>JAPDNY010000006.1:161276425-171083925 GCA_029375565.1 Gekko gecko
CCAGATTAGTATGGTTGGTTTCTAATTCTGAAGTTGAATTAATTTTTAAAATACGAGCAAGTCAGTCCTCCTGGAAGTGATGTTATTTGCCAGTGAAGCTCCTGCCCCAATCATGGATATATGATGCCTTCTTCAGTACTGTGTGGAAAGCTCTTTGCAGTTGCTCTTTGGGAATACATGACATATTTTAGGACCTGACCATGGCTTTAAAAAAATTACTGGGGTTCAGCTTGGGGAACCCTAGGCTGAACTTACCATTGAATCACTGTTTTTGTTTTCCAGAGGGATGAATCTTTAAACTTGCCTCTCTCTTTCCATGTTGTAGAGAAACAGTGCTTATCCTTTGACACGATACCATCTCTTTATGAGTTTCTTTGCCCCCACCGATGACAGCTAATGGTGAATGAAAATAAGATATCACAAGGGTGAATATTTTTACACATGGATGCTGCTATGGACTAGCCAACATTTAGTTCCACCCTGAATGTTTTTGATGCATGCAGGTACATCATGTGATGACTGCAGCATCAGATGATGGCTTGCATGTGTGAAACAGCCAGCACAGACCAGGCACTGCAGGAAAACCTTTTATAACCTCTGACAACTGGTCAAACACACTGTTTTGCAATGATTACTCATCAGTCATCCGATATGCTTTCGTCAACCTGCCCCCCAATAATAAAGGTATGTGTTATGCAAATGAAACTGCCCCAGTCACATGGTGTGCAAGAGCACATGAACAGTTTACCACGTGATGATGGCTGGCAGATGGAGAAATTTAAAAACCAGTCCAGGCCTCATGCAAACCACATTTTATTCACACCATTGTATTTATGGTACCCCATTTGTAGTTAAGAAGAAGAAGAGATTGGATTTATACCCCGCCCTTCACTGCCCAAAGGCGTCTCAGAGTGGCTTACAAACTCCTTTCCCTTCCCCTCCCCACAACAGACACCCTGTGAGGTAGGTGGGGCTGAGAGAACTCTAACACAAACTGTCCTTGAGAGAACAGCTGTGCCAGAGCTTGTGACTGACCCAAGGTCACATCAGCAGGTGCAAGTGGAGGAGTGGGGAATCAAACCTGGTTCTCCCAGATAAGAGTCCACGCAGTTAACTGCTACACCAAACTGGCGCAAATTGTTAGCAATTCTGTTTCTCATGGGAAAGTACGGAAACCTCTGCAAAGCAGGCATGTAGGGTACACAGATTAGACTAGGATTGGGAAGACATGGATTCAGATTTCATATCTTCCCAGTGGAGCTCAGTCAGTGACCATTTATTTAAGCATTTATAACACCGTTCTCCCAAAGTGGATTTATGATACAAAAAGAATGCAATGTAAACAAACAAAAGAGAGAAGGGGGGGGAAGGGATTTCTGAGTGTAAGTCAAGTTTTTATCTCACTTTTGTGTAGCAATTCTTTGTTCCAGTTGTAAGACGCAACCCTCAGGCCAGAGCTCTTTTGGCTCTTGCCCTTCAGTTGGTGCCTTTGGGCCAGCTCAGGTGCAAGGAACAGGCAAGGCAAAGGTTCAGCTGTAAGAGCTTATTCCATCTGGCTGCTGTTCCAGCTTCCTCCCCTGCATGGTCCAGTTACTCTCTTTCAACCTAATCTACACATCAGAGCCTCACATCAGAAACCGCAGTATTAAGAGTTCAGTTTTGGACTGGAAATACCTATAAGTATGCCCTGCAACAGAGTCCCTTGCAGATTGCCCTCTCATTCTTCCCAGGATACCTCCCTCATTCCTAGCACTGTGCTGCTGCGCCCAATCAGAGGGGTGCAGAGCTGGGGGTTTTTTTTAACCCTTAAGATGGATGTCACAATGAATTCCATGCTTCTCCAGAACTGACACTTCTTCCAGTGGAGTTGTGTGACATGTTGAGAAGAGGCATTTTTCAAATGCTTCATGAAGGACTGAGGGGGAGGAGGGGATAGATTCGATGATAAATAATAATGCAGTGCTGTGACATTAAAGGACATCATTGGCTCTCTCCTCTACAGTGTAAATCAATATAATGTGTGAATCCTTTAAAAGTAACATGGAATGTTAAAATGGAAAAGATGAGGACCTAGCAGAATTACCACTAAAATCATCCGTTTATTATCTAGGTGTGCTTAATAGCCTCCTGGCTGATGAAAAATCATTTGCTCACCCCAAGGTATGGTTCATTTTCTGACTCAATCAGTCAGCCATGCATTGGCTAGGGCTTTTAAAAAATATACCTTATATTACTCCTTTTGTCAGTATCTGGGGATAATTTATGACAGCAATAACGTCCATTAACACATCCACTAAGCAGTTTAGTAAGGACAGGTAGGCCTTGCCATGGGCTTGAGCTATTAGTAATAGCAAAACCAGTTATTAATAGAGGATTCTAACTTATTTGGAAGGGGTTAGAGGCTGACCATAAATGAATCCATTTGCAGGGTAATTTTAATTTTGCTGCTTTCTTAGGAAGAGAGCTCCTTTGTAGATGGTTTCCGTACTCGTTCCAGTTTCGTCCTGACACACAATGATAGATCTCCTGCATATTTTAGTAGCACCTTTCTATCTAGCATGTTTGGTGGGAAATCTCTAGGAAGAAATGTGTGTGGCCTGCAGCATGCCCGAAAATCACATCCCCCCCCAATTCAGAAGCCTTGAAGGACGTACATAAGGATCTTGAGTCAGTCTCCTGGTCCATTTCACCAAATGTTTTCTGTCACAATTTGCAGCAGGTCTCCAGAGCCTCAGGAAAGGCAGAGAAAGGTCTTTCCCAGAACCGGTATCAAGAATCCTCTATTAACTGGAAAGAACAAAGATTGTGCCATGATATGGTTACCAACCTCCAGGTGGGGCATGGAGGCCTCCCAGTATTATAATTCATCTCCAGATGAAATTGATCAGTTGCCCTGGAGAAAATGGCTGCTTTGAAGGGTGAACTCTATGGCATTGTACCCTGATGAGATCAGTTCTGTAGGCTCAGAAATGTCACATCCTTCTCTATTGACTGCTTGTAGAAAACGCTTCACATTGTTTCATGGCAAATCTAACCCTCAGCAGTGAGCAATTTAAAAAGAACTATTCCAGGCTGTCCAGAATTCTGGATTCCTGGGGACCCATCAAGGTGGAAGGAAGAGCACTCTGCACATGCCCAGGGTCATTCTTATCTCCAGGTGCTGAGTATGATAATTGCTTCCTCTGAAAAACTGAACATTGGGCTTCACGTATTGCAACCGCATCGGGCTGGTTCACAGTTGTCGTGGCTACATATGTTGACCAGCTCATGACTAAGCAATGCTCATGTGGGAGTGATGTTTGTGAGGCTGTACACACAGCTGCTAACATTTGCATAATCGGCATCCTAACAAAAAGGGAGGCTGCATCTACACCCCCATTTATTTATTTATTATTTCAATTTATAACCTGCCCTTCCCACAAATGGGCTCAGGGCGGCTCACAACAATAAACACAAACTATGGAAATTAATACAATAAATAATACAATAAAACCAGTTTAAAATTTTAAGTAATTAAAATATTTAAAGTGGGCAATGCAATGCAATTAATTCCAGTTACTACAGCCGGGGAAAAATAAGTGGGCCAGTGTTGAGCCATGATGGTCTCATGTAGCAGCAATAGGGAGTTCGGCTAGTAGATGTCCGCTGCCTCAACCAAAGTCCTGGCGGGACAGCTCCGTTTTGCAGGCCCTGCAAAACTGCAACAGGTCTTGCAGGGCCCTGATCTTAATCAGAAGCATGTTCCACCAGGCTGGGACCAGGACTGAAAAGTCTCTGGCCCTGGTTGAGGCTAGACAGGCACCTTTTGGGCTGGGGAGAACCCGCTGATGACTCTCCACAGAGCGCAAGGCTCTCTGGGGCACATATGGGGAGAGGCGGTACTGTAGATATGTCAGTCCCAGGCGGCATAAGGCTTTAAAGGTCAACACCAATACCTTGAAGCAGATCCAGTACTCAGTTGGTATCCAGTGCAATTGGCAGAGCACCAGTTGGATGCACCACCTGCACAGATGTCGCAGTCAGCACGTGTGCCACCGCATTTTGCACTAGCTGGAGTTTCCGGATCAGCCTCAAGGGTAAACCCGTGTAGAGCGAGTTACAGTAATCAAGCCTGGAAGTGACCATTGCATGGGTTACTAAATTACGCAAATGGAGGAGAAGAGAATGCATGGGTTACTGTAGCCAAGCCCTAGGGCCTGTTCCCTGTCAAAGCCACCTACAAATGGCTGCTTGGAGAGGCACAGTGCTGAAGCACCAGTTGGATTCTGCTCACTTTTTGCTGGTGGTGACATAAGAAGAGGAAACCTACTGTCATCGCCCAGACTTATGCCACCACTGACCTGGAAGTGACATCATCATGTCTGGGATGTTGGGGCAATGCTTTGGTATTTGGGCAAAGATTCTATAGTAAATTTGGCTTCTACCATAGAGTTTTTGCCCAAATACCAGAGTGTTGTCCTGACATCCTCGATGTGATGTCTTCACTTCCAGGTCATGCGGGCAGTGACATAGATAAGTTCCTCCCTGACAACCAGCTGATCGGTGGTGGGGAAGTGGAGCCTGCCAACGAGGGACGCCCACCTCCACTGGGGGGGTCTGGCAACCCTACACCACTGGCTGCATCTCAGGGCCAAACTAGACAATTGCACATCCCTGAGTCCACCACAGGACCACATCACCATTTTACAGCTCGGTGGCCATTTTGGCTCTTGAACCTCATTCACTCATGCCCCATTCTCCATCAGGATTGGCTCCTGCCACTGCATTTTGCAAAAGTAAACATCCAGGCTGTAAAACGGCACTGTGATCCTGTAGTGGACTCAGGGACATGATATTGTCTAGTCTGACCATAAGCCAAGCTCAGAAACACTGCTTATGTCACAAGGGGCTTGGCTTGCTTCCATTTAGCACCAGCATGGGAGGACACAGTGGGCATTTCTTGTGCAGGGTGACAAAACTGGCCCTGTATAAGCACCATATGAAAGCACTGTTTCCCACAAATGGCACATAATCGCTGCCTGGGCCCAGGCCAGTGGATCCCAAAGATGGCTGATCGTGTGCCAGGAGAGCCAGCATATGAGTTTCAAGTGTGCAAGAATATAAATCCTGACAGTTTTGAGCATTCATTAATTAGTATAATTTTCACTCTTCTTTTAGCATCCTTTCACTATTAGCATTTTAACTAGCTGTAAAGCAAGCATCAAGCATCCTAAATGCGGTTGAAAAGTTATTAGCACCTTCTCCCCTTGGACGCGTTCTTATGCTTTATCTCTTGCATCCAACTGAGAAGGATACCCTTGGAAATCCATAGGACTTATACAGAGTGGGGATAAATGAGCTCTTGGCGATTGATGTTGCTGTCCCATAGGTTTGTGATGCCGCGTTGTTGTGTTTAATTGGTAAGCATTCCACATTATACCCTGAGTGCTGAGGGGCTCGGGGATCATATATTTTCAGTTTCTTGAACATGATTAGGTTTCTTGTAATTTACATTTTTTGCCACTAAACAGTGATACATTATATTTAGAAAATGAGATGCGCCGAGTGTTAGCAAGATGTGACAGTGACAAATCTTATGAACGTTAATACTGAAAGCCATCATAGTTCAAGTCTCAGTAGTTGTGTTAGAGCTTACTCAAAAACATATTGAGAGAGAGAGAGAAGTGTGGAGAGAGTTCTGGTTATATTGTTTAAATGTCATTTTTTTTTTTGCTCATCTATTTAAAAATGCAGTCAAAGATGAGGCATTCAGTGATTGTAAAATTTGGGTAATGATTCCCAAGAAATACATCTATCTGGCAAATGTCTTACTTTTTGCAAGCATGCATAATGTCCTGTGGAAATGTTGCCCTTTATGTAATTCTGCATGCTACATAAATGCACAGCAGGTACCTAAAAGGGGGTTCTTCTCCACCCCCACCCCGCTCAAGTTTTTGTCTCTTGAATTTGAACCACTGGTGTTAGCTGTCTGTCAGCATTTCTATTGTAATTGCCCCTTTCAGGGATTTATCACTCTATGTTTTTTTAAAAAAAACATATTATTATTTTAAGACGAAAAAAGACAGGCTTCAGGCTAGTAGCAAACATACATAGGGGAAGATGGAGTTTATAGGTAGTTTAACTTGAAGAACTCTTAGAAGGAGAGATGAAAAGAGAAGCAATTAATGTCTGATGTCAGGGTGTTGATTTGGTTGGATGTCGGGATGGGTACCAAAGTTTGGGAAAACTCTAGTTTGATGTGAAAATTCAGGTTTCTCTTATGGCTCTTCTAAATTGGGAGTCAAATGGCAGTTGTCCTTTTCTCAAGCATATTCATAAAATTCAGAAGAAATATTGCTGTTAATGCTTGGTTTTATATCAGTTGTAGGAATGACATTTAACAACTAACAGATTCCAGGTGACAGCTTGCTATGGCCCCTAGAAATTTTACAGTGATACCTAGCATTAGAAGATTAAAATGCAAAGCCCTGAACACTGAAAGAAGAATGGCTCCTGCATATTTGGGACTGGGTTTTAGAACCAACAAAAAAGTGTCAAGGCCTGGTTTAACTGATGCCCATGAGGTGTCAAATGCCACAGAACAAGCAAACAAAACCAGAAAATTTGCCAAAGAAAACAGATGGAATGGCAACCATCTTCCTGACCATGCACAAAAATAAAAGATTCTTTTAAACTGTATTTTTTAGTTAGATCTTGTACTTTGTCTCATATCCAGTCTAAGGAAATATATGTGATTTCAAGCAATGGAGCTCACACCAATACAGAGAAATCCATAAAGAAGGCTTGTGTCTGGGTATGACTGTGATGACAGCCTTGATTCTGGATGGACTTGTTGAGGATTGTGTGTCTCATTTCTATTGATTTTCACATAGGGGTTTTCATTGTTTTGCATGTCCCTGTCATGTATTGGATGGAATGTTAAATTTAGACTGGGGAGGCCTGAGTTCAAATTCTCACTCAGTCACATTGCTGTCTTTGGACCAGAAAATAACATCAACCTTACAGGGTTGTTGTGAGGGCAGACTGATATATATGCGACCTGAAAGTAGCATATCTCTGTGATAAATACAACAGCAGGGGTGACATTCTTATTTTCCTTTTTTTTTCCCCTTCAAAAAAAATAGTCTTTAGATTTAAATTTATCAAGGCAAGTTTATAATTGATTTAGGAAATATCTCAATATATACAAATTCAAAAAGCCCCCAAACCAAGAAGACATCAGATGAAAATATTACAAATTAAAAACAGTGAAAAATTAAATAGTTGATAAGGACACAATAAATAAAAACAGCTATAAATCAAGGCTCATCACACTTCTTGTTGTCTCACTGCCCTTTTGCTACTGTTTAACATTGTGACTTCCACACATGTAAACTTACACATCCCCTTCAAACACACACAGCAAGTTTCTTTCAGCCATGTTTAACTTCTAGGAAGAGGAACGGGGGTGGGGGGATAGTCTCCAGCAGGGGTCTTTTCATAGAAAAACAGCTGCAGGAGCTCATTAGCATATGGTATGCTAATGAGCTATTAGGCTATTAGCATATGCCATGCCCCCTGACATCACCGGAAGTAACTTTTTTCCCACCATAGAGAACAATGGAGGGAATAGGGGCAACCTGTTTGGAGGCCTATAGAATTGGACCCCCTAATCCAATGTTCTTAAAACTTGGTGGGTATCTTGGGGAGAGGCTCTATCAACTACACTGTGAGTTTGGAGCCTCTCCCTCAAACCCCCTCCCCTCCAGCCCCCAGAATATATCCTATGTTTTCACCATTGACTTCAATGGCCCATAGGATATAATGGAGCTGAAATTGACATTCGGCTGCCTGAAAGACTCCCCAGGACACTGGCTGGGGGCGGGGCTTGGCCCCTGAGCTCCAGGAGCTGCGCTCTGGTGCGCTCCCCACAAAAAAGACCCCTGGTCTTCAGTCCTCAAGTGATTATGGAGAGGTACGAAGGCCAAGAAGAATGACAAAGCCCAGCTTTTCATACTTCTAATGTTCAGTGCATTGAGAATAGGGAGGTATTAATATATCCTCAGTGGTCAGCCGAAACTACACAATCAGTAGCCAGATGGAAACCATTTGCTGCTGGACTGTACCACCTCCGATCTCCAGGCGACTGAGATCAGTTCACATAGAGAAAATGACCACTTTGGAAGGTGGACTCTAGGGCATTATACCCCAGTGAAGTCCCTCCCCTCCCCAAACCCCACCCTTTTCAGACTCTATCCCTCCAAATCACAAGGTATTTCCTAACCTGGAACTGGCGACCCCACTGGTTTTGAGCTATGAGCTATGAGGGCCTCGTTATGGGAACCTGCGTTACCTGAAATATGGCTGGCAAGATCGTTTCAGCTACTGCTTCTACTGCATTGTGAAACTCCCATCCTCAAAAGGTGCAAATGGTAGCATGTCTGCAAGCCTCCTGGATTATTTGAAATTACATCTATTCTGGGAGGCTCTTGAATGGATGTGATTGTTGACTCCCGAGAATTTAATGTTACTGTGTATTTTACTGATGCTTCAATTATAATGCTATGTTGTTTTAGCCATATTGGGTGTACTTTGAGCAGAAAAGTGGCATATAAATCAACTCAGCAATTATATTCTTTGGAACCTGAGATTTACATTCATAGTAGAGTTGCAAGTTTCCAAGTGTTGGCTGGAGACCTCCCAGAACTAGTTTCCAGGTTACAGAGATCAGTTCCCTTGGAGAAAATGGCTGTTTTGGAAGGTGGTCTCTATGGCATTATAGCCTGTTGAGTTCCTTTCCCTCCCCAAACCCCACCCTCATCAGGCTCCATCCCCAGGTATTTCCCAACCCAGAACAGCAGCCTATTGGATGGAGATACAGCCTCAAGCTGTACAATTCAGCATCATATTGTGCCTTTTAGCTCCAGGTCAACCTAAAAGTATTTTGTACACTCATTGTTAGGGTTGCAAGACCCCTCCAGCAGACTGCCCTGTTGCCAATCAGCTGGCGAGCAGGAGGAAGTTACCTGGAAAAAGTCCCAGCTGACACTGCAGCAAAATGTCTCCATCACTTCCAATGTGACCAGGAAGTGACATCATCACGTTGCCAATATTGTGGTGGTGCTCTGGTATTTGGGCAAAAACTCAATGATAGAAGCCAAATTTTAGATGATGTCACTTCCAGGTAACATAGAAACTGCAGCGTTGGCTGGGCCTCCCTCCTGATCCTGTTAAGTCCCCCCTATCCCCTGCCAGTTTCCAGGAGGGACCTGCCAATCCTACTCATGGTCTCTATCTGCTCGACCATCAGCACAGTGTCCAGGAGATTATGGCTGTCACAATTCTGATAAATAGGAAATGAGTCAAGCCCCTGAGGTGCATAAGGACCTGGCATTACATAATTACTCTCACCATTCCACGATAAAAAAGGGTACACCTGCCCATCAGTCTCTAATTTTGATATATTTATTTCCTTCACTATGTTTTCCCCTGGAATTAAATCCAAACAAATGGTAACCATATAAACTAAGTTTGTTATTCCTGTTTGCTCCTTGAATTTGTTAAACACCTCCATTATACTGTATGCAAATTTGCTGCTCACCCACCACCTATGTGTATGGACTGGTAACTTCCATTTCAAGGGATCTGAAGAAGTGTGCACACACATGAAAGCTTATACCTTGACTAAACCTTTGTTGGTCTTAAAGCGGCCAGTGGATTCAAACTTTGTTCTAATAATATCATTATCACTCAGCCTAACTATAGGCCTTTTCACAGGCACAGCAATGACTACCAGTCTTTTTGCTCACCTTGTTGCCACAGCAAGGACAGCTGTTTCTATTTCTCAGAACCCTCCTCCTCAGTAATGTGCTTCTAGAACTGCCATGTCCCCATACAGTCTAACACAACCCTTCACTTTTTTCTTAACTATCGTAACACAGTCCCACTGTTGTGTGCTAAGCCGCAATGGTTAAATAACATTTATTCCCTACACCCAGTTATAATCTGAATAAAGATATTCACATCCCTCAGAAGACAAGATAATACCTGCATCGTGGGGTATAGAAGCAAGGGTCCTCATTGTCACCCAGCTCTTAAATGCTCACCCAGCTCTCCCATCCTTTCTTTTGGGGTGTCTTTGCTAGAATATGAGGCCATGATGAAGATGGCATACTTCTCTAGCGGGTGATTGGCTGGGAATAATCTCCTTTCTTCCTGTACAACAAGGCATAATAGGCTTTTCCTGCATCATTGTAAATGATCCTGTCAGTAGTCCATGGATGGAAGCTCTCTCACTATGCACTGACATGCTAAATCATCATGACTTAGCCAGAGCTACTAGTTTACAGTCTATCATGTCAATATTCAGTGGGCTAAGGGTCCCTTGTAATACACTTTGACACATTACAGACCATAGCGTTCTGTCTAGTCCATAAATTATAAAAGGGCTACAGGCATCTGTTTAAACAGAAAGGGAGATGGGTGGAGGGAGAGACCAACACACAGAACAGGTAGGGCTATTAAAATATCAGACTGATGCAATGGCAGCTAAAGGCCCTCGGTGTTACAAACTGGCGTATGCCATGCCTAACCTTGCAAAAATTATTGCAGAGGTGGGAAACCTATTCATCACCAAAGGCCATGTCGGAAATACATTATCAGCCAGAGGGGCCACAGCTTATGTGCATATTTTAATTGCATGTAATGAATGTAATTTGCATATCATTTCCATATCGGAGGCCACGCTAGAGTTGGTAGAAATGGTGTACTTGTTCTATACTCATCTTACTCTGGAATTATTATCCAGCCACCCAAAAAGTTTTGGGATCGATGCTAAGAAAAATACAGGTAAATGGACTTTGAAATCGTTGGTGTGAAAAAGTTAATGGGAGTTGTCCGTCCATTGTTCCTCGTTTGCTTTATCTGCCCTCAATTTTTTGCTGTCACATTTGCAAACCATGAGAGCTAGAATCATATTTTTAGGAAGGAAGGAAGGAAGGAAGGAAGGAAGGAAGGAAGGAAGGAAGGAAGGAAGGAAGGAAGGAAGGAAGGAAGGAAGGAAGGATTGCCATTTTTAGGATTTTAACAAAAGCTGATAAGGAAGGGACATGACAGAATTTGCAGCAGAAACAAAATTGCTTATCCTTGTTTTTAAAAAGGACTGAGAATCACGGTGGTGGCGGGAAGTGCTGTCGAGTCACAGCCAACTGATGGCAACCCCTTAAGGTTTTCAAGACAAGAGAGAAACAGAGGTGGTTTGCCATTGCCTGCATCTACTTAGCAACCCTTGGTGGTCTTCCATCCAAATACTGACTCAGGCCAGCCCTGTTTAGCTTCCGAGACCTGATGAGATCAGGCTAGCCAGAGCTATCCAGGGTGAAAACTGGATCAGTGTCAAAAGAAAATATCTTTCCTTTAAAGTTGTGCAGTGAGAGTATGTGGTCACTTACCTGGTTATGTGGTGAAATGAAAGTGGTTCCATATGAGGGTGAGGGGCAAAAGATGTTTAACAACAGTATAGGTCAGGCTAGTAAATGGAAGAGCCAGTTTGGTGTAGTGGTTCAGTGCGCGGACTCTTATCTGGGAGAACCGGGTTTGATTCCCACTCCTCCACTTGCACCTGCTGATGTGACCTTGGGTCAGTCACAAGCTCTGGCACAGCTGTTCTCTCAAGGACAGTTTCTGTCAGAAGTTCTCTCAGCCCCACCCACCTCACAGGGTGTCTGTTGTGGGGAGGGAAGGGAAAGGAGATTGTAAGCCACTCTGAGACGCCTATGAGCAGTGAAGGGCAGGGTATAAATCCAATTTCTTCTTCTTCTTCTTCTTCTTCTTCTTCTTCTTCTTCTTCTTCTTCTTCATGGGCTGGTAATTTTTGATAACTTATCTGCAAGGCTGGTCTCTGGTCCCAGTTCCTGCCAACTTAGCAGTTCAAAAGCAAGAAATTGCAAGTAGATAAATAGGTACCGCTTCGGTGGGAAGGTAACAGCGTTCTGTGCGACTCGGCGTCCAGTCATGCTGGCCACATGACCATGGAAACGTCTTTGGCTTGGGAACAGAGATGAGCACCGCACCCCTAGAGTCAGATTTGACTGGCTTTTAAGCAAGGGAAACCTTTACCTTTACCTTAAGGAAATGGGAATATTCTCTCTGTAGGTCAACAGTGTCTCACCCTGTGTGATGTTACAATTCACAACTTTATAGAATTATTTTATGGGCATCAGTTGCTTCATCTGTATGAAACAAATTGTGAACAGAACAAATTAGCTAAAGTTAAGAATTTTCAAGTCTCATGATTTCGAGTCTCATGATTTCAATGGATATATCTCTATCTGTCCATCCATCCGTCCATCCATCCATCCATCCTATTGCAATGTGTGGGGTGAAAAAAATGTTTAACTTTGGCTTGTCCCTGTCCTGTATAATTGTCAAGCTGGAAGAGCAAGTTGTAAAGGATTTCTGGGTTGGGCCAAGAATCATCTGCCCAAAACTTCTCCAAGATTGACCTGTGCTCTGGAACCTAAATGTTGCATAATACTTTAATGACATTTTCAGTGTTCAGAGTGTCTGTTGCTGTCTTCCTTACAAGAGCTCTTTAAAATAAACGAGAATGATTATCCTCATAGTGCAGATGGGGCACTGAGACAAAGGATTTATTTATTTAAAATATTTTGATCCTGCCTTTCTACCCAGTCAGGGTACCCAGGGCAACAAGCACAAAAACATAAAACATCTGAACAATTAAAAAGAACATTTAAAATGATAAAATGATTCAATAAAAACACGTAAACAAAAACAACACCAGTCTCAGGGACGATGGCTAATTACTATTATTGAGGGTATGCCAAACAAAATGAAAAAGTCTTCACCCACTGTCAGAAGACAGTGGTAGAAGGAGACAGACGAATCTCCTAGGAGAGGAAATTCCAAAGTTTTGGTGCCATAGCTGAGAACCCTTTCTTGGGTTGCCACCCATCTAAACTCAGATGGTGGGGGCAACTGGAGCAAAGGCTCTGAAAACGACCAGAGTGAATTGGGTGGGTTCATATCTGAGAAGGCTGCCCTTATGGTATGTTGGTCCCAGGCCACACAGGGCTTTAGAGGTCAATACCAGCATCTTTAATTGAACCCAGAAGCAAATTAGCCAGTGTAGATGGAACAAGTCTGGTGTTATATGGTCATTATGACCCATTCCAAAGTAGTTTGCCTAAGGCCACTTGGTGAGTTTATGGCAGACACAAGATTTGAAATGGGGACTTCCTGGATAACAGCTCATGCCAGTGGTCTTCAATTCATGATTCAGGACCCTCAGGTGTGTCACAAAGACCCACCTGCTGGGTCATAAGCCCTCCAGAGCCTCCATTTTGGAGGGTTTTTTGGCTGTTTCTGGAAGGCCCTGATATTAATACAATGTGTAAAGAGTGAGGGTACCACATTTACTTCCTCCTTTTGCATCCAAGCTGAGAACCACAGGAGGATGGTGAAGGAAGGTCACTCTGCCATGGATAGGATTCTTCCATGGCTCTAACCATTGGCTTGTTCCACAGTATGATACACTTCTTGATGCTTAGCTTGCATTTTCTGTTCCCAGCATTTTTGGTCCACTTGTCCACTCTTTTGGCCTTGACACTGGTAAGTAGGCTTGCCAGCTCCCAGGTTTTGTGGGCTTGGGCTGGCCATCGGGGGAAAACCCACCCCCCAAAAGATGTCCCTCGGTGATGCAATGATGTCACTTCCAGAAGTGATGTCATTGTGTCAGTACCATTGGGGGCAACACTCTACTTTTTTGGGCAAAACTCTATGGTTTGTAGCCATTTTTACCATAGAGTTTTGTCCAAAAAGTAGAGCATCACCCCAACATCACCAATGTGATGATGTCACTTTCAGAAGTGACATCATCGTGTTAACAATGTCCCTGCCCACCTCCAGAATGCCCCCGAAATCCCCTTGCTGGCAGCAGGTAAGGTCCTGGCAACCCTACTGGTGAGGTCATATCTCTGGCTCCCCCTTTTCCTGTCATGTGATGGTCACATAATGTGCTTGCAGCTTAGTGGGTCCCATGCAGTTGCCTATTTCCTAAAAGTGGTTGCTGGGTCTGGAAAGACTGAAGATTACTGCTCTAAGCCACTGTTCTATGCCAGCTGCTCATAGAATAGTGATCATACAAAATTACTTTTACATATCTAGTGTGCAGCATATTAAGTTTTTTAAAAGCAGAGGGAGATGGGTTTTTTTGGGGGGGAGAATATGTTAGGTTTGTACTAACAGTGAGTAAGAACACATTATGTTTGCATAAAAGCCTCAGAATATGTGTGTATTGCAACGTTATCTCGGAATTAATTCACACTTTAGATAAAGAATGTAGCTGTATATCTGCTGTGTTGAGACTGGTATTTCTTGTGAGGCATGTTTGTGCCTTTTTGTCTGTTGCAATCTATCAAGAGTGCATTTGAGACTACAAATTCTTCTAAAAGGAAACAAAGCAGATAGCAGCCTTTAGCAGGCTAAAGTCCAACAAACGTCAAATTCTGAACAACATTACTTTGTTTCTCTATTTAACATTAAAGCTGATGGCTTTTTGACAGGTTTATAGCTGACAACTTCCATAGCCAGTCATGCAGCACAATTATGTTTGAGCTAATTTGATGAATCAACTTGATGTTCTATAGTCCCAGTTGGCTTCAATAGCGTATGTGCTCAATTTTCTGCTGGAGGTCAAAAATAAGCTTTGAAATTTGGCTAATCCCATCACATCCGCAGAACATGTCTGGTGGAATAATCTTTGGACACGCAGTCCTGACTAATGCCAGAAATAAGAAGGCAAACTTAGTAATTTCATTAGGACCATCAAGCAGGAATTTGAGTGGGCACCGCAATTGGGGGTCCCTGAGTCCAGCAATTTCCTTGCACATTTAGAAAGGCTGAGGTGCTTAAGGAAGTAAGGATCACACTTAAAACATACAGTGGTGGTTCTAATGTTAAGTCATAAGTCTGAAGAGAATGTTTTAATGTTTCCCTAAGTCCTTCGGTTTTAATGGAATTCAGAATAGTTGCCTTTGCACACATGACTTTGTCACTTCCTGTGCCACCAAAAAAGTTTCATTCCAACCCACAGTTACATTTTAATGAACCTTAAATAACCTAACCATGGGCCATCTTGCAGGGTTGCCTTTTAAAGAAGACAAGGGAAGCACTCTTGTTCCATTTTGTATCCTAGTTCACATGTGATCATTCTGCAGGAGCACTTATATATATAATAAAAAGCTACTACAATGTATTGGGCTGTTCTACGGTTAGCATTCCCCAGCTGTGAGTGAGGGATCCCCCTTTTTGGGGGGGCTTCTGCTCACTGCCGGCCAGCTGGCTGGTGGGAGGAAACCCTGCCCCTAAACAGCAACTTCATGTGATGTGCTGATGTCATGTGAAAGTGATGTCAGCATGCCAGGGACGTCACATGGCAACATTCTTTTTTGGGGGTAAAACTCTATGATTTGAGGCTGCTTTTACCATAGAGCTTTGCCCAAAAACAAGAGCACGACATCCCCTATTAATTTATTTAGATTTATATACTGCCCTCCCCAGATGAGCTCCACCCCATTCTCAGAAGGTTCCCTCCCACCCCCTCGCTGGTGCTCCATTCAGACCTGCACATTGAAAGCAAGGGAAAACCCCTGTACATAGTAGGCCCTGATTGCACCACACATATTATTTTTATTTTATTCATTTTGTTTACGTTCTTTATAGTCTGTCTCTTTTGCTGAGACTCAAGGTGGAAATTAGGATATCACAGAACAAGAGTCTTTGCCAATATGCACTGGGTATGTTAATCAGTGATGGACATTTTGACAGGAGGAGGAGGAGGAGGAGAGAAGAAGAAGAAGAACAACAACAACATGAAGAGAAAGTTCTTATACCCCAAGTTTTCTCTACCTTAAGGAGTCTCAAAGCAGCTTACAATCTCCTTCATTCCCCTCCCCATAACAGGCACCTCTTGAGGTAGGTGGGGCTGAGGGGGTTCTGAGAGAACTGTAACTGGCCCAAGGTCTCCCAGCAGGCTTCATGTGGAGGAGGAGTGGGGAATCACCCAGTTCTCCAGAGTAGAGTCTGTCATTCTTAACCACTACATCATGCTAGCTCTCAGGAAGAAAGATGGTGGGAAGAAGATTCTGTCTGACTGAACGGTGGGCCTGCTGCCCACTCGCCCATCGTCTGCTGCTACTAATACAGCAGAGCAGATGAGAGATGCATGGGATTGCTCTATTAGACACCAGATTCTGTGGTCTGTTCTTAGTATCCATTTCAGATCAGACTCAGACCCCCTCCACAATATAGACGAGTCTGTTTCATCCCACCTGCCCTTTTCCCTCTACATGGGAGGTAGGGCATTGAGCAACATCTGCAGGGTATGATAGTCAGGCCTTAGATGGTACTGCTGCAGATATGTGAGACCATGTCCAAGGATGCTGGGAATCACAGGAGCTACTTTATTCATGACTCTTAGTGGATCTAGAGGCTGCTGAGTATTTGCAGCTTGTAGGTCCTGAAGCTGGAGGCCTATGATATAAGAACATAAGAGAAACCTTGTTAGATCAGGCCAATGGCCCATCCAGTCCAACAGTCTGTGTAACACAGTGGCCAAAACCCAGGTGCCAATTGAATCCTCTCTTTTGCTGTGGGATGGTATTCAGCTGGAGAAGGGTGTTTAGGAGGGTGTACTCTCAGCACCAAGGCAATCTAGTTTAAAATGGGGGGATATCCTCCCATCATTAATTGGATGCCATTGAACAAATGGAGTGGAAATGCCTTGTCTCTGAACACACTTTTGCTTTCCTTGCTCTCAGTTGTTACAATAGTAAGAACATAAGAACATAAGAGAAGCCAATGTTGAATCAGGCCAATGGCCCATCTAGTCCAACACTCTGTCACACAGTGGTCAAAATATACCAGGTGCCATCAGGAGGTCCAGCAGTGGGGCCAGGACACTAGAAGCCCTCCCACTGCTGCCCCCTCCAGCACCAAGAATAGAGTAGGTGATAGCTACCCTGTGGGTCTAAAACCCCTACCTGAAAAAGTGACATATAAATAGAAATCTGTCTGTCTGTTGTTCTGTCTCTAGGAATGCAATGGAAAACCATTATTTCCCACACCCAATGTGAATCACATATCCATTTCCCAGATCACCATTAGATTTGCACATACCGTCATTGGATCTGTACATAAAGCATAAAGCAGTGCAAGTTATTTTGCGATGAAACAAGCTGCACATGTGGTGTTCAGCCAATAATAATTTGAGTCTCCTTTTTATTTATCCTGCTGTCTGTGCTTTTGAACAAAGTACAATTGGAATGAGTAATCTTACCCATGCAATGTTCAACAGTGATTTAGATACCCTTTTAAAAAAAACAACCCCCAAACCCTTGCTTATCTGTTTTTGCATGTAAGTGTCCCAAAAATGCAATGCTAGCATGCAGGAAAGATGACTAAAAAAAAAAAAATGAATGGATGTGTATCATTCAGCCCTATAAAAACCTCCAAGCATCCTGTATAAAGGATTAGCTTATGGTGAACTCTTTAGGAGAACTAAGGAATAAACTGGAGAGATACCAATGATGCTCAAAGGAACTGTAGTTAGAAGGATTTAAATCTTTTGTTATTCTTGTAGTATATTCAGTCTTATTTGATGCTCAGTGCTCACATCACTGTGGGTACATATGCACCGATTCTTCTTCCTCATACCCTCCATTATCTTATCAGAAAATGCTGTAGCTTGCTGTTGAAACTTGCAAGTGGCATTTACTGGAACTGTTGATTGGATTAAAGTGATGGTGGTGGTGATTGTTATACATTTTTTATTTATTTAGAGCAATAATTCCCTTTAAAACTGAACTGGGACTAATACAGGGCTCATCTTATCTGATTTAGTGATACCAAAGAGTAGGTGGGACTGCATTTGAGGAAGGTGCTTATGATGGCTCTTGCTCAGGGCTAGTGGCACTGGGGTTTGGAAGAACCTTCTAAGGGACTGATAACTGAAAAATAGGGTTCCTAGGGTTCCCAGCCTAGGAAACAGCAATACACTGGGGAGAGCAGAGACCCCGGGGGGGGGAGCATTGACACTTTGGAGGAAATTCCAGAAATTATATCAAGCCTCTCTTGGAATTTCTGGGAACTCTATGGTAGGGCTTTGGACAATTCCTCGAGAGGACTGACATCATTTCCAGGAAAGCCTCGTATTGATATCCATCTTTTCTAGCTCTACGGTTTTAAGCAGAAGGTTTCTGACTATTCCTAGAAAGACATGATGTCACATCCGGATGTGACATCATGCCATAGACTCAACCTCTATTTCTTAAATCTTTTCTTTTTCTCCTTCTTGGGAACTGGCAGCCCTAGCTGAAAAGGACTGGTATGCAGGTCGTTTTAGGGCCCAACCCAAATCTGTAGCTGGGTAGAAATGCTTTACTAACTACCAGACCCACTGAACAGTTGGGCTAGATTTGAAATACCTGAACCACGATGTTCCCTTTTGCTTACAAATCAGGAATAGGGTACTTGTTCAGGTTCCTGTTCTTAGCGGAGATGGGTATGTTCAAAGCAACATACATTTATTTAGCAAAGACATACAGGGATGGGAGCAACTAGTTTCAGGACAAGGGAGCGCATGCTGTCTACTGTCCTAACTAGCAAAACTAACACAGGGACTTCACCCCATGAGAATAAACTATGCACACTATTATCAGAGGGGAAAACATTGTTCCAATGTAACATATACAAGAAAGACACCACATAAGCGAGGAGCTGCTGTGCACAGTCTGTTTTTTTTGCACCATGAAAAGATGGATTTTGTAGCCAGTACAAACTTAGAAGATTTGCACATACTGCTTAATTTTATATCATTAATCTACTTCCAGTAGCCCTGGAAATGGCTATTCTTAGCAGAAAACTTTCTTTGCCCTCCTCCTGCTACTCACATTCTAAAATTTCAGCAGAACAAAGTTTAAGTCCAGTAGCAGCTTTAAGACCATGAAAATTTTGTTCAGCAGACATTGATCCATCCTTTGAAGCTATCATGCATCCACTTTTTTAGTGTAGGACACCATTGTTTGATCTTTAGGGTCCATGTTTTCTTTATGATCGTTCAAAATTTATTCTAACATCTCAGCCATCTAATGTGCACGGGATTCCATTTTTAAAAAATGTTTGCATTGTGTCTCTGTCTTGTTGGCTCTGTATTTATGTCATTAGTACTGCATTAAAAATGTACATTGAGGTCCAAATCCTACAAATAGATTTGCTCATTTGTCCTTGGAAGGTAACAAGAATGGTGTATAGATGTCTCCAAAGGCAGAATTGGCTTCTGTTCATCCAGAATCCATACGGTAATGCTTAATTTCCTGTTTGCATATGTAACAGATGCAGCAGTGTCTTTAGATTCTTTCCATACCTTCAAAAATATCCACTCTATATATGCATGTACTGTAGGTCTGGAGTTTATATCTGTCAAATCTGGCTGCACGTGGAAGAAACATGATGCTAAAATATGCAGCTAGCATGGGAACAGTATGAATGTGAAGCCCTGTACTTGAACTCATCAAAAGACTCCACCGTTGGTCAATGGTAAAGCACCCATTTGAGATGTCCAGGCTGTTTATGAGGCCGTTGGCTACCAGAACGAAACTTAGTAAAGGATATCCAGTTAACTGACTTGCCTTACTTTGTCTGGACTGCTTTTTTATTGTTGTTTGAACATTTGATTAGAACATAACTCCCTATAGCTCTACAATGACCAAGATGGCATTAAAGCCAAAAAAAGAAGCTGAATTCTTTTCAAAGTACCTCTTAGCAACATTCCTTTCAGTGGCCTGTACTGACATGTTCCAAAGATAAAACATTTACAGGTAATATCAAGGGGAAACTGAAATACTCATATTTAGTTAGTTATGGATAGAAGACAGCAGTTATTATATATGTTCAGAGGTCACAATGATCTTTGGCAGAAGATTCATTGGGACCTCTGAGCATTTGAATGCCTATATATAAATAACTGCTCATCTTTGTGGTTCAGGCTAGCTTCGTCAGATTTCATTTGCTAAGCACGGTTGGTCCTGGTAAGTACTTGGATGGGAGGAAGATTAGACATTGCCAAGTGGAGTGGTGAGATACCTGCCATCCAAAACTCTATAAAGCCTAATCTAGTTGAAATGGCAGAGGATCCTTCATTGGATTTCCCATGCTTTTGTTTGTGTTGGTCCGTCCGTCCCCCATTTTAAAACAGCTGCAGGTAGGGATGCCAGTCCCCAGGTGCAGGCAGGGGATCTCCCAGTTTTGCATGCTTCTGCCTGCCGCTGCCCAGCTGCCCAGTGGGGGAAAGCTCCGCCCCCAAGAGTGGCCACCAGCAGCCATCTGTCTCCCGCCCCTCCTGCAAGATTTAACCTAAGTCCTTTGGTTTTAATGGAATTCAGAATGGTTGCCTTTGCACACATGGGATGACTTTGTCACTTCCTGTGCCACCAAAAAAGTTTCATTCCAACCCACAGTTACATTTTAATGAACCTTAAATAACCTTAAATAACCTTATATAACTAAACCATTAGCCATCTTGCAGGGTTGCCTTTTAAAGCAGACAAGGGAAAGCTCCGCCCCCAAGAGCGGTCACCAGCAGCCACCTGTCTCCCGCCCCTCCTGCAAGATTTAAAGGGCCCTCCAGCTGATCAGTAGGAGCACCTGGCCTGCCAGTCAGCTGGATGGCTGCCAGTCACATGCCTGAACTCCAAGCAGCAAATTCACTGCTGGAGTTCAGGCACCACCACTGCTCAATTAGCCAAGAGTGGCACCTCCCACTGCTCAATTTGCCAAGAGCAGGAGGTTGGGTGGGCAGCTAGTAGCAGTAGCCAGAAGAAAACTCTTAGTAAGATATTCAAGATCCAGGACCCTGACTTGCCCCATCAGTGTCCTCACTCATCCCTAGGGATGCTAACCTCCAGGTGGTGGGTGGACGTCTCCCGCTATTACAACTGATCTCCTGGCAACAGATATCAGTTCACCTGCAGAAAATGGCTGCTTTGGAAGTGGACGCTGTGGCATTATGCCCTAAACACCGCCCTCTCAGGCTCCACCCTCAAAATCTCCAGGTGTTTCCCAACCCGGGGTTGGCAACTCTACTTTCCCCCTAAACTTTCAGTTGCTAATTTCTACTGATACTTCTTCTTAGCCATCTCCACCCTGTTGCATAAGTCCTTTTCTGAAGGATCCCCAAACCCTGTTTGCATGCACTCCAAATTAGGCAAACCCCATGGCCACACAGACCCATTTTGCTTTTGGGTCAGCCAAGTGTGCAGGAGGGTTAACTGTATCCCCTAAGGAGGCCAGATTTGGCTGCCAATTGCTGATTCCTAGATTGTTCCAAGTCTGCTGAAAAGTATGCTGTCTGCCTCATCAAATTAATGCAGGTTTTACCCTAAGGTCACATTATACGGCTTCTGTGCAAGGCGACATGCCATAGATTATAATTTCTTAACACTAAGTGTAACTGAACGTTCAGGGGAAAAAAACATTTCTTTCTTAGCTGATGTAGTTTCTCATTTGCTGATCTAAAATGTATTTAGTAATCCCCAGTTTCACAGTTCGGAGTGCTCAGTACAGATAACATTTTCATGGTCTTTCTTACACTCGCTTCTTTATATCTTCACTGCTTTCAGAGAAATGAAGCTGATGGGGTGCTTGATACAGAGATTTTTTTTCCCCCTCCTGCTGCAGGCAGTCTCTGCTACAACACCATTTTTCTAGCGGTCCGAATACACTAGGTCTCTCCCAGCAAGTTCTTGTGTGTGCATATGCAATCAATAGAGCACATGTATCAGAGCTTTATCAAGCGATTTTTCCCCCACTGGCAGCATCTCTGCTGAACCCCTAAGCTGCTTATTAAACTCAGGAGACTGGAAAAAGTGGCACAGGACTTCAGCAAATGGAGCTTGCTGGAGGAAAAATAGCCCAGTGATGACACGCACCAATCTAGTGTGCAGGCATAGTTTGGATTGGCACAGTGACATAGAAGTCAGTGCTGCTAAACACTTTGAGACTTAACTTCTATGTAGTTCAGTCAAGATCAGGCTAGAACAGAGGACTCACATTCAGCATTGAGACATCACGTTAAGCTGCAATGTGCTGTGACGGTTATGAATGTGGCTTGTTTCTCATGCTCCTGTGCTCCCTTCCCTCTTTCTTGCTCCCCTTCCCACGTGAAAGATAACTGAGGATCCCTGGTTTGAAACAAACTCTGGACACCCATAGGAATGCCAGAGCCTGAATAGGTAGAACTTTATTCCCCATAAATTGGGATTCTAAGGCACGCTTTAATACTATTTTACAATTCCAGTTATCCTGGGCACCTGCATTTGTATATCATGGACAACCATCAGAGTTTCTTTCAAATCAGAAACTGCACTCTGCGCAAGAAGGAGAGGGAGTCAGACAAGTGGGTATGAGGAAACAATCGCTGGCAATTATGCATTGGGTGGAAAAGTGGATAGAATTTTTTTTTCTCCCTCTCCAACAATACTAGAACTTGGAGGCACCCAATAAAGTTGCTGGACAATAGATTCAGGAGGGACAAAATGAAGCACTTGACTCAATGAATCGTTAAATCATAGAATTCACTGCCAGTGATGGCCCTCATTGTAGATGGCTTTAAGATGGGATTAGACAGATGCATGGAACTTGGGACCTTCATAGGCTACTAGCCATGCTGGTTAAAGGGAACCTTCATATCCAGAGGCAGTACAATGCCAAGTACCAAATCTAGCAAGCAACGCTGGAGAACCCTCAGCCTCTATGCCTTGATTGTTGGCCCCGCAGGGCAATTGATTGGCCCCTGTGCAAAATAGGATGCTGGAGTACATGGTCCATTGAATCCAGCTGGGTTCTTAACATTCTTGCATGTCTGAGTGTGATGCCTGAATGCAGCCTTTGCACTGATAAAGCTAAAACAAAGCCAGGTATATATGTTTAGGTTGTGAAAGGATTCATGTGGTGTGGTAAACAATGAAGTCCTGTCTCAGATGTTACCTCTGCCATGAATTCATTAAATGGCCATAGACTAGCCATCGTCCTTCTCTGTAGTATCAGGATATTCCTGTAAGCATTACTGAGATAATATACTGAACACACTTTTTAGTGCTATATAAATGCCAAATATGATTATTGCTGAATATTTTCCTCTAATATAAGAACCTGCAAATCCCAGAGGAAAAAAATATCCAGGTGCATATATTGCTGGTGCATTACTGATGTGTTTATATTTTTTTAACCCCGTTCATGAGTTTGTGCTCTTATTGATGGGGACTTGGCATTAGATAACCTTGTGTGTGTATCTTGGGGTTGGCTGGCTATTGTCACATGTGCAAAGGCGGTGAAAACAAATTGTCTGTTTTGATTCAAGTCAAAATTGTCAAAGCAAATTAAGCAATGTCAAGGTTGTCAAAGGGAATTAAATGAAAACACACAAAAAATGCACTCTCTGAAGTTTTCAAAGGATGAAAAGGTGAATTTGAGCATTTGTCAAAGGAAATGGTTTTTAGAATTTGATCGGCTAGACATTCTAGCCTTGTGCCATTTCTCCAGATTGGTCCAAGTTGATGAGCTTTTATCTGAAATAGAGTCAAAAAGTGCTGATCCCCAAGGCTGTGCCCTAATCAATGGTGCTGTTCAAACATCACATAAAACCATGGCTGATTTTGGTAGTTTGCAAAACCAAGACTCTGCTCACAGATGACTACTGAAATACTGGTTTCTTTGACAAAGGATAGTATCTTTGCCATTGGTCTAGTCAGACATCTCTGCAGCTGAGAGCACTTTTAAGGTATGAGATACAATGTCGGTATTCCTACATTATACCAAACAATAGTGAAGACCTGTGGTTAATAAACCAACTCCTAAGAATAGTTTCAGATCTTGCTTTCGGAGAGCCTAGTTAACCTTCATTTTTTAAAAATTGTAACATCTGCCTGGTAAAGAGTTCTATAGAACCTGAAAGTTTGCACAATGTTTTGGGTCATTAGGGTTGGCCTCAATAGATGATATCACTTGATTTTGTTCCTAACTAACCATAGATAGTGTAGTGGTCCTCATTTACACAATCACAGCACAGCAGATTTAATTAAACCTTGATCTTATGATATAGTTGAAGTGAGCTAGTGAATGAGATAGGGAAGGCGGCATGGTATAGCCCAGTGTCATCAGATCTCAGAAGCTAAGCAGTGTCGGCACTTGGAAGGGAGACCACCAAGGACAACTCTGCAGAGGAAGGCAATAGCAATGCCCTCTGCTTCTCATTTGCCTTGAAAGCCCCTTGCTGGGGTCGCCATAAGTTGGCTGTGACTTGATGGCACTTTACACACTCACAGTGAATGGAATGCAACTTGCTGTGTGGAGTTTTTGAAAGATGGCGGGCAGGTGTGCATGGCAGGCAGGCAGGCGGGCATGGTTAACATGGCAGAATAGAGAAAGAATGGCTGGCTTTATAACTGATGAAATAACCAATGAAAGTGAAGGGAGTGGAAGTAAAGAGAAAGGCATTAGGCTTTTTATTTACTGTGAAAAGTCAGTTGTAGCAATGAACTTGATTAATGTGAATGGTATTTTATGAAGGAAATAATACATCCAATGGAAGTGCCCCACAAAGTTCAGTGGAACAGACAAGTAAATAATAAGTGAGCCCTAACCATGGCAGTCAATACTGTTCCTCCAACAGCATGAAGCTCCCTGAGTGATCATAAGGCCAAAATCTCTCTCTCTCTCTCTCTCTCTCTCTCTCTCTCTCTCTTTCTCTGTTTGGTGTGAGAGCCAATTTGATGTAGTGGTTAAGGGCACGGACTCTAATCTGGGAGAACTGGATTTGATTCCCCACTCCACCATTTGCAGCTGCTGGGTGACCTTGGGCAAGCCATAGTTCTGTCAGGGGTGTTCTCGAAAAAGAGTCTTTTCTGCCAGAGTTCTCTCAGCCTCACCTACCTCACAGGGTGTCTGTTGTGGGAAGGGAAAGGAGTTTGTAAATCTCTTTGAGACTCTGAGTGAAGGGCGGGGTATAAATCCAATCTCCTCCTCCTCCTCCTCCTCCTCTTCTTCTTCTTTCTCTCTCAGCCTAACCATTGCCCATAGTTATTGTAAGAATCACATGAAAGAGACAAGAACCCTGTATGTTTCTCTGAGCTCCTTGGTGAAAGAGTGAAATTAAAAATGTGATACAGAACTTGTGCTTGGATGAAACTGGCCTCAAATGGGAGGAAAAAAGGGGAAAGGCTGGGGGGAGATCTTGGAGATGATCCTTCAGGCTTCGAAATTCCAAAGGCCATTTCACATATCACTCACCAGCAAACCTGATTGGCATTCGGCATGATACCGACTCAGATACATGATATCGCTTTATCCTGACTCAGAGCAATGGTCTGTCAGCATCGTCTACTCTGACTGGCAATGGATCTGCAGGGTATCACCCGCAACCTAATCCTTTTAATTGGAGGTGCTGGGGATTGAACCTGAGACTTGTGTGTGCAAAGCTCTTCCACTGAGCCATGGCCACGCCCTGATGAATACAGTCAATAAAGAACTGTGGCCAATTCCGGCTTTCTGATAAGTGTGCCCGTAGAACACAGATAAGCAAATGCACACATATCAAATTCACATTTGATGTGTTAAGTGCATGTTTAAAACATCTTAGGGACACATCTTGATAAAGGCAGTGTATAAAGTGGCCTGGAAAGAAGGTGCTGGTATAGCCCAGTCTCGTCAGAAGCTAAGCAGGGTCAGCCCTTGGATGGGAGACTACCAAGGAAGGCTCTGCAGATGAAGGCAATGACAAACCACCTCTCACTTGCCTCGAAAGCTCATTGCTAGGGTTTCTGAAAATTGGTTGCAAGTTGATTGCACTTGTATTCTTAATAAAGTGGCCCGAGTTTCCATATTCTTAATTTGCTGTTAAGGTTCTGTCCCCCATGCCACAATTGGCTGGAGAGCAGTTCTTGGTGAAAGGATGGAGGGGAGAGAGCTGTTTTCACAGGACAGAACAAAGCATCTTCTGCAGTTCTTTAAAGCAAAGCTTAACTTCTGTTTGCCCAGACCAACTGTAGGTCAAGGATTAAAATACAGCTGTATGTAAGTCCCACTGAAATAACTGGCAAAAGTTCCCAGTTAAACTGTTTCAGTCTCATGGGCTTCAGGAGCCCTTAGGCATATGTGACTTCACTGGATTTCGCTCCATGTCTTCATTCATCACTCTTTCATACGTTAACTTAATCCATACTATTTTTAAAGAAGTGCACTGCCTGCCAAACCACATCATATATCTTCATGATCTATAACAATATTTTTTTTTCCTTAGGAGGCTTTCCATGATCTGTCAGATCCTTCAAGATTCTCCTTCTCTCGCTACATGACCCAGTTTGGTTCTCCTTTTAGACACTCCCTGAATATCTAAACACATTCACCCACTTCAGAAACCAAAAGCACAATAGTTATTGCCTTTGTCTCTCTAAAACGTCAGGAGATTTATTCAGCAGACTCTCAGAGGATGCTCTTGACATTTACCTCCAAGGCTCCCCTGGACTTCCTCCAGCACTGGAAGGTCTGGGCCATGAGCAACAAGACTGGAATCTGGAGTTATCCTAATCATGGTTATACACTAGGGAAGCTGGGGTCAAAAATGCAGGAAGAAGACACTAATTTTGCTGACCTGGCAAAAGTGTCAGAGCTAGGCCCTGTTACCGATACCAGGTCTGGCCAGTCTGGACCTGGCTTCATACTGACTCGCAGTCATATGGCCAATGTCCCGTGCCTGTTTCTCTTTCTCCCCCTGACACACACCTCAGATAGTTCACTATGCAAGGTCACAACCTCAGACTCCCAAGTTCAAAGTTCAAAACCCAGAGTCGCAGGCAGTGAAGAAGTAAGAGACTGTAATATCCTTACAAGGGAAGAATGTTATAGCTAACCATCAATACAAGTGCCAAATCCATTTTCATAGCGCTGCAGAAAGTGATTTTCTAAGGCAAAACCTTCACTGTAAACTCCTGTTTCAAGGACTTACCACCTCATCTTCGGTCTATTCCCAGTAGATACCAAGGGGACGCTTGAGGCTGGCTCCTTTTGCATGCTAACTTTTGATTGAAATATATAGTACACTGTAAGGTCATACACAAATGACTCTGAAAATTCACACTAAACCTGAGCAGGCTTTCTCCACTGATGTTAAGTAGGTCAACCATTTGCCTAGACTGCCTGCTAATGTGCTGTACAAGCTAATGAGAGCCTCAGAGCGAGCCACATATATGAGGTTGTCAAGGTGAGCGTTGCCATCCTCGTTAAAAAAACAATGAACAAACTTTGGATTCTGTTTTAAAAAAACAAGTGAAATATCCTTAGAAGGTCTGATTGTATACACAAATATTTCCAGTTGTCCTATGAATATAATTAGCCAGGATGTTGACTTTGAAACTGATACTGACTTCTGAGAGTGACTTCAAATGTGCAGACAAAACACAAGTTGGGGGAGGAAACGGAAGTACGAGAGTTTCATACATTGTGGTTCCCATGCTCTGCAGAGCAGAGCTACATTTAATACATTGTTATGTAATTCTTTTTAAAAAAAAAAAAAATGAAATTTTCTTTCTTACAGATTGCAGCTGCTGCATTTTCGACATATGAAAGTCTTTATCTGTTTGTTAGGATAGCTATATAATATTCTCCCTGATGAGGACTCAAAGCATTTTACAACATACTTCTCCCCTCTCTCATTTCATCCTTACAACAACATCCCTGTGAGGGAGGTTAGCCTTCAGATCCTTTATGGTACAGTGGGATTTAAATCTGAGTCTCCCAGATCCCAATGCAATGATGCACCATGGTGGCTCTCAACTTTTACCCACACAGGCTGGTATAATCTCTCCAGGGTTTCAGGCAGAATAAAGTAACACATTTGAGATCTTTAACCAGAAGATGCGTGGAAGCAAAGCACTGCCACTTGCTAGCAAGCACAGATCCAGTGTGATGTAGTGGTTATGTGTCAGACTAGTACCTGGGAGACCCAGGTTCAAATCCTGTCTCATGCCATGGAAGTTCACTGGGTGACCTTGGGCCGGTCACGCGCTCTCAGCCTAACCTACCTCACAGGGTTGTTGTGAGGATAAAATGGAGGAGAAGAAAATGGTGTAAGAAGTATTGAGTCCCCACAGGGGAGAAAGGTGGGGTGTAAATGAATTAAATAAACTAACGTATACCCACATTTGAATGGAAAGTCTGGCATGGGGAGAGAGCAAGAGGCACCTTTTTTTAAAAAAACTGAAATTTGTCTCCTTCCCAAGCTGTTGTACCTCTGCTGGGGGAAAGATACAGATTCAGGACGCGCAAACACTCGCCAGGTCAGCTTGCATTCTGTACACCAGTTGTGAACAGATGTGATTTTTCAGTGATCAGTTCAATCAGTTGTCCATCTGTTCATGGTGTTCACTGTATCCCATATCAACTGTGCAGTACAGCACAATTAGGAGCTGTGGTGGCTCAGGTGGTTAAGATGTTGAACTGCAGGCTGTGGAAGGTCAGTAGTTCAGCAGTTCGAGATCCGAGAGTGCCGCATGACGGAGTGAGCTCCTGTGTCTAGTTCCAGCTCCTGCCAGCCTAGCAGTTCGAAAGCAAGAAATTGCAAGTAGATAAATAGGTACCACTTTGGTGGGAAGGTAACAGCGTTCCGTGCGCCTTGGTGTTTAGTCATGCTGGCCACATGACCATGGAAACATCTTTGGACAGCGCTGGCTCTTCGGCTTTAAAACGGAAATGAGCACCGCAACCCTAGAGTCGGATTTGACTGGCTTTCGAGCAAGGGAACTTTTACCTTTACCTTTACAGCACAATTGGCTTTCTGTGCATGTGTTTTCTCCCACAGCCTGATTGAGGTCTCCTACCTCTCCATCCTTGCTGTATAACTGCTGTGCTCAGCAGGTAATTTTTTAAATAGACAATTAGGTCACTCAGATCAAATATATCAGTCATCAGTAAATGCTATGCTTCAATAAAATCCTACCCTTTGGCGTTTGGTTGAGTCCTTGGTGATGCTAATGTCTGCCGATCAGCTTGAATCAGCAATGTCTTGGCACATGCACAGTTTGGGGGAAACTGTATGCAAAGTGGTTGGGCAGGCATTTGTGGCTGTTCGGCGCAAACCGAAGAGACCGAGTGTTCGGCTCGCGTCTGATTCCCCCCTCTGAACATGGTAAGTTCAACCATTGAACATGTTTGCAGTGAAATTGGCAGAATCCTTAATATGGATACCTGTATTTTTGACCTTAGAGTGCAAAAACAGCTCAGTCGGAGATTTTCAGTCAAAAGACGGCTCAAGAGAAGGGGGTAAAAAGCCCATATTTTCCTGAACCAGTCTTCTGATTCAGATTGTTTTTTTAAAAAATGTCCCTAAAAAGAGTACACTTACAGTGCCATCCCAAGAAGAAGAATTGGTTTTTATAGTCTGCATTTCTCTAGCCTAAGGAGTCTCAAAGGGGTGTACAATTGCCTTCCCTTCCCCTCCCCACAGCAGACATTCTGTGTGGGAGGTGGGGCAGAGAGAGCTGAGAGAACTGTGACTGGCCCAAGGTCATCCAGCAGGCTTCAGGTGGTGGAGGAGTGGGGAATCAAACCGGGTTCTCCAGATTAGAGTCTGTCATTCTTACCCACTACATCACACTTTCTGGGAAGTAAGCCCCACTGAATAGAACTGAGGAAGATTCTGTGTATTCCTGTTTAGGATTGCTCTCTTAAACTGCAGTTGCAACCACAGTCTCATCTAAGTGGAATTTCGACTTCTGGGCACCCACTCCTGATGTGGGACAAGTTGCTTATCTTCTGAAAGAGAAATGTTCATGCACTGCTCACCGGGTCTTAATACAGAAGCCAACCATTCACTACGTTGCTCAGCTGTGTCTATTCATATTTTAAATAATCGGTTTATTTATTAGAGTATGTCTATGCTGTTTTTTTTCCTAAGGAGCTCAAAGCAGCTTAGAGAAATTTCAAAAAATACAAAGCAACACATTTTTAACCGGTAGAATTTAAAGAAACCAAACAAACACATATAGTGGCTTGGATCCAGCAAGGCAAAAGTGGAAACCGTAAACTGGCTTTACACAATTTTACTTGCACGAGATCACCTTGGTGGCGATCTTTTGCAACACCTAGTGCTTCCTTCCCTGTTTATTATAGTAGCCAGAAATCAATTGCTCAGGATCTTGCACAAGCAGAACTGTATGTTGGGATACAATAGCTGATATAGGGCAAACAGCTACTGCCGTCTTCTTCTTTTGTTTCCGTTTGTGCACACCTTGAGCACAAGCAGAAGTTTTATGCAGTCTGGGACCAACACATCTGCAGGACTGTCACCCCCTGTATGTCCCTCGAATAGCTTTACGCTCTATAGATCGACATCTTCTGGTGGTCCCTGGCCTAAAAGACTTCTGCTTAGCCTGAACCAGAGCCAGAGCTTTTTCAGCTCTGGCACCCGCCTGGTGGAACACTCCCCCAAGAGAGATCAGGGCCCTGTGGGAGTTATTCCAGTTCCACAGGGCTTGTAAAATAGAGATGTTCTTCCACGCAGATGTCCAATTACATTGGCCTCCCCTACCCTGCTTGTGGCGATTATTTGTGCTGATTATTTGGCACTATCTGCTGTGCTGTTTTCTTGCTCACTTGCCCAATACTTTTTATCAGCTATGGCACACATCCAGATACCTTCATAGGGAGCACTTGTCAACTTGTGCCCGACCGCCATCTTGGAAACTGTTTTAGTTGACATTCAGTATAGGTTATAATCTTGTGTAATTATGTTTAAACTGTTCTGGGTTTGTTGTTTATATGTTATTGTTGTAACCCACCCTGAGCCCCGCTGTGCAGGGGAGGGCAGGCTAGCAATCCAGTTAAATGAATAAATAAATATTCTGGATCCAACCCACTGGGTGGGGCCTATTTCACTGGGCTGCCCCACGCAGGCCCTAGATTGTAAGTCAGGGTCCAAGAGCCAAGGACTGAAAGGCAAGGGCCACACTCAGGCGAAGTCCATGCAAGCAGAAGAGAAAGCCTATTCAATAAAGATGGTATTCAGCTGCTGCTAGCAAGCTAACAGGATGTTCCCAACTTCTCTCATGCCACAAATTCATGCCTGCATAATTAGACTCTCTCCTTGCAATTGCAGGAGCCCTCCCAACTTGTGTGCCGTTGCCTCCTATTGTTAACAGCCTCCCAGTTTAAAGGAGGGAGGAATGTTAATTTGAGATATAAAGCTGTCCCTTCAGTGCCTCTCTGTGCACAAACTTAACTAATCTTGCAATCAGTTCTTGCTATCCCATCCCAAATATAAGTTGCAGACAGCGCAAGCACAAGATACAAGTGTTATAGTATATTCAAGGCTGCATATCCAGTGTTTTGTCATGTAAAGGATGCACCCAGCTGCACGGGTGCAAAGAAGAGATGGACTGCAAATGATTTTGTGTTTGATGAGTGGGTCGCTTTAGTGATCTGACACCTGGAGTTATATGCCTTTTCTCTGGTAACTAAAAAGATTTAGTCAAGTTTGGTATGGGTTACTTATGAAGAAATATCTTGGCTCTGTAATGCAACCAGCTACTTTACAGGCACAAAGATGTTTGGCAGTGTTTGGTGTGAATTTTGACAAAACCATTCAGGCAAACTGATCAGGATCTCACCTCACTAGGGTGGTCAGGCCCATGGCCTTGGTCCCTTGCTACAGCTCAATAGGGTAGGGGGCCAAAAAAGCTCCTGCAATGCCACAATGTCACTTCCGACTGTGTAACCGGAAGTGACATCACTATGTTTCAGGATGCTCTAGGATTTCCTCAAACTCTATGGCTGGGGGCTGTGTTGGGGGAGGGGTGGCTCATCCTTTTGCCTCTTCCATTGGCATAGCTTTGTAAATGAGGGGCGAGTGTGGTTTTGCCCCCTTTCCCCTTCTTATTGCACACTCCCCCCAAAAGTATGCTAGCCTCTTATTTTCCCATTTCCTTTTGTTTTTCACCTGAGTCCTCCACTGCCTTGGGCGTCTCCCTTGTAGTGTCACTCCTGTTCCTGTGTCAGAGCCACTGAATGTCTCTGAACAAAATCTTACACTCCGTCTGATTTTATTCCTTAAGTTTTTCCTATTGATCTATTTTGTGTTCTGCTGAGCTCTGTCCAATCTTATTCTGTGTTGCTCTCTTCATCCTCAGTGTCTACTTGCTGCTTCTCATTCTCTTTTTCAGCCTTTTTTTTGGTCTGTTCTTTCAACGATTTCCTCTTGATCACTCAATGTTTTATAGTTTCTTTTTGTTATATTTTCAGAGGTAGCTGCATTGGTCTGCAGTGGAATGGCTAGATTCTGGCAAAGGGAGCTTTGAAAGTGAATAACCCCCCCCTCAAATTTTGTTGGTCTCTAAGGTGCTACTGGACTCGAGTCTAGCTGGTTTTGTTATGTTTCTCATTACCTTCCTTTCCCTCTGGTTTTGATATTTCTTCCCTTTCCATGTTTCCATAAAATTATTCCCCCCCCTAATCTGGGAGAACCAGGTTTGATTCCCCACTCCTCCACTTGCACCTGCTGGATGACCTTGCTCAAGCTATAGCTCTAGCACAGCTGTTCTTGAAAAAGAGCAGTTTCTGTCAGAGCTCTCTCAGCAAGCCATAGTTCTGTCAGAGGTGTTCTGCCTGAGCTCTCTCAGCCCCACCTACCTCACAGGGTGTCTGTTGTGGGAAGGGAAATGAGTTTGTAAGCCGCTCTGAGACTCCTTTGGGTAGTGAAGGGCAGGGTATAAATCCAATCTCCTCTTCTTCTGCTCTTCTCTTCTTTTTATTTATTTTATTTCACTTATACCTTGCCTGTCTCCCCAATGGGGACCCTAAGTAGCTTACATCCTTCTCCTCTCTACCATTTTATCCTCACAACGACCCTGTGAGGCAGGTTAGGCTGAGAATGTGTAACTGGCCAAGGTCACCAAGTGAGTTCCCATGGCAGAGTGGGCATTTGAACCTGAGCCACCCAAATCTTGGTCTGACATTGTAACCACTACAGCACTTTGGGTTTCCAGTTTGAGTTTCTTCTCTTTTTCTTTGGTTAAACTCACCAGCAGACCTCTATATCCAGTTTGTTCTTACTTTTTGGTAATTATTGCTCCTTGTGTTCTTTCCCATATTACTCTCCTTTGAGTTGGTAGTTCTGTCCTCTTACTCATCTAATGAATCATTCCTTTAAAACAGAGGTGTCGAACTCATTTGTTGTGAGGGATGGATCTGACATAAATGTCACTTTGTCGGGCCGGGCCATGCATGCCGTAAAATGTAATGCCAGGTGCTGGAGATAGAAACTGTATAAAGGACAGCAGCGTATAAGCTCTGAGTTGGTGTATCCTCACTGCAAGGCCCTATGGACTGGGATGCACAGGAAAACCCACATGGGTGGACTGGAGACCCAGTGGTGCAGCACTGGGCAGATGCTCCCATGATGCTTGACTGCTGCAGACGAGGTTGTTCCACCATGCAGAAGTCACAGTTGGAGTGGCTTCACACACACCCCCCTCCCCAAGCACTTTCCTGTTCCCTCCCTTCCATGCTTGTGGGCCACATAAAAGTCATGGGCAGGCCGGTTCTAGCCCCTGGGCCTTGTGTTTGACACCCCTGCTTTAAAGTTTCTGTCTATGTCTCTGTTCCGTATCAGTTTCCTATTTCTGTTGTGGATTATCAAGGCTTAGTTCTAGGATCCCTCGTATTCTCACTGTTGGTGCTTTTATTTCTTTTTTGGCTTACAAGATCTCTGTTAGGTTGATGTTATCCAACTGTTCCCTACTTCTCTCCTTTGGTACTTTCTAAAATTAATAATTGCTTTACAACTTTTTTTTTGTTTAGATATTAGATCATTATCTCAAACTTAGTATGCAGAAGACACAATTTATTGTGTTTCCTTCTATAAATCTTGTTTTGCTTTTTCTTCTCTTTCTCAACGGGAATTACCATTTTTAAACTTTCTCAAGAAGTTAAGGACTGGAGTTCTTTGATGCTTCTCTTTCTTTCTTATATCATATAACTGTTCTAAGGTTTGACAGTTCTTTTCTAAGATTTCCCAAACTCTTCCTTATTTGCTACTAGTTGTACTTGAACACTTACCCAGACTCTCTTTCGATCCCCTGTTGATTGTTGTAATGTTCTGTTTATCAGTCTGCCTGTCTCCCAGGCTAAACCTGTGCTCTGTTGTTCTCAACTCTTCTGCTTAATTTTTCATCATGGTTTAATCATGTTACACCTCCATATGTTTCTCATCACTAGCTTCCTCTGTTTCATATTGTTTAAATCTTTTTTTTTTTTTGAAGGCTGAACTAGATGATCATGGCTCTCCAGGCACCTTCCTCCCCCTCAATTTCCAGGGCTAACAGGAGCACAGAAGAAATTTTGATATACAAAATTGTGCAGTGCTGGGAAAACTAAGCCTTTTCTTACTTTCCTATTGCTGTCCAAATCCATATCTGACCTATGCCCACGTGAAATGAGAGTCAATGTTCCCGGATCCCTAATCTCTGCTGTTCTGCTTCCAGATTCATAATCTCTGCTGCTCTTCTCTACTCCATGAATTTGAGCCTAACAGTGCAATACCAAAGAAAGTTATAGCCTTCTAATATATTGAAGTCAATGGGCTAAGAAGGATCTAACTCTGTTCTGGATGGTACTTTTAGTATCTTTTAATCTTGCCCAGTTTTCCCCATCTTCATTACTTCTGGTTCTTCTCCCTATACTGTCCCTTCACCAAACACTTCTCTTCCTGCTTAATCTTCACTTTTTTGTGTTATTTCTTGGACCTTTGCCTTCTCATACCCCGTTTATGCATTGAGATATTTGGCTTTAACTTATTTAAAAAGAATCTAATAATTTAAGAAATTGTACAAAACACCTAGCCTGTATTACTTGTCCTTCCTGAGGTTCTTTGACTTATTTGAATCTTTTCCTGTTTAAACATATAAGCTTTAATATGTTGTCGAAGTGTTACTTTAACAAATTTCCAGTTGTCCAGTGTCAATCAACTAGGACAAAGATTTCCCTTTTCCCTCTAAATCATTTTATTAGGTATCATTTTTAAAATGAAGACTGGCGTTTGTGGGCAGGTTTATTTTATTTCTATAGATTGCCTTCCATATTGCTTTTAAAAATAATATATACTGATGATAAGTTGCAGCACATTTGTACTAACTAGTACTAGTAACTCTGCATGCAGATTATACTTAAAAATCAAATAAAATGGAATAAGAGGTGGCTTAGCTTTGGATGGCTCATGTCTAAACCGTGGTTGAGCAGTACCACATTTTGATTTACGATTAATGGTGGATCAGCTCAGTTAGAAGCTGTGCACTCTATTACTGTGATGCTCTGTCATTATGAAAAAATAATTATTATACAAACTTGCTTTATGTCATGGACTTCTCCCAATTCCATGAAAACAATTCAGAGCTTTAATATATAGAGCCAAAATGCTGACGTTCTTAAGCGTGCTTGTCTCATGTAGAATTCAACCTAAAAGTACAACCTAAAAGTACAAAGTAGAAAAGAACCATTCTACTTTGTCACTGGGAAAGCAATATTTTGTTGATGGTAGTTCCCTTGAGCATCAAGGAATGACTAGAGTAGATATTTTGTGGCTGGCTACTAGAGATGTACACACAAGTGAATGTTAATGAAGCCAAACTCTTGGAGAATTCTTGAGACTGTTTCAGCTCTATTTCTATGAGTAAGGATGATCCAGAGGAGAATGAAGCCAAGAAAAATATTCTGGCATTAATTCTTGGTGGTCTAGTGACACTATGTATATCATTTCTTTAAACAGCTTTATCGTGTGTGTACATTCTGCTCCAAATGCTTGGGTTTGACTTGGAGAATGGAGCCAAACCATTGGCTTGATTTGACATGAGTCTTTCAAACTTCTGGCTTCCAATAACTCCTAACAAAAACAATGTCTGAGCTTTTAAAGAAAAAAATTACATACACATACCAGGTGAAGGCTTCTTGGAGCCTTAATATCAAGTTTAGCTACCAATTTATCTTTCCCCTGAATTCCGTTCAACTGTCTGGAATCATTTTTGGGAAATTGGCTCCTTCGAAGCAGTAATCACGGCCATTTTTTTTTTCATCCTTCACAAAGCTTAAAAACACGGGCTCGTGCTGTAGCCTGTACAAATGTGGTTTCATGTTCTGCATCAGCAGAATAACAGACAAGGGGGGAAATACTCTTGAAGGACACTATCCACCACTGAAAGTATCACTTGGAAACTTGGTTGGCATGAATAGGTTTTAAACAAGAACATAGCCATGCTCCCATTTATCTGCTATTAATTCCAGTGTGGCTTGCACAGGAATCATTCACTGGCAATAACGATGCCAGCTTCCAGGTGGGACCTGGGGATCCCCTGGAGTTACACTTCATCTCCAGACTACAGTGATCAATTCTCCTGAAGAAAAGGGATGCTTTGGAGGCATTGTACCCCACTGAGGTCCCTGTCTTCCACAGGCTCCACCCCCAAACCTCCAGGGGTTTCCCAACCCGGATCTGGGAACTCTAAACCCCCATCCCCAACAGTGGCCAGGAGGGACCTATCAACCCTAACTGGGAAGTGTCCCACTGTATACAAAAAAGGCTTTATAATTAGGAATAGTGTTCCAAATGTTCTCCAAGTAGCAGTAGTCCCTTTGAAAGTTGCACAGTTCATGCAGGTGAGCGGATTCACAGAAAAGCAATCATTTTATAAAATCAGGACCATTGTTCCTCTGTTGTCGCCATATCTGCTCAGTCTGACTGGGAGTTGTGACCTACTGGGTTTTGTTAAACAAGTGTCTGTTATGTTGTCATACCAGCCACAGTAACTCTTTTCAGATGCATGCAATGGGGAGCAAGACACACTAGGGTTGCCAGCATCCTGCTGGGACTTGGAGTTTTCCTAGAATTATGACTGTTCTCCAGACAACAGAGATCAGTTCCCCTGGAGAAAATGGCAGCTCGAAAGGTGAGTCTCATCTGGAAAGATGGGCTATAAATGAAGTAAATAAATGAAGAAATATGCACCTAGGTTCTTTCCTTACATTCCAGTATAAGAACACAGGTTTTATGCAGAAACTGCTGTGACCCCACTGCTCCTCCCCCAAACATACATTCATTCTACCCACTTCAAACATCTGAAGAAAACTAGCATAGAGAAGTCATTAGCAAAATCTCATAGGCTGCCACAGCCAATAGAACAAAAACAGCACAGAGAAGAACAGCATCAAAGCAACTTGGAAGTGTTTGCAATCGATGCCAAAATTAAAAAAAAAAATACTAAAAACAGGAGGCATCTTTCAACTATGACCATGAAACAAAGTAAGTAGGTTTGGCCCTGGTTAGGAATGGTACTGAAACGGATATAATATTATACACTATTATTATACCAAACAATCCCTCTCTTTATCCTGATTGTAGCTAAGGTTAACATTAAATACTGGGAACCGTATTTAGGACTTTCAAGAGCAATTTCTTTTGGCCCATTTTTTGGGGGACTAAAATTCATAGCATAGATCAGAGGTCCCCATGGTGGCGCCCATTGAAACCTTTTCTGGCACCTTGTCCAACAAGGCTTCTGATTGACTATTGGAGATTTGATTGACTGCGCGGATTTTTTAAAACATTGATTTGGCAGCAGTTGCCGCCACAGGACAAGGATCTACACTGTCTTACTGAAGTTAAGCTGTGGCTGGCTCTACCTTCTGTGGCAGCCATTTTGCTACTAAACTCCAAATGCACTTGCAGGCTCAAAAAGGTTGGGAAACCTGGCATAGACAGTCAGAGAGATCATAGCTGATATACAGTGCAATCCTAAGGGTTGTGTGTGTTGCGGCAGCCAGGTGATGGCATAATCATGGAGCTGCTAATCTGCTCCCCAAAGGGTTCCAGCAGAGAGGAGGAGGAGGAGGAGGAGTTGGTTTTTATACCCTGCTTTTCACTACCTGAAGGAGTCTCAGAGCGGCTTACAATCACCTTTTCTTCCCCACCCACAACAGATACCCTATGAGACAGGTGGGGCTGAGAAAGCTCTGAAAGAACTGTGACTGGCCCAAGGTAACCCAGCAGACTTCATGAGAAGGAGGAGAGAAAGAGTAGGTTCTTATACCCAACATTTCTCTTCCCTAAGGAGTCTCAAAGTGGCTTACAATCATATTCTCTTTCCCTCCCCAAAACCTTGTGAGAGGGGTGGGGCTGAGAGAGTTCTCAGCGAGGTGTGACTGGCCCAAGGTCACCCAGCTGGCTTCATGTGGAGAGGAGTGAGGAATCAAACCCGGTTCTCCAGATTAGAGTCCACCGCTCTTAACCACTACAACACACTGGCTCTCTTAATTTCCCAGTTCCAAAAATCCAATGAGAAGTGGGGCCACACAGGCAGCAGCCATGTCAGCATCCCTAGCAACTATGCCGTTGCATGCTGTACATGTGCATGAGGTGCAACGGCAGGGCTGTGATGGACAGAGTGGAGAGAACAAATGACATGCCGTCCATACCAGTGGCCCAGCTCTGTGCATGTCACAGCCGAGGGGCAAGGCCACCAACCGTAGGCCTTGTCCGTGGCACCCCACCATCTCCCCTGTAAAGGAACAAAGCCCTGCCTAACAGTAACAGAGCAGCTGACAGAGTTGGCAAGGGCCCCCAGAATCTCCCTCTGGTGGCAACCCCAAACGTGTACACAGCCTGCATGGTCCCAAAGGATGCAGTCACCAAGAAAGGGGCATTGGGGGAGATGACACGGATCGTGCACCCACTGCACTTGTGTAACTCTGACTTATGCTGGCATATCGTAATGACTAGATCCCAGCTTAGTGACTGCACAGAGAGGTTATCAGTAATCTACTAATTCTTAAATATACTAAAACAAATGTTCAACCTTGGCTCCGGAGAGCCTTCCCTTCTGCCTTCCCCTCCTCCCATAAATGGTGTGGTTTTGCTTATTAGCATTTGAGAAAATATGTTACGCTTTTAACGGCTGTTTCCGAAAGGAGGCTGGTGCAAGGGATTTTGGATCTTAATGGCACCATTTATCAAGATAGTACTTTTGAGCATAAAGCATAAAGCTTTCCCACATGGTAATTAATACTGCACATTTAATTCAGTGACAGTTCATTGTTTAAGGGGGGGAGGAGAATGAAAGCGATGCCCTAGACCTAGACATCTGCAAAGGAGAAATGACAGGTCCTGATGCTAACATAATACTGTTTTGTAATATTAACGAATCAATGCATCCAATGTCACCCTGCAGGACTCACATGACCAACAAATTTTGGGATCAGTTTTCAAGAAGAGATAAGAATGAGCTTCAAATAATCCATATTAAATGTATGTTTGCTTCAGGCGAGGAATGATTTTATATTTCCCATCTCTGTTGTTTTGAGCCAAAAATCCACATTTAGGCTGCGTTCAGACTGGCAGTATGAAGCGTGAGGGAGTCGTGGCAAAAAGACCTGGAACAATGTGTTCTGGGTGTTTCTGGTCACACTGCACCGACTTATGTGGGAGCATTCTGGGGACGAGACGCAAGGGAGCGTTTGCACTATTGGCCCGCCCCTGGTGGAGGCATGGCTGTAAGCGGCTTTTTCTCACTCTGGTGACATGCGCCCATGTGCATAGGCACAGCCACAATTATCAATGTGGCTTGTTCATGTGGCTTTTAATGTGCACATGTCCAGGAAGTGGGATCAACGTACTCTCCAGGGTTTGCTACCACTTTCATCTGGTACTTTTTAAACTCAGGAGGGAAGCATTACAAGACAGGTTGAGTACAGCTGGGGAATGCCTGACAGCTGTGCCTGTGTGAATTGGCCCCTTTAATCCGTTTGTGAAACGTGCCTATATCGGGACAAACTGCCAGTCTGAACTCGGCCTTAGATTTTGCTTCTCTTTTGAGCAACTCACTGGTGTCAGTTTGGTGTAGTGGTTAGGAGCGCGGACTCTAATCTGGGAGAACCAGGTTTGATTCCCCACTCCTCCACATGCAGCTGCTGGTGTCACCTTGGGTCAGTCATAAATTCTTTTAGAGCTGTTCTCTCAAGTGCAGTTCTCTCAGCCCCACTTACGTCACAGAGTGTTGTGGGGAGGCAAAGGGAAAGGAGATTGTAAGCTGCTCTGAGACTCCTTCGGGTAGTGAAGGGTGGGATATAAATCCAGCCTCCTTCTCCTCCTCCCCCTCCTTCTTCATCTTCCTCCCACTCCCCACGTGATCACCCCACTCTTAGTCAAACAGTCTAATCATTACACCACAATGTAGATAAACAATAAAAATTGGAATAAGCAAGGTTTTCTTCGCTACTTGCTAGGTGGTGTTGGAAACAGAATACAGAATGAGACAGACTTTGGTCTAATTCAGTAGACAACTATTGCATTCTTATACTTACCAAGAATAAAGACTGTGTTTCCTTGCAAAAGAAGGCTGTATCTGTAGTCATTGATCTGTGATTTTACTTCTCACAACAAAGGTGTTGCGATAACTGGGTCACTGTAGTCTTTTCTTAGGATTTAAGAGACTGTCAAATAAATCAGAATTATGGTGAGGAGGGAGAGGATTCACAGTAAAGCAAGTAAACTGTGGGGAAATGCACATAGTATTTAGAAAGCAGTGACAGTAAGGACTTTATCTGTGGTATGAGCCTGGCGTCACAATTTGAGTGACAGATATATATATAACAGAAAGTCAAATGCTGGGTAAGCTATCAGTCTCACCCCCAACATCCTCTTGGGCTGACCATTTAAATATATATATGTGTGTGTGTGTATTTCAAAGTAGGATATGTCAGTTTTTTCATTTGTATATTTACTTATCCCATTAGTCATACTGTTAAAACAATCACATTTGCAATACTGTTCAGGGCACTGGGATGGGGAAGTTACAGACACAAGCCAATCCACAGCAACCTTTTTTCTGATTCAGGTTAAGTCATACTGTAAATTAAGTGGAAAATTTCCTCAAAATATCCAAGGAGAGAAACAGGCACATTTGTATTTACTTCTGGCTTCCATTGCTCTAAAAATGCTATATCCATCATCCATCTTTTTGTATTCTGGCAAAAATGCTTACAGGAAGTTTAGCTGGGACAACTTGACCTGCAGTCCAGCTATGCCAAGATTTGTGAATTTCCCCCATGTTTTTCTGGAATTAAATTTATCATACACTTTTTGTTTCGTTGCCATTTTGCTTTGTGTTTAGAAGTATTTGTGGACTGAGTTAATCTACAGAGATATTGCTGAACTTTGCACAAAATCTACTTAAATCCACTGTGCTCATGCACTATAGACCACAGCGTGACCTTCCTATTTGCATCATTCCATTCAGATATATGATTCCTCCCATTGTAATGAATGTTTTCAGGATTAAAGCGATGAAGACTTTCCCCCCTCCTTGCAAGTGCATGCTAAACCAAGGCTGTTCAATGTCCAGAATTCTGTCTTTGAAATGCATGTTCTCACAAGTCCCCTGAGCCCCATTTTTGGAACTTATTTCATGTACTGTACCTTGGCAACTCCTGTGGACAGCAGTGAGACTATACTAAACAAGCAGATTTAAGAAAGCTGACTTGAATTGACATGAGCCAAGTGTTGTGGAGTTAAACTTAACTGAGAGTGGAAGAGAACCTTTCTTCTCTCTGGAGGAAGTTCAAGCTTTTGCATCCCTCGCTGAGAAATTTGTGTACAAAAAAATGGAAGATGTGAAGCTGTTAAAATATACTGGCCCAAAACAATGGGAGACTATCCGCACATGCAGTTTTGAAACAAACGCTTTGCAAAGAAGTGGGCTTCAGACATGGCCCTATGTGAGTTTTGAAGGAGAGAGAGTCAATTTGGTGGATGGGGACAAGTTCTTCCAGACTTAGGAAACAAGTTTTGACTTAAAAGCAAATGAATTCCAAATGTACCACTCAGTTATACTTTAAAAGTATGCTAGAAGATATACACTTGTTAAATAATTGAGGGTTTATGTGAACAGGTTGAATCCTAGATCAGGTTCAAGGTTCTGGTTTTAACCTTTAAGGCCCTAAATGATGGGGGACCAACGTACCTTTGGGACCACCTCTCCTGGTACACCCTCCCAAAGAGCATTGCGCTCAGCTGAGAAAAATCTTCTGGAGATCCCTGGCCTCAGAAACGTCTGGCTGTCCTCAATCAGAGCCAAGACTTTTATGGCCCTGACTCTGACCTGGTGGAACTCCCTGCCAAATGACATCCATGCCTTGTGGGACCGAGTTCAGTTCCACAGGGCTTGTAAGTCAGAGATGTTCCACCAGGCCTACAGTTGAGGACAGCAACAGTTTTTAATTAGCCTGTTCTCTTTCCCTTGGGGAAAGCACTTTGATGTAGACGCCACCTGAAATGATTATTTAAATTGTTCTGTTGTTTTTAACTGTTTTATATTGACTATGATTGTAAGATTGAATCCTGTACACTGCCCTGAGCCCCAAACATGGGGGAGGGCAGTCTAAAAACTGAATAGATAAATAAATAAGAAACTGATTTGTTCCATTCACAATGGAGGCTGCCTGATGCAACACTAAGTGCAAGTCTGCTTTGGACATCTCTCCTGCCATTGAGTCTCCACTAGGGCCAGACAAATTCCCCACAACTCTGCCTTCAGTGCAATTGGATCATCTAGTCATCTCCACTGTAAAGATGGCATTAAGAGTTATTTGCCCTCAGAGGGAATCACACAGAGCAACGACCCTTGGAGAAACACAGGGATTCACAGTTGCTGTGAAGCGAACTAACTCATACTCTTATTTTCCTAAGCTTACCAACAATATCTTTCAGGATGCAAATGAGAAATGGGCCTCCAATTTTAGCTCAGAAAACATACACCTGAGCTATCTGAATTATGGGACATTCTGGCATAAACTAAAATTTCTACACATCAGTTGTTGTTGGAGGGTGACAACAGGGAGGGGTCTCCATGACTTACTTGTCGTTGTTTTGGGGACATCCGGTTAGCCATTGGGCGAAACAGGCAGCTGGACTAGATGGACTATTGGTTTGATCCGGCATGGATGCCCTTATGGTTTGCCTCATCAAATACTGTAGATGTACCAAAGATTTGAGGTTGTTACTTAAAAGGTCTGCATGTGGGTTCCCCCACTAGCCACTCCTCTGCCAATATGGGCTCCTGGGGCATGGTCTCCCTAGATAACTTCTGAAAGTAGGCCAACAGACAGGACAGGAAGCAGCCTTTCAGGTTCCCTAGATCCAAGCCATTAAGGGCTTTAAAGGTCAAAAACAGTACTTTGACTGAGACTGGAAATTCACTGAAAGCCAATGCAATTCATATAAGCTAGTTGTTATAAGATCACTACAGTGTCTGCAGCTGATATTGTGGCCACCACATTATATACCAGTTGACATTTCTGAACTATCTTTAGAGGCAGCCCCCAAACTGCATGTTATGTCAACCTAATATGGATAGGATCAGGGCTCTTTTCGTAGCAGGAGCTCCTTTGCATATTAGGTGACACACCCCCAATGTAGCCAATCCTCCAAGAGCTTACAGTAGCTCCTGGAAGAAGAGCTCTGTAAGCTTTTGGAGGATTGGCTACATTAGGGGTGTGTCGCCTAATATGCAAAGGAGTTCCTGCTCTGAAAAGAGCCCTGTATAGGATGAGCTTGCCTGTGACTCCATTGATTGCTCGGAGGAAATATTATTGAAGCAAGTATTTCACTTTGCATATTTCAGTAACGAGAAGCACCAGTCCAGTGAACTTGGTCATCCCCCAAACAGTGAAATTTGCTACCCATAATATAGCAAAAAACAGTGTCATCAAATAATGTTTTTGAATTACGTTCATCAGCGGTAATAGAGAAGTTGATTTTGTATGTATATATGTATGTATGTGTATATTTTGGGTAATCTATTTTTAAGGGTTTTCCAGCAAATAAACTATCACCACTTGGTCACATTTTACTTGTAACAATGCTGTGCAAATGAAACCATATTGCTTCATAGAATAATGCATTAATCATCATCAGTCGTCATTCAGCACTGTGCGTTCCTTCCATGCAGTGCGAAAATATGAACAGATATCCTCACGAGAAGGATAAATGTCTTATCTCATAGTTCACCTAGCCTGGAATACATAATGGGGTTGCATCGAGAATGCACGTTATTTATCATCCCTTGTATGGGGCAAAAGGCAATGATGGATGCTTTTTGAACCGTGAGAGATTTATGAACGTTTTTACCCCTTGAGTCCTGTGGAACCAGGGAGGATTGGAGTCCCATATGCATGAAGACTTTTCAACGTATTTAGTGATTCCATTATTATTGTTGTTGTATTTCAGAAGACTGAAGAGGCTGAATGGAATAGATGAAAAAATACAGTATCATCTCACTTTTTAAGTAGGTATCCATCAGCCTTCATCTCATTTTTAACTAGATGGAAACCAGTGAAATTAGAATTAAAATGCAAATACATCCATACAAACCGAGTGGTGCTACCATCAGCTGACGGAGATCTTGATAGGGCTAGCTGAATGTGGGCGGTTGTATAAATACCTTGTTGGTATGAATTGTAATCACCTAGAACGTAGCTGAAACTGTGTGGCCCTACTGGAAAAGGTCTCAGAAACACATGCAAGAGGTACAGAATTTGTGAACTAAACTATGTTGCAATCATGTATGCTGTTGGGCTGAAATCAGAGGAAATTAAATGAACTGTATGCAGGACTGCAGCCAAATTCTGCAATTGGAATTAGATGTGAGGCAATGGGGATACATGCTGTTCTTTTACTTATCAATACGCTTTCGACTAATATCTCTATAGAAAGTATTCAAAGCAGCATGCAAATGTATAGAACATAAATCTCTGGACTGTCACAGCAACTGGACAACCCTTTGGTCAGAAGCAAAGGAGGAGTGGACTTTTGTACCTTATTTTCTTATCCCTGCATCACAAACTGGGCCTGCTGAAATTCCTTCTTACTCTAAGAACTTATGATTGCTTACTTCCTTCTTACTCTAAGAACTTATGGATCTGCTTACCTGGGTGCTGTTCAGACTATGGCTTGGATACAGGCTAGACATTTCTGCAGGTGCTAGGATTTCCAACCACAGAGTGTGATTTTCCTGCCTGCTTCCTCCCATGGCAGCATGAAATCCCCCCCAATCCTGTTCTTGGGGTAGAAAAGGTCCCCAAGAACAGTACTGGGGGGTATTTTGGGTTACTACAGAAGGGAGGGAGAAATTGTGGTTTATGTGTAGAAATCCTTATATTAAACTGTGTCCGGCCCATAATTATGCAATGCAGAGAACGGAATAATCGTCTTCAAGAACATTTTAAGCCATGACTGGGAAGATATGTGATGCTCCAGTTGTGTTTGGCTTTGCTGATTTTCATTAATCATTACTACATTCTAAGATGCCCTAAAGCTATACTGATAATGCCACCACTTTGAAAAGGAGTCATATAAAGAAAACAAATAGCAATAAATGACACAAATATGGCATCTACTTCGTATTTCTAAGATAAATAGATGCACAGGAAATTCGATCTGGTACATATGTAATGCCAAAATGTGTTTTATTAGATATATTTTGCCAATCAGCTTGTGCATATACAAATGAACATAGGGAGCAAAGGGAGGAAAAAGCTCCCCATAGAATTTTTGTCCTGTAATGACATTTTGAAGCAAGGTTGCAGCTGGTCTCCAGGTGACAGAAATCAGTTCACCTGGAGAAAATGGCCACTTCAGAAGGTGGATTCTGTGGCATTGTACTCCACTGGTGCCCCTTCCCTCCACAAACCCCGCCCTCCTCAAGTTCCAACCCCAAAATCTCCAGGTAGTTCCCAACTTGGAACTGACAACCCTATCTTGGAAAGCAATCATAAGCAAGTCTTCTCAAAATCCTTTTCAAGTCTGTTCCTTGGGGCTCAATTCCTGGAAAATACTCTTAGAATGGCATTGTTAGAATTAGAGCCTACTTAGGGAGATATTCCTAGAATCTCCTGTACCTTTATTGGGGTTGCTAGATTATTGCAATTCAGCTAGCAGATAAACACAAAAATGGTTCATGCTCCAATTTAAGGTGATTTCTTCTAGAACTATCAGTGCCATCTTGTTGAATTTAAGCATTTTTGTTTTCCAAAGAAGGGAAGAGCATAATCCGAGTGCAGTAGCACCTTAAACCAACAAGATTCCCTTTGTCAGCTTTGACTCTCAAAAGTGTATGCCCTGGAAATCGGGTTTGTGTTTAAGGTGCTACTGGCTTCAAGTGTCATTCTCCTGCTGCTGACCAGCATGGCTACCCACGTGAAACTAAAGAGGGAGGCATGAGAAACAGAGACAGTATGAGAAGGCAAGGAGAAAAGCAGAAGGGGGAGAATGGAGAGAAGTGGACATAACATGGTAAAATATAAAACCGGGTTCTATATTGTAGAAAAGGATTAAATGTGGGACTGAAATGAGTGAAGGCCACTGTGCTCAGTTCATGTTACAAAAAGAAAGGTAATGTGGTAATGTTTTCTGAAGACAGACTTCATTGCTGAGTGCCATTTCAACATTATCCTTGTTTAAAGTCTAACAGATTGCCACTGGGAACTAATTTGGTGCATCATCTTCTGCTTCAGAAAGACACATTTACTATCAGGCAGTTTGTAGAGGAAGTTCGAATTTTATTTTTTTTTAAAAAAAAGGTGGAAAAATGATGCCTGCTCAGACATATCCCCCTCCTGAATTAAGTTTCTCCTGTACCTTAGAGATCTATACCTGTTACCTGCTTGCTTCCTTCCATACGAATACATAATCATTGGCTGATCTATATGCTTAACATGACATGTAAATGAGGGAATAATCCGCGGATAGCACAAGTATATCATTTTGATTTACTGTGTAACATTTAAATGTTTTGAGGTCAGACCTCTGTGAGGGAATAATTCACAGCTGGATATATGGCTCCTTCAGAAACTACATTTATTGCCAGCAAGAACTGCACAGATTGTTTTTTACACACTTGCTTTTTATTGCTTATGTGAGACGCCGTCACAGGTTAGTTCACATAAACATTTATATAGGTTTTCGAAAACAGTTGTTACTGAGGAAAAAGAAGCCTTTTTTTTTGTTTACACAAATTCAGAACAAAAGATGCTTCCCCAGTGCTCTTCCCTATAATTGACATGTGGGCGTGTTCCCCCCCCCTTCAAATCACTGACTAGAAGATTCAAGTGGGGAGATATATTCTTGACAGGACTTAAATTAGTGGTAGCTTGACACATTTGTGAACAATTACTAGACACTGAGGTGTTTAAAGTAATGGGGACTGTTTTCCCAAGGGACAGTAGAAGTTTCAAATCCATTAAAACAAAAACAGCTCTTCCACATGATTAGTTAAATAGAAGTACATAGGTACAGTTGCAGTCCTGTGCACAGTTAGGCGCACATGATTTCGACGGTTTTCACCACGCCTCACTCTGGATGGGATTCAGCTGCACATTTTATTGAGGTATGTATAATTGAGTCCTTCACAGAATGGCATTCTTTTCTCTCCAGTAATAAACCCCCTTGATTTATTAATACCTTGGTTGATATCTTGATTACTTGGAAGAGGTTATGTACCCGTGTTTCATAGCTAATACGTATACTCTCAAATGGGGAGGGGCCATGGCTCAGTGGTAGAACAGCTGTTTTGCATGCAGAAGACCCCAGGTTCAATCCCTGACATCTCCAGGTAAAAGGATCAGGTAGGATGTGATGTGAAAGAGCTCAGGGTGGGAGCCACTGCTGATCTGTGAAGATAGTACTGCCCTCAATGAACCAATAAGGCATTTTTATATGTTCAAATGTATCAGAATTGGGTATTTCATATAAATTTAAATTAAACCAATTTGGCTAAGTATTCCTAATCACCATACAGTAATATTTCAGCAGAGGTGTTGATTTTAACCCTTAAAACTCCTCATGATTTGGAACGGGGAGGGATCTGAAGGGGATCACAAGGAGAGTGCCTCCTGACTGTCCCATCAACCAAATAAGTTTGTCTGGTGGGTACATGAGAGAGTGTCTTTTCAGAGGCAGCACCACGATTATGGAACAACCTCCCCGGGGAGGTGCACCTTTCCCCCTCACTCTTGACCTTTAGGGGCAGCTGACGATAGCTTTATTCGTGGCGGCATTTTGATTCGTTTCAGTGCTTTTGTCTACCAGCAGTTTTAAATTGTTAATGGGGGGGAGGGATGTATTTTATTGTGTTTTGTTTGCATTGGAAGCTGCCTTGAGTTCCTGTAAGGTAGAAAGGCAGGTAATAGGAGAAAGAAAGAGAGAGAGAGAGAGAGAGAGAGAGAGAGAGAGAGACCAAAATATCAATCACCATGGGCAAGGTCCTTTTTATTTATTATAACTAGTTGTTGATTTATTCTGGGTCTCAGTCTTGGCTTGTAAAAAAGAAAGGGATGCTTTTAGAAAACAATATCCAGACACAAATACTTCCAGCTTTACACCATCTTTTTCAATAGTCCAGCGAAGATCCCTTGCAGACTGCGTGTGTGCTGTTTTGTTCACATGTTAATAAATTTTTCTCATTTGTGAGAGTCAGTGAATAGAGCGAGCGAATTGTTTTACCCAGTAGGTGGTGGAGCAATAATGAAGCATTGTGATTAAGTAGTGTTGGAACCTCTTATCTTCCTCACTGAGTGGGAGGTACCATTAGTAGTAAAAGTAATTACCTGTGTAGAACATGCTGATTGCATCAAGTATATCTGCAGCACAATACTATGGGAGACTTCCAAACTTTATGAGCTTTAAGGGAGTTTCATTTGCCGACGGTTTCAAATCTTAATCAATTGCACTATTTTTTAATGTGGTGTTGATGTCTAAGTTACAAGCAACGTAGCTAAAAGAGCTTCTTTCTCTCATCAAAATGTGTGTGTCATAATTGGCCCATTTGAAACAAATGGACCATTGGATGCAATGATTAAATTGTTCATAAGGTTTTTTTAGAAGTAAAGCTAGCTTGTAAAGTTTGGACGGGGGGCACTAATGTGCGTCCGCTGAAATGCAAGATTTTCAGATCCAGCCTAAGTTCTCTGGCAAAACCAAGCACCTATTCCAAGCCACCATAGCCGTGGCAAATCCCCCAAAGTATTTCTGTGGCATGCAATATCAGGGGCATTTCAGGCTGCCATGGGAGGGAGGAGGTGAGAAAGGGGTGCTCAGCGAGCCCATATCCTCCAGCCTGTAGAAATGCTCCAGGGGATCTGAGCCAAGACCTTTGCTTGGGTTAAAAGCTGAGCAGAACTGGAGTCAGGCAATAGAAAGGCAGGTATAGGATTTAGCATGACAGGTAAGTAGTAGCAATGGGTGAACTCTCTTCCATAACTCACCCTGCACAATCCAGAATCAGGTTGATTAAATGTTGGCACTATTTTAAAATAATTCCAACAGTTATTTTATTTATTCTATTAATTAATTGCCATTCTGAATGGACCCTCTCACAGTCCCAGTTATGTCACACAATAGTACCTGTAAGCCTCTGTGTCGTGCTTCCACTTGCTTTGCCTAGCTTCTTTTACTGAAGTGTGGGAGACTGTGCTCTGAGGCCAGTATTGCCAGGGCAGTGACATCACTTCTGGTGCACCATAAGTAGTGTCACCATGTGGCCAGTGATGCAGGGATGCTATGGTATTTGTACAAAAAAGCTATGGTAAAAAAATGACTTCTATGTGATGATGTCACTTCCAGTGCTGGCCTAGGTTTTTCTTTGGTCGTAGTAAGCCCCCGATTTCCCCCCAATTTCCCCCTGGCTGGGGGTGAACTGGAGTTTTCCCCATTGTTGGGTCAAATTATGCTACATTTGGCATGTTGGAGCCTGTTCGGACCTTGAATGGAACATTTACTTACTTACTTACTTACTTACTTACTTACTTTGTTTACACCTTGCATTTCTTCTCAATGGGAACCCAAATTGGTTTACATTGTCCTCCTCTCCTCCATTTTGTCCTGAAACCAGAAGAAGGACCTTCCTTGTAAAGGGGTTTCTTTAATGAAGAATTCACTTTCCCATCACAAAACCCTGAAGTGGAAAATAAATTAGTGATTCCATCCAGGACACTGTGTGAAAGTACACCCGTTTTTCCTGCCATGTAAGTCAGTAGAAAGGTGGTGCAAAAGGCACCCAAATTCTGCTCAGTATAAAGCTTTGGAAAGTAGGAATGTGCAGATATGACCACTTTCATCTCTGTTTGATTTCCTGTGCTCTCAGTGTCACTGGTTTTAATATGCCTTTTTTGTGTTGCTGTTGTCCTTGATGCTTTTGTTTCCTGACACCGTTTTCATGCCTGCTTACTTTGCACACCATTTTGGTGCCAAAAGAAAAAGAAGAGTGTACAGTTGAGTTGCAGCCAACTCACGGTGACCCCATGAAGTTCCACCTCGTAGGCAACAGAGGAGCAGAGATGGTTTGATACTGCCCTCCTCTGCCCAGCAGCCCCAAGTCTTCCTCGTAGGACTTGGTCTCCCATCCAAGTACTGACCTGGCTTAGGTTCCAAGCTCTGATGAGATCAGACTAGTCTGAGATATCAGGGCTCATACAATGCCAATATAATGCTGAGAAAAAATTAGTTAATTTTGAACAGGAAAGTTAGTGTGGATACAGGGAAACTAGTGTGAATGTACCTCCCAAAGAAGAACAAAACTGAAATGGGGGTATTTGAATCAAGTCAGTTGGCTTTTGAAATATGGGCTTATCTCCATTGGAAAGACTAGGATTTCCCCCCTCTTTTGGATGATACTTACAGACATTTTCATAGATACTTTCAGCAATGTTTGGCAATATATTAGGACATATTGATTTGATAATTAGTGGCATATGTACTAATGAATGCAGCAAACTGTCACGGAATTGATTGCCCAGTTTTCTACTATTGTCTGTTCTAGCCAGATGAAAGCTTGTCATACTAATGGCAAACCTTTATCAACTCTGTTGACTCAACAGGGCTTGCTAAATTGCGTCATTCTAAAAAATCCTTCCAGTTACACTTTGGTTTCTAAAATCAGGCTGCCAAGGAAAATACACATTAGTCTTTTAAAGCTCTCAAAATCTCTCGATCTTTAAAAAACAAGAACACTTGAATATTCTTCTAGTGATTTTTTTTTGTCTTTTAGTCCATTTAATCTAATAAAATGGAATCAGCATGTTAATATGTAGGCATGTATCTCAATCTGAACCCAGCACATAAAAAAAATTCCATCGGTTTACAGGAAAAGTTTTTTTAAAAAAATTAGGAGATTTAAAATCATCCCCCAGATTGAAATTTCCAACTGAGATCCCACAAAATCTCATGAAGTCACGCTTGGAGTTGTGGGATCACCTAGAAATTACAGCAGAAAGGAAGGCCTTGGATACTGAAAGCAGCAATTGGGAGGGGAGAAGGGAGCGAAAATGACAACTTGGAGGGGCAGAGAGAATGGCGAGAGTTGTGGGGAGGGAGAAGCTAAACTAGTGATGGGTGTGGGAAAGAGGAGAGAAAGTGGCAATGGAGGCTGGGGAAAGGAGAGAAAGTGGTGATGGGGCCCAGAAATTGGGGAGCAGCAAGGGGAGGATGGGATGTGTCCTGTGGGTCCTCACTTATATAAATTAATTGCAGTGATGGAATGTGTTATTCTTTCATATGGATATACTTCACTGAAAGAAAAATTAACTTGTGGGATTCACTGCCTCAGGATGTAACAATGGCCACCAGTTTAGGAGATTAGACGATTCCACGGAGGAGTGATAGCTGGGAGCTGTGGTGTCTAGATTGACCCACCATCTTTTAGAGGCTGTAACCCTTTGAATGTCAGCACTGTGGCAACAAAGCCTCCATGGCTTGCGTGTTGGCCACTTAGCAAAAGAGAATGCTGAACTAGATGGGCCATTGGTCTAATCCAGCATGGTACTTTATAAATTCTTATATTCTCACCCCCTTGAGCAGACAGTTGGTGCTAACAGTGTGGAGGGCAAGGGATGGCTGCTGGCCTCCAGGTGGGACCTGTGGACCCTCCAAATTACAACTCGTCATCTCCAAACTACAAAGATCAGTTCTCCTGGAGAAAGTGGATGCTTTGGAGGGTGGACTGTATGGCACTGTACCTCATTGAGGTCCCTGTCCTCCCCAGGCTCCATCCCCAAATCTCAAGGGGTTTCCCTCCCCCGCCACCCTCCGCCAGTGACTGGGAAAGACCTGGCAATGCCGGTGACTATTGTTCACAATGTTGACTGTGCTGAACACCCATTCAATGAGTCACACATGGCTAGGAGCATTATTTCAGATTTTATCTGGAGTGAGGGGTGAGATTTAGTAAAGCTCAAGGGCCTGATCTGAAGAACATGCAATGTTAACTTGCCAAAACATAGCAGTCCATTTTTAGAACACTTGTGATCATTTTGCTCTTCATATCTCATAAGGTATATAGGGATGGTATTAATATAGGATAATCACACACACTCCTTTCCCAAGCTGAGGGGTCTTTGGCATGCATTCATAGCCCATAATCTCACACATCGTGCACAGACTGATTGAATTGTTTATAACAATAGCCATTCTGTTCATATGTCACATTTAATTTAAGTAAAAATGTCCACAAACCTGGCTTGATAATATGCTCACACATGTGTCTTTCTTTACACGCCTCTCTTCTGTTCTCACACAGATTGTGGTTACAAACTAAATTTAGGATTGCCAGCCTCCAGGTATCAGCTGCCACCACAGCACAAGGATCTTCACTGTGTGGCTGAAGTTAAACTGCCTCAGCCGTTTGATAGCCAGCTCAGCCTCCTGAAGCAGCCATTTTGTGGCAGACATTTTGCGACTGTGCCCACTTTGCTGTGCCAGCATTTCAAAGGTGCCTGCAGTACAGTATACATGGGCTGCGACTTGGGAAAATCAGAGTTTCCAGTCCCCCATTCATTGCTTGACCTTGAGATAATCCCAGTTTCTTTGCCTAACCTGCCTTGCAAGGTTGTTGTGTGTATTAAATGAATTCTTCCAGTCGAGCTGTAGCATGCTGAGCCCCTGGAAATGTAGATGAGACAAAAGAAAAAAACCTAATTTCTAGTTTGTTAGATTCTGGATGCCAATTTAAGTACACATACTCACTGTTGTGCTTAAAAGCTTCCCCTTTCTCTCCTTGCCAAACAGATTTTATAGGGATGTCAGTGCTGATCATCTGTTGCGGGGTAGGGAAAAACAAGTGCCAGATGCAGTTCAATTCACTTTGCCTCCCTCCCTAAACAGATAATAATCACCGCCAGGGCTAGTGGTGTTGATCATCTGTTTGGCAGTGCAGGCGTAGCACATGAGTACTCGGTCCAAAGGGTTGACTGTGGGATTTCTCTTTTTCCCTGTAGTATACATTTTGGAGTTCTCAGTAAAGCTGTTTCATGAATGGAAACCTGTTTCCACTTGAGAAGTCCTGGGGGCCGTTTAGAGTGGATCTCGCGTTACTCTGTATAAAAATGTGACCCACCAACTGCATGTATGTGTGTCCAGACAAAGGGAGAGAGAGACATTTAGTGCATGCTTATCCCATCCTTTCCTTCAAGGAGCTTCCTCCAAGGAGCTTCAGATGGGCATGTGGCATTTCCTTCCTCCATTTCATCCTCACAACAATCTTATGCGGTAGATTTGGCTGACAGAGTTACCCAGTGAGTTTACATGGTGGAAGGTGTTTTTTTTTTTTTTGAACTTGGTAACACAGTCTAGGTCCTTTTGCCCCCCATCAAGTGGCAGCCAATTTATGGCGACTCCATAGAGCAGGGGTGTCAAACATAAAACCTAGGAGCCAGAACTGGTCCTTCCAGGGCTCTTATGCAGCCCGCGAGCAACTAGTGCAATGGAGCAAACAGGAGACTGCTTGGGGGAGTGGACGGAGCCACTCTGATTGTGGCTTCAGCACAGCCGAACAACCTTTTCTGCAGCAGTCAAGAAGTGTGGAGGCATCTGCCCTGTGCTGCACTGCTGGGTCTCCAGTCTGCCCATATGGGTTTTCCTTTGTACCCCCCCTCCCAGTCCATGGGGCCCTGCAGTGAGGATACACCAACTTGGAGCTTACCAGCTGCTGTTCTTTATACAGGTTATATCTCCAATACCTAGCATTACGTTTATGGCATGCATGGCCCGCCCGACAAAGTGACATTTATGTCAGATCTGGCCCTCGTAACAAATGAGTTTGACACCTCTAACAGACAGCCTACCTCTTTATAGCAGCGTTGGCCTTCCTGTGGTGATCTCCCATCCACATACTAACCAGGACGTACCCTGCTTAGTTTTCGATATCTGATGAGATGGCCTGGGCCATCCAGGTCAGCACAGTCCAGATCCTGTGTGTGTTAAGTGCTGTCAAGTCACTTCTGACTTATGGTGACCCTATGAATTAATGTCCTCCAAAATGTCCTTTCATTAACAGCCTGCTCCACTTGTGCAAACTGAGGGCCATGGCTTTCTCGATGGAGTCAATCCATCTCATGTTGGGACTTCCTCTTTTCCTGCTGCCTTCAACTTTTCCAAGCGTTATTGACTTTTCCAGCGACTCTTGTCTTCTCCTTATGTGCAGGTCTTAGTGCACTATTATCCCACAGAGGTACACCAAAGAAAGACAGAGACAGAGACAGAGACAGAGACAGAGACAGAGACAGAGACAGAGACAGAGAGAGAGAGAGAGAGAGAGAGAGAGAGAGAGAGAGAGAGAGAGAGAGAGAGAGAGAGAGAGGTGGACAGCCTCCACTCCATAGAAAGGATGAAAGACAAGCCTTTCTCAAGGCTAAGAACCTCATGGGATGGAAGGAAATTGGTTTCATCAAAGGCAGAACCATATGGGAGGAAGGGAAACCTTCTCTCACACTGGGACCCCAGTCTGAACCAGGACTCTCTAAAGTTCCCTTTTCCATTTAAAAATGCTGGGAAGGTCTGGTGTCAGTTCTTCCAGAGTCTCATCTGCTTTGACCCAGAGGAGACAGTTTGTGTGTTTAATGAGGTGGGCCCAGAATCTGGGATTTTTTAAAGGGGTTGGTGGCGTTGTCACAGGTAGGGTTGCCAGTTCAGGTTGGGAAATTCTTGGAGTTTTTAGGGATGGAGCCTGAGGAAGGCGGGGCTTGGGGAGGAGAGGTACTTTGATGGGGTATAATGCCATAGAGTCCACCTTCCAAAGCATTCATGAGAACTGATCTCTGTCGCCTGGAGGTCAGCTGTAATCCCAGGAGATCACCAGCCATCAGCTGGAGGTTGGCAGCTCAAGTCACAGGACTAGCTACTGCTTCTGCTGGAATCTGGCAAGATGGCTGAGGACAATGTGATATCAGTGAGGATTTCATTTAACTTGTGATACATTTATGAAATCTGATACATTTCAGCTAGACGCGTTAAGATTACACCCCAAAACTGCTGGGGGGGGGGGAATGCTGTGGCTCAATGTGCACACGTCACATGCATAGAGAAAAAGAACAGATGAGGTGCCCCAAAGCCAGAATCATGCTTGGATCGTCAATGGTCTGTAGCAATGCAAAATCTAGCGTTTTGGTCTTGATAACACCAAGGACATTTCCATTATTGTGTTTAGGGAAATGAATCCAAGCTTCTATCTAAATCTTGGTCTATGTCCATTGCTTTCTTAGAGACACAGAAGTACATCTCTAAGGAAGAAGAAGGAAATTAATTGTTTTCATCCTTGTGAGTTTTTTTTTTTTTTTAAAGCAAAATTTGAAAAATGCTTTTGGCATGGAAAATGAAAGATATGCACAAAAGTCCTTGTAAGAATGGCCAAATATGTCACGTCCAATATTGTTCTTGTTAAAAGTGAAACAGAGACAGCACTAAAGAGAGAAGAAACAGACGTTAGGCCTTGGAGTCTATAAGAAAATTTCAAGAGGACGAATCTTAATTTCAGATGAAATAAAAGACTGAACACCTGATGCTCATTAGTAGAACAGGGGGAAAAAAATCATTGTCTTGATAGCTTGGACAGAAACTGTTAGTGTGACATGAAATTAAATTACCTGAACGGCATTTGAAAATAAAAGAAATAGAAACTTGCGTTGTGAAAACATTTCAAATTTTTGAATTCTTTCAAAGTCTGCACAGGCAAACAATAGATTTCACCTGCCACAGGAATTGTCTTGTGGTAAAATCATTGCTCTGGCGCTCTTTCAGTCTTGATGCATGGGATGTGGGGTTGCCAGGCTCCAGGTGGAACTGGCAGATCTCCTGGGATTACAACTGGTCTGCAGGCAATAGAGCTCAGTTCACCTGGAGAAAATGGCCACTTTGGAAGGTAGACTCAGTGGCATTATATCTCACTGAAGCGCCTCCCCTCTTCAAACCCCGCCCTCCCCAGGTTCCGCCCCCCCAAATCTCCAAATATTTTCCAAACTGAAGCTGGCAACTCTAGTGGAATGGTGTGACCCCCATGGGTAATGTTGCCAATGCACCGGGGGTGGGGTGGGTGGACGCCTTCTATTTTTGATCTATGGGCTAGTTGCCAGATTTTTTCCCCCTGTGTAAAAATATGCCATTTGACTTGTTTTTGAGCTATGCTGTGTTTGAATAAATATCAGGAACATCATTTCCATTCACAGTTCATGCTTTATTTATTTTCATTTATTCATTTATACCCCACCTTCCTCCCAGTGGGACCCAAAGCAGCTTACATCATTCTCATTTTCAGTTTATTCTCACTGCAACCCTGTGAGGTAGGTTAGGCTGAGTGAGTGTGACTGGCCCCAGGTCACCCTGTGAGCTTCCATGGAATGAATCTGGATTCGAACCTGGGTCTTCCAGATACTAGTTCAGCACTGTTAACCACTATACCACACTGGCTCTTAAACTGCACAGCCTACACCAATGATGAACCCCAAGATACCATGAGAGGGGGGAGGATATTGATAGGCTCCATTCCTAGCAAATCCCAAAGATTCTCTGGAACCAAGATACGCAGGAAGTAGAGCAACATGGCAGTAATAGCCATGAGGGCTACCATCAAACTCACATCCCCTCAGCTGGCCCATCCCCCCTCTGGCCTGCTCCCAGAATGTCTGAAATGCATAGCTGTCTACTGAGCTCAAGCCTTGCTTCCTTTTCCCCTAATATTTAAGCCAGTTACAAAGAATGATCCTTAGTGCTTGACCTGGGTAATCTCTCTCCACACACGGGGCTGGCACTCCTGGGAGTTTTGAAGAGGCAAAGCATGGAGAGGGGGGCCATCGCTGACACAGCATTGTTGCCTCCAGGTCCTCACTTGGAAGTGACATTAAGAACATAAGAGAAGCCAATGTTGGATCAATGGCCCATCCAGTCCAACACTCTGTCACACAGTGCCCAAAAATTCCAGGTGCCATCAGGAGGTCCAGCAGTGGGGCCAGAACACTATAAGCGCTCCGGCTGTGCCCCCCCCCCCAGTACCAAGAATACAGTGCATCACTTGCCCCAGACTTCCTATCTATACCTTGTGGCTAATAGCCACTGATGGACCTCTGCTCCATATGTTTATTTAATTCCTTCTTGAAGCCATCCATGCTTGTAGTCGCCACCACCTCCTGTGGCAGTGAACTCCATGTGTTAATCACTCTTTGGGTGAAGAAATACTTTCTTTTATCTGTTCTAACCTGACTGCTCAGCAATTTCATTGAGTGAAATGACCTGCTGTCATTAATTTCCCCAATCTCTGTGAGGAAATTTCTTGAGTATGGCAGCTGTGGCAACCAAAAGTGACATCACTGCATCCATGACATCATTCCCTCTACTTTCTCCCAATATGAAAGGAACCAAATGTTATGCAAGGGCAACACTCAGTTTCTCTTCATCTGGGCCTGTGTAAAGTGAGAAAGGCTGCAGACTGAGAGAGCTCTAGCGATGCGAGCCTCCATGGCTCGTGAGTTAGCCTTACGTTGGTATCTAGTTGGCCACTTGGCGTAAGAGAATGCTGAACTAGATGGGCCATTGGTCTGATCCAGCATGCTGCCTTGAACATTCTCATATTCTCTCCCCCTTGAGCAGATAGTTGGCGCTATCAGTGTGGAGGGCAAGGGATGATGAAGGGCCTAGAATAAATCTCTCCCCAGTTAGGGCTGCCAGCCTCCAGGTGGGACCTGGAGATCCCTTGGAATTACAGTTCATCTCTGTACTACAGAGATCAGTTCTCCTGGAGAAAATGAAGGCTTTGGAAGGTAGACTGTATGGCACTGTACTCCACTTAGGTCCCTGTCCTCCCCACGTTCCATCCCCAAATCTCCAGGAGTTTCCCAGCCTGGATCCGGCATCCCTACCCCCCATCCCCTACTGGTGGCCAGGGTGGACCTGGCAACCCTAGCAGAGCTCTGTAAATAATTTGTTCAAATAATGTAGCAAGTTAGAAGAGAATGCTTTTATGAAGACAAAAAGAACAAACTTTGGAACACTCATTTCCCTTAAACAAATGCTAGATTGTGTATGCTCCCTTGAGTACAATGGCAGTTTTCTGAGGAGCTACTTTAGAAAACATTTTATACTTTTCCTGCATCCATTTCTTTGCTGGATAAAGTGACATCCTGTAACACGAGACATAGTGACAGGGTCTGGCTGCTTCATCTCCCTATTCTGCTAAATTTTATTAAGAATATTCATAACAATGATACATGCTCGAACAAATGGTTTTGATAAATGTAAATAGCCCTTAGGCCAAACATCATGTTCCGTGTGCCAACTACCAATTAGTCCTGATTCCAGAGAGGAAAATAATACAGGAAGGGAACAAAAAGAAGGAACTGGGAAAATAAACTAAAAGTTATGTTCTCTGTTTCATTTTTATAAAGCAAGACGTTTCTAGATCTCATGGTGATTACAGAGGATATCGTTCTAGCCCAGTATTGTCTACTCTACCCAGCAGTGGTTTTTCAAGGCTTCAGGCAGAGATTTCTCTTATGTTTGCTAATTAACATCTTGGGTTTTTTGTGGAGATACTAGGTATTGAGGCTGGGATCAAGTTTGCCAAACATGCCCCACAGTTGAGTTATGACCTGTTCTGTTCAGTCTAGTATTCAGTAAGGTTCCCAACACTGCTCTGGCAAATCTTGGGAGATTTGGGAGGGGGGTTGCATGGGGAAGGCAGAGTTTGGGGAGGATTTGATGTCACTTCAAGGTGACACTCTAGGCTGCCTTCCCAATCTCTATGGTCTCTGGATGAGAAGTGTGCGCACACGAAAAATGGTATTTTGGGGGGCTCAGGTATATTGAACCCAAAAAATATTGGTATTTCCTAATATTCCTGAATCCCAATATCAGTATGGTGTTGGGATTTTGGAAATATTTGGGATTGCCTAATTGTTTCAGCTCCATTATGGAGACCATTATAGTCAATGGTCCCCATAGGCTATAATGGAGAATTAATCTGAAGGTATCTGCACCTCTGGGGGAGCTGTTTTTTGAGGTAGAGGCAAAAATATTTGGCCAGAGGGTCCAATTTTATGGGCTTCAGAAAAAGGTGCCCCCATTCTCCATTGTTTCCAATGGAGGGGGAAAGCGCATTTAAAGAGAAGTGGTCCCTTTAAATGTCACGCCTCAGTGAGTAAACTCCAAAGGCATTAAAGGCACTGTGGTCCCTTTAGATGCCTTCTCCAAGCTGAGAGTTCACTCTGAAGGCATTTAAAGGACTGGGAGCCCTTTAAATGCCCTGTAAGTGTTGCTATCTGGTAGCCCTGAAAAATCCCAAATATTTTTGGGATTTTGGGGAATGGCCATTTTTGGATAGCCAAATCATAGCCTCCTCGGTGACCTGGCTGAGAAAATACCTGATAAATACCCATAAGGTATTTACTGGGTTTTTTTGGTTTGATTTATACCAAGCACACACTCCTACTCCAGAGAGTAACTATGTAGAGGCCATTTTTCTCCCCCTCTTCAGTTCCTTGGGGGCAGGAAATTGGGTTTGGAGGCTAGTAAATCCCCCTCATTGGGCAGATAAATGAGAGGCCTAGTATGCAGTATAGTGCTGCTAGCCCATAATGTTTAATTAGAGAAATAAACCCCTAGGGCATCCGGGCTAGAAACTGAGGGATGCAGAGTAGGGCTTTAGCCAGTCCTCAACTATCACCACTGCCTAAGCATGAAATCTGGAATGTTGATGTCCAGTAAATGAGCCTTCTCGTGCAAAATTTCTGGCATTGGTATTCAAGAGATTTACTGCCTCTGGACATGGAGGTTCCCCTTAGTCACCATAGTCAGTCCCCTTTGAAAGCAAAGTCTCTTTTCTTTGTTGACACTGCCTCTGCATTTTAGTCCATTAAACAGTCGAGGTTGCTAGCCTGTTCATCCCCAGGTACAATTGTAAAAAAACAAGACCTGACCCAAGGGACAAATGTAGAGAGAGGGAGGGAGAGGCAGAGAGGAAGAGCTCATAAACAATATTCCCAGTGTAGTATTTCCTAGTAAGAGTGTGATACGGCACAGGCTCTTTAGAGGCTTTAGTCCTTGTTTCTGAAGCATGTAAAATTCAACAGTTCTTGCTTAAAATAACTCCCAGAATGCAACAACTTGCAAAAAGAAAGAAAGGCTTTGGGCTGTGCCCACATCACTCTGTATTTTTTAAAAAAGGTTCCTATGTTTCACTTGTCCCTGACATTACTTCAAAGGGTAAGATATCTGGGGGAGGTGAGCACAAACGGTAATGCACTGGGAAACCAGTGTTGTGGCTTACTGTGTCCTTGGAAAGCTGTAAAATCCTTCTCCTGAGTATTTTGATTAATGTTTAGGCTTAGCATGTTTCAACTGCAAAAACAGGCTTCAGTAATGAACTTGGATCCCGTCCAGCTTTTATCCCCGAATCCTGATAAACAACTCTAGTCCCAGAAGTAGAGCACTAGTGATCTTACCTAGGAGAAACTCAAATTCCCCTAACGTTTTGTTACATGTGCAGAGAATAACAACGCCTAGCAAAAGGGCAGGCTGTATCCATACTGATGTGACCTGGAATCCTGCTGAATCATGCCAAGTAACAGCTCTGATTTACGGTGCCGTCAAGTACTCGAAAATTTCTAGGAATGTAGAATAATACTGGAGAGACAGCTCACTTCTACAGTCAACATTATATATATATGTCTTGTTGATCAACCCCAAAATCAAAGGGCAGGCATCTGTAGAACAGTCCAATTAATATTGAATTGGAGTCTACCATTTGGCTCCATCAGCTTGTGTCAGCAGTGGAAGGGTATCAGAATGCACAAACAAGAATGGAACAAAATGCTAAGATGCGACCCATGATACCCCTATACTGTCCCCATTGACCATTTATCATGGGTTTAGGGATGGGACATGAATTCTGGGCAACAGTGATGTTTCTAGAATTCCCCATCACATATCAGCACAGCACAGCCTATCTTAGAATCCTACTACATCCACCACTCAGAATGGATCATGCATTTGAGGGGTGTGTGGGTGGAATTAATGGGTCTCCCTACTCTGATGGGCTTACAGTGGTAGACGCATCCAAAATGGTGGCTTGATTTTTCCTAGGGTTGCCAGGTTGTACCTGGCAGCTGGTGGGGAGCTCCCGGGTCCTTCCTGGGATTTCCTGCTGTGTGTGCTTTGTGTGCACGGTGCAATGACATCACCCAGAAGTGATGTCATTACATCACCAACACTGAGGAGTGATGTTCTAGTTTTGGGGCAAAATTCTATGGCTTTTTTGCCTTCAAAACCATAGAGTTTGCCCCAGAACTGAAGCATCACCCCCCCTGACATTGGCAACTTGATGAAGTCAGTTCCAGGTGACATCATTACATGTTTGGCATGGGGTTTCCCCCACTGGCCAACTGGCTGGTGGTGAATCGGAACCTCCCAAAGTGGAGGAACCCCTACTGGAACCTGGGGGCTGGGAACCCTAATCTTTCCTTACACGTTTCAGTTCCAGCTCACAGTTTGGGAATTACCACTTTGCCGTGGAGTGTGAAGCGACCATGCAGACAAGCTCCAGGGTTTGAAAATGGAAAAATGACCACATCAGAAAGATTTCTTAGCAGCTAGCCTCTTTCCTGTTGCTAATGTGAAATTTCATGACCGTACATATAGCTTTTGGCAAAGCCATTTACGAGCAGGAAGCTTTTAGTTGCGAAGGTAAACAGAAGAGTATGGATGATTGTGTTGTTTGCCTACTTTTTTATTACAGGAAGAATATTATATGGTGCTTTTCATTGTTTTTATTTTATTGTATAGTAGAATTTCCAAGCAAGATTACCTGGCTGTGTTCACTGGTTCACACATGCAGGTTTATCACTCATTGACTGTCGTGATAGCTGGCGTGGGCAAACGAGCCATCAGAGATTAATTACCGCAGACGAAAATTTCATATTATCCAGTGCCAGCTAAAACACAGTGCTTTTCAAATGCAGTATTTTCACACAATTGGCCCAAAGTCATCAAAGTCCCAAGCAGCCATTCTCTGTCTACAAACAGTAGGAGATTAGAACTGTGCTAGCCGATCTGCCCTTTCTGGCACACTCGTTCATTGCGAGGCCTGCTTAACATCGCCCCCCCCGCCCAAAAGATGGAGGCTTTGGGGTGGAAACAGTTTGGCTTTCACACATGGGGCACTATATGGGCAGGGTTCCTATCCAACAGCGACCTCTGAGACATTGATACGAAGCAGGTCCAGAACAGAGCTTTGAGAAGAAGTTTAAAGAATGCACCGAGCGATTAGGCATATGGTTTCTGGGAGGAAGTTCTGTGATAGGAAAAGGATAATCCGGTGGATGGAAGCAGTTTCAAAGAGAAGAAATCCTTTGGATCACTTAGAATGACAGTAAAAATCGCAAATTCTTAGCTGCGTATTAGAACCAAATCTGCAGTCTTTGTGCTTTGCAAGGGAAACTTCAGCAATTTGGGGGCCAGTTGAAATGGAGATTTCCTGTTCCAACACAATCAGTTATTTTAATGTTATATTGCACACAGCGGGGGGGGCGAATTAGAGCAAAAGGTTGTCTCGGATACCAGTTGGGGGGGGGACACTCTGCTTCCATCTTCTTTACAGGACATCACAAGGTTTTGGAGGATGAGACCCTATATCCTGGACAAGCAGCCAAGGAGTTAGGAAGACAGGAAGCGGGGAAAGGGTCTCAGTAAAGACTTAAATAAGGAACCATCTAGTTCCTTATTTAAAGGAAACATTACTCATTTATTTCAGAAATGATCGTGGAAGAGGAAGAAATGTGCTGTAACTAAAGTAATTGTAACTAAACACATTAGAAGGATGGTATATTCGGATAAAATATTTAGGTAATTATTTTTATTTATCCAAAATGTTTTGTGTATTTATGTGATTCTTTTGTACCCCGCCTTTCTCCTTAAAGTAGCTTACATCATTCTCCTCTCCTCCATTCAGTCCTCACAATTACCCTGTGAGGTAGGTTAGGCTGAGAATGCGTGACTGGCCCCAGGTCGCATAGCGAGCTTCCAAGGCACAAGTGGGGACATAAGAACATAAGAAAAGCCAATGTTGAATCAGGCCAATGGCCCATCTAGTCCAACACTCTGTCACACAGTGGCCAAAATATACCAGGTGCCATCAGGAGGTCCAGCAGTGGGGCCAGGACACTAGAAGCCCTCCCACTGCTGCCCCCTCCAGCACCAAGAATAGAGTGCATCACCTGCCTCACACTGAGAGTTCCCATCTATACTCTGTGGCTAATAGCCACTGATGGACTTCTGCTCCATATCATTCGAACCCGGGTTTGCCAGATACTAGTGCAACACTCTTAACCACCATACCACAGGCTCACTGTAGCCCTCTACACACAACATTACACATTCTGGAATCAATGCATGTGAAGGGAGAATAGCCCCACCATTGCCCCTGCTGGATGCAATAGTTGGCTCTTGCATATGTGGAGTTGATATGCACAGGAAGTGCACATACACAGATTCCTGCAGGGCTGACATGCTTGTGTTAACCTTTATACCCTACCTTTTTCCCCAAGGGGGACCCAAAACGGCTTACATTGTTCTCCTCTCTCCCATTTGACCCTCACAACAACCCTGTGAGGTAGGTTAGGCATTGTGTGCGGGGAGTTCATTCCCTTTCCAAATAATCTACAGTTTGCCTTTTTTTCACCACTGTTGTCTTTTCACTGAGGGCCAAAACAGATGTGACAAAAATTATGACTCTCTTGTCAGCCCTCTAAATGGTAAATTACATGTACATGTGGTAGTTGATTTGGATTGGGGCCACACGGGAAAGGAAGTTGGAATATAATCTTTCTATCCTTGCTTGGTTTTGTTAAATCAAACCCAGACTTCCCACCCTGGAATTATCATCTTAGAGGGGGAAAGACAGGCTACAGAAGGAAATGCCCTCCCCTTCCTTTAGGAATCTTTCCCCCCTTTAACACTGCTAATAATAATAGCATGGGGAGCCCAATTTCAGCTAGTGAAACCGAGCATGGCTGAAGGGTTAAAGTCTCTTTTCCTTTACTGTGTGGTCCCTATCTGACGCACAGCTGTGCACACATGTAATCCATTTTTTACAGACAGAGATCCATAATCTCCATCAGATCTTTTGTGACTCAGTGTTGATGTTTTCATTTGTCTGTCTACTGTGACTCCAGTCTCTCTCAAGCCAATGTTTCCCCTCCTAAGAACACCTCACTAGCAATATCTTTTAGGCCCCTTTTGACTATATCATGGTACAAAACTGGAACCACAGCATTTACAAGAGTCACTGAGGTATAGCAGTTGTTGTAAGCTCTGCAAAACATGAGTTCAAAACCCCGCCCAGCTATGAAACTCACTGGATGCCAGGCCAGTCGCTTGTTCTTCCTTGCAGGACTGACGTGAAGCTAAAGTTAGGAAGGGAGAACCAGGTATTCTGTGCTGAGGTTCTTGGAAGAACAGCAGGATAGAAACTAGATGAGATAGTTAGATATAATCAATTTTAGTTTTGGATATACAAACCACACATCCCCTGAATACCTTTACAAATGAATTTTCCACAGATACTCATTCTAGCTCAGAAATTAAACATGATTCCATTTAGCGAGTGTAATGCATCCAGAAACAATGTTGTTATTACTTCAAAATTCAATTAGAATTATTTTCCTTGAGTTAGCTGGTGTTGAAAAAACAAATAATATTAAACGGAAATCAAATTAAAACAAGTTATATGTGCTTTTCTGCTCTTCTAAACTTTGGCCATTTTGTTTGGTGTGGCTTTAGAAAATTGCTCTGCTTTTATTAGGTCAAATACTTGGTGGTGGTGGAAAGTGCCGTCACAACTGACTTATGGTGACGCCGTAGTGTTCTCGAGGCAATAGGCATTCAGAGGTGGTTTGCCATTGCCTGCTTCTGCGTCAGACCCTGGTATTCCTTGGAGGTCTCCCATCCAAATACTAGCCAGGGCCAATCCTGCTTAGCTTCCAAGATTTGATGAGATATGGCTAGCATCTTGTCTGACCACCTTGAGTGTAGTTCATGGGTAATTCCTGAAGGTCATGATCAGCGTTGACAGGATCCCTAGGATCTGGGCAGTAGATTCAGGATGAACAAAAGGAAATTTATACAATGAGCAATCAAAATGTGGGATTCACTGCAAGAGAATGTAGTGATGGCCACCGACATAATCAGCTTTAAAAGTGGATTAGACATAATCATGGAGAATAGGTCTATAGTGGCTACTAGCCATAGTGACTAAAGGGAACATCCACATTCGGAGATACTAAACCTCTGAATATCAGTGTCAGGAGGCAACATTAGGGGAAAGCCTCAGACTCTGTGCCCTGTTGTTGGACCTCCAGAGGAACTGGTTCACCTTTGTGTGAGAGAGGATGCTGGACTAGATGGACCACTGGTCTGATCCAGCAGGACTCTTCATATATTCTTATGAGTGGAATTTGCTGCCAGAGGATATGATGATAGCCAAAGCTTTAAAAGTGGATTAGAAAGATTCATATAGGTTAGGTCTATCCGTGGCTACTGTTGTTGACTAAAGGAATGTTGACAGAAGGAAATCTCCACATGCAGAGCTAGTAAACCGCTTAACACCAGGGCCAGGAGGCAAAATCAGGGGAAGGCCTCCACTTCTCTGCCTGGCTGTTGGCCCTCCAGAGTTATTTTTGGCCACTGTGTAAGACAGGATGCTGTACCACTGGTCTGATCCAGCAGGGCTCTTTGTATAAATCAAACACATCCAGATTTGTTTGAACCCACCTCAGTAGCTCACCAATCAATCAGTTCCCTGCAAGTGCCAATGTGCTCACTCCCACGCCCTCCCCATATGCATTGGCCTTATACATGCATATGCCATATGTTCAAGGCTAAAACCTCAGCCTGTTGAGATTCTATTTGCATGAGTAAGCGGGTGAGAGTACCAGGAGTGCTGCAGAGTTCTCCGTGTGCTCCAAAATTTATTTATTTATTTTATTTATTTATGTTATTTATTGCCTGCCTTTCTCACTGAGACTCAGGGAGATGGCGCAGTGTAAGTCAAATACAATCAACAGCATGGGACATCCGCTACATAATTTGGATTGCAGAAAGGTGGGATTTATTACTTAGTTGTCTCTGTGTGCCTTTGGAGTCTGCCCATAAGCCTAACTAATCTTAAAATTGTGGGGCGGGTTTTGAGGGCACTTCTTATTGAGGTCCTCCAGGAGAAGCACTGAGGGGGAGGGCATTTTAGAAGAAGAAGAAGAAGGTTTGGATTTATACCCCACCCTTCATTTGGAGTCTCAGAGTGGCTTACAATCTCCTTCCCTTCCTCTCCCCACAACAGACACCCTGTGAGGTAGGTGGGGCTGAGAGAGCTCTGACAGAAACTGCTCTTGAAAGAACAGCTCTGAGGGAACTGTGACTGACCCAAGGCCATCCAGCTGGCTGCATATGGAGGAGTGGGGAATCAAACCCAGTTCTCCCAGATTAGAGTAACCACTACACCAAACTGGCTCCAGCAAGAGGGAGGTGAAGAAGTCATGCTCCAAGGGAGGAAATACTTCCACCCATGGAAATACTGTGCTGGGTCCATGCCACTGTGGTTCCCACAGCTAGATTTAAGCAGGCATCTTTTTGTCACACACACCCCTTTGGTTGTTTGTACAAATCAGCCTAATGCGAGTACTCCTCATACACACGATGAAGTGAACTCTGATTCACAAAAGCTCATTCTGGAACACATTCTGTTAATCTTTAAATTGCCACTGAACTTCTGTTATCATCTGGACAAGTTCCATAATAGGCAATTTAGTATGTAAGGAGGGTAGAGCCCCCCCTTTTGAGTTGCACATTTATGATTAATGTTTACAAAGGGCTTTGTGTGTTTTTGCTGCACTGCTAATGAGGCAGCAGATCAAGTTTAACAGAAAGGACACTGTGGATTGAAATATGGTATTGTGCCCATCAAAGTCTGCCTGCTCTCTGCTTGGCTTATGATGAATACCGTTCTTTAATCGTGGCCTGGTGCTCATGAAAAACTTATTACAGAGGCTAAGGGCGAAGCTAAGAATGAAGAAATGGCTGAGTGGCAGCAATCAATCACTCCTTTTAAAAGATGAACTGATCTTTCTTTTCTCCCCCCACCCCCTCATTCCCCCCGAAATAACACTTCATAAAAAGGTTTCCAACATAAATATGCAAAGCATTAGGGCAAGTTCTATTTTGCGTGATCCCTCCAGAATGTCTGTTACATGCTTTGGCTTGAGTGGGAAGACGAGAATATGGGCAGTAAAACAGCAAATTGTGTTTCCCAAAAAAAGAAAGAGAGAGAGAGAGAGAGAGAGAGAGAGAGAGAGAGAGAGAGAGAGAGAGAGAGAGAGAGAGAGAGAGAGAGAGAGAGAGAGAGAGAGAGAGAGAGAGAGAGAGAGAGAGAGAGAGAGAGAGAGAGAGAGAGAGAGAGAGAGAGAGCGTTGAATTTAAGAGGGAAATGCCTGTTAAATAAGAGCTGTGAAATGAGATTGCACAGAATACGTTCTTAAAGCAAACGCCTCCCAGTAAGACTTACTGCAGGTGAAGTCTGAGAGTGAGAGATGGCCAGGAGTTTATTAAACAGAGTTTAGACATTCTTTGTAAAGGACGCGGGTAACAGGGCATTTGTCTTCAAGCTGGGATCTCACCTCTCATGTCCAGAATAAGGAAAGCCGTACAAGATAAGGAAGGACAGTTTATAGTTTGCAGCTGCCCTGTCAAGGCCGTTCGGAAAGCCACTGTGGCAGTTACACAGCCACAGAAAGGGATCTCAGTGGCTTTCGGCACCTCCAGATTAGCTCTCAGGTTGCTGATTGGCCTGAAGAGAGAGAGAAAAAAATGTATCCTGTCCCTTTAATAGGCTTAAGGTGTGGACATGTCAGAGGGGTAAATATCATCTCCTGACGTTTGCTGCAGATCAAATTGAAATTAAAAGGATGGCTGCAGGGACCATTTTAAAAGCTGGCCAGCCTAATTAGCCCTCCCCCATCTTGCATAACCCCCCCCTTTCCTTTCATGCTCTCCCCAGCCTTGCGTCCCCCTGTGATACTGTTGTTCTCTCTTGATATATCTCTGCCTCCACAACTCAGTTCCACTCCTGGCATCCACTCCCTCCCTCTCTCCTTTAAACCGCTCTGCCCCCCCCCTACTTGTCTCAGACCAGAGCTTTGGTTTTTTTGGGGGGGGGGTTTTGGAAAAGAGGTGCCGGAACTCTCAAGAGGGAAATGAAGTTTTCAATCTGTATACTGAAAACTCATGAACTTTTAAACATTTTAGAAAGAATTTTGTTGAAGAGGTTCCGGAACTCCGTTCCCCTGGAAGAAAAGCCCTGCCTCCTACTCCCTATCAAGAACACCTATGGGTAAAAACAGGCATTGTTAGAGCACTGGAACCAGTTTAGGAGTTGTTTCTGAGCAGACATACCCGTGCCTCCTCCTTCTAAGGAGGACATGGTTCTGCAAATTCACCGCAAAGGGTGGCTGTGGACGGCACCGATTGGCTGGAGTTCATCTTCTCACCGCAGTCCCACTCCCCAAAGCTATCTTGTACAGGCACACACATAAATGATTATATTTAAAAAATAATAAGGTGGAGAATGGGTATATGTGATATACATGCTTTCTTCTCCTAATGGACGTCCATTTTTTTCTTCTTCCATCTTTGTTTACACCTGATCTTTTCCACATAGTCTTTGGCTTAACATTTTAGTCCTGATCATGAAGGAAGTACACAGTTAACTGTAATTCTTCTTCCACGGTTCTTTTTGTAAATCACAGCATCTGCCATTTCTTCTCCCTCTGTTGCTTATTATCTTAGTTCATCCCTTCTCTTTCTGTCCTCCTTCTGTTGTCTTACCCACTATCCCTTCATCTGTCACTTATTTCTTCCATCCTTTTTTTCATACAGCTCAGAGGAGGGGATGCATGTTGTCCTCTCCTCTGTTCATAACCGCGTCAAGTACATCACACGGGCCTAGGGTTGCCAGCTCTAGGCTGCGAAATACCTGGAGATTTTGTGGGTGGAGTCTGGGAAGGGTGGGAGGTGGGAGAAGGGGGGACCTCAGCAGGGTATAATGCCATAGAGTCCCCCCCTCCAAAGTAGCCATTTTCTCCAGGGGAACTGGTCTTCTGTGGGGTCTTCTTCAATTCTGCAGGTCCTGTAAGACGGAGCTGCTCCGCCGGGCCATTGGCTGAGGCAGCAGGCGTCTAGGTATGGCCTCCTTGAGATTATTGTCACCCATTTACTGACAGCTGGCTATCACTCATGTGTTATTGGAGAGCCAGCCAGCCAGTTCCATTCTTGGGCTGTGACCATCATTTTAATGTATATTACTGTATTTAAATTTTAACTTTATTTATCATACTACTGGATGTTGTTACCTGCCCTGAGCCCGCTTGCAGGAAGAGTGGGCTATAAATATGAATAAATAAATAAATAAATCTTGGTTGTCCGAATATCAAATGTAATAGTGGAAGATCTCCAGGTGCCATCTGGAGGTTGGCAACCCTACACTGGCCAGAGGTCACCCATTGAGTTTCACAACTGAGTAGGAATTTTAACACACGTCTCCCCATTCATAGCTCACTCTCTGACCACTACATAACACTATTAAAATATAAACTGTAGGATTCTTGGGGGGAGAGACCTGTCCTCCCCCCCTTTATTTTTTGCTTCCCTACTCTGAAAAGCAGCATGTACATTGGTGACAAAGCATCAGTTAGAGTGCTTACTCTCCATTCTCCTTTATTTATTTACTTGAGTTATACTCCACTTTTCTCCCAAATGCAGACTCAAAAGTGGCTTCCCCTCTGATGGCAAGGCGGGTCTTTTGCCACCAGCAGGGACTTGATAAACCTAATAATAGCCCAAATTTGGGGGCTCGTGGTAGTTTTCAGCAATCATCTTAGAGGAAGGGCAGATTAAAAATAAATGATATAATTAAGATGATGTTTTCTTCTTTCAAGTTGAAATTTCAAAACTAAGGGTGGGACTTCAACTAAAGATGGAGAGCTGGTGTGGTGTAGTGGTTAACTGTGGCAGACTCTAATCTGGAGCACTGGGTTCGATTCCCCACTCCTCCTCCATCTGAAGCTTGCTGGGTGACCTTGGGCTAGCCACAGTTCTCTCAGAACTCTCTCAGCCCTACCTACCTCACAAGGTGACTGTTGTGGGAAGAGGAAGGGAAGGTGATTGTGCACTACTTTGAGACTTCTTAGGATAGAGAAAAGCGGGGTATAAAAAAACAACTCTTCTTCATGTTACGAGAACTACAGGACAGCTGCAGAAAATGGTATCCCTCAGTCAAATCTTTACCCTCCCATTGTATACTATGAAATGAAACTTATTCTGTGTCCCCATATCCTTAAGTATTATCCATTTCTGCCAAATGGAGCCCTTAATGTCAAGCGGGACTGGAGAATACACAGTTGGCATGATGGTATCATGATGTGGAGTAAGTTTTATTATATGTTATTTAACTTATTTTGTTTAGTGCCATAGTCCCATTCCCATAGTCTTTCATTCCTTACTTAATAAATGTATCCAGCTTCCGGGATATGGCCTAGCCCCTTAGAGGCAGGATCTCTCGGGTGAAGCCACAATTGATTGAAGTGCCTTCAAGCTATAATTCCTGAAACTGACTTTTAAGTTTCTTTGTTGCTGTCCAGGAACAAAATTTTAAATGGGAATATTATTGAGCTTAAAGAGCACTTTAACAAAGCCTCCAAAGACCCATAAAATTACAAAATAGTGCTGTCCATATTATAAATGTCCATGTTTGATTAAATGGATTGATTTTATCTATGCAAATATTTATGGAAACTTAGCCGCAAATTGCATCTGCAGTTGTTCAAGATCTATAAGAAAATTGTATCAAATCATGTCCAGCTTCTTGAGCAGATAATTACCCTTCTCATCAGACCATAACATATTTAGAGGCTTGGGATCCCTCGACTTACTGCCCCATTTTTCCCTAGCAGTCCCCTTTGACCCCCAGAAATTTGATTCTTTGGATCACAGGACCTGGATGGACAGTCAGCCATGTGAGTCAGAGGGGGGCTGCAGTGAGGAGGGGGAAGGGACAGCATAGCCTTTGTAACTCCATCTTTGTTACAGGCTGGTGCTTGACCTTTAGTCACCTTGAGTTCTGTGAGGGGACCGCCATCAGGTCATTCCCAAGAGAATATCCTTCTCTCTCATGTTTGTTAGCAGCTCTTAACTTCAAAGCCCGATTGTTTCCTCTTGCCACTGGATGCCAGTCATGAGATGGCTTGGCTCATCTCAGTATTTGGGATAGCTTGATTAATGATTTCTTGACTGGTAGCCAGCACTTAGAATATAAGATGCTTAGTTTTAGCTGTGTATCTTGTCTTGAGATCTGGCTAAGTTTTGTTGTGTGTATGTGTGTGTGCTCGAGGCCCAGCGGATGGGAGATTAGCCTGCTATTTCTGTAAGCTTGACCATTTATTATTAAAATCTTCTTGTAAGCAAACCTGGATTTTGCATATCATTTCTTCGGGTCTGCTGCGATCTTGGGGCTCCTGGCCAGAGTCCCAAACAGGGGCTAGCCTGATCTTGTAAGATCTTGGAAGCTAAGTAGGGTTGGCTCTGGTTAGTATTTGGGTAGGAAACCACCAAAGAAACCCAGAAGCACTATGCAGAGGTAGGCAATGGCAAGCCACCTCGAAACATCTTTTGCGTTGAAAACCCTATGGGGTCACCGAGTCAACTGCAATTTGATGGCACTTTACACCACCACAATAGATGGTGGAGGAAAGGGCCAAATATTATGTATTATGTATGTAAATATTGTGAGCCTGCTTCGGCGGGGAGGGCAGGGTAGAAATAAAATAAATAAAATAAATAAAATAAAATAAATGTAACCTGCTTTTTTTAATTACTATTTTTTTAGAAAATGAGATGGTTGGAGATCCATAACTGGATACTCACGGGGTTTTGTTTTGGTTTTTACTGTAGATGTGCACTTATAGATTTGGATTGGGTCCATTCAGGGTGGTTAATTCTTTCCCTCCATATCCTATGCTATTATTGTCCTTGAAAGGAAAAAGATAAGTGACTTTTTCCATTCCTGAGTTAACAGTGACATGGGGAGGGAGGGTCAGTTTCAACGAGCCATATGGTGTGCAGTGGAAAGACTGAGATGACTTGCAGCTCCCTGATCTGAATTCAGTTTACTTGTAAAACTGCCAGGAAAATCTGATCATGGTTCTCCCAGAGTCAACTCTAAATTGACCCTCAGACAAGGGCCACCATTTTAGGAGCATAGAGAAGAGGAAGGTCATTCCTCTCCACCATGGAGGACATATATGATTATTTCTCAGAAGTTTCTCCATTGCCCTGGATGAGTCTCTCCTCGATTACTGTGAGAAGCAATTTGCTCTAAAATGGTTACATGACAAAAACTAAGCCTGTCGACACCCTGGTTATGGTGGGAGATTTCCAGCCCTGAGCTTCTGTTGCCTGCCATCCCTCCAGGAAGTGACAGGGAGGGAATTTTTTAAAAAAACTAATTGGTGTTGCAATCTTGACTTCTGATTGCAATCTTGACTTCTAATTGGTGTTGCAATCTTGACTTCTGGGAAAAACCAAGAAGCTATGGCAGTAGCTGTAGGAATCACTGGAAACTCTGTGGTTTTACTGCTGTTGCTTTTGGGGTTTCCCTGGAAGTGATATGATCACGCTCATGATGCTCCCTACCACCGTGTCCCCACCCCCAATCCTCTGGCTTGGCCTGGCAATGCTAGCCAAAAGCACAAATCCCTTTCTTTTCAAAAGGATGGTTGGCTCTGTGTTGACAGCACTACTATTAAAATTCTCTTTAAATGCTCCCAACAAGTTTTTGAACTTTCCTATGAAGTCTCCCCCCATCCCCTGAATAAAACCCTCTGCTCCACTTGAACCTGAAATGGGCATCTTGAGATGGATTCAGCTGTTCTTAAATCAAGTCAAAACGTTCCCTCAGCTGAAGAAGAAGCTAGCTTCATTCTACAAGTACATCCAGTGAAGGGATATCTTTCCTACTTTCTAGCCAAAGCAATTGGCATTGGGTGGAAATGGGAGATTCTTTCTCCTTAACAGAGACAGTGTGGGTTACTCATGAAAAGCATAATGGCTTTCATTCAAAGGTGCCATATGGCTGCTTATAAGATTTCTGCACAGCAATTGCCGTAGCAGTAACTAAACAAATGACACTGTAGCACAATATAATGCCTGTCAAGAGTGGTGATAAAAGAATGTTTTATTCCTCTGCTCTCTTGTTCTTTCGTAGCTTCAGTTTAGTGCTGGCAAGTTGTGCTGGGAAGCACCCATTAGAGGGAAATACGCAGCCTCCCAGAGTGGCTGATGCTCCCTGTTATGGTTGTCAACCTCCAGGGGAGACCTGGAGATCTTCAGGAATTAAACAAAGGAAAAGGGGAAACATGCTGATAATACTGCAAGGTTCAAGCTACAGCATGTAAAATAATATCAAAATAAATATTATATTGCGTACACAATAGTCAAAATTTAAAAAATAGGGCCTGAATATCAGGCTTAATTTGAATCAGAACAAGCTGGACATAAGCTGTAATAATGTGCTGGGTCTGCAAAACGGAACTCTTCCACCAGGCCTTTGGCTGAGGCATCGGGTGTCTACTAGCTGGCCTCCCTGTTGCTGTGGCCATAGGATACTATTAACGAGACCTTTATGGCTCGGCTTCAGCCCATTCATTCCCGGATGTAGGAAATGAAATTGAAAGTTGCTGCACTGCCCACTTAACCCATTTTTAACTGGTTTTATGTATTAATTTAATACTAGATATTTATTTATTGAATCATTTGAGAATGTAGTGGGATTTAGTGTTGTGACCCGCCTGAACCCACTTGCAGGGAGGACGGGATATAAATTGAAATTATATATATATATAAAATAATGCCTCATACAAAGTTGATGAACGTGTCAAATGACCAACACAAGACCATATGCATTTTGGCCTCAAAGGCCTTCCTCAGTGGTCAGTAATATATACTATTTAAAAACACACATCCAGAAATGGCTATATATCAGTCCTGACAATGGTGTTGATATCTCATATATTGTGTGGTATGATGTAAACTTATAAAGCAAGCCATGGTTCCCTTCACGTGGTAGCTGCACTCACACATAAATCTTCACTGATATAATAATCTGCTATAAGGTTTCCGACATTTCTGGATGTGTGTGTCATCAACCAGCAATTGAAGTCCCCTTTTTAAGTTAGATGTGAAAAGGGTACCCAAATAGGAGAACTCCTGCACTTGCTCGATTTCTTCCCCATTCACAATCAGTCTGAACACTGAAGGATTCGTTTTTTGTTTGTTTTGTTTTGTTTTGTTTTGTTTTGAGAAAACATCTACTTTAGTTTTCTGGTAGTTTATTTTCAAGCCTTCTTTAATATGATATTCTGAGATAATGATCTCTGCAAACCAACTCTTGTTCAAAAGAGCAGAGCAGTGTCATCAGCGTAAAGGGGACTGGAATATTGCAACTGGCCAAATGAGACAGATGACAAAACTCATTAAAGAAAGTGGAAAGCTCATTTATATGTAGGTTGAACAAAAAAGCAGCCAAAAGGCAGCCCTGTCTAACCCCTTTATCTAGGTTAAATGGCTCGCCATCATAGCCACAGTGGACCTGAGCTGTAAAGGTACATGTGAAGTTGCTGCATGAGCCATAGCAGCCTTTTATCAATTGTGGTGTGTCACATCTTCTCCCAGAGTCTTTTTCTAGGGGTGGTATCAAAAGTCCCTTTCAGATCAATAAATATAAGGGATGCCATTTGGGAAACTGGTGTATTTTTCTCTCAGATTATATGTTGTTGTTAGCCATTCAGTCGTGTTTAACTCTTGGTGATTCTATGTGGCAGCTCTCTCCACGTTTTCCAATCTTGTACTGTTTCTTTGAGTCGTTCCATTCTCAGGCTGCTGTCGACTTCTATGGTGTCTAGCTACCATGTTCAGATTATACAGAACTAGACAGTGGTCCAGTGGTCATGTTACATTCAACGTATGTACAACCGAACATATGATTGAAATCATACATTTATCTAGGTAGTGATTCCCAGTATTATTTCTAAAGGGAACACAAGTTGGTTCTTTCTTTCAAACAGATGTACACATGTAGATGCAGGATGTACATGCATTTACTAGAATATGTGAACAGGGCTTGTAGGTTTCCAGCCAAGTGGCTATTTTCTTGCCAGGATAGATACCATGTGCTTCTTTCAATACTTAGCAAAAATAAAAGTGATTGTTTCCATTATTAAATAGGTGTATTGTATAGGCATGGAGCAGCTGGTGGTGGTGGTCAGAACTTCAAGGTTTACAAAGGGTTTACAACGATATAGGCCAGCTACATGTTGGGAAATTCCTGGAGATTTTGTGGGTGGAGCTTGGGAAGGGCAGGATTTGGGGTATAATGCCATAGAGTCCATCCTCCAAAGCAGCCATTTCCCCTCCCATCCCCTGCTAGTGGCCAGGAGGACCCAGCAACCCTAAGTCATCTGGAGATCAGTTGTAATTCTGGGAGATCTCCAGGGCACACATGTAGGCTGACAAGTAACAACCGTATCTGATAAATGAAGGCCCATTTCATGGATGATCTTTGCTCTGGCGAAACAGCATTCTGCCAAAGAGAAGCACCGCAGCCTGTTTTTAGAATCTTAAAATGTTAAATTTAGAGGGTGATGATAAAGAGTCAGTGCAGACCTTGGTGCCTAATCCATATCCCATATTTGTTGACAAAATAACAAGTTTCCTGGTTGCCTCTGCCTTTTCCCCCCACGGAGTCATCAAAGGCCTGGTGCCAGGCCTGTAATATATATTCGCTTTCTGAACTGCACCTTATATATTTATGCCTGCAACATGCTCTCATTTGGAATCACACTCAAGGGAAATTCACTTTAGATATAGTCCTCTTAAAAAAGAAAGAAAGAAAAGCCTGCAGTGATTCCATATGCAGTCCCCTTCACTTTCCATTTCTTAGCAAATGGTTCCACATATTCCGAATCCGTCCTGTCTCCCTTGGTTCTTTCCTCTCTTTCTCTCCCTCCCATTTTTTTTTCTCTCTCTCTCCCCCTCCAGACAAGCAGCTCGTCCAAAGAGTTAACCGTTCCGAAACGTTTAATATTTATGTATCTCTTGCGCTGCTCAGCAGTTCCTTTATGTGGGATTGCATATTAGATAAGATCACAGATCCACTCCGAGCCAAATGCAGTAGTCCTACTGAGGTCTGACTGTACTTCAGATGTCAAAAAAATATGAATAGGTGGTCTTAATGCTCTCCTCTGGTGTTATATCTGTCTATAGAGAATATAGCTTACAACAGATTAGAAGCAATAGAGGACTTGACATATACTGAAAAAGCAGGAAGAATGATGCTCGTTGACATTATCGGCTAAACCTGTAGGGGAATTTTCTTTCTTTCCCTTTTTTATTTTTTAAAAAAGGATATTTGCTTATTTGTTCACCTCACCTCTTTCTACAGCCACTTGCCGTTTATCTTTCTAAAGTAGGGGTTTTTGTTGTTGTTGTTTGTTTATCTAGCCATTTTAAATGAATGTCTAGCAGGTACTTTGTATGGGCTGAATCACCGTAGTATCAGCGCATCTTACAAGCCTGCTTGACCCTCCGTTGCTTATTTAATATTTATTTGCCTTTGCAGCTATAATTCACTGGCTTAACGCATACGGAGGCCCTCTTGTTAGCAGGGGGTGGCATCTGGCTACCACTGCTGCCTGCGTACTGCTAGAGTGCCTTGGCACTGGGCTCATGGACTAATCTGGTAATGAAGTGGGAGGAGCCAGGACTGCAACCCTGGAGCTAGGCTCCCTGTTACATCCGTCTCCTTCCTATTTCCTGTTTCTGCTCCTCTTAGACTACATCTCCCAGCCATTCGCGGGAAGGGCGGAATGTGAATAAATAAATGAATAAATGCAAATGATTACAAAATGCCTTGAACAAAAGGATTAATCCCAGGCTGAAGTAGTTCCTGAAGTTACCTGAACAATGGAATGTACACTCTGATAAATATCTATTCTGGGAACATAGGTTATTTTTTAAAAAAAAATCAATGCAGGCAGGCGTGGATGTCTGCCACCACTACGCACGCCACCTTAGGCGCATGTGAGCAATTCCATTAATTTCATTGAAGTTGTGCCGTAAAATACTATTGCTAACAGTATCAGAGAACGACAGTCAATATAGCTCCATAACATACAGGGAATTTGGGAAAATGTGACCAATCACTGGGAGTTTCTCCTTTCTAGCACTTCCAAGTGCTCCGAGCCCCACAAGATAAGCCTTGAGGTGTGACTTCTACAGTTGTTTCCAATAATTCCTTATTTAAAATCTCAAAAGCTCTAGTATTTTTGCTCCCGAGGCAGCTTGCAATCATACGAGTTCATGTAATAATCAATTAAAAATGGGGGGGAAAGAAAAAAATAACAATGGGTGGTACCCTATGAACTGTGAGCAGAAGGCAGATACTTCCATCTTCCTTCTTCCCTCAGCAGCCCCATGTGACCTCTGATGCTTGGAATCACGGAGCGTAAGGACAAAATGTCATGGGGCAATGGGCTGCTGTTAGAGGGAGAATCAAGTGAGATTGTCTCCCTTCCCTCTTGCAGCAATGGAGCCTCTCACATCAGTGAAAACTCTTCTGGTAAGGAGGGAAGAAGGACGATACCACCTAATTTCTCTTCCTTACTGCAGCCCGCCATTTCCCACCATATTGTACACATATGAAACTGCCTTATGCTAAATTAGACCCTTGCTCTATCCAAGTCAGTATTGTTCACTCTGGCTGGCAGCAGCTCTCCAGGGTCTTGGGCAGAGGTCTTTCATATCACCTGCTACCTTTATAATGGAGATGCTAGGGACTGAATCTGGGACCTTCTACATGCCAGCAGATGTGCTTTGCCATTAAGCTATGTCCCTTTGTGCTGGAGAAGGTGATTAACAGCTCCCAGAACTAACTGTAGAAGGGTTCTTCTAGTCAAAATGGGTAATACAGAACAGGATGGATCAATGCTCTAACTTGCTTATGAGACCTTCATATGTACCCAAGCCCCAAATCCATACTGGGACTTAAACTGGTGACCTGACATATCTCAGACTAGGATTCAGTAAGTATACCAACATCCAACATTTTATCCATGAGGTTTCCAAGACTCGCAGTAGCATCTTTTGGTGAAATGGGGAAAATCAAAGTCTGTGAGCACTGTTGCAGACTGCTTACTCCCATATGAACCTACTCAATTACTAGGTCATTTTCTGAGGGCTTGCTTCAGGTTCTCCTGACTTTTGAGTTAGGATTGCTAAGCAATGGATGGCACCCAGGGAGAGGTAGGGTTGGGGATGCCAGCATCTCATGTAACAAGATATCACTTCTGGGAAAAGCTGGAAGTGATGCCCCATCACTCTAGGAATCATAAAACCAGACTTTTCAGCAATTCCCCGAATGACATAATGTTTTTATATTGTTGTGAACCACTCCCAGCCCCGCTTTGTGAGGGAGCGGCAGTATATAAATTGAAATAAGTAATAAAATAAATAAATGTCACTTCCTAGATTTCTAGAATGACATGGCATCACTTCCAGGTTTTCCACTTCCAAAAACATGTGACACCATTGTTGTTGGTTTAATTTCCCCCCTGCTGTCTGAAGGAGCAGGTTAATGGCAGGAGGCTTACCAGTCCCCAGGTCCTGGCAGGGGTTCCCCCAGTTTTTGGGGCTTCAGCTCACCCCCAAACAACCACGTCCCTGCATGATGTCCACGACGTGATGACATCACCCGAAGTGACGTCATCACATCAGGGACATCATGTGGGATGCTCCGGTTTGAAAGCAAAACTCTATGGTAAATTTGGCCTAAAACCATAAAGTTTTGCCCTGAAATCAGAGCATCACTGTGTGATGTCACTGACGTGATGATGTCACTTCTGGGTGATGTCATTGCATCAGACATCCCAGAACACCCCCCAAACCCCCCCATTGGAGCAATAAGGGGATCTGGCAACCCTACTGGCAACTCTGTGCTGAGGCTAGGCAGGTAGCAACCCATGAAAGTGCCTTTTTGGCCATGGTGCCAGTTTATAGAACACCCTCCCCAGGGATATTCATTTGCCCCCTTTTGTCACTGTCTTCCTCCAATGGATAATAACTTTTTCTTGTTTTCTCTGGCAATCCCTCAATAACCTCTCCTTCCACAACTATGTTTTTAATATATGTCTGTGTTTTTAATTTGTTTCTCTGTGAGTGTATTTTAGTTTTGTTTTATCATGTGTTTTTATACTACCCTATTTGTAGTTGTTAGTCACCTTGGTGGGTCTGAGTGGCCTGAAAAATGGGATATAAATCTTTTAAATAAATAAATACAATATTAGGAGAGAAGATTTGTTCTAGACAATACAGTCGCCATGGGGATCAGTAACATCATGGGTTGATTTCTCTGCCCCAGCTGTATCACTTTGTAGAATACACCATGTTAATTCTAGTCACCAAGGAGATACCACACATAGGGCCAGAGTCATGTGGTAAAAAAATATGGTAGTGTGGTGATAAGGACATGAGAAAATAACAGGTGCTATGCTGGATCAGGCCAAAGACCCATCCAGTCCAACACTGTGTCACACAGTGGCCAAAACCCAGGTTGCCATCAGGAGGTCCACCAGTGGGGCCAGAACTCCCAAAGCCCTCGCACTGTTGCCCCCCAAGCACCAAGAACACAGAGCGTCACTGCCCCAGACATAGTGTTCCATCTTTACCTTCTGGCTAACAGCCAGTGATGGACCTCTGCTCCATATGTTTAATACCCTCTTAAAGTTGTCTATGCTTGTAGCTGCCACCACTTCCTGTGGCAGTGAATTAGATGTGTTAATTATACTTTGGGTGAAGATAAGGCAAATATCAACAACAACCACAACCTTTTATTGGCATACAATATTAAAAACAATTACCAATAAATTGATACACTCCAATAAAATATAAAATTAAATAATCACCGTACAACCATTACAAGGAGTATATCAGGCCTAAAAAATAAGTTAACTTATAACACGCTAAATTTGGCCATAAAACCAAACAACAAAACCTGGTTCATACACTAAAATTTTAAGATTTTAAAAGTTAAAATTAAGAATTTAAAAGGTTTAAAATCAAAAGTTATTTAATATAATCAAGGTCATTCTTCCATTTTATAAGACAGTGAAGAAACTTAGCGGTCAATGCAATGATCTCCGGATCTCATGAAGGAAGGAGATGGTGTGACTTAATTCCATCTGGTTGGCCTGCTACCATCCTAGGCAAATATCATTGTGAATACATCATCTGCAGTAGCTCTTGTAGTGCTAAAGAACTACTTGACACCCTTCTCCTTCCAGTGAAAACGGGGGGGGGGCATATGTTTGCTTGATGGGTAACACCTTGTTCTAATGGGGCACCCTTTCAATTGCTGCAGAACTTTATGCGGAAAAAATGGAACCGTATGACTAGAAACTTCAGTATGAAGCGTAATTTACTCATATTGCTCTCTGATGATGGATCTCTTTGTCTTGTTTCCATGCAGGATATATCAAATCTCTCAGGTATAAAGACCCCCGCCTTTAGGGGGGCAATCATGGAATTCCTGATTTAGTTTAGGGAACAAATTCTGTTGTAATTAACAGGACCTTGTACCAGTCATCATGTGAATGGCAGATAATAATGGAGGAATAAAACTCAGTTGTGCTAAGTTACATCAAGATAATATCCAGTACAGGTTATTTCTTGAATAAATATGCTCAGGATCTTGCAGTTGCCATACACACCTGTGCTTCCTCTGAAGCAAGTCCCACTATTTGCTAGGGCTTGCCTCCAGGTGTGTCCATTAGGATTGGAGTCAGCTGTATTCCTTTAGGAACTTAACTGACCATAAGCCCCAGAGAATGAAACTGGACTTATATCTGCATAACCATGGGCAGCCCAGACAAGCCTGCTCTTATCGGATACTGGAAACTAAGCAGGGTTGGTTGTAGTTAGTACTTGGACAGGAAACAGCCAGAGTTGCCATAAGGATACCAGCCTCCAGGTGGGACCTAGGGATCCCCTGGAATTACAGCTACAGAGATTGGTTCCCCTGGAGAAAATGAATACTTTGGAGGGTAGACTCTGTGGCATTCTACCCTACTGAGATTCCTGTCCTCCCCAGGTTCCATCCCCAAATATCCAGGAGTTTCCCAACCTGGATCTAGCAACCCTGCACTTGCATCCCCTGCCAGTGGTCAGGGACAGTGTTCCTTCTAAGCTGAGTTAGTGTGAGCTAGCTTGCAGTTTTTTAGCCTCCAGCTCACACATTTTTGTCTTAGCTCAGGAAGGGTGGCTCCAGAGCAAACTAATTTCTGCAGTAGCCAAATCGCTCGCTCACAACTTTAATGCCAGTAGCTCACAAAGTAGAATTTTTGCTCACAAGACTCCACAGCTTAGAGGGAGCATTGGTCAGGGGGAACCTGGCAACTCTAGTTGCTACACAGAGGCAGGCAATGGCAAAACACCTCTGCTCATCTGTTGCCTTTAAAAACCCCATGATAGGGTCACCATAACTTGGGTGTGATTTGATGGTACATGAGTACAACAACAGCAACAACAACAATGATTAGCATGCATAGGCTTGCACTGTTTGGCATCTATGTGCTATAAAACAATCCATGTGAAAGATAAGCTACAGGGCAATTCTAAGCAGAGTTACACCCTTCAAAGACCATGGATTTGGTGAGTGTTGCTGAACAGGTCTACTCAGAAGTATTTTATTTGGGCCCTACTCTCTGGGAAGTTTTCTTAGGGTTGCAGCCTTAGAAGAGTATAATTCTGTTTAGGATTAGATGGTTCCTGCTGAATTCATGGCAGTCTGTGTCAGGCTTTTATATATTCGGAGCACACGTGGAGCAGCAGCAAAAAGACTTCTCTTGGCATTCAATATCTTGATCCTTATATGATGCTTTTTGGCAATTAACTCTTTTGAGTTTTGATGTCCCGAGCCTAGATTTACAGCCATGAATTCAGGAACTTTAAATGATCAATTGTCGAATAAGAATTTAGGGTTTTTAATCTCATTTAAAATAGCCTGGATTTTGTGTTGGGTGAAGTTTACTGCCTGGTTTCCATCAACATCACCTTATAAATACTGCTTCCAGTCCCTGGCTCCCCAAGCTGGTCTTATTAAAAAAAAAAAAAGCAATGAATGGAATTTCACTTGTTTTTCAGCTTGAACTATTGTAAAAAATCTGACATGTGATCTGTCAGGCTGGGAGTGAAGATAATGCTTCAGAGGACTGTAGTGTGCGTTGTCTGCCATTGTGTGTGTGTGTGCAGATTTTACAAAACAGAGTGTTCTGGTCCAGGTTCAGCACATCACTGAGGGCTCATTGCTCCAGTGTTCCACCATCTGTACTAGCATTCTCATAATCTTCCAAACAAAACGTAGTGTATCCTATCTCCTTCTTGCAAGGAGTTGAGGGGGACAACATGGCTGCCTCCTCCATTTTACCTGTCCAAAAATGGCCATTTTGGAAAGTGGACTCTATGGCATTATACCCCATTGAAGTCCCTCCCTTCCACAAACCCCACCCTCCTCAGGCTCCACCCCTCAAAATCTCCATGTATTTCCCAACCCAGAGGTGGCAACCCTAGACCCAGCACCAGGCCCTAGCCACAGGGGGCATATAGGGGTATTGCCCCCACAGATGAGCCCTGCACCCCCCCCCAGGGAGGATGCCAGACCCCCTCTCACCCACCCCGGTGTGCCACACGCCTTATCCTGCTTGCCATGACCTCGTTGGCTCTTCCTGCGCTTCCTGCTTGGCTGCATCAGGAAACAGGAAGCAGCAGGAAGACCCGGTGAGGAGCAGTGAGGCACAGGCACAGTGAAGCACCAGGGTGGGCCATTCTCTACGCCTCATGCAGTGGCAGATGCAAGCTAGAGGATTCATTCCTCTTACTTCTCAAGAGTAAGAGGAGTGAGTGGCACCAGTAGCTCGCCTCCCTGCCATACAAGGTATAGAGAATGGTCCACCACAGATCTCCCTCAGCAGCAGCATAGTGGCCGGGCTGGCTGGCACAGGTGCAGTAAGGCTCCAGAGTGGGCTATTAGAGAATGGCTTGCGTCCACCCCGGCACCTTACTGTGCCTAGGCCAGCTAGCCCAGCCACCACGCTGCTGCTGGGAGAGCCAAGGAGGCAGGCCGGGCAGCGGGCAGCAAGCAGAAAGAGCCCTGCCTGCCTGCTTCCTCAGCTCTCCTTCTCCCTCTCCGTTCCCAGCACACTCCTCTGTGAATGGAGAGGGAGAAGGAGAGTCACTTCCGGGTGACATGGGGCCCAACTCCCTCCACCCCCCCACCAAAAATTTTCTGGCTGCATGTGGAGGAGTGGAGAATCAAACCCGGTTCTCCATATTAGAGTCTGCCACTCTTAACCACTACACCACGGCTGGCTATGTTCTGTGAGAACAAGTGTAGCTTTGTTTATGCTGGGTGTGATCGCATATTGTTGCTGTGCTCACACCCTCATATGTCTCCTAGTTCCTGACTTGGAAAGCTGAATTCAGGTACCCTGGAGAACTGGAGTTCTCCACCCCCGCCCACAGGGAACCTAATTTAATCCCATCTTCTTCCTTCTCCTAGATGCATGGTAACAGTTTATGGGTGGCTGTATGTGCTCCCCAACCTGCACTCCCATTGTACCCTTCTCAAGTCCCTCCCCTCCTCAAACCCCACCATCCCCAGGCTCCACCCCCAAATCTCGGAAATTCCCAACCCAGAGTTGGTAACCCAGCTCTTGGTCTACATTGAGACCTATGGCAAAGAAACAACAACAGCATCTCAAAATGTCTCCAGATAAAACCAGTTGGCTTCAGTTATTTTTGGTGGACTCGGCCATTATTTGTTCTGATAGGATGACCATGAATCCACTCCGTGGGGATTTCTCTTTTTTGTGTGTGAATTATTCTGTGTGGAAAGGCAGGCTTCATAAACCGATAAAGAAATAAATATTTGCAGGGCAAACCTGTGTCAGCATTGCAGTTGAGGTGATGCTCAGGGCCAGGAGATTGGTGTAGGTTTGCAGGGAGCGATTGCTTATGCCTGGCTTCTATGCACAAACATTACTTAGACATGTTGATGGTTATTACAGTTAATATAAAGGCCACAAAACAAGCCCTAGGGCAGCCTCATCTTGCCCTCACAACCATCCTTTGTTGCCTCTTGCTAACCTCAGCCTCTCCCTCTGTTATTACTTGGCAGCAGTGAGACAATTGGCTACACTACAGCATCCCTGATATGATAATGATTTCTTCCTAATGTTTTGGCTCAAGCTCTTGGTATCACATTCTTAAAGTTCATTGCACAGTCTATGATGATGACACAGGAGCTTATTCAGTGTTCTTCATCAGCAAAGAGAAGTGAGAGATATTAATCTGTATCCGTGTGACATAACAGTAAGCTCATCATAGCCTGAAGAGTATCATGAGCTCAGAACGTTCCAAGTTAAACATGGGCTGAAACCATGAGATGTAACTCATTCACAGGGTTAGATTACACAGAGGTGTTCTAGTAATGGTGGTATTTTCCTCCAGTGCAAAGGGATTTCCTTTGAGGCAAGGGTCTCTTATAGGTCTGATGGCATCAGGGGAGGCAATTGAGACAAAAATCACCATTGGGCCACCATGGTGATGTAGGGTTGCTAAACTCCAGGTAGGGGCTGGAGATTCCCCAGGATTGCACCTGATTTCTGAATGACAGAGATCAGTTCCCCTGGAGAAAACAGCTGCTTTGGAGAGTGGATTCTGTGGCATTATACCCTGGCAAGGTCCCTCTCCTATCCAAAGGCTGCCCTCCCCAAGCTCCACCCTAAATCTCCAGGTATGTTCCAAGCAGGAGTTGGCAACTCTAGGGGCAAACTCACAAGTGATGTCATCAAGCTGGTTACAATAGCATCACTTCTGGATTTGCCCCAAAAGGAATATAACAGTGACAGAATTAAGGTGCCCCTGATGGCCCTGCCTCTCCAGTCTCCCACAGAGAGCCAGCCATCAGCTGCCAGCCCTAGACTCTTCTATACACAAATGCAAGCATATACTATATATACTTACATACATTTGTACCTGTTCCAATTGGGCATACCTCTCTTGATTATTTTTCCTGTGAAATGAGCCTATGATAGACCCCTCCCGAGAGTGCTGCCATCGTGGAATGCTGCTTTGGAGAACTGTACCATTATCTCTTCCTGACAACCACAGTGTCACTCATATTAAAGATGACAGTATATGTGTGGTATATCCATGCCCCATAGTTCAGAGAACACACTTACTGTGTAAAAACCACCTCTGATTCTCATTTGCATGGGAAGCACCTTGCTGGGGTTTCCATAAGTTGGTTGTGACTTGATGGCACTTACGTACAGTAATGGGGTGTGAAAGCCACTTTGTTCTCTCTCTCTCTCTTTTTGCTGTCAAGTCACAGCTGATTTATGGTGACTCTATAGGCAAGAGATGTTCAGAGATGGTTTGCCACATCGTGACCCTGGTATTCCTTGGTGGTCTCCCATCCAACTGTTAGCCAGGGCCCACCCTGCTTAAGCAAGATTTATTTTATCCAGGGCTTGCAAGAATTGTACAATGAATTTTGGATGTGATTGCTCAATCCTGATGCTACAGATTCTGCAAATGTATGCCCAAACTCATCGGGTGTGTGTGTGTGTGTGTGTGTTAATAAGGATACTTAGCAAAACATTTATTTTATGTTATCTCAGTCATCATTATAACAAGGCTGTCAGGTAGGCCAGTGTGATCATCCTTGTACAGTGGATATGGGTGGGATGAGTCTAAAAGATACAAACCACGTAGCAAGTTCATGAGTGAGGGGTGGTATGACTCGGGGAGCTCGTAGTGGGCTTTCAAACTAAAAAAAAGTGATTTGAGCATGTGTTCTTCTCCTGAGAAATCAACCTTTTTACCATAACGAACTACCACTTCATGTAACAATTGTGTCCATTTTCCTCTGAAAATGTTTGATGGATAATGATATTACTTCAAGGCCGGCTCTTTTTTTCCTTCCCTGGGCTTTATTTCAACGTGGTGAAGCTTTTAGCAGTGTAAAAAACCGATTTGTGTGTTGTTCTGGAACCTACAACCCATAAACTGTGTGAGGCAGACTAAAGTCGCCAGAAGCACTGGAGCCCAGACACAATACACTAACCGACGAAAGCAGACGCTGCTAAACAGACATATGTAATATTCACTTGTCTGGAAAGGAAGTTCTGTACACTGGGATGGAAATGTAAGTGAATACGGGAGTGGGTCTTTTTTTTAAAATAGTGGAAATCTAAATTGTTATAATGTTTTTTGGCTTCCTTCCTACCCTAATGCACGAGAGAGAGAAAAAGGAATCTAATGGCCCACCGCAAGGGGAAAAAAATAACACAGAACTGTAATTAACATTTTAAATGTACCAATGAGGTGTTTGCAGTTCTGGAATGTCTGAACTTGGTACTAAAAGCCTGACCCATGGATCTGAGCACCCACCTGCTTGGCATTGGCTGTGCCAATAGCTACTTAAGTGCAACAGCTGTAAAGATAATAGTACAGATAGAGCTGTTCTCCCCCAAGGCGAGATGGGAAGAATTTTCAAGCTCTTTTGTAGAAGTTGGATGGAAATCTGCAGAAGTCAGTGCTAGAGGAAAACAGACATTGTGTTGGATCCCGCAGTCTGTCGGCAGAAAGACCTGACTAACACTGATCTTTTCAATGTTCCCTTCCAAAGTGGAGTCCCCACAACAGCCATTTCCAACCCCGGGAAAAGTATATTTCCAAGGTTACAAGACCCACGTGAACTAATAGCCAAGTGGGTCAGGGGTAGGGTTGCCAATTCTGGGTTGGGAAATTCTTGGAGATTGGGGGGTTTGGGGGGTGGAGCTTGGAGAAGGTAGAGTTTGGGGAGGAGAGGGACCTCAGTGGGTTATAATGCCACAGAGCCCACCCTTCAAAGCAGCCGTTTTCTCCAGGGGAACTGATCTTGATATTTTCCTTGACATTCTGTTGGATCCTCCAGTTTCTGGATGGCTATTCCTGTGAATATTCATAGTTTCTCTCTATCGAGATGACTGGATTCCATGGCAGCGAATGTCATACGAATATGTTAGTAGGCAAGATTCATGTGCCCATTGTCATTTCAAAAATAACTGAGTTATTTTACAGCGTATGTCAACTTTATGTTTGAGCTAGCTAATAAAAAAAGGAGAAGCAGCAAATACTTTACCATAAATGGCCAGGCAAGAAAAGAATGCATAATTGGTGTGTTGTTGCAAAAAATGCAAACAATTTTTGCTTTGTTCAACAGTGCAGAGATTGAGCACATCACTCTTCTTCCTTATGTAATTCTTAACAACCCTTGCCTGTCCAGCAGAAATGAATTTCCCACTGTTAGACAGCAATGAGTGTCCATTAGGTTATGTATGGGAGGAAAGCTTATCTAGTTGACCTGGTCATTTGCTGTGGCAGCATAACATGCCTTACTTATGGCATACCTGGTATTCATTATGTGTTTAGTTCTTCAGCAACTGTGGGCATGGGTCCCATGGAACATCTGTGCTGATAGAGAGGACTGTCTCTTCCTCCCACTTCAACCCAAAATGTCCTTCAAAATACTGCTTCTGGAGGACAGGGGGACACCCCCTCCCCATGGAACAGAATGTGGGGAGCATTTTGGACAGCACTAGGAGTGGAGACTGAGGAAGAGATGACAAGTTGGTTTTTATACTGTACTTTTCTCTACCTTAAGGAGTCTTAGTAAGCTACAATTACCTTCCCTTCCTCTCCCCACAACAGGCACCTTGTGAGGTATGAGAGAGTTCTGAGAGAACTGTGATTAGCCCAAAGTCACCCAGCAGGCTTCATGTGGAGGACTGTGGAATAAAACCTGGCTCTCCAGATTAGAGTCTACCTCTGTTAACCACTGTACCATGATGACTCTCAGCATGAAAACTGGTGAAAATAGTACTATTCAAATTGAATCAGACAGCTTAGAAAATTCAGGCTCATTCCTATAGTAAAGCCCCATTTGGATCCTTGCTCTGTTAAGAAGCTCTGGGTATGAGGATGGCTAAATTAGGATCTCCTTGACAAAGGTACAAACTATAACTTAACATCAGTGAACCTGAAATCTTTGTGTTCACTCTCTTCCTGTTCCCTCCTTCCCAGATGAAATGTAGAACTGACCCTGAAGATTTTCTAGTTTAGGAAGCTGTCGGTCTAACCACCGTTTGTTGCGGTGTCTGTATTGGGCCACTTGGAGACACTGGGGTTTCTTTCCTGCCCACAAACGAGGACTCTAAACCACAGTTTAATCCTGGTTTTAGGACCCAGATCATTAAATTTCCTCAAATTGGACGTCACAACAAACTGTAGTTAGATCAAAGACTTCCTAAATGAGGACGTTTTCAATCTCATCTCCAAGAATGAGAGGAAAATAGAGGGTTGGATAGTGCTTGATCATGAGAATTTCGGATTCATTCCTGTCACAAATCATGATGTCTCTGTCCAAAAAAAGATCAAAGTGGGTTGCCGAGTTGGTCTGAAGCAATAGAACAAAGTTAGATGAAGTGTGCATGCCCACGAAAGCTCACACCTTGAATAAAACTTTCATAGAATCATAGAATGTTAAAGTTGGAAGGGACCTTGCAGGTCATCCAGTCCAACCCCCTGCACTCTGCAGGAACATAGCCGAAAGATAGCCCTACATACCTACAACATACCCAAAAGATGGTCGTCCAGCCTCTGCTTGGAAATTTTGTTGGTCTTAAAGGTGCCATTGGACTCTAACTTTGTTCTGTCCAAAAAAACAGTTGTTAAATGGTACTCTGGAATCCTTGGAAGAAGGGCAAGATAAAAATGCAGATAGTACACTTGTAGACCATAACATTAAAGGTGCTTCCCTTTATATTAAATATCACATTACAAAATAGATTTTTAATCTGGTTCTTCTGTTCTTAAGAATGGTTGGGGGGGTGGGAAACTAGGTTTGGAACTTCAAAGAGCAGTGTTATAAATGTGTACCAGGTTTTATTGCAATATGCTCAAGAGAGATCAGATTCTTTTACATCTTTCCTGATCCTCTTAAAAGGAGATGTGAGGGGTCAGGCTGATGTTAAATTTAGAAGCATGGAATTGTGTCCTGCAATGCTGAACCCCAATTTCCATTCTATTACCTCAGTTTTCCACAACAGATGTTGTATTGCAATGAATTTTTGGCCTCTGGGTGCTGCCATCTTTAATTCTGGATTTCGTGGTTGTATTGTGGGGTTGCCAGCTATCTGAGGAATTCCAAGAGCATCAACACAACACTATGAAGCCTCTTTTTTCTTCCATTTGCTTGTTCTGCCCCACTGAGCAGCAGTGAAAGCCTGAAGCAGGAGGGGACAGGAGGCCACCCTATTGTACTGACATTTGAACTGGAATGGTAGAATTGTGCCCTAAATGCCACACTTTGACCAGGAACTCTGGGCAGCATCTGTATCCTCATAACAGGCTAGCTGGTTCCAACAACAATTTCCCAGTTAACTCTTTGGTGTACAGCTGTAGATTTGTCTTTGTGAATAGTACAGAGAGACTGCAATCTAGTTCTTAAGTTCCCCTTTTGGTTTCCTAGACGTGTACCCCCAGCAGGGCTCAGGCTGGAGGCCAGCTTGCCTTCTTCAGAGTCTAGAGCGTGGACCACGACAGTAAAATTTCATTTGAGAATTTTTATTGGGGAACACGAATAATGAATTCTTGATTGCACTAGCTCACCGTTATTTTAAAAATAGGTGGCTGTCTGCACTAGATAATAACATTCTGAGTTTGGGTTATTCTACTCAGCGGCTTGAATAGCTGAAAAGCAATTTCTGACATAGTGCAGAGAATTAATATGTCCTCACAATACTTTACAGTAGGCTAAGCTGAAAGACAACAAATGGCACAAGGTCACATAGCCAGATATTTGAATCTAGGTCTCTCTGTAGACTTGCCAGGTTGTCCTTTATGGTGGCCCTGGCTGCCTCCTCTTGGTCAATGGAGCAGTGGGAGCAAAATGGGGGGGGGGGACCCAACGTTGAGCGATGGTGTGATGTCACTTCCAGGGTTGTACCCAGAAGTTATGTCATCATGCTGGGAGACTATGATGCCCCTGTCCACTTCTCTCTCCTTAGAGGCAATATTTTCCCTCCATTTTTCTTTCTCTTTCTGACTGAGCAGCCCTAGTGGTCTGTTTTCTTCTTTCCTGAAGAACTGTGGTTGTCCCACCCTGTCTCTGTATGATAGTTTACTTCTGGCTCAGCCCAGGAACCTGAGGGAAGGTCCAGGATCGCTCTTTAACTTAAACCACTGAAAATGGCACTTGAGACATTTTGAAATTCAAAATTAACCAAAATGTTTTATTCAACATAGAGGGGTAAGGTCAGGTGAAATCAGGGGTTGAAAGTTGTGAGGTAACTCAATATAGATAACACTGAAGTAAAACCAGTACATGCACAGACTTTAGTTCTTATATTTCAGGCGAATGAATTATGTGTTGTTTCTCAGCAGCCAAGGCAGAAGGCCTTCCCCCTCTCTCCAATTAGTTTTGTACATATGGGCTGCATTGTACATATGGGCTCCTTGTCTGCCATTGCTTTGAAGACCCTGGCCCAACTTTAGCTTTAACCCCAGCTAGCCTAGACCAGAGGTTCTTTGTAGTTGGGCCAATGGGTAGAAATCCATGGGCCACTCCTGACCTGGGCTGCAATCAGATGGGCTGTTTGATCTGATGGCATTGCTGTTACCCCTCAGATTTAAATTGCACATTCAAACAACATCATCAGTATCCCATTCCCCTGTTGTCCCCCCCACTCCACTCTGATTGTGAGTTTTCGACATGGGGGCAAATCTGATCTTTACAGATGTAGCTGGTTTCACCCCACATTTCTGGATGTCTGAACTCTCCATTGCGATCTCAAGCTGTTTGGGAAGTCTGAACCTTCCCTTCCATTTTTGCTCCTTTAAAGAAAATCAGTTAGTGATGTGTGCATCATTGGATCTCTGAGCAGGGGTTTTGAATAACTGCTTATGTGCTCCTTCACCACAATATTTTGTTGTGATCAGGACCCCACTGGGGGGGTTGTTTTAGAGCAACTAATTGAAGAAACATGACCCGTTCAGCCATTTCTTGGGCTGGGACAGTGCTGGAAATAGTCCCTATTTAGGCTCCCATTATCGGTGGCCAGGATTCCCAGAACTTGACTCCAAGCCATCTCATAATATTGCTCTGGCGGGAAAGCTCTGTGGGGAGGGACAAAAGGAAAACTTCCCTATGAAATGAGTGGGAAGGGGAATAAGATCAGGTGGGAAAGGGAGTGAGTTCTGGTGAAGAAGTACAGTTGTATAGGAACCAATGATCACAGTACTTGGCTGAGGAATTGCGGAGCTGTCAAAAAGGAGCCGGTGCTTTGGCTATGTGCTTATGCACATGCATGAAAAACAAACAAACAAAAAGGATGCCACTCGAGCAACTGCTTCGTGGTTACCACGCAGCAATAATCTGAATGGTCAACCGCAGGGTGAGCACATGGAACAGCAGGTTAAGGGTTGATGTTTAGACAAAATTCTCCAGCACAAAAAAATAAGGATCAAATTAAAGGCGTAGCCAAAATGCCCTAAGCCTGTTGTCTGACCACAGCCCTGGAGGCCACCAAATGCCAATCACTTGGTTACAGTTTGCCCCATACCCATGTGAACCAATGTTATGACAGGATCTCAGACTTTTTGCCTTCCCACTAGAAGTGATCATGTTCTCTGATCTACTAGGTCATGGGACCAAACTGTGGATGAACGGGCAGATTTATCCATACCACAACTAACAGACTTTTTATGTTGACTTGCTGGTTCTCTGCCTTACAGAAGTCACAATGAAATGGATGAAATTGAGTATTTCACTGGGAGGGGGAGGTCAGTCTGTCAGTCCTTCTGTCTTTCTGTTGCTACATATTGCACATTTTGAAATTTGAGATCTTCTTGACCAGATTCACCAAAGACTTATCCAATGAGCATCTCCTTTTGAGCACAGAACAGTGGTTAGATGGCCAAGAATCTGAAAATATCAAGGCTAGTCAGGCTATGGAGTATTTGTACATTAACAGAATCAAAAATCTTGGAAAACATCTAAAACATCTTCCAGCCACATTTTTTGCCCAACAAGTCTGATAGAGAGGGTTTTTCAGATAAACACAGAGCCTAGTTCGTATTGCACCTGCTGACAGCATGTGCGTATGTATTCAAATGTTGTGCCCATGTTTTCTGCCGTTCAGATGGCATGTTATGTAGCTTTTGACAAAAAGTTAAAACCTGTGGTACGCAACTCACTATAAAATCAGAACTGTGCTGTGAAATAGCCAGCCAAAAATCTATCATTAGAAGAAAAAGAACAGACACCCCGTGAGGTAGGTGGGGCTGAGAGAGCTCTGACAGAAACTGCTCTTTTTCAAGAACAGCTGTGCCAGAACTATGGTTTGCCCAAGGTCATCCAGCAGGTGCAAATGGAGGAGTGGGGAATCAAACTCGGTTCTCCCAGATTAGAGTCCACGCACTTAACCATTACACCAAACAATGCAGCCATTTAAAACAGAATGAGTCAGTCCACTGTCCCATCATATAAAGTGGCTTGCAGGGTTAGGCTGTTAAGTGACTTGTAGAGTAACTGAGCTCTCACAAAAGGATTTTCCGCATTTTCATTTTCCTTGCTTGTGTGTTCCTGTTGCTTTTTTAAAAATTCCACCCATGTTTTGCTCCCTCTAGTGGTCAGGTGGGTATTACATCACTTTATGTCCAGCTCAAAAACGTGCAGTTGAAGCCTACAGGGAGACATAAACCAATTAGACTAAATTATTTTGTCACATGGTATCTGGTGCCTTGAGTGGCAACACATCCCCTGGATTGCTATATTCCAGCTTGTATATGGGAAAAACATTTCCAACAGATTTTTAATTATTGTAGCAACTGCTTTATTATCATTGGAGGATGCCCCACAATGCCTTCCATTTAGTTTTGGAGAAATTGACAAGCTTATAGCCCAAATAAAGTATGGGGAGGAAGGTCCCTGGCCCAGATGGCATGCCCCCCACCTAGCTAATTAAACCTAATATCAGTATGGTATAGTGGGTAAGAATGTTGGACTAGGATCCGGGAGACCTGGATTCCAATCCCCACTTGTGCCATGGAAGCTTATTGGGGGACTTTGGGCCAGTCACACTCTCTCAGCCTAACCTACCTCACAAGGTTGTTGTCAGAATAAAAAGAAGGAGAGGAAAACAATGTAAACCACTTTGAGTCCTCATTGGAGGCAAAGGTGGGGTACAATTGATTAAATCAATAAACATAAAATAAATTAATATGAAGTGGTAGGACCGGGTGTAACAGGCTGGATTCACCCCCTGGCCAGAGTAACCCCGGGGTTACTCTGGCCTAGCCTAGAATAACCCCAGAGGTTATTCTATTCTGGCCTAGGCCAGAGTAACCCCTGCCGGGCCAGGCCAGAGTAACCCCGGGGGTTAATCCAGACTAACCCCTGCCAGACAAACCTCTGCCGGGCTCTGTTGACTAATGAGATTGGATTCATACCCTATTCTTCACTACCCAGAGGAATCTCAGATTGGCTGACAAGTTTCTCATGGACCTCAAACCCTCAGAAGCTGACACTGTGCTGGTTACAATGACATTTAACTTACCACTCGATATTGGGGACTGGGAGACCCAGGTTCAGATAGTTTGGCATAGGCAACTTTACACCCGAGGGGTTACTTTGGCCTGGGGTTACAGGTTGTTGTGTTGTGCAGTTGGGGTAACTCTGGCGTGGCCCGGCAGCGGTTTGTCTGGCAGGGGTTAGTCTGGATTAACCCCCGGAGTTACTCTGGCCTGGCCCGGCAGGGGTTATTCTAGGCTAGGCCAGAGTAACCCCGGGGTTAGTCTGGCCAGGGGGTGAATCCGGCCTGTTACACCGGCTGTTATCATCAGGTTTTTTTGGTAGATTGCCAGCAATCTGGGCCAACAAAGCAATTATCCCCATTCATAAAAAAAAGGATAAGAAGAAGGATCTTGGGGCACAGCCGGTTCTCACAAAGGGCAATTTGAATGATTTCCCTCACCTTCAGAAATCAGCTTCAAGGAGCAGGGCCTTTTTGTTCATGGCATCATCCCCAGTGAATTCTCTCCCCGGGGAGGCTCAGGTGGGATCATTTTCCTCCGTGTTTTTTTTCAGTGAGAGATTAATAGTGCAATGTTAAACACCCTTTGAAGAGTATAACACTGCTCAGGATTCTACTGTAAGACTTTTTGTGTAAATTCCGCGAAGCCTTTAAGGTGTGACGTGGCTGGGACCCTGGCTCAGTGACTGAGCACTTCCTTCTCATGCCAAAACTTCACTGCCTGGCACCTCTGGTTAAAAAGATCAGATAGTAAGTCATGTCAAAGATGCTGGCGAGCCTCTGGCAGTCAGAGAAGCCAATAATGACTCAGTATAACTCCGTTTTGTATGTTCATACTGCTGCTAATTGGAGGAATAATGAACAATTAGTGGCATGGAATGATGCTTCATCCTGATTCACATCGGCCTGTGGGGAAAAAAAACAGCCTGACAGCAAACCAATCTAAAGAGAATAGTTCAAGAACCATGTAAAAGATTTCAAAAGTTGAACTGGAAGCTTTTTCTTTTTTTCTTCTTCTTAGAGTTTACTTGGAAATATGTTGCCTATTTTTTTAAAAAAAAATTAAGTTCATGAAACTTCAATGTCAAGAAGTGAAATTATGGAACTCTAAGAAGATGGCATTAAAAGGAATTTGAAAACTGACAAACAGGGAAGAAGAGCATATAATTTTACAACACAGGCAAAAAATATATATATAGGTAACGAAATTTGAAAAATTGCATTAGTGTATCATTTTCGGTACATAAGCCATTAGAGGGAAAAGTGTAAATTACACCTTGTAACAAAGTAAGAATGTTTTCAATGTTTAAAGGTAATTTTGTATTACTGCTACTATTACTTAAACTCTTATCTCTTATAAATATCTAAAGACAGGACCCCTGGCGATATTACCTGTGTCTTAGGCAAAGAGCAACAATTTCAATCCCATTCAGCAGCATTTGTATTTTGCCAAGTGCTATCAAGCACAGAGTTGCATAATTTGATACCTAAGTGAAATAGATATTTTTTCACGCGGCACATTTATCACTCTCCTGTGGGCCTCATTACTGACAATCAAATCATAAAAGATGCTCGAAATTGTCATGATGCACTTATTTGCTCATGATCTTCGATACAAATAGTTTCTGCTATAAAAAAATAATAAAAGAGGTCCTTTTTTGGCTGTCATCTCAACTGTGCCTTAAAGCTGTAGGGTGTTTTTATTGTTGCTAACTTTATATTATTACAATTACTCACATTTTAAAGCATGCAGTTATCTTATTCATTCTCCAGACAACCCAGTGAAGATGGCCTTTAATGCTTCTGTTTACATAGGGCTACCAAAATATGTTCTAGGCACTACAAAGACTGTGGAGATTGATGGCTGTGTGTTGAGTTTCCCATTGCCCACTGATGTATTTTTAGATAGGGACAACAGGTTTAGAACATAATAAGAGCCCTGCTGGATCAAACCAGTGGACCATCTATTTTTTTTTAATCGTCTTTATTGATTTTAAAATAGCATACAGAACATAGTGCAAAGATACAGCATAATTCAGTGCCTCCAACAACCAAAACCTTAGGTAAGTAGAGAGAATCAAACCCACAGAGTAAGCCACTTACGATAGAGAGGATTGGGGGGGAGAATGTCTAGAGCTTGTAAGTAGGAGACCACAGGGTACCAGGGTCGACACAAATTTGGAGTATCTGAGTGTGAAACCTTGAGTGAATCAGAAATTTTTACCATAACAGGGTGTTCTCACAGCTTGTCTTGACAGGTTGCTACTGAAGGTGTTGTTGGGGATTTCCAGTTAGAGGCAATGGATAAGTGAGCTACTGCCAGGAGAGTAGAGATGAGTTCCCTTTTTTGGTCCTGGATAGAGTCGTCCCAGTGGTTCAGCAGGAAGGAATCCGGCGTGAGAGGGATGTTTTGAGCTATGATGTTTTCAATCTGATGTTTTACATCTGTCCAAAACTGTTGGACCTTGGGGCTGGACCACCAGCAGTGCAGGTAAGTCCCTACTTGTCTGCACCCTTTCCAGCACATGGGGCTACTAGTTCTGCTGAATTTGAGTATTTGCTGAGGCATTAGGTACCATCTCGAAATCGTCTTGAAGAACTGGAATTTTATGTTGTATATCTTTGAGCTATTTGCTGGAGAGTTCCAGATGGTTTCCCAATCTGCCTCTTGCCAATGCACGTCTATCTCTTCCTCCCACTTTGTTTGGTTTCTCATTTTTGAGCATCCTGTTTCCCACAGTGGCTAACCAGTTACCCTGAAGGCAACAAAGAGGACACAGAGGCCTTCGTGTCTCATGGCACTGGTATTCAGAGGTTTCCTGCCTCTGGGTGTGGAAGTGGCCCTTATCAGAACTGCATATTATGGCCAAGTTCAGACTGGCAGTTTGGCCCGATATAGGCACGTTTCAGAAACATTTCACAAATTGGTTAAAGGGCTGGTTCACACAGGCACAGCTGTTAGGTGTTCCCCAGCCGTACTCAACCCGTCTTGTAACACCTCCCTCCCGAGTTTAAAAAAATACCAGATGAAAGTGGTTGCAAACCCTGGAGAGCACGTTGATCCTGCACTCATCCCACTTCCAAGAAGTGTGAACACGAACAAGCTGATCCGGTAGGGATGCTCTTATGCACATGAGTGCTTATATGCATAAGCGCATATACATCAGATTACAAAAAGCCACTTACAGCCGCACCTCCGCCAGGGGTGGGCCAACAGTGTGAATGCTCCCTTGCGCCTCCTCCCTGGTAGGCTCCCACATCAGTCGGTGCAGTGTGACTGGGAAAACCCGGAACAAACCTGTTTCGGGTCTTTTTGCCATGACTCCCTTGTGCTTCAAATTGCTAGTCTGACCTCAGCCTATGAATATCTGTTCCCCATATGACGAATGGTACTTACTTTGATTTTGACAGTCCCACTTTGAATTTTACTGAGTAGAACCATACAGCTATGAGAGAAACTGAGCAGGGGGTTGGATTAGATGGCCTGTATGGCCCCTTCCAACTCTGTGATTCTATGATTCTGTAAATCCTCATCTAGCATCTAGACCAAGTGGTTCCCAGCTTTGACAGAGCTAGCTGTTACTGAACAGGTGCTGTCTGAAGACATAAAGTTGATGCTCCCAGAGCACTGCTTCAGTGATGTGGAGAAAAACCAAGTTAGGTTCTTTGGTTGGGGAAGTGATTCTTCGGGGAAGACAGATGTGAATAGCAGGAAACTTATCTGCAGGTACCATGTTGAGAGTCACTGATCTTGAGTACCTTTGAGAGATAATTTCTCCAGTGTTTTCTAGACTGGGCAAAGTGTCTGAAGCGGGCCTGCCCAACTTGTGACCCACCTTACCAAATGTGGCCATGCAGTATGATTTGACAACTGTATGACAGCTTTTCCTCATCCCTTTTTGCAGATGCAGAAAGTGTAAAAGCGCAAAATGTGGTGCAGCACGGAATGTGGTGCAGGACTATATTCAGCTTAGTGGATCACACATATACTGTAAAGTTGGGCACACAGCAGTTATCACTACCCCCAAGATGTGCACTTGGTTGTATAGTGAATGTGCTGCAGTTTTTATCCAGTTCTCTCAGTCTCACTGTGCTCCAGGGTTGTGTTGCCTGCATAGCACAAAAACACTGGAGCTGTGTGGTTCTCCTATTTTATGGTTGCATCATTCTTCCTTGCTTCTAACGCTTCATTGCAATTGAGGCTGAGTTCAGACTGGCAATTTGCCCTGGCAGAGCCCCATTTCTGCGACGCTTTATAACCGCATTAAAGGGGGCGTTCACACAGGCACATCTGCCTGGCGTTCCCCAACCGTAGGCAACCCAGGCTGTTCCACTTTCTTCCCACATTTAATAGATACCTCATAAAAGCGGTAGCAAATCCCTGAAGAGCGCCTATGTCCCGCGTTTGTCTGCTTTCTGGAAGTATGAACGCTCCACCGATAAGCTGGGAGCAACCTGCACTGGGCAGAAGGCAGCAGCGGTATGATTGGCTGTGCTCCGCTCTGCTGCCCAATGCAGTGCCAGCACTGCGGGGTCCTCCCCCAACCAGCAAAATGTGCTCATGCGCACATACACCCATACACCCATACACCCACAGCCGAATTAATGGGGAAATGCCACATACAGCGTGCCTCTGTGGCAGCAATCTGAACGCTCCGGCATGCCTCCTCCTGGTATGCTCCGGCAGCAGCCCAGGCTGTGTGAACAGGAAACCCCAGAACAGTTTGTTCCGGGGCTTTTTTGCCGCGACTGGCTCCCGGAACAAATTGCCAGTCTGAACTCAGCCTGAGTTACTCTCATTGGTTGTGCAAGAACATCATGAAAAACCAGTGGCAGAACCATGCTACAGAGTTGGTGTGATCACAATATACCTCACAGGCCATAAAAAATGAAAATGCTTTTGAAATGCAAAGATGAGTCCTACTGGGTGTCTGCCAAGCTTTACCAATCAGGACTAGAGATAGGCTGCAGTGTTGAGGGATGTTCTTTTTGACTCTTAATCGCATGAGGTTCAGGTTCTCACAGAAGCACATGAAGCTGCCTTAGACTGAATCAGACCACTGGTCCATCAAAGTCAGTATTGTCTACTGAGGCTGGCAGGGTCTCAGGCAGGGGTCTTTCATGTCACCTATGGCCAGATCCTTTTAGCTGTAGGTACTGGGGATTGAACCTGGAACCCTTTGCATGCCAAGCAAATGCACTGAACCACAGCCCCACTTTGGGGAGCTGAAGGATGTTTCAAGACAATCTAGTTGCTTATCCCATTGTTGTCTGTGGTAAACAGGATTTAAAAGTTTTTGTATTGCTTCAGTAATCTACAGGAGCTTGCTTAGCGACAGCCAAGGAAAGAATTAGTAGGCACATTGATGAACAAAAACTATTGAGGCAGACTCAGCATGGGTTCTGTAAGGGAAGATCTTGTCTCACTAACCTGTTAGTGTTTTTTGAGGGAGTGAACAAAGATGTGGACAAGGGGGACCCAATAGATATTATTTGCCTTGACTTCCAGAAAGCTTTTGATACAGTTCCTCATCAAAGGCTCCTAAGCAAGCTCAATAGTCATGGGATAAAAGGACAAGTCCTCTTGTGGATCAAAAACTGGCTTATAAATAGGAAACAGAGAGTGAATATAAATGGGAAACTTTCTCAGTGGAGGGTGGTAAGCAGTGGGGTACCACAGCAATCAGTACTCGGTCCGATGCTTTTTAACTTGTTTGTTAACGATTTGGAATTGGGAGTAAGCAGTGAAGTGGCTAAATTTGCATATGACATGAAGTTGTTCAGGGTGGTGAAAACCAGGGAGGATTGTGAGGCACTCCAAAGGGATCTGTCGAGGATGGGTGAGTGGGCGTCAGCGTGGCAAATGGGGTTCAATGTGGCCAAGTGCAAAGTGATGCACATTGGAGCCAAAAATCCTAAATATAAATACAAATTGATGGGGTCTGAACTGGCAGAGACTGACCAAGAGAGGGATCTTGGAGTCGTAGTAGATAACTCAAGGAAAATGTGTAGACAGTGTGTAACTGCAATAAAGAAGGCCAACGCTATGCTGGGGATTATTAGGAAGGGAATTAAAAACAAATCAGCCAGTATCATAATGCCCCTGTATAAATCATTGGTGCGACCTCATTTGGAATACTGTGTACAGTTCTGGTCACCACATCTCAAAAAGGATATTATAACATTGGAAAAAGTGCAGAGAAGGGCGACTGGAATGATAAAAGGGTTGGAACACTTTCCCTATGAAGAAAGGTTAAAACGCCTGGGGCTCTTTAGCTTGGAGAAACGACGGTTGAGGGGTGACATGATCGAGGTTTATAAGATTATGCATCGAATTGAGCAGGTTGAGAAAGAAGTACTTTTCTCCCTTTCTCACAATACAAGAACTCATGGGCACTCCATGAAATTGCTGAGCAGTTGGGTTAGAACAGATAAAAGGAAGTACTTCTTCACCCAAAGAGTGATTAACGTATGGAATTCACTGCCACAGGAAGTGCTGGCAGCTACACACATGGACAGTTTCAAGAGGGAATTAGATAAACATATGGAGCAGAAGTCCATCAGTGGCTATCAGCCAAAGGTATAGATAGGAAATCTCAGTCTGGGGCAGGTGATGCACTCTATTCTTGGTGCTGGTGGGGGGGGCAGCAGTGGGAGGGTGTCTTGGCCCCACTGCTTGACCTCCTGATGGCACCTGGTATTTTTGGCCGCTGTGTGACAGAGTGTTGGACTAGATGGGCCATTGGCCTGATTCAACATTGGCTTATGTTCAGAACAAAAGGAAGTCATGGGCTATGTTCCCTCTATCGTACTACAGTCAACTTCCTGAAAAATGGCAGGCTTAACCCTTGCCTCCAAAGCACAGCCCACACTTCCGGCTGCAAGAGGAATAGAGAAGGGCTTTCTACTCTTTTGGCAACTCTGTAGATACAAACTACACCTTAAGGGGGAATGCTTAGTACTAGTGCCGGCAGTGGAGAGCCAGTGTGATATAAGCGTGCTGGACCAAACTCTTAAGAGACCTAGATTCAAATCTCAACTCTCTCAGGTACCCTTTCTCAGTTGAACCAACCTCCCAGTGTTGTTTTAAGGGGAAAAATCAAGGAGCGGAGAAGCATCCATGCTAGTCTGAGCTCTGTGGGGAATGGGCAGGGTAAAAATGTAGTAGTAGTAGTAGTAGTAGTGTAAAATGTAGTAGTAGTAGTAGAAGAAGAAGAAGAGGAGGAGATTGGATTTATACCCCGCCCTTCAATACCAAAAGTGTCTCAAAGTGTCTTACAGTCTCCTTTCCCTTCCCCTACCCACAACAGACACCCCATGAGGTAGGTGGGACTGAGAAATAGCTTCTCTTGAGAACTGCTCATGAGAGAACAGCTCTGAAAGAACTTGTAACTGACCCAAAGTCACACCAGCAGCTGCATGTGGTGGAGTGGGGAATCAAACCCGGTTTTCCCAAATTAGAGTCCTCGCTCCAAACCAATACACCGAACTGGCTCTAGTAGTTCAATAGACAGAAAATGGTGTGACATCCCCATGTTTTATGTCAGCATGTTGTATGTCACCACATCATGTGTCCACATAATTAGCTGTAGTTTGTCAAGGGAAGAGGAAATGTTAAACGGGTGAGCGTGGAACCCATACATGTCCCCACATGGTGTAGTTTGGTCTTCAGGATGCACATGTCATACACTGGGAAAAGAGCCATAAGCAAAATAATGCTTTCTGAATGGTGGGTTGGGTGGGTTAGAATGATACCTGTTCAGTACACCCAGAGGGGGCTGAAAATCCTGAAGTTTGTGCTTCTCCAAATGCTTATGCTTGCAAAAGAAAAAAAATCCCATAAACATTTATTTAATGCTACTTGCACATATAGAGTATTTAAACTTTTCGGTGCAGTTATTGCTGCTTGTGAAATGCATCAAATCACACACACATATATATTTTCCCCAGGTTTTTATTTCTCCCCCCCAACCACCACCCCGGTTATGATTTGATGTGCCGGTTCAAAACTGATTGTCTCTGTGGCTCTGATGGAGAAAGGGGATACGGGGTAGAAATATGGCCCCCCTGACCTCATCCAGAGAGGCAGCCAATGTAAAAGTAAGATGCTGGATATTTATTTGTAGGGATAAGGGAGAAATATATTTGTTAGTGAAATGGAGCTTGCTGCAGAGTGCATAAAGGTGAATTTATTTGTCAGAAGTCTGAAGGAGGTTTATGCAATGGAGTATTATTGAGCCGGGCTATTAGCAGAGTGAATTGCTACTATGACACGCCATTAAATTGTTTTTAGTGTCCACAAAGGTATCATTCTGCAGCAGGCATAGTTAGTAACCAAGTTGTATATTTACTGGACAGCAGCAGATCTGGGGAGGAAAAAAAATAGCGCATTTGGCCAAAAGTAAAAAATATATATATCCGTCATTATAGGTACTGCAGCTACCTTAACCAGGGCAATGTGTGTGCCACAGTGCCATGGCACAGAAGAAGAAAAAAACAAATGAAGAATGTGGCATCTTGTACAGAATTCAGCATCTTAAGAAGCTCTACTTTTCCTTTAAAAAATCACAAGTTTTTGAGTCCCTTCTGGCTGCAAAGGTATGCTTGAAAATGAGATGGCAACGTTTGCTGAAATCTCAGGAAATGGGCAGGGGGGAGCTCGGTATTGTTTCTGTAGGCAGGAGAGAGATTCTTTTCCTGTAGAAACCTTTAGAAATCGAGTCCCATGCCCTGCAGAACTCTGTTTTCTTCCCTATAACTAGTGAAACCAGGATAAATTATGCAAAATAAGAGAAATGATACAGATGTACTTGATTTGCATAATTTATACAGATGGAGATCAATAAGAGGGACAGAACTGTGATTGCCCAGACACACAGTTTTAATTTATTAATGTTGAACAGGGAGACCAGCCTTTGGACTGATCTGACAGAGAACTGAGGTGTTGGCAAAAGGAGTCTTGAGAAATCTAACTGGGGGGTTGTACAATTGGAACCCACCAATCCAGTAACAAAAGAAAAGTGAAACTGTGCATTTGGAGTGTATGATGTGAGTTTAATTAGTGTGCGTTATTGTGGTTCTGTTTGTAAGGTTCTACTTCTCAGATATGGAGCTGCGGTGGCTCAAGTGGTTAAGACACTGAACTGCAGGCTGTGGAAGGTCAGTAGTTCAGCAGTTCAAGACCTGTGAGTGCCGCATGATGGGGTGAGCTCCCGTCTCTAGTTCCAGCTCCTGCCAACCTAACAGTTCGAAAGCAGGAAATTGCAAGTAGATAAATAGGTACCACTTCAGTGGGAAGGTAACAGCGTTCTGTGCACCTTGGTGTTTAGTCATGCCGGCCACATGACCACGGAAATGTCTTTGGACAGCGCTGGCTCTTCGGCTTTGAAATGGAGATGAGCACCGCAACCCTAGAGTCGGATTTGACTGGCTTTCGAACAAGGGAACCTTTACCTTTTTACTTCTCAGATTTGTAATCCAATCCTCAACACACTTAACATGGAAGCAAAGGGTGATTCAAATCACTCCGCTGAGGTGTTGAAACATTTACCCTAATGCAAGTTGATTAGACAGATCCATAGATGGTAAATCCATCGGGAGGTATCGGCAGTGTTCTTTAGAGTACAGATTACTGAGGGGGCAACAGCAAATGATGGCTGTTGCCTTCAAGGCCTGCTTCAAGGCCTTTTCGAGCCTGTGAGCACCTTTAGCACTCTGAACACTGGGTGGTGGGCATGGCCAGAAAATGGCTCCCACAAAATGGATGTCACAGGAGGTGGAGACAGCCACAAAAGGGCTGCCAAAGCTTACCTTCAGTCATACCATGAAGATACTTGTGTTGTGGCGGCAACTTCTGCCAAAGAGATATTTTTAAAAATCTGCACAGCCAATTAAATCCCCAATGGCCAATAGCTTCACCTGGCTCCGCCCACTTTCTAAAAACACTTGGTGGTCACCAGGAAAGGTATTGGTGGGTGGCATCCTGCCCACAGGCACCATGTTAGGGACCCCTGCCCTACTAGGTGGGCTTTCTGGAAACATCTGGGAAGAGCAAGATGCTGGACTAGATGGACTTTCTGTCTGATCTAGCAGGGCTGTTTTTATGTTGTGCTGTACTTGTGTCTGTATTTAGGCTAGATAATGCAAGGCAACTGGATTTTCCTGCTTCACACAGGAAAATCCAGTTGCAATGGATTGCTAAAGTGCACTGAAAGTACATTATCCAACATGTGTGAAAGCAGCATATGTTAGAAAGATATTGATGGACTTCACATGGTCAAACATGGCTACAGACTGTTTCAACAATCTTTGAGCTCTATATCATGCTGAGAGTATTTACTCATTACATGGCAGTTATATGAAAAGGTGAAAAAAAGGTGACTGATGGGTGGCCTTTACCATATGCATACCGTCGAGCCACACATCTACCACGAAGAGGAACTGTGGCCCAGTGGCTGAGCATCTGTTTTGCATGTGGAAAGGCCAAGGTTCAGTCCCCAGCATCTCTCCAGTTTGTTTGTTTAAAGGATCGGGTAATAGCTGATGTGAAAGCCAGTCAGATTAACCAATACTAACCTTGACAGGCGAGTGCTCCAACCCTGGATAAGCACCAGTCCGGAACTAACATGTTCTGTTGCCAAATTTAACACCCTTGAGGTTTCCCTATGATGTTACAGAGATCGGTTTTAATTCACCATGCTGTATTTTAATGTTCATTGTTTTGTATTTGTTTTGACTTTGTTCAAGAGCTTTGGTCAGAGGAGTATAATTTATTAAAAAAGGGGAAAGGGCTCTGGATAAGACAGCTTTGTTTATTTGTTTAGATATTTATACTCTACTTTTCTCCCCATTGGGAACCCAGAGTAGCTTACAACAATGCCCTGCCCATTTCTTCCTCATAACAACCACCCTGTGAAGTAGGGTAGGCGGAGAGTGTGTGACTGGTCCAAGGTCACCCAGAAAGCTTCCATGGCAGAGTGGGGGATTTGAATCTGGGTCTTTCAGATACTAGCCTATATCATACAGCACACATGTTCCTGCAGCTGAAGGCACATTGCCTAAGGCACTTCCATATGACACCATGTCACGGTGACTTTGGGGTTTTTCAAACTAATACTGGAACCAGATCCTGGCTGGAGAATTATTTAATTGGACTCTTTGATGGTTTTTGTAGAGAACCGCACATCTTGTTTAAGACTGACAATTTTCTTTGTGGGTTTCATACTGTGGAGTTTTGATCATCTTGGTCTCAGTCCAGGAAAGCACTTATTAAGCATGTGTAAACACTGCCATGGTCCCATTACATGGAGACTGCCTTCCAGTATTTATATGAGGGATATAAACATCTCTAACCCTGGGCAAAGCACCTTATTAACTACAACTTCATCATGTCCTCTCTTTTAAGGGGGTTTGGGAAAGGATTCAAACTCTCTCGTTGTTAGTATACTTCTTCACCCAAAGAGTGATTCACACGTGGAATTCACTGCCACAGGAGGTGGTGGCAGCTACAAACATGGATGGCTTCAAGAGGGAATTGGATAAACATATGGGACAGAGGTCCATCAGTGGCTATTAGCCACAAGGTATAGATTGGGACTCTGGGGCAAGTGATGCTCTGTATTCTTGGTGCTCGGGGGGAGGCAACAGTGGGAGGGCTTCTAGTATCCTGGCCCCACTAGTGGACCTCCTGATGGCACTTGGTAATTTTGGCCACTGTATGACAGAGTGTTGAACTAGATGAGCCATTGGCCTGATCCAACATTGGCTTCTCTTATGTTCTCATGTTCTCTTATGTTCGTAGTGCTAGCTAGGGTTGCCAGGTTCCCCTAGGTCCAGGTTGGGAAATTCCTGGAGATTTGGGGGTGGAGCCTCAGGAGGACAGGGACCTCAGTAGAGTACAATGCCATAGAGCCCACCCTCCAAAACATTCATTTTCACCATGGGAACTGAGCTCTGTAGTCTGGAAATGAGCTGTAATTCTGGGAGATCCTTAGGCCTCACCTGGAGGCTGGCATCTCTACCTTTGGGGCAGGCTGCAAGCAATTCAAGACTATGAAGGGGTGCTGGCTGTCAATCCACTCAGTTTGGAGCCAGTTTAGTGTAGTGTGGTGTAGTGGGTAGGAGAGCTGACTCTAATCTGGGAGAACCAGGTTTGATTCCCCAGTCCTCCACATGCAGCCGCTGGTGTGACCTTGGGTCAGTTACAAGTTGTTTTAGAGCTGTTCTCCAAAGAGCAGTTCTTGAGAGAGAGCTCTCAGCCCAACCTAATTTACAGGGAAAGGAAGGGAAAGGAGATTGTAAGCCACTCTGAGACTCCTTCAGGTAGTGAAGGGTTGGGTATAAATCCAATCTCTTCTTCTCTTCTTCTTCACTCAGACCAGAAATAGAAGTCAAATTAAAAGGAGGCTGGGATCAAGTTCCAAGGCAGCAAGCAAAGATCAAGGGGCCAGAGACTGAGGAATAGTCAGAACCAGACAGGGGTTAAGATCCATTCCAGTAATCAAAAGAAAGTGGGGGTTTCCAGAGATAAATTGCTCAAAGGATAACATGGAGGAGAGAAAGAGAACCAAGTAAATTGCCCTGGGCTTGCTGGAGGAAGGGCAGAATAAAAAATGTAATAGTTCTGAGGGCAAGGCTCAAGGGCATCTGCAGAAATAATTCTAGGGAGGGAGGCAAGGTCTGTTCACTGTAGCTGTAGCTGATCTGAGAAGTGGCCTGAACAGCCCTGACTAGATTGAGCTCATTGGAGTTCAGTTGATCCTGGTTAATACTTGGATGGGAGACCACCAAGGTAGGCCATGGTTTAGAGGAAGGCAATAGTGAAACACCTCTGCTCATCTCTTGCCTTGAAAAGCCCCTAACGTGTAACTTCGTGGAGTTGTCATGAGTCCGTTGTGACCCAATGGTACTTAATGATAATTCTTAGATGACTTATTCAAATCCATGAATTTACAATTCTGGGGGGACAAGTGTTCCCTTACTCCCAGCAGACACCCATGGTAAGGCTTGATAGTTGCCTAGAGATTAGGGATTGGTCCTTGGGATGGGATCAAGTGCTCAGATCATACTGATACAGGCAGATCTAGCAGTCTGTATTATATGGTCGCCTTGATTTACAGGGCTTCAGCTGTCAGTGGAAACAAGAGTTTTGGTGATGTAGGAAGACAAGCGCTGGAGGTTGGCTGCTGGGACTCCCCCTTGGAGACCCTTTCCTTGAAGCCTCGTAATGAATCTTTTTGCCTCTTCCATTTCCCCCATATTTTGAACCATGAACAGCTATGGGTGATGCTGACACAGATGTTGTCATTTTGATTCATCTATTTATTATTTAATTTTATTTATTTTGACCAAAATCACCAGTAGGCTCTCCACAATGAATTTTCTCATCCCTGTTCCGAAGCATATGTCTGTATGTTTGTCTGTCTGTCTTCTTCAAGAGCCTCTGCATGTGTTTCTGAATAGCTCAGAGTCTCTCCTCCCACTCTTAAAGTGGCTGTTGTACAATGCAGGGGCCACCACTGAAAAAGTCCCACAAATTATCTGCAGTTGTTCTCACCTGTGTACAAGAGTGGATGGAAAAGCTCTTTACTTTCCTATCCTCTGTCTCCACTTACCTTTCCTCACTGACTTCTTTCCCACCATTCCGTTCATGCTTGTCAGTGGTGGACTCTGATTGCAAGCTGTTATCAGTTGAATTGGCAGACAACTCAACTAGTGCTTTTAATTGATTTATTGGAAGTGGTCAGGTTTAATCAGCAAATGCAAATTATAATTAAAAAGCATATTTTAAAAATATTTTACGCTGTCTTGGTTCTGGTTAGTTACTGTAGAGGAGAACCGAACAGAAAATAGCAGATGACTGTTACCTTCTAATAGGGAGTGGTTGACTTTTGCTCATTATAAGTAACCTTCTTTGATATCTGAAGACAGATTTTGGTAATATGCCCATTAATTTAGGTTGAACCACCTAATTGTTTTAATGGAATAGGAGCAGCAACAACAAAATATTTATTTGAGTCACACCTCTGGCACTATCATTTTCTCCCCTTCTTCTGCACAGCCACTAGAAAGGCTGCTTTGCGGAGCATGATTTCAGCATTCCTATATTTTCTATGAACAGTTTTGGAGTGACACCAGTATCAGATCCTGAAAGGGGGTAGACCTACTAGGAAATCTGATGAGAACCTCTTTCTTCTAACCAGAACTACTTGGGTGGGAATGCTGGGCTAGAATGGAACACTGCTCTGATCCAGCAGGGCTTTTCTTGTGTGTCTAATATTCATTTTGGTGTGTAATATTCATTATGAAAGTTGTATGCAACACCTTTTAAAGGGCTGGGGTGGGGGGAGAGACTGGGGCAATTCATGGGGGATGCCGCGCACAAAAGCATTAGCAAACCCTGCTTTGTTTCATTGTTTACAGTGATGATATCCTTTACCTTTCAAAGCGGTATAAGTGTAATACCAGAGCCAGACTCATATTGGTACTATTGGTTTTTCCAGCATTTCTGGAGTCATCAGTTTTGGTAGAGGGGTCTGCTGTGACTGTTAGATCTACAGATTGAACTAACATTAAATATTTATTTATTTATTTGATTTGATTTGATTTGTACCCCGCCCTCCCCGCCAAGGCAGGCTCAGGGCGGCTTACATAAAAATAGCGACAGATAAAACAACAATATAAATGTTGACAATATATATGTCAGCCCCCCTCACTCCCACAGGTAGAATAATAGCTGAGCTGATGGCAGGTCTAGAGGGTGGGGCAAAGAAGCCATCACCCCAGTCCATAGCAGCAAGAGATCTGTTCAGGTTTCTGATTGGCAGTGTTGCTGACTTTCAAACCCAACTAACCTAAGGTCAAAACAAACTAACCTATGGGAGGATCTGATTTGCAAAACAACAACAACCAAATTAACCCTGTGCCATATTTGTAGCAACTTTCCGTTTTCAAGGCATAAAATCTTAACTTACTGCTCCATTAAATTCCAGTGTCCACTATAGTTGGCTTTTAAAAGTATTTCCCATGGGAGAGATGTAAACATATATTAAGTTTAGCACTTCCACTGAGATCGCTCTGTCTGTTTATTTACGCCCGCCATTCTCCCCAATAGGAACTCAAAAGCCGCCCACATCATTCTCTCCTCCATTTTATTCTAACAACAACTCTTTGAGGTAGATTTGGCCGAGAGTGTGTGACAGGCCCAAGGTCAGCCAGCAAGCTTTCATGACAGAGTGAGGATTTGAACCTGGACCTCCCAGATCCCAGTCCCCTCGAACCGCTACACCATACTGGGTCTCAGCTGATGGGGCTAACAAGTGCAAGGAGTTGTACCTATGTACTTTTCCTACTAGTTGCCTATGCCAATTGCTTGGAAGAAACAGGATTCCGATAACTAAACACTAACATGCCACCTGTTCCTATAAAATGGAGGAGAGGAGAATCACGTAAGCCGCTTTGGGTCCCCTTTGGGGAGAAAGACAGGGTATAAATGAATCAATTAAATAAATAAATAAAACATGCAGCCTGGTCCTACTTATTTAAAGTAAGCCCCGTCAGCCTCTCTCAGGTCTTACTCCCAAGTAAGTGCACACAAGATTGCAGCCTGACTTACAGGCATCAACCTAAACAAATCTGTTGGATCTAAATTTGGTGCTCTATTTTAATTTGAAAACCTTAGAACATAACACGATTCAATCACATGCCTCTAATTTAATCATATTTCTGCGACTCGCTGGAAATGCGAAATGGGGAGGGGGGGGAGAAAATTGCCGAAATTAACATTTTAATTTGACTGCGCTAAAATGCAAAAAAGGAGCTTTAAGGCGAGATTTGTTAAAGGGGGCGGAAGCGGGAATGAAATATATGTATATATGTACATACAGATATACACATTAGATTAAATGCTTTAGAACATAAATCAGTGAGAGAAAAGTAATAAATAATACACGCTGGAAATGTGATAATGTTTATTAAGAAGCAACAGCCTTGTCATCTTCATTTTCTTCTTCACTGATTCTTCCCTCAAAGGGTACACTCATTTGGGACTCCCTGCGATTCAGCCTGAGGCCATTCTCTCTAATTCTTGGTTTCAAAAATACCTGCTTTGCAGAAATCAGTTAAAAGAAGAACAACTGTGCACACCGAAGGTCTTTGCATTAAACCCCTTAAAGGACACATAGTGAATTTTTTATCATTGTTATTAGGGAAGTTTGGAAACAGGCAACAGAGAGACAGAAAGGGAGGGGGGAATGGAAGACAAACGCATCTAAATGCCGTGGCAGAATGTTGCTAGGCCTCAAAGTTTGCCCTCTAGTCTCTCTCTTCCTTCAGGCTGCTATGTGATCTTGAACTGGCTATATATCAAAACAATGCAACACTGTGATGAAGTTGACAATAACATTTAATGACAATTATGTATATCAATAGCAATTCAAGACAAAATCCAATATTCTCCAATTTTGTATATTGATAAAAAACTTTGGAAATTCTAACATGTTCAAGAGAAAATCCAATATTCTCAATATCCCCAACTGGCTACCATAGCTTGTATGGGCTTAGATCATCCATCCAATACCCCTGGCACACTGAACACCCCCCCTTACAGATGAGTTTCACATTGTTTAGATATAATTAGTGTTGTCAACCGCAAGGTAGTGGCTGGAGATCTCGCACTATTACAACCAATCTCCAGGCGACAGAGATCAGTTCACCAGGAGGAAATAGCTACTTTGGAAGATGAACCCTACGGCATTATACCCCATTGAAATCCCTTTCCTCCCCAAACCCTGCCCTCCTCAGGCTCCACCCCCAAAATCTCCAGGTATTTCCCAACCCAGAGCTGGCAGCCTAGATATAATCTAGTCTAAGAACTGTGTGGTAGGATCGCTGGGTGCCTGGCAATCAACAGGAGATGGAGGAAGTCACAGTCAGAGTGGTTCAAAGGTGAAATCAGCTGCCTAGGGAGGTGGTTAGCTCCCCTTCACTGACAGCTTTCATGAAGAGGCTGGACGAATATTTGTCAGAGATGCTTTAGCCTGGTCCTGCGTTGGGCAGGGGGTTGGACTAGATGATCTGTATGGCCCCTTCCAACTCTATGATTCTATGATACTAAGTTGGCGACCCTACTACCCAACCACTGCAGTCCTCTTCCGAGGCCCTGCTTTGGGTGGCCCTGCCTTCTGAGATTAGATGTATGGCAATCTGGGAGACGGGTCTCTCAATTCTGGCTCCAAAACTCTGGAAATCTCTCCCAGGGAGATTCTTCTGTCTCCTCCTGTTGCCATTTTTTACTAGTGGGTGAAGACTTTCGATGTGTTTGGAATTCCCTCCATGATCCCTCCTTCCTGCCCAGTGTTTTAATTGTTGTTTTTATGTTTTTCTATGTGTATTTTAGCTCTGGTTTTAATTGTTCTAATTCTGTGGGGGTTTTGTTGGTTTTAGTGGTTTTCAAGACATGAGTTTTATTATGGACATTTTTAATTTGCTAGCTGCCTTGGTGGCCCTTATGAGGGTGGAGAGGTGCGGTATAAATTTTGGAAAAATAAATAAATCCTCCCTGGCTCTGTGCCTTCCTGAGTACCAAACGAGGAACCAATCCCTTACATTACTCTGACATCTTCCTCGGCTTGCTCTTCCCTGTTGAAGTTCCCAGCTTATGCCACATGGTAGTCAGCTATTGTAGACCAACTGTGCTTCATCCATAGGTTCAATCTTGTTCCCCTTGTCACTCATCCTCCCCTTGACTGCATAGGAATACACAAAATTGCCTTATACTGAGTATTGTCTACTCTGAATGGCAGCAGCTCTCCAGGATCTCAGAGAGAGGTCTTTCATATCACCATATAAAAACATAAGAACATTAGAGAAGCCAATGTTGAATCAGGCCAATGGCCCGTCTAATCCAACACTCTGTCACACAGCGGCCAAAAATACCAGGTGCCATCAGGAGGTCCAGCAGTGGGGCCAGGACACTAGAAGCCCTCCCACGGCTGCCCCCTCCAGCACCAAGAATAGAGTGCATCACCTGCTCCAGACTGAGAGTTCCCATCTATACCCTGTGGCTAATAGCCACTGATGGACTTCTGCTCCATATGTTTATCTAATTCCCTCTTGAAACTGTCCATGCTTGTAGCTGCCACCACCTCCTGTGGCAGTGAACTCCATATGTTAATCACTCTTTGGGTGAAGAAGTACTTCCTTTTATCTGTTCTAACCTGACTGCTCAGCAATTTCATGGAGTTATACTTTGTATGTATAACTGGAGATGCTGGGGATTGAACCTGGGACCTTCTACATGCAAAGCAGGTACTGTACCACTGAGTCACAGCGCCTCTCCCAGCCCTTTAAGAACCTTCTTGTCTCCTAATAGTAACAGGCTCTCCATCCACCTAGGACCTCAGTTATTTGCTGAGCAGCAAAGGTAAATGGAACAAGAGGCAGTGATAAAGGGCAGATTCTTCTGTTTGTCATATCATGCTCTTCCGCTCATCAGTGGCTTAGAGATGTCCAGTGGCATTAAAGAAAACGACATACATAAGTTTCCATTATAAAAGTTGCTGATGTTTTATAATAGATTTTTTTAAAGATAAATTCTGGAAAAAGAGGCTCATTTTTCCCCAACTCTTTCTAATTTTTACATGCAGCGACACCAGTGTCACCAGCGTAACTCTTGATTTAAAGATAGAAGAGGTGATTCAGCAACAGACTAATGTTAAGGTTAATGGCAAAAATTCTGAAATGTATACTGCCTTTAGTTGCTTTTACTGGTGGAGCCAAGGTTTAATTCTTATGAGACACTTTTCTATGAGGAGAAGTATAAATTAAGTACAAATTAAAGACCATTAACGTTTATAGATAACCTCATCGGAGGGGTTATGTGTTTAAATGCTTTAGCTATAATTTTTTAGAGTCAGTTTGGGAAGTAGGTAATAACTTGTTGATAACTCGTATAATAATATAACATTAAATTTTAAAAATGTGCACATTATTGGCACTTTAATTACAATGATTTACATTTCCTTGCAGACAGAGATCTGAGAAAGGTATATTTATTAACATCATCAGTAGAGTTTTAAAATGCATATGTTCAAAAGAGATGGGGGGACAAAGATGTTACGATATCTTTTACTTAATTGTCAGTGTTCTGGAACTCCTGTTATTGACATAAATAGGTTAGTGGTGATCATGTTCTTCCGGGAATGAAACCCATTAAGGAGTATGCACTGAAGAAAGATTTCAGCTAACTTTTGTTAATAGCAAAATTTGGGTAGAAATATGTGGTTTCAGCAAATCAGAACATTGTTCCAAAACTGCTGTCAGTGTTGGTTTCCTTGAATCAGCAGCACAGGTTCATGTTAGTTTAATGACTTCTGCAATAACCATACAGCATTCTGACGATATTGTTATTGTCAGAGAATTATAACTGTGCCTCATCATCTAACCCCACAATGTCATATTCCTTGCTAAATCTTTTTTTAAAAAACTATGAATATTGGCTTTCTAATTCCCTTGTGTTCCAATCTGAATCAGAACAAAAATTCTAAGGCTACAGCACCCAGGATGTGATGAAGTCTCTCATAAAAGATGCATGTGTGAAATATTGAAATGTTTCTTCAGGTTTAAGACTACAATACCCATATGGCACTGTGACTGCAAGCAAAAGTCCATATGAAAAAAACCCCACACATTGGCAAAATGATTTCTCCTGTGAGATTTTACATCTCTAGCTTTGTTTATGAATGGGCAGGAGACAAAAGAAAGATTTCATACTCCAAGTACTTCATTAGGAACTAGATTTAAGAAATAAGGTGAACAGTTGAAAATACTAATGGGTTTGTGGTGATTCAGCTAGGATCGCTGACTTGATCGGTTTATTTGATGGTGGGATGGATTAGGGAAGGATCATGGATTTTCCCATTCCCCCCCCCACCTGCCCAAGCCAGATAAGACTCCGGGGAAGTTGACTGCTGTGGTTACAAAACCCACACTGAATAACAGCCATGCAGATCAGGAGGCTGCAGTGGGGAGGGGTGAAATGGCTCCCTTCTTACTCTTCTATCAGGAGAACTGTGCTGATGAAAAAGGCAGAAATGGCAAATTCCTAAATTTGGAAATGGCTTTGGGGTGTAGGGCTGCCAGGCATGGCCTGGAAACCAGTGGGACACTAGAGAGGTGGTGACATAAGGGGGTGCTGTCTGTAATGACATGACATCACTTCGGAGGAAACGACATGTGGGGCACTCATTTGCATATGAGATTCCTTATCAACTTTGGGAATGTGCATGGGAAACCTGCCTGGCTTCTGCCTGGTTTGGGGCATTCTCAGCCACTAGTGTGTGTGAGAGAGAGGACAGAGGACAGCAGATAGTTGGTGATCAATATGGAGATGGTCCAAAGACTTTGCTTGCAGCCATAGCTACAAAGCAGGACAACATGCAGGCAGAGCAGTGAAAATGCACTGCTACAAAATGGCCAGGAGTGCCTCCCCCAAAGCCAATGATTTCATTGGTCTATGCCTCTGCATTCTGCTGCTGGTCATTCATTAGTGGCACACCAGTGGAACTAAGTGATCCAGTGGCTGCTGTAAAGACATGGGAACCTCATCATGCTTCCACAGAAAACTAAGGTTTCCAGGCAACCAGAGGGAGAGTTGTGGGTGGGGAAATAGGGAGAGCAACGATGCCAGCAGGTGTTATGTGCCTACAGGTAAAAAGTGATATAAGGTCATCTAGGAAGTGCCAGAAATTCTATTTCTGCCATAGAGTTTCTGGTCATTCCTAGAACTATCCTATGGCACTTTGGGGGTTTGACAAAATAATGCTGTTGTTTTTTTTTTAAATTCTCCTGCTGCCCCTTGGAGCGGCAGAGGGCAACGGGAACTGGGGGCAGGCGATCTTCACTCCCACCAGGGTCTTGGCAGCCATACCTGTGACTGATTCGCTTTAGCTGGAGTTTGGAAGCAGTTTGCAATTTAAGAACCTTGCCTTTTGTCAGCCCTCCTGTGTTGCTGCTCTCTCTGGCACCTTTCTGCCCATACTGTGAAAGCTTCAGCTGTGTCAGGCTGAGATCTTGTGATGCGCAGGCTCTTCTTTTTCACCGCCTGAATGAAAGGAGCCGGAGGGATCATTAGTACCCTTCCATCACTTCCTCATTAGTTCTTAGATAGTGTTTTAATGACAGCTTGAGACTCTCAGCATCCTGGCCTCTTACTATTTATGATCCCCACAGTGCTAATGTGCACTTAATGAGAAATTCTTGTCTTGCTTGTAAATCCTGTAGCCGGCATTCAATTTATTGACAGATGTTTGCTTGGGCCTCTTTAAAATTACTTCATAAATCTTCCAGGATAAAAGGCCTCAAGTTTGGTTATTAAGACAGGCCCTTGTTGACAGTTTCATATTTAACTGTTTAGAACTCAACTGTCAGGGTTCCCCTCCCCCTCCCACAGGAAGGTGGTACAAAGCAGAGGACTTCTCAGTGGAAGTGATGTATTCCCTCCTCCCCCTAGTGTGTTCTTCATCCTACCAGGTCTCCAAGTGTGTTGACTGTCCCTTACGATCCCCTTTCCTTAACTTCCCAGTGACCTCTTTGTGCAGCAGCTATTCTTATTTAGTATATCAGCATGTCAGCCCTGATGAAGTGTTTATGCTGATAGGAGCTGAGCGCTGAGCAAGCGCTACATGCCAGGAGGACCTGCTGGACATAACGCTGATGCAACCAGAAAGCTGAGTTAGCACTCCCCTGCCAGAAACCACTGGACATTGCAAGGGGGAACAAAGAATCCGGTGGCACCTTCAAGGCTCACATGTTGACCATGGCCAACGGTGTTGTAGGAAAAGGTCTGAGCCATCAGTTGTGTGGAATGGAATGAAGGTCTCTCTAGGGCTGCTGACCTCCAGGTGGGGCTTGAAGAGCTCCTGGAATTATAACTGATCTCCAGACTACAGAGGTCAGTTCCCCTGGAGAAAATGGCTGCTATGTAGGGTGGTCCTCATGGCGTCATATCACTGCTGAGGTCTCTCCTCTCTTCGAACCCCACCCTCCCCAGGTTCCACGCCCCCCAAAAAATCTCTCCAAGCATTCTCCAACCCAGAGATGGCAATCCTAGGTCTCTGCAGGTCATGATTTAATTTCAAATATTGCATCACTGTGATTTCAGCGTGATTTCTCCCATGTATGAACTAAACCCATGCATCGTTATTTCATATTTCCTTGCACTGAATTTTCCCCACAGAAAATATCAATATTTTCAACATTATGTGTGCATGTCAGTAAATCAGAAGCATATATTGACCCCAAGTAGGGATGGGCACAAACCTGGAAAATGCTGTTCAGTTCATGGTTTGTGTCTGAACCACCAACCAAACAATGAACAGAACCAGAAGGTTTTTTCATGAACTGAACTGGTTTGTGGTCTGTGGCCCTGCAAACCCCGTTGAAAGGGACTGCGGCACAGTCTCTTTAAAAGGTTTGCAGAAAGTCTGAGTGATAAGGGAGCAGCTTGCTGTTTTGGGCTGTCTTGTGCAGTCTCTTTAAAGTTTAAAGGGACTGCACAAAACAGCCTGAAAACAGCTGCGCTTCAGGGAGGCACTCCCTGTCATGCAGCTGTTTTGGGCTGTCTTGTGCAGTGACAAATTTTGCTTCGTGGTTTGGTTTGTGCCCATCTCTAGCAATGCCCTATGGCAGCATTCGATACAATGAGAGGTAAGCAATGGGATGTGACATCAGTGAAGCAATGTAATAGGACATGACACCATGAGTAAGCACAGTCTCTCCACCCCCACCCTTCACCTTTCCTCAAGACCAAGAACAGACAGATGGGGGTAAGGCCACAGATCAGGAGTGTCAGACTTAAGGCTTGGGGGCAGAACCAGCCCATCCAGGGTTCTTATGTGGCCCACAAGCAACTAGTGCAAGGGAAAGAACAGGAGACTGCTTGGAAGGGAGTGGGTGGAGCCATTCCAATTGTGGCTTCAGCGTGGTGGAACAACCTCACCTGCAGCAGTCAAACAGTGTGGGAGAGTCTGCCCAGTGCTGCACCACTGGCTCTCCAGTCTGTCCACATGGGTTTTCCTTTGCACTTCCCTCCCAGCCCATGGGGCCTTGCAGTGAGGATACACCAGCTCGGAGCTTACTAGCTGCTGTCCTTTATACAGTTTATATCCCTGATACCTGGCATTTTATGGCACACATGGCCCAGCCTGACAAAGTGACATTTATGTCAGATCCGACCCTTGTAACAAGTGAGTTGAATACCAGTTTGCCAGTTTGATGTAGTGGTTAAGTGCACGGACTCTTATCTGGGAGAACCGGGTTTGATTCCCCACTCCTCCACCTGCACCTGCTGATGTGACCTTGGGTCAGTCACAAGCTCTGGCACAGCTGTTCTCTCAAGGACAGTTTCTGTCAGAAGTTCTCTCAGCCCCACCTACCTCACAGGGTGTCTGTTGTGGGGAGGGGAAGGGAAAGGAGTTTGTAAGCCACTCTGAGATGCCTTTGGGCAGTGAAGGACGGGGTATAAATCCAAACTTGTCGGCTTGTGTAAGAAGTCTGGACTCAAAGATGTGATAGGCAACCCAAATGCCAGACCTTTCCATATCATTGGTCCTGTTTGTTCATGCTCATGTAGGATAGTTTTACCAGGGTAAGAATTACCATTCAAATTAGGGGTATACACCAAAAAAAAAAATCGGAATTTTTCAGGTGCGGATCTACCGAACCCAAAAAAATTTGGTATTTGCCGATATTCCCAAATCCCAGTCTTGGTGTCATGGGTACTGGCTCTGCTGAGGCAGACTACTCCTCAGATGAGGAAGAGGCATGGAGCAACCTAGCCTCCTCTGGAGTCAGCCCAGAAGAGGAACCCTTAACAGCACCTGAGGGAGAAGAGCCCCAGCAGCTACACAGGAGGTGCAGCCAGAGGGAAAAACTGATCCGGAGCCTGGCCCAGCATTCCCAGGTGGAGACACCCTGAGATCAGAATTCCCTCCAAGGCCAGAATCCCCACCACAGGGCACGCCAGCAGCTGAATGTGCAAGAGTGAAGAAAGAGTGCCAGACTGCAGCTCTTGCAAAAAGGCAATGTGAGGGGCTGTGAGTCTTGGCAGATTGACTCACAGGGAAGGGAGGACCTGGTCATAAACACCACTATGCACTTGCCTCAGCGTGGAAGCAACTGTGCGTGCTTGGACCTGTTCCTGGCTGTTAGCCTTGCTCCTAGCTATTGCAACCTTTGACTGATTTCCCGGCTTGCTGACCTTCAGCTCTGTTGCTCGACTTGATTTTGGACTGTGTATCCAGTTTCCAGTGCATGGTGGTGATCGGCTGACCCAGCACAATTGGTATGATACTGGGGTTTGGGAATTATCAGACTAGCCAAATTTATTCGGCTCAATTACATCCTATGGGGACTGTCCCACCAGGTATAATAATCCCCCCCTTGAAGAGAGGATTTCCTATCACTGAGAGGAAGGCAAATTACCTTCCCTTCAATGAAGGGAGCATGTCACCTCTGCAGTGAGACTCCAGAGAGGTTTAAACTTCAAATCCCCCCAGAGTCATGCTGCAGAGGTGGCACGCGCCCTTCATTGAAGGGAAGGCAATGATGAGAGCCTGCTGCCCTCCGAGCTAGACCCCCCTGCCTTCTGTGGCCTGCCCACTGAAGTGGAGGAGCCAGGGAGGGCCTGGAGTGAGCCCCCTGCCACCTTCCCTGGCCTGCCCACTGGGGCGGGTGAGCCAGGGAAGGCCTGGATGGAGCAGGGAGGCATTTAAATGCCTCCCCATGCCTTCTTCAGCCCACCTGCCAAAGTGGGTGAGCCAGGGAAGGCCTGGAAAGAGCAGGGAGGCATTTTAAATGCCTCCTCATGCTTTTTTCAGCCTGCTGGATGAAGTGGTAGAAGGGAAAGTGTTTCAATTTAAAACACTTTCCCTTGTTTCAGGGGCTCGTGCTGCCTTCGTGGTGCAACTCCCAAGCAAGGGACTCTAATCTGGGAGAACCGGGTTTGATTCCCCACTCCTCCACTTCTTGCTGCTGGATGACCTTGGGCAAGCCATAGTTCTGACAGGAGCTGTCCTTGAAAGGGCAGTTCTTGAAAGAGCTCTCTCAGCCCCACCAAGGGAAGGGAAAGGAGTTTGTAAGCTGCTCTGAGATGCCAAGTGTCGTCTTCTTTCCTTGCCTGGGGAGTCACTCCGCTGAGGTGGCATGAGCCCCAGTAGCAAGGGAAAGTGTTTTAAGTTTAAACATTTTCCCTTCCTTGCCCAGCAAAGGGATTCTCCAAATGGATGCCAAATATACGGCATCCATTTGGGGAATCCCTGCTCAGCCAGCCGAATCAGATTAGGGAATCTGATTCAGCTTTCAGCAGGCCCAAATAATGCCAAATAGGCATTATTTGGTTTGTTTTTCAGTTCGTCTGAACCGAATGCACATCTCCTATTCAAATCAAGCTTTATTGGCTTCCGCCATCCTTTGGTCTACCTTTTCTGGTACCCGAATAATAAAAAAAGCATCACTGTGATAACTACAGTGATTTAAGCCAATCCTGTCATCTGCTAAACAGCCCGATTTGCCGAGACACAGGAGTTTTTTAGATGGCTGCTAGAAGACTGGCTGAATCCAGATCGTCATTAAACTCATGACATCAGCCAAATTGTAACCGCATTCACTTCACTTAAGCCAATCACAAAACATTCAGATCAGATGCTGGGAGATAATGAGCACCTCAGCCAAAAATATGTATATTTATATATATTCATCGGCAGTGGGGAAAGATTGTGCTTACTCGTGATGTCGTGTCCTATTACACTGCTTCACTGATGTCACATCCCATCACCTGCCTCGCATCACATCAAATGCTGACATAGGGCATTGCTTCTTTGTTGTTGTTAAAGATACTTGATTGGATTATTTGAGATCCAGTTCATTTTGTGGAGCTGCTGATTGGGGTGGATTTTATAGATGAAAACAGTAGATGGTTTAAGCAAATCTAAGCTTGTGAGTGACACTACTGTAAGTGAAGATAACAGGTCCCTGTATGCATTTCCTACTAAGCGTTGATGCAAATAAAGTCCATGAAAGCCACTGTAAGGCAAGATGCCTGCTTAGTTACCCTATGCACCTATCAGTTCAGGTCATAGGTTCCTTTCTAATTTAGCAACACCAGCATGCATTTTCTTCCAAAGGAGGTAAAAATCTTAGCATAAGAATGCACAATCATTTTATAGGGAAATGTCACCACGAAGAGATAAATCCCCCTAATTCTTCTGTGGCTTTGTGTTCTTATAAATGTATTCCAATGTAGAGTGGTAAGTCATTGTTTAGTTTGTATCTGCTTGTGTATTTTTAAAAGCTGCTTTTAAAAGATTTTGAAAAGTGAGTTACAGATGGTAACTCCATTATGATCTTTTTTCTCCCCTTGTCTGCCAAGTCACAGCTGACCTACGACATCCCCATAGGGTTTTCAAGACAAAAGACGTGGTTTGCCATTGCCTGCTCTATGTCACAACCCTAATATTCCTTGGTGGCTTCCCATCCAACTAGTAGCCAGGGCCAACCACACACAGACAGACCTTTATTGGCATTACAGCACAAATCCAAATAAAATACACTAGAATCTGTGGTCAGAAAGAACATCTCTTCCTAGAGGCCTGGTAGAGAAATTTTGCTACAGGTTCAATGATTTCGCTCTTATTTGAGGCTAAAAGTATAAAGGTCTTATGATCCTTGGAAAGACCCTCCAAAGGTAGCAGAAAAGGCTTTAGAAATACAGCACGAAGATCATCATAAAACTTACAGTGCAAAATAACATTATTGTTATCTTCAATCTCACTCATCCCACATGGACACAACCTATCTGTATATGGAATTTTCTTCAATCTCCCATATAACACCATAGATGGGAGAACATTAAAACAGGCTAACATAAACGTCCTACAGCAGGGCCAACCCTGCTTAGCTTCTGAGATCTGATGAGATTGGGCTAGCCTGGGGTATCCAGATCAGAGCCATGGTGCTTTACCAGTTTGAAGAAAAAATGTCTTGGTTGTCTTTGAAATCCCCTTTCTGTGTTCTCACTGATCCTGGGGAAGGAAGAGGGAAATACTGGGACACATTGCAGGCACAAGCATTCTGTAAACATATTATGGAAGAGATAAGCTGAAAAACACCATGTTGAACAGAAAGATATGTTTTACAGATTGTCCACTGCACTTTGACAAAAAAAAGTGCATGATAAAGGTAAGTGATTCTAAGGCACACATAGACCTAGTAGATCTCATAGAATCACAGAGTCGGAAGGGGTCATCCAGGCCATCTAGTCCAACCCCCTGCTCAATGCAGGATCAGCCTAGAGCAGAGGTGTGGACTCATTTGTTACAAGGTCTGTAACTGACATAAATGTCACTTTGTTGGGCTGGGCCATGTGTGCCATAAAACATAATGCTAGGAACCGGAGATATAAACTGTAAAGGACAGCAGCTGGGAAGCTCCAATTTGGTGTATCCTTACTGCAAGGCTCCAGGAGCTGGGAAGGGGGTGCAAAGGAAAACCCATATGGGTGGACTGGATAGCCAGTGTTGCAGCACTGGGCAGACGCTCCCACACTACTTGACTGCTGTGGATGAGGTTGTTTCGCCATGTTGAAGCCACAGTTGGAATGGCTCCATCCACTCCCCCCCCCCCAGCAGTCTCCTGTTCCCTCCCTTGCACTGGTTGCTCACAGGCTGCATAAAAGCCCTGGACAGCCCGGTTCTGCCCCCTGGGCCTTATGTTTGACACCCCTGGCCTAGAGAATCCCGGACAAGTGTTTGCCCAGCCGCTGCTTAAACACTGGCAGTGAGGAGGAGCCCACCACCTCCCTAGAAAGCTGATTCCACTGTTGAACAACTCCAGCCGGTAATTACCCACCCTTAATTTCTTGCAAGCCCTATCCTCTGCTGACAACAGGGACAGCTGCCTGCACTCTTGTAAGTGACAGCCCTTCAGATATTTCAAGAGAGCAGTCATGTCCTCCCTCACCTTCTTCTCCAGACTGAACATTCCCAATTCCCTTAGCCTTTTCTCATAGGGCTTGGTCTCCAGGCCCCTGATCATCATCATCACTCTCCTCTGCACCCGTTCTATTCTGTCCACATCCTTTTTGAAGTGAGTCTTCCAGAACTGAACACAATACTCCAGGTGCGGCCTGACCACTGCAGTGTACAGTGGGACTATGACATCTTGTGATTTGGATGTTATGCCTCTTGTCAATACAACCAAAGATTGCATTAGCCGTTTTTGTCACTGCATCACACTGGCTGCCCATATTTAACTTATGGTCCACCCATACCCCAAGATCTTGTTCACACACACTGTTATGCAGAAGTGCATCCTCTGTCTAGTATCCCTATCCACCTAACTATCCTAGAGTCCAGTCCATGGTCCCCTAGTTTACCCACTGGAACATAATGGGGAACCCTGTCAAAAGCTTCTGATAGAAGTTCCTCAGTCTTGGCTCAAGAGGCCCTGATCAAGGCTTATGCATTTCTCTGATGGGTCCCAGGATGTCATTAAAGGGGGCAATGGTACAGCAGACTTGCTTGATGCAAAGTAGATTTGGGCCTGATCAGTGCCCTGACAGGAGACATCTTGGCAGTTCTGAACTGCCTGGAGTTTCATAGTGAGAAGTAAAAAAAATTACCTATGTTTCTAGCAAAAGATTAAAACATACTGCTGTCCATTTCTTGAGAGAAGAATATTTTTATTGGTTGCCAAACACATATGTAAAGATTCATTGTTCATTTCCCACCTTATTTTACTAAAATAGCATTGTTTTTTCTCTGTCAGCCTTAGCAGCAAGTAACTACGGTCAAGTAGCCTACCAGTATTTTTACTGTTCTTGCAAGTTGACAGTGAGGCCCAACCAGCCTACCCAATGGTCTACATAGACTGGATGTCTGTTCTGCATCACACCCCAGAATACTCTTCAATGAGGAGTTTAATGAGGAGAAGTATGAGGCTTCTCAGCAGGTGAATTAATGAGTAACTGGAATTACTGTTGATACGGTGTTGCCAGGAGAGGCTAGGAGGATGGAATTCTGGGGGCAATGATCACTCCATAGGCCCATGGAGCCCAACAAGTCATATGATTTGATTTCCTTGTATTGGTCTCTATATTTCCTTTGGTTGAGTCTTGATGGTATAAAGGAGTGGTCCAGACAGAATCTTTTCTAATGGTGTAGTCTTTTCACAGCCCTGTGTTCATGCAAGCATACTTACTTGGAAGTGTCTTGAATGTGCTTACTTGAAAAGAAATTCCTCTGAAACCACCGGGACTAACTTCCAAGTTCTCAGGCTGGAAGCAGGATGTAAGAGATTAGTACTGGGATCATCAAGGCTTACTAGCCTGTGACACTTCAGCCATTCCAAAGGTGGGGAGAGGACATTCCTGATTTCTCAGTGCAATTGCATACCACTTCGTAATGTCCATTATCACTTTCCCCTCCTGTGTGAACAGCTAGTGATGAAGATTCCAGTTGCAGGGGGGAATCAGCATATGTTTCAAACTGAACACCGACAGTGCATGCCAGAAAACCTGGGCTCAGCTGTATCCTCAGGAAGTACAATAAGAGAAGAGACTTTGCCCCAGGTGCTTTGGTTCATTTTGTGTTCCAAGTTACACTCAGAAATAGTTTCCTTTTTTTTTGGTCCTGCACTTGTGAGATCATCTTGGGGGCAGCATTTAAATATAAACAATCCAGAGATGTGTCTGTGCAGAGCCATTTGGCTCCAGATATGGGGTTGAATTTTCTCAGAGTTGAATTGTATTCAGAGCAGGCTCATCTGTATTACAGAAGTCCCTGTTATAGTATCTTCTGCTATCACCTGCCAAAATGGCCAGGAAGCAGCTCTGGAGTTTCATTTGCTTTGAGAGCAAAAGAAAGATAGAAACAATAAAGGCGGAAATGCTAAAGCTTATATGGTACACTCATTCACTAAGAGGTGCAGAGATCTTTGCCCTATCCTGGACACCAAGTGCTTGTCTGGTGCTGAAGATAATAATGACCACATGAAGAACATCTGTGGACTCCAAGCTGAGGACCTCTGAGACTGCAGGAGAGAAGACATAAGAGTATAATTGTAGGAAAGGCAAAACACTTCATCTTCCTTCATGTTAAATGCAGTAGAAAGATATGGATAGATCCAACTCTTCGGCCTCAATGAGAGCAAGATACAGCATATTAAAAGGCTGATCCAGGTTATCTCAAGTTTGCTATCCCAAAATGGTCCTCCTGAGATACCATCCCATGTGATCAAGTAATTTGAGGGTGTATCAGCTATAATTCTTCTTTGCAGCCATAATTCTTTGCTATGGAATTCTGAATTCCATGCAACTGAGATAATAACTCTACTGTTGTTTATTTCAGGCCTAGCCAATTCTGGCTGTTTGTAGACCTGCTAGATTTTTAGTTAAGTTGTGATAAAACGGTTTCTTACCCAGGAGAGAAAGGGAATTGTTTTCAATAGTCATAGGAGACTAGTAGTGAACTGAAATTCCCATGCTTGAATCATAATTTGATTATGCACTGGGAGCAGCAATCTTGACAAAACAGTTGCTTTCCCCTGAGTGTTCTGAATTGGATTGCAAATATTTTGTGCATCAGTTCTTGCACTACCACGTGAGAACTCCGCTTTGAGTGTGAGACAAGGCACCATTATGGAATAAAGCCATGTGGTTCCTCCTCCTTGACTTCTGCCTGGCCCTCCCCCCCACAAAAAAAACATTTTGTGGTGTTTGTTCAGGTTGCCCATATACTGAGTGTTCTAAATTGGATCACAAATATCTAGTGCATACTTGAGAATTAAGTTTGAGTCCAATGGCACTTAGAAGACCAACAAAGTTTAATTCTGGGTATAAGCTTTCGTGTGTAGGCACACTTCTTTAGATTCACTGAAACAAGACTTCCTCAACCATTACATATAGTCGGGGCTCTTTTTGTAGCAGGAACTCCTTTGCATATTAGGTGACACACCCCTAATGTAGCCAATCCTCCAAGAGCTTATAGAGCTCTTCTTGCAGGGGCTACTGTAGGCTCTTGGAGGATTGGCTACATTAGGGGTGTGTCACCTAATATACAAAGGAGTTCCTGCTACAAAAAGAGCCCTGCATATAGTTAGAGAGAGGATTAGTTGCCAGGAAGAGCTAATTAGAGTCAAGATGCATAACTACCTGATTGATAATTATAGCTAAGCAGTTGTTAAGATCTGTGAATAGCAGCAAATAGCATCCAGATAGTAAAAGAATTAAAAGATGAGAGAACTAAGTTTGAGTCCACTGGCACCTTTAAGACTAACAAAAGTTTAATTCTGGGTATAAGCGAGAACTGAGTGATTTAGCATGTGTAGTGAGATAAGAACACAGTATCCCTGTTAAGCCTTGTGGATTCCATTGTCCTGAGTGTTGTAATAACTTGTAATTCAGCAATCCCCCATTCCAGTCTGTTTCTGAAATTCCTTTACAATAAAACAGCTACTTTGAGGTCCCCCATTGAGTGCCCTGGGAGGCTGAAATGTTCTCCTACAGATTTCTCAATTTTGTGATTCTTGATGTCAGTTTTATATTCATTTATCCTTTGGTGTAGGATTTGACATGTTTGTCCGATGTAGAGAACTAAAATATCTACCTGATGAAGTCAAGAAACAGATTAACAAAGCAAGAATGGTACCCAGAGAAAACTTGTTGCAAGACAAGCCCAAAAGAGACAATATAACAGAGCACCATTAGTGGTCACATACAGCTCTCGTAGATACAGCCCTCAACTCAAAACAGTTCAACACATCATCAGTGATTTACAACCTCTACTGGATAATAACAGTTCTCTTTCACAGTTACTGGAGGGCAAAACTTTTCTTGCACACATACAGCCCCCAAATTTTAAACAACTCCTAACCCTTTAATCTGAACATGGACCCTGGTACCAAAGTTTGCAGTAATCCTAGGTAAGAACATAAGAGAAGACCAATGGCCCATCCAATCCAACACTCTGTCACACAGTGGCCAAAAATACCAGGTGTCATCTGGAGATCCACCAGTGGGGCCAGGACACTAGATGTCCTCCCACTGTTGTCCCCCAAGCACCAAGAATACAGAGCATTACTGCCAACTTTGTTGCTAAGAATACAGATGCCAATTTTGCTGCCATATACATTCAGACAACACAATCACTGGATCTAACAACACCATCTCAGGCACATTCATTTGCTCATTTTCTAACATTGTGTATACCATTAAATTCCGACAATGTCTTTCAGTTCTCTGCATAGGGCAAACAGGTCAAACCCTATGCCAAAGGGTAAATGGACACAAATCTGACAATCACAAAACTGAGAAACTTGTAGGAGAACATTTCAGCTTCCCAGGGCACTCAATGGGGAACCTCAAAGTAGCTTTATGTAATGGTTGAGGAAGTCTTGTTTCAATGTGTCTGAAGAAGTGTGCGTACACAAAGGTTAAACTTTCTTGGTCTTAAAGGTGCCACTGTACTTGAACTTTGTTCTGTTGCTTCAGACCAACACAGCTACCCACCTGAATCTATGCTTGAAAACTGCTGTGCATGCATAAGGGGACATATTGTATAGTTTAGACAACTGTGTGAGGTTCTGTGTGCATCATGTACCTTAGTTGTCCCATGATTCTGAGCATGTCCCAACAGTAACTACCAAATGATTGCCCCCAGCTGTGCAAATGCAAATGCAGAGCATAAACTGGAAACCATCTCATTTTCCAATGATGCATTCCCTACCTTGGAATGTGACTTTGCCAGGAACGCAAAGCATGCATCAGTAGTGGCTTGCAGCCTGCTTCCTAGTACACTGATCCATGTTGCCAGCTGTGCAGATGTAGCATTAGCATAGAAAGTCAAGGTATGGTTAATTTTAATTTGTGATTGTATTAGCCATTCAAGGGAATGGGTGATGGACTTGTTAATGGGAAAAAGCAGTTGAAACACTGTAAGGTTCATTTTCAAGCATGGTATTTGTAAAGGACACAGTATCAGTAGCTCAGTTCACAAGTTACAGTGAACACATGTACAATATAGCCCTCTTCACATGTTACAGTGAACACACATACATCATGCATATATGTGTGTACACCTTTTTGTAAGAAAGAGCCAAAATAAATTCATGTTACAAATGAAGCTGGGGACCAATACCTGGACAAATGTGCAGTCTCAATCACATGTTCACCTATACATGCTTTGAATGGAACGTGAAAGTCAACACATGTATAAAGAAAAACCAAGTGCACACTGTACACAGATTAAAATAAGAACATAAGAAGAGCCCTGTCCATCTAGTCCAGCATCCTGTCCCACACAGTGGCCAACCAGTTCCTTTGGAGGGCCAACAACAGTGCATAGAGGCCAAGGCCTTCCCCTGATGTTGCCTCCTGGCACTGCTATTCAGAAATGTACTGTGTCTGAACATGAAAGTATCCTTTAGTCAGTATGGCTAGTAACCATTGATAGACCTATCCTCCGTGAATCTGTCTAATCCTCTTTTAAAGCTGTCTATACCTGTGACCATCACTACATCCACTGGCAGTAAATTCCACATTTTAATCACTTGCTGCCTAAAGATTGTATATGCATTTACTGTAATTTATGAACAGGACTTCTGTGTATAGTGTACACTTGACTTTTGTTTATAATCTGCTTAGTAATTCTCATGTTACCTTCAATGCACGTACTGCTGAACAGGGGATGTAAACCACACATTGACCCAGGTACTGGTCCCTGGGTTAATGTTTATAAGTGAATGCATGTCAGTTCTTTCTTACAAACAGCTTTAAAAATAGACTTCTCAGTTAAAAGCCTATGTGAAAATAAATGCTTAGGCCTGACACCTAACAGTAAAGGGGAGGTACCCAGCATGCCTCAAGAGAGAGGTAAGCCCATCACTGAAAACTCCCCCATTTCTGCTTCCTGCCATCCTCACCCCTGCACACACAGGCATACAGAATAGGACTCAGAAAGAAGATCTTAACTGGTGAGCTGGAAACCTGAGGGTGCTTTCATTTAGGATCATTTTAGGATCGTTTCTCCTGGTTTTGTGCCCCTGGAGCCAAATTTCATACAGATCCAGAAGCAAGCAATCAGGATGAATAGGAAAATACATACTGTTATTTGCATGGTCGCCTTTTCTGAAGAGGAGCTCATGTGCATGTTCCCACATGTGCATACAACAACTCATCTGTATTTGATGATTGGCATTGTAGGAAATCTGACTGCCTCAAAAAGCATGATGCTGGTGGTGATGCAAAAGGACAAGTTATATTTGTGGTGTTGCCCTGACCTGGCTGGCCCAGTCTCGTCCAGGCTGGCCCAGTCTCGTCAGATCTCAGAAGCTAAGCAGGGTTGGCCCTGGTTACTAGTTGGATGGGAGACCACCAAGGAACCCAGGGTTGGTACACAAAGCCAGACAATGGCAAACCACCTCTGAATGTCTCTTGCCTTGAAAATCCTATGGGATCACCATATATCGGCTCTGACTTGATTGCATTAAAAAACGTGGTGTTCTATCACCATTGTCACATCTGAAGTCATGAAATAAGGAATAATGAAGATGCTTGTGGAGTAGATGAGCCAGTGGTCTGATCCAGGGCAGCTACTCTTCTAAGGTGTTCCAGCTCTCAGAGTAAGAAGTCTGAGTTTGTACAAATTCCAAAAGTGGAATTTGGGTAGCACTTTGGTTATAACAACCTAGTTATCATTGCCCAAAAGATACAAGCTCCAGGTTGAATTTTCCGCACTTCTGTCAGCGGAACAGGAATTTCCTGACTCTTCCACTCCCGCTATAGCCTATTGCTCTTCCCAAAACACTATTCTTGGGGGACAGGAGACTGTCAGGAATGACATGAAGGGTAAATTGGTAGCCTACAGCAGGAAGGGGGAATTGGCGGAAATTGTACCTCCTCTTCTGTTAGCAGAAAATCAAGTCTGGGTCTAATACATATTTTGTCCTTTTCAACTCCACCAGACTTTTTTTTCTTTCTTTTTCTTTTCTTAAAAAAAACCTCTTACTTTCCGTGGGCCTCTGTAGCTTTTCTGTCTTCCTCTGGAATGAGCGCATGACACTGCCCTGGTCAGCTCTTTCCAGTTAGGGGGAGAAAAACCACAACAGACCCAAACTTGATTTCCTGTTGGGGTGAGCCATACATCACTGCAGCTCCCATCTGTGCTGTTTGTCTGTGACAGAATGACAGGTGTCATTTATCACTGGCTCTTGTGGAAGCTGTGGGAAGAAGGATTGAAATTTTTTCTGGAAGCAGTCAGTGTCTACTGCCTGCCAGATCATTAAAAAGGGGGCTTTCCAAAGAAAGCCGTGTGTAATGTGATTGCACTTACTGTCAATGACAGGCTGAGAGAAAGAAGAAACATTTTAAAAAGAGAGAGAGGGAGTGCACAAGCCAAAGTTTTTGCCAGGGGCATTTAAAGAGACAGTGTGACAAATGCTGAAATCCTTTTGTGGGGGGAGGGGGAGATGTTGGGGGAGATGTGCCTGTTTCCATATGCACATGTACAGATTTCCACTGGGGTGCCAGCAAGGAAACTCAACAGGAAACTCCTTTCTTGCACATCCCCCGTATTATTTAGGACGCTGTAACAGACTTTGCCCTTTATATGGGGGGGCATGTATGCCTTTCAGCATAATGACTCGAAAACTACAGCGGGAAGTTAGCAGGAACAGGAAAAGCTCTTTGGTCTGCAGCTGAAACGCCTAATAAATCAAAGGGCAGAGCTGGAGACCTGATACAAGGCCCCTTTTCAAAGAGACGTTTACGACATCCTGTTTGCATAAGGACTTTGACCAAAAGCGCCATCACATCTTAATTTCAACACCTTCCGTTCTGTCTTGGGGGGGGGGCTGAAGGTTCTAACTTTAGAAAACTTTATTTTTTTTAACCTGATACTGTTCCTCCCCCCATCATGCTGCAAGTTTCTTTCATTACCGCATATCATAATTGGAGTACATTTGGCCTCTACCCCAATAAAATGACAGTGGCAAAAGTAAGGGTGCCAATTAGCAGGCAGTTCTCCTGCGCAGGTCCCACTATAATGGACAAAAACTTCACAAGAGCACCTCCCGATCATTTCTGCCAGAGAACTTCCTCCTGGTTTGTTTCTGGAGTTTTGGGCTCTTTAGATCTGTGACTCACTGGCATGGTGCTCACCCTGGACAGTGTCTAGTAGAAAATACAGAGCCAAATCTTTCAACAGCCCAAAAGGGCAACAGACTATAATTCATCCTCTCTCTCTTGTTCCGGTAGCAGAAAACCCCGTAGCACATTAACACTGAATAGTCCCCCCCCAAAAATAGCATCAGTTTATCTTCTCTGTATATTCGATTATGTAAGGTGCTTTTAAGCAGGTTTTTTGTGTACCCCACTCCCAAAGAAGCCACATCCCACAAGAGAACATCTTTAAAAAATTGTCCAAAAAAAAATGTTCTGCTTACATGCTCCAAATATGCATTGGAAGAAGTCAACTTGTGTTGACCTCAGCACATGAAAAATGATTGCGTTGAATAGTCCCTAAGCATGCTCAGCAGGATAGCCATCTGGCTGGTCTTTGAACTGTCTTGACCTGTTCGTTTGGTTTTCCAGATAGCCTCATTTATTTTAAGTGCTTTTCTTCCCCCTTGGAAGGATGGCAGTCCAACTGCCAAGGGAGGCTCCTCTTATCCTTGTTGGACCCTTTTGAACAAAATTATTGATCTCCAAGGATGTGCGCACGCTGTGGCTGGATACAGAAGTCATGTGGCTGCATTGAGCTATTTGACTGTTAGATATTAATCCTATCCTTCCTACCAGGAACTGAGAGTGGCTTATATTGCTCTCCTCTCCTCCATTTCATGGTGAGACGGGCTAGGCTTCATGTGTGCGACTGGCCCAGGGTCACCCAGTAAGCTTCCTTGCCACAGTGAGGATGTGAACTTTGCTCTTCTAGTAGGGCAGCCAACCTCCAGGTGGGGGCTGGAGATCCCCTGGAATTATGACTGAGCTCCAGGCTACATCAATCACTTTTTAAAATTATTTATTTATTTAAAACATATATTCCACTTCTCCTGGAGAAAATGGCTGCTTTGGAAGGGAGACTAAATGGCGTGACCAAGGTCCCTACCCTCCCTGAAACCCACTCTGCCAGGCCCCACCTTCAAATCTCCAAGTATTTCCTAACCTGGAATTGGCAACTCTGTTTCCTAGATTCTAGTCTGATGCTCTAACCACTATACTGTGCAAACTGTATTATCTATGGATTATGTGTTCCTCTAGATGTAGGCTACTTCACTAATCATAGTTAAGAGAGCAGTTTGGTGTAGTGGTTAAGTGTGTGGACTCTAATCTGGGAGAACCGGGTTCAATTCCCCACTCCTCCACTTGCACCTGCTGATGTGACCTTGGGTCAGTCACAAGCTCTGGCACAGCTGTTCTCTCAAGGACAGTTTCTGTCAGAGTTCTCTCAGCCCCACCTACCTCACAGGGTGTCTGTTGTGGGGAGACGAAGGGAAAGGAGTTTGTAAGCCGCTCTGAGACGCTTTTGGGCAGTGAAGGGCGGGGTATAAATCCAAACTCTTCTCTTCTTCTCTCTTAATTAGGATCTGAAACTGTGGGGTTTGAAGCTGGCTTTCTTTGAGGGGGGGGTTAAGCATTTTTATTTTTGGAACTGAAAATGTAATGGATTCATAACAGGAGGTCCTGAAATACAAAGGACCTATTTTTAAAAAAGACATGGATCTTTTGTCTTATTATAAAGATGTAAAGTGAGATCTTACAATTTTTGCCAACAGTAAATTGTATTGTCATATATTATGATAATTTTAATAAACATATAATAAAATATAATGTTGTTTTTCTTCCAGTAAAGATACATATTGCTTTAAAGTGTAAAGTTAGATGATCTTCTTTCACTCATTCTGTATAGGAGACAAATGGAAACCATTTTCTAAGGAATTTGAGATATAATTGGGATTTTCCATTCTTTTCTGTTGTACTGGATTCATGTCTTCTATCAGGGTTTGCCAAATTTTATTATACCAGCTTACCACTAGGAGACTGGCTACTGTTAATAACAATACTAAGAATTCCCTTCTGATCTGAGGGACTGTTTTATTGTCAAAAGTTCCAGCAGAATTACTTGGGAGTTGAAGGAGAACATTATACTATGTCCTTTTATTGATATGTTATCTGATTAGGTTCTGAGGGCATTGCATCATGACACATTCCCATCAGATCTGAAAATTGGAGCCAATTTTGCCACAGGAAGACAATGGATATTGTCTAGTAAAATGATGTAGCTTATCTGGGGTTAGGTACTATCTAGTTAGAGTTGCCAACTCTGGCTTTGGAAATTCCTGGAGATTTGGGCTCAGTGGGAGAGGTGGAGTTTGGAGGGAGCAAGAGAGGGAACTTTGCCAAAATGAGGTGCCATAAGGAAACTTATTTCTGTAATCTGGAGATCTGTTGCAGTTCCAGGAGAACTCCGGGCTCTACCTGGAGACTGGTAACCCTACATCTAGTATATATTTAAAAAGTGAGCTTTCTTGTACTAAAAAAAGAGCGTGAAAGAAGATGAAAACCAAACAGAAAGCCACATCTTAAGATCTATTGGTGAGCCAAAGTCTCTTCCCCATTTACACACATATCCTGAATCTTCTGCCCATATACATTTCCCTAAAATTTTATATACACGAGTGTGACAAATACTGTTACCATGTGGTAAAGATCAGCGATTGTCTTGCCCATTTTTTCCCTGTTACTACCACCACCCTGGATGACATTCAGGCTCCCCCTGTCTTGTGGTGTTACCCGAAGGGTGTATAACTTCAGTATGCCAAGTAGCCAAGGCAGGTGGGTAAGGAAATGTGCAGACTCTCTTAATTAAACAATTTTATTTCTAAAAGGCACAAACTTTGGGTACTACAAGGCAGCTCTAGGTATACTAAAATGAAAGAAAAGTTACTAAGTAGGTACTTACAATCCATGGCATATCTGATCTTTGTTGATTGCATGATGCCCCCCTCACAAGGTGCACCTGCAAATATCTTTAGCATCATTCCCCTCTATCATCCTTCATTGCAAACTCACGCAGGGAAGACAACCTGTGAACAAATGACAACAGCTCACCTTTTCAGACCCCTCCCCATGTGGACTGTCAGGCCTCTACCCTACCTGGGTGCCAGGTCCTGGGACTCAAGCCCACCAGAACAGGGACCCTGGGCTAGCACATCAAAGAACTAGCATGTCTTCCCTGTCAGTTGTAAAGGATGCTCTCTATCCAGAGAAGAGTACCTTTCCCACATTCTCCCACTCATGGAAATGCCAGTGTGCCCTTCCGTCACCATAACTGCCACAGTATCCCTTGCCTCTCTGCCTCTCATCCACAACAGACATGGCCTTTTGCAGATATATAGATCTGTTTTGTAAAATAACCTCAGATCTGACTGGGTCTCTGTTTATCTGCTTTCTGTTTATTGCACTGCTTCAAAAATGTTGTACTTCAGGATTTTAATACCAAGGTCTTTGTTTCCTATCTTTAATTGGAAGGGTTGTTTTGGTAACCTTATTCCATTTTTAGTGATCTCATATATCCTATGTATACTTTGACAAGATCCTTTAATACAATGGAAGGAAAGACATGATGGCTCAGAAAAACTGAAACTCGAAATAGACCTGGTGGACGAATTTTTCACCATTAATCCCAGATCAATAATGTTGACTGCAGAAACTGATTGTTGGTTATTTGTTTAGAAGCTGACCCTTTGGCATCCACATTACTTCTTCTCTGAAGCTGGCTATGACGGCCAGTCTACTTCCCTCCCTCAGGCATGATTTCCCCTATGTTTTTCTTTCTCTTTAGTGACTGAGCCACCCTAGTAATATGTTTTCTTCTTTGCTGAAGAACTCTGGCTGTCCCACCCTGTCAAGATATGATATTTTGGCTGCTGGCTCAGCCCCGGAACCTGAGGGAAGGTTCAGGAGCCTGCTTTAACTTAAACAACAAATGACACTTGAGGCATTTTGAAATTCAAAAATAACAAAATATTTCATTTAACATAGAAGGGAGTGGTCAGGTGAAATCAGTGGTTGAAATTTCTGAGGTAAAACCAATGCACAAACAGACTTTAGTTCTTATGTATCAGGTAATGAGAGTTTCTTAAGCTATTCACAGTTACTTAAATCTTTATGCTGAGAGGATGCTGTTCCAGTGTTTTCCCAAACACTCTAGTATACTTTCTTTGAGTAATCTCTGGCTTTTATAGTTTCCAGAAGGCTGGTACACCCTTTCCAATACCCAAGCTCCTTCTCTTAGAACACCAGTTTTAACAGACTCCTAAGGTCTCTAAAGGAAGTTTCTAATCACACCAGACCAGGGATCTCTGCACTCTTCAAAGCTAACTCCCTGTTTGACTGGGCAGGGAAATTCTCCTCTCTCTAGAAGAAGAAGAAAAGAAGAAGAAGAGATTGGATTTCTACCCCACCCTTTACTACCTGAAGAAGTCTCAGAGGGGCTTACAATCCCTTTCCTTGCCCCTCCCCACAACAGACACACTGTGAGGTAGCTGGGGCTGAGAGAATTCTCTTGAGAACTGCCCTTGGGAGTACAGCTCTGAAAGAACTTATGACTGACCCAAGGTCACACCAGCAGCTGCTTGTGGAGGAGTGGGAAATCAAACCCAGTTCTCCCTGATTACAGTCCACGCTCCTAACCACTACACCAAACTAGAAGATCTATCCCCTTTCCTTGGCCCAAATGGGAATCTTTGTCTACTTCCTAAACTTCCTTGCCAACTTTCCCCCACTTCTCCTGGCTGTGTTTAACCACTCTCAGTCAGGGCTGAATTCCAAAACTGTCAGTACTTGACTCTTCTCAGCTAGGGTTGAAATCTGACTGACTGCCTCCTCAGCATCCAGCTCTCAAGTCTCCTTCTGCTCAGCTAATGCTAACCAATCAGATCTTTTGGAACAGCCTGTCTCTCAAGGCTCTCTGCCTCTGTGAAGAATTAACCCTTAACAGTCCTTTATCTGTTTACACAGCACTTCTAAGCTTTTAAAAGTGCAGTCCATCACACTGGCTTATTAACCACAGTTACTCTTCGCTATGATTTTGCATGATGTATGAGTGCTGACTTCCTGTCTTACCCTGGCTTAAGCCCACCCTCACAGCAATGCAGCCTGGGATACTAGCCAACTAGCCAGGGAAGTGGGGGAAAGAGCAAAGGAATGGAGCCATTTGTCAAGGGCAAACTTGAAGAATTGTTTACAAGCGCAATACTAGGTTCAGAATCCTGCAGTGCATACACAAAATCAGTAACTGCTCATTCACGTACATTCTCTGTGGTGGTTCACATCTTATGAAATGACCAACATGAGATGGTCATGAGGACTCCCACACTTTTATTACATCACAGACTGTGCAAAACAAACATCTAGAAAGGCATTTTTACAAAGGGATGTATAATGTAACTGCACAGGGGGTCACTTGTCATATTGTATTCTACTGCATTGATTGTTATATATCTCCTCCCTTTTTACTGCAACATCCTCTGGCTTTGTAACTCCCTTTCTTCATTATGATATGTGATGCCTTAGAGTTAGACAGTTTCCGTTGCATTTTTTTCCAGTTCGGTAATCTGAGTCCTAATGCATTGTTTATTGGGGATCTTTGCCATCTGATTGAATTGCTTTTCACATTTTGTAATCTGCCTTGAGTCTCAGTCAGAAAGGTGGGTTATAAATGAAGTTATTGTTAACAACAACAACAATAAGAATTTAAGTATTATTTCTGAATTGAGCCTGTTGGTTGGTCTACCAAAAGACAACTACATTGGTTACCAATAGAAGCTACAATTCATCTTTTGTGCAATGGCTAGACATAAGTATTGTGAAGTAAGTTAGACTGTAGGGTTGCCAGCTCCAGTTGGGAAATATCTGGAGACTTTGGGGGGTGGAATCTGAGGAGGACAGGGTTTGGGGAGGGAAAATACCTTAATGGGCTATAATGCCATAAAGTCCACCTTCCAAAGTGGCCATTTTCTCCAGGTGAATTGATCTCTGGAGATCAGTTGTAATAGCAGGAGATTCCATTGAATAAAATTAATTTGCAAGGAAATGCCAGAATATGAATTTTCTCAGTGCAGCAACATGGTATATTTTCAAGGACTCCAAGAGGCATGAGGAACCCCATGTGAATGAAAACTGCCCCAATCTGTTCAGCATCAGGAAAGTATCCATGTGCAAATTTGAGGAGCTCTTGCTTGCACAGAATTTGAGTTTCCTGCAGTGTTCGTGGTGAATGTGCACACAACTCATTGGGCCTTGAAAGGGCAACCTGGAATAATCTGCTCATCATGGAGGAATGAATATTTGGAGCAGATTCTGACATGTTTCCCTTTCAAGGCCTGTGAGTTGTGTGTACATTCAACATAAAAATGCCATGGAGTGCCTATGAGCATGGCTCTCTTTTGAGTCCTGCACATTATGTATACATGTTTAAATATCCCAATCACTGGAATGCTGGCTCAGAGACAGAATAAATATAGCTATAGAACTAATAGAACACAAAAAACATTTGTAGAAGAGCTACCAATTAATTGTAAAATTCAATTATGCTTGGTGATGTAATTGTTGCAAGTTTTCTCATGGGTCTTCATTTATTTATAGTCTTTTCATAAGGCGTCAGAAACCATTACAGAGTTTTCATTGCTACCATACATGATTTCAACATCATTTTTACATTTGGCATTTGAAAGCGCACGAGTTTTGTTGTTATTAGTAGAATTAGAATTGGTGTTCTGAAACAGAAGTTAGTAACACATTTTGTACTAGATTCCCCCCCCTTCTTTTGTTGAATATTTGCATTTTAGCAATTCTGGACCATGGTTGCTCAGTTGCTGTATGTGAAGCAGATTGGGTCAAAATAATGGCTGGGGAAAAAATGTTGTATCCCTGGTGCATAGATAGATATTGCTGTTTCCAGCAGCTTACATTGGAAAAAGCAAAAACAGAAAATGAGGCCTCAGAGCTTTGGATGTGGTTTTGATGACATTTCTTTCTGTGGGGTGACAGAAGCCATCCTTGTCACTCTCCACAGACTACACCTGTATGGCTGTTTGTCTTTGTTTGAAGGCTTACCTGTGAAACATTTCCCAAGGGAAGGGTCTCTGGAAAAAAATATGGAAAACTGATGACTTGTCGTGGAGTTCTAAATCTCAAGGGAAACCGCAGATGGCAAAAGGCGTCAGTGTCATGGCTCTGGCTGTCTGCTGTACAGTTGGGTGTTTATTTCTTTCTCAGTCAGAATACTACCAGTCCCAGGAGTGAGAAAATCCCATTCTTTTATTTCCACAGACATTTTCAGCTTCCCACACATGGATGTGTGGTTCTGCACACACTGTCGAGCATCTCATGCCTCTCTTTATCCATAGTGGCCTTCACTGCGCATCACGTTCCCGATTTCAACTATGACTTAAAACATTGCAAATATAATTGGCTTATTTCACATTAGCTTTCATGTTCAATAGCCACACATTTTATATCCCACTTCTTGCTGAGGGACCTCAGGCCAGTCATTCTCTTCCAGCCCTAACCCATTTCACAGGATTGTGGTGAGGATGAAATGAGGAAGGAGGAATTTTGTACATCACTCTCTGGGCTCCTTGGCAGAAAGGCAGCATAAAAAATGTGCTAGAGAGATAGATTTGACATCCTTTAAATAGCTGCTTGTTTGAAACACTTACCTGAAACAGCATTGGTAGTGGAAAAGGACAGATATCTCTCATATATCCATACTGATACAGGCAGGCTATTTTTGAGCAGGAACACACAGGAATGGAGTTCCGGCTGGCTCCCAAGTTGGCCATGCCCAGCAGGAACTCATTAGCATAACAGGCCACACCCAACAGCAGAAAATCATTAGGACTGGCTACATTAGGGGTGTGTGGCCTAATGTGCAAAGGAATTCCTACTACAAAAAAAGCCCTGGGTTTTGACAACAAAGGAGGTAAACAGAATAAGAAGCAAAAGGTAGGTGTGGCTGGATGACCACACTTCTGGTAACATGGGGTGTGTGGCCTAATATGCTAATGAGCTGTGCTCTCAGAGGTGTTCCTCCCTCCCCAAACAAAAAAAGCCCTGGATACAGGTTTAGGGTTGCCAACTCTGGGCTGGGAAATTCTTAGAGAATTGGGGAAGGAGTTTGGGGACAAGAGGGGTTTGGGAAGGGAGGGCGTATAATGCCATAGAGTCCACCCTCCAAGGCAGCCATTTTCTCCAGGGGAACAGTTCTCTGCAGATGGGAAATCACTTGTAATTCTGGGAGATCTCCAAGCTCCACCTGGGGGTTGGCAGCCTTAACAGACTTGGTGCAACACACAAATTGGTAACTGCATGGATGGTGTTTCAGCTGTTTTAAATCCTCCTACCCCAGATTCTTTGAGGTGCTCTTGCTCACTTCATCCATAAAGTGGGATTAAACAGAGAACTACCTTGCTGGGCTTTTGTGAGAGTTTCCAGCCACTGCATGCTAAAAGGCCAAAGACTTACTTTGTAGTAATACCAAACTGTTAACTTGTAAACCATTGCCACACCTGCTCAGCCAGAGCCATGTGAAGGGCCAGCCCCATTTTGGCTGGAGATTATGTGCAGGTTATTTGCATGCAAACCGGGACCTGCATTTACACCTCTTTATTCTCTACTCCCTCAGGAATGATAAGGAATGTTTACTTTTGCAGAAGCACCCCAATAATGCCAGGAAAGATGAGATTCTGTTCCTTCCTCTTCATCCTCGACTGTCTGTCAGAGAGGGTATACAGTCCTCTGTCAGAGAGGCTCTATATGTCAGAGAGGGTATACAGTCCAGTAAGATTGAGAGGATAAGAGAATTGGATTCACTTCTGGAAAAGCTATGGGTTCAAATAGTGGGCTCAAAAGGAAACTTAACATTGGGAGTTTGTTATCGCCCACCAGATCAAAAAATAGAGGAGGATTATAAAATGATGGATGAATTAAAGATAGCGGCTAGACAAAAAAACCTGTGTCATAATAGGTGATTTTAACTACCCACACATTGATTGGGTCAATATATGTTCTAGTCAAGAAAAAGAGATTGAGTTTCTAGACAATCTTATTGACTGTGCTATGGAGCAGATGGTCATGGAACCTACCAGGGGAGAGGTGATCCTGGATTTGGTCCTAAGTAATGCCCAAGACCTGGTGAGAGTTGTAAAAGTGATTGCACCACTTGGGGAACAGTGACCATAATCAGGGCTCTTATTGTAGCAGGAACTCCTTTGCATATTAGGTGACACATCCCTAATGTAGCCAATCCTCCAAGAGCTTACAGTAGCCACTATAAGAAGAGCTCTGTAAGCTCTTGGAGAATTGGCTACATTAGGGGTGTGTCGCCTAATATGCAAAGGAGTTCCTGCTACAAAAAGAGCCATAATGTTATTGAGTTCAACATTTGTATAAATAGGGAATTGGCCAAAAAGACTGACACAACCACTTTAAAAGGGGTAACTTCATTGATATGAGGGGACATGTGAGGAGGAAACTGAAAGGAAAAGTAGAAAGGGTCAAAACCATTGGGGAAGCTTGGAGGCTATTTAAAACTACAATCCTGGAAGCTCAGAAAAAATATATACCTCAGGTTAGGAAAGGCACAAAAAGGTATAGAAAAAAGCCTGAATGGTTAACAAAAAAAGTAATGGAAGCTGTAAAAGGTAAAAAGGATTTCTTTAAGCAATGGAAAGCTAGTCTCAGTGAAGCTGATAAAAGAGAACACAGGCTGTGGCAAATAAAATGCAAGTCTGTGATCAAGCAGGCAAAAAGGGAATATGAGGAGCATATAGCAAAAAACGTAAAGACTAACAATAAAATTTTCTTCAAATACATTAGAAGCAGGAAACCAGCCTGGGACGCTGTGGGGCCCTGGGATGACCGAGGGGTAAAAGGAGTAGTGAAGGATGATAGGGAAATGGCTGAGAAGCTGAATGCATTTTTTGCCTCTGTCTTCACTGTGGAAGATAAGAAGTGCTTGCCCACTCCAGAACCACTGATTTTTTTTTTTTTTTGGGGGGGGTGTTGAAAGACCTGAGTCAGATTGAGGTGATGAGAGAGGAGGTCCTACTACTGATAGACAACTTAAAAACTGATAAATCACCGGGTCCGGATGGCATACATCCGAGAGTTCTGAAGGAACTCAAATGTGAACTTGTGGATCTCCTGACAAAATTATGTAATCTTTCATTAAAATCTGTCTCCATTCCTGAGGACTAAATGGTAGCTAATGTCACTCCCATCTTTTAAAAAGGTTCCAGAGGAGATCTGGGAAATTACAGGCCAGTCAGTCTGACATCGATACCAGGTAAATTGGTGGAAACTGTTATGAAGGAAAGAATTGATGAACAAAAAACCATTGAGGCTGACTCAGCATGGGTTCTGTAGGGGAAGGTCTTGTCTCACTCACCTGTTAGTGTTCTTTGAGGGGGTGAACAAACATGTGGACAAGGGGGACCCAATAGATATTGTTTACCTTGACTTCCAGAAAACTTTTGATAAAGTTCCTCATCAAAGGCTCCTAAGTAAGCTCAAAAATCATGGGATAAAAGGACAAGTCCTTTTGTGGATCAAAACCTGGCTAATTAATAGGAAAGAGAGAGTGAGTATAAATGGGCAATTTTCTCAGTGGAGGGTGGTAAGCAGTGGGGTACTGCAGAGATCAGTACTTGGTCGATGCTTTTTATCTTGTTCATTAATTATTTGGAGTTGGGAGTAAGCAGTGAAGTAGCTAAATTTGTGGATGACATGAAGTTGTTCAGGGTGGTGAAAACCAGGGAGGATTGTGAGACACTCCAAAGGGATCTGTCGAGGATGGGCGAGTGGGCATCAACATGGCAAATGGGGTTCAGTGTGGCCAAGTGCAAGATGATGCACATTGGAGCCAAAAATCCTAACTATAAATACACGTTGATGGGGTTCGAACTGGCAGAGACCGACCAAGAGAGAGATCTTGATATAGAACTCGTAGGCACTCAATGAAGTTGCTGAGCGGTCAGGTTAGAACGGATAAAAAGAAGTACTTCTTCACCCAAAGAGTGATTAACATATGGAATTCACTGCCACAGGAGGTGGTGATGGCTACAAGCATGGATGGCTTCAAGAGGGAATTGAATAAGCATATGGCGCAGAGGTCCATTGGTTATTAGCCACAAGGTATAGATAGGGACTCTGGGGCAAGTGATGCTCTGTATTCTTGGTGCTTGCGGGGGTCAACAGTGGGAGGGCTTCTAGTGGTGGACCTCCTGGTGGCTCCTGGTATTTTTGGCCAATGTGTGACACAGAGTGTTGGACTGGATGGGCCATTGGCCTGATCCAACATTGGCTTCTCTTATGTTCTTATGTTCCCTACTAATCCCTCCCCCTCAGGAAGTGACATAATTCTTTTGGGCCAATGGCAATTTTCCCCTTCACTTTTCTCCTTCTGCCTGAAATAGTGGTAGTGGGCAGCGAAGGTTGCCAATGCTAAACCAAAACTGTATACACACCACAAATAATCAAAAAGGTATATATTATTGTTTATATGCAAAATCTTCTCAAAGACAACACTATATCAAAAATTTAAATAAATAAGATGATAAAGTCATACTGACTCTGACAAAATTATTATTCCATACACTACAAAGAATAAACTCACAACACAGGATACACCTACCATAGTGCTTGTTTGAAAAATCCCATCATAGGTGAACAACTCTATACATAAAACCGGACAACCTTGATTTGGCTTCTGTTACCCGTGAATACACATGAATACATATGAAATGGCCTTATATTGAATCAGACCATTGGTCTACTAATGTCAGCATTGTCTACTCAGGCTGGCAGCAGCTCTCCAGGGTCTCAAGTGGAGGTCTTTCACATCACCTACTGCCTGTTCCTTTTAATTGGAGATGCTGGGGATTGAAACTGTGTCCTTCTGCATGCAAAGCAGGGGCTTTTCCACTGAGCCACAGTCCCTCCCTGCAATCCTCTGAAAGTATATGCATACACAAGGTGATCCATGCTTATAGCCAAATGTTCCTTTGAAATTTCTGCTGGGGCGACGAAATGGCACATGGTTGCCCTATCAGCATATGCCAGAACCTTCTTTAAAAAAACGCAGCAATTTTCTGTATTGTTTTCCTTGCAGTCTCTGAGAACTCCTCAGGGACCTCCTCACCTGCATTTTCTCCACTGGGATCTCTTGTCTGCTGTTTTGTCCTTCCCTTGATAAACCTGCTTCTGTTGATAGATACAAAGAATAAGCGACTTCTGCCTCTGAGAGCCAATCTCTGAAATTCCTTTCATACATCTAGATGTTGACATCACAGCCATCATTAGTGCAGTTAATGTTTTCTTGTATGGAATTGAATTGTCTGTCTTCAGACTGAAGTCGAATTCAAGTTCATATTTCTGTATGGCAGGGGCCACTTAGCAATAGAAAAGAGCAAGATTCCAGTACCATCCTTAAAGACTTACAAAATGTGTGGCAGGGTAGGAGCTTTTGTGAGTCTTTAGTCTGCTCACTTCAGATATAGTTAGAATGGGAGTCCATATGTCCATAGAATGGGAGTTCCATTCATTGGAAAGTGGAGTGATTTTGAATGATATTAGCAGGCAAATAACAATAGTAGGTGAATGACAATAGCAGGTGTGATTGGATTTAGGTGAGATATGCAGAGGGGTAATAGGCGTGGAGAAATCAGCATTAGTAATGAGACAGGAAACCTAGGTCTCAGTTGAGTCCAGGTGGATGCATTGTCTTGAGCTTCATTATCAATTGCAGTTCAGCAGTCTCTCTTTCTAATCTCCCTTTGAAATTCCTTTGTAAGAGAACTGCAACTTTTAGGTAAGCAACTGAATGTACCGGAAAGTTAAAATGGTCCTCCACTGGTTTTTGAATGTTGTGGTTCCTAATGTCAGATTTACGTCCAATAATTCTTTGTTGAAGGGACTGGCCTGTTTGTCCAATGTAGAGGGTGGAAGGACATTGTTGACATGTGATGGCATAAATCACAGTGACTCAGGAAAGCTCATGCCCTGCCACATATTTTGTTAGTCTTTAAGGTCATACTGGACTCCTACTCTTTTCTATTGCTACAGACTAACACGGCTACCCATCTTGATCTATCTCAGTGGCCATTTAGAAGTTTGGAGTGTGTCCCTTTTGCCCTCCTTTAGCATACAAGTTGTACTTGGAAAGGTTCTATAGGGCCAAAGCACAGAACTTAATGAGCCTAGGATGTTTGCCTGGCTCTGTAAATATTTTCTTTACATTTCTGGAAGTCAGAGCTGCATTCCTTGGATATCCTTTTCAAGTCCAGTACAGTCTGTTTCTTAATTAGCTTACACAGTGAGCTAATTTGACAAGAAAAGAGCATAAAACCTTCCTTGTTCTTCACTGTCAGGAAACTGAGTTAAGAGAAGCCCTTTGTCCAAACGATGGTGGTCTCTTTAGTCACAAACGTATATAGCACTCCCACTAAATTTAAGCCATTTCCAGTCTCATGGAATAGGAGAAAAGAGAACAAAGATTTACAAAGCCATCCTGAATGAAGTTGCACTCTCCTAAACCCATTGCAGTCAGTGGTTTTGGAAGTGTCTAATTCTGTTAAGGATTGCACTGTAACTCTCGATTGTATCCTACAGTAAAAGGTAACAAAAGGGAATAGGTGATGTTTGCTGACTGTTCTCATCTGCTGCGCCTGGGATCCCGTGGCCCCCAGGAACAGCATTTGATTGGCCATTTTTAGGTGGGGTTGGCAGCTCTGGATTGGGAAATACCTGGATATTTGGAGGGTGGAGCCTGAGGAGGGTGGGACTTGGGAAGGGGAGGGACTTCAATGGGATATAAGTCCACCCTCAAAAGCAACCATTTCCTCCAGGAGAACTGGCCTCTGCAGTCTGGAGATCAGTTGTAATTCTGAGAGATCTCCAGATCCACCTGGAGGTTGGCAACCTTAACTTTTAAGGAAGGTCTACTCCACTGATGGAAATCCTTTCCATCAGCAGAGATTTACTGTGGGACCCAAGCCTCTAAACGTATTTCCCACTATCGACTAGGAAGGGGACTAGAGTTTTTAGCTGAAAGAAAAACTCGACGAGTTTAAAAATTCACTAGAAGGAGGGCAAGAGACTCACACTGCACTGCATCTATCATATTTTTATCCCACCCATCTGCCAAGGAATTCCAGGCAGTGTATCCATTTGTATCCCTCCCCTCCCCCCAATTTTGGCCTAACAGCTACTCTGCAAGGTAGGTCTGACTGAGAGCCAAACTAAATGTGGCAGCATCCTCGTGGCCACGATGAGGACACCACTGTTTTAATGACATTTAGAATGCTGTGAGGGGGCTGATCCTAACTGTGCCTGCAGTGGGAGACCACCCCCCATGCTTTAAAGTGCTGAAATGGGGTGTGTGTGGCTTTTTCAGCACTTGATAAGATGGGGGGGGGGGAACAGAGCTCTGCCCTCATCCTTGTGGCAGCCATGAGGATTCCATTGTGCTTAGTTTGGCCCTGAGAGAGAGAATGACTGCACCAGGGTCATTGCGTTCGCTTAATGACAAAGTAAGAATCTAAACAGTATTCTCCCATATTGTAGTTCCATACTCTAACCACTGTACCACACTAGCTCTTCTCCCAGGGTGGCTCTCTCTCACCCTACTTCAAACCATTACTCTACTACTCCCTTTGGGGACTACTTCCCACTAGAAAAGAAAGGTTGTAGCCAGTCTTTCTGGGGCGATCTCTTATTTCCGGCTAGTGGGGACATCCAGGAAAAAGAAGCTGAGTGGCTACTCCTTCATGGCTCCTTGCCTTCTTCCCTGCCAGTGTGGGATGGGTTCTTCTACCTTGTGTCTAGGGATGCCAGCCTCCAGGTGGGATCTGGGTATCCCCTAGGGTTGCCAAGTGCAAATTTTCTTAGAGCGGGGGAGTCCCGCTCGGCACCTGGAGCTTCTGTGCGCGCGCTTTGCGTGCGCGCCGCCACCATGACGTCACCGGAAGTGACGTCATCACGTCAGGACGTTGGGGGCGGGGCCGCTGGGATTCGAGGGGAAAACATAGAGTTTTCCCTTGAGTCATGGAACTTCCCGCCCCGGCGTGCCCAGCGTGATGATGTCACCTCCAAGTGACATCATCACGCTGGGGACGTTGGCGGAAGGGGGTGGAGTTCCCCCCGGGGCCCGATTTTCTGGGGGCGGGTAACGGGCCTCTCGGGCGGGGGTTTACCCACCCCCAGAATTACAACTTATCTCCAGACTACAGAGATCAGTTCCCCTGGAGAAAATGGATGCTTGAGAGGATGGACTCTATGACATTATATCCCACTAAGGTCCTGGTCCTCCCTAGGGTTCATCCCCAAATCGCCAGGAGATTCCAATCTGGATCTGGCCACCCTACCACCCCCCTTTTCCTGCCGGTAGCCAGGGAGGGACCTGGCAACTCTGCCTCAGCAGCTAAAGAGCTAGAAGATGGGTCTCCCAGAAGCGATCCAACCTATCAACTCTTGATGCTATCCCTGGCAGATCAAGATAGTCAATACGAAAGCAGTCTCAACTGCAAGAAAGGATCTGAAGAAGGAAGTCTGTCCATGGGAAGGCAGGCAAGTGAGGACAGGGAATCCAGAAGACTAGGTGGAGAGCAGGCAGGCTGGCAGGAGGATGCCACATGAAGATGCTATATAGTGAGTCAGACCACTGGTCCATCAAAGTCAGAATTGTCTACTCAGACTGACAGCAGCTCTCCAGGATCTCAGGCAGAGGTCTTTCACATCACCTATTGCATGGTCCTTTTAGCTGGCGTTGCTGGGGATTGAACCTGGGATCTTAATGGATGCTCTACCACTGAGCCATGGCCTCTCCCCACCAGAGAGCCCCAAGAGCAAGACTGCAGCCCGAGAAAGGATTAGCAATGTTGCTAAGTTGTCAGTTTGGAATCTGCCTACTGACACCTCCATATTTGTGGCTTTTGAACAGATCTCTATGGGAAAATGGTACATAAGTACCCCAAAGGAACACAGCTGCCACATTCCTTAACTATTTCTCCCATGATGCAGCAGTGCCCTGCCCCCTGTGTATCCTGTATTTGTTTCCGCACAGGTGATAGTAAGTCCAGGCAATGACAATCTTGAGTGGAAAAACTGGCCCGAATGGAAATGATTGGATACTTTTTCAGCCTGCATTGCCACTACTCCAACCTGGCTACTTGCTATAGCAAGCTTTGAGTTACCAAAAATAAAATGTGCAAGGGTATTACAGGTTTTTGGCCCAAAACAAGATTGGACATTCATGTGTTTACCTATAAAAATGGCAGAAGTCTCCAGATTTACAACCATCATATATCAAAAGCTTCACACTGCTATCCACCCTGGGACCCAGGCCTGACCTGTAAGTGTTTATAGGCAGGCTAGGTTTTGTGAGTATAACTTTTCTCTATTCTGCCTTCCAGCTAGTAGGAATTTTTAGTAGGTCATTCTATGTGGAAAATCCTTTTTATTGTATACCGAGGATGACACTATACTTCCCTTGTCTTTTCTACTCAGAAAACTTAAGCGGAATTGTAGGAATTGTACAGACTTTTGCATGTGAATGAATTTCATTCACAATTGTTTCATAAAAAAAACAACTCTGGTGTCTTTTGGAATAGAAGGGGCTATTTAAATGTAGATTATTATTTGCAGTATTTTTTTTTTAATACGAGGATAGAAATTTGGGGGAGGGAGACTTTCCTCTGTACATTTTGTTTGAAGTTGCAAATCTTTTTCATGACTCTAATTTATATGCAAAGATTTTTCCTGCTCCTATCACAGGTTTTTCCAATATGTTCTGATGAAGTCTAGATAGTTCAAATTCATCTGAAGCATTGTGGATTTTATTTATTTCATATCTGACTTGCATTAAGTTTTTTGTTATAGGTTCACATTTGCTTTTATATTCCAGTAAGAGAGGAAATAGAGTGCGTGATTATGCCAAGGCTTTGTTATTTATATATATTGCATCTTGTGTGTGCAGGCCGATCTGGCGCTGAAGAGAAAGGAGAGCTTTCATTTTAATTTTGACTGCTGTAGATGATCATTAACAAGGGGTGTGTGTGTGTGTGTGTGTGTGTGTGTGTGTGTGTGTGTGTGTCTGTCTGTCTGTCTATCTATCCGTCTACATACACACAATTCCAAGAAACATGTACATAAATTTGTGAGGGTGGAGGAAGAAAATGAAGCCAGTAAATTGCTTCTTTTTGAACTTTCTAAAAAACAATCTGTATTTTAATCACCACTCACAGTTTTGGCTTCTGTCCATGCACTACTTTTTTTCTTTTTTAAAAAAAAAACTCTTGAAAATCTCCCTTTTTATATGGTTTCTGTCATCATTTCCCTTCCATTCTTACAGACCACTGTTAAAGATTAGAGGAAAGGTCAAAAATGAGAATTAAGAAATCAGCATCTTCCCTCTTTTGACAGGAGTCTTATGGCACTGGCACCAGACGAAGCAGTTTTTATTCTAGCATAAACTTTCATGGGTTAGAACCCAGAGAAAGAGAGAGAGAGATGTCTAATATGCATTTGATAAAGCAGGATCTAGTCCACAAAAGCTTATGTGATTTCAAGTCACTTCTGACATGGAGACCCTATAGCAATACCATAGAGTCCAACCTACGAAGCAGCCATTTTCTCTAGGGAAGCCAATCTCTATAGTCTGGAGATGAGCTGTAGTTCCAGAGGATCCCCAGGCCCCACCTGGAGGCTGGCATCCCTATTTAAATAACAGTCTTCAACTTTTCCAAGCATTATTGTGTTTTTCAGTGAGGCCTGTCTTCTCATAATGGGACCAAAGTACGATAGAGAGAGTTTGGGCTTGATTTGATCTAAAACCAACTTGTTTGTCTTTTAGAGAACTAGTGCAATGTAGTGGTTAAGAACTGGTTAATCTGAAGAACTGGGTTTGGTTCCCCACTCCTCCACATGAAGCCTGTTGGGTGAGTGACCTTGGGCCAGTCACTTTCAAAGGAGCCAATCAAAAGTTAGGTTTTTCAATCCCCCTTCAATGTACAAGTAGGCCTAGCTTGGTCAGCCAGAAAAAGCAGAGGAAGGACCTCAGAAAATGGACAGAACTGAAGCAGGGAGAGCTAAGAGAGCTGTAAACCAGGGAGGGCTGAATAGCTGTGGAGAGAGCTAGGCCTCAGCAGCCTGCCAGTCTCAAGGCAAAATCCATGAAGGGAGCTGCTACGCTGAAATCCTGGGGAGAGAAGATTCCACCACCAGCCCCATCTGAACACTAGCAGAAAAGGCCTTGGAAGACTGTAAATCTGAATTAACACAGAGTAAGAACAAAGACACAGTTTTACGTTTTTCTATTGTTTGTGTCAAGTTTGCATTGAATATTAAAGAATACAGTTTATTTGGATCTGAGGAGAAATGAGTTGTTCTTTTATTTGGGAAGCAAGCGCGTAAGGCCTCACTCCGCTAACCAACCCTGAGAAACCTGACAGAGTCCAACAAAGTGGCCATTTTCTCCAGGTGAACTGATCTCTGTTGCTTGTGCATCAGTTATGATCCCAGGAGATCTCCACCTGGAGGATGAAAACTCTAGGACGGGGAAGCAGGAATGAAGCAGTAAATAGTATTTCTTCTCAATAAAGCTTTATGGATTGTTTTTTTAAAAAAAAAATAGATAGCTACAGCAGGGAAAAAAGAGAGGGAAATCATGTTTCTCCCTTCTGCGAGTCTTGATGTAGCTTTTGCTGATGCCAAAATCTGACACATTTCAACGTTCATGCATAGCTGGTCATTTTTGATAATGCAGGACACTTTTTGCTCCTGTATATAGTGCCATATTTATAATGTTTCAGAAAGTGTCTTTTTGATTACATTATTCCGTTGTCTGACCTATACTTTCAGATAAAGGTGTTTTGCTTAGAAAATACACAATAAATCACCACTAGAGGAAAAAGGGACAAGTTCTTCTTTTTCATTTCCCCCCCTATTGTAGATTAAATGTAGAGAAATGATTGTTTTAAGGAGCTAAATGCAGACACATCAGAGTTACGTTAACAGTTTTGGCTCTGCAGGAAGAAAGCACAGAGAACGGAGTCAGCATAATTCAGGGTCACTGGAAACATATGTCTAGTGCCAGGGTGGCACAATATTCAACTGAGGAGGGCGTTGTGGCTACATGGAACTCTTTTATTGTTATGTCTTTCATCTGTTAAGATATTGCACAGTTTCCCTGTCTTTGATTCTTCAGCATGCCAGGCTGTAGCTTTACTAATCTGCGGGACATGGGGTTGGTTCCTATGGTCATTTTCTACCAGGGCATTGGTATAGCGGGGCAGCCATTTTTACTTCCCTCAGCAGACCTCTTCATTGTCACCAATATGTTGCTGTGGGTTCTCTGAACCCCAGACCAGAGTTTTCAAGTTATGGCAGGCAACAATGGGATGGAGATATAGGAAAGTTTTGTTAAACAACTGGAGTTCAGCTCACAGATAATTGAATCTGACCCATTTTCTCATTTGTCTTACTTCAGAGTTGTGTAGTGGTTAGGACATTGGATTAAGGTGGAAGATAGCTGTTGTGACAAGTTGAGATGGCAGGAGCAAACACAAATATTTTGGGGGCAGGAAACCCCTCCCTGTAGCCCTGGAGGGGAGAAAGACAGACAAGGAGAAAGTGTCTGACATTTTCTCTTCCACGGCTAAAAGCAGCATTGTAGGGATAAGGAAGATCAATGAAACTGGTGTGGGGTAGAGTTAAAACCCCTTTCCTCTCTTGCATCAAAGCTCCAAGTGAGTGCAAGTTATTGTGTTTTGACAAGTGGCCATGTCCCAGATTATGTGAGTGATATGATGGTCAGATGCACTGGAGAACAGAGCTCTTGTGTCTCTAATAGTTGCATTGCAGGGAGGGTTTTACCTGGTGCTCTTTTTCTCACTCCTGCATGACATTCTGCATCTTTCCTGTTTTGAAAACATGAGTACATGAAGCTGCTTTGTACTGAATCAGTGCAATTCTAAGACCACTTTCCTGGAAGTAAACCCCATTGAATAAAATAGGACTTATTTCAGAGTACACCTAATTAGGATTGTTCCCTTGATCTATCAAGGTCACTACTGTCTTCTTTCCCTGGCAGTGGCTGTTCAGTATCTCAGGCATAGCTCCTCCACATCTAAGACTGCCAACCTCCAGGTGGTGGCTGGAGATCTCCTGGGATTACAACTGGTCTTCAGGTGACAGAGATCAGTTCGCCTGGAGAATATGACCACTTTGGCAGATGGACTCTATGCAGACATGTCAAACATGGCTCGGGGGCTAGAACCAGCCCATCCAGGGCTCTTATCTGGCCTGTGAGCAACTGGGGAGGGGGATCAGTCCACATGCGGATTGGAAGGACCTGTTTTATATGCAGATCCAGTATTATACCCCCTGCTGAGGTCCCTTCCTTCCCCAAATGCAGGCCCTCCCATGGGTCTTCTTCTAGATCTCCAGGAATTGCCCAATCCAGAGTTGGCAACCATAAGGGATGAGGAGGGTTGGTTTGGCCCTGAGCTCTGCTGAGAAGTGGTATGGGTCACAGTCCGTGGTAAAATATCTCCGGTACCTGGCATTACATTGTATGGCACCCATGGTCCGGCCCAACAATGCAACCTTTATGTCAGATCCAGCCCTCGTAACAAATGAGTTCAACATGTCTGCTCTATGGCATTATAACCCACTGAAGTCGCTCCCATTCTCAAGCTCCATTCCCAAAATCTCAAGGTATTTCCCAATCCGGAGCTGACAACCCTATCCTATTCAGGCTACCAAGTTCTTTTAACTGAAGATACTGGGAATCAAATTTGGGACTTTCTGCATGCCCGTCAAGATTATCTGCCACTGAGCCACAACCTTTTCCTGTCAAGCACTCAACAACTGAAGGTACAGGAGTAATTTATATCTGGCCACTGCAGTCAGGCCACTCAAAAGAACTCTGGTACAAAGCACCCAAAATCACTCAGCAAAAGAAAAGAAGATAGGGACAGCCCACCAAGGTCTGGGGAAATGGAACATGTCAACTCTGAAACATCTCATAACCCTACAGAGAGCTATTGCTCATAGGTTTTGCAGAGGATTTGGCCTTGAGAGGAGCAGTATTTCCTTTGCCGACTGCCTGCCGCACTGACAGATAAGTACCACATCCAGGACCACAGCCTACCGTCATTGTTATCTTGCTTGAGGAAGGCTCACTGTTCCTTTGATTGTCAGAAGAGGAGTCTCCCAGGAGACTGATCAGCTAGCATCTTGATACATTTAATCGTTTCTACCTTGAGTCCTTTAAAAAAAAACACAGCAGATGAAATTAATGAGGTATGACAAAAGCAAAGGAAATCGTCTAACGCTGCAACTTGGGTCAAGCTTGTGGAACGAACCTCGGGGGTTAAAACAGTAACTCAGGAATGCAGGTGTGAGCGAATGAACCATCTAATAAATAATTAAGAATTCATTTTCTCCTGCCTTTTATCTCTCCTTTTATTTTCTTTGGGATTCCTCCCCCCCTTATTTTGCCCCTTCTCTCTCTTACCCTATGTTTGCTGTTTGGCATTTTCTCAGCGTCCCTGAAATTAATTAAGAAACAAAATCAAAGTACGAGGTTACGGAGTTCCTTTCCATTACTTGAAATCCTGGTCAGAATGAAAAAGTTCTTGCTGTTTCCAGCGTATTAGTTGGTGCCTGCATTCGAGACTGGATCTGCATATTTTATAGGCTGTGCCTGTGATTCTGAATGGCTGTCTTCCCGTTCCTACCCGAACCATTTGCGATGCAGACCCTTCCACATCCGAGCATAGGAACCTTTCATTTTATAAATCTCCAATGTAATGTACATACAGTTTGGTGTCATGTTATATTGTCATATGACAAGACATGAACCAATGTAAGCCACAGCTACACAGAGCAATGCAATACCTGAGTTCTACCTTGTCAGGGTTTTTTTTTAACTCTAAGAAAAAGGGAGCTTTGCCTCCCCATAGGTAGAAAGTGATGCTTGAAAGAAAATCCCTCTGTTACCTGGAAACTGACAGGTGCCTCTTATTTTTCTGACAATCAAAATTAAATTGAACTGAACATAGCACTGGAGCAAGCAACCCAAATGGTGGTTGTACTTTTCAGGGCTTACCCATTTTTAATGCTAGAGAGGTACTAATGTGGTTAACTATTTGCCTAAGGCAAGAAAAAAATTCAGCTCCTGGCATGCAATTAAAATTGTGTTTTGCCCAATTGGGCAACTAATGGGATCAGCAAAAGTTAAGTCTACCACAGTTAAGGAGTATCTCGTGTCTCAAATCTGTTCCACTGGGGGAGTAAAACGGTGAGGGAGTTAATTTGCCTGACAATTGACTCACAGACAGAGTTTCTGTCTAGGCCTCCTGTTACTGTGGCATTCCAGCTTTCAATATGTTCATCCTCTCAACTGTCCAGTGAAGTAGGGCAGTTTTCTTGTCTTAACTAACACCTGATTTAATCAAGACACCGGCAGCTCATACAGTGCTTATCTGCCATCGGAGGGCAGCATAAAGTAAAGCTAGGGATGCCAGAACCACCCCCAGTGGGGGCAGGGGTAGCCCACTTTCAGCCCTCACATCTCTGTCACCAGCCAGCTGGCTGGCAGGGAGGAATTACCCCCTCCCAAAAAGGGAGGGACACCAGAAATTAGCATGATGTTCCTACATGATCTGGAAGTGCCATGAGCATGTTGGGGGGTGATGCTCTAATTTTTGGGCAAAACTCTATGGTAGAAGCTAAGTCGACCATAGAGTTTTGCCCAAATACCAGAGTGTCACCTTCTGATAGGGTTGCCAGGTCCTAAGCTCTTCCCAGTGGGGGAGTGGGAGGGAGCTCTTTGGGAGTTGGGGGTGGGGCAATGTCACCACACAAGATGTCCCCGACATGACGACATCATACGGAAGTGATGTCATCAGATTGGATGTTGGGTCATGGTTGTTGGAGGCGGGGCTTCTCTGCCGGCCAGCTTGCTGGTGGCAGGCAGAAGCCTGCAAAATCAGGGGATCATGTAGGCACATCACATTAATTTTTAGCATCCCTTCCTGCTCCCAGTAAGTGTATCCCCCATCCCCTGCCGGCTGCTCATAGGGACTTGGCAATCATAAATAAAGCAAAGACAAATTCCTGGCTGTGGAATGGGCTCCCAGAGGAGCTGAGGGAGATGCCATCTCTAGAAATGTTCAGGAGGCACAGCAAGACCGTTTAATTTGCCTGGGGTATTTTTTAGTGGAATATAGACTGCAGGGCATCTTTTGGGATGAGGAGAGTTATTTGGGGCTTTATTTTGTATGTTTTACATAGTGATCAGTAAGCTGCCTTGAAACACAAGGAAAGGTGGTATAATTATACAAAATAAACAAGCAGGTTTCAGCCTTGTTCAGGCAAAGAAGAAAGTCTGACGAAGAAGCCTTTCTAGGAGTTCAGGGAGAACAGAGTGGCCGGCTTTACCTATTTACCATTGCTGCATCCTGCTTTAGAAACCAGGTCACTTGGAAAGAAACCCCAGTTTGTTAAGGTGCCCATGTTCAGAAATCAAAATACATTGTGGTAAGGTTGAAGGCTTCATAAACCAAGAAATGTTCAATCACGGCTACACTTCCCAACTCCAGTTTATGAAATTCCTGGAGATTTGGGGGTGGAGCTGGGGAGGGCAACCTTTGGGAAGGGGAGGGAGATCAGCAGGGATGTGATTCTGTAAAGCCTACATTCTGAAGTTGCCATTTTCTCCAGGGGAAGTGATATCTATAGTCTGGAGATCAATTGTAATTCTAGGAGAACTGCAGGCCGCACCTGGTGGGTGGCAGTCCTAATGTAGGGTCGCCAGGTCCTGCCTCCTCCCCAGCAGGGGACTTTGGGAGGTGTTCCTGGAGAGGGAGGGGAAGTCCCCAATGTGTCATATGCATTATAGAAACAGTTTCTAGAAAAGCCTTTCCATAGGTGGATGAAGATTGCATACGACGATCCTGAGAGATCCATGAAACTGTTGATGAATCAGTTGAAATGAAATAGAGACACCACATGTTATGCATTATTGTTCAGATGAAGACTTGTGTCGAAACGGCAGAACACTCCAGAGATCACCGTCTTCACCTATATTTGATATGTTATGTAAACACTGTACACTTTTTCGTATGAAATCTTTTTGATCAATATTTAAAATTTATTAGTGCAAATTCTGCACAGTTTTTTTTATCACTTTGGTATATTCTGTTATTAAAACAGGGAATAAGGAAAAATATATTAAAGGTGCCTTTTCTGATCATGACTAGAAGACTTTGTTTATTTAATCATCATTTATCTGCTTCAATAACACAGATGATTAACTAAAAAAATCTTTAACTAGTGGGCAGCACTTATTATTACAATTATTATTAATTTTTAAAAATGCTTTATCGGAAGGCACCTAAATTCCCCATAATTCAGACCCAGTAATTAAGACGATACTTCCCAGGCTTTCAAAATTCTGGAAGCAACACATCTATCCCCTTTCAGTAGACTTTCTATATGCCATTAATACTACTCTTCATTTTCTTTTGGAGGAAGCGTTTTACAGTGAAGGGTAACTTTTTCCTTGAGCTCTGCAAAATATTAGCCTTGGGTTAAAAACTTGCCTCCGATCATGCTATTCGGCTTTCAGCATCATTTCACACTCTCTGTAACTTTCTTCGCCCTTAAGAAATATGGTGTCCCCCACTGCCTTCAAAACCAATCACTATTTATTGGACTGTATATATATATATATATTGTGCTGTCCAATTACTGTAGCAACAGCCAGCAAGGAGGACTGCATGGAGGAATTTCAAGGTCTTCCAATCATTTTGGAAAGGAGAGCTTACAGAATGGGAAGAACTGCATGCCTGTTTTTGACTCTGGTTAGAGGGTGTGTGACAATATGGTGCCTGCAGGCAGAGGTGCTACACCACAGATTTTCATACTTCAGCATGAGAAGCTCCCATAAGTGAAGCTAACGGATGCAATGTATTGTGTACGTACTTGTGATTAAGTCCCACTGAGTGGGATTTACTTCCAAGAGAACACATCTAGGTTTATGGTGTATATCTCGGAACTGTGAATTCTGCCCCAAAGTACAATTTGGACTGAAACTGAGAATTTTGTTGTTTTACAGAAATGCCTCTGCTGCGATCATTATTCTCCAAAAGGCTCAGGTCTTTATTACAGTCATTACTTATGCAATTCAAAATGTTCCTAATGCATTTTAAACAAACCAGGGTTAGTGTAGTGTAATGGTCAGGCTGTCTGACAGGGATCTAGGGAGCCGGCTTCAAATCCCTGTTCTGCCTAAATGCATGTTGGGTAAACTTTGGTCAGCCATTCTCTCTCCGCATGATTCACCTTGCAAGCTTGCTGTAAGGATAAGGTTGGGAAGCGAGAACCATATTAGCCACCCCGAACTCCTTGAAAGAAGGTTGTGATAAAAAGGTTCTAGACAGAAACAACCATTAAACACAGCTTTTGAAAAAAAAAAAAATTAAAAGTATTCTGTTCTTGTTCTGTATTGGACTGTATGCTTTAGAATCAAAGTATTAAATAAATAAAATAGAGGCACTGGAAAGTGCTGTCAAGTCATAGCCGACTTATGCTGACCCAGTAGGGCTTTCAAGGCAAGAGACATTCAGAGGTGGTTGGCCATTGCCTGCCTCTGCGTCACGGCCTGGGATTCTTAGGTGGACTCAGATCTGTTCTGTGATTTTAAGAATGCACAGGCCATTCAGTGATTTTAATATTGTATATTTTCTAAAATTTATAAGAATCATGTACATTGCTGTAACTGATCTTGTGCTGGTCACAAACCGTATTAGTAAATTTGATTTGATTTGATTCTTAGGTGGTCTCCCATCTAGGTACTAACCAGGGCCAACCCTGCTTAGCTTCCGAAATCTAATGAGATCAGGTTAGCCTGGGCCACCCAAGTAAAGGCATTAAATAACATACTAAATAAAAATATTAAAAATACAGTGCCTAATTCCTAAAGAGCCAGTTAGGTGTAGTGGTTAGGAGCACGGACTCTAATCTGGGAGAACCGGGTTTGATACCCTACTCCTCCACATGCAGCTGCTGGTGTGATCTTGAGTCAGTCACACATTCTGTCAGAGCTGTTCTGTCAAAGGCAGTTCTCAGGAGAGCTCTCTCAGCCCCACCTACCTCAGAGGGTGTCTGTTGTGGGGAGGGGAAGGGAAAGGAGATTGTAAGCCACTCTGAGACCCCTTCGGGGCATGAAGGGTGGGGTATAAATCCAATCTCTTCTCTTCTTCTTCTTCTCTTCTAAAGTTAATAAAAACAGCAGCAGTAATCATTGTCATCATCAGAGAACTGCTGTGAGGTCCTCTACATGGTTTGGGCGTGTGGAATTTCAAATGAACTTTTGCTGAATTCTGAAAGGTTCCCTCCCGAATTGGCAGCAGTAGCCTTGGCAACACTGGTGGGTTCAACAACTACCTCACCTGTTCTTCTGGATTTACATACACTTATTATGTCTTTGGTGCTATGTAATGGCAGTGCGAGCAGCTTTAGTGAAAGTACCATCAACACTGCCACAAAGGAAGGGGAAAAGAAAGTCGAATCTGCAGTGGCAGATAGATGAGCCAATGCAAACGTGGGTATCTGAACACAGGTGTCGGAATGGGACTGCTCCACTGACCACTGAAATGCACCTATTAAATTATAATTAAATCGCCTCACGTCAGTTGCCCATCTTCGTCTTCCCCACTGCAGCCTCCCAACTCATGTGGCTGTTTACCCCACATGGGTCCTGCATAAGGTTGCTAATCTCGAGGTGGCTATTACAGTTGATCTCCAGATGACGGCGATCAGTTTCCCTGGAGGAAACGGATGCTTTAGAGAGTCGACTCTATGGCATTATACCCTGCTGACGTCCCTCCCCCCTCCAAACCACACCTTCCCCAGGCTCCATCCCCAAATTCTTCAGGTATTTCCCAACCCAGAACTGGCACCCCTAGTCCTACAATCAATAAACCTTCCTGGGATCAGAAATGGCTACTGCAGGCAGGAAGACCCAGAGCTGTCGAGCAGGGGTCATTTCGTAGAAAAAGAGGTGCAGGAGCTCATTAGCATAACTCATTCGCATAACTTATTTGCATATGCCACACCTCCTGACATCACCGGAAGCGTGTCAGAAGGCAACATCCACTGCTCAGGCTCCACTGGACTGTTTTGGATTGCCAGCTATGGGAGGGGAAGCGCACAGATCTGCCCTCGCAGAGGAGGGAGACCCTGTACCTGAATAAACCTTGGTCTTAAAGGTGCCACTGGACTCTTTTGGATGGATGGCAAGTGCAGGAAAGTGCATGGCTGCTTGTGGGTTGAGGAAGGTGGCGCGGAGGACGCACATGGCCTCAAGCAGGTAGGGGGCCAGGGTGGTGGTGGGGCAGAGGCACAGGAGGAGGCCAAGGAGGGTCAGGAGGCTGAGGCGGAGCTCCTCACAGGCCTCACAGGAGTAGCTGGGGCCCACCTTTGCAGAGGTGCTGTGCCAGGGCCGGGATGAGGATGGGCAAAGCCTGGGCAGGCTGGGTGCCATGTCCCAGGCAGTGGCAGAACAGCTCGAGAGCCAGCTCGTGGCAGTGCTCTGCTGGATCAGCCAGTGGGCTGGGAAAGGTGGGGGCTGCTGGGAGCAGGGGGTGGGGCTTGCTGCATATGCCTGCCCCCTGGGCTCCTTACTGCCGGAGCTCCACTCCTGTGTGCTCCTGCAGGAAATGAGCCCTGGCTGTCAGCACTTTTAGTGGGTGGATTGCATGATTCAACCCAATGTGCCTTGTGTGCACACCTGGCTGCCACTGTTATTTTTTTTAAGTGGTTAAGAGAATAACCTCTACATTACCATACAGCTTCTGGTGATTCCTAGAAAGGTATAGCATCACTTCACACTGTAACTGATGGCCAGTCCCCTATGTCTCCCGCAACAACCGTATCCAGAGCAGGGCCTCTGGTGGTGGCAGCAGCTACAAGCATGGACAGCTTCAAGAGGGAATTAGATAAGCATATGGAGCAGAAGTCCATCAGTGGCTATTAGCCACAAGATATAGATAGGAACTGTCAGTCTGGGGCAAGTGATGCTCTGGTGCTTTGGGGGGGGCAACAGTGGGAGGGCTTCTAGTGTCCTGGCCCCACTACTGGACCTCCTGATGGCACCTGGTATTTTTGGCCACTGTGTGACAGAGTGTTGGACTAGATGGGCCATTGGCCTGATCCAACATTGGCAACTCTAGATTGTAATTAGAGTTACATTGGCATCTCTAGATTGTAACCAGTAGTCAGAGTTTGCAAATGTGATAACCCATTCCTAAACTGCCTCCAGTTGCAGAACAGAAACTTATTTGGCTAGGGTATTGTGCACCCACCTTCTCATCCTGTTGGAGGGGGGTATCCCTTCCTGTGTCCCCATGCATGCTAATAAAGAAGCCTCTCCGGTCCAGATAAGCTGAGAAATATGTGTGTGCCATTTGAAAGACAGCACATTTCTTCCTGTTTTCCTTTGTCCACATAACCAGATGAGTATCCTCCTGATAAATGAGGATGACCTTTTCAGCTCTGTCCCTTCTGTTTTGTACCTGCATGCTTTTAAAGGTGCTTGTAACTCTGATAAGATGGCTTGCAGCGGCGTGCTTGGACATATGGCGTCCATACAGGACTTTTAATCTGCGCTTCTCTTTCCAAGTTGGTAGCTCTCTCTCTCTCTCTCTTTTCGCTGCCTGTGCTCTGATAAAAGAGGAAGCGAGTGAATGATGGGCAATTAATAGCACTAAGATTGAAACCTTTGGTATTTCTCAAAAAGCAATGGTATCACTTGGAGAAAAAGCAGACTGTCAATATGATAATTGGTGGGGGGCAGTATCTGGAGAAACGATTAAGGCAAAAAAAAAAAAGGAACATATTTGCAGCTGGGTTAAATGCCTTCATTCTAGATCTCCCTTCCCCACCTCTTGTCCCTGGAAATCAGAAACCCTTTTAAAGTGCCTCTTGCCAAAAACAAAAAAAAAACCCAAAAACTGGGGGGAGCACATATCATTTCACTATGCAAAGACACCCACCCTGCTATCATTATGCAACTTAAATTTTTAGACGCTCGAGTCTCATCTCTTTACTTAAATGTATCTGTGTACTTTAATAGGGAACATTCAGCTATGCTTCTATTAATGCAAAAACATTAAAGTGCCAGGCTGGAATCTGAAAGCCTTAAAGGCCTGTTTCAAACAGAACCTGTCATAAGATGTGCTCTGAAGCGTGTCCCCTTTAAGAGATTCAAGAATTAAATGTTCCCGTATGTGAATTTTATTTTGTACAGCACATTTGCTTTATGGCTACAATTAAGTTAGATGTGCCGATAACAATGTCTGCTTTCCATTTTAAATCGCACATTTCAGACAGTGTGCATTGTTTTATTATCTAATCCACATGCTTTTAATTGCAATTATGGTCCCTTATGAGTCCCCTGGGAGTGCATGATTGCAATTAAAAATGTAATTTAAATGTTAATTAATTACATTCATTTTCTAAACTGGGAAAATTTCATTTATTATTTTCATGTGTTGTGCACTTATCCTAAATGCATTACCTTCTAAATGTCCCCCCCCCTAAATTAAGTGTTATGTTTATAAAACAGGGTGTTTAATACCCTTTAAAATTTTGTTAGACTGTTTATACAAATGATTAATTTAAATTAATTGAATCTGAGCTCGATGTGAAATCTATATGTGCCACAAAGAATGGCACACCTTGATGCTCTCCTGATGTTTCATTAACATGGCACCAGAGAGCCCATCAGAAACATGTCTTGCACTCTCTGTGATGAACACTTCAAAAACTAAAAGGAAAGCCACTGATGTTCAAGTATGGATTTTTAACAGGCTCGTGATGGATTTTTGATTCTAAAATGGCACATTTGCATGTCCATAAAAATCTGGCCTTCCTTTCTATAATATATCACCATGAGTTTTCATCTGCCATTACAAACAACGTCAAATTATACCCTGTCTAATTACTTCAAGCTAACATTCTGGCATATGCTGTTCTTTTGGAGTAGACGACCTTTCCTCTGAAGTCTCACCTGACCACTAGGTAACCTTGCAGTAAGATTACCAGGTGAAAACCTGGAGTTTGCCGTAAGTCGGAAGCAGCTTGCCGACACATAACACACACACAAACAACCAAGAGATTATCCATGTACATTAAATTCTGCTGCTGAATCAGGAGTCAAGACGCAAAGAGAAACTGACAACTAATCCAGGCCATGTTGATAATAAGTACAGGTAGGGGATTGGTTTGAAAGTTACATAGGTAAACTATGCATTTAGCCACGCTGCCGTGCATAGTGAAACCCCAAGGGCACTGCCTGTTTGCAAAATGCCCATGTAATAGGTACACTGAAGTGAAGAAAGAGGCTTAATTCTCCTTGGCCAGTCCATCTTCTCCTGAACATCCATCATCCAATCAGGCTTCACTAAGGTCAATACTAAGGATCAGAATCAGGCCAAACCAAGTGTGTGGGGGAAGCGGTTATTAGCATATTCCAAGGTAGACTAGCTTCCAGACCATGCCTGATCTTATCAATCAGGTCAGCATAGGAAGATTTTTGTTTTCATGTGACAGGCATTTGGTGTGCTGAGCAGGTAGTTTGTCATCTCAGGAATCTACCTCAAGAATTGCATGACAATTTCATATGCTCTTTTTTGGCCCATGGCACTTTGAACTTTTGCATTAAGGTTTACAGGAGATGAAGCTTTTAGTTATGATCTTCTGGGTATTGAGTTCTGATCCCAAACCATCAGGGGAGAGGGAGGAGACTCTCTAATCATCTCTCTGTTTGTGGTTCTTCTTCAAAGTACTGGCTTATCCACCTTCCTTAGAATACTAGCAATGACTATGAAATCTCCAGAACTCTGAGAGAGGGGAGTGATAAAAATACATTGGGATGGTAAAGATGCTTTTACAGGTATCTTTACCCTATATGATCCATATTTAACTTTTGTTATGATCAATGTTTGTTGTTGTTCAGTCGCACAGTCGAGTCCGACTCTTCGCGACCCCATGGACCAGATTACGCCAGGCCCTCCTGTCTTCCGCTGTCCGCTGAAGTTTGCTCAATTTCATGTTCGTTGCATCGATGACACTGTCTAACCATCTCATTCTTTGCCGTCCCCTTCTTCTTTGACCTTCAATCTTTCCCAGCATCAGGGTCTTCTCCAGTGAATGCTCCCTTCTCATTTGGTGGCCAAAGTATTTGAGCTTCAGCTTCAGGATCTGGCCTTCCAGGGAACAGTCAGGGTTGATTTCTTTTAGGATTGACTGATTTGATCTCCTTGCAGTCCAAGGGACTCTCAAGAGTCTTCTCCAGCACCATAGTTCAAAAGAATCTATTCTTCGGCGCTCGGCCTTCCTTATAGTCCAACTCTCACAGCCATACATTACTACGGGGAATGCCATTGCTTTGACCATGCGGACTTTTGTTGGCAAGGTGATGTCTCTGCTTTTTATCATGCTGTTTAGGTTTGCCATCGCTTTCCTCCCAAGGAGCAGGCGTCTTTTAATTTCATGGCTGCAGTCACCATCTGCAGTGATCTGGGATCCTAGGAACGTGAAGTCTGTCACTACTTCTACGACTTCCCCTTCTATTTGCCAAGGAGTGATGGGGCCAGATGCCATGATCTTAGTTTTTTTGATGTTGAGCTTCAAGCCCACTTTTGCACTCTCCTCTTTCATCCTGAGCAAGAGGCTCTTTAGATCCTCTTCACTTTCTGCCATCAGAGTGGTATCATCTGCATATCTGAGGTTATTGATCTTTTCCCCAGCAATCTTAACTCCAGCTTGTGATTCATCCAGGCCAGCATTTCGCATGATGTACTCTGCATATAAATTAAATAAGCAAGGTGACAATATACATCCTTGTCGTACTCCTTTTCCTATGCTAAACCAATCAGTTGTTCCATATCCGGTTCTAACTGTTGCTTCTTGACCCTTATACAGGTTTCTCAGGAGACATATGAGGTGGTCTGGTACTCCCATCTCTTTAAGAACCTGCCATAATTTATTGTGATCCACACAATCAAAGGCTTTAGCATAGTCAATGAAGCAGAAGTAGATGTTTTTCTGGTATTCTCTTGCTTTCTCCATAATCCAGCGAATGTTGGCAATTTGATCTCTAGTTCCTCTACCTCTTCGAAACCCAGCTTGTACTTCTGGCAGTTCTCTATCCACGTACTGTTGGAGCCTAGCTTGTAGGATTTTGAGCATGACCTTGCTAGCGTGTGAAATGAGTGCAATTGTGCGATAGTTTGAACATTCCTTGACGTTGCCCTTCTTTGGGATTGGAATGTAAACTGACCTTTTCCAATCCTGTGGCCACTGCTGTGTTTTCCAAATTTGTTGGCAAATTGAGTGCAGCACTTTAACAGCATCTTCTTTTAAGACTTTGAATAACTCAGCTGGGATACCATCACCTCCACTAGCTTTGTTGTTAGTAATGCTTTCTAAGGCCCATTTAACTTCGCTTTCCAGGATGTCTGGCTCAAGATCGGTGATTATACCATCGTGGTTGTCAAGGACCTCGAGGTCCTTCTTGTATAGTTCTTCTGTGTATTCTTTCCATCTTTTCCTAATCTCTTCTGCTTCTGTTAAGTCCCTACCGTTTTTGTCCTTTATCATGGCCAGCTTTGCATGGAATGTTCCCTTGATTTCTCCAATTTTCTTGAAGAGATCTCTAGTCCTTCCCAATCTATTGTTTTCCTCTATTACTTTGCATTGTTCATTCAGGAAAGCCTCCTTATCTCTCCTTGCTGTTCTCTGGAAATCTGCATTCAGTTGGGCAAATCTTTCCTTTTCCCCATTGCCTTTAGCTTTCCTTCTTTCCTCTGCTATGTGTAAAGCCTCATCAGACAGCCACTTTGCTTTTTTGCATTTCTTTTTCTTTGGGATGGCGGTGAGTGCTGCCTCCTTTACAATGTCACGGACCTCTGTCCATAGTTCTTCAGGCACTCTGTCTATCAAATCTAGTCCCTTAAACCTATTCTTCACCTCTACTGTATATTCATCGGGGATGCGATCTAGGTCAAATCTGAATGGCCTTGTGGTTTTCCCAACTTTCTTCAATTTAAGTCTGAATTTTGCAATGAGTAGCTCATGATCTGAGCCACAGTCAGCTCCAGGTCTTGTTTTTACTGACTGGATAGAGCTTCTCCATCTTTGACTGCAAATTATATAGTCAATCTGATTTCGGTGTTGCCCATCTGGTGATGTCCATGTGTAGAGACGCCTCTTAGGTTGTCGGAAAAGGGTGTTTGCTATGACCAGCGTGTTCTCTTGACAAAACTCTGTTAGCCTTTGCCCTGCTTCATTTTGTTCTTCAAGGCCAAACTTGTCTGTTATTCCAGTTACCTTTTGATTTCCTACTTTAGCATTCCAGTCCCCTATGATGATGAGGACATCATTTTTTGGTGTTAGTTCTACGAGCTGTTGTAGGTCTTCGTAGAACTGGTCCACTTCAGCCTCTTCTGCAGCAGTGGTTGGGGCATAGACTTGGATTACTGTGATGTTGAATGGTTTGCCTTGGATTCGGACCGAGATCATTCTGTCATTTTTGAGATTGTATCCCAATACTGCCTTTCTCACTCTCTTGTTGACTATAAAGGCCACACCATTTTTTCTACGGGATTCCTGGCCACAGTAGTAGATATAATGGTCTTCTGAGTTAAATTCGCCCATTCCTGTCCACTTTAGTTCACTGATTCCCAAGATGTCGATGTTCATTCTTGCCATCTCATTTTTGACCACGTCAAGCTTACCTTGATTCATAGATCTTACATTCCAGGTTCCTATGCAGTATTGTTCTTTGCAGCATCGAACTTTCCTTTCACCGTCAGACACATCCACAACTGAGCGTCCTTTCGGCTTTGGCCCAGCCGCTTCACTCTTTCTGGGGTTACTCGTACTTGCCCTCTGCTCTTCCTCAGTAGCATATTGGACACCTTCTGACCTGAGGGCTCATCTTCCGGCGTCATATCTTTTAGCCTTTTGTTACTGTCCATGGGGTTTTCTTGGCAAAGATACTGGAGTGGGTTGCCATTTCCTTCTCCAGGGGATCACGCTTGGTCTGAGTTCTCTGCTGTGGCCTGTCCGTCCTGGGTGGCCCTCCACGGCATAGCCCACAGCCTCATCGAACCACGCAAGCCCCCTCGCCACGACAAGGCAGTGATCCATGAGGGAGATGATCAATGTACATTGAAAGTATTCACACCAGACATCACATCACTAGCCTGGAACATAGTAAGCATATCACTTAGAGCAGACCTAATAAGCAACTAAAGCACCATAATGTGACTTAAATATGTGATTACTGCTTACATTGTATTTTTTTAAAATGCGCATAAGCCTCCTGGAGGACTTCCAATGGAAGAGCAAGATACACTTCACATACACACACATATACACCATAATCGAGAGCATTTAACAGTGTGATCCTAAGGACACTTTCCTGGGAGTAAGCACCGTTAAATGAAATGGGATTTACTTCCAAATAGGCCTGTTTAGGATTGCTTCCTAAATGACTACGGTTCAGCAGCAGGCTTGAGACCAGGTGCTCTACCTAATAGGATCTTCAGTCTCAAAAGCTGGTATTCGGGCTGGAGACATTCTAGGGCCAGATGGACCTTCACTGACTTGCTCCATTGGTTACATGAATCAACAGGTGAGCCCACAATTCCACCTAGGTGTAGCTTCTGGTAGCACAGTTCAGTCTGTCTCTCCTTGAGGTTAAGGGGGTAAAATCTGACTGGAGGTGACAGCCGTGCTGGCTTCAAAAAAAAAAGTTCATAGTTATTATATCAACAGGCTCTGTGATCATTCATAGTGCACACATTCTAACACCTTTAAAAAATCTCTTCTCCCAGCCTCTGAGATGCTCAGCTGTGAATGGGTTTATGGCACTCCTGCAAATAGCCCTTCTCCTTCTCCTTCTTCTTCATTATCATCTGCCATCAAGTATTCACAATTAACTTGAGGCAACCCCATGAAGTCCCACCTCAGGTTCTCAAGGCAAGAGATGAGCAGAGGTGATTTGCCATTGCCTTCCTCTGCATAGCAACTGTGGTCTTCCATGTTGTTATCATGGCCAACTATACTTAGCTTCCAAGCTCTGACAGGCCCAGGCTATTTGGGCTGCCAGTGCAAAAAACTGAGGGAAAGAGCCAGGACCCAAAAAGAGCCCAGGAGCAATCATGCCAAGAGGCTTGAGGGAGGCAAGGATGTGTGTTTCCCATGACCAGATGATCCAGTGCAGCGCCTTTTAAGAGACCTTGGTGCATTGACCTGGAACAGTGAGCTGTAAGGAGAAGCCAACAGTCTTGCAATTCCTCCCTCCAATTCGGAACACTGCAATTCACTTGGTGCCAGGGACATCAAAACAATTATAACTACTGATAACCTTCACTGGCTATTAGGGGGAAAACAAAGATTCTAAATTAATTACTCCTCTACTTTTAAAGCTGGCATGACATGTTCTACTTATTGTGTGATTCGATAATTTCTCTAAATTAACCTTGTTCACCTTCCATTTCCTCTACAACCTGGCATTGCAATTTCCCTGAATTGTTCCGCCATACACGACATTCACTGGACAGGCGGGGGGGGGAGAGTGCCTCCTGTGAGTTTCCAGAGCATCTCCCAGAATTCACCAGCTCATTTGCATCATGTTCACTACAATTGTCATAAAGACAGAGAGATAATGTATCAGGAGAGGTGCACTGAATTACCTGTCAGATATAGAGACGTTATTTCCCCCCACAGTTAAGTTAGGCATTTACTTTTACTTTCATCTAGTACTCTGTAGAATATATACTGGGGATGTACATTTGTTTATTACTTAAAGAAAAAGAAATGAAAAAAAAAGTTATGTTCTATAAAGCCCTGTACAGCCTGTGACCAATATACCTCAAGGACCACCTCCTCCTGTGTGAACCTACTGTTTCATGCCAGTCATCTTTGGAAGTCCTGCTTCAGTTGTGCCCACCATCTGAGGATAGATGGGTGGCAAACCTGAGAAAGAGCTTTCTCAGCCATGGCACCAAAACTGTGGAACTCCCTCTCCAGGGGAATTCACCTGTCTCCCGCTATCAGAGTTTTCTGCCAGCAAGTGAATATTTTTTGTTTTGTTTGTGGTACCCTTAGGAACAGTTACTGGCCCCCCTCCTTGGTTCTGGTATTGTTTGTTTATGTGTTTTTATTGCATTATTTTAAATTGTTAAATGTTGTTTTTTTAATTTTTTAAGGTGTGCCACCCTGATTGGGCAGAAAGGCAGCATAAAAATGTTTTAAATAAATAAAATATTCATTATTGTCACTCCTGCAACAAGAACAAACAAAAAGAAACAAATTGAATCTTTTAATATTAAACATCATTATTCTGGCAATTGGCGGTCTGGTTTAAAGTGCTGAAGCTGAGTTCAGAATGAAAGGAAGCGGGGGGATCAGACCTCTCCAAAGACAGCAGAATAGCATATGTGGTTCTCTTTCCTTTGTTATACTCTCACAACTAGGATTGCCAGTTGCCTGGTGGAGGTGGGCAATCCCCTGTTTTTGTGTACTCCCACCCACTGCCGGCCAGGAGAAAATTCCCCACCCTCCCCCCCAATCAGCGACATTGCATATTACATGCCTACATCACCTGGAAGTGACATCAGCATATCAGCACATCGGCAACATTGGGGGGTGATGCTCTGGCTTTTGGGCAGAACTCTATGGTTTGATGCTAATTTTACCATAGAGTTTTGCCCAAAAACCAGAGCGTCGCTTCCGACATGCCAACATCACTTCTGAGTGACACAAGAATGTTGCATGCAATGCCACTGTTTGGGAGGAATGGGAGGGCAACGTCACTTCCTGCTTCTGGAATGTCCCCCCCATCCCCCAGCCAGCAGGCAATCCAGACCTTTGATGATTCATCAAATATCACCAGATGGGTATTACAGTTCTGGAAGGATTTGAGCCCAGGCCTCCCCAGTCTTAGTTCAACACTAACCCCAATACCACACTCTTTCTTCCCTCTCTTTCTAGTAGCAATTCTAATGTGAGTCTGTCTGTGGTGTTAAGTCTGTACCCTACATGGGGTACTGTTAGTTTCATGTGTGTTTTATTCTGTTTACTTGCCATACACATGCCTTGTGTTTTATTCACACTGAGTGCACACATCCTACTGGCTAGCTTCTCTATCTCTGTTAATGGGCAGCCTTAAAAAAAAAGTATACAAAACTGGTTTAATTTGCCTACAAAAGGTGTACAAAAAAGGACCATGTCGGACCTCTTGGAGAAGAACACTCCAAAATTGGCACTACAAAAATATTTGTATACGATAGATTCAGGTGGGTAGCCATGTTGGTCTGAAGCAACAGAACAAAGTTTTTGTCCAATGGCATCTTTAAGATCAACAAAGTTTAATTCTGGGGATAAGCTTTCATGTGCATGCACACTTCTTCAGAAGATGGCACTCAAGTTTTGAGGAAGACCTAGCTTGTTATCTCAGACTGATGATAGGAGAAATATAAATTCATCTTTTGGTCTCACAGTATTTTGATTAGGGCAAAAAGCAGAATGGCAATCCAACTTCCATCTTCTCCTAACCAATGCAACATAGCTACTTGGGTCATGCCAGCCAGAGACTGACCGTATAGACTGACCGTGCTGCTACCCAATTGGACAATTGTGTCTCTGTGTGGTGATACTGCATTATTAGTGAGCCTCTCTCAGAATGTCTTTAGCATACATTATTTGCTTCCTTTCCTGACCTTGCTTTTATTCCAGATGGGAATGAACATTGCTTACCAAACCATCTTTAGTTAACATTTTGAGAAACAGGTTAGCTTCATATCAGGTTAAGATATCTGGTCATTGTTGGTATCTTTCCAAGGGTAGCCATCCCTATTGGAGCAATGCATCAAGTTTGATTTCTGCTATTCCAGTGCAGAAAAGTCAAAATCCAACAAGTGTCAATGGGCACAAAAGACTTTCCCTGCTGAACTGTGGAATTCCATGCTGTCTTGTACCATTTCCATGTCTTGAGGAGACGGAGCTCATATTAGTGGTGAAATTTTCATTCTTGAGTAGGGGTGTGCATTCGGATATATCTGAGCCAAAAAATATCTGAAAAAAACCTTATCAGTATTTTCCAGCTATTCTTTCAGCCTGATATAGATTTGGGTATTTTTTCGGCTATCCAAAATGGTCAAGTCCCCAGAATTCCAAAAATATTCAGGATTTTTTGGGACTGCCAGATAGTTGAAGTTAAAAGGTGTTTAAAGGGACTGCAGTCCAATCAAATGCCTTCCAGGTGAACTTACCACTTGGAGAAGGTGTTTAAAGGGGCTCTGATCCATTGAAGCCAATGGAAGATGGGGGCACTTTGTTGGGGGCCCATAGAATTGGACCCCTGGTTCAATGTTTTTTAAACTTAGGGTTTTTTTTGGGAGAGGCACCAGCAACTATGCTGCAAATTTGTTGCCTCTAACTCAAAAAACACCCCTCCCTGAGCCCTAGATACCCCTGGATCAATTCTCCTTTATACCTTATGGGGACCATCCCCATGGGGTATAATAGAGCTGGAAAAAAAATCAAGATTTCCAAAAAATCACAATACCATACTGGTATTGGGATTTGGGAATATTGGAAAATACTGATTTTTTGGGGTTCAAAATACCCAAACCCCCAAAAGGATCATTTTTTCTTGCACACCCCTATTCTTGAGGTTTCAATCTGAACTTCATTGCTTCTGTTTATGATGTAAATGCATGCAGTATCATCATTATTTCTGCATCAGTATATTTGCATTATGTATATTATACATATAAATAACGTATGTTGTTCGTATAAATGCCATATAAACTTCATGCAAGAAAATTTATAACATGCATACACAGTATAAAGGAATCAACAAAACCAGCAGTGGAAAGTGGAGAGCTCACTCAGCTGACAAAAATATGCATGTAGAAAGAAGGAAAGTATGGGACATTTACTCCAGATCTGCTTCACATGGCTACTGAGCCATCTGGAACAGGGAATGACGGTGGCTTCTGGTTGAAAAAGAGAACCTGTGATTGGTTGAAGGGAAAGCTACTTCCCTCTGATTGTCAAGGGCTCCATAGTAGCACACCTGCTCTGTGTACAAAAAATCCCTTGGAACTCCAATTAAACAATAACAGAGGTAAGGAGATCTGTCTGAGAACCTGAAGAGCTGCTGCCAGTCAGAGGAGACAATACTAATCTAGCTGGACCACTAGCCCAGCTCAGCTTTATGTAACCATATATCTGTCATTTGTCACTAACATGGAAAACTCTTCTGTATCCGGCATTTATTTCTTTCTTTCTTCAAATTTGTACCCCGCCTAAGCAGGCTAACAGCAATAAAACATAACATTTGATATCATAAAATTTCTAAAACAATTCATTAAAATCAGATTAAAGGTAAAGGTAAAGGTTCCCTTGCTCGAAAGCCAGTCGAATCCGACTCTAGGGTTGCGGTGCTCATCTCCGTTTCAAAGCCGAAGAGCCAGCGCTGTCCGAAGACGTTTCCGTGGTCATGTGGCCGGCATGACTAAACACCAAGGCGCACGGAACGCTGTTACCTTCCCACCAAAGTGGTACCTATTTATCTACTTGCAATTTCTTGCTTTCGAACTGCTAGGTTGGCAGGAGCTGGAACTAGAGACGGGAGCTCATTCCGTCTTGCGGCACCTGGGTCTTGAACTGCTGAACTACTGACCTTCCACAGCCTGCAGTTCAGTGTCTTAACCACTTGAGCCACCGCAGCTCCTCAGATTATAAAATCAGATTATATCAATATAAAGTGCTAGCAGTGGTGTTTTCCTATCATATCATATAGATGGGGCTATACGTTGTATAGATCATCTGTGTGTTCAGCTCGTTGGTCATTTCATATCTGAGTGGCAGGCTCAGACTGTCAGCGGTAGACCAGGTACCAGGCTCTACATGTTGATGGTGATAATGATGGTCATGGTGGTGGTGGTAATGGTGGCAGCAGCTCCTAATTAAAGGCCTGGTGGAAGAGCTCCGTCTTGCAGGCCCTGTGGAACTATAAAAGGTCCTACAGGGCCCTGGTCTCTTCTGGGAGCTCATTCCACCAGTGTGGAGCTGCCACCGAAAAAGCCCTTGCCCTGGTCACTGCCAGCCTGGCATCCTTGGGAACAGGGAGGGCCCGATGATTTTGGGACCCTACCAAAGTGCTCTCTGGGGTACATATGGGGAAAGGAGGTCCCTTGAAACAAATCCAGTATGCTATTGGCAGCCAGTGCAATGCCTTCAGGACAGGTTGGATGTGCTCCCTCATGGGAAGACCTATCAACAACCGGGCTACAGCATTTTGCACTAGCTGCAGCTTCTGGATTTGCGACAAGGGCAGCCCCATGTAGAGAGCGTTGCAGTAGTCTAATCTTGAGGTGACCATTGCATGAATCACTGTTGCTAAGTCATTGTTTTCAAGGAAAACTGTTCTTCTAGACCCCATGTAGCTTTCATCTATCCTAGAGCTTCATGGTGCCCTGACCTTCTAGAACCCAGCTGAGAATGATCCTGTCTTTCCCCTGCATCTTGTCAAGGATCCAGTAGAACCCCCAGTTTGATATCAGTTACAGGGAGCTGATGCAGTAAACCCAATGAGATCACTGCATTTTTTTGGTTGCAGACACACACACACACACACTTTTTAAAAAGTGTTGCCCTATTTAGTTACCTTGGCAACTGCCACATCATGGGTTCTGGAAACTGAATGCTTCCTCTGTGCTCTGGAGCATGATCTGTCAGAAGCTCATGTATCTGCTTCAAAGATGCATGTGCTTTATCCTGTAGAACTTATGGCTAGTTTATCATGCAGTCCAGCCCATAGCTGTGTGAAAATGTCTCCTATGAATCAGCCTGTAGCCACTTAGACCTTAATGTTAGCTTAACCCATTGTCGGGCTTTTGCAAAAAATGACTGCAGGTGAACTCCAGTTGGAAAGATGCATGGAATTTCCAGAGAGCTAAGTTATCTAGCCTCTTAAATTATTATTACATACCTATTATTAATTTACTACCTCCAAGCCATTTCCAGTGACTTCCTCGGTATCACAGTCTGCTGCTAAACTTGTACTTCATAGCTGCCTGTCTGCTGGTTCTACTTGTAAGCCTTTCCATAGATATATTCTCGTTCTCCTTGACCCCAGTCTTCACAATGCAGAATTTGTAGAAGTTTTTTTAAATAATTGGGGCTGAACTTGGGGGGTGGGCTTTAACTTCCTGTCAAACATTACAAGAATTGCCTTGCTGTATCAGCCCACTGTTCAAGTCCAGTATCCTACTGACAACAGGATACTTCAGTAATGTTAAAAGCAAGAGATACTGGGAATAATCATCCTCTACTGTTTGTCTCCAGCATCTGATATTAAGTGGTATACTGCTTGTGTACATGGAAGTTCTGTTTTGCTATTATAGTTCACAGGCAGGAACCCACAAAGACTTGCAAGGGGGGGCATCTCATTTTCCCCTCCCCCACTATTTCCTCTTTCCCTTTCCTGAAAGCCTCCATAGCCTCTCACCTTTTCCTGCTTCCTTCTCTCTTTCCCACCCTAGTGGGTCTCCCAGACTCTTCTTTGAAGCTCTAACCACTGTCAATGTTCCCTCTAAGCTGTGGAGTCTTGTGAGCAAAAATTCTACTTTGTGAGCGACTGGCACTAAAGTTGTGAGCAAGTGATTTGGCTTCTGCATAAATTAGTGTGCTCTGGAGCCATCCTTCCTGAGCTGAGACAAAAATGTGTGAACCAGAGGCTAAAAAACTATGAGCTCGCTCACACTAACTCAGCTTAGAGGGTACATAGACCACTGTACCACACTAACTTTTATAGGGTGGCTGCTATAGGGAACAGTAGTGGGTAACTAGGTCTAAGTGAGTCAAGGAAGTCATGAGTCATGGTATCAAGTTACCCAGTGGTTGCTGTGAGGACTTGCTCTAATAAGTCATCTCTCAAAGACCAAAGCAGCCCTGAAACAGGACCTAACCCTGCCATTGCCTTTTTTACTTACAGAAACCAAGCCTAGAATCATATGGTTGCCTAGCAACAGCCACTGAAAGCTTCTGTTTCTTAAAGCTGCAGGCATTCCTTTGATCATCTTGGGGGAGGGGTTAACCATCTATTTTTTTTCTTTCAGATTTTTCTGCAGACCTGGAGCATTTTTCAGGATTGTAGAAACATCTGTCTTGTACTTTCACAGCTCCAGTCACCAGATTTAAGTATCCACAGATTTGGCTGACTTCGCTATTAGAATATGCAAGTGAGGACCCACAAGAAACTTGCAGGGAGGGAGTATTCCCCCATCTTTGCTTCATTCTCACTCCCCCTTCTTTGTCCCCTTTCCCCTTCTATGAAAGTTTTCTCCTCTCTTTCTACTCCACCATCTTCTCTAGAAATCCTCTCTTATCATTCCCTTTCTCCCCTCACCCTTGTATGTTGTTATGCCCCCTCTTACCCCAGCCCTTCTCAAACAATGTCCCCCTTTCTTCCCCCTTCTTAATCTGCCCTTGTCTTTCTCTCCCTCAATCTCCCCTTCTATGTTTCTGCCTCCCCCAGACAATCCCCCTTCTTTGTCTTTCTCTCTCCCCCCAAGCCAATCTCTCTCCTTTCTGTTTCTCCCCAAGCCAATTCCCCTTCTTTCTCGTTCCCCCTTCTTTTTCTCTACCTTTGAGCCCGGCAGCAGTGGTGGTGCCTGGGAGCTGCTCCAAGCCTAGAGCAACTCCAGGCTATCCAACTTCTGGTTTCTGCCGTAGCCAAGCCCAGAGACTCTCCCAGCATCTGCTGCTGCCATGGCTGGGCCCAGAACCTCTCTCAGCATTCCCTGCATCTACAGCCAAGTCCAGCGTAGCTCCCCATGTTCCCCACTGCTGTGGCCTAGAGCCTCTCTCAGCATTCCCCACCACCAGGGCTGGGCCCAGAGCAGCAGCTTAGCAGAAGCAGCAGCAGCTGGGCCCTCAGGGGATTTAACCCGCCCCCATGTATTTTTTTTAATTAAAGGTTTTTCTGCAAGCTTGGGGGTTACCCAAGTTTGCCAAAAACCTTCTTTTGGGTATGTGTAGTCCCCAATCCATGGATTTATGTATCTGCAGATAGGGAGAGCACTTAGGAAATAGATATTTAAGCATATTCACTGCCACAGGATGTGGTGGCAGCTACAAGTATATACAGCTTCAAGAGGGAATTGGATAAACCAAGGGTGGCCAAACTGTGGCTCCCCGCAGGGCAGCTGGGGAAGCAAAGGGGAGACATGCCTCCCTGATTTGGTCTTCCCTTCCCCAGCTAGGGTTCCCTAGGCTTGAGGCAGGGGCGAACAGAGAAAGAAAGCAACTTTAGCTTTAAATGCATTCTCAAAGCCCCCCCCCCCCGCCTACAACTATAATTGAGCAAATAAATATCATTATAAATATCTATGTTTATCCTTTTGTTTTTATTTTTGGCAGTCTTGTTAATGTTAATAAAAAGCAAATTTGCATATTTTTCAATAAAAACATGTCTGTAATATTTGTTCACATTATGTGGCTCTCAAACATCTAATGTTTATTCTGTGTGGCTCTTTGGCCACCCCTGGGATAAACATATGGAGCAGTCGTCCATCAGTGGCTATTAGCCACAAGGTATAGATGGGAACTCTTGGTCTGGGGCAAGTGATGCTCTGTATTCTTGATGCTGGGGAGGAGGGCAACAGTGGGAGGGCACTGCTGGACCTCCTGATGGCACCTGGCATTTTTGGCCGCTGTGTGACAGAGTGTTGGACTGGATGGGCCACTGGCCTGATCCAACATTGGCTTCCCTTATGTTCTTATGTTCAAAATTTGTGGTAGTGACTTTCATAAGTTAGTTGTCATTTTTGGTTGTGCTACCTTACTCTGTTAGCCCTGAACCTGCTGTTTTCATTTCATAAACTTAAATTCCGGTAATGGGGGGGGGGGATCCCTCTTTCCACTCTATTCATAATCGTCCCCCACCCTTAATTTTCATAAAGGAACCAGTCTATTTTTATGGAGAAGGTGCACAAACATTTCAATTATTTTCATTAGCCTTTATGGGCACTTTCCCAGCCCTTTCTGAGACAATCAGAATTTTACACCAACTCCAGGAACAGTAGTCATGTATGAATGCTGCAGCAAAAGCAATAGAGTCTAGCAGATTTATTATGGCATAAACTTTCATTGACTCCATCCTTCTTTGTAAAAATGCTCTGACACAGTGGGTTCTGGTCCACAAAAGCTGCCACAACAAATCTGTTAGCTTTTAAGGTGTCAGGAGACTCTTTACTAGAAAAACAGCACAATATTCAAGGTTCCTTGTATTTACATAGTCGACAGTGGGACACTCGCGGTTTTGTTTCCCGTCCTTTCCCAAACCATTCCTAGTATTGTTCATTTCTTTCACTGCTGCCACACAGTGAGACAGCGAGGCGACAAGATGGAGGCAATCAGGGATCGGATCTCCTGATGTCTTCAATTTGATTTCAGAGCAGCTGTGGAGACCTCCCGATTGAGTGAACCCTGGCAGTAGAGAGGAGGGATGGAATCAACTCTTCTTGCAGCTGATAAAGGGGGGGGGGAAGACTGGGGGTACAAAATTTTCCCAGGAATACATGTGCTTGAAAGGCCTCAGAAGACTGGCAGTCCACTTGCCTCCTTTTCCTCTTATGTCCTCATCTAGTACTATGCTTGTAATCTCAGGGCTTCAGCAACAGCCATAGGGCTGTCTAAAAATCCATAACAGCTCATTTTAACTCTTGTGTTGACTTGAAAACATAACATGTGTTCTCCTGTAGCAAATGAATGCTTCCTATGTCTTCCGGATAAACAAAAGGTTCAAGTGGATTCCTTTCTGTTTGATTTAATGAGCGTGTGCTTGCCAGTTTTTTAAATGTGTGCCAGGGGGCTCATGGTGGCTCTCGGTGGCCCTGTACACATGTATGCACACACATGACAATTTAGACTAGGATCTGAGAGACCCAGGCTTAAACCCCACTCTACCATGAAGCTCGTCAGGTGACCCTGGGACATTCTGTCTCTCAGACTAACCTACTACAGAGGGCTGTTGTGGAGATAAAATGGAGGAGCACAGAACAATGAATACTGTCCTAAGTGCCTTGAGGGAAAGGCAGGATAAAAATGTATGAAATAAATAAATAAATAAAAATATCTATTGGCCCTGCCAGAGAAAGCATACAAAGTAGAGTGGGAGAAATATCAGCTTTGGGTAAGGGGCATGTTTTAGATCAGGAAAAATGAGGAGAAAATGGGTACCTTTGGTCTTGATTCAGTTCTCTCCGCCTCCCAATACTGTCTTCTATATAAAATGTAGAGGCAATGGTGAACAGAAAAAATATGCAGATCTGGTCCGAAGTGGTCATTAATTGAGAACTCTGACACAAAGTTGTCCTAACTGACGTTCCTACCTCACGCCTTGAGATTTGGCTTCAGGTGTTCTGAGGGTTACAAAAGACGCATGGGAACCAAGTTCCTGAGTAATTTGTCAGCCTTATCCTTAAAGAGGGCCGTTTGTTTCACTTCCTTCCTCTGCAAACAGTGACCCTACCTTCAACTTGTCTTGATCGGGATTGACAAACTGGCCATGCTCAACCGTCTCATCAATTTCAATCGCTATTGACTGCACGAAAGAGCAAATGTGGCTGCCTCCATAAGAGGATCTCACTTGAACATTACCAATAGTTTGCAGCCGTGATAGATGGAGGTCCCTCTTGAGATAAATATGGCTTAGACAGAAACAGGGTAGTGTTGCTTTTCCAGATGAATTCCTCCAAATACACTGAGCTCTAAACAACTGAAGCTGCCTTATACAGAGTCAGACCATTAATCTGTGTACCTCAGCACTCTGTACTCTTGCTGGCAGCAATTCACCAAGTTCTGAAGATCTTTCCCAGCTTCCTGAGGTCTTTTCACTGCTGATGCCAGGGACTGGAAATGGTACCTTTGTTTAACCACTGAGCTACGGCCCTTCTCTTATGTTTGGAGGCTTTATTGCATTGGTGAAAAGATTTAATAGTCACTATCAAAATAAATCCATCCGTTTTATCTGCCCATTTCTGGCCACAATTGTCTGGACATCTCCCCTGCTGGAAAGTCGCAAGTGTGAGACCGATTCCGCAAAAGCAGTTGTTGCACCCTCAATCTCCTGTTTCCCCCGGTTGTTTTGCTCAGTTTTCTTGCCGTGTGGCCACTTTTTGACCCACATCTCCACCCAATTTCCCCTGCATCTTCTTGATCCTTATATGGGAGGTCAAGGGCGCAACAGCTGCTTTTGCAGAACTGGTCCGTCTTTATTCACCTATTGAAAAGAGCAAGAGTCCAGTAGCACCTCAAAGACTAACAACATATGTGGCAGAGTATGAGCTTTCGTGAGTCATGGCTCACTATACAGCTAGAATGTATCTGAAGAAGTGAGCAGTGACTCACAGAAGCTCATCCCTTGCCCCATATATTGTTTGTCTTTAAGGTGCTACTGAACTCATGCTCTTTTCTACTGCTACAGACAAACTAACACTGCTTCCCAACTTGATTTATTCAGCTATGAATGTCATGCACGCTATGCATGCTAGTAGACTAATGTATGTTTCAAATGGAGGTAGCATATGTGGTTATTCAAAATACATCACCCCACCAAAAAAAAAAATAAAGTCTAGAAAAGCAAGGTAGCCATTGAGTCAAGCGAGCACCACCAAGTTCCTGTTAGACCCTACTGGGAATGTCGTACTCCAGTGGGAAGATAAATCCTAACAACTCTGTGCATGTTTACTCAGAAGTAATTAAATGGGGCTTATTCCCAATGAAGCGTGGACAGTACTACAGTTGTAAAGGAGGTCTGTATGTCAGTGGTATTTATTTATGAAATTTGTATCTGACCTTTTCCCTTTCATGGAATTCAAAGCGACATGTATTGGGTTCCTCCGAAGCCTTCAATCTAGGCTTTGACTGGACAGGAATCTGCTTAGGATCAATGATTGCCAGTCAGGTTCTCTTAATAGGTTGTCAGTCAGATCTCCTGCTTCTTCTGATTCAAACCGGAGATTCTGAATGGCAACCCCTAGCAGCCAATTATATATTACTTTGAGTTCCCTGCTCAAGTTAAAACTTCACATCAAAAGCTGGACCCTGTCTGGTATATACTTCCTGTTCCTTGTCTCTCTGTTTTCACCTTTATTTCTTACCTTGCTCTTTCACGGTTAATGAATCAAACCTAACCCTTTTGCTATGAGGGGAAACGGGCGGCAAAAGTAGCTTGTCTTTGCCAAGCAGCAGCCAGAGACCATTCGATGCCATCTGGGATTCAGAAGTACAGTTCTCCTGAACACAGCAAAATGGCCAGTCCTGAATCTAGGTTGGAGGCTACAGTGACGGTGGCAACCTTTTCTAATGATTTCCACTTGTGCCAGGAACATGTATCTCTGAGGGTCTACTGGATGTTTACACGGGACCAGGTTTTGTCAACATGAACACCCTATACATAGTAGCCCTGACCTTGATAGCCGAGACAAGTCCAGTCTCATCAGATCTCAAGAGGAAAGCAGTATCAATCCTGGTTAGTACTTGGGTGGGAGACAACCAAAGAAGTCTAGGGTTGCTGTACAGAGGCAATTGATAACAAACCACCTCTGAACATCTCTTGCCTTGAAAACGCTATGGGATCACCATCAGTGTTCCCTCTAAGCTGAGTTAGCGTGAGCTAGCTCATAGTTTTTTTAGCTCCAGCTCACACATTTTTGTCTTAGCTCAGGAAGGATAACTCCAGAGCAAACTAATTTATGCAGTAACCAAATCGCTCGCTCACAACTTTAATGCCAGTAGCTCACAAAGTAGAATTTTTGCTCACAAGACTTCACAGCTTAGAGGGAGCATTGGTCGCCATAAATCAGCTGCAACTTGCTGGGAAAACAAAACATGGTGGGAGGTGGGAGGAAACGGATACCATCTTATCTCCCTGCCTGCCCAGTGCACCATTCCCATTTCCCACTCTCAGTGGACATCCATGTATTGTTGAACCATCTGATTTGGTATTCCTATGTCCCATATCATATGGTTGAAATATCCCCAATGACTCTTAATATTTAACTGGTGTTTGAACCAAATTGAGCAATATGGAAAGGTGTGAATGCCCACTGCTGTCTAGGATGAGGCGGGCATACTGAGTGGGTGGAGAGGTAAGGCACATTCTGCTTACTACTGACCCTACCATATGTAAGTCTGGCATATTGTCCAAACCAGACACAGAATGGCACTCTTTAATTGGCAGAACTACACACAGATTCCGCTTCATTTCTAATTAACAGGTAACTATATTTTTTTTACATTCATTTTCTTCTTTCTCAGGATCTTCAAGCCTCTGACATTTTGCCAAGCATCCCTCTCTTCCTCCCTGATTTCCCAAATGCATGCTGATTTTGAACACATGAGCGATTACCAAGCTGATTAGGGCAATTATGTTAGGTCCGCATGAACCCTGACCACATGGTTGCTGTTTTATGTGAATTGGGCAATGTGTGGGCTTTCCTTCAGAGTACTGGTTCACATCTTTGGAAACTGTATGTGTATGGAAAATCCAAACACTGTCCAATTCATATGAGACAGTGGTGTTTTCACGCACACTTGATTGATTATCGTATGGTAGTGTGTATGTGTAGTATAGCCAGGAGATCCTAAGATTGTCTGGCAGCCAGAAGTTCTAGCTCTTTTAGCGTTATGCACCACTAATTGGTGAGCTAGGCTTGTTTTTAAGACAAGAAATGTTTCAAAGGTGGTTTTGCCATTTTCTCCCTCTGCATCATGCTCCTGGTATTCCTTGGAGGTTGCCCATCCAAATACTAGCCAGAGCCAATTCTGCTTAGCTTCCAAGATCTGATGAGATTGTGCTAGACTGGGCTATACAGGTCAGGGCCACACACACTAAATAACGCACTTTCAATCCACTTTCCATGCACTTTGCAACTGGATTTTAGTGTGTGAAATGGCAAAATCCACTTGCAAACAGTCACTGAAGTGGATTGAAAGTGCATTATTTATCATGTGTGAAATTACCCTGTACAGTGACTGCTCCTATTGGCTGGGTACCCAGTTTGTGTGCTGAAGAGGGCTATAATCTTTATGTTTAAAAAGTCATAGGCCCAGGGGACTGATTCTATGTTTCAATTAGCTCAAAGAGCTTGAGGTTAATTTTAACAGGGCCACTTTTAATACTGTGCCATAGAATTAATTCAGATGACCAGTTCCTCCACTCACCTTGATGCTACACTGTGAGGTCTACATGAAACTGGATCATGGTGGTGGACTCCAGAACAGCATGGACTCGGCATTCATCACTATACTTTTGGCCAACCTCAAACCCCTTCTGTAAACAAAAGGCCTTTAAAAGGGGGAGAAATATTGTTCCAGTGCAGTGACATAGATGGGAGATCCATCTGGTTTCTGTTCGTAGCTGTGCAGGCTTCCTCTGTTATTGTTGGCAAGTTGTTAATTTGGCTGTGTCTCAGTTAGGATAATTAATTGCATTAGGGTTTTTGAGAGACTTGAATGACTGATGTAAGCTGAGCCCGCTGCCTGGTGAACACCTTAAAATAAGACTCCTTGCTGCACAATGAAGTATTATTAGATTTAGAAGGAGGAAATTGCTAACAGTCAAGGGGCTCGAATCAAGAGAGGCATGCAGGAAGATCCACGTGTACAGCTGGGCTTTATGCTTTCCTGCGCAGCAGCCAGTCCTCCGTGCTGAATATGGAGTTGTTTTCTGAAACACAAATATCGAACTTCAGGAGCAATTTCTGGTGTTGAGACACTCTGATTAAGCTCAAAGGCAGATGCGTCTGCCATATTTCTGCTTGATGGAAAGTTCAAACCCCTGCCTTTTTAATTTGTGGGACTGTTTATCATTTCTTTATCCCATGCGGCAATTGAGATTTTAACTTAGTATCCTTCATCCATTGTTCATTTTCTATCTTTTCATTTTGTGTTGTTTTCTTTTCCATTTCATTTTTGCCTTTTTTCTTTGCAGTGGGAAAAAAATGTTTGCCTGTTTTCCAGCCCCCCAATCCACCTCCAGCCAGCTGGCTGGTGGGAGGAGCTCCACCCCCAAAGAGCCCTGTCATGCCCAACGTGCCCGGTGCAATGATATCACCCAGAGGTGACATCATTGCACTGGGCACATCATGCAGGGGATGTTCTAGTGTTTGGGTAAAAACTCTATGGTGACCATAGAGTTTTTTGCACAAATGCTAAAGCATCCCCTGGAGCCCCCTCCTGAGACCAAAGTAAGACCTGGTAACCCTACTGTATCATGACATGAGCAATGTATGAATGTATCATTAACACAACTGGTGGTGTGACTTGGAGCTTAGAGTTGATTCAAACAATGCAAGGTCCCAGTACTTCCTTGCCAGAGTGAACATGAAACCTATGTATAAATTGCCATCTGTAGCAACATGGAGGGGTGTTTCAGTGAAATGGCAGGTAACAATTGGTCACAGTTCTGCAATACACCCACAACTACCCAGCTATCAGATTAGGGTTGCAATGGCTGGCAACCAATGGGAGACTGGGAGGTGGGGAAATGGAGGGGCATTGCCATGGTGATGGCATGATGTCATTTCTAAGCCAAACTCAGAGGTGATGTCTTGCCACTCTAAGATTCAGTGAAAACTCTATGTTTTACCAGAGTTTTATTCAGAGTTTCTGCTGAATCCTAGAGTGACATGGTGTCATGTCAAGGTATATGGCCTGGAAATGGCATCATGCTATCACTATGACAATGATTGTTATGTTATTATTTACTCCTGCCATCATTCTGGGGGACTGCAGTGGGTGATTTCTCTCCCACTGTAGCAAGAGCCCTGGCTAGCCTAATATCCATATATATATTATAATAACCTGTAAAGAAATGTGAACTTCATGTTGATTTTTGCACCTAGAACAACAAGCAGTCTCTGTAAGAAAACTTTTTATTATTATATTAGGAGGCCCTTTAGTAGTGGACATCTTTGTCCAGGCCCAGTGGGACGTTTCCCCAAATGAATTCAGTTCTAATTCAATTAATTTGGGCTACCATTAGAAGCTTCTCCAATTTTGTGAGCATTTTTTGACAGGGCCCCCAAAATGTTCCCATTTCTGGTAATTTCCCCCCACATGGTGGCTGAACTAATAAGATCACTCATTTGAGTGATCCAGGGAGGAAGAACCAGCCGCCTGGCAACAAATTCCCAGTGAGAGGCTGTGTGATATAGTATTTAGAGTGTCGGATTAGGATCTAGAAGGACCAGGTTTGAATCTCCACTCTGCTATGGAAGCCTGCCATCACACAGGTACTCAATCCACTGGCTATGTGATCTGTGACTGCTGGGATCAGATAGCCTGCAAGAACACAATCAACGAAAAGGGAAAGGGGGGCTACTAGAGGAGATGCCAATGGGCCAAATCAGCAAACACCAGCCGGAGCGTTGCGGAAATATTTGTGTGCCCTGAAAGGGGATGGGCCTCTCACACTAAAAATGTCCACCCAAGAATGCTCAGTGCCCTCCTAATTTGAACAGACAACCCTGGGACTTTGTGTGGAGAATAAGGCCTGATCTGCATCTAGCATTTGCTCCGCTGTCTTACCAAACCCACACTGGAACAGAAATCCCCACATACATTGCATGCCACTTTCACTTTGATTGAGTGTCGCATTTTATGGCAATGTCCAGACTGCCTGCTGCTTTCACTTTGTTTGATCTCTGGTTTAATGGTGGCTGTCTGCATAGATTTATGGCCGTTTTATGGCCATTCGGGGGGGGGTGACTCTGCAGTCAGTACAGTGTTGGCCTGGGATAGTTGAATGTGGTTTTGAACTGCATCTTTTTCTGTTCCAGTGCGGGTTTGGTAAAAATGCTAAGTGCAGATTGGTCCTAAAACTGTGAGTGGGGAATAATTCTAAACCAGCTGAAGAAGGATCCCTTGAAGTTCGCAGCGCTCACCTCTGCTTGTTGCTTTCCGATAAGGAGGAGACACTGAGGCGGCCTGAAAGGTTTGACAAAACTTACACATCCATAGGCTTTGCCCCTTTCATTCAAAGAGATACAACAACAACAACAAAAACCACACTGTCACGGACAAACGAATGTTGACAGTGGCCATACCAAACAAATCGCACAAGAATTGCTGTTTTTGTATGTATCCCTGCTCTTTTTGTCAATATTTTAAAGATGGTTCTTATTTCAGAGCAGATATTGATCGCATATAGGTTAGCTTCCCCCCCCCCAAGTTCCATTTGTCATTTGTGATATTATAGCGTGTTATCGTTTAAAGCTGTAATAGGAGAGGTGGCCGGGCTCCGAGCAAACCAGTTGTCTGGAGCTTTGATAAATAGCTCGATGGTCTTTGTTTCTGCAGCAGTGAGCAGTTGGCTGCTATTTGCTTTACCTTTTATCCAAGAATAACTGTGTGATGGGTTCTGGAAGTGAACAGTATCATTTTGTCAGATGTGGTTCAGAACTAGCCGGGTGGTCCTAACAAAGCAGCTGAGGGATTTTTAACACCGACAGGATGCTAGCAAAGGGCTTGTATAAATCTGGAAGCAGCTCTGGCTCCACTTGGCTGCCTTTGCCTGAAGAGTTCTCAAGGCTGTTTTTAAGGTGAGAGGACAGGAAATACTGAAAGGTGTGTGAGTGAGAGAGGGGAAGGGAGAGAGGGAGAAATCTGCGCTTTTGAAACAAGCTTTTTTTGGGTTTTAAAGGGGAGAAGGTAAGGCAGGAACAGAATTACATGTACGGAAATTGTGACATTGGTAGAGGGTTACATATAACACGGGTAGACATCATGAGGCAGTGTGTCCGTTTTCTCTGACAAGAACATTTGAGACTTAAGAAAACAAAATGCATGTCTTTCTTTCAGTATACACCAGCCTTGCACATAAGCTCACAAAGATCCTGCCCACATAAGCTCACAAATACGCCACCCCAAGAAAGGGATGGGTGGGATATAGCTGTTTTCCCCAAGTACAAAGTCTTCCTTGTTTGGTTGCTTGGAAGTGATTCTCACTCACCATAGGTGACCAGATGAATGGCTATGTATTTGTAGAAATTGTATATCTAATTCTGAACCTGCACAGATCAAAAAACCCCAAAGAATGGGGCAGAGCACAGGAGATGTATTTCTATAGGCATGAGGTGTGCAGAAGAAGAAGAGGAGGAAGAGGAAGAGGAGGAGGAGGAGGAGATTGTATTTATGCCCCACCCTTCACTACCCAAAGAATTCTCAGAGCGGCTTACAATCGCCTTCCTTTCCTCTCCCCACAACAGACACTCTATGAGGTAAGTGGGGCTGAGAGAGCTCTGAGAGAACTACTCATGAGACTACAGCTCTGAATGAACTTGTAACTGACCCAAGGTCACACCAGTAGCTGCACCTGGAGGAGTGGGGAATCAAACCCAGTTCTCTCAGATCAGAATCCATGCTCTTAACCACTACACCAAATTGGTGGCAAATAACAAATGGAATTGGGGGGGGGGAGCTAACCTATATGTGATCAATATCTGCTCTGAAATAAGAATTCCTGAAGTTTTTAAAGAGAGCGCATTTTCATTAGTGGCACTTTGTCTGGTAGCACCTGGTATCTACCCTGCTCTCTGTGGGGCACCAGGCCAAAACATTTCTGTTCACTCAGGCTTTTAGTTAAGGGGTTCATCTTTTACTGTCTTTTTATAATGCCCTTGTTAATATTTGGGAGACCATCAAGGAAATCCAGGGTTGTGATGCAAAGGCAGGCAAGGGCAAAATCACCTCTGAATATCTCTTGCCTTGAAAACCCCATGGGCTTTCTAAAAGTCAGCTGTCACTTGACAGCAAAAGAGAGAGGGGGTGGGGGGTAACCTGCCTTGAGCCACAATGGAAAATCAGGGGCATAAACATTTAATAACCACATAAATAGAGATGTGGCCAAATTCTACCCCTGCCAGATTCATGTACTGGAATCTCAAACTGCCAGCATTTTAAAGCCATTTAAAAGTGTTTGTGGCATCCCGCCTGGCGGCCACGAGGACTCCATATTTTCTAGTTTGGCTGACCACTTGTGCTCAAAGAAGGCTCCAGAATCTGATGCCTGCAACCCAATCTGGTGATTTGGTCCCACAGAAGGGAACCTTTCTGCTCCCCAAAATTTCTGGTGTCAAGCCAGTCAGTTCTGCCTGTTCCCCCAATAATCTTCCAAGTAATTAATACTGTATGAATGAATGCACTTTCAGAAAGAGTCTCTGTTCCTTGTTTCTGACTGGGAAGAGTATGTCGAAATTCTGGCACTGAGTTTTGTCTCAGCAGTTAAACTGTCAGGACAAATAGCGGCAGATTGAGCCCACAGATTCCTTCTCAGAAATCACAAAAGGCCCTTCAACAGCTAAAAACACTCACATTTTCCTGCCACTCACAGCATGGTGGGAGTGGGTGTTTTCTGTTTGTGTTTGTATGGATTTTTTTTTTTTAAAGGACCATCTTGCCTACCATTTCAAGCAAACAGCAGTTTATCTGGAGAATTAAAATCTCGCAGCCCTCATGGATTCAAATAATCCCCTTTGCCATTTGGGTAGCATCACCTTTTCCGACTCATCCATACTCACTGTGTTAGACATGATGAGGTGAAAAGGGTTTGGTGTTTGTTTGGTTGATTAAGGGTGATGGTGTAGGATTCAGCGGAGCTAAAATCAGTGGCATCGTCCTCATAAAACGCTTGCAGTGGACTCCAGGGCTTCAGGAAACAGAGAAATGCCATGAAATCTAGCTTTTTAAGGCGAAGGAAGCTGTGGGTGAAAGAGCCAAGAGCTACAGTTGGTCCGTTTTCCATTCTTCCCATTGCAAGTGGAAAGGAAACAATGCCCTCTGCCTTGTGAACATTTTGCGAACAAGGTAACTTAGTTGTTGCTTTTGTTTTGTCATTAGGTCACAGCTGACTTTACAGTGACCCTGCAGGGTTTTCGAGGCAAGAGACATTCAGAGGTGGTTTGGCGTTGCCTGCTTCTCCATAGCAACCCTGAACTTTCTTGGTGGTCTCCCATCCAAATACTAACTAGGGCCGACCCCGCTTAGCTTCTGAGATCTGATGACATCGGGCTAGCCTGGGCTACCAGGTCAGGATAGAAATGTTGTACATAAACAAAAGCAACACAAAAATTGTTGTGTAGTGGGTTTGATGCATGAAGAACCAGGACACAGCGTGATTGTCAGATCATAGTTTACTAGCACACACAACAGAACAGAGAATACCAGCCAGATGGCCAACTATATACAGTCCCTGTGGACCACCCATAGGTCCCATTGGTGGGTTTAAACTTCCCACCAAGGTTCCTATTGATGACCTCTTGAGGTTTCAGGATCCTAGTCCCTATTGTCTCTGAGAGTCAAGCTCTGGTAAAGGTTGCTGGTGCCTAGTGGCAGTCAGAGGACATAATACCCCTCCCCCCATAGTTCAACCTCAACCTATGTGACATAGTCCTTTAGGCAGATTGGAGACTGGCGCTCTTGCGTGGAGCACCTTGGAGCCAGAACTGGAATGTTGAGAGGCCTGTCCTGCCCCATGCCCAGAGTACTAGGAGGGGGAGGCAGCGGAGCCTCGTCTGGTTCCAGGGCGGAGGCAGGTGCTCTGTCATCAGGGGTGTTGTGTCCTGGGATCAGAAGGCAGAGCTGGCGAAATACAGCCAAGCTTCGCTCTCTGAGAACAATAGGGACTAGGTTCCTGAGCTCGCCAGTAGTGAACCAATGGCAGCATTGGCGGGCGATTCAAACCCGCCAATAGGAATATAGGGCCGTCCCCCCTAACTGTATATAGTTGGCCTCCGGCCGTTACTGTGTGTTCTTGTCTTATGTGAAGTACGAATAAACGCGTCTTCTCTTATGTCGTCGTCCGAGTCATGAGGCCCGAAACCCAGTACTTTACAAGGGGCAGCTGCGGCGATGTGGGCTTGCTCTTGCAAACTCCCATTGGGAGTTTCTTGTTCCGGAATGTCCGGCGGCACCCCCTTGGTGTCCTTCGGGGTCGGGACCTCTGCTGGAGCCGGGAGCACGCGCATGCACAGCTGGTCGACATGCTTCCACAGGACCTGTCTGCAGTTTGTTGAGACCTTGTAGGACATGGGGCCTGTGGGGCGGATGACCGGGCCAACAATCCATTTGGGGCCCTTGCCATAGTTCCTGATGTAGACAGGGTCCTCTGGGAAGAATCCCCACTGCGGTGCCCTTTGCTTGCACAGATTACATGACTCTGTGGCCCTGTCCGGGTGCAATCTGTCCGCATCTATCCCTGGCCACCATATGTAGCTGCGGGTCAGGGCCTTCATCCAGACGATGCCAAGATGGGCCTCATGTAGAGCTTGCAGGACCCTGTGACATAGTATGCTGGGGACTACCACTCTGTCTCTCTACAATAAACAGCCCTTGTACGTGGACAACTCATCTCTGTGGGCAGCAAAAGCTGTGAATTTGGGCCCTTCGGCCGCCGCAGGACATCCCCTCACCACCCAGCCCAGAACTCGGGAGATGAAGGGGTCCCTGGCCAACCGGCGGGCAATGTCCACCACCTGGAGGGAGGAATCGGGAATGTCCTCTACCTGCAGAACATGGTGGGCTGGTGCCAGGTCGGCCTCAATGGACGGCAAGGGCAGGCGGCTAAGGGTGTCAGCATGGCCCATAGCCTTGCCCGGGTGATGCAGCAGGGTGTAGCCGGACAAGAATATGGACCACCAGAGGACCCTCGGGAACAGGACCTGTGGAGTCCAGCAGTCAGATACGAAGAGGCTGAGGAGGGGGCAATGATCCATGACAATGGTGAAGGGCCGGCCATACCCAAAGTCATGAAATACACAAACTCCGGCCACTATCACCAGGCCCTCCCAGTCGATCTGGGCATAATTCCACTCCACCACTGACAGCGTCTGGGAGTAGTAGGCGATGGGCATCTCCCGCCTGTCCAGCAGGCGGTGGGCCAACACCGCGCCGATGCCGTAGGGGGATGCATCACAGGCCAGGACCACCAGTAGGGACTCATCAAAATGCACCAGAACCTTATTAGAAATCAGCAGCGCTTTGACACCCTTGAAGGCGGCAGCCTGACGGTGGCCCCACAACCAAGGGGTGTGCTTGTCCAGGAGGCAATGCAAGGGCTCTGCTACAACCGCCTTGGAGGGGAGGAAGGTGTGGTAGAAGTTCAATAGACCCAGGAACACCTGGAGTTCCGCATCGCCCCATGACAGCCACTGAGGTCCCTCCCATCCTCAAAGCCCACCCTCCCCAGCCTCCACTCCAAGTTCTCCAGGATTTTCCCAACCTGGAGTTGGCAACCATAGCTAGAAGCCATCACTTTATTAGACAGCTGTGGCATGGATCCAATGGCAGGGATGAGTGGAGTCACCATCAGCAGAGGTAGGTGGAAATGACATCACATGACTCCATGAGATCATTTCCAGTTGAAAAGTTTGGACTGCTCTAGCAATCCCACCAATCTCTATGTCCCTTTTCCTCTGTCTGAGCTCCTACAGAAAAGATTCAATTACTAGAATCGGTGTTGCTGGCCCTTCAGCCATTGTTCACTTCAAAATATGGCCCCTGTTTGAAATGAGTGGCTGACCACAAATAGTCATTTGCGTACCCTGATTTGTAAAAGTCTGCAAATCCAACTTTTTTTAAGTGGGAAAAGAGTTTTATTTTATTTATTGCATTTTTATCCTGCCCTCCCCGCAAACGGACTCAGGGCGGCTCACAACAAGGGCACCAAGTGCCAAATATAAAACATTAAAATCATGGTAAAACAACCAAATTAACATTAATAAAGTACTCAGTGATATTATTACTGTAGACAAGTCAAGATGGAGGATTGTAGATGTTAACTACGAGCCCGTTTTGGCGGCACCAATCCATTACAATACTGTAGTTGTCTTATATTGGGCCATCCCATTACCCCCGATGTTACCACAAGATGGTGGTGGTAGTGGTAATGGCAGGTCCTAATTAAAAGCCTGGCAGAAGAGCTCCATCTTGCAGGCCCTGTAGAACTGTGAAAGGTCCTGCAGGGCCCTGATCTCCTCCAGGAGATCATTCCACCAGGTAGGAGCCGCCACTGAAAAGGCCCTGGCTCTGGTTGCCACAAGCCTGGCCTCTCTGGGGCCTGGGATCATGATGTTGGGCCCCTGGCCGTACTGCTCTCTAGGGTATATATGGGGAAAGGCAGTCCCTCAGGTATGTCGGACCCTGGCCATATAGGGTTTTAAAGGTAAGTACCAGCACCTTGAAGCGGATTCGGAACGCTATTGGACGCTTTCAGCACAGGCTGGATGTGATCCCACCTAGGGAGACCCATCAAAAGTCTGGCTGCAGCATTCTGCACTAACTGCAGCTTCCGAATCTGCAACAAAGGCAGCCCCATGTAGAGCGCATTACAGTAGTCTAATATCGAGGTGACCGTTGCATGGATCACTCCAGCCAGGTCGTCATGGTCGAGGAAGGGGACCAACTGCTGAATCAGCCAAAGATGGTAAAAGGCCAAGCCAGCAGCAGCTGCCACCTGGGCCTCCATAGTTAAGGAGGAATCCAGGCGCATTCCCAAACTCCTTACCTCCAGTGCTGGCACCAAAGGCTCCCCATCAAAGGTCAGGAGAGGGAGCCCCATTCCCTGACCACCCCAACTCAGGCACAGGACCTCTGTCTTCACTGGGTTTAGTTTCAGCCGGCTCAGTCTAAACCAACCAGCCACAGCTTGTAATGCCCAATTCAAGTCTTCTGGGCTGGAGTCTGACTGGCTGCCCAACATCAGATAGAGCTGGGTGTCATCTGCATATTGAAGACACCCTAGCCCGTACCTCTGAGCAATCTGGGCAAGAGGGTGCATATAGATGTTAAACAACATTGGGGAAAGCATGGCCCCCTGAGGCATACCACATTCAAGCAGGTGCCTTCAGGACTGCTGTTCCCTGAGCGCCACCCTTTGTCCCCAATCCTGGAGAAAAGAGGCAAGCCATTGAAGGGCAAGCCCCTGTATCCCCGTGTTGATTAAACAATGTTTTAATTCCTTCCAACTCTATCAGTCTGTTTGTTGTACAGTAGTGTAAACCAACACATATTCTGCTCTGCAAAAAAAAAAAAAAAAGGAACAAACTTCTCCAGTCTTCCTATCATTTGACACCCCACCGTCTTTCAAGCCAAATCTCAGCTCTTGGCGAGCATTGGCGCATTTATCTCTTCTCTTCCTGATTTTGTTTGGCATTTGCATTGAAAGAAGAAGAAAAATACCGCAACTGAAGTGATCCTTTTGGTATCTGAATTCCCTCAAACCTTTCTCCTCCTAAAACAAAAATCTTGGAAGCAATGCAAGAACATTGCATCATCTTGCCAGGAGATTTTGCAACTTGATTTCTAGACCAGAGACCTTCACATAATTTGGCAGACAGTTTTATCTGCTGGATACCTACCCACGCTATACCTTTGAGCGCATAACTTCGCCATTCCTAATTGCTACCTCACAATGAGTTATAGTGAGTCGGATTTATGTTTTGTTCCAGATTGTCTGCAGAGCCAGACATTTGCAAGCATGGAAAAGATGTTCTCATGCCAAGCTAGGTGCAAGAGTGAAGGTCATGGGGGCAGGATGGAAACAATGGCTTTCATGAAAACTTGATGGAGTCTAACCAGGACACTTCATTTGGGGACCCACTTCATTTGGACCTCAAGTCTGTGGCCCAAAGAGTGCTTGTGACTGTCTAACTCACACTATATCAAGTGGCAAAGCTACAGGAGATAATTCAGAGCAAAGTCCACTTAGCCAGCTCATCAACCAAGCTAAGATATAATAAGCTAGATCAATGCAACTTTCTGTATTCTTCCTACCTGTGACATAGGCACAAATTAGGTATTCGCAATTTTGTTGCTCATGGTCCATTTTTTTTCATCCCAAATATTTTCTTTGGCAAATATTCTGTTTATTTTATTTATGCCATTTTAATGTTATTTCCCCATCATTTATACACAATTGACAAAAATATGCATTAGACTTCCTCCTGAATTTTGTTAAATATGGCTGGAAGCTAGGAGGCTGCAGCGTGGAGAAACCATAAAAGAAATGTGAACTTTCAACTTGAGCCAGAGTTGCCGTGAGATTTGGTCACATCCTTACTACTGCGCCAGATCTTTCCCATTTGGTGAGAATTTGCACTGCACCCATAAGAAGTGAAATGCAAAAGCATATGGGATGGAGATGGTTGATTTGGTGCACTGCACAGATCTGGAGGTCATCAGAAGGAACCAACCAAGTAATCTCCCTGTGTGAGATCTGAGCATATTAGGGCTGCCGAGGCCCCAGTGAGGGTGGGGGTTACCATCCTATAGGTCCTGGTACCTGCTGCCACTCCAAGCTACAGCATAATAAATTTATAAAAATGCATCCATGTGTACTTACTGAAGTTCTTACACCCAAATAACAAGGGGTAGCTCTAGGAATCACTGGAAACTCTCTGATTTCACTATAGAGTTTCCGGTGATTCCTAGAGCTACTCTTGTCACTTCTGGTAAGAATTTCCAGCAAGTACATGAGGCTACATTTTTAAAAAAGAAATCTCCCACAGTGCTGTACCCACCCCCCAACCCTCCCATCAGTTGTTGAGCACACTGATATGGTACGTGCAAACATAAGTATCCTGAAAATGCTTTAAGAACAGCCAAGTTTCTAGTCCTTGAAGCTGTGAAACTAGTGTTTTTATTTTACTTTTAATTCACTTATTCACCTGCCCACTCATCTTTGTGATTGTATAAATGCTATGAATGTATTGTAAGTGAAGAATACAGTCAAGGCACTAGGAGTAGTTCCTAAAATACAACTTACCTAAGAGAACTCCTCCCCTTTATCCATCTCTAGGATCTAAACAGAATACCTTCTTCACCATTCCATCCGTGAACTGAATTGTACAGCAAAAGCATGCGGAGACATAGTCTTGGTATCTGTCTAGCCAGTTGTGAAACATCATTGTCCTGGAGACTTTCCAGAGCCCAAACATCTTTCAAACGTATTCTAAGTACAATACTCTGTTTGCACTGGTTTTAAATAACCAGGGCTAAACTGATAGGAGTGATGGCTATGTTTATATAACAATGTTATTCATGGGCTGTTTTATAGATTTCAGAGTTATATTACACTGCAAGGATTAATTAATTTTAATAAACTTCCATCAAAGAGACCCTTCTTTACTAGATAGATCATTAGACAGTGGGTTAGAGCACATACCACATACATAAGGTTTCAGGTTCAGGTTAAGTTTTGAACTTAAAAACATTGGGGAGAAGGACTTATAAAGAGAGTTGCTGGCCTTGAACAGGCAATGATGGAAGAGAAACTGAGGACAGTGGCTCCCTAATAGTCTGGATCAATGTAAGGCAGTTTGCTAACTAATAGATTCCAATGTTGTTTGGGTTTCTTTACTGCAACAGATGGGCTCAGACAAATGAGAAAAAGATCCTAGGTCTTGGTCCAGCCATAATATGAAATTACAAACAGCCTCAATTTGCCTCAGAAGTGTCCAAAGAAGACAGACGTTTAACCCTTCACTCGGTCTCTCTGTTTGAAATTGGGCATTTCATTTTGTTGTTTGCATTTTAAAGGAGAAACGTCCTGTCCTGTATAAACATATTTTCTCTCCTTTAAAATGTTGATTGCAGAGCAAGGGAAGCCAGTTTCGAATAGCAAAGCTATTTACTTACTTACTTACTTTGTTTATACCCTGCCTTTCTCCCCAGTGGAGACCCAAAGCAGTTTATTCTCCTCCTGAGAGTCAGTTTGGTGTAGTGGTTAAATGTACGGACTCTAATCTGGGAGAACCAGGTTTGATTCCCCACTTCTCCACTTGCAGCTGCTGGATAACCTTGGGCAAGCCATAGTTCTGACAAGAGCTGTCCTTGAAAGGGCAGTTCTGGAAAGAGCTCTCTCAGCCCCAGCTACCTCACAGGGTGTCTGTTGTAGGGAGGGGAAGGGAAAGGAGTTTGTAAGCCGCTCTGAGACTCCAAGTGAAGGGCGGGGTATAAATCCAATCTCCTCCTCCTCCTCTTCTTCTTCTTCTTCTTCTCTCTGCCACTGTATCTTCAAAACAACCCTGTGAGGTAGGTTAGGCTGAGAGAGTTTGAGTGGCCCAAGGTCACCCAGTGAACTTCCATGGCTGAATGGACATTTGAATCTGGGTCTCCCTGATCCCCAAACACTCTAACCTCTACACAATACTGGCTCTCTGGCTGAAGAGTTAAAACCCCTTTCCCTGCATGGTCCTGAGGCAAACAGAGGCTACATGCACCTGCAATTTGCGTTTTAAGAACAGGTCCAAGTGAATGTTTTTAACCTCTCTTTTATATATGTGACCCAAGACTTTGTTTGGATGGCACATGTATAGCAGCTGTTCTACAGCTAAGCCAATACAAGTCTGGCCAGTGCTTGGCTGGCAGATCTCTTGAGAATTCCATGGATGCCACCATGAGTTCAACAGTGAGGGGAAAAGCCTAATATAAATGCAACTAATAAATTCCACAGGGGCAGCAGCCATGTAACCAAAATCAGTGTCTCGCAGCACTATAATGACTGCACAAGTGTTTTGCTGTATTGTGCTAGGGGAGCACGTTCTCATCACAAGCAGTACAAGATGAGACAAAACAGAGAACCACAAAGAATTCATCCTTTTTCCTCCATGATCCTGCTAGCAAAGGTTGAGATAATGCAGATGCCACCCCTCATGTTGGAAAATACGGACCTATTTGGGTGATTTATCATTGGGATTGCTTTCCTCTGATTCATATTTATTCAGATGTTGGATTTCCATGGAGATGCATCTGTTTCCCACCTTGTGACACCACTTGTTGGAGTGTTTTTTCACCTGAAACTTTCTTCTGTGAATCTGATGAAGGCATGAAATGAGAATTTCTCCAGAGTCTTGTTATCAGTCATTGCTTCTGTTTTCCACTATATGCTGCATTGCTTGTTTTTATACCAAGAATACAGTTGTTAATTCTTTGTGCTCCTCTTTACTTTGCTGCTACAAGCTTCTGTGAGTTACCATAGCCCACTTCATCTGTCTTTTAATAAATCAATGTATCTTTAAAAAACAACAACACAGTCCTCAGACTGTTGCAGACTAGAAGAATCAACTTATAAAGAAGCATGTGGAGAAAGGAAGATAGCAGGTTCTCCATAAACTCATTGAGGCTTCTTTAGTAGAACAGCCTTTCAACAATAGCAACATATTTCAGTAACAATCTATGCCACTTTTTAACAGCTAACAAAATTCAATGAGGAGCTAAAGTAATGCCATTGTTAACATTACTCTCATTAAAAGGCATTTGTCATTTACACCCGGGGTGGGGGGGAAGCAAGGAACTGGGGGAAGCAAGGGACCCTTTCTCAGAAATACATTTTATAGGAACAAAATTGTGCCTTTCCCAAACTGTCTGGGTTTGTTTTTTTTACAAACAAAAGATGTGCTGCGTTTCATGAGCTCTTCAGTATTCATGAGGGCTTGCCGCTTGTTGTATGGCAAGATGAAAACAATACTCAGTAGACTTTCATAAATGACATGCAACCGGGGAGATTGATAGATGATGCTGGTTTAATGCTTGTGTAGTTCAGCACCGACATCGTATGTGTGATTTAGCCCAATGCTAGATCTATTAAATACCTGTTTTCCTTAAAAAGTTCATTGAAAGCCTTTTGCCAGTTTCATCCGAGGGTGAAGAATGAGTGGGGAAATGGAAAAGCAAAATGGGAAAAAGAAACTTGCCCTTGTCCCCCATGTGGAATCCGCCCTTTTGATTTTATTTGAAAATCACAATATTGAAATGAAAGGATAAATGGGGTAGTCCAAAACAAATAGCTTTGATTTAAATGGATACGGGGAGTTTTATGAATGTGTACGTATTAGTGTTTGCAAATTCTGATTGTAAAACCTTAGTTTCACATCACCCATAGTTGCCTCCAAGTTAAAGACACTTGCCTGAAGTTGGAGCAAATTATGAACAATTTTCCGGAGGAGGGCTTGCGGCTCCACAGTAGAGCCTCTGCTTGGCATGCAGAAGGTCCCAAGGTTCCAGCCCTGGCATCTCCATTTAAAAGGATCAGGTAGTAGGTGATGTCAAAGATGTTTGCCTGAAACCCTGGAGAGCCCTTGCCAGTCTGAGAAGACAATACTGGCCTTGTTGGAGCAACGATTTGACTCCCTATAAGGCAACTTCATGAGTTCAGGGTCTGCCTCTCTGGTGTTTTTCTCTGTTGGTTTTGATGTTTCCTCCATAAAATTATTTTTACATTTTTGATGCCCACCCTGGGTCATGAGATGCTCACAAGAAAGGTAGGCATGTACATAATTTAAGTTCGGCTGCCTCTTCTTGGCATCCCTCTCAATTGCCCCAGGAGCCCATGAAATATTGCATTAGAGGGTCTCTTTCCGTTCCTTTTGTTCCTTTGAGCCAACATCTATAGGGTGGGGGGCATGGTTCAGTGGCAGAGCATCTGCTTGGCATGCGTAAGTTTGCAAGTTGATTCCACAGCATCTCCAGTTAAAATGACCAGGCAATAGGTGATGTGAAAAGACCTCAGCCTGAAACCAAGGAGAGCGGCTGCCAGTCTGAATAGACAGTGTAGACTTTGATGGACCAGTGGTCTGATTCAATAAAAGGCAGCTTCATGTGTTCATGTGAGAAAATCACAGTTCATTCCCTACAATGCAGCCCCAGTTGGGAGGGGAAGAAGGGATCCAATATTGAAATAAAGGTGTCACTAATTTCGGGGTGGGTGGGGTGGATAAAGCCACCAGGGTGCCCATAGGTATCATGTCAGAGGGGCACAAAAACCTGCAGCCAATTCACACATAAACTGGTTGAATAGTCATTCCATGGGAACTTTTCAGGTGGGTAGCCGTATTGGTGTGCAGTGGAAGAGACAAATTTGAGTTGTCTGGCAAAGGGAACTTTGGCTCTTCAAAGCTTATACTCCAGAAATCTTGTTCATCTTTAAGGGGCTACTGGACTCAAATCTATCTCTTCTGTAATTCTGTAATGGGATTGAGATCTCTTCAGAGAGGATTCTTAGCACTTTTAGTGAACTACATCTCCCATAATTCTTTGGGGAAGCCATGACAACTGAACTATGATAAAACCTGGTCTAGGGCTACATTATAGATAAGCCCATTGTGATTGTCAGTCCCTCAGCTTCCTTTTTTTTCCAATGGGGATTGTGCAATGGAAGAGAACGTTCCGCTGGACTGTTGCTCCAGATTTCTGCAGTTAGCATTAAAAATAAGAATCTAAGAGCAGGTACAGAAAGAGAAGCTGAGCTTTTGAAAGCAGCCTAGTTTTAGAATCATAGAATCACAGAGTTGGAAAGGGTCATACAGGCCATCTAGTCCAACCTCCTGCTTAATGCAGGATCAGCCTATAGTATCCCTGAGAAGAGTTTTGTATTTGCAGACTCTGGGAGGGGCTGAGACTCAGTGTCTGAGCACACATTTTGCATGCAGAAGGTCCTGGGATCGATCCTTGGCATCTCCAGGGATGAAGGATGTGACTACTGCCCCTCAGAATAAAGAATATTAAACTGGATGGACCAATGGTCTAACTTGGCTCGAGGCATGTTTGTGTTTGGGGGCTTTCTTTTGTGGAAGTGGCAATCTAGTTATATAATAACTTGTGTAGTTAAAGGTTTTTTGGTGGCAGTACTCACCAGTACTGACTACCCACACCTTGGGGGGTGGGGCCCTCCTAAGACCTATGGAGGGAATTGATGGAAGTCAGTGCAACCTAATATATGAGTACTGGCACTTCTTTAACACGCTAAAAAAACACAGAGTGAAAGTGACCAGATGTGTGGAAAGGGTCCCTGATGCATCTTTAGAAGTAGTATAGAAAAGGGAACTGTAGTAGGCATAGCTTTTCTCCCCTCCTCCTCCCCTCTCCCATGACAATTTGTGCCTGCTAAAAAAAAAAAAAAATCAGTCTTCTGCACAACCCCTAAAGACACAAACTCCCTGTTCTCCTTTGCCTCTGAGAACCCCAAGCTGCAGTCAGGTCCTTTCTTTTCTTATTACGTTGTGTGGAAAGACTAACCTTGGAGGATAGCCTACTTTCCCAGTTACACAATTCAAATATACACACTGCCTATTTACTCTCTGTGTCGATGGTTTGTGCCAGATTTGTATCTAAACCTGGCAAATGTCCTCCAAATATCCCTAACTGCTGGGAGGGAAAAACTCACTTCTCTTATTTTGTTCAACTGAACTGATTCTTCAAAGAACTATCACTATGTAGAGGTGAGATTTGTAGAATGCCCACCTGTTAGACCCCCAGTCCAGTTACACTCAACAATTCTCTCTTGGCAGTGATGAGTTTATTGAATTGTATGCAAAATCCAGTAAGTCACTGTGTTAGAACTGAAGACTTTTGGCAGGTACAAGCTTAATATAGATAATTCGAATAAAAGCCCCTTCCTTCCCCCATGCTCACGTCAGATTCACGCCACGCCTAACATTGCCATCCCAACCAAGTGTAAGATATATGTTTTGGTTATCTATGGCTAAAGCTGGTACAGAGGAATGCTCAAGGACACCTCTCCCTGGGAAATGTAAATGCGGGAAAGGAGGCACGATTTGGAAGAAAGTTATGACTTCTAGAAGCAAAGGTCCCATTCTCTCACACATTCACTCCCTCCCTCCCCACAGAAATTCCCTCCCTCATTAACTATGGCAACCAAGGCAAACAAAGTGAAGCACGGTTTGACACCTCCATAGCACATGGATCTGAGTTTTAATGCAAATAACTTGCTTGCGCCATTTTCTGAGCACCCTGTTATGGCAGCGGTATGCATTCTCACCTAAGATCCATTCAGAGCTTCAACAGATTGGGTTGAATCCTTCCAACTCTCTTGCTTAATCGAGCCTACTTCCCCTTCTTACTACAGCCCCTATCCTATGTGACTTTGGCCCATGCAGGTCACATGATCTCCAGCGTAGCCTTTTTCATGGTCAAAGGGGACTCCTTCCTACACTTTCCCACCAATGGAAAACATGGGTAGATCCAACTCACTGTGAAAAACTGAAGATAGGACTAACCACCCAGCCACTGGGACTGCCTTCCCTCCATAACATCTAAAAGCACATCAAGCTCTCCCTTAACACCCTTGCTACATGTGACCTGTACACTCTGATATCCATCTACACATTAAGAAGTTACCCTAACCATACATAAGAGGAAGACAGGTGGTCCTGCACTGTGTTCAGCTTGCAGAGTTTGCCCTGGGCCGGAATAGCCATTAATGTAAATCAAAAATGGCCAGCTTCTTCAGCCTGAGACCTCCCTTAACCAAACATGCAATCCCCGCCAGCCATTACACCAAGTAGGCATCTTTTCAATTTATTCCGGGCAGCTGCCAGGTCAGAAGCAGTAGACCAAGGCTGCTGCACAAAGCAACCTTCCCAACTTGGCGGCACTCCAGGCACAATGAGAGAACATCCCCAGGGGTCTGCAGGGTGACCTCTAATTGAGGGGTGGAAGAGGCACCAGTCAGTTTTGGCTTGGCAGGCCAGCCACTTCTAACTTGGCATTGAATACAGAGAGGGGGCAGTTATGGGGCCGTGGAGAATCAGGGCTGGGGACAGATACGGTCCATGGACTTCTACTCGGCCAACCCCGGCATTCAGAATTCATCTGTTTTTATCAAACAAATCTTGCAGGGCCTCAAGATGAAGTCTGAACTTTTTCTTTTTTTAAAAATTCGCAGTGTGGCGAGCAACGCTCCGCGTGCACTGAGGTGACGACTCCAGAGTCGTCTTTTTTTAATTAAGGTTCTGTATTGTAACTAGTCAATGTACATTATTGGGAGAATGAATGTCAATGCCAGTGCTTTTTCTTCCCCTCCTTTATCTTTGTCAATGATTCAAAGACATGATTTATGGTTAGTCTCCGTCTTTCAGGATCATCCATCAAGCGCTGGTTTCACTGCAGGGTTCCAAGTTGTAAATCATGCAGAAAGGCTGTCACTCATCTCGATTAACCCTCTCAGAACAGGGCAGGGCTAGGTTAGGGAGGTGGGGGGTGTTGGGGGGGGGGAAGGAGGGCCTATACTCTGCGGGACAGACCAACACATACACAATGCCCAGAGCAGCGGCCGCTACAATTGATGAAACTTCAACTGTCACAGCAATTAATTGCATTATATAATACAATAATTAGTACAAGGTGCAATAAAAGTTAATTGGGCATAGCTCCTCCCTCCTGTTTTCCAGGGCTACAAAACCAATAGAAATGCAAACCCTTCCACACTCTACGCAAGGGGTAATCTTGTGTACCTATAAGAGCCCTGTATATCGTCCGGGTGTGCGTGTGTATGTGTGTGTGTGAAAGAGAGAGAGAGAGAGAGTTGCAGCCAATCTTGTGGCGTCCCCAGAGGGTTTTCAAGGCAAGTAATTAAGCAGAAGTGGTTTGCCATTGCCTTCCTCTGCAAAGCTTCCCTTGGTCATCTTCCATCCAAGTACTTTCAAGATCTGATGAGATTGTGCCATACTGTACCATTCCACATGAGCTGCATGCTATGCTCATACAATCTCATGTATGTATCGTGGTCCAAGAGATGCCCCCTCATCCAAAAGTGGAGATCAAGCCAAAGAGGTTGAGGGGAAAGGACCTGCAGGGTTAGGGTTGCCAGCTCTGTGTTGGGAAATGGCTGGAGAATTTGGGGGTGGGGTATGAGGAGGGGAGGGACCCCAGCAAGATACAATGCCATAGAGTCCACCCTCCAAAAGTAGCCATTTTCTCCAGGGCTTGTTTTGGTTGTCTGAAGATCAATTGTAATAGCAGGAGATCTCCGGGTGCCACCTGGAGGCTGGCAACCTTAAAAACAGTGACACAAATTTTAAAAGATATCCCCCTAGATCTCCCAGGAAAGGCAAAATTGTGTGAGTGATTTGTCAGGCACAGGGGCTTGCTGCAGAGTATGAAAATGTCACTTTTTTGTCTTCTTTTCCAAGTTTCTGCTCAGTTGTTACATGCGTGTGTGTGTGTGTGTGTTTAATAAATGTCAATTATAGCTGTGAAAAAAAGGGTTTTGCTTTAAAATCAAACACAGGCCAGTTCTGACGGTGACCTTGCGGTGGCTAAGGAAAGAGCGCAAAAGCCCATTAGCAGCTGCTATTTCAGGCCTTATAAATTAGCAGCTCTTTCTTCCTTTCCCTCTCTCCACGTCCTTTTTATTTTTGTGGACAGGAAGACAGCAAAAAAATGAAATGTGTAAGCAGCATGGGAGACACTTCTGCGCCGCTGCCTGTGTCCCAGCCTGAAGAGCTGAGGATGAACACCGATACCTTGGGCCAGTTGGCGAATCAGCCACCCGCCCGTTTCTCTGGTGCAGCGGGTCAGACTTTCCAGCTCCTTTCCTGCTCTTTCTTTCAGCTGTTTTCAGAAAACGTTATACCTTCTGTTGGCCAACATAAACCCAGAAGGTTGGCGTGAAGGAAAGAAAAAGAGAGCGATTTCTAAGTTCTTTATTTTACTTTCAGTTTGGAATGCAAGGATTTATGAACAGAGGTGCCTGCTTAAAAAAAAAAAATCAGTCTTCTGCACAACCCCTAAAGACACAAACTCCCTGTTCTCCTTTGCCTCTGAGAACCCCAAGCTGCAGTCAGGTCCTTTCTTTTCTTATTTTACAAACTAAACATGAGCCTGCAGTGTGATGCGGCTGTGAAGAAAGCTAATGCAATCTTAGGATGCATTAGCAGAAACATTGTGTCCAGATCACGGGAGATGGTAATTCCGCTGTATTCTGCTATGGTCAGGCCCCACCTGGAGTACTGTGTCCAGTTTTGGGCACCACATTTTCGGAAGGATGTTGACAAACTCGAGCGGGTCCAGAGGTGGGCGACCAGGATGGTGAGAAGGTTGGAGTCCATGTCTTATGAGGAAAGGCTGAGGGAGTTGGATATGTTTAGCCTGGGAAAGAGAAGGTTTAGAGGGGACATGATTGCAGTCTTCAAGTATTTGAAGGGCTGTCATGTAGAAGATGGAGTGGATCTATTCTCTCTTGCTCCGGATTGCAAGACTAGATCTAATGGGTGGAAATTACAAGGGAGTCGTTACCGGCTTAATATCAGGAGAAACTTCCTGACTGTAAGAGTGGTTGAGCAGTGGAACAGACTGCCTCGGGAGGTGGTGGATGCTCCTTCGCTGGACGTTTTCAAGAGGAGACTGGACAACCATCTTTTGGGTATGTTGTAGGTATGTAGGGGTTTCGGCTGTGTTCCTGCAGAGTGCAGGGGTTGGACTAGATGGCCTGCAAGGTCCCTTCCAACTCTAACATTCTATGATTCTATGATTCTAGGTATACTGTATGTGTGGGAGGCAGTGTGCTTTAAGATCTTTCGGTTCAGGGTGCCCCTGTGGGATCAGTCCTGGAACACCAGGCCCCTTCAGTCAGTGTGGAAGCTTTATGGTGGGGTAACCAGAGTTAGCGCGGTTGGTAAAGTGTTAAACCTAGGATCTGGGGGGCCTGAGTTCAAATCCTCCCACTCCCATGAAGCTTCCTGGGTGACTATGGGCTCATCACTTTAGGGATGCCAGCCTCCAGGTGGGACCTGAGCATCCCCTGGAATTACAGCTCATCTCCAGACTACAGAGATCAGTTCCCCAGAGAAAACGGATGCTTTGGAAGGTGGACTCTATGGCATTGCACCCCACTGAGGTCCCTGTCCTCCTCAGGCTACGTCTCCAGATCTCCAGGAGTTTCCCAACCTGGATCTGGCAGCCCAAACCCCACCCCCCCATCCCCCACTGGTAGCCAGGGAGGACCTGGCATCCCTACATCCCTTCCTTTCATTCCAGCCTACTCACAGTGTTGTTGTGATCATAGAATAATGCAGGAGGGAACACTCGTACTCTTAAAAGACATCATGTCACCACCTGTAATGTCTGAAGTTGTATCATGTACAGCAGATGGGGATTCCAGCTCCAGCTTGGAAGACTACTGAAGATCGGGGGGGGGGGGGTGCCTGGTAGACTGGAGTTTGGGGAAGGGAGGGAAGTCTGTGGGGATATGATGCTATAGAGTCCACCAGTGAAGCTGGTGTTTCCTCCAGGGGAACTGATTTCTGTAGCCTGGAGATCAGTTGTAACTCTGGAAGAATTCTCCACCCTCAGCTCCTGTTTCCTACTGCCACTCTGAGCTGCTGCAGGAGAAAATGAAGCAAGAAATGGGAGCACTCTTGAGAGAACAGCTCTCAAAGAACTTTGACTGATCCAAGGTCACCCAGCAGCTGCATGTAGAGGAGCGGGGGATCAGACCCGGTTCTCCAGATTAGAGTCCACTGCTTGTAACCACTACTGGCTGTGGTTAACAAATAGCCTAGATGCAGAGAGCAAAATCTATGTGGTGCCTTTGTCTATATGTCTTCCCCTGCTTCCACATTCGGTCAGTTACTTCTCTGGCACTGCTAGCCATACACAAAGCCCTAACAAAATGCCCTGAACACATATGCAGAATGCATTTCCTGCACCACTGAGTAGTGGCAGCCCTCCACCACCACCATGTCCTGGACACATCTGGGATTAGGGAATGGGGCTTCCAGGCCAGGCGATGCAAATCCCGGGCAGATCTTAAATCCTCAGCTTTCTCTCTTTGTTGAAATTAACCGCCAGTTCCAGTTGCAATCCCACTGTGATTCAGTGACAATTTTATTCCTGAATTATGTATGGCTTGTGTTTTGCCTAGGCAAGCTTATACAAATAGCATATATTTGAAGAAGGGGAGAGCGAAGGAAGATATATCTGTAGATAAAGCAAAAGGTTGTAAAATATGTGTGTTCATCATCCAAATGGGCGGCTTCTGTTTCCTTTGTGCACAAACTCTCCTTCAGACGCTACTTAGGAGCTTGGCAATCCTCTTCCAGCCATCTCGGCAGCTTGTCACCAGAACAAATGGCACCTCAGGGAACCAGGCCTGATAGTGTATTCTTTTTGCATGAACCTTATGCTTTAAAAAAAAAAAATCCTCGTAATCTATATTTATATCTGTCTTGGTGATATCATCCTCCACCCCTGTGATCTACCACAACGACCACCCATAGCCTCTGGCTTCTTCCCTTCCCATCTCAATATTTTTTAACATTTACTCACCTAACTCCAAGTGACTAGCAAATACGAGGTCAACAGATTAACACACTCATTCACAATGATTTATTCTATTCTCTCTCTCTCCCTCCTCTTTTTCTTTTTCTTCTTTTTGCTGAGAACAGATAGGTTGCCCTGCTGACTAGGACAGAATAAACGGGGGATACCGCGGATTCAAAGCATATGACCCTTTGTGTAAAAGGGCTAGTTTCTCATACTGAGGGGTCCAGCTACCAGCGCTCCGTGAACCCTGTGAACAAAAAAGGGAAGAAGGTTTTTTTAAAAAAGGAGGGAGGGAAGAATAACTTCGCCATAACGTGAATTAAAAGTTATGCATCTGAATGGATTAACGGGTGACACTGAGAACTGGTCTAATTGTCCTTGTGCGGGATCGGTCTCTTTTTCTTAGGCATTGCCTGTCCCAAGGTATCATTACAAATGAATGCTCATTTTATTCCATCCTAAACTCCTCTGGCCGGTTGAGACCCTTCCTCCCCAAAAATTCTTTCTGCTCCTAAAATAAGTTTGGGAATAAATTACAACCCATCCTCTCTGCGAGATCTTAATTAAGGCTATTCCTCTGATACAAAGCGGCAGGGCCTAATTGCCACGAAGGTAATCACCTTTAATTTGGGGCTTCGAGAAAGAATACCATTTGTGAGCTCAGCAGCCAGGAATTGCCTTTTCCTATACCACTGTAAAACGGCAGTGCCCTGTATTTTAGTGGAGGTGTTAGGGGGTCTTAGGGGGCTCGTCGGAACGTGTGTTAGCTGGATCAGGCCTGGGAGATTAAATTTAAGGCATGATGAGCTGGTGGTGAGATGTGGTGGGTTCTCTTTCTTTGGAGGTTTTCAGAAAGAGGCTGAATGGCCATCTGACAGCAATGCTGATTCTGTGAAGTTAGGCAGATCACGAAAAGGGAGGGCAGGAAGGGTTGCCTCAGTGCTTAGTTGTTGTGGAACTTTCTTAAGTCGCTCTGAAATGCTGGTTGCCACTTTTGGGGTCAGGAAGCAATTTTTCTCTAGATCAGTTTGACCAGGGTTCCTGGAGGTTTTTGTCATCTTCTGGGCATGGAATGGTGGTCACTGCGGGTGTGGAGGGGGGGGGTTATGTGTGAATTTCCTGCATTGTGCCGGGGGTTGGACTAGATGACCTTGGAGGTCCCTTCCAACTCTATGAGTCTATGATTCTATGAAGGTTATGAGAAAAGGGGGCCAGGCAGCAGCAGAGATGCCGGCTGTCAAGCTGAGATCACAGGTTGAATTCGGACTAAACTGGCCATTTCCACCAATTCCAGCCAGTCTGGTATAGTGGTTAAGGGCGTGGACTCAAATCTGGGAGAACGAGGTTTGATCCCCCACTCCTCCACTTGCAACTCCTGGATGACCTTGGGGAAGCCATAGTTCTGTCAGAGCAGTTCTTGAAAGAGCTCTCTCAGCCCCACCTACCTCATAGGGTGTCTGTTGTGGGGAGGGGAAGAGAAAGGAGCCACTCTGAGAATCCTTTGGGTAGTGAAGGGCGGGGTACCAATCCAATCTCTTCTTCTTCTCCTCCTTGCTGCTTTAGAGCCTCCTTATGTCATTCCTCGGGCTCCTTATGTCCTCAGGCTCAAGCAGCATTTCCTAGAGATCACTGGGTTACAGTGGGAGGCAGGACAGTTCCATTCTGCCGATGGAAAATGTGGTCTGGATTCAACCCAATATTTTTTTTCCCTTGGAACTTCTAAAGCAGCAAGAAAAGTTGCTGCACCTCTGCTTTCCTTGTCGTTCCTCCATTTGCTTTTCACCCACTCTCTTCCCAGTGGATGAGGGGTCTAGGAAGAGAATGAACTGAAAGGCTGGTATCTTTTATACGTTCTCCCTGCCTAATGGGAGGCATTTTATTTAAGATGCTCTCCAGCCGGGAGAATGGTTCAGTAACTGCTTGGTCCCACCCTTGTATCAGGTCATTTACCATGCAATCCTGAGCAGAGTGACACTTTTCTACTCTCCATGACTTCATCGGATTTCACCGTGTTCCCTCTTAGCTGTGCACATGAATGGTTACTCATTAACACAGGAGATACCGCTCAGCTGCGGTCTGGAGCTGAGCAGGGTCTTGCATGGCCCGTTGCCCATTTTAAGAATACAACAGTTATATTCTGCTCAGGATGTGAACTGCTCTGCTTGGTGGTGGTGGGGGGAATGAGCGGGAACATTGTTTCCAAGGGTGTAGCTCTGCTTAGGATTGACACCATTAAATGCAGTCCTTAAAGCATCTCCTTGCAGCTCAAGAGATCCCACATGGATAGGAAAATGTCGAAAGGGCATTGCAGAGTGGCTGCATTCTTTCTTCCCCTCGGCTTGTGCAAGGCATGGGACAGCAACAGCTATGGCACTGCCAAAGCCCAGTGATGCTCCAGCAGGTTGCCAGGGTGGTAGGCCACGATGTGGCTGCACGATGTCCTGTAACCTTTAACAAGTAGCTTATCGTATCACTCCCTCCTCCTTTTTCCTATTCTCATAAAAAACAACCCTGCATGATGGATTTGGCAAAGAGAACGTGACAGGCCGAAGTTCCCCTTGCTGAGCTTCCATGGCAGAGCAGAGAGTCAAGCTTGGTTGTCCCAGACTGGAGTGTCAAATGTATAGCTCGTGGGCTGGAACCGGCCCATCCATGGCACTTATCCCGCCTGCAAGCAAGTGATTACCTTTATTGCCAGATGACAGAGGGTGTGCATTATGTCCCTGTCTACTGTCCCAGTGCTAATGCGTAACGGGCAGTGGGAGTGGGAGGGTGGGCATCAGGGAGATACTGCAAGGAATGCTGTAAGAATGTTTTTGTTTTTTTTGACCAAAATTTTTATTGGAAATAAACAGTCAACATTTTCAATAACGGTACCAATACAAATTCCAAGAAAAGATCCCCAACCCTCCCACCCCCCCAATAGGCTTCCAACACTGCTAATAACAAACAAAGATATAAAACGATAATCAAGTTTAAACTTATATGCATTATCAAACCAGGTAACTTATTATAAAAAACCTCTACTATTACATCATATTTTCAGATAACAGTATAGTACAATTCCAAATTCGTTTCACTTCACGTTCAATATCCAAACGTATCCAGGTTATATATTTTCCCCTTCATTCTATATTCAGTTTCTAGATACAGTTTCAACCCTTCCCATTCTTTTGTATACTGTTCTGCCATTTGTCCATTAAGCTTCTTTGTCATTTTGTCCATTTCCGCTAAAAATAGCAGTTTTCTCAACCAGTCATGTATATCTGGTATTTTCTCCATTTTCCATTGCTGAGCAAAGGCCATTCTCGCCGACGTAATCATGTACCATAACAGTGTCCTTTTTTCTTGTGGAATTTTTTCCATTGTCAAACTGAGGAGGAAAAGTTCTGGCTTTCTCTCAATTGGGGTTTTTAATATTTTCTGCATCACACAATGAATATTAGACCAGTATATTTTCGCTTTATCACATGACCACCACATATGGTAAAAAGAACCCTCTATTTTTCTACATTTCCAACATTTGTTACTCAAGTTCTTATCCATACTAATATTAGCAATCTTTTTTGGTGTCATGTACCATCTATACATCATCTTATAACAGTTCTCTTTTACATTGATACAAGTAGACATTTTAAAAGATCTTTTCCACAAAAATTCCCATGATTCCATAGAGATTTCTTTGTTCATATTTATGGCCCACTTTATCATTTGCTCCTTTACAGTTTCGTCTAGAGTATATACAGTCAACAAAGTTTTGTACATCTTTGAAATCATTTTCCGCTCTCCGTTCAGCCATAGATTTTCAAATTCATCATTGATGGCTCTAAAGCCAAACTCTTTACAGTCTTTTTTATAAATGTCTTTTATTTGACAATATTGTAACCAACCGTATTCAAATTCTAATTCAATGTTTGGCTTCAAAACATATTTTTTCCCTTCTTTTTGCAATAGTTCCTGATATTTCAACCAGTCATGACCTTTATGTTCAGAAAACAGATGTATAACAGCACTTGGAACAATCCACAAAGGCCTCTCATCCGAATTTTTTCCCCTATATCTGGACCATGTATCAAACAATGTCCTCCTTACATAGTGATGCTTAAACATAGAATCCATTTTATTTTTCCCATACCAAAGATAGGCATGCCAGCCAAATCTGCAATCATGTCCCTCAAGAGCTAACAGCTTTCTATTCCCCAAATGAATCCAATCAGATAACCAAGACATACAAACAGCTTCATGATACAAACGCAAATTCGGAACTTGGAAGCCACCTCTATCCTTAGCATCATACATTATTTTCATTTTAATTCTTGGCTTCTTTCCTGCCCAGATAAATTTAAAGATTTCTCTTTGCCATTTGACCAATACTTTCCCATCCTTTACAATCGGTATTGTCTGAAACAAAAACATTAACCTGGGCAGTACAAGGAATGCTGTAAGAATGTTAATGTTTTAAGCATGTTTGTATTCTGAGTAAAAAATAATATCATTAATTGGGTTTGCCTGCATCCTTTATAAAGTTTATATCTCCAGTACCTGGCATTACATTTGGTGGCACGTGTGGCCCAGCCCGACAAAGTGACATTCATGTCACATCCGTCCCTTGTAACAAATGAGTTTGACACCTCTGCTCTACCTATTATGCCATGCTGGCTCTCATGATAAAGGGAGTGGGATGGTGACTTCAGTGTCTGAGAGAGAGAGGAGAGATTGGATTTATACTCCGCCCTTCACTGCCCAAAGGTGTCTCAGAGCGGCTTACAATCTCCTTTCCCTTCCCCTCCCCACAACAGACATCCTGTGAGTTAGGTGGGGCTGAGAGAACTTCTGACAGAAACTGTCCTTGAGAGAACAGCTGTGCCAGAGCTTGTGACTGACTCAAGGTCACATCAGCAGGTGCAAGTGGAGGAGTGGGGAATCAAACCCGGTTCTCCCAGATAAGAGTCTGCGCACTTAACCACTACACCAAACTGGCTCTCCTTGAGAGCAGCTGCGGAAGGGGTGGTACAGTGCAAGGTCTGTAATGAGGCAACAGAGACAAGCAGAAGAGGGCTTCCTCTGGATCTCTTGGGCAAGGGAACAGAGGAAGCAGCTCTAGGTGGGGATGTACCTGGATATTTTGGGGTGGTGGTGCCTGGGGAGGATGGGGTTTGGGGAGGGGAGGGACCTCAGCAGGGTTCCAAAGCATCCAGGGGAACTTCCCTATGAAGAAAGGTTAAAATGCTTGGGGCTATTTAGCTTGGAGAAATGATGACTGAGGGGTGACGTGATAGTGGTTTACAAAATTACACGTGGGATAGAGAAGGTAGAGAAAGAAGTACTCTTCTCCCTCTCTCACAATACAAGAACTCGTGGGCTCTCAATGAAATTAATGCGCAGTTGGCCACTGCATGATGCAGAGTGCTGGACTGGATGGGCCATTGGCTTGATCTAACATGGCTTCTCTTATGTTCTTATGTTCTCATCGCTGTCTGGAGATTAGTTGTGATAGCGGGAGATCTCCAGGCCCCGCCTGGAGGTTGACAACCATAGAATCTGAGGAGGAAATAACAGGAACTTGCACAACTTCTCCCAGAGGCCCAGTCAAGATGCTGTTTGAGGGAAGTGCCCGGAAGAGACAGCTGCTGCAGTGGACGGTAGGCAGGCTGGCATAGAACGTGTGTGTTGATTAGAGCTTTTGAAAGGACTGAAGCTCCTTCCAGATCTGCAGTTTAACTCAGAATTGGGTACACAGGCCCATCAAAATCCAATAGATATAGGTAGATAAAATATTTGTTATCAGTGGGCACAACTCTTTACAGAGTAACCACAAAAATACCGATCTCTGTCCTGAAGAACTTGCCATCTAAAAACCAATGGGTATCAGTTAAGCATGCCTAACTGTGCTTTGGCTCAGCTAAGGGTATAACGTGCTTCCCAGCAACCATATACCTCTTCATGGAACAGGAGAATTCTTAGGAAAGGGAAATGGTAATTGCTTGCAATGCTGGACAAAAAATAATGGATGTAGCAATAGGCGACAACAACAGGTGGTCTGTGTATATAATTATTATTCTAGGACAGTAGCTGTTCCAGACTCACTTCAGCCCTGACCTGGATAACCCAGGCTAACCCAATGTCATCAGATCTGGGAAGCTAAACATTGTCGGCCTTGGTCAGTTTTTGGATGGGAGACCCTCAAGGGAAGTCCAGGGTCTCTACACAGAGGCAGGCAGTGGCAAACCACTTCTGAATGTCTCTTGCCTTGAAAACTGTATGGAGTCACCATAAGTTGGCTGCGACTTAATTGATTTTTTTTTTAAGCACAACACTGGTTATTTGGGTGGTTCCCTATTTGTTAAATGGAGTCCAATGACCATCCTTTCTAGATGCAGCTTTAATGGTGGTTCCAGACAACATCATCATCGATCCACTGTTCTCTCCTTCTTTTAGGGTTGCCAGAACCCCAGTCAGGGCGAGAGTTCCCCTGATTTTGGGGGCTCTAATCTGCCACCAGCCAGCTGGCCAGTGGGAAAACCCTACTTCCAAACAGCCCCCTCCCGCGTTGATGTCTTCGGCATGATAGCATCACCTAGAAGTGACGTCATCATGCTGGGCACGTCACACGGTGAACCTCTAGCATTTTGGCCAAAATTTTATGGAGCCCCCTGCTGGAAGACTAGTAAGACCTGGCAACCATACGTTCTTTCCTCATTATCACCCTTTTTTTTTTGCCTACATGATTTATTGATTTTTTTTTTTTTGTACTTGCATGGCTTAGAAGCACAATCTCTGTGGTGCATGTACAGTCTTTGCACTCCTATTTTCACACTGCTTTGCACTACTGCTGCTACTGGTACATGTTTTTGCATGTGCCAGAAAGCGTAATCAGCCTCTGAACTGCTTATTGCCATTTAACAGAAAATGAATTTTGTGGAATTATGTCTTTAGGCTATTGTAAATTGCTGTAATTTCAGTTTCTGCAATAGGTGACATTCCTGATGTCATGATGTGATTGCACTAACTGGTCAAACTGGGGAAAAATCGCATTAGTAAACTTCCACCAATGTCAGTCAACAGAGGGCTAAGTGGATTCATGGTCATAATGGAACAGATCCCCCCGTGCAGGTGGGGAAATCTGGGAGGTAAATTATTGCAAAAGTTGCTTCAAACCCACCATGTGGATCCTGCATTATAATTCTGTATGCTACTAATGCCAGAACAGTGACAACTTGATTGTATAGAATTGATTGTGTAGAACTTGATGGTGTAGAATGGTCCCAGTGTGAAACTCTCCTAAATCAGCAGTAGGAGAGTATGGGAAGTCAGCAACACTCTTCCTCCTAACAACTTCTGAGCATGATTATCCTGGAATAGCGCTAAGTCAAATTTTTGTATGCTTCAGTTTCCATATTTAAATTTTCGTATTCAGCAGAGAGGGTATTTTGTAAAGTAGGATTGCAATCATTTGCAAAGTCAGATTTTCCCTGTTTTTATCCACCTTCTGGACACACTGTTCCTTGGGGTATTGTTCAGGATTAGCTTTTTAAAGGTTGGAGGAAGCTGTGCATTCCCTGAGCTGCCAACCTTAGGGTAAGCCCCTAAGTCCTGGAGGAAAAAAGAAGTTGTGCAGTCCCTGGTCTAGTCCACTGGAGAACTAAATTTAGGGGAGAAAACCCTGAGTCAGTGAAACAGTACATTATTCAGACCAGATTCTTTCCGTATATACCTTGCATAATCCTTCTTGCTGCCCCTGTGACATATAACAGCCCCATAGACATTTTCAGCTTAGTTCTATTCTGGAGCAAGTGATTGTCTAGACAGTTGTAAGGTTGTAATCTCTGGTGGGCATAGTGATCTGTGTCTGGTGCAAGACAGTGACCAAAGGTGACTGAAACACTCCTAGCTTCCTGGTGTGGTGCAGACATTTCCACTCACGCAAGAGCTCTTGCACAAACAAACAAAAACTGAGGAAGTCATGCAAGACAACCTTGTGCTGAATCACCTTGACCATATCCTGACATGTGTTTAAGCTTGTGAAAAGCATTGCACAGGATATATCTCAGCAAACCCCCCCTCCTTCTGATAATGATGATCCTCATTCAAGTCGTATCTTACCTCCAAATTGGACTGTAATGACTGCATCAAATAGCCTCTCGATTTCTGTACACAGCAGCACGGACCGGAAATGAAAAATCAAGGCTCAATCTGACCCCGTCTCTGTTGCCCAATGCCTCGCGCAAGCGGAACTGCCTTAACTACAACTTCTTTTCCACCGTGACTTGATGGGGTGCAACCCAGTGGCTCTCTCAGGATAACAGCCCTGAAATAACAGCCTCTCAGCCACGAGAGGCGAAAACCAAGCTGCATGGCTCTCGCGTACACGATTCATCTCTCACGTTGGACAAAAACGAGTTTGAATTGATGCGCCCTGTGTAAGTGGAGCACGCCGTATGACTTCTAAAGCTTTTCTTTCCTTATTGAATAAATGGCATTTTAGCCCCGGCAATTTCTTCTCACTAAAGAGAGTCACCGATCCATGCATGTTTTGGCATTTTTGACCTTGAAGGCATTTATGCCTATATATTCCCCCCGCCATATACATTATTATTGCTATTATTATTCTCGAGCCTTCAAATCCCCCCCCCACACAAACTAGCTTTGCTGCAGGAGGGCCGGGTCTGAATGAAGCCTGCTTGCCCAATTGAGTCCTGCTGAAAAAGGAGAGGTGGCGGGGGGGGAGGAGAGAGAGAGAGAGAGAGAGAGAAAGCTTCACCTGCTCTCGCGTCAACAGCATGTGGAAACTGTACTGCAAAATCATCAATCAAGCTGAACTGCAGTCAGCAGCCTGTCCCAGCATTAGTCACTACAGCCTGGAACTCCAGACCCAAGGGCACGCGTGCACTTCCCACTGCAGCTTCGGTGCTGTAAAAAGCAGGAGGCAAGGGCCACAGGGCAGGTCATGCCCAAGAAGGGAGGGAGGCGACGGTGCGGGAGGACCCCGGCGGGACCCTTTCGGCCTCTGTGGAGAAGATACGATTACTCTTGCTGTCACAAATCCGTAAGAATTCCTCGTGGGGTTGAAGCGAAATCTGCTTGCTCCGAGAATTCCTTTCAGGGTCCCACCAAGGGTAGCCGTGTTGGTCTGCAGTAGAACAGCTAAAACCGAGAGCGAGTTTGGTGTAGTGGTTAAGAGTGCGGACTCTAATCTGGGAGAACCGAGTTTGATTCCCCACTCCTCCACATGCAGCTGCTGGTGTGACCTTGGGTCAGTTACAAGTTCTTTCAGAGCTGTTCTCTCAAGGGCAGTTCTCAAGGGAGCTCTCTCAGCCCCACCTACCTCACAGGGTGTCTGTTGTGGGGAGGGGAAGGGAGAGTGTAAGCCGCTCTGAGACTCCTTTGGGTAGTGAAGGGCGGGTATGAATCCAATCTCTTCTCTCTTCTTCTCTCTCGCTCACTTTTAGATGCAATGAAATTGCCTAGCAGTTGGGTTAGAGCAGATAAAAGGAAGTACTTCACCCAAAGAGTGATTAACACATGGAATTCACTGCCACAGGAGGTGGCGGCGGCTACAAGCATGGATGGCTTCAAGAAGGAATTAGATAAGCATATGGAGCAGAGGTCCATCAGTGGCTATTAGCCACAAGGTATAGATAGGAACTCTCAGTCTGGGGCAAGTGATGCACTGTATTCTTGGTGTTGGGGGGGAACAGTGGGAGGGCTTCAAGTGTCCTGGCCCCACTGCTGGACCTCCTGATGGCACCTGGTATTTTTGGCCACTGTATGACACAGAGTGTTGGACTGGATGGGCCATTGGCCTGATCCAACATTGGTTTCTCTTATGTTCTTAGACACCAAGATTTTCAGAGTATAAACTGAATATGTATCTGATAAAGGGCATTTTGCTCTCAGAAACTTATACCCCCCCAAATCTTGTTGGTTTCTAATGATGCTACTGGACTTGAATCCCACTTCTGTAAAGTGTGATTCCCAAAACTGAATGCAAAACTCAGGTGAGGCCTAACCAAGGCAGTGTACAACGGCACCAGTACCTTGACACAATACAGATGTCCTATAGGCATGATCATTTTGTCCACTGCTTCCAGGAAAGATGGTTACTTGTGTTGGTTGCCCTTGGTTGATGCTCATGATTATAGTAGGGAGTCCCTGGGTTTCTTTCTCAGGTCAGTGGTAGAAGAAACATCCCAACTGCATGTGCTTATTGCTTGGATTTGGTCCACAGACCGTGAATTCCAAAGGACTTTCATGATCAATCCGTTCACACATTTGGTCAATCCATACATAATTTATGCAATTTGGTATATGGAAAGAGTCAGCTAGGAAAGAGACAGGGCATTTGGCGACCTAGTAGCCACCTCCTGATGGTGACTAAGGTCTTTTCCTTAGAGATCATCATAGAACCTTTTCTGAAAAGGAAGCAAACATTTTAAAGGCCAAAGTCATATCATTATCTGAAGGGAGCAGAAGTTCAAGTACTGTTGCCAACTCTGATCTGGTAAATTCCTGGAGATTTGGGGGTGGAGCCGGGAAGAGAGGGGTTTGGGGAGGAGGAGGAGGAACCTCAGCTGGGTATAATGCTATAGAGTCCACCCTCCAAAGCAGCAGTGTCCTCCAGGGGAACTGATCTGTGCAGTCTGGAAATCAGTTGTAGTTCTGGGTGATATGCAGACTCTACCAGGAAACTAGCAATTGTAGTCATACTAATACTCACCCATACCAGGTTCAGATCTTTACATGCAAGCTGGAACAGATTCTGATAATGCATGAAATAGTACTTAGTACTTACAATACTTAACAAAAGTACCAAATAATACTGAGGGCTCATCCTGATGTGACCCACCCTGAGTCTGCTTGCAGGGAGGGCGGGATATAAATCCAATAATAAACAAATAAATCCTGTCAGAGAGGCCCTGTAAGATAGGGGAGCGGTGGCGCAGGCAGTAAGTAAAAGCCTGCACAACATCTGGCCGAACAGCTTCGGCGGTTTGAGCCCCACCATGGCCGGAGTGAGCTCCCGGCCCTAGGTCCCAGCTCCTGCTCACCCAGCAGCTCGAAAGCCCGTTAAAGGGCAATTAGACAAATGGGTACCTGCTCCTAGAGCGGGGGGCCACCCGCCCTAGTGGCGTAGCGGCAGCGATGTGAGCAGTGGCGGCGAGCGGCAAGCGGTGGCAGTTGAAAAGTATGGCGGCGGCTGGCAAGGCTGGGCGAGCGAAAGGAGGCTGGGTCGACAGGCGCGGAAGCGGGGCGACGTGACGGGCCTGAGCCAGATGGACAGAGGCCGTCAACAAGCCTGCACAAAAAACGTGCACTTGGCCCGAACTCGAAAGATGTCGCAACAGCCACAAAAAGGTCGGAAAAATCAAGACCAGTGCCAGGAGGACGTCGGCCGCAAGAAATAACAACAACTTGCTGCAATAAGGGTGCCTGGTAGGCTTGTCACCCCCCCTTGTCTGTGGCCCTAATGTTAGGATCTGTGCTAATGAAATATGTGTGAACCGCTCAGAGCCCTTCGGGGGTGAGCGGTATACAAACTGAAAGATAAATATGGAGAAGGTTTGTCTGAGGCCACTTGTGCATTATTAGCAGAAGCAGAAGCAAAATTCGAACTCGTTACTTTCTGATTTGTCTCTTAAGGCTCAAACAAGATGTGACTTTTAAAAAAACAAATCCATACAGCCCTCCAACAGGGCCAATAATGCTCCTGGGGATATTTCTGTTCATCTTCTCTGCATGTTGTCGTGGTGAAATAACCCTTTCCCGTCTCCTCCCATCCCGACCCAAGCAAAAACAACCAAAAAAATTAGGAATGCCAACAGGCGTTTTTTTCCTCCCACTGACTGAACACTTTTGCCCTCAAGATCTTCCTTCACCCATCTTTTAACAGGCCAGAAAGAGAGCCGTATGAGTGACTTTGTCATTTACATTAAACAGTTGCGGATCCATCCCATTGCCAAGCGTTTGCTCATTGCCTGGGTTTGTTTACTCGATATGTATTTCCAATCAGCGCAGAAGGTTTACGAAAGCAGTTCATTACTGATTTATTTATGATGTATTTAGATAGCAAATATGGTTCTGTCAGCAGTTAGGGGCTAAACTGTGTTGACAGACATTAATAGCATATGGTATAGCAATGGAATTATGATCTTTCAAGGCTTGTCTTTGCCTTTCCCCATACATTTACTGTCTTTATGTTCTCCCCCCTCTACACTTTTGTTTTCCAAAGTCCGGGGGGGAGGGCATACTTTTTTTTGGTTGTTTTGTTTTCTTGTGCAACCTTTGGGGTTTGTTGGTGGTGACATTAAAATCTTCTGTGCCTGTTTAGCTGTTCAATTTAATGGAAGACAAATTCTCCCAAAGGTTTAATTTACTCTTGCAAACTGAAATCAGTGCATTCACACCATGGGAAATGGTCTTAATTTTCTCAGCCTTCAGTCTACATCAAGCATATAATTCATTTCTCCCCTCCTCAGTAGTCCCCTCATTAGAAAACAAAGTTTTTTTTATATATTTAAATGCTACGTACTTTAAGTTGAAAAAAACAGATCCTCTCTCTCTCTCTCATCCCCTATAAAGTGTATTTTCAAGCATGATTGCGTCTCTTTGACAGAAGCACATTTATACAGGGTGGAACGGGAGGGGGGAAACTTGAATTTTTGACCTTTAATTGGCTCTTGCCTATAACACCGGCAGTTTTATCCAGTGTCAAAGGCAAAAGGGGAGGGGGGTGTGATTATTCACAGAAGGAGGGAGAGCAGGTGGTAACACTGAGGTGAGAGTCTCTTTGCTTGTTTGGCACTGCTGAAAGAACGGGAGATATTTTTGGCTGCTCAGAAACGTATTCTCAGCTGCAGAGAGGTGAAGGAGACAGGAGAGAGCATATGGGTGGATATCCCTCCGCCGTATGGGAGCAAATCGACCGGCTGTGGAGATGGGCCTGGGAGCCTGCTCATTTTGTTTTGGCTGGTGACTAGGGTAGAGTTAGGAAGAGTGGTTGGACTTGGCTTTGCTGGTGGCTGAATGCTGGAAGGAGTCCTCTGCTGATTTCGCCAGTGTTTGCTCTGACTTAATGTGTGCACTTGAGGGAGCTTGGCTTCTGGCCCAGTGCCTCCAACTCATACGAGTCCCGTTTAAGTGCCGATGACAAAGGAAAAGGAGGGAGTCGATGGGACACTGAAATCTATGCCGGCTGACCAAATGTGAAGGCATGTGGGGAGGAATAAGGCTCTGTAATGAATTAAAGAATGTAGAGAGCTTGCTGAACTCTGGGGAGATAACAGACTCTTGGTAGCACTCAAAGTGGACTTGGCCAGAGTAATGGCAGAAGAGCAAGAGGATAAAGAGAGCCAGGGCAGTGTATGGGGTGGATCCGTGGAATGGAGAGCCTGACAGTGCAATCCTAAACAGACTTATGTCTTTCTAAGCCTTTCTCATTGCCTGGCCTTGGACCATTCATTTTGGGCCAAACTAGATGCCATTTTAGAGCGAAATCCAGCCATTTAAAAATGCCACAAGTCTGTTTTGGCACTTGAAAAGGCATGTGGGGAGAAACAAGAGTCCCTGACCCAGCTCTGCTGCAGGCCCAATCAGGATCGAGCCCTTAACAACATTTTCCAGTGGCTGGATTTGTCTCCAAACTGGCCGTGGCCACTGTAATGTCCAGTCTGTCCCTTTCTCTCCCAGACAAAGCTACCTCACAGGACTGTTTAGAGTTGCCAACTCTGGTTTAGGAAATTTCTGGAGTTTTGGAGGCAGTTCCCAGGGAGGGTGGAGTTGAGGAGAGGGTGTAGCTCTCCAAGAACGTGATGCCAGAGTTTGCCCTCTGGAGCTGCCATTTTCTCCAGCAGAACTGATCTCTGTAGTCTGAAGATCAGTTATGATTCTGGGGGAACTCCAAGCCCCACCTGGAGGCTGGCAACCCTGGTTCCTCGGAAGAGAGGTGGATTGAAACTTAGACATGAGTCAAATATGGGGATGCTTTTTGTGTAAATTTTTAGTGATTAATTATTGTACATGGTGGGGGGTTCTGTTGATTCCTGCCCCCCTTGGCATTAGGAATGAGAGAAGCCATGTTGGATCAGGCCAATGGCCCATCCATTCCAACACTCTGTGTCACACTGTGGCCAAAACCCAGATGCCTTCAGGAGGTCCACCAGTGGGACCAGAATTCCAGAAGCCCTCCCACTGTCGTCCCCCCCCAAGCATTTCAGCAAAGTGACATTGTTCTTTCACATACATTCAAAGAACCACCCTTTCCCTGTTTCTGGCATTTTGGTAGTGGCTGAGGATCATTGTTGTGAACGTCTTCATAGCCCTCAAGGTAAATTGTGCCATCAAGTCACAACTAATTAATGGCAACCCTATGAAGTTCCACCTCATGGGGTTTTCAAGGCAAGAGATGAGCAGAGGTGATTTGCCACTGCCTTCTTCTGCATAGCAGCCCCCGTCTTCCTTGGTGGTCTCCCATCCAAACACTGGCCCTGCTTAGTTTATGAGATCTGAGAAGACTGGTCTGGTCTGGGCTATTAGGCTTCATGGCCCTAGGCTTTAGAGCCCAAGTTGCCTGCATTCTCAGTATCATTTCCTCCCTTCCACTTGGCCATCTTCTTCCAGGCTCTAAGGATGTCCTCACATAGCCAACCAGATTTGCGAAGGCATCAGTGAGGGCAACCATCAGTAATACAAAGGGAGGGCAAATCTTTCCTGAATGATCTTTGCCTCGAATTTGCTTTATTCGATTTTCAGTCAGGTAACATAGCCTGTTGTGGCTCACTACACAATGCCATCAATGTTACCAGGGTGAGGAAGACCAAAAAACTGCTGGCGAATCAGAAGCCATTCAGTGCTGTGAACACCAGTGAACAAGTTAACAAAGGTTTTGGGATTGGGACTTGGGAAACATTTGAGGCCAATGAAATACTCTTTTTCATTCCAGAGTTCTGTAATCACTTGGGGGGGGGTTTTGTTTGTTTTAAAAATGAATGCCCTGCCTCATCCCAAAAGGCTTCGAGGCAACTTTACTTTCAGGTACAGCATCAATGAAACATTGATTACAAACCAATCTAAAACAATTTACAATAACGAAACAATAGCCTACCATAAATCCATGGAAAAGCCATAAACAGTATGAGAAGAATAAAACATGCAGAGATGACAAAAAATAATGTTTGTGGGAGAGCATTCAACTCAGACCTATGCATATGATAAGTAACAGGCAAATAGAAAACAAGCTCATTAACTTGCACAATGAGACCTCTGGGTGAAATAGTCCAAACCTCAACATCAGAGGATGCATTCAGGACCAGTTTAAATAACCATGATGCCCACGGTAGCCATTTTAAATTGCTGTACTTGTTAGCTCCTTTCCTCTGGCTGGCTGATCACTGCTTTTGCAGTATTACTTTTTTTTTTGGCACGTAATCCAAAATGTAACTTCGTGGTGGGATGCAAAGCCACCCTTTATCTTGTGCCTGCAGAGGCAGTTTAATGGGATCTCTGGGTTCTTGGTTAGGATATCCCTGATCATCAGGTACTGGGGAGCGACTGGCAGGTGAGGACAGTTGCCAGCAGACCCTGCTTGCAGGCTGTGCTTGTGACATCAGACTGTTGCTGTTGCAACTAGGATACAGGACTAGATGGACCCTTGGTCTCATCCAACATGGCTGCTCCAATGTTAATCTGTCTTGTAGCAGTAGAAAAGAACAAAAGTCCACTAGCACCTTAAAAACTAACAAAATATGTGGCAGAGTATGAGCTTTCGTGAGTCACTGTTCACAAAGGTGATTTGACAAAGGAATCATTATCTGGAATGATGAAAACACATCCCATTGGTTGTTTTCTTTTAAAGCAGGCTTGTAATATCTGAAGAGTGAGCAGTGATTCATGAAAGCTCATCCCCTGCCACATATTTTGTTGGTCTTCAATCCCCTGCCACATATTTTGTTAGTCTTCAATCCCCCGCCACATATTTTGTTAGTCTTTGTTAATCCAGTTTGTGCTACCGGACTCTTGCTCTTTTCTACTGATATTCTTATGTTATTCGAGTTACCCACCTGAAGGTGGGGTCTGAACTTCACCCAGAATGAGAAATGATCCCCAGGCTACAGCGATCAGTTCCTCTGGAGGAAATGGCAGCTTCAGAGGATGGCATCACATCCTCCCCAAGCTCCTCCCCTTCGCAAACTTTGTCTTCTCCAACACTGTCCCCAATGTCCCAGTAATTTCCCAAGCTGGAGTTGTCAGCCCTATATGTTAGTGTTCACAGCCTTTTTGCAATGTACATATCGTGTATACCAGTTTCAAGCAAACAACTCAAGCCTGACAAGCTCTGGAATCAATCTCCTCTAAGAGGCTTAGTGGTCGAGCATCTGCCTTGCATGGGAAAGGTCCCAATCCCCAGCATCTCCAGTTAAATGGGTCAGGTAAAGGGTAACGTGGACAATCTCTACCCCAAACCCTGGAGAGCTGCTTCCAGCCAGTCTACAGAGACAAAAGTGTTCTTGGTAGATCAGTGTCTGACACAGTCTCAGGAATATCCAGCACCTCTTTTTTCCTGTGGGCTATTTTATTCCATCATTTTTTAAAAAAATAAGTTTCTGGGAACTGGTCGTTGCTGCTGTGGTGAAAGGGCCACCTTCATGGAGCAAATTTGGACTTGGGGGGTGAGGTGAAGCCATCCGCTTGACCATTCCACTTGCATGCCCATACTTCACTCCCATCCGCTCCTTCCACAAAGCCAGCATGGTTTAGTAGCTACAGCATCAAGCCTGGATCTCCCCGGCCCTTATTCATCCATGAAGCTCTCTGGCTCACTGGGTGGATTTGGGACTGATCTCTGTCTCTCAGACACACACGCAGACACACTCAGCCTAATCTACCTTGTAGGATGGTTGTAAGGATTGAAAGGAGGAAGACAGAAGCATCTATGCCAGCATGAGCTTCTTCAATGAAGAGTAGGAGAAAAATGTAATCGAATTCCACAGCTGATACCCATGACCATCCAGGTTATCACTGCCTTCCTTTTGGAGCTTCTGCCAGCTCCCGGCTTGATGAATAGGTTGTCTGCTGTATTCCCCACGCACAGAATCAGATGGCATGGTTGAGAATGGGGCAGGTGCTGTCATTCATTGGATCACCTTGGGGGCAATTCCTTGCATATCACAAATCACACTACGGGGCAACAGCAGGATGGAAGCCCCAAAGGCCGGGAACAGATTACGCTTTGTTCAAAGGGTCGAAAGTGATTTGACAAAGGAGTCGTCATCTGGAATGATTAAAACACATCCCATTGTTTGTTTTCTTTTAAAGCCGGCTTGCAAAATCTGTTTGACCTGACAGATGACCAAGGGACAAAAGAGATGCCTCAAAAGAGAGCCAGCTGGTGTAGTGGTTAGAGCATCAGACTAAGATCTAGGAAGCAGGTTCGAATCTCTTCTGTGCCACAGAAGCTTCCTGGGTGACCTCGAGACAGTTAATATTGTCAGCCTAACCTACTTCACAGGGTTTTGCTGAGGATAAAACGGAGGCGAAGGAAATGATAGAAGCCGCTTTTGGTCCCCATTGGGGGGAAATGCAGCGTAGGTACAATTTTAGTTTGTGAGGCCAAAGGCCATAACAATATAATCAGTTGCCCAAGCAGTAATAGATATTACAGTAAAAATACAACAAGGTTAAAAACAATGTTAAAATTGTCAGGACCGGGACATAGTGGAGAATGTAGCATGTTGAACATCAGGGTGGAGGTTTCTCATGACTCTTCTTGGCAGCCAGTGCATGCAGTGACATCATAGAGGTGACATAATGATCATCATCAGTGTATAAATGAAGTAAATAACAGTTCTCTATGCTATTATTATGAATGGTTTATTGACATTATTGAGGTTTATAAGATTATGAATGGGATTGAGCAGGTTGAGAAAGAAGTACTTTTCTCCCTTTCTCACAATACAAGAACTCGTGGGCACTCCATGAAATTGCTGAGCAGTCGGGTTAGAACAGATAAAAGGAAGTACTTCTTCACCCAAAGAGTGATTGACACATGGAATTCACTGCCACAGGAGGTGGTGGCAGCTACAAGCATGGACAGTTTCAAGAGGGAATTAGATAAACATATGGAGCAGAAGTCCACCAGTGGCTATTAGCCACAGGGTATAGATGGGAACTCTCAGTCTGGGGCAGGTGATGCACTCTATTCTTGGTGCTGGAGGGGGCAGCAGTGGGAGGGCTTCTAGTGTTCTGGCCCCACTGCTGGACCTCCTGATGGCACCTGGTATATTTTGGCCGCTGTGTGACAGAGTGTTGGACTGGATGGGCCGTTGGCCTGATTCAACATTGGCTTCTCTTGTGTTCTTGTGTTCTTGTGTATGGGGGGGGGACTTAGCATCGGTCTTCAGCCTTGGGAAGGTACATATCCTTGTGACTGTTTTGCGTTTTGCATACTGTTGTGGGCCTGCCTTTTAAAACTGCAGAAAACTACCTGTTTCTCTTTGGGGTTTGTGGAGTTAATTTGAAGACCCCTCTTTTTTCTTATTACGTGAAGTGCTTTTGGCCTCATGTTTGTAGGAAATACCTATATTTTAATTTTACAGCCTTCCAATCCATCATACTTTGCAAAATCCTGAAGGAATTTTCTCCACTTAGTGAATCAGCTGGGATAATATGCAGACACGGTCTCTCCCGTGTGTTATTGGAGGCCTTGAAATGCTGTGACTTCTGTTGAAATGAAAAACATGCATCAGTTCTAGAGAATGTATTTCCTCCTCTCCCTGCTCCTATTACCTTGTCCTGAATCTGCAGCAAATATGGTACAGCAATTACCTTTAAATAAATAATTTTGTTATGAGCTGGAGACAGGGATTTATTTTTTGGTATGGCTAAATTTGGCCGAGGTTCAGGACAGCCTCAATCCACGATTCATGGCATGCCTCAACAGCAGAGGTAGTGGTGCTGCTTCAAATTATGAGTTACCTCTTCCAAAACTAAGCTTGGAAACTGGTACAGTTCCCACCCCTTTTCTTTCACAGCACAGCCTCCATCCCTCCCTCGGCAGCCCTCCATTAATCCACTTGTCACATGCCACAACATTTCAGATTCCCCGTAAATCGAGCGGATCAGTCGCATTTCAGGCATTTTGCTTTCTGAAAGTGAACGTAAATGGAGATCAAGATGACTTGTGATTTGGGAGAGACCTTGTGGCACAGGGTCAGTGGAAAGGAATCCCTTTTTGACCATCCTGATTCCTTGATGGAAGGGAAGGGAGCGTGGCATGGCATAACCCAATCTCATCAGGTCTCAGAAACTAAACAGGGTTGGCGCTGTTGGCAGAGTGTAGATATGCAGTAAAGCGAAGCACAAGCTGTTTAAAGAATAAAACTGATTTATTAAGAACAGAACAAACTTTGTATGAAAGAGAAGCCTAACTGTCTAACTAGCTAGCAGGAAGCCAGTAATGAAGAGCACTCGGCAGGTGCGTTGAGACAATCAAAAGACAGGAAGGAGAGTATTTGAAAATAGCAGGAAGTCCCTAATCTCACTATGCTAACTAGTCATCACCTCTGCTGCCCCCTGCAGGATGTTCTTGTCATATCTATGCACGATATCTATGCACGATAGACCTTGCATATTCCAACCGGTACTTGGATGGGAGACAACCATGGAAGACTCTGCAGAGGAATGCAGTGGCAAATCAGCTCTGCTTCTCATTCACCTTGAAAGCCCCTTGCCGTGATTGCTATAAATTGGTTGAGACTTGGCAGTATTTACGTATCTTAAGTCCTTTTTGGCTGCCCACCTAGACTCTTTCCCCTGTTCTGACTGATGGGTCAGGGGTCAGGAGGCCCTTGCTTTTCCCTTAGCACCTCTACTAGCTCTCCAAAGAGGGCAATATAAGTGATAGTGGAAGAACGCTTTATCCTCGTAGCTCTTCTCTGGTGCTACTTACAGGCAAAGCCATCAAGTCATAGAGATGGAAGAGGCTTAGAGGCCAACTAGTCCAGCCCCCTGCTCAATGCACAAAATGCAAAGCTAGAACATTCCTGTCGGATGGCTGTTCAGACTCTGCTTCAGAACCTCCAGTGAGGGAACACCCATGGCTGGCAACCCCAGCTAGGTAATTTCTTCCATAACTGAATTGCTCTTACCATTAGCAATTTTCTCCTGATGTTCTATTGAAATCTGCCCTTCTGTAACTTAAGATCTAATCTTGCCTCCTGTAGTAGCACAGAGGAAGTCCTCTTTGCCTTTTTTAACATGACAGCCCTTTAGAGGACTGAAGAATGAAATCATGTCTCCCCAGAGTGGTAGTATCTGAGCCAGATAAGATCCACTTGCCAACTCAGAATGGAAGAAGGATTTAGGAATACATTGGCAGCAGGATTTGCTAGCCAAAGTGATGTCTCAGCCAACTAATCTGATTCCCATCTCCATGTGGTTTTAATTTAATTTTATTTATTAGTTATATTTATACCCCACCCTCTCAACCATGGCCGGCTCAGTGTGGCGAACAGCAAGATAAAATGACAGAGATAACAGTAAGTGATAAAAGTCATAAAACCAAGTAATAATTAACAATTAGAACATTAAAAGGTGCTGACATCCAGATAAAACCATTATACAGGTGTTAATTCAGTATTCCATTTAGGATGGCACTCAGCTTCCATGTCTTCCTGGTGGACGGTGCAGGTCTCACATTGCACGGGTGATTCCAGCTGCCTCAAGATTTCAAAGGGGCAGGCATTTTCTCCGGGGCGGCTCCTAGTTGAATGCCTGGTGCAACAGCTCTGTCTTGCAGGCCCCATGGAACTGCATAAGGTCCCACAGGGCCCTGCTCTCCTCCGGGAGCTCATTCCACCAGAGAGGAGCCACCACCAAAAAAGCCCTTGCCCTGGTTGAAGCTAGCCTGGCATCCTTAGGTCCGGGGAGGGTGAGTCGATGTTGAAACCCTGATCGCAGTGCTCTCTGGAGAACATGTGGGGAAAGGCAGTCCCTCAGGTATGTAGGTCCCTGGCCATCAAGGGCTTTAAAGGTAAGAACCAGCACCTTAAAGCTAATTAGGTATGCTATTGGTAGCCAGTACAATGCCTTCAGCACAGTCTGAATGTGCTCCTGTAGTGGGAGGCCCATCAACAGCCTGGCCGCAGCATTTTGTACCAGCTGTAGCTTCCGAATCAGCGATATGGGCAGCCCGATGTAGAGAGAATTACAGTAATTCAACCTCGAGGTGACCATTGCATAGATCACCGTTGGCAAGTCACTGTGTTCAAGGAAGGGGACCAGCTGCCTAATCAACCGAAGATGATAAAAGGCTGACTTGGCAGTGGCTGCTACCTGGGCATCCATTGTTAAGGAGGGATCCAGGAGCACTCCCAAACTCCTAACCCCCGGCGCTGGCACCAATGGCACCCCATGGAAGGTCAGGAGTGGGATCCCTACCACTGATCCACACCAACTCAGACACAGGACCTTCATCTTTGATGGATTCAGCCTGAGCCAACCAGCCACGTCTTGTAATGCCCGGTCAAGATCTTCCGGTTTGGAGCCGGACCAGCTGCCCAACAGCAGACAGAGCTGGGTTGTAGTGAATTTAGATATATTTCCTTATAGTTAAGAGTGTTAGGGATCTGGTAGTTTACAGACTTGCCCTAAAATCATATGGCCTTAGTTTGTTCTAGAACGAGGCCTAAATACAGTTGTGCAAAATGTTTTGATTGTTCTTCATTTTACAAATGTTTTAAGGCATTCCTCACTTCTGGCAGTCTTTATTTGTGCACCCAGAAATATTATAGTGACCTTTTTTTTTTTTTGGGGGGGGGGAGATTGGATTTATACCCCACCCTTCATTTGGAATCTCAGAGTGGTTTACAATCTCCTTCCCTTCCTCTCCCCACAACACACATCCTGTGAGGTAAGTGGGACTGAGAGAGCTCTGAGAGAACTGCTCTTGTGAGTAGAGCTCTGAGAGAACTGTGACTGACCCAAGGTTACCCAGATGGCTTCATGTGGAGAACTGGGGAATCAAACTCAGTTCTCCAGATTACAGTCCACCGCTCTTAACCACTACACCAAGCTGGTTCCTCACTAGGGCTGCCTGCCAAGGCTGACAACCGGGGCGAGGAGTGGGGGGAGACTGACCTGTCAAAGGGAAGCTCTTGCTGGAGACATAATGTTGCCGGTGAGACTGTAGCATTTGGTCAGAATTCTATGGGTTAGCCATAGAGCTTGACAGAATTTTATTTATTCATTTATTTACTTCATTTGTACCTTACCGTTCTCCCTAGCAGGGACACAAAACAGCTTACAGCATTCTTGTCTCCTCCATTTCATCCTCACAACACCCACCTTGTGAGGTAGATTAGGCTAAGAATGACTGGCCCAATGTCACCCAGCAGTCTTCCATAGCCTAGTGGAGATTCAAAGCTGGTCTGAGTTCCCAGATCCCTTTAACCGCCACAGCACACTGGCTTATTGCTAGAGTATTGCCAATGGCATAATGTTGTCACATCCAGCCATGCCAGAAGTTACACGATCACCTCAGGACACCAGCATTTGCCCTCCTCACCCCCACCCCCATTTCCCTCATGTCGCCCAGCTGAATGGGAGCAGGAAGGCCTGGCCGGAGGTGGGAGATCCCCCACCAGAAGTGGGAACCTGGCAATCCTGTTCATGACCAAGGCTAGGGAGGCCTTTATTATCCTGGTTTAATTTTCTCAGATCTTCACAGCTTGGAACTCTTATGATGACTTTTCAATTACTACTGAGCCGAACACGAGTGCTCTTCTTGTTATGACGTGACATTGCTGCCATAACTGTTGTGGTTGATTATCTACGGTGGCTGCTTGAGGACTTTTCAGGTTTGGCATTTTCCTAGGCACTTCTCCTTTCTCTCCATAAGCACCCCCTTTCTCTGGATTCCCCTTGATTTGCTGGAACTTCCATCATTTTGATCCATGCCACTGTGGATTCTTCTGCCATCGTTTCACTCTTGGCCATTTAGCTGTTCCAACAACAACAACAACAAAATTCATGGACAAAAAGATGATATGCAGAAGAGCTGGGGGAGGGGAACTCCCTCTGGGCCATTTCACATTTAAAGAAAATCCTTTTTGATTTGATTTCTACTCTGTGGTTTGCTTCCCTTGATTTATTGGCTGTTGTTTATACTCTCACTGATCACTTTCTTATTACTTTCACACTTCCATCCATTTCAGTTTGTGCTCCTTCTGGAGTGATTCCTTATACCGCCCCTGCCACCTGCTCTGTGCTGATGAATGGGTCCCTCAAACTGTTGATCTTGACCTGGCATGGTCTCTTCTGCAAGGATATAAATGATGCCACCACAGACATATAATGATGCCTTAATAAACAGCATCCCGGGTGCGTCTGCTCCATTTCAAGAAGTGCCGTGCTTGAAATTCAAGAGTCACACAACGGCATTCTGTTGAAGGGAAGGCAATGAAATGGAAGGGACAGAAACTGGAACTGTATTAGAGGGGGGACACACCACATGCAAATATCTGTCTCTCAATGAGCATACAATGATATATGGAAATGTTCAAGACTTTCTTTTGCGAGGGGTAAAATTCTGCTCTGGTTGTCTTTTAAATTTAAAAAGGAATAGAACACAGTCTCAAACAAAGATCCTTTCAGAGGCTGCGTTCAGACGGCCAGTCAATCGCGCCATGAGCCCTCCTAAAATTTTATCCCGATTTTTTTAATCCAGCCTAGCACGACCAGACGCCCCCCCATGAAATAGCCTCACCACATGTTGTTCCCACCATGATTTGTCTACACGGCATCCACCGAGGATTTTTTTTAAAAAAGTTTTGTACATTCGCATAGGCAAGGCTGCGCCTCCTTGGAGAACTGAGGCGATCGCGGAGGGTTTTCAGCAAAGTCCCGGTCCTCCCCCTTGCCATTGCCATCATGATCGATGGAGGGACTATTTTGCAAGTTAGAATAGTCCTTCCCCCTCCATCTCCCATCGCGGTAACATCTTGTCCCTAAAAGAAATAAGCATTAATATTACATTCCTCGTAGCGCTTATCGCTGAATGCGTTTCCTCGTTAAAGCGCACATGGGGTTTTAATTTTTAAAAATCACGCCCCCGTCGGCTCGGTCTGACGTCAGACCGAGCCGACGGGAGCATCGCGCGCTAATGGAGTGACCAGACGGAAGAAAGTCTGCAGTTGTTGCGCGGGTAAGCGAAAACCCTACATTGAAACTGCTACTTTTTAAATCAGGATTGGAGGCGCAGCAGAACGGGATGCCTATGGGACCGGAATATTTCCCAGATGTTTCTGTCTGGTCGTGCATTTTTGATCCGCAAGGGAGTCGTTCCTATGGCAGATCAAAAGATCTGTCTGAACACACCCAGAAGCATACATTTTCCTTTAAAAAAAATTGCCATAAAAGAATGGCATGGATATAGTTTTAGAGCTGTGATTGCTGTGTTGTAGTGCTTAGTGTCCCAGATAAAAGGTGTCAGGCTTAAGTTTAGCAGAACTTATTTACAGGCCTTAATCCTAGGACTGCATGCATGACCTAGTTCTCAAAAACAGTAGCTCATGCAGTACAAACCTGTGACTATCCAGACTGTGCCCTGGGAAGTTCATCTCATTGAATGTTCTATGATGGGCATCCCTGCATATAGAAAGCCAGCTCTGCAGTGAGAAGGCTAATCTAGGAACTCTTCTCCATAGAACAGTAGATTACTTTGCATGGGGCATTTTTGACAAGGAACAGCATCGAGGTTCCTTAACCTGCCGCCCTCCTGTCTAAAGTGTAGTTGGGATATAGGTTTAGTGCTTCTTTGAGCTTGTTGGAATTAGGGAATGAAGCACATACAGAAGCATGTATAGGCCTGAAATTGCACAAGAGTATTTAGGCTTGTCACCTACGAAGAAACCAGACAGGAAGACAGTTGATTTCATTTGAAGAGAGTTTTACGGATACCGTGGACTGCCAAAAAGGCAAATAAGTGTGTCCTAGAGCAAATCAAGCCAGAATCAACCCTAGAGGCTAAAATGACTAAACTGAGGCTATCGTACTTCAGTAACACTATGGGAGGACAAGACTCACTGAGAAAGACAATAATGCTAGGGAAAAAATTGAAGGCAGCTGAAAAAAAGGGGGATGCAAAATGAGATGGATTGGCTCAATAAAGGAAGCCATGGCTTTTAGTCTGAAGACCTGAGCAAGGCTGTTAACAATAGGGGATTTAAGAGGTCATTCATTCCTTTTGCTGTTGTTGTTGTTCAGTCGCACAGTCGAGCTACTCTTTGCGACCCCATAGACCAGATCACGCCAGGCCCTCCTGTCTTCTGCTGTCCTCTGAAGTTTGCTCAATTTCATGTTCGTTGCATCGATGACACTGCCTAACCATCTCATCCTTTGCCGTCCCCTTCTTCTTTGACCTTCAATCTTTCCCAGCATCAGGGTCTTCTCCAGTGAGTGCTCCCGTCTCATCTGGTGGCCATTCATTCATAGGATCACCATAAGTCAGAAGTGACTTAACGGGGCTTAGCACAGATGCTTATGTTATGGTAGGGCTTCTGCCCCATTCAGAGTTGTGTGATAGGGTTAAACGCTACTAAATAAGACATTCAACAGATGGAATAAGTATATAGTCGTGTGGAAACGTATCACCTGTTGAAGTCCTGCCTATCACATTATAATGAAAAGCAGAGGAGTTCCATCAGGAAAAGAAACACAAGGTGGACATTCAAAGGATGCTGTCCTATTTGTCAGTGGGCAATCTACCATTGGCTTTAACAGGCTGTGGATTGCTCCATTAAATGACCTGTGTGATTATTGATTTTCTTCCTGGCTCCCAGAGATCATATTTATTATTTCTTCCCCGCTGTTGAGCTACAAGAAAAGCCCCTGAGTCTTGTTCCTCTGCAGTCTCACAGTTGATAGGCTCATGCCAAATTCTGTCTGATAAAACTTGAGGTGATGGTTTGAAGCAGGACAGGGTACAGCATCATATCAAGTGACCTCTCCCTGGTGAATTTCCCAAGCAGCTGGACCTGAAGAGGTAGACCATGTTGTGAAAGCTTAGGATACCTTAACGATGTACTCCGAAATAGAGTTACACCATTTTAAATAGCATTGCCAACACTAGGTTGGGAAATTAAGAACATAAGAAGAGCCCTGCTGGATCAGACCAATGGTCCATCTTCTCCAGCATCCTGTCTTACAGAGTGGCCAACCAGTTCCTCTGGAGTGCCAACAACAGGGCACCGATAAGTCTCCAGATCCTGATTGTACTCCCCCCCCCCAAAAAAAAAAAAAAAAAAAAGTCCTGGGTGTGTGCCATCAGAATCTGGAGACTTATCAGTTTTTAATTTCCCCATTAGATCTTGAACTTCATCTCTTATTGTCTCAATTTGGCTCAGTTCTTCAGACTCCCTTCCTGAAAATAGGGGCTGTGGAATGGGTATGTGCCCCACACTTTCCACAGTGAACACAGAAGCAAAAAAGTCATTGATTTTCTCTACCATCTCCTTATCTTCCTTTAGCAATCCCTTTATTCCTTTGTTATCCAAAGACTTCACTGCTTCTCTGGCTGCTTTTCTGCTTATTTTATTTTATTTTATTGTAGGGTTGCCAGCCTCCAAAGCAGCCATTTTCTCCAGGGGAACTGATCTTGGTCATCAGGAGATTAATTGTAATAGCAGGAGATCTCCAGGGGCCACCTGGAGGCTGGTAACCCTATTCCCACACCATTAGAAAACAGTAACCCAAACTTATGTATCTAGAAACACTACTCTTAGCTTCCAGGTTGGACTGTACCTTTTTTTCTTTTCTTCTCACCTTGACACAGAGAGTAATCCGTCATTCTGTGTTATACCTCTGAGGATGCAAGTCACAGCTACTGGTGAAACATCAGGTCCTACACTGCTAAGACCATGGCCAGACAACCCGGAAAATCTACAACAGCTAATGTACTTTGCATTATTAGGAAATTAATCACTGAAGGGGGAACATAAGAACATAAGAGTAGCCATGTTGGATCAGGCCAATGGCCCATCCATTCCAACACTCTGTCACATAGTGGCCAAAAATACCAGGTGCCATCAGGAGGTTCAGGAGTGGGGCCAGGACACTAGAAGCCCTCCAACTGTTGTCTCCCCCAAGCACCAAGAATACAAAGCATCACTTGCCCCAGAGTTCCTATCTATACCTTGTAGCTAATAGCCACTGATGGACCTCTGCTCCATATGTTTATCTGATTCCCTCTTGAAGCCGCCCATGCTTGTAGCCGCCACCACCTCCTGTGGTAGTGAATTCCATGTGTTAATCACTCTTTGGGAAGAAGTCTTCATTTTGCCTGTTGAAATGTCTGGCCCTATGCTTGGATTGGGCTCTGTTCTTTCCATACTATCAGCTCAATTTTTGGTGACTCAAGGAATGGCACTATACATGTGGAAACTATATGTTGGAGGGAAATGTTTTTTGATCTCTGACCAGTGTTGCCAAGATGGAGTGAAGTAGAACAAAGATCTTTCTGACAGACTAATAATAAGAGAGAATATCCCTGCCAGTTGCCCATTACGGGGTCTCTCCTAAATGCCAGCATCTCCTCTGTTTGTCTTGAAATAATCCTGAGAACCTCAATCACTGTGGTAAACATGGATGGGAAGAGACAAAAACGATTCAAAAGTCTTCCCCCTCATCTTTGGGCTTTTCCTCTTTAAACAGAGCTTGATAGTGATATTGTTTCTTAAAAACAATATGACCTCATTTGTAAAGCAATGCTCACGCTAAACTAGTCAGCTGTTAAATATGCCTAGCACTGTGCATTAAGGAGGGGAGCTTAAACCAGAATTTCAATTATTTTCTGGACACATTTAAAATTGTAATACTTTACCGAGCTGGTGTTATAGTTCATCCAAATTACTCACAAAGTATCATATCAATCTCCACAACTGCTTATTGCTTACAGATCTGAGAAGTTAGTTGAAGAAAGACCCCGGCCGGCGTAATGACCTTCATGCTGGCTTCGTGGGTTTGATAGCCCAGTGCTTATAACAGCGAAAACCTAATGGTCAGCCTTTGCAGGCTATAATGTTGAGTAGGAAATGAAAGCGGGTTCATTTGGACGGCTGTTTCTTTGGTGTGTTCCCAAAAGAAAGGAAAAGAAGAAAGAGAGAAACAGTAAAAACAGAATGAAATTAAAGAAACTGCATGGCGGGGTGGGGGGGAGATTCAGCAATATAGAGGCTATTGCACCATCATTGTGCTATAGCAGTTAGTTTGCAGGTGGGTGGACAAGCCAATCCAGTTGCAAAAGATTTCTATAGCACAGTAGCTACTGATGCGTGGATGTAGCCATGGTAGTGGAAAGTGCCATCAAGTCGCAGCCAAAATATGGCAACCCCATAGGGTGTTCAAGTCATGAGACAGAGTTGGTTTGCCATTGCTTGCCTCTGCATAGCAAGCCTGGCCTTCCTTGGTGGTCTCCCATTCAAATACTAACCAGACCTGATCCTGTTTAGCTTCCAGGATCTGACAAGAGCAGCCATCCAGGTCAGGGTAGCCATAAGATAGGAACTAAAAAGTCACGCTCCAGTCCTACAAACAAATATCATGCAGCGTAGATTTCAAGCAGTTCTTCGAAGTAGTCGTTGCATTGACTCCCATGGCTGAAAAAGAGTGCTTGGAACAAGGGGTCTTGGTGGTACCAGCCTCTTCAGGATGCCATTTTTCATCACCTCTGTTGCCTCTATGCAGAGGTGGAGGAGAGAAGTATGCCAATCACATGCATATGGTCAATCACACACAGATGGCCCATTGCTACATGTATACTGTACTCTGACTGATAGAAAGGTAGTCACCATAGTAAACAGTGATGAGTGCATGGCTAAATAAATAAATAGATATGTTGCTGAATCAGAGTGGAGCCATGCCTTAAAGTGAAAATGACCGTACATTGAAATCATGTAGTATAGATTTTCATCCCCTGAAATCAATGTGTTCAGAGTGCAGTGACTTGTCCATAGGATTGGAGCGTTAATATCTTAAGAATGGCAGGGGCTGTTGGAAAGCACCATTGCTACTTTTAAGTTTGTGAGCCTCATATGTCCATCTCCAAGAACATCGAAGAGAGTCAAAGCTGAATACCGATCCTGTGCCTGACTTGCTGGTATTCAAGGCAAGTTGCAAAGCCAGGATCTAACCATCTGTGAAGAACTTATATTGATCATTCCAGAATTCAATGTCTTTCATCACTACTAAGTATCTAAAGAGGCCCCAAAGAATATATAATATGGGGTCTTTTCATAGAAAAACAGCTGCAGGAGCTCATTAGCATATGGTATGCTAATGAGCTATTAGGCTATTAGCATATGCCATGCCCCCTGACATCACCAGAAGTGATGTCAGAAGGGGAAGCAAAAGGGGGGGAGGCATCTTCAAAAGCCTCCCCTTCCCTTCCCCAGCTGGCCTGGGTGGGGGAGCTAAGAGAGAAGGGGTTTAAAGTTTAAACTCCTTCTCATGAGAGTTGGGCCACAGAAGGAGGAAAGAGGGAAGGAAAGAGAGAGAGTAGAGAGAAGGAAAGAAGGAAGGAAAGAGGGAAAGAAAGAAAAGGAAAGGGGAGGGAAAGAAAGAGAGGGAAGAAGGAGGGAAACAGGGAAAGGAGGAAAAAAGAGAAGAGAAGAAGGTAGGAAAGAAAGAAATAAAGAGACAAGAGAAGAAGGAGGGAAAGAGGAAAAAGAGAGAAGGAAAGGAGGGAATGAAATAAATTTGGCAGCAATTTGGCCCCATTATATCCTATGGGCCATTGAAGTCAATGGTGAAAACATAGGATATATTCTGGGGGCTGGAGGGGAGGGGGTTTGAGGGAGAGGCTCCAAACTCACAGGGTAGCTTATGGAGCCTCTCCCCAAGATACCCACCAAGTTTCAAGAACATAGGATCAGGGGGTCCAATTCTATGGGCCTCCAAACAGGTTGCCCCTATTCCCTCCATTGTTCTCTATGGTGGGAAAAAAGTTACTTTTTCTCACCATAGAGAACAATGGAGGGAATAGGGGCAACCTGTTTGGGGGCCCATAGAATTGGACCCCCTGATCCAATGTTCTTGGTGGGTATCTTGGGGAGAGGCTCCATCAGCTACCCTGTAAGTTGACTTCAATGGCCCATAGGATATAATAGAGCTGAAATTGACATTCGGCTGCCTGAAAGACTCCCCGGGACGCTGGCTGGGTGCGGGGCTTGGCTCCTGAGCTCCTGGAGCTGCGCTCCGGTGCGCTCCCCCCCCCCCAAAAGACCCCTGTATATAATAATGATTATGGTACTAATATGTACAGTGCATATAAAGCATTCAGGATTCCATACAACCTTACTCTGGGAAGGTGGCCAATGCTATTATCAGTGTATTTCGGGGCTATAGGTGGGAGAAAGTCAATCCTAAAAGATGGTGGTTTTCCAAAGATTACCAAACTGGTTTCTGGACGAACAGGTACTTGAACCAGTGATTTCCAGCTCCTTCTGCTATTTAAGTGTGTATGTTTGTGTGCAACAATTTTTATTTTTTAAATGGTTACAAATGACAATAATAAAGTTAAAAGCCTTACAGAAGCAGCGCCATCTAAAAGAAGTAATCCGAGACAAACCATATGTAAGCATTTTAATGTAATTGCACCGAAGGTCAACACCGCTTGTTTTTCTAAGGTGAATAATGCAGTGTTGGGTAGAGATCTAATTTTAGAATAGGAAATGTCATGTCGTATGCAGAATTCTTGACTCTGATAAAGAGTCTCATGGAGAAAACGCTGATCTTACACTGTGTTATTGGACACAGATTCCTTTGCAAAGAATCCAGGTTTGGGAGGGGTTTTTTTTTTTTCCATTTGTAGATATTTCTCAAGCCAGGTGAATGTGACATGAAGCTTTGCTCAGCCATTCCAGATGTCCACGAGAAAGCCCGTATTCTGTGGCATCCCTTCAAAAGTTTTCTCCATGTACGATCAAAATATTTAAGTGTTCATAATCATCCTTCTCGGCCTTTTTATTGTTTAATGGAGAAAGGCATTCCATCGCTTGTAAGACAGCTTCCCGGCCATCCAACACAAACAAATTCTTCAGAAGCATCTTTAATTATTCATTTGGCTCTACTGTTTTTTATGCTACTTTTCATAAATGTTAATCTTTATTATTGCCTAAGCAGCGGGTGGGGGGAGAAAAAGAAATACCTGTTATTAAATGACCTATCATCCTGACACGAATAAACGTTGGTAGCTATTTGTTTCCCCATCTGCAGGTTTTTTTTACACAGTTTCTATCAAACTGAAAGGTATTTTTTTAGTAGCTGCTTATTTTAAATGTACAAAACCCTTGTGTGTAATTCCATTAGCTGCCCTACAGCATTGCAATCTACAGTTTCCCCGAGGCTGTTGTGAAATATTGATGAAATCCTTGCTTTTGTGGCTTCCTCTGATACACTAAACAGTTGTCTGATGTTAGTTGAACTTGAATGGATCTGTTCAGAGCTATATCAGCCACGACTTCAAAGGCTGTAAGGCTGTTACATTTTTTTTTAACAAACTGAAGTTTCAAAGCCGTACCATGTGGTACTTTAAACACACACGGACGCGCACACCAAGTTCATATCAAATAAACCAGACTACTAGCAATATAATGGCAGGAATTACCATTACACACATCCCCCTATATTTACATACATGTGTCCATTTTTATTTTTATATATATACACACACATGCATATACACACATATACACACATATATACACACATGCGCACACCTACACACCCATATACACACACGTGCATATACCTACACACATATATGCACACACACATACATATATATGCACACATATACACACACATTCATACACCCATGCACACATATATACACATATGTATATACACATACATGTATATACACACACGTACCCTCCCCTGCCCCAACCTCACCCTCCCCAGACTTCACCCCCAAAATCTCCAGGAGTTTCCCAACCAGAAGTTGTCAGCCCTACCTGGAACAAGCCCATTTACTTTTGCCATACATTCATCACTTTTTCAAGCTTTAAACATTTCTCAAAACAGCTTGCGAAAAAGAAGGTATTCCCTAGCTCCTGTATCCTTGATAAGGATCCTTGATACCAAGGAGATTTAAAAGATGCTTCCCTTTGTCAGGGCGTATTGAGAAAAGCTACATGGGATGCAGTTCTTTCTCCTACACCACTGTTTAAAGACACGGGAACCACAACTGACCACCTAAGTGTGCTAAATACATTTTTAGGCAGGTGGCTAGTGATAATCCACACAAATTGTACCTGGAAGTGATGTGGAAAAGTTGATGACTGCTGGTGTTTTTTTTTTTTTAAATATCCCCCTGCCACTCCAAGCACCAGAGGGCAATGAAGTTTGCCAGGGGGGAAGGCCTTTCACTATAGTGGGAGGTCTGACAACCCTACCTGCCAGCCATTTTGCCAGTAAGTCTAATGGTAGGTATGTTCCCACCCATATAATGTGTCGTTTTTCCCATTGAAGGGAAACACAGAAGGCACAGTGCTTGTTCGGTTACATCTGCTGGCCACAATGTCAGGTTCACATGTGCAAGAGATAGTCCTGGCCTCTGGATTTCACTTTTGCTCCTCCAAATATATTTCTTAATGGCACCCCCCACAGTCCAAATGACACCTGCCCCTCCACCACTCTGAGGTGGCCTCCTGAGGTGTTTCTGAATTTTCTATCAGCAGGGGTGGGGAATGGTCAGTAAAATCAGTAAAAGTCAGTTTTTTTTCATCTTGGTCAGTAATTTGTCAGTTTTTTAAAAAAAAATGGTCAGTAAAGTCAGTATTCCTTTGATTTTTGTGAATGCAGTTTATGCTTTTCCATTTTCATCACTGCATTTTTGGGTAAAACATGATGAATGAGAAGACAGATTGTTTTCAGTTTACTTATGAAGTACTTTAAGGACTTTGTTCCTAAGAGTACAAGTGATTTGGTGAAATCTTCCACAAAGTATAGAAACATAATTAACCTCTTAAAACATGAGACTTTGAAAGTAGAGGTGATGGATACTGTGGGATTCAACATGGCACAGCTCATGCTAGAAGGAGCTGAGAAAGCAATGGAAGAAGGGGGCAAGGGGAAAAAATGCTTGTGGATGCAGTGCAGAAAACTGTTGAGAAATGAAAGAGTTTGTGAATAACTTTATTTATTCAATTTATACCCCACCCCCCACACCAGAGCGGGTTCAGCATGGCTTACAAATAGATTAAACATATAGGTAACAAATTATATACAGTCTTAAAACACATAATAAAACTCTACATTATCATAAAGTGCTAGTAAGTGATCAAGTACTTATAACAATGCTTACAGAAGGTGGAACCAATACTAGTGCTGTAATCAGATGATCTATATCGGTGGTTGGCTCCTCTTGGTCTCTATATTTAGGCAACAGCACAGGCTGTTGGTGGTAAGCCAAGGATCAGGGCACTGTCGCTTCTCAGTTATTTGATGTTATTTGGTGCAGCTCCTTTGTCGAAGGCCTGGTGAAAGAGCTCCATCTTGCAGGCCCTGCAGAACTGTAAAAGGTCCTGAGGGCCCCAATCTCTTCCGGGAGCTCATTCCACCAGTACGGAGCCACCAATGAGAAGGCCCTGACCCTGGTTATGGTCAGCCTGGCATCTGCAGGACCTGGGAGGCCAATCGATTTTGTGACCCTGAGTGCAGTGCTCTCTGGGGAATGTGTGGGGAAAGGCATTCCCTCAGGTATGTGGGCCCCTGACCATAAAGGGCTTTAAGGGTAAGTACCAGCACCATGAATCAAATTTGATGTGCTATCGACAGTCAGTGCAGTGCTTTCAGCATAGGCTGGATGTGCTCCCACATAGGAAGGCCCATCAGAAGCCTGGCTGCAGCATGTTGCACTAGCTGTAGCTTCTGGATTTGGGTCAAGGGCAGCCCCATGTAGAGAGCATTACAGTAGTCCAATCTCAAGGTGACCATCGCATGGATCACTGTCACCAAGTTGTTGCATTCGAGGAAGGGAACCAACTGCCTAATCAGCCTGAGGTGGTAAAAGGCTGATTTGGCAGTAGCTGCTACCTGGGCCTCCATTGTTAGTGAGGCATCCAGGAGTACTCCCAAGCTCCTAATCTCTAGACCTAACCACCAATGGCACCCCGTTGAGCCCTACACTTGGGCCACCCTGGCTCAGGCACAGGACCTCCGTCTTTGTTGGATTCAATTTCAGTTGGCTCAGTCTGAGCCAGCCAGCCATGGCTTGCAACGCCCAGTCCAGATCTTCTGGTGTAGAGTCAGACTGGCCGCCAAACAACAGATAGAGCTGGGTGCCATCCGCATACTGATAACATCCCAGCCCATGCCTCTGGGCAATCTGGGCAAGGGGGCGCATGTATATGTTAAATAACATTGGGGACAGCATCGCCTCTTGGGGCACTCCACAAATCAGTGGGTGCCTTTGGGATAGCTGCTCCCCTAGTGCCACCCTTTGTCCCTGACCCTGAAGGAAGGAAGCCAATCATTACAAGGCAGGTCCCTGGACTCCAGTGCTGGCAAGGCAGTGGATCAGTAACTGATGGTCGACCATGTCAAACACCGCCAACAGGTCCAACAGCAACATCACTGCCAATCCACCCCGATCCAGATGCCTCCAGAGGTCATCCGTGACCATCTCTGTCCCGTGGCCTGGGTAGAAATTGGACTGGAAAGGATCTAGAATGGAAATGTCATCCAAAAAGCTCTGTAGCTGAATTGCCACAGCCCTCTCAATTATTTTGCCCAAATAGGGCAGATTGGAGACCGGCCATTAATTAGCCAATTTGGCCAGATACAGAGATGTTTTTTTTCAGGAGGGGACAAACCACAGCTTCCTTGAGTGCCCTAGGGAACTGTCCCTCTGAGAGGGACTTGTTGATAATATTCCTTAGGGCATCTCGAAATGCATCATGGCCAGCTTTAATTAGCCATGATGGGCTCGGGTCAAGGCAGCACGTGGTAGGGTGTACAGTTAAGAGCAGTTTGCCAACTTCCTTCAGGCTGAGCAGACTGAAATAATCCATAACCTGACTAGAAGACGTGCATGGAGCCTCGAGTTCACTTACTATCTCTTTTTATGGTAAAACTCTCCTAAAGAGGAGAGAATTTTATTCTTTTTATAAGAAAAGGGTAGGGTAGACAGCTGGAGAAAGAAAAAAAGGATGGAGTGAAAACTTTCTGTTAATAAGGGTTAGCTTTAGTTAGTACTATTTTTAGCATCCATCACGGTTAGAAGATCTTCTTTTTAACAGTCCAAAGTCCAAAAATAACTCTGTTAATACAGTTAGTAAAGTCCATTGGGGTTAGTTATTAACCAGCTCCTTCCAGATGTTACACGAACAACCACTATTCTAGGTGTCTTCTTAAGTCTCTTCAACTAAAGGTTGGGTCCTTTTAATCTTGATGGCTCCCGCTCCGTCACCTCTTTCCCCTGGGTCGCTGTCTTCTTCGCTGCTTGCATTAATCCCAGTTTTGAGTGCTGCTTCCACCTTGCTGGCGTGTCTCTTCAGAAGTTTTGTTGCTTTAAGGATGGAATCCATCTTCTCTCGTTTCTTTCTTTAGTTCACTTACTATCTCAATTGGGGTGGGGAGGTCACGGCGGAGTGACAGGACTTTATCTGCAAAGTAGCTTGCAAAGATCCCACAGCCAGTGTCCAGTTCCCTAACATTTGGTCTGCCTTGTGGCAGAACAGTCATAGACCAAATTATTCTAAATAATTGGGCTGGGCATGAGCTGGGCATAATACTCTCAGCAGCTTTGACTGCCATCTCATAGGATCTCATAAATGTCCTAAAAGATGTTCTTGTGGCTTCGTCACAGGCACACTGCTACTGTCTCTCTAGCCTTCTTAGCCTTCGCTTCATCAGTTGCAACTCCTGGGTAAACCAAGGAGCCAGCCTAGAGTGAGGGTGCGCAGAAGGTGTTGGGGAGTGATCTCATCGATGGCTGCTGAGAGTTAGCTGTGCCAGTCCTCCACAAGCTCATCTAACAAGCTGCCAGGGGACATCGGATCCCACAGCGCCATTAGAAGCCACATAGGGTCCATTTGGCTCTGCAGGCGAGCTGAAATCTGCTCGCCACCCAAACAGGGTTGGGGTGAAACATTCAGATGGGCCTTCAGGGCATGATGGTCCAACCATGGCACCGCTGAGGCAGTGACCCAGGCCACTGTGACCCCTGCCATGAAGATCGAGCATGTGTCCAGCCCAGTGAGTGGGAGTTGTTACATATTGGGAGAGTCCAGCACCACCATGGACGACACTGGGTTCATCACCTGAGTGGAGGCCATATCGCCTGCATAGACACTGAAATCACGCAGGACAATCAGTCTGGCAACACACCAGGCAACATAGTTAATTTTTATAAAAACCCAGCTGGACACAGCCTCCACCAGGGATGGCAGGCTGCTGGCTGGTTCTATTTTCATCAAAAAAACAAAGATAAAGTAAAAGCAAAAACAAGTCTTACCTTACAGTAATTATATATTGTTGTCATAATTATGACTCTATTTTTGGTTTTTAATATGCGTTTGCTGTTTTGCTGTTTTATTATCTGCAGTATGTCATTATTTTTAAAAGGGAATCTTTTTTTTGCCTTAAACTTTGTACAATAATGAAAACATTGTCCTCCATTCATTAAAAAAAAATCAATAAAAGTGTGCAATCCTTTTATCTGGGTCACATCTAACTATGGGGCTGGCTATGGGGATGGTGGAGGCCAGATAATAATCATTTTTAATGAAGTCCTAGTTTTACATTTAAAACACTAGCTTATCAGTAGGCTGACATTAAATTGTTCATTAATTTGTCAGGTTTTTGTCAGTATTTGGTCAGGGGGGGGTTGAATTTTGGTCAGTAAAATCAGTATTTTTGACCCTGACTAGTTTCCACCCCTGTATCAGGGAACATGTAGCTGGTGTACTGCTGTAAGTCCTCATGGCGATCGCATGGTAGATGTCACATGTCGTTTAGTCCTCTGACAAGCCAACGCATGCCATATTTTACCTGAAAGGAAAATGACCATAAATGTAAGATGATACCCTCCCCCCCAAAAAATCTTCTTCTACAATAATTTTTTTCCTTTTATTTAATATATGTATAAGCCTGACTGTGGAATGGTATAGTAAAGCCCAGTCTTGTTAGATCGTGAAAGCTAAACAGGATCAGTACTTGGACTAATGAGGAGGACTCTGCAGAGGAAGTAAATGGCAAACCATCTCTGCTTCATCACTTGCCTTGTAAACCCTATGGAGCTGCCATAAGTTGGCTTGACTTGACAGCACCTTTCCCACACATAAACCTGACTATGAAGATGTTTTCCTGGAGGAGATGACAGCTTTGGTGGGTGGACTCCATGTCATCACATCCCCACCAAGTTCCTTCTCCTCCGAGGCTCTGCCTCCAAATCTCCATGAATATCCCAAGTCAGAGTTGGCAACCTGAAATCATCTCAGAATTATAAGGGATCACCAGTCTGCAAAGATCAGTTCTCCTGGGGGGGAGGAGGGGGAATGGCAGCTGCAGAGAGTGGACTCTGTGGCACAACATCCCTGCTGAGCTTCCCAGGCGCTGCTCACAGATCTCCAGGAATTCCCCAACTTGGAGTTGGCAAGCTCAGGAATCCAGACTAAATAATAAAACTAAGGGGTCACAGTGAACAAAGAAGCCCAATGCAACAAACACTGTGTAACAGTTCAATATAAGTTCAAATTATTGAAACCAGTACATAACAACTGTAAAGACAACACACTGCAACAATGAAGTACAGTGCTATCTCAGTACAACTTGTTTCACAAGTGTGGTAAATCTCCAGTTGGAACAAAAAGGTCTGAAAATCCTTTGTAACAAAAGTTCAAGAATTTTCCAGTGGTTAATGACCTATTCTGGAGTGGCAGGGGTTTCCTCAGTCTTCATCAACGGAGCCAAAGCTTTAAACAAATTTCAGTCTAACAGAAGAAGAAGAAGAGAAGAGATTGGATTTATACCCCGCCCTTCACTCGGAGTCTCAGAGTAGCTTACAAACTCCTTTCCCTTCCTCTCCCTACAACAGACACCCTGTGAGGTAGGTGGGGCTGAGAGAGCTCTGACAGAGACTGCTCTTTTTCAAGAACAGCTGAGCCAAAGCTTGTGACTGACCCAAGGTCACATCAGCAGGTGCAAGTGGAGAAGTGGGGAATCAAACCCGGTTCTCCTAGATTAGAGTCCGCGCACTTAACCACTACACCAATCACTTATTAATGAGTTTGACTACTGTCTAATCAATTACAGATCAGCTGACTGCTGGAATTTCCTTGAACTTTTGTTGCAAAGCATTTTCAGACCTTTTTGAACCGATCAGGGTCTTTACCACACTTGTGAAACAAGTTGTGTTGAGACATTGCACTACAATTCATTGTCACAGTCAGTGTTCCCTCTAAGCTGAGTTAGTGTGAGCTAGCTCAACAGTTTTTTAGCCTCCGCCTCACACATTTTTGTCTTAGCTCAGGAAGGAGGGCTCCAGAGCAAACTAATTTATGCAGTAGCCAAATGGCTCACTCACAACTTTAATGCCAGTAGCTCACAAAGTAGAATCTTTGCTCACAAGAGTCCACAGCTTACAGGGAGCATTGGTCCCAGTGTGTTGTCTTTACTGTTGTTATGTACTGGTTTCAATCGTTTGAACTGGTATTGAGCTATTACATGGTGTTTGTTCTATAGGAATCCAGAATGGCAGCCATCCAGAAGGCCTGAATACAAAATGCAATAATGTGTATGGTAGAAAGGGGGGGCAAAGAGGAGGGACAGCGTGGAAAGACAGTGGGTGCCTTAGAAAAGAGAGGAGCAGCGGAGGGCCTTGACCTCTGTGCCCTGTTTGCCTTCCAGGGCAACTGGTTGGCTGCTAGGTGAAAGAGGATGCTGAACTAGATGGACCACTGGTCTGACCCAGCAGTCTTGTCTTATGTTCTGCAAAGCAATAGTGCAGAGACCCACCCTGCTCCCAAAGTTCTGGTGGCAGAAAATGTAGTCACATAGACTTTGGGCTCTCATATTTACCCGATCTGTGGGGTTAAAGATATCAGGGTTCCCTTGGAAAGGAGACAATTTGCCCACATTCCGTTTGCCGGCGGGAGCCGACGAAACCTTATTGATCACGCCTATTGTTGATGCATCGACGCAGGCAGACGGGCAGGCTGCCAGCCATCATGTTTGCTGTGGACATAATCATTCAGGGCAGCTGCAGAGTTTGTGGCTCCCAGCTTCTGCCTGGAGGCTCCCCCTTGTGGCGAACGAGCAGACTCTCTTTGGCACAAATGGGATCTGAAAAGTTTTCCTCCGCACCGTGCAGCCTGCCTGGAGGATGCCGTGAAAGGGAAACCGTTGTGGGAAGGAGAGCAGAGCGGCTGCTGCCATTCAGAGCCACTGCATGCTCGGGATCACCACAGAATCACATGACTGGGGCAATTCTGCTAGTGTCCCTGGGATACCAGCAAGGACTAGGATGTGCAAAGGATGTAATGTGTTATGACAATAGCAATGGTAAGGAGGCTGTTAGCTATAGATCAATGATTGTGCATGGTGCCTGAGGAAAATAAGCACTGGTTTATGCATGGTGGACCTTTCTATTGAAAGAAGAAAGAGAGAAAAGAGGGAAATGCACATTTTTAAATGAACATTGCTTTAGTTCATGCATAACTTTAATTGAATATTGGAGTCAGTATAGAAGCAACGGGTTAAGAAATGAATTCATCTGCCGCCACTGAATGGTGTAAAGGAGGAGGAGGAGGAGATGGGATTTATACCCTGCCCTTCACTACCCGAAGGAGTCTCAGAGCAGCTTACAATCTCCTTTCCCTTCCCCACCCCACAACAGACACCCTGTGAGGTAGGTGGGGCTGAGAGAGCTCTGAGAGAACTGCTCGCAAGTGAACAGCTCTGAGAGGACTTGTGACTGACCCAAGGTCACTCCAGCAGCTGCGTGTGGAGCTGTGGGGAATCAGACCCAGTTCTCCCAGATTAGAGTCCGCGCTCCTAAATACTACACCAAACTGGCTCTCAAAGTTAACATATAAAGAAGCATGCAAGTAGGTAGGAGTGACATAAATTTGATTAACACACATTTTTATATAATATGTCCCAGTATTCCACTACAAAACGATAAATAAGAAGGAGAAGAGAAGAGATTGGATCCGTGCCCTTCACTACCCAAAGGAGTCTCAGAGCGGCTTACAAATTCCTTTTCCTTCTCCTCCCCACAACAGACACCCTGTGAGGTAGGTGGGGCTGAGAGAGCTCTTTCAAGAACTTCTCTGACAGAACTATGGCTTCCCCAAGGTCATCCAGGAGCTGCAAGTGGAGGAGTGGGGACTCAAACCCGGTTCTCCCAGATTGGAGTCCGCACTTTTTGCTTCCACTGAGGATCACAAGGAGACACTCCATGCTGTGGCATCCTTCCTTTATTATAGCAGGGAGGGCTGCTGCATGAGAAATCTACAATAGTAGTGCATATAATGCACACTTTGGTGGTTTAACCCTATTGTATTTGATGGGTGTTTGCTACTAGGACTCTAGAGTTAAAATGGGGGGGGAGTTTCTGCCAGGACTAATTTATCTTTTCCTGCAGCTCTTCAAAAAGGGGGTGGGGTGAGTGGGGAGTGAGAGGACAAAAAAAAATGAGATGAATCTGCAACCAGGAACTAAAACAATGAGCCAGGTTAGGAGTTGCCTTGGGACAGCTAATGCAGTTAGACATTTTCAAGAGAAAGCAAGAAGAAGTGGTCATTATCCATTATCTGCATGAAATATTTTAAAGAAAGAAAACAGTCTTTTGCCAAAAAAAGAGAGAGAGAGAAAGAGAGAGAGCACAACAAAAGAAGTTTAGAGTTCCTTCCAGGAAACAAAGGAGCCAAGATCACTTCCAAGCATTGTGAGATTGCTTTCAAGGCAGTGGTTATTTTAAGGGAAATTGGGCTACATGAATGAAACAAGCATGTTGATGGTTTTCCATGGAATAGGGCTGTTATTCCGAACAGTGCTTCACTGTCCTTTTTCTGGTCCCAAACTAAATTTTCCAGACTTGGAAAGAGGAGTGGATTTTAAGAAATCTTGCTACATGTGGAAAAAGAGAGTATAACTCCCTGAAAATAGCATTCAGTGGTGGAATAGGTAACAGCAAAAAAGGTGCATTTAAAATAAAGATGAAGGGGAGAAGGTGGTCTTGCTCATTAAAATTCCAAAATGAAAGAGTATACACTCAGCCTGCAATGCATTTCAAGGGAAGGACTGTTTTAAGCTGATGAATAGCCTCATCCAGTGGCCAGTTCTGCCAAGGCAAGTGGCTCAGACCTGACAGCCCATGTGGCATAGTGGTTAGGATGCCAAATTAGGATCCAGAAAGACCCAGTTTCGGATCCCCCTCTCTGCCAGGGCAGCTTACTCATTGACCTTGGACCGGTCACTTTCTCTCAGCTTAACTTCCCTCATAGGTCAATGATGAGAATGAAATGGAGGAAGGGAGAACTGAATTTTAACTCACGTTAGGTCCCCATGGAGGAGAAAAGCAAGGCATCTCAATACATCTAAATTCTGAACATGGCCAAATCTGTGGATGCTTAAATCCATAGGTTGGAGCCATGGACAGACAAGGCAGTTAGCAGTACTGGAGCTTAAAAACAACACTGCTATCCTGGAGAATTATAGGACAGAGATGTATTGCTTTCAGAAAAATGTGTGCATGTGCATATGAACCTTCACAAAATAGCACAGGGATCACCACTTTGTATTATAAAAATCTATCTGATACTTACCCCATAATGCTTTGAGTTCTGCATTGCACCCAGTCCATCCGTGTTCAAGAGGAATAGCGCATGTAGATTTTTTTTAAAAAGACTCAGGCTGATTTCCCACTACAGCTGCCTCGGTGTTGTGCCGCTGTTTGCCCCGACATTATCGGTCAGTTTCACACCCGAAGCCGCGGGGCTGCATTTGACCCGCGACTTCGCCCGATTTCCCCCGCAGTTTCGTGATCCTCAAAAAACAGGACCGATAGTGTCAGGGCAAATGGCGGCGCAACACCGAGGCAGCTGTAGTGGGAAATCAGCCTCAGCCTTGAAGGATGACAGGTAGACTGAGCTCAGCAAAGGAGAAATGAGTTTGCCCCCCCCGTCCCAGAATCCTCATACACTGCAGTGATTCCTATGTGCTGAACCGTGTTGAAAACAGCTGGGGGAAATGATATGCCTGCATCTGAATCTAATGATCAAGATAAGGGGCCAAAGCATTCATTACAGCTGCGGTGGGATATCACTGAAAGTGGACTTCCTGCACCTCTCCCCCTTACCATCTAACCCTCTGCCTTCCATAACATGACCATTTCCCTGTCCATTCCAGCAGCCCACCAGGTACGTGACATGGACTCGGTGGTAGAATATGTGCTTTGTATACCTATGTTCTCAAGCTCAGTCTCTGCCATCTCTGCGTATAAAAGATACCAGATACCAGGGCTGGTAAAAGGTTTGTGTTTTGTTTTGTTTGGGAGACTCGGGAAGGCCTACTGCCACTCAGACATGTCAAACCAATGGGCTAAGGGCCCTGATTCAATTTAAAGTAGCCTCACCAATTCCTGAAGGAAGAACAAGGACATTCACAATGTGTTGACTAGGCTCCTGTTGATCAATGCCTCTAAACACTATGGAAAACTATTTTGGTGGAAGTTCCGTGGCAACAACAGAAAAGTAACAGTCCTGACCATCCATCGGGAGCATTACAGGGTGTGTTCACACATGGTACATTGTGCTTTTTTCTTATAGAGCGATCCTTAAGTGTGACCCGTATGTGGAAGAGTTATTATTTCAATATTTATATCCCCTTTTTCTCCCTTCCCCCATTTTACCCTCACAACAGCAGCTCTGTGAGATGGCTTAGTCTGAGAGAGAGCAACTAGCCCGAGGTCACCCGGCGTGCTTATATGGCAGAGTGGGGATTTCAACTTGGGTCTCCCAGATCCTAGTCCTCTAACCAATACACCACACTGGCTTATTTCTACATCCGGATTGTCCTTGCTTGATCAAGACATTTTCTGTGCAATAAACTGATTGCACCGAATGCCCCTAATTTATGACTTAAGTGTTGTTGTCACCATGTGCGTGACATATGTAGATTTTTAAAAAAATATATGTATGTCACCGTATCAGGATCTCTTCTGCTAATCAAGCATTTCAGTGAATTAATCTTCTGCATTTCAATTTATAGGAAGATTTACATACGACAGAAACCTTCTTAAGGAAATCACCAGCACCATACACATTCATGAAACACCACAACTGTCTGTCTGCATTTGAAGGGCTTGGCTGTCTTTACCTAAAATGCTCGGAGCAAATGAAATTATTTAGTGAAAGTATAATATTAAACAATTACATTAAAAAAAAAACATTATTCCAGAGGATTTCACCAGCTCTTGGGCGCATTTGGGATGACGCTTCCCAATCTGCCACCTCCCCACTTTCTCAAGATTGCCTATGTATATAGTGCCGACAAACAGGCAGTTCCAAAAACAAAAGGACTTCTCAGCATGAGTTCCTCATCTGTAAAGGTTATAGTAAACATGTCAAAGCCTAATTAAGCAGATAATTTCATCTGTGTGGCGGGGGAGGGGGCTATAGCGGGCTGCCACATTTGCTTCTATCCGTCAGGCTGTTGAAGAGAACAAAGAATGTAACAACCGACACACTATGTCTGGTAGTGGTAAGAGTGAGGCTCAACAGGCCTTAAACACGACAAGTTTATTGTCTCAGAACACAGCTAACAGGAAAACTCCACCCACTTTGGCTCCTCCTCCAAACCACAGGAGCTGAAGTGGTGCAAACATCCCCAACTTAAAGGCACGATATCATCCTGATATACATAACAGAAGAAATTAGAATTAGGCAAGAATTGGCTTACAAATGGGGCTGAGATTCATGCAAAACGAGCGGAATACAAACTTCATGGTTTGCTTGGCATAGGTTCCAGGTTCAGTCCTTGGGATTCTCCAGTTAAAAAATCAAGGGACTCTGACCTAGATAGCCCAGGCAAGCCCGATCTTGTCAGATCTTGGAAGCTAAGCAGGGCCAACCCTGGATAGTACTTGGAAGGGAGGAGACCTCCAAGGAATACCAGGTCCATGATGCAGAGGCAGGTGATGGCAAGCCACCTCTGAATGTGCCTTGCCTTCAAGCCCCACTAGAGGTCACAAGTCAGCATGACTTGATGGTAAATTTAAAAAAAAAATATCAAGGGGTGGCTTCCCTGATTACAGTGGAAAAGCAAGAGTACGGGGGGGGGGGGACCCGATCCATCCGTGGTAGATTTATACTCTGTTGCATCTGAAGAAGTGAGCTGTGTCTCTCAAAAGCTTATGGTGGAATAAATGCTGTCAGTCTTTAGCGAACCACTGGACTCCTGGCTTATTCTGCTGCTACAGAATAACTCAGCTACTCATCTAGAATTATTGCCTCAATGGATGCCCTTGTCCCTGTTAGTTGCTCCCAGATCACTGGCTAAAAACTCTGCCAGTATGATCAAAGCAGTTTGCATAGTTCTGAACCACAGCCACATTGGTGTCCAGGCTGGATGTCTAAGACTGTAGGGTTGACAGACTCCCGCAAGGGGAGGGGAAACCCCCACTCTTGCAGGGCTCTTCCCCACCAGTGGAAATCCTGCCACCAGCTGCCCAAAAGATGATGTGATGATGTCACCCAGAAGTGATGTCATCATGTCACCAACACTGTGCAGTGACACTCTACTTTTGGGGCAAAACTCTATGGTAAAATCAGCTACAAACCACAGAGTTTTGCCCAAAAACTAGAACATCGCCCCCCCGACATCGGCGATATGATGATGTCACTTCCGGCTAACGTCATTGCACCATGTCAGATTACAGTGTAAGTCTGAAAGGATTCTCCACGTGAATGTACTCTTCTGTATGAGATATTTCAGTTATTCTTATGCCATATTAATTGAATATACCAAAGATCATTTGTGTAATCAAGACTGTTGTCTGTACAATAAGTGCTTATGTGCGGAGTGGGGATTTCCAAGTTGTTATTTCTGTGCATTGATTGCAATCTTTATGCCTTCCTTACAAAAATGTCTGTGTGCCCTATTAGAAATATGTCCTGTATTTTTGATAGCTTTGGTAGGTCAGGGTTGTTGGTTGTTGGTTTATTTTAAAAAAAGATAATCTGTACAGTGTTAGAGAAAATAGTCTACCTGTTGGTCAATTTACATTTTCAAAGTATTCTTATTAGGATTAGTGGTTCCTCAGATTACGGGAGCCTTGTGCTCTCAGGATGTTCCATATGTGATGTGCACTTAGTACATGGGTAGGATTCCTCAGGGGTAAGCCATCAGCATTTCATCCTATCTGTGGGCATCCCGAAACGATTTTCTTAACTGATTAAACATTGTCATATTCTTGGACCTCCATAGTCTGCAGAAGCAAGAAAATTAGGGCAAGATGCTTTCACTCCTTGGTCGGTTGTCATTTTCTGGAGTTGGATAATATCCATTTGATCACATCATTTTAATGGGACTTAAAATGGTCTCACAGATTAATTTTATCACTATTCTATTAAGGGATGGTTAGCACTTCCCTATTGCGACAGGAAAATTATTAACTCGGAATCTCTGAAAGTTACAAAGAATTATGATCATCTGCCAACAAAAAAACTGGCAAGCCTCACCAGCTTTTTCTCGTCTTGTGCTAACAGTCTATAAAGTAGAAGGTTAAAGTGAAATCCTGTAGGGAAAGCAAATGCCAGATCTAGAGAAACGAATGTGTAAAAAGCTCTTCTCTAAGTTGATATTTCACATATTGCTATTCCTTTTCAGGTTACGTCCAAGAAGATGATCTCAAAGACGATGAAGACATAAAAGAGGAAGAAGAGGACGACGATGAGAGCAATTCGACCACTCATCTTCAGGGCAGTAATGACCCTGGCACAGACGAAGAACACGACGTGGGCCCCGATCCAAAAGGAAGCTTTAGCTACCAGAATTCTCCAGTCAGTCATATCTCCAACCAGGATGTTGAAAATGAATCGCTGTTAAGTGATGCTAGCGACCAGGTGGCAGACATCAAAAGCCTTTGCTCCAGAGAGACACAGGACTCCAAAGCCAATGCCCAGCCCAAACTTCCCAGCGAAGCACATAGCTGCATGGATAAAATGACCGCAGTTTATGCCAACATCCTTTCAGACTCTTATTGGACAGGCTTAGGGTTAGGACTCAAGCTGTCCAATTCGGAGAAGAGGGGGTGTGACCACAGAAATGGGGCGAGCAAAAGTGAGTTTGATTGGCATCAGGATGCCTTGACCAAAAGCCTGCAGCAGAGCTTACCCACCAGGCCTGTCTCGAAACCAAACCTTTTCAGCTCTGTGCAGCTGTACAGGCAGAGCAGCAAGATGTGCGGGACTGTATTTACAGGCGCCAGTCGGTTCAGGTGCCGGCAGTGCAGCGCAGCCTATGATACCTTGGTAGAGCTCACAGTCCATATGAACGAGACTGGCCATTACCAAGATGACAACCATAAGAAAGACAAGCACAGGCCTACGAGCTACTCCAAGCCCCGCAAAAGGGCCTTCCAGGACATGGATAAAGAAGACGCCCAGAAAGTTTTGAAATGCATGTTCTGTGGTGACTCCTTTGATTCCCTTCAAGATCTAAGCGTTCATATGATCAAAACAAAACACTACCAAAAAGTGCCTTTGAAGGAGCCAGTCCCTACAATTTCTTCCAAAATGGTGACTCCCGCGAAGAAACGCGTCTTCGACGTCAACAGGCCTTGCTCCCCAGACTCTACCACCGGGTCGTTCGCAGATACCTTTTCTTCTCAGAAGAATGCCAACCTGCAGTTGTCATCTAACAATCGCTACGGCTACCAGAACGGTGCCAGTTACACATGGCAGTTTGAAGCATGCAAATCACAGATTCTGAAGTGCATGGAGTGTGGGAGCTCACACGATACCTTGCAGCAGCTGACGACGCACATGATGGTCACGGGTCACTTCCTGAAAGTCACAAGCTCGGCCTCAAAGAAAGGGAAGCAACTTGTTTTGGATCCCCTAGCTGTGGAGAAAATGCAATCGCTCTCTGAGGCACCAGCTAGTGACTCCCCACTTTCCAAACCTTCCTGTAATGCAGCTACGGAGCCTTCCGCTCCTGCTTCAGAACTGAAAAAAGAAAGCAAGCAAAGTAAACCTGAGGAAACGAATAAAGATGAGAAAGTAGTAAAGAATGAAGATTACGAAGACACGCTCCAGAAGCCCATGGATCCTACCATGAAGTACCAGTATCTTAGAGAGGAAGATTTAGAAGATGCTTCAAAAGGCGGTGGAGACATCTTGAAGTCTTTAGAAAACACAGTCACCACGGCCATCAACAAAGCTCAAAATGGAGCTCCCAGTTGGAGTGCATATCCTAGCATCCACGCAGCTTATCAGCTCTCCGAAGGAAATAAGCCTTCCTTGCCAGTGGGGTCCCAAGTTCTCCAAGTCAGGCCAACCGTTACAAATAAGCTGAGGCCTATTGCGCCCAAGTGGAAAGTGATGCCTCTGGTTCCCGTCTCAACTAACATGGCCCAGTGCACTCAAGTGAAGAAGGAGGCAGATGCCAAAAAAGAAGTGCAAAAGGACTACATCAAAGACGGGAACAAAGTGGATACGACCCCAAACAGTCAGAATGAAGGAGAATCTCTCCCACAAGATGAAGTCTGTATAGAACCCAAAAGGTCAGATCCAAGTCCCTTGAAGGAGGAGGACACTGTAACAGAAGACGAGGAGAAAGAAAAATCAAAAGCAAAGGAGCCGGCGACACTGTCTCTCAGCAATGGGTGTGCTGCCCCTAATCACTCCCCTGACTTGCCTTGTTTAAACCCACTGAGTGCCCTGCAGTCTGTGCTGAACAACCACTTGGGTAAAGCAAACGAGCCTTTGAGACCTCAGTCCAATTCCAGCCCCACTTCAAGTTCGGTCTCTGTGTTCCATAAGCCTAATTTAAACATGATGGAGAAGCCGGTTTTATCTCCTGCCCCGACGCCGCCCAAATCTGCAGGTGTTACCTCCAGGCGTTACATGTTTGATAACAATGACCAGCCAATAGACCTAACCAAATCTAAAAGCAAGAAAGAAGCATCTGCTCAAGCACAATCTTGCACCTCCCCATCTCAGAAGCACGCACTGTCCGACATTGCAGACATGGTCAAAGTTCTCCCCAAAGCTACGACACCAAAACCTGCTTCCTCATCTAGGATCCCACCAATGAAACTGGAAATGGACATCCGGCGTTTTGAAGATGTCTCAACGGAAGTCTCCACTTTACACAAAAGAAAGGGAAGGCAGTCCAACTGGAATCCTCAGCACCTCCTCATCTTGCAAGCCCAGTTTGCTTCCAGTCTCTTCCAAACGTCTGAAGGTAAATATTTATTGTCAGATTTAGGCCCTCAAGAACGCATGCAAATCTCGAAATTTACTGGACTGTCCATGACGACCATCAGCCACTGGTTGGCCAATGTCAAGTACCAGCTCAGAAAAACTGGAGGGACAAAGTTTTTGAAAAACATGGATAAAGGGCACCCCATCTTTTATTGCAGTGACTGTGCATCTCAGTTTAGAACCCCATCAACGTACATCAGCCATTTAGAATCCCACCTAGGGTTCCAAATGAAGGACATGAACAAGTTGGCTGTGGAGCAGCAAACCAAGGTAGAGCAAGAAATCTCCAGAGTTTCAGTTCAGAGATCTCCCGAGACAATAGCTGGGGAAGAGGACACAGACTCTAAGTTCAAATGTAAGTTGTGCTCTCGGACATTTGTGAGCAAACACGCAGTAAAACTTCATCTAAGCAAAACACACAGCAAGTCACCAGAACACCATTCACAGTTTGTAGCAGAAGTGGATGAAGAATAACTCCTAAGGTATGCATGCCTTAATTGCACAATGGGTTTCAATCTTATGCTTGTAACAGGGGTCTCCTAGAGCACTTCTGCCTTTTTTTAAAAAAAAAATTGTAATATGGGGCAAAGTTGCCAGTTTCCTTTCGGGCAAAGGCACCTTGGTCTGTGCCTGCCACATGGAGGGGAGAAATTTAATGAGCACACTTTCTCCCATGGCACCATTTCCATGATACACTTTTGTGCATTTCAGATGGTCAGACTCCGGTTAAAGGTGCAGGAACTTATGCCGCGAAAAGATCTGGCAACCTTGCTAGCTGTCAGTTCCATGTTCCTGCCTAGTTAACCCACCCATTAACCTTGCATTTGAAAAGCAAAGCATGGTGGACACTTCACTCGAATGGCTTCTATTGAAACTGCTATCGGCTTGTAACATTTTATGCCTCTGTGTCACCCTGTTGTCCCTAGTCTGCACATACAAGCAGGAGACACAGTACCAAGTTGGACAAGGGTTTTGTGTATTTCCAATGTACAGTTTCAGACATGGGATTTCTCTGTTTTATTATTATTATTCCTTTTAAATTTTCGACCTTAGAGCATTTTCCGACTTCATTGTCCATTGCTGAAAGTCCATCAGATGTGTTTTAGAGAAGACTGTCCACCATCTCCACACTGTCAATTCATACGCCCCATACCTTATGATGAGAAAATGGGGAAGGCCTGTCATACAGTAGGAGTATATACTTTGCATGTACAAGCCCCCAGGTTTATCCCCTGGCTTTCCCCAGCTGAAGAATTTCAGGTAATAGGACTGGAAAAGGCTGAGTGGAACTGCAGTGGACAACAGATGCCAGTCGAGGTAAACAATAGTAGGTTATATGGACAAAGGGTCTTAAATTTCATGATAAATCTCATCTAATGAAAGGCATTCCCATCACGGCAATGGGACTTCCTGACTCCCCCCTCCAGCTGCAGTCCAGAGTGCTCTCTGAAATACTATTCCTGGGGTACAGGGATCCCCAGGAACAATGTGAAGTTGGGAGGGGTCAGAAGTCAGAACCAACAGATATGAACTTCCCTGTCAGCTTACATGTATCACAGTAGTGTAAAATGGTTTTGGGGTTTTTTTGCATTCATATGACATGGAAGAGTGGTTCTGGTCTCTTTTGGAAGGGAACCCTCTCTAAATGTGTCCCTAAAAGACTGCCAAGAAGCAAACCCCTATTTAAAGTTTGAGTTCAGTGGCACCTTTAAGACCGACAAAGTTTTATTCTGGGTATGAAGAACGTCTCTCAAATAGCTAGGTGTTGGAAGTTGGAAGAAAGAACCCCAACTTAAAGAGATACTTGCAGAACCAGGCCGGTATCAGCAGGTTGGAAAAGGCTACAAGCATGAAAAAGAATCCACTTTAGACCTTCCAAAGGAGCAAGGAGAAGAAGGAACACGAGCGGCTTTCTTTTCCTGTAATGCGTTTAACCAGTTTTCTATGTTCCAGGCAGCTGAAAAGGAAAATAAACTCCTAAAAGATTGTTACAAGGCACCTTGACCTGGATAGCCCAGGCAAGCCCGATCTCATCAGACCTCCTTGAAATACCAGAGGCGGGAGGCAGGGGCAGGCTTGAATCAGCCACCTCTCTGAATATCCTCCAAGCCCTCAGTAGGGGTCAGTCACCAGAGGTCGCCATGATTTCCAGGTGCACACACACATGCACATGTGAAAAATGCCACCCCTCAAAAAAAAATAGTTGCAAGGCATAAAAGGGTAGAAATCCTCCTATGATCACATTTTCTTACATCTCTAGGTACTGTCCAAAAGGGGGGAGCACATATTCTCATCTCCTCTGTACGAGGCTCAGAATCGCTGGGAGTGGAAGTACAAGCCACACTTCCTCTTTCGCCACTTCTTTAACACCCAAAGTGGCTTTGCGTAGGTTTCAGTGTCCACATTTATGCCATGCTTGTGGCTCCTGCAAAGGCAACCTAAGAGCTCATTGAGAGTCAAGGAACTCTCAGAGGGCACGTATACAAATAAATGATGTCTAGTCTCTGCGAGGTAATTGTCCATTCGATATTTTGTCACCTATATTCATATTCAAGGACCAAAAAAAAAATGACTTCATCATCTGGGAATTTTTATTGGCTGCAGCTTGAACATTCCTAATTTGCAAAATGTGAAGTCTCTGTAACTGAACTGTAAAACAGACCAAACTACAGGGGAAAATCTGTATGTCAAAACCATTGGTCATTTAGTGATTATACAGCCTCATAGAATGATTTGTGGAATTCCTTTGTCACATATAAAAGTAATAAATTCCTTTGTCACATATAAAGTATAAAAGTCTTACTTTTGCTTATTTTGCCAAATCTCGGCATTCTGTGCATCACTTCTTTATTGGATTTGCCCAAAAGGAAGACTAGTCCCCCATCCCCAGGTGTGCCATTGAAAAGAGTACCTTCTTACACAAGTAGCTTGTGTACCTTCTTACACAAGTTAGAAATACGTACAAGCAATAAGAGTTTTAGGGTAGTCATCTTATATTCAGGTTCATCTTCCTTTTGGGTAAATATTGTATTTAAACAGTTTATATCCTCCAGTCTCCAGACACCGACCAAAGTGCAATCCCTTCCCCATATAATTGGAAGCACCATATCACTGTGCCAACTTTGGTGTGAGGCTCTGGAACTGTTAGCGCATTAGCATTTCCCACTACTCAGAATTCTGCATGATGTAGGGTCGGGAAATACCTGGAGATTTGGGGGTGGAGCCTGAGGAGGGCAGGGTTTGGAGAGGGGAGGGACTTCAGCACTAAAGCCGTCCACATGCTAAAGCAGCCATTTTTCTCTAGGTGAACTGATCTCTGTCACCCGGAGATCAGTTGTAAAAACGATAGATCTTCAGCCACCTCCAGGAGGTTGGCAACCCTAGCATGATGGATTCCACAGGAGAATGTGCCACTCCATTTGCTTGTTTTGAACAGTCCTGGCCTCCGTTGTGTAGTCTCACTATAAACATCGAAGTTTTGTGCAGTGAATGGTTTGAAGTGTGCAGCAAGGAGGGGGACAGCCGGAATCATGCTCTGTGGCACAACCAGACGTAAACCTGGCCAGGCCTGAAGTGATGTGTGGCCGCCGGCAGTGGTGCAGTTGCCTTCCTCCCCACTTCTTTCAAGAATGAAAGAAGGGAACCAATGTAGTCATAGAAGAGAGAAGAAAGCAGATATGGTTGGTAGTACCTCCATCACAATTCTGCCCAGAAGTTATGGTGCTCCTTCCCATTGCTTCTGGAAGGGTAAAACTCCCATGCAACAAAGCAGAGATCAAAGAAATGCCAGTGGCTCCATCCCAATACAGAAGACAGAGGGATATGAGCCCAAAGATGACAGTTTCTCAAATCCTATAAAGAGGCAGACCAGGAGAGACATCAGGGGAAACAAAGACAATATGACCCCAGCACTTGTCATGAAGACTTACATTGTACCACTGATGATGAATGGAGAATCTTCCTCCTGAAACCGGACACAGAGAGAGATGGGGTTTGAGACTCTCCCCCACCCCCCAATCTTGGTCTATCCATCTCCTCACCAGCCTAGAATACATAACAAAATGAACTGAGGTAGCACAAAGTTAGCATTTGCTGGACTATCCCCACAATGTGTGCAAATGTTACTAGTTTGTGTCCAAAAGAAGAAGAAGAGATAAATAACTCAAGAATGCGCTTGCATCTAATGTTCATGGTTATACTATATAGGCTGGTGCATAACTAATAAAAACTGCTAAATGCCAAAACCTGACAAATCATGATTTTAAATTAATAACTACCTGAAAGTCAGCATAGACCAGGGGTGGCCAAACTGCAGCTCGGGAGCCGCATGCGGCTCTTTCACACAGTCTAATTTAATGTTAATAAAAAGCACATTTGCATATTTTTCAATAAAAACACGTGTGTAATATTTGTTCACGTCTTGCAGCTCTCAAACATCTGACATTTATTCTGTGTGACTCTTACGTTAAGCAAGTCTGGCCACCCCTGGCATAGACCCTTGCAGCTGAAGGGCATAGATTCAGGAGGACTGGGCAGATATTCTGCAGATAATATACAGGGTATACAGTAGGGGGAAAGACAACAGTGCTAGGAAAAGTGGGAGGCAGCAGGAAAAGAGGAAGACCTAACCTGAGATGAATGGACTCAATCAAGGAAGTCAAGGCCTGCAGTCTGCAAGACCTGAGCAAGGCTGTTAAGGATAAGACATTTCAGAGGTCATTAATTCATAGGGTTGCTATAAGTCAAAAGTGACTTGATGGCACATACTCGTGCACACATACAATAGGGGTAGAACTTGTCCAACATGGGTGGAATGGTGCTCACAGCAATGAATTCCTCCTGCCTCCCCCTCCAACTGCAGCCTGATGTGCTACCAAAAATGGACACCTAGAATAGCACATTGGTGAAATGGGGGTCTGCAGTGGGACCCAGAGTTGGTTCACCACTCGTCCCCTTTCCACTGGAGTGAGTGTCTCAATAGGGTAGGGTTTTCCCCCTGCCATTATCAGCATGCGGTGTCTTAGATTAATTGTGTGAGTGGTCAGCCTAACCTATGTATTACAGCTGTTAGGTAGACTCTATGGTGCGATAAATGTAGAGTTCCTGTACTCAGAGGTGGTTCCCCCTTCATTCCAATAGAGCCATCCAATTTATGAGCAAAGGAGAGTGCCCAGTGTGGAGTTGTTTTCTGTTGCCCCAGAAGGTCGGACCAGAACCAACGGGTTGAAATTAAATCAGAAGAGTCTTCGGCTAAACATTAGGAAGAACTTCCTGAGAGTTAGAGCGGTTCCTCAGTGGAACAGGCTTCCTCGGGAGGTGGTGGGTTCTCCTTCTTTGGCGGTTTTCAAACAGAGTCTAGATGGCCATCTGACAGCAATGCGGATTCTGTGAACTTGGGCAGATCATGAGAGGGAGGGCAGGAAGGGTTGCCTCAGTGCTTAGTTCTTGTGGCCCTTCTTTACATGCCCAGGGAAATGCTGACTGCCACTTTGAGGTCAGGAAGCAATCCTGGAGAGTTTTTTGTCCTCTTCTGGGCCTGGAACAGCAGTCACTGGGAGTGTGGAGGGGGAGGTATTTGTGAATTTCCTGCATTATGCAGGGGGTTGCACTACATTACCCTGGAGGTCCCTTCCAACTCTATGATTCTAGGATTCGAAGTCAGTTCCAGCCAGCAAAATGAGCAGGAAAATCTTTGTGGCCATCAAAACCCATTTGCCTCAAAGGAAAAGCCTCAAGGAGGCAGCCACTACAAATAAGATTGTGTGCGTCAGACTTTGCCCAGTCCTTTTATCTCAGTGCCTTTCTTCCTAAATCCCCTGAAATGGGATTCCTGATTTGGTTAGCGCAAGTCATGGACATCTCTGATCTGTGTTTGAGCCGCAGTGTCGTACAAGGGCTACTGTGAAGCAGCAGGGGAAGCATTTCTGCTCGAGGGTGCTTAAACATCATATCTCCAACAGCAAGGATAGTGTGGAAGAATATACAAACCAGCAAGTATTAAAGAGTTACTTCCGGGGGGGGGAGCAGTTTACAACCAACCATAACTATTCGAATTTGACAGCAGCTCTGTCTCTGTGCAAGAGTCACAGTGAAAGCCTTGGGGGGGAGGGATGGGGGTAGCAGGGGTTGCGGGGAAATCTGAGCTCTCGTTTGGATCATAGGCAAACATGGATTGCCAGCTGATCAGGGAGAAGAACAGCCTTTAATCACAGAAATCAGCAGGCAAAGCTTTTCACAGTATGATAGACCCTTCCCGTTTGTGGGGAACCCATTTCCAGGATCACTCTGAATGGCAAAATCTGTGAATATCAGGAGGCTGGGAGTCTGCTGCCCCTAGGGTGGCCAACCTCCAGGTGGGGTTGGAGATCTCCCAGAATTATAACTGATCTCCAGATGACACAGATAGCTTATTTATTGATTATGTATTTATTTAAACTGTTAATTCCACTTCTCCTGGGGAAAATGGCTGCTTTGGAAGGTGGACTGCAGGGTACTATACCCTACCGAGGTCCCTCCCCTCTCTAAAAGCCCACCCTCCCAGTCTCTACCCTCAAGTCTCCAGGTTTTCTGAACTCAAAGGTGGCAACCCTAGCTGTAGGGTTGCCAGCTCTGGGTTGGGAAATCACTGGATATTTGGGGGAGGTCCACCTTCCAAAGTGGCCATTTTCTCCAGATGAACTGATCTCTGTTGCCTGGAGATCGGTTGTAACCCCAGGAAATCTCCGGCCAGCACCTGGAAGCTGGTAACCCTACCCAGGTGCCTCCCAATAGTAACGCAACAGCATTTACCACAAAATGTAATTATGTAATGATTACAACGATTGGCTGAAACAAACAAACAAAAAAAAAACGGGGAAAACTCAGCCCAAAAGAAGAGGACAAAGGAAAACAAAAACGATGTCATAGTGGGAGTAAAAACAGGCTGGAAATGGTACAGTAATACCAACCAAGTAGTAACTAATGAGCATTTTATTCCTGCTCATCACCTTGTTCTTCACTTTCCCAAACTCTGCTTCGATTGCTTTCATTGTCCGTGCCGGAATGTGGTCGAGCTGCGGACCGTAAAGAAGTGAAACGGCGAGACACAATATGGCAAGGGCCAGCCGTAGGGAAATGAACAGTGTCCCCTGCTAAAGTCAAGTGACTGTTAAAGGTGGCCCTTATGAGAACAGAAAGGTGGGATATAAATTTTGTAAAATAAATAAACAAATTCATGTACAGGAGCAGAGTCTAGGAAGAAAACCGTTGGCAACCGGCTGCAAACCGGAAACACCCATTTCTCCCCATTTGCACTGGCATAGTCCAAAGCTACGAATGTTTAGCACTTTTACTGATGAACTGACTCTGGGATTTGGCTAAGTGGCGTGATTATCATTGTAGTGCTATTGAGAAGATCCAAATGATGACTCGCAGCTGCACAAGGGTCCCTTAGTAGAAAAGGTAATGATGCTGTCTTTGGACACTTATCCAGTAAAACAGAGTCATTAAAAAGCTAATAAAAAAAGGCAATGAAAACACTCCAAGAGAACTCGTTTCAAAGAGCGGGTTTCCAGATATACAATTTTGCTGCATTACTATAACCAGAACATTTGAAAATTCAAAAAGTCCATTAGTTCCCCCACGAGGACTAGATTTGCACCTTACTATTATGATTCCACAATTTAAAATTCCACATACTGGATGGTAAAAGAAGTTTTAAAAAGGGGGGGGTTAAAAGGAGAAAAGAGTTTTGTAGCCTTTTTTCCCTCTGCTGAGATTTTTTTTTTAAAAAAAAAAACCCACAGTGTTGATGTTTGCGAGTTGCATGCATCTTAAATATATAGAGACAAACAAATAATTTGGGTGCTGGCCAGAAAAAGGCATCTGCTCGGATAGATGAAAATAACGATTTTAAAAGGCCTTATAGCTTAGGGTTTAAGAAACACTGGAGATGTTGCAGCTAAAATATACCACTGCAGCCAAATTATAAACAGATTCTTTAGCCAGAAGTTAATTTCAGTATTATTTCTGGTAAATATGCTTAAGATGGCAGCCTTAGTATGCAAAACACCCTGCCCTTACATAGAACTTAGCATTCTTCAGCATTTAGGAGACAGGGATGCAAAATGGGATGAAATGGAAAAGAACAAATCCTGGATTTCTTTTTCAAACATGCCATCTCTCCAATTACTCAATTGCCAGAATTACCCCTGCGGTGTAGCTCTAAAATGAGTCGTCGTCTCCAGTAATTTTTGGTACCCCAAACTTGTTAGTTACCTATTTGCTACGCAATTACAATTTATATATTCCAGTGTGCTGTATCTTAGTATCTTGTAAAGAATCTACGTAAATGTCCGTGCAAGTACGAATGGATGGTTATCTGGAACTGTAATTTCAGTTGGTATGCATCACAGCACAAATTCTGTGAAGTGATGAGCTGTTTTGAATAGCATTGTATAGATTTTATTATATATATTTTTCTTTTTAAGCTCAAAAGCTTGACTGAATTCCTTAAAGCTGTGCTAAAAAGAAAAAGAAAAAAGACTCCAAAGTTGATATTTCCTTGGAAGCTGGAAGTAAATTTTGCTTACATTAAGGAGTTGCTAAATGTGCTAACAAAAATACTAACAGGAAACATCGACTGGTATGTACAATCATTTTAGAATGCTGACAAATATTTGGAAACCGCAAATTAAGCATGAGGGATATTGTGGTATTTGAAATGTGGAAGATTTACCTCTGTTCTACACATTAAAATATATCATCTTGAAAAGCTAGACAGATATTTCTGAACTAAATGTCAAAATCTTCTCAAAACAACCAGCTGTCAAATTTCTATTTCCCTTCCTCCTAAATTCCACTGTCGTCTTTTGAGCACTGAAGGATATTTAATAATATTATGGAATAGTGATCTTGAATACATTTTTAACAAACCTAATGTAGATATGAGTGTTTTCCTCTTACATATTCCTCTTTCTTTCTCTTTTCCTGTGCTTCTCACAGGTATTTGCATTTTGCATTATAATAGAACATTATGTTGGATTTAAATCAGCTTTACCAAAAAAAAAAAAATCACGCTTTCAGTTTTAGTCAGTTGCATCCCCTTTTTTGCTGTATCTAGAAGCTGTTGAATATCAGAAAGGGAGATGCTATAAAGAGTTTCTTTTAGCATTCAGCTTTAAAGATATTTATTCTTTTCTGAATCTTCATTAATAGGCAAATTCTAGCTTCAGTTTCATAAGAAAAATATGTGTACAGTAGAAGAGCCATTATCTGAACTTCTGTTATTCAAATTTCGCAAATTGACTGTGATTCCCCTGCCCACATTGTGTAGCATAAAGACCAAGTCTGGGGAGGGAACATCAGTGCCTTTTTTAAACATACTAAATAGGGCATCGTGATCCCTCTGGTCCCACCTTGTGAAGCCCCCCCCCGGAAAAAAAAATTGATAGTAACAGAAGTAAAATAAAGAAATCTAATTCAATCACTCTGGTTACTATGCTTATTCTTGCATACTGTCAGCTGTCTATATTGATCATACTTCCTGATCAGCACAGTGACTGATTTATTTCTTATTGTAAAATGTAGCTGGCAAGTATGATTCTTCCTGACCCGGATGGGCCAGGCTAACCCAGTCTCATCAGATCTCAGAAGCTAAAGAGCACTGGCCCTGGTTAGTACTTAGATGGGAGACACTAAAGGAAAACCAAGACTGCAACGCAGAGGCAAACCACCCCTGAGCAGCTCATGCCTTGAGAACCCTATAAGGTCGCTATAAGTAAGCTGTGACTTGATAGCCCTTTATACCACCAAGTATGATTCAAGTGTCAGTGTACTCAGTTACTTATAGTTAAGTTTAATTTCAGGTTTATGGTTGGGCCCCAATGGTCTGTGTAAAATGGGCCTCCTAGAACATTGTTCATCCCCAGTCAAAATCATTTTAAAATGCTATGGGAAGCATTCTGAAAACCTCCATCTGGTAGTCATGTGCCCCACATTCAGATGAATGGAATTCACTGCCACAGGAGGTGGTGGCGGCTACAAGCATGGATGGCGTCAAGAGGGAATTAAATAAACATGTGGAGCAGAAGTCCATCAGTGGCTATTAGTCACAAGGCATAGATAGGAACTCTCGGTCTGGGGCAAGTGATGCTTTGTATTCTTGGTGCTTGGGGGGGGCAACAGTGGGAGGGCTTCTAGTGTCCTGGCCCCACTGGTGGACCTCCTGATGGCACCTGGTATTTTTGGCTGCTGTGTGACAGAGTGTTGGCCTGGATGGGCCATTGGCCTGATCCAACATTGGCTTCTCTTATGTTCTCTTATGTTCTTATGTTATGTTCTTAAGCTCGACTTTGACTGATGCTTGTTCATCTACTGTGGGACAGAATCTTAAGCAGATAGAATGTAGTCAGAAAGCAATGAGCTGACGAGTGTCGGTGGTCGTCTTTAACAACTTTCCAACACTGCAATCCTAAACACAGTGGCACCCATCTAGATCCACTCATGTCAATGGACTTAGTAATAATAATTAAGCCATCAACCCCTCACGGGGTTTTCCAGGAAAGAGATGAGCAGAGACGGTTTGCTACTGCCTTCGTCTTTAAAGGAACCCTGGTTGTCCTTGGTGGTCTCCCATTTGCAACCCTACTTAGCTTCCAAGCTCTGATAAGCTCAGGCTAGTCTGGGTTATTCATGCTTCTGTGGGTTTGTTGTTGTTGTTGTTCAGTTGCACAGTCGAGTCCGACTCTTCGCGACCCCATGGACCAGATTATGCCAGGCCCTCCTGTCTTCCGCTGTCCGCTGAAGTTTGCTCAAGCGTTCCGTGCACCTTGGTGTTTAGTCATGCCGGCCACATGACCACGGAAACGTCTTCGGACAGCGCTGGCTCTTCGGCTTTGAAACGGAGATGAGCACCGCAACCCTAGAGTCGGATTCGACTGGCTTTCGAGCAAGGGAACCTTTACCTCTGTGGGTTTAGAAGTATGTTATTCTGTTTAGGATTGCAGTGAACAATTTCAGAGGCAGCAGGAAAGGGGGTCTATGTTTAGAACAGGATGACAAGCTAGGAACATGATCCAGGAGAGTTCAACTTATGATTTCTGCTTGTCTGTCTAGATAGGACAAGAGTTCATTTTATATAGAAAGAACTACAGGGCTCTGGCCTGCTTCAAACACACCAGGACTACACACATGAACACACATGAAGCTGTCTTTGACTGAATCAGACCATTGGTCCATCAGTATTAGCTACTCAGATTGCCAGTGGCTTTCCAGGGTCTCAGACAGAGGTCTTTCACATCACCTTCTGCCAGACCCTTTAACTGGAGATGGCAGGGATTGAACCTGGGCCCTTCTGCTTGCCAAGCAGATGCTCTCCACTGAGCCACAGCCCCTCCCCAAAGAGCATCCCCAGTCTTCACATATTCCCTCAGTAATCTTCAGGGACAGGATGTGGTCACTCAGTGGCCAGAAGAAACACTTCGCACATGCTCAGGTATGCTCTTACGATAATCTCCAGAGTTAAATTCAGATGTCAAAAGCAGGTTTTGAATCCCAACTCCTGTCGCACTCCAAAAGAAGATTTCTTTTCCAGATTCTTTGGGGAAGTAAACAAGCCGTTCTCTGAAATAAACCAATGTGAAAATAAGGATGTTACAAAGAGAAAGGGGGGATGCATAATGATAAACAGGGATGTTTCCCCCCTTCTGTTTCCTCCTTTGTCTTTTCTGTTTTTTGTTTTTTTTCTAAACCCATCAAGTTTAAAGATTCTGTGGTCCCCCCCCTTACATTGCTTTATAGGAGACAACTGACAATTCGGTGGTAAATGGAAGAAAGAGTGGAACAGAACGGAAAACCCTCTAATGCATTGACACTAACGTGCCCTCTATTGTTGAAAATGAGCAGGCAATCATGAATGTTCATCAAATGGCTCCTAATGCAGTTAAAGCATTCAGCTATAATTTCTCCTTGCATTTATAATTACTGTCATAGACTGCACACCTCAGTGAGCAGATTAAAGCTATAAACTATTTAGCCATAGCTTTAAGATGAGGGAACTTGATTTGTCTGGCAGCCGTTATTTGTTAGAAGAGCTTGACACTTCACATACAAATGACTCAACTTGATGAAGAACAATGCAGCCTGAACAATGCAGAGGGTTTAAATCAGTCATTTATACCACGCCCTGGAAGGATTGCAAAGCAATTTGTTAAATGATCTATAGGACACACAGATAACTGTGTGTGTTAAGTATACCAAAATAATTTTTAAACGTAAGGACTTTGGGGATTGGTTGGCTGGTTGATTTATTTCTCTTCCTTCCCCCCAGATACATTTTATACTTTGCTGTCTCTTTTGAGACAGTGTTCAGGTTGTTTGTAGAGGGCAGAATGAGAGGTTACAAAAAAAAAATTGAGAGGGGTGGGGGGAAATGGCATCGTAAGAATGCCAGGACGTGTGGTGAGTTGAACTTGAGGCTCTATGGTTTCACTCATAATCAGTCTTATACCGGCTTTGAACAAGGAGACTGCATTTAGCTATCATGGCCATTGTGACACTTCACCCTGGCCACTGGCCAGCCCTGAAGCCTGTCCTTTGGCTGTTGTGTGGGCATTAGCCCCTGGGCTTCCCCAGCCTCAGAATGGGAAGACAAGATTGCATCACCTGATTTCTCTTTCGCTCCCTCTCCCTTTCTCTCTCCCTGGATACCTGCTCTTACGGGCCTGGAGCAGGATCCATTGCTTCCTCCCCGACCTGTTGTGGGAACTATCTTATAAGAGTTGGGTTTGGCCCCCACCTCTTCCCCAGCCTCCCTCAGTCCCCAGCCTTCTAAGCGGCCCTGGCCAGTCAGAGCACAGTTGAGCTGGTGCTTCCCTCCCTGCTCATGATAAGTGCCTCCTAGGGCTGCCTGTCAGTCCCTGATTGGCTGATCCAGGAGGCCTCCTAGAGAGTGAGTTCCTGCCAGCTGGGCTGGGTCAACTTACAACAGGCCTGTCCGGTCCAAGTGACTCCCCATGCTGCTTGTTCTCCCACCTCCCTACAGGCCACCTGGTTGTTTTTATGGTGTGAAGCACCTGTTCCAGTCCTTTGGGGCCTCACCTGAGCCCCTGTCAGATGCAGTGAGCCCAGGGCTGCCGCTCTTGCCATCCCTGTGGGTCACTTTCCCCTTGGGTGTGGCTTCTGAGGCTGGAGGAGGGCCCCTATTCCTCTGAATATGGGTATCATAGTCCTTGCATAGCACGTTCAGATCCTTTTGGTGGACATGATGAGTTGCCTCAGTTTCATACACAAGCTGGGATTCCTCTGAAGTTTCCTCACTATAAAATTTGCATTTATTGAATGTCCTATTCTGTAGATTGTATTGACTTATTCTATGTATTCTGCCTTGAGCCCCAGTGGTAAAGGCGGACTTTAAAATAGGATAGATAGATGACGAGAGAGAGAGAGAGAGAGAGAGAGAGAGAGAGAGAGAGAGAGAGAGAGAGAGAGAGAGACTGCCCTACTTAATACAACTTTATTCCACCCACGTTGCTCAGGGCAGTATATATGGAGGGCCCCTTTTTGCTCAGGGCAGTATATATGGAGGGCCCCACGTTGCTCAGGGCAGTATATATGGTTCTCTCCTTCAACTCCATGAGGTAATTTAAACTCCATGAGGTAATTTAAACTGACAGAGGGTGACTGGCCCAGTGAGTTTCATGGCAAACAGGACTTTGAACCCAGGTCTTTCTCAGCCTCCTTCAGCAACTGACCTCTACATCAGATCAGTCTTGTGTCTTAATAATAATCGGGGGGGGGTGTCAATTTTCTAGCTAAGCACTATGAGGAAACTGGCCTCCAACTGCTTCAGGATGACCCAGTCTGCCATTGTCAGTAACAAAAGAGAAGAACATCACCTTCAAGGTGCATACAAATATCAATGTGTAATAATTTTTCCAGTTACGGGTTTCCACCCCTACTGAGGGGAAGGGGCAACCCCACAACTTCTAAAACCAATATGCACTGGCACCACACAGAACGAAGTCGTCTTGGCGGATATTTTCATCACCTGCTGATTTCTTCCTCCAACCTCCCTCTGTTTCTGAAATCTGGGTGTGTTCCTGGCTCTATACTTTGCTTCGCTTCTGTTCTTTCCAAGCTTTCTTCCTGACCTCTGGGAGTGCTGGCAAAGGACTGTGGAACACAGGGGATGAGGAAGCGCAATGGTACGCCTCCAGATTGTCTCCCAACAGCTGGGCAGAATAAGAGAAGGAGCACAGGAAGGTCCAAGTGACCTCACTCCTTGCAGACATCAGGGCTGTTACATCTGCCTGATTTCCTCCTTGGCTTTGACTTCCCATGTTAACCTTTGCCAAGAAACAGCACGCTTAGTAGCAGATGACATCCCCCAGAATAGAAAAGCTCCTTGAGTGAATTAAGGCTACGGAATGATATGTTTAACTAGACACAGTTTAAATTAAGCAAAAATATACAATTGAATTTTTTCCCCAAGTACTTCAGTTACAGAAGCGCAAACTTTCCCCCCCGTTTTGCATTATGTCAACAGCTTATTTCATATGGCTCATGCTGTTGTGAGAGAACTAGACACTCCCCCCTCTCACATACCGAATTGGATCAGGTCTGTAAATATGGTTGCCAACTCAGGTTGGGAAATTACTGGAGATTTCATGGTGGAGCCTAGGGAAGGGGAGGGAAGGGACCTCAGTGGGGTATAAGGCCACTGATTCTACCCTCCAAAGCAGCCATTTTTTCCAGGGAAACTGATCTCTGTAGCCTGGAGATTAGTTGTAATCCCAGGAGATCTTCAGGCACCGCTTGATTTAGTCTATTCAGTAATTTGGGGTGGGGGGTGTTCACCCACTGCCCTTTTTAATCTTGGGCATTTGATAGACCTAAAAGCCATCTTGGTGTGTTTAAAATAATTATTGAACCGTAGAATGTTTTATTGTTTTATTTGTTTTTCTAATATGAGCCGCCCTGAGCTCTGTGTGCAGGGAAGGGCAGGATAAAAACCCAAACAATAGATGAATAAAAAAATAAATAAAACCAGGGCTATTTTTGGGCAGGAACACACAGGAACAGAGTTCTGGCTAGCTCCAAAGTTGGCCACGCCCAGCAGGAACTCATTAGCATAATAGGCCACACCCAACAGCAGAAACTCATTAGGACTGGCTATCTTAGGGGGGTATGGCCTAACATGCAAAGAAATTCCTGCTCCAAAAAAAGCCCTGGGTTTTGACAACAAGCAAGGTAAACAGAATAAGAAGCAAAAGATGGGTGTGGCTGGAGGACCACACTTCTGGTAACATGGGGGTGTGGCCTAATATGCTAATGAGATGTGCTGTCGGGAGTGTGGCCTAATATGCTAATGAGTTCCTGCTGGGCTTTTTTCTACAGAAATACCCCTGAATAAAACTGTAAACATGGCAGGGCCTGTAGGTGAACCACCTCAATTTAAAAACCCATAAGATTTCAAAAAGAAAGAAAGAAAAGAAATCTCCTGTTTTAGTTGTTACATGACAGTTTCCATTTAAAGAATGGAAGCTTTTCATCCCAGGAAAATTTCTGGTTCAAAAAGAACGCAGTCATGCCTGAACAACCATAGCCTGGAAAAGGCAAAGTCCCCCTCAACCACCCATGCATGTGTTCAGTCACCACACTGGAAGGGAGAGTGGGCACAAGCACACGGAGGCCTTCCCCCTGCCTCAACACAATTGCCTGCCCTATGATGACAAGGACGAAGTAGTGGCTGGCAATGCTCCCTCCAAGCTGTGGAGCCTTGTGAGCAAAAAGTCTATTTTGTGAGCTCCTGGCATTAAAGTTCTGAGCGAGTGATTTGGCTGCTGCATAAATTAGATTGCTCCGGAGCCATCCTTCCTGAGCTAAGACAAAAATGTGTGAGCCGAAGGCTAAAAAACTGTGAGCTAGTTCACACTAACTCAGCTTAGAGGGAACCCTGCTGGTAACTCTTCCTCCCTGTGATCAGTGATGCTGCTTTCAGAATGCTGCTGATCACGGGGGGGGGTTTGCACATGGCCACTTTCTCTGTGTGGTTGTAATCTGCAGACAACTAGGCAGTTGCACTGAGGCAGGGGCTGCAGGTTTGTGCCTGCTCGCCCTCTGTGCATGGTGAGTCAGCATGCTGGGGGCAGAAGGAAGAAGCAGAGTTGGTTTTTATACCCTGCTTTTCTCTATCCTAAGGAGTCTCAAAGCAGCTTACAGTCTCCTTCCCTTCCCCACCAGAGAGAGCCCTGAGAGAACTGTGACTGGCCCAAGGTAGGGTTGCCAGGAACTATCTGGCTGCCAGTGGGGGGGTCCCAGGTCTGTTCTAGACTGTACTATTGGAGCAAAACTCTATATGGTTTGAGCCCAATTTTACTATAGAGTTTTGCCGAAAAAAATAGAACATCACCCCGCTGATGTCAACAATGCGATGACATCACTTCTCTGGTGATATCATCACATCACATTGGGGGCCATTTCTGGGTGGGTTCCCCCCCCCCACCAGCCAGATAGCCAGCAGCGGAAAGAGACCTGCAAAAGTGAGGAGAAACCCACCCATCTGGACCAGGGGCTTGGCAACCCTAACCCAGGGTCACCCAGCAGACTTCATGTAGGAATCAAACCCAGTTCTCCAGATTAGAGTTCCTGTGCTGAATCACTAAACCACACTGGCTCTCTGTCTGCACCAAGTTTGTTTGTCAGTCAAGACAAAGTCTTTATTAATACAGTCATAGACCAGCACGGACCAAGCTTGTTTGTTTTTATTAAAATGTTTATGTTCTGCCTTTCCTTGTAGTTCAAGACAATTAATGAAAAGAGTTTAAAATACATTTTTTAAACTTTTTATTTTAAATTTTTCCAAATATAATTTTAACAAGATTTGCAACAATAAAACAAAATGCAAGGCACTGACAAATTTGTAGACAGTTTGAATCAATCTACATAATGTGTATGCATATTGGTATTAGCATATATAAGGGTAGAAGAACTTCATATACAATAACTGATAAAAATAAAAAATGTCAACAACAGTGAGTTGAAGATATAAGCTACAAACATTAAAACAATGTTATAAATATGACTGTAAATTTGGCAGCATATTTCAAGGTGCAGTGGGGTAACTTAAAGAAGTTATTCCTTAGGATTGAAACTGAATTTCTAAAGTTTGGCTGGTTTGATTTGACTATCCCCTTTCTGATTTTGCTTCTCCCTTGTGAGAAACAAACCTGTGAGTATTTTTGGACCTGTATCTCTTGTGCTAAATTTTCCCTGCAAAAACTGGCACTTTTCTTCAATGTTATTTGTGAGTCAATGGTATATAAAGTGTAAATGGTATAAAAATGGCATAGAAGAATCAAAAGAACTGTCAGTGAAAGCAACAAAAATAAGGTGAACCCAGACCGATGAAAAGATGAAGTGGGCCAAAACAGCTCATTCATTCAGGAAGGCCTTCATCAGAAGAAGCCAAAAGATTCTGAACTCAAAAATAACTTGTTATTCAAGTTGTGTGCTTCTGATGCACACAATTCGTAGAGGCTGAATATTCGGGCTTGTCAACAGGATTATAGAAGAAACTGTGGGTTGTGAGCAAGTCACCTAGTGAGAAAGGCTGGCTTTGGCCATCCTCTGTGGCTCAATGGAAGAACCTCTGCTTTGCATGCAGAAGGTCCTAGGTTCAATCCCCTGCATCTCTGGTTGAAGGGTTTAGGTACTAGGAGATGTGAAAGACCTTGAAGAGCCACTGTCAGTCTGAAAAGACAATAGTGAACTTGATGAACCAGTAGTCTGATTCACTGTAAGGCAGCTTCGTGTGTAACCAGTTTCGGACTCGTACCTTCCTTATAGGGTCAATAGCAGGTTGATTTCTTTAATAGCAGCTAGTGCAATTTTAATCTGGAATATGTTGCCAAGAGAAGGCATAAAAATCACTCCACCTCATTGTGCTCTGAATCAAACTGACATCCTCCCCTACAGTCACATTTCATTAAAATTCACAGAGATCGAATCACAGTTCTTCTGTATAACATTATATTTACTTTATTTATACTTAACTTTGCCTTTCTCCCAAATGGGGACTCCCAGCAACTTAGATGGTTCTACTGTTCTACATTTTATCCTCTCAGCAACCCTATCAGATAGGTTAGGTTGTCAGTGAATGACTAGCCCAAGGTCTCCCAGGTCCACGGGTAGTACAGACCACCATGGGAGGCTGATGTTGTTATGCAGAGGAAAGCAATGGCAAACCACCTCTGCTCATCTCTTGCCTATGCCACATGGATGAGCTCACCATAAGTCAGTTGCAATTTGATGGCACAGTATTCTTTTTCTCCCAGATTGTAGTCTACTACACCACTCTAGTACCATATTCTAGAGAACACATGTGAATGCTGGATAAATGGACCAAAGTTGGATAGGGCCATGTCTCAGTGGTAGGGTATGCAGTGCTTGATATACAGAAAGTCCCAGGTTCAGTCCCCACAATCTCCAGTTCAAGGATCAGACCTTGGAGAGCTGCTGCCAGTCTGGATAGACATCACTGACTTTGATGGACCAATTGTCTGATTCAGTATAAGGGAGCTTCATTTGTGTGTTCAAGCATTCCACAGACAGAAGGGTAAGAGGATTCCCTGTTGCAAATCAAGATAAGACAAGGAACTACCTCGGAGGGTTCAGTCTTAGAAAGCTATTCACAGTAGTATTATTCCACCAATATGGATAGTGCTTCATAGAATAAGACTTGCAAAAAGGATATAGGAAATCAATGCAGTGGAGATTAATCCAATTAACCTGACAATAGCAAATTATAAATCTTCCTGCATTTTACTTAGTTTAAATTATTGCCCATTTTTCAATTAATTTAGTTGCAGGTTAACACAACTGCATCTTAAAATGAAGTTCCCTTTTCTCAGAAGCAATTTTTGAAATAAAGATCTAGAAATTTATAGAGACCATCTTCTTCTTTGACTTCCTTTGGAATTTTGTCAGGACAAGGGGACGTAGTAGATGACACATCAGCCTCTTTCACCTTTATGGTTCTACACTGCAAACATACTAACCAATATATGCGTTTTTCCTTTGGGTTTATATCAAAAACCAGTTGACAGCTGAGAATTGTAAGTCGCTTCACACGTAAGAGAAGCTTTCATCTTCCATCAGGACCTTCAAAAAAAGTCCCTTTCACACAGGCTTTATAATATGTTCATTTATTTAAATGTAATTAATTAATCAATCAATCACTTGAAAGCCAGAGAGTGAATCGATTTTTTTAAAAAAATCTTTGATAGGTTGACATTATATGTGCACACATACACAAACGCACACACACATATTTAATTTCAGGAAAGGTTCCATTAAGAGAGAGATAGAGACACAGACCTAACATGTTCCTTGGTCTCAGTCTAGATTTATGAGAAATGGCCGTGCTCTTTAATAGGAACTGCTTCCTTGCCATGCCCGCTCACCTCAAGATACAGAGCAGCATCTCCAGGAAATTCATTCCATTATTAATGTGAATTTGTACGTTTTTATGACAATGCTTGAGGGTGAAGGGATTGGCAGAGATTTCCCAGTGATATATGCTTGTTTCCAACCATCTATTATCCAAGACCATTGAGAAACAATGATAAACACTATTAGCGGGGTGGGGGGAGCTGGGAGTATTCAGCTGCATATTTCCAGAGGCACAGAAAGCAGGTTGGATCTGGCAATCTGTCTGCCAGAAATGCAAAGGGATGTGGATTTTCCCATTGCCCCCCCCCCAACAGCCTTTTCTACCCCTGGAAAGTCTAAAGGTATATTCAGTATACCCTGCATGGAATTTTTGTCATCCAGCTGAACACTGACATCTTTGACTCTTAACTTAACTGGTAATTCCTTTTATAACTGAACACGTTCTAATAGAATTGCTTTGTTTATGTTTCTCGGCTCCAAACACATTTTTATTTGATCTCTGCATGGCCTGTCCACCCACACGGTAGTCCCTTCTATAGACGATCAGCTTCAGTTGTTTCATATGTTAGTTGCCTTTAAACTTTATTCCTTGGAACCCTTAAACCTTCTGAGATCTATGATGATACCTGTGGATTATTTTTTTTCAGAAATGGAGTAAGCAATTCAGGGGCCTGGCTTGGATGGCCCAGGCTAGCCTGATCTATTGGATCTCAGAAGCTAAGCAGGTTAGGCTTGGTTAGTACTTGGATATGAGACCACGATTGTCCAGGGTTGCTACACAGGCAACGGCAAACCCTGTCTGTTCCTCTCTTTTCTTGAAAATCCTGCAGCGTTGCCGTAAGTCGGCTGCAACTTGACAGCACTTCCCACTACCGAGCAATTCAGGCCTTGAAACACAACTTTGTCACCTGTATCAGCATCCCCATAACTTTCTGAGCCTGTTTCTATTCAATTAACTCATTGTAGCAAAGTTAAATTAGTCATGGCTCATAGACCTAAGCTTGTGCATCAAAATCTAGTACCGGGTATTCCGGCTGATTGTTATACCTGCAATTCAGATTGCATTTACCTTTATACTGGCAATTGAGATTAAATGTATAAAACAGTTCCCAGAGAAGATTATTAAACTGGTCGTTGAATGCTGAAATGGTTCATTTTGCAGTGCTATGTAAGTTGGGTTTTTTTAAATCCCAGTACATTGTGCTATTGTGTCAACTTTAAAAGGCACCATCTTGAAAGTGGATAGTTATTACTGACTGACAGACATTTTAAAAGTAAAGACTAAGGTAGATTCAGGGACTGGTTGATGGTATAAGATGCCATCCTCTGGAACAGTCCTTACATTGATCTGTAGCGTCTTGTAGAAATAATGATGAGCCAGCTTGGTGCAGTGGTTAAGAGTGGCAGACTTTAATCTGGAGAATCGGGATTGATTCCCCACTCCTCCACATGCAGCCAGCTGGGTGACCTTGGGTCAGTCACAGTTCTCTCAGAACTCTCTCAGCCCCACCTGCCTCACAGGGTATCTGTTGTGAGGAAAGGAAGGGAAGGTGATTGTAAGCCACTCCAAGACTCCTTCAGGTAGTGAAGAGAGGAGTGTAAAACCAACTCTTCTTCTAGTCCCTAACAGTTCAAGACATAGTCGTGGTTCCAGGCTCTTCTCTCCACAAAGGTATCTGAAAGAGACACAAGGCTGGTTGATGGTAAAGATGGCAGCCCACGGAAGCAGATCTTCTGGCAGTCTGTAATCTTGAGGTCCCAATCAGTCTGCTTCTTTTGTTCTTTTAAAAGAGTATAGACACAGCGGTATGGGGCTGCTTTAGAGCACTGTGGCCTCCTACTTTTGGCTTGTGCAGTCCTGTCATGAAAATACCCCAAACCAAATCAAGAATATAAGGAAATAAGGGAAATGAGACAATGTACAAAGAACAGCTAGACTGAATAGGACCTTAGAGTCCCAAAAAAATTTCAACATATGAGCTTTCAAGAGTCAGAGCTCCCTTTGCCAGATACAAGTAGGAATGGAGGTCTCTGAATCCTTATATCCCAGTCTGAAGATTAGAAGAGTGTTGCAAAGAAAGGAGTTGGGATGCAGAGGTACAATGCAAAATGTAACCAGCTTGATTAGAGCAGGGGAGAAATGCTTAGGGGCAGAAAAAGCAGGGTCAGCCCTGGTTAATACTTGGATGGGAGACCACCATGGAAGTCCAAGGTTACTACACAAAAGCAGGCACTGACCAACCACTTGTGTTCCTCTCTTCCCATGAAAACCATGTGGGGTCACCATAAGTCAGCTGTGACCTGACAGCGCTTTCTATCACCACTGGAGTAGGGAATGCAGCCTCTTATCACATATACACTTACCTATGTCAGTCTGCTGGGTAACTTCTGGTTTTAACCAAATGGTGGCAAGGGAAAAGTACTCAGCTGACATCTCCTGGGTTAGAGAAACCCACAGAAATCCATATATTGGGGATCTTTTACAAAATGTGTGCTAGCGCTGAGATCCAGTGCACAGGGTGCAGTGGCTGGGAATAATCCTTTACAAGGTTCTTGTTACAGCCAATATTGTAACACAGAAAATACTTTCTGTATGCTTTTGCTTCTTTTTATTGATTTGTGAAAGAAAAGGAACATTGTCATGAATGTAACATACATACATACAAGAGTCTCAATACTGGTGTTCCAAAAAATGCAAACACATCCCTCCCTCCTGATTCCTTCATCTGCATGCTACCTTGGTTAGGAACATAAGACAAGCCATGCTGGATCAGACCAATGGCCCATCCAGTCCAATAGTCTTTTTCACACAGTGGCCAAAACCCGGGTGTTATCAGGAGGTCCATCAAGCAGGGCCAGAATTACAGAAGCCCTCCTGCTGTTGCCCCCCAAAAGCACCAAGAATACAGAGGGTAATAGCCACTGATGGGCCTCTGCTCCATATGTTTATCTAGTCCCCTCTTGAAGATGTCTATGTCTATAGCCGCCACCATTTCCTGAGGCAGTGAACTCCATGTGTTAATGACTCTTTGCTTCTTGCTGACATGATTAAAATTATAAGCAGTTTCAAAGCAGTGTGATGTGACATATTTTTAAAAGAAAGACAATGACTAAATCATAGGGAAAGGCTTTTTTTAAAGCTGCAGTGCAAAGATTTATTTACTTATTGTCCGCTTTTCTCCACAATGGGAAGAAAACAGCTTATAACGTCATCCTCCCTCCTCTATTTTGTCCTCACTACAACCCTGTGAGGTAGGTTAAGCAGAGAGAAGGTGGCTGGCCCAAGATCACCAAAGAAGCTTCCACGGCAGAGTGGGGATTGAGCCTGGGTGTCTCAGTTGCTAGTTGAACACTCTAACCCAGAGGTGTCGAACTCATTTGTTACAAGGGCCAGATCTGACATAAATGTCACTTTGTTGGGCCAGGCTATGTGTGCCATAAAACGTAATGCCAGGTACCAGAGATAGAAACTGTATAAAGGACAGCAGATGGTAAACTCCGAACTGGTGTATCCTTAGTGCAAGGCCCCCTGGGCTGGGAGGGGGGTCCAGAGGAAAACCCACATGGGAGGGCTGGAGAGGCAGCACTGAAGCATTAGGCAGACACTCCCACAATGCTTGACTGCTGCAGATGAGGTTGTTCCGCCATGTTGAAGCCACAATGGAGTGGCTCCCTCCAGCACTCCCACCCTTGCACCAGTTGCTTGCAGACTACTTAAGAGCCCTGGATGGGCCACTTCTGCACCACATTAGCTTTCCTTTCAATCCAACCTGTTCATAAGAACATAAGAGAAGCCAGTGTTGGAGTAGGCCAATGGCCCATCCAGTCCAGCACTCTGTCACACAGTGGCAAAAAATACCAGGTGCCGTCAGGAGGTCCACCAGTGGAGCCAGGACACTAGAAGCCCTCCCACTGTTGACCCCCCTCCCCCAAGCACCAAGAATACAGAGCTTCACTTGCTCCCCAAGCACCAAGAATATAGAGCATCACTTGTTCCAAATCCAACAGTTGGCATGGAGCAGAACTGCTCTCCTTACCTGCTGCTTTGATGTGTTCTTGAGTGAGGCAACTTGCTAAGCAAAGTCAGCTACATTCAAGTCCAGTCGCACCTAAGAGACCAACAAGGTTTTGAGGGTATAAGCTTTCGAGAGTCAAAACTTCCTTGGTCAGAGAACAAACAGAGTTTTGACTCTTCAAAGCTTACACCCTCTGAAAATCTACAGCAGACCAACGTGGTTACCTTCTGAAACATGCCAATATATATATGTATATATATGTATATGTATATATATATATTTTGCATGTTCGGTGCAGTGGCTTTGCCTGTAAAAATCCCTACAATACAATAACTGTGAGCTTTCTAAGGAGCAGAATCTGCAACATCAAAACATACCCACAGAGAGCCCGTTCTCTTGCATTTCTGTGTATACAATGCAAAGAATGTCTCTTAGAATTTCACTGCTGGGGGACAGTTGCGCAAAAGGTACTTTGTTTTTGCTAGGATGAAAGTTCTTTAATGCTATCCTTAGTTCAGGACACCTGAAAAAAAAGATTTTTTAAAAAAATCTTATCTGTATTTTCGGGATCTATGGTTTCATTATCTAAATAAAAGAACCTAAAAGAGGCGCTCAAAAATCTTTAAAGGACTTGGCTGATAGGTTTGCAAATGTGTATTTCATGGCTGACAAGGGAGGGGGAAAGGAAAAAGTCAACACGATTAATTAGCATAGTGAAAATTTTGTGTAAAAGCACAGCCTGTGGAAAAAAAAGTTGTGCCATATGCTTTCTGTATCTTTCACCTCCCACATACAAATTGTATGGAACAATCTCAGGCTATGCATGTTCCCTTTCCTCGTGGCGCTTATAAATCAAGCCTTGCAGATCTGGTGGGGGATTTAACTCCAATAACAAAGACCCACCATCTTTCGATGCAAAGAGCACAGATCCCACTGTGCTCAGCTCTGGTTCACTTGAACTTTAATTCATATCTCTAATTCTCTCTGTCCCTCCTCCCCCTTTGGAGATCCCCACTAGGTGGTCCAGACCTCAACTGGAAGATTTACTGGCAAGACTTAGAATGTATGAGCACATTGTTTTTCCAATATGATTTAACGACCTTTCTCACCATTCCCATAGCTCTGGAAATCCTCCACAGTTATTCCCACTGGCGGCAGAAACTCCTGTTGGTCAGGTGAAAGCTCGTGCAGATGTCAAATGTCAATAAATTTGAAATCTGTAAACATAACAACTTGGTGCCAGAGTAATCTGAGGTTAAACAGAGTACAATGATAGATACGTAAATCATGGGTTGAACCCAACGATGAATTGTTTGCATATATACAAAAAAAAATAAATCAAAAGCAACAACCATTTTTTGGGGGGGAAATTGTGTTTCCTTTGCAAACAACTTGGCACTCACCTTTACAGGTAAGCCAGTAAGTACAGATATTTCTGTCTATGTGCACTAGCTAGACATCACATTCTATGACTTATGAATGGGACCATAATCCTGCATCCTATGTGAGAAATTTTTCTTATGCAGTTGGAAAGGATGGTCTGGGCTCCTGCTGTCTCAGCATAGCCAGCAGCCATTTTGCCATCCAGGACCACATTGTGATTGTGGCTGTTGAAAAGCTAAGTTTATGTCCCAAGTATCTGAACGTCAGTTAGGGATACACAGAGTAGCACTTGAAAGAGACCTGGATAACATAATCATTCTCTGCTATTTTTACTACTAGTAGTAGTACTACTAGGAATAGTATTACTACTAGCAGTAGTGGTGGTGGCGACAGTGTTTTAAACTTGTGTCCTGTTCAGATAGTTGGTGCTTAAGTGACCCTGCAGCAAAGCATCCCCCAAAATAAAATCATAAAGAATAACAAGCAAAAAAGTCATCAGCTTTAAGATTTTGCTGTGTGCTCCCGAAACACTTGTGTAATAGGCCCTTTAATTTAGTTCCCAATCACAACTCACCATGCCCTTGAAAAGATTCCTGAAACAATCACCATAACCAGCCAACCATATGATGAAGTCCACTTTGGTTCCTCTCTAACACTGCGAAAAGCCAGCACAGTCTAGGGTGCAGAGTTCTGGCTACAAGGAAGAGACTTACAATACTTCTTGCATGGTCTTTGGAAAGTCATTTTTTAGGTGAGCTTATTTCATGGGAGTAGGTTAATACAGACACATAAAAAACATCTACAGTCAAGTAAGAATAAATTAACCCAACTTGATTCTTTGACTAACCTAATAAACATAACAATCCTAAAATGGACTCCAGCACAATGAATGATTCTGATGTGAAAAGTGAATAGATGGCAGACCATGTGGGCACTGAAGAAAAGCTCGACATGGAAATGAAAGCGGTTCTGTAAATATAATGTTTTTTGTGTTTGCACTTTGAACATGCTGGGCTGGGGATGGCAGCTAATCCCGAAGAGATTGTTGACAATTTATTGCAGAAATACAAGAGTACTGTGGACTTAATACTTCTATGACCTCTTTTATCTCCCCTTCTTGTGATTCATCCATATCGATAATTGTTCAAAAATCCCAGTAGCATTTTCTGTGGGAATTATTTGCCATCACTGAGATGTGCATTGGGAAGCAAGGAAGTTGACCCTTTTGTTCTTAGGGGCTGGGGTATTCTAAATCCTCAATTATCAATCAGATCTTGATTCTTGGATTGAAATAATTTTAAAATAATTGAAATGATATTGAGTAAGGGTACATGATAGTCAGCATCACTTTGTCCACTAGAAAGGACTAGTAAAAGTGGATGCTTGAATGATTCATGTCTAAGGCACACTGCCGCCTTCTCTGTCAAAAAACCCAGCAGTAGCCCTGTTTGCATGTTACAGTGAATACACAGCCATTCTGCATCTATGGCTGAGTTCAGACTGGCAGTTTGCTCTGGTAGCCAGTCGTAGCAAAAAAGCCCCGGAATAAACTGTTCCAGGTTTTCCCATTCAGACAGCCCGGGCTGCTGCCGGAAGATGCGGGGCAGAGCCAGGCGGGAGTGTTCAGACTGCCGCGCGCGGGGGCGTGCTGTATTTGGCGTTTCCCCATTAATTCAGCTGTGGGGGAGGACCCCGCAGCGCTGGCACCACATTGGGCAGTAGAGCGGAGCACGGCCAATCATACTGCTGCTGCCTTCTGCCCAACGCAGGTTGCTCCCGGCTTTTCGGCTGCACGTTCAGACTTCCCAGAAGCAGAGAAACGCGCAACACATGCAGGCTTTTGGATTTACTACCAGTTTTATGAGGTATCTTTTTAATCCGGTGATGAAGTGCAACAACACGGGTTGGCTATGGGTGGGGGACACCAGGCAGATATGCCTGTGTGAACGCCCAATTTACTCCGGGATTGAATCGTCGCTGGCCCGGGTCCTTACTGGGGCAAATTGCCAGTCTGAACTCAGCCTATGTATTTGTAAGAAAGAGCCAAAACATGTTCACTTGCAACTGAAACCAGGGACCAGTACCTGGTAAAATGTAGGGTTTATGTCACGTGTTCAGGGATACATGCAATGAATCTAACATGAGAATTACCCAACACACATTTTTTAAAAAATCAAGTATACACTGTACACAAAATGTACATGCATGCACTGTAACTTGTGAACACAGCTAATGATTTTATTTGTGCCATTACATGTTTGAATACTACACAGCAACAGATGTGAGACACTTTCCATATAATCGTCACCAAATATTGAGAATAAGGGAATGAAATGTCTGAACAAGCATGTCGGGAGCTGTAAACTGGGCTCCACCAATCTGGTACCTGTATTTTTAAAATTACCATAGTGACATGGAATTTCATTATATGGAAGTGGCTGCAACACTGTTACCTATTCATGTGAACTGGGTCTCAGGAATCTTCTCATTGTGGTCCCAGTGCAACATCCATAGAGGGAGACTCACGCTACCCATACAGTGACTGGCATGAGAACTATACGTAGGCATTGTTCATGTATCTTGCTGTGCTGGAGATATACAAGCTTCCCCTTTGCAATCAGCAGGAGCTGAAAAACAGGAGTTGCTTATATGGGGTGGGCAGAAAGAGAAAGAAGGAACATTTCTGAGATGGAATGTGCATTCTGGGAAAGCTCGATATGCTTATTTCAGGTGTGCTTTAATACAAACAGTTTTTGAGTATATAGGGAAAGGAGCTAAGCTGGCTTCAGGCAGTGTGCCTGGGTTTACTTGCTTTCTAGGGGAGTGGCTGTGGCCCAGTAGTAGAGCCTCTGGTTTGCATGCGAGAGGTCCCAGGTTCAATCCCTGGCTTCTCCAGTTAAAAAGGATCAAGTAGTAGATGAAGTGAAAACCTCTGCCTGAGACCCTGGAGAGCTGCTGCTAGTCTGAGTAGACAGTACTGACCTTGATGGACCAATGGTCTGTTTCAGTGCAAGGCAGCTTAAGGTGCTTGTGGATCAGGTTCATCAGGTGAAGGTGACCTTCTCTTATTGGTATGGTAGATGAGAAGAACAAGGAGTGTGAACATGGCTGATCCCCCTTTGAGAATTTGTTCTGTGACCAGCCTACAAAAGCCAGTGTATAGACAATGGCAACCTGGGTTCAGATACTCATACGCAATGGAATCCAAGAGTGTCCTTATGAAGTTTGCTCTCTGTTTCATACTCCTTTTTATAAAACTGAAATAATGGGAAATACTGCATCGATGTCATTACTGTTTCAGCACAGCTGCCAACTCCCTATTGTCCAGTAGAAACAAGCATGATGATTGCAGGACACAGTGCAGATCGGTGTGCGTCTGATAAGCACCTGAACTACTCAGTTCCTCCAGGGAAGTTTTCTTTAAACAATTTGTCTAATCAGCCTTTAATTCAAATGGGAAATGATGCCATAATCTATGGCTTACTTCAGTTTTCCAGAGAGGAGATGGCCAATATGTATACAACATTTAAAATTACCATTCTGCACTGAAACTATTGCTTTAAATTTATCATGTTGTGCCACGAGGAAAAAAATTAATGCAGGATGCAACAAATACCTAGACATTAATAATAGCCCAGAACGAAGTATTCTCTCCAACAATCTATCATTACAAGCTACCTTTTCATAAACCAAGAAATTTCACTAAAGTCAGGGCAGACATTTTGTCACCAGAATTAGCCACAAGATACTGGATGTCACGACATTTTGCAGCCTTAGAAGAATTTAGCGGGATCAGGCCCCACCGGTCTTTATCCTGGTAACATATTATCTATACATAAGGACTGCCAAATTCATGGTACTGTTTGAACATGAAAAACTTCAAGGTGGTACTAAGGTAGTCTTCTTGACTCTAAAGCTTTTCTTTTGCTGTTAGTGTCCTGCATAATATAAAAGAGGGAGAATGTTTAGACTGAAAAGTAATAATCCCTTGATCTGTGGCCATGTAGAAGAAGAAGAAGAAGAGAAGAGTTTGGATTTATACCCCATCCTTCACTACCCAAAGGTGTCTCAGAGCGGCTTACAAACTCTCTTCCCCTCCCCACAACAGACACCTGTGAGGTAGGTGGGGCTGAGAGAGCTCTTGACAGAGACTGCTCTTTTTTCAAGAACAGCTGTGCCAGAGTATAGTTTGCCCAAGGTCATCCAGCCACGTGCAAGTGGCAGAGTGGAGAATCAAACCCGGTTCTCCCAGATTAAAGTCTACGTACTTAACCACTACAACAAACTGACTCTCCAAGATGTAATTTCATCTATTTGCCTTGACCTGGATGGCCCAGGCTAGCCTGATCTTGTCAGATCTCAGAAGCTAAACAGGGTTGGACCCGAACAAAGTTTGAGTCCAGTGGCATCTTTAAGACCAACATAGTTTAATTCTGGGCAGTGCTCCCTCTAAGATTAGTTAGTGTGAGCTAGCTCACAGTTTTTTAGCCTCCAGCTCACACATTTTTGTCTTGGCTCAGGAAGGATGGCTCCAAAGCAAACTTAATTTATGCAGTACCCAAATCACTAGCTCACAACTTTAATGCTGGTTGCTCACAAAGTAGAATTTTTGCTCACAAGACTCCATGTGTTAGAGGGAGCATTGATGCTGGGTATAAACTTTTGAGTGCATGTTTCTTCAACTAACACACTTCATATAACATATTCTTCAGATAACACACTTCTCCAGGGTTGGACCTGGTTATGGACAGGAGACCAATACAGAAGACCAGGATCACTTGGAGGAAGGATTTAAGGATTTATCCAGGCTCCTCGGAAATAGGGGGGGAAACCGCATCACACAAAACCTGAACTTCCACTAATGAAGTGTTATCAATGCAATGAACGTGAAGTTGAGCACACTCCAGGGGACGGCGCAGGACAGAAGGGCCTGGTGTGATGTGGTCCATGGGGTTGCGAAGGGTCAGACTTGACTGTGTGACTGAACAACAACAAAAACCAAAATAGCCATAGCCATTATTATCGATGGATGTAGAGTGGTCCCTGTCTCTACCTCTTTGGTTAAATCCTTTGCTTTGGAAAATACAGTGGAAACCAGCTCAGTTTTATAGCTGAACTAACTATTACGACTGCATTATGGCTGTATCTACTTAGTGCCACTCAGTTAATTAGAATTCTTAGGGCTGAGCTATTGGATCTCAGCAATTAATTGGCGTGTTTTCTGCCTGGTGCTCTGAGATTATCTGGATGGTAAGTGATTGCAGGCTGCTCAGTAGGCTCCTGCCCTTTGAAAGAGGAGGGAACTGATTCCTCCATCCCCTTTCCCCAAAGTGGCGAGCCCCTGCCTCCTGTTCCAAGAAAACTAGGGCCTGGTGTACACAATGCAGTTTACAGTGTTCTTGGCTGGTGATACTATGCACTTGCCATGAGTTTTCATCATTGAAAACAATGTGCATTGCACTGTGAATTTGTTTGAAGTCCATTATAGTGTGTTTCCCTCCTCCCCTCTCCCAGGTTCCGTATGTCATGAGTAATTGCTAGCTATCTGAATGAAGTTGTAGACGGGGATCCATAGGTACACAGATGGCTAGATATTCTCTATTTTTTCAGACAGTTTGGAATCAGAACTGTATGGCCAATGGATACTTAAGGCCTCTTTCCTATAGCAAACAATAATTGCTATGGGCCAAAAAAAAGATCATGTGAAAAATCTCCTAACATAATGCAGGTGACCACATGTGTCACTCGCTCTCTCTCAGACACACACACACACACACACACACACACACACACACAAACATACACAAATCAGCCTTATTCTGACCATTAGTCTATCATGGTCAGTGTTGTCTTGTCTGAGGGCCTTACTTCATGAGACATCTGACACAAATTGGGACAAGGTTTCCTGACTGGACTTACTGTCACACCTGTGATGGGGGACTCACCTCTAAAAGCACTGCGGGGTCCAATTCAGCTCCAGAGCTCAGCATGGGTAGAGGAGGAAGTTCCAGCTTTTCCTCCTGCCTTATTTTTGCATGTGATTTGAGGACACGTGAACCCAACAGCAGAGCAAACAGGGCCCCCCTGAAGCTGCTTGCAAAAACAGCACAGGAGGAAAGGCTGAAGCCCTTCCTCCACTTCACCATGTTTTGGAGCAAGAATCAGGCCCTATGGTACTTTTTCAGGTGAATCCCACATTGCATGTCTGACTACAAGTCAGAGCAGGGAAGTCCCATCATGGCTCATGTCACATGTCTCATGAAGTTAAGGCCTCACTGGTAAGCTGTTCTTCAAGATTTCAGGTGGAACTCCTTCATGTCACCTACTGGGAGATGTCAGGGTTGGAACCTGGGACCATGCAAAGCAGATGCTGTACCAGGGTTACCAGGCCTCCTGCTATGGTGGGAGGCCTCCTGCTGGGCAACCTTGTTTCCTGCTGCCACTCTGAGCAGCAACAGGAGGGGGGAAAATTAAAGTCCAACAACATCAACTGCATCAGTTTTCCCTGGAAGTGACATTGCAATGCAGTTGATGTTGGGTAGCTCTAGGAATCACCAGAAACTCTATGGTTTTTTCAGCAATTCCTAGAGCTACCCTACATCTCTTCTGGGTTTCCCCTAAAAGTGACATCACAACATTACTTTCCCCCTATTCTCCCCCCCCAGCCATGGCCCCACCACACTCCATGCACTTACAGAGCAGTAAGGCCAGTGCCAACAGTGAGGAGCCCTTAAAGGGCAACTTACCATTTTAGATTAGTTGCTTGTGAATAACTAGTGGCCAAACAGCTCATATATGTGAGAGATCTATGAATAAATAATCTGATTTTTTTTTTTTAACACTGAAGAATACCCACTGAGGGAAGTCTTGAAATTAGGATTGGGGTACCTAACCATTCCTGCTTTCGTGGTCTCCCCTGCCATTCATGGAATAATAAAGGACCAGTACTCACCTCAAAGTAGATTTTTTTTAGCAGTACAGAAAAAAATCTCTGTAGCATTTAGCGTTGCCAATCCAGTTTAAGAAATTCTTGGGAAGTTGGTGGTAGATCCTGGGGAAGGGAAGGGATGTCAGTGGAGTATAATACCATACACTCCACCTTCCAAAGCAGCCATTTTCTCCAGAGGAGCTGATCTCTGTAGCCTGGGGATCAGTTACAATTCTGGGAGTTCTCCAGACCCCACCTGGAGACTGGCAACCCAACTAGTATTGTATTGGTATTAACAACAACTCAATTCGAGCACTGATATTTTAATGTGGATTGAGTATTTTATCTTGGTTTAATTGTTTTAATATGGCATATGCCTCTTGTTAGCCACCCTGAGCCCACGGGGAGGGCAGGATATAAATATGAAAAATTAAATAAGGTCAGTTTTGACATCTGCCTTATGTTTGTATCCCGGCCCGTCTGTACAGAGTTCATACTGGTGTTAACTTCCTCACAACAACCCTGTGAGGTAAGTTCGGCTGAGTTTACACGTCCAATGCCAGCCAGCGGGCATAAAAGTTAATCGGGGTTTGAAAACTCACAAAATTTCATCCCCTCCAATTCAGCAACCATTTCCTTGCCTACTTGAAGCTGCTTGTTACATCTTATTTTCCATCCACGTTCAGCGGGCAGTTGCGCTTTGTCTAAGGACGTCTTCTAAGCTGCCATATTTTAAAGACGGTAAATAAACTAATTGGAAATGGTTGATGGCTTATTTGACCGAAAGGGCTCTTGGCTTTTCGAAAAATCAGAGCCTGCTGCAGTGACGTTCCAGTCTTCTGCTGCATCTGAATTTGATTGGTAATCTTTCCTTGATAAATTGTAAACTATTTTTGTCCTTTGGCACCGGTATCGGCTCATGTGTACAGAATCCAAACATTAAAAGAAAGAGGGAGATGAAAGACATCCACAAATGTGTCTTCCCAAATGGGCTGCTAATAAGAGCATAAAAATGGCAGCAGTCGGACGCGCTTCACAGAGGTCATCAGTGCAGTTGCTGCATTTTTTAAAAAGTCTCCAGTAAAGGAAGCCTAGGGCCACAGATTGAAGATCGTGCCTATGCAAACCAGGCGCAACACAGGAAACAGAAAGGCAATCCTATGCAGAGCGACTCCAACCTAAGCCCAATTAGATCAAAACAAGAATCCCACTCTAATCGTCAATGTAAACAGGTGAAAAAAGGAAACAGGGCAGCTTGCTGATTCCAGTGGCCGTGACAAACCCTCCATGAAAAAAACCAGATCTCTTATTGCTGTGAGGCCAAGAGTTTGCTCTTTTCGAGCTGCTGTCAATATGCCCCCAGCATTATATATATGTAATATATATTTATGTATATATAATTCCCCCCCCCGCCCTTGTATGGCAAGGCCCCGCTTGCGGCTGACAGTGTGCAATGTGTTCGTTTTGGTGTGTTCGCGCTGGAGCGCGTTTAAGTGTTTGCCTCTTTGATGTCTCCCTGCCATCTCCATCTTTGTCATCGTTGGCCCCCCATCTTTCTCAATCTAATGAACTCAAACCATCAGTGCAACTTAAGTTCGGCTGTCTGTTCTTGCATAGTTAATATTAAAAATGTACTAACAGTGCGGCTGCAAAATCAAATTATGCACATAAATATGCTGGCATAGCAGAGGAGGCGGCAGAAGCTGAAGTTAGCAACATTGATGCCAGTTCACATTTGCAAATCAACCGTCAATCTGTCATTAAACATGTTATCAAATGATGATAAGTGTATGCTTCTTGCTTGCATTGGTACGCTTATTCCCGATGTTGATGTGCATTAATGGGATAATGTGCATTAACATAGTCTTGCTTGGGTGAACACAAAACATTTTTTATCCATCTTCGCTTGTTTCCCCCTGTGGCCCCCCAACTAAGTGTTTTATGTTATCAAATTGCCAAAAAATGGGAAAACATATTACTTTTAATTAGCAAACCATGAGTTATTATTAGTAGTATTTCATTCATTTTTTTTTTTAGTTTAATCCAGGCTAACTGCGGCACGTTGGCAACGTGTTTAAAAGGAATGGAATGGGGAGGGCGGGGTGCGGGGGGGGGACGAGCGGAATTGAAAATCACTCCACTGTCTTTCTCAGAGTAAAACGATTAATGTCAGAAGCTCGGAGACTGACAATTATGTGCTGTCTTAATGCACTGGCCTTTCATCTGCAGGTCTGACTTTTTGACAGGAGTGATGGTTTCAGTTCAATGATATGAAAGGCAGGAGAGGAAACGATCTTGGGCAATGAGAGCCCGTTGTGTGGCTGGCTTGGGCTAGTGGGTTTACATATGGAGGAGGGCGAAGCATGTATGTTTTGATTGAAGAACAACTACAAGAAGCCAACGTTCAGGGAAGCGCCAGAATTTGCGAGCGGGCTCAATTGTCTAACAACATTACTGGGCAACCATTGCAGATCCGCTCCTCCATTCACACATGCTGCTCCCTGCTGGTAAACTTGCGGTGATAGCCAAACAAGCTTCTTTTATGGGGGAGAGAGGAATACCAAGCTTGGCATCCTCTACAAGGCGACTTATTGGGATAACAGGCACTTTACGCAGCACGGTTTTCTTTTATAATCAGACAGTGGATTCCTGTTATTTTACAGGGGGAGTGAACAAAGCAAGAAACGAAGCGCGCCAAAATGGGAGGACGGGGGACAAGAAAGGGAACTGTAGCAGCAATTTGTTCTTTGTTATCTGTCGTTGGCAAGCAATGGGATCCGCGGAAAGTATTGATCTGGAAAGGCTTACGATTTTCTTTGGCATTCAGGATGCTGAGGATAATAGTTGCCGCCGTGCTTCCATAGTCTTCTAAGGAACGGTGGATAAAAATGACCACTTCGGTAGCGGGGTTGACTAGAACCGAAAGAGTACCCTGCTGGCCCTGAGTACTCTGGCCACTTAAAGTACAGGGAGAAGTTCTGATGGGCTGTGGCACGTGTGGGCCAGAGGCAGCCAGGAGCAGGCAGACTCGAGCCCCAGACTCAAGCAGCAGGCGGCTCAAGGCCCGGCAACTCTGCCACTGACCTGCAGCACTTTGCTTAGCCCATTCAGTATCACTTGTGATTGGTGTCAGCTTACCTCCTCCCACACTGCCACAAATTCGTAGGAGAAGGCAATAGGTGAGCCAATGCCCTTTGCTGGTGCTGCTGAGCTGAGCGCCCCTAAAGACACGCACTCAGCCTGGCTTACTTTGGAGCCATCTTTTCTTCCTAGTCCGCCCGCAGACCAATGATCTAGCATCCCACTTTCCACAGCGGCCAACTGGTTACCCTGGAGGACCAACAAATCGGACATAGAGTCTCAGCCTCTGTGCCCTATTTGTTGGTCCTCCAGGACAAGCGGATGGCCTGAAACCCTTCCCTCATGCTGCCTTCCAGTATTAGCACTCAGAGGGTTTCTGCCTTTGGCTATGGAGGTTCCCTTCAGCCACCATGGCTACTAGTCATTAACGAACCAGTCCTCTTGGTTCATTAACTCCCCTTTTGCCGACATGTTGACCTATGGTGACCCCAAAGGGTTTTCAAGTCAAGAGACATGCAGAAGTCCTTTGCCACTGCCTGCCTCTGTGTAGTGACACTGGTATTCCTTAGTGGTCTCCCATCCAGATATTGACTAAGGGCGACCATGTTTAGCTTCCAAAATCTGATGAGATGTGGCTAGCCTGGGCTATCCATTTCAGGACAATTCCCTTTTAGCCCCCTCTATAGTAGTTCCCTGATTGGGACAGTTCAGGCTAGCCTGATCCTGAAAGATCGTGGAAGCTAGGTAGGGTTGGCCCTGGTTAGTATTTGGATGGGAGACCACCAAGGAAGTCCAGGGTCACAGTGTAGAGGCAGGCAGTGGCAACCCACCTCTAAACATCTCTTGCCTTGAAAGCCCCACAAGGTTGCCATAAGTCAGCTGTGATGTAATGGCAAAAAAACCCCAAAACAGAAGTAGTGGCCATCTATGCAGCAACTGGCAGTGAAGTCCACAATTTAATTATTCATTGAGTGAAAAAGTACCTCCTTTGGTCTCTCCAGAATCTAATGCCCATCATAACAAGCCTAGCAAACCCAGGGAGAGTGCATTATCTATTTTTTCTTTATTTTACCTAATCAGATCTTATATTGTACTTCTGAATTTCAAAGCCCTTTGACCCAGTTGTTACAACTTTGTTTCATCATAATTGTGTGTGTGTGTGTGTGTGTACCTAAAATGGACTCACTACACTAATATTATTTATTTGTTTTACAGAATGTGTACCCCACCTTTCTGACCTCATAAGGGCCACCAAGGTGGCTAACATATTAAAATCATACGCAATAAAGGCATGTCATAAAAACCATTAAAACCAACTAAAACCAGAGATAAAATACAAAAAAACATAAAAAACAACAATTAAAACATTGGGCAGGAAGGAGGGGAAAATTTACAAAATGTACACCCTGCCCTTCTGCCCTCATCAGGGCCACCAAGGCAGCTAACAAATTAAAAACATGCATAGTATAAAATATATCTTAGAAACCATTAAAAACAAACTAAAGCACATCACTAAAATGATTAAAACAAAGCTAAAATACACAGACAAAAACATAAAAGCAACAATTAAACATGGAAGGGGGACCACTGAGAGAATGCCAGATGAAACAAAAAAAGCTTTTTCCCTGCTGGCGGAAGACTTTGCATCTGCTTTGCATCTCGTGAAATGGCCTCTAGACCCCTCAAGCTTGTTTTAGAATAAAAACTTGTTACTCTATAAAGTACCACAACTTTAATTTTAATGCAGCAAAACTAAGCCCCATTTAACAGTGCTGAGTAAGATTTTGAGTAGGCTTGCTTAGGCCTCTAAAATGGCAGTGGGGATAGGGTTGCCAGCTTCCAGGTGGGGCCTGGAGATCAACCACTTTTACAACTGATCTCCAGCTGACATAGATCAGCTGCCCTGGAGAAAATGGCTCGTTTGAAGGATGGACTCTATGGCGTTGCACCCTGCTGAGGTCCCTCCCCTCCCCAAACCCCACCCTCTCCTGGATCCACCCCCAAAGTCTCCAGGTATTTTCCAACCCAGACCTGGCAACCCTAGGTGGGGAGGAGCCTGTAAAAGTGGGGGATCCCCTGCTGCCATCTGGGGACTGGCAGCCCTGGCATCTGAGCTCTCTTGATCCAAAACGATTTGGTTGCCAGTATTATTCTGCTCAGTGGAAAGAGTGACCACACACCAGATGTCCATGTGCTATCTACTATGTTTTAAAAATGACTCTGTCCACCAGGTGTTTGGATCCACCAGAGTATTTCCTCCACCTCCAGGTGGTGGCTTGGCTGGAGATCTCCCACTGTTACCCCTGATCTCCAAGCCACAGAGATCAGTTCACCTGGAGGAAATGGCTGCTTTGGGAAGTGGACTTCATGGCATTATACTCAACTGAAGTTCTTCCCCTCCACAAACCCCACCGTCTTTAGGATCAGGAGCTGGCAACCCTAATTTCCACAGATGGAAGGATTTCTACCCACAGAATGTAACTTTCTTCCTGTTGGAAGTTCCAGATATGATGTCCCCTGCCTGAGACCTCCAGAGTGAGCGGCAAGAGAGGCTAGATAGCTAGATAGGCACACTGACCTTTCTTGCTGTATCTACTCTTCTGCCGCTGCCCTCTTTGATATGCAGATTGTAATCTCAGGGACCAATTTCCCTTTTCCTGCTTCTCTCTCACTCTGAATGAAGACTTGCTCTCTACCAGCACGCACCAAGTGAGGGACAGGCTGTCATCTCTTGGTACCATGAGGCAGATGGGCCTCTCACCATCTGCCTCCATCCTTTAGCTAATAAGCTCTATCAATCTCTCCTCTTTCCTATCACCCTCTCTGGCAGACCCAAAGCCCTTCCCTCTGAAATGCTGTTCCTGTCATAGCAACAGCAGGGGGGTGGGCTTGCCAATCTTTAGGTGACACCTTGTGATCTCCCACCATTACAGCTGTTCTCCAGATGACCATGACCAGTTCCTCTGGAGAAAATGGCTGCTTTAGAGTATGGATTCTATGGCATTATATCCTGCTGATATCCCTCCCATCCCCAGGCTCCACCCCCAAAATCTCCAAGTATTTCCCAACCCAGAGCTGGCAACCCTGGAGAGGGGGGCATTTTCAGCTGTAGCAAGAGCAGGAGAGTGAGAAGGTCATGGTCTGTGGACAAAAATTGTTCCGTCTGCTGAAATGCCCCAGTGGATCCAAGCCAGTGTCTTCCAGTCATCTTGGACTGTCTTATCATGTTGCTGTGCCGCTCTGGATGACTTGCCTCCAAAAGCAATCTTAGATGATCTCCCAGAATGCACTGAACATTCTCCTGAGAGACTACAGCATGAATGGGATGTGGCTTGAGATGCTCCTCCCCTCCCGTCCACCAGAACAGAAATAGCCTTGCAAGTGTAAATTTTTCCAGGGCTTATTGCAGGGCAGAAGAAAACACAGGGAACCAGGTAGCATCTCCAAATTCTTTGCCACAGACAGAGCGGTGCTCTAATACCCATCCAAAACCTCCATAAAGCAGTGCATTACATGATTATTAAGTGGTTTTCTATGGGTTAACAGCCAGAGGGAGGGGAAGGAAGGGGGGTGCCATGGGATTTTGGGATGGCAAGCTTATGCTGTTGCACCTCACACTACCTTCTCAAGAGAGACGGAGAGAGGTTTTCCTTACCCTATTTCAAGCTGCGTTTCGTGTAGCTTTGGAGCGCTTTCAAATTTTGGAAATGGCAAGTAATTAGTCAATATGTTTTCACCATATGTATTAAGTTTGATTTTTTTATTTTTTTACAAAATGACAAATGGCAGCTCTTGTAATGGCACAGTGTGTGCATTTTTCCCAGCAATTCGAAGCCCACATTGCTGAGGGCCAGCCATTTCAACAAGGCAGTTTTGAAACAATATAAACTTAGTCTGTGGTCATATTACATTTACTCTCATCCCAGTCAGCCCAGCCACTAGACCACACACAAGGAGACCACACACACCCCCTTGGTTCCTATCACTCTATGATGAACTATTTATGCACTTCATTCCAGCCGGTTCGTAGCTGGCAAATTTTGTAGGGAACATGTTACTCCCTGGATATATGAAATAAAATGTCACAGTCAAGGCTCTGCTGGAGCATCAGAAAGATCTACAGAATCAAGCCCCAGGGCAAAGCAGATGAATTTTTGTGTGTTTCCTGTGTAGCATTTCTTTCTTTCAAGGTGTAGGTTTGCCAGGTTCCAAATGGGGCCTTAGAACCATAGCACTGGGGGAAACGTGGTTTAAGCCTTGCCTCCACACATTCTTTTCCTGATTTTCCATGTGAGACTGTGATTTTGCCTCATTGGCGAAAACATACATGTCCTGTATCAGCACTTGTATGTTTGTCTCAAAGGGCAGATAAGAGGGTCGCTTGGCTGGACTTTTTCCAAGAAGAAGCCTGCCAGGGAAAGGAGGGAGGGAAAGCTGAAGACGGGGGAGCAGATAAAGGTGGGTTTGCTGGTGGGTGGGAAGGAGGAAGGAAGCAGGAAAAGGGGGAGGCTATGGGGGCTGCCAGGGAAGGAAAAAAAGACATGGAAGAGGGGGATACAGGGAAAATGAGATCCCTCCCAAACCCTGGTGGGTCTCCTGCTTGTAAATATCATAAAAGTTATAACAATTCATATTAGAAACCAAGCATTAAAATATACTAGCAGTGAAAACCCAGCCAAAGCCTATAAACAGCCTAAAACATACACCACCTTGAAGTGAGTATCCAAACACTTCTCAGGCTAGAAGCAGACTGTATTTAAAACACACACACACCCCTTGCACTGATTTGTGCTCAAGAGGTGCCTGTTTAGAGACACTGTGCTGTGATCCTCAGGACTACATTTCCCAGGACTTCAGGTGAAAAGGAGGAAAGAAATGGAGGAAAAGGAGTCAAGGACTGTAATCCCACTTATAAGATTCTTTGTATGCAATTCGTTGTTGAAATATATGGTGACGACTACTGATTTTTATTTTATTCTTTGCCATCAAGTCGCAGCCAATTTATGACAACCCTTCATAGGGTTTTCAAGGCAAGAGACATTCAGGGTTGGTTTCCCGTCTGTGTTGCAACACTGCTGTTCTTTGGTGCTCTCCCATCCAAATACTGAGCAAGGCCAACCTGGTTTAGCTTCCAAAATCTGATATGATCAGGCTAGCCTGGGCTATACAGCTCATGGCGGGCACTAATTTCAATGTTTTAAAAGGGGAAATAGACAATTTCGTGAAAAATAACCATTAGATTAGCCAGGATACTAAATTAGGATTCTAGAGGTAGTTTCCAGCTGATTATCAGTTGCTGGAAGGCAATGATGGGGAAAACATTGTCCCTACTTATAGACTTCCTGGGACATCTGTTTCATCGCTGGGGAAAACGAGGTCCTGAACTTGGATCCTGTTCTGATCCGTCAGTGGTCTTCTTCTGGTCTTCAGCTGTCTTGAGGCTTTTAGGGGTGGAATACATCATGCAGCACCACAGCTAACGTTGTTGTAATGCAGGGTTTTTTTTTGTATAGTAATCGGCAGTACTTCTTCCTCAGCAAAACCTGATGATTATAGCATTCCAGACATCCCTTTTCGACTGTCACCTATTGTGTATGTTATTTGGCTTAATGAATAAATATATTAAGTATCAGTTTTTTGCATCAAGTTCCATTTCCCTTTGTGCTGTTTGATTGTAGCTTCTTTCTCCCTGTGAGTGTGAGATCGGCTTCAGCTTTATAATTATTCATCTTGCTTGCGGGCAGACATGTTGCAGAAATGTTTCCCACATGTTACCAAATATACAAGAGAGAAAAGGGAAATGTCCGGGACCCGAGCTGCAGGATTCAAGATCAGGCGCTGAATCGGAATCCAGATTTCCATCCCCAGTCCTTGGAGTTCTGAACGATCACACATCTACGGAAATTAATGGAGAAGAGTGTGCAGAAAATAGTAACAGTAAAAATAGGTTTGTAATCAGGAAACAGCAAAAGCTTAGCATTGTTCGCTATGTGTCTTCAAGGATGGAACTAGGGCTGCCAACTCCAAGATGGGAAATTACTGTAGATTTTGGAGGTGGAACCTGGGGAGGGAAGGGTTTGTGGAGGGGGGGGACTTCCATGGGGTATAATGCCATAGAGTCCACCCTCCAAATCAGCCATTTTCTCCAGGGGGATTTATCTATGTAATCTGGAGATCAGTTGTAATTCCAGGGGATGTTCAGGCCCTGCCTAGAGGTTGGCAACTCTAGAGGGAATGGATAAATTATTGGGGGGACAAGTTCAAATATTAAAAAATCACTGCACATAGAATGTCCCAAGTTTTTCTTGGAATGCAGATGCCTAGTGGACAAAAAAATAATAATGTATGATCTGAACATATAAATCAATACAGCTGGAGGTGATTCCCCTAAGTTACTACGCTTCTCTGAATGTCTCCCAAACAGAAGAGTTGCCAATTGCCTGGGCTTGTTTCTGAAACAGAGCCACTGCTTTAGGAATCCTCCATCATTTCTTGTTTTTTTTAAATTCCCTTATGTTGTCCCTGTTGCTGTCTGTGTACATTTTGCTGCAGTAGTCATACCTTCAACTCATCCTTATCTTTTTCATTCCTCTACATTAATGCTATGTATGTGTGCATTGATAGGATTTGCACCAAGCTTCTTTCAGAGTGCTGTTTCACTGAGGTGCATGTAAACATTTGTGTGTTGATAAGATACTACAAAAAAGCAATCAATAGTACAGTCACTCCAGCATTGCATTTTTGCAGTATTTTATTAATACCATATCTCCTGTTGAGCCTTTGTGCCATCTCAGAATGATCCTCCCAGAGCTTCTTATTATTATTAGATCTCCCCCAGGCCAGTAGCTACAGTGGGGCATTTTGGGGCATGGCCTCCTGACTTAGCTCCAAGGCCCCCTGACTTACCATCTGGCTCAGGCGCTCCCTTGGAGGGGGTGCAGGGTGTGTAGGAAGGTGCCCCCTGACTTATTTAAAGGCCCCCAAATTAAAAAGATCCTGGCTATGGGCCTGATCTCCCCCTCCCAAAGTTATTCAGTTGATTACTGCTGGATCTTGTTCCTGCTCAGCAGTGATTCCACCCTTTGGAATGTTCTAGGTATGGATATGAGGAAGGCCCTCAAACTGACCTCTTTTTGCAAACACTATAACTGTATTCTTTAGACGGGCCTTTTTCTGCTGTGAGGGGGGCATAAGAATATAAGAACATTAGAAGAGCCCCACTGGGTCAGACCAATGGTCCATCTAGTCCAGCATCCTGTCTCACACAGTGGCCAACCGCTTATTCTGGAGAGCCAACAACAGGGCATAGAGGCAGAGGCCTTCCTCTGATTCAGGGGAAGGTCTTACTCCAATAGTTTGTTGTGAGGAGAAGAGGCAGATTAATGGAGGCAAGGTATAATTTTTAAATAAATAAATAAAATTTGCACATTCACAATGGTGGCTTAGAGCAGAGAGATAGATGCAAACGAATGACAGGAACCCCAAACTTTAGAAAACTGCACATGTTCCTATTCAGGAGCTACTTTTACAAATTCTTCTGGAATGCAGTACCAGAAAAAAATTCCAGAACACTAAAGGAATGAACTGATGGAAATACCATCAGCCCTAAATGCAGTAACACAAATAGTGCCACCTCCATGCTTGGACACATTATCATTGGGCAGTGCTGATAAGGTTGCCAGACCTGCTGTGGAATCAGGGGTTCCCTACCGCCAGGCCCTGTCGCCCAACTGCCAATCAGCTAGCCATAGGGGGACTAGTTACCACTAGAAAGAGGAAGGCTGAGGCCATGTTGCTGCCATCACACTGGAAGTGACATCATCATGTCAATGACTTCTGGTTGATGCTCAGGTATTTGGGCAAAAACTCTGTGGTAGAAGCTGATTTTACCATAGAGTCCTGGGGCAGATACCAGAGTGTGGCCGAGGACAGACTGGCAATTTGCCGCGGGATGGGACCCGGGCTGACAGCGACTCAATATCGGAGTAAATGGAACGTTCACACAGGCACATCTGCCTGGCGTCCCCCACCCGGAGCTTACCGGAGCCCTCGCGCTTCAGAGCCGGTTTAAAAAAACACCTGATAAAAGCCGTCGCAAATCGTGAAAGCCTGTGTTCGTCGCGCGTTTCCCCGCTTCCGGGGAGTCTGAACGCGCAGCCGAAAAGCCGGGAGCAACCCGCGTTGGGCATGAGGCAGCAGCGGCGTGATTGGCTGAGCTCCGCTCCACTGCCCAATGCGGTGCCGGCGTTGCAGGGCAAAAAAAAAAAATCGCTGAAATGCGCTTATGCGCATGACCGCATGAGCGCTCATGCGCTCATGCGCACATACGCCCACAGCCGAAATAATGGGGGAACAGCGAATATAGGCGCGCCTCCGGCGCGGCAGTCTGAACGGTCCCGCGCGCCTCCGTCCCGTTTCTTCCGGCAGAGGCCCCCGCTGTGTGGTGGACGGGAAAACCCGGTATCGTTTACTCCGGGTTTTTTTGCCGCGACTCGATACCGGGGCAAATTGCCAGTCTGTCCTGGGCCTGTGTCTCAGAAGTTGCTTGCATGATGACATCACTTCCTGCTCAATGCCAGCAACATGGCATGGGCCTTTATCTTTCTCCTGGTAAGTTCCCCCCATCCCCAGACAGAGACCTGGGAACTCTTAAGTGCTGATTGCACACATGATCATGCCATGTAGGCCTCTCCAAAGATGACTGCCCAGGTGAGACTTGGCTATCTCCTGCAATTACAACTGATCTCCAGATTGCACTGCCCCGGAGAAAATGGCTGCTTAGGAGGGTGGAGTCTAAGGAGTTGTACCCCACTGAGGTACCACTCCAAACTCTGCTCTCCCCAGGCTCCACCCCCAAATCTCCAGGAATTTCCCTGTCCAGGGCTGATGGTCAGAGCATTACTTTCAATCAGCCCTTCAAAAACTCGATCTTGTTTCCCTGCCTTTTTTTAGTTGCTATGTATCCCTTCAGTCCTTCTCTACACTGACAAAAAAAAATGAAATAAAATGCAAATTTCTTGTTTTCATAAGCTTTCTATTACATTTCAATGGTGAAGTAATAAAAATAATAATCAAGTGGGAATCAGCTGAGGAAGGAGAAATCTTCTAGGAGACAGGGAAAAGGCCATTGTCGTCAAGATGGGTACATTTCCTACTTAGCAGCCAGATTAAAATATCATAATATTTAATTGGGGTGGTTTTATTTTATTTTTTTAAACTTTCCCTGAAAAGACAGAGAGTGGATGAAAAGATGGGGGAGGGGATGAGAGGGCCACCACTAGTTGAGCAGAGACAGGCCACAGGGAGTTCAGTTGCCATGGTGACAAGTGCTCCGTGGCTGATTGGGCTCTCTCAGAATATTTTGATTAATTTCTTTCTTCTTAATTTGAACTATATGTGGTGGCTTGGATCAGTCACAAGCCCAGATTCACCTGTTCTACTTCTATGCGACGTGAAGCCAAAGCGAAGCGATAGCCATTTTAATAAGGATCTCACATAAAGTGTAAATGTAAAGAAAGGAGAAGGAAGAGAAAATTCAAATAAACACAATTTTTTTGAAAAAAAGAAAAAGCCAGGCTTTGTTTCCTTTCTAGGACTGTTCATGCAAAACCTTCCCCCCAAAAAACCCACACACTATTCAACATCCTCAGACTGGATTTCAGGAAGGTGTCAGTCTCAAACAAAGCTGTGTGCATATCTTTCAAACATCCCTGAACCAATTTTTAAGTTGTCCCTCTGTCCCTCATTAGCCAGGCAAAGCCCCTGGTGTTCACAATATATTCCCATTCTTCAGGGTTTGCCTGAAACTGTTTCTAATGGCTGCTAGAGACCATTAAAACAAAAAGTACAAAAATCGAATAAAATCACAATATAATGACAAGAATACAAGATTGTGCATCTCTGCAACACACTAGCTAAGAACAGCAACATGGTTGACTTTGTGCCAGTCAGTCTCTCTCTCAGCCTAAATTTCCCTCACACAGTTCTGAGGACAAAATGGAGGAAAGGAGAAATACTAGAATCAATGCAACTGAAAAGGTTTTCTAAACCAAAAGAAGGGTTTTGCCATCTTTCTAAAAGTGGAAGAGGTTGTATCTGGTAGGCCAACCTAAGGAATTCCACAGGGAAGGTGCCAGCACTGAAAAGGTCCTGCTCCAATATGAAATAATAAGGCCGTATTCCTAGCTTGCCAAGCTGCAGAAAGAAAGTACAAAGTGCAAAGTGGACAAGGGAGCAATATTTGTCAAACAGGTATGAAAATTCAACCACTGTGAAACTGAAATTTATCAGGATTTGTCTCCTCATATGTGGCCTTGGTTATTCACTGTTTTTATTTTGCCTCTCTGTTTTTTAGAAATGGTTCGTTGACATTGTTTTTAGAATAAATTGTGAAAATTGTAATTCTTAAGTATTCGGTGAAGCACATGTATGTTTTTTCCCCAACAGCAAGTTTGGGACAGCAATTTATATCAACAAAATCCCCAACTGCAAGTTTGGGACAGCAATTTATATCAACAAAATTGCGAAAACAGATCTGGTATAGTAAAGAGTGTGTAGAACTAGAATCGGGTTCAAATCCTCACTCAGTCTTGATGCTTAATAGATTAGGTTGCCACTAGATCAGGGTTAGAAAATCCTGAAGATTTTTAGGGTTGAAATCTGGCAAAGGCAGGGTTTGGGGAGAGGAGGGACCTCAGCAGGGTATAAGATCATAGAGTCCACCCTCCAAAGCAGCCGTTTTCTCCAGGGGAACTGATCTTGGTCATCTGGAGATCAATTGTAATAGTTATCCATGTTGACCTGGAGGTTGACAATGCAATAAATAGGTGACCATGGACCAACCAGTATCTCAGCCTAACCTATCTCACATGATCATTATGAGGATAAAATGGAAGGACCATCTACTACTATCTGATCTCCTTGAAGAAGCAAATGGGAGACAGAGGGTTAGCTTCAACCCCCTCTCAGTTCTGTGGCTTCAAACCAGGCTCTCTCCTCCCCTCTTTTACCATTAAGAAAAGCCACGCTTCTCCCTTTTCTTATCTGGTTTGGTCACAAGGAGCAGGCCTCGCAGTAGGGCTGTCAGCTCCAGGATGGGAAATTCCTTGAGATTTGGGGATGGGGCCTGGGGAGTGGAGCGGAGAGGCATCAGTGGGGTATAATGCCATAGAGTCCACCCTGCAGAGCAGCCATTTTCTCCAGGGGAAGTGATCTCTGTAGTGTGGAGATCAGTTTTAATTCCAGGAGATCTCCAGCCCATACCTGGAGGCTGGCAACCTGAAAGCCTGGCTGTGTCTCTGAGGGTAGATTGCCAATTTGCAGATATGAGAAAGCATTGTGGCATTTGTCTGCAGCACTGCAGCGGAATGTATGGACAGGACTGTGCTTCGAAGCTGATTCGGTTGTGTTGGGCAAATCCTGGTCTTTCATCCTGATATACCTTGTGGTAATGTTTGTAGCTGACATGCTGCACACAGCTCCTTAAAAGATGGCTAGGAAATATAAATAACACATGATATTTTTATTGCGCTGCAGATTTTTGGTAAGCAACTAAAAAGATCCACAGATACCTGGGTCTGTACCAGAACACAGTGATTAAAGTGTTATGGTATGCTATTCATTTCTAAATTGACTCAGAAAAAAAAACAGAGAAAAGGCTCTGCGGTCTGATAAAAAACACACAAGGACAATTCAACAATAAAAACCAGCAATAGCAGGCTAAAAAAAATAGAACAGCATAAAAACAGATACAATATTTTTAAGTATGAGAGAACAAGATGTGTTGGATATGGTGTATCAATGTTAGCAACCACAAAAAAGACAACACCTGGAAAAGAAGCCTAGAAAGAGAGTGAAAAGATCTTGGTGCCAAGGTAACCCTGAGAAACACAGGATCTGTCTTTAGTAGCCACCTGCCTCACATCTAAAGGTCAGATTACATGGAGAAGAGCCTCAAATCAAGATCAAGACAACAAGGTAGCTAGTCAAGACAGGGCAGGGGGGATATCTACACCTGAGCCCTGTAGCATGTTGGACTAGGATCTTGAAAACCCAGGTTTGAATCCCTACTTGTGCCATGGAAGCTTGCTGGGTGACCTTGGGCCAGGTCCCCTTGGACAGCCTAAACTGCCTCATAAGGCTGTGGCTGTGAAGAATAAAACAGAAGAGGGAAGGGCAATGCTGTGAGCTGCTTTGGGTCCCCATTCAGGAGAAAAAATAGAATATAAATATTAATTGGATGGCCAGCCAGCTCAGGGTTGGGAAATTCCTGGAGATTTTGAGGTGGAGCCTGGGGAGGGCAGGGCGGCAGCTTAGCAGGGTGTAAAGCCATAGAGTTCATCCTCCAGAGTGGATATTTTCCTCCAGGAGAACTGGTCTCTGTAGTCTGGAGATCAGTTGTAATTCTGCAAGATCACCAGACCCCCATTTGTAGGTTGGTGGTGACCTAGGGAAGTCAGGCTTTAGAGCTGGCACTATCTCCAGGGGAACTGATCTCTATAGTCTGGGGATCAGTTGTAATTCCAGGAGATTTCCAGGCACCAACGGAGGCTGGTAACCCTAAATCAGCACCAATGAAAAATCTGACCCCTGCATTCTGGCCAGTTGAAGTTTTGAGACACTTAAGTCTTCAAAGGCAGCCCCACATACAGCACTTTACAGTAATCTTTCTTGGATCTCTTTGTGCCACCTATCTGCACAAAGTGATAACGTTGATTAACTAAGTTGGTTTTGGCAGGGAGGGCGGGGTATAAATTAAACAAACAAACCAGCCAAAGTTCACAACAAGCGCTATGAACTATTAGTGCCAAGGACTAATACCATCCTAAACCCTAACCTGGATAGCCCAAGCTAGCCCGATCTCTTTAGATCTCAGAAGCTAAGCAGGATCAGCCCCGGTTAGTATTTGTATGGGAGACCTCCAAGGAACACCAAGGCAGGCAATGGCAAACAACGACTGAATTGTCTCTTGCCTTGAAAAACCCATGGGGTCACCACAAGTAGCAGTGGGGTAGCAGGGTGTGTGAACAAAAGATCTTGGGATACGGGTGGACCGTAAGTTAAATATGAGCAGCCAGTGTGATGCAGCTACAAAAAATGGCTGATGTGATCTTGGGGTGTATCAACAGAGGCATAACATCCAAATCACAAGATGCCTTCATCCCACCGTACACTGCATTGGTCAGGTTGCACCTGGAGCAATGTTCCCTCTAAGTTGTGGAGTCTTGTGAGCAAAAATTCTACTTTGTGAGCCACTGGCATTACAGTTGTGAGCGAGTGATTTGGCTACTGCATAATTTAGTTTGCTCTGGAGCCATTTTTTCCTGAGCTAAGGCAAAAATGTGTGAGTCAGAGGCTAAAAACCTGTGAGCTAGCTCATGCTAACTCAGCTTAGAGGGAACACTGACCGGGAGTATTGTGTGCAGTTCTGGAGGCTTCACTTCAAAAAGGACAGAATGGAGCGGGTGCAGAGGAGAGTGACGAGGATGATCAGGAGCCTGGAGAACAAGTCCTTTGAGGAAAGGCTGAGAGGGACTTGGGAATGTCTAGTCTGGAGAAGAAGAGCATGTGGGGGGATATGATTGCTCTCTTGAAGTATCTGAAGGGCTGTCACTTGGAGGAGGGCAGGGAGCTGTTCCCATTGCCAGCAAAGGATAAAAGGATTCACAATAATGGATTTATTGTCGGGGATGCTCTAGGCTGATCCTGCTTTGAACAGGAGGTGGAACTAGTTGTCCTGTATGGCCCCTTCCAGCTCTGTGATTCTATGATTCTAAGTCAACTGTGACTTGATGGCAAAAAACAACAACACCACCATCAGAACCCATCCTACCCAGCAGGGGTCTCAGCTGATAGGTCTCAGCTTCCAAGCCATTTGGAAGTAATTAAAAGCACCTCACCAACTGCTTGACTATGGAAACAAGCCCTTGCCATCTTCCAGTTGGCCGAGGCGGATTTTGGAGATAGACCAAACCTCAGCATAAGTGGAGAAGGGCAAAACTCCAGTGCTGCTGTGCTTCAGAGGCATTCAAAGTAAATCTGTTTTCTGTGGCCAAAACATTGTACAAGATCAGAGATAATAGGCCCTTTCTCATATTGGGTTGGTTGGGGTAGGAGAGGCAACTGAGATTACCAGGAGAAAACATGTGCTCACTGCTGGCGGTCTGGTGGCCACATCTGTGGGCCCTGATCCCTGGTATCCATAGCCCTGTTCCTCAAGAGTTTACAATCTTTGCTTTGTAAAGCAGCATTCGTTGGCAAGGAGGAGAGGAAATGTCATTTCCATCTGGATGGAGATGAATAGAAAAAGATGGTTGAAGTGCATTAAGGGTTAACTAACCAACATTAAGTGCTCCTTCTTATACGCTCCAAGGGGTGTCCTGGAAATTCTAGGAGATTTTATCAGCATGCTGAGAATTCTTTGTTAAGTCTGTTTATTAGTGGAGAACACTCCTCTATTCTGGCTATAGAGCATTTTCATAAACACTGATAATCCCCGATAGGACTTAGTGCATCAGATAGTGATTTAATATGCTGTACTTAACAAAGACTCCTCCCACCCACCCTTTTACTGATCCTTTCTTGTTGCTTTTGAGTGAATTCCAGCTTGGCACCAAATGAGTGCACTATCTTGTCCCGGAAGGAAAGATTTAGCTTTTCACCTTGCTCTGGACTGGGAGGCACTCAGAAGCAGAGAGAATTTCTCCTGCTGCTTTGAGCCATGGCCCCAGTCTGGTGGAAGACGGGAAGCATGTCACTGATTCCAAATACTCTGCAAGGGACACGAGATTTAGAGGATGAATTGAGCTGGTTGATTCAAACAAGGAGCAGGAACCGAAAGTCTTTTTTTTCCCTTCCGCATTCCGGGGGGGGGGGTGTCTTTCACTTTGTACTCTCCACAAATGCAGTTCATAGAATTGTAGAATGTTAGAATGGAAGGGACCTTGCAGGTCATCTAGTCCAACCCCCTGCACTCTGCAGGAGCATAACCAAAAGATAGCCCTACATACCTACAACATACCCAAAAGATGGTCGTCCAGTCTCCGCTTGAAAACGTCCAGGGAAGGAGCATCCACCACCTCCCGAGGCAGACTGTTCCACTGCTCAACTATTCTTACAGTTAGGAAGTTTCTCCTGATATCTAGCCGGTAACAACTCCCTCGTAATTTCCACCCATTAGATCTAGTCTTGCAATCCGGAGCAAGAGAGACTAGATCTGCTCCATCTTTTACATTCATGGGGAAGAGATTCCTTCTTCCCAGTGGTATATAGAGGGCACATTTCTGAAAACTAGTGCTGAGCACTGATTCACACATTAGATTTCCAGCCAGCAGCTAGCAACTGATAGTGGTCCGGAGGGGTGCAGACATGGAAGAGTGCCATTGGTGCAATGGTGTTGTATCACGTCTGGGGAGAACCTGGAAGTTAGGTCATGCCTCTCTAAGAATTGCCAGAAACTCTATGGTAAAATTGTAGAGTTAACAACAATGCTTAGAGAGGCATCACTTCCAGGTTTTCCCCAGAGGTAACATAATGCTGTAATGCCAATGGTGACTTTTTTTTTACTTTATTTTTCTTTCACCCACCATCAGAGGGACAGTGGGCAACGGGAGCTGCAAGTGGGAAATCTCCCACCCCATGGGTAAACAGTCCAGCAGTACTGTTTGTCCTCTTGGAGGGAACTGTCATTTGGGAATCTCCAATCCAAGCTGTGTACTCCATAATGTGTGAATTGGCCTTCAGTATGTGGCAGGCCCTTTGGTGAGCCTTTTACTTTGTTGTACTGTACCCCGTAAGTCTGTAGGGGAAGTGACTTCCCCAATACTATTCAAGACTTCTGAATCCTGAACAATATTAACACAAAAGTTTTTTTCTAGGTCTTTTTCCTTTTTAGTTTGTATTTTACTCTTGATTTTAATGTGTTTTTAATGATAATGTTATAATGTTCTGCTTTTAATTGTTAGCCGCCTTGGCAGCCGTGGTTGGGCAAAAAGGCAGAGTATAAATGAGGCAGGTAAATATATAAATAAACTTCCGCAAACATGAAAAGCCACACGAGAAGAATGAGAATTAAGAATGCATTCCGGCATTCCTTTTAGTTATGGCTCACCTTAGGAGTTGCTTGCAACAATGGCAGATCCTGCATTTTCAAATGGAAATGTGATTTTTCAAGTTGATAGTGTCACTTTATGTAAACAAAGTTAATTCCGCTTCCTGCTATGCTGGGCCTAAACTCATTACCAAAACCACAAGCAGCATAATATAAAATAGTTGCTGTCAAAAGAGCTTAAAACCAAGGTGGAAATTGTTTTCTTTTCTCTCTCTTTTTTTTAATATGTTCCCTCCTTTCCCAGCATTGCTCAATAGACATTAATTATCACATCAGGCCTATTTAAATCTGTTGAGAGCCTTCAGTTTTTGCTCCTTGTGTCTTCCATATTAAATGTGCCCCTAGCACAATAACTCCCATTGTTGCATATTATACTATAATTTCACAGGCTGGAGCGTTGCAAATAAAAGGCAAAAAAAAAGGAGATCCAATATTGGGCTCTGTCTAGGGAGAATATGCAGGAATTCACTTCTGTCCACAATATATTTTTTTTAATTTCTCTATTTATGGCACTTTTAGCCTGTCTTTCACCAAACAAGGGACTCAAAGAGGGTTATAATGTTAATTAAATCTGCTAAAGAAGAAGAACGTGCCATTGAGTCACAAGTGACTCATGGAAAACCAGTCCACAGGGCATTCCAGGCAAAAGACACTTAGAGGTGGTTTGCCATTGCCTTGCTCTGCACGGAAACCGTACTCTTCCTTGGTGGTCTCCCACAAGTACTGACCTTGGCCAACCCTGCTTAGCTCCCAAATTCTGATGAGCCTCTCAGTTTCAGGAAGTTCAGACCCTGTCGGCATATACTTAAAGCTGGGGGTTTTGTTCCAATGTGCAATACCTTCCATTAAGAACATAAGAACATAAGAGAAGCCAATGTTGAATCAGGCCAATGGCCCATCTAGTCCAACACTCTGTCACACAGCGGCCAAAATATACCAGGTGCCATCAGGAGGTCCAGCAGTGGGGCCAGGGCACCAGAAGCCCTCCCACTGCTGCCCCCTCCAGCACCAAGAATAGAGTGCATCACCTGCCCCAGACTGAGAGTTCTCATTCTATACCCTGTGGCTAATAGCCACTGGTGGACTTCTGCTCCATATGTTTATCTAATTTCCTCTTGAAACTGTCCATGCTTGCAGCTGCCACGACCTCCTGTGGCAGTGAATTCCATATGTTAATCACTCTTTGGGTGAAGAAGTATTTCCTTTTATCTGTTCTAACCCGACTGCTCAGCAATTTCATAGAGTGCCCACGAGTTCTTGTATTGTGAGAAAGGGAGAAAAGTACTTCTTTCTCAACCTGCTCAATCCCATTCATAATCTTATAAACCTCGATCATGTCACCCCTCAGCCGTCGTTTCTCCAAGCTAAAGAACCCCAAGCATTTTAACCTTTCTTCATAGGGAAGGTGTTCCAACCCTTTTATCATTCTAGTTGCCCTTCTCTGCACTTTTTCCAATGCTATAATATCCTTTTTGAGATGTGGTGACCAGAACTGTACACAGTATTCCAAATGAGGTCGCACCAATGATTTATACAGGGGCATGATGATACTGGCTGATTTGTTATCAATTCCCTTCCTAATAATCCCCAGCATAGCGTTGGCCTTCTTTATTGCAGCTACACATTGTGTAGACATTTTCAGCGAGTTATCCACTACGACTCCAAGATCTCTCTCTTGGTCAGTCTCTGCCAGATCAGACCCCATCAACGTGTATTTATATTTAGGATTTTTGGCTCCAATGTGCATCACTTTGCACTTGGCCACATTGAACCCCATTTGCCACGTTGACGCCCACTCACCCATCCTCAACAGATCCCTTTGGAGTGCCTCACAATCCTCCCTGGTTTTCACCACCCTGAACAACTTCGTGTCATCTGCAAATTTAGCCACATCACTGCTTACTCCCAATTCCAAATCGTTAATAAACAAGTTAAAAAGCATGGGACCGAGTACTGATCCCTGTGGTACCCCACTGCTTACCACCCTCCACTGAGAAAGTTTCCCATTTATACTCACTCTCTGTTTCCTATTTATAAGCCAGTTTTTGATCCACAAGAGGACTTGTCCTTTTATCCCATGACTATTGAGCTTACTTAGGAGCCTTTGATGAGGAACTGTATCAAAAGCTTTCCGGAAGTCAAGGTAAATAATATCTATTGGGTCCCCCTTGTCCACATGTTTGTTCACTCCCTCAAAAAACACTAACAGGTTAGTGAGACAAGATCTTCCCTTACAGAACCCATGCTGAGTCTGCCTCAATAGTTTTTGTTCATCAATGTGCCTACTAATTCTTTCCTTAATAACAGTTTCCACCAACTTACCCGGTATCGATGTCAGACTGACTGGCCTGTAATTTCCTGGATCTCCCCTGGAGCCCTTTTTAAAGATGGGAGTGACATTAGCTACCTTCCAGTCATCAGGAATGGAGGCAGATTTTAAAGAAAGATTACATTTTTTTTTTTTAACTTACGTTGAACTTCATTTGCCACATTCTTGCCCACTCACCCAATTTAGAAAGATCCTCTGACAGCTCGTCACAGTTGGCCTTGGTTTTCATGATCCTGACTCTTTTGGTGTCATTGACAACCTTGGCCACTATGCTGCTCACCCACAATTCCAGATAATTAATGAACAAATTGAATAGCACCAGCTCCAGAACAGATCTTTATGGGACTCCACTGCTTATTTCATTCCATTGAAAGAACTGTCCATTTATTGCTGCTCTCTGCTTCCTGACACTAAATCAATTATTAATCCATAAGAGGACCCCTTTTTGCACATGCCAGTCTATGGCCTAGGTGAAACCCCTTTCAATGGAACAAGGAACTTACCTATTTAAGTAAGTGCTTTTCAGCTACCTCACATCTTATGTTAACTGGCCCGTGTTCTCAGCTGGGACTAGTACATAACAGTATAAAAATTGATCACCCACCCATTCAAGCCCAGTCTTGTCAGATCTTGGAAGCTAAGCAGGGTCGACTGTGGTTAGTATTTGGATGGCAGACTTCCTTGGAATACCACGTTGAGGGGACAGGGGCAGGCTTTATTTAGCCACCTCTTTGAATATACCAGTAGGAATCAGTCACCAGAGGTCAACGACTTCCGGGTGCAGACACACATACACACAGGGCTATTTTTGCGCAGGAATGCACAGGTACAGAGTTCTGGCTGGCTCCTGAGTTGGCCATGCCCAGCAGGAACTCATTAGCGTAATAGGCCACACCCAACAGCAGAAAAAAATCATTTGGATTGGCTACATTAGGGGTGTGTGGCCTAACGTGCAAAGGAGTTCCTGCTACAAAAAGCGCTCTCGGTTTTGATAACAAACAAGGTAAACAGAATAAGAAGCAAAAGGTGGGTGTGGCTGGATGAGCACACTTCTGGTAACATGGGGGTGTGGCCTAATATGCTAATGAGCTGTGCTGTCAGGGGTGTGGCCTATTATGCTAATAAGTTTCTGCTGTTGGGTGTGGCCTATAATGCTAATGAGTTCCTGCATATACACAAATACAAAAATACCCCCCAAAAAAGGATCCCCTCATTTTATAAATATAGATTTATAAATAGATTGCATCCATTTTGAATCAGCAATAGGCAGCCAAATCCTTTGCAAAGTCACAAACAGGTGTCAAGAATTCCACAGTCCTGTTTTTTTTTCCCTTCTCCCCAAATGGCAAGGAAATCCACAGCCTCCTTGTGTTGTCAGGACACATTTCACCTGGCACCCCCATGCGAAAAGTTGTTAGTGTTACCTCATGTTAAGAATAGAAAGGACACCGATCCTCAATGGAGTAATGGTGTTATAGTGTCAATTGCAAAACAGTTCTGAAAATGGCAACAACCACAAGCAGTTTGCGGGTTGACAATGAGACCTATGCTTTCAGGTCAGACCACAAACGACATGTGGCAAAATACAGATCATCCTGAAGACATGGTGAAATAGTAGCACAAAGACTGTCCGTGTACCACAGAGACTGTGCTTCCATAGGACATAAGAACATGAGAGAAGCCAATATTGAATCAGGCCAATGGCCCATCTAGTCCAACACTCTGTCACACAGCAGCCAAAATATACCACGTGCCATCAGGAGGTCCAGCAGTGGGGCCAGGACACTAGAAGCCCTCCCACTGCTGCCCCCTCCAGCACCAAGAATAGAGTGCATCACCTGCCCCAGACTGAGAGTTCCCATCTATACCCTGTGGCTAATAGCCACTGATGGACTTCTGCTCCATCACAAAACCAAGAAAGAAATGGCAGCAGATCAGCTCACTAAAAATTGGGACTGTAACTGGAAAAGAATGGGAGAAGAGTGGATGGATGATGTCATCCAGAACTACCATTATAACTGCGCATACAAATGATGGGGATTGTATCACATTTGATGAGTATGGGACCATCTTAACTGTAGCACCGACAACTCTCACAGATCATTCCAAATAGGTTGTTACCAGTACCCAGTAAGGTAATTTGTAAGTTCTAACAACAGTGTTGTGCATCCGTTCCTCATTTGAAATGACCTTTACAGGATAATAATGTCTACCTTGTTGAGTCTTAATTGCCTAATTAGAGGAGCATTTTTTCAATTACACAAACATTTAAAAATTCCTACTCTTTTAATTGTGCTTAGCTTATTTTCTTGCATTTGAATCTCAATCAGTTTCAACAGAATTTTAAAAAGACGGACAGGGAGGAAAAAAAACTCTGGGAAAAGATTGCCTACAGTAAAGCAGCTGTTTGGCAAGTTGCTTTTCACTTATTCGGGCCACACAGTACAGGACTGCACAATCAGCAGTGTTTCATGCATGTGCATTCTCCCACAGCCTGATGAGCAATCTGGTTTTCCCCATCCTATACAGACCTGTCATCACTGCATACTGATCAACAGACAATTGTATAAATAAACAGTGAGAAAATCAACCCATCATCCCATGATTGCAAACACACTCTATGTTCCTTTAAGTCCATGTTCTCTAGGTTACTTTGTCCATGAACTTATGGGAAATGTTGTTCCCCTCCCACATCATTTAGGCTGTGATCATATGCATAATTAGCCCCGCCATAGGTGCAAATGCTGGGCAGATTTAAAGGGCACGATCAGACGCGAACATCTGGGAAGCGCTCTGCACCCATCAGCACCCCATTTTGCTCTGCCATAGAAGCAGAGTAAAAAGACACTGCAATAAGTCCGGTAGCAAACAGGTTGCTACAGGCCATGGATGGACTTTCCCCGGTCTGATCACTCCAGTGCGCTCTCATGGCATTGGGATGGTCTGATCGAGCCATCCCAACTCTGTGCTGGGTTTTTTCCCCCTTCACAGTATGCGCATCATTGCACACTCCATAGGGAGCCCTCAGTGCTGAGATGCAATTCATCGATTCCCCATTTAAGCGCATTGGGAACAAACGGCAAAAAAAGTCTGATCATGCAGTGGCGGGCTGCCCCCACAGCTTCAAAGGACTGTGTGATTGCGCAACTGTAAGTCAAATTCCTCCAGAGGAAATAGCCTCGCTTCCTCTTCCCCGTGTTATCTCGCACATGTGACTGCCACCTTAATTACCTGACCTGACTGTCTATCAGCCTGGGGGAGAATTGTTTTCACTACTTTTCAGATGCAAAAGCACCAGCAAGGCAAAGGCCTGAAACTCTGCACAAGGAATATGAACCTCCACACCCCCAGTCACTGCAGAGCTCCAAAGCTGTTCAGCGGTTGTCTGATTTGTCTGGTGGCAAGCCAAACAGATCTGAGACTTTGCCTGTGAGCAGCTGTTGAGCAGTTATATTCAAAGGCTGGCCATCTGCCCACCTCCGCCCTCAATCTGGTGCAACTCCTATTTTCATCCCACAACGATCTAAGTTTCAGATCTGAATACTATCATGCACAGTTCCAGATATCTGCCTACAAATCTTTGGTGTGCAATCAAAGCATGCATGGCTGCTTTGCATAGGTCACAACACAAGTTTAGATAAAGACTGAGCCCATGCAAAGTTGTGCAGGGATGCTCTTGGCCTGGGCAGCATTACCTTTAAATCATAAGGACATAAGAAGAGCCCTGCTGGATCAGACCAATGGTCCACCTAGGGTGCATTCAGATGGGCAGCTAATCCCGCCATTACGCCAGCTCCAATTTGATCCTGATCTTTTTACTCCATCATTGCATGACCAGACATCCCCTGGGGGAATCTCCTTACCGAGCGCTGCCTCCATTGTGGATTGTCTAGACAGCATCCATTGAAGGAGGCTTGTACAGTGTTTTTTTTTTTTTAAGAAAAACTTTTTGTGCATACACATGGGAGGATTGTGCAGTGGTGGAACTATCAGATGGATGAAAGTCCACAGTTGTCCCGCAGGTAACCGAAAACCCCAGATTTAAAGTGGTATCTTTTAAGTATGGCTCTGAAGCGCGGCAAAAACGGGATGCCCATGGAAGAGGGTCATTTCCCAGATGTTTGTGTCTGGACATTTACTTTAGATCCGTGAGGCAATCGTGCCTCGCATGGATCTAAAGAGCTGTCTGATCGGACTCCTAGTCCAGCATCCTGTCTCACACAGTGGCCAACCAGTTCCTCTGGAGGGCCAACAACAGGGCATACAGGCTGAGGCCTTTCCTTGATGTTGCCACCTGGCTCTGGGATTCAGAGGCTTAGTGCCTCTGAATGTGGAGGTTAAGAACATAAGAAGAGCCCAGCTGGGTCAGACCAATGGTCCATCTAGTCCAGCATCCTGTCTCACACAGTGGCCAACAAGTTCCTCTGGAGGGCCAACAACAGGGCATAGAGGCTGAGGCCTTCCCCTGATGTTGTCTCCTGGCTCTGGGATTCAGAGGGTTAGTGTCTTTGAATGTGGAAGTGCCAGTTTGGTGTAGTGGTTAAGTGCACGGACTCTTATCTGGGAGAACCGGGTTTGATTCCCCACTCGTCCACTTGTACCTGCTGATGTGACCTTGGGTCAGTCACAAGCTCTGACACAGCTGTTCTCTCAAGGACAGTTTCTGTCAGAAGTTCTCTCAGCCCCACCTACCTCACAGGGTGTCTGTTGTGGGGAGGGGAAGGGAAAGGAGTTTGTAAGCTGCTCTGAGACGCCTTTGGGCAGTGAAGGGTGGGGTATAAATCCAAACTCTTCTTTTTCTTCTTCTATGAATGTGGAAATCAAGCCTCTAATGACTGCCTGCCCACAGTCTTCCTGAAAAGTGAAGTTCTTAGTATCTGAGGCTTTTTTCTTTTTTTGCTTTGCTGGTTTTAGCTGTTGGGGGAGGGGTATTTTATTTCTGGCTTTCATTCTTGCTCATATAGAATGATTCAGAGGTTTAAATCTTTTATACGCCACTTTGAAATTTAATTGAAAAGCAGTATACTAATCTCTCAAATCAACATTTTTTTTTTCAGAATAGTCCCCCCACCCCTTGAAAATTTCATAGCCTGCAAATACATTGGGTCTAGTCAGAATAAAGGACACTTTGCCTCCGAACTTCTTCTGCAGGAGTGGAGGAGGGCAGCTTGGCAGCACACGAAGAGGGAAATAGATGTACTTTCAAAAAGGCCAGCCACTCTTAGGAAAATGATCGATGCCTAATATACGTACAGGAACCTTTAGGTTATACAGAGATGACGTTTTAAAACAACACACACTCCTCCACACATACGCAAAAAAAACCCAACAACACTTAAAATCTATTGGTTTGGAAATATCACATATTCTACCTCTAGGGCATTCAGAAAGCCTTTTTATTGTATCAATATCCTCTGGATCATTTGTACACATTGTGCTACATATATTATTCATATTGACTATTTTGTTGCATTTCAAAGTCAACCCATCATGCTGTGTTAATAGTTTGCTTTTTCAAAGCATCCAAATAGCTATCATTGCTGTTATGGGTGCCTAAAATGACGGAAAAGGTAAAGGACTCATTGGTGTGGGGGCAGGAGCTTGGGTGCATGCCTCCACATTTTTGGAGGGAAGGAGGAGATTCTCTGGCCCTTAGGGGTGGGCTAAGCCACCCCCCTTTTGTTCCAGATTGGTTATTGTTAGGGCCATGTTAGGCTCACACAGGTCTTTGTATTTCAGATCTATATGCTCATAGAGTCTAACATCTGTAAGATGGAGCTGTTCCACCAGGCACATGATCAAGGTGGTGCCACAGGAGGTGGTGGCAGCTACAAGCATGGACAGTTTCAAGAGGGAATTAGATAAACATATGGAGCAGAAGTCCATCAGTGGCTATTAGCCACAGGGTATAGATGGGAATTCTCAGTCTGGGGCAGGTGATGCACTCTATTCTTGGTGCTGGAGGGGCAGCAGTGGGAGGGCTTCTGGTGCCCTGGCCCCACTGCTGGACCTCCTGATGGCAACTGGTATTTTTGGCCGCTGTGTGACAGAGTGTTGGGCTGGATGGGCCATTGGCCTGATTCAACATTGGCTTCTCTTATGTTCTTATGCTAAGGATAAATATGGCTTCCCACCTTGGACCATCTCCTGAACTTCCCTGTACTGTGCCGTCCAGTGAGGAATAAACACAGTGACTGTTGTGATCGCTGACTTTAATCTAAATTCTATTTAATTGTTATGCTGATTTTAAATGTTGTGGCCTGCTCTGAGCTCTACTGTGTAGGGAAGGGCGGGCCATAAATCCAATTAATTAATTAATTAATTAATTAATTAATGGAAAACCACCATTGCTATGCAGAGGCAGGCAATGGCAAACCACCTCTGAATGTCTCTTGCCTTAAAAACCCTATGGAGTCACCATAAATTGCTTGTGACTTAATGGGGGGGAACTGGGAGTGTTCAGTCCGCATAATTTGAGGATGTGGGGATTAGTCTATAGTGCTAATACCAATCATTGACCACTGCATCTGATCTTGAGGGAGTCATACCACAGGCTCCTGCATGCATGAACCTCAACAGGCCATATCTCAGGAAATGACTGCCAGGGATCCGAGGTTTACTCCTAAGCAGTGTTCCCTCTAAGCTGAGTTAGTGTGAGCCAGCTCACAGTTTTTTAGCCTCCGGCTCACACATTTTTGTCTTAGCTCAAGAAGGATGGTTCCAGAGGAAGCTAGTTTATGCAGTAGCTAAATCGCTTGCTCACAACTTTAATGCCAGTAGCTCACAAAGTAGGATTTTTGCTCACGGTACTCCACAACTTAGAGGGAGTATTGTTCCTATATGTGGCTGGTAGGCTGTTTCAGCACTGAGTCAGAACTTAGTCTTAAAACTCAATTAAGGCTCATATGCAAGAACACAAATGGCAAAAAAGTCAGCTGAATTTGCTATGCTTCAGTTCTTTCTGGTTACTTCCAGACTTCTACAGTCCTAACACATTCGTTATTGAATGTCCCATTTTATTGACTGCGCTGACTGTTTATGTGTAGTCCTCCTTGAGTTCCTGTGAGAAAGGAGTACTAGAAATAACATAAAATTGAAAATACAATAAATTTAACCTTTGCCTTACAACTAAGTATTTTCTCCTGCTACAACTTTAATCCTTGGAACTGAATTATTGGGGAAATTGCTACTTTCGGAAGGAAGGAAGGAAGGAAGGAAGGAAGGAAGGAAGGAAGGAAGGAAGGAAGGAAGGAAGGAAGGAAGGAAGGAAGGAAGGCATCTGTGTCTGAAATTCCTACAGATTTCCCAATTTCTGCAGCTCCATGCTGGGAAAAGATTTACTGGATGAGTGTTGGGTGCTGTGCAATTGATGCAGGTAAAGGAGCTCTGCCAGAGATGAGATGGTGATTCTTAAATGGAAACTTGCAAATAGTGTTTCATTTAAAACAAAACTTCTTTCACCAAAATCCTGTGGCTTCAGGGGTACTGACAAATGTTTCTCTTTTATAGCCCCTGAAGAGAAAGGCCAGTGGGGTGTGCTTGGATGGCTGAAGAGCTGCTTTCCCATCCACCCCCTGGTGGGCTCCTTTGCCTTTAACAGCTAACAGGCAGAAATCCAACAGACACTTCTCCTCTTCAGTGCTTTGGCACTGCTTCATCTGTTGGATTTTTGCTTGCCAAGCAACTGTTAGAGGCTCAGGGATCCTTTTTAAAAAGTCAGCACTTTTAAAAAAGTCAGGTTGGGAGGGCAGCCTCCAGGTGGGGACTTGGGATCCCCTGGAATTACACTCATCTCCAGACTACAGAGATCAGTTCCTCTGGAGGAAATGGATGCTTTGGAGGGTGGATCCTATGGCATTCTACCCCACTGAGGTCCCTGTCCTCCCCAGGCTCCATCCCCAAATCTCTAGGAGTTTCCCAACATGCATCTGGCAACCCTACCCCCTCCATCCCCTACCAGTAGCCAGGGGGGACTGGGCAACCCTAATGCCTGGTGGTGAGCTTCAAGGGCAAAAACATTGCAGAGCTGAGGTGCCACAACTGAAAATGCCCTGTCTCCAGTTTCTACCCACCTCATCTTTAAAGAGGAGCCCTTTGAGAATGGGTCTTGGCAGGCAGATCCGAACTGGTGGGCTGAGCAATATGCAGTGAGGCAGTCCTTCAGGGAGGGACCATGGCTCAGTGGCAGAGCATTTGCTTGGCATGCAGAAGGTCACGGGTTCAGCCCCCAGCATCTCCAGTTAAAAAGGATGTGATGTGAAAGACCTCTGCCTGAGACCCTGGAGAGCGGCTGCCAGCCTGAGTAGGCAATACTGACTTTGATGGACCAAGAGTCTGATTCAGTGTAAAACAGCTTCAAGTGTTCATGTGTACCCTGGTCCCAAGCTGTTTAGGGCCTTGAAGGTAAGAACCAGCACTTTGAACTGTATCTGGAAACAGAGGGGCAGTCTGACCCACGTAAAACTTCCCCTGTGAAAGAAATGGCTCCTTCCACTGGAAGCTTCTGCTGCTTTGGTGTTTTTTGAGTCTTTTTTGCAGGCTCACAGCCGAGTCTGCAGGCTCTGATTAAATATTTGATAAAGATTAGGAGTGTAGTGACACACCTGTTGTGTGGCAGGTGCTTCTTCAGAGCTCATTGACTTTATTCCTGATGGTAATATGAGGATATGCAGGGCCGTCGCTATGATATTAGACGTCTTAGTCAGACAAAAAGGGGGCTTTGGAAATTAGCTACTCAATTACCCCTGGAGCACTGCAAAGAAATGATCCTGCGATGCATTGCCAAGTCATTGCCCTTCTGGATGAACAACAATTTCTTATACGTTTCCCCCTTTTCGTGTTATACACCTCCCCTTCTGTCGATCCTTACAAGATAAAGTGATGATACGGTCCACGCTGGCCTTCCTCATTACTTAGGCAGTGCCAGCAGTGTACAAGAGGGTGCTCTGCAGAGTCATATAAGCAAAAGACAGGTCTCTTCCCTGGGGAGTTTACCATCTAAAGCGAAACTAGATACTGCATAAATATGCCAATGTCATTTTTAGCGCAAAGTGCAATTTTAATTTACAATATCCTCCGTAACATCCAGTCAACCTGTCCTAGCTAGGGTTGCCGGCACTCCCTCGGCAAATGCTGGGAGATTTTGCAAGCGTTGTCAGCGGAGGGTTGAATTCGGAGAGGATGTGACATCAATTCCTCTAGGAATGTTCTAGGAATTTCTTCTAATCTCTGTAGTAAAGACATAGAGACATGGAGAAACTCCTGAAGTGTCACTCCCCCCCCCCCATTTTTTTCTCCCACTCTTCAGTTTCTTGAGAATGGGGGATTGGGGCTGAGGGCGGGGTATTACCGGTTGCAGGTATGCTAAAGGCAAACTTAGTCATAACATTCTGCATTTTTCCACCCTCCGCAAGTGACAGAGAGACACTCAGGGTGTTCTTGTATCAGGACACATGTAAGTTTTCCATGTCATGTCTAGTTTTATATTTGGTCCATTCTGCTCATCCTCTTCACATACTGCCTCTGAACATGCAGGTTCAGTTTAGCGACTATCGCGAATAACCATCGACAGCTGTGTCCTTTTCTTTTAAAAAGCTGGATCTAAACTGAGGGCCACCACTACATCCCATGGCAATGAATTCCATAAGATAATTATGCGGTCGCGCGGTGAAGTACTTTCCTTTGTCTGCCCTGGGCTTTTGCCAATCACCTTCCATGAGTGAAGTTGTAACATTAAGGAAGCTGAACTTCTCTCCGTCCAGTGCTCTCCACACCGAACATATTTGAAATACTGCTGCAGCACATAGTTGTATGTGCATGGGCGACAAGTATATATTTTACATGACACACGTGACTCCTATTACTTGGGGAAATGTTACAGGTTGGACTCTGTCATTCCCTTCCACTAACTGAGAAGCCTTGCTCCAGAGGGGAAGGAATCTTTTTTCTCCCTCTCTGGAACAAGACTCCTCCTTGCTAAAACAAGACTATGGGAACCTGTGATTTTTATTTTTTAAGGTATGGAAAGCATTCTTGAGCCTCAGCCTTCCAACATGTAAAGTGGGAAAAGTGCAACCCGTAGACACCATTTTCCTTGATGAGAACTTCATTCGTTCACATGTTGAATCATATTTATTTACTTTATTTATATCCCACCTTTCACCCCAATGGAGACCCAAAGCAGCTTACAGCATTCGCCTCTCCTCCATTTTATCCTCACAACAACCCTGCGAGGTATGCTAGGCTGAGAATGCGTGACTGGCCCAACAAGCTTCTTTAGCACCAGTGGGAATTCGAACCTGGGTTATCCCAGATCCTAGTCCAAAACTTCAACCACTACATAACAACGGCTCTCAGTGTTGAAAACGGGAGACTTGCATTGCTGCAAGTTCAAAGGCCTTCAGGAAAATCCCCTTTTTTTGGCACTTGTGACACTACAGCACCACTTACTGGCTTGGCTGGAGAAACTGTATTTTGCAACCTCTGAGCTCTCAGATCTCGTCAGTTAACCCAACAGCCGACTGCAGAGAGCAGGGGAGAGGCGCTTTGTCCTTACACTGAAGGAATCGTCTCCTGGCTTCCATGGACTGCAGTCTGTGGGATGCTCGTGCATGCCCAAAAGGTCAAAGAGAAGATGTAGAATTCCAGCTGAGTTATTGGAGAGGGGCCGGAGGAGTTCACAGAGCTGGAACTGCCCTTTTCAATCCACGGGAACTGCAGAAAGCTTTGCTGTTTGTTGCTTTTTAAAATATCCAGTGATCTTTTCCAAGGGGGTGGGGGAAATAGGTAAACTAAAGCGAGAAGGCTTGTGTGAAGTGTTTATAACAAAGATAACTTTGTGTAGAATGCATGACACAACCGTGTTTTTACGCACCATTGCAACGGCTCCCTTGCTCTGAGTAACATCCAAACCCTAAGCATTCCAGTCACTTTAGACAGTTATCGGTATTGTTGGCTTCTGTGAATCCCAGATGGGAGGCACAGTCCCAGGGCAGACTGTACCTCATCAAGCAAGAAATGTGTATCAAGCAAGAAGAAAAGAGTAATTGATGTGGTGTGTTTGTTTTTTTAAAGAAGAGCCGCTTTCCTCCCAAGCAGGAATTCTGTTGCCTTTGAAGTAGTCCTTAATTCAATCACAGATGTGCCAGCTTCTTTTTTTCCAAATTAGGGAGTGTCCGGCCCTCTTGTTTTCATGTTTCCTGTCTGTCTGTCAGCATCACTGGTTTTCAAACCATCTGGGAACTCTTGCCAAGGTGGCTAATTTGATGAGGAATTCTCAGAAAGTTGGGGAAACAGAAACTCTGTCCGTTGCAAATTTAGAGTCCAGTAGCACCTTTAAGACCAACAAAGGTGCATTCGAGGTGTGAGCTTTCATGTGCATGGCACTGCCATTGCAAAGAGACTTCTGGAACATTGTTCTATGAGTCCCGTCAGGGTTGCCAGCTCTGGGTTGGGAAATACCTGGAAATTTGGGGGGGTGGAATCTGAGGAGAGCAGGATTTGGGGAGGGGCAGGACTTCAGTGTGGTATGATGCCAGGCAAGTTCGCCTTTCAAAGCAGCCATTTTCTCCAGGTGAACTGATCTCTGTTGCCCGGAGATCAGTTGTAATAGCAGGAGATCTCCACCCACCCATCTAGAGGTAGGCGGCCCTAATCCCTCTTCATCTTGTGCAGGTCCCCAGCCAGATTTATTGGGTCTCATTAATGACCCCTGTGATCTGTGTGGGTGCACCAGGAATACACCCATGCTGTCCCCACACCTACAGTGTGCAAAGGGAAATCAGTAGTGGCGCCCAAGCATCCTGTGCTTGATCTCCCCATTGAGGAACCTGTCACAAGCTTCCAAAAATGCCCAGTGTTTTTCTATGGACCACCTCTCCTGAAACAGCCTTGCTTGCCAACTTAGGTCTGTTTGTCAGCTCCTAGACTCTATGATCTACCATAAAGTCCACCCTCTGAAACTGCCATCTTCTCCCAAGGGTACTTGTTGTATAGTGGGTTAGACGCATAATGAAACCACGGACAACGATGTAGTGATCAGCATGGTTCACTATTATACAACAACAACTCAAGAATACCTGGCCAGGTGGCCAACTATATACATGCTAAGGGGAACGCCCCCTGGTGCCATTGACGGGTTTGAATTTTCGTCGCCGTTCCCATTGGTTCCCCAAAGCAGGAGCTCGGAGCCCGGGACTCAAGCTCAGGCTCCTTTGCTGACTGCCTGCAGTGGTCAGCGAACACAACAGTACTGATCTCTGTAGTTAGGAGATCTGTTGTAATACCAGGAGAACTCCAGCCCCCTAGTTCCAGAGAGCATTTTGGCGATATATTTCTCCTTTACAGATCTGGGTTTAGCTGTTGGCTTTAAGTGGCTGCTGGCTTTGTTTTCATGGTATCAGGTTTTTTAAATGTTTTATTGTTGTGTTCTAATAACTGTGTTAAAAGCTGCTTTGAGAAGAGGTGTAAGTTATAGACAGACAGATTAGATAGGTAGAATGGAAATAATTCAGATATGGTTTGAAGAGCACTGTTCTAAACTGTGGGCAAAGACCTGATTGAGGTTTAAAATTTTTGTATAGCATGCATTAATACACTGTATAGATTTTTGAAAAATCAATGTATCTAATTCTCAGTGTGGCCAAATCTGTGGATACTTAAATCCAGAGACTGAAGCCATAGACAGGCAAGACAGATCTTTCTACAAACCTGAGAGAAGCTCCAGGTTTGCAAAAAAAATAAATAAATCCTGAAATCTTAAAAAAAACAAACCATTGGGAAGTTAAACCCAACAAAATAATTGAAGCAGCTCCTGTAGCTTTAAGAAATGAATGCCCTCTCAGTCATCATTGTGGGGGTTGCTAGTCAACCACAATAGTATTTCCAGCCTTCAAGCCTTGGTTTCTGTTAGTGAAATGCAGTGATAGAAGGCAGAACCTTTTCCGGGCCTGTTTTGGTCTCTGAAGGAGGACTCATTGGGGCCAGGCCCACCAGCAGCCATTGGCTGTCCTGGCTGCTTGCTAATGGTCAACAGCAGCCATTGCACAAGCATAAGTTTGTGTGTTGGGGGGGGGGTTTACAGCTTCAAACTAGGATCTGGGAGTCCAGATTTGAATCCCAACTCTATTGTGGGAGCTTACTGGGTGACCTGGGGCCATTTAGACATTCTCAGCCTAACAAACCTTTCTTGTGAGAAAAAATTGAAGGAGGGGAGAATGATGTAAACTGTTTTGGGTCCCCATTGTGGAGAAAGATGGGGTATAAATGAAGTAAATAAATAATAAAAGCAGCTGAAGATGATTGGTTGGTAGATTGGTCAGTAGATGGGAAGAATAGAAGGAAGCAGGGAAAGGTGAAGACATGGGGGCTGCCAAGAAGCAGGAATTAATGTGGAGAGGGGACACAAGAGAAAGTGAGATGCCTCCCCACAAGTCCTTTTGAGCTCCACACCCTACAAATGGGCCATAATTTCCTGGATAGAAGCTGAAGGCAGGGGGCAGATAAAGGTCATTTAGCTGGTGGATGGAAAGGAGACAAAAGCAGGAAAAAGGGAGAGGCTATGGGTGCTTTTAAGGAAGGGAAAGAGGAAATAGAAGAGGAAGAAGAAGAGGAAGAAGAAGAGGAGGAGATTGGATTTATATCCCACCCTTCACTACCCAAGGGAGTCTCAGAGCGGCTTCCAAACTCCTGTCCCTTCCCCTCCCGACAACAGACACCCTGTGAGGTAAGTGGGGCTGAGAGAGCTCTGACAGAAACTGCTCTTTTTCAAGAACAGCTGTGCCAGAATTATGGCTTGCCCAAAGTCATCCAGCAGGTGCAAGTGGAAAAGTGGGGAATCAAACCTGGTTCTCCCACATTAGAGTCCGTGCACTTAACCACTACAACAAACTCCATCGATAGTGGAGAAGGGCAAAATGAGTTGCTCCCACAAGTCATTTCAAGTCTTCTACTTGTAAAATTTATAATTGTATCATGAACAGTACCTTGTAATTCAAGTAAGAGTCATTAACTTAAATGCATATGCATGTTTACTCAGAAGTAAGCCCTGCTGACTATTACGGTTGCCAGGTCCTCCTGGTCACTGGCAGGGGATGATAGGCCATAGGGTTGCCAGATCTAAGTTAGGAAACTCTTGGAGATTTGGGAATGGAGACTGGGGAGGACAGGCACCTCAGTGGTGTACAATGCCATCGCATCCATTTTCTCCAACGGAACAGATCTTTCTAGTCTGGAAATGAACTGTAATTCCGGGGGACCCCCAAGGCCCACCTGGAAGGTGATACCTCTATGTGACTGTTACTTGATTTGTGGCTTTAATGCATTTTGCATAACATTTTACAGTATTCAGAATATTTCACAGTTGCTGAATGATGGTTTTAGCTGACACCTTCAACAGCAAGTATGTTGTACCATTTGGCTTATTCATGTCAACCATCAATGGGAAAAAATATATATCTCAGATTAGGGAATTAAATGAGGGTGCTTCTAAATGCTTGCTTCCTCTCCTAACAGGAAATGGAAGGACAAATATTTCATAAAAGAGGTACCTACTAGGAGAGGGATTTATTTATTTATTTGCAAAATTTGTATCCTGCCTCTCTGCCCTTAGAAGGGCCCCCAATGCAGCTAAAAATTTAAAATGATATAATTACATTTTAAAAGTATTAAAATCACCCCAAACACACACATATCATTAAAACAATTAAAATACATTGGAGCTATTTTTTCCAGGTTTCTATCACAACTGAACAAATGAAGTTGCCTTATACTGTATCAATCCATTGGCCAGTGATGGTCAGTCCTGTCTACTCCAACTGGCAACAGTTCTCCAAGGTCTCAGGGAGAGGTCTTTGAACTCACTTGTTACCTCCCTTTCAGTGTTATACCTCTGAGGATGCCAGTCACAGCTGCTGGCAAAACATCAGGTGCTACAATGGAGATGCTGGGGACTGAATGGTAGGAATTTCAGCATACAATGCCAAGCTTTGACCACTCGACCATAGCTCCACCCCAATTGCTATGCTGCTCTGGCTAATCCTTTTTAATATGTTGTCGAAGGCTTTCATGGCTAGAGTTCATTGGTCGTTGTAGATTTTCCAAACTGTATGGCCGTGGTCTTGGCATTGTAGCACCTGACGTTTTGCCAGCAGCTGTGACTGGCATCCTCAGAGGTATAACACTGAAAGATGGAGTACTCTCTGGGTCACATGAGCCACACAGATCAGTGCAGGAATAGATCAGAGGTTGCCCCAGGAAATAGTCTCACTCCAAGAAGTATGCTATAAGGTCTTTTCTTGTATACTTCCTAAATTAAAAAAAAAATGTATCAACCTGCATTATACTGCTGTCTGTTGATCCATACAGCTCCCTAAGCTAAAGGGAAGACTCTCTCCAGCGTCTCAGAGAAATATCTTCCTAGGCTAAGGTACCTGAGATAGTTTTAACTGGATGTTCCAGCAACTGAACCTGGGACCCTCCAAATGTGAACCTTGTAGATCTTGGAAGGCTTTAGAAGGGGAGTGGATAAATGCAGGGATAACTGGGCTATCGGTGGTTACTAGTCATGGTGGATATGTATCCTTCCAGTACCAGAGGCAGTATGCCTCTTTAAATCAGCTGCTGGAGAGCACAGGTGGAAGGATGCTGTTGCAGGACTTCCCGGAGGCAGCTGGGCCTTTTGTCTGATCCAACACGGCTGTTCTTGTGTTCTTATGATCTGTCTCTAAGCTGTGCGGGGCTCCTAATATCGCAAGGTAATGCACCTCTCGCAAACCCTGCTTGGTATGGCTTTTTCTGACATAGATTTCAAAATGTCAGTACCTTTCTGGTTAAGCCAGGATTATTAGTATCTGGTACATGCTCTGCCACTGAGTTATGACCCAGAGCATTGTGATATTGCAACGCCACATCTCCTAGATCATCAGAGAATCGGACCTGGATATTTACTAGGCATGTGACAGAGGTACAAACGTGTCAGTACCGTGCATACCATTCTTACTAGCTATCTCGGCGCAGGACACATTATCCTTCATTACGGCTACGTTTTTCTATATAATCAGGATGTGAAAGGAACGCAGGGGCTGGCTTTCTTGGTGGTAGCCATCCAATCCATCATCCGAGATTTTAATCCCACTCCGCTTCTTTATTTCCCTCCCACCCCCTTTCCGGAAAAAGAAACGGTCAGTTTATAACCACCGCAGCTGATCTCCATTTCTTCATTCTCTGTGGGGAGAGAGCGAGCGAGAGCCGGAGTACTCTTCAGACAGAAAAATGTCTCGCCTAATGTCAACAAATGGCCTTCCCTTTTAAAAAATGAGCTCCACATTTCAAGTGGCACTTCCTCTGTCATCACCGCCGCTGCCTTAAACTTTTGAACCCTGTCAGCAAATGTGTATGTGGCTCTGGCGGGCGGGAGGAGGTGCGGGGCTGGGGGGAGAGGAGGAGAAGGAAGCAAGATTAGTGGGCTGAGGCAGAGGATGAGGCCCACCCTTCCCACCACCAAAAAATAACATAAAAGGCAGAGCTGAGGGATTCCCTTGGGGACGATTGAGCACTATCAAACCCAACTGCAGTAATACTTTACTGTCTGCTGTAGATATTGAGCCCTCGTTGCAGTAATTGTCACGGTGACAGAGCTGGGAACACTCGCTGTAATTAGGACAGTTGTTTTGTCATGTGTAACGATCTGAAGAGAAGCAAGGAAAAGAGGCGAATGAGCACTAATCTGCTGCTGGCGTCGCAGAGGAGAACCAGGCGCATGCATAGGGAAAACACCACAAATGCCAAGGAGGAGGATTTTCCGGAGGTGCATAAATAAATGGGAAAGGGAGCTTCTGTCGTACAACTTCTGCTTCCTCAGTGATCATCGAGAACGGGGTCGGTTTTTCATAGCAGGAACATACCGGAAGCAAGTTAAACAATGTGCAGAGCTGATGATGAAAAACCTGCATTACACACTGAACAGGCTTTAAGAGTTGGTGGTTCTCAGTTATTGTCTGCGGAGAGTGCAGTCCCCTAGGAATTTGATCGGCACTTGCTTGGGGCGAGTTCAAGGTGCCTCCTCCTTAACTGCCACTGACTAGGGCTCTTCAGTCTGAGAAACTCCTGGAGATTTAGGAGCAGTGTCCTGTTAAGGGAGGGGGATCTCACCTTGAATCTATGGAATACCATAGAGTCTGCCCTCCAAAGCAGGGAAACTGTTCTCTGTTGTCTGGATATCAGTTATATTTAGGGTTTCCAACTCTGTGCTGGGAAATTGCTGGAGACTGGGATGCAGACTAGAGACAGTGGATTGTGAGGAGGGATCTCAGTGGGGCATAATGCTAGAGTCCATAGTAGAGTCCACCCTAATAAAGTCCACCCTCCAAGGCAGCCATTTTCTCCTAGGGAACTAATCTTCGTAGTATGGGGATAAATTGTAATTCTAGGAGACCTCCAGGTCCCACCCAGAGGTTGGCAAATTTATTTATAATGCCAGTAGAACTCCAGGTCCCACTTGAAGGTTGGCAGCACTGCCGGTGACAAATCCAACCTTGAACCTGACTACTGGCAGCATGGACCCAGAGGCAAGGTCTCACCACTTCTTGCTCCACCATGACATAGAACATTGGTCCCTCAGGCTGTTGATCCTTGGACAGCCAGTTTGGTATAGTGGTTAGGAGCAGACACTCTAATCTGGGAGAACCAGGTTTGATTCCCCACTTCTCCACACGCAGCTGCTGGTGTGACCTTGGGTCACTCACAAGTTTTTTCAGAGCTGTCCTCTCAAGGGCAGTTCTCGAGAGAGCTCTCTCAGCCCCACCTACCTCACAGGGTGTCTGTTGTGGGGAGGAGAAGGGAAAGGAGATTCCTGCAGATAGTGAAGGGCGGGGTATAAATCCAATCTCTTCTACAAAGAACTGATCCTGTGTAAGCCCCACTTTGGTCCCATCATGAGAAGACAAGATTCTCTGGAAAATATAATAACGCTAGGAAACACTGAAGGTAGTGAGGAAGACCCATCATTTTATATATTTATCTATTTATTTGTTATTTAACTTCCAGCCCTCTCTCCCCTGCAAGCAGGCTCTGGGTGGGTTACAACAATGCAATAAATATATAACCCAGTATATAAAACTTTACACACAATTTTTAAAACACAGTAAATAACATCAATAAATACAAAACAATGACAATTGATAGCACCATTTAATCACTCCATCTCCATCTGCTCCCATGTAGGTTCCCCACATGGGTGCAGGTGGGTGACAATTGATGTTGAGGGGTTGGGCAGATGAAGACATTATAGATTGAACATAACAGGCAATGCAGAGCAATGCAGGGGAGGCCAATATAAATAGATCTCCACGGCCTCCGCCAGGTGAACAGATGCCCACAACATGAGATAGGTTGGCTCAATAAAAGAAGCCATGGCCCTCTGTTTGCAAGAACTGAGCAAGGCTGTTAGGACACTTTGGAGATTGTGAATTCATAGGGTCATCATATATTGGAAACACCTTGATGGGATCTAATACACACATATGCCCCACTGAAATCGATTCATGCAGAAGAACTTCCTGATGAGATGTTATTAGGGGTGCTATGGAGATCTCCTGCTAGGATAACTGATATCCGGACAGCAGACATCATTTCGACTGGAGAAAAGGGCTGCCTCGGAGGGTGAACTCTATGGCATTGTACCATACTGAGATCCCTCCTCTCCCGTCTCCCCAAAGCCCACCTTCCCCAAATCTCCAAGTACTGGATTGTTCCAAGGCAAATGCATTACACATCTCTATAGATGTCGCCGGCTAACAGATGCCCACAACAGCCGCATGTACAGCTGTGGATCAGACTTTCTTTCCCTTCTGAGATGAGGAATCAGGTATTCCCTAGAGTGGTCTGTGCAACATTCAGAGTCCTTGTAGGACCCCAAAAAAGAAACATAACAGAAAGCGATGGCACTGTCAAAGTGTTCCCACTGCTCTTAAAATGTTTTGCCTGTCTTAAGGCCTAGATGGATAGGTTCTCGATGGCTTTAACTTCAGTCCTTACTGACCCCTTTGGGCATGGCAGAATATGGCTTACCCAGCAGATGGTGAGCTCTGAATCGGCACCAGACAGGGAGTGTGATGTTGAATCATCAGCTGGTGAGTCACCAGCAGTCAACCCACAGTTCTGACATCTCACAAGGGTATGATGATGACTCGTGGCAGGCTTGGAGGAATGTTCCACTGACCAATTCAGCATGGATCCAGCATGCATCACACAACTCGAAATCGACATCTATTGGGTCAGGTCCTGTCCCTGAGAGAGAATCTAGAGCGGGAACGGAGCAGGGGTGTGAACTCTGTGTTGGATCCAGCCAGGTTTTCCATGGGTAAAAAGGGGACACCAAAATGGCTATGCTGGAGTTGATGTGACCTGCCTGGACAAAAGTCCTGTGGGATAGGGGCCATTGTCCTTTATCATCCCCTCTGAGCATCCTCCTCGGGTACCCCCCCCCCAAATCTCCAGGGATATTCCTAGCCAGAGCTGGACTAAGATCTGGGAGAGCCAGGTTCAAATCCCCACTCCTGCCATGGAAGTTTGCCGGGTGACCTTGGGCCAGTCACACACACTCAGCCTAACCTACCTCATAGGGCCACTGCGAGGTTAAAATGAAGGAAAGGAGAATTATACAAGCTGCTTTGGGTCCTCATTGGGGGAAAGTGCAGGGTATCAATAAAGTAAATAAGTAAATGTTATCCGGCTGAGCACCATCTGTATTGGAGGGGGCCTTCAACCTGCAGCGTTGGCTTTTCATGAGGCTGCTGGGAGAAGGAGACGCAGATGAAAATCACTCCTGTGAAGCTTTGGAACCAGGCCTCTTATTTTTAAAAATGCAAAGCTTTGCTATTGGACTGTTAGAATATTAGCAGATATTAGCCTCACCAGTGCTTCCAAGCAGAGAATTGCAATGCAGGGAAATCTGGCTGTTATGTACAGCTGCCAACTGCAGGCTGGGTAATTCCTGGAGACTTGGCAGTAGGGTACCTGGGGAAAGCAGAGGCTGGGGGGCAGAGGGTGCTCAGCAAGGATCTGATGCTGTAGAGCCCACCCTCCACAGCGGCCTTTTTCTCCTGGTAAGTCTGGACTCCAGGCCCCCACGGGGAGGCTGGCAAACCTACTTTATTGAATCTCCTTTAGCATCCCTTGCAAGTGCTCAGATGTTTTGCTGAGAAGCAAGCTCGAAATCCAAAGGAACGTCTATTACAGACAAAAACTCATGACAACCATCCCTCCCCCAATATGTCAGCCCTATCGAATTCCCCTGTGTTCAGTCAAAATTCTTCAGGCACTTTGCCCTGGGGAAAACCCTAGGGTTGCCAGCTATGGGTTGGGGGATACCTGGAGATTTAGGGGTGGAGCCTGGGGAGGGTGGGTTTTGGAGAGGGGAGGGATGTCAGCAGGGTACAATGCCATAGAGTTCACTCTGCAAAGCAACAGAAAAGAGCAAGAATCCAGTAGCACCTTAAAGACTAACAAAATATGTGGCAGCGTATGAGCTTTTGTGAGTCACTGCTCACTTCTTCAGACACCCTGCTCCATATTTGGTTAGTCTTTAAGGTGCCACAGGAGTCTTGCTCTTTTCTGTTGCTAGAGACAAACTTAACACAGCTATCCGTCAATGCTCCCTCTAAGCTGTGGGTTCTTGTGAGCAAAAATTCTACTTTGTGACCTACTGGCATTAAAGTTGTGAGGGAACAATTTGGCCACTGCATAAATTAGTTTGCTCTGGAGCCATCCGTCCTGAGCTAAGACAAAACGTGTGAGCTGGAGGCTCAAAACCTGTGAGCTAGCTCACACTAACTCACCTTAGAGGGAACACTGCTATCCATCTTGATCTATCTCCTGTGAAGCAGTCATCTTTCCAGGGGAACCCATCTTGGACATCTAGAAATCAACTGTAATAGCAGGAGATCTCCAGATGCTACCTGGAGGGTGGCACCCCTAGAAAACCTTCAAATCTTAGTGACAGCTCCCAAGTTTCAGCAGATGTGGAGACTTTCACAGACTGGTAAACCGGCTGGGTTTAAAGCCTCAGTGCTATTTATTTAGGTTCTTATGTACTTCGTTTATCATCCTCATTTCTTGTTGAGACTCCAGGTGAACTACAGAATTATCAAAAACAATGCAATAAAGACCAGTATAACACATGGAGTGAATCTGGATTGCATAGGGTTGCCAGCTCCAGGTTGGGAAATACCTGGAGATTTTTGGGACAGAGCCTGAGAAAGGCAGGGTTTGGGGAGGGGAGAGGAGGGGAGGGGAGGGGAGGGGAGGGACTTCAGTGGGCCATAATGCCATAGAGTCCACCTCCCAAAGCAGCCATATTTGCCAGGTAAACTGATCCCTGTCACCTAACGATCAGTTGTAATTCCAGGAGATATCCAGCCACCACCTGGAGGTTGGCAACCCTTGGATTGTATCAGTAGGCACTATACAATGCAGTAAAACTGAATGACATCATTAAGGTAGAGTGAAATAAAAACAGGAAAATATACTCGGAACAATGCAGTAAGAGGGGAAAGGGAGAAAAAGAGAAATGCTTAATTTTTTTTTCCAGAGAGAATTAAAACTTCAGGTCTCTTCCTACTATAAATAGCATCCCCTTGCACAATGTGTGGGTACATAAGCATCACTCTGTTATGAATTAGGCATCTTGGTATATGTAATGTAAAAATACATAATGGTCTATAAAGTGCCATTACACAGAAAAAAATGATCAAAATTCATCTCGGGGAATATTTTCTTCCCCAGGAATGCTGATCAGCAGTACTTAAAAATGCAAAACACCAAGAATATTTCCTTGGATCTTCTCTCCCTTCTTCTTTTAATATGGATCAGGGAGCCTCCGAGATGCTAGAAACACAGTCGCTAGGCATTCGTTTACAGTCGTTGGGTGTTGATTTAATAGTACCTTGTAAAATATCCAAAGATTACCCTTTGGGAGAATGGAACGAGTAAGGGGAACTTGCGTGGTAACAATAGCAGAGCAATTTGCTCCCCACTTGTAGGAAATAGATGTTTTTGTGGGGCAGAAAGATGTGCAATAAATGAGTCTGGAAAGCCTTCCCAAAGCAATTGCAGTCCTTTAATACAATTGTGATCTGCATTGGCCTTTGAGTGGTTAAGGTCTAAAGGCGGAGATCCATAAAAGCCCACACTTCAGACAGAACAATGCAAGACAGTTGCCTATTTAAATAGGCCCGAGCCACTATCCAGAGTGCCTGCTTTTAAACAAAGGCTTTGTGATTGTTCCGAGCCTTGCAGAAATCAGAGAGCAAAGATTAGGTTTAGATTGGCAGCTGAAATTGAATTAAAAATGTGAGCTGCGGGCAAAAGATGATCAGTTTCTAACACTTTCCCTGGGGATGTGGATGTGAAAATGTGGGATTAGAGGCACCCACAGGGCCATTGTGCTGGACAGGGAACATCTGTCCTTGGTTACCACCTGGAACAAAGTTTCAGATAGCTCCCATTTCTCTCTGCCTGCCCTTGGCATGTACCTCTTGCTTATGTTTGCCATTTGCCTCCTGCTGGCGGATAATCCCCTACCATCAGTCCCTCACACTCAATATTTTGAGATGTGGTAGCATTCTAGGAATTTCCCATACTCTCTATGGGTTTTTACCATACAGAATGGGGGGGATCCTAGAGCGTCATCTGGAAGTGACATCACATTTTCCTGATGTTACATTCTCTGTCTTCCTCAGGGACTGCCCCCCAAACGTTTCAGCATTTATCAGCTCAGGGCTGGGAACCCCACTCTCATTGTGATTTCAGCTCCCCAACCCCAAAGCTGTCCCTTCCAGCAGTGAGTGTGGCACTCGGACATTCTCCACCCAAAACTTTCCAGCATCAAATCTAATACTTCCACTCATTTTTATAGGCTCCTGGTAGAATAGTCCTTGACACACTCTGCATGTGACACTGCAGAATAAGTGTATGAGTGTGTGTAGGGATGTATATTTAGGAGATTCATATGCCTCCTTTCCAGACACCTGAACAATATACATATCTGAATACGTGTAAGCATCTATGCTGAATTAAAGTTTGACATATAGGGCTGCCAAGATTGGACCAACACCAAGGCTTTGAAATTAAATCAAAAGAGTTTTCAGCTAAACAATAGGAAGAATTTCCTGATAAGAACATAAGAAAAGCCAATGTTGAATCAGACCAATGGCCCATCTAGTCCAACACTCTGTCACACAGTGGCCAAAATATACCAGGTGCCATCAGGAGGTCCAGCAGTGGGGCCAGGGCACCAGAAGCCCTCCCACTGCTGCCCCCTCCAGCACCAAGAATAGAGTGCATCACCTGCCCCAGACTGAGAGTTCCCATCTATACCCTGTGGCTAATAGCCACTGATGGACTTCTGCTCCAAATGCTTATCTAATTCCCTCTTGAAACTGTCCATGCTTGCAGCTGCCACCACCTCCTGTGGCAGTGAATTCCATATGTTAATCACTCTTTGGGTGAAGAAGTATTTCCTTTTATTCTGTTCTAACCCGACTGCTCAGCAATTTCATGGGGTGCCCACGAGTTCTTGTATTGTGAGAAAGGGAGAAAAGTACTTCTTTCTCAACCTGCTCAATCTCATTCATAATCTTATAAACCTTGATCATGTCACCCCTCAGCCGTCGTTTCTCCAAGCTAAAGAACCCCAAGCATTTTAACCTTTCTTCATAGGGAAGGTGTTCCAACCCTTTTATCATTCTAGTTGCCCTTCTCTGCACTTTTTCCAATGCTATAATATCCTTTTTGAGATGTGGTGACCAGAACTGTACACAGTATTCCAAATGAGGTCCCACCAATGATTTATACAGGGGCATGATGATACTGGCTGATTTGTTTTCAATTCCCTTCCTAATAATCCCCAGCATAGCGTTGGCCTTCTTTATTGCAGCTACACACTGTTTAGACATTTTCATTGAGTTGTCTACTACGATTCCAAGATCTCTCTCTTGGTCTGTCTCTGCCAGTTCAGACCCCATCAACGTGTATTTATATTTAGGATTTTTGGCTCCAATGTGCATCACTTTGCACTTGGCCACATTGAACCCCATTTGCCACGTTGACGCCCACTCACCCATCCTTGACAGATCCCTTTGGAGTGCCTCACACTCCTCCCTGGTTTTCACCACCCTGAACAACTTTGTGTCATCTGCAAATTTAGCCACTTCACTGCTTACTCCCAATTCCAAATCATTAATAAACAAGTTAAAAAGCATCGGACTGAGTACTGATCCCTGTGGTACCCCACTGCTTACCACCCTCCACTGAGAAAGTTTCCCATTTATACTCACTCTCTGTTTCCTATTTATAAGCCAGTTTTTGATCCACAAGAGGACTTGTCCTTTTATCCCATGACTATTGAGCTTACTTAGGAGCCTTTGATGAGGAACTGTATCAAAAGCTTTCTGGAAGTCAAGGTAAATAATATCTATTGGGTCCCCCTTGTCCACATGTTTGTTCACTCCCTCAAAAAACACTAACAGGTTAGTGAGACAAGATCTTCTCTTACAAAACCCATGCTGAGTCTGCCTCAATAGTTTTTGTTCATTAATGTATCTACTAATTCTTTCCTTAATAACAGTTTCCACCAACTTACCCGGTATCGATGTCAGACTGACTGGCCTGTAATTTCCTGGATCTCCCCTGGAGCCCTTTTTAAAGATGGGAGTGACATTAGCTACCTTCCAGTCCTCAGGAATGGAGGCAGATTTTAAAGAAAGATTACATATTTTTGTCAGGAGATCCACAAGTTCACATTTGAGTTCTTTCAGAACTCTCGGATGAATGCCATCCGGGCCTGGTGATTTATTAGTTTTTAAATTGTCCATCAGTCAGAGGACTTCCTCTCTTGTCACCGCAATCTGATTCAGGTATTTCAAACCCCCGCCCGAAATCGGTGCTTCTGGAGTGGGCAAGCACTTCTCCTCTGACAGAGCAGTTCCTCAGTGAAACAGGCTTCCTTGGGAGGTGGTGAGCTCTCCTTCTTTGGAGGTTTTTGGAGGCTAGATGGTCATCTGACAGCAATGCTGATTCAGTGAACTTAGGCAGATCATGAGAGGGAGGGCAGGAAGGGTTGCCTCAGTGCTTACTTCTCGTAGCCCTTTCTTACACACCCAGGGAAATGCACATCACCACTTTTGGGTCAGGAAGCATTTTTTTGTCCAGGCCACTTTGGCCAGGGATCCTAGAGGATTTTTTGCTATCTTCTGGTCATGGAGCAGGGGTCACTGTGTATGTGGGGGGGAGGTATTTGTGAATCTCCTGCATTGTGTGGGGGGTTGGACTAGATGACCCTGGAGATCCCTTCCAACTCTATGATTCTGATTCTAAGTGCAGCCTGGCAATGCCCCAGAATTACAGCTGATCTCCAGATGACAGAGATCAGCTCCCCTGGAGAAAATGGATGTTTTGTGGGGTGAACTCTATGGCATTATACCCCACTGAGGTCCCTCTCATCCCCAAACCCTGCCATCCATGCCCACAATCTCCAGGAATTTCCCAACCTGGAGTTGGCAACCCTACTTTTATATACACACACAATTGGACAAATTACAGTATGTAGACAACAACTACAACATTTTAAAATTCAAAACAGTATTAACAATATAAAAAAATAAGAATTTTTAAAACTATGGGCTAAGACCATGACCTTCTTAATATAGATAACCCATCTCTTGTAGTAAAATTGCATTAATTCAAAATATTTATGATTTCTAAAGGAGCTAATACCCTGAGTATTTGGTCTAATTTCTCTGTTATGGGTGACCATTTTGTTATAAATTTAAGATAATCCTGATATGGATCTGCTTGGGAGATACCCACAGTGATCTTATCCATAATAGACTGGTCCCAAATAACTGAGTACCATTGAATAATACTCAGAGAATCCATAGATTTCCATTTTCGTGCTATACATATTTTGGCAGTGGTCAATAGTCTTGAAATCAAGTCCTTCTGGATATGAGGACTATTGATGCATTGCCAATTATTTAATAGAACCATATTTGGGTTCTCTGGGTTGGCAACCCTATTTGAAGAGCAGAGGAGGGATGGATATATCCAATCCATTCCCCAACACCACTGCCACCACATTTAGGACATCCGCAAATACTGCACCCAGAACCTGACTTTCCTTACGACCCTTGTAGCCAATGCTTCAGAGAGAGCAAAGGCCAACTGAAGTCTGCTTTCTTCCCAAATCACAACCAGATCACAAACACATGAAGCTGCCTTATACCGAATCAGACCCTTGGTCCATCAAAGTCAGTATTATCTCCAGGGTCTCTGGCAGAGGTCTTTCACATCACCAGCTACCTCATCTTTTAAACTGGAGATGTCAGGAATTGAACTGAGGAAGTTCTGCATGCCAAGCAGATGCTCTGTCACTGAGCCGCGGCCTTTCCCCTTCCCAGGCATGAGCCCTAAGGAGCAATTACAGAACGTAGTCCCATCCTCTTCCCCATCTAAACCTTCATCCAGGGTGTGAAAAGTGGCAAGTCTTCTTCCTTCACGCCTCAATTTAGCTCTTGGCAGTAGGGGGGAGAACTTGAGGAATAAAATTCTGGGAGTGTTCTGCTGATCCTGGCTGGCAGATTGTTGAGCTGGGCAAGTTGTGTGTTTGGCTTCTGTATAATACTTTGAGCCAGTCTGGGTTGTATGAAGGGGCCACAGAAGGAATCTTTGTCTAGGAGCCACTGACAGCTCTCAGCAGTTCTGTTTGGTTCCTAAAGCAAACTTACGACCAGATTGATCTTTATCTCTTATTATTCCAGCAATGAAAGGAGGTGGTGGTGGTGGTCGGCCCAGATGCAGTAGAAAGGCAAATTGATGGGGAGAGAATGGAAAGTCAGAGGGAGTTTGTACGATTCTCGCCAGTTCAGTCCAAGAGTTCTTCCTTTCTTTCATACTCAAGCCCTTTTCACATTATAGTGAATGCCCATATGACTTGCATGCAGTGTTCCCTCTAAGCTGAGTTAGTGTGAGCTAGCTCAGTTTTTTAGCCTCTGGCTCACACATTTTTGTCTTAGCTCAAGAAGGATGGCTTCAGAGCAAACTAATTTATGCAGTAGGTAAATCACTCATTCATAACTTTAATGCCAGTGGATAGAACCCCAAACCCCTACCAAACCAGGGGGGGTTGGCAACCCTATGAGGAAAGGCTGAACGAATTGGGTATGTTTAGCCTGGGAAAGAGAAGGCTTAGAGGGGACATGATTGCAGTCTTCAAAAGTACAATTTTGCTCACAAGACTCCACAGCTTAGAGGGAGCATTGCTTGCGTGTGCATGCATACACCTGTTTGTAAGAAAGGGCCAACACATGATCACTTGACTAATAGAACCGGGGAGCAGAACCTGGTTTGATGTGGAATTTCAATCACACATTTAGCTGTACATGCATTGGAAGTAAGAGAAGAATTACTCAACACACTTATAAAGAATTATCAAATGTACATTATACACAGATTGTACATTCATTCACTGTGACTTCTGAAAAGGGCTAGATCACTTTTGGGTATAGTGTTCAGAAGTGGTTGTGATTTATGCGCACATAGGTAACGTATATGCAGTGTCTTTGCCTTCCATTACCTATATAGCATTGCCACAATATTTGTGTTTGTTTGTTTGTTTTCTTTACAACCAAATGTAGGCAGCCTGTTCATTGTACACTACAGTTCTAATTTACGATCCCCCAAGGACATAGAGAACAGGATCCACCGACATAACTGACTAGACATATCTGCTGTGTTCCCTGTTGACCAAAGAGAATTAGAAACTGTTTTTAGGGCAGCCTCCACAGCAGTGACTTGTGGGTGAATATATGTGAAGCAGTACCTGGTTAGATGTGGAATTTTTTGTGAAAAAAGCTAATGCAGTCTTAGGATGCATTAACAGAAGCATTGTGTCCAGATCACAGGACGTGGTAGTTCCGCTCTATACTGCTATGGTCAGGCCTCACCTGGAGTACTGTGTCCAGTTTTGGGGACACATTTTAGGAAGGATGTTGACAAGCTTGAGCAACCAGGATGGTGAGAGGGTTGGAATCCAAGTCTTATGAGGAAATAGGGTTGCCAAGTCCATCTTTGCCCCCAGTGGGGGACTTTGGGGGGCATTCCTGGAGGGGACGGGGCATCCCTGATGTGATGACATCACATTGGGGACATCCGCCTCCCCCGCCGCATGCCCCTTGTGCGCGGGGAAATGCTGTGCAGAGAGCTGGCATTTCCCTGCTCACCTGAACGCCAGCTCCGTTTAAGCACAGGCAGCCTTCCCCATGCACTCAATCTCAAGCGGAGATCGGGCTCGTGGGGAAATGCCAGCCTCCTGCACTGCCCCTTTAAGCTGGTGTTTCCAGGCATGCCCGATCTCCGCTCAAGATTGCGTGCATGGGGAAGGCTGCCTGTGGAGCTGGCGTTCTGGTGAGGGGGGAATGCTAGCTCTATGTATTTAAAGGGAGCCCTTCAAGAGAGAAGGGAGAGGGGTGGCTGTGGGTGTTGGGGCTTGGGGGCGGGACTTCCCTCACCGGCCATTTGGCTGGTGGCGGATAGAACCCCCCCAAAGCGGGGGACCCCTGCCAAAGCGGGAGGGTTTGGCAACCCTATGAGGAAAGGCTGAAAGAATTGTGTATGTTTAGCCTGGGAAAGAGAAGGCTTAGAGGGGACATGATTGCAGTCTTCAAATATTTGAAGGGCTGTCATGTAGAAGATTCTCTCTTGCTTCAGATTGCAAGACTAGAGCTAATGGGTGGAAATTACAAGGGAGTCGTTACCGGCTAAATATCAGGAGAAACTTCCTAACTGTAAGAGTGGTTGAGCAGTGGAGCAGACTGCCTCGGGTGGTGGTGGATGCTCCTTTGCTGGACATTTTCAAGCAGAGGCTGGATGACCATCTTTCGGGTATATTGTAGGGCTATTTTTTGGCTATGCTCCTGCAGAGTGCGGGGGGTTGGACTAGATGACCTGCAAGATCCCTTCCAACTCTAACATTCTATGATTTTATGATATGATCTTTATTGTTAATTTTTCTTTATTTTCTATAACACAGAGAGAAAACAAGCATACATAAAACACATAATGAAACATAAAACTGGAGGTACATAAGAGTAACTTTTGATGCCATTAGTATGTCACTTTAGGCTTAAACCTTACAAAAGAAACAAATTTGTATAAATTCCTTTGCAACCATTTGTAGAAGAATCAATGCTGTTGTAGTCTATACCATCTTCCAAACATGCTTATTAACCTTGTCTTGTTTTATTAAGAATATAGTTCTCGTACAATTTATAAAATCTTGCCCAAGTATTTTCAAAAGTCTTTTCTGTGTGGTCCTTCAAAAACCAAAGTGAATTTATCCATTTCTGCTGCTTCCAATATTTTATTAATAAACTTTTCTTTTCTTGGCATCTCCTGGCTCCTCCAGTATTTAGCATACAATACTCTGACAGAAGTAGTTATATGATATGTTCTTTGTAATCCAACATAAAAACTGCCATTAGGTAAAAAAATGACATCTGGGTATTGGCATTGCATCTCAGACCCTGAGGACTAGGATGTTCCATCATCCACAGAGCAATCAATTTAAGATCTGACTCCCAGGCCTTGCTCTCTGAGCCCTCGTCTTCTGAGGTGAGGTGAGCAACTGGTGGGTTTGCCAGGTCCCCACTGGCCACTGGCAGGGGGTGGGGTGGGGATCAGGCTGGAAACTCCGGGAGAGTAGGGGAAGGATCCAGGGGAGGACAGGGACCGTAGTGAGTTACAATGTCAATAAGGTACAAAGCACCCACTTTCTTCAGAGGGGCTGATCTCCGTAGTCCAGAGATGAGCTTTAATTCCAGGGGATCCCCACCCGGAGACTGGCATCCCTAGTGCCAGGACATTTTCAGTGGTGGCACCTCACCTTTGGAATGCCCCCTTCTGTGAGGTTTGCCTAGAACCTACCATAGTCTTTTAGGCACCAGGCCCAAATATTTCTTTTTATCCTGGTTTTTAATTAAGGGTTTTTATCCTTTTTTTTTCTATTTTATGGTCCACTTCTGGTCTGGGGTCTGTGTTGGGGGGGGTTGGGTGCTCAGCGGTTGTTCTGTGCTGTTTTTATGTTCCTGCGTTGTTTTTTTAAATGGCTTGTTTCATTTATATATTGATAATTTATGATTTGGGGGGTTTTGCTTGAAATTTGCCTTGAGCAGGACTCAGGAGAGGCAGCATATGAATTGAACTACTGGGTTGTATTGTCATTCTTCTGTGACCTTTTGGTTTTCAAGGGCAGTTTCACCCATTATAATCTTCACATGGGGAGATAATGTTCCTGTAGGAAAACCCAGGTTTAGTGTACTGTGTAATGTGTTAGAAATGCACTAGCTGCCTTCTGACTGCCAATATGGTTTAGTAGTTAAAATGTTATAGGGGATAATGTTGTAAGTAGGGTTGCCAGCCTCCAGGTGGTGACTGGAGATCTACTGGGACTAGAACTGATCTCCAGGTGACAGAGATTGGTTCTCCTGGAGAATATGTCTGCTTTGAAGGGTGGACTCTATGGTATGGAGTCCCTCCCCTCCACAAACATGGCCATACTCAGGCTCCACCCCCAAAATCTCCAGGTATTTCCCAACCCAGAGTGGCAACCCTAAGATGCCTTATACTGTACTGGGCCATTGGTCCATCAAGCTTGGTATTGTCTACTCAGACTGGCAGCAGCTATCCAGGGACTCAGTCAGAGGTCTTTTGCATCCCTAGTTGGAAGCCATTTTGGTTCCCCATGGTGGGGGAATGGGTTATAAATGAAGTGAAATAAAGATTAAAAATTAAGTAATGTGTGCTTCCTTGTAGCTTAAACCAATGGTTTGGTGTAATGGTGAAGAGTGGCAGACTCGAATCCGGAGAACTGGATTTGATTCCTGTATCCTCCACATTGAGCCTGCTGGGTGAACCTGGGACCAGTCTCAGTTCTCTCAGAACTCTCTCAGCACCACCTGCCTCACAAGGTGCCTGTCGGGGAGAGGAAAGGAAAGAGATTGTAAGCCACTTTGAGACTCATTCAGGTAGAGAAAAGCTGAGTATAAAACCCAATTTCTTCTTCTTCCTCTTCTTCTTTTTATAGTGGATATGGTGAAAACTTAGATGCTTTCTCACTACCGCAGGTGAGTGCAATGGGCCAGTGACAGGACACTGGGAGAGCTTTATAAGAGGGTTTAAAGAAATACATCTGTTACCCAAAGAGCAGTCAGATACAGTGGTCTTCAGGATACCTTAACTACCACACCAGTGAAAAAAATTGTGACTGAGGCCCTTTCTGCCCCTGTATTTTGCCTCGGTTTCTGAGTGCATCCTATTCTTCTGCTCTGCATTCCCTCCCACTTTCATTTCCGGTTTGTGTCAGGGCTTTTTCTTATGTCTGCATTTGTTTTACAGGGATCTGCATTCAGACCACTTCCAGCACACTGTTGCCTCACAGTTACCAAAACTCCTCCTGTTGCGATTCTTTGTTCTCATCCACTTTTGAATCACTTATCCTTTCTAAAGGAGAATTATTTCTGTGGGGATTTAAGTACTGCCCGCTGCCCTCCCCTGTTTCAGCCTCTCTCTCTTTAGGTTGATGCTCCCTCCCTGGTCTGTTTCCTTTCACTCCTTCTCCAAAGCCAAAAGAGGACATGTCCTCCCAGCTCAGGCAAACTTTTAAAAAGCCAGAGAGAGCATAAGAAGGAATCAGTAAATATAAAGGACTAAGGTTTCCCCTGCTCCCAAATGTGTCAGTCTTGCATGTGTGGGCCCGGATTTCCCCTCCCTTCCCTTTCTTTTTACAGAATCACAGAGGGAGGGTGGGAGGGAGGGAGGGAGGGGTTGGATCTGGTGTTCCCTCTAAGCTGAGTTAGTGTGAACTAGCTCACAGTTTTTTAGCCTCTGGCTCACACATTTTTGTCTTAGCTCAGGAAAGATGGCTCCAGAGCAAACTAATTTATGCAGCAGCCAAATCGTTCGCTCACAACTGTAATGCTAGTTGCTCATAAAGTAGATTTTTGCTCACAAGAATTTTTGCCCCACAGCTTAGAGGGAGCATTGGTTGGGTCTGCAGTTAAAAGTTTTGAGAGGCATTTGCCTTTCTCTTCATTTTAGACAAAGCAGCCAGTTAGCTCAAAAAAGGCAGGTTTTTGCTTGTAGATGCAGAATGCATACAGAATACACAAATAAATAAACCGGGGAGGGGGGGGGTGGAATCCAGGGCAGAGGGAATGCATGCAATGGCAAAGTCAGCCCTTAAGGCCTGACTCCTTGGATTCTCTGGAGCAAGCTGTCAGTGCAGAAAGGGCCCATGACTGGTGCTGGCGAATTGTGGATTAAAACCTGTTTGCCCCAGACCCTCCCCCCAGTTCTTTACAGCTCTGTAAATCTTCTTTGTTTTTAAAGGCCATTTCTCTTCCACACTATCACATTAGGCAAAAAAAGTGACCCGTTCTGTCGCTTGAGAGAATCAGCAATTAACACGCCGTGCCTAATCAGGTTATTAATGGGTCTGAGTTTTAATTCCTATAATATTGTAATCAGAAACAAACTCCTCTCCCAAAGTGCATTAAGCCTGAAAAGTACGTTCTTGGGAAGCAGCGTGCTTCCTTTTCCTTTACCTCCTTTTTATTATTCGTCTGCCCTACAGATTAAAGCATATGCTGTAAATCCAGTGTCCTGTTACACCCACATTAGGGGAAAGTTAAATGACATTTTGTGCAATAAATTTAGGATTATTCCTTTGGTCAGGATGTTCAGAGGCAATTGGGCAATTTAGCCGTATGACTTTTATTGAGTTTTATGGACTTCTGTGGCCAAGTGCCTGACTCTAAAAGTCAAAACTTCAGGGAGGCAGATGGGCTGACTGTCTCTGTAGCAGCTGTTCACAATCTTTTGTGTATGGTGGTACCCACAAGTCCAAATTTATTTGGTATGGTGACCCATCTAGGGTTGGCCCAAGGTTTTCTGACTGCAGGCAAACTAGGACCTTGGTACCCATCTAGTTCCACATTCCATTTACTACAGCGGCTAACAAGATGTTTTTGAGAAACCAACAAACATCACACAAAAGGCACAGCTGACCCCACTATGAGCCCCAGGCAAGTGGCATTCTGACATACAAAGCCTTTGCATATGGAAGGTTACATGCCAGCCTTTGACCACCTCTTGGTCTCCCTTTAATCTCTCCTAAGGTTCTGAGAAACTCACTCTAGTAGCTATCATGACATGTTTTACTTGATCAACACATATATGCAGTGAAGAAAGAATACCGACTAATGTATGACATGGAAGATGCTGTTTCCGGGGTCAGATCTTGATTTCCAAAGTGCAGAAGAGAGCAATAGAAAGGGCAGGGGTGGCTATTGGGGAGGGCTGGCTCATGACCCACTTTCAGAGGTTTCATGAACCACTTTTCGGTCCAGATCCGCAGGTTGGGAAACAGTGCTCTAGAGGATCCCCAGTCGTACAGGCAGAGAGGTATGTGAAGAAGAAGGGGAGGTTTTATACCCCATTCTTCACTACCCAAAGAGTCTCGGAGTGGCTTACAATCCCTTTCCCTTCCCCTCCCCACAACAGACACCCCGTGAGGTAGGTGGAGCTAAGAGAGTTCTGAGAGAACTGTGACTGGCCCAAGGTCACCCAGCTGGTTTCTTGTGAAGAAATGGGGAATCAAACCCGGTTCTCCCACATTAGAGTCGGCTGCTCTTAACCACTACACCAAACTGGCTCTGTGCTCCAAAGGAATCCAGAATCACAAAGATGGGTTATTACCATCTATCTAAAACATTTTTGTCCTATTAGATTTGAGTACAGTAGCACCTTAGAGACCCACAAGAGTTTCAGAATAGAGGAAGAAGAAGAGGAGGAGGAGGAGGAGGAGGAGGAGGAGGAGGAGGAGATTGGATTTATACCTCGCCCTTCACTACCCAAAGGTGTCTCAGAATGGCTTACAAACTCCTTTCCCTTCCCCTCCCCACAACAGACACCCTGTGAGGTAGGTGTCATGTATGAACATACATGAAGCTGCCTTCTACTTAATCAAACCATTGATCAATCAAGATCAGTATTGTCTACTCAGACTAGAAGCAGCTCTCCAGGGTTTCAGGCTGAGGTCTTTCCCATCACCTTCTGCTTGATCCTTTTAACTGGAGATGCCAAGGATTGAACCTAGGACCTTCTGAATGCAAAGCAGAGGCTCTTCCACTGAGCCACAGCCCCTCCAAATAATGGCTGTTCTTCTCCTTGCACACTAGTCCAAAACAGACACTCCTCTGTACTATTCCTAGGGGGTTTCACATCCCTTAGAGCAACATTAGAGGGGGTGTCTAGGTCTGCAATGGGAAGGGGAAGGGGAGGGGAAAGTCATTCTCTGAGGTTCAAACCCTTCTGTCCATAAAGAGTTTTGTGGGATCCAAGCCATACTACCCAGAGTATGGAGGGCATTCTGCAGAGTCAGTATAAGTGAAATAGAGGTTGTTGCTCCCCAGGAAATAACAGCATCAGTGTTAGGTTAGTGAGAGCATAGGAGAGAAGAACAGAAATACACAGGAAACAACTTAGGAAAGATGGAAGATGAAGGTGTTATTTAGAATACTGAGCTGTCTAGACCAGTGGTCTTCAACCACAGATGGGTCATAGAGCCCCACTTGCTGGGTCATAAGCCCCTCTGCATTAGCCATTTTTGGCTGCCCTTTGATATGTTCTGCTGCTAGAGCATACTCAGAAAGAGCAAAGATCGAGATGGGCAGCTGTGTTAGTCTATTTGTAGCAGTCAAAAAGAGTAAGAGTCCAGTAGCAACTGGAAATTTAGGGTATGGGCTTTCGTGAGTTGCTGCTCACTTCTTCAGATCCTGCTAGAATATATATTGGACAGTGTAGTGACTGCAGATGCCAAAATGACATTAGCAGGCAAATGACTATAGAAAGTGTGACTGGATTGAATTGAGACCTAGGTTTCCTGTCTCATTACTAATGCCGATTTCTCCATACCTACTACCTCTCTGCATATCACACCTAATCTAATAATTAAACATCAATTTAGACCAATCTGAAGGATTAAACCAACTGGACAGCTCCCTAGTTTGTAACGCTAACCAAAAGCTACGTGAAACAAAGAGGCCTTGCACGCCTTATGGAATGCTGCGAAGTCCCATAGGGCATGAACTTCCCCGGGAAGCTGGTTCAGAGAGAGACGGCAGCCACCGAAAATGCCCTTGCCCCAGTGGTTGATAGGCGGGCAATTTGTAGAAGCCCTGCGAAGATCATCTAAGAAGGTGTGTGGGGGGATCATACTGGGAGAGGGAGTCACGCGAGTAAGACGGTCCCAGACCATTTAGGGCATTATAGGTGAAATCCAGCACTTTGAATTGGCACTAGAAGCTGATTGGAAGCCAGTGCAGGTGCCAAAGTATTGTCATTATATGTGCAGATCAGGGATACCCAGTCAGCAATCTAGCAGCCTCATTCAGGACTGCCGAAGCTTCCACAGCATCTTCAAAGGCAGCCCTATGTAGAGTTCATTATAGCAGTCTAATCTGGAGGTGACTGTTGCATGGATCACAGTGGCAAGGTTAAAGTGGGACAGATAGGGGGGCAGCTAGTGGGCTCAATGTAGATGATAAAATGCTGTCTTCACCACTCTGGGCACATGTTTGTCAAAGGGAAGGCAAGAACTGAGCCACATACCTAAGCTTCTAATGGAGTCCACTGCAGAGAGCTGACCTCCCATCAAGCGCAGGTAAAGCTGCCCACCCCTGGGCCCTGGACCTACCCAACCACGTGATGTCCATTTTTGAAGTATTTAAATTCAGCTGGCTTTCACACAACCAATCCACTACGGCATCCAGGCACAAGGCCAAGATCCTAGCAGTTGGCTACTTTTCAGACTGGAGAGCTGGATATTATCTGCATATTGGTGGCACCCAACTCCAAACTTCCTGACCATCTCTGCCAAAGCGTACATATAGATATAAAACAACATTGGGGAGAGGATCAACCCCTAAGGGACTTCACAGGTTAGGGCCTGGGGGAACCTGTTCTGTGTGTCGTGTCATCTCTTGAGGAGGTGGGGTGGATATGTACAATGGCACATTGATGTTGGAAGTACCTCTCTACAGTTGTTCTTTTGGTGCCAGATTTGTTGAGCTTTAAGCACCACAAGAAAATATTTTCGTTTTCTCGGGACTTTCATCCCCACCCCCACCCCCATTTATCTTTTCTTCATGACCATTTTGTGTTCCAAGAACTGGTATGACATGCTGAACTCTGGTGCAGGTACTCAAAATTGTTGGTTGCATTTCTGGCTTTGCCAGTGGCATTATGGCCATTGCTTATTATTCTGCATTTTAAACTGTTTTTGTGTTTTGCTGCTAGAAGCTACCTCTGGGGTGAAAGCTGAGAGTGTGCAGCATCTGTTTTTAAATAAATGCGTAATAAATACATAGACTCCTCCTAAGAGAGTGAAAGTGAGACCTTCTCATGAATTCACTTTCTTGGGGTTGCTAGGCTGCCAGCAAATGACAGGAAGTCATGTGACATCAGTCGTGTAACAGGAAGATGGGCACGGAGTTATGACCTCACCAGTAGTCAAGACTAGAACCATGACCTTCAGACAAAGGAAATCAGAAAATGGAAACACACTGAGCACTGAGAGTAGGCCTCCCATTTAGCCACATGGGGCAGGGAATTTCCCACTCCCAAGGAACTTAGGAGAAAAATGGCCTCCACATAGTGACGCTTTAGGAATTTCCCCTGGTCTCCATGGTAAAGACCAAAGAGACTGGGGGGGCTGTCTAGACTGTCACCCAGAAGGACATCACATTCTCCCCAGACTCCATCTTCCCCAAACACTGTCCCCCCAATTCTCTCAGCATTTGCCAAAGTAGTGTTGTGAGCCCTGAGAGATGTACCATAGTTGGGGGTTGCTATTTTATTTTGTATATTTATCTGTAAATGTTTGTAACTATTATTGTTACAATCACCTTGAATCACAAGGAAAGACAGGATATGGATGGATGGATGGATGATAGATAGATGATAGATAGATAGATAGATAGATAGATAGATAGATAGATAGATAGATAGATAGATAGATAGATAGATAGATAGATATAGAAGCAAGCCAAAAGTCAGAGCCATGAAGGAATCCTCTCCACCGTAGAGAGACCTCACCTCACCATCCTGCTGCTCCTCTGAGCATGCCTGCAAGGAGATGCAGGAGCTGTGACATCCTGCTCTCCACACATGCACACTAGAGTACGGCCCTCCTCCCAAACAGAAAAAAAAATGTCAGCTCTACAGAGGCTTGTGATGCATCAAGGGGGGCTCTGTGACCCACCTGAAGATCCTGACTCATGGATTAAAGGCCACTGTTCTGTAGCCTCCGCCACCTTCCTACTGAAATGAATGCAGTTCCCAGTTTCCATACAAGAGGAAGAGATGGGTGAAAGAACCAGCAGAAGATATGCAGGGATGTCTTACTGCCTTGTCTTTCAAGTCAGTGTGGCATTTTAAGGAACAGGGGAATCCCTGGGTTGCGGCCTTGCAAAATTACCCCCTGTTTGTGTAGATATTCCGATAGGGACAGACATCTGTCTCGTCAGAGGATTTAAAGAGAAGGCGGCTTCTAGGTTAGACACGGGATGCTGTCATGCTCTCTCAGGGCCCTCCTGCCTTTGCTAAGCTTACAAATCAGGTCAGTTATTCAATAGGCTTTCCGGCTTTGACCCAGCAAGCAGAACCAATTTTAACACTCAACTTTGCTCGCTTTGTGACTTAAGCACTTCCCACACCCTTTTCCAACTATAACGAAATCTCTTTGTTCTAGCTCCAGCCAAAACTGAGATTTCATAGTGCTGTAAGGCCAGCCATGTGTGCTGAACAAGGCTCTGCCTCCTATGAGTCCACTGGCATCTCTTTGACTTTACCTGAATCCATCACATTAAAAGAGAATCCAAAGGGATTGGTAGCTGGCATCGCTCTCCGGCTTTAGGGAAAGTACATTTGCCTATACTGCGTTCTCAGCCACGGATTTACAAACGCTACGGTAAACCAAAAAGTGGCTCATTAAAGACACTGGACTCTCCCTTTGCTTTAGTAACAGCTCCCCATCTCTCCTCTTGCTCTGAGAATCATTGATGCCCTTGCCTTATATTGGAGCAAGGGAGGGAAGGAGGAAAGGGATCGACAAGCTTCACTGCTGTCTTTTCAGGTGCTTGTATGAAACGGTATGTGCTTAAATTGGAAAACACACATCATATAGATTTTCACTATGTATCATGGCATGTTCCAGTATAGAACAGACTGTTTTCCTGTATACATAGCCAACTTACCCCCCCAAAAAAAATCTGTTTTAAGGCCTGATTGTTTGCCATGAATAGCAATGCGTGATTTGACTCGGGGCTATGGCTTGGATCTTGTGGTCGATTTCCACTAGCAGAAACTGAATCCCTCCTTCCACTGCAGGTGCTTCTCTCATGCTCTTCCTGGAGGTTCCCAGACCCCCAAAAGCAGCATTTCAGGGGAGCCCTTTGGGCTGCAGTGGGGGGGGGGGAGACATAAGAAAGCTTCATTCTGCTGATGGAAATCCCCTTCCAGTGGATTCAACCCATTGGCTTTGAGTTTTATATGTATAAAAATGTTGAGTCAGTGCTTGGAACCTTTAGGATCTGGGAAAGCAGGCCTGTGATGACCTCTAGCTTAGCAACTCTCTGCTTAATGTAGGCTATTCAGAGCTAAAGCAATGCCAACAGCCTCTGCTTAAAGACCTCAGGTGAGAAAGAGCCCACCCCTTTCCAGGCAATTGGTTCTGTTGTCAAACTGCTCTCACCAGGTGGAGGAGGAGGAGGAGGAGATTGGATTTATATCCCGCCCTTCACTTGGAGTGTCAGAGCAGCTTACAAACTCCTTTCCCTTCCCCTCCCCACAACAGACACCCTGTGAGGTAGATGGGGCTGAGAGAGCTCTGACAGAAACTGCTCTTTTTCAAGGACAGCTCTTGTCAGAACTATGGCTTGCCCAAGGTCATCCAGCAGCTGCAAGTGGAGGAGTGGGGAATCAAACCTGGTTCTCCCAGATTAGAGTCCGCACACTTAACCACTACACCAAACTGGCTTTAGGAGGATTGTCCTAAAGTTCAGCTGAATCTGCTGATCATTGGCTATTAGCTGGGATAACTAAAGGGAATATCCACATCCAGAAGCATTAAATTTCTGGATGCCAGTGCTGGAAAGCAACATCAGAGGAAGGTCTGGGTCCCCATGCCCTGTTTGCTAGCCCTCTAGGACAACCAGTTGGTCACTGTGTGAAAGAAGATGTAGGACAGACCACTGGTCTGAGCCAGGGAGGCATCTGTTATATTTTACCCTTCTGTTCCTGAAACCCATTATATATAGCCTTGTCCTCTGTGGAGAAGAAGGTTTTGTCATCTTCGAGGTGACAGCCCTTCAGTTATTTGAGGAGTGTGATCATGTATCCCCTCAGTCTTCTCGTCTCCAGGCTAAATATACACAGGTGTCATTCAAAAACTAAGAACGTTTAACCAGCACTTGTCTTATTGAATAGCCAATGGCCAACATCCTGCCCACTCAGCCAAGGGGGCCCAGTAAGGAGTGAGGACTTTGGAAAACTCGGGCTTTTTTAATTAAAAGAACGATGCCTCCTTAAAATATATTTTATTGTCGTTTGCCATGTGTTTCTGGCTGCTAGCAATATGCCAAGCCTTTCCCTCCTCACCAACCCGTTCCCTCTCACAAGGGGCCACTCTTTTTTCTCTTCAGATTGAAAAGTGACTCACGTTGAAGATGTATGATTTTGATATGCAAAACGATTCCCCAAAATTAGGGTCTGTCAAATGGAGGTTTCTAACTCTCATTCCTCCCGCCCCTCGCCCTCCTCTGAGGTTGATTATACCTTCCATCAGGAGCCAAAATAACATTGATCCACCCTCCACCCTCCCCTTCCGCTCCTCCCTCCTTTTGTTTTCCTCTGCCTCCTTTTCTTTAGTATCTCCTGTGTTTTCCTTTGGAGTCTTTCACCCATCATGCGCAGCCATTGTTATCCCCAGACATATCCCAGAGGGTTTCCTTCACCTGCTGCCCTTTTTCAGGCATTCCCCAGACCAGTGTCTTGAGAGAAAGCCCATGGGGGGGGGGAGAGAGAGATCTGAGAGAGAGAGAGAGACAGAAGCTTTGAGGGAAAGGAGAAAATTGGTAGGAGCCAGCAAACGGTTAATAGTTTAATACTTCACAAAAAAAGTCAAGACAGACTTGTGATTCTTGATGTTAATGAAGGTGTCACACATTGTCTAGAAAAGTTGTGCCTGGCAATCTTCCTTTTTTCGGATGCCTACACCACTGACATTTCATCTCACATTCAAAGAGCACTACCTTAATGAAATGCATAATTAACATATTCTAATTGTGCTGAGCGCTGTGATGATTTTGACAGAACTCACTTTCCATGTCTAATTTGATGCTAATTTAATCTGTTCCTCTCCCGCTGACATGACCTTTCTTGATTGAGTTTCACTGAGGGAAAAAAAAATTTGATGGATTGATTTATCAGCATTGCGAAGACAACAAAGGCTCAGGGTTCATGACAGAAAATGGGACAGGAACGGCCCTCCAAGCCTGTACGCTCTGAACTTTCTAGCTGTAATGTCCTCCTTCCAGAGACTGCTTGTCTGATCTTCTGATGGAATTTGAGAAACGTGACATCCATGTATGGGTTTGATCTTGGCAATAAAATGCAGTAAATATCTTATTGTGCCTTTGATTTTTTTGAAACGCAAACTTTGTCAGCTTCTCTTTTTTTGGTGGTTGTTGTTCTTGGGGAAACTCTATAGGCTGGCGATGAACAAAAAAACAACCCGGTCGAGCGTAGACATGTGGTAAGCTGCCTCAGTGCTCCCTGTGCTATTTATTTTGACTTCATTGTGTGATTCCCCCCCTTCCTGGATGTTGTTTTTGAGCTGTTTTGTGTGTATGCTGTCTCTGGTTTGGTGTGAGAAAACAGTGGTAGCATAACTGGAGAATACATAGGCACAAAAGGTTGTAAAGTTGGCATATCAGCTTTTGCTGGAAATCTGAGGCTTTCTGTAACAATAAAACGGCTTTAACTATCTGAGAATCATGCAATTTCACTTTGTGATGTTTTACAGGGGCAAATTCAGCATTCCGACCTCTGTTTGCTTTAAGGCAAATTTCTAAAACGCTTTTGGGAAAAGCCAGCATGGGGTAATTGTTAGGGTGGTGGACTAAGACCAGAGAGAGTTAGGTTCAAATTCCCATTCAGTCACAAAGCTCTCTGGGTGACTCTCTCAGTGGCCAGTCGCTTTCCTTCAACCTAACCTATTTCTGAAGGTTGTTGCGAGAATAAAATGTGGGAGGAGAGAATGGTGCATGCTGCCCTGAGCTCCTCCAAAAACATCAGAATAAAAATATAATGGATAAATAATAGTATGTTGGTTTTTATACCCTCATATCTCAGAAGAAACAGAATAAATCAATCACGAACACATACATGGTTGGGAATCTCAATATAATTATATCCAAAGTGGATGGCTTTAATAACAATGCAGATTTTGGAACTGGGTGCAGAGATTTACAGTCAAGAGCATACTGGCTTTCTGCTATTTTTTGGACAAAACACAAGTTCCTAGCCCTCAAGTTGTGACTCTTCACATGAATATATTCTGGTCACATCTCAGCAGGTCTGAGCAGGAATTCTCGATGCCAAGGAGCAGGGCGTCAGGGCCCTGATGTAGCTCTTTCCCACTCCCTATAACCACAAAAAGTAGAATGAACTATGCAAAATAAGCAAATTTCCCTATCTTGCCTAATTTGTGCAAGTTAGAGAACGGGGATACCATGTTGTTCTGGTAACACTGTACACCTTGAGGGATGGTGGCGTCTCTAGTAGTTTCCCTAGGAACAAAACTCTAACTTGTGATAAAATAAATATCCAGGCCATCAACTGCAAAATAGATTGCGTCCAAATTTACTAGCTCATCAGGCATCCTATTTTATCACAAAGATGGATTCAGCTGGGTAGCTGTGTTGGTCTGAAGCAATGGAACAAAGTTTGAGTCCAGTGGCACCTTTAAGACCAACACAGTTTAATTCTGGGTATAAGCTTCTGTGTGCCTGCACACAAAAGCTTCTACCCAGAGTTAAACTTTGGGTGCAGGAAAGATCCTGGTGCAGGAAAGATCCTTTGTGCCTTCTGTTAAAGGGAAATTATATTGTGTTCAACTTGACACTAAATGGGCACTGTGAACTAGGGCGACTGCAGCATTCCTGGCAGTGAGCTAGAACAGCACACCACAATCAAGCAATGTGCTGCCTGTGTGGACATAAACCTTCTGCATGCCCAGCTCTGCAATCATTTCATTGAAGGGTCACATCTGCACCCATAGTGCTGCAATGGTGTTGCCCATGCAAGACAAAGCTATGTGTGTTTCACTAGAGATGCTGCAGATTTTCAAGGAACCTGTGCAGTATCTGAATGTAATCATGTTTGGCACTCACAATCAGACCATGAGCTGATCAGGGATATGTTTGGATTGCATCAAGTAACTGGAACAGCTGCTGAACAAGTTTGCCGCTGCCTGTTGATCAGAAGCTCACTCACAGCTGATCAGGGGATCATCTGAGAGTTGGGAGCTGAGAAATAGAAGCAGAAGCAGCAGAAGAAGAAGTAGAGGAGGAGGAGGAGGAGGAGATTGGATTTATACCCCGCCCTTCACAACCCAAAAGTGTCTCAGAGCGGCTTACAAACTCCTTTCTCTTCCCTTCTCCACAACACACACCCTGTGAGGTAGGTGGGGCTGAGAGAACTCCTGACAGAAACTGCTCTTTTTCAAAAACAGCTTTTATCAGAACTATGGCTTGCCCAAGGTCATCCAACCAGGTGCAAGTGGAGGAGTGGGGAATCAAACCCGGTTCTCCCAGATTAGAGTCCACCCACTTAACCACTACACCAAACTGCTCCTTCCTCTTCCTTCCCTCCAAGCTTGAGTGTGGATAGAAGCAATGCTTTTAATGTCTGCATTGTTGAAGGGAATGGGGAATGTGGTGGCTTCTCTCCTTTTCTCTGCAGACCAAGCTGTCCGTTTGGGGGCGGGGAAGGGAAGGGAAATCAGTTGAGTTTAGGATTGTCAGCTCAAGGTCAGGAAAGTCCTGGAGATTTGGGGGTGGAGCCTGGGGAGTGTGGGATTCAGGAAGAGAAGGGACCTCGGTGGGTTATAATGCCGTAGAATCCACCTTCCAAAGCAGCTGTTTTCTTCAGGGGAAGTGACCTCTCTCATTGGGAGGTCCAGTTGTGATTCTGGAAGATCTCCAAGCACCACCTGGAGGATGGCTGCCTTAGTTGCACTTCTAACCTCCAAATATGCTATAGTTCCCAGAATGGGAGATCAGAAGCATCTAATTAGTGGCTGATCAGTTGGGAGTCAGCTCCTGATCCCCCCACCCCTTAAAATAACCCCTATTTTGAGTATACAGCAAAATTGTCCCAGCAGAGGGATCAGCTGGGAGTCATACACATGAACAGGTTCCAAACAACCATGCAGCTGATTAAGCCATTGTCTACCTGATCGCCACTGGTGAAAGGATCTGAAGTGACAGGGGTTCAAGCATGCTTAGTGTTTACCAGAGTGCCCATTGAGCTCTGGGCATGGGGTGATGGTGACATGCTCAGGAGATTTTTCTGGGGCATTTTCTTCAGTGACCATGTGGACGATTACAGCTATTTTCTTGTTTCCGCCAATTGGAATAATGAGGATTGAAATTGAATTTGCAGTCATGCTTGTTCATCGAATGTTCCTTTTCATTAGAAGAGTTCGCTTCAGTGAAATCATGGGCACTTTTGATAAGACAGCAAGCAAGCAAAAAAGCTGTTAGGAAATGACTTGTTCGTAAGTTGCCGCAATAATTTTTGGCCTTCGTCTATTACTTGACACTTTTTCATTGTCATTCAGAAATGAAAATGTATCATTTCAATTGCCGTCCCATTAGAACAGAAGCCAGGCATGCCACTCGTTGTAGCTGATATACAAATTGCAGCGGAATCAGTCTGTGAACTCCTGATCCTCCTGGATTCACCGAGGTGGGAAGTGTGTGCCTGCACATGAGAGGAGGAATAGCATTCCAAGCAAATGGCTATTAATTTGAATGATGGAACAGTCAGCAAGGAGGGCTTTCTTATCAAGGTTCCTACAGAAGGGAAAGTGAAAATTAGTAACAAAAACACTGACTGTAAACAAAAACTGCAAGCAATCGGCTAGGAGAGTTTGGGAGAAAGCAAAATGCACTGGCAAATGCTTCACGCAAAGGACTTTGCAGCTCTTCGCTCTTCAACAAAAATGGCAGTTACTCAATGCTCCCTCTAAGCTGTGGAGTCTTGTCAGCAAAAATTCAACTTTGTGAGCTATTGGCATTAAAGTTGTGAGCAAGCGATTTGGTTACTGCATAAACCAGTTTGCTTTACATAAGAACATAAGAGAAGCCAATGTTGGATCAGGCCAATGGCCCATCCAGTCCAACACACTGTCACACAGTGGCCAAAAATACCAGATGCCATCAAGAGGTCTACCAGTGGGCCCAGGACACTAGAAGCCCTCCTTGAAGCCATACCTTTGGAGCTAAGACAAAAATGTGTGAGCTGGAGGCTAAAAAACTGAGCTACCTCACACTAACTCAGCTTAGAGGGAACATTGCAGTTACGTCATGCAACTGTTTATAAATGGGCAAGTCACCACAGCATGATTTTCCCCATCCACTTCAGGAGCACCTAAGGTTGCCAACTTCAGGTTGGGAAATACCTTAAAATTTGGGGGCAGAGCCGGGGGAGGGTGGGGTTTGGGGAGAGGAGGTACCTCAGCAGGGTCTAATGCCATAGAGTCCACTCCAAAGTAGCCATTTTATCCAGGGAAATTGATCTCTGTCATCTGGAGATCCGTTGTAATTCCAGGAGATCACCAGGCCCCCACCTAGAGGATAACAACCCTACCTATAATAGTGAGTATTCTTGGATGAGGAGTTCAAGAGATTGGCTGAGATCCTACAGTTGCTGTTCAATCAGCGGAGGAGTGGAAGCAATTTCCACTGATTCCCCCCCACACACCAACCTGGAGACCTCCACTTTGACTATTGTGCTATTTGTAACTGTTCCTTGACTCCCTCGAAAAGGAATTTCAGTGGGCTGCAGTGGGAGGAGGACATAGGAAAGTTCTGCTCTGCTTTTTGATTCCATAGGATCCAAGCCATGTTTTGGAACAAAGGACCCAAATCAGGGGAACTCAAAGGGTGTGTCATGAAAATGCATTGCCTGTCCTTAGGATAAATTATGCAAAGCATGTGACATATAACTTATTTATTATCTTTTGAAGCAGAGTTAAGATATATTGGAAAGGACTAGAATGAAATGATGTGTTGGGTGAAGGAAGGGCAGCTGAGTGGTAGAAAATAGATTGGGAACAGCAGGTAATATCTGGCTTCGAACACTGGAATCTTTATCCAAATCTCCTTCTTCTTCTTTTTACATTTCATATCTTCTTGGCAATCATGAGAACTAGACACATACTGTTCTCAAGAAATGAAATGCTGTACGAAAGACTGCACTGTGCATGCATTATGCTTGTACTGTATACTGTGTGCATACCCTGTGGGGAGGGGCTGTGGCTCAGTGGAAGATCACCTGCTTGGCATGCAGAAGGTCCCAGTTTCAATACCTAGCACCAGTAAGGATCAGGTTGTAGGTGCTGTGAAGGATCCCAGCCTGAGACCCTGGAGAGCTACAGCCAGTCTGAGTAGACAGTGCTGACTTTGATGGACTGAAAGTCTGATTCAGTTTAAGGCAGCTTCATGTGTTCAGGTGTACACTATACAGCACTCATGCAGAGATGTGAATTATGATCAGTGATGTTGTCTTCAGCTGTTTTGGGGGGGATTATACACTGAACGACTGAGCAATGGCTCCTTTCTGTCTACCCAACCAAGGGTAACAATAGTGCTACATTCAAACAGATGTGTTTCCTTTTCCCAAGCTTCTAAGACCATCTGACATTTTGTAAGATAGGTCTTGCTGGGTAACGAAGACGCTAGAACATAAGAGAGAACATAAGAACATAAGAGAAGCCAATGGCAAGATGGAACTTTGGCAAGATGGAACTTTCCTTATGAGAAATTCAAGGTTCTACAGCAGAAAGATGGTTCTCTGGACTTCTTATAGATGGGGAAACAGCTTTGTTTTGGTTTGCAAGGTGTGATTCTAAGTTTGTTCTTAAGGGGTTTACTATCGGCCTAAGCTCATCACAGCTTGGGACATAAGCAGGGCTGTCTACAGTTAGTACTTGGATGGGGGACCACCAAAGAAGACTGAGGTTGCTACATAGACGAAGGCAACGGCAAACCATCTCTGCTCATAAGAACATAAGAACATAAGAGAAGCCAATGTTGAAACAGGCCAACGGCCCATCTAGTCCAACACTCTGTCACACAGCAGCCAAAATATACCAGGTGCCATCAGGAGGTCCAGCAGTGGGGCCAGGGCACCAGAAGCCCTCCCACTGCTGCCCCCTCCAGCACCAAGAATAGAGTGCATCACCTGCCCCAGACTGAGAATTCCCATCTATACCCTGTGGCTAATAGCCACTGATGGACTTCTGCTCCATATGTTTATCTAATTCCCTCTTGAAACTGTCCATGCTTGCAGCTGCCACCACCTCCTGTGGCAGTGAATTCCATATGTGAATCATCTCTTGCCTTGAAAACTCCATGGTCCTGGAGTCACCAGGAATCATAGAAAGGGTCATACAGGCCATCGAGTCCAGCCCCCCTCCTCAATGCAGGATCAGCCTAGAGCAGCCCTGACAAGTGTCTGTCCAGCCGCTGCTTAAAGACTGCCGGGGGCGGGGGGGGGGAGCTCACCACCTCTCTAGGCAGCTGATTCCACTGTTGAACAGCTCTTACTGTCAAAAAGTTTATAGAATCATAGAAGTCAGGAATCAGTTGCAACTTGACCACACACAATTAATTAGAGGTTTGCTAATTAGGGCTTGCTCACAGAGTCACATTATCTAAAGATGTGAAACCTTTAACGTTTTACAGTGAATGTGTGTGCGTCCTGCACGTACTTGAATACACCTGTTTATAAGAAGGAGCCAACACACATTCATTTTACAAATGAAACTGAGGACCAAAACAAGGGATTAAAATCACGAATTCAGTTGTACGTGCATTGAATGTGACATGATGTCAGGTAGTCCTGTCAGGTGTATGGTATGCAGAGGGAGTACTCTGGTCTCCCATCCTTCGAACTTTCATTCACTGTCTCTTATCAGGTCTCCGACCTTGCTTCTCCAGCTGCTGGGGTTTGGCTGGGAACCTAACGGTTTCTAGATTATTTTGCTTGCTTGCCACTGCTATTGCCCATGCACGCAAACATTATTCATTGGCTTCTGCTGTATGGGGGGGGGATGCTTGAATGTAGTATATCTTGACCGGCCCTATTGTATGTGGCCATTACAGACACAAGCTGTACACGTGTCTTTAGTTCTGCTTCACCATTAAACATTGTCTTCTGAAGAAGCCCTGTGTTGTGTCAGCTGACTGAGGAACCTGACAAAGTGTCTGTAATGTACTCGACACATGTATAAAGAAAAACCAAGCATACACTGTACATGGATTGCAGATGCATTCGCTGTAACTTGTGAACAAGGCTTCTGTCGATTGGGTTAATTTGTCCTTTGTGTTGCTCTTACATCATCAGATCTGACTGGCTGCATATTGTCATGCTGTTATTCTGTTTATCATTTGATCCCCAGTTGGTTGGGATTTGCCCACTGAACAAATGCAGGAATCATTGACTTCAGCTGCCCTCAGTGACGTCATGATGTAGCTAGATGTGATTGGCTGCATAGCTTGTCAGAGGCAATGATAATTCATTGATGGAGGATAATAGCTAGACAGACCCATGTAGAACAAAAGGGGGCATTCATGTTTAGTTTATGAAAAGCATATGTCTCAAGCCATCTCTCTTGGAACACAGCAAAGGCTTTCCAAGGCAGCACAGAGTCACATTGAATGCAGTAAAATAAATGCAAAATAAAATTCAAAAAATAGGGGGGGAAATGACAAGGCAGCAGAACTTCAGAAATGTAAGACTCTTTTGCTTGCCAGAACAGCCATCTATGGGTCTTTGAAGGGTTTTTAAATAGAAAGTCTCTTTTTCAAGTGTGTCAAGCATTTAAAAACCCACAATCCCAACTGTATGTGCTTGTGAGGGCTGCTTTATGCAGTTTTCCATCCATGAGTCTGTTGTTGAAAACTGCTTCAATATACAGGCATCTACTAAGTGCCATTACTCTGTGTAGAGCCAGTGTACTGTATTGGCTACAGTGCTGGATTAGGATTTGGGAGACATCAGGCCTGAATGCCCTTTCTGGCATTGAAGCTCACTGGGTGACTTTGTGCCAGTCACTCTCAGCCTAAACTATCTCAAAGGGTTGTTTTCATGATAAAAATGGAGGAGGGCAGAATGATGTTGAGAGGTGCTTTGGATTCCCACTGGGGACAAAAGTGGGGCATAAATAGATCTAAATGAATAAATAAATCCAAGTGCCACATACCAGCTCACTCAGTTCCCCCTTGGGTGACTATATATTCCTCCTTGGGATATACAGGGGCTGTTTTCTTCAGTTTCATATTATTATTATTATTATTACTATTACTATTACTATTACTATTACTATTATTATTATTATGCTAATTTTCTGCCCCCAAGGTATTGACGAATAGGAGAAAAAAATGGCCTCTCGTAGTGATGCTCTAGGAATTTCACCTAGTCTCTGTGGTAAAGATAGCAGCTTAGAACATCCCCCAGAAATGACATCACGTCCTTCCCAGGCACTGCCCTTCCAGGCACCACTTTCCAAATCATCCAGCATTTGCAGTTTTGGAACCCTACTTTCTACATACCTGAGGGAGTCCCCAAATAAGTAGAAAATATATATTAGTAAACTAACCACCACCACCCTAAACATAATAGCCTCATGAAGACTAAATATACTCTTGGAGGCACAGAATGTTGAGGTCAGTTAAAAAAAAAATGTAAAGGGTGGCAGACAATCAGACTTCTCAAGCTCCTGAACAATTATAGAATCCTGAAATGGGAGAGTTGAGAGACAAGGGAGATTCCCAAATTGTTTCTCTCTCCCATGATTCCTCACAGACTCCCATAGGCTGTACCCATAAAAGAAGACTCAGCAGTGATCAGATCTAAGCCAACCAGTCTCTCCACTGGCTAACAGTGGCTGATCATCTGATACTGGATAGCTACAATCAGTCTCTGTTAAATAACTTCTACGGCTAGCCTCCACTTCCCTGCTAGGAATTATCCCATTTGTATAAAGCAGACACAAAACAAAACTGACCTCAGTTGAAGTATCCAAGGCTTTGGCCTCCTCTCACCAAGAAGAGTGCCCTAGATTTGGAGTCACTGCTGTGTTTACTGGCCCCTTCATAACAATGTCAGCCATCGGCAAGTTGGTTTTAAAAAAGAGAGAGAGAAGTCATCTTTGAGGCTGTCAGAATCTTCTGCACTGTTGCACTCCCCGACATGATATGCTAACTCCAGTACCATTTTGCAGGCAAGTTTGAGCTTAGAGGATGGGTCATGCAGGGATGACACCACTCCAGTTGGCTGTCTCCTTTGGGACGGAGAAATTTATGCTTGCAGTTCCATTCTGTCCTTCAGTGTAAAACTCAGAATTTCTTTCCCCGCTTTGTTTCTTTTAATGCAAGGGACATTCTCTGAACATTCTTTTCAAGGCTCTTTAGATTCCCTTCTTCCCTGTCTATTCCCCATTTGATCTGTTTCCCTAGATAAGATCTGGGGCATAACCTCACCGCATGTAAGCATTTTTTAAAAATCCCACTGATTTCAGCAGAAGAGTGGAACGCATACTTAAATCTCTCCTTTGGAAAGCAACGGGCTTATAGCTACTTTTATTTATTTATTTATTTGCTTCATTGTTTATTTATTTATTGTCAAATTTGTACCCCACCCTCCCTGCAAAGCAGGCTCAGGGCGGCTTCAAAATAGCGTAAATCCAGAATAAAACATACATAATTAAAACACAACTGTTAAAAATAATACAATACAAAGTGCTGGCAGCGATTAAAATTCGATTAGGTGGCGTGCTTTCAAATGGATTTCCAACAAGTGCTAGAAGTTCTTCTGCTTGTCAGCTCATATGACAACTGCTTGATGGTAAGCGCTAGAAGTTCTCATCCGCTCTCATGGCAGCTACTCAATGGTAAAGTTATGAGTCGGGTGCTATAGCAGCGGCGGCCCCTAATTAAATGCCTGGCAGAAAAGCTCCGTCTTACAGGCCCTGCAGAACTGAGAAAGGTCCCACAGGGCCCTGATCTCCTCCGGGAGCTCGTTCCACCAGGTAGGGGCCACCACCGAAAAGGCCCCGGCCCTAGCAGCAGCTAGCCTGACCTCCCTCAGGCCAGGGAAGGTCAGCCGGTTTTGAAACCCAGAACATAGTGCTCTCTGGGGTATATACGGGGAAAGGCGATCCCATAGGTATGTTGGACCCCAGCCATATAGGGTTTAAAGGTAAGAACCAGCACTTTGAAGTGGATTCAGTATGCTATTGGCAGCCAGTGCAGTGTCCTTAACACAGGCTGGATGTGCTCCCATCTAGGGAGACCCATCAATAGCCTGGCCACAGCATTCTGCACTAGCTATAGCTTCCAAATCCATGACAAAGGCAGCACCATGTAGAGAGTGTTACAGTAGTCTAGTCTCAAGGTGACCATCGCGTGGATCACTATAGCCAGGTCGGCATGCTCGAGGAAGGGAACCAACTGCCTAATCAGCCTAAGGTGGTAAAAGGCAGACTTAGCAGTGGCTGCTACCTGGACCTCCATCGTAAAGGAGGGATCCAGGAGCACTCCCAAACTCTGAACATCCGGCACTGGGACCAATGAGGCCCCCCCGAAGGTCGGGAGTGAGATCCCCGCCCCCAAACTGCTCTGACCTAGGCACAGGACCTCCATCTTTGCTGGATTCAGCTCAGCCGACTCAGTCTAAGCCAACCAGCCATGGCCTGCAATGCCTGGTCCAGGTCTTCTGGTCCGGAATCTGACTGGCCACCTAACATCAGATAGAGCAGGGTGTCATCGGCGTACTGGTGGCATCCCAGCTTATACCTCCAGGCAATCTGGGCAAGGGGGCACATATAGATATTAAATAACATCGGGGACAGCACAGCCCCCTGAGGCACACCCTTTGTCCCTGACCCTGGAGAAAGGAGGCAAGCCACTGCAAGGCGAGCCCCCGAATCCCCGTGTCGGCGAGGCGGTGGACTAATAGCTGGTGGTCGACCATGTCAAACGCGGTCGACAGATCTAACAACAGCAATACCGCTGTTCCGCCTCGATCCAGATGTCTCCGGAGGTCATCAGTCAGAGCAACCAGCACTGTCTCTGTCCCATGACCCCGATGGAAGCCGAACTGGAAGGGATCTAACATGGAATGTCATCCAGAAAACCATGCAGCTGTATCACCACTGCCCTATCAATCAGTTTGCCCAAATAGGGCAAATTGGAGACCGGCCAGTAGTTGGCCAAATCGGCCAGATCTAAAGATGGTGTTTTCAAGAGAGGGTGGACCATCGCTTCCTTGAGTGCCCCAGTGTATATCCTACCATTCTCCCCCAGTGGGGACCCAAAGCAGTTTACACCATTCTCCAGTTTGGTGTAGTGGTTAGGAGTGCGGACTCTAACCTGGGAGAACTGGGATTGATTCCCCACTCCTCCACGTGCAGCTGTTAGTGTGACCATGAGTCAGTCACAGTTCTCTCAGAGCTGTTCTCTCAAGAACAGTTCTTGAAAGAGCTCTCTCAGCCTCACCTACCTCACAGGGTGTCTGTTGTGGGGAGGGGAAGGGAAAGGAGATTGTAAGCTGCTCTGAGACTCCTTAGGGCATAAATCCAATCTCTTTTCTTCTTCTTCTTCTTCTTCTTCTTCTTCTTCTTCTTCTTCTTCTTCTTCTTCTTCTTCTTCTTCTTCTTCTCTCTCCTCCTCCTCCTCCTCCTCCTCCTCCTCCTCCTCCTCCTCCTCTCCTCCATTTTATACCCACAACTGCCTAGTGAGGTAGATTCAGGTGAAGCAATAGAACAAAGTTGGAGTCCAGTGGCACCTTTAAGACTAGAAGTAAACTTTGTTGGTCTTAAGGTGCTGCTGGATTCAAAATTTGTTCTTGTGAGGTAGGTTATTTCTAAGAGTTTGTGATGGACCCAAGGTCACCCAGCAAGCTTCTATGGCACAAGTGGGGATGTGAGCCTGGGTCTCCCAGCTCCTAGGCCATTTTATGCCCTGACCTGGATGGCCCAGGCCAGCCCAGTCCCATCAGATCTCAGAAGCTAAGGAGAGTTGGCCCTGGTTAGTTCTTGGATGGGAGACCACCAAGGAAGTCCAGGAATGCTATGCAGAGGCAGGCAATGGCAAACTGCCTCTGGTTATATCTTGCATTTGAAAATGCTATGAGGTCACCATGAGTGGGCTGCAACTTGATGGCATATTCCACCACCAGGTTAGGCTGAGAGCCAGTAGCTCACAAAGTAGAATTTTTGCTCACAAGACTCCGCAGCTTAGAGGGAGCATTGGCTGAGAGTGTTTATAACTGGCCCCAGGTCACCCAGCAGGCTTCCATGGAACTTAAGAACATAAGAGAAGCCATGCTGGACCAGGCCAACGGCCCATCCAGTCCAACACTCTGTATCACACAGTGGCCAAAACCCAGGTGCCATCAGGAGGTCCGCCAGCAGGACCACAACTGCAGAAGCCCTCCCACTGTTGCTCCCCAAGCTTCCATGGCACAGTGGGGATTCAAACCCAGATCCCAGTCCGACACTCTAACCCTTGCACCAGTGTTGGTTAAATATGCTTTGAAGAAGCCCTGAGTTCCCCAGGTTGGATGTGGAACTGGGGAGGCGGGAAGATGGCATGTACGAGCCTGAGCTACTCACTGTGACACACCTGCACTTGTTTACGTGTCAGTGGACTTTGCACAGGAGGCACTGCTGGGGTGGCTTCATTCTATTTACAGCTCAGTTTCCCTCCATGAACCTCAAGGAGGCATATGCCAGATTCCCATAGGATTCCTGGGTTGTGTCCCATGCGGGCACAGAGTAGACCCGAACTGGCTTAGTTTCAGCAAGCTCGCTACATCGTGTACCTCCAAACCATGACCCGGCAGTGTTGCAAGATCGTAGTCCAGACAATAAAATGATCTTTAGCCCATTCCATTCCCAGAAAGCTCGGGGCAGCCAGCGCCGATCCAGGCAGAGCAACCAAGACAGCCATTTGACTGGGCCCAGCTTGACTCTAAAATGCTAGGAGCAAGCCTGGGGGTCCCAAGGGACTCTTCCTCTGTGTGAACGATCGAGGCAAAGTAAATGTTGCTTTGAGGGGGCTGCCAGCCCTGCTAACAGCATGATGGAAGAAGTAAATTAAAGCTGATAATTTAATTACAGTGATGCATTCTCCTCCCACCCCCACCACCGGTGCTTTCCCCAAGCAGTACAGAGTCAACATTATGCATTTTACTCTCCTTTGGATGAGAGAGAGAGAGAGAGCACAAGAGACATAGGACAATTTTGTAATATATGTTTATTTACATACATGCAAGTTGAGTGTATTGGAAGCAGACAGATTCCTCCAGAGGCAGCACAACCACTAATCCCGCATCAGATCCCCACAGAGCAGCCGGATGCCCCAAATTAGCCGAGTCTTGCTAAAAAAAACAGTAAGGTTTTCTCCCATTCCCTCTGCCTCTACCCAGATTCAAGCCGCAAGTCTCTGTTCTGGCTGCCTTTCCGTCCTTTCCTCCAAAAACTCTGATGGACAGCAACATATATACTTCTAAATATGGCCAGATCTGTGGATACTTAAATCTGGAGACTGGAATCACAAGCAGACAAGACAGATCTTGTCCTAGTGATAGGAGAGAAAGAGGGATGTATCTGTCCTCACTCTGTCTCAGCATGAATCCAGTTTCAGTAAGGGTCGTGTAGTCATGGTCCATATATTAGAATCATAGAGTTGGAAGGGGCCATCCAGGCCATCTAGTCCAACCTGCTGACCAATGTGGGATAAGCCTAGAGGATCCCTGGCAAGGGTTTGTCCAGCCGCTGCTGAAAGACTGCCAGTGTGGGAGAGCTCACCACCTCCCGAGGCAGCTGATTCCACAGTTGAACAACTCTTACCATAAACAAGAGTTTCCTAATATCTGGCTGGTACCGTCCTGCCCTTAATTTAAACCCATTATTGCAAGTCCTCTCCTCTGCTGCCGACAGGAACAGCTCCAGCAATCATGTCCCCCCCTCAACCTCCTCTTCTCCAGACTGAGCATTCCCAAGTCCCTCAGACTTTCCTCACAGGGCTTGGTCTCCAGGCCGTGCATCGGTGCCAACAGAAGTTTCGTTTATACCCATTGAAGATGCATTGCCAGCCCCCATCTTCTTTTTATCCAAAAGGGGGAGGTGAACACGAGGACTGATATCACCTTCCTTTAAAAATATGAACAATACCCATTATTTCCCCCCCCCACTTTTACAAGCTGGTAAAGAACAAAGCAAACTTATTTATTTAGCTATTGCTTAACAAATTGCTCTTAAAAATGCTACTGCCTTATTCACATGAGCATCATTTTAATAAGAATGGAAAATGAATGGGGGGGGGAGATGAGTCCATTCTTATGAAAATGACTGTAAAGGGTATGGAAAATTGTGCAATTACAACTAGGCTTGAATATTCTCGATTGTAAGAATTTAGAAGGGGGAAAAACTATTTGCTATTTCTTTTCCTGGGGTCAGCTTTCAAGATCGCCAATCTTTGCAGAGGCAATTCTCTTGAATGGAGTAAGCGGTAAATGCTTCAAGATTTGACTCCTGCTGCGTCTATCCAGCATTTAATGTGTTCCTCCTAATAAGGTTTACATAAGATTGCATAATGAGCAGGTATGCACGAGGGTTTTTAAGAAGCAAATGACTTTTATCTTTGAGCAACACAGGTCGTGAAAGTGAGGCTTATCTGGCTGGCATCTAAATGATGGTTTTGTAGGTATTAAATTGTCTTTAGCATTCTTGTTGGGATAATGGCAACAGATTTGCAGCAGTTGCATAAAAATACACCATTAATACCTTTTTTTTAAAAAAAAAAGGAGAGTAAAAAGAAGCCAAGACCCATTTCCAAGCTGAATCGTTTCTAAATTTAAACTTTAAAAAATGAAGATGATTACATCGAAATATTAGGACATCTATTATACTGGTGATCAATGCTCCCTCTAAGCTGTGGAGTCTTGTGAGCAAAAATTCTACTTTGTGAGCTCCTGGCATTAAAGTTGTGAGCGAGCGATTGGGCTGCTGCATCAATTAATTTGCTCTGGAGCCACCCTTCCTGAGCTAAGACAAAAATGTGTGAGCCGGAGGCTGAAAAACTGTGAACTAGCTCACACTAACTCAGCTTAGAGGGGACACTGCTTGTGATTTAAAGAACCATTTTGCATACACAGAGAATTCTACCGGTGTTTAGTGTTTATTTAATGAACCAGCTTGGTGTAGTGCTTAGGAGCATGGATTCTAATCTGGGAGAACTGGGTTTGATTCCCCACTTCTCCACATGCAGCTGCTGGTATGACCTTGGGTCAGTCACAGATTCTCTCAGAGCTGTTCTATCAAGAGCAGTCCTCAAAAGAGCTCTCTCAGCCACACCTACCTCATGGGGTATCTGTTGTGGGGAAGGGAAGGGAAGGGAGACTGTAAGGCACTGTGAGACCCCTTCGGGTAGTGAAAGGCAGGGTATAAATCCAGTCTCCTCCTCCTCCTCTTCTTCTTCTTCTTCTTCTTCTTCTTCTTGTCTCACTTTTTTCCCCCAGTGGGGACTCAAAGTGGCTTATCACATTGTCCTCCACCTTTATCCTCATAATAACAACCCTGTGAGGTAAGTCTGAGTCCAGGGGCACCCTTAAGACCAAGAGAGTTTTATTCAAAGTGTAAGCTTCCATGTGCAAAGCACACTTCTTCAAACAAATGGAACAAAATCTCCTCAAGGGTTACTTACAGGAAAAAAAGAGGGTGGGGGCAGCTGTTAGGAGGGGCCACTCAGAGCCAAGATGCACATGCAGAGCTGAAATTGGGTCAGGTGGCCAGTAAAATCAATGGACAGCAGCAAATTAGCATGTAAATCCAAGAGTTAACAAAAGGATGTGAGAATGAAGCTTGAGTCCAGCAGTACTCTGAGTGGCCCCTCCTAATGTCTGTCCCCACCCTCTTTTTTCCTGTAAGTAACCCTTGAGGAGGTCTTATTCCATTTGTCCAAAGAAGTGTGTTTTGCACATGGAAGCTTACACATTGAATGCATCTTTGTTGGTCTCGAAGGTGCCACTGGACTCAAACCTTGTTCTGCTGCTTCAAAACAACACAGCGACATACCCGAATTTTCCTGTGAGGCAAATTAGGCTGAGAGAGGGTGACGGGTCATAGGTCACCCAGCAAGGTTTCATTCCAGGTCTCTCAGACCTTTGTCAGACAGTCGAGCCTCTACCCCCACGGCAGCTCTCAGGAACATGGATAAACTCTCCTTTCTGCAAAAGCCGTCAAAGTACAGCAAAATCATCGATTCTGATGCCACAACTGGAGCTCCAGAGACAGGCTGTTGAACAACAAGTGGCTTATCTCTTTAGCATAGTTTTGCCAGCCTAAGGCTGGCAAACAGTAGGAGATTTAATTTGGGGTGAGGGCCCTCAATGGCAGCGTGGTATCATTGCCAGCAATCTCTTAACATCAATTTCAATGTGAGCTGCAAGTGAGATCATCACACAGGGGAGAAGTTCTAGCATTCCCCAAAACAGGGTGGTCTCCTGGGATTACAACTGATTTCCAGAAGACCAAGATCAGCTCCCCTGGAGAAAATGGCTGCTTTGAAGGGTGGACTCTATGGCATTGTACCCTGCTGAGGTCCCTCCCCTCCCCAAACTCCACCCTCCCCTAGGCTCCAGCCCCAAATCTCCAGATATTTCTCAAGTAGAAACTGGCAACCCTAACTCCAAACTCTGTGGGCTGATCGCCCTCCTCCAAGTTCTCCAGAATTTCCCATCACCTAGCCGAGAAAAGGTGGTCAAAACCACCAGGGGGCATGAGGACTCCAGTCAAACTGGGAGACTTGAACTCCCTACTTTGACTGCAGGACTTGCTCTAGCCCCCCCCCCCCCAGACATTGAACACAGAGCAGCAGGGAGCAAAGAGCAGCAGTGGTGGGACATGTAAGTTTTGATAGGGTTGCCAGGTCCCCACGGCCCCTGGCAGGGGATAGGGGGTGAGGGTCGCCAGATACAGTTCAGGAAACTCCTGGAAATTTGGGGATGGAGTCTGGGGAGGACAGTGACCTCAGTGGAATACAATGCCATAAGTCTGCCCTCCAAAGCATCCATTTTCTCCAGTGGAACTGATCTCTGTAGTCTGAAGCTGAGCTGTAATTCTGGGGGATCCCCCAGGTCCCACCTGGAGGCTGGCATCCCTGGGTTTTGAGGCCTGGTGCTGCATTCTCAGGAGTCCTCAGCTGTGAGCGATAAGGTGACCAGGTTTGTGAAAGAGCAGTTTTCAGCTCCTCCAATTGCCCACCAACAAGCTGTTTCGGAAAGGTGAACGCTCGGGCTCATTCTGCCGAAACTGAAACTTCACACTTTCTCTGGAAGAAACATTGCAAAAATCTTTCGTCTCCTCAGCTGATGTGGCCTTGGCAGCCGACTTCAGCTGACAAGCTCATGTATTTGTATAACAAGCCATGCTAAGTATTTTTTCGGCCTAGTGTTTAGAAACACACAGAGGGGAGGGGGTGGCGGGAAGAATGAATAAATATGGAAATCAAATGTAAAAACTCCTTGCACTCGTAACTGGCTTCCCCAGGGGGAATTCTTTCCTGTGTTCTCTGTCTTCTTCCTTCCACTCAGCGAAATGACTGCCAGTCATTAAGCGGAGCTGGAAGGAGTTCACTGTACAATAATTGAACACCAATGGGCCCACCTTCATTTGCATTTCCCATTTTTTGATTGGCAGCTGTACATGAGATGCCATATCAGTTGAAAGTATGTTGTGAGCTGGTACTAATGATCCGGTGGCTCCAGGGAAGCCTGCCATATTGTAATTTGGCTATCAGGCATGAAAGAAATAATTCTAAGTGCCAGCAACGTGAAGCCGAATAAATGTTTCAGTGCTGTGGGTTGCCAAGGGTGACACTTCTGATTTACTATAAACGAATGCCCTGTTGCCTTTGGGGTTGGGGGAGTTCGCATTGTATCTGAGATGTGTGTATAAAACATTAGTATTAGAAAATGGCTTCTGCGCGGGATGGGAAACGGAGGCCTGATCCCAGAAGGCAGTGGAATGTTTACAGCTGGATGAAAGGATTTTTCCCCCCTACCTACTGCAATGACAGCCAAAATAGGATTTTTTCCCCCTGAGATGGAGAATAATGGCGGTGTTAACTCAGGCTGGCCTCCCCCCCCCACCCCCGCACCACAACAAAATGCTTTTTATTTGCAAAATATGCACCGAATCTGTTTTCTCCTACTGTTTCTGAGAGGCAGTTTGACTTTGGAGGGAGTGGTGGAGAGGACGAGTGAAATCTTTTGTAAACTACCCTGCTAGGGACAGTCACGTGTAAGAATTGTCAGCCACGGATTAAGAACATTCTGGTTCCTGGGTGGGGCCAGGAACAGGTCAGGAGGTGGAGCCTGCCAGACACCGGCAGGAATGGAGGTAATTGCAAACACCTTTGTTTTTCAGTCCTACGGCTGCCTGGTGGCAGATGTGGTTGGCTGAGTTCATATTTGCATACTACTGTGAGGTAAAAGAGCCTCTCAGCAGAAGAGTTTGAGACAATCCCCACAGTTGGCTCTGCTGAGCTGTAGGGTTCCCAACACTGCCTAGGGAAAACCTTGGAGGTTTGGGGGTCAGTGCCTGGGGAGGGTGGAATTTGGGGAGGATGTGACATCACTTCCAGGCAATGCTCTCGGAGTTTCCCCTAGTTTCTATGGTAAAGTCCAAAAAGACTCAAGGAAATTTCTAGAGTCAGTATAGATGCAGTATATTCTCCTGGTCCTCAGTTTCTTAAAGGTGGGAGATTGAGGCGTTACTGGAAAACCTTTGAAGTTGCCACATTGTTTTGCCAGTGCTCAGCGGAGCCTGCATGGAGAGATAGAAGAGAAAGCAAATCTTTGCAGTCTCTTATACTGCAGCATATGTCAAAACACAAACACCTCATGCCCTAATATATGAGTTCAGGTATGCACACAAATGGAAAGAGATGCTATTGTCTTTTATTCAGAACTACTGGCGGTCAGTGGAGTGGATCCAGTCATGATGTTCAGCAAAGCCGGAAGCCTTTCTTCAGCCTGTGCTGTAGGAAGGCTGCTTAGGCTGGAGGAAGGTGTCCAACACTGTTGAGCACATAATTCTTTTATTACAAGGAGTAATGGACTTCTGTTGAACATGAATGACAAGCCTAGTCTTGGTTCACTATGCACCCAGTGGTCACAAAATTCAGGATCCCTGCTGATGATTTACAGCACCATCATGAGCTGGGAAACACCCATACGTCTTCCTGGTGCTGAAGCTTTCACACTTCTTAAGTGGCATAAGGGATAAAAATGAGGAAATGCAGTGAACATACCTGAACACATGCAGCTGCCTTATTCTGGGTTGGATCCGACCATGTGTGAATGGAAGGAAGGAAGATGCACTTTGCACCATTCACCTGCTCAAGCAATAGTGCAAGGGCTGAAGCCACACATAGTGCTCCAATATATTTATTTATTTATTGAATTGAATTTCTAGCCCATCCTTCCCTGCACAGTAGGGCTCAGGGCGGGTTACATAAATATACACAATAAGTTAAAACAATTAAAACACAATCTGCACAACTTTAAAAACTGATACAAGCATCGAATAGTACAGAAGATGGCAATGAGAGACAGTTAGTAAGCTCCCGCAGAGAACAAAAAACAGACAGCACAAAAGTCAGGTGGGGGAGGCCGATGGAGTTGGATCTCTGCCACCTCAACCATAGGCCCAACAGAACATATCTGTTTTACAGGACCTGTGGAATTGAACAAATCCTGCAGGGCCCTGATCTCATTTGGTAGAGAGTTGCACCAGTCTGGTGCCAGAATCAAAAAGGCTCTGGCTCTGGTCGAGGCTAAGCAGATCTCCTTTGAACCAGGGACCACCAGCAGATGTTGATCTGTGGGGCATAAAGCTCCTTGAGGGACATATGGGGAGAAACAGTCCTGTAGATCTGTTGATCCCAGACCACACAGGGCTTTAAAGGTTAATACCATAACCTTGAACTTGATCCAGTATTCCACTGGTAGCCGATGCAGCTGGCAGAGCACTGGTTGTATGTGCGCTCTTAAAGGTAAGGACATATGCCACTGCATTTCGGACCAGCTGAAGTTTCCGGGTCAAACTCAAGGGCAGACATAGCATGAGTTATAGTAATCCAGTATGGAAGTGACCATTGCATGGATCACTGTGGCTAAATCATGGACAGAGAGATAGGGAACCAGTTGCCTGACCAGCCAAAAATGGTAAAATGCTGGTCTGGCAACATTCGTGATCTGGGCCTCCATAGAAAATGAGGCTTCCAAAATCATGCCCAAACTCCTCACCACTGGCATTGGCATTAATAATGCCCCATCAAGGGTTGGGAGTTGGATTCCTGATCCCTCCCCACCCCCGGCTCAGACAGAGGACATCTGTCTTTGATGGATTTAGTTTCAGTCGACACTGCTTTAACCAGCCAGCCATGGCCTCCAAAGCCCTGGCCAAAACATCTGGGGTGGTATCTGGCCAGCCGTCCATCAACATATACAGCTGGGTGTCATCAGCATATTGGTAACAACCCAGCCCAGTCTCCCGAACCAGCTAGGCAAGGGGGCACATGTAGATGTTAAATAACATAGGGGAGAGGATCCCCCCCTCAGGTATGCTGCATACCAGAGGGTAACATGGTGAAACCCTCTCCCCAAGCACCACCCTCCTTCCCCAGCCATGGAGAAAAGAGAAGCCACTGCAAGGCAGTGGGTCATGAGATCATAATCAACGATGACAAGGGCTGTTATCAGGTCGAGCAATAACAGCAGCGCTGACTTGCCTTGATCCAGGTGTCTCCTGAAGTCATCGGTGAGGGTGACCAATGCCATCTCCATCCAATGACCAGGTTGGAAGCCGGACTGGAATGGGTCCAGGATAGAGAAATCCTCCAGGAAGGCCTGGAGCTGTTTGCTGCTGCTCTCTCAACTACCTTAGCCAGGAATGGAAGATTCGATCTGGGTGGTAGTTGGCTGGATCAGAAGGATCCAGAGACTTTTTTTTTTTTTAAGAGCGGCCTCACCACTGCCTCCTTTAAAGTCCCTGATGATATCTGCCAGGGGAACCCATATCCCATCACTGCCGGCTTTCACTAGCCATGAGTCAAGGAGGCAGATGGTGGGCTACACAGCAGCCAGGTTCCTCTCAACATCATCCTGGGATAGTCAGCTGGAATGGTCTATTATTGGACATGAAGATGGTCAAGGGGCCTCCAGTTCACATACTGTATCAATGGCGGCCAGCAGGTCCTGGCGGAGCATCAAGGTTTTATCTGCAAAGTAGCTCACAAAAGCCTCACAGCTAATGGCCAATTTACTGTCTTTTTGATTACCCTGTGAAAGGGAACTAAGCGACCTAATTATTCTAAATAATTGAGCTGGGCGAGAGCTTGCGGACACCAATGGAAGTTGCATAGAATTCCTTCTTTGTGGCTTTCACTGCCACCTCATAGGTTTTCATAAACATCCTGTAAGATGTTCTTGTAGCTTTGTCACAAGTTCACCACCACACTTGCTCTAGCAGTCTTAGCTTCCGTTTCATCCTCAGTAGCTCTGTGGTGTACCAGGGGGCTAATTTGGAATGAGAATGAAGAGGGTGTCAGGGAGCAATTTTGTTGATGGCTTCAGAGAGTCAGCTATGCCAATCCTCTACCAGCCCATCTAACGAGTCACCAGGGGACATTGGATCCCGCAGAGCATTCGGGAAGCTAACTGGACCCATTATAGTGTGCATATGCAGCAATGGAATGTACTACAGGTGGTTTGAATGATTTTATTTAGTTTGCTTTTGTAACTGAAGAAAGTAAAACTTTTGAGTTTTGTACATGTCAAAAAAGATAATGGGGATGTAATCACTTCAACTTAATGTAGACAGAGAAAGAGGGTTTTTTTTCAATTACTTCCACTGGTGCAAGGACTGCACACGTGGAAATCTTCCATGGGATCCCACCCACTGAGTCACACCACTGGTCCATGTAGACCAATTTCGCCTTCTCTGACTGGCAGCAGCTCTTCAGGGTCTCAGGCAGAGGTCTTTCACATCGCCTCTTGCCTGATCTGTTTAACTGGTGATACCAGGGGTTGAATATGGGACTTTTCTGCATGCAGATTTGAGCCACGGACTCTACCCAGCCTTTTCTGACATAAACCCAGAATTCTGGAAGGACAGGACCTTTTTGGTAATGGCACCACTCTTTTGGAGCTCCAAACTGAGAGAAGCTTGCCAGGTTCCTGAAAGGTTGCAAAGGCTTTTTGTTTGGTTGATTATTCTTTTGTTTGTTTTATCAGGAACTTTACCAGGCGTTTGTTTTACAAGCTATTTCCACGGTGTTCATTTTCTGATTATCCAATTCAGTTGTTTGTATGCATCTCATTTGTCATTTATTATTTTAATTGTCGTAACTAACGCTGACTTCTTCAGGTGGGTGGGGAAAACAAGGCATAAATCTTAAGGAATAAATAAAAACAGGAAGGCAGAAAAGGGACAAACTGAGAGAAAAAAAATGCCCAAGTACTTTTTAAAAACTACAGCAGAACATTTTACTTTTACACTTTCCCTTTGGACAACTTAATATGCCCCTAAAGGTGAAAATGAAAAGTCACTCATCACTTGACATGTGAAAATTGGACAGCAAAGTACAGAACAAGTCTGTCTGGAGCTGCTGGCTTCCTTTTGTTATCCTTTTTTAGAACGCACACATATACTCTTGAAAGCACAGGCCTTGTTTTTTTTTTTCACTTCGATGGCTGCATATTTATACTCGCCACAAGGATGTGTGCCATCTGCTTATGTAAAGAGTGCCTGATTTTATGGATGTCGTCGCTGTTGTTGCAGGGCAGGGGATAGACAGGAGTGTGCCTTTCAACTTTATAAAGTGTGTTTGAATAGGCTATTCCTCCCTGGGGTAAAGTACATTTTTTCTTCTTGGGGTGGGGGGGGAGAAGTCTCCATTAAAAAGAAATGGATATCCTTTTAGCCATGTTACACATTTACAGGGGTCATCCGAGGGCACTTTTCTCAAGTGAGCCGCAAGAGAAGGCTGTTTGAATGTCCTGCATATGTAAATGGGAGAAAAGAGCCGCACTGATCTATTTTGATTGATCAAGTGCATTGGATTACAGGGTGACTTCTTTTTTAAAAAAAATTGAACTAATAATATTCATACGTGATCAGGGAGTAAGAACGACAATTTGTGATTTAGCAAGCAGACAGTGACAGGTATGGTTTACTGGGTGGAACCAGGAGAATGTTCTCCGCCTCCCCCCGCCTCTCCCCGCCTACCCCCCCTCGTCACAGCCGACTTACCACAATCCTGTAGAGTTTTAAAGTCAAGAGATGTTCAGCGGTAGTTTGCAGTTGCCTGCCTCTGCACAGAGGCTCTGGACTTTCTTGGAGGTCTCCCATCCAAATATTAACCAGGACCAACCCTGCTTAGCTTCCAAAATCTGACAAGATCAGGCTACCCTGGGTTATCCAAGTCAGGGCAGGGAAATAGTACTGGCTGACAAAGGAGCAACGGCAGTTCCAAGTTTCTGTGGACAGTGGTGCAGCCCCATGAAGTTTTGCAAGCCAGGTGAATGGACCAGTAGATTTTGGTGTGTCAGGTGGTACACTCTCTTTATTACTTACTCACTTGCTTACTTACTTATTTGAAGCAGGCTCAGGGAGGCTTACATAAAATGCTGTAGCTAAAACTATATAGGAAAAAGCTTAAAAACACAACCTAAGGTGCTAGTAAACAATTTAAGTGGCGATGGCGAAAGCAGAGTAGCATCAGCATTCTAGTAAATGTAGTCGGTATTTTGATGTTAGAATCGGCGAAGCTCAGGCTGTCGGTGGTGGTATTTGGCAAAGGGCCTTAGTGTGTTGGGTGCGGCTCCTTAACTGAAGGACTGGTGGAAGAGCTCCGTCTTGCCGTCCCTGTAGAACTGTGAAAGGTCCCGCAGGGCCCTGAATCCTTCTGGGAGCTCATTCCACCTGTGCGGAGCCGCCACTGAAAAGGCCCTGGCCCTGGTTGATGCCAGCCTGGTGTCTTTGGGGCCCGGAAGGGCCAGACGGTTTTGGGATCCTGACCGCAGTGCTCTCTGGGGAACATATGGGGAAAGGCAGTCCCTCAGGTAGGTAGGCTTCTGGCTGGCCAGAGAAGATCCAATTGCCTGAGTCGATTAATACAACATTGTGTCAGCAATAGCAGCCATTATAGTGTTGGTTTTATTCTCTCTCACTCCCTGTGTATTTCTTTTCAATTATCTCTTTTCTCGCCTGCACTTTGGCTTCCCATCCACGTATGGCTTTGCCTCTTGTGGCAGCCATTTTGTGGTTTCACTCCCTGCCCTGCGTCAGAATTCCAAAGGTGCCCGCAGGCTGAAAAAGGTTGGGAACCTCTAGTCTATCAGCTTAAGGTATGAGATTAACAGAGGAAGAAACCTCCTCAGCTCTAATCACCTGGTTTATTCAACAACAAATAAAATCAGTATACCAAAGCCGAGGGAAAATTAGAATATCAGCAGAAAGGCACTTAATAGCTGACAATCTGGCCAGAAAACTGCCTGGGTGTCATTCATGGAAACGCACAGCATAGTCTGAAGAGGTTGGGCGTTCAGGTGATCAGAAATGCATGCACAGGTTTATTCTTTCTATGTAATTCCCCTCCAAATCCTAAGAGTGTGGGGAAATTATATATTAGATCTTTAATAGGCCCTTTCTGTTCATATTAGTAATCTGATCCTGTGCATGTTTACTGGGAAGAAAGTCCTACCGAGTTCAGGGGGAGGAACTCTCGGCGAACAGCAACTATGGCCTTACAGTGCCAGAGCACGCAATCCAAAATAAATAAATGTCTGTGAACTCAGTCCACAGTTGCACGAGCCCATACCAAAGGCTTGGGGTTGCACTGGACAAAATGACAAATGCACCGAGGCGGGCGAAATATGCAAAAATACAGCACTTTAACCTAATGACGTGACCACTTGCAAAAGCTTTAGCACAACATTGAAAATCACTAATGGAGCGCTGTGCAGATATTCATGATACAAACAGCCAGGAATCATGCATAATGGAACAGCGCAACCGCTAACAGCAGATTCACACAAGATAATTTAAACTTGTTTGTATGGAAATGAAGAGCTGATCTTTGAAGTGGTCTTTAATGAGATGCTGCTTGATCCTCCCTCTATCCAGAGAGACTGCTCTCTTTCCCTTTTTCTTGGTGTGTGTTTTTTTGGTTTCCCTCCCCTCCACACGTGTTTGTGGGGTACAGGGAGAAGGCTCCTTTCAATTACGGGAGGCCATTTGCATCTAGCGCAAGATGAGTGCATGAGAGATAGGTGTGACTAATGCTGGTGATGAAATATCTCCAACGCCCCTATTAAAATGATGTAGACACGATTTCGAAGCACTGCCTTTCATGCCCGCTTCTCACTCTGAACAGCCAAAGAGGCACAAGGAGTTCAGCAGATGGTGTGTGTTTCTTGAGCGCGCCACACAGCAAAGGCAGTCTCTGGTACAGATTAGGCAGGTTTGGAGAGATCAATTATTAGGATCTCCTTTGGCATCTCTTTACAAGCAAATTAGCAGTTCCATGTGCCTGCTTTGAAGATCAAAGGACTGGCATTGGAGGAGGTGGAGGAGGGGTGTTTAACCCTTTCCTCCCATGACAAGGAGGGTTGCCAACCTATGAGTAGGGCCTGGAGATCTCCAGGAATTACAACTGATCTCCAGACTACAGAGATCAGTTGCTCTGGAGAATATGGCTGGTTTGGAAAGTTTGGACTTTATGGCACAATACCCCACTGAGGTCCCACTCTGTCCAAAGTAAGCCTCTTCGGGTCACCACTGGGGAGCAAGGCAGGGATATATATATATATATATATATATATATATAAAGAAAATATATACATAAATATTATTTATTTGTTTTGGCCATTTATTTCCCACCTCGCCAAACAGATGCTCAACATGGCATATAACGGAATGCCATAATCCATTACAATCACTGCACGAGTTTTGTTTTGTTTTTTAAAAAAACAACAGTCTCAATAACTATTAAAACAACTAAAAGGTTAAACAAATAGTAGCAGTGACAGAACAGGGAGATCACAGCAGCAATAAATATGAAAAGGAAATAATTAAAACTGAAACGTGTCTGTAATTGCTGGCAGATACATAAGAGTAGGTGAAGATTCCCCCGTCCCCCAGTTTGCCCATAGCTTAAACCAGGGGTCTTTTCGTAGAAGAACAGCTGCAGGAGCTCATTAGCATATGGTATGCTAATGAGCTATTAGGCTATTAGCATATGCCACACCCCCTGACATCACCGGAAGTGATGTCAGAAGGGGAAGCAAAAGGGGGAAGCATCTTCAAAGCCTCCCCTTCCCTTCCCCAGCTGGTCTGGGTGGGGGAGCTAAGAGAGAAGGGGTTTAAAGTTTAAACTCCTTCTCATGAGAGTTGGGCCACAGGAGGAGGAAAGAGGGAAGGAAAGAGAGAGAGTAGAGAGAAGGAAAGAAGGAAGGAAAGAGGGAAAGAAAGAGAGGGAAGAAGGAGGGAAACAGGGAAAGGAGGAAAAAAGAGAAGAGAAGAAGGTGGGAAAGAAAGAAAGAAAGAAAGAAAGAAAGAAAGAAAGAAAGAAAGAAAGAAAGAAAGAAAGAAAGAAAGAAAGAAAGAAAGAAAGAAAGAAAGAAAGAAGAGAGAGAGAAGAATGAGGGAAAGAGGAAAAAGAAAGAAGGAAAGGAGGGAATGAAAGAAATTCAGTGGCAATTCAGCCCCATTATACCCTATGGGCCATTGAAGTCAATTGTGAAAACATAGGGTATATTCTGGGGGCTGGAGGGGAAGAGGTTTGAGGGAGAGGCTCCAAGATCACAGGATAGCTGATGGAGCCTCTCCCCAAGATACCCACCAAGTTTCAAGAACATTGGACCAGGGGGTCCAATTCTATGGGCCCCCAAACAGGTTGCCCCATTTCCTCCATTGTTCTCTATGGTGGGAAAAAAGTAAGTTTTTTTCCCACCATAGAGAACAATGGAGGGAATAGGGGCAACCTGTTTAGGGGCCCATAGAATTGGACCCCTGGTCCAATGTTCTTGAAACTTGGTGGGTATCTTGGGGAGAGGCTCCATCAGCTACCCTGTGAGTTTGGAGCCTCTCCCCTCAAACCCCTCCCCTCCAGCCCCTAGAATATACCCTATCTTTTCACCATTGACTTCAATGGCCCATAGGATATAATGGAGCTGAAATTGACATTCGGCTTCCTGAAAGACTCTCCGGGACGCCGGCTGGGGGCGGGGCTTGGCTCCTGAGCTCCCGGAGCTGCGCTCCGGTGCGTTCCCCCCGAAAAGACCCCTGGCTTAAACACATGTTCTTGGAAATAACTGCCATGTTGTCCAACAGCATTTGATGCCTGGACATTTTTACTGAAATTCTGGATAGTTGTTTTATGGTTGGAAGTGTTTTATGGTTGTCATATACAATGCTGCAGAGTTGCCAACTCTGGGTTGGGAAATACCTGGAGATTTTGTGGGTGGAGCCTGAGGAGGGCAGGGTTTGGGGAGGGGAGGGACATCCACGGGGTATAATGCTATAGAGTCCACCTTCCAAAGCTGCCCTTTTCTTTGGAGGAACTGATTTCTGTTGTCTAGAGATCAGTTGTAATCCCAGGAAATCTTCAGCCAATACCTGGAGGTTGTGCATATAACAACACAGTCAAAAACTGTAACACTGTACCCCAAAATACTTGACACTAGATTCAAAACATTCTTATATTAACAGTGTAGTACGCTAAATAACCATTCAGATCCATTCCAAAGACACCAATGTTAATAGTCCAATACAGTTCAATAAATTCCTAACAGTTAATGTTGTTGTTCAGTCGCACAGTCAAGTCCGACTCTTCGTGACCCCATGGACCACATCACGCCATGCCCTCCTGTCTTCCATCGTGCTCTGGAGTTTGCTTAATTTCATGTTCATGTCCGCAAAACTAAGAGGAGAAACAGTTGACAGATGTCCACAAAACACAGTTGCTCAGAGGTGTGGTGACGGATCGCCCAGGTTCCCATCCGTTTCCTTTCAGGACTTCAGAGCCTCTATTATTCAAGCCAGTTGGAATAGATATAGACTGCTGTAGACAGTCAAGAGAAATATGTAGAGCTTCATGCTCCATCACTGGAGGTGGCCTGACAAAGTCCTGAAAGGAAACAGATGGGAACCTGGGCAGTCCGTCGCCACACCTCTTAGCAAATGTGTTTTGTGGGCATCTATCAACTGTTACTCCTCTTAGTTTTGTGGACGTTTATCAGCTGTATTGGACTATTTACACTGGTGTCTTTGGAATGGATCTGAATGGTTATTTGGAGTACTATACTTTTAATATAAGAATGTTTTGAATCAAGTGTCAAGTATTTTGGGGTACGGCGTTACAGTTTTTGACTGTGTTGTTATATGCACAACCCTCTTTGCTGTAATTCCATTTATGTATTCAACTCCTGGAGGTCGGCAACCTACTGTAACCATGACTGGCTTGTCAGCCAAGGGCTGGTAACCTACAGGAGGTTATGGGGGTGAAACTATGTGTCACTTTCCCCCGATAATTTCTCCTGCTGCTGGACCAGACGGCAGACGGCAGCAGAGGCAAGAGGGAAGGCAAGGAGATCTCTCACTATATTGAGAGACCTGGTCTCCTGCACCATGACCATGGCACATCTGGCGCTGCCTCAGGCTGGAACCCTCCCTGTGACCCTCCCCAACTGAGACCCTGCTAACAGTGTACCGTTCCCCCCTCCTCTTCTTCCTGGAGGAGAACCTCCCACCCAACCATGTACCTAGGGTTGCCAGGTCTCCCCTGGCCACCAGGAGGGGGTGGGGCAGTAGGGCTGCCAGATCCAGGTTGGGAAACTCCTAGAGATTTGAGGGTGGAGCCTGGGGAGGACAAGGACCTCAATGGGGTAACAATGCCATGGAGTCCACCCTGTAGTCTAAATCATCTATTTTCTCCAGGGGAATAAATCTCTGCAGTCTGGAGATGACCTGTAATTCCAGGGGGTCTTCGTGTTCCGCCTGGAGGCTGGCATCCCCACTTCTACCCCTTACGGAAGCCCATATAGGCCACACAAGGCCTTAAGCCACCTTTCCTGAGCAGGTTATGAGGCTTCCAGGTTCCCACTAGGAAGTTTAAGGATGGGGTCAGTTCATCCTGGCTCTTTGAAACTGGCACCTACAATGGTTTCCGCTCAGTTCTCACCACCCTCCCTCCACTCATCTGTGAATCTTCCATGCACATTTCAGTTAAATTTTAGAAACTGACTCTATAGACCGTCTTAAGATACTTTTTTTTTTTTTTAGGCCTGCGCCTGTATGAAAAACAATTCCAGCATGATACGACGCTGAAGGCAGCCTAAATCAGTGCATAGAGTTCACGTGAGGCCGTTGTAAAGCTCTGGATTTCTTGAAAGGCTGTTCAGTTTTATATAAGGAAGAGCTTCAGAGGTGCACTGGGGCAAAAAGAGATTGACGGTGCTGCAGCCTTTAAAAATAATAGCCGAAGAATGTCAGATGGGATGTGTTTCTGCCCACCAGTGAAAATCTAGGTTGTAATTGGTCTTGACTACCTAAATTCCAACCAGGAATGTGCAAGGGTTCCCCCCTTCCATTTCTGATGCATTCGTTATTTGACATGTTCCTATTCAGTATTATTTTTATATTTTTTTTATCGGTTTCAGCAGGAAACACAGTTGCAGCTGTAACCTTGTTCTCCATGCAGTTGAAATAAAAATCTCTAGGAATGTAGTCCTCTTACCCAAAGGATCGGCTCTGCCAGGTTTCCAGCAGATAACATGGCAGAGTGCGTTTTTCTTTTCTAACAAGCTGGTCTTCAGATGAAGACAGCAATGCAAAGGAAAGGGGTAAACTTGCATGTCATTTTCCTGACCTTAACTGGTAGGGTTGCCAGCTCTGGGTGGAGAAATACCTGGAGATTTGGGGGGTGGAGCCTAGGAAGGGCAGGGTTTGTGGAGGGGAGATACCTCAGCAAGGTACAGCACCATAGAGTCCACCCTCCAAAGCATCCATTTTCTCCAGGGGAACAGATCCCTATAATCTGCAGGACAATTGTAATAGTGAGAGCTCTCCAGGCCCCACCTGGAGGTTGGCAAGCCTATTAACTGGCCTGCAGACCTGCAGGTGAGACGAAGAGATGGTTGGCCAGTGCCTTCTGCAGAGTCTTCCTAGGTGGTCTCCCTTCCAAGTACTGACTCTGCTTGGCTTATGAGATCCGACAAGATCGGTCTAGACCATACCATCTTCCCTCCCACAAATCAAATAGGGGGGATGTATATAACAATTTAGGGGACAGGAACAGTTTCCCTTCCCTCCTTAAACAGCGCTTGCTTTGCATTTCAGCAGTGCCACAGTCCAGTGAACCCCAGAGACTCATTTCAATAAAATGTGCACATTCTCCATGAAACAGCTCTCTCTGCTGGCTGCCCCAGCTCTATTTAGAGAACAGAGATGCCATCTCAGAACATGTGCTCCATATGAGTTAAGGGCAAAGTCTGTAGCTCGCTCTGTCACACCCTGTGCCACAAATTTCCCTCGAGGGAGTAGGCCCAATCTGCTCCTGTAGCTTTGTTGAGTAATAATAAATGTATAATAAACCTACATACATCACGGTCTTGCAGGATAATTATCTGTTAATGTCTGCCCAAGACACAAATAATGAAAACTGTGTGTTACCTGATAATTAATCTTTGAACTGGCCCGGTAACTTCTAGTACAATTACCAAGGAATATGCAAGAAAATGTCAGTGGGGTTCTGGTCTCCCTGCTGTAGCTGGGTGATTTACACCGGTATCTCTCGTGAAGGGTAATAGGTGTTGTGTTTGCAAATGCCCAAGTCAGAAGGGACACGACGAAGGTCCTTTACGTTCGGCTGCCATTGGCCTTATAATTACTGAGCACTGATACAGTTCTAGGACCAACCTTTAAAATGGCAGAAATTAAAGAGTGAAGAGTCGTATCAGATTGCTGTTCTCATCCTCTGCCTTTTCAGGAGAGAAGGGCCAAGCGTTGTTTTTAATTACGATCCACCGTCTGTTGTGACAAAGTGAGGGTCACTGGCAGGGCTGCCAACTTCCAGGTGGCACCTGTAGAGCTCCAGACGATCAAGTTCAGTTCCCCTGGAGAAAACGGCTGCCTTGGAGAGTGGAGACTATGGCACTGTACCCCACTGAAGTCCCTCCGCTCCCCAGGCTCCACCCTCAAATCTCCGGGTATTTCCTAACCCAGAGCTGGCAACCCTAGCACTGGCAATTCTCCCCCCACACACACACACAATCCTTCTACCAACTTAAAACAGAAGGTTTTGCATTAGGATAATGTGTGGGGTAAAATGGTCATGAAGTTATTAAGTGGGTGCTAGCTGTGCACTTAGGATGCACAATTCCAGCTTGGAAAATTCCTGGAGATCTGAGCCTGGGGAAGGTGGAGTCTGGGGGGTGAGGGTGCTTAGCAGGGATGCGGTGCCAAAGCAGCCATTTTCTCCAAGGAAACTGATCTCTGTAGTCTGGGGATCAATTGTAATTCTGAGAGAACCCCAGGAATTGCCTAGAGGTTGGCAACTCTATGTGAAGTCTCTGCACAACTTGTTATATTATTTATTTACTTATTAAATTAGATTTTTAAACTGCATTCCCTTGTGGGTAGGGTTGCCAGCCCCCAGGTGGAAGCGGGGGATCCCCGATTTTGTGGGCTCCTGCCCACTGCCGGCCAGCTGGTAACCATAGAGTTTTGCCCAAAATACCAGAGTGTCACTGTGCGACGTCCCTGGCGTGAAGTCACTTCCGCATGACATCATCACATCAGGGGATGTCATGCGGGGTGACATCACCCTGCCCCCCACTCCTGGAGAGCTCCCTACCACCACCGCTCCACCAGCAAGGAAGTAAGATCTGGCAACCCTACCTGTGGGACAGGGCTCAGGGTGGTGTGCATCAATTTAAAAACTTCACATAATTCAGAGTTAAAATACTAAAATTCACAGTTCACATTACTAAAATACGGTAGTTAACCTATAGTTTGCTATAATGATCTGGAGATAATGTTCCTAACTCTAGCATTGAAAATTCCTAGAGATTCAGGGATGGTGCCTGCGGGAGGGGAAATCTGGAGAGTGATTTCACCCAGCTAATATAATATACCACCATGTCTCTGGCCTAGGCGTGCCAAGTCCAGCTAGAGATTTGGAGGCAATGCCTGGGGAGGGCAGAGTTTGGAGAGGCGAGGGAGCTCAGTCAGGATGTGGTGCCATAGTGTGTCCACACTCTGGAGCGGCCATTCCCTCCAGGTGAACTGATCTCTGTAGTCAGGAAATTAGTTGTAATTCTGGGGGAACTCCAGACCCCACATGGAGGTTAGCAAGCCTAGACAGAGACGTTCTAGAGGAGGTAGGCCCAAAACGAAGGAGGACATGGATCCAAGATCACTGCAGATGGTGATTGCAGCCATGAAATTAAAAGACGCCTACTCCTAAAAAGTAGAGATGTTAAGTATGCAACTTAACACGATTTGATTTCAACAAAAGTGATTCAGCTTTATTATAACAGCAAACTTCAACTCAGGAACACACAACAACACAGTGGAGCACAGCTCCCTTTTTATGGGCTGTCAAAGCCACACCCATAACAAGTTAACATCCAGTTATACACTCAGGATAAAGACCAATGAGGTCTGTTCCCTCCAAGATACATATTTACATTCCGATTGGTTATATACAAGGGTTTCACAGAAACCAGCCAATAGTAATGTGACAGATTACAATCCTTCTTATGCCTGAAGCTTAACATGCAAAAGAATAGGGTAGATTCAACTTCAGGACATAAGAGACATCACCCTGCCAACAAAAGTCCGCATGGTCAAAGCAATGGTATTCCCAATAGTCATGTATGGCTGCGAGAGTTGGACTATAAGGAAGGCCGAGTGCCAAAGAATAGATGCTTTCGAATTATGGTGCTGGAGAAGACTCTTGAGAGTTCCCTGGACTGCAAGGAAATCAAATCAGTCAACCCTAAAAGAAATCAACCCTGACTGTTCCCTGGAAGGCCAGATACTGAAGCTGAAGCTCAAGTACTTTGACCACCAAATGAGAAGGGAGCACTCACTGGAGAAGACCCTGATGCTGGGAAAGATTGAAGGTCAAATAAGAAGGGGATGGCAAAGGATGAGATGGTTAGACAGTGTTATTGATGCAACAAATATGAAGTTGAGCAAACTCCGGAGCACAACGGAAGACAGGAAGGCCTGGCATGATGTGGTCCATGGGGTCACGAAGAGTCGGACTTGACTGTGTGACAGAACAACAAAAATAATGTGTAAGCACAGAAATGCCATTGAGGTCAGCAGACTTAGGAGCAGAGTTGGCAACCTCCGGGTCACACCTGGCTGTCTCCTGCTATTACAATGGATCATGAAAATGGAAGCTTTGGAGGGTGGGCTGTATGGCACTGTACTCCACTGAGGTCCCTCCCCAAGCCCCTCTTTCTGCAAGCTCCACCCCCAAAATGTCCGTTATTTCCCAACCCAGAGCTGGGCAGCCTAATTAGGAGACAGAACTCTCTTTAGGATTACACTGTGTGTTGTCCCCACAGCAAATAGTTTTGGATGTCTAAATCAGCTTGAATGGAATTCTTGGAATTTTCTCCCTGCTCAGGTAGCTTTCTGTTTGTATGGAGGTTTGTTGGTTTCGTTTTAATGCAAAGGAATACAGCTGCATTCCGAATTGGAACATTCATTTCTGCGTCCCCACCATTCCACTACTTTGATCTCTGGCATGTGGAAGCTAGGCATGAGACCTTTAAGTGGATAACCTGGGACCTTCTGCATGACCCACCACTGAGGAACATCTCATGCTTCAAAAACGAGCAAGGCAATTGCTGAAAGGTAGTGAGGTAATGCGGTTGCAACAGCATCATTCTTTCTCTTTGTCAAACAAAGCTCGTGCTGTGTTGTTTTGCGATAATGGCTGGATTTGGTCATAAGGTTCTGGGGGATGCATTAGCGGAGCCAGGCTGAAGACTGTGATCTCTTTGGACCATCATTTTAAAATACCAAGAGCACTTTTCAAAATGCCATGCTGTGCTGAATGTGGATTTGTTTTGTAGTGTTCTGTTTTCACCATTGCTTTGGCTCCTGCATTCGCAAGTCGTATTCATTTGTAAAATGCAGCTCATTCACACTAGAAGGCTAGGCACAGAGAAAGAGAGGGAGAGAGTTAGGTCTCTGCTACCTCTTCTTATACCCCTTTGTATGATGAGTCCTTTTGCCATTTGATATCCTAAAACAGTAGCCAAAGACAGACAGACAGTAAAAATATGAAATAAACCTTTGGGATTCTCCAGGTTGGGATTTATTCAAGGCAGTATGCAGAAAGTTGCCTTGACCTGGATGGCCCAGGCTAGCCCAGTCTCATCAGATCTTGGAAGCTATGCAGGGTCAGTCCTGGTTAGTTCTTGTATGGGAGACCACCAAGGAAGTCTTGAGGTTGCTATGCAGAGGCAGGCAATGGCAAAACACCTCTGAACATCTCCTGCCTTGAAAACTCTGCAGGGTCACCATAAGTCAGCTGTGACTTGATGGTACTTTCCAGCACCATCATACAGAAAACTGGGGCTCTTGCAAATAACCAGAGACATTTAGAGACTAAAGGGAAGGGTTGTAGCTCTATAGCAGAATGCTTGCTTTATGGGAAGAAGGTCTCTAGTTCAATCCTCACTAGCTCTGCTTGAAAAAGATCATAGGTAGGAGGTGCAGGGGGAGACCTTTATCTTGCCCTGAAGGATCACTGCTAGTCACAGTAGACAGTATTGAGATCTGTGTTTCTCAAGGGTTGTGACCATCAGGAGGTGAGGCTGACTCTCTCTCTATGCTGCCTGATGGAAGGATAATCACCCAAAGAGTGATTAACACATGGACTTCACTGCCACAGGAGGTGGTGGTGGCTACAAGCATGGGCGGCTTCAAGGGGGAATTAGATAAGTATATGGAGCAGAGGTCCATCAGTGGCTATTAGCCATAAGGTATAGATAGGAACTCTCAGGCTGGGGCAAGGGATGCTCTGTACTCTTGGTGCTTGGGGGCGGTAACAGTGGGAGAGCTTCTAGTATCCTGGCCCCACTGCTGGACCTCCTGATGGCATCTGGTATTTTTGGCCACTGTGTGACAGTGTTGGACTGGATGGGCCATTGGCCTGACCCAACATTGACTTCTCTTATATTCTTATGACCTGCCTCTAGTGTACATACACAGGCATCTCACATCCTGCTTTTTTGTGGGCACGTGGAGAGGAGCAGCAAGACGTCACTCAGCTTCACCCATGCCTCTGACCCTTGGCTTGCTCCTCAATGTAATCCTCTTCTGGGTATTTGCCTTTCTTGTCCCGGGCTCACTAAGCCTGGTGTGCAGTGCTGTGGGCTTGAGACTGCTGAGGTCATAACACTGTAAATTTGCCAGGCCTCTGCTTAGCATCCCAGAAGGTTTTAGGGGAAGGGCATAGGGAGAGGGAAGGTTGTGCGACTCTCTAGGAAGTCCCTCAATACCATAGAGATCAGGGAAATTCCTACTGCTGCATGCATGCAGCAACTGGAAGTGGCACCGCTGCATCCACAAAGTCATCCCCACAGATGGGCAAGAGCAGGTGAGAGTGAGGGACAGTGGGCAGGGTTGCTGAATGTGGTAAGCCTGTAATTCTAGATTCTCCTCTTCCTATCACAGGGATGTGGTGTCATGTGCGTGCAACTGGGTGCTTCTGTTGCTATCACCTAAGGGCACAGGTGGTTCCTGTGTCTGGAAATGCTGAAGACCACTGAGTTGGATGGACCAAAACCAGGAACACATTCAGATATTTTAAATAGCACTACTCTTCCTTCGAAGGTCACTGCTCTTTCACTATTAAAGCTTGTTTCTGCTTGTTGCAGGTAGGGTTGCTGACTTTTTAACGACTCCTTGCAGTGGTATTCTTCAGCACAGCTTGATCACTGCCTATATAGCCTCATACTATTTAGAGATAGGGCTGTGAGCCCCCCAGCAGGGGTGGAAGATTCTCTCCCCCAGGCCTCACCCTACCACCAGTCAGCTGGCTGTTGGGGGAACTTACTAGCGGCCAGGAGAAATCTAGGCATTGCTGGAAACACAGCAGCCTCACTTCTGGTGCGGGCCAGAAGTAATAGTTATCATATGGCAATGTGTGCAGTATAGCCAGGAGATCCTAAGATTGTCTGGCACTCAGAAATTCTAGCTCTTTTAGCATTGTGCACCACTAGGTGGCAAGCTAGACTTGTTTTTAAGGCACGAGAGGTTTCAGAGGTGGTTTGCCATTTCCTGCCTCTGCATCACGTTCCTGCATTCCTTGGAGGCTGCCATCCAAGTACTAGCCAAGGTCAACCCTGCTTAGCTTCTGAAATCTGATGGGATTGGGCTAGCCTGGGCAGACCAGAAGGGATGTCATCTCATCACTGGCAATGCTGGATGGTCTCATATTTGAGCAAAAACTCTATGGTAAAAACGGCTTCTACCACAGAGTTTGGGGAGAAATACCAGAGCACCCGTATTACCGGGGATGCAAGGACATCAGTTCCGGTGCATGCCTAGGCCTCTCCTTTTTTTTTAATGACTGGATTTTTCAACAAAATTGATGGAGTTTTTAAGAATGTTTTTTTATCAAAATAAGGCTATTTTAGTGACAGAATCATAAGCCAATGGGTTGAAGTACTTAATATTGACCTTAGAATATGCTCTAATACCTGTTTCATTCAGCCTTGTTGGAGGTTGCCCTATTGTTGCTGGTTAAGAAGGGGCCCCCATAACAATTCAAGCTTCAGGGTCCAAAAAAAGTAGGACTGCCACTGATACCAGGGAGAAAAGGCTTGTAACTAGGGATGGTTAGAAGGCATGCCACTGTTCTGACTCAGTATTATAAGGCAGTTTTGTAAGTCCATAGAACATAAAAGCTTCTATTATGAGGGGGAGAAGGTTTAATTGGAATAAACATCATTTAATATCCAATACAAATATGCATAGCAAGGTACTGACTGCACCTATGGATTGGGGAGGCGGTGTGATACATTGTTTGGAGGAAGTTGTTTCATTGCGATGACATCCCTCCGGTAGGAAAAAGAACATTTAGTTTCAAAAAAAAAAAAAAAGAGGTAGCTTTGAAAAGTTGTTCTAGCAAACAGATTTTGGGCTCAAGTATAGCATCAGTGCCAAGTAAAACATAAGGATGAGTGATGCTACAAACTCTTCATAGCCGATTCCGGTTTATGTCTGTTTCACGTCAAAAGTCAGAATGCAGTTGACAGGAAGCTGTGGAGAACTGATGTTGCATGAACATTGGGCCTGGCTGCCCACTGACAGGCTTGCCGTAACGTCCCCAGCTTGTGCGCGCGTGCATGCGGACACGTGCATGTGCTCCCCCAAAATACCCACTGGTTTTCTTCTTTCCAACAAGCCTGTGAAATGGCTGGAATGCTCCAGGACTTGCACTGCCTCGGCTGTGGGCAGAGCTACAGCAAATAAAAACGTTTTCAGATGAGCAGTCTTTCCATGTTTACTGTATCGTATTGCTAGATCCTGACTCCGTGCCAAATGCTCTGACAGAAGGGAGCAGATGAACTCCAGAATGATGACATTAATAAGGAAATTACAAAAGGCTCAACAAATGGCATTTATGTTAAATCAATAATGCTCTGTTTGTTTTTTTATTCTAATCTTTCTTTGGGAAAAAAAATATTATCTTTCCAAACAGTTGGCAATTCCCATTCTTGTTCCTTCTTCCTGAACATAATTAAAAACATGTTGTGGCGTCTACTTAAGACATCAACTTTCCCAAGCCTTTCTTGTCCACTGCGCTTTAAACAAAGACACTCATTTTGGCACTGTGCCCTTAATTAATCATTGGAGGCTTTATGGCGGCATAAAATATGTCTTCGTTTAATCGTTCATCGTGAGCCCAGTTTCGGCAGAACTTAATCGACTTAACGGAACCAAATTCCTAATCTGCTTGAGGGAAGAAAGGAAAAGAGGGGGGAAATGCTTAAAAGAAACATGGCCTCCGATGTATAATTTTGATGAAGACATTTAAGAATGTCATGAATCAGTCATGATCTCTTGCCTGTAGAGTTTAATTGGCCAGCTGCCCTTGGGCGCCAGTGCAATTAAAGCAGTAAATTTTGCAATACCATCTATCTTGCTACAAGGGGGCTGGTTTGGAGGATAGAAGCCATATGGTGAAGGGGTGTGTGCCTTGTCCCCCATTACTAGGGTTGCCAACATCCAGGTGGAGTCTGGGGATCTCCCGGACTTACGGCTGATCTCCAAACTACAGAGATCAGTTCTCCTGGAGAAAATGGTTGCTTCGGAACGTCTGAACTCAAATTTTTCTAATGGCAAAATCCAAGACACCAAGTTATTTTCCTGCCACACTGCCATTTCTTGCATCACTTTTGCGTGCTCACCTCACCCATCTTATTTACGTGACCACTGTTGTTCTTTCCAGAGGCATTCACCTTTTTTAAAAAAATAATAATAATAGACTTGTGTTATTGCACTGCTTAACTGTCAATATGGGCTGGGCGGGTGGGTGAGTTATTGGCCTCGCCAACCCAGCGCTGCATCAAAAGTTATACCTGACTTTTTCAGTCTCTACGCAATTGCAATCATGACATATTTTTTGAGTACAGATGTTGTTTTTTTCGGTGCGCTGGAATTTGTCCTGAAGTTTATGCTTTGTAAATTGGGCAGGGATCCTGGAGGTCTCTTTTTGCCACTTGCTGGGCATGGAAAGACCCAAGAGCAGAAAAAACACAGCAAACAAAATAACGAAGAGTGCACACTGGTGCGGGAAGGCATTTAAGATTTAAATTGACAACCTCATGGCAGGAACATATGCAGCCAATCAAACTGGTGCTTCCGCCTCGTGATTACATTACAATGCTAATGCGCATGCACAATCAAAAAAGGGGGGCAATGGCCACATCAGCGGGCACTGCATGCTGGGAGACAAACATTCAAAGTTACTGTGGAAATCATGGGACAGGTTGAAGCCTTGCCCAAAACACAAGAAACACCTTGGGGAAAGACATACTGTAGAACCAGTGCTGCAGACTCACAACATCAAGTGGGAGTTCAAAGCGACGCTTGCAAGGGGTAAAAACGTATTGCAGAAATGGTCCCTATGGCATCATGCCCCACTCCCCTCCCCAAACCCTGCTGTCCTCAGGCTCTGCCTCCAAGTCTAGAGGTATTTCCCAACTCAGAGTTAGCAACCCTCCCCATGACCCATATATACACTCCCTCTCCAACATGAGACTTTGCCCAAATCTCACAGATGTAAAGTTGATGCCTGGATTTAATCTGGGAGATCAAACTGTGCATGTGAAATTTAAACATATTAGCATATATTCTACACTCTGCTCAGCAATGCCTGAAGCCTGCTTCTATCCTGAGAAGCCCTTTTCCAACTTAAGTGGCTCTTTCTTGAGTGACTGAAGGAAAACTGTAAACACATCTGAGAAGAGTGTTGGTATACATGCCACTTGGTTTGGCAAATTTGGATGCTAAACCTCTGCATGGACATCCAGTGGCATCAGAAGTGGAATATGCACACCAGGGAGGCAGGTAAGTAAAGCGCACTTCCTCCCTCCCACTTAGTTTTTTTTTTTTGTAAAACTCTCTTAAAAAAGAGAGAATTTTATTCTTTTTATAAGAAACAGGAAGGGTAGACAGATGGAGAAAGAAAAAGATGGAGTGAAATTTTTCCTGTTAGTGAGTGTTAGTTTAGGTTAATAACCAATACCAGTTTTGGCATCCATCGTGGTTAGAAGATCTTCTTTTTAACTATTGCAAAGTCCAAAATCACTCTGTTAATGCAGTTAGTAAAGTCCATTGGGGTTAGTAATTAAACAGCTCCTTCCAGATGTTACACGAACAGTCCTCAAAGTATCTTCTTTTTAAATCTCTTCCAGTTATGGATTAAGTCCATTTTAGCTTTGAAGTCTTCCGTTCCATCACCACTTTCCCCTGGGCTGCTGTCTTCTTTGCTTGTCCCAGTTTGGAATACTGCATCTTCCTCCCTGCTGGCGTGTCTCTTCAGAAGTTTCTGTATTTTAAAGATGAAATCCTTCTTCTTTCTTTTCTCTTTTTCCTTAAACTTCCGGCTTTCAGGCTTCCTGGGCTCCACAAACTCTTCGAATGAAATTAGATCTCCAGTTTGTCGCTTGCTATGCTCAACATCCCCTTCTACTGGCAGAGTATTCTCTTTTATAAAAGCGGAATAGGCTTTGGGAGCCTCATCCACCTCTTCTTTTAATTTTGTCGCTTCACTGCCAGTTAGGGGTGCCAAGGCATTTATCAAGGTAAATCCGAGATCTTCTTTCTCTTCTTCTTTAACGCCCTGGAAACCTAGAATCAAATTCGATTTCTGTTCAATCTCCATCATCTTTCTAGTTGTTTCCGATATCTGTTTCTGTCGACTGATGAGAACACTATCCATTTTAGACAAAGTTTCGTTGATTTTCCGCAATTGTTCCAGCAGGGGGCACAGCATCTCCTTTTCCTGTTGATTGACAGCAAGCTCTTGGGGGGGCTGTCTGGACCGGAAGTCCCTCCTCTCTTCTCTTCCGGTATCTGCAGGACTTTTTCCAGTATCGACATTTTGTTTTTTTGTTTACTTTTAAAAAGTTCGTGCCGCATCCCCCAGGAAGCTAAGATGATCAAAATCTTCCATGCAACCCCAACGGTACTTTCACCAACACTTTTTCTTCTCTCAGCCCCCCTTTGTAGATCTTGCTTCTCAAAGGGGGTGGGAACTCCTCCCTCCTCCCAACGCTTATACGCATGCAGGGGGGCTCCGATCTACGCTTCAAAATAGATCTCCAACTCACGATTCGATGCTACTTCTTCTTTTTATTTTAAGCCATAGCGCTGTCTTCACTCCTGGAATTCGGTGGCGCCGCTAAGTCCCATTACGGGCACGCCGCAGCGGGGCCGATTGGGGCGGGGAGAAAGCCTCAATTTCCCGGCTGTCTGCCGGCAAAGAGGCTACTCCCCAAGCGCCCCCGGTTCGGAGCCTTTACCTAAGGCTCACTAGGGCCTTGAGGCCCCCTAACTGCGCGTGAGCTAACCGCCTCCGGGAGCGTCCCGAGAAGCGGCCGCCATTCACGACGCCGAAACCGAAACTGCTCCTCCCTCCCACTTAGGATTGCCAGCCTCCAGGTGAGGCCTGGAGACTGCCTAGTATTATAGTTGTTCTCTAGATACAGAGATCACTTCCCCTAAAGAAAATGACTGCTTTGAAGGGTGGACTGTATGGCATTGTGCCCTGCTGAGGTCCCTCCCCTCTCAAAACCCCACCCTCCCTAAGCTCCCTAAGCTCCACCCCCTAAATCTCCAGGTATTTCCCAACCCAGTGCCGGCAGCCATTCTTCCACCCACTTCTCACCAGATGTAACGTGAAGAATCAGAAGAATCAGAAGAAGAATCAGAAGAAGAGGAGGAGGAGGAGATTGGATTTATACGCCGCCCTTCACTACCCAAAAGAGTCTCAAAGCAGCTTACAATATCTTTTCCCTCCCCCTCCCCACAACAGACACCCTGTGAGGTAGGTGGGGCTGAGAAAGCTCTTTCGAGAACTGCTCTTGAGAGAACAGCTCTGAGAGAACTTGTGACTGACCCAAGGTCACACCAGCAGCTGCATGTGAAGGAGTGGGGAATCAAACCCTGTTAAGAACATAAGAACATAAGAGAAGCCAATGCTGGATCAGGCCAATGGCCCATCCCGTCCAACACTCTGTGTCACACAGTGGCCAAAAATACCAGGTGCCATCAGGAGGTCCACCAGTGGGGCCAGGACACTAGAAGCCCTCCCACTGTTGACCCCCCCAAGCACCAAGAATACAGAGCACCACTTGCCCCAGAGGCTCCCAGATTAGAGTCCACGCTCCTAACAACAACACCAAACTGGCTGAATCATGCAGACTGGTCCACCAGCAGGGGCTGATTTGATTCACAACACAACCTATGCAGCCGAATGTGGTGCTTCCCATGAAAATAATTTCAGGTAGGTAGCTGTGTTGGTCTGCAGAGAAAGATTCAATTACAATTACACCTTAAAAACCCACAACATTTCCAAGGTATAAGCTTTGGAGAGTCAAAGGTCGCTTTGGCAGATACATTTTTAAGGGGTGTCTAAGGCATGCAGTAAGGTGGTTCTCATGCATTGTGGCCTGTGCAAAAGACTAGCTTCCCAAAAACATATAGTTATTTTATAGTCAAAGCCTCTTGAAAGCTTATACCCTAGAAATCTTGCTAGTCCTTAAGGTGCTACAGGACTCAAATTTTGCTCTTCTACTGTAGATACGGTTGCCAGATTCTCCCCTGGCCACTGGTGGGAGGGATGGGTGGGTAGGGTTGCCAGCTCCAGGTTGAAAAATTCCTGGAAATTTGGGGGTGGGCACGGACCTCAGTGGGGTACAATGCCGTAGAGTGAAGTTTGGTGTAGTGGTTAGGAGTGCGAACTCTAATCTGGGAGAACTGGTTTTAATTCCTCACTCCTCCACATGCAGCTACTGGTGTGACCTTGGGTCAGTCAAAGTTCATTCAGAGCTATTCTCTCAAAAGCAGTTCTCAAGAGAGGGCTCTCAGCCCCACCTACCTCACAGGGTGTCTGTTGTGGGGAAGAGAAGGGAAAGGCGATGGTAAGCCACTCTGAAACTCCTTTGGGTAGTGAAGGGTGGGGTATAAATCCAATCTCTCCTCTTCTTTTTCTCTCCAAAGTATCCATTTGCTCCAGGGGAACTGGTTTCTGTAATCTGGGAATCAGTTGTAATTCCAGGAGATATCCAGGCCCCACCTGGAGGCTGGCATCCCTCACTACACACCAGAAAACCACACCCTGCTATCTAATCTCGAGCCAGATCTCAGAGAAAGTGTAATGTATTGAATTATCTATCTCACTGCTTGTAGAACTAGATTTGGAACCCACCTAGTGAAGATTTGGAACCCATATGTTGAGTAGAATTGCTTGTGAACGGCCATCTCGGCCCTTCGACGTGTCTATAGTCCAGGTCAGCTTGAAACAGTGTCGCACCTGCAGTCTTTTATGGGAAATGTGAAGTCTCACGGAAAAAAAAATTGCTCTTGGAAGAAAGCAGATCGTGAATGACATTAAGCAGGCTTTGTTGAAGAGCAACTCCAGGCTTAGCTGATAAATTTGCAACTTAACATTCAGAAAGAAAAGCAGTAATGAAATGCATTTGCTATACAATTATTTCCCACCAAATGCTTTCCTTTCCACAAATTTTATTTCAGAGAGGAGCGTAAAGTGTTCTGCATCTGATTTGCACCCCCCCCCCCTTTTAATCAGCTGTAAACAACTATAGCACATTATGCTGCTAGTACATGTACAGTAGAAGTCAATGCAGGCAAAATGTGCCAATTAAATATTCCATTCCCCTGGTCTCTATTTTACAATAAAGGTATGATAATGGTAAATAATTTAAGTGAAATAAGAATTTATAACGGCATGGACTGAAGATGGATTCGTGCAAATATACACTTTAAGGGAATTTTTTTTTTTATCAGTCATTAGAAAGGACAGTTTGTGCCCATTGTTAGCACAGTGGGATCGAGGTGGTTGTGCTCAACCTATCGTGCCTGGGTTCATCCACAAACCAGGCATTCGGGGGTTGATTGATTCATACATGCACTCATTGCTCATGAATATTTAATTCTTTTATCGAATGTGTGAGCACACCCTGCTGTCTCTGAATTGACACTGGGTGATACACAAGTTCTGGTTGTTGTGATGTAATTACTTGTTGCGATGATCAACAAGAACATGTATGTATAAGAGGAGGAGGAGGAGGAGGAGGAGATTGGATTTATACCCTGCCCTTCACTTGGAGTCTCAGAGCGGCTTACAAACTCCTTTCCCTTATTCTCCCCACAACAGACACCCTGTGAGGTAGGTGGGGCTGAGAGAACTTCTGACAGAAACTGTCCTTGAGAGAACAGCTGTGCCAGAGCTTGTGACTGACCCAAGGTCACATCAGCAGGTGCAAGTGGAGGAGTGGGCAATCAAACCCGGTTCTCCCAGATAAGAGTCCGCACACTTAACCACTACACCAAACTGGCTCTCTGGAAGGGATGTCACATCTTTCCAGAACTGTCCTTGAGAGAATAGCTCTGACAGAACTATGGCTTGCCCAAGGTCATCCAGCAGCTGCATGTGGAGGAGTGGGGAATCAAACCTGGTTCTCCCAGATTAGAGTTCACACACTTAACCACTGCACCAAACACCTTGGGTAGTTCCCCCTGCACCGCACTTTCTCATGCTTCAGCCCATCTCCCTGCATTGGGTCCACTCCCCACACACACACTCATGTGCCAGTTCCCACTTTTCCTGCTCTAGAGGTCTGCCTTGACCCCATTGCCATATCTCGTTGCCTTTAGTTTGGCTTCAGCTCAACCTCATTCTCTCCCTGCCAGTCCTGTTCTACTTCCTTTCTCCCCCTTTGCTCTCAGTAGTTGCTAGTTTATCTCCCCTTTTGACTCCTCCCACAGCATCTCCCCTCTCTCCTGTCACTTTCCCAACCTTCTCCCTTCTCGCCCAGTGCATGTGGTGTTGAACACTGGTGGTGGCCCCATCAAATGAATACCTTTCAGACCAGTAGAATCCTTTCATGGCCTCTGTGACTGTTTAGTATTTGCTGCTCAATCTCCCAGTGGAGAGGTTGAGCCATGCTAGATCCAGGTGGAGGAACGGACCCTGTTGTTATGTCCTAAGACCAGGAACTAGAAATAGCCAAAAGCTGCCAAGCTCCGTTCCTGAGAACAATAGGGACTAGGATCCTGAACTCTCAGGAGGGACCCAATGGGAACATTGGCGGGAGATTCAAACCTGCCAATGGAATTTTGGGGCATCCCCCCCTACTGTTTATAGTTGGCCTCCGGCCATTGTTGTGTGTCTTTTGTTGTGTGAAGTACGAATAAATGTGTCTTCTCGTATGTCATTGTCCGAGTCATGAGGCATGGAACCCAGTACTTTACACCTGGTGTGGCAGGCTGTGGTTCTATGGGGATCAGCATTAATGGCTAGGCAACTAGTTGAACTGCACCTGAATGTAAGGTCCGCAAAGCCAGTTGGGAGCTACCAGAATGACCTCTGCCTTCATGGCTCTCATTTTTCTGAGGATCCTTGCTAACAGAGGCGTAGGAGGAAATCCATAGAGCAGATCCGATGGCTCATCTCAGGTGAGGGTGTCCATTCTTCCTGCCCTTGCTGAGGGAAAATGGAACAGGAACCTGGATACCTTATTTTTTTTGCAGGACAGGTGAAGAGGTCTGGGGAAGAACGGCTTGCACTAAAAACCCTGGGGCTGAGCGCCCATTCTGTAGCATCTGGGCCTTTGGACTGCACTAAAAATCTTGGGTTGAACATCCATTCTGCAGTGTCTGTGTCTTTCTGGCTGAACCAGCTTGCCATCGATGAACACTGATGAGACTGATACCAAATTGTTTCCTGTCCAGCTTAGGACAGCAATAGCCTCCTTATGGAGGCAGTACGATTACGTTTCTGTTCCGACTGGCAACGTCGGGCACTACTTTTGATCCATTTTTTTGTCCATCTTACATTTGGACGGATTACCCACATTTTTTATACTGTAGATTTTGTTTTGTTGACCGCTGCTTTATATTGTTTTAGCTCAATGGATTATTTATGGTTTTAGTATTTATTCTTGGCTTTTGCCTCTATGTTTTAATGTTGTTGTATAGCATTCGCCTCTTGTTCGCCGCACTGAGCCCATGTCGGAGGGGTGGGATATAAATCCAATAAATAAATAAATAAATATTTTTTTAAAAAAAAAATCCGATTTATCTGCAAACCTGGAGATTTCTCTAGGTTTGCAGAAGCCTGGTTGGTACCATAGAGTTTTGCCCAAAATACCAGAGTGTCACCATGCAACATCCCCGGTGTAACCATGTTGAGGACATCGTGCCGGGTTGTGGCTGTTGGGAGTGGGGTTTCTCCCTGCTGGCCAGCGGGCTGAGCCTGCGAAACCGGGGGATCCTCCACTCCCACCTGGTGGCTGGCAGCCTTAGACACTCCTCATGCCATTCTTGAGGGACCCCTATCCCGAAGGAACAGCACACCACTGACGAGAAACCAGTGGGCTGCAATGGGGGTGGAGAGGCATGAAAGTTCCTTTTGGTCATTTGGAAATTTAGCCTAGACATCAGTAGTTGTGAATATGAACTTAGTCTAGAAGATCTTAATAGTTGTGAATATGAATAGCTGTGGAAGAGGCTCTAAATCAGGACTAGGAATTATGGTGGATCTACCTTGTTATTTGCAAAGGGTTTGTCTCACATCCCCTGTCATTAGGGTTACCAACTCTGTTTTGGGAAATTACTGGAGATTTGGTGAGGGGAGGCTGGAGAGGGTGGCATTTGGGGAGCAGGAGGGACCACCAAAGAGGTATAATGCCATAGTGTCGTCCACCTTTCAAAGCAGCCATTTTCTCAGTTGATCTCTGTCGTCTGGAGATCAGCTGTAATTCTTGGGGATCCCCAGGTCCTACCTGGAGGCTGGCAAGCTTTCCCATCACCTACACACACACTCACATGCTCCCTTTCCACTGAAATATATCCTGAAGTGTTTCTGTGACTCAAGCTCTGGACTGATATCTTTTGTCAATTCCAATATATTCTCTTTCAGCCTCTTTAATCACAATGGGGTAGGCAGACAGCTAGTGTGATCTGAATCCTCTAACACGCCGGCATTAGCTAGCAGGAGCACAGCATGAGGACAGTGAAGCAAGGTTATTCCAGAAGCTTCACATCCTCCTGTACTCCAGAGACACCACTTAAAATTATATGACGTGTCCTCTGGCTGGAGCACTCAGGCTGCCTTTCTTGGCTGCTCAGCAGTTGCAAAAGTTAAACCTTCCGTCACAGAAGCCAGTCCAGGGGCATTCGAATAGCGGCTATCACAATCCTTCTAAGCAATTCAGATATATTATCAAATCTTTAACAATCCACAAAGATGAGATTTTTTTTAATGCAGGGGGGAGGGGCTTGGAAGAATCTCGGCTACATTTTCTGCCATTTTTTTCTCCAAAAATATTCAATCATTAATTGATGTAGTAGTCTTCCAGAAAGGACCGCCCCCCCACCCCAGAAGTAGGAGTAACAGTCTCTTAAGAAGAAGAAAAGGAGGAGGAGGAGGAGGAAGGGGAGGAGGAGGAGCAGGAGTTGGGTTTTATATCCCGTTTTTCTCTCCTCTAAGGAGTCTCAAAGTGGTTTACAATCGCCCTCCCTTCCTCTCCCCACAACAGGCACCTTGTGAGGTAGATGGGGCTGAGAGAGCTCTGAGAGAACTGTGACTGACCCAAGGTCACCCAGCAGACCATGTGGAGAAGAAAAAGAGTAGGTTTTTATACCTGACTTTTCTCTTCCCTAAGGAGTCTCAAAGTGGCTTACAGTCACCTTCCCTTCCTCTCCCCACAACAGACATCTTGCAAGGCAGGTGGGGCTGAGAGAATTCTGAGAGAAATTGTGACTGGTCCAAGGTCACCCAGCAGGCTTCAGGTGGAGGCGTGGGGAGGCAAACCCAGGTCTCCAGATGAGAGTCCGCCACACTTGGCCACTACACCATGATTGTCTTAAGAGAAGGATGTTTTGTCGAAGGCTTCCACAGCCGGAGTGCATTAGCTGTTGTAGATTTTCCGGGCTGTATTGCTGTGGTCTTGGCATTGTAGGACCTGATGTTTCACCAGCAGCTGGCATCCTCAGAGGTATAACACAAAAAGATGGAGTACTCTCTGTGTCAAGGTGAGAAGGGAAAAAAAAACTCCTGAGGAGGTTCTTTTGCAGGAAACAGGAAAGCTCCTCAGGAAACCATATGCAAAAGAACCTCCTCAGGTGGCTCCTTTATTAACATGTTCACAGCCAGGGGAACTCTTGTAAGACTCAGCCCTACCCCACCTTCCTGAGTAGATATAAATTACCTGCCTACCATTTTTCTTCTCACCTTGACACAGAGAGTACTCCATCTTTCTGTGTTATACCTCTGAGGATGCCAATCACAGCTGCTGGCGAAACGTCAGGTCCTACAGTGCCAAGACCACGGCCATACAGCCGGAAAAATCTACAACAGCTAAAGAAGGATCTTTATTTATTATTAACTCATTTCATGTATAATTTGCCTTTTTTCACCAGGGGAAGCCCAGAGCAGCTTACATGATTCTCCACTCCTCCATTTTATCATCATAACAACCCCACAAGATAGTTTAGACTGGGAATGACTGGTCCAAGGTCATCCAGTAAACTTCCATGACAGGGTGGGGATTTGAACCTGAGTCTCCCAGATCCTGGTCTGACGTCCTAGCCACTACACCACTCTGTTAGAATCAACCTAAATCAATTTGCCAGGGTGGCAGAAAGTGCCCTCAAGCTGCAGCCGATTTAAGACGACCCTGTGGGGTTTTCAAGAGACAAACAGAGGTGGTTTCCCATTGCCTGACTCTGCACAGCAGCCCTGGACTTCCTTGGCGGCCTCCCATCCAAGTACCTACCAGGGCTGATATGGCTTAGCTTCTGAAATCCGACAAAATCAGGCTAGCCTGGGCCGTTCAAATCAGAGTTTTAGCCACCAAGAGGATCGGTTTATTGTTTAAGAAACTGCTTTAAACAAAGCACATTTTTAGAAAAAATTCTCTGGATGATAATGGAATTTCCCAGAGTGTTAAGGAAATGCAACTGGACCATGCCTTTTGTTGAAAAGGGTGCAAAGTATTTAAGCACATGTAGTTTTGGACATTCCATAGAGGGAAATGCCGCAGGCAAAATGGGGAGAATGGCCTCCTTCCTCTTGTCGGGGTTTTGCTTCAACTTGCTAGCTGTTGACAGTGATGCAGTTAGGTATTTTTAGATCCTGTACAATGATTTACAGATGCCCCCCCTCCCACAGCATTACTTAGTTCAAATGCAAAGCCTGGAATGAACTTTCAGCCTGTTGTTCTCATTCCAACCCATCATCTCCACAGATAAACCTACTGTCACTTGATTCAGGGCCACAGTAGACAAGATGGCATCTCCCATTTTGTAGAGTCAAAGAACTCCTTTCAATACCACTGCAGGGCCCAGATACTAGTCGAGTCCATCTCATTCCTGGTTTTCTCCCAGTAGGGACTCCAGGTAGCTGAAAGGGGAACACAAGATAATACACAAAACAGCAAATACAGCATATAAACACACACACCACACAATAAGGACCATCATCCAATGCTGCAACTTTCAGTCCATGGGTCATCAATCCAGTCCATGGGATGGGACCCACAAATAGGATACAGAATCTCACCTGCAAGCCCCTGTAGTACTTAGGGTTGCCAGGTCTGGGATGGAAAACACCTGGAGACTTTGGGGGTGGATTCAGGAGAGGTTTGGGGAGGGGAGGGGCCTCAGCATGGTACAATGCCATACAGTCCACCCTTCAAAGCAGCCATTTTCTCCAGGGGAGCTGATCTCTGTCAGCTGGAGATCAGTTGTAAAAGCAGGAGATCTCCAGGCCCCACCCAGAGGCTGGCAACCCTGGTAGTGCTGTCATTTTCCCCCCTGCTTTTAGGAAGGACCTGGTGCTAGTGCGTATGCATAGAGAGCAAGGGTGGCACGCATCCTTCCTGCCTCTCTTCGCATGCACACTGAGAGGAACAGCAGGGTGGTGACACAGGGTTTCCTTTTTACAGCAGCCAGCTTCAGAGACCCTGGCCCTCATCTTCCTGTCACATGACTGTGATGTGGGGCTCCCTGCAATATGTTTGCTGCTGCCTAGTCGGTCCTGAGCTGTCATAAGAACGTAAGAACATAAGAGAAGCCAATGTTGGATCAGGCCAATGGCCCATCCAGTCCAACACTCTGTCACACAGCGGCCAAAAGTACCAGGTGCCATCAGGCTAATAGCCACTGATGGACCTCTGCTCCATGTGTTTCTCCAGTTCCTTCTTGAAGCCGTCCGTGTTTATATCCTGTCATTCAGGATGCCAGGATATAGCAGGAGGCCTCCCAGAAATTCTCTTCGATGACCACTGTGCTTCACTGGGGTACCCAGGAAGTCTGCTTGGCAGGCTGAGCTGTCATCTACATATACAGAGGGATCCTATGGAAATAGTATTGGGGGTGGAACCTGGGGAGAAGAGAGACCCATCAGAAGGGTATAACGTGACGTCACAGAGTCCACCCTTCAAAGCAGCCATTTTTCTCCAAGCGCTGTGATCTCTGTAGTCTGGTGACTACTTGTCTTTCCAGGAGATCTCCGGGCCCCACCTAGAGGCTGGCAAGCCATTGGGAAAGGCTGAAGACCACAGATCTCATCAACTAGCTAGCTGAAGCGTAAACCAGGCAATGGGCAAATAGCCCTCAGGTATTTCAGTTCTGCTTTTCAGAGTTTTCTAAAAGTCGGCAGAGGTAGGAGCCTGTCTGATGGAGCAGCAACCAGGAAGCCCTAGATGATGGGGCATCCACAGGGTTAATCTTTCTCCCGCCTTATTGCGACGCCTAGCCAAACTTCCCCCAGCTCACTGCATCTCTGTTTTTAAAAAGTTTAAACTATATAGCTCCACTGGCAGCCTCATTTGCCTGCCACCATTCTGAGCAGCAGCAGCAGTAGCAGCAGCAATGAAAAAAACAAAGACAAAACAGTAACGTCACTTTTAGAGTTGCCAGCCTTCAGGTACCACCTGGAGAGCTCCTGCTATTACAATTGATCTTCCGACCACCAAGATCAGTTCCCCTGGAGAAAATGGCTGCTTTGGAGGATGAATTTTATAGCATTCTACCCTGCTGAGGCCCTCCCCTCCCCAAGCCCCATCGTCCCCAGGCTCCGCCCCCAAAATCTCCAGGTATTTCCTAACTCAGAGCTGGCAACCCTAGTCACTTTTCAGCAATTTCTAGACCAACCCTATTTAACTTCCTGGGATTTCCCTGGAAATGACATCATGATATAGCTGATACCACTCCCCCCTCCCTCCATTTTCTCACTCCCAGCCCTCCTGCTGGTTGCCAGACATCCCCATGTAATACACAGTTTGGCCCTCAGTTTCAATCCACATAAGGAAAGAAACCCTCTGTTTCAACCTTAAGAATGCACATATGGAACCATGTCCATTTCTGATGTGTGACAGTGGAAACACTTTTGATCCAGTCGGTTAGGGGTATGTCAGGTTGCCAGCCTCCAGGTGGGGCCTGGAGATCTCCTGCTTTTACAACTGATCTCCAGCTGACAGAGATCAGCTCCCCTGGAAAAAATGGCTGCTTTGAAAGGTGGACTCTATGGCATTGGACCATGCTGAGGCTCCTCCCCTCTTCAAACCCCACCCTCACCTGGATCCACCCCCAAAGTCTCCAGGTATTTTCCAACCCAGACCTGGCAATCCTAGGAGCATGGAAAGAAGCAACAGTTCTGATAAGAACTGAGACATGGGCTCTAAACACAACAAAAACTACAGCTCTTCAATTCCCACTAGGTCGGCTTGATAACCAGGCCTAGATGGTCTAACGTTGGCTATAGTTTACCCCAGAGATTACTGGCTCCCCTGTATTTCCTCAATAAGTTGCCACTAACTGGAAAGGTATTTTTCTGAAGAGTTAATAGCATATGAAGGAGAACTGAATCTGTGTAGGCACATCTCCCTTCTAGGGGGGAATTCGACTGCGATGTACTATGCAGGAAAGTTCATGTTTGAAAACAGGGATAAAAAAACCAGGCCTCAGGATGACAAAATCCTTATCCTTGTAGATAAAGGTGCATACCACTGTAGGCTTTAGAACTTGATAGTGGTATTCCTTTTTTTAAAAAAAAAAAATGCTTTTATAGCATGTGAGTTTTGAGGTGGTTTTTTTATTATTACATTTTCCGGCTTCAAAGTCCTCGGGAAATGTAACACCATCCCACAAAGACGGTTGTTGAGGCCTTTCTTTCGGATGTAAGAGAATTCTGAAGATGGATTCAGAGACAAGACAATGGTGATCCCCCCCTTCCCATCTTATTTCAACAGAAATTTCTGCACACTGGGGTAGGCTTCATAAACGGCACTTGACACAGAAGATTGTAAATTCCTGAGAAACAGCTTTGCTTTAAAGTTCAGCAAAGGATCAAACAGAGCAAATTCTCTATTATTATTATTATGATGTGTATTTTAAAAAAAAACATCGAAAAAGGGAAGGGTTTTGTGTGTGTGTGTGTTTTAACTCCAGGAACCACCATCCCTTTGCCTTTTGTCTTCCCTTCGCTTTGTGGTCCAGAGGCAGTGGGGTTGACTGACTCCTTCAGAAAAGAGATCAGTGAAATTGTCAGTTGATTACTTCTCCTTGATTAGCATTTATAAGAGCCCTGTGATACATTATTTGCATTCCTATTTAGCCGTGATTTTGTGGGGCAGCAATGATTAAACTTGTCATGGGGTCTGATTGACAGGGTCAGATCTTCACTTTCTACTCTTTTGAAATTAAAAACAAAATGTGTCAGCTCTCTTCATGGGCCGTAGCGCTGTGAAGCTTGCTTGCCTTGTCATCACAGATAGGTCAGGAATGTTTTAATTTTAGGGATGGATTCTGCTTGTCAGTGTAGGATGTGATGGCGTGTAGTTCTGGCGATGAGATGCGAAGGGTGTAAAACAAAGAATGGGGGGGAGAGAAGAGAACAAAGACAAAGACGCTCACATTATTAGACAGATTTAATTAGTCTGAATGGATATTATGCTAGATGAAGCAGCGAGCTGTGAAATTAACCCTTGATTACGGATCGGCGGATCAGGTTCATAATGAGAATCAAAACCTTTGTGAATGAAAGCAAAGGTGTGATTCTATCCTGACCACCACCCACCCCTCTTCCCTGCTCACAACCCCTGCTAGGATCTAAAGGGAATGTAGATGAAATAACTCCTCAGTCTTGGTGATGGTGGAAAGTGGCGTCAAGTCCCAACTGACTTATGGCAGCCTTGTAGGGTTCTCAAGGCAAGAGACATTCAGAGGTGGTGTGCTGTTGCCTGCCTCTGCCTAGCAACCCTAGACTTCCTTGGTGGTCTCCCATCCAAGTACTAACCGGGGCTGACTCTGCTTCGCTTCTGAGATCTGATGATACTGGGCTAGCCTGAAATCCAGGGATGTCTTGCTTAATTCATTTTGCTGTCAAGAGCAAAAGAAGACCAGACTATAGACATGGAAGTTAAACATTTCACAACTAGCAACTGCGTAGACTTTGCTATCTACACAAATCTCTTGAGCAGTTGTGATACACAGAGAAAGGAAGCGCCGTCCAGAGCCATGAACTTCATGAGGGGTTTGCCCATGATTGGAAGGATGAGCATATGAAACTGAGTTGTACTGAATTGGACCTTTGGGCTATCTAGCTCAGTAGTGTTTCCTCAGACCATCACCAACTCATGCAAAGAAAGATCTTTTCCACCACAAGCTACCTGATATAATAAATTCTGTGTCCAAGAATAAAAACATGAAGAACAGCTTGAAGTAGGGTTGCCTGGTCCCCCACTGGTGGAGGATGGGGGGTAGGGTTGCCGGATCGAGGTTAAGAAACTCCTGGAGATTTGGGGATGAAGTCTGGGGAGGACAGGAACCTCATTGGGATACGATGTCATCGAGTTCGCCCTCTGAAGCATCCATTCTATCCAGAAGAACTGATCTCTGTAGTCTGGAGATGAGCTCTAATTCTTGGGGATCCCCGGGTCCCACCTGGAGGCTGGCATTCCTAGCTTGAAGCAAATTTAATGTGACGAATAACTCAGACTTCTTGTACAGCCATTTCTAAGCCTTGTTTAGAACTAAGGTCATGTGATCTTTAGGCAAGTCCTCAAACTACCAATTCCCCAACACTGTCTGAGATAAAGGGATGTCTCTAAGCCATAAATTCTATCACTACATCTGAAATCCTTTAGACAGAGAAGCCAGGAACTGAACCTGGGATGCCCCACAGAGTAGATTTCATGACCTCCTTCTTTTCCTTTAGATCAGAAGCACCTTCTAAACAAAATTCAGGAACTAAAGTTTGAGAATTTCTTTGGAGAATCAAATGATATCAAAAAATAAAATGATATTGTTCGGTGAAGGGCAATAAATATCCTGAAGTTCTCAACAACAAAGGTTCCACTGAGATTTCTCCTCCCTTTTGATAAAAAGTGGAATAAAAACCTTTAGGGATTCTGTGCTTCTCCATCAGACACCTCTACAGTATCTATAGGCAAATGCACAGTAGTGCTCTGGATCTTATGAGTGTCTCCAGGGCTATTTTTGGGCAGGAACACACAGGAATTGAGTTCCTGCTGGCTTCAGAGCTGGCCATGCCCACTACAGCCAAAACCTCTGTGTGTGTGCCTACAGAGGAAAGGCCTGGAGAGCAACCTCCCCCCCGCCCGCAACTCTGAGGTAGGCATGCCAGGGGGGACCCTGGAAGGATCAGGGAGGCATTTAAATGCCTCCCCATGCCTTCCCTGGCCTGTTGAAGGGCTGGCTTGCCTGGGCTCCACACAGCCACAGGGCACCCGGGCAAGCCAAGGGAAGGCATGTGGTGTGCCATAATATGCCAATGAGCTGTGCTGTCAGGGGTGTGGCCTAATATGCTAATAGGTTTCTGCTGCTGGGTGTGGCCTCTTATGCTAATGAGTTCCTGCTGGGTTTTTTCTACAAAAAAAAAGCCCTGAGTGTCTCGATTTGGATTTAGTTAGCAGGCTAAGGTGCAAGAATGTGCCCAGTCCACGGCATAACATAGGATCTGTGCCACCAACACAACCAACCTGGATATTGTGCTATCAAAGCAGCATAAATTAAACATTCTATCCATAAAGGGAATTGCCACATGCAGAGTCAATAAAGGAAACTTTCTTTCCTGTGTTACCATCAGAAATCAGGGTCCAGTTCTAGGTAATGACACTGACCTTTAAAGCCCTCAATGGTTTTGGACTGGAGTATCTGAGGGACTGCCTGCACCCATGTGGTAGAAAATGCTATCAGGTTGCAGTTGACTTATGGTGACTCAGTAGGATTTTCAAGGCAAGAGACCAACAGAGGTGGTTTGCCGTTAGCTGCTTTTGTGTAGCGCCTCTGGGCTTCTTTGGTCATCTCCCATCCAAGTACTAACTAGGGCTGATCCTGCTTGTCTTCTGATATCTGTTGAGACTGAGCTAGCCTAGGCCATCCAGGTCAGGGCTGCCTGCACCCATATGGCCCTGCGTGTAGCTTGAGATTATTCGGTGTTGGCCTTTTCCAGATGCCAGCAGAAGCATGCAGGAAAGGAGGATCTGTGCTGTGGCTACTAGACTGTGGAAGTCCTAGTGGCTACTAGCCATAATAACTAGAGGGAACCTCCACATTCAGTGGAAGTAAGCCTGTAGGACCAAGTGCCAGGAGGCAACATCAGGGGAAGCCCTCAGCCTCTGTGTCATGTTGTTGGACCTTCAGAGTAACTGATTGTCCATTATATGAGACAGGATGCTGGATTAGATGGACCACTGGTCTGATCCAGCAGGGCTCTTTTTATGTTCTTATGTTCTTCCCCCTGGAGAGCCAGTTGGCCCATCACTGTTCAGAAGGAACTTTGAGAAAGGCTATACCTTTCCTTGCAACTATACCTTTCCTTGCAAACTGAGATAATTTTACACCAGGTTTGTGGTTTATTGGTTTTTTTTGGTATTTTTGGCCACTGTGTGACAGAATGTTGGACTGGATGGGCCATTGGCCTGATCCAACATTGGCTTCTCTTATGTTCGTATAAGATTGAGAGGGTAAGAGAATTGGATTCAGATTCTTGGTTTTTCTTAAAATCAGGTTCTTGATTGTTGTTAATATTATTGCTTTGATGTCTTTAGTACTGTTGATTTGGGGGGATTGTTGGGGGTTTTTTAGTGTTACCTTGAGTAGTTTCACTTGGTCATAAGCTGCACTGTGTACTTTTAGAATGGAAAGGATGGATGTGTGGGTGTACACGTTTGTGCATGTATATCTATCTATCTATCTATCTATCTATCTATCTATCTATCTATCTATCTATCTATCTATCTATCTATCATCTATCATCTATCATCTATCATCTATCTATCAAATAAAACAAGCCTATAATGGAAATTAACTTTCTGTGAAAATGCATTAAGCACTAGCCTCAGTAGAAAGTTTAATACAGTATGAACTGAGCTGCTGACTTTTGTGTAAATGCTTGGGAGAAAGTCTTACTCTGGGTGAATTACTAACTGGTTTTCAGCTGGGACTGTTGTTCACTTATTGGAATACTATGAAATCAGCCAGTGCTAGTCTCAGATAACTTAATAGGACTCTGATCTCTAAAATTACTTACCTTGTGGATTACCTAGTAGCTGTATATCAGAATACAGGATGAAACTGGAAAGACACAGATGTTCTGTAATAGGGTTGCCAACTCTGTTTGGGAAATTCCAGGATCTTTAATGACGGTGCCTGAGGCGGGTGACACAGCCCAGTGAAGATATGATGCCATAGGATCTGCTCTCCAAAGCTGACATGTCCTCCAATACAACTGATCTCTATAGTCTAGAGGTCAGTTGTAATTTGGGGAGAATTCCATGCCTCACCTGGAAGTTGGCAATTTTAAGTGTGGGTAACAGACAAGACTTGGACAGCCCAGGCTAGCCCAATCTTGTCAGATCTCAGACACTAAGCAGTGTTAGCCCATGTCAGTATTTGGATGGGAGACCACCAAGGAAGTACAGGATCACTATGCAGAGGCAGGCAACAGCAAGCCATCTCTGAATGCCTCTTGCCTTGAAAACCCTATAGGGTCACCATAAGTCAGCTGTGACTTGACAGCAAAAAAAGGGACAGGACTGTAGTTTCCCCAAAGATCTAGAGGTACCCAGATGCAACTAGCCACATACCGAACTTAGAGCCCTGATGTGTACATCAGAAGCCACATCTGTGCCATTCAACATTACACTGAGAATCATTGCAGTTCAGGAGGCATACACATCAGCTACCTGTAGGGAAGTCTGCATATGCACAGAGATGTGAAGACAAGGGGGAAGGGGGAAGAAATTGGGGAAAGATTGGGAGGGGGTTAATACCTAAGGACGCCCCTCCCACATTTGTGGAACATGGAATAAAACTCCAGTGCAGTGTTTTCTCTTTTGAAATGAAGGAAATGCTATGTAGGACAAGTTTTTACGAATTCCAGGTGTTTCACCGTGACAACCTCTGTAGGTCTACCCAGAATCCTACTCAAGCTGATTCATTGGGACTTACTCCCGGGGAAGTGTTCTTTGAATGGCACTGTTAGTCACTCCAGGCACCACATCTGAAGATTTTTGTGTAAAACAGTCATCAGTATCACCTAATTACCATTCCAGTGTATACTGTAGACATGTGTAACATATTTGCAAGGATATGTTTCTTATTGAAATGTGATTAATTCTGCCAACAATTAATTTGCTATAATGTGTATCATACAGTACTGACGAATGCAGTGCTTCTGATGTTCAAAATATGGCTCTATGTCCAAACATGCTATTATTTCTTTACTTTTTTTAATATCCTGTCTTCTCCACAATGGGGACCCAAAGTGTCTTACATCATTCTCCTCTCCTCCTTTTTACCCTCACAACAACCCTGGGAGGTAGGTTAGGCTGAGACTGTGTCACTGGCCCAGGGTCACCCAGCATGCTTCCATGCCAGGAGTGGGGATTTGAACCTGGGTCTCTCAGATCCTAGTCTAACACTTGAACCACTACACCTGTCGCAACTGTACAAGACTGGTTCTGTTCAAACAATACCCTTTCTTTTGTTTACGATAAAATTTATATTTTCTATTTTCAACTTTTTTTCCTTGCCTCTCACATGGCAAAAATTAATATCCATACGCTCAGGTAGCATAGGATGCAGCTGTTCTCTCTCTGTAGTATTGGGAGACTCATAGAAACATAGAGCTGGAAGGTACCCCAAAGGTCATCTAGTCCAGCCTCCTGTAAAATGCAGGAAATGCACTGCTACCTTCCCCCCACCCCCCAGTGAACCTTGCTCTATGCCCAGAAGCATAGTTTTGCCTACTAATTATCATTACCTCTTATTAATTCTTTCATTTCATAAATGTGCCAACTATTTAGCACAATTTTATGTTAACTGGTTATCAATTATGAATTATGCATTTTATGTTGTTAAACAGTAAAAAAAATCATATATTTCCATGGGTGTCCCCCCGATGGTTCAAATCTTTTTGAGACTCTTACACCTCTGCTTATGCATTCATAAGGCTCTGTTTCAATGAAGACTCAGGAACTTCTCTTTCTGGATCAGATTGAAAGGTTACAGTGAACACCTCCTAAACATGAATTAATATTAAGGAAATTGGCTGGATGACAGCCAATAAACTGAAGTTCAATCTAGACAATACTGAACTGAAACTAGTTAAGGTTTAAGGAGTCCACATATTCTATTTGGAGCTGTAGCACTGCCCCCAAAATAGTAGGCCCACAGCTTAGGAATTCTATCAAAGTATTTATTTTGTTAAAATAAAGTCTTCCCTGTGGCAAATAGCACCATTTGTTATCTTTTGTTTGTGTGCCAGCTGTAGCCTTTCTTGGAAAAGAACAATCTGGACACTGTTATCCCCATTCTGTACACATTCAACTTAGATGACTTGTCAAGGCAAGGTGCATAGCAACCATGGTACTGCCTCACTTGTGAAACAGTGAAGTAGAAATAAGGTGGCCCCTGGAGATCTCCTGCTATTACAATTGACCTCCAGATGACCAAGATCGGTTCACCTGGAGAAAATGGAGAAAAAGCTTCTTTGGAGGGCGGCCTCTGTGGCATTATACACTGCTGAGGTCCTTTCCCTCCCCAAACCCTGTCCTCCCCAGGCTCCACCCATCAAATCTGCAGGTATTTCCCAACCCAGCGCTGACAACCCTACTTCTGAGGCTTGCCTGGTGCCCTTTACTATTTTTTTAGGTGCCAGGCCAAAATGCTTCTGTTCACCCAGGTTTTTAAGTAAGGGGTTGATCTTTAAACTCCATTTTAGTCTGTGGCTGTGTTCACACACTAAATAATCTTTCAATGCACTTTCAAACTGATTTAACTGTGGAACTGGCAAATCAGTTTGAAAGTGCATTGAGTAGATTGAAAGTGGATTATTTAGTGTGTGGAACATAGCCTGTTTGTGGTCTAAAAGCTGACTTTTTAAAAAGCTATTCAGTTGTTTATAGTTTTATGGTATGGCTAGGTTTTTAATTCTGGATTTGAATTAATAACTTTTAATGTGTTTTCTTTTTTAATGTTTTATTCTGTAAGCCGCCTCAGGCAGGTTCCTTGGAGAGATGGCATAAACATTGCTAAATAAATAAATAGATGTATACGCACCGTGGATCTTGATATCTGAGAAATTCAGTTTGATTCTTCAGAATACTTTCCTCCGTTTGAATTCCATTGATTTTTTTAAATCATTGATTATGTCCAGAGCACTGGATCCTTGGTATGTATCCCTTTCTGATGCCCCACCTTCTGCTCCCTCCCCCCAATGAAATTGTTCCTATGGTAGCTTCCCGTGTCATCTTGTAAGTCTATAAAACAGTTTTCTACCAGCTGGAGGTCTAACATGCTACATGAATACATAACAGTGCCTAACCAAGAAGGTTTGTAATTCAGTAATTAGCTGTAATTAATGAACACAAAGTGAAGACTCATTTACAGTTTAAATTATCACATTAGCTCCTGTCACCCTCTATGTACACAAAACAGCAGGAATTCAATTATTTTTATTCTTTGGAGCTAATTTAAAATTTAAGGAATGCCATTACATGAAATAATAGGTAGAAAATGTAATAGAAATCACGGGGAACAGTTGGCTGTCCGTAGAACGGGAGGAGGGGGATGCTATCAGGGATGGTTTGGAAATGTTTGAGTGGTATTTCCCTCCGCCCCTTCCCTTCTTGTCTGTGGCAAACAGCTGCAGATTAGAGGCAGGACTCTTGCTGATGGATTTTAGGCAGAAACAAGTTTGGGGGCTTCTGTCTCTGGCACAGGATGAGACATTCAAGCCAAACTATAAATGCAGTTGATACGGAGAAGCTATGGACTCGATGGCAGCAGAGAATGCTCCAAACATTATCTCTAGTGAGAATGAGTTGGTGGTATCTGCGGCCTCCCAACCAGAGAGATTTCTATCTAGCAGGCCTTGTGACTTCACTTTACAATCTGCCTCTTCTTTTGTGTAGATTTAGATGGGGGTAGCCCTGTTGGTCTGAAGTAACAGAGCAAAGTTTGAGTCCAGTGGCACCTTTAAGACCAACAAAGTTTAATTCTCGGTATAAGCTTTCATGTGCATGCACACTAAGAAGTGTGCATGCACACAAATGCTTATACCCAGAATAAAGCTTTGTTGGTCTTCAAGGTGCCCCTGGACTCCAATTTTGTTCTCTTCTTCTGTGTATTCATCTGCGGGGGGCGGGGGGTGTTTGCTTTCCTTTCTACTTTTGAGCATGTTGGGTTGCGTATCGCTAGAGTTACCAGCTCTGAGTCGGGAAATACTTGGAGATTTTGAAGGTGGAGCCTGAGGAGGAAGGGGTTTGCAGAGGGGAGGGACCTCAGCAGGGTATAATTATAGAGTCCACCCTCCAAAGCAGGTGTTTTCTCCAGGGGAATTGATCTTGGTTGTCTGGAGATCAACTGTAATAGCAGAAGGTCTTCATTGGAAGCTGGCAACCGTACCCTAACATATTGGCAATTTCTATAGAATGTTTTCAGTGTACAAAATGGATTATCAGTCTCTTTGTTTTGAATTTATTTTCTCTGAGAAATTACTGAGAGAGAGGTAGAAAAACCTTGCCTGTGACTATTCCATGAACTTAATAATTGAGGAGGGACTTGAACTGGGGCCCTCCCACTTCAAAATGTTATTTAATTATTCCTCCCAAGAGCTCAATTATTGATCACTCCCAAGAGCTCAGTTTATACTTCCAAACATATTTGATACTTCATTCAGGAGCTCCCACACCTCTCCTGAACTGCCGTCCTCTCCTTCCGTTTTTGTTGCCTCTCCAGTCGCTGCCATGTTTATTTATCTATTCATTTCTGTTTTAGCAGGCCACCGTGTGGCCCAGTTTTTCATAGGCTGCTGAGTTGAGCATTTCAGGTAGACAGAGGGAAGGTAGTGATAAGGCAAAGAGAAGGGGATTCTATTAGGCAAATGTTGGTGTAATTAATGAAACCTGCCAGTAATTGGGAAGGTGTGAGGCTTGAGAATATTGTAATAATAGTCATCTGTTCTCTGCGGTGTGCACTTCCTCCCCTCCCCATTCCCCGAAATTCCCTCTCGAACAATCCCTCATCATCTCTGTGATCTGAGACACTTAGCCATGCAAATCTTCCTGACAAGCCTCTATGTCTTTGTCTTCCTAATTGGACAGTATAGAGTTGTTTATGGATATTGAAGACATTTAGACCTCAGTTGGAGGTTCTTCAAAAATCGTTAGCAAAGTTGCCTTAACAGCATTGTCAAATATTTATCTCCTCTTCCAATAGCTGCCCAGCCATGTTCTGTGACAAAATTAGCCACAGACTGTCTAATGCTAGCCTGAAATTGTGATAAAACTGCCCTAGGAAATCAGTGCCAGGGTGGTATATAAATATTCTTAATAATTAATTAAATAAATCATAAGGACGCGGTCATACACATGCAGTATCAGCTCCTCATGTATTGACAACTTCTATAGAATTTTTGCAGTGTACAAAATGGATTATCGGTCTCTTTGCTGTGAATTTATTTTCTCTCAGAAAGTACTGAGAGAGAAGTAGGAATAACTTGCCTGTGACTATTCAGTGAACTTCATAATTGTGGAGGGGCTTGAACTGGGGCCCTCCCACTTCAAAAATTTATTTATTTATTTATTAAATTTGATTTGTTGACCACCCTCCCCCATAAGACAGGTCTCAGGGTGCTGTACATCAAAGAACTCTTACATAAATATAATAAAGCATTAAAATCATATAAATATACAACAATAAGTTATCAGTCATATGATGAGGAAGCTGCTATAGTATGCCACTGCCTCGCCGGGGAGGGGAGGCAGGAGAAGAAGAAGAGGTAGGAGTGCCAGCCGGATGGAAAACCATCATGGTCCTCAACCAAACACCTGGTGGAACATCTCTGCCTTACATGTCCTGTGAAACTGCGATAAGTCCCGCAGGGCATGGATATCACTCAGCAGATAGTTCCACCAGGTTGGGGTCACACCTGAAAATGCCCTGGCCCTGGTCGAGGATAGCTGGATGTCTCTCGGGCCAGGGGCCACCAGTAAGTTCTTCTCAGCTGAGCATAGCATCCTTCGGGGGGGGCGTGTACCAGGAGAGGCGGTCCTGAAGATATGTGGGTCTCTCACTTTTTAGGGCCTTAAAGATTAATACCATGACCTTGACCCTGATCCAGTATTCCACCGGAAGCCAGTGCAGCTCATGGAGCAGAGGATGCATATGCGCCATATGCAGAGTCCTGTAAGGACTTGCACTACTGTGTTCTGGATCAATTGGAGTTTCCAAGTCAGGCTCAAAGTAGAGTGAGTTACACTAGTCCAACCTGGAGGTGACCGTTGCATGGATTACAGTGGCTAGGTCAGGAGAAGACAGGTAGGGAGCCAGTTGCCTGATCCGGCATAGCTGAAAAAACACTAGCCTGGCAACCATTGCAATCTGGGCCTCCACTGATAAGGAGGCATCCAGAATCACACCGAGGCTCTTGATGGTTGGTGCTGGTGTCAAGGCGCACTGTCAAGAGCCGGGAGAGGGCACCCCAACCCTGAGTCGCCCCTCCCCAGCCACAGAGCCTCTGTCTTAGTTGGATTCAATCTCAGCTGGCTCTACTTCAGTCATCCCACCACAGCCTCCAAACCCTCAGCCAGATTTGCTGGTTTAGTATCTGGCTGGCCGCCCATCAACAGATATAGCTGGGTGTCATCAGCATACTGGTGACAGCCCAGCCCGAAATTCTGTACCAGTTAGGGAAGGGGATGCATATAGATGTTAAATGACACTGGAGAGACAGTTGCCCCCGAGGAACCCCACATACTAGTGGGTGCCCAGTTGACAACCTCTCTCCTAGTGCCACCCTCTGTCCCCGACTTTGGAGAAATGAGGTAAGCCACTTCAAAGTTACCTTGATCCATTTGGACCCTAATACTAGAACTCTGGGTGACCCCATGAAAGTGATTCGCAGGAGATTCAAGACAAACAAAAGGAAGAACTGCTTCACACAACAGATGACTGACTTTTGGAGCTCACTGCTACAAGTTGAGAGTGATGGCCATCAGTTTGGGTGGACTGAAAAGGCTGTTAGACAAATTTAGGAAGGATAGTTCTATCCCCAGCTATTACTCATGATAGCTGAATGGGACCTCCAGATTCAGAGACAGCAGTGTCATTGTTTTTTAAGTGCCGATACTCATACATAAGGTTGCACCGATTTCTACCAATCCCCCCTCCATGTGTGTGTGTGTGTGTGTGTGTGTGTGTGTGTGTGTGTGTGTAAAAAGTGTCACCAAGTCACAACAGACTTATGGCGACCCTGTAGCATTTTCAAGGTGAGACTAACAGAGGTAGTTTGCCGTTGCCTTCCTCTGCATAATGACCTTGGAATTCCTTGGTGGTCTCCCATCCAAATAGTAGCCAGGGCTTACCTTGCTTAGTTTCTGAGATCTGATGAGATTAGGCTAGCCTGGGCCATCCATGACAGAGCCCTCCCTCTGGGACAGCCCTGCAAAAAGGTGTTGGTACTAAGTACAGGTGAGTACCATAAAAAAAAAAAGTTCTGAGACAAAATACCTGTTTGTCAGATGCTGGGGAGCAGTCAGTAGGTAAGGACCCTTGACAACATGTCCTGCCTTTGTCAGCTGAGAGACCACAGTTGGAAACAGGATGTTGGACTGGATGGGCGATTGATCTGATCCAGTGTGGTTATTCTTATGCTTGTTCGTTTATGAGGACAGAAAACTTCGATACTACATAACATGATTTTCTTTCAACATTGAAACAAAATAAAATATTTTCAAGAAATTAGTTTGCTGTTACATTCTAAAATAGAGGCCTTGGTAGGGCCACCTTGGTTCTTGAGATCCAAAGAGTTCTAGAGATGGTATCTGTATGTACGGGAGCATGATCGACAACAGCTATCGATCAACATAGACTGGGGTAGTAGACTTCTGAATACCAGTGCTAGAAGGGAGCCCTTAGCCTCCATGCCCTGTTTGTCAGCTGGAGGCTGGAGATTTTGGGGGTGGATCCTGGGGAGGGCGGGGTTTGGGAAGGGGAGGGGCCCCAGTAGGGTATTAATTCCATAGAGTCCACTCTCCAAAGCAGCCATTTTCTCCAGGGAAATTGATCTTGGTGGTCAGGAAATCAATTCTAATAGTGGGAAATCTACAGGTGCCACCTGGAAGCTGGCAACCCTACATGTGGTTGCCTACAGTGTGAAACAGGAAGCTACATCAGATGGAATACTGGAAGGATCTAGCAAGGCACCTCATGTTTTTATGGATATATTTAAAAGAGGCTGTAAACTTAAATCGGTTAAAGTTAATCCAAAGGGACTACTAGATTTTAGTAGTCAAGGGAAGTAATGGCTTTCTTGCCTCTGATTAGTGCGTAGCTTGGACTAATATAGCCTACTGGCACTACGTTGTGGTGGAATTCAGCCTCTTACACTGCATTGACATGCGTCTTCCTCAGTCCTCACACAGGAAAATCCAGTGGTGAATTATTGCTATAGCACAGCAATAGCACAATATTCAGTGATGTACAGAGGCAGCGTTGGCAAGGGCAGTTTCACTTTCCTCAATTCCAGAGAGAAGAAACCAGCATGCTGGGTTAGGAGCCAGTGTAGTGTAGTGGTTCCGGTGTTGATCAGGGAGACCCATGCTCGGATCCCCACAGATCCTTGTGGAAGCTAACCAGTTGACCTTGGCTCAACCTAACCTACCTCACAGGGTTGTTGTGGGATAAAATGGAGGAGGGCAGAATACTACTGAAAGGCTGTTTTGGGTCGCCACTGGGGAGAAAAACAAGGGATAAGTATTTAGATTCTTTAAAATTCCACTTTTACTTTATTATGTTTATTACTATATATCTATTTATTCATAAGCTCGGCTTATAAACCACTGTCCCTTGTAAAATAGGGTCAGGACGGTGTATGACAATTGTATGAATACATTCATATCAATTTAAAAACCGTTAAAACAGTAACAGTAAACAAGTAGACAATATAACAATATCAGATGTCCCTGAAATTAGTCAATTTTTCTCTACCTTGTGGGGAGGGAGGTGAAAAGGGGGGGGCAGGCAAGATGGAAAACCATTGTTGTCCTCAACTATAGTCCCGGGGAAACATCTCTGCCTTACAGGCCCTGCAGAATGCCATTAGGTCCCGCAGGGCACGGACGACATTAGGCAGAGAGTTCTACCAGGTCGGGGCCATGGCCATGGAAAAAACACTGTTTTTCCTCAGTTGTTTGTTTTACCCTTGGTTTAATCGCTCTTCTGATTTCATTCTTGGAGTAGCCATTTGCTTGAAGTGCATGCTTTATATATCAAAGGAATCACTGATCAGATGGGAAAACTTATGAAAGAACACAACCTACAAACAGTATTCAGACCCACCAAAAAAAAATACAACAGATGCTACAATCGGCAAAAAGACGGGAAGAGACTCCCTCACTTCTGCAGGAATATACTGCATACCCTGCAGTTGTGGACAGGTTTACATTGAGACCACACAGCATAGCATCCAGGCAAGAATAAAAGAACATGAAAGACACTGCAGACTTGGCCAACCTGAAAAATCAGCAGTGGCTGAACATAGCCTAACTCAAACAGGACACTGTATCTTATTCCAAGACACTGAAATGCTGGACAACATATCCAATTACCATGTCAGATTACACAGGGAAGCTATTGAAATTCATAAACATAAACACAATTTCAACAGGAAAGAAGAGAGTTTTAAAATAAATAGGACATGGTTTCCTGTCCTGAAAAACACAAAATGCTCTCTACATCTTGCAATACCACTACATATAAGATTAGAATTTCAACAGTCAATCCATATGCAAAGGAACCTCCTCAGGAAAGCTCCTCCATTAGCATGTCACAGCCTGGGGGACTCCTACAAAATAATGACTCAGCCCTACCCCACCTTTCTGAGTAGATATAAATTACCTGCTTACCATTTTTCTTCTCATCTTGACACAGAGAGTACTCCATCTTTCTGTGTTATACCTCTGAGGATGCCAGTCACCGCTGCTGGAGAAATGTCAGGTCCTACAGTGCCAAGAGCATGGCCATACAGCCCAGAAAATCTACAACAACTAATGAACTCTGGCCATGAAAGCCTTCGACAACACATTCCCCTAAAGTTTCCTTCACTCCAGACAGTAGGACGCATGAACCAGTATTCAGTATGCAATGAACCTTTATCACTGATTTTTTAAAATATCATTTTGAACTCTTAGATGTGCATTCAAAACCCCACAACCAAATAATAGAGTAATGCATAGATTTTATTGATAAAATCAGCCTCCCCTCAATACGATCAGGATCAGCAGGCCAATCAACTCTCCCCTAGACCACTGGCTCTAGAGGTGATTTTTATAAGACCCTCTCAAGTTTATAATATTGGCACCAATGTCAAATTACTTGTCTCATAAAATTCACGCTGACACAAACTCAGAATTCTTCATCTGCATTCCTTGGACCACGGATTCCTTCCTACTCCCCCCATCCCCTGCCCAACTCGTTCTTTCCCAGGTGCTTTAGCAGGCAAATGAAAACCAGTAACCCAAGTTACCTACTTAACCTGCTTTAGACTCAGACTTGATTGCATGATCAAGGGGTTAATCAAAGGCCTGAAGCAAACTGAAAGAAAGGAGGGGGGGGCTTCTGGAATAATTGGGACTGCTGACTCGCTATTGTCTTACATCAAAACCATCTCAGATGTGGGGATAAGCAGAGAAGGGGTAGGAAGTTCAGATGATTTGCACTGCCTGTTCATTGCACATGAACTTCTGACATCTGCCCCTGCAAGGGAGTTATGTAAGCTCTTGTAATGCAGATGTACATTTCCCATCTCTGCAGGGATAGCTGTGGAAGTTCCTTTTTGGATAAGATATAAAAATGGGGGGGGGGAGAGAAGTGCAAGCCACAAGCCCAGTGATGTGCAAAGCTGCCTACACCAGCAGCAGGTTTACTGCTATACTGTGGCTGCCCGGTGTGGCATTGGGACCAATCCTCCAAATCTCTATGATAAAACCCCTTTTGCTCATTATTGCTTGTATAGTAGGCAAGCCAAGTACCCGCCTGGGGCAGGGGACCCCTCAACCCCAAGTCCCATTTCCTGCTACTGCAGCTGGGGGGGAATAACCTAAAAACAAATCTCTGGTGCGCGACAGTGTGACATCATTTCTGGGGGAAACCTGAAAATAATGTCAGTCCTCTCTGGGAATCACCAGAAACTCTGAAGTGACATCACACTGTCACCAATATCCCCCCCATACCCCCCATCCTCCCAATGGTTGCCAGGTAGGGATGCCAGCCTCCAGGTGGGACCTGGGGATCCCCTGGAATTACACTTCATCTCCAGACTACAGAGATCAGTTCCCCTGGAGAAAATGGATGCTTTGGAGAGTGGACTCTATGGCATTGTACCCCACTAAGGTCCCTGTTAGGGATGGGCATGAACTAAAGTTCATCATGAATTTTGGGCAGTTTGTGGTTCATGAAGCTATTTTCATGAACTGAAGAGCTGCCACGAACTTCCACAAATTCTGATGCAGTTTGTGGCAGTTCATAGTGGTTTGTGAAGAGCAGAAAGCAGGGCGTTGTTCACAAAAAAAAAACCGAGCTCAGCTGTTTGGTTTAAAAAAGCCATGGGGAGCAGAAGGTAAGGGTTTAAATGGCTTCGAGCCATTTCACCACCAGATTTCACTCCCAGGCATTCCACCCTCAGATATCTGCTGACTGTGGCTTTCCCAGCCAGCAGAAAGCAGGACGTGAAACGCCTCCCAACCATTTCACCTTCTGCCCTTTGTTCATCACCAAAAGCTGCAGTAAGTAGCAATCTGGTGGTGAAATGGCTTGGAGCCATTTAAACCCCTACTTTCTGCTCCCCACAGCTTTTCTCAGGGAGCAGAAAGCAGGGGTTTAAACTTCAAATGGGCCACAAATCCACACAAATCAATTTTGTTCATGAACCAACCTCCTAGTGCGTATGGGTCTGTGGTTTGGCCACGAACCCCAAATTGCAAAAATGCAGTTCATGCCCATCCCTAGTCCCTGTCCTCCCTATGCTCTTTCCCCAAATCTCCAAAAGTTCCCCAACCTTTATCTGGCAACCCTAGCTCTCCATCCCCCAACCTCACAACTGTACTGTGGAGGGCAAGTCCGGATGCTGGGCTACTCAACCCCAGGCCCTTCTTTCTCAAGCAAGACTTGCTGCCTCCTCAGCTGTTGGAAGGCACAAATCTGTGCAGAGTAGGGTTGCCAACTCCAGTGAAATGTACTGAGTTCAACATGCGATTAGTGATCAGCTCATGCTGTATTGTGAATCAGCTCAAACTAAAGACAACTCTAGCAGGACAGAAGCCCTGCTTAAATCTGTGCCCAACACCCCCACACACACTACCCGTGATAGGCTATTTACAGAGGTGCTCCTGGTTGACAGGTTCCTACCAGGATCTTCGCAGTCTATTGTTCTGGGTTCCCAAGCTGGGTCAGTCGATGTCGGGCCCAGGACATAACATCCAGGTTCAGAAATACCTTGGGATCTGAAGGTGGAGCCTGGGAGGGTGGGGTTTAGGGAGGGACTTCGGTAGGGTATAATGCCATACCGTGCACCTTCCAAAGCAGCCATTGTCTGCAGGGTAAATGGAATAAATGTTTTAAATAAATAAATAATAAGCAATCCATCTGGAGATCGGCTGCGATTCTAGAGATTTCAGCCCCCCCCCCCCACCTGGAGGTCGGCAACCCTGGTGCAGAGCCTGGGCCCACCCCTCCAAGAGCAGGACCAACAAGATCCAGGGGCAGAGCCCATACGCCCAGGGATTCAGTCAAGGTGTCAAAGGGCGGAGCAAAAAGGTTAAAAGAAAAGCCGACGGGAGATTCCAGTTCATCTGAAGCACGCACCACTCTCTCTCAGAAGCTGCTTTTGCCTAACAGAAAATCCCAGGCAGAAAATGAAAGTTAAGACTGGCTGCAAGCCTAAAGCTGCAATGCCCTTAAAGGTGCAGCACAGCATATTTGTCTCCCGGCCTCTCCATCATATGAGGAAAACCCTCCTCCGGCCACAGGCCAGTGGAAAACTGGCCAGTTGGCAATCCTAGGTGGGTGGTGAACTTTTCTCTCCCCTGCAAATCGACCGGCTCTGGAACGAAGCAGCTGGCCTCTTTCTCCGGCAAGGTGTGGATCAGCGCTGCATGCTATTAATAGCCTCCCGGTCTAAAAATCTGTCTGCTGTTGCAGCAGTCGCTCTCTCTCTCTCCCCCTCTCCCTCTCGGATGCTGGATACAAACTGCTGTGCGGAGTAATTGCCAAATGCTTACATCAACGCATAAATAAGACAAATAAATTTATTTACATTATTCATATTTTCCGTGCTTTCCTCCTCTTTTATTTATGCCTTAAACAACAGTTACAGTAAATATAACAATAAAAAAGAGTGCCTGCAGCGAGGCGGGAGATGATCAAAAAGCCCTGATATAGAGCAATTCATGTTTCTTCTTTACAATCGCTAACGAATCTTAACTTGAGCCGTGTTACGTTCCCCTGTGAGTGATAAGCCATGATTTATTATGAAGTGTCATGAAACCGGAATGCCGTACAGTGAGAAATGAGTGAGTGGAAAACGCGTTCCCAGTTTCCCAGTCTCATTACTCAAAGATGCAGGCTCCCTTTGCCTAGCCTAATTTACCTGCCGGGTTTAAAGGCCCTTGTTTTGCGAAGGAAAACAGCCTTGGACTGGCCCCCCGAGGCACCCTGGCCGCCTGCTCGCTGTACCAACACAGGTCAGTCACCAAGGGGTGGAATGGGTGTGGGACGGGGGGGAGGCATTCCAGCCGTTTTCTTTGCTCAGGGGTTTCACTTCCACCACTTGCAGGAACCAAAAAAATGGTTCTGTTCAAGCATCACTCGGAACGGTCATTTTTTTTGACGTGGTGTGAATTCCAGGATTGTTCGCTCAGATCCTGGTTTGCCTTGACAAATTCTGGTTTAATTGCTTTTAGGGTTACCAACTTCCAGGTGGGGCACGGAGTCCCCCCGACTGCAGAGTTGGCCTGTAGCTACAGTGGGGCGATGGGGGGCTCAGCCCCCTCCCTCCCCTCTCTTCCCCTCCAGCCAGCTGAGCACCATTGTCTCCAATGGAGAGATCGTGCCACCACTGCGGCGCGACTCCAAAGAGAGGATTTAAAGTTTACACCCCCTGTCTGCTCAGCTGGGTGGTGGGGGGAGCAAGGGGGAAGCCACGGTTGCTGGTCCCCAAGTTTTCTTCCTGCTAGCAAGCAGGGAGAAGACTTACCTGGGGTTTAGTTTTTTATTTTAAATTAAGTTCCCTTGGCACCCGCAGCGCCCCCCCCGGAATCTGGAGCCCCCCCCCGAATAAAAAATCCTAGCTACGGGCCTGCTACAGATATCAGTTCTAGGACTGCCAGCTCCAGCTCGGGAAATTCTTGGAGATTTGGGGGCTGTGCTTGGGGGAGGCGGGATTTGGGGAGGAGCTTGGGGGTAGAAAAACCATGTCTCTTCAGTGGGAGACTTCCCCGCCTATGCCTCCATGGCCCACTGGTCCCACTGAGAGCTAACTGGGGGGGTGTTAACAAGCGGTCGCACTGATGGTGCCACATCACATCCAGTGAATGCCCAGAAGTTACATCACATAATGACTCCAACACAGTGCTTGAGGATTCAAGCAAAACTCTATTGTTTTACCAATAGACTCCTACAGTGTCGCATTGACGTGATGCGAGAGATGTGACATCCCTTCCAGAGAGCCAGTTTGGTGTAGTGGTTAAGTGTGCGGACTCTTATCTGGGAGAACCGGGTTTGATTGCCCACTCCTCCACTTGCACCTGCTGATGTGACCTTGGGTCAGTCACAAGCTCTGGCACAGCTGTTCTCTCAAGGACAGTTTCTGTCAGAAGTTCTCTCAGCCCCACCTACCTCACAGGGTGTCTGTTGTGGGGAGGGGAAGGGAAAGGAGTTTGTAAGCCGCTCTGAGACGCCTTTGGGCAGTGAAGGGCGGGGTATAAATCCAAACTCCTCTTCTTCTTCTTCTTCTTCTTCTTCTTCTTCTTCTTCTTCTTCTTCTTCTTCTTCTTCTTCTTCTTCTTCTTCTTCTTCTTCTTCTTCTTCCCCCACCTCCATCCCCTGCCAGTTGCCAGTCAAAGCTGGCACCCTTACTGTGTGAGGATGTGATACCATAGAGTCTACCCTTCAAAGCTGCCATTCCCCCCACACCGAGGAACTGATCTCTATAGTGTGGAGATCTGTTGTAATACTGGGAAAACTCCAGGCCACACACACAGGTTGGCATCCTGATCGCTTCTGGAGGAAATGGTAGCTTCAGAGGATGGAATTTATGGAACTATATTCCTGCTAAGTCCCCCCACACACACCAGTGCTCCCTCTAAGCTGTGGAGTCTTGTGAGCAAAAATTCTACTTTGTGAGCTACTGGCGTTAAAGTTGTGAGCAAGCGATTTGGCTCCTGCATAAATTAGTTTGCTCTGGAACCATCCTTCCTGAGCTAAGACAAAAATGTATGAGCCGGAGACTAAAAAACTGAGCTAGCTCACACCAACTCAGTTTAGAGGGAACACTGCCCCCAACTCCACCATCCCCATATCTCCATGGATTTTTTGAGCCAGAGTTGTCATCTCTGCCTTTCTCTGTAGCCCGGGAGGATGTGGCCAAGGAATAAGCCAGGATTAAACTAGATGGTGTTTGTTCCGAACATACGCACAAAATGCTAACTGAGGTCAATAAACCAACTTCAGTGCTGGGCTTCAGATTAGTTTAACGGCCCTTAACTAAGCACACTCAGTTGAGTGGTGAATGCTCAAATAATCACACAAACCATCATTGAACTCTACCCTAGTTTCACATCATGTCTGAAATGTGCCAGTGTGTGATCCAAGATCTATCTTCTTTATTTAATTTACAGCACCCTTCCTCCAAGGAGCTTAAAGTGACATACCCAACACCACAGAGAGGTAAGGGGGGGGGGCAGGCTCAGGCTCTCTTCATACACTCTCCCCAAAATGCTGTCAGTAGATAACATGGTACATATAAATTCATGGAATAGCAACATAGTAAATGTGTTATGTAGTTTAGTAAGTAGCATTTAATGATGATAAAGTCATGAATAATCACAAATGTTGTCCTGACCTGGATAGCCCAGGCAAGCCCAATCTTGTCGGATTTTGGAAGCTAAGCAGGGCTGACCCTGGTAAGTATTTGGATGGGAGACCTCCAAGGAATACCAGGGCTGGGATGCAGAGGCAAGCAATTGCAAGCCACCTCTCTGAGACACCCAAGTCCCACTAGCGGTTGCCGGAAGTCAGCCATGACTTCCAGGCATACACATGGCCGGATCGCCCATTGGGTGAACTAGGCGCTCGCCTAGGGCGCGCCGGCCTCAGGGGCGCCAAATGGCGCCCCGCTACCCCCCCAAAAAAGCCCCCCACCGCCGTCCTAACTGGGCACCCCGCCGTGAAGAAGCGCCCGGCTAGGGCGCAAGTCGCCCTCCCCATCCTCCCTGGAGGGGGAGGAGGAGGAGGAGTCGGCCGGCGGAAGCTAGCAGGATCTCCCTGCTGCCGCCGCCGCGGAAAAGCGCCCACCGAGGGCACAAGTCGCCCTCCCCCTCCTCCCTGGGGGGGAGGAGGAGGAGGAGGAAGCGGCCAGTGGCGGCCAGCAGGATCTCCCTGCTGCCGCTGCCGCGGAAAAGCGCCCACCAAGGGTGCAAGTCGCCCTCCCCTCCTCCCTGGGGGGGGAGGCGGAGGCGGAGGAGGAAGCGGCCTGCGGCGGCCAGCCAGGGCACAGCTTGCCCGCCTTCCCCCTCCTCCCTGGGGGGGGAGAGGAGGGGGGGCGGCATGGCTGGGTCTTCAGGCCCAACCAGGAGGTTGGGATCTGCGCCCGCCTAGGGCGCAGAAATACCTGGAGCCAGCCTTGGGCATACACACAGACATGCACACATACAAAAATACAAAATAATCATGAATATCAAATATATTGGACTGTGTAAGCCAGTGCACTGAAGGTAAAAGGTCAGAGGGGTGTAACCTTATTTGTTCACTAACCTTACTCAATATGACCTGATCCAGAGCCTTCAATGTGGCTCCAGGGCATATTGCCCCACTTCTCTTCACCCTTGGGGTTCATGGCTTTCCCCCCTCCTTTTTATGCTGACAACCACTCTGTGATGAGAAAGATTTACTCTCTGAAGGTAACACAGTGAGCTTTGAAATTCACAAGTCCCCCCCCCCCGGGGGGGGGTGTTCTGTTGCCTGCTGCCACTGGAAGCAACAGTTGGAAGAAGAAGAAAAAATCAGCCCTCATCCACTCACCAGAAGTTCTTACCATAGAGTTCCTGGCAATTCCTAGAGCTACCCAGAAGTGACAAACAGTAGCTTTAGGAATCACCAGAAACTCTATGATAAGAACTTACTGTAAGTAGAAAAGGCCTTTGTTTTCTAATTTTTCTCCCAGGAGGACAGTGTCCCTCCTTGCAACCCTCCTGCCGGTTGACATGCCTCCCACTAACCTTCGTAGTTCTCAGCTCTCAGTATAGACTGATTTAATAGGCAAATTCATGGAAAATAAGACTATTATAATCCCTTACCCATGAAAGCCAATTTGAGCCTCCATGTTGACAGCTACAGACAACAGAGGAGGAATATGCCTTTATGTCCAGGTTGTAGACTGCTAGAGATACCTGCTTGGAAATCATTGGAAACAGTGTGTGGGGATAGATGGACCTAGGATTGCCAGTTGTATCCCTGGAACTCCTGGGAGATTTGGGGGCGTGGAAGATGTCCTGGAATCCTGACTGTTTGTCTGCCACTGCCTCAGGTGCGGGGTGGGGGGGAATGAGAGAGGAATCCTTCCTTATTATATAAAAGCCAGTTGGGGTGGCAAGGTTCTATGCCTGGCAAAATCAGTTCGCTCCGTGATGTGTCAATCACAAGGTGTCTCTATCCACTGGCTGTGTTGCCTGAGTTCTCTCCCGCCCACTGCAGCCTAGGCCAATCTTTGATTGGGCCAGCGTTTCAAGGTCATTTGCATATGGAAGTTGATTGGACTTCACTCCATTCCTCACCTCAAACTCCCCCCCCGCCACCCAAGACAGTTGGGACTGTAAGATGCATATGTGACCTGCTGTTTTCTGAGGTAAAATATGTCCTCACCCACAACACATCACTTCCCCTTCAAAAGAAACAAACCAAAAACACAACCATGCCACACCACAAAAAAGACAGATCACACCACAAGCAGAATACCACAAGGCAAAAAATGACAGGAAAAGGTGCCAGCAGTCACCCCATTATTGCCACAGATATGTACCTGAGAGTGCTTCAGAGGATGGTGTGCAGGTCCCCGTTTCATGTTATAAAAGCTGCCTGGGGGATTATGGACCATTCACAGACTTTCTACCTTAACATACCTCACAGGATTGTTGTGCAGATCATATGGGGGAGAGGAGAATGATGTCAGCTGCTTTGGTTCCTACTGCAGGGGGAAAACTGCCCTTTCCCTAGGCAGAGGCTGCCGGGCGGGGGGGGGGAGATGTAAACCTGAAGACAGACAGGCAGATAAAGGCAAACTGATGGGTACCTGGAAAGGACATAGGGTTGCCAGCTCCAGGTTGGAAAAATCCAGGATATTTTAGGGATGAAGCCTGCTGAGGGTGTGTCTGAGGAGGAGGGAGAGGGGGACCTCAGACAGATACAGTGCCATAGACCCCACCCTCCAAACAAGCTGTTGCCAAACTCCAGGTGACAGCTGGAGAGCTCTTAAAGTTCTGGTGCTAATTCAAAGTGCTGGGGATGTGTTGCATTCTGGCAGGGGATGCTGTGAGTGTAGAAAATGAATTATCGATAGAGTAGTGTTTTGGAAAATCATTAGGAATTGTTTGGTCCATTTACCATGGGGCACCAATCCAGAGCCTCTGGCATTTTCTCACTCTGCTGGCATCAAAACCAATTTAAGGCAAAATAGAGATATGGAGACTTTTCCATCCTCCTTTGCATCAATCTGTCTTTGTTGGCAACCGTAGGCCTGCCAGCACTCTCAGGGTGACCTCATGCCTCCTGACTAGCATTATTTCACTAGCCCTGTCTGCTTGTTCCTGTTCAACAGGAGCCTCCCTATGGAAGCAGCCTGGGTGATTTTGGACCAGCCCCAGACTTTCTGCCTAACCTATCTTGCAGGGTTGCTGTATAGATCACAAAGTGGAAGAGGAAAATGAAGTAAGCTGCTTTGCTCCCCACTAATGAGAAAGACAGAACTTTGCCTAGGAAGAGGCTGCTTGAGAGGGGAGGAGATAAAGTTGCCAACTTTAGGTATGGAAATTCCTGAAGATTTGAGGGGTGGAGCCAGGAGAGGGTGGGGTTTGAGAAGGGGGTGGGACTTCAGACAGGTACAGCGCCATAGACTCCATCCTCCAAACCAGCCATCTCCTGGGAAACCACTGTTACCAATCTCCAGGGGAGGGCTGGAGATCACTTAGAAATACAATTGCTATCCAGGAGGGATGGGGGAGGAGATGGAAAACTGAAGTCAGAAGGGGAGATAAAGGTAGGTTGATTGTTGGTTGGGAAGGAGACAGGGTTGTCAACTCCAGGTTGAGAAACTCCTGGAGATTTGAGGGGTGGAACCTGGAGAGGGTGAGGTTTGAGAAGGGGGTGGGACCTCAGACAGGTACAGTGCCATAGACTCCACCCTCCAAACCAGCCATCTCCTGGGGAACCACTGTTGTCAATCTCCAGGGGAGGGCTGAAGATCACTTAGAATTACAATTGCTCTTCAGATGGTAGAGATCAGTTCCCCTGGTGAAAATGGTAAGCTCTGTGTCATTATACCCTGCTGAGGTCATTACAGCAAATTGATGCTGAGTGCCTAAGGCCAGGGCACCGGCCCAGAGCTTCTTTCTAGAGCTCATTATATTTATTTCTACAACGGGCCTTATTCCGAGTTCAGGGCTAAAACAATTCCCACACTACAGTGGTATAGGAGTGGGTGAAGGCCTCAATCACAGAAACCTCTATGATCTCCTAAGGATATCTTACAGGATACTAAATCTCCTATGCAAAAACAATAGCTGCGACTAACACCTACCACTTTTACACTGAAACCCTGGCTGTTTATTCGAAGGACGGCCTCTCCTTATAGAAACCAGCTTCAATCCATCCAGTGCCTCCTGGTAGCTAGAGGTACCCTCCTTTAGAGAGGTGTGTTTGGCCTCCGAAAGAACTATGGGGCTTTCTCAGCGGCACCGCCTTCTTGACAGAAAGGCCTGCCAGAGGAGGTGTGTAGGACAGCTATGCCAACAATGTTTACAATGCTGCACAAGATCATTTATGAGCCCTTGGAAATTAAGCTGAGCTCTTTGGACGGAATTTGCTACTGCTAGATTTTCATTGTTTAAACTCCATGTAAGGCCAATACTCTTATTGAATTGAATTATATATTTGGGGGGAGCTGATTTTTCTGTGACTGGGTTGTATCTTTCTATTGTGGACGTTGGGCTGTGTGGTTGAATTATATTGTGTCATGACTGGGTCATACTGAAACGTTCATATGCAGTAGTCACATGGTATAATTTTTAACATAAACCAAATAGATTATATATACACATAGCTGCTGACTAGGATAAGTGTGGACAGATTCAACAATAGTTCCTGTGTCTTTAACAGTGCCATCCTAAAAACTCTTTCCTGGGATTAAGCTCTCCCACTGAGTAGACCTTAGGGTTGCCAGCTCTGGGTTGGGAAATACCTGGAGATTTTGGGGGTGGAGCCTGAGGATGGCGGGGTTCGGGGCATAATGCCACACAGTCCAGCTTCAAAAGCACTCATTTTCTCCAGGTGAGCTGATCTCTGTCACCTGGAGATCAGGTGTAATAGCGGGAGATCTCCAGCCACCACCTGGAGGATGGCAACTCTAGTAGACCTGAGTAGGATTCTGAATAAACCTCCTTAGGATGACACTGTGAGAGTTGCATGCAAGGGTGAATTTTGACAGATGCATCTTATCCCATCATAGTAATGGAAAAACTCACAGTCATTGAAAAATTTCCCCTGAAATGCTGAGCAACCCTAACAGTGCAATCCTAAACTGAGTTTCACCCTCCAGACTCTATTTACTTGAATGGACTGTGAAGGGTGTTTACTGCGTTTAGGATTACACTGTTAAATCATGTTGAATCTGGTAGGCACACAAGGGGATTTTCTGCAGATATTTCCAGACTAACAAAAGGATAGCCCTGTTGATGGAAGTAGCTGTTTTATCTTCTAACTTCCAGATAAATTTTCGGAACATGTGCTTATTGTTGCAAAAACCTGAGATCCCTGCAGCCAATACTAGCTTTTCCTTCTCTAGAGAAAGGCTGACATGATGTTTAATTCAGGAAACTATCAGTAAGGAAAATTTTTATGGAAGCATAATCGTGAAAGAAAGGAAAGGCAACTTTTTAAAAGTGTAGTTGAAAGGTATTGGTTTGGTATATTTCTGACCTACTTTGAACCCCTATGTAGACAGGTAAGGGGAAGCTTTCAGCAGAGAAATCTAAGCCTAGACAGATTTCATTTCTTTCCATGTCAGCCAGGACAGCTATTCAATCAGTTATACAATGTAATGTATTTTTAATATTATCCATATTGTTATGTGCTTAAGAGAAACTGGTGGTGGTAGCAGCAAAGCTTTTAAAACCTACTGGGAAAACTGATGTGGAGTCATGGAATGTTCACAAACATTCTGCAGAAGGAATGAAACACAAAGCTTCTGTGAGAATCTGTGCAGGCAGAGACTGGAAAACTAAGTCATACCACCCCTTGGCAGCAAGAAATCTAACAGCTAGGCTGGCTAGAACAAGGGAATGGGATAAGCACGGGCAGCAGCAGAGATTGGTAAGGTGGTTCTCTAATGAGAACTGCCACCAGCCACCACTGTGGGGCGATTGAGGTGGTTGGGAATTCACTGCCTTTACCTACAGTGTCACACAACAGTGAGACATCACTTCCAGTGACACAAGGACAGTAGAGGCAGGAGTGTCTCATTCGGCACCTGTTCAAATGCACAGTTGCTGACTGAATAGCTGTCCTGGCAGACAACAGTAATTTGCTCCTCTGCTACAGGGTTTACTCATTAGCAGCCATATTGCTGCAATCTGACTTAGCAGAAGAAAAAGACAGGCAAAGAAAGGTCACCTATCTTCTTACTCTACTAGGGCTAATTGAAGCTTGGAGAGAGAGCAGTTTTGTTCTTGAAAATGATAGCTGGAGAAAAAGAGGAAATCCCTCTAGCAGAGGAAAAAGACAGGCAAAGAAAGGTCACCTGTCTTCTTACTCTGCTATGGCTAATTGAACCTTGGAGAGAGGGCAGTTTTGATCTGGAAAATGATAGCTGGAGGAAGAGAGAAAATCCCCCTTGCCCCCTCCAGTTTGGTGTAGTGGTTAAGAGGAGAGCCAGTTTGGTGTAGTGGTTAAGTGCGCAGACTCTTATCTGGGAGAACCGGGTTTGATTCCCCACTCCTCCACTTGCACCTGCTGATGTGACCTTGGGTCAGTCACAAGCTCTGGCACAGCTGTTCTCTCAAGGACAGTTTCTGTCAGAAGTTCTCTCAGCCCCACCTACCTCACAGGGTGTCTGTTGTGGGGAGGGGAAGGGAAAGGAGTTTGTAAGCCGCTCTGAGACGCCTTTGGGCAGTGAAGGGCGGGGTATAAATCCAAACTCTTCTTCTTCTTCTTCTTCTTCCTGTAGAAGCTGTTTAGAGTACAAAAACAAGTTGGAGATCTGAGCAGAGATCACCAGTATAATGAGCTTGGAGCCTGTGGATCTCCTCCATGTGCAGTGGCACTTCTCTCTGGAGCAAGCAGCCTTTCCCTAACATCAGAGGCAGGCTTCCTGTGCTGGAGGAAAGTACCTCTGCTCATGGAACAAACCTGCTGGATCCAACTCAACATATAGCATGCCCTATAACAAAGTCTGAGTCCAATGGTGCCTTTAAGACCAACAAAGTTTTATTCAAGGTAGGAGCTTTCATGTGCATGCACACTTCCTCAGATACAATGAAACTGAAATCACCAGTCCACACATATAGATTGGAGGGTGAGCAGTAAATTAGCATACAACATAATGAAGATAGCAAGCTTAGTTTATATGATTACCATTTGTTTGGGTTCAATTCCGGGGGGAAAACATAGTGAAGGAAATAAATATGTCTGAACTGGAGACTGATGTATTCTTAACTGTGGAATGCTGAGAGTAGTTAATTAACTGAAACTGAAAGCTTGTTGTTCCTGAATCTGTTAAACATCTTCATTAAGTTGCATGCTAATTTGCTGCTCACCCTCCACCTATATGTATAGACTGGTAGTTTCCACTTCATTGAATCTGAAGAAGTGTGCGGGCACACGAAAGCTCATACCTTGAGTTAAACTTTGGTGGTCTTAAAGGTGCCACAGGATTCAAACTTTGCTGCTTCGGACCAACATGGCTACCCACCAGAATCTATCAGCATGCTCCACAGTCTACCTCACAGGCGTCAATAGTTCTGCCTTCCGTTACATCCCTCTCATTCATAAGGTGGACATGGAATTCTCCTCATGTCTTGCCTTCAGAGGATTTGTGCTCAGAAGAAAGAGTTCATCTGCTTTATGATGTACTATTTGTCATAAGGGAATTTTGTGTGGTGGCACCTGGCCTTTGGAACCCCCTCCCTCTTGAGTTTTGCTTGGTGCCTACCTTACTTTCTTTTAGGCATCAGGCTCAAACACACCTTACTACCTAAGCTTTTAATTAAGGGTTTTTTTCTTATCAGATTTTTTAATGGACTGCTCTGTTTTATGGATAGTTTTTTATGCTCCTGGTGTTTTGTAGTGGCTTGTGTTTTTTAATGGCTTGTGTTTTGTATTTGTGGCTTTTCATTGTAAGCTTGCCTGGAGCAGCACTCTGAACAGGCTACAGAGAAATATTCCAAATTAATCAAATCAAATAAAAGCCACAAATAAAAGGACTACTGAAGGATGACAGGGAAATGGCTGAGAAGCTGAATGCATTTTTTGCCTCTGTCTTCACTGTGGAAGATGAGAAGTGCTTGCCCACTCCAGAAGCACCGATTTCGGGAGGGGGTCTGAAAGACCTGAATCAGATTGAGGTGACAAGAGAGGAAGTCCTACAACTGATGGACAATTTAAAAACTAATAAATCACCAGGCCCAGATGGCATTCATCCTAGAGTTCTGAAAGAACTCAAATGTGAACTTGTGGATCTCCTGACAAAAATATGTAATCTTTCTTTAAAATCTGCCTCCATTCCTGAGGATTGGAAGAGGACTGGAAGGTAGCTAATGTCACTCCCATCTTTAAAAAGGGCTCCAGGGGAGATCTGGGAAATTACAGGCCAGTCAGTCTGACATCGATACCGGGTAAGTTGGTGGAAACTGTTATTAAGGAAAGAATTAGTAGGCACATTGATGAACAAAAACTATTGAGGCAGACTCAGCATGGGTTCTGTAAGGGAAGATCTTGTCTCACTAACCTGTTAGTGTTTTTTGAGGGAGTGAACAAACATGTGGACAAGGGGGACCCAATAGATGTTGTTTACCTTGACTTCCAGAAAGCTTTTGATACAGTTCCTCATCAAAGGCTCCTAAGTAAGCTCAATAGTCATGGGATAAAAGGAAAAGTCCTCTTGTGGATCAAAACCTGGCTTATAAATAGGAAACAGAGAGTGAGTATAAATGGGAAACTTTCTCAATGGAGGGTGGTAAGCAACTGCGTTGGGAAATACTTGGAGATTTGGAGGGTGGGGGTTGCGGAGGGTGGGATGTGAGGAGGGGAGGGACCTTGTAAGGGTATATCGCCATGCAGTCCACCCTCTAAAGCAGCCATTTTCTCCAGGGGAATTGATCTTTGTCATCTGAAGATCAGTTGCAATCAGTGTTCCCTTTAAGCTGAGTCAGTGTGAGCTAGCTCACAGTTTTTTAGCCTCCAGCTCACACATTTTTGTCTTAGCTCAGGAAGGATGGCTCCAGAGCAAACTAATTTATGCAGTAGCCAAATCGCTCACTCACAACTTTAATATCAGTAGCTCACAAAGCAGAATTTTTGCTCATAAGACTCCACAGCTTAGAGGGAGCATTGGTTGCAATAACAGATCTCTAGGTGCCACCTGGAGGTTGGCAACCCTAAGTGACCCAGAGGGGGTATACAGCTCTTGCCCCACCCACTTCTTTTCTTCTGAATTTTGCATCCCATTTCTGGCCTCTTTTCTCCCAGCCAATGTGGAGGAGTGCTTGTTAGTCATGTGGGGAAAGCAGTGGGGTGGGGGGTGGCAGTGAAGAGTTAAGCAGCCCTTCCTGTTTCCCACCCACCAATGGCCCTGCCTTTGCTTTGCAGCACGCTGGCAGCAGAAACAGAATCCCCCGTTTGCTACTGAACATGTATTTGTACCAGGAGAAAAGAGTGATGAAAACTGTGTCGTTCTGTGCAGAGCAGCTAAATCTAGGTCACCGAGGGCACTTCCGTATGAAAGCAGTTTCTGCCTTCCCTTCCCTAAATGAGAATCCTCAAGAGTTGACACGAGGACCAAAGATCGGAGATGGAAATGCTATTTTAAGGATCAATCAGCAGGTGATCTCACCCGAGGACACACAGCGCACAAACGATCCAATCTAGTAGTTGCCACTTAAAAAAAACTGTGCAACTGTATCATACAGGCATGTTTTTGTTGGTGGCTTGTTGGGTTTTTAGCAGCAACTATATCATGTAGAGCAGGGATCTGAAGCATAAGGCCTGGGGGCTGAAACTGGCCCGTCTGGGGCTTTTATGTGGCCCGTGAGTGACTGGTGCGAGGAAAGGAACAGGAGGCTGCTTGGCAGGCCCGTAGCTACAGTGGGGCATATCGGGGCTAGGCCCCCTGACTTACTAGCATGGCCCCAGAACTTCCCATCCAGCCCAGGGTACCCAAGTGGTGGCTAGTCAAGGTTCCTGAGCGGCAGCTGGTATGGGGAAGGAGCCAGGTATCCCTTTAATTCAATTAGCCAGTGCCCCCTAAGAAATTTAAATGCCCCCCAACTTAAAAAATCCTGGCTGTGGGCCTGCTGCTCAGGAAGGGTGGGTGAGCGGAGATACTCCAATTGTGGCTTCAGCATTGTAGAACAACCTTGTCTGCAACAGGCAAGCAGAACCCCTTCACTTTAGGGACAACTTCACTGGTAAGTTGGGAGCCAATGTAGCCGCATTCATACCTCTCCACTCGGCCTGCAGCTGCAGGGATGCTGTCCTGGATGGACTCGGGGATCAGCGTTTGCATGTCGGTGGGGGTGCAGACAATCCTCTGTTGGAGCATGGGAGCACCTGCCCAGTGCTGAACTCACTGCTGGCTCTCCAGTCCGCCCATGTGGGTTTTCCTCTGCACCCCTCCTCCCAACCCATGGGTCCTTACGGTGAGGACACACCAACTCGGAGCTTGCCAGTTGCTGTCCTTCATGAAGTTTATATCTCCAGTACCCAGAATCACATTTTATGGCACACAGGGCCTGGCCCGACAAAGTGACATTTATGTCAGATCCGGCCCTCATAACAAATGAGTTCGACACCTCTGATAGACACTGGCCTCATTTAGGAGATTCATCGTAGTCTACCTGTCTAGTGGTTGGAGTAAGACCTGGGAGATCTGGGTTATTTGGGTTATTTTGGCCTGGGAAGTTCTTGGGTTGGGTCACCAGCATGTTTCAAGAGCTTAGGGCACCCAGCCTGATTCCAGTTGGGACCACGGTGCATGAAGGGAATGGGTTTCGACCTCTGACAGCACCATTTCCCTAGCCTGAAATTGTCCCAGGGAGCTGTTTCAATTAGGGGAAATAGTGCAGGGGAAAAGGTTCAGTCCCTTCTCTTTATGTGCCATAGCCCTGAATGCAGTCAGGCCCCCACACACCAGGGGGGTAAGCATGGAGCTCCCAGAATGCCTCTGTGACCGGACCCAGGGATGTACTCTGGAATATCATCAACCGTAGACAGGCCTTTAGCAATTAAGCGGACAAGGTGACCTTGGGCCAGTGAAATTCTTTCGGTCACCATTAGCTCTTCAAAGAAGGCAAGATAAAAATGTGTTGATAGTTTTGCCTCTGTTTGAAATCACACTTTAAAAAAAAAAATCACTGGGGAACATTTTTCAGCTTCAGTTCAAAAATTATGCTTTTCCCTAAATATTACTGACGTCCTTCCAGTTAGTGAAAAAGACACTTCCATGGTTGCCTAGACAATGGATACACTCAGGGCCCAACTACAAGGTATGTTGGAAGTGCCATATCCCAGTACACACGTTTGTTCACCAATTGATCAGGAAAATGACTCACAAGGGGAAGCTTGAAAGCCCCCCCTTTCCTTGCACCATTTGGAAGCAGGATCCCTTGCAGGGTTGCTAACCTCCAGGTGGAGCCTGGGGATCTCCTGGAAAGATGTCAAGATGCCAGAGAACAGTTCCTCTGGAGAAAACTGGCTGCTTTGGAAGATGGGCTTAATGGCATTATACTTTGCTGAGGTCTCTCCCCTCCCCAAACCCACTCCAGACTGTACCCCCAAATCTCCAGGAATTTCCCAACCCAGAATTGACAACCCTGCTCCCTTGTGTCTACTGAGTTTTAGGAGGAAGAATGCTGGAGGCTCCAAACACAGAATTCCCAATACATCATGCAGTGATTACGGCCTCAGATTTTGAGGGGCCTCTGAATTAAAAAAAATAAACTAAACTAAATGTCAAGTTTTATATAACTGGTTAAAAATCGGTTAGAACAATAGTCATTTTTAGTAATGCTATGAAGCCTCCTAAAACTGACAACTCTCAGCATGTCTTAATTGGGCCGTGTTCAGACGCAGTCCCCACATTTCTGCATGACCGGCTCACTGGCTCTTCTGCCCCTAGAAGTGCAAGGCAGTCATCTTCTAAACACCCACAGGCTTATACAGTTTTAAAAGAGGATTAGATAGATTCATGAAGGATTGTTCTATCACTGGCTACTAGCCTGGTGGCTGAGGGGAACCTCCATGTTCAGGGGCAGTCTTGGTGCTTGAGGAGGCGACAGTGGGAGGGCTTCTAGTGTCCTGGCCCCACTGGGGGACCTCCTGATGGCACCTGGTATTTTTTGGCCACTGTGTGACAGAGTGTTGGACTAGATGGGCCATTGGCCTGATCCAACATTGGCTTCTCTTATGTTCTTATGTTCAGTCATCCTCAGAATTCCAGAGCAAGGAGGCAACATCAGGGGAAGGCCTCAACCTCTGTGCCCCGTTGTTGGCCCTCCAGAGGAACTGGTTGCCCACTGTGTGAGACAGGATGCTGGACTAGATGGACCCCTGGTCTGATCCAGCAGGGGCCTCTAAATTAAAAACAAAACTAAACTAAATGTCACATTTTATATAACTGGTTAAAAATTGGTTAGGACTTGTCCTTTTATCCCATGACTATTGCGCTTACTTAGGAGCCTTTGATGAGAAACTTTATCAAAAGCTTTCTGGAAGTTCCCATCTGGAAGCTTTCTTGTGTTCCCATCTGTTTTGCATATAGGAGGTCCTAGGTCCAATCAGTAGCTTCTCCATTTGAAAGGATCAGGCAGGAGATGATGCGCAAGGCCTACACCATAGATTCTGGTGAACCACCGCCAGTCCGAGGAGGCCATACTGGCTGTGATGGACCATGCAGAGTCACAGTATAAGGCTGCTTCGTACATTTGCAACAGAGGATCTTTTGTCTGTCTTCACTCTCATTTTCCTATGCTCTGAAACTGGTACACGGGAAAACCTGTCCATAGCTGTCTAAGAACAAAGCCGTGGTTGGATTGTTGTGTGCATTGTTATTTCTTTTATCATTTCTGCTTGCAGGACCAATGCCTTAACCCCCAGCTCTCCCACCCTGACTGCCCACCCTGAGCCCACCACCGCCCGCCGCGCCACTCCTGACATTGAACTTCCAACAACCCGGACTGAGAAGACTGCCAAAAGAATAATAAAAATCTCCAGCTATTCTTCTTCATCCTCACTAACAATTTGGTAATGAAGTATTGATTTCCACTCCCCTGCTTATGGACGATATTAGATTTTCATTGATAAACTGCGCCGAGGCTGTCTCGTCTCCACTGTCCCTTTTTGCTGTCACTAAAACAAAGTACCACTGAAGTAGGATAATGACTGAGAACATTGATGTACTTATTTTGTCAATTTGTAACACTCGACAGGGAAAAAATAGTATAATTCTTCATAGTTTAATGTCCAGACGTGTTCCACATGATGCGGGCACACTGGAAGCTCTGCTGTTCATGGTAATGTCCGTTTCCTATTTATAACCCCTTTGGGATAGTTTGTCTAAAGGAAATGTTTCAATTCAGTGCCGCTATTACTGATGCACCTGGGTTGCCCAATCCAGTCATTGCACTAGGGATCAATACATCACCGTAAGGAGAAGAATTATTAAGTTAAAACATATCCCAAGCCAAAAAAACTCCGAAAACGTTCATCTTCCCAGCAAATTGTTCAAATAGTTATGGTTAACCATGTTGCTGCCAAAGATTTGTTGAAAATGGATTGTTTTCAGGTCCATTATTCATGTTGTGTTTTCTTTTCTTTCTTTCTTTCTTTCTTTCTTTCTTTCTTTCTTTCTTTCTTTCTTTCTTTCTTTCTTTCTTTCTTTCTTTCTTTCTTTTTAAAAATCTCCATGGCTGTGTATTTTAAGATGTATGCAGTGGAGTGACTTTTCTCAAACAAAAAGCAACTGTTGTGATTTTTAACATTCCACAGGTGTAATGACAGACAGAACGCACCTCAGATTTGTGCTCAATGCAACAGCAAACTTTGCCATTATTGTCCAAAGACTCAGTCTAGAGCCTCACTGATGTAATGAAGAACAGGATCACCTTTCCCCTGTTTTTAAGTTCCAGCTTAGTTTTAACAGGAGCTACGTTTGTTCTTGGAGGAAGGGAAGAGGGGAGACTCCATTTCAAATGGGCTGTTTTGACTTTTTCCCCCATTAAAACTTTTGAGGTCCCTATTTTAATTTGTGGAATATTCACGTTAATAATGAGATCTAATTAAGACATCCATTAAAAGCCCGTTAAAGTTAATTTAACGTAAAAATTCCAATAGAATTGTATTAGATTTTCTCCATTAAATTAACATTATGGATTTTTAACGGATGTCTTAATTATATGTTATTATTAACGGGAATACTGTATTACACAGATTAAAATCAGGTTCTCTGTCAACTCTGAAAAGCTTCCAAGATGTTTTTTAATGGTGAAAACATCCCAGTGTTGTTTTCGAGGGTTAAATACAAGCACGGCCCTCTTTTGATCCAGCTAAGCATTTTCTAAACAGCAAAGCCAGTGTATAAGAGACAGTCTGTCTATGCACTTAACAATGGATTTTCCCATCTTTAAAGAGGACTAGATCAAGTTGTAAATGACTACTCAAAATGTAGGTGGAATTCCTTATGCAAGTCATAAATAAGAAATGTTTGGAGGGGAGACGGAGAATTCTTACAGGAACAAATAAGGTTGTGCTACAATAAAGTGTAAACCTGGATGCATTCACAAGTAGGTCACAAACACATATGTATAGTATTTCCCCATTTCCAGGAACAGAAATGTCCAGTGTTGGAATTGTCTGAGAAATTTTGACATGATCCCTAAGCTCCATATGGAGGAGAAGGGGGGGGGGATCCCCTTCTTATTTACCTCCTAGGGAAAGTGTTGCCCTTATGCCACATATAATAGCAAATTGCTTTTTTTATGGCATGCATAACCTAGATGGGAAAAAATATGGCGCTTGAGGGAAGGAGGGGAAAAGTAAATGAAGTTCCAGGAATGTCATTCTGAAGTAATGAGGCATGGACAGAAAATATACCCCTCACATCATCGGATTGAGATGGCAGTCGAAATAGCTTCATTGAAGTGTCAGCACTCATCCATCAATCAATCATCCACAAGGAAAAATAGCGACGGTACAACGGGGCAGCTTTTATGGGATTTACTCATGGGCATAGGGAATAGCAGCTCAAATGTAGTTCTGACATGAAAAGCAAGGTGCTGATATTATTTTTTATGATGGGAGGATCATAAAGTGAATTGAGAACAGTGAGGTCTGTCTTTGCTTAACCTATTCAACTGGAAACAAACGGAGCTCAACTGGAAACGAACAGGAGCCTTCGGATGGGTTAAGATTGAGGCATGCATGCGCGGCGGTGAGCAACTGGCCACTGATGACAAAATTCTATTAAAACCGAATCAGTGCATTAGCACCGGGTTCCTCTGAAGCTGTTAAATGGCACTGAGGCCATGCTAGGACTGCAGAATGGAATTATGCAACACACGGGGCTTTGCATTGCAAATAGGGTGCGATGGGGTGGGGAGGAAGCAGCTCTTTTTACTTGGGGGGATATGTGGAGAGTCCATTTCTAATCCAGGATATCCCTCCGTGCCCTCCCCCACTTTTCTATAGGAGTCAATTTTGCAACTATAAATGGATTCACAAGAACAATGGGTCTGATTTTGAATGGCAAATGGAACTTGAAACTGGTCTATTGCTGGTCAAAATCCAAAATTGTGTGGGCCATTTATTCTGAAGGTCACCTTGGGCAGGATGAAGAGTACAATGCAGTAGGAAGTTTTTTCTGCACTCGGTTAAAATGTGGGGCGTTTGAGGACCGTGCCCCCCTATTCATTTCAATGTGTCATGGTCAGGATAGCTTTCCCCCTGGAATATACACAAATTGTGGATGTGTTGTGTGATTTGATCTGATAAATCAAATTCTGTTCATCACTAGCAGAAACGTATCACAGTTCATCCAGGCGACTGACGGATGCACCAGATTCTGTTATCTGAGCATGAGAGCATCTGTGCAGAAATCCATTGGCCCTGGGCAAATTTCCAGTGGGTGTGAAGCTGTCCCCAAGTAAAAGACTGAAGTGAATTGCAATGCAAGCTGAAACCTGATGCAAAATGCTGTGGAATCAATGGGATCTTCAGCAAGCTTTGGGTGCAATCTAGGGGAATAACTTCTGTTAAAAAATATTTTGAGTAGGCCAAGGAGTCCTGCAGGCTGTTGGAGATTCTCTGTAAGGTTTTAGGGCCCTCAATTCTACTAAAGTGTAGCCTCATTTAATCATCATGTCCTCCATCGAAGCTGCACACCAAGAATTAGCAGACGTGGTAACATGTATCCTACTGCTCTACAGAGAAATGGGAGTAGTTGTAGATGATGATGCTGGTGGTATGCTCACCGTTGCCAGCATTGATTGGCCCAGTTTCAGGAAGGGGGGTGGAGAAGAGAAACTACAGCATGGGTTCATCCTCCATGGTCACTGGCTTTGGACCAGTGGTTCAGGAAAGAGAAGTACGACTCCCCTAGACTACCATTCTACACCCCCTGTATGTTCCCCTCTCCATTTCACTCTCTTCCTCCTTGTCTCTACCATACCAATTTTTTTTTTTTAGGGGAGGGGAAGTATTCCTAGATGGCCTAGGCTAGCTCAGTCTTGTCAGATCTCAAAGCTAAGCAAGGTTTAGTATTTGGATGGGAGATAAATCAAGGAAATCCACAGCTCTTATGCAGAGGCAGGTAATGGCAAACCACCTTCATTTGTCTCTTGCCTCAAGTCAGCTGTGACATGGCGGCACTTTCCACTAAGTATTCTGAATCTTGAATGAACCCCATTTTTTTGAGAGGACAGCTTGCCTGAGAGTAAACGCGTGCAAATTGGTCCCCATGTCTTTCCCGAGCGTGAAATGTGGATTTGCTTGATGCAAGGTTTGGAAAGTAACAAGAAACAGGCAGAGGACACCCAAGAGAATTACTGCCATGTCATCAGCACTTTTATTAGTGCAGTGGCTAAAAGAATGGACTTGGAATTGGGAAGTCTCTTGGTCAAATCTTTTTTTTTTGCCATGAACACAGGAGGTGCCCTTAGTCAACCTGTCATAGGGTGATAATAATGCTGCCCTACCTTACAGAGAGAGCTGTTCGAAAGATTACCAAGATCCTGCAGGTGGAAGGGCTTTGTCCGCTCATTGACACGGGATATACAGCCTTAAGTATTGCCAATAGTTCTTGCCCAGCTCATTCCATTAAGTAGACCTCTACAACATGGGACCCACCAGGCTGAGTGCAACCTACCAGCAATGTCCTGATGGCATGTCCTGACAATTGTTTGACTCCAGAAGGGTTTCCAGTGTCCGGGTGAGGCCTGGAGATCTCCTGGAATTACAACTGATCTCCAGACTATAGAGGTCAAGTTCCCCTAAGGAAAATGGCTGCTTTGGAGGGTGGACTCTATGACAGTATTACCCACTGAGGACTCTCCCCTCTCCAAACCCCACTCTGTCTGTGGCATTATACCTCGCTGAGGTCCCTCCCCTGACCAAACTTTGTCCTCCCCGGGCTCTACCCCCAAATCTTGAGGAATGTGCCAATCTCTCATTGATGGCCCTACATATGGATTTTCCTTAGTAGGGTTAGTGTCTGGTGGAGCATTCGGTGTGGTGTGTCACTGACTACCTAGAACTATTCCCCATGAAGTGACAGACTGAGTGGATAGAATTCTGGACTATACCATCAGACGGTAGGTAGGACATCATGACTTGGATCCTAGGCAGCAAGAGGAATGCAACTTCTCTGTCTCCCTCTTTCACTGCAGCTTTCTGTCCGCCCCCACCCACCCCCAAAAAACCCCATGCTCCTTTTGTTTATTGGACCTGAAGAAATAGTGTGGAGAGAGGCAACTGGGGAGTCTACCACAGGAAGGGGAATCAACCAAAATTGCCCTCTCCTTCTCTGCGGACAGGAAAGCCATTCTGTCAGAAGTGCTGTCAGTGGAATAGGCTGCATAGGATCCAAACCCATATTTTTGAATGTTTCCTATGTATAAAAATTCCTAGACGGAGTAAACAAGCACATCAGGGAGGGAGCTCTACCAAATCTTTTCCCCTCATGATCTCATTAGAAGGTAGACCATTCAAAAAGGTAAAAACATAAATAGTAGCTGTGCTGAATCCGACCAATGGCCCATCTAGTCCTGCATCCTGTTTCATACAGCAGCCAATCAGATGGCTTCAAACCAGGGCACGGAGGCCCAACATCTCCCTGTTGCTGCTGTCCAGCAGAGATGTTCAAGGAGTGGCAGCCCCTGAACATTCAGGTCCCGTTTAATCATTACAGCCAGGGCTTTTTTGCCCGGGGGAAAGCGCCAGAATGGAGTTCCAGAACCTCTTCAACAAAATTCATCTTTAAAAGTTCATGAGTTTTCAATATACAGACTGAAAACTTCATTTCTCTCTTGAAAATTCCGGCACCTCTTTTTCCAAAAAGAAAAAAAGCCCCAATCCCAGCTAATATTCGTTGGTGGACACTGTAAGATGCTCCAAGCATCCAAGAAGATGCTGATGGTCTCTTTAATAAACATATAGTGACTTTATTCTGCGGTGGCTCAAGTGGTTAAGACGCTGAACTGCAGGCTGTGGAAGGTCAGTAGTTCAGCAGTTCGAGACCCAAGAGTGCCGCATGACAGAATGAGCTCCCGTCTCTAGTTCCAGCTCCTGCCAACCTAGCAGTTCGAAAGCAAGAAATTGCAAGTAGATAAATAGGTACCACGTTGATGGGAAGGTAACAGTGTTCCGTGCACCTTGGTGCTTAGTCATGCTGGCCACATGACCACGGAAAAGTCTTCAGACAGCGCTGGCTCTTCGGCTTTGAAACGGAGATGAGCACCACAACCCTAGAGTCGGATTCGACTGGCTTTCGAGCAAGGGAACCTTTACCTTTGCCTTTAACTTTATTCAGGATAAATGGATGAAGGAACTCAAGGCCTATCAGAGTCCTTCACGGCAGTTCTTTTACCCAGCTTATCCCCAGATGTGAGTAAAACTTGGACTGGAGCTGCTCCAGAGCTTAATATCCTGCAATTAATATAAAACATGAAATGAGTTTCTGAACATTACTGACATGTCCTCCATTAATTTAGCTAATACACATTTAAAGCCAACTAAACTAGTGGCCCATCTTTAGTGAATGTCATAAGTTCATATGCCCCCCAGCCCTAGAGTGGTACGGTTTTCAGAATTCTCCTGCCTGGTTCCAAGGAACATGAATTATGGTGCTTTCTTTATCACAGAGGAAATCTTCCTTTTTCATTCTTCCCTCAGACCAGGCTGGGCTGTGGCTTAAAAGACAGGACACATGCAGAAGGTGCAATTCCCACCATCTCCATTTCAGGTGCTAGGAACTGGGAAAGACCTTTCTTGGTCTGAGAGCTCCTGCCTGTGACAATAGACAATCGTGAGCTTGGTGGACCAGTGGTCTAATTCAAGATGGCAGTCTTGTCAGCGGTAAACTTCTCATGAAGTTTATGGCTCCAGATGGCTGCCCTGCCCACATTTTTAGCTTATGCTTGTCCTTTCCATTCTCCATGTATCATAATTAGTGACCTGGGTAGGAATGGGCAAAGCTGAAGCACCAAGTTTGTCATACCCTCCAGCTTCAGACCTTAACGCTGAGATGTAGAAATGAACCACAAAGGGAGTCCTTCAAACCACCTAAACAGCCCCCATGTCAATGAATCCCTTGGAGTAGCTTCCATGCCCCAGCTGTTTTTGAATTCACCTTCAGGAAAGAACAAAGAGAGGACATGGACTGTCTTGATTTACTTTGCCAAACCAGAATCCGTAGATGGAATCGACCTCTCAGAGAGAATTCCTTGAAAAGTTGTCTACGATTCATAACAGTATATTACTAAACCTTAATAATTTTGCCTGCATCGTTGTCCTCTGGGAACAGTCTCGATACACATTTGAATTAAGTGGTCTTGTTTAAAACAATAAGGCTTCTCACCTACCTGCCTCTTTCTCTCTCACACACTTCCTTTCTTTCATGGTATAAACCTGGGCGAGCTGGTAGTTTATCTGTCTTATAAATCAGGTAACAAGAAAAAAAATCGTTGCCTCCTTCCTCTGTCGCCTCAGCTCAATATTACCGTCCTGACTTTTATTCTTATTGGAGATCATCAAAACATTAATTAAAAAACTGGGTGATCAAACAGCCGGATATTTATGATTTGCATCCCGGCTTATTAACAAGTGGCATATTGATACACCATATATCCAAGCTGTTTACTCTCCCGCGCTGCAATAAAGCAGAAGGAATTGTCACCCACAGCTCCAGCTTGGAAAGATTTACTCAGAAACATGAGCTCCTATTTTCTTTACTGCCAAGAGAGTAATATAAAAAGGTGAGGGGAAGATGGGGCAGATGATGCCTCGCTTTTTCTCCCACCTTGTCCCATGATGACTTCCCCACATCTCACTGGTAAGGTGGGTTTGACCAGCTCACCTTACACAGGCTCAACTGAGGCTATTTGGTCACATTTTGAGAAGACAGTGGAAAAGACAGTAACGCTAGGAAAAGCTGAAGGCAGCAGGGAAAGAGGAAGACCCAACATGAGATGGATCGACATAATCAAGGAAGCCACAATGGCCCTCAGTTTGCAAGAGCTGAGCAAGGCTGCTAACGATAGGATGCTTTGGAGGCCATTAATTCATAGGGTCACCGTAAGTTGGAAGCGACTTGAAGGCACTTAACACACACCTTACACAGGCTCCCACTGTAGCTACGTTGGTGCAAGCTATGTAGCACACCAGCCCAGCTAGACAATTCATAGTGTCAAACCCAGCAGACTTCACACAACGAGCTCTTACTACAGCTCCGACAATATGACCTTGTAAATACACCCGCATATGCGTTACATTTGTCACAAACGTGATGATTTGGGGAAGACAACAGATACTGGTATAGCACAGCCAATGCAGAACATCTCTTACTGCATGTAATGCAAATATATCTTCTCCTCTTCAGAGCTGAGCTCTAAAATAAATAAATAAATAAATACATAAATAATGCTCTGGTAAATTTGCAGCAAAAGCCAACTGTGGATAATGTTGATTGGCCAGTACCTGTCACATCAACAACCCTCCTAATCTCCAGAGCAGTCCTGCAACTATTTTAAAGGTAATTCCACTTTTTTTATATATGTAAACAGAAGGATGACCATATAAATGAGTTTATGTAGATGCCACTTTAAAAAAAATCAACAAGTAAGGAGAACAATCTGCACAAAACATTAGGAGAAGAGCAAGATCCAGCCCTCAATCTTCTAGAATGCTGAGATGCTTGAAGGAAAGCACGTTCTCACCATGAAGGAAAGTGCACATGGTAGGTGCAGAACATGCAATATTTCATATTTCATCTTTAAATATTACAATTGTCTTCAAGCATAATTGATGCACATTTAGTAAGTGTGCGTGTATTTGTTCTTTGAATGATTTACAGTGCAATCCTACACTTTTCTGAGTCCACTCAATAGACTTAAAAAGGTGTGACTCAGTTTAGGATTAGGTTTATGGTTTTGTTAGGAGTGCGAAAGGGCACTAACACAACCATCCCATGACCACCAAATGTTCTGCACCACTAAGGGTTGCCAACTGTGACTTGGGGGCAGTGGCTGTGGGGGCACCAGTTTCTCCTAGACTCTACAGTTTTACCATAGAGTTCACCTTCAGAAGCTGCCATTTCCTCCAGGGGACTTGATCTCTGTAGTGTGGGGATCTGTTATAATTCCAGGAGAACTTCAGGCCCCACCTGAAGGTTGGTAACCCATCAATCCATCTCTCCAATAGCTCCATGGAGAAGCCTTCCTCCTTTCACTCTTTCTGAGAAATGCGGAGTTTTTTCAACATGCTAAGCTGTGCACCCATTTCCACCCTGTGCACAGAGACCTAGTTATGTGGAATTACATTAACAATATTAAAAAGTGCATTCAAGATGAACTCGCCTTGTTTCCTTTGAAAACTAAAAGACATTCTGAAAATCAATAAGTCACATATTAATGCCTTCCAAAAAGCATTGTTAGTCAGAGATATTTCTAGCAATATAAACGGAGAGCTATCTTTTTTCTTTATTACTTAACAATAAATAAAGTACCATATGTACTGCGATATAAATACACTAAGCAGAATTAGACTTTTACAGCAATGTTAATTTCACCTTCCCACACAAATGGATAAAAAAAATCCATCAACAAGAAAAATGTACACAGAAGTGAAGTAATAAAAACTGCTTTAAAACTTATTTCTCTTCTTTAAAGCAGGAAAGTAAAAATACATATGATTCATTGACTAAAGGACATTTGCATATTCTGACACATAATATCGACAATTTGCATTTTAGAGCACTAATAAACTTCTGCTTTTGAAATCTAAACCTCTGCTGCTATTAAATAATTTCTTTGTCTGACCTCATAAGTTCCCAGAGTTGTTAATAGTTTTAGTGGATAAGAAAGAAACAGAGAAAAATCTTAAAACCTGTAATTTTCTGACAATAGAAGAATCTCTTCTTATAATAATTATCTTTTGGTTTCGTAAGATTCCATGAGCTCCCATTGGCTGTAAAATGCCCTCCCTCAGCCATTGGCCCATCAGCCGCCACTCAAGAGTACTTGCGTGCCATTGGCCAGGTGCTGGGTCTGCTCCTCTTCCCCACCCACTCCCCCTGGCAGACAGCTCTCTCTCCTGAGGAAGACAGTTCTCTGGACTCCTGTGAGGGACTGTCCCCTCAGTGGCTGTTGGTAGGTTCTGTGAGTAAAAAAACAAAGGACTTTCAGCATAACCCCCTCCCCAACGGCCACTTTCCTGTCAGAATAAATGGGAAAAGGCTCTTTTTCCTGCTTAGCTTCAGCGTGGCTGGCTGGCTGGCTAACGAGGTGGGCCAGCAACCATCAGACCATTTTCTTCAACTCCCCGCTGGGCAGCTGACTTTCCCCTAGCGTTGCCAATCTCCAGGTGGGACCTGGAGATCTCCCACTGTTACAATTGACCTCCAGATTACAGAGATCAGTTCCCTGGGAGAAAATGGTTGCTTTGGAGGGTAGATTCTATGGCATTATACCCTGCTGAGTCCTTCCACACACACCCCAAATGCTGCCCTCCACAGGATCCACCCCCCCCCAAATCTCCAGGTATTTCCCTAATCAGAGTGGGCACCTGTACTTTCTCCTCTGTCAGTAAAAGGCCCTTTCCACACCTATGTTGGCCTTTGAGAGAAAACTCATTGGGCCCAGTCCTGATCAGGTTGCCAACTCCAGGTGGGCAATTCCTGGAGATTTCAGGGATGGAGCCTGGAGAGGGTGAGGTTTGAAGAGGGGTGGCACCTCAGACAGGTACAATGCCATAGACTCCACCCTCCAATCCAGCCATTCCCTGATGGGGAACCATTGTTGCCAATCTCCAGGTGGGGGCTGGAGATCACTCAAAATTACAACTGCTCTCTAGGAGGGAAGGGGGAGGAGATGGAAAACTAAAGGCAGGTTGATGGTTGGCTGGGAGGGAGATAGCGTTATCAACTCCAGGTTGGGAAATTCCTGGAGATTTGAGGGGTCGAACCTGGAGAGGGTGAGTGTTGAGGAGGGTGGGACCTCAAACAGGTACAATGCCATAGACTCCACCCTCCAAACCAGCCACCCCCTCCTGGGGAACCACTGTTACCAATCTTGGGGGTGGGCTGGAGATCACTCAAAATTACTACTGCTCTACAGGTAGCAAAGATCAGTCCCTCTGGAGAAAATGGTGGACTCTGTCATTATACCCTGCTGAGATTGCCACAGCAAATTGTCACTGAGTGCCCAAAGCTGGGGCACTCTCCCAGAGCCTCTTTCTAGAGCCCGTTGTGTTTATTTCCACAACGGGCCTTATTCCTAGTTATTAATAAATCAGAACAAGTGAATAAAATGACCATTAGAGTTAATTTTTAAGATCTCTTTAGAACCTTATTTCTCCTGTAATTAATCTTTGTAACACCATTGTGGGATCTTGCAAACTGTCCATGGCTCTTCCAAAAATTTGGCTCTCGAGCTATGATTCTTGGACTATTAACACTGCAGCCCTTTAACAGAGTGGTTCCAGCTCACCCAGTGAAATCAATGGACTTAAACTGGAGTAAATCTATGAATCTGAAGAAGTATCTGAAGAATTGAGCAGTGACTCACAAAAGTTCATATTCCTGCCACAAATTTTGTTAGTCTTAAGGTGCCGCTGGACTCTTGCTCTTTTCTACTACTACTACCCACAGACTAACACGGCTACCCACCCTGGAGTAAATCTGTTTAGGACTGCATCGCTAGTGTCTTAATTACCAAATGATGCCCAAACAAGTTTTTTGTTTTCTGTAAGTGAAATTTCAAGAAGCCCTCTTGTGATGAAGTCTAAGAGCCCCAAGATGAGACCGTACAACCTTAAGTGGGATGTCAAAGTGGGACTTTTTGATACAGAACTGGTTAATATGGGAACATAGATCATAATAGTTGCCTCCAAGACATATACAGAATGCTGCAGGCTTCAGGCAGGGCTTGCTCCAGTGATCCTATTACCTGTATAAATGGTTATTCCGTCAGGAATGTCCAGTGTTAAAGGGCCACATACCAGCATTTTCTTGGCCTGTAGCTCCTGCTGTTCTTGGCCAAAAAAAAAAAAAGCTACAGGCCACACTGCCATCGAGGTTCCCTATAATTTCTTTCTCCCAAAAGCCCTTCTCTCTCCTCTTCTCCAAGCCTTCGCCAAACAATTCTTCTTCCCCCTCTTCGCTCACCAGGCCTTCAAACTCCTTAGTATGTGAGTACATAATAACGGAGACAGGCAAATTGTCATTTTGCCCACTAGACAATTTCTACTTTGAATACTGTTTACTTCATCTGCCCAGGGTAGGGTTGCCAGGTCTGGGTTGGGAAAAATCCTGGAGATTTGGGGAAGGCAGGGTTGGGGAGAGATATTATACCTCAGCAGAGTATAGGGTCCTCCCTCCAAAGCAGCCATTTTCTCCCAGGGAATTGATCTGTGTCATCTGGAGATCAGTTCTAATTCCAGGAGATTTCTAGGTGCCACCTGGAAGCTGGCAAGCCGAGACACTTTACCTGTCTGAGTGGCTGGTGTTTTTTTTATGAGCAAGAATTTGGGTACCTCATAGGGCTGTCAGCTCTGGGAAGGGTGAGATTTGGGGAAGAGAGGGGTCTCACCAAGGTCTAATACCACAGAGTTCATCCTCCAAAGCAGCCATTTTCTCCAAGGGAACTGATCTTGATCATCTGGATGATCATTCGGAATAGTGGGAGATCTCCAGGTGCTACCTGGAGGCTGGCAATCCTAGACCTCAAAATGCACAGAAGTGAACAACCCAGAACAGTTTGTTCCAACAGTGTGATTCTGAGGTCCAAGTAGATACTGACTGTGCCTGCCCCGTGCCTCAAAAACACGTATGGGAAAGTGGTACATTAATGGAAACAGGAAGAAATATCTTGGTGAGACTATTTTGAAGGAAAATTAGCTGAGGTCAGCATTAATTTCACCCATCGAACACTGGGTTGGATCCTTACAGGGCCACATTAAGGCTCTTCCTAAACTATGTCAAAATTTGAGGCCCCACAGCATTACCAAACAAACAAAAAAGTAACTCAGTAATTTTCAGGGGGGTGTATTTAGAGGCCCCTTGTAATCTTAGGTCTTAAACTGTAGCTTGCTTAGCTTGTACGTAAAGAGCTCGTGCAAGCTAAGTAAGCTCTGGTCCAGCTCCTAAGTCTTCTGCCTGAGAGTCCCCTTCCTTAGTAACATTTCTGCCAGAGTCATTGCTGGTATATGTGCCAATCTATTTGCCAAGATAGCAGGATATCTGGGTGGTTAAAAGTCGCACTGTTTCCCTTTGAGAACTCAACGGAAATTGTGTTTAGCGGGGCTCAATGCATACTTTAGTAACAGGAAATTATTTCAGTGGTACTGAATTCTTTAACCTTCACATTTCTCCTATTTCAGTTCTTTATCTCATGAACCTGTTGTGGACAAGGTGGGGGCTTCTGTTTTCCATCCAAATTTAGGGGATGAAATATCAGAAGTGTTGGTTAAAACACAGTGATGTAACTGACTTTGATATCCCCCCCAGGATAAAGAGAAAGAAAAGTTTCGAGGCACAGGATAGGGGACTTTTGCATCAGTTTTGCTAGCTGGCATGGCATATTCATTCAGGAGCACCAGCTGATGAGGGGGTTGACTAGTGAGTATTCCCTACTGACATTGGAGAACATTCCTATTTTCTTACTTCTGAAAGCTCCAGTGGAGGCAGGGGACAGCTCAGTACTGCACAAGTACTAGTGGGCCCTGTGCTTGACAGCATTTCACACCCATTCTAAAGATTGCTTGCACGGTGATGACTGCCTACGTACATGCCTAGAGGTGCCTAGAGAAGGTGGGGTTTGAGGAGGATTCCAGGTGACAGTCTAACAATTTCCCCCAAACTCTGTGGTAAAGACCACAGAGACTAAAGGAAATCCCTCGAGTGTAACTGTGGAGGCCATTTTTTTCCTCCCACTCCCTAGTTTCTTGAGAAGAAGAGATTGTAGCTGAAGGTTGGGGAATTCCTGTTCGGGCCCAAGCAATTGGGAAGCCTATGATGGAGCCTCCCACTTCTTCCACCATAACCTCCAAGTGTTTACCATTCTCCACAATCCCCTCAATGCCCCCCCAAAATATGGGTGGGATATACCTATCAGTACACTGCTTCACCAGCTGCCTCTGAATTTCAGTGTACATTGTACTTCTTAGCTTGCACGGAACTGCCCCCTACACGGAATAAGAACTAGAAGCCTGGATGCTCAGGTATGAGCCCTGGAGCTAGTGGGGGGGCTGTGGACTGGGGCAACAGAACAGAAAGCCATCCTTCCATTACATATCATTTTGATCTGTTAATCAAACAGTTCATATTATTCAGAAGAATCTGCCAATGAATGTTACACCACTGCAGATGAGGCACACCACATTACCCAGCCAGTCTGTTCCTCTCTCTGACAGAGTTCTCTCAGCCCCACCTAACTCCCAGGGTGTCAGTTGTGGGGAGAGGAGGAGCAGATGATTGTAAGCTGCCTTTGGGTGGTGAAGGGTGGGGTATAAAACCAACTCTTCTTCTTCCTCTTATTAAAGTACTAGCGCAAGGTGAAGTCAAATTTCAGCCGATCCTATCAGCATAAGAAACAAGTCACAGGTCCATCATGGCTCAGGGAACCTAGTGCAATGTTTGCAATGGCATTTTGCTTGGGAACAAAGCAGAGCTGAGCCTTGGCTGCATCCACACATATTATTGGATACTACATTATGCTATAGCAGTGATTCACAACTGGATTTTTTCGGGCAAACAAACCAATCTAGTTGGAAAGGACTGCTACAGCACAACATTTCAGTATCCAATGATATGTGGATGCAACCTTGGTCTCATGTCTCCTTACCTGTCCAAACCATATTTTGTTAAGGTTTCATCCAAGCATGGTTGGCTATTGCACTGTAGCAGCCATTCACAACTGGATTGGCTTTTCCATACCAGCAAATTGCAGCTGTTATTCACTGCTACGGTGCAATAACAATGCAATATCCATTGATGCACAGTTACAACCCAAAGTTGTACAACAAAAACCACTAAAAAAATCTACAAAAAGGGCAAGTGTTTTTGCTAATCTTTCCAAAGCTCCTCCGTGTTTTATGATACGGTGACTTAATTCACTTGGAAAAGAAAATCAAGTGTAAGAGTGCAGAGTTAATGCTTAGCTGAGAAACTACTTTTTTTGGTTATGTGAATGACTTCTGTGGAAATGTTTTCACATGCTAAATAACACAGGCTGAGAATTACTTATGAATCAATAGAGTCCTAAGTTATCTACAGTGCAGCCACATATAACTACAGCTGAAGTATAAACGTATATTGGGAAGGCAAACGATACTCTGTGAGCCAAATGTGGTCCATGAAACCCACTGGCCACTCCAGTGGCCCTACCAAATTTTGACCAGGATTTTATTTGAAAGATCAGATTTCTTCCCCTCCCCCCCAGCACTGTCTGAGTCAAAGGGGCTCCACATTTCTCCTCAGGTTTCCTAGGTAATAGTTCAGGCCATGCCTGAGTTGATGTACTCCATTAACAACTGAGCTAGAAGGTACCAAGGGCCTGACCATCTACAAAGGCGACCAGGTCTGAGGCCACGTTTACTTCCATTCCAGTTCACTACGTTGTGGCATCCAAAAATGAAGAATCTGGCTACTCTGGCCCAGCAGAAATTAAGATTCCCTGTTACCTTTTAGAATGTGATGATGTGGTACACTTCAAACTGTATGCACAAAGTAGCAAGGTGAATGGTATTGACGCCACTGGGAGTGCTTAACTCTCACGTAAACTTTGGAACAATAGACCCTTTTGTCAGGAACAATATACCTTTTGTCAACCGCATGGGTGTCGTCACACGTGCATTCCTTCTTTTGTTTCCTGTTTGTTTGTTTCCACGCTTCTCCTCTGTCTTGAGTATCTCAGCACCCATTATAAAGATCCATTCCTATAAACACTGGCAGCTCTTTCTAGCTTGGCACATGCACACAAAACTCTTGGGGTGCTTGCAGTCAGTGCACTCCTAATAGCATCTTCAGGGCATTTGCTGTGACTTCTTGGCAGTGGTCTTTCCCCCCACCCCCAAACTCCATTTTGGACAGGCGTAGGAACTTCGCACACACAGAACTCACACACAGTCAAGGACAAACCGGGTTTTGCTTTCTCGTTTTTTAAAGACAGCTGTACAAAAAGGAACCACCCAAGACTCATTCCTCCCCCCCACCATGAGAAATTACAGCAATTGTATCTGTTAAGAATGTTTTGGTGCCTCAGCACTACTTTTCTTTTGTACAAGTTGCATGCTGTATAGATTATATTGCCTGTATACTTGGGGCAATGGGTTGATGGGGGATCGGGCGCGGGTTGGGGAGGGCGGGAGACAAGGGGAAACGAGGGAAAGCAACCTGCTTTTTCTAGGTGCGCTGCAGCTCGGACGGATGGAAACTGAAGCCTTTGATGCATTTTTATACTGTACATATTTGTATATAATTAACTATATTGCCATGTTAATGAACACAGATCTTTTTGGGGTTATATTTGCTTGTTTCCATTTCCTACAAGGAGGAGGGGTGGAAGTGACCCTGGCCTACTACGTTGTCACTGTTACCATTGTCATCTTCTTTGTCCATCGTCTTTTCAAATTCCGCTTGCCGGGAACTGAAATAGAGTTTACAGAGGAAAGACGGGGAAAAACAAGTCTGTGATTGCATGTGTTCTGCCCAGTTCTGGCGATGGGGGAGGGGGGGCAATTATAAAATGGTGTCCAAGTTTTGCATAAATGGCATGCTTAACCCCCATGAGGAAACTCATATGCGTACAATTTACCCTCTTTGTGTTTTATCGAATAGTGCCTCAATTTTGTTTATCCTTTTTAAGAAACACACACACACAAACACACGAGGAAAAGTCTTCTCTGAAGAACAATTCGTAATTGTCAAAATTTGAAACATTAGCTTAATTTTGTTTTCATGACCTCACAGTTCTTCTTATTTATTTTGTAGCTATTCTAATGGGCCCCAAGGCCATCGCTGACATTGTAGTTCTGTTCTTCCCCATTAAGGATGTTTTTAAAATTACTAAGATTATTGAGCCAACAGCCTGTTTTAATCAAAACCATGTTTCACTTGGTTTTGATGATTATGAATGGTCCTTACAGTTAAATTTTTTTTAAAAAAAAGAAAAAGAAATGAAAGTTAAACCACAGGCAGCTACATTTAAGAATATAGCACCACCTAGTGGTGTGAAAAATCATCACAGATAACGACTCTTAAGTCTAAAAAGACATTTCTCCATTGCAAAAACAAGAAGGTTTTCAAATATGCAATCTTTTTGTAGTTAAGAGCGGCAAAGCTCCACGTATGTACTCCAGTGAAGAGAAAGCTTCACAGAGGTTTGTGGGACCGAGTGTGTGAAGGATTGCAGCAATTGTTAAAAGAAACAGGATGTTTTAGGTTCATTCAAAAAAAAAAATCCATAACATTACAGCTTCAGTTGTATTCTTTCCACAAAAACATATTATTCTCAAGGTCTGCAAGTCAGGCCCAAATGTATCTGGAATACCTGGGTACCAAGCAACCCTTTTTCAATTATGAACCAAGCCCAGGCTATTGATAAGAGCCATTTCTGTGTATGTTTTCAATGCCGTGATGCAGAAAGATGATTATATGCAATACTTTGCAGCCTCAATTAAACCTGAGATGGATCAAAGTTCTCTCGTTGTATCACCAAAAACAATATTTATCATATGCAGGGGCCTCACACACAAACACACACACGCCATTTTGAAAATACACCTCTTCAAGTTTTATCGTTGTAATTAAAGTCCAAAATAACAGGCAGATCACAGCGTCACTGTTATGTTCTGAAGGAGAAGGGGGTAATTCTCATACTATGCATATAATTGTCAATGCCTCATTTCCACTAGAAGATGTTTTCATATCTATGTTTACATTTTAAAAAAAAAAATCAACAGTAATTCTTTGCTTTGTGGCAGAAAAAAAATATCTTTTCCTCACTGCTGTTCTTGGACAGCAGCTGTTCCCATCTGAAATGTTATCATAATTTGCATCAGGAAACCCAGTAGTGGTCACCAAAGGCCTGGGCAGGTTCGGTTAGGACAGTGCTGCAGGCTGTCCCTCATTTTGATGCCTTGCTCCTGAACTACCTTTTGTGAAATCGAGCTGAGACGGTTCGCCCTGGACATGCATCGCCCCATCATTTCGCGTTCGCAAAGTAGCTTCATTTCAAGTCAATGCAGACTTCAGTTTTGGCCGATTGTAAAACAGAAAATTTGAAGAAGGAAACAATAATTTAAAAAAAAAAAAACCAGATGCACTTAAAAAAACATGAAAAGAATTATTTATATGATAAAAATATATTTAGATTTTCAAAGCACAAGACTGAACAGAAGTGCTCTTTTTATGCTTTCTGAAGATGTTAAAAAAAAAGTCTTTCTACATCAGGCTTAATAAATCTGTAATGACATTTGATGGATTGATTTCCTCCCTCTGTGTTTGCATGTGAATGTGGGGGGGGGGGGCTTTTTTTCATTAAAGGGGAAACATCTGACCTCGAGAGCGGGATGGATGGAAGCCACTTCGCGCCTGCTTTTGGAAGATGGAAACAGCTTTTAAGCGTCCGGCATTTATGCACGGATGTCACAAACCACACACAAGTCACATGAGAGGCTGGGCTTGTTCAAAAACAGGCACTATTTTTGACTATGGTAAGAACGGCGGCCAGGCGCCTTCACAATGCGTAGCTGCAAGACCAGCATCCCAAATTCGCAAGCATTTATCTGCAGATGATCTGCGGGCAGATTTCTACCCCTCCCATCTCTAGCAACTTCTTCCTGCTCATTACGATAGAACAACTCTGTGCTCCTACGGCAGAGTGACATGCAGAGCTGATCTAGTGTTGAAATGAATGGGATCATCCCTGGAGTAGGGTTGCCAGCTCTGGTTCGGGAAATACCTGGAGATTGGGGGGGGGGCAGATCCTGAAGAGAGTGGGGTTTTAGGGAGGGAAAGGACCTCAGCACGATGAAGTGCCGTACAGTTCACCCTTCCAAGCAGCCATTTCTCCAGAGAAACTCTTCTCTGTAGTAGGGTCGCCAGCTCTGGGTTGGGAAATACCTGGAGATTTTGAGGGTGGAGCCTGGGGAAGGCGGGGTGTGGGGAGGGGAGGGACTTCAGCAGGGTACAATGCCATAGAGTCCACCCTCTAGAGTGGACATTTTCTCCAGAGGAACAGATCTCTGTTGTCTGGAGATCCAGCTGTAGAAGCAGGAGATCTCCAGACCCCATCAGGAGGCTGGCGGCTCTGCTCTGTCACCTGGGGATCAACTGAAAAAGTAGGGGGTCTCCAGGCCCCACCTGGAGGCTGGCAACCCTAGGGATTTGCATTTGAGCACATGGGCTGGAGACCCAGACGTTGGCTCAACATTCACACAAAACAGCCACATTTCCAGAATTCTAGCCTATTCACTATGAAGGCTTCTTCTCCCAGGTGACCGTCTGTGTCCCTCCCCCCCATACTTTTGCTTTTTTTAATGGCCAAGTTTGAGATAATTGCAATCATTACGGCACTGGCCTGTGTCTGACTGACCCCTTTCCCCAGCCCTCCCTGCTCTTCTCTTTTATGAAATTCAAAACTCAAGGTAACCTGGCTACTCCCCTGTTTGTTTCTACATCTTTTCTCTTTCGCTCATTTAGATTCTCTGACCACTGCGGACTTGGGGGTTATTTATGAAGCAATCTATGTAAGGCACCGGATTGCTGTCACACAAATTCAAGGATTGCGGGCCATAAACCAGCCATGATTGAGACACCAAATGCTCTCCTCTCCCCTGCTCTCCCTCAGACGGATGGCCCTGTTTAACACTTAGTTTCCCTAAGCACTCCCTCGTTTCCCTTAATGTTTTCAGTGAATTGGGTGATGCTTCACATTCTGGAGTTTTGAAGTCAAAGCCAATACTCTGCAAGGAATAATTTAGCTTTGCAGCCCCCCCCCCCAAACTCCACACAGACCGGAGCTATCAAGGGGGAAAGAGACTTCCAAAGGCCTGTGCAAAATTATGACTGATATTACATTTCTTTTATCAGGCCCTCCCTTCTGAAGAGTTCCGGCAAGGATGTCAAGCCACTGAGTTTTTGGGAAAATCCTAGAGGGTCACCCACTATGTCATGATGTCATTTCCGGGTTTGTTGGAAGTGACATTGTGTATTTCCCCACTCCCCCCCACACACACCAGCCTTTAAAGCTGGAGACCTGGCATCCCTGGCTTTAGAACACTGCAGTCGTGATTATTGCCAGCAAAGCACAGGTTGGGATGTCAAGCACTTGGTTGACCCCAATATGTAGCTGGTGAGCAGCGGTTAGCCTGGTGAGTAATGAATTGTGCAGGTCTCAATGACTCCATTTAACGTCACAATAGGCTTGTGAGACAGGTTAGGCTGACAGTCACTTGTGCAAAGCCACGCCAGTAAGTTTCACGGCTGAGAAAAAATATGAACACTCCTTCCAACTCCAGCCCCACTCAGACTCAGGAAGTCAATCAAAGGCTGCAGCAAAGGCTCATGGGGATGGTAAATGGTGGCAAGAAGAGGTGGAGTTTGGGGGAAGGGAATGGCTTTGTTTGTACGTCTAGACATGCTCCAATTTATTGAGAAAGCACCCTAACCAACATTTTAAGAAAATAAATTGCCATTTTGGATTGAGTTGGAAAGTTGTTTAAAATATAAATCTTTGCTTCTTTTGCAAACTGTGGGTTTAGAAAGCTGTAAGAGGCAAGGATTACATGTTGCGACATTTCTAAGAGAAGCACAGTGACCATTCCCAAGAGTTACAACAGTGTCAGCATAAGCCCTGGTTAAATTAGATCTTCTGTCAAATTCTAATTTAGAAATTATTTATGCCACAATAAAGTCTTTTGAGATGCCGCTCCTTTTTGTTTATAACGACAGACAAAAATCGTAACGCTCATCAAGGTACATTCTGCCATGGTGTTAAGATCTCCTGCAATGAATTCATAAATATTATATACTTTAATGATAAAGAAATTAAAAATAAAATTATATCCTAGGAAAACGTAGGCTATTTTCCTTGGCTAGTATTTGGAAGGGTGACCTCCAAGGAATACCAGGGGCATAATGCAGAGATAAGCAATGGCAAACCACCTCTGAAATGTCTCTTGCCTTAAAAACAAGTCTAGCTCACCACCTAGTGGTGCATAATGCTACAAGAGCTAGAACTTCTGACTGCCAGACAATCTTAGGATCTCCTGGCTATACGATAATTATTTTATTACATTTTTTATTTCATTCAGTTGTAATCCACCTTTCTCCTTAATAGGGACCCAAAGTAGCTTACATCGATCTCCTTTCCTCCATGTTATCCTTACAACAACCCTGTGAGGTGGATTAGGCTGAGGCTGTGACTGGCCAAGGTCACCCAGCAAGCTTCCATGGCACTAGTGGGGATTTAGACATGGGCCACATTGTATTATTTAGAAACTAATGGGATGGCAGCAAATGCATACCTCATTCTGAGTGATAAAACACCTCGAGTCGGCCCTGACTTTGTGGCAGCTGAGGCAGGTAAAAAAATGTCAAGAGTCTGTGAACAAAAGAACACACTCATGCATTGTGAATGACAACAACAAAAAGGGAGTATTTTACAATGTATGTTTTGCTTCTTCACATCAGAGAGGCTTCCTTAGCACTGGATACAGATATAGGTGACATGTGGCAAAAGCACACTTAATAAACCATGATAAGATGCAAAATCATGAGAGCCTTAAATGCTGTGCCTTAACCTATCTAATGGCCAGCCATGGGTGAACTTTGAATAAACTGTTTAAGTCTCTCCAAAAATAAATTATGAATCGATACTTTAAACACTCCGCAAACTCAGGAGTTCATATAACTGAGCCTGAGGAGTTTTCAGCTGATGCCTATCACTCGTCTTACATCACAATATATAAGGAAAGAAGAAGAAAAGATTGGATTTATACTCCGCCCTTCACTTGGTGTCTCAGAGCAGCTTACAATCTCCTTCCCTTCTTCTCCCCACAACAGACACCCTGTGAGGTAGGTGGGGCTGAGAGAGCTCTGAGAGAACTGTGACCGACCCAAGGTCACCCAGCTGGCTGCTTGTAGGAGAGTGGGTTCTCCAGATTAGAGTCCACCACTCTTAACCACTACAGCAACTGGGTGCCTGCAAAGAGCTGGCAGGAGTGGTGGGGATGGACCGAGACCACTGATGGACCCAAACAAGGTAGTATTCTTTAGCAGTCATGATCAGCACTAATCAACCAACCCAAATCATGTCCCATTAAAGGAATCTGTGGATCTCTTCACAAGGCTAAAAACTGGAGGTCATATGAGACACCTCATCAGCCATTGGCCGCATGGCTCTGTTGTAACGGAATTCTTGTGAATTGTCTCGTGTTGTCTCCTTGCCTGCATCAACCCACAACACTCACATTCCAGTATCTGTTATTTGGATTCCTTTGGTGTATAAATCCAAGGACTGAATCTGGGATTTTGCACATGCTGAGCATGAGTTCTGGCTGCTCTCTCCCCCCTCCCCCGAGGAGAAAAACTCTGATTCCTGTTTTTCCTTCATGATGTAGAACTCAATATTAGCACAAAAATCTGGTCAGGAAATCATTTATTATATTTGCTTCCCTGTGTGTGATTACTATCCTCTAATCGGTTGAAAGGGTGCTGTATTTATATGACACCAGAGTTTTGCACTGAAACTTTTACAGGAATATGCTGTGTACATTTCATAAGGTCCCTCCTGGGTACAATAAAACACTTGCCGAGAGAGGAGGAGAGAGATAGCTAATAATAACAAATGATTCATAGGAAGTTTGAGATAGAAAAGACCCATTAGATCATTCAGTTCATCTCATGGTCTGCCAGAGCAGGGGTGGTTCTCTAAAGAACAGTTTCCCAAGGCTTTTGTCTCGCTTCCTTGAATTAACTCCGTCCGAGGGATTTGGCCCTTTTCCTTGAGAGAGAACTTCTTGGCCTACTAGGCGAACTAATAAATACAAGCCTCAGAAACTGCAGCCTCTAGTCTAGAAGAACATCAGTGGCAGTTAGAATTACTAACCCCCAGGTGGGGCCTGGAGATTCCTGCTGTTACAGTTGATCTCCAGGCAATACAGATTAGTTCCCCTGGAGAAAATGGCTGCTTTGGAGGGTGGATTCTATGGCATTATACACCACAGGGCCCCCCTCCCCAACCCCCACTAGGGTTCTCAGATTCCCCGTGGCCATGGGCGGGGGATGGTGGTTAGGATTGCCAGATCCAGGCTGGAGATTTGAGGATGGAACCTGGGGAGGGCAGGGACCTCAGTGGGGTCCAATGCCATACAGTCCACCCTCCATAGCATCAACTTTCTCCAGGGGAACTGATCTCTGTAGTCTGGAGATGAGTTGCAATTCCAGGGGATTCCCAGGTCCCACCTGGAGGCTGGCATCTGTAACCCCCACCCAAGTCTCCAGGAATCTCCCAACCCAGAATTGGCAACCCTACCACTAGAGAATTCTCAGCAAAATACAGGTCACAGGATTCTTCAGATTATGGTCAGGCCACGGCACAGTTAAACCACACTGTGAAGCGAGAATAAAATCAATGTAAGCTGCAGCACATGTGACCTTTCAGGCTGGGCCCTGGTACCAAGAAGGGCTGGGTCTTAAGATAAAGAAAAATAGTTGGTTTTAATATCCTGCTTTTCTCTACCTTAAGGAGTCTCAAAGCAGCTTACAGTGGCCTTCCCTTCCTCTCCCCACAACAGACATCTTGTGACTTGAGGCAGGTGGGGCTGAGAGAGTCCTTAGAAAAGTGTGGCTGGCCCAAGATCACCCAGCAGACTTCATGTGAAGCAGGGGGGAATACAACCCAGTTCTCCAGATTAGAGGTCACCATTCTTAACCACCACACCATGCTGGCTGTCTTAGGCCTGGTTTGTGTGGTCAGGAGAATCATGTGGCAATCAGCTTGGCAACACCAGATTAGGAAATTCATTGAGATTTGGGGGCAGAGCCTAGGGAGGGCGGGGTTTGAGGAGGGGAGAGATCTCAGCTGGATACTATGCCATAAAGTCCACCCTCCAAGGCAGCCATTTGCACCAGGGGAAGTGATCTCTGTAATCACTTGTAATTCTGGGAGATCTCTAGGCCCGATCTGGAGGTGCAGCTAGGGTTGCCAGGTCTTACCCTGGCAGGAGGGGAGGACTTTGGGGGTTATTCTGGGTGGGCAGGGATATCACACAACATCCCCAATTCGATGATGTCACCTGGAAGTGACATTATCATGCCAGGGATATCACCCCGGGGACGCTCTGGTATTTGGGCAAACTCTATGGGTTTTTTTCAGCCCCCAAACCATAGAGTTTGCCCAAATACCAGAGCTTCCCCAGCACTATGATGGCACTTCCAGGTTTCCCTGGCAACCCTACCTAGATGGCAGACACCTGAGGCAGAAGAAGGGAGCACCTGAAACTGCAGGCAGTGGGTTTCAGGTTTACATGCTTCTTGTAAAAACTCCATAGTAACAGAAAACTAGCTCAGCAAAGTGGGAGAGAAAAAGGTTTTCCCTTCTCTCTGTTTACTGTGCTGGTTTCTTATTCTCAGGGAGTTTTTAACATAGAGGAGCATTCCAGAAATGTGTTGCAATTTATGCCCATGTCCTCAGCATTCTGCCAGCTCATTTCCCCACATGTGTAAACTAGTGTCGCTGGTGGTCCTAGCAGTATTTATTTTACTTCATTTGCACGGTTCTTTTCTTGCCAGCGGGGGCCCAAAGCGGATTACTTTGTTCTCCTGTCTCCCATATTATCATCACTACAACCCAGTGAGGTAGGGTGACTGGCCCGAGGTCACCCAGTGAGCTTCCTTGGCAGAAATTTGAACTTGGGTCTCCCAAATCCTTGTCCAGCACCAGTACACTGGGCTCTCACTGAGGTGCCGGGTGAAAGTGGCCCACACCAGACTGCTGACAAATTCTCCTCAGGTGTGAGTTCACCTGCCCACACAAGGCGGCTTCTGTACAGTCACCGGCTTGGCTCTCTGAGGGAGTGCATTTGTCTTCTCCATTGGCCTTCTCCTCCCAGATCTCCAGGAATTCCTTATAAAGGAATCCAACCTAGGGCTGCCAACCCCCAGGTTGGGCCTGGATATCTCCCATGATCACAACTGATTGCCAGACTATAGACATCACTTCTCCCAGAGCCAATGGCTGCTTTGGAGGGTGGTCTCCTTGGTATTATACCTCACCGAGGTCCCTCCCCCTCCCCACACTCGCTTCCAAAGGCTTCACCCTCAAATCTCTAGGAATTTCCCAACCCAGAATTGGCAACCCTAATCCAATCTGCTCTCCAGCTTCCTGGTCGACAGACTATATCTCACAGGAGCTCTCCTGATGCACTTTTGGCTTCTCCACAGCATTGTGATGCATCCATGCACCTCTAGGAGGTTCCCTGGCTTTTCTCCCATCTCTCTCAAGCCAGGATGGTTGTTGGTGTACGTGGGGAAATTTGGATTCCCCCCCCCACACACACACACACACTTATGGCAGCCAATCCCTCTCCTGCCACTGAAGGGCTTTTTATTTTTTTAGAAATCAGCACTAGAATATCAGTATATTGCTATACCACAGGCAGTGTTCCCTCTAAGCTGAGTTAGTATGAGCTAGCCCACAGTTTTTTAAGGTCCCCAGCTCACACATTTTGGTCTTAGCTCAGGAAGGATGGCTCCAGAGCAAACTAATTCATGCAGTAGCCAAATGGCTCGCTCACAACTTTAATGCCAGCAGCTCAAAAAGTAGAATTTTTGCTCACAAGGCTCCACAGCTTAGAGGGAGCATTGACCACAGGTGTAGCAAGTTCTCTGAATTCTCAGCTTTCGTTTTAAGAAGTAACTCTCTAGACCCTTTTCCTCTGGAGATACATTGCAAAAGGCCAGAGACTTACTTTTCACAAAAGTGAAAGCTGGGAATTCAAAGGACATGCTATGCCAAGTGTTACAATGGCGTATAATATTCTAGTGCTTTTCTTTGTAATTGCAAAAGCCTGGTTGGCCCAGGGGAGAGGATGGCTGAGAAGGGAAACTGTGGTCCGTTGCTGCTGCGCTTTATCTGCAGCCATATCAGCAATGGGGAAATCACAAAATCTCATCCCGTGTGGAAGATGCTATTGATTTTAAAGATAGGAAGACATGGAATGTGTGTCTGAGCCCTCTGCTCATTCCCATCTGCAATATACCTGTACCTGCAGAATCATAGAATCATAGAGTTGGAAGGAACCTCCAGGGTCGTCTAGTCCAACCCCCTGCACAATGCAGGAAATACCTCCCCACACCCCTAGTGACCTCTGTCCCATGCCCAGAAGATGACAAAAAAAACCTCCAGGATCCTGGGCCAAACTGACCCGGAGAAAAATTGCTTCCTGACCCCAAAGCAACCCTTCCTGCCCTCCCTCTCATGATGTGCCTGTCCTCACCTACCTGGCAGGGTTGTTGTAAGGAATGGAATGGATCACTGAAGAAACATATTTATTTCATTTGTAGCCTAACTTTCTACCCAATGGGGACCTGAAGTGGCTCACATTGTTCTCACATCTTCCAGTTTATCCTCACAACAGACCTGTGAGGTGGGTTAGGCTAGAGAGAGTGTGACAGGCCCCAAGGTCACGCAGTGAGCTTCCATGTCACAAGTGGGGATTCAAACCCAGGTCTCCCACATTCTAGTCCAACACTCTTAACCACAATACCACACTGGCTGTCATGATTGTTTAAAGTTCTATATGAGGTTCATTAAGTACCTTTTAGTTCTGACTGCTATTTTATGATTAACTCCATGTTTGTTTTTAAAAATAGTGCATACAAGCAGTATTCTATATTAACATAGGCCCATTGCTATTCTCTTATACCACTCACATTTCTTATACACAAACAAATAAAAAAGCAAAACCCTTTGCCTCAAACTGTCCAACATCATACCACCTGTAGATGGGCTACTTTTCGGAACAGCCAGATGATTAAGAGGAACAAAAGGGAAAACACACTTTAAACTCACTTTAGAGAATAGGAAGTCATTTCACTTAATGCTAAAGTACTCAATTTATGGTCCATTTTGAACCGTTTGGTAATTTACTGCCCTAAGTGCAGAGGAGATTTTAACGTAAAACAATTTTTCCTACCTTATACTTCCTCCTTTTGTTCCTTGGCGTTCTGTGGAGAAGTTGAACAAACAGATATTTCAAGGAAGAATCCAAGGCCATGTTTTTAAATTTTATAGTCTTCTGACTGCAGTAATGAAATAGATATTCCCTACCCCTCCACCCCTTGACCGTAGACATTCATCTTCTAGGAAAAGCTGGGCATCATCAGATGGTCATTTCAACAGATTTGTTTAAAACATTTTTAATATATTTGGACATTTCTTCTGTTACTAGAGATTTCCTTCCTATCCTTCATTTTTTCAGAGAGAGAGAGAGGGAGAAGGGTGATTTCTAATCCACTCCTTCTATAGTCCTCCCATGTCCAAACTATTGTGGGACATTATGAAAAAAGGCCTTTTTTACTAGGTGTTTGTATAAATTAATAGGGAGGGAGGAGATCGTTCAGGGACAGAACATCTGTTCAGCACGTCCCAAGTTCAGTCTATAACATCCCCAGTTAAAAGAATCAAGTAGCAGGTGATGTGAAAGAACTCTCCCTGAGACCCTGGAGAGCCGCTGCCAGTCTGAGTGGACAATACTGACCTAGACGAACAAATGGTCTGCTTCACGTGTTCATGTGACAGTTCAAGATGCTGGATTACTGACTCTTTTCCCGGCTTACTCCAAAATAGAGGACTCCCCCCACCCATGTAAGAAGCTGAAAAAATAACTTTCACAAACCTAGCCAGAAAAAAAGTCTCAACGTTTCGCAGCTGGTATGAAACACCCCATGGGAACTTCAATCAGTGTGCTGTGCTTTTGAGTGTCACACCAAAAGCCTGTCTGCTCCCCTCCTTCACTGTTCTACTTATAAATTGGAAAGTTAACAGATGATGAAGAAGAAGAGATTGGATTTATACCACCCCGCCCTTCACTACCCAAAGGTGTCTCAAAGTGGCTTACAAACTCCCTTCCCTTCCCCTCCCCACAACAGACACCCTGTGGGGTAGGCGGGGCTGAGAGAGCTCTTGACAGAAACTGCTCTTTTTCAAGAACAGCTCTTATCAGAACTATAGTAGAAAGGAAAACAACAACTGTGATGTGTTACGTTACGAAAGTCTCCACAGACTGAAAGTTTCTTTTTCCAAAATTCAGTTTACTCAATGTAATTCAAACACCACCACACAACGGATTATGCATATTATCTCGTTTCGTGTGCACCTTTGTCAAGCAGAACTACGGCTTGCCCAAGGTCATCCAGCCAGGTGCAAGTGGAGGAGTGGGGAATCAAACCCGGTTCTCCCAGATTAGAGTCCGCGCACTTAACCACTACACCAAACAGGCTCAGATATTACCCAGAGTCTAGTAGCACCTTAAAGACTAAAAAAAAATATGTGGCAGGGTAGGAGCTTTTGTGAGTCACTACTCACTTCTTCAGATACCTGAATCTGAAGTAGTGAGCAGTGATTCACAGAAGCTCCTACCCTGCCACGTATTTTGTTAGACTTTAAAGTGCTACTGGACTATTGCTATTTTCTTCCGCTACAGACAGACTAATACAGCCACCCATTTTGATCCATCTAGATTAAGGTTGCCAGGTGCTTACGTTCTGTTAGCAGGGGGCGCCATGCGTCTTCCCATTATTTTCTTGTTTATGCACAAAGTGATGACATCACCCAGAAGTGACATCATCACACTGGCATGTCAGGGGCGGTGGGGCTCTTCAGGGGCGGGGCTCCCCCCACCGGCCAGCTGGCTGGTGGTGGATTGGGACCCCCAAAATTGGGGGGAAACCCACCCCCACCAGGGGGATGGAAACCTTAACAGATATTACCCAAACTCCCATATCCTCTCCTTGAGGGAGATATGACATTGTGAAAAGCTGGACCTGAAACTACCTGCAGCTTGGAGCAATGAGCTGGGGTGAAAGTGTGCTGTCTCATTTGTGGGTCTTGAAGGAGAAGATGGAAGGAGCCAGTTCAGCTACTTTCTTCCAGTATCCCTTACTGTCTGCCTGGGAGTGGAAAAGAACCATGTCAAGATACTAAAATGTGGGTATCTGGTTTAAGAACTGGAAGAGATCTTTGTATCTAATTTTTGAACACTGGCCCCAGAGTGCAGATGAAAAATTGTGCACCGTGGGGCCATGTACAAATATAGGGGATTTTCCTACACAACTGGGGCATTCTCCAGGCTTTCAGAAAAATCCCCAAATATTAAAAAAGAACAGGAGGGGGTTTAAACCCTCCAAAATGGCAAATGTAGACAGAGATCTCATGAAATCACACAAGACCACATTCAGCATTGTGCAACCAAGTCACCGGAGCTGGGGCGAGGAAACCCCAGCATGATCACGGGTTTGCAGGAAAGCAACAGCAGTGGCAGGAAGTGGCAAGGTGTCCTATCCAGGGCTAAGCCCAGCACTGTTGCTGTACCCAGAGTTTCCAGGATACACAAATACAATGACAACCAGTTCAGAAATACACAGGAGCAAAGTCTGCAAACCAGTCTGCAGTCAGATATCCAAAAGTCCAATCCAAGGGTCAGGGCAGGAGGGTCAAAGGTCCAGGGGTCCAGTTCCAAGGCTTGGGAACAGGTGCAGGATATAAGGTATGGGTCCCAGACTTCAGGAACAAGCACAGATTACCAGAAACAAGGTACAAGGCCGCAGGGTAAGGGCAAAGCTTAATTTGCTAAACAGGTCAGCAGCACCCAAAGGGGTGAAGGGCAAGGTTGTTTCCACACTGAGCCTTGCTCAGCACGTTCCCTTGATCTGCACCTTTTGCTAATTCATCCCCTGAGGGCCAGGTGGCGCTCCTTACAGTTGCGTTCAGCTTCTTACAAGTGCAGGTCTTTTACTGTTTCCCTATCAGCCTGTCAGTCCTGATCCTGCAAGGACTCAGCTCCAGGAACTAACGCTGAGCCGCCAAGTACTCTCTTCTTCTTCTACGCTCTACTGGCTCAGGAGAGGCTGGTGGGGAAGCCGGCCTCTGTGGCGCCTCTTTCTTCTCCTGGAAGATCAAGCAGCCCAGCCATAACTGGGAAGCATTCCTGCTTCCCAATGCTTCCCCCATCGGGACTGCTGCCAGATCCAACTTATCAGGTGGGGAGTCCATCGTGCAGCCCCATAGTGAGAAGATTTTCAGGGGGGCACTGGATGGGAGGGCGGGGGGCAATGTTCCCTCTAAGCCATGGAGTCTTGTGAGCAAAAATTCTACTCTGTGAGCTACTGGCATTAAAGTTGTGAGTGAGCGATTTGGCTACTGCATAACTTAGTTTGCTCTGGAGCCATCCTTTCTGAGTTAAGGCAAAAACATGTGAGCTGGAGACTAAAAATCTGTGAGCTGGCTCATACTAGCTCAGCTTAGAGGGAACAGTGGCGGGGGAGAAAAAAGAATGGAGGCACCTGACAGTGAGGGGAGGGAGTGCATGCATGGCAGAGGAAGGGGTGTGGCAGGGAGGGGCACAAAAAAGTTTTAAGTAAAAATTGTCCTGAAAAGAAACCGGGGGAAGACCTCCACTACACCACAAAATCTTGGCTTCCCGCAAGACTGCCAGGCAACAGAGCTTGCAATCCCGACGGAGACTTGGGGGAGAGCGCCTCCTTGAACTCGCCTCCCTGGAACTCTCCAGTAGGCCGGGCTCCAGAAGGTGATCCCAGCCGGGCACAGCCCCATCTCCTCTTACCTTCGCTTACCCTCCCCTGGGCCATCAGCACCTTCCCAAGCCCGCTCTGCTTCCAGCTCGGGGCAGTTGTGGCTCTTGTGGGGCAAGCAGCGGCCAGCTGTTTCCTGGTTGCTTAGGGGCAGGGCAAGCTAGTCCCAGGTACAGCCCTGGCAGCGGAAAAGAAGACTGGCTGCAGGAAAAAGAAATGACGCCTTTCCTGGGGATTGCCTGCATGCAAATATATGCAAATTCAGGCTACAGGTACAGATCCAAAGGTCCAGTTGCCTGAGTATGTGGAGACTCATCGCCTTGGGTATCTTTGTGCGCTCTCTGAATTCACTCCCTAAAGTTTTGACATGTCCGGCTTCCTCGTTCACACATGGATGCCTTTGAACAAGATTCATGAACAAGTTTAATAATATTTCAACCCAAATTGCTTCTTAGTCATCTTGGTCACATTTTATAGTTCAAATGCAGCCAGATCTAAATCCCTTTCCAAATTGTTTATAATATCCTCTCTCTCAAAAAGGTCTCTGGATTAATCATCAAAACCTTTAGGAATCTGAAATAAACATTGACTAGAATCTTGTTCAAAGACAGTTTATTTTGTCCAGCAAAGATGAATATCACAGCTTTGGGCTCTTTTGGTTGTGAATCAGAAGATCTCCACTTAACTGAGGGCACTGCACCAAGTCTGAACAACTGGGCCAGCATGGGCTTGGCATTCTACCCATGCACTTCCACGTATGGAAGGATTTCCACCTGTGGAGGGCATCTTTCTTGCCTCCCCCCATTGCAGCTCAGATCACCCCTGGAGATACTGTTCTTAGAGCATTGGGTGGCAGAGGGGGAACGAGAAAGCCAAAGTCTACAGGTAGAAATCCTGTCTTTGGAAAAACTCCATTGTCTGTTGAGACTGGCAGCTGCCCTTAGGCAGAGGTTAACCCTGCCAACCTAGAAGTTCAAAAGCAAGAAATTGCAAGTAGATAAATAGGTACCACTTCAATGGGAAGGTAACAGCATTCTGTGCACCTCAGCATCTAGTTTCTTTTTTTCTAAAATACCTTTTTTTTAGATGAAGCCTTTATTTATTTATTAGATTTTTATCCCACCTTCCCGGCCAAGGCCAGCCCAGGGCGGCTTACAAAACAGATAAAAGTCCCAGTGATGCATATACATACAAAAATAATTAATATCAATGCAATGTTGAATTATAATGTTAAAACCAAACATTAACGTCAGCTCCATTGGTCTGCTTCAGATGTCTTTGGGGGGGAGGGGGTGTTGACAGCAGTAATTAAAGGGTCCAGCACATCAGGGCTCTTCCACCATAGAATGTCAACTGTTGTTACTAATAGCAGTGGTGGTTGTGATGGTAGTAATAGCAGTGATAGTGGCTCCAAAAGCCTGGCGGAAGAGCTCCATTTTACAGGCCCTGCGGAACTGTAAAAGGTCCTGCAGGGCCCTGATCTCCTCTGGGAGCTCATTCCACCAGAGTGGAGCCACCACCAAAAAGGCTCTGGTCCTTGTTGTAACCAGCCTGGCCTCCTTAATACTTGGGAGAGCCAGCCAATTCTGGGTCCCTGATCGCAGCGCTCTCCGGGGTACATATGGGGAAAGGAGGTCCCTCAGGTATGTTGTTGATTCCTCTTATTTCCTTTCAAAAGGATTTTTTTCTCTGTAGTTTTCTGTCACACCCCCTATGTAGCGTTCTGCAAATTCAACACTTGCATGTTGTTTTGGTTTTGGGTTTGTTTGTTTGATTGTTTTGGATGTTGTGCACCACCAGGTTGGTGCTCCAGTAAGAGGATAGAAAGGCTGGGAAGACGTTGCTACCTCTGAGCATCTGCAGAGTGAAACGCTGCAGTGCCTCCCTTCCTGCCCCTCCTCTCTTTGAATGTCTCTTTTGATCAAAATGGAGTCGATTCCAAACAGATTCCAGATTGGGTGCAGAAAGTGGGTACAGGAAAATTAAGATAATTTCTCTTAACAATGCTAGTCCTAGGATGCCAGGAACAGAAATTAGGGCTCCCTGATATCAAGCATGCAATCTCCTGCTCACCTGTGGGTCCAGAGGGGCAGAAGGCCCCTTTTCTATGTATGGTGTGTGCTGATTGTGCCTCTGTTAGAGACCAGTGACAAGCACCCTCAGCCTTAAGGAATTTTCTCCTCCCTTTCCAATCCTCCTTTATCACTTGCCGAGTTTTCCGGGTGCTAACAGTGTGCTCATACTGTCACCTTGTGGTCAAAAGACACCAAGACCGCATCACCACATTGTAAAAATGCAAAGGCCTTCCTCATGCTGTGAATAGCAGGAATACCTAAACCCACACAACTCTCTTTTCTAAAGCAATTAAATATCTTTTGCTTTTGTTGGTTCATTTAAACAGTTGGGACTAAAAATGCAGGGACAGAGGGGTGGCATCTATTTCTAGAACATAATTACCTTGATTAAAAAGCGCTTTTGTGAAGTCTACGGTGAAGAGAAGGGACACAGAACCAACGTAAGAATTTGCCGTAGTACAGACACTTTCCACATAATCTGGACCAGGGAGATCAAAACTTCACTCCAGATATAACTTCATTGGTTAAATGTCTACATGCTTTCTTTTCAAGCTTATTTTTAGGTGACGGTCAGCAGAAGGAACATGATTAAGTGAGACTGAGAACAACAAGAAGAGATTCGGGGTGGGGTGGGGGGCTTGTTTCCAGGGAAAGAGCTCCCAGCCTCATTCTGGACCCCATTCTCTGATCAACACAACTGTGGCTGCAGACCCAACTTTTGATCCACATCTCTCTCTATATATAAAAATACCTAGTGATTGTTCTGGGATCCCATGGTTGCCTAGCAAGGAAGATCATTTGCAGGTAAGAATCAGTGGGGTGAGAAGAATAGGTACTTACAATTTCCCCTGTATGTATCCCCTTCCATTTTAACCCCCAGGCAGACTTCAAGACAAGAAATGAGCTCAAGAACATAAGAACATAAGAGAAGCCAATGTTGAATCAGGCCAATGGCCCATCCAGTCCAACACTCTGTCACACAGTGGCCAAAATATACCAGGTGCCATCAGAAGTCCAGCAGTGGACCTCTGTGGGGTGGGGAAATGGCCAGGCAGGAGCATTTGCAGGGGAGAGCTGGTGGGCACAGGATTGGTCCGTACTGCCACACCCCCATCCCTAAGCTTGCGCTGCTCCTGGCTCTGTCCCCAGATCCTCCGTGGGTCCGGTCAAACCAGATGTGTTCCAGGAGCTGCAGGCTGGAGCGTACGTTCTTAGGTGTGTGCAGGCTGATTCACCCAGGGCCCAGGGCGACGTAAGGCTCAAGCCTTTCCCCCCCACGTGCTTTGTCCTGGCCTGAAATGGACCCAGGGAGCTGCTTAATTGCCTTGTGGGGGAACCAAACCGGTGCCGATGGCTGTACTCTGCTTCACGGTACAGGAGGCCCCAGGTTTAATCCAAAGACCGGGCGACAGGTGATGTGAAAGACCTCTGCCTGAAAACCTGCAGAGCCCACAGCCAGCCTGCGCATACAACGCTGACTTGGATGGACCAAGGGTCTGATTCAGTCCAACGTGGCTTCATGCGTGTGCGCACACAAAGCCTTCCCCCTCGCTTTCGGCAGCTGCTGAGTGCTTCTCCTGTACTGCCTGGAAAAAGCAGCCCTGGTGGGAAAGAGATGTGGCAATAACAAAGCTCCGGCGGTCAAAACTCACAGCGGCAACTGTTAGAGAGAGGGAGAAGGCTTTTGTGCATACATTTGTAGCATGTGTAAAATATAAAGCAGCCCCCAGGATAAAGCAGGAACATTTTAGGCCCCAGGGTTCCTTTCTGGCAGCGAGCCGAACAACCGCAACCAGACGGAAGAGCCATGTCACCACCTTCAGTGGAATCGTCAGTTTTTAGAAAAGATTTGGCTCCATGCAGCTTTTCAGCAGCTACCATCCTTTGTGGCCCACGCCCCCTCTCTTTGTGGCCCACGCCCCCTCTCCTTGTACGAGGGCATGTCATATGCCTGAGCGTATCAGAAAGGGAGCTAAGCAAAAGCTTGACTGAACCCGCAGGTCAAACCACAGAGTCTGAATGGTTCAGTTCACGTGGAATGCTTTGAAATCCGTTCTAAAAGCTGCTGATCTCAAGAACGCACTTTCAGAAGTGCTGCTCGGGTGAGTGACAGCAAAGAGACAGTTTTATGTAACATTTTTTTTTAAAAAAAATTGCCAACTTTTTCAGAAACCTGTTTGGAAATTTTAAGAGTGCCAAAATTACCGCTCATTAAGAACTAATTGGCCGTGCGGCATGAGGCCTTTGATTTAGCTCACAGATCCTGCATTCTCTTTTATTTGTAGCTTGTCATCTGCCTTGAAACACTGAGATACTGGAATGACATGACGGGCCGACACAAACCTACATCAAAAACAGCAGCCTTCGCGCTGCGAGCGCACACGACCACCTTCAGATCAGATGGATTAATCTCTGTGCGTGAGCCCAGCAGAAACTGGCTCTGCAGGATCGCAGGAGCTGACGCCGCACAGTGATGATTGGCTGCTAACCGTGTCATCATGACACCCCATCCCAAGCTCAGAACAATTTTTCCCGTCTGAAGAATTGCTTCTTTAAAAACAAAGAGATGCAAAATGAACTTTAAATTGTATAATTGCACAGGTTGTACTTTAGAAAGAGATTAAAGCAACGGACAGGCAAGTCAACCAGAAGAACTGGGAAGGGGGAGGCAGCAACAAAGAGTTACCAATCAGTATGTATGTCAATCAAAATGGAAGAGAAAGCTACACTTCCCAGTACAGGGGAGAAAAATCTCGTGGAGACTATACTGTTCTGACATGCCTAGAGATGTAAAACTTCCAGAAATTTTGAAGCTTGGGGGAAAAAAACCGTTTTTTTCGGGGGGTTTCCAGGGGGAAAGGAAATTTTTGGAAAAATTGAAAAAAATGCTACATTAGCACTTCTTTTTTTCTTTTCCAGCTTGAAAGTCATTCTGTTACTTTAGGAACATAAAATATGACTATGGACAATTTTACGTGGCATGAAATTATCACAACTAACATATTAAAAATATAGTGTATCCAAACACTTGCATTGGAGAGTTCAGTTTGTAACCTAGGACTTGCTTGTCCCTCAGTGCACAGAAATTAGATTCATCTGATACCATACATATTTTTTAGAAATGATTTGGAAAATATTTGAACTCCTTGTCTTAAAATATTTTATTCATCATGGTAAAATAAAGCATTCCATAATTTATTTATTTTTTCAATTTTTCCAAATTTTTCAGGAAAAAAATGGGAAACACTCGTTCCCCCCCCCACAAATTTTTCCAGTTTTTTTCCGGGCCCTCACATCTCTTTACATGCCTTTGTCCAGAATCTTAGTATGCATTCTGTCTCAGAAGTGATAGTCTACAAATGGTTTTAGGGCACGAGAAAACATGCCGCATGCCACCTGTTGTGAATATTTTAGGGGGAAAGTCAGCGTACATGTTTGGACCATTTTAATTCCGAGTTGAACACACCAGCTCAGTCCCTACATCTGCAATCAAAGAGGGCAGGAAAGACGGGAAATTGTGATACTTTCCCCTTGAGTCCTGTACTGAACCTCGGTTATGCGGTTGACATATTTGCAAACTTGAAGATGGTGATTTGTTACCCTTATTACTGGGGGGGGGGGCGGGGGGGAGAGAAGAGACTGAATGGACACCTCTTTTCCTGAAGTCTTAGGAACTGAAACGGAAGGAAGGCACCTATTGAAGATACGGGGGTCTTAGCAATCCCCCCCCCCAAATGCTCCAAAGTGTGGTGGATCATGAACAGCTAATATAAACACTTTCCATCATTCCTAAGCAGGTCCTCAAACTATGAACCTTTTGAAAAATTAGTCCTTTGAACCCTGCCCCTCCATGCCTCTTCCCTCTGACAGACTACACCCTTCCAAAACCAACTTTTAGGATGCTGGTTGAATCCCTGAAACTGCATGCAACCAGCATTTAGACAAAAAAAAAAAAAAAGAATCACACCAGCATCATCAAAGCATACCCAACAAAGCAGAAAGTATATTTAAACATCTTCAGAAGATTAAAAAAAAAAATAACACAAGGACGACAAGGGTATTTGCAAAAACACCAAGTCTATATTTACATCCACATGTAATAACAGTATTCCGCTAAACTGAAAACACATCATAAATTAAATGACTTGTATGGTGTCTACAGCTTGACAACTTAAAGGTTTCGCAATTAAAATAAATCAAAGTGGAAGGAAATAAATATAACAAAGCAACCAACTTGTACCGGTGTACTTATTGCCAGTGGAATAAAGGGAGAGGGGGAAAACCAGTAGTATCCCATAGTTAATACTGATGGGCAAAACCTACCCTGGAGACCAAGGGTGCAACCTTCAAAGCATTCCCCCCAGCAGATCCTCCATTCTCTTTTGCTGGACTGCCAAGGCAATCCCGTGCAGAAATGCCCGGGTGGAATGGGCCACGGGGCTGGAGGCAAGGGGCCCCTTCCTTGTGTTACCTGCACAGCGTGGGGATTTGCTGCCACTTGCCCTGTGAAAGCAACATCAGAAACGTTGGGCTGCACAAAAGCAGCCCGTGCTATGGCTCTTCTAGTCCCACCACATCACCCCTCTAGGAATCTGGAGTCATAGTGGCAGGGCAAGGAGCCTGAGCTTTGGGCACTTACTTCTATAGGGCAAGAAGGAACTGCTGCCAGACTGGCTCTTGCCACACACCCAACAGGAGCTGGGAGAAGAGTCCCAAAGTCATGTTAAGAAGTCACAGACTGTATTCTTCTTTGCTCCTTCCCATCCCCTCGGGGGAAAACCCCCCCCCCACCCCAAAGCTTCTGAAAAACGGCACCGACACAAACAGGAGATTGGTTTTTTTTAAAAAAACTGGTTTGGGGATATTAATTAAACACAGACCCTGGTCTTTTATTTTTATTGTTTTTTTAAAGAGACGTTACTTTCAAAAGGAACAGAACAGGCAAGTTACAGAACACATTCGACAATAAGCCTCGAAGGATCGGCAAAAATAGATTAACCATCTTCCATGTGAATTCATCTTCGAAAAATAGGCTACAAAAAGTGCAAAACTAGGAAAACACATCTAGATTTTTATGTACATATGGCTCAGCTTATGAACAGGAAAGGGGGAAACTGTGTACAATTTCCTGATACGCAGCACTTCATGACATTGCCAGTTTTACAGAGACATCAAAATTATATATTCCTTAATACACAGGAAGTGAGACGTAACATTTAAAATGTCTCCAAGTTGCATACGGTGGGGGGGGGGGTGTGAGGGGGAAGAAAAAAGGACAAACTCCCAGGGACATCTATGCTTTGCTATTTTACATCTGATACAAAAGAAAGAAACAGTGCAAAAAAAATTTTTTTGGGAGACCATTTTGTCCAGGAGCACGTGGAAACAAATTCTCACCCCTCCACACACTTCTTTTAAGCTGTCACTAGGAGCTTCCACACACAAGTTGTTCAAAACGCAGCGGTATGGCTGGGAACGGTCAAAGCCTCCCATTCAGTATTCAGTCACTTGCTGCAGGGTTATTTTTCCCCCCTCAGACAAGTAACTGATATTTGATAAAGGTATCAAAATCATCTGGGACAGGACCTCTCCCCTTATCATATGCACAGCTCACAAACGCACATGTGCAGGATGGGCTTCTCATCGGGGAACCCTCCCACCTGTCCAGCCAGTGGCCTGGGCTGATGGAAAGCTGAAGTGTGATGACGGCTGACCTGCCAATGGGAAGACTCCGATGAGCAGCCTACGTTGAGGAGGAATGGAGTTTGTTGGGCCACATGCCTCCCACTGAAGGCACTGGCTGGAGGCCAGGGTCATGTGCCCAGTGCTAAACATGCTCAGGCTTGGGGAAGGAACAGAGACGGTGGCTGCATCGTGCCCTGTGTGAACACCGGACCTGGGGAATGGGTTGTGCCCTTAGTTTGCTTGCTGGATATTTACGGGTCCCCATATCAACAAGATTCAGTATGGCAGGAACTTTCAATGAACATTCCAGCGTAACCTTTAGGACACTTGTGGGCCATGTGCAGGTAACTGAATATTTAGGGGGAGATAAGTGACAAATTAAATGCGTGTCATGTGAAACTCTACAGAACACCTAGAGGCTAGAAGGCATTCAACTAAACACCCTCAAAGCTCACACTGTAAGGAAAGGACTGAGACCAGATGGCCAAAGTGGGGGGGTGGGGAGAGAGATCCTCCTTCCCTGCTTACCGAAACACACTCTGAATTTCATTTTGAGAGCGGATTATTCAGGAATCAACATCAGTTTGAGGAAGTAAAACAAGAGCGTATCATCCTTATTTGGTGTCAACATCCCTGACCTACTCCGGAGTACTGTAACTGTGCATAAGGTGAACGTAAAGTACATAATCGATCTGAAAATTGTTTAAAAATATACATAGTTTAAAGCACAAAGCAAAATCTGACAGTTACCCTTTATTTTTAAAAAATGCCTCCCAGTATGGAAACCAGACAGACTCAATGCAAATTTACCTGAGGTGCAAGGGTTACACACAGCTCCCCCCCCTCCCCCCAAAAAAGTGGATCTCTCCTCAGCAGCACTCAAGTTATGCAAAAATATAGTTTATGCTGAATATTTGGTCTATGATCATTCTAAGAAAAATATTATTCAAGATCAGCAGAATTGATACACCCATTTTCCAGTTCTCTGACACAATTTCAGACAGCCATGTTTACATCCACATGGTACAAATGGGATCACACCTTCCATTACAGCACTGTAGTGTTTTTCTCTATATACATAGTACAATCACAGTTTAGTTCTGTAGCTTTCGTTGCCCATTCTCCTCCAGGACTGAACTGAGAAGAACTCCAAAGTTGCAGCCGTTTATCTAGAACACACAACCAAGAAGGCAATGAATTTTAACAGCTGCGTGGAACAGCTCAGATTAATAAAAGTTTTTTTTGAGGTTTCTGTAGAGTCTGCTACAATACAGACTAGCACCATTCTAAGCCCACTGGTATCAACAGATTTAAAAGGGTGTGACTCTTCTTAGGATTGCACTGTAAGAATACTTTCATAGACAACTCATGCTAAACATTATTCAGCCATAAAGCTCATTACATGGTTTTTGCTCCAGCACTCTCTCCTGGCCTAGTCTACATCACATGATTGTCATGAGGATGAAAGGAAGGACCATGTAAGTGGCTGGGGTCTCCTCAGAAGACGGGGGAAAGGCTGGGGTTTTGGGGGCAGAGCATCAGCTCGGCATGCAGAAGGTCGCAGGGTCGATCCCTGGCATCGCCCGTGAACAGGAAGAGGTAGCAGGTGATTTAAAAGACCTCCACCTGAGACCCTGGAGAGCCGCTGCCAGTCTGAGTAGACGGGACGGACTGCGATGGACCAGGGGTCTGATTCAGTCTAAGGCAGCTTCTCATGTTCAAGGGCGAGATAAAGTTGTGACAGAAAATAGAAGGGAAAAAGCCATGCACCAGTTCTATTTTCTAGACGTCTACTTTTACATTTTGATTGTACCCTTCCTTCAAAAAGCTTATGGCAACTTATGCCCGCCCCCCATTTTGTCCTGACAACAACCCTGCAAAGTAGCTTGGGCAGAGAGAAGGACGGACCTCAAGTCACTTAATGAGCTTCATGGGTGAGTGGGGATTAGGACTGTGGAGACTGGCCCTAGTTTATCTGGCACAGGGAGATACCCTACGGTTGAGTCTCCGGGAGACACCCCACGGTTGATTTCTCTTGTACAAGTCACAGATATATTTAATCAAAGCTACCATGTCATTGCCCAAGAGTGTCTCACCACCCCTATCAATGGCAGCTGATGATTCCAAGATAGAGAATGCAGGTTTGCATTTTTTCCCTGCAACTCCAAGGCCCCAAGATCCAAGCTGCAGCTTTAACAACAAAACCAATCCCATATAGCTTGAACACAAGACATGTTTATGTTATACAGTCAAACAAGGCAAAAGGAAAGCACAGAGTTAGGTAATCAGATAAGGAACCAGGTCCTGGAAAAACTTCAAGTACAAAGCATCTTTATACCTTCTGATAGATATCAGTGCCAAATCATTGACAATATTTAAGGTTGCAAGGGACAAGCCAAGATAGACAGCACTACAAGGCAAGACCAGAACTCTAAAGACATTTAGGTGGGTAGACCCTGTTGATCTGAAGCAACAGAACAAAGTTTGAGTCCAGTGGCACCTTTAAAACCAAAAAAGTTTAATTCTAGGTATAAGCTTTTGCATGCATGCACACTTCTTCACTGTGCAAGTTTTGTGTGGATGCACATGAAAGTTTGTACCCAGAATTAAACTCTGTTGGTCTTAAAGGTGCCACTGGACTCAAACTTTATTCTGAAGCCATTTGTTTGCTAGGAGCCCAATCAAAGTTCTTAGGAATACATTGCATAACAGCAGCAAACTGTACACTTCAAGGGGTTAACACACTTGCAGTCTACTTAGCTGCATCCTACTAACATGCTGGATAAGAAGCCCTTTATTTTACTCTTGCGTATTGTTTTTTTATAATTCTGACCACTGGTAAGTATATAATGCCTCTTTATTCTTCCAGAATTAAGAGGTTTAGTAGATAATCAACAAGTAACATGACACGTCTTTATACTCCTTATGCTGGATTTGCCAAAATCAACAGTCAATGAATTTTATTTATTTGGGTTTTTTAAAAAAATGTAGCTTACCATTAATTCAAGCCAAATCATGTTTTCTTGTCATTCGGCCGATAATGTGCATTACCAAAAAGGCTCTCATAACTTCGCTTTTGCAGCATGGTGCTGGATAAGTGTTGATAGGACACTGGCCTTTTTCCTAGGGGTGTGGGGGGGGAGCAATCATTGGAAGACATTATGAAGAATATTTGCAACGAACACGATGCTTATCCTAACGAATTCCTGGAACTGATTCAGGGACTCTTGCCCACCATTGCTCAAGCTCAGAATGTGCCTCCTCTTGCATCGACGTAAAAGATTACTCGCAACAGAGTCGGTGAAACGTCTTATCAACGAAAGTTTAGAAGCATAACATGGTGAACTATCACAAATCAGAACATGCCTTCAGATGAGAACGTACACCGTCTGCGCCAAAGAAAAACGCAGGCCGGGTCCCACAGAATAATGATCTCATGGAATTTACAGAGGATCATGATAGCAAAGCTTAAGGCTTGTTTTTTCCCTTCACAGCTCCATGTCCATCTAGTCCAGCATCCTGTTTCACACAGCGGCCAAACCAGTTGCCCTGAAGGGCCAAACAAACAAAGGTATACAGTTCACGGCTTTCCCCTGATGCTGCTGCCTTTTAGCTCTAGCATTTGGAGGTTTACTGCCTCTGTCTATGGATGTTCCCTTCTCGCCCTGGCTAGTAGCCACTGACAGACCTATCCTCTATCAATCTGTCTAATCCCCCTTTTAAAGCTATCTATGCTGGTGGCTATCCACTACCTCTTGCAGAGCAAACTGCTTTTGAAACATGGGGACTATGCAAAGCAGCTTCACATATGGAGTCTTGAAAGGAAAGCAGTATTTTAAACAAATAAATACGTTTCCCAAGGCTAGCACGAGCCTAGGCAGCTATTTGCTTCCCCCCCTGCACATGGATGAAGTGACCAACTTTCATTTCCAAGAGAGAGCCAATTAGTTAATTTTATGCCCAGCCTCAGAATTTTATATCCCCGAGGCCCTGTCCTCCCCAAATCTTCAGATGTCCCCACCCCATTCCCCACTGGGATTTGCAACCCTAATCCTAGAAGATATGGGACTGGAGCAAGCAGCCATCTAGCCCAAGCCTCAAGCAGATGTTTTGTCCCAACTTTTATTTGCTTCACAATTTGCAATCTATATTTACACCATAAAAAAGAAACTAAACAAAGGCATTTGCATCACACTCCAGTACACATGAGTGCCAAAATCAAGCAGAAGGGCAGACTCAGGTGAGCACAAGATTAGCATGGCAGTTCTTACATGATCCTGCCCCACCCTAGGTGTTTTCTGCATTCCTAAATCACTGGGAGGAACATAGCATGGAGCCATGGAACAGCAGATACTCGGTCACTCTGTGACACAAGAACTATAACCCCTAAGACTGGCCTCCAGTGAGTTCCTGTTCTGGCAGAAACCAAGCCAGGGTTGCAAATGCCACAGCACCAACCTGTGTAAACACTTCATTAGGACCACATGCCACTTTTCTGATCTCCTAATATTATGTAATTTGCAAGGCTATGGAGAGATATTCCTTCCTGATGCAGAGAGCGTTGACTCTCAAAAGCTTATCGCAGCCTACTGGAAAAACCCAAAGAGGCCTTCCATAGATGCCCTGGTTTGACAAACTTTGGGATGTTTATATCATGGGGAAAACAGTAAAAAATTCTTGCTTTGTTGGTTCCCAGTTGTCTATTTCACCCTATGATTATGATGAAATCTGGAAACCAGTTATTGGGTTTCTGAGACACCATGAAGTTCTTCTGTGTAGAAATGATTATAGAATCTGGTTAAAATTGTAAGGTTATTGCAAACGTGTCAAATATGAGTTGTTATGTAGGTGTACAAAAAATTGTATGAAAATTTAGGTTTAGCCTAGGTTTTCTGGGCTTATCTGTCAGTAGATCGTGTTGAGATCTACAGAGAGAGAGAGAGAGAGAGAGAGAGAGAGAGAGAGAGAGAGAGAGAGAGAGAGAGAGAGAACGTAAGAGAAACCAATGTTGGATCAGGCCAGTGGCCCATCCAGTCCAAGACTGTCACACAATGGCCAAAAATACCAGGTGCCATCAGGAGGGTCCAGCCATGGGGCCAGGACACTAGAAGCCCTCCCACTGTTGCCCCCTCCCCCCAAGCACCAAGAATACAGAGCATCCCTTGCCCCAGACTGAGAGTTCCTATCTATACTTTGTGGCTAATAGCCACTGATGGACTTCTGCTCTATGTTTATCTAATTCCCTCTTGAAGCCATCTTGAAGCCATCCATGCTTGTAGCTGCCACCACCTCCTGTGGCAGTGAATTCCATGTGTTAATCACTCTTTGGGTGAAGAAGTACTTCCTTTTATTTGTTCTAACCTGACTGCTCATCAATTTCATTGAGTGCCCATAAGTTCTTGTATTGTGAGAAAGGGAGAAAAGTACCTCTTTCTCTACCTGCCCTATCCCATGCATAATTTTATAAACCTCGATCGTGTCACCCCTCAGCCGTTGTTTCTGCATGCTAAAATGCCCCAAGCGCTTTAACCTTTCTTCATAGAGAAAGTGTTCCAACCCTTTTATCATTCTAGTTACCCTTTTCTGCATTTTTTCCAATATCCTTTTTGAGGTGTGGTGAGTCACCAGTGCTAGTGGACTCAACTCTTGCTCTTCTACTGTAGACCAACATGGCTACTCACCTGAAGCCTTTCCTTCTCTTAACTACTCACCCATATAACACACACACACAACTTCCCAGGCCAGCTAAACATGGAAGTGACTGCATGAAAGGCACAGACAGCAGATCTCAGGAGACAGCTGCAGTTAGCTGTTGTGCCATGGAAATCATAGAGTTGGAACAGGCCATACAGGCCATCCAAGTCCAACCCACTGCTCAGTGTAGCACAGCACCAACTGCCCTGCTGGCCCTGGGCCTTCGAAAAAGCAGAAAAGATGAGCCAGGGATGAGGGACCACTCCTTTATAATTTTTATTCCCAATGGGCAGTGTGGGACCCCATGATGCTACAGCACTGCAGTGTGTCAAGCCAAGCAGGTGGAGAAATGATCAGAGCCTGGCTAAGCATGCATGCCTATCTGATTCTGCATCTAGGCTGCCTCTGTGGGAGATGAACGGGATCCCCATAAAGAGCTTTCTGAAAGGATAGGATAAGAGTATAGTAAAACAGCACTACCTGTGTACTGGTCAGTAACAGGATGCCATACTTTAAACCCCTTCTCTCTTCACTTCCTCCCCCCAGCCCGCCTTGGCAGGCCGACTGGGGAAGGGAAGGGGAGGCTTTTGAAGATGCCTCCCCTTTTTGCTTCCCCTTCTGACACCACTTTCGGGGATGTCAGGGATGTGGCATGTGCTAATGAGCTATTATGCTGATAGCTTATTAAGTATGCTAATGAACTGCAGCTCTTTTCTACGAAATGACCCCTGGGTAATCTAAGGATTTAACTAGGTAAAATACAAAAACTGAAGGCTGTGAGTGTTCTAGTATCTGGATTTTTTCTTATGACACTGAAAACGAAGATGTATCTAACTGTTAAAGAAAAAGTCTGAGTGTCAGCAAAATGGTTGGGGTGGATCCAACAGTGCTTTCCCACAGATGCAAGGACTTAAAAACATATCATCCCTGCTGGAACATGCCAGTGGTCCATTTAGTCCAGCACCCCTTCTCAAGCAGTGGGCCAATTAGTTACCTGGAGGGCCAACAACAGGGCATAGAGGCCAAGGCCTTCCCCTGATGTTGCCTCCTAGCTCTGGGTTTCAGGGGTTTACTGCATTCGAATGTGGAGGTTCCCTTTACCATGGCTAGGAGCCTCAAATGGACTTATCCTTCTGTTTATGGCCATCACTGCACCCTCTGGCAAGAATTCTACATTTTAATCACTCACTGGGTAATGTTTCCTTTTGTCCATCCTAAACCTAAGTCTGTTTCATGAATCTTGGAAGGTGAAAGCAGTATACAAACATCTGCCTGGTGCAGTAAAAAGAAATCCCTGTATTGGATCAAGTTAGTAGCTCTGCCTCTGTTTCCATTTCTGCTCTGCCTAGATTGAAAGATAATGGGGTGGATCCAATGATGCACTTCAACATTTCCAGAGGAATGACACAGGCCTAGTACAGGATTTAGTAAGGGACAGAGAAGCCCTGGGGTCACTTTCCTGGACACCTGAAAATTTACTGAGGGTTAAGTGGGGTGTAGATAGTTGACAAAAATATTTTTTTTCTCCCAAAATACTAAAACTCGAGGACATCCAATGAAGCTGACAGGCAGTAGGTTCAGGATGGACAAAAGGAGATTTTCTTTACGCATAGTGATTAAACTGTGGAATTTGATGCCAGAGGATGTAGTGATGGCCAAAGGAATAAACAGCTTTAAAGGGAGATTAAATAGATTCATGGAGGATGGGTCTATCAGTGACTACTAGCCATGGTGACTGAGGGGATCCCAGAGCCAGGAGGCAACATCAGGGGAGGGCCTCGGCCTCTATGCCCTGTTGTTGCCCCTCCAGCGGAACTGGCTGGCCACTGTGTGAGACAGGATGCTGGACCAGATGGACCACTGGTCTGATCCTGCAGGACTCTTCTTATGTTCTTAAGTGAAAGGCTTGGAGGAACATTGATTGTGTCTCCAGTAACCAGTGCAAGTGCCTACCCCAACACCATTTCACTTGTAAAACCAGAAGATACTATTGCTTTAAAGAACGTTTTCCTATGGAGTTATTAAAGCTACAAAGAGCATACCTTCTTTCGAAGAGCTAGGAAGATGGCCGCTGCTTGATCCACAGGAACTGTAATATGGGCCAGGACCATATGTTTCGTATGGCTTAAGGATAGTCACAGGATTTATAGCATCTACTTCAGAGCTCATGAGCCCTTGCTTGGCAGGCAGGAAAGAGGGTGCGGGTTTGGTGTGTGCACATTCCTGAGGTAGCAGATTCGCGTATCTGCCTGCTATATGAATCCTGCCAGAATCGTTTCCTCTCCGATACAGGGCAGAGTCCATTTGTTCCGGAGCCAAGAGATTAGGTCTTGCTCTTTTAGAGGAGGGCCCATCAAACTCCAAGTTTGTATTCCCTTTGGGTCTGTTACCGAGAAACTCTATTCCGCGACTACTCGGCCAGGCCGCTTCGTTCACCGAAGGCTCGAGAGAGCCATTGACATTAATACTCGCTACGCTTAACTGAGAAGCCAAGCATCTTGCTTTAGAGTCCAGCCTTCTCCCTCTATCCTGTACGGCGACACTGTTGGGACCAGGGTGCATTTCATGATGCCTGAAGCTATTCACCGAAACACCAACCGCCTGCAGTTTGCACGATTTCAAGTTATTCGGTGCTGAGTTACTGGCGCCGAGCCCCGGAAGAACGGGTGCTTTGCTCTGCACGGCGGGACACGGTTTAACCTTTTCCACATGCGAGGACTTTGACTGGGCAGGCAGGGAAGCCTTGGTTTTCACAGGGTGAACAGGCAGGGGGAGCACATCTTTGCCCAGAAGAAAAGGCGGGCATCCGGTGCGTCTAGCTTTAATAGCTGCCCTGTTCCGGACACCGTTCTTATTAGAAGTCTCAGGGTTATATTTGTGCGTCAGCCGCTGATGCATTATCAGGACCTCTGGATATAACGTCCGGTAAGTACAAAAAGGGCAGGTGCTGGCTGCTAAAGACCCTCGACAGAGAGAGATCACTGAAGCATCTTGGGACGATCCAGTGGATAAATTTAACGGCTTCTCTTGCGCTAGAAGCTTGCATTTCGAGTCTTCGGTACCATCTCTCGGAAGATCTGTGCTTGTTCTGCTTTTCGGAGCACTAGCATAAAGTACGCTGTCTTGCAATGCGGAGCTTCTTGTCTCAGGTGTATCTGTCACGTAATTACTTGCCTGAGGCTCCGCCGTTTTCTCTTCAGATTTTGGCTGTTCAAGGCAGGGCACTGGCACGCCCTCTTTTAAGCCACTACCACCGGCATCGTTGCTTGTGTCCTGAGTTACACTGTTCGATGCGCTCTGGAAGGAGGAAAGGGTCTCCTTCTGCTGCTTTGCAGGTGGGCTTCCTTTAGTATCTTTGGCATCGTCGAGGAGCCTTTTCAGATTTTTGGTTTCTGGAGCACCACTGGGGATCGGTAAGAAGCCCATCTCCTGAGTAGGTAACAAATCCTTATGGTCATCTTTCACATCGGCCGCAGCATCTGCATTTTTGTCCTTGTGATGTCTCTCCAAGTGATACCGCAAAGACGTCTTCTGGGCTGCTGCATATTCACAAAATTCACATTTGTATGGTTTTTCACCTGGAAAGAGTTGTGAACCGGGAGTCAGAACGACCATTTCCCCTTTTTACAGGAATACTAAACATTCTGAAATCCTACTCTCAGTCCCAGCCCAGAGCCTCCCTGTCACCAGACACACACTCCAAGACTTGTGCAAGCGGGCCTCATAAACTGCACTGAGCTCTGTTTCCAGCCATATAGCAAAATAAGACGACACATGCCAAAGGGTTTCTCCACACACTCATAAAATGGCTTTGAGGGCATCCAAGACCTTCAAGGCCTAGTAAGACATAGAAAGTGGCAAAGCCGCCTTCTTCCATGGGTGAAATGTCTTAGAGCCATTTGCCCATGGGGCAAATGTGTTGAACTCTGGCATCAAATCTAATGTGCAATAGCCTCTCTCATGTATGTCAACTTTCAGACACTAAACCAGTGCTAAACTAGTGCTAAAACAGACTGGTCAAGCATTCCAGAAACTTGGGAAGAGATTCAAGATTGCCTTTAACTTTATAGCATTCATCAATTAATTCTAATGTCATTTCATGTTTCCAAAGAGCTGTATTGCAAGTCTGAACACTCGAGGTTAGCAACACTGTTGTCAACTGCTACCTTATCCAGGGTTGCCAGGTCCTGCCACCTTCCTGGCGGGAGACTTTTTTTTGAGGGGGGCTCTCCTGGAGTGGGTGGGGATGTCCGCAGTGCGATGTCACACAGAAGTGACATCATCACATCGGGGGCACAGCCCCACGGAAGGTGCCCTTGATACCAGCTTGCAAGAACCATTTAAAGGAAACCTTCCCTTTAAATGGTTTTTGCAAGCGGGGGCACCGGTGCCCCGCACGCCTGAACTCCAAGGGTCACTTTAAATGCTTTTTGAGAGCGGGGGCCATGTGCGCCTGAACTCCAAGTGGCAAATTTGCCACTTGGAGTTCAGTTGTGCGGCTGGCGGCCGGCCCCTCTGAAGGGCCCTCCAGCTGATCGACAGGCCACATGGATGGCCCTTTAAATCTCTCATAAGGGGAGGGCTAGGGGTGGCCATGGTTGGTTGCTGTTGGGGGCGGGGCTTCCCCCGCTGGCTAGCTGGCCAATGGGAGCCTGCAACATCAGGGATCCCCCACCCCCACCAGGGGACTGAGTTCCCTAACCTTCTCTATCTATCACAGCTACCAAGAGAGGACCATCACATCTCCTCAACACGCAACCAGCTATTTCCTGAACACACAACATCTCCCCAAGCAAGCGTATTCACTTCACAGTGGAATTCGGACTCTCAACTGTTAAAGCCAGCTTGGTTTTCCTTACCTGTGTGAGTTCTGAGATGAATGTTGAGGTAATAGTTTGAGCGGAAATACTTCCCGCAGTAGCTACATTCTCTGGAGGCCCCGAGGTTTTTAACTTTTGTTCTTTCCATGCTATCGCCATTTTTATCTTGAAATGGGTAAGGAAAAAAAAACACCAAAACATTATGATGTACAAACATGAATACAAGATCTGTGCATGTCTAACATGCATACCAGAACAATTAGGGTTGCCAGCCTCCAGGTGATAGCTGGAGATCTCCTGGAATTCTGATGGACCTCCAGTAGGGATGCCAGCCTCCAGGTGAGACCTGGGGATCCCCTGGAATTACGGCTTATCTCCCGAGTACAGAGATCAGTTTCCACTGAGAAAACGGATGCGTTAGAGGGTGGGCTCTGTGGAACTGTACACCACTAAGGTCCCTGCCCTCCCCAGGTTCCATCCCCAGGTCTCCAGAAGTTTCCCAACCTGGATCTGGCAACTCTAGCCCCCTATTCCCCACCGGTGGCCAGAGGGGACCTGGCAACCTTACCTCCAGGCTATACAGATCAGTTCCCCGGGGGTGGGGGAATGGCTCTTTTGGAAGGTGTTTCTTCCCTGGAGAAAATGGCTTTTTTCGTATGGCATCACATCTCTATTGAGTCCCCTCCTCAAACTCCGTGGTCCCTAGGCTCCACCCCCCCAAAAAAAAAAATCTCCAGGACTTTCCCAACCTGGAGCTGGCAACTCTAGGCACAATATATTTAAACATTTATATCTCGCCTTTCCTCTTATTTCAAGGTGGCTTAGAATATTGTACCATGGCTAAAGGACCCTCACTAAATACACTCACACACTCTATACACTACGTATCACTGCAGATCTTCACAACTGCTAAGATAAAATTATAAGTGTTTGGGAATGGTTTGCCCACAGATATCACATATTTTTATCCAGCGTATCCTGGAAAGATAGATCATACAGCAGATATGTACTAGGCAGAGTTTTAGGTGGAACTGTTTAAGTGGGTGGAGGCGGGACCTTAATTCCTAGCTGTAACAACAAATATTTTAAATAAATAAGCTTTGACAATAGAATTATGCACAACACAAAATGAAAAACTAGGCTTCTACATGCTCCGGGTGTAACACAACGCACTGGACAAAGTACAACATCCCCCCCCCCTGCCTTTGTGTTATGAGTCATTAACCATCCCAAAGGCAAATATTTTCCTTCATTTACAAAGAGGGGTGGTTTACAATATTCAAGGCAGTTAATAAATGCAGCGTGGGTGTGAGATACCTACATATTTAGTTTCCTCATGCTATGTAAATCTTTCGCCATTTTGGAACAGAAATATTCCTCTCCCTTTTTTGAAAAAAAGTTCTTTGAATATGAAAAAATAGTTCACTCTATCCGATGCATGGTTTTCTGTGAAGCAAGAGAGTATAAATTTGGGGAAGAAAGACCTCTGCTTTCTGTCCTCACAAACATTCAATGACAGAGGGTGTTTAGCTGTCCATAAGTCTACTGTGGCTCTAATTCAGCTGTACTTAATTTTTTATATCCATTTTTCTCCTGAAGAGTTGGATCCTGAGGAGGACCCAAAGTTGTTGTTGTTGTTGTTGTTGTTGTTCCTCCCCTTCAAATTTAAGGACGGTCCAGGCTAGCCTGATCCTGTCAGATCCTAAAGTCAGCCCTGGTTAGTGTTTGGAGGAGAGACCACTAAGAAATTCCAAGGTTGCCATGCAAAGGCAATGGCACACCACTTCTGTTAGTCTCTTTCCTCGAAAACCCTGCCAGCTGCAACCTGATGGCACCAGTAGGGTTGCCAGGTCCCATCCCACCCACCCCCGGCAACTGGCACAGGATGAGGGGACAGAGTTGCCGAATCCAGGCTGGGAAACTCCTGGAGATTTGGGGATGGAGCTTGGGGAGGACAGGGACCTCAGTGGGGTACAATGCCGTTAGAGTCCACCTTCCAAAGCAGCCATTTTTCCCAGGCGAACTGATGTCTGCAGACTGAAGAGGAGGTGTACTTCTGGGGGATTCCCAGGTCCCACCTGAGGCCGGCGTCCTGAACAACCAGCCTCAGACATCCCCAACCACCGCCGGCCCACCACCTTCCTTAGTACCAATCCAGGGGACAGCAGCCAATCAGCTGCCTCCTTACATCAGCTTCATTCTTGTCCTTGTGGAACTCTGCAGTCAAGTCCCTCCCTACAAAGACTCATATGCCCAGTTTTTCCCTGCCCCTTTCAAAGGTACATTGGAAGGGAAGGCTCTCCATGTGCAGAGGTTATCTTTGCCCATGAACAAACACTGGAGGACACTGGAGCAGGTTAATGGAATCTCATGAAGCCCAGCGAACGATAATCAGGGATGCATAAATGTAGCAGAGGCCTTCACATTGGCCAATGAGCTAGTACCTAGGCTGGGTGGGCATGGTCTGACCTAGGCTATGTGGGGCTACTGCTGTGGCTTTTGCTTTTCTAGCTGTATAAGGAGCTGTGCCTTTCTGTTTCTGTGAGAGTCCTTTTACAGCTGTAGCTCAACTCTGCTAAAGACGAGAGAACTATGTGGTCTGGTGCAGGAGGGGGGGAGCCTCAGACGGCTGCGTCCCGCATTTGATGGGGTTCAGCTGACCCCTGCCGATTCAGTTAAGAGTCTGGGGGTTATACTGGAGTCTGGACCCAGCATAACTGCTGGGGAAGCATGTTGCTGCAGTTGCAAAGAAATGCTCTCTTTTGTCTTAATCCAGAGGACGGCTCCTAACCTTGACCCAGCTGGTCTGGCCATCATGATTCATACCGCAGTAACCTCGAAGCTAGACTGTTGTAACGTGCCCTGCATGAGTCTGTTCTGGAACACAACTCCAGCTAGTATAGAATGCCACAGTTCATTTACTATCAGGAGCTAGAAGAAGTGTTCATATTACACCCAGTCTATCGTTGCTATATTGATTACTGATTCGTTTCTGGATTCAATGCAAGGTGCTGGTTATTGACTAGTGCCATTCATGGCTTAGGACCCAAAGATCTGCAGGACTGCATCTCTAAACTCTGACAAGATAACTTTGTTCATCTGAGCAAGGCCTTCTGAATGTGCGGCCCTGTACAGGGGTAAGAGCAACAGCTGCCTGTACCTCCACTTCCTCTGTTGCGGCTCCCGCCTGGTCAAATGACCTGCCTGACAAAGCTGAGAAGGCTCCCACACCTCTTGGCCTTCTTATTAAGGAAAAGGGTTAGTGGCAAAACAGAATTGTGCAGGAGGGTACTTTCTGACAAAGGTAGCAGGTTAGCAATTCTTAATCTGCCTGTAAAAATTTTAGGCAGCTCTCTTTTGACTCCTCAGTGATATTTCATTAGAACCTTTTTATTTCATTGTCCCTTAATTGTGCGATCTAGTCTTATTGCACTGCACATACTATATGGATCCTTATTGCCCTGTTTCATAATTATGTAATCCGCCTTGAGTCTCAGCATGAAAGGCAGATGATAAATCAATAAACTTATTTTGTGGTTCTGCAGAATTAGGCGCTTCTCCTAGTATCTGGTCGTATTCCACTCTCTCAGCCAGTACAGCAATTCATGTTAATTTGTTTTAAAGTTAGTTCAGTGCATATATTTGCAGATTCAGAATACGGTTTCTATGCAGATGCACTTTGCATTCACTTTTTATTTCTTCTGCCGATTGGCAGAATAGGGAGCCTCTACCCTACTAGCTACAAATGGGTGCCGACTGCCACTGTTCAAGCCAGCCAAAAACTTGAGGGAACAAAGAAATGTTTTCCCCCTAACTTACATGTAAATGCCAAGATTTGCCACTAGAGGGTAGCAAGCACAGCATTTTGCTCAAGCCAGGGCATTTTAAGTTGTTACCAGCTGCACTTCAGAGGAAACTAATCCCCAGTTTGTTTACCAGGAGGAAAGGCTGTAATCAGCAGGGGAAAAAATACTTGAGCAGAAGACACATCGACGGAAGGTTGCATATTTTTTTCTCCTAAATGCAAAATTCGGCCTTCTTAAAATTCATCATATTCAAAATAAATTAACGCACTAGGAGATAGCCGCAGCTGAGGCAGCAAGTTTCTTTATTTTATAACTTCCAATATAACTGATGCTCACGCCATTGCTTATGGCAGGCTTAGCAGAACGACCATTGGACTTACCGTGAGGGGTCCAATGACCACCAGTCAAGAGAGAAACAATTTTGTTGCAGAGCCACAAACATCAACACGATGCCTCTTGCTCCCCAGCAGCAGCCTAAATGGCAGGTTGCTGGAAACAGTAGCGTACAATAATGCGTCCCTGAACATGCTGTACGTTGTGAGTCTGTGTTGGAGATGATGCAAGCATCCTTCCCTTACATGAAGACATAAGGGAGAAATTATGCCATGCCTTTTAAAAGATGTTGAAATGATGCGCAGGAACAAGTATGATCCAAGCATGATCTCTCCCCTTATCTCTCACACACACACACAGCGTTCAGATGTAAAACAAAGCCACTGTTTTATTTTACGTACAGTTAAGTTTGTGAAGCTGGGATTCAGATAGCAAATGGACATCCTCGGCTTCATTCTCCCGCCCTCCACAAGACAACCAGCTGGCACCCTGGAGAGCAAGGGAGGCAATTTGCCAGGAAGAGGCCTGAACATCTATGTTGGCACATCAAGGGAAACCACAGTTAAGCTGCAGTTTTCAGACCAGTTTTTCCACTGGTGAAAAAGGATGGAAAGGGTCGTTCCCCCCCCCCAAACTCATGGGACCTGCCAGAACAAAAGACTGTATCAAGGATGGGAATGGGCAAAGAATAATGAAATTGAGAATATATGGGTGGAAAAGGGGGAAAAAAATGATCTCAAAAATATATAAGGTTTTACTGAAGTGGTATACAGAGGATGAAATTGTAAAAGAACAAATGATAAAATGGGCGGTAAATGTAAATAATGAAATAACTATGGCATCATGGGAATGTCTGTGGAAAAAGTCAATGAAAATTTCAACTTGTGTTAATGTTAAAGAGAATTGTTACAAAATGATGTATAGATGGTATATGACTCCAAAGAAAATTGCTAATATAAATGAGAGTATGTCTAACAAATGTTGGAAATGTAGAAAGAAAGAGGGCTCATTTTACCATATGTGGTGGACTTGTGATAAAGCCATGAGTTATTGGTCAGAGATTCATAACGAAATACAGAAGATTTTGAAATGTACTTTTAAGAAAGATCCACAAATCTTGTTGTTAGGTCTTAAACTGGAAGAAATAAATGTAACCAAGAGAACATTGTTATGGTACTTGGTCACAACAGCTAGAATGACTTATGCACAATTCTGGAAGCAAGAAAAGATTCCTGAAATATGGGAATGGATTAAGAAGATGCTTTTTATGGCTGAAATGGACAAAATGACAAGAAAGCTTAATAACGAAGAAGACGAAGCTTTTATTGAAGAATGGAAAGATTTTAAAGACTATCTTGAGAAAAATTGGGATGTTAAAAATAGATTGATTTGCTTTGATAGTTATTAAGGAGAACATAAGAAAAAGAATGATATGATTGCCAAAATGTTACCTAATTTGATAATGGAAATGACATATTTTGTGAACGGTGATTAGATAATAGAGTTTATAAGGGGGTAAGAGCATTGCGGGAAGCCTTGTACTGGGGGGAGTGGGGAGAAAAGAAAAAAGGTATGTGATATCTATAAGATAAAATTTTAACTATGTGAAACATATCCTATAATAAATTGCTTTAAAAAAAAAAAGGATGGGAATGGGCTGAGACGCAAAGTAAAAAAAGCTGGCTGGATCCAACCCAGCTGTCTTAGCATATTATGCTTCTTAACAAACCCATTTGTGAATAAGATCTTAGTAGTACTCACCTAAAGCCTCTGTTAGTCCATCTTCAGAACCGTCTTCGGAGCCACCCTCCGCCCGCTCGGCTACTCCATTCTCATCCAAAGGCACCACATCTGCGAGACACGATCTTGGTTGCTTTGCTTCGGCGGAACCGGCTTCTGGGTCATTCCTTCGGTCTCTCTTGTGTACTCTCGAGTGAAGGACTAGCTGGTGGTATGTTCGAAAGGCTTTGCCACACTGCACACAATGCGTGGGCTTGTCTTTGTTCTGGGACAGTTTAGTATCCATGTCTACAGAAGGCACTTCGCTGCCAGGATATTTGAATTTGTCTTGTGGCACATTCCCAAGCACTGCGTAGCTTCCACTTCTGCTTGTCCTCGTCTTCCCCGTACTTTCAGCCTGGCTTGCTTTGCTGGCATGCCAGATTTCCCCAAGCTCTTCTTTATCAGAAGATGACTCGTCATTGTCCGTACTTCCTTCTTGGCCCGGTTCTTTTATTTGTCCGTGGCCAATAGCTATTTTGCCTTTTGTAGCCAGTTGCCATGCCTGATATGTACTGAATGGGTCCAACTCTGCAATACACTTCCCAGGTTTTTCTAGTTTGCTACTGCTGGAAGGCAAACGTGGTTTTAAATTTAAGAACTGCAGGAACTCTTCTCTGGGTGATCGGCTTCCTTTGCCACCTCCATCAGCCTGTGAGCCATCACCGCTGGCTGAGGAATCTTTGGTATGTACTTTACTGTGCTCGATGAGAGTCTCCTTGTTTTGAAATAGGAAGCCACAAACCATGCAGATTTTATAGGGAGACGTAATGCTTTCAGATACTTGGTCTTGTACAACTTCATTTATGGTGACCGGGCTCTCGGAACCTTGGGCAGTCTTGCTTCGAGAGCCAGGCTTCCCGGTGTGCGTTCTCATGTGATTCTTGAGGAACCAAGGCTCTTTAAATCTCCTTCCGCACACGTTGCACCAGTAAGTGAAGGAGTCTTTATGCTTCCTCATGTGGGCCTCGACATCAAACACCTCCTCAAATGTCTGCCCACAGACTTCACAGCTGAAGCCCTGGTCATCTTTTTGGTTGACATCCGATGGTGGCGAGTCCGTTTTCGCTTGTCCTCTGTCGAGATGGCTGAGGTATTTTGCTTCAACACGCAGGACCGCCGGTTCGCAAAGGGTTGGCCTGTGCTGCGTTAAGACGTGCTTGCCGAGATCCTCGGGGTGCTTGAAGGTTTGGTCGCAAAACATGCAATCCATAGGCATGCACCCTTCGTCTTGCATCAAGAACTTTTCTTGCAAGTTTTTGTAAGAGATCGTGTTGGTCCCTTTTATCAGCATAGTGGCATCGTTGTTCTCCATACGTGAGCCAACAGTGCAGGCAATACCATCTGGCCCATCCATATATGCTAAGAGAGGCTGAGTCGGCATATTTCCTGCCTTGGTGTTAATGTGAATTTCTGAGGTCTTGTGTTGGAAAGAAGGCCACCTTCAACAAGTTCCCAACTGTTTGCTTGCAAATGTCCAAGTCCAGCAGCCTACTTCAAGAGCAATTAAACATTGCCTCTCTGCTCTAGGTGCAGCTACTGATGTGCAATACAAACTATTCATAAAAGCATTCATCAGTTCTCCTAGTAGAGGTACAGGAACACTTAACGTTATTATTACAGCTTTTTGTTTTTAATTTGCCTTCTGCAAAACAAATCAACTTATATCGCCAACTGTAACACTTCAGATCTTCTTGAGGCCAAGAAAGCAGGGAAACGGCTCAGGAGCACCAAGAAATCCACCCCCTGTGCAGAAAACAAAAACAAACCCTGCAATTAGTTAAGGAAGCCCAAACAGATTTCATTAAACACTTACTCTCCAAATTAAATCTTTCATAGGCTTTCAAATAAAGTCTGTAGAAGTAATCTGATGTTACAATGAAATTAACAGGCAGGCTTCCTTTAAATTCTTCCAAAATCTCAATAACCCCCCCCCCCAATTTTACTTTCTGGAATTGCTGGAGGAGGGTGCATTTGTTCAGTCACTTCTTTTAAAAGATCATCATAAACAAGATATTCTTACGTTTCAGGTGGTACAGCATGACTCTAAATTTGAAATTTCACAGCATTGCTTAAATGATGCAATTATCAAAGGAAGTTACTAATTTCTGCAAGGAAACTGCCCTGGAGAATTACTGTAAAACTCAGATTATTTTTTTATATTCACACAGGCAAGAAAGTGCCTCAGTGAATGGAATCTTACTAGTTTATTATTAGATACCCTCCACTCATAGCAATCTACATTTGGATACTGACTGGGAGAATAACCTGACTCAAAAATTCTATTCCTTTAAGAAGATACTGTCATCTTATTTAAAGGTAAAGCTTTCCCTTGCTCGAAAGCACAATTTGGGTTGCTTTATGCAAGATCTGCCCCCACTCAAGTTTTCAACAGGACTTTACCCGCACTTAACAGGTACTTTACTCATGACAATATGTAATGACTACTGTGGGCCGTGCCCATCTGGCAGCCATTTTGAAGCTCTGTTGTTAGCTAAATGTCAGCTAGCTCTGAAAATGGCATTTCTACACATTTGATTACTCAACAGCACACCAGCAACAAGCCTATCAGATAAGAAACACCAACACTAATGCCTAAATTAGCCCTAATACAATACATAACTACATGAGCTTTTGTTGATACTCACAATGGAGCACACGAACATGTTTTTAAAACTCAGGAATATGTGAAGGATAAGCAACAGCATCTGAGACAGTGTTACTTGCAATGGCCCATCAGAACTGATTAACCAATATAGGACTGGTGCACAGTCTTTCCAGACAGAAATGGAAAAGCATAAAAATAACTACATGCAAGACATAACAACAGCACATATAAGACCCTTCTGGAGTGTAATCGTTTTTGTATTGGCCCATCAGAACTGATTAACGGTTAACGCACAGTAAAACATTTCTGTTGAGCTGTACTGCTAATTTAATGTGTCTACAATGTAGTAGTTTGTTTGCCTAATAAAGTTATTGACCGGGGGACGGGGGGACGGGGGAACCTGGTTCTCCAGTAATGGAGTACAATTTTTCCAGACATAAATGGAAAAGCATAAAAATAATCAGATGCAAGACATCTCAATAGCATATATGAGACACTTCTGGAGCGTGATCTTCATACCCTTCCTCAAAGTAGGTCAGTATAATCATTTCCAGATTGCAGAGGGGAGGGGAGCAGAGACTATGAGAGAGTATCTTGGGCCATCCTAAGGAGAGTTACACCCTTCTAAGCCCATTCACTTCAAGGGTGTAACACTGCTTAGGATAGCACCACTAGTGAGTTCATGGAAGAGGCTTCCTGAACTTTAGCTTACTCTTAGCTACCATATTGCACTGGACCTTACCAACATGTGGTCTCCCACAAGCACAAACCTGGCCTTCTTGCTTGTAATGATATCCAGGTTAGCTTTCTGTTTCCATTCCAGCCTGCAAAAAACTTCTGTGATTCTCAAGAACCAGCCAATGTATCTGGCCCAATAAGACATCATCTTTGAAACGTGTGGAATGCAATTTTTTGGGGGGAAAATTGTATCTCAGCTGTATACAATGCACTCATTCAGCTCCTGCATTTTCATCTTGATTCTTAACCCTCCAGGCAACACAGCAACCACTGTACAATACAATAGCTTACGTAGTTGCCAAGTTATATTATTTGAGCCATTATCTAAATGGAATGTTGCCTCCACCTCAGATGTGACGGCTAATTCTGCCTCTTTGGGAAAGGGCAACGCTCTAACTGTAATAGTAATAAGGTTTATTCTGTATGGCCAAGGGTTGTTACGACCTTAAGTAAAATTAAAAATACATAAAACAACAAGAGGACAACAATACAAGCAGATTAGGGGGGAGAAATTAATAAGGAACAAAGAAACAGCCGGGCTCCAAATCACAAATCAGGCCCCAAGCATGACTTTAGCTCAGATTTTCTTAGCAGCCAATGCAAACAGCGAAACCATACAAGTGATTCACCCATCGGTATCAACTAGACTGAAAATAATTATCTCTGCTGCTGGACCTGGCTGGCTAAGGCTCTGGCAAGAAATTTAGATCTAGGCTCCCTATAGAGAGTGAGGAAGGTCCTCCACGTCTAGGCCTCAGCAAGAACAAAGGCGATCGACAACAAGTTTCAGGTACACCAACCGGTTAACATGGCTGTTGGCGTAATTTGGAAGCAGATGGCTGTGCAGCATTCTAACCGTTCACGGCCACTTACTGGCAATGGTTGCCTGGATCATCTGATGCAGGCACATGGCTGAGGGCTGGCGTGGCCAGCGGCTAACACAGCGTAATGGAACAAGGTACAAACTCTTGTTCACAAATTAGACTAGTTGACTCAAGGCACACCACCACTCTTCAGCTTGGGTAGTGGTAAACACTGAGCGCTTGGTGAAGTTTACTATCCTGTTACCCCAGAGAGTCATAGGGTAGGCACAAGGCTCCTGGTTGCTTGACCAACAGAGTCGCCCGCACACTCTCCATCTCTGCCTCATGGAAAATAAATCTCCCCACTCTCGTTAGGACCAAAAAGCATCCCCATTCATCAGAGTTAAAAGCAAACTAGACTTCCCACTTAACTCAGTTCTGAAATTATCATTAACCATCCACAGTACTAAACAGCGATACATTTCTGCTAAACTCTACAAGACATACTGCATGTTCTGAATTTGCCTTTCTGTCTTTAAAATATCTATCTATTGGGAAAGGAGTGAAATTTTAAAAGTACAAAATGATTACGAAGTGTAAAAAACAACACATAAGGAGAAAAACCATCACTAAACCTACTGTTCCGTGACATTATAAACAAAGCCCATCTTTCCATTAATTTAACAACCCTTACATCTTCTTGGTTTGTAACTCTAATGTCAGTTTAGACATGAGAGCAATTTTCCATACTCTCATAATCCAGTCATTAATATGAGAGACCACAGAGGATTTCCAACAGAACATTACAGTCTTGCAGCAAATAACAAGCTCATTATAAGCTCCCTATTTAATCTTCCAAAGATTTACCTTTCTTTGCTTTTAGTCCTGTATACCATAATACATGTAGGACATTATTTACATACAGTTTTACCATGCAGAATTCATTCTAAATCTAAGTTGATACCAACAAATACCTGATGCAACTTAAATTCCTAGGGGCTTAAGCACACAAGTATTACAGAAGTAGGAAACAAAACAGCCTGAAGTGTTCAGAGGAATCATAGGGATATAGGATTCTAGTTCACTTCAGTGCCATTTGAATGTACAGTTTCTTTGAACTCCTTTATAAATCCTAGATCAAATTTCCCAAGTGCTAGGACACATGTTATATTCAGAACTTCCAATTCTTCAGCAAAACACACACATACACACAGTCATACTATTTAAACCCACTTAAAAACAGATTGGAATGTCAAAAATCAGCATGTGTGGGTATACACACACAAAACCCATTAGTAGATCACACTGCTTTATTTTACACAGATGACAATTCTTTAAGGCGAAAATATGAAGAATGAAATCATCCGGCTGCTACCCTAGGCCTTCCCTCCACACTTCCAAGACAGGAAGTTTTTAGAAGTAGAAACTGAGCTATCTATATGGAAGTGCCGTCTAACTGTATCACAGACTTCTATTGAAAATTGAGGCTGGGTAAGAGAACATCAAATTTGCTTTAGCTCAATTCAAATAAATAAATAAATAGCAATTATCTGTTTTAAAATTATCTGTTTTAAAAAGAGATAATGGATCAGATCTGGTAACAGGTACTTCCCCCCAAAGACAAATAAGTGGGTTCTAGAGCAAATCAAGCCAGAATTCTCCCTAGAAGTGGAAGTGACTAACTGAGGCTATCCTCTTCTCATGGTGTGACCAAAGTACAAGATTCACTGGAAAGGAGTTTGGCTTTATACCCCGCCCTCCACTCGAAGTGTCAGAGCAGTTTACAATCTCCTTTTCCTTCCCCTCCCCTCAACAGACACCCTGAGGTGTGGGGATGAGAGAACTCTTTCGAGGACTGCTCTTGAGACAACAGCTCTGAGAGAACATGTGACTGACCCAAAATCACACCAGCAGCTGCATGTGGAGAAGTGGGAAATCATACCTGGTTCTCCCAGATTAGAGTCTGCACTCTTAACCACTACACGACACTGGCTCACCTACACCAAAATGGGGAAAAAATACAGTAATGCTGGGAACAGTTGAAGGTAGTAGGAAATGAGGAAGACCCAACACAAAATGGGTTAACTCTACAAAGGAAGCCACAGCCCTCAGTTTGCAAGCCCTAAGCAAGGCTGTTAATGATAAGGCTGTTTTGGAGGACTTTAATTCATAGTGTTGCCATAAGCTGGAAGCAACTTGACGGCACATCACACACACAGACACACACAAAGACACAAAGACACACACACAAAGAGCCCATTATTCCACATAAGATTTATACAGCAAGGCACTCTAAATTCTGAACCACATAAAGATTAATTTTGTGACATGACCTCGATTTTTTATGTAAATTAACAAAGTACCTGCTTAAATGATCCAAAAAATCATTTAAGCATTAGCAAGCTCACTTCCTACGTGAGTAGCCAGGACTGCGCAGCCTGTTTACTGGGAAAGGGGTCAGGGCCATTTTTAAGTCACATGCTACTGGTTTCTAACGACGACGACGACAACAGTGCAGAGGACCAACAGCTAAAAGTCAGACTGCTCCACTTATTCTTGCATCACGGCAAATCATTTTTCTTCTTAAAGTTCATTATGATTTATATGAAAGTGAGATATCCAGAGCCCTCCCTCCCTTGAACTTTAGAAACTTGGGGAGAAAGAGAGGCCCAGCAGGAGCCTGCCCATACTGGGGGGGGGGGAGGAGGAAATTTCCCTTCCCTGAAACATGCCCCACCCCCCTCCACTCCAGGAGAGGCAAGGCAGGCTAGCCTGCTCAGTGCGCCACGCCACGCCACTCACCTCCCCACCCCACCACCATTTTTTGCTTCTCTCGGCCTCTCAGTTCTCTGGCTTCAGCAGCTGCCAAGCTCAAGCCAGACAAGGGGCAGGGCAGGCATCACAGCTCAGGCAAGGTGAGATGCCGGGGGCGGTGCCCCCCCCCATAAGCCTCCCCCTACCCAGCACTCTCAGCCACGCCCCCTTAGTGCTCACTTGGGAGTTGTCCTGTCACACCTACCAGGACAGAAGGCAGCCAGACATTACAAGGCCTCTGAGCTCTCCCCTGGCCAGATGCTGAACCGCTTCTCTTAGCATCCCCCGCTGTTGCCAGCTATAGCATCAACCTGAGACATCAACTCCTTGGGGGCAATACTCCCTCTAAGCTGTGGGGGTCTTGTGAGCAAAAACTCTACTTTGTGAGCCTCTGGCATTACAGTCGTGAGCGAGCGGTTTGGCTCCTGCATAAATTGGTTTGCGCTGGAGCCGTCCTTCATGAGCTAAGACAACAACGTGTGAGCCAGAGGCTAAAAAACCGTGAGCTAGCTCAAACTAACTCAGCTTAGAGGGAACACTGCTCCGGAGGGGGGGGAATATGGGTTCTGATCTTTGGTGTAGCGGTTAAGTGTGCGGACTCTAATCTGGGAGAACTGGGTTTGATTCCCCAACTCCTCCACTTGCACCTGCTGATGTGACCTTGGGTCAGTCACCAGCTCTGGCACAGCTGTCCTTGAAAAAGAGCAGTTTGTGTCAGAGTTTTCTCAGCCCCACCTACCTCACAGGGTGTTTGTAAGCCGCCCTGAGACTCCAAGTGAAGGGTGGGGTATAAATCCAAACTCTTCTTCTTCTTCTTCTTGAGAACAGTCCAAAAACTTACCCACTGGAATCTGTAACAAAGGCTGAAGTGCAGTCCTTTGCTGAGGAACATGAGGGAAGGGGAGTGCAATACCAGATTAGCAGCCAAGATAACATCTGTGGCAGCAACATTTAATTGGACCCTGCCTCTATTCTATAATGATAAGCAAACACAGTGTTCAAAAATGCTCAGTCTTTGATCCCTAGTGTAGAGAATGGAAACTTATTTTGCATAATTCATCCTGGTTTTATTAGTGGTAACCAGGACAAGGATGCTCTATCTCCGGCCACTAAAAACCTTGCTCAGACAGCCTTGGTGGCCTCTGAAGTTTCAACCAGGCATTGCCTGCACAGTTTCAAGTCTCTGTTGCCAAATTGTTGATTTCACAAAATCGTATCTTGTATTATGACATGTACCACCTTGAATAAAAGGAAACATGAGAAATGAATCTTAACACTGTATTTCAGGAAACTGAATTCCATGCCACAATCACACTTGGTACTTTTCTGCACTCCTGCAGAATCACAGCATGCGTGCATGTACATACACATTCCTACATATAGATCGAGGAAGCACATCTGCCAATAGTCTCTAGAAGCAGAAAACAAAGTGGTACAACTCCAAGTTGTCTGATCAGTCTGTACATTATGCTGTGTTGGCCCCACAAACAGGAAATGGTGTCTTCTCCTGGAACTGATTTGTGCATGCTTTTGAATCCAACCCATCATGCTGTGTGTCCAGGCAGATGGCTTATTAAACTCCTTCAAAAGCAATGAACCCAAGGCCATCGTTTCCTGGGCACGGCCCAGCTAGTTATAATTTAGTTAACACACATACCAGTTTTACTTCCTTTGTTATCAGAAAAACTGAAGAATTAGCAATCTAGCAAATTACTCAATTTCCCAGTCAGCGGGCTGGACCCATTGGAGAAGTTCACATGGCATTTTTTCCTCGTGCCCTACCCTTTTTGAGTAGCTTGCCATTTGTCCGAAATTCCTTCCCAAGGACTGGGACAGTCTTCCCAAGCAAAATGCGCCACAGGAGGGAGCTGGGGTGTATTTATGCAGGAAACAACGAGAAATAAAGCACAAATCACTATGGAACCAAGAAAAAGAGGCAGTTTCTTGATTTCCCCCTCACTGCTGCTAACTCTTCCCTGCACTGCAGAGCATTTTGCTTGCAAGGCTCCCCAGTCCTTGGAAGGGAATCTGGGGGACAAATTGCATGCTTCTGGGAGACCAAGGAAAAATCTGCTCCACCAGCCTCTGTAATCTCTTCTGATGGCTTCATCCCAGTCATTTCTTGTTGTGTCTCCAGCTCCATTTGGGTTTCTGGGAACTTTATTTTGTTTTAATGGCTGTTTTTCCTTCCTCATCTTGTTCAATACCTTGCTAGACAAAGTTGTATAAGATCCTCAAGGGCAGCGGATGACCAATCTCAAGAACTCTGAGCACCTTATGACCCTGAAGAAAAAACAAGTACTACCCATGCAGTCTAATTGTTCCTTTTTACCATAGTTATTTGGTCAAGGCTCAGGCCTTCATCTGCTCATTGCACCTAAAATTGCCATCTGCCAGGATTTTAAAATGCCAAAGAGAAAAGAGTAATGCCAAGAATGGGTGAGCAGAGGTCCACAGAACCCTCTCTCTCTGGTAAATGCTCCATACACAATGTCCTCTCCCCTGACAAGTCAGGAGCAAGGCAGAGTTCCATCTCTTGCCACTGAGCTTTTGAGAACAACAGACAAGACTCACCCCGCTTCTGCCTCCCCAGAAGTCTAGCACAGAGACAAGATACCCTTCCTGCCTCCAAATCCTCTGGCATGCATAAGGGACATGGAGACAGAGACCTTTACTTTCACTGTGTAACAAGCTTTGAAAGGGACACTCCAGATATCTGAGAACACATGATTATTGTGTTAAAAGCTGGGAAGGGAACTTTACAGGCCTGGTGACTGGGTTTGCAGTCCCCAGTTTAACCGCTACGTTAAATGCTTGTGCAAGCTTTCCCCATGTTACATGAGCAGTCATGAGATTAACCTGGGCTCACATTTAGCACATGACAATTTTAGCAGGCCAAACTTTCTCCAGAGGTGCTAGCCAGCAAGCCACCATGGTTGTAAGCAGGTGAACTTGCAGTTATACTGCCCCACACACATAGTATGGTAATGTGTATGGACACCTGGGGCAGCCATGCCCTATTCTAGCCATTAAACTCCTGTATAATATATGTGGCATACATACATTAAGTTTCTGTGTGCATAAGCATAAGATGCAGATGTGTCTCTTACAAGCAGCTTGAGCAACTGCTTCCTGTCTTTCCTCAGGGGTGCAGATAACCAATCACTTCTCATCTTTACAGCAGCGGTTTTCAGATATATACACACACATCAAAGGCCATTATGCAAAATGGATAATTCCCGTTCCGTACAATTTCTTAAAAATACTTGTTATTCCCTTGGCTTTCCATGTAACCACAAATACTTATCCAAATGGAATTTATGTTCATCCTATTATAAAGACACGCTGCTATAGGTACTACCTATGCAAAGCACCACTTAAAGCCTATGCTAGTGAAAAAGGCATTTCTTCCATTTATAGCTATATGCAGGATGGCAGTACATGCTTTCTGTTTCTCGTATGTTTAACCATGAAGTACTGTAGGGGAAAAAAAATAAAACCCTAAGCACCAAGGAGCAAGCACTTTTTGCAGTCTCCATTGTTTGGCAAATGCACGGAAGGGAAACATAGCACAGAACTACTCAACTGAAAGCCAAACAGTTGTCTTTCTCTGTACAAAGCATCAGAGTATACATACACTACTTTATAACCTATATTAACGGGTACTTAAATCTAAAAACCAGACAAAACAGACACAAGAGTATTAGGATTTTCATTTTTCTGACACAGTGAGTTTTGTTCAGCTCTCATTTCATATAGCAGTAAGGCTCTGGAAATGCTTGGCGTAACTGAATAGTGCTGTTTGAGAAGATGGGGGAGTGGTGGGGAGATGGGAACAGAAGAACTAGAAAGATATTTCAACTACAGTTCCATCCAATGCTTCCTTTTTAAAATCTAATTGCTATTTTCCCTCCTTAATTGTATATTACATATATGTAAAACAATTGTCCAACCTTGGATACAATGGCATAAGCCAAACATTTGCTTGAGTGAACAGTATGGCTTTTCAGATTATTTAACAAAGAAATATCACAAAGAAAGCGAGTTCAGGTATGGTTTTATTCTGCATTCTCTCTGTTAGGAGTTGCAGGGCTGTTCTTATGGGATGCCATTCATTCTAGAATGTAACGGATAACTCTTATTGCAGAACATTCCAGTTTCAAAGACCTGAACAAATGTTTTGACCAGGCATCTATCTCCTATTTGCAACTGGCATCTCATACCCTAAAAGCCTTCCAAGGCTTAAGAGACTTCTTGCAGTGCTGCTATACTCTACACTATAAAATCACCTTGCTGAGAAAGGGCTCAGTATTTTACACATTGACCCAGTCATTAGTTATAATGATTCAACTTAAGGAGGAAACGTGGTGTTGTGCCAGCCTATGGTTTGGTTCATACATTAATCTTTTAGAGAGGCATCACAGATACACAGAAGCCTCCCAGAGTCTGTACTGGCTGTCAGTTCTGGAAGGATAGGAGCCAGAAGCTTAGAAATTGAGTTGTGCTGCCAAGAAAGTCAGCTGGCGGAAAAAAAACATACTGGGTCAGCACTTAACTCAGCTCAGCTGTATCTTTTAAAAAAGACCCTTCCTTACTAACACAAAACTCCAAAAACAATACAGTGCAATAACTTTATACAGTTCATTCAAAATTATTTTTAATAGTTATTAATAAGACCAGAAATACAAGCTTCAAATCTTGAAACAATAGATTGAGTTCCATATCTGTGTAATAGTGGGCACTCAATAGAAATACTCTTTTTAAAAATATTTCATGTTAAAGTTAATGAATTAACTGAAAACTCAAATGTTAAAACTAGCACTTTTCAAACATTTCAAAGTCAAAAGAAATTTCTCTTGAGAATACTTAGACAGTGGATGTCTCCCCCTTAAAAAAAAAAATCACAGAATTTAAATGGGACATCATATATCGTATTCTACCCATATGCTGTCTGGTTTTTGGAATTCCTGTATAGTTTTAAGGTACCTAAAAACACACTACAGGTTTGACTGAGAAATACCAAAAACCCACTTAATGAGAGGCAATAACAAGCATCACTTATTCGAGAGAAAATGATACTGTATATATCGTTTCAGCTGTAGAAGAGATCAATGAAAGATAATTCCAAAATTCAGGCATTCAAGCTCCCCCATGTAAATATTTTTAAAAACTACACAATGTTAGCTTCAGAGGGATTAAAAACCAGAACCCCTCATTCTGAAAATTAAACCACCATATATACAAGCATTCTTGTAAAGGCTATTGTTGTCCACATTAATCCCCTTGTGTAAGGATACCAGCTTCCAGGTGGAACATGGGGATCCGCCAGTATTGTAGCTCGTCTCCATACTACAGACATGAAGAAGAAATGTTGCCCTGAAGAAAATGGATGCTTTGGAGGGCGGCCTCTACAGCATTATACACCACTGAGGCCTCCATCCTATTCAGGCTCCACCCCCAAATCCCCAGGAGTTTCCCAACCTGGATCTGGCAACCTTGCCTGTGAGTGATTTACTTTTTGCAAGAGACTTCATTGGATATCTGGTGGGGTCTTTAGCAGGATGGTCCATAAAGATGAATTTGGACTCCACTGTACAGAACTCTGATCAATTTTGACTTTACTTTTCCCATCAGATTGCCAATGGTCATCTACGCACAAATTCCTGAGGGGCAGTAATGTTAGCCTGTGGCAGCAAACATGCAGATTATCAGATTTACTGTGGCATAAATTTTCATGGCCGTGTGCCCATTTAAGAGCCATGAAGTACTACCTGGGAGAGACATCCATGCGAGCACACAGGTACAGAGGGAAAGTTTGTAAACGGAGGAGCCAAAAAGGCTATGAAATCCCAAAGGACAGCAAGGGTAGCCTGCAATATCCTATGTGATATGCAAATGTTTTAAGAGAGAATAGTAGAATGAGACATACGGAACGTCAATTGCTAGGACAATTTTTCCAGCTACGTTAACCTTATGCCTTTCATGGGAGGAAAACCCACACATTGTTCCAAATAAATCTTGAATTAAGTTCGTTGACAAATTCTAGTACAGCAATTTCACTTCAGAGCCACCCTTTGAACTTAATTAAAGACTTTAAAGGGAGGGTCTAAGGTGACATTACTGCATAAGAATTTATCAACAACTTGGATCTAGGATTAAATCAGAGCCACAAGTTTCTTTCCCAGTGAAGGTATGAAATCTGCATAGCTTAGAAAGACACTTAGCGACCACTATTAATTAAAAAGCAACAAGTTGGATTATTCACATTCAGATATCACATAAAAATTTCACAGACTATCCCCTCTACCCCCATGTGTTTTATGATCTTTATGTTTACAAACTATTTTTTTTGCTGTGAGTGTATCTGCCAGCTAAGAATGACACACTTTGTGACATGTCGTCTATCAGATTTATGGGGGCACCATATTGCAGGGACTAGAACCCACTTCATCAGATGCACAATGTTACTTGAGTCATGTTCTTATTTATTTTAAACATTTTAATGCTCCCTTTCCACCCAGTTTAGGAGTCCCCCAAGGGAGTGAATAGCTAAAATGTTAAAACATATATTTAAAAGGTATATCCATAAAACAGTTAAAACAGTTCAGTGAAATCATAAACTCACAGGTGTAAATGGGGAGGCAGGTCAATGAGGCAATGCCAAATGAGAAACAACAGAGCCTTCACCTGCTGACACAAGACAATGATAGAGGGTGTCAAACAGTTCTCCCTGGGGGAGAATGCCACAGTTTCAGCATCACAGCTGACAAGGCCTGCTCTCGCATTGCCACCTGACTAGCCTCAGATGCCCAGGGCTCATGAAGCAGGGCCTCCCAAGAGGTCCATAATGGTTGGGTGACTTCATAGGGAAGTAAGCGGTCTTCCAGATATGCTGGCCCCAAGCTGTAGAAGGCTTTACAAGATCAATACCAACACCGTGAATTGGGGCCGGAAGAAAATCTGGAGCCAATGTAGGTGGAACAAGACTTATATGATTACCTTCTGGAAGTACTTCCATCCTTTGAGCTAACACAACTCTCATAGGACCAAAGCCCCCCGTGGTAAATTCAGTTTCTGGACTATAAATGCCAGGATCCAAAGAAACTGCCCAATGAATTCCCCAGGTTCTAAGAGGTTTCAGATTCCTGTCCCTTGAAAAGAAGCCTCCAGGCAGTAGGGCACACTGTTTTTAGAAAGCAACTACAAAACTAGTTTGAGATACACCATGGGGCCTGTTATTCAAAGAAAGCTATGGTCCAAAATCTCACTGGGAATGCACAATCCCTTGAGCCAGCTTAATTAACCTCTTGGATCTGTGTCTTTTTTTCTTTATTCTGGTTGTGCTACTTGGCCATCCTGACACAGGAGGAAGCACCATCCCTCCAGTTCTATCAAGTCATATCCACAAATCAATCACCTGCAGGAAGTCATTACCAGTGAATACCAGGAAGAGATTCATGGCGACCAAGAAGCCTAAAGGGCACCAAAGAAAAGTCTCAACTAAAAACATCATAAAGCTTCCTTACCTGCGACTATTCTTTTCTGGCACTCCCACCCCACATTGGAAAGGAAAAGTACACAATCACACTGGAAGATCTTTAGTCTAGTCTACCTGCAGCCAGGTCTGAATGGGGCGCTAAAAGCCTGCTAAGTAGCACTGGAAGTTCCAGCACACACAGAGTAAGGGACCAATTAGTTCACAGTCTGTGCCAAACTCAGACGCAAGCAGCTGAAGCAACCTCTGCAGTTTATGAGTCTTCCTTTTGCAAGATCTATGGACTAGGTCCCAAATATCTGGTGCACATCAAAGAGAACCAGGGGCAAAACTTTCTTAGCCCTGCATTTAACAAGAAGACATTTTCTGCCATAAAAGCTTATCTTTAAAATACTTCATCTTTAGTAGGGGAGAGTATTCTTTTCCCTTAAATACATTAGGCTGAAGAAAACAATGGTCCATGTAAGCAAGCCCTAAGGCACGTCATCACTGGTAATGCTTTATACGTGAAGGCAGGGTGGGGAAAAGGGTATGTCGTGCTGCCTAGAATGCCATATGGTTCATTTTTCAAGCTGTGCCCTTTACTAGCGCACAAACACTAGTGAATGCTCAAAGCAGTAAGATGCTCCAAGTGACACAATACTCTTCCATTTTCCTTGCCTTTGGGAACCCGTATTACCAACATACACTTAGAGACTTGTCCGCCTTAAGACTTATTCTCTTTGAAAAGCAGTGGCCAAACCCATTTTTGTTTAGCCTGTGAAAATGATTTTCACTCATATTTTATATATAGATATTTTAATTTTTATTAATGTTTAAGAAAGATATTCCATATATACAGTGAATTCAACACGCTCAATCAGTATTACATAGCAAAACATATCACAACACCGTGAGACTCTGTATCATTAAACTAATGCAAACAACTAACACTACTGAGAGACCTTCTCGTAACCTTAATTTTGAAACACTATTTGTGGTACCAATAGAATTAAAGGCGTGCTCAAACTGTAGTAAACAACTTCGTAGGTGAAGCCATTCTGTGTAGCTGGGATTTGCTGGTAATATATCATTCTCTGAGAAATATGCTACATTCTTAATTTTCATCAAGTGCCACTATAATAACATTTTACCGCTAAGGGGGGGGGGAGGACCACTCCTGAGTAAAACAATATTTGTATTAATCAACTCTAGTGGGTCATTCTGAAGATAGTTCCAAAACTTTTCAGAAATCTAAGACAGGTAAGTAGTGCCTGGGTTTCTTATGCTGTTCATAATACTGTATGCAGCACTACAATAAAGAGCCTCATCATTCACGATACTACTAAAGGCCAACAATTTGGTAATGCTGGAAAACCCCCCTCCATATAGAGATAGATAGATGATGCCTTAATTGTTATTTATCCTGTGCCCCTTGAGTCTTTGGGCACAGTTATACAAAACCAATACATTTGGTTTTGTAACATAAAGACATTAGGCTGCTTTGTACATATAGATACACCAGGGAGATACACCAGGGCATTTCGCTAGGACTGTACCATGTTCTCCCATATCAAAATCCCTCTGTGTAAGAGAAAGTAGCATGGCAGAGAGAAGTTCTAGCCTAGGATTCTCACAGCAGTGCCAGTTTTCCATGTTCAAGGAGCCTTTTTATTTCAGGCAGCCCTCCAACTTGTAGTCTAAAAGGCTCATTCCTAGAATTCTGCATCACATAACTGAACCTGTGACTGAATCTATAGAATTCTATACTACTTAATTGAAACTCAGCCAAGTCTAGAATAGCAGAGTTTTAAAATAACAGTTCCAATGCTCATCAGGCCTGTATAATGAATCCACAGCAGAACTGTGCCATATTAGACAGACTGCAGATGGGAGGTGCTTCATCCTCTGAAAAATACTTCATATAAGTCACTGAGAGAACTTCATGGCAGGGTTGGGAGATCTGGGTTCAGATCCTGAGTTGTAATCTGACACATGGGAAAACACTGGATTTGCCTACCTACAGTGTGATATGGTACATTCCAGTGGAAGCAGATTTGCTGTGTCAGTCTGCTGCACCATCCACTAACAGCTGCATACCTAGCCTGCCTCACCTAACATCTACATCACAAGTAGTTTACCAACTGCTTGACTTCAAGGCACAGTTACATAGAGTTTAAGTAAAATATATATAACTGGTGAAGCAACCAAGAGCATCTTAATCCAAGCATCTGTTGAAAGACCAAGTACTTCACTGTATGGCACAGAGCTGAGCTGCTGATGTCTTCCCAAAGATATTCAGATTGCATGTGAAAATATGTTGCAACAGAGTCTGGTTTTGCTCCAAGTTCCTTTTCTAGAATCGACTTTGTGACACCTAGAAGCAAAATGTACTCACAATAAAGGCAAGGCAGCAACGTACCAATTTTCATTCTTAATTATTTACATAATTTAAAAATGGGTGAGAACTTGATTATATCTTCTCCCTTGTTTCTAGGGCTGGAGAGCAAACACAAAAGAAGTCATTGGCTGCCCTTGGCCAGATTACGCATGTCTGTATGTGCAGGCTATATCCATGGTAAGAATATTCACTTTCCTTTAGAACAGCCATATTTTCCCAGGCCAATTCTATTTGTTTTGTTTCTTAATCAAGTTTTCTATCATTCATCACTATGCAAAAAAGTTTAGACTATCAAGACAATACATATGAACTCCAGCTATGTGCCCTAAGCATAAATTGATTGGAAACTATATTATTTGTAACTGTGCTGATTATTCTGAATATTTACTATTGACAATACTGGGACCTTTTGATCACTGCAAAGCAGGTAGAAGATTCATCTAGTTAATATTTATTTATTTATTATTTCAATTTATACCCCGCCCTCCCTGCAAGCAGGGCGGGGAGGGATAATTGCTACATTTCCTAAATCACAGGAAGTTATCCTACTTTTTGGGAAACACCACCAAGGGTAGGTGTTTTTTTAAAAAAACAACCAAAAAACCTGAAGTCATTATTGGAAGAAATTAATCCAGAAGACAACCCCAAACTGCGATCCACTGGCATCTTTTGCTGTGTTATCTGAGGATGCTAAGCCAAAACTGCTGATATGGTTGATGTGAACAGTTCACAACAGTTGAAAAACAAGAAATTTTTACTCTTGGATTTCTTCCAGTCCTTGGACAGATCAGAGTATTCCTCGCTTAGAGCAAAATGTTCTTTAACTGCATTGTGAACCAAACTTTTGTTGTTGTTCAAAGTGTAAACCAAGAATTCAGCTTGCTGATTAGCTACAAAACAGACTTTTAAGACAACAACCATATGCAGTCACAAACTGGGAAACAGGAACAAAAACATGAGAAGTGCTATCAGCTCGAGTGATGTGCTATAAACCCCAGTTTAAGATTATTAGGCCCTACCTGAACAGATTACCCACCCCAGTTCTAAGGTTCTCAAAGTAGACAGAGACATTTACACAAAATGCTTTAAGTGCTGATTGGATCAGGAAAACAAACAAAAAAACCCCAAACAGCATCTATGGAAAAAAAAGATCCTTCTATTCTTCTTTGTATTATTTCACTACTAATTTTTGTTTGCCAGAGCTTTGTACAAGATTTGAGTGTCATTAAATATGCTAAAAGTGCTCATTATGAGTAAATGTATCTTTTATGCCAAAAGCGTAGCAGGTGTAATTATATGAAGTAGAGAGGGGAGAAGGGAAAAAAACAACACCCAATTGTATTGAACTCCTGATGTTCTAATCAAGAGTCTGAAAATAAAGGAAGGCTTGTAAGCCTAGTAATGGCAGCCCTGCTGTGGCAGAAATTTTTGCTGATTTTTTTCTACATTTAAACAGAAGGGTGAACTGGAAAGGATGACATGAGATAAATAAGTAAATAGCAGCCCAACATCCTTAGTTATTTAATCATTCAGAATCTCTATGGAAGCAAGTAAACTCAAAGGTCAAACTTCTCTTTCAGATTTGCCTAAAGATAGGAAAACCTTAGTTCTTTTCACTATAGGTAAAGGGGCAGGGAGAAGCTATCTGCCACCACATGCTCCAGCAAAAGGAATCTGTTGTTGTTTTGGGGCACACTTACCAGAAATGTGAGTTGGGGGGGAGGGAGGAAGAACTTGTTTTAAATAGATATTAAAAGGAATGTGGGCCACATTTGCTATTACATACTTAACCTACAAAGCTTCTTAATTACCGAGAACCAGTTTTACACAGATATCACCATACTGGAAGCCAAACAAGATCCGCAGTTTTCTTTTCAGCTATTTTGTTTTTCCCTTTCTGGACAGCCATCAATAATTTCCACCTTGATCCTGAAGACATCACTTGGAAGTATGCCACACTAATATTAGTGGGACTTGCTTCCAAGTAATATGATTAGGGCCAGGGGACGTGCTTTTGATCTTATGCATATACAGAACAAATAGATCCTGGACCAATGCTGTTATAAAGGTGGATCTAAGGGTTTTGAGTGAGGTCAATGTTTAGGAGACAGAGAGTGAAAGAGGCCGAAACAAAAACCGATGGTTTAAATGGGAATGCAGAATACCTTCCTCTTTCCAGCCACATCCCCCCCCCCCCCATGCCTTTCCATTCCCCACCAAAACAAAGAAGCTATCCCAAGCCAGCCACAGCTCTCCATCTGGAATCTAATGCAATTCCTGTTGAAAGTCAGTAGCCATTCTATTAAAGCCTCTATAAATATTAGCCTCGCTTTGTAATTACACTTTGTGGGAACTACAAGTTTATAAATAACAGTGCTTAATTAAAACAAATCCAGGAAATGGCTCCCCATTCACTCAAAACGTTTCACTACTCTAAGGAATGAACTGTAGTTTAAAGAAGGGGAGGCACAAACAGCCCCAATATGTATAGGTCGTGAGAATGTTATTCTTACTGAACCTGTACAGGAAAAAAAAAAGGCAGACATACTTTAAAACAGACATGCTACACAGGTTTTGTGAAAAGTAGTCAGTTGTGGCCTTTTGGAGAAAGATCTTCTTCTAAAGTCAGCTCTTTGTTGAAGAGGAACATTTGATATTGTAATTTTGCTTCACACAGAAACTTCAGCAAGACACATCCCTAAAATAAGACTTCTTTCTCAGCAAGAATCCTCAGCTGCCATTACAGCCACACCTTAAAAAGTTCTTACCACACAGCAACTGAGCAAGTACAAACGAGTGGTGACTCTTTCCAGCCAAAAAAACCCAAAACCCACCCCAAAACAAAAACAAAACAAAAACAAGAAAGCGGGAGTTTAAAAGTTAAGATTTGATATCTTAACATTCAGCTCTTTAAAAGTCTGCAGTAAAGATGGAACTCTACCCAATTGCGTTTTTAATAGACTAAATACCCTTTTTTGCCTCTTACACAAATGTAGTCTAACAACCTTTCACAGAAATATAAATATTTAACATTTAAACCTGACAACACAGCACTAAAAGATAAAATGCCTTCCTGCTAAGAGCAATAGTGCCTCAGAACTGGAAGGCAGCTGTTGTTCCCCTGCCTTTTCTTTTGTTGCACCTAATCTCATGTCAAGTCATTCAACCAGCTCCAAAGCGATGAAGACATAATTGAATCAACCTTATACAAAAAAAAAAATCACATCTACTGTTCTTAAATAGCTATATGCAGACATTAAGTATTCTAAAAAGCTAACACATAAAACACATGTGCGTGTTCTATACGCACAAAACACACAATGAAAATGAGAGGGGGGGAAAAAAACAACCAGAGGACTAGCAGACCAGAGTTTATCCAGATAGGTCAGACCAATCAAAAGTCTATTGTAATATCTTTTCAACTACAGCTGTTTGTTATGCACACTCATAACTTAAAATAGAGCCTCAGGATCCACACCATTTAAAAAAAAAAACAACAACAAGGGAATCCTTTCCCCAGAGAATTGCAACACGAAATATTCACATTTTTTAAAAAATGCTTCAGAACAGCAGCCTTAAGAACAAGTTATCTGACGACCCATTACAAGCTAGCATTCCTGCTGCAGATCTTAAATACTGACTCATCAATTCACATAAAACTAGCAGGGAGGGGGGGAAAGAAAGAGAGAGGCTCAGAGACTCCACCTACTTTCCCTCCCCCCCATCTCCAAAAGAAAGCAGTTTAACCTACTTATTTCAGCCAGGTCCCTTTTTATGTTGTCCAAGAAAACATCTTATCATAAGCACACTCATCGCATTTTTTTAAAAAAAGCAACAACAAACAAACAAAATTTTAAGTCCCAGATCTGCAGAAGGCCCCACTGAAGTGTAATAAAACATGGCAAGAAAAACATTTGCAAGCCATTGTTATAAAGCACAGTGCTCAGATACCTTTGCAGACACAAAACCAACCCCCACCAGCCAACAGTATGTAAGCAAGTGGTCAGAGAGTCAATGCCAGCTATTCAATTTGTAGTTAGGCGTTTTATTTCTCTGCCTCCCTGATTATATCAGCGAGGCTTTTGCAAGGCCTAATAGGTTGTGAAGAATGATACCACTCTCCCATTCCCCCCCCCATTTTGAAAGTGCATTATTTCCTTCTGTTCCTTCACATACAGAAACTTCCCTTTTCACATTCTTCTGTAAAGATTTCACTTCATCTACATATTAAGTTCCTATTTCTGCTTTTCACTGTGTTAGGTTCTTTCTTCTGTGCCCCCCCGCCCCCCGAGCCCCCAGGAGAACTGGTGAATATTTTTAAAGCTTTCAAGGTCAATTTGGAAAGGACACCTTTTTTAAAAAGTGGATGGTTTTAAAGCTGCCCTTCTGAACAACAAAAACCAAAGTTGTTTTGAAATCTTTCCAGGATATCCCAAGAAGCCCCAGCACAGAAATTTTTGTTGGCCAACACTTCTAAACTATTTCACTACATTTCAGATTCTAATACGACGTTTCATACAGAACATGGAGGTAGGGGGTTCAGGGGATATCCAGATATAAGAAACCTGGGGTTTGGGAGACAGAATTTCTGCAGCTCAAATAAACAAAACCCAACACACCCCAAGAGGAGCTGCTTAGCCAAGAATTAATGTGTCCCCATATATAGGTAAGGTATCAGCATACGGAAGTGAAATCACATCGCCAAATGCTCTCATGAATTTTATTATCCCTCTCCTAGCAGAGAGCTATTGTTGTCGTAAGAGCCAAGTAGGAGCACCTTATTTTTTTAAGCCTCTATTAGCGTTATTAAAAATTCACACACAGACACACACACACCAGAAAGACATAACAACAAACGCTCAGAGGCAGATTAAATCCCGCATTCAAAATGAAACTGACAAAAACGGATCAATAAACTTTTCATTAGCAAATTCGACCCCCCCCTCGGGGGGGGAGGGGGCCAAACACATTATAAACCTTTCTTCTAGGAACATGACTCACAAAAGAAATCCTTGTCCTTCTCTACCCCCCTCCTCCCCAAATCACGTTAAAGTATTGAAAACATACCCTAAATAATAAAGGAAGTTTCAAACATCTAACTTGGATGGTTGGGATAGGCACAAGGGGGGGGGGTTGCTTGCAAGCCAGGCGAGAGGAGCAAAAAAAAAAAAAATCACACACAGCAAGAAGTTTAGAGGAAACAGAGAAACGAAAGGTTTAGCTCTTCCTCATCAATCTTCCCCCCCTCCTTTATTGTCGGGGGGGGGGGAGAGCAAGAAAAAATAACAAATCTACCATAACCCTTGTAAGGAGAAATAATAATTGGGGCAATGTTTGCATTACCTGCTGATGATCCTCCTCTGCCATTGCCCGGCGGTGGGTTGGAGGAAGGAAGATAAAACTGACACAACAGGAGTTGCAGGCGTTTGAATGAGAAAGAAGAAAAGAGGGAGGAGGGATTCTTGCGGGAGGGGGAGGAGGAAGAAAGAAGAGGAGGAGGAGGAGGAGGAGGGCGATTGGGAGGGCTTTTTTTTTTTTTTTGAGGCTTGTATTGCGTGAGCGGCTGCTGCTGCACACACCTGATCCTTTTCGCTTCTCCCTTCCTCGCACCATCGGGGGGGGGGGGGAGAGAAAAGGATTTAGGAGGAAAAGGAAAAGGGGAGGGCATTTTCTAATAAGACACACAGCGAGAGGAGACACTGGGATGCCGTTGGGAGGGCAGAGCTGAGCCCAGCCGAGCCACAGGGCAATCTTCATTGGGGAGGGGGTGGGGAATAACCAAGTGTACCTTTCTGGAGACACACCTGTCCATCCATTTTGGAAGGAGTTCATTCGAAGGGAGTTAACTAAAAGCACAGCGTGTCTTGCCGGAGGATAAACACACGCACACACACCCCTCACTACTGTGTTCCTGACCCACCATGCCAGGGGGCGAGGACGACTTTCCCCTTTCCCCACTTCATATATACTTTTGCAGGGAGAGGGATGCCCACCACCACCACCACGCACCCACACCCCCTTCCTTGTAGTCACTATCGGTGCCTCTCCGACACACCCTTTCCAACACAAAACACGAATGAATAAACGAGATTATAAATCCCTTCCTGGCCCAAACCGTCTCCAAATGGAATAACACCCCCCACCCACCCACCTCCTCCTCCTCCTCCTCTTCCTCCTTGGGGAGTGTGTTTCGAGACTCTTTGTTTTAGGAGCCGGTTTGGTGCTTCCTCCCTTAGGAGGAAAAGGGAGTCATCATCGCCCCAGCCCCCCAAGAGATGCTAGAATATGTATATGTATTCGTAATTTGGAAGATAAACATGTGATTGGTCACAATCTGGATGTGTGTTGAAAGGTTTGTGGGGCTTTTTTAAATCAAAATCTGTTTCCCCCAAGAGATAATAAAAAACCCCGTTCCAAAAGACGAGGCATCACCTGAAGATATAATGGAGTCCCTGCTGCCCTGGCCTTTGGGAAAGACCCCACTCCAACTACAGTTCCTCCTCTGTCATATAGGGAGTACTACCAATAGCTATGTAGAGAGACCTTCAGCGTACAGAAGGGGGCTCATCCTAACTAAGGAGGAACTGCGCTTTCTCCCCTCGCCACTTTAGCCTCTATGCTGGGCCTGGGCGGGGGAGGGGGGGGCAGGGTGGACTCCGCTCAGGCCGGCCTCGGTTGGGGCCCGCCATGGAAGCCCGCTACTTTCCCCCGTCCCGTGGCTTTTCCCGCCGGGCCTGCCCTGCCGTGCCCTCCTCGGTCCCTCCTTCCCTGCCCAGCGGGGCTCCTCCTCCGCCTCACGGCGCCCAAGCGGCAGCGAAGAGGCGGGAAGCAGAAGCCGAGGCCGGCATGGCTGGGAAGAGAGATGTGTGTGTCTGTTTAAAGGGGGGGGAGGATGGGGGTGGGGGTGCTGCTGAGGCCATGATTTGGGGAGGGTTACAAACGGTGGAGGGGAGGGCTTGAGGTGGTCGGCCCAGCCTGGGCAAAGGCCGTAAAATGGGGGCTGGAGTTTGTTAGGAGGCGAATATTTAAAACGGGGGGGGGGGATAGAGTAAGGAATCTTATAATAAACGGTAGTCTCTAGAAACTTTCGGTGTGTGTGGGGGGGGTGTCACATGGCCGTTTTCTTTGGGCTTTTCCTGAGATACAGGCCTTGGGAGGTGAGGGGAAGGTTATTTGGTGTTTTGTTTTGTATGTTTTAATGGTAGGATGTAGATGTTTGAATAAATTGACTGTCTATCTAGTATTGCTTATAGGGCTATCGCCTTAAGCAGAAGTCAGAACGAAAGAAAATGTTTTAAAAGACGTTAGTATTTCTCTTTAATAAACTGACTAATGATCACCACCCCTCTGCTGGTGATATAGTTGAGAGAAGAGTTTAGGAGGGGGGGATGAGTTTTAGGCAGGAAAAGTGTAATGAAGGGTGAAGTGGGGAAAGTGGATGGTGGTTTGAGGTCAGTTTGAGTGGGGTTAATTTCCTTTCCACCTCTTGCCCCCCCCTCAAACCCCAAGTGTAGCTGACATTGGGATAAGTGAGGCCATGTTATATCCCTCCAACTACACTTGCAAAGTAGATGGGGCCCAATCAGTTTCCAAGCATGGTATTTGAATCCATTGGCTCCCCAAAGCAAGTGCAACACTAGCTATTTACATTGGCTCCCTAGGCATAGCATTTAGCATTTTGAGTGTCAAAAATGCTTAAAGTACATTATGTCAGTCATCCTTACAACAACCCTGTAAGGAAGGCCACCAGTATCAGCTCCAAGTTGTAGATGTGAAGCTGACTAGTAGTGGTTTGCCTAAATCACGGCTATGGCAATTCATGGTAGGTCATCCTGGTTCACACTCTTGGCCCTTGTATATATCATTAAAAAAAAAGATTAGACAAATCCATGGAGAATCTATATAATCCACAATTATTAGCCACCGTAGCTAAATAGAGCATCCATAGTCAGTGGCAGTATGTCACAGCATACTAGTTTCTAGAGGCAATAGGAGGGGAGAAATATTCTTGTCCTCCTGATGGGCTTCTCAGAAGAATCTGGTTGGATACTGGTGGAGCAGGTAGCTGGAGCAGAATCTGGGAACTCAGGTTCAAAATCCCCACCAGGTCACCTTAAGCCCACCATACTTTCTCAGCCTAACCTGCCTTACAGGGTTGTTGTAAGGCTAGAAGTGAGGAGAGAATTATGTACACCGCTCTGTGCTTCTGGGAGACAGGGTCCAAAAAAATGTACTAAATAAAGGTTGAGGAAAATCAAATACTGGGCTAAGTGGACCTTCTGTCTGTTCAAGCAAGATTTTTCTTTTGTGCTGAGTTGTTTTAAAATTATTTTTAATGGACAGTGAGAGGTGACTTGAATGAGGGAAACAGTGGGACGGAGAATATTAATCATCACATCTTCATCCTTCTTTTCTGCTATTAATCGCACCTCCCCCAAACAAATTTAAAAATAAAAGAAAAAGAGGAATTAGTGAGAGCCACTATGATTGTAACAATGGCATTTTGGAATTTATTTTCAAATCATAAGTTGGGTGTTGAAGCACAGCAGATGGTTAAAGAGTCACTCACAATGTATAATGGCTGCCATTAGACCTGAGTTAAACAGTATCTTGAGCCACTGTACCTCCAAAGGATGGGAAAGGGAGCTTGGCATCTTTGGGAATCAAAATAATAGCTCTTAATGTTGCTTTGGAATAGGGACTATTAACAACACTTGAGTTGTTTCTTTGTGTTGCCAAGTGCATTTTGAGAGAACTCTGCAAGGGCATGTCTGGATGTATGTGTGTGCACATTTAAGTTTCTTCCTTAAACAGCAAAGAAGCAAATGCTTAATTACATTTTGTTTCTTTTAGACGACTCCCTTTGTCACAATTGAGGAAAACTGAGGAAAATAGATGCCGAAACCACTACACCTCTGCGCAAATCTGAAATAATCGGAACTGTTTTATTTTGTTCTGTCAATCCTGGGCTCATAAGAGTTTAAGGAGAGCTGAACAAATAGCCATGGAGCATGTTTGAAGGGCTGTAGTGTTAGAACTATTGTTGTAATCATCGCCTCCCATTCTTTGTGACAAACATACAGGATTCCAATAAATAATGCAACTGTGTATTTAGGAAAGATGAATACATCTCCATGTGTTGGGGATTAAGCAAAAGAACTGTGGCAGAGATCTTTAGATATGGCTCTGCTCCATTCACACATAAAGCAAAGCACAAGTTGTACTTCATAAGGAAGAGAGGGTGGGGTGTGTGTTGAGTCCCTCCTCCCACTCTTTTCCCCAACAACCTCTCCCCCAGGTGCTTCCCAGTCAGGCTCACCTTGTATTGGAGAACCTTGCTGGCCCAGCTATGCCTAGAGGGACAGATTGTGGAGGAAAGAACAGTGTGTCTGTGTGGGGGAATCGGCACTTTCTTTTCCCATGCCATTTTGGAGTACACTCTCGCTTCCTGCTTTACATTTCGGTGGGGAAGGCCTAAATTTAAAGATGTGCTTGTGTTACCATCAGGTACTTAAACCAAGGGGGAGTTTATTTCCAGTGAATGTGACTGAGATCAGGGTGCCAGTCTGACAAGTCTGAATGTGAAAGGGGAATCTTTTGTAAGTTGTCTCCTGCCAAAGAACATACGAACAACAAAGGAGTATGTCCAAGTGAATTAGGCGGAGGGGGGGGCAAAGTAATGTGACTCTCTTCCAGAAAGCACTGGAGTTGCAGGTAGTCACATCAGTTCAAAGCAAAACCCCAAAACAAAAATGATGGAATACCTTTTATTAGGACCATCCGAAACAGAACAATGTGCAAGTTTTCTGGGGTGGGGAGAGGGAAAGAGGAGTTAAAAGCCCTAATCTTAAGGCCTTTTCTCTGCATTTTGTGCAGAATGCCATGTAGATTTGAATAGATAAAAGTGCTGGGTGGAGCTGGTTTCAGGTTGCACCTTGGTCCTTGAGGGAAGAATCAAGATTGAATCCTGTAATTGGTCAAATATCTCTCCCTTAAAAGGCTGAAATCTGGTTAGTATGTGGTAGCTAACAGTGTGTACAGCTAGGTAGAAAGTCCTCAGTTTGAATGAAGACATTTGTCTTTCAGCATACCCTCCCCACATCTGACTTACTTTGCAGCAGTTTCTGAAATAATGCATATTAAGCACTTGGAGCACTCAGAAAGTGCTACATAAATGCTAAGTATGATTAGACCAGTGACATGCCTGTCATTAGGTGGGTTTGCAGCAGAAGGATCTGCATGTAGCAGGGACTTGGGCAGAGGGGATGGTATTGCAAAACATCTTTATGCACTCTGCAAAGGGACATATTGCCCTCACTCAGGTCTCTGTTAGTGCAGCCTGGGCCACTGTCAGCTGGTGAGCATATTTCGAGCTGAAGTGCAACACTTAATTTTTTTTTCCCCCTTACAGAGCAGATGGCAGAAAAAAGTTTGAATCCAGTGGCACCTTTAAGACCAATGGAGTTTTATTCAAGGTATAAGCTTTCATGTGTAAGCACACTTCTTCAGATACAGTGCTTGCACATGAAAGCTTATACCTTGAATAAAATGTAGTTGGTCCTAAAGGTGCCACTGGGCTCAAACTTTATTCTACTACTTCAGACCAACACAGCTACCCAGAGTAAATGGCAGCCGTTCATCTGCACAAAAGAAAGTAAAATGATACACTTGGATTCACCATGGGTGTGGTGAGTCTGTTTATTTCTTGCACATAAGTCACTGGGAGCATAAACCAGCTCTCTGCATAGCCCGCCCTTTCATCTGTGCATTTCCACTAAAGGTTCTTTTTTTCCCCTTCTTTTACAATATCACCAGCCTTGTAAGAATTATTGTATGTCTATGAGAATTATTTGTTTATTTGGAACATGTTATGCTGCCTTTTCAGGAACCTGCCCGAGGTGGCTTCCACACACAAAAAAACCCCTAAAAAACAAAACATTAAAAGATATTAATTAAAATCCGGCAACAAAACAGCCCCAGTCCAGCATAAAAACATAATAAAAACAGACTACATACAGTTTAAATAACAGTTTTGGGGCTAAAATATTGTTTTTAATTAACTCCTTAATTAAAAGCCTTGAATGAACATAAACAATTTGGCCTGGCATCTAAAAAAGCACTGCAGTTTCCACATGAGCCTCAAGGAAAAGAGCATTCAACAAGTGAGGTGCCACTACTGGAAAAGCCCTGACTTTGGCTGCTACCTGCCTCAGCTCTGATGGCAGGGGCACAGAAGGCAGGCTGGACAATATGGAAGGAGGTGGCCCTTCAAATAACCTGGCCCCAAGCCATTTAGAGCTTTAAAGGTAAGAACCAGCACTTTGAATTGTGCCTGGAAACAGATTTATGGGCTTCTGTACGAAGAACTATGACCTTCCCGCTTTTGTGTGCAAATATATGAGAATCCATCCAGGAATGCTCAATGCAGCATTAACTAGGGCAGTTCCCAGTGAGTCCACCAAGTCTCAAATAAGAGCATGAGTGGGATGGGAGAATTTTTTGGAGGGTGGCTTTTCTTACTTTACCACTCTTTGATTGTAAGGCAAGGTAGAAATATAGAGCATGTGACAGAGTCTTGAGTTTTTAAGAAGTGTGGGAAAGCAGAATGCTGGGTAAAGGTGCTGCTTTCAGGCTAGGCTGGCCCCTGAGCCTGAGAGGATTCCTTGGGCAACCCACAGAGTAAGAAAGGCCGGTGTGGACATGTGGCAGGGACTTGGGCTATGCAGGATACCCAAGCAGTTTCTTTCAAGCCAAAAGGAGAAAAGCCTCGGTAAACCTGTTAAAAAGAGAATCATTGGTCCCAGTCACACATGCCAGAGAATGCCCGGGGGGGGGGGGGGGAAGCAAGGCTATTTGCCCTGTAATGATTTGACACGCTACTGCACGATCAGACACAATTCTTTGCTGTGTGTTTCCGGTGCTCTTCAACGAGGGATCACTGACACAGTGAGAGCATACCGGTGCGATCACACGGAGACATCCGTCGTGCGGCCCGTCGCAAAACCGTTTGCTACTGCACTTTCCCAGGTATTTTTAAACTCCGCTTCTTTGGACAGGCGAGACGGGTTGGCAACGGGTGCAGGACGCTTGCCTGTAAAATCCGCCCGGCATTCATCCCTCTTGCACTGCTAATTCCACGTGTGATTGGAGCCATTCTATATCTCTCTTGTATTATTCATACAGTAGTTTCACAGTAGTTGTACTCCATTCTTGCAAACAAGAGTTTATCATTGCATCAGCACTGCACCAAGCCGGGGGAGGGGGGGTGTCTTTGCTTTCGTTTGGATCTAAAAAGTGAAGGTAAACACAAGTGAAGGGGACAGCATGGAAACTACAAAGTTATTCTTTGTTAGTGTTGTGGCTTGAGTCTACTGCACCATAGAAACCTTGTTTATGCTTACATATTATCACAAGGGCTCAAAACTCAGCAAACATGGATAATTTTGCCTGTGTGAGGAGTCTATCGTAAGTTAACATTGCTCTTAGTAATAGTATGCAGATGGGATGTTTCTTCACTGCTGAGTTAAAACATAATGTACCAGTTCTTGGGAAATCATTCCACAGTGGTCAACAGAAAGTACAGCTGTCATGACAAACCTTTCGTGATTTAACCAGGAATCTGATTTACATATTTTCCCTCCTGCTCTTGGATTCTCAACTTTCATTTAGAAAAAGGGAGGGGATCATGATTTTAGCAATCCTACCTGAAGAAACAAATAGAAAACAAAAATCTGTACGTTGATATAAATTCGAGAATATTATTTAAGCAGCTTAAAATGTGATTGTTCAATGGATTGTAGGGAGGTAGGGAAGATACTCTTCATAGTTTTTGGTGTTGACATTCCTGAGGTGGGAGGAAGTATCGACGAATTTGGGTGTTTGTGTAGGAAACAAAGGCTAGGTTAGCATGCATGTTCAAAATAAGTGGAAGCTGTGTTATTTTGCAGATATAAAGGTATGCAGGAGGTTGGATCCATGCAGCAATTCAAAACAATGGCACTGTCCTAGATTTGAACGAGTTAGATACTGGTGAATGCAGGACATAGCTGGGACAAGGTAGAGAGTGGTAACCACGGGATGGATCAGCAGAATGGGACTTTCTCATCTCTCTCATCTTGTTACAGCCCAAAAGACTTAAGAAGAACAAAAGACCCTCCCCCATCAACTTGAGGAGTAAATCTTCCTTGGAAGGAGAGATTTAACAACAACAGAACACCTCTTTGATAGATGAAAATTTGCCAATCCCATATGTCTTGACCATATGTACAATTCTGTCCCAGCCAGGTACCCTTTCTTACCATTGTGCATCATGATAAACATAAAGGCTTGTTTGGAACAACCTGCTTCATAACCACCACCACCCCCAAAAAAAAAATGACTATGCGAGGCATTACAAATGCTGGCAGAGGACCAAATTGTACTTTGGAACACTGATCCTGGAAGTAATTTTTTTCAGCTGATGACATTTAGAGCTAATTTACATTTTCATGTTGAACACCTGAAAACAAAGGGACAAGGGGATGATTTCAGGCGTATTTATTGAAGATGACTTATTAAAGTATTTGTATCTCACCTGTCCCCTCCAATGGCACCGGGCACAGGAAAGGGATGCTTGAACCTTTCCTTCGCCTTCCACTGTTCTCCTTCAACCTCCTCTCCAGGCTGCTTGTCTTCTAGTTGAGACTGAGAGAAAGATCAGCCAGGGAGGAGCAGCAGAGGCAGGGAAATAGTGCACACTCTTCTTGCTCCTTCTTCCCTTGTGCTATTTTACAGCTGTTCAGTACAACCAGGGTCCGAAGACATGAGTCTGTGGCAGCCATGATCCCTACTTAGTTCTTTTTACTTCAGTGCAAGTATTCAGACTTCAACTGAAGAAAGTTGGGAAAACCACTAGGCCATTCAGATTTGACCTTGATCACATCCCTGATGAATATACAGTGAAGGTGAAGAATAGGTTTAAGGGACTAGATTTGATAGATAAGAGTGCCTGAAGAACTATGGACAGAGGTTCATGACATTGTACAGGAGGCAGCAATCACCACCATTCCAAAGAAAAAGAAACGCAAGAAAGCAAAGTGGCTGTCTGATGAGGCTTTAGAAATAGCAGAGGAAAGGAGGAAAGTGAAAGGCAAAGGTGAAAAGGATTGATTTACCCAACTGAATACAGATTTCCAGAGAACAGAAAGGAGAGATAAGGAGGCTTTCCTGAATGAACAATGCAAAGTAATAGAGGAAAAGAAAAGAATGGGAAGGACTAGCGATCTCTTCAAGAAAATTGGAGAAATCAAGGGATCGTTCCATGAAAAGCTGGACATGAGAAAGGACAAAAACAGTAGGGACCTAACAGAAGCAGAAGAAATTAGGAAAAGATGGCAAGAATACACAGAAGAACTATACAAGAAGGAGCTCAATGTCCTTGACAACCACGATGGTGTAATCACTGACCTTGGGCCAGACATCCTGGAGTGGGCCTTAGAAAGCATTACTAACAACAAAGCTAGTGGAGGTGATAGTATCCCAGCTGAGCTATTCAAAGTCTTAAAAGATGATGCAGTTAAAGTGCTGAACTCAATTTGCCAGCAAATTTGGAAAACACAACAGTGGCCACAGAATTGGAAAAGGTCAGTATACATTCCAATCCCAAAGAAGGGCAATGCCAAGGAATGTTCAAACTATCACACAATTGCACTCATTTCACACGCTAGCAAGATCATACTAAAGATCCTACAAGCTAGGCTTCAGCAGTATGTGGATAGAGAACTACAAGCTGGGTTTCGAAGAGGTAGAGGAACTAGAGATAAAATTGCCAACATATGCTGGATTATGGAGAAAGCAAGAGAGTACCAGAAAAAAATCTACTTCTGCTTCATTGACTACGCTAAAGCCTTTGATTGTGTGGATCACAAAAAAATATGGCAAGTCCTTTTACTGCAAGTGGTGACTGCAGCCATGAAATTAAAAGACACCTGCTCCTTGGGAGGAAAGCGATGGCAAACCTAGACAGCATATTAAAAAGTAGAGACATCACCCAGCCAACAAAAGTCTGTATAGTCAAAACAATGGTATTCCCAGAAGTACTGGATGGCTGCGAGAATTGGACTATAAGGAAGGCCGAGTGCCGAAGAATAGATTCTTTTGAGTTATGGTGCTGGAGAAGACTCTTGAAAGTCCCCTGGACTGCAAGGAGATCAAATCAGTCAATCCTAAAAGAAATCAACCCTGACTGTTCCCTGGAAGGCCAGATACTGAAGCTCAAATACTTTGGCCACCAAATGAGAAGGGAGCACTCACTGGAGAAGGCCCTGATGCTGGGAAAGATTGAAGGTCAAAGAAGAAGGGGATGTCAAAGGATGAGATGGCTAGACAGTGTTATCGAGGCAAGCGAACATGAAATTAAGCAAACTCCGGAGCATGACAAAAGACAGGAGGGCCTGGCATGATGTGGTTCATGGGGTCGCAAAGAGCTGGACTCGACTGTGCGACTGAACAACAACAAAGTATTTTATTAGTCTTTGGATTCTGAGGAGATAATTTAGGTTGTAAGGCTAAACATGTTTCTTGGAAGCAATTGTCACTGAAAACAATTAGTCTTTCAAAATAGTGTATTTTGGTCTGTGTTGTGAATTATTTTAATGGTAATGGGCAGGGATAAACTGCCCCTCCTTCCTCAGATTTCCTATAACCCAAAGGTCATAACTTAAGGAACACAACTTGCAATAAGAAAGCGTATCTATGGCTTTTCCAGGACAAACAAGCATGATCAATTCATGGCTGTTTAAGTAATGGATGTACTGCATATTTGGAGGATTTGGACTTTTGTTAAAATACAATAAAAATATCTTATTAGGACTGCACTCCTAAGAACACTTTCCTGGGAGAAAGCCCCACTGAATAAAATGGTACTCCCAACTATACTTTCTTAAGATTGCTCTCTAGGAGATAACAACAAGTAATTCCATTAACTTTTACTGATTGTCTGCACTGATGCTGGATATTTACAGTGTTGCATTTCTGACCATTCTGATTAATGGGAGGCATCAGTATTTTAAAAAAAAATGGAATGATTTCCCTTGGTCAAAGAATGCTTTCCACTTTTGAAGGTGTAATTTATTTATTTATTAAAACATTTGTATCCTGCCTTTCCTCAAGGTTCAAGGCAGTAAGTGGCTATTTATCTTACATATAAATAAGACATATCCTAGTCTTGGGATACAGTGACCATAATGTCATTGAGTTTAACATTTGTACAGATAGGGAGTTGCCCAAAAAGACTGATGCAACCACTTTTAACTTTAAAAGGGGTAACTTCTCTCGTATGAGGGGACATATGAGGAAGAAATTGAAAGGAAGAGTGGAGAAGGTCAAACCATTGGGGAAGCTTGGAGACTATTTAAAAATACAATCCTAGAAGCTCAGAAAAAATATATACCGCAGGTTAGGAAAAGCACAAATAGGTTTAGAAAAAAGCCTGTATGGTTAACAAATAAGGTAATGGAAGCTGTAAAAGGTAAGAAGGATTCCTTTAAGTGATGGAAAGCTAGTCTCAGTGAGGTTGATAAAAGGGAACACACTGTGGCAAATAAAATGTAAGTCTGTGATCAGGCAAGCAAAAAGGGAATATGAGGAGCATATCGCAAAAAACATAAAGGCCAACAATAAAACTTTCTTCAAATACATTAGAAGTAGGAAGCCAGCCAGGGAGGCAGTGGGGCCCTTGGATGACCAAGGGGGAAAAGGAGTAGTGAAGGATGATAGGGGAATGGCTGAGAAGCTGAATGCATTTTTTGCCTCTGTCTTCACTGTGGAAGAGGATAAGTGCTTGCCCACTCCAGAAGCACCGATTTTGGGAGGGGGTTTGAAAGACCTGAATCAGATTGTGGTGACAAGAGAGGAAGTCCTCCGACTGATGGACAATTTAAAAACTAATAAATCACCAGGCCCGGGTGGCATTTATCCGAGAGTTCTGAAAGAACTCAAATGTGAACTTGTGGATCTCCTGACAAAAATATGTAATCTTTCTTTAAAATCTGCCTCCATTCCTGAGGACTGAAAGGTAGCTAATGTCACTCCCATCTTTAAAAAGGGCTCCAGGGGAGATCCGGGAAATTACAGGCCAGTCAGTCTGACGTCAATACCGGGTAAGTTGGTGGAAACTGTTAAGGAAAGAATTAGTAGGCACATTGATGAACAAAAACTATTGAGGCAGACTCAGCATGGGTTCTGTAAGGGAAGATCTTGTCTCACTAACCTGTTAGTGTTTTTTGAGGGAGTGAACAAACATGTGGACAAGGGGGACCCAATAGATATTATTTACCTTGACTTCCAGAAAGCTTTTGATACAGTTCCTCATCAAAGGCTCCTAAGTAAGCTCAAGAGTCATGGGATAAAAGGACAAGTCCTCTTGTGGATCAAAAACTGGCTTATAAATAGGAAACAGAGTGAGTAAAAATGGGAAACTTTCTCAGTGGAGGGTGGTAAGCAGTGGGGTACCACAGGGATCAGTACTCGGTCCGATGCTTTTTAACTTGTTTATTAACAATTTGAAATTGGGAGTAAGCAGTGAAGTGGCTAAATTTGCAGATGACATGAAGTTGTTCAGGGTGGTGAAAACCAGGGAGGATTGTGAGGCTTGGGGCTCTTTAGCTTGGAGAAATGACGGCTGTGGGGTGACATGATCGAGGTTTATAAGATTATGCATGGGATAGAGCAGGTTGAGAAAGAAGTACTTTTCTCCCTTTCTCACAATACAAGAACTTGTGGGCACTCCATGAAATTGCTGAGCAGTTGGGTTAGAACAGATAAAAGGAAGTACTTCTTCACCCAAAGAGTGATTAACATATGGAATTCACTGCCACAGGAAGTGGTGGCAGCTACAAGCATGGACAGTTTCAAGAGGGAATTAGATAAGCATATAGAGCAGAAGTCCATCAGTGGCTATTGGCCACAGGGTATAGATGGGAACTCTCAGTCTGGGGCAGATGCTGCACTCTATTCTTGGTGCTGGAAGGGGCAGCAGTGGGAGGGCTTCTAGTGTCCTGGCCCCACTGCTGGACCTCCTGATGGCACCTGGTATATTTTGGCTGCTGTGTGACAGAGTGTTGGACTAGATGGGCCATTGGCCTGATCCAACATTGGCTTCTCTTATGTTCTTATGTTCTTATGTAATGTTAACGGAAAAATGTTCATAGCATTGTGCTATTAGTTGGCAGATTAGGCTCCCATTTCTATTTTATAACAAGCTGCATTTTAATACAACTAGGTATCCTTTTCTTATATGATTTTAAGCAGGAGAATGAGGCTCACTTTAAAGGCTAGCAGAGTCTTCTTTATCTGTCTTGCTTAATGATAATTTTAAAGAACTATTAAAATAGTGTTGCACAAGAACTGTATATTGAGTTACAGTTTATAAATGTAGAACATCTATGAAAAACAATTATATGGCACAGAGCCAGCCTCAGCAAAGTTACGCCCTTCTGTGGAAGTCAGTGGATGGAGGAGTACATGGTTCATTATGGACTACGATGCTTTACAGTGGCGAAAAATGGTCCTGCTAGAAGACATTCCTTATCCCTGCCCCCAAAAAGTTTATATTAAGAAAACATGAAATAGGATTCTTATATGTATACAAGATAAAAAGAAGAAACATGTCAGAGAAAATGTTGGCAGATTGTGGTAAAAATTCATTGTTCCAGCTCTCTTAGAATGGATCATTTTTTTCTTTATGAAATAAATCAAAAATAGTTAATCCCAGCCCAGGCAAGCCAGATTTTGTCAGATCTCAGAAGCTAAGCAGGATCGACTCTGGCAAGTACTTGGATGGGAGACCTCCTTGGAATACCAGCAGTTGGGAGGTAAGCGCAGACTTCATTCAGCCACATCTCTGAATATCCTCCAGGCCCGCAGTAGGGGACAATCACCAGAGGTCACCATGACTTCCAGGTGCAGACACACTCACACACATGCACATATGGAAAAAATACCAAAAAAAAAGAAGAAGAAGAAGAAGAAGAGAGAGAGAGAGAGAGAGAGAGAGAGGTAAATCTGTTTTTCAGTTTATAGGTGCAAAACATGACTTTCAAATCTGTAAAATAACATGCTTTGCTCCCAGTGAAATTTTGGCCATCCAGATTATATCTGGGTCTGGAAACTGCAAAATCACAGGAATATATTCCAGACTGAGGTGGCGGAATAAAAGTTTTTTAGATTTAAAAATGGAATTAAATAGATGCCAACAATAACATCTTTTCAAAAGAAGTAATGGGGTATTCCAAAACATATGTACCAAAGTTTCTTGAGTACCACTGCTTCTCCATCATTCATCCTTTATTTTTTCAGAGTGTCCCCCTCCCCAACAAAAACTTTTGGAAGATCAGTGATAACAAAGACGTGTTAGATCTTTTCTGCTAGTGCAAATGGAAGGAGCAGCCCCTTTTGATCACCAAAACGGCTTTGTTGGGTCCATGTAGACAAAAGCTGGCCGATGGCAGAGAAAGGAACTGGACAGAACTGAACAGATATGTTGATAGGATCCAGCCTGATGACTCAGTGCTTGTTGGTTGTGTAGTATTCTGCCCTGGATTCTGAACACCATCCTTTCTTTAAAAGCCTTTGTTCGGGATGAGGAAGTCTAAAATTAATTTACATAGTATTGCAGTTGGCTTAAAAGACAAGGCAAAACCTTGAAAAGCTTAGCTATTTTTAAAGTGACAATCTTCTGAAATTGGCTTCTAATGATATTGAGATTCTGCAGGTTCATGTAGCCACTTCTGCAGCTTCAGGAAGCACAGACTGGCAAGTATGGAATGTAATAGCCATTTAATATTTTAGTTAGAGCATACATGATTTCATTTGGTAACAGGGTTCCATGTATGATCTCCCCAACACATGTGCAACAGGCTTCTACAGGAGGAAACAACTCCCACATTATAGTCCTGGGTTTGTACCATGGTGCTCTCCTTAATCCAAATAAATCCAGAAAATAGCTTAGTTTATCTCCTTTGGTCAGTATCCCACCCCCCCAACAGATGATCAGCTCTGTACTGTGCAATTTAAAATTGGTTGTTGCTGTTACATGATCAATTCACACCGATGTATAATTTGCCAAAAAAAAATTCAAAAGGAGACAAAATATCTCTATATAATAATTCTCTTCGCGTATTGGCCATTTCCAGCTCTCCCATTGGCTGTGCAGTGTGGTTCCATCAGCCATTGGGCCGTCAGCCACCACTCAAAAGTACTTATGTGCCATTGGCCAGGTGCTGGGTCTGCTCCTCTTCCCCGCCCACACCCACTTCAGCCCCTGTTGCCTGTCAGTTTTACTGACAGCTCGCTTTCCTGAGGGAGACAGTTCTCTTGGTTCCTGTGAGGGACTAACTGTCCCCTCAGTGGCTGTTGGTAGGCTATCAAGCTTGCTTCTGATAGTAAAAAGACAAAGGATATTCAGCATAACACCCTCCCCCGCCCACTGCCAGCTTGGCCACTTTTCTGTCAAGATAAATGGGAAAAGGTTCTCTCTCCTGCTTAGCTCCACCATGGCTGGCTGGCTAATGAGGTGAGACAGCGACCATCAAATCATTCAACCCCATGCTGTGCTGCTGACTTTCCACTAGTGTTGCCATTCTCCAGGTGGGACCTGGAGCTCTCCCACTGTTACAGTTGATCTCCAGATGACAGAGATCAGTTCCCCTGGAAAAACTGGCTGCTTTGGAGGGTAGATCCTATGGCATTATACCCTGTTGAGTCCTTCCATCCCCCCCCCTGCTGCCCTCCACAAGATCCGCCCCCAGATCTCCAGGTATTTCCCTAATCACAGCTGGCAACTGTACTTTCTCCTCTGTCAGTAAGGTTGGCCTTTGGGAGAAAACTCATTGGGGCCAGTTCTGATAGGGTTGCCAATGCCAGGTGGGGAATTTCTGGAAATTTGAGGAATGGAGCTTGGAGAGGGTGAGGCTTGAGGAGGGGTGGGACCTCAGACAGATACAATGCCATAGACTCCACCCTCCAAGCCAGCCATTCCCTGATGAGGGGCCATTGTTGCCAATCTCCAGGTGGGGGCTGGAGATCACTCAGAATTACAACTGCTCTCTAGGAGGGAGGGGGGATGAGATGGAAAGTTGAAGCTAGGGGGCAAATAATGGTAGTTTGACAGTTGGCTGGGAGGGAGATAGGGCTGCCAATTCCAGGTTGGGAAATTCCTGGAGATTTGAGGGCTGGAGCCTGGAAAGGGTGAGGTTTGAGGAGGGGTGGGACCTCAGAGAGGTACAATGCCATAGACTCCACCCTCCAAACTAGCCATTCCCTCCTGGGGAACCACTATTGCCAATCTCCAGGTGAGGGCTGGAGATCACTCAAAATTACAACTGCTCTTCAGGTACCAGAGATCAGTTCCTCTGGAGAAAATGGTGGACTCTCTGTCATTATGCCCTGCTGAGATCGTCACGGCAAATTGTCACTGAGTGCCCAAAGCCGGGGCACTCTCCCAGAGCCTCTTTCTAGAGCTTGTTGTATTTATTTCCACAATGGGCCTTATTCCTAGTGTATAATAAATCTAATTGAATGGACCATGACGTAAAATCTATTTTTAAGTACAAATACTTGATTTAATTATATTTTGATTTGATAATGTAGTCTTATGTGTGGGATGCAGTCTTATGCACAGTTCCTTGGAACCAAACTCCAGCGAGCTCTATCAGGCTTACTTCCAAGAAAATATGCAAGTTTGAGCAGTGTGCAGGTATAGAACTATCAAATCATGCTGTGTGCATGTGCTATCTTGATTATAGAGGGGAAATCCGTTATTGTCAAGATACATCGCTTTTGCTGGAAAAACCTCAGCCTGAGAAAAGACTGTTAAGACATAAGGACAAAGTTTGAGTCCAGTGGCACCTTTAAGACCAACAAAGTTTTATTCAAGGTATAAGCTTTCATGTGCATGCACACTTCTTCAGATACAAGTATGGAACTTAATAGTCATTTAATTTTTTGGTTAGTCCATACATGATTTCATTTGGTAACAGGATTAAGACATCTGTTATTCTGCCATCAAAAAAAAACACACCACATTTATCTGTTGCCCTGCTTTGCATGTTAATTGCAAAATATATACGATTATGAACAGAAGATGAAACAGACATTCTGTTTGGATGAAGTAGTTTATATTTTTTAACAAAATCTAGGGAAAAAATCTTCCTTTACTAACGTTCTTGGGAAATTGGGGCATTTCTGTTTTGTTTTTAGATAGCCAGGACATTTGCTAAACAACAAGGAAATTCTTTAGCTGACTCTTCTAGTTTCCCCCCTCCCTCTCTCACTCACTCACTCACTTTATGTTAAATCCTACCCAGTAGTATGTTTACAGGAAGTTCTTGCTATGCAGGCAGTTTGGTAGTCTTGATGTGGTAGCTGATTTGACTAAATATACTCACATGATTACATTTACAAAATTGCAGAGAAGAGCTCTGATGAGAGTGGTTTCAAGTCGCTGCCTATTTCAGCCCTCAGTTAATCACATGATTCACCTTTTCAAAAAATGCCCTGCCTTTCTGGGGGCCAGTAAATATGAGAGGGCTGCCCACCCCCACCCTCCCTACCCCCAAAGGTATATGATCCGTGTTCATAATAGGAACTTTTCCACTGCTATTTATTAAAAGCAATTTTATTCCATTCTTTCTCCAATATGCAAGTTCCCACTATTTCATCTTCACAACAACCCCATGAGGTAAGTTAAGGTGAGACCAAGACTGGCTAGACCAATATCAGCCAGTAAGCTGAGTAGAGATATTTATTTCTTGGTCTAAGGCCAGTACTGACCACTGTACCATACTGTCTCTCACGGTTAAGCTTTCCCCCTTATAAATACGTAACAGGAGAATTGTTGAGGGAAGGGAAGAATTAAGGCACTTCCTTTCTTTTGTATATTTCACCTCAGGTGTCCACATTGCTTTTGTGTGTGTGTGGAAGGGGTGTTTTCAATGCACTACACACACCAGAATCAGGTAGATTTCAAATACTGGCAACAACGTTATAGTAAATGTTTTACTCTATATTTAATGATAGTCATGTGATTTCTTCTTTTAGCTGATTTGAATCATTCGAGTTCTACTTCCTTGTTGGCTTAGTCAGATGCAAAGGTGGTGTTCAGTGTAGTTTCTGTAAAGGCATTTTTCCTAACAGTGCTTTGGCTTTAAAATAAAAGGCTTCTGAAAACTTTTTTTCACTGAGTGAAAAATCTTGAAACTTTGTTGACCATCCAAGCCTCAGCTTTGAACTATTACTACTTGTCCATATGCTATCTTGTTCCAAAAGACAAAGTAGCCAGATAATCTCATTTTGCAAATGACAGTTTCTAAAACACCATCCATGTCAGATTGTGCAATCTGAAAAAACTTGTGCAAGCAGATGTCTTTGATTCCACCAGATAACAAGCATATCCAAATAAAAATCTTGGACATTTTTAATGTTACTGAGGATAAATTTTCCCAGGGATTGAAAAAGTACAGCAACTTTAACCTCTATTTACATATCTTTAGGCGAGGACCTGATGTGCCACACATACAGACAGATTTGTGATTACATGCAAATTCTACATATTAGATGCATCTTCAATGCTGCTCATAACTGAAAAAAACAGAACTATGTTCCCCATAGAACTGTGCAAATGGCATAGTTAATTAGAGGATAGTTCTTGAACTGGGACTTAGGTCAGGTTTGCCAGGACTGTTGTATGCCCTGAAGTTTTTCAGGTACTCATGCTGAGACAGGCAAGCTAGTCTTTGTATGTTAGTTAACTCAGGTTAAAAAGTATACCCTGCAAGGACGTACTGCTGCTTGTGTCTACCTCTGAGTTATGTCCATTGAGCAGAGATAGAATCATCCCTAAAATTCCCCTGTGCTGGAAGAAGCCTAGAATACAGTACTGTAGTGATACCCAGTTTTTATTGGAAGGCTACTGCTGACTGAATCCAAACACTGACAGATTATTCTGAGCACAAGGGAGAAAATTGAGTGGAGCTGGTGGGGGGGACGGGGGACAGATGCTGCAGATATGGCTGTTGGTGTTACTATATTACTGTTCCTCTGTTACCCTATATAAATTAAGCTCTTTACATGCTTTAAAAAACTCTTTGGCAATCTGATCCTAAACGCGTCTATTCAGGGATAAATCCCATTACGTTCAGTAGGAGTTGCTTGCTTTTAAAAAAAGTTTAAACAGTGTATGTCTTCTATTCAAGTAACTTAAACATCTGGCAGTGGAACAAGTTCTCTTATCTTTGGTTAGCATGCTGTTATATTTTTAAATTAATAATGTACAGAAGTGCATTTATACTTCAGATTTCTTTCTTTCTTTCTTTCTTTCTTTCTTTCTTTCTTTCTTTCTTTCTTTCTTTCTTTCTTTCTTTCTTTCTTTTCTTTCTTTTCTTTCTTTTCTTTCTTTCCTTCTTTCCTTCTTTCCTTCTTTCCTTCTTTCCTTCTTTCCTTCTTTCCTTCTTTCTTTCTTTCTACAGCAGATAATTTTCTGCCCATTTCATATAACCAGAAAATGCAGAGACCCCTATATGCTTGCATTGGAGGAATCAAAACAGGGGAGGTATTTGTTTCAGGATGCAGAGAAAATGTCCAGATGTTGAGTTATAGACATCAAAATTAATGATAGGATGGTTGCTTCTTCCCTCCTTCCCCCATTGTGCTCTAATGAGACAGGAAGAGGGCTTGTGTTTACCCAGAACTAGTGCTGGAAGAACACACTTTGCATAAAAATCCCACAACAGATCTAATTTTTGAACATGGATTGCTTCATTCAGAAATGCATCGCTTGTTTGGCTTATACTGAGGTTAAAAACAGGTTGTGAGTCAACTTGCTGCCTAGACTGTTACAGTGAAGGGAAGCTAAGGTGAAGAGGTGTGATTGTGCAACAGATGTAAATCACACATGCCTGCTCCACGTAATTCAATCTTTTCTTTCCCAATCATCTATTGATAGGATTAATTTTCTACATTTTAGACAATACTAATTGTTGGAGGAATCAAATTCTTAGGATAAAAATCCAACCACACACCCTTTAAAGACAATAGTCTTTAAACAAATTCCAAATTAAGGAATGATTTATGTGCCTAAATTATGTGCAGTGGGAAAGAGTAAGAGTCCAGTAGCGCCTTAAAGACTAACAAAATCTGTGGAAGGGTTAAATTATGTGCAGTTACTGAACGAGGCATAAAAAGCAGAAGGTAAATAACTATACTTGTTTTGCTTTAATTAAAAAAACTGCATTAGAGGATGCAAAGAACAATTCCTCTTTAGGCAAATGAATTGAAACTTAAAATCAAATAACTGTTTGGCAATATTTTGTCGTTTTTAGAACTTGGTTTAGCTGTTCTCAGGATCCTTTACCAGGATTCATATATGTGAGGAGGAATATCAGTATCAATCAGATCCAGAAGGGTAGCATGCTAGGCTGCTCCAGCTAAAATAACAGAGTTTATGGAACAGCAAGTTAAAGACTAAAAAATTTACTGAGTTTGGTGTAGTGGCTAATCTTGGAGAACCAGGTTTGATTCTCCTTCACATGTAGCCAGCTGGGTGACCTTGGGTCAGTCACAAGTTCTTTCTGGGCTGTTCTCTCAAGAGCAGTCCTTGAAAGAGCTCTCTCAGCCCCACCTACCTCACAGGGTATCTGTTGTGGGGAGAGGAAGGGAAAGGAGATTGTAAGCCACTTTGAGATTTCGAGTGAAGTAAATCCAATCTTTTCTCTTCTTCTATACATTTGCAACCCAGAGGCCATTTTTATCACATGGAATTGCTACACCCTGTTGTCAGAGATACAGGAAAAAATCAGCTGGACTCAAAATTTGTTCTGCTGCTTCAGACCAACACGGCTACCCACCTGATTCTATATACCTTAAATGTGGGGGAAAACTCTCCACTGCCACACCTTTCTCTGAGCAATACAAATTGAAAGAGGGAAAGATATTTTTTTTTTATAAAGTGCGTATGAGAGAGAGGAAGTGAAAGAGAAGGGAGGAAAAAAGATATACAGTGAAATTAAAAACACTCTTCCCTGAATTGGACTAGAAGCCCAATCAGTTGAACTGTCAGGATTAAAACTATTTGCCACCTCAGTATTAAACAGATTTACTTTGAAGCAATTATCACTGAATTTAGGTTGAATTTATTAACAAGAAAGTGTGGCGAGAGAAGTTAATCAGATTTGGGCCGTGAGTGATCCACGTACTTTGACCTACTGATACTGGGGATCTGAAGTGTAAGCTTTGAGTCACATTTCTGTAGTCTTTAACTCTTGAGGCCTGTTATAGTGCAAACAGGGCATCCTCTAAGACTGAGAAGCAATTACTCTCTCACAAAAGTGGTGGGTTTTTTTCCAAAATATGACAAACCTAAACCCTTACAGTAGAAGAGGCCAAGAGATACTGAAGAAGTGAGCAGTGAGTCACAAAAGCTTATACCCTGCCACAAATGTTGTTAGTCTTTAAGGTGCGACTGGTCTCTTTCTCTTTCCTACTACTACAGACTAACACGGCTACCTAACTTGACCGAAACCATTACATTATATTGCTTTATTTTAAGGTACTTTATGGTTCTGGAGTATAGCTGAAAATAATAAGGTTTTGCCAGTCAGTGGTATTAAGCTGTTCTAGAGTGGCAGAGTTCCTCCCACATAATCCTCAAGGGGATTCAAGCATTCTTGGCGCTCAGAGTTTCAGAGTTAAAAAGAGAACCCTTTTATCTTTTGAAACTGGTTTTCATGCTATTCTCCTTTTAGTTAGTTGAAGTTACTCCATCTTTTGTGCTGTTTTCTGATGAAAGAACTGTGTCTCTCCCCACCCCCCACCCCCCCGAAACAAAAATAATGATCAGGATCTCTCTTTCAGATTTTGGAACTTGGAATGACAAAAATGTGCTGCTTGAAAAGTTGTAAAAAAAAAAAAAAAGACACAAGAATCTGTTGAGAAACAGGACATTAGCAGGATAGCTGACAAAGGCCGGGAGGGCTATCTGATTCTGCTGGCTCATTTCCAGCATTTATGGGAGAGGAGGATACATGATTAGAGGCAAGTGGATTCAGAGACATTTTAATACGGCAAAGGAGTGTGCCCTCAGTTTAAAGGATTACAAATGTAATCACTGAGATAAAATTGTAGAGAGCTGTTGGCAAAACCAAGTCCCCTTTGCCTATTTATTTTAATACAGTTTCTAGGTGCTGTGAAAATATCAGGTGAAATCCCTAAAGCTCAGGTAAACTCAGAGAGCTTCCTCCCTTGTGGCTAAAGGACAGCATTTCTCATTATTTCTGTTATCACTACTTTTATTCTCCCTCTTTCTTAAAGGAGCACGAGGCATTATAAAGGTAAAGGTAAAGGTTCCCTTGCTCGAAAGCCAGCCGAATCCGACTCTAGGGTTGCGGTGCTCATCTCCGTTTCAAAGCCGAAGAGCCAGCGCTGTCCGAAGACATTTCCGTGGTCATGTGGCCGGCATGACTAAACACCAAGGTGCACGGAACGCTGTTACCTTCCCACCGAAGTGGTACCTATTTATCTACTTGCAATTTCTTGCTTTCGAACTGCTAGGTTGGCAGGAGCTGGGACCAGAGACAGGAGCTCACTCTGTCTTGCGGCACCTGGGTCTTGAACTGCTGAACTACTGACCTTCCACAGCCTGCAGTTCAGCGTCTTAACCACTTGAGCCACCGCAGCCCCTTATACAAGCCACCTATTTGTAGTTTTCCCTCCTCACAGCAACATTGTGAGATAGATGGGACTGCAAGAGAGAAAAGTTGGCCTAGGCCACCCAGTGAGCTTCACAACTGAGTGAAGATTTGAACCGGCATCTTCACAGTATGTGTCCAGCACCCATTGCATCACTGAAGCTGTAGAGCACCCTGCATTGCTCTTTACTTTGTTGAAAACAGGCAGTAACAGAAGAAATTAAGCAAATATATGTGTGCTCGTTTGGCAGACTTTAAGGGGGTGGCATGTGGTGTGTTTTGTTTCTGTGGGTGTCTGAGCCTTTGAGCATGATGTCATGATGATGTCATAAAGAACTGGAGGAAGAAGAAGAGGACGAGGAGGCGGAAGTAGTAGTAGTAGTAGTGTTGGATTTATACCCCGCCCTTCACTCAGAGTCTCAGAGCAGCTAACAATCTCCTTTCCCTTCCCCTCCCCACAACAGACACCCTGTGAGGTAGGAGGGGTGGAGAGAGCTCTTTAGAGGACTGATCTTGAGAGAACAGCTCTAAAAGAACTTTTGACTGGCCCAAGGTCACCCAGCTGGCTGCGTGTGGCAGAGTGGAGAATCAAATCCAGTTCTCCTAGATTAGAGTCTGTGCTCCTAACCAGGCTGGCTCTCCCTACCCCCCACCCATTTTTTCCAAAGAGGGAAGAGAATGGGTTGGCTCTAGCCAGCTTTTCAGCTCAGTCTTGCTCAATTCCCATTCTTGCTACAAGCTCAGTCCCATGTGGCTTTTGTCCATGCAAGTCCCATGATTCCCAGCATAACCTTTGGGGTGAACCCATCCCTTCCTTTTTTACTAGCAGAAAAGCTGCTTGGATTCAGCTCAGTGGCAGGGATCCAAAAACTTTTGGGGCGAGTGGAGGAGAAGCACCACTGTTGGATGATGGGGAATCTCAGTTTCTGCTGGTTCCCTCTCCAGTTGCAGCCCCCTCAACACATCCCACATCATCTAATTGTGCCCTCCAGGCTTCAGTTTGGTGCAGTGGTTAGGAGCACAAATGGATTTGATTCCCCTCTCCTCCACATGCAGCTGCTGGTGTGAACTTAGGTCAGTCACAAGTTCTCTCAGAGCTGTTCTCTCACAAGCAGTTCTTGGAAGAGCTCTCTCAGCCCCACCTACCTCACAGGAAGGGTTCCCTCTAAACTGAGTTAGTGTGAGCCAGCTCACAGTTTTTTAGCCTCTGGCCCACACATTTTTGTCTTAGCTCATGAAGGATGGCTCCAGAGCGAAGTAATTTATGCCATAGCCAAATCGCTTGCTCAAATCTTTAATGCCAGTAGCTCACAAAGTGGCCAACCAAATGAGAAGGGAGCATTCACTGGAGAAGACCCTGATGCTGGGAAAGATTGAAGGTCGAAGAAGAAGGGGAAGGCAAAGGATGAGATGGTTAGACAGTGTCATCGATGCAACGAACATGAAATTGAGCAAACTTCAGCGGACAGCGGAAGACAGGAGGGCCTGGTGTGATCTGGTCTATGGGGTCGCGAAGAGTCGGACTCGACTGTGCGACTGAACAACAACAACAAGCTCACAAAGTAGAATTTTTGCTTACAAGACTCCACAGCTCAGAGGGAGCATTGCTCACAGGGTGTCTGTTGTGGGGAGAGGAAGGAGATTGCAAGCTGCTCTGAGACTCCTTTGGGTAGTGAAGCATGGGGGTATAAATACAATATCTTCCTCCTCCTGTTGTTTTTTGGGGGTGCAAGAGGCTGCAGCTAGAGAGCCAGTTTGGTGTAGTGGTTAAGTGCGCGGACTCTAATCTGGGAGAACCGGGTTTGATTCCCCACTCCTCCACTTGCACCTGCTGATGTGACCTTGGGTCAGTCACAAGCTCTGGCACAGCTGTTCTCTCAAGGACAGTTTCTGTCAGAAGTTCTCTCAGCCCCACCTACCTCACAGGGTGTCTGTTGTGGGGAGGGGAAGGGAAAGGAGTTTGTAAGCCGCTCTGAGACTCCTTTGGGCAGTGAAGGGCGGGGTATAAATCCAATTTCTTCCTCTTCTTCTTCTTCAATATGCAGGAGGGGGCAGAAAGCAAGAGGAGAACTCTGATAATGTTTTCCTGGCTCCTCTAACCCAGTTTTGTTGGGAGATCTCCCAACTTTGGAGCTTCCATTATTAGCACCACCATCATTCTGTTTGTGCCAACCCAACTCGGTAAGTTTTTTTGTGATGCTTTCTGCAACTTTGCCATCATCAGCCAGCTTCTAATTGACCTCCTGACCCTTCCTTCTAGGGTAAAAGTTCATCAACTGTTCACAAAACTGAAAACAGGCCAATTACTTTTATAGGAGGCTGAATTTGCTGCCTGAAGCGATTCTGGGAATCATCCTAGGCTTGAAGTAAGATTCCTGTTAACAACACTCCTTGCCAGGGATGAAATGCATGATGTCAGTGATGCTATGGAGAACTATGTTTGATGTAACCAGTGTGAAATAGGTGCATGTCAACCACATTTCTATTACAAATGGACCATTTCATCATATCTCACCTCATGTTTCCACCAGGGGTCAAATAATGTGGTCTGTTTCCTGTAACATTTGAAGGGCATTTAGGTGAATGAAAGTGAGCAAAACTCCGGAGGATGGCAGAAGACAGGAGGGCCTGGTGTGATGTGGTCCATGGGGCTGCGAAGAATTGGACTCAGCTGTGCGACTGAATGACGGCAACAAAACACGGTTAGCATGCACGTTTTGCGATTGGCTGAGCTACGTGATTGGCCCCTTGGATGCAACACATGAACTTGGGTCCGACCAGACCACAGTTCTGTTGAAAGAATTGCAGCACGGTTAAATTAAGTCTCAGCACATTACCCTCCACTCTGTTGGACTAAGTGGCCCAAATAGTGTTTGTTGTTTTTTACTTTGAGTCTCCCAATAGAGACTAAAACAACTTACAACATCCTCCCCTGCGAGGTAGGTTAGGCTGAGAGAATACAACTAGCCCAAAGTCACCCAATCAGCTTCCATGCAGAGAGGGGCATTTGAACCAGGTTCTCCCAGGTTCTACTCCATTCAAAGCACTATGTTGCAACTTCTCTCTCTTTTTTTTTTTGCATTGTAGCTCCCATTGGCCCTTCACTCTACGTGGTGAAACAGGAGCAACGGTTACTGTCTGACAATGCACTTGCTGCCCCTGGATGGCTGCCATGTTTTGTGTGCCACATTTTGGCACATGCTGAATAATTAGGGTTGCCAGGTCTAGGGTGGAAAATACCTGGAGACTCTGGGGGTGGATCCAGGAGAAGGTGGCGTTTGGGGAGGGGCGGGGAGGGGAGGGGCCTCAGCATGGTCCAATGCGATAGAGTCCACCCTTCAAAGCAGCCATTTTCTCCAGGGGAGCTGATCTCTGTCAGCTGGAGATCAGTTGTAAAAGCGGGAGATCTCCAGGCTCCACCTGGAGGCTGGCAACCCTATGAATAGTGTACTTTCAATGCACTTTGGCGATTATTTGCAAGTGGATTTTCCCCTTCCACACAGTAAAATCTAGTGGCTAAGGGCATTGATTGGAAGTGCATTATTCGGTGAATGTGAAAATCCCAAGGTTTTGCCCTACAGCACCATGTTGGTCCTCTATAGCAAGCCCTGCTCCCCCTTGTGTTTTTGCAATACGTGCCTTAAGGTAACTGTTTTGTCTGACCAGATGTCTTTATTATAGTCCGCACTGGCCAGCTGCAACACATACACACACCAAAAAAATGGACATATGTATACTGCTGTTAATTTGTCAAAGTTCTATAAAACAGCCCACTAGGCTGAATGTTAGTCAGACACCACCCGCTTGCAGATTGGCTTTGGTAACTAACAGTTTAATTTTTTTTAAATTACTTTCCCCCAAACATTCTTATTCTGTCACCAAAACTGTAACAGTGTATAGCATAAAATTCCAGCTTTACATTTTGCAACACTAGCTCTACCCTCCTCCTAACCAAAAAAGGGGGTGGGGATCAATCAGGAAAAAGGGTCAGTGATAGTTATCTGACATCAACATTTGTGGCTTTGCCTTGTAAAGGATACAGAAACAGGATGATCGTGTTGCCAAAACATATTTATTTGGCACAGAAGTGCGGCAAGACTGGCAATGATGTCTAAGCAACCTGGGGTTGTCAACTCCAGGTTGGGGAATTCCTGGAGATTTGGAAGTAGAACCTGCAGAGGGCAGGGTTTGGGGATGGGAGGGACTTCAGTGGGGTTTAATGCCATGGAGTCCCCCCCCACACACACACACAAAGCAGCTGTTTTATCCAGGGGAACTGATCTCTGTTGTAATTCTGGATGATCTCTGGGTCTCACCTGGAAGCTGGCAACCCTACAGCCACCACAGACGTGGGGGCAGTGACTCCAGTAAGCTACTACAATGAAACCACAACTGATAGGCAGAATGGGACAGCCCTTCCTGACACGCACAGGATGCTGCTGCAGCTGTACTGCAAAAAATAAGAAGCTGCTCTGTCTTCTTGTTGTGGCCAGGCGTACCTTCCCGATCTGGTTGTAGTAACAGGCTTCTAATTTACCTGCCCGTGTACAAGGAGAATAGCAATTGCCTGGAGGGTGGGTGAGCTCTGCAGTAGCAGGCTCTTCTTCCCTCTATTACTAGGTCCTTAGGACCAATGATCCCTCTAAGCTGGGGAGTCCTGTGAACAAAAATTCTACTTTGTGAGCTACTGGCATTAAAGTTGTGAGCGAGCAATTTGGCTACTGCATAAATTACTTTGCTCTGGAGCCGTCCTTCCTGAGTGAAGACAAAAATGTGTGAGCCAGAGGCTAAAAAACTGTGAGCTAGCTCACACTAACTCAGTTTACAGGGAACACTTCTTAGGACTGCAAGAGTAAGAAGTCAAGTTATGGGTGCAGCCAGCTCAGTACAAGCCCCACATGTTTAATATGGTGCGTGCTACAGACTTGTGGGTGATTCTCCCCCCCCCCGGAAGAAGGAGAAGAGGAGGAGGAGGAGGAGGAGGAGATTGGATTTATGCCCCGCCCTTAACACAGAGTCTCAGAGCGGATTTCATACTCCCTTCCTTTTCCCTCCCCACAACAGACATCCTGTGAGGTAGGTGGGGCTGAGAGAGGTCTGAGAGAACTGTCCTTGAGAGAACAGCTTTGACAGAACTATGGCTTGCCCAAAGTCATCCAGCAGCTGCAAGTGGAGAAGTGGGGAATCAAACCCAGTTCTCCCACATTAGAGTCCACGCACTTAATCACTACACCAGGAGGAGGAGGAGGTGATGATGATGATGATGATTGGATTTATACCCTGTCCTTCACTACCCAAGGGAGTCTCAGAGTGGCTTACAATCTCCTTTCCCTTCCCTTCCCCACAACAGACACCCTGTGAGGTAGGTGGGGCTGAGAGAGCTCTCTCGAGACATGCTCTTGAGAGAACAGCTCTGAGAGAACTTGTGACTGACCCGAGGTCACACCAGCAGCTACATGCGGAGGAATGGGGAATCAAACCCGGTTCTCCCAGATTAGAGTCGGCGCTCCCAACCACTACACCAAACTGGTTCTCATTCTGGTCTTTTAAGAGAAAAGGGAAAGAGAGCCATGCGCACAGATTGACCTAGTGGCGGCATGGCATCTCTGCTGCCGCTTTCCCTGGACCAAGAGTAACAGGGAATGTGTCACCCTGCTTCTTTTCCTGCTGCAGCCCTGATGGTGGAAGTCCAGGGAATCAGTTGCCCTCCTCTGCCTCTTTTCTTGGAACTGAGAGCCATCAGGGGCCAAGGGAAAGAACAGGAGAGAAGAACAAGCAACTAGTGTAGTCTGATGGCCTTGGGGTTACCACTTGCCAGGTGGGGCCTGGCGCTCTCCCAGAATTACAACTGATCTCAGGACCATAGAGAGCAGTTGCCCTGGAGAAAATGGCTGCTTTGGGGAGGGGATTCTCTGGCATCATACCCACTGAGTTCTATACCCCCACCATTCCCAGGCTCCACCCCCAAATCTCCAGGAGGTTTTCAACCTGGAGTTGGCAACCCTATGGGTGACAGTTTTCAGTGCAATGCAGAGTCAGGGACTGTAAGAATAATTTTGGCGCGACTGGCACCACGGATTGTGTAACCTCTGTTTCTGATTGCATAAATTAGAAGTATGGCAAACTCAGATTACACCTTGTGGATCACCCACGCTTAAAGGAAATTATCACATCTGTTCTATTGGCCCTACAACTAACATGTGTCAACCATCTAACAATTCAAGAAAGAAAGAAAAGATTCCAGCTCTTCACTAATTTTGGGTCTGCTGAGATCCCCTGCCCAGCTTTGGCCGGTGCCACGCTCAGCAGATGCAAGTGAATATCCTTTTGTAGCATTTTTGGTAACTGCATAAATGATGAGAATTTCAAAGAGCTTCCTGTTTCAAGCTTCCGGTATTTTTAGTAGGAGAACCACAGCTCATTTTCCCACAAACATGTACCACCAACCCTTCTGTGCCATAAAGAGAAGCCTTGTGTGTGTGGGGGGGGGAAGCACATTTGAAGCTAGAACACACTGCGAGACCAGGATAGAACTGTCAACTCTCACAATATATTATGATTGTGGATTAAGAACATTTCCCCTTAATGCTATGAATATCAGCACCGATGATTTAATTACTTTTGGTGGTGGATAAGCAAAATTTGGGCCTTGTTTTAAAGCTCGGTGATAATATTCCTCTCTCGTTTGCTTTTTGCAGATTGTTAAAATAATTTATTCTTTAAGTTGCAGCCGTTACAGCCTGTCTCTTCCGAAGGGTTTGCTGGGTTCGTCGATTGCAGCCAAAGCAACAAAGAACTCTTGTAGCATCTTAAAGCCTGAACAAATTTATTGTTGGCATACGCTGTTGTCACCGGAGCCTAGTTTGTCGTGCTAGCCTCAGTATGTGTGTTACATGTATGTATGCAGAAGGGCGGGGGAGATTAATTACAAAATGAGAAAGTCAAGCAATCCAAGTGATGATAGGTGTGTTAAATTACTAGGTAGAGCTCATAGGAAAACAAGATTCAGTCAAAAAGTGTAAATGATCCCATCAGAGTGGGTGTGGACCGCTCCCATTTGGCAATGACAGATTGGCAAACCGAGCTGAATCCTGTACATGAATCCCTAAGGAGGGGTAACTGTTTTCTGTAGTGAGCTACTTACTTGTCTGAAAGCGACTGCATTTAGACATTGCTTAAGTGCCACTTGAATGCTGATGGGGCACAAACTGCATTTGTCGACTGGTTGCGTGCATTGCTCACTCCGCTGTCTCTTTCGTGGGCAGAGAACTCCCTGGCTTGAAAGGGTTGCCAGGTCCCTCTTGGCTGCCAGCAGGGGACGCAGGGAAGGGTTGCCAGCTCCAGGTTGGGAAACTCCTGGAGATTTGGGGATGGGGGGGAGGACAGGGACCTCAGTGAGGTACAATGCCACAGAGTCCACCCTTGAGATTATCCATTTTCTCCAGAGGAACTGATCTCTGTAGTCTGGAGATGAGCCGTAATCCCAGGGGATCCCCAGGTCCCACCTAGAGGCTGGCATCCCTATGGCTTGATGAAGCTCCCATTCGCCATGACATCCAAATGCAGCCAGCTCAGCCACTTGGACTTTCACTTTACAGAACCCCGGATTCTACACTGGGAGGAAGCCGAGGCCTAGAGTCCCCGTTTTGTGTGCGTGCAAAGTGCCATCAAGTCGCAGCTGACTTATGGCGACCCCAGCAAAGGGCTTTCAAGGCAAGTGAGAAGCAGAGGTTGTTATGTACTGAATGTGAATCGCTCCTATCTATTCACATGTTAAGCTTGAGTCTGAATGTGGCTCTTCAGATGTCGCATTGCTATTGGTCGGTTTCTGCGAAACCTGTGTCATTACCCAATCACTGAGTGATATTGTTGCAAAGAGGGAACAGTCCTGATTGGCCTTTATCCCTGTATTCTGATTGGTCTTTAACTTGTAATGGGTGTGGCTTTGACAGCCCGGGAGAGTTTAAAAGAAGGAGGTGTGCTCCCCTTGTTGTTGTGTGTTCCTGACTTACAGTTGCTGTTTAATAAAGCTGAAATCACTTGAAGCTGAATCCTTTGTTGAGTCTCATACTTAACAGAGGTGGTTTGCCAGTGCCTTCCTCTGCAGAGTCTTCCTCGGTGGTCTCGCCTTCCAAGTATGGGCCCTGCTTAGCTTCCAAAATCTGGCTATAATGTGCTGCTGTCCCGCCCTAGAATCCCAGTTAGCGTGGAGTAAACAAACTCCAGTTTGCCGAGCTGCCTGCAACTGAGACATCACAGTGAACTTGAGGAGCAGGATCAGACTGGGAAGATCTCCTTGCACAAGGGGAGGGGGAGGGGCACATGCAAGGCACAGCAAGCCCAACTGGAGTTTAATTGCGGCTTGTCTTTGTGGGAAGCCACAACACTTAAACTGGTGTAAGTGATGTGCATCTGTAGTGGAATATATACCGTTATAGGCTGCACTAGGGCAAGAAGGTTTTGGAACAACAATCCTATTTTTTTTAAAGGATATCTGATAATAGTAGCGTTTTTTCCCGGATGCTTCCCTCTTGTGGAAGGCTCATAAAGATTGTGCCCTGCTTTCTGCAGCCACTTCCTCTGTGGCTATTTGCCATTTCTTTCTCTTTCTTTTTTTCCTCCTGGGGATCAGTTTGGTCCTGCAGCAATTCAAGTTTTTAGGTTTAAAGTGTTGTCACAACCAAGGCTCCCTCTAAGCTGTGGAGTTTTGTGAGCAAAAACCCTACGTGGTGAGCTACTGGCATTAAAGTTGTGAGTGAGCGATTTGGCCACCACATAAGTTAGTTTGCTCTGGGGCCACCCTTCCTGAGCTAAGACAAAAATGTGTGAGCTGGAGACTAAAACAACTGTGAGCTAGCTCACACTAACTCAGCTTAGAGGGAACACTGGTCACAGCTTCTGTATGGGGTGGCCATTTGGATTATTGGTAGGGTTGCCAGCTCCGGGTTGGGAAATACCTGGATATTTGGGGGAGGGGGAGCCTGAGGAGGGTGGAGTTCAGGGAGGGGAGGGACCTCAGAGGGGTATAATGCCAGAGAACCCCACTTTTCAAAGTGGCCATTTTCTCCAGGTGAACTGATCAATATCGCCTGGAGAACAATTGTAATCCCAGGAGATCTCCAGCTACTACCTGGAGGTTGGCAGCCCTAATTATTGGAGTTGATAGTTCTATTGATCAACCTTTTCGAGGCTTTTCTTTGGAAAATTAACAGAGTTCCCCCCATTGCACTGGCTTTCTTCCTGGAAACGGGTCATGGGTCAGTGTAGGGTTCCCAAGTACTTACCATCTGGGGGCGGGGGACGAATGCTCCCCGGCCGGACCAGTCTTCCTGGTAATGCACCATGCTGTCACCAGGAATTGATACCAGGTGACGTTCTGGCAATGGGGCTGAAAACTCGATGGTACCATCGAGTTTCCAGCCCCATTGCCAGAGTGTCGCCTACCGTCCCTTCCTGGCAACGGCATGGTGCTCCGCGCCTCTCCTTCCCCTGGGGGATGGTCCTGCGAGGACGTATCCATCCCCCACCGGCACGTGGTAAGTTCTTGGGAAGCCTAGGTCAGTGGAATGCCAAGCTTGGGAGCTGCCTTTCCACTTTTACAGTTTTGTTTTCCAGGGAAGTTTCTGGTTTCCTTTCTCTTTTATTTTCTGGCTGTTATGTTTCACAATGGAGATCCATATTTTCGGACTGTCCCCTGGGTTTCTGCTGTCCATTGGCCCTCAGGCTGCTAGACTCTCCCCAGATAAAGCATTGGAGGCATTAGATTGCCAGTCAACCCTTGTGTGGGATTGTGGAGGGGGGGAGCGCAAAAAGTATTTTCAATGTTATTTTTTTGGCACTGTGCCTCCTTCTGCCTTCCTATCCTATTTTTATCAATTGACCATTCCTAAATATCAGAGAGTTTTTCTCTTGGCTAGATGACATGCTTTCCTCTCCACTATTTTGCAGTGTAAATTCCTGCTCAGGTAGACTGGTTTAGCTCTGTTGGTTTAGCACGACTGAAAGGATATTATCTCACCTCTTTTTGGATTGGTGTGTCAGTGGCCCCTCTGAGAGACCTTTGGATTTGGCTGGTGATAGCTTCTGATACTTTTTCCTTTCCTTTCCAGCTGTTTTGCTAGCCGATACAAATTTCAGTACTACGCTGGCCGTAGTAGAATTTTTGGCTGCAGTAGCTGCTATACCATGGTGGAAATAGAAGGTGGTTTGATTTCTGCTCTCCGAAAGCATCGGCCACCGCATTGTCATTTCTGATGCACCAGAGAGTGAAGCTTGACTCTCCTGTAAACCCATCTGAAATGAAAGAAAGATATATTTTGCAAGCTCCTGGCATGACAAGACAGAGCGTCTGACACTCCCCCCCCCGCCACTGTTTGTGATTTGTTTCCCTCTTCTTTAGTAGGGGGATGAGTTCTTTCAGTCTTGCTGTACCCTTCATGGTTCAGACAGAGTTCCTCTGTCTTTGAAACTTCCAGAAGGGCGGAGCTTAAGGCGGTGTGGATCCTTTGAGCACATGCATTGTTCCAACACAAAACATATTCATGCAAATAAATATGTGGGCATAAAGGCATACAGTTGTCTGGGACTTTCCCATGGTTTTATAGTGTTATATCCACAAATGTTGATAAAATGGTGTATTAAAGCAGTATCACTCTTTATATAATTCTCTGGATGGCAGTAGTAATTTCCTTTGCTCAGTGGAGTACAACTTCCTTGTGTTTTCTTTGGAGGGGGATAATTTGCATTTTTTAAAAAGGCAAACAAATCCATAGTGAGTCAGAATAGCAGCTGTCCTCTTGATAGGTATGCACTGTTCCTCATTTGGAAATTGCCTGGATTTTTAGTTAGCTAAAAAGAACACAGGCCCTGATCCAGCCAACAATATGCTCCTTCAGATACTCTGATCTTAAAATTATGGTAGATCAAAGTATCGGTTTTGTGGATCCCACAGAATGAGACACAGAGCAAATAATAAGAATGTTATTACAGAAAAAACTGAATAAATGTGCCATGATTTTAATAAGAAACTATGCAAAAAACTGTCATTATTGAGACTTCTCATATAAACAGGAAACTAGATGATTACTGGACCATGGGGTCGCGAAGGGTCGGACTCGACTGTGCAACTGAACAACAAGAAAGATGATTACTGACTCTCCACTGAGAGAGCATATCATTCCCAACTGTAAGGTTGCCAACCCTAGGTTCAGAAATTCCTGGAAACTTGACCATAGAGACTGGGGAGGGCGACGTTCGGGGAGGGCAAGAACCTCAATGGGGCATAATGGAAGGCCATAGAGTTAGGATCCACCCTCCAAAGCAGCCATTTTCTCCTGGGGAACTGATCTCTGTGGTCTGGAGATCAGTTGTAATTCTGGGTGATCTCTGGGCCCTGCCTGGAGATTGGCAACCCTATTTCCAAGCAAAGAGTGCAACTGCTGAGAAGGGATCTCCAGGGTCATCTAGTCCAACCCCCTGCACAATGCAGGAAATCCACAAATACCACAAAATCCCCACCCGCAGTGACTGCTGTTCCACGCCCAGAAGCTGACAAAAAACCTCCAGGATTGCTCCCTGACCCCAAAGTGGCAATCAGCATTCCCATGGGTGCATAAAAAAGGGCCACAAAAGCTAAGGACTGAGGCAACCCGTCCTGCCCTCCCTCTCATGATCTGCCTAAGTTCACAGAATCCACATTGCTGTCAGATGGCCATCTAGCCTCTGAAAACCTCCAAAGAAGGAGAACCTGTCACCTCCCGAGGAAGCCTGTTCCACTGAGGAACCACTCTTAACTGTCAGGAAGTTTCTCCTAATGTTTAGCCAAAAACTCTTGTGATTTAATTTCAAACTGTTATTTCTGATCCAACCTTCTGGGGCAACAGAAAACAACTCTGCACTATCCTCTAGATGACAGCCCTTCAAGTACTTGAAGATAGTTATCATATCACCTCTCAGTCGTCTCCTCTCCAGGCTAAACATACCCAGCTCCTTCAACCTTTCCTTGGTCTCCATACCCCTCACCATCTTCGTTGCCCTCCTCTGGATACGTTCCAGCTTGTCTATATCCTTCTTAAATTGTGGTGCCCAAAACTGAACACAATACTGTAAGTAAAGGTAAAGGTTCCCTTGCTTGGAAGCCAGTCGAATCCGACTCTAGGGTTGCGGTGCTCATCTCCGTTTCAAAGCCGAAGAGCCAGCGCTGTCCGAAGATGTTTCCGTGGTCATGTGGCCGGCATGACTAAACACCAAGGCGCACGGAACGCTGTTACCTTCCCACCGAAGTGGTACCTATTTATCTACTTGCAATTTCTTGCTTTCGAACTGCTAGGTTGGCAGGAGCTGGAACTAGAGACAGGAGCTCACCCTGTCATGTGGCACCCAGGTCTCGAACTGCTGAACTACTGACCTTCCACAGCCTGCAGTTCAGCGTCTTAACCACTTGAGCCACAGGTGAGGTCTAACCAGAGCAGAGTAAAACGGTACCATTACATCTTGTGATCTGGACACTATACTTCTGTAGATACAGCCCAAATAATGATGATGATGATAACAATGAGCTTAGTATTTGTAAAACATATTTTGAGAATTGTGTGTAGATTCAGGATAGATTAAAAGCACAGGGTGCAATGTTAATTAATTAGTTAATCCCGAGCAACCTTAGGATGCGGTGATGGCATCTGGCTTAGACGGCTTTAAAAGAGGATAGACAAATTCATGGGGAACAGGGTCCATCAGTGTCTATTAGCCGTGATAGCTAAATGGAACCTCCATGTTCAGAGGCAGTATGTTCTGAATGCCAGTCTGCTGGGAGAGGAGGCAATAGCCAGGAACCTGTGTGTCCCCTTTATGTGCCTTCTGGGGGATCTGGCAGGCCACTGTGAGAAACTGGATGCTATGGACTAGAGGAGATGGACCATTCATCTGACGCAACTGGATTTTTTCTCATTTATTTAGAAAATGTACATGCTGCTTCTCTTATGTTCTTCACTCTCACTTTCTCAACGAAAACCCTGTTAGATCCATACCTTTGTTTGAGCCAATGAACACATTATGAGTTATATTTTGTGGCTTTTCTTCTGTAAAGCTTGGTCCTCCTGCTAGCCAGCCATAATGTGCCTACTTGGAACTGACATTAAATAAATATTGTAGAAACTACTTATTTATTATTTGCTTCATATATATACCCTGCCTTTCTCCTCAATGGGGATCCAAAGCGGCTTACATCATTCTCCTCTCCTCCATTCTATCCTCACAACAACCCTGTGAGGTAGGTTAGGCAAAGAGGCAGTGACTGACCCAAGGTCTCCCAGCGAGCTTCCATGGCAGTGTAGGAGATTCGAACCTAGAGTCTCCTGAATCCCAGTGTGATGGTTTGACCACAACACCATGCTGGCTCTGTTTATGTCTGTTTATGTTAATTACATTGCATTTGAAATTATACACTCTCTTTCTCTGTCACATTACTAAATTAAGAACGATATTGTTAATAGTTGCCTTGTGCAGACATGGTTGTTTGCATAGCACCACCTCCCTAAAAGAGAGGTTAGGAATTCTATGTAATTAGCAGCTTGCCCTAAAATGTTTGATATAGTGGTTAGGAGCCAGTTTGGTGTAGTGGTTAAGAGCAGCAGACACTAATCTGGGAGAACTGGGTCTGATTCCCCACTTCTCAACATGCAGCCAGCTGGGCGACCTTGAGTTAGTCACAGTTCTCTCAGAGCTGTTCTCTCACGAGCAGTTTCTGTCAGAGCTCTCTCAGCCCCACCTACCTCACAGGGTGTCTGTTATGAGGAGGGGAGGGGAAGGAGATTGTAAGCCGCTCTGAGACTCCGAGTGAAGGGTGGGGTATAAATCCAGTCTCTTCTTCTTAAAATGTATGGTCAAATTGACCTGAAGAAGTGAGAGGAAGTTGAAAAACTTTCTTTTCAATTTTCTACAACTCCCTATTCAATGATTTTCCTCAGCCTTAGTGAAATCAGTTGCCATGAAGCATTTCTTGCCACCCCCACCACCCCCAGTCTCCTAGATATTCAAGGTGGGAGTGACAAAGCTTATTGTGAAACCCACTGGGATCTAAAAGGTCAAGTAAACTGCTCTCCCTTGCACCTTCTTCGTCTTTGTTCTTCTACACCCTACCGGTGTGGCCTTCTTTCTGATCCACCCCCCAAGCACTAGTAATTTGTAAATTGTGATGATCTTTCCTTGTTGCACATATATGGTAAAACGGACAAAATATAGAGTGTGTTTTACAAAAATGCTACCTTTCCTTATCTAATCCTGAATATTACTCCCTTGTGCAGACAAAAAAACTCCAAGGAAGCACCATGCAGAGATTGGGGGAGGGGGGAAGAGATTTTTTTTCTGGCAGAACCCTAAGACTGCAGAAAAACCAGAACAAATAGCAAAGCGAGAAGGGGTTATGACTTCTCTCCCACCCACCCCCACCCCCCAAAATTGCTAAAGTGATGTTTGAGAGATCTCATATTGCTATGTCACATGATCTCAGCTGCTGTTTGGGGGGGGGGTTGTCTAGCAACCCTGAGAGAGAGTACTGAAATGGCAGTGGCAGCAGGAAGTCTGGGGAGGTATCAGAAGGGCAGTTGGGGGGGGGAGATGGATAGACACAGCAGATGAGGTGTCAGTGGGAGAGGGAGAAAGAGCATGACTGGAGGATGGGACAGGACAGTGGGCTTCTTTGCAGACCCTTTGTTTTCTTATATCCCCCCCGCAGTTTGAGAGCCAGTTTGGTGTAGTGGTTAAGTGCGCGGACTCTTATCTGGGAGAACCGGGTTTGATTCCCCACTCCTCCACTTGCACCTGCTGATGTGATCTTGGGTCAGTCACAAGCTCTGGCACAGCTGTTCTTTCAAGGACAGTTTGTGTTAGAGTTCTCTCAGCCCCACCTACCTCACAGGGTGTCTGTTGTGGGGAGGGGAAGGGAAAGGAGTTTGTAAGCCGCTCTGAGATGCCTTTGGGCAGTGAAGGGCGGGGTATAAATCCAATCTCCTCATCTCCTCTTGTTGTAGTTCTATTTCTGTAATACTGAATCAAAATACTTAATATTAACAGCTAGTGGCAAGCTCAGCAGAACCCCAAGATTTTATAGCTATGACTTTGTCGTCATATTATTGTTGTTATTATTATTATTATTATTTATGGCAGGGCTTTAGGCGATGTACAGTATTCATAGAAGAGAAACAAGATAAAACCCAATTAGAACAGTAATAAAACATTCCCACAATCAGATGGCGAATAGTCAGTCCCTATTCCAACTGCTGGCTACTTCGTGGGCAGGAGAGAAGAGGGCGAGGTAGATGTAAATAACAGAGGAGGGTGCCAGCCAAGATGGATGCGTCACTGTTCCCAACCAAGAGTCTGGTGGAACATCCCTGCCTCGTGCAGGCCCTGTGGAATTGCACCAGTTTGGCAGAGAGTCCCACCAGGTTGGGGCCAGGACCAAAAAGGGTTCCATTTGACCCCTGCGCCACATTAGTAAAGTATTTTTTTTTTTGATCCAGCAATGTAAGGGAATGCAGCTCACTCGGCCTGACACAGTAAAATCTGCCCTTCCTGCCTGTCTCACAGAGACTTCCCTTCGATGGATAAAGGAAATGCTTTTGAAACTTAAGAACTGTGTGCGTCAGTGAAACAGACACTTCCTTAATACTAATACTAATCAAGCTAGACGGTATCTAAATAAACCCTCCTCGAGGAAGGCTTCTGATGTGCCAGCTGGCAAGGTGGGCGCTGAAAGGATCACTTTGGGGGTGGTGCCCGGGCAGAACATCTCCCCGGCATGAAGGTCCCAGGTGTGATTCCCCAGCCCCTCCAGTTGGGGACCAGGCAGCAGGGGATGTGCAAGTTCTCTACTGGAGATTCTGGAGAGCTGCTGCCAGTCTGAGTAGACAATACTGACCTTGATGGAACCATGATCTCTTTCAGTACAAGTCAGCTTCATGTGTGTTCATGTGTGTACAAATGAGCTACATGTGTGTTCATGTGTGTACAAGTGTGCATTTGTATAGAAAGAGGAAGTAGCTTTATAACTTTGGTTTTGGCTCACTACGAGCCACTACAGAAGGCCGTTGGACTCTCCACCTGCAAGGGTACTGCTGTTATGTTTAGGTACTGTTTTAAGAAGAATGCCATTCCCCCTCCCCACACCATTCATGGATGAGAACCTTGTAACATTCCAATTCTCATATAAAAGATCACTAGGCTAAGGCAGCCCTGTCAGTCTATTGTAGCAAAATAAAAGCCCAGTGGCACCTTGAAAACTAACAACATTTATTTCAGTATGAGCTTCATGAGTCACAGCTCACTTTTGTCAGATAAGTGAAGGGAAGATCAGGCTGGGAATTCTTATGGGGAAGATTGTAAGGGTGGGGCAAGGAGGAGCTGAGGCAGAGAGGTTTGGTGTTAATTCCATCATGCGCCTGTCAAGTGTAAATTCTCTGGGTAAGGGGAAAAGGGAGGAGCCGAGATAGAAAGGTTAGGAGTGAATCCTCAAAGATAATCAGTCAGGCACTATTTGTCCTAGTTCTTTGCTTGAGGCTCTGTTATGCTTGCAGTATTCATTCACTGTTCAACAGCAGCAGCAGCTCAAAATACGCCTCAGCAGCTGCAAAGTCAGGGTTGCCAGCTCTGGCTTGGGAAATTCCTGGAGCTCTGGGGGCTGAGCCTGGGGAAGGCAGAATGTGGGAAAGGAAGAGAGCTCAAGATATGGTTCCATAGAGTCGACCCTCCAAAGCTGCCAGATGCTCTAGGGGAACTGATCTCTGTTGCCTGGAGACCAGTTGTAATTCTGGGAGATCTCCAGCCACCACCTGGGGATTGGCAACCCTAAGCTGCAGACAAGGCCACTCATACGGGCTCCGGGAAGGCCATTTGGCCTGGGCCTCAAACTGAAAGGGGCGGGGTGGGGCTCAGATTTAGACATTTGCTAATATTTTGGCACTTGATACGTTTCACAACTTGTTTTCATGCTCACGGTTTTCAGAAGAAAATCTGACTTACTCTCTCAGTTTAGAGAGGCAAATTGAAGAGTGTCGTCATGTTTGACTGTAGTTATAGGTAAGAGCCTCAAAAACTGGAAGTGACCCAGGTTGGGTTGCCAGTCTCCAGGTGATGGCTGAAGGTCTCAGAGAATTACAGCTGGTCTCCAGGCAAAAGGGATCAGTTCCCCTGGAGAAAACGGTTGCTTTGGAAGGTGATTCTATGGCGTTATACCCCCACTGAGGTCCCTCCCCTCCTCAAACCCCAGCCTCCACCCCATAATCTGCAGGTATTTCCCAACCCAGAGCCCAGGACTCTCCAGACCAGACCTCTGAGAGGGCCTGTCTGCAAGACATGACATAGCAACCTGTTCAGTGCATGGCACCTTTATGTTCATGTGCATGCATTTAAATGCATATGCAATAGAAACAAGAGTTCAACACAGTGAAATGTAATTGCTTGAGACCCTGGGGAATGAACTAAATCATGAAGAAATCTGCATCAACAAAATGTTGACAAGGCATTCCCCAAAGGCAAAAAATTGGGAGTGTGATTTACCAGGAACACGGACCAGAAACAGCAAGTCTTGGAGTATAGGCAATTCTGTCTGCACCGAGCACACTCTTGCTTCCACCTGCTCTGCCTGTATGTTTGCATGTAGATGTTACAAAAACATCATATGGCTCCAATATGCTTTTCTTTACAAGGAAGCTGGTCTCATAAAGCTGTCCTGCAATGCCCTTCTGCGCTAGCAAATGGAACCTGGCAAAATCAGATGCGGCAACCCAAAACATACAGAATGTTTCCTCTCTTCTCCCCCCCATATTGTGTACCAAGTATGGCTGCTGAAGAGGTGATATTTTTATCCCTGCATTCAAGTTCATGTGAAAATAAGTCTAGGGAATCATGTGCCCACTGTGAGCTTCTGTAGAAAATGATTCACCCTGAAACTCTAACTGAAACTCCTCTTACTGTTGATTGCATATCCCACATAAGGGAACTCACAGTGCTCTCCTAATCAGAGTTGTACTTTTCTAAGCCCATTGACTTCAGTGACTTAGAAGGGGGTAACCCTATTAATGATTGCCCTGCCAATACCTAAGATTTTCCTGCATGGTGCCAAAACACATAATAGAGAGAGAACTGTTTTTTTTTTTTTTTTTAATCAAACTTTGCATGCTGAGAGCTCCATCTTTGATTGGAAGAATTATGCCAGTAAAAGTAATCCATCCATATCTATCCACCTGTCTGTCTGTCTGTCTGTCTGTCTGTCTGTCTATCTATCTATCCATCCATCCATCCTCCCTTCCTCCCTCCCTCCTTCCCTCCCTCTATCATCTACCTTTCATCTATCTAATCTGTATACCTGTTAAGTGTTCCACACTGCCTATTTTGTAAAATCCTGCCTTGCTTATAACTGTTACTAGGAATACGGCCCATTGTAGATGCAATACAACGAGCTCTGGAAGGAAGGAAGGAAGGAAGGAAGGAAGGAAGGAAGGAAAGAGAAAGAAAGAAAGAAAGAAAGAAAGAAAGAAAGAAAGAAAGAAAGAAAGAAAGAAAGAAAGAAAGAAAGAAAGAAAGAAAGAAAGAGAGAGAGAGAGAGAGAGAGAAAGAGAGAGAGAGAGAGAGAAAGAAAGAAAGAAAGAAAGAAAGAAAGAAAGAAAGAAAGAAAGAAAGAAAGAAAGAAAGAAAGAAAGAAAGAAAGAAAGAAAGAAAGAAAGAAAGAGGAAGGAAGAAAGGAAGGAGGAGAGATAGAAAGAGAGAGAGAAAGGAAGGGAGGGAGGAAAAGAGGATGAAAGAGGGAGGGAAAGAAGTCAAGGAGATGGGACAGGTGGGAGGGAGGGAGGAAAAGAATGGCAAGAGATAGGGAGTAAGTAAGGAAGCGAAAGAGGCAGGGAGGGGAAGAATGCAAAGAGATGGGAAGGGAGGGAAAGAATGCAAAGAGATAGGGAGGAAGGGAAGAAGAGAAAGAGGGAGGAATAGAAGGCAAAGGAAGGCAGGGAAAGAGGGAGGGAAAGGAGAGAGAGAAGACCAACAGATGCTGGGAAGAGAAAGAGGGCCAGGGAAGGGGGGGCTCTGCAACTTGTAGCCAGCTTGGCGGGCAATTGGGGAAAGATGGGAGGGCCCCTGGAAGCCTGTCCCTGCCTGTCTGCCTCGGCAGGCGGGGTGGGAAAGATGGGCGGGAGGTGCGGAGGCCTTTCCTCGCATTTCTGCCTCAGCGGGCGAGCGAGGAAGTGTGGTGCGGTGGCTTCCAGAGGCCTTTCCCTGCACATCCGCCTCAGTGGGTGGGCTGGGAAAGATGGATGGGGCCTTTCCCTGAGCGTCCACCTCAGCGGGGGAGCAGGGAAGTGTGGCACGGAGGCCTACGGAGGCCTTTCCCTACACATCCACCTCAATGGGCGGGCTGGAAAAGATGGGCAGGGGTGCAGAGGCCTTTCCCCACACTTCCGCCTTGGTGGGGGAGAGGGGAAGTGTGGCATGGAAGCCTTTCCCTGCCTGTCCGCCTCAGCGGGCGTGCCGCGGGGGGCTCTAGAGGCATTTCCCTGCCCGTCTGCCTCAGCGGGCGTGCGGGGAAAGACAGGCAGGGTGCGGAGGCCTTTCCCTGCGCATCTGCCACAGTGGGGGAGTGGGGAAGTGTGGTGCAGAGGCCTCTGGGGGGGGGGCTCCAGAGGCCTTTCCCTGCATGTCCGCCTCAGTGGGCGAGCGGGGAAAGGTGCCACGGGGGCCTTCAGAGGTGTTTCCCTGTGCATCTGCCTTGGCAGGCGAGTGGGGAAGGGTGGCACAGAGGCCTCCGGATGTCTTTCCCTGTGCATCTGCCTCGGCAGGTGAGTGAGGAAAGGTGGTGTGGGGGCGTCCAGAGGCCTCTCCCTGCCTGTTCCCACAGCCTGGCCAGCTCCTGTCGCACCCACAGATGACTGGCTGCGGAGCGTCCATCCTCTTCGGCGGCTGCCTGTAGACTGAGGGCAAGAGTGTGGCTGCTGGGTGGGTGGGTGGGACCCAGGCCAGCAGCCATCCAATGCAGCTAGGGGATTGGCAGAGTTTTGGAGTGGCAGTTCTTGCAGGCAACTAATTTTGGCACCCATTGAATCTTGCCTCACCAAATCAGCTTTATAATATAGGAGAGATTATATGGAAAAGTATATGACACTGTGTATAATAGAGGTATGCTTAAGGTATATCTATTTTATGCTTTATTTTTATTTTTAATTTTTTCTATAGTTATATAAATATTGGTGTCAAGTATTACCCAACATAGGTTTCACCAAAACAATACATCAAAGTGCAGGTTTACACTATGTTCAAACATTCAAACAGCACCTTGTCAGCACCTTGACACCAATATTTATATAACAGTATAGAAAAATTAAAAAAATAAAAATAAAAAGCACAAAATATATCTACCTTAAGCATACATCTGTTATACACAGTGTCATATACTTCCCCATACCTTCCTAACGCTGTGGCCCTCAGCTTTTGTATTATATTGCTATTAGGGAGGTCTTTTAAGAACCAACATGGGACAATCACCAATGTGATATGAGTCAGATGCTGTTTCAGACCATCTCCATACTCAAAAGCATAGCTACCAACTTCAGGAAGCGTGTCTCCTGTGGTCCAAACCACAATATACCCCAAGAGTGCATCAGAAAAGGGCCTGAGGAACTAGATCTCATACAGAAGAGGAATCAAACAAGAGAAATGAGTCCCACACCACAGGCGCAACCTCTGAGATTCAGTAACTAGTTCAGTAGCCAATTTGTCCTGGGTGCTTGATTTCCAATCCTAGGCCAAAGAGTCAACATCTGAATATGAAAAAACAGATATATGGTTGTCAACCTGATCTCCTCAGATTACAACTGATCTCCAGGCGACAAGATATCAGTTCATCAGGAGAAAATGGCCGCTTTGGAAAGTGGACTCTATGGCTTTATACACACTGAAGTCCCTCCCCTCCCCAAACCCCACCCTCCTCAGGCTCCACCCCCAAATCTCCACCTATTTCCCAAACCAGAGCTGGCAACCCTTCTCCAAGCTGAGTGGGAGCTGAAGCAATGCCCGCATTGCTAAAGGGAAAGGGAAAAGTGCTGGTTTCTCTCCTTTTATCTGCAGCCCAAGCTAATATTTGGGGTGGAGAGAAGGGAAGGGAAATCAGTTGGAATTAGAGTTGCCAACTCAAATTTCCAACCTGAGGCCTTCTCACCACCAGAGAATGACATGATAAGTCTGTTTCTGGACTGTACCACTGCTTCACAGACAAACATGAATATGCTTGAAATATTTCCAGTCTCTAGAATCATTGCTCAAGACCCAGTTCTCACATTTGTGAAGGCTCCACTCCACCTCCTCATATGCTGACTTCTTTAACTGCTTGCCTCTGGCTAGTTTTGTAAGACAGAACACTGCTGGGTTTTTTATTAAAAGTAGGACAAACTAAGATCATGGCATCTGGCCCCATCACTCCTTGGCAAATAGAAGGGGAAGTCGTGGAAGTAGTGACAGACTTCACGTTCCTGGGATCCCAGATCACTGCAGATGGTGACTGCAGCCATGAAATTAAAAGACGCCTGCTCCTTGGGAGGAAAGCGATGGCAAACCTAAACAGCATGATAAAAAGCAGAGACATCACCTTGCCAACAAAAGTCCGCATGGTCAAAGCAATGGTATTCCCCATAGTAATGTATGGCTGCGAGAGTTGGACTATAAGGAAGGCCGAGCGCCGAAGAATAGATTCTTTTGAACTATGGTGCTGGAGAAGACTCTTGAGGGTCCCTTGGACTGCAAGGAGTTCAAATCAGTCAATCCTAAAAGAAATCAACCCTGATTGTTCCTTGGAAGGCCAGATCCTGAAGCTGAAGCTCAAATACTTTGGCCACCAAATGAGAAGGGAGCATTCACTGGAGAAGACCCTGATGCTGGGAAAGATTGAAGGTCAAAGAAGAAGGGGACGGCAAAGGATGAGATGGTTAGACAGTGTCATCGATGCGACGAACATAAAATTGAGCAAACTTCAGCGGACAGCGGGAGACGGGAGGGCCTGGTGTAATCTGGTCCATGGGGTCGCGAAGAGTCGGACTCGACTGTGCGACTGAACAACAAAAAGGACATAACTGTCCAACAACACACTTAGAGTGTATCTCAGGCAGTTGCGCTGTTATGTATCGAGCCTGAACTATACTGGCAACAAGGACTTTGCTTGGGATGCATGACAATAGATTGCTAGGATCCTAGAATGGGCCCGTAGGGAGACAGGGATCCTGGAATAAACCAACTGGGAAACAATAGAGAGTAAACAGCCTATCGTTGGGAGTGGGGTGTGTTTTTCAGGCACAAATACCTGGCTTCGGACAGGGATTTCCAGTCTTCTTTCTCTTGCTGAATCACAAATAAAATATGAGCTGATCACTTGAACGCGTCTGAACCCAGTATATTTCATGTACTATGTGAAATGGCAGGCCACGAGCCAGAATTTGGCTTTGTGTGAGTGGATTTACAGGGATCTGTGTGGCAAGAAACATCCATTCCCCACCCAGAGATGTTAAGTTCAAGAGACCCTCAAGAGGAAGCTTGAAGAATGAAAAATCTAGCAACTCACACTAAATATTTTAACAATGCACTTCCAAAGGCAAAATTAGGGACAAAATATGGATAGCGATTGACCAAGAACAGGTACCAGAAAATAGGGACAATCTGTAGTAAATAAAGAGAGTGCGATTGCAAGTTGAGATTTCAAATACTCCATCCTCCCCCAGACAAAAAACAAACAAACAAAAAATCCCTGCACATAGAAAATGATCACATCAAGGAGAAAATCAGACTAGATGATTTGACAGTTTGAGAGCCAGAACAGTGTAGTGGTTAAGACTATAGGGTTAGTATCTAGAACATCCAGGTTCGAAACCCCCCTCATGCAATGGAAGCTTGCTGGATGACCTTGGGCCAGTCACATTCTCTCAGTGTAACCTGCCTCACAGGGTAGTTGTAAGGGGAAAGGGGAGGAGGGGAGAATGGTGTAAGCCGCTTTGGATCCTGATGGGGCGAAAGGCCAGGTATAAATGAATTAAATAAACAGTTTCCTGTGCTTTGTATGGCCTCTCCTTGCATTTGATCGGGGAGATTGCCGGATGCGATAGCTTCATTTATTTTATTTCAGAGTATTTTGGGCAGTACACATATAATAAAGTAAACAATAGCTTGGATTCTGCGCTACAGCAGATCCACACAGCATTTCCTGTTTCTGTTAGAAGACCTCTCTTACAAGACTGCGGCAATCCCCTTTGCCTACACCACCAATTCTTGCTATATGGATTATCTTCTAAAGCCCCATGTAAATGTCTTGCAAAGAGAATTAAACAACAACAGCATGGGAAGACAAAGATTCCATTTGCACGGAAAAGTTCTGGGGGAATGCCAAAGCATGCACTGACTTAAGGTTGCCAACCTCCAGGTGGGGTTTGGCAATCTCCTGGAATTACAACTGAACTCTAGACAGCAGAGATCAGTTCCCCTGAAGAAAATGGCTGCTTTGGAGGGTGGACTGTGTGGCATTATACCCCACTGAGGTCCATCCCTAAACCCCACCTTTTCAGGCTCCACCCCTAAATCTATAAGAATTTCCCAGCCCAGAATTGGCAACCCTATGGCTCTGTCCTGGGCCACCAAATGCGGTCTCTGAAAAAGAAACACAGTTTCTTGTTCTCAGAGAACTGCTTTGCAACTACCATAATTTTTGTTTTTGTTTTTTTGCCATCGAGTCACAGCCGACTTACGTTGATCTCATAGGGTTAGGCACCACGAAGGCTGAGCACAAACAATACTGATTTGGTTTTTTAAAACCCATTGTATCCTTTAAGTATGATCCAGTGGTAGGGACAGAGGGCTTTAGAAAAGGATCAAGTAGCTAGCTAAGTGTTCTAAAACAGAACTGCATCCAGATACTACAAGCCTTCCTGGAACTGGGAAAGTGCATTTTAGGTAATGGGTAAAATTGGGACACTCTCTCTTGTGTTTGTAAAAGAAGATCTGATGTGGGTTTATCAGTGAAGCCTTGGAGATACTCACTGAGTCAAGTTTACTGTAGTCTTGTTCGTATATCATCAACTTTGAGAAACTCATTTGTACTATATATTGTTCATTGAGGACTACTTAGTTTGGTGACTTTCAGTCTGAAGGCTAAATTCAAGGTCTATGTTTTTAAATTTGCATTTTAAGTGCACTGTATAATAAACTGATTTAATTGTTCAGTTTGTTTTTATATTGTTTGTAGTATCTAATTCAATTGTTGGGTTGCTCCCCCCCCCCTTTTGGTGTATTTGACTAAGAGGGGTTCAGAAGTGGTTTGCCATTGCCTGTGTCTGCATAGCAATCCTAAGACTGTCTTGCTGGTCTCCCATGCAAGCACTAACTATGGCTGACCCTGCTTAGCTTCCAAGATCTGACACTGTATTAATCCATAACACCTTGCAACTATTATAATAAGGTGTATTTTGTGATGGATTTTTTTACTGGATGTTTTTATAAAACTGGATGCTTTTTATAATCGATAGTCCCATAGGCTGATGTGCCCAGCATGGAATTCAATCAGTGACATGTCAGCCATTGTGGTATAGACTGAGGTTAGTATGTCAGTGTTAATTTAATGAGATGTAGGTTCAGATTCCTATTCCATTGTGAGGCCCAGTTGCAGTAGAATTCTAAGAACCAGTTTGGTGTATTGGTTAAGAGTGGTGGACTCTAATTTTGAGAACCGGGTTTGATTCCCCACTCCTCCACATGAAGCCAGCTGGGTGACCTTGGGCCAGGCCCAGTTCTTTCAGAGCTGTTCTCTCAAGAGCAGTTATTTCAGAGTTCTCTCAGCCCCACCTACCTCACAGGGTATCTGTTGTGGGGAGAGGAAGGGAAGGAGATTGTAAGGGCAGGTTTTAAATCCAACTCTTCTTTCTGGGAGTAGGCTCCATTAAGTAGACTTGAGTATGTTTCTCTCTCTTTTTTTGAAAAAAAATATTGCTTTTTTCACTACACCCTAACAACTACAAACTACCAAACTAAACTGTGAAATACAGAGTAGGCAAGGATCTTAAAAAGTCTACATTCAAATTTAGGAATTCCCTATAGATATGATTACAAAGTAGGTATAGTAAAATAGCACTGTCTCGAAATACAGTTTAAAGTAACATAATAGTGCTTTATCTCAGGTAAAAAACAAAGTAGATTCTCAGATCTTCACTACGGCTTCTTCTGGTTACGCTTCTTCTTCTTCTCGAAGGGGAGTTTGACCTTAAATAATCTAGAGCAGCCGCCCCTAGTTCAGATTCAGAATCAGAGTCCATAAAGTTGCCTAAAGACACTGATGTAGATGAGGAACTGCCGCTGCTTGACCTATCTTGTTCGCTTATTCACCGTTTTTGGCGACTTGCTATACAGTCGCATCCCATCAAGCTCCAATGGATGTGTTCTGTACCGGAGCGGCAAGAAGGGAGACTGGACGATTTCGGCCTCCCCTAGAGCCCCATAGGGGGATTCTAGTCTGGGACGTGAAGTGAGCTACTCCCGAAGCTGTGGCTGAGGGATTGAGGCTCCCTTTTGTCCCCAAAGGTTCTACTGCACTGGGGCCAGCAATGGCACTCAGAGGCACACACCGAGTCCAGAGCAAGCAAAGGATCTAAATGAAGCGGAAGAATCTACCCTATCATGCAGCGGTTAATCAATATTAAATGTGAGTGCTGAAATACCTAAAAGAAGCTCTGTGGGATTGGATTTAAACGTAAGCCTTAAATCTGAAGAAGGGGGGAAAACCCTTCTGGAGGGGGAGGAGTAGCACTTGCGTAGTCTAAACAACTGAATAAAAGATGAAGGCGGAAACTGACTTCAAGCGTATGCATCCATCCATTTTTAGCACTCCAGAGAAAGATTTAAGAACTTTAAAGAACTTTTACTTTTAGCGTAAACAATATCTCAGCGCAGGGGGGAAATGGCGTCCAAAATGAAACTTACTACAGGAACTACCAGTTCATCATCACCGAGTCATAGACCAGAAATGACCATAGATGCTGCGAACATGATTTCCGAAGCATTACACCCTCTGCTGGACCAGATGACAAACCTCGACTTGAGTATGATTCTCAGCAGCACTGCTTAGGATGGCACTGTTGGTGACTGTGGGCCTTTGCCACCTTTCTACCTATCCTACCTCAAAGGTTGTTGTGATGATAAAATGGGATGATCCCATAGATCCTGGCCTGAACTCCTTTGGTACAAGGGCAAGCTGGATATGTGACAAATAATAACTTTTGGCAATGCAGATAGATCCAGTTGGTCAGCCGTGTTGGTCTGAAGCAGTACAGCAAATTTAGAGTCCAATGGCACCTTTAAGACCAATAAAGGTTTATTCAAGGTATAAGCTTTCGTGTGCATTCACATTATATCAAAAAGATTAGAATGCCAGTCAAGGTTCAGACTTATGAATGAATGGGAATGAAGAGAATGAAGGCGAGAATGAAGATTCCCAGACACTTCCCACAATTAGAAAAGACACCTTTAGACATTTATCTGCTAGTTTGACATATTTATTGCTTTACAACCGTTGACCTTATAACCTCAACTTGTTATTTAGTGTCTCTTTGCATATCGTGATCATCATCATGTTGCATGTTAATTTGCTGTCCATTCTCTGGCTATAAGTTTGAGCCTTGACTGCCATTCTAATGTATTTGATAAAGTGTGCGTGCACATGAAAGGACGTACCTCGAATAAACCTTTGTTGGTCTTAAAGGTGCCATTGCACTCTAAACTTTTTGGCAATGCAGTAGAGACAGGGCTTTCAGGAAAAGTTTTGCTTGCAGATGATGAGTTAAAACAAGGGAGCATGTACCATATTGAGAGAAACTGCTTATAGCATATGGAAGCTACCAGTTGTCACAGCTATTTCAAGTGGATGTTACGTTGCCAACTGTCTGTCAACCAGTTTGCCAAGCCTTTTAAACTAGATTTTTTTTTTTTTTTAAAAAGAAAGCTGAAGTGTTTGGTTTTGTTTCAGTCAGAACATTCATTTCGAAAGTGAGAGCCAACACAGTTGTAATAACCTCTCCTCCTTTCATCCTGTCTGAAAATATTTACAAATACGGTTTCTTGAATGACATGTATCAGTCCTGTTTAATAATACTGAAAAGAAAACAAGTTGCACATCTAGTGGTAGCCTGCCAATGCCTGTCTTTTATTTGCCTGAAGGGAAAATCTCAAATGAATTGGTCGTGTCTAATAGTATAAGCACCCTAATCTGGATTGTCCAGGCTTGCCTGATTTCCTCAGAGTTCAGAAGCTAAGTGGGGTCGGTCCTGTTCCATACTTGGATGAGAGACCACCAAGGTGTTCGAAATATGTGTGTTGCAAGGTCTAAAATTCAGTCATTATAGGGTTAATGTGTGCTATTGTTTAGACTGACCTGGAAAGAAACCTGGCACAGAGCCAATGGGAAGAAAGCCCAGGAAAACTGAAGCCTATTTACTAACAATCACTGGTTAATGCATTCAGGTGATTTCCTTCTAGGGGTCAAGAAGAAGAAGAATCTCCACAGTTGTAGACCATATGGTCAAAGTGTAAAGATGTAGCCTTAGGTGTCTTTGGTGTTTTGTAGATTTCCTGTGAAGCCTTCCCTTAGAAATAAAGATTTTACATAGAAGAAAATGCCTCCTCTCCAGTGAAGCAAAGATCCATTGCAATCTCTGAGCATTTAACTATTTTGCCAATTTTTCCAACACAAGGAAGTCCAGGCTTGCAATGCAAAGGCAGGCAATGGCAAACCACCTCTGAACGTCTCTTGCCTTGAGAACCCTATAGAGTCGCCATAAATTGGCTGCAACTTTATGGCACTTTCCACCCATAGTATAAGTAGGTATCACTTGGATGGGAACCCACAAGGGAAGTCCAGGGTTGCTGCACAGAGGCAGGTAACGACAAACTCACCTTGAAAATCCTGTGAGGCAACAATAAGTCTTCTGTAGCTTAACAGCGCTTTGCATACACATATGTACACATGTAACAGTCAATGTAATTTTAAAAAGGGAAAGGAGTAGCTCACCAATGATACTGCTAGAACCTGTTCCAGAAGGCAACTGTGTTGTTCTGCAGTAGAACAGCTAGATCTGAGTCCAGTAGCACCTTAGAGGGGGCTGGGATAGCTCAGAAGTTAAGACACTGAGCTGCAGAGTGGAAGGTCAGTAGCTTGGCAGTTCAAGACCCAAGTGCTGTGTAATGGAGTGAGCTCCCATCTCTGGCCCCAGCTCCTGCCAACCTAGCAGTTCGAAAGCAAGAAATTGCAAGTAGATAAATAGGTACCGCTTCGTGCACCTCAGCGTTTAGTCATGCTGGCCACATAACCATGGAAATGTCTTTGGACAGCGCTGGGTCTTCAGCTTGGAAACAGAGATGAGCACCACCCCGTAGAGTTGGATTTGACTGGCTTTCAAGAAAGGGAATCCTTTACCTTTACCTTTTTTGCACCTTAAGAGACCAAGCAGATTCTTGGGATATAAGCTTTCCTTCCTTGCTTGCTTGCTTTCGTATTTTTCATGTTTTCTAAAAACACTTGGGAGATGCCAGAAAATGTGTCAGTGGGTGCCTGGGCACTTACAGGTACCTCATTGGGAACTCTTGCTCTATGGAGCCACCTTAAGATGGTTGCGGCTTGACATTTTACACCCACACCCTCACATATCAGTGTCCTCTGGTCAATGGTATTCATCTAGTGTGGAACTAGGTCATATCACCATCTACATCTCTGTTCCTCTGTAGATTTCCCCAGAAGATGAAAAAGAAAGTCACTTCTAGAGACTGGCAATAAAATATTGTGTCATACCTCTTTTAATTATATTGACTGGTAATGCATCACATGATCTCTGATATTCAGCTTGTGCTCTTTCCCATTTAGAGTCGCCCAACTCTTGCTTCATTAATTTCTGGAGATTTGAGGGGGGTGCTTGAGGTAGGGAGGGAGCTCAGCAGGGATGTGATGCTAGACAGTCCACCCTCCAAAACGGCCATTTCCTCCCGGGGAACAGATCTCTGTAGTCTGGAGACCAGCCATAAATCTGGGAGAAATCCAGGTCCCACCTGGAGCAGTAGCAGACCTAAATTTTTTGGAACCTGAAGCTTGAACTGTTATGGGGCTCCCTTCTCAACCAACAACAATAGGGCAACATCCAGCACGGTCCAAGGGGCCTTGCTGCCCTTGCAAGGACCTCAAGGCCCAAATGGCAGAGAACGGGGGTGGGGTGGGGTGGAGCCCTAGAAAAGAATATTCTAAGATCAATATTAAGTACTTCAACTCATTGGCTTATGATTCCGTCACTAAAATAGCCTTATTTTAACAACAAACACTTATAAAAACTCCATCGACTTTGTTAAAACATTCATTTTTAGAAAAGTTCCTTCAGGGCCTCTCCAGGATTAGGGCCCCCGAAGCTTAAGCTTCATTAGTTTCATAGTAGATCCACCCCCGACCTGGAGCTTGGCAACTCTGTAAGTTGCATCCAGAAAGATGCTTCTCTTGTCCCATCCTAGGTACATTATTGGTTTGGCCGCTTGAACCAGCATGAGCTGTGGCCGCTGTCTATTGGGACTGTGGTTGATCGCCCAGTGCCTCTGATCCTTTAAATTAGAGCCATCTGGATGTGCCCCAAGAAGTGGGGACGTGACAGAGCTGAAGAAGAAGGGGGAGGGGGAAATGATGGCAGGAGCGCCTGGAAGAGACTAACATGAAATATGGAACCCATAAGCAAAAACCTTAATGAAACTAGAAACCTGTCTGCTGAGCCGGGATAGAGAGGGAAGATTGGTAAGGAGTTTTTCTGCAACCTATTAAACAAACCATGGAAGCTGCAGCAAAAGGGGACTCGTGAGAAGACGGGAGGGGGGGGGGTCAGTGTCTTTTCAAATACTAAAGATTGCTGAAGGGCCCCTACAGTGCTGTGAATTTGTACAGGGTGAATTTCTTTAAGATGCGGCCTCTAATCTCATTTCCCAGCTGGCTTCCCCTCTTATTGGTGGCAAAGAGCCGTTTTCATTCCTCCCTCAGTATCGGCCAGGCTCACTGTTAGGACCCCCGGCACTTGGATTTTCCATCTCTCTACTTCATACCCCTTCACGCGGAGGAAAATAGAGAGCCCCTGCAAACTTTTGGCTTCCTGATTGCTGTCCTGCCTACACGGCTGAAGGGCCCCCCCCCTCACTTTTTGAGGACGTCTTGTTCAATTGCTGTTCATGGCAATTGCTAGGGTTGCCCTTAATCGAGATTCATCTTCCTCTCCGGGGTCTCTAGAAGTTAAATCTCTGACAACCAAGCTTGAAGAGCTGTTGCGAAATCCATGATGAGATTTCCCACACATTTGCCTTTGGGAAACTGCAGCTCTGAGCAGCTGGGGAGTGGGGCCAATTCACATCCAGGGCAAGAGGACAGGAAGTTTAATCACTTTCTCAAATCCCCCCTCTCCTCATGGCTGTTTACCCTATTGAGAGGCATATGCAGGCAACTAGCATATTTTCCCCAGCCAGGCAAATAGGTCAGAGGAAAAGGTTCTGGGGAAAAAAATGTTCATTCCCTCCCTTCCTCTGCACTGCAACACCTGTTCAAATTGCTCCCACCCACAACTGCTGCTGTTTAGAAAATTAGAAAGTGCCTGGGAGATTTGTTCAGAGAACCCCCAGTTTCTCATCTAGCTTAGCACTGAGTGCTAGGATGGAACGTCTTAGGTCTAATGTGCATGCATAGGTATGAACATTAAGTAGGGATGCCAATCTCCAGGTGACACCTAGAGACATCTTGCTATTATAACTGATCTCTAGATGATCAAGATCAGTTCCCCTGGAGAAAATGGCTGCTTTGGAGGGTGGACTCTGTGGCACTATATCCCTTTAAGATCCCTCCCTTCCACTAACCTAGGGTTGCCAGGTCTCTTACCTGTCTGCAGCTCCCGTTCAAGGACTTTTCATGCGCGCGCATAGTGCAGGTGTGCCATAATGATGTCACCCAGAAATGACATCATCGCACTAAGGGACGCTCTAGCATTCAGCCTGAAAACTCTATGATACCATAGAGTTTTCAGGCTGAATGTTAGAGTGTCTCCCCAGCAACATGCCCAGTGTGTTGACGTCACCTACAGGTGACATCATCGCGCCAGGCACGTCAGCCTGATCCAAGCACTTTGGGGGTGAAGTTTCCCCCGCTGGCCAGATCTGGGCCAACAGGTTGGGGGCCCCTAAAGCAGGCAAACCCTGCCCCCCCCCCGGCAAATCTGGCAGCCCTACACAAACCTTATCCTCCCCAGGCTCCATCCTCAAAATCTCCAGTTATTTCCCAACCCAGAGCTGGTAACCCTAATGTTAAGGCACCATTCAGTTCCTAGTAATGGACTGTAGCAGAATTTATGGGTTTTCCTAGAAGAGGAGGAGGAGGAGGAGGAGGAGACTGGATTCATACCCCACCCTTCATGAGAATTTTGTAACATGAGAATTGGTCCTGACCTTGTAGCATGAGAATTGGAGGAAAGCAGGGTCCAGTACTTTGCTTTGGGGAAACAGATGCTATTTGGTTTCAATTTACAATGAAAGGGAAATTGTCTCCTCCACCCCCCATGGGGCCATGGGTTGCTAAGGTTGCTAAGCCCAGAGACATAAGAAGGTGTGTGTGTATAGTCAAGCAAACGGAAACTGCCCAGGATAAGTTCAGCCCTTTTCTGGCAAGTGACCTGGAGGTGCCCAGTTTTGTTTTTGCCATGTTCCGTTCAACTCCCTTTCAATTCTATCGTCAAAACATGTGAATCATGGGCACCGAGAAGTGCATTGGTGGGCATCATGGTATTCTTGGGGATCACTGTTTTATTATTCTGTATATTTATGCATTTACTTCATTTATAACCTACCTTTCTCCAGACTGGGGAACCAAAGTGGCCTGTATCATTCTCCCGAAACCGCCTAACACTGAATCAGGCCATCGGTCCATCACAATCAGTACTGTCTACTCAGACTGGCAGCACTTGTCCTATTCTCAGGCAGGTCTTTTGCATCACCCACTGCTAGATTCTTTTTAACTGGAGAAAACCTTCCGCATGCAAAGCAAATGCCACGGCCCCTCCCCACAGCCCCTTCCAAACCTTGCTGAAGGTAAACATTGATTTATTAAATTTATTTAATTCATTTATACCACACCTTTCTCCCCAATGGGATCCCAAAATGGCTTACACTGTTCTCCTCTCCTCCATTCTATCCTCAGAACAACCCTTTGAGGTAGATTAGGCTGAGAGAGTGTGCCTGGCCCAAGTGGGGATTCGAACCCAGGTCTTCCAAATACTATCTTGACATACTTAACCACTATACCACACTGGCTCTTCCCCTCCATTTTATCCACATGAGAACCCTGTGAGGTAGGTTAGGTTGAGACTTTGTGATGGGCCCAAGGCCACACAGGAAGCTTCCGTGGCAGAACAGGGATTTGAACCTGGGTCGGGGCCACAGTGGCTCAGAGGCTAAGATGCTGAGCTGCAGACCAGAAGGTCTGTAGTTCGGCAGTTCGAGGCCCTGGTGCCGCGTGACAGAGTGACCTCCCGTCTCTGGCCCCAGCTCCTGCCAACCTAGCAGTTTGAAAGCAAGAAATTGCAAGTAGATAAATAGGTACCACTGAGGTGGGAAGGTAACAGTGTCCCGTGCACCTCGGCATTTAGTTATGCTGGCCACATGACCACAGAAACGTCTTCAGACAATGCTGACTCTTGGGCTTGGAAACAGAGCTGAGCACCATCCCCTAGAGTCGGATTCAACTGGCTTTCCCAGATCTTAGTCTGACACTCTAACCACTGCCATACTGGTTTTAGGAATCAGGAGTTCTCACCTCTCCCTCTCATATACTGAGTAAGCATGTCAGCAGTCCTATCTGTACTGAGTTTGAGATAAGTGTGTTTGAACTCAGAGAATTTATTTCTTCCCAAAAGGCAAAATAGGATAAAGCCAGGACAGTGATTTACCAAGGACAGGAATGAGAAAAATGGGTAGGTTATTTATTTTGCTTCCACTCTGGTTGGCTTTGACTGTTCTGTTGCTAACCAACGTGTTGAAATGAGATGGTAATAAATCAGACCTCCTAAAAACACAAATCCAGAGAAGAGAGATTCTCTAGCAAAGCAGAGAAAGGCCTGGTGTAAAGGATTTTTAAAATTCTGCCTTTCTGTTCTTCTCCCCCCTGGGCTTCTTTCCCTGTGTCCATTACTTTTATGTTTTCTAATTTTTTCAGGTGTAAAAGCGCAGTGCGGTGTGGAAGAGACTGACCTATAAATCAAGAAGTCTCCGGTATGAATCTCATGTTTGTCATAGCTGTGCTGGGAGGCCAGAGGCGAGACACGCCCTTCCCATCTGCAATACGGGATTAATAATCATGACCTGCTGTACAGGTTGTTGTAAGGATTATAACCAGATAATACATCTGAACATTCAATAGTGTTGTATAAATGCTAAGTATTATTGTAATAACTATACCGTGAACCACTTTGGTGCCTCCAATCCAAAAATCAAGATCTAATCGATAACCGGGGAGAAGGAGAAACATACAACGCAGCTTTTGCCAGCAACTCTGAGTTCTGAGGGTTTTGCCACATTAGGAGTCAGTGTGCTGCTTGCACTCCGACACATAACAGGCTTTTCCCGTGTGCCCACTGAGACTCACACAAAGATTTTGTATTTGGCTCGGGTAGGATTCTCCTCCTAATTAGTTTTTCAGTTGTGGCTGAATTTGCTGACACTATGTCCTCCCTATCTCGATGAGCCAGCTGTTTGGGCATGAAGGAAGACTGGTTCTTTTCTTATAATTGGAACAAGTTAGCAGCCGAGTATTCTCTTTGCAAACCTTCACACACAGAAGAATGTTCGGGTGTTCCTTGCAAGACGATAAATAACACCGCGGAGGAAGTCGTCCTCCTAAAAAGAGGTGCTCGCAAAGATTCCAAAACAACCAGAAAGGAAGCTTTGCTTTCTTCCTTGCATTTTTGACCACAGCATTTGTTCTGAGTAGCTTTGCATAAGCAGAGAAAGTTGTTACCACTGTAATCCTATGCAGGCTTGACTCCCGTCTAAGTCTGTTCATATCATGACACAGGGACTGAATGGTGCTACAAATAAAATCAGCCTATGGCTCAGGTAAGCCAGTTTTGGCCGCAAATTGTTTCCTGTTTTAAAACTTTGGAGCAACAGTAGGGCATCCATCACAGAAATGCCAGAGGGGCCTGATCATTATGGGGATGGTGGCACGGGGGGGGGGGAATGAGGGGTTTGTGTTTCCTTCAGTTTAGTTTGGCTCCCAGGTGAGCAAAGCTGTTGTGCTATATCCAAAGGTGATGCTAGTAAGACTGTGGAGGGGGGGGCTTTGAATTGCAAGCTCCCCGATAGCGCGTCACAAACAACTTCTGAAACTCCTGCATCATACTCAGGATTCTTGACAGATCAGTTCCAGGGTTTCATCTATTTTGTAGGAACCCTCCTGATTTGCAACATCCCAAAGCATTTACAAGCCTCTAGTGCATGTTATTGTTAAATGGCACCAGCTGGGTTACGTGGACTGTTGTAGAACAATTGCCTTGCCGTCTGCATTTCAGAGAAGTCCAGCATGGGGAACAGTAGCTTTTAAATGTCAGTTCCCCTTTTTCTGTAAATTGCTGGCTGAAGAATTAGAAATGCTGCAACCAGGCGGAATATGGGAGGGACCTACAGTGAGGACACACAATCAACTTTGTACTTTATTGTTATGGTGCGCAGTAAATAAACCAGTTTGTAATACCCACATCACTCTTCCTGTATGTGTTGCTGTACACTCCAGGACAAGTGAGTAAGGTTCATGTTGTGAGCGCAATTATTACTCACACAGGATTAACAAGTCCGAATCTGCACTTATTGTTCAACAAAAGCCCAAGAGTAACCCTGCCAAAGATACGCTGGTTTCATTTGGCAGGTCCAGCCTTCAAGAAGACTTATGAGCAGGATCAGTCTGGCAACTCTGCTCAGCCCTCGCTCAGAAACTCAGTTGTGATTTCAGCTCACACCTTTTAATAATGTTGGACACATTGGTAAGACTGAAATAACATCAGCTCTTCTTTATGACCTAAGCAGTTAAATAGAAGAAGAACTCCAAAATACATAAAGAATAACCTTTTACTCTTCACCTGTCCAGACAGACAGACAGACAGACAGACAGACAGACAGACAGACAGAGAGAGCCTGTTTTCTGTTCCTGTGAAATATATTTGCCTGTTTCTCCCCTTTCTCTGGCCTTTTTGAGTACACAGTTTTCAAATGCAGGTAACAGCCCTAATAGCCCAGATGAACCTGACCTCCATGCATGGAAGCGAAGCCGAGTCAGCCACAGTCAGTACTTGGACAGGGCTGCTATGCAAAAGTAAGCGGTGGCAAACCACCTCTGTGCATTTCTTGACTTGAAAACCCCACGAGATGGAACTTTCCGGGGTCACCATGGATCAGTTGTTACTTAATGGCACACTTTACTCTTTTTCCAAATGCATGCATTCTGTGCATTGATGTTCTTCACATACAAACCTCCCAGATGAATTTTGGTTTAGATGGAACAACAAATCATGGTTTGCTGCTATCTATTTCCTCCCCCACCCAATGCCTCATTCATTTACCAACATGCCAGAGGGACTGCCTCACCCCATGTGTGCCCTGGGGAATTTTGTGCTCTATGGATCAAGCCCTGCTGGTGGTCCCCGGCCCAAAGGACATCCAATTAGCCTTAGCCAGGGCCAGGGCATTCTCAGTTTTTAAATATGCTAATTATGAAAGGCAGTTTGGTGTAGTGGTTAGGAGTGTGGACTCTAATCTGGGAGAACTGGGTTTGATTCCCCACTTCTCCACATGCCGCTACTGGGTGACATTGGGTCAGTCAGAAGTTCTGTCAGAGCTGTTCTGGAAACAGCAGTTCTCGAGAGAGCTCTCTCAGCCCCACCTACCTCACAGGGTGTCTGTTGTGGGGAGGGGAAGGAGATTGTAAACCACTCTGAGACTCCTTTGGGTAGTGAAGGGTGGGGTATAAATCCAATCTCTTGTTCTTGTTTATATTTATAGTTAATATGTATAGAATTTTTTGATATGTTCTAGATTTTGTGATCTGCCCTGAACCCCCTTGTGTGTGTGTGTGTGTGTGTGGGAATATAAGTTTACATAAATAAATAAAATTCTGCCTCACAGGGTTGTTGTGCAAATGTAATGGAAAGGGAAGGGGGAGCCATGTACACTGGGCTTCTGGCAGGATGAGCCATTACAAATAAACCAGGGTACAGCATAACGCAACCACTGAATACCCTACAAATATCTGCTAAACAGACTTCCAACCAAAAACAACACAGAACAGCTAAAACAGGTAAAATCCCATAGTTAAAAGCCCAGGTAAAAAGGAATGTTTTTGATATGGTGTTTAGGATTGCCAACTGCTTGGGGGAAAGATGTTCTGTCCCTTTAATAAAGGCTTAATGGGATGTTATTTACCAGGTGATGTTATGTACCTGCATGCCATGAACAGTTTCAGCTGCCTATTTCCATACATCAAGCCTCTGTTAAAGGGATAGGATACTTTTTTGCTCCCAGTTGTTGACAACCCTATTTCCCTGCTTCACTTCAAGGGAGAATGTTCAAAAGCACGAAATTATTTGGAAAACAACCACACGACTTCTGCCTTTCTCACACCCTATTGGTATTCTGTATCAAGCATAGCCCCAACAGTCCTTTCCCCTTACCTCACCCTCCTTTTATTATGGTGTGCTAGGCTGTGAGTCTGAAATGAGATGCAGAGCAGTAAATCATCAATGACAGAACGCAGCAGAGTTTTATGAATCTTGTATTTTTTCATGCTACCATCTCTAACCTTCTGGTTTGACCATGTGTGTATCATGTCTGGGCCGGCATGTATTCCATACCAAAAATAAATTAAAGTTCTGCATCTAGGCAGTTAAAATTCTGCACCAAAAAGAAAGAAAGCTAAATTCCACATCTTGCATACATTATGTTAAGTGAGAAAATGTGCATACTTTCTCTTCTTTTGTACCACTTACTCTGACAATTTGTATAACTGATTATGCATGTGGTAGTTAGGGGAGAGTCAAGTACAAAGAAGGCCAACCTCAGCTATTTGGTTTCTGAAAATTCAGTTTCTGTTCTGGTTTCCAAGATTTGAGCAACCTTGCTGTCAATGTCTCTTCACCTAGGAACTCTCGGTCTGGGGCCAAGTGATGCTCTGTATTCTTGGTGCTTGGGGGGAGGGTGAGCAACAATGGGAGGGCTTCTACTGTCCTGGCCCCACTGGTGGACCTTCTGATGTCACCTGGTATTTTTGGCCACTGTGTGACAGAGTGTTCAACTGGATCCAACATTGGTTTCTCTTATGTTCTTATGTTCACATCATAAGTTCTAAAAACTTACATTTTCTTGGTCTGCACGGTGGCCATCTTGGTCTGCAGTAGAACAGCCAGATTCAAGTCCAGTAGCACCTTAAAAACCAACAAGATTTTCAGGCTATGAGCTTTCAAGAATCAAAACTCTGATAAAGGGAGCATTGACTCTTAAAAAATCTCATACCTCCAAAATATTGTTGCTCTAAGGTGCTACTGGATGCTTAGATTCTCAGCAAGATTAATCCTGTGCTCCTACTTCATTCTGAGTCAATCCAAATGATGCTTAGTTAAGATGTATCAAACCAGGAGCTGAAACCATGGTTTGAAGTTGGTTTATTATACTGTCCTGACTAAGGGACATTTTTAGGGTGGCTTATAGTATATTTAAAACCATAATATTATAAGAGTATCATTGCTGGTTCAGACCAATGATCCTTCTAGTCCCCCGTAATATCCCTGAACATGGAAGTTCCATTTAGCAATCATGCCCCCATGAAGTTGCCTAATCCCCTTTTAAAGTCCTCTAAGCTAGTGGACGGGATGTGGAGTGGCATGGTATAGCCTGATCTCATCAGATCTCAGAAGCTAAGCAGGGTCGGTAGTTAGATGCGAGACCAGCAAGGAAGACTCTGCAGAGGAAGGCAATGGCAAACTACTTCACTAGCCTTAAAAGTCCCTCACTGGGGTTGCCATAAATTGGTTGCATTTGTCAGCATGTATGTACATAAGCTAGTAGACATTACTACATCCTGAGGCTGAGAGTTCCGCAGGTTAGCACTGCAGGATCTAATTGCACTTGCTTTTGTCTGCCCTGAGTCTATGGCCCTTGACCTCTCTTATTACGTGTGAGCGGGGAAAGAAGAAGAAGAAGAGATTAGATTTATACCCCACCCTTCACTCTGAGCATTTTACAATCTCTTTTTCCTTCCCCTCCCCACAACAGACACCCTGTGAGGTAGGTGAGGCTGAGAGAGCTCTTTCAAGGACTGTCCTTGAGAGAACAGCTCTGAAAGAATTTGTGACTAACCCAAGGTCACACCAGCAGCTGCATGTGGAGGAGCGGGGAATCAAACCTGGTTCTCCCAGGTTAAGAGTCTATGCTCTTAACTACTACACCAAACTGGTTATCTCTTTCCCTTTTGTCCACCTCATACAGAATGTTATAAACTTCTATCATGCTCCTCCCCCTTTGGGAATAGTTTATGAAATTTTGGGTCCCCCCATTTCTAAATACCAGTACTTAAAGCTTGTACTCTGAATGTATTAGTAGTACCTCTGATACCTGGGTGTGTTGTGACATGGGAGTCTTACATCATCACAGCAGTGTTTAAGTGCTTTCACTCACTGGAACACACCTAAGCCTGCCATGAAAGATGGCCAAAAGGGTATTGGCGAAAGTGCTGGCCACTCCACATGATTACAAGCCTTTAGCATGCGGTTGGGCTGGATTCATCATACCTAAACCCTCCACAATGAAGTTTTAATGATAGGTTGCGAGGTCTATGATTGTAGAGGTGGCCACGGAGCTACAGCCTGCAACTTAACAAGGCAGATTGTCTGCTAGAGTTGTTGGCTTGCGTTATGCCAGTTACACCCGCTGGAAAGACAGAAATCCTGTTGGAGCAGCCCAAAGTAAGGGTTGCCAATCTCCAGGTGGGACAGACAAAAGGCAAGGCTTTTTTATACATCTCTCAGCTGTTTCTTTGTGATAGGGCCGTTTTGGTGTTCCACTTTTGAGGAAGCAAGGTGATACGGCAACTTGAAGTTGGCGGGGCCCTGAAGTGGATACGCAAGTGGTGAGACGAGTGTTTTTTTGAAGAGGGATTATAAACATCTTTATTTTGACTTTTCACTGTTTGAGGAATTTGACTTGGACTATTTCTGAAGGTGGATTAATAGGACTGTTTTTGTACTTGGACCATGTATTTTTTCAGTCTCTGAGTACTATATTGTATTTTTGAATAGCTACTCTATTTATACACGTTTAGATTATTGCTCATTGAATGTTGAATATATATATATATTGTGTTATTTATGCACGGTATGATCTTTTATATCTTTTGCATTACTTACAACTTCCAGGTGGTGGCTGGAGATCTCCTAGGATTACAGTTGATCTCCAGGGGACAGAGATCAGTTCGCCGGGAGAAAATGTCTGCTTTGGAAGGTGGATTCCATGGCATTACACCCCACTGAAGTCCCTCCCCTCCTCAAACCCTGCCCTTCTCAGGTCCCGCTCCCCAAATCTCCAGGTATTTCCCAACCTGGAGCTGGCAACCCTAGCTGAAAGGACAAGTCTGGTCCAGGACTGGGAAATGAAAGAATCCATAAACTTAAAGCAAGCTTAGCTGTCCTCGCTTTCCTTGATAGGAATCTGGCCAATGAGTGCTCGAAGAACGTTATAGGAAATCTTCATTACAAATCCTGATTCTCTTTATTCTAGTGGAATAGATTTTTTGCACCAAATGCAGAAAGGAGCCTTTGTGGCATATTTATTTACTTACTTACTTTATATTCTGCCTTTCGCCCCAAGGGGGACCCAAAGTGGTTTACATCCACCCCCTCTCTTCCATTTTATCTTCACAACAGCCCTGTAAGGTAGGTTAGGCTGAGAGTGTGTGACAGACCTAGGGTCACCCAGCAAGCTTCCATGGCAGGAGTGGGGATTCGAACCTGGGTTGTGGGAGAAGGACTGGGGGAGACCTGGCTTTGAATGCCCACATGCTCCTGGAGCTCACTGGGTGATTGAGGGCCAGTCACAGTGGGGCATCTTGGGGCCAGTCCCCCCAACTTACCACCCAGCCCCCCTCCCGACTTCCCATCCAGCTGATCTATTTTATTTTTCATGTGCACCACCGGCTGCGCCAAGCTGAGCCATCGCTCTGCCCTGCCTGCCATCAGTGTACCTCCGGCTGGCTGCGGACCAGGCATGCCACAGGGCACATCTGATCCCTACACCAACCCTCTCTCTCATCACTTTTTAAAAACTTTTACTCTCTTCTCACTCCTGACACAGTGCCCCCTCAACTTATTTAAATGCCCCCTGAAATCAAAAATCCTGGCCATGGCCCTGCTCTTAGTCCAACCTACATTACAAGGTTGTTGTGAGATCAAAATGGAGGCTGAACCATGTAAGGTGTCTTGAAATTGCTTGGATGAAGGGCAGGCTAAAAATGTGACAGTTTGTTTTTATCAGGCCTTTTTTTTGTAGAAAAAGCCCAGCAGGAAATCATTAGCATAACAGGACACACCCAACAGCAGAAACTCATTAGCATATTAGGCCACACATCCCCGACAGCAGAGTTCATTAGCATATTAGACCACACCCCCATGTTATTAGAAGTGTGGTCATCCAGCCACACCCACCTTTTGCTTCTTCTTCTATTTACCTTGTTTGTTAAAACCCAGGACTTTTTTTGTAGCAGGAACTCCTTTACATGTTAGGCCACACACCCCTAATGTAGCCAGTCCTAATGATTTTCTGCTGTTGGGTGTGGCCTATTATGCTAATGAGTTCTTGCTGGGCGTGGCCAACTCGGGAGCCAGCCAGAACTCCGTCCCTGTGCGTTCCTGCCCCAAAATAGCCCTGGTTTTTATGGATGGGCAGTCATGCTTGGCTACATACAGGCTTAGATCCTGTAAACGAGTTCTGTGTGTGCCAGGTGGTCTCCGCTGCGGCACATGCTTCCTCTCCTGCTAGCACTCTCATTTGTGCAAGGCTCCTTTTTCAGCAGAAAAAGAAGCGCAGTCCATGGCAGAGACTATCTAATGTGCACGGAACTTGTTCGTAGGACCGAAGCCATTGCAAATTCATTAGACATTGAAATGAATTGTTAGTCAGCAGGCTTACACAGTGGACAGGGAAGAAAGCTAACAGGAAGAAAGTGGACTGATTTGAAATGTGGTGCTGGAGGAGAGCTACGGATAGCGTGGACCGCCGGAAAGACAAATAAGCAGGTTCTAGATCAAATCAAGCCTGAACTCTCCCTAGAGCTAAAAATGACCAAACGGAGGCTATCGTTCTTTGGCGACGTGATGGGAAGAATCACTGGAAAAGACAATAATGCTAGGAAAAGCTGAGGGCAGCAAGAAAAAGACCCAACGTGGGATGGATCGACTCGATCGGGGAAGTCACGGCCCTCAGTTTTCAAGACTTGAGCAGGGCTGTTGATGGCTAGGACACTTTGGAGGTCATTAATTCAGAGCGACTTGACCGCACTTATCAATTTGTCTAATGGCAGGCTGCACCATGAAGTTGTTCAGGGGCTGTCCAGATTCCAGGCATGCCACCCAATGCCTTTTTGAGCTGTGAGTTGGCCTATGATCCTAGCATTTATTTAGGTTCTACAATACACCATCCCAACAAAGATGATGAAACTGGGCAGGAAGGAGGAGGAGGAGGAGGAAGGAGTGTACGTGCACATGAAACCTTATACCCAGAATAAAACTTAGTTGGTCTTAAAGGTGCCATTGGACTCTAACACACACACGTATACAGGGCCGGCCCCAGGTGTTTTTCCACACTAGGCAAGGACACCTTCTGGCGCCCCCCTCCCCGTGCTCTTTCCTTGGCAAGGGCCATGGAGGGGAAGGAGGTTTAAACCCCCTTCTCTTCCATCTGAGTGCCGGCTTACTGGGTGCCCCACAGCTGTGGAGCGCGCCGGCAAGCCAGGGAAGGGGTGGGGGTTTAAACCCCCATCCCTTCCGTCTGAGCACCAGCAAGCCAGGGAAGGGGCAGGGTTTTTGGCGGGGCTTTTGGCGGGGGGGGGTTGGTGCCCCTAAGGGCCGGCGCGCTCTAGGCGAATGCCTAGTTCACCTAGTGAGCGAGCCAGCCCTGCACGTATACGTACACAGAGGGAAAACATGATGATCAGTGTGGGGTTCTCCCGTGTGTATGAGTGTATGCTGGCTGAGGATTCATTTCATGCCATCTGACGAACAGGGCTGTAGCCCCCCTGCTAATACTATGAGCTCTGTTCAAAGTGCCACAAGACTCCTTTTCCTTTTCTCTGCTTTTTATGGCATTGTCATTTCTGTAGACGGAAGTTGTGACAATTGCGTACGTTTTAATCATTTATATAGACACGCCCATGAGTTAGTTAACCATCTGCCCAATGCATAACAATGCGTAATCATTACTGTGAACTGATGTATACATAATCATCGCTTAACACTCGAGCATCTTTGACAGCTTTAACCTGTGATGGCCTAAGTGTTTTAGGGACTGGGCTGGATAATTTTGGTAGCCTGCACTGAAAATGCTCCTATCTTTTAAGGCCAGACCAAGATGGGTAGCCATGTTAGTCTCTCTGTAGCAGCAGAAATGAGCAAGAGCCCAGTAGCACCTTAAATACTAACAAAATTTGGGGCAGGGGATGAGCTTTCTTGAGTTACTGCTCAGTTCTTCAATATCTCTTGTATCTGAAGAAGTGAGCAGAGGCTCCTGAAAGCTCATACCAAATTGTGTTAGTCGCTGAGGTGCTACTGGACTCTTGCTCTTTTCTCCTGTTTTTTAAAGAGCAATTGTACACATTTCTATGCTATTTTAATTCAAATATTTGCCTTTGCAGGCTTGTAAGGGAAACAGATACATAAATGTTAACAATTCAGATATTCTGCAGGGGATTATCAGTGCAGTCTTAAACAGAGTTAACGCACTTCTAAATCCATTGAAGGCAATGGGCATAGCCCAGTATAACTCTGTTTAGGACTGCTCTGTATTTTTATTGTTTATTTATTTGATTTATTCATTGCCCCATCCCAGCTTGCACCAGGCTCCAGGCGTTGTACAAAACTAAACAGGAAGGGAAAGTATAAATCTACAAATGAAAAGGTAAAAATTCTGGGCATTGTATGGCAGAGGCACAAAGCCACAAAACGATTATACAAAGCATTAAATATTCAAATATTTATTTTAAATATTTATATCCTACTTTGCTCACCAATGGAGACCCAAAGCACCTTGTATGTCGCTCTCCCCTCCTCCATTTTATCCTCAACAACAACCCAGTGAGGTAGAACAGGCTCAAAGTACATGACTGGCCCAAAGTCACCCAGCAAGCTTCCGTGGCAGGGTGAAGAGTCGAACACAGGTCTCCCAGGTTCTAGTCTGGCTCATTAACCACTACACCATGCTGTATCTTACCAGGACCCATGGTTTAGTTGGCTTACTATTTTCACAAAAGTGTCGCAAATATCTGAACCACTCAAGGGCAAATGTCCAATCACAGAACATGTGCCGAACCGTGCAGCTTGTAGAAAGACTGGGAAGTTTAGTTTTGTTTGGGAAATCCTCAGATTGGGCTGTTGACAGGAAGGGAGTTAAGGGAGGCAAGGAAGCATTGTAGGTGGGGGGGGCGGGGGCAAGGGGCCAGCAAGTCAAGGATACAGCAGCCGGATCAAAGGGAGCGGCAGCTGAACGTGACATTATTGATTTCAACTAATCTACCAGCCCTATCTTTGGCTTCAGATTCCTTTATTTATTTGAGCCCCTAATTTCCTCCGGCTTGGCACATCTGCAAACTGCGGTGTCATTCGGGGGCCCTTTGCTCTGCCCAAGCGGAGGTTGGACTCTTGAGACACTGACCCTTTGCTTTTGAGCACACACGAGCTTTCATTTTCGAAAATAGGAACTGATCCAAATGGGTGTCGCAACACAAAGCCGTGTTGGGCTAGCTGGCAGAAGGGTGACTCATCACATTTTGGCAGCCCAGCAAACAGCAGCACATTCTAACAAGAAGGAGACGTTCTACTGTCTATATGCAAAGGCAAGGCAATGGAAAGTAACGAGCAAAACACAGAACAGCAGACAGAATGTGATCCCCGGGTAGGAAGTGACCAGAAACTATACCCACTTGATGCAGTTCCAGGGAATCTGCTGGTTAAGACTTTTTTTTCTGTCAAAGCTGTTACGAATGAAAGAACGTTCTGGGTTTAAAGTACCAGGAAGATGCTTCCAGGTGATGACACATGTGGGGGTGGAGGCGTGGGCGGCAGATTTGGAAACCGATTGCATAAAGTCCGTGGCACACTGAAAACTGCAAGTTACAAGCTCATGCGCTCCTAGCAGTAGGGCAGGGCACTGGCAGAGGAGGACTGGCAGGTAAGAAAGAGGACGATCCTTCCCCTGCCAATTCTCTCTACAATTTTCCTTCCCCCCCTTTCTTTTTCTTCCCCAAAAACAGGAACCGAGCTTGTCTTGGGAAGATTGGCAAGGGAGAATCAGTGGGAGCAGGAGAGGTTCAGCATCCTTCTGTCTCACTGTTCTCTTCAAATGTCACTCCTGTGTTGCCTGTTATTTTGGCAAACTCAGGTTTGGGATTACGTATTTGTTGATAAAAATGTCTTATATGTCCCATTTTTATCCCAACCTTCTTCCAAGGAGCTCAGTGCAGCATACCTGATTCTCTACTCCTCCATTTTATCCTTACTCTTCCATCATAGGAGCTGCGGTGGCTCAAGGGGTTAAGATGCTGAACTGCAGGCTGTGGAAGGTCAGTAGTTCAGCAGTTCGAGACCCGAGAGTGCCGCATGACGGAGTGAGCTCCCGTCTCTAGTTCCAGCTCCTGCCAACCTAGCAGTTCGAAAGCAAGAAATTGCAAGTAGATAAATAGGTACCACTTCGGTGGGAAGGTAGCAGCATTCCGTGCGCCTTGGTGTTTAGTCATGCCGGCCACATGACCACGAAAACGTCTTTGGACAGCGCTGGCTATTTGGCTTTGAAACGGAGATGAGCACCGCAACCCTAGAGTCGGATTCGACTGGCTTTCGAGCAAGGGAAACCTTTACCTTCCGTCATGGAAGAAAGGTGCAGTATTCAGACCCTCAGACCCTGGAGAGCTGCTGCTGGTCTGAGTAGCCAGTACTGACTTTGATAGACAAATGATCTTATGCAGTATAAGGCAGCTTCATGTGTTCATCTGTTCATAAATATATACTCTAAAAAGCACAGCTTTGGCACACTTATCAATGGATCACTGAAATAACACTGCTTTCAAGTGGCACCTAAAAGTCACAGTGGGCAGGAAGTTCTACAACCTTTTATGTCACCATTGAAAAGGTGAATATGAACCAGAATTACTATGGGTGGAAACCAGGGATTTTATCAAGGAAGAATGTGCACAGACTATTCCTGTAGCCAAAAGAAATGAAAGGCCTTGATGGATGACTGAGGAAACTCTTAAAATTGCTAAAGATAGACAAGTAGTAAACATAAAAGCTGACAGAAACAGAATCAAAAGTCTAAATGTAGGCCCAGACCTGGATAGCCCAACCAAGCCTGATTTTGTCAGATCTCGGAAGCTAAGCAGGGCAGACCCTGGCAAGTATTTGGATGGGAGACTGACAAAGGGTACCAGGGCTAGGAGGTCAGAGGCAGGTTTCAAGCCACATCCTCCATGCCCCAGTAAGAGTCACCAGAGGTCACCATGGCTTCCAGGCACAGGTACACACATGCATGCACGCACACATAAAAATGCAAAAATACAAAAAAAGTCTAAATATAGTGTTTCAGCAACTCGCATGTAGAGACAAAGAGAACTATTATAATAACCAATGTAAAGAAATAGAAGAGAACGACAAAAAGGGAAGAAGAATAGATCTTTTCCGCAAGATCCAAGAAATCAAAGGGAAATTTAGAACATGGTTAGGCATGCTGAAAGATCAACACAGAAATACATTAACTGAACAGGAAAAAATAAAGAAAAGATGGAAACAATACCATGAAGAACTATAAAAAAAGAGATGAAAGGATGACAGATTCCTTCCAAGATGGATTTTTTAAAAAAGAAGAACTACAGTTTTAGAAAGTGAAGTGAGGCCTGCACTGAGGCAGTTGAGAGAAACAAAGCACCAGGAGTAGATGCCCTGAGCCTCCAGGGAGGGCGGGATACAAATCTAAATAATTAAATAATAAATAAAATTATTCCAAGCCACAAACTGTTCCAAGCAACAGTCCTTCAAAATCTTAACAAGAATATGCCAGCAAATATGGAAAACAAAACAGTGGCCCATGGACTGGAAATTCTCAATTTACATTCCAATTCCAAAAAAAGGAGACATCAAAAACTGCAGCAACCATCTCATTCATTTCTCATGTGAGTAAAGTGATGTTCAAAATTGTATAACGAAGACTGCTACCATATATGGAGTGAGAAATGCCAGATTTTCAAGCTGGATTCAAAAAAGGAAGGAAGGAAGGAAGGAAGGAAGGAAGGAAGGAAGGAAGGAAGGAAGGAAGGAAGGAAGGAAGGAAGGAAGGAAGGAGTTTGTATACCCCCACCCTTCACTACCCAAAGGAGTTTTGGTGCAGTTTCCATTCCCCTCCCCACAACTGACACCCTGTGAAGTCGGTGGGGCTGAGAGAGCACTGAGAGAGAGAGCTCTGACTGACCCAAGATCATCCAGCCATTTTTATGTGAAGGAGTGGGAAATTAGATTCTCCAGATTAGAATCCTCCGCTCTTAACCACTAAATCAAACTTGTTCTCAGGAACATGTCAGATTGAAATCAAGTTAATTCATGCCCCATTACCAGAAGACAAGAAGAAAGGAGATTCCTTTGAAATGTGGTATTGGAGGTTCTAAATCAAATCAAGCCTGAAGTCTCCCTAGAAGTGAAAATGTCTAAACTGAGGCTATCATACTTTGGTCTTGTTCTGAGAAAGAGTCACTTGAAAAGACACTAATGCTAGGAAAAGCTGGAGGCAACAGGAAAAAACGAAGACCCAACATGAGATGGACTGGCTCAATCAAGGAAGACATGGCTCTCAGTTCCCAAAACTTGAGCAAGGGTGTTAACAATAGGGCATTCTGGAGGGCATTCATTCACAGGGTCACTACAAGTTGGAAGCAACTTGATAGCAGTTAATACATGCACAAAGGCCCTGTCACACGTGAGCATGCACCACACCTCTGATGGTGTTGGAATATAGAGTAGGGTTTCTGTAGATGATGTAAGTGTCTAGGTAGTCTCATATCAATATTATTACAAGTTGAGGCCCCATAAGGAACCACAGGAAGTATAAATTCCTGGGGAAAGGTCTCTGGCTGGAATCTCCTCCTCCTTCTGGATCCTATAAACACTGGCCACTTGAGCATCTCTCTCTGTTTTCCTTGATGCCTTCTTTTAACAAGGGCTTTTTTTTGTAGAAAAAGCCCAGCAGGAACTCATTAGCATAATAGGCCACATCCAACAGCAGAAACTCATTAGCATATTAGGCCACACCCCTGACAGCACAGCTCATTGGCATATTAGGCCTCACCCCCATGTTACCAGAAGTGTGGTCATCCAGCCACACCCACCTTTTGTTTCTTATTCTGTTTACCTTGTTTGTTATCAAAACCCAGGACTTTTTTTGTAGCAGGAACACCCCTAATGTAGCCAATCCTAATGAGTTTCTGCTGCTGGGTGTGGCCTGTTATGCTAATGAGCTCCTGCTGGGCGTGGCCAGCTCAGTAGCCAGCCAGAACTCTGTTCCTGTGCGTTGCTGCCCAAAAATAGCCCTGCTTTTAACACTCAACTGTGCCAAGAGTGCCATGCCTCCTGGAAGATGCTCAGTCCTCAGCAGGCCATTGGTAGGGTTGCCAGCCTCCAGGTGGGGCCTGGGGATCTCCCTCTTTTACAACTGATCTCCAGCTGACAGAGATCAGCTCCCCTGGAGAAAATGGCTGCTTTGAAGAATGGACTCTAGGGCATTGGACCATGCTGAGGCCCCTCCCCTCCCCAAACCCCACCCTCTCTTGGATCCAACCCCAAAATCTCTAGGTATTTTACAACCCAGACATGGCAACACTAGCTCTGTATGTGTGTGTGACTTTACAATATTTTAAGGACACAGTCCAACACAAGTGAGTCATGGCTAAGGTCACAATCCTAAATGACATAGATTCTAAATGACATTGGTGGGACTCGCTTCCGAATAAATATCCTTAGAGTTACTCTGTATCTTCCACTGAAATCAGAGCAATCATAAATTAGGCCTGGTTCACTCATGCAAAAGAATGGGGGGGGTGATGTGGAAGGGCCCTGAGATGGGTTGGACCACTTCAGACTGCAGGTTGTGGGTTACAGCTTTGGATTCTGCATTGCATCATGCCCTCACAGAGGTTCAGAAAGGCCCAGGGCTGCTGCCAGCTGTTGAGGCCTTTTGTAGGGCTTCCACTTCTCCCACTCCAACAGGACAACTCCCATGGGGCAGCCTTGCCAGCACACAGGAAGTAGGAAGGAAATGGAGGGAAATAGGCTTTGTGTCGACACTGCAACGTAGAGATGTCAGGCCTACTATAGTGGGAGATCTCCTGACATCCTAGCTCTTTGTCTGCCAGTGCCGTAGGCACTAGTTCAAGGAAATGGGGGGGGGGCAGGGATGGAGCTTTCTCCAACATGTTGATGTGAGTTATGGTAAAAACATTGTGGACCCTCTTGCATTTACAAGAAACTCTATGGAAAAACCATAGAGTTTTTGCGAATATCAGAGGTCTAATTATGCCCTTTCCATTTTTTCCACTAGAAGTGGCATCAGTGCGCTAGTGCAGCACAAGTGCGCCAGGCCCCACCTCCAATGTCTCCCAGGGGTTGCTGGCTGCAGCCTGGAAAACCTACCATAATGTCACTTTTGGGTTTGTGCCAGAAGTGATAATGCAGCATTAGTGTGATGTCCATTTGTATGTCCCCAGCCCAAAACCCTTAGCCAAAATGAAGATAAAAAATGAACTACATCCAATGAACATAAGAATTAGTTGTGAAACTTTTAAAATGCCCCCCCCCACCCCAATCAGCAAGTGTCTAAATGCCGGCCACGTGAACACTAGGGTTGCCAAACCCCCCAGTTTGGCGGGGGTCCCCCGTTTTGGGGGGGGTTCTATCGCCACTGGCCAAATGGCTGGCGGGGGAAGCCCTGCCCCCAAGCCCCAACGCCCACAGCCACCCCTCTCCCTTCTCTCTCGAAGGGCTCCCTTTAAATGCACAGAGCTGGCGTTCCCCGCTCACCTGAACGCCAGCTCCAAAGGCAGCCTTCCCCGCACGCTGGATCTCGAGTGGAGATCGGGGGCCTGGAAACTGCTCTTAAAGGGGAAGTGCAGGAAGCTGGCGTTTCCCCGCAAGCCCAATCTCCGCTCAAGATCGAGCGCGCAGGGAAGGCTGCCTGTGTTTAAACGGAGCTGGCATTCGGGTGAGCGAGGAAATGCCAGCTCTCTGCACAGCATTTCCCTGCGCGCAAGGGGCACACAGCTGGGGTGGGGAGCGGAGGTCCCCAATGTGACATCATCACGTCAGGGATACCCCGCCCCCTCCGGGAATGGCCCCCAAAGTCCCCCGCTGCGGGCGAAGATGGACTTGGCAACCCTAGTGAACACGGAAATGTCTTCAGACAGCACTGGCTCTTTGGCTTGGAAATGGAGATGAGCACTGCACCCTAGTGTCAGATTTGACTGGCTTTTGAGCAAGGGAAACCTTTACCTTTACCTTTTGAGGTTGAAGCCCAGGCCTAATGGCCCTGTTGCTCTCCCCCCTGCTTCCCCCCATGGTCCCTGCATGACATAAAAACTCCATACAAACTGAAAACAGGGAAGTTTTTTTAATCAGAGGGGAACTTTCCAAAATGTGATCTCCAACAGCAGCCAAAGTGGAGAAGACCATTTGATCCCCTGAGCATTCTGCCATGATGCCATCTCATTGCCACATCATTCTCTTACATGTGGGAACCAGGCCTCAATCATGACTGTGTGACCCGTTCACTTCAAAAAAACAGCTTGCATCATGGTTAACTTGGGTGAGACGGTACCCTAAAACTGGACCTTAGAGCCTCCATTCTATGCACATATGTAGTGGAGAGTAATACAATGTATGGTGTCATCGGCTAGCATATAGATTTCTGCCTATTGTTTTAGAACAGAGGAACAAATTACCATCCAGCCAATGCTAAGAATCCTGAAATCTTGTTATTTTCAAGCTGCAAGTTAGTACAATCCAGTGTTCCCTCTAAACTGAGTTAGTGTGAGCTACCTCACAATTTTTTAGCCTCTGGCTCTGTAATGTATTTGGCAAAGTGTAATCTGCCTATTGAAAGACCATGTTAAGCTTCATGCCTAGACAAGGATCCTAATCCTCAACATCTGATTGGTTGTCTAAGAAGCACCGTCCTATCAGGACGAACCTCAAACTCTTGGGGGGAATGAACCCTATTGGTTCTTATCTCTGTAATCTTATTGGTTACTTGTATGTAAATAGGCGTGGCTATATTAGCCGGGAATGTTTAAAAGGGAGCAAAGCTCCACTCTTCTCTGTTATCTGTTGATCTGCTGTTTGCTATTCTGGTTGACTTGAGCTGTTGCTGAATAAAGCTGAATCACTTTGCTGAAATTATGTTAAGTGTCATACTTAACAGGCCCACACATTTTTGTCTTAACTCAGGAAGGAGGGCTCCGGAGCAAACTAATTTATGCCGTAGCCAAATCACTCCCTCACAACTTTAATGCCAGTAGCTCACAAAGTAGATTTTTAGCTCACAGGGCTCCTTAGCTTAGAGGGAGCATTCCAGTATCAACACATTTATTCTGATGGGTTTAGATTTCCATAATTCCTCACAAGATTCCTCTGATAAGGGTTTACCTTTGTCTGGATAGTGCCCGTCCTGCTTTCTAACCACAAGTTTTTCCTGTTAACGTTTTATAGACATGCACTCATTACGCTTCCTCCAGATAGTCCACAGGGCTGGTTTTAATTTAATTGTGATACAATTGTAGAAAGAGTGCATAATTGTTAACAAAACTTGTAGTCATCCCCCTCCCCAGCTGAGAATGCATATTGCTGGGAAGTTTCACGAAAAGTACTGCTTTTAATGAAAATATTTATGGATCTGGGGAATTAGTCTGCATTTCACATTGTATCATCACATCTGTATGAATTTATTGAGGATGGATCCCTGCTACTGATACGTGTGGAGTAAATGGAAGTCTTTATTAGAAACAAAGGACTTCAGGGTGTCAAAGGTTTGGGCAGCTGCAATCCCTTGCATAGAAACTTGCACATAAACCATATTAATGTCAGTGCAACGTAGCCAGCGATAACTGGAGGCAGGGACTTTGTGGAGACAGGTGAAATGCCACAGATAGGGCCAGATTAAGACATTCTGGGGCCCTGAGCTATGTCAGAGGGTCCATAGCACTGCCAAAAAAAATGAAAAAAGGAGTTAAAAAATAAAATAAAATATTTCGAGGCTCTTCATAATCTGAGGCCCTAAACCAGAGGCCCCCAACATGGCCACATGGGTACCATGGCACCTGCCGATACCTTTCCTGGCACCTGCCCAGTGTTTTTAGAAAATGGATGAGGCCAGGTGGGGCTTTCACCCACCAGTGCTTCAAAGTGGTCACTGGAGATCTGATTGGCTCTGTGGATTTCTCAAAACATTGCTTTGGCGGCAGCGGCCACCACGGCACAAAGATCATCACTATCTGATGAAAGGTAAGCCAAGGCAGCCATTTTGTGGCTGGCTTCCGCCTACTGCAGCAGCTATTTTGTGGCGGTCCTTTCGAGGCTGCACCCATCGCACTGTGTCAGAATTTATTTATTTGTTGTATTTATAACTTGCCCTCCCCGCAAGCGGGCTCAGGGCGGCTCACATTGCCTGGCACCAGGCGCCAAGGTTCATATACAGTTAAAACATTTAAAACATTTAAACATTTAACACTATTACACATTTAAAACATTCAGCGATTTCAATTAAAGTGCAGTCAATAATACCAAGATGGTGCAATCTATCATGCAAGCTCAGGCAAGTACAGGATCCTAGGTGGTTTGGCTCGATCTCACTGCAGGTTGCCTCCACCACAATGTTAACAGTGGTCATTCATGGTAGTGTGGGCGGCTCCTAATTAAAGGCCTGGTGGAAGAGCTCTGTCTTGCAGGCCCTGTGGAACTGCACAAGATCCTGCAGGGCCCTGATCTCCTCTGGGAGCTCGTTCCACCAGTAAGGAGCTGCCACTGAGAAGGCCCTAGCTCTAGTAGCCATGAGCCTGGCCTCCCTGGGGCCTAGAATAACCAGTCAATGTTGCGTCCCTGACTGTAGTGCTCTCTGGGGTATATACAGGGAAAGGCAGGTATGTTGGACCCTGGCCATATAGGGCTTTAAAGGTAAGTACCAGCATCTTGAAGTGAATTCAGTATGCTATTGGCAGCCAGTGTAGCCCCTTCAGCACTGGCCGGATGTGCTCCCATCTAGGAAGGCACATCAATAGCCTGGCCGCGGCATTCTGCACTAGCTGCAGCCTCTGAATTTGTGCCAAGGGCAGCCCCATGTAGAGAGCGTTACAATAGTCTAGCCTCGAGGTGACTATGGCATGGATCACTGTAGCCAGGTCATCGCGATCGAGGAAGGGAGCCAACTGCGGAACCAGCCGCAGATGGTAAAAGGGCAACTTAGCAATGGTTGCTACTTGGGCCTTCATTGACAAGGAGGGTTCCAGGAGCACTCCCAAAGTCCTAACCGCCGGTGCAGGGACCAATGGTACCCCATCAAAGGCCAGGAGTGGGAGCCCCAACCCCGAACCTCCCCAACTCAGGCACAGGACCTCCATCTTCACCGGGTTTAGCTTCAGCCAACTCAGCCTGAGCCAACCAACCACAGCGTGCAGTGCCCGGTCCAGATCTTCTGGTCTGGAGTTTGACTGACCACCCAACATCAGATAGAGCTGGGTGTCATCAGCGTACTGGTGACACCCCAGCCCAAACCTCTGGTCAATCTGGGCAAGGGGGCACATGTAGATATTAAAGAGCATTGGGGAATGCACCGCCCCCTGAGGCACTCCACATTCGAGCAGGTGCCTCCGGGACTGCTGTTCCCCTAGCACCACTCTTTGTCCCCAACCTTGGAGAAAGGAGACAAGCCACTGCAAGGCAAGCCCCTGTATCCCCATGTTGGTGAGGCTGTGGGTTAGTAGCTGATGGTTGACCATATCAAATGCAGCCAACAGGTCTAACAACAGCAGCAGTGCTGAACCGCCCCAATCCAGATGCCTCTGGAGGTCGTCCGTAAGGGCAACCAGCACTGTCTCCATCCTGTGTCCCAGGCGGAAGCTGGACTGGAAGGGATCTCGTATGGAAGCGTCATCCAGAAAGCCCTGTAACTGTATTGCCACTGCCCTCTCAACTAATTTGCCCAGATAGGGCAAATTGGAAACCGGCCAATAGTTGGCCAATTCAGTCAGATCCAGGGATGGTTTTTTCAGGAGAGGGCAGACCATTGCTTCCTTGAGTGCCCCCGGGAACTGTCCCTCCACAAGGAACTTGTTGATAATCTCCCTAAGGGCACCACGAAACCCCTCATGGCCAGCTTTAATCAGCCAGGAAGGGCATGGGTCAAGGTTGCACATGGTTGGGCGTACAGTCTTGAGCAATCTGTCGTCTTGCTCCAGGCCAAGTGGGCCAAAGGAATCCAAAGCCAGAATCGAAGACGTGCAAGGGGCCTCAAGTTCGCTCATTGTATCAACTGTGGCAGGGAGGTTGCGGCGGAACGCCAAGACTATCTGCAAAATAGCACACAAATGCCTCGCAGCCAATGTCCAATTCCCTAAGATTTGGTCTGCCCTGTGGCAGAACTGTTATAGCCCGAATCGTTCTACATATTTGCACCAGGCGTGAGCTAGGAGACACAATCATAGCCACATAGAATTCCTTCTTAGTGGCTTCGATTGCCATCTCATAGGATTTCATAAACATCCTATAAGATGTTCTTGTTGCTTTGTCTCGAGCCTGATGCCACCGTCTTTCTAACCATCTGAGCTCTTGCTTTAAAAGCCGCAACTCCCAGGTATACCTGGGAGCGAGCCTAGAGCGAGGGCGCAGAGGGCACCGGGGAGTGATCTCATCAATGGCTGCAGAGAGTCGGCTATGCCGGTCCTCCACAAGCTCATCCAATGAGCCGCCAGGGGGCATCGGATCCCACAGAGCCATTTGAAGCTGCATTGGTTCCATTTGGCTCCATGGGTGAGCTAAAATCCGCTCACCACCTAAACAGGGTCGGGGTGGCACATTCAGAAGGGCCTCAGAGCATGGTGGTCCAACCATGGTACTGCCAAAGCAGTAATCCAGTCCACTGTTACCCCAGCCGTGAAAATCAAATTGAGCGTGTGCCCAGCCCGGTGAGTGGGGGTTGTTACAAGTTGGGAGAGTCCCAGCGCCGCCATGGATGACACCAGGTCCGCTGCCTGAATGGAAGTCGCATCATCAGCATGGATGTTGAAATCACCCAAGACGATCAGCCTAGGGTGTTCCAGCACCCAGCCTGATATGGCTTCAATCAGGACTGGTAGGCTATCAGCTGGTGCGTCAGGCGGTTGGTACACCAGCCAAATCGCCACACTCTCCCCAGCCTCCAGTACCAGATCAACACGCTCGAGGCCCAACAGTGGGAGTGCCCTGAGAGAGTAAGCCTCTCAAATGAACATAGCCACTCCTCCCCCCACCCCCTAGTCCGGGATTGGTGTAAGACCGAGAACCCAGGAGGGGCAACCTGGGAGAGGCCTACTGTCTCCCCATCCCGCACCCAGGTCTCGGTCATATAAGCCAGAACTACCTTCTGTTCCATCAGGAAGTCCCGGAGGACCATGGTCTTATTGTTTATAGATCTGGCATTGCACAACACCAATGCCGGAGGGGGGTTATCCATCCTAGCCCCACTGCCAACAACTTTCGGGATGGGTCGCAGGCTGGAAGGGTGCCGAGCCATCCTGTTTCTCCGCATCCTTCCCTTTACTTCTTGCCCGGACCCACCGCTAATTCCAAAGGTGCTGACAGGCTCAAAAAGGTTGGGGACTCCTGACTTATACTGTAATTTAGTTTGTGTGTAAATCCAGGTCTGGAACACAGTATGCGGGTTAGATCCAGACTAAATGGGAAATTTCCTCTGAATCCTCCTTCCTTCCACAGATCCCTTCATGCCATTCCTTGGGGTCTCTTTCCCCCCAGGAGTAGCATCCTGCAGAGACTGGTGGGCTGCAGTGGGAAGGGGGAGGCAGGATGTAGTCTGGATCCAGTCCCCCAGCATTTGCAATAGTTGCTTCTTAAGTAATTACATTTCATTTCCACCTAATGTCACTGTCCAGTCTCTTGTTACAGGACATCCTGTACAGATGACGGTCCTAAGAGCTGATCTACATTTGCAACAAGACTGTGTGGTTTGTTTATTTTTTTTCTTTGCCTAGAACTTTGGGGGTTTATTACTTTCTTGTCTGAATGCTCCTGCCCTGCATACAGACAATCAGTATGACAAAAAGCTACTTTTAGCATATTTCTCTCAGGTATTTATTTATTTGCTTCATCTATGCCTCACCTTTCCCCCAACAGGGGACTCAGATCAGTTTACATGCTTTTCTTCTCCACAATTTTATCTTTACAACATCCTCCTGAGGTACCTGTCCCCATACAAGACAACTCAGTTGGTTGAACCCCCCTGGACACAATGCTGTTTGTTTTGTATGCAGAAAAGAAAGTGCAGACTGGTTCCATTGGAGCCCTCCCTGTCCCCCAGTGATGCTGTACTGCCACTGTTCTCGCGTGCTCTTTCACAGGTGGAGACTTTGCTTCCAGGTAAAGTCTCCCAGCACCTTAACCCGGAAACATTCTGTGACTTGCTCTTTCCCAAGAGCTTGCTCATGAGATTTCTGACTCTGCCCTAGGCTGGAGCCAGTCCCCAAACCGCTTGACTGAATGGGTTTGCTTGAAGTGAATCCCCTGGTTGGGATATAACCCATGAGGACATTATCAGCATTTGACCCAAGGCATGGTGAGGCAGGGGAGAGCCAGTTTGGTGTAGTGGTTAAGTGCGCAGACTCTAATCTGGGAGAACTGGGTTTGATTCCCCACTCCTCCACTTGCACCTGCTGGAGGGCCTTGGGCAAGCCATAGTTCTGTCAGAGCTGTTCTCTCAAGGACAGTTCTCTCAGAGCTCTCTCAGCCCCACCTACCTCACAGGGTGTCTGTTGTGGGGAGGGGAAGGGAAAGGAGTTTGTAAGCCACTCTGAGGCTCCTCCTCCTCCTCTTCTTCTGAAGCCATCCCTTAGAGGGCAAGCAGAATTTCACTACCTGAAGAGACTTTGCCCAATGCACTGCTTTGCAGATGAAAATCCAATAATGAGACTCCGGAATGTCATAGCAGAATCATGAATACAAGATTAACATTTGGGTAGTTCTTTGATCAGCCCAGCTGGGATGCAATGCTATTCACTTCCATTAACATCTGCAGTTCTGAATACAGGAAATGTACAACTATTCCTAGTCACTTGTTAAAGTAATAATTTAGCTGGAAATAGCAGGATGGGGAGAGAATTTTCTTTTGAGATTGTGAAGTTCAAGGCTAGTTCTTCTGAAGAGGGACATAATCAAGTTATAATAAGGAGACCGTGGCCAAGTGAGAAAGGATCGCCTATCAGAATACATGCTTTGTCTAGTAACATCTGCAACATCCCAGCATTATGCATACAGTAATGTCAAGAAATAGCCACAACACTTAATTCCTTCCAACCAACAGACCAAATCATCCAGAGTCTAAAGATCAGGCCTAGTTCTGTCTAATTATTTTCTAATAATTTGCCCTTCACTACCTCAGCCATGTAGATAAAGCTAGTCTGGAAACGCATAAATACATGATGTTATATTTAATTAACAAAGATGCCCATGGAGTGATGAGGGTGCTCCAAATCTTTATTGTGGCCCTTCTTGCCAGGAGCATGGAAAGGTCAAACATGCAAATAGTATAGAAGAGAAGGAAAGGATTAGTTTCCTATCAGAATGGCCCTTACTTCTGTATTGAGTGAGCTGCTTGCTTACTTATTGTTTTTGCAGGGAAAATGTAGAATTTGTGAGGATGATTCCAAGGTGAAAAGTCACATTTCTCTTAGCAGTTTAGATTTTTGATCATATTCCTCTCTCCACACCCAGTTAGACAGCTCAAAAGTACGAAGCAGAGAAGCATCCGTGTTTGATGAAAACCGCAGAATGCAATCCACAAAATACCTTTTATTAAGACCAACCAAATGGCACATAACCATGTGGACTCTTTCAAGTTCCTCAGAACTCTTCTTCAGGCTGGATGTTCCAAAAAAAAAAATTAAAAGGAAAAGAAAGATATTAGGACCTGAAGTAAAGTCCTGTTGCCGTCTACTTCTGCACACTGCTAATATTGGTATCCAGTGATCCTCAGCTTTTCTATGAGCTAAAGGCCTTAAAACAATTACATTCCACAGAATATGAATCATAAGAACATAAGAGAAGCCAATGTTGAACCAGGCCAATGGCCCATCTAGTCCAACACTCTGTCACACAGTGGCCAAAAGTACCAGGTGCCATCAGGAGGTCCAGAAGTGGGGCCAGGACACTAGAAGCCCTCCCACTGCTGCCCCCCCCAGCACCAAGAATAGAGTGCATCACCTGCCCCAGACTGAGAGTTCCTGTCTATACCTTGTGGCTAATAGCCACTGATGGACTCTGCAATCTCTCTACAATGGAATTAAGGGTTACTAGGAGAAGCTGCCATGGCTTTAAAAGAATCATAGAGCTGGAAGGGCCTCCAGGGTCATCTAGTCCAACCCCCTGCACAATGCAGGAAATTCACAAATACCCCCCACACCCCCAGTGACCCCCTGTTCCACACCCAGAAGATGACAAAAAACCTCCAGGATCTCCAGCCAAACTGAAGAAAAATTGCTTCCTGACCCCAAAGTAGGGCAGACAAAACAGCTAGATTCCAGTCTAGTGATACCTTAGAGACCAACAAGATTTTGAGGGTGTAAGCTTTCGAGAATCAAAGCTCCCTTTGACAGATACGCCTCCTGACGAAGGGATCTCCCTGACGAAGGAAGCTGTGATTCTCGAAAGGTTATACCCCCAAAAATCTTGTTGTCTGTACGATGTTACTGGATTCAAATATCTAGCTGTTCTAATGCAGACAAACATGGCTATCCTCTGAAACTGTCTTCATGGAAGATAGATCCATCAGTGGCTACAGGCCATGGTGAGTAAAGGGAAGCTCCGCATTCAGAGGCAGAAAGCCTCCAAATACCAGTTCCAGGAGGTCGCATTAGAGAGAAGGCTTTCAACTCTATGCCCCTTTGTATGTCTTCCAGATCAACTGATTGGGCCCATCTATTAGATGGACCACTGCCCTAATCCAGCAGGACTCTTCTTATGTTCTTGTTTCCAGATGTGGCTTTCAAAGAAACAGATCGGTGGTGCGTATCTAACCATCCACAGACTGTTCAGGACTTTGTCACTTCTCCGTCCTGCTATAGTCCACTGAGTTCATAGAAATCTTGTTCCTGGGGCTCAGCAAATCCTTGGGAGCGGCATAGGGGGCCATGGAGGGTTCTGCTGTGGGTGGGAGAAATTGTCAGAAATCACTGCTCCCCAGTTCTTAGAAAGAAAATGCTGCCTGGGGAACTGAGTGGCTGGACACAGGCCAGTGGTTTACTCATGACCAATCAAAATGTCAAGAATCTGTTGGAGGAGCTCGTTTATATGTATTTTAGTGTTTCTGAACTTAGTACTGAAAACCCACATCTTGAATAAGAACAGTTATTCTAAAGTTTAGTAGCTTTCCCATTTATAAAGGTTTTCTGATTTTTTTTAAAGTAATGAGAATGAGAATAACTTCCTTACTCTAGCCTTTACACACTGTCATCTGTCTGGTTCATTTTTATCCTGCCCAAGGCGGCGCAGATGGTGTAGATCAGGGGTGTCAGACATAAGGCCCCGGGGACCAGAACTGGCCCATCCAGAGCTCTTACCTAGCCCCCAAGCAACTGGTATGTACAGAAATATAAGGTGCTCCCTCTTTTATGGTATCTCTTGGAAAAAACCTAGTCTTGCATATGATTAAATACATTTATTGGGGCTTTTTGTGGGCTCCCCAGTAAATCAATTGCTTTCACTGCTAGGAATCAATTGCTTTTGTTTGTATTTTGTGTAAAAAACAATATCATTACTTGGGTTTGCCTGTGTCCTTTATAAAGTTTATATCTCCTGTACCTGGCATTACATTTTATGGCATACATGGCCCGGCCCGACAAAGTGATATTTGTGTCAGACCTGGCCCTCCTCACAAATGAGTTGGACACCTCTGGTGTGTAGATAGTTCTACCTTCCCCTCAGCAGCCTTGTGAAGTAGGTGAGGTTGAGAGAGAATGACTGATAAGCAAACTTCATGGCAGGACGGGGATTTGAACCCAAGTCTCCCAAATCCCAGTCTGACATTGTAACAACTGTGCCACACAATTACAGCCCCAGAAGACAAAGAAGGATGTACTTTAGGAAGCAGTGATAGTGGTTTTGATAAATCTTATACAGGGAATTTTGGGTGAACAAGAGGGCCAGATGATGCCATTTAATGATTTGTCATTATCATATATATTTTATGCCATCTTTCCACTGTACACGAGGCTCTCCTCCTGTATTTGAAATTCACACTTTCCTCCGAGATAAGCTGAGCTAAGAGCCGAAGCAGACTCTATGCCGGCCACAAGTCGAGTTTTCCAACCTGACTTTTAACAGGCATTACTTGGCGGCACTAACATTCCCAGGCGCTCTGGGCTTGATTTGGCTGGGGAGTGCAGCACAGAGGGCAGGGGTTCAACCTATCCCCTGCACTGTTTTCCTGAGTTGAAACAGCCACAAACAAAGCAGAAATTTTGCTCACAAGACTCCACAGCCTAGAGGGAGCATTGGCTGTAACATGTCCAGAGAAGGGCAACGAAGATGGTGAGGGGTCTGGAGACCAAGTCCTATGAGGAAAGGTTGAAGGAGCTGGGTATGTTTAGCCTGGAGAGGAGATGACTGAGAAGTGATATGATAACCATCTACAAGTACCTGAAGGGCTGTCATATAGAGGATGGTGCAGAGTTGTTTTCTGTTGCCCCAGAAGATTGGATCAGAACTAATGGGTTGAACTTAAATCAGAAGAGTTTTCAGCTAAACATTAGGAACAACTTCCTGACAGAGCGGTTCCTCAGTGGAACAGGCTTCCTTGGGAGGTAGTGGGCTCTCCTTCTGTGGAGGTTTTCAAACAGATGGCCATCGGACAGCAATGCTGATTCTGTGAACTTAGGCAGATCACGAGAGGGAGGGCTTAGTTCTTGTGGCCCTTTTTTACACACCCAGGGAAATGCTGATTGCCACTCTGGGGTCAGGAAGCAGTCCTGGAGGTTTTTTGTCATCTTCTGGGCATGGAACAGTGGTCACTATGGGTATGGAGGGGGAGATATTTGTGAATTTCCTGCTTTGTGCAGGGAGTTGGACTAGATGACCCCAGAGATCCCTTCCAACTCTATAATTCTATGATTCTATGAATCAGTTCACATATTCACCTGCTAGCTATCAGGCATAGATTAGTAATCAACTCAGTACAGACATGAACCAGGGCCCCCAAGTATGCAGTAATCAAATATGGATGGGTGTTCCATGGATGTATATAATTCCCTCTCAGTAGAATTATAAAGGAGACTGAGTGTATTGAGTAACTATACAAAAAAGTGACTTTTTCTGTAACTCAGATCCTAAAGATATGAAAGCATGAATGCAAGTACTTGGGTTCAAACGTGGAAGAAAACGATTAAAAGATGGGATGAAATTAAAGTGTTGTCAGTAAATTAATGCCTGGGCTGAGATTTTAATTGAGTTCTCTGTTCCAAAACTATGGCACTATCCGCTTGGTCCCACCCCGTTGTACTGTCCACTCCCCCCATTATCAATATATTTTGTCCATTCCTGGGTATTTGTGCAGAATTTCCCAATACCTTTATATCTTTCCAAGCTTTCTTAATTAAGAGAGCACTGAAACCAATCTTCTTTCTTTTGCGGATTTACAGACATGCTAATTCCCTCTGGCTGGTCTTCAGGCTGTGGTTTATAACAGTGCCATAAATTCCTGAACAAGTGGACTTTGAAATGCTTTTTAAAACACACACACACATCATTGTTTTGATATCATTATGTCATTTAGCCGACTGAGTTGACATCACAGCAGGTCTGTAGTGGGAATTTAACTCAACAGAAAATCAGCTACCTGAAAAATCAAAGGACTGGAACACAACATACAAGAGACATAAACTTTGGCCTGGTAAAAAGACATGTTTTAGCTGAGCTCTGTTCCCTCAATCAGTCCCATGTATCTCAGCATTGCGGCTTGTTCAGACATGCGGCCTGGTCAGTGGATGACTGTGGTGTCAACAATTAACTTGCATATGGGAATGTTTCACCATAGAAGCAGCATCACAGATAGAAAGGGGCTTGCCGTTTTGTAAATAAATGAACAATTTAATAAGGGCCGTTCAGTGGCGGAATGAGTTGGCTAGGGAAGTCGTGGGCTCCCTCTTCTTGGAGGTGTTTAAGCAGAGATTGGATGATTATTTGTCATGGATCCTGCATGGCGTAGGGGGTTGGAATGGATGGTCTTTAGACCCCTTCCGACTTTTGAAATTCTATGACAGCCCAGTTGCCGTGCTTCAGCTTCACACATTCAGCTGCCCGTCCTTCTAGGCTGATACAAACATGCACATTCACTACCACAGGACTGCTATATCAGGTGATGATTTGCATGCATGACTGGACCATTACCAGTATAACACCCTAGACAGAACTGACTCTCTCAACCTCACTTCAAACAGAAAGTTTCTAGTGGGCCCACTTCACGTATTCTGTGATCAAGCATATAGGAATTGGGTGGAGAGAACTCAAGGATCTGATGAGATCAGGCTGGCCTGGGCCATCCACGTCAGGGCTTCCTAGAGGTTAAGAAGCTGAGCTGCAGGCTGGAAAGTCTGCAGTTTGGCAGTTCGAGACCCTAGTGCCACGTGATGGAGTGAGCTCCTGCCAACCTAGCAGTTCGAAAGCAAGAAATTGCAAGTAGATAAATAGGTACCGCTTTGGTGGGAAGGTAACAGCGTTCCGTGCACCTCCTCATGCCAGCCTCATGGCCATGGAAACATCTTCAGACAGCACTGGTTCTTCGGCTTGGAAACAGAGATGAGCACCGCCCCCTAGAGTCGGATCCAACTAGCTCTCGAGCAAGGGAAACCTTTACCTTTACCTTGAAGCAACTGTGCAGTCCTAGGTAGCAGGACTTCTTGGACCACCTTCCAGTCCTGTCTTGTGCATGTTGCTTAGCTAGCAGCTACCAATGCATGATCACTCAACTATGGTTTGGTCCCCCAGGAAATCTATTTATTTTGATAATGTTGCTGGGTTTTTTGGTTCCTGCCCCCATCTGAGAGTTTCTGGTGGCTAGCCATGTTGGTCTTATGCATAAGAATTAAGTTTGAGTCCAGTGGCACCTTTAAGACCAACAAAGTTTCATTCAATGTATCACCTTTCATGTGCATACACACTTTGAATCTGAAGTGTGCCTGCTCATGAAAGCTCATACAATTGAATAAAACTTTGTTGGTATTAAAGGTGCCACTGGACTTGGTTCTACTGAGAGTTTCTGTTGGGGATAAGAAGGTTTCCAGTTAAATAAACTAGTGGCAGCTGGTCTTCCCAGCATGGTAAGAAGGCTCACTTCGCACCCAGTGTCAACCTGTTTTTCAAGGCTGGGTCCATGAGCCGCCCCCACCCCACCCCCCATTCTTAACCAGCTCTGCAAAAGTCATCTCCAAAGACTGTATTTTGGTCACATTCAGACTGAGGCTATTCTGATGTAAAGTCTTACTGAATTCAGTGGGCTTTATATACTAGAACCTGTACATAAGGTTGCAGCCTTGGTATAGCACACCAGGAAAGGAATCTGTTGGCAAGCATTTTACTTAGGATAGCCAGCCTACAGGTGGTTGCTGGGGATCTCCTGGGATTACACGTGATCTCCAGGTGATAGAGATCAGTTCACCTGGAGAAAATGGCCAGTTTGTAAGGTGGACTCTATGGCATTGAAGTCACTCCCCTCTATGATTACCAACTCCCAGGTGGTGGCTGGAGATCTCCTGGAATTACAAATGTTCTCAAGCTAGAGAGATCAGTTCACCTAGAGAAAATGGCCACTTTGGAAGGTGGACTCTATGACATTATAACCCACTGAAGTCCCTCCCCTCCCCAAACCCCACCCCCTTCAGACTCCACCCCCTAAATCTTGAGGATTTCCCATCTTGGAGCTGGCCACCCTAATTTCACTGAAGAAAACACTGGGATCAGTCCGCTAGAATTAGCTGATGATCTTCAAAAATAATTTAATAAATGTCTCCATTCAAAAGAATTCCAAATAGTCAACAGTGTAAATTTCTTTTGCACTCTTAAGCCTTACTTACTAACTTGTCCACACAAAAGTAGCAGACACAAATAGATGCACATATGAAATATGTCTTGCAAAACCATGTGGTTCATTACACACGCCGATGAATATTCACATAACTTAGGTAAGTGGATCAATCAGGAATGTTCCAAACAAAAACAAAACCTGCCATTGAGCAAGTCGTTTCCTCTTAAAACAAATGGAATCGGATTAAATCATCCTTAGGTCTGTTTTTCAATTTAGAATATCTTTTTGTTTTCATTAAAAAACCAAAAACACGCCCCGCCCTGTGTGATGAGTGCATGCTTTTGCCATGTGAGCGTGCAGCTCAAAGCCCTTGATTGGTGGCATTTCCCAAGGCATGCAGCGATGTTGCAACCTACACATTTTAATCAGAGCACTCACAGATTCTTTTAGGATCACCACTGGACAAAGGCAAAGCTTGCAGATTAACGGTTAGATTTACGAACGGAACCAGTTGATTAATCACAGTAGACAACTTATTTAGCTGCAGCCAACAATTAAGTAAAGAGCATCCATACACATTATATTACTTAACTTGCAATGTGACACATTCTTCCCCTAACTGTCTACTTGTTAGCCACCTGCAGAAGCAGAGAACGAAGTCAGATCAGTGTGATCCATGGATTAGAACACAAACATGTTTATTACTTATTTATATCCCAACTTTCTCCCCAATGGGGACCCAAAACAGCTTGCATTGGTCTCCTCTCCACAGTGTTATCTTCACAACAACCCTATGAGGTAGGTTAGGCTTGAGTGTGGCCCACGATCACCCAGCAAGCTTCCATGGCAGTGTGGGGATTCGAACCTGAGTTTCCCGCTACACTGTGTTGGCTGCAGTTGAAATGAAGAATTAGGATTGGGTTATGATCATCTCCTTTCCCCCCTCTCCAGCAAGGTGTATCATAGGGCCCTTTAGATATGACCATACTTGCACAATAGCTCAGTCACCTGGTCCTCTGCAAATGGAGTAACCTTAAATGACTCAAAGCCTTAAATGACTCAAAATGACTTCTCAGTCCTGCCACCAGAACTCTGGTGAGTCATCTGAAACGGCAGCAGCTTCTTCTTACTGGACAGCGACAAATTTGTCAGAGCTTACACCTGTACCTGCCCCCTGAAAAAAGGGCCATTTTTAACTGCAAACGGAGCGAGCAGGTGAGGGGTACGGAATCTTCCTGTGTCTGGAGTTTGCCTCCCTGCAGTCTACCCCCCGCCAAGCTCTGGTAGCCAAAGTGTGCTTGTGCAGGCACCGCAGTGCAGATCAGTGGCCAGAGCTGCAGACTAAGGGGACCTGAGTTCAAATGCCCACTGGAAGAGTGGAAAGCCATGTACATCTGAGCTCCTTGAGAGAGGGGTAGGATTAAAAACAACAACACCTTGATTGATAAATAAAGGAGAGAAGCTGCCAGGAGGCAAAGCCCTAACCTGGAGGAAGTTTCCCTTTTCTTCACCTGTGTCTACCATCTGTTAATGCTAGACTGCCACCCCTCCTCTACTCATGCAACTGCTGATGCCTTTAAAACATGCCCGACTGCCACCACCGTGTCTTGTCTGGCCCTGAGAAGAACCCTAAAGTGATTAGGGCACATTTCTTTGCAGTGACAGACAAAAACATTCTTCTGCAGAGCTTTGGAATTCTCATAACTGCTCACCACAAATATATCTACGTTGCAACTGCAGATGTACTCCTTGTTCTTTTCTGTTTCAAGACAGAAGTCTTTTTCTCGATTTCCCTTTCTTGCGTGTTCTGCATTTCAGGTTTGCCTGTTCCCTCAGCCACAGACCGTTCCCCTGCCTAACACACCCCTGGGACAGGTTTGGTGGCTCCCCCCCCCCCCAGCTTGCTACTTCCAACCTTTGCTCTGCTTCCAAGATTTGAGGTTCCTCCCCCAGAACTGGCATTTCTTTCCTCTTCTAGTGCTGTGCTGTTCTTTTACTTCCCGTATAGCAAGAAGCTGAGTCATCAGTTGTGCTGTATGAGAACTTTGGGAGGGGAATTAAAAAAAAAATACTGATAATAATTACAAAGTAGTTTCAAAATAAGAGAAACGACACATTGCTGAACATGAAGATAGATTCAGGCGGGTAGCTGTGTCGGTCTGAAGCATCCAGGGGCACCTTTAAGATCAACAAAGTTTAATTTATTTCTTTATTTATTTTGTTAGACTTATATCCTGCCCTCCCCACAATGTAGGCTCACTATATGTCTACGATAATGCAGATTTGCAGTTAAAACAATACATAATTTACAATTAAGACCTGTAATTAAAGTACATTTACAAATAAGACAGTAAAACACATTATAACAATCCATTTAAAATTAATAAGATGACCATAGAATAAAATGATAGCATGCCTCAGCATGCACACTTCAGCCTTTATGTGCATGCACACTTCACCATCAAGCTTTATACTCAGGGCTTTTTTGTAGAAAAAGCCCAGCAGGAACTCATAAGCATAATAGGCCACACCCAACAGCAGAAACTCATTAGCATATTAGGCCACACCCCTGACAGCGCAGCTCCCTCCAGGGATCGGCTTCCCCGGGTGCCCCATGGCTTGCGGGGCACATGGGGAACCCGAAGGAAGGAAGGCAGTTTCTAGATCAGCTTCCCCAGGTACCCGCCGCAGCTGCAGAGCGCCTGGGGAACCAGAGGAGGGGAGGCAGTTTAAACTGCCTTTCCTCCCTGGATCAGCTTGGCTTCCCCAGGTGCCCTGCGGCTTGCGAAGTGCCTGGGGATTGGGGAACCCGGGCGGGGGGGGGGAGGCTGTAGGCATGGCCAACTCGGAAGCCAGCCAGAACTCCATTCCTGTGTGCCCCTGCCCCAAAATGGCCCTGCTTATACCCAGAATTAAGCTTTGTTGGTCTTAAAGGTGCCACTGGACTTAAAATATTGCTGAACAGGTAGCAATACCTTGCTTTGATCAAATTCTACTCTGGTCAGAAAGCCCGAGTGGTATAGTGGTTAGAGTTTTAGACTGAGACAAGTGAGACTTAAATTCCAATCCCTGCTCAGCCATGATGCCCAGTGGTGGCACTGGGCCAGTTAAATTCTCAGCCAAGAATGTGTCTGTGGACTGATGCTCCCACTCAGCTGTGGTGCCCTGTGAGCAAAAATTCTACTTTCTGAGCTACTGACATTAAAGTTGACTGCCAGAGTTCCTGCCATTGTTACATTGTATTAGCACTTTATGTATTGTTTTTAGATCTATTTTATTGTAATTTTATGTAATTAATTGTTTGATCTGCTATGACATTGTGTGAGCCGCCCTGAGCCTGCTTCGGCAGGGAGGGCGGGATACAAGTTGAATAAACTAAACTAAACTAATTAAAGTTGTGAGCAGGTGATTTGGCTCCTGCATAATTTAGTTTGCTCTGGAGCCATCCTTCCTGAGCTAAGACAGAAAGGAGTGAGCCAGAGGTTAAAAAGCTGTGAGCTAGCTTACACTAGTTCAGCTTAGAGGGAACACTGCTGTGGACTCTTATACCACATATAGCAGGGGTCTCCAAAATAGTACCCTGGGTGCCATGGTTCCTTTTCTGGTGTCTGCCAAGTGTTTTTAGAAAGTCTGTGGCTGTCGCCGTCGGAGATTTGATTGGCAGTGCCTATTTGTCAAAAATGTTGCTTTGGCAGCAGTTGCCACCGTAGCACAAGGATCTTCACTGTGTGACAGAAGATTTGCTGCGGGAGCCATTTTGTCTCTGGCTAAACCTCCTGCAGCAGCCATTTGGTGGTGGTACCCACCATGCCATGTCATAATGCCAAGGGTACCCGTAGGCTCAAAATGGTTGGGGTCTCCTAGCATACAGTATATTTTATCTAGTTTGCTATATGCAATCCTGCTCTGGTTGCATTGTTTTCTACTTATGTCATATGATTCTCTGCACTAAAAATATCATAATACTCATACTTACGGGTGCCATGCCCCTGATAGGGGGGGCATTCCCCCTGATTTTGGGGCCCCCAATATGCCATCAACCAGCAGGCTGGTGAGGGGAGCCCCACCCCTGAAGAGCCCTGTCCTGCCCAGTGTGCCCAGCATGAATGACAGAAGAAGAAGGAGAAGAAGGAGAAGAAGGAGAAGAAGGAGAAGAAGGAGAAGGAGAAGGAGAAGGAGAAGGAGAAGGAGAAGGAGAAGGAGAAGGAGAAGGAGAAGGAGAAGGAGAAGAAGAAGAAGAAGAAGAAGAAGAAGAAGAAGAAGAAGAAGAAGAAGAAGAAGAAGAAGAAGAAGAAGAGGAGGAGGAGGAGGAGGAGGAGGAGGAGGAGGAGGAGGAGGAGGAGGAGGAGATTGGATTTATACCCCGCCCTTCACTTGGAGTCTCAGAGCAGCTTACAAACTCCTTTCCCTTCCCCTCCCCACAATAGACACCCTGTGAGGTAGGTGGGGCTGAGAGAACTCTAACACAAACTGCTCTTTCAAGAACAGCTGTGCCAGAGCTTGTGACTGACCCAAGGTCACATCAGCAGGTGCAAGTGGAGGAGTGGGGAATCAAACCCAGTTCTCCCAGATTAGAGTCTGCACACTTAACCACTACACCAAACTGGCTCATCACACTGGATACATCTTGCAGGGGACACTCTAGCATTTGGGTAAAAACTCTATGGGTCACCATAGCATTCCCCCCCCCCATGCTAGAGCGTCCTGCCCAACATGCCCAGTGTGATGACATTATTTCCAGCTGACATCATCATGGTATGTGTACCAGAAGACTCCCAGAGCAAGACTGGACTCCCAGAGTAAGACCTGGCAACCCTACTCATACAGTATATTTCCCCCCCAAAGTCTGTAATCCTAGACTTGTTACATTGCTTATTAGATATCCTATGGATTGCATCAATTTACTTCCAACGTTCCTTGAGTCTCAGTGAGAAAGGCAGGCTATAAATGCCATAAATAAATAACACAGAAAATAAGGTTCTTGGGAGGATAAAGTGAGGGATGGAAGAATCAAATATGCTGCCGGGAGCTCCCTAGATGAAGAATGGCATCATAGATGCTATACCTAGGACAGCTCAAGTAGATTTCTTGCTGTCCTTGGCAAGATGGAGACATGCCTGGCCTTCTAAGGCCTGTTCTTCTTGACAGGATAGAGGCATCCATGCTCACTGTCTGAGTATCTGAGCCGTGGACATATAAACTACAGTCTGGGATTGGACTGTTGAATAAAAAGGGATGTCTAATTTGCTAGAACATGAAAAGCTATAGGGCTTAAGGAAGGGAAGCTTGGTTCTTCTCTGCTAGATACCCTTCTGTTTGTTTATTTATTAGTTAAGACATTTATACCCCACAGTCCCTATCATTCCAAGCGGTTTGCAATAAATTGTTTAAAAACTTTCCCAGTGAAAACCAGAATAACAGACCACCAGAACAGCAAATCCCAAATCTCTCCCCCCTCCAAAGTTGCCTGAGATTCAAAAGCCCTCAAAAGCCCTGACAAATAGGCAGGCTTTGCACAGCCTCCTAAAGACCTCCAAGGAGGGGGGCCCTTCTCATCTCTTCATGGAGGCCATTCCAAAGAGCTGGAGCCATGATGGAAAAAGCCCAGGCTCTGGTCAATGCCAGGTGGGCTGCCCTAAGTGGTGGGATAGCCAACAGATGGCTGTCTCCGGTTGCCAGCCTCCAAGTGGGGCCTGGAGATCTCCTGGAATCAGAACTGACCTCCATGCAACAGAGATCAGGTCCCCTGGAGAAAATGGCTGCTTTGGATGGTAGCCTGTATAATCCCTCCCCTCCTCAAATCCCTCCCTCCTGAGGCTCCACCCCCCAAATCTCCAAGTATTTCCTTGGCAACCATACCGCAGGACGCATGACAACCATAGCCGCCATACAGGGCCACATGGACATATTACTGCCACTTACATGTGAAGGAGGAGTATGATACAAGAAGAAACAAAACATGGCTGCCCTGTCACCTCTCACACTGAGGTAAAACAAGCTATGTGTCTTCTTCTTCTGATTCACCTGTAAATATGGCTGAACATGTCTCCTTTTCAACCAAAGCAAAACCAGAGAGGTGTGCTAAATCCATCTTGCCTCAGTACATGCCATTGTTTGAATCATTCCCCCCCCCTTCAAGCCTAGCTCTGGTATTAAGAGCGAGCCTGGCTGCTTTGACATGGAGACAAGAAAATGTGCCCTGAATTTGCCATTTTTGTCTAATTTCACCTAAAATTTTCTGGATGATTCCTGAATCCTTGTACTATAGGCTGGCCCTACAAAATGTTTTAAATAGATTTTTGTTTGTTCCTCGTGTTTTTAGCTGTTCATTGTACTTCTTATGTTTTATGGGTGTTATTATATTGTTATTTTATTATTTTAAGATGCCTTTATATAAAGAGACAAGATGCAGATATCTTAAAAAAATGTCTAATAAATAATACTTCTGCTAATAATGATTTATCAGTTATCAAGCTGCATCTACCATGCTCTGGGAAATGTGAGGCAAAAATCTGTTAATAGATTGGGCTTACACGCAAATCTCTGTAGCTTTGCGCTTCTTGTTGAATTTGCCCTGAGTTGAAGCAAAGGAACGGGAACATAAGAGAGCAGCTGTTAAACATCCAAATCTATACATTACAGAGGACAAATAATCCATACGATCCAGTCTTTGCAACATGTTATTTCTTGACTGATTATTCATCAACCAGGCAAATTATTTATTGATTTTTTTTTTAACCCCCCTGACGTTATTAAGTTCTAAAGAATAATTTACTGGCGTGATCATTCGCCAAGTTGTTATGAGGATTGTAAGGCCTTTTAGTTAATGCATGGCATATGTCCGTGGCATTCAGCTAATTCACATATCTGTCTGCACTATTAATAGAGAAGGTTACATGGTGATTATCCAGGGTTCAATCGGCTCTCTTAGGATACAATGGCCGCAGTGTTCACATGCTTGATGAGCAACATTCCACACAGACATTATAAGCAGCTGGTCTACATAAGATCACTGGAGTTTTGATCCTCAGGAATCACTCCTCTCTTCCCAACCTGGACTGGAACTTTTATTGTGATATTAATCACTGTGCAAAGCATTAGCTCTTCTGCAGACCAATCCCGTACCTCTTTACTTAGAAGTTATGTTTCGCTGAATTCAATGGGATCTAATCTCAGGCAACCGTCCATAGAATTGTAATCAGGAATCATATATTTTCCAACAAGAGCAATTGCATACACATGCAGATGTCACAGATAGTTTGAAACCCTTATGCCGTGTGTTAATTAATTCCTAAATTAGAAAATGCCACCTACATAAACCACAGAGCAGGTCTGACTGTCCTTTTCAGTGTATGTCTGAAGGAGAATAATTAAAATGTTTACAGCAAAAGGATTCTTCTGGTTCTGTCTTACTCTGTGGGAAGCACTTTGTGGAAACCAAAATTATTGATGTTTGCATGTATTTTGCGATGAGAACATTATTCGTATTTAAATAACAGATTTTATATCTATTTTAAAAACCACTGCGTTTCTGGATTTCATGTCAACAAAACAAAAAATGGACAGGGCTATGCATTGTGATACCTGAAAATCCAGCATTCATCTGTTCCCATGGAGATACTCCTCAGAGTCAATCAATCACATAATGGGCTCTGGGAGATTTTCTCCTAGCTCTGCCCCCCCCCTCCCAACTGAGAGACAATGTTCATTTCATTTTTGGTAACTTTTACAAATTCCAGGATTTAAAAACAAGTAAAACACACATGCTGCCTCACCCCAGTTTTGCTGCTGTTTACCAAACAAACTTCAACATTGTCGCTGTCCACAACTCTTGCTCTATAGCAGCGATTCCCAGCCTTTTTGGTATGGTGACCCAAAAGTCCAAATTCACCTGGTATGGTATACCCAGGGCTGGCCCATGTTTTTTGGTGCCCTGGATAAAATAAGACCTTGGCACTCATATCATTCAGCATTTATTTTCTGCACTACCTAACCAGATGTTCCCAAGAAACCAACAATCATTGCACAAAGGTTGCAGCTGCCCCCACTATGAACCCCAAGTAAGTGGCATGCTGCCATGCACACCCTTTGCATATGGTGGTTACATTCATCCTTTGACCAGCTTAGTTAATGCTACCACCACCGAGGAGTCCATCACAATGGTCATTTATCAGTTTATATTGCCTTCCCTGAAAGGAAACCTGCTGTTTAGCCTCACAACAACCCAGTGAGGTTGATAAGGCAAAGAAATGTTAATTTCCTCAGTGCCAGTTAATGGTCCCACAGTTAAAAACAGTATGGATCCAAAAAATAATCTACACAGGGAGGGGAAGCATCCAAGGTAGCCTCCCAGTTTTGCACAAAAAATGCCAAACCTTGAAAAATGCTAATGGGGAGTTAAGCTAACTCTGGAAACTAAACGCCAGAAAACTAACAACATCTGCGGCCGTGCAGAGGTTAGGGTTGCAAATTCCCTCTTGGGAAATACCTGGAGATTTGGGGGGGGCGGAGCCTGGGAGGGCAGGCTCTGGAGAGGGGAGGGACCTCAGCAGGGTATGAGGCCCCCTTCAAAGCAGCCATTTTCTTCAGGGGAACTAATCTCTTTCATCTGGAGATCCGCTGTAATCCTGGGAGATCTCCAGCCCCCACCTGGAAGCTGGCAACCCTAGGAGAGGTTGCACGAATGCCTGTAAGTAGGTGTAAAGTACTGGGTTTCGGGCCTCATGACTCGGACGACGACATAAGAGAAGACGCGTTTATTCGTACTTCACACAAGACAAAGAACACACAGTAACGGCCGGAGGCCAACTATATACAGTTAGGGGGAACGGCCCTATATTCCTATTGGCGGGTTTGAATCGCCCGCCAATGCTGCCATTGGTTCACTACTGGCGAGCTCAGGAACCTAGTCCCTATTGTTCTCAGAGAGCGAAGCTTGGCTGTATTTCGCCAGCTCTGCCTTCTGATCCCAGGACACAACACCCCTCCCCCATAGTTCGTCTCCTATCAGGTGACGTAGTCTTTTAAGTATGTTGGTGCCCTCCGTTCTCTTAGCGATCGTCGGGGGCCGGTACCGGACTGGCGGGGCCCCTATCGGGTGGTCCGCCAGCACAAGGAGCTTGGATCTCTGGTAGTAGCTGAGGCGGTGACGGTGGCGGCTGTAACGGCGGCGGCAGCGGCGGCGGCGGTTCAGCTGTCACCGGGGCCCCCTCCGGATTCCGTGGACTTTCCGGCGCTGGCTCCGCTGTCGGTGCTTGCAGTCGATCGGATGCTGGGGCCGTCGCGGCATTTCCCGGTAACTGGATCCCTGTGTCGGGGTCTTGCCGCCTCCGGAGCTGGTCGACGTGTTTACGGAGGACCCGGTCCCCATCTGTTAGGACTTCGTAGGACACTGGCCCGGTGGGTTTTAGGATGCGCCCGGCCACCCACTGAGGCCCCGCCCCGTAGTTCCGGAAGTAGACAGGTTCCCCCGGGAGGAAGCTTCGGGGAGCCTCACGGTTCTCGACCAGCTTTCTCTCTGGGGCTCGGTCCGGGTGGAGCCTGTCTAATAAAGTGGTAGGGCGGCGGCCCATTAATAGTTCTGCGGGGCAATGCCCGGAGATGGGGTTTGGGGTGGTGCGGTAAGTTAGAAGAAAGCGGGCCAGCCGGAACTCCCAGTCCCCCTCCGTTATGCGGCTCAGGGCTTCTTTGGCGGTGCGTACCGTTCTCTCCGCCTGTCCATTTGTTGCCGGGTGGAAGGGCGCTGATCGTATGTGCCTGATTAGGTTCCTTTCGAGGAACGCTTGAAACTCAGCAGATGTGAACGCTGCCCCGTTGTCTGACACGATTATGTCTGGTAACCCGTGCGTCGCGAATATTTTCCGCAGGGCCCTTATTGCCGCTTTGGCAGAGGTGGTAGACACTGGGCTTATTTCCACCCATTTCGAGTAGGAGTCTACCGTCACCATGAACTGGAGCCCCTGAAATGGCCCCGCAAAATCTATGTGTAGGCGTGACCACGGCTTGTGAGTAGACTCCCAGCTTTGGGTTGGCGCTCTCGGGGGATTGGGGCGGACTTCCTGACACCGTGTGCACCCTCGGACCCAGGTTTCAATTTCGGCGTCCATCCCGGGCCACCACACGTAGCTCCTTGCCAGAGCCTTCATGCGTACAATGCCGGGGTGGGCCTCATGTAGCGTTTCTATAACCCCTTGTCTCATGGGCCCCGGGATGACCACCCTGTCCCCCCATAACAAGCACCCTTTTAAGGCGGATAACTCTTCCCGTCTGGCTTTGTATGCCGTGAACTCCGGCCCTGTCTGTTCCGCTGGCCATCCCCTCACCACCCAGTTTAGGACCCGGGAGAGAATGGGATCTCGGGACGTGCGGGCGGCCACGTCTGCAGCCTGAAGGGGGGTTTGGCAGCTCCTCCATTAACAAGACTGCGGGAGCCGGGGCCGGATCTTCCCCTGTATGCGGCAGCGGCAGGCGGCTCAAGGCGTCGGCATGACCCAGCGCCTTGCCCGGCCGATGCTCCAACTGGTACTGGTAGCCCGCTAAAAACAAGGACCAGCGCAACACCCGGGGCGACAATACCTGCGGCGTTTGTTTGTCCGCCGCGAACAGTCCCAGGAGCGGCTTATGATCGGTTACGAGCGTGAAGGGCCGCCCGTACACAAAGTTGTGAAACTTTTTAACCCCCGCCACCAGTGCCAAGCCCTCCCGGTCGATTTGTGCATAGTTCCGCTCCACGGGGGACAGCGTGCGGGAGTAATAAGCCACCGGGACTTCCCTTCCATCCGGTAGCTTGTGTGCCAAGACTGCCCCGACCCCATACGGTGATGCGTCGCACGCAAGGATTACCGGGAGCTTTTCATCAAAGTGGGCGAGCACCGCGTTAGAAATCAAGAGTACTTTAACCCCCGAAACGCCGCCGCCTCCCTCGCTCCCCAGGCCCAAGGTGTCGCCTTATCCAGCAGTCTGTGCAGGGGTTCGGCCATGGCGGCCTTGTGGGGGAGAAAGGCGTGGTAAAAGTTCAGGAGGCCTAAGAATGCCTGGAGCTCGGCCTTGGACTTCGGGGCGGGGGCCTCCACGATGGCCTTCACCTTGTCCCTCGCCGGATGCAGGCCTGTTGCGTCTACCCGGTATCCCAAGAACTCCACCTCCGGCACCCCGAGGAGGCACTTTTCCCGCTTCACTTTCAGCCCCGCGGCTTGGAAGCGTTCCAGTACAGTTCGGAGGCGGGCGGCGAAGCTTTCCGGGGTGGTCGCGGCGATGAGGACGTCGTTGAAGAACGGCGTCACCCCAGGGATCCCTTTCAACAAATCGTCCATTAGATTTTGAAATATCCCTGGGGCCACACTGACCCCGAACTGCAGCCGCTTCACCCGGAAGGCCCCCCGGTGGGTCACTATGGTTTGCGCCTCGGCCGTGGCCTCATCTACCGGGAGTTGCTGGTACGCCTGCGCGAGATCCAGCTTTCCAAATATGCGCGCCCCCGCCAGTGTGGCTAAGACATGGCTGACCACGGGTACGGGGTATGCGTGCGCCTGAAGTGCCTGGTTAATGGTGCACTTATAATCCGCGCAGATGCGGATTTCCCCGTTTGGCTTGACGGGTGTCACAATCGGGGTCTCCCATCGAGCGTTCGGGACGGGCTCTAGGACTCCCTGGGCCACTAACCGGTCCAGTTCGGCCTCTATTTTCGGGCGGAGGGCCAGGGGCACGGTGCGGAAGCGCAGTCGAACGGGCGTCACGGTGGGGTCTAAGTGAAGCGACACCGGGGGCCCTGTATAACACCCCAGTTTCCCGTCAAAAACCTCAGGGAATTCCTTGCACACCGCCCCCCAGTCCCGCACACCGCACTTATTCACTCCCCCAATCGTTATGCCTAGGGCTTCGAACCACGCCCGCCCCAGGAGACTCACGAGATTTCCCTCTACCACCACCAAGTCCAAGTTCCCCTCAAAGTCTCTGTACTGCACTCGGAAAGTGCCGACTCCCCGGATGGGGACAGGGTTCTTTTGAAAATCCACCAAGCTTAGTGGCGATGGACGTAGAGGGGTCCCCCTAATGGGCAAAGTTTTTTTAAAGTGTCTAGGGAAATGATGGACGCTGCCGATCCCGAGTCCACTTCCATGCAACAGGGGGACCCCTCGATCCGCACGGTTACTTGGATCTTCGGGGCAGAGGAGAGGTTGGGGTTGGGGAGGCGAAGTACCTGCAGTGGCTGGTCGGTGAGATGGTACAACTCGGCGACCTCTTCCGTCGTCTCGTAGGCAGTAGACGATGCGCGGTGCGGTGGAGCCGACGATCTCGAATTCCTGTGGCCCTTGGACCGGCAGACCCGTGCGAGGTGTCCCTGCTTTCCGCACCCGTGACAAACAGCATCCCGGAACTTGCAGGATTTCCTTCCGTGGCCTTCCCCGCAGCTGGCACAGACGATCCGGTTGCCGGAAGGCTTGGCTGGCTCTCTGTTGGCCTGCTGGAACGGCGCCGGCCGGCGTTGTTGAGGTCTGAGGGCGAAGACCTCTTCCGTATCCACATTCCCGGGGCTTGGACTCCTTCCGACCACATGGGCGGCCGCGGCCGGGCGTTCCCCTTCTGCGGCCTCGTGGGCTGTTGCGGCGTCTAGGGCCTCGTCTAAGGAGAGCCTCCGGTGTCCAACCAACTTGCGCCGCAGCTTGGAGTCCGCCAGGCCCCACACGAACTGCGTCAGCAGGTTGTCCTCCACCTTCGGGAATCCGCAGTCCACCGCAAGCGCCCTTAGCGCGGCCAGGAAGGTGGCAATGGATTCCCTTTGGGCCTGGACTCGCCTCTGGAAATCCATCCTCTTGGCCAGGAAGGTCGGCCGGGGGCTGAAGTAAGCGTTGAGGACATCCAGGATCTCCCCAAACGAGCTCTCCAAGGCCGTGCGGGGCACCAAGAGGCTCTTGGCGAGGCGGACGGTTTGGGTGCCGCAGGCGTTCAGCAGGATCGCTCGTTTCTGGTCGGGGTGGCGGATTTCGTTGAGCTCCAAATAGCTGATGAGCTGGTCGACCCATGCATCCCAGGTTTCTGGCTGCGACGGATCAAAGTGCTCCAGTGTTACATGAGAAGCGGCCATGGTTCTGTCTGGGAAGGCGTGCGCCGGGGCGAGCGGTGCGGTGCTGCTCTCGGGGTCAGCGATGCGATGCTCGGCGAGCGGTGCGGTGCTGCTCTCAGGGTCAGCGATGCGGCGCTCGGCGGTGTCCTTTTCGTCGCTCATGGAGTCACGGAAGGCGTTGAAATCCCATCCTCGTCGCCACTGTAAAGTACTGGGTTTCGGGCCTCATGACTCGGACGACGACATAAGAGAAGACGCGTTTATTCGTACTTCACACAAGACAAAGAACACACAGTAACGGCCGGAGGCCAACTATATACAGTTAGGGGGGACGGCCCTATATTCCTATTGGCGGGTTTGAATCGCCCGCCAATGCTGCCATTGGTTCACTACTGGCGAGCTCAGGAACCTAGTCCCTATTGTTCTCAGAGAGCGAAGCTTGGCTGTATTTCGCCAGCTCTGCCTTCTGATCCCAGGACACAACAGTAGGATGACATCTTGGGTTGCCCCAAAAGCCCACATTACAAAGTTAAAACTAAAAAGGCAGGCATCAGCCAATGGGAGGAAATGAAAAGAGGAGGCAGGGAGAACCCGTGACTGGGTAGGATAAGGATAGGAAGAAACGCTTACGATTGCGAGGGCTGAGGAGGGAGAAAAGGGTGAATTAGATGGGTGGGAAAGGGGCAGGGAAACAGAGGCAGAACAAGGGAGGAAGAAAGCAGGGGCCTATAGGGGAAGGATTTCCTCCCTCCGCCCCCTGCAGGCCCTCACAGGTCCCTTTCCTAGCCTGTTCTATTTTTGTGTATGAGTACGCATCTTATGACTGTGCTTTTAGGTACCTAACAGTCTTCTAATTGCCTTCTAACCCTGCAGTCCTGGTCCAACTGCATTATTCATTGGCTGTCCAATGCTGTATGACTGCATGCTGAATTCTGTCATCTGCCCTGTGTCTCAGCGGGAAAAGGCAGGGCTTTCAGTAAAGTAAGTAAATAAACAAATAAGCAGTGCCATCCTAAACTGCGCTACACCCTTCTAAGTCTAATGAAATCAGTGGCCTTAGAAGGGTGTGACTCTGCTTTAGGATTGCACCCTTCACCAGTTCTACCTGCGTTCATTATCATGCCCATTGCCCAGCAAACCTTTTCTTCCGTTTCAGTTTGGTCTCTTTTTGGTGTGAGGGGAAGTTTTACATTTGCATGTGTATGTTTGTGTGCCCGTGCCTGGAAATCATTACAACTTCTGGCAACTTCTACTGGGGCTCAGTCAAAATTCAGAGAAGTGGCTCAATAGTCTGCCTCTGGCCTCCCAACCCAGGTATTCTTTGGAGGTCTCCCATCCAAATACTCGCCAGGGTCAGCCCTGCTTAGTTTCTGAGATCTGATAAGATTGATCTTGCCTGGACTATCCAGGTCAGGGCTCAGTTTGGTCTTTTGATAATGCCAGTATGGCACAATAACAAACAAAAAAAGGGTGTGGGTGGGAACTCAACCCAAGATATAACTGCGACCCAAAAGGGCTAAGCTAACACAGTATATATTATAAAAGTACAAATGTTTATTAAGGTGTACACATGTGAAAACATATTATGATTAAAAGAAAGAGTCTAAATATCAGACTTATAAAAGCTTTTCAAATACAAATACATATGACGGGTAAACAATTTCAAACTTTAGGACCAAATGCGTTTCAGCCCTTTGGGCCTTCTTCAGTGGTCACTATTCTCTATATTGCACTGACACACATCCAAATACATGTATAAAAGGTTTTTAGTATACATGAAGGCCAGATCCTGAAGCTGAAGCTCAAATACTTTGGCCACCAAATGAGAAGGGAGCATTCACTGGTGAAGACCCTGATGCTGGGAAAGATTGAAGGTCAAAGAAGAAGGGGACGGCAAAGGATGAGATGGTTAGACAGTGTCATCGATGCAATGAACATGAAATTGAGCAAACTTCAGCGGACAGTGGAAGACAGGAGGGCCTGACGTAATCTGGTCCATGGGGTCGCGAAGAGTTGGACTCGACTGTGCGACTGAACAACAACAAATATATATATACTAGCGGCAAGGCCCATTGCGTGGCCTGATGCAACGGGCGCTAGCTGGGTGTCTCTGCAGGCCCCATCCCACTCTGTGGTGGCAGCGGCTGCAGGGGGATGCCAGGTCTGCCTCCCCCTCCCGGCGCGTCCCCGCAGTGGTGGAACGGCGAACAAGGGAGGCCATCGTCCTCGTCAGGCCAGGCAGCTCCACCGCCTGCTCCCCACCACGGTAGTCTTCGCAGGCTGGAGCCAGCCCGAGTTGTGCGCTGTCCACTGCCTCCTCCCCACTGCGCAAGGCGCTGGCAGCCCCAGCTGCTTACTGGGGGTGTGTGGCGCCACAGTGAGGGAGGCCGTCATCCAGGTGGGGCCGCCAGCATGCAGCCGCTGGACCATCCGCCCGGTCCAGCGGCTGGAGGCAGAGTGGGGCAAAAAGGCTGTGTGCTGGCTGTGTGGGCGGGACCGAGCCCACACAGCCAGGCACGCCAGCCAATGGGCAGGGCCCAAATAGGAGTGGCAGCCTCCACAGCCAAACTATTTTGCCGCGCATTTTCACCTTATTTGGGCATGCCTTATTTGGGCATAACAGCCGACGACTACGCTTTTATATAATAGGAAAGGATATATATAACCAGATGTTGCTTCTTGAAACTATAAAAAGGAAAAAGTGAAATGGGGGATGCTTTGGAGGATGGTACTACAATGGGCTGAAACCCCACCCCTCCCCAAACCCCACCCTCCCCAGGCTCCACTTCCAATTCTCTAGGAATTTCCCAACTCAGAGCTGGCAACCATAATTGCGCCTCATGATTTCTTGATGCTTCGGTATGCAAAGCTGCCTTTACAGCATTTCACAAGTTTCAGTTTTCAGCAACAGAAGATCAAAATCATGCAGAACAAAAGGATGTCAGTTTAAGTAGCTACTGCCAATGTTATTGTGCTGTTCAGTCCAGAGTCCTGTGTGCATTAGTGCTATTTTCTAACTGCAATCTGACAACTACCTTACTTTGGCATCTGCATGGCTCTTCCATATGCTCGGAGTACTTCATCCACATCACACAAGTTTCAAGTGTTGCGTACCAGCATCCCCCCCTCCTCACCCCACCCAATGTTAGCCTTAGAATGCATAATCAACTTGTGGGACTCTCTGCTACAGGATGTAGTGAGGGCCAATAACTTAGCTTTTTAAAAAAGGAATTAGACAAATACTTGAGGGAGAGGCCCATCAAAAGCCAGAATTACTAACTGAAACCTCCATCACTGTGTGAACTAGGCTGCTGCACAAGACGGACCATTAGTCTGATCTTGCAGGGCTCTCCTTATGTCCTTATCTAATCTCCTTAGCAGCCTATGAAATAGGTTAAGGCTGGGAAATAGAAAGAGTGACTGGCTCGTAGTCACCTGGTCAACTTCATTGCAGAGGGGGAGATTTGAACCCAGATCTTACTAGTTCTGGCATGATCGCTAGTTAGGGTTGCCAGCCTCCAGGTGGGGCCTGGAGATCTCCTGCTTTTATAACTGATCTCCAGACTATAGAGATCAGTTCCCCTGGAGAAAATAGCTGCTTTGCAGGCTAGACTCTATGGTATTGTACCATGTGTGCCTCCCTTCCCTCTCCAACCCCCACACTATCCAGGGTCCTCCCAAAAAATCTGCAGGTATTTCCCAACCTAGAGCTGGCAACCCTATTGCCAGTATAGCACTGCAGCATATAAAAGTATTGACTTCTAGGATTGCTGCCCCCACCCCCCAGATTCTTGTATCTCAGGGTGAAGTCTGAAGAACACTTTCCTGTAAGTTCAGCTGAATTAAATGGGACTTACATCGGAGCTGACCTGTTTGGGAACGCTCCCAAGGAGATTTAGACACCAGCAGTCCAACATTGCTGCAGTTCTATAGGGAGGTGAACCTGCATATGTTTGAGTTTCCACCAATATCTTGGTGATATTGAAAGCACAATAACACTGATAGAAAACAAGGCGGGAACTCTAGCAGTATAGTTGCCAACTCTACCCTGGGAAATGCCTGGAGGTTTGGGGGTGGAGCCTAGGGAGGGTGGGGTTCAAGGAGGGGAGGGAGCTCAGCAGCGGGGATAATGGGATGCCACAGAATCCCTTCTGCCAAAGCTGCCATTTCCTACAGGGGAACTGATCTCTGTGGTCTGGGGGACTAGCTATATTTTCGGAAGAATTCAGACCTCCAGCTAGAAGTTGGCAATCCTATCTCTAAAGCAGCCATTTTCACCAGAGGAACGGATCTCTAGTCTGGAGAGCGATACTATGGAGCCAGTTTGGTCTAGTGGTTAAGTGCGCGGACGCTAATCTGGGAGAACTGGGTTTGATTCTCCACTCCTCCACTTGCAGCTGCTGGATGACCTTGGGCGAGCCATAGTTCTGTCAGTAGGCTTGCCAAGAACTTACCGCATGGGAGCTGGGGATGGACATGTCCTCGCAGGACCATCCCCGGGGGAAGGACAGGCGCGGAGCACCATGCTGTCGCCAGGAAGTGATGCTAGGCTACGCTCTGGCAATGCAGCTGGAAACTGGATGGTACCATCGAGTTTTCAGCCCCATTGCCAGAGCGTCGCCTGGTGTCACTTCCTGACGACGGCATGGTGCATTACAAGGAGGACTGGTCCAGCCAGGGAGCATGCATCCCCCACTCCCACACGGTAAGTACTTGGGAACCCTATCTGTCAGAGCTGTTCTCTCAAGGACAGTTCTGGAAAGAGCTCTCTCAGCCTCACCTACCTCACAGGGTGTCTGTTGTGGGGAGGGGAAGGGAAAGGAGTTTGTAAGCTGCTCTGGGACTCCGAGTGAAGGGTGGGGTATAAATCCAATCTCTTCCTCTTCTTTTTCTCCTCTCCTTCTTCTAATTCCAGGGGATCTCCAGGCCCTAGCTGGAGGCTGGCAACCCTGGTTTGCAAGGCAGACCGAGATCCATTTTATATTAGTTCTTTTCTAAAAGGTTGCATTCCAACCTTGTTTAATCTGAAGCACAGATGTGGCATTAAAAAGGACATTTTGTTCCTTTAAAATATCACACCCATATCACATTGTGGGTGTGGGGGGGAGGGCAGGGCCAACTGCCTTAGCTGGCTGAATAAAAGATAAGGCAGGATGCTAAAATGACACTGGCAATCTAGATGGCATGATTAAGGCACTAGCTCCCTCTTAATGAAGTCACTCTAGGAAAGCAGGCGAGTAAATAAGGCTTAATTCTCCTGGCTCCAAGTGGAAACTGGCCCGGCCTGTTTTACAACTTCACACTAAATTGCATTTACATCCCTCACATGGGGGAGGTTTCATTTCTCTGAACTGTTGGGCTAGAACAAAGAAATCTGATCTCTCTGGATCTTCCTGGAGAGGGCCCAGCTGAAGGAATAACCTTTGAAAGCCCTATGGAGAGACTATACTAAAGAAGGAAGGAGTTCATAGAAAAAAAAAGAGAGAGGACAAAATTATGTTTAGCAACAACTGGATTTCGATCTCAGTGCATTTGAGGTTCTTTAGCAAGAACAAAGGCAAGCATGCACAGTCTGTGCCCTTTGCAAGAGTGCTTTTGCAAGTGAGTTGCAGAACGTTGCGGGGGGGGGGGAAGCGCTCATAGCTTCACACCTGTCTGTTGAAGGAACCTAATGCAAAAAGGGGGGGGGATGAAGCCAGTTATGAACTGGAGCCTAGCAGCACCTTCAAACTAACAGGATTTTATCCCAGCATCAATTGTCAGGGGTCTAGTCCAAAAAAATATACGCTGGAATAATCTTGTTAGTCTTTAAAATGCCACCAGATTAGCAGCTCAGGTCTAAGCAGTTACTCCATCTAAACCCATAGATTTTCATGGTTTTAGGACTGGGGCACATTAGCACAGGATTGCACCCAGCTACGCTTCTGGAATAATAATGGCTTCCAGCAAGAACCTGCTGAGGAATTAGATAATCACCTCCCCATACTCCCTGCAGAATATCCAGCCTCTCCAAGGGCTGGAATCACAGATCAGGAACCAAACAAAAAGAGAAGAAAGCAAGCTGAACCGTCCTGGCTCATAAAGGTTGTTTGGCGAAGCAATACCATCTCTGTTCAGCATCCCACATCAGTTTATTAAAGATGAAGCTTCTACGAGTAATTCCCTGTCAGACACCTCTTTCATTCCCAGGCGTAACTCTCAGAATCAGCTAGTGACATCATCAAGTTCAGGTGTGGCATACTGTTTCCTTATGCCTTCTGCTCAGTCCTTGAGGGATTCATTGGAAGGAGCCTGCCAAAGGCGTTCATTTCTGTCTGTCAGAGAATATTCTCTGGTGGCAGCCGCTGGTTCAGTCATGATGTTAAAAAGCGGAATATGTTAGCTGCCTAGAATTCAAAGGGCTTGGGAACAGGGTCTTGTTTGGAGAGTTTATTCAGAGGAGGTTTTTATAGTCTGCTTTTCTCTACCTTAAGGAGTCTCAAAGCAGCAAACAATCACTTTTCCATTCCTCTCCCCACAACAGGCACCTTGTGAGGCAGGTGGGGCTGAGAGAGCTCTGAGAGAACTGTGATTGGCCCAAGGTCACCCAGCAGGCCTCATGTGCAGGTGCAAACCTGGTTCTCCATATTAGAGTCCACCACTCTTAACACCACAGGGGCTCTCACTGCTCCACAGAAATAAAGTGGATTGTGCATATTTCCCATGCGAATTGGGTCATCCAGCACTCAGCAGGAGTGGTCGCTGGGCTATGCTATCTGCTGGTTTATGCATGGTCATCAGAGGAAGGATTGTGGGTCACAAGAGAGCCAGTTTGGTGTTGTGGTTAAGTGCACGGACTTTAATCTGGGAGATCCGGGTTTGCTTCCCCACTCCTCCACTTGCAGCTGCTGGATGACCTTGGGCAAGGACAGTTCTGGAAAGAGCTCTCTCAGCCCCACCTACCTTGCTGGGTGTTTGTTGTGGGGAGGGGTGGGGAGGGGTGAGGAGGGGAAGGGAGGGGAAGGGAAAGGAGTTTGTAAACCACTCTGAGACTCCGAGTGAAGGGCAGGGTATAAATCCAATCTCTTCTTCTTCTTTGCATGCAGAAGGTCCTAAATTTAGTCCTTGGCATTTCCAGGTACAAGGATCTTGGACACCAAGTGATGGGAAAGACCTATCTCTGCCAGAGATTCCAGAAAGCCAGGGGCAGGTGGACAGTACTGAGACAGGCAGACCAATGCTCTGATTCGTATAAGGCAGTTTCATACATTCCCAACTTGATTACTGCAGAATCAAGTGATGACTAGTGATGGTCTTTTCCTCTTGTTTGTCCCCATCAGCCAGTGTGGTATAGTGGTTAGAGTGTCAGGCTAGTATCTGGGAAACTCTGGTTCAAATCCCCACTCTTGCCATGGAAGCCTGCTGGGTGACCTTGGGCCAGTCACCCTCTCTCAGCCTAATCTACCACACAGGGTTGTTGTGCAAATAAAATGGAGGAGAGAAGAATGACAGAAGCCACTCTGGGTTCCTACTGAGGAGAAAGGTGCAGTACAAATGAATAAGATAAATGAATGAATGAATAAATAAATAAACCAGCTAGGGTTTAGTTGACATTTAGTGGTCATCACAGATCAAAGATTCCTCGCAATTAATGCTGTTCATTATAGCCAGGTTCCTACATTCAGCAGATTCGTGTGTACAACAGTAGTTAATGAAAACACATGCACAAGCCAGCCCTGAAGTCTGGTCATTCACACATGCATGGCCATTGCATGATGACTACTGTAACAGGTAATGACTTCTACATCTGAATGAGCCTTTCGATGGAATCTGTTCCATTCCCAAATGCAGAGAAATCATACACCGGGCCAAGACACTTTCATACAATTTATAGACATTTGTACCAGGGGTTTAATCTGGGAGAACTGGGTTTGATTCCCCACTCGTCCACCTGCAGCTGCTGGATGACTTTGGGCAAGCCATAGTTCTGTCAGAGCTGTTCTGTCAAGGACAGTTCTGGAAAGAGCTCTCTCAGCCTCACCTACCTCACAGGGTGTCTGTTGTGGGGAGGGAAAAGGAAAGGAGTTCATAAGCCGCTCTGAGACTCTGAGTGAAGGGCAGGGTATAAATCCAATCTCCTCCTCCTCCCTTATGTGACTTTATATTTTACCGCTAACATGTAAGGTAAGCCATGCCAAAAGACAGATTTGTCCAAAGTATTTTACCACCTTTATGGTGGATCAAGCATTAGAACTCCAGTCTCCCACATTCAGACCCAGGCACCACTGCAGTGTACTGGTGGAATTAATGGTACGTTCTTTGTGGGATGTCTCTTCATGCTTGTGCTGTGTAATCCACTCTGAGTCTGAGAAAGGCAAACTGTATAGTACAGAGGTGTCGATCTTATTTGATATGAGGGCCGGCTCTGACATAGATGTCACTTTGTTGGGCGGGCCATGTGTGCCATAAAACGTAATGCCGGGTACCAGAGATATGAACTGTATAAAGGACAGCAGCTGGTAAGCTCTGATTTGGTGTGTCCTCACTGCAAGGCCCCCTGGGCTGGAAGGGGGTGCAAAGGAAAACCCACATGGGTGGACTGGAGAGCCAGTGGTGCAGCCCTGAAGAAGAAGAGGAAGAGGAGGAGGAGATTGGATTTATACCCTGCCCTTCACTCAGTCTCAGAGTGGTTTACAAGCTCCTTCCCCACGCCTCCACATGCAGCTGCTGGTGTGACTTTGGGTCAGTCACAAGTTATCTCAGAGCTGTTCTCTCAAGGGCGGTTCTCAAAAGAGCTCTCTCAGTCCCACCTGTTGTGGGGAGGGGAAGGGAAAGGAGATTGTAAGCCACTCTGAGACTCCTTTGGGTACTGAAGGGCGGGGCATAAATCCAATCTCCTCCCCCTCATCCCCTCCCCCTTCTTCTTTGACAAGGGCCCCTACAACACCTTTTCTGGCACCAGAAGACCTCAAAAACAGTGTGGGGCAGTGTTCCCTCTAAGCTGAGTTAGTGTGAGCTAGCTCACAGTTTTTTTAACCTCCGGCTCACCCATTTTTGCCTTAGCTCGGGAAGGAGGGCTCCAGAGCCAACTAATTTATGCAGCAGCCAAACTGCTCGCTCACAGCTTTAATGTCAGTAGCTCACAAAGTAGAATTTTTGCTCACAAGACTCCACAGTTTGGAGGGAGCCCTGCTGCCAACTTTTTTTAGGAAGTAGGTGAGGCCGGGTGGCGCTTTTGCCCTGAGAGGTTTCTGATTGAGTATCAGAGGTTTGACTGGCTGAGCAAAAATTTTTAAACGTTGCTTTGGCAGCAGCTCCCACCACCACAACACACAGTAACACAGCCCTGTGTTCCTGAAGATAAGCAGTGACTATCGTTTTGCGGCTGGCTCGGCCTCTTGCAGCAGCCATGTTTTGTTGCTGCGCCCGGCACACCGTGTCAGGATTCCCAATGTGCCTGCAAGCTGAAATAAGCTGGAGACCTCTGTTACAAGATAACACGATTGTTAAGATAATGCAACGTGCATTTTGATGTAGTGAGCTCTGACTCACGCAATTTTATGCTGGAATAAACTTTGTTACTCTTTACGGTGCCACTAGACTCCTGTTTTATTTCGCAGAGATAGATTTAGCACGGCTGCCTCCTCTGGAATTTTTGTTTAGGTGTGAGGAAATCCCCCCCACAATATTTCTGTGTGCTGGCCTGTTGTTAAATTGCAAAGGGTCAGGGCCATTTTTAAAAAAATAGGCAATCCTGTATTCATGAATTTACACAATCCTTTATTGATAGGGAAAGTGCAGAGCATTCACAAACGAGCCATCACCTGAAGAGAAGAGCGGCAGCAAGGCTTGAGAGTGAAGTGGAATCTGAAGAGATCTGCACCATTTTTAAATCCAGTTAGCAAAATCGGATCCCATCACAAGCAAAAAAAAAAAAAATTAGTTAAGAGAGGACAGGGTCAGCCAGAGGAAGGGATCCGGCATTGGAGGAGGAGGAGAGGAGGAGATTGGATTTATACCCCACCCTTCACTTGGAGACTCAGAGCGGCTTACAAACTCCTTTCCCCTCCCCACAACAGACACCCTGTGAGGTAGGTGGGGCTGAGAGAGCTCTGACAGAAACTGCTCTTTTTCAAGAACAGCTGTGCCAGAACTATTACTTGCCCAAGGTCATCCAGCAGGTGCAAGTGGAGGAGTGGGGAATCAAACCCGGTTCTCCCAGATTAGAGTCCGCGCACTTAACCACTACGCCAGACTGGCTCACCAAACTACACTGCACAATGATGAAGATTAAAATGGCCAGTGTATCAGCCAGTAGGCTATGTGCATCACCTGAACTGAAAGACAGGAGGGAAAAAAAAAGAACAGAGCAGTGAGCAAACTGGTTATCCAAGCAAAAAATGCACTAATAAATCCACCAGTTGGAACTTCTGTCATGATTACTTGACATCCAGAGGTGGACTGTGTGTGTGTGTGTGTTTTAAGTGCCATCTGAGGAGGAAGTGGGGAGGGGAAGAAAAACAACAGCCGGCATTAGAAGAAGAAAAAAGCCCCACCTACAAGAAATGGAGCGGACCGCAAGTCAGGAAGGAAAACAAATGACAAGTTAGGGGGTCACAAATGATTTCCTTGCATGAACATTTGACTGCATCGTTAGGAGGTTTCACACATTACAATTGTATCATAAAGGATGCTATAATTATTAAGGGGGGGAGAAAGGCTGCTTGCAATATGGCAAGGAGAATATGGCAAATGTTATTTTATTTACTTTATTTATATCCTGCCTTTCTCCCCATGGAAGACCCAAAGCAGCTTACATCGCTCTCGTACAGCAAGCAACCATAAGAAGTTCCTTGCTGAGGGACTAGCCCAGAGTTCTGTTCGCAACTCACCGGCAGCAGTTATAACTCTGCCACCTTTCTGCTGTTTGTCCCCAACACCTGACATTTCAAGATATACTGCCTTTGAACTGGAGGTTCTACTTAGGTATCGTGCCAATAACTGTCGATGGACCTGTTGTCCATGAATGTGCAAAATCTCTTTTGGTGCAGTTTAAATCAACGGCCACCTCCGTGCTGTGAAATAAATGATGCATTCTGTGGAGTCCTGTTGCCAATCAATGCTATTGGATGGTGCTAAGTTCTGATGATGATGATGATAGAGAGGAATGACAATTTTTATTATTTAGAGATCTCCTGTTTCGGCTGCCACCAAAGCAATGTTTTTAAACCCGGCACAAGCAATCAAATCTCCAGGGGCCAATCAGAAGCCTTGCTGGGCCAAAGCCCCACCCACTTTCTAAAAACACTTGATGGGCAACATGGTGCCCATGGGCACCATGTTGGATACCCCTGACCTACATAAGCCTTCCTTACAAAGTAGTGTTTTCAGAAACAAATGACTTTCAGGAGCATCCCCAGACCCCATGTCAGTAAGCCCTGGTGCAAGATCTCTCTATATGAAAAAGAATGGAGACCTTGATGTTTCCTTAACTCACCTTGTAGCTTTTGCATAGTAGCTTGACATTATAACTTGACCCAGGGGTGGGGGAACTGTGTTTGGTGGTCTCTGCAGATGTACGAAAGACTCACAAGGGAGGTAGCCAAGGGTGCAGGACACACAGGTCACATTGAAGGCTGCAAATGTAAGCAGACTAATGCAAACTCCAGCTTTCAAGATCCTTTGGAAGATACAGAACAACACCTGGAGGATTTCAGATCTATAAACTATTTTTGGCACCACGCTGTAAAAACATCATTCAGGGTCACTGCGTCCTTACCTAACTGGCACTCAGTTGTTTCCTCCTTGTAATGCAAACATCTGGAACAGTGAACACCTTGTATTCTCTTGCTCTTTTCTTGTAGAGCACAGAAAACATATCTGCAATGTGATCGAATCGAGATCTGTGCCCCAAATGGAAGCTCCCAAGGAGAACGTAAATGAAGGGAAGATAAGCCCCTCCCCCCAACACGGGCATGCCAGATTATTTTGCTTGGTACACAGGGCTGATTCTTGGACCAAGCAATCATGGCAAGCTCTTGAGCAGCTGGCACCACTGCTAGAGCTGGTGGCCTGGGGGGAAGACACAGGGTATGGCTTATATCCATCACCACTTCCTGGGCCTGTGCAGCTAGGCTTGATTTGCTCCTGGTGTGACTAGACAAGCACAACATTCATCTCCTCCCTTTCCTTTTGTTTGCTGGCACATCGACAGCATCACAGGTAGATCACATATGGTTGCCAACCTCCAGGTGGGGCCAAGAGATCTGGAATTACAGATCTCCAGGCATCAGTTCCCCTCGTTACGATGGAGGATGGACTATACAATACTATACCCCACTGAGGTCCCTCCCCTCAGAGCCAGTTTGACGTAGTGGTTAAGAACATAAGGAACATAAGAGAAGCCAATGTTGGATCAGGCCGATGGCCCATCTAGTCCAACACTCTGTCACACAGTGGCCAAAAATACCAGGTGCCATCAGGCGGTCCAGCAGTGGGGCCAGGACACTAGCAGCCCTCCCACTGTTGTCCCCTCCCCCAGCACCAAGAATACAGAGCATCCCTTGCCCCAGACTGAGAGTTCCTATCTATACCTTGTGGCTAATAGCCACTGAAGGACCTCTGCTCCATATGCTTATTTAATTCCCTCTTGAAGCTGTCTATGCTTGTAGCCACCACCACCTCCTGTGGCATTGAATTCCATGTGTTAGTCACTCTTTAGGTGAAGTAGTACTTCCTTTTATCCATTCTAACCCGACTGCTCAGCAATTTCATGGAGTGCCCACGAGTTCTTGTATTGTGAGAAAGGGAGAAAAGTACCTCTTTCTCAACCTGTTCTATCCCATGCTCTGTTTCTTATTAATTAGCTAGTTTTTGATCCACAAGAGGACTTGTCCTTTTATCCCGTGACTATTGAGCTTACTTACTTAGGAGCCTTTGATGAGGAACTTTATCAAAAGCTTTCTAGAAGTCAAGGTAAACAACATCTATTGAGTCCCCCTTGTCCACATGTTTGTTCACTCCCTCAAAGAACACTAACATGTTAGTGAGACAAGGGTTGAATCTGCATTCGTCTTTCCCACTGGTGTCCCAGCCCTCTGACTCCATTTTCAAAAAAGCTGTCTATATTTCCTTTTGTTTTCATACTTCAACAATGCTAGCATACTTTTGCATGTCTGCATGTTCATTGCTGTATCATGCTGGCTCCACTGTCATTGCGCCTCCACAATGCTTTAAATGAATCTTCTCCAAACAAGCATAGAGAAAGACAGTGTCACAGTAGCACGAAACTGATTCAAAAATGCAAATGCAGATTCGACCAAGATCTTCCCTTACAGAACCCATGCTGAGTCTGCCTCAATAGTTTTTGTTTATCAGTGTGATTGATTTGCTCCTGGTTAAGTGCGCAGACTCTAATCTGGGAGAACCAGGTTTGATTCCCCACTCCTCCACTTGTAGCTGTTGGAGGACCTTGGGCAAGCCGTAGTTCTGACAAGAGCTGTCCTTGAAAGGGCAGTTCTTGACAGCTCTCTCAGCACCACCTACCTCACAGGGCATCTGTTGTGTGGAGGGGAAGGGAAAGGAGTTTGTAAGCCACTCTTGAGATTCTGAGTGAACGGCACGGTATAAATCCAATCTCCTCCTCCTCCTCTTCTCCCAAATCCCATCATCCCCAAACTCCAACCCCAAATCTCCAGGAATTTTCCCTCCCAGAGTTGGCAACCCTCTGATGTTGCACTTTCTCCCCTGGCACCTGGGTCAAAAATGCCGCCTACCCCTGAAATAAATGAATGGTAACAAAGAGAGCCACAGAATTATATAGCAACACAGAGTCTTTGAGAGACTAGGAGGAACAGTACTATGATGTCAGCCCCTCCTCCATATAGACTTGGAAAGTCCTAGTCTACTCCTGCGGCTAAATAAGGGGGGAGAATGACCTGAGCCTCTTTAGGTAGTAGGTGAAGGATTACATTGTTGTCAGAGTTTCGGTAGATGAAACATTCCCAGTAACTCTCAGAAGCACTAATACTCAGAATTCGTAGGCTGCATATTTTCTCTTATAACTCTGCAACGAAAAGGGCCAGAACCTTTTTAAAAATGAAAACTTGAAACTAATAGAGCATGGCAACAGATCTCTGCAATAGAACAAAGTCTAATAGCACCTTTAAGACCAACAGTGTTTAATTCTGGGTATAAGCTTTCGTGTGCATGCCCACTTTTTCAGATCTCTGCAATGTTAATTGCATTACAATATCTGTCAACTACTGAAAATCCCTCTCAGTTTCACAATATCACATACTAACCTTTCCCCCTTCCAAAATGGGATATAAATAGAAACAAGTTTTTTTGGGGTGACCAGTCTTTAATCTTGCTCCACTCCTTTTATATTGGCCTTGTTGGATTTTGGCTTTAAAAAAAAAGTTGTTTTATGCTCTATTGAGTATTATATAAATATTTTAAATAAAATATTTTAAACTGCAAAATTAGTCATCCTTCCTCTTGCCTTGGGTCCTATGTTACTATTACAGTGACTCCTATTTTTCCTGTAATCAGATCTGATGCCCTTAAAACTGGACCTCCTTCAAGGTCCCAAAAGCAAAACTTCATTTGTGTCCTGAGCACTATGGGATGTCACATTTCTAAATGGAGCTTGTCTACTGTCTCTGCATTCGGCTTTTGTCACCGCAAAGCTTAGGCATTGTTGCAGGGCCTTATGCAAATCGTGCTCAAAAATAGCTTACAGGAGGAACTGATCAGTATCTTTTGCTTTGTCGGATTTCCAAGCTGCATTCAAACTTCCAGATCACCAGGATTGCAAAACAATACTTCTATGCACACAGAAGATACATTCTGAATGCATCCCATTTCCTTTTCATAACAATGCCCAGAATTTCTTGGGGAAAGTTTGAAGAGATGCCTTTATTCTTTCTAAGCGGCTGTCAAATAGATATCATGCTCACCCCCTGGGAAAACAAAATGGGGGGAGGGGTTTGATTCTGCAATGTCAGTAGTGCTAAGGAACTCCCTCATTAGATCATATTTATTGAGAAACAAAAAAAATGGATGACATTTTCCTTTGGGTGGAGAGCTGATCCTTTCTTTCCAGCACTTAAGAAACCGATGCATCTGCCAGGCAAACAAATGAAAATGTCATTAATTAATTCCACCATCGAAGTTTGTTTAAGAATCGGATTAGGTTGGGAGCAAATGCTACCAGTCTATGTATAGTCTTCTATTCCAGCCATTTGTAACAACTGTTAACTCTTTGCTTTTGCTGTTTTAAAAATCGTTGTAAGTCTTGAAATGGCAGGTGAGAAAAACACTTGCAAAAACACTCATCCCAATAAGATATTTGGCAAAACGTGTGTGCGTGTGCGTGCAGAGGAATCTATCAGAAAGAAAAACAAAAATATCCAAAATAAATCTGTTTGTGTGTGTTTGTTTCAACACTCTGGCTCATTAATGGTTTCATCTTATTGTATTTACATATGGCAAATAATGCTGCTTTCACAAAAGCAGATGTATGTTGCCAAATATGACAGGGTAGGCTTGGTAAAAAGTGGAAATGATACATAGTTGTAAGATGTTTTCAAGATGTTTTAGTTCATAAAATTCTATGGCAGCTGTAGCCTGCAAAGTTTTGTCTCAGGCTCAGTCCTACATGACAGAACACTGAAAAGAAAGTAGAAATAGAACACAACAGAATAACTGTTAATTCTTGATTAGTCATTACAACATAAACATTAGATATTTTTAAGCTGTAATGACTCATCTCAGATTTTCAGGAGTTGGTTCCCAGTGTCACTAAAACCAGCACAGTAAACTTGTCAGCCTGTTTGAGAAGGGGAGGGAGAAAAAACACCCTCACAAAACCTTAAAAATCTAAAAAACCAGATTTATTGGATAAGCTGGCATGGGCTACATCCACTTCACCAGGCGCATGGAAATGGACCAGTCAGCAGAACTGCTGCTTTTTATGCCTTTGTACATAACTCTGATTTTAATTTGTTTTAATGATGTGTGGGTGTTTTGGGGGAACAAAGTTTGAATCGAGTGGCACCTTTAAGCGTTATTCTGGGTATAAGCTTTTATGTGCACAAACACTTCTTCAGAATTGATTTTTGTGGAGTTGATTTTAATGGTTTTAAAATGTGGTTTTATTGTGTATGCTTTAGATTGTGTATGCCATAGGTGGCCCTTGTAAGGGCAGAAAAGTGAGATAAACATTTTGTAAATAAATAAAAATAAAAAATCTTTACAACAGAAGGAAAGACAAAAAAGTGTACTGCATGATGGTGTTAAAAGGTCATGAAAGGCAGGCGGTATTGTTTTGGACTTTTCTATGCAAAATTCCAGAGTACACAAGACAAGCATGGGGATCATTCACAAAAGCTGTAATAGGTGATAACAATTTAACCTAGTTATGGTAAGCAATTTAACACCTGCAGTAACTAAGAAAAGTGTCAGCTCTGCTTAATGTCTGGTTGATGCAATCAAACCTATTGATGAATTCTAACTCAGCCACTCCCCTGCCTCCTAGTTGCTTTCTGACCTTTCTTTACTGTAGACACCTGAGTTTCAGGTCAGATAGGTAATAGTGCAATCCTATGCAGAGTTACTCCAAGTTAAGCCCACTGATGTCAGTGGATCTAGGCTGGAATAATTCAGTTTTGACAGTGCAGCCTTAGACAGATTTACTGACATCAATGGAATTAGACAGGTGTAACTCTGTTTAGGATTGCATGGTGGGTCACACAGCACACAGTTCCGGGTCGGAGTTCTGCCTGTGCAGTGTGCTCTCTAGGAGACCTTTGGCATGTCACACTACTTGAGTCCCACCCTGTGAAATATGGGGAGAGGAACAAGGCTGCTCTTAGGTTTACAACAACAACACATTTTGGAAGTGCTTTGCATACTGAAACTGCTATGCAAATAATAAGCTGTGTTTTTAATTGATGGGAAAGCAACTCTTTTCCACGTTCTTATAGTTGTATCTTATTTCATTTTATGTGTCTCATCTCATAGGGATTAACACTGCAAGTCTTCAAAGCAATCAGCTAGGGTTGCCAACTGCTGCCTGGGAAATTCCTGGAGATATGGGGGTGGAGCATGGAGAGGTTTGGGAATAGGAGGGACCAGAGCGGGGTATAATGCTATAGATTTTATTCTCCAAAGCAGCCTCTTTCTCTAGGGGGACTGATCTCTATTGTTTGGAGAGCAGTTGTAATTCTGGGAGAGCTCCAGGGCCAGCCTGGAGGATGGCAAGCCTATTGCAGACATGTGCCATTGTGGATTTTATGGAGGCCATCACATATGGTAACGTTTCCTTGTTTTATTGCATGTTTTATTATTAGATGCTTGGGGACCTTTAGCAATTAGAGACTGAATATTTCAATGAATACATTGGTGTTATTACTTGAATCTCAAACATTTCTTAGATAAATTCACTATTTTATGAGAACGGGCTTTATTTCCCCTTAACATTGCTCAGTCCACATGTTTTTGATCATGGAAAAATCTCAGATTTCCATGTAGAAACGATCTCTTCCTTGTTGGTCTCACCTGCACTGCAGTGAGCGCTGAAGCTTCCAGTCTGGAGTCACAGAAATCTGAGAAAAGACAATATTAACATATCAATGCAACTGGCACTCCAGGGACCCAGAAGTGACGGCAATATTTGCTTCTCCATTTGTTACAATGGAAAGCAAAAGCAGCTACTTAATCACTAAAATTTGTGCTTAACCTGATGGATTTTTTTTTTTAAAGAAGAGCAGCTGCAAATTCAAAAAGAAAGAATTATATTCTGGATGCCACCAGCCAGTCAAAAGATCTTAGCTAGTGAAATACTGAGCTGTACAAAGGCCGCTTGGAAGTTACAGGCTGCAAAATACGGGCTGTAACCGTAGTTATTCAGTGTAGGTGTAGTCATTCTTCATTAAGGGAAAATTAGGTTTCCAACAATTTAGCTCTTGCCAAACATACAGCTCGCTTAAAAAAAAGCTATAAATAATTGGAAACATAATGCTTATTAACAGACCAAGTATCTGGAAATTTTTAGAACAGCTGACAGTAGATGGCACAGAATGAGTAACTTCATGCTTGATTTCTCCATATTTCCCTTCAGCGCATAGTATGAATTTTAAGTTAGCGCCTGTTCTTTTTGAATTGTAAAAGTGGTGTTTTGAAACATACAATGTTCTCAACGTATATTTGAGGCCTGGTCTGTACACAGAAGAGGTTGAGGTGGCAGAATCTTGAGGTGATCAGACTGTGTTAACATAGCAGGGGGGAAATTTCCATCTCCTACCTTTGCTTGTTGTGCTGTTTTTTTGGTTGTGGAGATGTGGAGTGGACAATTTTTCCTCAGAAAAATGTTCAGTGCCTTATTTTTCCACAAAAAGTCCCATTTTTAAAGATCTGTTATTTTGTAAAAGGTATGGATACCATTGACAATAAATATATTAGGCAAGCTGGGCAGTTTCAAAGTTATAGTTAATGTTTTTTTGATAAGATTGCCTCTAGGATTTTCATGAGAGAGTACATGTATATTTTGTTCATTTTAAACCCGAGGTGGGAGGATAAAATCACATATGCATAAAGTCATTGATGAAAAAATGAACCTGACTGGCTGTGCAGGTCAAAACCAAAACCAAAATTAAATTCTTATTAGTGGGAGCAGATAGACGGCATATTTTCCCAGTTCTGACTATGCCTCTAATTTCATCCAGTTTTGTGTGTCTTCCAGAGAGAAATGTTCAGACTTCTCCCGTTACCCGCTTCACCATGCGCTCACCCCGTGGTCAGGAGCCTTTTTTTGGTCAGTTACCCATGTGCATAAGCACATATTCAAACCACAGGGCTTTTTAAATTTGCTCTTTGCACATGCATGTATAGTCAAAGTACCACTTCCCATTGACAGCTCAGCGATCTAATTGGTTCTTAAACCTACACATTTATCCGCCAGAAATCAGTCCATTTCCCACCTGTTCTAAATCCTTTTCCAGCTCGTGAATGAGGATGGAGATGAAGATAGACGTGACGAGTACTTTAGGCATGCTAGCACTGAGCCTGCATCTCTGCATGATTCTCCTGCAGCATCACCAAAGGAGACCGGCTCTGATCAGAGCAAGGCGGGCTTGGATCCAGCAACGCTACCTGGCTAGCCAGAGAGCACGAATCAGAAGTTTTATGGTCAGGCATTCCCTTGCCAGAGCTCACCTTGTACATTTGGCTCAAGAGGGTGCCCCGTGTCGCTGGTGGGAGTACACTCAGCCCTCTCAGTGATGGAGAACTTATGTGCTGAGGATCTGGGAAGATGAACAATTTGTGGACGACTTCCGGACGTCAAGGGCAACCTTCTTCTGGCTGGTGGAATCCCAGAGGCTGAGACTCCAGTGGCAAGGCGTGGCTATGAGGGACCCCATCCTAGTAGATGAATGCATCACCATGGCTATCTGGTGGAGGCTTTCCTTGGCGTGCTAAATATCAGAGTAGCTGTAAGAGAGCCTCCGGTGGCTGGCCTGCAGAAGCGCAGTCCCAGTGTGTGACGGCACAGAAGACGAACGAAAGCTTATACCTGGAATAAAACTTTGTTGGTCTTTAAAGGTGCCACTGGACTTGAATTTTGTTCTGCTGGTTCAGACCAACACCACTACCCACCTGAGTCTATATAGTAATATTGTAATGGAAGTTTGCTAGGGGACATTGGGCCAGGCACAGCCTCTCAACCTAACCTACCTCACATGGTTGTTGTGAGAAAATAAAATGGAGGAGAGGAGAAGGATGTAAGCCACTTTGAACCCCATTGAGGAGAAAGGCAGAGTATATATGAAGTTAAGACGCTGAACTGCAGGCTGTGGAAGGTCAGTAGTTCAGCAGTTCAAGACCCATGAGTGCAGCATGACGGGGTGAGCTCCCGTCTCTAGTTCCAGCTCCTGCCAACCTAGCAGTTCGAAAGCAAGAAATTGCAAGTAGATAAATAGGTACCACTTCGGTGGGAAGGTAACAGCGTTCCGTGCGCCTTGGTGTTTAGTCATGCCGGCCACATGACCACGGAAATGTCTTCGGACAGTGCTGGCTCTTCGGCTTTGAAATGGAGATGAGCACCGCAACCCTAGAGTCGGATTCGACTGGCTTTCGAGCAAGGGAACCTTTACCTTTTTTTAAAGAAAATAATCACCAGGCTGATACAGAACTAACAAGCAATGCAAGTGACAAGGTGCCTCAAGGAACCTGTGGAGGTGAGTTAAAATTCTATTGAAATAGATGAGGGGACAACCACAGCCTATCACAGGGGTGTCAGACATAAGGCCCAGGGCCCGGATCCAGCCCGTCCAGGGCTTTTATGCGGCCCATAAGCATCTGGTGTAAGGGAGGGAACAGGAGACTGCTCAGGGGGGAGTGGGCAGAGCCACCCCAATTGTGGCTTCAGCATGGCGGAACCACTTTGTGTAGGAATGTCTGCCCAGTGCTGCACCACTGGCTGTCCAGTCTGCCCAGGCAGGTTTTCCTTTGCACTTCCTTCCTAACACACGAGGACTTGCAGTGGGGATACACCAACTTGGAGCTTACTAGCTGTTGTCCTTACAGTTTATAGCTCCTGTACCTGCCATTACGTTTTATGGCATGCATGGTTCGGCCCAACAAAGTGACATTTATGTCAGATCCAGCCCTCGTAACAAAGGAGTTCGACACCTCTGGCCTATCACATATAGCTCTTTGGGAGTGCAGAGATTAGTGTGCCCACAGTTATGAGTTCTGTAGGTTCCCCCCCTTAGATAAAGCAATAAAAGGGAAGTGCATACAGTATTGTCCTCATATGTTTTGCAAATACTACTCCAATAAAGTGTTGAATCTGTTTGCCTATAACTGTGAAACCATGCTTGGTTTTTCCCCCTCATGAAATATTTTAGTTCCAATATTTGTTGCTAATGGGACATGCAATTAACACGAGGTACTTTAGAAGTTGTTTACTACACTAAGGTCAAAATAAATGTGTGTATGTATGTGTGTACATTAAGTGACATCAAGTTGCTTCCAGCTTATGGCAACCATATGAATTAATAACCTCCAGAATGTCCCATTGTTAACAGCTTCTTTGATTGAGTCCCTCCATCTCATGTTGGGTCTTCCTCCTTTCCTGCTGCCTTCAGCTTTTCCTAGCATTATTGTCTTTTCCACTGACTCTTGTCTTCTCACAATGTGACCAAAGTATGATAGCCTCAGTTTAGTCATTTTAACTTCTAAAGAGAGTTCAGGCTTGATTTGATCTAGAACCCACTTATTTGTCTTTCTGGCAGTGCATGGTCTCCGTACTCTCCTCCAACACCACATTTCAGATGAACCAGCTTTCTAATGCGTTAACTTAAATCATGTTCCATTGAGGGCATTGGTGGGTGGGTGGGCTGGAGAAGCTTTGTGGAAGAAATTCCATGAGGCATTGGTGGAAGGGGTCGGTAGTGAGGAACTAGGTGAAATCATCCTTCCTTCCTCTTGCAACCATAGAAAATTTGCTCTGGCATGCTTTCTCCAACGGAACAAGGAAAGGGTGTGGTGATTTTGCCCAATTCCTTGTCCTAGCTGGAGCCCTCAAAGCCCATAAGTGTCTCTTGCAACCCCACTCCCAGCATTCCCCTGTTGAGGTAAGGGAAAGATCCCACCTCCATAAGCACCTTCCCTTACGGTTTGTAGGATCCAACCCTGTCATTTGAGCAGACTGCTGTCTACTAGCCAAGCATGACCTTTAGACTTGTACTTGGAAATCCTCAACAAGCACTTCTGAGATGTCTCTCCTCATAAATACAAATCAAAAGCATGTCCATGGCCTTCTCCGATTTTCTTTCTCTGAGTAGTCACGGAACAGGAGCATGGGAGAGCTGAGCCCCTGAAGGAAGGAAAGCCTTCTTTCCTGTTACCGCACTCAACATCTACACGGGCTGGAACTGAAGGCCCCAACCAGCTTACAATGAAACACAATTATTTATCTTCATCTTTGCAGAAACTTAGCAGAAAGTGTAAGATGAAGCTGAGTGCATAATTATTAGCGGTGGAAGACGGCCAAGTGTCTGCACAGAATCAGTTATAATGTGGACTTTTCAGATAGTCAAGAAAGCTGCTGAACAAAATTTGAGCTCAATAGAACCTTAGAGACCAACAAAAATGTCCAGTTTATAAACATCCAGGAGAACAAAGCTCACCATATCAGATGCAAGTAAGAATGAAGAACCACCAGAATGAAGATCCATCAGCTCCTATGAAACTGATTAAGTTTTGCACTGCACCTTTGCATCCTAACTCCAACTAGTCCTTATTGGTAACATCCCTTCCACCTTCATTAAAACTAAGCATGAAAGCTTGAAGACAAGAATCAATTACTTTGAGCACATCTTGATGTTAAGCCCTAACTTTTTCAAAGACACACAAATTCAGTGGGGCTCCTGCATTCCTCCTGACATATGGAAAAACACACACACATACACATCGTATTGCATTCTATAAAATGGTTCTAATTCACCAGAGGATGGGAACTAGATACAGTGTTTCCTGATCAAATTCAGGAACCTCTGATGATTAAACTAAATGTACATTTTTACTGCTTTTTAATATATATTTGTCTTGCAATTAGTGGCCCGGGGACAAACCTGAACTGGCAGCTGTGATGAACGACCTTCAAAAAAATAATTCCACATTTTATTACGAATTTATTATGAATTCTGGCTACTTTACTAATTCCAAATATTAGAAATACTTTCTGGTTTGCTGAGCTAATTGTTGGCTATGGGGTCTGGAAATTCAGAGAGCCTCACAAAGGCAGCCATTATAATCTAAAGAAGGCACACGACTGAAAATTTTGGCAAAATGACATTTCTGGATGCATAATGGTGGGTTTTATCTTAGCAAATTTACAATGGTCAGAGATGCTGCTTGTATGTTTTCAGATACTGTTACAAATAGGGTTGCCAGTTTCCAGGTGGTAGCTGGAGATCTCCTGGGATTACAACTGATCTCCAGGCAACAGAGATTAGTTCACCTGGAGGAAAATGGTTGTTTTGGAAGGTAGACTCTATGGCATTATACCCCATTGAAGTCCCTCTACTCCCCAAACCCCACCTTCCTCAGGTTCCACCCCCCAAAATTTCCAGGTATTTTCCAACCCACAGCTGGCATCCCTATTTACAAATGCCAGTGAGACCTCTGGTCCTAAAAAGGAGAGAAAGAGAAATACCCCCTCCAGCTTTTAACTTTCCTCTATGGTTGCCAACTGGGATTGAAAAGTTCCTGGAGATTTGGGGGCTGATCATAAGAAGGACTAGGGTTGCCAGGTCCCTTTCACCTGCTGGTGGGGTAGGGGGATGTTCCAGTAATGGGAAGTGTCGTTACCCCCCATTCCCCCTGAAACAATGACATCATATGTGATGTGCCTGCGTCATCCAGAAGTGATGTCAGTGCATTGGCAATGACGCTCTGGATTTTGGGCAAACTCTGTGGTAAAATCGGCATCAAACCAGAGTTTTGCCCAAAATCCAGAGCATCATCCCCTCGACATCGTTGACATCACTTCCAGGTGATACAGGCCAGTGGCAGGCAGGAGCATGCAAAATTGGGGGATCTCTGCCCCACTGGACAAATGGCAACTCTAAGAAGGTAGAGTTTGAGAAGGGGAGGTACCTCAGTGGGGGTATGATGCCATAGTCTAACCTCTGAAGCGGCCATTTTCTCCAGGGGAACTGATCTCTATCAAAATTCGTAATTCACTCCAGGCCCCATGTGAAGGTTAGCAGCCCTACTTTCCTCAGACAATCTACATTCACTTGCCACTAGTCTGCTAAGATTGTTTGTGAACATTCTGTGGCATTAGAACCACTGAGCTGGGCAGGACTTTCAGGGGGCAATCCCTCTTTTTAGTCTATTGTAGAGACATAGGGTGCGGTCACACGGACCTTTTGATTGGGGTTCGCCACTGTTCCCTCACACATGTAAATTTCATGTCCACATGTGCCAATCCGCCTCCTGCGCCAAAGCCGGCTGACTCCTGCAATGCTCCCGGGTTTTCCCACCCCCTGAAAAATCAGGTATTTTCCGAGCAGTTGCGCTTTGAAAGCGCGATTTCGCCCATCTGGACAGCCATCTTCCGCAATGATTGCGATTAGGGCCGTCTGACCACACTTCGTGCATTTTGGGTTTTTTAAAAAAGCTTCCGGGTTGAGCGCTTGCATAAACATGTGCTTAATAAATCCATTTAAAGTTTAATAATGGATTTATTAAGCACATGTTTGCTCAAGCGCTCAAACCGGAAGCATTAAAAAAACGCACAAAGACAGCCCTGGAGGCAGGAACGAGAGGCAGGGGCTCCGGCAGCCTGGATGGGGGCCGGCAAGGAGGATGGTGGAGACGGCAGATCCTTTTTCCATGGGGCCATGGCGGCAGCACCCTCCCCACAGCAGCAGAAGGAGCAGCAACCGCCCGAGCCTGCCCCATGGCTGGCAGGATCGCCTGGAGGGACAGCACAGCGGCAGGCGAGCAGGTGGTGAAGAGAGGGGCCAGCTGCATCTAGTCAGCCCAACCTGAAATAAAATGTTCCCGATTTAAACAAAGCGGGAACAAAGCACGATTACCTTGCTGTGTGACCGCACCCAAAAGCAACTCTAAGAACTCTTTCCTGGGAGTAACCCCATTGAAGAAAATAGGGCTTACTACCAAATAGACACGCTTAGGATTGCTCCCTTAAGCACAAACTAATGGTTGCAGCAGTGAGTTATAAAAATTCTCTAGTATTCTTAAGTGGAATTATGATATTTTAAAAAGAAAAAGTATTATCTTTAGTATCCTGCGGTCTTAAGACTAATTCTTGCAAATTATACAAATAGGTATAAATTATACACATTGGTATAAAAAAGGCCTGCATGGATACCAAACAAAGTAATGGAAGCAGTAAAAGGTAAGGAGGATTCTTTTAAGCCAGTTTGGTGAAATGGTTAAGTGTGCGGACTCTTATCTGGGAGAACTGGGTTTGATTCCCCATTCCTCCACTTGCACCTGCTGATATGACCTTGGGTCAGTCAGAAGCTCTGGCACAGCTGTTCTCTCAAGGACAGTTTCTGTCAGAAGTTCTCTCAGCCCCACCTACCTCACAGGGTGTCTGTTGTGGGGAGGGGAAGGGAAAGGAGATTGTAAGCCGCTCTGAGATGCCTTTGGGCAGTGAAGGGCTGGGGTATAAATCCAAACTCCTCCTCCTCTTCTTCTTAAGTGGTGGAAGGCTAGTTATTTTATTTATTTATTTTATTTGTTGCAATTTGTATCCCGCCCTCCCGAAGGCTCAGGGCGGCTTCGTGAATCTGTGTGAGTTAAATAAAAAGGGACCGCAGGCTTTGAAAAATAAAATGCAAGCCTGTGATCAGACAGGCAAAAAAGGAGTATGAGGAACATATTGCAACAAACAGAAAGACTAATAATAAAAACTTCTTCAAACACATTAGTAGCAGTAAACCAGCAAGGGAGGCAGTGGGACCCTTGGATGACCAAGGGGTAAAAGGATTACTAAAGGATGATAGGGAAATGGCAGAGAAGCTGAATGCTTTTTTTGCCTCTGTCTTCACTGTCAAAAATGGGAAGTGTTTGCCCTCTCCAGAACTGCTGATTTTGGGCGGAGTGTTGAAATACTTGAGTTGGATTGAGGTGACAAGAGAGGAGGTCCTACAACTGATGAACGAATTAAAAACTGATCCGTCACCAGGCCCAGATGGCATACATCCAAGAGTTCTGAAAGAACTAAAATGTGAACCTGTAGATCTCCTGACAAAAATATGCAGTCACTAAAACCTGCTTCCATTTCCAATGACTGTAAGGTAGCTAATGTAACCCCGATCTATAGAAAAGGTTCCAGAGGAGATCTGGGAAATTACAGGCTGGTAAGTCTAATGTGGATACCGGGTAAATTGGTGGAATCTGTTATTAAAGGGAGCGGTGGCGCAGGGAGCAAAAGCACCTGCTTTAACATCTAACGAACAGCTTGTAGGCTGTTCGATACCCACCGCGGCTGGGGTGAGCACCCGGCCTTAATCCCAGCTCCCGCCCACCCAGCGGTTCAAAAGTCTTAACAACTTATGAGTAGATAAATGGGTACCTGCCTTAGTAGGCAGGGAGCACCCTCCTCCTCCATTGGGAGGTGAGGTGGGAACCTCAGCAGCAACGGCTCGAAGAGTGGCGGTGGCGGCAACAGCGGAGCGGAGCGGCGTAATGGCGGCGATAGTCGAGGTGGCGAGTGGAAGAAAAAAGGAGATGCGACATCTAGCGGTGAACCGGTGGCGAAGGCGGAGCCTGGAAGGCATGAGGACGCTTGGCGCAGGCGCGGCGGAGCCTGAGGGACGGAGCCAGTGCCGCGCCGCTGCGATCAGCACGGCGAACGGGCCCAAAAACCCCCGAGGAGCCTGAAGAGAGTAGAAGGAAGATGCCGAGCCGAAGCCGAGAAGCCGAGCCGAACCGGAGGCATGTCAACTAAATCCCACCAGGTGCTGTTAGGTAGTCCCGCCCCTAATACGTTGTGCCCATAGATAGGGATGATACAAAGCTGTGTAAGCCGCTCAGAGACCCATGGGAGGGGTTCGAGCGGGGTAGAAATTGAAAGATAAATAAATAAAATAAAAAAGATCGAATTAGTAAGCACACTGCTGAACAAAACCTATTGAGGAAGAATAGAATGGATTCTGTAAGGGGAGACCTAAGGCTCCAGTTTGGTGTAGTGGTTAAGAGCAGCAGACTCTAATCTGGAAAACCGGGTTTGATTGCCGGTCTTCCACATCCAGCCAGCTGGGTGGCCTTGGGTCAGTCACAGTTCTCTCAGAGCTATTCTCTCAGGAGCAGTTCTCTCAGAGCTCTCTCAGCCCCACCTACCTCACAGAGTGACTGTTGTGGGGAAAGGAAGAGAAGGAGATGGTAAGCCACTCTGAGACTTCGAGTGAAGGGTGTGGTATAAATCCAACCCTTCTTCTTGTCTCACTAACCCTTTTAGAGTTCTTTGAGGGGGTGAACAAGCATGTGGACAAGGGTGATCCAATAGATGTTGTTTACCTAGACTTCCAGAAAGCTTTTGATAAAGTTCCTCATCAAAGGCTCCTAAGTAAACTCAGCAGTCATGGGATAAGGGGACAAGTCCTCTTGTGGATTAAAAACTGATTAATTAACAGGAAATGGAGAGTGAGTATAAATGGGCAGTTTTCACAGTGGAAGGTGGTAAGCAGTGGGGTACTGCAGGGCTCAGTATTCGGTTTGGTGCTTTTCAACTTGTTCATTAACAATTTGGAATTGGGAGTAAGCAGTAAAGTGGCTACATTCGCAGATGACAATAAATTGTTCAGGGTAGTGAAAACCAGGGAGGACTGTGAGGCACTCCAGAGGGATCTGTCAAGGCAGGACAAGTGGGCACCAACATGGCAAATGAGGTTCAACATGGGCAAGTACAAAGTAATGCACATTGGTGCCAAAAATCCTAGCTATAAACATATGCTGATGGGGTCCAAAGTGGCAAAGACTGACCAAGAGAGAGATCTTGGAGTCGTAGTAGATAACTCCCTGAGAATGTTGACTCAGTGTGTGACTGCAATTAAAAAGGCAAATGCTATGCTGGGGATTATTAGGAAGAGAACTGAAAACAAATTAGCTAGTGTCATAATGCCCCTGTATAAATCTATGGTGCAGCCTCATTTGGAATACTGTGTACAGTTCTGGTCATCACACCTCAGAAACGATATTACAGCATTGGAAAAGGTGCAAAAAGGGCAACTAAAATGATTAAGGGGATGGAACATTTTCCCTATGAAGAAAGGTTAAAGAGGTTAGGGCTCTTTAGCTTGGAAAAACAGCGATTGAGGGGTGACATATTGGTCTACGAAATTATGCGTGGCATAGAGAAGGTAGAGAAAGAAGTCATTTTCACCCCTACTCACAAAACAAGAATTCATGGGCACTTAATGAAATTGATGAGCGGTAGGTTTAGAACAGATAAAAGGAAGTACTTTTCACCCAATGAGTAATCAACATGTGGAATTCGCTGCCACAGGAAGTGGTGGCAGCTACAAGCATAGACAGCTTCAAGAGAGGATTGGATAAACATATGGATCAGTGGCTATTAGCCACAAGGTATAGATGGAACACTATGTCTAGGCCAGTTTAGTGTAGTGGTTAAGTGTGCAGACTCTAATCTGGGAGAACCAGATTTGATTCCCCACTCCTCCCCTCACAACTGCTGGATGATCCTGGCCAAGCCATAGTTCTGTCAGAAGTGTTCTTGAAAAAAAGAGCAGTTTCTATCAGAGCTCTCTCAGCCCCGCAGACCTCACAGCGTGTCTGTTGTGGGGAGGGGAAGGGAAAGGAGTTTATAAACCGCTCTGAGACTCCGAGTGAAGGGCGGGGTATAAATGCAATCTCTTCTTCTTCTTGGTGCTTGGGAGACCACAGTGGAAGGGCTTCTGGAGTTCTGGTCCCACTGGTGGACCTCCTGATGACACCTGGGTTTTGGTCACTGTGTGACACAGAGTGTTGGACTGGATGGGCATAGCTTCTCTTATGTTTACATCTGCATCCTGAGCTAGTCATTCAGTGGTGTTGCATGGTATGGTTCCTCTTCCCAATCCAGCCACTGGGGCTGTACAGATGTACACCCCCCCTTAGAAAAACATTATTTTGGCCTACCAGCATTTGAGAATGAGAACAGCTGGTATGATTACTGCTTTTCTGCAACAACCTTTCATTTGCTTGCAGTTTGATTATGGCACATTTATTTATTTGCATCACACCCTTTGGCTCCAAAACAGCTGAAATCAAAAGCTAATCCCCCCCAACCCTCTGGATCTGTTGCTACACGCCTTATGACACTACGTCTCCACCGCTGTAAGCATTCCATGATATAACAGACCCACAGGCAATCTTCTCCCCATCCTATGTTCTAGTATGTTTCCAGTAATACAAGCACATTCCCAAATTTAAAATGAAAGATTTTAGCTACCTTTCTAAAAGGCTGGCATGATCTTTGGAGTGAACTGGAAAGGCTTCCTTAGATAAGGAGTCCTGAAAGGAGAGTGTCAGGGTGGAGAAGGCATTGAACTTTGTAACTATTGGCCAAACCTTTGACAAAAAGGACACCCAGAATAGCACCTTACTGGATTATCCTCCGTCTGAGAGAGAATATATGAATTTAAAAAGTAAACATGTGTTTTCGGGGCTGCAGCTTGACCACCCTAGGTGACCTTATGAACTTTTGGCTGACATAGGGTTGCCACCCTCTTGGGTGGGGCCTGGAGACATAGAATTACAACTACACAGATCAGCTCCCTTGGAGAACACTGTACAGACAAAAACAATACCACTGTAACGATTTGCGCTAAGGATTTTTAAAAATAAATCTAATCCACATGAACAGTTTTAAAAATCTGCTTGTTATTGTATGATGTAATCCCTCCTGGAGAAAATGGCAGCTTTGGAAGGTGGGCTCTACGGCACTATAGCCCACTGAAGTCCTTCCCCTCCCCAAGCCCTCCCCTCCCCATTAAATCTCCAGGAATTTCCCAACCCTGACTTGGCAACCTCAGGAGACAGTGTAGAATATAAATGTCTTCCACAGCATTTTTTTTATTGACAACACTTATGTAATGCTTCTCTGCCAACATGAGCCTAAGGCAGTTTACAAGGTGAACATAAGGGCATGTCAAGAATATAATTCATACAACAGAAACCAATCCAAATGACCCTAAAAACCAGTAGCACTTGTATAAGCCACATATCAATCACAGGAAACAGCAGTAAGAATCAAAACAGGATCAACTGTAATGCCATAAGAAGATAAGAACCCCCCCCCCATCAAAATAGTAGGGTTACCAAGTAAAGGTAAAGGTTTCCCTCACTCGAAAGCCAGTCGAATCCGACTCTAGGGTGCAGTGCTCAACTCTGTTTCCAAGCCGAAGAGCCAGCACTGTCTGAAGATGTTTCCGTGGTCATGTGGCTGCCATGACTAGATGTCTAGGTGCACAGAGCGTTGTTACCTTCCCACTGAAGCGGTACCTATTTATCTACTTGCAATTTCTTGCTTTCAAACTGCTAGGTTGACAGGAGCTGGGTCCAGAGATGAGAGCTCACTCTGCCATGAGGCACTTGGGTCTCGAAATACAACTTTCTGGTCTGCAGTTCAATGTCTTAACCACTGAGCATCTGCAGCTAAACACAGGGTTAAAAAAAAGTTTTGGGGGCAGAGTCGGGGGGATGGAGTTTGGGGATGGGAGGGACATCAGATGTTCCATAGACTACACCCTCCAAAACTGCCCTTTCCTCCAAGGGAAATGACCATTGTTGTCTGGAGACAGGCTGTGATCCCAGGAAATCTTCAGGCCCCACATGGAAGTTGGCTGCCCTACAAGAGGCCACACAACTACGAACCCTTCCTGCGAGTAAGCAGCATTGAATAAAATAGCACTGCTCAGAATTGCTCCAGCCAACTAAATCAAAACATTGTGACTGTCATAATTTCAACATGGTGATAATTTTTTAGGAAACACCTTTGCCAAAGGAGCTGATTAGGTCAATTGGGGAATTGTATATTCAACAACAAATGTTTTCAGAGCATTGTCAGTGGTGGCCCCACACATTATGTTTTTAAACACTTTCGTTTTTAGTAATGCAAGCTTCTGCTGACTTTGGAAGTTCGTATAGTCTGTTGCTTTAGTTCTACGCTGACTTTATTAATTTATTGTTATTTTTACATTATTTTTATTATTCATAAGAGCTTTGAGAGTCATGTGACGGACAAAAGTGAGGGAGAAATTTCAAAATAAATTTCAAAAACTACACTAATTTCAAGCCCAGATAGAATGCATTCCACGGGTTAGGAAAGGCTCTGCCAAGTCTAAATGAAGGCCTGCATGGTTAACAATGCCAGTCAAGGATGCTATAAAAAGTAAGGAGGCTTCTTTTAAATTAGTAGAAACTGTAATCAAAGACAGAACTGTTAGGCCCATAAAAGGACAAAGCCTGATGAGGGAAAATTAGCATGGCTTCTGCAAAGGGAACTCCTGCCTTACCAACCTTTTGGAGTTCGTTGAGAAAGTGAACAAGCATGTAGACAACAGTGACCCAATAGACATTATATACCTTGACTTTCAAAAGGCTTTTGACAAGGTACCTCATCAAAGACTCTGAGTAAGTCTATCAGTAGATACTAGCCATGGTGACTGAAGAAGAGGAGGAAGAGTTGGATTTATACCCCACCCTTCACTTGGAGTCTCAGAGCAGTTTACAGTCTCCTTCCCTTCCTCTTCCCACAACAGACACCCTGTGAGCAATGTTCCCTCTAAGCTTGTGAGCAAAACTTCTACTTTGTGAGCTACTGGCATTAAAGTTGTGAGCAAGAGCTTTGGCTACTGCATAAATTAGTTTGCTTTGGAGCCATCCTTCCTGAGCTAAGACAAAAATGTGTGAGCCAGAGGCTAAACAACTGTGAGCTAGCTTACAATAACTCAGCTTAGAGGGAACACTGCCTGTGAGGTAGGTGGGGCTGAGAGAGCCCTGAGAGAACAGCTCTGAGAGAACTGTGAGCTGCAGGAGAGCTGGCTGGATGTGGAGTGGGGAATCAAACCTGGTTCTCCAGATTAGAGTCTGCTGCTCTTAACCACTACACCAAACTGAGGGGAATCTCCACATTCAGAGGCACTAATCCTCTGAATCCCGGAGCCGGGAGGCAACATTGGAGGAAGGCCTCAGCCTCTGTTCCCTGTTGTTGGACCTCCTGAGGAACTGGTTGGCCACTGTGTGAGACAGGATGCTGGAGTAGGTGGACCACTGGTCTGATCCAGCAGGGCTCTTATGTTCTTAACTACTCAGTACTGTAAACCAGGGCTCTTTTTGTAGCAGGAACTCCTTTGCATATTAGGCCACACACCCCTAATGTAGCCAATCCACCAAGAGCTTACAGAGCTCTTCTTACAAGGGCTACTGTAAGCTCTTGGAGGATTGGCTACATTAGGGGTGTGTGGCCTAATATGCAAAGGAGTTCCTGCTACAAAAAAAAGCCCTGCTGTAAACTAACAGCAATGTGATTCATCAGCTTTTCATAAGAACATAAGAACATAAGAGAAGCCAATGTTGAATCAGGCCAATGGCCCATCTAGTCCAACACTCTGTCACACAGCGGCCAAAATATACCAGGTGCCATCAGGAGGTCCAGCAGTGGGGCCAGGGCACCAGAAGCCCTCCCACTGCTGCCCCCTCCAGCACCAAGAATAGAGTGCATCACCTGCCCCAGACTGAGAGTTCTCATTCTATACCCTGTGGCTAATAGCCACTGGTGGACTTCTGCTCCATATGTTTATCTAATTTCCTCTTGAAACTGTCCATGCTTGCAGCTGCCACGACCTCCTGTGGCAGTGAATTCCATATGTTAATCACTCTTTGGGTGAAGAAGTATTTCCTTTTATCTGTTCTAACCCGACTGCTCAGCAATTTCATAGAGTGCCCACGAGTTCTTGTATTGTGAGAAAGGGAGAAAAGTACTTCTTTCTCAACCTGCTCAATCCCATTCATAATCTTATAAACCTCGATCATGTCACCCCTCAGCCGTCGTTTCTCCAAGCTAAAGAGCCCCAAGCATTTTAACCTTTCTTCATAGGGAAGGTGTTCCAACCCTTTTATCATTCTAGTTGCCCTTCTCTGCACTTTTTCCAATGCTATAATATCCTTTTTGAGATGTGGTGACCAGAACTGTACACAGTATTCCAAATGAGGTCGCACCAATGATTTATACAGGGGCATGATGATACTGGCTGATTTGTTATCAATTCCCTTCCTAATAATCCCCAGCATAGCGTTGGCCTTCTTTATTGCAGCTACACATTGTGTAGACATTTTCAGCGAGTTATCCACTACGACTCCAAGATCTCTCTCTTGGTCAGTCTCTGCCAGATCAGACCCCATCAACGTGTATTTATATTTAGGATTTTTGGCTCCAATGTGCATCACTTTGCACTTGGCCACATTGAACCCCATTTGCCACGTTGACGCCCACTCACCCATCCTCAACAGATCCCTTTGGAGTGCCTCACAATCCTCCCTGGTTTTCACCACCCTGAACAACTTCGTGTCATCTGCAAATTTAGCCACATCACTGCTTACTCCCAATTCCAAATCGTTAATAAACAAGTTAAAAAGCATGGGACCGAGTACTGATCCCTGTGGTACCCCACTGCTTACCACCCTCCACTGAGAGAGTTTCCCATTTATACTCACTCTCTGTTTCCTATTTATAAGCCAGTTTTTGATCCACAAGAGGACTTGTCCTTTTATCCCTTTTCTAGCAATTTGTTTTGAAGCTGAATGAACTGCTGGAATAAACTTGAAAAGCAAGAGATACTGGGGTGTGAACCGGCATCTCTGGGAACACCATGCAGTGCTGTAGGCAGCTCAATGCTAATTACTCAGTATAAGAAAGGGCACTGCACGCATGCTCAGAGACACTACTCCTTAAAACAACCTCCAGTCTCAAATGAGATAAAAACAGCACTCCAGATAAGATGTAAATGTGTGATACACAGATCTCATAAGACCCCTGGGCCTGATGGCCACAAGTCATTTCCTCAATGTTAGGTTTGATTCTTGTTTGTTCTATGGCACTCATTGAAGGCCCTGTGGGAAGAACGCTAGAACTGGAATTTTATCCTTGAGGCAAGACAGTTGTATAAAATAGCCTCCCTCCTACTGACTGTCAGAAGGCATTGCAAGCAGAAAGGAGAGGTTGCCGGAACAGGGCCTTCTGGGTTGTGGCACTGAATTTTTGGAACTCCCTCCCCAGGGAGATTTGTCTGTCTCCCTCTATCGTCTTCCATCACAGAGGAAGACTCTTTTTGTTTTGTTTTGTATGACAAGAGTCACTAACTCTTACTAGCCGTTCTCCCTTTTTGTATGTTTTATGCGTTTATATGTTTTATTTGGGACTGCAGAGGTTAAGATGCTGAGCTGCAGACTGGAAGATCTGTAGTTTGACAGTTTGAGACCCGAGTGCTGCATGATGGAGTGAGCTCCCGTCTCTGGCCCCAGCTCCTGCCAACCTAGCAGTTCGAAAGCAAGAAACTGCAAGTAGATAGGTACCACTTCAGAGGGAAGGCAACAGCATTCTGTGTGCCTCGGCGTTTAGTCCTGCCAGCCGCATGACCACGGAGAAGTCTTTGGACAGTACTGGTTCTTCAGCTTGGAAATGGAGCTGAGCACCGCCCCCTAGAGTCAGATTCGACTGGCTTTCAAGCAAGGGAAACCTTTATCTTTCACTATGTTCTATTTAATTGTTTCAAATACTTTACATATATTTGTGTTTTAAATACGTGTTAATGTTTTGTTTTAATGTTCACTACCTTGGGGGACCCTGAACTGGGTGTGAACATGGCACAGATATGTTTTAAATGAATAAATAAATCTTATCTATAATACCTCCCCCCATTCTGAATGCCCCCTAAATTTTATAGATCACTTTAGGGGCATATAAATCACTGGATTAAGCTCTTACACAGCATTTATGTTTTAAAGTGAGCTGGCTTCATAGAATAAATTGGAGAATGCCTTGTGTATTCTGTAGGCTGGGATCAATTTAAAGGGAAAATTATTCTACTCCGTATTTTTTTTTTTTAATGTGCTTTCTCACACCACATATGGTAACTATCTTTGGTGGGAGAGGGAGAAACACTGCAGGGGATTGAGACTGCCTAGAAGCCATACAGGAGACTCATTTTTCTAACCTCAGATGTATGCGGACTGGGCTGTGGTTCTTCAGTGAGAGAAAATACTCTGTCCATGCTCAGAGGCGACCAGTTCATACTTTTCTCAGTTGAGGACTGAGTATTGGTTTTGAGGATGAGCTCTGAGATTGAGCTGTAGCGTCAAATCTAACAGAATGCCGATTCTGTTCAAGTTAATTCCCAGTTTGTCAAAATCTGCCACATTCAAAACGTGTTATATATTTTTTTATCATTGCTCATTTTGTCATTGCTCATTTTTTTCCTGCCAATAAACCTTCCTGTCTATCGTTCTACTTTGCTGAAAACAAACCCCACATGGAATCTTTTTGTACTTCTTGTCACCTAATAGGATCTGATCATCAACTCACATTCAACAAAGAGACAGAAAGTAATAGACAAGGTTAAATAAGTGTTCAGAGCCAGAGCAAATATAATGACATTAACCTTCCCAGTAAAGACTAGCCAAGCCCCAGAACGCACTGCTGTTATAATGCAGCAAGAAGCAACCCACTTTGAACTGCTGGCAGACATCCTCATTTAATGTAATTGCACCTACTGGAAAGAATTTACTACAGATATCACATGGGTTGTTGCTAACAACAGGTATATGTCTTTGAAAGGGCTGCAAACCACAAAGATCAAAAGAAAAAAGGGTGTATTGTGTATGCGCCTATTTCAGGCCCCGGACACCCTCAGAGATAAGTGTGCCACTCAATTATTAAGCCTCACAGCAAAAGTTCATTAGCTCTTTAACCAGGTGTGTTTTCAGAAAGAAAAAACACACACACCAAACCTTTAAGAACAACTATGGCAGTTTAGTCATTATAGCAGCAAGCAGGACATGACTCATGCGTTCCAACACTTTTTTTAAAAAAAACAGACTATTCCCTAAATTTCCCTGCCCTGTCTCTGCACGCCACACCCTCATCCATGTGGAAAGTAAGGCCCAGAAATCACGGTCAGAGTTCTCAAGATTTCTCTTTTTGTCAAAGCCCACCTAGATACTAAAACCAGAAACTTTTTTAAAAAAGCTACAGTCTTGTCAGTTCTTAGGAGTGCATAATATATTATAATCTGCTCTATGTTTACTTTCAACTGGCCTCTTGCAAAGCTTATCTTAATGGCAGGATAAGCTCTTGCAAGGCAGCCGGCTAAATGTTTCTGACTGGGTTCAGCTTACTGACGTTGAACATGCTCCGCAGTAGAAGGTCTTAGAACTGTCAAGAGCTTGAAGGGAAGAAATGTCCTGTCCCTTTCACAGAGGCTTCATGGGCCAGATGGGTAGCCGTGTTAGTCTGTGTGTAGAAGTAGAAAAGAGCAAGAGTCCTTATATCGGATGCCGACAGATCGACTCACATTCTAGCTGTATCTGAAGAAGTGAGCAGTGACTCACGAAACCTCATCTCGTGGCACAAATTTTGTCAGTCTTTAAGTAAAGTAGAGGGAGCTGCGGTGGCTCAAGTGGTTAAGATGCTGAACTGCAGGCTGTGGAAGGTCAGTAGTTCAGCAGTTCAAGACCCGGGTGCCGCATGACGGAGTGAGCTCCCGTCTCTAGTTCCAGCTCCTGCCAACCTAGCAGTTCGAAAGCAAGAAATTGCAAGTAGATAAATAGGTACCACTTCGGTGGGAAGGTGACAGCGTTCCGTGCGCCTTGGTGTTTAGTCATGCCGGCCACATGACCACGGAAATGTCTTCGGACAGTGCTGGCTCTTCGGCTTTGAAACGGAGATGAGCACCGCAACCCTAGAGTCGGATTCGACTGGCTTTCGAGCAAGGGAACCTTTACCTTTAAGTAAAGTGCTACTGGACTCTTGCTCTTCTCTACTGCTCAATGGGCTGTTATTTAATAAAGGGACAGGACATTCCCCCCCCCCGGCAGTTGGCAACCACAGAAAACAGGGGGATTTATTACGGAGAAAGCAGTTATCAGAGTCTTTTTCACAATTTTGTCTGCAAAATCCAGACATTCACATCCATGCCTTGATGATGAACTATGAAGGTGAGACAGCTGTGGTTTCTTCTCTGCATTCTTTGTGTTTTTCTCTTTGCCCCTCACCTGTCAACTGTACCAAACAGGGGTCCAGGTGTGCTGCAGAAATTTAGCAAAGGAAGCCTTTCCTAATATCTCCATTCTATCATCTTCACCTGTTAAATTTATATTTTTAAAGGCACAGGAGCGGGGGAGGAAATGGTGGTGAGCCAATAACAAATAGCAACCCATTCTCTATTGTCTTTTTTATTCCACCTTTCTTCTAAGAAGGTCAGAGCAGCAGATATATTTTCCCCCTATTCCATTACACCCCCCTTTATGGAATGGTGCTAACCAAGTCCTGTTCAAAGATTTTTGCCCTTCACAAGAACCCTGCAAGGTAGTCAGGCGGAGAGATGTTACAACAGGATCACCAATGAGATCTTATTTTATTTTCAAATGGCAAATAGGGATTGCACTTTAACCACACTTTAGTCTGACACTTAGTCTGACACTTTAACCACAACACCCCACCGGATCTCTTACAGCGTTATCCTAAGCAGAGTTAAATCCGTCTAAACCCACTGCATTCAGTGAACTTGAATGGGTGCAACTCTGCTTCAGATTGCTGAGGGTCAGTTTGCTGTAGTGGTTAAGAGCAGCAGGCGGTAATCTGGAGAACTGGATTCGATTCCCCACTTGAAGCTAGCTGGGTGACCTTGGGCAAGTCACAGCACTCTCAGCCTAAAAAAATAGCCACCTAAGTGGTGCGCAAGAAAGAAGGAAAGAAAGAGCTACAGCTTCAGCGGACAAACCCTCTGGGATCTCCTGGCTATTCCACACGCAATGCTATTCGATAATTTAAATTTCAGATTGCACTGCTAGTCATTTCAGCAGCAGTCTCTTTCATTTTGGTAGGGAAGACAGCAGGGATTCAAAAGGTGGCTGTGTTTTGCCCCACACTGCGAATAAAAAGAAGCTGTTCTCCCATACTTCCCCCGGCCGCTCCTCTGCAGTGGCTTGAGCAGCAGCTGAGACAGGCACAGGTGATCTTTATCTTCATGCCATAAAATGCTTTACCTGTTGCTCTCTACAAGTTAAAACCACAAAGACAGGTGAGGCCTTTTATTTTAATCTGCTTAGCCATCCTTGTACATTGAATAAAAAGATTTGACCATGGCAGTCTATCCAACTATTTGTGGAGTAATTGAACAGCAAATTACTGCTGGTGAAGGGTGAAATGGGGCTACAGTGTGGGGCACAATCCAGCGATGACCCATGAGAATCAGCAGCATGTAATCTTGTATATGTGCCATAAAATGGGTGTGGGTGAGTGGCCAAAACTGAAAGCACATGATTGTCATGTTTCCTTCCATATCCCTGCACATTTTAAGAGAGAGAAGAAGAGGAGAGAGATTGGATTCATACCCCGCCCTTGACTACCCAAAGGAGTCTCAAAGCAGCTTGCAATCTCCTTTCCCTTCCCCTCTCCTCCCCACAACAGACACCCTCTGAGGTAGGTGGGGCTGAGAGAGCTCTTTTGAGGACTGCTCATGAGAGAACAGCTCTGAAAGAACTTGTGACTGACCCAAGGTCACACCAGCAGCTGCATGCAGAGGCATGGGGAATCAAACCTGGTTCTCCCAGGTTAGAGTCTGTGGTCCTAACCACTACACTGACCTGGCTTTCTTAAAGGGATAGGGGCTTCATTCAGCATAGGATACCAAACTCCAGATGGGAGCTGGAGTTCTTCTGGTATTACAACTGATCCCTAGACTATGGAGGACAGTTCCCTGAAGGAAATGACAGCTCCAGAGGGTAGACAGTATGACATCACCTCCCCGCCCCAAAATCTGTCCTCCCCAGGCTTCACCCTCAAAACTCCAGGAATTTCCCAAGCTGGAATTGGCAACCCTAATTCAGAACCTGAAATCCAGACCTAGCAATCCAGTCAGTTCAAGCAAATATATAGCAGCTTGTGTATGACAACAGATGAGCAAATTCGAGAAAACACAGAAGTGTTCTTTGCAAAGGAGGAGAGATCTTGAATACCAAAATCGTCTGAACAAACTTGATGAACTGGATGCCTGTACCAACAGCTATCAAAATCACTCCTGTGTGTTCTGCAGCAACGCCCAGGAGAGATAGCTACTTGCATCCATTCTTTATTTTTTTCCCACTGCCAGTTATCCAATACGACATGGTAATAAATGGCTCTACAGGGTGTAGCACATGCTACATAATTGTGCATTCCAAAAAACATGATATTCCCCCCCCCTTTCTTTTGCACAGGGTCACTTCCCACTGGCAACAAATGTGGAGGAAGAGAAAACACTTGTGTTCCTGACCAAGTTTAAACGTCTTTATATAACGAAGAGCCTTGATAACCTGTGATTTAAAACCAGTATCTGTTGATCAAAGAGATACACTGTCTCCCGTCTGTCTGGTGACTTTCAAGTCCTTCTATACCTTCAATTAATTCCCCCTCCCCCTTCTCTGCACCATATGCATGAGTTGTGTCAGGTTTTAGCATTCTATGGTATGCATGCTGGGGGGGGGGGGTTGCTTACCAGAGAACCCTGGAAGAGGCAGTTTTTCCTGCCATTTGAAGTCTGAACAGCAGCCAGAGAACATTGCATGCAAAGGGATAATCTAGAGCAAAGGCAGCTACTTTGAAGTTGCACCCTCACAGTAAAACCTGCAGCTTCTTGCTAGAATTGGAGGAGGGGAGAGGACTCCTAAAGGCTCAGCATGGATGGGATTAAAGCATTCATTCCCAGCCCTCGAAAGGCGGGGCGGGGGGGGACAAGACCCCCCATCCCATATTTTATTCTTCTTAATGCTACTTTGCAGAACGCAAGAAACAAGAGACGTTTGACCTGACTTCCTTTTTGCATGTGTAGATGTATTTATGTACACAACCAAACATAAAAGAATCTTACTACGTGGCAGCCCACTTCCTGAACGAAGACACAGAAATCTGCACCGGGTGCAACCTGCACTGCAAAAGTGTTGACACCAACAGCGACTTCAGGTTTGTGGAGCTCAGTTCCAATTGCCACAGAACAACAAAGCCCTAACGGCAGATCCTTTCGTCCAAATGACTTCCTCCTCCAAGAACATGCCTGCCTTTAAAAGAAAAATTCGGGGTGGTGCGGGGGTGGGGGGGAATCACAGGTTCCTGGGCCTGGAATCCACAAAACCTACGCCACAACTACTCTTCCAGTCTTCAGAGTGCCCCAAGACTCTTTCAAATACTGGCAAATCCCTTGAAAGCATAGCGCTGTTCTATAAGTAACTCTTGGGTTTTATAGTTATAGATTTTAATTTAGTTATAGGAGGCCTTCGGTACAAGACACAGTTAATTTTTAAATTGATATGTGGAACTCTACCTTTAGGGTTGCAAAACCTCCAGGTGGTGCCTGTAGTGACAGCTGATCTCCAGACTGCAGGGATCAGTTTTCCTGGAGGAAGTGGCATCTTTGGAGAGCAAACGCTATGGCATCGCATTGCCCCAGGCTCCCTCTGCTCCGCAGCCTCCACAGGCACCGCTTCCAAATCTCCAGGAACTTCCCATCCTGGGGTTGGCGACTCTGCGGCCTATCATGCGCCCACAGCCTCACAAGAAGCCCGCCTCCTGGGTTTGGTTGCCTGTCCCCCCGCCCCTAAAAATTGTGCCCTTAAGATTAGCTTGATAGGCACTCAAAACACAGCAGAGGTCCCACATTCAATCCCAAGCATCTCTAGTGAAAAGACTTGGAGTGCTGGTGTCAAAAGTCCTTCTCTGCAGAGGGCCTGGGCAGCCGCTGCCAGCCAAAGTGGACAATGGCTATTTCCACATGTTGCTCCGCCTCACCTTACCCTCTGGTGGTTCCTCAAGGGAGGGGATGGCAAGCCCAAGGGGATACTGGAGAAAGCATGGAGAACACACCCTTGTAGTAAGGTTGCCAACGGCAGTATGGGAAATTCCTGGAGATTTAGGGGTGGAGCCTGGGGAGGGCAGAGAGGCTAGCAAGGATGTCCTACTATGGTCCATCCTCCAAAGGTATCATTTCCACCCGAGGGATGCAGCTCTGTAGTCTGGGTATCAGGAGAACTCCAGGCCCCACCTGGAGGTTGGCAACCAGACTGCATAGAGGCTCCATTGCCGCCGCTGCTGCTACAAGCATCTCTGCATTTGCAATAGCAATGATTTCACCATGGTGATTCATTGCCATGTGAAAGCAGCCACTGGTAACTGAGATGGATGGATGTTTTGATGCTGCGTAATGCCATGAAAAGCTGTGTCTGTTGCATATCAAGATGCAGGAGGAGAGGAACCAGTCCAGGAATATTACATTGTGGGGACAGGAGGCACCTGAAATGAAGCACCCCTGTGATCACTGGCACCTAGTTATTTACAAGAATGATCCCAAAACTGACTGGTGCAATCAAACAAAACCATATTCTAGATTATCTTTGTGGGCCAAGCTCCTCCTGTTTAGGGTTACCAACTACCTGGAGAGAAAACAAATCACCTTAACAGATGCTATCACAGAATGGAACAGGGTCATGCAGGTTTGCCATAGACAGGATGTCCTTCCCAGGGAACTCCTTTTCCACACCCCCACCCATATTTCCTTGTGCCCCCTTTAGCCCTGGAGCAAGCAAGGGACCTGACTGACTGCAACAGCTCAGCTCTAGGGTTGCTATCCCAAAGATGGGGCCTGGAGATCTCCCAGAATTCCAACTGATCATCAGACCACAGAGATTAGTTCCACTGGTGAAAATGGCTGCTTTGGAGGATGGAGTCTATGGTATTACCTCCTGCTGAAGTACTCCCTCCCCCAACATCACCATCCCCAGGCCCCGCCCCCAAATATCCAGAAATTGCTCAACTCAGAGCTGCCCACACTAGGTTCCAAAACTTTACTAAAGAAAGCCTAGAGCACTCTCCCTCAAGGCACACCCTGATGTATGGCTAGATTTGAGGGTTGACAATCCCAGGTAGAATGAACAAGAAACAGTTTATTAAACAGTATTGTAGCAAATAAATAAATAGGAAAAAAGCTACAAAACCCAGGTAGAATCAAAACAAGGCAAAACTCTCAAAGAAAGAAGCCAACTGGAAATCAATAAAGCTCCCTGACATGACTACCTTACTTAGTTCCTACTGTGGTTCAGCACCCGATCAAAGTAGGCCACTCACCTGACCCAACCATAAGGTGATGGACCAGCTGCTTTGAAAAACAGCCTCACTACTGCTCAGCTTCTAGAGAGAGAACACCTTCCTCCTCTGTGCAGGGCCTTATATACTCTCTGGTACAGCTCTGCCTCCTTAACAGCAATTGCGGCCTGCTTGCCCTCCATTTTCCCCACCTGTTCAATCCCAAAGCTTGGAAGGTGCCTGGGAAACATAGTCCTATAGCACAATTTACACAAGGCCTCAGGCCTTTATGGATCATTAATAGGACATTATTTAACTGGTGTTGTTATTTACGTCCATGGCATGAAATGCTTCAGCTGGCCATTTCCACACAGTAAGCTGCCATTAAAGGGACAGAACATTTTTCTCAGGAGCTGTTGGAACCCCTACTTCCACCCCAACTGACCTCCTTCCAAAGCTACAGCTGCATATAGTATGTAGATGGGCTTCCTCTTGATAGGTTACGCTGTACCTTGGGCTGTATCATGCAGAAATAAGAGTCAGCATGGCGTAGTAGTTACAGCTGGACTAAGATCTGGGGAGACCCACGTTCTAATCCCCCCCATTCTACCATGGAAACTTACTGGGTGACCTTAGGCCAGTCACAGTCTTTCAGCCTAACCTATCTCACTGGATTCTTGTGAGATTAAAGTAGAAGAGACATGAGTGAGGTAAGCTGCTTTGGGTCTTTATTAGGGAGAAAGGCCGGGTATAAATGAAGTAAATAAATAAATAAAGTAAAAATGATTCTGTGATCATTTGTGTTTTTTAACATACCCATTGGAGGATGCTCTTTTCCTCCATAGATAGTATGGTATTATTAGCTGTGTAAATGTGTAGATCACTGCATACAAACCTCTGACATATCTCTCTACTGCTGCCAATGAGGAATTGCCAAAAATTATCAATTATTTTTATTTATTTATTTAAATCATTTATATTTCACATTCTCAGCATTCCCAAGATGGCTTACTAATCTCCAGTAATGTATTTACAATTCCTGTAAAAGTTAATATAACTTCATTTAAAAAAAACACAATAAATCTTAAAAGCAATATTTTCAACAATATTGACATCATTCATAAACTCTGTCAGAGTCAAGACTCTACACATGTTTTCTTGGGAGGGAAAAAAACATTTATCTCAGTGTGAGGCACTTCTGAGTAAACAGGCACTGGACTGGGCTGTCAGGCTGCAATGGAACGATAAGGGTTCGTTTGCTTCTGCTAACTTTGGGCCTGCAGGAATAACAAAACCAGGCGGGTTACTGGAGATTTTTTTTTGGCTAAAGACAGAGGCGGACTGGATTTCAGCCACCAAATTATTAGTGGCAAGAGCATAGTTACTTTTGCTGATGACAGATTAACTCCATCTCCTCAACCAGAAATATGTCACTTGTAGGGTTACCATATTTTGAAAAGCAAAAAAGAGGACATATTTCCCAAATGACTACTTCAAACAAGTGATCACTATGACAAATCTCATTTTAAATACACTTACTATTTAAGCTGGGATAATTGCTACTAACTAGGCATATTCCTAACCTCCTAGTCTGGTGTAGTGGTTAAGTGTGCGGACTCTAATCTGGGAGAACTGGGTTTGATTCCCCACTCCTCCACTTGCAGCTGCTGGATGACTTTGGGCAAGCCATATTTCTGTCAGAGCTGTCCTTGAAAGGGCAGTTCTTGAAAGAGCTCTGTCAGCCCCACCTACTTCACAGGGTGTCTGTTGTGGGGAGGGGAAGGGAAAGGAGTTTGTAAGGTGTTCTGAGACTCTGAGTGAAGGGTGGGGTATAAATCCAATCTCCTCTTCTTCCTCCTCCTCCTCCTCTTCTTCTTCCAACCCCAAAAGAAGACGTTTTCATCCATTTTTTAAAAAAAAGAATCCAAAAGGGGACAGACACCAAAAAAGAGAGGACATGTCCTCTAAAAAGGGGACATCTGGTATTCCTAGTCATACGTTTACATTTTTAAAGAGTTGCTTTCCATTTTTTCAGTGTTGGAGATGCACACAGAGGAAGAGCCTTTGTTTGCATAAACAGAACAGAGATTATAAAGATTTCGGTGCTGATTTTCAGGAGCACAGAGCGGAATGAACAGGGCTCCCACCTCTCATTTTGGTTGAACAACAGCATTATAAGCCCCAGATCACCCACTTTGGGCAGGAGTTTGAACCTGCATCTTTCCAGACCAAATAAGACAGTCTCACCACACTTAGAGCATCAGGGCTCTAAAACTATTTGGTTGCTTTGGGTCTTACTTGTGGTCTGCAGGTATAACCCTTAGCTAGTGACTGAGACAGGAAGGGGTGGAGCCTCTACATGAAGAAGAGTGCAAACTGTGTGGAAAGCGGAGGACGGAAGCAAGACTGTCCTGCTGGGAAATTTTAGTAGGCTCTTAGTGTCTTGTTTAAGGTAACTATGATTTATGGATGTAAACTGATAAGGGAGGGAGAATGTTAAGAACATAAGAGAAGCCAATGCAGGATCAGGCCAATGGCCCATCCAGTCCAACACTCTGTCACACAGCGGCCAAGAATACCAGGTGCCATCAGGAGGTCCACCAGTGGGGCCAGGACACCAGAAGTCTTGTAAATTTTAGAATTATTGTTTCAGGAGTGTTATCTAATGGGGCGTTCATCTGGGACCTTCATCATGGAAGCCAGTGCACGACTGTTCAACTGAAGACTTCTTGGGCCACCAACAAGAGGAAACAGATGGACTTTGGAGGTGGCAAGCTGTGAAGGAAGGAAAAGTTAATTGTTTTGACTTTAAAAGATCATGGTTCTGTTGTGTTACTGAGATCTATGTTTTTTTGTGACATGATAAGATGTTAAGTGAAAAGTAAAATGTTTAATTCCCTTTGAATGATTGCAAGATTCATTCCAAGTTCTGCCCCACAGAACCCACAAGCTGAGGTTATACAGGCAACAGAGTACTTAGGCTTGCCATTTACCCAGGGGGGGTGGGCATTGGCTCCAGGCCCTTACGTTATGGTTGCTAGGTCATACATGACAACTGATGGGGAGGCTGGGGTGAGGACATGGTCGGGGAGGGGGTGCTACAAGGTAGTCTGTGTTGCTTTGTCACTTCCGGGGGAAACCTGGAAGTCATATAGGGTAGCTCTAGAAATTGCATGAAAAAAACCAGAGTTTCTGATGATTCCTAGAGCTACCCTATGTCACTTCCAGGTTTTCCCTAGAAGTGATATAGTGGTATTGTTGCCCCCACCTTTTTAATTCCCCCTCACTGCTGCTGGGAGTGGCAATGGGCAACTATGGCTGGTAGCAGGAGGCTTGGCAGCCCTACCCCAGGTTCCAGGCCCCACTGGGGCACTCTGCTCCACTGGGAACCAAAAGAGGGAGTGGCAGCAATGCTGCAATGTCACTTCCAGCTTGTACCCAGAAATGATGTCCCAGTGCTCTCAGAATTCACCCATCTCTATTGCTCTCCACTCCCCAAATACTGCCCCTGGTTATCAGAACCTAGCAGTACTGAATGTGATTTATTTTATCAGACATTGCTGGACCTCTTTGTACATTATATATGATTGCAATAATAACATGTAATACAGATATCAGATGAAACACAATGCATAGATTCTACTTTGGAGGCTTCTTGTGGTAGGAGTCTCTCAGACAGGCACTTCGTGCTGCCTCCCTTTCTGAACACAGAAAGTAGCCGTGCAGCATAGGATCTGGTGCATGCAAAACATGCAAGCACTGAGTTCAGTGCTGGGGCAACTACCAAAAAGGCCCTGTGTCAGGTGCTCACCAATCTTACCTCCAGGAAGAAGGGGATGGAAGGTCTAAGTACATTTCACATTTTCCTCGAATCCTTGTTCCATCCAGTGAGCTTAATTCCTGGGGCCTGAATTGGATCAAGACTGTGGTACACAGGGAGAATGTGAGTAAGCAAGCATACTCACTCATGCTGTTTTCCTGACTGGAAACATCCCCAGATGTGCTAGTAGTCCTGTTACGGTACTCTTTAGGGCTGCCAACCTCTGGGTGAGGCCTGGAGATCTTCCACAATAACTCTACAGTTGACAGAGTTCAGTTCCCTTAGAATGGCAGCTTTGGAGGGTGGACTCTATAGCATGATACCCACACTGAGGTCCCTCTCCTTCTGCAAACCCCACCCTCTCTAGGCTCTATCTACAGAAATTTCCCAGCCCCAAGTTGAAATCTCTAGAAAGCTAGGAGTGTCCCATCAGTACATGTGGAGCCCGCAGCAGGGCTAATACCCCCCCCCCCGGCAGGTCAATTTGGGAAGTGCATCAAAAGCAGTGAACTGGGAGGTTAGGGGTTAATGCCTCACTGTAAAGCAGAGTTTGATTGGCAGGCTGCCACCTGTGTGCACCCCCTTCTCTCTGATTGGTCAGTGCCAGCTGAGGAGAGTTTTTAAAAGTCTTGTCAGTCTTGTCAGAGGGAGTCAGTCCTCCTTTGCACTTTGGCTTGGCAGTTGCCAGTCAGGAGCCGTATGTGTGTCGGTCTGAGGGAAACAGACAAGTCACTTGAAGTGAAAGGACACAATTCCTTGCCCTTACTGTGTACCAACACATTTGAGGAAAAGTTCAGAGATCAGAACTTAAAAATCTAAGTGTCAGCCCTAGCTGAATTCCGAGAATCCACAGTTGCCAGAACTGGGGTTTCAGTTTGATGGAAGAGACTGGACTACAAGTCTAGCCAAGCAGAAAAAGATTGTCACTCCTAGAAAGAGGAGGATATTTCTTAACCAGTTATTCAGAGGGTTCAACTCTGAAGGGACCCCTGGTTTGTGAGAAAAGGGAAACGGTCTTAGCCTCCTCAAGAGTAAAAAGGGAAAGTTGTAATCCCACAAGGGAGGTATTTAAATACAGGAGGAAAGTACTAACTTCCAGGAAACTAAGATAGTTATATGAAACTTTATTAAGGCACATTGTTGCTGAAAGAAATCTCCAAGACAAACAAATGTCTCAAGAACTGAGTCTCTAAGAATATAAGCTTCAACTATACTCTGTTGCCTGTTCAAAATATTATAATGTGTATACACAACAAATTTCACCTCAGTTTCTTGTCCGCTGCCTATTTCTAACCCAACTGTGCCTGTTCAATAAAATCAACATTCCTGTTCGAACTTTACTTTGTGTCAAATGCCATTTACAAAGGGGTTTATGAGAGGGCTCCTGCTTAGCTACAATAAATCTCTGGCCTGGGCAAAAGCCGAGTAACTTCCCTATCACAGGGTGGGACACACAGAAAGTTATAATGCTATAATTAAAATATACTACTAAGAGGCTGCTCAGTCAGTGGGGAAACCGTGTTTTGGCAGGAGCTCAATTCACCTGGAGAATTTGGCAGTTTGGGACTATATGGCATCATACTAAGGGAGCTTCACCTCTTGAAAGCTTATATCTCTAAAATCTTGTTGGTCTCAAGGACTGGACTTGAATCTAGTTGTTAAAAAGGCTTCTTGAACTGGAGCTGGAAGCTAATTTGAGCTAGATTCCAAGCCAGGGGGTTGTAGTAAGCAAAGTCACTGGAATAAATCCCTTTTTGTAAAAAAAAATATATATTATTACAACAACAACATAAAGTGAACAATAGCACTGCTGAACAAAATGAGAGATTAACATAGCATATAAATAACTTATATATGCAGGGCTATTTTGAGGGAAGAATGCACAAAAATGGAGTTCTGGCTGGCTTCAGAGTTGGCCATGCCCACTACAGCCAAATCCTCTGCGCATGCATGGCTACAGAGGAAAGGCCTGGAGAGCAACCTCCCCATGCGACTCTGAGGTGGGCAGGGTGGGGTGGGAGCCCTGGAGGGATTGGGGAGGTATTTAAATGCCTCCACGTGCCTTCCCTGGCCTGTCCAAGGGTTGGTTTGCCCAGGCTCCCCACAGCCACAGGGCGCCTGGGCAAGCCAAGGGAAGGCAGCTTAAACTGCCTTCCCTTCCCTTCAAGGGGGGGGGGGATTGCCTGGGCTCCCTGCAGCCATGGGATGCCTGGGCAAGTCAAGGGAAGGCATGGGGTATGGCCTAATATGCTAATGAGCTTCTGCTGTTGGGTGTGGCCTATTATGCTAATGAGTTCCTGCTGGGCTTTTTCTACAAAAAAAGCCCTGAATATATGGACACTGTAACAATAAGTAAAACCACCTTAATGTAGAAGGACATCAACAGTCGATCTGGAAGGAAACAAATCTGGATTACAAACTATAAAATTTAATACTGGATACCAACAGGCAAAAGAGTCAGAGGGGGATGGAGTCCGAGATTGTTGGGAAACTTGATCTAGAATCTTGTCCATTGTAATGTATTCCCAAATTGTTCTATACCAACTTTTCACAGAGGGAGGAGAGGGCTTATTCCAAACAGAAGCAATTGCAGCACATACAGCCACGCATAAGATTGTAATTAAATCTCTTCATATTGGAGCGATATCAGTTGGTTTCCACATATTTAATAGCATTAACTCAGGACTTAAGGGAAGAAAATAACCTGTAATACTTTGTATTTGGTCTCTAATTATACTCCAAAAATTAAAAATTAGAGGACAGTGCCACCAGCAATGCAAATAAGAACCCTATGCACCACATTTTTTCCAACATAGAGATGAGTAAGATGGGATAATATGGTATAACTTCTTCAGGGTGAAATACCAATGAGATATAGTTTTAAAAAATTGAATTTTAATATTGATTACTCGTGACTGATTAACACAAGAATTCCAAATCATTTTCCAGTGTTCTTCCATTTGCTGAGTAATTCCTTCCCTATGCCAAGCCAATGTGTAAGAAGGAAGGGGAGAACCTTCCAAAGAAATCAAAAGTTTGTATAAAATAGATATTAAGCCGCTTTAAGCCTCATGTTGCAGTAACATTGACGCTCAGGAATAAATCCCTTGAACTCAACCAGAGCTTAGTACTTTACATAAAGTTATGCAAGTATAATTGTTTGCAGTTTGTGTTTGTTTTCTCCCTTAATGAGATGAGGCAAGTCAAGGCCTAATTACATCCACACACAGAATGTATTTAATCTTTAAAATTAGAATGCGCATACGAAAGCAAGGGCGCCAGTTAAGTAATGCGTTTGTAAAAATGACACTCCCTGTTTCATTTAACATTTATTAGATCGATTAGAAGTCCTTTATTCACTTCCAAGTTTTATTAGGTAAATTTGGTTTCATAGCCATTCCTATTTGTAGCAAGGCTTTTTTTCTACTTTAGACATTTTAGGGCATGATCCAGCCAAAAGTTAAACAGTTTTACATTTAGAGCAAGATTAGAGTCAAGCGGCATATTAAAGATCAACAAGATTTCCAGACTGTAAGCTTTTGAGAGTCAAAGTTCCCTTTGTCAGCTTTGACTCTTGAAAGTTTATGTCCTGGACATCTTACTGGTCTCTAAAATGCCACTCAACTTGAAGCTTGCTCTTCTTCTGCCAACAGGGTTGCCAACCTCCAGGTGTGGCCTGGAGATCTCCTGGTATTACAGTGGATTCCCAAATGATAGAGATCAGCTGCTGGAGGACATGGCTGCTTTGGATGGTGGACTCTATGGCACTGTACCCTGATGAGGTCTCTCCCCTTCCCAAACCACACCCTCTCCACACTACACCCACAAAATATCCACGTATTTACCAACCCAGAGCTGGCAACTCATTGACTGTAAATCAACATGGCTACCCAACCGAAACCATTCTAAATTAACTTAATTCTCTCAAAGAAATTGTAAATGGGACTCGATGTTCCTTATCTTTTGACCAGGTCATGCTGTTAACTGAAGATGCAACCAGAATGTTACACACATCAATGACGTCTGCCTTTATTTGTTAACACTAAAAAAAGACCCCACTGCCTCAATTTCATATATTTAATATGCAATAATATCTCATGGTTCAGTCTGATCTGCACTTTTGCACTGAGATTCCCAGCATGCACATATTGCATTTACCAGGCATTCAGGCTAGGCTATCTGAACTTACACTTGGTGGTAGTTAGTGGTGGGGAGATGAATGGGATTTGCTATGGCAGGCCGTGCACCCAGTCGACACACATTCAGTCTGTACAATTCCTATGCTCATGCATGTAAGTCTGTCCACATGACTAGGAACTAGTGTTGCCAGCAGCCAGAAGAAAAAAATTGTCCTGTCAGTTTAATAGAAGTTCCACAGGCTGTTATTTAGCAGATGCTGCTGCTTACCTCCTGCTGTGAAAAACTTTACCTGCCCATTTCCACACATTAAGGCCCTATTAAAGGGACTGGAGGTTTTCTTTTCTCCAGGTTGCTGGCAGCCCTGCCAGGAACCATGTTTTCAGATACTATGCATGTGCACCAGTTATGTGCACAGATTCTGTGCAGACTCTAGACTGAACTTGGTAGGCCAGGGGTTGGGCTGACCACTGTGATCCTGTTCCCACAGTCCCATGTGTTCCGTCTGCTTAAACAGAACATCTGCAGGTGTCTAATGTTACACTTTTGAGACTTCCACGTAACATACAAATGATTTTGAACCGTCATTAACATGTCAGTCTAGACAACTTCTCACCCTTACAAAACAGTTACCAGCAGCTAAGCATTCATATTTCATTAAAATACAATTTGCCACCTATCTCATATCGAACTCCCCATGGGTGGTCCCACCACACAGATCAAAAAAATCCATACAATAAGGCCACCCAAACAGGGCTAGGAGAGAGGAAAACTGTGTGTGGGGGGGAGGGATTGTCTGAAAAAATAAAATGATCAGGAGTTTTTTTTTTCAAAAAAGGCCACCATAAAGCAATGGGCTTGATGATTCTGCCTGTGCAGTTTGAAGGGAATGATAACGCTGTCTGAGATCTCATGGGGCTACATAGTGAAACTGGCAACTCCAAACAAGCTCATTGAGGCCCATTAAAAAAAAAATCAGTAGCAGGTATACTACTATAGTGTTAAAATACTATAGCAACACACCTACAATCGGTTTTTAAAAAGCAAAATCCTGATGGAGGTGAAGGTCCAGAGGAGGGCGGGTCCAGAGGAGGGCGACCAGGATGGTGAGAGGGTTGGAGTCCAAGTCTTATGAGGAAAGGCTGAGGGAGTTGGGTATGTTTAGCCTGGGAAAGAGAAGGTTTAGAGGGGACATGATTGCAGTCTTCAAGTATTTGAAGGGCTGTCATGTAGAAGATGGAGTGGATCTATTCTCTCTTGCTCCGGATTGCAAGACTAGATCTAATGGGTGGAAATTACAAGGGAGTCGTTACCGGCTTAATATCAGGAGAAACTTCTTGACTGTAAGAGTGGTTGAGCAGTGGAACAGAGTGCCTCGGGAGGTGGTGGATGCTCCTTTGCTGGACATTTTCAAGAGGAGACTGGACAACCATCTTTTGGGTATGTTGTAGGTATGTAGGGGTTTCGGCTGTGTTCCTGCAGAGTGCAGGGGGTTGGACTAGATGGCCTGCAAGGTCCCTTCCAACTCTAACATTCTATGATTCTATGAAGGACAAAAACCATAGGCATGAAGGGTTCAAAAACAGGTAATTGCCGCATGAGGATGTGCCATTGCTACAATGAATTCCTTTGCATTTGCAGCAGCAATGAAGCTGCAGTGGAGAATTGCCCTTGTTTGGAAGCAACCTTACTTTTTTTAAAAAATGAAAAGCATTAGCTTAAAAATTCAATGAGTCTCCTTGACCTGAGGGGATCAGGTCCTCAGATGCCCCCAAAGCTTCTCCCCAGCTGTGACTGAGAATGTTTTTGTGGTTCAATAAATCTTCCTTCTGCTGTTAGTGGCTTGGGAGAATTTGGGGCTTGTGTTTGGTACCATCGCTTCTGGCTCTGGAAAACAGAGTGCCAATTTCTGCCCTGATATCCCTGGAGAAGACCTGAATGTCAGACTGTCCCACTGCAGCTCCTCCTCAAGAGGAAATGCCACCTACCACGATGAGCATGAATCGAGTTAGCTTGTAAAGATTTTCCCATGTTTCATGATGAATCAATAGCAAAACATAGTAGGGTATAAATGACTCATAGTCAGCGACATTGTGATGCGAGTCACAAGAAGTGTAAGGGCCGGAAGGCCACAGAGGTCAACCCACAGAGCCAGTGTAGAATTCTACCTCTATCAGTACCCTATTGGCTGATGCACGAAACCCGGACCGCACTTTACCCTCCAGCAAATGCCTTCTTGGATACCTGAACAAAGTTTGAATCTGGTGGCATCTTTAAGACCAACAAAGTTTAAGTCTGGGCAGAGGCTTTCGTGTGCACGCATGCTTCTTATACACTGAATTAAACTTTGTTGGTCTTCAGGGGGCCACTGGACTCAAACTTTGCTCTGTTGCTTCAGACCAACGCGGTTACCCACCTGAATACAGCTTCCTGAAGACAGTGAATGAAGGCGCCCTCCGCACCCACCCTGGCTGAGATTCTGTGACCTCACTGTTGCCATACGGACAATCCTAGGTGAGAGTTCCAGCTACAGAAGGTTGCTTGAGGAAAGTAACTGCTATGCGGGATTATACAGGAAGATGCAGTTTGGTAAGCACCCCAAACGTTAAATTGGTGCAGTTGTTTGCATACACATGTGTTGTTTGTGTAGGCTTATTGGGGAACCAGGATTCTCTGTGGCCATCTGGTGAATGTGCCCTGGCCCAGGCTAGCCCAATCTCATCAGATTTCAGAAACTAAGCAAGGTGAGTCCTGGTTAGTCCTTGGATGGGAGACTATAGAGGAAGTTCAGGCTTGCTACCCAGAGTCAGGCAATGACAAATAGGGTTGCCAGCCTCCAGGTGGGGCCTGAAGATCTCCCACTTTTACAATTGATCTCCAGCTGACAGAGATCAGCTCCCCTGGAGAAAATGGCTGCTTTGAAGGATGGACTCTAACCCCCAAAGTCCCCAGGTATTTTCCAACCCAGACCTGGCAACCCTAATGACAAACTACCTCTGTTTGTCTCTTGGCTTGAAAACAGAATGGGGTCACCATAAGTCAGCTGTGATGCGATACTTTCCATCACCACCACCACTTGGTGAATGTATTCACAGTGGAAAACATGGAGATGTAAGACAAGCAGTGCTACCAGTGAGGCTGCCATCAATCGTCACCATGGCTTTTTTTGTAGAAAACGCCCAGCAGGAACTCATTAGTATAATAGGCCACACCCAACAACAGGAACTCATTAGCATATTAGGCCACACCCCTGACTGCACAGCTCATTAGCCTATTAGGCCACACACCTTTTGCTTCTTATTTTGTTTGCCTTGTTTGTTGTAAAAACCCAGGGCTTTTTTTGTAGCAGGAACTTCTTTGCATGTTAAGCCACGCAGCCCTAATGTAGCCAATCCGAATGAGTGTCTGCTGTTGGGTATGACCTATTATGCTAATGAGTTCCTTCTGGGCGTGGCCAACTCAGAAGCCAGCTGGAACTCTGTTCCTGTGCGTTCCTGCCCTAAAATAGCCCTGATCGTCGCAATACTTGTGATTTCTGTCCTGGATGATCCGCGAGTATGTAGATTAAATTTCTTGGCTCCTGTGAATGGTATGTGAGCCATCACATTTCTAAACCCAGACAGGCACTGGCCTGATCAATATTTGGGATGAACGACTACTAGGAATCCTGAGTACCTTCCTCTTTATGATTAAAATAATCACACCCTGCCTTTCTGCAAAGACTCAAGCATCAAAAAGTGTGGTATACATTTGACACATTTTTTAAAAAAACCTGAAGTTCCTTCTTATCTTCTGATTTTAAATTTATTTAAAATGCTTCCATCCTGCTCAGTGAGCTTAAATTGCAATTTAATCAACCCGGTAAAAAACAATGGGCTAGAGGAGTTCAAGGTGTTCTTCTGTTTATGCTAGCAGAATGGCATCCCCCCCCCACATTGTGTTTGGGGGTCCTCTGACCTCAGGAGGAGAACAAGGAAAGTGGGAATGTGGCTAGGGATGCCAGCCTCCAGGTGGATCCTGGGGATCCCCTGGAATTACAGCTCCAGAGATCCAGAGATCAGCTCCCCTGGAGAAAATGGCTGCTTTGGAGGGTGGACTTTATGGCATTGTACCTTGCTGAGCTCCCTGTCCTCCCCAGACTCCACCCCCAAATCTCCAGGAGTTTCCCAATCTGGATTTGGCAACCTTACCCCCTGAAAAGTACTGAGACTTACTAGTGATTTCAGCTCTCACATACTTTATTAGATGAAGAACAAGACAACTGAGCCGGCTCGCAGGCCGGCTTTTATTCCCAAGTGACCCACACCCCAAACACACACACACCCGGTGATTCGCTATTTGCATTGATTGGATTAACTCCTGCTCCTCCATTGGAGGGGAGTCAGGATCCACTAGTCCATTGTCCTTCGGGGCGAAGCTCAGGCCCTTCGCCTGGCCACATGGTGGACCGGTTAGAACCAGTCCAAGCACATGGCTGTCCAGAGCCCATGTTCTCCTGTGGATACATTACACCCCTCCCCCTTGGTCCGATAAACACCCGCACACATAGTCTTTCAAATAGCTGGGGGCCGCCGCTCTCGCGTGGAGCGACGGGGCTCTGGCATGGGGGAACTGACAGCCTCCCGGGCGGCTGTGGGGACTGGTGGCCGCTCTGGTGTTGGCGGGGCTGGGCTCACCATCTCGGCCAGTGTGTCATTTGCGGTGGCTGTCAGTCCGGAGTTGAAGTCCACAGGGATTTCCTCAGGTGCGTCCGCCCCCGCGTCTGGTTGAGCTGGCTCGTCCCACTCCTCCCCCTCATCCGGCTCCAGGGGTAGCACCCGGCGACGTAGCTGATCGATGTGGCGATGCAGGATCTGGCCGTCTTCCACCGAGACTTCGTAGGACCGGGGGCCACGGACCCGGACTACTCGGGCGGGAATCCACGGGGGCCCTCTCGCGTAGTTCCGTGCATACACCGGGTCCTCTGGGAAGAACCCTCGCGCCGCCGCTGGCGTTTCCGTGCAGGGCTCCCGCTCGGGCGCTCGATCGGGATGTAACCGGTCCAGCCTGGTGGTGAGGCGTCGGCCCATCAATAGTTCCGCCGGGCTCCGGCCGGTTGTCGCATGGGGCGTCGTTCTCTGGCCGAACAGGAAGTGCGCCAGCCTGAAGTCCCAGTCTGTTCCTTCGGTCCGACGGAGCGCCTCTTTGGCCGTCCGCACCATGCGTTCGGCTTGGCCATTGGTGGCGGGGTGGAACGGGGCCGACCTGATGTGGCGAATCCCATGCTGGCGGGTGAACTCCTGGAACTCCCCAGACGTGAAGGCCGTCCCGTTGTCGGTGACCAGGGTGTCGGGGAGTCCGTGCGAGCTGAAAATCCGCCACATCGCTCGGATGGCCGCCCGGGAGGAGGTGGATGGTACCGGCTCTACTTCTAGCCACTTACTGTAGGCGTCTACAAGTATAAAAAACAGCTGCCCCTGGAACGGGCCCGCAAAGTCGAGGTGCAGGCGCGACCAGGGGCGGTGAGAGGATTCCCAGGCCCTGTCTGGGGCCGTCGGGGGTGCGGGTCGGGAGGCCTGGCAGGGTTGACACCTTTTTACAATGTCCTCAATATCCCGGTCTAACCCTGGCCACCAGACATACCCCCGCGCCAGAGCCTTCATCCTGACTACCCCAGGGTGGTGTTCATGAAGGTCCCTCAGTACCCGTTCCTGTAGTGGTTTCGGAATGACCACCCTGCCTCCCCACATTAGGCACCCCTTATAGGTCGACAGCTCATCGCGCCTTGTGACAAAAGGCGCAAACTCCAGGTCTTGTCTAGCTGTCGGCCATCCCCTCCCCACCCAGTTCAAAACCCGACAGAGAACCCTGTCGCGGCCCGTGAGGCGGGCCACCTCCTTGACATGTACTGGGCGATCGGGCAGCGATTCTAGGAGTGCGATGACGTGGGCGGGGGCCGGGTCTGGGTCCGTTGCGGGCAGTGGGAGGCGGCTGAGCGCGTCCGCGTGACCCATGGCCTTTCCCGGGCGGTGGGTGAGGGTGTAAGAGTACCCCGCCAGGAATATGGACCAGCGGAGAACCCTGGGCGAGACCATCTGCGGCGTCTGTCGATCGGGCGCGAGGAGGCCCAGGAGAGGCTTGTGGTCTGTAAGGATCTCGAACGGGCGGCCATAGAGATAATGGTGGAATTTTTAACCCCCGCCACTATCGCTAGTGCCTCCTTGTCTATCTGCGCGTAATTACGCTCCGCAGAAGACAGGGTCCGAGAATAGTAGGCGACCGGAACCTCCCGGCCATCCGGCAACCGATGCCCCAACACCGCCCCCACCCCGTAGGGCGACGCATCACACGCCAGAACCACAGGTAAAGCCTCGCAGAAGTGGTGCAGCACCCCGTTGGAGACCAACAAGTCTTTTACCGCCTGGAAAGCTGCCGCATGCTCCGGCTTCCAGGCCCACGGCGCCTCCTTGTCCAGCAGCCGGTGAAGGGGTTCAGCCACCGTTGCCTTTTGGGGCAGAAACGCGTGGTAAAAATTCAAGAGGCCTAGGAAGGCCTGGAGTTCCGGCTTGGACGTGGGGACCGGGGCTTGTGTGATCGCTTTAATTTTCTCGTCTGTGGGGTGAATGCCTTGTGCATCGACTGCGAACCCCAGGAATTCGATGCGGGGCACACCCAGGAGGCATTTCTCCTTCTTCACCTTGAGGCCAGCCTCGTTGAACCTCTGCAGGACCTGACGCAGCCGTTCGGTGAAGGTGGTGGAGTCCGGTGCCGCGATGATGACATCATCTAAAAAGGGCTGGACCCCTGGAATTCCTTTCAGGAGGGAATCCATGAAGGATTGAAAAATCCCTGGCGCCACTGAAACCCCAAACTGCAGTCTATTGACCCGGAAAGCCCCCTTGTGGGTGGTGATGGTTTGCACTTCCGCAGCGGCCGTGTCCACTGGCAGCTGCTGGTAAGCCTGCGCCAGGTCCAATTTGCCGAAAACTTTGGCCCCCGTCAGGGAGGCCAGGACATGGCTCACTACCGGGACCGGATAGGCGTGGTCCTGCAGAGCCTTATTTATGGTGCATTTGTAATCTGCACAAATGCGTATAGCCCCATTCGGTTTAATTGGCGTTACAATGGGGGTTTCCCAGCGCGCTGACGCGACCGGTTCCAGCACGCCTTGGGCGACCAGGCGGTCGAGCTCGGCCTCTATTTTTTCCCCGCATGGCTAGGGGAGGGGGCCGTGCCTTTATGCGGATGGGTCGTACGTTAGGGTCCAGATCTAGCGAAATCGGGGTCCCATTGTACCTCCCCAGGGTCCCATCGAATACTTTGGGGAACTCCCGGCAAACTGCCTCCCAGTCAGCGGTCTCGAGGTGGTTTACTCCTGCTATTTGGAGTCCCAAAGGCCCAAACCACGACAGTCCCAGGAGGCTTGAGAGGCGCCCCTCCACAACCAACAGGTCCAGCAAGCCCGAGAACCCTTTAAATCGGACTTGAAACTTGCCCCAGCCACGGACTGCCACTGGGTTTTTGTTAAAGTCCGTCAGTTTCAACCCCCGTGGCTTGTGCAGTCGGGGTCCCCCCTTGGGGCATAGCGTTTTAAGGGTCTCCGCGGAAATTATAGAGAACGAGGACCCTGAGTCTATTTCCATTTGGCAGGGGGACCCCTCTATTTGGACAGTCACATGCACCTTGTCCGGGCTTTCAGGGGGCAAGTTACATACCGTCTGCCGGCGCTGTGTCGTCACGGTGTGCAGGCTTGCAGCGTCCAGCTGGGCAGTGGATCCCAGGCGCTTGCCCTTGGAGCGGCAGACTCGGGCGAGGTGTCCGGCCTTGTTGCAGGTCCTGCAGACGGCATCCCGGAAACGGCAGGTCCGGCGCTCGTGAGCGTCGCCACAGCTGGCACAGGCAGATGCGTTGGGCTGGTTTGGTGGTGCGGGGGATCCCCTGTTGCGTTGGGTGCGTGGCTGTGATCGGCGGTTCACCTGTAGAACCTCCTCATCGTTCGAGTCATCCGAGGGGCCGGAGTCCTGGAGGCGATGGACCGTCTTAGGCCGGCGATCTGCGTGGGACTTCTCGTAGGCGGCCGCTTTTTGGATGGCGGCCTCCAGAGTGAGGTCGTCCCGGCTGACGAGCCTGCGGCGCAGCTTCGCCTCCTTCAGCCCCACCAAGAACTGGTTTAGGAGGGTATCTGCGAGGTTGGGGAAGGCACACCTTGTGGCTGTGCGGCGTAGTCCGGCCAGGAATTCCGGAGATGTTTCGTCGGGGTCCTGCATTCTCGCGAAGAACTCCATTCGTTCCGTGAACTTGGTGGGCTTTGGTGCCAAGTGGTCAGTAAACGCCTTGACCAGCATGTCGTAGGTGGCGGCCGCGTCTTTCGGCAGGAGGGGGTTTACCAGGTCCTTCAGGAGGAGGTGTGCCTTGATGCCGCAGTAGCGCAGGAGATAGGCCTTCTTCGTACCCGCATCCGTGATGCCATGGATCTCGAAGTGACGCTCCAGCGTCTCGATCCAGGTCTCCCAGTGTGCGGGACGAGAGATGTCGAAGGCGGGGAAGCTCTCGTTGCTAGCGGCCATGGTGCTCACCCGTGGAGGTCGCGGTTCAGGCGTAGAGTTGGCGGCGTTGGAAGCGAGGCTGCTCTCGGGGTCAGTGGTGCTAGGGAGCGGTGCGGTGCCCAGGAACCGAAGAGGCGGACACGAAGCTCGGCGGCAGCGTTCGGTGCTTTCGGCGTTGGGGCGGTCAGCGGTGCTCGTCTCGTGGTCGTTGTTCATGGAGGGAGTTGGCATCCCACCTTCGTCGCCAGTGAAAAGTACGGAGACTTACTAGTGATTTCAGCTCTCACATACTTTATTAGATGAAGAACAAGACAACTGAGCCGGCTCGCAGGCCGGCTTTTATTCCCAAGTGACCCACACCCCAAACACACACACACCCGGTGATTCGCTATTTGCATTGATTGGATTAACTCCTGCTCCTCCATTGGAGGGGAGTCAGGATCCACTAGTCCATTGTCCTTCGGGGCGAAGCTCAGGCCCTTCGCCTGGCCACATGGTGGACCGGTTAGAACCAGTCCAAGCACATGGCTGTCCAGAGCCCATGTTCTCCTGTGGATACATTACACCCCCATCCCCCGCCAGTCGCCATGGGAGACCTGACAACCCTAAATGTGGCAGACAGCACATTCCATTCTGTGAATCACAAATCTGGTCACTGTTTTCTAAAAAGACACTGATATGCAAAATGTCCTGAGCCCTTGGATAGATAAATGCTGGTAGGTTTCCTCGGGAAGGGAATTCCCTCACTGCAGAGCCACACCAGAAAAAAGTACTGCATTCGCTTTCTAAATCAAACGAGGGGTGTCACTATTAAATCCCGCTCCTCCCAATACAAACTACAGAGGAGGTGAAACGTTTTGCTTCCCTTTTGTGCCGTGAGTAGCTAATAGAGGAAAGCATCTGTGGAAATCAAAGGATACATTTTATTACCTCTGCCTGTTATTGAATTTAACAGATAGGGTTTGCCTCCAACCTTTTGAGGCAGAGTCAGAACAGATGTTCGAGAAAAGCCCGTTAATTTCCTGCCATTTGGGAACCTGTTAGAAAGCTTCTAAAAACTTCAGTGTTCTGAGTACTCTTTTATTTTCTTCGGCTTGCGTATTGCATTGGGACGAGAAAGCTAGGCCCCACGCCAGCTGAATATTGGAGAAAATAAGTGCTATACACTTTGGTTTCCTGTAGCATTTAGAGAGAGGAAATCAGAAAGAATGCAGTCAACTCGTGGCAGTCCTCTTACAATTTATCCATGCTGTCACTGGGGTTTAGAGAACATCATATATAGAGTACGGCTGGAGCTCTACTGAAACCACTGGAATTAGACTCTAAGTGACTCTTCTGCATTTGGAAATATTCTCTCCCCCCCCCTTTTCCCCCGTCTTGCTCATTTTGTGTTTGGATAGCTCGTGTGTGCTGAATTAGCACCTGTAGCTAGAGGTAGCTTCATATGTTAGAAACAAGGATATGGAGAAGAATTGTGTGTGTGATTTAAAACTTGTTATATCTGCCATGTAAAATCACAGGTGGCATAGCGTTGAACCTATTTCAGCATTCAATTATGTTCACCACGCTATTATATGGTAAAATGGTAACAGAAGGCAAAAACAAGTGTAGTTAACAGACTCACCAATTACAACTTCCCAAAAAGCTGAAGAACATGTAATAGAGAATAATGTATACCAAGTAGCTACAGTGAAAAAGTACAAAATGTGAACAATAGAGAACTGGTATGTGCTACAATGTATAAACAATGGAGAACTACTAAATAATCCCACGTTGTGTCCCGATGTTTGATAACAACGTTTCAAAATTCATCCTTCATCAGGGTGTTCTAGAATAAAATACACAACTAATTGTACCCGGCAAGAGAAAAGGCTCTGCTCTGTTGTAGTTCTTGTAAAGCAGAGAGGTATGGGACCATTTGACCTACAGTGAGGGGGATCTCAAAACTCAAAGGAGAACAAGATTTGTTGGCTGAACTAAATATCAGTTTCAATATCACATGTCTTTTTTTACTGTTACTTTTATGAAGATATATGTCTCAAGTATCTAAACTATCTTAGCTAATATGACAGGCCTTCTAGATGCTTTAAAAGCTTCTGAATGACTCCTCACCTGGAACAACAGTGGAGGTAGCTATGTTTTTACAATCAGCTATAAAGCTTCACTAAGAAAAACTACAACGTTAAACAATGCTATTTTGTAATATGATGTATTTTATAAAACTATGTATTTTGTAATATGGTTCCCCCTTTTTTACTTTTCTCTATCTACATTAATGTTTATGGCGGTGTTATATGTCAATAAAGGCGGACTGAACTGGGCTGATTTAAAGCTAGGGCTGCCAACCTCCAGGTGGTGGCTGGAGACCTTCTGGAATTACAACTGGTGTCCAGACAACAGAGATCAGTTCAGCTGGAGAAAATGGCCACTTTGGAAGGTGGGCTCTATGGCATTAAACCCCATTGAAGTCCCTCCCCTCCCTAAGCCCTGCCCTCCTCAGGCTCCACTTTGCAAATCTCTGGGTATTTCCCAACTCTCTGGTAATAGATGAAGGTCTTTCCACATCCCCGACTTCCTGACCTTTTAAGTGGAGATGCCAGGGACTGAACCCTCTGTATGCCAAACAGATGCTTTGCCATTGAGCTATAGGCTCTGCCTCATATGGCTCCCAGGCAGCCTCCCACCCTACCTTGACACCCTAGCCCAAGAGTTCCCACCTCATCGGCCCTATGGGAAAGAGGAAATAGAGTGGGAAGGGGGATTCAGAGGAAGATGAGGTACCCCCGCAAGCCCTTGTAGGCGTATTATAAACTCCTAGACTAAGGTCAGCTTGATCCTATCCTGTTTTAGTACTGCTGAACACTGGCAAGAACTGTGCAGCGTCTAATATTCTTAGTACTGTGATTGGCTTGTGCCAAGTGGCACCTAACAGAGGTGGACTGGGCAGCTCCAGCTAGATGAAATGCTGTCAGGCACTGGAGCCACTGGGGCCCTACCACCTGATCCTAGCAGGAGGCTAATATACTTTCAGGGTAACCCAGAAACTTCAGTTTGAGCAAAATGCATACACCTGGCTTTTTCTTGAGACTGGGCATTGTGGCCATATGAGCCTGCTTTCACCACAGTGGCACTGGCTGCCAAAGTTTCTGGGCTAGGGTTGCCAGATCCCCCTGACCACCAGCAGGGGATGGAATTTGGGCTCAGGTATTGACCTTTGAATCCTTCACAACTTTGGAATCTGATAGCTGAAGATTGCCTCTCTCCATAAAGACCTGAACAGCAACTCCACTCAGCCTGGGGATCACTGTTGGTAGTTCCCTCCTTCTGGGAAGTTCCTTTGAGAACAGTGGCTTTTTTGGTGTTGGCCCCCACTCTATAGAATAGCCTACCAAGGGCAGTGCATGAAGGTTCTATAGAATGACAGTTGTTGTGTACGTGGACCACCACTAGGGCCCGCCACCTAAGTCCAAGAGGACCTAGAATCCTAGTCAACCTGGAATCCACCAATTAGGCATTGGCAGGAAGTTCAAACCCACCAATGGGATTATGGGGGTACTGGGTGGGGGTGTATATAGTTGGTCCTTGCAGGGCTGTTTGTGTTGTGTGTGTTATATGAAGTACAATAAATACGTCTGAATGCATGTCACAGTCCGAGTCTCCATGCGGCGAACTCAGTACTTTACAACAGTGCGTGGCGAATTTGTTTCAGTGAGCTTTTACTGCTGATTTTTGATGGCAGCGGCTTCGAGAGGGCATTATGAAAGTTCCACTAGCTCTGATTGACTGTATCTTAGGCAAACCAATTTGTACTTTTCCTGAAAGGTTGTGCATTAGTTCTGTAGTTCTGTGGATTGTATTATAGTGTTTTTAGTGGAAACTGCTGGGAGTACAGTAAACAGTAGGGCAGAAATTTTCAGAAACAAAGAACGTGTCTTTCACATGTGTGAGGGTATAGAGGGGACAATGCTTTAGTGCTTTGCATGCCAGCAGGTGCCCCAACAAGAAAGAAAAGTGTTTTGTAACTTTCCTAACTCGAAGGACAATGACTTAGGACAAACAATATACCTTGCGTTGCTTTAAATCATGCTCGGTAGACAGGAAAGTGCACAATGCATATTATTACCAGAAAGGCGTTGTAAAGGAGGAACAAGGAAAAAGGAACCGTTCCAGCACTGAGTTTCAGAAGCACTATTTACGTCTGATTCTTTTTTTCGTTTTAAAGTGTTCTTTGAATGCCAGCTCTGAATCAAATCTAGACTTCTTGCACTTCCAGGTGGGGCCTGGGGTTCTCCTGGAATGACAACGGGGGTTGCCAGGTCCTACCTATGATCTGGTGGGGGCTCCTGGGTCTGGCCTGGGATTCTTCTCCTGTACGCGCAACACACATGTGGCCTGATGACATCACCCGGAAGTGACATCATTGTGTCACCAGTGTTGTGGATAACTCTTTAGTTTTTGGCCAAAACTCGAAGCCATAGAGTTTGCCCTGACAGCAGCAAAGCAATGATGTTACTTCCGTGTGACATCACTGCATTGGAGACATCACCCAATGAGGTCCCTGTTCAGGGGTGGGGCTTCCTTTGCCAGCCAGCCGGCCGGCAGCTAATCTGAGCCGCAAAAATCAGGGGAAAACCCACCCAGACCAGACTAGCAACCCTTTCACAGCTGATTTCCAGACTACAGATTATCCGTTTCCCTGCCTGCTTTAGAGTGTGGACTCTACAGCATTATAGCCCTGCTGAGTTCCTTCCCCTCCCCGGACTCTGCCCTCCCATGACTCCGCCCTCAAATCTCCAGGAATTTCCCAACCGAGAAGTGGCAGGCAGCCCTACTGTGTGCTGAACTGGTAATATTCAGACCTTATATGGATATTATTCAGAAGCAGCCTGAGGCCTCAGTGCTACTTAGGGTTGCCAGCTTGGGGTTGAGAAATACCTGGAGACTTTGGGAGTGGAAGTGATCACTGTAACCCGGAGGCCAGTTGTAATGCCAGGAGAACTCTAGTCACCACCTGGAGACTGGCAATTCTAGTGCTACTGCTTGTGTTTGGGAAACCATGAGAAGGTAATTGGTAATGCATAGATGCCCATCCTACAAATGATTCACCGTTCCACTGTTCTGTGGTGAATGTTGGTTATGGTGGACTATTTAAAATTAGTAGACCTAAAGCGTAATCCTAAACAGAGTTACAGCCTTCTAAATCCATGGGATTGGATGGGTTTGGGGGAGTGGAACTCTGGATTGCACTGAAACAACTGCACAGGAACTGCCTTGAATCTACCAGGGTGATAAATACACAAATATAAGATTCATGTAGGAATAACCATCTGAACTGGGGGTCACAGGCACAATTGCAGTAGTGTGGTATAGTGGTTAGAGTCCTGAACACTGACTGGGAAGACCTAGGCTGAGAATCCCCACCGATCCTCAGGAATGCATCCAGGACAAGGCTTCTGAGTCCACAATAAGACACACTGCCTCACCCCCTGGTGCCATGAAATTGTACCCGTCTTCTAAAGAAGAAGAAGAAGAAGAGATTGGATTTATACCCCGCCCTTCACTACCCACCCTTTGTGTTCTCTAGGCAGAATGGTTTATTTTTGCTTATTTTATTTACTTTATTTACTGTCCATCTTTCTTGCTAAGCCTCAGTTCTGGGACAGTCTGGGATGTTGTTGACCAGGGTAGGTGATGGTGGGTAGGGAAACGAGCTCTCTGGTGGATTGGATACGGATGCATCAGTTGTACATGTGTAACCCAGTGTTGGTTTTTAATTGTTATTTTATACATACTGGTTTTAAAGTTAAATTTTAATGTCTATTTTATTGACGCCTGCCACCTTGAGGGCCCTAAGTGGGTGGAAAGGCAGGCGACGAATGTTTTAAATGCATAATTATCTCTGGATCAGGACCCCACTTTAGTCTTGCATCTTATTTCCCACCGCCATACTGAGACCCAATGTGGTATGGTGGTTAAGAGTGTCAGACGAGTATCTGGGAGACCCAGGTTCGAATCCCTACTTGTGCCAATGGAAACTTGCTTGGGAACCTTGGGCCAGTCACATACTCTCAGTCTGACCTACCTCACGGGGTCATTGTGAGGATAAAATGGAGGCGAGGAGAATGATGTAAGCTGCTTTGGGTCTCCATCCGGGAGAAAGGCGGGGTATAAATGAATTAAATAAATAAATGTCCTTGTGGATTAAATAACTCTTTGTTTACCAATAGTCTATTAAATTGCGTAACGAATGGCATTCACGCTGACAAAACAAACAACCGATGACAAAAACAGGAACACGTTTCACAATACTTTGCTAGCTAAAGGATAAAGAATTGGGCCTCATAAACTGATGACACAGTGACACAGAGAGAGAGAGAGAGAGAGAGAGAGAGGAGATGAGAGCTTTCTAGAAGTATTTAAGGGAGTTGGCATTCAAGAGATGGGTGAGTAATTGCATTGCATTGCCAAAAGGAAACCAACCCACAGATGAACTGGGGCCGTCTAGTGCTGTGCAACAGAAGTGGGAGAAGTTTGAACGACAAAAGCTGAGAGAGCTGGAGGAATGACAGATGGCCAAATGGTAACCTGACACTGTACACATCAAGCTCACATGGACAGGAGGAGGAGGAGGAGGAGGAGGAGGAGGAGGAGGAGGAGGCATCAGCTGCATCTCTTGATACACAAAGGAGAATTGTACACACCACATCTGCATGTCATATATTTGGGAAGGCAGGAAAGTGGTAATGTGGGTCTTGACACATAAGTGAATGTTGCATAATATGATAAATTAGCACTTGATCAACAGGGTTCTGTATGCAATCCTGAGAACATAAACAACATATCTTGGGATGTTTTTTTTCCGTGTGATTTACCATGCTCAAATGTTAGTTTACAGGCTCTGCTTCTAACTTCTGCGCATCGCTTGGCTTAGCACATGCTGGAATAGCTATTAAATAGTTCAGTCTTGGAGATTAAAACAATGGGTGAAGTGCAAATACAAAGGTAGCCTATTTAATAGGGTTACAAACTCCAGGTTGAGAAATAGCCGGAGATTTGGGGGGTGGAGCCTGGGGAGGGCAGGGTTTGGGGAGGAGAGGGACCTTAGCAAGATATAATGCCACCAGGCTGCAATCAGACAAGCCGTTTGATCTGGTGTTATTGCTGCTCCCTTCCAGATTTAAAATGCACAATCAGACAGCGACATCTGTCTCCCATCCCCCAGTCAGTTGCACCCGGTCCTCACCAGTCTTCCAGTCAGAGTTATTTGACACCAGGGAAAGTCCGGTCCTTCCTGGTGTCAGCGGTCTCACCCTGCATCTCTGGAAGTCTGATCAATAAATTGCAGTACAGTGTTCCCTCTAAGCTGAGCTAGTGTGAGCTAGCTCACCGTTTTCTAGCCTCCGGCTCACACATTTTTGTCTTAGCTCAGGAAGGAGGGCTCCAGAGCAAACTAATGTATGCAGCAGCCAAATCGCTCACTCACAACTTTAATGCCAGTAGCTCACAAAGGAGAATTTTTGCTCACAAGACTCCACAGCTTAGAGGGAGCATCTGGTTTGGGTATTTTTTTTAAGGCAGTTATTGAGGTGCATGTAACTGCATATTTGCACCTCTCTCTCTCTCTCTCTCTCTCTCTCTCTCACACACACACACACACACACACACACACACACACGAGCTTCAACTGTGTTTTCTTTTTAAAACCTTCCAAAGAAAGACACCTGTGTATTTCAATTTTTTTTCTGTGCTTTGCAGCTCGTGGGATGGGGAAGGGGTTAATTGAAAGGGAGTTTTTTCAGAGAGGGAGGGAGGGAAGCAGGCATTCTGAGAACAATGCCCATGACTCCGGCTTTTAAATAAAAATGCCAGCAGCACACATGACACAGGATGAGGCTTCTCTATTCTCTCTCCCCAGCTTTGAAACCTTTGAAACGTGGATATTTTTTCAAAAGCACAGTTTCAGAAACAATTCCCCCATGCTGCACTACATATCCCAGCAGCCTCCTCCAGCAATCCATTGGCCAATAGCTAATAAGCACTTATGTGCACACTCAAAAGCGAAATAATTTTTAAAAGCTGTCCAACTGCCCTACTCTGTGGCTGCCATGTCTGATTGATCAATCACAGGGTGAATGGGCAGTGAGGCAGGTTGGAGAGGGGATGTCTGATCAAAACTCTCCATTACAAAGAAAACCAGATAAATTAGAGGCAATGCCAGTCACTGCTAAGCCTGTTGTCTGACCACAGCCTCCGAGGCCACCATCCAAAGTAGCCATTCTCTCCAGGGAAACTGATCTCTTGTAGTCTGGTGATCAATTCTAATGCCAGGAGATCTCCAGGGCCCACCTGGAGGGTGGCAACCCTAGGCCTATACCATAGAAGCCAAAAACGTACCCACACGGTATCTCAACCTACTAGACATCAAATGACACATCAGAAGACTGGCTGATACCTGCCTCTGCATGTAAGTGTGTGATGGTAATGGAACCCTTTTAAGATGATGCCTTTACAATTCCTAGACATGTCCTGTGACAGACAGAAGGGACATGATTGTTCTACTGCCTTTTGTTTCCAGAGTCTTTTGATATCAACTGTCAACTTTCCCATTTCTTTTCCTTTTCATCTTTCTCAGTCTTTCATGACAGAAAGCATGTTTGGGATCTGCACACTGGGAACACCAAGAGCGCCCCAGTAATACCATCTATTTTCAGCAACTGGCTCTAATCATTCAGTGTTGAAAAATGCCTTTTCTTCTTTATTTGTAAAGAAATTTAGGAACTGTCTACCGACCAGGTGTTCAAAGTGATGAACATGGAACAAAAGCTAATTCTAAGACAATGGGGAAATGAGGTAAAGTCAATCAAACCACAAAAGGCATAATAAAACAGAAGGAATACACCCCTTTTTGTTTGTTTGTAATAAAAGCAATCAGTCTGCGAATGTAAATCATTCCGAGAGATAAAATGCCTTTCTGCAATAAAAGCTTGCTGGCAAAAGGGTACAAGATTGTGGACTGAATGGTTGTCTAAGAAGAGCTGGGGTTGCCAACCTCCAGGTGAGGTCCAGAGTTCCAACAGATTACAGCTGATTTCCAGAGATCAGCTGTCCTGGTAGAAATGGCATTTCTGGGGGGCAGGCTATATGATGTCACATCCCCACTGGCCTCCTTCCCTTTCCTATACTCAGTCCTCCTTAGTCATGGCCCCCAAATGTCCAGGAATTTCTCAAGCTGGAGTAAGCAAGGTGATGGGTGTCAGTACCCCTTCCCTACTCATGCCCTAGGAAAACAAACTTCAGTAATCCATATTTCTATATAGAAGAGGAGGAGGAGGAGATTGGATTTATACCCCGCCCTTCACTCAGAGTCTCAGTGTGGTTTACAATCTCCCTTCCCCTCCCCATAACAGACACCCTTTGAGGTCGGTGGGACTGAGAGAGTTCTTTGAGAACTGCTCTTGGGAGAACAGCTCTGAAAGAACTTGTGATTGACCCAGGGTCACAGCAGCAGCTGCATGTGGGGGAGTGGGGAATCAAATCTGGTTCTCCCAGATTAGAGTCCGCGCTCTTAACCACTACACCAAACTGGCTCTCTCTATATACATTTATTTATTTAAAACATTTTTAACTTGCGGACTCTCAGGCCTGAAAAATCATCACTTTTATCTGCCACTGTGGTGTCACTGTGGACCTGGGACCTAGGTTTGAATTTGTCCTCTGCCACGGAAACTTGCTGGGTTATCTTGGGCCTGTCACACAGTATCAGCCTAACCTATATCACAGGTAAGGGATGCCATTTGCCACCTGGTTCTCACTGGAGCGGCAGGAATAAAATGGGGAGGAAAATGGCATTGCTTGATATGGTGATATCTCTTGTGGGTCTCCACCTGGAAGGAACACTGATGTGTCAAGCAGTGCTCTTGGAATTCCCCCCCTCACATGTTTGTTTTTTACTTTACCATAGTGATCAGAGAAATTCCTACAGTGGCAGTTCCTACAGGGAAATTCTAACAGTGAACTACACAGCAAGGTCACTATGCTGAGGTGCCGATTTTATCAGTCTCCACACCCCCATCCTCCTGCTGGTTGCCAGCAAAGGGCCGGCAGCCCTATGCATAGGCCTGATGTGAGGAGAAAATGGGGAAGAGGAGAACAATTTTAGCGCCTTTGAGTCCCCGCTGGAGAGAAAGGCTGAATATAAATGAAGCAAATAAAATAAACAAGTAAAACTACATGATGCTCAAAAAATCAATAGCTATGAAACAGTTTTAAACTGTACTAAAAACCGCCACATAGAAATCATATTAATAATCACTGTAAAGCCAGTGATTAATAATAAGATATTGAAAAACAGAGCTGGTGTATGAGTTTAAGCATTCAAAATGGTTTAAAAACAAATAAGAAAATGGAGAGGGAAGGGGGGGGGAAGCCTCCCCAAATTCTAGGGAGTGCTTCAGCTGGTACCTGAAGACCAGTAAGCTAAATGGTGGAACAGCAGTTTGTCTGAGTTCTGGGGATGAGGCACCACCACAGAGAAGGCCATCTTTAGTAGCTGCCACACATTTAACTTCTGAAAATGGGGTTGGTAATATAATATTGTTAGGGCCACAGGTGAAAATTTACCTGAATGAGGAATGTCTGAAAACAAGTACAATATAAAAAGTATGAAACGTCTCACACAGCAGTTCCTAAGCCCTGATCTAGAACAATTATCTCCATCTCCACCCCTGGCTACTCCCTCGTCGCCCGGCAAGAACCTCCTCTGCCACCGGGGCTCTTGTCTCCTATCACCTTGTGCCGTTTTCAAGCCTCCTCAGGGGGGGAGGCAGACCACCCAGTGCTCTGCCCAGTCAGGACACCATCAGGTCGGCTTTCAGGATTAGGTACCCACAGTGTTTTTCACAGGAAAAAAACAACAACCCATTCTATAAAATGGCAGTGTGTCCCTGTGGTAGACAGGGGTACACCATCATGTCTTGTTGAGGCCCAAGATCCTGTGATCTTAGGGCGAGGCAGCAAATATAAGGGAATGTCTCTAAATCACATCAATAATCTATCCCTGTAAAACCAATAAATGCTGAAAAACAGAGTCAGCACTTTCAAAACAGTATATAAAAAACCACAAACAAAGGTGAAATGGGAGAGGTTTAATGGAACAGTGATAAATTCTAGCACTGCAAAGTGTGTATCCTGCCAAAGGCAGGCAGCAGGTTTCTCTGCATGTGTGTCCTTTTATCAGGAGAAAAGCATTTCGGAGACGTTCTTTGTTTCAGAATCCTGGCTCGGTGAGTAAATAAGACCTTTGTGACATTCTAGAAAGAATACCCAACAAGAGCTGCCATACTTTCTTCTGGCCCTGTGCTTATGTTGTAAGTAGCTTAAGTGGGAGATTTCCCAGTCACTTTTTTCCAAATCAGTTCTCCTCAGTGCAGCCCCCTCAGAGCCATCACCTACTCCATTTCCAGATCTAGGGGCCTTGACCACCCTCGTATGAAGCCTACTCAAATACCCATTTTTTTGTTCTCAGGACATGGTTGCTCTGATCCTCACGCCATGAAAAGCATTTCCTGCTTCATGGCTGCCAAAGACACAGGAGCAGGCCAGACAGAAAAGGCAAATCTATGCTAGACCTCTAGGGTTGCCAACTCTGGCTTCAGAAGTACCCAGAGATTTGAGGGTGGAGCCTGGACAGTGAGGTTTATGGGGGGAGGGGCCTTGGTAGGGTATAATTCCATGCAGGCCACCTTCGAAAGCAGCCGTGTTCTCCAGGAGAAGTGGAATGAATGTTTTAAATAAAGAAATAATAAATTATGTCGACAGGACATCAGTTGTAATTCTCAGAGCCCGCCAGCCCCCACCTGGAAGATGGCAACCCTCTATTGACCACTGTAAATCCATGTGGTGCCAAAGCTGATGTAAAACTTTAGCCGCTTGCTGAAGGTGAATTCCAATAAATTCAAACGGCAAAAACTTTTGGTGTAGTGCTTAAGAGTGCCGACTCTAATCTGAGAGAACCGGGTTTGATTCCCCACTTCTCCACATGCAGCCAGCTCGTGTGACCTTGGGTCAGTTACAAGTTGTTTCAGAGCTGTTCTCTCACTAGCAGTCCTTGAAAGAGCTCTCTCAGCCCCGCCTACATCACAGGGTGTCTGTTGTAGGAGGGGAAGGGAAAGGAGTTTGTAAGCCGCTCCAAGTGAAGAGCAGGGTATGAATCCCATTTCCTCCTCCTCCTCCTCCTCCTCCTCCTCCTCCTCCTCCTCCTCCTCCTCATCTTCTTCTTCTTCTTCTTCTTCTTCTTCTTCTTCTTCTTCTTCTTCTTCTTCTTCTTCTTCTTCTTCTTCTTCTTCTTCTTCTCCTCCTCCTCCTCCTCCTCCTCCTCCTCCTCCTCCTCCTCCTCCTCCTCCTCCTCCTCCTCCTCCTCCTCCTCCTCCTTCTTCTTAGAATTGCCATGCCAGTTCAAATGCATCAGATCAATGGGAATGTGGACTGAAACGGGTTGTGTGTGAGAGAGAGCACGATGCTTCCCCCTCTGCCCTTACACAGCTCTTTCCAGATGACTGGTGTTTACTCCCACATCAGCTTCCTTGGTCTGATTATTCACTTCTGTACTATTTGCTCAGATGCTTCAGTTGGGACTAAACTGCTTGTTCCTCTTTTATTTGGATTTTGTGCTGAAGAAAAAAAATAATACTGGCTATCCCATGACCCCCTTGAATGTCATATTCATATGAAGCGGCTTGAACAGCCCAGTACCAGCAAAAGCTTGTCAGAGCTTTGAAGCCAAGCAGTACTTTGGCTGGAGACCACCAAAAATGACCATGACAAATCACCTTTAATCTTCTCTGGTCTTGAAGACCCCATGAGGGGTCACTGATGGCACCATTATTATTACACAAGCGTGGGCCCACAATACTTGTGTGGGGAATCCCATTCCTTCCCCCCATTTCTCACCACCACCGCCAATGACAGTGCTGAAGGGAATTTAACCCCCCCCCCAAGTGTGTTTTTAAATATGTCAGATTTTTCTGCACACCTGGGGGATTTAGAGCCAATGTGGCCCTGATCTGCAGATTTAGCTATCCACAGATGGGGGCCACACATGAGAAATAAATATGTAGTCAGGCCCGTAGCCAGGATTTTGTGGCTTGTGGGGCAAAAATGTTTCTGGTGGGCCTGCCATTATTTTTATGTCAGCTCCAATCCACCCCCAAGCCTGACCGCTGGTGGCCACCCCTCTCCCTCCCCTTCAGCAAGATTTAAAGGGCCCTTCAGCTGATCGGCGGGGAGCACATGGCCTGTCGATCAGCTAGTGGGTCTTTTAAAGCTTGAGGGAGGGAGAGGGGCATGTGTCATCCCCCGCTTCTTCTCAAAAGCATTTCAAGGATCCCTTTAAATGCTTTTGAGAAGAAGCAGGGCCCTCGTGCATGCTGCCCCCCCTTCTAAAAAAAAATATTGTGGGGCTGGCCCTTTAAGGAAGCAGGCAGAGCCCCTCCAATAGCCCCACTGTAGCTAAGGGCCAGTATGTAGTTATGAAGGATTTCCCTTCTGAAAAGGGTGCTCTTTGAGGACATGCCTCCCTGAACTTTTTCACTGTCTCTTTCACACATTGCATATGCTGGAGGGAAACGCGAAACGGTAATAAACTGTCCCAACAATACAGGCGTATTCAGGTGTAAAACAGACTGCTGTTGCATTGTATTAATACAGTTTGCTTCTTTTATGTTGTAGGTTGCTAAGAGCAATGCAGTGAAGGGATATGAACAAATCTTATTCATAAACCATTACAATGAGTTAGTCAGTGGTAGACTGCCAGTGTGGACCTCTGAGGTCTGTTTCAGACTGCCGAAGTACTGAGACTAGAAAGAAGAAGAGACTGGATTTATACCCCACCCTTCACTATTGGGGGGAGCCTCAGAGCGGCTTACAATCTCCTATCTCTTCCCTTCCCCACAACAGACACCCTGTGAGGTAGGTGAGGCTGAGAGAGCTCTCTCGAGAACTGCCCTTGAGAGAACAGCTCTGAGAGAACTTGTGACTGACCCAAGGTCACACCGTTGCTTGTGGAGAAGTAGGGAATCAAAACTGGTTCTCCCAAATTGGAGTCCGCACTCTTAACTACAACACCAAACGGGCAAAGGCGAATCTTATCACACGCAAGTTAACTCCTAACCCTTCTGGGGTGACTTTTTAGGGTGGGGCCTGGAGTTCTTCTGGAACTACAGCCGATCTCCAGACTCCAGAGTTCCCATGAAGGAACTGGCAGATTCAGAGGGCGAACTCTGTTGGCATCACATCCCTGCTGAGGCTCCTCCCCTCTCCAAATTCTGCCCTTTCCAGGATCAGCCCCCAAATCTCCAGGAATCTCCCAAGCCAGAGTTTGCAACCATCCACCCTTCACAACTATCCCCGTCTGTAAATCAAGGTTTTCACAGAAACTTTACTTAACAGAGGAAGTAGGATTATCTTTTTGTGGAAGGTGTAATCATCACATGTGATGAGGGGAGGACTTCCAAGTAAGCAATACCCTATATGGAAACAAACTGATGTAGGGCAGAATCTATTTATTTATGTACACATCCTGTGGCTTTCAAATAACAATATTACCATAAGCTACTCATTAAAAATCCATTACCTTATAAAGTTCCAATTAGGTAAAGGTAAAGGTTCCCTTGCTCGAAAGCCAGTCGAATCCAACTCTAGGGTTGCGGTGCTCATCTCCGTTTCAAAGCCGAAGAGCCAGCACTGTCCGAAGACGTTTCCGTGGTCATGTGGCCGGCATGACTAAACACCAAGGCGCACGGAACGCTGTTACCTTCCCACCGAAGTGGTACCTATTTATCTACTTGCAATTTCTTGCTTTCGAACTGCTAGGTTGGCAGGAGCTGGAACTAGAGACAGGAGCTCACCCTGTCATGCGGCACCCGGGTCTCGAACTGCTGAACTACTGACCTTCCACAGCCTGCAGTTCAGCGTCTTAACCACTTGAGCCACCGCAGCTCCTAAAAGTTCCAATTACCCAGATGCAATTCAACAAAAGCAGATGATAGATCCTGCCAAGCATTTTATGCACATATTGAGAGACAATGTGGGGGTACTGGTTGGTGTGTCACACTAGGACTAAGGAGGTCTGGGTTCAAACTTCCATTTAGCCTTAAAACTCACTGGACGGTCTCTCAGTCTTGTCTGTCTCCATCTCTGTCTTTCTCCCTCAAAGTACCTTACCTCACAGCGTTGCTGTGAAGGTACAATGAAGAGGGCGTGGGATCCATCTACATCTAGGAAGATGGACAAGAAAGGTAATAGATAAAATAAACGCAGTCTGGGAACACCACAGGACAAATGCCACATGCATCTTAATCTATTCATAGGCTCAGTTTAGCACCTCTAAGAACCAACATGAGAAGATGTATAAAATGTGTTGTTTCCTCTTGTGGACTGAGATGGTTTCTGCTCAACTCTGGTGTGAAAGACAGTCACACGTACTGTTGAATCCAGTGTTCATTCTGTCAGTGTTTTCCCTCTCCATGCTAGCTATCTCTCTACCTTTAAAAAAATAACCTTTAAAACCATAGATATATAGACATTTATTCTGTTAAACATGCATCTGTCCCCTTGTTTTTTGCAAAAACATACAAACATTGAGGACTTTTAAAACAAAGTACAAAATTGTAAGCAAACTGACTTGTGCTGGAAACTGACAGAATCCGTTTTTTTTTATTTTTTAAAAAAACAAGAATCATCCATTTCTTTTTTGCTGTCTGTCCTTTTGGGCTCCTTTTAAAAAGCTGATGAAAAGTCTTCTTTTTTGGGTGGGAAAGTTAGGAATATTCCTAGCTAGTAGCAATTATCACAGCTTAAATATATGGGGTATTTCAAATGAGATTTGTCATAGCGATCACTTGCTTGAAGTAGTCAGTCGGGAAATATGTCCTCTTCTTTTTACTTTTCAAAACAAGGTAACCTTACCTCAACCGAAACACTTCCGTTTCAGCCCTCTGAAAGTAAATCTCAGGGCCCTCTGCTGGCCATTGGGGGCTAAAGCTTCGGCAGGAGCGAAGTAGAGGCGGGAAGGGAAGTTGAGCAACAGTGGAAGGGCGATGTGCCAGTGAGAGTGGGCAAGGCCTGACAGCTAGTTAGGGCCGTCTAGTTGGCAGGCCTTTTTGCTGGAGCTGGGTGTGTGGGAGCAATTTGGAATGTGGGAAACAGAAGTTGTTAGGACTTTTTTTTTTCCTAAGGAAAAGAATAGACTCTTGGATATCTTTTCAGCTATTTTTGGCCCTTAGGTTAGAGGAAAATTTCATAGCAGTGGTTTCATATAGATCTGGTTCCTAGACAACAACAAGGGCGGTGGGAGAAGCGGGGGGAGAATGCCATCATCATAGGGATGCCAGCTCCAGGTTGGGAAATTCCTGGAGGTTTGAGGGCAGAGCCTGGGGAAGCTCATTTAATACTTACACTTTGCTTCCGTTTTCAGATTTCTGGTTAGTTCCTACAACACAAATTGCATTGTTTATTGGATGTCCCATCCTGTTTGTAGTATTGGCTTACTCCGTGTAATCCTTCTTGAGTCCCAGTGAGAAAGGGGAATTGTAAATGAATGTAGATTAAAAAAAAGGAGGGGATCATTTATTTGCTTTTTTAATATCCTGCCTTTTTCCTCAGTGGAAACCCAAAGCTGGGTGATCCATTTTGTAGCAAGATTAGCGTGTGTGGCTTTGTCATGCTCTGAGCAGAGTAATAAGAGGTTGTTCATGCCCATTAGGCATCATTGACCTATCTGCGCTTTCGTGTTTAATAATTAAAGTCATTAAAACAACATACTTAGATAGCAGAGATTATCCTGTGGCTGTAGGATACTTTTTAATGATTGGCTCGGTTATTTATATATTTACTTATTTGTTTTGGTCTCTCTGACATGACACACGGCTTCAGGGTCCATCAGTTCTCCAGTTTAGAAAGCCGCAATCCTGGCCAAGTTGAGGGAACCCCATTCATACCGATTCACCCAGCAGCTGGTTTCTGCAGTCCAAGGGGCTAAAAAGCAGAAAAGCTGCTGGGGTGGGTGGGTGGACCCGTTCAGTTATCTCCATTAACCTTGAACTGGAAGTTAGGAAGGCTTCACTTTTTTCCTTTGGGGGGAGAGAAACAGTAGTCATAAGAACATAAGAGAAGCCAATGTTGAATCAGGCCAATGGCCCATCTAGTCCAACACTCTGTCACACAGTGGCCAAAAATACCACGTGCCATCAGGACGTCCACCAGTAGGGCCAGGACACTAGAAGCCCTCCCACTGCTGCCTCCCCCCCCAGTACCAAGAATAGAGTGCATCACCTGCCCCAGACTGAGAGTTCCCATCTATACCTTGTGGCTAATAGCCACTGATGGACTTCTGCTCCATATGTTTATCTAATTCCCTCTTGAAGCTGTCCATGGTTGTAGCTGCCACCACCTCCTGTGGCAGTGAATTCCATGTGTTAACCACTCTTTGGGTGAAGAAGTACTTCCTTTTATCTGTTCTAACCCGACTGCTCAGCAATTTCATGGAGTGCCCACGAGTTCTTGTATTGTGAGAAAGGGAGAAAAGTACTTCTTTCTCAGCCTGCTCTATCCCATGCATAATCTTATAAACCTCGATCATGACACCTCTCAGCCGTCGTTTCTCCAGGCTAAAGAGCCCCAAGCATTTTAACCTTTCTTCATAGGGAAAGTGTTCCAACCCTTTTATCATTCTAGTTGCTCTTCTCTGCACTTTTTCCAATGCTATAATATCTACCCAGTCCACCCAGTTTAGTACAGTCCAGGGCTGCCAACACCAGGTTGGAAAATTCCTGGAGATTTGAGGGTAGAGGAAGGTGAGGGTGAGGTTTGGAGATGGGAGGGCCCTTACCTGGGTGTTATGTCATGGAGTCCACCTTTCACAGCAGCCATTTTGATCTCTATCATTTGGAGATCAGTTGTAATTCTGGGAGATCCCCAAGCCCCACTTGGGGGTTGGCAACCCTAGGTTGCTTTCGGATCCAATGCTTTGGGGCAACTAATTCTGGACACAGGTCACTTAGAAGAGGCAGAAGGAGGAAGAGAAGGACCGTGTCTATTCTCTCCCAGTATCTGCAACCGTATGTGTCATGTTGTTCAGCCGTTGTTTCTCATAGTGGCAGCAAAGGTAGCTTGGTTAGGGAAGGTAAAAGATGGGTAGAGGGGACAAGAAGAATGGTCATAAGAAGTTGCAGAGTGACACAGTCAGGGGAGCTTGAACTTGTGTGCAATTCTCATGCATTACCTGGATGTTGTAAGGTTGCCAGCTCTGGGCTGGGAAATTCCTGGAGATTTTGGGATGGAGCCTGGGAAGGGCAAGGCTGGGGAAGGGAGGGATCTCAGCTATGAAGCCACCCTCTGCAGCAGCCACTTCCTCCAGGGAAACTGATGTCTGAAGTCAGGAGACAAGTTGTATTTCCAGGAGATCTCTAGGCTCTATCTGGAGGTTGACAAGACTAACTTGCAAAGAACTTCACAGAAGTAGCACTGCTGGCATACCCCCCAAACAGGGCAGAAGGTAGCTGTGTGCTGTTTCCAGGTCCATGGCTACTCTGAATGCAGGGAGAGGCCACGCCGGGAGCCACTGTACTGGGACAGAGTAATCGATAAAAGTTTCCAGCTCTGCACACACCTCATCTCTTGCTGATCCTTGTTCAAGGAAGGAAGGAATCGATATTTGACTATTTGGCTGCTGACTGAAAATTTGTATGATTATGGAATAGTCTTCCCGGGGGGGGGGTGCCTGACCCCTCACTTTCGATCTTTAGGAGGCAGCTTAAAATGGTGGAGGGAGCTCCCGGAGGAGATACGGGCCCTGCGGGACCTTGCTCAGTTCCGCAGGGCCTGTAAGACGGAGCTATTCCGCCGGGCCTATGATTAGGAGCCGCCGCCATGGTTAGCCATCTGCCATCGCACTATCGTCACCATTGAATGCAGGGCGGCCCTGGCAGGAGAGGGGGTGATGAGCTACTGTTTGGCTGCTGTTTGGCTACTGGGGGCTAACGTTTGCCGGGGGCTATAATCTGCCCCATCTTGTTTCATTGCCTGGATGTTGTTTATATGTTTTTGGTTTTATACTGTTGAACTTGTTTTAAAGTTGGCACGCATGCCTTGTTGTGAGCCGCCCTGAGCCTTCGGGGAGGGTGGGATATAAATCCAAATAAATAAATAAATAAATAGGACTATACTTGATTAAAGTAGTACTACATTGTGATTTTTTTAAAATGTGGTTTTATGACAAAGTTGCAAGCTTGCTAAATTATGGTTTAAATAAGAATATTCCAAAGGCACCTGAAACTTTTCTGCTAAATTATGTTTCCTCGTTTGGGGGTAATTCACAACTTAACATTGCTGAATTCAGTTACGGCAGCTTGGCTAATCTTTGTACGGTGCTGGAAGTCAAAAAAGACTCCAGGTATTCAGGCTTTTTAAAAAATATTTTCATTTTACCATTTAAGGGGATACGAAATGAAAAAGGACAAAGGGAAAAGTGAGAGGCATACAACATCATTTGTTACACACATTTTAATGACATTGCATAATATAAGAATATAAAACATGAAAGAGTATCATAACAAAGATATCATAACAAATCAAAATAGGGTAAAATAATCAATACTTCAGCATAATATATTCCCATGTATATTTCCATTATTTCCTATCTATTTGGCTAGGTAGGAAAACATATAAGCAAGAAACGTAAGAAAAGAGTAAGAAAACATTTTTCTTTATACAGGGTTAATATTATCATATAATAATTAGTAAATATGTAGCTGTAAATGATTAATGAATATAACTATGAGAATATAATTACATGCTTTTGAGTATTCATCAATTTACATTTCTTTATAACTCCTCTAACAGCTGTATCTAATTGATGTAGTTCGTCTGTAGTAATTATAAAAGGCTTTCCACTAATTCTCGAATTCAGTGATCGGCTTTTTATTTATATAGTTTGTCATTTTCATCATAACAGCATATTCTTCCATTTTGTCTCTCCAGTTCTCAAGATCTGGGCAGATTTCAGACTTCCACTTGGTTGCAAATACTAGTTGTGCCGTGGTTAACATATATCTGAACAGTTCATGCTCTGATCTATTTATATTAGATGGTAAAATTCCTAATAGCATAGTCTGAGGTTTCATGGGAAATTTTAAGTTCAAGATTTCCTGCATTTCAGTATGTATTTCTACATTTCAGTATGTATTTCTACCCAGAATTTGTTGGTCTTATTGCAGACCCACCACATATAGTAAAAGGTACCACCTGTCTGTTTACATTTCCAGCACTTTCCTTTATAATTTTTATCCATCTTCTCAATATTTTTCAGACAGATATTCGAGCTTGATTAAATAAATTGAATGATATTTATCTGATGGTTCGACTTACCTTTTTTGTGAACAGCAAAGGTTTTATAATGGTGCAGTACAAATGGTTGAGAGTAATTAATCACATTTGGGCAAAATGTGTTGATGTACCAGAAGTCTGTTGTTACTGTTGATTTTTGTATACAATTTGAAAAATTAATAAAAATGCTTTGATGTTTTTTTATACACTAGTTTATATTATTTTATGTTATTGCAAGCCCTCGCACTCCTGCTAGTGGTAGGTTTTTCAAACTGAAATTTTCTGATTGTCTTTAAGTGTAGTTCCTCTCATTGTGTTATAGTTGTTCCTTGATTCACATTAAATTGCATGCTGTTGCAGATGTATTGAGTCTTTACTAGTGGTTTGTAGATTCAGGCAGGGTGCTTTAAAAAAAAAAAAAAAGAGGTGCCAATCTCCTCCTCCTCCTCCTCCTTCCCCTCCCCAAACACTGCCCTCTCCAGGCCCCACCTCCAAAATCTCCAGGAATTTCCCAACCCTGGCAACCCTAGCTGAGAGGCATAAGGCACACCTCTTGCCTCCCGCTGCACTGATGAGTCCCAGCAGTGTTGCTGATGCCTCAATTGCTTGGGTGGAGATCTGGCCCTGGGAACCCAGCAAAATGGTCTGGCATTTTCATTGGCAGCCTGGGGGGGGTGTTCGCCTGCTCTAAGGTTGACAACCTCCAGATAGCCCTGGAGACTACCCAGAATTACAACTGATCTCCAGATGACAGAGATCAGTTCCCCTGGAGAAAATGGCTGCTTTGGAGGGGAGACTGTATGCCATTATACCCCACGGAGCTCCCTTCCCACCCCAAACCCCACTCTCCCTAGGCTCCCTACCCCAAATCTCCAGGAATTTCCCAAGCCAGAGTTGGCAGCCCCGGAGCTACACAAAACAGAACTGATTCTTCTTAACAATATCACTTTACTTGTTCTGTAGCTCTTTACTGGTGATGTCATCTATACAAACCAACATGATATGTCATGGGTTGGGGTGGGTAGCCATGTTGGTCTGAAGCAGGGGTGGCCAAACTTGCTTAATGTAAGAGCCGCATAGAATAAATGTCAGATGTTTGAGAGCTGCAAGACATGAACAGATATGACACGTTTTTACCGGGAAATGTGCAGATTTGCCTTTTGTTAACATTAAATGAGACTTCCAAAAATAATAACAAAAGCGGGAAAGCAGATACATGGATAATGATATTGATTTGTCCAATGACATTTGTTTGCTAATGGTATTTAGCTTCCCCAGGCGCCCTGCTGGGAGCCACAATATATATGTGAAAGAGCCACGTGCGGCTCCCAAGCCACAGTTTGGCCACCCCTCATCCGCAGCAACAGACCAAAGTTTGAGTCCAGCGGCACCTTTAAGACCAACAAAGTTTAATTCTGGGTATAAGAAGTGTGCATGCACACGAAAGCTTGTACCCGAACTTAAATTTTGTTGGTCTTAAAGGTGCCGCTGGACTCAAACTTTGTTCTATGATACATCGTAGATCAACTTGAGATGGATTGGGTCAGTAAAAGAAGCCACAGCCTTCAGTTCACAACACCTGAGCAAGGCTGTTAACATTTGGACCTTTGGGAGGTCATTAATTCATAGAGTTGGAAGTGACATATCACACACGCATCACAGACAGAACAGGATAGACAGTCTCAGCAGGTCCGGCCCCAGGTGTCTGGGCGCCCTAGGCAGGACATCCTGGGGCGCCCACCCCACCGGGGATGCCAACCTCTCGGTGCGGCCTAGAGATGGCCCAGCGCCCGGGAGAGCCGGGGAAGGGGCAGGCTTAGAAGCCCGCCCCTTCCCTCACAGCGGCGGCGGCGCGGCTCTCCCGGGTGCCTCACAGCTGCGAGGCACCCAGGAAAGCCAGGGCTGCTGGCGTTGGGTGGCCCGGGAGGCTTTTCACGGGGGTGGGGTGGGGGGCATTTTGGCGCCCCTGCAGGGCCAGCGCCCTAGGCAAGCGCCTAGCTCGCCTAGTGGGTGAGCCGGCCCTGAGTCTCAGTTGTGGAGTCTGAGGATCTGATGGCATTCCCTAGGCCAAGAGCGTTCCAGCTCTGAGCCAGCTCCTAAAATAGAGGGAGGAGTTATTTGTGTTCATTTTCGTTCTCTTTGCGGATAGATTTTAATTTTATTCAGGCAGCAGGTTCCAGATGGGCCTGCTGGAAGTTCTGATGAAGTCATCTTATTACTCTGACTGTCAAGTGGCATTATTCGAAAAGGGGATTAGGACTTTTCTCATGACAACGTCTGCCTATGTCTTCCTTGTTAACAGAATGTTTGGACGAAACCAGTGCTAAATGATACACAGTTAAAGATTAGTTTGAAGACAGAGAGTTGGAAATCCGTCAAATGCTATGGGGAAATATGGGGATGAACAGCTATTTTGACTAAGAGGCATGTAATCATAACCACCCACTTTCATCTGAATCAAGATATGGGTGAGCCAGAAATGTAAATGCCAGTGAATCATCACAATGCTAGAAGCAGGTTTCTGTTAGGCTTTTCGATATGTGTAGGGGGAGAAGGTAAGTGTTCCTAGCTGGTGGTTTTCAAGAGACTTCTAGACAAAACCATGATCCAGTTAAATGGCAGTATTTGGACTCTGGCATCTTGATCCTCTGGCATCCTGATACTGCAGCCCAGGACGTTTCTCTGCGATGTCAACCAAGTTTCAGTCGGGTGTAACTGTATTGTCTTCTTGCATCCCAGTCTTTAGATGTATCTTTAAAAACTCTTAGCTCTTGTGCATAAACATTTTGAGGTTTGGATATGTCTGGACTAATTTTTAAAACTTACAGTTTGTAGATATGAATACATGAAGCTTCCTTCTCCTTAGTCAAACACTTGGTCTGTCCAGGTTACTATTTTTCTACCACAACTGGAAATGGCACTCCAAGTAGCCTGGGGTTGCCAACCTCCAGATGGTGGCTGGAGATCTCCTAGGGTTACAATTGATCTCCAGGTGATAGACGTCAGTTCCCTTGGAGAAAATGGCTGCTTTGGAAGGTGGAATCCATGGCATTATACCCAACAAGTCCCTCCCCTCCCCAAACCCCGCCTCCCCCAGACTCCACCCCCAAAATCTCCACTACCCTAATGTAGTAGTTGATTTGTAGTTTTATATTTGCCTTTTGGTACAAATGAAGAGATCATATAGTCATGTTGCCGACTTCCAGGTGGCACCTGGAGATCTCCCGCTATTACAGTTGATCTCCAGATGACCAAGATCAGTCCCCCTGGAGAAAACGGCTACTCTGGAGGGTGGACTGCATGGCCTTAAACCATGCTGAGGTCCCTTCCCTCCGTAAAACCCCGCCTCCCCAGGATCCACCCCCAAAATCTCCAGGTATTTCCCAACTTGATCTGGCAACCCTATACCAGTGGCAGATTCATATCTATTGCTGTTTGTTTGCTGTTAAAAAGGGACAAGTCTATGTAAGAGGGTATTTTGCTTATATTTGAGGACCTATGACTGATTTGTGTGTGAAGGCCATTGGACTGGAATTGAAGTAGGCAGGACAGGTAGAGGTCTTTCACATTTATTTATCTATTTAATTTCTACCCTGCCCTCTCCCAGTCAAGGCCGGCTTAGGGTGGCTTACACAAAAATCGGCACATAGTTTACAATAAAACATAAAATATAAATTAAGTGAAAACAATTATAAAACCATATAGTAACCATTACCTCCTACCAGATCCTTTTAACTGGAGGTGCTGGGAACTGAACCTGGGACCTTCTGCATTCAAAACAGCTACCCCAGCATAGTCTAACTCTCTTGCCATTTGTTAGTCTTCTCCTACCTGATTGCGTCTACTTCATACTTGACAGTTCTGTCCACATTCCTGTCAAATCCCTTCCAAAGTTCCCCCTTTTGGTTTTCCTTTCTACTTAACTCACTCTATACCGGCTCAATTAAGGGATAACACAGTACCATGGCTTATTTTAACTGAAGTTAGTTTGACAACCAGGATTTGCAGATGATTGCTCAAATCCTGGTTTGCATCAATAAATGCTAATCTCACTGCCTTCCTTTCTTCCTTCTCCAACCCAGAAACCTGGCTGGCCCTGCATCGGGGTGACAGTGGCTTTATAGAAGAAACCAGAATTAAAAAAGGATATCCACATTTGTGCATTACAAAACAGCCCATAGTTAAGATTGTTTCTGGTGAGGCTGGGAGTGAAGGTGAGAAGAGGAGGAAGAGGAAGAAGAAGATATTGGATATATACCCCGCCCTTCACTTGGAGTCTCACAGTGGATTACAATCTCCTTCCCTTCTCCCCACAACCTGTGAGGTAGGTAGAGGCTGAGAGAGCTCTGAAAGAACTGCTCTTGAGAAAACAGCTCTGAGAGAACTGTGACTGACCCAAGGTCACCCAGCTGACTGCATGCGGAGAAGCAGGGAATCAAACTTGGTTCTCCAGATTAGAGTCTGCTGTTCTTAAACACTATGCTTGCTACATGTTAGACCACAGCAGCTGAGTTCCATCCAAGCTGACAGCATGGAAGATAAGAACATAAGTGAAGCCAATGCTGGATCAGGTCAATGGCCCATCCAGTCCAACACTCTGTCACTCAATGGGCAAAAATACCAGGTGCCATCAGGAGGTCCATCAGTGGGGCCAGGACACTAGAAGCCCTCCCACTGTTGCCCCCTCAAGCACCAAGAAAACAGAGCATCACTTGCCCCAGCCTGAGAGTAATTTTTTCCTTCAGTCCCCACACAGGGCCAAGCTACGCAATATGCCTGACGTGCCAGGTCACAGGTGCGCCGCCAGACTCGCAGACAGACTTACATCAGGGGAACTCACCATAAAAAAGTGTGGAGAACCAGTGTGGTGTAGTGGTTAAGAGCAGTGGACTCTAATCTGGAAAACTGGGTTTGATTCCCCACTCCTTCTCCCAGCCCCACCTACCCCAGAAGGTTCCTGTTGTGGGGAGAAGAAGGGAAGGCAATTGTCAGCTGCTCTGAGACTCCTTTGGGTAGAGAAAAATGGGGTATAAAAACCAACTCTTCTTTTTTCTTCATTTAAAAAGTGCTCGTCACCATTGCTCCCTCTAAGCTGTGGAGTCTTGTGAGCAAAAATTCTACTTTGTGAACTACAGGCATTAAAGTTGTGAGCGAGTGATTTGGCTACTGCAAAGATGAGTTTGTTCTGGAGCTCCTGAGCTAAGGCAAAAATGTGTGAGCCGGAGGCTGAAAAACTGTGAGCTAGCTCACACTAACTCAGCTTAGAGGGAACTCTGTCATCACCACTGCAAAGGAACACTTCAAGGAGGAAAAAGAAGCTTCCGGTTTCCCTCCTACCCTGCTTTCTCCAGCAGAAAGGGAGGTGTGGGGGGCCTTTCCCCCTTTCCCCTAACTTTACATGTCCTTCCTGCTTTCGCCCCCCATCTCCTTTTCTTCTGGCAAAAGCAGGGTGGGAGGGAACCTGGAAGCGCCTTCACAATGGTGAGTGAACAAATACTTTTAAAGGTGAGTCCAGCTGTGAGTCTGGTCGCACACATGTTGTGCACATTGTATAGTTACACCCTAAGAACTAAGGGGAAGGAATCCTAGACTCTTATATGTATTCTTAGTTGGAATCCTGTGCTGGAAAGTCTTGGAAAGCAAGCCTCAGCGACTGGAAGACTCCATGGTCTGGCACTATTTTCCTGCCCTCTTTACTCCCTTGGGAAGAGAGCCAGTTTGGTGTAGTGGTTAAGAGTGGTGGACTCTAATCTGGAAGAACCAGGTTCAATTCCCTGCTCCTTCACATGAAGCCAGCTGGGTGACCTGGGGTCAATCACAGTCCTTTCAACAAACCTAGCTCACCACAAAAAGAGCTGGAGTTTCATACAGCCAGACAATCTTCAGATCTCCTGGCTATACTATACTATACCCACTGCCATACGATAATTATTGTTCCCTTGGGAAATGGATTTTTTAAAACTTCTGTTCCATTGATTTTAGGATGACCAACTTTGTTTAGTTCTTATGATGACTTTAAGGTGGTTGAAGACTGTTTCAGACATTTGTATTGTTGTTCAGTGCCCCAGGATCCTGATGCTTGTGAGGGTGGCATTCCAGACATTTAGTAAAGGTAAAGGTTTCCCTTGTTCGAAAGCCAGTTGAATCTGACTCTAGGGGGCAGCGCTCAGCTCCGTTTCCAAGCCGAAGAGCCAGTGCTGTCTGAAGACTTCTCCAGGGTCATGTGGCTGGCATGACTAAATGCCGAGGCACATGGAATGCTGTTACCTTCCCATCAAAGTGGTACCTATTTATCTACCTGCAATTTTTTTGCTTTTGAACTGCTAGGTTGGCAGGAGCTGGGATCAGAGACAGGAGCTCACTCCGTCATGCGGCACTCGGGTCTCAAACTGCTGAGCTACAGACCTTCTGATCCGCAGCTCAGCATCTTAACCCCTGAGCCACCACGTCCCCCCAGACATTTAAATAAAATGTAAATCAATAGAATGGAGTAGTGGCTTGAGTGGGAGACCGGGGTTCAACTCCCAAGCGGGGCTTAAAATCACTGGGCCAGTTGCTATTTCTCAGATTGATCACCTTGAAAGGGCTCTTAGGAAGATGAATTGGGACACACACACACACCCCGAACATAATTATTCTTTTTCAAAAGCTAGCAGAGCTGGATTTACATACAAGCTAAGTAAACTACAGTTCAAGATCTCACATTGTGAGAGGACCGTAAATTAAAAAAACAAAACAAAACTGAATGTTGAGTTTTACATAATTGGTTAAAAGATTCATTAGAATAACACGTATTTTTGGTAGTGCTCTAAGGGCTCTTTAACCTTGGTATTTCTTAGTGGGCTGTGTCAGGAGCATCTGATCCGTCATGGTCATGTGTTGTTAAGAGTTGAACACATGAAGCAGTATTGTCGACTCTCACTGGCAGCTCTCTATGCTCTCAGGTGGAGATCTTTCACATCACTTACTACTCGAGGTAGGGTTGCCAGGTCCCTCCTAGCAACTGGAGGGGGAGGGGGGATTTACCAGGAGCATCAGGGAGGCCCATCCAATGTGCAGCGATGGGTCTACATCACTGGCTACATGACCCAGAAGTGACATCATCAAGTCTGGGATGTCAGGCCAAAACTCTGTGGTAAATTTGGCTTCTACCACTGAGTTTTTGCCCAGAGTGTCACCTCAAAGTCCCAGGTGTGATAACAGCACTTCTGGGTCATGTGGGCAGTGTTGTGGACAGGTCACTCACTGCACATTGGATGGATCTCCCTCTTTTTTTTGGGGGGGGATAAGTTCCCTCACTGCCAGCCAGCTGATTGGCAGTGAGGAGATCAAGCCTGGCAATGGAGAACCTCCACCTCCACCAGGGGGTCTGGCAACCCTAACTTGAGCATATGGGACCTTCATCACACAAAGCATATGCTCTACCATTGAGCCATGGACCCACCCTATACTATGAGAAGAAACATAAAAGGAAGGTGCATTGTGTTTTTTTACAGTGCATTGCATTCCTGTGCCTCATGGTGGATAAATTTCTTTTAACTTACTCATCCATGTTATTATAACCTTATTTTACAAGTCTGGAACTGATGCAGAAATGAAGAAGAAGGAGAGGAAGAAGAGGAAGAAGAGATTGGGTTTATACCCTGCCCTTCACTACCCGAAGGATTCTCAGAGCGGCTCACAATCTCTTTTCCCTTCCCCCTCCAACAGACACCCTGTGAGGTAGGTGGGGCTGAGCTCTGAGAGAACTGCTCCTGAGAGAACAGTTCTGAGAGAACTATGACTGACCCAAGGTCGCACCAACAGTTGCATGTGGAAGAGTCGGGAATCAAAACCTGGTTGTCCCAGATTAGAGCCCACGCTCCTAACCACTACACCAAACAGTCCATCTTTTCAGGGGCCACCACGAGACAGCCTGGGCTACATGCAGAGCTGGGCTTAGATGGGACTATGTCTGAACCAGCACCACAGGGGCCTTCATATATTCTGGGGACTATGGTTGAAATCTCTGGGGCATCTCTCCAAGTGATTTGGGTTCTTTCTACCTCAAACTTCAAAATCCTGAAAATAATGGAGTGTGGTGAAAACGTGTACAGCACATTTGGTGAAATGCCACGTTGTACATCATACCTCAATGGTGCACCCTTCCCACTGTGGCCATAATATATGGACAGGATGGAACCCAGTGGATATTCTAACGCAGGCCTTTTCCACACAGAGACAGGCGTATGTTGTTTCCCAGTGCTGCTGTGGCTGCCAGCACAGCACAGTAGAAACAGAGCTGCTGCCACGAGACTGGTTTCCAAGTAGTTTCTCTACCCTGGTCTCCCAACAGCATCCGCCCCCTCCCTGGCACCACCAGGACAATTTCAGTTTTAAACAAAAATGCCCCCTGGTGGTGCCAGAAAGGAATGGCTGTTGTGGGGAAAATGGCTACTGCATGGGCGGGAATGGACAAGTCTGACCTTTTCCTGCGACCTGCCCACAGGGCAGCCACCCAGGCTGCTGTGATCTTTCCCAAAACGTGGGGGCAAAGGGCAGGGATAGGGCTGCCAACCTCCAGATAGTACCTGGAGATGTCCCACTAAACTATTACAATTCATCTCCAGACCATCAAGATCAGTTCCCCAGGAGAAAATGGTTGCTTTGTAGGATGGACTCTGTAGGGTGGACTCTGTGGCATTATATTCAGCTGAGGCCCTTCCATTCCCCAGACCCCATCCTCCCCAGGATCCACCCTCAAAATCCCAATCCCGAGCTGGCAACCCTAGGCAAAGAAAAAAGCCAAGGAAACCCTGGGAGGTGCACAAATGCGCCCTGATGCTGTGAGGAAGCAGGAAACAAGCCCGCTTTCCAACAGCATCAAACCCAGGATACATTGGAGCAGGAGTCCCTGACATGGTGCCCGTGGGCATCATGGCATTCGCCAACACCTTTTCTGGTGCCCACCAAGTATTTTTAGGAAGTGGGCAGGGCCAGGTAGAACTTTTGCCCAGCAAGGCTTCTGACTGATTGCTGGAGATCTGATTGGCTGTGCAGATTTTTTAAAGACATTGCTTTGGCAGCAGCTGCTACTGCAACACAAGGATCTGCACTGGGTTGCTGAAATGCAGCTGGGGCAATTTTGTAGCGGCCATTTTGTTGCTGTGCCCACTGTGCCATGTCAGGATTCCAGATACGCCTGCAGGGTTGGATAAGTTGGGGACCCCTGCATTGGAGGGTGGGCTCCCTGGCATTGTACCCCACATTGTAACCAGGTGTTATGTACTGAGCCTAATCCTTTCCTCTAGCTATACCTAGAATGGGCTGAGCTTGCTTCTCTAGAACAATAGCTAGCCTGGATCCAAGAACTAACCTATAGATAAGCAGTGTAATGTAAATAGCCTATCGCTGGGAGTGTGTGTGTGTTGGGTATGGTGTTTTGCATGCTTATAAGCAGGGCTCCAGCCCTGCTAGCTTCGTCTTGTAGTTTGCTGAAATCACTGAATAAACCAGAGCTGATGACTGCAAGGTGTCTAGAACCCAGTATTTCATACAGGGCCAAATAAGTTGAATGGAAAAGGCCCCCAGAACACCCAAGTCTAAAACCAGCAGCCTTGATTCACTGCAGTGGACAGTCTCTCCCAAGCATATGCTGCAACAATTTCATTGTTAATCTGTTGCAGAGAATAAATACTTAAGCAAACAAACAAACATGAGCTTTGTGGCACCTTTGAGACTACCCCTTTTTTTGCAACACAAACATCTGGAGGCAAGAACCTCTTCATGCCACTATAAATTCCTTAGTCTGCAAAGAACCACAATTTTTTTTTTGCTGCAGATGGGCAGGAGTGAAGTGTACTCAAGGTCATATAGTTCTATGATGGACTGTGGTCCTGATCTATAGAAAACGAACAAGAACAACAAAAACCCGAGGAAGGTGTTGCTGTATTTAGTATTCTTTGCATTCTCTTTAAACAAATTATTCAGCTTGTTACACAAGGGGATTAACTCACCACTGTAACCTTTACCAGCGCTGGGTGCAGAATTTCCTGTTTTTGCAGTTTGTACATTGCCAAGCTGGGCTGTCAGCAGATTCCGGGGGTGTAGGATATGGATGAAGAAGGAGTTTGTGGTTCTCCTAAATTCTTTGATTTAGCACTTGCAAGTGAAGAGTTAGGAGCATAAAGCAGTTCCACAGAAGTGCTGCCTCAAATGTTTGTGTGGGTCAGATAAATGTGTTCCCCATCTGTTCCCCTGCTTCATTCATAAGAAAATACTTTTAATAACCAGATGTTTCATTGCATGAGTCTTTGGAATAATCATCCTGCTCATGATAAGACAACAGCTTAGCAACTGACACTGCATTATTACTCAGCAACAGCGCGTTCATCGGCTTAATGACATTCTTATTTACTTCATTTATCCCCAAGAGGCTTACATCATTCTCTTCTCCTCGGTTTTATCCTCACAACAACAGCCCTGTGATGCAGGTTAGGCTGAGAGTATGTGACTGGTCACCCAATAGGGTTGCCAAACTCCCCGATGGAGGTGGGGCCCCCCTGCTACCAGGCCATACCCCCAAGCTGCCAACCAGCTGGCTGGCAGGGGGACTTACCAGTAGAAAGAATAAGGCCCAGGCCACGTTGCCAGTGTTACACAGGAAGTGATGTCATCACACTTCTGGGCGGCGCTGTGGTATTCGGGCAAAGACGCTATGGTAGAAGGCAGTTCTACCATTGCAGCGTTTAATAGGAAGGACAACCAGGATCACGTTTCACGTTTAATAAGAAGGATCTTCTTTGGATCCTCAAGTCTTTCTACAAAATGCTCTATCTTGGGGCTACTCTTGGTCTGGAAAAGTCAGCTGCTATGAAACGTGGCAATCCACTTCCTGGGTGGGGAATATATGACATAGAGTCTTGGGCAGAAGGTACAGTTTTCAATCTAGCCTATAAACAGGGTAGGGAAGAGGCTGCCCTCTTCCCTGCGTCTCACGGAGAGAGCCCTCTTAACAGTGAAGTGCTTAGTAGAATGCCGAAAGGACAGAGGAAAGTATGAAAACTTTTCCTGTGAATATTCAAGAAAGCCTGAAGGTTGGTTTCAGTGTTCACTCCCTGTTAGAGTTTCAAGCCTTAGGAAGGGGCTTGGAGCTCTCCTGGTCTCCAGACGACCCACGACAGCGATTTCTTTGCCTGGATCAAATGGCAGTGTTGGAGGCAAAAAGGTAAAGGTAAAGGCTTCCCTTGCTCGAAAACCAGTCAAATCTGACTCTAGGGGGTGGTGCTCATCTCCGTTTCGAAGCCAAAGAGCTAGTGCTGTCCGAAGACTTTTCTGTGGTCATGTGGCAGGGTTGAGAAATTCCTGGAGATCTGGGGGTGCAGCCTAAGGAGTCCGGGGTTTGGGGAGGGGAGAGATCCCAAAGGGACATAATGCCACACAGTCTGCCCTCCAAAGCTGCTGTTTTCTCCAGGGAACTGACCTCTGTCATCTGGAGATCCATCGTAGCTCCTGGGAAGCTCCAGGCCACAAATTGAGGCTGGCTGCCCCATTTAAATGGTGGACTCTCTGGCATTGCATCTTTGCTGAGCTCCCTTTGCTCCCCAAAATCTGCCTTCCCTAGGTAAAGGTAAAGGTTTTCGTTTTGTATTGGAATGTGAATCTGGGCTATACATTCCTATGTTAAGCTTGATTTCAAATGTGGCTCTTCAGCTGTGGCATTACTATTGGCTGGTTTCTAAGAAACCTCTGTACAGAACCAATCATCTTGTAAATATGTTGCAAAGAGGGAACGGTCCTGATTGGTCTTTACCCCTGTGTTATGATTCGCCTTTATCTCTGTGTTGCTATTGGTCCTTAACTTATTATGGGTGTGGCTTTGACTGCCCGGGAGAGTTTAAAAAGGAGCTGTGCTCCACTGTTTCTTGTTGTGTGTTCCTGACTTACAGTTTGCTGTTCAAATAAAGCTGAAATCACTTTTGAAGCTGAAATCGTTGTTGAGTCTCATACTTAACAGTTTTCCTTGCTTGAAAGCCAGTTGAATCCAACTCTAGGGGGCTGTGTTCATCTCTGTTTCCAATCCAAAGAGCCAGCGCTGTCCAAAGATGTTTCTGTGGTGATGTGGCTGGCATGACTAGATGCTGAGGCGCACGGAATGCTGTTACCTTCCCACCGCAGTGGTACCTATTTATCTACTTGCAATTTTTTTGCTTTCAAACTGCTAGGTTGGCAGGAGCTGGGGCCAGAGACGGGCACTCACTCCATCACGCAGCACTCAGGTCTTGAACTGCCGAGCTACTGACCTTCCAGTCTGCAGCTCAGCGTCTTAACCTCTGAGCCGCCGCAGCCCCTTCCTCTGAGCCACCTAGGTACTGACATGCCATTTCCAGGATTACCCCAAATTGGTGTAATTCCTGCTCCCTAGTGTTTAGTAAATATATTGATACTTAGCATACACCCAGCTAGAAGCAGGCGAGTCAGAAGGGTACTGTGAGGAAAATCCCTCTCTCATAAGGAGCAAAGTTCCATGTTTGCAAAGAAACAGGAAGAGTGACAATTCTTCAACCAACTCATTATCCTCTTTACAGAAGGAGGAACCAAAAAAAAGCAGAGGACAATGCCACAGAGAATACTGAGAACAAAGAAATCACTGAACAAGCAGGTAGTAAATATACAATGGCACCAGAAAAAGGAAGAAAAATCGAGGTAGGGAGAGACAAGGGCCTTCAGAGCAATCATTTAATGTGATCCTGTTTCACAGTTGATTCGTTGGAACACTCTGATACAGAGATCTCGTTTCTCTAAGGATCCCAGCACAATACATTTCTTGCTAACCAGATTTAGGATTTCTGCTCCCGTATTTGAATATCTGGATAATCTCTAGCTCTCTGTGTCTTCAGCACTAAATATTTAGTTACGGCAACATGCCCAAATTGTATCCTGCATATCAGACCTAAGGCAAGTCTGGGAAGAAAGTCTTCTCTTTTGTGATGTGTAAATAGGGATGCCAGCTTCCAGGTGGGACCTGGGGATCCCATGGAATTACAGCTCATCTCTGGACTATAAAGATCAGTTCTCCCGGAAAAAACAGATGCTTTTGAGGAGGAAGCTATGGCATTGTACCCTACTGAGGTTTTCCTGTTCTCTCTCTCCACACCCAAATTTTCAGGAGTATCCCAGCCTGGATCTGGCACTGGTGGCCCGGGCAGACTTGACAAACTATGCAGAAGTGCTTTCACTTGGAGAATAGTTTTTAGGTGGCCATGCTTTTAAACAAGCCTATGCTCTGTCAGAGACCGAATGTCCACATCCACCCTGAAACCCGCATTTTTAAAGTGAGTTTTGTAATTAAGGGAACAATTTGTGTCCCAGGATGAGAGGTTTCTTTCAGGCCTGCGCAGACGTAGCAGCTAATTTGGGTTAGCGCCAAATTTCTTAACCCTGGTTAAAATGACAATTCTGCAGGGAAATTAGAGTTTTAACTTGCTAAAAGAGATTCCAGTGGAACTTACTGGTTTTCTTGAATGAAGACATATTGAAAGATGAAGAGAATCGGCCTTAAAGACAGCTTGCTCAGGGTGGAGGTGACATCACTATGGTGAATACAGACCCTGCTTTGCGAAACCTCTTCAGGGGAGCGGTTCCAGCTATGCCATTAAGCAAAATCTGAAGCCTTCCTTCAGCCTAAGGAGACTTCCTTCCAGCTCAAGTCCTTCTTCCATTGGAGGAAGAGGGGCTTAAAAGGGAGGAAGGCTTCAGACCGTGCTAAGCAGAGTGGCAGGATCCACCCCGTGGTTTCACATTTTTGGTTTGCTGCCGATCCTTATCTAGGTAGTAAACTGGATTCAGAAAAACAAACTGTAGGTAAGCATTACATTCTGTACAAGCTCTGAGAGATATATTTTGATATTTTTTTTCATCAAGGACTCCAGCTTTCAGCCTACTTAAATAATATCCTAAGTGTACCTAAGTAAACACACTTGGGATTGATCTGCTTATATTGCTGCTCTCCCTGAACCTTATCAGACAGCAGGCTTTAAAAAATTCCAAACTGATAAACACCTCCAAGGGACTGGCATTTCACAACTTCCCTTGGCAATGCCTTCTATCAACCAACTCATCTTATAAAGAGGAAGCATCTCCTGATATCCAGCCTGAATCTTGTTTGAACTCCCTGCTCCTGGTCCTTTCTGTAAATGGATTCCCTGTGTCAGTGAAGGTGTTGCAAGGCCCAGCTGATCAGCCAAAGAGATGTTTCAAGGGTTTCTGTTCTAGAAGAAGGAAACCCCCACAGAGATCGGAAGGATACTGATTTTGCAATCCAGGTCCACTGACTCCAGCGGCTTGCTGGAGGTTTCATGCCCACTAAATTTCAGGTGTAAAAACTATGCAGACAAGCTCAGTGGAAATCAAAGAGAAGTTGATTTAATTTCTATCCCTGCCGTTTCAGGGTCCCCAAGGTAATACATATTCAAACTTTTCAAGCATTAAAAAGTGTATGTGTGTGTATATATATATATATATTTGTGTATCTCCAAATTGATAAACACCTTCAGGGCAATGTCATTTCACAACTTCCCTCATCTTACAAGGGGGAACTATCTCCTGCTATCCAGCCTGAATCTTGATTGAAGTTGCTTCTGGTCCTTTCTTTAATGGTCTCCCTTTGTCAGTGAAACTGTTGCAAGTCAGTTATGATGTCAGATGTTGCAACTCAGTCGCAAGTGATATTTTATATATTATATAACTATATATTTATATATATAACCAGGGCTCTTTTTGTAGCAGGAACTCCTTTGCATATTAGGCAACACACCCCTAATATAGCCAATCCTCCAAAAGCTTACAGTAGCCTCTGTAAGAAGAGCTCTGTAAGCTTGTGGAGGATTGGCTACATTAGGGGTGTGTCGCCTAATATGCAAATGAGTTCCTGCTACAAAAAGAGCCCTGTATATAACTATATATAGTTATTTTATATATATATTTTAATATTATTTTTATCTATCTATCTATCTATCTATCTATCTATCTATCTATCTATCTATCTATCTATCATCTATCTATCTATCTATCATCTATCATATGTATAACTATATAACTTATATATATGTGTGTGTGTAAATGCAAAGGTTTCCCTTGCTCAAAAGCTAGACAAATCCGACTCTAGGGGGCGGTGCTCATCTCTGTTTCCAAGCCAAAGAGCCAGCGCTGTGCGAAACCCAGGAGTGATGTCAGCCTGCTCTAGGAGTAGCCAGCAACTCTATGGTAAACCTGGTAACATCTGTGGCAAAATCTGGAGATTCTTAGAGCAGGCTGACATCACATCCAGGTTTCCCCCAGAAGTGATGTAACACCACTGGCCAATGCCCCCCATGCCCCAGCCCTCCCAGACTCCTATTGGTTAGCTTGGAAGAAATTGGGAGCCACTGTAGATGGAAGAAGGCTGGAGTGATATGGTGTCTGTGACTCACTCCAGTCAACACTCTGGCTACAGCATTCGGTACAAACCGTAGCTTTTGGACAGTCTTCAAGAGCAGCCCCATTAGAGTGCATTGCAGTAATCTACTGTAGCTATTATTAGGACATGCACCACAGTGGCCAGGTATTTTCTGCCAGTAACAGCTGCAGGTGTTTAACAAAACTGTTAAAAGGCACCCCTGGCCACCTGTTTATCCAATAGGATGCCTGCATCACTGACTGCAATGAGAAACAGATTGTACTCTTCAGGGGAGTGTGTGCTCGTGTAGTCATGCCATAAAAATCAATCCATGAAGACCAGACTTTACACTGCCTTTTGGTTGGGCTGTATCTTCACAAGTGCTGCTAAGCAGACTTTTTATTTGCCTTTTGTGTTTCTTCTGAATTTTGTTTGTTTGTGGAGAAAAGACATTTCAGGCCAGTCCTTAAGAGACTGAGAATTAGTCCCACACAGTGCTGAACCATGGTTAAGAAAAACGAAACATGGTTAACCCAGTCCAGAACACATGTCCACGGATATCATTCAGCTTAACTCCTACCCATTCTTGGAGCTGTGGGAGCTCCTGACCCTTGGGGCGCCTCTCCGGACCTCGGGGGCTCTCTCTCTCTTTTGCGGGCATGGCCCCTCTTGGTCGCCACTGGCAGGTCCTGACTGTTGCTCTGAGCCTGTCAGCTGAGACCGCAGGCATTTCCCCACTATGTCCTCACCCCCTAGAATACCCTCTGGGGCAAGGATGGGGCTGGCAGTTCCCGGCCTACCCCTGGACACATAGTTAACATAAACCATGGTTTCACTGTAGTATCTGTACAGAGTCTGGCTCTTCCCCAGGCATTCTGCCAACGCACGTGAGTGTATGTGCTTGTATAACATTGCCCTTATGTAACAAACAGTGTTCTTGCACACATAACCTATCATTAAAACACAGCAAGAATGAATGACGATTATCATTAGAGACTGAGCATGCAAATGAGTTTTCTTACCGAATGTTTATTGAATCAGAAGGAAATCAAAATATACACTCATCTAGAGTTCGGATGCGAGCTTTGAATTATAGCATTAGTCATTCTCTCTCCCTGTTACAATAATGCAGATTTCTGGATTTTCTGTCAACGTTATCAGACTTGCACGTCACAGGATCTTCATGAAGCTGGTACAATCGTGTCCAGTCTTAGGATTTGGTAGATATTTTTTTTAAAAAAGAAAGTAGCTTTAATCACAGACATACATTAAGAACGCTGCCTGTGAAACTGCTCCCTCTCCTCAAGATAGGAAAAAAAAACATTAGTAACACAAAAGTAGATACACCCTCTGAATTAGTAAGAGAAAGGAGATCAGGTCTGCCCCCTTGTGTTGCTTCCTTGTTAATACTTTAATTACTCCCTCTGCAAGAAGTTAATTTCTCCCATTTTACTACATCAAGGAAGAAACAGATGAGAATTAAATTATAAACTCTGTACACTTCAGGTTTTTAAATAATATTAATAGCTTGAGAGCAAAACTGAAGCATATCTTAAAAGATGATGATTCTACATTGATGATCCTTTTAAACATGACCCACTTTAAAGAAAAAATAATCATTTCACTATATAGTTTATCAGAAGGTGATTTTGATGGCTTCTTTAAATCTCTGCAATTGTTCTTGTCTTTCTTGCATATCCAAACTGAGTCCTTGGAGAGGTCTTAAAACTTGTTAGTTTAATGCCTCATTGGTCCTGTGAAGCTACAACTTATGTTTCCCCGGCCTCTTGGTTATGTGCTTCACCTGGCTCCTTAAGTGGTTAAGGGTTAGCAGAAGATGAGATGTTGAAATCATCAGACTGGACCCCGCAGAAGATTTCCACCAAAGAAGGGGGGCAGGGCTTATTTTTTACTGAACCGCTCCCACTGCAAACCTCTGAGTCCTCCCCCGAAGATGTTCCTGGGCATTTTGAGGGGGGGTTATTGTTTTGTATTTTTCATATGTGCATGTGTGTGCAAGCATGTAAGTGTGTGTGCACCTGGAAGTCATGGTGACCTCTGGTGACTGACCCCTACTGGGGGCCTGGAGGATATTCAGAGAGGTGGCTGAATAAAGCCTGTCCTGGTGTTCCAAGGCAGTCTCCCAATTCAAGTCGGCCCTGCTTAGCTTCTGAGATCTGACGAGATCGGGTTTGCCTGGACTATCCAGGTCAGGGCTTCCCTGGTCATTCTGAGCGGGGTAAGGCACGGATGTCCCACTCTGTAGATGGAAATCTGGTCCACCTGTGGAAATCTCTGGTGGATCCAAGCCATGGTTTGAACTGAGTTTGCAAGCTACTGCTTATGTTGACCATGGAAAAGCAATGTGTCTGCATGGAGCAAGCCACGGATTCCACATCTTTCCACTTTTCAGCTCTCACTGGTGTTTCCCAGTCTGTGTCCTTCAGGGGCAGAGCTTAGTTTGGCAAGCCTAAACCTTCATTTTGCTGCATGTGGGGCGGTTAAGGTGATCATATCCATGGCTAACTGTTATGTCTGCACCTGTGCAAGAAGACCATTTCCTTCTCAAATGAGGCTTGCTGGACTACTGTTCCTACAGAACTCTCACTAAGACAAAGGGCTTTTCTATGTTCTCATTTTTCTTGCTTGCGTGTTTCTGTTGCTTTGGGGGGTTCCCCCCTAATTCTGCATGTGTTTTGCTTGATCTACTGTTTGATTCAATATTATATTGCTTTATGGCTGGCATAAAAACCTGCAGTTTAAATTTTTATGCCAGACATAAAGCAATGTAATATTGAATCAACCACTAGAGGGAGCAAAACACTTGACGAACAGACTCCCCTCAAGAAACAGGAACTAATAAGGGAGGAAGATGAGAATGTGGAAAAGTCCAAAATTGTTATTCCTAGACCAGCCACAGAACATAAAACAGGCTTGTTATAGACCAAGCATATGCTTCACAAATAAAATACGCACATGCAGTGCCTTGGCTCTTTAGTTAAAGGATCTCAGATAACAAGGCAGGAAAGACCTGTGCTGCCGCTCTAAGAGAAGATGGTCTTGGGTTACATGGATCAGGGGCCTGATGTGGTATAAAGCAGTTTTGTGTGGCCAGTGGTAGAAAGAACTGAATCTTTAGTTCACAGTTTCGCTGGCCATTGCAAATATCACGTTTGAGCACTCTTTCCTAGTTTCATCTCTCCGTCTCAGTCTATGCTGTGTTCTTGCCTATAGCAAAGAAGGAATCCGTGCCTCTTAATTGCTCCTTCAAGCACTGCTGCATGCTCATAGCTATCCTAAATCTATGAATGAGGATTGCCAGCTCCTGGTTGGGAAATTCCTGGAAATTTTTTTGGGGGGTCAAGGTCGGAAGAGGGGAGGGAGCTCAGCCAGGATGTGATGCCATGGAGTCAACTCTCTGAACTAGGGTTGCCAGGTCCCTTCTTCTTGCCGACGGGGGGACTTGGGAGGCATTTTGGGGGTGGGCGGGGACATCTCCAATGTGCTGATGTCACCTGGAAGTGACATTATTACATCACTGACGTTGGGGGCGATGCTCTGGTTTTGGGGTAAAACCAAACCACAGAGTTTTGCCTAAAAATCAGAGCACCGCCACGTGACGTCCCGCCCTCCCTGCCGCCGCAGGCTCAGGGTGGCTCACATCATTGATACTGATAAAACAATTTCTCAGTTAAAATTACAATGAATTAAATCTAAAAAAAAAATGTCCTGTGCCTTTAATAAAGACTTAATGGAATTCACCAAAGACGTACTATTGACCTCCATGTCATGAAATGATTCAACCACCCATCCAGGGCTCTTTTTGTACCAGGAACTCCTTTGCATATTAGGCAACACACCCCTAATGTAGCCAATCCCCCAAGAGCTTCCAGTAGCCCCTTTAAGAAGAGCTCTGTAAGCTCTTGGAGGATTGGCTACATTAGGGGGTGTGTCACCTAATATGCAAAGGAGTTCCTGCTACAAAAAGAGCCCTGCCCATCACTACATAGCAAACCTCAGGTAAAGGGCCAGGGCATTTTTCCCCAGGACAGTTGGCAACCACAGGTCTGACTAATGGAATCTGCACTGACATTTAGCAAGCAGAGACTTTGGCGGTGACCGCATAGGAAAGGGACGTGGGGTTTTTGTTGTCATAAGAGGGCAGGTCCAAGCCAGATGTGGAAACTCAAGCCCATACCTTAAAATTGTGGTACTTTTTTTTAAAGGGGCCCAGGTTTTATACAGCCAAGGGATGACTCCAGGAGCCCTCCTTTTTTCATTAATCTAACCTTCCTATCATTCATTCGCTCTTGCAGCACATTCATTGTTTCTAAGAGACCTTTTGTTATTTACTAGTCCTTTAAAGAAAACATTCCGTAAAGGATGGGTTCAAAATGTACGCCCGTTTTCCCCTCGGGCCTAGCATGTGTTTGGCAGCAGGCATCGGAAAGCGGGGTGGAGGGGAGAGAGGAACCAAACCAGGAAGTCTCTCTCTCTTTTTTTTTTCATGGCAAGGTTAAGAAATGATCGGGATCCAGGGATTCTTCAGTAGCTGTAGAGGATTCATTACTTGGGTTTCACAGGAGCAGACACAAAAGACACTGGATCTGTTTGGACTTCAGCGTCTGACATCCGTTTGGGGCTCTGTGGAAGGAAAGAAAGAGAGAGAGAGAGATTTAGAGCTTAAGTATGATTATTCTGGAGTCTTGCGTAGGCATTAAAAATAAAACCCCGTAGGCCCCTTTGCACATACGATGAATCGGCTGTAGCCAGAGCTCTGTTTTGCACATAAAAATTTATAGTATGGTAAGTCAAAGTCTGTGTCAAGAAAAGATGAGTTCTGCAATGTCATGCCATCTGTCTTAATTTTGTAAAATTTAATCTGTTCTTACTAATTATGGAGGGTGGCGGTTGGAACGGAGCTATATACCAGCTCTAAAGCTCTATCATCCTGTTCCTCCGGAATCTCATTCCGTTTTCTCTCTGGCTCCTGTTATTTCAACAGGCATTGTTCATTAACCTTCAGGCATAAGGCCTAGAGACCTATTTTTAATAATAATACAAAAATGATTCTACAGACATTCTGTATTGTTTATCTCTGTGTGTCCGGAATCACAAGATATATACAGCACTGGGTCAGCATGCAAAAGCTTCTGACATAATGCATTTCTTGGCCATAGAAAACTTTTTTTGCTAGTGGATTGCTTTTATCCTTTCTGAATTGACCCTGCAAAAACCTGTAAACCCTAGGTTTGATGTGCACTGCATGTAATCAGAAAGAAGAAGAAGAGACTGGATTTATGCCCTGCCCTTCACTACCCAGAGGAGTCTCAAAGTGGCTTACAATCCCTTTCTCTTCCCCTCCCCACAACAGACACCCTGTGAGGTAGGTGAGGCTGAGAGAGCTCTCTCGAGATCTACCCTTGAGAAAACAGCTCTGAAAGAACTTAAGGCTGACCCAAGGTCACGCCAGTAGCTGCATGTGGAGGAATGGGGAATCAGACCTGGTTCTCCCAGATTAGAGTCCATGCTCTTAACCACAACACCAAACTGGTTCTAGCTACTTTAATTCTAATACATCATTATTTCTGATCCCCCTTACAAAAACAGTAAAATTCCACCAGTAGTATTTCCACCTGTAAGGAACATTGAACAGAAGATTCTGGTGCTATCCAAGTGGGACCACAAGGAACAGTTTTAATAGCATATAAAAGATGGTGGGCTGGATCCTCCCAGTCTGTTCCAAGAGAAACAGCATGGAGCATACTGCAGAAACAAGAGCCTCCTCTGCCAGCATGGAGCATACTGCAGAAACAAGAGCCTCCTCTGCCAGTAAAAGACATCTTGTACACCTCACTCCTAGTGGATCAGACTGGCAAGATTCAACTAGGGTTGCCAACTCAGGTTGGGGAATTCCTGGAGATTTTGGAGCTGGAGCCTAGGAAGGGTGGGGTTTGGGGCGGGGAGGGACCTCAGCCGGGCATAATGCCTTAGAGTCCCCCCTCCAAATCAGCCATTTTCCTCAGGGAACTGATCTCTGTCACCTGGAGATCAATTGTAACTCCAGGAGATCTCCAGGACCCACCTGGAGGTTGGGAACCCTAGATCCAACCCATAATCATTATATTTCCATTTCAACAATGCCTACTACCCAGTGATTTACAGTTAGAATCAGAGGACCCTGCCCAATGGCTCACAATCTAAAACACCAACAGCCACGTTCTTCAGTGACACTCGAAACATGGAAAGTGATAATCGAGTGCTGTATGTTGTGTCAAAGTTGCAGAGCTTTAGACAGAGTCTGGGGTAGGGCTTTGGGATTTCAAAGTTTAGGTCTGAAAGCACTTGTGTTTTACGTGCTGGCCAGTATGAATTAGGCAACATATACTGATTTATGTGGGACTGGTTTGTTTGTTGGGCTTAAATTGTACTAACTGGCTCCTGTCTATGTCGTAGAAGGCATATGCAGTGGACTTTAATGGAGTTGAGCTCACTTGCAGGGTCATTTTGATGCTCTGTTCCTAGATTGTTTCATATAGCCCACAGGCAATATAGACTTCCTCCCAGACATCCTGCTAGCAGGAGATAGCATTCTACATAAATGTCACAAGTCTGGAGAACTCATTCTAAATTCCATCAGCAACCAATGCATTTAAAAAAAAAAAAAAGATTGCCAGCATTTGAAATGGAGTAGATAGAGGCTGGGATCAGACAATACTTTTCCAGAGAGCCGAAACGGTCTGGTGGAGCTATCGTTGCCAGCAGTATGCATACTCATTTCTGTTATTCCTTTATCCTCTCTGATTAAAATAGGTTCTGTGGATTTTTGAAGCACATCAGTGACAGCTTTATCATACCACTTACAACTCTATCTGCAAAAAAGAGAACGCTGTCTTTTGGCAGACTGAATACTGCAGCTGTCTTTGAGAAACTGAGGAATAGATTTAAATTATTGATAGCCTGAGTTGGGGGGGGTGGAATCGGCAGCTGCTGTTCAAAGTGCATCCAAGATGAACTTGCAGGTATGAACTCTACTTACACCAAATACACTCCACTCTAACTTGATAAATGCATTAATTAACATGATGTGTCACTGTGGTGGTGAAGGAGGAGGAGGAGGAGATTGGATTTATATCCTGCCCTTCACTCAAAGTCTCAGAGTGGCTTATAAACTCCTTTCCTTTCCCTCCCCACAACAGACACCCTGTGAGGTAGGTGGGGCTAAGAGAGCGCTGAGAGAAACTGCTCTTGAGAGAACAGCTCTGTCAGAACTATGGCTGCCCAAGGTCATCCAGCAGCTGCAAGTGGAGGAGTGGGGAATCAAACCTGGTTCTCCCAGATTAGAGTCCACACACTTAACCACTACACCAAACTGGCTCGATAGAGATGTAATGCAAATACGTGGTCGGAGCTATGTGAAACAGGCTGGAAGAATATGTGGGCTTGCCACCCTGTCTGCCCCATATACACTAGCCTAGAATGTCTGCACAGGACTACTGTGATCCCCTTCTTTCATCCCTTTCTGTTTACAGCAAACTACAGCTTCTTGTGACTTCTTAATTAGCAAAAAAACCCCACAGTTTGTGCTTGCCTTGCAAAGCAGAACTGCAAATCGCAGTTTGATTGTTTTGTAGTTTGGCTTGAGACAGTGAGCCCAGCCTTCATTTTCTGGTTCAGATGTAAAGTTTCAAACCAGGAAGGGAGAGAGGGAATCAAGGAGGAGGAGGACAGAGGAGATGAGCCAAAGGGTTGTTTGAGGTACCTTTGGGTGACACCAAACTGTAACTTGGTGCTACATCTGAGCCTGCCCACTGTCTCGCTGATGAACATGAGAACATAAGAAGAGCACTGCTGGATCGGACCAGAGCTCCACCAGTCCAGCATCCTGTCTCACACAGTGGCCAACCAGTTCCTCTGGAAGTCCAACAACAGGGCACAGAGGCTGAGGCCTTTCCCTGATGTTGCCTTCCTGGCACTGGGATTCAGAAGTTCACTGCTTCAGTCTGAAGGTGAAGGTTCCCTTTGGTCACCATGGCTAGTAGCCACTGACAGACCTGTCCTCCATGAATCTGTCTCATCCCCTTTTAAAGGTGCCTAAGCCTGTGGCCATCACTACATCCACATTTTAATCGCTCACTGTGTAAAGTATTTCCTCTTGTCTGTCATGAAATCTGGCCATTGTAAAGAAGGTAACAGGATTTTTCAGGCACTAGCTTTTTCAAGAATTTGATTGATCATTACAAAAAAAAAGTGTGCTTCCAAAAGGCAATAGCTAAAGCTATAGCTAAAGAAGAAAAAGAGTGGCTGGAACGGTATCTTGAACTATTCCAATAAACTGCTTCGAAGTGATGCAAAGCTTCAACTCCAGCAGGCCTGAACATTCCAAGTAATACAGACACCAAAATAAAATAAACCCTTGATGGCATTTTTGTTTACATGTCCAGGCTGCTCTAAGGGCACAAAGTGCCCACCAGAAGTTAGTCAGATAGATCCATCACTGTTTCAAGCCATCTAGAAACAGAAGCCCAGATGGGCTGGTGCCAATAATGATGAGAAGAAGAAAAAGAGTTGGTTTTTATATCCTACTTTTCTCTACCATAATGAGTTTCAAAGTGGCTCACCATCACCTTCCCTTCTTCTCCCCACAACAGGTACCTTGTGAGGTAGGTGGGGCTGAGAGAGTTCTGAGAGAACCGTGACTGGCCTCAGGTCACCCAGCCCAAGGCCACTTCATGTGAAGGAGTAGAGAATCAAACCCATTTCTCCAGTTTAGAGTGTGCTGCTCTTAGTGTCACACTGGCTAAGAATGAAGGGTTCTCAAGGATTTTGATCACTACGACCAGTAAAGAGATTTATCTTCCATAACTGGACCCCTTCACTTTCCCCAGTAAACGGGCCATTCATTTACACCAAGGAGGAAGTCACTCACGAGCACAGCTGCAGTCAGAGAAATGCAGCTCTTCAATACCAGACATGATTGGGTGGTTAGTGACCGGGAGGGGGGGGGATCCAAGTGTATTCCACACAAAAATCTGATGGATCTGCCCCTTCTCTGGTTTGTTCATCACCCATCATATGGACATGAATCACTCATCATTTTGCAAGCCAGGGAATCACAGTAAGCTTTCAGGGAAGGGGCTATAGCTCAGTGGTAGAACATCTGCTTGGTGTGCAGAAGATCCCAGGTTCAATCCCCAGCATCTCCAATTCAAAGGATCAGGTAGGAGGTGATGTGAAAGACCTCAGTCTGAGATCCTGGAGAGTCACTGCCAAGCCCATAGTCTGGATTTTGTGTGCCTGTGGGGCATTTTTTTCCCCTGGTGGGGCTGAAGTTCTCTGTGCAGAAAGAAAAGCCAGAATTCTGAGGATTATGACTTAGCTACTCTTCTCTCTCTGAGTCTTTTCAAGCTGTCTGTTTTGCATAGGTGTGTTCTTATGCTAGCAATCGCCCTTTGCCTATTAACCATTTAGCCAAAAGTAAGCTTTTACCAGGATAGATCTCTAAACTGCAAGCTGTCAACCACTTTAGGTGACAGCTCTCAGCTGCTGCAAGTTAATTACTTCTGCCAGCCTAAGCAACAATTCTGATAACAACCCGGCAGGTGGGGGTGATGACTTCTATAGTCAAGAAAGCTAACACTTAGGCAAAAAAAACTCTCTTAAAGGAGACCAGTTTCTTGACCCAGAGTTAGAAGGGATCCTAGAAGTCACCTACTTCAACTCCCTGGCTCAGTGCAGGAATTAGTCAGCTATAGCACCCAGGGTTGCCAAGTACCTACTGTATTTTAGCGGAGGACACACAGTCTCCGGCCGGATCATTCCTCCGGGCAGCACCCATGTTGCACGATGCTGTCACCAGGAAGTGACCATCGAGTTTCCATCGAGTTTCCAGCCCCATTGCCAGAGCGTCACCCAGCATCACTTCCTGGTGACGGCATCGTGTGCCGCATCTTTCCTTCCCCGGGGAAGGTCCTGCCAGGACGTATCCATCCCCCGCCAAATTAAGGTAAGTTCTTGGCAAGCCTCACAGCACCCCACTCTGCTTAAGGGAGCACATGCCTTTAAAAAAATGTTTAAAAATGGCTGGAAAAAGCATTTACAGGAAAAATTCTTGTGGTGCTGTCCCTTTAAGAAAGGGGGCAGAGCCCCCCAAAGCTACAGGCCTGGTTGCTGCCTGTCTGAATAGGCAATAGTGGCCTTGATGGACCAAGGGTTTGATTCGGTATAAGGCAACATTATGCATGAACCTTAGCTGCACATGAATTCTAATGCCAGAGGTAATTACAAAGAGGTAGAAGAAGCACTTGCAAAAGCAGGGTCCCCCCCCTCCTTAGCCTTTTGATCAGGATGGCCTCCTCCTTCCAGTGTCCACACAGTGAGGAGCAAGGAGACTGAGGAAGGCCATTTTCCTTTGGTGCCAGGAGTGGCCCCCAATGTTCCACGGAAACACCAGGCAGCTTGAACCAAGAGACAAAGGCTTGGATCCTGTGACAGCGTTCCCCTGGGCCTTCGCTCTGGCTGCTGTGGAAGCTTTTCTCCACTGCGATGCTCGCTTGCTCTGCCACTAGCACTTCTGTATACATCAGGGCTACTTGACATAGACTACTTGTGTGCGAGGAGACGGGTCAGTGGCAGAGGAAGCAGGAGCTGCAGCAGAGGGAGTTGCCTGCCATGGCCAGACAGATGCCCTTGAGTGGCGATGGCCTAGGGTCCAAGTCATTAAGGTCTGATGGCAAATGGGAAAAGGTTAATGCAATGGCTGGGTTTTTTTTGTTTGTTTGTTTCATTTTGTTTACGGATGCCACTTTGAATCCACATCATCTCTGCATCCCATGATGGCCCTTATCCAGCAATGAATGGCGCTCAGCACACATACATTGACATGAAATAATCACCGCCGCTGCATTTGAGAGGTGCTCATTTCTGGCCTCCACTGTTCTTTCAGGGTGTTTGTAGGGCTGAGTTTGTGAGAGAAGCAGGCCATTACAGAGGTACAATTTGCACAAGAGGGAGTACAATCTGGTGGTCTGTGCAAAGTCCTTTCCCTGCTCTTATTCTTCATTGATCGCCCTCAGCTGAACTTCTAGCATGGGAGCCCATATTTAGAAAGGATTCCCACCCCATACATGTAAATCCCCATGTAGCTTTATTGTATTCCTACATGGAAGGCTGATCTCAGTTTCTTTAAATGTGAAGTCCTGATATCCAAGACCTCAGATGTCTGGAGTGGTTCTGCACCAATTCTAAGGAAATTTTAAAGGAAATACTGTCATGGTCAACGTATCTTCTCATTTGTAAGTAAGGAAGCAGTAAGGGTAAGAATGTGAATCCATCTGTCCTGTATATTGGAAAGTGGAGTGATTTCAGACAGATGGTCTCTCATTCTAGCTGTATCTGGAGAAGTGGGCAGTGACTCACAAAAGCTCCTACCCTACCACAATCTTGTTAGTCTTGAAGGTGCTACTGGACTCTTGGTCTTTGCCACTGCTACGGACAGACTAACACGGCTACCCATCTCAACCTATCTTCATGGTGGGGAGGTGAGCAATTAAACATCAAGAAGGGCTAAAGAGACTCATACATATACCTGACTATATTTGCTCTGGAATGTGGCTTCCAAGTCTATTTTTGCCTTAAGAACCACAACCCTTCTGAAGAAAGAATCATGGTGCTGAATGCTTTGAGCCTTTTGTCAAGTGAGAAAAGAGCATGTGTACAGAATGGCCTGCATGCTGATCTTCCCACTAGACAAGAGACTCATGCATTTTACTACAAAAGTGAAAATCAGTAGAAGTTTTCTGTCCATATTCAAAAGCATCTCACTTTCAGGTATAGGGAGAAAACGGTTCCAAGTAATACTATTCTGCGAGTTCCGGGGAGTAACCCATAAAACAGATCCATCTGGTCCCATCTTAACTTTACACAAATATCCTGCAAAACACAGAAAGTTGCTCCCAGTGGCCTTGAGTCTGTTCTCGATCACCAGGGCAATGCATTCGAATCACAATTGATATTTTCAGAGGAAGAAACCCCCAATTCTCAGAGATTCATACCTGCATACCAACCCGGCAGGTAGATCACTCTTATGGTGAGCGCAACCAAAGAGAGCTGTTTATTAGAAAATCCTGCAGGAGGACAAACCTGGTAGGTGCATATTTCTGACAGTAGCAGAAATATTTTGTTGTTGTTGTTGTTGTTGTTGACCTGCCCAACCGAAAATGCTATAACACACATATAATACTTCTGCTGCTACACCGGCACAGGGAATGGATCCCAGTGCCCTGCCTTGCCCATACAAGAAAGGTCCCCGGCATTGGACTACGTGCAGATCGCTAAAGAAAGATGAAAGGTAACGTACGAGGCCCTTAAAAAACCCTCCGAACGACTGTCGCTTGTCTATCCTCTTGGGTGTGTTCTCCTTTGCTGCGTCCCCTCCATTCCGAAGGGAGTCCGTCTCGGCTCTTTCTTGCTCCTGGGGTTCTTGCTGCTCACTGATTTCCAGTTTGCTCCCTTTCGGCATGTTCAGTGTCTCCGTTGAGCTCTCTTTACTCCGTGCACCTGCGGGTTCTCTGCTCTCAGCCTGGGCAAAGGGCCTGTCTGGGAAGTCCAGTGTCTAAAGCAGTTTCAAACAGTAGTTATTTTTTTAAAGAGTCAGAAATGCATTTGATTCGGCAGGAGGGTCCCCAGTTAAGCAAATTAAAGTTTGGCCCCTTGACATCAACTGGGTGGAAACCCAAGGCTGGTCCCAAAATATTCTGTGCTCCCTAAGCAAGATTGACCTATTGTCTCCTTCCATGTTGCCAAGGCCCATATCTGAGCTGAGTCTCCGTGTCCCTGTGGCTCGGCTCAGACAGGGCCCGTGGCAGCGTGAGTCTACAGGCAGCGCCCATCTTCTCCCACACCTCTAATGATTAACAGCAATCTGACCCCCCTGTGTTGTATTCGCCTGCCCCCGACCTTACTGTGCCACCCCAAGATGTTGTTTAGGGGGCACGGCTAGAGTACCAGCCCTGTGGAAACCACTTTATCCAGTATGTCTGAAGTGTTGACCCTGAACATGTTGAACTTGGATGTGAGCCCCGCTAAATTCCCTGGGACTGACTCCTAAGTCAACATGTAGAGGATCAAGTTGCACATATGAAAAAGGAGTTTATCCTGCTACCCTTGCTCACATGAGTAGCCCCTCACACAGCGGCTGGGGATGCTGATGTGAATGAAACCTGCACCATATGCAGAGCATTTCTTTATACACATTTATTTCTCTTATTTCTTCGTGCACAATGAAAAAAAGAAGAAAAGACAGTTGACCTTGGGCATGTCCAGAAGGCTCCTATCTGGGCAGCTGGCTGTGCTGTTTTAGCATTTCTGTACAGTATGGATGATGACAAATAACAGCTATGGCTGTTGTTCCTGGAGTGGGGCCGTGGCTCAGTAGCAGAGCATCTGCTTGGCATGCAGAAGTTCCCAGGTTCAATCCCCGGCATCTCCAGTTAAACAGATCAGGGAAGGATGACGGGAAAGACCCCTTCTTGAAACCCTGGAGAGCCACAGCCAGCCAGAGCAGACGATACTGATTCTGATAGACCACAGGTCTGACTCAGCGTACGACAGCTTCACGTGTTTGTGGATATAAATGCTTTAGAGTGTCCAAATCACCTCACACGCATTCTCTCAACAATTAGCCTTAAGAGACCCACAATACAGCAACTCCTTATCTATTCCATACTACAGATGGGACCCTGAGATAGGGTTTTGTTTAAGAATACAAAGCCTGACATGAAATTTGAAAGGGGGGCTTCCTTGCTCACGATTGAGCGTTATACCATGCCAGCTTCCATTTGACAGCTACACAGGATGCCCACCCCAGTGCCAGTCACCCATTGATCAATATAGGGACTCGCAGGGGACAAGCATCAGGTATGTACTTATCTTGACTGACTTGAAGCACCAGTCTTCCTTAGGGAAAAGATACCACGAGGCAACTTCCCACATTCCTCAGGGCATGTTGCCCAGGACCAGCCTGGAGCCCAGGAGATAGCCATCTGGACACCCCCCTCAAGAAAGAGGCTTGGATCCTATGAACAAGTTTGGCACATGCTAGATTGTCTCTGCTGCACAGCATGCTTCCTCTTGCACTTGGACTTCCATCTGAGCAAGATCAATTGTTTTCAACCAGCCTGGCATGAACAGAAGAGCTCATGTAAGAGGAAGTGTGTTCTGTGGCAGAGACTATTTAACACACATGGAGCTCATTCATAGGATCCCAGCAGGGAAGGTTTTCACATGCATGCAACACCATTACCGAAACGGTACAACAATGTTCTTCTCATCCCAAGCCATGCAGCAAGAAACCAAAACAGAGGAGGGTAGGGAAGGAAGAGATTTGAAGGACAGCGGATACACGACACCAAGTTACAGAAAGGAAAAGTAATCTGAACAGATTTTCCCTGTGTAAGATTAAAAATACTCCACCAGAAGATTGACAAGCCATGATCTGATCAAGGAAATCCAATGCCATAGAACATTCTGCATGGGATTGCAAATGCAGAAAATGTGATTCCCCCCACAAAAAAACAACTATTACCAAACAATTTATTACACCATAGAAAGGAAGAAAAAAGAGCAGGACGCGGACAAAGCTTAAGGTTTACAAGATTTACAGTGATACAGTTTTCGAAAGAATGAGAAAACGAGTGGCACTGTTAGTATTTCTGAATTCCAAGATAGCAATGCAAATTGTTTTGGCCCTCTAGTTATTATTTACCCCTTCCCACATTCCAGTCCATATCCATCAGTCCTGGGTGTCATGTCCAAGTCAGGCACTGAGAAACAAATCCTTGGGAATCCAGTCCAGCATTTCCATGGGCAGAAGGATCTTGCAGAGTATGAGTTTCCTTCCTCCCCAGTCCCACTGTAGCACAAATTGGAGTGTTTCAGGCTATGATGAGAACTGAGTGGCAAGAAAACCAGTCTGCGGATGGAAATCCTTCCACCCATGGAAACACTGCACTGGGTCCAAGCCACAGACTCTTCAAAAGTGGCTCTTAGCTGGCGTGACTTTCAGTATTTATAGAAATGAGATGTGTATAGGAAAACATCAAACATTCCATTTTATTATCATCATATCATATCTTATATCTAATAGTCAGGTGTGAGCCCATCTGCAGATACTTAAATCCACAGATTGGGGCTACACTGACAGAAAAGAGTTCTGCAAACTTGGGGGGTCCCTGGTATTCCTTGGAGGTCTTCCATCCAAATACTAGCCAGGGCTGACCTTGCTTAGCTTCCAAGATTTGACAAGATTGGGCTAACCTGGGCTAGCCAGTTCAGGGCAGTCTTAGACCCTAGTCTAAGCTCACTGAAATCAGTTAGAATAAACTGAAGCAACTCTACATAAGCCTACACTGTTGATTTGCTAAAGCACCATTCCTTGGTGTATAAAACATCTGGTTTGATAAAAAATATATAGACTGTACAACCCTCTTTGGGAGTCTGCATGGACAGTGAATCCATTAAAAGCTGCGGGTAATGAAAATTTCCTCCAACTGGTTCCTTCAAAACCAGTCCTCCTTTATTGTGCAGCATTGCTAGCTACAAAATGAACAGTTATTTTGGTTGAAGTTTTGACTAAAGTTCAAATGTTGGTTAGGAGGTTCAGAATGGGCCTCGGAGTTCTGAGTTCCCTCTTCGGAGCCCCTCCTCTCTTGCATGCAAAGACCGTTTCCACAGTAGTGAAATTCACCACACTGATGTTTTTAAAACGGCGCATTATGTGAAACTTTCCGCAGTAGATTTTTCCTCACCAGGTGCAGACCAGAAGTTTTCTGCTTTCTACCCTGCATTTTTTGGAATCCCCAGTTTTAGTGAGTTCTGAAAATATGGTGTAGGAAGGAAAAAACTTTTGCGTCTGTACATGGTGAGGAAAAAAACTACTGTGAAATTTCAAATAATGCAGTTTGAAAAATGTCAATGCAGGGAATCTCACTACTGTAGAAATGGTCAAAGACCCTTTCTGCGCTCTCCTTTTAATCCATGTTTACCTCAATGTCCTCCAAGCAATTCTGCACTAAAATCAAATTCAACCTTCTTTTTAATCCAGGTCCCCCCCCCCCCCGTTCTGCACTAAAATCAAGTTCAACCTTCTTTTTATTCTGTGTTTCCCACCCATACATTCTGCATTACATTCCCTCCAGTGGTCAGCCCGGTTTCAGCCTGCTGTTGCCCCTGGGTTATTTGGATGCTGTTTTGCCATGGACTTAAATATCCTCAACTCGAACACTGAGAAAATCCAGAGTGGCAGGCAAATGTGGAAGGGACCAGAGTCTCCCCACCCATGCCCCCTTTCATGCCTCACACTGACATTAATTATAGTCAATTTCAGCATGTCTCTTATTTCAGCTGAAGATAATGGGGATGTCAAGAAGAGCTTCAGCTGGAGTCATATGAAGTATGTTCAGAATGTCATTTTGCCAATGTATCAGCCAGAATACCAGTAGATTTCCCCCAGAATATCAGGAAAAACAGTATAGGTAGATAATCTGTGAGACGTCTCCATATCAATGTTTTAAAGCCTGAAATTGACACTTTTAATATTGATGGAAGTGAGAATGGGAAATACAAAATGAAAGCTATAAATAATGAACCATACATTCATCCCTCTTATTGTTATGGAAGATCTAGACCTGACAGCCTGTCTCAGCTCATAAGCACTTAGTGCTTCCTGAGCAAGGAAAACCAGATTAACAGGATGACATGTTTTTCCTAAGGATTTCTTCTCACGTCAGCCCCAGAGGCTGAAGGAAAGATTCTCACTGACTTCAGAGCTGAGTCAGTCAAGCTCCTGAAATCTTTGATTTGTGACATTTTAGCAAAGATCCAGCAAATGAGACGGGAGAGGGGGCTGGCCCCACCAAATGGGGCACTCCAGAATGGAACGCTAAACAGATTCGACTGCTGTTCAGTGACCTCTTCCCCTTCTTCACTTGCCTGCCCTGTTGTCACTGTAAGGTTAAATGGCGATGATTAGGGAGGGGTTTCCCATAGCAACTGGGAAGGGTTGCACATCCTGAAGTTGGAAATGGGCCATGCTAATGGGTGTGTGTGTGTCCCTCTTAGGGCCTCGGTGCCAGTTCAAGGGCTCCTTTGCAAAGCTGCTGCAAAGGGACCTGTCGGCTGAACAGGCTGCTCATCTGTGCCACCTTTGCAAAACTTGACGCTAAAAATTAAAATGCTTGCCCCCTTTATACTATGCAGACTCAGAATGGATTTCTGTTTCTTTATTACACTCGTACTCAGCTCTTCCTTTGAAGAAAACTAGGAGTGGCAGGCATGCTTCTCATGTGGTCTTTGGCTACGGGCCAAATAGTTCTTCCCCTGGTCTGTTATTGCACGGGGAAGGGGTTGAAACTCCTTGTGCACCACGAAGGGAGCTTTGACTCTTGAAAGCTTATACCTCCCCCCCAAAAAAAGTCTTTTCAGTTTCTAAGGTGCCACTGGACTCAAATCTAGCTGTTCTTCTGCACCATGTCACCGCCCGATCCAGATTGGTACCATTACACACAAATGATGTGTGACTGTGGAAGAGTTCACAGGCAGGGTCTGTAGACACCATTCTGCAAATTCTGGCACATGGAAATCAACCCATAGGCAGGTGACCTCTTATTCGGGCAACTTAATTTCAGGTGGGTAGCAACGTTGGTCTGCAGTAGAAGAGCTAGATTTGAGTCCAGCGGCACAAAGACCAACAAGATATCCGGAGTACAAGCTTTTGAGAGTCAAAGTTCCCTTGAGCTATCTGATGAAGGAGCTTTGACTCTTGACAGCTTTCTACCCTGGAAGTCTTGCTGGTCTTTAAGGTGCTGGGCTTGAATCTTGTCCAAGCAACAGAGGGCTCAGCCCGAGGAACTGGGGCTGCATTTTGGGCTTTACACCACACAAAATGAGGCAATGATGTAATGATAATGACAAGACTACTACTTATATGGTCCACATTTTATACTGGAGAGTTCTGACCGATTGGTCCAGTGTATGAAGACTGCAGTGGAACAATTCTTAACTTGGGAGTGGGAGGGCTTCTAGTGTCCTGGCCCCACTCCTGGACCTCCTGAAGGCCCCTGGTATTTTTGGCCACTGTGTGACATAGAGTGTTGGACTGGATGGACCATTGGCCTGATCCAACATTGGCTTCCCTTGTGTTCTTAACTTACTAATTTTAGAGATATGCTTTTAACCAACTCACCCCCCAACCTAACAGTGCCACGATGAATCCAAACATTATTAGGAAACAAAGAATGAATGAAATACAACAGGTCAGAGTATTTTATGAAACAGTGACAGTCTTATCATAAGAAAACAAAGCAAAGGCAGGGTCGGTTCTAGGTAGATGGTCACCACAAATTTTAGCACCCGTTGAATCTGCCACTACTGATCTGGTCTGCACAGTCCACTGTTTTGGACCTTGTTGGCAGGGGCAGGGGCCCAGGAGGTTTCCTCCTCACTGTGCCACCCCCAGAAGTTGCTTGGGTGCCTTGGCTGGAGAACTGGCCCTGAGTAAAGCTCTGAAAGTCGAGTACAGCTGAGCCCATCACCAAGGCAAGAATGGATCCAGACACTTACTTGCTGATCAGGTGCTGGGCCATTTACCTCTTCTGAAGGGGTTACCCCTGCATCACCTCTGACTGACTATAAAATAACAAAGGATTATATGCATTTCTAGAGTGCTTCCATGGTAATCAGTTCAAATGGGGTGTCTCTAGGCAGGTCTCTGTGTCTCTTTTTGAACTCGTGAAGGGAGAATGCTCAGGGACTGCCTAGCCCTTCCTTCTCCCACCCTGGGGAGATTCATAGAATCATAGAGTTGGAAGGGACCTCCAGGATCCTCTAGTCCAACCCCCTGTGCAATGCAGGAAATTCACAATCACTCCCCTTCCACACCCCCAGTCACCACTGTTCTATGCCCGGAAGATGGCAAAAAACCTCCAGGATCTCCAGCCAAAGTGGCCTGGAGAAAAATTGCTTCCTGTCCCCAAAATGGTGATCAGCATTTCCCTGAGCATGTAAGAAAGGGCCACAAGATCCCTGGGCTTGTCCCATTTTGATTTGGTTGGGGACTCCTCACTTCTTCAGCAGAGATGCCCCTTTAAGCCACCTGCAGCTCTGAGTAAGGACAGATCCTTTAGACAAGTCTAAGTAGAGCTCTTTGGGAGGATTCTCCCAGTGCATGGCAAGAAACGTCAATGGGCAAGAGGGCCCATTTAGGTTGCCAGCCTTTGACCTTGAGATTTTGAGGATTCATTCTCAGAGCCTCAGGAGAGGAGGCAGAAATCTCAGGGCCGTCAGCTAGCCCATATGACTTCCTGGATGTGATGACGAGTGCACATATACATTGAAGGAAAGAGAGGCAATTATCTGGTATCGACAGCTCAACCACACTGTATGTTTAGCGTATAACTGATTCCCATGTTATCCTAAAAATACTTTTGATTGATAAATAGCCCACCTCTTCAAAGTCACAAGATTGTTGACTTCATTCCAGGACACCATACAGCAGTGGCACTTAGTATTGCCATTCAGTGTGATGTCATCAGGCCCTGCCCTATGGTATCATCACCCCGTGACTCAGAATTTGGCATGCTACAGACCTGGCAACTCTCGGGCCCATAGTGGAACATCAAGTGCATGAAGCCCAGGCTTAATCTCCAGTATCCCCATTTGAGGATAATGGTAACCTGCTGGTGAAAAGTGTTGTCAAGACGTTGTCAACTTAGGGGAACCCAATAAGGTTTTCAGGGCAAGAGACATACAGAGGTGGTTTGCCATTGCCTGGCTCTGCATAATGACCTTGGACTTCCTTGATGGTCTCCCATCCAAGTGCTAACCAGGGCCAACCCTGCCTCCAAGATCTGGGGGCCATCTAGGTCTAGGTGCCTTGCAACCTCCATTCCCAGGATAACATCCATCACTTGATTATCAAACAGGGAACATTCTTAAAGTGCCCCCATCCCCAAGAAAGTTCATGAGATTTGCCACTAGTTTATGAAAGAGCTATTAAGGATAAGTAAGTAAAAATATGTGGGCCTTCTGACCTCTCTTTGTAACATTTCCTCCAACCTACCCATCCTTCTGGTGCTTGTAGCTTTAGGTATAAATCTGTCTGCCAACTGAAAAGAACAATTCACGCATCGGATGAAGTAAGCCCTGACTCAAGATAGCTTGGGTCACAATAAATCCATTGGTTTTCAAGGTGCTGAAAGTCTCACTTTGAGTTATAACAACAGACCATTTCCAAAGCCACCTATCTGACCTTAGGTGTCATGTCAGAAGGTTGAGTGAAGAGCAGAGTCTCTCACACCCCCTAGACACAGCGGAAGCCCCATAACAGACATTAGGGGACAACTTTCCCTTCTTTGAAAGCCGGGACATCAATGCATGCTCCATGGGTTTTAACAGAGACTGATATGTCAGTTCCATATAACAGGAATGCATGGGCTATGATTCTGTTTCCCACCAACTGTGCAGTCCATGAAAAGGATAGCACAGCTCAATATGTCTGAAAGCACGCACTATTGCTGAACTGGAGAGGACAGCAGTGGTTGTTCAACAGGGTCCAAGCAGCAGGATCAGCTTTAAGCCATTGAGTAGCCCAGCTAAAGACATCTTATACTCTCTTTCTATCTCTGCAGAACTGGTACAAAGCAATAATTTTGGAGAGCTCTGCATAGTAGCCCTACGGCAGCCGAAGCCAGTTGAACCAACGATTTGGAAGTCTACTGCACTAAGGCTTTAAATATACATCGAGGTGTTGTTTTTATCACAGCCTTCCAGTGCTTGGATGGGTTGGGGAAGGCAGGCCAGATCTTCTCCTCCTTTCCAGAGTTCACTCCTTCCTGCCTACTCATTGTGTGTGTGGGGGAGACAGTACAAACAACACTTTTTGCAAATGGTGAGGCCAACATCCAAGCTTGGAGACACAGGGTCTCCACGAACTGAGTGTTAGAAGAGTGTTATCTTAAATTATTTTCATCTCACCTTTCTCCCTATGGACCTCAAGCACTGGTCCAGTCGCAGGTCACCAATGACTGCCATGGTACTCTCAAGAGACAATGTTGGATAGCAGTTAAAGTATTGGACCAGGATCTGGGAGAACTGGTTCAAATTCCCACTCAGCCATGAAGGTCCCTGGGTGACCTTCAGCCGGCCATTCTCTCTTCCCAGCCTAACTCACAGGGTTGTTGTGTGGATAAAATGGAGAAAGGAGAACCCCAGACACTTCCCTGAGCTCCTTGGAGGAAGGATGGGATAAAATGGGTCAGAGACAGACAGAATAATCAGAACCGCTTGGCTGCTCACGCCAACCTAGAACACGCTTTATGTTTCTTCCATAGATGTTCAAAAACCGTCCTGCTTACCAGCTTAAAGAATTTCCTCAGGTTTGTTTTGGAAGGCTTGTCCTCTCCTTTGGACCTCGTTTCTGCGGCTTCCAGGCTTCGGCTCTCATCTCTGACAGGAGCTTCGGGGGAGACTTCCACTCTCTCTGTGTTGATCACCTCAATGTCATCCGTCGGAGTCTGCAGGTCATTGGCAGCAAATGTGTGGGGTTTTAAAAAAAATTGTACAAGTAATTCATCCATGACATCAAGTCATTCTCTTCTGCAGAATCCCATGCTTAAAAAAATCCAATCTTGTCAACATTTAAGAGAACAGAAGAAGAGCCCTGCTGGATCAGGCCAGTGGTCCATCTAGTCCAGCATCCTGTCTCACACGGTGGCCAACAACAGGGCATAGAGAGGCTGAGGCCATTCCCTGATGTTGCCTCCTGGCACTGGGATCCAGAGGCTAACTGCCTCTGAACGTGAAGATTCCCTTTAGTTACCGTGCCTAGTAGCCACTGATAGACCTCTCCTCCATAAATCCATCTCCTCTCCTTTCAAAGCTGTCTATGTCTGTGGCCACCATGACATCCTCTGGCAGCAAATTTCACATTTTAATTACTCTCTCTGTAAAGAAATATTTCCTTTTCTTTTGTGGTCTGTTCTGAATCTACTGCCCATCACTGCCCATCAGCTTCAATGAATGCCCTTGAGTTCTAGTGTTTTGGGAGAGGGAGAAAAAGTTCTCTTTGTCAACTCTCTCCACCCTCTGCATAATTTTACAAATTATGATTTATCATGTTCCCCCTTAGCCGTCTCCCAGACTCATCAGCCTTTCCTCATAGGGACAATGGTCCAAGAGCTAGAGAGATTTTCCCAGGAGCCAGTTTGGAAGGAGTATGCGACCCACGTGTGCAAGTGAGAGAAGATCCTGTTCTTGCTGGGATGGGCTATCCTCTCCTTCCCTGTTTCCTTCCAACCAGTGCTTGACTTTGGCTGTGGTCACACAACAAGCTTACAGCGATTTGTTCCCACTGTAGATTTGAACCGCTTGCATCACACAACAAGGCTTTGGGCACTGTTCAGATAGCCGCGCCGCTGCTTGGGTGGCATGGCTTGTTTTTTGTTTTTTTTAAAAAAATGGCTTTGCACGTGTGCATATACACATGGCTGAATCACCGGTCCCACTAGGACTCACCGTATTCCCTTGTTCTTGTAGGTGTCCCCCCCCCCCAACAGCAAACAAAATTAACCAGCGACTTACAACTGAGTGCTGGAGTCTATATATGTGCTCAAATGTTTATACATTGAATTTATTCAGCATGGGATTGCTCATTTGCACAACGACAGAAGCTTGTAAAAAAAAATCGTGAGAAGGACGTTCAGATGACCAAATTGCAAACATTGTGAGAGATGGCTGACCAGATTGGCAAAATTGCGGATTCAAAGTGCAAATATCCGGAAAGTACTTGATTTTCTGGCTGTAGGAAAACTCGCTAGGGAACTGGGAAGATTGCGTGAGTGAGCCCACTTTGATGTGGGAGACAGATGTGGCCGTCTGATCAGCGATTTTAAATGATAGTGGGGACAGTGGTGAAACCTGATCAAAATGACCATGTGATCACATCCTAAGAGGGTTCAGCCTGAATGGAAATTGTAGCCTGTGATGCAGGCATCCCAGTGTGGGGCTGCTACCTGCAATTAGGGATGGAGGAAAAGTGGGCAGGTGTTTTCCTTCCCTCCAGACTTCCCCTAATTTGCACCAGTTCTGGTGATGGGAATCATTCAGGATCAGCTCTGAATTCACTTATGGCCGCCTGGATTTTTCACAGTCTTGATCCTATCTCTCTTTCTTCTATCAACCACAACTAGACTTTCTTATGAAGAAATTCTTAGGCTTCCTAATCGAGAGAAACTTATACACAGTAGCCCCATGCTTTCCTGCTCCTACTTCCCAGTGCAGTGAAACCAGTATTACGTAGGGTTGCCAGCTCTGGGTTGGGAAATAGCTGGAGATTTTGGGGATGGAGCCTGGGGAGGGTGGGGTTTGGGGGAAGGGAGGGACCTCTGGGCATCATGCCATAGAGTCCCTCCTCTAAAGTGGCCATTTTCTCAAGGGGAACTGATTTTGATAATCTGGAGATCAATTGTAACAGCAAGAGATCTCCAGGTACTGCCTGGAGGTTGGCAACCCCATGCTTCTACAGCATTCTGCTGCTTCTGTACATGGTAGCTGATGATATGAAGAGAAGGTTGGTGAAAGTCAGAACATCACCAGGTCAGAATATGGTTGACATTTGACTAGATATTACAAAGCAGGAGGGAGAGGACTGGAAAAAGAGCCACCATTTTGGACAATGGCCCTGTTTGTCATAATATGTGGTTCCATCTTAAAATTCAAGCATCAAGCAATTCATTGGCAATCTGCCTTCTTTTTGTTATTTAGTAGTAATAAACATTCAGACAGGTAAGTTAAGCATTCCTTATTTTATACATTTATATCCCCCCTCATAGGAAGTTTCCTGTCCAAGTTTCCTGTCCAATCATCTGCCTCTCAACCATACCTGGCCCCATTCCAGACATTACATGGGAGGTCTGTGATTAAATTTCACCAAATTAGGGCTAAATTGGATCTGGTCCATGGTGCTGGGGCAGAAAGGGGGAGGCTAACTATTTCCCTTTGAAGGTGTGAAGGTATGAAGTTGCCTTATATTGAATCAGACTAATGGTCCATCAAGGTCAGTATTGTCTGCTCCATTTGGCAGCAGCTGTCTAGGGTCTCAGGCAGAGAGGGTCTCTCCCATCACCAGCTGCTTGGTCCTTTTAACTGGAAATGTCGGGGATTGAACTGGGGACCTTCTGCATGCCAAGCAGATACTTTCCCACTGACCCACGTCCCCTTCCCCTCATCTTGATAGAAATCTCCCCCTTCCAGTTGATCCTAGCCCAAGCAGGAAGAAAGACAAGTATCTTTGTTAGCTATTGGGGCTAACAGCTCTCCCTACTGGAGAGACAAAGGGGAAAGGTTAACCGTTCTGTTATAGCACAAAGACCCTGATTGAAATTAATCCTTCCCCATGCCTACTTGTTTAATGTTAACACAAATTGTGAGAGACTTGATCACAGATCTCCCAACATAGTACGGTTCAACCCTTCATCATACCAAACAATATGTAGGATCCCAATACAATTAATGTTAGAAAGAATCAGCGCTGTCATTCATCATAGTAGCAATCTGAGTGAGAGTTCTCAGAACACTCTGCCTTTACTCTTGAATACAAAGTACTGAGCCATAACACAGAAGAAGAAGAAGAGGAGGAGGAGGAGGAGGAGGGGGTGGAGGAGGAGGGGGAGGAGAAAGAAGAGGAAGAGATTGGATTTATACCCCACCCTTCACTTGGAGTCTCAGAGTGGCTTACAAACTCCATTCCCTTCCCCTCCCCATGACATACATCCTGTGAGGTAGGTGAGGTTGAGAGAGCTCTTTCGAGAACAACTCTTTCAAGAACAGCTATGACAGAACTATGGCTTGCCCAAGGTCATCCAGCAACTGTAAGAGGAGGAATGGGGAATATAACTCGGTTCTCCCAGATTAGAGTCCGTGCACTTAACCACTACACCAAACTGCACCAAACCATCATTTATTTATTTATTTATTTATTTATTTATGCAATTTCTACCCCACCCTCCCCACGAATGGGCTCGGGGCGACTTACAACAAGGGCACCAGTTGCTAATAAAACAATATATAACAATACAATACATGATAAAAATATAAAATCATAAGGTGCTAGTTGATGATATAATTCATTGCTTATAATGGTGCTTTCAGATGTCCAGATAACTGCTAAGTTCCAGCTCTCTATCGTCCTGTGTCACTTGATGGAAATGAGCCAGATGTTAAGAAACTGAAGGCCGGGCTCGTTGATGGTAATAGTTGGGAGTGGCTCCTAATTAAAAGCCTGGTGGAAGACCCATAAAATAGCCATTTGATTAGGTTGGGTGAAAGATTTATGTGATCTGAAGAGAAACCAGAGTTGATTAGGTTTTCAGAGTTACTGAAGATCCCACATTTCCTTTGAACCGAGGGGTGTCCGGAATTTCCTCCCAGGATACAATTGTCACTAGCAAAACTAAACCCACTGCATCAACACAGCCTGGGAGACAAATGCGTTTGGTCTACAGCTGTAGCCACAGTAGCTGTAATCCGATCTACGCTATAATCTTTAAAGAATGAACTCCTGGTAGACAGGCTCTGCTTTATGGAGGATGTGTTCTGCTTTGTGGAGAGAAGCAATTCCTGCACCTAAATAAGTGGGGACTGTTTTTTCTGGCTCGAAAGAGCTCATAGTATTATGGCAGAAGCAGCAACAGAGATTAACAGCTAAAGTAAGGGTGATTTTTTTTTAACAAATGCCATGGCAAAATCCCATCCAAGACATATTGGAGGAAGGAAGGAAGGAAGGAAGGAAGGAAGGAAGGAAGGAAGGAAGGAAGGAAGGAAGGAAGGAAGGAAGGAAGGAAGGAAGGAAGGAAGCTTGAGCTTGGAAGGGGATGCAATTTGACAAACATTACATAAATATTGCTTAGGTTTAAATTATTCAAAGTCTTTCTGCAAGCAGGGCCATTTGATTTCAATTTTTATGAGCGTTTCTTTAGTGGCGGTAGTTAAGTGCTATTTATATTAGATATTATCTTTGATTGGGTGATGTCTTCCCGAGTTCCTCTTTTTGTGTTGTCTGATGTTTCTACAAGGCAGTGATTGCATCTGCTAGCTCACGCCCAGCCCAATTGTTTAGAACAATTCGGTCCTTGACAGCTCTGCTGTAGGGCAGACCCAATGCTAGGGAATTGGATATCGGCTGCAAGGCATTTGCGAGCTACTTCGCAGATAAAGTCTTGTCACTCCGCCACAACCTCCCCACCACAGAGTTGGATTCGACTGGCTTTTGAGCAAGGGAACCTTTACCTTTACCTTTTATGTCCAGCATAAAAACCTGCAGTTTAAATCTGCAGGGAAATACACTGGACATAAGCTAGTGTAATATCAAATCAACCACTAGAGGGAGCAAAACACATGAAGAAACACCCCCCACCCCCCAAGAAACAGGAACTTACAAGTGAGGAGAAGAGAATATGGAAAAGCCCTATATATTTTACGATTCCCTACCTGGAAATGTGAGCTATAAATGAATGCAATGTATATATACCATATCTAGGATCCACACGTACCTTTTTCCAAAAGAATTTACTTAGAGGTGTGGGTGTAGATGCAGATCTCTCCTTCGTCACCTCTTTTGGGATTTCATTGGTGATGACGGCTGGTGCTGGGGGTGCCTGCTGTTGGACTGGAGGTTCGGGAGCTTTTGTACTCTGCTTTGGTGCTGGCGTCTCCTGAGATGGAGGGATGCTTGCTTCTGATTTCACATTATCAGTGGTTACAGCCTGCTCAGTACTCTAGAAGCATGCAATAACATGAAGACAAGGTGAACAATTTTCCACATTACTGATGGGAAAGATCCCATATGTGATGATAAAGAAGAACAATGCACCATCAAGTTGTGGCAGACTCATGGCGACCCCTTCCATGGGACGTTCCAGGCATGAGATGAGCTGAGGCGGTTTGCCATTGCCTTCCTCCATGTAGCAACCCCAGTATTCCTTGGTGGTCTCCCATCCAAGTATTGACCCTGGCTGACCATGCTTAGCTCTCAAGCCCCGGCAAGCTCAGGACAAACTAGGCTAATCAGGCTGCTCATGTGTGATGGCAAGGGAGAAATTATACCACTGTATCTTATGCTGGTCTATGCATTCATCCTCAGAAACTTCAGCGGTAAATAAGACAGGCTTATGGCAGTGATGAAAGTCTCATGGTAACTGAAGTCTGGCCACTTGGACCATAAATCTGAAAAGCATAGTAATCTTACTCGCAATTGGAAAGCAGGGCACACATGAATGCTGTTCAGCAGTGTTACTCACTTTGGTATTAGCTGTTTGCTGGGCATCTTTCTTTGACTGAAACAGAGAAAACAAACACAAAGTCAAGTCACTGGTAAACCGCTACTCTGTACTGGCAAGCGGTGTTTGTGGTCTTCGTTACCTTCGAGAATCCACTATACAGTGCAGCTTCATGCATTTTGCCTGGTGGCTAACATGGTGAACCACATACATTTAGGTTTTCTGGGAAAGTGAATTAGGAGATGAGATAGAGCATTCATACAGACCGTTAGTACACAACACACATTATCGTCTGATGAATCCATTGCTTCAGCCACTAATAGAAATTCATGTGCTGTCATGTTCTTTAAGTGTGGTAAAGAAAACCAGTGCATTAAATGACTTCTACCCTTTGGAAAGAATTTCCTACAACATTATTTATTGTAACCAATGATTATCTTATGATTACCTCATGTCTTCAAACATACATTGCTAATAATCTCAGGCACGTGACTGAGCTGATGGCCAGCACTCCACAATGATTTTATGGGAATTACTACCACAAGCCAGGAGGGTGTGATACCAAAAACGTTCCAGAATATCTCATAGTAGCTCCTCCTCACAATCAATTTGCTATGAGCAAACTGCAGTTTGGCCCTTATGCTCAAATCCTTGGGTTGTGATCCAGGATGATGCTGACCTGGAATTGAGTTCTGTTCAGAACTGTTCAGAACTTAACTAGTTGAAAAGCTAGGCTGTATACTCAGTCTTCTCTGCTCTATCAGAGTTGTGAGCCATGCTATTGTTTCCTAGTCCTCCCAGATCTCTCCAAGCACGAGACTCACATTTCCATGACTAACTTAGGCAGATCATGAGAAGGAGGGCGAGAAGGGTTGCATCAGTGCTTTTGTTCTCGTGGTCCTTCCAGAGAAATGCTGATTGCCACTTTGGAGTCAAGGAGCCATTTTTCTCCAGACCAGTTTGGCCAGGGATCCTGGAGGGGTTTTTATGCCATCTTCTGGGGATGGAAGAGGGGTCACTGGGGGCGAGGGGGAGTATTTGTGAATTTCTGCATTGAGCAGGGGTTGGACTAGATGACCCTGGAGATCCCTTCCAACTCTCTGATTCTATGATTCTAATCAGTAGGTCCCAAATTACCATTCTGGGAATTAAAGTCAAAGCACGCAAACATGACTCTTTCCTTTTACAAAGTCTTCCTATAACACAGCAATTCTTTCGTTGCTGGTGTTGTTGATTAAAGGCTTTCTCCATCAGTGGAAGCCTCAGTTGATGAAGCCTTTAAATCCAGCTTACCAAAACCCCCCCCAGGTTCTGCCTGGGTAGCTCCAACAACAGAACAACATTTTCTTGCCTGCCCCCGCCCCACTGTAGACCACTCTGCTCCTTGAAATATTGCTCCTGGGGGGACGGCGAGCCCTCAGGAATAGCATGGATGGGCAAGCCTGGGGTGTGCAGTGGGAGAGAGGGAATCCACGGCTCTCAGCGGGACTGTGTTGTGAACAATTTTTCCAGGATTATTGCCTTTGGGTAAAAGGCAACATGCACATACCAAAATGGATTGCATCCTGATGACAGATATTTAATGAAATTTGACATTGTATATTTAACTTGGCTCCACTGTACAGATAAAACAATATGCACAGTTGGACCACTCGTGGCTAGAGTAGGTGTTTCTGCAGGAGGACGAGCCCCCAGGTTTGCTGAAAAATCTTGAATTTAGCAAAAAGATGGAAAGAACAAAACAAAGGAACTGATGGTTGCCAAGACCTTGTGAGACCGGCTCACAAGAGTATGACAGCAAGCACATCACTGATGTGGTCAGTAGTTGCCTCTGCAAACTAGAATGGTCAACAAGATCTTATGAGATCTTGGTAGTTTCAAGGAGCCGAGGTGGGAGAATGGGCGGACAGCTGGAATACTGGAGGTAAGGAGGGAAGCAGAGTTGGAGCGGATGCAGGGAAAACAGAGTGAAACAGAGACAGGGGAGGAAACCTTCTCTCCCTGTGAGTCCTTGTGGGTCTCCCACTTGAATATTAATATTTTGGAAATGAAGACATGTACAGACAAATTTTTACACACAAATATCCCATCCAGAAATATTTTACTTCTCCCGCGATTCAAATACAGCAATAAACTTTTATCCAGCTATTGGCAACCACAATTAATTGATGAGAAAATTAGGTTTTTTTAGAAGGAAGAAATATTGTTTTTGTTTGAAGTTAGTATTTAACAGAAAGACCTGAAAAGCAATGCTTTCTTATGAAAAACAGAACAGAACGAAGGTGACTTAAGAATAAACAAGTAGGACAGGAAGCACAGATGACTGGTGGTTCCTGTTCTCTATCCATACTATTTCTCCTCCATGGGATATAGAGGGAGCAGGCAGATGAGACAGAGCCTTTTCTATGGTGGCACCTATAATGTAACATTTCCCTTCCCAGGGAGTCTTCACTCATCTCAGGAATGTTCAGAATGGGTGACAGGTTAAACTTGGTGGCTTGAAAAAGCATTTGGGACAACCAATGATTAATTGTTCCTATGTCCTGCCTGGCTATGTTGCTTTTCTCTACTTTTTATTTTTTTCAATGATGCACCTATTTAATTTTTTAAAACATTGTTTTGAACTGCTTTCCAATTCTTCCTGAAAAAGGGAAAGGTAGAGCATAGATCTTTTAAGAGAATAAATAAATAGGAACTTGGGCATCACCACCTGTGGTGTTTTGGAAAGCAGGTGCAATTTGTGCATCGCTTTGGACACAACAAAGAAGCACAGAAAACAGGAAATGTGAGTTGCTCACCATTTGTGCTCCCTCCTGCATCCTGTGGTGATTGAAGTGGCCCCACTGCTGGACCTCCTGATGGCACCTGGTATTTTTGGCCACTGTGTGACAGAGTGTTGGACATTTGTCTATTGATAAACATCTGCTTTAAGTTTGGTATGGTATGCATGGAGCTCCACATGAGCAGAGGCTACTCCACTCACTCCATTGTCAAGTTAGGTGTGGCACACATGGAGCTCCACATGAGCAGAGGCTACTCCACTCATGCCAGTGTTAACTTAGGTATGGGACACATGAAGCTCTGTGTGAGCAGAGGCTGCTCCACTCACTTCAGTGTTAAGTGTGGTGTGGTATACATAGAATTCCCCATGAGCAGAGGCTATTCCATCCACATCACTGTTAAGTTAGGTATGGCACATATGAAGCTCTGCATGAGCAGAGGCTGCTTCACCCACTTCAGTGGTGGGGACTGCTCTGCACAGGTTGCAAAGATGCATGTGGTGGGAGGATGCTGCCTCTCTAGCTTGTTTGTTTAGCCTTCCAGATGGAACTGGCTGGCGTGTTTACACTGGGAAAGCATACTAGCTGGCATCCTGTCCCGTTCAGAACTAAGTGCCTCTGAATTATTTGGAACTGATGTCCTTGCAGACAGGACTAGGGCTGCTGTCTTAAACTTGACCCAAAACAGCATCTGGTACTCACAACGGTTGGGCTAAAGGTAAAACTTAGCCCTTTTAACAAGATGTGTGAGTCTCCATCCTTTATAATAATAATGCCGATTATAACACAGTTTTATAGGATTCCCTTAAGTGTCTTTTCCACTGACATTCCAATACAAATAAATGAACTTTATTGCACAAGCCCCCTACTCACAAAAATTCCATGTGGGTGTCTAACTGGAATTTTTGCATGAGGTTAACGTTTGCTACCCGCGTCTCAAGGGTCTTTGTCCTTACACATTCTTGAGGATACAATGCTGCCATTCTCTTCCTCTGGCCCCCTACTCATCAGGGGGTCAAACTATTGAGCGATGGGCAAATTTAAGAATACGTCGATGGCGTTATAGTCAAGAAGTCTAGAATTATGGACTAACTAAACTCCTACCAGAACAAATTTTGCAAAAATTAAGCAAGTGCATTTTACTATTGGTATACTACTGGAACTTTCAGAGAATAAGTCCATCAATAGCTAGTAGCCATAATGGCTAGATGGAACCTCCATGTTCAGAAGTAACATACCTTGGATATTGGCAGTAAGGACAACAGTTGGGAAAGGCTTTACCTTAAGTCTGGTTTGCCACTGCGGAGGAAAAGGTACTGGAATATAGATGTACCCTGGTCTGAACTGGCAGGACTCTTATGTTCTTAGATCTGACCATATTTCATTCTGGAGACTTGCAAATTCACAAAATCACACCTGCAAATCAACACTTAGGTGGACCCCTACCCCTGTACTGTTTGCAGGTGATCAGAATGTTAAATTATTGCTGGAAGGTACAGGAGCAGTTTCTGAAGTGTCCTTCAAATTGCTAGTGAGAGACAGCCTAAGCAGAGGACTACAGGGTAACTACTTACTTCCCCTTGGCAGAAACAGTCAAACAGAGTATTTTTTTGAAAAGCAGCATCATTCATATTCTCTTATGGAATGGAAGAGATTGTAGGATAACTAGGGTTGCCCGCTTTGAGTTGGCAAATACCTGGAGATTTGGGGGGGGAGCCTGGGGAGGGGAGGGACGTCAGCAGGGGCATCATGCCTTGGAGTCCACCCTCCAAAGCATCCATTTTCTCCAGGGGAACTGATCTGGGTTGGCTGGAGATCAATTGTAATAGTGGGAGATCTCCAGGTGCCACTGGAGGCTGGAAACTCAAGGGATAATTGATATTTGTTTCAGTTTTGAGACAGAGCAGACAGAGCCCAGAATGGTTTACTCCACAATGGTGTGGCAATACACTCTCAACTGGGGATCAGCACCCCCAGAATTGACTGTGGGAAAGAGTAGGGGGTGAGACAGGGTGCCAAACCAGTTGCCAGCAGGAGAATGGCCGCAGCCACACATCTCTATCTCAAAGCCAGAAAAGCCAGAATCCTCATTGCAAGCACTGTTAAAACAGATGGGAATTGACCACTTCCTTTAACAGAGTCTATCTGGTGCATGAGCAGAAATAGAGCTATATAAAGTGCTCACCTGTGGACTGTGTAATATTTGGAAGGAAGAGGTTGTTAGGCCAATGGAAATGAGCCTTGTGAACTGTTTGGTTCTCTTCCCTTGGCTAATGTGACCGTCTGGTCCATGCCTGTTGGGTTCTTGTGCATCTTAAAAGCTGAAACAGGGAAAGCTGATGGCATGCTGTCGTTGCAGTAAGACAGATGCCTCTGCTCTACACTGGAATCGTCCAAACGACAATGCCATTTCTGCAAGCACTGATAGAGGATCTTCCACTCTAGACCCAGTTCTGGTTCTGGTTGGGCTGGGCAGTGCTGCTGCTGTTTTGCTCCATGAAGAACAAGCAATTGTTTAATAAGATAAATCCAGTTCTGGCTGCCATTTCTTCATTTTCTGTAATCTGCCTCAAGTCTCAGTGAGAAAGGCAAAGTATACATTTGAATCTTGACAACACGTCTGTAGCTACACTGGGGCATTTTGAGGCCTGCCTCCCTGACTTCCTGCCAAGGCCCCACGAGTTCCCCTCTAGCCCAGTCCACCTGACTCTCTGGGTCACTCAGAGGACTCAGGCCCAACAGGCCCTCACAGAGGTAGAGAGGCCCAGGTCACTTCCATTTTTGAGGGCCCCTACCGAAAATAGGAGGTTGGGAAGGCTAATATTTCTGTGTCTGTCACTATAACCAAATACAGAGTTAACATCAAAAGTTTAAATTTGAGGGGCCCCCCTCGAGAACGTGAGGCCTGGGCCAGATGGCCCTGCTGCCCCCCCCTCTCAGAGGCCCTGACTGCCACCACCCCTTTCCCAAGTGAGGCTTGCTTGAAGTGACTTCTCTACCTGCCAGCAGCCCCATTGACTCCATCCCAGGCTGGCAGTTGGGGGAGAGGGGCTGTGGGTCCTGATGAGCTTTTGATAGTATTTTCCCTGTAATGTGGGATCTAAACTATGAACAGCATAGGTGACTATGGAAAGGTATGGGCTTTGATTGCTTTGTGAAAAGATCATTTTAAAGGCACTGGGAAATGTCCACACTAAATACCTAACTGAGAAATGTGAAGAAAAGCTATGCTTCATATACATGGAAGCTGATCTTTTCATTTGATATAACCGCTTTTCACATATTCTAAGTGAATAAGAACATAAGAGAAGCCATGTTGGATCAGGCCAATAGCCCATCCAATCCAACACTCTGTCACACAGTGGCCAAAACCCAGGCACCATCAGGAGGTCCACCAGCGGGGCCAGAACTCCAGAAGGTGCCGCACTGTTGCCCCCCCAAGCACCAAGAAGACAAAGCATCACTGCCTCAGACATAGCGTTCCATCTATACCTTGTGGCTAATAGCCACTGATGGACCTCTTCTCCATATGTTTACCCAGTATAAAACATGCATGTGGAATAAGGATTGGAACTGTGACAGTGAGCTCCACCCCTGACCTGAATAAATATAAAGTTATTCAAATCCATTGGACACATATATGTACAATCTAGGAAAGAACACATACATGTGAATACATTGCTGTCCCTGTGGTTGTGGTCAGGAACATCACACTTTCAGTATTCCTAATTGCATGAACAGAGACCTATGAATACACGCTAGTACATGTAGGTTCCGTACATGCCTACCCACTAACACATGTGGGTTAGGGGCAGAGGTTATTGTCACAATCCCATTCCCCCCACCCCCCACATTCATTCTATGCCCTTTAGAAGAGTTGGAAAAAGTCTACATTTTTGGAACGTCATGACTTGAGACACAAGATATAAATGCCAAGCATTGCTATTTCATTCTTCATTGTTTGTCAGATCTAAGTTCTAGTTAAGGGAGATACAAGTTTTGTTAGCAAAAAGGGACTTGCGACGACATGGGAAATGGTTACGATGATACGTTCAGAGGGTTTTGTTTTTGCCGAACCCTGAATTCACAGATGTTATAAATTTCCAGACTTCCAAAACGCTCAAGACACTTCCCTTCCCTTTCCCATCGGGATCAGCTTTTGAACCAAAACACCTGCCAAGATTTTACCCTTGATGAAGTGTCTAATAGACGCAACATTTCATCTTGCACTTAACTAAAACTCATCTGCTGCCATTCAGGGTTCTCTTTGTTGTTATTCTCCAGTACCGACCTTGTGCCTAAACAGTTTGCTAAATGTACTGTGTCCTAATTTGGGGCTGTCTGTTTTCTTTTTCTTGGTGCCTTTGGCATGGGAATCGGCCGTCGTCTTCTCAGCAAGCTGTCCTCCTTGGGTCTTGCCTGCTTGGGTTGCCTTAGTGCGAAACCATTCAAAGTTGAGTCTCCGCTACAAGCTTCATTCTCCTTATGCATATACGCTCACCATATACATCAGCAACATTATTATAACATGGCATTACATCCACAGACAATGCTTCACTGTAGATACTTCTGTATTTTACTCTGTTGATAACCATCTTATAGTTTATTTTAAAATGCCTTAAGGTACATTTTTTAAAGTGGAGCTCTGGCTCAGTGATTTGCATGCATGAGGGCTCAGATTCAGAATCTGGTATCTCCAGGGAGTGAGATTCGAGTCCAGGAGCACCTTAGAGACCAACAGGATTTTCATGGCATAAGCTTTCGAGAGTCACAGCTCTCTTTGTCAGAAGGTATCTGACAAAGGGAGCTTTGCCTTGTTGGTCTTGAAGGTGGTACTGGAGTCAAATCTAGCTCTTCTACTACAGACCAGCATGGTGACCCTCTGAACCTATCTTCCAGGTAGCAAGTCTTAGAAACAGTACTGGAAACAGCTGCTGCCAGTCAGAGAAGATGGACCAATCACCTGACTCAGTATAAGGCAGCTTTGTATCTTTAACAGCTTGGTACAATTTCCACCATTATATACTGCTGGAGTGGTTTGCAAGCGCTCTGCTGATTGGCTGGGCTTTTTGAGAGTCATGAAGCCACTCCTCCCTTTCTTGCCCAGAACAATGCTTTCCAACTTCATCTGCTGAGAAATGTTTGAGCATTGCAATGCAGAGAATTTGGTGACAAGATTTAGGACACATGCTCAGATTCTGCAGATCATTGCCTATGTTAGAAGAAACCCAGTAGGGTTTCTCATTCTCAGCCAGGAAACCAATGCACTGCTGCAATCCCACTTACTACAAGATGATTTGGAAACAAAGGAAAAAATTAAGGCCTTGCCAGTTCCCAAAATAATATAAATGAGTATAACCTAATGGACAGTAGATCGGAACTGGACCTAGAGAACATGTTCAGCTCTTTGCTCCATTATGTATGACAATAGGTGGCAGAAAATGTTTTGCTCTCTTGTAGTCCCAGTTCCTTTCCTTAAAAATGGGATTAGCGCTGACCTCTGGGTTACTGTGAAGGCAATACTTGGAACATGCATAACTACCAAAATGAATCCAAGTCAACATTTTGGTTCTTAAAGTGGGCAATGCTGTTTGCTAAGAAGGAGACCATTCTCACTGATATATAACAGTTGAGAGGTCAGCTCCTTCAATGGAATGAACTTCAGGCCCTGCCGAGAAGGGTGGAGAATGAGAAACCCTACTGAATTTCTTCTAAGACAGGGGTCATCGATTAATGGCACCTTGGACAAATCTAACCCCCTGAGTGATCCTTTCTGATGCCTCATTGCAAAACCAGAAGAGAAGAGGGCTATGAAGGAGTTGTGGCTGGGCTAGCAGTGTTATTTTGCCCTATAGCTGTGGCTCAGTGGTAGAGCATCAGGGAAGGGGCTGTGGCTCAGCGGTAGAGCCTCTGCTTGGCATGCAGAAGGTCCCAGGTTCAATCTGCAGCATCTCCAGTTAAAAGGACCAGGAAGCTGGTGATGTGAAAGACCTCTGTGCAATGTTCCCTTTAAGCTGTGGAGTCTTGTGAGCAAAAATTCTACTTTGTGAGCTACCGGCATTAAAGTTGTGAGTGAGCCATTGGGCTGCTGCATCAGTTTGTTTGCTCTGGAGCCATCCTTCCTGAGCGAAGGCAAAAATCTGTGAACGGAAGGCTAAAAAATCGTGAGCTAGCTCACACTAACTCAGCTTTGAGGGAACACTGCCTCTGTGTAAGGCCCTGGAGAGCCACTGCCAGTCTGAGTAGACAATACTGACCTTGATGGACCCATGGTCTGATTCAGTATAAGGTAGCATCATATATGTAAACCCTGTTCTCAAATGGCCCATCAGTAATAGAGGACTCTGCAACTTTCATCAATTACTCTTAGGTCCTGCATTGTCCACATGTCAACAATCCACAAGGATTTTGGTTTAGCCAATGATTTCCTAGTACAGCAATGATGTCTGACCTACAACAGCCTGGACTTGACCCTCACTGGCTACTGATTATTCTGTGGGACTAAGTAGATGGTAAACACACTGACTTTAGAAAAGGATCTTGTCTTCTTACTCTGTATTTCTAATACTAAAATCAATGGGAACTTGGCACAGGTAGGACTAGATTACTTGGAAGCAAATATGCTATATGGGTTTGGTTTGCTTTGTAATGCAAACACAGCTGGATAATTCAAGAAAGACGGGCAAAACAATTTTGTGTGCAGAGCACAGCCACAACATATGTTGGTTGGAACATTCTTTTGGAGCCTGTTTATCCTCCTTTTTAATAATTTCCAAAGGATGCCAAGCTTCAATAGTTTCCCAGGCCATGATATTCTCTACAAAGTGGTCCAGGGGCAGGAATGGTCAACTTTTTAATAAATTTGGCATCAGAAAGAATTTCATAGCACTAGATGTAAAATATGTACATTTAGATATTTTATGTGAAATCCAAAAGAGCCATAACATTTCAGTATACAACTTATTTTGCAAAACTTGAAACTTTTATAGTTGGATCACCGGAGGCCAAGTAATTACCCCAGTAGCCATAACCAATCAGAAGTATAGCAGCTCTCCATCCCTGATCCAGAGCTACATTTTAAAAATATCCTTCCAGTTAATGTAACCCCGCCCCCCCCAATAATTTTAGTGCATGAATGCATGCAATAAATAGGATAGTGTGTTTGGAAGTTTGGCTGTTGTATAGATTTAAAGGCATGCTAAGTATGTGGAAGCTAATGCCAAACTACGTGATTCCTTACTTGGAAATTTATAATTAATGTAAGAACAAGGCCAGAGGAAGTTTGTATGAGCGCTAAGGTTGCCAACTCTAGGTTGGAAAATTCCTGCCTATTTGGGGGTGGAGCCTAGGGAGGCCAGGGTTTGGGGAGGGGAGAGACTTCAGCCATAGAGCCCACCTTCCAAAGCAGGCATTTTCTCCAAGGGAACAGATCTCTCTAGTCTGGAGATCAATTGCAAATCTTGGGAGATCTCTAGGCCTCACTGAGAGGTTGGCAACCCAAGCAAGTGTAGGGCCTTCCATGGATCCACACTCATCCATTTTTTTAAAGATCTGCAACCTTCAAACTGAATCAAGCTCAAGAAGAATGTCATAGAGTCCATCCTTCAAAGCAGCCATTATCTCCAGGGGAACAGATCTGGAGGTCAATTTCAATACTAAGAAATCTCCAACCCCCAGCTGGAGGTTGGCAGCCCTACTTGAGAGTCAGCAATGTTTTGTCCATAGAACACCAAAAGCCAGAAAGATCCCACCCATCATGTCTAGTGTGGCCTTAAAACCCTAAAAAAACCCTCAGGTCTGCCACTCAGGTATTTCATTTTATTTATTACATTTTTATCCTACCATTCCTCCAAAGGGCTCAGAACAGCATATGCATAACGTTTGGGAAGGAGTTTAATGCATATGGGCTGCTTTCCATGTGTATGGTGATCACTTGAGCGACTTGCAAGTGTTAATGAGCCAATCATATGTCTGATAGACTCAGTCAAATTTTGATTGAGGAGACCCAGGTTAAAATTGCCAGTCAGCTATGATGCTTATCAGGTGACAATGGCCCCGTCCCTTTCTGGGTAAACTATCCAGAGCTCCTTGGAAGAAAGGGCAGATAAAAGTGCAATGAACGAAATGGTAATAAATAAGTTACAGAGCTAATGCCACATACAGAACTTTTGTTATCACATGATACCTACTGAAATGCAACTATTTTCAATGGAGACAGTTCCCATATTCAGTTGAATGAAGTTTGAGTCCAGTGGGACCTTTAAGATCAACGAAGTTCCTTTAAGCACCTTTAAGATCAACAAAGCTTAGAGTGTAAGCTTTTGTGTGCAAAGCACACTTCTTGTCTGAAGAAGTGTGCTTTGCACATGAAAGCTTATACCTTGGATAAAACTTTGTTGGTCTTAAAGGTGCCGCTGGACTTAAACTTTGTTCTACTGCTTCAGACCAACACGGCTACCTACCTGAATTCATATTCAGTTGAGATAGGTATGCATGAACTAGCACTAAAACGCACATTAATCCAGCTGAGACAGAAATGAACAAAATACTCACCTTGTCCTCTGACTCACTCTTAGAATCTGCTTTACTTGGAGAAACCTTAGAAGTCAAGAAGAAAAATACAATCCATGGAATGTGCATTGTCAAAGAAGTGTGAAGAATTGTCTATCTAGGGTCATAGGTGAAAACATAGGTTAAAATTAAGGGTAGACACTGAGGATAGGAAAGGGACCAGGCAGAGAGACAGCTGCCTTCTCCAGAATGTTTTTGGGAGCCAACTGTGATTTTTAAGCAGCCATCTACTGGCTGTTCTCCCTCATAAGATGGCCCCCCTGGCATCAATCAGAACCTGGGCATTTTCTATCATGGTTCCCACTTTGTGGAATGGGCTCCTTGAAGAGATTAGGGGACCCCCCAGCTGAAGATCTCTCCTTCCCACTGTGCTGTCTTCCTACTTGAATCAGACCCGGGGATCCACTTTCCCTTGATGGAGGAACACTGATAGGCTACATGTAAGTTTTCCCAGTGGGTCGGATAACAGTGCCCTGATGGCAACACTTGCATGTCATGGTCCCTCTCCAAACTGGATATGCCTAGGAATTAAGTTCAAAGTTCAAAGCAAGGCGTTTCCAGCACACATCTGATCAACGAGGACTGTGACCTATAGGTAGACCCTTGAACACTAGGAAGAATATGCTACCTGCAATAGCAGCTCAGAGCTAAGACAGGTTACCTAGCCTTCTGGAAGAACAGATCTGACAGATGCTTCTCAGGTCACAGACAGATGGTGGGAGTTTTTGCCTCAGAATGAGTGAAATACATTCATGGAGGAGAAACCTAAACTGGAACTCTGTATGCAGAGGCTGTCAGTAGATGCCAAAACTTTTAATATCTTCAGTCCTCCGGGAAGTTTGGGGAAGCATGCAGGCTTCCTCCTTCCACCCCATTTTTTCCTCACAACAATCCTATAGGGTTGGATTCTCTGTTGCTGACGACTGATTGCTGGAACTGATGACCCTCGGTCTTATCCAGACAAGCAATTCTTATGTTCCTGAACTGACTTCGGTTCTAGAATGTACATAAGAATGCAAGACTGAAGGGTCTAAAAGACAGAGTCTGTAAGTCTCCCGTAGAATGATAGCTGGCCTTAGTAATATTTCTTGTTACCTTGGGCTGTTATTTGATTAGATTTAGCACAACCATTCTATCCTGTAACACTGAATTCTCATAGCGGTACCTTATCAGGAAGCATTTATCCTGTGAATAGCTGATGATTTCGTCCTGCTTTTCACAGTTCGTTAAAACCATCAACAGACATTTTGCCATATCTTAGTTACATTTCAAAACGTCTCTAAAGACAAATAATTATCTGCTTAGCTAATAATTCCTGGTACTCATGCTAGGTAGCATTCTAGTAGTCTGCTCCACCTTCCTCCAGTGCAAGAAACCTAATTTATTTACTTTTTATTTATTAAATTAGATTTCCCTACAGCATGCGGCTCAGGGCAGCTTACAAGAGTTAATTCAACCAATTATAGAATCAACTAAAACCATAAAATTTTCAGTATTCAAACTGCTGGAGGCTCTTTAGCTGAGCAGACCGGTAGGATACAACCCAGCTTTTTCATTTTTTAAATGTTCATAATTCCACATCCAAACCCAGAATTCCACCTCCAAACTAACAAAGGGAGCTTTGACTCTCAAAAGCTAATACTCTGGAAGTCTTGTTGGTCCGTAAGGTGCTACCAGATCTGAATCTAGCTCTTCCACTGCAGACCAACACGGCCACCGACCTGAAACATCCAAACCCAAATTTCTGCAGCTCAATTGTGTTAGTCTCTGTTTTGCAAGGTGGGAAGTGGTTCCCCTCCTATATTTGCCTCCACATCTGCCCAAAAGATACTGAAACAAATCTCACAGTTCACACCAATTACACAGAGTAAAATCGAAGGCCAAGTCTTACCAGGGTTTTAAAGAAACTCATGACGCTGTTGTTATAGTCCACTCCAGCCGCTGTTCTCGCGTTCTCCGGTTTGACCTCTTCTTGGGCAAGATCTTCTGAGGCCAAGCAAGCAACACCTGGAGAGTCCTGCTGCACAGGGGTATCTTCACACTCTACGTCCTGCAAAAAGGGAGTACCGTTCCTTCAGTCCCTCGCTCGCTGAATGCCCAGCAGAAGACTTTCAAAAATAATCTGCTTGCCACTTGCATCAATCTGCTCCCTGAGTCACAATCCTAATTCCATCCATATTTCTTCAGCCTACATAGCCAGAACAATCGGCCATTTATGTTCACAGAGTCTAATGTATGCAGCATTTGCTGCTGGTTGGGGGGGGACGTTGTTCCGAACGAGAGAGAACAACAAACACAAGAAGTCAAGTTGCATGCGGCACTCTGAACAAACCGCCTCTTCTGTTCAACGCAGCTGAACGCTGAATAGTAAGTGACGCATGGCTCCAGGTTTGATCTCCGAATCCCTTGTGTCACATCACAATAGACATTGGGGACCCTTTAGTGTTTCCTTTACCACTCTTTACAAAAAGAACGGGTTCTGATTTGTGCAGGTTAGGAGAATTAAGGGTAGATTTCATTTATTTTTTATAGTTTAGATTTGATTAAAAAATCAGCCCAGGAGGTTGTGAACTTAGACTGGACCATAAGCATTAGAATCATAATCACAGAGTTGGAAGGAGCCTCCTGGGTCATCTAGTCCAACCCCTGCACAATGCAGGAAATTCACAGATACCAAACAGCTCCCCCGCACCCCTAGTGACTGCTGTTCTACACCCAGAAGATGACAAAAAACCTCCAGGATCCCTGGCCAAACTGTCCTGGAGAAAAATTGCTTCCTGACCCCAGAGTGGTGACCAGCATTTCCCTGGGCATGGGAGAAAGGGCCGTGAGAACTAAGCACTGATGCAGCCCTTCCAGCCCTCCCTCTCATGATCTGCCTAAATTCACAGAATCAGCACTGCTAGTATCTAGTATATTTTTTATCCCAACCCTTCCTCCAAGGAATTCAAGGTGATTCCCTCTGCTCTCCCATTTCTATTTTATTGCCCCTGTGGGGGAAGTTAGGTTGAGAGAATATGACTGGCCTAAAGTGAGCTACATAACAGAGAAGAAGAAGAAGAGATTGGATTTATACCCCGCCCTTCACTGCCCAAAGGCGTCTCAGACCGGCTTACAGTCTCCTTTCCCTTCCCCTCCCCACAACAGACACCCTGTGAGGTAGGTGGGGCTGAGAGAACTTCTGACAGAAACTGTCCTTGAGAGAACAGCTGTGCCAGAGCTTGTGACTGACCCAAGGTCACATCAGCAGGTGCAAGTGGAGGAGTGGGGAATCAAACCCGGTTCTCCCAGATTAGAGTCCATGCACTTGACCACTACACCAAACTGGCTCTCCCAAAGGAAGGATTTGAACCTGACCCCCTAACCCCTTCCCCATACTGGTTCCTTAGATGAAGAGGGTAAACATTACAAGTCAAGTCCAAGGAATGAGGTCTTCTTGAGTCACAATCAGGAAGTACTTCAGACAAGAGTTCACTTGTCCCAAACCCAACCATTGAAAAATCCCTGCTAACCATATCTCAGAGGGAATGATGGCTAAATTCTGTCCAGTGCCTTCAGGGAATCTGGGCCATCGGTGGCTTGGGTGGCCAACCTACCAGGAAGCACAGCTGGAGGTTCTGCTGCCACTTGACTTGTAGGAAAAAGCCAAATATGAAGTTGTGTTATACACAGAGTTAGACTATTGATTCTCTGGCTGTCCTTCCCAATCACACCAGGATCCTTTAACTGGGATTGTAGCTAGGACCTTACTCCACCTTGGGGCTTCAGTTTTCCATCTCTCTTGCAGAGCCAAACCTATTTATTCTCTTAGCTATCAAGTTGCAGCCAACTTAAGGAGCATATGGCAGGGGTGTCGAACTCATTTGTTACGAGGGCCGGATCTGACATAAATGAGACCTTGTTGGGCCGGGCCACGTGTGCCATAAGATGTGATGCCAGGTAGCAGAGATATAAACTTTATAAAGGACACAAACACAATGATTTTTTTTTACTCAAAATAAAAACATGCTTAAAACATTAGCAGTCTTGAAACATTTTGTTTATTTAACACTGTCCGATAACTGACACCTCTTGCTCTGAATTATTGCATCAAAATGCCTGTGCAGTTGCAATCTTGAGTATGCTGTTCAGGAGTGTATCTGTAAGCTGCAAACCTACGATGACGCAGCAGCAGCAGAACTGGAAGAAGAAGCAGAAGACAGCCAGATCCACTGCGGGCCTGATAGAAGCCCTCCGAGGGCCTGATTCAGCCCCGGGCCGCATGTCTGACACCCCTGCTGTATGGTTTTCAGGGCAGGACAGGATTAAAGGTAGTTTATCCTTGCCTCCTCTGAGTAGCAATCCTGGTCTTCCTTGGTGGTCTCCCATCCAAGTACTAACCAGGGCTGAACCCTTCTTAGCTTCTGTGGTCTGATGAGATCAGACTAGCTTGAACTATCCAGGTCAGTGCAAAAACCTACTAACTGGGATCATTAATGACTGAACATAAAGTCAGCAGCTTTATTCTCCATGCTGAGTTTAGCCAGTCAGTCCAAAGTTGGCAACTATTTATTTTGACACAGTTCCCTAAAAAGCCAGGATGCCCATCCTCTAGATTCTTACTCGAGCACAGAGGACCATGTGACACTTCTGAATGCTAAGAATGTTCCGCTCGGAGTGAGGTCTCGCATGACAATTATATTCTTAACCTTTCCTTGCCTTGTAAATTAGAATTCCATTTTATCTGAAGAACCATTCTGGATAATTTAAGCCGTGTCTCAACCTTCTGTACTCTCAGAGCAGGAGAAAGAGCTTTGTTCTTTGTTAATGAAGAGCAATTTGACTACAATGTTTGTTTCCCAGCTATGTGAGATGAAGCTGGTGATCACGTCTGGCTGCTGTGTAGCTCCCAGCACTCAAACGGCAATGCAGCACCAAGACAATGGCTCAGTTCAGACATAATGTGGAACCACGGTTAGTAGTTAGTCGATTGTCTGAATGTGGGTCACTCCATAACTAAGATAAAGCTTATTAAACCTGAAGCCAGGATCTAAAATTGGTTGATTAACCACAGTGGACTAGACGGATTCATCAAAGACTGGTCTATCCGTGGCTACTAGCCACCAGAGCAACTGATTGGCCACGGTGTGAGACAGGATGCGGGACTAGATGGACCACTGGTCTGATTCAGCAGGGCTCTTCTTACATCCTTAATCATGGTTTTGTGTGAGGTACAATCACAAACATCCTAGCTTATTCTGGTTTATCCCCAGTTTATTCACTCGCATCACCTTCCCAGTCTACTCCAAAAAGACAACAAAACCACCATTTGTAGATACAAACCACATTTGTTGATTCAGACCATGGTTTGTGTCATGTTTGAAATGAGCCAATGGACTGGATCCTATGCACGAGCAGCAGCAGAGCTGAATATGTCTCACCTTACCCTTTCCACTTATAGCTGAGCACTGAAAAGTAAAGGAACCTACGTAGGTAAAAAGGCATACAACATTGGCAGTTGCAGTGAGGAAGGAAAAGCAAGCAAAATCCCCCCCCCCGGGTCTCTCTCAGCCCCAGATGTGCTGCTGGCAGAAGAGACAGGAGGAGTAATTTTTCTCACTTCCCCCTCCTCATTACAGTTGACAATGCTGCACAGCTTTTTGTTCACACAGGTCTCCCAACCACCAGCATTGCCCTTTCAGGGCTCACAGGAGGCTGCTGGGGAAGGGAAAGGATGGGAAAAAGCCACTTCCACAGTTCCTTGTACTAAAAGGGTAAAGGTTTCCCTTGCTCAAAAGCCAGTTGAATCTGACTCTAGGGGGCGGTGCTCATCTCCGTTTCCAAACTGAAGAGCCAGCACTGTCTGAAGGCGTTTCCGTGGTCATGTGGCCAGCATGACTAAACGCTGAGGTGCACAGAATGCTGTTACTTTCCCACCAGAGCAGCACCTATTTATCTTCTTGCAAGTTCTTGCTTTCAAATTGCTAGGTTGGCAGGAGCTGGGGCCAGAGATGGGAGCTCACTCTGTCACATGGTACTAGGGTCTTGGACTGCCAAACTATAGTCCTTCCGATCTGCAACTCAGCATCTTAACCTCTGAGCCACATAAAATCCAATCCGGCCATTGTTACCTAAAAATAATCTGAAGAAAGTACACCATTCTCAAATACTGTTTATTAAATGTATTCTGAGAGCTGTTCTTCGCTTAGCTGTACATGTTGAAACTGGGAGAATGAGCTACAGCCAGGGCTCATTTCCTGCAGGAGCGCACAGGAGTGAAGCTCTGGCACTAAGGAGCCCAGGGGGTGGCACATGCAGCATGCCCTGCCCCCTGCTCCCAGCAGCCCCCTCTTGCCTTTCCCGGCCCACTGGCCAACCCAGCAGAGCGCTGCCATGAGCTGACTCTCGAACTGCTCCGCCACTGCCTGGGCCATGGCACCCAGCCTGCCCAGGCTCTGCCCATCCTCATGCTAGCCCTAGTGCAGCGCCTCTGCAAGGTGGGCCCCGGCTACTCCCGCAAGGCCTGCAAGGAGCTCTGCCCCAGCCTCCTGCACCTACTTGGCCTCCTCCTGAGCCTCTGCCCTGCCACCACCCTGCCCCCCTACCTGCTCGAGGCCATGCACATCCTCCGCACCACCCTCCTCGACCCATGAGCAGCCACGCACTTTCCTGCGCTTGCTGGCCATCCAAAAGAGTCCAGCGACACCTTTAAGACCAAGGTACAAGCTCTTCCTCCTCTTTGAGGGCAGATTTGCACATTCCCCCCCCATAGTCCACTGGAGCCTAAGCAGTGGGTGTTGCCTTCTGACACACTTCTGGTGATGTCAGGGGGTGTGGCATACGCAAATAAGTTATGCTAACGAGCTCCTGCACCTCTTTTTCTACGAAATGACCCCTGGCTATAGCCTTCCCCCCAAAAGTATTTTTAACCATGTGTTATAAAATATCCCATGCAACCATTGTACGTATGCAACTATGACTGCTGTGTAGATGGGGCTTTCAGGCTGAGTTAGGGTTGTGAGACAGGATTCCTAACTCCAGGTTGGGAAATTCCTGGAGATTTTGGGGATGGAGCCTGAGGAAAGCAAGGTTTGGGGAGGACAGGGACTTCAGCAGGGTATAATGCCAGAGAGCCCACCCTCCAAAGCATCCATTTTCTCCAGGGGAACTGATCTCTGTAGTCTGGAGATGAGCTGTAATTCCAGGAGATTCCCAGTCACTACCTGGAAGCTGGCATCCCTAGTCAATGGGACATATTCCTTCCCCTGCCCACAAGAGGACAGGGAGAAGCCAGTCAGATCCATGCCCAGAGTGGTGCCCATGCTCTGTTCCCCCCACCCACACCCCCACCCCACCTTGCTTTCAAATTGTGCCAAACATCCCAATGCAAAAAGCAGAGGAAGAAATGTGTTTTCTTTTTTCCACAGCTGATTCCTGCAAAGCACAGAAGTCAGGCCGTGGTCCAAAGTTCAGCATCCACACCTGTTGTGTGTCCGCCCCCCTCTTTTCCACTCCTCCCTCCTCTTTTCTCTGCCTGCCCAGCAGTGGCTCTGAATCGATTTCATAGCATTTGACACTTTGCAGGCAAAAAGAAGGACTCTCTCAAAACACAGGCTACAACCTTGGACTGAAGGCTCTTTTCCTGCCATGTTGGTGGACTCTGCAAAACCTTGTCCGACACTGATTGCTGTATTAGACAGCTGACTGTAACAATTCCTATTGTTAACCCTCCCCCCAATACAGCTGCAACTCAATCAGCATCCTTTAGAACCCTAATTGGGCTGAGACCAGGTTACTTAAGTTGCCAGCCTAAACACACATACTATGGGGGTGCCCAAATGAGTTCAGAGACAGTGATACTTAGAACTGACCGGCTCCTGCCTGGTTATTAAGAAGATCCTCTGGACAGCCTCTGTTTGTCCTCACCTTCTAAACAAAGGTAGGTGGGTTCACGGGAGAGGGTTTTCTCCATGGTGGCACAGCAACAGAGGTTCAGTAGTGCTTAGATCTGCTAATGTTAATGTTCAGCTTAAGATGCCCCTTTTCATGCTAGTTTTGACCTGAGTTGTGGAGACAGGGATGCCAGCCTCCAGGTGGGACCCGGGGGATCGCCTAGAATTATACCTCATCTCCAGACAACAGAGATCAGTTCCTCCAGAGAAAACTGATGTTTTGGTGGCTGGACTCTATGGCATGGTACCCAGCCGGGGCCCCTGTCCTTCTCAGGCTCCATCCCCATATCTCCAGGAGACTTCCAACCTGGATTTGGCAGCACTACCCCCAATCCCCCACTGGTGGCCCGCAGGGACCTGGCAATCCCATGTGGAGATGGTGCAGGTGTTTGTTCACAAATTGCTGCTTGGGTTGTTAATTATGTAATTAATTTCACACCTATTTTTATTTTTATTGTGGTTTTATTTTCAACTTTTGATGTCAACCACCACATGAACTCACATGGACTGAGACTGCAGGATAAACATCTGTTTTGTAAAGAATACAACTTCATTCATTAGTTTCACAGATGGTTCTGTGAGGGCTAGAACGGAAGCCCTGAATTGTCACTTTTCGTGTCTAGACAACCAGGAAGGAATTTGCTATAGCCTGGTTGGCTAAGAAGGTGGCATGATATAGACTGATCTTGTCAGACCTCGGGAGCTAAGCCACGTTGGTACTTGGATGGGAAACCACCAAGGAAAACTCTGCAGAACAAGGCAATGGCAAACCACCTCTGCTTTTCACTTGCCTTGAACCACCATAAGTTGGTTGCAACTTGACGGCACTTGCATATGTATGTAGGAGATCTGGTCTCATGATTTCAAAGCAAAAAGTGTGTTATGCTACAAAGAACATGACATGTATGTTTTCAAACTTTCTTCTTTTTTGCTGTCAAGTCAAAGCTGGCTTTTGACTACCCTATAAGGTATTCAAGGCAAGAGACATTCACAGGTGGTTTTCCATTGCCTGCCTCTGCCTAGCAGCCCTCGACTTCCTTGGTGTTCTCCCCTCTAAATACTTGCCAGGGCCAACCCTGCTTAGCTTCCAAGTTCTAATGACAGTGGGTTAGCCTGGGCTCTCCAGGTCAGGGCTTAGTCTTTCAAGATTAATTTCGCCAGATGCAAATATTGGCAAGGAAACAGCAGGCATGTTGCCCATTACATGTTCCTTTAATGTTCATAAAGGCCTATTTTCAGGCATGAGATATCAAGCCAAGATATGTCTGTCTCTCAGGGAGAGACTTAATCAGAAGAGTGGGTTACAAATTCTGAAAGAGCGGGCTGTACCGAACTATGTAGTTAAGAAAATCTAAGTGCCCTGAAGTTTTCTGAAGAGAGGGTGGCAGTTTCCACTGATTCTGATCCTTCCTGTTTCAGCCCTCTGACATTTTGTTTCTGGGTGTCAGTGGCACCTTGGGAACAGCAGAATGGTGGTCTGCTTTATGTGTGTATGTTTCAGTGGAAATTGCTGCTGTTCTTAAGAACACTTGTGTCAGAATGTGGATACAGGCCAGCAATTCTACAGCATGCTGATGTGTTTAAATAAGGGATGGGCACGAAGCTGGAAAATCGAGGTTCGTCCCAGTTCGTGGTTCATGAGGTCACACAAACCTCCCCTATTACCAAACCGATTAGGTTTGTGAGGTTCAGGGGAAGATCTGAGATCATCCCTCCCTCCTTTCTGCTGGTGGCAGAACCCCAAGGCCAGCAGAATGGAGGGGGGAAAGAACTTGCAAAAGCCATTTAAAGGGAATATTCCTTTTAAATGGCTTTTGCAAGCAGGCACCACATGTGAGTGAAGTCCAAATGGCGAGTTCAACACTCCTGCGTGAACTCGCTGCTTGGACCTCACTCATGAGCAGCTTGCAAAAGCCATTTAAAGGGAATGCTTGGAAATGGGGGAGGGAGCGAAAGGAATAGCTGAAATGGCTTGCATATATTTCAGCGTAACAGGCTGAAATGAATGCAAGCCATTTCAGTGATCCCTCTCACTCCCCCCTTGCTTCCCACCATGAACCTCTGAAACCACATGGAGGGTCATGGGAGAGTAGTGGATAGGGATGGGTACAAACCTCTGGTTCATGAACCCTGAACTGGCAATGTTTGTCATGAAATTAAGTTCATGATGAGGTTTGTGCCCATCCTTAATTTAAACTACTTTTTAAAAGTCATGTAAAAAATCTCACCCAAAGAGAACATATGAAGAACAATTGACCAGGGGCATTATCCTCCCCCCTCAGTAATAGCTATCCTTGCAAAATAGGACAGGTAGAGCAAAGCAGACATGATTTATGGGTCTCAGGTTCATCTGGGAGAAAATGTTCTAGCACATGTTTGCTGTACTAATTTCTGCTTCTTAGCATGACATCAAATATTTAGCCCTAAACAAGGAATCAAACAACAAACTGGTTGGAAAGGGTTCTGCCTGATAACCAGGTCATTTTTGATGCCACCAAAATATAAAGAGGCTAAAAGCTAATGCTGGATAAACCTTGTTAGTCTTTGAAATGCCAATGGCCTTCTGAGGCTATTGCACTTTGGTCACACCATGAGAAGACAGAATTCACCAGAAAAGAAAACAATACTAGGAAAAGTTCAAGGTAGTAGAAAAAGAAGACCCAACATTAAATGGATTGATTTGATAAAGGAGGCCATGACCTACAGTTTGCAAGACCTGAGCTAGGCTGTTAATGATAGGATGTTTTGAAGGTCATTAATTCATAGGGTCGCCATAAATTGGAAGTGACCTTACAGCACAGAACATGCATATAAACTCATATGGCTGATTAAAAATTAGGAAAATGGTGCTGAGGGTGGAAGTGTTTCATTTTCTTTCCCCATGGAAATCACATATTTCACAAAGCTGCAATTAGCCCGACAGGAAATACTTCTTTACTCAATGAGTAATTATATTGTGGAATTCACTACTAGTGGACATAGTGATGGCCAGGAGCATAGATGGCTTTAACAGGGAATTAAACGGATTCCTGGAGGATAGGTCCAACAGTGGCTACCAGCCCTGGTTACTAAAAGGAACCTCCATAGTCAGAGGCAGGAAATCTTTGATAGGAGGCAACATCAAGGGGTGGCCTTGGCCTCTATACCTCGTTTGTTAACCCTTCAGGGCGGTTGGTTGGCCATTGCATGAAAGAGGATGCTGAACTAGATACACCGCTGGTCTGATCCAGCTGAACATCTCTAATATCATGAGATGAAGATCACACGTCATCTCATCCATCTGTTCCATCTACCTGTGATATCAGGCCCATAGCCAGGATTTTTTAAGTCAGGGGGAATTTAAATTTCTTAGGTGGCACTGGCTAATCAAATTAATCCAGGGGAGAAGGCTGTGTTGCCCTGGGCTGGATGGGAAGTCAGGGGGCCTTGCCAGCAAGTCAGGGGGCCTAGCCCCAAGATGCCCCACTGTAGCTATGGGCCTGTGTAATATGCACATTGCAGGCCTAATTAACATCACAGCAATGTAGGGAAGGGAGAGGGTCTTCTTGGTCATTTTAATGGAACCCCTCATTGCTACTCTAAACATGTTGAAGGGGAAAAAGCCCTTCAAAACACATCTTTTCTCCTTTAAGATGCTAATAACAAATCGGGGAGCTCCGTTTCAACTGGCAAAACTAAGACGAGAAGTGTTAAACTTCCTTTCCCTTTCCCACGTGGCCCCAATACAAACTGGGGCTGTCAACAAGATCCTGCTTGTGGAGGAGTGAGGAATCAAACCAGGTGTCGTGGTTAGGAGCGTGGAAGTGATATCTTGACTGCAGGTGTCGTGGTTAGGAGCGCGGATCCTAATCTGGGAGAACTGGGTTTGATTCCTCACTCCTCCACAAGCAGCTGCTGGTGTGACCTTGGGTCAAAGTGTGCTCAGGGCTGTTCTCTCTAGAGCAGTTCTCTCAGAGCTCTCTCAGCCCCACCTACCTCACAGGGTGTCTGTTGTGGGGAGAGGAAGGGAAGGAGATTATAAGCTGCTCTGAGACTCCAAGTGAAGTGCAAAGTATAAGTCCAATCTCCTTATAACATTTTCTCTCCTCTATTTTATCCTCCTAACAACCCTATAAGGTAGATTAGGCTGAAAGAGAGAGTGACTAGCCCCAGGTTACCACCCAGCAGGATTTCTTTGCAGAGTGTGGATTTCAAACTGGGCCTCCTAGATTCCAGTCTAACACTTCAGCTGTTATGACATGCTGACTCTAGAAATTCTGCCAGTGGATATCCCTGAGCTGGAGATATTTGGAGATATTTAATAAGAATTACAAGGCTTTCCCGTTAAGGGCAATGTGCAGAAATCTCTTTGTAATTTGCCAAGATTCTTTTGGGCACATTGTTGAGCCTGCTCCTAGCTTTGGTTTCCCTCCTTTCCCCCTCCACTCCCTTCTGACAAGGAATTTATATGGGGAATGGTTTACATATTATTAAGAAGAGAGCAAACATTTGAGTGGGATTGCAGTGGGCTGGGGATAACGATGTGTGTGAAATCTTGCATGCATGGAATTGCAGGATAACAAAAGTCCTCCTTAGCTTCATGAAAAGATCATGGAAGAAGGATTCATTTTCAGGCTGGCATCCGGAGAGTTAAATGCATCAGTTGACGTTGACAGCCTCCCCTCCCCCCAAAAAAATCCCTCCTACCACCTAACATTTGGCAAGTGGATCCCCAAAAGTTATGCAGAACAATGGTTTCGAGTGTCTCCATGAGGTTAAAAATGCTTTTTAGAAGCTGCATGTAATGGTTAAAAGTAGCTGGCAATAAACAGGGAAAATAATTTCCGGGGGGGGGGGGGAGATGCAAGGATTATAGTGTTTTCCACGCTACATTAATAAGAAAAACGATAAAGGTATAAATAAGGCAGAAGCATTATTGTACTGAATGAGACAGGATGAAAATCAAATAGTATATTGTTAAGCAAAATTAACATTGTAACAGTGTGCTTGTGAACTTCTGACATCAGCAAGAGAATAAGGGTATGCAAAAAAAAAAAAAAATCCCGGTATTTTCTGGATTTGGGTATATCGAACCTGAAAAATATCAGTATTTTTTAATATTCCTGAATTCCTGAATATTCCATAATGGTATTGGGATTTGGGAAATATTCAGAAAACCCATTTTTTTCAGCTCCATTATAGCCTATGGGGACAATGGTCACCATAGGGTATAATGGAGAATCAATCTGGGGGTATCTGGGCCTCTGGAGGGGGGCTGTTTTTTTAGGTAGAGGCACCAAATTTGCAACATAGTTGCTGGTGGCTCTCCTAAAAAACAAATAACCCCAATTTTTAAAAAAGATTAAACCAGGAGGTCCAATTTTATGGGCTCCCAAAAAAGGTGCCCCCTCTTCCACTGCTTTCAATGGAGGGGGAAAGGAATTTAAAGGGATCACAATCTCTTGAAATGCCTTTTCCAAGCTGTATAAGTCCACAGCGAGCGAACTCTGAGGCTGTCTAAAGGGCTCAAAGTCCCTTTAAACACTTCCAAGTGGCAAGTTCACCTGGATGGCATGTAAAGGGAGTCACGTGGCATTGAGAAGGCATTGAAAGGGACCACAATCCCTTAAAATGCCCTTTAAGTTCAACTATCCAGCAGCCCCCAAAACCCTGAATATTTTTGGGATTTTCAGGCCTTGGTCATTTCATATAGCTGAACAATACCCCAAATACCCGGCTGAAGCAATATCCATAAAGTAACGATAAGACAAGCCAAAAAAATTTTTCCAGATATTTTTTCAGCTTGTATTTAGCTGAATGGTGCACCCATGCAAGAGGAGTAATGACAAAAAGAACTACTGAAGTTCTTGTGAGCAAAGTATGGCTTGGAGTGTTGGAATCATAGCATAAATGTGCTTCTAGTCCTCAATATCCTAGGGAACCTCATGTCTGTAGCAACAGGCAGTTGAGAGCCAGTGTGGTGTAGCGGTTAAGAGTGGCAGACTCTAATCTAGAGCACTGGGTTTGATTCCCCACTACTCCTCCACCTGAAGCCTGCTGGGTGACCTTGGGCCAGTCACAGTTTCTCTCAGAACTGTCTCAGCCCCACCTAACTCACAAGGCGCTTGTTGCAGGGGTGGTGGTGGAAGGGAAGGCAATTGAGACTCCCGAGGAAAGAGAAAAGTGGGCTATAAAAGCCTACTCTTCCCTTCTTTCTCAAAGGGAACCACTGACTGAATGAATTCCCCTGTGTACAGAAATCATCATTGCTCTGGACCTGGTACAAACTTGTAACACAAGGTGAAAACACACACAATCCCATCATGACTCATGAAAGGAACATTATTATTTCACTTCCGAAATGACATACATCAGCCATGTCATGGCAGTGGGATCGTGGCACAGGTCTCCTGGGATAACTAGGCCAGTGAACACCCACCTCCATGTGTGGGCCCTGGCTCCTTCATCTGCCTATGGCCAGGGTGGTATAGTAGCTAGTGTGCTAGTCAAAGATATGGGAAACCCAGGTTCAAATCCCCACTCTGTCATATTGCAGAGGTGACTTTTGGAGCACTCATTTGCTCTCAGCCTATCTTACCTCACAGGGTGGTTGTGAGGACAAAAATGGGGAGGGGATGAATCATCTATACTGCCTTGAGCTCTATGAAGGACAAGTGGGGTAAGAATGGATTAGACAGGTAGCTCTACCATTGTTGCAATATATCAGACACTGAGAACATGAGTGTTTGAAAATCTACTTAAAATATTGATAAACTGTGGCCAAGAGACGGAACACTAGAAATTAGCCATTGTTCTGAGGCAGCTAAACTGATAAACTTGTGAACCAGCATGGTGCAGTGGTCAGATTGCTGGACTTGGCTGAGAGACCCAGGCACAAATTCCCACTCCGCCAGCAAAACTCACTGGCTGTCATTGGGTCAGACACACTCTTAGCCTGGGGCTGCCAGGCCCTTGTCTGGCACCCCCAGGAGGATCTGGGTGGAGGGGAAAGGTGACACAGTGGCATTTGGCATAACTGATGGCGAAAAACTGGAAGTGATATCTTGACTGCAGGTGATCCTCTAGGACAGTGGTCCCCAACTGTTTTCACCCTGCAGGCACCTTTGGAATTCTGACATAGATACTTTACAAATTTGATGAATCTATATTTCTCCCCTACCCCTTTTTTCCTTCTGTATCCCACCCTTTTAAGAGAAAATAATAAAAAAAATCATTTACAGAGGAATCCTGACACAGAGTGGTAGGCATAGCCACAAAATGGATGCCACGGGAGGCAGAGCCAACCACAAAATGTCAAGGACTGAGGTTATCCAAACTCTGATTGTAAGTCTTCAACATTTCAGGAAGAAGCTCTGTTTAACAGGATGTCTTTTAAAATTGTTAAAAAATACATTCTTGCATACACAGAAAATAAAGTTACTTTATTGAGCTAGCTAAGTTCTGAGGATGCCAGTCACAGCTACTGGTGAAATGTCAGGTCCTACAATGCCAAGACCACGGCCACACAACCTGGAAAATCTACAGCAACTAGCTAAGAAACCCACAACTGGCGGTATCTATTTTCATTTTGCAGACATCTAACCCACTTATGAAAGGTGGAAAAATCTTTGTATAAAGCTATTGTCTATGTTATACCATAAAGATCAAAACTCAAAAAGCAGCACTTGGCTTACTTTTTAGTAACACTTGGTGAGCACCAGGAAAGGTGATGGTGGGCATCAGGGCACCCTCGGGTACTACGTTCACGGGGAGGGCGGGATAGAAATCAATCAATCAATCAATCAAATAAACAAATAAATAAATATGTTGGGGAATCTATCCTGATGTCATGACATCATTTCCAGTTTTTGCTGGAAGTGACATCATACACTGGCACACCCAGCCCATTTTCTTCCCCACTAGCCTCTGAGGTACTGGCCTGCAACAGGGAGGCTTGTTAGGAAGTCTCTCACCATACTGGGAGACCTGGCTTCCCTACCTCAGCCTAACCAACCTCACATGGTAGTTGTTATGAAGATAAAATGGAGGACAGGAGAATGAAGTTGTAAGCTGCTTTGGGTCCCCATTTGGGAGAAAAGTGGGGTATAAATATCTAAATAAATTTAAGAAATCATAATTTGTTGTGTAATGATACCTTTTTAAAAAGAAAAAAAATGAAAGAAATCTATAACAATAAAAGAAGAAATATCAGCCCTACAAGTTCAGTTTTCCATACCTGTTGAGTACAACTCAATAAGGAAATGGCTTCTAAAATTCATAGGGGTCAGTTCTGCCATTTTGAGGCATGCAGGTGGGGGAGGGGCCCATATGAAAAGAACGTATTCCTGCCAAGACTTCTTTGTTCATGGAGAAGCACAACTCAGTCAGTGAAACGTTTCAGGCACATCATTTACCTTGGCTTGAATAGTAAATGCTTCATCGATTCATGAATCCGGCCCTTGTTTTAATTATGCAGTTTCCTGAATGTAGTTTTGTGGGACTTGAAAATAAGGCCGTGGTTCACCAAACACAGAATTGCCTGTGTCCTTCCTGGACCAAAACTGAAAAAGGAGGCGTCTCTCTTTCTCTCTCTCAGCGTTACTTGTTGTTTGTTGGAATTGTGACATTGGGGGGTGGGGGGAAGCTTTGATGTGAATCAGCTCCCACAGAAGCTATCCGTCATGGCTTTCTAAAAGAGTGATGTGTGCCTGGAGTAAAGATCTGGAAAATTATGATTATATCAAATATTTAGCCTCCCAGTATAAAGTTATCACCCATATAATCAGAAATTAGGCTGCCTGCCACTGGTCAGGGAAAGAAACCAATTTTATAGGAAACTAACCGCCTTACCTTCATGCCTTACCCTCATGCCGTTTAATCTAAATCGGCACATTTATTTTTCAGAATAAAACCAATGTCACTGGGTAAGGAATTATTACAAGTTTTTTAAAAAAACAAAACAGACAAGGCACGATTCAGAATTAAACTACTTGTGGCACTGGAGTGCCTTGACTGGAATTCCAAATAAGTTATTTGATCCTAAAAAAAGCACCCACTGGGGGCCCCAAGGTGGCTCAGAGCTATGGTTTTCGAGGAATGGAACTCAGACAGAAGAAGTTTCTGGAAACCAGAGGGTTTGGAAGGGTCTTTATGCCATGAAAAGGAGGATGAGCTGTAGCTGATGGCTGAGGAAAACAGCACTTACATTTTAGGGGCTACCACAATTAGGCCATTAATCGGTTAGATTATTCAATTTAAAAATCTTTTGATTTAAAAGCAGTTCTCAGTCACACTTTTAGCAGACTCTTTTAAAAAAGTATTTTAAATGCTTACTACTCCAAGCATCTTCTCAGGAGAGGCTTTCCTACAGACAAGAGGGAACGCCTCTTCTGAGGTGACATCTGTCATGTGACCAGCATACCACATCTGAAACAAAGAAAGGATGCCTCCTTCCTCCGGGCTTTGTTCACATTGTACAAAATGGCATAAATTTACTCAGTTCAGTCTTATACAATGAATTGGATAACATTTCTTTAATCAAGCAATGGGTTTGTTAATAGCATATAGCACTTCAGAGGCAGAAAGCCAAGGAAGGTATCACTGTGTGGTAGACTGACTTAGACTACTGGTCTACCAGGTTAGCCCTTGAACCGTCTAACAATGAGGCATGGGCTGCTACATTTTAATAAAAAAATGCTGGTTTAGGGAAGGAGCTAAAGAACAGTGTTGGCTGAGGCAGACAGTACCAGACCTGATAGACAGGTTACAGGTGGAATCTGTTGGGTCATGTTGGTAAAACTAGACAAGAGGAAGTCAGACAAGGCTCTTGAGTTGATTGGTTTTTCATACCACAATACTGGTTGCCTGCCAGAACATGGTTTTTCTGGCTGAACCAGTCAAGTACTAATCGACAACTCAAGAGATGGTATTGACAATTACTGTTGCACCCTTTAGACAGCATCTGAACATAAGAACATAAGAACATAAGAGAAGCCAATGTTGAATCAGGCCAATGGCCCATCTAGTCCAACACTCTGTCACACAGCGGCCAAAATATACCAGGTGCCATCAGGAGGTCCAGCAGTGGGGCCAGGCACCAGAAGCCCTCCCACTGCTGCCCCTCCAGCACCAAGAATAGAGTGCATCACCTGCCCCAGACTGAGAGTTCTCATTCTATACCCTGTGGCTAATAGCCACTGGTGGACTTCTGCTCCATATGTTTATCTAATTTCCTCTTGAAACTGTCCATGCTTGCAGCTGCCACGACCTCCTGTGGCAGTGAATTCCATATGTTAATCACTCTTTGGGTGAAGAAGTATTTCCTTTGCTTCTGGTTTCTGCAGTGGGTCACCATGACTTACAGAATGGTGGAAGACAAGCTGGTTGTACATCATTTGATGAGAATCCAGTAATGACCTCAGTTCTAAGGATCTCTTCTTCAAAAAAATAGTAGGCCTTATGATAGATCCAACAACAGGAACATTTTTACTTGCACCTCTTGTTCAGCCAAATAGATATAAAAATCCATCTGATTTGAATCCAGCGGACCAATGACTGGATTCTTGTAGAGCTTTTAAAAATCATTTTTATAGAGGTGTTCTGTATCATCAGATGCTAGCATGACTGGCTATTGAAGATCTTCAACTATAACCTGGAGATGTTGTTCAGAAGGAGGATTATAGGAGATTCTTGGATTCAACTGCCTCCATAGGTGTTTAAATAGTTCTTAAAGGAACCACATCTGTTCAGAAGGAAAAACTTTGCTTTCAAAAAGTGGTCTTTTGATACACAATGTAATTCCAGCTCAGTCCCTTGAATGTGGCTGGTATATAGACTTAACAGTGGAACGATCTTGTCTGTGATCAGGGTTCATCTCCAGACATTTTTAATGTTTGCATGGCATGATGTTGTATGTAATTATTAACAGAAATGCTCCCTCCATGTTTTCTATTATCTTGTGGCCCTGCATAACATGAGGCCCAACTGGGGAATTCTCTCTTTGCCTTCACCCTGGATTCAGTGGCATGTGGTGAAGACAGTTCTAGTTTTCCTAGCCTATTGCAACAAACCAGTCAGCCTTTCTACATGGCTGTGAAATGGGGATGCACAGTTAGCCATTCACCAGTCAAGAGTTAAACTGAATATGTCCCTTTCTTTAATATATATTTTTATACTTATCTGAAGTGGAAAGTTACCACCATTGCTAATATTCGGAAACAGCTGAATCTGGTCATTACTCTGTCTGGCTAAGAGGTCAAAAAATTCAAATGGAGGGGAAGAGAAGGTAGAGAGTTACTCAGCACGTAACTGGCAGGAACATTTACCAATCAGCAGAGCCACATACACTGTGACCTGGGTGGCCCAGGCTAGCCCAATCTCATCAGATCTTGGAAGCTAAGCAGGGTCAACCCTGGTTTGTATTTTGATGGAAGGTTACAAAGGAAGTCTAGGGCTGCTACACAGAGGCAGGCAATAGCAAGCCACCTTTGAATGTCTCTTGCCTTGAAAACCCTATGGGGTCTCCATGAATTGGCTGAAATTTGAGGGCACTTTCCACCATCAGTTCCACCGGAGTCACATGCAGATCCTGCCACCAAAGAGGACTGCACTGTTTACACCAAACCACAAGAAAATGCTTTAATCAGCTTGACAACAGACAGTACTTAAGGATCTTAAGAATATTTTAGGATATCACAGTTGGGGTAACCGAAATGCATGCCTGTAAAGATAGGTTTTCCTTTATGTCAGAGCTCTCTGTGTTTAATTGTGGTTTGCATTTGGCTAAATTTTGCAAACAGGAACACAAACTGGACCAGACTATAGACAAACCAAAAACAAAAGCAAAGATTGCATGTGTGCATTAGGAGAGAGAAAAAATAATTTTTAATGGCCAAAGGGCCATTATGATCCCAGAGTCTCTTCCTTGCCTTTAAAAAAAAATCTAGTAAAAGGTAAAGGTTTCCCTTGCTTGAAAACCAGTCGAACCCGACTCTAGGGATGTGGTGCTCACCTCCGTTTCCAAGCCAAAGAGCCAATACTGTCCAGAGACGTTTATGTGGTCATGTGGCCAGCATGACTAGACGCCGAGGCACACATAACGCTGTTACCTTCCCACCAAGGTAAAGGTAAAGGTTCCCTTGCTCGAAAGCCAGTCGAATCCGACTCTAGGGTTGCGGTGCTCATCTCCGTTTCAAAGCCGAAGAGCCAGTGCTGTCCCGAAGACATTTCCGTGGTCATGTGGCCGGCATGACTAAACACCAAGGCGCACGGAACGCTGTTACCTTCCCACCAAAGTGGTACCTATTTATCTACTTGCAATTTCTTGCTTTCGAACTGCTAGGTTGGCAGGAGCTGGAACTAGAGACGGGAGCTCACCCCGTCATGCGGCACTACTCGGGTCTTGAACTGCTGAACTACTGACCTTCCACAGCCTGCAGTTCAGCGTCTTAACCACTTGAGCCACCACAGCTCCTCCTTCCCACCAAAGCGGTACCTATATATCTACTTGCAATTTCTTGCTTTCAAATTGCTAGGTTGGCAGGCGCTGGAATCAGAGACATGAGCTTACTCTGTCATGTGGCACTTGGGTCTCAAACTGCTGAACTACCAACCTTCCAATCGGCAGTTCAGCAACTTAACCGCTTGAGCCACCGCAGCCCTACACATCTACCTACACATAAGCACAGGAGTTACCTTTTCCTACTGCATAAACTCTAATGACGAGAAAAACGTAAACCAGAGATGGCCCACTTCAGTGTTCTCGTGGGTCACTCCCTTCATCAGAAGTCTCTTTTACCACTTATCCCAACCTGACTCTATGCAGATATGATGCACTACGATCAAGATAGTGACAGCAAGCAGAAATCATTCCGTGATTTTGGAGCACCTGAACTGTACCTGGCGTACTAAACCCAAAGCTCAACATCACATTAATGAAACATCCCTTTCGCTCGCAACTTTTGAAAATAATTTGTTCCTCTTTATGGCAAATGGTGAACAACTCTTTTTTTTTTAACACCCGGGGTAAAATTTGGTATGTGTAGCAGTTACGGTGTATATAATTAGGACCCTGGAGACCCAAGGCCAGCTATGAGATTTGAGCCAGTCATTCACCATCTTACCTACATCACAGGGCTGTTGTGAGGATAAAATGGAGGACAGGAGATCACTGAGCAGTGCCCTTGGCTCCTTGGAGGAAGAGCAGGATTTTAAAGACCCAGTAAATAAATAAACAAACACTGTAAGGCAGTTAATATTGCTTTGCATGCCCTATTTTCCTTACTGGCCTCAAACTGGCATTGCATGCTGTAGACCATCCACATCCCAGCTGCAACTTTCATCTCTCCATCGCACTTACCTGCATGATACAATGCTATCTTGCCCTGTAAATAATTTTTCCAGGTTTAATTAAAAAAAACCCCCAAATAAGGTATTTCTGTTTGAATACTTGCCTTTCCTGGCAGGGCATTCTCTGGTGCACTTTGTAATCCTGAAGTTTCTTCTGCTGTGATGGACACACCAGGATCTTCTGCCTTCCCCTGTCCTTGGCTCTGGGCTTGCGTCTGGTTCTTGTCTTTCCCCTTGTCCAATTTGAAGAGTCTGTCAAAAAAGGTTAATTCTCTGGGCTTGGATGAAGCGGCATCCTCCTCCTCGGACGCGGCTGGTTCGGAGAGTTCAATTTCAGTGAGAGATGCTTCGTTTAGGGTTTTATCTGAAGCTTCCTCTGGCGCAGCTGGAGCAGGGAGATCCACAGTCTCACTCGTCGCTTTGTTCGCTGGGGCTGCTTCTGGACTGGCTGATGCGACTGATGCATTTGTTGCCAGCTCTTCGGTACGTCCTGGTACGGGCCGTGAAAATGCAAAGGCGAAACGAGATTTGGCAGCTGGCGGGGCCGTCTTGGCTTCCTTCCCGAGATTATTTCCAGGGGGCTCGGAGACGGAGCTGATCTCCATTGTCTTTGGGGAAGAAACAGCCACATTATCCTGGACGCCGTTCACTCTCGCATCCACTACAAGTGCAAACAAGAAAACAGCCATTATCCCTAGCGACAGGAAAGAAGCACCATTAATCTTAACTGCTTGGGTCTTTCAATGGAATGTCAACTGCGTGACCTGAATGTGCACTGTAGCCTTTTCAGATGCTACAGTCCACATGTACCTGGAGGCCAGCAACCATAAACAGATCCTCCCTACATGTGTTGTCATTGTGTTGTCTGAAAGGGACAACATGCGGGCCTTCAGCTTCAATATACATAAACTGAAAAACCAGGTTTTCTACAGTGAATCTACCTTTAAGAACATAAGAGAAGCCAATGTTGGATCAGGCTAATGGCCATCTAGCCCAACTCTCTGTCACACAGTGGCCAAAAATACCACGTGCCATCAGGAGATCCACCAGTGGGGCTAGGACACTAGAAGCCCTCCCACTGTTGCCCCCCCAAGCATCATTTGCCCCAGACTGAGAGTTCCTATCTATACCTTGTGGCTAATAGCCCCTGATATGGACCTCTGCTCCATATGCTTATCTAATTCCCTCTTGAAACTGTCCATGCTTGTAGCTGCCACCACCTCCTCTGGCAGTGAATTCCATGTGTTAATCACTCATCGGGTATAGAAGTACTTCCTTTTATCTGTTCTAACCTGACTGCTCAGCCATTTCATTGAGCACCCACGAGTTCTTGTATTGTGAGAAAGGGAGAAAAGTACTTCTTTCTCTACCTGCTCTATCCCATGCATAATCTTATAAACTTTGATCATGTCACCCTTCAGCCTTCGTTTCTCCACGCTAAAGAGCCCCAAGCGCTTTAACCTTTCTTTATAGGGAAAGTGTTCTGACCCCTTTACTGTTCTAGTTGCCATTTTCTGCACTTTTTCCAATGCTATAAGATCCTTTTATAACTTTTATAATTGGACCACTAGCTCAGTTTTGTTCCTGACCCTTCTTCCCTGCCGTTCAGCAAAACCCCAGCAGAGTGACAGATTTAAGTTCCAAGTTTATTTTCCTTCTTTTTGTTCTGCCAAGGAATAGAGCTAAGGTTCCTTAAAACCCCCATCCCTGAGCTAGCCGTGCATGCAAAATCTACCCCTTGCCTCTTTCAAAAACATGTCCACCATGCATATCTAGAGGATTGCAGGTAGTGCATACTCCTGATACATGTTGTTGACAAGCTCCCAATATGTGTAGGGTTGCCAGCTCCGGGCTGGGAAATACCTGGAGATGTTGCAGGCAGAGCTTGAGGAGGGTGGGGGTTGGAGAGTGGAGGGATTTCAATGGGATATAATGCCACAGAGTCCATCTTTCAAAGCGGTCATTTTCTCCATGTGAACTGATCTCTGTCACCTAGAGATCAGTTGTAAGAGCGGCAGATCTTCAGATACCACCTGGAGGTTGACAACCCTAGTATGCACAATCACGGCATGGAAAGGGCTAATGAATGTGTCATCCTCTTTATAAATTATGAATTTTGGCTTAGTAGCTGGCAAGTGGATCTAAGTGGTCAAGAACTTCCATATTGTCACGGGCTTCCTTCTTCTGGCCCAGATTAATACCACTTCAAATCATAGGTTTACAGGACAAAAGGAAAAAGGAAAGATGCTTTTGGTAGACTGGAATGACTTTAAAGAATATATACAGAAACACTGGGAAATGAAGGATAGCGTATTTAGCTTGGAAAACTACTAGTGATGTAACAAATGTATACAATCAATAAGTACTAGTAGTAGTTGCAAATAAGTAAACTGCGTTACCTATAGAATTTATATGATAACAGTGAATTAATATGTATTATGCATTGATAAAATGGCGGAAACAATGCTGGGAGCCAACAGGTGGGGAAGGGGAGTTTGGAGAAAAGGATATGATTTATATTATTTTAGCTAAATTGTGAAGTATTGTATATCCTAATAAAAATTTTGTTTTAAAAAAAATAAAAAGGAAAGATGCTAATAACTGCCCATAGCACTATTTAACTTCTGTGTATAATTTTTAGCGTGTATGCCCCGTAAGACAAAAGAACACCATTACTGTTTGTTATAAGAACACTGCATTATAAATCTGATTGAAATGAATAGGAGTTTCACGGGTGAACACACTAAGCCACGTTGCTCTGTCAACACTATCACCCCGCATAGTTTCCCAAATCCACTTCTTGAGATGGCTGTAATTGCCCTATTGTAGAGTTATCCATCCCATTCTCAAGGTGGAGATTGTCCTACTCACTCACCACACCTTCCTCAAGTGGCCTACCTCACCCTTTGAGAATTTGGCTCCTACAGCAACGGTTCAAAAGACGTGCACGTTGACTCATTAGTCAAGAGGCAGACTGTGACCGGTTTTTGGCTTCAAAATGAAACCCTGTCACTTATCTAAGCGAAGCCAAACACAGAGATAAAAGCAAGTTACGGTGGATTGACGCGCCTTTGATTTCAGAAACAGCAACTGAAGCGAGAGCAAGAAAATGATTTCTAAGGTTATTTCTTAAAACAGCTGTAAGAAGATATGAGCCAAGGGGCTCAGTGAAGGGTGAAAACAAGGAAAGGGAAAGATCCAAGGGCAATGACTTCACACAGCGAGAGCTGTAGGCCTGGCAAAAAGACAAAATGCATGAAACTCATTGGTGAGCGTCCTCACACAATCACCAGCAAAATGACAAAGCCTGCAGATAGCTGTAATCCGTAGTCCAAAATAAAATCCAAAATCAATGTAACACCTTTAATGAAGATTGACCAAAACAACACAAGCTTGTCTGTCCACATTAGAATAAACACATGCACAATCTAACTCTGTTTCCACGTTACAGTGAATGCACATCCATCCATGTATCTATGCATGGACATCTGGTTGTAAGAAAGAGCCAAATATGTGGTCACTTTACAAATGAAATCAGGAACCCCTATGGCTGGGGAAGGAGTATGATATAAGTTGAATGAATGAATGAAATATGTGGTTTCACTCACACATTAAGCTGTGCATACATTGAATGTAATATGTAAAAGGAAAAATTGTGAACTACACTGTACACTGTACATTGATTGTACATGACTTGTGAATGGGGCTTGTGCTTACAGTATACACTCGATTTTTCTTTGTGTGTGCATTGAGTAATTCTTATGTTAGATTTAACACATTTTTACCTGAATGTCTGAGAAGACAAGACTCATCAGCAACAGACATCATGCTAGAAAAAGTTGAAGGTAGCAGGAAGAGGGAGACCCACCGTGAGATGAATTTACTCAATCAACTTTGCAAGATCTGAGCAAGGTTGTTAACAACAGGATAATTTGGAGGTCAGTAATTCATAGGGTAAGCCATAAGTCTGAAGTGACTTAATGGCACTTAACACACACACACACACACACACACACACACCTGAATGTCCCATTTAAACCCCACATTTACCCCAAGTCCCCACTTTCATTTTAAAAATGAATTTGCTTTACAAATGGATGTATGTGTGTAACAATTTTCTTTCTATGTGCACTGAACGATTCTTATATTGCATTCACTGTAGCCCCTTTCAGTCATTACCACTTCACATACTGGGAGTCCACCAAAGGGAACACATGATAACCACAAAACTATGTATGGCCACCAGTTTGGTGTAGTGGTTAGGAGCATGGACTCTAATGTGGGAGAACCGGGTTTGATTCCCCACTCCTCCACATGCAGCTGCTGGTGTGACCTTGAGTCAGTAACAAGTTCTCTCGGAGCTGTTCTCAAAAGAGCAGTTCTCGAAAGAGCTCTCTTAGCCCCACCTACATCACAGGGTGTCTGCTGTGGGGAGGGAAAGGGAAAGGGAAAGGAGATTGTAAACTGCTCTGAGACTCCTTCAGGGAGTGAAGGGTGGGGTATAAATCCATTTTTTTCTTCTTAATGTGTACCCAAGCCAACCATGGGCTCTGACCGGTTCTAACCAGTTTGACACGTGGCCAGGTGAAGTGCCTGAGCTTGGACCTGGAGGGCAATAGACCCTCGGATCCTGTGTCCCCTCCAATTGGGGAACTAGGATCTGAGAGGTTAATGCAATTACTGTAAATAGACCACTCACGGGTGTTTGGGGTATGTGGGGTATGTGGGGTGTAATGTATCCACTTGAAAACGTAGGCTCGGGACAGCCATGTGCGCGGACTGGTTCTAACCGGTCCTCCATGCGGCCAGGTGAAGGGCCTGAGCTTCGCCCCCAAAGACAATAGACCGTAGGCTCCTGGCTCCCTTACGATCGGGGAGTCGGGGATAATTCAATCACTGTAAATAGCGAATCACAGGGTGTTGTGTGGGATGGGGTGTGGGTTCACTGGGAATAAAAGCCGGCCTGTGAGCCGGCTTCTCTTTGTCTTGTTCTGCAACTAATAAAGTAGGTGAGAGCTGAAATCACTCGTCAGTCTCAGTACTTTTCATGGGGTGTGTTTTCCTTGGGGCATATAAGCCGGCCTGCGAGCCGGCTACTTTGTCTTGCTCCTGATCTTGAAACAAAAGTATGAGCTGATTTCACTCTACCCGACGCTACAGTCTCAGTACTTTTCATAATGTGAAGAGGATAACACCTAGATTTTCTATGGACATACAGCTTTGGTATACATTACACCAAATCCATGTGTACACTCGTGGGTTTCCCCAATGGGCAATACGGCACCTTTCCCAGAACCTTCAGATCAGTAAAATGACACTGAAGAGAAGACTGTGCCACAGTCATGGCCTGAATCAGGCAACACTTGCAAGGGAATTTAGGAGAGCTGCCCCCAGCTCATACAGGACATGACACAGGATGCTGGGTGAGAATTAGGGTTGCCAACTCTCTGTTGGGAAACACCTGGAGATTTTTCAGGTAGGAGCCTGGGGAAGACGGGGGTTTGAGGAGAGGAGGGACCTCATCGGCATATAATGTCCTCCAGTCCACCCTCCAAAGCAGCCATTTTCTGGGGATCAGTTACGATACTGGGTAATCTCCAGGTAGCACCTTGAGGCTGGCAACACTCATGGGAACTCTGGACTCAACCTGTGTGCTGTATTATGGGTAAAGAAACTAAGTCACTGGTAATGACCAAAGAAAAGCAATGAGACTTAGCACTGAGTTCATTTTATTACAGCAGGCTTGAGCTTTTGGCTGCAGGATTCAAGAAAGTAATGTAGCAGGCAGCCACTGATGCATCCACATCAAGAAGAAAGAGAGGAATCATTTGACTAGGTTGACTAACTGGGCTGATTTTGTTATTTTAGCAGACTGGCACACTTACTACACCCATTTACTAAATATGCCATTGAATACACAGCGTCAAGTCAGGGTGCTGAGAAAGCCAGGAAGTATCAGACATTACAGGTGCAGTAGGAGAGCTGCTATATTTAGGGTTGCCAACCTCCAGGTGGTGGCTGGAGATCTCCTGGGATTACAACAAGTCTTCAGGTGACACAGATCAGCTCGCTGGGGGAAAATGGCTGCTTTGGAAGGTGAACTTTGGCATTGAAGTCCCTCCCCTCCCCAAACACCACCCTCCTTGGGCTCCACCCCCAAAATCTCCAGGTATTTCCCAAGCTGGTGTTGGCAACTCTAGCTATGTTGCATGCAATGGGTCCTGGGTTCGATCCTTGATATCTCCAGTTAAAGAAGCAGGTGTCTGGCACGCGCTCTGGAAATTGATCCCAACCCCCTGCAAGCTATTGCCGTGAATATTTTGGGACTGCATAGACGCAAAGCATGTAATCGAGAGCAATCTGCAGTCTGCTGTTACAGAAGAAATATCTCCTTAAATGGTGCATTGGAAGTTCAGTTATTAACCATTGTTAATGCTAACTGACGTTTCACATGGCATACAGACAGGAACATCCTGGGCTAATCCTGGCTCATTCCCCAGTGACACCTGCATATTTCCTGGCCAGCGTTATCAGCTCTGGGTTGGGAAATTCCTGGAGATCTGAGGGTGGAGCCTAGGGATGGCTGGGCTTGGGGAGGAGAGGTGTGATGTCACTCTTGGGCTTCCAAAGTAGCCATTTTCTCCAGGAAAACTGATCTCTGGCACCTGGAGGCCAGTTGTAATTCCAGGGGTCTCCACCCCACCTGGAGCTCAACAACCCTTTGCCCTGGCTGCCGACCTCCCTGGTCAGAGCAAAGGCAACACTAATTTATTGAAACTAGCCGGGATTGGAGTGATCAGCTATAAACCAGATTCTGTTTTTCACAAACTAACCAGAGTAAAAAAATAAACCAGGGTTTGTGTTATGTCTGAACTGAACTTGTGAGAAATGTATTGAGGAGGAGGAGAGTGGATTCATACCCCATCCTTTACTCAGCATCTCATAGCGGCTTACAAACTCCTTCCCCTCCTTTCCCCACAACAGACACCCTGGCACAATGGGAAAACAGTGTCTCCCCAGGGGGAATCCACATTGGGATACAGCACCAAGGGAAAGGTTTAAGGCCCTCTCCCCAACCCAAAACGGGCTACCAGCACACAGCTGAGAATTAAATTTTAAAAAAATCACAGAGAGCTCCAGACACAGAATGTTGAGCACTTATTTCATCTTACAGGATTTGGGGCAGACATATAAACAGTGTAATCTAGAGTGATGGCCCTGTGATTGTACATTAATGAGAAATTATACACAAGAGAAAGGCAGGCAGGTGAGAATATAGGTGAAAGATTTTCTCTTTTACTGAAAGCACAGCATGGAAGACCGAGTGACAAATTTTTGCATGAATCCGAACCAAGTCAAACACCATTAATCATTCCAAGCTAACACCCACAGTTCATACATGAGCTTGACATATCAGCTTTTTGTACTAAAACAACATGCCTCCACCTTGGTACACAATTACATGCACATACACAAATAGTCCAGTAAGTTCAGAGAACAGAAAATCAAGAATCTAAAGAGAGGAAATGTTGTTTCCAATGTTGTGCTCAAAACTTTTGAGTATATATCTTAAAATAATCATGCGGTCTCGAGACTGTTATGCGGCAGGAATATCTTAAAGGAAGACTGGGAGCTGCTTACTGCATATCCCATACATGGCCCATGCCGCTACAACACACCCACTGAGAAAAACTCGGGGCTCAAGAGGAGCCTGAACTACTTACTTTTCACATTATCAGTCACTTTTTTACATTAGCTAATATAACATAATTTTTGTTTGGCTTTTGAATTGCACCCGTGCTATTGTGGAACTGCACATTTTTGCCCAGAGCTTCTTAGATCCGCGGGAACTTCTCTGTGGCCAAAAAGATTCCCACCTGTGGAGAGCAACTTTCCTGCCTTCCCCCTCCCAGTGATGCTAAAAGTCCTCCCCAAATGCTGTTTTTTTGGGGGGTGTCCCCAAAATACATTGGGGGGAAGCAAGAAACCTGTACCCCGCAGACAGAAGACCCTCTGCCCGTGGAAAACGCAGTTGGATCCTGGACCATGTATGTGCTTGAGCTCCTTGGAGGAAGGCTGCTAAAGCATTAGTAAAGTATAACAAATCCTTAAAAAAAAATAAAAATTGGTGGTCTATGACCTGCTCCTTCATCCTACCATTCCTGTGATTTTAGATGTCATGCAAGAGCCGACAGTTTTCTTTTTAGGAGGTGCCCCTTCACAGATCTGTAGAGCCCTTTTGATCTGATCTTATTTATTAATTTATGTAATTTATAGTCCACCTTTCTCATTTGGACTCAAGGTGGATTACACAGAGACAGTCAATATACAATTGACAGATGAGACATTCAATAAACCCTGCAATAGGATTAGGGTTGTAGAACAAACCAGAACTCTAAAAAAACAGAACTAAAGCGAACCATAAATATTAACATGGCACATTAAATGATGCAAAAATTACATAATGGGATCCTAGCTCCTGCAAGCTATACACAGTAGTATAGACCACAGTCCCCGATGATGTTTCCAGACAGCTTTGTGAAGGGCCTGTTGCATTAACATTCACCTCCCGAGACGCAGTTTCTCACTTGTGTCTCAAACTGACTCTCCATATCCTGATTTTAAACACACACCTTTATGGACTAATCAGTCATGCAAAGCCATGTGGCTCAGAAGCAAGCAGGTGTTTCTTCAGGGGGTGTGATCGGTCTTGTGGTGTTTGTCTTGCATGGTTTTATCTCATGCCTTTTTTTAGCTCCTAGTTTTTGCCCACACTAAAGATGATGACTAAGAGATCAACCCTAAAGAGGTCTGCTGAGAGAATCCTGCTCAGCTCTACTCAGCGGAGCTTCTATCACAGTAACATGTTCTTAGGTTTACACTGCAATTCCTCCTTAATGTGTATGGACTGCAATATCTGCTGTGCCTGTGAAGCAGACACCATCAGGTGATCTCTTTCATGGGTCCAACTCTTTGTTATGAATAGAAAAGTAAGTTACAAAATAACCTAACTAGTTCTATGCGAACTAGCCAACAAACACTCTTAGACCTGAGATTTATAGACATGATACAGGCATGAGAATCAAGGCAACACCACACGTTACCCACTTATTTATTTACCTTTCCAAACCCTGAAGGGCTCAAGGTGGATAACAATGACAAATCAAAAATAATCTAATCAAAGGTCCCGGTCACACGAGCGGGATACTGCGCTGCTGAAGGGAGGCAAATTAGAGTTGGAGCAAAAAGATGCATGGTAGCGAAATCAGATGGGTCCCCCGAGATGCTGCACAGACACCGATAGCCGGCAATCACACGGCGATGTTGAAGCACATCAAAGGGTCTTGCGCATGCGCACTCTTACATTGCTTCACATACTGTGGAGGCTTGGAAAAAATACATCTGGTGCGACGGGATGCATGTGCATGCCGGATGCACCAGATTAACTCTGCTTCCACGATCTGACACTCGCCTGCGACCTGCGCTTTCCAGTTGCTACTACCCTTTTGCTGGTACTTTTAAAATCCACTTCTTCAGGCCGACGGTACGGGTTAGTGATGAGTGCACTACACTTCCCAAATGTTGCCGTATGATTGCACCTGTTTGATGTGACCTCAACCCGTCCCTTTCGTGAGGCAAATCCTCCAGTGTGACCGGGGCCAAAAGTGATCATTTTTTAAAAAAAACCCAACAACATTAAAAACCCAATCTACAAGCTATATCAAAGATCTGATTTGGATGATAACAACAAAATATAGATAAACTGGAGATACAGAAGTCATCAATTCCCAAGCCCTGTACAGGTGGAGGAGGGAAGGGAGAGAGTGAGAGGTAGGGTTCTCAGTTCTGGTTTCAGAAATTCCTGGAGATTGGGGGGGTATGGAGCTTCAGAAGGGTGGGATTTGGGGAAAGAAGGGCCCTCAGAACCCACCCTCCAAAGCATGGTGATCAGTTGTATGGTGATCAGTTGTAATTCTGGGAGATCTTCAGGCCCCACCTAGGGGTTGGCAACCCTAGATGAGAAGCCCATAAAGGCAAGGTTTACCATTGTGTTTGAATGCAGGCCAGTGAATGGTCCACAGTCACCCAATGACCTTTATGATGGAGCCAGTTTCCTCAGGTGTAAGTCCAATACAATGTATTAACAGCCTGTGCCAGCTGCCTGAAAGACAGCTGCAGAAGACCTACGAGCCAGCGATGGGAAGAGAGAGCTGATATGGGAGCCATCGTTAACCCAATAACATCAATACTAGCACTTCTGATGTTATTGTTAATTGGGTTTAATACTGTTTTAAATGGTTCAATTGTTTTACTGTAATTGTACATTGATATTACGTAAGCCGCCCTGAGCTGGCTTCGGCTGGGAGGGTGGGGTAGAAATATGAGGAATGAATGAATGAATGAATGAATGAATGAATCTTAACCAGAATTACACCCTTCTAATTAAGCCCCTTGATTTCAATAGACTCTGCTTAGGATGTGATTCTACCTACTAGCTTACACAAGGTGGAAATGTATCACTTTACCTTCTGTGTGACTAGGGCTGCCAACCTCCAGGTGGGTCCTAGTGATCTCCCAGAACTACAGTTGTTCTCCAGATCACAGAGATCAGTTCACCTGGAGGAAATGGGTGTTTTCCAGGGTGGACTCTATGGCATTATACCTTGTGGAGGTCCTTCCCCTCCCCAAATCCCACCCTCCCCAAGCTCCTCCCCTCCAAATATCCAGGAATTTCCCAGCCTGGAGCTAGCAACGCTATATGTGACCAACACACCATGGTAACAATTATACCAGACAATGGGAATAGGTAGAACAGGTCTTCCTTTCCAAAAGACCTTCCTCTGTGGGGAGGGCGGGGAATAAATCTCATAATAAATAAATAAATAAATAAATAAATAAATAAATAAATAAATAAATAAATAAAACATACCTGTTTCACCCTTTGTAGAAGAAATCTGCACAGCCTCAATTGTGACAGGTCCATTCTTAATACTCTCAGGTGGTTCAGAAGAGATCTAGAGCATCAAACTATGGTTAGTCATCGGAATATCTGTTGTACTACTTTGCACATTGAAACAGCAAAAAATAAATAACTCCGGAAAATTGTTGTAAGAACACTATGCATGCTAACTGCCCACAGTCTTCACCAGTAGGGTTGGCAACAGGCCTGAACCAAAGAAAAGTCCTGTGCCTTAGAAGCTTAATGGGTGGAAACAAGCTGCTGAAGATTTTCATGGCATGGAGGGAAATAGCATCCCATAATTCTGTGGGAAAGCCGGGGAGGGGACTACTTCCCAGCAGCATCCAACCCAGGACAAAGAACCCTTGTGTCAGTGACCTATGTCTTAATACCTGAATACAAATATAAGAAAACCACAACTAAACAGAACATCCAGATTCTAATCCCTTACTGTGTAGCTGGCTAGCTCCTTCATTCCAAATATCCCATCTCAGTCCTTAAATATCACCAGTATTAGCTGTAATGCGGCAAGGCTTATGCTGGGCGATTAAAGACCAAGGTTATGAATTTTAAAACGCAATTTGATTTCTCCAGAGAGCAACGCCCAAGCCAAACATCACAAAGCTTTCTACTGAAAGTTACCTCTGCATATGATGTCCGGTGAATGATTTCTTGATCAGAGGGTTCCTCTTCTTTCGTTAGCATGTTCCCCATACTGGCTGTATTTGAGAAAACCCAAAGCAGAAGTTTAGGAAAGGCAGGAGGGAACACACATGAAGCTGCCTTATACTGAATTGGATCATTGGTCCACCAAGGGCAGGATTATGTACTCGGACTGGCCATGGCTTTCCAGGGTCTCAGGTGAAGGTCTTTCATATCACCTACTACCAGGTCCTTAACTGGAGGTGCTGGAGATTGGTCCTGGGATCTTCTGCATGCCAAGCAGATACTCTGCTACTGAGCCACAGCAGGTCTGAGCCATGATCTCACATCGGGATCAGTTGCATTCTCAGACTTCCTGATTTTAGCTGTGCCTCCAGATTTGAGAATGCAACTGATCCCTATGGAGGATTATACAAGTATCTATTTCTTTAGAAAACATATATGCTGCATCTCTCCAGAAACCTGCCCAAGACAGCTCATGAACTAAAACAGTACAACAAAACCAAAAACATAAAAACAATCCCTTAAACACAAGGCAGGGGCATAAAAACTGTACAAAAGAAGGTTGAGCAATCCAAAGTCAGTCTATTTTCCCACAGGGGAAGGGCAACTAGAATGATAAAAGGGTTGGAACACCTTCCCTATGAAGAAAGGTTAAAATGCTTCGGTCTCTTTAGCTTGGAGAAACAATGGCTGAGGGGTGACATGATTGAGGTTTATAGGATTATGCATGGGATAGAGCAGGTTGAGAGGGAAGTACTTTTCTCCCTTTCTCACAATACAAGAACTCGTAGGCACTCCAGGAAATTGCTGAGCAGTCGGGTTAGAACAGATAAAAGGAAATACTTCTTCACCCAAAGAGTGATTAACATATGGAATTCACTGCCACAAGAGGTGGTGGCAGCTACAAGCATAGACAGTTTCAAGAGGGAATTAGATAAACATATGGAGCAGAGGTCCATCAGTGGCTATTAGCCACAAGGTATGGATAGGAACTCTCAGTCTGGGGCAGGTGATGCACTCTATTCTTGGTGCTGTGGGGGGCAGCAGAGGGAGGGCTTCTAGTGTCCTGGCCCCACTGCTGGACCTCCTGATGGCACCTGGTATTTTTGGCCACTGTGTGACAGAGTGTTGGACTAGATGGGCCATTGGCCTGATTCAACATTGGCTTCTCTTATGTTCTTATGAATGGAAGTAGCAGTGAAGCTACGACAGCTTTGGCCATTGGATCAGTGTCTTCTGCAGAGGCCAATCTGCAAGCGGGCAAAATCAACAACTGCCCCTACATGTGTCATCTCTGCTGTGGCCCCTACCTTGAAGAATGGGCTTCCTGAGGAGGTCAGAAGACTCCCATCCTCCTGGCTTTCCGCAAACAATGCAAGACTGAATGATTCAAGAGGGCTTTTCTATCCTTTTCTGGCTCAGCACAGGGGGAAAGGCGGTCTTGCAGATATGAGGGTCCAAGGCCATGAAGGGCTTTGTATGTGATACTGAATACCCTAAACTGAGCCTCATAACAGATGGGCAGCCAGTGAAGTGCCTGAACGATGGGAGTGATATGTGTGCTCTATCTAACTCTCAATAACAGCTGAGCTGCCAACAGAATTTACCAGAGACTGGGCTTTTCCAGCACTGGCACTTCACCTGTGGAATTCCTTTCCCCTTGAGGCTCACCTGGTGCCTACACTGCTGTCTTATAGGCACCAGGCCAAAATGTTTCTTTTTAACCAGACTTTTAATTAAGGATTAATTTTTAACCTCATTGTTATCGGCCTATTACACATGGACATTTTATTGCAGATTTTCAGGACAGTAACCCTTTACTCTTGACTTCGGATTCTGTGCCCGTCTTACATAACATTCTTTCCCCTCTGGTGTATTTATTCTGCAGCTACAATTTTAAAAATGCACTTTTATAAATTGCGTTGTGATGTCACTTGTGACATGTGTGGGGGGAGTCCAAAGGTTTTTTTTAAAAAAAAATGCAATTGCCCTGTTGCAGCTGTACAGTAGTGTCCAGCAAGCACCTTCCATTTAAATCCTCATAGTTTAGGTTATGTGCAAGAATTTAGTGTTAGTTCCTTGAATGAAAGAGAACAGAAAGGAATGCAGGCAAAGGGAGGGGGGAACAATGTTGAAATTGACAAGACTTTTTTTAAAAAAATTGACAAGCAGCTGCAAAGCCCCATTTTCCATATTGCAAAGCATTAGGGGATTCTCTGCTGTGTTATCAGCCACTGTGAGAAACAGGAAAGAGTCACACAATCTCATAATATAGGGGGACATGTTGAGTGTATAGAATGCATGGTAGAACCCAATGACACTGACATTGCAAGCTGTGATCACTGGCAACATGTGTATGCATGTGCCTGTGCAAATTCGACCACAACTCCGCCATGCTTTGCACAGAGCTGCAATTTTTATGGGGGAGGAGTCCTCTGGCAGAAGCCCTGGTGAGCTTTTTTAGTCTTGTGCCATTAAATTGGAAGAAATTGGGGGACATATTTTTGCTGATGCTCTAGCACAGCTGCATAGTAATGCTAATTTCCTGCCCTTCCTTGCAAATTTCTGTGGTTTTCTCTTTGTGATTCTCTAATTTGATCCTGCACACTGATCATGATCAACACTCTGTCACACATGGCAGTTTTTTTAAAGCCAGTCCTGTGCAAATTGCACTCTTCCTTCAAATGGATTGATCCCAAGTGATTCTTAAGTTTGGTGGTTTGCAGAAGTTCCATCTTGCTCAGCCACCATTTTAATGTTAGGCTTACAGAGACTGACAAAACGGTTCCCCAAAAAACTTTGTTCACTAAAGCTTTAGGCTTCCCATCTCAGTCTCACTCTCTCTCTCTTTACAATCATGTCAATTTCATTCTGTGCTGATGATCCCCCCCTTTATTTTGTTTTGCATGAAGCAGTGAAATCCTTTTTTTTTTTTTTGCACTGGGAATGCTGTGATTGGTCTCCTCTCTGATCCCCCTTTCAAGTAAAAAGCGACAGGGAAGTCATCCCCCTGTTGTTTTAATTTTTTTATTCAGCAGTCCAAAACTAGCAATAGCCTCCTATTGCTAGACTCATGCCGCTTGTCAAAAAAATTAAAAATTTTAAAATGAGGGGGAAATGGAGCTTGTACACCAATGTATGGGGGAGGATGGAGGAAGGTGCAGAGTGATTTTTAAGGGGCAGCAAAAGGGCAGGGCAAAGCCTGAGGGAACCTATATGCTTTTTAATTACTTTCAGCTTGAAAGTGAAAGAAGGGAAGAATCACCACAAATGTTGCTTCTTATTCTGTTTACCTTATTTGTTGTAAAAAACTTTTTTTTTTAGCAGAAACTCCTTTGTATGTTAGGCCACACACCCCAACCTAGCCAATCCTAATGCATTTCTGCTGTTGGGTGTGGTCTATTATGCTAATGAATCCCTGCTGGGCGTGGCCAACTCGGGAGCCAGCCAGAACTCCATTCCTGTGTGTTCCTGCCCAAAAATAGCCCTGGTGATAATAAATGCAAGAACAGCTGGGTTAAAAGAAAAAGAAGCCATCCTTGCAATGAGTGTTATGCCCAATGTACACAAACTAATCCTTCAAACTTTGTAAATATTAAAGATGAACGCAGTCTAACTGGTTTAAAGGAGATAACACTTAGTGTCCGCTAGTGTTGCTTTCTCAAGGTGTGTTTCTTTTCTTGTCAAAAAGACTAAGCAGAAAGGGCAAAGTCTCAGAGCAGAGACATTCCCACCAGTGTACTCTCTAAGCTGAGTTAGTGTGAGCCAGCTCACAGTTTTTTAGTCTCCGACTCACACATTTTTTGTCTCTGCTCAGGAAGGATGGCTCCAGAGCAAACCCAATTTATGCAGGAGCCAAATTGTTGCTCACAACATTAATGCTGGGAGCTCACGAAGCAGAATTTTTGCTCACAAGTCTCCATAGCTTAGAGGGAACATTGATTCCCACATGATCCAGTTCCTTGTTCAAAGGTGTAGGGGCTCTTGGATCCAAGGGGTGAGCCTAAAATCCCCCTTTTAGGGATTTTTAGAAGTTGAGGACTATGTACAAAGATGAAAAGAAGGCACCGATTGTACAATCCCAAACAGAGTTACATCCTTCTAAACCTGCAGTGGACTTAGAAGGGTACAATTATGTATAGGATTACACCACAAATCCATCCCAGAGCTGACTGCAGCCCAGGCTGCAATCCTAAAGATACTTTCCTGGGAGTGATTTCTACTTCAGAGCACCAGACTTTGTACCTGAGCAGACCCATTTAGGAGTGTTTCTTACTTAATGCCCCTCAGAGCACAAGAGAAGAAGGATGGATGACCAAAGTTTTTTATAATGGATGACAACTTTTCTTTTGTTTGGATAGTCCTAGGCTAACCTGATCTCAGAAACTAAGCAGGGTTGGCTAGTATTTGGATGGGAGACCACCAAGGAATACCAGGGTCATGACATAGAGGCAGGCAATGGCAAACCACCTCTGAACGTCTCTTGCCTTGAGAACCCTACAGGGTTGCCAATAAATCAGCTGTGACTTGACAGCAAAAAAATTATATGTGTGAAAATGGTCAGGCAAAGCTTTTGCCCCCCCAGTCAGAATAACGAGACAGACAACAGTTTTGGAAGTAAACAAGGGCCACTTTATTAACTATTTAACATAACATTGCAGCAAGGGACCAGCTAAGCGAGCACAGAACAGGCAAAGCAGGTGTCATTCCCCTGACCAACCTCCTTGCCCTTTTCTTGGGCGGGTCACCCAGCTCCTGTCTTGAGCCATTGGTCTGGCTCGTGACCGGCAGCCCAGCAAACTGGTTGCCACCTAGGAGCGCCTACCCCTGAAGCCTTCCAACGTGCAGAGAGGAGCATACTATAAGGGGTTCCCAGTGGAGGTGATCACCATTCCCCACCCTGGAGCTTAAAATCTGAAGGCAGTTCCTGATGACCCCCTGTTCCCTAAAGGTGCTTACCGGTTCCGGTTTCTTGCCTGCACCAACTTGACAAATGACCAACCTACTTAACTCCTGACCACCACATCTGACACTTCAATCCACTGCTCTCAGTGCAAGGTAGGCAAAAAACACCTCCACCCAATCAGCCAATTCCAGGTAGAGGTGAAAAATTCCTACCTGGCCCCAGTAGGTGACCAGCAAAAGCCTACACTAAGAACAGGGCGGGAGGGTGGGAGAGCACGAGTCAGCAACTGCTTTGGGCGGGAGCGGAGCCCGGCCATTTAAGCAAGCCGGCTCTGCCCCCCCGCCCACATCATGATGCCATGCGTCATGCTTCTGTTTCTGCCCTGGCCTCCTCCGGAGCGGCAAAACAGACCCCGGGCCTCCAGCAGCTTTGCTGGGAGGCCAGGAGCTCCATTCCTTGCATGGAGTAACATCATCTAGTAGGTAACATCTCATTAATCCTCTGTTAACGGGACACAACACTTTTTTCCTCCAGGCTGTTGCCCAGCCCAGGTACAGCTAAAGAAACAGGGCCAAAAAATAAATAAAAAAAAGATGGCAAACTCAAATATTCAGCATAATAGAAGTTAAAGCTCTATGAACCTAAGAGCATAATGGCCCATCCAGTCCAACACTCTGTGGCACACAGTGGTCAAAACCAGTGGGGCCAGAACTCCAGAAGCCCTCCCACTGTTGCCCCCTCAAGCACCAAGAATATAGAGCATCACTTGCCCCAGACATAATAGCGTTCCATCTGTCCCATCTGTCCCAACAGCCACTGATGGACCTCTGCTACATATGTTTATCTCCTCTAGAAGCCGTTTATGTTTGTATCAGCCACTAGTTCCTACGGCAGTGAATCCCACGTGTTAATTACTCTTCAGGTGAGGAATTCCTTTTATCTGTTATCTGTGCTCATTAATTTCATTGAGTGCCCACAAGTTCTTGTATTGTGAGGAAGGGAGAAAAATACTTCTTCTCTGCCTTCTCTATCCCATGCATAATGTTGTCAGTCTCTGTTGTGTCACCCCCCCCATCACCTATCCAACTTCAAAAAACATCTTTTTCCTTTAATGGATAGTCTAGCCCCATCCTAAATTAGAACACAGGGCTATGTTTTTCACATTTTCATCTTGCCTTTCCTCCACGTCTGTGGCTCTCCTCACCTTTATGAACCAGTGCCAATCCTGCCCCCCACCTCTACACATGCATGATGTTGTTCTGCCTGCACGCACCACTACAGTTTCCATCCAGAGCTTTCTGAGGAAGTGTGCTTGCACACGAAAGCTTATGCCAGAATTTTTTTTGTTGGGGGGGGGGTGTCAATTTTTTGTTGTTGTTAAGTGGACAGTTTAGCATGGTTGAGAGCAGCCCGTTATTGCCTACTCAGGTTGGCAGTGGCTATTCATGTCTGAGATGCCCAGGATTGAAAAGCTGGACCCACCATGTGCCCAGGAGATGCCCTGCCCACTGAGTCACAAACCCATAATATTACATACAGGCTGCGGTCAGATGTGCCATTTGGAATGGAGCAGAAGCGAGCCTATTTCTCCTGGTTGAAATTGACACAGCGTTACGTGGTCACACTTCCTTTGTTGCTGACTGCTCGATCAGATAGTACATTCGGCCAAGTGAGTTTTTTTGCCTTTTGTTTCCTATGCTCATAAATGAGGAATCACACCTCTGCACTGAGGGTTCCCCATGGGGTATGCGGTTATGCACATACTGCACACTGCTAAGCGAGGGAAAAAAACAGCACCGAGTCAGGATGGAATGAGCAGACCATCCCAACGGCATGAGACTGTGCTTGAGCAATCAGGCAGGGGAAAGTCTGTCAGTAGCCCATTGGCAAGCATTAGGACCGGACTTTCCCCAGTGTCTTTTAACTTTGCTTTCATGGCGGGTCAGCACAGGGTGCTGACAGATGCAGGACCTTTCCCAGATGCTGATGTCTGATCATGCCCTTTGGACCTGTCAGTCATTCACAGCTGTGTCGGATCTAAAGGCACATCTGACCGCGGCCAGAATCCACTTATTTTACTAACTACCAAACAAGCTGAGCCAAAGGAAGGAGGAAGCTGAGCCAAAAGATCCAAAAGAGGACCGAAGGGGAAGAGTTGAGCGAGGGCCGAGGCCAAGCGAAGTCTGCAGTAGCAAGTTACTTCCACTGGGAGCCTGCGGTTTAAATAGAGTAGAGCGGGCTCTGTGTGAGCCTGTCAAAATGTTCTCCCACCAAAAAGAGCCGGCTCTGCAGCGCTGCAGCCAGCAAGCATGGTCAACCCAGGCTCTTCCCGGGAGAGGGGAGGAGGCGGAGCACAACAAAAAGAAAGTAGGGAAAGCTAGCAAATCTAAATGGTGTTTGTTAGTCTGTATAATAACAACAATAACAAAAGCTGTGGCCAGCTGGCCACTCAACACACACGTGCTCCCACTCCCCTGCCTGTCCCAGAGCCATTCTTGGAGGGGGACCAACCAAAAGCCCTGAGGTGCCCAGAGGAGAGCAGGGGCAAGGTCCATGTCCCTTTAAGGGAAGCAAGCCAGCAGCAGGAGGAGGGACCATCAGAAGATTCTGAGCTTTCCTCCCCAAAGAAAGGGGCAGGGGGAGGAGGCAGAGCACAATGGGAAGAAGGTAGGGAGAACTAGCAAATCTAAACAGTGTTTGTTAGTCTGCATAACAACAACAGTTGTTTCAAGAGGGAATTAGATAAGCATATGGAGCAGAAGTCCATCAGTGGCTATTAGCCACAAGGTATAGATAGGAACTCTGGGTCTGGGGCAGATGATGCACTCTATTCGTGGTGGTGGGGGGGGGGCAGCAGTGGGAGGGCTTCTAGTGTCCTGGCCCCACTGCTGGACCTCCTGATGGCACCTGGTATTTTTGTCCACTGTGTGACAGAGTGTTGGACTAGATGGGCCATTGGCCTGATTCAACATTGGCTTCTCTTATATTCTTATGTTCTTAACACACACATCGTATCACTATTGAGCAGCTGCATCTCAACTCACTTCTCAAAGACATGCAGGGGGCTCAAGGGAGGCTCCAGCCCAGAAATTCTTACACACAACATCGGTAGCTGTCCGGTGAGGGGGCAGGACACATTTGGGAGGGGGCGTCGCCCTTGTCAGCCCTCTCATGGCTACGGGCCTGGTGCCACTGGACTCAAACTTTGAACTCCTGCAATGGTAACCGGAGGCTTGGTATGTGCACAGGAGAGGAAGCTTTCCACCACAGCTTGGAACTGCACGTGGGTGGGTTCCACATGGGGGGGATGGGAAAAGCTGATCCACTCCCTGGAAAAGCAGCAGCAGGGAGACAGAGAGGCATGGTGACAGCATCCATACACCCTGCCCCCTCCCCATCTTCCTTGCATCGTCACAAGAGCATCAACCTGACTACTAGACTTGTGAAAGGGACAGCTAGAAATTCCAGTCAAGAGAAACTGCCAACAACCCCCTAATAATTTTTGATCACCTGTGCTTAGGGTTGTCAGCTCTGGGCTGGGAAATACTTGGAGATCTTGAGGGTGGAGCCTGGGGATGGTGGGGTTTGGGGAGGGGTGGGGCCTCAGTGGAGTACAGTGCCATAGAGTTCGCCTTCCAAAGCAGTAATTTCCTCCAAGGGAACTGATCTCTGCCCCCTGGAGAGCAAGTTCTAATCCTGGGAGCTCTCCAGACCCCCTCCTGGAGGTTGGCAACCCTACCAGTGAAGCTAAAACTCAATATGGTGGAGGAAATGCTGGATCCATGTCCCCTCCTAGATTTCCATTCACACAACCCCTCTTCCAGCTAGACTTATTTCGAGTAATTGCACCTGGATGGATTGGAATTACTGGGGAGGGGGGGCAGCTGCAAGGAGAAAATCCTAGGTCCCTCCAACCCAAAGTTCACACCTTCCCCCAGGCATACATTGTTTTATACATGATTGAGGGGAGGGGGCTGTTTTTAAATATCCAGGCCTGCCTCTGTCACATGTAAGACAGGCCCTTGGATATTGCAGAAAAGCTGGGTTTGCAGCTTTGAGTCTCCTGACCCATTTCAGACAGTACCCAAACATCCTGTATGATACACTTAATTGTTATGACTAATGAACATTAAGGGAGGACGTCTGGTTACTAAATTCAGGAACTGCAGCGCTGGATCATGAGTCTGGAACCCAGAAGTCTCGGGTATCATATTACATTCTGCTATGCGCAACGGGGGGTGGGGTGGAATATGTTGAACACGTGTCTACCTGTTGCTAAAGTAAATATCCGGTTACACACCCTGCAACTGTTTGGAAAGGGATTCCACCTGTGTACTTGCCCGAGGACAGACAGCATAAGAGTGGGGAAGAGACTTCAGAAATAGCAATTTATATTTTTATTTTTGCAGTTTAGCAGTCGTCCTACAGATAGGACAGTCCACTTTGCAAACTAGTGCCAATTTGCAGAAATGATAGTAAAAAACAATAACCCTCACTTGGCTGATTTCTGCAAGTTAAAGGGACAGAAGACAACCAGGGGTGATTTTGTTCTGGCTACTTAGTCCCCTGGAGACAGATCCCAAGGTCATACAATTTAAAGAAGAGAAAGTGGATCTGGAAGGGGGGGGGGAACTATCTTTGCTTTTTAAAAGTTTGCCTGCTGCAAAGTTGACAGCAAAGGGTAGGGACTGGAATGAGTCAGGCAAAGTAAACAAGAACCACCCTTGAGAAATCCAAACTGGAGCACAACTGAGCTCCTACCATCTTCCCAGTCTGCAGGACGGCCACTTGACCTCAGAGTGCTCATTCCGTGCATTTAAATCTAAATAGGGCTACAGTTCAGGCATTATATGCAGCAGAACAAAACCCTATTGGAATTCCACAAGGGAAAAAGCAGCTCGGGGTGGGAAATACGGAGTAAAAAACCTGGCTGGTGGAGAAAGGGTTAAGACCCCCAACCTTGCTGTTAGTTCTCCAAAACAGGTTCTTCCCAAATCTGTGTTTCTTTAGATAAAAGCAGACACCCACTGCTTCCCTTTTTCTTTAGCAGCCAGGAGACGTCTGCTTAGGTGACCAGGGTAACGTACAAGCCCCAACACAATGTTGTTCTCACAGAGCTGTGGAAACCCCTATCTGGCACTGTATGCTGTTCATTCAAGTGGATCGCTTGTGTGAGCAGAAAGAGGGCAAAAAAGAGGAAGAGTGAGAGAGAGAAAGGGAAAGGAATTCTGCAGCCCCTCATTCAAAACATGTGAACTGGCTCTAGGAATAGTATGCTTTCCTGACCTCTTTGCTTGATTGAACATGGGAGAGATTAAATTCCACCCAAACCCTCGCCTGCTCCGTGAAGCCGTTAGTCCTGTTCTGAACAGAAATGAGGCTTAAGCACATGTTTGGTCTCCATCATCCCTTGTTATCCTTGCCTCGCTTCGCTCTCTCTTTCCTTAGGTTTCTATTGTAAGCTAATTGGGGCAGAGGCCTTTTTGCTTATGCTACTTTGGAAAACACCATCTGCACTGGTAGGGCATAATAATGATGGGTCAGATCCAACACAGGATTTCCACGGATACAAGGGCAGGTAATTTTCACTGATCCCCTCCTCCCATGGCGGACCACTGATTTCCCCTGCATGCTGTTCCTCAGGAGGCTCATGTCCCTCAGGAGGGGCATTTTGGGTTGCTGCAAGAAGGAAGACGACGTAAGGGAGTCAAGTTCCAACCCCCCCCCTCTTGATTTTGCACGAAAACAGGCAGTACACTTGATATGGCTGGCATTTTTAGGCTTAGCTTGGGTCAAGTCCCTGCTCTGGATTGGTTCTCACATGACAGTAACAAGAGGCAAGAATCAGTTATACAGCCTGGTATGGTACAGAGGATTAAATGTGTAAGCTGTTCATATACAGTGAAACCACAATGCATAGGTTTCCAGTTGGCGCAAAACCCAGTAGGGTTGCCAACCTCCAGTTATGGCCTGGAGATCTCAGAATTACAATTGATCTGCAGACCACAGAAATCAATTCCCTTGGAGAAAATGGCTGCTGTGGGGTGTGGAACCTATGGCATTATAATTCTGCCCAAATCCTGCTCATTCTGGGCTCCAGCTCCAAATCTCCAGGAATTTCCCAACTCAATGTGTTGATGGTATGTGTCACCCACACAGTCCTGATTCTCCTTTCCTACCATGGAAATTTACATCAGTCTGGACTTCCTTTGATGTCCCATTCCTCCTCAGTTCCCATTTGTAAAATAGGAACAACAGTGGCCTACCTCATAGGACTGTTGTGCTAGTTACTGAGATGAACAGCACTAATTATAGCACTATGGAAACCATTTTCCAAATTAGGAGCCGGTGCTCCTGTTGCATTTTATCGCACCCTTCTTCCAGGGAGTTATGACTCTTATAACAACCTGATGAGGAAGGAAAGGACCATGTGAGCTGAAGGGTAGAACAGGAGCTTCCAATGGAGTCTTCCCAGTCTTAAATTTGACTGCCCACTGCTGAACTGAGTGGCTGAATGGCACAATGGCTAGAATTCTGGTGGGCTCAGAGTGGGCAGATCAAGGTCCAAATGATCTTGCGCCGGTCACATTTACTGCCTGTCAGCTTAACTTTCCTCTCAGGGTTATTGCAAGAAGGAAGTACAACGGCTCCCCGTTAACAACAGAAAGGGAGGTCATATACGGGTTTGGATAATATATTCATTCTGTCTACTTCCAGAGCTGAGCCCCCATTTTGCCCTATCTCCACCGGCTTTTTCTCTGCTAGCTTCCACCCCATAGCAATGGGGAGGGGATTTAATTCTTGGTATTCTGGTTTGTTTGCTACAGATCTGATTGTTGTATAAATATGCATTTGCTCTCCTTATTGTCCCAGCTCACACAATCTGAGAGTTGCACTCTGAGCTACTGCTAGGGATCCTGCCTTTCCCCTGCCCCCTCTTGAACGACTTGGGTGGGTAATTTATGCCTCTGAGCTGGCCCTCCCTCTCCTATCAGAGATCTGGCAGGAAAGGCTCCGCATCCCCTTGTGGCGTATTTTTGCATTCAGCTCAGAGGCACCGACCTCCAGCGGGGAGGAATAACAGCCCCACTAGCCATGCTGGCAAGCACAACAAAACTCCACTCTATTTTGCAACTGGAGAAGTTGGCAGAGAGTCCCTCTTAAAGGCTCATCCCACACAGCTTTCCAAAGGGCTCGGGGCAGAGGAGAAGGAAAGAAAGAAGGAGTGTGTGTGTGTGTGTGGGGGAATAAAACAGCACCCATCTGATTTTCTTTTAATTATCCAAGAAAGAAGCAATAAACAAACAAGAGAATCGCTTACCTGGTGCAGCTGTTCAGCCGACAGCCTAGCACTGCTGGGCTCCCGTGGAGCTGTTCAGGCAGATATCTGGATAGAGCCCTTCCCAGCGGTCAGCAGGTACCTTACCTAGCCTTGGGCAATCTTCAGAATGAAACCTCACAAACACTAAAGTGGAAACACACCGACAGGGTGGAGTTTGTGACATTCAGCTGCCCTGCTAAACTATTTTCCTTACCTGGCCTGCAGGGCAACCCAAACCTGTTTGGTTAAAGGCACACGCTATATTTTCCCCCAAAAAAACAAATGGTTCTTTTTAAACAAATGGTTTATGCAGCCAGTTATGGAGCTTCACTAGGGAATAAGCATAGAAAAGATGGATGGAAACCAGAATACACATATTTGTCTTTCCATATTTGCCATCTAAGGAGGAACACCAGGATATCATCTCAGAAGCTAATCAGGCTTGGCCCCAGCTAGTGTTTAGATGGGAGACCACCAAGGATATGTTTTATTATTATATTGTTGTGCTTTTATTTAATTCTGTGTTTTTAGTTCTTTTAACATATTGTCTGTAAGCTGCCCTGAGCCTGCCTCGGCAGGGAGGGTAGGATGCAAATCAAATAAAATCAGTCAATAAATAAGGAATACCAGGGGTGTGACGCAAAGGCAGGCAATGGTGAACCACCTTTTTCTCAGCAGAGAAAAAGTGCCTTGAAAACCCCGTGGGGGTCACCCTAAGTCAGCTATGACCTGATGGCAAAAGGGAGGGGGGACACAAAGGCCATCACACTGCATACTGTGGCAGTGAGTTCCACTGCCAAACAATCAAAGCATTGGATGGAGAGAGAAAGAGGGCCATTTTTCTTGCAGTGCCCAAGTGCTAGAACTCTGGCGCATCCAGTGAGGTTTAGGGGTGGCAGGCTGAGGAGGAACAAAAAGAAGTGATTCTTCAGGTGCTTCCTGTACCAGAAGCAGCTGCAATCAGTTCCTGGGGAGCACGCTGTTACAGTCATCCTGCTTTTGGGCTCCCTAGAGATAGCTGATCAGCCCCTGGGTGAACAGAATGCTGGACCTGATGGGCTTTTGGTCTGATCCAGCTTGGTTCTCCTTATGTTCCCTTGAAGAATTTGTAGAGGTGGTGTTAAAAAGGAATTAGACCCATTCAGAGAGGGTGGGTCCATCTGTGGCTATTTGTGATAGTGGCTAAATGAAATTTTATTTATTTATTTATTTATTAAATTAGACCTATTAGGTTGCCCTTCCCTGCAAGCAGGACTCAGGGGGGCTTACATCAATAAAAATACAATAATACTAGACTTAAAACAGCATTAAAACTCAACAACCAGTGGAAAACGGTACAAGATGGAGATAAATTTCCAATACCTGCTTGCCCCTGGGTTAAGTAAAAGGCAGAGCAGTGGGGGAGTGGGCAGGATGTTAAGAATGCCAGGCTGTCGCTGTCCTCCACCAAATGCCCAGTGGAACATCTCTGCCTTGTAAGCCCTACTGAATGGTAGGGTGCGGATGTCCTCAGGCTGAGAGTTTCACCAGGTAGGGGCCAGGACTGAAAAGACCCTGGCCCTGGTCAAGGACAGCCGGATCTCTCTCAGGCTGGGGACCCCTAGGAGGTTCTTATTTCCAGATTGTAATGTTCTTCCTGGGGCATACTGAGAGAGGCAGTCCCGAAGAGGAAGCACACCTCTAAAGAATTGGGTTAGAGCTGCCAGCTCTAGTTTGGGAATTCTTGGAGATTTGTGGGTGGGGGTCTGGGGAGGGTGAAGTTTAAGGAAGGGAGATAGCTCAGTGGAGAAGTCATACTATAACGCCAGTCCTCCAAAACTTCAATTTCCTTCAGGGGAATGGATCTATCTAGCCTGGAAATCAACTATAATTCCTGGAGAGCTCCAGGCCCCACCTGGAGGTTGGTAACCCTGCCTGGAGTCAAGAGCTAGCAGAGGCTCAGGTTTCTGTGCCCATTTGTGACTTTCTGGCTGGTTAATGTAGAAACCAGAATGCTGGATTAGATATACCTTTGGTCTGAATCAGCAGTATTTCTTCTACATTCTTTTTTAGAAGCCACAGAAAGAAAGCTGCACCTTTCCTGTTGGAATATGCAAGATCTATAGTGTAGCCTTATGAAGGTCTGAAGATGACCCTACAGGGGGACAGCTGAAGGACTGGTAGTTAGCATAGCTAGATTAGGGACTGCCCACAATTTCAAATTATGTTGTTGCTGTCTCCTGATTGGCTCTTCTGGAGACTTCCCGCTTCCGCAGAGCTTTCTTCTTCTTCTTGTTCCTCCTTCAGCATTTAGGTTCTCTCTGTTCTAGGTTCTATAACAGTTTGCTCTTTTTTAATAAACCTACATATTTTCTCTAAACAGTCAGTGCTCCACTTCCTTTGATTTTTTAAACTCTGCCAACATTTCCCTCGCTAGCTAAAAGAGAAGCTCTTAAGGGAGGAGGGCTCTGTCTTCCTGTCGTATCATAATCAGATCTTAATCCTAGTCACCTTCTCACTGTCACCCCTACCCCCACATGTGGGAGAAGGGACAAGAGTGAATGAACTACTGCCACAGAATTATGGGAAGGAGGAGGAGGAGGAGGAGATTGGATTTATACCCCGCCCTTCACTTGGAGTCTCAGAGTGGCTTACAAACTCCTTTCCCTCCCCCTCCCCACAACAGACATCCTGTGAGGTAGGTGGGGCTGACAGAGTTCTTTTAAGAACTGCCCTTTTAAGGACAGCTCTGACAGAACTATGGTTTGCCCAAGGTCATCCAGCAGCTGCATGTGGAGAAGTGGGGAATCAAACCCGGTTCGCCCAGATTAGAGTCCATGCACTTAACCACTACACCAGCATGGAAGCAGATCTCACCTAGGCCTTATTTGTATAGGTTGATGATTTCCAGCACAGTGCCTGTAGGCACCATGCCACCCGCCAGTGTGTTTCCTCCTGGCATCTAGCTGCTTCTTCCCCAAAGCATCTTTTCCCAATGCAAAAAGTCAGTCCTGGCTTTCTTCCAGCTCCTTGGAGTAGGAAGGCCCCGGTCATACGGGCCAGAAAACGCAGGGGGGGAGGCGTGGCTGTTCACCCCGCAGAAAAATAAAGTGCGGTAGCCCGATCACACAGTCCCCTGAGTTGCCACGCTCCGACTGTTAGTGCCGATCACATGGCGGTGCTGAAGCATGGCAAAAAAGTGGCGCAGCATGATCATACAAGCTGCGCTGTTTTTATGTGCGCATGCGCCGTTCGGGGGGCGGGGCTGCTGTTGGTGTCTTGTTTGTGCACACGCGCTGTTTGGCATTGGTGCGCATCCTATGGAAACCTACAACATCCGGTTTTCTCCAGGATGTGGGCGGGCGCTGGATGCCACAGGGTACTGGCATTCCCGCGATCAGACGCCCACCTTTGCCCCATGTTTTTCAGAAACTAGTGCTCCTTCCTTGGTAGTTTTTTACTCTGCAACTTCGGTGGGAAGCCGTGCATTGGCCATGGGAGTGCTACGCCTCCCAGATGTGCCGGTGTGATTGCACCTGGAAACTCCGCAGGGCTACTGTTCTTTTGGCGGAGCAAATGCTCCATGTGACTGGGGACAAAGTTCTTCAGCAGAACAGAGTGGGAATTGCCACAGCTTTGTATTTTCACACGTTTGGAAACAGTGGCCTCCACCACAGGATAAGGAAACCTCTTAAAATTTTTGGAGCCTCCCAGTGTTTTGTGACTGGACCTAGCCTTTGTGGCTGCCATTTTGTTATTGGTCCCATGATCTTGGTATGCCAGCCTCCAGGTGGAGCCTGGGAATCCCCCAAAATTATAGCTCATTTCCAGACTACTCAGATCAGTTCCCCTGGAGAAAATGGATGCTTTGGAGGGGGGCGTCTATGGCTTTGTGCTCTACTGAGGTCCTTTTCCTCCCCAGGCTCCACCTCCAAATCTCTACCCACCCCCCACCAATGGCCAGGGGACACCTGAGAACACTAATGTCATCTACCATGGCAGCTATTTTCTTGTGGCACCCACTGCATTTTCAGATTTCCCCAAAGGACCCACAGACTGAACATCACCAGATAAATGGTTAGTATGAAGAAATACATTTGCAGAACATGGCATTCTATGGTTAGATTCCCATTTGGCTTTCCATGACCACAGTAGCACTTTCAAGCCACCCTAATCCTGGAAATCACAAGCCCTTCCTCCAGGCTATCCATTTACTTGATGACACCCAGGATGGAACACCTGGCAATTAATTAGTCTGTGTGATGCAGCATTAGTAGATGCCAGAGGCATGATGGGAAGCACACAGTGATTATTGTCAGTAAGATCAGGACAGAAAATGGGGTTTCAATACAGGATAGGAAACTTAGGCCAATGGTTACGGAGGAAAATGCCCAGGTGTATCTTTCTGTATTTATTTATTTACTTCATTTATAAGCCACTTTTCTCTGGGGATCCAAAGTGGTTTATTATGTTGTCCTCTTCTCCATTTTGTCCTCACAGCCACCCAGTGAGGTAGATTAAGCTGAGAGCATGTGACTGGCCCAACGTCTCCAAGGAAGCTTCCATGGCAGAGCAGCAGTTCTGGGGTTTCCAGGGGGGGCCACCAGCAGGGAGTGGGGGCATAGGGTTGCCAGATCCAGTTTGGGAAACTCCGGGAGATTTAGGAGTGCAGCCTGGGGAGAACAGAGACCTCACGATGCCATGGAGTCCATCCTCCAAAGCAGCCAATTTCTTTGGGGCAAATGATCTCTGCACTGGAGATGAGCTGTAATTCTGGAGGATCCCCAGGTCCTACCTGGAGGCTGGCATCCTTATAAAACTTGGTCTGCCAGATCCTAGTCCAAGAGTCTAGCCATCACACCACAGTGGCTCTCCATTCCCCCACCCCAGTTGTTTCATTTTACCTTAAGTGCTTACTTGGGCCTTACTATATATATTACACCATTTACAGGTCTACCCCAGAGAGTTCTGTGTTCAAAGCACGGAGAAATTTAATTCTGAGATGCATGGAGGCCTGATTCTGAATGGGACTGTAGTATTTTGGAGGAGGGAGGCTTAAGCATGTTTTCCTGAGCTGAAAGGGTCCCATGGAACTGCTGTTTGACCCCATCGAGAAACTTAAATATAGGCCTTTGGCACAGGGTTGTCAGCTCTGGGTTGGGAAATGGGGAGGGATCTCAGTTGGGTGTAATGCCATAGAATCCACCCCCAAAAGCAGCCATTTTCTCCTGGGGAACTGATCTTGGCCATCTGGAGATCAACTGTAATAGCAGGAATTCTCCAGGTGCTACCTGGAGGGTGGCAACCTTACTTTGGGATGGTATAAATACCATCTCCCATAGGCCATTTCAGGTAAGGTAACTGGTATATAAGAACACTGAAACATAACAATGGCCTTGCTGGATCATGTAGTCCAGCATCCTGTCTCACACCCACCATTTTCTCTGGCGGTCCAACAACAGGGCGCCAAGGCCTTCCCCGATGCTGCCTCCCAGCATTGGTAGTCAGAGGCAATTAGCCTCTGGAGGTTCCCTTGAGTCACCATGGCTGGTAACCACTAATAGACCTGTCCTCCATGAATCTATCCAATCCCCTTTTAAAACCATCCATCCTCTGGCAGTGAATTCAACTTTTTAATTTTATATATGTGTTGGGGATGAGCTTAATCCCTCTCTTCATTTGTGTCATGGCCCCAATTTTGAAGTAGGGCCTCAAGCACAGGAGAGTTAAGTTGCAGCACAGAAGTCACAGTGTACATCTGGTCTGACAGGACCCAAGGCAGACCTCAGGGTTGCCAGGAAGGAGCCCTGGGGGGGGAAGTCCTGCCTCTTTAATAGAAGCTGAATGTGTGGAAATAGACAGCTGACACTTTTCATGGCATGCAGGTAAATAACATCACAGGTGCATAACACCCCATTAAGCTGCAATTAAAGGGACAGGACATTTTTTTCCCCCTTCAGGTGCCCATTTAGCAACCCTGTAGCTAGGGTTACCAAGCTCCAGGTGGTGCACACCAAACAGAGAGATCACGGGATGGAAGTTGAGAAGAAGCAGACAACCGTGATGTATTATGCCAAAAAAGACTCCAAGGACTAGAAATTTCTCCCCCCACCACTATTCAGTTTACTGGAAGCAATTCAAATGCCATCATGAATGTTACTATGGGATATGAACGGAGCGTTTGCCAAATGGATTAATATTATATTTCAACGCTACCCACTTTGACGAAATGAGATATTATGTGCATAGTTCGTTGGTGTTGATGGCGTTTGAATTGCTTCCAGTAAACTGAATATTGGAAAATGAAATTTCTAGTCCTTGGAGACTTTTTTGGCATAATACATCACGGTTGTCTGCTTCTTCTCAAGCGCCAGGTGGTGGCTGAAGATCTCCTGGGATTACGCCTGACCTCCAGGTGACAGAGGTCAGTTCCCCTGGAGAAAATGGCTGTTTTGAAAGGTGGAATCTTATGGCATTATAACCCACTTAAGCCCCTGCCCCTCCCCAAACTCCGCCTTCCTCAGGTTCTACCCCCCAAAATCTCCCAAATGTTTCCCCACCTGGAGCTGGCAACCCTACCCTGTGGCAGATCTGGGGGAAAATACAGCATGTCGTTAAGGCTCTCTATATAACCTGCATTATGGGTTTTAGGGTTGCTGACTCCAGGTCAGGAAATCCCAGACGATTTAGGGATAGGCCCTAAGGAGGTTAGGTTTGGTGTAGGGAGTGATCTCAGTGGGGTGTAATGCTATAGAGTCCACTCTCCAAAGCTGCAATTTGCTCCAGGGGAACTAATCTCTGTAATATGGAGATCAGTTGTAATTCCAAGATCTTTAGGCCTCACCTGGAGGTTGGCAGGCAGCCCTAAATGTGACAGCCATGGTATGTGAGAGAGAAAGGGAGGGGGAGGCTGTGGGGCACCTGCCTTCTGGACGGAAGAATATCCAGTCCCCCACTCTGGCCCCTCCCATAGATTCTTTATACCCCACCCGCCCACAATCAAATAAAAAGGGGGACACAAGCTTTTTGTTTTTTTTTAGAAAAAGGATTGGTGGCATGTAAGCAGTGTGCTTCCTAATGGTCTCTTATTTGCATACCTGCTAGGGTAAGGCTGTAGTTCTATGTGTCACAACAAATTTTTCTTTTTTTTTTCTTCTTTTTTTTCTTTTTGGGGCCTTCTGAAGTCTAAGTCCTCGAGGAATCCGTTGTTGTCTGACATAATCAGTTAAAGAAACTGCATGTAAATGGAGCCTGATTCTCCTTTTATACAAGTTAGAAATTTCATTCCAATCCATTTGTGCAGTTGTCTGGCCTTCTTCTAACATACTAAGGGTGATTTCCCACTAAAGCTTGCTGCGGGATTGTGCCGCCGTTTGCCCGGAGATTTTTAGTCAATTTCACACCCGAAGCCGTGTCAATATGACATCATTTCTGGTTTTACCATAGTGTTTCCAGAGATTCCTAGAGTGGCATGACATCACTTCTGGGTTTTCCTGGAGGGGAAGTCAGGCCATCATGCAGAAATCTTCCCCATGTACCCCGTCCATTTCCCACTGGGCAGTTTGCAGAGGACGACAATTAGGTCTCATGGGCTGCACACTAACTGAAGGCCAAACTGGACATCATACAGCATATCCATGACTGGATGTTCTGATCTGTGCCCCCATTTTTTAAAAGCTAGCTATTGGAGATCTCAGTTCAAATTAGAACTGCAGTTCTATACAAGTTAGAACTGCAGTTCTAGGCACAAGGAGAAGGGTTAACTATTTCCTCTGTGCCAACACCTCCCCAAGGCTAGAATTAGTCCCAGTAGAGAAAGAAGACAGGTACTGGTTTTGTCAAAATGCAGCCCCGCGGCTTCGGGTGTGAAATTGACTAAAAATCTCCGAGCAAACGGCGGCACAACCTGCGCCTCTTCCCCACCACTGCCCTGGCCCCCTACCTGCTCGAGGCCATGCGCGTCCTCCGCGTCGCCCTCCGCGAACCACAAGCAGCCACACACTTTCCTGCACTTCCTGGCCTTCTAAAAGAGTCCAGTGGAACCTTTAAGACCAAGGTTTATTCATGTACAAGCTCTCCCTCCTCTGTGAGGGCAGATCTGCGTGCTCCCACCCCCCCATAGCTAGCAATCCAAAACAGTTCAGTGGAGCCTAAGCGGTGGGTGTTGCCTTCTGTCAGGGGGCGTGGCATATGCAAATAAGTTATGCTAATGAGTTATGCTAATGAGCTCCTGCACCACTTTTTCTACGAAATGACTCCTGCTCACATATAACTACAAGCCAACAGAACAATCAATCACCATGTATACTCAAACAATTGTTGTTTGTTCTTTTATATATACCATGTGTGAATTTCAGTTATCAGCATGATTGCAAAAATAATTCTACAAAGTAAAATATACAACTTAGCAGTACATTCAAAATAATAATACAGCTCCTAATTACAAAAACAATCCAGACAAACGACGGAGTTCTAGTACAATATCCGTTTACGTGTCCTTCATCAGGTTTGTCCTTCTCTTGTTGTTTTTTCACAGGCATGAAGTGCTGCAAGCCATATTTCAAAATGGTAATTCTTATAAATTTTTGGCAGTGCGCCACAGCGCTTAGTTTCTGGTGACTGGGGAGCTCCTCTAGCAGGCTTTAATGTGACAAGCTGATGGAGCTGCGATGGAAAGTGGGGGCTGCCAGCTTATGGCTGCAACTGTACACCCAATGCATGCCTATGATATGGGATAGTGGCTAGAGCAGAGGGCCCCAAACTTTTTGAGCCTGTGAGCTCCTTTGGGACTCTGACATAGAAGCAAAATGGCTGCTGCAGCTTAACATCAGTCACACAGTGAAGATCCCTGTGCAGTAGTGGCAGCTGCCACCAATGCAACATTTTAAACAATCTGCACAATCAAATCTCCCATGACCAATCAGAAGCCTTGCTGTGAAAAGCCCCACCCAGCCTTGCGCACTTCCCAAAAAACACTTAGTGGCTGCCAGGAAAGGTGCCAGCAGGCACCACATTGGAGACCCCTGACCTATCGCATTGGACCGGGATCTGGGACACGAGGGTTTGAATCCCAACTCTGCTATGGAAGCTCACTGGGTGACTTTGAGTCAGTCACTCTCTTGCAGCCTAACCTACCTTCCAGTGTTATTGTTGTTGAGCAATTGAGGCAAGGGGGACGGTGTTATGAGCTGCTTTGAGTCTCCACTAGGGAGTAAAGCAAAGTACAGACGGATATTGCAGGAAAGCTCTGTGATGGGTAACTTACCCAGAGAATGAAAAGTAAAGGTATTCGGGCAGTACAGGTGATGAAACGGAGGAGCTCTGGTGTGGACTGGTGCTCCAGTAGGAGACTTACTGTATGTAAGATGTTCTGAGCACTGTGAAGGAAAAGCAAGGACATTTTTGCCATAAAGAAATAAAAGCGATCCTTTGCAGTGCCCTCTGGGATGTTGAGTAAGGCTGATTCTGCACCCATCTGTTTCCCTGAAGTTCTTCCACAGCCATGTTAGAAGGTTAATCTCTCTCTACACTGCATGCCACTTTCACTTTCTTTGTTCATCAGGTTTTATGGTACCTTCTGCATAGATTTATGGCCATTCAGGGGTGACTTCGCAGTCTATGTGGCGTTCCCCCAGGGTATCTGAATGTGGTTTTGAGCAGCACCTTTTCCTTCCTCTGCTTCCAATTGGAAGGGGACAATAAGCAGGCAATTTGACATGGCTTCATTGATCTTCGTCAGTTCCCCCACCCCTATTGCCCCCTCTGTATTTATCACCTCACCATGAATTACTTGGCTCAGGCGGCTAATGAATGCTGAGGCAAGTACTGACACAGGAAAATCTGCATACCAATGCAGGAGGGAGCGTTGGAAACAAAATAGATGGCAAGCTGACACTGGCCAATGCAGAAACCAGGATCTGAGGCAATGCTATGAAAACAGATGTTCTGAGGCAAGGGGGAACCAGGTTGAGTGCTGATAAAATGTGAAGTAAATGCCAGATGCAGAATGGACCTTTGGTATCAGCCTCCTTTTGTCCTCAAAGATCCTCTTGTGCTTGGAGCAGAAGTGGAAAGGGGAACAGCATTACCAGTGGCTGCTGAACCAACACTTGAACCAGAGAGGATCACAGTGTCAGCATCGAGAGAAAAATCCCATGGTCATCTTGGGGTGTGTACCCAAACCTCTGTACTGCTTCCTCAATGCAAGGGCCACCAGGCAAACAATAACTTGCCGCCCTATGAGAAGTAGAATCTCTTCCTTGCTATATTTACTCTGGAGGAGTATTACTTTTGTTATTTGCCAGAGGATCTCTCTCTCTCTCTCTCTCTCTCTCTCTCTCTCTGTGTTTCTTATGCAGACATTTCTCTTCATCATGTCACCTGATCTGGCTGGATCTTGGCCTGACTCATGCATTTCAGTCTCTGAAAATACACCCTTGCTTTCTGCCAGCCTATAGATAGCATCAGCAATGCAGAAGAATTAACTTTTCTTTTGGAAGTTGCTTCCTGGCCCTCCCACTAGGGAAGTGAATGGACACTTTCCAAACAAGTCTGTGTGTGCATGCGTGGGGGGGGGGATCGTGCACATGCAGGGGTGAAGTCTTTTGTTCTCTTGTTCTAAACAGTTGCTGACTCATCCACTCCCGATGCACCTCGACCTGTTTTTTAAAATACCCGTATGTTGAAAAGCCCTGACCTGGATGGCCAAGGCTAGCCTGATCTCATCAGATCTCAGAAGCTAATCAGGGTCCCCATGCAGAGGCAGGCAATGGCAAACCATCTCTGTTAGCTTCCTGCCTTGAAAACCATAAAGGGTTACCATAAATCAGCTGCAACTTGATGGCACTTTAGACTAGGGATGGGACTGAAAAAAAAGGCAGTTTGGATCAGGATCCCTGGTGGCCCACGGACCAAACCTCAAACCAAACTGGCCTCACATGGACCAAACTGGTCTTGCAAGTTTGGGATGTGGTGGAATGGTGGGGATCCCCCAGGAAGGGACTTCCTCCTTTCTCCTGGCTGTGGCAAGCCACGGGTGGAAGAAAGGGGGATAGATCACCCGGGAAGTGGCTTCCCTTTTCCCTTTCTCCTGGCTGTGTGGCCAGGAGAAAGGAGGGAATCACTAGGGAAGATGCTGGCAAGCCATGGAAAGCAGAAAGATGGGGGTGAAGTGCCCCCCAAAGGTTTAAGGCCTTCTTTCTGCTCCCTGCAGGGAGCAGAAAGCAGGGCCATTTAAATGGTAGCTAAAGGCAGGGTTTAAATGCCTATGAGCCATTTAAACCAAACAGCAGTTTCTCCTGAAGAGCAGAAGGCAGGTAAACTCATGCTTTCTGTTCTTCACAGTCACAAGCCACCATGAGTTGTGTCAAAAATTAGTAGCAGTTCATCCCAGTTCTTCACGAATCCTGGTTCGTGAATCCCAAGCAGGCCAAAATTCAGGTTGTGCCCATCCCTAGTTTATACGAACACATGTTTAACAAGCAGCTATACTAGGCCTGCTGTTCAGAAGAAGCAACTAAAAGTTCCCTTTAACTAGTACACATGTACTTTGTGGTTTGTGTGACCAATACTTAGATCCCTGGCATGTTTACTCTGGGACTGAGAGACTGATCTTCAAAATGAGTAAACTGCAATTTATTTTCTTTCTTTCTTTCTTTCTTTCTTTCTTTCTTTCTTTCTTTCTTTCTTTCTTTCTTTCTTTCTTTCTTTCTTTCTTTCTTTCTTTCTTTCTTTCTCTCTCTCTCTCTCTCTCTCTCCTCCCTTCCCTCCCTCCCTCCCTCCCTCCCTTCTTCATACCTGACTCAGCTTCCCTGAGAGCACTATGAATTATAGCATTTATTTATTTATTTATTGCAATAATTTCCTTGCTGTCTTTCTCTCTTTCACATACAGAGGGACAGCGTGGTGTAGTGGTTAAAGTGTTGGATCTGGGAAACCTAGGTTCAAATCCCCATTCATGCCATGGAAGCTTGCTGGGTGACCTTTGGCCAGTTTTATAAACTCAGCCAAACCTACCTCATAGGGCTGTTGCCAGGATAAAATGAAGACGAGAACGGTGTGAGCCGTTTTCAAGTCAGTATCTGGGAAATGAAACAAGAACTTAGTTTTATGGAGGTTTAGTCACATTCACATGCATTTGCAGTAGCGGAACAAACAGAAGCCTAATCTAAATGATATCATCACCTATTGCAAGTGGCCAGCTAATCTGGCTGCACAAGTATAGAGGAATGACATCATGGGTGTAGTTCTGGTTTACCTGCACAGGGGAGATTTGCAGAACTATCTTGCCACTTGGTAGACCATGAGGAGAGAGAACAAATGCAGGAGAAGGAGTCAGATAAAAGCTTCCAGGTTAGACAAAGGGAGGCATCACACCTATACACAGCCTGGTTCTAGTGCAGAGGGAAATACAGCACCCTCCAGTGTCCAGGCATGCTGAACTCTATTCCTTTACTTCAATGCTGTAGGTATGGTGAGAATTTCTGGATTCTCAGGGCACTCCCTAGGAATGTGTAAAAACAAGACTTTATAAATTAACCAAAAGGGGCAAAAAGTCCCCAAACTGGCCTACTGAAGACTGAGCGTGCTTATTGCCTCTGGGATGTTGAGAGTAGCTGAGACTCAGCTACAAGGGATGGGGAAACTGGTTTGCTTGAGCCCCTGAAAACTTATAGAATCTTGAATAGGGAGATTTAGGTTGGGGAGGGAAGCATTTCTCAATTCCATGGATCGGATCCAAGGGGGAAATTCCTCTGATGGAAGGAGGGCAATTTTCACTAATTAATTAATTAATCAGTCCATTTTTCTCACTGAGACTTAAAGCAGATCACACAGTGAAAGTCAATGCAATCAGTAGGATGTGACCTCTGATGAGCAGCGTAATCAGACTAAGGTTGCCAGGTCTGGGATGGAAAATACCTGGAGACTTTGGGGGGTGGAGCCTAGAGAAGGTGGGGTTTGGGAAGGGGAGGGGTCTCAGCCTGGTCCAATGACATACAGTCCACCCTTCAAAGCAGCCATTTTCTCCAGGGGAACTGATCTCTGTCAGTTGGAGATCAGTTGTAAAAGCGGGAGATCTCCAGGCCCCACCTGTAGGCTCACAACCCTAAATCAGACCAGGATTACAGAAATCTGAAACAAAGGAAAAAGTATTAGACATGATATGTCAACAATGCAGAAAAATGGTATTACAGAAGTGGCACACAACTGGAGTGGGAGCAGAGCAGGATAATGCACACAGCAAATGTGGGGGGGGCCGTTCTAGTAGAAGAGACATATGTGGGGACAAGAGGAGGACAAAAGGCACCCCTGGAAAGTGGGAAAAGATAGACCAGTACACTTCTGTTCTCCCTATTCCAAGGTGAGAACTTCTGGATAGCTGGGAGATTTGGGATCAGGTAGAAAAGCATGTTTAGGAATGGAGACTTGGGAGACAAGCTGTCATGTTAAACAACATTGCTGAAAAGTTGTCCAGGAGAGGCCCATGCAGGGCTTTTTTTGTAGAAAAAGCCCAGCAGAAACTCGTTAGCATATTAGGACACATCCCCAACAGTGCAGCTCATTAGCGTATTAGGCCACACCCCCATGCCTTCCCTTGGCAGCTGCAGGGAGCCCGGGTAAGCCCCCCCTTGAAGGGAAGGCAGTTGCAGGGAGCCTGGGCAAGCTGACCCTTGGACAGGCTGAGGATGGCACAGGGAGGCATTTAAATGCCTCCCTGATCCTTCCAGCCCCCCTGGCCTGCCCACCTCGGAGTTGCTGGGGAGGGGTCACTCTCCAGGCTTTCCCTCTGTAGCCACGCATGCAGAGGTTTGGGGTGTAGTGGGCGTGGCCAACTCTGAAGCCAGCCGGAACTCCGTTCCTGTGCGTTCCTGCCCAAAAATCGCCCTGGGCCCATGTAATTCTAGCATCAGGTTTGAAGATTATCAAAGCATTAAAGAAAATGGCTGGGCTATATTTCCCAATAATGCCTTGACAAATACTGGGAGATTGGGGAGTGGTGCCCAGGGAGGGCAGAATTTGGGGAGGATGTGGTATCACTTCCAGGTGATGCCCTGAATTGCTTCCCTTAGTCTCTACCATCTTTATCACAGAGACTAGGGGAAATTCTTAGAATGTCATTATGTGGAGGCCAGTTTTTCTCCTCCTCGTAACTTTCTTGGGGGCAGGAAATTGAGGCTGGAGCTAAATCTCCACTCTGTGCAGGTAAATGGGAGGCCTGGACTAGATCCACCTATGAAAGAGAGTGGAGGTCTTTGAATAAATGAAGCTCATGGAGTAGACCCAGCTACTGCTCCAGCCTATCTCTGACTACCAAAAGCTGAGGAGATACAATAGAGGATGATCTTATCCTTAGAATACCCTGTGTATGTTTCCCAAGATCATCTTTGGCTACGATGAGAAACTAAATGCTAAATAAGATGGATCCTTGATCCAACAAAGTAATTTCTTATGTTCAGAAGATATCTGTAGTTTGAAGATGAATTACAACTAGTTTAAAAATGTAGCTGATCCAGGGCTGACATGAAGGGTGTGTGCTCTGAAAGAAAACAATGGATTAAAGGGAATATTTGTAACACTAGTTAAACATTGTGGTTTTACTCAGTATTTACTTGACATGCCTTCTGTTTGCTTCCATCTTATCTGTCATCTGCCTGTTCGTCTAAGTGAGGAAATTAACTTTAGATCCACAAGAGTTAAAACTGAAGATGGTGTCACTGTGTCACATGTCACATGGACTACTGTAATGCTCTCTACATGGGGCTTCCCTTGTCCCAAATCCGGAAGCTACAGCTGGTGCAGAATGTGGCAGCCAGGCTGTTATTGGGTCTCCCCTTGAGGGAGAACATTAAACCTGTGCTGAAGGCACCGCACTGGCTACCTACAGCATACCAGATTTGCTTCAAGGTGCTGGTTCGTACCTACATGGCCAGGGTCCTGCATACCTGAGGGACAGCCTTTCCCCATATATTGCCCAGAGAGTACTATAGTCTAGGTCACAAAATCTCCTTGTTCCCCCTGGCCCAAAAGATGTCAGGCTGACCACAACCAGGGCGAGAGCTTTGCCTCTGTTTAAGTGCCTCGCATCTATGCCCACATTATATATGGGACCTGACACCAGTCTACATCTAATGCTGATCAGATTTTCTATGGTGACAATTGTTGTTGTTCAGTCGCACAGTCGAGTCCGACTCTTCGCGACCCCATGGACCGGATCACGCCAGGCCCTCCTGTCTTCCACTGTCCGCTGAAGTTTGCTCAATTTCATGTTCGTTGCATCGATGACACTGTCTAACCATCTCATCCTTTGCCGTCCCCTTCTTCTTTGACCTTCAATCTTTCCCAGCATCAGGGTCTTCTCCAGTGAGTGCTCCCTTCTCATTTGGTGGCCAAAGTATTTGAGCTTCAGCTTCAGGATCTGGCCTTCCAGGGAACAGTCAGGGTTGATTTCTTTTAGGACTGAATGATTTGATCTCCTTGCAATCCAAGGGACTCTCAAGAGTCTTCTCCAGCACCATAGTCTTCTGGTGCCAATTACGATGCCAATTACGGACAGTTAATTCACCATCAAAACTGTAACATCTTATGAATTGTTTTAGATTTTATCTTGTTTTATCCTTTTAAACTTGTATGATATTTGTGGATCTGGAAGCCACCCTGAGCCTGCTTCAGCGGGGCGGGTGGGGTATAAATTAAATGGAAAAAATAAACAGACAAACAATGGAATGCTCAAATGCCTAATGAACATTGGCATAGCACAGTGGTTAAGAGTGGCGGTCTAGGACCTAAGACAAACAGGTTCAAATCCCTCGGTGTGACAGAATTTTGCCAGGGGATCTTGGGCCTGTCACATTCTCTCAATCTGACGTAATTCACCGGGTTGTTGTGAAGATAGAGTGGCGGAAGAGAGAATGATATGATAAGTTGCTTTGGCGCCCCATGAGGATCAAAACAGAATATAAATACATTAAAATATAATTAAAACATGCTTTGTATCAGTGGTAGCAAAGGTGTTGTCTTTGTGATTGCTTCCACAGAATTATAGAATCATAGAGTTGGAAGGGACCCCCAGGGTCATCTAGTTCAAACCCCCACACAATGCAGTAAATTCACAAATACTTCTCCCCCACACCCCCATTGACCCGTTCCACATCCAGAAGATGACAAAAAACCTCCAAGATCTCCAGCCAAGCTGACCTGGAGAAAAATTGCTTCCTGATCCTAAAGTGGCGATCAGCATTTCCCTGGGCATGTAAGAAAGGGCCACAAGAACTAAGCACTGAGGCAACCCTTCCTGCCCTCCCTCTCATGATCTGCCTGAGTTCACAGAATCACCATTGTTGTCAGATGGCCATCTAGCCTCTGTTTGAAAACCTCCAAAAAAGGAGAGCCCACCACCTCCCAAGGAAGCCTGCTCCACTGAGGAACCGCTCTAACTGTCAGGAAGTTCTTCCTAATGTTTAGCCAAAAACTCTTCAGTCACTAAGAGTGGTATGGAACTAAGCCCCACATGACATGAGCTACCCACATGATCAGGTCTGTAATCAGCAATGGGATCCCACACTGGAGAACCAACTGGGAAATATCAGCATCTAACATTTGAGCAGGTAAGCAGATGGGAGAGTTTGCTGGAAGGAACAAGGTGCTGAAGTCTTCCCTTTCATACCAACAGGGCTATAGTCAGCCTTTTTGGCTCAGTAGGGCTACCATATTTGCCAGGTACAGCTTTAAGGAAAGGAATGGGAAAATCAGAAGCAGAGTTGTTTAGGATACTTTCAGCCTCCGTTTCAGACTCAAGGGGACTTAAAGGTAAAGGTAAAGGTTCCCTTGCTCGAAAGCCAGTCGAATCCGACTCTAGGGTTGCGGTGCTCATCTCCGTTTCAAAGCCGAAGAGCCAGCGCTGTCCGGAGACGTCTCCGTGGTCATGTGGCCAGCATGACTAAACACCAAGGCGCACGGAATGCTGTTACCTTCCCACCGAAGTGGTCCTATTTATCTACTTGCAATTTCTTGCTTTCGAACTGCTAGGTTGGCAGGAGCTGGAACCAGAGACGGGGCTCACTCCGTCTTGCGGCACACTCGGGTCTCGAACTGCTGAACTACTGACCTTCCACAGCCTGCAGTTCAGCGTCTTAACCACTTGAGCCACCGCAGCTCCATAGGGGACTTACAATGGAGCAATTTTTGCCAGCTCTTGCCTCCTGCTTCAGACTTCCACTTTGCCTCTGCTACATACCCTCCCCCTTTCTTGGGGGGGTGTTTACTGACCCACACAAGCACAGTTTGGGAGGTCACAGAAAACAGCAGTGGGAGGGGGGAGGCGTTGCCTTCCTCAAGGATGACTCTGCTTGCGTGTCTTCTGATCCATCCATTAGTTTTTAAATTATAACAATTTACTGATAATTTGTGACAAACCCCAAATCTCTACTTCATGAGGAAGGCTGCCTCAACTCGGCTCCTGTGAGGGCTGACCCCTGAAAAGTATAGGTTTTCGTAATATGATAAGAAAGAAAATGTGCCATTAGTATTTTTTATTAGGATAATGTTTAGAAGAATGACAAAATTGAAAACAGCTATTTCTTCATGTGGGAGCTTCCAGAAAAGATAGACGGTTACTGTGTCAGAACCCAAACGAAAACAGAAAACCATTGTGTGGCTGCAGGGGAGGTGGGTGAGGCAGGCATTTTGGAAGCACAATTGGTCCCCTGTATGAGCTGTTTTGCATTCCCACCAAATATGCCCCATTGATTGCAATACTATGCTAAATATTTCACTTCATTAATACAGTTTGCTACAAAGCTGAGATGATGATTCTCCTCCTCTGTCGCAGATTTCACGCAACACCATTTTTCTTCAGCTCCCCTCCCCCCTCCCCGATCTCCTTCTCTTTCTCCCTTTTAGGTTGAAGCATGAAGAAAACCCCAGTTGACAGAATAAACAACTGATTCATGTCTAGACTGATCACTTTCGAATCACACTTTGCTGTGGTGGGACTCCTGTACTGCATTTTTTTAGCAACGTTAGCTCAGAAGGTACTGCTCTGTTTGGAATCAAACAATGGCCCTTTTTGTCACATTACCCATAGGCCTCCGACGGCAAAGACAAATATATATCCTCTAAGTTTTCATAGCTGAAATAGGGATATACTCGCCACAGCTCCCTGCCACACTCACAATATTTTGGATTACTAAAAATTCTCTTCCATCTGCTATATTTTATGAAGAAGAAAGAGAAGAGATTGGATTTATACCCCACCCTCCACTGCCCAACGGTGTCACAGCGCAGCTTACAATCTCCTTTCCCTTCTCCTCCCCACAACAGACACCCTGTGAGGTAGGTGGGGCTGAGAGAGCTCTGACAGAAACTGCTTTTTTTCAAGGACAGCTGTGCCAGAACTATGGCTTGCCCAAGGTCATCCAGTAGGTGCAAGTGGAGGAGTGGGGAATCAAACCCGGTTCTCCCAGATTAGAGTCCGCACACTTAACCACTTATGTTGGTGTTACGTGCTGTCAAGTTGCTTCTGACTTATGATGACCCTATGGATGAATGACCTCCAAAACATCTTAGCATTAACATCCTTGCTCAGGTCTTGCAAACTGAGGGCTCTTGTGGCTTCCTTGATTGAGTCCCTCCATCTCATGTTGGGTCTTCTTCTTTCTGTTGCCTTCGGCTTTTCCTGGCATTATTGTCTTTTACATTATGTCTTGCCTTCTCTTGAAGTGACCAAAATTTAGCCTCAGTTCAGTCATTTTAGCATGTAGGGAGAATTCAGGCTTGATTTCATCTAGAACTTGCTTATTTGAATTTTTGGCAGTCCATGATCATTGCAAAACTCTCCCACAACATCACATTTCAAATCAGTTTTATTCCTGTCAGTTTGCTTCACTGTCCAGCCTTCACATCCACATATAATAAAGGGGAATACCATTGCATGAAATAGGTTAGATTGACTTAATCTTTAATAATCACCTTTTTGCCATTTGTTGTTTTGATTAAAGATACACTTGAAAAACCTTATTGTCCCACAACAGTCTGCTACATTTCTATCGTACCATTCCTCTAAGGATCTCTGGGCAGAGTACATGGTTCCCCCCTCCCTACTTTGATCCTCACAACAACCCTGTAAGGTAGGTTAGGGTGAGGAAATGTTCCTGGTCCAAGGCAGCCTATAAATTTTGCAGCAGAGTTGGAATTTGAACTTGGAGCTCCCCAGCTCAAAACATACCTCAGCACATACAGAGCGAGCAGTGCAGGGCTATATACTGTGTAATGCCTTTGTGTGCATGCACAGAGAGCAAGATGCATTTATCCCCCCTCCCCAGCAATGTAACTGAACAATGACAGCTATAGCAACTCATGCTAAGATTTTTAAGCTCTTCAAAAATCTGTAAATAATAATAATCATGTGCAGTTAAATCACACAACCAGCTCTTGGCGACTCTCTATGGGGTTGTCCAGACATAGGCTTGCCAAGAACTTACCGTGTGCCGGCAGGGGATGGATACGTCCTCGCAGTGCCATCCCTGGGGGAAGGACAGGCGTGGAGCACCATGCTGTTGCCAGCAGGTGACACTAGGCGATGCTCTGGCAATGCGGCTGGAAACTCGATGGTACCATTGAGTTTTCAGCCCCATTGCCAGAGCGTCGCCTGGCGTCACGTCCTGGCAATGGCATGGTGCATTACAAGGAGGACTGGTCAGGCCGGGGAGCATGCGTCCCCCACTCCCATGCGGTAAGTACTTGAGAACCCTATCCAGACAAGAGATGAGCAGAGGTGGTCTGCCATTGCTTTCTTATGCATAGCAACCTCGGTTTTCCTTGGTGGTCCCACATCCAAGTGCTAACCACGTCCAACCCCACTTAGTTTGCAGGCTCTCACAGACTCAGGCTAGTCTGGCTATTCAGGCTGCTTCAGAAGTCCATGAGAGTTGCAAAGTAAGCAGACAGGTAGCAAAAAACAGAAATGTAGGGACACTTGGAGATGTTGCAAGGGTTTATCAGCTGTACCTCCTCTAGCACTATGGCTACCAGGTCTGGTTTGGAAAATACCTGGAGATCAGCAGGGTATAATGCCATAGAGTCCTCCCTCCAAAGCAGCCATTTTCTCCAGGGGAATGAATCTCTGTCGTCTGGTGATCAGTTGTAACACCAGGAGATCTCCAGGTGCTACCTGGAGGCTGGCAACCTGATAAGAACATAAGAGAACATAAGAACATAAGAGAAGCCAATGTTGAATCAGGCCAATGGCCCATCCAGTTCAATACTCTGTCACACAGTGGCCAAAAATGCCAGGTGCCATCAGGAGGTCCAGCAGCAGGGCCAGGACACTAGAAGCCCTCCCACTGCTGCCCCTCCAGCACCAAGAATAGAGTGCATCACCTGCCCCAGACTGAGAGTTCCTATCTATACCTTGTGGCTAATAGCCACTGATGGACTTCTGCTCCATATGTTTATCTGATGACTAGCACCGACTATTCAGTCCTACTAGTTTCTCCTTTCTCATTCTGCCCAGTCAGTACAGTTGCCAACTGACCAGGAAAAACAGCTTGGGCTGCTCTTGAACCCTTAACAGCAGCTTGATGTGTTGGAAGTTCCAGATGCGATGTCCCCTGTTTCAGACCTCCAGACTGAGTGGCAAGAGAGACTAGATAGTGTTATGTCCGCAGACCACCGCTAGGGCACAGTGGTCTACACAAGGAGCTTGGCTCCGAGAGAACAATGGGGACTAGGATCCTGAGACTCCTAGTCAGCACCTATGGGAACTATGGCGGGAAATTCAAACCTGCCAATGGGACCTGTGAGTGGCATCTGCCCTCTCCTCTGTTTTATCAGAGTTTATTTCTTCTTTAATAAACCAAGTGCTTTTTCTTTAAACAATTGGTCTTCTGTTCCTCTGTGGGTTTAAACTCTGCCAGATTTTTCTAGTAGCCCATGACCTGGGGAAATTATATGTGCTGACTTGTCTTTCTTCTTGCATTAATTTGCATTGTGTTTATTTATATCCAGCTTTTCTGCCCAGCAGGGACTCAGAGTGGCTTAGACCTTTGTTCTCCCCTCCTCCATTTCCCCACAGCAACAACCCTGTAAGGTAGGTCTGACTGAGAGAATATGGCAGGCCCAGGTCACCCAATGTGCTTCTGTAGTAGAGGTGGGAATTCAAACCCGAGTCTTCCGGGACGCTAGTCCAAACACTCCATCCGCTATGCTGTTCCACCTCTCACTCGTGCCTCCTTTTTCTACATCAGTGGGAACCCCAGATAATCCCTGATGGCAGTAGTGTGACATCATCACCTGAGGCCACCTTCTTGGCCCCTGCCAGCCCGCCCAGACTTGCCTGCTCTTTGCTCAGCTTTCAGTCTACGTGTCCATCATCACCTGCAGGTGACGTTGCTTACAGATATAGGTGGGATGGTTGGTTCCACACCAGTCAAATAGGGTGCAACCAGCATCATTCATGCCTGGAGTTATAACCGTGCTCCCAGACATCACCACCACCCTCAATCCGCTAATCTCCTGTTTTCCCCGTTACACTCCCAGTTTTTCCTGGCATCAATTTATTTTGTTTTGGGGCTGTTGTTGTTTTTACTATTTTGTAAGCAACACATTTTTCTCATCTGAACAGCAACCTCCAGGCAGTGCAGCAACAGCTACTGACAGTCACTTAAGAAAAGTTTAATGGTGTGGTAACACTACTAAGGATTAGCACCATTTCTTACTGCGGGGTTTCCAAAGGCGATCATTTGCATTTGAGAGGGAATATTTAGCTCAGCTCATCGTGCAGCCTTATTAGGACTCTGAGAAGGGGGAGGGGGTGGGTGTTGTCAGCTACCTATAAAAGCCTTCAGCCTTTTCTGGTTCAGCACCTCTCTAACCTGGCTCTAGCTAGTCCTAGACAGCTCCTGTGCTCCTCAGCCTGGCCTGATCTCAGCTGCCTGCCAGAGATTCCCTTTGCCCCGATTGCTCGGCTAGAGAACAGAACATGTTGTCTTCTCCATTGTCAAGATTTAGACTGTAATCTCCATGGGAAAGGTCGATGGACATTAATGGCTAATTATAATAACAATGGTCTTTGCTTAGTGGTCAATATGGATGAAATATATTGCTAATATTCTATAATGTTGAGTGAGCTCTTCTTTCTTAATTTTTTTTCCATGGAGGGAGACAAAATAGTTGGAGACATGCGGCCCACCAGTTTTCTGCTCAATCCACTCTTATTTCTGGCCTGGATATTTTTTTAAATTTTAACTTTATTTATCCCCTGCTTTTCTCCCTGACTGGGGACCCTAAGTGGCATTTCTGTCATAGACTGTCATAGAAGAGAAGAAGAGAAGAAGAGATTGGATTTATACCCCGCCCTTCACTGCCCAAAGGCATCTCAGAGCGGCTTACAAACTCCTTTCCCTTCCTCTCCCCACAATAGACACCCTGTGAGGTAGGTGGGGCTGAGAGAACTTCTGACAGAAACTGTCCTTGAGAGAACAGCTGTGCCAGAGCTTGTGTCTGACCCAAGGTCACATCAGCAGGTGCAAGTGGAGGAATGGGGAATCAAACCCGGTTCTCCCAGATAAGAGCCTGCACATAGAATCATAGAGCTGGAAGGGGCCATACAGACCTTCTAGTCCAACTCCCTGCCCAATGCAAGACCAGCCTAAAGCATCTCTGACAATTATTCGTCCAGCCTCTTCTTGAAAGCTGTCAGTGAAGGGGAGCTCACCACCTTTCTAGGCAGCTGATTCCACCTTTAAACCACGCTGACCGTGAAAAAGTTTTTCCTAATATCCAGCCAATAACTTTCTGCATGTAGTTAAAAGTGGTTGCTTCTGGTGCTATCTTCTGCTGCCAACTGGAACAGCTCCTTGCCCTCCTCCAAATGACAGCCTTTCAAATATTTAAAAAGAGCAATCATGTCCCCCCTCAATCTCCTCTTCTCCAGACTAAACATTTCCAAGGCCCTTAGCCTTTCCTCATAGGGCTCAGTCTCCAAACCCCTGATCATCCTCGTCGCTCTCTTCTGCACCCTCTCGATTTTGTCCACATCTTCCTCCCTCCTTGACCCAGTCCTCACAACTGGCAACCACGTGACAATAGGTTAGGCTGAAAAATTGTGATGGGCCAGGGTCACCTGGCATCCCTCATGGTTGAGGGATGGATTTGAAATCAGTCACCCCAGGTCCTAGTCCAACGCTATAAACATACCAGGCCTGTATTGGTGGGCAACTGCCTCAATCAGTGTCCTACAATGGTTAGCCAACAGGGGGAGTGCATTCTTGCTGGTTGTTCTGGGCCCACCAGCAGCTTTCAATGCCATCCAACATGGTATCCATCTGAGCTACCTGGTTGGGAAAGGTTTAGGAGGCACTGTTTTACCTTCCTGGTGGGTGAGTTTCAGAAGGTGGTCCTGGAAAACTATTGCTTCTTGCACGATGAAATCAAGATTAGACTACTGTAACACACTGTATGTGGGTCTGGCTTTGAAAACTGTCCAGAAAGTTAAAAAAAAATGCAAACCATGGCAGCTGGGAGGGACTTTAATAGGAACTTGATGTAATGAACATCAGTTGATCAGGGGCTGTAAGACAGAGATGTTCCACCAGGCCTACGGTTGAGGGCAGCAAGGGTTACCAACAAGCCTGGTCTCCATCTCCCCTCTCTCCTATGGGGAGAGGATACAAAGCATTCCTAAAATGCGACTAAGTCTGGCCTCCTCTGTCTCTCCTCTCCCTCATAAGGACAAGATTTCCTTAATGGCATTTTGATATAGCTGAGTTTTATTGTTTAATTGTTTTAGTGGTTTAAATCGATTTTATGGTAATGTATAAATGTATTTATGATGTGATGTGATGTACACCACCGGAGCCCAGTCTAAAAATCAATCAGTCAAACAAATAAATAAATAGATCTGCTTTCCAGTGGCACCAGGTTCTGTCTTGTCATCCATGTTGCTTAACATTTGCATTAGAATTGCTGCTAGTGGTCACCTGGAGATTTACAGAGAGAAAGCAATTTCTTCCTTGCTATCTAATTTTCAGAACCAGTGTCTTGACTCAGTATAATACTTAGCGACAACAACTGTGGCTGTCCTGGAGAAACCAAACCTGGCAATTGCATTTGTGTTCTGGGTTGCTGTTGTTGTTGTTGTTGTTTTAAAAAACAACAAAATTAGACTACTGTAATACACTGTATGTGGGGCTGCCTTTGAAGACTATCTAGAAAGTTCAGAAAATGCAAACCATGACTGCTGGACTTTTAACAGGAACTCAGTGTAACAAACATCAATTGATCAATCATACACATTTCCAGTTTGTTTCTAGGCCCATCCAAAATGCTGGTTTTGACCTTTAAAAACCCAAATAGTTTATATGCAAAGTACTTAAAGGATTCCCTCCACACCCATGACCCTGCCCAGGACATGGCAAGTGTCCACAGTGCAGCTTTTTAAAGGCACTGGCTCCACTATTTGGAACTCTGTCACTGCAGATATCCTGGTTTGGATCCTATGGCTAATCTCTGCTGGCGGAAGAGATTGGCACCAGCAGGACATGACATTCTTCTCTTCCTCCCTCCCACAGCAGCTCCTGGGAGACAAGGGAATCCTGGGAAGAATCACAGAATGATAGAGTTGGAAGGGGCCGTACAGGCCATCTAGTTCAACCCCCTGACAATTGTTCATCCAGCCACTGCTTGAAGATTGCCAGTGAGGGGGAACTCTCCAGGCAGCCAATGCCACTGCTGAACTACTCTTTACTGTTAAAAAAAATGCCTAATATCCAGCTGGTATCTTTCTGCCAGTAATTTAAACCCATTATTGCGAGTCCTGCCCCCTGCTGCCAACAGGATGACGACTGATGATGACTGATGATGAATATTGTAGCTATGACATTCATTATGGCTGTTCTTATTCCCTTTAGTTGCGAAGTATACTGTAATTTCTTCAAACAAATAAACTGCCCCATAAAAATACGATTCCGTTTTCTTCATATTCCTCTGTATTATCAGAATGCTGATACACACCCACTTTGCTGTTTATGACTCCGGTTGTAAAAACAGTAAAGACGGATAAGATACACAACCGCCAAGGGCAGGCTACAGTACAGTTATCACTGATTTGGGCAGCAGATGGCAGTATTGAATTATTTTAAGGGCAGGTTGTTCAGTAATACATATCAGTTTGGAAAACTATTAACACGTGTGTGGGTGTTTTTTTTTAAATCCTTTAATTGGATAACGTGCTTTGTGGTGTTTGAATTCGACTTCTTGATTTTAATTTCCTCAGCCTTCATTCTGGATTATTTTAATTATTTTTAAACACTTGCCTACGAGGCCTCAGCTTTAGTTGAGAAAGAAAGGTGACTGAGGTGTTTCATGACCGAGGTCTACAAACCTAAGCACTGTGTGGGGAAAGGGAACAGAGAGAAATTTTTCTGTCACTTTCATAATACCAGGACTTGTGGTCACCATGAGCTCAGAGAGACAAAAGGGAGTGTTTCAGTTCCATCTCAGCACCTCCCCCACCTCACCATGAGATAGTGGCTTTACTGGGTTTTCTTGCGCCATCCCCACTTGCTTTCTGTTTCTAACTGGTTTTAATCTGTTCTTAATTGATGTTTTTGGCTCTGTTGTACATCGCTCTGAACCTGGCTGTCCTGGGGGAGGGTGGTTGAAAAATCCAATTAAACAAATAAATAAATAAAACACACATACCTGCCAGACATAAAACTTCCTTATGCTGAATCAGACCCAGGTCAGTATTGGCTACTCTTAGTGGCATCTCTAAAGCATTTGAATCTATCTCTGGAGAGCCAGTTTGGTGTAGTGGTTAAGTGCGCGGACTCTTTTCTGGGAGAACCGGGTTTGATTCTCCACTCCTCAACTTGCACCTGCTGATGTGACCTTGGGTCAGTCACAAGCTCTGGCACAGCTGTTCTCTCAAGGACAGTTTCTGTCAGAAGTTCTCTCAGCCCCACCTACCTCACAGGGTGTCTGTTGTGGGGAGGGGAAGGGAAAGGAGACTGTAAGCCGTTCTGAGATGCCTTTGGGCAGTGAAGGGCGGGGTATAAATCCAAACTCCTCCTCCTCTTCTCCTTCTTCTCTTCTTCTTCTTCCCTCTCTTCAGTGGCACTGCAAAGAGCAACAGTTCGGGAGCACCTTCAAGACTAACAAGATTTGGGGCAGGGTAGGTGCTTTCGTGAGTCACTGCTCACTTCTAGTGCTCCTGGGCTCTTGGTCTTTTCTACTGCTTCAGACAGACTAATACAGCTACCCATCTTGATCAGCTTCATGGAATGGGACTTCTGGGTTGAGAGGCCGAATGCCAGTGGACTGTGCTTGTGGCCTTCCCTATAGGATCCAACTGGCTAGTGTGGGCAACAGGATCCTGGACTAGAGGGTCCCTTGGTCTGATCCAGGATGGCTACTTATATATTCTTTGGTACCTTCCTACTCTTCTACCCCAGAGGAGGGGTACAATGCAATTTACAGCATCTAAGTCCCTACACAAACATACAAAAATAAGAAAACAATAATTTTAATACTGTGATTCACTGTTGATAAGCTAACAAAAGCCACAAGAGAGAGAAAATAATAATAACTCATCATATAACTTTAACAAATACCTTCTGAAATAGGATTGTCTTACCACCCCTTGTTTGGGGTCAGGAAGCAATTTTTCTCCTGGAGGTTTTTTTGTCATCTTCTGGGCATAGAACAGTGGTCACTACAGGTGTGGAGGGGGGGCATTTGTGTTTTTCCTGGATTGTGCAGTGGGTTGATTCTATGATTCTAAAAGCCATAAAGAAAGCACTTTCTCACCGCCTCTGATCACTCCAGAGGGTTAGGGTTCTGATGGAAAAGGCCCACGAATCAGCCAGACATTTCAACAGGCAAAATGAAGACTTCTTCACCCAAAGAGTGATTAACACATGGAATTCACTGCCACAGGATGTGGTGGCAGCTACAAGCATGGACAGTTTCAAGAGGGAATTAGATAAACACAAGTGGAGACCCGCAAGAAACTTGCGGGATGGTTATCTCATTCGTCACACCTTTGCTTCCTCTGCTCACCCCCTACCTCTCTCACACTATTTCTCCCCTCTGCTCCCCTTTTCTTACTCTATTTCTGCTCCATGCATGTGATTTCCTCTCTCTTTCCGATCTGTCATCTTTCTCTTTGTTTTTCTGCCTCCCCACTTCATCACTCTTTCTCTCTCTTTCTGCCCCCCACCCCATCATTCTTTCTTTCTGCCCCCAGCCTCCTGGCTGCTTTCTGCCCCAGCCTCTCTCCCAGCCTCCTGCCTGCTTCTTCCCCCACTCCGCAGAGCAGCAGTAGCAGTGGTGGCAGTGCTCTCAGCCACCCACCTGCTTTCTCTCCCCCACAGCAGCAGTGGCAGCACTCTGGGAATCACAATGGATCTCCCAGCTACAGAGATCAATTCACCTTAGGGTTGCCAGCTCCAGGTTGGGAATTTCCTGGAGATTTGGGGGTGGAGCCTTAGGACAGTGAGGCTTGGGGAGGCAAGCAGCCTCATCAGGGTATGATGCCATAGACTCAACCCTCCAAAACAGCCATTTTCTCCAGGGGAACTGATTTCTGTCTCCTGGACAACAGCTGTAATTCTGGGTGATCTCCAGTCCTCACCCAGAGGTTGGCAATGGTGGTTCTCATGGAGGAAATGGCTGGAGGGTGGAGTCTATGGCATTACACCAGTCCAAAGTTCCTCCCCTCCTTAAATCCCACCCTCTCCAGGCTTCACCCCTCAAATGTCCAGGGATTTCCCAACCTGGAGTTGGCAACCCTATTTCCTTCCCAACCAACAGCCAACCTACCTTTATCTGCCTCTCTGTCTCCTGTTTTCCATCTCCACCCCCCAGCCTCTACCTAGGAAAATTACAGTCTTTCTCCACAGTGAGGGCCAAAGCAGCTTTCATTATTCCCTCCTCCTTTTTATCTGCACAACAACCCTGTGAGGTTGGTTAGGCTGAAACATGTGACTGGTCCAAAATCACACAGTCACCTTCCACTGCAAGATGGGGATCTGAACCTGGGTCTTGCAGATCCTACTTTGAAGCTCTAACTGCTGCACCTCACTGGCTTTCATAGGGTGGCTGCTGATGAATGCTAGCAAGCAGCCGAGGCTAGGTGAGTCATGCAAATCAGGGGGGACCTGGCAACCCTAGAATGCTGCCAGGCCTAGAGTGGCCAACCTGCAAATGTGCCCTGGAGACCCCCAGAATTACAACTGGACTCTAGACAGCAGAGGTCTGTCTCCCTGCAGAAAATGGCTGCTTTGGAGGGTGGAAACTGTGGCATTATACCCAGCTGAGGCCTCTCCCTTCCCAAACCCAGCCCTCCTCCTTAGAGTCCACCACAAAATCTCTAGAAATCCCCCAGCCTGGCCCTGGCAACTTTTGTGAGGCCTGGCCCCAAGGCTTCCTCCCTCCCTCCAAGGCTGCAAGAGGCCTGGAAAGGGCCCTTCCCCCACCCCTTCCACCGACAGAGCCAGTCAGAAGCCTCTCCCTCCCCCTCCCCCCCAACGTTCTAATCTCTCACCGTTGCTGCCTGGAGTCAGGTCCCTGCAGAGGCCATTTCAGAAGGCTTTTTGGGGGAATTCAACTGTCCCTGAAGGGATTTCCCCACTTTTCAGATTTTTCTACAAACCCAGGAAGTCTACTGACTATGCAGGAAAAGCTGTTGGGGGAGAGGGAGGCCCCTGTTGGAGGGAATAGGTATCCGCACTTTTTGGCTATTAGAATAAGGATATGGAGCAGAGGTCCATCAGTGGCTATTAGCCACAAGGTATAGATAGGAACTCTCAGTCTGGGGCAGGTGATGCACTCTATTCTTGGTGCTGGGGGGGGGGGCAGCAGTAGGAGGGCTTCTAGTGTCTTGGCCCCACTGCTGGACCTCCTGATGGCACCTGGTATTTTTGGCCACTGTGTGACAGAATGTTGGACTAGATGGGCCATTGGCCTGTTCCAACATTGGCTTCTCGTATGTTCTTATGTTCTTATGACTGGCAGCAGCTCTCCAGGGTCTCAGGCAGAGGTCTTTCACATCACCTAACTGGAGATGCCGGGGATGGAACCTGGAACTTCTGCATGCCAAGTAGATGTTCTACCACTGAGCCATGGCCCCTCCTTTCATGTGTGATCATTACCCAGGAACAGGGTACAGACCCCAAAGACAACCTGTGTTCCCTGTACTGTGTGAACTGAGTCAGAAGAGACTGAGTGGCCCAAGAGAATTCATGTGGCAGAGTGTGGATTCAGACAAAGGCATCCCAGATCCTAGTCTGACATTCTAACCACTGAGAACATAAGAACAGCCATGCTGGATCAGGCCAGTGGTCCATCCAGTACAACGCTCTGTGTCACACGGTGGCCAGATCCCAGGTGCCATCAGAAGGTCCACCAGCAGGGCCAGAACTCCAGAAGCCCTCCCACTGTTGCCTTCCCAAGCACCAAGAATATAGAGCATCATTGCCCCAGACATAGTGTTCCCTGTATCAAAGGTAAAGGTTCTCCTTGCTTGAAAGCCAGTCAGATTTGACTTGTGGCTAATAGCCACAGATGGACCTCTGCACCATATGTTTATCTAATCACCTCTTGAAGCTGTCTAGGCTTATAGCTGCCACCACTTCTTGCATCAGTGAATTCCATGTGTTAATTACTCACTAACATCACAAAATCTTTTTTTTTTAATTTTTATTTGAATTTACAAACACAAAATAAAACATAAACTACAATCGACTTCAAGTACAATCATAACACAAACTGTAGTCATCTATAGCATGCAATTATTGAACAAATCATACACTTATTTAGAACTTATACATATTCTTAATTTTCATCCCTACTTGAATATCTTTATTCTGTCTTTTCCAACTATCTTCATATTTAATAATTATTATTACAAACATATGTCGCCTAACTCTTTCCTCTTATCGTTTTCCTTGTTTTTAGCTATATAATTAAAAAAATGGTTTCCATTTTCTTGAAATTCTGAAATCGGTCTATTGTGCATATCAGATGTTAATTTTGCCATCATTGCATATGCTTCTAATTTATTCTTCCATCCCTTCACATCTGGGCAACTTTCTGCTTTCCATTTTGCTGCAGATATTACTCTATTTTGGACAAAAGCAGCTCCCGTTTATTGGAATGGTTGGCCACAATTTATAAGATTGAAATGCATGTTTTCGTGTTGCAATCTAAGTAGTACACGTGTTATATATTATATTATAATTAATCTTTGATGATATATGTAATATCTTTAAAAAAGGCTAGGTATTTAGGTAACATCTTCTGCAAAATGTTTCTCTTGTAGTAAGAGGAGGTCGTGACACTCCTTTTCCTGTTCTCACTTCTGGCCTTAGCACACAGGCAGATATATTACAGACAGTCCTGGTACATGTAATGATGTTATTTATTTATTGCCATCAAGTCTCAGCCAACTTATGGAGACCCTGCAGGGGATTCAAGGCGGGGGTTTCAAGGCAAGAGACATTCAGGGGTGGTTTGCCATTGCCTGCATCTGCTTAGCAACCCTGGGCTTCCTTGTTGGCCTCCCACCCAAATACCAGGGCTGGTCCTGCTTAGCTTCTGAGATCTGACAAGAAGAAGAAGAGAGAGAAGAGATTGGATCTATACCCTGCCCTTCACTACCCAAGGGAGTCTCAGAGCAGCTTACAGACTTCTTTCCCTTTCTACCTCCCCACAACAGACACCTTGTGAGGTAGGTGGGATTGAGAGAGCTCTGACAGCAACTGCTCTTTTCCAAGAACAGCTGTGCCAGAGCTTGTGACTGACCCAAAGTCACACCAGCAGCTGCATGTGGAGGAGTGGGGAATCAAACCGGGTTCTCCCAGATTAGAGTCCGCGCACTTAACTACTACACCAAACCACTACCCCAAACTGGCTAGCCTTTTTGTTTTTTTAATTTTTATTTGAATGTACAAACACAAAATAAAACATAAACTACAATCAACTAAATCATACATAAGACATAGACAATCAATTTCAAGTACAATCATAATACAAACTGTAATCATCTATATCATGCAGTTATTGAACAGCACAAAGGGGGGGAGGGGCGAGCGACATCAAGGGGAGCATTGCTAGATGTTTATGGAATCCTAGAATCAGTGCAGTAATATCCATACCCTCCAATATTTCTCAGATGGAAATGAGGACATGGTCATAAAACACTTAGGTTGATAGTAAAGTTCATTGCCCCACCCCCATACACACACTATTGAACATATTCGAAGACTTTATTCTACCAGCTTTCCACTGGTCAAAAGCCCATAGGGTCTTTGTTGTTTATATTAAAATATATTTGAAAAACCTGGGTGCCCAACAATATAACCTCCATGGCTGTACTTTGTGACATATCAGACAGTGCACGGCAGTGTACCTTAGCATTCAGCTGTGCGCATTACAGGCAATGCGCACTACAGATATGATATATCCGTTCCTCGCTCACGTAGCTTACTTCTAGAAATTGTGGGGAGAGAGTTGACCCTTGAAAAACTATAGCTCTAGCAACCTGTACCGACAAAATTTTAACCAGGCATCCCTAAAAGGCAGAACAAAATAAAACAAACAATGGATTTACCAGAGAAGAGGGACCAGCAAATGTGAGACGTGCCCAGTTAACTAGTGGCTGTTGGAGTTCATGTCCTTGGACTGCATTCCAACTCCTTTAATGGAGTGATGAAAAGCATCCATTCATTTTAATGGATTAATATTGTTGTTCTGGGACTCTGAGTACTGCCAGATTCCTGACGGTGAGGGGAGAGCTTTCTCGGAAGTTGAATCATGTGTATGTAAGCCCTCCCTAAGCCTTCCAGTGGGTGGAATTGAATGCTGTCCCAAGTCTGGATGAAAGTAAGAAGTAAAACTGAAAGTTACATCAGCAGTCCTGCAAATGACTGCCAGTGAGGAGACCCACAGACTCACGGGTTTAACTGATACAGATTAAAGAGTTCATTGTGGTACTATGCATCACACTACCTGTTACAGACTTGGGAGATTCAGGAAAAAAATCATCTCACATTTCCGTCATCTAATGGTCTGACAGCTTCCTGCGCTTGTTTTCTGCTTCTGATGTATTCAAAGAAATACATCAGTTCTGGAGGAGGCCTTACTTCAAAAAGGATGTGGACAGAATGGAGCGGGTGCAGAGGAGAGTGACGAGGGTGTTCGGGGGCCTGGAGACCAAGAATTGTGAGGAAAGGCTGAGGGACTCAGGAATGTCTAGTCTGGAGAAGAGGAGGTTGAGGGGGGACATGGTTGCTCTCTTGAAGTATTTGAAGGGCTTTCTTTAGAGGAGGGCAGGAAGCTGTTCCTGTTGGCAGCAGAGGAGAGGCCTCGCAATCATGGGTTTAAATTAAGGGTGGATATTAGGAAAAAACTTTTCAACAGTAAGAGTTGTGCAACAGTGGAATCAGCTGCCTACGGGGGTGGTGAGCTCCCCCTCATTGGCAGGCTTTAAGCAGCAGCTGGACACTCACTTGCCAGGGATGCTCTAGGCTGATCCTGCATTGAGCAGGGGGTTGGGCTAGATGGCCTCTATGGCCCCTTCCAACTCTGTGATTCTAGGATTCCATAAACATATCTAGCAATGCTCTCCTTGATGTCGCTCCCCCCCTTTTGTGCTGTCCAGTCACAGCTGACTTATGGAAACCCGTGGGGAGTTTCAAGCCAAGAGATGTTCAGAGGTATTTTGCTCTTGTTTGCCTCTGTGTAGCAACCCCAGGATTCCTTGGTGGCCTCCCTTCTAAATACTGACCAGGGCTGACTCTGCTTAGCTTCTGAGATCTAACAAGATTAGGCTAGTCTGGCCCATCCAGTTACAGGGCACCTTTGGCATTCCCTTACCCTTATCCTGTTCTGGTATTTCCCCCCATGCTTTCCACTCCCATGTTCCCATTCTCCCCCCTGCCCCACCTCCAGTAGGCCTTTTGTTTTTTAAAAGAATTATCAGCAGTGGGTCTATCACTTTAGTGGTAGGACACTTTAGAGATATGTCTACTGCCATTTTAAAAAAAACCCTGCAAAAAGCTCACTGGCAGTGGAAAGGAAAGGTGAGCATATGGGGAAGTGGGGGAGGAAATGGTGCCAGAGGTGGGCGGGGAGGCTCATAAACCTGCTCCTTCTCTACCACACTCACCCCATACCTGCTTTGGGTATGATATTTAAGGGAAAACCACCCCAAAGCATGCTTAGGAAATTGCAGAGCCGAGCCAGTGAACATCCAGAAGATGGGTGCCTGTGTGACAAGGTCACATGGTATTTATTTATTTTGCTTATCCATACCTTGCCTTTCTCCACAGTGGGGACCCAAAGCTGTGTACATCTTTCTCCTCTCCTCCATTTCTATGCGTACAACTGGCCCAAGGTCACCCAGCAAGCTTTCATGGCAGAGTGGGGATTTGAACCTGGGGCTCCCAGATCCTAGCCCAACACTCTAACTGCTACATTACACACACCCTAAAAGGTCGCTGCAGTGTGTGTGTGGAGGGGGAGCTCTGTGTAGAATCAACCAGAGGCCCATCAAGCAAGTCTCTGGATAGGTGTCACGTGAGTTTTCCAAATAAATAAACTCCCAGACCTTAAAAGTAATTCCCAACCAGAGCCCAAGATATCATTGGGAGTGACCTTCAGTGAAAACTGTTGTTTGTTCAGAAGTGGGGATATTCTCAATTGCTACACAGCACAAACATCTTCCACTGGGAGTCTGAGCTTTGCCAAATCATGCTATTAGAATGAACTTGGATGACCTCATGCTCCCAGGGCAAGTACCAGAGAAAGATTTGGGAAACGGGAAGGCCTTTTCTATCTCACTGCAAAAAAAGCTTTGGAACTTGTTTTCACTTCTGGCCAGTATGCTACTCAATGAGTTTTCAAATGCCAGCTCCTGGATTAATCACATTTCTTACGAAATCGGAAAATGTGAAATGGGATAAGACGTTTAATGGGTGAGTCCCTCGTAGATTTATATTTCATCCTTGCAAAAGCCGTCCAGACTAGCTTCGGAAGGTCAGATTCTTCCCCATGGCCATACACAGCTAATTTAATTAGAGAATGATAGGGGGAAGTCAAACATCATTAAAAAATTTTAAAAGTCAACTTAAGCAATGTAAAGAGCAGCAGTATAAGCTGGGTTTCATTAGAAACGCTTTTACTTTAATCAAAAGATTTTAAAATTTTGTTTACAGGAATCAGGGTTTCATCATCGATATTCCGTGCAGTTCCACATGGGGACTGAGCATAAGCAAGCCTGCCATCAGATAGGTCTTTACAGCCCAAAGCCTCCAAGGGGCACTGTGCACTGGATCCAGTAACTTGTTCTCACCCAGGGACCACGTGCTTCTGCGTAGCAGTGCCCTCACCCTCAGTTCCTCTTTTGCTGCTGAAGGACAGAGTTGTGTTTTTTGGCGTCTCTAACTACTGTCATGTTCAAGATTTGGTCCAGAATTATTGAAGCAATGTCAGCTTCTGAGTTCGTTCTGTGGCTGAGAAGGCCCTTTTCAAGAAATGCTCCCGCTGTGGGGCAAAGATGACCCAAATGGATGAACGTGACATCTGTCTGTTCTGTTTGGGTGAGGGAGATAGTGTCTCCATGTATAAGGCCTGCCAACACTTCACCCCTAAAGCTCGGGGGAACAGGGTGTCAAAACTTAAGGCAGCGTTGTGGGAGAAAGCCGTCAGAGCCTTGGAGCCCTGGTCCAAGTTGGCCCTGGAGAAAGCTCCCAATTCTGCGTCTTCAGAATCAACACATTTGGCTCCACCTCCCAGATCCGTGTCTCAGCAGATCCAGTCTCAGTTGTGCTGCCTTCCATCTCATCATGCCTCCTCTGAGCCACTAATCAAAAAGGCTAAGGGCAACACCAAGGACAAGGGGAAACACAAATTGGCCTCCAACAGAGTGCTCCCTTCTGCACTCCTGAGCCAATGTCAGTCTTGCAGGAGAAGCCCAGGACTCCATCTCTGGTTCCAAGATTTCCACCTGTTTCTGTCTTGGACCACATGATCAGGTTCCGTGTGAGTTCAATCCAGGACAAATGGCTGTGGTGCCATGGATTCAGCCCCAATTGCCTATGCAGTGGTCTACACACCTGTACACGATGTCTCCAGGATATATGAAGGAATGGAGTGACAATTTCACAAGCTCCAGGGATGCAAGTTTGTATCATCACCCTCATTGGATGTCATTGTACCCACCTTCAGCGACTGTCATGTACAGGCCACATTCTCCTATATCTGCAGTGGGGGGAGAAGAGGCAGCAATTGATGACACTATCACAAACTCTGTGCTCCTCACTTTTTCTATTTTTATTTTATTTCTGTATTTGAAAATATGGCCCCTCCTCCATGCATTTACTCAAAACAGCCTGCAAAAGCTAATTGATTGAAATTACAATACCAGCTACAAAAAATGCACCACCAAGGAATGATTTGCATTAAGCAACATACATAAATCTAGCTCTGCTAATAACAACTTTATTGTCAGTTGTTCAACACTCACAGAAAGAGGGCAGCTTTCCACAGCTTGCAAAATATTTGAAAACTTGTAGGGAGCAGGCGGCGATCAGCGTAGTGCTGGCAGACCACACCACGGCTGCATCTGCTGCCCCTCTCCCATCAGCGGTGGACACCTTGTACTGCACTGTCCAATCCCCTCTGTACACGTTGCCCTCTGACCTATAAATAAAGCAGCGCCCTAAGTGAGGAGGTCAGCTGCACACCGTCCGTCTCGTTTCTTCCCGACAAAACTGAAAACTATCCGTATGGCTAGGTTTCTTAATCTGCCACCCCCTAGATCAGAGGTGTGAAACATGCAGCCTGCGGGCCAGATTAGGACCTCGGAGGGCTTCTATCAGGCCCACAGTGGAACCGGCTGTCCCCTGCTTCTTCTTCCAGTTCTGCTGCTGCTGCTGTGTCATCATAGGTTTGCAGCTTACACCTGAACAGCATACTCAAGATTGCAACAGCACAGACATTTTGATGCAATAATTCAGAGCAAGAGGTATCAGTTATCAGACACTGTTAAATAAAATATTGTAAGAGTGCTAATGTTTTAAGCATGATTTTTATTTAAGTAAAAAAAACCCACCCACCTTTGTGTTTATGTCCTTTATACAATCTCTGCTACCTGGCATTACATTTTATGACACACATGGCCTGGCCCAACAAGGTCTCATTTATGTCAGATCTGGCCCTCGTAACAAATGAGTTTGACAGCTCTGCCCTAAATGAACAGTACTGAGATTCTGCACCTTTTCATCCTCTTCTGGAATGCATTTTCTGTGAGGCAGAAGCCAGCATGTTTGAGAATGAGCCAGAACAGTGAGAAACAAAATGGAAATGAAATGAAATGAGGACAGGGCTGCTGGACACAACCTCACTTTTGTGATTTACATACTGTCAACTGGAATATGATAAATCCTACATAGCCATGGCCTCAGGAATGGCTGAAAGCAGCACATATAGATTGTGATTACACACATGAAATAATCCACTTTCAATGCACTTTCCAACTGGATTCCTATAAATAATTGGAGGAGATATCTGTCAGGGGCCAGTTGCATGTTACTACCTTTTACAGCAAGTTTCCAGACTGTTTTTGAGAACAAAACTAAGCCAACTCCATTCCAGTGTCTATCAAAATAATTAGTTGAAACAAGATATAAAGTTATTGATTTGACCATCCAGCATATTCTTTTTGAACCTGGCCAGCCTGCAAAGACAAGGGAAGTCTTCTGAAGAAAGCAACAGCAAGAAAACTCAAAGATTTGTTTGTGCCTTAAAAGCACTTTCAGAGATGATGGAAGAAGGGGGAAAGAGAGAGAGGGTTGACTGATGTGTCACAAAAGGAGGGAGTGGCCTGAAGGATGGTTCTGTGAGGGGAGTGGGGACAGAAAAAGAAATAGTGAAATAAATGAGTTTGGTGTGAAGACCTTTTGTGTCCAAATGTAATGCCTACCATCTCCAGCAAAAATAGTCTGGTAGAAGGTGATGTGAAAGACGTCTACCCAAGACCCTGGAAAGCCACTTCCAGTCTGTATAGAAAATATTATCCTGGATAGACCAAATATTCCAAACACCCCACTCAAAAGTGGGTGGTGAGAATCCAAAGAGGGTGGCGAGAGTCCAAAGAGGTGCGAATAAGGTTCCATTCCCAAGGCAGTAGCTCAAATATCCGAGCTTCAAACAATCCAAAACTTAAAATGTGAGATATCTATGACTTCAAGGCTAATGGGCAGCCAGGTATGCCACATAATTGGCCAAGGGGAAGTGGTGAAGGAAGAAATCTAGATATTGGCAATATTTCGAAAAGGGATAAAAGAACAAAGGTATCCTGGTGAGGAAAAGGTGTGGTAGGAGGCAGTCTGTGTTACTTCATTTACCTGGGGTTGTGGTGGGCAGTGCAAACAATTACATTATGCGGCAGCCTGACCAATCTGTAGGGAATGTAAACGTGGGTGCAGCTCTTTCTTCAGCCCACTGCCAGTATGGAAGGATTCTTGTGTGGCTAAAACTACAGTGATTCATCACCACAACACCTGGGATATTGTGTCTGATGAGTCTGAGCTCAGTTGGGCCCAATGTTCCCTCTAAGCTGTGGAGTCCTGTGAGCAAAAATTCGACTCCATAAGCCAATGGCATTAAAGTTGTGAGTGAGGGGTTTGGCTACTGCATCAATAAGTTTGCTCTGGAGCCATCGTTCCTGAGTGAAGACAAAAATGTGAGAGACAGAGGCTAAAAAACTGTGAGCTAGCTCACACTAACTCAGCTTAGAGGGAACACTGGTTGGGCCTCTCTCTGGAATAGCTATTTTCTTCAGCAAGTGAGAGGAAAATAGGAGAAGTCTGGTTCCCTTCGCTGGGTCACTTGCCTTTGTGGTGATGATGGACCCCGACTTGCTTACTGGCCCAAGGGCAGGGAGACGACAAACAGGTCCCGTGTTAAAATGGAGGAAAGAAGAGGAAGACCAGCCAAAATGAGGGCTGGTTGGAAACATAGCCTGCCAGGAGAAAAGCTGGCAACCCCCACTGAATTTCCCCTGCCCACATCTACTTCCACATCTCCAGATTGCCAGAGATGGTTTACACAAGTAGCAAGTGGAAGTTTTTACCCTGGGTTTGTTGTCCTGAGATATCAGCTGCAGCCTGAGAATGGATCCCAAACCAGCTTATGTCAAGGACTCTTGTGCAATTACATGCTAGGTAACGCATGTCTCCTTCTACCATGAAACCTGTGAGATGTCTACATGCTACTGATATTTTACTAATTAATTAATTTTCTTCATGCACAGGGAACCCAATCAGAGCCTGAAGTAGTCTTATATCATTCTACTCTCTTCCACGAAGCCTTAGCAAGCTGGTGAGGGAGGCTGGGCTTAGAGTCTGTGACAGGCCCAAGGTTGCCAAGCAAGTTGTTACAGAAGAGTGTCAATTTGAATCTGGGTCTTCCAGACCTTGGTCTGACATTCAGTTCCATACTCAGAAATTAATTCCAAGGGACAAGGCTCCAATTTGGATTGAGGCTGTAGGAAGAGAGGTTTTAAACCATCCTTCCCATGCCATTTTATCTGTCTAAAATGGCGATGGAGAATCACTATTTATCCCACTGGGGAAATTTACATGTAGCCTATTGGTACACCTAAGTTCGCTCAAGTGAGGAAGTGGTTCCCTGGGGCCATTTCATATCAGGAGACTGGTGCAGCGGTAATGGCCTAAGCACCCTCTCCTCATGGGTCATTGTCCCAATTCAGTCACACTCTCATGTGCTTGGGAATTAAACATGGGATTCCCAGCATACATTTGATCAACAAGACTGGGTGGGCTCACTGGGAGTAGGGATACCATTCCCCAGGCGGGGGTGGGGAAATCCCCCGCTGTGATGGACTACATTTAAAACACTGTTTTCCTAATGCAGCAACATCAGAGAAGGGAGGTGAATAGTTAACTTTGCTCTAGAATGTTGAGATTGAGTGACAAGCTGTTCCTTTTTTCTGACTGGCCGGTGCCAGCTGAGGGAAATATAAAATCAGCTGTGTGCTGAGGAGAGAGGGAGTTCATTTTAAGTCTAGTGGCAGTTACTGTTCAGTAAAGGAAAAATTCAGCTAAAGGAGTGGCTATCTAAAAAGTCTGACTAAAAGTCTGTCACCTTTTTATAAAGAGAGAGACTCCTGGTCTTAACTACATTCAGCATAACCTGAGAAGGAATTCCATCTAAGAATTCAGAGTCTAGTAGTGTCAGCCAAAGCTGAAGTACCTTTTCACACAGGTGCCAAGAACTGAGGCTTGAGATTTTGGCAAAGAGTGACTGGGTAGCAGGCTGAAGCTCCCAATCAGGCCAAGAGGAATAGGATTATATTTTCAGAGAAGAAATAGAAGTCCTGTCCAGTTATACAGGGAATTGGCATTGAGGCAGTCCCTGGTCTGTTGTGGAAGGAGACAGCTATAGACTGCTCAGGGGAAAGAAGACACATTGTGATTTCAGAAAAGGGAAATAATTTGATACACTAAAAGAGTGACCTTTCCAGAAAACCTGAACAGTTATTAGGAAACTGTATGCAGAAATATGTTGTCAAAGAAATGCGCAGGAACATTGTCACTGAAACTAAAATACTTAGAATGCGGTCACATGTGCCAGATAATGCAGGGGCGGGGGAGCAAGGCTATTTGCACTGTAGTAATTTGACCCACCACTGCGTGATCAGACCCCCCCCCCAAATCCTCCCGCCAGCACAACAAACCCTAGTGGGGAGGTGGGGAGGAAGGACAACATCAGGACTATGTGATATATCGTTAGGCCTGGAGTTACTCAGATCTATATCATACTGCTACAGAGCTAATGTTCTCAAAAAACTCACTCACTTGAATCTCAGCTGAGCCTGACATTTGAGGTCTGTAGAGTAGGTAACCTCAGAGAAAGCTGAATCTTGAAAGTTCTTGACTTAATCTGTTTTGGATTTTCCCAGGCCATAGCTCACCACAGCCCTAAAATAGACCTTTTTGTGTCTTTTTAAAACTTTCTGGATGCTTTGAGAAGCCATTTTTGGAGTTTTACATTACTGGAAATGGACATTCCCACTCCTAACCAACCACTAAGTAGACCCTCAGTGTTCTCCAGTGGCTTTTTTGAGCCCTCCTAACAATAACAGGGATTCTGCAGCTGTACTTTTGGTCAGAGGAAACCTGTGGTTTCAGTTAGAGGAACTCCATGTTTTTCTGTTGAGCTGTACATTTTTCTTTGCTGGAGGATCAGGACGAGGCTGAAGTTGGTTCCTTATTCATTCCTTATTCGCGTCTTATTCATGAATTCATCCAAAAACACTGAGGACACTTTGACAGCTTTGAACCCCAAAATAAGATTTGGACCCCCAAACTTCATACACCTCCAAGTTCAGTGGACTCTCCCCTTCAAGGGGACATATGCTGTGTCCTGGTCCAAAGTGCAGTTCTTGTGCCAGGTGCTCCAAAGTGAGGTGCCCCCAGGACAATCACACAGGCAGTCACTGGGGCCAAGCTGTACCCCAAAACAATCTTTGGACCACCCCAAATGACTCATCCCCATGCTCTGGAGACTGTCCCCTGCAAGATGACATACAGTGATGCCCAGTCCAAACACTGGTTCTGGAGCCACAGGCTTCCATTTCAGGTGGACGCAAGAAGCCTGTATTTCAAAAATAGATTTGAGTAAGAAACTGTTTGCCCACTACATCTAGGAATGAGGTTTGGACCACCACATGTTATGCACATCCATGTTCAGTGAACTCTCCCCTTTGAGGAGACATATGCTGTGTCCTGATCCAAAGGGCGGTTCTTGTGCCAGCTGCTCCAAAGTGAGGTGCCCCCAGCGAAGTCACACAGGCAGACAGTGGGGCCTGGCTGCACCCCAAAACAATATTTGGACCACCTGAACTGAAACATCCCGATGCTCTGGAGACTGTCCCCTGCAAGATGACATACAGTGGTGCCCAGTCCAATCACTGGTTCTGGCACCATGAGCTTCTATTTGGAGTGCCTCCCAAAGGCCTGCATTTCAAAGAAGATTTGAATAAGGAAGTGCCCTCTGTACCCAAAATGAAATTTAGATCTACACACTTCATACACCCACATGTTCAGCGGACTCTCCCCTTCGAGGGAACATATGCTGTGTCCTCGTCCAAAGCGCAGTTCCCGTGCCAGCTGCTCCAAAGTGCGGTGCCCCAGGAAAATCACACAGGCAGACACTGGGGCGAGGCTGCACCCCAGAACAATCTTTGGACCACCTCAACTGATATATCACCACACTCTGGAGACTGTCCCCTGCAAGATGGCATACAGCGATGCCCAGTCCAAAAATTGGTTCCAGTGCCATGACCTTCTATTTGGAATGCCTCCCAAAGGCCTGTATTTCAAAGAAGATTTGGGAAAGGAAATGCCCCCGCAACCGAAATAAAACTTGGACCCCCAAATGTCATACACTCCCATGTTCAGTGGACTCTCCCCTTTGAGTTGACATATGTTATCTACTGGTCAAAAGTGGGGTTCTTGTGCCAGCTGCTCCAAAGTGTAGTGTCCCCTGGACAATCACAGATGCAGACACTGGGGCCAAGCTGTACCTCAAAAAAATCTTTGGACCATCCCAAAGGTGAGATTTAGGATGATATTTGTTGAGATTAAAGTTTGAGATAAAAAGTTTAAATAAATGTTAGAACAAATGTTAAAATAAATGTTGAGATACATGTTGTAACAAATGTTGAAATAAACAGTAGGAATATAATTGGTTAGAGTTGACAAATGGATGTTTGTGAATTTATGACCCATTTTTTAATTTTGGGGTACTGTTAGAAATATGTTAAAAATATATTAAAATTATATATGTATGTTAATTTACTTGTATGTTAATTTACTTGTTTGTTAAATAATTGGTCTTCATTATGTACGTGTTTAACGCAGTTTATACTTCTTAGTTTATATCTCACAGTTTTTATGTTAACTTTGTTATAAAAAATCTGTTTGTATGTGGAAAGGATTTTAAAAATAAAACTTTATTTTCCTAAAAAAACCCCAACAACTTTATTTTCCTAACCGTAACCCTAATAACCCTAACTTTAACAACCCTAACCCTCACAACCCTAACCCCTTTCCTTTGCCCCGCTTGGAGGTGAAGGGAAGGGAGAGGGGGAAAGGAATGGAACCCAGATGCTTCTGCCTGTCAGAGGGGCTGGCGCACTGGCCCCTCTATCAGGCAGAAGCGCCTGAGATCCTCCCCCTTCTTCCTTCACCCTGCTTGGAGGTGAATGGAAGGGAGATGTCAGGGGGTATGGCATATGCAAATAAATTATGCTAATGAGTTATGCTAATGAGCCCCTGCACCTCTTTTTCTACAAAATGACCCCTGAACTTATGCCGTGTACTGATCCAAAGCACGGTTCTTGTCCCAGGTGCTTCAAAGTGTGGTATTCCTAAAACAGTCACACAGGCAGACAGTGGGGCCTGGCTGCATCCCAAAAGAATCTTTGGACCACCCCAACTGACATATCTCCACACTCTGGAGACTGTCCCCTGCAAGATGACATACAATGATGCCCGGTCCAAACACTGGTTCTGATGCCACGAGCTTCTATAAAAAGTTCCTCCCAGAGGCCTGTATTTCAAAAAAGATTTGAATAAGGAAGTGCCCTCTGCACCCAAAATGAGGTTTGGACTGCCATACTATATACCCCCCCATGTTCAGTGGACTCTCCCTTTTGAATTGACATATCCTGTGTCCTGGTCCAAAGGACAGTTCTTGTGCCAGCTTTTCCAAAGTGCGGTGCACCCAGAACAATCACACAGGAAGACACTTGGGCCAGGCTGCCCAATCTTTGGACCAAGCCAAATGACACATCACAATGATCTGGAGACTGTCCCCTGCAAGAAGACATATAGCAGCACCCAGTCCAAACTCTGGTTCTGGCAGCACTTGCTTCTATTTGGGTTGCAATCAAAAGGCCTTTATTTCAAAGGTGATTGGAATAAGGAACTGAGCAGGCAGCTTGCCTTCTGAACCCCAGAATAAGGTTTGGACGACCACATGTCAAGCCCAAAAGAGACAATAATAGAACACCACTAATGGTCACATACAGCTCTCAACTCAAAACATCTTAACACATCATCAGCAACTTACAGCCTCTACTGAATAATGATACTACTCTTTTGGAAGTACTGGAGGGGGGGCAAACTGTTTCTAGTACACAGACAACCCCCCAATCTCAAACAGCTCCCCACCCACAATAATATAGCATCTTGTTTGAACATGGTACTGGTACCAGAGCTTTCGACAAACCCAGATGCCAACTTTGCTGCCACATACACCCAGACAACACAATCACTGGACCCAACAACATCAACTATGCCGTCTCATGCTTATTCACCTGCTCATCTTCTAACATTGGATATGACATTAAGTGCCAGCAATACCCTTTAGTTCTCTACATAGGAGAAACTGGTCAAACCCTGCACCAAAGGATAGATGGATACAAATCTGACATCAAGAGCCACAAAACTGAGAAACCATTTCAGACTCCCAGGGCACTCAATGGGGGACCTCAAAGTAGCTCTTTTATTGCAAAGGAATTTCAGAAAGAGACTGGAAGGGGAAATTGCTGAATTGCAAGTTATTGCAACAGTCAGGACAATGGAACCCCCAGGGCTTGAGATATTGGCTTCTTATCTCACTACATCCGCTAAGTCATTCTGTTCTTACTTATACCCAGAAATTAAACTTTGTGGGTCTTGTAGAGGCCACTGGACTCAAACTTGATTCTCACATCTGTTGTTAACTTCTTTATTATCTGTATGCCAACTGATGCAAGTGTCCATGGGATGCTTTTGGCCCTGAAACAACTTACTTAACATAACCCACATTGGCTGTTTGAAGTAGGATTACTTTTTCGGACCTATTTCAGGAGCATACTGAATGCGCCTTTTCATATATGTGGGTTGGCTCCTTACTGAATTGTGACCTCATCATTGAGTTGTAGAAATACTTTCCTTGACCAAGTAGAATTCGTCTCCTGATATCTTTCTTTCTGTAGCAAAGTATAGTGTTGTAAGAATGCATTTAAGATGTTGTCCTCAAAGTCAGGACCATTCTTTATGGCTTTCCAATAGCACCAGTCACATGTGGCTTAGTCTGCAATCAGTGAGCACCTTTCCACAGTAGCACCTTTGAGATCAATTCAGGTGGGTGGCCGTGTTGGTCCAAAGCAGCAGAACAAAGTGAGTCCAATGGCACCTTTAAGACCAACCAAGTTTTATTCAGAGTATAAGCTTTCATGTGCAAAGCACAGTTCTTCAGAGAAATTGGAACAAAATCTCAAGGGCTACTTACAGAAAAAAAGTTGGTGGTGGCAGCCATCAGGAGGGGTCACTAAGAACCAAACTGTATGTGCAGAGCTGAAATTGGACCATTCGGCCAAGATCAATGGATGGCAGCAAATTAGCACATAAATGCAAGAATTAACAAGAATATGTGAGAATGAGGCTAGAGTCCAGCGTAACCCATGACAAACCAGGCTCAATCCGGTGTACATGTGAGAACAGAGACTCAGCATGTGCACACTTTTTTACATACATTGAAACAGATTGCCTCAAATATTACATGCAAGTAGTGTGCGTGTGTGTTTAATTGCCAGGAAGAGCTGAATAGAGTCAATATGCATAAGTGAGCAAAAAATGTAGCTAAGATTGGAATAACACATGTAGTAGGACATATAAATAGCAGCATGTCGGCATACAGATAATAAGACCCTTTCTTACACATCCAGGGAAATGCTGATAGCCACTTTGGGGTAAGATTTTTTTTTTTCTCCAGGCCAGTTTGGTTAGAGATCTTGGAGGTTTTTTGTCATCTTCTGGGTGTGCAATAGCAGTCACGGGGGTGTGGGGGGGAGGTATTGGTGAATTTCCTGCAATGTGTAGGGGGTTGGACTCAATGACCCTGGAGATCCCCTCCGACTCCATAATACTATTATTCTATGAGTGAACAAGAGATATGAGAACAAAGTTTGAGTCTAGTGGCCTCAATAAGACCAAAAAACTGTAATTTCTGGGTATAAGTAAGAACAGAATGAATTGGCTTGTGCGGTGTGATAAGCAGCTGATATGTCACGGCTCCTGCTGAGCCCGAGCCCTTGGCGCCTGCGGAAGAGCTGAGTGCCAGCAGGGATGAGCTCTCCACACCAGGAACTCCCACACCTGACAACGCAGCAGGCTCCGAGGCCAGCCCAGCAACAGCTGGGGCAGATTGCTGCTCGAGTGACACACCCCCTGACTTGCTGCCACCGGTGTCTTGTTTATGAGAGCAGCGCCAGCGGGACTTGGCAGCCCAGCAATGCGAAGCACGGCTGTGCACCCGGCGCTCATGGAGCCCTGAGTATTAGCAGGAGCCAGGACATTTTGAGGTGTGCTAATTACTGGCCACTCGGATTCCTGTTTAGCCCTGCTGGCATGACAGCAAACTCGTGCCAGCAACTAGTCGCATCCACGAAGCTCTGCGCCACACCACTCCGGTTCCTGACGCCTCATTCTTGGTGTGATCCCTCCGGCTCCTAGACCTCGGCTCGTCTTGACCTCGCTACTCTGCACCTCACACCCTCGGACTCCCGACCCTTGGCTCTCAGACTCTTGACTCATGGCTCTCGTACTCTTGACCTGCGACTCTCAGACCTCCTGAGCACACTAATGGTTGGTGATTTGGACTTGGCTCCCTGGTTTTCGCAGCTTGCTCAGCTTCTGACTCTGAACTGTCTCTCGACTACCCCGCTCGTCTTTCCCCTTGAACTTCGTTATTTGGTCCCAGCCGGCTCTGACCTCGGATTGTGCTCTGACCACCCCGCACTTGCCTGGCCCCGCATCCCGGCTCATGACACAATATCTCTGTCAAACCCTGGGGGTTCCATTGTCCTGAGTGCTGCAATAACTTGCAATTCCTCAATCTCCCATTCCAGTCTGTTGCTGAAATTCCTTTGACATGAAACATCTACTCTGAGGTCCCCCGCGGAGTGCCCTGGGAGGCTGAAATGTGCTCCTACCGGTTTCTCTGTTTTGTGATTCTTGATGTCAGATTTGTGTCTATTAGTCCTTTGGTGAAGGGTTTGACCTGTGTCTCCTATATAGGGAACTGAAGGGCATTGTTGACATTTGATGACAAATGCAATGTTAGAAGATGAGCAGGTGAATAAGCCTGAGACGGCATAGTTGATGTTCTTAGGTCCAGTGACTGTGTCGTCTGGGTATATGCGGCAGCAAAGTTGGCATCAGAGTGTGTTGCAAGCTCTGATACCAGTCTACATGTTTAAATTAGATGCTGTATTATTGAAGGTGATGAATAGTTTGAGATTTGGGGGCTGACTGTGCACTGGAAAAGGTTCCCCCCTTTCCTTATTCAAATCTTCTGGGAGGAACTCCAGATAGAAGATCATGTCTTCTTGCAGGGGACAGTCTCCAGAGCGTGGTGATATGTCAGTTGGGGTGGTCCAAAGATTGTTTTAGGGTGCAGCCTGGCCCCAGTGTCTGCGTGTGTGACTACCCTGGGGGCACCACACTTTGGAGCAGCTGGCACAAGAACCACACTTTGGACCAGGACACAGCATATGTCCCCTGGAATGAGAGAGTCCGCTGAACATGGGGGTGTATGAAGTATGGGGGTCCAAACCTGATTTGGGGTACAAAGAACCCTTTATTCAAATCTTCTTTGAAATACAGGCCTCTGGGGGGCACTCTGAATAGAAGCTCATGGTGCCAGAACCAGTGTTTGGACCGGGCATCACTGTATGTCATCTTGCAGGGGACAGACTCCAGAGTGTGGGGATGTTTCAGTTAGAGTGGTCCCAAGATTGTTTTGGGGTGCAGCCAGGCCCCATTGTTAGCCTGTGTGACTTCCCTGAGGGCACTTCACTTTGAAGCAGCTGGCACAAGAACCACCCTTTGGAGCAGGACTCAGCACATGTCTCCTCGAAGGGGAGAGTTCACTGAACATGGAGGTGTATGACATGTGTCAGTCCAAACCTTATTCCAAGATGCAGTGGGCAAACAGTCAAACCAGTTCCTTATTCTTTTTTTTTAAATACAGGTTTCTTGGGGGCAACCGAAATAGAAGCCTGTGGCTCCAGAACCAGTGTTTGGACCAGGCTCCACTGCATGTCATCTTCCAGGGGATAGTCTCCAGAGCATGGTGATGTGTCATTTGGGATGGTCCAAAGATTGTTTTGGGGTGCAGCTTGGCCCCAGTGACTGCCTGTGTGATTGTCCTGTGGGCACTGCACTTTGGAGCAGCTGGCACAAGAACCGCCCTTTGGACCAGGACACAGCATATGTCCCCTCGAAGGGGAGAGTTCACTGAACATGGGGGTGTATTAAGTTTGGGGGTCCAACTCTTATTTTGGGGTTCAGAGCTTTCAAACTCTCCTCAGTGTTTTTGGATGAGTTCATGAATAAGACACGAATAAGGAATGAATAAGGAACTGGGAATAAGGAACCAACTTCAGCCTCATAGGATCAGGTGACATTGTAGAAGATACAATGGAACATGTAAACATATTTTGTGGAGAGGTCCTAGAGCTCAGTGGTAGAGCTTTGCTTCCAGAAGGACCTGAGTTCATTCCTTGTCACCACCCATGAAAACAATCCCACACAGTGTGCTGTTTGTGCTGGTGTTCTGACTCAGTATAAGGCTAGCATGAACTAACATAGGTTCTGTGGAATAAAACTGGACTTCAGTCCAAGGGACTGTGTATGTATATGCTGATGGAAAGTGCCATCAGCTCACAGCCATCTTATGTAGACCCTGCATGGTAGAAGCATAGAGCTGGAAGGGACCCCAAAGTCATTTAGTCCAATCCCTTGCACAATGCAGGAAATTCACAGCTCCACCCCCGCTTCCCCAGTGACCCCTGCTCTATGCCCAGAGGAAGGCAAAAACCTCCAGGATCCCTAGGCCAGTCTGGCCTGGAGGAAAATTCCTTCCTGACTTCAAAGTGGCGACTAGTGTTACCCCGGGCATATAAGAAGATGCCACAAGAGCCAAACACTGGCTCATCCCTTCCTGCCCTCCCGCTCACGGTCTGCCTAAATTCATACCGACTCAGAGTGCTCAGGGCAAGAGATGAAGAGGGGTGGTTTGCCATTGCCTTCCTCTGTGTAGTAACCCTGGACTTCCTTGGTGGTCTCCCATCCAAGAACTAACCAGGGCCAACCCTGCTTAGCTTCTGAGATCTGGCAAGACTGAGTTAGCCTGGGCCATGCAGGCAAGGGCATGTAGGTATGCACAAGACAATAAACATTGAAAGATCATCATCACTCTCTAAAGACATCACTATTGTAGGAACATGGAGCAGTTTGTGCTGTATCGGTCAAGTCTTCCCTGCTCCCTTGGCCAAGAATGAGCCACGGTGGCTTATAAATGTGTAAGCTGTCCCCTGCCCTAAACTGTCACCCAGCAGTGTTGCTGCTGGAGTACAAACCTTAATGCAGACAATGTTCAGTTGGATGGAAGGGACATTGATCCCTTTCAGACATTTTACCACATATACTGGAAGAACCACTGACTGTCCATAATGTGTGGTCACTTTGTTGTGTGAACAGGGGCATTCCACATATTTACTACACAAATCCATCTTTGGTATGCACAAAATGACCTATGGACTTTTTTTAGAGCTTGTGCTCACAAATACTGAGGAGGTATGCACATGGTAAATATGGGTCTTGCCATGTTCACACAACATGGCGACTGGACATATTGGGGAGATCCTGGGTAGCACGGAATACTGTTATGAGCAGTTGGTGGGGCCCTGGTATGTATGACTATAACATCTGAAAAGGATTATTATCTCCTATATAAGCACAGTGCCTTTTGTATCACGAAGGCGTAGCTCTGTTAGTCATAGCAAAGTAAGGTGCTGCTGGACTTTTGTTTTAGTTTCTGTTATAACCAATGACAGAAAACAAATCTCATTCATTCATTTATTCAGAGAGATGTTTCCATGCTTTGTGCCAAAATCTGACATGTGTTCTCCTTAAACCATTACATGGAATTTCTCTTTTAAAGCGTCACATTCCCAGAGCAGAAGCCCCACCCCCTCCCTGTGGGTTGGAATTGCATAACATGTGAACTCACACTATAAGCCATGGATTTCTAGTCTGGCAGAATCAGGTGGGATCAAGAGGGAATTGATGGGAAACTCTCACTTAGTGCAGGAAAGGAATTTGGTGATTCAGTGAAACGAAAAACCTCTCCTTTGAGTCAGGGCCGGCTGGGTGGTTTCATTGCTCCAGCTAAGTGCAGTTCTCAAGGCTAGCCTCATGTGGAGTGTAATCTAATCTTGCATGTCAACAGGCAATGTATGGTAGTGGCCAGAGCAGAGGGTTCTGCTCTCCTATGTTTCTTTTTCTCCTTAAACTGAACCCATCCTCACCCTCTCTGCTTTTTCTGGTTCCAGGTTTAAATACACAGATATTTACCGACCTTTACAAAACCTTCAGTAGAATTGTCGTCCCATGTTGCAGTTTGGCATAAGGTTGCCAGGCAGAGACTGGCAACCAGCAAGAGACTTACCAGGTGTGTATGTGTGGACCCCACTGGTGGTGTAATGATGCTGTTGGCGATGCACTGATGTCACTCCCTGTGTGCCCAAAAGTGACATTACTGCATCACTAGGGATGCTCGAGCATTCATTGAGCATTTTTCAGCAAAAAGATCCATAGCAGTAGGCAACATTCCCCTGGAAACAACTGGCCTGCCGATTTTCCCCTTCAATGCACAGTTAATGTCAGTGCAGATAGGTCAACGAGGCCCATCAGGCCTGACTAATATTCCATCTGAGATTCCCGTGCACACTGGAACATGGGGTGGGGCCATGGCTCAGCGGCAGAGCATCTGCTTTCCATGACGAAGGTCCCAGGTTCAGTCTTCAACATCTACAGCTAACGGTATCAGGTCATAGCTGGTGATGAGCAAGACCTCTGCTTGAGATCCTGGACCGCCGCTGCCATCCAGAGCAGACAAAACTGGCTTCAGTAGACCAGGGTCTGACTCAGTAGAAGGCAGCTTCCCGTATGTTTATCTCCCAGAAGCTTCTGTGATGCACAGCAATCAGTCCACACGGCAAGGGTTCCCGGTGCATTTGAACATTTGGTGTAGTGGTTAAGAGTGCTGGACTCTAATCTGGAGACCTGGATTTGATTCCCCACTCCTCTACATGAAGCCAGCTGGGTCACAGCTCTCTCAGCCCAGGTCCGTAGCCAGGATTTTTAAATTCAGGGGGGCTTTAAACAAGTCAGGGGCCACCCTGCACAGACACCTTCCAAGGGAGCACCACAAATAAAATAAAAAATAGGAAGTTTGTGGGCCTGGGCTGGATGGGAAGTTGGGGGGCCGGGCCCCGAGATGCCCCACTGTAGCTACGGGCCTGTCTCAGCCCCACCTACCTCACAGGGTGTCTGTTGTGGGGAGAGGAAGGGAAGGAGATTGTAAGCCACTCTGAGACTCCAAGTGAAGGGTGGGGTATCAATCCAACTCTTCTTCTGCAAAGGTTGTCTAGAAGGGCCTTGCTCTGCATATTGTTTTTACAATAGTGAGAATGGCTGCTGCTGCAGCGGCAGTGGCAGCAGCTCCTCCTCCTCCTCCTCCTCCTCCTCCTCCTCCTCCTCCTCCTCCTCCTCCTCCTCCTCCTCCTCCTCCTCCTCCTTCTTCTTCTTCTTCTTCTTCTTCTTCTTCTTCTTCTTCTTCTTCTTCTTCTTCTTCTTCTTCTTCTTCTTCTTCTTCTTCTTCTTCTTCTTCTTCTTCTTGCCTGCCCTGATCTATGAGATAATTTTTTGGCAGGTGAGCTTCTTTCAGTCTCAGCAGTCTATAATGCTGTTGGTGGTTGGGTAACACTGGCTTTTGGGTTGACAACCTCCAGGTGATGGCTGGAGAACTCCTGAGTTTACCACTCATCTCCAGGAAACAGAGATCAGTTCACCTGGAAACAATGGCCAATATCTATCTATCTATCTATCTATCTATCTATCTATCTATCTATCTATCTATCTATCTATCTATCTATCTATCTGTCTGTCTGTCTGTCTGTCTGTCTGTCTGTCTGTCTGTCTGTCTGTCTGTCTGTCTGTCTGTCTGTCTGTCATCTCTCTCTTGTGCACCTCCTCCTCCTCCTCTTCTTCTTCTTCTTCTTCATCATCATCATCATCATCATCTACCTCATACTGCTTCTTAACTTATAAGTTGTAAGCAAATCACTAAAATATAGAAAAAAACCAGACCCCATTTGAATGACTGCAAAAATCTATCATGGATATAGAATATTTTGAGGCTAAAAGGTTGATAGGTGAGCTACTATCCTCTAATAAAAGAGGTAATGTCTCCATATGATCTATATTTTGGAGCAAAGGAAGAAACAAAAGATTTCTTGGCTCTGAAAAGCAGTTACATTAAAAGGTCATGTGATACAGGGTGTCCACACTACCTGCACCACAGTCACATAGTCTATCAGAGTAAGATACCTTCCTTGCAGAACTCTAGATGGTAGGGCATTAAGGTGTGCCAGCATAAAGGCGCACCTATAGTGAGGAACAGTCAGATATGAGCAGTAATTGGGAAACTCTCCAGGTGGAAGAATACCAGTAAACTGAGTAGAACAAACACATTGTGCTCTACAGATCGTACTGTTATAATCGTGCTTAAATAAACGTTTCTTTATCATTTTTATGGCCTCCTGTCTGGCAACTGAATAAAGGGAATCCAAGGAAAGACTGAGGAGCTCGACGAGTTTATCCCAGTGGGATACATATAAGTCCTCACTGACTAAGCTGATGTAGCCCTCTTGGATGTTGGAGTGTATAATTTTAACTTTAACATAAAAAGCCTTCAACCAAGCCCAAGCTTCAAGAGCTGGTTGTTCCACTTCAGCTTGGAGGGCTACCCCTGCTACACAATTCAGAATTTGACAGATGGAACATAGAAATTTGTTTGAGTTTACAAGTTTTCTCCCTGAAGTTATGGGGAAATTTACATGTTTGTTTATGCATGCTGATATCCTAGCTATTTAGTCAGAGACCCAACGACCGACCCTGCATGTCTTTGCCACCAGAGCAAGGTGATAAAATGCATAATTAGTTATGTTGGGGATTCTCCAATTGGGTAATCAATAGATCAGAATATGTCCTGGGGTGGAGGCTTAGAAAGTTTATTGCTCTTTGTTCTAACTCTCACCTGGGGCAAGCACATGTGGTTTAGGCTTAAGAGAGTCAAGATGTAGGCTAGTACAGTCAGAGAGGATGTTGATCCTTTGTTTTGTTTCTAGTATTTCCCAGTTCACCCTCCCTCATTAGTAAAGTTTCTTGTTTAAAAGCTAATACAAGTGTTCTGCTGCGTTATTAATCGTGCTTTTACAACAAAAATCCCTAACAGAATTTAAGAGGTATCAACCCGAGGCCTCCACTAGTTTGTCAATCCAGATACCAGCCCCATATAAACTTTGTGCAGCCCCCTTGGAGTTAAACAGTTTGATAGTGGCTGGGATATACTGAGCCCCAAATGAATAAAAGAAATGACAGATAATATTTGATGCTTCTGTAGCCAAACTTTTAACATGAAGAGCTTGCACTGACCAAATTAATCTCTGGCCAAAGCAAGCCTCTAAGTATAGGGGACCTCCTCAATATCACTACCATGAATTTTCCACTTGTGGTATACATGTGCGCCCCCCCAATTAAAAAACCCCCCAACAGTCTTGGATTTTTGATAGTTAATCATTGCTCCAGCTATCTATCTATCTATCTATCTATCTATCTATCTATCTATCTATCTATCTATCTATCTATCTATCTATCTATCTATCTATCTATCTATCTATCTATCTATCTATCATCTATCTATCTATCTATCTATCTATCTATCTATCTATCTATCTATCTATCTATTTATCTTCCAGACAGTAAGAAACAAAATCCTCTATCCTAGAGGACGGTCCTGATGCTGTTCTTGATAAGAACTACATCATCAGCAAAAAGTAAGAGAAATTTTGACATTCGCAATGGATGGAGAATAACAGTCCTGTGCAAAGACAGCAGAAATCATATAATTGATATATAAATTAAACAATAAACAATGACACACTCCTTGTTGTAGGGAAATTACACCTGAAAGTTGTCTGTCCAACCCAGAGCGGATTTCTGCAGTGGGATTAGATTACAGAATCTCAATCAGAACCAACAATCGCTTGTCAGTAGATGTTAGTTTTAGTTTGTGCCACAATCAGGCATGCGGTATGGTATCAAAAGCCACTTTCAAATCTATGAAGGCAGCAGCAAGGATCTCCTGACTCTTGGTTGTATATTTATTAAGAACGGTAATGTCAGAAGATGGTCATCTGTACCAGCCCCTCAGCTAAAACCAGCCTGGCATGGATTTCTTGGAAAGAATCATTACAATATTTAGTTTGTTCAGTTAAAGGGCTAGGTTGTTTAACAATTATGTTACATACAAGTGGCGCCTGCCTGCGATACTCACCGGGGGGGGGGGAGATCTCATATCACACACACACATACTCCCCAGGCTCCCCTGCAGCTGCCAGCTGCCACTGTTCCCCCCACCCATGGGTGGCTTGTTTGGAGCTGCTCCAGGTGGCCTCGCCAAGGCTCCCCCCCTCGGTGGCTTGTCCAGAACTGCTCTGGACAGGCTGAGCTCGCTGAGGCTTCCTTCCCCCCTTCCTTCTCTTGGCTCCAAGGCTCCTTCAGCACATACCTGGGCAACAGCACCCGGGCTGTGGGAGACTGACCCAGCACAACAGAGCCTCGGGGGAAACAAGGAGGCTGCCAGTGAGGCAGCAGCCAACCAGCAAAGTGACGCCACATGGTCCAATCCTCCGACCAACCAGCCAGGCTGAGCCAGGCTGCAGAGTGGGTGATGTTGGGACCTTGACCTGCTGTGCGAGGTGGTGACAGCGAACCCGAGTGGGCCATCGGCTGGAGCATTGGTGGGAGGAGACCAGGGCCAGCTGGTGGCCCCTCACGAGGGGAAAGATGGAACGTGTGAAGGGTGGCTGGGCTGACAGCTGTGCTCAGCATCCTTGCCACTCATTCCAAACAAATGAGGCTGGGAACAGACAGGAGAAATGGAGTGGAGGGGGCAGTGTTAAGAAGTCCCCAGAGCTTCCTTGCACAGCCTGCCGCAGTTTCCAAGGGTAAATCCATTCTCTGCATGGGGATGGTTACTTCTGTGGAAGTAGGAGCAGCAGACGGGAGGGTTAGTGGAGTGGTGGCTTCCCTTGTGCTGTTCCCGCGCCTCAGTGAGTGAGTGCCCTGTGCATGCCCAGAGCAAGCGGCTGTAGTTTTGGGGGGATTTAAGTATCCCCCGCATATTTTTTTCAACTTTTCAGATTTTTCAGCACACCTGGAGACCACTCCAACTGTGCAGGGAAATCTCTCTGCCCCCCAAGTGCCCCCGATGTGCAGATTTATATATCCGCATGGAGGGGGCAACTTGGCTATTAGATATATAGATATAGAAGGTGGACATTTCCCCCCATCGAAGTCTCTTCCCTCCACAAACCCCATGCTCCTCAGGCTCCACCACCAAAGTCTCCAGGTATTCCCCAATCGAGGGCTGGCAAAAAACAGGGTTTTTTGAGATGTAAGGATATACAGCGTAATTAAAATACTTCAAGAACCCTATAAAATGCTACATTTGTTAATTATTCTGGGAACCAACCAACCCATTTTGAATACAAAGATGAAAATCTGTCATGTGACTAGATCTAGGCTACAAAGCAGAAAAAGAATTCCATAAACAGGCTTCTCTTTATTTGCTTTTGCTATTGTGTAGTGAAAATAGTACACCTGTGCTTAAAATAGTATATCAATGCTGGTGGTAGTTTAAGGGTGGCTAATGAAAACAACAGGGCCTAATCATCTTCAGGTATTTCTCAGATCAGAAGATGGACTGCAATATCATCAGCAATTCAAAGTGGGTCTTTTTAATTACAATCCAGTTTAAGATGCATAGAGTTTGCAACAGATCCACAGCTTACAGAATTGATTTAACTGAACTGATGAGTCAACAAAGGAATTTGCTGCTTCAAGCAAATTGCTTCCTTTTTGTTGACAAGACACGGCATTTATGCACCAGTAGGTGTTGCATGGTAGACAAGCTTCAGGCACTATCCACCCAAAAGAGAGCCAGTGTGTTGTAGGGGTTAAGAGTGTCAGACCAGCATCTGGGAAACCCAGGTTCAAGTCCCCACTCATGCCATGGAAGCTTGCTGGGTGACCTTGGGTCAGTCACACACCCTCAGCCTAACCTACCACCCATGATTGTGGTGAGGATAAGATGGAGGAGAGGCAAATAAAGTGTTCTGGATGACTCTGGTCAGGCCTGGTTCACATATAAGTGTGCACTTAAGAAACCTGGGTGTCTAGTTAGATTTCCTATACCAGATCATTTAACGCCTAGCCAGAAGTACACCTCAGTAATGCTACAGGTTCATTCTGGGTATAGAACACAAGGGAATACTGTTAAAGAGTCTCACTTAGATTCTACGCTTTTTATTACAGCATAATCATTGCTTTCTTAATATAAACTAAATCCACAAAGCATTATACCATCTGTCATTGTTACATTGATAATTAAAAGAGAGCAATTACATGACTCCATAAGAGTTAGCTGCATGAAATGGAAATCCACCTGTCTTATGAAGAAACACAATCATCAACAATAGTACTTTACACACACACACCACTTTAAAGTATTTGGGAGGGAAGGCAGCAGGATACAGCCAGCTCTCGGAAGCTAAGCAGGGTTCTTTGGAGTTCCCAGGCCTAATCAGATGCCATGATGTTTCTGGGTCCAATCTGAGTCCTGTCAAACCAGATGGATGCTGGAAGTTCTTTCTCTGGAGTTCCCAGTGGTCTTTAAAACTTAGTTTTCAGTTATGTGGGGGCCCAATTCCAATGGGGCCATCTTGTGCAGATAGAGGGGGTTTAAACCTTCCACCCCCACTGTTTTGCTAACTGAAATCCTCCCCATCTCAGGGCTATCTTTGGGTAGGAATGCACAGGAATGGAGTTCCGGCTGGCTCCTGAGTTGGCCACGCCCAGCAGGAACTCATTAGCATGACAGGCCACACCCAACAGCAGAAACTCATTAGGATTGGCTACATTAGGGGTGTGTGGCCTAACATGCAAAGGAGTTCCTGCTCCAAAAAAAGCCCTGGGTTTTGACAACAAACAAGGTAAACAGAATAAGAAGCAAAAGATAGGTGTGGCTGAATCACCACACTTCTGGTAACATGGGGGTGTGGCCTAATACGCTAATGAGCTGTGCTGTCAGGGGTGTGGCCTAATATCCTAATAAGTTTCTGCTGTTCGGTGTGGCCTGTTATGCTAATGAGTTCCTGCTGGGCTTTTTCTACAAAAACAGCCCTGCCCCATCTGTTACCTGCCCCCTTGTTGAAACTTACACGTAGCTGGTCAGTACATACAACTTTCCCCAGTTGACCAATGAGTGGCTCTCAGGAAAATGGCACATCTTCTGCTTCCTCTCCCCACGCACCATGCTCCTGATCTGAATAATGCCTCCACGCACTTGAGTATTAGGCTCCAGCATGGAAGTCCCAGAACATATCTGACTTGACAAGACAGAGAGAGCATCTAGAAGCAGAGTAAATGTGAGTAGCACCCCAGGAGTGTAAACCTAAACACAGTTGCGCCCTTCTGTTGAAGTCACTGGGGTTACGAGGGTGTAGCTCAGTTTAGGATGGCACCGAAAGCCTCTTAACCGCTATGCTGCACCAGATCTTGAACTCAGCATCTCCCTATTCGTTTGTGTTTACAGACACCTGAGAGATCAAAAGAAAGACTTGTAGGCTAGGCAGGGCGTTTGGCAGCTATGCTCCATTACTGGAGCTTTTATCTTTATTTTACTTTTATTTGAGCTCTTTCTTTATGACGACCTGCATGTTATTTGAACATCTTAACTAACTTTGGACCAACTAGCCTTGGACCCTTAGGGCATTCTGCTGATTGCATGTTTCTAGCTTTAAGGAGAAAGACCAAGGAAGCTCCCTTTAAAAAAGGCTGCCTGTAGTTGCTGGGGGAAGAGCAAATGAACAAGGACAAATTAATTCAGACACATGAGAGAGAGAGCACGCTTCATACATCTGACAAAAAGGACTCTGTCCCTCAGACACTGAAGTCAGGATAAATTTGTTTGTTTTTTGAGGTGTCACAAGATCCTTTGCCACAATCTTTTGTTTTCCACCCAGGTTGAAATCTGCAACGGCACCTCTGAATGGATTATGCCCTTGTTTTTAAAGCAGGGTCGGGTTTGGCGGGAAGGTCAGGCTGTGCACTTCTCAAACCCATTCCCTTGCTGTCGTGGCTCCAGGGTCATCAGGTACATAGCTGAGTTGCCAGTGGGGGTTAATTATTTCATGAGCCTCGTCTGCCACATTTACCTCCAGTTCCTGTCACAGCTCATTTGACATCCCTGATTCACCGGGCTTTCTTATCACTGTATGGCAGCAACGTTGTCCTGGGTTCAGGAGAGAGAGAGAGAGAGAGAGCACAATTATCTTTTCATCGTATCTATCTCAATTGTCTCTACTGTTTGCTCCCACATTGTAAAATGATTAGATACAGCTTATCCGGGTCAGAAAGAAAAAACCCGCATTGCTCTGAAAAGCCTGCTCTACGGCCTTCTGCTGATAATAGAAAGTTGGGTTTACAGAGGACGGAACAATGAATAATGTGTTTGCAGTTAAAGTGTGACCGCAAACCCCAAGGGTGTACAGAAGGGAGAAACGTGAACAAGCCAGGGATACGAAATGCGAGCGGTAGATCTGTTTAGGGTCAACCCCGTTGGTTCCCCGATGAAGCGAACAGAAACCTTTGCTCCTTTCTGTAATCTTTAGGCCAGGCCACATGGTTCATATGAAACCTGACTTCCCATTTCCCCACTATAATGTAAAGGCTGCAACCCTCTTGAACCAGTAAGACCTCAGTCCGTACAAGAAGTGATGTTTTCCCACTTACTTCTTTTATTTAGAATGTGAGGACATTTCCATTCCACCTCTCCAGACAGTCCACTTGAGGTGTTCAGTTAGCAGTTTTCTCTCCCTGCGTCACCCTTCTGTTACCCTTCACTACTCCGGGGGGGGGGGACTGTGCGAAGAAATGGAAACTGAAAGTAGAGTGCCTGCCACAGATATCACTGTATCACCAGAAACCCTGGCAGAACTGGTCCAGTTAATTCAGATCAAAAGGTTGGAGGAAAATTTCATATGGATTAGGCTAACAAAATCCCTAAGGAATTCAACTTCAAAATGGTTCCCAGGTCCCCTCCTGGCCACCAGCGGGGGATGAGGGGTAGAGTTACCAGAGTCCTTGCTTCCCCCGAGGCTCTGTTAACTAGTTATGGCTCTGCCCATCGATGTGTAATGCTTCTGAAGAACATTGGGTCTGGTATTTTCGAGACTGCACTGTATAAAGTTATGTATTTTTAACCTCTAGTGTCTGAGGAAATGAATGCTAATGCTTGTTTTCTCAGTATTAAATATCAAGTCCTTTTCAAGGTGTGCTAATAAGCTCACGCTTCCATCCTGCATTTACCGAAACAGTCTTATTAACTGAGCCCTTGACCTTAATATGTATATTAGTCACAACTTGGGAACCAAAAGTTCTTGAAACTCACCCTTGAAACTGATATATCTTGGAGGGGGGCAGAGGGAGTAGGACACATCTATGTAAATGGATTGAAATAGGCAAACTGAGCAAACTTGTTATGCTTGTCCAGACTGAACCAATTTGCAAAATACAAACTGTTAAGAATCTGTTTCTTTTCTTTTTTTTGTCTGTGAGCAAAAGTTACTGATATGTCTCAGATGAGCTCACATCTAATTGTAGCTTAGAGTCTGCTTCATCGTGCCCACTTGATACAGCTACCAAACAGGTCCTATGAGATCTAATGCTGCAATATGAGGCAGCTGGCAGTTCGGAATGGGGAGTGATTTTAGTTCACCATATGGAGTTTTAACTTTATTTATTGGTGTATTTTAACTGTAGAGTATTTATGTTTTATCCATTGTTGGGCATCGCCCAGAGCCCTGCAGTAGCAGGGATGGGCGATTAAAAAATCTAATAAACAAACTAACTTAATAAATAGTCAATTTCTTAGTTTTTAAGGTGTCAGAGGTCTTTGTTGTTTTGTGTTCCTTCTGGAATTTTCAGGAATGCTGCAACCCTCACAGCATGCAGAGTTAGCACATGAACATATTGCATTCAACAGCAAGGATGCCAACTCCAGGTTGAGAAATTCCTGGAGGTCTGAAGAGAGGAGAAGCTGGGGAGAACAGAGTTTGGGAAGGGACCTCAGAAGGTATAATGCCATACAGCCCACCCTCTAAAACTGCCACTGTTTCCATGGCATTGCTTCGTATTGTGCTGTACTCTCTGAATACAAGAAAAGTAACCTGATGAACAAGGCCAAGCTAATCACAAACAACCTTTCCATAAATCAGCTCCCTGTTTGCAATTGGCAAGCAGAACATGAGCCGAACCAGTGGGCGTTTGAGCATCCTTGCTAAATGGCAGTGTTGAAAATAAAAGATAGCCTATGTTGTTTTATAAGATGGAGAAACAGACGGAGAAACAAATCTAAAGAATCAAAATTTAACTGTATAACCAGTCCATGGGTAATAATACTAGCCATTTCTTAAGTGTGCAAGAGCCCATGTGCACAGATTCTGCCTCTTTCATTTCAATGGCGGTGGCCATTCCGTATACACATTTTGCTGCCTGCGCAGATTTGTTCATTGAAATTAATGGGCCGTCTGCACACACAAGGAATGTGTAGCCATCCAGTGGCTATTAGTGGGTTGTTGTCCAAATGGAAAGTGATACCAGTTGATACTCTTCATACTCAGGGCAGTTAAAATGTTAAGAAAAGACAATGTGGTTGAAGTATTAGACAAAGTCTTTGGAATTCTATTTGAGCAGGACTAATATGGTATGAAGATAAGTCCAGAATTCCAAAAAGCTGGTTTCAAAGGCCTTCTAGAGGACACTGCTAGCAACAGAATGCTGGGACCTTTGGACAAAGCAATCTCAGTGGGGCCCAGTTATTCTAGAAGGAATCAATTTTCTTGAGATCATGATGCTTTTGTGGACGTGCCTTATACCAAATCAAACTTTCAGCCAATGCTCCCTCTAAGCTGTGGAGTCTTGTGAGCAAAAATTCTATTGTGTGAGTTACTGGCATTAAATTTGTGAGTGAGCGATTTGACTTCTTGTTGTGTAGTGGGTTCGACGCATTAGGAGAACAGGTGCTGAGTGATTAGCAGCTCATACTTTACTGTACACAACACAAGAACACACCAACGGGTCAAGCGACCAACTATATACAATCCCCAGGTGCCACCCACAGGTCCCATTGGCAGGTGTGAATTTCCCGCCACGGTTCCCATAGGTGCTGACTAGGAGTCTCAGGATTCTAGTCCCCATTGTTCTCTCGGAGCCAAGCTCTGTATGTAAACCGCTGTGCCCTAGTGGCGGTCTGTGGACATAACACCCCTCCCCCTGTAGTTCGAGCCCACCCTAGGTAACATATCCTTAAGATAAGCTGGGGGCTGATGCTCCCGTAGGGAACGCCTTGGAGCCGGGGCTGCGGTGTCAGGAGCCCTGACTGGCTGGTTCTCTGGTATGCTCAGCTGCGGTGGTGGCGTGACCTCGTCCTGTGCTGGGGCTGAGGCAGGTGGCCTGTGGTCCTGGCATGTCTCGGGAATGGGAGCCTGCTCCTCCAGACCTCTTCCTGTCGTTTCGCAGTGGTGGCTGTTGGGCAGGTCCACAGCCTCGGTTCTGGGAGCAGGGATGGTCTCCTCTGCTGGGAGCATGCACCATTGCAGCTGGTCCATGTGTCACCGTAGGACTTGGCTGTCTTTGGTGGAGATCATGTATGACACAGGACTGGTGTTGCGGATTATGCGACCCACAAGCCATGGGGGCCCCCTGCCATAGTTCTGGACATAGACTGGGTCCTTGGGGAAGAACCCACGGGGCATCTCCCTCTGCTCCTCCAGGTGACACAACTCGGGGGGCCTATTGGGATGTAGGTGATCCAAGAGAATCGCGGGTTGCTGGCCCATCAGGAGTTCCGCCGGGCAGCAGCTGGAGACTGGGCTGGGAGTAGTCCTTTGCACTTAGAGGAACTGGGCCAGATGAAACTCTCAGTCCCCCTCCATCATGCGGCTGAGAGCTTCTTTGGCAGTACGCACCATGTGTTTTGCCCGACCATTGGTGGCTGGATGGAACGGGGGTGACCTCACATGCCAGATCAGGATGCAGCAGAGGAAGTCTTGGAATTCTTTGGAGGTGAACGCTGACCCATTGTCTGAGATGATGGTGTCTGGCAGTCTGTGGGTTGTGAAGATCTTGCAAAGGGCCCGGATGGTAGCCTTGGAGGAGGTGGCAGAGACCAGGCTGATCTCCAGCCACTTGGAGTAGGAGTTGACCGTGACTAGGAACAGCAGCCCATGGAATGGTCTGGCAAAATTGATGTGGAGCCTTGACCACAGCATCCGGGTCAACTCCCAGGCTTGGGTGGGCATGTTTGGCGGATTGGGCCAGACTGCTTGGCATGTTTGATAGCACTTCACTCAAACCTCCACCTCCGCATCGAACCCCAGCCACCACACATAGCTCCTTGCCAGGGCCTTCATGCACACGATCCCAGGATGCACTTTGTGAAGGGCTGTCAGGACTCGGTGCCATAGAGCACTGGGGACTAGCACATGATCCCCCCACAGGAGGCATCCCTTGTGGGCAGACAACTCATCCTGTCGAACCATGAAAACTGTGAATTCTAGGCCTGCTGTGGCCACGGGCCACCCTCCACCCAGCCTAGAACTCAGAAGATAACAGGGTCCCTGGCCGAGTGACAGGCGACACCCTCGGCCTGGAGGGGGTGTCGGGGAGGTGGAAGACCTGGAGGATGTGGTGTGCTGGGGCCAGGTCTGTGTCAATGGACAGCAGGGGCAGGCGGCATGACCCATGGCCTTCCCCAGGCGATGCACCAGCATATAATTGTAGCCCAACAGGAAAATGGACTGCCGGAGGATCCGTGGGGAGAGAACTTGTGGCATTTGGCAGTCCACAGTGAAGAGGCCGAGGAGGGGGTGATGGTCTGTGGCAATGGTGAAGGGCTGGCTGTAGATGAAGTCATGGAACTTCTTGATGCCTGCCACAACCACCAGGCACTCATGGTAAATCTGGGTGTAGTTCCATTCCACTGCTGACAGCATCTGGGAATAATAGGCGACGGGCACCTCCCGCCTGTCCAGGAGGCGGTGGGCTAGCACGGCACCCATGCCATAAGGGGAGGGGTCGCAAGCCAGAACTACCGGCAGAGTCTCATCAAAATGGGCCAGGACCTGATTGGAGATCAGCAGCGCTTTGACCACCTTGAACACTGTGGCCTGGCAGGGGCCCCAAAACCAAAGGGCCTGCTTGTCCAGGAGCTGGTGTAGGGCTCCACCACCGCTGCCTTGTGGGGGAGGAAGGCGTGGTAGAAGTTCAAGAGCCCCAAGAATGCCTGGAGTTCTGCCTTTGTTTTGGGCGAGGGAGCCTCAACAATAGCCTTTATTTTGTCCTAGCTCAATGAAGGCTGTCTGCGTCGACCGTGAAGCCTAGGAAAGCAACGACACCCCCAACAAACACTTTTCCTGCTTGACTTTGAGTCCTGCATCCTGGAAGCGGGAGAGGACTGCGCACAGACAGTTGCCAAACTCCTCCGGTATAGCCGCAGCAATCATCACATCATCAAAGAAGAGTGTGACACCTGGAATCCATTTTAAGAGAGAGTCCATCAGGTTTTGAAAGAGTCCAGGGGTCAAGCTCACCCCAAACTGTAGCCACTTCACTAGAAAGGCCCCCCTGTGATCAGTTCACCTGGAGAAAATGACCACTTTGGAAAGTGGACTGTATGGCATTCTTTCCCACTGAAGTTCCACCTCTCCCCAAACCCCACCCTCCTCAAGCTCCACCCCCAAATCTCCAGGTATTTCCCAATCCAGAGCTGCCAGCTCTACACTAAGAGCTTCACATGGGGATCTTCTCTATGTAGCTCTACTCTTTGAGGGGCTTGTGGGGTGAAAAGTAAACATGGGCTCTCTGCTATGAAGCTTTGTAGGTTATGGCCATATGTAACTTTTGATCACTGGTTCATAGGAGAACTCTGGTCTCCCCAGTCCGACCTCTGGTGCAAAGAGCTTTGCCTGCAGCCAGAGAGGTGTGTAACCAGGAACGAGATTGTGAACCATAAGTTGCTTTCTGGCTTAATGTCACATGTTGCTGCATGTTCAGGGTCCATGGCAGGCAGCCTAGTATTTTTTATGCCATTTAATGGAGGTACAAAGTCCACAAAACTAAGGGAAAGGGCAGAGGCCGGTCTGAAACACTCACTGTGACCCCTGATTAAGTATCTCTGAAACGCCTCATGGAAGTTGTAAACCTGTGTTAGCGCATTACTACTTCAGAGTGCAGGTGGTAACTCACAGGATTTTAAAAAATCCTCTACAAATAAGACCCTGCCTATAGAAACTAGGAGGTCTGGCTTCACCACTCCCTAATGTGGTAGGGTTTTTTGTTTTTTTTTTAGGTGTGTGTGCGGAATTCTTGTTTTGTACGGCGGAAATTTCAGTCACGTGAGTCCCCACTTGCTTTGTGAACTGTTATGGCCCAGAAGAAGGTTTACTGCCTCAGTGAGAACCGGGGCAAAAGTTCCTGTCTATTAATAGTACACTCGACCTCAGGGTATCAGTTGTCTTAGTTCACCAGGGCAGTCTTCTATGAAAAAAGTTAAAAATAGACAAAAGTCCAATCCTGGTAAAACTTTAATTTGCTGAGATAAAAATAAGTACCACACTAGGACACTTAGGCCAAACAAAACATTCCTCGAGGTCATGGTACTTTCTGCAGCTCCTTAAACTGTGGAATAAGCATAATAGCTAACAATTCAGCCTTCAAAAGGCAACGTTTGGCCAGAACGCTGAAGGAATTAAATTAGATTCCTGCCAGCAGAGTCATTTGTGGAACAGATTTGGGTCTACACATGTGATTGTCATTTCATTTTCTGATCTTTTATCTCCCAATTTAAAGATGCCCTTGATTTTCTTCATATTTATAATTTGGGGAGTACTTTGGATGAATTCAAGAAGGGGGCTGTGGAATATTTTCTGTAGTTATTAATTTTAAAATTAGACCTGGCCTTTCCAGCTATGGGCCTTCAAGGTGGCTTACATATGAAAATTAAAACAACACAACAATGAAAATTTAAGCAGACATTAAAATTAATGGCATAACCATATTTACCTGAAAAGGAAACTAGGTGCATTTTCAGACAGGCTGAAAAATGGACTTTCAGTCCATTTCCTATGTGGTTTGCAACTGGATTTTACTTTGTAAAACAGCAAAATCCACTTGAAATTATGGCTATGAGTGCATTGAAAGTGGATTGAAAGGATTCAGCATGTACGAATGTACCCCAGCTCCTCCCTAGAAATTACATTAAAAGGAAGGTTGTCTTAAATTTGCATATAAGTTTTGGATATGTCTGATGATAAAAAATTTCTTTTTAAAATAACTATTTTTAGGGAGGTTGTCTTGCATTCAGGGTTGTCTTCTTTTGGGGTAAATATGGTAATAGATCCAGTAGAAAACTTGTAGGTCCATAGTTACATCCTGCTAAAAGCTTAGGAGAATAAAACAGATGAATTTGTCTTTCAAGGACTTTCTAGGGTAGCTTTCATATCACCTATCACCTATTACAAGGTGGCATGATCGTACTTTAACATCTGGGAAGCGTCACACTCCCATCTCTAACCCACAGCTTCGGCCTGAAGACGTGGATTTAAAAGCTACCGGGAACCATGCACTATTTTCCTGATAATGCGCGGTGTGTGCGGGCATCTGATCAGGAAGTGCTGGTAGCCCATCGCAGCCAGCGCCCATCGGTGTCCCACGCATGTGCACAAATGCCTTGCTGCTGTGTTGCCTCATGTGGTGTGATTGGCTGCCGGAGGCTTGGGCAGGGAGCCTCGGGGAAAGGTGAGATCATGCTACCGGCTCTAAAAGCCTCCCGTTCCCTGCAGATTATCCCGCTTGTGTGACCGGGGCCAAATGCTGTCTTGCTGCAGGAGAGCCCTTGCTATGATTCAAGTCAAGCAAAGGGTTAAAATAAGCAATTATATCTTCCTAGAGAGGCTTCAGCCTGAGTAGCCCAGACTAGCCCGAGCTCATCAGAGCCTGGAAGCTAAGCCATGGCTGGCCATGGTTGGCACCTGGATGGGAGACCACCAGAGGAAGTCAGTGTTGCTACACAGAGGAAAGCAGTGGTAAACCACCTCTTGCCTTGAAAACCCTTTGAGGGGGATACGTATTGATTGTGACTTGATGGATCTTAAAAAGCCACCTTGCTGGCCCCTGTGGGGTTAGAAAGGCAGGACATAAATTCTATAAATCAAACAGATAGATGATGATGATGATGATGATGATGATGATGATGATGAAGAAGAAGAAGAAGAAGAAGAAGAAGAAGATAGATAGATAGATGATAGATAGATAGATAGATAGATAGATAGATAGATAGATAGATAGATAGATAGATAGATAGATAACAGAATGGCTTCTAGCAGTTGTTGACTCTCCCAGACTTCCCTCTTATTCCCTCACCCCACTCGATGACTTTGATTTCAACTCTGATTTCACACAATCCAGCTCTTGAAATAAACCTGCAAAAACAAAGCCAAAATGAATTGTGGCTTGACTGGGGCACCACAATACTATTCTGCAGTTTATTGACGGATCTTGTCACAGCATGAGAGAGCGCCTACTACAATATGATGGTGAGCAGAAGGAAAGTCTGACTTCAGATGCACACAAATGGAAAACAATCTCGACAGCATTCTCATTCAGAAGGATAAGGCAGACTATATCCACACTGAAAAGAAATGATCAGTCCTTTCAGCCAACCTTAAAAAGGTCAGATATTGCTTGCACTGCTGAGATTACAAATGGCTTGAAGAGAAAGGTGAAATGGTATGCATAAGGCTTCTTGAACCAATTCTACTTTCTGCTACTGAAGAAATATGGGGGGAGGGACGTTCAGTGATATGAAATCAAAGTATAACCCTGGCACACACACACACACCACAAACAATAAAAGTGTGGGTTCAACTAGTTTTTGTTTATTCAAATAATTATCTAAATTAATTAAGTGGCTGATAGACATCACTGCTTATTCAAATAAGCTGATGATATAAGGGTGGGCTGTGCTCCAGGTATGCCTTTTGGGCAGATCCATCCCTGCTTCACACTTGGCCAGCGGAAGCTCATCACCACCCACACAGCCAGAGGTGCCAAGAGGTGCCAAGCTATATCTCTGTCCCCTGATATGCCCCAAGGCTCCCACCAGGTTCAAAAAATGTCACTCAGCACTACTCCTTCATAGCGCTCTGAGCCACAAGGCATGTGATGGCCTATTCTGGACACCCTCCCTCATCACACCAGATGCCCCAGGGGGGTCGAGGATTAACCCTACCTACCTATCCTGACCAACCCACTATATTCCTGCTGTTTGTGGCCTAAACCGGGCCTATTTAATGACAACATCCTGACCACAGTGGCAGCATGGAGCAGGTGGGAAAAAAGGCTTTGTGAAACCCTCCAAATTCCTGCTCAGCTCTGCAATAGCAACCAGCTAATCTTGTGCTGCCCTTAGGGAGGGCGGGTAGGTCAGCCATATCAAAATGCCTGTAAATGAGACAGTACAGCTGAATAAGAAGCCTGTCACTCTCTCCTGATTGGCTGCTAGGGTTGCCGGGTCCCCCCTGGCCACCAGCAGGGGATGGGTTGCCAGATCCAGATTGTGAAACCCTTGGAGATTTGGGGATGGAGTCCTTAAGTCACCATGGCAAGTAGCCTCTGATAGACCTCTTCTCCATGAAGTTATTGACTCCTGTTTAAGCTGTCTATGCCTGTGGCCATCACTACATCTTCTGGAAGCAAATTCCACATTTTAATCACTTCTGTGTAAAGAAATATTTCCTTTTGTTTGTCCTGAATCTACTGCACATCATTGGATGCCCTTGAATTCTAATCTTTTGGGAAAGGGAGAAAAAGTTCTCCTTGTCAACTCTCTCCACCCTATGCATAATTTTATAAACTTCTGTCTTACCCCCCCTTAGTCATCTCAATGTGTTTCCTATTGGAAATCAACAGAAACATTGTGTATGATTCCTGCCGCACACTATTACACTGTTGGAGGATCCAAGCAAAATAATTGAAGGACAAAACAACCTGAATCAAAATTTGAAAGAGAAAAAAAGTCCATATGCATTTCTTTTACTGTTCTTGACCAGAGAGGAAGCCCGAGCTAAGAAAACAGGTGTCCGGTTTTGCCGTGGTGGAATGCACCGTGGTGGTTAAATTACAGCAACAAGCAATTGCTGAGAATCTGAATCAGGTTATAGTAGAGAATTTCTACAAGATGGAGAGGTCAAGAAGATTCTCGGATTTGGTTGTATAATAAACCATTGGGTTTCTTTAAGCATCCCAACATGTTATTGTTGTGGTGTAACCAAGCACTTGATTTGAAAGATGTCTCTTCCGCCTCCAGCCACTGTGAATCATGAGGCAGCTGGAAACAAGTAAAAAAATGTGTGTTTATCCTCTAATAAGTAGGTTAACATGATTAGCATGAATGGGGAATGTTACAGAGGGATGATTACTCTGTTCTTGGAAGGCTAATGTTCTCCGAGCCATTTGTTTTGATACTGAGCCCAATTTTCAGTACATGCTGTTGCGGGATCTGTCTTGGAGACTGCATGCATGCCATCCAGGGTGTGAGGAAGATGGTAAAGATGGAAATGGAAAAGACTTATTTTTCTTTTGCCTAGCAACAGGGTCACTGAGTTTCTCAGCCTGAAGACAAGACAAACTATACGACTGCATAGCATCTCCATAGTGAAATTTGCTTACATTCAGCCTTCCTGTTTCATTTAACCTCATTAGAACCTTCTACAGAATGAATATGTACATCTTAGTGACTTAGGAGGCTAATTGCTAAAAGCCCTTGGTTCTTATTTTATGACACTCTGCAAAGGCCAGATTTTCAAAATTGCCAAGTTGGCTTCTACCAGGGATCCAAGTTATGGAACAACAGAGAGCCAGTTTGGTGCAGTGGTTAAATGTGTGGACTCTAATCTGGGAGAACCGGGTTTGATTCCCCACTCCTCCACTTGCAGCTGCTGGATGACCTTGGGCAAGCCATAGTTCTGTCAGAGGACAGCTCTGGAAAGAGCTCTCTTAGTCCCGCTTACCTCACAGGGTGCCTGTTGTGGGGAAGGGAAGGGAAAGGAGTTTATAAGCCACTCTGAGACTTTGAGTGAAGGGTGGGGTATAAATCCAATTTCTTTTTCTTTTGTCTCTTCTCAGAACATGCTGGGTTTAACCCCCCCCCCAATTCTAATTGTGGGTATTTCTCTGGTTCTTTTGACATAGCTCTTAATGCACAGCAGTCAATGAGACTAGGAATCAGAGTGCTGCTTCCATTCAGCAGGGCAGACTGCCAGGCAAGTGTTCAATCTGCACTTTATTAAATGATCATTATAATCTTTTTAATGTTATAAGCTGTCCAGAGCCTGAAAGACAGAACAGGGAATCAATGTCAATGAGTGCTTAAAAATGCAAATGAACAGCACACCCAATTTAAAATGCAACTTGTCAAGCAGCTGTGACATGATGCAACATAATTAGGTGATAATTTGTTGTAGCGTATTGTGGAGGCAAATGAAATCTTCTGTCTGGCTCACACTTGTTCACAGTTGCCTGTTCCCCATGCTCAGCGGTATGTATGAATGGGCCCTCACTGGTCTAATGTAAGAAGAACCCTGCTGGATCAGACAAATAGTCTATCTGCTGGGCACTATTGCACTGGTTCTGCTGTCCTTGCTTGGATTGTGATTCTGTGCTAGACCTGAGTCCTGGCAAGCCTGGCATTTGCCATGATGGCAGTGGGTTCTGCTTCTGGGCACTAGCAGGTTCTGTTGCACTGGTTCTGTTGTTCTTGCAGAAATTCCTTCCCCCTAGTCTGTATGTCATTCAGAGATTCTCAGATGGGACCTTAGTCCTGTGGGTTGGCAGCAGCACTGCTACCGTGGCACTGGTTCTGCTGGGCACATTACACTGGTTCTGCTGCTGGTCTTGAAAACATGCCCCCTCCCCACAATTCACTTTCCAATGCAGAGATTCTCTGGGAAAATCTGACTGCTGGGCTTTGCCTGCCTTGCTAATTTCCCCCCACCATTGGAAACAATGGAGGATGGGGGCACCCTCTTTGGGTGCCCATAGAATTGGACTTGGAGGTTCTTTTGGAGGTTTGGAACTTGGAGGTTCTTTTGGGGAGAGGCTCCAGCAATTACACTGCAAATTTCATACCTTTCCCTCAAACCATCTCCCCCCTGGTCCCCTGAATGTACCCTATGAGATTTGCCACTGACTATAAAGGCCCCATAGGGTACAATGAAGCCAAACATATTCGGGAATCTCGAATATTTCCTGAATACCAGCAGTACTGATACTAGTATTCACAAATATTCGGGACTCCTGAATATATTCAGGGTTTTAAACCCTGAATCTGAATTGTACTGAATATGTCTTCCTTTGCACACCTTATTTCACTCAGAACCCTGGACTCACAACCCTGGACTTTCTTGGTGGTCTCCCATCCAAATACTAGCCAGGACTGGCCCTGCTTAGACTTCCAAGGTCTGATAACATCAGGTTAGTCTGGGCCATCCAGGTCAGGGCACTATTTAAGTACTAAGAAACATGTGATGGATTTAACTCAGAAATCCCCAGTGTAGTGCCCAGGGGTGACATGCTACCTACTACTGGGTCATGGGAGTACGGTGATATCTTTGGAAAGGATACCTGTTTGGGATTTTTGTTGTTGTTTGTTATCAAGCATCTTTTCTATAGAGATTCCGATTTTTGACAAGGCTTCAAGCCCTCATTGGTTTAATCAATAGATCTATCAAGTAAGTGTTCATAATTCCTACAGTTAATACAATCTACTCTACTGTTCAATCGTTGTCCTGTTCTATAGTATCTCAACTAATATGCGCTTCAACTCTTTTTGTTATTGTGAATATTAAGTGCTCATCAATTTTCAATTTAAATGGCAATGTTTGCGCTCTGCTGGTAATTTTTCTATTTACAATTTTATGTCTTGTTATGAATCTGTATTGTCAATATGTTTAAAAATAAAAATTATAATTTTTTTTTTAAAAAAGATCTATCAAGTAGATCTATCACAGTTTAATAGATCTATCAAGTAGATCTATCATAGATGAACAGGTGATTACCAAACTGTGTGCAAGCATTCAGTCTTGAAATTCTTAATACAACTGGGTGTTCAGTACAAAAGGGGGTCAGGCAGAATAAGTTGTTTTAGGTGCAGTGGCAAAGCTCAAAGTCTGTAGTTGTACTCTCCAAATTGGGGGTGGGGGGACACAGAAAGTGAAGCAGGCTAGCAGTGTAATCTTATGCTGAATGACACCAGTCTAAACCAACACCATCAGTCGAGTTCAGTCCTTAGATTTAGTTTAAATGGAGCTTTGGTACACACCAGGTTTTCCAGCTACATCAGGTTGCTGGGGCAAAGGAAAGAACCCCCCCCCCCGCATCCTACCTTTGCGAACATGAAAGACAGCACTTGCCAAATGTCTCTCCAGAACTGAGACTCCTTTCAATTCTCACTGAAATCTGTGAATATCATGACTAACTCACGTTGTTTAATTCAATCAGCTTTTAAGTGAGATTTAAGGCCTGCTCTTGACATGCAGTAGTATGGTTTCACATTTATTTATTTTATTCGGTGGTGGGGAAAGTGCCATCAAGTCACAGCTGACATATGGCCACCTTGAGGGGTTTTCGAGGCAAGAAATGAGCAGAGGTGCTTTGGCATTGCCATCCTCTGCCTAGCAGCCCTGGGCCTGGTGCTAATCAGGGCCAACCCTGCTTAGCTTGTGAGATCTGATGAGATCGGGCTAGATTGGGCTATCCAAGTCAAGGAATGGATTTTAGTTACAGGATTTATATTCTGCCTATCTGTCCAGTCAGGGCCAGCAAGGTGGTTAAGAACATAAGAGAAGCCAATTTTATTACTTCACAATTACAGATTTTATTACTTCACAATGAACCTTCATCTTCCCTGACTCAAGAATGAATCAAAATACTGAAATTCAAAGGAAAGACTCTTATGCCTATTTTTTTCTGGGAATGAACCCACTGACTGTAAATCCTTCTGCCAATTGTTTGGATAGAGTTTCCACATTTGTTCTTTCTCATGGTGTGTAACTGAGCTCTGTTAAAGCAAATAGGTGGGTGCAGGGCTTTTTTGGGGTGGGAAAAAGAAGTGCTAGAACTCTCAAGAGGGAAATGAAGTTTCTATCTGTATACTGAAAACTCATGAACTTTTAAACATTTTTAAAAGAATGTTGTCAAAGAGATTCTGGAACTCCATTCTGGTGTGTTCCCCCTGAACAAAAGCCCTGGGTAGGTGGGAGCTCTCAACTAAAAAAAAAAAAAAAAAATTGAAATCAGTGGGAGGTGGATACACAAGCCCAACCTCTTCAGGGCAAGGGCAGTGGGGACTCTTATAATTTTGGGGCACCCAATCAAGCTGATGGGCAGTAGATTTAGGACTGACAAAAGAAGTACCTCTTTACTCAGAGTGATTAAATTGTGAGATTTGCTGCTAAATAAAGAAGTGATGGCCACAAGCATTGATGGTTTTAAAAGGGGGATTATACAGATTCATGGAAGATAGGTCCCTCAATGGCTACTAGCCATGGTGACTAAAAGGAACCTCCACATACGAAGACAATAAACCACTGAATACCAAGGTCATGAGGCAGCACTGGGGAAGGCTTTGGCCTCTGTATATTGTAGTTGGCCATCCCGAATAACTGACTGGCCACTGTATGAGACAGGATGCTGGACTGGATGGATCCAGCTGGACTTGTCTTATATTCTTAGTGTGTTCTTGTCCCCGCAAAAGATGTTCACCCTACATTTTCCACAAAATTGTAAGTAGCCATTGTACTACTTGAACACATCTTGCCATAGAAGCCAAAGAAAAACCAGCTGCTATCAAGGGCTGAGCAAGCTGCCTGACATCTGCCAATGATCAGCAAAGAGAAAATCAGTTGCCACTATCAGCACAGGGTGACTGCTTAAGTTGATAGCACATCAGAAAACTTTCTGTTGTATTATGGCTCAAAAACAACAGCAAAAATGGGGTATGTTGTTCTTTTGGAGGAGAGGCTAATATCTGTGCCTACTGATTTGGCCTCCACAACTAAGAGATATCTTTTGGGTGCAATGTGTGGAAACAATCAGAGACAAAAGTAGTAGAAAAGCAGATCTGAACTGAGAGGCTACCAAAGGGGTGTTGCTGGTACAGTTTATAGTCAGAATAGTTCCCGTTGTATCAAATTGATTTCAATCGAATGGAAGTGGAGAATATTGTTTCATCTAATGACATAAGTAATTACTATTGTGGAATTATACAACTTTAAGGCTGATAATGAAGAATTTGAAATTGTTAAAGGTTTTCTACTCCTTGGCTCTATCCTCAACCAAAAGGGAGATTGCAACCGAAAAATCAGTAGGAGATTGGTACTGGGAAGGACAGCCACAAAGGAGCTAGAAAAGATTCTTAAGTGTAAGGATGGGTCATTGGCAACCAAGATCAAGAAATCTATACCATATTATTCCCCATTACTATGTATGGGTGTGAAGTTGAACAATGAAGAAAGCTGACAGGAAGAAAGTTGATTAATTCAGAATGTGGTGTCGGATGAGAGTTTTATGGATACTGTGGACCTCCAAAAAACAAATCAGTGGGTTCTAGATCAAATCTCTCTAGAACAGGGGTGTCAAACATGAGGCCCGGGGGTCGGATCAGGCCCCCAGAGGGCTTCCATCAGGCCCACAGTGGAACTGGCCATCTCCTGCTTCTGGTTCTGCTGCTGCATCATAGCTTGCATCGCCAGACTCTCTTAATCACTCAGCCATTTCATGTTTTCCCCTGGGTCCGAGACTCAGAACTCTGAGCATGAGATTTCTGTGGTGAATGTCAATAAATCAAAAATAGGTTTGCAGCTTACAGAGCTAATGTGTTAAGCATGTTTTTATTTTAAGTAAAAAAAAGTCTTTGTGTCCTTTATAAAGTTTATATTTCCACTTTATAAAGTTTATATCTCCAAAACTGTGGCGTTACATTTTATGACACACATGGCCCAGCCCAACAAGGTCTCATTTATGTCAGATCTAGCCCTCATAACAAATGAGTTCAACATCCCTGCTCTAGAAGCTAAAATGACTAAACTGAGCCTATTGCACGTTGGTCACATTATGAGAAGGCAGGAGTCACTGGAAAAGACAGTCATGCTAGGAAAAGCTGAAGGCAGCTGGAAAAGAGAAAGACCCAACATGAGATGGATGGACTCAACCAAGGAAAACACAAGGGCCCTCAGTTTGCAAGACCTAAGCAAGACTGTTGATGATAGGACACTTTGGAGGTCATTAATGCATAGGGTCATCATAAGTCAGAAGTGACTTGACAGCACTCAGTACACACAATGACTATTTATTTATTATATTTCTAACCACCCTCCCCCGCAAGTGGGCTCAGGGTGGTTCACAACAAAATTCAACAGAATAAAACATTTTAAAAACAGTCAAGCAATAATCTAATTTAAAACCCCAGTAGCATAACCACAAGCTGGCAAAAGGTACTTCGTTAATCAGATCAAAAGATGAATTTGAAAATAGCTGGTGAGTTTTCTGTGATTACTATAACCAAACTTTGTAGTTATGCAGTTGAATGGTTTATAGTATACGATAGTTTCAGTAGGAAATACTAAAGGTGTTTTCTTTTGTATGATTATTTTCCCAACGGCTATGTTAAAATTACACACAATTTTTATGAGTTTATTCACAATTTATCATATAACTGATAAAGATTGATAATGGTAGGATAAAAATGTTAATATATTATGAGAAAATGGTAGAATGTTGATTAGGTTATTATAGTGGCTTTTAAAGTTACAATGTTATATAATTTTCCTAAAAATTCAAGTATTTGAAGCAAGGATTGTGTCCTTTATATTTGAAAAAAATGCCCTTCATGCTATATTTTGGTAATTTTACCTTTTATTCTTTCCCCTTATCCCCTTTCTTTATTCTGTATTCCCTCAAAAAAGTTCAAAATAAAAATTATTTTAAAAATAAAATGACAAAAGAATCTCCCAGAGGACACTACATGTATGCCCAGCAATGTTCCCTCTAAGCTGCGGAGTCTTGTGAGCAAAAATTCTACTTTGTGAGCGACAGGCATCAAAGTTGTGAGCAAGTGATTTGGCTGCTGCATAAATTAATTTGCTCTGGAGCCATCCTTCCCGAGCTAAGACAAAAATGTGTGAGCCAGAGGCTAAAAAACTGTGAGCTAGCTCACACTAAGTCAGCCTAGAGGGAACACTGACGCCCAGACGGAACAGCTGACTGCTTGGCTTGTGCAGCTTGTGGCTAAATAACACAGTCGCTGTGTCATCCTGAGAAGAGTTACACCCTTCTGTGCCCATTAAGCTCAGTGGACTTAGAAGGGTGTAACTTTGCTGAGGATAGCGCTGTAGGTTCCCCAACACTCGATATGCAAAAACAGATCCAGTTGTTTATAATCCTTTGAATTCGTCGAGAGGTTTCACAACGTCGCCGGTTGTGCAATATTTCTTAATGGGCTGGAAAATCCTATGTGCTCATGAGTTTAGCCCTTAACTATTAAAAATGCCCCTTTGTGGTATGCCAGCGGCTGGTAAATTCATGATGGGTGAGGCCACTCTTGCATCTGCCAATAATGGTTTAATAATAGGCTTAAGGTGTCCAATTAGTGGAGAGAAATAAAGCAGCATGTTTTAGTTAATGAATACAAGATCACTCATGCTGAGCTGCTGGCTTTCGGACATGCCCTTCTGAAGCTTTGCTGCATTCCTTGACATTTAGACTATGGGCTCATATGCCACATTATTACAATGCTAGCAAAAACACTACGAGGACAAAAGGTAGTCTGGGTGGACTGAAACAACATGCAGTCCTCTGATAAGCAACTCAGAATTCACTGTGCTGTGGCTCAGGGCTAAAGTATCTCCTTGGCATGCAGAAGGCCCCAGGTTCAATCCCCAATGTCTCCGGTTAAAAGGATCAATTAGCAAGTGATGTGAAAGACCTCTACCTGGGCCCCTGGAGAGTTGCTGTCAGTCTGAGTAGTGAATACTGACCTTGATAGACCATTGGCCTGACTCAGTAGGAGGCAGCTTCATGTGTTTGTGGACCACATGTAAACCATGTACTGTGAGCATATGAAGAGACAGACACTTATAGCACCTGCCATCATGACGAAGTGCAACATCACTACCTTATCCTAAGACCATAAGAACATAAGAACATAAGAGAAGCCAATGTTGAATCAGGCCAATGGCCCATCTAGTCCAACACTCTGTCACAAAGCGGCCCAAAATATACCAGGTGCCATCAGGAGGTCCAGCAGTGGGGCCAGGGCACCAGAAGCCCTCCCACTGCTGCCCCCTCCAGCACCAAGAATAGAGTGCATCACCTGCCCCAGACTGAGAGTTCCCATCTATACCCTGTGGCTAATAGCCACTGATGGACTTCTGCTCCATATGTTTATCTAATTTCCTCTTGAAACTGTCCATGCTTGCAGCTGCCACGACCTCCTGTGGCAGTGAATTCCATACGTTAATCACTCTTTGGGTGAAGAAGTATTTCCTTTTATCTGTTCTAACCCGACTGCTCAGCAATTTCATAGAGTGCCCACGAGTTCTTGTATTGTGAGAAAGGGAGAAAAGTACTTCTTTCTCAACCTGCTCTATCCCATGCATAATCTTATAAACCTCGATCATGTCACCTCTCAGCCGTCGTTTCTCCAAGCTAAAGAGCCCCAAGCATTTTAACCTTTCTTCATAGGGAAGGTGTTCCAACCTTTTTATCATTCTAGTTGCCCTTCTCTGCACTTTTTCCAATGCTATAATATCCTTTTTGAGATGTGGTGACCAGAACTGTACACAGTATTCCAAATGAGGTCGCACCAATGATTTATACAGGGGCATGATGATACTGGCTGATTTGTTATCAATTCCCTTCCTGATAATCCCCAGCATAGTGTTGGCCTTCTTTATTGCAGCTACACACTGTCTAGACATTTTCATTGAGTTATCCACTGCGACTCCAAGATCTCTCTCTTGGTCCGTCTCTGCCAGTTCAGACCCCATCAACGTGTATTTATATTTATGATTTTTGGCTCCAATGTGCATCACTTTGCACTTGGCCACATTGAACCCCATTTGCCACGTTGACGCCCACTCACCCATCCTCAACAGATCCCTTTGGAGTGCCTCACACTCCTCCCTGGTTTTCACCACCCTGAACAACTTCGTGTCATCTGCAAATTTAGCCACATCACTGCTTACTCCCAATTCCAAATCGTTAATAAACAAGTTAAAAAGCATCGGACCGAGTACTGATCTGAACATTGGTCTGCCTAGCCTAATAGTTTTTACTCTGATAGGCTCTCCTGAGTTCCAGTAAGAGGTCCACTGTAGTCCAGCTATGTGAGATAATTTAAAATAGAGATGTCAGGGACTCAATCTGAGACCTTCAACATGTAGAATGTGTGTGCTGCTTATGAATTGTAGCCTGGATGAGGATTTCCAGATGTGCTGGTGGTAGAACACTGCACAGGAGGCTGTCCCCTCTGATCCATAACAAGGCATTGCTGCTCATATCATAAATGCTGTTTTCCAGTTCAGCACCAGTGGCTCAAAGCTGTGTGTCATTCTAGTTGTTTTCTTGATCCTATCGGAAAGACTAGAGGAGACTTGCCAATACTCCATCCTGGAGGCCTTTTGAACACCACAGAGCAGGTGTAGCCAGTCCCAGAGTCCTGATGGACAGCCTTAAAATAGAAGAGATGTCATAGCTAGATGAATACAGATCAGAGGGTCACGGTGGTAAAATACCCTACACAGCCAAGGTGCTTTAAAGTTTGTCTCCATGCTAGAAAGGAGATGGATGGGATCGGATGATTGGATCCTCACAATTTAGGGTACATCAATCTCCAGTTCTGACCTATGTTGTTGTTTTTCCCCAGTTGAACTCAAACAGATGATAACCAGAGACCAAGCTTATCATTCTTTTTATCTGTTAAAAAATATCTTCACTAGTTTGCGTGCTAATTTAACAAGGCACCCGCTATACATACAACTATGATCTGTAATTCCGTTTCCTTGTCTGATGAAGTGTGCGTGCACACAGAAGCTCACACCTTGAATAAAACTTTGTTGGTCTTAAAGGTGCCCCTGGACTCCAACTTTGTTCTAATGTGGCCTACCTGTTACAGTGCCAGACTAGGAACCAGTTCAAATCCCCATTGTGCCATGAAGCTCACAGGGTGACCTTGGTCCAGTCATTCTCCCTTAGCCTAGCCTAGCTCACAGGGGTTTGGTGAGGATTAAATGGAGGAGCAGAGAACTAGTATGGCAACCTGAGCTCCCTGGCGGAAAGGAGAGATAAAAACATAATGTTGTTAGGGGCCAAATAGACCATTCATGTGTGAGCCTGAAAGGAACAGAGCCAATCAGCAGGGCAGCCCTGCTACTTTAGAAGCCTGGAACAGAATCTGGAAACTTGTGCTTACGAAACATGTTTTTGTAGCACTGTTCTACAGATCCGTGTGCCAAATCGTTTTCAGAAAGCAAGTCGGCATTGAGTCACCAAGCTGGTAAACAGCAATGTGGATGCACCAAATCCCTGTCCATCATCTATTTCATTACCACATTCCTTCCTTCCTGGCAACTCCATACTCTTTCACAGGTGCAACAATACTATTACACCCGCGTGTCCCACAGCTAATATATCGTGGGTGAATGACATACACATTTCTTGGAACTTCCATGTGCATTTCCTGGAAGTCTTGATTGGGCTCAGAACTCAGATACATGGGTGTTAAATGGTTAGGGTTGTGAACCTCCTGGTGGGTCCTGCAGATTTCCTGGAATTACAACTGATCTCCAGAATACAGAGATAAACTCCCCTGGAGAAAATGGCTTCTTTGGAGGGTGGACTCTGAGGCATTATACCCACTAAGTTCTCTCCCCTTTCCAAACTCCACCCTTCCCAGGATCCTAAATCTCCAGGAATTTTCCACCCTAGAGTTGGCAACCCAGTTAAGGGTGCATGTTGTCAGCACTGCATGGGATTGTTGTAAGAAGCACCAGTTATCACACCCAGAACAAGATGTTTTCTGTGTTAAGTGTGGCACAATTCTCCCTTCCACTATACTTTGTATAAATGGGATGTTTATATAATTGAATCTTCTCTGCCTTCTTGGTTTGGTCTTCAGACATGTTTGCATTTACCAAGAGGGAATCTTTGTGCACATGACAACTCAGAGTGGCACTGGGCCTCTGCCAGCTTGAAATCTATCAACTGTGCTGCTAATTCTGTGCACCCCTGAGTTGTACGCTTTCTTCAGTGTTGCTTAGCACATGACTTGCCATCTCTTCTTCATTCCCATGATCCAGCTTTGAGTTCAATGGGCACATGCTCCACTAAGTGCCAAACTATTCTGGCCTGTCAGCAAAAGCATGTCCAAGAAAGCAAAGTGTAATTTTTCCAGATAATGAACTACATTCCCCCCTCTTGTTGTTTTGAAGCAATCCCTTGGAACTAAACATATTGTGTTTCATAAGGGACCTCATGGCTGCCATAGGATTGTTGAGGTCACTGGCATTGAACAATGAGTCCTGTTTCCAAGGCTGAACACTTACACTCTTATACACTGAGCATTTATACACAAGACTTAATCTCTGCCTCCAAACCTTTTCCAGGAGAGAGTCCAATGCATGCCTTCTGCATATGCCTGGGTAGATGCCTGAATGCTGATCTTCCTTTCCAGTGGCAGCTTTCCCCCAGTCTTGAAATTGGAGGAAATCTACCATTTTTTCTAATAAAATTTAATATTTTTGTCAGCTTCCACATGAATTATAAAGACCGTGGAAGATGTCGACTTCAGTAGAAGTTCCAGTTAGGCGCATTATGCATTTTAGCCCCACAGCCTAGCTGTGTTTATTTATTATTTATTTATTTCATTTTTTTAAAAAAAATCATTAAAAAAAGCTTACAATATAAAACATTATTTAAAAAGGCAATAAAAACAAACCATTATAAACACCCAAAAAAGTCAAAATTTAAAACCTGCTGGTGGTGGGGGGGGGGGGTCACGTAACTAGTCAAAATCAAGACCCACTGTGTTTTTAGGATATCACTCTGCTATTTGCACTGAGCTATTTTGCACAGGGAGAATAGGTTGCATTACATAAAGCCACTGCCGGCATGAAACCAGAAACAGTGAAAACTCAAAAAGCCCTACCTGGCCTTACCCACTTTCTAAAAACACTTAGCAAGCATCAGGAAAGGCGCTGGAAGACACCATGGTGCTCATGGGCACCATGCCAGGTACCTCTACTCTAGGAATCTCCCCAGTCTCTGTGGTAAAGTCATGGAGACATGTCTAGAAATTCCTTCAGTGTTACTATGGAGGCCATTTTCTGGTCACTTTTTCTCCCACTCCTCAGTTTCTTAAAAGTGGGGGAACTGAGGCTAAATTTGCTGCACGTAGGGAAATGATAATCTTACTGTTCCTTGTATGTTGGGCAAGGTATAAATGAAGCAAATACATTTTTTTTTTGTTTTCCCCCAAATGTACACTAACAGGTGAAGAGATGTTCATATTGGCATTCATTACTGCATTTGTGAAAGGATAGATTATCATTGCAGTTCCAGATTCTTGAAAATAAGAGATTGTAGATTTAGAGCATAACCCCGGTAGATTTTTGTTTTGGTGGAAGAAGAATCAGGACCATGAACCTCAGTTGTGTGTACTCAATGACCCCATCATTCCTTTGGTTTTCTCTCTCTTTTCCCTACCATGCCAGATCATATATCATAGCTTGGGATCGGTCCATTTCCTCTCCGCATTTCTCACAGCTTGGCACTCTCTAAAGTATGCGAGTGTATGAATTAAATAAGAAGCTCTGAGTTCAGTTTCATAACACTTGTTGTAAAGGATGCCTTTCAAGTCTTAACATCTAGCATGTTTGCCAACAGAGCCATGCTGAATGCCACCCATGCTCTGGGGAACATTCCTATAGGAGGCTAATTTGTTTTTCAGATCAGTTTACCACTAACTACTTTGCAAATCCAGGATGAACTCTGGAGCATTTCGCTGAGGCTATTTGGGAATCAGAAAACTGAGGATCCCTGGGGCTCAGATCTTCAGGAGACCCTCTGTATGTTATTGTGGTACAGCTAGTATAAGCCCTGTAACTCATACTGTCCCTAGAGATGGGTGTGCAAATCCCATAGCTCAGTGTAGGAGGACATGTTTTGTGTAGGAGATTCAAGGTTTAACTGTAAAAGAACTGAAAAGACCCTTTGAAAAGCTGCTTCTGGTCTGAGAAGACCATTCTGGGCTAGATGGTTTGATATGATTGAAGTCTAGTAATTGGATTCCAGTGATCATAAGTGGCCATAACCTTCTTCTCTCATATGCCATTTTTGTAGGCTCAGGTGGAGGAACATAGAAAAAGAAGAAGAGATTGGATTTATACCCCGCCCTTCACTGCCCAAAGGTGTCTCAGAGCAGCTTACAAACTTCTTTCCCTTCCCCTCCCCAGGGGGCAGCAGTGGGAGGGCTTCTAGTGTCCTGGCCCCACTGCTGGACCTCCTGATGGCACCTGGTATATTTTGGCTGCTGTGTGACAGAGTGTTGGACTAGATGGGCCATTGGCCTGATTCAACATTGGCTTCTCTTATGTTCTTATGTTCTAACAGACACCCTGTGAGGTAGGTGGGGCTGAGAGAACTTCTGACAGAAACTGTCCTTGAGAGAACAGCTGTGCCAGAGCTTGTGACTGACCCAAGGTCACATCAGCAGGTGCAAATGGAGGAGTGGGGAATCAAACCCGGTTCTCCCAGATAAGAGTCCGTGCACTTAACCACTACACCAAACATACATGCATGAATACACACATGAAGCTGCCTTATATTGAATCAAACCATCAGTCTACCAAGATCAGTATTGTCTACTCAGATTGGCAGAAGCTCTCCAGGGTCTCAGCTTGAGATTTTTCACATCACATGCTTCCTAGCTCTTTTACCTGGAGATGCAGGAATTGACCCTGGGACCTTCTACATTCAAAGTAGAGGCCTTTCCACTGAGCCACTGACCTTCCCCAGAACAGACAGAAGTCTGGAATCATGAGGTACAGCTGACTGGGCATTGCATGGGACCCAACATATCCTTCAGGAGCTGTTTCCAATATGTCTTGAATGGATCTCTGCTAGAGTTCATTCCTTCCTTATGTCCATTGTTTTCATCATTCATAAGTAGGGTGCTCCAATGTACAAAGGAGGAAAAGCCACTCATAGGAAGGTAGCCATGCGCATAATTTCTCATGTTCCCCGTCTGAACAATACAGTTATAATAGGAGAGATTTCCACTCAGTACTGGAGTGATGTGACCAACACTGCATTTAATGTGTATATAACTGCAGAAAAAAAAATCGTTGCAGAAAAGCATCATGAGGACTCAATGGCTGAATGCGTGCCAGAACGCATCCTTTAGGGTCTGGTGTGCAGTGCCCCATCAAAGCTGCAGAGAGGGGGGAGAAATCCATCGCTTCTTTCAACATGTTGCTTATTTGGGGAGTCGTCTGATATGAATCTGGTTCCTGAAATGCTAAGCAGTGCAGACACAGCTAGGGGGAAAGGTGTACTTGGCAAGTTGAAGTGCTTGTCATTATTTTTATTATAACTGGCAAGCTGGGGAGTTGGGCCCATTGGCGCTCTCCTTTCCATGTTAGACAAACTGGCACAGGTTCAGAGGAGGGCATGAATAAGGGTCCGACAGGGCTCTGGGAAATGAGTTCTATGAAGAGAAGCTGAAGGAGCCAGGTGCGTTTAGTCTGGAGACTAGAAGACTGCAGGGGGACATGAGCATGCCCTTCAGACACTTGAAGGGCTGCCACATGGAAGAGGGGAAAGAGTGTACTGTTCCAAAGGGCGTGACTACACCTAATGGGCTTCAATTACAGGGAGGCAGATTTCAGTTGGACCTTTGGGGGGAACTTCCTATGGTAAGAATGGTTTGACAAAGAAACCAGTTTTCTGTCTCACTGGAGGGCTTCAAGCACATGCTGGACTGCTGTATGTTGGAAATGCTCTGGATTTTCAGTACGGCTCAGAGGGCGGGACTAGATGGCCTATAAGGACCTCTGTGATTTTATGATTCTATCCTCAGAAGAATCCCTGATAAGCTTCTGGAAAGAAAAGGAAACAGCTTCAGATATCTTGAGGGCATATGTAGGATTACATAACAGTGAACAACAGAACAATTAAACCAAACACAGAGTCTCCAAGCGGCTGTTTTTTTGTTTTTTTTAATGTGCTTATTCAGAAGTAAATATAACTGAGTTCAGTGGGTTTGTAATGTTGGGTTGGATCCAGACTAAATTTCCCATCTGAAGGATGGAGCTTCCCTGCCTCCTGTCTTCCACTGCAGCCCTCTGATCACCATGGAATACCACTCCTGGGGGAACAGTGGACCCTGAGGGATAATGAGGGGGATATTTGCCATGGGAAGGTGGGACTGGTCAAAATCCCCAACTTAGACCAGATCCAGCCCGATATTTTCAGACTGAAACCTTAAAAAGATGAAAATGCCCATTCAACACAAACAATATCACAACCATTCATTTTGGACTGATGCAGAGGAATTCCCTCGATATTGGGGTTGCCAACCTCCAAGTGAGGCCTGGATATCTCCTGCTGTTACAAATGATCTCCAGACACTAAAGATCAGTTCCCCTGGAGAAAATGGCTGCTTTGGAAGGTGGACTCCATGGCATTATAACCTGCTGAGATCCTTTCCCTCCCCAAACCCCGCCCTCCTCAGGCTCCACCCCCAAATCTCCAGGTATTTCCCAACCCGGAACTGGCAACCCTACTCGATATATGCTTCAGTTTTAGCAATTACTTACATAAATTAGAATCCTACCCCATTTATAAACAGGCTATGAAAATACAGACTCTACAGTTAATAATCTTGAATGCAAATACAAAAAAAAAAGCATTTTAAGGTACTGACCCTGCTAGAGTTAGCTATGACAGAAACTATCCACAGCAAAGGAATTTTGGTGAATTAGGTGAGAACTCACCTGTTCTGTTAGTTTCAAGAGACTTGGTTTGGATCTGATCTGCTGTAATATAGGCTGAGTTCAGACTGGCAGTTTGCAGCGGGAGCCAGTTGTGGCAAAAAAAGCCCCAGAATAAACTATTCCAGGTTTTCCCGGTCACATAGGGTCGACAGATGTGGGAGCATACTGGGAGGAGCGTTCAGACTGCTGGCCCGGAGGTGCAGCTGTAAACTGCTTTTCCCTGGTAAATCGGCTGGATGCCTATGTTCGTATGGGCGCATGGGCGCTCGTGCGCTCATACACACATAGGCATCCAGCCGATTTGGGGAGAATCCTGTTGCGCATTGGGCAGTAGAGCGGAGCACAGCCAATAATATACGCCTTATGTGGTAGAGGAGAGCACAGCCAATCATATGCGCCGGGAGCAATGCGGGTTGCTCCCAGCTTTTTGGCTGAGCATTCACACTTCCAGGAAGCGGACTGATGTGGGATGAAGGCACTCTCCAGGATTTGCTACCACTTGTAACAGGTATCTTTTTAACACGGGAATGAAGCGGAACAGCAAGGGTTGCCTACAGGTGGGGAACGCCAGGCAGATGTGCCTGTGTGAACGCCCCCTTTAATCCGCTTGGGAAACGCGACTGAACTCAGCCATACCCAATGATGTGTGGATGCTACCAGAATCACAGTTAACTGTAGGTTGTTTGAGAAAAAGTGATTAGGAAATAATGTGTCAGTATTAAGCAGGTTTGAAGAAAACTGTGGTGGAGGAGTCCATTTCACAGCAATAAAACCCACAGCACAATGCAAAATGTCTCTGTTTTGTTGATTGATTATGGGGGCTCTAAATGTGAATCCATTTGCCCCACCCACGCATTCAGGTAGGTCGGCTGGAAAACATTTCTCCCTCTTCTCCTTTTTGCTAACATCACCACTGTTCCCTGGTTTTGTCCGGTCTTGGGCGGCAATGTCCCGTTGAGCCTCCATCAGCTCCTACATTGGTGCCATTTCCTTTCTGAAAAAAATGTCACCCTTTCTAGGAAGCATGACATGATCAGTTGGCCATTGAGGTCTGGCTCCACAGTGATGTCACTGACAAAGCTAAAACCAGAGTGCCTTCGCTTCATTTGCCTGCAGTGACATCACTGTGGAGCCAAACCCCATTGGCTATGTGGTAACAACATTTTTACACGAAAGAGGAGATGAATTTTGAAAAGGAAGAGGGTGCTATTGTTGCCCCTGTTTGGAGTGGTGGAAATCAGTATGACAGTGAAAGGCATGGAAATGAGAGTTGGCAAACCACCTGCTGGTGAAAAGCCTGAGCCACACCCAAACCGCTCACAACCGATGTTTCAGTATATTAACATTAAATAATCTAGAGTTATTTCTCTGGGGCACAGCAGTAAACGTTAGCCTACACTAAGAAATTTTTTTTTTGAAAAGATTGTTTTACTTTTAGCAGATAAGACTATTTTGATGAAGAAGAGGAAGAGGAGGAGGAGGAGAAGATGGAGATTGGATTTATACATTTTTAAATCACCTAATTCTTTGCACTGATATCCTCAAACTAATACAGTAGGGGGGAGAATTCTACTATGCAAGTATTGAAACTGGCAGCATAATTTTTACTGCACATCGTGGAGTAGTACATACAATGTCATGTCTTTCCCCCCCACACTCTGAACACAAAACCAAGCCAATCAATTTCCTGTGAATTGCTTCCTGGTGGCTCTGTCCAAGGCTGACATTCGCAGGCAAAGTCTAAACCTGGAAATAGTTTTGTAAGTCTTGATATGATTGTTTATCATCATTATATCACCAACTTGGCTTGGGGTCCAACTCCATCCTGCTTTCATAACTAAGGTGAGTAGATGGTAATCTGAGGCACAACAAGCGTGTGCTTGTGCCCAAGAATGTGGATGGCAGCAATTCAAAGAGGGAAATAAATGCATCAGAGATAATGCCTCGGCATGATGGACAGCAGATCCGATTCTCAAGTGGCCTCAGTTGGCATGACCATTGAGTTACAGGCCATTTCCACACAGGTTTTTTGCCCCAGGGGTTTGTTGGCATTGGGAAGAATTCCCCCCCACACACTTCCTCACAGAATTGAGAAGCATTCTTGCACTTCCCATGGTTTCCCTGACCTTTCCCAAATGTGCTTTGCTGCAGAGCTTTGAGAAAGATCACAGTGAATCCTAGATGACTGCCTTGTGAAGGGGATTGTTCAGATTTTACCGGTCCTACCGACACAGCAGCCATTCTCTCCCCCCCCCCCCGGCTATTTCCTCCCTGACCAGCATGTGTTTTTTTTTAGTGTAGTGGTTAAGAGCGTGGACTCTTATCTGGGAGAACCAGATTTGATCCACCACTTCTCCACATGCAGCTACTGGTGTGACCTTGGGTCAGTCAAAAGTTCTCTCAGAGCTGTTCTCTCAAGGGCAGTTCTAGAAAAAGCCCTCTCAGCCCTACCTACAACAGCCCAGAGTGTCTGTTGTGGGGAGAGGAAGGGAAAGGAGTTTGTAAGCCACTCTGAGTGAAGGGCGGGTATAAATCCAGTCTCTTCTTCTTTAAAAAAATCAAACTGAATATTTATTTAATTAATTCATTTGTACTCTGCGTTTCTCCCCAATGGAGACTCAAAGCAACTTATATCATTCTCCTCTCCTTCATCATCACAACATCCTTATGAGGTAGGTTAGGCTGAAAGATTATGACTGGCCCAAGGTCACCCAGAGAGCTTCCATGGCATGAGTGGGGATTCAAACTCAGGTCTTCCAGATACTAGTCCAACCACTACATCACAGTGGTTCTCTGTAGTGTAATGTTATAATATGTACAATGAGTTTTCTGAGGTTCCAACTTTTTTCAAAAAAGTATCTCTCTAGATCTTTAAGTGTAAGGATGCATCACCGGCGACCAAGATCAAGATGATTCATATCACAGTATTCCCCACTACTATGTATGGGTATGAAAGTTGAATTATGAAGAAAGCTGACAGGAAGAAAGTTGATTCCGTTGAAACGTGCTGTTGAAGGAGAGTGTTACGGATACTGTGGACTGCCAGAAAGACAAACCAGTGGGTTCTAGATCAAATCAAGTCTAAACTCTCCCTAGAAGCTAAAATAACTAAACTGAGGCCATCGTACTTTGGTCATGTCATGACTCACTGGAAACACCTTTCCTCTTACATCTCTACAAAAAAAAAAAGGTGTTTAAGATTTTTTTTAAAAAAATGGGAGCTGTGAATTTAACAGAAAAAGAAGCAAGCAGGTAAAGTGTGCAGATTTGTATTATCTAGTGACAAACTTCCCAGCTGGTTCTCTCCTACTGAGCACTCATCCAAGCTGGTGTTGTGGTTGGAATGCTGAACTAGAAACTGGAAGTCCCAGGCTCAGCCCCTTTCAGTTCACTGAATGATCCTGGGTTCTTCACTCTGATCTACCTCACAAGGTTGCTGGGAACGAGAACCCCAACACAGCTCCCAAGGTGCCAAGGCATGTCCATATGTGTGTGTGCTGGGAAAGCATTGGCACTTGTTTTCTGAATCTTGAGGACAAAATCCAAAGACTCATGCATGGAACAGGGAAAAATTTAAAAAGGAGCTTTAAGTCAATCCCTACCCACTGGCTGAAAAGCGAAGCCCTGAGCTCATCCTGGCCAGAGCCGTCATGGATGTCCATTCTTTTCCCCAACAGGGTGCCCATGGCTGCCACAGCAGGTGCTAACACCTTTTCTGGTGCCGGACAAATGTTTTTAGAAAGTGTGTGGGACCAGGTAGGGCTTTTCCCAGCAAGTCTTCTGATTGAGCTTTGGAGATTGAATTAATATGTTGCTTTGGCAGCAGCTGCCCCACTACAAGGATCTTCACTGTGTGATTGAAGGCAAGCTGCAGCAGCCATTTTGTGGCTAGCTCCACCTCGTCAAACCGCCATTTTGTGACTGCACCCACCACACTGTATCAGAATTCCACAGGTGCCTGCAGGCTCAAAAAGGTTGGGGACCCCTAACCTAGATTCTCCCTTCACTAGGGGCTTGCAAACTCTCTCTGTGGAAACACAAGAAGCAAACACTCATCTTTTAAAATGCAACCAAACCACGTTTCTTCCTTAAAGCAGAGTTGATCCTGCCCCAGCAGCCATTTCGTGATTGGTCCCAACCTCTGTCACTGTCATTTTGTGGTGTGCTTTCTCAATATTCTTTCAAAACACCCTTTTCTTTAATATTCCACAGGTTCCAGAAGGTTGGGGATCACTGCCCAGAGGAAGCAAGATGAATTTCCTCTAGGACCCCAAATGAATTGAATACAGTTGGATTGTGTTTGATAAATGGTTCATTTATCTTAGACTAGCAGCTAAATGTAACCAAACATTTCTCACAAAATTTCAAGTTGTGCTAACAAAATTATGTTGGGACACAAGACTACTGAATAAAGCCAGAAGTGTCTCATGAAAAAGAATTCTCTTTTATTAGAAGTGATACTTATTATTATCAGTCTCAAGAACACAAACAGAAAATCACTTCATGTACAACTGACCATCAAACTCTCTTAACAGTTTTCCAAAGCACACATTTAAAAAAGAATCTAAATATAAAAATGTACAAAAAGCCCACAAACTCAGAATGTAAATCACCCCTGTTGCAGCTATGGCACTTAAGTATTCTCACAGGCTCAGTGTCTATGTGCAACCCACCCAATGCTTTGCTTAGGTAAAATCAAGTTACTAGTCCCCAAGAGCCATCAGGCAAAGACAGCTGAATGAGGACTTGGAAGGCATGCACAGGCCCACCACAAAGGCCATTCGTGCTACCAGTATACACATGGGTGGTAGTGGGGGGGGGGGCACAGGACTCTAATGAGCTTGTGGGAATGTTGGTATTCTCCTCCCTCCATAATAATCAAAACTGCAATTCTCAACTTAAAAGAAAAAAACCAAACCAAAACAAGTAGCTGGCCCTGCAGCCAATTAAAATCCTCACAGGATATTAAAAATGTTAAGAATTTTAGAAGAGAAGAAACAAGATTCTCCTCCCACATTCTCATCCCTGATATGATAATGTCACAGCATCCATTCCTGGGAAGGTGGCCCCCACCCCCAATAAACTCAGCAGACCAGTGGATTTTGCACCGGCAGCTGAACAGTAAAGGATTTCTGTCAGGCTGGAAGAGATCCCAGAGCAATCTTTCAACCTCTGTCATTCTTCCGTTTCATCCTTTTAAAAACACTAACAAGTGGGGCTCTAGCTCAGGTTTCACTTTAGTGCTCCCAGAATCACTCAGGTGAGCTACCAACCGACGGATTTGCCCCCTAAGCAAGGGCAGAATGAATTCTGGCTGGTCCTGTCATTGGCACACTGCCTGTAGGCTGCCATTTCCTCAATGAGGCGGTAGGACTTGGGACTCCAGGCATTCACGGGTGTTATCTTCACAAAAAAAGCAGCCGGCAAACATTCTACTGTTTCCTTTTAACTGTATCTGAGGAAAAAAGGGAGAGTATTCTTTACTCTATGGTTCTGAAAAGGCCAAGTGACGCAAACTCCACTCACAGACTGAGATATCTGTTCCACTATAATGGTTACTGACTCATACTGCAAGGCTGTGTATATTCGAGTAATAGAAGCCTGTTTTCCATCCATCCAGCCTGCACTTAAGATCTCTGACAAGTGTGAGGAAGAAACCTTGCCAGTCATATTTGAGAAGGAAACTGCTCAACCGTTCAGTGGGCCTCTTGCTCAATAAAGAAGCCCATGCTGGAAATCTAGTACGGCCCAGATAATTCACATAGGGTTGGATTCAGTGACTCCCCTTTGCTTTCTCTACCAGGAGGATTCTTAGTGGAAAGAAGTCATCACAACCAGAAAGGAGTTATAGAAATGTCTTCCGATCCTTTTCAAATGCATTAGGAATGGCTGGTTTCTTTCAAGATGCAAAAACAAACAAACAAGAAAACCCCTATTCCAGTATTTTTAGAATTTCAGTGGCTACCATAAGAAATAGGCATGGCCACCAATGGGCAAGCTACCACAGAAGCAGACAAGAGTGGACAAAAAAAATGTCTCCCATTGCACCAGTGCCTCCTGGGAAGCATGTTCAACTTTCCCAAAGGTGTTCTTTAGGCAGGTCTATGATGCTCAGGATCAGCCACACTTTCAGCATTATGAACAGGACCAAAGGAAAACATCACCTAGTTTGACTCTGCTGTTCTCTGGGACTTGCATGACCACAAAATTCCCTACGGAAGTTCTTCTCTTTACCTGATCGTATTCTGAATGCAACAGGGATTTCACGGTTGGGGATCAGGAGTCCTGAGTGCAGGGTTTCTACTGGCTTGTCATCAGTTGCAATAACCTGGTACTTCCGTACAACCTGCGAGAGAACGACAAAAGAGTTGGGTCTCTGGAACGTGCCCATGGAAAGCTTCCTAGGAACCAATTATTTTCAGCCTGTGCAGCTGGGCAGAGGTTTCTTGCTTGCTTGCTGTCAAGTTGCAGCCGACTTATGGTGACGGCGTAGGGTTTCCGAAACGAGACATTCAAAGGTGGTTTGCCATTGCCTGCCTCTCTGTAGCAATCCTGGACTTCCCTGGTGGTCTCCCACCCAAGAACTAACTGGGACTGACCCTGCTTACTTCTGCACTCTGACAAGATCAGGCTAGTCTGGGCCATCAGGGAAAGTTTCATTTAACCAAAGCTAAATTGGTAAATCTTGGAACTCACAAAATCTGTGTCTGTGCAAGTTACAGTCAAGGACACAACCCAGCTGCCATTAATCAGGCAGGGCCCATTCATTTCAACAGGAAAGCCCCCTGAAATGGTGATCCTGAAGGTCAGCAGGTCCTTGTTAATGCATAAAAGGAAGACCGGGAGCCTATTGGGTGAGAGTGAAGTCAGCAGAAATCGCTCCCCCTGCCTTCTATGCCCTTCCACTTCTTCCTCTGTCCTCAGAGGGATACAAGGTATTAAAAAATAGGTCTCCTTTAACAGAATTCTGTCAGAAAATGAGGAACATTCAGGGATTAGGAAAATCCCCTTTTTCCTCGTTACAAAAGATGCTGGAAAGCAAAAAAGGCATACTTCCCCTCTCACTTGGGATTTTCATTAAAGAGCGATCACAGAGAGAATGGCGCAATCGCAAGCTTACCCAGAAGAGAGCCAAGTGAAGCTGCAGCTCGGCCAAGCGGCGTCCGATGCACATCCGCTTCCCGATGCCAAAAGGAATGTGAGCGAAAGGGTTTATGTTCTTCCGCAGCCAGCGTTCCGGCTTGAACTGAGTCCAGTCGCTGAAGTTCTCTTCGCTGCATCCCAGGACGTGGCTATTTAGCATCAACACTGTCTGCAGAGACCAAAAACACAGGAGTGGGGATAGTAAGCTCTGTTTTCGTTAAAGGAAAAGGGGGTTGCGCGAGTCAAAGGAAATGGTTTTCTCCACCAACACCGTGATACTGCATCGAAGCTCACGGTGGGCCAAACCGTATATAACATCTACCATGAGATCCCCACAGGGACATGTAGCCATTTGACAGCTGTGAGTTTACCATGGGAACTCAATTCAGAAGTCCTGCAGAAGCTCAGTTTGGATTGGGACTGTGGAGTGAGGAGAGGAGGGGGCTCTAGCATTCGCCCTGCACTGATTTTTCTGACCTGAAATGGTCCTGGGACAGGTTATTTGCCTGGGGAAGGAAGCTGAATGGGCAAGCCCCCCCCCAACCAGTAAATAATGCCCTGGAGCTGTTTCAGGTTGGGAAAACATCATGGTGTGGCCCAGAGCACCTCCCCCCATGCCATGGTTCCGATCCAAACTGAGCCCCTGAGATGGCTATGAATTGAGTTCCCATCGGGAACTCTCACCTGTCCTACGGCAGCAGACCCCCATGGTGATCACACCGTAGATGTGATGTGTAGTTGGGACCTAAGCTTCATATGCAAGCAAAAATTCTGGAGAATGAGTCTGGGGTTTCGTTCCAAGTTTTTGCTTTTTAAACGATAGTTACCTGCATCAGCTTTCACAGTGAAAGGGTCACTGAAACACAGAATATTCCTTGCCTGCAAGCTGTCAGCCTTTAAATGCTTTAAAGTTCCAAACAAAGTTGCAACAGAGGTCAATATTTTGGCCCCAGGGCATGTCAGATCTTAGCTAGCAAGCTACTTTCAATGTGTGGACTTACCAATAGCTTGCATAAAATAATGCCATAAAGGACATAAAGGACTCTGTCTGAATTCACAGAGAAGAAAGAGAGAAAGAGAAAGAGAGACCCTTACCATGGGAACATTAGGAGAAAAGGCTTCAAGAAAAAGGGCTGCTATTTCCCCCTGCAAGGGCTTTAAAAGAACAGAAATTCAGCAAGGGATGTGTGGCACTACATTGCCTCTCCATGCTGTGAAAAGGTTGTACCTATTGATTTCTTCTTCTTCTTTTTTTGCCTGCCATGCCACTACTGAAACCTCAAAAATCATGCTGGGATCCTTGTCGTTTCAGAAACTGTCAAACTGATCGACCCCATAAAGCGATATGAATACCAAGTCAGCTCTCAAACTCGTCAGTTTGTTGCAACGATGGCCGTTGCAACCCTGCATACAGTTTATAGCCCTTACATCCCACTGGATGAAGCATGCTCCACTGGGTACTGGACTGCAAATGTGCCGAGGGTCCAGTTCTGATGAAGTGTGTTGGGAATAATTGGAGCAGGCAGGTCAAGTCGCTGGGTGCAATTAGGAGTGGTGTCAAGCACCAACTGCAAAGCTGTGCTGGACCACATGCGCCTGCACCAACCATGCTACCACAAAGCAGCTCAAAGTACGGAAAGCAATAAAATACACAAACACATCACCACACATCCTCTCAAACCACATTCTTCCTAGATTCACATAAAGGACCTACCCACTGACTAGGGAAGAAGAGCATTTAGGGACGGGGCTGCGTGCACTGGGTATGCATAGTTGCTCTGGGTAGCAGAAATATATACTCACCCCTTTAGGAAGCGCATAGTCTCCAAGGACTGTTTCTTTGTCAAGGGTCCGAGTGGTAAATGGCACAGAGGGGGTCAGCCTAGAGCAAAATAAATAAGAGTCTCTTTACTATTCTACCTCTTTCACACCAATCATACAAGATACTTCTGACACAGGTATATGACAGCAGGGAAGTCCTCAGTTCAAACCGAGCTGGCTTTGGAAACCTAGAGAAGAGTGGCTTGCCTTTCCACAACACGGGGTTAATTCTGGTATATCACAGGGTGTAACAGTTAATAATAATTATTATCATATGGCATTGTGTCGAATAGCCAGGAGATCCTAAGACTGTCTCGCAGCCAGAAGTTCTAGCTCTTTTAGCATTATGCACCACTAGTCAATGAGCTAAATTTTGTTTTTAAGGCAAGAGACGTTTCAGAGGTGGTTTGCCACTGCCTGCTTCTTCAACCCTGGTATTCCTTGGTGGTTGCCCTTCCAAATACTAGCCAAGTCTGACCATACTTCACTTCCAAGATCTGATGAGATCGGGCTAGCCTGGGCTATCCAGGTCACAGGGTGTTAAAATACTGCATGGAAAGCGCTTTGAGCATTTTGCATGGTGGGGTACTGACTATAAACAACAAAACAGCACTGTAGTCTATTCTGTATATCATACGTGTTATGTATATATTATCCTGCACTTATTGTACTATATTCTACTTTTGTAAATCCATTTCCTGTATCATGTCTCATACCTTTTTATATATCTATATATATCTATATCTGGCCACTAGCCATAAGGGCCAAATGGAGCCCTCATAACAACAGGCACCATGCCTCAGTCTTACAAGTGGTCAGAACGAGCAAGAGACGAGACTTATTTGCTAATGTCTTCTGCCAAAGAGCTCAGGGTTGTGTACACAGTTCTCCCCTCCATTTTATTCTCACTGGTACTCTGTGAAGTATGGAAACCTGAGAGTGTGCTCCAGTTTTACCCACCATGCTCCATGACTGCACAGGCCCTTCAACTTGGGGTTCCCTGGGCCTAGCGGGATAACTTAATCACTATGCCAGACTACCTCTGGGTTTTTTTTCATACTGAGTTCTTTCTGAACAACCAGTTGCTATGGGTCCATTAAAAAGCTACCAAGAGGTGAAAACAAAACAAAACATTTCTTTTTATGCCGAGAAGCCTACACAGAATATTTTACCTCATAGATTCCTTCAGGCAGGCCTTTAAATAGGACGTTTTCTTCAGGTGTGCAGCGCTTGGGCTCTCTCCGGGACCAAGCACACTCTGTATTTCCTCAAGCAGTTTCTCCTGGACGTGTGGGTTGCGTGAGATGTTGTAGAGAGCCCAGAGTAAACTGTTGGCAGTCTGAAACGTGAGCAGAGAATACAGCACCTCAGATCCTGGCGGGCTCAATCATTAATGTGATGAATCAATGAAAAAAAATCACAAAACATGTATATTTTTTTCCAGTGGGCTCTGGCTCACAACAGCGTATAACACAATAAACTTATTAGTCACAACAACTCTTCTGCCACAAGACTCTCTTGTTAATTTGGCAGTGGCAGACTAACAGCGCTATGCCTCATGAATATACTTGCAGCTGTCTGCTTTCTATTATGAAAAAAAAGCCACGCCCTAGCCTAGGATTGCACAGTAAATCAGGACACCTGTTCTCTGTAGGAGTACGGGATTTAAGCATCAAGAACGAGGATTTCTTCAGATAGAAAGTTGGCTTGAATTCACATAACTGTAGTCCAGGGATGACCCGACATGTACAGATTTATATAACCTGTCATGTCATAATTCGGGCTGCCACTCAAAAGATTGGCTACCACTGTCGAATTTCACCCTCCTGGCAAGAAGCTCAAGATGGAATATGTGGGATTATCTCAATTTATTTTCACAACCACTTTGGGGGACAGGGAAACCTGGCACCCTGCTCTAACATACACATTTGTCCGCAGTGGTAAAATAATTATTTTACTTTTCCTTGAATTTCAATAGCAAAGGAACCAGATCTGAGCCCAAAGTGGATTCTTCTCTCCAGCAGGACAGGTTTCAATGTTTTTTTTTTGGGGGGGGGCCACACAAAGCGCTCAGAAGTCCCCCATGTCCTTTCCCCACCTGCTGTGACCACAGGGGCCCACCCCACCTGCTCCTCCTTTCCCCCATGGCACTAGGCGATACATGCAGCTGGGAGTGGCCCTGCTGTGACTACCAGGAGAGATGCCAGTGTGCACACCCTTCCCTGACAGAGCTGGGCAGCACATGCAGCCAGGACCCAGGAGGCAGTGTTCCCTCTAAGCTGAGCTAGTGTGAGCTAATTCACTGTTTTTTAGCCTCTGGCTCACGCATTTTTGTCTTAGCTCAGGAAGCATGGCTCCAGAGGAAACTAATTTTTGCAGCAGCCAAATCACTTGCTCACAACTTTAATGCCAGTAGCACACAAATCAGAATTTTTGCTCACAAGACTCTACAGCTTAGAGGGAGAATTGGCCAGGAGTGCAGATAATGGAGTTCTTGCAGCTGGGTGAGGGAAAGGCAGGCAGGCAAGCATCAGGGGAGATGAACAGGTGGGGAGTTGGCGGCAGTGGGCCCTATTAAAAGCCTGGGTCCCTGGCAGCTGCCCCAACTCAGGGTATGCCTTGCCCAACAGGCAGGTTTCATCTTCTATGGCTTCTTTTCTGAAGCACCCACCCACCTACTCTTTGCCCACTGGAGTATTGGGTGGTTAGCGGGGTGGTGAAAGGTGATGGTGAGCACATTGTAGCAAAGCTGTGGCAGTGCGCCCCAGATCACCGTCTTGCACAAGACTGTTCTCTTAGGCTGCCACCTGGCCATCAATATGCCAGAGGCATGAGAAGTCCCCTTCTTGTCCTCGCAGCTGGGATCAGCATTCTTGTGGTCACTCCTTGGTCATGTCATTTTGTAGAACTTGCCATACAAATCAGGAGTTTGAATGACCAAGCCATGCTGGCTGCCTTGGATGGGAACTGCAGGCTGCCATTGGTATGGAAACTTGCGTTGATGGCCAGGATTCTACCAGCAAATTCCACTTGTGATTTGGCCAGAGGAGAGAAAACTCTACATGGAGATGCTGTTTTGGGGAAGGGCTGTTGCTCACTCGTAGAGTATCTGCTTTGTGCAAAGAAGGTCACAGGTTCAGCCCCTGGCATTTCCTGTTAAAAAAAGGATCAGGTAGCAGGCGATGTGAAAGACCTCTAACTGAGATCCTGGAGGGCTCACGTCTCAACCATAGTCTGTTAAACAGTAAGTACTGCCACTACAAAACTCAAGATGAGAAAAACAGAATCATATACAATTGCAAGGGAAGGCCACCGTTGCAGACAGTCAGCCGACAGTCAAGCAGCGTGCTGTTTGTTAATGCAGAAAGTGCAACTTATGCCTACCGTTTCCACTCCCGCAATCTGAAACTCTGTGATGGCGGCGTACAATTCTTTCTTTGAAAGCTGGCTCCCAAAATAAATGTCACAAAGGAAATCTTCACCGGGGTTGGCAGAGTATTTCTTCAGCCTGCTGTTGATGGAATGCTTTGCTGAGGAAGGAAAGGAGAAGAGCCATGAGCGATCATCAAGAAGTAAAAAGAGTCATGGGACTCTTCCACATTAAATTTTTAAAATCTCCACACGCACAAGATGAGCGTGTCAAGGAAAATGATCCCAGGCTAGCCTTCTTCCAAATATGAGTTTACTGTGGAACTCACTCCAGAGTTCACAGAGAGCCACATTTTCACTTAAACCATCAACAAAAAGAGCCGCATATACTTCTGTCCCTGGTGTGAGGCCTGCACTTCAGAGAGGCATGCAGCTTGTCTCTTGGCATTGGCGGTTTCAAAGTGGGAACCACCTGTCAACCACAAACCTTACCAGGTGAGGGCATTGCCCACTTTCCTAAAACATGGGCAGGTATCACATTAGGGGCATGTCAAGCAGATGCTCTACCACTGAGCCACAGCCCTCCACCCGACTGTCAACTTTCCCTTCCTGTCAGAAGACGGCAGCCGACTTTGCCACACTGGTGGGGGATTTAAACCAAAAATGGGTTCACTCCACAGAACTTATCTGCTGCTTCTGCAGGTGCCCAGTTACCTGTTTTGAAGATATGGTCCCACGCCTTCGTGTGAGCCTGCCAGACTTTTGTGTTTAGACTTTTGTGGAGCTCAACTGGAGTCACCATCATCATTCCAAAAGTGCTCATCATCTACAAGACGAAGGAACAAATAAATATCAGTTGTAAAACATGCAACGAAGACCCGTGGTTTGACCAGATTGGCTGAACTTTTATTGGGGAGCTCCAAGAACAAACCAGAACGAGTGGCAAAGGGTTCCACAGTGGCCCATGAAAGAAGCCATGGGTTCAAGACCTAACCAGGGAGTCAATGTCTCCTGAAACATAGTAGCATCCAAGGAGTGGAAGAGCTGGACAGGTATGGCCCACCTATATTCCGGATGCCTTCTCTGTTCACGCATTCCAGGAAGAAGAGATCCACTGTCCTAAGTCTGCAACATTTCTATGAATTGTTGGCAGTGATTACACAGTAATTACCATGCAAACTGATTAAAGAGTAGAGAAAGCTTTACTATCAAGTATGTTAGTTCCCAAAGAGATACAGACAGATTCCTAGCTACCTTGCTAACTGAGAGAGTGCTGTTGTACAGAACCCCTGAGAAGGTGGAGGATGTTGCCCTAACAGGAGCAATCTGGAGACAGATGAGGAATGACACTTACTATGGAAGAAGATGCTGATCCCACTTTCTTAACTAATTTCCCCTTGCTGCCCCTGCAGAGTCATCTTCCCTTCTTTGGTGCACCAGACATTGTTTACTCCAACATGAACGACCCATCCCTCTCAAAGCAGGGATCACACAGAATATGCCCATAAGGGCTTCTGGACCTTCACTTCAGTGGACCATCAATGGTCTAACATGGTTAGAGAGGAGAACTTCTTCTTACCGTCTTGATGGCCTTGATAAAACTCAGGCCTTCGTCTCCCACGTTCTGTTGCAGGAGCCCGAACCTCTTCCCGTACAGTACCAGACACATGCCTATTTGGAAAACAGAGTCATTTATTCAGTCCTGTTGGGTGCATGAGACCTTTCCCCCCATAATGTAAGTACAAATAAACAGCTCCTTGACCTGAAGAGCTTAGAGCTGAAATTTCAATGGCCAGGGAAGGAACAAAAAGGTATCAGCGATGGGGAATAATTACAAGCAGATGAAGGTGCATTTTGCCGCATTTATATGCACCACAAGCTTTGTTTTGTCTGGGAATTAAGACTAGTGGATAAAGCCATGATTTTTACACAGTAGCTTCTAGGTGTTCACCAGGATGTATCCTTTACTCCAGCCTATAGTATAGGAACTTGCTTTTGAATTTTAGCTGTACATGTCCCATCTTTCACCTCATAGGGTTCCTATACAAAAGACAAAATTTTGGGGAGGACACCTTGTCACGCAAGGGAGAGGTAATATCTGGGGAATTTGCTTTTTTCACAATCATTTCTGGGTTTGTTCGCTTTCTCTTTCTGTCTTCATGCACTAGTTTCTCCTTTTCTTTCTTAGCTCCCCCCCCCCCCAAACAATGGTAGAATATTCTGGTCCCCACATATGGAGCAGGATGTATGTTCAATGGGGCCATCAAAGTCCACAGTTCACAGAGTTGAACTGCATTGTTTTCAGTGGCTTTGCATTGATGCATTGCTTTAAACAGTACATTTTATTTTCTGTTCTCATTTGTTAGCTGGCTTCATATATTTCCAGAGAGGTTGCGTATAAGCAACCAAAAATGCACACATGCTTAGATCAAAGCGTGATACATTTGTGAGCCCTAAATCCACCAACTGAAGATCAGTGATCTAGACTATACTCTACTGCTAACAGGCGATTCCTAATCTATTAAGCATTAAAAGGTTCTTTCATTTTTTTCCCTTCTTATAGAAAAGAATCTGTCACAACCAGAGGTTGGACATCAGAAAATAATCAAGCGTGCGGTACAACGTATCTAACCCAGAGTTAAAGAGAAAACTTACTTTCAAATGACCACTTGTTCAGTTCAGAATACAAATCTTTTATTTCTCCATTCTTGTTGCAAAGTGTGTCTATTCGGTCCATGAAATCTGCTAAAACCTACAAAACAAACGTTCAAAATATTATTATAAATCACAAGTACGTACTGCTCACTTTTCAAAAAAGCACTGCAAAGTTTTCTACAGCACAAGAATGAGTTATTTTTCAGCAGTCGAAACACCAAAGTTCAGGGAAAGACTTACACACAATCCAGTTTCCTCATCTGAGAGATCTGTAAACTATTCCAAGGTTTCCCAAATCGTTTTCTGACTCACTAGCCCCACCTCATGTCCATTTGGGTATTTATCTAAACTTCTCAAACTGCCAACTGTGGTGTAGCTGTCAGCAGTGGGGAAACCTGCGAAACTGTATTTCATAAATGCATCTTCATCCTGGTTTATAAGAGTAGGTGCTAAATATCTGAAGCAAAGCCATTCCTCATGTGAACAGGTCTACATATAATCTTGGTCTGATTGGAAGTATCATAATCAAGGACCAAAGAGAGGGATTCTTCAAATGGAAGACACAATGCTCATAGGGTTCCCTGTTTCCCCATCATTAAGTAATATTACCTAATCTGACTTTCATTGACTATTTACACAGAACATCATTCAAAATCAAGTCTCCAGCTTTGTTGACCTAAGAACTACCACACTTTCCCTCTGCTTTCAGCTTTTTAAATGACCTGTTTGGCATTTGACCATGTATTGGTTTTCAACAGATCATCTACTGGTATTCATATTTTCAACTGGCAGCTTCCATTTCCCCCCTTCTTCTTCTCAGAAGGTTGCTCCACCTGATCTACTCAACACAGGATGCAGATGTGTAGCCATGAGATCAGGGCCAGAAATACACCCCCACCCCCATCCCTGTCCAGGAATTCTGGAGAACTAAAATGCTTCCACAATAATTTGTGTTCTTTTGGTTGGTTGTAACAGCAATAAGCAGGGCAACTGGCAAAATTTGATAATTGAGTTTTTGCTTGAAAGGGGAATATATGCTTTTTAGAAGAAGGGAGCAAAGGAATATGACACTTAGTTCCATTAGTGGATTCAGACATTCAGCAATGGTCATGTGAAAGAATGGTACTAGAATGCCTAAACATGTCCAATGAGCAATAGAATCTATAGCCACCACTTGTTGAGATAGAGTCCAGCCACTTGGTCATGGCGAGAGTCAACATTCGTAAAACGTATCATGATTGTTAGAATCTTTTCAAAGTGGCTTTCCAAAGGGAGGGATACGTACAATTTCTATTAAAGTGGAGTTATGCATTCATCAAAATCAAAAGGTATAGCCCTTCCTTTATTTTACTATTTTAGGCTGAAGATGGAGAATCACATTTTTGAATGATCCTCTGCACACACAAAAATCCTCATGTGTAGAAAACTAGTGTATCAGAGTGACAACACTACCCTAGGTCTAATATACCAAGTTTCCACTTATAGAACCACTTTCAGCTTGAAGGGGAAAAGATAGACACATTTTTAAATAAATAAAAGTATCATTTGCAGGAGCATTCAAAGATACACTCCCTTTGGGAGGACAGAAACGACACCGTGCAAGGAGGACTCTACTACACTGTTATTTTTCAGTCAATTTCTTGACTGTCCTCACCAAGCAGTCAAAATACATGTAACAACCAGACTCTTCAAAATCTTCAGTAGCATCTGTGTCTGGATTAGTCTTAAATGGCAAGATTTCTTGATGTTTCATTGATTTGGAGGATAACATCAAACACAATGCCCCAGCCCAATCTGGTACCTCGTTGATTTTGGAATCCAGCTTCACAATCTCTGTGGGCTTCATTAATTTCTGCTGAAATGTGCTCCTTACTCTCTGCCAGTCCTTCCCTTCGCTGCACGAAATAAAAAAAAAATGCCAAGAATTAAAGGAGATCCTCATTTTTAAACAAGTCTTTATCACACTCATCTGCAGAGGTTCTTTCAATTTGGATGTTTCCTGTTAGTACTTTGGGTAAACTCACGAGAAATATCAGACAATGCCAATGGCTGCTAAATGTCAAGAATTACATGAACAGAATGATCCCGAGCAGAATTACACTGTTCTAAGTGCACTGAAGATAATGGGTTTAGAAGAGTGTAATGCTATGGTACTGCAAGTGTCCTTTAGCCAAGACACATGTTTGTAGGACTCGGAAACACGGAATCATAGAGTTGGAAGGGGCTACAGAGGCCATCTAGTCCAACATCCGGCTTAATGCAGGATCAGCCTAGAGGATCCCTGACAAGTGTTTGTCCAGCCACTGAATGAAAGCTGTCAGTGAGGGGGAGCTCACCACCTCCCTAGGCAGCCAATTCCACGGCTGAACTATTCTTACTGTAAAATTTACTTACTAGTAAATGCTGATATTTTCCAAAGAAAGCTTATTTTGGGCACCTCTTAGATTGAGCAATATGGCTAAAAAACGATCTATTTTTCAAAAGCATCATACTTCAGGCCGTAATGCTTAAATCTGTATTGCATTCCCTCCGTAATTTGCACGTCCCTTTGAATCAAGTGATCGCTAAAAATGGCCATTTGCTCTAAAAACACATCTCCTGACTTTCTATTACACATCAACAGCATTCCCAAGTAATGTAGTAAGGGAAAATGTGCCACTGAGTTGCAACCGACTCATGCCGATCCTATTAAGTTCCACCTCATGGGATTTGTGAGGCAGGAGATGAGCAGGGGTGGTTTGCCATTGCCTTCCTCCGCAGAGTCTTCCTTGATGGTCTCCAGTTCAAGCACCAAACCCTAATTAGCTTCCAGACTCTGACGAGATCAAACTAGTCTGGGCTATTAGGGCTGCAACCAAGTGACATGATCCAAGTACAAAAATGGTCTTAATCCCATTTGCCACAATAGCTGTAAATTAGTACAGAAATCAGAAGGAACCCATTTTTAACCAACATGTACATCCTTAACACAAAGTCCGAGTCCAGGGGCACCTTTTAAGATCAGCAGAGTTTAATTCTGGGTATAAGCTTTCATGTGCATGCACACTGTATCTGATGAAGTGTGCATGCACATGAGAACTTATACCCAGAATTAAACTTTGTTGGTCTTAAAGGTGCCAGTAGATCCAAACTTTGTTCTGTTGCTTCAGACCAACACAGTTACCCACTTGAATCCTTAATACAGTTGCTTAAGATGCTTAAAACAGGGATTTTTTGGATTCTTTGCATCTAGTGCCAAAATGTAAACTCCAGATTGGCAAGAATAGCCATCCGATTTTAAATTATTTTTCTGCTTTCTAATACTCACTAACAACATTCACTAGTAATGCTTGGCATTCTCTCGTCTTCAAACAGGATGGCAGACCAATGATATTTCGACACATGATTTAATGAGCTGGGTGCTTAAACAGGTCTTGTAAAGCCTCTGCTGGCCAGAACGTACATCCCTTTTCTGTTGTATAGTTTACAAAATATTCAGTCATGGCATGCAGAGAATGAGAGATGCTCAGAGACGGACATTGCACATGAAAACCACCTAAAACTCATTAAGTATTCAGCCTTGATCGGTGTGGACTGAGAAGCACGGGAAATTCAGGCTCGGTACTTGCGCCCTGACTTGAATGGGCCAGGCTAGCCCGATCTCATCAGATCTTGGTGGCTAAGCAACATCTGCCCTGATTATTACTTGGATGGGAGACCACCTGTTACTATATAGAGGCAAAGGACAATAGGGAACCCTTAGCCTTGGTGGGTGCTATTTGTGGCTATGCAGAGGCAGGCAATGGCCAACCACCTCTGTTCATCTCTTGCTTTCAGAACCCTCTGGGGTCGCTATAAATCAGTTGGGACTTGACAGCACTTTCTACCACCACTTTGCATCACTTGGGGTGCAATAACTAACCAAATCTAATCCAGATGGGTAGCCATGCTAGTCTGTAGCAGCAGAAAAGAGCAAGAGTCCAGTAGCACCTTAAAAACGAGCAACATTTTTGGCTTTCGGGAATCACTGCTGTACCTGAAGAAGTGCGCAGCGACTCACGATAGCTCACCCCCTGCCACAAATTTTGTTAAGTCTTTAAGATGCTATTGGACTCTTGTTCTTTGCTACCGAATCTAACCTGCTCCACAGTGGATTTTGCGATGCCTAGTGACTTCCCAAACACCAGAGTATCAAGACTCCTTCCCCCTAGGTGGGCTTTAGAGCCCAGCGGTGCCCCAGTCCCATTCCCACTCACAGGATGAGCAGTCCATAGCCCTCGTCCCGGTAGTCCCGGTAGGCTTTCCAGGGCTTGATCTCCAGGCGCTGCGGATAGGTGCTTTCTTTCCTATAGAGAGCCTCGAGCATGCAGGGTGCACCGATGTGCACTGAGTCAAAGGCGCCCAGTTTCATGCGGAAGATCTTGCCAAATCTGTGGTGGTAGTCAGCCTGCAGCAGGACACAAACGAAGCCACCTTGATCAGACCCTCCATCCATCAAAGTCAATACCATCTACTCAAGACTGGCAGTGGCTCTCCAGGGTCTCTGGCAGAGGTCTCTTTCACATTATTTATTGCCTCATCCCCCCCCCTTTTAAACAGGAGATGCTGGGGACTGAACCTGGGACCTTCTGCATGCCAAACCGATGCTCTACCGCTGAGCCAAGCGGAGGGGGGAACTCTCCCGGAACGGACAATAACCCTCCTGTTGGACCCAAGGTGCCGATCTGGGCACTAGGACCATGTCAAGGCAACCTGATCAATCAATCGACCTTTATTGGCATAACATACAGAACATCAATTTGCAAGGAATATTGAATGCCTTCTTGAAGTTTCGTACAGAAATCTTGCAACGGTTTCAATTATTTCATGATTCTGGGTTGTCAGCAAAAAGTAAATCTTAGATTTATCAGGTTTTCCTGAATACTTTCTAAACCATGGCTCAATGAATGTAAAGTGCAGGTCCGAGTAGAAAGTGCACAAAAGAAACACACGTTCAAGAGTTTCTATCTCCTGCTTAGTGCAGGAACACCATCTACTGTTGAATGGGATTTTTTGGAATCTCCCTTATAATGCTGCTGAAAGCAACACGTGAAACCTTGCTAGGACAACCTGATTAACACAAGCAACTTCACTGCACGCTCCAAGAGGTTCAGGCCAGGATGCTTTGCCAAAGTCACAGAAGATGCTGAAGTGCAGCTCTCAGAGGGCACCGAGATCGAGATGCCCAACTAACAGCAGCATCACCTGCGGGAGCTCCAATGCTCACCTTTCATGTAAGAGGAGCACAGCAGCTGAGGCAGTCTGCTGCGTCACACAGCAGCGATTCTCCTGAGTTTCCCAGCATCTTTTTCCTAAAACCACTGGGACCTTCTGCACGCAAAGCGCTGGATGGGCTCTCAGTTTAGCCACCCTCCCAGGGCTGCCTGGGGCTGCTTGCGCAGTTGGGCCGGGGGAGGCCGCGGGGCGACTTACCAGCGTCTGGTGCTGCTTCTTGAGGCCGCCCTTCCGCAGGATGTCGAAGAGGCTGCCCACCAGGGGCCACTTGGTCGGGCCGGGCAGGGCGGAGAGCGCGTGAGGCGAGTGGAAAGGGCAGGCGAGCGCCTCTACTTTGGGCGGCAAGGCCGACACCGACGAGGTGGGCTGGTGCAGAGCGGCCGGCGCGCTCCCTCGACGCTTCAGCAGGGAGCCGAGCAGCGGGGCGCGCTTTACGGAGGCGGCCATGGCTTCGGGGACAGAGCGGTGGTGGGGAAGAGCAGGAGAGCGGGCAACGGGCGGGATCTGGCCGGCTGCACGTAGGTGTCTGGGATCTCTCCGCCGGGGTGGCTCTAAGCCCGAACTAACCTCACCTAGAGGGGCAGGAAGAGAGCCGGCTACAGGATCGATTACAAAGTGGCCGGGAAGACTACGAGGGGGCGCTCTCAGGAGGGAATGGAATTCCTAGGAGACCAAAAGGGACTCCCTCAGGACTCCTCCGCCCGCAGCTAGGAGCTGGAGAGACAGGATCTAGCTGCAGAAAGGAAACGTCTCGGAGGATCAGGGAATCTGTTGGGAAGGCGTCTGCAAGTTTTCTCCTTGGCAGCAAATAAGCTAGCCTGGCTAGAGGAGATCTGAGCTGCGGGCCCGGCTAACGGGATGCACAGTGTAAAGAGATCTCTCTCCCTAGATAACCGCAGGCGAATTTGGTTAGAGCTGAAGGAGAGATCCAGCCGCTGCGGTCCTGGAATCGAAGCAATGAGATGCTTCGCTCTCTCCCGGCTGAATGCCCGTCGAGGGCACGGAGCGAGGCATATATACTACTCGGACCGGGCGCCGGACTTTCCTCCGGGGCCAATTGGAAGGGAGGGGAGGAGAGCCCCGGGGGGAAGCCGCGGCGGGGCGGGCACAGGGACTTCCATCCCAAACCTCCCGCCCTGCCCCCCCTTCCGATTCGGGCCGAAGGCCAAGGGGGAAGGCGGCGGCGCAGGCGGAGAGGTGAACGGGTTCAGGGCTCCCGCCACAAGCGTGTCTCCTGCAGCTCCAGGCTCGGGTGCGCACTCCGTGCTCTGCCTCTCTCCAGGGCGGGGACATTTGGCCGGAGCGCGCACACTTCCACGTGCCAGGGCTTGAACTGGCTCCCTCCGGCGTGGAAAACATGTGCCGCCGCCTCGCCCGTCGCCGAACGCCGGCAAAAAAATCAGCCGGGGAAAATCTTCGAGGTGACCCGAAATACCGCGAAAGCGACAGTCCTGTGCCAGGTGTTGGGGTGAACTGGTGTGCTTAGTCCGGCTCCCGGTAGTTAGCAGAGCGCTTAAATAAAGCTATAAAGGCATCACTACCAGGTTACCCAGCTTACAGGGCTATACAGAGCCATGATGCAAGTTTAACGGAGAAATACTTCTCTCTTTATTTGAGGAGTACACTTTTGGATTGGGAAGAGCAGAGATCGGATAGAGTACTAACTTACTAAGGGTGGAAGCAGATGGCGAGAGGACCACCTGCCTCATAGTTGCAAGAGAGGACAGCATGCCGTCCCTCCGGGTGTGTGCAGGGGGAAGGGAGAACTTCGTCTAAGACAGTGAAGGGAAGGAAGGAAATTGTCTCTGAGAACACAGTCTACACTTCAAAGGGGACAGCGGCAGAAGACTAAACACAGGAAGGAAAGGTCAGTGCACCTTCACTTCCGACATAAGGCCCCCATAGGGTGCCCTACGCCTAGATTTAGAAACCTTCTAGGGCCGACTTTGGAGGCAAAGCCAGGCCCGCTGAAAGCGACAAGATCCCCCCCCCCCCCCGCTTCCCAATGAATATGGAGATAATTGCCGGGCTTTCCCAAATTCCCGTCGGCCTTTCCCGTCTCTGTCTGCACCATAAGGAAAGGCCTTAGAATTCAACGGGACTTCCTCCCAGGTAAAGCGCACACCGCACGCCGGGTTTCATTTCCACCGGGAGTCCCTCACCCTGGTTGCCGCGTGCCCCAAACTCCGCCCCTGCAAGCAGGTACAGCGTGGGAACGCAAATTCGTAAAACGGACTGGAGAGAAGCCATTGATGGGATTGTTGACCAAATTCCCGGGCGTTTTCAGTTAGGCTGTCCCTGGCTCCATCACATGTATTGCGCTTAAAATGCCTAAGGAAGGAGTGCGTTTCCACACATCAGTTGCCGAAGAATTCCTACTTAACATGCGAGTCGCGCCCTCGTTTCTTTTAGAATTCTGAACTGGGGGATGCTTGCTTTTAATTCTGTTTTGTGATTCTGATGATGGGATAGTCAGAGTAGCTTATTTCAGAGCTTCAGAATGGCTTCCAGTTTATGTAAGGTGGATTCCGTCAAATAACGGCAGTTCTCAAACGCTTCCAGGCATTTGGGTACATACTGATTTCCAGCAGAAAAGTTGCTTGACAAATCAAGCTTATTTGTACCCCACCTTTTTACCCAATGCAGACCCAAAGCGGCTTGTAGGATTCTCCTCTCCTCCATTTAATCCTCACAACAGCCCTGTGAGGTAGTTAGGCTGAGAGTGTGATTGGCCCAAGGTCACCCAGCAAGCTTCCGTGGCAGGAGTGGGGATGTTAGTTCAACACGTAGCCATTACACCACACTGGCTCCCACTCTGTATCCTTGCTTGGAAATAAACCCCCTTGACCTCAGTAGGACTTGCGTTTGATTTGATTTGCAAAGGATTAGTGGGGAGGATGTGTAGCAGCTTTGCAGGGGCCAAGACAATAGCTTGGCATTGGTGTACATTCTGATTGAGAGCCCATTTGGTGTAGTGGTTAGCAGGCCCATAGCTAATGTGGGGCCCACGGGGCCTGGCCCCCTCACATTTCTTCTGGGCCCCCTCCCTCCTGGGCTGGCCCCCAAATTGAATTAATGTAATTAACTTCTATTTAATTAGCTGTCCACCCCCAGGCCCCCTCTCCCAAATATCTTTAGCTACGGGGCTGGTGGTTAGGAGTGTGGACTCTAATCGGGGAGGACCAGGTGTGATTCCCCACTCCTCCATATGCAACTGCTGGGGTGACCTTGGGCAAGCTACAGTTCTCTCAGAGCTGTCTCAGCCCCACCTCCCTCGCAGGGTGTCTGTTGTGGGAGAGGAAGGGGATTGTAAGATGCTCTGAGACTCCAAGTGAAGGGCGGGGTATAAATCCAATCTCCTCCTCTTCTTCCTCTCCAAAACCATGTCAATTCACACACACACTGATTCACATATTTTCACCTACTTATCAGAAGCCTCATTTGTAAATGGGCTCTGCTTTTACTATAACAGCTTTCCCACTTCTGTTCTGCTGTCTGACCTACTGTTAAGTTAGGTCACTTGCAGCCTCTCATAGGGTTTTCTTGGTGGTGGCTCCACTTCCAAAGGATGGACTGCCAAGTGAACATCCCTTTAGGTGAGCTTTTGTGGCAGTGCTATTTTCTGCTGATTCTTGGATCTTTCCTTGTAGGCTACACTGTTTTGTATGGGTACATGGGGCGTGGTTTCACAGTGTGTTTTATCTTAATGGATTTCGTGGGTGTATGTTTGTGTATTGTATGGGAACCCTCCTTAAGGGAAAGGCAGTCTCCAAGTAAATAAATACATAGAGGTTATCTCTAGAATGAATTCTATGCCAAGAAAAAGCAAGTATACCAAGCAAATATTACCTTTATGCTAATTGTACACAATAAATCTTGGGGAGCTTAATTAACTGGGTTATTGCCAGTGTGGAGTATTGGTTAAAGTGTCAGATTTGGATCTAGGAGACCCATGTTCGAATCCTCACCCTGCTGCGGAAGCTTGCTGGGTGACCTTGGGCTTTTCACACACTGTCAGCCTAATCTACCCCATAAGGCTGTTGTGAGGATAAAATGATGTAAACCACTGTGGGTCCCCACTGGGGAGAAAGGGAAGGTATAAATGAAGCAAGTAAATTATTGGTTGGTGATTTAATAGGTCAGCTTTAACATGCTGCAGTTGCTGGTCAGGGGCCAAATTAATACAGTCTCTTCCCTTTGCACTTCAAATGTCTGCAGTGGAATTCAAGGAACCATTTAAATCTCTTCCACAGTTTGCTGTAGCAATCTCCCTGACTTCCTTCACAGGATTTTTTTTTTAGAATGACCGGCACCACAGAGTGCAAATGCAAGCATCTTGCATGCGTCTTGAACAGTCAGCAGGTGGAACTATTGATTTAGTTGCCTCTGCTGGAAGAAACTGGCAGATCTAAGCTGGGATATTCACCCCAGACATTTGATTAAGTCAAAAAACTATCAGGCCTAGCAAGGCTGACCAAAAGGGGAGCCTTAGAGCACCACCCTGAAAGAGTTACAGCTTTCTCACCCCATTGGCTTCAACGGACTTAGAAGGTAAGAGTAAGAGTCCAGAAGTACCTTACGTAAATGGTAAAGGTTCCCTTGCTCGAAAGCCAGTCGAATCCGACTCTAGGGTTGCGGTGCTCATCTCCATTTCAAAGCCGAAGAGCCAGCGCTGTCCGAAGACACTTCCTTGGTTGTGTGGCCGGCGTGACTAAACACCAAGGCGCATGGAACGCTGTTACCTTCCCACCGAAGTGGTACCTATTTATCTACTTGCAATTTCTTGCTTTCAAACTGCTAGGTTGGCAGGAGCTGGAACTAGAGACGGGAGCTCACTCCGTCATGTGGCACTCTCGGGTCTCGAACTGCTGAACTACTGACCTTCCACAGCCTGCAGTTCAGCGCCTTAACCACTTGAGCCACTGTCATCTGAAGAAGTGAGCAACGATTCATGAAAGCTCATCCCCTACCACAAATTTTGTTAGTCTTTAAGGTGCTACTGGACTCGTGCTCTTTTCTACTGCTTCAGACAGACTAACACGGCTACCCATCTACCCATCTTGATCTAGCATAGACTTAGAAAGGTGTAACTCTGTTTCGGGTGGGCATGGTGTGAGTCTAACAGATAGATAGTGGCAGAAACTTTCATGGGCTCTGGCCCGCCTTGCCAGATGCTAGACCCCAAGAGCTTCTGTCACAATAAATCTAAGTTTTTAAGGTGCCGCTGGACTTTTATAGCAACGGCCTGGCATGTCTGTTCCTCTTGAATTTGTCAGAGGAGGCTTAAAGCCAGCGTGCAGTGGGAAAGTGCCGTCATATTCGCCTCACCCAGGACTGTGAAGCCAGCACAGGTCACTCTGTTGCTGGAATTAATTCATTTAGAATCAGCAGGAAAAACATTGCTATAAAAAAGAAGAAGATGACAGGTAGGTTTTGAGGCCTGTCCTTGAGGCTTTTCATAAAACCAGACAGAACTTTAGTATTCCATGGTTGGCAGAGGAAAATTTCTTTCCTGTCTTCCTTTGCATCACAGTGACTTGGTTTTGCCAGGCATGAAATAACAGTCTTGTGCTCTTATTCAGCTGACAAAATTCCCTTTTTTATTAGCTTTCGGAGAGGTAGGAAAAGACTCCTCTCTATTTGCGGCATGAAAAAGATGCGCCTGGCATTTCCAAAGCTTCTGGGATCACTAATAAAAGCACATCTAATTAAGTGATCATAATCCCACTGGGCGGCTGCAGTTTAACTCTAATGAAAAGAGGCCTTGATGCGTTTGATGAACAGAGCTGCAGTTACAGGTGTTATTAAATGATAAAATAGAACTTCTTGCACCAAAGGACATGTTCAGGCATTGCGTTGGGCTCATGAAATCACCCGCGAGAGCTGCTGTAATTGAAAATGCCTCGACCAACTTTGCATCTGTACATAACTTTCTGGTGCTGGCCCAAACTTGGGAGTTGCCGGCATGTTGTTGGAATATATAAAGCTAAAGGAATGTGCAAGGGATGGGGAGAACTCGGAAACAAATTCTGCAAAAATAAAATTAAAAATATATATATATATACACACACACACTCTAACGGGCATATATATGTACAAATACACATATATGCAAATACGTAGATAAATGGACAAAAACATATAAACAGGCATAAATCAGGGCTATATGTATTCTGCTAAATGGCTGTGCCACTGAAGAGCCGAAATAGTATTTCTAGGAGAGGGTGATTGTTGCATCTTGGGCCAATGTAGGCTGTATTGTATATTGTAGGTAGGCTAATAAACTATGATGCTGTTGAGACAAAAGTTTACCCGAGTGACTTTGCACATCTTATTTAAACTAGGCTACTCTCCGAAAGGGAGAAAAGGGGCATGGTACAGCCCTATCTTGGCAGGTCTCGGAAGCTAAGCTGGGTTGGCACCTGGATGGGAGACCACCAAGGAAGGCTCTGCAGAGGAAGGCAATGGTAAACCACCTCTGCTTCTCACTTGCCTAGAAGTCACCTTGCGTGGGGGGGGGGGGGTCACCATAAGTCAGTTGTGGCTTGGTGGTGCCTACATACATACTCTCTCTAGAGAGCTGTTGCAGTGAGCTTCCATGGCAGATAGGGTTCATTAGAGCCTTGGTCCCCCGGATCCTAGGCCAGCATTCTAATCACTACACCATCGACAGCCATACACAAAGAGTTTTGATTTTATTGTTTGGTGTATTAATTTAGAATTTTTTTGGATGTGTTAGTGTTACCTGATTTTAGTTTATTGATGGCATGTTATGGGTACCACTGATCTCCATTGCTGTAAGCTGCCTTGAATCCATTTGGGAGAAAGGCCAAATACAATTTTTATTTTTAATTTTGAAATTTTGTTGCGAGACAACTCAAAAGTACAATATATGTGAAAGAGCATATGAACCGTATACAACCAAGCTAAAGACCAAACTTGTTACTGGTATCGTATCAAAGTCAACAAATGCACATATATCTCATAGTTATATCACAAAATATACGAAACTACTGTGTGAGAAAGGGGACACCAAAGTTCCGAAAAGAAGAGAGCGCTCAGACTAACTGGAAATGTCTCCAGGTGAAATCTGAGTTCAGAAGTGGAGCCAGGGAGTATAACTGGAGTTGGACGGAAGAAGGTCACTGTCTATGATATAACTGAGCAGAGGAAACCAGGTGCATGCAAGCAATACATTTTTTTAAAAACCATTTCAATTTTCCTGCATTTTTGTGTCACTTGAGTAAATATTTTCCATCTGAAGTGGATTTTTAGTACTCCATTGTTTTTGATAGGGTTGCCACTTTCCAGGAGGGTAGAAAATAGTCAACAGCAACCATGAATACATCACAGTTGCCACTGACCAGGGCTATTTTTGGGCAGGAACACACAGGAACGGAGTTCCGGCTGGCTCCCGAGTTGGCCATGCCCAGCAGGAACTCATTAGCATAACAGGCCACACCCAACAGCAGAAACGTATTAGGATTGGCTACGTTAGGTTTGTGTGGCCTAACATGCAAAGGAGTTCCTGCTACAAAAAAAAAGCCCTGGGTTTTGACAACAAACAAGGTAAACAGAATAAGAAGCAAAAGGTGGGTGTGGCTGGATGGCCACACTTCTGGTAACATGGGGGTGTGGCCTGATATTCTAATGAGCTGTGCTGTCAGGGGGTATGGCCTAATATGCTAATGAGTTTCTGCTGTTGGGTGTGGCCTGTTATGCTAATGAGTTTCTGCTGGGCTTTTTCTACAAAAAAAGCCCTGCCACTGACTATTTTCTACTCACTTATCCTGTGATCTCTCTTTGATTATCCTTACTCTCCAGGTGGGGCCTGGGGATCTCCCAGAATTACAGCAGATCCCAAGACTACAGAGATCAGTTCCCCCAGACAAAATGGGAGCTTTGAAGGGTGAGCTGCATGGCATTATGCCCTGCTGAGGTCCCTCAAGTAGGCGCATGGCTGGCTCCTAGATGGGAGAGGTGAGCAGGGGTTGGGGACACCAGAGTCACCCACACTTGTTGGGCCAAAACTGTTCACCAACACTGTTGAGTGGGCATGTGTGGCTTGTGGCACTGCGTTTCGAGATGCCTGGGGAACAAGAAAAGCCTGGAGGGCTCTTTTTTGGGAAGGTGGGTGGCAGCTTGCGGTGAAGGAGAGGTGGCCATGGCAACAGCAGAGGTTACCCCTCACCAGAATCTACTGCCTAAGGTCACTGCCTCCCCCTCCTCCTATACAGACAACAGTTGAATATCTGATAATAGCGGATTTAAAGACAACAGAATTGTCTGCCCTGAAAGCCAGCATGGCATAGAGGTTTAAGAGCAGCAGAATCTAATGTGGAGAACCAGGTTCGATTCCCCTCTACTCCTCCACCTGAAACCTGCTGGGTGACCTTGAGCCAGTCACCGTTTCTCTCAGAATTCTCTCAGCCCCGCTTACACAACAAGGTGCCCATTGTGGGAAGGGGAAGGGACGGCAATTGTAAGCCCTTCTGAGACTCCTTAGGGAAGAGAAAAGTGGGGTATAAAAACCTACTCTTTTTCTTCAACGGAGGCTGTTGGTTGCATCTCTGTATGAGTCATTATTCTCGGCCTCTCTCCTCCCAACTGGAAGTTGTACCTGGTTATGAGATCCATGAGAAAATGTAGAGTGGTGGGGCCCAGCAGCTCTGGAGGAAGCTCATTCTTATACACACTGAGAGTAAAATTTAGATGTGATGCAGAAAATCTGTGATCAGAATCTCTGAAGTTTTCCCCCCCCCAAAATGGAGAGACTGCCCTAGGGTGCACGCGTGCTATTTGGATCAGAACTGTGGAACGTCAAGTCCTTTTGAAATGATCATGCAACCAGGAGTAACATGTAGTTCCCCTCTTTAAAAAGGAAAAAAAGGACACCTGGGTGATCAGCTCCAATGCAAAACCAGATATTAAGTATGCATTCATTACCTCTCCTTCTTAAGAAGCACTTTGACTTGCAATGTGGTTTTGAAATGGTGTTGAAATAAACCAGGTGCAGGGAATACAGTGGTGGGTGTAGAAATGTTTCAAAATTCACGTACACTAAACAATCATTTTCCCCTCCTTCTTCAGCTGGCTTTTTTTGAGAAGCCCCTCTCTGTAATAAATGTTGCAACACCAGAGTTGTGGAAGAGCCCTTTTATCGGTGAACAAACACAGAGGCTAAAAAAAACAGACAAGAGCGGGACTTGTGTGAAGTGCCGTTAATATGGATCGGGAATGCAAGAAAATGGGTCTAGCTAAGGGTTTGGTTTGGTTTGCAAAGCTACAACCTTTGGCTTCTCTTGGACATTCCAACCTCTTTAAGGAAACCAAACAATCTCTTTGGCCCAGAGCATATATGCATCAGTGGTAGGATGGCCATTTGAAATGCAATCTCATGGGAGCGGCTTTCGATGACAGCAACATGCTTTGTGGATGTTCACCAGGCCATCACAGGAGGCTGAGATAAAAAGGTTGCTGTGTTGGTCTTGCAGTAGAACAGGTGGATTCAAGTCAACGAGATTTTCGGGGTATTCACTTTTGAGAGCCAATGCTCTCTTTGTCTGACTCTTGAAAGCTTAATACTTCCCAAATCTTGACGGTCTCTAAGGTGTTACTGGACTCCAATCTAGCTGAGACAGAAGAGTTGCTCTTTTCCATGTCGTCTGCTCCCTCCCCTTGATTTTAGGGAACTTGGATAGGTCACAGCCCACGTTAAGGCCTTGTTAGTGGTGGCTCTGCTTTCATGGGATGGATTGCCAGGTGAAGTAGTGTTGCCCTGTCATCAGTTTCCTTTCAAAAATGCTTACAAAGTCATGAGTGGTATAGAAATTTGAGAACAGCAACGCAAGCTATAAAGTGCCGTCATTACTACTGGCATTATTTATTAAGTGCCAGTTGAAATGGGGAGTTGTTGTGCACTTAGTTGCAAAGGGGGCAACTGCCCTTCAGCAAAAAAGAGCATTTGGTTAGAGCAGGGGTCTCCAGTGTGGTGCCCACCAAGTGTTTTTAGAATGTGGGCAGGGCCAGGTTGGGCCTTTGCCCATCAAGGCTTCTGATTGAGGCTTGGAGATTTGATTGGCTCTGCAGATTTTTAAATATGTCGCTTTGGTAGCAGCTGCCACCAGAGCACCAGGAACTTCACTGTGTGACTGCTGGTCAGCTGTAGCACCTGTTTTGTGGCTGGCTCCACTTCCTGCAGCAGCCATTTTGTGGCTGCACCCACCACACTGTCAGAATTCCAAAGGTGCCCGCAGGCTCAAAAAGGCTGGGGACTGCTGGGTTAGAACTTTGTCTCACTTTTTCCTCAGCACTATATCGGCACTATACCAGCCGAACTAATTCCAGTCTAGCGGTCTGGACAGACAACGAAGCCCAGCTTAAAATAAAACCCTCTTGACTGCTGAAAAAACCCAAAGGTTACTAAGTAGGCCTCAGAGGGAAGAGAATTCCAGACCAGATAGATACATGTATGGAACTGAAGTATTGACCAGAGAGTTTTGCAAACAGGGGCAGACATGTACAGTTTCCCTGTTGCTGCTGCAGCACTGCAGCTAACACTGGGCAGTGGCAACAGGACTAACACAAGGCAGCTTTCCCTGTACTTTCCTTGTCCAGATTCTTTGGTAGTGGTGTCCCCACCACCTCTATGGCTTTACCAGCTTTTTAAAATCAGCAACTGGATAGTGATATATTATAACAGTATGTGTAACATGTTCCCTGAATTCTCAGCTTCCATTATTAAAAAAAATTGTGTCTTTAGCCACTTTCATTGTGGAGCTATCCTTTCCCCTTATATCTCCACAAGGAAAGGGGATAGAGACTTAGTGAAAGGTGGGAATTCAGAAAGCCTGTTACACTTATTGTTATATCAATATTCAGTTGCCAATGGAAAAAAAAACCCCAAGAAGTTTCTTGGTGGAAAGGGGAGGAAATGGCCACTTTGGGGGAAATATTTGCCATGTGGGTGGGACCAGGAAGATCCAGACTTTCCTGTCTATGAGGCAGCAATCCAGGCTTTGCTTTAGTCTTTCCCAAAACTTTGGAGCAAAACATATTTGGGAAAGATTGAGGGAAAGGCTAGGAATGTTGGAATATACAAGGTCTATAGTGCACCTACATGAACCTGATTGGCTCTTTGGAGACTTCCTGCTCCAACTTAACCCTCCCCTTTCATTCCTGTCTCTCACAGCAGTTAGTCAGTTGGTTAAGCCTCTCTCTCTCTCCTCTGTTCCATCAGAGTTTATTCTTTAATAAGCTGAGTTATTTTCCTCTGCATGTTTAAACTCTGCCAACAAGGGAAATCCCAGGAAGTACACAAATGCTCCATGACGTTGTGGGGGAAATTCCTGCTTCCCAACAATCTCCTTTTTATATTATTTATTTTGATGTTAAATCACAGTTTTATTAATTTATTTATTTTCTTCAATTTATATCCCCCCCCCCCGCAAAGCAGGCTCAGGGTGGGTTGACTTGTTTTGACCCCATGAAGTTTTCGACACAAAGGTTGTTCAGAGGTGGTTTGCCATTGCATAAGAACATAAGAGAAGCCAATGTTGAATCAGGCCAGTGGCCCATCTAGTCCAACACTCTGTCACACAGCGGCCAAAATATACCAGGTGCCATCAGGAGGTCCAGCAGTGGGGCCAGGACACTAGAAGCCCTCCCACTGCTGCCCCCTCCAGCACCAAGAATAGAGTGCATCACCTGCCCCAGACTGAGAGTTCCCATCTATACCCTGTGGCTAATAGCCACTGATGGACTTCTGCTCCATATGTTTATCTAATTCCCTCTTGAAACTGTCCATGCTTGCAGCTGCCACCACCTCCTGCCTGCCTCTGTGTCTAGACTCTGGACATCTTCAGTGATTCCTCATCCAAGTACTAACCAGGGCCGATCCCACTCCGCTTACAAGATTGGACTAGCCTGGGCTATCTAGGTCAGGGTGAACAGTATTCTCCCCAAGGCAAATAACCTGTGTGCCCAGGTGTGTTTTCTTCAACTCTGCCTCCAAAGGTTATCTTTGGTGCTCTGAGTGATGTAATTTGCAATACTTAGCATAGTTTATTCTGCTTCCAAAACTCACTAGGGCGGAAGGATGTTAAGAAGGACTGGTGAACCAGTGATCAGCAGGTGGGGGACTAGTAAGAGGATCATGACAGTGAAAAGCAGGTTAGAACAGTAGTCCTTAAACTTGGGGCTAGGACTGCAAAGCGAGCTGTGACTCTCTCATAGTGGGGGATTGTGATGCCCACTGGGAAAGGGGGCAGGGTGAGCTGTCACAGGAAGCTCGGTGGTAAATCGGGTGGTAAATCGGGTGGTAAATTGTAGAATATCCAAAAGTGGCCGTGTACTATAGCCTGCTTGTTGCTCACTCAGTAATGTTAAAGGTAAAGGTTTCCCTTGCTCAAAAGCCAGTCGAATCCAACTCTAGGGGGGCGGTGCTCATCTCTGTTTCCAAGCTGAAGAGCCAGCGCTGTCTGAAGACTTCTCTGTGATCAGTGGCCGGCATGACTAAACGCTGAGGCGCACAGAACACTGTTACCTTCCCACCAAAGTGGTACCTATTTATCTACTTGCAATTTCTTGCTTTTGAACTGCTAGGTTGGCAGGAGCTGGGGCCAGAGATGGGAGCTCACTCCGTCACGCGGCACTCGGGTCTCGAAGTGCCGAACTACAGACCTTCCAGTCTGCAGCTCAGCATCTTAACCTCTAAGCCACTGTGGCCCCTCAGTAATGTTACAAATGTATATAATGTAATGCAATGTATATAATGTAATGTAATGTTACAAATATATATATAACCAATGACACTGAAAAATAAAACAACTTGCTCAGTGTTAATTGATGTAAGATTTATTCTCAATGCTGAGCATGTACCCAGAAAGTTTGCACAGGCTGTAATACTCAGTGTAGCCAGAACATGTCTTTTGTCTATGATTTGTTTGCCCTGTCACATACGCTGCATGGAAGCAGGGTTTTCTCTCACTCCCCCACAGCACGTGGTTCCTTTGTGCACCTCCTGGGTTTTCCCCATACTACCATCCAGCTTTCCCAAATCTACTTTGCTGCAATATTTTGGGAAACATTGCAGCACAGCTGGGATGGTTGGCATAAACATCCCATGCCCACTATATTGGCACAGTTCCTCTTGCTTCAGTGGCAGCCGGGGGCGGGTAGCTTTTGGAGTTTTTTTAAAAAATAAATAAATAAGGGAATCTGTTTCTACAGCAGGGTCGGGATTTGAACTCAGGTGTCCCAAGATTCCTGTCCAACACTAACCACTCCACTCCACTGGGCTGCATATAAATAGAGTGAATAAATTTAAATCAAATAAAAGACGGAAAATATCTAGGAATTGTTTTCCAGCCAAACCTATTGTGGTCCAAGCACATTAAATATCTTAAACAGAATGTTGACCTAGCCTTACTAGCCTTGAAGAAGTTTTTCTACATCCAAGCAGCACAATATGTGCCAGTGCTCCTGAAAGCATAGAAGACCTTAATACTACCACACATACTATGTGGTTCCCAAATCTGGTTCTTAGGCCCAACAGAGCAACTTGAAAAACTACAGCAAGCCTTCTTCTGTAAAATATTAAATTTACCACCATGCATCGCTTCTGCAGCCATAAGGCTTGAGTTAGGCCTCCCAAAAATCTCAACTCTGAACTGGAGGGCCATAGTTAGTTACAAATATCAACTTCCAACCTTTACCATACTGACCAGCAGGAACTTATTAGCATATTAGGCCACACCCCCATGTTGCCAGAAGTGTGGTCATCCAGCCATACCCACCTTTTGCTTCTTATTTTGTTTACCTTGTTTGTTGTAAAGACCCAGGGCTTTTTTTATAGCAGGAACTTCTTTGCATGTTAGGCCACACACCCCTAATGTAGCCAATCCTAATGAGTTTCTGCTGTTGGGTGTGGCCTATTATGCTAATGATTTCCTACTGGGCGTGGCCAACTCGGGAGCCAGTTGGAACTCTGTTACTGTGTGTTCCTGCCCAAAAATAGCCCTGCTGACAGAACGTGAACATTGCTGGTAAAAATGGAATGATGTTGTAGATGTAAAAATAAGCCAGTTGGGTTTAAGGAAGACAGAGAATTGAACTAAAAGAAGACAAATGCTACTTACAGAAAAATTGCTGCAAAATGATTGGGATGCCCTTCAAACAGATGCTAGACGAAAATGCTCCCCACTTCATCTAGGAATTAAATACTCCACTAAATTTGACCTGCCTCTCTACTTAAACGTGTTGACCATTCCAAAACTGAGGCAGTCATATATGATTGCACGCTGCAATGCATTTCCAACAGCCCAGATGAAGGGCCGTTTTCTCAAGACCCCTCTGGACCAGCGCTATTGTGATTGTCCTTTGATAGAACTTGACTCGCTGTTTGGTGTAGTGGTTAAGTGCGCAGACTCTTATCTGGGAGAACCGGGTTTGATTCCCCACTCCTCCACTTGCACCTGCTGATGTGACCTTGGGTCAGTCACAAACTCTGGCACAGCTGTTCTCTCAAAGACAGTTTGTGTTAGAGTTCTCTCAGCCCTACCTACCTCACAGGGTGTCTGTTGTGGGAAGGGGAAGGGAAAGGAGTTCGTAAGCCGCTCTGAGACACCTTTGGGCAGTGAAGGGCGGGGTATAAATCCATTCTTCTTCTTCTTCTTCTTCTTCTTCTTCTTCTTCTTCTTCTTCTTCTTCTTCTTCTTCTTCTTCTTCTTCTTCTTCTTCTTCTTCTTCTTCTTCTTCTTCTTCTTCTTCTTCTTCTACTTCTACTGTCCAAAACATGCAAGAGAAAGGTTCTTAAGAAAATGGCTTTCGAAATATTCATCTTTTCCTGATGCATCAAGATTAACACTACTTCTGAGCAGCTTCTGCCAAAATTGCATTGTGGATATGGCAAATGTCTGTTTTACTGTTCTTTTAAATTCCTAAATATTTGTTTTAAAATGGTCTATGGCCTATGGGCTATTAAGCTTTAAATAAACTAAACTAAAACTTTATTTTAAAATAAAACAACCAACAACACAATTTTCCTGCCTTTCCCACCCATACGCTTTCAGCTGGGATTTGGCCCAATATTTCTCAATCTACCACCTGTCTGTCTGCACCTCCTCCATGCCCCAACTTTTGAGAAATCCTGAGTCACAGCATTGTTGTGCTAATTATAGATGGCCTTCATTTTTTTACACACAAACTCAAAGAAGAAACAAGAAAGCTAACAGAACTGTTGTTACATCTTCCTGCAATGTTAGTTAACCCCAAACTCATTGGCCATAGTTCACTGAACTCAATGCCCTCTAAGAACCAGCCTGGATATATCTCCATTCTTTTGAACAGCGATGTTAAAGATTACTTCGGGCTGCCGGGGTGTCTCTTGGGACAAACTCTTTGCCTTGTATCCGCCCGTTCTCTTCTCCTTCCCTGCCTGGCTGCTAATTCTCCCTCCGTAGGAGTGGGTTTAAGATTACTGAAGGAAGGTGCATGTTGCCACAGGGGTAAAAGATTGCACCTTTTATCCTATTATGTGGTTTAGGTTCCAGTCAGGGCACCACAGGTGCTGGCCAGGCTTCCACTTCCCCATCTGAATCTTTGTTGGTGATGGAAATTGAAGAGGGAAAAAACTTTGCATAGGGAAGAAGAAGAAGAGATTGGATTTATACCCCGCCCTTCACTACCCAAAGGAGTCTCAGAGCGGCTTACAAGCTCCTTCCCCTTCCCCTCCCCACGACAGACACCCTGTGGGGTAGGTGGGGCTGAGAGAGCTCTTGACAGAAACTGCTCTTTTTTCAAGAACAGCTCTTATCAGAACTATGGCTTGCCCAAGGTCAGCCAGCCAGGTGCAAGTGGAGGAATGGGGAATCAAGCCCGGCTCTCCCAGATTAGAGTCCACGCACTCAATGGCAGATTAACCATTAAGCAGACTAAGCACACACTTAGGGCACCAGGACCAACGGGGGCACCACAAAGTTGGGAAAAGGGTGAAAAGGAAAAAAAAAAAAATGAAGATTTGGAAAAAAAAGAAAAGAAAAAGAAATTGATAAAACTAGTGCAAATTGATCATGGTGCATTTTTGTATTGCTGCAACCTGCATTGTATATCTGGTCAGACAGGTCAACAACTAAAATGGACGGGGTCAGTGTGGAAAGGAGGGGGGCACCAAGATTGCTCAGTGCTTAGGGCACCAGTGAGCCTTAATCCGCCCTTGCGTGCACTTAACCACTACACCAAACTGGTACCACTACACCAGATTAGGAGACGTTCATTACAGTGGTGGACTTGTAGAGAGGGAGGGTGGCACGGTCTAGCCTGATCTTCTCAGATCTCAGAAGCTAAGGAGAGTCCATACTTGGAGGATCTCCAAGGAAGACTCTGCAGAGGAAGGCAATGGCAAAACCACCTCTGCATAATTGCTGGCCTTGAAAGCCCCTGGCTGGGGTCGACTCGCCATAAGTCAGCTGAGGCTTGATGGCACTTTATACACACACACACACACATGGATGGTGGGGGATGCTGCTCCATGCATGCAGCACCATGAAGTCATAGATTGCTTGAGGTGGTGGACTGGGGAGAGTGGCACAGCAGTTAGGCCATCAGACTAAGAGCTGGGAGACTCTGGTGTGAATCCCCACTCTGCCATGGAAGTTCTCTGGGCAACTTTGGGACTCTCTCTCTCTCCCTCTCCCCCCCCCCCAACCCATTGTTATGATAAATGGGGGAATGAGAACAACATAAAATGTCCCGAGCTCCTTAGTGGGAAGGCAGGATAAAAATGTAACAGAGACTTTGCAACCTTTCAAAGTATAGGTGAGAAACTATGTTTTTAAATACCCCCACTCCCACAAGCAGAAAGCTAGCTCAGTGAGAATCTGGAATGTATGCATTTATTTTTTTTACCCCACCCCTTCCTCCAAGGAGCTCAGTCTGGCATATGCTGTTTAGCCTTCTTCCATTTTATCCTCATAACAACAACACTGTGAGGTAGGTTAAATGGAAAGACTAAGGTCACCCAGTGGGGATTCAGACCTGGGCCTCCCAGATCCTAGTCCAGTGCTCTACCTGCTTGCTACTGTGTTAGTGTGTTCTTTTTGTGGGTTTGTTGTTAAGTAAAGGGTAAAGGTTTCCCTTGCTTGAAAGCCAGTTGAATCCAACTCTAGGGGGCATTGCTCATCTCCGTTTTCAAGCCGAAGAGCCAGCGCTGTCCGAAGACGTTTCTGTGGTCATGTGGCTGGCATGACTAGACGCCGAGGCACACAGAATGCTGTTACCTTCTCACTGAAATGGTACCTATTTATCTACTTGCAATTTCTTGTTTTCAAACTGCTTCTACAAATACTTTATATGAGGGAACATATGAACTAGCACGTCCCTACCCGACTCTGTTCTATTTTCCATTCTATTTCTTTATTTACTTTGTGTATAGTCTGGGCACTTTCACACACGCTGAATAATGCACTTTCAATGCACTTTGCAACTGAATTTTACTTTGTGAAATGGCAAAATTCGCTTGGGAAGACTGCTAATGTGCACTGAGATTGCTAAAGTGCATTAGAAAACAGTGCAGGAAAAGCAAGATAATACAATCATTGGTGCAATAACCTGCATTCATAATAATTTATTTATAAACATAAGAAGAGCCCTGCTGGATCAGACCAATAGTCCATCTAGTCCGGCATCCTGTCTCACACAGTGGCCAACCAGTTCCCCTGGAGGACCAACAACAGGGCATAGAGGCCGAGGCCTTCCCCTGTTGTTGTCTTCTGGCTCTGGGATTCAGAGGCTTAGTGCAATTACATTTTACTACAGCCTTATTCCCAACTGATCCCTTTCCCTCATTGGCTTCTCAGTACTGCTGGTCATTTAAAAAGAGATACTCCCAGCTCATCTTCCCTACTAGCAAGACTCCTTGGCTATTCTACTACCTCATTTGGATGCACGTGTGTGGACCAAAGTTAACAAAAGAAAACCACCCTAGTGCCATCTTCTTTGTGTGTTTATAAATATGAATGGCAAAAGCAGTCCCAGAATTCTGCATCATCTCCTTACACTTGACAGAACATCACCCTTTGAAGTATAACCAGGGCTGGTTCCAGGTTTTGGGGGCCTTTGATAGAGAGTGCCAGGGATGCCCATTATCAGCCCCCTTCTTGCCTACCCACCCATGGGCTGCCACCTGCCTATATATCCCCCACCCACTTGCAAAATCTCCCATGGCCTGTAGTCACAGCAGGTACTCAGTGGAAAAGGCAAAACCAGCTTAGCAGCATTATAGAGTAGTTCTCCTAAAAACTGTGACTGGGTGCCCATTATTACAAATACGGAAACTCTGAACAATCTTGAAACATTTTATATGGAATCTTGAAAATTGGTTGAAGAAACTTCACTGGTTATTGATGTTTATGGAAAATATAAAGTAGTACTATATTCTTGAAGATGATACCCTAAATGAAGCTCACAATCCAGAATATTCGTTGAATACTGTATTGCATATACTGAATGCTATTGAATTTTGAATACTGTACTGAATATACCAAATACCACTGAATTTCGAATACTTTATTGATGACTTTATTGTTGCATACTTTATACGTGTAAGAGTACTGTTAATATATGTTTCCGATTTTGTTCTGTTAGCGTCTCCATGCACAGCTTTTCCCACTGAGTAGCTGGTATACCTGTCGGATCTCCTCTGATGTCTGTAGTCACAGCGACTGTGCACACACTCTCCACTATGGTGCTGGGCAGTGGATGCAACAAGGAGTGCCATTGCTGTGATCAGGAGCGCTGCTGTTGTGGGCACCACAAAGACGCCCTTCCCTGGCAGTTCAAGGCACTCTATGCAGCCAGGAACGTGGGTGACAAAGCACTCGAAAGCAGGCAGGGGAAGGGTGTGCGAGCAGGCATCAGAGGAGATGTGTGGGTGGGGAAAGAGCAGCAGCGGGCCCCGCCGGAATCCCTGGGCCCCGGCATCTGCCCCACCTCAAGGCATGCTGACGCTAGCCCTGAGTACCGCACCATGGCAGATCAGAGCGTGCAGCGTGAGGACTTGTCCTTGTGCAGTTTCCACCCTGCTCCCCTTATCGTGGCCAGCCAAGCAGACAGCAGGAGTCTTCTCTTTCTGTTGCCTGGTCCTTCATAATTGGCTAGGATGCTGGTGAATCTCTGGCATGGCGCAGCGTGGGAAGCTCAAAATGTAAACTTTGCACCATTGATTTATACAGGGGCATTGTGATACTGGCTGATTTGTTTTCAGCTCCCTTCCCAATAATCCCACTTCTTGAAGGTAGATGTCCAGGGGGGCGCTGAGTAATTTTTTTTTTTTCCTGAAAAGGGGGTGGTAGGCCAAGTAAGTTTGGGAACCTCTGAAAGGTCATTATTTTCTATTCAGACTGGCAGCACTTCTCCAGGGTCTCAGGCTGAGGTCTTTCTCATTGCCTACTACCTGATCCGTTGAACTGGAGATGCCAAGGGATTGAACCCGGTGTAACAGGCCGGATTCACCCCCCCGGCCAGAGTAACCCCGGGGGTCAATCCAGACTAACCCCTGCCAGACAAACCTCTGCTGGGCCACGCCAGAGTCACCCCAACTGCACAACACAACAACCTGTAACCCCGGGCCAAAGTAACCCCTCGGGTGTAAAGTTGCCTGTGCTAAACTATCTGAACCTGGGTCTCACAGTCCTCAATATAGAGTGGTAAGTTAAATGTCATTGTAACCAGCACAGTGTCAGCTTCTGAGGGTTTGAGGTCCATGAGAAACTTGTCAGCCAATCTGTGATTCCTCTGGGTAGTGAAGAATGGGGTATGAATCCAATCTCATTACTCAACAGAGCCTGTCTGGCAGGGGTTAGTCTCGATTAACCCCTGGGGTTACTCTGGCCTGGCCCGGCAGGGGTTATTCTAGGCTAGGCCAGAGTAATCCCGGGGTTACTCTGGCCGGGGGATAAATCCGGCCTGTTACACCGGGACCTTCTGCATGCCAAGCAGATGCTCTGCCACTGAGCCACAGCCCCCCTCCCCTTGAACCTGTGTTACAGGAACGTGACATGGGCCTTCCTCTCCCAGGATTGTTGAACAAAACCCCATGTTGACATGGCATGCCCGTTGGTTGTTATAAACCAGGGGCGATTATCTGGGATTTTGTGGGTTTCCACTGTTGTGTAATAATGAAATTATTCATATTATTTTAGAAATAATGAAAGGGGGCGGGAAAGGCATCCCACGGAGCTTTCTAAGTCGCAAGCTGCTTCCTTGTAACAGAGGCCAGTGGGTTCAGTGAGTTCATCCAATGCTACCAAGGACACTGCTTTCACTTTTGTAAGGCGGGAAGGAAAACATCAAGGCAATTTCAATAACACCCTCTCATGCCAATCTTGCCTGTGCATGTGGGGGAAAGACTTCTTTGTTAAGTTTTGGAGCCTTTCAACCCCTTGGAATCAACCCCCTTTCATCTAGAAAGAAAGAATAAAATTGACTCAGACACAATATGGATTATTCATTCGTGGAAGTCATCAGGGCGCCAATGGGACCAACCTAGGGTAATACCCTTCTGAGGAGGGAAAGCAACCCAGTCACCTCTGCAGAAGTACAAAGGGTGGGGCTGGGAGAGGGGCAGGTCCTTCAGAACCATCCTCTCCAATCTTCCGGGTTCTTGGAAATGCCAGACATTCTGGTGCCCACAGTGGAAGATCTAAATGGCACCCTCCCATGCATGTTAATGCGTGTGAAGTTTTCCGATGCAACACTGTTGATGCAAATGGGAGCTGCACGGGGGCAGTTAACCACATGCAGCAACAGTGCAGCTGTTCAGGAACCTCAAGAGCCAGTTTGGTGTAGTGGTTAAGAGCACGGACTTTAATCTGGGAGAACCAGGTTTGATTCCCCACTTCTCCATATGCAGCTTGGTGTGACCTTGGGTCAGTTACAATTCTCTCAGAGCTGTTCTCTCAGGGGCAGATCTCAAAAGAGCTTTCTCAGCCCCACCTACCTCACAGGCAATGCTCCCATTAAGCTGTGGAGTCTTGTGAGCAAAAATTCTACTTTGTGAGCTACTGGCATTAAAGTTGTGGGTGAGCGATTTGGCTACTGCATACATTAGTTTGCTCTGGAGCCCTCCTTCCTTAGCTAAGGCAAAAATGTGTGAGCCGGACGCTAAAAAAAACTGTGAGCTAGCTCACACTAACTCAGCTTAGAGGGAACACTGCTCACAGAGTGCCTGTTGTGGGGAGGGGAAGGGAAAGGAGATTGTAAGCCGCTCTGAGACTCCTTCGGGTAGTGAAAGGTGGGGTATAAATCCAATTCCCTCCTCCTCTTCTTCTTCTTCTGCATTTTTTTCCAGAAATCCCAATAACCCCCCTGCAAAATAGGTCAGTGTTTGTAGCCTCCCCATATTACAGATCAGGAGTTAAAGCTGATCGGGTGGGGGGGAGGTGAAGGTGGGCCTTCCAGATCCAGACTTCAGCCAGTTCTTCCGTGCTTTAGTTGTGTAGCTCCTTTCAATGCAGTTTACTCATGAGATGGCAAAAGGCCAGGGTCACAAAAAGGGCCTGGGAGGAAATGTCCTGTCCTTGGGTGGGGGAAAGGCTTAATTTGTTGAAATAGGCAACTGGAGCTTTTCATGGCATGGAGGTCAATCACGCCAGCTAGTATTTGCTGCCACAGACCCTGATATTAGAGGGAAAGGCAGAGTGACCAGTTTAAAAGCTGGCAAACCCCAGTGACAGAGCACATAATTATAATACCAGTTGCCAAGAGGCCTGGAGAAAAACATTCTGTCCCTTTAACAGAGGCTGATGTGTGGAAATGGGCAGCAGAAGGTTTTTATAGCATGGAGAGCCGGGTAAGTAAAATTATCTTATAAATAATATTCCATTAAGTCTGCACTCCCGTGACCTGGATGGCCCAGGTGAGACCAATCTTGTTAGATGTCAAAAGGTAAGAAAGGTCAGCCCTGGTTAGTACTGGGATGGGAGGCCAACCAAAGAAGTCCAGGGTTGCTATGCAGAGACTGGTCATGGTGAACCACCTCTGAATGTCTCTTCTCTTGAAAACTGCACTAGGAGTCACCATGTCACCTGTGACTTGACAGCAAGGAGGAGGAGATTGGAATTGTACCCACCCTTCACTTCTTGAAGGAGTCTCAGAGCAGCTTACAATCTCCTTCCCCTCCCCACAACAGACACCTGTGGGGTAGGTGGGGCTGAGAGAGCTCTTTCAAGAACTGCTCTTGAGAGAACAGCTCTGAGAGAACTGTGGCTTGCCCAAGGTCATGCCAGCAGCTGCAATATGGAGGAGTGAGGGATCAAACCCAGTTCTCCAGATCAGAGTCCATGCTCCCAACCCCTACACCAAACTGTCTCTCTCCTAGTCATTACACCAAACTTGCAAGAAGAAAGAAAGGGACATTTTTCTTCAGTGATGCTGGCAATTTTTCCTAGGCCATGCAATGCCCCAAGGTGCAACTCTAGGCAAACAACTTCATGAAGCAGGACAAGGAAAGTCCTTCGCCCGCGGGCTTAGAGAGCCCCTGCTGGCCAGAGTAGACACAGCAGTGTTAGATGCTGGTCACAAAGTATGGTTGTTGTAACAACCTGGTTGATGCCAGGCGGCTCTGGTTCTGAACAGTGCCTGGATGGCAGACCTTTTGAGACCCCAGGTATGCCATTGTACGTTCTACAGAAGGTGGGCTCTGCATGTAATAAACAGACAAACCAATGAGCGTACTCAGCATGAACTGTACATCTGGATGAATTTGTCTGCTGTTGTTCCTGGTGTCCGAAATCCAAAGCTTGGGGAAGTCACGGTAAGGTCACTTCAGCTCTGAAGCCAGAGATGGAGGCCAGTTGTTTCAGTATTGTAAAGATGCTTTGGGCTATTGAGTGGACCGTGTCTTTTAATGCCATTTTCTTCTTTCTAATCCTTGCCATGTTGCAAGGGTTATTGTACTTTACAATATGCCAAAGGAACAAACAAGTGCCTGCAAGCAATATATACCTGATATGGCGGACACTTGCTTTCATTGGCTAACACAAACACGAAGCTGCCTTTCTGAGTCAGATCATTGTTCCCTCTGGCTTAGCATCGTCTGCTCTGACTGGCAGCAGATCCCAAGAGTCTCAGGCAAAGATTTCTTCTATCATCTACAGAACAATGGACTTCCCAGGGCTGAATGAGGACATAGGATTTTTAATCTCACTACAAATGCAAATATTCTGCCCCCCAAGCATTTTCCCTGTGCTCTAATCAAGCTGATTACAATATGCATTCTACCTTTGCATCTTTTATAGGCATTCGTTACAATACCTTCTGACTGGCATATAAAGACTCCGATCTTCATTCCTGCTCATATCTGATGAAGGGAGCTTTGAACTCTTTTGAACTCTTGAAAGCTTACACCTTAAACTCTTGTTGCTCTCTGAGGTGATACTGGACTCCGATCTAACTATTCACCTGCAACCAGAGAGCCTTTGACTGGAGAATCCCAAGGACTGAACCTGAGTCACCTCCTGCATGCCAAACATGAGCTCTTATCACTGAGCCACGGCTCCCTCCCTTCTTTGGAAATAAGTCCTGGTGAGCTCTGGGGGGCTTAGTCCCATATTCTGCTCTTCTTTCTGCCCAAATGTTCAGGGATGCTTTTAAGGTTGCCAACTTTTTTTTAACCTGTCCCTTTAGCATCAGAGTGATCTGTAGCAAATACAAGGAGACTTACCCCCCCTTAAGTGCCATGAAAAGCTTCAAATGTCAATTTCTACAAATTAAACCTCTTTTAAAAGGACAGGACATTTCCCCCCCAGGTTTGTTGGCAACCCTGTGCTTGGAAACATGATGCCGTCATATGGAAGCGCCCTCAAAATGCAAGGGCATATGTAGCCTTCCTTGAAGGAAAAATCCCTGTGTGGATGCTGCCTACAGGTAAGGCATGCCTGAAAGTTCTACAGCCACCTGCAGTATATTTATTATGCATTTAACAATGCAGTGTGCTTCTAAACAGGTCTGTTTGGAAGTCCATTAATAGCCTGATCCTCTGCATGTACACTCAGAAGCGAATAACACTGATTTGGTGAGATTTACTCTCAACTAAGAATGCAGCCAAATGCACACTTTTGTAGGAGTAAACACTGCTTGAAAACATTTGGGTTTAGAAGAATGAGGAGTAGATTGGATTTATACCCCACCCTTCACTAACTGAGGGAGTCTCAGAGTGGCTTATAATCGCCTTTCCCTTCCCCTCCCCACAACAAACACCATGTGAGGTAGGTGAGGCTGAGAGAGCTCTCTTGAGAACTGCCCTTAAGAGAACTGCTCCGAAAGAACTTGTGACTGACCCAAGGTCACACCAGCAGCTGCATGTGGAGGAGTGGGGAATCAAACCCAGTTCTCCCAGGTAGAGTCTGCGCTCCTAACCACTAAACCATGCTGGCTTACTTCTGAGTAGGGCTGTAAGAAGATCATGCTGCATGTCTACACTCCTGTTAAGGTTCTTGGGAGGGGAAAAAATGACCTGTCCCTCTAATAGAGGTTTAAAGGGATTATTTTTAACCAGGCTATGTCATTTAGCTCCATGCCATGAAAACCTTCAGCTGCCCATTTCTGCACATTGACCATATTAAAGGGACAGGACATTTTCCTCCAAGCCCGTTGCGAACTCTTACCTTTTAAGGTGTTATATCTTGTTTATTTTTGGTTCAATGGTGCTAGCATTCTGACTTTGGGAGCTGGTGAGAGAAAAAATGGTTTCAGTGTATTCCTCTTAGGGGCAGCAGAACAGGTAAAGAGATCCCCAGCATGCAATGCAAAATGGGAGGGGCCGTGGCTCAGTGGCAGAGCATCCGCTTGGCATGCAGAAGGTCCCAGGTTCAATCCCTGGCACCTGCAATGAAAGAGTCTGGGAGTAGGTGATGTGAAAAGCCTCAGCCGGAGAGCCTGGAGAGATGCTGCCAGTCTGAGTAAACAGCACTGAACCTGAGGAACTGAAGGTCTGATTCAATATAAGGCAGCTTCAGGTGTGTGAAACCCATGTTGTTCTCTAGTGGTACTCTGGCAATATTGGCTTTAATTTGAATAAATCCTAAGAAGTGGGGTGGCAGAATAATCCATTCATTGTCAAATGGGCTTTTTACCTCTACTAGTTCTTGATATCGCAAGTCAGGTCAAATGGGCCACAATGGCAGTGGTGAGGCACATCCTCTTACTTGCCTCCCCAGCTCCTTTCATTTAAGGGGGGGGGGGGAGATTGCCATGCCAGGAATAGGCGCTCCAATGGAACAAGGTGTGGCTGTGGGTGGCATCGTGAAGAGTTCAACACCCTTGCCAAAGTTCGGAGAGTGGTTGGGGAGATGAAAGCCATACTTTGGCCCCAGATCTTCCACTGACTTCAGTCGAGTCAGGATTGCACCCTCTTGACTTCAGGCATATTTGCATAGTACCTCTTTCAGATCTCAAACTGACTCTCATGACTGGATGCATAGCCACAGAGGGGAGGGGAAATGACCTAATGTGCAAAAACCGTGTCTCAGGTGGGATTGTCATCTCTGGGTTGTGAAATACTGGAGATTTGGGGAGTGGAGCCTGGGTAGAGTGGGATTTGGGGAGGAAAGGGACCTCAGCAGGGTACAATGCCATAGACTCTAGAGTTCATAGAGTTCACTCTCCAAAGGAGACATTTTCTCCAGCAGAACCGATCTTGGTTGTATGGATATCAATGGTCATCGTGGGAGATCTTCGTATGCCACCTGGAGGCTGGCAACCCTAGTCTCAACAGACCATGCAAGCTCCAGCATTTTTAAAAGAGATTCAGTTTTTATGTTTAATCGCCTTGAAAAGAATGCTGCTTCCAATGTGATTCAGTGGTGGAATCAATCAGCCCAAATACAATAGAGAGCAGGTACCTTGTAATGTCAGTTCTGCAGACTTGTTCACCCTAACGTGTGAAGAAGAAGGGTGGGGAAAGGAGTATAAACCTCCAGGGAATTCCATGATCTCTTAGCCCTGTTGATAAGAAAACCAACAAAGCAGGACGATGGGTGTGGCTGAGGGGCAGAACTTCTGCTTTGCACGCAGAAGGTCCCAGGTTCAGTCCTCGGCATTTGATTAGGTAGTAGGTGGAATGAAAGAGACCAGGACAAAAGGGACAAAAAACTCTGGGGTAGACCCAGGGTCTGATTCAAGATAAGGAAGCTTTATGTATTCTGTGCAAGATTAGTGATTCCAAAGTCCTGAGCAAAGATTGGCGCTTAACATACCAGAGACAATCAACACAGGTCTTTCAAGACCTTCTCGCTCAAATCCACCCAGAGTGATCACTGCAGAGGTGAACGAGTTCCTTTTGTCGTGAAGAGCCGTGTAGCCCAGAGGGGAAGTCGGCGGGAGCAATTTGTCATACAGGATGATGCAGTTGTGAGAAAAGCCCAAACTATAATTCCACAAACTTTCTTCTGCTTTCCACAGAGGTTTAAGGTCAAAAAGTGAGGTTTGGCTGTTATCTGCTGGAGGCTAGCTCAGTTTGATCTCTTTCTGTTAAAGGGCCAGGCTGTACCTGATGTTGGCGATCCGCTATTGGATCTCCCAAACATTTTCTTTAGCTCCCCAGAGCAGCCATGCAGGCATGGATATGCAAAAAAGACAAGCTGGGTTCCCCCCCACTCCCGGCGCTAAAATAAGCACCCTGTTAGGAGATCCAGTAATGAATCCACAGTCTCAGTTTGGTCCTAAGTTGGCTGGGGGGGAAAAACTACCTTTGCTATTTCAACAGGCTTTGGGGCGAAGAATTTAAAGAAGCAGCCCCAAGCAGCTTTTCCAGAGAGTAAGTCCTCTCCAGCTGGGGTCACCAGCAATGCTCCCTCTAAGCATAACTTAGTTTGCCCTGGAGCCATCCTTCCTGAGCAAAGACTAAAATGTGTGAGCTGGAGACTAAAACAACCTGTGAGCTAGCTCACACTAACTCAGCTTAGAGGGAGCACTGGTCACCAGCCTGCAGGTGGGGCCTGGGGATCTCCTGGAATTACAACTGATCTCCAGACTGCAGAGATCCATTTTCCTGGAGGCAATGATGCCTGCTTCAGGAGGATGGGCTCTGTGGCATTATACGCCCACTGAGGCCCCTCCCTCCCCAAACCCCGCCCTCCGCAGGCTCCACCCCCAAATCTCCCAAGAATTTCCCAATCCAGCAGTAGAAACCCTCGATCCAATATGGCAGAAACTACCTCACAGTAACACACAGGGTCTTGCACTGCACTTACAACAGCCACCGTGAAGCTCTTGTGGGTCTGCCGTGGCTTTGTGAGGTGGTGTTTTGTTCAATGAGTTTTTAATTGTACTTTTTGGGGGGCTGTTTGAAATGAAATCCCTGAAGCGCGCAGCAAAGTTGAGTAGAAAGGGTGAGGACACAAATGGCACTGAAGGAAGGGAGTTATTTAATAAACAAAGCATCTTGCAACATTTCTTTTGTAAGGGTATTATCATCTGTGTGATGTAAGAAACCTTTAAGGATAGAGTTCTCTAATTATACGTGCTTCGTGGAGGAATTTAAACAGTGAGAGCAACAAGTAAAAGCAGGGCTGGCTCACGCTGTGTTGATGCACAAATTAATTTTGCCCGTTGCCTTAGCCAAGAGCTCCTGGAATTCTCCCCCACCCCTCCGACAGCTGGCCTCTTTATTAAAAAACAAAAACACCCAGTGAATGTCTTGTAAACTTCTGGCACACAGTTTGGCCTTAGATGACCAGCTGGATACCTGAGACACTGAGAAATGCTGGGCTCTGTAAAATGGGTCACCTTAAGGGAAAACGGGGTGGGGGGGATGACGACTCTTCACCCCCTCTGCAAAGCTTCATCAGTACTGTACATATAAAACAGGCCAAATGAATTTGGGTTCAGGAAGCAATTTTTCTCCAGGCCAGTTTGGCCGGGGATCCTGGAGGGTTCCCCCCCACCCTGCACCTTCTGGGCATGGAAGAGGGGTCGCTGGGGGTGTGGAGGGGGAGGTATTTGTGAATTTCCTGCATCGTGCAGGGGGTTGGACTTGCTAGACCCTGGAGGTCCCTGGTAGAGACAGAAAGCTATAAAGGAAATGAAAAGGGTGTGGGATCTTCTCTTCGAAGGTTCTGCCTTATTACTGTATCAGTGTACCAGTTCCAGAAGAGGTTTGTGGGAAAAGCTGGAAACGGGCTCCTGTGTCAAAGACCTGACTTCATTTTTCATTTTATTGTTGTTCTGTGGCTTTCTGCTTTCTTACGATGAGGTGTGTTGCCTAAGAAGAGTCCTGCAAGCAAATGATGAAAAACCTTCCAAACAGAGCCTTGGGAAGGCACAGGACTGTTCCCCCTCACGTTTTCCAAAAGACCAGCATGCCATAGAGAACAGACTGTCGGTCTGGGGAAGCCTGAGTTAGATTCTTGCCAACAGGGTGACTTTGGGCCAGTTTCCTTGTCTCAACCTAAACTACCTCGCAGGCTTGTTGAGAAGGTAAAGGAGTATAACAGCATGGTTACTGCCCTAAGCTCCTTTGAGAAAGGTTAGGATGTTATCTTGGATGGACAAATAAATTATCATGCTTAAGGATTAAGTATTATTATTTATCACAAAGCTGCTTGACCCACACCCAGGGCCAGGGTGGTATAGGGGTTGGGGTGTCGGGCTGGGATCTGGGAGGCCCAGGTTCAGAAGCTCATTGGGTGTGCCTACCCCATGGGGTTGTTGTTATGAGGATAAAATGGAAAAGGGGAGAATGCTGTATTCTGGGTAGGGCTGTCAACAGGCCTGGGGGGAGGGAATGTCCTGTCTCTTCAATAGAGGCTTAAAGGACATAAGAGAACATAAGTGAAGCCAATGTTGGATCAGGCCAATGGCCCATCTAGTCCAGCACTGTCACACAGTGGCTGAAAATACCAGGTGCCATCAGGAGGTCCAGCAGTGGGGCCAGGACACTAGAAGCCCTCCCACTGTTGTCCCCCCCCCAAGCACCAAGAATAGAGTGCATCACCTGCCCCAGACTGAGAGTTCCCATCTATACCCTGTGGCTAATAGCCACTGATGGACTTCTGCTCCATATGTTTATCTAATTCCCTCTTGAAACTGTCCATGCTTGCAGCTGCCACCACCTCCTGTGGCAGTGAATTCCATATGTTAATCACTCTTTGGGTGAAGAAGTATTTCCTTTTATCTGTTCTAACCTGACTGCTCAGCAATTTCATAGAGTGCCCACGAGTTCTTGTATTGTGAGAAAGGGAGAAAAGTACTTCTTTCTCAACCTGCTCAATCCCATGCATAATATTATAAACCTCGATCATGTCACCTCTCAGCCGTCGTTTCTCCAAGCTAAAGAGCCCCGAGCATTTTAACCTTTCTTCATAGGGAAAGTGTTCCAACCCTTTTATCATTCTAGTTGCTCTTTTCTGCACTTTTCCCAGTGCTATAATATCCTTTTTGAGGTGTGGTGACCAGAACTGTACACAGTACTCCAAATGAGGAGTACCATCGTTTTATGCAGCGGCATTATGATACTGGCTGATTTGTTTTCGTTTCCCTTCCTAATAATCCCCAGCACAGCTTTGGCCTTTTTTATTGCAGTCACACACTGTCTAGACATCTTCATTGAATTACCTACAATGACTCCAAGATCTCTCTCCTGGTCAGTCTCTGCCAGTTCGGATCCCATCAATGTGTATTTATAGTTAGGATTTTTGGCTCCAATGTGCATCACTTTGCACTTGGCCACATTGAACCCCATTTGCCACACTGATGCCCACTCACCCATCCTCGACAGATCCCTTTGGAGTGCTTCAGAATCCTCCCTGGAACTTCGTGTCATCTGCAAATTTAGCCACTTCACTGCTTTCTCCCAACCAGTGTTCCCTCTAAGCTGAGTTAGTGTGAGCTAGCTCACAGTTTTTTAGCTTCTGGCTCACACATTTTTGTCTTGGCTCAGGAAGGATGGCTCCAGAACAAACTGATGGAGTAGTCAAATCACCTGCTCACAACTTCAATGCCAGTAGAAATTTTGCTCGCAAGACTCTACAGCTTAGAAGGAGCATTGCTCCCAACTCCAAATCATTAATAAACAAGTTAAAAAGCATCAGACCAAGTACTGTTCCCTGTGGTACCCCACTGCTTATCACCCTCCACTGAGAAAATTGCCCATTTATACTCACTCTCTCTTTCCTATTAATTAGCCAGTTTTTGATCCACAAGAGGACTTGTCCTTTTATCCCATGACTATTGGGCTTACTTAGGAGCCTTTGATGAGGAATTTTATCAACAGCTTTCTGGAAGTCAGGAGCTGCGGTGGCTCAAGTGGTTAAGACGCTGAACTGCAGGCTGTGGAAGGTCAGTAGTTCAGCAGTTCGAGACCCGGGTGCCGCATGACGGGGTGAGCTCCTGTCTCTAGTTCCAGCTCCTGCCAACCTAGCAGTTCGAAAGCAAGAAATTGCAAGTAGATCAATAGGTACCACTTTGGTGGGAAGGTAACAGCGTTCCGTGCACCTTGGTGTTTAGTCATGCCAGCCACATGACCACGGAAACGTCTTCGGACAGCGCTGGCTCTTCGGCTTTGAAACGGAGTTGAGCACCGCAACCCTAGAGTCGGATTCGACTGGCTTTCAAGCAAGGGAACCTTTACCTTTACCTTCTGGAAGTCAAGGGAAGTGACATTATTTACCTCCATGCTAGGCAAAGCATCAACCGCGCCTTTCCATACATTACACCTTTGTTAAAAGGACTGGATGTTTTTCTCCAGGCCTGCAAGCAACCTTATTCTCGGAGAAACAGAAGATATAAATAGCTAAATACATAAAAATTCGCACTGTCAAGTGAAATCAAGGTCAGCTTAAAGGGGGCATAAATAATAGCGTTTCCAACTAGGGTTGCCATTCCCCCAGCCACGCCAGGGAAACTCCTGATTTTCAGGACTTCCACCTGCCACCGGCTAGCAGGGGAAGCCCCACCCACAAACAGGGACATCACCTGGAAGTGACATCATTGTGTGGGGGGACACTCTGGTATTTGGGCAAACTCTATGCTTTTGAGGCAAAAATACCCAGAGTTTGCCCATATACCAGAGCATCCCCCCACATGACATGCCCGGCATGATGATGTTACTTCTGGGTGATGTCATCATGTTGAGGACATTGTACAAGGTTCCTGCCCACCCCCGGAATGCCCCCCAAAGTCCCCCACTCCAGCCAAGGTAAGACCTGGCAACCCTATTTCCAACTTTGAATCTGGTCCCTCTAGCTGTCCCTTTAATATCAAGTTTAACATGCAAGAAATGATCAGGTAATGTAATTTCATGCCATGAAAAACTTTGAATTGCATATTATTAAAGAGGCAGGACATCTTTTCCCTGACCAGTTGGCAACATGGGATATGATGAGAGGTGTGTGTGCTGAACCCCGAGAGGACCTGTTGCAACCCTCAGTGCATCGGTGCTTCTGCCCCAACACAGTGGAGGAGTGGCAGGTAAACAGCAATGAGCAACGTGGGGACGGGGTGTGCGGACCCCCTGCCTCCATCGCGAGGGTGGCTATTCCAGCCCGCTGTGTAAACGTCTCTAGTTTGCTGGGGATTCACATCTTCAGAATTTAGGATGATAAAACAATGAGATACGGCACCAAAATAAAGAAGGCACACATTTTTACTAGGACAAAGTTTTGTGTGCCTGCACACTTTGTCAGATGAAGGCTCACACCATGAATAAAACTTTGCTGGTCTTAAAGGTGCCCCTGGACTCCAACTTTGTTCTGTTGCTTCAGACCCACACGGCTGCCCACTTTGATCAATTTTTACTAGGAGACATACTTTAGTTAAGACTGCCATTCTTGTACATTTATTTATTTATTTGTATGCAGTAAGCCCCAGGGAGGGGCTGTGGTTAGAACTAGTGTGGTGTAGTGGTTAAGAATGGCGGACTCTAATCCAGAGAACCAGGTTTGGTTCCCCAGTTCTCCTCCACATGAAGCCTGCTGGGTGACCTTGAGCCAGTCACCGTTTCTCTCAGAGCTCTCTCAGCCCCACCTACTTCACAAGGTGCCTGTTGTGGGGAGAGGAAGGGAAAGGCGATTGTAAACAATCCTGAGACTCCTTAAGGTAGAAAAAAGTGGGGTATTAGAAACCTCTTCATCACCATCTGCTTTGCATGCAAAAAGTTCCAGGTTCAATCCCTGGCATCTCTAGTTTATAAAAGGATTAGGTAGTGGCTGCTGTGAAAGACCTCCACCAGAAACTCTGGAGAGCAATTGCCATCCAGAACAGACTAGATTTACCTTGATAGATCAAGGATCTGACTCAGGTAAGGAAGCTTTCATGTATTCTATACTATATTAGTAATTCCAAAGTCCCGAGGGAAAAATTGTACTGAACAGTACCAAGAACGTTTAACACAACTTTTCCAATACCTTCTTGCTAGGATCCACCCAGAGAGATCAAAGGTGAACAAGTTTCTTATAGGAGTTTTGTAGCTGAAGGGGAAATTGGCAGGGACAGTTTGTCATACAGGATGATGCAGTTGTCAGCAATGCCAAAATCATCTCCTCTGTATAACAGTGTGTGAACTTTCTCCTCCTTTCCATCAGATCATTTACTTTCTCCAGTATAAGGCAGCTTCATATATTTGTATAAACAACTGAATTTGTTTACCTAAGGGACCGCCTTTCCCCATATGTTCCCCCAAGGGCATTTCAGTCGGAGACACACCTCCTGGTAACCCCAGGCCCCAAAGATGCCAGACTGGCAATGACCAGGGCCAAGGCTTTTTCGATGGTGGCTCCTACCTGGTGGAATGAGCTCCCGGAGGAGATCTGGGCCCTGTGGGACCTTGCACAGTTCCGCAAGGCCTGTAAGACGGAGCTCTTCCGCCAGGCTTTCAAGTAGGAGCCGCCGCCACTACACCACCAACAACAACAACGAGGGCAATATCGGGGTGGTGAGATGGCCCTGGGATAGATGAACATTAGGATTGCCTGGAATAGTTGCCATCAATTAGGGACCATCCTGAATTACTAGGATGCCATCGTGTTATGGTAGAGCCTTTAAGACAATACGAGAACTCGTGTGGCTCTAAGGCTGTAATGGTTTGCTTTTTACTCTGTTTTTATTGTTTTAATAACTGGCACATGTGCCCAGACTGTTAGCCGCCCTGAGCCCGTCATGGGGAGGGTGGATTATAAATCAAAATAAATAAATAAATAAATTTATTGGGACTTTCTTCCAAAGATATATGCACAGGATTAACTGGTATGCTCCCCCAGCACCCAATTTCAAGGCACGGTGTGCATCAACAATTCATCCCTATGAACACAAATTTCTACATAATCATTACCATATTTACCCCAAAAGGAAGATGATCCTGAATGTGACAACCTTCCTATACACAGGCAATCTGCTGTTTATTTGTTTATTTCTTGTATGGCAGAGCTACATGCAGGCAGCATATAATAATATAAAATATGTAACCAAGTTGCTACAATGGGTATGCAGACCAAATTGGGCAATCCTCCTAAATCTAATATCTAATTTTTCAATCCACTCAATCACAGCTGGGGAGAGTTCAAACAGCTCCATCACATCTCTCTGGAAAGCACGATGCTCACATTCCTGTGACAGATGGAAAATAGTTTGTCGGGCTACACCACAATCACATTCAGGCCCTGGTATTTTGCCCCATTTAAGCAACAGGTCTGCACAACTGCCAAAGCTTTTTTGTCTTCTATTAGCCATCTTCCATACTTTACATGGCAAGTCAAATCCCGTGGGCCTCTCATTGGTGTTTATCAGGTTATGGATATTGGGTGGAACTGATTGTATCCATGTTCGCAACCATTCATTCCCTAGATCAAAATTCCACAGCACTATACACCAACCCCAAAGCTGAACAGCTAAATGTTGTAGCAAATGCACCCCAAGTTGTACCACATGATTTTTGGAGAATGCTGTTTTGTGTGTGTATTCTCACTGCTACTTTGGTAAGATGGTATTTAGAGCTCAAGGTCCTGTCCAGGGTAATGCCAAGTTACTTAGGTGAATGGTTGCAATTCAGGTGGATTAAGGTAGACATTCAGTTCATAGTTGGCAAGATTGTTATTGAGATGGAAATAGGAGTATTCTGTTTATCCTGGACTTGGGATAAGCCACCATTTGTGGTAGTAGTCAGCTAAAATTTCAAGGTCCCTAGTCAGTATTTCCTCAGTCCTTTCAATTGACCATGCCTTACTGCAGTTGCCATGTCGTCGGCATAAGCAAACTTCCTGGATATCATTTAGGGAACATCAGAGATGTATAGACTGAAAAGAACTGGAGCGAGGACTGAGCCCTGGGGTAGACTGTTATTCAGTTTCTTCTGCTTGCTGATTGACTGACCCATAATTACTTGGAAAGTTCTGTCACTCAGCATATGAATTTAAGTCAATCCCGTATTTTCCTTGACTGCAATCAATGGAAAATTCTTGTTGTCCTATCAGACAAATAGGTAATCCATTTTGCCTAGTATTCTCCAGCAGCAGCTTATCTGGCTCTCAGGAGTAAATCTTTCCCATGTCTGCAACTAGGGGTGGAATGGCCATTTGACCTGCAGGAAAGTTCATGGTGGTTTGCTGCCCTCGACAGTTACTGGCAGCCTCATGGCAGCATGAGCCAGTGCTACAGGCATTTATGATGGGTGTCAGTTTCTGGGAGTTGAAGTCAACCGTTAGCGCCATGACCAGGTGTGAGCAGAGTGCCCTCTATCACTCGCTGTGCTACAGCAAGCTGCTCTGTTTGGCTTGGCCTGATGCCAAAAAGAAACCCTTTTAATTACCAAAGGTGAGGAGCAATGTTTGTGTGCTCTGCATGCAAACCACATTGATCTGCCACAGTGTGGTGTAGTGGTTAGAGCATCAGACTAGGATCTGGGACACCCAAATTTAGATCCCCAATAGGGCTGCTCACTCTGGATTGGGAAATTCCTGGAGATTTTTTTTTTTTTTTTTGGGGGGGGAGTCTTGGGAAAAGCAGGGTTTGAGGAAGAGAGGGGCCTCACCAGAGTGTAAATCATAGAGTCCATCCTCCAAAGCAGGCATTTTCTTACTGATCTCTGTAGTCTGGAATTAATTATCATATGGTATTGTGTGCAGAATAGCCAGGAGTTCCTGAGATTGTCTGGCAGCAGCAAGTTTTAGCTCTTAGCCTTATGCTAGTAGCCAGCTAGACTTGTTTTTAAGGGATAAGAAAGCTCTGAGAGAACTGTGACTGGCTCAGGGTCACCCAGCTGGTTTCATGTGGAGGAGTGGGGAATCGAACCCAGTTCTCCTGATTAGAATCCGCTGCCCTTAACCCGCCCTTAACCACTACACCAAACTGGCTCTCTGCAGTCTGGAGATCCTCTGTAATTCCACATCTCCAGGCCCCATCTGAAAGTTGCCAGCCCTGCTACGCATCTAGCCTTGGGGCAGTCACTCTCAGCCTAGCCTACCCTGCAGGGTTGTGAGGACAGAAGGCAGGCAAGGACAACAATGTTGTAAGCCGCTCCAGATCCCCCTTGGGGACAAATAGGAGGCACAACTATCGAAACAAGTGAATGCTATTATTGTTCTCCACCACGTAGTTCATCTAAACAAACAAAAAATGCTCCGCTGAGCCTATGTTCATAACATATACCTGCAGGTGTAAATTACACTCCAGGCGTCAAGGCCAACAGCATACATTTGCAAGGACTCCCAACCTCTCTTTTCCACAGGCTCACCCCGCCACCTACTGCTTCGGGACCTGCACTGCAACACCCGGCAAGCCTCCTGGCCTGTTTGTGCCGCCTTCCTTCCTTTAACTAAGACCATACCAACCGCTGACAGAAGGGGGGGGGAGTCGGAGGAGTAATTTATTCTATTAGAACTATTCCCTCTCTCCCTCCCTCACAGCTTCTTTTTTTTATCAGCTGGGTCTTCAAAAGACTAAAAAAAGATACAGAGAGGGGGGAAATCCCCAGAAAGTACTCAAATTAGGCGAGCGACTTCCTCCCCGTCGAGGAGGGGAAATAGTTCAGTCCTTAAGATGGCGGCTACCATGAAGAAAGCGGTAAGGGGCTGAAGCAGGGGATGGAAAGAGTGGGTTTTGGGGCGTCCGTTTCTTTCTGGGGGGAAAGAAGGGGTGGTGGTGGTGCAGGAGAGGTCGGCCCTGTTGAGGTAGCGAAGCTGCGGGTAGCTTTGTTTCTTCGTGACCTAAAGGCTAGGCATATGATACAGCAGTCCTGCTAGACCCAAGTAGGGTCGGGGATGGGCAGTGCTTGCAGGCGGGGAAACCCTTGGAAGAAGCCACGCGGAACTCGGGGGGGGGAAGGACTTTTTTTTTTGCTGACCCGTTGAACCAATGCATTCTTTATTGCCGTGAGAATAGGGATGGCGTGCCCAGTTGTGCAAGCAAACGCCACTTGTCCGTGTGTGAACGTCTGAAGTCTGCTTGTAGCGTGTGATCCATCCAGCTCGGTAATAGCTTATTTGGTGGGCTGCAGCTCTCCAGGCATCTCCGGCAGAGAAACGGCTTTGCCAGCGCATGCTGCTTGAGTTCCTTTAATTGAACCCGGGGCCTTTTGTAGGCTTGGCATACGCGCTGCTGATTTACACCTTCCTTAGCGCGAGGTCTTCAGCTTGACGTGTAGGTGCTTTACAAATATATGTAGTTTTCTCAGGCTAGGATCTTTTGCACGCAAAGCAGGTATTCTACTAATGAGCCATAAGTGTTCCTAAAATGCACATTTTGCTTAGCACAGTGTGTATGAAACTGCCTTCTATTGAGTCGAAGCATGAATGGGTCCATCTAGTTCAGTGTTGTTTCCTCTGATTGGCAATGACTCTCCAGGATCTTGGACAGACATCTTTCCTAGTATCTGTTGCTTGAGTTCTTTTAGCTGCTTTGAGTTCCTTTATCCTGGGACGTTCACCATAAAAAAGAAAATGTTTGAACCCTGATCTGTGATCATCTAGGTCAGTATCACTTATTGTGACTGGCAGCTGCCCTTCTGAAGTATCTTGGGTAGAGACATGTCTTGCCTTAATGTGTGCTACATAGGATTCTTTAAATGAAGAATCCAGGATTTGAACCTGAGCTCTTCTGTATGCTAAACAGGTGCTTGACCAATGAGCTGTGGCCCTGTCTCTGTGCTCCTGTGTGCCAGAGCTTGTGCATTGAGCTTAAGTTGCCTCTGCTTTCCCACAACTGTTTGTACAAATGTTTCTGAGTAGGTTTCAGTTGCATCTGTTCTAGGAGAAATTACTTTCCAGGGGGTGCTTGAAAATATTTCTTTGGAAAAGGTGGCGGTCAGAATTACAAACTAGTGCAGGGCAGGGGATTTCATTCTTATGCATAGTTGTCCATTGTGACTGTCAGGGCTCTCCAAGGTTTCAGGCAGATCCCTGAGATCCTTTAATTGGAAATGCTTGGGTTGAACTTTGGGCCTCCTGTATGCATAGTGTGCTTTGCCCCCCTGCCACCTTTCACTCCAAACAAGGTGACTGCAAAAGGTTGAGAAGAGCCATTATATAATCTCAAACGGGGATGGGGGTTGTTACTACCGCAGTGACTTTTGGGGTGGAAACAGGAGTTTTTACTTGTTCTACTACTTTCATTTGTGAACGGTTGACAGGCATGATGGTGCTGTCTATTTAGCTGAGATCTTTATCTCCACTTTTCTCCCCCATGGGGACCCAAAGAGGCTGACAACATTGTTCCCCATTTTATCTTCATATCAACAAGCTGAATGGTAGGTGTGGGGCTGGCCCAGCAAACTTCCATACTAGGGTGGGGATTTGAACCTGGGTCTCCCCTGTCCTAGTGTGATATTCTGATTGCCGAATTGTCTAAAATATGGGTGATTTGTTTAAAAAATGGGGGGTAGGAAAAAAAATAGCAACACTGAGAGGAAAACATATGAACAGATACTCAACCAAGTTTCCCTAAAAGTACTTGCTTCTCACCACTAAAGGCCCTTTGGATGCTGAAAGGCACTCTGTTTTGCTCCTTATCCTTTCTCTCTTTTTTAACGTTGTAGTTATTTTTGAACTATTGCAGGCCCAATAAAAGAAACAGTGGCTGTTCAGGCATCCTCTTCTCTGTTATCAGCAGTAGCCTCTTGTTTAGAATCTTCATTGGTTACTTTCTGTACCCGAAAGTTCTTGAGGTGCTTGTACCAAATTGCAATAAAGCCATCCAAAATCTAATTAAAGCCAGTTGAAACAATTCAAAACAAGTCAAAACAACTTCTACAACCAACAGCATTAAAATATTAGCCCCCTACCGAAAAAGCAGGTCACACAATAGTTGAAACCAGGTTCTGTCATGGTTTCCTCAAGAGATTGTGTCATCCAGCACACACTTTGGGAAAAGAGTGAAAGAAAATTAAGTTAACTTAGTACTGGCTAGATGAAAGGCCATTAATATAAATTCTCTATAGACTTCCTTGGGAGTAAGCCCCATTGAGGACTCTGAATCTTCTGAATTTCCTCTGAAATGAAAATGTTCCTGAATGTAGGATTCTCTCCACACACCCCCCCAACTTATGCACAAAAAGCTTTTTATATTGCCCTGGTCTGGATAGCCCAGGCAAGCCCGATCTCATCAGATCTCAGAAGCTAAGCAGGGCCAACCCTGACAAGTATTTGGATGGGAGACCTCCAAAGAATACCAGGCAGGCTATCAAGCCACTTCTCTGAACACCCTCCATGCCCCAGTAGGAGTTGCCAGAGATCGCCATGACTTCCAGGCACAGACACACATGCACCCATGCAGGTGCACATACAAAACACAAAAATATCAAAAAAGAAAGCTTTTTATATTGTACATACTTGTAATTTGTTTACAAATGTAAGATGACCTCCTCTTTTTTTTTTTTTTTACAGCAAAGCTGTTGGGGGGTAAACCTAGTCTTCCTTTTGGGTAGTCTTTCACAGCAGTGTGGGGATTCAAACTTGGTTCTCCCAGATTTTAGTCCAGAACTCTAACTTGACTCAGACCCTTCCAGTTGAGTTGAACAAGTGCTTCCTTCTCCAGCATCTTTTTTCTTTTCTTATTTCAGGTAGCCAGAGCTATAAATGTTGGTTTTATGGCAGTTTGGTATAGTGGTTAAGAGCATGGACTCTAATCCTGGAGAACCGAGTTTGATTTCCCACTCTTCCACATGCAGCTGCTGGTGTGATCTTGGGTCAGTCATAAGTTCTTTTAGAACTGTTCTCTCAAGAGCAGTTCTCGCATAACTCTCTCAGTCCCACCTACTTCACAGGGTGTCTGTTGTGGGGAGGGGAAAGGAAAGGGATTGTAAACTGCTCTGAGACTCCTTCGGTTAGTGAAGGGCGAGGTATAAATTCAATCTCCTCTTCCTCTTCTTAATATTACCTGTTTATTCAAGGGCTGGTAGGTGGCCCCTAGTACATGTACTAGCTCTTGGTACCATTGTGATCTCAGGTGTATCCGAGGGTTACTCTTTGTTTATGCAGTAGCCCTGGGGAGTTTTCCTGAGGCTGTCTTCATACTCCTGGGTTGCAGTACTTCTGGCTATGACCCTGTTCATACTGACTTTATGGTAACTTGCTGGTTGGGGATATTTTGGACAATTATGCTGGTGAAATGTTGAAATGCTGACTAGTTACTCTGAAGATTGCATTTAATGGTGAGCCCCGTTTAGTCTAATTCAACAGGGAACGCTGATATTAGTTTTCAGGCAATTTGTCTTCTGAGGGGTGGCATGGTATACTGACTAGAGTGCTGGACCAACCAGGGAGATCCAGGTTCAGTTCACCACCCTGCCGTGCAAGCTTACTGGATTACCTTGGGCCTAACCTCCATCACAGGGTTGTTGTGAATAATAATCATGGCGTGTTGGAAAGGATGTTGAAGGTCATCTAGTCCAACCATTGCCTCAGTGCAGGAATATGCAGCTTCAGTATCCTTGACTGATGGCCATCTGCCCTCTGTTTAAGTGAAGGAGGGTTTACCAGCTCCTGAGGCAGTCTGTTCCACTGTTGAATAACTCTTACCATTAAGGTGTTCCTCTTAATATTTAACCAAAATCTCCTTCCTTGTGATTTCCATCCACTGGTTCTAGTCCAGCCCTAAGTTGAGTCTGTTCTGTATTCTATATGACAGCTCTTCAAATGACTGAAGATGGCAAATGTGTCTCCCTCTAGCCTTCACTTCTGAAATGGGGCGAGTGGATCAGGTACTCAGCTGTAACTTTCTTGGAAAGATGGTGCTGAACTTTTGCTGTTTCTCTTGCTCAGGCGGCGGAAGATGTCAACGTTACATTTGAAGATCAACAGAAAATCAACAAGTTTGCAAGAAACACCAGCAGAATTACGGAACTGAAAGAAGAAATCGAGGATAAAAAGGTACCCTCACTAGAAGGCTTCCGAGCCAGAGGTGTGGTCAGTGGCAGTGTGTTCTGAAGCAGAGTTACCCCCCTTCTAAGCCCATTGACTTCTGTTTAGGATTGCACTGTTAAGTCTGCATTCTTTAGCATACTTACCTAAGGGACCGCTTTTCCCCACATGTTCCCCAGAGAGCACTAAGATCGAGGTCCCAAAACTGTCTAGCCCTCCCAGGCCCTAAAGAAGCCAGGCTAGCTGTGATGAGGGCCAGGGCCTTTTTTGTGGCGGCCCCTAACTGGTAGAATGAGCTCCTGGATTACATCAGGGCCCTGCGGAACCTTGTACAGTTCTGCAGGGCCTGTAAAACGGAGCTCTTCCACCAGGCTTTCGAATAGGGTGCCGCCTCCCAATACTGCAGTCCTAGCCCCAACATCAGCACCAATTTAATAACCAACTGCCTGGCAGGAACCCGGATTATGATGGTAGAGATCTTCTGGATGTTGAGAGGACACCACCGTTGCCTATTAATATCTGTGTTTATTAGTATTAATGATTATATGTTGTGGTTGATTTTAAACTTTCTGTTTTGACAAATTTCACTGTTTTTTATATAAATCCTGTAAGCCACCCTGAGCCTGCCTGGGCGGGGAGGGTGGGATACAAATCAAACAAACAAATAAAAAGACTATTGTTGGTGTTGCCTCGCAGTCAATGCACTAAGGGATCATTCATTAGAGCTTAGTGCATAGGCCACAATTGATGCTCAGTAAGGCTGGGTTTTCATGTTACTCTGGCATGGTTGATGGCCATCTTCCTGAACCTGGGCTAACATAAGAATGAGAGGAGGTCATGCTATGCCTTCTCACCACTATAGTTTAACCTTCTGGGAAACATGAATAACGCTGGCATGGGAAGGAGTCTGATCTTAGAAGCTAAGCAGGGTCAGCCCTGGTTAGTGCTTGGATGGGAAGCCACCAGAGAAGACCAGGTAAGCTACGCAGAGACAGCCAATGGCAAACCACCTCTGTTTGTGTCTTGCTTTAAAACCCTATGGGGGTTGGCGTAAGTTGGCTTTGACATGATGGTGCTTTCTACCACTCTTTTATTCTTAGTTCCCTTTTCCATAGTTCCTAGTGTGGAATATTGTCACTTTTTTTTGGTGCTGTCACCACACAGGTGTTGATATTTTCAGGGAACTTTGCACTGTGACCCTTTGCTGTATAAACCCAGCCAATTTGGAACAGTTTCTATAGGTGTAGTTACTACTTTATGGAGTTTTTTGCGGGCTTCTTTATATATGATGTTGCCCTTTGGTCCTATCAGATGGGAAACGGGGGGAAGAGTCATCTCAGATGTCTTCTTTTGATCTCAGAAACAGCTTCAGAACCTGGAAGATGCCTGTGATGACGTCATGATGCTAGATGACGATTCGCTGCTGATACCCTATCAAATTGGAGACGTCTTCATTAGCCACCCCCAAGATGAAACGCAAGAAATGCTGGAGGAAGCAAAGGTTAGCTACTGTTTGTATATGTGTATGGGGGCATCCACACACTGTTGAATATTGAACTATCATTGTACTATAGAAAACATTTGTGGTTGGATTTTCCTGTGTGTAGGACACAGGCCCGTAGCTACAGTGGGGCATCTTGGGGCTAGGCCCCCTCACTTACTGGCAAGGCCCCACAACTTCCCTGAGCACTAGCAGGTGTGGGGAAGGAGCCAGGTATTCCTTTAATTTGATTAACCAGTGCCCCCTAAGAAATTTAAATAAACCCGACTTAAAAAAACCTGGCTACAGGCCTGGTAGGACACAATTCAGTTGTGAACACCTATCCTAGGATTGTGACCAATTAGTATAATGTAACGGTAGGACAACATCCAACAGTGTTTGGATGCAGCCTCTTTGTGATGCAGCAACAGCCGAGAAGGAATCAGTCCAGTAAATTCGTTCAGCTTTTCTTTCCGCTAATATTTTGGTACGCTAAATAATAACCATAAGAAATCCATCTCTGTCTTTCTGCATGAATGTTGAATAGACACAGTAATGGTACCTACATTCATAGGGCATTTGCCCCTCCTGCTGTCTCACCAGTGTCTTTTGTGGCATCTGATAAGACAGTTGCTGTAAATGGAGGTATGGAAACTCCAGGATCTCATTGTCATGGTGCTGGTAAGCGTATGTCTGTAATGTACCTCCAAATGGAGGTGGCAGTGATCTGGGAAGAGATTAAGTTAGACTCAAATCCTGTTCTTTGCCATCTAGATTACCATGTGCAGGGAAGTTTGTTCCTATGGAAGATGGTTCATTCATGTAAACGAGAGATGTAAAATTTTCAGACATTTTGAAGCCAGGATTGATTTTTCTCCATTTTTTTTTTTTTTGGGGGGGGGAAATGGTACTATGGGTGAGGGGGACGAATCATATGCAGTACATTCCTTCTTATTGAATCTAAACCAATTTGATTGCCTTAACAGTGTAGAAATGCAGAATTTATGACTATTTGGCATACTTACGGAATCTAGAACCATGAACGCCTTAGTTTGAGATGAGCAAAATTCACACTTTGAATATGTCCAGTACATGAGAGACAGCTGTAAACCACTGTACCTTATGATATTTTAGTACACGTATCTCAGTTTTTGCCATCTGAGAGGTGGGGATAAAATAAAAATTTAAACTAGAAAACAAGTTTTATGTAGTAAGCAAAACCGTGTGTTTTATTCAGAGAGAAACACGGTTGCATCCAGCAGAAAAATTCTGGTAATGGAAAGGGGTTAACTGATCCCCCCTTTGTGCTATCAGTGGGGATTCCCTGTTCCCTATGAATGGTAATTTTTTTTTTTTGGGGGGGGGGGCAGCATTTTGATCTGCATCAGGAGAAGAAAGGTGAGAAAGTTCTATTCTGCAGATGGAAATTCTTCCCTCCATCAGTGAATAATTTCCCGAGGATCCAAGCCGTGGTCGTCTCTAGTCACAGTAGAACTAGCAGCATATTTGGGTATCAACTTTATAACACTGACAGCATTGAACTCTCCTGTTGTGTATTATCAGATACGTTCTGGCATCATACCACAGTCATACTGGCTACTCATCCACCTCTGGGCCCAGTTCTAGGTGTTGATTTTGACTTTTAAAGCCCTACGTGGCTTGGGACCAAGTCTTCTCCCACACCTTCCTGCCTGGGAATTCAGACCACAGGGAGGGGCCCTCCTGACTGTCCCATCAATCAAAGAAGCTTGTTTGGTGGGGATAAGGGACAGGGCCTTTTCAGTGGCAGCCCCCGTGATTGTGGAACAGCCTCCCCGGGGAAGTGTGCCTGGCCCCCCTTTCTATCTTTAGGAGTCAGTTGAAGATGGCTTTATGTAGGAACATATTTGTCCTGAAGTGACTTTAAATTTTGGTTTTTATGCTTTTAGTGTATTTTATATGTTGTAAATAAATAAATATAGCCTTCAACGAGGAGATTAAAGGTAGATTGCACAATTAAAGACAGTGTGACGGGAAATACGCAAACAAACAAAGCAATAAAAACTGGATTATAAAATTTGAGGATGCACTAAAAAGCCTGTATAATACAAAAAGCAGGACTACTAAACTAAAATACAATGCAGTAGAAACAGTATAATGTACAAAGAGCAATTGCTATGAGAACTTCCTAAAATTTCACAGTCAACAACTACAATCTTGTTTCGTTTATAAAAAAAACAACCCTGCCTTGGATAAGGGTTATATTCTCTCAAATGAGCAGATTCATCGTCTGGGGTTGTCATTAGATCCAGCTTTACATTGAATGATCAGATTTAGGCTTCAAGTTCTTTCCAGGCTGTGATGCTTCTTCTTTGCTGATACAACCAGCCGTCTGTTTGGCCTTGTCCTCAGTCTGTTCTCTGAATTATGCTGAAAATACTATTTTGTCTGTTTGATCTGCTGCAGTTCAAATTAAGCCACAATACTTGCGATCCTGTTAATACTGCAAGTACCCTGGATCACAAAATTATGACCAAGTTCCTCATCAGGCACTTTGAAGTGAGGACTAGCGCCTTATTTGCATGGAAGTTGGATGCTGACCTCTGCAAGGATTGCCCCTTTCAAGTGGTCAGGAGTCTCTTCACAAACCTTCCTGATGGTTTCATGTAATCTGAGCATGTAAAAGTTTTTTCTATGGTTTTTTCATTCTTTCATTCTTTTTTCATTCTAATTTCCTAGAACTTTCATGCACGTTGAATAATGCACTTGCAATCTGCTTTCAGTGCACTTTAGTGATGGTTTGCAAGTGGATGTTGCCATTTCACACAGTAAAATCCAGTTGCAAAGTGCATTGAAAGTGCATTACTCAGTGTGTGTGAAAGCACCTAAAATGTTTTTAAAGGTTATTTGGAGTGCTGTTTACAATATTTGGTTCAGTAAAATAATTGGTGTATGCCGAGTGTGATATCAGTGTGTTTGATTCTGATTATTAATCAACTTTTTTCTTTTTCAGAAAAACTTGCAGGAAGAGATTGGAGCTTTGGAGTCACGCGTAGAATCCATTCAGAGAGTATTATCAGACCTCAAAGTCCAGCTCTATGCAAAGTTTGGCAACAATATAAATCTTGAGGCAGAAGATAATTAAATACCCTGGAAATAGTATCTGGTTTGTTTTCTTTTGTACTACGTTCCCCTGTTAGAATAATGTTTTAAGAGACTCCACCTATTTTTTTTTTAAAGAAAACTACATTTGGTTGTCTGTTCCATGTAGTTAATGAACAGATCTTATTTTGCATACCTATAATTATTTATGTTAAGACAATAAATTCAAATATTGCTGGTGTATCATCAAGATTGGGTGCTTAAAAGTTTATTGAAATAGTAATAACAATTAAACATCTTATGCCCGTTGTCTTTAAGGCATGGCTTAAAATTAGCATGTGGAGTAAAAACAGGGCAGAGTCGTGAATCCCTTAAGATACTAGCCCTGTTCCCATGTTACAGTGCTATACATCCTGCATGCACATGTGTACATCTGTTTGTAAGAAAGAGGCAACGCATGTTCACTTCACAAATGAAACTGGGGACTAGTGCTTGGTTTAAATCACACCTTCAGCTGTATGGATGTTGACGATAACATGAGAATTAGTCAGTGCGTGTATTTTTTAAAAATCAAGTCTACACTATTATTTATTTATTTGTTTATGTCCTGCCTTCACACCAGTGGGGACCCAGAATGGCTTAAATCATGTTTCTTGCCTCCATTTTATCCTCATGACAACCCTGTGAGGTAGGGTAGGCTGAGAGTGTATAACTGGCCCAAGAGTGCACCGCTTATTCCGTGGCATGAGTGGTGATTCGAACCTGAGTCTTCCACATCCTAGTCCAACTCTTTAACCACTAAGAACATAAGAGAGGCCAGTGTTGGGTCAAGCCACTGGCCCATCCAGTCCAACACCCTATCATACAGTGGCCTAAAATACCAGGTGCCATCAGGAGGTCCATCAGTGGGGCCATGACACTAGAAGCCCTCCCACTGTTGCCCCCCCCCAAGCACTAAGAATACAGAGCATCACTTGCCTATCAGACTGAGAGTTCCTATCTTTACTTATGGCTAATAGCCACTGAATAATAATAGCCACTATACCTCTCTATACACTATGCCCCTCTATACACTGTATGTGTGTCCGCTGTAACTTCTGAACAGGGCTATCAATTGATAATGATCTGTCTTCCTTTTTTGACAACTGCTGTTTTATTACGCATCATTGATTTAGTGGTGGTAGACACTGTAAGGTAGAAGCTCCACAAACTGAGTTGTGAGCAAGGAAGTCCTCAGCTTAAGTCTCTTATTCTGTCATGAACTCACTAGATGAATGTTTTCTCTCAGCTCTTCTTTTGCAGAGCAGGGATTAACAGTGTTGGCCAGAGCCAGCTGGGGGCAGAAGGGTCATTTGGCCTCAAGTTTAGAAACTTGTTAATTTTTAAGCATGGGCTATGTGTCCACAACTTTTTTTCCCCTTTTTTCCGCATCGTGCGTTCACTTGGAGTGTCCTGTTGAAGTGAAGTCTCAGCCTGCTGCTAGACCTTGCTACCTGGGCACCCGTTGAGAGTATCCAGAGGTGGCATGGGCCTCTCCAGACCTCTGAGAGGGTCTGATGCTGATGTGTATCTGGCTTCACAGTTCTTCTGATAGAACAGCATTTCCATCAGCAGAGCAGGTGGGCAGTGATTTCCACTGATCCCTTCTGTTGCAGACCTCTGCTTTGCCCTTTAGAGCTGTTCCTGAGGGTCCAATGACCCCCCCCCCATAAAATGTCTGGTGCCTCACTGGTCAGGTGCAGGAGGAGTGACCAAGAAAGTCCTGCTCCATCAAATCCATGGATGATTGAGTTCTTGTTTCTGCCACTTCAGGAGCTATTGTATGTGTGATGTTCAGGGGAGGGGCTGTAGTTCAGGGGAAGAACCTCTGCTTTGCATCCAGAAGGTCCCAGGTTCAGTCCTCAGCATCTTCACTTAAAGGGACCAGGCAGTAGGAAAAGTGAAAGATCTCTCCTGGAGACCCAGGACAAGCTGCTGCTAGTCTCGATATATCAGTGTTCTGATTCGGTATATAAGAGCTTTCATTTGTGTTCATGTGAAGTTCTTTGAACACTCAACTACTGTCAGAGCTGTGTTTGGGGTATATAAGCCTTTCTCCCATGTCTTGCTACCTGGGATCTTTTAAACTGGGCGTTGGACCTTCTGTATGCAAAATATGTCCTCCATCTCCCTCACCCACTTTAGTGGTTGGTAGAGTATGCATTTAAGAAGCAAATACTCTGAAAGTGCTAAAAAATTGCTAAGAAATATTCTTGACCTCTTTGCTTGCAGGTGATGGCGCTGCTACACTTTTAGTCAAACTGTAGTTCTCTTGCAGAGTCCAGGCTGAATGCCCTTTAAAAGGCTCAGTTCAGAATCATTTTTTTAGACTTATGCTGCATGTATTGTTAGATGGGTCATCATAACGGGAATTAGTCCTAATCCTCGGTTTGTAACGTTAATAAGGTTAGATGTGTGACAAAGGAATCAGAAGGCAGAGTGTAGTTTTTTTTATTGTTCAATAACATGTTTTTCATTGGCAACTTTGGGTCTGGCACACACACTTAACACAGAGAGCAATATGTGTGCAGATGGTAACTGCAGATGATCATTAGATTGTTCTTTAGGCCCCCAAACTGCTATTTCGACAGCCCAGAAGATGGCACTAGCATGCTGGCTATCCATAACCATACTTAGAAAAGGGAACAGCTTGTTGAAACAGTTTCCTAACAGACCCAGTCATCTCTGGCAGAAAACTGCATATATAGTAGAAACCAAGCATTCCCATCCAAGGCTGATACCATTTAACTTCTGCTATGCGAAGCTGGGTCACTCAATGCAGTTCCTGACTCTATAAAATGAGTCATTTATGTCAGTACAGATTTCCATACATCCTTTTAAAATTATTATTAAGGCCCGTGGGTGCTTGCAGAGGAGGAGCCGGTTAAAAATAATCTAAAGAACAAAATAACCTAAGAACAAAGCCCGGTGTTATTTGGTAGGGGTGGTGTGAAGAAGATGGTGCAGAGAGCAGTTTGCTAATTTCATTGCTAGTAGTTTTCCCAGGAGGTGATCTTCCACCCAAGCAAGCCGTACAGCTGGAGTGACTTCAGCAGTAGAACTTAATCGTGTACCTGCCATTATAGCGTATTTCATTTATTAGTGGAGATTGTAACCCACCTTCCCTCTAAGTGATGTTCTTGGGCCATCCCTTTTTTTATCCTCTTACATCAATAAAGCTTTTTGGGTTGAGACAATGACTGGCTCACTGTCACTCAGCCAACTTCCGGGATGAGTAAGAATTTGAACCCAGGTCCTCACTTTCAGGTCCAAGCACAGTGGCAGCCTCTAAAATTTTCTATTACAAAGTAGCAATGGCTCTGTTTCCATACGGGATTGGTTGCCTGATTTAACCAGTCAAGCAAAATATCATGGGGCCTAGCTTGTGAGTTTGTTCGTCAGCGTTCCTTGGCTGCATCACCAACCAAAGGGGAGATGGCAACCAAGAAATCAGGAGGAGATTGAGGCAGGGAAGGGCAGTCATGAAGGAGCTAGAAAAGATTCTTAAGTGTCAGGATGTGTTGCCGGTAACCAAGTCCAGGATCGTTCATACCATAGTCTTCCCCATTACTATGTATGGATTTGAAAGTTGGACAATGAAGAAAGCCGACAGGAAGAAAGTTGGTTCCTTTGAAATGTGGTGTTGGACGAGAGTTTTATGGATAGCGTGGACTGCCAAAAAAGTGGGTTCTAGATCAAAATCAAGCCTGAACTCTTCCCTGGAAGCTAAACTGACTAAACCATGGCTATCGTACTTTGGCCATATTATGAGAAGACAAAGAGTAACTGGAAAAGACAATAATGCTGGGAAAAGTCGAAGGCAGCAGGAAAAGAGGAAGAAGACCCAACATGAGATGGGTGGACTCAGTCAAGGAAGCCGCGGACCTGTTATTCGTAGGGTCACCATAGGTTGGAAGCGACTTGATGACTTAACACATGCATGGAGCTGCTCTTGGGTGTTGCTTACTGACATGCAGTGGGTTGGCCCCAGTGGACAAATCAGGTTCACGGAACAGACCTCCCCCTTCTCCCTCCTGTAGCCATCTGTGCCTCCAGGAAGCTGCTTCAGGGGGTCATCAGAGCTCCGGGGACAGAGTGGGATCAAGGGGAGGTCAGTGGAAATCACCCCCTTCCCAATACAAGCTGGTCTGTGTATGCAGGAAGAGCTTATACAAAACTATGCAAAAGGCACGGTTTCACCGGGGTGGAAGGGGGTAGCATTCTCTATATTGGCCTTTTCAAAATGATCCCTTGAAGGAAAAGTAATAAAGCTTACTGTTGGATTAATCTGTTGTGTTTCCTCAATCTTCTGTTGCCCGGTAATACGATTAAGTCTTCCAACCCGCACAGCGAGTTTTTCCAAAAGGCAGAAATAATGAAACTTGCAGAGAGACCGGTTTCATACATGCCCAGATGTTTCTTGACTTCTTTACTCTTAACTATGCTGGAAGAGTTGGCAGCTACTGTGGAGAGCTAGTGCCAGGTAAGGGTTAGAGTGTTGGCCTCAGATCTGGGAAGCAAGGTTCTTGGGTCTCGCTCACACAGTGGTAGAGCATCTGCTTTGCATGCAGAAGGTCCCAGGTTCTGTCCCTGGCATCTCCAGCTAAAAGGATTGGGTAGGAGATGGTATGAAAGCCTTCTGCTTGAAACCATGGAGGAGAAGAAGAAGAAGAGTTGGTTTTTTACCCCACATTTCTCTACCCAAAGGAGTCTCAGCAGCTTACAAACTCCTTTCCCTTCCCCTCCCCACAACAGGCACCTTGTGAGGTAGGTGGGACTGAGAGAGTTCTGAGAGAACTGTGAGTGGCCCAGGGTCTCCCAGCAGGCATGTGGAGGAGAAGTGGGGGATCAAACCTGGTTCTCCACGTTAGAGGCCTTCGCTCTTAGCCGCTACACCACACTGGAGAACCACTGCCAATCTGAGTAGACAATATTGACTTTGATGGGCCAGAGGTCTGATTCTGTATAAGGCGGCTTCATGTGTGTTCTGGGTAATACAGATGTCCTATCTGGTGATTGATTAGGATGACTCGTTTAAATATGCATGTCATTGTGTTGGCAACCCTGCTCCTTCCCGACACCTGCCGCTGCTTGGGGGTCCTGGGTTGGATAGGAAGTTATGGGACCTTGCCAGTAAGTCAGTAAGTAAGTTCTCCAGTGTGGTGTAGTGGCTAAGAGCGAAGGCCTCTAATATGGAGAACCAGGTTTGATCCCCCACTTCTCCTCCACATGCCTGCTGGGAGACCCTGGTGCCACCCACACTCAAGGCAATATGTTAGGGAAGCAAGCTGCACATTGCCTTCTAATCAGCCTTCTATTAAGGATGGGTAATTTTGCAACACCTTTGCACCAGGACTGCCTGCTCTGTCTCTGCATGAGCCACCATTCTAGTCTTCCATTCAGCCTTTCCTGGGGTAGATAATCCTAGTACATCATTGATGGTTTGATCATTCTATTGTGCTTGGTGCATCATACAGAGACACTATAAAGGACCCAATCCAAGTCCTGTACAAAACATGCATGATTATCTCCCTATATTATAAAAGCCAAATGGTGGTGACACTCTCCAGAACATTCCACATGCTCTGAAATTGGTTGGTTCCCTGGAGTGTCACTCAACTGGTCTCTCCTTCCATTGGCTCCGTGGCTGCTTGCTTTGTCACAGTCCTGCCCACATATGCGCCGACCGGGCTCTCACCCTCAGTGTGCTTGCGGCCAGTGGACGGGTAGGACACTTCAGTGGCCGAGCGTGGCCTGATTGGCCTCGGGGAAGGAGAAGAGGGCCATGCCACACTTCCCTAGGCTGGCACAGCCTGGCCCAGGGAGGCCACGGGCCCTGCTGGGAGGGTTTTGGGCTCTGCCGGGCTTCCCTGCACCGCCCCCTGCATCACTGGCCTGGCAGTGCGCACCACCTGAGCTCAGGGAGGGGTGAGCTGTGCCGCGCTTCCTTGGGCCACTGTGGCCTGGCCAAGGGACACCATGGGCCCTGCGGGGGGGGGCTCCACTGGGCTTCCCTGCGCCGCCCTCTGCATCGCTGGCCTGGTGGCATGCCCCGACTGAGTTCGGGGAGGGGCGAGAGAGCCACGGGCCCTGCCTGGAGGCCATGGGCCCTGCTTGGGGGGGGGGTTCAGGCTCTGCCAGGCTTCCCTGTGCCACCCCTCACATTGCTGGTCTGGCAACGTGCCCCGACTGAGCTTGGGGAGGGGGAGAGGGCCGAGCTGTGCTTCCCTTGGCCGCCGCACCCTGGCCCAGGGAGACTGCGGGCCCTTCTTTGAGGGGGAGGGCCCCGATGGGCTTCCCTGCACTGCCCCCAGCCTCGTTGGGCCGCTCCAACTGGCCTCCAGAAGGACGGGACTGGGGTGGGGTGGGGGGCAATGCTGCAGGCCACAGCACTCGCCCAGACCCTCTCTCTAGGGTTTGTTGCATTTTTATCCGCAACGGGCCTTATCACTATATATCTTTCTCCATAGTTGTCTTCATACAAAAACATTACAAGGAGACATGGTCTCAAAAAGTGGAGCACAAAAGCAGTGTGGGTTTAAAGACACTATATATCCAGTCCAGTATCTTGTGCCTAGGCACACAATTCCAAAGTAAAGCTTCGTCATAGAACTTGGAAAGAAAATTGTAGGCTTCAGGCTACTGATCTCTGGACTGGAAGAAAAAGTGTTGCCACAGACTGGTCACAGTTGCTTCTCAGACAAAGCTCTTTTGAGAAACGGGAGAAAGAAGGAGGGTCGACATCACCCCGTCAGAACAGAAGGTTAATTATACAGCTGCGCCTTCTATCAGGCAGTGTGAGAGTTAAACTGTTGGACTTTATTTTGGAATTATGTGCCTAGACACAACATATTGGACTGGATATATAGTGTCTTTAAATCCACATTGCTTTTGTGTTCTGCTTTTTGAGACTGTGTCTCCTTGTAATGTTTTTGCATGAAGAAAACGATGGAGAAAGATGTATTTTTTGAATAATGATTCATGTTTTGTACAGCACTTGGATTGGGTCCTTTATGTTGTTGTGTTCAGTCGCACAGTTGAGTCTGACTCTTCGCGACCCCATGGACCAGATCACACCAGGCCCTCCTGTCTTCCGCTGTCCTCTGAAGTTTGCTCAATTTCATGTTCGTTGCATCGATGACACTGTCTAACCATCTTATCCTTTGCCGTCCCCTTCTTCTTTGACCTTCAGTCTTTCCCAGCATCAGGGTCTTCTCCAGTGAGTGCTCCCTTCTCATTTGGTGGCCAAAGTATTTGAGCTTCAACTTCAGGATCTGGCCTTCCAGGGAACAGTCAGGGTTGATTTCTTTTAGGATTGAATGATTTCAATCCTAAAATGGGTCCTTTATAGTGAGCTATTAGAGGTGCTGGTCTATTTGTGGTTGTATCATACAGAGACACAGCGGCCAGACTCCTCCTTTGGCAGCCGCTTTGGAGCCTTTGATAGTCTGGGTAATTTATTTCTTATGGCAAGTTGGCATGTCCTGGCCCATAACCTGAGAATCACTGGCGTGGTAAGAAACCTCCGGAAGAAGGCAAAGGAGCAGCGGAGTTGGATATCCAGTAGCCAAGAAGTGGGATCTGCAGCACCTGTACCCCAAGGTTAGGAAGAGCACAACAAAGTCTGCAAAACAGAAGAAAGGCAGGTTGATAGAACAGTGACCTGACCTGGATAGCCCAGGCCAACCTGATCTTGTCAAATCTCAGAAGCTAAGAAGCAGAGTCAGCAGCACAACTTAGTACTTGTGCGGGAGACCACCGGAGAAGTCCAGTGTTGCTACACGGAGGCACCACTGTTCCCCTCTTGCCTTAAAAGCCCTGTGGGGTTGTCCTCTGTGGCTCTTTCCGCACTCTCCTTTTATTCTATGTTCACCGCTGTGTCCTCCAAGCAACTTTGCACTAAAATTGAATTCAGCCTTCGTTTTAACCCAGGGTTTTCTCCCATTCTGCACTAAAATCGAGTTCTACCTCCTTTTTATCCCAACCCCTCCCTGTTCTGCATTGCATTCCCTCCCTTCAGTGGTCAGCCTGGTTTCAGCCTGCTGTTGCCCCTGGGTTATTTGGATGCTGTTTTGCCCTGGACTTAAATTGCCTCAACTTGAACACTGAGAAAATGTGGAGTGGCAGGCAGATGCGGACAGGACCAGAGTTTTGACAGCACTTTCCACCACCAGACATAACAAGATCCTCTGTCAGCACGGTGGGCATTGTCTAACGTCAAAGGGATGACGAATGAGATCTTTCGCTTGATTTCAAGTGGGATCCAATTTGTGCTTGTTGATGGGATGTTTGGCACTTCAGACGTGGTGGTCATAAAATCAGGTGCCAGACAAGCTTTAGCCAGGAGCGGTGATTAATACTAGGCTGATGTGAGCAATCCTTTGCTTGTTTCTTTAACCACATGTAACTACTTGGCGCCCTGCCCGAAAAAGCAGAAACGTGCAAGTCTCAAAATAGACATCAGCGTGTCAAGTGGAAGGGAAGTGCCACTGGATGATGGACGTCTGCTTCCAATGCATGCAAATGCAGTGCTAAGTACTGTTAGCAGCTGCTCAGTTTCAGCGCAAATAATAAATTAAGGACGAGTTGTGCTAACAAGCAGTGGCATCACATACTTACCAAAGTGTGATAAACACTGGAGAAAACAAATTGGGAGGCTGTTTCCTTGGTCCCCAGCACTATCATTCAGCATAAGCACTGATCACATTTCATGCGGATATGGGGCCATGGGGTAGAGCAGCCACTTTGCATGCAGAAAGACGCCAAGTTCGATCCCTGGCACGTCCAATTAAAAGGATCAGGTAGCAAGAACTCTGTTTAAGAGCCTGGAGAACTGCTGCCAGTCAGAGCAGACAATACTGACTTTAGTATTTTATTTATTTACTTATAATTTCAAATTATGAATCGCTCTGTCCCTGAGTACTCAGAGCTCTGAGCGACGAACAACAACAATGATAAAATCCATCAAGATAAAAACAGTTCCCAACACTTAAACAATTTAAATAAAAAACCAATTCATAGATGGCATGATCAGATTCTAGACTGTGTCGCCGCTTCCTAAAAGAGGTCTGGAAAACAGCTGGAAGAGGGGAGGGAAAGGGAGGGAGAGGGAGCGCCAGCCAAGATGGTACCCGTTGCTGCCTTCAACCAAAGGCCTGATGGAACCTCTCTGTCTTACAAGCCCTGTGGAACTGCATCAGGTCCCGCAGGGCATGGATGTTATTTGGCAGGGAGTTCCACCAAATGGGCCAGGGCTGAAAAAGCTCTTCCTGGTTGAGGACAGTCAGATGTCTTTTGGGCCAGGGATCACCTGTAAGTTGTTCTCGGCAGAGTGTAATGCTCCTTGGGGGACATACCAGAGGAGGTGGTCCCAGAGGTATGTCAGCCCCAGACCGCTCAAAGCCTTAAAGGTCTGTACCAAAACCTTGAACTTGACCCGATACGCCACTAGAAACCCATGCAGTTGACGCAGCACAGGTTGAATATGTGCTGTCTGTGACGTTCCCATCAGGACTCATGCCACCGCTTTCTGAATCAGTTGGAAGTTTTCTCATAAGTCTCAAGGGCAGGCCAGTGTCAAGTGAGTTACAGTGATCCAATCTGGAGGTGACTGTTGCATGGATTACTGTAGCCAGGTCAGGACAAGACAGGAAGGGGGCCAGTTGCCACGCTTGGCACAGATGAAAAAATACTATCTTTGCAATGCTTATGATTTGGGTCTTCATGGATAAGTAGGTGTCCAAGACCATGCCCAAGCTCCTGATGGTCTGTGCTGGTGTTAGTGATGCACCGTCAATGGTGGTAATTTGGTGCCTCAGCCCTGACCCCCCCCCCCAGCCACAGAACCTCCATCTTGGTTGGATTCAGTTTCAGTTGAGTCATCTTCAACCATCCCACCATGGCCTCTAGACCCTCGGCCAGATTTGGGGGGCGGTGTCTGGGTGGCCACCAATTAACAGATACAGCTGGGTGTCATCAGTGTACTGGTGACACCCTAGCCCAAAACTTCGAACAAGCTGAGTGAGGGGGCACATATAGATGTTAAATAACATTGGGGAGAGGATTGCCCCCTGAGGGACCCCACATGTGAAGGGGTATCTGGTTGACACCTTCTCCTCGAGCGCCACCCTCTGTCCCCATCCCAGGAGAGATGAAGTAAACCACTTCAAGGCTACCTCATGAACCCCCATACTGGCGAGGCAGTGGGTCAACAGATTGTGATTGACCATGTTGAATGCTGCTGTGGGATCTAGTAACAACAGAAGCACCCACCCGCCTCAGCCCAGCTGTCTGTGGAGGTCATCCGTAAGGGCAACCAGCACTGTCTCCATCCCGCGGTCGGGGCAAAAACTGGAACGGAATGGGTCCAGTGCCAATATGTCATCCAGGAAACCCTGAGCTGCTCAGCTACCACTCTCTCAATTATCTCAGTACAAGTGGCAGGGTGCTCTTAAGTCAGGGCTGGGCTTCCCCAGGGGCCTGGAGACCCGCCTAATTTATTCTGGCTTTGACTGTCACTGCTGTTGTACTGCTTTGTTAGTATAAGCCTCCACATGGCTGGGATGCAGGATGCAGCATTCTGCATCCCAGCCCTGCAGTGATTCCTCCCTGCCACTAGGAGCATTGTAGTCCAGTCCATGCTTCCTCAGACAGCAGAAGGTGAGACTCAGAACAGCAGCTAGGTCCAGTGGACTGGTTCAGGCAGTTTCTGGCCACACAGTCATGCAGTCCATTCAGGACCTAATGGTGGCCTACCTGGGTTACAGGAGAGACAACCACTGCCTACAGAACGGGTAAGGTCTATTGTCCCATTTTCGCATATGGTATGACATGTATTGGTTGAAGTGCTGTTGTATTTGTATATTTCGTAAAGTGTAATTTGTTCTTTATGGAGGAAGGTGGAATGGTATAGCCTGATCTCATCAGACCTCAAAAGCTAAGTAGGGTTGGTACTTAGATGGGAGATCACCAAGGAGTACTCTACAGAGGAAGGCAATGGCAAACACCCCCTGCTTCTCCCTTGCCTTGAAACCCCCTTGCTGGGGCCACTGTAAGTTGGTTGTGACTTGATGGCACTAGTTAAGAGTGTCGGTCTAGTATTTGGGAGACCTGGGTTTGAATTCCCCCCTTGTGCCATGGGAATTCACTGGGTTACCTTGGGCCAGTCATACTCTCTCAGCCTAACTTCACTCACAGGGTTGTTGTGAGGATAAAGTGGAAGAGAGGAGGATGTTTGTAAGCCCCTTTGGGTCCCCATTGGGTAGAAAGGTAGGGTACAAATGAAGTTAATAAAATAAAATAAATAAATTCAGGGGATAGGCAGGCTTCATGCTTGACAAATTTACTTTTTGTGGAGCCAAAGCTTTGGAATCTGCATGCTGGAGTAGCATAAAAGGGTTCTCCCAAGGGATGCTGGTCACAATTGCTGGATGCAGCACATAAGCCATATGCTGGGGTACTCACCTGTACAACTACAAATTCACACTGGGGAATCCAACCCCCAACCCCCTAGAAACACTACAGCAAGGACTTGATCCCATGCAGCCAATTTATACAGGGTATAGATGGGAACTCTCAGTCTGAGACAGGTGATGCACTCTATTCTTGGTGCTGGAGGGGGCAGCAGTGGGAGGGCTTCTGGTGCCCTGGCCCCACTGCTGGACCTCCTGATGGCACCTGGTATATTTTGGCCGCTGTGTGACAGAGTGTTGGACTAGATGGGCCATTGGCCTGATTCAACATTGGCTTCTCTTATGTTCTTATGTTCTTATGCTGGTGTTCTACAGGTGACAAACCCTGAAATGGAGAGATAAGTGGTTACCCATTCTTTGCTATTTTTCAGCAACAGCTATTTGGGTCAATAGCCATATTCATGACTTTATTGGAGAGGGGAGTCTTGAGTTTCTGCCACTAGCTGGATGCCATAGCAACAAGGGCCATGCCTTGCAAGGAAGGAACTGGAACTGGATGGAAGAGCTGGCCTCCATCCTCAGAAATGAATTTCAACCAATAGATCCTGACTTAGATGTAGGTCTCAGGATGAGGCTGGCTTTCTCTTTCCATCCTGACCCCCAAAAGCCCCTACCCTTGTGAGCAACGCCCCCTCTAAGCCATGAAGTCTTGTGAGCAAAAAGTCTACTTTGTGAACTACTGGCATTAAAGTTGGGAGTGAGTGATTTGGCTTCTGCATAAATCAGTTTGCTCTGGAGCCATCCTCCCTGAGCTAAGACAGACGTGTGAGCCAGAGGCTCAAAAACTGTCAGCTAGCTCACACTCACTCGGCTTAGAGGGAACACTGCTTGTGAGGGCTGGCCCTTGTTGCTATGGCAACCGGCTTGCGCGCTATCATGACTCAGTCTAGATCACAAACTACCCTCTGTCCACCCCTGCCATAAAATATAGTAAACATTTAAAAAATCAATCTAAGAAGTTAGGGATGAGTAATGGACCTTTTTATATTCTAGGCTGAGCAAGAATGTTCATGAAGAGTGGATTTGGGTAGGATGGTAGAGGCTTTTGCTGCTAAAAAAGAATAGATGGGTAATCTTCTTGACCATTGGGTGAGTCAGAAAAATCATGAGCAACACATACACTTATGAAAATAAAATAAAATCTGGATATGGGTTATATTTATTTAGATATTTTTACCTTGCTTCCCAAAGCAGCTTACACCAGGGGTGTCAAACATATGTCCCGGGGCCCACAACTGGCCTGTCCAGGGGTCCTATATGGCCTGTGAGCGACAGGTGAGAGGGAGGGAAGGCAGGAGGCTTTTTTTTGGGGGGGGGGTGCACAGGTGCATATGGAAATGAAAGGAAATTGCTAGGGAGCAGGTATGGTATCCCTTGGGGGGGGGGGAATTAGTCTTGCATATAATTAAATATTTATGGGGACTTCTGTGGATTTCCCAGTAAAACAATGGCTTTCACCCTTGGAATCAATTGTTTTTTTAATTTTATTTTTATATTGTTAAGTGGGTTTGCCTGTGTCATTTACAAAGTTTGTATCTCTGGTACTTGGCATTACATTTTACGGCCTGGTCTGACAAAGTAACATTTATGTCAGGTCTGGCCCTTGTAATAAATGAGCTTGAGACCTCTGACTTACATCATTCTCCCACCCTCCATTTTATCCTCACAACCAGCCTGTGAAACAGACTACATTGAAAGTGAGGTAGGTTAGGCTAAGAGGAAGTGACTGGTCCACGATTACCCTCCAAAATTCCACAACAGAGGATTTGACCCTAGGTCTCCCAGAGTCTGCTTTGACCCTCCAACCACTACACCATGCTGGCACTCTAATGTGTTTGCTTTGAACATGCAGAAAGGGCAGAGTGGGGAGAGGGTTCAAGAGGGGTCAGTAATGTAACTTGCTCCAGGACTTGTATCTCTTAGCCATGCTGTATCAATTCCCCAAATGTTTTGACTTGATTACACCACATCCCACCCACCCCATCTCAGCAGCATCACTCAATGTTGTGAAGTAGGTGTGGTGAATTGCAGCACATTGCCATCAGGTATGAAGTAAGCTGTCCTGTGGGAGAGAAGGAGCATGGTATAGCCCAATCTCACTGGATCTCAGAAGCTAAGCAGGGTTGGTGCCAGTGTTCCCTCTAAGCTGAATTAGCGTGAGCTAGCTCACAGGTTTTTAGCTTCCGGCACACAGATTCTTATCTTAGCTCAGGAAGGATGGCTCCAGAGCAAACTAATTTATGCAGAAGCCAAATCACTTGCTCACAACTTTAATGCCAGTAGCTCAAAAAGTAGAATTTTTGCTCACAAGACTCCATGGCTTAGACGGAGCATTGGTTGGTGCTTGGATGGGAGACCACCACAGAAGGCTCTGCAGAGGAAGGCAATGGGAAATCACCTCTGCTTCTCCCTTGCCTTGAAAGCCCCTTGCTGAGGTTGCCATAAGTTGCTTGTGACTTGATGGCACATACATACACATGTAAGCTGTCCTACATGTTGGGTTGGAGGAAGGGGGAACTCAGTATGGGTCTGCCATATTTTGCAACCGTCCCCTGGTTTCTTATAATGCAGTTCCACCTGAAACATTAGCCCTGATCCAACACAAAGGTGTTCAAGTAAACTTAAGCTATTGAAACAAGTGGTGTTAAGCGCACCTCCCTCCCTTGCTGAACTGTATCATCATCATCATCATCAGGTATTGACTTTACAAAATGGCACTCAGTGTCATTAGTGTCCTACGAGCCAATGGACAGAAACAAAGGAACGTGGCAGCTTCTGTTGGAAGGGAGATAAATAATTCATGGCCACCCATTTACCAGGCGCATTTTAAGTCACAAATTGACCGTGAAAAAGTGAGGGTGATTTTTCTCCAATGGAGTAATTATTCAGGATGAGTCACCTTCTTGTTCTTGCATTCCTTCCTATCCGTTTCCTTGCAAGGATCCAATATCCTGGCGGTCTCGATGCCACGTATCACACTGCTTGGATGGTATTGATCTGTTTTGTACCTGATTAGGGGAGCAACCCCGGTAGAATACAACCTGGGAGCGGATGGTCATGATTTCTAATGTGAGATTCAATTTGTGTTTGTCGTCAAGAATGTTTGTTTTCAGCGTTCACTTCCCCAATCGCACTCTCAACTGGCTCGCCTTGTAAGTAAATTTTGTTTTGGGCTATTGGTGGAATGAAAACATGCAAAGAAAACTAACACTAATCCATGAGGGTACACATGATGCTACACCGAGATAACTGGCACCAGGTCCCATCCCATGCTTGGTCATACCCCATCCCTGTAGATAGGCAATGTCTGGTGTACAAAGAACAAGAGAAGAAGACCCTGTAGGGGCAGCAAGAAGACAATTAGATAGGATGGTGAGGTCAGCACCTTCTTTCCTGTTGAGTGTCATCCCTTGCCTGTCTCTAGATTGCTACTCTTAGGGCAATTTTCCTGTTCTTCTCGGAAGTGCCACACTCAGTCTTACCCTCTCCCTCAGCTAGTGATGTAGTTAGGACCCTATCTCTCTCTCCTCCTTACTATCATAAGAACATAAGAAAAGCCAATGTTGGATCAGGCCAATGGCGCATCCAGTCCAACACTCTGTCACACAGTGGCCAAAAATACCAGGTTCCATCAGGAGGTCACCAGTGGGGCCAGGACACTAGAAGCCCTCCTACTGTTGATCCCTCCCCCAAGCACCAAGAATACAGAGCCTAACTTGCCCCAGAGTCCCTATCTATACCTTGTGGCTAATAGCCACTGATGGACCTCTGCTCCATATGTTTATCCAATTCCCTCTTGAAGCCGTCCATGCTTGTAGCCGCCACCACCTCCTGTGGCAGTGAATTCCATATGTTAATCACTCTTTGGGTGAAGAAGTACTTCCTTTTATCCGTTCTAACCCGACTGCTCAGCAATTTCATGGGGTGCCCACGAGTTCTTGCATTGTGAGAAAGGGAGAAAAGTGCCTCTTTCTCTTCTTGTTCTATCCCATGCATAGTCTTATAAACCTCAATCATGTCACCCCTCAGCTGTCGTTTCTCCAAGCTAAAGAGCCCCAAGTGCCTCAATTTTTCTTTGTAGGGAAAGTATGTTAGTTCCCAAATAAACCTTTGTCTACTGTTTAGTCAGGCTGTGCACCTTTGCTGTGTTAATTACTCTGCCAGCAAATCCCAGGCTGACTCTTGAATCACTGCTAAGCTCTAGCAGGAGCAGCAATTCATAGAGCCATCTACCAAGGCAAGCTCGATCTCATCAACTCTTGGAGGCTAAGCAAGGTCGGCCCTAGTTAGCACTTGGATGGGAGACCACCAAGGAAGGCTCGGGGTGCTACACAGAGGCAGGCAATGGGAAACCACCTCTGTTCATCTCTTGCCTTGAAACCCTACAAGGTCACCAAAAATTGATTGTGACTTGATTGCCCCCCCCCAAAAAAAAGGATTGCATGCTATTACATATTCAGAAAATTTCCATGTCGGCTCTCTGGAGACCTGCTTAAAGTGGACCACAAACTAAAACAATACAATGAAATCATTTTAAAAATGCACAACATGAAATTGGCAATAATAAATAAACCCTAAAAACAAAGCAGGGCATTAAAAACAACACAAAACAGCCTAAAAATGTAGCCCCCAGGTTGCAATAAGACCGTAAAACAGCCTGCTCCATCACAAGAGCACATCAGAACTCAAATAGGTTCCTCTAGCCTTTCCTAATTCTTCTCTTTACTCCCAATGGCACCAAGCACAATTTGCTCTCACTATTTAATTTTGGCCCCCAACTGATTAGCTGACTCAAGTTTTAGGAGATCCATCTGCCAATTAATCCTGTAAAACCTTCCGGCCCTAATGCACACACACACAACACATATTGTTGGCCTAAAAATCTGTTGCATGCAAAAAATTATAGATTATATTGTTCATTATCCTTTTAGCTGATTCCTTAGGGGAGAGGTATTTTGCACAAAATTCATTAGGCTTGTCAGCCTTTGTCAAAGCTGTGACACATCTGATGCGGTTTCGACTCAACACTGCCCTTTGCTTTTTTCTTTCATCAAAATATTGCATTGGCTGACTTTGGGGTGGCATTCAGATGTCGCAATTACCCATGGTTAATTTCCTCCAGGGTGTACTGAACTAACCACGGTTAGCGCAGCGGACAATCAAAACGAACCTGGGCTGCCTTGGTAAACCTGGTTGATCTACCGCTAGAGAAATCTGAGCGCAGCAGGAGCAGTAAGACTTCTTTCCCACTCCTTGGATCGGACCTTGCAGATATGCTGTATGAACAGTGGTGCCTTCTTCTGCTCTCCTCCGCTAGCAGAACAGTTAACTTCCTTTTAACTGGAAATGCAAAGAATTGAACCTGGAACCTTCTGCCTGCCAAGCAGATGCTCTACGACTGAGCCATGCTGTCTCTCCCTCCATCAAATCAAACTGCAGTTAATAAAACATGACTTAGCATCATGTCTGAATGCAACTTTATTATTGCTAAGGTTGCCATTCCCCTGGTGGGTCTGGGGGATCCCCCAACTTTGGTCCCCCCAGTCTGCCGCAGCCCAGCTGGCTGGCAGGAGAAGCCCCACTGCGAGAAGCCCCCACCCAGTGGCGCCATGATGGCATCACCTGGCAGTGACGTCATCGTGTTTCCGACGTCGGGGGCGATGCTCTAGGTTTTTGGCAAAACTTTATGGTTTTGAGGCCCCAAAAACCATGATAAGCCCCACACAGGATAAAATGGAGGAGAGTTGCTTTGGGTCCCCATTGTTGAGAAAGGTGTAAATGGAGTAAAGAAAGTATATATCTCTGGGTCTGGTACAAATTTGTAATATAACTCCCTTGTCCTTCATCCCATCTCATATATATATAATCTGATGAGTCATGAAAGGGAAAAAAACCTGTTTTATTTCTGAAAAGGTTACTCATCTCCTCCCACGTGGGGGAACATTCAGACAGAGAAATCAATCTTGGTCATCCAGAGGCTAAAATAATACAGTCTCAGGAACTCTGCACCACATGATTTATCTCCACGTGGGCTGTAGCCCTTGATTATGATCCGAAGGATTTAGCCATTTTCTTACCAGGGCTCTGCAGAATGCTGTGCAGGCGCTGTGTATTGTTTCTGTTCTCTCAAATAGCATTTTACTCCCCATCTATTTAACGGCCTTCAGTTAAAATGCCAATTAAAAGCTAATTTGTTTGAAACGACCATCCCATCTTTAATTACATTGCAGCACATACAGAAAAAACACATTAAATTGGAAGCAGAGTGCTGAAAGATTATTTAACTTCCAATATATGCTGGAATTAAAAGGCAAAGATTCTACCCTGTAAAAGTCTTAAAGTGAGAGCAGACTCAAGTCAGTGAGAGGCAACATTTGGGTTCTATTTGGGTCAGATCTTTAATGTAGGGCTAACAATGCCAATCTTCAGGTGGGTTCTGGAGATCTCCCAGAATTATAGTTGATCTCCAGACAAAAGAGATCAGTTCCCTTCAAGTAAATGGTTGGGTGGACTCTACTGCATTATACCCCACACAGGTCCTCCCCCTCCCCCGATCCTGTCCTCCCCAGGCTCCACCCCCAGATAGCCAGGAATTTCCCAACCTGGAGTTGGCAGCCCTATGTAGAGCATGTGAGACATTTTGGCCTTAAAGGAGACTGGATTGGGAGAAACCACGACTCTATAATGGCTGATGATCACTTGCTCTTTGTTTATTTATTTACTTCATTTTTATTCCATGTTTCTCACTGAGATGCCAGATGGATTACAACAAATGAGTTATGAAGGAAAAAAAACTATTTCTGAAATGTCATAAATAAATTATATCTCTAATATCTCAGGGAGAGAGGGTCTTCTACATCATGTGCAATCTGAGGCTAGCCTGATTTTGTCATATCTTGGAAGCTAAGCAGGGTCAGTCCTGGTTAGTACTTGGATGGGAGACCACAACAGAAGACCTGGGTTGCTAAACAGAAGCAGGCAATGGCAAACCAACCCTTAAAATCTCTTGTCTTGAAAACCTACCACGGGTTGCCCTAAGTCAGCTACAACTTCATGGCAGAAAACCCCAACTTCTGATCCCTTTTACAGTGAATGTTTCACCCCACTGCTTTGCGACCCACTGTACTTCCACAGAGGCCTTTCAACGACACCTTTGAGAGCAGCCTGTCCATGCCACACCTTAGGTCCTATCCTGCTGCTTTCCCTTTCCATGGTTTTTCGAATGCCTTGCATATCACCACCAAGGACACCAAGACCACCCCTCCATTGACCCTAGAAGGATTCCTGGAAGGTATAGAGAGCTCAGTGTCATTGGTGGTGGTCTTATAGTTCTGGAGTAGGGTTGCCATCTGTGAGTTGGGAACTACCTGGAGATTTGGGGAGGTGGAGCCTGGGGAGGGCAGGGTTTGGGGAGGGGAAGGGAGGTACCTCAGCAGGGTATAATGCTATAGAGTCCACCCTCCAAAGCAGCCATTTTCTCCAGGAGAATTGATCTTGGTTGACTGGAGACCTACTGTAATAGCAGAAGATCTCAAGGTGCCACCTGGAGGTTGGCAACCCTATTCTGGAGCCCTGTGCCAAAGTCAAGGATGGAGGCCCCCCCACCTGCTATTTTCCCACCCAACCCAAGATTACATTAATAAAGCACACAGTTCTCATAATACATGTCTGTTCAACACAATGCATGTCCATTCAAAAATGTACCACAGTTTGTGTTTGGACTTTATTTCCCACCCTGATTTTCTATCAGCCCCCACTGGCCACTGGGCCTCCTCCAGCATGGGGTCCTGGGCAATTGTTCAGGCTGTCTCAAAGGTAAGACCATTGCAGATCAGGAGACTGCAGTCCAAGAGCTGTCTGAGGAGTTCAAATCAGTATCTGAAACTGAGCCAGCTATGATGTCTTACTGCTTCTTGGACTCCATTGCCCACCTGGACTTGAAAGGGCACAATTCTGCAATGAGAACAGGAGCTGCAGGGAGCAAAACTCTCCAATGAGGGTCTAGGTTCCAAACCAAGAATCCCGTGGGTTCCTCCCTTGCCTGCCCATTTCCTTCCTTCTCATAATATACAGCCCCTTCAGTCTTTTTTTAAAAAAATTATGGCTCTCCCTTTCTTCATCTCCATGTCCCCTACCAATCATTGTTTTTCAGGCTCCTTTGAGGCCGCTGCCTACATTCACCTCTATCTCTTAACTGCCTTTTTGACATGCCAACTTCCAGGTGGTGGCTGGAGATCTCCCAGAATTACAGCTGGTCTCCAGATGACAGAGATCAGTTCCCTTGGAGAAAATGACTGCTTTGGAAGGTGGGCCATGTGACCTTATGCTCTGGTACCTCCCCTTCCCAAATCCTGCCCTCCCTAGGCTCTGGCCCCCAAATCTCCATGTATTTCCCAATCCAGACCTGGCAACCCTGCTTACCTCTCTAGAACCCTCATTTCTATCAAATGACTCACTCATTATCCCAAGTGCGCTGAAATTCCTTACGGCTTCCTTAACTCCACTGTATCTTGTCGACCCTTCCTTCTGATACCTTGTTCTCAATTCACTGCCTACTCTGCTCCCTTCCTCTGGACTCCATTCATTCACTCTCCTAAACTTCCTAGAGCATCTTCAGAGTTCTGAAACATCTCTTTTTTAAATGTTCTAATGCCAGCCAAAGTGACAACATCCAGTTCCTTCACAGAAGTTGGACTGCAAAGGGCTTTGTTCCCAGCCGCCGCACCAATTTAACCAGTCAACGTGAGAGCCTTGCAACAAGTGTACTACAGCCTAGGTGATGAGGATTTCCTTGCATAACTGTCTCAACTCCTTTATGCTGGGTTTGGTAGTGGAGTTGCCAACTCCAGGTTAGAAAATTCCTGGAGATTTGGGGGTTGAGTCTGGGGAAGGCGGAGTTTGGGGAGGGGAGGGACTTCAATGGGGTATAGTGCCCTAGAGACCACCCTCCAAAGCTGCCATTTTCTCCAGGGAACTGATCTCTGTCGCCTGGAGGTAAGCTGTAATTCGATGAACTCTCCAGGCCTCAACCTGGAGGCTGGCAACCCTACTCAGTAGGGAGCTCTAGACAAAGACTGCATTGGGGAGCAAGGCAAGAGAAATGACTGCACAGAAGGGAACAGAATAGCTGCCTTACATTCGGCAAGCGGGGGAACGAGAAAGGCTTTCTGACTTCCACACAGTTAAAGTAAACAAGACTAAAAATAACTCCTTGACTGGGAAACAAATTAGGCAGAGAATATGATTATATCTAATTTCCATGGACTTTGTGTCATCTTGCACTCTCAACGTTGTTGTCGTTTAGCGGAATAATCAGCACGTTGCTCTTGTTGGATTGTCTGTTTCTGCGGTCCCAACAAGGAACAATTTGATGCAGGAATAAAATGGGAAGCAAATGGGAAACGTCTGGTGTTTTCTGACTACAGATGGTCAAGGCCTGACTCAGTGTTCCCTCTAAGCTGAGTTAGTGTGAGCTAGCTCACAGTTTTTTAGCCTCCGGCTCACACATCTTTGTCTTAGCTCAGGATGGACGGCTCCAGAGCAAACTAATTCATGCAGTAGCGAAATTGCTCACTCACAACTTTAATGCCAGTTGCTCACAAAGCAGAATTTTTGCTCACAAGACTCCCCAGCTTAGAGGTAGCACTTCTGCTCTAACCTAATTTGTGCTGGCGAGGGTGTGTTCTTGTCTGGAATAACTACGGGCTTTGTTACATAGCACAGTGGTTTCCAACCTGTCAGTCGGGACCCAATAGTGGGTCTCAAAGCCCCTGAAAGTGGGTCACAGGTCTGCCCTCCCTAATGGCCCTTTCCATTGCTCTCGTCTCTATTTTGGAAACCAAGATTTGGGCCTGGAAACAGCATCTTCCATGTCATATGTTAGTTGGTCTTTTTTCTTCACTGCATATCCATGTTGATGAAGTAAAACATGTCCTGATGGTTACTAGAGAAAATTCTTTAGAATCTTGGCAGGGGGGTAGAGGACGTAACGGAGAAGGAGAGGGTGGTCAAAGGCTGGAATGTAACCTCCCTATGCAAAAGCTGTGCATGTCAGGATGCCACTTGCTTGGGGCTCACAGTGGGGGCAGCTGTGCCCTTTGTGCAATGTTTGCTGCAGGCCCGTAGCTACGGTGGGGCTTTTGGAGACTCCGCCCCCTTTCCTAAAGACACTATCTCACAAGAATTTCTCCTATAAATGCTGTTTTCCCAAACATTTTAAACATTTTTTAAAAGCGTGCACTGCTTTAAGCAGAGTGGGGGGCTGCAGTTTACTAAGTTCTGCACTGAGCAAGGGGGTTGGAGTAGGTGACCTCTAGGATCCCTTCTAACTCTGGGTCAAGAAACTGGTCTCCTTTAAGAGAGTTTTTCTGCCTAAGTGTTAGTTTTCTTGGCTATACAAATCATGACCCCCACCTGCCGGCTTGTTATCAGAATTGTTGCTTAGCCTGGCAGAATTGATTAACTTGCAGCAGCTGAGAACTGTCATCGAAAGCGGGCCACCCTGGATCAGACACCATACCAAGTAAATTTGGACTCGTGGGTCACCATATCGGAAAGGTTGGAAACTTCTGATGTAGCATATCTGGCCCAGTGCTAGCTAGCCATGATTTGTCCTGAGAACAACCAGGCACATTTTCCTTAAATCAGCATGGAATTCCATTCACCACCCACATTGAATGGCATGAGGGCTCCATGCTCACTTTTCATCTGGACAGCTGGATTCAGGTGGGGGTGAAATGTTAACTTGTCTCTGTTAGTGGACTGGAAGCAGAAAATGGGAGGTATTACTTCAGCCACCTTTTCACCAGTATTTTATATCAACCCACACTGGGCCGACTTCTTCCTTTGGTTAAACTTTCTCTTGACCTCCTGAGGTCTGTATTTGCATCTGAGCTCTGAGCATTGTTTAGATACTTTGAAAATGCATTTCTTTATGACCTTTTGTCTTTCCCAGCTGGCTCAAGGCAGCTTGCAAATCACTGTAAAACACAATAGTAGCGCATCATAAAAAACAAGAACCTGGTTTCTGCCTACAGCCAATTATAGCAAAAAAAAAAAAATTGCAACGGCAAAAGGTAAGATTGGCCATTTGCAGTGTGGAGAATATTCAGCACCTGATTTGACTGACAGCTGTGCTTAACCAAATGCCTGCTGAAGAAAAATAGTTTTACAGCCCCACCCCCCCAGAGAGAGTTCTGCATTTATCTGCAGGGAATCCATTTTGTAAAATGATAATTCTTCTGCCAAATGGATCAGTAAGGAGCAGTGAGCCTGCTCCCGCCTTCCAGTGTTCTAGCCAATGAGCGGAAGCCACTGTTAGGATTGATATGTATGCAGAAATATCGCACGCTTCCAATGATGAAGGGATGTAAGACCTCAACATTACGAGGTACTGATTTCTGAAGTCATTTGAGATCATCTTTGCTGGGCAAACGGCGTGCTCTGGTACATCTCATTTCTGTTTATGACACTTGCAGATTAGGAAATAGGCTTGTAGTTTGTTTCAGTACTTATTGTATCACCTTGTTTATAATGCATTGTCGTCTACCTTTATAATCCACTTTCTGCATTATAGCATGCCATGTCTTAGATAGGTTTTTTGTTTGCATTGTCTCCTGTGACCCTAGTCCTGTTGCATTATTTATGGGATGTCTTATGCTGTTTGATGGAATTAGATACAACGGCTGAGTTCAGACTGGCAATTTGTCCCGGTAGGGACCCGGGCCAGCGACGATTCAATCCCGGAGTAAATTGGGCGTTCACACAGGCACATCTGCCTGGCGTCCCCCACCCGTAGCCAACCTGTGCTGTTGCGCTTCACTGCCGGATTAAAAAGATACCTCATAAAACTGGTAGCAAATCTGAAAGCCCACGTGTGTCGCATGTTTCTCCGCTTCTGGGAAGTCGGAACACGCAGCCGAAAAGCTGGGAGCAACCCGCGTTGGGCAGAAGGCAGCAGCGGTATGATTGGCCATGCTCTGCTCTACTGCCCAATGTGGTGCTGGCGCTGCGGGGTCCTCCCCCAATCGGCAAAATGCGCTTATGCGCATGAGTGCATGAGCGCTCATGTGCACATACATCCATACACCCACAGCCGAATTAATGGGGAAACGCTGAATACAGCATGCCCCCACGCGCGGCAGTCTGAACGCTCCCGCCAGGCTCCGCACCGCATCTTCCGGCAGCAGCCCAGGCTGTCTGAACGGGAAAACCTGGAACAGTTTATTCCGGGGCTTTTTTGCTACGACTGGCTACCGGAGCAAACTGCCAGTCTGAACTCAGCCAGTATATATATCTAATTTTTTCAGTAGTGTGTCTGGAATCTCAGCAAAAGACAGGCTATAATTGAAGTAAGCAAATAAATAAATAAACAAGTTTTATTGGGCAATTTTGCTTTCCAGATGGAACAAAGAGATTGGTTCTTTCTAGACAAAAGATTTCATGATTACTCGGAAGCACGAGATTGATCCCTCTGACATGATAACTACGAAATTCCAACCTTTAGTTTCATATCCTGTAACTGGTAACGTAAGAGTAGAATAATCATAATCATAATATTCCTACGACCAGCTACAATTTGTTTTTATTATCTGCAGGCCAAACATTTAATTTCTATAAGGGATGTTAGGAATACAATATTTATTTAATTAAGCATGTATTTACTTTAAATATTTATAAGCTGCTTTCCATACCCTTCCCCTTCAAAGGAATTTTTTTAAATTCAAGATCCTTGAATACAAACAAGAATTTAATATGCAAATTAAAAAAGCATAAATCAAATTTAAAAACAGATAAACATAGCGAGAAATGAAATAGCGGCCAGTAAATCAGATAAAGCAAACACACAAAAGCATTGCTGAATAACAAAATCTAAACCTGGGAGATTATAGACAGAAGATTCAATAAAATCTAAGGTCTCATGGGCTAGAGCCCACTTCATCAGATATATGAAGTGAATAATCAGTCAGCAAAAATATGTACACACAAAGAGTGGGGAAAACACTGTGGCCAGTGAGTTAAGTGACCATGAAAGGCAAAAGGTAAAGATATCTATGCCAAATCAGAGAAGCAAAGAGACCATTCACAGCAATTGTAACTGGTGATAACATTGCCTATCTAGTTACGCCAAGTAAGTCCAGATGTATAGCAGATGAGCAAGACGCTGGGGTTTTTTGCCATCATTACAGCTGACTTTTGGTGACTCTGTAGGGTTTTTAAGGAGAAGGACATTCAGAGGTAGTGTGTCGTTGCCTGCCTCTGCATAGCAACCCGGAATTTCCTTCGTGGTGTCCCATCCAAATACTAACCAGGGCCGCTCAAAGTTAGCTTCCAAGATCTGACAAGATCAAGCTACCTTGGACCATCCAGTTCTGCTTAAGCCATGGTTAATATAAAGGGAACCTGATGACAAATTCTAATCCAACGGTTTCTGAGCATGTGCAGGGTGGCTTTCTCTGACAGTGATAGAGTCACTGAATTTGTACATTTTGCAAACCTCCCTCCCCCTTGAAAAACTATTTCTGTGGACACTCTGCTGGGAATAAATCATCTTCACCTTACTGGGACTTGCTCCTGAGCAAATATGCATTGGACCAGGGTGTAAAACAGGAGGAGGACGATGGAGCCTGAGAACTTGCAGCACCTTAATTCCTTCTGACAGAGAAGCAGGCTTGCGGTACCGTCGAAAATAAGCAGTGATCATCCTGCTTCCAGTGTAAGCAGGATCACTGTACACTAGTCTATAAATGAGAAATTTGTCAGGAGAAAAATAAATAAATTAACCCTGACAGCTCAGCTGCCCCCAAACCCATTTAGGATTCAAAAGTATGCAAATCATTATTCATGCTTCTGGGCTGCCACCAGATAAATGCGGCTTTGCTGACATTCATTATTGCGGTGTGATCACTGGCATTTGTGTCCTTAGACAGCCGCCCAGTCACATGCTGATGAGATGCTGTAGCCGAGTGGACCGACAAACCCCAAGCAGTGCAAAGAAGGAAGCACGAGCTTCAGCGGAGGGCCGCCCCCCATTTTCTTCCCATTGTTTAAAGGTGTGGTGCTGGATTTGGGGACCTGCTGGGCCAGTGTCAGCAGTTGGCGTAGCGGGGCAACTGCTGGGCTGCCCCTTATTGTGGTTCTATTCTCTCCTCTCCAAATAATGGCATGTCCCCTTTCGGTTGCATCTCCTTGAGCATGGCCACTCCCCCAGCTGATGCTCTGTTCTCCCTTCTGTAATTGTAACTCCTCGTTCCAAATTGGGGCCACCTCCCAATTGTGGCTGTATTCTCCCCTTCTTAATGGCTACTTTCACCTCTGATTGTGGCTTCCTTCTCCCTGACCTACCATAGCTTTTCTGGAGGGACCTCCTTTTATCCCATCAATGCTGGTGGAGTCTTGAAGGAGCAAGACAGCATTGTGGCAATGTTCCAAGGGCCTTGGGGCTGATGGGGGTGGGTGCCATTCTTCTGTACCCTGCTTCTTCTTCCAGGCACTTTCTGTTGGAATATGCAAGGTCTATCATGCATAGATAAAGAAGATGACAAGGTCATCCTGCAGGGGGCAGCAGAGGGGACAACTAGATAGCATAGTGAGATTAGGGACTTCCAGCTATTTTCAAACAGTCTCCTTCCTGTCTCCTGATTGGCTAAGTTAGATCTCTCCAACTGAGAACAGTTAGTCTGCAGACACCTCTCCTAGCCAGATAGACAGAGTTCTCTTTCTCTTTCCTCTTTCTTATAAAGTTTGTTGTTTTCTTAATAAACATCCTTTATTCTTTAAACAGCTTGTGCTCTGCTTTACTGCAAATCTACACTCTGCAAACACTTTCCCCATAGAAAACATGAGATCAACCCAACCTCTCCTGCCTGGTCCTTCTGTGAGCCTTGGCAGGTGGCCAACCATGTTAACTACCGATGGTGGCTCTCCAAGAGAGACCACTGGAGAAGTGTCTCCACTAGAGTAGACAGTCCTGGGCTAGATTAATCAACAGGTTGATTTCCTATATCTTCTTCTTTTGTTCAAGTTATGTTCCACAATTAGGGCCAAAGTAGATGTGATGGCAGCCACAGGCCCCACCCATGGCCACCAACATCATTTCAGAGGTGTATTTAGCCATTTTAAAATTGCCAGGAAGGCCCGATGCTGATCAGAACTGTGGCATGGTCTTATTTCCCCCTTCCATTCCAACCCCATATGGCTGTTTTGGTGCTTTAAAAGACACCAGGGGAACAAGATCCCTATTGCCCCCTTACTATGGTGGAAGTTTTAAAATGGCTAAATTCTCCTCTAAAGTGGTGCCAGTGGCCACAGATTGGCTCCATGGCCAGTGTCACATCTAGTTTGGCCCTCAGTCCTGCAGATTCAGTGGGGATCGGGATGTTCTCATCTCTTCTGTCACGCTTGCTAACTCCATGCAAATATGCTCACAATGGGCAAAAGGCCTCTGGATAACACATAAAGCTTTAGAGAGAGAATTAATTTGCCTTCTTTGGGGCACTTTTGATTGTCGGTGTAATTCTTGTAAACATTCCACCAAGAAATCTCATTGAAGCGCTTGAGAAGAGAGAACATTTGTGCTCTTGAGAATAAACAAATTTTATTAGATGGAAACGTAATATAAATAAATAGAATTACTTCGTTTTTCACATGAACAAGAGCAAGGCTTCGAGATTAAAAACTGTGTGTGTGTGTGTATGTGTGTGTGTTTGTAGAGACCCTCTTTCTTCTCTGCACCTGTCACCCCATATATCATACAATCAAATTTCCTCTTAAATCTCATCAGATGAACTCCCAAAGTCATTGCAGAGATAATAAAATGGGTTATGACACTCGTCTTGGTATACATCAAAATGTCTTTCATATATCTTTAAGAGGTTATTAATCTCTGAATTAGCTTAGAATACATTAACCTTCAAGGTAAATTAGTTCAATCAGGAAAATGACTCTAAAGAATAGGTCTCTCTCCCTCTCTCGAACACACACACACACATGTCTTCAAACAGAATTTATGAATCTCAATAGGCTTCATTAGGGGCTCCACTTAGGAACACGGGGAACTTTCATGCCTTCTCTCTCCCCCCCCGGTCCTTTGGTTCAGACCAAACACAATCAAGCCCTCTGAAGGACCTGTTTTTCTGAACCGGTTGTAAACAAATGCGCCTATGAACTAGAGATATGTGTCACAACGCAGAGCCACAATGAGTCTGAGTCTGGTGGTGTACCAGTTCATCCCACCTGTGATTTTTTTCAGTCCCTCTGTTTTTTAAATTTGTGAACACATACATGTAAAAGAATTACAACCCATTTTAGAATATGAACGTTACTGTTTTTTAAGAAAATAAACAGTGTGCGCATGGTATTCCCCACCCAATCGAGTGGTGATGTTCCGTATTCTACCTCCAATTTGTTCATCTCTGTTGATTCAACATTCCACGAACGTTCTCTGTTGCAGCAGCTCCCGCCATGTAGAATGGCCTGTCTGATGAAGACAGGAAGGTACCCACATTTCTACCATTCTGCTGTGTTAAGTATGAGACTCAACAAAGGATTCAGCTTCAAGTGATTTCAGCTTTATTAAACAGCAACTGTAAGTCAGGAACACACAACAACAAGGGGAGCACAGCTCCTTCTTTTAAACTCTCCCGGGCTGTCAAAGCCACACCTATTACAAGTTAAAGACCAATCAGAATAGAGGGATAAAGGCCAATCAGGACCATTCCCTCTTTGCAACAATATCACTCAGTGATTGGGTAATGACACAGGTTTCACAGAAACCGACCAATTGCAATGCGACATCTGAAGAGCCACATTCAGACTCAAGCTTAACATGTGAATAGATAGGAGCGATTCACATTCAGTACATAACATGCTGAATATGTAACATGGTACTGTTCAGAAAGGCGTCCTTATAAAGTGAATGAGATTGTAGTCAATGTCTGTGGAATTTAAGGCAGTCTTCTGGTTTTAGTATATGTGCTGCCAAAGTGAGCATCCTGACAGTTGCCAAACCAAATACATATACTTAGTTCTAAGTCTTTGGGACAGATATTTAAACCCAGGCTGATTATCATTATATCTAATTCTCAATGTAGTCTCATCTCCAGAGACTGGGGCCATGGACAGACAAGACAGTTCTACAAACTTAAGAAAAATTCCAGGTTAACTGCTCCCGCAAATTGATAGAAGCAGCACCTGTACCTTTAAGAAACAAATGTCCTCAGTCGCTGTTGCTATGCAACCACAACAGTATCAGCAGCCTTCACACCTAGGTGTCTGTCAGTAAAAGTGAGGGGGGCTAGGCCTGACAGCAAGCTATCATGGGACTTGCATGAATTACCCAGGCCTAGCTGCTTGCTACGGTTCAACAGTCAGCCATCCCTCAAAAGCCAGTGTGGTGTACTGGTTAGAGTTTCAGTCTAAGTTTTGGGAGATCCAGGTTTAAATCTGTATTATGCTGTGGAAGCTCACTAGGTGACCTTGGGCTAATCACATACTCTCAGACTAATCTACCCCACAGGCTTTTTGTGAGGATAAAATGGAAGAGAGGAGAAGGATGTAAGTTGCTTTGGGTCCCTACTGGGGATAAAGGTGAGGCATATATGAAGTAAATAAATAATATAGTTGAAGATGGGATTAGATAAAAGGTAGGTTGGTTGGTGGGTGAGATGGAGAGAAAGAAACAGGGCAAGCTGGGGATATGGAGACTGCCAGGAGGAGAGACAGAAGAAATAGTGTGGGGAGGGTGATCCATGGGGAAGTTAGGTGCCTCCTGTAAGTCTTTACAGGTTGCCCAACACACAACTTGGCCAAGCCTGGCTGGCACCACACAACTCAGCTGAGCCCAGTGACCGGCACTGCAAAACTAGGCCAGGCTTTTCCTGGGGAAAGGCTGCCGGGGGGAGGGAAAGAGGGAAAACTGAAGACGGGGGCAGGCATAAAGGAAGATTGGCTGGTGAATTGAAGGGAGAGGAAGAAGCTGGGAAAAGAGAGGTTATGGGAACTTTTAGGGAAGGGAAAGAGCAGGAGAGGGGGAAATGAAATCCCCCCCACCAAGTCCTTATCTGTAAATGGTCATGAAGACTTGAACAGTTGGAAACAAACAAATTGTGGGGAATATTCTCCTTCAAAACGCATTTAGTGACATCCTCCCTCCCTTATGGAAGCCACTGAATGCTTCCAAAGGACACGGTCATCCCATTCACCTGCAGCCATCACTTTCATCCACTTTTACTGTCAAGCTTCTTTTTGCCACTGGGGTATGTACCCACTGGAGTACGAAACAATATGTGGCATGAAGGAATATGAATGACCCTGACATGTATCCAACCATTCAGTTCAGAAGAGGGGGGAACGGCACTGCTGACCCCACTTTGCCCCCTATGCTGCTTCTGTGGACCTGGTGATCCCACAGGTGGTTCAGTGGGCTTCTGGAGAGGGGCTGGAATAGGGAAATGGTAAAGTTTTACTTCACAAGGTCTGAGGAGGATTGTTGGATACACACCACTGCTGTTTTCTTTCATTCACCTGTTGGATATTGGCAAGCATGCAGGGCCAGTCCTTTCCCCAGCTGCTTCAAAAGGGTTACAAATACGTATATTATTGCTGATGTGTCATAGTTTGGTATGAGTCTCTGTGCAGGCAAATTGTGTGCAAGTGTGAAATGGTCTTATAAAAGTCTAGTGAACAGCCTGAGAACTTATTTGTTCAGGTCAGAGGTCATAACAAGAACCGTAATTTGATATAAATTATTTAGAATGTCAGATCATTGATTAGTGCAGCCCATGCGCAGGAAATCCCTTTGAGGGCATGCTTGGCTGCACAGGGAAATTAAACCACCTTTTCAGATACTGCACTGTTACTGTTGGTAAGCAGGAACTCGATTTTGTTGTAGTAGTAGTAGTTGTTGATTTTACCAAACAACAGTGCCAGCAACAAAGCGTTCCAACTATTTATGTCTCATCGGGTTTTTTTAAATTAAAATATTTATATGCTGCCTTTCCCCTGTGCCTCAAAGCAGTTTACAATTCCAAATCTTCCATCACACAAAGTACAACAAGAACCCTAATTAACTCCCCTTCCCAGGAAAATTTCTGCTGCCTTACAGCCTTGGTGACTAAACGGCCTCCCAGTGCTTTGTAAAAACATCTAACGATGGTGCCTCCTCACCTCTGCAGGAATCCTATTCTGCCGGGACGGGGGGGGACGGGACACCGCTGTAGAAAAAGCATGGGTTCTACCTTAACCTGGAGAACAATTAGCAGATGTGAGCCACAAGACCATGGTTGGCACATGGATGCATGGAGAGAGACAGTCCTTCAGGTAGGTGGATCTTGGCCATGAATGGCTTTGAAGACGATAACCAGCCCAGCCCCTGAACTGAACTCGGAAACAGACTGGTAGCCAATGTAGCTATTTTAAAATGGATGAGATGTTTTCCTGTTGGCTGTGTGTATGAAATGCCATCAAGTTGCAGCCAATTTATGGTGACCCCATAAGGTTTTCAAGGGAAGAGATAAACAGAGGTGGTTTGCCATTGCCTGTCTCTGCAATAGCAACCCTGGTCTTCCTTTGTGGTCTCCCATCCAAGTGCTAACCAGGGCGGACCCTGCTTAGCTTCCAAAAATTAAGTGCTGTGAAGGGAGAACTAAGGCTCCCATAAGGCTGTGCAAAAAATCATGTGCCCTTGCAAAATAATGTCCATCACACAGCCTTAAAGAAACATCAAATGCTCACTCTTTTCACAATTGGCTGCCAAGCTACAATAGATTTGTGGGAGAGCAATGGAAGAAAGACTCCCATCAGGATGTATAAGAATTTACATGGGTGAAACACTGCCAATTGCACAGGACTATACTGTTTGAATATGTGGTGAACAAGTTCAAACAGCTGAACTGATTGCTGAAAAGTGGCTCCCCATTTGCAACCAGCAAAGGGTCTGTGAGCCAAAAGAGCAAGCGGTTAAGCATCCCAAGAAATTTCCCCCCCAAGTAATTTGTGAGGAAGGGAAAGGAAATCAGATGACTACTTATTAGCAAAGAAAAAGAATCTATATGGTTACTTGTAAGTAAGTAAAGGGAGGGAGGGCCATGACTCAATGATTAAAGCACCTAACCTGCACACAGAAGATCCCAAGATCATTCCTGGTCATCTCTAGTTAAATGAGCTCAGGTAGCAAGTGTTAGGAAAGACCTTTCTCTACTTAAGACCCTGGAGAACCACTGCCAAGCCAGAGTAGACAGAATTGAACTAAAGTGAATACATGAAGCTCCCTTATGTTGAATCAGACCATTAGTCCATCAAGGTCAGTATTATCTACTCAGACTGGCAGTGACTCTAGCGGGTTTCAGGGAGAGGTCACTCACATTGGTGATGGAAAGTCCCATCAAGTCATAGCCGACTAATGGGGACCCCGTAGCATAGGGTTTCCAAGCAAGAGATGCTCACAGGTGGCTTGCTATTGCCTGCCTGTGTGTAGTGATTATGGTCTTGTTTGATTGTCTCCTTTCCAAATACTAACCAGGGCTAAACCTTCTGAGCTTCCAAGATCTGATGAGATCAAGCTACCCTGGGCCATCCAAGTCAGAGTTCCTATTAACTACACTTTAATAATAACTGAGCTGCCCCATTCTGGGGTGTTTTTTTTTTTGGGGGGGGTGAGCGTGTATGAGTGTGTGTGTAACTAGAAGTCATGGTTGGCTTTTGGCAACCCCTAGTGGGGCCTGGACATTTCGGAGAGGTGGCTTGCTATTGCCTGCCTCTGTGTCTCAAGCCCTGGTATTCTTTGGAGGTCTCCCATCCAAGTATTTGCCAGGGTTGGCCCTGCTTAGCTTCGAGATCTGACGAGATTCGGCTTGCCTGGGCTACGTAGGTCAGGGGCTGCCCCATTCTGGATCAGTTCCAGTTTTCAGGTGACCTTCAAGGGCAGCCCATTGTAGAATGCATTATTGCAATGCAACTGTGAGGTTACAAAGGCATGGTGGGAGGTTTCACATCAAGACAGCAGCTTCCAAATAGCTAGGAAACTGATACCTCCCATGGTCTTCTGAGGAGGCTGAGGAAATCCAGGATTGGTTCTTTTAGGGGAGGAGATGTTTGGTTCCAATTTTTGGAGAAAGATGATGGTTTGCTCCACATGCAGCCACAGGGAGAGGTTACCAAGCCTAGGCTAGAGATAAAAGTACATTTGTGTTTTAGGCCAAGCTAAGGGTACACAGCTGAGGTGCAACTGTCCAGGATGAGATCAGCACTATTCTTTGGATTTCATATCCAAGGCTCTAGAAGCAAATAGGCACCAAAAATATATTGGCAGTTTCCATGGTGCGCCAGGATGCTATGTTGGGAATCACTGCCCTTCTGACTGGGTGAGGGGGGGAAACTGAGCAATAAGAACATAAGAACATAAGAACATAAGAGAAGCCAATGTTGAATCAGGCCAATGGCCCATCTAGTCCAACACTTCAATGATGCACATGAAAACATGAAAACATGAATACATTCTTCAACAGGCACTTTCATAGATTGTCAGACCCATGAGAAAAAGTTAGGCTGAGTTCAGACTGGCAGTGTGAAGTGGGAGGGAGTCATTGCAAAAAAGACCCAGAACAAAGTGTTCTAGGTTTTCCTGGTCACACTGCACGGACTGATGCGGGAGCATACTGGGAGGAGGTGCGAGGGAGCGTTCAGACTGCTGGCCCAGAGGTGTGGCTGTAAATGGCTTTTCCCTGGCAATTCGGCTATGTGCGCATAAGCACATCAGGGCGATTTGGGGAGGATCCCGTTGTTCCAGCACCGCATTAGGCGGTAGAGCAGAGCACTGCTGCCTCTCCAGGGCAATCAAGTGCACCTTATGCATGGAAACAGCTGGCGGACATTATTACCGCGGGTTGTTCCCGGCTTTTCGGGTTAGTGTTCATACTTCCTGGAAGCAGAATGAAGCAGGATAAAGGTGCTCTCTGGGATTTGCTACCACTTTCACCAGGTATCTTTAAAATGCAGGAGCGAAGCGGTACATGACGGGTTGACTACGGGTGGGGAACGCCAGACAGATGTGCCAGTGTGAACGGCCCTGTTAATCTGCTTGTGAAACGTTGCTCACACGCAGCTATAGCGGGGCAAACTGCCAGTCTAAATTCAACCTTAAAGATGAATTCCAAAGCCTAAACACATAGTGAGAAACTCATGAACTCTGTAAGTGTGGTGGGCAGCAGTGAACAACAGCCTAAAATGGCAAGAAATTCAGGTTGTTAGCCCAGTAGCTAATGGTGAAGGCAGATGGCTCAGTTCTAGTGCTGAGGCTCATTGGGGGGTTCTCCAAACTGCTGGGATGGAAAACTGCCAGAACTAGGTGGAAACACCCCTGGGTTCTCTGGGAAAAAGATCTTAAAAGTTAGGATGTAGCCACAGAAGAAGGGGCTTGTAAATGAGCTTACCGGGGCCTGCTTCCAGTAATTGTTGCTCATCTGGTCAACGGGTGGAAGCAGGCTAGCAAAAATGAAGAGGAGGTGGTGATCTTTGTTGCCATGTGATGATGTCACTTCTGGCATGACCCGAAAGTGCTGGCCTCACGCTGGGGTGCTGTTATATCACTTGTTCTGAAACTCCACAGAGTTGGGGAGTGAGTGCTAGACCATCACCTTGGTGCAATGCTGGCACTTCCAGGTCACTCCAGAAGTGACCTCATAGCTCATTGCATGCTAACGAAGATGGCTGTCCCCTCCTATCAAATATCCACCCCCTCTCTTCCCCTGTAAATGATCTTGTAAATTCTAAATGATATGGAACTTGCTAACTTCCCTGACATTTTAAGAAGCCTGTGTGTCTGGTTATAACTGTAATTCATGTCAATATGTAGATCACTTCCGCTAGGCCAGAAAATGGGTGCTGCTTCTTCCTCTGGGCGACTTTCATGTGCTCACTGCCAAAGGAAACAAAGCCCGATGAAATGGTGTGAGACTCCGCCAATGAACCAGCAGCCATCCTATAATGGATTCGCCGAGGGTAATTTTGGGAATGATCTGTATGCTGACACAACATACAAATGACGCAGAACAAATTGTATTATTTCAGCTTGTTTATCATCTTGTCAACGTTTGTCTTCCCCCTTTCCCCCTCTCTAGCCTGTACTGGATTGTAAATCTGACTCACATGAGGAAAGTCAGGGGAGGTGCTGGCCTGTCTATAGTCGCAGCAATCTGACAATGAGAAATGCTTTCATTTATCTGTATGGAAAGGATTTAAAGGTTGCTGTGTTCATTTGTTACCCTGGATCTGGCACTTTATCATACAAACGGGATGCTTGGCCAGAAAATTATCTCTTCTTCTCAAGTCCATTAAGGGTATTTTTTTAAAAGAAAACTCTGAAAAATGGAGATACAAAAGCCCACTGATGTAAACTGCATCTAAAGCCCTGAAATTTTAGTACCTAGAAGGCATGATTAAATGCCTTGTTAATTATCCTTTCTCTCTCTCTCTCTTTTTTTTTGCAACAATAGTTGTAGATGTTCTGTTAGACATTTTACATCATTTGCACTGCCTGCAAAAATGGGGACTGTTCAACTCGTGCCAGTTTTGCCAGAATAGTGGCTGAGGACAATGCAATACAGACATCATAGACACTATCGGAGGAGCTGCAGTGGCTCAAGTGGTTAAGATGCTGAACTGCAGGCTGTGGAAGGTCAGTAGTTCAGCAGTTCGAGACCCGAGAGTGCCGCATGACAGAGGGAGCTCCTGTCTCTAGTTCCAACTCCTGCCAACCTAGCAGTTTGAAAGCAAGAAATTGCAAGTAGATAAATAGGTACCACTTCGGTGGGAAGGTAACAGCGTTCTGTGCGCCTTGGTGATTAGTCATGCCAGCCACATGACCACAGAAACATCTTCAGACAGTGCTGGCTCTTCGGCTTTGAAACTGAGATGAGCACTGCAACCCTAGAGTCGGATTCAACTGGCTTTCGAGCAAGGGAACCTTTACCTTTAGACACTATAGGTAGTGTCGATTACAGATTAAATGGGATTGTGGTTTAGCATTACAGCTTTTTTATTCTAGCAGGGCCACTGCAGCATGTCCTCCCGAAATCTATCAGGTCCATTTGAGTTGCCAACTCTGGGCTCAGAAATTCCTGGAGATTTGGTGGTGGACCTTAGTGGTGTATAATGCCTTGAAATCCACCTGTACCCCACCAAAGCCACCATTTTCTCCAGGGGAACTGATGTCTACAGTCCGGAGAGCTGTTGTAATTCAGGGCGATATTCAGGCTCCCACCTGGAGGCTGGCAACAGGGAATGCCAGCCTCCAGATGGGACCTGGGGATCTTCCAGAATTACAGCTCATCTCCAGACTACAGAGATCAGTTCTCCTGGAGAAAATGGATGAGTTGGAACTTGGAAGGTGGACTGTATGGCATTGTACCCCACTGAGGTCCCTGTCCTCCCCAGGATCCATTCCCAAATCTCCAGGAGTTTCCCAACCTGGATCTGGCAACCCTACACCCCTATCCCTCACCCGCCAGTGGCCAGGGGGGATCTGGCAACCCTACTGGCAAGCAACCCTATATCTTGTATGGTTATGACAGGAAAACTAAGTTGCCCAGGGCAGTGAGAACCAGAGAGGACTGTGAGGAGTTCCAGAGGGATCTGTTGAGGCTGGGCAAGTAGGCATTAACATGGCAAATGAGGTTCAGTGTGGGCAAGTGCAAAGTAATGCACATTGGAGCCCAAAACCCTAACTATAAATATATGTTGATGGGGTCTGAACTGCTGGGGATTATTAGGAAGAGGATTGAATCAGCCAGTATAATAATGTCCCAGATAAATCTATGGTTCGGCCTCATTTAAAGTATTTACAGTTCTGGCCACTGCAGCTCAAAAAAGATATTATAGCATTGGAATAGGTGCAGAAGAGGGCAACTAAAATGATTAAGGGGATGGAACACCTTCCCTATGAAGAAAGGTTAAAGGAGCTCAGGGCTCTGTAGCTTGGAGAAATGGCGACTGACGGGTGACATGATAGAGGTTTACAAAATTATGTGTGGGATAGAGAAGGTAGAGAAAGAAGTCCTTTTCTCCCTTTCTCACAATATCAGAATTCAGGGCACTCAATGAAATTAATGAACAGTAGGCTTAGAACAGATAAAAGGAAGTACATCTTCACCCACAGAATAATTAACGTGTGGAATTCACAGCCATAGGAAGTGGAGGAAGCTACAAGCATAGACAGTTTCAAAAGGGGATTGGATAAACATATGGAGCAGAGGTCCATCAGTGCTATTAGCCACAGGGTATAGCTGTAACACCATGTCTGGGGCAGAGATGCTCTGTATTCTTGGTGCTTGGGGGGGCAACACTTGGAGGGTGGGGGTTCTGGCCCCGCTAGTTTTGCCCAAAAATGAGAGCATCACTCCCTGACATTGGCAATGTGATGATGTAACTTTTGGGTTATGACATCATGAAAGTGTGCAGCAGAAGATCCCAACAAGCCCCAGGATGCCTCCGCCGGCTGGCAGGCAACTCTAGAAAGGAAGGAGATTGTAAGCCATTTGGAGTCTTCTTAAGGTAGAGAAAAGTGGGGTATCAAAACCTCCTCTTATTATTATTTCCCCAGCTCTGCTAACAGGAGCACGCAAGAGAAGCCGCCTGTCTGCCTCAGCTCCCAGTCCAGCAGTGAACTGAAGGGCTGCAATTATTTATTATTTATTTAAAGCATTTTTACCCTGCCTTTCCACATGATTAGAGCCCCTTTGTGAACACAAGCCTCCAAAGTGGTTTGCAATATCAAATATAAAAATTAGCACCAAAAAAATTGTTTGTTTGTTTTCACGAGGAATGGGAAAGAATGACTGAAGAGACTTCAGAGAAAAGACAGTTATTCTTCATACCCTTTGCAGAGCAAAGAAAAAGAGAGAGAGAGAAGAAAAGGCTGTGGCATTTTTGTCCTTTGTTTATTGCTTGTGCGGCAGCAGACATTTGGCATTTTTGAAATGACATATTGATTTCTACTCCCTTTGATTTAAAAAAACAAAAACAAAACAACTTTTACTGCAGTTCTCTCACTGACAGACTGTTTTTTAAAAAACAAAACACTAGTGGTAGAACATCATTTAGAATCTAGGAGACAGATATATCAACATTTACCTCAGAGCGTTTGCATCTGCATTGTTGAGCTATTAATGAGTTAGTGGCCTGTATGACTGAAATGAGTAGAACATTAAAATGAAGAGAGAGACAGAGAGAGAGACAGAGAGAAAGTGTGAGTACGACTAAACCTCGTGAGTGAAAGCTTTAATTATTCCCATGTTCAGGTCATTAGCTGCATAACTACCTGTGGATGAAATGATAATTACTCTCTCATAAAGCTAATGAATTTGCTTTGGCTACACTAGAACTCTGTATATCTAACCGCACAAGACGACTTGTACAATTTAACACCAAGGGTTTAATATGGTCAAAGAGTCATACAGAAGGCACTTAAGAGGTGCAAGGAGAGGAATATTTTGAATCTGTGAATCCTGTTAACAGAATCTTAGAGATGGTTCAGGTCTCCCACTACATTGGGAGACTTCCCACTGGCAGCCCATGACCTCTGCCGCCACTCAGTAGGACAGCAGGGGGAAAAATGCAGGTCCATCAAAGTCAGTATTGTCTACTTTGACTAGCAGCAGCTCTCCAGGGTCTCAGAGAGTGGTCTTTCACATCACCTACTGCCTGGTCCTTTTAACTGGAGATACCAGGGATTGACCCTGAAACTTTCTGCATGCAAAGCAGAGGCCTTTCTACAGACTCACAGGCCCTCCCTTAGAATGGATGCTGAGGCGATGCTCTAGGAGTGCTAGAGTGTGACCCTGACATGATGAAGTTACTTCTGGGTTCATGCCAGAATAAACATAAAAAACATAAGAAGGGCACTGCTGGATCAGACCAGTGGTCCATCCAGTCCAGCATCCTGTCTCACACAGTGGTCAACCAGTTCCTCTGGACAGCCAACAACAGGGTATAGAGGCTGAGACCTTCCCCCAACGTTGCCTCCTGGCTCTGGGATTCAGAGGTTTGCATTTCCCTGTCCCCTCCAAGCCTCTCACTAGGTGCTCAGCTGGCAACCCAACCTAAAGAAAACCTTGAAACGCACAGTGCGTTGCATATTACATCTACTTCATTAGTTGCTTTTGGTTTTCAAGATCAGTTTAAGGTTCTGTTTCTTATCCCTAATATTCTTCATGACGTGGGGCCCAGGTATTTGAAGAACAGGGTGCACGGGCTGGTCACATTCTTGTAACCAACTAATGTTTGTGATTCCCCCCTACCTCACAAGTGTATGATCCGGCTGTGCCCAAGACTATACCTTCTGGGTTGTACTGCCACCTTGCAATTTTGTTTGCCAGAACTAGTAATAGGGCTTTTAAAACTGCTGACAAGGGTTGCCAACCTCCATGTGGGGCCTGGAGATCTCCAAGAATTACATTTGATCTCCAGACTACAAAGAGTAATCCTCCTGTAGAAATTGACTGTTTTAGATATTTTTGGATGTTTAGGGTTGCCAGGCCCTACCTGGCAGCCGGTGGGGGGATCCAAGCTCCTTTCTGGGATCTTCTGCCACGTGTACTTTGCATGTGCAGCACAATGACATCACCTGAAGTGACATCATCATGTCACTGATGTCAGGGGGTGATGTTCTAGTTTTGGGGCAAACTCTATGGTTTGTAGGCGACTTTACCATAGAGTTTTGCCCCCAAACTAGACCGTTGCCGTGTGACGTCAGCAATGTGATGATGTCACTGACTTTTTTTCAACTTCAGGTTCAAGCAACAGCATCTGATGCAGGCATTTCACCCTCTTTAAAAAAATGTAATTTAAACCATATGCTCTCTCTCAAGATAATATATGCCCTTTTTTATTTTATGAAACACTAAAAAAATTCTTCACTGAATAAACTGCAGTTTTTTACTCTCTCTATGTATTATAATTTAACGTTTTTATGGGATTGCCAAAGTTGGTAGTCAAATTGAAGTCTGTCTTTTTGCGTTTTAACTTGGTTAATTGGCAACGATTTTGCTACACATCATTTAATTTTCCTTTACGACCAATTAAAAGAGACCTGAGTGGGGTGCCAACCTTTATGGAACTCATAATATTTCATTTCTTCACGCTCACTACTCCTGACTGTGTTTGTTTTAGGCTTTTATCTGAGGTTACGTGTAGAAGAACAAACTGTTTTACGATGGAAAATCCAAGGCAATAACATTTTAAAGCTTAAGAAACAACTTTAAAAACCAGGTGACTAATGCTGAAGTCAAGGTCTAAACACACAAAATGGAGCCATTAAATTGACCACATAATATACATATACTCAGTCAGAACATTTCCTCTCCCCTTCAAATACTGCCAATAGCAGTGCTTGAATATTACACTTTTTAAAAAGAAAAGAACTCAAGCGGACATCCCTTCACTCTACCTCCTACAGAATGTGTTTAAAAAATCCAGGATACAGGAACACTCATAACGAGGATTTTCTGGCTCTCCTCTTTCCAATCTCAGTGGAAAAGCTTCTGCTTTGCAAGCAGAAGGTCCCAGGTTCAATTCCCAGCACCTCTATTTGAATGCACCAGGTAGTAGGTGATATGAAAGACCTCAGTGTGAGACCCTGGAGAGCTGTTGCCAATCTGAGTAGACAATACTGACCTTGATGGACCGAGGGTTTGATTCAGTATATGGCAGATTTTCGTGTGTGTGTTATCATTCCATGGTTTCACACGTAGTTCTGGTTATTTGGCCATTTTTTAAAAATGTCTGAGTTACTTGATATAGTTCTTCAAAGTCACTCCTGAAAGCCATGATTTGAGTATAAGGCTCTCTCCGATGTCTTCTCATTTGACAATCAATGCATAGAGCATCTTTAGTTTCTCTGCAGTTTCCCTTTCTCCAGTTACCCATTTTATATGTTGTTCATCAGCTGCATCCACACAAAAAGGATTCTCTATTGGGCATTCATGGCTGCTGCAAATGCAGCAGCACTCCAGTTGGCCACTGAGCATCCACTTGGGGCTTTGCATGCACATCCTGCCATCAGTCACCATTTCCCCCTGCAGAGCTGTCATGGGGCATTCAAGTTCTGTGGCCACGTGGTGGGAGAAATGGTGGCCACGAAGGGGGTGAATGAAGGAAAATAGTTACTGTGGGCAGGAACTTTTAAAATGTGTTCCTTCCTGTCCACATGGCATGCTAATGCACTTGCATTACATTCTTCTTTCCGAAAAGATTATAGTAAAGCAGGTTTAAGAAAAAGCTTTCAGAAGGCAGCAAAAGCTTATAAAGTGGATGACTGGGTGGGGGGAGGGCATTCTGGGCAAAGGCAACCACTTTCTGTCACTTTTGCCCTTAGGATCTGACCCCTCCCACTCTCTTATATGAGGCCAGTCTGTTGCTTCCTCCTCAGCCAGGTATGGTACCTTCCCTTGTATGGGATTCCGTGACCCCATCCCCACCTGGCCTGTCTTCAATCGCCTTTTACCTGCTCCACTTGGGAGATTATAAAAGGAAAGGGAAGCCCTTCCTACCTCTTTTCCCTGCTGCCAATCCCCTTGGTGATCAGGGGCGCCTCTTAATGTCTTCCATCCTGGCCTTCCCCGGGTCCAGGCTCAGCCTTGCCTTCTGACCACTCCTCTCTCCGCTGCTGCTCGGCTCCAGCCTTATCCTCCACTGTGTTGGAGTAATCTGCCACCTCCCTCTACTAGCCTTTCTCATATGGGTGAATCATGCCCCTGGTGGTACTCAGCTCAGGTTTCCAGGGTGGGGTTGGGTCAGGGCCAGGCATTGGCTTCTGGCAACATGCCTTGGATGCATCCATGTCAGAGAGCTGTAGCATGATCTGGGAGGAACTGCCTTTGGGAACAGTGGTAGCACAAGGATAGCACGATCGTTATCTTCTCAATTTTACACCAGCAAAACTGTTTGTTTTGGGGTCTGTTCAATGGTCTGGTGTTGACCTTTAAAGTTCTCAGGATATCTGAGAGAGCATCGTTCTTTGCCTGTATGTACTTGTCTATAGCTTAAGATCAACTCACACGGGCCTTCTCTCTGTGCTTGCCTTAGGTGAGGCTGGTGGGCATATCGAGGACTACTTTTCCAGCCATGGTTCTGAAACTTGGGAATTTCTTGCCAAGTCACATTGGCCCCCTTATTGCTGGCTTTCCAGAGACTAGATATGACATTCCTTTTCCAGAGGACTTTTGAAGGGGGCTAGATCCAGTGGGAACTTGAATAATATGGCTCATCTGTGTTATCTATTATCTGTGTTATTGCTCTTTTATTAGCTTTTGCTGTTTATTGCTGGGTCTTGTTTGCTTTGTTGGCTGATTTAATATGCTGGCTTTCGAGATTTCGAGATGACCTTGGTAGTCTTTCTGTGTCTTCTGGATTATTTCAGTGTTTTCATATGGTAAATACCTTTCACCCTCTCTCTGACTACGTGATGGCCACCACTTCTATACCTGACCCTTGCCCTTCATGGCTAGCTAAATCTGCTAGGGACTGTCAGGCAGCGTATGAGAAAGGGGATCTGTGTACGGCTAACCAAACATGTAACCTGAATCAATATCAATGAACAAAACTGAGCTATACTTGAAGGATGAAGCCTCCTCTCCCCCTACCCACATGGCCTGTTCCAAACTGCAGCTGTACGTGCACTTCACCTTTTACATACTGACAGACATTCAAGCTCTTGTCACTTTTATCCATGACATTAATTTGGAACGGCAGAATGAACTTGCGATTCAACAGAGGGTGAGCTGTATCAGGAGGACCTCTTTGCACATTACACAACCCAAACGTTTTCTGTCAACTTGTTCCTCTGTTTTGGCCCTATAAGACAGGTAGAGAAGAGTCACATTGTACTTGTTGCACACTCATGTAAGGAAGCTGACAAGAGCAGGAAAGCTATCCTCCCTGTTATCTCATCCTATTGATTAGGAAATTGCATGCCAAGCCGGCGCCAAATGACTGATGCGTTAAAAGAGTGATGCATCAAGCAAGGCAGGTTTTTAGCAGCAAATGTAGAGATGTATGGAGATCACATACAGATATTTTTTTAAAAAATTTAAATGCCGTCCTTTCTATGGAAGATGACATTTTGAATCCAAAAAGTAAAACCTCTGACAGGCAAACAGGATCACGACAATTAAAATCCATTGTAACAATGATTTTAATTACCCCTCAATGATTTTAATTACCATGTAAACCACTGATAATTAGAGGGAGGAGGAGGAGGAGAAGAAGAAGAATGGATTTATACCCTGTCCTTCACTACCCAAAGGAGTCTCAGAGAAGCTTACAATCTCCTTTCCCTTTCCCTCCCCACAATAGACACCCTGTGAGGTAGGTGGGGCTGAGAGAGCTCTTTCGAGGACTGCTTATTAGAGAACAGCTCTGAAAGAACTTGTAACTGACCCAAGGTCATCCAGCAGCTGCATGCAGAGTGGGGAATCAAACCTGGTTCTCCCAGATTAAAATCTGTGCTCCTAACCACTACACCATACTGGTTCTCAAATAATGGCACCATCAACTGGCCAGCAGTCAGGGCCAAACTAGATGCGACAGTATCCTCACGTTGGGGACACCACCATCATTTTAATTTAATTTAAAAATGGCTCAAGGGTCCAGTCCGGATCAGGCTCACAGCATGGTGGTCTGAGATGCCCTTCTTTCTCCTCTCGTGCTCCTTTTCAAGTGTCGCAACAGCTGCACCGCCTGCAGCTGTTTCAACACTTAATAAGGCTTGCAGGGGAAGGGGGAGAATAAGAGCACCTCTGTCGCACTGCATGATGGACACAAGGATGCCATCCCATCTAGTGTGGCCCTCAGTTGCAGACAAGACATGAGTGGGTTACATTGGTCAGTCATTGCTCAGGTTCTAACAAACGTGAGCCAGATGCGGCACCAGGAGCAGGCACACAGTTACAGAGTCAGTCTGTTACGGCAAAAATAAACAAACAGGTGGTTCATGGCTTTTCGCAGCACTATCGCTTGCTAATGTCTATACATCAAGCTGCATAGATAAGGGGGACAGTTGAAAATATGCTAGCCTGTGATCATAGCCATAGTACTAGAGGATAATGTGTTTAGTAATTAAAACACTGGTTAATTGCTGTCTCCCCCACCCAGCTTTCCTAACACAGTTTTGAATGTGATTCCAGTCTTACGCCCTGCAGCATCTAAAAAAGAGAATACAGGTACTGTAATCAAGTCAACAAAAGAATCACAATATGATCATAAGCAAATCATCCCCCCCTCCCGTATAGCTGATGGTATGCAATATCAAAGAGATATGGCTTCTTTTAAGACTCTGTGCATGCCTTCTTGTGATGTTTTATGTTGTTTTAATGTTTTAATCATGGCTCTGTGCCTAATTGTTTAATCTTGGCATTGTGCCCTAATTGTTAGCCGCCCTGAGCCCATTTAAGGAGGGTGGGATATAAATCGAATAATAAAATAAATAAATAAATGACTACATATCTAAACTGGAGAAAAGAGGGAATAAATGGATTGACTTCTAGTGTCCTGGCCCCACTGCTGAACCTCCTGATGGCACTGGTATTATTGGCTACTGTGTGACACAGAGTGTTGGACTGAATGGGCCATTGGCCTGATTCAGCATTGGCTTCTCTTATGTTCTTATGTTCATTTAGCATGCAAATAATTTCCATTATTTAACAAGTCTGGTGAGCCGCCCATCTCTTCAAAGCCAAATGGTTCTGACTAAATATACAGACATTAGGTGCTACATACCTAGTGAGGTATGGAAATACAGCTATTCATATTGCTAGTCAATGGATCACTGCCAAGTCCCATCCCATGACATCATTTGGACCCAATCATGACATCAATAAGCTCCAGCCATTAAATCTCAAGAGCTTGTAATGATGGAGACCCTCATTGTTGGCATGTACCTCACCATAATATTTCTTTTTTTTCCCTTCACTTTTTTTTAATATGATAATTTGTTTTCAGTACAACCAACAAACATGAAACATTTTACAAAAAGATAACCTAACAAACAACAAAGACAACTGGGATAGAAAATAAATAAGCAAATACCAAACATTAGATCTTGCAACAAATAAATATCCTTAATATTACATTTCAGTTAAGTACTTCGGTTTTTTGGAACCACTTCCATCTGCATCGAATAGTTCTGTCCTGTGAAAGGGTCCACTTGCTGATTTCTCTATACCAAGCTGCTGTTAAAGATACAACAGCCGACCAGGTAATTGGGGGGTGGGGTAGTCCGTTGGTAACCTTGTTATTGTTTCTACCACCATTTTTATTGTCTCCACACTTAAGCAAGTAATTAACTTTAATATTAAATGGGATTTTTCACCTAGCTGGTTCTTTAAGATATACTAATTAACACCTCTGATTGCCATTCCCCCTGAGCTACAAGTTGAACAAAGTAATAATGCTGATGAAAATGGGGAAGAAATATTATAAAGCACTTAATATACTTGGTTAAATTTTCACACCTGCTGTGCTGCAGGCCCTGAGGCCATTAACACAGGAAATATCTACGGAGAAATGGCTTTTCCTGAAAGGGTTTGTGGAGAGTAGGAAAAGGGTTCTGTAGGTACAAATAGACTATTTAAATTAAGATTACATTTGCCACAGTGTTGCAAATTAACTCTGCAATCCTAAACAGAGTCACATCCTTCTAAGACTGTTAACTTCAATGGGTTTAGAAGGGTGTAACTTTGCTCAGGATCTAGGGTTGCCAATTCCAGGCTGGGAAATTCCTGTAGATTCCATGTCAGTATCTTTCTCAAGGTGTTTACCAAAAAAGCCGTCCCATGGTGATAAAAATAATTGCATGAATACTCAACAGAAAAGGACCATTGGGATCCCTGTACTGGTCTGCAAGGCAATCAACCTCAAGTGGAACTTGCCCAGCTGCACATTGACTTTCAATGGCGCAGATGCCGAGGGAGATATTGCCCTGGTTGTGCCTCCCATCCCTGGGGCCCATCATGAGTTCTTCATCCTGTCTTTTAAGAGGTAAAATTTGTCCTACTTGGTTCAGTAGATGGAGGTGGCCAATGAGTCCCCAGAAGCAATGCATACCCCATGTATTGTTAAAGGTAAGGGGGGGAAATGCAATTTCTGCAACTTAGCAGTCCTATTGGAAAGTGAAACCTTTCCTTGGAACTTGGAGCCATTCCGGGCCACTCTTTAGGTGGTGTGGATGGCAAAGCAACAGTATGGCTCTACCCTATTACTCTTCTGGCATCTAGAACAATAACCTAAGTAGGGACCTGGTTGCCCTGTAGGGTTGCCAGGTCTGGGTTGGAAAACACCTGGAGACTTTGGGGGTGGAGCCAGAAGAGGGCGGGGTTTGGGGAGGGGAGGAGCCTCAGTATAGTACAATGACATAGAGTCCACCCTTCAAAGCAGCCATTTTCTCCAGGGGGACTGATCTCTGTCAGCTGGAGATCAGTTGTAAAAGCGGGAGATCCCCAGGCCCCACCTGGAGGCTGGCAACCCTATTGCCCTGACCTGGATGGCCCAGGCTAGCCTGATCTCACCAGATCTCAGAAGCTAAGTAGGGCTGGCCTTGGTTAGTACTTGGATGGGAAACCACCAATAAAGTCCAGGGCTGCTACACAGAGGCTCCTATCACACAGAGAAGTAGCCACGGGATAGGCACGAATGTTGGGCAGATTTTACTGGCGTGATCATGGAGGAACATCTGGCAAGTGTCCTGCACCCACCCCGTTTCTTACCGCCGAACAGGGCTTTTTTTGTAGAAAAAGCCCAGCAGGAACTCATTACCATAATAGGCCACACCCAACAGCAGAAACTCATTAGCCTATTAGGCCATACCCTGACAGTATAGCTCATTAGCATATTAGGCCACACCTCCATGTTACTAGAAGTGTGGTCATCCAGCCACACCCACCTTTTCCTTCTTATTCTGTTTACCTTGTTTGTTGTCAGAACCCAGGGCTTTTTTTTTTGTAGCAGGAACTGCTTTGCATGTTAGGCCACACACTCCTAATGTAGCCAATCCTAATGAGTTTCTGCTGTTGGATGTGGCCTGTTAGCCTAATGAGTTCCTGTTGGGTGTGGCCAACTCAGGAGCCAGCCAGAACTCCATTCCTGTGCATTCCTGTTCCAAAATAGCCCTGCCGCCGAAGAAGTGCAGCTAAAAACTACCAGTGAAAGTCCACTATCAAAGGGGTTTGCGACGGCCCGCAGATGAAGGCTCCCATGTGATTGCTCCAGCGTGCTCCTTTTCCCTCCATACTCCCTCATTGAAGCACGCTGGAAACACACGCTGATGAAAAAAAACTGGTTCACTGCCGTTGCGTCTGATCGCGTAGTGGTGGGTCAAATTGCAACAGCGCATATAGCCTCGCCTCCCCCACGTTATCTGGCATGTGTGACCACAGCCAGAGGCAGGCAAACGACCTCTGAACACCTCTTTGCATTGAGAACCCTATGGGGTTGCCATAGGTTGGCTGTGATCTGATGGCACTTTTCCACCACCACCACCACCAAGTGGAGACATAGATGCACAAGCAGTTCCCTCGCCTGGCAGAGTGTAAGGCAGAGGGGCATATTTTCACCATCACTTTGCAACCGCTCCTAGAGAACAAGCTGTAACACGTCCCCTTGTTGTTTGTTTGGTTTCCCTCATGATTTTTAAATGCCTGGATGAAAGGGTTCAGCGTAAGCCCCTGAAAAGTTCCCAGGGCTCCTCTCAGATTTTGTGCAACGCAGTTGGAGCTTTGCTCAGTGTGGTTATTTATATTAGGTGTAAATCAGTGAACTGTTTACTTTCCAAAAAATTGAAGTCAAAGAGTCACAAAAGTGTAATTTATCATGGGGTTTTGGTTCAGTGATTCAGAACATAATAATAATAATAATAAAAAAGGCAACTAAAGATCTGATTTTGGAGAGGTGGCCAAATGGACTATAGGTGAGGTGAAGCTGAAGGAAACGACATCAAGCCTGCAGTATTCTCATCTCATCAGAGTTTACCAGTAGAGAGAGAATGATATATGGAAACCTTTAGAGGACAGCCAAAAAGTTAGAACGATCTGAAAACGAAAACTGAGTAGAGTGTTGCTAGCTGCAATTCAGAAAGCATTGGCCCAAGCCAATCTAAACTAAGCCCCTTTTTTTGTCCCATTTATTTCTATGGGAATTATTTAAGCACATGGCTATCCCTCCCCCCCCAAAGTGCTAAATGGAATGTCCTTTATTGAGTCTTGTGTAGTATTAATTTGTAGATGTATTGGTTACAGTCTTCACAATAGGTGGCCACAATGCGATAAGAGATTAAAAGCAGAAAAATTCAAAACACCAGTAAATGCAACCCTATGTAAAGACGAGATGAGAGAAGAAGAGATTGGATTTATACCCCACCCTTCGCTACCCAAAGGAGTCTCAGGGCAGCTTACAAACTCCTTTCCCTTCCCCTCCCTGCAACAGACACCCTGCAAGGTAGGTGGGGCTGAGAGAGCTCTTGACAGAAACTGTTCCTTTTTCAAGAACAGCTGTGCCAGAACTATGACTTGTCCAAGGTCATCCAGCAGGTACAAGTGGACGAGTGGGGAATCAAACCCGGTTCTCCCAGATTAAGAGTCCGTGCACTTAACCACTACACCAAACTGGATCTGTAGAAGCCCCCTCCCCATGTATTCAACATTTATCCACCAAACAGAAACAAGTACAAAAGAATCTAACTGGGAAGTGCGTTGTTAGATAAAACAGAATAGAGTTCATTTATTGGTAGAACACAGCGGAATAGACAAACTGGACCTCCCGTAAAAGGGGATTCCAGCTGGTGGGTGCTACGCTAGACTGATCTCGTCAGATCTCGGAAGCTAAGCAGGGTCAGCCCCCTGGTCCGTATTTGGACAACTGCTCGTACAAATGATCTCCAAACAGCCAAGATCAGTTCCCCTGGATAAAATGTCTGTTGATGGGGGGGTGTTACCTTCGATACTCCATCAGAAAGTCTCTACTCATTCCTGTTGGGTTTGATTCTTAAAGAAAGTTTGTATTTAGCAGAGTAAAAATCATTTTAGTCTGCAGAGCAAGTATTGAGAGACTGAGTCCATGTGAATATAAAAAGTATAAAAGTTTACTTTAACACTAGCATGGGAAAAGGGTACTTGGGTCGTAAAATAACAAAGAGCTACATTGCTACATCCTTATAGCTAAACAGACAAGACAGGAAGAATGGCTTCTCCTTCTCAACAAGAACAAAGATAGGAACGAGAATCCCAATATGCTAAACACCTGATACATTGATTTCCAATCAGATAGCTAGGGTTCTTACAAAGTTCCTGGGCATTCTACAGAGTAAATACATTAGTTACAAACATGTGACTTCCTGTTTACCAATACTAACAACATTAACCCTGAAAATACTGGTGTTTTAAACTTGTTACATCCAACAGTTCCTCACTTGGCCTAGTTCTGCAATTCAACGAGGACGTTTTCAGTTCAGTAAAGATTCAGAAGAGCATTTTGAGGATAAGGCTATCCTGCTGTTGCGACAGTCTTGACATATTACAAAGGACTTTAGAGAAGGGAAATAAAATTCTGCCTTGTCTGATGGTGAGAGGGATCAACATGATATCTTTAAACTCAATGGAGAGCCCATGTAGGATATTGGCTAGAGTGTTGGACTGGGCTCTGGGAGACCCAGGTTCTAAACCTCACTTTCCCATGGAAACTTCCTGGGGGACCTTGGGCCAGTCATAAACACTCTCAGACCAACCTCACTCACTGGTTTGTTTCAAGGGTAAACAAAGGAGAGAAGAATGATTTTAAGCCCCTTTGGGGAGAAAAGTGGGATATAAATGAAGTAAATAATAAATAATGACACTAGAACTCAAAAGGAGGGTCGAGGTTTAACTTTGGGAAGCATGTCTTAACCACAGAAGCCTATGGCCTTGCATCAAACTACTCCACAATGTTCTGTAATCTTCTTCCTTGGAGGTTCCAAGACAGGATTGAACAGATGCTTTTATCAGTTTAGAGGGAATGGAACCACCAAAGGGGCTGACATGTAGACTTAGAACCTATTTATGGCCAATTAAGGTGCTCCAAAACTTTCCCTGCATTATTCTGCCCACTGACACCAATGTTTACCAGACTGGGTGATCAGACAAAGATTTCAAGGCTATAAGGGTTATTGACTGGTGGAGCTTTTTACAATACTACCTTTAAGTTTCTGAGCATCTCCACAACCATGACTCCTAGAAACTTGCAAGACCAATTTAAAACAACAACACAGACAGAATATATTGCATTCCAATCTACCCAGTAGTATGTGCACCATACTGGTTTCTATGTATAATCTGTTGTATTGTAACACTAGAATCAAATATTTCTGGCAAACAGAGCCTCCACTAGTAAATTTACAGAAACTCTGTATTAACTTCTCTTTATACTACTCATTTGTATTATTTATTCATGTTCTCATTGCACAGTTCTGTTTTGCTCAGACACCTCCGTTGATTTGGATTCGTTTTATGATAATTAAAAAAAAGGAGGCGATGCCTGACTTAGAACCATAAATCAGTTTTAGTGTGTGAGTTTCCAGTGTAATAAGACATATGGAATAGGAGAAGGTGTGCTCGCCAGAGCAGATGGCTTTTTCGGTTTGGGTGATCAGTATCTCTCATATCTCTTTCCGGAGACAGCCCTGTTTTTAATCAAGAAGCTAAAAAAACTGCACATTCGTGACTCTTATGATCTGTGACTGATAAGAAACTCTAGGCCAGAGTTCAATAGCCATCCTAAAAGATGAATCGCCATGGGCAAGCCATCAAATACTACATTAGTGTGTTCTTACAGTTTGCATTATACCAAGTAGTTTTAACCTCAAAGATTGGGAGCACCCACAGTATAATAGAACTTTGGCAAGGACACCAAGGATAAAGTCAAATGTTGCAAAACGTATCATTGGGAGATCTTTAATATCCCTTCGGGGAGGAAGAACATCTGCTTACCATCTTAGCAGCAGCCTTGCGTTTATCCCTAAAGAGGAAAGCGGCAATGTTATCTGCCCTCAAACAGCATCCTTGGATTTTTATTGGTGCCATTAAAAGAGGCTATTTATGATCCCAAAAGTTGCAGTGGGGAAAACTATGGCTTAACGAGCAACTCTGGGTCAAAAGCTTACTTTGTCGCAGCCTGGCATGAAAATGCACTGTTGCAATCAGTCCACATGCAAAGAATGGTGGGATCAGGGTCAATGAGTCCATGGAAGGTGCAGAACTGGAACACAAGTCTTCCAGATGTTGGTTTGTGGGGGAAATGCTTGAGAACCATGACAGAAATATCGTGGAGAAACGGGTGGATTTAAAAATATTTTGGTGACCTGTGCACAAATGATAAAACATTATATCTAGTAGTCAAGTGTGGCCTTATCTCCCAAAAGTTAAATCTGTGGACTTGGCCACTCTGGCATAGAACAGTTGTTGTTGTTGTTCAGTCGCACAGTCGAGTCCAACTCTTTGCGACCCCATGGACCAGATTACGCCAGGCCCTCCTTTCTTCCGCTGTCCGCTGAAGTTTGCTCAATTGGCATAGAACTGATAGTTCTGCAAACTGGGACGGGGAGCAGATGTACAAAAAAAAATCTGAAAAATCTTTAAAAAATACATGGGTGTGTGTGTGTCAAATGTTCCCTGAAACAAGAGTATTGTCTGCACACTTGCAGACAATGTACTTTCCTCCTCCTGTGTTGGCAGAGAACAGAAAGTGCACAAAGCAGGGATGCCAGCCTCCAGGTGGTACAGAGATCAGTTCCCCTGGAGAAAATGGGTGCTCTGGAGAATGGATGCTTTGGAGGGTGGGCCCTATGGCATTGTGCCCTGCTGAGGTCCCTGCCCTCCCAAGACTCCATCTCCAAATCTCCCGGAGTTTTCCAACCCGGATCTGGCAATCTTCCCCCCCATTCCCTGCTGACGGCCAGAGAGGACCTGGCAACCCTAGCGCCAAGCCCAGTGCTGGTGAAGTTTGGGGGTGCTGAAAAGTTGTATTGGGTCTGGCAGCAGAGGCTGGGAACCACTGTACTGCCAACCTTCAAACTTGGGTTTCTGTCAGTAAAAGTCAGGGGAAGGGGTAGGTCCATTTCTGACTGTTTTTGGCTTTTGTGGGAGGAGTTATCAGGGCCAGCAGCTATCGGGCAATGTAGTACCACATGACTTGCATGACTCACAGGAGGAAATAGTGGGGGAGAGGAAAATTAGATCCCCTGTTATGTCCTATGACCAGGAGCCAGAGCAGGCAGAAAGCAGCCGAGCTCCATTCCTGAGAACAATAGGGATTGGGCTCCTGAGCTCGCCAAACTCGCCAATAGGAATGTGGGGTGTCCCCCCCCTTACTGTATATAGTTGGCCTGCTGGCCGTTACTGTTTGTCTTTGTTGTGAAGTACGAATAAACGCGTCTTCTCTTATGTCATTGTCCAAGTCATGAGGCACGGAACCCAGTACTTTACATCCCCCCTCCGTTGCAAGTCCTTCAGGTCCCCCACTTATAAATAATAATCACAGTGACTGACTGTAACTAGGCACTGTACCTAGGCCACCAGTTATCTTGTGTCATGCCTGAAGGTCCTATCTAGCCTGCCAGTTACGATATGCCTCTTTAGCCCTGCAGTCTGTGCCCCTGCCTTCAGAGGCGAGGTGGGGGGCAACTAGAAAAAGGGTGTCTGTGTTGGTGGCATCTTGTATTCAGAAAGTCTTCCCGCTGGAGGATCGTCACGTGCTGAACTTGCTTTAGGTACCAGGCTAAAACATTCCCTTTCTACCCAGGTGTTTGACAAAGGTTTTTTTAAAAAAATCTTTCCAACAATGTTATGATCTGCTTTTGATCTGAGGTATAGATCAAGATGGGTAGTCGTGTTAGTCTGCCTGTAGCAGCAGAAAAGAGTCCAGTAGCACCCGAAAGACTAACAAAATTTGTGTCAGGGGATGACCTTTCATGAAGAAGTGAGCAGTGCCTCACGAAAGCTCCTGTCCTGCCACATATTTTGTTAAGTCTTTCATGTACTACTGGACTCTTGCTCTTTTCTATTCTTTATGGATAGGTTAAGCCCTGGGCTTGGCTTAATGGCTTGTTGTTTTTATATTGGTTTATAGCCCACTTTGTCATATAAAGTAAAGGTAAAGGTTCCCTTGCTCGAAAGCCAGTCAAATCTCCGTTTCAAAGCCAAAGAGCCAGTGCTGTCCAAAGACGTTTCCGTGGTCATGTGGCCAGCATGACTAAACACCAAGGTGCACGGAACGCTGTTACCTTCCCACCGAAGTGGTACCTATCTATCTACTTGCAGTTTCTTGCTTTCAAACTGCTAGGTTGGCAGGAGCTGGAACTAGAGACGGGAGCTCACTCCGTCATGCGGCACTCTTGGGTCTAGAACTGCTGAACTACTGACCTTCCACAGCCTACAGTTCAGCATCTTAACCACTTGAGCCACCACAGCTCCCACTCTGCCATATGCAGACAGCCAAAGTCTGATGGAGGCAGGGTGAAGTAGGAACATGCCCATTGGACCCATTCCTGACCTCCTTGAATTGATTGGGCCCTCTATATAGAGGTTACACACGTAGGAAAAATATATGATCAACATTTCGAAGTCAGGAGCAGGGCCTATGGGTGTGGGAAGTGACCATCTACCATGTTGCTCTTTAAAGTATCTTGCAATTTTTGATTTTGTTGCAGAAAATTAAAGTTGCAATCCTATGCTAGTTTATTTGGAAATAAGTTTTGTTTATTAAATTAGTGGGGCTTGCTCTGTGCTTTCTTGCAACATCCAAGAGACAACTGGGGGGGGGGGGCATGATAGAGGTTTATAAAATTATGCATGGGTAGAGAGAGTTGACAAAGAACTTTTTCTTCCTCTCTCAAAATACTAGGATTCAGGAGCATCCAATGAAAGTGACTCAGGATGGATAACAGGAAATACTTTATATAGCAAGCAACTAAAATGTGAAATTCACTGCCTGAGGATATAGTGATGGCCACAGGCATAAACAGTTTTGAAAGGAGGTTAGACAGCTTCATGGAGGACAGGGCTATCAGTTGCTACTAGCCAAGGTGATTAAAGGGAACCTCCATATCTAGAGGCAGTCAGCCCCTGAATCCCAGTGCCAGGAGACAACACTGGGAAAGGCCTTGGCCTTTATTCCCTGTTTTTGGTCCTCCAGAGGAACTGGCTGGCCACAGTGTGAGACAGGATGCTGGACTAGTTGAACCACCAGATCTTCTTATGTTCGTAAACACTGTTGCCATTGGTGGTTTTAAAGTCAAACATCACTCTCCTCAAGCTCCTCTTTTTTTTCTGACAAGACCTCATAAATTTCTCTCTGTGGGTGAAAAAGAAACTCAGGGTGGATGATCTTGTGGGGGTAAAACCCAGAGAGATGGGGCCCCACTGCTGGACCTCCTGATGGCACCTGGTATTTTTGGCCACTGTGTGACAAGAGTGTTGGACTGGATGGGCCATTGGCCTGATTCAGCATTGGCTTCTCTTATGTTCTTATTAAGCTTAAGCTGTCTTCTCCACACATACCTTTCCTCTGCTCAGATGTATCGCTTGCTCAGGCTGATTTAAAAACAACAACAACAACAACCCTACAGAGGAAATGACAACAGCAAGCCTGTTGTAATGTGTATTTTGAACCTCCATATAAGGCAGTTCTTTGTATTGTATAAAGAGCGTTATACACAGGTATTAATTTATTTTCACAGATGATAACATGGGGAAAAACCCAATGATGTTGGCAGGACATCTGGAAATGTAAACTAAATGAGACATTTAACACCATTCTGGGGTTCCTAAACCTGCCATAACAGCAGTATCCACTAGCATGTTTATCTTTGGGATGAGAAGATGAGCATGCAGGGGGTTTCCCTGGTGTGGTAAGCTTATTGAATCTAACACAGTGTCAAATCTGGTTCACCAGGTGAATTCAAATTGGATTGCAGCATTGTACCATTTCTAGCAGCCAGTACCATTTCTAGAAGTCAGGCTCAGGTCAAATTATAAGCCAAACAGGTTGGTGGCATCTTTGACTGAAAGGCTTCTTTCTGATTGAATGCTTTAGCTTGGTATTGCCACATCACGGGACTCAGCTGTGCCGTATTTATTTTCCATACCACTTGCACAAGAGCCAGCAAAGGGTATTGATTTTTCAAGCTTCATGCTCTCAATTTTGGCTTTTTAAAAAATTACCAGTGCCCTTTGGTGCCTGAGACTGTTGAAAAAGTCTTTTGGGTTTTGTGTGTTTGTTTCAGGGCCTAAACCTCCAGTAAACTTAGCAATCTTATTCATATCCTTCCTATATCTGAAAAAATTCAGGCGAGCTATACTCATGAACATCAAGCAAACAGTGGTAAACAAACAAGCTAACTGAGGGGGAAGTAACAGCTATCCACTATACCATGGAGATGCTATATTTTCATTAATCTAATTTTTGTAAATAGGTTTTTTTTTTCCTTTCTGAGAATATGAAATCATCTACCAAGTTTATGGGGCTCACAAGAAGGAAACGCTTCTGGGTCTGTCTTCTGGAGACATCCTCCTTCTACCTGTAGTACAGGTGCCCTTGGACCTGTCCTTACATTAACAGAACCATGTAATTGAGCTTACTACTGTAGATCACATGGAAGGAGCCAGTGTGAGGTTTATTCCTTATTCCAGCTCTGTCCATCAGTAGGGAGTAGACACATTCTGTCACATATATGTATGTTGCTAGAACAGCATGGGATAGAGCCATGTGGAAGTAGGACAGAAATAGAAGCCAGGTTGCACAAATATAAAAGTGCCCTGCTAGATCAAACCAAGGGTCTGCCTAGTCCAGCATCCTGTCTCAGACAGTGGTCAACTAGATGCATGAGGAACTCCATAATCTGGGTGTGAAGTAGGAGACTTGGAGGGCAGAGCATGGGGAATGGGTGTTTTCAATGCATCTGTTAAAACTCGGAAGTGGCATCATTGATGCTGTAGGAGTTTACCTTAGATCCTTAGAGTGATGGTGATGTCAATGCATTAATGATGTCCTCTCTCCCATTTTTTTTTGCACTGCTCATTTGATCACTGAAAGGAAACTGAGGTGTTGTGGTGGGGTTTACCCACCAAAGGTGGGCAGATGACACCACTAGTATGAAGGCAACTGTCCTCCTTAATTGTTACTCTCCGCTAACCTAGTAATTATTAGAAATATTTTTCCATCTACCTGTTTACTACATTTTATCCCACTCTTTATACATGTAAGGATGGCTGAGTATGGTTCTCCGCCAACTGCTCTGAAACCCCATTCAGCCCTATTATTATGGATGGTTTTTGAAATGTCACGGGTATAAGGCCTAGAAACTTGTTTTTACAAATTAAAAAAAAAAAAAGACATGCTGAATTCTATTCTTGGACCAAATGTTGTGCTTGTGATATGAGAATGAACATATAGGCTGCAATCAGACAACGGGCGTAGCGAGTTTTGGCCATGCTTCTAACTTTATCTTTATTTTTCTGTGCCTGAGAGTTTTGTCTAAACATCTACCCTTAATCCACTGCAACGTGCACTCACCCTGTGGTTGACCAGATTATTGCTGTGTGGCAATCACAGAGCAGTTGGTTGGGCAGCATCCTTTAAAAAAAAAAAAATGTTTTTTTGCATCTGTGCAGAAGTGCATATTTGAAGTACCACTGCTTTTTGATAGCTCAGCAATTCCTCTGCCAAGTACTATGATCTCGTGCCTCTAGCAATTTCTTCATAGGGCTGTATATTTCTGTGGTACTCCCTGAGTGCATCCTGTACCTTTTTCTCTCCCCATAGAGCCAATAGATCAAGAATCTCCTTGGCTCTGGTCACACTGCAAAGGTAATTGCGCTTTGTTCCCGCTTTGTTTAAATCGGGAACATTTTTCTTGCATTGGGCTGCACAGCCAGCCCTCTCTTACAGCACCCGCTCGCCTGCTGCTGCGCCGTCCCTCCAGGCAATCCTGCTGGCCATGGGGGATGCTCGGGCGGCTGCTGTTTCTGCCAATACTTTGGGGGGGGGGTTGCCGCCACTGCTGCCATTGCCCCACGAAAACAGGCTCCGCCATGTCCGACGTGTCCGCCATCCTCCTTGCCGGCCCCATCCAAGCTGCCGGAGCCCCCGCCTCTCGTTCCCACCTCCAGGGCCGTCTTTTGTGCGTTCTTTTTAAAGCTTCCAGTTTGAGCGCTTGACTAAACATGTGCTTAATAAACCCATTATTAAACGTTAAATGGATTTATTAGGCACATGTTTGATCAAGCGCTCAAACCGGAAGCTTTAAAAAAAAAAAAAGCACAAAGAGCGTTCAGATGGCCCTAATCGCAATCATTGCGAAAGATGGGCTGTCCAGATAGGCAAAATAGCACATTCAAAGCGGAAGTGCCAGGAAAACACTTGATTTTCCAGGGGTCAGGAAAACCTGGCATCATTGCGCGAGTGAGCTTGCTTCGGGGCGGGAGGCGGATTGGCGCGTGTGAAGTGAAACTGACATGCGCAAGGAAACAGCAGCAAATCCCGATCAAAACGGCAGTGTGACCGGACCCCTTGTGCTGCTACAACACACCACGAGCACCAGCCATTTTGAAGCTTTCCTGCCAGAAGAATACTGGGCAGTGGCTTGGAGTCAAGTTCCGAGCGTGGCCACCAATATGGGAGCCTAACCAGGGACTGTTTCCACTGCTTTCCCACCCCAAGAAACAGGAGAAAGGGTTGTTTTTTCTTTTGTTGCTCAACCCCCCCCCCCCAGGGCTCCCAATCCCAACAAAATATTGCAGCACAGAAACACACAAGCAGTATTTCACAACCAGCTCCCTCTAAGGTGTAGAGTCATGTGAGCAAAGATTCTACTTTGTTAGCTGCTGGCATTAAAGTTATTAACGAACGATTTGGCTACTGCATAAATTAGTTTGCTCTGGAGCCATCCTTCCTGAGCTAAGACAAAAATGTGTGAGCTAGAGGTTAAAAAACTGTGAGCTAGCTCACACTAACTCAGCTTAGAAGGAACACTGTTCACAACCCTGGGAATGGGATATGGACGATGATGTTTGAATGTGCCTTTTCAATCCACAGGATAACAGTGATGACATCAGATCAAACAGCTCGTCTGACTGCACCCGTAGAGTGTGTAACAGCCTTGCCTTGTAAATGCCACATTTGACCACAAAGTTATAAGGTTATAAGTAATGATTATGCTTTTTAGAGGTTCTCTGTAACTGAGAAAGTGTTCAAATGAAGTTTGAGGTCATCTATACTGTAACTAGGACTGCCAATCTCCAGGTGGCACCTGGAGATCTCATATTATTACAATTGATCTCCAGATTGTTGGAATATACAAGGTCTTTAATGCACCTACTTGAAGAAGATCAGAAGCACAGCCTATAGTGGACAGCTGAAGGACTGCTAGTTAACATACCTAGATTAGGGACTTCACACAATTTCAAATCATGTCCTTGCTGTCTCCTGATTGGCTCTTCTGGAGACTTCTTGTTCCTGCAGATCTTCTGTTGTTGTCGTTCACCCTTCAGAAGTTAAGTTAGACAGTTAAGGTTCTCTCTGTCTTCTGTGTTCTATAACAACTTGTTCTTCTTTAAACAAACCTATTTATTTTTCTCTGAACAGTCAGTGCTCCACATCCTTTGCATATTTAAACTCTACCAATACAGATGTCCAAGATTAGTTCCCTTGGAGGAAATGGCTGCTTTGGAGGGTGGACTCTATGGCATTATACCCTGCCGAGGTCCCTCCCCAAATCCTGCCCTTCTCAGGCTCCACCCCGCAAATCCCCAGGTATTTTCTAAAATGGGGCTGGCAGCCCTATGCCTTCTCGAAGCCCCACCTGCAGGCTGACACCCCTAAGGAAGCAGGATTTTTTGTTTGCTTCTTTGAATTTCAATTTTAATCACGTTGCTTAATGGATTCCCTTCTTAGAAAAGAACTGGGTCAGTGCAGAGAGCCTAAAGCTGAATTCATGGGTGGAGTTTCTGGAAGGGAGGGGAGAAGAGGGAGTGCTGGTTCTTCCAAAGTGGCTAGAAGTGGGTCGTTCCACTTCAGAATGCAAATATGTTGAAGGCTTGTGCTTTGATGAGAGCTACCAACAATAACAGTAGAGTCATACCTGAAGAAATCTAGTCAGTGACAAGCTGGGGAGGCTGCAAGGAATCACTGGGGGAGGGGGGCAACTCCGCCCCCCCGAGGGCAGCTGTTCAGGATAGGGCAGGGGTCCCCAGCATGAAGCCTATGGGCACCATGGTGCCCACCAACACTCCCTCTAAGTTGTGGAGTCTTGTGAGCAAAAATTTTATTTTGTGAGCTATTGGCATTAAAATTATGAGCAAGCAATTTGGCTGCTGCATAAGTTAGTTTGCTCTGGAGCCCTCCTTCCTGAGCTAAGACAAAAATGTGTGAGCTGGAGGCTAAAAGACTGTGAGCTAGCTCACACTAACTCAGCTTAGAGGGAACAGTGGTGCCCACTGACATCTTTCCTGGCACCCCCAAATGTTTTTAGAAAGTGGGTGGTATGCCAGATGGGGCTTTTGCCCAACAGGGATTATAACTGGCCATTGGAGATTTGATTGGCGGTGCTGATTTTTAAAAACATGGCTTTGGCAGCAGCTGCCACCATAGAACAAGGATCTACACTATGTGACTGGAGGTAAGCTGGGGCGGCCATTTTGTGGCTGGCTCGACTTCCTGTGGCAGCTGTTCATGGCAGCCACCATGTCATGTCCAGGGCTGCCAGGTCTGGGTTGGGAAATATCTGGAGATTTTGGGGGTGGAGCCTGAGATAGGTGGGGTTTAGGGAGGGGGGGTCTTCAATGGGCTATAATGCCACAGAGTTCACCTTTCAAAGCAGCCGTGTTCTCCAGGCAAACTCATCTCTGTTGCATGGAGATCAGTTGTAATAGTGAGATATCTCCATCCACCACCGGGAGATTGGCAACCCTAGCCATGTCAGATTACCAAAGGTAGGCAAGGGTTGCACAGCAAAGAACAGAAAACCAAACAAACCTGTGCAAAAATGATGCAACAGGGCTTCCGGTCGGAGTAAAATGGCGAATTGACACACTTTGCGAGTTGTGCAGAGTGTACTGCGGCATCTGATGACAGTCTGGGCTTTATCTGGCCCAGCGCAGCACTCTCCAGGCGGGGGAGTGGCAAGCAAGCAGCGAAGCCTGAGGGGAGTTGAGATCGGTGTGGATAAGCTTCGGAGGAAGCTTGTTTACACTTTGATCTCCTTCCGTGAAGAGGGCAGTTGCAAATCAACTCTACAGATGCCAGCTGGGCTGAGAATTCAGCATAAATTCGCCATCTACCGATCTCTTTATCATCAAGATTAACATCGTTTACAGAAGAAGCACCGCGAAACCCCGAGATTACAAGCAAGGTAACAAACGAATAAGCGCTTACCGGTTTAAAGAAGAATGTGGAATTGAAACGTACGGATAAGCGTTGAAACCTTTAAGGAACTATTCCGCTTGAATTAAAAGTAAAACGAAAGCTTTCCTTTAGAGAAAAAGGCTGAAAAGTGACTTTGTTTTGCATTCCTGTGGTCAGTCAAGTCTAAACTTTACGTAGCAGAAACGAAACTAACTGTGACTCTATGATACAGGAAGTGGGCTAGAGTGGAGGTTTTAGAGGCTGTTGTGCTGGAAACGGACGGACATTTTATTGTGTGACACCACCCTTACCGGAAGTTGGATTACAGAGACGGACTGATGAACAGGAAGTTTGGAACGAGCCTACTCTAGCCAGAAAATCATAGAGAAATTGCGCCCGACATTTTGGGGAGGACTAAATTTTAAAAAGTTATTTTCAAGCCGAAAAAGCGTTTAAACAAGTTTTAAAGGTGGCGATTTGGCTTGAAGACTGCTAATATAAAGACTGACTAGCATTGAAGTTGTCTCCAAGACGGATTTGAGGTCAAGACCCAGAGCTGCTTCATCACCTAGCCCAAGAATGACTGCAAAGGAAAAAAAGAGTGGCAAGCAGCTATGGAAGCGATGGAAAAACGGATGACCGAAGTGGTGCAGAATTTTGGAAAACAAATAGAATCACAGCTACAACAACAACTGCAACAACAGCTGCAAATTCAATTGGAGCAAATAGAACAAGTGCAAGTCCAAGTACAGAAAAAAATATGGAAGAACTGAAAGAACTGGTACTTACAGAAGTGTCAGGGATAAAAAAAGATACAGAAGAACTCAAAAAGGAAGTCAAAAGTCTGGTGACAAAATCTGAAGATATGGAACAAAAGGTTAAAAAAACCCTGTCAGAAAATACAAGGCTGGAGACCATGATGGAATATAGGGCTACTCAGAATCATCTGAGATTGAGAGGGATAGAAGAGGAGGAAGATCAGGATCTACGGGCTCTAGTAATTAAGACATTGACAACTTATGTAGGGGAAGATGAGGGAGATTTGGATGCAGACTTTGACTTGATTTATAGAGTGAATTCAGCTTATGCCAAAAGAAAGCAATTACCCAGAGATGTGATTGTTCAATTCGTGACAACAAAGATGAAGGAAGACGTTTTCAAGAAACAATTTACACAACCGTTGGAAATTAATGGAAAGAAAATAATAATTTTGAGAGAAATTCCGAGATCGATTCTACAAGACAGAAAGAAATTTAAGAAATTGACAGACAGACTAAAAGAAATGAACATTAGGTTCAGATGGGAGATTCCATATGGACTTACATTTATGTACAACTCGGTGAGATCTACTCTCAAATCTGAAGGTGATTTATACAGATTTAAAGAGAGTAATCTGGATGATTTTAAAGATATTTAACTCAACACCATTATGGATTACAAATTTTTATCTTGGAACGTAAATGGACTAAATTCACCAAGTAAAAGAAGATTAGTGAATCATTGGCTGGAGAAACAAAAATGTAACATAATTTGTTTACAAGAAACACATATTAGAAAACAAGACAATAAATATTTGACTAATAAAAAATTGGGAGAAGAATTTCATTCCTCAGCAATTAATAAGAAAAAAGGAACAGTGATTTATATTTCAAAAGAATTGGATCCTAAACAAATTTTCTCAGATAAAGAAGGAAGGTATGTTGGCGTGGAAATATGGATGAACACAAAAAAGACATTGCTTGTAAATATATATGCACCCAATGGTGCAAAAGAGACTTTCTTTAATGATTTGACCAAAGAGTTGGAGTGTTTAAATTATGACCAAATTGTTCTTGCTGGAGACTTTAATGGTACAGTGAACAACACATTGGATAGAAAATCCAAAGCAAGTGAAGAGACAGTCGGAAAGTTACCAAAAAATTTCTTTCAATTGATGAAGCAAGAGAAACTGGAAGACGTTTGGAGGAAGTGGAATCCTAAGACTAAGGACTACACGTTTTATTCGAATAGACACAATTCCTTTTCTCGAATTGACATGATTTGGATGTCAGAGGAGATGGCGCAAAAAACTTATAAAATACAAATTTTGCCGAAAACTAACTCTGATCATAATCCCCTACTTTGGATATCTAAAGCAAAACCTAAACAGTTATATTGGAGAATTAATGAAGATTTATTGGATCAAAAACAAATTAATGAAATCTTAAAAAAGGAAACGAAAAGTTTTTTTGAATTGAATTTGAATAAAGGCACGGATATACAAGTTGTATGGGATGCGTACAAAGCGGTAATGAGAGGTATGCTTATCTCTCTGAACTCCAAGGACAAAAAGCAAAAGATTCAACAACAGAAAGACCTTCATGAAAAAATTCGACAAAAAGAAAAGGAATTAAAGAAAAGACCAGGGAAGAAGAAGATTATTAAAGAGATCCACTTTCTGCAAGATCAGTTGAATGTTTTATTAAACAGAGAATTATATTGGAATTTGAAGAAATTACAGCAAAAAGCATTTGAGGGTGCAAATAAACCAGGAAAGTTTTTAGCATGGCAACTGAAAAATAGAAAAGAAAGGAATTTTATATCTAAGATTACTGAAGATGGAAAGGATGTTATGAGCTTGAACGGTATAAAAAGAGCTTTCTTTAAATATTACGCCAAATTATTCAAAAAGAAAGGAATTGATCAACAGAGAATTAAGAATTATTTGGAGACTATTGAGGTTCCAGAGCTGGGAAAACAAATTAAGGAATCATTAAATGGTTTAGTAACGAAAGAAGAAGTGACAATGGCGATAGAAGATGCAAAGTTGGGCAAAGCTCCAGGACCAGATGGCTTTACAGCAAAGTTTTATAAGAAATTTAAAGAGGAGCTAACCCCTATTTTAGTACTTCTGTCAAATGAGATAAGAAAGACCAAACGGATCCCAGATTCATGGAAAGAAGCAAATATTTCATTGATACCTAAAGAAGGTTTGGATTTGACTCAAGTAAAGAATTATAGGCCAATATCGCTATTAAATAACGATTACAAATTATTTGCAAAAATAATTTCGGAGAGACTGAAAAAATATTTGAAAGATACAATAGCGGAAGAACAAGCTGGATTTTTACCAAACAGACAAATCAGAGACAATTTAAGAGTGGTGATAGATGCAATTGAATACTATGACAAGCATCCTGAAAAAGAAGTTGGATTCCTCTTCTTAGATGCGGAAAAAGCTTTTGACAATTTAAATTGGGAGTTCATGCTGCAAGTTATTGAAAAAATGGACATTGGACAGTCCTTTTTAAACATGATTGTGGCAATATATTCAGAACAAAAAGCGGCTTTGAATATAAATAAAGAAAAGACGGACTTCTTCCAAGTCCAAAAGGGAACACGTCAAGGCTGCCCGTTATCCCCGTTGTTGTTTATTTGGATATTGGAAATATTATTGACAGCGATAAGAAAAGATAACAGTATTGAAGGACTTACAGTGAAAGGTTTTGTCTATAAATACAGGGCATTTGCAGATGATGTAATGTTTATGATCCAAGACCCAATTGAGAAAATACCACAACTGATGGAAAAAATTGAAGAATTTGGTTCAGTTGCGGGATTTTATGTTAATAAAAGTAAAACCAAAGTGATGTGCAAAAATATGACGAAACAAAGACAAACAGAACTTCAAGAGAAAATTCAATGTGAAGTAGTTACAAAGACTAAATATCTTGGAATTGAATTAACCATGAAAAATATTGACTTGTTTAAAAACAATTATGAAAAGGTGTGGCACAAGATTCAGCAAGATATGAAGAAATGGGACACTTTGAATTTATCATTGATGGGAAGAATCGCGACTGTAAAAATGAATATCTTGCCGCGTTTGATGTTTCTATTTCAGACTATTCCAATACTAAAACAAAGGAAAGTACTGGATTCGTGGCAGAAAGAATTATCTAAATTCGTATGGGCAGGAAGAAAGCCAAGGATTAAAATGAAAATTTTATGTGACGCAAGAGAGAGAGGAGGCCTACAACTACCAAATTTAAGACTGTATTATGATGCCGTCTGTTTAACATGGTTGGAACAGTGGATTAATCTGGAGAACAAGAAGTTATTGGCCCTGGAAGGGCATGATAATAAATTCGGATGGCATGCATATTTATGGTATGGAAAAGTAAAAATGGATAAATTTTTTAAACACCACTTTGTAAGACAATCACTGTTCGAGACATGGATGAGATACAGAAAATTCTTCTCAGAAGAAAGACCACTTTGGATTGTACCAGCTGAAGTGATTAATCCATATTCAAGAAATCAAGGGCTAGATTGGCTACCTTATAAAAATCTTTTAAAATCTGAAGGGAAAAATTTTGTGTTAAAAGACAGATTTGATGTTGAATTTGAATATGATTGGTTGAAGTATAGACAGATTTATGATTTATTTAAGACCGATAAAAGAGAATATGGTTTTAGAGAAAAGAATATTGAAATTGAAACTGTATGGCTTGAGAAAGGAAAAAAAATGATTTCTAAACTGTATAAGGTTCTATTGAAATGGTATACTGAGGATGAAGTTGTAAAAGAGCAAATGATAAAATGGGCTGTAAATGTTAATACAGAGATATTAATGACATCTTGGGAATACTTGTGGAAAAAGTCAATGAAAATTTCAACTTGTGTAAATGTTAAAGAGAATTGTTATAAAATGATGTACAGATGGTATATGACGCCCAAAAAAATTGCTATCATAAATGAAAGTATGTCTAACAAATGTTGGAAATGTAAGAAACATGAAGGGTCTTTTTACCATATGTGGTGGACATGTGATAAAGCAGTAAAGTATTGGACAGAGATCCACAATGAGATACAAAAAATTTTGAATTGTACTTTTAAGAAAGACCCACAGATGTTATTGCTAGGTCTTAAAATGGAAGAAATAAATGTAGCCAAGAGAACACTATTATGGTACTTGACTACAGCAGCAAGACTGACTTTTGCTCAATGTTGGAAACAAGATAAAGTACCTGAAACATGGGAATGGATTAAAAAAACGTTGTTTTTGGCGGAAATGGACAAGTTAACAAGAAAGTTAAACAACGAAGAAGATGAAACTTTTTTTAAAGATTGGAAAGACTTTCAAAAATATTTGTTGAAAAATTGGGACATTAAAAGTGGTTTGATTTGCTTTGACAGTTATTAAGAAGAAACGGAAGGAGAATTAGACTTTTGTATTGTTACCGTTAGTAAGAGAAAATAAGTTTAGAAGTAATTGTAATGGAATAAGAGAGATATTAATGGGGTTGGAGCAGTGCTGGAAGCCTGATGTGGGGGGAGAAAGGGAAAAAAGAAAAATGGGTATGTATTGGTATGTTTAAATTGTATGAACTTGTGATATATCCAATAATAAATTGTATTTACAAAAAAAAACAAAAATGATGCAACAGTACTATATAATAATTATATTGCAATGTAAAATAGTCACATAAATGTATACAATTACCTTAGAAGCTTATGCAAAATTCAGTTCATGAAGAAATATAGTCATTACTGAGGAAGATCTATGAAACGAAGTTATTAATACCCGGATCCTTCGTTCCTACTATTTACTACATGATTAACCTCACAACGTCTTTATGACCTTCTTGAGTGTATTAGATCTATACTTATATGATTTTTGTTATTTAAGATTACTATAGTGTACCTATTGGGTCACACCTGAATGATTGGAATTGTGTACATTTATGTGACTATTTTACATTGTAAGATAATTGTTATAGAAGCTGTGGTGGCTCAAGTGGTTCAGATGCTGAACTGCAGGCTGTGGAAGGTCATTAGTTCAGCAGTTCGAGATCCGGCTGCCGCATGACAGGGTGAGCTCCCGTCTCTAGTTCCAGCTCCTGCCAACCTAGCAGTTCGAAAGCAAGAAATTGCAAGTAGATAAATAGGTACCACTTCGGTGGGAAGGTAACAGTGTTCTGTGCGCCTCGGTGTTTAGTCATGCTGGCCACATGACCATGGAAATGTCTTCAGACAGCGCTGGCTCTTCGGCTTGGAAACGGAGATGAGCATCACAACCCTAGAGTCAGATCCGACTGGCTTTCGAGCAAGGGAAACCTTTACCTTTACCTATAATTGTTATATAGTATTGTAGCGTCCTTTTTGCACAGCTTTGTTTAGATTTCGAAAGGTGCCCGCTCAAAAGGTTGGGGATCTCTGGGTCTAAGTGAGCAAGATGTTCGTCTTCCAGCCCCAAAGCCTGAGCAGTGCAGCACAGGGAGAAAACGTTAGAATCCCCACAGGATAGAGATGCCAGCCTCCAGGTGGGACCTGGGGATCCCCTGGAATTACACTTTATCTCCAGACTACAGAGATCATTTCCCTTGGAGGAAATGGGTGCTTTGGGGGGGTGGATTCTATGGTATTATACCCCACTGAGGTCCCTGTTCTCCCCAAGCTCCAGGGCTCTTTCTATAGCAGGAACTCCTCTGTATATTAGGTGACACACCCCTAATGTAGCCTATCCTCCAAGAGCTTACAGAGCTCTTCTTACAGGGGCTACTGTAAGCTCTTGGAGGATTGGCTACATTAGGGGTGTGTTGCCTAATATGCAAAGAAGTTCCTGCTACAAAAAGAGCCCTGCCAAGCTCCATCTCCTGGGGTTTCCCTACCTGAATCTGGCCACCCTACCCCCCATCACCTGCTGGTGGCCAGAAGGGATCCGGCAACCATTACTGAATGTTTGTTTAACATGTTTGTTAAACTCTTCTCTCTCTCTCCCCCCAAGCTTCCCAGCGACACATTTTCCATGTCATATATGCCAATGTGCATTGTCCCTACAGCAACTCTAGTCGAATCTTTAACAAGACTCAGCTCTTTAAAAGGATAAATCTCTCCAAAGCATCCAAAGATTAGATCCTATCCGCGGTCTCAGTGACATTTTTCAAAATGGAACATAAGGAAACAAAATGCGTGGAAATATTTTGAACAGCAGGATTTTTTTTTTTTTGTCCTTACATATTTTCTTGATGCTTGGCAAATATTGTCAGCTTTGTGATCAGATTTCAAGGCGGCAGGAGCCCCGTTCTGAAGGAGAAAGTAATTTGTGTTATCAGTGCCAGGATATTGCTCAGAAGGCAGCCCGGCATCTGACGAAAACTTTTGCTTCAGCAATGAATGGAGCCCATAATTGTAAGGTTGTAAGGCTGAAACCGGCCCCACTCACCAAGAACGTAATTGGGCCTTGAACGAATTCTGACCTGCCTTTGTGCGAGCAAAAAACACAGCGGCTGCCAGAAACAAAGCGGCTGTGCTGATGAACAATAGAGTGGAACAAGTCTTGACAGCCCCAAAGGAAGAATAAGTGCAGGACTAAGAGAAGGAAATTTCCCCCCCTCCTTGTCATACATCTAATTTGAAAGGACATACCCTACAGATTAAAAAAAAATGTGCAAGGCAGGCACCCAGGACTAGAGTATTTTTTTTTTGGCAAAAAAAGTACAAAAATAGATTTTTTTTTTTACAAAAATGTAATTTGGGATTAACCCCCCCCCAAGATATCACACAAAATAAACAAACAACAACCCTAGTCCAACATTTTGAACTGCCTAATGACCCAACATGCCATGCAAAAATATTTTTTAAACGGTATGTAATCACCAAGAAGAGGGCAGACGAACATAAGAGAAACCAATGTTGGATCAGGCCAATGGCCCATCCGGTCCAACAATCTGTCACACAGCGGCCAAAAATACCAGGTGCCATCAGGAGGTCCAGCAGTGGGTCCAGGACACTAGAAGCCCTCCCACTGTTTTGCCCGCCCCCCCCAAGCACCAAGAATACAGAGCATCACTTGCCCCAGACTGAGAGTTCCTATCTATACCCTGTGGCATCTAAATGAAGATCTGAGATTTTTCTATGTTAAACTTTATCCAATATATACTATTGCCTGTATGTGCTACTATAACTAAGCAATGCTTGTCTTTTTTATTTTGGAAACTTATATATGGAAGTTAAATGATATATTGTAAGCATTATTTTGTAGGGAAGTATCTAAAGCGAAGGTTAGTTTATTATTGAGCCTTGCTACTCTGAATTTGTAGTGTGTAGTTGGTAGTTTACAGTACAAAAGCAATAAAAAAGTTTAAAAAAGGAAATAAAGATAGGAGTGGGAGAGTAGCAGGGGTTGAGGCGATAGTTACCTTTCCTGAAGACGTCTGTGAAGGAGAGATGGTGAAATGACCTGCACTTCATGGAGAGGAAGGACCCAGTATACTAGGGCGTGTGTGTGTGTTAGTAGGTGCCCGAGAGAACACAAACATAGCAATGGAGTTGCGCTGGGCTAGTTATACCCAAAAACGTGTCCAGAGGGCTTGCTAATGTTCAGGGTCCCTCTCAGAATAAAGCACTGATGAGAATCAGGGATAGAAGAAGAAGAGGTTGGATTTATACCCCACCCTTCACTACCCAAAGGAGTCTCAGAGAGGCTTACAAACTCTTTTCCCTTCCCGTCCGCACAACAGACACCCTGTGAGGTAGGTGGGACTGAGAGAGCTCTGAGAGAACTGCTCTTTTTCAAGAACAGCTGTGCCAGAACTATGGCTTGCCCAAGATCATCCAGCAGGTGCAAGTGGAGGAGTGGGGAATCAAACCCGGTTCTCCCAGATTAGAGTCCGTGCACGGTGCACTTAACCACTACACCAAAACAATGTAGTTTGGAAATGCTTTATAGGGTTCCCAGGAGTGGACAAAAGAGACCAGAGGTTCTCTTTTAGATGCAAAGCACAATTTGGGTTGGGTTCCTGATTACTTCTCCGGTGATCGAAGAACTAAAGGACTGCTAATTTAAACTAATTAAAATGAGGGAAAAATACTGCTTAATGAGCCACCTAGGTTTGGGGTTTGGGAAAGGAATAGAAGTCAAAATGTTTCATTATGAAGGAAATGTGGGTAGGAAGGCTTAGGCAAGATTGATAGGTTTAGTGATTGAGGTTGAAAGACGTAGCTCTGGGGCAAGGCAAGTCCATTGTCCAGAGTATGCAGATGTCGGCGGGATGGAGGGAGAGTCGCAGCTGTCAGAACCAAGTCTCATGTTCTCATAATCACTGCCTAGGCATGATTATGGGGCTTGCCAGTTCTGGCGTCCATCTTTGTGTCCACTTATATCAAGTTTCCTGGTAGATAGATTCCTGGGGTACCCCTATCGGGTCCATTGCTGGTTGAAATGACCCCTACTGAGGGATAGGGGTTTGGCTTTCTTACATCTGGACATACAGGCAGCTTTTCCCCATCTATCAATTAGAAGTATGGCTCTGTTGCAGATGTAACCTGTATCCATGTAACATTGCTTTGAAGAGAATGCACATTAGGATCCACATCTAAATTAACATCCCTCTGTGGGTTTTGTGATGACATTTGTGCTTGCATTTTTGTGTAAATCCCTTTTTAAACTTGTACCGATAGACTGCTTCAGCACTCAAATACATACCAGTATTTGTATACACATTCTGATCAGTCCTTTAAACCACAAGGGACTATCCTACATCCAACAGTCTTTTGGGCAAGGTGGAATGGAGCTCAGAGACTGCACACCTGGGGATGTACATGCGCAGAAGCAAAAGACATGGTACGTGGGCAGACTTCCTCTCTGCGTGCACAAAGACATGGTCGAGTCAAACCCTTCAGCTGCCATTACCATCACCGGGGACTTCTTCAATGAAACTGAACGACAGGATTTTATTAAAACATGGCATTTATTTATAACTGATTCATATGGTTTGTGATTAATGTAATTGTCTAATTAATTTAGTTAATTGATCTGTGATTAATTGTGGGGCAGTCATGCAGCAAGGATGGGGGGGAAGTATAATACTGTTGGTCTGTGCAAGAATGTGCATACTCGAAAAACTGCTTGTGCTATACTGCATAATTAGAAAAGGAGACAGTGAATCTGCCTTCCAATATATCATGAATGAGTCCATGGACAGTGAAACTGATCATAGGACAATTGGTTTCCTAGTTTGTGACTGGTAAATAGAATGGGAGCCCAACCAATTTCCTAATATTGCCCAGTTTCCATTTAGGAAACCATTTTGGCTGTTTGAGTTAGCTCCAGGGACACCAGTTCTGGTTTCAGCATATATTTGGGTTGTTGGTGGTGCAAACTAGAGGCATTCACTACAAGGGGGGGGGGAGGAACACAACTTTTAGCCCGGGCCACTCTCATTCAGTGATGCAGTGAGAGCCAGTGTGGTGTAGTGGTTAAGAGCGGCGGACTCTAATCTGGAGAACTGGGCTTGATTCCCAACTCCTCCTCCACATGCAGCCAGCTGGGTAACCTTGGGCCAGTCACATTTCTCTCAGAACTCTCTCAGGCCCACCTCCCTCACATGGTTTCTGTTGTGGGGAGAGGAAGGGAAGGTGATTGTAAGCTGCTTTGAGACTCCTTAGGGTAGAGAAAAGCTAGGTATAAAAAGCACTCCTTCTTCTTCTTTCTTCTTCTTCTGCTGCTGAGGGATGAATATTGTGTGTGAAAACGGTGTCCAGTCTAACTTGCTGACACAGAACTGAGGCAAACTACCATCAGCTTCCCTCAGAGCAATCCAAAACATCTGGGCTAGAGCGTCCTTAGCAGGAATGCCCGCAAGCAAGGTTCTTCTGGAGCAAATGGCTCCAGATGGCTCAAGCTTCTGAAGATTTGGGAGTGTCCTCAGCTACATGAGGAACATCTAATAACTCACTAGCTGTGAATTATTAAGCCCTCTATATCTCATGAATATAAATTCCATTTTGCCCAATGTATTTATAACACAGCTATATTATTCATTATGGGATTGGCAGGTTCCATATACGACTGCGGTAACAACAACAGCAATGTCCCGCTCATTTGAAAAACAAGAACAGTTTTATGGCAACATACAAATGATCAAATATCTAGGAAGATAGATGATTTCATTTTAACTCCTGCTGACATGCAATATGTCAATTAAAATATTAACATAATTTTTAATTTGGGAGATTGATTTTTCCCCCTTCCCTATATTTTAACGCAATCCATCTTTGTTTGTTCCCTGAGAGGGACAGGAGGTGTTTATTTTGTTTTATAGCCTGGTCCAAAATGGCATCTGCGGAATGAATCATCCACACCGAAGGGTGCAACTTCCCTTCATGTTACTGCTAAAGCGACATGTTACATGTTGTTTTCTGCTTATTTTTCCAGACTCTTTTTTAAAAAAGTGAGTGCTGTGGGGGGGCTAAGAATTAAAAGGGTAGAGTTGAGGGGAGGGGCTCCCTTCATGCCATTTTCCCGCCAAAAAATTATCCCCTCCCCAAACGACTTTTGTCCACACTGGATAAAATTTACAAGTATTCATATTTTCCCCCCGGCGTGGGCAAAAGCAGCTTAGGTATAGTAATTTTTGACAAGAAAATATCGTAGGGGAGTTAAATAGCCCCTCCACCATACACTGGACTTCCCCTTGAAATGGCAGCCCCTGCGGCTGCATTGCAATTAATAATAACTCCACATAATCTTTCCTTTTTAGTGATTACTTTGAAATGATGCAAGTAAAAGTCAATAGCCTTCAAAGACAGAAGGGGAAACTGCTGGCCATAAAAAGGGAATATACATACATGGTTTATCAAGGTCACTCTGAATGGCAGCAGCTCTCCAAGGTCTGAGGTAAAGGTCTTTCACATAACATAACATAAGCCCTGCTGGATCAGACCAATAGTCCATCTAGTCATAGAATCATGGACGGGACCGCCAGGGTCATCTAGTCCAATCACCTGCACAATGCAGGAAATTCACAAATACCACCCCCACCCCCAGTGACCCAGTTCCATAGTCAGTAGATGACAAAAAATCTCCAGGATCCCTGGCCAAACTGGCCTGGGGAAAAATTGCTACCTGACCCCAAAATGGCAATCAACATTTTTCTGGGCATGTAAGAAAGGGTCGGAAGAACTAAGCACTGATGCAACCATTCCTGCCCTCCCTCTCATGATCTGCCTAGAATCTTGTCTCACACAGTGGCCACCATTCCCCCTGGAGGTCCAGCAATAGAGTATAGCTGACACCTTCCCTGATGTTGTCTCCTGACAGTGGGATTCAGAGGTTGACTGCCTCCGAACATGGAGGTTTCATATCACCTAATGACCATTGTCTTTTAACTGGAGATGCTGGGGGTTGAACCTGGGACCTTCTGTATGCAAAGCAGATGCTCTACCACTGGACCATAGCCTCACTCTATGTACCAAGAAGCCAGAGTGGCTTAAGGATACTGCCTGGCTCTCGGCTAAGCTTCTGGGTCAGGGTGGCTTGTTGTTTGGACAATCAAGAGACTCAGTGCTCACTGTTCTCTTTGCTTAAAAAAGTGAGTTTTGTATATTTATGTCTGGGAGGGAAGACAGCATGGCATAGCCCGATCTTGTCAGATTCCCCAATGCTAAGCAGGATCACCATTTGGAAGGGAGACCATCAAGGAAGAGTCTGCAGAGGAAGGAATGGCCAACCATCTCTGCTTCTCCCTTGCCTTGAAACCCCCTTGCTGGGGTCATCATAAGTAAAGTGCAACTTGATGGCACTTCACAAACACACACAAACATATTTATGACCAATCATAACAGTCACATGGATAATGCTCAATATGCTGGGTTTATTTAGTTTTATCTTGAAAGTACACGAGTCTGGAGCCCTGCTGTGTATCTCCCCCCCCCAATTCCTTTGCTCCTGCAAATCCAAAAATGATGTCTCTAGGAGTGTACGGTGTGTATGTACTACAGAGACTGGATGTGATAAAACAGATGCAGTCTTCTAAATCATATCCACGCAAATGCATGCGCAGCCTGAACTGAAAGCCAGCGTACCTGCTAGAGTCACCATATGGAGGCTTCTCAAAATGACTTTATTGTTGGCAATCACAATGCGACATGTGTGACTGGCTCAGCATGCAGATTTTTTTGCCACACCACTGCAAACCTTTCTTTTTTGGATGTTTAGACATGATGAGAATTGCCCTCTCTTTGCAGTGCCAAGCTGTACCCAAACAGCACACCATATGGACCAATTTAGCATTTCCCTTGTGTGGCAGCTGTAATATTTTTAAAAAGGCCTGAAGAAGAAACACTAAGTAGCAACAGTGTGAAGAAGGGTGCTGTTAAGATGTATCTGAAGACTAACCTTGAGACAAGACATCAAAGGTCAGCAGAGAGTGTGGTACCTGGTGAGCCCACAGTCCAGGAGATTTTTGGTCTATCTACACCCACCTGGAATGTAAGAACATTCCAGAAGTCCTACTGATGTTGCAGTAGAGTTCCCATTTGCCTGCCTGTGTTAGGAGACCTCGGGGTAATTGTGGCCCTTGCTTGCTGATGTTCGCCCAATTGGCTGCCAAGAAACTGGGATTGAATAGGGGTGGGGGAATTGTCCTGGGTAGAAAAATGTAGAGGAAAAATAAGGCCTTGTCTACTTTTAGGAAGTTCTAACCATAAAGCTCCCGGCGATTCCTAGAGCCACCCTGGTCACTTATGGGTAGTTCTAGGAATCACCAGGAACTCTGTGGTTAGAACTTACTGTTGAGGGTCCCTCTGGGTTCTGTCTCCCATTCTCTCATATCATATTACAAGAACTGCTGGAGGTAGTGATGCTCTCCCACACTGCATTGTATTTTAATTCTGTAATCCTGTTACTGTTGTATTATTTAATGGATGTATTATGAATTGTTTTCTGTATTTCATAAGCATTGGGTTGCCAGGTTCCCCATGGCCACTGGCTGGGGATGGCAGTAGGGTTGCCAGATCCAGGGTGCAAAACTCCTGGAGATTAGATGATGGAGCCCTTGGAGGAGAGGGACCTCAGTGGGGTACAATGCCATAGAGTACACCCTCTATGTACATTTTCTCCAGTTCTGTAGTCTGGAGATGAGGTGTAATTCCAGGGGATCCTCGGGTCCCACCTAGAAGTTGGCATCCCTACTGAATCAGCCTTGAGTCTCAGTGAGAAAGGTGGGCTATATAACAAAATAAAGTAAATCATACACAGTTTTTAGGCCTGATAGTGCTGATGAAGCATAAAAGATCATCTAAAAAGCCATACTCTGCCCCCCCCTCCCCCGGAGGATATAAGCATAAGTGCACATGATAGGATTGCATGTACTATGAGATAACCACTGGAAGATATTTGCACAGAGCCACCCAAAAATCTGGCATTGGCCCATCCTTGAGGCTGCACGGGAAAGTAAGGGATGGTGATTCTCATCAGTAAGGTTACCAACCTCAAGATGGGGCCTGGAGTTTTCCTAGAATTCCAGTTGCTCTCCAGGCTACAGACAGTGCTCCTGGGAGAAACAGCAGCTTCAGAGGGGAAACTCAATAGTTTACTATAGGCACCTGGTAGAAATGGAAGTCCTAGAGTGGCTACAGAGGGTGGATACTCTAGGACTTCTGTTTTTTTCTGTGGTATACCAAAGAAAGGAGGAGAAACTGATTGTCAGCTGTAAAGACAACTAAAGGCTGGAAGCTGGGTGGAGATTGAGAGTGGGATAAGACTGCTGTTGCCTGGCATCCTACTATGGGCCAACAACATTTATATCAGTCTGAGCTTTCGTTGGTCACAGAAGAAGAACTGAGCACACATTGAAATAAATGTTCATTTTTAAGGTGCCATTGTTTTGTTTATTTTATTTTGCTATAACAGACTAACACGGCTACCCCTTTGTAATCCTCCCATGGTTCTTTGGCTTTTCTCTTTGAATAGCAGTTTGAGCTTTTTCAGACTGAGCGGAACACAACTTGGTAGCAGCCGGTGATACCAGGACAAATATTTAGGAGGGTTAGTGTGACATACAGAGAACATGCACACAGCAGCCTTCAAGTGATGCAAGGGGAAATAAAAAGGTAGGGGCAAGTGATATGAAGCAAGAAAATTAAAATCTGAATGCTGATGAAAAGAAGTGACCTCACAAGAAGGGGAGGAGTTAGAAGAGATGATCTGGACATGTGATAGCATGTCCCCCACTGAGGTCCCTCCACGGTGCATGCCCTGTCTCCAGATCTTAATGAATGTACTAGAATGCCTACATAAGCATTAAAGACTTGGAGAACCTAAACTTTAGGGCATATTTATTCAGGATTAATTGCTCTCAAGGTTTTTTTGGAAGGGGGGGAACCATCTTTTTGTGAATGCCTATTAAGAAACACTCACATACACAAAAATCCTGCATTTAAAATCCAGAACTTGGGCTGCAAAACTGCTCGACAACGAACCATTTCAATCCATATTTCACATTTAAAAGCAATTATTACGGTTCTTGACAGATCTAGTATTCTAGCTGTAATCTTATTAGTAGGAGCTGTAACAGGGAGACAAGCTGCAGTCAGGATGAATTTACAGTCAAGACAAAACTATTTATTTTCAGCGATACCCGTTTTTTGAGAGAGCAGATGGTTTAATTCTCCCAACCAGCTGCTAATAAATAGCATTTGGAAAAATCAGAGGTGGGGGAAATCAAAAGTAATATCATTATCATTCTTTGAGAAACTGAAGACGTGAGGCTGCGGCCTACCACGTAAAGTGAGGAGCGCCGCTTAGGGCTGCCAGCTCTGGGCTGGGAAATTCCTGGAGATTTTCGAGGTGGAGCCTGGGGGAGGGGGATGGTGGAATTTGGGGAGGAGAGGGACCTCAATGGGTTTAATGCCATAGAGTCCACATTACAAAGCAGCCATTTTCTCCAGGGGAACTGATCTCTGTAGACTGGAGACAGGGTTGCCATGTCCCTTACCTTTTTCAGCAGGGGGGGGAGTTAGTCCTGGTCTGGGACATTTGTGTGCGCGTATAGCGTGCACACCACAATGATACCATAGAGTTTTCAGACTGAAAGTTAGAATGTTCCCCTGGTGACGTGCCCAGTATGATGACATCACTTGGAGGTACATCAGCTGGATTTGGGCACTTTGGTGGCAGGGTTCCCCCCGCTAGCCAAATCTGATTGAGCTCAGGTATCTAACATGGTCATTTCATCCACTGAACATGGGCATTGTGAAGTCTATGACATCCTTACAAATGTCCAAGCATCCATGTCACCTTTGTGGTGAGGCTGCTGCCCAACATCTTGTGTTTCCTCATGCCAGCAGCCATGGAACTAAACTCCTATAAGGCCCTTCCTTCCCCCAGCTCTTCTACCAAAGCTGGGCCCACCTTCCCATGCATCCCATACCATTTTTTTTTTGTGTGTGTGGTAAAACTCTCCTAAAAAGGAGAGAATTTTATTCTTTTTATAAGAAAAGGGTAGGGTAGACAGATGGAGAAAGAAAAAGATGGAGTGAAGTTTTTTTCTGTTAAAAAGGGTTAGTTTTAGTTAGTAATCAATACCAGTTTTGGCATCTATCATGGTTAGAAGATCTTCTTTTTATCTTTGCAAAGTCCAAAATCACTCTGTTAATACAGTTAGTAAAGTCCATTGGGGTTAGTAATTAAACAGCTCCTTATAGATGTTACACGAACAGTCCTCAAGGTGTCTTTTTTTAAGTCTCTTCCAATTATGGATTGAGTCCTTTTTAGCCTTAATGCCTTCCGTTCCATCACCTCCTTCCCCTGGGCTGCTGTCTTCTTCACTGCTTATCCCAATTTTGAGTGCTGTGTCTTCCTCCATGCTGGCGTGTCTCTTCAGAAGCTTTTGCATTTTAAGGATGTAGTCCATCTTCTTTCTTTTCTCTTTTTCCTTGTACCTCTAGCCTTCAAATTTCCAGGGCTCCATAGACGAGATTAGATCTCTGATATGCTGCTTGCTATGCTCGACCTCCCCTTCTACTGGCAGAGTATTTTCTTTTATAAAAGCGGAGTAGGCTTTGAGAGCCATGTCCACTTCTTCTTTTAATTCTTTCGCTTCACTGCCAGTTAGGGGCGCCAAGACATTCGTCAAGGTAGATCCGAGATCTTCTTTCTTTTTTTCTTTTACGCCCTGAAAACTTAGAATCAGATTCGATTTCTGTTCAATTTCCACCATCTTCCTTGTTGTTTCCGATATCTGTTTCTGTCGACTGATGAGAACACTTTCCACTTTAAGCAAAGTTTCATTGATTTTCTGCATTTGTTCCAGCAGAGGGCGCAGCATCTCCTTTTCCTGTTGATTGACAGTGAGCCCTGGGGGGGGGGCTACCCGGACCAGAAGTCCCTCCCCTCTTCTCTTCCGGTTTCTGCAGGACTTTTTCCATTGTCGACATTTTGTTTTTTTGTTTACTTTTACAAAGTTCGTGCCGCATCCCCCAGGAAGCTAATAGGGTCGTAATCTTCCGTACAACCCCAACGGTACTTTCACCAACACTTTTTTCTCTCTTCCCCCCTTCGCGCTCCCTTTGTAGATCTTGCTTCTCAAAAGGGGTGGGGACTCCTCCCTCCTCCCATACGCTTATACGCTTGCGGGGGGATTCCAATTTACGCTTCGAAATAGATCTTCAACTCACGGTTCAATGCCACTTCTTCTTTTTATGTTAAATCATAGCGCTGTCTTCACTCCTGGAAGTCAGTGGCGCTGCTAAGTCCCATTACGGGCACGACGCAGCGGGGCCGATTGGGGCGGGGAGAAAGCCTCAATTTCCCGGCTGTCTGCCAGCAAAGAGGCTACTCCCCAAGTGCCCCCGGTTCGGAGCCTTTACCTAAGGCTCACTAGGGTCTTTTGCACATGCGAAGACCCCCCCTATCTGCGCGTGGGCTAGCCGCCTCCGGGAACGTCCCGAGACGCGGCCGCCATTCGCAACGCCGAAACCGAAACCCCATCCCATACCATTTTGATTTCCTACTCCTCCATCCACTGGTGTGACCCTGGGTCAGTCACAGTTCTCTCAGAGCTGTTATCTCAAGAGCAGTCTCTGAAGAGCTCTCTCAGCCCCACCTATCTCACAGGCTGTGTTCCCTCTAAGCTGAGTTTGAGTGAGCTAGCTCACAGTTTTTTAGCTTCCGGCTCACACATTTTTGTCTTCGCTCAGGAAGGATGGCTCCAGAGAAAACTAAGTGATGCAGTAGCCAAATCGCTCGCTCTCAACTTTAATGCCAGTAGTTCACAAAGCAGAATTTTTGCTCACAAGGCTCCACAGCTTTGAGGGAGCATTGCTCACAGGGTGTCTGTTGTGGGGAGGGGAAGGGAAAGGGATTGCAAGCTGCTCTGAGACTCCTTTGGGTAGTGAATGGTGGTGTATAAATCCAATCTCCTCCTCTTCTTCACTTGTTAGGTAGAAGGCCAGATGAGGTTATAATATTTAACTTTCTAGGTTTTTTTTTTTTTTTTTTAAACAACAACCTCACAGGAAGTATAAAGAATGATCACTGGATTAATTGCATATGTGGACCTATCCTGAGTTAGCACCATTGTATCATGGTAAAACTAATTTCACCTTGCACATTTGTGCCACCTAAGAACACATCAAAGTTAATCAAATATAGCATTCTAACAGAGGCTAGAATCTCTGGGAGTTCGCTTGCAGGACATAAAAATAATTTCCCTCCTCTGTTCTTTGTTCCCAGTGTCTGGTATTCAGAGGCATATTGCCTTTGTACATAGATGTACACAGATATTGTACATGTTTATTAGCTGCTGATACTTTCCCCCCTTTCATGATTCTATCTAATCTGCTTCCTCCCCCTTCATGATTCAATCTAATCCCCTTTTTAAAGCCACCTAAACCACAGCGATACAAAATATCTCAAAGGAATTGCATTAATCTTCAGAAAACAATTCTGGAATATTAATGGCATTTGAATAAGTTGAACTTTCAAAGCACGGAAGTTCGTTGCGAAAGATTCATGGGAGAGGCAGGAAATGGGGGTTTCACCGGCAGCCGTCTTGCCACCTTCAGCACTCGGTAGGACTCTTAAGGACAGCTGGGATTTTCTCCTCATCAGTGGTCCTAATCGTAAGGATGAAGTCCTCCCCTCCTTCTCTCAGCCCATTATTGTTCAGAGTTCAGGCAGAAGCTGGAAGGAGGAACACTTTTTTGTGAAATGTGTTTGGCTTCAGCAGAAACAATTAAAAGTTCCTGGCTTGCATATGCAAGCCCCAACCCAATGCATTGTAGACATTTTGACCGAGATGGCAACGATCCTAAAGAGCAATGACAAGCACCCTGAGCTTGGATGCTCGATAACAGCGGCTGTCAAGGTTTCTTGGAGGTTGGGAGCTGAGCTCAGTTCAGCACCATATGGTCAGATTGCAAGTCAGGATAGCCAATATTGTATTACTGAGCTGATGATGAATATTGTGGGACCAAATAGAGCTACTGCATCAAAAGTGGCTGTGTAGACTTAGGCAGCAATCATAAGAATCCCTTCCTGTGAGTCAGCACCACTGAAGAGAATGGGATTTACTTCTAAGTAGCCCTACTGAGGATTGCTCCCCTACAATGCACTCCTATGCAGAGTTACAAGTTTTCTTTTTTTAAAAATAAATTTTATTAAATGTCTTCCCAAAACACACCACCACCCAGGGCTATTTTTGGGAAGGAATGCACAGGAACGGAATTCCGGCTGGCTTTCGCGTTGGCCATGCCTACAGCCCCCCTCCCTCTCAGGTTCCCCAGGCACCTTGCAAGCCACGGGATGCCTGGGGAAGCCAAGCTGATCCAGGGAGGGAAGGCAGTTTAAACTGCTGTGGGGCAACTGAGGAAGCCGATCCAGAAACTGCCTTCTTTCCCTCGGGTTCCCCATGTACCCCACAAGCCGCAGGGCACCTGGGAAAGCCAATCCTGGGAGAGAGCTGTGCTGTCAGGGGGTGTGGCCTAATATGCTAATGAGTTTCTGCTGTGGGGAGTGGCCTATTATGCTAATGAGTTCATGCTGGGCTTTTTCTACAAAAAAAAAAAGCCCTGCCACCACCAATATCAAAAAAACGTTCATAAAATTACATAGTTTGTTGGCAGCATGTGGAAAAACATAAAGAAGCACATTAGACATCTCAACAAAGACTCTAGTATGCAGCGTTACTAGGTTTAGTAGGTTCAGCTTGCTTAGACTGAAATAACTCTCCATAGAATTATACTGTTAATACTGAGTGGATCCTACCAGTTTTTCTGCCGATGAAAAAGGAAGGAAGGGTCCCCTTTGACCACCCCTAAAAAAGTTATCCACAGAGATCAGTCCCTCTAGAGAAAATTTCAGCTCTTGAAGGTAAATTCTATGGCATCACATCCCTGCTTTATCCCCTCTCACAAACGTTGCCCTCCCTAGTTCTGCCCCCAGAACTTCAGGAATTTCCCAACCTAGAGCTGGCAACCCTTGTCATGGGCTCTGCATGGACAAAAGCCATGTGAGATAAGAGGGGAGTCTGACAAGTATGCATGGAAAAATTGGATGGATCCACCTCATATACTTGTGTTACCTTTCACCAGAGACCTGCAGTGGAAGATCTGGCTGACTATTCTGAATCTAAATACAAAATCCAACCACCTGCTTGTTGGAATATGCAAGGTCTGTTGTGCATTGATAGAGATGACAAGAACATCCTGCAGGGGGCAGCAGAAGGGACAACTAGTTAGCATAATAAAATTAGAGACTTCCTACTACTTTCCTTCCTGTCTCCTGATTGGTTCAGTTAGAGGTCTCCTTCCTGCTCCTGCTGAGAACTCTTTGTTACTGACTTCTTCCTAGCTAGTTAGACAGTTAAGACATCTCTTTCTCTTTCCTCTTTCTTACTCAGTCTGTTCTCTTCTTAATAAGCTGACTTTATTCTTTAAACAGCTTGTGCTCTGCTTTATAGCACATCTACACTCTGCCAACACTGTTAACCCTACTTCCCTCCCTGAATCCTCAGTTTCTTGACCTGTGGGTGTTCCATTTCTCTAAGCCCTTTGCCTCTCTGGTTTCGTATCAGCTCATAGTGTCCAGACTCTCCTTCCTTGTATCTTGTAAGGAGATGTGAAACCTCAATGAGAAAATTTCACTAGCCTTTTGTTTTTTTTGGGGGTGGGGGATTGCTTTCCTTGAAATGTTTCTATTCTTTTGCCAAATTTGCTTCAAATTTCTCTTCAGGAAAATCCAGTGGCAATATAGGATATGCCTACCTTGACGGAGTTTGTTAACCTTGTCTAAATTTTTTTTGGTTTTGCTTCTCTCAATATTGTTGAAGCCCAATTTTGACCTGCAAGAGAGTGAGCTGGGAATGATGTGGTAGAATATGAAGAGTTGATTTTTAGGCCCCACTCTTCTCTACCCTAAGGAGTCTCAGAGCGGCTCACAATTGTCTTCCCTTCCTCTCCGCCCACAACAGGAACCTTGTGAGGTAGGTGGGGCTGAGAGAGTTCTGAGAGACTGGCTGGCCTAAGATCACCCAGCAGGCTTCATGTGGAGGAGGAGTTGGGAATCAAACCTGGTTCTCCAGTTTAGAGTCCACTGCTTTTAACCACTGGCACCATGTTGTCTCTCATGTGGTAACATGTTGAGGTAGTGGAATGGCCAGTAACTTCTCAGATTGCAAGTAGAAGATCACATTTAGGAAGCCTCCACTGTGCTTAAGAAGACTCTACAAATAGAAAACCAGCACAACAGGCAAAGAGAAGCTGTATAACCCTTTTTGCACTAATTCCTTTTTAATTTGCTGGGAGTTTTTTTCCTGTGAAATACTAATCAGAACTAAGTCCTACACCTTGTAAGCCACCTTGTTACCTAAACTGATGTGGTCCATTCTATCACCTAATCCTATACTTGTAAACTAGGTCTCAGATATTTGGCTTGAGGAAGAAACCCCAGACTTACTTCCAATTTCCCTTTAGTTGAAATTTAAGCTGCAACTGTAGCCTTGTGATTTCTTCTTCATATCTCTGTCTTTGACCAGTCTGCCTCTTAAATAATTCTGTCCTTATTCCTACTTCTCCACCAGCTGCCTCTTCAGTTATGTTTTAGTTCTCTTATTACCTGGGTCTCCCTTATTCAGGCATTCATTCCCTTTCAACTTCAACATTTATCCATTATTCCCCACCCCCAACAGCTTATGGTTTGCTTGATTTTATTTACCTGTGTGAGGTGAGAGGGGACAGAAGAGAGAGACTGGCCCAAGGATCACACAGTGCACTTTATGGCAAAGTGGGGATTTGAATTCAGTCCACCCTAGTCAACTCCTTAACACTCAGCTCTACTACGACTGATCCTTATTTATTAAATGTCACAATGTTCATGGATCATTCCTTGACATCACAACAGCTTTGACAACGGCTGGGATAGTGAGAGGGTGTTTTGTTCTCTGTTAACAAGCAGCTGTTAAACCTACTTTATGGTCCGTGAGCTGTGATTGTCATCAAACCGTGAGTGGTTGATACGTTCAGATGTCAAAGGATTGGCAGGCAAAGGTGTCACAGCCTGCCCATCTGCCATTGGCTCAGTAGGGCAGCCGGCAATTAAGCAGACGGTATGCTGGAGAGACTTTGGGAAGCCGTAGGACTGGAATCCCAAAGCTCATGAGCAACATTTGCTAAGCTAAACCCTAAAAATAGAGACCACAGTGAGGTCTTTCAGTTGGTCCACTCGGGATGTCCTCACCTTTGGGCCCTCCATCCTTCTGGGTCCCTCCCCCAGCACAGCTTCAGTATACCCCCTCCCAGTTTCCCTTCCAGTTACCAGGCAGTAATGGCTTGCACCTAAAACAAAAATAACTTCATCAGCAACAACAGGCAGTAGTCCACCCATTCTTCTCCCCTCTTTCTCAAAACAGTGTTCTATTTTAGTCTTTTAATGGTCTGATCTGAAAGGTGCATGCTGCTAGTCAATGCCCTTACCGTTCTTACCCACTCTTTGTGCCGAGTTATTAGAGGGAGGGTGATTGACCCAGAGACTCCACCCATTTAACCAGGGCTCTTTTTGTAGCAGGAACTCCTTTGCATATGAGGTGACACACCCCTTATGTAGCCTATCCTCCAAGAGCTTACAGAGCTCTTCTTACAGGGGCTACTATAAGCTCTTGGAGGATTGGCTACATCAGGGGTGTGTCGCCTCATATGCAAAGGAGTTCCTGCTACAGAAAGAGCCCTGGTTAACTATAGAAGAGAAGAAGAAGAGAAGAGATTGAATTTATACCCTGCCCTTCACTACCCAAAGGTGTCTCAGAGCGGCTTACAAACTCCTTTCCCTTCCTCTCCCCACAACAGACACCCTGTGAGGTAGGTGGGGCTGAGAGAGCTCTTGACAGAACCTGCTCTTTTTTCAAGAACAGCTCTTATCAGAACTATGGCTTGCCCAAGGTAATCCAGCCAGGTGCGAGTGGAGGAGTGGGGAATCAAACCTGGTTCTCCCAGATTAGAGTCTGTGCACTTAACCACTACACCAAACTGGTTCTCTATATACTGCAAAGTCTTTTGGTCATGTCAGGATAACCATGAGAACTTTCAGTCATCCTTGAGTTGCAGGTTCCCACTGAGAAGTCACTTCCCAGTGGGGCAAGGGCTAATTTGGACCATGACCACAGCATGTGGGTAGAGGGTGCTTATGCCCTCTTGGTGGTGGTGGAAAGTGTCGTCAAGTCACAGCTGACTTATAGTGACTCCGTAGGGTTCTCAAGGCCAGAGATGTTCAGAAGTGATTTTCCATTGCCTGCCTCTGTTGTGAGTCTGGACTTCCTTGGTGGTTGGTCTCCCAGCCAAATACAAACCAGCACTGGCCCTGTTTAGCTTGTGGGGTCTGATGATACCAGGCTAGCCTGGGCCATCCAGGTCAGAGATATGCCCTCTTAGTTTTCTGACTTGAAATGGCTCTTGAGACATTATTTGTCCCACTGAGAACTTTGATATGTACTGATGGATCACACAAAGATTTTCCCAAAGGTAATTTCAGGTCAGGTAAATGGTATAAGGGGAAAGGATAAACCCTTCTCACTGTACATCACTATCCCAATATGAATTGGGCCCCAGCATGCTCTGCATGAGGAAATACCTGGGGATTTTGGGGGTGGAGCCTGGGGAGCATGGGGGTTGGGGAGAGGAGGGACCTCACCATGGTACATTGCCACAGAGTCCACTCTCTTAATCAGCCATTTTCTCCTGAGGAACTGATCCCTGCCAGCTGGAGGTCAGCTATAATAGCAGGAGATTTTCAGCCCCCACCTGGAGGTTGGCAATCCTATGCATGCCTGAGGAGTTCCCAGAGAGGAGGCCAACTAAGGTTGCCAGGTAGGATTGCCAGCTCTGGGTTTGAAAATATCTGGTGATTTTTTTGAGGGGGGGTGGAGCTTGGGGAGGGTGGAGTTTAGAGAGGGGAGAGAGCTCAGCAGGGTTATATAATTTTAACTGATCTCCAGACAACAGAGATCAGTTCCCCGGGAGAAAATGGTCACTTTAGAGGGTGGACTTCATGACATTATACCTTGCTGGAGTCCCTCCCCCTCCCCTCCCCAAACCTTGCTTTCCCCAGGCTCCACCCCCAGATCTCCTGGAATTCCCCAACCCAGAGCAGATGACCCTACCTAGGAGAAGCAGGCAGCCAATGGGGAGGAGAGAGAACCAGCAGTTTGGCAGACACTGGGAACAGATAGGCTCTCAGTTAGGCCTCCTGGCTCAGCCAATCAGGGGCCTGCAGGCAGCCTGGGACCTAGAGAGCAGGGAGGAAGGAACAGCTGCTCTCACAGACAAGGCCATCCAGAGGGCAGAGCATTAGGGGAGACTGGGGAAGAGATGGGGCCAAACCCAACCCATATAAAGCCAACCTCTCAACAGGACAGGGAGGAGTTACACAAACATAGATTACTCGCTCACCACAAAAAGTAATCTGAACGATCCCCTTTTTGATCCTTCTGTCAAAATTTTCCCATGTTCATTAATAAACCAGTGCAGCAAAACCGAAGAGGATATCGATCATCCACCCCGTTCAGGAGAGGATCCACAGACTCTCTGCTGAGCTTTAATTACACTCTGTCATTTCCTGAAAAAGGCATTGCCCAGTGACTTCTAGTATTTTATTACTTAACAGAATAGCTGGAGGGATGTTTAAGGAAGATCATAAAACCTAGATTATGTAGTTGTCAAACAGATCTATTCTCAGAGTCAAGCTCATTAAAGAGCACAAATCGATAGCGTTCCGGCTTTCAGGACGGTCATTGATCGCCTCTCCCCGGGATCTGAACGCTTTGGATGACAGGCCTGTGAGTTGTGGAGACATGCCATTGATGCTTGCTGGTTTTGAATAATAATCGTAAGAAGAAGGGAGGGCATCAATAGATGGATTTACTAAGTGGCAATTTTCAAGTTATTTCAAAATTCAAGTGTATTACCACCACCACCACCCCAATCTATTTTTCCTTGAGGTCTTTGGCTACACCTTAATCTAGGAATGCCACCTCCAGGTGAAACCTGGGGTCCCCCGGAATTATAGCTCATCTCCAGACTACAGAGATCAGTTTCCCTTGAGAAAATGGATGCTGTGGAGGGTGGACTCTATGGCACTGTGCCCCATTAAGGTCCCTGTTCTCCCCATACTCCTTCCTCAGAGCTCCAGGAGTTTTCCAACCTAGATCTGGCAACCATAGCTCCCCATCACCCTACCTGGCAACCTTACCTTAATTCTTTGTCAAGCAAAACAAAGCTTAAGGACCTGAATGTTTACTCATTTGTCTTCTCCCATGCCAGCGTATTCGTGCTTGTTACCCATGCTTGCTGTTTCCATTTTGTGTTGCCCAAGCCATCAAATTTATTTTTATTTTATTTATTCACATTATGTATAATCCGCCTTTTTTGCTTGGACACAAGATGGATTAGACAGAGCAAGTCAGTACAATCGACAGATGGGACGGTCAATAAACAATGCAATGCGGTTAGGGTTCTAGAACCAACCAGAAGTCTAAAACACAGAACTAGAACAAAGCATAAGTATTAACATGACACATTAAAGGATGCAAAACGCCATAGGAGGATCCTGGTCTCAACCAGCTGTACACCATAGGACAGACCACAGTCCCTAATAATTTTTCCTAGTAACTTTGTGAACGCTTTAGTGCAGTGCATCTCTGTTGCCTGTGTAGTAAAGCCCTCTTGAGTAACTCAGTTTTGCATTGTTGGCAGAAAGCCAGGAGAGCTGGACTTCCTTAGAAGAAGAAGACAAAAAAGAGAAGAGATTGGATTTATATTCCACCCTTCATTCAGAGTCTCAGAGCAGTTTACAAACTCCTATCCCTCCCCTCTCCACAATAGACACCCTGTAAGGTAGGCAGGGCTGAGAGAGCTCTTTCCAGAACTGTCCTTGAGAGAACAGCTCTGACAGAACTATGGCTTGCCCAAGGTCATCCAGCAGCTGCAAGTGGAGGAGTGGGGAATCAAACCTGGTTCTCCCAGATTAGAGTCCGTGCACTTAATCACTACACCAAACTGGCTCTCATTACACCAAACTTACACAGAGATGATCAAAATGGCACTTGTAGCATTGGGAATGATGGCTGCTACTACTCTCGCTCAGAATTTTGAGTAGACAGGCATGATTTGCATAGGACAGGTGGACGGCATGCTTAATTCTCCCCCCACTTAGGGCTGCCATCCTTCAAGTGGGGCCTGGAGCTATCCTGGAATTGCAAGTGATCTCCAGACTATGGAGATGAGTTACCCTGGAGAAAATGGCAGCTTCCGGTGTCAGACTCTACAGCATCACACCCCTGCTGAGCTCCTCCCCTCCCTAAACCCTGCCCTCCTTAGGTTCCACCCCCATAAATCCCTAGGAACTTCCCAAGCTGGAGCTGGCAACCGTATCCCCCACTCTTGATTCCTCCACCCCAGTAATGCCACTTATCTGCTTTTCCCTATTAGATTTGGCTTTTTTTCTGGATAGCCAATGAAATGCAGCCTTTGGTTGCTCTTGGATGTCATCGCAGAATGCCTCACCTTACTATTCTCCTTTGGCATCTGTATAGCAGCTTTTGGGGCAAGTTTCATTGCACCTTAATATTTCTTGCAAATCAGAATCACATTCAAATGCAAGGCCCTTTGAAAGAATGAATCAACCAACGTGATGCAAAAAAACCCTTATTAGCGACAATACGGCACTAAGAACTGACTCATATTGTGTTCTGCATGGTGGCTGCATGCACAGCAAAACATGAGCATGAGTCTTCGTTTGTGTGGTTTCCCCACATCATTTCATGTAGACCATTGGAAATGAATGGAGACTTACTCATATCCATTGGTATAGATGCGCACCCTGTCTGGACAATCTGTTGGTTACAAAAAGAGAATATTTGTGACAGACAATGTGGATGGGTCATACCCACTTATGCATGCACATGTGTAGGTGTCAGCTGATACAAAATGTTCTCAATGTGTAGTCTGCACATCCACCCCTGAGGCAAACGGCTGCTTTTGTGCACTGCCTTCTTCAGATCCTTGCTCTGCCACAAAGCTTGCTGGCAAGGCAGTCCTAAGCAAAGTTACACTCTGAGAGCCAGTTTGGTGTAGTGGTTATGTTGGGCGGACTGCTTATCTATGCAGTCAGCTGACCAACTTGTTTGAGGTCTTTTTGCCAATTTATACAGAGAAAGCGAACTTCGTGCCAGAGAAGCCTTTTTTCCCAAAAGGAGAATACTTGACAAGGTTTCTTAATTTGAATCAAGATTCTCTTTACTGAGTATTCTTATTATTTAGTAAAGGTAAAGGTTCCCTTGCTCGAAAGCCAGTCGAATCCGACTCTAGGGTTGCGGTGCTCATCTCCGTTTCAAAGCCGAAGAGCCAGCGCTGTCTGAAGACATTTCCGTGGTCATGTGGCCGGCATGACTAAACACCAAGGTGCACGGAACGCTGTTACCTTCCCACCGAAGTGGTACCTATTTATCTACTTGCAATTTCTTGCTTTCGAACTGCTAGGTTGGCAGGAGCTGGAACTAGAGACAGGAGCTCACCCTGTCATGCGGCACCCGGGTCTCGAACTGCTGAACTACTGACCTTCCACAGCCTGCAGTTCAGCGTCTTAACCACTTGAGCCACCGCAGCTCCTTCTTATTATTTACAGGCACACAAAAACAGATTCACACACACATACATTCAAGTTCCTTTAGTTACAGTAGACATGGAAAACAATATTTGGGGTTTTAAACTAAAGGTATGCTGAGGGGGGGGAAGCATATATACTTATCTGTTCCAGTAGATTTGACCTTTCAGTGTTCAGGAACAAGGATTGTTTCTAACTAGGGAAACTCTCACTTTACAATGTTGGAGCCTGCCAACAATTGTAAAGGGTCTCTTGGTCCGGATTCCAAGAGAGCACACAAGAGTTACCTTAAGTTACAAAGGTTGCTTTTCTTGCAGGAGGCTGCAGGTGTGCGCGCGTGATTTCTTTCCCTGGAACAAAGGGTTGCACCCCGTTTTATCAGCTAGTCTGGGGGCTGGCTTGGGGTGTCTCTGGGTCCATCCCATCCCTATACCATTGGCTAAAGGATGTGGGGGTTCCCTCCTACTAAGGTGGGGCAATACTGAAAATCTACACCTTTCTACAAGGGAGGTTTTTGGTCAAGATACTAAGATGGGTTGGCATGGAAACCTTTAGGTATGCAGATGGATCTGGCCATATCCAGGTGACAATCTTCACACATGTAAATGTCAAGCATCCTGTGGGTTATGTGAGAGGTAGAAATTCTTCAATGGTGGGAAGGCTGTTGTTTCTACATTCTGCTGAAGGACCGTAATGGAGATGTTAATGGAGAGGCTTCTTGTTCCCAAGGCCTCATGGGTAGATATGTGCAAGGCATGTCTGTGACCTCATTTGCATGGAAGTACAGGCTGTGTGTGGTACCTCCTCTACACAGAAAGTCACATTAACTCAAGCTTACATTCTCCCAAAGCAAAGACACTTGCTGGCACCATTCCTGGTGTGCATGCAGGTCAGAAAATAACAAATAAAAGCATTTTCAAAGTTCATCTCCTAACAGTTAGGAGCATGGACTCTAATCTGGGAGATCCGGGATTGACTCCTCACTCCTCCACATGCAGCTGCTGGTTTGACCGTGGGTCAACCACAGTTCTCTCAGAGCTATTCTCTCAAGAGCAGTTCTCAAGAGAGCTCTCTCAGCCCCACCTACCTCACAGGGTGTCTGTTGTGGGGAGGGGAAGGGAAGGGGATTGTAAGCCTCTCTGAGACTCCTTCGGGTAGTGAAGGGCAGGGCATAAATCCTTCTTCTTTTCTTCTGAGCCCATTGACTTCAATGAACTTCGAAGGGTGTAACTCTGTTTAGGATGGTACTGTGGCTGATCTCAGGCCAGTAATTTTTTTTCTCCGCCTAGCCTACCCCACAAGGTTCATGTTAGGACAAAATGAAGGAGCCGAAGCCCATAGGAGGCCCTTGGAGGAAAGATGGCATAATGTATAGAGACATGATGTTTCCCTACTACTTTTTACCCCTTACCTGGTTAGACCAAGCTAGCCAGATCTCATCAGATCTTGGAAGCTAAGCAGGGTCAGTATTTAGATATAAGACCATCAGGGCTCTTTTTGTAGCAGGAACTCCTTCTCATATTAGGCGACACACCCCTAATGTAGCCAACCTCCAAGAGCTTACAGTAGCCCCTGTAAGAAGAGCTCTGTAAGCTCTTGGAGGGTTGGCTACATTAGGGGCGTGTCGCCTAATATGCAAAGGAGCTCCTGCTACAAAAAGAGCCCTGAAGACCACCAAGGAAGTCTAGGGTTGCTATGGAGAGGCAGGCAATGACAAACGATCTCTGAATGCCTCTTGCCTTGAAAACCCTACGGGGTCACCCTGAGTCAGCTGGGACTTGACGGCGCTTTTCACCACCACACCGCTCTTAATGCCACTCATATGCCAAGCGGCTGAACTGGGATCACTAATGAACAGATTGCTTTGCATAATGGCTGACGAAGTCTGCAACCAGGCTGCAGGAATGACCCAGAGCAGCAATCTGAAAAAGTTAGGATCTGTTTGCATGGGGGGAAAAATAGATAAATACATTCATCTCCGTATTTCAGGTAACCCTGTAAATAGTCGAATGGATTCATTAAAGACCTGCGAGTAAACACGGACAGAATAAATCTGATGATCGCATCCTCTCTTGTGTTCCCCATGTCGCATATGAAAATAGTTTTATATATTTTTTAAAAAATAATGTGGATGATTATTGAAAGGTGACAGGGTAGGATGAATTTGCAGAGAGTTGCCCATTTATTCTTTCTGCACAGCTTGTAGGTCAAACAGCATCAATTTAGAAGTCAGACAATGTTTTCTCCCTAATTGCCAGAGCCGGAAACTGGCTGAGATGCAAACGTCAAGCTGGGAAGAGCAATCTGGATGCTGTCTTGCCTCCCGAGGCATCACCTGCCTTGTCAACCGCATTTTCATTCCTGGTGTTTTTAATACGAGTGATGGTAGCACCAAGATATGCATTTTTAAAAAAATATTCACATCCCAGCTTATTTTACTTTTTAAAAACCTGTTCTCCAAAGCAGCAGTGCCAGAGAAGGATAAAATTGCAACCCTCCATGCAATTTGCCATCCAGGAGTAATATCCTATGGTATTATTTCACTTGTGCTTCTCTCTGGCTGATGTGGTCACTTTCTTCTGTTGCAGCGCTTGCTGCCTCTTTTGCTGAGACTTCTGCAAGCACGGTGTTGGTCAAGAAGCCTTTGCATGTGTGGAAGTGCTGACAGCAGAGTGATGGAGAACTGCAGTGCAGGAGAGTGTCCACAGAGACCGGAGAGAAGTCCAAGCAGAACAGTGTCATAGGATCCAAGTCTCTCCCCCACCCCACCCCCAGCCGCCAGCCAGGGGGTAAGACTGGCCCATAAAGTTTCACACTTTCTAGAACAATGGCCCCCATCTCTATTTCCTCTGTCCTTCTTCCAAATAGCTTTCTTCATGGGAACAGGAAAAACAAAAACAAAAACTGTGTACCAACAATAATATGACAAAATAGAAATTTATATGCTGAATAAAGAATGAAGAAGCAAACCATATGTCTAATGGTAATTCCTATAACAGTAAGAAGGACATCGTGATCATACATTCACAGCTGTGTGAATGACTAACAAAGGAGTGGTGCAAAATGTCCAATAAGTGTACAAACAGTTGCTCCAGAGGGATGGTTCCAAACGAGAAGATCTTGAAGATTCTCTAACGAGCGTGCTCACTAACCGCTGCCTTGTTTTGCACTGAAGCTTTTTCAAAGAAGAACCAACATTCCATATCAGTTCATGCAGAAGCATGGAGACAGACTGATATAGAAAATATGTGGAATGTTGAATTTTGATACAGATTGGAATGTTGGTTCTTCTTTGAAAAAGCTTCAGTGCAAAACGAGGCAGCTGTTAGTTAGGGGAAGGGAAAGGAGATTGTAAGCCACTCTGAGACTCCTTTGGGTAGTGAAGGGTAGGGTATGAATCCAATCTTGTCCTCCTCTGCCTCCGTCTCCTCCTTGTCATTGTCTTGTTCTTCTTGTTCTTCTTCCTCCTCCTCTCCCTCCTCTTCCTCCTCCTCCTCCAGAGAAGGAAGGAGGGGTTGGCAGCCAGTTAGCTCAAAAAATGCGGGATTTGCTTGTATATGCAGAATGCATACAGAATACGCAAATAAACAAACCAGAGGGGGAGGGAAACCAGTGCAGAGGGAATGCATGTGACTGCAAAGTCAACCCTTAAGGTTCGACTCCTCAGATTCTCTGGAGCAAGCTGTCAGTGCAGAGAGGGCCAAAGTCCACCCTCCAAAACAGCCATTCCCCACCCCCCTCCGGGGAACTGATATCTGTAGTCTGGAGATGAATTGTAATTCCAAAAGAATGCCAGGCCTCACCTATTGAATTTCCATGGTAGACTAGGAATTTGGTTAGGGACGGTGGTCTGTACTGCTGTGTTTAGCTTATTGTAAGTAAAGTTTATATAATTTCTGTACCGTTTCATGAGTCATGTGATATTCATGCTATACTTCAGTTTTTTCTGGTTGGTTTCAGACTCCTAAAATCCCAATTCGTGCGTTATTGAATGTTCCACTTTGTTGAGTCCCTGTGAGAAAGGCGGACTAGAAATAACTTGAATAAATAAATAATAAAGATCCGCTATACTCTCCCTCATAACACTAAGTGCTGTTGAAGGAAGACCTGGCCTGGGCAAAGATAATTTAGAATTTCATGCTGAAAATCCAAAATCCACCCCCCCTTCAGTAAAAGAAAAAGAAAATACTAATGTCAAACAACTGACAAATTTGCCATGTATTATTGATGGATTTTTGCCTAATGACCAGCTCTGTTCAGGGCTCCCTGCATCCATTATAATCAGTGGGGGATCACACGGAGCAAGAGAAAAAGCTCGCTAATAAGTTAATTTCAATTCATTGAGAGCTCCAGCCTCTCCTGCCTGCTCAGAATGCACGAAATGGTGCCGGTTGTATTGGCAGATGCCGGCACGGAGAACGCGTCCTTCTGCCTGTCTGCCCTCAGAAACGGAATCCAAGCTGAAATGTTTCAAACAAATGGCTTTTTAAATAAAATTAACAGCTGTTACTGCATTGGCTCGTGGCAGCGTTTTCTTGCCTGTTCTTTCATTCTTCAAAATGATCTCCATCAGCTTCCCCCCCCCCCCACTCCGCCCCGCAAAAAGTTGAAGGAATAAACACAGCATTGTGGGCATGCTGATGCCTGGTGCGGAATTGCTAGAAGGAGTTGGGAATCAGACAATACTGTGGGAATTTGTAGGGGAGAAAGAGAATGCCCCGGCTAGGCTATCAGTGAGAGGAAAGTAGGCTTGGGGGTGAAAACTGTTGTATGAGAGCTGGGATTTCAGTGCAGAGCAGAATAGCTTATGGTATTGTGTATATCTGACCGGGGCAACTGAGGAAGGAGGCAAGTGATTTTGCATGAAGGGCAACCCCCCCCCCGGTTGTAGTGCTGTTTTTGACAATGAGGCATGCTTGAATACCCACTGATTCACCTGGTGTGCTGCTCACTGGTTGTGAGCAGGGAGCCAATTTTTCTTTGAGCATTTCAGCTGCTTGTGAGCTGCTTGAGCTTATTCAGTGGGCTATTTTCTGTATACTCAAGCAGTACTGTACTGTGTGATCAGCAGCATTTCACACATTCTCACACAGCCCAATGGGAGCTGAAGTTTCCCTCTCCAACCCAAGACCTGCTGCTGTGTGCTGCTCTGTAGCCAAGTGCTTAAGTACAGAGTGAACAAATGAGTCAGTGGGTCAATGATTTGTAGGTATTGGGTTTTTTAAAAAAGTATTTCCACTTAGTATTTGTCTAGCTGCTTTCAAACATGTTGGATAAAGCATTTCCAATGCAGATTAGCAATCATTTACTAGAAGATTTTCCTGTGGACTTTCCTGTGAAACAGGAAAATAGGAAAATTCACTGGCAAACTATTGTTAAAGTGCATGTCAGATAATGCACTTTCACATAAGTGAGATAATGCATTTTCAGTGCAGTCTAGCAATCATTTACCAGTGGATTTTCTTGTGTGATTTTCCAGTGGATTTTCCTAGTGAATGTTCCTGAAACAGGAAAATAGGAAAATCTCCCGGCAAACTTATGTTAAAGTGCATTGAAAGTGCGTTATCCGATGTATGTGAAAGAGACAGCAAACTGACTGATCTGCACCACTGAGTGGCATGATCTAGCCATGATCCTGGGGAAGACTGATGATGTCTCCTACTGCACAGGCTCCAGAGAGGGCTGCAAATCACAAGCAAACAAAAGACAGCAACCCCAGCTGCTGCACAACTGCAGACCTGTTCAGCATGCTGCTTAAGTCAGACAGTGACAAGAAAAGGAGACAAAGGACGTGGCACATGTCTGGTTGTGACTGTCAGAAATGCTTTGTTTGCTTGCTGAACACATGCAGCAGGGAGTTCTTAGTATCCCTAGAGACAACATGGCTTTGTTGGAATGTGAGGGCTTGTTTAGATTGTGTCATCCTGCATGCCTGATTAGGGACATCCAGTCAGACATTATTTATTTGTTTACTTCATTTATACCCTGCTTTTCTCCTCATCTCTATTTTTATCATCACTTCATTGTTGTTGTTGTTCAGTCGCACAGTCGAGTCTGAGTCTTTGCAACTCCATGGTCCACATCATGCCAGGCCCTTTTGTCTTCCGCCATCCTCTGGAGTTTGTTTAATTTCATGTTCGTTGCATCGATAACACTCTCTAACCATCTCATCCTTTGCCGTCTCTTTCTTCGTTGACCTTCAATCTTTCCCGGCATCAGGGTCTTCTCCAATGCTCCCTCTAAGCTGTGGAGTCTTGTGCACAAAAATTCTACTTTGTGAGCTACTGGCATTAATGTTGTGAGCAAGTGATTTGGCTACTGCATAAATTATTTTGCTCTGGAGCCATCCTTCCTGAGCTAAGACAAAAAAATATGTGAACTGGAGGCTAAAAAACTGTGAGCAAGCTCACAAAAACTCAACTTAGGGGGAACACTGGTCTTCTCCAGTGAATGCTCCCTTCTCATTTGGTGGTCAAAGTGTTTGTGCTTCAGCTTCGGTATCTGGCCTTCCAGGGAACAGTCATGGTCAATTTCTTTTAGGACTGACTGATTTGATCTCGTTGCAGTCCAAGGGACTCTCAAGAGTCTTCTCCAGCACCATAATTCAAAAGTATCTATTCTTTGGCGCTCGGCCTTCCCTATGGTCCAATTCTCGCAGCCATACATTACTGCTGGGAATACCATTGCTTTGACCATATGGACTTTTGTTGACAGGGTGATGTCTCTGCTTTTTATTATGCTGTCTAGGTTTGCCATCACTTTCCTCCCAAGGAGCAGGCGTCTTTTAATTTCGTGGTTGCAGTCACCGTCTGCAATGGTCTTGGATCTCAGGAATGTGAAGTCTGTCACTGCTTCCACGACTTCCCCTTCTATTTGCCAAGGACTGATGGGGCCGGATGCCATGATCTTAGTTTTTTTGATGTTGAGTTTCAAGCCAACTTTTGTGCTCTCCTCCTCATTTATCCCCTTCATTTATACATTTCATTTATACCCTGCCTTTATCTACTTCATTTATACCCTGCCTTTCTCCTCGTCTCTATTTTATCATCACAACAGCCCTATGAGGTAGGCTTGGCTCAGAGTATATGACTGGCCAAAGGTTACATAACAAGCTTCCATGGCAAACCTCAGTCTCTCAGATCTAACATAGTAATCAAAACATGAACCTAGTCTACTCTGTTCTTTAATACAGGAATTGTAGTGAATCCAAATTAAAAAACCGATGACCTTTGGAAACAGTTGGGAGTGGTCAGCAGTCCTCAATAGTTTGGCACTTCTGTTATGCTGTTTCAGTTCTGCAATGGCAGTGGGTGGAGGGGGGCAGTATCAGAGAGAGTGACTCAGCAGTTAATGAAAGTTAATTAAAGACACATTGCCCAACCAGCAGGCTATATTGATCTCTCCACCCAAGAGATCTGTTCAGATGAGATTTCTGTATGCAGCTCTTCAGGCAATGGTAGCTCTCTCTTGCTGGCCTGGGGAAGAGCCCTTCAATTTCACAAAAGCAGGAACAGTGACGCTGCCAGTTTGCTGCCTGTTCTCTGAGCGACTGTGCCTTTATTGATCCTACTGGTGCTCATTTTGCAAAAGTTTTTCCCCATTCTGAAGCTGTGTGAGAGAGTATAGCTGTCTATGTAGGAACCCTCCATGAATTCAGTCAACTCACAGAGACCAGGGGTGTGCACAAGCATCCTGGTCTCGTCCCGCACCTTGTGAGAAGAGTACCAACAACACGCATATGCATGCACACTCCCCAGGGCTGCCAACCTCCAGGCAGCACCTGGAGATCTCCTGCTATTAGAATTGATCTCCAGATGACCAAGATCAGTTCCTCTGGAGAAAATGGCCGCTTTGAAAGGTGGACTCTATGGCATTATACTCCATTGAGTTGCCTCCCCTTCCCAAGCCCCACCCTGCCCAGGCTACACCCCCAAAATCTCCAGGTATTTCCCAACTCAGAGATGGCAGCCCTAACACTCCTTCCCTGTGAAAGGTGATTCTGCTTTCTGAACAATCCTGTACTTGCATGTACACTTTTCCATGTGACAGCAGTGCACCATACTCATGAGCCAGCAATCACATGCAGACGGTGGGGGGGGACGGGACACCAATGCATTTGTGCCTAGGGTTGCCAACTGCCTGAAGGGAAAAAAAATGCCCTGGTGCTTTAATGGAGGATTAATGGCATGTTATTTACCTCCGAGCCACGAGAAGTGTCAACTGTCCATTTCCACACATTAAAACTCTTATAATGGCACAAGACATTTGTCTTCCAGCCTGCTGGCAACCCTACTGATGCCCGTTTCCACTCTCCATACACTGGTTTGTGATTTGTGGGAGCAATCTTCAGCAGTTCTACTCAGAAATATGTCTCGTGTGATTTGTGGGAGTAATACTCAGCAGATCTCCTCAGAAGTACATCTCATGTTGGTCAATGGGGCTTATGCCCATTTGAGTCCTCTTCGGATTGTAGCCTCTGTTTCCTGATGCTCTTTTCCCCTCTGTGGTGAACCTGAAATCTCCCTCGGAATGTTTATAAGTGGCTGATTTACTACAGGGCTGTGAGATTTTAATTTGTCCATAAGGATAGATTCTTTGCTGAGTTTGCCTTAATTGCATTTAATGGCAAATAACAATGCTGTGATTGCCACAAAACATGCCTGTTTAAAGATTCAGCTTTTCTCAGTTTGACAGGACTTGACAGGTAAACATTTACTGACAGGCGTACCTTTAGTACCAGAGAGAGGAAAGTGACCTGCCAAAATTCTGACTAGTTTTTGGAGAGCTCTAAAAGGTAATGTCACCTGTATGAGACGAAAGCACTCAAACTGAGGTAAAAGTTTCCCTTTGATCTTTGAGACCTGTTAAAACTGATTTTTTTATATATATATTTACTCTCCGGCAAGGTCTAAAATGATTTGCTGTTGTGGGTGGATGTGTACTGTGATCTGCTGTTTGTTTGTGTCTATTCAAAGAAGAGCCCAGGCCAGCAGAGACTTTTGAATAGAAAGGTCCTGTCTTGTCAAGGACCAAAAAAGAATACTGGGGTGAGAATCTATTTTTCTCAACATCTGCCATAAACATCTCTCTCTTTCTCTCTCTCTCTCCTGGAGGCTATTCTTTACATTTTAAGAAGATGCTAAGAAGGGACTGTTCCTCATCTTTTAAAAAACAACACAGGCCCCGGTCATACGGGCCAGAAAACTTGGGGGGGAGGCGTGGCAGTTCGCCCCGGAGCAAAATAAGGTGCAGTAGCCCGATCACACCACGCTGCTGCAGCGTGGCAAAAAAGCGGCGCAGCAGACCATGCAAGCTGCGCTGTTGCGAAGTGTGCATGCACCGTGGGGGGGTGGGCCGCTCTCGGTGTCTTGTGTGTGCGCATGTGCTATTCAGCATTGGTGTGCATCCCATGGAAACTTACAACATCCGGAAACCCCAGGACATGGGCGGGCGTCAGAAGCTGCGGGATACTGGTGCTCCCATGATCTAGTGCTTCGACCCTAGTAGTTTTTTACTCCACATTTTCCACAGGAAGCCACGGGTTGGCCACGGGAGTGCTACGCCTCCCAGATGTGCTGGTGTGATCGCGCATGGAAAGTCCACAGGGCTACCGTGCCTTCAGCGGGGCAAATGCTCCGTGTGAACGGGGCCATAATGGATTTCTCTCAGGCAAGATGACTTCCTGTGGTAGAAACAAATTCTAACTACACAACCCTAAGCAGAGTTACAATTAAAGCTTGCTGGGCTTCCTGCTATGCCTGATGTTGCTATATGACTTCCAGGTAAAACTCAGAAGTGACATGGGGTAGCTTGAGGAATCACTGAAAATTCTGTGGTTTCACCTGGAAGTAATGTAACAATGTTGGTGATGCTACTGACATCTCGTGCACCCTCGTGTCCCTGCCCCCAGCCCACCCTAGTTGCACCCTTCTAAGGAGCCTTTGGTCCTATGCACACTTACCTTGGGAATAAATGCCATTGAAATGAAGAGGACTTATGTTAAAGCAAGTGTGCACAGGATCAAGTGTAAAGGCTCTCTTGGGGGTTGTTTGCGACTCTTTTTGTTGAAATGTCAGTTTCCCATGATTTAAAAACATAGTGCTCAAAGCCCACCAAAATTTACTCAGTGAATTTAGGGGCTAAGGCAGCCAGGATGTTGGAAGTTCTGTGAATGAACCCTCAAGTGGTGGCTTTCCTTTAAAAACCGGGCTGTCTGGACCCTGCTTTGGATTGGGGCTGTGGTGGAGGGGGAAGGGTGTTTTAGGCCCTCTCTCCTGGGTTATTTTCCTGATCTGAAATGTCCTACATAGCTTCTACTGTTGGGGCAAACATATAGATTCTGATTAGGACTGATAATATGATCGACAAACTGGCCCCTCTAGCTGTCTCTTTAATATTAGCTTGATCTCCCACTATGGCTAAACCATAGAGTTTTGGATGAAGGCTAGAATGTCACCACCAGAGTGATGAACCATGCTGGATGTGATGTCATCATGTCAATCATCGTAGGGATGCCAACCTCCAAGTGGGACCTGGGATCCCCTGGAATTAGTTGAGCTCCAAACTACAGGGATCAATTCCCCTGGAGAAAATGTATCCTTTAGAGGGTAGACTCTCGGGCACTGTACCCCACTGAGGTCCCTGTCCCCAGGCTCCATTCCCAAATCTCCAGGAGTCTCCCAACCCAGATTTGAAAGTCCTACCCCTTCATCCCCTATTGGGGGTCAGCAGGGACCTGGCAACCTTGATCCTCCCCCAGGTGTAAGTCCCCACCTCACCCATATCCTGCTGGTTGTCAAGCACATGCCTTTATCAATTAATAGGGTTGTCAAGCTGTGCACATGCCTTTATCAATTAATAGGGTTGTCAAGCTGTGCTTGGCAACCGTAATATTTGAGAAAGACATGTGTTTACCTTATTGGAACAAATACCAGTGTCCTGAGGCCATTTCAGGTCAGGAAAACTGCAAGTGTGTATGTGTGTGGGGTGGAGGCTTAGCCCTCCCCCTAACTCTCCCTCATATATTAGGGTTGCCAGCAAGCCGAAGAATTCCCACCCCCCTTTAATAGCTGCTTAACATGTGGAAATGGGAAGGTTAATTTTCATAGCTTGGAGATAAATAATGTCACCTGGTAAAATAACATTGCTTAGGCCTCTATTAAAGGGACAGGACACTTTTCCCCTACGGACAGCTGGCAACCCTATATAAGATCTTATCTTAAATCAGGGTCACAAGCACCTGCTTTTTAAAAAACAGTCTCAGAGTTAATTCATGGAACTATGATCATGACTCATTTGCCCCTTGATGAAAAAGTTTTAAGAAGATGCTTAATTCTCCAAATCGATGGGATGTAAAAGTGTTTTACTTTGGCTGATTTAGGGCCCCAGATCTCTGATCATATTCGTTATATTCTCCCTTGCTGCTATTTAAATCTCCCCTATTACAGCTCTTAGTAATGAGAGAGGGCTTCATACTGACATATGGATTTCCTCATGTTTGGGCTTCTGCCATCATATCCGCAGAAGGAACACATGAGGTGAATTTCCTCCTCTCACAGCTAGGAGGAAATTGGATTTTTAAAAGTTCATTTGTTCAGAAGCAGGTTCTCCAGCAGCAGAAAAGGACCGCTCAAAATAACTTCAACCATACTGCAAAAATCTTCTCCCCACTTCAGTTTGAGATTAGTGAACGTGTCTTACCGTTTTCATTTTTAGCCCGTGTATCACAAAGACTCTGTAATACCTACCACTTGCAGACATATCTCGAATGGGCAAGCACCATTTTGAAATTAGGGCTCTCCTGAAAAGGTGCTAAGTCTGTACAGAAATACAGGATTTCTGGGTGTGGGGTAGGGTTGGGAAATACCTGGAGATTTTGGGGGTGCAGCCTGGGGAGGGCAGAGTTTGGGGAGGGGAGGGACCTCAGCAGAGTATAATGCCATGAAATCCACTCTCCAATGAAGCCATTTTCTCCAGTGGAATTGATCTTGGTCATTTGGAATTCAAGTGTAATAACATGAGATCTCCTGGCCCCACCTGGAGGTTGGCAACTGTAGTGTAGGGTGGGGACAGGGGAAAACCATCAACTTTGGTTGGGGTCTTGACTCAATATTTTGAGAGGTTTTATGGTCTTCATTTTTTGCCATTTGTTGCTTGTTGCATTTATGGTTAGCAGTATGGTTGCCATCCCCCAGGTGGGGCCTGGAGATCTCCCAGGATTACAACTGATCTCCAGATGATAGAGATCATTCCTGTGCAGGAAATGGCCCTGTTGGAGAGTAGACTCTGTGGTATTATTATTCTGCAGAGGCCCCACCCTTCTTCAAACCCCACCCTCCCCAGGCATCACCCTCCAAATCTCCAGGAATTTCCCAACCTGGAGTTGGCAACTTTAGCAGACGGCAACTCAGAATTAAATGCCATGTATTAGATTCTCCAGAGTGTCTCATGGAGCAAAATTTCCTCGCATTCCTTCTCAGGGTTGCCAGGTCTGGGTTGGGAAATTCCTGGTGGTTTTAGAGGCGGAGCCTGAGGAGGGTGGCATTTGGGGAGGGGACGGAATTCCATGAGGTATCATGCCATAGAGCCCACCTTCCAAAGTTGCCATTTTCTCCAGGGGAACTGATCTCTGTCACCTGGAAATCAGTTGTAATCCCAGAAGATCTCCAGCCACCACATAGAGAATGACAACTCTGCCTCTACTGTGGTAGTCTGAAATACCCCTGTGGCAGAAAGAGCCTGCTCTTGCCTGCAGGCCCTATTCCACCCTACCCTTTCCCAACATCTGAAGAGGCTTTTCTTTTTATCTCGGGTAACCACTGCCACCATCTGAGCTTTGTAAGGAATTGCCAGCTAGGAGGGTCAGGACTCCCAGCTTCCCTTTCAAGTTCTGAGGCCTTGCCCCTGTGTCTCCCACTGCCCAGCACCTGGTCACCACGTGGACTGTTTACTGCCTTGTGTACTCCTGGAGAAATAGCCACTTGCCAACTGCCTGCCTTCCTCCTGACATTCCTTTTAAAATAACATGTCTAAGACAGTGGATGTCTATGTGGGAGAGAGAACCACTACCAGCATCAAAAGTTATAAAGTATTTATTAAAAATAAAATGTTCACAAGCATACTTTTAGCACAACAGCAGACTGAACAAGGGATTCAAAAGAAATGTGCAAAGCGCAATTCCTCTGTCCCTCTATACATGCACTATCAGATGTTAAGATATAGGACAAACTCCTTAGCTTAGGATATTATAGATCTCTACAGAGTTGTCATTACCTTGCAATTTCCTCTGGCTGTCTAGGCTGGCACATGGTGATAGCTGCCTTCTCCAGACCTTAGTTAAGAGTTCAGTCTGCTCTGATAGACTCAGCACCAAAGAACCCTTCCTCCTTGCTTCCAGGAGTTTTATCTTCTCTCTATTCCCCACCCACTGACCAGGTCAGGCTGGGTCAGAGAAGCTTTTCCTGGAGATTCTTTAGGAACTCCTTCCTGAAGTCTCTCTAGTGTTTAACACCTCCAAATTTCTGTTCCCTGCTTGAAGGGAACCCTCCTATTTTCTCTAGCTAGACATATTAGAATTTAAGAGGTATTTGAGGTGAGTCTGGAAAGCCATTGACTGACTTCCTCCTCCCTGCCTGTTCTCTGCCCAGAGAGAAAAACTTTTAAAACTCCATGGTAAAGATTTTACTCAGGTCAGACCTCTACCCCCAAAAAGGCATTTCTTCACAGCCCCCAATGTTCCTTTCAGCATTTTAACAGAGAGGCTGCTTCACCAATACTTGTACTTCATTTGAGTGTCAGAGGACTAACCAGAGGAACAGTCTTCAGTGAATGACTTGGATTTAAATGCTTGAAATGGATCCACTAAAAAACTCTGAGGAGAAAGGACATGGTATGAATGCTCTGTCTGTGAGGTTTGAGCTGTAATGAGGAATTCACACATGCAAGGATGACCTGATCGTACAACTATCAAATCTTGCACATGTGAACCTGCCCCATGATATGTCAAGTTGCAGCCTCTCAGTGTATTCTTCTCTTGCACAGAGGGCTCTAAGACTGAGCTGTAAGGTGCAGAGAAAAATGATAAAGAATTCTGAAGGTAGTGTATCCTGGGGATGAGATGATAGCTATCTTCAAGTATTTGAAAGGCTGTCATATGGAGGAGAGAGCAGAGTTGTTTTCTGTTGCCCCAGAAGGTCAGACCAGAACCAATGGGTTGAAATTAAATGAAAAGAGTTTTTGGCTAAATGTTAGGAAGCACTTCCCTGACTGTTACAGCGATTCCTCATCGAAACAGGCTTCCTCAGGAGGTAGTGGGTTCTTCTTTGTATGGTTTTTAAGCAAAGGCTTGATGTCCATCTGACAGCAAAGCTGATTCTGTGATTCTCTATGAATTTAGGCGGAATGTGAGGGGGAGAGCAGGAAGGGATGAGCCAGTGTTCAGATAATGTGGCCCTTTCTTATATGCCCATGGGAAAGAATTTTCCTCCAGGCCAGATTGGCCCAGGGATCCTGGAACTTTTTACCCTTTACTGGGCATAGAGCAGGGGTCACTGGTTTAATGGAGGGCAGGTGTAAATTTCCTGCATTGTGCAGGGGGTTGGACTAGATTACCCTGGGGGGGTTCCTTCCAGCTCTATATTTCTATGTATGCAAGAGTTTTGTTTTTGCTTTTTTTAAATCAAAATGTTCAGTAGTTGACAAGCATAATTGTTTGCATCAAACAAGAGGTGTACTTTCTCTGCACAAGGACAAACTCATTTAAAAATAACAATTCCACATAAGTGAAATGACAAATTCATCTAAATTACAGGAACCTGTGAAATTATTCATCGGCATAACATGCAGTATAAAAATTATACCAGCCTCTTGTCAATGGATCATACTTATTCCCGCTTCCATATAATGGATTTTTCTTCAGAAACAGCAGATTTTGAAATGATGTGTAATTTGGATAAAGAATAGTTTGTGATAACATACCTGATTATATCTTGCTGAAAATAACCTTAACTTGGGTAACTGATCTGATAAAACAGTTATCTGAAACACCGAAAGCTCGTCTTCATTTGACACTTATTTATAGTGCTTATCTAGTGTTAATCTCCCTTCCCCACTTACTCGAGTACTGAGGAGTCCAGGAGCAGTGCTACAGAGTTTTATTGCCTTGCAGGAGAGAGCTCTAGATACTTACTGTTCCTTAACTGGTGATATTAGCTACAGAGTAGACAGCTTTTCTAGAGCAGGCACAACCACCAATCCTGCATCAGATTCCCAAATGGCAGTGGTATCCCAGCTGAAAACTTAGCTCTTTCTGCCTTCCTGTGCTACCCTGAATTCTTACTTGACACAAACTATTTCTCTGCCCCTCCATTTAGCTCATGCACTTACTCATGAAGCTGCCATATACTGGATCAGACCAAGGTCAGTATTGTCTACTTAGGCAGTGCCTCTTGAGAGGCTGAGCTGGACATCTTTCATGTCATCTACTACCTAATCTTTTCAGCTGGAGATGCTGGGGATTGAACCTTCTGCATTCAAAACAGATATTGTATCACTGAACTGTGGCCCCTTCCCACTGAAACACCTTCCAAAGGTGAGAGCAAGACATTTGCAGCCGGTAAAAAACAAACAACTTACTTACTTACTTACTTACTTACTTATTTATTTATTTATTTATTTATTTATTTATTTCATTAGATTTCTACCCCGCCCTTCCAGCAAAGCCGGATCAGAGCAGCTCACACAACAATGCAAACAAAACAATATAATAACACAATATAAAATCCAATAAAACACAGATTTGAAACCATAACAATACAACATATTAAAGTGCTAGCATGCTTCCTTGGCATTCAGTCAGCTTCTTGATCTTCATCAGATGTCCCAGGCACTCAGGTCAGGCTATACTCGGAGGACCCCGGGGTTGGGCTCGCTCTCCAGTGGCAGTGGTGGTGGTGGCTCTGAACTCCTGGTGGAAGAGCTCCATTTTACAGGCCCTGCAGAACTGTAACAGGTCCCACAGGGCTCTGATCTCCTCAGGGAGCTCATTCCACCAGACTGGAGCTGCCACCGAAAAAGCCCTCACCCTCGTTGTTAAGTTCTCCAATTGCATATCAGATAAGTGAGGCAAGAACATAAGGACATAAGAGAAGCCAATGTTGAATCAGGCCAATGGCCCATCTAGTCCAACACTCTGTCACACAGTGGCCAAAAATACCAGGTGCCATCAGGAGGTTCAGCAGTAGGGCCAGGACACTAAAAGCCCTCCCACTGCTGCCCCCCCCGCACCAAGAATAGAGTGCATCACCAGCCCCAGACTGAGCGTTCCTATCTATACCTTGTGGCTAATAGCCACTGATGGACTTCTGCTCCATATGTTTATCTAATTCCCTCTTGAAACTGTCCATGGTTGTAGCTGCCACCACCTCCTGTGGCAAGGCCATAATCAGGATAGCAAAACACCATTTTATGCCCAAATTCCTGATATTTATGTATTAAGCTTTATGGGGAATGAGACCTTTCTATAGTTTCACCATCCATTTAGCAGATATTCCTTTCTTTGGATTCCCCATTACTCGAATGGTAAGGTCACATTTGCCAGGATATTTTGAGAGAGAGAGAGAGAGAGAGAGAGAGAGAGAGAGAGAGAGAGAGAGAGAGAGAGAGAGAGAGAGAGAGAGAGAGAGATAGATAGAGATTGGATTTATACCCGCCCATCACTACCCAAGGGAGTCTCAGAGCGGTTTACAAACTCCTTTCCCTTCCCCTCCCCACAGCAGGCATCCTGTGAGGTAAATGGGGCTGAGAGAGCTCTGACAGAAACTGTTCTTTTTCAAGAACAGCTGTGACAGAACCAGGGCTATTTTTGGGCAGGAACACACAGGAGCAGAGTTCTGGCTGGCTCCTGAATTGGCCACCCCCAGAAGGATCTCATTAGCATAATAGGCCACACCCAAGAGCCAAAACTCATTAGGAATGGCTACATTTGGGGTGTGTCGCCTAACATGCAAAGGAGTTCCTGCTACAAAAAAAGCCCTGGGTTTTGACAACAAACAAGTAAACAGAATAAGAAGCAAAAGGTAGGTGTGGCTGCATGACCACACTTCTGGTAACATGGGGGTGTGGCCTAATATGCTAATGAGTTCCTGCTTTTGGGTGTGGCCTATTATGCTAATAAGTTCCTGCTGGGCTTTTTCTACAAAAAAAGCCCTGGCCAGAACTATGGCTTGCCCAAGGTCATCCAGCAGGTGCAAGTGGAAGAGTGGGGAATCAAACCCAGTTCTCCCAGATTAGAGTCTGAGCACTTAACCACTACACCAAACTGCACCCTCATGTCCTTTGATACTTGCTCAAACCTCTATAGAACAATAGCAGGAAGTTCTGGTGCTAGGCCTCCTCATTTCCAAGCAGTCCACACTACCAAAGTGGATCAGCTCATTATCAAAGAGATTTCCATATATGATGTCTTTGGGCATATATTCATTACAAATAGGGCTGAATGCCAGTGTTGCTATTATGGTTTCTCCCAAAGAATTCTGGGGACTGTAGTTTAATGAGTGTGCTGGGGATGCCTTGCTGGAGATCCTCTCCCATAATCAAAGTATGAGCTATGAAGAGAGACTTTTATTTAAAAAATCTTGGCCTATAGTGACCCCATAGGGTTTTCAGTGCAAGAGACTTTCAGATCTGGTTTGGCATTGCCTGTCTCTGTGTTGTGACCTTGGTCTTCCTTGGTGGTCTTCCATCCAAATGGCCCAGTAGGGAAGTAAACAAAAACTCCATTGAGCCATTTCAGATCAAAGAAATCTTCAGATCTTCTCCTTTTATGGCACAGCCCCACATAGTGGTTATTCAAAAGAAATGTTTTTGAGGAGGGGCTCCATACATGAAACTACCGGGATCTTGTCATATTTGGCCTTTAGGTTTGCTAGGGATAGGGAAAGAGAATGTTCAGTTAGCCTCTATGATGAACTCCAATTGTCTGGCAGATTTTTCCTACCAAATCTTCAGTTCCCCTCAGTGACTGAGTTGCCCTACAACAGCATGTATGTATATTCATTGTCATACAAGACTTGGCTGTCCCACCTTATGTTGAGATATTTTTCTCAGCTCAGGAACTCTACTGAAAATACAGGAGCTGTCCAGTTTTCTTTAAACCCTTGAGAAATGGCACTTGAGGCAAATTAAGTTTCAAAATCAAAATAAAGATTTTATTAAACAGGCAGGGAATATATGTATAATAGGAATAGTCAACGTTTTGTGATTGCTGGTGTAAAAAACTTTCTAATATATACAAAGTCGAATTCTTAGAACATTCAAGGGAGTGTATTTGCAATTTTGTTTCAAGGCCTTCTATTTTTTTTCTTTGAGAGTTACTTTGTCTAGTATGTTTCAGCACTAACAAAGTTCTTATTGATGTTTCTAGATTTCTTACTTCAGATATTACAGGCTTTCCATTAGATAATAGAACTTTTCATTAACTCCTGAGGTGTCTAAGCTTCTCCCCTTTATCATAGACCAAGGTTCTTTTTCCAACCCCTTTCACTGGTAGAAAGTTATTCTCCTTGTTCCTAAGAAGCAATAACTCCTTTTACTATTTAGCTTGTATGGGAGTTCTCTCTAACTACCCAGATCTTTTGCCAAATCCTTCTCCAGTATTCTTTGTTTGTATAAGGTTGTTCTGTAGCTTTTCTGACTGAAAATTTAAAATTCTCAGAGCAGTTTTTAATATATTTAGACTGTGGAGTTTCTCTTCTTCTTTCTGTAGAAGTACTTTTCTGACTATTGCCTGTCAGAAAACACCAACAATGTCTCTTCCCTCAGAAGCCAAACCCTCTGGCTACTGATCCAGACATTAAAAAGACCAATTTGTGAAAGATCAAAGGACGAAAGACCACTTTCTCCTCCAGATCAGCTGTTTTATTTTCCCTCTCAGCTGATGCTGGCCAATCAGAAAGCAAGTACAGCAGCCAATCACCTAAACTCTTCTTTCTAGGGAAGATTAATTCTTGAACACCCTGACTCCCTGATACACGCAGCATTTTAAAAAGCCTGCTTTTCTGTGCAGACCATCACAGCCTCCTTCATAGAAAGCCAGCATGGTGTAATGGTTAAGAGTGGTGGACTCTATACCAAACTTGTATTTAAAAATATGAACTGGATCCATTAAAAAACACTGAGGGGCCCAGTAGGTCACCTAATACTCTATAACTAGTCCCAAAGTCTGACAACAGGATGATTTGAGCTCTCTCCTCAGAACGTTTTGCTTCTCCACAGCGCCCAATTCCCTCACAAAGTATTGGCACAGATGGGCCTGAATTTGAGGGTTGGGACTGTTCCAAAATCTGGCTCTGAGAAGAGAGAGGGGATTTATGGTGGCAGCCAACAATGCAAGTCTGAGAATGGGAGAAGAAGACCCCACAAGGACAGGAGAATATTCACTTTCCCATGCATCAACAGTTCCCAGACTGCAGGGAGGAAGGGAGATTTCAGCTGATAACTATGAATATTCCAGTGCCTGTGGAATACAAGCTGTAATTACTAGTTGGTAACAAAGGAATTGCCTTCACACAAGTCAATCAAAAGGGCTAATTGATTCACTCTTGTCTACCCTGAGTGACTCTCCAGGATGTAAGAAACTGCAAATTTGAAGAAGAGGAGGAGGAGGAGGAGGAGGCTGGATTTATACCCTGCCCTTCACTTGGAGTCTCAGAGCAGTTTACAATCTCCTTCCCTTCCTCTTCCCGCAACAGATACCCTGTGAGGTAGGTGAGGCTGAGAGAGCTCTAACTGAGAACTGCTCTTGAGAGAACAGCTTTGAGAGAGCCATGACCCAAGGTCACACCAGCAGCTGCATGTAGAGGAGTGGGGAATAAAACCCAGTTCTCCCAGATTAGAGTCCGTGTTCTTAACCACTACACCAAAATGGGTCTCTGGACTTAATCAGGGCCATGGGTTTCTCTGCTATGACAGGAGTAACTAGAAAAGTAGCATGCCTGCTGATTGCTGCTGTTGTGAAAGGCTCATTCCCGTATCTGTATATGTATATCTGTATATATCTTGTATATGTATATATATATACATACACATGTATAGTATAGGAATGTCCCATTAGAATTGAACAGGAATAACTGGATCATTCCTATCACAACCTAGGAACATTTATCCCTCCCCCATGCCTATTTTTGCATTCCTATTCCCACATATTTATGTCTGCCAACTGAGGGTAGCTCTTCATGCATCCAAAGAAGTGGGTGCCATAAAATCGATGTTCCTAAAGTGTGTGTGTGTGGGAGCTCACAAACCATGCCCTTCAATGTTGACTTTAAAGGGGTTATCACAAAAATAGGAATGATATGCCTGCCCCTCTATTATAAAAGCACTGCATCAGACTATTTCTTTTAGAGCCGGAAGCTCGCCTACTCCTTGCTTTGACTGGAGATGGCAGAGAATAAGTCTGGAACTTAAAACGTTAAAAAAAATGCTCTGCCACTGAGCCACAATCTCTGCATGATTGCTTCTTGATTCAAAAGCAATGAAAGAAAGTATCATCTTAAGGGCACATCCAGATGGTTCTGACTGTGAGGTTCTTCAGCCTGTGCGGCTCCCTGCTGAGTCCTGCAGCTGACACGTCCTTTTAATACACATGGTTGGCTTTCCAAGCTGATCATCAGGGTGTCTGGGAAGCGGATTCTGGACTGGAATCTGCAATTGGCAGAGAATGTCTTTAAAAGGCTCTTTCCTTCTGCTTTTTATTCTTCCAAAAGGGGGAAAGGTACATCAAACAATAAAAGTATGGGATGGGTCTGTTTTTTTCTTCCCATTCCCCCCCCCCAATATGCCATTCATGACAATATTTCTAATCTGCATTATTGGCTGTGAGTGTGCAACAGTCGGTAGACATGCATAATCAAAAGATGTGATATTGTGTTTATTTCCCAAAATTACTGGGTGGCCAATGATATCAGGAAGGACTCCAAGGTAGAGTATGTACTTTGTGTGCAGAAAATCCCAGGTTCAATCCTTGACATAGGGCTAGGGTTGCCAGCTCTGGATTGGAAAATACCTGGAGATTTTGGTGGTGGAGCCTGGGCAAAGCCGGATTTGGGGAGGGGAAGAACCTCGGCAAGGTTTAATGCCGTAGAGTCTACCCTCCAAAGAAGACATTTCCTCCAGGGGAATGGATCTTGGTCTTCTGGAGATCAAGTATAATAGTCAGAGATCTCCAGGTGCTTCCTGCAGGTTGGCAACCCTCGATCAGGTGGTTCTTGGCTTAGTGTAAGTTAGTGTCATTTGTCTGTATGATACACTGGGATATTGCATAAGAAATGGTGTTCCACTGGAGAAACAATATGGTTAAGAACATAAGAACATAAGAGAAGCCAATGTTGGATCAGGCCAATGGCCCATCTAGTCCAACACTCTGTCACACAGTGGCCAAAATATACCAGGTGCCATCAGGAGGTCCAGCAGTGGGGCCAGGGCACTAGAAGCCCTCCCATGGCTGTCTCCCACCAAGCACCAAGAATACAGTGCATCCCTTGCTCCAGACTGAGAGCTGGTTGGATACAGGCCTGCGTCTTTGAAAAAGTTTTCACCCTGGTTCTACAACAGATGGAGGATAGTGCAGCGGCAACAATAGCTCTGTCCTCCTTTCAGTCCTTCAGCCCCATTTTTCCTAAACCATTTTTTCCCATAATGTTGAGATCTGCCACTCTGTCAATTTTTAAGGTGTCTTTCTTAAGAATATTTCTAACAGCCGAGTTGTGGAGCCATTTGAGTCCTAGAGTGCTAGCACAGTCATCTATTCTGGATGTACATCTTGCTTTGAAAGAAAAGTTTGTGCGTGCCTGATTTCTCTCTCTCTCTCTCTCTTACAAAGTAAGGATAAATTTAAATCACTCTTCTGAAATGAAGAGAAAAGGAGCATATGTGTGGGGGCTGGAAAGGGAAGCAGAGGGCAATCTAGAAGGAGTGCTCAAAATAGAGAGAAAGGGCAGCATTGTTACTTCTGCAATTAAAAGGACTGGGGTTATTGATCTTTCTTTTTCAGTCCAGTAACGATCTGCGGGGTAGGCAGCGAGAGGAGAGTGAGAAAGAAATCCCATTTTCTTTCAATGTGCTCATCCAGACACAGGAGATGCCACTCTGGGGAAAACTAGTAATGGTTCTTTGTTGAAGGAAATGCATGAACATTCCTAAGAGTTTCAAGGCAAGAGATGAGCAGAGGTGATGTGCCATCGCCTCCTCCTGCACAGCAGCCTTTGTATTCCTTGGTGGTGTCCAATCCAAGTCCAGACCCTGCTTAGCTCCCACACTCTGATGAGAGCAGGCTTGTCTGGGCTATTAGAGCAGCTACAGCGTAGTATAAGTTCAGCATCATATGCTTTTAGGGTTGTTGTTTTTTTACAACAATCTGGGGTGTTGGTTTCTGGGTGCCAAATGATTATATTTTACTTGGATGCCTGAGCTAGGGAGCTGTCTTATAGCTTGTAACTGAGTGTCTTTGTAGTATGTTTTTTTTTATTGTAAGATTTTTAGTTTACCTTAGCAAGCATAAAACATACATGTATTGTACATTCTATAGGTAAACCTATGAATTTACAATTACCAAGAATTGAACAAAGGAAAGAATAGCATTGCAGAAATAATTAATCTGATAATATTGACAGTTCAAAAATATGCTAATATACTATAATATTGCTTTGACATTGCACGTCAAGTATTCTAACACCGGAAACTATTGTTCCATAAATTTGGAGTTATAATGAATAGTCTCTCACAATGAAACTTGATCTGCTATCTTCTCCATTATAAAATAATTTCACAGTTGTTTTATTGATTTTATGAGCTACTCCGGGCCCTGTGACCAAAGGAGAGGGATAGGATATAAGTCTAAAAATAAATAAACAAAACAAGATTTTAACCATCTCAAGATATTTCACCCATTGATTTAGATACAATCCTGTAAAGGGCTTGATATCTAGTTAAATTACGATGATTTATCATAATGGTTCCACAAAGGAACACAGCCTTAAGTATGTTTCATCCTTCCTTCCAAGCCATATTTATACACGAGTTACATTTTAGGGTCTTAGATTCTGAGGGGCCTCAAAATAATAATAAGTCCCTTATATTTGAGAGTAGAATGCACATTTTTATGGTAATCCTATAGGGGTCTCTTGAACGTGACACAATTTAGGGCTTCAGCATGTCTTAATCCCTCCCGCTCTACATTTCTTTCATGTTGAGGTTGTCTGAGGATGCTCTTTTGAGAGTGTCTGCTGTCTAAAGTACAGCACATTTATGCAAGTTATAGAATCTTCTTAGTAGCATCGCCTCAGTTATGAAACTCTCTCCAGTAGTGATTAAGAGCAGTGGACCCTAATCTGGAGAACCAGATTTGATTTCCCGCTTCTCCACATGAAGACTGCTGGGTGATCTTGGGTCAGTCACAGCTCTCTCAGAACTCTCTCAACCTCATCTCCCTCAACTGTTGTGGGGAGAGGAAATGAAAGCGATTGTAAGCTGCTTAGAGACTCCTTAGAGAAAAGCATGGTATAAAAACCAACTCTTCTTATTCTTCCTTGAGGAGACTCACTTGCAGGGGTCTTTTCGTAGAAAAACAGCTGCAGGAGCTCATTAGCATATGGTGTGCTAATGAGCTACTAGGCTATTAGCATATGCCACGCCCCCTGACATCACCGGAAGTGATGTCAGAAGGGGAAGCAAAAGGGGGGGAGGCATCTTCAAAAGCCTCCCCTTCCCTTCCCCAGCTGGTCTGGGTGGGGGAGCTAAGAGAGAAGGGGTTTAAAGTTTAAACTCCTTCTCATGAGAGTTGGGCCACAGAAGGAGGAAAGAGGGAAGGAAAGAGAGAGAGTAGAGAGAAGGAAAGAAGGAAGGAAAGAGGGAAAGAAAGAGAAGGAAAGGGAGGGAAAGAAAGAGAGAGAAGAAGGAGGGAAACAGGGAAAGGAGGAAAAAAGAGAAGAGAAGAAGGTGGGAAAGAAAGAAAGAGAGAAGAGAAGAAGGAGGGAAAGAGGAAAAAGAGAGAAGGAAAGGAGGGAATGAAAGAAATTAGGTAGCAATTCGGCCCCATTATATCCTATGGGCCATTGAAGTTAATGGTGAAAACATAGGGTATATTCTGGGGGCTGGAGGAGAGGGGGTTTGAGTGAGAGGCTGCAAACTCACAGGGTAGCTGCTGGAGCCTCTCCCCAAGATACCCACCAAGTTTCAAGAACATTGGAACAGGGGGTCCAATTCTATGGGCCCTCAAACAGGTTGCCCCTATTTCCTCCATTGTTCTCTATAGTGGGAAAAAAGTAACTTTTTCCCCACCATAGAGAACAATGGAGGGAATAGGAGCAACCTGTTTGGGGGCCCATAGAATTGGATTCCCTGGTTCAATGTTCTTGAAACTTGGTGAGTATCTTGGGGAGAGGCTCCAGCAGCTACCCTGTGAGTTTGGAGCCTCTCCCTCAAACCCCGTCCCCTCCAGCCCCCAGAATATGCCCTATGTTTTCACCATTGACTTCAATGGCCCATAGGATATAATGGAGCTGAAATAGACATTCGGCTGCCTGAAAGACTCCCCATGACGGTGGCTGGGGGCGGGGCTTGGCTCCTGAGCTCCCGGAGCTGCGCTCCAATGCGCTCCCCCCCAAAGACCCCTGCTCATTTGGCCTCTTCCCTTTTCACCATTAGTAGCCAAGTAGAAAGCTTCAAAAAGCTTTCAACTAAAGTTCCTTTTCCATCAGAGAGCCGCTTGGAGCCAGAATAAGGTCATCTGATCACACCATTCTGTAATCCCCCTTGAGGTTTCTTCTGTGATGGCAGTGTGTGTTGCCATTTAAAAAAAAATGTGGAAATGAAATGAAGATTGCATATACAGTGTGGGGAGATTTACTTCCTTCAGTTGCCCTTTTCCTATAATGTTTTCAGTGGTTTGTATGCTCCAGTTACGGGACTGCTAATCTTCTTTGTTTTACAAGAATTTTTGATCCCAACAGCTCCACTCATAGCCATTATAAAAGCAGATGACAGCAAATACCCTGATCCTCCTGACAGTAGTGCCTTGGTCCTTACAGTACATTTGTGGCATAGCTACGGCTCCAGCATAACTGATTATTCTCACTGCTGTTTAGCTACACATATAGCAGGGGAACCATTTGTGAGGGGTATGTTGCTATCAAAAAGATCCCCCCTGTCAGGGTATGCACACATAAGCATCTCCACACATGTAGGGCCTAGATTTTGGTTCCCCGTGGGACCTTTTAAAGTCTTTGTATCCATAGTGACAGCAAGGCTTGATATGCCTCCAGAGGAAAATGAAAGTGTGAGAGACAGATGCTTAAACAGAGGGTAAACTTTATTGTCCTAACCAAGATATAGAGTAGCAAAGAAAGAAAAATAAATAAATATATGAAAAGTCAAACAACCGCTTTCCTATGTGGCGAATGAGATGGTAGGTCAGGGCAGTTTCCTGTTAACATTCAGTAGCAATTCATTAAGGGCAACCTTGTAAAACATTATCTTCTGCAAGATCCTAATTGTAGTTGTTTTGAAGCCAAAGTGCTATGTTCCATCTGTGTGGTTTAGGATTGCCAATAACCTGGAGAAATTATGTCCCTGCCCTTTAATAGAGGCTTAATGGGGTGAAATAAGCAGGTGAAGAACTGCATGACATGGAAGTAAATAACATCTCCTTGTAAATAGCATTCCATTAAGCCTCTATTAAGGGGGCAGGACAATTTCTTTCTCCAGACTGTTGGCAACCCAAGGACAAAAGATCTGGGAACAGAGAAGGTGTAGTATTCTCCCACCAGGGACATAAAAATTCAGGTGGCCGTTTAGGGTCTGGCTCTTCCACCCTGCCCCTCCTCAAGCTTGCTTAATAGACTTCCTGGGAGCAGGCCAACCCTGGTATCCCTCAGTACTCTATAACATAGGATGGATGTTTACATGGGAGTAGCAGTGTCTTCTCCCTTGGGCCTCCCATGCCGCAGGCCCAGCCTACCTCATCTCACCCTGCATTCTCGAGGCTCTACTTACCCAGGGCCTGTCTTTCAGGCTTGTCTCTTCATGGCCTGGCCTGGCAGCCCCCTACAGTCCCTCCTCCTTTCCAGACTTGGTGGTGAGGCTGCCTGCCAGGGTCTAGAGCAGGGCCTGCCTTTTGCTGCCAGAATGGGCTGCTAAGGGCATTGATCGCTGCCACCACCTCTGTCCTGGTCCCGAGTGGCTCTGCTATTGCTGCTGGTTGTGGGGATGATAGCATTTGTCCATTTCTGCTCTCACCCGGAAGCCACAGTAAGTGCAAGGGCCAGGACCTTGCCTGCAAACAGGGCAATTGTGAAGATGTACTATACAAAAGGGTTGGACACTGTGTTGTAAAATAATAATGAAATAAAAGAATTAGTAAAGCTCTAGTCCTCAAGGATGCTTGTAGAACCACCACCCCCCCTTTGAAAAAATGCTGAGGGTAGATGGGGAAGGAGACTTGAGGGAGAGCTTTTGGCAGGAAGTCAGGAAATGGCTAGGGGGAATGGGAAGGCTGCAGAGCCAAGTGGAGGTCAGGATCGACACTGTATAGGATTGGAGTGAAGAAGTGGAAAAGAGAGGAAAGACATGAAGGAAAGGTTCAGAGAAGGAAAGCACAAAAAGAGAAGAAATTAGGTCATGATGTAGCTGTCCGGAATAAGAGATCCTGTCAGTTCATGCCAGTGGTGAAGCAATGAGAGAAGGTCTGGAGAAGGGGACCAGTTCTTGTATCAGTGATAGAAGAAATGTCCAGGAGGCAGAATGAACTCAAAATGGGGACAATTCTTGGCAAGTTGCACCAGAGAGGTGTTAATTCTAATGCCATTGGCTGTGACTCTTCATGGCATAGTTAAGGTGAATGAGGTCATATGAGAGAGAGAGAGAGAGAGAGAGAGAGAGAGAGAGAGAGAGAGAGAGAGAGAGAGAGAGAGAGAGAGAGGGAGAGATATTACTGGGATATCTGTGAATTAATCAGGTTGACTCATGTCAGATATAGATGGGCCAGGAGATGAAGTTATCCTGTTTGATTAAGCATTTGATTAGAGAAGCCTTCACTGTAATATTTCCAGTGGCCTGGAAGGCTAGGTTATTGTCCTGCGAGCAATGCTAATTCATCATGGCCTGGATGTTAGGACCCATGAAGAGTCACAGAAAAAGGTCTTGATTAAGGTGCGCCCGAGCTCATGAAAACCAGGATGCTTCCTCCTGTGATTACTCAGGAGTGCACATGGCTCATCTTGATTCTCTGGTTTGATATTCAAAAATGGAGTCTCCCTGCTCTTCTGGCTGTGAAAAGCCTGAGGATCTGTTGTGTGTGTGTGTGTATGTGTGTGTGTGTGTGAGATGTATGACTAGTGGCAGGGAGGGAGCTCTGAGGGTAACAAAGTATGTAAAATTCTGGGCTCAGTTTTTGGCCATGCCATTTTCAGGGACTGCAAGGAGATAAAATCAGTCGATCCTAAAAGAAATCAACCCTGACTGTTCTGGCATGCAGATGGTCCCAGGTTCAGTCTCCGGCATCTCCAGTTAAAGGACCCCTCTGCCTGAGACCTTGGAGACTCACTGCCAGTCTGAGTAAACTGTATTGACTTTGATGGACCAAGGGTCTGATTCAGTACATGGCAGCTTCATGTGTGTTCAACAGCACTAGGTTAGAAGAACTGCTGGTCCAACTCAATGCTGGTCAGCTCTTTCTGCCTAAATTTTTTTAACAGGCATTATAAAGCACAAAAGGCATTTCAGCCAGTGGTTCAATGGTGCCAATAACTCTACTTCAGCGCTTCATTAGATCCACACACAAACACGGCAGTGTGCCCACAGATGGCCATTTTTTTTATTAGTGCGAAACAAAGTCCCCAGTTGCATTCAATATTGATTTCCTTGTGAAGAAGACATCTTGGTTTCTGTGGATAAACACAGGAACAAGCGACATTTGGTGTGACTCTACAGATTTCAGATTAATGGGCTTCACTCCTTTGAAGGCTAAAAGGAATGATTGCAACCTTCCAGTATTAATCATTTTGTGACAGTCTTCCCTAATAGCACCATTTTTATACCTCTATGGTAAATTTAGCTTTCAGTGTTAAATCTCCGGCTGCAGATCATCCATCCTCACATTGTCATTGAATATTTTCAGTGAAAAAAAGAGGAGCCTGAATAAAAATGGTTGAGAGAGAGAAAGAAAGAAAGAGATTGTGAGGCACTGTATTTTCAGTCAAGCAGAGGGGGGCTTGGTGTATACTGTGACGTGATGTGCAGATCCATTGTCCTCTTCTAGTTGAGCAGGGCACACAGATGCATTTGAGACAAGGCTGGGGGTAGAGGGAATCTAGAAAGGTGATACATGTAATAGCACAGGGTTCCCCACTGTGGAGCTCATAGGCACCATGGCACATGCAGGCACTTCCCCTGGATGCCTACTGTGGACTTCATGAAAGTAGGTGGGGCTATTGTGAAGGAGGGACCAGTGACTGTCTGTCTTCATACATATCAGGGGGATTTTTTTTTGAGAAGTCCTTGTCTTCCTCCTGCTGGGCTTGGACAGCTGACTGGGGTACTACTGGAAACAGAGAATGAGAGAGAGGTGCCAGGGCAGCAAGACACTGCAATTTAATACCTTCTCCCACCCTTGGGCTGCTTGTGTGTGTTTTTTATCTACCTCCCTGATACTCACACTCTTCTTTGTGTGTGTGTTTTATTCTCTTATTTCCTTCCTTAGTAGTTTTCTGTATTTTTTGTGTTTTATCTCCCTTTGGTCTTCTTCTTGTGTTTGTCGTCGTCCCCCCCCCCAGTGGTCTTCTCTGAGTTTGTGTTTTATCCTCCCTTTCCTCACCTTGGCTATGTCCTTCCCTGTGCTTGTGTGTTTAGATTCACCCCTTCCTCTTGTTTGTGTGTTCTTCAAAACACTACCTGTGGCAGCCATTTTGTAATCGCACCTGCCACTCTGCCTCAAAATGCCAAAGGTGCTTGCAGGGTCAAAAAGGTTATGGACCCCTGTGATCTTCAGGACCTGGGACAGCTCCAAAGTATTACAGACATTGCTCTGAAAAACAGCAGTTTAAATGAGTCCTTATTCCTGGTGAGAGGATTGTACAAACTTGCACCCTTGGCCAGCAATAGAGCTGAAAGTAATTAAAAGGGGTTGGCTAGTAGCTTTGGCTTTTATACTGCGCCTGGCTTGTATGTGCTGCTTCTTTAGTCGTGCATACGCACACACTAAATCATGCACTTTCAATCCACTTTGCAACTGGATTTTTTTGTGTGAAATGGCAAAATCCACTTGCAAATGGTGGCTGAAGTGGATTGAAACTGCATTATTTAGCAAGTGTGAAAGTACCCCGGAGTGTCTCTCTCTCTCTCTTCTTGATGGTAAATATTTTTTATTTTATAACAAACAAAAGCAAACAGTAGTACATACAAACATTGAATGGGAGAATCTCTGACTCTTTGAGTTAACAATTAAGTTGTCCATACATCTCTCAATAAAAGTATATTTCTACATCTGTTAAATATACCTTTTGCACAGTTTAATATAGATGTTCTCATTGTCCTCTGTTTCAGTTGTGTTCACATTTCATTTAATGTATTCATCAATCCAACTGTAAAGTCTTGACCATATATTTTTGAAGTTTTCCTCTTTATATCCTTTCAGAAGTACAAAAAGTACCCTGGAGTCTCATCTGGCAGCAAGGAGGTCATTAGATTGAACTTGCACCAAAGGGGATTAAGGCTGCCCAGTTCATGGCCTGAGATCTTGGCTTCAAGGTCACAGTGCAACACTGAATTGTCACCCTAAGGTGGTCTTTGGGAGCTTTCTCTTTGGGACTGTACTCCACCCAGGCTCTGGGCCTATGGTTAGAGTCATGACACACAACCATAGTCACAACAGACAAATGGTCAGTAGTACTCAAATTGAGAGAAGATTTTCATTATCTCCGCAATGGTGTTGGGGGGGAAGGAGGTATGGTATAACCTGATCTCTTCAGATTTTGGAAGCTAAGTAGGGTCAGTGCTTGGAATGGAGACCACCAAGGAGAGGAAGGCAATGGCAACCCACTTCTGCTTCTCACTGGCCTTGAAAGTCCCTTGCTGGGATCACCATAAGTCAGCTGCGATTTGATGGCACATCACACACACACACACACACACACACACATTGGTGCCATTGTCTCCTATTTGGCCAAATTTCGGGAGGGAGGAATCTTTAATTAACAGATACACCCCCCTGAGAAATGTACCCTATATTGGGGAGCATAGGTAGAGATAGAAATGCATTTCTCATACGAACATCGACCGACTCAATTTATTAATCTGAACACATGCCATTAAGATATTCAATAATCTGAAGAAAATAAACTTCAATAACAAAATTTGAGCCCAAATAAAATTCCTGTGCATGTCTCTACATTTCATGCTCAAGATCCTAGATTCAACCCTCAGTATATTCAGCTAAAAGAATCTAAGGTAGCATGGCTACAAAGATCACTGTCTTTGAAAACAACTGTCAATTAAAGATGATAGATGGGTCAAAGGTCAGACTCAGTCAAAGACAGCTTTGCTTGTTCATCATTTCAGATCAGCAATAATGCTACTCTGTGAAATCCCAACAGGACTCATCTCTTGGCTGTTTCCCACTTTTGATCATAATTTTAACTGCAGTATCTGGTCCCAATGCATCTCCAACATGCTTGCCTTACAGGCTAAAGGGATAGTAGAAAACTTGTCATCTAGCATGTATATGTATGTTCAGACCCTAAGCCTCTGTCCAGGGTGGAATAACAGCCCTCAAGATAAAAAAACCCAAGCAAATATAGGGTTGGATCCTGTGCACTCATTCCACCAGTGCTGCAGAACATCTCCATGGGAGTGCATTCTCAGATTCCAGAGCGGGGCATAGTGACTTTTGCCATTTACCCCCATCTAACTTTCCTTTAGTGCTGTCAAGTCTCAGCTAATTTATGGCAACCCCATAGGGTTTTCAAGGCAAGAGATGTACAAAGGTGGTTTGCCATAGCTTGCCTCCGCTTAACAGCCCTTGGTAGTCTCATATCCAAGTACTAACCAGGGCTGACCCTGCTTAGCTTCTGAGATCTGATGAGACTGGTGTAACCTGGGCTATCCAGGTCAGGTATCCCATCTAGCTGCAGACTCACCATTTGCCCTCCTCCACTCTGTTCCTTTGGGTCCACTGACTCAAAGCAACATGATTTGGGAAAGGGACCAAAGAAGGCTGGATGGGGAAGGTGGAGACATTGCCTTCCTCTAGTGTTACTTGTCTCATGCTGCTTAGGATGCAAGCCTTAGCAGTTTTCAAAATATGCTGTCCTTTGCTGTATTCACATAATGAGGTTGAGGCCAGCGCCATTCTGAATGTGACTCATGTTCTCCTATTCATACCAACAGTTGATGAGGGAGGGTTTATTCTGCGAAGAAACAAAATTGTTCCAGTTCTCCAGGCCTCTGAATGCAAACAGTCTCGCTGATGCTCACTGAAGCGTAGCCTCGCTGAGCAATTATGACAAGATCTTAATGAACGGGTTCACTAATGAGCGTAGCAGGCCCCAGCAACAGACATGCCAGAAGAAGCATTTACCAGTTTGTGTGATGAACACAACTTTATTTTTGTTTGCTATTGAGATTCACTCATGTAACGTGAACCGCCATGAACTGCTTTAAAAGTCTGTGGAAGTTCATGACGGTAGAACCAACATGAACTTTTGTTGACGAACCATGGACAGGGCAAACTTGTGATGAATTTTTCTTCATGGTTTGGTTCGTGTCCATCCCTATTCATGTTTGTCTATGAATCAGGAGAGGGGGAGCCTGTGAAAATAATCCTTTCTCTTCCTATATTGGATCACAGAGGCTGAACGGGGAAACATCATAACTCCTTTTTTGAACTCTAAGCCACCCTAATGCATGTGGAGACTATTTTGGCTTGTTGTTTGTTATCTGAAAGAAAAATAGGTCACTGTGTCATCCCCCCCCCCAGTTTTTTATTCCTTTATTAAAACCCTTTCCAGCCTAGCTGATGGGAACAATTTCTGTCCTTTTCAGTCTCAGGCAGAAATGCTGAAATGTGGAAGGGTCAGGGATGGAACTGAACCAACCTGTTGGCATTGCAGGAAAGGTCTTCTTGTTCTTAGCTGCAAGCCAAACGTCCAAGCATCATGGGGCTTCAGGAATGGCCACAGGCTTCATTTGGAAAGCCCAGTGATCTGAAGAGAGTGAACTTCATCAAAGGATGCCTCCGTTAATACTCCCTTCCCCATCCACTGTTCACTGAATCAGCTGACGTGGTCGATCCTTTCTTCACTTTTGTCAGTGTTTCAGTCCGTTCTGCTGGTGTCCATTGTCTGTGGCCAAAGCCTGATGAGCTCGTTAGCAAGCTACTTCATTAAGATTTTGTCATCGTTGCTTCAAGCTCAGCTTCAGCGGGCATTATCCACAGTGAAAAAGAAGATAGAGGCAGTTTAACTTTGCACTGAAGAGAAAGGACTTGGATAAAATGAGTTACTTTCTGTGGACAAAACAGCATGAAAACATGCTAGCTGGGTTGGAATACCCTTGGAATGCCTCATTCCCCACATTCTCTAACTACTCAGAAGAATGTGACCATTGGATTAAGTGGTCAATAAATGGCAAATGAGTCCCTGTAACCAACTTTGATCTATGCAAGTGGAAGGAACAATCAGCAATTTAGAAGGAGGGGGAGAACAGGGATTTATTTATTTATTTATCTCCTTTATATCCTGCTCTTCTCCCCAGTGGGGACCCAAAGCTGCTCACATCATTCTTCTCTCCTTCACTTTTATCCTTGCAGCAACCTTATGAGGTAGCTCAGGGTGAGAGTGCATGACTGGCCCAAGGTCATCCAGCAGGCTTCCATGGCAGAGTGGGGATTCGAACCTGGGTTCCCCAGATCCTAGTCCAACACTGTAACCACTACACATTTCTTGGGCTCTTTTCCACTTGTTTACTCTGACCTGGATGGCCCAGGCTAGCCTGATCTTGTCAAATCTCAGAAGCTAAGTAACATCAACATGGGCTAGTACTGGAATGGGAGACCATCAAGGTCTGTTTGTCTCTTGCCTTGAAAGCCCTGTCTGGTTACCATAAGTTGCCTAAGACTTGATGGCTCTTTACATACACACATCTCAGTAGCTTATTTATTTACTTCAATTATACCCTGTCTTCCTCCCCCAAATGGGGACCCCCCCAAACAGCTTATATTGTTCTCCTTTCCTCAGTTTTATCCTCACAACAACCCTGTGTGGTAGATTAGGCTGAGAGAGTGGGACCCGGGAAGCTGAGGAAGGCTTGTAGGAAATGACAGACTCAGGGACATGGGGGTGGTTTAGGGTGGCGTCACTGTGAAAGAAGAAGTGCTTGCATTTATTGGAACTAATGGTGAAAATGATGGATGATGATGCTAAATAGGAAGAAGAATGTAACTGGGGAATTGTAAAGTAAGAACAGCAAAAGGCAAGTCTCTGCTCCTAGAAGCTTACAATCAGGGCTTTTTTTGTAGACAAAGCCCAACAAGGATTCATTAGCATAATAGGCCACACCCAACAGCAGAAACTCATTAGCCCATTAGGCCATTAGGCCACACCCCTGACAGTGCAGCTCATTAGCCTATTAAGTTACACCTCCATGCCTTCCCTTGGCTTGCTCGGGCAAGCTGGCCCTTGGAGGGGAGGGGAGGCAGTTTAAACTGACTTTCCTTTGGCTTGCCCGGGTGCCCTGCAGCTGGCCCTTGACGGGCCGGGAAGGCACGGGGAGGCATTTAAGTGCCTCCCTGATCCTTCTCTCCTGGGCCCGCCTCTCTCGGAGTCACCAGGGGGCTTGCTCTCCAGGCCTTCCCTCTGTAGCCACACACGCAGAGGTTTTGGCTGTAGTGGATGTGGCCAACTCTGAAGCCAGTCGGAACTCCATTCCTGTGTGTTCCTGCCCCAAAATAGCCCTGCTTACAATTATAGGCTGAATCTACATTTGGAGCAGAGCGAGGCTATAAAATGATGAAGCAGCAGAATGGCCTTTACCACTTCAAATGGCAAAAAGGAGAAAGCACATTTTATAATGTACTTTCTGCAAAAGTCATAAAGAAAAGGAAATGACTTGACCTGGATAGCCCAGTCAAGCCTGGTCTTGTCAGATCTTGGAAGCTAAGCAGGGCTGGCCCTGGCTAGTACTTGGTTGGGAGACCTCCAAGGAAGATGGCAAGCCACCTCTGAGCATCCCTTGCCTTCAAACCCCGCGAGGGGTCACCAGAAGTCAGTTTGACTTGATCAGGGGTCTTTTCATAGAAAAAGAGCTGCAGGAGCTCATTAGCATATGGTATGCTAATGAGCTACTAGGCTATTAGAATATGCCACGCCCCCTGACATCACCAGAAGTGATGTCAGAAGGGGAAGCAAAAGGGGGGGGAGGCATCTTCAAAAGCCTCCCCTTCCCTTCTCCAGCTGGCCTGGGGGTGGGGGAGCGAAGAGAAAAGGGTTTTAAAGTTTAAACTCTAGTGAGAAGTTTAAACCCCTTCTCACTAGAGTTGGCCCACAGAAGGAGGAAAGAGGGAAGGAAAGAGAGAGTAGAGAGAAGTAAAGAAGGAAGGAAAGAGGGAAAGAGAAGGAAAGAAGGAGGGAAAGAAAGAGAGAGAAGGAAAGAAGGAGGGAAACAGGGAAAGGGGGGAGAGAAGAGAAGAAGGCAGGAAAGAAAGAAAGAGAGAAGGGAAGAAGGAGGGAAAGAGGAAAAGGAGACAAGGAAAGGAGGGAATGAAAGAAAGAGAGAAGGAAAGGAGGAAAAGAGAGGAAGGAACGAAGAAAAGGGAAAGGGAAAGGGAAAGGGAAAGGGAAAGGGAAGGGAAAGGAAGGAAGGAAGGAAGGAAGGAAGGAAGGAAGGAAGGAAGGAAGGAAGGAAGGAAGGAAGGAAGGAAGGAAGGAAGAAAGAAAGAAAGAAAGAAAGAAAGAAAGGCTCTCCCACCACCTCCCATCAAGTCCCCGCCACCCCCACCCCCCCAGATCCCTTACCACTTCAGTGGTGGCTGGGGAAGCTGGCGGCGGGGCTCTCCAGCCTCTCCCAAGCCGCAGCACTCCTGCGTGGACCCAGGAGACGTGGCAGTGGCACTCTCTTGGCATCCCCCGAGCCACAGTGCTCCTGAGTGGCCTGGGGATGCTGGCGGGGGGCTCTTTGTACATCCCCCTGGCTACAACGCTTCTGCGTGGCCCGGGGATGCCAGTGGGGGGGCTCTTTGTGCATCCCCCAGGCCGCAGTGCTTCTGTGCAGGCTGGGGATGCTGGCAGGGGGGCTCTTTGTGCATCCCCCAGCCGCAGGGCTTCTGTGTGGGCCAAGGATGCCAGCTGGGGGCGGGGCTTGCTGCCACCACCATTTGTTGTGGTTCTGAGCTGCCAGAGCAGTGCTCTGGCACGCTCCCCCCCCAGACCTCTGGACTTGATGGCAAAAAAAGAGAAGGAAACAAACCGAAAACCCAAGACCTCAATTTCATTATGCATTTACTTAATTTATATCCCACCTTTCTCCACAAGGGAGAACCAAAAGCAGCTTACACCGTTCTTTTCCATTTTACCCTCACAACAATCTCGTGAGGTGGATCATGCTGAGTGTTGTATAGTGGGTTAGACGCATAAAGAAACCACAGACAGCGATGTAGTGATCAGCATGGTTCGCTATTATACAACACGAGACACTGATAACCGGCCCGGAGGCCAACTATATACATTGGGGAGGGGCCGCCCCCTGGTACCATTGGCGGGTTTGAATTCCCGCCGCCGTTCCCATTGGTTCCCCTACGCGGGAGCCAGGAACCCCAGTCCCATTGTTCTCAGGTACTCAAGCTCTGGCTCTTCGTTGATGGCACTATGTTGACTGCATACACAACACCCCTCCCCCATAGTCCCGATCCTGTCTAGGTGACATAGTCCTTCAGGTATGCGGGGGCTCTGCGTTCCCTGATGGACCGTCGTGGTGTAGGCGTTGGGGTTTCTCCGCAGCCAAGTCTTGGTGGTGTGGCGGGGCCTGCCCCCTCACCTCCTTCCGCTGGGGAAGGGTACGCCGTCTGGCCCTCGGCTGATGAGGCCTCGGGCATACTGAGCTGGCCGTCGCTGGGGTCCGCCTCTCTGCAGTCTCGTTCCGCCTCGGGCTCTCCCTCAGCTTCTCGTGGGGCCTGCTCCACCTCCCCTTGGTTACCCCGGTCTCCTACCGTTGGAAGTAGGCGCCGCCTCAGCTGGTCCACGTGGCGCCGCAGGACCTGCCCGTCATTTGTCGACACCTCATACGAGACCGGGCCGGTGGGGCGGATTACTTTTCCTGCTATCCACTCCGGGCCTCGGCCGTAGTTCCTTGCGAACACCGGGTCCTCTGGGAAGAAGCCCCGTGGTGCCTCCCGGTCCTCGACCCAGTTCCGTCCTGTTGGAGCCCTGTCGGGGTGCAGGCGGTCCAGGAGGATGGCGGGTCGCCGGCCCATGAGAAGCTCCGCGGGGCAGTGGCCACTGACCGGGTTGGGTGTTGTCCGGTTCGCCAGCAAGAACCGGGCTATGCGTGACTCCCAGTCTCCCTCGGTCAGGCGGCTTAAAGCTTCCTTAGCCGTGCGTACCATGCGTTCCGCTTGGCCGTTCGTGGCAGGGTGGAAGGGTGCTGACCTGATATGCCGGATCAAGTTGTCCCGCAGGAACCGCTGGAATTCCTCGGATGTAAACGCCGGGCCGTTGTCGGAGACGATGGTGTCCGGCAAGCCATGCGTGGCAAATATCTTCCGGAGGGCTCGGATGGTGGCGCTTGCGGAGGTGGAGGAGACTGGACTCACCTCCAGCCACTTGGAGTATGCGTCCACGGTGACCAGGAATGTTAACCCGTGGAAGGGTCCGGCGAAGTCGATGTGGAGCCGGGACCACGGGGTCCTTGTTGACTCCCATGCCTGGGGGGTGCACATGGTGGGCTTGGCCGGACCTCTTGACAGATCTGGCAACGCTTCACCCAGGCCTCTATTTCCCCATCGATGCCTGGCCACCAGACGTAGCTCCTGGCGAGGGCTTTCATCCGCACGATGCCGGGGTGTGCCTCGTGCAGAGCCTGCAGGACCTGTTGCTGGAGTGCGCTGGGGACTACGACCCGGTCCCCCCACAGCAGGCAGCCCTTGTGTGCCGATAGTTCCTCGCGCCGTGTTGTAAATGCGCTGAACTCAGGGCCCGCCGAGGCCGTAGGCCACCCCTCACCACCCAGCCGAGAACCCGGGATATGACGGGGTCACGGGCTGAGCGGCGGGCGATGTCCGTGGCCTGGAGAGGGGCGTCTGGAAGACCCTCCAACTGGAGGACATGATGAGCTGGGGCCGGGTCCTCCCCTTCGTCTGGCAGGGGAGGCGGCTCAGCGCGTCTGCATGTCCCATTGCCTTGCCTGGCCGGTGCTGGAGCGTGTAGTTGTAGCCCGCCAAGAAGATGGACCACCGCAAGACCCGAGGGGAGAGTACCTGTGGCGTCCGGCGGTCCGCCGCGAAGAGGCCCAGCAGCGGCCGGTGGTCTGTGACGACTGTGAAGGGACGGCCATAGACGAAGTCGTGGAACTTCTTCACCCCGGCCACGACTGCCAGTCCCTCGCGGTCTATCTGGGCGTAGTTCCGCTCGGCCGCAGACAGGGTCCGCGAGTAGTACGCGACCGGGACCTCCCGGCCGTCCGGGAGACGGTGCGCCAGCACGGCTCCCACCCCGTATGGAGACGCATCGCAAGCCAAGACCACGGGCAGGGTCTCGTCGAAATGTGCCAGGACCGCGTTCGAAATGAGCAGGGCCTTGACGGCCCGGAACGCAGCAGCCTGATGCGGGCCCCAGACCCAGGGTGCCTTTTTGTCGAGCAACCTGTGGAGGGGCTCGGCTACCGCCGCCTTGTGGGGGAGAAAGGCGTGGTAAAAGTTCAAGAGTCCGAGAAAAGCCTGGAGCTCGGCTTTGGAGGTCGGGGGCGGCGCTTCTACGATGGCCTTCACCTTGTCCCGGGCCGGGTGGAGTCCCTCTGCGTTCACCGTGAAGCCCAAGAAGTCGACGGATGACACCCCCGAGCTGGCACTTCTCGCGCTTGACCTTGAGGCCGGCGTCCCGGAAACGGCTGAGGACCATGCGGAGGCGGGAGGCGAACTCGCCGGGCGTGGCGGCGGCGATCATCACATCATCGAAGAATGGTGTGACGCCGGGGATCCCTTTGAGGAGAGAGTCCATCAGTTGCTGGAAAATTCCGGGTGCCACGCTCACCCCGAATTGCAGGCGATTGACCCTGAAGGCCCCCGGTGCGTTACAATTGTTTGGGCCTCTGCGGTCGGCCCGTCGACAGGCAGCTGCTGGTACGCTTGGGCCAGATCTAGTTTGCCGAAGATCTTGGCCCCTGCCAAGGTGGCCAGAACATGGCTCACCACCGGGACCGGGTAGGCATGGTCCTGCAATGCCCGATTTATCGTGCATTTATAATCCGCGCAGATGCGGACATCCCCGTTAGGTTTAATGGGGGTCACGATCGGGGTTTCCCACACTGCGTGAGAGACCGGCTCCAAAACCCCTTGCGCCACCAGTCGGTCCAGTTCCGCGTCTATTTTTGGTTTTAAGGCAAACGGAACGGACCTGGCACGCATGCGGATAGGGGCCACTGTGGGGTTGAGTTGTAGCGAGACCGGGGGCCCGTATATCGGCCCAGGGACCCATCGAAAACGGATGGGAACTCGCGGCACACTTCCTGGAAGTCGCGGGTTGCGCAATGCTGGACCCCCTCTATCGCGATTCCTAGGGGTCCAAACCAAGCCCTCCCCAGGAGGCTAACTAGGTCGCCCTCGACTACGAGCAAGTCCAAGTGACCCTTGAAGCCCCGGTACTGCACCCTGAAACTCCCTACCCCCTTCACTGGCACTTGGTTTCTCTGAAAGTCCATGAGCGTCACGGGTGATGGCCGCAAGCGGGGGCCCCCTTTGGGCAAATCTGTCTTAATGTGGCCTCCGAAATGATGGAACAGGCGGAGCCCGAATCGAGTTCCATTTGTAAGGGGGCCCCTCTACTTTGATCCGTACGTATATTTTTGGGGTAGAGGCCTGACTGGGGAGTTTCAGTACCTGTGTTCGGGCGGCCGGCGCGTTGGTCAATTGGTATAGGTCTGCCTCCGGGGCCGCGCAGTCCTCGAAATGCGCCTCAGACCTGCGGCGGGGCGGTTTTTGTGCTGCGCGTGATGGCTTGGACCGGCAAACCCTTGCGATGTGGCCCGTGCGGCCGCAGTCCCGACATGTGGCGTCCCGGAACCGGCACGATCTCCTCTCATGCTGCCCTCCGCAGCTGGCACACTCCTGCGCCGCCGAGCCGGGTTGCTTGCGTGCGGAGCTAGCGGACGGTGCTGGCGGGCGATGCTGGGCTAGTGTGCGGTGTACCTCGGGGTCGTCGATGTCGCTGTTTCCGGGGAGGCCACACGATGCGTCGCGGTGGTGGTGGTCGGATGTGACCTCTCCCATGCAGTGGCGGTGGCCAACGCTGAGGTGATGGTCACCTTCTCGCCCTCCATTATTCGGCGCTGGAGTTTCTCGTCCCTGAGGCCAGCGACGAAACGGTCGCGGAGAGCCATCTCCAAGCGCTCACCGAAAGCGCAGTCGGCCGCCAGGCGGCGGAGCTCTCCGAGGAACTCCGCGGCGGTTTCTTTGCCCTGCTGGTTCCTATGCTGGAAAACCACGTGGCAGGTCATCTCCGACGGCTTTGGGGAGTAGTAGTTCTGCACGGCCTTCACAATCTCGTCGACCGTGCACTCCTCCACCTTCTTGGAGAGAGAAGGTATTGGGCCAGATCCACGATCACGGGGCCGCAAGAGCAGAGCAGCAGTCCTCTCTTACGGTCTTCGTCCGTGATCTGGTAGAACACGAAGGCTTGCCGCAAACCCGTGACCCAGGCTCCCCATCGTCGGGGCTGGGAAGCGTCGAACGGCGGTATCAGCCCGGATCCTGGAGCGATGGCCATTGTGCTAGTCGGCGGCAACGACGCGGCTCTGGATTCACCCTCGGAGGCGCTCATGGAGGATGCCCGTGGAGTGGTGGAGCGAGTCTTCGGTAGCGTTGTCCGACAGCCCGGCTGGAGCGCTCAACAGGATCCCACCTTCGTCGCCATTGTTGTATAGTGGGTTAGACGCATAAAGAAACCACAGACAGCGATGTAGTGATCAGCATGGTTCGCTATTATACAACACGAGACACTGATAACCGGCCCGGAGGCCAACTATATACATTGGGGAGGGGCCGCCCCTGGTACCATTGGCGGGTTTGAATTCTCCGCCGCCGTTCCCATTGGTTCCCCTACGCGGGAGCCAGGAACCCCAGTCCCATTGTTCTCAGGTACTCAAGCTCTGGCTCTTCGTTGATGGCACTATGTTGACTGCATACACAACACTGAGACTGGCCCAAGGCCACCCAGTGAACTTCCATGGCAGAGCAGGGATTTGGACCCGGGTTTCCCAGATCCTGGTGGTGGAAAACCCTGTCAAGTTGCAGCTGACTTATGGTGACTCCAGAGGGTTTTCAACTCAAGAGGTGAGCAGAAGTGGTGTGCCATTGCCTGCCTTTGCGTAGTGACTCTGGCCTTCCTTGGCAGCCTCCCATCCAAGTACTAACTCGGGCTGACCCTGCTTAGCTTCCGAGACCGGACAAGATCAGGCTAGCCCGGACTATCCAGGTCAGGGCTCCCAGACCCCAGTCTGGCACTTTAACCACCACACCACACAGGCTGTCTTTGCAAAGAAAGCTTGGGGGCAGTTTTATTAATGTATTGAATCCAACGCGCAAACCTTAGCAGTGGTACAATAAGAGAGTTCATTCAAGTGGCTTTGTTGACCAAAGACAATTTGCATGTTTCGAAGATATTTCTACCCACTCCAGTGCAACAAGGGCTGTGTATGAAAGCTGCCATATTGGCACGGCTGATGTGGATGAAGAAGTGCATATGGATGGAAACCCCCTCACATATCACGCTGGTTACCCTAGCCTTATTGAACTGGCTCATGAGAGCTGAGGTGTTACAGTAGTTAAGAGTGGTGGACTGTACTCTGGAGAATCGGGTTTGATACCCCACTCTTCTGCAGGAAGCCTGCTGCATGACCTTGGGCCAGTCACAGCTTTCTCTCGGAACTCTGTGGATAGAGGAAGGGAAAGGTGATTGTAAGCTGTTTGATACTCCTAGGATAGAAAAAAATGGCAGCCTCTAATCTGGAGAACTAGGTTTGATTCCCCATTCCTCCACATGAAGCCTGCTGAGTGACCTTGGGCCAGTCACAGTTCTCTCAGAACACTCTCAGCCCCACCTACCTCACAAGGAGTCTGTTGTAGGGAGAGGAAGGGAAAGGTGATTTTGTGTGGCTTTGAGACTCCTTAAGGTAGAAACCCAGAAAACACCTGGGCTTTTTAGAGCTTCTGAAAGGTGCTTAGCATCAGACATTTTCTGTGCAACCTACCTGTGGCTACTGATTGTGTAGATGTGTTTGTGTGCAAAGTAGGGCTGCCAACCACCAGGTGGGGCCTGGAGATATCCTGGTATTACAACAGATCTCCAGACTACAGAGATCATTTCCCTTGGAGAAAATGGCTGTGTTGGCTGGTAAACTCTATAGAATTATGCCCTGTTGAGGTCCCTCCTCTCTACAAACACTGCCCTCCAGGCTCTTCCCCCAAATCTTCAGGAATTTCCCAACCCAGAGCTGCCAACCGTAGTGACAAAGTTACTTGTCTGTAAAGATCCTTCAGGCACACAAGTGTTTACTCTAAAGGCTCTTTTGCAGGGACCCAGAACCCTGTTTTCTCAGGGTTCCCATAAGCAAATGGAGATCTACTAGTGCCCATACATTTCTATGCACAAATATAGGGCCATGACAGTCCCTTGAGTGAGCATGAAAACATCAGGGGCAGAGTCCACCACCACAGTCTCCACCCCTTCATGGTATGATGAGCTTCCATGAATATGCTGTATCTGGGGTTGACAATCTTCAGGTGGGGCCTGGAGATCTCCTGGAATTATAACTGATCTTCAGACTATAGAGATCAATTCCCAAGGAGAAAATGGCTGCTTTGGAGGGTGGACTGTATGGCGTTATACCCCACTGATGCCCCTCCCCTCCCCAAACTCTGTGTTTCCTGAAGCTTTACTCCCAAATCTCCAAGAATTTCCCAACCCAGACTTGGCAGACTTAGTTGTGTGAGAAAAGAACTTTTTGAAGAGCCCAGAACTAGAATCCTGCTTGTTTGTAAACAAAAGATTTCATGTTACAGGATAGTTTTCCTATATGGGACTTGGCCATTGCAGAATTTAAAAGGACACTGCATTAAACTGAGTAGGACTCAGACTTGATTTAGTCTGCCTAGAAGACAAGAAGAAATGTAGGCCTCTGGAATCAATGTTTCCCAGCAAAGACGGCAAGGTTAGGGCTGTGATTAAATACCTATTGTGTGAGGCCTTGCAAGTGTAAGTTTTCATACACATCAGTTTTCTCAGCTGATCTAGAGGAAATTAGTTAAGAAAATATTGTCCTTTTTCTATCCGCCCAATACTTTTTTTTAAAATTCAGGGAGCTCTTCTCTCCTTTTCTCACTATATCTTCATAACAAGATTAGGTTTTGAAAGAGAGAGGGAGAGGGAGAGGGAGAGGGAGACGGAGAGAGAGAGAGAGAGAGAGAGAGAGAGAGAGAGAGAGAGAGAGAGAGAGAGAGAGAGAGAGGCTGACCCAAGGTTACCAACAATGCAGCCCTAAGCAAAACTGAAACCCATTGGCTTCTATGGACTGATAAGGGTTAACTTTGTTTAGTATTGCAGTGTGCATGTGATTGTGGACAAAATGAAGTTGTAGTAACTGGGTGAGATTAGGGCAATGATCAAAATCTTCTGTGGCATCCACCAAGTATTTTCGAAAGTGGGCAGGGCCAGTTGGGTCTTTTGCCCAGCAAGGCTTCTGATTGGCCACTGGAGATTTGATTGGCTGTGCAGATTTTTAAAAACTTTGTTTCAACAGCAGCTGCCATCACAGTACATGGATCTTCTCAGAGTGGCTGAAGGTAAGCTGCAGCAGCCCTTTTGTGACTGGCTCCACCTCTTGCGGCAGCCATTTTGTGGCTGTGCCCACTACACTGTATCTGAATTCCAAAGGTGCTTGCAGGTTCAAAAAGGTTGGGGACTCCTGCCCTAAACTATGGCTGTGGTCACACAAGCAGTTTGTGCCGATATTGTTGCGGTATCTTTGTGGATGTAAAGAGCATGATCAGACAACAACATCTGCCTTCTGTCCCTCAGTCATCAGCAGCCTGGTCCAGCACGTCCTGGAAGCAGAGTTTGCCGACACCAGGAGAAGTCCAGTCTTTACGTATGCCAGCGCTTCCACCCCACATTTCCTGGCGTCTGAACCCCCTGTTGTGAAGTCAAGCCATTTGGGAAGTCTGAACATTTCCTTCAATTTCTGCTTCCTTTGGTTTTTTTAAAAATCAGGTAGTTATGTGTGCATAAGCGCATAATCACCCCTGGCATTGTCAATCACTGTGGCCAAGTAGTCATTCTAGATCGGGAGTCTTTGAGGGAGTTTTTTTCGAGTGACAAATTGCCCCCAAAACTCCTCTCTCCTGTTTCAGTATCAGAGTTGCTGTTCGAGAACATCTCATGATTGACACAAGGGTAAATGCACTGAAGTCAATGGGACAACTCTCATGTAAATCTGCACTTTAGCGCCCCCCCCCATGTATTCCAAGGAAGAGAGGCGAAGGGAAGAAGGCTGAGAGGAGCTGGTGCACTTGGCAGAGGGATTGTGGAGCTGTCAAAAAGGAGCCAGAGCTTTGGATACATGCCTTTGTGCATGGGTGAAAGACAAAAAGGGGGAAAAAAGGATGCTGCAACAATCTGAAGGATTGACCATGGGGTGAGCACGCAGTGAAGCCAGTTCAGGGTGGGATGACTGATCAAAACTTTCCACAACTATTTAAACTGCTGCAAATAGAGGTGCAGCCAGATTGTGCCAGGCCTCCAGTGTGACCACAGCCTACATCAATCATAAGAAGCCTCATAGCATTACCTCCAAAGTGTTAATTTAGTCATTTGGGGGGGGGGTCTTCATCATCTGAGGCTCAAAAATGCAGTTTGCTTACCTTGTGCATAAATCCAGCAGTAAATTACTTGAGGTTTTTGAATAAAAAATCAAAGTATCTCCATATGAGAACAAGGCCAGAAACCTGTGGAAAGGGGAAGATTTTTTTTTTTAAGTTTACTTCCAATAGAACCCTTTTGCATGTGTAGTCATAATCGTACCATGGTTCTTCTTAAAGGTTCAGAGGGCTTTGCATACATGTTCCTTTGTGCATCTGTGGACCTTTGAGAAGAATGAAGACAGACAGGTTACCTGACAGACAGGAGGAGGAGATTGTAAGCCATTTTGAGACTTCGAGCGAAAGGAATCTCCTCCTCCTCCTCCTCCTTCTCTTCTTCCTCTTCCTCTTCTTCTTCCTCTTCTTCTTTTTCTTCTGATGTTCTGTATCCCCTGTGCTCACAAGACATCTTTGGATCAGGTTGAATGCTGAATGGTTTGAACATTCTTAGATATTCACAATGTCCCCTCCCTTTCTTTCACAGTTTAAAAATAGATTGTTCAGACAAATTCACCCATCCATCTGGAAGAGAAATATGACTTGGAAGCAGAGTTGGCATGCCACCCCCCTCCAAAAGTTGCTGATCTTTTCAGTTCAAATGTTTCATTTTGCCCTTTTTATGCAACCCCCGCCTCAAAGAAATCTAGGAACACAAAATCATGCCATGTATTGAAATATTTTCCCAGGCTATTATAATGTGATTATAATTATTATCCATTTAAATTATTAACAACAGGGCTACTACTTCAGAATGACCTTTTGTTCTCTCGCAATTAGAAATGCTAACACAATTTTGCGGCAATAGAATAATGCTATGGTTGGAAAGGCTCAAACCATACATTTATTTCCATTGATGACTGTGGCTCACAAAATAAATTTAATAGGAAGCCCTAATGCTGATAGATTGCTGGCAGTCATTTCCCTGATTCTCCAGCAGTTATATATGATCCCGCTTTAGGAAAGGAAGCACGGCGTGCATCGCTGTAATCCACTGGCATTCCAAGTGCCAGGAGAACAGCTGTGGTTTGGATTAGGGCCTCAGTCAGGACTCCCTGAAATATACACAGGTGTTGAAAGGTGCATATACAAGTCCAGCTGTACCTTTATAAGTTTTCTGCAAGAAAAATTGCTGGCCCTGGGGGCATGTGGAAAGTTGCCCAGAACAACAAGTAGAAAGAATTCTGTTTTGTGAACACATCTGTCATGATAGACAGACATCCGACTGGCCCCACTGGTGGACCTCCTGATGATACCTGGTATTTTTGGCCACTGTGTGACAGAGTGTTGGACTGGATGGGTCATTGGCCTGATCCAACATTGGGTTATCTTATGTTCTTATGTTCTCTTATGAAGCTGTCTTCTACTGAGCCAGATCACTGGTCTATCAAGCTCAGTATTGTCTGCTCCAACCGGCAGAGGCTCTCCTGGGTCTTGTGTCACTGGCTATGAGATCCTTGTAATTGGAGATACTGGAGGTGAAATCTAGGACCTTCTGCACTGAAAGCAGATGCTCTACCACTGAGCCATTTACCTTCATTAGGGTGCCAGGACTGCTGGGGCTTCCCTTTACTTTCACAGACAAACCCTGTAATGTAAAGCGTGCAAGAGCTCTAAGCTGAGCAAGGCCTGAGGGCAGGGTTGCCAACCTGGACTACTGGCATTGGTCTCCCTAGAGAAAATGGCAGGTTTGGACTCAGTGGCATTGCATCCCTGCTGACCTTCCTCCCCTCCCCAGCTTCATCTCCAAATCTCCAGGGGTTGTCCCAACCCGAGGGGTGCTTAGGCAAAGGGGTAGAATGATGATGGAAAGCAGCAAGAGAAACCAGGCTCTGGCATCTCCAGAAAAGCTTGGCTCAAATGTGGTGAAGAAGAAGAAGAGATTGGATTTATACCCCGCCCTTCACTGCCCAAAGGCATCAGCAGTCGGAGGGTCAGACTAGAATCTGGGAGACCCAGGTTTGAATCCCCACTCTGCCTTGGAAGCTTGCTGGGTGACTTCGGGCCAGTCACACCCTCTCAACCTAATCTACCTGACAAGGAGGAGGAGGAAGAGGAGGAGGAGGAGATTGGATTTATACCCCACCCTTCACTCGGAGTCTCAGAGCTTCCCCTCCTCTCCCCACAACAGACACCCTGTGAGGCAGGTGGGGCTGAGGGAATTCTGAGAGAGCTGTGACTGGTTCTCCAGATTAGAGTTCCTCCCTCTTAACCACTACACCAAACTGGCTCTCTACCTGTTGTGAGGTTAAAATGGAGGGGAGGAGAATGAATTAAGCTGTGAGAAAGGCCGGGTATAAATGAAGTCAGTAAATCAATCAATGTGGGTCTTGTGGGAGGAGGGAAAGAAGCAGTGCAAGGATCCCAGAAGGGCTGTCCTTTCCTAGGATGGGATTATGATCAGAGAGACAAGTCTCCCCGTGCCCATGAGCTGCCCCTGAGGCTCCTTACAGGCAAAAATGGGGCCATATTGAGCAGCCCGATTACAGGCCTTCCAGGGCATTGAGCTGGCCATTGTGTGGCATAAGATGCTAGGCTAGAAGGGACAGGGGGCTTATCTAGCAGGACTGCTCTTGCAGGCCAGGACGGCAAGTGGGACAGGAAGCAGGCTTCTCCCCCCTCCTGTGTGTTCTGCCGTCTGTATGAGCCAAGCCACTGTCTCCTCTTACTCCCTAGGGACCTGTCTCATTCCTTCCTCAGCTCAGCTAGATCCCTTCAGCCCCACTATATTTTTAGAAAACAGAAGACTTGTCATTCCTTTTCTTTAGGGCCAACCAAGTCACCACCAAACAGTGAGGTGAGGTTTTCAGCCAGATGTGAGTGGTGGGGCACTTGACAGCTTGGGTACCAGTTTGCCATATTTGTGTTGACGGTTGGAAGTGTGCTTTTGATGGCCCTCACCTGGATAGCCCAGACCTCCTCAGATCTTGGAAGCTAAGCAGGGCCAGCCCAGGGTTGGTCAGTGTTTGGATGGGAGGCCATCAAGGAAGTCCAGGTCACTAATGCAGAGGCAGGCAATGGCAAACTGCCTCTGAACATCACTTTCCTTAATGGCCAAAAATAAGGCATTACATAAGACTTCTGGTTTTTATAGTTTTACAGTTATTTGTTAAAGCAATGTGGCCCCTTTCAAACTTATTTCTTTAGTACATTTTTATCCCACCCTTCCTCCAAGGAGAAGAAGGTGGCATAAATCTTGGGCTGCCAACCTCCAGATGGGGCCTGGAGATCTCTAGGAATCTGATCGCTAAACAACAGAGATCCCTTCCCCTGGAGAAAACAGTTGCCGTAGAGGATGGGCTGAATGGCATTATACTCCACTGAGTCCACGGAGGTCCCTCCCCTCCCCAAACCCCACCCTCTCCAGGCTGCACCCCAAAGCTCCAGGATCTTCCCAAGCCTATACCAGTCTCTTCTCCTCCATTCTACCCTCACAACAACCCTCCAAGGTAAGTTGGGTTAACAAATGGCTCAAGGTCACCCAGTGAGCTACATGAAACAGTGAAGATTTTAACTCATGTGTCCCAGCTTCTCCTTCTCCTTCTCCTTCTCCTTCTCCTTCTCCTTCTCCTTCTCCTTCTCCTTCTCCTTCTTCTCCTTCTCCTTCTCCTTCTTCTCCTTCTCCTTCTCCTTCTCCTTCTTCTCCTTCTCCTTCTCCTTCTCCTTCTCCTCCTTCTCCTTCTCCTTCTCCTTCTCCTTCTCCTTCTCCTTCTCCTTCTCCTTCTCCTTCTCCTTCTCCTTCTCCTTCTTCTTCTTCTTCTTCTTCTTCTTCTTCTTCTTCTTCTTCTTCTTCTTCTTCTTCTTCTTCCATCAGATTGCAACTGTTTTATGGCAACCCCTCATGGGGTTTCCAAGAGATGAGCAGAGGTGGTTTGCCCACTGCCTGCCTCTGGGCAGCAACCCTTTGTTTTCTATGGTGGTCTTCCCTCCAGGCACTAACCATGGATGACCCTGCTTAGCTCCCAAGGCTGCACTGGGCTTTAACCACTATGCCAAGTTTCTACTGTACTTTCTGTGCTCTCAAATGAAGGTGGGCTAAGGACAGTGGCATGTTTCTATTCCATGCCTCTTCCTTTCCCTTCCTGATATTTTCAACCTTAATTGGATCCTACCAGCAGCGACTGCTGGAAAGGACTCAGGCAATGCCAGCATTTGAGATTATGCAGGCAGTGGGAGGTGAGCAGGCGGCGGGGAGGGGGAAGAGATCAGAATATCCTGGGAACAGCATTCTTTCACCACCACCACCACCAGCAGCAGCAGCACCACCACCCGGTGCGCACAAAGTCTCGCTCTCTTTCCCCATCCAGTCCGGCTCTTAATGAAACTTGAATTTTGCAAACCTTTCCCAAGCCCCCTGTTGTTTAATTGACTTACAAAGCGGCATCAATATCCACCACATTTGGCAGAATACCATAAATTAACCCCCACCAAGTTATTGCCCAGGGATCTGTAATGAATTGTGCCCTGGGGTGCGGCTGGAAGGAAGGGAGGAAATTGCTAGGAGAATGGAGTACTAAGAGCTGGGTGGAGCAAGCACATCACCCCCATTCTACTGTCACTCCATTGGCGGCCCATCAGTTACTGGGTTCAGTTCAAGGTACTGGCCCTTCATGGCCTTGGTGTTTCACATCTGTCCCTCTCCCTCATTCTCTCCCCCAGGCTCTACCATAATAGCTTTACTTATTTGAGTGGGGCCTCTTATAGGTGTACTCTGTGAATGTGCACAACCAAAAACCAACCTGTGCAATGCATTCTCTGTTATGGCCCCCACCTCATGGAATGGACTGTCTGATGAGGCTAGAAATGCTCCCATCCTTCTGGGCTTTCCGCAAGCTATGCAAAACTGAATTATTCAGAAGGGCTTTTTTACACAAGTAATTAGGGCTGTATTGTAATGAAATGTTTCTGAAAGATGCTTTGGGAAAAGGATACAAACTGTGGACTATACTACGGGGTATAGTATGTACCGTCTGTTCCTGTAAGTTTGATCCTACCATGTCATTTCTGCATTGGCTAACGTGTCATTTTAATGCATAGGCCTTGTTCCAGCTGTTTTCAGGTTTCTGCAACCCAAACCTTATGGGCAGAGGTCCCCAAACCATTTGAGCTTGGGGGCAGATTTGGAATTTTGACATGGCACAGTGGTCACACCTGTGACCATAGGTGGAGCCAACCAGAAAATAATTGCCACAGATTAATTCCAGTAACACAGCATAGATCCTGGTGCTGTCATGGCAGCGGCTGCCAAAACAATATTTTTTTTTAAATCTGCACACCAATCATATCTCCAGTAGCCAATCAGAAGCTGGCTCCACCCGGCTCCACCCACTTGGCTCCACCCACTTCCTAAAAACACTTGGCAGGCCCCAGAAAAGGTGTCAGTGGGTGCCATGGGAACCATGGGCACCACGTTGGGGACCCCTGCCCTATTGTTTTGTTTATGGGTGTCCCACAAATGTTGATTTCATTTGACTTAACTGTTACATGATCCACATCTCAGTGAGACAGGCAGACCATATGTGGTGTAAACAAACAAACAAATTTGCTAAAGGGTGCATCTGGAAGTCTCGTTCCAATTACGGCAGCTCATGAGGATTGCATGCTAGCTTAAAACTTTTCCAATGCACCAAAAACTATCATTGTAGGTTGGTCAAAGAGCTGTGAACATCAAGCCCTTGTGACAATGATGCTGCGCTTCCTGTCTTGTTAGTGCTTTGCTCCTACTAGCTGCACTCCCTTCTCCAATGTCTGTTGTGCCTTTCACCCTCCTTTCTATAAAGAAGGAGTAGTGTGGTGTAGTGCTTAGAGTGTTGGACTAGTAATTCAGGTTCAGATCCCTACTCCGCAATGGAAGCTCGCTGGGTGACCTTGGGCCAGTCATACCATCTTGGCCTAACCCACCTCCCAGAGCAGGTGTAAGGACAATGTTGTAAACTGCTTTGGGTACCCACTGGGGAGAAATGTGTAGCATAAATGAATTAAATAAATAAATAAAGCCATAAATAAATCTGTCTGGAACTCTTATCCCATGATGGGCAAATCGTTCCCGCACTTATATATGTCTAGAGACACCCTTTAGGCAAGGCTGAAGATAATGCATTCTGCACATGTTCAGAGGCACTTCCGTCTTATTTCATAGGTCACAAGGGCCGGTCTTAGAACTGACAAGGTTTGCTGGGGATGATCCAGGTGACTCCTGATCTTAATTGGCCCTCGTCCCACGCCTCCCGGTCCTTCTCTTATTCCATAAAATTAAAGGAGGATTCTTGCTCTTGCAATGGTTCGTGGTCTTTCAAAGCCGAGAGGGAAGGGGGGCGGGGAGAGGCGGGCGGCGTTCAGCAGGTCGATTCCAGTCCTGCTAAGGAGCAGCTCGCCAAGGCGGAACTCGTCGCCCACAAGAAAGGGGGTGGGGTGGGAGGGTGGCAGCGGCGGCGGTGGACAAGCTGGGCCGATTCTCTGATCTCATTCCACAAGCCAGTCAGCTGCGAGCTGCCGTCTTCCCCGTCAGCTGATCCGGGAGGGGAGTCTCCCGTCTCTCATTCACTCTTTCTCACTTCCCAAGTGGATTAAAAACTCTCGCCGGCGAGTTTCGGGGTCAGGAAGCGGTTTTATTCCAAGGGCCGGTCGGCTGGAAGATTGATCGATTCCCTTATATATATTTTTGAAACAAACCCACAAACACAAACCCGCTGCTACAAACTGGATCTCTCCGCAACTTCCCTGCTACAACTCCTTGACTCTTCAGTGGGAGGATGGCTACCAATTTCAATGACATCGTGAAGCAGGGGTATGTAAAGATTAGGAGCAGGCGCTTAGGCGTAAGTATTGGGGACTTCCCCGTTTTGTTTGTTCGTCGTCGTTGTTGTTTAATGGGTTGGTTTGGCTGGGCTTGGCCAGCGCTCCGCTGCCTGCTGCCACGTGGGGTGGGCGCTCGCGTCGAAACGGAAGCCAGGTTAGTTTACAGGGTCAATAGCAGCGCCTTTCCAGAGCCGAACTGGTATGCGCCTTACAAATATAGAAACAGCCTGCCGTGGAGTGCCAAGCACATTTCGGGTGAACGGATGCAAGGGGCGGGGGGAGCCGATGAGAGCCCGCCGGCTTGCAGTCGGCTGTGTCGACAGAGTAGCGAGCTTTTGAGCATCACAGGACGCTGTGCAAGCAGGAGAAGCTCATTTGCAATGAAAACAAAACCCCCCCCCCACACACACACTTCGTTTAGGAAAGAAACGGTTTTGGAGATTAGAGCTATCTGGAGGCTTTCCAAAAGCACTGGGCGCCGCTATGTTATGAGGACACCTGTTGGGCTCTAGCAGAGTACGGTGATTGTCATGCCAGGGCAATGGCTTTGGGGCAAGAGACTTGTGCCCCCCCAAATGGTTGTGGTGCCTTCCAGATTTCTTGTCTGATGTATATTACCTGGAAGTTAAGTCTGGCTGTGTTCAGGGACATCTCGCCCGATGAAGAGTTCTGGGGAACTCCAAAGCTTGCCCACTGCTTTGGGTGGGTCCAAGGCAACTACCTGCAGCCTCTGTATATTTCTAGCTAAGTGTGTGTAGGATTGCAGGCTAAGGGAGGATGCTTACTTCTGAGTCAAGGCGCATAGAATCAAGCTGTTGGGATTGCTTTAGCATGCGAGGTTAAATCATATGGGAAGTAAATCATTCTGCAATGGCAATGCCTAATTTAGCAATTGCATGCATCATATTGCTTTTCCATGGTTTAATCCTCATTAACATAAATGTAACCAGAATAACCCTTCTGTAGCATTATGAAACTAACATCCTAGACTGAGTTACCCCTTTAGGATCACAGTCCAAAATTGTCAATGAGTTTAGATTGATATAATTCTGTTGAGGATTGCACTGTAGCCATGCCCTCCCTTGGAGATTTACTTGAGTCTTACTTCATCTACCTCAAAGGTTTTACACAGGAATAACTCTATATAGGCTAAGTTGTAGCTATTGAAGGAGGAGGATGCACATGTCAATTTGCCATTGGTATCTTTTCAATGCACTATCACCCACCATGGATTCAGGCGCATGCACATATGAGGGGCTCATTGACTGCATCGAACATGGAGATACCACTTTGAATGGTACAGGGCCAGCTTTTGTGCCATCAAAAACGAGTCCTTTGCTCGTACAACTGTTTATATGACAACACATGGAAGACAGAGCATGCTCTTGATGTGCTAAGTGAGCATGGAAACCTGTCCTTCACACGGGAGCTGGAACAACTTGCTGTAATGTAGTTGGGGCTGACATTGTATGGGAGTGAGTTGTGCATGTTCACAAAGTTTGCATAGTATGGGAAAAGGGCTGTGCAGAAGGAATGTCTTGGGTGAACGTATGTACATTTAGTGTATCTCTGTGGTACCTTACTGACTGCAACAGATAAATATAAACAAATGGATTACATTTGTCTACTTTTGGCTTTGCAATTTAGCTTTTATTTCAGTGTGACTCCCTTTTAAATCTTAAGTTCATGATCGTTTCTGTAGGAGCATGCAACATTTAATATATGTTTGAACTACTGGAGTGTACTGGACAGCATACTAGTCTTGGGAGTCAGGTTACGCTTCCTTCCCAGTTATGAACTCCTCTGATAAGGTGAAGAGCTAGTGAGTTGCCTGATTCTTCCACCTGTCAAATGAGAACACCGCTCTCTCCCGTGTTAGAGACAGCTGCTAAATACAAGTGATCCCTGATTCCTGAAACACATCTGCCGGTAACGCATGAAGCTGAGCTTGTAAGTATTGCCTCTATGATGACTTCTGGAGCTCTCAGATCTCACTCAAAGTGAGAGCTGCCCAAGGCCATTTCAAAGAGCAGAAGCATTGAGAGCCAGGGTGGTTCAGTGGTTAAGAGCATTGGACTAGTATCTGGGAGACCCAGGTTCGAATCCCTATTCTGCGGTGGAAGCTTGCTGGGTGACCTTGGGCCAGTCACGGACACTCACAGGGTCATTGTGACTGGATCAAAGGGAGGAGAGGAGAACGATGTAAGACCATTTGGGAAGAGCGGCTGGGTATAAATGAAGAAAATAAATCAGGGGCAGGTGCCTTGAGGCAGCAAGAAATGCTCTGAGATGCCCATTAAGAGTCTTCCAGACATGATAAACGATGGTCGCTATGACCTCGCATCCAACTGAACCCAAATAAAAATTCATATAAAACTGTCACCTCCAGGAATAAGGACTCCCCCCCCCTCCCCTGGTGTTGTTGGCTTTTCCAGATGTTCTTGTAACATCCTTTGGGTTAGAGTTCACATCTGAACCATCAGAATGGTTAACATAGAAATGATGTTTAAGGAGCTCCATGTCGAATGCCGCTCCAATCACAACAATTTAGGCAACTCAGACTTTACATGAGTTTGCTACTTAATGTTTCAGACAGATGTAAGAAAGACTGAGACTGCTTGTCAAGAGGAGGACTTCCAGGTTACATAGGAGGAAAGACCTCTGCTTTCTCCATAATGCTTGCCAACTAATGGTGCTGATTTCTGTGGGCTTAGGGGGTATAACTCTTATTTAGGTTTACACTGCGGGCCAGTCTAGCGATTCTGTGGTACACACTCTGTGAGGATTCCTATCAGTGCTACAATAAGAAAATCAGTCTGCAGAAACATCAATTTCCCCCTTATTTTAATTGCATGGGGGATTTTTTTGCATTTCTGCTTAATGGAATTCTTTCTACAGGCTCAGACTCATTCTACTAGAATACATGGAGGCTGGCTGTCATTATCTTGGGGAAAGTGGTTGTCATTGAGATTTTTAACCATGCTTCAGTTAATTCAGCGTAGATTCCCTCCGCCCCCCCCCCCACCTCTCTATTTAAATCAATACTAAAATGAAGATAAACACTGTACTTACAAAATAACAATAAAGGAGGAGTCGGCAAGCAGATCGGGCCCTTTGAAATACCACCATCCCAATAATTCAACACAGACGACCAGCAGTTTATAGACCAAATATAAGTGATATACGTGGCATGTTAATAAACGGGGAAAGGCTCATATGGGAAGATCAGACTAAATGGCTGAAATATTCTAGGTATTGACGCCATGTGCCAAGTGCTCATAACCTTAAGAGAGCCTCGAACATCTCTTTGGAGGGAGAGCAAATGACGTTCTTCATTAGCGAGTGAAGTGATTAGTTATGAACTAATAAAAGATATTGGTCAGGCTCCATAAAGATGGAATACAGTATGTGAAAAGGAAATGCATGCTTTATGGCTGCATTCCCCCGGCTGGTCGTAAATGGTGTTGGCTAATGTAATTGGAGTAGAGAATTTATACAACTGGGAGAGTCCGGGTGATGTAAAATTGGCATGGAAACTTGTTCATGCATAGCTTGGCAGGGATACAGAGTTCAGCAAGAGTGAGGGGGAGCAATCCTGCTCACACTTACCTGGGTGTATTCCCCCATGAATAAAGTGGGGCTTATTTCTGAGTAAACATACAAAAGGGTTGTGCTGTCAAAAAATGTCTGTAAATGTCAATTGTTCTGTAAATGTCTTGCGTTCCAAACTTGTTTACTCAGAAGTAAAACCCTGATAGTAAAACCCCACAGATCTGCTTCTAGGTAAATATGTTTAAGATGGTAGCTTCAGAATTAAATCTCAAATGGACAGTTGGAAAGGGAGAAGTTCACACCAAAGCCCAAAGTTGCACCACTGGCCGAAGGAAGTGAGTGAGTTTTTGAGCTCTCCAGAATCCTTCAGCAGTCTAGGTATTTAGCACAAAATAACTGGAAGGGAGGAAAGTATGTTGTTGGTGGAAATGCCCCCTGCCCTCCCCCCCGGAACCTGAAAAGGAAATGCAGAATGTATTGGGGGCTTATTTGGTTTAGATCAGGGGTGTCAAACATATGCGGCCCACGGGCTGGATCAGGCCCCCCAGGGGGCTTCTATCAGGCCCACACTGTCTCCTGCTTCTTCCTCCAGTTCTGCTGCTGCTGCATCATAGCTTGCTTTGCCAGACTCTCTCAACTGCTCAGGAGAGACAGATAGGCAAGCTTCTCTTCCCCTCCATTGGCTAAGGCTCCTCCTCAAAGGGAGGGAGGGAAGGAGGGAGAGCTTGCTTTGCTTGGCTGCCTCAATCCCATGGGGGAAATACAAAGCACCTTTAAGACCAACAAAGTAAGTAAAAAAAAATCTTTAATTGTGTTTGTGTCATTTATAAAGTTTGTATCTCTGGTACTTGGCATTACATCTTATGGCACACATGGCCCGGCCCAACAAGGTCTCATTTATGTCAGATCCGGCCCTCGTAACAAATGAGTTCGACACCCCTGGTTTAGTGACTATTGCCTGGAAAACCAGGCTTCCAAGTGGCACCAATGAAGGTTATGTTAGAGCAAAGGTGTCAGACTCATTTGTTATGGGGGTCGGATCTGACATTAATGTCATTTTGTTGGGCCGGGCCACGTGTGCCATAAAACGTAATGCCGGGTACCAGAGATGTAAGCTGTATAAAGGACAGCAGCTGGTGAGCCCTGAGTTGTTGTATCCTCGCTGCAAGGCCCCCCTGGGCTGGGAGGGGGGTGCAAAGGAAAACCTACATGGGCGGACTGAAGAGCCAGCAGTGCAGCACTGGGCAGATGCTCCCACGATGCTTGACTGCTGCAGACCAGATTGTTCTACCACGCTGATGCTGCAATTGGAGTGGCTCTGCCCACTCCCCCCCCCAGCAGTCTCCTGTTCCCTCCCTTGCATTAGTTGCTTGTGGACCACATAAGAGCCCTGGAAGGGGCGGTTTCATCCCCCAGGCTTTATGTTTGACATCCCTGTGTCAGAGGAGAGAAAAAGAGTATTTTCCTGCGGTGACTATGAACGGCAGCTGTTCAGTCTCTTTCCAGCCCTCAATGAAACACACCATTCCATTCCAAGACAGAGCAAAAGCAAAACATAGTAGTCCCAAAGAAGCTGGAGATCTGGGCGTGATTACAGCGTGGTGTTGACAAAGCCATAGCCAGGGGACTTTGCACTCACATAGCCTCTCATTTAAACTGGGCGGTGGCCTCTGTAAATCAGCAGTGTGTCTTCTGCCAGTGTGGAGGGCCATTACCCCGGAGGATGTTGCGCAGGTGTGCTAATTAAACACCTGTTGGAACTTTGCACAGCCAGCAGTCCAGTTTAAATATGATGCTCTGCAGTTAGGGTTGCCAGCTCTGGGTTGGGAAATTCTGGAGTTATGGAGGTGGAGCCTGGGGAGGGTGTGGTTTGGGAAGGGGAGGGGCTTCAGCAGAGTATAATCTAATAGAGCCCGCCCTCCAAAGCAGCCGTTTTTTCCAGGGGAACTGATCTCTGTCTCATGGAGATCAGTTGTACTTCTGGGAAATCTCCAGGCCTGACGTGAAGGTTAGCAATGAAACCCTTACAATGATCCAGTGAGTAGTGTTGCCATCCTCCAGGTGGTACCTGGAGATTGCCCACTATTACAATTTATCTCCAGACAATGAAGAACAATTCCCCTGGATACAATGGATGCTTTGGAGAGTAGACTCTGTGGCAATGTACCAGTTGAGGTCCCTCCCCAAACCCCACCCTCCCCAGGCTCCTCCCCCCCAGTTTCCAGGTATTCCCAAACCCGCAGCTGGCAACCTTACCTGTGAGGTAGGTCAGAGAGAAAGAGTCACCAAAGGTCATCCTGTGAGTTTCCACAGCTGAGCAAGAGCTGAACCCATGTCTTTCTAGTCTTGTCCAATACACAAGGCAATAATTAATTAATAAATACATAAAAGAATGAAACCGTATAAGCAAGCCCTGTCTTGCTAATGTGCATTACATATTGTCAGGATGGGACACCCCATCAGAAAATTGTACCAGACCTCAGAAACAGCCAAAGAACACACACTGTAGCTCACTGCAAATACGTAAAAATGTATATATTTAAAAGAGGAAATCACTGCATATACATAAAACACTGCATATACGTAAAACAGGAGAAGAAATGATAAAACGGGTACAGTTTACTCGGATGCAAGGCAAGGTGTTTTCATAGGCATGCCATCAAACAAAGCAAGAGTTACAGTTATGTCCAATAATTTTATTGCATGTATAACCTTTGTAAGGGAGCCCTCTTACCTTCAGGGTTGGCTTCCTTTCAAGGTAAAAGTGGCAATTGATGGCTAACTCAGAAGTATGATTTTATTTTTATTTTTACTGATAGTACAAGAGCAATTGCACACATATGTTAAAAACTGGTAACTGGCATACTTATTTTAATGAAATGAAGAGTTGCCATAGCAGCATTGGCATCACGTCCACCTACATTTGGGGAGTGAAATCACTCCATCATATCTTAAAATCATTGCTCTCTGATTGGCCCATGTGTATACATGGCAAGCTGATATGCTCTGGCTGCCAAGAAAATATGTGCAAAAGTGGTCTCTGAAACTTAAAACCTGTAATTTTGTAATCTGTTTTAATTGTGTAGCATCTTACCTTGATTGTTTTTATTCTTTGTATGTTTTATCTATGTTTTATTTTGACCAACCTGATAATGGCCTTTGGCCACCCACAGTAAACATATGCAGAATTCTTTTCCTATGGTGGGAGTTATTCTATAAGCCAGTAGGGTGGTTGTTGTGTATGCGGACCGCCACTAGGGTCTGCCACCCAAGTCCAAGAGTTAGGTACAAAAAGACAATAGGACCTAGGATCCTAGTCCACCTGGAATCCACCAATTAGGCATTGGCGAGAAGTTCAAACCCACCAATGGGACTATGGGGGTACCGGGAGGGGTGTATATAGTTATTGCAGGGCCGTTTGTGCTGTGCCTGTTATGTGAAGTACAATAAATGCATCTGAACACATGTTGTAGTCTGAGTCTCCATGTGGCAAACCCAGTACTTTACAGTGGTGGTGATTGTTATTGTATTTAATTTATACCCTGCCCGATCCCACCTGGCTGCCCATAGGGGATGGGGAGGTTGGGTTGCCAGATCCAGGTTGCGAAACTTCTGGAGATTTGCGGATGGCATCTGGGCCAGACAGAGACCTCAGCAGGGTACAGTGCCATAGAGTCCACCCTCCAAAGTGTCCATTTTATCCAGAAGAACTGATCTCTGTAGTCTGGAGATGAGCTCTAATTCCAGGATATCCCCAGGTCCCACATGGAGGCTGGCATCCCTATAAGGCAGTGTAGGGTAGGGGTTAGAGTGTTAGACTAGGATCTGGGAGGCCCAGGTTCAAATCCTTACTTTCCCATGGAAGCTCACTGGGTGACCTTGGTCTAGTCAGTCTTCCTCAGCCTAATCTACCTCACAGGGTGGTTGTTATGAAGATTAAAATAGAGGATGGGAGAATGATGTTGTAAACTGTTTTGGTCCCCATTGGGGAAAAAAGGTGCAGTATAAATACCTAAATAAATAAGGGGCTCTTTTTCCCCCTCCAAAAAAGAGACTTGAGGATGAAACCTGAGCATGTGCTGAGTGCCTTTGTCTCATAAAAGTCTTCTTCATATGGCTGGAGACTGGTGTGCCTTGGGATGTCTTGCATCCTCTGGTTCTTGCAGTTATCTAAGAGGTGTGTGTATGTGTGTGAGAGAGTACATTCTGGATGGATCTAAAATGCTGGTTGGATTATCATTCAGCATACCGAAAAGTCTAGAAGGATATGATCCTGTTGACTCTGCTTAGATCTGATTTCCTGTAGGTTGTCCTCACTGTTTCCTGACGTACCCTTGGTGAATAGGGTCAACATATGTTACTTCGTATTTATTTTGACATACCAGCCATCCTCCTCAGTGTAAACACAGGATAATTTACTTGGGCTGATTTCCCACAAGCTGCTGCTCGGTGCTCGCTCTTTCCTTTGCCCTGATCGTTCATGTCAATTTCACACTATGTGCTGTGCAGCCGCATTTTGCCCTGCAGCTTTGCCCAATTTTCCCCGCGTCTACTCAATCCTCAAAAAACAGGATTGAGTAGACACGGGGGAAATCGGGTGAAGCTGTGGGGCAAAATGTGGCAGCACAGCACCTGGTGTGAAATTGACATGTATGATTGGGGCAAAGGGAAGAGTGAGCATGGAGCAGCAGCTTGTGGGAAATCGGCCTTGGTTTTCTTACATATGGTTTTCTTCTGGATCCAGTATCATCTTTGCAGATCTCCTGAGAACTTGGTCTAGCTTGTATGATGCTCCCATCCACTTCCCTCCCTCAGAGGCAAGATTTTCTCCCTGTTTTTATTTGCCTTTCTGACTGAGCAGCCCTAGTGGTCTGTTTTCTTCTTTCCTGAAGAATTCTGGCTGTCCTACCCTGTCTCAAACTGATAATTTACTACTGGCTCAGCCCAGAAACCTGAGGGAAGGGTCAGGATTGCCCTTTAACTTAAACCACTGAACATGGCACTTGAGACATTTTGAAGTTCAGAAATAACAAAAGGAATCAACAGAAGGGAAAGGTCAGGTGAAATCAGGGGTTGAAAATTCTGAGGTAACTCAATATGAATAACTCTGAGGTAAAAGCAGTACATGCACAGACTTTAGTTCTTGTATTTCAGGCTCAAGAGAGTTTCTTAAGCTATTCACAGTGACTTAAATCTTTATGTTGAGAGGCTTTTGTTCCAGTGTTTTCCCAAACACTCCAGCACACTTTCTTTGAGTATTCTCTGACTTTTTTGGTTTCCAGAAGACTTGTTCACTCCTTCCAGTACCAAGATCCCTTCTCTAGAAACACCAGTGCTCATCTTGAGTTTTTATCTGACTCTTAAGGTCTCTATAGGCAGTTTCTAACCACACCAGACCAGGGATCTCTGCAGTCTTCAGAGCTGTTTAAACTGGGTAGAGAAATTCCTTCTCTCTTTAGAAGATCTATCCTCTGTCCTTGGCCCAAATGGGAGTATCCGTCTATCTACCCTCTTGTCCTTGCCAACTTTCCCCCAGTTCTCCAGTCTGTGTTAAACTGCTCTTGAAACTGTCAGTACTCGACTCCTCTCAGCTAGGACTGAAATCAGGCTGAATTCTTCTTCTCATCATTCAGTTCTAAAGTCTCTCTCTGCTCAGATGATGGTAACAAATCAGATCTTTTGGAACAGCCTGTCACTCAAGGCTCTCTGGCTCTGTGAAGAATTAACCCTTCACAGTCCTTTATCTGTTTACACAGCACTTCTAAGCTTTTAAAACTGCAGTCTGTCACAGCTTGTCAAAAAAGCCATCTTCACACACTCCAGGTGCTCTAGCATTCAGAAATACTATCATGTTTTGTCACCGATACTATCATGAAGTGGGCTCCAAGCTGAGAAAACGTCTGTTATATATAGAATGGGAGCTGCTAAGACCTGGACATTCCACACTGACTTCCTTCCTGTATCTTTAATATCCTATTTAAGGAGGCCATCTGGGGTCAGGACCTAGAATTGGTCATGTCAGATATTGGATATGCACCACAAATATGCTTCCAAAGTGTGTGAGAGTTCCATGCACTACTGTTTTGAGCTACTATCTCTCAGTGATACCTTCCCTGCACCTGCTTTAGTTCCACTGCCTCCTCCTGCTGCTCTTGCAGTGATAGTTAACAGTGTAACCCTAAACAGAGTTGTATCTTTTATAGTTAATTAACTGCCAGGGCCTTAGAATAGGGTTGTCGACATATCTTGGCAAATGCTGGGAGACCTCGAGGGCAGTGCCTGGGGAGGGTGGGGTTTGGACAAGATGTGATGTCAATTCCAAATGACACTCTGGGCATGTCCCCAATCTCTCTGGTAAAGATAAAGACGTGGGGAAATTTCTAGAGCATTACTGTGAAGGCCATTTTTTCTCCTGCTCCTCAGTTACTTGAGGGTGAGATATTGGGGCTGAAGGCAGGGGTTTGCACAGCATGGACGAGCAAATGGCAAAACCAGTTTGGTGGTGGTGGTGGAAAGTGCCGTCAAGCTAACTTCTGGTGACCCCATAGGGTTTTCAGAGGAGGTTTGCTATTGCCTGCTTCTGTGTAGCAATGCTAGACATCCTGGACAGGAGGTGGAGCCAACCAAAAATGTCAAGAAACCAAATTATATATAACTGTAATAGAATCAGGTGGGTAGCCATGTTGGTCTGAAGCAGCGGCACAAAACTCAAGTCCAGTGGCACCTTTAAGACCAACAACATTTTATTCTGGGTAGAAGCTTCCGTGTGCATGTGTCTGAAGAAGTGTGCATGCGCACGAAAGCTTATACCTTGAATAAAACCTTGTTGGTCTTAAAAGGTGCCACTGGACAGGAACTCTGTTCATATATCTGTCATAGACACTCTGTTTGAGGCAGAAGCTCTGTTCAACAGGATTATGACTTTTAACCTGTACAGCCGAAGATGTGCCCTGCTGGGCAGATGCCCACCTACCCTCACCCATTTTCTAAAAACACTTGGCAGGCACCAGGAAAGGTGTTGGGCACGGTGTTGGGAACCCCTGCCTTATAGACTATATAAAAAGAAGAGGCTGGCCACAGTGCGTGACTAGTGGGGTCTGTTTGATTTGAGTTGTCACAACATGGGCAGACCTGCTCTGCTTAAACATACAGGTTTGTATTTATCTTTTGGCATTTCAACGTACACTATCTTTAGAATGTAAAATAGGGCTTCCTTCTCTGCCAAACTTCTAGACAGGTCATTTGTTGATTTTTTTCCTGTTTTTTTTTCAATTATTAGAAGGAGGAGGGAGAGACCTGAGATGGAAATAGCTGTGGCATACATTCTGCTTCTGTCAGATGCTTTCCTTACATGACTTGCTTGTGCGAACTCTTCGCTAGATGGGCAGTTTGTCATCCCAGGCCCTGTTTCCCCCAGATTCAGTGGATTTATCTCTGACTTCTGGTCACCATCCGGTTTCTCAGCCCCTTGGTGCCTCTTCCAAAAGGAAATTTGCTTCAAATGTTGCCAGGCGGCTACTTGTTGCAGAGTTTCAAAAGAATATTACAAACTGTTCATCTTCAGAGTATCACCATGGGAAATACTGGACAGTGCTAGATAAGACTGCCCATGTATTGAGTTAATTAGCAATGAAATCTGCTTCTAAAAGAAGCATAGGATTATTAAAATTGCCAGGACTGCCAATCCATAGCTACTCCAGTCTGAAGTCACTGGGGTCAATCAATTTAGACCTCAGTCACTTGGCATAGGGTTGCTCTGAGCCAAAAATATTTCTGGGATTGTACAACAAACACAGTTGACTCTCTCTGAATTCTTCTTTGCAAGGAAAGCTTAGGTCATCTTTGACAGTCTAACAATTTGCTTTAAAAAAGGCATTTAATTCACTTACTCCCTTGCGCGGAAATAAATTTATACTCTTTTCATTACTGATTGACAGATTTTATTGGACCTGTCTCCATGGCAGGAGAAGTTTGCAAACTGTTGTGTCTGGTCCAATTTAGGGTTGCCAACCCTGGCATGGAATATCCTTGGGGATTTAGGGGCAGTGCCCAAGGAGGGAGCTCAGCAGAGATGTGATGTCTCTCTAGGACTTTTGTTTTTCATGGAGTCCATGGTATACCATAGATTCTGCCTGCAAAGCTGCCATTTTATTTTGGGGGACTTGATCTTGAAAGTCTGATCAACTGTAATTCAGGGAGAACTCCAAGCCCTACCTTGAAGTCGGTAACCTTAGCCCGCCTTCACAGCATAAGCATCGCATCAGTAGTGCATAACAGTCCCCTTACACTGCCAGGTGTACAACAGGCGCCTCCACTCATGGCTGGTCTAATATTGCCATCCTCTGGGGGAGTGGGGGGTGGAGTTCTCCCAGAATTAAATTGATCTCCACACTACAGAGATCAGCCCCATGGGGGGAATGCCATTTTGGAGAGTGGACTGTATGTCATCACATCCCTATTGAGGTATTGGTGTGGTGGTTAGGAGCGTGGACTCTAGTCTATGAGAACTGGGTTTGATTCCTCACTCCTCCACATGCAGCTGCTGGCATGACCTTGGGTCAGTCACAGTTCTCTCTGAGCTGTTCTAGAAAGAGCAGTTCTCAAAAGAGCTCTCTCAGCCCCTCCTACCTCTCAGGTCATCTGTTATGGGGAGGGGAAGGGAGAAGAGATGGTAAGCCTCTCTGAGACTTCCTCAGGTAATGAAGAGCGGGGTATAAATCCAGTCTCTTCTTCCACAAACTCTGCCCTCCCCAAGCACCACCCTCAATTCTCCAGGAATTTCCCAAGGTGGAGTTGGTATCTGCAGCACCTGGTCCCATTAGGGTTGCCCACGTGAGGCTGGCAACTGGTGGAAGACTCACTGGTGGTGGTGGTGGTGGAGGGGCTTTACAGTGACAGAATGACGTCACTGGCAATGCACTGATGTCACATCTGGTGTGAACAGAAGTGATGTAACGACATTGCTGGCGATGCTACAGCAGTCTGAACTGTAGAGTTTTGACTGAATGTTCGAGCATCTCTGGTGGTAAGCACGAGACATGTCCCATGTGGAGTTTTGTTTTGACTCACCGCAATGCAACAGAAAGTTTTATGGGGACTTCAGCAGTCATCCTACGTGCCTGTTTTATGAAACTGTTTTGATGCCCCGATGTCTTTGTTTTATATCCGTGTTGTTATATCTTTGTCTGGATGTTCCCTTGAGCATTTTTGATAAAGACGAAATGATTCTAACAGAACTGTTCAAAAACAACAATAGCCACTGAAAAGTCACCCTACTTAATTGGAAGGCTACAGCCACTTCAGTGGATTGCACGGCCATTCTCTGGAGTCATCTCTGGCTCAAAACATTTACCTGCTGGCCTAGAACACTACTCTGTGGCCTTTTCCAGTACTCCTTTCAACCCAAACCTTCCCATACCTCCGTAACTCCCATTGTCCATTTACAATGCAACTAGAGATGCCAACTAAAGTTTGGGAAATTCCTGGGCTTGGGGAGGGGAGGTTGAGAAGGGGAGTACCTCAGCAGGCTAAAATGCCATAGGGTGCTTTTACTCACACACGCACACACTTTCAATCCACTTTGCAACTGGATTTTACTGTATGAAATGGCAAAATGCACTTGCAAAATGGTTGCTGAAGTGGATTGAAACTGCATTATTCAGCATGTGTGAAAGCAATAGAATCTACCTTCTGAAGCAGCCATTTTTGTCAGGGGAACTGATCTCTGTACCACGGAAGTCAGCCATAATTCCAGGCGATCTCCAGGCCTCACTTGGGGGCTGGCAACTGTAAGACAAGCAATTGTGATCATGGGGAGGGGGCTGGATACTAGGAGTGCCAACCTCCAGGTGGGGCCTGGGGTTCTCCCACTTTTACAGCATAAGAACATAAGAGAAGCCAATGTTGGATCAAGCCAATGGCCCGTCCAGTCCAACACTCTGTCACACAGTGGCCAAAAATACCAGGTGCCATCAGGAGGTCCAGCAGTGGGGACATCTCCAGCTGTCAGAGATTAGCTCTGCTGGAGAAAATGGCTGCTTTGAAGGACAGACTCTAGGGCATTGTACCATGCTGAGGCCCTCCCCTCCCTAAACCCTGTCGTCTCCTGGATCCACCCCCAAATTCTCCAGGTATTTCCCAACCTAGACCTGGCAACCCTGCTGGATACAGAGATCATATCACCCTTAACTGAAATTCTATACAGGCTGCCAGTTTGGTTCAAAGCACAATTCAAAGTACTGGTTCTTGTACCCTTTAAGTACTGAAAGGCCTTGGGAATAGTATACTTGATAGGCCACATCACCTTGCACTGTCAGGCGACCAGATCCTCTTCCCAAGGCCTGCTCCGTGTGTCCACTTCTGCAGAGACTGCAGCCAGAGACAGGGCTTTGTCAGTGGCGGTTGCTTACTCTTTGAAATACCCTTTCTCTTGAGTCCCGTTGGTACCTACTTCAGGCATGAGTCCAAAATATTTGAACACGTGAATCTTCCTTCTACTGAATGAGGCCCTTGTTCCATCCAGGTCAGTACTGTCTACTCAGATTGGTTCTCCAAGGTCTCAGGCTGAGGTCTATTCACATCATGTGATCCCTTCAGGTGGGGCTTCTGGGGACTGAACTTGGGACCTTCTATATGCCAAGCAGATGCTCTACCACTGAGCCATTGCCCCCTCCCCAGTTCCATCTGTATTCTCTAAAGCTGTTTTATGGCTCTGTTTCTAGCCTGAGGGCAGGATCGTGGCTTGTGATTTTATGATGTTTTAATAGTGATACTTTTGGGTATGTTTATTTTGTATATTTTTTAAAGACCTGTGAGCTGCCTCAAGCGGGTCTCTGGAGATGCGGCAATATAACTTATAAATAAATGAGATTTGATGATTTACATTATTTGAAGGTAGAAGTATCAGAGTGAAAAGGGAGAGGAGCCATAGCTGCCTGGTTTTCCCACCTAGTGGGGGATTTAATGGGTAATGCTGAGTTTCTGGGCTGTGATTCGGCAGCTCTAATGAATATTACTCTTTATCAATGGCCATATGAACCTTCAGATTGGTTATTTTCCATTAAAGCAGGTGGAAATTACTTCAGGGATGTGAACTGGCAATTAAGTGATATTGCTTACAGCACGACTGGCCTTTTCTTTCATATTCCATATTGGCAGAAATTAATGGAATTAAAAGCAGTTGCATTGATTGAAATCAGCAGAGGTGCTGATTGCAAGCAGGCCGGTTACTTGAACTTTCACCAAGAGGAAGGCAGGAAGTGAAGCCAACAATCGGAGGGCATAAAGTGGGAAATTACAAGGATGAAAAAGGTCAGGGAGATAAATTGCAGGAGGGGGAAAATACCCTGAAATAGCCAGGTTGTATGTTTAGCTTGCTGAGGCCACAGTTCTAATCAAGATGCTTTATAACATTGAAATATTTAAAGTAATGCCATTAAAAGGAACGGTTGTTCTCTTGGCCACCAAGCTCAGAAGATAAAACAATGTTTTCTCTGTTGCAGAATGGTAACTTAGATTAGGGTGACCAAGTCCTCTCTGGCCACTGATATAGGTTGCCAGATCCAGGTTGGGAAACTCCTGGAAATTTGGGGATTGAGTGTGGGGAGGACAGGGACCTCAGAGGGGTGCAATGCCATAGAGTCTATCTTCCAAAAGCAGCCATGTTCTCCAGGGGGACTGCTCTCTGTAGTCTGGAGATGAGCTGTAATTCTGGGGGATTCTCAGTTCCTACTTGGAGTCTAGCACCCCTATATGAGTTGATCACTGGAATGAATAGCAGGGGGGCTTGTGAAATTTCTTTTCCAAGAAAAGACCCACAAGTATCTATTGGGAATGAGGATATAGTATACTCTGTTAGGTCATGGCTTTGGGGAAATGGTTTAATCTGTACCAAACTTTACATGGAATTAATCTCCAAAAGGTAAAGCAATGAAAGAAGAGTGTTATTGAGCATGTAGAAGGGATGGTTTGGATGACTGTAGAGTGCTGGTGGTCAGCATCCATTTTATCTTTTTGGGTTCCAGGCTGGGTTGTCAATTCTTGGTTGGGAACTTCCTGGAGATTTTGGGGATGGAACCTGGGCAGGACTGAGTTTGGGAAGGGGAGGGAGCTGCCATTTTCTCCAGGGGAACTGAGCTCTGCAGTCTGGAGATGAGCTGTGATTCCAAGAGGTCTCCAGGCCCCACCTGGAGTCTGGCAACCCTGCTCCCAAGAGTGAGGCTCTATGCAACCTGGAAGACTGCCATTGATTTTTCTTTCTAGAAACATTGTTCTCATGGCTTTTTAGACCCCCCCCTCTTTGATTTTACTAGAACAGGATCCAACCAGCTTTACTGCTGCTGAAAAAGAAAGGAAGGGGTCCCCTTGGACTAAGGCAGCCAGCTCTGCATAGGGAAATACCTGGAGATTTGGGGGGTGGATCCTGGAGTGGGTGGGATTCGGAGAGGGGAGGAATGTCAGCAGGATACAATGCCATAGAGTTCAACCTGCAAAGCAGCCATTTTCTCCAGGGAAACTGATCTCTGTTGCCTGGAGACGAACTCTAATAGTTGGGAGATCTCCAGCCCCCTCCTGGAAGTTGGCAACCCTACCTTTGATGCACATGCAGACCTATGTTGGGCATCATGGGGCCTGCATGCACAAAGTCATGTGGGACAGAGGCTGTATTATCTGAGCTCTGTCTCACAAAAGCTCATACTGGGATAATTGTTAGATCCAGTTGGTCAGCCGTGTTGGTCTGAAGCAGTAGAACAAATTCAGAGTCCAGGGGCCCCTTTAAGACCAACAAAGTTCATACCTTGAATAAACCTTCATTGGTCTTAAAGGGGCCACTGGACTCTGAATTTGGGATAAATGTTGTTAGTTTTTAAGTGGACTAACTTGGCTATTCCATTATAGTGACAAGAGGAATCGAGTGAGACTGTATGAAAAAAGCAGTCTGGGTCCAACCCAGGCAGAGCAATTGATTGGATTGTGGGGGTGGGTGGGATTTATTTCTGGAGCTCATGAGCCTTTCTTCCTTCCCTTTTCTCCTGTGGGTCAGTGGGAAAGATCATCACGGGCTGACGAGAAAGTCTCCGATCTTGGCTCTGCTGTAAAGAATGTCATTCGTCTTAACTGAAATTACTGATTGAGTCGAATGGCCGCATTTTTCTCCTAGCAGCTGAACTGCAGTACATTATATAATTGGGCTTTTTATCTGATGGTGGGAGGTCCACCAAAAGTACAGAAAATGCCATTGGGTCTGTGAAGAAAACATTCATTCCAGTAAATTTGCTTAGACCCACAGATCCATTCTGCTTTAAGCCTTTGAGCTTCAATAGACAAGGATTGGGTTGCTGCATGCTGTTAATGTTTTCATAGTGGTTCCAGGGCCGCGGATCCTCATTATGCCTCAACCTGCCAAACGCTTTCTTCCAGTATGGTTACTGAAGTCACATGGTATGTTGCTTCTGAACCAGAACCCTGGGGGGGATTGGAAGCAGTCCTTGATCTGGTTCTACAGAAGGAGTGTAACAGCCTCTGGTGGCTCATCCAGAGCCAGTGCCTGGACGTGATGTCACACGGGAAGTGGCTCCCCGTGATGGGTCCCACATCATGCAAGCAGAGTCTGAAGGCATGCTAAATCTCCGCATTTCTAGTGGATCTGTTCAGTCCCTTCTGTAGGCCTGTGGCAGTTTGGTCGTTTCTTGCACGGGTAAGCAGGCATTACAGAGGTAACACCATTGATAGAACTAGGGTTGCCAACCTCCAGGTGGTGGCTGGAGATTTCTTGGGATAACAACTGATCTCCAGGCCACAGAGATCAGCTCACCTGGATAAAGATACCTGCTGTGGGAGGTGGATTCTTATGGCATTATACCCCACCACTGAAGTCCTGCCCCTCCCCAGCCCTGCCCTCCTCAGGCTCCACCCCCAAATCTCCAGGTATTTTACAGCTTAAAGCTGGCAACCCTAGAGAGAACATTCATGCCATCCATTCTCACCTGCATTTTTAAAAAAGTAGAATCAGTTCACACATTTGACGGCAAGTAGCATTGGTTAAGTAAGTAATGGCAAATAAACTAATGTGAATGCGTGTGAAAACCAGACTTATTTTTAGAGGAAGAACCTCAGATTCCTGAGCTGAGGGGTTGGTTCACATGTGCATCATTTCATGAGCCTCAAGTGTTTGAACTGGACTAAACTTGTTTGGAATGGTCTTAATCAAATTTGAACTGGTTTAATGAGCCACCATAACTCCAGCTATAGAGAAGTTTCATACCTCCTGGCAGGGCTCCTTTTGTAACAGGAACGCCTTTGCATATTAGGCGACACACCCCTCATGTAGCCAATCCTCCAAGAGCTTACAGTAGCCCCTGTAAGAAGAGCTCCATAAGCTCACTACATTAGGGATGTGTCACCTAATATGCAAAGGAGTTCCTGCTGGAATGTAACTTTATCCATTTCACACATGCAGCTGTGAATCACCAAGTGTCTGTCTATCTCCCCCTGCCCCTGGTCTTGAGTAGAAGAAGAAGAAGATAAGAGATTGGATTTATACCCCACCCTTCACTCGGAGTCTCAGAGCAGCTTACAAACTCCTTTCCCTTCCCCTCCTCACAACAGACACCCTGAGAGGTAGGTGGGGCTGAGAGAGCTCTGACAGAAACTGCTCTTTTTCAGGAACAGCTATGCCAGGACTATGGCTTGCCCAAGGTCATCCAGCAGGTGCAAGTGGAGGAGTGGGGAATCAAACCCAGTTCTCCCAGATTAGAGTCTGCACACTTACCCACAACACCATTCATTCCCAGCTAGGAATAAAAGGAAGGAAGGAAGAAATCAAGCCAGAGAGGAAAGGCTATACCATATTTGAGAACATGTGTTGTCACAAGCTGCCAGACTCTCATGGCTTGAACAAGGAATTCATCTAAGAAAAGAATATTCCCTGGCCTAGAATCCATTAAAATGTTAGTAACTAAAATATCTAGAGTGTCCCAACAATCAAGTGATGGGGAAACATCCAGGGATGTGTACGCATCTGTGAACCAGCCAAGTTCACAGGGAAATTTCCTCCTGTTGCATGAAGCAGACGGCATTCTGCATTTTTCACTGGCCTTATGGCTCCCATTATTACAAAGTGGACACAGATTTCAGTGTGCAAACAACGTCTTAATGAGTGCAGTGAGGAAGCAACATTCTCCCCAGCACAAGGCATCTCTCTCCCCCGCTTGCACTTCTCTCTAATTAAAGACAATAAATAGGAGCCGGGGAGCCGTAAACTGCTGCAGCCTTCTTCCTAATTGGTAAGCCCGTTCAGTCCCCAGCTACCCAGCCTGTCTAGTTCTGCATTAGTCACTGAATGTATTGCACCGGTGGGCAGCCCATGTTATTCATGAGCTGACTTCTTTTTTTAAAAAAAGAGAATCTCTGACCTGCACTGGTGGAGGGGCCAATCAGGTAGCAGACATCTGGGGGAATCTATTGTCTTTTCTGTGCCTTTGTCATTATAGACTTGGTCACTGTGCTGCAAACACTGCTCATTCACTTTATGTCTGGAATCGGCTCCATAAAGAAGCAGAAGGGATGTTAGTGGGGGTGCCAAAGATGGATTTTCAAAGACACGGCACGCGTGTCGAACAGTTAGATCACGATGTCAAGTACTAGCAATGCTGTGGAGGAATAATCCTTTCCAGAAGAATCTCAAGGGCTTTGGAGTATACAGGCGCGCACACAGAAAACCCACATAATCTAACCTCGCCATTCATTCCGATAACCCATGAAGTGAGTTGCTGCCATCACTGAAACAAATGGAACCTTTAAAGGTGAAGAAGACCTGGCCAAATGAAGAACTGTGAAACATATTCCATTTTTACTTTGTGCCTATCTATCACATTTCTATCTCACCCTTTTCCAAAGACCCTAGAGTGATATACCTGGGACCCTTCCCATCTTCTAAAGAATCCTGAGGTAGGGTAGGCTGAGAGAGAGGGAGTGTGCTGGGGCTTGGTGGCAACAGTAACAAATGAATTAATAAGAACATAAGAGAGAAGCCAATGTTGAATCAGGCCAATGGCCCATCCAGTCCAACACTCTGTCACACAGTGGCCAAAAATACCAGGTGCCATCAGGAGGTCCAGCAGTGGGGCCAGGACACCAGAAGCCCTCCCACTGCTGCCCCCTCCAGCACCAAGAATAGAGTGCATCACCTGCCCCAGACTGAGAGTTCCCATCTATACCCTGTGGCTAATAGCCACTGATGGACTTCTCCCCTGGCCACCAGCAGGGGGAGGGTTGCCAGATCCAGGTTGGGAAACTCCTGTAGATTTGGGGATGGAGCCTGGAGAGGACAACAGGGACCTCGATGGGGGTACCATGCCATAGAGTCCACCCTCCAAAGCATCCATTGTCTCCAGGGTAACTGAAGCCCTCCCACTGCTGCCCCCCCCAGCAGTGCCCTCCAACACATCCAATCGTTGACAGCCTTGCTCTGGCCTTCCAAACTGAGAGGCCTGTGGCTTCCTTGATTGAATCAATCCATTTTATATTGAGTCTTCCTCTTTTCCTGCTGCCTTCAACTTTTCTATTTTGGTGTAGTGGTTGGGAGTGTGGACTCTAGTCTGGGAGAACTGGGTTTGATTCCCCACTCCTCCACATGCAGCTGCTGGTGTGACCTTGGGTCGGTCATGGCTTTCTCAGAGTTGTTCTAGAAAGAGCAGTTCTCAAGAGAGCTCTCTCAGCCCCACCTACCTCACAGGGTATCTGTTGTGGGGTGGGGAAGGGAAAGGAGTTTGTAAGCCGCTCTGAGTCTCCAAATGAAGGGTGGGGTATAAATCCAGCCTTTTCCAGTGATTCTTGTCTTCTCATACTGTGACCAAAGTGTGAAAGCCTCATTTCAGCTTCTTGGGAGAGTTCTGGCTTGATTTGATCTAGAAGCCCCTATAGTGGGAGGAAGTGAGGGGATGCCAGTGTGCTGAAATCACTTCCTTTATTTAATTTAATTTAATTTAATTTATTTAATTTATATCCCACCCTACCCCCAAACTGGGCTGGACGTCACAGGTGTTGTAGAATTTTGAAAGCTCCGTATGGTTTTATCATTGAAAATTCTAGCACATCCAGTGATGTCATTTTCAGATTTTACAAGATGTCACCTCCCCAGTGTCAGGCTGGCGTGCCAGGCCCCCTTACCCCCCCCCCCCGCCCCCGTCCTGCTGTCTGCAGCATGGCAACCCTCCTCTGTCCACACTGGGCTCATGTGAAGTGTTCCCATCCACATTCCGTACATCCCACATTCTTTCCTCTGTGGAGATTGTTTCTGCATAGTGAAGTGTAGCGCATGAAGTTAGAATGGCAACTGTTGAATATACCATCTTTAATAAGAATAGCTAATGTGTTTCTAGCAGCAGGAGGGCAATGATACTGTCATGCTTCGTAAAACACAGGCAACAATATACACTTTAGATACAAATATAGAGGCACCACTTCTTTATTTGTTACTGTAACAGTAGTCCTCCTAGCTGTGTATACACAGTGTTGCATACATAGAGGAGCTCTAGTCTACACTGCACACATTGGCAGTTGTGGGCAAGGTTTTTGGCAAGTGCACCAGATGTAAAATCCAATGCATTCAGTCTAAATTTTCCTTCAAAGGAAGGTGTAAGTTCTGCCAGTTCTTCCTTCCTGCTGCGGATGCCCATTTTTTTCTCTCTTCATGCCATTCCCAAGGGCTCCCCTGTTACCCAGGAAGAGAAGAAGAGGAGGAGATTGGATTTATACCCCACCCTTCACTTGGAGTCTCAGAGGGGCTTACAAACTTCTTTCCTTTTCCCTCCCCATAACAGACACCCTGTGAGGTAGGTGGGGCTGAGAGAGCCCTGAGAGAACTGCCCTTGAGAGAACAGCTCTGAGAGAACTGTGACTGACCCAAGGCCACACCAGCAGCTGCAGGTGGAGGAGTGGGGAATCAAACCTGGTTCTTCCAGATTAGAGTCCGTGCACTTAACCACTACACCAAACTGGCTCTCCACCAAAGAGCATTTTGGGGTGATCAATGTGCTGCAGTAGGAAGGGGGAGGGAAGAAAGGCCTGTTCTGACAGCAGACCTGCCTTTGGTTAGTGGGGAATTTCACCTGGATCTAACCCATATGATAGTCTGATTCTATCCCATTTCATTGGTCTCATTTTGTCCCTAATCTCCTGTGCCGGGGAGTAGGAAAAGGAACACCGCAGAAGAAGCAGGCAAAGCTGTACTCCTGATTCTGTGTCACAGCAAGGTCTACATTCTCTCCAGGCTAAACATACCCAGCTCCTTCAACCTTTCCTCATAGGACTTGGTCTCCAGACCCCTCACCATCTTCGTTGCCCTTCTCTGGACACGTTCCAGCTGCCTATATCTTTTTTAAATTGTTATGCCCTAAACTGAACACAATAAAATAAAAGCATTTCTGGTGGCCAAGCAGCATGAGAGACTACACTGTAGGATGGAATGCCACATGGAAAGATGAGAGCAAAGCTTTCTCCTTGACCCATTCTGCATCTAGCGTTCATCCTGCTGCTTTACCAAACCCATGCTGGAACTGAAATTCCCCTCTACATTGCATGCCACTTCCACTGATTGTTGGATTTTATGGTAGCCTCCATACTGCACACTGGTTTCACTTTCCTTTGATCTCTCAATTTTGTGGTAGCCATATGCATAATTGCCATTTTACAGCCATTCAGGCATGTCTCTGCAGTCAGTATGGTGTTGGCCCAGGGTATTTGAATTTGGTTTTGAGCCACATCTTTTTCTGTTCCAGTGTGGGTTTGGTAAAACAACGGAGCGGATGCTAGATGCAGAATGGGTCCTTATTATGCTAAAAGCAGCAGCCAATGGCATTACATAAGCCATGCTCATATGAGGCACAGGTTCAGCAGTACTGATGACCCGTGACATGACTCAGCAGGGAATTCTGTCTCAGCCAGACATCCCCAACCTTTTCGAGCCTGTTGTCACCTTTGGTATTCTGATATGTGGTGGTTGGTGCAACCCTCCAAAAAAGGATGCCACAGAAGGTGGAGCCAGCCACCTACCGGAAGCCCAAGTGCAGGGGAGAAGAGGATTTATCAAAAGAAAAGCACTGGGAAAGAGAAGTGAGAATTAAAGCAATTGTGGTGGCAGCTGCCACTGAAACAATGTATTTTAATCTTCACAGCCAACCAGAAGCCCTGCTGGACAACCGCTCTGCATAGCTCCACCCACTTTCTGAAACATTTGGTGGGCATCAGGAAAAATATGGGAGGTGTCACGGTGCCCATGGGCACCATGCTGGGGAACCGTGATCTATCGTTTTCCGCTCTATCCCGTGGGCTATAGGATAGTACACTTTTTATCCCGCCGCTTCTCCAAGGCACTTCAGGAAGCATACATTCACTCCCCCACACACCATTTAGATTAGGCTAAGGGTGTATATAAACTTTATTAGTTCATTTAATGTCTTCATTTCATTATATTCTATTTTTCTTTTTGAAAACCTATGTGTGTAAATAAAATGCTTAAAAAATAGCTAAAGAGAGTGGAATGCTGATTCAGTTTGGGGTTATTTCCTGAATAGAGATTGATCTCTTCCCTCAAACGCTAACAGTATCTAGTGCACATGAGCAGAGCAACTTAGTGCCAGTTTGGTCTAGTGGTTAAGTGTGTGGACTCTAATCTGGGAGAACCAGGTTTGATTCCCCACTCCTCCACTTGCAGCTGCTGGATGACCTTGGGCAAGCCATAGTTCTGTCAGAGCTGTCCTTGAAAGAACAGTTGTCTCAGAGCTCTCTCAGCCCCACCTACCTTACAGGGTGTCTGTTGTAGGGAGGGGAAGGGAAAGGAGTTTGTACTCTGAGCCTCCGAGTGAAGGGCGGGGTATAAATCCAATCTCCTCCTCCTCCACGGAGAGCAAGCCTGTCTTTCTCATACTCACACTGAGAAGAGCAACAGTATGTTTAGATGAGCTCACTTAGTGATTGGAGAAGATTCACCCATCACTCTGACCCTTGGATTTTTCCTCACTATGGCACTATGCTTGCCTAGTGTTTCCTGATTCTGGATCTTCTAGTCTCCTGTTTACAGTTCTGATTTTGCCACCACTGGGGTCATAATTATGGCTCTTCCTCTTCTGATCAGGTGGGATTGCCAGGCCTCCCACAAATATATAAAATCTAACTGGAAGTGACAATGGGTAGTTCTAGGAATTGATTGAAGCTCTATGGTTTTACCATAAAGGTCCCATCAGTTCCTAGACCTACTCATTATCACTTCTGGATTGTACCTGGGCATGATGTAATGATGTAAATGACATCACCAACATCACCCATCTCCCCTGTGTCCCCACCCCCATCCCTCCTACTGGCCGCAAGGCTTGATATGGCAACCCAACTGCCAGGTGACTTCTTTGCACTGAGTCCCACGACCAGTGGATCCTTGAACTGGAAAGATGGGAGGCCACTGTTTAAACCACCTGAAGCCTTTTTGACCTGCTCTGAAAGGAGGGCAACAGAAGGACGGTTCTCTTTGAAATCTTAGAAATTGCCTGGCACGATGGCAGAAAGTTGTGTGGATGCCCATAGAAGCCCATCTGTCTCAAAGCTACCCAGCAAGGTCAACTTGATTGCATCCGTCTGTCTCTGGACTCTGCCATCTCACCGCACTTCCGGGATGACTGGAACTCTCACGACTTTCCTTCGGCTGGCGCCTCCGAAAGTGCCTGTTAGAGCTCTGAAGTTTTCTGAGCATAATGGTCTCCAGCTTAGCAAAAACTCCCAGCTGCGAAGCTCGTGATATCTAGCTGTGTTATATAACTTGCCAAATAAAATTGCCTATGTGGTGTCAGGATTCCCCCCCCCCTCCTTTTAAGGGGGAAGAAAAAAAATCTTAGTGAAGCAGAACGCATGGCGAGAAGCATCTCCCTCTTAATGAGCCGCTGCCCTACCTCTAGGTCGTCTATTTTTATAGGTTTATCTTAAGTATATAAAAGCCAACTTTCTGGCACCAAGCCAGGCGTATAGAATATCGTCTTGTGCTTCCTGACAGAACATTCACTTCTTTTCAAAAAGAAAACCCTATAGAAATCCTTATCTGTCAGATCTCTCTGGTTCTGTAGTTTCTCTGCAACTCAAAAGTGCCATGTTTTTTTTAAAATGGAAACAGCAGAGTAAATAGTACAGACGGGCCGCTTTCCGGAAGGTCAGCTATACACCTTGAGACAGCAGACTCTGCCAAGGTACTCTTTTACCATCTGCAGGATTGCACCTTGGGAAGTCATGAAGTGAGCTTTATGAAGACCCTGGGCCAGGCCTTCTCTTTCAGGCTAGCCTTCCTCACAGGGATGTTGTGAGGATAAAATGGAGGAGAGGAGAGCTATGGATGCCCCCTTGAGCTCTGTGGAGGGAGGCTGAGATGCAGATTGAAGAAACTGGCATCCCTGTTCTTGGACAAGGAAAAATATCCCAACCAATGCTCCCTCTAAGCTGTGGAGTCTTGTGAGCAAAAATTCTACTTTGTGAGCTTCTGGCATTAAAGTTGTGAGTGAGCCATTTGGCTACTGCATAAATTAGTGTGCCCTGGAGCCATCCTTCCTGAGCTAAGACAGAAGTGTGTGAGCTGGAGGCTAAAAACCTGTGAGCTAGCTCACACTAACTCAGCTTAGAGAGAACACTGATTCCCAACAAGTAGAAAGAGCTGTCAGTAGCCCTGAACACGTGTTCCAGTGAATGCACATACTTCCTGCCTGTAAGGAAGAGCTGATGCATGTTCACTTTATGAATGAAACTTGGGGACCAGTTAGGTTGCCAGCCTCCAGGTGAGGCCTGGATGTCTCCTGGAATTACAACTACTCTCCCGATGGCAGAGTTCCATTCCCCTGGAGAAAATGGCTGCTTTGGAGGGTGGACTGTGTGGCATTATACCCTGCTGAGGTCTCTCCTCTTCTCAAACCTCACCCTTCCTCAGGCTCCACCCCTAAATCTCCAGGAATTTCTCAACCTGGAGTTAGCAGCCCTAGGACCTATACCTGGATAACTTAGGATTTGTATCACACGTTTGACTGTAAATGTGCTGACTATAACATGAGAGTTACTCAACCAACATAACAAAAAACAATGGCGCGTACACTGCAGTCACTTGTATACAAGCCTAGGGAAGGAGGTGGGGGCAGGCAAATGTGCAGAGAGAAGGCAGGAACTATAGCAACAATTATCTAGTTTGGTTGCATATTGAAGGGGAAAGGGAGAACTTCCAGCAACTCAATGAGGGCTGCTTCCTTAGGGAATAATTTAAATGACCCATGTCCCATGAAGTTGCTTGCTTGTTTGACTGTGGCTGCCCATGCTTGGGTGCAGCTCAGTGGTAGAACAGGAGCAGAAGGTCACAGATTCAGTCTCCAGTTTTAAAGGGTCAGGTAGTAGGTTAACCTGTGACCCTGGAGAGCTGCTGTCAGTCAGAGTAGCCAGTACTGACTTGGAGAGACCGATGGTCTGATTCAGTAGAAAGAGGAAAAGGGGGGGAGGGAACTTAACAGAAACAAATGAATCAAGGTTAGTTACATACAAATTAAAGGGCCAATGGCTAAAAACTATACTGACAGCCAATTTGGTGTAGTGGGTGGGAGCGCAGACTCTCATCTGGGAGGACTGGGTTTGATTCCCCACTACTCCTCCACATGCTGCCAGCTGGGTGACCTTGGGTCAGTCACAGTTCTCTCAGAGCTCTCTCAGCCCCACCTACCTCACAGGGCGTCTGTTCTGGGGAGGGGAAGAGGATTGTAAGCTGCTCTGAGACGCCAGGTGAAGGGCAGGGTATAAATCCAATCATCTCTTCTTCTACAACTACTAATAACTTCGGCGGGGAGGGCATGGTATAAACTGAATAAATAAATAAATATCAAAATACTTGTCTTTGTTATCATCAGTTAAGAACAGTTATGGGCCCAATTGTAGTCTCAATACAGAATAAAAGTGTACAACATACACAAGTGGAACCTTTTGCAACCAGATGTGTTTTGGCCAAAGTGGTCTTCCTCAGCGGTCAAGCAACATTTGTACAAAATGGCTCAATAATAAGACACTAAGTTTAATAGTTACAGTCAATTGATGCAAGGCCTGAGAATGTTGATGAGGCCTCATAGAGTATTGCCTTGTGTCATGGTCAGGTAAACATGTCCTGAATAGTGTTATTGTAGGAAGCCTTCCTATTTTGGTCCAAAAGATACAATCAAATTAGAGCCAATGTGCCAAAGTACTATACACTTCTATTCTGTCTTGAGGCTACAATTGGTATTTTTAACCAACTGATGATAATAAATGCATGTATTTTTGATAATAATTAATTTGTAAGTATTGTTTTTAGCCATTGGCCCTTTACTTTGCATGTAACTAACCTTTCGGGTGCCTGAGGCAGTAGAAGACAACTTCAAGCGGCCATATCTAGAGTTGCCAACCTCCAGTATTATGACTGATCTCCCACTATTACGACCAATCTCCAGACAACAGAGATCAGTTCTCCTGGAGAAAACAGCTGCTTTGGAGGGTGGGCTCCCTCCCTTCCCCTCCCCAGGCCGCACCTCCAAAATCTCCAGGTATTTCCTAACCAAGACCTGGCAAACCTATCCCTGGAGAGAAATGAGGAACTCAAAAACATGGAAGATAGAAGTTTAAACCTTAAGAAAATCATAGGAGGTTGGACTAGATGATCCTAGAGGTTCCTACCAACTCTGTGATTCTATATCAAAGAATCAGTGATAGGCTTGCCATAACATTCTGCTGTTGAACTTAACAAATTCCTTTTTTTTTTTTTTTTTTTTTGGGGGGGGGGTTGTTCCACGTTGCAAAATGCCAGATTCTATTCACTGTGTTAACTTTCCTGATGGTTGGCAGTTTATCTAACCAGATGCTGAGCTGAAGAAATTCTAAGTGCCTGAAAAGGGAAGGAAGGAACCAATCACTTTCTTCTCCTGGTATTTTCATCAGACATTTGATTCTCCTCATTTAGAACAAATTGCCACTTTTTGACTCGTTGGCTGAGATAACCATCCTGCTGTAATAGCTGCCATGTGTTGGGATCAATAAGCAGTTGTTTGTGCTCCGTTTTAACTTAAGCAGTAAATTAATCATTTTGAAGAATCAGCACTCAGGGATACATTAAACTTCTTTGGTCTTTGGCTGTATTCATTTCCCTGTAATTCTTATGCGAAGGAAAATGAAATCCTGACAATGTGTTTTATTGATCTGTGTAGAGATTGATATTTCTCTAAACTTTCTTACTAAAATAACCACCACCACCCTTTGCTCTACAACAGCTATGGCCCGGATTCAGCTGAAGTTGATCAACAGTAGCTCCAAGTGAAACAAACTAGTGACACGGGATTGAGAGACAGTGACTCAGTGGTTGGAGCATCTTTAGTAAAAAGGATCTCAGGGAATAGGTGTTAGGAAAGGCCCTTCTTGGCCCAAGACCCTGGACAGCAACAGCCTGCCAGTCAGGTATGAGATAGAATCATAGAGTTGGAAGGGACCTCCAGGGTCATCCAGTCCAACGCCCTGCAGAATGCAGGAATTTCACAAATACCTTTCCCCCCAACACACACCCAGTGGCCCCTGCTCCATGCCCAGAAGATGGCAAAAAAACCCCTCCAGGATCCCTGGCCAAACTGGCCTGGAGAAGAATTGCTTCCTGACCCAAAAGTAGTGATCAGCATTTCCCTGGGTGTGTAAGAAAGGGCCACATGAACTAAGCACTGAGGCAACCCTCCCTGCCCTCCCTCTCATGATCTGTCTAAGTTCACAGAATCAGCATTGCTGTCAGATGGCCATCTAGCCTCTGTTTGAAAACCTCCGCAGAGGGAGAGCCCACCACTTCCCGAGGAAGCCTGTTCCACTGAGGAACTGCTCCAACGGTATGTGCACTCACACACACATGCAAACACAATAGAGCTCAGTCAGTTCACTCGTAGTCCATTTCTCTCCTTGAGACTCAAGGCAGACTGCAAAATTCTGAATCGCATCAATAAAGCTGGGTTAAGAATTAGAAGACAATGCACTATAACATAGAACACACACAATAAACAATGCAGTAAAACTGCTTTTTTCACAGACTTTAAAATGATAACCCTTTATAAGCATACTCTCCTGTCTGAAGAATTCTAATGGGAAAAAATGGAGTTTTACCCTGTCTGAAGAATTCTACTGGAATAATAACAGGTGGGGGGTAGGTTGCTAGCCCTTGGCTGGCAAATAGCAGAAGAATTACCATGCTTGGGGAGGTGGGAATGGCATTGTGCAATGCAGAATGATGTGGCAACATCACGTCCTGTTTTTCAGATGGAAGTGATATTGCGCATCATGTGACTCCATTTCCCCCTTCCTGTTTTCTCCCACTGCTCGCTCAAGGTAGTGGTAGGAGACTGGGAAGGATTGGCGAGGGCCATCCTCCTGGAAGTGGGAAAGTTGCATCTCTATAGTGGAACCAGGGCTCTTTTTGGGCAGGAACGCACAGGAATGGAGTTCTGGCTGGCTTCAGAGTTGGCCACGCCCACTACAGCCAAAACCTCTGCGTATGTGGCTACAGAGGGAAGGCCTGGAGAGCGACCCCCCCCCGGCAACTCAGAAGCGGGCAGGCCAGGGGGGGCCCTGGAAGGATCGGGGAGGCATTTAAATGCCTCGCCATGCCTTCCCTGGCCTGTCGAAGGGCCAGCTTGCCCGGGCAAGCCAAGGAAGGCAGTTTAAACTGCCTTCCTTCCCTTCAAGGGGGAGGGGGGTTTCCTGGGTTCCCCACAGCTGCAGGGCACCCAGGCAATCCAAGGGAAGGCATGGGGTGTGGCCTATTATGCTAAAGAGTTCCTGCTGGGCTTTTTCTACAAAAAAAGCCCTGTTTGGAACCAGGCTACTCTACCAAGTGGGAGCCACAACACAGAATGTTTGGATATGGGCAGCCGTTGATCTTTTCACATTTGTAGGGTGGGCTCTTCTGATGTCTAAATGTGGCTGGAGTGGGGCTCTGGAGCTTCAGAATTTTTCTTAATGCAATTCACTGTAAACAAATCACATTTCTTTCCTTCCTCTGGTAGAATCCATGGCAACATTTCCAGATGCATTTAACTTGTTGGGCTTGTATAAGAACTGAGCATCTCTGTACAAGGTATGCAAGCTTTTGCAAATATACAAGCAAAGCTTCTTGCAAAATATATGAGAACTGACGTTTGGTTACCATGGCAGAAGTCTGAGCAGCATGAAGCAGTTGACCACCAAGTCACAAGCAAGTGTGTGAATGGAAAGGCTGGAAGGAGAGTCAGTGTTCTCTCTTGTTAGGCAGATCGTGAGAGGGAGGGCAGGAAAGACTGCATTAGTGCTTAGTTCTCGTGGCCCTTTCTTACACGCCCAGGAGAAATGCTGATCACCACTTTGGGGGCAGGAAGCATTTTTTTCTCCGGGCCAGTTTCGTTGGAGATCCTGGAGGTTTTCTGTCATTTCTGGGCATGGAACAGTGGTCACTGGGGGTCTGGAGGGGAGGTATTTATGAATTCCCTGCATTGAGCTTGGGTTGAACTAGATGCCCCTGGAGGTCCCTTCCAACTCTGTGATTTTATGAGTAGCTTGCTAGGCAAAGCAGAGTTCCAGTGTCATGTTCTTTCTCTCCTCGGCAGCAGCTGAACTTGCTACTGTGGTTTCCTTACCTCTTTCTTCAGTCAAGGTAAATTCTGGCCCTCTGTTGGCAATGCCACTAGGGAAGTGAAATGTTTTTTCTTCCATTTTCCAGAAGAGAGCACATGAGGGGGAGAGAGAAGAGAAGGAACACTCGACCACTTTGAACTCTGTTAGGTGAAAGGGGCAGCTGGTTTGACCAGGGTTGCTGCCGCCTGAGGTGGAAGGGGAAATTGGTGAGGAATTTGGCAGCTGTCGTGTTTGAATGCGTGTTCCTGAGGTGATGGGCTTTTTGTTGTTGTGGAGAGGCAAGGAGAAGGGAGTGCGGGATCCTGCTAAGGTTGGAGTTTCTCTTTCCCCCTCCCAACACCAGAGTTTTAACAACAGCAGAGGTTCTGGGATGAGGATTCCAAGGGCGGTGTAGTGGGTAGATCAGCTCCAAGAGTTCCTGAGCTCAGATTCTGATGCTTGCTAGTGGACCTTAGGCAAGGGTTGCCAGGTCCCCCTGGCCACTGGTAGGAGATGGGGGAGACAGAGTTGCCAGCTCCAGCTTGGGAAACTCCTGGAAATTTGGGGATGAAGTCTGGGGAGAAGCCATTGGGACCACCTTCCCAAGCATCCATTTTCTTCAAGGGAATGGATCTCTGTAATTCTGAGGAATCCCAAGGTCTCAGCTGGAGGCTGGCATCCCTGGCGTAGGCCTGAATAAGATCCTGCGATCTCAGGGGAAACTGCTAATGGTTGTGGATCTTTCCCATCTCCTCTTTCCCTCCGCAGTAGTCCGTTCTGATCCCAGGATAGCATATTCCTAGGATCATGGGACCTGTGTAGACTAATAGCCATGCAGGTTAGGAGGTGGAGGGGGGAAGGGAGTGGAACTCTGTCCTCCCTCTTCTGTCTGTGGAACTGTGTTGATGGCGGATGAAGGAACATGAACAGAATGTGGGTCCTGTTAACACAGGGAATCAACTTTCCCTGGACTGGGAAGAACTACTGAGGAAGTGGGATGTGGGAAAGATCTACAGTCCTTGAGTGTATGGATTGTTGGCTCTAACCCACTCTTTCAAACCAGCCTACCTCACAGGGCTGTTGTGAGGGTAAAATGAAGGAGTGCAGATCATGTTAGCTGCTCTGAGTGCCTTGGATAAAGGGTGGGATAAAAATGTACTAGGTAATCTTACAACATTTTATCAGTAACTATTACTCCCGAATCATTTAGGAGCCCCTATGCTCTTGTGTTAAAATTGGCTTCATTTCCCAAGAACGTTCCGTTGAATAGAAATGCCCACACAGTCTATTTTGTACACCGGCTGCTGATTTGAATAATTGTGGTGAATAGATCCGAGGACAGTCGGGGAAACAATGAATTAATGCCCGCTTATTATTCAGGGATATTATTCAGAGAGCTAACTGCCCCTGAAGGAAGTTGCCATTAGACATTTTGTGAACCGATTTCACTCGCTCAATGTATTGAGTTGCTTTTTTTTTCTGATTAAGTCTGTGTCTAGAAGCGGCGGAATTGTGGAGCAGGCCACTGTTTCAGGTGTTATAAATTAAAAATAAAAATGGTGCAACTGTAATTGCCTGGGTGTTGTCTGGAAAGGCGCATTGTAATGCACGTAGACCACAGATGCTGGCTTTTGTTGAGCAAAAGATGCACCCATCCTGCAGCTCTATCTCCCTGAGAGCAAAGGGCAATTCTGCATCGGCTTTTCCCTCCATTGTTTTACGAAACCCATGTTGGAACAGGGATTCCCCTCTGCACCGCTTGCTGCTTTCACTCTCATTGATCATCTGATTTTATGGTACCCTCCACACTGCATGCTGCTTTCACTTTCTTGGATCATTGGGTTTTTATGGTACCTTCTGCATAGATTTCTGTCTGCTCAGGGGTGACTTTGCAGTCAGTGCGGCATTGCCCAGGGATATTTGAATGTGGTTTTTGGCTACACTTTTTCCTCCTAGTTCAGAATATGTGGAGTGAATGCTAGATGCAGAATCGCCCCCAGTCTGGTGTGGTGGTTAGAATGTCGGACAATGACTGGGGATGCCCTGCTTTGAACCCCCCCACTCTGCCGTATGGCTTGCCGGGTGCCCTCACTCCCTTTGAGCTAAGCTGACCTCACAGAATAGATGTGAGGATAAAACAGGGAAGAACGAAAACAAAGATCGCTTCCCTTGGAAAGGCTAAGGGCCTTGGGAATGTTTAGTTTGGAGAAGAGGAGATTGGGGAAGGGGAGGGACATGATGGCTCTCTTAACGTATTTGAAAGGCTGTCATTTGGATGAGGGCAAGGAGCTGTTCCAGTTGGCAGCAGAGGAGAGGACCTAAAGCAACAGGTTTAAATTACATGCAGAGAGGTCTTGGCTGGATATTAGGAAAAACTTCTTCACGGTCAGAGGGGTTCAAAGGTGGAGTCATCTGCCTAGGGAGGTGGTTGGCTCCCCTTCACTGATAGCTTTCAAGAAGAGGCTGGGCAAATATTTGTCAGAGATGCTTTAGCTGGTCCTGCATTGGGCAGGGGGCTGGACTAGATGGTCTGTATGGCCCCTTCCAACTCTATGATTCTAAGTAACAGCTTCAGAGGGCAGACTCTGTGGTGGCAGATTTCTGCTGTGCCCCCTCCCCCAAACTCAACCTTCCTCAGGCACTGCTCAGGCACTTTCCCCCTTCCCGCTGCATATTGGGGAAGTAAAGAGAAGGAAGTTGGTGGGAGGGCCTATGTGACAGAACCCTGGCCTCTAAACTTGAGAGGAAGCCTTTTTTGCAGTCTTGGGAATAGAGCAAATCGAATGGATTTATCAAGTATCATGTGGGCTCCCAATGTTAGGTTTGTGAGTTCCAGCTTGGGAAATTCCTAGAGAATTGTGAGCAATAGGTTTGCCAGTTTGGCAATGGGTGAAACCTCAGTGAGGTATCAAGCCATAGAGTCCACCCTCCAAAGCAACCATTTTCTCCAGGGGAACTGATCTTGATCATCTGGAGATCAACTGTAATAGCAAGCATTTGGTTTCATGTAGAGCATTACCCAATGTGATGATATCATTTCCAGTTTGCCCTGGAAGTGACATCATGACCAGGGTTGCCAGTCCATGCCTCCACCCCTCATTTCCTACTACTGCTCTGACCAGCAGCAGCAGCAGAAAAAGAATAAAAAGATGGCTGTCAGGCCAACGCCATGGCATCATGCCTCTATACAATTTGCTGGAAAGCCCATGATTTTACTATAGAGAAGACTGATGTCACTTCTGGGCTTTCTCAGGAAGCGACATCATGCCACTGCTGACAGCTGCCCCTCCATGTCCCCACCTCCTGGGACTCCTGCTGAAGATGCTAATCCCCCATTCCCCACTTCACCGGCCATTTTTCTCCCACTGCCCAGCTGAGGGGTGGTGGGCAGAAACAGCAGAGGGCAGAGGGTCTCCCACCACTGGATGACACCGGAGTTGGTGACCCTACTGTCATAGCTGATTGGGCTCCAACAGTATCGAGCAGCAGCTGCTCCTTCATTCTCCTTTCTGGCTGGGAAGCAGAAAAAGGAAGAGGAGGAGCCATCGGCTGCTGCTACAGGTGAGAGTCTGTTCATAACAAGCACACTTATACTGATGGAGGGGAGGACTTGGGGCCCAGAGAATGAGAGGGCAGGCAGTAACCATTGGCTGCAGTGGCCCCAACCTGATTTGCTGTGAGAACTCCTGGGGCCTCTGCTGCAGGTGCTATATGAAGCTGAATTCTGATAACCAAATGGGGACTGGAAAGAACTGACAGACCAGAACCAGGCCCATGAATTCTGCTTGGCTTGTTGGGTGCCTAGTTGTGCATAGGCCTGCAGTGGTAATTAAGGAATCTCAGATGTTCTTCATTGAACTCACCAAGACATACAGTCCAGTTTAGTTTAATGGAGAATCCTGGAGTGAGGCTCATTTAAGAAGGGCTGTTATATACATCTTAATGTGAATTCTGTGACACATCTACATTCTTCTAAAGAAAATGTCCATTACCTTAAGTGGCAGAAAGTCTGGACAGAAGCAAAGTAGTACTGGAAGAGTCTGGAATAGGCTTGCCAGTCCCACGGTCAGGATGAGTGAACCCTGCCCCTAGCTCCCATTGTCTGCCACTGCTTGGAGTGGTGGCAGGAGGAAAATAAATATAAAAACCCAGCATTGTTGCATGTGCTTTTATATCCCTTCAGGTGAAAACCTGGAAATGACAGACAGTAGCATTAGGAATTATCAGAAACTCTGTGGTTTTATCATAGCTTTGGGTGATAAAGCTATTCTACATCACTTCCTGGTTTACACTGGAAGTGATGTAGCAGTTTGTGTGATGTTACAGCCCTCCCCAGGTCCCAATCCCAAATCTCCAGTTCTTCATGAAGTTAATAATTTAATATAGCTTGTTCCCTACTGCTACCAAAGAACACATCATCATCATCATCATCATCATCATCATCATCATCATCATCATCATCATCATCATCATCATGTAAAGTCAGATTAAAGTTCATTTAGGCCAACTTTTAAGATGAAGGAAGTGGAAAATAAAAAGACACAGGCTGCATCCATGAATTATTGGCTATTGCACTACTGTTGTACTTTATGGACAACTGGATTTTCCTTTGAGGACCAGACAGTCCCATTATGAATGATTGATACAGCAGTTCCCAGTGATGTGTAGATGCAACGTGCAAAACACTGCTGAGCACTCTTCAGATTCTCCTTTGCGAGGCCAGAAGTTCATGCTCAGACATGCCTACAAAGGGTACAGTAGAATTCACAGAGTCTGGGGTATGTGAAGATACATTTTGGTTCTATTATTCCTGTAACAACTAGGATATGCACTTGGCTGAACTGAATATATATAACTAGGTCTCCCAGATATAGTTGGGATTTTTCAGGATACTGAGAAATCAGTCTTGAAAAATCCCAGAAATATTTGGGATTCACTTGGAATATTGGGAGCCAGCATTTGTAGGCTCCCAGGATTTCCCCCTTTTTCCCACCCCACCCCTGTTTCTGTGTCTTCCAGGCTTGGTATCAATTGCAAGGCAGTTTTAGGTAAGATTCTGGCAGTTTCAAGTGTTTTGGTTGTTTTTGTAAAGTTTTTGTCCTTCCTGGAGTTGGTTAATGTAAGGTTCATAGGCTTTTGGTGGATTCTCAGGTTTTATATTGAGATTCTCAGGTTTTACATTGAAATTCTTTCTGATTTTCAGGTTTTGCATTGGTTGGGCTTATTTGCAATAGGCTTCCTGTGGAGGAGATTCTTGCATTTTACATGCTTCCCCCCCCCCATAGAAAACAATGGAGGATGGCCAGGGGTATCTTGTTTAGCAGCTCTTAGAACTGAACTCCTTGAGCCAATTGACTTGAAATCTGGTGGTTATTTAAAGGACAGGCACCAGCAACTTCCCGGAAATTTTGGTATCATCAACTTGAAAAACACTCCCAGCCCCCCCCCTTTTATCCACAGGAAATAATGGAGCAGGAAAATGTCAGGAACTCCCTCCCCCATCCTGGATCCATGTACCATATCAGAATTTGGAACATGGCAAACCAGGAATACCAATATTCTTTGGCTCCAATATAGTCACATTAAACCCCCCATTTTTTTGCTTGATGCAAGGGGTAGTCATGTTGGTCTGAAGCAGCAGGACAAAGTTCGAGTAGAGTGGCACCGAGGAGGAGGAGATGGAGATGATTGGATTTATACCCTGCCCTTCACTACCCAAAGGTGTCTCAGAGTGACTTACAAACTCCCTTTCCCTTCCCCTCTTCACAACAGACACCCTGTGAGGTAGGTGGGGCTGAGAGAGCTCTTGATAGAAACTGCTCTTTTTCAAGAACAGCTCTTGTCAGAACTATGTCTTGCCCAAGGTCATCCGGCAGCTGCAAGTGAAGGAGTGGGGAATTAAACCCAGTTCTCCCAGATTAGAGCCCATGCACTTAGCCACTACACCAAACTGGCTCTAAGACCAACAATGTTTACTTCTGGATATAAGCTTTTGTGTATACTCACCGAATCAAACTTTATTGGTCTTAAAGGTGCCACTGGACTGAAGCTTTGTACTTTTTTTTTTGCTGGTAACCCTAGTAACAACTAAAGCAACAACAGGGAGCCAGCAGTCCGGTCCACAATGAATGCATGTACAATCCATGTAAAGTGTACCTTTGATTTTTGTTTATACATGCATTGAGGAATTTTATAGTCAATGCATGGACCGCTGAACATATTATACAAACACCACATTTATTCAGAGACTGGAATCCAGTTTCATTTGTAAAGTGAATGCACATTGACTCTTTCTTACAAACAGGTGTATGTGCATGCATGCAGTGCATTCACTCTAACATGTGAACAGGGCTAATGTTTATTTATTTAGAAAAAAATTAGGAGCCCTCTTCAGAAACCTGCCTGAGGTGGTGTATAATAACATTCCAAGGCATTAATTAAAATCCAGCATGAAAACCACAGCCCAATATAGACCAAAAAAACAGACCACAGACAACTTAAAACAACAGCTTCCAGACTAAAATAGCATTTGAAAAATCAACTTCTTAATTTAAAGCCTGGGTAAATAGAATGATTTTGACCTGGCACTTAAAAAGAAAGCAATGCAGCTGCAAGAAAGCAATACTTTGTGTTTGTGTCTAAAACTAGAAACCACTTGTTGCTTGCTGCTCTTGGGAATCTGGTTAGCCTCCTACTCTAAGGCAGTGGCATTCATGCCAGGCCCCTGACCCCTGGAAAATTCTACACATGGCCATTGGTCTCTTCCAGGTTACCCAACTGCCAAACAGCCATCGCTGATAATGTCCAGCCTATGGGAGACGGGTGGAGAGGGAAAAAGAGAGAGAAGGGAAAAGAGAAAGAGAGATGGAGAAAGAGATGGTTTGTTTGCATCTTTCCTGTTGTGAATAAGGAAGTATGTCTTTTTCTTGCATGGACCATATGCATTTTTAAATTTATTAGTCTGTTGTGTTTTGGAAAAGATTGTGTGGACACATGCTATATAGATGGTTTTAAAAGGGGGCTCTACAGGTCTATGGAGCATAAACTCATCAATGCCTATTTACTAGAAGGAACCTCAACATCCATTGTTAGGAGGCAGCATCAGGGGAAGGCCTCTAGGGCAGCTGGTTGGCCATCATGCGAAACAGAATGCTGGACCAGATGGACCACTGGTAGGATTGCCAGGCCAAACTTGGAAACCAAAGGGAGACCAGGAGGTGGGTGGAGGTGAAATGAGAGGTAGCTTTTGGAGATGGCATAATGCCACTTCCAGGAAAAACCTGGCAGTGACATCTCTAGGAATAGCTGGAAACTCTATGGTAAAACCACAGAGTTATCAATGATTCCCAGAAAAGACTAACATCAGTTCCTGGTTTTCTCTGGAAGTGAAGTAAGTCATCTATAGGAATTTCAGGAAACTCTATGGTTTTACCCTTTCTTTTGCTAGGGGACTGACAGTCCTAATCATTGGCCTAATTAGGGTTGCTAAGTCCCTCCCAGCTACCTGTGGGGGACAGGAGGATAGGGTTGCCAGCCCCAGGTTGGGAAACTCCTGGAGATTTGGGGGTGGAGCCTGGGGAAGACAGGGACCTCGGTGGGGTATAATGCCATAGAATCCACTCTCCAAAGCATCCATTTTCTCCAGGGGAATTTATCTCTATAGTCTGGATATGAGCTGTAATTCTGAAGGATCTCCAGGCTCCACCTGGAGACTGGCATCCCTAGGCCTGATGCACCAGAACTCTTCTTATGTTTTTTATTTCTTGAATCATGTGTGTATGAATTAGTGTAATTATGCATCAATATGTTTTCAGTATGTAGGCTCTCTCTAAAGTCCTCCTGCACAGAACCCATGAAATCCTGGAGATGGCGCTATAATGCATTCCCTAAAAACATCTGGTGAATCTAAGTGTTCTAGTAGTTTTTTTTTTTTTTAAAGGTGTAAGGGAAGAACAAAAATGAATCTCTTAAGGGTGAATTCTGTATTGAGAGACTAATATATCAGCTGTTGCTTTTTTTCTTATGTTAATATCATTCACTTGCAAAGCATATAATGTTATGCCTCTGGCTTTCCAAATTCAATCTAGTGATGTCGGGGTCAAATAGACCCCAAAGTCAGCCACAAAAATTAAAGAAAATTGCTGGTGTTGTACTAAGCATGATACTAATTGCAAAGGGGGGGAGGAATCTATACTTTATTAAGTAGTTTCCTTTGGCAGTTCAGGAATGCACAGCAGTAGAGACACCAGAGAGAACATTTAGAAAATACATCTCCCCCCTCAGTTTTATGCAATCTGTCAATTTCTCTTTCCTTCCAAATGTCATTGGGAATAAAGATAATCCCAACTCCATTAGTTTATCCAATGCAATTTACAAAAAAAAAATACAACACCACAGGGCAATTAACCTTGTTAAGAGTGAAGAACACATCGAGTTCTAGAAGACTGAAAAGACAGCTTTGTCAGTTTCTCCTGACTTGGGGGGTGGGGTCTATTGAATCTGCCTTTTTATAGGTTCAGTGGCAGGATTCCTAGGCAACTTGTGGCTTCTTATCACCGAGATCCTTTAGAAAACAAGACATGTAGTGTAATATCTAAGGAATTGGGCTCTGAATCAAGAAGTCCCTAGTTGGAATCTCACCTTTGCTATAAGTAATCTCACCATCTGTTACAAAAATGGTAAATATTTAATGCATCGCCATAGGCATTCTCCTAAATATACTGACAACAAAATTACACATATAGCAATACGTACACTGTGAGTTATTGAATGTTCTTTCCTTCCTTTGGCTTTATTATCCCTTCTTTTGTGCAACAGTTGGGGTTGTGCAACAGGGGAATCAGCTGCCTTGGGAGGTGGTGAGCTCCCCTTCGCTGTCAGTCTTTAAGCAGCGGCTGGACAAACACTTGTCAGAGATGCTTTAGGCTGATCCTGCATTGAACAGGGGGTTGGGCTAGATGGCCTGTGTGGTCCCTTCTAATTCTGTGATTCTGTGATTTCATAATTCTTTGAATCTGTTATGCAAATGACAGAAACCCAGACAGACAGACAGATTTAGGAGCTAGACTAAGATGAGGAAGACTGTGGGGTACAATGCCACATCCACCCATGATCACTAGATAGGGTCGCCAGCTCTGGGTTTCAAAACACCTGGAGATTTTGGGGATGGAGCTTGAGGAGGCCAAGGTTTGGGGAGAGGAGGGACTTCAATTGGGGTATAATGCCAGACAGTCCACCTTCCAAAGCAGCCATTTCCTCCAGGAGGACTGTTCTCTGTCACCTGGAGATCAGTTGTAACCCCAGGAGGTCTCTAGCCTGGAGGTCAGCGACCCTATCACTAGGCAACATTGGGCCCCTTCACTATTCCTCTCCCCCACCTCACTTCACTGAGCTCTCATGGAGAGGAGAACATGCACATGGTCTTTTTGGGGGGGAGTGCACCAGAGCACAGCTCTGGCAGTTCAAGAGCCAAGCCCTGCCCCCAGCCGGCGTCCCGGGAGTCTTTCAAGCAGCCAAATGTCAATTTCAGCTCCATTATATCCTATGGGCCATTGAAGTCAATGGTGAAAACATAGGGTATATTCTGGGGGCTGGAGGGGAGGGGGTTTAAACTTTAAACCCCTTCTCTCTTAGCTCCCCCACTCAGGCCAGCTGGGGAAGGGAAGGGGAAGCTTTCAAAGATGCTTCCCCCCCTTTTGCTTTCCCTTCTGACATCACTTCCGGTGATGTCAGGGTGTGTGACATATGCTAATAGCCTAGTAGCTCATTAGCATACCATATGCTAATGAGCTCCTGCAGCTCTTTCTCTATGAAAAGACCCCTGCACATGACCATGAGCTCCTTAGAAGGAGGGTAGGACAATGATGAAACAGAGAAAAGGATGGCTGTTAAGATTCCAAGGAAGGTTCTCGAACACAGTGAAGATTTATGCCAATTGTACACAACTTGTGTAGACCATTAGCACTGCCTCCTCTACCCACCTGGCTTCCATGGAGGTGGAGACCCATGGCTGGGCCTCCCACTCCATCTCTCCCACTCTCCTCCCCTCCCACCTGCCTGTGGTGCTCACAGCAGAGGGAGGTGGCAGCAGCTCCCACTTCTACCTGCCCACCTAGCTTCCTTGTGCCACTGCGGTTCCTGCTTCTCCACCCCTGCCTGCTTGGCTCATGCAGCAGCAGACAGCTCATCATCTGTCACAATGTTTGGGTATTTTAGTAAAAACATTTCCCCCCTTTTTTGTATTTTTCTGCAATCCCCGGGGTGTCCCAGGTCTGTAAAGGCATACTCTCTTCTTGTACTTGTTCTATTTTCTGGTTTTTTAAATCTGTATGTGGGCCACGTTCAGAATTAGATATATGATGCTGAAATATACACAATAAAAATAAATAAGTAACAGAATTCAGAGGCACGACATTTCTTATTGTGAAGCTCAAATATGACTAATGTCAAGAGTGTAGATAAGAAATGCATTTGTTGATACCATTGTTCCTCTGCTTTCCCATTTCTACAGCTCTCTCCAGCTTGGAGTATTTCCTTGATACTACTGAGATTTGGAACTTCTATTATTACTTCCTATCATGATTAACTTTCCTCCGCCATGAACTCAAGGTGGCATACATGGAGTTCCCAGTATGTCTTTCATCCAAGCTACATCCTGTCTAGACAAGAGAATGTATTTATGTATGCTACTGTGCAATATCCAGCAATGTGTAGCTGCAGAACCAGATTTGTTTTAAGAGTCAGGAAGTCTGCTGTTTCCAGAGCTGCCAGGAATTTCCAGGGCCCTGATCACCCCCAGTATAGTTGGGCAAGTTATGTAATTTATTTTCATATTGTGTTTAAGGACTCTTTCACATTCTCATTTTTATCACTTATGTGTCCCTATCGATTTTTTTTTATTTTCCCACACATTTTGCTCCCTCTAGTGGTCAATTTGATATTACATTGCTCTATGTCCGACATAAAAAAGTGAAGTTCAAATCTCCAGAGAGATATGCTGGACATACAACAATGTAATATCAGTTGACTACTAGGGAGAGAAAAGGGACCCTCTCTCCGAAGCAATAGGGGCACACAAGCAATGGAAGTGAAAATGCTGAACAGCCTTAAGTTAGGTGGCATGAGGGGGCTCAAGAAGGAATCTTCATCTGGAGATCTATGATGGCTGTCAGCTATCCTGGCTGTAACATATGCCCTCCAACTAAGGCTGCCAGGTGGGGCAGGCTCTGACAACTGGCAGGGGGACTTACTAGCAATAGGGGCTGTTGGTGGCAATGTAACGATGTTGCCAATGATGTGCTGATGTCACTCACTATGTGTCAGAAATGGCATTAGCAAGTCACTGGGGTATGCTGGTGATGCTCTAGAATCTGGGCAAAACTTTATGGTAGGGATTCCAAAATGTCCTCTTTTTAGAAGACATTCTGTCTTTTTTTTGTGTCTGTCTTCTATTATTTAGCCTAAATAAATCAGTTAAAATTGTTGTCATTTAAAAACAAAGAAGGTTAGTAATATTCCTAGTTAGCAGCAATGATCGTATCTTAAATAGCAGGGGTATTTCAAATGAGATTTGTCATAGCGGCTGTGATCAGATGAGCTGTTTGATCTGTTGTTGTTGCTTGTCCCCAATGGATCTAACATGCACATCCAGACAGCCACATCTGTCTCCTGTTCCCCAGTCGTCGGGCCCCTGTGCTCACCCCTGACTTTCCTGGCACCGCAGAAAGTCTGGTGTTTACAGATCCTACTAGTTTCACAGGTTTCTGCAGGTGTCTGATTGCTCTCCTGCAGGGGTGAACTCTTTTGGGAAGTCAGATTGCTCACTTCTGATTTTGCTGCCATTTCTTTTTAACATTTAAGTGATGAGCGCATACATAGTTATTCACCCAAGGCTCATTTAAAACGGCTTATATGAGCCCAGGAATTAGTGGGCAAGAACAGGCAGGATGGTGGACTGGGAGGCACAGCTGCTGGGATGGTGCTGCACTTGATGATGCTGTTGATAGAGAAGGGCTGGGTGCCAGGCCCAGCAGGGCCTGGTAGGTGAAGCAGCCAGTCCTGCTCAGGTCTGGCAGTGGGCAGGCAGGATGGCGAAGAGAGGTGCATGCATGGGGCTGGAGAGGGAGGCCAGTAAGAAAGCAGCAGCAGGCTCGATGCCATGGAGGAGCTGCCAGTGACCATGGATATTGCTCTCTGATCACGACTCTCCTCCGGACCAAATCAGAGACATGTCCAGACCACACTAAGCTGCCTATCTGATCACAGCTCGTGATTGCTTATTTGAAGTAATGCACAGACATCACAACCGGGAGGATGAGAACTGACATCAGTGTGCTGGTATGCTGTTGACACCTCCCATTTCCAGCCATTTTCCCACCAGCAGCAGCCAGCTGAGTGACAGGGAATCCCTTTTCCCTGGCAGGGGAATGGCAAGCCTACCTCCAACATGGTCCCTTACCGAAAATGACAAACAGTAGATTTGTCAAGCCCAACCGAAGGGTGCAAATGAAGGGGTACCCCTGTACACACCCAATGAAATGCATGGGGATTATTCAATTAATCTGCAATTACTAATCTCCCATTTCTTTTGGTGAGGGCAATGTGGAGAAACTTTCTGGAGGACTGAATCCAAAACTCCCTGAGAAGAACATGACCATATCTTCTAACCTTTCCATAAATGCCACACAAATTAACAGCATTGTTAGTATACACAACAGTATGCCGCTAAAGGGTTTCAAATGCAGAGTAACAGGCCCTGAAGTCATGATTTGTAGATTTAGAGAAAGTAAAAATTAATTTCACTTTGACTGAAGGCAAATCCCTTCTCAGCAGTATCGTTATTACAGTCAACAAATAGACATGTTTACCTTCTGGCTGCTAGCATTATGGATTCAAACAATCATACTTAACCTTTGCAAATAATCCTAAGGTTATTTTAATAAGACACAAACTGTTCATCCACCAGCTGGAATCCCTAAGTCTCTCGCTGTTCTTTTATTTGCTTAGCTGCTAAACACAAGGCCACCTGGAGACTGCAGCCGTTGCTGGCACACCTCTGCACCTTTTGGAAATGGAATCTGGTTTCTTAATTCCGGCGGCATTATTATACTGTCGGATGTTGCCGTTCTTTCCTTGCAGTGATGTATATCGTTGGACCCCAGATCTGTCACCGTGTACGTGTGCGACAAGCTAGAGAAGGAACCAGATAGGATGATTTTTTTCCGAAGGGAGGGAATGAATGCCTTTTAATGTCTCAGACATTTTAACACATTTTAAACATTGGCCGGAGTCCAAAGACCTGTTGCGATTAGTTCTGCATATGTCTGGCAGGGTTTGGAGATGTTTTTCTTGCACAGCCAATTCCTGTACCAGGTAGCAAACCACATATGAAACTTAAAGAGGACTTCAAAAAGAGGTTTGTGACAGAGCATGGAGATTTGTTGCTCAAAGGGGGTGGGCGGGAATCCATGGGGTTGATCATCTGAATGCAACCCGTATTCCTTGTATTATGCCAGCTTCCAGGTGAGACCTGGGGACCCCCCCAGAATTACACTTTATCTCCAGTCTACTGTGATCAGCCCTCCAGGAGAAACTGGATGCTCTGAATGCTTTTGAGAGCCAGTTTGGTGTAGTGATTAAGTGTCTGGACTCTAATCTGGGAGAACCGGGTTTGATTCCCCATGCCCCCACTTGCACCTGGCTGGATGACTTTGGGCAAGCCATAGTTCTGATAAGAGCTGTTCTTGAAAAAGAGCAGTTTCTGTCAAGAGCTCTCTCAGCCTCACCTACCTCACAGGGTGTCTGTTGTGGGGATGGGAAGAGAAAGGAGTTTGTAAGCTGCTCTGAGACTCCCTTGGGCAGTGAAGGGCAGGGTAATAAATCCAATCTCCTCCTCCTCCTCCTCCTCCTCCTCCTCCTCCTCCTCCTCCTCCTCCTCCTCCTCCTCCTCTTCTTCTTCTTCTTCTTCTTCTTCTTCTTCTTCTTCTTCTTCTTCTTCTTCTTCTTCTTCTTCTTCTTCTTCTTCTTCTTCTTCTTCTTCTTCTTCTTCTTCTTCTTCTTCTTCTTCTTCTTCTTCTTCTTCTTCTTCTTCTTCTTCTTCTTCTTCTTCGACTGTACCATAATCTGCCCTGATGTCCAAAGGAGGCACTTTACTGAGTTTTTCTGATCAGAGCACATGAGCCTTAGCCATGTGAATGGCCTGCATTCCAATTGTGTCCCATTGTTGCACTAGTGTTGCCTGAGTCTAAGGAGGAAAACTTTCATTTTCTCTTACTCCAAAGTACTGCTTGTTTAGGTATCCGGCTTAATGGAATGCACCCAATATGGGCAAAACCCAACACCATGAATGGATCTTTGACAAAATGATGAGAGCATGAGACTCTTTACACAAGCTTAGAAGATGACCTTGCATGTAGTGGAATCACTGGGTTTTATCGAGAATAGTCAGCACGCTCAAGCGGTTGGAATAGTATCAGTCCTACAGCAAGAGCACCACATACTAGCATGCTCACACAAAGAGGCAAATATTTCCAGTGCCCACGCCTAACATGAAATTTGTAGCCATCGAGGAAGGGGGGCAAGAGGACATAGAGACAGAATGAGCAAGTAGAGAAGTGCTTGTTACCACTGGATCCGTGCAAGTCTAAAGCCGTGTCCCAAATTCAAACAATAACCCCAAAGATCCACTTGAAGGTGGAGGCTTAGCTCATTGTATAAACTGAGTGGCTTGCAGCAGACCAGAAAGAAGCACGTAATGCTGTGGTGCAGGGCTGACAGGGCAAAGCACCAGGGGACACAGCAAGGGCAGAGCATGAGCACCCCACAAGCTGAGTGTGCTGAGCACAATTTGGGGACAGGTTTTGCCCTCAAATATAAGATATCTGACTTGGATATTAGATATCAGAGGGCATCCAATTTCCGGACAGACAAAAGGAAATACTTCTCTATACAGAGAGTGATTAAAATGTGGAATTCACTGCTAGAGGATGTGTTGATGGCCACAGGAATAAACAGATTTTAAAAAGTGATTAGAGATACATAGAGGAGAGGTCTATCAGTGGCTACTAGTCATGGTGACTGAGGGGAATCTCCACATTCAGAGGCACTACTGAATCCCAGAGACATGAGGCAATGTCAGGGGAAGGTCTTGACCTCTATGCCCTGTTGTTGGACTTCCTGAGGAACTGATTGGCCACTGTGTGAGGCAGGATGCTGGACTAGAGGGACCACTGGTCTGATCCATCAGGGCTCTTCTTATATTCTTACTAGAAGCTTGGATGAGGTTTTTTTTTTAAAAAAAATGTTTTTTCTCAGGCTTCGAGAAAGGGGAAAGAGATCCCAGTGAGCTAAAGGGTATGTTCTTTGGCTGGAAGAGAGAAGAAGAGAGTTCAAGTTCTCAGCAGGGATGAGGTGCACTGCACAAGTTGTCTGTCTTACTTCACTGAGCTGGGAGTTGTGGCAAGAAAGTCCAAATTAGCATGGTTTGAATGAAGACTCTTTTAAACTAATGTATGTTTTCGTTATTTCCAGAGCTGGAGTGCTGACACTGCCAGATCCTTTGTGCTAGAGTAATCTGGATTATTCAGAAGTCCTGATCAATGGTCTGAGGGCAAGGTCTAGGGGGAACATCTGGGCCTTTGTCCCAAGTGAGCAGGATGAGATTATCTTGAAATATGGCTGAACCTGTTTCTTCTCTGCCAACTCTCAGCTGTTGCACTGCAGAGGGTCCAACTTCCAAACTTGTTTTCTTTTCTTTTTTTTGGCCCCCCGAAGGGGATTTTTTATTTATTTGCATTTTATATAGACTACAAACTAAAAGAAAAAAGGAGGGGGAACTAACACTAAGGGAAAAAGGAAAGCAAACCCACACTAAACTAAAAACCCAAGAGTAGGAGATCTTCCACCCCGTTAGCATCTATGTTAGTATTACACAGTTAGAATATCATGAATACCGCGAGTTCCTGTCTAACTTTCCCTATTTAAGAGTTAACTAATTAGTTGTTATGAGAGTATTCCAGAGCATCTCTCAAGCTCGCTTCATAAAGGCCAATTTCAGAGTCCTTCTGCCTTTACTTAAGTTTCCTGTCCCTAAGGGCATAAGTTGGTCTTCGGGCATCAGCACCTTCTTCTGCTGCCAGGTCCTCGTCCGTCTCGGAGGGAGCAGAGCCACTCGAACCAGTTTCACCATCTTCTTTAGTCCTCAGGTGACGTTCGAGAAATTCCTTGGCTTTAAACACGGAGTCAATCTTCTCTCTCTTATCATTCATCTTAAAGACCACTCCTTCTGGGACCACCCATTTATATCTGATTTGGTTGGTTTGGAGAAAGAGTATCAAGTCCTTGTAACTTTTCCACTTCTGACGAATCTCAAATGGTATGTCCTTTAAAATCTTAATACTGTCATTCCCCATTTTCAATGGAGCTGCTGAGGTTGCTCGTAGAATTGCATCCCTAGTTTGTCTTCTTGAGAATCTGACTGATATTTTACCAGGTAGGCTATTCTTTTTGGTGTAATTTGAATACACCCTGTATGCTGTTTCAATGTTGTGCATAATTTCTTCCACTTTTAAGCCTACAACTGGTGTGAGAAGATCACTAAGGAGCTTCTTTAAATCTTCCTTCGAAGACTCTGGCACCCCTTGAAATCTGAGGATCATATTAGCTTTCTCCATTTGCAAGGACAAAAGCCTATGTTCCTGATGATTTTGCTTATTCACCACTTGACCCACTCTTTTCTTCACCTTTCTGTGTTTGGAGTGCATCTCCTTCACTTCTGCAATCATCTGCTCCATTTGTTTAACCGTTTCCACCACTTGGAGCTGCTGCACTGCCATCGTCTGGTTTAAGACAGCTAACTGCTGGTTAATACCAGCGAGTTGATCCATGACTGGCTTGAGCATATCTAGTAGTCTTATGACGTCTGGCCCCTCCTCTTCTGGCTTAGGACTCTGGCCGCCCGGAGGTTTTGGTTTCGCCACCCTTTTCCTGATGCCCGACATCTTGGATTATTGTTTACAGAAACCAACCGCTCCTTCACCACCTCTGAAATTCGCTTATGCGTAAAATCCGCTCTGGTAAGTCTCTCAAAACCAAATAGCTTTTCTATTTTCCCTGTGCCCACCCTTTTTCTTCTATTTGCCGCTCATGTGGGGGGGGGGGCTCCCTCCAAACCGATAAAGCAAAGGGGCAGGGAATCCGCCATTTCTTCATAAAATCATTTGCATTGAACTCATGTTCATCCTCAGCTGCCTGCAGCCTTGCCTCAGTTGTCGCATCTTGCTCAATCTCCTTCGCTTGCCCCGGTCAGCCTAGCTAGAGCCATTCGGCCACCAGCAGCAGGACCGTTAGAGCAAAGGAGCGCCTCAATTCTGTGGCATTCCATCACTGAAGAGGCAACTCCTTAAAAGCCCTCTGGATAGGAACCCTTACCCCAGGGTTCCGTGGAGGGGCCACTTCTGTAGCCCCTCTCCAGACCGCTGATGTGCTAGCCACTCTCCCAAGCCTCGGGAGCAGTGGCCGCCATTGCCACGCTGTTGACTGGAAGTCCTGTTTTCTGACCTTCATGGGACTGGCAGAGAGGAGCCAAACTAAATGTTACTGTTTATTAAAAAAAACCCTGACTTTGGGTTTCCCAGAGAGACCCAACTTGTTCCCTACAGCCACACAGCAGGGAATAGCTTATTCTTCTAAAAAGAGAGAGCCCAATAGGGTTGCCAGCTCTGGGTTGGGAAATATCTGGAGATTTTGAGGGGTGGAGCCTGGGGAAGGTGGGGTTTGGAGAGGGGAGGGGCCTCAGTTGGGTGTCATGCCATAGAGTTCAACCTCCGAAACAGCCATTTGCTCCAGGGGAGCTGATCTTGGTCATCTGGAAATCAACTGTGATAACAGGAGATCTCCAGGTGCCACCTGGAGGCTGGCAACACTAGAGCCCAAATGGGCTTGGAAGAGCATCACGGGGGAGAAAAGTCTCCTGCCTCCCCCTCAAGCAGTTTTCCTATGCAAAAACCATGCTGGGGGAAGTTATTTTCTTCATTGCACGTGGATTATCTGTGCACACGAGACAGCAAACTCTGGAAAACAACTCCATGCAGTACAGTTTTCATGCAACAAACAGCTTGGGGGTGGGCCGCAGGAGCATCAATATGAGCCTCTTTGGGTTGTCTTTTTCTTAAAAAGAAGAAGAAGAAGAAGAAGCCATGCCATGCTGTATGGCTGTGGGGAAAACAAGCTGGGTCCAGGGAAATCTTTCCTTTCCTTTTATCCAGTGAAAGCTCTGAGCAGTGAATAGTTGTTAATCATTTAACAGGCAATAGACAGAAGGAGTAAATCCTTTACAACCTATAACATCTAGTCTGGCCCCAAGAATGGGAGATGAGGTTGGTCTCTCCTGGCCACCAGCTGGGGGAGGGTTGCCAGATTGAGAAACTCCGGTAGATTTGGGGATGGAGCCTGGAGAGGACAGGAACCTCAATGGGGGTACCATGCCATAGAGTCCACCTTCCAAAGCATCCATTGTCTCCAGGGTAACTGATCTCGGTCGTCTGGAGATGAGCAGTAATTCTGGGGGATCCCCAGGTTCCACACTGAGGCTGACATTCCTACTGGGAGAAGCCAGCAAAACAAAATGGAGGCTCGATGGCAAAAAGTTGCTGCAGTTTTGCCTATGTGCTAGCCAACAGTGTGTCTTGATCCACACAGAAGCAGTCTCAGCCTGTTATCTTTGTTATGATTAACTAAAATCCACAAAGGAGTAAACTAGCTTTCAAGCTGCACAGAAATTTCCCTCAAGTTTAATGTTAAAAAAAAAAGTGACTGGGGAAAATGCTGTTAACAAGAAGAGGACACGATAAAAGGTTTGTCTGAGATATATTAGTCTTAAGGTGCTCGGGGTTTTTTGGCAGACAAATTTCATTAGTTTTAAAGTAGTGCCCCAAATCTCAGAGTATATTGGGACACAGAAATGTTTTCCCTTTGAAAATGTAACAGCCGGCAGTTATTTTGAGTCCATCTCTAGCACTAATTGGAACTCATGGGTCCCTGGTTTAGCTGGGTAGAGAAGGAAAATGTGGCAGAGGTTACAGAAAGTCCAGTCTTTGGCTAATCAGAAGCAAATGTTGCTGCCCAAATCTGGGTGTCTTAAAAATTAAATTTCAGTCAAATGCAGAATGGGGAAGCTCAGGCTTAGCATGGGAAGATTTTGTACATTTTTGCTTCATTGTTGGTTGTTAATACCTGGTTTGTGTTCAGGAATCAAAAGAAGGAAGGAAACCCTATAATAGCAAGAGAGAGATAATTGCTCCCTTCCAGTCTATAGGATTTATACAGGAGAATTTCCTCATGGACAGGGCTCTTTTTGTAGCAGGAACTCCTATGCATATTAGGCAACACACCCCTAATGTAGCCAATCCTCCAAGAGCTTACAGAGTTCTTCTTACAGGGGCTACTGTAAGCTCTCGGAGGATTGGCTACATTAGGGGTGTGTCACCTAATATGCAGAGGAGTTCCTGCTACAAAAAGAGCCCTGCTCATGGACATACTCTTCTCCTCATGGTTCTTACCATGGGTTTCTGAACTGGATGCAGTCTTATCAAATGGCACTATCACAAAAAGGATGTGTGGCTGAATATATGAATAAATGAACCTCAAAGCAACCCAGACTCCATGTTGTCAAGCCCTTATAATTCCAGTCCATCACATTACTGTATCGTTTTGACTGGTAATATTTTCTAGTCACTTCTCAAGGGGGGAAAAAAACACACTACCCTATTAACTAGCCTGGAAAGAAAGCTCCCTGATTCCCAATATGTATGTGTGTGAGAGATGTACTGCCGCGTTCACATATACAATCATTAGGATTGTGCAGTACCTCAGTACTAACAAAACCTACTTCTTAGGCAGTACTGGTCTCCAGGGTCCCTACAGTACATTTACTCTAGCTGATACAGTGCTGGCAGTTTCCCAATTAACTTCAGAGAGGTTAATGATGATACTTATTTTGTAGTCATTTCTCTCTCTCGTGCTATCAAAATGTTGACCTGAAATGTTCCCCTTTTCAAAATATGAAGACTACAGTGTTTGAATAGCCTGGTTAGATAGTAGTGGTTTAAGTAAAATGTCTTTTTTGGAAGCTCCATAAGGCCACCCAGGGAAGTTCCATCTGTTCCTGCTTTTAGGACAGTCCTTTCTTTCTGCTACCTGTCAATGGTAAATCACTGGCTGCGATCCTAAGGTGCCATCATGTTCTCTCTCCATCTCTGACAGAACACGGTTTAATTGCATTTGTGGAGGGGGGAGATTGACTATAACTAGGGGTACCAGCTAGGGAAATTCCTGAAGATCTGGAAGCTGGGGTGGATGGAGCCAGGGAGGGGGAAAGCTTAGCAGATCCTCACTCCAAACAGTCTTCACTCCAAAGCTGCCATTTCCTTCAGAGGAACAACCATAGACTGGAGACCAGTTATAATCCTCAGAGAACTCCAGGCCCCACCTGATGGATAGCGACACTAACTTTAACTGATTTCCCCCTTCTGTTGCAGACTCCCATCCCCCTCACACACTGTTCTGGGGAGAGGTCAACTAAACTATCCCACAGGTACACAATTTTTCAGGGCACAAAAGGCTGCAGGGGAGAGTTGCCTTTCCCAAGTACAGATTGACTCACAATACTTAGTAGGGTTGTTAGTCCCAATCTGGCAACTAGGGGGAGCACTGGGGACAGGCATTGGTGACAGTATAACATCACTTCCAAGAAAAAAACAGGAAGTGACTTTATGCTCCTCAAGGAATCACCATAAACTCTGTGGTTTTAGCAATTTCTAGAGATGACTGGCAATTTTATTTTTATTTTTTTAGCAGGAGACAAGAGGTAGTGGACTGGCAACCCTACTACTTAGAATCCAATCCAAGCCATTCCCTCCACTTGTACCTTTGAGGAGATTTTGGGCAATTTTTTCATGTGTATACATACCTAGAGCTTTTTTTTTATTTATTAATATAGTTTATAGAGTTTCATGCCCCTGTAGCTAGTGAGACTTCCAGGAGTCTCATCTGATGTCCAAACAAATGGTTAACTCTGGAGGTATTCATGATTTAAGGGGTACCTTCAAACATGGCAGATGAATACAAAGTTCTGTTAGCTGACCCTTTAAGTGTGGGAGGTCTGTACTCTGAGTCATTACTGTTTCCAATGGAAGAAGAGATATTTTCTTTAACCCTTTGGACAGGTGTGCAAATAGAAAGTTTCTAGAACTAGAATTTTTGTTCCTGTGACCTTGGTTGTCAGTTAATTGGAGGCAGTGTGCTATCCAAGATAGTGTCTCATTAGTTCAGGCAATTAGTTGCAACACCTGGAAGAAGTCCCATCATGAGAAAAAATAAATTCCTTTTCCTGAGATGGCTGTTTTTGGTTTGAGATGGAGGAGGTTTGGTTCAAGCTTTTACAAGCAGAGTGTGGGTGAGGGGTAGTAATATAATACAGGATGACTGCATTTTTCTAGTACAATAACTTTTTTTTGGCTTTCAAACCATGTGACCAGGCGATCATGGCACAGCGCATTCTTCCTCCGTTGTCTCAGCTCCCAACAGCAGTGTGCTGCTTTCTCTTCTGTCCCCCGCAGAACCATCTGTGCAGATAGTAAGTGGTGTCGTAGGAGACGCAGCTATTCCTATTGCAATAAATAAAACCGTAGCAATTGTGTGACTAAACGCTGGTTTAAGTACTCTTATTCTCAACAAAGGAAACTGTGATGATCAGTTTGCTAACAGACCAGTTTTGGAATACAGCACAGGATAAACTCTTGGCAGGGAATGGAATATAGCTCGTGAAGAGACTTCAGGTTAGTGGTTCAGTTCTGAGCCCGACCTGGATAGCTCAGGCTAGCCTGATCTTGTCTGTTCTCAGAAGCTAAGCAGGGTCGGCCCTGGTTAGTACTTGGATGGGAGACCAAGGAAGTCAAGGGTTTCTACGCAGAGGCAGGCAATGGCAAATTCAACCCCTTGAAAACTGTATGGGGTTGCCATAAGCTGGCTGTGACCAGATGGCACTTAACACACAGTTAAGTTTTAGGTATGGCCTTCAGGTGCACGATGCTGAAATAAAGCAGGTAGAATTGGCAACTTTCCATTCATGCACATTCCTTGTAGTGGCTCCTACACTGTGGAACCAGGGCTGGCTGCGGAGCCCCGGGAAGCGGGCTCTAGGAGGGAGGGGTGGCGGCTAGACCCCCACCCCCTTCCTGACTTTCCCGGGGCCCCCGAAACTGCGGAGCCCCTGGGGAAGTGGGCTCTGGGATGGAGGGGGCGGCGGCTAGACCCCCCGCCCCCTTCCCGGCTGTCCCAGGGACCCCGCAGCCGTGGAGCCCCCGGGGAAGCGGGCTCTGGGAGGGACCCCCCGCCCCCTTCCTGGCTTCCCCAGGGCTCCCGCAGCTGCAGAGCCTCCAGGAAAGCCAGCGCTCTGCTGCTGCCCCCAGGTCTCCAGGCCCCACCGGGAGGTTGGCATCCCCAGTGGGGGTGCCCCAGGCTGTCCTGCCTAGGGCGCCCAGACACCTGGAGCCGGCCCTGTGTGGAACAGTCTGCCTGAGGCTATTAGGAAGGCCTTTGCTTCTATCATTTCACAACACATGCAACATAGAATTGGTTACGAGTGCATTCTCATTGAGGGAGCAAGGCTGTGGTGTTCTGGGTCAGCTCAGGAGGTGACTTTTATTAGGGGTAGCGTTTTTCCTACACTGATGGTCTTCTTGAATTAAAATAATTTGTGTATATTGTTCTTGTCGCTTTCCCCCATTTTACAATCCCAGCCCCCTGCGTTCTTTTGTCTTACTAGGAATCTTTGCTATAAAATTGAAATTTTATCATATTTTGTAAGCTGCTTACTGACTGACTGGTATTATCTTACTTTGTAATCTGTTTACTCATTGACTGAAAGGGTTTTTTTTAATCACACATGTAATCCACCTTGAACCCCAGTGAAAGAGGCTGAGTATTAATGAAAAAATGATATAATAATATGAAAAGCAACTAAACATCTTCTTGTACAGCAGTGTCTAAGCCTTGCTGTATAATTACCTGAGGTCATGTGATCTTAAGGCAAACCTACAAATTACCAATTTCTTACCACTGTTAAAAGTAAGGGAATGTGTTTAAATTGTAGATTTTGTTACTGCAATGTATGCTGCCTTGAGTTTCACAGGGTGGGATAAAAATACACAGAAAGCATACAAGAAGGTCCCTGTCTTGACCTTCAAGACACTGGAAAGTATGCACCCATTCATCAGCACAAAGCCTGCAGTATAATTTACAATCTCACTCTACCTTGAGAAAGCAATCTTTCATTGCATTTTTATCCCAACCTTTCTCCAAGGAACTTCGGGTGGTTTATATAGTTCTCCCTGATTCCATTTTGCCTTCACAATAACCCTGCACAGCAGGTTTGCCTAATAAAGGCTGATTATTATTAGGGAGATTTTTTTTTTTTTTTACAGTAAGAGTAGTTCAGCAGTGGAATTGGCTGCCTAGGGAGGTGGAAGCTAATTCTACCATAAAGGTTTGTCCAAAAACCAGAGTGTCCTCCCCCCGACATCCCCAACATGCCTATGTCACTTCCGGGTCAAGTAGAGATGTCGTGTTTATTTTCAGCATTCCTCCCTGTTTCTGGTAAGTTCACCTCCCATCCCTGGGACCTGCCAACCCTAGACTAATGTCACTTCTCCCCCCCCCCCGGAAGTGACACTGTGCTGTTGATGATGGCTGACCCCTCCATCTCCCCTTTTTTGCCAGACAAAGCCTGACAATCCTAGGGGCCTGAAGATCTCCCTGAATTACAATGGATCTCCAGACTATAGAGACCAATTCCCCTGGACAAAATGGCTTTTTCAGCACATGAACTCTATAGCATCATATCCCTGCTGAGCTCCCTCCCTTCCATAAACTCTGCCCTCCCCGGACCCCACCTCCAAATCTACTTGAATTTTCCAACCTGGACCTGGAAACCCTAGAAAAGGGAGAGTGCAGTTTGGTGTACTGCCTCTCACCTAATCCAGGAAGGCAGGCAGGATATAAATATTTTATTTATACTGTTGATGGCATGAGACCCTTGTTCAGCTCCTCATTTTCTTCAACATTGGTTAAGGCCTGTTTCTGACTCTAGGGCGCCAACTGTGTTGAAAAGTTTATTTGGGAAAGCACTGTGTTGCTGGGAAGATTCAGCAAAGCTGACTTCATGACTAGACCCAGGTGCAGGGAGGAAAGCCTCGATTTCTAAATCCCTTCCAAGGACGAAACCATGACACCATGGTAACCGATTAGCCACATTCCATTCAATTAGACATCATGATTTGCACCTGTGGGAGATGGCTGGACTGCAGCTAGCTCCCTCCCCCATTTCATCCTCAGGTCACATGCTTAGCAACAGTACATCACTGATATCGTGAACCAAGGTTCTGATTGTTTTACGGGCTCAAAACCATGTTGGATCCTTTGGTCTTTAAGTATTAGCCTTTTCAGTTAGCAACTGGCATGGCATGAGCAGCCTTTTGCTTAGGGTTCCCAGCCCCCAGGTGGGAGTGGGGAATCCCCCAATTTTGAGCACTCCAGCTTGCCACCGACCAGTTGGCTGGCAGGGGGAAGCCCCACCCCCACCATGCAACATCCCTGGTGTAATGTCACCACGCCGGAGATGTCGTGCATGGCAGCATTGCCTCGCCTCCCCGCTCCTGGAGAGCTCCCTCCCACCCCCTGCTGTCGAGACAAAAGGACCTGGCAACCCAACTCTCGCTCCTTGACATGAGTTAGACACTTGCCCATGCTGACTCTGGAAAGAGCTGGACTTTGTTTGCTGAACAATTTTTGAATGGTAGCATCTTGCAATTTGCATCCTTGTTTTGAACCAATGTCTTACTCTGTAGTTTGTCTCTTACAATTAGCTTTATTGTTTTGATTCTTCCCTGCTTATTCTTTTGAAATATTCTTGCACACTTTTCATACATTTATTTTAAATGATATTTGTGGTCTTTTGTGTTCAAGTGGCTTCAATCCCAATTCCATTTCCTAGGCCAAGTGCTCACCTATCAAGTTAACTGTTTTGTGGAAACTCATTTCTGCAAGCACCCAGCCTTGCAGGGCTGACTTTCTTGTTTAGTTCCTGGAAAGGTTGGAAGCTTGCCTCTTGGCTTCTGACTATTGGGATAGAAAAGGGGCTGGTGGCAGCTTATCAGACCAGTGTGTGAAGGTTCACATTGCCAGGGTTTTGCAATTTTGTGTTCTGAAAACGCCCTTGTACAAACTGGCCTGGAGAAAAATTGCTTCTTGACCACAAAGTGGTGATCAGCATTTCCCTGGGCACATAAGAAAGGGCCACGAGAACTAAGCACTGATGCAACCCCTCCTGCCCTCCCTCTCACGAGCTGCCTAAATTCACAGAATCTGCATTGTTGTCAGATGGCCACCTAGCCTCTGCTTGAAAACCTCCAAAGAAGGAGACCTTGGGGTCCTTAACTGAGAATGATTGGCATGAGGTCTGGGGCTCCTATGCATTCATCTCAGAGGCGTTAAATATTCAAATTATCTTTCAAAATTTGGTCAGGATGGTATCTTACCCCACAACAGTTGCATCATTTCTGTAGAAAGGTTCCAAATGTCTGTCTGAAAATATGTAAACAGGTGGGATCTCTCTATCATTGTTGGTGGCAATGCCCAACCATTCAAGGATTTTGGAGCAAAGTATTTAAAGTTATTCATAAGATCTGTAATGTAAAGTTAGAGCTAGATCCCAAATGGATTTACCATCTCGTAAAAAGAAGAGATTGGATTTATACCCTACCCTTCACTTGGAGACTCAGAGTGGCGTATAAAAAGCCTTTCCCTTCCCTTCCCCACAACAAACATCCTGCGAGGTAGGTGGGGCTGAGAGAGCTCTTTCAAGAACTGCCCTTTCAAGGACAGCTCTGACAGAACTATGGCTTGCCCAGGGTCATCCAGTAGCTGCAAGTAGAGGAGTGTGGAATCATACCCAGTTCTCCCAGATTAGAGTCTGAGCTTCTAACCACTACACCAAACTGGCTGTAAGGATATCGATACACCAAAGCTTAAACTCATTCCAGCTTTATTGGTGATTGCACGTGTATATACTGCAGCAAACTGGAAGCAGGATAAACCTCCATCTTTAACCTTGTGGACAGTTAAAACTTGGGACCTTATGGTTATGGAGAAGATCTCTGTAATGGTTAACCCTACAGATTCAGATTCTAAGTAATCTCATTTTTTGGACAATCCCTCTTATTTGGAGGGAATGAAATGACATAAAGGTGGGGAGATCCCCTCCAAATATAGGTTTCTTTTCACATGATTGTTAAATCTATGTCTCCTTTAATAGTATATTGCATTCTATTTGTTTATTTTATAATTAAATTGAATTAAAAACAAACAGAAAGCCAGACCTTGCATTGTATTTGTTTGTTTTATAATTAAATTGAATTAAAAACAAACAAAAAGCCAGACCTTGCATTCATGGTCCACAAGCTTTTAAAGGACTAAATGTAGCTTTTCACATTCCGTTTAAAAGCCATTTGGATATAATAGTACCTTGCATTAATTTAGCACAATCACTCTGAAAGTGGACATGCAGATATTCATCTGAAAGGAAATTTGGGTGGTCCTTCTGTTTCTCACCTAAGAATGTAACGCATGATCATCAGCTGAGGAATAACAGAATGAACTATAGCTAACCATATTTTCCTGAGAGCTCACAGAGAGCAAATGAGTGTTGTTCGGGGCACTGACAACATGCAAAACAGATGCTCTACCAGTGAATCAGCATCAACTCCAAACCGCACCATATGGATATTCTAGATGACACGAGGACATTAAGGAATTGTGGCCATTGAAAAGCGTCTGAAAAATGATCTCTGTGCTATTTCTGATTCCTCCTTACTAACCAATGTTTTAATAGCTGTGTTTATGTTTTGTATGTATTTTAGCTCTGTTTTTAATTGCTTTAGTGATGTGAGTGTGCACGTGGGGGTTGACCTTGGTGGTTTTAAAATGTGATTTTATCATGTATGTTTTCAGTTCTTTGCCCCCTTGGTGGCCCTCATAAGGGCAGAGGGGCAGGACATAAATTTCGTAAACAAATAAGTGGTAATTAAACATACCAAGCAAGCAAGCAAAGATGGAGTCTCCTGTAGTTCAAAGAAAATCAGGCTTCAGGGGGCTATCTACTTTTGGAACAGATAAGTCATTGAAATCAAAAGGGACTTCAAGAAGAGTCCTATAGATCAGGGATGGATAGAGTTGCCAGCTCCAGCTGGAGATTTGGGTGTGGAGCAGTGTTCCCTCTAAGCTGTGGAGTCTTGTGAGCAAAAATTCTACTTTGTGAGCTACTGGCATTACAGTGGTGAGCAAGCGATTTGGCTACTGCATAAATCAGTTTGCTCTGGAGCCATCGTTCCCCAGCGAAGGCAAAAATGTGTGAGCCAGAGGCTAAAAGACAGTGAGCTAGCTCACACTAACTCTGCTTAGAAGGAACACTGGTGTGGAGCTTGGGGAGGGGGACTATGGGGAGGAGAGGGAGCTCAGCGGAGACGAGATGCCACAGAGTCCACCCTCCAAAGTGTATTCTGGAGATCAGTTGTTATTCTAGGAAATCTCCAGGCCCCTTCTGGAGATTGGCAACCTTAGACCACAGACGGACCCCATATGATATCAGGAGGAGGTACAGACCAATAGTATTTTGTAGGCCTGCAGACAAAGCCCAGTGCATAAATTGTCTGTTAACCGAAGGAGTAAAATGCGATGAAGAAGAGTACGGTAGATTTACCAGCTCTGGGTTGGGAAATACCTGGAGATTTTGGTGGGGTGGAGCCGGAGGAGGGTGGGGTTTGTGGAGGGAAGGAACTTCAATACCACAGAACCCGCCTTCCAAAGTGGGCATTTTCTCCAGGTGAACTGATTTCTGGAGATCAGTCATAATAGCAGGAGAACTCCAGCCACCACCTGGAGGCTGGCTACCCTAGATCCCGGGTCTTCATCAGAAGGTCTGCAAAACAGCAGATTAGCCGGTTCTCTGTGCACGCAGCTACGATTTAAATGGGGATCAATGGAAGAAGAGAAGAAGGGATTTTTAACCTTTCAGGCTCTGTTCAATATTACTATGCAAAATCAGGCCCTCGATTCTGTAATTAGCCTTTCAAAGGAGGGAAAAAATACAGCCTTTAAAAAGATATGCCCACCCCCCCAATAGCACAGGGAGAAAAGCCAAGCAGGGTTTCAAAGGATAAATCTCCTTCATGGCCCTGATCTAAATTGCAATTGTTTGCATGCACAATTCCCCCCCCTACAGATTGATGGAGACTGTGAGCTACAAAAACAAACAAAAACAAACACACGTAGCAGGAGTGAGAAGGAACTTCTCCTGAGCCTTGACTTTCTGGTAACTGACCCAAAAGTGTTGGTTGTATGAGACAGCTGACAACTCGACACATGTGTCTTCCTGGGCAAAGCTCTGGTAGCACCATTCTGTATTTTTAAAAACCTCTAAATTATGGTTGCCAAGCTGCATGTGGGGCCCTGGAGTCCTCCTGGAATTATAAGTGACCTCCAGACTACAGAGATCAGTTCTTCTGAAGGAAACGATAGCTTAAGTTTGAGAAGGCCGATTCTGTGGCATCCTATCTCCAGCGACCTGCCTCACCTCCCTGCATGCTGTCCATTTTAGGTGTGGCCCCCAAAACTCCAGGAATTGTCCAAACCAGACTTGTCAAACCTACTCTAAATAATCAGAAAACCAAGGAACTGATGGCCTTTGGCCTGCAAATCACTGTATGTCTAAAATATAGAAAGGAACATATTTTAAAATTATTGTTGGCAATACTCAAGTCAGGGAGAGAATCTAAAATGATATGTGTTGTGTTTTCAGATTTATCAGCGGTGTTGGCTGGTTTTCAAGAAAGCATCAAGCAAAGGGCCGAAAAGGATAGAGAAATTTTCAGATGAGCGTGCTGCTTACTTCCGATGTTATCACAAGGTAAGGAGAGTTTTGGTACACTCAGGATTGCAACCTCAGTCTGATTGAAAGAAGGACTAAATTATTCCTTGGATTCGGTGTGATTTAGATAGTTAGATTTTGGCACGTGAGTTTTATGATTAGCAATCCTGCCAGGTAAATGGGAGGAAATTAACTCTGTTTCAAAAATTTTATCCAAAGTGTTTTGATATTTCAGATGTTGATGTTTAAAAAAAGTTTGAGAATTGTTTTCGGAACTATTTCTAATGGCAAAATGGTGCAATCCATCTGTCTACCTGGGATTTCATGTGAGCTTCAAAGTGATAAGTGGTCCTGGACCAGTTAGTAAGCAGAAATTTACATCAGCCATCAATAACTTTTAGAACTTGTGGAAACAATTTCTAAACAAGTTATGGATTCTGCCCGGGGTGGGGGGCAGGGGCTGGATGTGAACAGCATCCTAGCATCATGTCCCAGTTAGGGCTGCCAGTCTCCAGATGGTAAGTAACAAACAATGAAAAAACAGTGCTTTATAAATTGTAGCCAAAAAAACCCAACAACAGTTCATAGGCTATTACACTGTATATATTTTACTCAGGAGTAAAAATTACTCTCACAATTATTCTTAAAAAATAAGTTGTTTATTCAAGACTTGCAAAAATTATCTTGTTTGAGGACAATCATTCACATTAAAAACAGCACATTAAGGCAGCACATTAATATATAGTCCTGCGATAACAGATCCCAGTTGGTACTCATTTCCCTCAGCTTAATCAGGTCGCAATCCGTCAGGTGCTGCACACAAAGTCACATCTTTTTACACACGTGTATTTTAACATAATTTTCTAAATTTGAAGAGAGAGAACCGGGTATGTTCTAAACTTACCCCTGAAGCTCATTAAACTACCTATCCCACTGGTTCTGGTATATTCCAACTGGCTTCTGAACAGGTTCCCACTGTTATGGATTGTCTCCTCAAGGACAGGAGCTGTCAATTTATTCTATATGTTAGTACACATGAATGCTCCATTTATAATTTCTAAAAAAAACAGGAGAGAAAGAGAGAATTACTCACCCCGAAAGCTCAATAATTTTCATAAGATCTACATCTTAACCTGGCTCAGGATAGATAGTTAATATATACAGTGTAAGAGTCTACGAACTGTTTGTTTGGGTTTTTTGGCTACAATCTCAAGACGGTGGCTGGAGATCTCTTGGGATTACAGCTAATCTCCAAGTGATGAAGATGAGTTCATCTGGAGAAAATGGCTGCTTTGGAAGGTGAACTGTATGGCACTTTACTCTTTTGAAATCACTCTCCTCTGTAAACCTTGATCTCCGCAGGCTCCACCCCCAAAATCCTCAGGAATTTCCCAGCCTGGAACTGGCAACCCTAGTCCCAATCCAGAGATATTTACAGGCAATAAGGTACTGCATACATTTGGCAAGACCATGGTGATATCCATACCTGGGGGCTCCCTGTGGGAGATAAAGCTTATTGTTCCAAATTTTGTCACAAAATAGAATAATTAATATTCCCACAGTGTCTAAGAAATGCTAGTGGGAATCAGATAGGTCAGATGTTGAACTGCACCTAAACTGTGCTCACTCATCTTAGTGCAGTGTCAGGAACTGCATTTGTCACCTAGGTCATATCATGGGACACAAACCTATATATGAGGTACGTTCGTAGCATATAGAGATCCCAAATTTGCTGAGGCCAGATTCAAAACCTGCTTCCATACAGGTATCTAAAACAAAGTGAAAATTTTACCCATGGATGAAAATTTCATGTGTGTTGTGTTTCATGCTCAGTTATCAATATTAATTAGGAGATATCACCTTGTTTATAGTAGAAGCCATAAAATTTCAAAGAGATGAAAGCACAATACATCCTGGGGAAATGCATAATGGTAAACAGATGATAATTTTCATTTTTTCTTATCAATGTTCTTGCAGCTGACTTTGATGTGTCAGGAAGGAGCTTAGCCATTAACATTTCCCTCAGTTCATCACACTTTTTTTTTGAAAAATATCTTACCCAGGCGTCTAAGCTATCTGATTGGTCACCTAAGGCAGTGTCCCATAAGGGATAACATTTTCAATATAGTTGTAAAAAGGAGGAACTTTATTCAGTGCTCCCCCAGCCATGATCCTTGGGCTTCTGCTGGTGGAAAGAGGGACCAAGGAACACACAAGAGAAGCATGGGTAATAGGGTTCCCATTCCCCATTCCACTTTTGGGGGTTTCTGTCCACTGCTGGCCAGTGGGGAAAACCCCACCCTCAAACAGCGATGTCACTTGGCGATGCTCTGCTTTTTGGTCAAAACTCTCTGCTTTGATGGCAATTTTACCATAGAGTTTTGCCCAAAAAGCAGAGCATCACTATGCTACATATCCGACGTGATAACATCATTTCTGTGTGATGTCATCACATTGGGAATGTCCTGTGACATCCCCGCCCCTTCCAGGAATGCCCCCCAAATCCCCCTGCCGGCATGAAAGTAGGACCTGGCAACACTAATGGGCAGGTAGACGAAAAGTTCAAACGTCTCAGGACGAGGGACTGATGAACATGGATGAATAGCAACAGTTCCTCAGGTTATTGAGCACTGCCAGGAGGAGAGACCAAACCAGAACCCCAGGAGGGAAGGGTTATACTGGCAAAAGCCAGTGTGGTGTGGTGTAGTAGTTAGTGTTTGACTAGGATCTGGGAGACCCAGGTTCAGATCCCCACTCTCTCCTGGAAGCTTGCTGGGTGATCTTGGGCCAACCAACACATTCTCAGCATAACCTACCTCAGACAGTCATTGTGAGGATAAAATGGAGGACAGGAGAAGGACGTGAGCTGCTTTGTGTGTCCCCACTGGGAATATACATGAAGTAAATAAATTAATGTGCATCATAGCCGTGGGACTTGGGAAGTGAAGTATATAATGAGGGCCAAATAGGATGAGTGAGGAGTGTTTAGTAGGCCAGAGATCCACAAAGTTCTAAGTTGTTAGCCTTCTACACATGACCCCTCTACATATGGCTCAGCTCTGAGTGCGTAGTCTTTCTTGTGTATATAGCTGCATACGTGGAGACAGGATGGATCATGTCCAGAACTATAAATCATCTTTGTAAGCCACCTCAGTTTTTATAGAGAGTGCCAATATTTGGGCTGTCATCCAATTAAAGACAGCCTATAAACCATATGAATTTTCATGTCTAAACTGATGCATTAATTAATGTTTCCAGATAAGTCTTTTGAAGATTCTGGGGGAAAAGAGCATACTTTCATTTTTAGAAGGGACATGTCTATGTCATCGCAGGCTATTAATAAGCATTCCCTCTTGTGCACTAGAGAAGGGAGGAATGCCTCTTTCGAGCAAGGATTTATCATCTGCAGTTTCTGTAAGTACTTGTATCAAAAATAATGGGTTGGATCCATCAGCTCCTTTCTGCTAAGGAGGCCCTTTGTCATATCAGAGGAAGGGTCAGACCATCAGGGGAAGGCTCCTCACTCGAGTGAATCACTGGATTTGGACTGTATACTTTAGTTTTAGGTAGGGGAAACCATGTTGGTCTGCAGTAGCAGAGCAAGGTTTGAGTCCCATAGACCTGATAAAGGGAGTGTTGAATCTTGAAAGCTCGTATCTTGGAAATGTTGGTCTTTAAGGTGCTACTGGATTGGATTTTTAAAAAAATCTATTTCCCAGTTATTTAGGACCTTATTAGTTGATCAAGAAGTACACAATCTATGAAATGTTGCAAACCCAATCACTAACTCTCTCAAATGCATCACTAAATGGAAAGAACAGTTATGTCGTGGTTTGAGAAGCCCTGAGCTGATAAAAGCATTTTATTGGTTTTGCAATACTATGGGATTTGGGGAAAGGATACTAAATCCTATGCAGGGGTTTCAGCTGTGTTCCTGCAGAATGCAGGGGGTTGGACTAGATGGCCTGCAAGGTCCCTTCCAACTCTAACATTCTATGATTCTATGATCCCTACCTCTAGATTCTACAGGAAACGGGGAAGGGAAACTAATACGTTGCAAACTACTGGAATGGGGAAGGGACACTAAAATCCTACCTCTAAGCATACTAATGGATATAGGGGAGGAAAGACTAACAGGGTGACACGATCTGGTTGCATAAGTATCTGTCCTTGTCACCTAGTAGTACAGAAATCATTTCTTTAACATCCTTGGCGAAGCAGCCATGAAACCTTCCGAACATTTCTTAGCACTAATGCTCCCTCTAAGTTGTGGAGTCTTGTGAGCAAAAATTCTACTTTGTGGACTACTGGCATTAAAATTGGAAGGGAGCGATTTGGCTGCTGCATAAATTAGTTAGCTCTGGAGCCATCCTTCCTGAGCTAAGACAAAAATGTGTGAGCCAGAGGCTAAAAAAACTGTGAGCTAGCTCACCCTAACTCAGCTTAGATGGAACACTGCTTAGCACTTGAGAATCGCATTCTGATTTCACTATGCCTGAGAAGGTACATGTGTAATTCCCTCTGGCAGGGCAATACCCAATAATAGATCCTTTCCGTTTTTAATCCTTGCTGGTAATAGCTGTATATATTCAAAAAGTAGGATTTAAACATGCAAACAGCCTCCAAGCACAAAGCTGTGCCTTCGGCAGCGGATCCGTTCTTGTGTGGCTTTGAGAGGCGTTTAAGGAACGAACCTCCAGGGAACAGCGACTTTGAGCCTCCTTAATCTATGTGCTCCAAACTGTATCTCTCCGATGCATAATTTATAGAGGTCTGGTCATAGAACCCCAGGGGCTATTTGCCGCCCACGTCATTTCTAGAAATAGAATTTGTGGGAAATGATAGGAGTCTTCCCCCCCCCCAAAAAAAAAAGTCATGAAATGAGACTAAAAAAAAAACCCCAAGCCCCAAACCCTTCCTCTTCCCCCTTTTGATCTCCTGCAGGGATTGTGTAGGCTATATATTTAGAGCAGTTTAATTTCAGCTCTGTGCAGAAGGTGTGTCATCTGTAATGATACTGAGCTGACAAATTATTGATGCAAATCTTAGGTCTCTTTTTCTTTTCTCCTGCATGGAGTAATGCAAGAAAGTATAAGGAGTACATCCGGTATTAGCAGTACATCTCTGATAGACAGAGGAATTAGGACCCAAATAGAAGACCAGAGTTTTTTAAAAATATATTCTGTCCCTCTCGCTCAGCTCTCTCGCACGCGGCTGCCTTCTCCTGAATCAGACCACTAGTCCATCAAGGCCCGTATTGTCCACTCGGACTGGCAGCAGCTCTCCGGGGTTTCCATGGAGGGTCTTTCACATCACCCACAATGTGATCCCTTGAACTGGTGAAGGCAGGGATTGAACCTTGAGCTTTCTACATGACAAGCAGATCCACAGCCCCTCCCTCTCTCTTAAAAGGGCCTAATTTTCTCCATACCCCTGTATGCTTGAAACAAGCCAGGCCTCTGTGACTGCAGCTCTGAAGCTACCCATTAAACCCCAGTGACGGGACATCCATTCTGCAGGCATTTTGTGTGGAAGTTCTGTTAGGGTTATGCCAAAATGCTGCAAAGGCCAGTTCTCCGGCAGGAACCACTGGCTCTGGAGGCTGCTGTTGGGCAGCTGGGGGGAGGCAGAAAAAAAAAATTCACCCTGATGTGAAATTGTAATTTTAGGGTTGCCAACCTCTGGGTGGCACCTGGAGATCTCCCACTATTACAGTTGACCTCCAGTTGACTAATATCAGTTGCCTTGGAGGAAATGCCTGCTTTGGAAGGAGGACTCTGTGGCATTACAACCTCCTGAGGTCCCTCCCCTCCCCAGACTCCCCCCACCCAAATTTCCAGGTATTTCCCAACCCAAATCCAGCAGCCTTAAATCCTGTAAATGTGATAGGTGAGCCTTTCAAGGGATTAAGCAGGCATCTCAGAACGTGGTTTTGTATCAGATGTAGCTTCCCTTTCCCTACTTCCACACTAAGTAACAAAGGGTATAGGATTCACCTCATCATGGGCCTGCTTTATATGGCTTCCCCTTGGATCGCGAAGACCAGGGCTATTTTCGGGCAGGAACCCACAGGAATGGCGTTCCGGCTGGCTCCCGAGTTGGCCACGCCCAGCAGGAACTCATTAGCATAATAGGCCACACCCAATGGCAGAAACTAATTAGGATTGGCTACATTAGGGGTGTGTGGCCTAACATGCAAAGGAGTTCCTGTTCCAAAAAAAGCCCTGGGTTTTGACAACAAACAAGGTAAACAGAATAAGAAGCAAAAGGTGGGTGTGGTTGGATGACCATACTTCTGGCAACATGGGGGTGTGGCCTGATATGCTAATGAGCTGTGCTGTCGGGGGTGTGGCCTAATAGGCTAATGAGTTTCTGCTGTTGGGTTTGGCCTGTTACGCTAATGAGTTCCTGTGGGGCTTTTTCTACAAAAAAAACCCTGGAGAAGACTTTAGCAGAGAGTTTGCCCCACTATCCTGAGTACAGCCAGGAACTTTTCCATCTTCCCACACACTGACCCTTGCTCTGCTGGCCTTGTAGTGGCCTCTGGGTAATGCTGGCTGAGTCCTGCCCTGTCCATGGTGGTATTGCATCAATTCTTCTTCCAATGCAGCCACTTCTGGCTTTGCTGTTGGAGCTGCCACGGCTCCACCAGGACTCCTGTAGGCCTGGCAGGATGAATCCTGCAATTTTAGCACGCTGCCTCAAAACTTGCGCAGGCTACGGATCTCCAGCATGGCACCACACGTGGTGGCAATTTAAATGAGATGTGGGTTAGAGTTGCTGACTCCCAGATGGGGACTGGAGTTCTTTTGGGAATTGCAACTGATCTCCAGACAGTAGAGGTCAGTTCCTAGGGTTGTATGCTTGCCAGTTCCGGGTTGGGGAAGTTCCTGGAGATTTGGAGGGAGAGTCAGGGGAGGGTGGAGTTTGGGAAGGGGAGGGACGGACTTCAGTGGGGTATAGTGCCATATGGCTCACCTTCCGAAGTGGCCATTTTCCCCAGGGAAGCTGACTTCTATCACCTGGAGATCAGTTGTAATCCCAGAGATCTCCAGCCACCATCTGGAGGTTGGGAACCCTAAGAAGGGTCACCAGGTCCCCCGGTACAGAGAAAAGGCTTAAACTCCTATCTTGTACTGCAGCCCTGAGTGGAATCATCCTCCTGTATGGCTGAAAACAGAACTCCCAGCATCTCATCTGGATTGGTCTCATTCTTCAGTCATAGAGATGAAAGAGCAACGGACTGAAAAAAAAATGCACAGGAGGCTGCTAGCACCTTAAAGACTCACACGATTGATTTTGGCATGAGCTTTCATAAGTCAGAGCTCACTTTTTCAGGAGGCTGAAAAACAGTGGCTTGCAGAATTACAGTGTCACAATCGCTTTGAAGCTGCCATTAAAAAACAAAAACACTGCTGGAAGTCTCCGAAAGACAGTAGTACACCATGTCTGTGCTGGGGTTCCTAACTGGTGAACAAACACGAACTTGCACAGTGCTCCCTGGGGCCCCAACTAGATGTTAGGGCATCCACGGCTCTGCCCCACTCCAACCCATCCCCTGCCGGGGGCCAGACAGGACCTGGCGACCCTACTTATCAATGTGATGCCATTTTAGAGAGCAATCCAGCCATTTAAAAATGGTGCAAGGACCCACAGCACAGGAGGACAAGGGAATCTTTTCAAGTGCTCAGAAAGTAGGATTGCCAGATCGAGGATGGGAAATTCCTGGAGATTTGGGGGTGATGCCTTGAGGGGGGCAGGGTTTGGGGAGTGGGAGGACCTCAGCAGGGTCTAATGCCATACGGTCCACCCTCCAAAGGAGCCATTTTTCTCCAGGAGAACTGGTCTCTGTCAGCTAGTGATCAGTTGTAATTCCGGGAAATCTCCAGGCTTCACCTGGAGGTGGACAATCCTATGAAACAGCTATGGAGGGCTGTTTTGGCATTCAAAAAGGTATGTGGGAGGGAAACAAGACTGTCTGGTTCCGCTGCAACTGTGGGGGCTTGCATCATTTTTTTAATGGCCAAATTGTTCTCTAAAATGAGATCGTGTCCAAGGGGCAGAGCCATTGAGACCATAACACATACTTTGGACCACTGGAGCGCTGCACAAGTTCATGGTTGTTCACTCTACTAAACTTTGCCTGACTCAAAGAAGGGGAAAGGACAGCCCTTGTCTGCAGAGTCCTGCATGTTTTAGGGACTCTAGTGTGGGATCGATTTTAAAATATTGCAAAAACAGTTGTGCATTTGGGTAGGTGGTGAACTGCTATGTTCACTTGCAGTTTTTCTCCAAAGTGCTGTTTTCTTGAGGGTATTGTTTGCATGTGAGGGTCAACTGTTAAAGGCAGGGTTGCCAGCCCCCTCCAGGCCCTGGCCACTTGTGGGGAATGGGGGGTAGAGTTGCAGGATCCAGGCTTGCCAGCCCCCCAGGTCCCAGCAGGATATCCCCTGGTTTGGGGGGCTTCTTCCCACCGTGGATCAGCTGGCCAATTGGGGAAACTCTGCCCCTAAATAATGCAATGACATCACTCAGAAGTGACATCATCATGTTGGAGACGCTCTGGTTTTGGGGCAAACTGTATGGTTTAAGCCCAATTTTACCATAGAGTTTGCCCAAAACCAGACCGTCCCCACATGATGTCTCCAATGTGATGACATCACTTCCGGGTGATGTCACTGCATTGGGGATGTTGCATGATGTCCCTGCCCACCCCGGAGCACCTCCCAAATCTCCCTGCTGGAGCAACCCTAGTTGGGAAGTTCCTGGAGATTTGGGGATGGGGCCTGGGGAGGACTGGCAACTGTTGGGGGATGGGGGGACTTATGGGGAGCAGCAGGGAGGTCCATCTTACATACAGTGATGTGTCCACATCACTGCTCACATGACCCAGAACTGATGTCATCACATCCAGAATACTGAGGTGATGCTCTGGTATTCGGGTTTCTACCATTTGGCTTCTACCATAGGGTTATTGCCCAAATACCAGAGTGTTCCCCTGACATCCCAGATGTAATGATGACACTTTCTGGGTCACATGGGCAGTGATGTAGTCACACTGCTGCACGTCAGTGGGATTTCCCTCTTTTTTGGGATAAGCCCCCCCCCACCAGACAGCAAATTGGTGGCAGGGAGGTGGGCTCTGTCAATGGTGGACCCCAGCCTCCACCGGGGGGGTCTGGCAACCCTACTCCTACTTTTCCTCCACAGTTTGATCACTGGCTAGGGATCAGGGTGCACTGGGCCATCACTCTTTCCCAACTTCTCAAAATGGCCTTCCAGGAAAACTAGTTACTAACTAGTCTTCTTCTAATGTGGTTGGGTTGAGAGTTCATCCAGTGGCTGTTGGAATCTACAGACTTTCTATTATGGGTAGCATACTGCATTTGCAACTCTTATAATGAATGCAATTTGGAGCACCGGATCCTAGAATTATAGACTATGTCATCCTGAACAATAGAATTTCCTGAGGGTGGGTTCAGGAGTTATAAAACTTATTAAACCTTTATTGGCCTTATTGGAGCATGTGCTAAAAAGCACTACAGGTTATGATTTAGAATCAGTTTAATTCCGCAGAGCCTGGAACTGATATTCCCTGCGGCTGGTATTTTCTTATTAGTTTGGGAGATTTATTGCATTAATTCATCTGACTTATGCTCACTTGCTCGGATGATGTATTATGCTAACATATAATTGTGACGCTCTGGTTGTATTGATACACGGTCATGGTAAATTTCCAGTGTAAGAGGGTTTTGCCCATATTTTTCACTTCCTTTAAATGTCGTACTGCATTTACATGGTAGTAAAGCACTCAGGCCAAGCTGGTACAGTATCTTACAATGCAACGTTATGCAAGGTAACTGAGAAGCAAGAATTCATTTCAGTTAGACTTACTTCTAGCGTGCATTGGATTGCAACCTTAATCAGTAGGGTTGCCAGTTCTGGGTTGGGAAATACCTGGAGATTTTGGGTACAGAGCCTGAGGAGGGTGGATTTTGGGGAGGGGAGGGACTTCACTGTGGTGTAATGTCCACCTTCCACAGTGGCCATTTTCTTCAGGTGAATTGATCTCTGTCACCTGAGATCAGTTGTAACAGTGGGAGATCTCCAGCTACCACTTGGAGGCTGGCAAGCCTATCTAACTGTCACCCCCATGACCTTATGGTGCTCTGGACATCCTGAAATGAATGCAAGCCATGGACAGGAGCAGCTTTGGCACCTGGGTACCACCCACTCAAGCCACAGTCAAGATTTAAGTAAATGCAAAGGCTGAAGAACACTTTCCCTAGAGTGTGAATAAAATGGGACTTCAGAGTCGATTGTTCTAACAAGCTAACAAAATATATATGCTGAGCCCTTTCTCTGAACAAGTCCTTTGTTTTAGAATATCCCAAACATTCAGAGTCCAGCTGCTAGGCTGCTTCTGGCTTGGAATAGCTCCAGGCAAAAGGGCTGCCAACTCCAGGTTGCAAGACACCTGGAGATTTTGGGGGTACAGCCTGGAGAGGACAGGGCATTGGGAGATGAGGGACCTCTGTGGGGTATAATGCCGTAGAGTCCACCTTCCAAAGCAGACATTTTATTCAGGTGAGCAAATCTCCATTGCCTGGAGATCAGTTGTCATTCCAGGAGATCCCCAGCCCCACCTGGAGGCTGGCTATGGCAACCGTTCAAACAGTGCATCTTCTAAGAAGACATCCAGAAGCAGGGCTTTTTTTGTAGAAAAAACCAGCAGGAACTCATTAGCATAATAGGCCACACCCATCAGCAGGAACTCATTAGCATATTAGGCCACACCCCTGACAGCACAGCTCATTAGCATATCAGGCCACACCCACCTTTTGCTTCTTATTCTGTTTACCTTGTTTGTTGTCAAAACCCAGGACTTTTTTTTGTAGCAGGAACTCCTTTGCATGTTAGGCTACACAGCCCTAATGTAGCCAATCCTAATGAGTTCCTGCTGTTGGGTGTGGCCTATTATGCTAATGAGTTCCTGCTGGGCATGGCCAACTCTGGAGCCAGCTGGAACTCCGTTCCTGTGCGTTTCTGCCTGTAAACAGCCCTGTCCAGAAGTAAAGAGACCATTTCTAGGCTGATCTGTTTATCAGAGGGTTTGTGTCTCAGTGGTTGACCATAGAGTTTGCATTCGGAAAGTCCCTGATTGAGTTCCCAGCATCTCTGATATCAGATGTCGGAAAGACCCTTCTCTGAAGAGCTACTGTCAGTAGGATTGCTAATCTTCAGGTGATGGCTGGAGATCTCCTGCTATTACAACTGATCTCCAGGTGACAGAGATCAGTTCCCCTGGAGAAAATCACCGCTTTGGAAGGTGGACTCTGTGGCATTATGCCCCAAACTCTGCCCTTCTCAGGCTCTACCTCCAAAATCTCCAGGTATTTCTATACAGTGAATGGAGAATTAAGATGTACCTATACTGGCCTCCCCTGCTCTGCCCGGTTTTATTCCATCACGGCCGATCTTCTCATGCACCCATTGGCTTACACTGTTCCGTCTATGGCTACCCACAATCCGAATCCCTTGGGATTTTTAATTACACAGCAGACGCCATCTAATGTTTTAAAAATGTTTTAGTACTGTTTGTAAATTGAGTAATTAATAATTTTATAGATTTTAAGGTTGTTTTATATTTCAATTATGTGGTATATGTTTAATTATGTTGCAGGCCACACTGAGCCTGTTGTGCAGGGGAGGGAGGGATAAAAATTAAACAAACAAACAATTAAAATCTCCAGGTATTTCCCAACCCAGAGCTGGAAACCCTAAGTGCCAGTCAGAGAATCCAGAGTGGAATGGACCATTAGCCTGACTTAGGTGTAAGGCAACTATGTATTTTCATAAACGGAATCCACTGCCCTAGTTTTATGAGCAACTCTAATCTTACAACATAAAAGACTACACAGACTGGTCTTGTGAAAAGCCGGGAGAGGGACCAGAGGTCCGCTACGGGGAGGGCAAATCAGTGAACATTTCTTGCACGCACAGAAATTGCTTGTGCAATCCAACGCATTGTGTATTGCTGATTTCTTAGTAGACAAATAATAGTTAAAATGTGCACAGCTTGAAGGAAAAAAAGAGGAAATTTAGAAAAAATAAGGGATTGTGAATTTGATTTGAGCTACAGAGATATGGAAGAGAAATGGAGATTTCTGAAGCAAAGAGAAATGGAGATTTCTGAAGCTAAGACCACTTTAGCTTATGCTGAGCCTCCCATACGCCAGTGGGTTTTGGGGCAGTTCACCTTAGGGTTGCCAGGTCTTATCTGGTTGCTGGTGTGTGGGGGGTCTTTATCCTGGTTTGTGAGATCTTTGGCATGTGCACTTTGTGCACACACTGCAATGACATTTCCCAGAAGTGATGTCATCATGCAGGGCACGTTGTGGGCATTTTTCCTTGAACGATAGAGTGTCCTCCTACAGCGTGACGATATCACCCAGAGATAACAAGGTGGCCCAACCACAGCATTTTGGGGGTGGGGTCCCCCCACTGGCTGGATCTGGGCCAATGGATTGGCGTCCCTAAATGCAGGCAAACCCCTGCCCCCCGTTGTTGTTGTTCAGTCGCACACTCGAGTCCGACTCTTCCCGCCCCCCTGGGGGAATGGCAAACCTAGTTCACCTATGAAATCTTATAGGGCTTTGCTTTTTTAAAAAATTTAAATTTTTTGTTTTACCTTAGCAAGCATGCAACAAACATATATTGTACATTCTATAGGTAAACCTATGAATTTACAACTACCAAGAATTGAACAAAAGAAAGAATAGCGTTGCAGAAATAATTAATCTGAAAATATTGACAGTTCAAAAATGTGCTAATATACTATAATATTGCTTTGACTGCACCACTTCTTTTAATATGTCATTGCATGTCAAGTATTCTAGCACTGGAAGCCATTGTTCCACAAATTTGGAGTTATAATGAATTGTCTCTGACAATGAAACTTGATCTGCTACCCATGAAATCTTATATGACTTTGGTAGGTTCCAGCCAGTCCTAGATCTGGCTCCTCATGGTTTGACCCCTATTGCACAATGAACGTTTGATCATGCTATTAAGCCTATTGAGGACCTTTGTGCTGTCAAGGTGAGGTAGAATTAGGGCTGCCAACCTCCAGGTGATGCCTGGAGATCTTCTGCTTTATGACTGCTCTCCAGGTGGCAGAGATCAGTTTACCTGGAGAAAATGGCTGCATTGGAAGATAGACTCCATGGCATTATACCGCTCTGCTCCCCAACCCCTGCCCTCCTCAGTCTCCACCCCCAAAATCTCCAGGTATTGCCTAGCCCGGAGTTGGCAACTCTGAGTAGTGTAGTTTGAGGAATGTAGGGTTGCCATATCCAGATTTGGAAATACCTGGAAATTTGAGGGTGGCGCCTGGGAGGGTATGCTTTAGGGAGGGGAGGGACCTCAGTAGCATATAATGCCATGCAGTCTACCTTCCAAATCAACCAGTTTCTCCAGGAGAAGCAAAATAACCAAATACTAAGCTCCCTCTCCCCCCACACACACATTACACTGTGTACCAGCATTATAAACCATGCAGCTGCACAACTCCACCTGGACACTGTGTGGCCAGTGCCTAATAGCGCCATCTGAATTTAGCTTTGGTTATGATTGTATGCAATTGTTTTTAATAATCTATGGTTTTAATTTGTTGTACCCCCCTCTGAGCCTTGCTACACAAGGAAGGGTGGGTTAGAAATCTAAATACATAAATATGTGATCTGGAGATCAGCTGGAATTCCTGGAGTCATCCACCCACCACCTGGAGGTTGGCAAGTGGGATGTCATTTCACGTGCCTGGAGGCCACAGAGCCTATGTAGAGATGCCTGGTTGCACTAGACCAGTCTGAAAATACCCAGAATGGATGGCAGAATCCATTCCCGGTTCCTCAAGCTCCTTGGAAGTTTAAGAGCAGATAGTTTCAGAGGGTAGCTGTGTTGGCCTGCAGTAATACAGCTAGATTCAAGTCCACTAGAACCTTAGAGACCAATAACCCCCCCCCCCAGTTATATTGTGGACAATGAACTTGTTGACATTCCCTTATTGTATGGTATAGCTTTGTGAAAACATGGTCCCTTAAGGTAAAAGCCTTTGCTTTGGTTTTGCTTTTCACTTCTGTTGTTGGTTGTTGGTTGATGGCTGGTTATGGCCTAGGGTTGCCATCCCCCTGATGGGGGCAGGGTTTTTCCCACTTTCGGGGTCCCAATCTGCTGCTGGTCAGCTGGGGGAACCCCACCCCTAAAGAGCCTTGTCAAACCCAACGTGCCTGGTGCAATGATGTCACCCAGAGGTGGCATCATCATGCTGAGCATGTAGTGCAAGGAATGCTCTAGCATTCGGGGAAAACTCTGTGGTGACCATAGAGATTTTTTACCCAAATGCTAGAGCGTCCCCCTGAACAACATGCCCGGCGTGATGACATCAATCCCAGGTGATGTTATCACATGCTGGAAGACCCCAGGAGTCAGTCTGGAGCCCCCTGCCAGGATGCAGGTAAGACCTGGTGACCCTACTATAGCTTGTGGTTACCATAGAGTTTTAAGCCAAATGCCAGAGTGTCCCTCGTGCAATGTGCTCTGCATGATGACATCATCTCTGGGTGATGTCATTGCACCAGGAATGTCGGGGTCAGTGGGGCTCTTCAGGGGTGGGACTCCCCCACCTGTCAGGTGGCTGGTGGTGGATTGGGGCCCCTAGAATCAGGGGAACCCCTATTATCATTGGGAGGTTGGCAACTCTAGGCTGGTTATGGCCTAGCATGGCCCAGACCAGGCCTAGTTTATGTTCTAATAAAGTTTTGTTCTGTATTGGTATCAGGTATTGTCGAGTTACAACACCCCCAAAAGACTTGTGGGTCTCCAAGGTGCTACTGGGCTCGAACTGGGCTGTTTTAAGAGCAGATTTAATCAATTCTGTCTAATTTTTTCACAGAAGAACTAGCCAGCTTCTCCCTTTTATGTGTCTTGTCACTGTTGGTTATACATCACCCTAAATATATTATCTACTAGCTCACATCAGTCTATTATTGGATCAGGCTATTATTGAGAACAGATTTTTTTTTTTTTTTTGGTTCACACAGATTAATGTTTCTTGATATTAAATGTCAATATCAAAGCAGGACCTCTGGCACAATGAAGATAACCGCCATGGGAGATGAGCAATCTTCATTGTCTGCTTTATGAACTGATACCATCATGAAAGAGCCAATGTGGGAGGGAAAAGTAACCAAAATGAAAACAGATTTTACTCTGCAGGTGGCTGAACTTTGAAGCGTCAAGTGTGAACGAGGCTTGCAAAATGTATGTCACAATATATTGCTCTGTCTTTTGGAATTTTTTTTGCAGAGTAGTTGCTCTTTCAGTGCCTGACCTTTTAAGAGCAAATTGATAATGTGAATAAATTTAGTAATGGCTCTTTTTTTTTTAATTACCTCTTCTCCTCCCAAGCACCATAAACTCTCCAGTGAAAGTCAATAGTTCCTGCCTCCTCCATACAGTTACCTTCACAAGTAGCTTGAAAAAGTGCTCAAAACCAGAACTCAGATTTCAGCTCTCCGGAAAATATTATTTTTCTTTTGTCACCAGGGGGAGAAACAACAATATGTTTTGGTTCCGTTGTGGCAGATGCATGGGAATATAAGATTTAAGACATAATTCATCATCACACCTAAGGGCATATACAGAAGCACCCTGTCACTCTGTTCTCATGGTCTGGGAGGCACTATGAAAAGGAGGCACTAGGTGCAAAGCAAAACAGCTTCTGAAGCCCCTTCTGACTCCTTCCTTCCAGTAGTCTTTACTGCTACCACCACATGGACAGCTGCTTTTATGGTTACCAACTCTGTGTTCTGAGATTGCCAACCTCCAGATGGGGCCTGGAGATCTCCCAGAAGAACAAATGATCTCTAGAATACAGAGATCGGTCCCCTGGATAAAACATCTGCTTTGGCATTATATCCTGCTGAGGTCCCTCCCGTCCCCAAATCCCACCTACCCCTGGCTCCCCCCCCCCAGAGTTGGCAACCCTACTGACTTGGGAAATTCCTGGAAATCTGGAGGTGGCGCCTTGAGAGGGTTGGGGCTTGGGGTGGGGAGGAACCTCAGTGAGGTATAATGACATTGAGTCCACCCTCTAAAGCAGCCATTTTCTCCAAGGGAACTGATCAAGGTTGCCAGCCTCCAGGTGGGGCCTGGGGATCTCCCGCTTTTACTACTGTTCTCCAGCTGACAGAGATCACCTCCCCTGGAAAAAATGGCTGCTTTGAAGGGTGGACTCTATGGCATTGGACCATGTCGAGGCCCCTCCCTTCCCCAAACCCCGCCCTCTCCTGGATCCAGCTCCCAAAGTCTCCAGGTATTTTCCAACCTAGACCTGGCAACCCTAGAACTGATCTATACTGTCTAGAGAACAGTTAAAATTCTAGGAGATCTCCAGGCTTCACTTGGAGGTTGATGTTGTGGATCTGGAGCTCAGGTGTGTGGCTGGTGGCTGCTGGCTGCCCCTCTCCCTTCCTTCCTGCAAGATTTGAAGGGCCCTTCAGCTGACTGGTGAGCCATGTGCTCCCACTGATCAGCTGGAGGGCCAGCTGGCTGGTGATGAGCAGAAGCCCATGAAACTGGGGGATCCCCCACCCCACCTGAGGACTGGCAATCATGCTGCTTTCCAGCCTCTGTGTTTGGAGGTTCCCTTTCCTGACCTTTCCCTTTCCTGACCATGAGTAGTACCTGCTGATGGCCCCATCCTCCATGAATTGGTCTAACTCCTGCAGCCTCCACTAGGTGCTTGGAAAAATCTTTGCCTAAGACCCTGGAGAACTGTTGCCCATCAGAGAAGACAATGGTCTGCCTCAGTAGAAGGCAGCTACATCTGCTCTCCGTATCCAGAGCTAACCCTCACTAGACAGTCTCCTGTTCTAACACAAAGCAGTTCTCTTTATTACAACTTTGGTCTTTCTCAGGTCAGCTTCTTGGCCTTCTTGCCAGCAGACAAGTTTTTCTAAAAGTCTTCTTGACTTCAGCTCTCTTCCTTAGTGATCTGACTTGTAATTATTTCAGCTTTGTCCTCACTCTTTGCTTCGATAGCTTAGATCTCTTATGCCCTCTCAGATCTTGTCCCATTGATGAGGGCAGTGCTAAATTTAACTTCTAAAAAACTGTCTTCTTCAGTTTCATTTCTTTGAATTTTCAGAAGAGCTCAAAAACTCTCAACATCAAACCATTCCACAACCCCCTCCTAGAAACTGTTTTAAATAGGCTTGCCAGTTCCGTGTTGGGAAATTCTTGGAGATTTTGGGGGTGGAGTCTGAGGAGAGTGGGGTTTCAGGTTGGAAGGGGCTTCTGCAGGGTGCAGTGCCATAGAGTCTACCCACCAAAGCAGCCATTTTCTCCAGGGGACCTGATCTCTGGTGCCTGGAGATCAGTTGTAATCCCAGAGATCTCTAGCCATCACCTGGAGGTTAACAGTCCTATTTTTAAACATAACAGGATCCAAATACAAAATGGTGAAAATGGTTCCCTTTTTTCATGCTGCTCTTAAAAGCATGAAAATAGCTCTGCTGGATTGGATCAAAGGTCTCCCTAGTCTATATTTCTGATTCCAATCAGTCAGATGTTTCTGAAAGTGTACAAGCAGAGTATAAATGCAACATCCCATCCCTTGTTCTCAACAACAGGTATTGAGAGAGACCCTTCCTTTCAGGATGGAACTGTGTGGGATTATCCCACAATAGCCTTGCCCAGTGGGTTAGGATGGTAGATAATGGTTCACCATCAGCCTCCTAATGAATTCTGAGCTTCAGTAGGGATTGGAATGGTGTGTGGATCTTAATACACATGAATCTGCTTAAAGGGTGATTTAAGAATGGCTGCTGAAGTCAGAGAATGTGTTGTCAGGACTACAGAGAACCAGCTGTTTCGTGATTTCTTTAGCCAAGTTGGGGAAGGGTTTTTTGTTTTTTTGCAGGGAGGAGTTTGGGTTTATATCTAGCAGAGCCAGATGTTTTCTCAGTGTTCATGTATCATAGCCCCACTCATGGACCTCCTGATGGCACCTGATATTTTTGGCTACTGTATGACAGAGTGTTGGACTGGATGGGCCATTGGCCTGATCCAACATTGGCTTATCTTATGTTCTTATGATGCACATACTGAACTGGCAAAAACTGCTGTACAGTGTTAAACTTTCAACAACTAGACACATGTACCCTTGTAAATCAAATATCTGTCCAGCAAGTGTCTCTGTAATTCCTAACTTGTTTTAATGCATCGCTTTTCATTTATCTGTACCCATGGCTGGCCCTTGGAGGGAAGGTGGCATGGTAGAGCCCAATCTTGTAAGATCGCAGAAGCTAAGCAGGGTCGATATTAGGAAGGGCTACCACCAAGGAAGACTCTGCAGAGGAAGGTGATGGCAAACCACCTCTGCTGCTGACTTGCCTTGAAAGCCCCTTTCAGGGATTGCCATAAATCAGCTTCGACTTGACAACACTTTACATGCACACATTTCTGGCCTCACATCTTGTGACCTAACAAGCAGAGCATAGCTTACTGGGCCATGTATGGTGGCCTGCTAGGCACACACCAACATTCCTAGTTTTGTAGGAACAGGCAGGAAGATAGACCAAGATGGGTAACAGTGAGTTGTGACTCGCAAAAGCTCATCCCCTGCCACAGATTTTTTTAATCTTTAAGGTGCTACTGGACTCTTGCCCTCTTTTCTACTGCTACAGGCAGGAAGCAAAGAGAAGGCCCAGCCAAACAAGGCACTGGAAGATCTATGTCCAAAGCTCCCAGTACTTAAAAAATAATTGGGGAGAGGGATAAAGCATTCCCTGCATGCTGTTTTCCTGGATAAAGTGGCTTAAGGGAACCATTTTTTGACTCTTTGGGGGAAAAATATGACTACATGTACCCAATATGCTTACCCCTGCTGGGTAAATAGCAGCTCCCTGTTGCCCTTTTAGACTGGGGAAATGGTGCAGGGAGGGGGAAGGCTTAACCTCCCCTTTCCTACTGCCGTGTAGGGTTACCAGTCCCCCGTGTGAGGCCTGGTGTTCTTCCAGAATTACAAGTGCTCTTCACATTACAGAGATGAGCTTCCTTGGAGGAAATGGCAGCTTTGGAGGTGGATTCTATGTCTTCACCCCCTTCTCTGAGCTCCCTCCCCTTCCCAGGCATTGCCCCCGCCCCCCAATCTCCAGGAATTTTCCAAGAAGGAGTTGGCAACCATTGTGCCATAGTCTTGATTCTAAATATGGTGAATATGGAACTCCCAGTGTCTTGTCTGGATGGTTCAGAGGCACTTTATTTGGCCCTTGCGGGATCTGTCATGCATCCATCTGCTGGTTTACAGCTAGTTATGTTTGGTGAATTGCAAGTGACACCGGTTCTCCCAATACGATGCTCTTTGTACATGGATCTTACTGAGAACTCCAAATTGCTGTTTTCTGGGGTTTTTTTAATCAACAGGTTACAGAACTTAATCATGTGAAGAATATATCCCGGTTGCCGAAAAGCACGAGGAAGCATGCTGTAGGAATATATTTTAATGACGACACGTCCCGAACGTTTGCGTGCGAATCAGGTGGGTTTAGCAGCGTGGCCTGCCCAAAGAAAAAGACTTCCCTTGCGATTGCTGTAAATATTGTAAGCCTAGTGCATCAGCACACAGATCATTCTCTCGCTCTCTCTTCTTTTGGCCTGTTTATCAAGAGCTGGAAGCGGATGAATGGTGCAAGGTCTTGCAGATGGAGTGTCTGGGGACTCAGATGAATGATATTAGCCTTGGAGAACCTGACCTTTTAGCTTCCGGAGTAGAGAGAGAACAAAGTGGTACGTGGATATGTTTTATTGCTCACCTAGAAATAGAAACGTTTAGAGTGCCTCCGCTATGGGCTCATAGGATCCAGAAATACACTTGTACTGTGGGCCAGTACAGAGTGTGAAATTCCTGCCTGCGAGATTGTGGTTAGGGCTTTTCAGTCTCTGTACAATCTGGTCTACACTAAGATTACTGTTTCTGTTTGTTTGTTTTTACCCCCCCTCCACTTAGCCAAGGAGGCTTCCAAAATTGACACCAACATTTTGTTTGAAAAACAGTAAATCCACAGGGCCTTTGAGATGCAAGGCTATCCTGTCAAGGCTGCCAGTCATTTCTAGACTGTGCATATGCTCCATGGCAGGGCTTTTTTTGTAGAAAAAGCGCAGCAGGAACTCATTAGCATAACAGGCCACACCCAACAGCAGAAACTCATTAGCATATTAGGCCACACCCTGACAGTGCAGCTCATTAGCATACTAGACCACACACCCCATCCTACCAGAAGTGTAGTCATCCAGCCACACCCACCTTTTGCTTCTTATTCTGTTTACCTTGTTTGTTGTCAAAACCCAGGGCTTTTTTGTAGCAGGAGCTCCTTTGCATGTTAGGCCACATACCCCCAATGTAGCCAGTCCTAATAAGTTTCTGCTGTTGGGTGTGGCCTGTTATGCTAATGAGTTCCTGCTGGGTGTGGCCAACAGAAACCAGCCGGAACTCCGTTCTATGTGTTCCTGCCCCAAAATAGCCCTGCTCCATAGCAGCTTAGCCACACAAAGGGCGTGGTTCCTCAGTGCTCCCCCCCCCTTAACTCACACCTCTCCTGGTGTACTGCCTTGGGGAGCTAATCCTATATCTTTGGGGCAGCCACTGAAAATGCCCTGTTCCTTCATGAAGTCAACTGCAATCTTTAAATTATGAGAATATTAACCTGGACCCATATAATTTATGCTAATATGGAAGGACTTCTTGTTTTCATGTCATCACATGCACACCTACGTGGAGATGTTTTAGTGGAGTTAACTGGTCTAGGAGCACAGACTTTAGTCTGGGAGAACTGGGTTTGATTCCCCACTTCTCCACATGCAGCTGCTGGCATGACCTTGGGTCAGTCAGTTCTTTCAGAGCTGTTCTCTCAAGGGCAGTTTCCGTCAGAGCTCTCTCAGCCCCACTCTGAGACTCTTTCAGGTAGTAAAGGGGGGTATAAATCCAATCTCCTCCTCCTCCTCCTCCTCCTCCTCTTCTTCTTCTCTTTTCTATTATCCAGGACAACTGGCCAGTGTCCTACAGGAGAACTGGTGTGGTGCAGAGACTAATGTGTTAGAACTAGGGCTTGAGAGACTTCGAGTTCAAATCCCACCACAGCCATGAAGCCCATAGGGTGACTTTGGGGTGTTCACCAGCTCACAACCTAACCTGCATAACAAAGTTGTTGAGAAGATAAAATGGAGGAAGGAAGAAACATGAGTTCCTTGGAGGAAGGCTAGGATAAAAACATGATTGATAATGACAATCCATATTCTGACCTGGCTAGCCCAGGCAAGCTGATCTTGTCAGATCTCAGAAGCTAAGCAGAGATGACTCTGGCAAGGATTTGAATGGGAGACCTCCAAAGAATACCAGGGGTGAGAGGCAGAGGCAGAAGCCATTTTTTCTGAACATCCTCCATGCCCCAGTAGGAGTCACCAGAGGTTGCCATGACTTCCAGGCATGGGCACATACACAAATACACCCCCCCCCAATAATGACACTCCATTATGTATTTTCCTGCCTGATGCCATTGACTGCTGCAGACTGACGATGAGGCAATACACAGTTTGATGATGGCAGGATGCAGATCCATTGCCCATTTGGAATATGAGGGGAGATGAAATCCACAGTTGATATTTGCAGAGGAAGCCAGCCTAAGTGTTCAGCCTTAAATGCAAGGGGGAGGGAGTGTTTTCCACACCAGTAGTCTGCACTTAGCTTTGGTTTTTCATGCTTGAACTGATAACCACAAGGGTTCAAATAACAAGATTTTAATGAATAGGGGGAAAGTATGGCTGGTGTGATTCCAGAGGAATGCTATTCAAACAATCAGTGGTCCCTTGCATTACATGCAAGTAATCACTCACAGCAATTGAGAAGTGAAGAATGTTCTTGGACAGATGCCCTATCCAATAGAAACACATTTTCACAGAAAATCTTCCTCTTTGCATGTACTGCCCAGAGGATTACATGTTTTTGAAGTGATCTTCTAATTGTCATTAGCCTCTTTGGTGGATTGGGTGTACATCTCACAATTAGTATACGAAGATATTACACTTATTAAAATCTTAAGTTGCTTTGCTCCTGGCATGCATGAGATTCTTGAGTGCTGCAATGACAGATTTGTAGGGTTGCCAAACATCCAGGTGGGGCCTGAAGATCTCCCAGAATTACAACTGATCTCTATGCTACAGAAATCCGTTCCCCTGGAGAAAATGGCATCTTTGGAGAGTGGACTCTGAGGTCTCTCCTCTCCCCAAACCCTGCCTTTCTCAGGCTCATACCTCCAAATCTCCAGGAATTTCCCAGTCTGAAACTGGCAATGGAAAATGGGGGCTAGAAATCTGATGTAACTTTGGTCTTCAGTTGATTGAATTGTCCTTTAAAAAAAATTGATCTCCTGATCTAGGACCGAATCACAGGAATTTCAAATGGGTGCTATTTGTAAAATCTAGCTGCAAATTAAAATCTCATGGATTTTAATATTAACTCTTTTTATAACTGATATGGTTTTGGCGTATTTTTAACACTGAATTCAAAATTCAGAAGCCAGAAAAGATACTTCTCCTTAAGAAAGAGATACTAGGAAAAATATCATTGTCCCTGTAATAGATTTATCAGCTCTCCAAAATATACATTACCAGCTGCTGTGGGCACCCTGCATAAAGTTTTAATGTTTGTGTGTATAGATTTGCATATATGTACTCTGGGGATGAGATGCATCTACTCCCCACTTTGAGGCTGAGACTTTGGAGAGAGAACTGAACCCTGAAGAATGATGCATCTAACAGCTTGTGCTGAAATTTTTAACAAGGCATACTCAATAGGCAAAAACATGGACAAAATAAGAGCATAAAGATAAGTAATTTATCTCAGGAACAGTAGCAAAAATAGGAGCTATCCTCGGTAAATGGAAAATGTATTTCCCCTGATATAAATTCCCCTGAAGATCATAAACCAGGATATTAGGGGGAAGGATTATGCTACAATTTTATCTGTGGTTTGTTCGTTTTCTCTCTTAGCGTTCTAGAGTTGCTGTTCCTCGGTTGAGAAATTCCTGGAGATTTGGGGGTGGAGCCTGGGGAGGGACCTCAACAAGGTATAATGCCATAGAGCCCACCCTCCAAAGCCACTGTTTTCTATTTCTGGAGGTCTGTTGTAATTCTAGGAGATCTCCAGGCCCCACTTGGAGGTTGGCAACCATAATGATATCTCTGTATTTAATCAGGGGCCATTCAAAATATGCAGTGCATTGTGGTGACGTCCAGCTTTCTAGTACCTTGCTCTAGTACCACTTCCTTCTGTACAATGTGAAACTCTTGTTGGTCTTTAAGGTTCTCCTGGATCTGAAAGCTGTAGAATGGTTGTCCATTCTCGTAGACCTGTGTTGAGAATTTGTGATTAAAAACTGCCGAGGACACTAGGAAATGCCATAGAAATGATGACTGATGATTCTGAGCTTGTGCTATGTCTGCGATCTTTTAATTCTGCAAGGATTTTAGTCTAAATCTTTTGTTTTTCTCCCAGAGAGATTCAATGTGTATTTGATGCCATCCCCTAATTTAGATGTGCATGGGGAATGTACCTTGCAGATAACATTTGAGAATATCTGTCTTTGGGACGTCCAGAATCCCAGAGTAAAGCTCGTCTCTTGGCCTTTAAGTGCCCTCCGGCGATACGGACGGGACTCGACATGGTTTACCTTTGAAGCTGGAAGGTGAGTGGACGCTTCATAACAGCGGTCTTCAGGCTTTTGAGACCTGGGAATTTGTATCCCTGTGTATTAGGACCCTTTCGGGGGGGGGGATGGGAGAAGGTAGACACCTTATTCTATATGCTATAACTGAAACATTTTACTGAAAGGTTTTCCTGCCACTGTTCAGTTTCCTGAATCATATCTTTGGTTTACGTGCTGGAAAAGCATTTTTGACCAGTTTTGAACTTCACAATAAATGACTACTTTAAAAACAAGCAACAACAACAACATGGTAGTGCCTGAATTGGCATAACACAAGGATGTTATGCCAATTCAGCAAGGTGTATGTGTGTGGGGAGTCAAGGATGTCCAGTTGGCCTATAGGCCTCAGCAGTTGTACTCTGATACTAAAGTGCTGGCCCTGAAAAGGCATTAGGGTTGTCAGCTCTGTGGGGGAGAAATACCTGGAGATTTTGGGGATGGAGCCTGAAGAGGGCGGGTTTTGGAAAAAGGAAGAGACTTCAGCATGGTACAATGCTATCAAGTCCACCTCCCAAAGCAGCCATTTTCTCCAGGGGAACTGATCAGCCCAACAGCTACAACTTTGTGCGACGTCCCTGACGTGATGATATAACACAGAAGTGACATCATCATGCCAGGGATGTCAAACATGGTGATGTCACTCCACCCCCACTTCTGGAAAGCTCCCTAATCCCACTCACTGCTTTTACAAACTACTGCCCCAAGAATTATAGTAAAGGTAAAGGTTTCCCTTGCTCGAAAGCCAGTCTAATCCGACTCTAGGGTTGCGGTGCTCATCTCCGTTTCAAAGCCGAAGAGCCAGCGCTGTCCAAAGACGTTTCCGTGGTCATGTGGCCGGCATGACTAAACACCAAGGCGCAGGGAACGCTGTTACCTTCCCACCGAAGTGGTACCTATTTATCTACTTGCAATTTCTTGCTTTCGAGCTGCTAGGTTGGCAGGAGCTGGAACTAGAGATGGGAGCTCACTCCGTCTTGTGGCACCCGGGTCTTGAACTGCTGAACTACTGACCTTCCACAGCCTGCAGTTCAGCGTCTTAACCACTTGAGCCACCGCAACTCCACAAGAATTATAGTGCTCCCTTAACACAAAGGAAAACAAGAATGTGAATATCACCTACCTGTTCCTTAACCCAAAGGAAAACAAAGTGAAAATGGAGTTAGCTTCCTTTGCCATCTCTTTTGTTGTTGTTGTTGTTGAACGTAAGAACTGCATTTAATGGCCCAAAGTTCTGGAAGCATTGTGAAGGTAGCCAGAGGATTTTCTGGACTGGATCGCGCACTTTTGAATATGCATCTGCTCTAATGGTGCATGTAAGTCTGAAGCTGATTTAATTCATGTGCATCGGCTGTTGTCATCTCCTTATTTGTCACTGCTATTTTCTGCATGAACGGTACCGGAATGTACACTTATAAATCCACCTGCTCTCACAAGGCACCTTGCTGCATTCTCTTTCTGGCAGGATGTGTGACACAGGGGAAGGACTATTCATCTTCCAGACGAGAGACGGGGAGGCGATCTATCAGAAGGTTCACTCTGCGGCTCTGACCATAGCAGAACAACACGACCGCTTATTGCAGAGCGTGAAAAACTCAGTGGTATGCTTACAAGTTCTACCTGTCATCATCCAGTGCTCAGTGTTAATGACATGAAATCCATAGGCCACCTTTTTAAACTGGAGTTCAGATTCTGATTTCACACATCGTAAACACGTAACTGTCTTCTTTTTGTCCTTGTTAATGCCTTCAGTTTCCCCCTTTTAACACTTGGGGCTAACAGGCTAGTTTGCATCAATGCTTGCTTTTTTTTTTTTAATATAATTATTGTTGGAAATTACTTACCTAAGAATATCTAGCTGTTCTAATACTTCTTAGGGTTGCCAGTTCCAGGTTGGAAAATTTCTGGAGATTTTGGAGGGGGAGACTGGCGAGGTTGGCATTAGGGAGGGACTTTTAATGGAATATAACCCCAGAGAGCCCGCCCTCCAAAGCAGCCATTTTCTCTAAGAGAACTGATCTCTGCTGTCTGGAGATCAGTTGTCATTCCAAGAGACTAGTTGCAAGATCTCCAGGATCCACTTGGTGGGTGGCAAGTATGAGATTAAGTAGCTCTTGTTGAATGAGCAGAGGAAAAAGCCTTGAAGATCGAATGGGCCTCATCAATAGGGTTTCCCCTGCATTCAAGAAGGAGGGGGGAAAAGACCACCCGTTTAACAGAGATTTAATGGGATGTTATTTAATGGGTCATGTTATTTACTTCTTGCCCATTTCAACACATTATCTTTCCGTTAAAGGGACAGGACACTTTTTACCTTCAGGCTGTCGGCAGCCCTGCTCATCAGGGTTCTTTTCTAGTCATATCTCTTCTCTAGTCATATCTAGAATTGTTGCTGAAATCAATACAAGATAAAAATTCTACTATGGAATTATTTGCTAAAATGGGCACACACCTCTCTTCCAACATCTGCATTGCTTGCTTCATCTTCTGAGCATCTGTCCTCAGTGTAGTGGTTAAGACTGGCAGACTCTAATCTGGAGCACCGGGTTTGATTCCCCACTCCTCCTCCACATGAAGCCAGCTGGGTGACCTTGGGTCAGTCACAGCTCTCTCAGAGCTCTCTCTGGCCCACCTACCTCACAGGATGCCTGTCATGGGGAGAGGAAGAGAAGGCGATTGTAAGCTGCTGTGAGACTCCTTTGGGTAGTGGCAAGTGGAGTAAAAAAACCCTCTTCTTTATTCTACTCCTCAGAACTGTAATTCCTGTGTTGCTTTAAGACTACAAATTCCATGAGATGTTATGAGTCTGACCCAACTAGGTCTCCATCAGAATGATTGCTTCAGCAGTCTTGATTACAAATCCAGGAGTACTAGAACCCTGGTACAAAATCTTTGGATCATTTATGGGCAAAGAGTAAGGCTGCTTCGACCCAGAGATCATTCTCCACGTAGCTCTTGCAGCCCCTGCAAATGCAGATGCACACGCAATGGATTATTCGCATGGCCTTTTCCTCTACACTTTCCTTGCCTCCCCATCTCTCCGTGGCTGCCATTCCCTGTGCCATCAGCAGGCTTTGGGAGGCTTTGTAAAAGTCACAAATTGCTAGATGGCTGTAGTCCAATAATATTATAGTGATCTATTGTTGTGATCTGCAAGCTTTGCTGGATTTGCTGAGGGACATATAATTGAATAGATTTATTTTACAGAAGTATTTTATCATAAAATATTGTCATAACTTACTTCCCCAGCTTATTTATTGAGCACATTTTAATCTCACCCTTGTTGCAGGGAGTTCAGGGCATGGTTCAGTGTGCATGGTTCTCCCCTCCATTTTATCTTCACAATATAGTTGGTAGGTAATTAGGCTGAAGGTGACTGGCCCGAAGACACCAGTTAGCTTCACGGCCATGGGGATGTTGTATGTGCTACTATATCACTTTCTGAGAAAACTGGGAAGTAACATAGAATAGCTCTAGGAATTGCCAGAAACTCTGTGGTTTTTCCTGACAATTCCTTGAGCTGCTCTGTCACTTCTGGGTTTCTACTGGAAGTGATGTAGTGGCGCACATGCGGTATGGAGTGGAGACAGTCAACAAGGCAGGAGGCCTGACAGCCCTACTCCTATGGGGTGGTGTTAGTTTGCAAAATAAGGTTTGGTGCATAGCATTGCTTTCCCCACACAGACATCTCTTTCCTTTGTTTTAAGAAAAACTGCTCAAAATTCACAGATAACATCTTCCAAGCTGTTTGTTTAGATTAAACGGTTTTCTCAGCCTTTCGTTTCCACTGGAGGCTTCTGAATTCCAAACATTCTGTTGTGTTCAAATTTAGAACGATTACCGCACTTCCTTTCTCACCCTTCTTATTCAGGTGGGGTACCATTAAATCAAAACCATGAGGGGTGCTGAGGCGTGTTCTTTGAGAAATGTATTTTTTTAAAATTGCAATGTTCTACAGAGTGCTACAATGCCTAAAATAGATTCCAAGTTGTTTGTTTCCATGACACTGGAATGTAGGATTATGTTGCAAGTCCTTTTGAAGTATAACTGGAAGAACCATATTTATTTAACATGGTGTGGGTGGAACATGTATTGTGTGCAGTGATTCAGTGATTCAGTATTAGCTTGTGGGTGTTTAAAGATAGCTTGGCGATTCAATATCCCCCCTCCCCCAACTTCCAGATCCTACATGGAAAAGGTGAACTTGGTGAAATGGGAGTTTATGGGATGAATAAGTGCCCCTAAATAACATCAAAGCACTTTTAGATTACAACACCTCCAGTCAATTTGTATTTATTTATTTTGGCAAAAATGCGTCTTAAAGTCCATTTGACATTGTGTACCCAATTAAAGCCCTGCTTTTGGGAATTCTTCCTGGAAAAGTTAGTACCTTATTAGAAAACCACTAACTTTCCCCACAAAATTTCTTGCAGTCTTTAAACAGCCATTATATGAGCAGCACCTCCGGTCAGTAGGCGGCGCTGTTTTATTTCTTTCCCTTCTTAGATAAAGTTTCAGTATTTGTCTTGTTCTTTTTTTTTTTTTTTTTGAATAAACTCTCCTAAAAAGGAGAGAATTTTATTACTTTTTATAAAAAGAAAAGGGGAAGGTATATAGATGGATTAAGAAAAAAGAGTGGAGTGAATTTTTTCCTGTTAAAAGATTAGTTTTAGTTAGTATAATTATAAATTTTGGCAACCACCACGGTTGGAAGATCTTCTTTTCATCTTAGTAAAGGTAAAGGTAAAGGTTCCCCTTGCTCGAAAGCCAGTCGAATCCGACTCTAGGGTTGCGGTGCTCATCTCCGTTTCAAAGCCGAAGAGCCAGCGCTGTCCAAAGACATTTCCGTGGTCATGTGGCCGGCATGACTAAACACCAAGGTGCATGGAACGCTGTTACCTTCCCACCTAAGTGGTACCTATTTATCTACTTGCAATTTCTTGCTTTCGAACTGCTAGGTTGGCAGGAGCTGGAACTAGAGACGGGAGCTCACTCCGTCATGCGGCACTCTCGGGTCTTGAACTGCTGAACTACTGACCTTCCACACTCTGCAGTTCAGCGTCTTAACCACTTGAGCCACCGCAGCTCCTTTTCATCTTACAAAAGTCCAAAATAACTCTGTTAGTAAAGTTAGTAAAATCCATTGGGGTTAGTTATTAATCAGCTCCTTTCTGACGTTCCACGAACTACTTCTTTGGGTGTCTTCCTTTTACGTCTCTCAAGTTGTAAGATGGGCCCTCTTTAGGCTTCTTGTCTCCCACTCCAGCACCTCCCTCTTCCGGATCGCTGTCTTCTTCGCTGCTTAAATCAGTCCAAATTGCGAGTGCTGCATCTTCCTCTGTACTGGCATGTCTCTTCAGAAATTCTTGTGCTTTGAAGACGGAGTCTATCTTCTCTCTTTTATCATTGTACTTAAAAATTAGTCCTTCGGGAATGCACCATCTGTAAATTGTCTGATGTCTTTGTAAAAACATGGTCAATCCTTTATATGCTTTTCTTTTCATACGGATTTCATAGGGAACATCTTTCAAAGTTCTAATGGTCTGCTCCCCAATTTTCAAGGGCACCGCTGAAACTGAACGCAAAATTTGATCTCTAGTACGCTGCTTTGTAAACTTGACAACCACTTCTGCTGGCAGATTATTTTTCTTTGTAAAAGTTGAATAGGCTCTATAGGCCATATCCATCTCTTCTTTCAATTCCGACGCTTCTCTGCCAGTTAGTGGTGCCAAGGCATTCGCCAATGTAGTTCTGAGATCCTCTTTTTCCTCTTCTTTGATGCCCTGAAAGCGGAGAGTCCGATTTGATTTTTCCATCTGTAACATTAAAATTCTTTTTTCTTGCATATCCTGATGTTTTTCTAATTTATTGACCTTTTTCTTTATTTTCTTGGTGTCTTCCGTTGAGACTAAACATTTTTGCGCAATCTCCTCCATCTTCTTTGATGTTTCTGTTAATTGTTTTTGTTGACTGTTGAGAACACTTTCCATGTTACACAAAGTTTCGCTGATTTTCTGCATTTGATTCAGCAGAGGGCGCAGTGACTCGCTTTTCTGTTGATTGACAGCTAGCTCCAGTGGGGGGGTGCTCAGACCGGAAGTCCCTCCCCCCTTCTTTTCCGGCTTCTGCGGGACCTTTTTCAATGCGGACATCTTTTTAATTGTTTACTTTATCAAAGTTCGTGCCGCGCCACTCAGGAGACTAACAAACTCTTAATCTTCAGTGTTTCCCCAAAGGTATTTTCACCAACTCTTTTTCCCCTTTACCCCCTCTGCTTTTCTTTTATAAGTCCCGTTTCTCAAAGGGGGTGGGGATTCCTCCCTCCTCCCATCCGCTTATAAGCTTGCGGGGGTTTCAAGTTTTCGCTTCAAAATAGATCTCCAACTCACGGTTCGATGCCAGATCTTTCCATTTAAGTTTAATTCAGTCGCTTTGTTCACTCCTGGAAGTCGGTGGTGTTGCTAAGTCCCATTACGGGCACTACGCAGCGGGGCCGATTGGGGCGGGGAGAAAGCCTCAATTTCCCAGCTGTTTGCCGGCAAAGAGGCTACTCCCCAAGCGCCCCCGGTTCGGAGCCTTTGCCTAAGGCTCACTAGGGTCTTTCGCATAAGCGAAGACCCCCCCAAACTGCGCGTGGGCTAACCATCTCCAGGAGAGTCCCGAGAGGTGGCCGCCATTCGCTCCGCCGAAACCGAAAGTCAGTATTTGTCTTGTTCTGTCCTGAGGAAACCTCTGGAAGTTCTTTTTTTTTTTTTTAAACAAAATTTTATTGGATTACTTTCAACATTGTTAAACATCGTTACCAATACAATTTCACAAAATTTTTACCCTATCCCCCCACCCCTCCTAATAGGCTTCCAACACTGCTATTAACAAAAAAAAGAAAATTAAAAGGTAATCAAGTTTAGACTTATAACAATCGACAAACCCAGTAACCTAATTTCAAATATATAAAGGCCTGACTTTTACAAACATAATTTCCAACCAAGGTACAGTACAATCAAATATTCATTTCATTTCTCATTCACTCTCAATACAAATCAAGATTGTACATTTTCCCTTTCATTTTATATTCAGTTTCCATATACAATTTCAGGCCCTCCCAGTCTTTTAAATACAGTTCTGCCATTTGTCCATTTAGTTTTTTTGTCATTTTGTCCATTTCGGCTAAAAACAGCAGTTTTCTTAACCAATCATATATATCTGGCACCTTCTCCGTTTTCCATTGTTGAGCAAAAGCCATTCTTGCCGATGTAATCATATACCATAATAGTGTCCTTTTTTCTTGTGGAATCTTTTCCATCGTCAAACCTAAGAGAAGAAGTTCCGGACTTTTCCTAATAGGAATTTTTACTATTTTCTGCATCTCACAATGTACATTTGACCAGTATACCTTAGCTACCTCTGGAAGTTCTGATCTAGTCTAGAGGCCTCTGCCGGGCCTGTAGCTACACTGGATCATTTTGGGGCCCGCCCCCCCAACTTTCTGCCAGGGCCGCCCAACTTACTACCCTGGACAGGCTGGAAAGCCCTGGAAGGCAGGTGTGAGGTGTGCTGCAGCCAGGCGATCACAGGTTGCTTGATCCCCCAGAGGGCTGAGCAAGCCGGTGATGGGGACTAGTTTTTTTAATTCAATTTTTTTTGTGACATCAGTGCCCCCCGACTTATTTAAAGGCCCCCCAATCTACAAAATCCTGGCTATGGGCCTGGCCTCTGCCCCTGGCCTCTGCCCCCTGAGATAAATTTATTTATGCTATCTTTCCATACCGAACATCAAAACATTAAAATGTATCAACGTTAAATAGCAGTTAAAATAAAGTATGCATAACATAACTCAGTGAAAACATATAAACACGCAAACATGAAAACCAGAGAGAAGGGCCAATAACACTTATTGGGTTATGCCAAACAAAACAAAGAAGGACCAGGTGACAGATGAATCTCCCTGGGGAGGGAGTGCCAAAGCTCTGGCACCATGACCGAGAAGGTCCTGTCTCACGTTGCCACCTGTCTAGTCTCAGATGGCGGAAGGGGTGAAGCAGGGCATCTGAAGATGTGTAGGTTCATATGGGAGAAGGTGGTCCTTAAGGTATGTTGGCTCTGAGCTGTATAGGGCATCAAAGGTCAATGCCAGCACCTTGAATTGTGCCCAGAGGCAAACTGGGAGCCACTGTAGATGGAACAAGACTGGAGTGATATGCTCCCCGTGACACACTCCAGTCAACACTCCAGCTACAGTATTCTGTTCCAACTGTAACTTCTGGACAGTTTTCAAGGGCAGCTCCATGTAAAGCACACTGCAGTAATCTAATCTAGATGCTACCAGAGCATGCACTATAGTGACAATCTCTTTCCTGCCCAGGAAGGGCCACAGCTGGTTCACAAGTCAAAGCTGGTAAAAGACATCCCTGGCTACCCCTGCCACTTGATGATCCAATAAGAGACCCAGGTCCAGAAGCACCCTCAAGCTACAAACTTGCTCCTTTAGGGGGAATACAACCACATCCAGAACAGGAGATATCCCATTTTCTTGGCCAAAGCTTCCCCTCACCAGTAGCACCTCTGTTTTGGTCAGGTTAACTTGCTACTGAAGTTTGCCTCAAACATTAAAACGTTGTCCCCCCCCCTTTGTAACAGCATATTTACTCCTGGGAAACTGTGATCATTTGTTGTGCTAGATAGAAATTTGTCATCTTAACTTATTCAGAAGTCAACCTGGCAATGCAGTTTCAAGTTGCACACTACCCACACTTATTTGTGAGTAAATCTTATTGTGAAATGGGTAGAGCAGTGTGTGATTTCTGTCTGTGCGCCCCCACACATCCATGCAGGGGAGTGGTTTTATCTACCATTTGAATCAGTTGCCACAAAAATGCTCATATTTCCTCCATTTTCTGTATCGAAGCTTCAACAGGACACAGCCTTTTGTGTACATCATCAGCTTCTAAGAGCAAAATGCTTGTTCTTGGTCTTTCCAATGGTGTCCAGAAGTTACACAATGAACAGCTTCAGCACAAAAGGGCGATAGCCTCGTACAATAAAAAATAATAATAGCATCTTAGAGACTGGCAAGATTTTTACACCGCCCCCATCTTATACCCCCAAAATCTTGTTGGTCTCTGAGGTTCTACTGGACTAGAATCTAGCTGTCTCAAATAATCAACACTGTTCTCAGAGGGAGCAATCATCAACCCCCCCCCCCCAATGTCATTGGTTCATTTGAATGGTAAAGTGAATAATGAATAAATTGGGTGGGGAGACAACAAAAAGGTTGTTTCTGTACACTGAATGTCTGAATGTTCTCTGCCATTACTGAAAAATACGGTTTCACATTTTTAGAAAGTCTGCTTTCGGGCAAATAGCATGTTTGTCGCTTTCTTTCTTAAAAAAAACTCTGAAAGGTTGACAACCCCTTTTCCCTTCCCTTGTCAGAAAGAACAGGGATGTGTGACTGAAATGGGTTTAGGCAGTGCAAAACCTGAGCAAAAGTTTATGACATTCTACTGAGTTACAAGCAATGACTTAAAGTCCTTACAATGACAAGAGGTTTTGTTGCAAAGGAAGGCCAGTCTTACAAAGAGACCCCGGCATCAGAGAGACTAGACAAAGGAGACAATAAGGAAAACATGAGCTCAGAGTTGCTGGGAGCTGAGCACTAGGGGTCAAACAATACATTACACTTTTGTTGTTGTTGTTGAGTTGGGCCTAGGTTCCCCTGACCCAACTCGCTTTCCTTTCAGTCGCACAGCTGCTACAGGACATATCATTGTAAAGATCAGAGGGAGCCCTTTTTGACTTGGAACTGTGGGGTGTGAGGAGGAAGGGCTCCTGCCTTCCCCCATGCTGTTTTCAGAAGCTGAAATGGCTGCAGCAGGGAGTTATTTATGTAACTTCGGAGAGGCATATGTTTGGAATGTTTCATGTCCTTCAGGTTACCACCCTCCAGGTGGCAGCTGGAGATCTTCCATTATTACGGTAGATCTCCAGACAACCAAGATTGGTTCCCCTGGAGAAAATGGTTGCTTTGCAGGTTGGATTCTATGGCATTATACCCTGCTGAGGTCTCTCCCCTCCCCAAATCCTGTCTTCCTAGGCTCCATCTCTGAAATTTCCAGGTATTTCCCAACCCAGAGCTTGCAACTCGGCATGTCCTGCTCTATGAATCTGGTAAGGAAAATCCAGAGAGGACGCATGAAAGAAGAAGGCTTAATTGTCAAAGCCAGAACAGTCTCATATTTGTAATTCTCTTAAGTTTCATTTATGAGCCCCTAATACTTTGCAAGGGGCCATGGTGGCTCAGAGGTTAAGATGCTGAGCTGCAGACTGGAAGGTCTGTAGTTTAGCAGTTCAGGACCCGAGTGCCGCATGAGGGAGTGAGCTCCCGTCTCTGGCTGCAGCTCCTGCCAACCTAGCAGCTTGAAAGCAAGAAATTGCAAGTAGATAAATAGGTACCGCTTTGGTGGGAGGGTCAGCATTCTGTGTGCCTCGGCATTTAGTCATGCCAGCCACATGACCACAGAGAAGTCTTTGGACAGCGCTGGCTCTTCGGCTTGGAAATGGAGATGAGCACCGCCCCCTAGAGTTGGATTTGATTAGCTTTCCAGTGAGGGAAACCTTTTCCTTTACCAAATGCTTTGCAACATGTTTCCTTTCAGAGAACAGAGGCAATTAGAAGCCTGAACTTGCTGCAACGATCTCTTGCGTTCATTGCAATCTCCCTCTTCTGTTCTGTTTCAGCTACAGATGAAAATGAGCGAGCGGGCTGTCTCCCTCGGCACCATGGTCCCCTTGCCTCGCAGTGCTTACTGGCAGCACATCACACGGCAACACAGCACTGGGCAGCTCTTTGGCCTTCAAGGTAGAAACAATACTATAAATTGGTTCCAAAGTATTACTCGGGCCTCTGTATCATCAGTACTGCTATATTTATCGGGTGATCACTGGGACGACAGTTCCTCATTGAAAAGGCAGCTTCCTCCTCAGGCCTCTTGTTGGGGAATTCCTGAGCCCAGGAGTGCTCCCTGGGACTCCCAGGCCTCACCAGAGTTCAGTGGGCTGGATGGAGACTGGCTAGAGACTGAATCTTTGTCCAAGGAAGAGAAAAGGACAGTTGTGCCACTCAAAAACTATTTACTGAAAAGTCTTAGAGCATAATATGCAAAGAAATAGCCAATACCTCAGATAGAGTGCACTGAATACATATAATTAGGATATATTCCATCTGCCTGCCAAGACCCACACAAAATCACTGGGAGTGGTTGGCATGTAGCCCCAAACAATGAAAGCACAAGAGAGCCAGTTTGGTGTAGTGGTTAAGTGCGCGAACTCTAATCTGAGAGAACCGGGTTTGATTCCGTACTCCTCCACTTGTGCCTGTTGGATGACCTTGGGCAAGCCATAGTTCTGGCACAGCTGTCCTTGAAAAAGAGGAGTTTCTATCAGAGCTCTCTCAGCCCCACCTACCTCACAGGGTGTCTGTTGTGGGGAGGGGAAGGGAAAGGAGATTGTAAGCTGCTCTGAGACTCCTTTGGGTATTGAAGGGTGGGGTATAAATCCAGTCTCCTCTCTCTCTTCATCTTCTGCCTTTCTGTGGTCTATAGAATCAAATGTAGATGTCAGTTAGGAATGAAACAAGCTTGACAAGACCCAGCCCCTCATACATTGGCAGCAATGTTTCTTCTAAGCCGTGGAGTCTCGTGAGCAAAAATTCTACTTTGTGAGCTACTGGCATTAAAGTTGTAAGCGAGTGATTTGGCTCCTGCATAAGTTAGTTTGTTCTGGAGCCACCCTTCCTGAGCTAAGACAAAAATGTGTGAGCCAGAGGCTAAAAGACTGTGAGCTAGCTCACACTAACTCAGCTTAGAGGGAACACTGGTTGGCAGTATGATTTTTTGTTCCAAATTAGTTTATTATCTGTGAGGTCAAGAGGCTCTAAACAGCATCTCCTTCACGGATAGAGCTATGGAGCCTCACATACTAATGAGTTATATGTTTAGACTCGAGCCTAATACCCTTGTCTCCTGGAATGTAGACTATACTCGTATGTGAAGGGCATAGGCAGGGCAATGCTTAGTTGCTGGAATATAGAGCACTAGCAAAGCAGCAAAGACTTGTGGGATATTGAACCAAAGAATAGATGTTAAAGCCCATTCGAATAGATGTTAAAGCCAAAAAGGGCCCAGTCTCATTTAGGAATAAATTCTGCAACACCTTACTTAGGACATATTCTTCTTGCAACCAGGGCCAGCGTCAACATACCTTGAAGTGGGGCAGCAGCTAGGGCCCAGGTCTTCTGGCAGGGACCACTGCCACTAACATCTTGCCCATGTGCCCACCTTGCCGCTCGCCTGAGTGCCTTACCTTCCCCATTATCTTGGGACATCACCACCCATGCTCCCTACCCAGCATTGCTGGGGAAGGGTATGCAGGTGGTGCAGAGCAGTGGCATTTTTGGCAGCAGTTGCCTGCTGCCATTGGAGAAATGGCACATGAACGTGCTTTTCACTTTGGAGGAGGCTTGTAGCTCGTAAGAAATTTTTTTGCAGTGTTCTTTGAAGAGAAATTTGGATTAATACTTTGGTATTTGGCAACCTTGTGCTAGAAAATTATTGTTGAACTCCCTGAGGATGATTCTGAAACAGAAGGGCATCTGGACCTCTGTTGGAGGAAGACAGAGCACATGTTCTAAAGAGACTTTAAGGAGTCCTCCCTCTTGAAACTTTTGTTTAACAGAGGAGGACTGATATTAATCAAGAGGCTGTACAATATCTTTTGAGATTCTTTGGAGATGATATTTGATATTTGGATGGTTTTGATACCTTATATGTTGTGATATTTATATGATAAATTATATATGATGAAATTACTGTAAAATATTATTCTAAAAATATAAATGTTATTTATGATATGTTATCATCATCTGTAACACGGTATTTATTATATGTTGGTTTTTCCTACTTACCGTGGGTCCTTTTTTGGTTTTGTGCATTGCCATTGGAGAAATGGCACATGAAAAGGTTGGAGAGCAAAGGAAGGACACTTAAGCAGGTGGTTGGCAGGGAGGGAGATGCTGGGGGCAGGGCTGGTGGTGGACAGAGAAGGAACCTGGATCCAGCTCTGCCTGCAACGGTGTTTTTTTGTTTTCTCAGCAATAACACTTATAAAGCCATTTCATTTCATTCATTAGCCTAAGCACCTAGGCAACCATAGGGCAAACTTTCACAAACTTAAACCATCAGTCGGTATCCCCAACGAAAACAAGCACCATATACATGTAACCAGATTTGCTCGCATTGATCCCGTAACCAGGCTCTTCTGGTGTTGCTACTTTCTACAGAGGCAGTTTTTTGTAATTAGAGCATGGATGGGGGATTAGGGCTTGGGAGACCTGGGTTCAATTCCCCACTGTGCCATGTCTGGGTGACTTTGGCTGAGTCACATTCCCTCTCTTAGCCTAACCTAACTTGATAATGAAGGGAATGTTAAGAAACTGGTAATCTGTGGACTTGCCCTAAAGTCATGTGACATTAGTTTATTCTAGAACAGGGCTTAAAGACTGCTGCACAAGCTGTTTTATCTGATCTTCACATGAAAGTCGTTTCAAGGCCTTCTTCATTCCATATCTTTATCTGTGAACCCAGAAACATTATACTACATATGTAAGTGCCATCAAGTTACAACTGATTAGCTTTCAAGGCAAGTGAGAAGCAGAGGTGGTTTGCTGTAGTCTTCCTCTGCAGAGCCTTTCTTGGTGGTCTCCCATCCCAGGACCAGCCCTGATTAACTTCTGAGGTTTGACAAGACTGGGCTACTACACCATGCTGTCTTCCCTCCTCTACACCTACCTTACAGGAGATAAAATGAAGAAGGGAAGAGGCATATTTGGTGTAGTGGTTAAGAGCTGCGAACTCTAATCTGGAGAAGTGGGCTTGATTCCCCACTCCTCCACATGCAGCCCGCTGAGTGACCTTAGGTCAGTCACAGTTTTCTCTGAACTGTTCTCTCAAGAGCAGTTCTCTCAGAGCTCTCTCAGCCCCACCTGCCTCACAGGCAGTGTGCCCTCTAAGCTGAGTTAGTGTGAGCCAGCTCACAGGTTTTTAGCCTCCAGCTTGCACATTTTTGTCTCAGCTCAGGAAGGATGGCTCCAGAGCAAGCTAATTGATGCAGTAGCCAAATCGCTCACTCACGGCTTTAATGCCAGTAGCTCACAAAGTAGAATTTTTGCTCACAAGACTCCACAGCTTAGATGGAGCATTGCTCACAGGGGGTCTGTTGTGGGGAGAGAAAGGGAAGAAGATTGTAAGCCGCTCTGGGACTCCAAATGAAGGGTAGGGTATAAATCCAACTCTTCTTCTTCATAAACCCGATCCTGAGTTTCTTGGAGGAAGGATAGGATAAAGAGCATAACAGCTGAAATTAGGATTGTGAATCCCAACGAATCCTTTACCCTTCCATTGATAAACTGTAAAACATGGTTTAACTATCTCTAATAGTTCTCCAATCCGCTCAGCTAATGACAAAGGTTGAGACCACAGTAGGCAATAATATTATGATTGTGTTGATTTTGCTGGTCTTGGTACACAGTCCAGATTGAATGCACTAAGGGTCACCTTTACATGTTCTCCCCAGCACCTAGGTCTGGTTTAGGTGGCCTTCACTGGCTTGACCAAAGTCAGAAGGCACCATGGATGGGGGTAGGTATATCTTCAGTCCTCACCAAGTGGCTACCAAGTGTCTCTGCTGCAAATTTATAGCCATATGGCAGGAACTGAAAGATCTCAAGTGGAGAGCCGCTATATAGCACCATCTCCACTATAAGCTGATGTTTCTCCATGGTCTGATTTCAAGTGATCTCCGTATCATTTGGGTCCAGCCCAAAGCAAAAGAGAAATGAAGCATCTGCTACCGTATTGGCCGTGCTCCTGTCCAATCGTAAATTGAAACATGTTCTTGCCAGGAGCTATCAATGGCCACTTCTGCACTGTCATTTTTGTCACTCTTTTGTCCCTATTGCTTTGCCCCCCCCCCCCTTCCACATACGTTTTGATCCCTCTGGGACTACTAGAAAGAGCAAAACACATTGGGCGGAAAAGACCCTGAAGCAACAGGGACAAACAAGTGACAAAAATGACAGTGCAGAAGTGGCCCATGTTTCAATCACTCTAGGATGCTGAGCCACACTAGAACTTGCAAGCAGACCCTCATTATTGCCACATTCTCTGGCCAGTTATGTATTTTCTATATCCATTGGGCACAACTCCTAATTAATATGTCTTCTGGTGCCCTGGCCCCACTGCTGGACCTCCTGATGGCTCCTGGTATATTTTGGCCGCTGTGTGACAGAGTGTTGGACTAGATGGGCCATTGGCCTGATTCAACATTGGCTTCTCTTATGTTCTTATGTTCTTATGTCTTACATCCTGATCCCAGGGCAGGCTATTAATGAGCTCAAACTTCAGCAGTTTTTATATGGAGATTTTATATTCCTTGTTCTCAGCAGAAGGATGGAAACTTCATTCCAGATCTAAGGTTCTTCTAGTCATTTGCAAAAACATTGTGGATGCATTAACTCTTGCTTTCTCACATATGAAAATCCTGTAAAGTTAGTTTGAAAACTTAACAGTGCACTCCTACAAAGTTTGAGTCCAGTGGTACCTTTAAGACCAGCAAAGCTTTTGTGTGCACTCACTCTCCTTCAGAGAGAGTTAACTCCTTCTAAGACTGGTGACTTTAATGGACTTAAGAGGGTGTAGCTCTGTTTAAAATGGTATTGTTGGTTCCACAAATGAGGGAATACTGTGCCTATGGGCCGACTTCTTGTCTCTCAGAATGTGTTGATGGCTTCTCGCCTGATGTCTGAACGACATCTAGTGGCCAAGAAAAGTATGGTCCCAGATGTCCACCACAGCCTTTTCATTTGCCGAAGACCAGAAAGATGAGCCTTTTAAAATGTTTCTAAATTCTAATTCAAGAGAAATGGGGGAAGGAGCAGGGGGCTTCCTCTGAAATGGGGGGAGGCTCCTTAAGTTAGAGGAAAGGTCTTTGGCACAAGATTGGATCCTCACCTTCAGACTCCAGCTTCCTCCTCTTGAGACTTGTTGGGTTGAGATGCATGCTGGTAGACTTCATATTCATCTTGCCTTCTCCCTCCCATCATGCCCTATTGTTGGCCACTGTGTGAGTCAGGATGCTGGACCAGCTGGACCATTGGTCTGATCCAGCAGGGCTCTTCTTCTGTTTGGTGGACTAAAAAGTGATACATAAAAGTGGACATTATGGTTTTGGGGATGTTTTGAAAGCACACTTTTCACCTCAAATGGTCATGTGGTGATTTAGTATCTGACATTACTTTTATGACATTTGACCAATGTATTCCTTTTCCTCCCCCTTTTATTATTATTATTATTTTTTTTTGGAGAAGATAGTCCACTGAAGATCCATCGAACAGAAACTTTCCCCACCTACCGATCGGAGCATTGATAAAAGAGAAGAAAGGACTTTAAAACAATATGTCTTGGGACGCACTGGTTCAGCAAAGAGGTTATCGTCGATACTGGATAAAAGTCATGAAGTGGCCGTGAGAAATGAAGACTGGATTATGACTGCAATATTATATTTTTAATCTTCAGCCAGATGATAAATGGCCTGCAGATCATTTTTGGAAAAGTACTATATTTCATAGTTACATCCAGAACGAAGAAGCACTCCCTTAATGTGTGAAATCTTTTTGAGCATAATTGGTATCTTGTCTTATGCTATTCACTTCATCCATTTTGACGGGATAATGTAGTTTACAGTCTCTGTATGTTTTCTTTTGAGCTCTGTGTCCTGATTCGTCACTGAGCATAGCACTTTTCAGAATGGTGACCAGTTCCCCCCGCCCCGGAACTGGAATCTGTTGTCCTTGTCTATTAAAGTCTGGTTAAGACTCACCTAATTTATCAAAGGACAGTTCTCTTGTCTTTAATCTATGCTTATTTCACACTTGTGTGTTTTAAATACGTCTCTTTAAAAGTTTAGAAATAAAAGACATATCCTTTCCCATAGAATTTAAAATGTTTCTGAGAGTTGTGGTTTGATATCACTAACAGATGGGTTACATTTAAGGTTCTGTAAGAAAACCCAGTGTTGGGTTTGTATTACAGTGTTGAATTTACTTACGTATGTAAGGGTTGTCAAGTCACAACTGACTTAGGGTGACCCCTGCAAGGGGCTGTCAAGGCAAGTGCGAAGCAGAGGTGGCTTGCCATAGAGAGCCAGTTTGGTATAGTGGTTAGGAGTGCGGACTCTAATCTGGGAGAACTGGGTTTGATTCCCCACTCCTCTACATGCAGCTGCTGGTGTGATCTTGGGTCAGTCATAAGTTCTTTCAGAGCTGTTCTGGAAAGGGCAGTTCTTGAAAGAGCTGTCTTAGTCCCACCTACCTCACAGGGTGTATTGTGGGGAGGGGAAAGGAAAGGTGATTGTAAGCTACTCTGAGACTCCTTCAGATAGTGAAGGGCAGGGTATAAATCCAATCTCCTTCTCCTCAGCAGAGTCTTCCTTGGTGGTCCCCCATCCAAGTACCGACCCTGCTTGGCTTCCGAGATGTGACAAGATTGAGCTATATCCATGCTGCCTTTCCTGCCCTTTTGGTTTACATACTGAAGCTCAGTTCAGTATCGATCTGAGCTCACTTGGAATACTGCACTCCAGTTTGGAGGTAGCTTTGAGAAGGGTTTGACTTGCGTGCATTCGGATCAAGACCTCCAAACATATGCTGATTCATGACTGGAAAGCATATAGAACAATTCACAAGGGTGGGATTTATGTGGCGATTCACCAAGCACTGCTTTAGCAGGTTATGAAAATGTTCTTAAGCAGCAAACCAAGGGAAAGATGAGGGCAGTGTGACATGTGACATTATGCAGTTCAGAGGCCTTTGAGAACTGATTGCAGCCCACTAGGACTGGGGCTCTGGGTCAAATCAAGCCTGAATTCTCTCTAGAAGCTAAAGTGACTAAACTGTGGCTATCATCCTTTGGTCACATTATGAGACGACAAAGAGTCACTGGGAAAGACAACAATGCTAGGAAAAGTTGAAGGCAGCAGGAGAAGAGGAAGAAGACCCAACATGAGATGGACGGACTCGATCACGGAAGCCACAAGGGCCCTCCGTTTGCAAGACCTGAGTGAGGCTGTTAATGATAACACATGTTTTGGAGGCCATTAATTCATAAGGTCGGCATAAATCAGAAGTGACTTGAGAGCGCTTAACACCCACACAGAATGGGGGGGGGGGTCAGGTTAGTTGTGCTCGGCAGTGCCTTTGTTTTGATGTTCCAAGAAGACAGCAAAAGGGGGCGGGGTTGTTGAGTCCCTGGTAGATTGCATTTGGTCTCAACTTGCACTAGGCAGGCAGCAGTGGTGGGACTTTATACGCTCCAAGGCCTGTGTGGGATTGTTAATTTATCTCTGTTGATGTTATTTTTTATATTGAAACCCATGTGGTTGGACGTGCATCCTTTCTGGTTGACAGTCCTCCTACATGCACGACCTCTTCTGGCATTCCGCCATCCTTGTGTGCCAGTGTGAGAAGTGTAATCCGATCTCATGGGAATGGAGAGGTTTGCCCCATTTCACCGTGCATCGTTATGATGGCAGGAGGGGTTTTTTGCAATTGATTTTCCTCAACAGTCATCTGGGTTCTTTGCTGTGCTCCGCCACTAGATGCTGCTTTAGTCCTGTCTATTTTCTTCTGCCCATGCTGTAGTAGGAAAGATAATTGAAATTGGCACCTGGTGGCAGAGCCCAAGCATTGTATTAATAGCAAAGCTGGTGGACACCCGCATAGTCCCACCCAATGAAGAATCATGAAAAACGACCACTGTTTGCACCAAATACATGCTGATTTAAAGAAGATTTCTCTTTCTCATGTGACTTATCTGTTCATTTATGAGAATTACCATGCGCATTTGGTGTGATGAGTTGGTAGCTTGCCACATCTGGAATCCACCCCAAGAAACCTGCAATGACGCCACATGATTTTTTTGGTTTGTGGAATTTTGAATCTTTGCATTATACTTCCTGCTGCCTCAGTAGCTGCTGGCCATAGAGTTCAGATTTCAAACTGTCTGTAAGAATGGAGACTCTTCAGCCATCCCTGTGCTGATCATTTTCTTTAAAGGCATTGCTGCTTCTACAACTTTCTTTAGAAAGCTAACCATGACTCAGGGAATAAAAAGAATCGCTGAAGATCGGGGGGGGGGGAGATCATTGTGATGGTAAAGACCTGGGGTTGCCAGCCTCCAGCTGGAGATCTCCTGCTGTTACAACTGATTTCCAGTTGAAAGAATCATAGAATCATAGTTAGAAGAAGAAGAGAAGAAGAAGAGATTGGATTTATACCCCACCCTTCACTGCCCAAAGGTGTCTCAGAGCGGCTTACAAACTCCTTTCCCTTCCCCTCCCCACAACAGACACCCTGTGAGGTAGGTGGGGCTGAGAGAACTTCTGACAGAAACTGTCCTTGAGAGAACAGCTGTGCCAGAGCTTGTGACTGACTCATGGTCACATCAGCAGGTGCAAGTGGATGAGTGGGGAAACAAACCTGGTTCTCTCAGAGTGGGGAATCAAACCCGGTCTGCGCACTTAACCACTACACCAAACTGGCTCTCAGAAGGCTCTCAGAAGGGACCTCCAGGGTCATTTAGTCCAACTTCCTGCACAATGCAGGAAATGTACAAATACCTCCCCCTCCACATCCACAGTGACTGCTGTTCTATGGCCAGAAGATGACAGAGATCAGCTCCCTTGGAGAAAATGGCTTCTCCGAAGGGTGGGCTCTGTGATATTGTACCATGCTGAGGTCCCTCCTCTCCTCAAACCCCACCCTCTCCCAGATCCACCCCCAAAGTCTCCAGGTATTTTCCAACCCAGAGCTGGCAATAAAGACCCCATAATGCAGATTAACATTTGCAACAATCAACACTTGAAGTGAGCATTCACAGGAGATATCACATTGTCACCCCGGAATCTAAGCATGCTAAACAAACATAGCTCATGAGGCTGCAACTCAGGAAGGCTGCTTTGATCCTGTTAATTGGGTGCAAGCTTACAGCCATTGTGTGTCTGCAGGTTTGGCAATCCCTGAGGCTGCAAAAAGAGTACTGATGGCTCAGGTTTCTGTAACCCTTCATGCTGCTCAAGTTTCCTACCCAGCAAGGATGCATTTGTTCACAGAGTCTGAGATGCTGAAAATGAAGGGACAGACTCAAAGTTTAAGCACCTGGTATCTCTTCCTTGCTGCCATCTTCAAGTACTGCATGTGTGTACTTAGTAAAATCAAAGTATGGCTGCGGTCACACACACTAAATAATCCACTTCCAGTGACTTTCCAGCTGGATTTTGCCAGTTCACACAGGAAAAATCCAGCTGGAAAGTGCATTGAAAGTGGATTATTTAGTGTGTGTGACAGCAGCCTAAGGGGGTGCACAATGAGTGGCAAACTCCAAATGCAGATATGCAACCTAAAACAATGCAACCAGCCAGCAGGTTCAGTGAGGACCAGATGAGCATCTGCATACAATGTGAATGCATAGTCAGAAGAAGAAAAGTTGGTTTTTATACTCTGCTTTTCTCTACCTTAGGAGCTGTGGTGGCTCAAGTGGTTAAGACGCTGAACTGCAGGCTGGAAGGTCAGTAGTTCAGCAGTTTGAGACCTGAGTGCCGCATGAGGGAGTGAGCTCCCATCTCTGGTTCCAGCTCCTGCCAACCTAGCAGTTCGAAAGCAAGAAACTGCAAGTAGATAAATATGTACCGCTTCGGTGGGAAGGTAACAGCATTCTGTGTGCCTTGGCATTTAGTCATGCCGGCCACATGACCACAGAAACATCTTTGGACAGCGCTGGCTCTTTGGCTTGGAAATGGAGATGAGCACCGCAGCCCTAGAGTTGAATTTGACTGGCTTTTGAGCAAGGGAAACCTTTACTTTACTTTCTCTGCCTTAAAGTATCTTACAATCGCCTGCCTTGGACATTGACCTTCAAGAAGTGGACAAAAAGATGCAGCTTGTGGATTTGCACCTGGATTGTCCCAGCCCACCTGGATCGTTCCAGCACCCCTGAGGGGGTGGTATTGCCCACTTTGGGAACCAGTGGCTAACAGGGAGCGCTGAACCTTGTTCTGGATAGCCCAGGCTAGCCCAGTCCCATAATATCTTGGAAGCTAAGCAGGGTTGGCCTTGGGTAGTATTTGGAAGGGTGACCTCCAAGGAATACCAGGGTCATGATGCAGAGGCAGGCAATGGCAAACCACCTCTGAAATGTCTACTGCTTTAAAAACCAGTCTAGCTCACCACATAGTGGTGCATGACACTAAAGAGCTAGAGCTTCAGATTGCCAGAAAATCCCAGGATCTCCTGGTTATTCTACACACAATACCATATGATAATTCTACACACAATGCCATATGATAATTATTTATTATTATTATTGGGTCAGAATTGTCTACTTAGATTGGCTGCTGCTGCCTGTAATCTCAGGTAGAGGTCTTTCACATCAGCTACTACCAGACAACTGGAAATGCCAGGGATTGAACCCGGGACCTTCTGCATGCCATGCAGAAGCTCTCCAACTGAGCGATGCCCCCTCCTCACATCTTACACTTGCATTAACTGTGCATTCTTAGCATAGCTCTGCATTGAGGAAACTGGTGACAAGAGTCCTTTTTCAAAATAGGCTTTACCGGTGACCATCTTGCCTCACTGTTGTACATGAGCAAACAGTCCCAGAGTAGTTTGCCAAGCTCTGAGAAAAGGATCCAGATTTTCCTTTCATAAAAAAAAACCCTTAGGAAAACTATTTTTTAGTCTGGGTAGATAATAACAACAAGAATGGAGATGGGGAGAACTCTCTACGAAAACAAGGCTCAGAATTAAGCACAAGGTTAGTGCAATGCATCCCAAGTGACATGCAGAGAGGTGAGCGTGCAAGTTGTTTGCTGAACTCAAATCCCAGGATTACATTTCTTGTAGACTTGCAAGTTCTAAAGCTGCGAAAAATAAACAATATTGGGGGAAAATGTTTGTGATGAGTATTTTTTAAAAATAAAGCTGAATTCATATAACTGCAAGCTGTTTGTGTATACAGCTAACCAATAAAGTGGAAATCAAAATGTGCAGCTGAAATAGAAACCCAAGATTTAATATGATGGAGATGAAAGTACCGGGGAAAAAAAGAAAAGAAAAAAAAGGAGATGGCAAAAAATAGCATAATGCTGAAAATGTTGGCCATATTGCTTAGGCAACTATTGGTTGCAATGGAAAGCAAGTTCCATTGAAACCATTGGGTCTAGAAAGGAAAAGGAGCTAGTAGCATTGATAATTTCTCAGGTGGGATAGGTCAACTCCAGCAAGGGCACAGACTTTCTAATTTCCCGGTTTGGGGGGGGGGGGCTGGGCCAGAGGCATTGCTATGCTAGGTTCCTAAAAGAACCAGGGCCCAGTGACATCATAGGGAGGAGCCAGTGACATCACAGGCCATGGTCACTCTCTATGGAGGTGGACCCATGTGGGATTTAGGAAGGGGCTCCCCAGAAATTTAGGGGGGGCTGGGAACCCTTGGGAACCCCCCTAGCCATGCCCCTGGGCTGGGCTAAACCAGGGAAAAGGTGGGAGTTGGCCAGTGGTTATAGTGGTATCTCCTACTGTAGCCTTTATTTCAATTCACTTTTAGAACAGTCACTTTAAGATCTGCAAATATACATACCATGTGCATAAGACAAACAAATGGTCACAAATTTGAAAGTAAGGAGGGTAACACAAAACAGCCTGTAGGGGAACATTTTAGAAGTTTTCCTGGACATTCATTTACAGGAGTCTTGTTTCTGCCTTATTCATATGGGTGACTTTGTACTGAAATTTGTACTAAATTACGGCATCACAGATGCCTTCGTTTGGTAAATGCATGGCTGAAGTCTCTAAGCCAGAATACCAAACAGTTGCTGAAAACTCAATTTCTGAGCAATGTACAGAGTTCAGAGTAGCAGCAATCTTCTTCCCACTTCAAATTCATATCCTACAAGTGAGTACTAGTCCCAGAACACTGAGCATATTCCCAGAGGCTGTCATTCCACTTTGTAACCTGTCATTCCAGTCCCAGAGCACTGAGCGTATTCCCAGGGGCTATCCTGTCATTCCACACTCTGACCTGCCATTCCAGTCCTTCCACAGCACAGATTCTGTTGCTAGGGATCATCATTCCACTCTGGGTGGGGACTGTCATTCCAGTACCAGAGCACAGATTCTCTTCCTAGGGACCGTAATTCCACTCTTGGGGGCTGTCATTCCAGTCCCAGAGTAGCCTATCTGGGCCCAAAGACATTAATGGAAAAAACATTCCACATTTTCTTTGCAACTTTTTTTGTGCTGCAATGTATTTCAGTGGATTCCATGGAAGACAATTGGCATTCCTGGCTCCCATTATCTCCAATGGGCCTTCAAGCCTCTTCCATTGTTTCCAATGGGCAATCCTGTCATTCCTTTTATACATCCCAGTTAGTTGTCCCTTTGAAACTGTACCACACCATTTTAAGTAACAGCAAAATGAAAATTATGAACATGTACAGAGTGCACATTTCTTGCCAATGTTTTTTCTGAGCTGCACACAGGGCAAAAGGAAATTTTAAAAGGCCTCTGATCTGCATGTCCCCCTTGTTCATGCAGATGAGCTCACCATTTAAAAATGAAATGGAAATTGAAAGAAGAGCTTAGGAGTGGTTGAAGCATCTCCCCCACCATAAAAAAACACAACTGTTCTCAATCAAGGATATATAGATGCTAGTAAAATAAAATATAGACACATTTTCCCCCAAAATGTAAACCGGAACTCAACAGAGGCTTTGTAGTCTGACTGTTGTTACACTGAAAGTGGGTGGAGACAGCCATGGTTAAGGACTATACTTTCTTTTCCCACAGATAGCGCTGGTCTGTGGTTGGATGGGAGACCATAAAGGAAGCCCAGAGTTGCTATGCAGAGGCAGGCAATGGCAAACCGCCTTTGAATGTCTCTTGCCTTGAAAACCCCACAGGGTGACCATGTGTTTGCTATGGAAGTCGTTTTAAAATTGTGAGCAGACTGACTTTTAAAAAATATATAGAAACTATTCAAATATAATCTCACTTCGAAAAGAAAGAAAGAAAGAAAGAAAGAAAGAAAGAAAGAAAGAAAGAAAGAAAGAAAGAAAGAGAAAGAAAGAAAGAAAGAAAGAAAGAAAAGAAAGAAAGAAAGAAAGACCAGACAAGGTTAAAGAGGGAAAATATGCAGTTTAGTCTTAACTGGTAATGGTCAATTTCAGCAGAAAATGGAGATTAGGCAGTTGTTCCAAACAATCTGTAGACAAGATGGACTTTAATGAATCATCTAGAAGTGGTGACAGAACTGGCATTGTGTGTGTGAGCTGAAGGGATTATGCACCAATAGAAAAAAGAAATGGACTGAGAAAGACAGAAAGACAGGGAGAGAAAAAGGAAGAAAGAGAGGGAGGGAGGGAGGGAGGGAAGAAGGAAGGAAGGAAGGAAGGGAGAGGTAGAAAAAAGATGGGGAGAGAGAAGTGAAAGAGAGAAAGAAAAACAAAAGGAAGGAAAGAAGGCAGAAAAAGGCAGAAAAACGATAGGAAGGAAGATTCCAGTTGAGTGACAACATCCCTGCCAGGCTTGCTGGCGTTGAAATGTTCCTGCTTCCACCCGGACAGGCCAGCCCTCTCTCCCCTACCCCTTCCCTTTGTAAACACGCTTCAGTGTCTCTCCTCCTGTTCCCCCCAAGACAATTTACATCCCTGGAACCCAGATGGAATAGATGTAAAGATAGGAGCGGCTCCTTTTTTATTTGCGCGGCTGGCTCCCATTGAGGTGGAGCGCGGCCTTTCCACCTGCATCCGCTCCCCTGTGCGGAGATGGGAGAAGGTGCCTTCTTCGCCCCGGAGATGCGTGGCGGGAGCCACTTCCCTGTTTGCCTCTCTGCCATGGCAGGGTGCAGGGCGCGTGTGCGATGCAGGCAGGGCGAAGGATCGACGCAGAAAGTTGGACTCCCTCCCCACACTGGATCTCCCTCCCATTCTTAGGTGGGGGGGGAGCAAAAGGGCACAAGGAACTGGCTGCCCGCACTTTAAAGCAAGCAGCTGGCAGGCGGACCTGCTGGACTGCTCACTTTAAAAGGCGCACAGCCAGTGCAAGCCTCCCCTTTGCTCCTTCCTATTCCTGTAGGAAAGGATGCCCTGCTTGCACTTTAAAGTCTATGTGCACTAGTTGTCTCGGGGGAGGCTGGAAAATTTCGGCAGGGACCGGAGCCCCCCTGAAGATGATGCCTATGAACTCCAGTGTCTCATCACCTCCCATCTCACAGGCAATCCCTGGTAGACAATTTTTGGTGGGTGGCCATGTGAGAAAGCCAGCATGGTTTAATGGTTAAGAGCAGTAGACTCTAATCTGGAGAATCAGGTTTGATTCCCCCTTCCTCCACATGAAGCCTGCTGGGTGACCTTGGGCCAGTCACAGCTCTCTCAGAACTTTCTCAGTTTGCAAACATTTTTTTTTCAATATTGTTTATTTTTCTCAGCTTTAGAACTTGCAGGTTTACAAGAAATGTGATCCTGGGATTTGAGTCCAGCAAAGAATTTACGTGCTCACCTTGCCAGACATCACTGGGGCATTGGGGGTGATTTCCTTTCTTGCATCCGCCTTCATGGGTTCTCCCTTGTATATGTACAAATACTAAAAATGAAAATTTTAACTCATGCATTATAATGGGAAGGGGGAAACTAGCAGGGAACTATTTCGCAAGCTATGGATACAACAAAAGCTTTGTCATCCAGCACCTGATTACCCAGGATGCTCAGTGCCCGAGGGCAAGCTCCTCCCTCTCAGCCACTATACCCTGGCAACTTCAAGAGCTCACATGCCTACCTCCTCTCCACCTCTCCAGCTGGCCAGCTTGATGCCTCTGGTCATTGCTGGGCTTCTGACAGCCAGTGCTGCCAGCTGACACTCTCTTTTGGTGCCACCTTCCCTCTCAGCCTGCCTCCAGCTCCTGGGAAGTGTCAGAGAGCAGGCCCGCTTATCTGCCTGCTGTGAAGGATGGCTCTGTGGCTTGGGGGAAGAGTCCCAACAGGAATGAGGGCTGCAGCTATGGCGTACCCAATGGGGTGGGGTTTTTGTTGTGGAGTCCTCTAGGGGCAGAGCAATAAACATAAATGTTTGGCACAGTTGATTAACTAGCAATCCCCATTCCTCATAAGTGATGGCAAACAAAGCTTTTACTACACTAGGGTTTGTCATTGGCCACTTCCACACTGTCACTTGTGTTACTTGTTTTTCCCTATTGCTTTGGGTCCCCCCCCCCACTTTTACATATGTGTTCTGCTCCCTCTGGGACTAATAGAGAAAGCAAAACACATATTGTAACAGAATGTTCAGTCGCATTGGCTAGTCCAACTTTCGCGACCCCATGGACTCAGTTTAAGCGGCTGGTTAGCGCTCGCTGGCTTCAGCTGTCGGTTGAAGACTGCTCAATTGCAGGCTCGTGGCAGGTCGATGACACTGTTCTAACCAGTCTCGAGACCCTTGACGTGCCGCCTGACTTGAGTGACCTTCCATCTCTCCCAGTATCCAGGGTCTCCTGCCAGTGAATGCTCCTTAGCAGTTTGGTAGCCAAAGAAATTGCAAGCTTCAGCTAAATCAGGATACTGACTTTCGGTGGGAACGGTCAACAGCTGATTCCGTGCAGGCTTGACTGATTTGATCTCCTGGCAGTCCACATGGACTCACGGAAACGTCTTCTGACAGCACCATAGTTCATTCGAATCTTTGAAATGGCGATCGAGCACTGCAACCTTATAGTCCGATTCTGACTGGCCATACATTAGCTACGGGCCAACCTTTACCTTCAGGCTCATTTTAAGCGGCTGGTTAAAGCTTTAAATCAGGGGTGTCAAACATGCAGCCCAGGGGGCAGATCAGGCCCGCGGAGGGCTTCCATCAGGCCCGCAGTGGAACTGGCCATCTCCTGCTTCCAGTTCTGCTGCTGCTGCTGCATCATAGCTTGCTTTGCCAGACTCTCTTAATCACTCAGCCATTTCATGTTTTAACCCGGGTCCTCGACTCAGAACTCTGAGCATAAGATCTCTGTGGTGAATGTCAATAAATCAAAAGTAAGTTTGCAGCCTACAGAGCTAATGCTTTAAGCATGTTTTTATTTTAAGTTAAAATCTTTTGTGTTTGTGTCCTTTATAAAGTTTATATCTCTGCTACCCGGCATTACATTTTATGACACACGTGGCCCGGCCCAACAAGGTCTCCTTTATGTCAGATCCGGCCCTCATAACAAATGAGTTCGACACCCCTGCTTTAAAGCTCTGCGTGGCCTAGGGCCCGCACATCCGAAGGATCACCTCTCCCCATATGAGCCTGAGTACCAATCATTGCATCAACTTACCTTCTCCATCTTTTCCTGTAGGAAAATGAAGATTGTGGCAGCCCATTCCAGGGCTTTTCCAGCTATCACTCCAGAGCTGTGGAAGATGCAGGCCAAAGCCTCTCTCCCTGTTCTTCACCGGCTCTACAAAAGGGTCTTGTTTGGCGGGTCCATTAATCTAAATCCATCAGCCATCTGGGTGTTCAGGTTTGCTAGTCACAGAAGATTAGCTTTTATATTCTTGGGATTTTAAAGTTCAGGATTGTTAAAGTACTCAGGCTGTTTTATACTGGTGGTATGGTATAAGAAATGTTTGCATAAACTGCCTTGGGATTGCCATGAGGTGAAGGAAGAAGACGAGATTGGATTTATACCCCGCCCTTCACTACCCAAAGGAGTCTCAGAGCGGCTTACAAACTCCTTTCCCTCCCCACAACAGACACCCTGTGAGGTTGGTGGGGCTGAGAGAGCTCTGACAGCAACTGCTCTTTTTCAAGAACAGCTCCAACAGAACTATGGCTTGCCCAAGGTCATCCAGCAGGTGCAAGTGGAGGAGTGGGGAATCAAACCTGGTTCTCCCAGATTAGAGTCCGCATAATTAACCAATACACCAAACTGGCTCTTTGGAAGTGGTTTAAATAAATAAACAAAACTGGTCCTGAAAAGTAGAGTAAATGTAAAAGGTTAGGGGTGTGTGTGTGTGTGTGTGTGTGTGTGTTGTGTGTGTGTGTGTGTAAGAGAGAGAGAGAGAGAGAGAGAGAGAGAGAGTTCAAGATTACTCAATAAGGTCAGGGGCTGAGATTTGAACCCAGATCTTTGTGGTTTTAGGATGACATTCCACCCATTACATCACACTGGCATCATTCTGTTCTGTGACCTTTGGTCAGTCACTGCCAACCTAACTTACCCAAATGGTGTTCTTGTGAGGATAAAACAGGAGGAGAGGAGAACCATGTATGCCACCCAGATCCTTAGAATGAGATTAAAATATGATAGATATAAAATGGTGCCAGTCATTGGATGGGGTACAAGAGTCTCAGGAAGCCTAATAAAGGATTTGGTTGAAATTTTTATTTCCTATGACACCCTCCATTTTGGTCTCAAATATGAATGCAGTGTAGACCTGATGGAGGCCGAGTTTGCTTTTTGATGAGATGAACCCAGTGGGCAAGAAAGAGCCAGTTTGGTGTAGTGCTTAAGTGCGCGAACTCTAATCTGGGAGAACCGGGTTTGATTCCCACTCCTCCACTTGCAGCTGCTGGATGACCTTGGGCAAGCCATAGTTCTGTCAGAGCTCTTCTTGAAAGAGCAGTTCTCTCAGAGGTCTCTAAGGTGCTACTGGACTCCAATCCAGCTGTTCTACTGCAAGACCAACACAACTACCCTCTGAAACTATATTTATGGAATAGACAAAATGGAATAGGCAAAAAACTACAGAAAAATGAAGTATCCTGCTAACTAACTGTTGAGATAAACTATTGGAACTTTGGAAGATACAGCTTCCTCCCTCCCTCCCTTGCAAAAGAAAGTCATGTAAAATAAACACTAGTTAAATAGCTCCACCATGTTCTTCAGCAAGCAAAATCAATAAGCCACTATTGTTTTTTGACATTCTGCACAGCTCCAGTAGGAGATGAATTTAGAAGGAACAGAGATAAAATGTCCTTTGTTTCCAGTTTCTTGTGAAACTAATCAGTCTTGTCCCTTTGGGGAATACCCACTACCATATTCCCTTTGGTTCCTGGTAGCACCTGCGATTTTGTCAGGAAGATGGCAGGCAGACTTCATTCATATAATGAATGACACTGCAGTAAAGTTGAACAGTTCCACAAAGGACAAATTTAGAGTCCAGTGGCACCTTTAAGACCAATGAAGGTTTATTCAAGGTATGAGCTTTTGTGTGCATGCACACTTTCCCAAATACATTGGAAAGGAAGCTAGATTTCAAACTTCCAATGTATTTGAAAAAGTGTGCATGCACACGAAAGCTTATACTTGAATAAACCTTTGTTGGTCTTAAAGGTGCCACTGGACTCTAAATTTGTTCTACTGCTTCACACCAGCATGGCTGACAACCTAGTTTTATGAAGGACGACCCGAAAGGCCCTGGAAACCATGAGCCTCTTAAATCAACTGTGTTTGAAATCTGACCACATGTCAGGTTCTTCAGTCAGTCACACAACACAGGGCTTCTACAGAAGACAGTGTTTAATAATGGAACAGTACTAAAGACACGTGTACATTCTCTGTGTCAGTAATGACTAGATACAGCAGCGCCTACTAGGTTATACTACATTCAAACAACCCCCCTTCAGCAGAAGCCAATTGATACAGTTCATGCATGCAGGAAGCTAAAGTGGGCTAAGAAGCAAAACATTCCAGGAGCCATTATAATTCCCAGGAAGGCTTCTGCAGCTGGAGCAACAAGGTCAGGGACCTGATAAGAGATTGGGTGGAAAAACTTCAGAGGAAAGGAAAGAAGCAGCAGCACTCCTCCCACATACCATTGACATGACAGGGCTACCTGACACCACATTCTAGTAGTAATGCCCAGAAATGGGAGGTGGGGGAGAGCAACAGCAGAGAAGTAATGCAACTTTCAAATACTTTGTGCGTCTCCTCTGCCTTGAGTATCACTTATGACATTTCATGTCAAAGAGGCATCAGGCCCTGTTAGAGGAATGTGTATCTGTATGTTTACTGGTGATCAGAATCCATTTGGTAGGCTATTTATCTTTGCATTATTGAGAGATGGAATTAGCTGGAGACATCATTAGACAGACTGAATGAGAGAGATCAGTATACCAGGCAGCTACTGGCTTTGGGAGAAAGGTTTCCAAAAGGATGTTTGGAGCTGAATCCTAATAGTTACTGCAATGTTATAGGGCTTACATATAATGATAAGAGTGGAGAAAGTTCAGTGCTGACAGAACATGCCTCAGCTGCAGAAGTCCTCAAAGGCTGTAAAATATTTATTTGACGATACTACAATCAAGGGGTGAGAGGGAGAAAAACAACAAAGAAAGGAAGGAGAACACGCTAGTTTTCTTGTACATTTTCCCAGTGAGTTATCTAGTCCAGCTCCTTGAATTCATATTATCAGATTCAGGAAGGATGAGTCAATCAATGGCAACTAGCTGTAGAGACTAGAGGGAATCTTCAGATTCAGAGATAGTCCACCTTTGAATATCAGGGCTCGGAAGCAAAAGGGCCTTGACTGCTAGCCCTCCAGAGCAGCTGCCTGGCCACTGTGCCAAACAGGATGTTGGAATTGTTTGGATCCTGATTTCAGGCCCAATTATGGGACTGAAACAGACTTTGTTACCCTGGTGGATGACTTTGCTGGGAGATAGACCAAGCGAGTGCAACTCTGTTGATTCTTCTGGACCTTTCAGCGGTTTTCAATACCAACAGTCATGGTACCCTTCTGGACATCCTTTCCAGGCTGGGATTGGGAGGCACAATTTTGTGGTAGTTCTGGTTTTGCCTGGAGGGTGGGTTTTAGAAGGTGGTTCTTGGGGGGGACTGCTGCTCAGCCTCTTGGCTTTTGGCCTCTGAGGTCCCACAAGCTTCCATCTTGGCCCCTATCCTCTTCAACATCTACAGGAATGTTCTAGATGAGGTCATCCATAGATTAGGGCTGGTTTGTCACCAACATGCGGATGAAATTATGCATGGGGTGGAGAGAGCTGATAAAGTAAAAAAAAAAAATTCTCCCTCTCCCAAAATACTAGAACTTGGGGGCATCCAGTGAAACTGATGGGCAGTAGGTTCAGGATGGGCAAAAGGAAATACAACTTTACACAGAGAGTGATTAAAATGTGGAATTTGCTGACGGAGGATGTAGTGATGGCCGCAGGAATAAACAGCTTTAAAAGGGGATTTGATAGATTTATGGAGGCTCAGTGGCTACTAGCCATGGTGACTGAGGGGAACCTCCACATTCAGAGGCACTAATCCCCTGAATCTCAGAGCCAGGAGGCAATATCAGGGGAAGGTCTTGGTCTCTGTGCCCTGCTGTTGACCATCCAAACAAACCGGCTGGCTAATGTGTGTGACAGGATGCTGGACTAGATGGACCATTGTTCTGATCCAGCAGGGCTCTTCTTATGTTCTTATGTTGTTATGACACTTGTCTTGTTATTGTGCTTCTAGCCAATCCCAGGGAGGCTGTAGAAACCCTGAACTGAAATTTAATCCCCACAAGAGGGAAGTGCTACGGTGAGCTGAAAGTCTGATCCAGGATTTAAGGGGTCATCTGCTCTGGATGGGGTTGTACTCCCCTTGAAGGAACAGAGCCATAGTTGTTGTTTTTTTTTGGGGGGGGGTACTCTTGGAACAAGGCATGCTGCTAGATAAGCAGATGGAAGCTGTGGCCTCAGAATGCTATTTACTGGCTTAGACTGATTAGCCAGCTATGTCCTTTTCTGGGCAAAAACATCTGGCCACTGTGCTGCATGCCCTGGTTGCCTCTAGATTACCACAGTGCATTTGATGTGTTGAAAAGGGTCTAGAAGCTTCGATCAGTGCAGAATGTTACAGCCAGAATGTTGTCTAGAATGGGCTATAGTGGTCATGTCATTCCAGCCTTGGCCCATCTACACTCTTTCTCAGTCTGTTTCCTGGCATGATTCAAGGTGCCCTCAGCTGGCAACTCTAATCAGATCCTAGAATTTCTCCAGGTACCAAAAATATAGAGCTACCCTTTATTTATTCAGAAAACATACATGCTGTCTCTCTGGGCACCTGGGTGAGGTGGCTTCCAACTCAAACTGTAAAACAAAATCATTAAAGCACAGTCATTAAAACACAAAACAAAGCCATTTAAAACAAGCTACTTAAAAAAAAAAAAGCTGACGCCATTAAGAAAAGCCATGATGGGAGCCTTTTCCCTTTCTACAGCTTGAAGCTGAACACAGAACAGGGAGTTTAATTGATTGCTTGTGGAGCTGAGAATCTAATAAAGGCTGCAGCACAGGTCTTTGCTTTGTTTTGTTTATAAAAAACACAGGTTATTAAGGAAAAAATCTTATATTTACAATAGTAAACTTTCCCAAAGCCATCTACATAATGACTTTGAATAGTGTACTAATGGGGAGGGGAATTTCGTTTCTGGCAATTCACTTTTTAAAACCTAGCCACTGATTCCTCTTCTCTTTTTGTTTTCGCTTAAAAGAGAGATTTTCCTTTCATTTTTCTTCGAAGAGGAATCAACACATCCTTTTGTAACTTTGGCCCTAGCAAGTTGTTTTATGTCCCACACCACCAAGTGGTGCTCCAACAGGAGGACAGGGAGGTTTGGGAAGATATTGCTTGTTTCAGAGCATAAGCAGAGTGAAATTCTGAAATGTCGTGCAACCTGTCTTCCTCTCTTCAAATGTCTCTTTGATCAAAACAGGATTGATTAGAAACTGACTCCAAATTCTTAAAAAGAGAGAAAGGAACAGATTGTTTGATGTCAGGGAGAAACTGGGTAAAAAGTACATAAGAAGAGCCCTGCAGGATCAGGCCAGTGGTCCATCTAGTCCAGCGTCCTGCCTCACACAGTGGCCCAACCACATTTTAATCAATTTCTCTTAACAAAGCTAGCCTTAAAGTGGGAGGGGGGGGAGAAACGCAGGGCTTTTTTTTTCTGGGGGAATGTACCAGAACAGAGTTCTGGAACCTCTTTGACAAAAATTTAAAAAAAAATGTTTAAAAGTTCATGAGTTTTCAGTATACAGATTGAAAACTTCATTTCCCTCTTAAGAGTTCCAGGACCTCTTTTTCAAAAACAGGGGAAAAAAACCCTGAGGGAAAGTAAGAGAAAAATCTTGGTTCTCATCAGTAAAGTTCCTCTGGGATGCTTGTGGCAGATCTTCAGTTGGAGAAAAAGACAAAATGCCAGCTGTTGAGTAAAAAATAAAATTAAAGTGAAGACACACAAATACCTTTTTATTAATTTAATTGATCTGAAATATTTTTAAGCCACCTTTTCACCCAATTTAGAAGATGAACAGTTGGTTTTTATACCCACTTTTCTGAACCCAAGGAGTCTCAGAGAGGCTTACAATCGCCTTCCCTTCCTCTCTCTACAACAGAGCCCTTGTGAGGTAAGTGGGCTGAAAGAGTTCTGAAAGAATTGTGACTGGCCCAAGGTTACCCAGCAGGCTTCCTGTGGAGGTGTGAGGTAATCAAACCTGTTTCTCCAGATTAGGGTCTGCCACTTAATGTAGGGTCCACCCCAATGTAGGGTCCCTAAGGTGAAGAACAGTAGAAGAACAATTTTAAAAAATTCGAACACATATAAATATATAAAAAAGATTCAAATAGTTCACATAAACAAATAAATACATGGATAGGAGGAAAAGTAAACGAGAATCAGTCAGGGGAATGTGAACAGCATAAAAAAAAGTCTTCCCCCAGCAATGTAAGGCAATGACAGAAAGGGACAGACAAGTCTTCCTGGGGAGGAGAGTCCATAATTTTGGTCCCAGGCCAAGAAGACTATTTCCTGGGTTGCCACATGTCTAGCCTCAGATGGCAGGAGCACTGAAGCAGCGCCTCCAAAGATGAGCGGAGTGGAGAGAAAGGCAGATACACTTCTAACAATGTGAGTTTTGTCACTCTCAGGAGAGATTTCTTTATCATTCAGAGGGCAATTGTAATAGAAGGCCATGTAATGCTTGCTTTTTTGTCTCCCGCTTTCTGAGGTAAAGGCTCCACCCTGCTTGAACGTCTTCTCCTAATTCTGCCTTCCTGGCATGTCATTTAGGCTTGCCAGCTCCAGGGTAGAAAATACTTGGATATTTTGGGGGCAGAGCCTGAGGGGGGTGGGATTTGGGGAGCGGAGGGACTTCAATGAGGTATGATGCCATAGAATCAAGCGTCCGAAGAGGCCATTTTCTCCAGGTGAACTGACCTCTACTGGCCTGGAGATAAATTCAGCCACCACCTGGAAGTTGAGTGAACCAAAAAAGGGGATCACAGTTACAAGGAGACATATCAGACAAACAAACACTGTGATAAAAATGACAATGACATTTAATAAATCTTATGAACATCAAATTAATATATAATTTGATGTTCATAAGATTTATTAACTGTCATTGTCATTTTTATCACAGTGTTTGTTTGTTTGTTTGATATACCAGCTGGAGGCTGACATCCCTAATGCCACTCAGCACTTTGTCTTTGTTTTCCCAGGATGCAAGCAGTGTTCCCTCTAAGATGAGTTAGTGTGAGCCGGCTCACAGTTTTTTAGCCTCCGGCTCATACATTGTTTGTCTTTGCTCAGGAAGGAGAGCTCCAGAGCAAACTAATTGATGAAGTAGCCAAATTGCTCGCTCACAGCTTTAATGCCGGTAGCACACAAAGTAGAATTTTTGAACATAAGAACATAAGAGAAGCCAATGTTGAATCAGGCCAATGGCCCATCTAGTCCAACACTCTGTCACACAGTGGCCAAAAATACCAGGTTGCTCACAAGACTCTGTAGCTTAGAGGGAGCATTGGATGCAAGATGTGCTAAGTGCTCTGACCTGTGTACTTTTACCCTCTCTGATACAACTAGGGTTGCCAGCTCTAGGTTGGGAAATACCTGGAGATTTTGGGGTGGATCCAGGAGAGCGTGGGGTTTGGGAGGGGCTGGACCTCATTGGGGTATAATGTCATAGAGTCCCCCCTTCAAAGCAGCCATATTCTCCAGGGGAACTGACCTCTGTCACCCGGAGATTAGTTCTAATTATGGGAGCTCTCCAGGTCCCATATGAAAGTTGGGAACTCTAGATACAAATGAGTGTGGGCTATGTACCTTGGGATGGATGGAGACTGCACTTTAATCCAGTGTTTCCTTGATTAAAATCTATATTGTCCTCTTATAGTATGAGGAAAGCAAACATGCCTGACCAGTCCATTTATAGTTTCCCGTTACCTGTTCACCACCCAATTGGCAACCTTAACAAGGCCTCTATTGTCACCAGGCCCTCCTTCCTGGTACTTCCCCTCCCTTCACAAAAGGAAGATCAAGATGGGTAGCCCTGTTAGCCTGACCGTAGCAGTAGAAAAGAGCAGGAGTCCAGGACCACCTCAAAAATGAACAAAATATGTGGCAGGGTAGGAGCTCGCGTAAGTCACTGCTCACTTCTTCAGGTAGCAATGTTTAATCTTTAATTTGTCAGTTCATGTTGCATGTTCATGTTCACAAAAGTAAGTTTGTTTGGAAGGCGTGAACTAGCAAGCGGGACTAGGGTTGAGATCTCCCTGTTTAGTCGTTCCGAGGTTTCCCAGAGAACAATCGGAACACATCACCCCCCCTCCCGAGTTCTCTGAGAAAGCCTGGAAAACTGATCCGATTATGAAGCGAGTCAGGGAGGAGTCACCCATAACTAGTACGTTTAGCTTCTCCTGCCAGCATTTGCCTTCCGGGCTCCTTATCCTCCTTGTGGCTCCCTCTTTAATCCTTTCCAATTTCAAGTTGAATGAGAGCCAATTTCTAATGTTAACATCCTATTACTACGGCTAATTGATACGGAGCCCCAAATCAAGTACACATCCTTAAATCCCACTGCAATCAATGAGGCTTAAGAGCTCCATGCTGGCATGCAGCCAACGACTTCAAACACCTTAGGATTGTGACTTCAGCCTCCCATTAATTAAAAGATCCTGCAACGCGAACAGACAACCCAGGGATTAAAGGTTAAACATTGCCACTACACAACTCCGTAAAGGGCACGAGGATTCTACAGCCTCAGGCACCTGGATTGCAGGTGAGTCTGCTTTTCTATTTCTGCACAGTCTTTCATTTTCATGAGGACAGGTTGCTCTTTCGGTGGCTCCAAATCACTGACGAAACATTTCCTTGCTTTCCATGTCAGCCTCACCATTGCCGCTTCCAAATGTCTCCTGCCCTAATCCAGGCTCTAAAGCAGGTAGTAGAGATTTCTGTTTTCCCCTTTTCAATTAAGACATGTGATGTTCCAAATTAAATGGCAAAATCTACTTTTGTATCAGGTGTCCTGAAAAGCGCATGATGTCGTGCTGCATAGGTGACTGGAGTTTTTTTTAGGTTATGTAATCTCTCTTAGGGCCGCGATGGCTCAGAGCTAAAGATGCTGACCTGCAGACAGGAAGGTCAGTAGTTCAGCAGTTCGAGACCCTTGTGCCACATGATGGAGTGAGCTCCCGTCTCTGGCCCCAGCTGAATCCGCAAGTAGATAAATAGGTACCACTTTGGTGGGAAGGTAACAGCGTTCCATGCGCCTCGGCTTAGTCATGCTGGCCACATGACCACGGAAATGTCTTCAGACAACGCTGGCTCTTCAGCTTCGAAACAGAGATGAGCACCACCCCCTAAAGTCAGATTCGACTGGCTTTCGAGCAAAGGAAACCTTTACCTTTAATCTCTCTTAACTAGGCTTGCCAACCTCCCGGTGGTTGCTGGAGATCTCCCACGATTACAACTGATCTCGATGCGACAGAGATCAGTTCACCTGAAGAAAATGGCCACCTTGGAAGGTGGACTGTATGGCATTATATGCCACTGAAGTCCCTCCCCAAAGCCTGCCCTCCTCAGGCTCCACCCCCCAAATCTCCGGGTATTTCTCAACTCGGAGCGGGCAACACTACCCTTAGCCTAGGGCAATGGCTTTAAGACTCATAGCTGCTCCTCAGCCAATTGGACTGTAAATGAGGGGTGCAGGTTTCTAAAATGGCAGATTTCATGGCTGTTAAGAGGTTCAAAGTGGGGGTGGCCCTCAGACATGGGAGCAACCAGAGCCAGCGGTGATTATATCAGACTGCGTAATGTATAGGCATAAATAAAGGAGTCATGAACACCTAAACCACCTTAACCTGAATCAGACTGTTGCTTCATCCGATCCGATGCTGTCGGCTCAGACCGGTAGTGGCTGACCTGGGTCTCATGTAGAGCTCTCTCGCATCACAACACAGTCCTTTTGACCGGAGATGCTGGGGACTGAACCTGGGATTTTCTGCATGCTTAACTGAGCTGCAAAAGGAAAAAGAAAAAAAGAAAAAAAAGCAGCCACAGAGAAAGAGGGGGTGAGGCACTAGGGAAGAAGGGTTTCAATCTCCCCCCACTCTGCTGTTTACCTGTTTAAAAATGGTAACCCCTGCTTTTATTCTATTTATTGATTCTATTTACATTATTGACAGTCTACCTTTCTCACAGGGACAGAAGAAGAAGAAGATGAAGAAGAGAAGGAGGAGGAGAGGGAGGAGGAGGAGGAGATTGGATTTATACCCCGCCCTTCACTACCTGAAGGTGTCTCAGAGCTGTTTACAATCTCCTTTTCCCTTCCCCTCCCCACAACAGACACCCTGCGTGGTAGGTGGGGCTGAGAAAGCTTTTCCAAGGACTGCTCGTGAGAGAACAGCTCTGAGAGAACTTGTGACTGACCCAAGGTCACACTAGCAGCTGCATGTGAAGGAGTGGGGATTGGAGTCCACACTCCTAACCACTACAAGGCAGATTATCCATAGTGAGTCAGTAGAATGGACCCAATGGGACATTAAGTATCCAAAGCATTAGGATTTTAAAGGGCTGGAACCACTAGAAAGAACTGAAGCATAGCATAGGTATTCACATGACACATTAAGCAGTACAGAAATTACATAACTGGGATCCTACTTACAACAAGCAGTATAGAGAACAGTCCCTAATCGTTTATCCAAGCAAGTCTGTATGGTGCAAACCTGTTACCTGTGCAGGAAAGCCCTCTGGAAAAGTTTAGTGTTGCATCCCTTTTTGTACCATATTGTACCTTTGCATCCTTTACTAGCATTCTTTACAACACTCCTCCCATCTTCTGATGAAGGGAGCTTTGACTCTCGAAAGCTCATACCCTGAAAATCTTATTGATCTCAGAGGTGCTACTAGGCTCAAAACTAACAGAGCCAATCTGGTGTAGTGGTTAGGAGCATGGACTCTAACCTGGGAGAACTGGGTTTGATTCCCCACGTCTCCACACGCAGCTGCTTGTGTGACCTTGGGTCAGTCACGGGTTATTTCAGTTACAAGTTTCCAGAGCTGTTCCCTCAGGAGCAGTTCTCGAGAGAGCTCTCTCAGCCCCACCTACCTCACAGGGTGTCTGTTGTGGGGAGGGGAAGGGAAAGGAGATTGTAAGCCGATCTGAGACTCCTTCTAGTAGTGAAAGGCGGGGCGTAAATCCAATTTCTTCTTCTTCTCCTTCGCCTTCTTTTTCTTCTTCTCCCCACCCCCCCTTGTGGGGCTTAAAACTGCCCTGGGTGGGAAGGAGTGAATATCTGAGTGGGGAAATGGTGCATGTGATTAGGGGGGGGGATTGGCTGTCTCTTCTTCAGCATCGTGGCTTTGGTCCAATTGCCTCCCCCTCAGCATTCCCCCCACTCCCCGTCCTGCTCTTCAGTCATGCATCTGGGTATCTGAACATGACTCATTTAGTCTTTCGTTCCCGCTGACATTCTCATTTCTACTCTGCCCTTCACTCTTTCCCCTTGATTTTTGCTGCACTTGCGGGTTTCTATCACAGTTTGCATTGTTAAATTTTTAACTGGTATGATTCCTTTTTCCATGCCCTTGCTACGAGGATGCCGTAGCCACTTTAATCAGCCCCAAGGGGGGACACATACACACATATAACTAAAAACCTGGGACCCCAATCGGAGAACATAAAATATATAATTTTATGCAGGGATGATTTCAATCCAGCCTTAATTTTTTTTTTGGTCATTTTAGTTTTCGCCGTAGGCCGATTTCTGTAACCACTAGATGTCTCTCTCTTTCCACATCAAAGGAAGACAGGGGGAAAAAATGTGAGCAATTTTTATTTACTTTATTGGCACTTTCCCCATGCTTTGATCTCTGGCTAAACTGGGGTTTATAGCTAATAAAGTCAAAATTCCTTACACCTCCGCCCCTTTCCTCTCTCTGGCTTATGGCATCTTCCTTGATTTCCGCTCCCTCAAGCCCCTCTGCTTTATTTCCCCCGTTGCGTTGTCCGCAGAGCTGGGGCCACTGGGTTGCTCTGAACCGGCTCTCACTGGTGACACCTTATAGGCAAAATGAGAAAAGGGTAAATGGGAAGGAGGACAGTCTCAAATCGTCTTCTCTACAAACATATGGGTCAGGAAGCCTTTCTGGAGCTGCTGCTCCCATGCGGTGCGAGCAGGACCTAGTGAGACTGAACAAAGGGAATCCCTTTCAGCTTCTGCTTGATCTTGAATCTGGGAAGATGTAGGGCTGTGGGTGAATGCCCAGCAGGTGTTGCCTAAGGAAATGCCTCCCTGTCTGAGAAGTGGCATGAAGCCACTACAAAAGAGTTAGGAAGGGGAGCGCATGTAGGCAAGGAAGAGACGTGAACAGGAAGGAGCACCAATGTGCCTCAGCAACCTCCTTCGTTTACTTCAGCATCTTCTTACAGAGCCACGGAGCTGCACACGGCTAGGGTTTCTATCAGGGGAACAGACTTCTAATGAGAGAGTTGTCCTAAGGTGAGAAAGAAGAGCTGACCCAGCCTGTGTTAAGGCAATTGCTTGGCTGATCGTCCCTCAGTGGGAGCTGGGAGTGAGATTTAACCCCCTAGGTTCGGCCTCTCTCCCTGTGTGTGCGTCTCTCTATGTCTGCAGCAAAAACCAGAGCTGCTTCAGTTTGAAGTTAGAAGGGAAATCAGAGAACTTTGAATGTAGCTAAGACACAGTTGACAAATCAATTTCACAAGGCAGAGAAGACCACTAGCTGCTTCCGATGGAGGGGACAACAGAGCCCCCTAGTTCTCCAGAGCTGTATGGTTTACAAGGGAACTTTCCAGGAAACCCTGAGGTTCCATCACCAGTGATTTTAACGAGAAGGTCACCAATAGAATGCATGCATTTTGCGGGGAAAGGCTGGTGAGGGGCATTGTGGTGGAGGAATGATTGTGGAAGAATAATGGCTGTGGTTGATGTTTTATATAATACTAGGAATAAGGCCCATTGTGGAAATAAATACAACGGGCTCTAGAAAGAGGCTCTGGGAGAGTGCCCCGGCTTTGGGAACTCAGTGACAATTTGCTGTGGCAATCTCAGCAGGGTATAATGACAGAATCCATCATTTTCTCCAGAGGAACTGATCTTTGCTACCTGAAGAGCAGTAGTAATTTTGAGTGATCTCCAGCCCACCCCCAAGTCTGATAACAGTGGTTCCCCAGAAGGGAGTGGCTGGTTTGAAGGGTGGTCTATGGCATTGTACCTGTCTGAGGTCCCAGCCCTCCTCAACACTCACCTTCTCCAGGTTTGACCCCTAAATCTCCAGGAATTTCCCAACCTGGAGTTGACAATCCTATCTCCCTCCCAGCCAACCATCAACATACCTTTAGTTTTCCATCTTCTCCCCCATCCCTCCTACAGAGCAGTTGTAATTTTGAGTGATCTCCAGCCATCACCTGGAGATTGGCAACAATGGTTCCCCATCAGGGAATGGCTGGATTGGAGGGTGGAGTCTATGGCATTGTACCTGTCTGAGGTGCCAACCCTCCTCAAACCTCACCCTCTCCAGGCTCCATCCCTCAAATCTCCAGGAATTGCCTACCTGGAGTTGGCAACCTGATCAGGACTGGGCCCAGTGAGTTTTCTCCCTAAGGCCAACATAGGTGTGGAAAGGGCCTTTTACTGACAGAGGAGAAATTACAGGTGCCAACTCTGATTAGGGAAATACCTGGAGATTTGGGGGGGTGGATCCTGTGGAGGGAAGCATTTGGGGTGTGTGTGGAAGGACTCAGCAGGGTATAATGCCATAGAGTCTACCCTCCACAGCAACCATTTTCTCCCGGGGAACTGATCTCTGTCATCTGGAGGTCAATTGTAACAGTGGGAGATCTCCAGGTCCCACCTGGAGATTGGCAGCCCTAGGGGAAAGGCAGCCGCACAGCGGGGAGTTGAAGAAAATGGTCTGATGGTCGCTGGCCCACCTCGTTAGCCAGCCAGCCATGCTGAAGCTAAGCAGGAGAAAGAGCCTTTTCCCATTTATTCTGACAGGAAAGTGGCCACTGGGGAGGGGGTTATGGGCGGGGGAGGGGGTTAAGCTGAAAGTCCTTTGTTTTTTTACTCACAGAACCAAGCTTGGCTGCCTACCAACAGCCACTGAGGGGACAGGCCCTCACAGGAGTCAAGAGAATTGTCTTTCTCAGGAGACAAAGCTGTCTGCCAGGGGGGTGGGTGGGGAAGAGGAGCAGACCCAGCACCCGGCCAATGGCACGCGAGTACTCTTGAGTGGCGGCTGATGGGCCAATGGCTGAGGGAGGGCATTTTACAGCCAATGGGAGTGCATGGAATCTTGCAAAACCAAAAGATAAATATTTATAAGGAGAGATTGTATTCCTTTTACTGCATGTTTTGAGCCTCCCTGTGCCCGTGTGTGGGGTAGCATGGAATATAAATCAAACAAATAAACAAACAAACAATAATGGATCGCCTTCCATGACGAACAGCTTGGACACCACTACTAATCTCTCCCTGCAATACGCAGACAGCATATAACATTTTCAGCAGTGCTCAGATTGGGAGGGGGGGGCGGAGCCCCATCCCCTTTCCTTTTTTTATGTATCTCTTAGAGTCTTTTTATGGAAGGCTATTGCCCTGACTTGAATACCCCAGGCTCAAGAGAGATCTGGCTGTCCTCAACCAGTGCCAGGGCTTTTTCTGCCTTGGCCCCCATAGGATTTGTTATCTTTCCGCAGAGCATGTAAGGCAGAGATGTTCCGCCAGGTGTTTGGTTGAGGACAGTCTGGCACTCTCTCCCACCCCCCTTTTCCATCTCCTCCAGCCTCCCTCCTCTATGAGGCTGCAGCATCTTCTGTAAACTTTTGCCAGCAGATGGATTGGACTGTGTCAATTTTTTAAAGGCATTCTTATATTTTAATTCTGGAAATTTTTAGCTGTGGTTCGTGAATCGTATTGGAATTTTATTGTGCTGTATGCTGCCCTGAGCCCTGTCTTTCAGGGGAGAGCAGCCTAAAAGTCTAATTTCATCATCATCATTGGTCCCCAACCTTTTTGAGCCTGCAGGCACCTGTAGAATTTTGACAGTGTGGTGGGCACAGCTCCTCGCCCCCCAAAGGCCACTGCAGCATGTGGCGCCATCCAGAAAAGGCTGCGGCAGCTTACCTTCAGTCACACAGTGAAGATCCTTGTGCTATGGTGCTGCACAGCCAATCAGAAGCCTTGCTGGGCAAAAGCCCCACTCTGCCTCACCCGCTTTCTAAAAACACTTGGTGGGCACCCAGAAAGGAGTCAGCAGGTGCTACGGTGCCCATGGGCACCATGTTGGGGACCCCTGGTTTATATGATTGGCTGCTGACCAGTGTGCAGTGACAGCAGGGCTGGGAGGGGGGAGCGATAAAATAGGACTCCCCTTGGACTTAGAATGTAAATATGTGAATTACTGCTATGGTACTATAATACAGATTTATTGACCCACAAATAATGTAGAAAGAATGTTGTGGGGAAAGGTTGGTGAGGGGTGTTGCGGAAGAACAATACGGGTTTATCAGCTGGGAAGGGGAATGAAGATCCCCAAGCCATATTCCAGGTACCGGGTAACATTTTTTATGGCGATGGATCCACTGGGAAACAGCAGAATCCGCAGACCATACTTTGCCATTTGGGACAGATTGCTGATTGTCCTGTTAAAATACTCCTGGCCCTCTCACCCCTGGTGATAAATTACTACTCACCCTTAGGGAGGGGATTTGGCCCTGGCATCTCCATTTGGAATGACCAAGCAGTAGGAGATGTGAAAGAGCTTGGCATGAGACCCAGGACAGCTGGAGACGATACTGACTCTGATGGACCAAGAGTCTGACTCAGTATAAGCCAGCTTCAGGTGTGGGTGTGGAATACCTGCTCCTGGGAGAGGGGGAGAGAGGGTGGTGGCTCAGTGGAAGAGCCTCTGCCTTGCATGCAGAAGGTCCCAGGTTCGACCCCTGTCATCTCCAGCCGAAAGACCAAGTAGTAGGTGATGTCAAAGACTTTTGCCTGAGATCTTGGAGCACCACTGCCAGTCTGAGCAGACAGTTACTGGTCTTGATGGACTGAGGGTCTGATTCCGCATGAGGCGGTTTGGCATGTCCATGTATGCTCACCCCTTTGCAGACGGCACATAGTTGCACACAGGATGCTTTTGGTGCAGTGTGCAAAGCTCCTTTCATCTGTACTTTGGAGTGACTGGGTAAGAGTCACCTTGGAGAGAAATTTTGCAACTGCACCTTAAGTTCTGATTGGCCCAGGAAGGGAACTCCTCCTAAATGAGAAGGAAAATTCATTAATGAGGGAGCTGGGAGGGGTGCAGCTTTGTGTCAAGAGTTCAGTGTCTGGAGGCAGAAAGGTGCAGCTCCGTGTCAAGGGAGAGACGGGAGGTGTTGGAGATCTTATCTCTAACATCCCAATCTTGGACTCCCTCCTAGTGAGAGGGATCTGTAAGCTTTTGTAAGTAAATATCAGCTATAGCTATCTCATGGTATTTTATTTATTACTCTTCCTGCTCATAGCTTGTCCCCAAATATCTCTGCTTTCTAGGTTATTGTCATGGGCCAGCCAGCGGTCACATCTTCTTCGGAGGAAGAATTGGAGAAGTCAGTCCCCACACCGCTGGAATATCCACCTGATCAGCTGGGTCAAGAAACAGACCCAAGGGGGGAAGCATCGGGCAGTGAGAACGCTTCCCAGCCACAGCCAGGCTGCTCATTCTGGCAGGAGACAACAGAACGGCTGCAGAAGCCAGAGCCTCAGTCTCCAGCGGGTTCTCTTGAACCAGTGGAGCGTAGGAGGAGGAGGGAGCGCTTGACAGCTTTGGAGAGAAGACGGAGTGCTCGCCTAATGGCACAGCAGCGATCAGAGTTCGTTCCTGGAGCAGAGTCCTTATGGGAGCAGGACTGAGATGTTGATAGAAAGCAGCAAGGATTTAGACCTGGAGGATGAGGAATCCAGCGGGAAGAAGCAACATCTGGGCTTTGGGGATGAGTCATGGAAAGGAGCCGTTAAAAGAAAAACATTGAGTGAGGCTTGGCATGGAAGTAACTTGACTTGCGACTTGCTTGCCCCCCCTTCTGTGAGCTGACTCACTCAGTGAACAGGGCGTGCTACCTTGCCTTGCTGCCTTGCACCCCGTCCTGTTTCACCTGTGCTTGCTTTTTCAGGGAGAAGAAACCTGGAACCCGCATCCTGCTCTGGCTTTGAAGTGTTGGACCCTGAACTCCAGGCCCTCTGTTCCCCCCTGACCTCTGGACTGAACCTTTGGCTTCCTAACTCCAGACAGATTAGCAGACCGTGCTCTTCTATTCTGTCCTACATGTTACTGTTTATTTGTGCTTCCCAGAATCCCTGGATAGAGTAAAAGCACCAGGCTTTGCCCTGAACATAACAATTATATGCATAGGCAGGGCTGTTTGGGGGCAGGAACGCACAGGAATGGAGTTCTGGCTGGCTCCTGAGTTGGCCATGCCCAGTAGGAATTTGTTAGCATAATAGGCCACACCCAACAGCAGAAACTCATTAGGATTGGCTACATTAGGGGTGTGTGGTCTAACATGCAATGGAGTTCCTGCTCCAAAAAGAGCCCTGGGTTTTGACAACAAACAAGGTAAACAGAATAAGAAGCAAAAGGTGGGTGTGGCTGGATGACCACACTTGTGGTAACATGGGTGTGTGTGGCCTAATATGCTAATGAGCTGTGATGTCAGGGGTGTGGCCTAATATGCTAATGAGTTTCTGCTGTTGGGTGTGGCCTATTATGGTAATGAGTTCCTGCTGGGCTTTTTCTACAAAAAACGCCCTATGCGTAGGTAATAGAACTTTTTGAACCCATGATTTCTGGTTTACTGGGATTTGGACCCCTTGGGAAATCTCATTCATGACGTAGGGTTGCTGGCTCTTCATTGGAATATTCCTGGAGATTTGGGGGTGGAGCCTGGGAAGGGTGGGGTTTGGGAAGAGGAGGGACCTCCGTGGGATATAATGCCATAGAGTATTCCCTCCAAAGCAGCCATTGTCTCCAGGGGAATGGTAGTCAGGAGATCAGTTGCAATTGTGGGGGATCTCCAGGCCCCACCTGGAGGTTGGCAACCCTCTCTGGGTCCTTTGGGCACCCTTCAACAGGGAGCCAGTGTTGAAAGGACAGTACTGATGGGGTAGGGATACGGGGAAGCTGAAGTTTTTTTTCCCACACATACATCTTTCACTAGTCATCGAGAGACAGCCAGAGGAGAAAAGGGGACAGAGATGGAGGATGACCCTGGAAGCTCCCCCCCCCCCGCTCCCCAAAGGATTCCTCTGGTGGTTGTCAGCCTACCTGAGAGTATTCCAAGGGAAATGGAAAAGTGTTTTTGTTTTATATTTGAAACAGACCCCGGCCTGAGACCGTGATCCAGAGGGGAAGGTAGGCAACCATGGAAAGCCAAGAGGAGAGGGGATCTGTGACAAAAGGAAGCAGAGCATGGTATGATTTTTTTTTTTAATACAAGTTTAGTTTGTACAGGGTACGATTGCAATAAGGATTTGGGAAAGAAAGAAATGGCATACAGGAGAAATTTGAAATCCTCCGTGACTATTTCCAAGAAGAAGAAGACAAAAAAGTCATTGGATTTATACCCTGCTCTTTACTACCGGAAGGAGTCTCAGAGAGGTTTACAATCTCCTTTCCCTTCCCCTCCCCACAACACACACTCTGTAAGGTAGGTGAGGCTGAGAGAGCTCTTTTGAGAACTGCTCATGAGAGAACATCTCTGAGAGAACTTGTAACTGACCCAAGGTCACACCAGCAGCTGCATGTGGAGGAGTCGGGAATCAAACCTGGCTCTCCCAGATAAGAGTCCGCGGTCCTAAGTACTACATCAAACTGACTCTCCTGAATGCCCTCACTTCCAAGGGTGGAAGTCAGGTTTTGAGGGCTTATGGATTTCATTATCCTCTCCACTTGAGAAGTGACTAACAATTCGAGTAGGGAAACAACAAGCCCAGTATATCTGGCCAGCATCCAGCATGGGCTGAGTATATAATCTAGAGCATGGTCCAGAATCCTCTGCAATAAGTTGGTGCTCTGTTGTTATGGGTGCCAACCTCCAGGTGGAGTGTGGAGATCTCTTGGAGTTTCAACTGATCTCCCATCTCCAGTGATAGGCTCCCCTGGACAAAATGGCTGCTTTGGAAAGTGTGCTCTATGGCATTACATCCAACTGAGGCCTGTCCCCTTTCCAAACCCTCATCAGGCTCCACCCCCAAATCTCCCTCAATTTCCCAGCCCGACAATGGCTACCCTGTCTGTGACAGACATATAAGAATCCCTCAGCAGACATTTGAGACAGACAGAAATCCTTCAATTCAAGAAACACACCTTCATTTTCCATTTAAAAAGATGCAAGGGAGGTACCCTCAATGATTTACAGCCCTCCTTTTTGTGATAAAAGACGAGACATCTTTTGTGAAATATATTGTCCCTAAAACTGGAGTTAATATTTGCATAAACAGTTATTTCCCCATGAACGCCTAATGACTCAGATGAAATCTGGGTGGTGTTAAATGATGGATGTTCACTATTTTTAGCATAATTTAGTCAAGAAGCCTACATTTAGCATGCATGAAAACAAACTCTAAGTAAATGATATCCTGCAGAGTCTTAAGACCTGGGAAACAGATGTAATATTTACTGCTTTGTGCTGCTGTTTTTTATAGAGCACAGCGGTATCCAGTTCAGCCTAGCCCAGGTACATCTTGTTGTGAGGAGACTGAGACGTGTAGTTTTAGCAGTTCTTGTAAAATCTTTTGGCTCAGGTTGTTCCCCACTGACCCATAAACATATGTAGGGCTAGTGAAGCCTTCACTAGTGACTCCACATACTAACCCAAAGACCTGCTTTGTTTTGGCATGTTTCTCACACTCCTCTTTTGCCAGATTTGGCCTACCTGTATTTCTTTGTCTTGGATCTCTCTTCCTCTTTGGGGCCGGGGGTCAAATGCCACTCCCTCCCTCCTCCCCCGTTTACCAGCGCTTCTGTTTCTATGGTTCACCATGCCAATTGAGAGCTGAACAGTGCCTATTTTCTCCCTGGGTTGTCTGTGTCTACAGATACCAGCATCCAGTAGGGTTACCAGGTCCTTAGTGTGTTCTGGCAGGGGTGGCTCCTGTCTTCTTCCTGGAGCCTGGTTACCATAGAGTTTTTTTCCCCCTCAAATGCTAGAGCATCCCCCTGCAACACACCCCTGCAACATCACATCGGGCACATTGGCGTGGATGGGGCTGCTTGGGGGTGGGCCTCCTCCCATTGGCCAGCTGAGTGATGATTAATTGGGGGCCCTAAAGTGGGGAAAACCCAGCCCCCATTGTGGGGATGGCAACTCTAGCCTCCAGGTAGGGCATTGAGATCTCCCAGAAGAAGAAGAAGAGTTTGGATTTTTACCCCGCCCTTCACTGCCCAAAGGCGTCTCAGAGCGGCTTACAAACTCCTTTCCCTTCCCTGCCCCACAACAGACACACTGTGAGGTAGGTGGGGCTGAGAGAACTTCTGACAGAAACTGTCCTTGAGAGAACAGCTGTGCCAAAGCTTGTGACTGACCCAAGGTCACATCAGCAGGTGCAAGTGGTGGAGTGGGGAATCAAACCCGGTTCTCCCAGATAAGAGTCTGTGCACTTAACCACTACACCATCTCCAGATGACAGAGATCAGTTCCCATGTTGCTTTGGAGGTGGACTCTGTGGCATTATACCCTGCTGAGGTCCCTCCCCACTACAAAGCAAGAGTGGGTGGGGTGGGGGCACCGATATGGAAAGAAACTCAATTAGCACATCACCAACAGTGTAGTCCTAAACAGAGTCACTCCTTTTTACATCAATTAAAGCCAGTTGAGGACTGCACTGTAAACAATACACAGCTGTAGACATTAACGAGGCTGTGTGGACCAAACATAGGAGAGTGGATTTTTGTTGGCTACCTTAGTAACATTAAGGTTGGGCTAAAAGCAGCAGGAAAAGAGGAAGACCCAACATGAAGATGGATGGACTCAATCAAGGAAGCCACGAGGGCCCTCAGTTTGGGCAAGACCAGAGCAAGGCTGTTAACGATAGGATGCTTTGGAGGTCATTCATTTGTAGGGTCACCATAAGTCAGAAGCGACTTGATGTCACTTAACACGCACAAAGGTCCTTTCCGCACTTGGATCTCACCCCTGCACTTTATCAGAGTGCAACTCGGGACACAATACTTTGCATTTATCCCTGGTTATAACAGCATCCGTTTATCCCAGAACAAGTATGGGGCGAAACCAGGGTGACCTCAATGTAATGTGGAAACAAAAAATACTCCGAGATAATTACAGGGGTGAACTCAAGTGTAGTTTAGAGTGTAAAAATATCCCAAGATAATTACAAGGGTGAACTCACGTGTAGTGTAGAATGTAAGTTCAGAGACAGGGACGAACCCGGATTTAAGGTCTTGTGTGGAAAGGAGGCATGACGAAAGAGGGATATGGTCCAATCCGATTCCCATAATCCATTAGTCATGATTTCTGGAACAGATGTTTATTTTGAAGTCGGTTTGCCAACTTCAGGTTGGGGAAATTCCTGGCGATTTTTGGGGGTGGAGCCTGAAGAGGGTGGGTTACTATGGGGTAAAAACCATACAGTTCACCCTCAAAAGGAGCCATTTCCTCCAGCAGAACTGATATTTGTAGTCTGGAGGTCAGTTGTAACTCCAGGGGATCTCCATGTCCCACCTGGAGGTTGGTAATTCCACTCTGAAGCATAGTTTCTTCCCCTTCTTTTCATTTCTTCTCTTCAAGAATATGGAAAGTTTAATGTGACTGGTGGCAGGTGTAAAGTACTGGATTCGCAGCATGGAGACTCAAACTACGACATGCTAAACAACACGCATTTATTGTACTTCACACAAAAGACACAAATAGCCCAGCAAGGGCCAACTATATACACCCAGCCCATACACACCCACAGTTCCATTGTGGGGGGGGGAGTTGAATCTCCCACCAAAGTTCCTATTGGAGGGCTCCAGGTGGCCTAGGATCCTTGGCCTCTATTGTGTTTGGGACCAAGCTCAAGAGTGAGGCCGCAGACCCCTGGTGGTGATCCACAGACATAACACCTCTCCTCCCATAGTTCGAAACCAACCTAAGTCACGTAGTCCTGTAGGTAGGCTGGCAGCCGGCGCTCTCCGGGCTGTCAGCCAGGATACTCTGCTGCGGAGGCGCCTCTTTGGGCCCCGGCAGAGTGGGTGGCTCCACAGCTGTTGGGGCTGCAGCCGGCGCAGGTGGACTCTCGCTTACACTTGCTTCTGGGGCGTAGCTCTTGGGCCCCACGGAATGTGGTGGGGCCTCTTCCTCTGCCAGGAGCTGTCACAGCCATAGCTGGTCCACATGCTTCTTGAGGAGCTGGCCATTATCCATGGATATTTCATAGGAGACCAGACCTGTGGGCCGGACAACCCATCCCTCCAGCCATGGGGATCCCTTCCCAAAGTTCTGGATAAAGATGGGGTCTTCTGGGAAGAACCCCCAGGGGGCCTCCCATTTTTTGACCAGCCCTCATGACTCCAGTGCCCGGTCTGGATGCAGCCGGTCCAGCAGAATGGTAGGATGGTGACCCATCAGGAGCTCAGTGGGGCAATGGCCGTTGATGGGATTTGGTGTGGTCCACTGGGTTAGAAGCAACTGGGCTAGTCGGAACTCCCAGTCCCCCTCCACGATCCTGCTGAGGGCGACCCATCAGGAGCTCAGCAGAGCAATGGCCGTTGATGGGATTTGGCATGGGAACCGGGCTAGTTGGAACTCCCAGTCCCCCTCCACGATCCTGCTGAGGGCCTCCTTGGCCTTTCGCACCATCCGCTCTGTTTGTCCGTTGGTGGCGAGGTAGAAGGGTGCAGACTTCATGTGCCAGATTAAATTTCTCCGGAGGACCTCCTGGAACTCCTCTGAAGTAAATGCTGCTCCGTTGTCTGAGACTATCATGTCCGGCAGCCTGTGGATCACAAAGATCTGGCACAGTGTGCGGATGACTACCTTCGAGGACATGGTGGTGACAGGGCTAATCTCCAACCATTTGGAGCATGAGTCCATGGTGACTAAGAATAGTAGTCCTTGAAAGGGGTCTTGAAAGGGGCCGGAGAAATCTATGTGAAGCTGGGACCACGGCTTGTGGGTGGACTCCCAGGACTGAGTGGGTGCTCTCGAAGGATTTGGATGGACCGCCTGCCATGTCTGACACCTTCACACCCAGGACTCGATCTCTGCAACAATCCCTGGCCACCAGACATGGCTCCAGGCCAGGGCCTTCATTCAGACTATTCCCGGGTGTGCCTTGTGAAGTGCTGTGAGAACTCTTTGCCGCAGGGCGTTGGGGATGACCACCCTATTCCCCCACAGTAGGTACCCTTTGTAGGCTGACAGTTTGTCCTTGCGGGTGGTGAAAGCTGTGAATTCTGGACCCGTGGAGGCTGCAGGCCACCCCCTCAACACCCAGCCCAAAACTTGGGAGATGACAGGGTTGTGGGCTGAGTGTTTGGCAACATCAGCAGCCTGCAGGGGAGGGTTGGGGAGGTCCTCAAGCAGGAGGATCCTATGAGTGGGAGCCAAGTCGACTTCTATGGAAGGGAGTGGCAACCGGCTGAGGGTATCAGCATGCCCCATTGCTTTCCTCGGGCAGTGTTCCAGGCAGTAGTTGTACCGACCAGGAAGAAGGACCAGCGGAGGACCCAGGGGAAAAGCACCTGGGGAGTCTGCTTGTTGGCCATGAAGAGACCTAGGAGCAGCTGGTGGTCTGTTACAATAATGAAGGGCCTCCCATACAAAAAGTTGTGAAACTTCTTGACCCCTGCAACTATCACCAGGCCCTCTCAGTTGATCTGGGCATAATTTCTCTTGGCAGCCAATAAGGTCTGGGAGTAGTAGGCCACTGGAACCTTGTGGCCATCAGGGAGTTGGTGTCCCAGAACTGCATTACTGCACCCACACCATAAGGGGAGGCGTCACAGGCAAGTATCACTGGTAGGGATTCATTGAAATGTACCAGCACCTCATTGGAGATCAGGAGTGCCTTAACACCCCGGAACACTGTGGACTCCCAGGGACACCAGGACCATGGCGCCAATTTGTCCAATAATCTGTGCAGCGGCTCCACCACCGCTGCTTTGTGGGGGAGGAAGGCGTGATAAAAATTCAGTAGCCCAAGGAATGCCTGAAGTTCCATCTTGGACTTGGGCAGTGGGGCCTCCACAGTGGCCTTGACCTTGTCCCTTGCCAGATGGAGGCCTTATGCGTTGACCCGGAACCCCAAGAAATCCACCTCAGGGACCCCAAGCAGGCACTTTTCCCACTTCACCTTCAGGCCAGCCTCGTTGAAGTGTGGAGGACTGCACGGAGACAGGTGGCGAATTCGTCTGGGGTCACTGTGGCAATGAGGACATTGTCAAAGAATGGCATCACTCCAGGTATCCCTTTTAAAAGAGAGTCCATTAAATGTTGGAATATCCCGGGAGCCACACTCACTCCGAACCATTTCACCTTGAACACCCCCTGATGTGTGACGATGATCTGGGTGGCAGCTGTAGTGCCATCAACTGGCAGTTGTTGGTACACCTGGGTGAGATCCAACTTGCCAAAGATTTTGGCCCCTGCTAAGGTGGCTAACACGTGACTTACTACCAGGACCAGGTTTGCATGGTCCTGCAGAGCCCTGTTCAAGGTGCGTTTATAGTCCACGCAGATGTGGATGTTGCCATTGGGCTTCACGGAGTGACTATGGGGGTCTCCCATGCCGCATGGGAGACTGGTTCCAGGACCCCTTGTGCCACCAAGTGGTCCAGCTCCATGTCAATTTTAGGCAGTAGAGCAAACAGGGTGCTTCAGAACCTCATGCAGATGGGGGCCACCCTGGGGCCGAGTTGTAAGGAAACCAGGGGCCCCGTGTAACATCCTAGAGCTCCATCAAACACAGCAGGGAATACTCCACAAACTTCACTAGAGTCTCTCGGGGCACATTGCCTAAACTCCCCGATTGTGATTCCCAGCAGAGCGAACCAAGCCCAACTTAGGAGGCTAACCAGGTTCTCCTCTATTACTATTAAGTCCAGGTAGCTTTCGAACCCCCGGTACTTTACCTGGAAAGCCCCCACACCCCGTATAGGAACTGGGTTTCTTTTGAAGTCCACCAGGTTCAAGGGTGAGGGTCGCAAGTGGGGCCCCCATTTTTGACAAAGTCCTTTCAGTGTTTTCACCGAGATGATGGATGCCATGGACCCTGAGTCTAACTCCATGGAGCAAGGAGACCCCTCTATCAGAAACTGGACCTGTATTTTTGAGGCCGCCGTCTGGCTGGGGAGACGTAGTACCTGTAGTGAAGATTGGCTCATGAGAAGGTACAGTTCCTCTATGTCTGTGGTGGCCTCATAGTGCATCACGGCCCGGCAGCATTGCGGTGGCTGTGTGTTTGAAGCTTGGGCACCTTTGGACCTGCAAGCACATGCTAGGTGTCCTTGCTTCCCACATATGTGGTATATTGCATTGCGGAAATGGCACATCCTGCATTCATGTGCTTCTCCGCAGCTGGCACACATTGCTCGGGTAGCGAGCTTGTCTAGGTGTCCAGTCGCTCTGGCAGGTAAGGCTTCCTGTGTCTGGAGGGGTGGACGAGCCAGATTTCTTCATCATCCAAGTTGTTGGCCACTGCTTCGGGTAACATGAGGTGCGCCGCCAATGGGGGACGGTCATGATGGGAGGCCTCATATGTGGTAGCAGTCTGTAGGGCATCCTCAATTTTGAGTTTGGCGGTGCCTATCAGTTTGCAATGGTGTTTGGTGTCTTGCAGGCCCCAGACAAACTGTGTCAAGATGTTCTCCTCCACCTTCATGAACCCGCAATCCATCGCGTTTTGGCGGTGGTCAGCCATGAAGGCGGCGGTCGTTTCGCTGGGCTTCTTGAGGCGCACTTGGAATTCCATTCATTTGGCCATCATTCTGAGCTTGAGTGCATAGTACTTCATCAAAGCCTTGACAATCTCATCCATGAGCGCCTTGGGTACCAGGAGACTTTTTGCTAGCCAAATGAGGAGAGCCCGTTTCTTGTCTGCATTGATGACTGCGTTGTAGGTGAAGAAACACGTTAGCTGGTCTACCTACGATTCCCAGAACTCAGGGTGTGTGGGATCGAAGACCTCGAGGTGTCCCGGAGCGACAGCCATGGCTCTTGAGCGGAGCGGAGAGTGGTGTTCAGGGGAGCGGGGAGCAGTGCGGCACTGCTTGGGAGTGGTACGGGGTGCATCGGCTTCCACTGGATCGATGCCCAGTGCTTTGCTGGTGGATGAGTCAGGATAGCTCATCAGGATCCCATCATCGTCGCCATTGTAAAGTACTGGGTTCGCAGACTACAACATGCTAAACAACACACGTTTATTGTACTTCACACAACAGACACAAACGGCCTGACAAGGGCCAACTATATACATCCAACCCAGACACAACCACAGTTCCATTGGGCAGTTTGAATCTCCCACCGAAGGTCCCATTGGAGGGCTCCGGGTGGCCTAGGATCCTTGGCCCCTATTTTGTTTGGGTCCAAGCTCAAGACTGAGGCCTCAGAACCCTGGTGGCGGTCCACAGACATAACAGCAAGTTTACCCACAACTCCAAACCGAAAGGTATATGCGAGGCGGGGGGGGGATCCTCTCAAACAACTCGTGCTTTGTACAATCACTTCTCCAGAAAAGAGAAGCTTACTCATATTTATGGCAGCAAAAGTCTAGTGGTGGACCTTTGATGACCTTTTGCAGAAGGATGATAACGATCGATAGAAAACGGAGCTTACCCAGAGCAGTCATACAGAAAGCACTCTTCACAGAGGTCTGTTTGAGGGTTTTATTCTTTAAAACAACAACAACATTTGTTTTGCCACTGGATTATTCAATTTACTTGTTTACAGTATGAAACCAAATCAATCCAAAGCTACTTTCGTTGTGCAGCACGTGAGGGTCGACTCCTTGCGGAAAATTGCTTAAATTTGTGTGATCCATTGCTCCAGGCAGGAACAGTGCATTTAATTAGAGTTTAATTTCCATACTCAATTTTAAACTCTCTGTTTGTTTTGAGACCACCACCCCTTCCTTTCCTTTATTTTATTTGCTTGGTTTAAAAAAACCCACACTCATTTACCGCAAAATAGCAGTCACTTGTTGGGAGTATTCAGTTTCTCATTGGCTGAGTCTGGGTTGTACAGTCTTCTATGTCTGTAACTATGATGGATGAGGCAGTCAGTGGGAGAGAAAGGTTGGGGCCTTTTGCGGCATCATTGCAAATGGAAAGTAAATAAGGAAACAGAAGTCAGACAAAATAGCCTGGATCAGATATGATCACACAACCATACAGGATGGATCCAGACAACGTGCATTGACTGTTGCCTTCTCTCTGTGTGCTGACAATAAAGAGGAGGGCCAATCACACAACTTCTGGGCACTTGGCATTCAATTGGAAATTCTGCTCCCAGCCCATGGCCCAGTGGGTTATGTGCATCCCTCACTAGACGCATTCAGCTACTGGCATTCCCCTGCAAATGTCACTTCCTGAGGATTTGCCGATACATGCGGACATGTGCATCTGGCGACAATTGGAAGGCGATGCACAAATGATCAGATATCATCTGTCATCAATCAGCGTGGGGTGAGATTATCTTCTTGGCAGGAGATTAGAGACCTGGTCACATGATGGGCCAAGTGTGCAAAACTAGTGAGTGGGCACTGGGATCTCACCTACCCAACTCCCAGACCAAGTCTCCTCCATCTGTGGGATACAATGTAGAATTAGGCTGTGGTCACACGGCAAGTTTATTATGATTTGTTCCCACTATAGATTTGATTGGGATTTTTTTTTTGGAGGGGGGGGGTTAGGATGATCACACATCCCTCCCCGAACCGCAAGCATCGCATGACAAGGCTGTGGGCACCGTCTAGATAACTGCGCCAATGCTTGGGCAGCACAGCACAAGTTTGTTTGTTTTTTAATTGCTTTGCGCATGAACATATGCACACAGCTGGACTCACTGGATTCCCTTTTTTTTACAGCCTCCCCCCCCCAAACAGCGAACAAAATGAACCGGTGACGTACTACCAACCACTGGAGTCTATATGTGCACTTGAACATTTAAACGTTGAATTTATTCAGTGCAGGATTGCTCATGCGCACAAAGGTGGAAGCTGGGGGGGGGAACCTCATCACGTGAAGGATGCACAGATGACCTAATCACAATCATTTTGAGAGATGGCTGCCCAGATCAGTAAAATCGTGGATTCAAAGTGCAAATACTCGGAAAGTATTTGATTTTCCCGGTGTCAGGAAACTTGCTAGGGAACCGGGAGGATCGCGTGAGTGAGCCCACTTTGGTGCGGGAGACAGATTCGGGCGTCTGATCAGCAATTTTTAATGCAAGAGGGAACAGTGGTGAAACCCGATCAAAATGGCCATGTGACCATGGCCTCTGTGTTGCCAGCCCAGTACTGACAACACTTGGAAGATGGTTTGTGTGTGTGTGTTTAGTCCTGACTTGTAGAGTTTGGGGTGAATCCTAGGGCACCATGATGACATGGTTAGATCAGTTCCAGGTTCACAATGGAAGTGAAATTGCATTGTTGTAGTGACACCGACACCCCCCCCCCATTTTGATCCCACTTCTACACTGAACAACTGTGGGAGTGAGGAGCCCTGGGGCAGGCGGTCTCCTGCCAAAGTGGGAGAGCTATCATGTATCTGGAACTGATGCATAATGGAACATGTTTAGGCCCAGTAACCTAGTATCCTCATGCTCAGTTTTGCCAGGAAAAGATAATAGATTATCAGGCCAGTATTATGATGGTACATTATGTCCAGTGCATGCAGATAAAATGGCACTGGTTAGATAGTTGCAAACATTTTGCCCCAGAACCTAGTGCTACTAAATCCTGGAGTCAGCTCTGCTTATGAATATTGTGGACACCGTCACCTCTGACCGTCTGTGTTAGACCTAAGACCTGAGAATCCCAGGTTCAAATTTGAACTCATCCATGAAACCCGCTGGACAACCTCAGCCCTTCACTCCTCCAGGGTAACCTACCGCATAAGGTTATTGTGAAGATAACACAGGGAAGAGAAAAACTGTGTATGCATCTTTGAGCTCCTTGGGGAAAAGACAAGATAAACATGGTCAATAGGTGAAAGCAGTAGTTTTGTAAACAAAGTGCAATCAGGCTGGTGCTCAGACCTTCTGCAGATCTCCAGAATCTAAATCTGGGTGAACTGATTGATTGGTAGTACTGGTCCAGTGACTTCTGTCCACCTCAAAGCTCAACATAGGGTTGCCAGCTCTGGATTGTGAAACTCCTGGAGATTTGGGGGCGGGGGGAGGTCAGGGTATAAATATTATACCTCTGTGGGGTATAATGCCATAGAGTCTACTTTCCAAGACAACCATTTTCTGCAGGGGGAGTGATCTCTTTTAACTAGAGACCAGTTGTGACCAGTGTTCCCTCTAAGCTGAATTAGTGTGAGCTAGCTCACAGTATTTTAGCCTCCAGCTCACAGATTTTTTGTCTTAGCTCAGGAAGGATGGCTCCAGAGCAAGCTAATTTATGCAGTAGCCAAATCGCTCCCTCACAGCTTTAATGCCAGTAGCTCACAGAGTAGAATTTTTGCTCACAAGACTCCACAGCTCAGAGGGAACATTGGTTGTGATTCCGGAAGCTCTCCAGCCGCTACCTGGAGACTGGCAACACTAGGTCAAAAGGACCCTCCGTTTGATATAGCAGCCTTGCATGGACTTCACACACCGCTGGTTTTTTTAAAGAAAGCAATCACAGAGAGTGAGTGAGAGAGAGAGACCCTGCCTTGATTTGCTGATTTTTTTTCTCAGTTCAGTTCAGAAGAATCAAATGCACACTGCTGGAAAAAAATGAAATAAAAGTGATTTCAGGATCTCCCAACTGGGGTTCCAGCAACACTCTGCCACTTATCATCTGAGGAGGGATACAAACCTGAACATTTTCTCACCATGTTGCACACAGAGAAGTACTGATTAATTCATTATTCTCACTTCCAGCGGTAGCTGCTTGGCCTGATTTTTCCCCCTGCAGCTCCCCATGTCTTAGGTCTGCCCTAGCTAGATTTCCAGAGGAAGTGACATTGCGTGCGCTTGCACACACACACACAGAGACACACATGCATAAGGAGAAAAAAGTTTATGACATTGAGATACCTTAAAATAAGAGCATTTCTTTCTTTCTTTTGTTTCTCGTGTTTTGATGTCGTGGAGTGAGGGCTGGAACTTTAATGGAAGAGATGTTCTTTACACTTAGGAAGGCACCAAACAACTTTGCCATTATTGGGTAATTTCGGCAGTGATCTCTGCAGTGCTTCATTACGTGATGATTGAAGCTTTCTAGGCCTATTCATGCAACTAAATTGCTGTGGTGAGAATTTGAGTTGAGTGCATCTGGGATTATCTGCTGTGTGCAATGGTAGAAAATGTAATACTGTGACTCTCAGAAAGGAAGGCAATCCCTCTGACCTGAAAATTCTACTTCTTAATTTCAGTTCTGTGGGTGTACATTCAGGAAAGCCAGTTCACTTATTCATTTACTACATTTAGAGTCCACTTTCCTTGCTGATACTCAAGGCAGATTACTCAAATGTGAAAGAATTGTGGTCACTCTGGTGGACACGCTCTAAACCAGAGGTGTTGAACTCATTTGTTAGGAGGGCCGGATCTGACACAAATGTCACTTTGTCGGGCCAGGCCATGTGTGCCATGAAATATAATGCCAGGTACTGGAGATATAAACTTTATAAAGAACACAGGCAAACCCAATTAACGATATTGTTTTTTATTCAAAATACCAGGGCTATTTTTGGGCAGGAAGGCACAGGAACAGAGTTCCAGCTGGCTCCCAAGTTGGACACACTCAGCAGGAACTCATTAGCATAACAGGCCACACCCAACAGCCAAAACTCATTAAGATTGGCTACATGAGGGGTGTGTGGCCTAACATGCAAAGGAGTTCCTGCTACAAAAAAAGTCCTGGGTTTTGACAGCAAACAAGGTAAACAGAATAAGAAGCAAAAGGTGGGTGTGGCTGGATGACCACACTTCTGGTAACATGGGGGTGTGGCCTAAGAGGCTAATGAGCTGTGCTGTCACAGGGTATGGCTTAATATGCTAATGAATTTCTGCTGTTGGGTGTGGCCTATCATGCTAATGAGTTCCTACTGGGCTTTTCTACAAAAAAGCCCTGCAAAATACAAACATGCTTAAAATATGAACATTTTTACATTTCCTTTATCTCCCTGATGCCCACCCTCCTACATCCACTGCCCATTACTCATTAGCACTGGGACAGTGTACAGGGACATAATGCACAGCCTCCATCATCTGGCAATAAAGGTAATGAAGAGTTGCTCGTGGGCCAGATAAGAGCCCTGGATGGGCCGGTTGCAGTCCACAGGCCATATTTTTGACACCCCTGATCCAGAGCTCTGGAAGCTCAAAGCCGCATAAATCACAATGCAAATTAAGCCTTGATGAGTTGACCCCATGGTGTTGTTCCCTCATGAGGTTAAATCTTCTGTAAGGTGTCCTCCCATAGAAATGACTTCCATGAGTGGAAGATGGGAAATCACGCTCCCTTCAACAAGTGGAAAACTTTTATAAAATCTAAACTTATGTGGGATCATGATGCAAATTGACAGTTCCATTTCTGTTTACTGTTGCAAAACAGGGATGAGCTCACATTTCTGAATAACGCTATTTGGTCATCAAGATCTCACTGTAATTGTGCTTCTCCCTTGTGCAAATCAAACTTGCAGTTTTTGTGTTGGGCTGGCACCTTTTTTTCTATTTTCTCACACTGCTCAACACAGTAGAAAGCGAGTGTTCCGGACAATTCAAAATGCCTTATTTACAGACATCAAGTCACCCCAACAGCGAGGGACAGGAACAATGCAGGGGACTCCAGCCCCACTTCTGGGATTTATGGCAATCTAACTGGGCTATCCTTCCAGGTTTTGAGATTTCACTTGATGTTGTCCATCTGCTTTCACACGTACCTCTAGTAGACATAAGGACTAGGTCCTACCTTGTTAGAAAATAAAAACTGAGATTCTCAAAAAGGAATTATTTGCTCATTTTAGGCCCAATTTGAATTGTTGCAGATCCCAGCTAGGGCTGCCAACCTCTAGTTGGTGGCTGGCGGTCTCGTACTATTACAACTGATCTGCAGGGGACAGAGATCACTTCACCTGGAGAAAATGGCCTCTTTGGAAGTTGGACTCTATGGTATTATGCCCCAACCCTCACCCTCCTCAGACTTCACCCCCCAAATCTCCTGGTATTTCCCAACCTGGAGCTGGCAACCCTAATCACAGCATACACAGAGCCTGTTGTTTCCCAACCTGGAGCTGGCAACCCTAATCACAGCATACACAGAACCCTAAGTGCTTCTGTTTTTCCTCAGTTTTCACCACCCTTTACAAAAATCCCCGGTACCGGCCATACAAAGGCAAAAACCTTTCTCCCATTCGCCATCACAATCCACAGTAATTTAACTCAATATCTTCAACTGGAATCATGTTTACAGGAGAAAACTGAGACCATTAATTCCATATGCGTGGCTTCTGGGCTGATTTGTTGCCAACTTTGGAATCTGGGACAGTTTATTTCTAAAGGGCCCTGCTGTTTGTGCAGTTCTGTGAATTTGGTGTTTCTCCAAAGAAAGCCACCAGCCTTTACAAAGCCGTTGAATTGTCACTTTATATTTGAGGGCTTCTTTGTAATCCCGAAGCATACAGTGTCCATCTTGTTTCTCTCTATTGTGCTTAATTTAGCAGGAAAGTTGATGGCTATGCCCCTTTTCCAGATTCACTTTTATTAAATGTGTTAAGGAGATAAAAAATGCAGATTGCCGATTTCTCTGTTTCAGCTTCCAAGATATTAGGCTCTCTGCTGTGTAGGAGGTCCCAGAGCTGCTTAGCTGCATTGTCTCTGATGCAACCGGCTGATTCCACCACAATCATATCAGATTCTCCTCAGAACTGCAGCTGTTTGCTTTTCTCCCTCTCACGTTTCTGAAAGTTTCTTTCCCCTTGTTCCTGTAGTTAGAATTTTAACTGTCATAAGAACATAAGAGAAGCCAGTGTTGAATCAGGTCAATGGCCCATCTAGTCCAACACTCTGTCACATGGTGGCCAAAAATACCAGGTGCCATCAGGAGGTCCAGCAGTGGGGCCAGGACACTAGAAGCCCTCCCACTGCTGCCCCCTCCAGCACCCCTCTGTCTTTGTGTCTGGTTGCCCATTTAGTTTATTGATTGATTTCTGTTGTGTTCTAGCTTTTGGTTTGGTTTGGTCTTCTGTTCTAGGGTTGGTGTGGTGGTTAGGGTTGGTGTGGACTCTAATCTGGAAGAACCGGGCTAGATTCCCCACTCCTCCACATGCAGCTGCTGGTGTGACCTTGGGTCAGTCATAACTTCTTTCAGAGCTGTTCTCTCAGGAGCAGTTCTCAAAAAAGCTCTCTTAGCCCCACCTACCTCACAGGGTGTCTGTTGTGGGGAAGGGAAGGGAAAGGGACAGGGACTGTAAGATGCTCTGAGACTCCTTTGGGTAGTGAAGGGCAGGGTATAAATCCAATCTCTTCTCTCTCTCTCCTTTTCTTCTCTAACTCCACGTCGGTAAATTCCTGGAGATTTGGGGGCAGTACCTGGGGAGGACAGAGCTTGGGGGAGGGGGAGGAGCTCAGCAGGGGTGTGATGCCACAGAGTCTACCCTCCAAATCTGCCATTTTCTCCAGAGGAGCTGATCTCTATCATCTGGAGATCAGTTGTAATTCTGTGAGATATCCAGGCCCCACCTGGAGGTTGGCAACACTATTCTATTCCCTGGTTTTAACGGCAGAAGGTCTAGATGCGATAATTTTTAAGAACATTCTCTGTATGTATTCATTAAAGAATATTCGTCTTCTTTCAAATCTTATTTTTAAATTATTAAAACTTTCTTCCCCCTCTTTTATTTACACTTTCTCCCCCTCCCCTTGTTAGCTTTTTTTGTTTGTTTGTTTTGCGCTTGGATGCAGGCTTTCTTCCCTCCCTCTTTTTTTTTTTTGCATGCCTCTTTGAAATATAACCAGTTATCATCTATTTGTGTGTGTCTGTTTGTAGATGCATAAATAGATTGACGCCCCTGTCCTGCTAATCCACCGAGCAAAGTCTGTTGCCTTCCTGCAACCTAGGAGCCTTCTAGCCGTCCTCCCACCTACATGGCTCTTCCGTTGGGGGATGGTTCCTTGGAGGGTGGTGGATACGCCCCATTATTTCCATCTTTTACTGTGAAGTTTTAAAATTGTAGATGCAGGAAAATAGGAATGAAATGGGGGGTGGGGGATTCCCTGCCCTCAGGTCCTGTCGCTTGCCCCTGCCAGAAGCAGTTGTGGGAGAGAAATTTAAAAGAACAATAAGGTCTCTCTCTTTTTTGTCATTGGGTCATAGCCAACTTACGGTGACCCCGTGAGGTTTTCAAGGCAAGAGATGTTCAGAGGTGGTTTGCCATTGCCTGCCTCTGTGTTGCAACCCTCAACTTCCTTGGTACTCTCCCATTCGAGTACTAACCAGGGCTGACTTAACTTTTGAGATCTGACGAGGTCCGGCTGGGCTGGCCTCTCCAGGACAGAGGCAGCTTCATTTGCTTACAGGAAATTCTTACCATACAGTTCCTGGTGATTTCTAGAGCTACCTGCAAGTGAAAAGTGTAGCTCTAGGGAATGCTGGAAACTTGATGGTAAGAATCTGTGGTGTTACTATATTATTTCCTAGAGCTTCCCTTTTCACTTCTGGGTTGCTCTAGGAATCGCCGGGAACTTTATGGTAAGAACTTCCTGTAAGTAGACAAGGTGTTATTTTTCATATTTAATTTTTCTCCTGGGAACAGTGCTTTCTTATATCCCCCTTCCTGCCAATTACCAGGCGTTGTCCCTGGCAACCCTAAAAGACAGTATAGAGATGTAAAAGGTAAAGGTTCCCTTGCTCGAAAGCCAGTCAAATTTGACTCTAAGGTTGCGGTGTTCATCTCCATTTCCAAGCCGAAGAGCCAGCGCTGTCCAAAGATGTTTCTGTGGTCATGTGGCTGGCATGACTAAATGCCAAGGTGCACAGAACGCTGTTAGCTTCCCACCCAAGCAGTACCTATTTATCTACATGCAATTTCTTGCTGTCAAACTGCTAGGTTGGCAGGGGCTGGAACCAGAGATATATATAAAAACATGTTGCAGGAGTTCAGAAATCTTCCTGTTTTGAGGGAGGTCTTCTTCAGATCTCCTTCTTGGAGCATCTGCCAGTATCATGAAGACGTCTGAATCGAGTTAGTTTCTTTCATGGCTCTGGAATTGCTCTGAAACTTCCATGCAGTTAAACTCGGTTGCTGCACTTCAATTAAATATCATGAGTCCATTTCTCAGTAGTCTTTGCCAGCTCTTGCAAGCAGGAGAATGAATCCTTCTTAGAGCAGCTGAGCGAGGGAGCAATAATTATTTGAACCGTTAGCTTCAAAAAAAACCCCACAACCCTGTTTCCAGAGGGCAGCTGAGTCCGTCAGCAGTAGAACAGTTAGGTTCAAGTCCAACAGCATCTTAGAGACCAATAATTCAGTTTTGGGGTATAAACTCTTGAGAGCCAAAGCTTTTCTATAAACTGGGAAAAAACTGCTTTACATTTAGACGCCTAATAATGATAGCAGCAATGCTTGTGATATTTGTATTGCTATGTAAAATTTAATTCCCCTGATGCCATGGGCCCTCTGTAGCTGACGTTAGCTGTTTTTCGGCCCCAGTGGTTTCACTGGGAAAGGGTAAAACATATGGCTTTCTCACTAAAATAATGAAGCTGAATATAGCTTTAGTTTTATTGGCCATGGATGTAACAGAAAAAAAAATAATTAAATGCTGAAAAGGGGAAAGGAAAATCCCTCAGGATGTAATGGAGTCCAGGTTAATCCTGGCCCTGTGTATTAGGTACAGAGGTGCTTCAAACGATGCATCTGCCTCTTAACCCACAAGGCAGACTTGACCAGGACTCAGCGTCATGTCCTGAGGGATCTCCCTTTCCCTTTCTTCTCCCTTGAGGAGAAGTTCCTGTGAACTTGAAAGCTTGCACACTGTTATGTGTTGTTTGGTTGGTCCTAATAAAAGTGGTGGCAGGAAGGGGGGGAAATATCGCCATCAGGCCGAAGACTTCTGGGGCAAAACCTAGAAAAGATGGTAGGTCGCTTTAGGAATTGCTGGAAATTTTATGGTTTTACCTTGGGGCTCCTGGCAATTCCTAGAGAGACGTGATGTCGCTTCTGGGTTTTCCCTGGAAGTGACCTGACACTGTCACTAATGGATGCCCCCCCCCCCATGTCCCACCTTGGTATCCTGCTGGTTACCAGACTGTGCTAAGTGGGGAGGAGGAGAAGTGATGGTCCCCTAAGCTATTCTGTCAGCTGATAAGCATCCGAGGAGTTGGGTGAATGTTCGTACCATATTTTTCTTGAAGAACTGTAGAAATCTTAGTGAAGTTGCGTATGCACATGCACAAGCCATTTGAGATTTAACACATCGCCCACGCACTTCGAAGCACATCTTTATGATGAATTAGCACTAGAAACTTGCTTTCAGAAAGCTAACAAGACAAGATTCGCCATAACCTCTTTCCTCTCTCTGTGAATCCTGACCTCCCCCTCCAACTGCTTTTGTGAAAGGTCGTAACCTGTTCACAGCACAGGAGACATGTCAAGATAACTCTGCCCTGCTTGCTTTGGAGTACACAATTAAACATCTCTTGAGCAAACTACAGTTTCAGCCACAGCTGCCGAGGCTGATCCATTGGATCGGGTTGCCTGTAAGAGAAAGATTATTTTTTAAAAAAAGAGTGGAGGAGCTATACCAGTAGTCATCCTGTGACAGTTTTCACAGAGAGCCAAAAGGTTTCCACTGTAGTTTTTATTTCAGGCCTTTCTCACCAGCTTGCAGCAATACATTTATCTTGAGGTGCGTTTAATGGCACTGTGACATGGACATTGCCTCCCAAAATGCTGACGACCTTATTCCCTTTCTTCACGCACATCAGGAATGGTGTGGATAGCCAGCTTAAATGGTACATAGTCTCTTTGTGTAAGATTATCCTTGTTTAATGACTTTGGATCAACTAGCATGGATCTGACAAATGATGAATATTCAAGGCATCCTTTTGTAAAATAGATGCTTTTTCAGATGATGGTAATCATAATGAAGATTGTAAGCTTTGGGGCTATGTTTTTAATAATGGCAAAGTACTTAGAATTCATAGTTTCTTAATTTTTTTTAAAAAAGCTATATATTTAACTCTGAACCTGACCTCAGATTGTGGATCAAAAAATCTGCATAGTAGGGCCAGACAGAGGAAATCCTTCTGCAAACTTGGGACCCCCAGTTTTGCACAAAAATCCTGTTTTTTAAAAAAAATATATGAATTGCAAGACTTAAAAACTACCACAAATAGATAATGATGAGGAAAATCTGGTGTGATGGTGGTCAGCACTGTGGTACAGTCTAAAATCTGAGGCATCTAAGGAACAAGTGCCACTAAGGCTAGAGGAAATAATTTAGTAATGGGATGAAAAGTACCGAAAACAGTGATGAGGGATAAATTGGCAACAGGGAAGAAAACATCAAAGACATGGGTGGTGAGTTCCTCAGTTACCTTACACGTGCAATATGCTGGTTACATACAAAAGGCTACATTTCACATCACACAGAGTCAACCTAGGACAACTTTGAGTTAGCAATACTTTGACAGGCTGTTTGTGCCCAAAAAAGTTAATGCTTTATGTTCTCTAAAAAAGTTGTATTTTTGCTATCAACCCCTGCTGTTCTAATAAGAACCTTTTTTGATGTTTGAAACATTGACAACCATTGTTATATGTAATTTACTGGTTTTTAATGAATAACGAAAAATTAATAAGAAGTTAATGATAAAAAAAGATGTGGGTGGTGGTAGAGTTGCCAACTCTGACTTAGCAGAATCCTGGAGATTTGGGGAAGACGTCCAGGTAAAGTAGAGTTTGGGAAGGGAAGAGTGGGGATGTATTGCTATAGAACCTGTCATTTCCTCTGGGGGAAGAAGGAGGAGGAGGAAGAGGAGGAGGAGATTGGATTTATACCCTGCCTTTCACTTGGAGTTTCAGAGTGGCTTACAAACTCCTTTCCCTTCCCTCCCCACAACAGACACCCTGTGAGGTAGGTGAGGTTGAGAGAGCTCTGACAGAAACGGCTCTTTTTTCAAGAACACCTCTGACAGAGTTATGGCTTGCCTAAGATCATCCAGCAGGTGCAAGTGGAGGAGTGGGGAATCAAACCCGGTTCTACCACATTAGAGTCCGCGCACTTAACCACTACACCAAACTGGATCTGTTGTCTGGGGATCAGCTGTAATTCCAGGAGAACTCCACACCCCACCTTGAAGTCACCCTGGGTGCCATTAGAGAAAGCTGTGATGTGGAGGTGACAATGAATTTGTGTTTGGGTGTAGAAAGCAAAGGTGGAGAGATATTGGTGAAGGCGGGGGGGATGACGGTGGAAGGAAATGTGACAGGAACAGAAAGTAGTGATGTGAGAGGGAGCAAGAGAGAAAAATTGGGGGCCCAACAAGGTAGGGCTCTGCTCCGTGCAATTTTCATGGTCCCCTTGCTTGTTACTCTAACACCATGCAGTACCACTAGTGCACACCATACATGAGATAATTAATAAGAGTGAAAAGATAACCCCTGTCCCCAAATCATAGAATCATAGAGCTGGAAGGGACCTCCAGGGTCATCTAGTCCAACCCCTGCACAATGCAGGAAATTCACAAATACCCCCCCACACCCCCAGTGATGCCTGCTCCATGCCCAGGAGGTGATAAAAAAAACTCCAAGATCCCTGGCCAAACTGGCCCAGAGAAAAATTGCTTCCTGAAAGTGGTGACTTGCATTTCTCTGGGCGTGTAAGAAAAGGCCACAAGAACTAAGCACTGATGCAACCCTTCCTGCCCAACCTCTCATAACCTGCCTAAGTTTGCAGAATCAGCATTGTTGTTGGATGGCCAACTAGCATCTGTTTAAAAATCTCTGAAGAAGGAGAGCCCACCCCCTCCCGAGGAAGCCTGTTCCACTGAGGAACTGCTCCGTCAGGAAGTTCTTCCTAATGTTTACCTGAAGACTCTTCTGATTTAATTTCAACCTGTTGGTTCTGATCTGACCTTCTGGGGCAACAGAAAACAACTCCACATCTTTCATGCAAGCTACCAGCCCTGACTGGATGCTTTGCTGTTCAAGCACATAGAAGCAGCTAAATGATTCCACATCTGGAATAATGATAACTTTCTAACATTGGTCTTATCCTGCAACAAGGATTCTACCGGAGGAATTGCCTTGAAAGTCAAAAAGGGTTTCATTTGATGGCAGAGGATTTTAACTTGAAACTCCTGTTGGTGCCATTGTAGCTACAGCAGAGTAATTGGATTGTGTTGTCAAAATATTAATATTTCCTTGTCTAATTTGTTTACACCAATGCTAGGCACAGTTTATTCCTCATGGAGAGCCAGTCTTAACACATTTGTGCATTGTTTGCAAAAATGTCAAACTATATTTGGTGAACAAACCACATTTAACTTGACAGTACTCTTTCCTTGAATGTGCCGCCGTCATATGTGCAAAGCTTTAAAAAATCACGAGTTGAAAACCATCAATTTGGGACCATTTGAGACACATTAAAAGCACAGATGCTTTTAAAGGAGGATGGAACCGTTGCACTCCCTAGATTATTGTTCCGGTGGCCCCTTTAGTAACTGTTCTTCCCCTCATTGGTGACGAGCAGAAGATTGCAACAGGTTTTTATTAGGACAAGAGGTGGGAGAAGAGTACATAACAGAGCATCTATGGAACAGCAGGAGAGAAAGAATTGTAGTGGTTAAGTGTGTGAACTTTAATCTGGGAGAACTGGGTTTGATTCCCCACTCCTCTACTTGCAGCTGCTGGATGACCCTGGGCAAGCCATAGTTCTGACAAGAGCTGTTCTCTCAGGAGCAGTTCTCAAAAGAGCTCTCTCAGCCCCACCTACATTACAGGGTGTCAGTTGTGGGGAGGGGAAGGGAAAGGAGTTTGTAAGCCGCTCCGTGGCTCCAAGTGAAGGGCAGGGTATAAATCCAATCTCCTCCTCCTCCTCCTTCTCCTCTCCTTCTTCTCCGTCTCCTTCTCCTTCTCCTTCTCCTTCTCCTTCTTCTTCTTCTCGTCACCAAGAAGGGCCTTCAACTGTTTGGGGGAAGGGGAAGATGGGTGGGGAGGGCAATTTAAAATATGCAAGCTGATCTTTGTGGTGTGTGGTGCTGCTGATCAGATTAGCATTCCTAGAACGATGTAGGAAAAGTCATAAATCCAGTGCCAGAAGACATGCTTTGCATATAGAAGGTCCAAAGTTCTATGATGGAACCACCAGTTAAAAGAACCTTAGGCATCAAGGCTGGGAAGGACCAGGCCCTTAGCCAGGATTTTTAAGTCGGGGGGCAGTAAAATTTCTTAGGGGGCACTGGCTAATTGAATTAAAGGAATACCTGGCTCCTTCCCCACACCTGCCAGCACTCAGGGGGTCCAGGCTAGATGGGAAGTTGTGGGGCTTTGCCAGTAAGTGCGGGGGCCTAGCCTCAAAATGCCCCGCTGTAGCTATGGGCCTGGGAAGGACCCCTACCTGTAGCCTTGGAGAACTGCAGCCAATCAGAGTACAGAATCCTAGGATGAATTATCTTACTCAACACGTAAGGCAAAGTGAGAGAGACTGTGGTTCAGTAGTGGAGCATCTGATCTGCATGGAGAAATCTCAGATTCAATCCCTATCATCTCCAGTCAAAAGGATCAGCTATTAGATGATGTGAGAGGGCCTCTATCTGAGATTTTGAAGAGCTGCCGACCATTAGATGAGACATTATTGACCTTGATACTGTTGGAGTGAGAGGAGGAGGAGGAGGAGGTTTGGATTTACACCCTGGCCTTCACTTGGAGTCTCAGAGCGACTTACAGTCTCCTTCCCTTCCTTGCCTCACAACAGATGCCCTGTGAGGCAGGTAGGGCTGAGAGAGCTCTTTCGAGGACTGCTCTTGAGAGAACAGCTCTGAGAGAACTCGTAACTGACCCAAGGTCACCCAACTGGCTGCATGTGGAGGAGTGGGGAATCAAACCCGGTTCTCCAGATTAGAGTGTGCCACTCTTAACCATTATGCCAAACTAGTGACATCTACTTCTGCTTTATTGACTATGCTAAAGCCTTTGATTGTGTGGATCACAATAAACTATGGCAGGTTCTTAAAGAGATGGGAGTACCGGACCACCTCACATGTCTCCTGAGAAACCTGTATAAGGGTCAAGAAGCAACAGTTAGAACCGGATATGGAACAACTGATTGGTTTAGCATAGGAAAAGGAGTACGACAAGGATGTATATTGTCACCTTGCTTATTTAATTTATATGCAGAGTACATCATGCGAAATGCTGGCCTGGATGAATCACAAGCTGGAGTTAAGATTGCTGGGGAAAAGATCAATAACCTCAGATCTGCAGACGATACCACTCTGACGGCAGAAAGTGAAGAGGACCTCAAGAGCCTCTTGCTCACAGTGAAAGAGGAGAGCTCAAAAGTGGGCTTGAAGCTCAACATCAAAAAAACTAAGATCATGGCATCTGGCCCCATCACTCCTTGGCAAATAGAAGGGGAAGTCGTAGAAGTAGTGACAGACTTCACGTTCCTGAGATCCCAGATCACTGCAGATGGTGACTGCAGCCATGAAATTAAAAGACGCCTGCTCCTTGGGAGGAAAGCGATGGCAAACCTAAACAGCATGATAAAAAGCAGAGACATCACCCTGCCAACAAAAGTCTGCATGGTCAAAGCAATGGTATTCCCCGTAGTAATGTATGGCTGCGAGAGTTGGACTATAAGGAAGGCCGAGCACCGAAGAATAGATTCTTTTGAAATATGGTGCTGGAGAAGACTCTTGAGAGTCCCCTTGGACTGCAAGGAGATCAAATCATTCAATCCTAAAAGAAATCAACCCTGACTGTTTCCTGGAAGGCCAGATCCTGAAGCTGAAGCTCAAATACTTTGGCCACCAAATGAGAAGGGAGCATTCACTGGAGAAGACCCTGATGCTGGGAAAGATTGAAGGTCAAAGAAGAAGGGGATGGCAAAGGATGAGATGGTTAGACAGTGTCATCGATGCAACAAACATGAAATTGAGCAAACTTCAGCGGACAGTGGAAGACGGGAGGGCCTGGCGTGATCTGGTCCATGGGGTCACGAAGAGTCGGACTCGACTGTGCGGCTGAACAACAACAAAAAGTGACTCAGCATGCCTGGACATTGGTGGGTGCTACATCACTCTAAGTGTGTATAGGTGTTATCTCCTTGAATGGGATGCCTCTCTTTGTCTTCACCTGGGAGCTGTCCTCTGACCCCCTCCTCTCTCTCTCACTTTGTCCCCCCACTTGCCTTCCATGGAGACACATGTCTCTTCAGGTCTCTCCTGTAGAGGCAATGCATTTATACTCCCAACACATGTGATTCCAGACAAGCTGGCCATTTGTGAGAGGGGATGTACTCTTTAGATTAGGCTTCTTTCTCTCCTTTTGACTGCAACTTGAATCTGAACTGAACCAACCTGAATAAATGTAAGTTTACCTTTTTTTGCAATATACTTCTTGGGAGATTTATTTACTGCACTTAAGATCATGCTTCTACGACTGGGCAAACTGTGCTATAGTAACCAAATATCCCAATAGATACACCAATGGTCTGACTCTGAATGGCCGCTTCATGCTTTCTGAGTGCCTGAGTCCAGACAGATCAGCATCAGTCTGTACCGTCAGAGGTCAGTCTTTAAATGAGGTCTTGACCTCATCAGGTATCTGACCTCATGCACTGGTCACGGAGAGACTCTCTTGTTCTCCAAAATCGGAAAGATCTGGGCAGAACCTCCAGCTCGGGACCTGATCCCTCTCGTTTATGATAGTTCTGTGCAGGCATCCTGTTGATTCTTTTTGTAGTTGTGGAAAGGAAAGGACCGACCATGAGTGCGCATTTAGCCCTGCCCCTGGTCTGCGTCCAACCTCTGCATGTTGGTTGGAACCTTTGCAAAGGGGTCATATCCTATGGAATCCATACCTGCAGTCTGTATGTTCCACTTTCCAGTGACACCTCAGGCAGATCTGTTATGCTCGCAGTCCTGTAGGGCTACACCAAAGCTCTGACCAACGCATGGAAGCTGGGTATGTGGAAGAAGCAGGGCCTACTTTCTTAATCTCGACACATCTTCCGGACATTTTAAAAAGCCTGAACCTTCTGTATAAAGCAGCCATCTGTTCAATTAGTGGGCAGCTCGTGTCTCTGATCTGCCCTTCCATTTATTAACCCAAGCAGCATCTGTTGGACCATCCCTCATTCTCTTTTCTACCAGTGTTTTAAATACGTGCATATATTCTGCCGCTTTAACTCCAATTTCAGATTAGCTTTGCGATAACATGCAAACTGGCTGCTTTAAAGGGGAAACCGGAAGTAATTAATTAGGCATGTTTCGATATAGCTTGAGGAAGGTCTCAGGTATCTTGAATCGGAGGCTGCCAACGTTTTAATTAAAATTTGACTGGTCTCTGCCGTTATCATATTTGTGTGCTCTCGATTGTGGTATACAGCCAAATGCTGAATAAAGTAACTCAGCACAGAAAAAAAAAGTGATAAATCATTCCAGTCAGCTCTACCCCATGAAAAGCTACAGAATGGCAACGATTAAATAAAACATGTGCTCGCTAGATCAAATAATACCCCAGGTCCTAGTCCTGAGCTTCAAGCAGAAGGTATACCGAGATACTATACTCTCAGTCGGTAAATTGCCGAACACGACAAAGCATCCGCTCCTTCAATTATTAGTTTTCCTTTGTAGTAGGATAGTACAGAACTTTAATATCTGGGTTTAAAAGATATAGCACCAAAAAGAATGTAAGCATGATGAGAAATGGGGGGGGGAATTTGCTGTGGAAATGAAACAAACACAAACAGATCATTTCCAGGTTGCTTGAGACATCTGTTGAAATCTACAAACGTGGTTAAAATGTGATGATGAAGAAATGCTGCAATTCAGAGTCGAAAAATAAGGAGCAGGGCATCTGCATTTGGCTGTTTGTAGCATGATCGAAGTACACAGGAAATGGTAACTCTGTCATCTTTTTCGAAAAGACAATTGAGAGTAAAGGCACAATAGCCTCGGGAGTGCATCAAAAGGCAGGATTACGCTATACAAATGGGGGAAAAGCACCTTCTCTTGAGTTCTTGTCTCCTCTTCTATTTCCTAGCTCTCAGTCGATGACGCTGATTTCCCCCTGCTTTTTTTTTTTTTACAGTCGATACCTTTTAATAATAAATTGGATATTTTGATTTTTGGACAATCATTTTGATTTTATTGACTGTAAACCAGATTGAAAGTTTGGTCACAGAAAGATGGTGAACAAATGCCTGGAACCACTGGCAACCTTTCTTTGTTTCATTTTTTGTGTGTATGCTGTCAAGTTGCACTTGACTAATAACCCCATAGGGTTTGCAAGACAAGAGACATTCAAAGGCAGTTTGCCATTGCCTGGCTCTATATAGCAACTCTGAATTTCCTTGGTAGTCTCCCATCCAAGTCCTAATCTTGGCCGACCCTGCTTAGCTTCTGAAATCTGATGAGTTCTGGCCAGCCTGAGCCATCTGGTTCAGGGCATTCATATTTTATTCCCCACCAATCTGGTGGGGGTCTGTCAAAGAACCTGGGTCCACCATGATAGAAACAAAAAGGCCACTTGTTCTGAGATGGACATTTATATGTTTACAGGCATATTTATCATTTATGGTAAGTTTTGAGGACAGGAAACAAATGGCAGAAAAACAATGAATAATTCTTGGCAGGTAGAATTAACAGGAGGTGGAACATCGAAGATATTTGCTGTTGGATGGGGGCAATGGGTGGGGTGGGGTTAGGAGAAACAGTGAGCTTCCAAGGTTACTGCTAACATGCCAAAAGGCCACAGATGGATAGTCTGTGACAGGTGGGGTCAGCAGAAGATGTCCTATCACACTTGCAGGTAGACATGGGGATCAAAAGAGAGCAAATTCTTAGTAGTTGATATGAAAACCCGGTGTCCCACCTAGTCTTCTTCTGCATCCCACCCGTGGTATACATTCCACTGGTTGAGAACCACTGCCATAAATGAATGAATGAATGAATGAATGAATGCAAGATACCCCATATCCTAATGTTATGCTGCTTTTTTCTCTACCCATACCAGTGTTAGCCAATAATATGGGACTGTGGAGTTCACAGCATAATGAAGTTGGAGACTGCAGAATTCAGCATGATACTACAATTTTCATTGGCAGCCCTGTGTTTCTTGTGATGTGAATTTCTAGACCTTCTTGCCCATTGACTTTAAACTGCAACATCTGACCCAGTGATTCCTTGTGGTCATGAAGCCGCCAGTGAACATGCTGAGCACTTTCACCTGCAAAAATCAAATTAAAAGACACCTGCTCCTTGGGAGGAAAGCGACGGCAAACCTAGATAGCATAATAAAAAGTAGAGACATCTCCCTGCCAACAAAAGTCCATATGGTCAAAACAATGGTATTCCCAGTAGGGATGTATGGTTGCGAGAGTTGAACTATAAGGAAGACCGAGCACTGAAGAATAGATTCTTTTGAATTATGGTGCTGGAGTCCCTTGGATGGCAAGGAGATCAAATCAGTCAGTCCTAAAGGAAATCAACCCTGACTGTTCCCTGGAAGGTCAGATACTGAAGCTGAAGCTCAAATACTTTGGCCACCAAATGAGAAGGGAGCACTCACTGGAGAAGACCCTGATGCTGGGAAAGACTGAAGAAAAAAGAAGAAGGGGATGGCAAAGGATGAGATGGTTAGAAAGTGTTATCGATACAATGAACATGAAGTTAAACAAACTCCAGAGCATGACAGAAGATAGGAGCGCCTGGCATGATGTGGTCCATGGGGTTGCGAAGATTCGGACTTGACTGTGCAACTGAACAACAACAAGTGCATTTCAGTGAAGGAGACAGACCCATGCACTTGAAGAAATGTGTATCTGAAGCTCCATACAGAAACCATTTCAGTGTTGTACTTATTTATTTTTGCATTTATTTCCTTCATTTATATGCAGCCCAAGTCCCAAACCAGCTTACATCATTCTTGGTTTTGCTCTCGCAACAGCCTTGTGAGACAGGTAAGGCTGAGAGTGGGCAACTGGCCCAAGGTCACCAGGCACACTTCCACAACGGAGTGAGAATTCAAGCCTTCGTCTTCCAGATTCTAGTCCAACCATTGCACCATCCAGACACTCCATCCTGTTTTAGAAAGTGACTTGCAGCAGCATAGCTACAGTGACTTTCTCTGATACAGGATCTATCATATCTTCATCAAACCCACCCTCCAAGGAGCTCAGGGTGACTTACATGGTTCTCTGTGCTTCCCTATTATACTCACAGCAAGCATTAGGGTCTAACTGCCTCATACATTGTTTATGGGTTTGCCCATAACCCTGATGACCAGACACCAAGAGTTCCATGCTTAAAAATTATCAGGCATCCAGGGATCTGCTTTGGACTGGGACCACAGCATGCAGGAAGAAGGCACCTCAGACTTTCCCCAGCACCATTTCCCTAACCTGCAGCAGTTCCAGGAAGCTGCTATTTTGCCCACTGAAGAAACTTGAATTTGCTGATGGGCTACTCATGTACTGATGTGCTGCCCATATGGTTGCCAACCTCCAGATCTCCTGCTATTTCAGCTGGTCTCCAGGAGACAGAGATAAGACTGCCTGGAGAAAATGGCTACTTTGAAAGGTATACTCTATGGCCTTATACCCCATTGAATCCCCTCCCCTCTTCAAAACACACCCTCCTCAGGCTCCACCCCCAAAATCTCCAGATATTTTCCCAACCCAGAAATGGTGACTCTAGCTACCCATAAGTTTCCCTAATGGGACAAACAGTGGCTCTTTAGGGCCTTTTCAGGTCAGGAAAATGACAGGAAGATGAGAGGTTCTCCGCATGCACCAAGATCCTAATCTGAATTATGCTACTGTGTGCATAGGAATTAAATATCAACATGGAAGTCCTAGCACATGTCTGACCAACAGGATCCAGGGAAGGCCCATAAACAATATGATGCATAGTTAGGCCTTTAAAGAGAGTGACTGGCCTGAGGCCATCCAGTGAGCTTTATGGCTGACATTAAGGACACTTTCCTGCTAATAAGCCCCATTGAATAATATGAGACTTACAAGGGGGTACCTGCAACAAAATGTTGCATGATGTATCGTGGCCCTACCATAGTCTTCGTTGCAGGCAGTCCTTGTAAGGAACTTGTGAGGAGGGGGCATTCCCCTACCTTCCCCCTCCCCCTTTATTGTCAAAGTGCCCTCCTCTTTCTTTCTGCAAGCACCCCTTATCTACTAATCTTCCCTCACCTCCCCTTTCCCTCTCACCCCTTTTATGTCAGCTTTCCCCCCTACCAGTGTTCCCTCTAAGCTGTGTTAGTGTGAGCTAGCTCACAGTTTTCTAGCCTCTGGCTCACACATTTTTGTCTCAGCTCAGGAAGGATGGCTCCAGAGCAAACTGATTTATGCAGCAGGCAAATCGTTCACTCACAACTTGAATGCCAGCAAACTCACAAAGTAGAATTTTTGCTCACCAGACTCCACAGCTTACAGGGAGCATTCTCTACCAATCTTTTCTTACCCCCCTACTCCTCTCATCCCTTGTCTCACCCCCTCCTACCCCAGCCCTTCTCAATGTCCTTTCCCCCCAACCCCTCAGTCTGCCCCTCTCTTTCTCTCCACTACCCCCCCAATCTCCGCTTCTTCTCCCCCTCCCTCAGACAATCTCCCATTCTTTTCTTTCTCTCCCACCAACAGACAATTCCCCATTCTTTCTCTGTCTCTCTCTCCCCTCCCACAGAACCCCACTTCTTTCTGTTTTCCTCCTTTTGCAGCTGCAGGACAGCAAACATCCCCAGCCCAATTGCAGGAGGGAGGGGGGCCGACGACACAGGCTTTGCCTTCTCATGCTTCAACTGGCGCCAGGACACAGCTGCCCTCCCTCCCCGGAGGAGCCACCAGCTGCCTTTACTCAGCAGTCCAGCGCACAAACCTGCTGGTTGAAGCTATACTCTTTGTTGCCAGCAGTCCTGGCGGGAGCTGTCCCAGCAGCGGGGCACACAGCTATTGCAGTTGCAGCTTCTCTCGTGGCTCCAGCGGCTTTCCCCACAACTCAGGAAGTCTGTTCACTGCACTTGCGCAGAGTAAGCCGTTTTACTTTTATAGGGATTTAAATGTCCCTGTATACTTTTGAAAACATTTTAGATTTTTCTGCAAACATGGGGACTGCCCCAAGTTTGCTGAAAGATTTCTTTACCCTCCATGTGACCCAGATCCATGGAAATAAGTATCCGCACAGAGGGGGCAACTTGGCTATTAGAATATAAGATTTCCAAGTAAACTTGCTTAGGATTGTTTGCTATCTGGCTCAGCAAACGGCTTTGGACATGATCCACCAGCTCCTCAAGGTTGGTGGTGGAGCACTGAATAACTAGCATGATTCTTGGAAAAAAGCTCCCTTTGCTAGACTGGTGTCTCAATCCAACTAAACTTCAAAGATGTAATTTGATCTGTTCTTCTATGTAGCATTTTATGAAATCTAGTTTTTCATATTATCCTGGGAGACTGGCCGATAATGGCCTCACAGCTGATGTCAGCAATCCTGGATGTTAAGAACTTTTTTTGTCCACAGTGGGAAAGAGAAATACAATATAATTTCATCCAACTAGCCTAGAAAACACTGAAATTATTTGAAAATTTAGAAATTGAGATAAATGAGGACATTTCTTTAGTTAAAATTAATGCAGGCCCATGTAGGTGCCATGTGGTGAATACTGATTTTCAAAAGACTCAAAGAATTAAGGTTTTGATGACCTGAGGTTTACTAAAGTATTGATTCATTTTTTAAAAATTAAAAGATGTATGATTCTCCCATTTGTTTAGCACAAATGACTTATCCTTACTTTGAAAGCCCTCGACAGCCTTGATTTTGCCTTCCACATTCACAAGATGCACTCAGAGGCTGACAACCATTGGTAAAACTATAAAATAAAGAAAATAAAAGTTTCAACCCCACCCCAAAAGTGAACATCAATGAGGAGGGAGAGGGAAGTCTGCATGGGAACTGGTGGAAATTGTCCCCCAACTTTGTCTGCAGAATTTTTCTGTAGGCTCTAAGTCAAATTTGAAGGAAATAGGGAGGTTTACTCTCTGCCCAGCTATACAGAAAGGTGTCATTCTACAAGAAAGTCTGTATCTATGACCAAAATTATGGTATATAGTTGTGATTCACCTGTTCAGGAGGACCTCAGTGTTATACTAGGCAGTCAGTATTATGGTTATTATTATCATACTAGGAATAAGGCCTGTTGTGGAAATAAATACAACGAGTTCTAGAAAGAGGCTCTGGGAGAGTGCCAAGGCCTTGGGCACTCAGTGTCAATGTGCTGTGGTGACCTCAGCAGGGCATAATGACACAGAGTCCACCATTTTCTCCAGAGGAACTGATCCTTGCTACCTGAAGAGCAGTTGTAATTTTCAGTGATTTCCAGCCCTGAACTGGAGATTGGCAACACTTGTTACTCAGGAGGAAATGGCTGGTTTGGAGGGTGGAGTCTATGGGATTGTACCTGTCTGAGGTCTCACCCCTCCTCAAACCTCACCTTCTCCAGGCTCCACCTTCCAAATCTCCATGAATTTCCCAACCTGGAGTTGGCAACCCTATCTCCTTCCCAGCCAAGCATCAATCTGCCATTATCTGCTCCTCTGATTTCAGCTTTGCATCTTCTTCCCCCTCCCTCCTGGAGATCAGTTGTAATTCTGAGTGATTTCCACCTGTCTCCTGAGATTGGGAACAATGGTTCGCCAGAAGGGAATGGCTGGTTGGGAGGGTGGAGTCTATGGCATTATACCTGTCTGAGATCCCACCCCTCCTCAAACCTCTCCCTCTCCAGGTTCCATCCCTCAAATCTCTAGGAATTTCCCACCTGGAGTTGGCAACTCTATCTCCTTCCCAGCCTGTCATCAAGCTACCTTTATTTCCCCTCTCTCTTCAGCTTTCCATTTCCCCCCCACACACACCTGCAGCCTCTCCCGTGCTCTAAAGTCCTGACTGCCAAAGTCCACCATTTTCCATGTTCTGTGGCTGAATCTCTGTGTTTGGCAATGAAATCCCCAATCTTTGGGGGATTCCTGAAAAGTTGGCAACTCAAGGGTCTGGCCTTTCCTTGCCTCCTTGGGCTACCCCCTCCCTTTGTTATTGTGCAGAGCGGGGTAGACTAGGTGGTCAGAGCACAACACAGATTATTAGCCCAAATAAAAGAATTTATCTATTTACACAGTTATGGGGCGCACACACACTATAGGAGTAAGCACACACTATGAACCAGCAGGGCATAAACCCACAGGGGTTAAATACCATCCTCTTTCCCTGCACACCAGCCTCAAGCTCTCTGCTCTACCCTCTCTCTCTCTGGCCCAAGAGAGCAGGGAAACTTCCATTCATTCCTCAGTCCAGCCGGCTGTGGAGTGGCTGAATTTTCTACTGCCTCCAAGGGTTCACCCATGCCTCTGGCTTGTGGCCTGGACAGCCTGGTCAGCACAGGCAGCTGGAGCCATTTCTAACCTCCTGTAGGATGAAGACGGCCTCCTCCCTGGATGGGCTGCAGTCTATATTGATGTTGCGATAGTTCCTGTTTTCCCACCCTTTTCTGCCTTGGGGCAGCTGGGGAATATAGTCCAGCAGATGAGGAAGGCCCATTCAACCCAGTGAGTGATACTCCTACAGCCCCCCTCTCGGGAACTATAGCTCAATTAAACCTTATGGCAGAACATTTTAAACAAACAACCACAGACAACAGCCCAGCAGCCATCTTACAAACACAGGTAACTGCCATTTCGTTACACCTACCAACAGCCACTAAGGGAAAAGTTAAGTCCCACATAGGAGGCAAGCAGGAGAAGCGTCTTCGTTGAGAGACAAAGCCATTTCCTAGGAATTCTGACAGAGAAGAGTGGCTGAAGGGGAAATGGGCGGGAAAGAGGAGCAGACTCAGCACGTGGCCAATGGCACGTGAGTACTCTTGAGTGGCGGCTGGCAGGCCAATGGCACATGGAATCTTGCCACCCCAAGTCAGCTTTATATATAAGGAGAGATGGCATTGTGTGTAGTATAGCCAGGGGATCCTAAGATTGTCTGGCAGCCAGAAGTTCGAGAGCCAGTTTGGTGTAGTGGTTAAGTGTGCGGACTCTAATCTGGGAGAACCGGGGTTGATTCCTCACTCCTCCACTTGCACCTGCTGGATGACCTTGGGCAAACCATAGTTCTGGCACAGCTGTTCTTGAAAAAGAGCAGTTTCTATCAGAGCTCTCTCAGCCCCACCTACTTCACAGGGTGTCTGTTATGGGGAGGGGAAGGGAAAGGAGTTTGTAAGCTGCTCTGAGACTCTTCTGGGTAGTGAAGGGTGGGGTATAAATCCAATCTCCTCCTCCTCCTCCTCTTCTTCTTCTTCTTCTAGCTCGTTTAGTGTTATGCACCACTAGGTCATGAGCTAGACTTGTTTTTAAGGCAAGAGATATTTCAGACGTGGTTTACCATTCCCTTCCTCTGCATCACAACCCTGGTATTCCTTGGAGTTTGCCTTTCCAAATATTAGCCAAGGCCGACCCTGCTTAGCTTCCAAGATCTGATGAGACTGGGCTAGCCTGGGTTATCCATATCAGAGCGGGCAGTCAGCAGCAGGGAGGTACACAAAACTCAGTTTTTCATGGTTCCATTCAAGACCATTTAAATCCCCCCTCAAAACTCAAGAAACGTGGGCACCAGGGGACACCAGCAGATATAATGTGTGCCATGCTGGGGATTCCTGCTTAAAAATGTCCTGGGCATGGATCTTTTGTTTGTTTACTTCTGGTCTGCTGTTGGAGAAGTGGGGAGAAGTGCTGTTAACATGGAGTCCCCCGCATGGTTTTCATGACAAGAGATGAAGAGAGGTGGTTTGCCTTTGCCTCTGCATGGTGACCCTCGTCTCGGTGGCATTCTAGTACTAACCTGGGCTGAGCCTGGTTAGCTTCCAAGGCCTGATGGGATCAGACCAGTCTTGGCCACCCACGTCAGAAATGACACTCATAATCATACCTACCTCATAGAATTATTTCCAGACGTAGCTGTTATGCAGCGGTTGCAAGGCAGAATCTATCCCCCCCATCTTCCATCTCCTCTGCAGTTTCTTTGATCAGCCTTAGTATATTATCTTGTCCAATGTCAAAATGTCAGCAATTCAATCTACCACAAACACAGCTGTATTTAACAAACAAAAAGATAGAATTTAGAGGTCAGATCCGCTGACATTATTTTATATGCTCTCTGCACAGCCGTAGTGGAAGGCAGCAGATGGTTCAATTTACTGTGTCGTCTCAGAACACAAAAGAAGTTGCTGACTCGGCCATTATTCGCGTGGAGCCGCGGGTGACCCGAAGGACTGTAGCAAGAATACAGGCCCATTCCGTAACACTGTCTTGATCCCAGCTTTTTTATCATCTTGAATGCTTTCTTGATGATCCTGACTTATACTAAACCCCACGTTCTGACACCACTGAGTAAATACTGAATTTGTACCTAATGCTGATGTATGTCCTCCAAATATCCCTGTTTTATAGCTTACACTGCTGCTGAAAGATTCAGGGTTGCTGCAGGGAAACAAGTTGCCAAGGTATTTGTTGTGGTCCCTGTCACATCGTGGAGTAAGACTAGCCACTGTTTTGCCACCAGCACTTCAGGTGAAATCCAGCCCCCCACTCTCTGACATGGTTGCCCAAAGTCAGCCTCGCATGGATATCACTCAGTGGCATGCCAAGGAGCCAGGCAGGTGGGTAAGGACTTGTGCAGATTCTCTCAAGTTAAACAAACCATTATTTCTACAAGACACAACCTCGGGACATTGCAAAGGACAGGGCCTAGGCACACGAAGGAAAATAAATAAAAAGACAGTTGCTAACGGAAGAACTTACAATCCATGTTGCATCTGATTTGGGTAGCTGCAGGATGCCCCCCCGCCCTGGTGCCATCTGCAACTTCCTTTAGCATCCTTCCCCTCTGTTATCCTTCATGGCAAAAAAAAAAAAATGTTCCAAAGAGTTCCCAACAAGGAGTCCCCCCAAGAGCTGAAACCAAGAAGGAACCCCAAACAAAGGAACAGCCCCCCTTTGCAGACAACACCCCAGGTGCATTCTGGGGTCTTCAGTCAATCTGGTTGCTAAGCCTTGGGGCTCCAACTTACCAAACCTGCCCCCTACAATCAAGAGGCGTTAACACATCAAAGAGCTGGCTTCTTATCCCACCCAGTTGGAGAGGATGCTCTGTATCTAGCAAAGAGCATCTTTTCCATTTCTTCCCAGACACAAAGATGTCTGGACCACTTCCCATCACCATAAGTGACAAGGAAGAAGAAGAAAAAGAAGAAAAGAGATTGGATTTATAACCCACCCTTCACTCGGCATCTCAGAGTGGCTTACAAACTCCTTTCCCTTCCCCTCCCCACAACAGACACTGTTGGGGCTCAGAGAGCTCTTTCCAGAACTGTCCTTGAGAGAACAGCTCTGACAGAACTATGGCTTGTCCAAGGTCATCCAGCAGCTGCAAGTGGAGAAATAGGGAATCAAACCCGGTTCTCCCAGATTAGAGTCGGCGCGCTTAACCACTACACCAAGCTGGCTCTCCTGCCCCTCATCTCACCACAGTATTGATAAAGATCAGACCAAAACCATGCCCTATTTGGAAATGTCTGAAAGTTTCCAAACTCATGTGATGTTCATTTAGGTGGCTTGTTTGGATTAATTTTCCTAGACAGCAGGAAGCAAGAGGGGAGAGGAAAGGAGGGGAAAGAATGACTCCGTATCAGCCCCTGTGTACATGACAGGGATCCTCTCCAACCAAAAGAGTTCTGGACAAACAGAACAACCCCCTGGTATTTTCCATGCTCATTCTTTCCACTTTCCTGAATGTGGTGTGAAGTTATTCTCAGGGATCACCAAATCTTAACCACAGGATCAATTGCTAGGATTTTTGTGCCAACCCCCCCCCCTAGGAATTTGGGTTGGTTACTAGAACATGAATCAGTATTTGGAACTGCAGCAGACAAGCATGTTGTTTCTTCATCCCCAAGTTCCAGGAGCACCTTTTCACTACTAGGGACTGCAACAGTAAGGGAGAGACGGGGAAACCCTCATTGTACCTACAAATTGGGTTGAATCCAGATTAAAATTTCTGGTTGCTCAGGGGACTCCAATCAGAAGAAGAAGAAGAAGAAGAAGAGATTGGATTTATACCCCACCCTTCTCTACCCAAAGGCGTCTCAGAGTGGCTTACAAACTCCCTTCCCTTCCCCTCCCCACAACAGACACCCTGTGAGGTAGGTGGGGCTGAGAGAGCTCTGAGAGAAACTGCTCTTTTTCAAGAACAGCTTCAGTGGCACAGAGTACCCCTGCGTTCTTCTGCAGCCCACCGATCTCCCTGAAATGCTGATCCAGAGGGAACATGGTTGCCTGAGAAATCTCTAGAGGTTTGGGAGCTCAACCTGTGGAGGAGGGAATTAGGTGAGGGATGGTAGACCATAGAATCCTTCCTCTGAAGCTGCTATTTTTTGCAGGGGTACTGATTGCCGTAGTCTGGAGATAAATTGCAATACTGGGAGGTCTTCTGTCCCCGTCAGGAGATTGGCAAATTTGGAGACAAAAGACCCTTGGGGGAAATCCTGAGAAGCAAATTGAGGTGTTACAGCTGGAAGGCAGAATTAGTGGGAATTACTCCAGCCCTTCCACTAGGGGGCATTTCTAGCCTGGATCCAACCTACGGTGTAGCTGATGAAGGATTTGGATCTATGTGACCCTGGTACAGTTCTCTGGCTGTTACAACACAGCATCATATACCTTTCTTTAGGGTCTCAAATGCTCTGCCGTAAGATGGTAATATTGTTCAATGAAAAAAGGGGAAATATTGGTAGGAGAGTCGGCTGGTGCAGGCCTGAGTCTCCAGAACAAGAGATACTTTCTGATCACCCAGGGATTAAAGATGAGACCAATAGCACTTACATTATCACCAGCCAATTTTTTTTCCCAGTGGTAACTTTATTTCGGGAAGGAAGCTAACAGAAAATACTTCTGGGGATCTCCTCCCAAACAAAGTAAATATTCCTCGCTTTCTTGGAGCACTATCTGTAAAAAAATATTTATTTTTCCTTTTCCCTGAGAGTTCTCAAAAAAAAGCTTGGGAAACTGAACTAATTACAAGGTGATCCAGGGGATCTCACCCATCAAGTCTGAAGTTGGGGTGGGGGGAGAGATAGGAAATAAAGGTCTTCATTCTTTTCCTTATCAGGAAGAGCACATTAATCATACAAAGTGCTGATGGCTTCAGGGGACCCCAAATGGCAAAAGCCCCTGGAAACTCCTTAATAATTATTAAGAGACTTACATAATTTACCTGGAACATAAATCACTGATGACAGAATACAGGGCTAGAGGAAAGAAAATGTTTCTACATGTTGAAAAACTACACAATATTGATTATGTTGCTCCTTCCGTCTTTTCTTTTGCTCGGTATATAAATGCATGTGTTTACAACATAGATTCTGTTATATATCACAGCCCCACGTATAGTTTCTTTAAAGTAGTTCATGGTATTTCGCACAATAAAGGACTCGTTAACAGCCAGCCTACAAATGAGAATATTTGGTTTTAAATCACCTGCATCCTAGTGATGTGAACGTTTATGAAGTTAATCTGTTCCGAATCATAACTTTGCTGCATAGAGTTCAGTGTTGCCTGTTCTGTCAGGCAGTGATTACCCAAGATCTCAGGCACAGCTCTGTTTTCTGAGACTTTTTAACAAGAAACATCAGCATTTGACCTTGGGGACCTGAGCATTCAAGAATCCTCCAACAGATAATCTGAGGAAGCCAAAAACAAAAGCAAATTAACTTTTGCTAGATACATGTGATATTTCCCCCAACGTTATCTCCAGGTTCTTCTGATAGGTGTCTATTGCAGATGTGTTCTGGGAGCAGGTGCAGAGGAGAGTGACAAGGATGTTCGGGGCCCTGGAGACCAAGCCTTATGAGGAAAGGCTGAGGGACTTGGGAATGTTCAGTCTGGAGAAGAGGAGGTTGAGGGGGGACATGGTTGCTCTCTTTAAGTATCTGAAGGGCTGTCCCTTAGAGGAGGGCAGGGGGCTGTTCCTGTTGGCAGGAGAGGAGAGGACTCGCAATCATGGGTTCAAATTAAGGGCAAGGAAGGTACTGGCTGGATCTTAGGGAAAACTTTTTGTCAGTAAGAGTTGTGCAACAGTGGAATCAGCTGCCTAGAATGGTGGTGAGCTCCCCCTCACTGGCAGTCTTTAAGTAGCAGCTGGACAAACACTTGTCAGGGATGCTGTAGGCTGATCCTGCATTGAGCAGGGGTGTCAGGTAGTCCTGCCATGATGGATGGAGTAGGGGGGGAGGACGGGCTGTGGGCGCCATTGCGGCGTGGAGGGCGGGAGGTTGGGATCGTGGGGGTGTAGATTTATGCACCTGGTGTGTTAGAATGGAATGTGAGTCCGGCAGGCTCTATCTTGGGTAGACTTAACATTCTGACCTTGGTGGAGACAGGCTGCGAGCTTCCTATCGCTTTCAAAGCTGCAGCTTGGCTGAGAACAATGGGGGCGGTGGGAACTTCATTAGTGTAGTAACTTTCGATTCCCATCCGCATGCTAGTCCCTGATTGGTGGAGAGGGGGGGTCCCCATTCACCCCCTTTCTGGTATAACTGCTTGCTTTGTGTAACCAAGTTATTCTGAACAATGTACCTGATCCAGTAACCTTTCTATTGCAGCTTAACAATAAACGCTATTCTTGCTTGAATGAACAAGACCTGGTGTTTGGCTGACTAAGTTAGGGCTTCTGACAAGGGGGTTGGACTAGATGACCTGTATTACCCCTTTCAACTCTATGATTCTGTGATTCTAATTCAGTTCCCAAGCATGCATGGGCCTAATTCAGATCAGATATATGGGCTGTCCAGGTCAGATCTATGGGGAGATGAGGTTTATACCTTCCCCTCCTTCCTGACCTGAACGCCTCTGGGAAGGGCTTTTTGCCTCATTGAGGGCTCCACATGTACTGAGGGGGTTTACCCAACAGGATATATAGTGCCCTCCAGGGCCTTTTCATATTGGGAAAGCAGTACAGGGAAAAGGCTGAAGTCTCTTCTTCCCGTACATCACACTCCTAATCCAAATTGGGCCTATGCACACATGGGAACTGAATGGGAACTGAGTTCCTGACATGGTACTCCAGATATACATCTGACTGCATGGACCCAGGGAGGATCTGAAAAGAGAGTAACATGCATACAGTCCTTTATTTAGTGGGTTTTCTGAAAACAGCCATGAAGATTCACACAATATTACACTGAATCAGAGCCAAAGGAAGAATGTATGGGATATGAGTTGTGTTCAATTTATATTTGGAAATAGAGGTAAATGATAGACAATGAAAACTGAAAACATATATTGTGATATTTTCATATATTTCTTGATCAGTTTTGATGTACATTTCACAATTTTTGCATATAATAGCAATTGTCACGGTATTATTTCCTTCCTTCCTTTGGCTTTTTATGTACTGTGGTCCCTATATTTTTTGTTACAATGAATTAGACTATTGGTCCATCAAGGTCTGTATTATCTCCTCAGACTGGCAGCGGGTTTCCAGAGTATCAGGCAGAGGCCTTTCATGCAATGCTCCCTCTAAGCTGTGGCTTCTTGTGAGCAAAAATTCTACTTTGTGATCTACTGGCATTAAAGTTGTGAGTGAGTAATTTGGCTACTGCATACATTAGTTTGCTCTGGAGCCATCCTTCTTGAGCAAAGACAAAAACGTGTGAGTCGGAAGCTAAAAAAACCTGTGACCTAGATCACACTAATTCAGCTTAGAGGGAATACTGCTTTCATGTTACCTACTACTTGGTCATTGTAACTGGAGATGCCAGGGATCGAACCTGGGACCTAGATGCTCTGCAAGTGAGCCACAGCCCTTTCCATCCTAGATTCTTTTTAGATTCTCTTACATACTCTATTGGAACCCTAGTGTCAAGGGGATGGGGGTGGGTAGGATTTGAAGTCAGGGCAGGCATGTGGACAGCACTCTCTATATGTGAAGAACTTAAACATCAGTTCTAGGGTAGGGATTGTTTATTGTCTATTATATGAATAGTTCCCAGCAGAGGGATTTTGGGGCTATTTTTGGGCAGGAACGCATAGGAATGGAGTTCCGGCTGGCTCCCAAGTTGGCCACACTCAGCATAATAGGCCATACCCAACAGCAAAAACTCATTAGGACTGGCTACATCAGGGGTGTGTGGACTAACGTGCAAATGAGTTCCTGCTAAAAAAAAAGCCCTGGGTTTTGATAACAAACAAGGTAAATAGAATAAGAAGCAAAAGGTGGGTGTGGCTGGATGACCACACTTCTGGTAACATGGGGGTGTGGCCTAATATGCTAATAAGCTGTGCTATCAGGGGTGTGGCCTAATATGGTAATGAGTTTCTGATGTTGGGTGTGGCCTGTTATGCTAATAAGTTCCTGCTGGGCTTTTTCTACCAAAAAAGCCGTGGTTCCCAGTATGTCTCAGTAAGTTTCCCAGGGAAGGAGAAAAGAGGTAGGGGAACAGCCAAGGGGAAACGAAACAGTAGCTGTAAAAGACAGTGAGTATGAGCTATTCAGTGGCAACTAGACAGTAGCAATTTATTTGTGGTGATCCCATAAAACCATATACTTTTGCATAATTCTAGGGTTCAATACTAATTAAAGTAACTTTTGACCAGAAGTGTGTTCTTTCCAAGTTGCTAGTCCAGAGAAACCAACTCGGAGAGAAGAGACAAGCACATGGTTGGACAAAAAGATGCAAAGGGTTGAATGGGAAGAGATTTTAGGGTTAGGAAGGGAAAAGGCTGTATTCAATGAAAATGCTGTAGGGAAAGATTGGTTCAGTGGCCAGAACAGGCAAAGGAGAAGCTAAGGGAGAGGACTGGATAGAAAATGTGGAAGGTCAAATCAAGAAGGGAAGGAGAAGGAGAGAAGGAAAAATCATACTCTGCCTGTCTTGACATGGATGTCCAATAATTTCTGGATCAGCAGTGATGGAAGACAACTCAAGAACAGAACTGGAGGTCCCTTCCAACTCTATGATTCTATGAACTACCATGGAGGGTTTGGTGAGCCCTATTTATGTACCTGGGTTTACCTGCGCATGAACAGGGGAAGGATTGCTATTTTAAACTGGTTCAGAACTAAGATCCAAGATGTTACTGGGCCAAAAGTCAAGATCTGGCAGCTCACTGGTGAAATCTGTGTTGCACTGCAATCGATGCAACTTTTGGATACAAGACCCCTTTGGTGAAAGAGTCAGAATTTTCCAGCAGTTACTGAATAATTCAAACCTTCCATTGTAAGGGGGTACTAGTAAGGAATACCTAGCTGATATAATGGAAAGGGGAAACATATTTGGTTGCCAATGTTTGAGTTAACTTGGGAAATGAGGATGGCTCTAACATTTTGCTAATGGCCTGGATGATGGCCCTTCCTAGGTGCTTGATTAGATTTCCAGAGAGGGGGTTAGGAAAGATCAGTTATTACCCTGTAAGTAAGGGTTATTACCTATTACCAGGGTGAGGAGCTACTGGAGGATCACTCAAAAAAGCTCTAGTTATTTTGAGCATAGAGTTGCAGTCAAGCTCCACCCCTTTAAAAATACCTGGGAAAATATATGCCTTAACTGAGAGAGTCTGCCCATCCCTATCCAAGCCTCTGGCCTTGTGAAGCCAGAGGATCCCGGGGTGCAAAAGACATGGGTCTTGGCAGGGGAGCATGGGGACAACACAGGGAGGGGTTGGATTGGGGGGATTTGGGCTGGGGCTGGGATGCAGCTTCCTTTCAGTTTCCCTGATCTGAACAATCACATGAATCAAATCCTTGGTCCATCAAGGTCACTATTGCCTACACAGATTGAAAGCAGCTTTCAGGTGGAGAGGTCTCTTGTTTCACCTACCACCTGATCCTTTTAGCTGGAGATGCTGGGGACTGGACCTAGGACTTTTAGCATGTCAAGCAGATGTTCTACCATTAAACCATGGTCCCTCTCCCCAAAAGGCCTTGTCTGTGTATGTAAAGTGCCATCAAGTCTCAACCATGGGCAACCCCAGCAAGGGGACTTCCAGGGTGAGTAAGAAACAGAGATATTTGCCATTGCCTACCTCTGCAGAGTTTTCCTGGGTTGTCTTTTTTCCAAGTACTGATCGTGCTTAGCTTCTGAGAGATGACAAAATCAAGCTATGCCATGCCACCTTCCCTCCCTAAACAATGCCCTACTGGGATGGTATTTGCTCTGGATATTATTTGAGCCGTTCAGTCTTGACTTGTCTCCCCCCCCACCCACCCCCAGCAGGGCTAATAGCAGCTTGGGCGAATGGCAGTTTTGGTTTAAAATAATAGAGGGAGGAGCAGAAGAGTTATTCCCCTGTTCTCCAGGTCCACAAATCTGATCCAAATCTACCCCCAATGTAGTTGCATTTTAACACAATCTCCCCATCAGGTCACAGATCTCCACACTGTGTTCTTTAGCCCTGAACATTTGACAAAATGTAACTCAAGGATGGCACTAAATCAAAGGGTTGAAGGGTGTGATTTTTTAAAGGTTTCATTGAACATCAGGAAAATGGTACACCAAGAATTGAGAAACGATGGCGTTGTAAGACACTATCCCTTGCCATCTGTAATTGTTTCCATCTTTGTGTCTGTCACTTACTGCCTTTCAAGGTCTTGTATTCTGTAGTTGCTGGGGGGGGGGGGGTTGTTCCTTAGAACCAACCAATTCAGATAAATAACTCTACCTGGTTCCACCCAAAAAGGCGCTTATGAAACTTCTTCTATTTTCTTACCTTCATGTCAAGGTGTGAAAAAGCTGTCCACACGAAGAAAAGAAAGAGATTGGTTCTGACTTCATGGACTTCTAATTGATTTCAAAGTTCATTTGCTGCACTTTGCTGAAGATGGGGCAGAAAAAGCTATGAAGACGGGTAGGGCTGTGTCAGCGGAAATCTATCCCCCGTAAACTTTGAATGCAGTTATTTTTACGAGGGGTGGAAAGCTCCCATTATTTACCAGTCAGCCTGAACCTCCGAACCAAATCTTCCCCTCTCTCCTTGTCTCCACTGATCATATTTCCTTCTTGGTACTCTGCCTGCTTTCTCTCCTTTCAGCAAGACTGTTCCCAAAATACCTCCGGGTGCATTCTCAGCTCTAGATGTTCATTACCCGGAGATGCCCTGAGCCCCGGATAATTTATTATCTGTAGACTAGAGTCTGGGGAACCGAACTATAAACTTCCTTCATTTGTGTGGCATAGGAATCACTTGAAATTTAGTTTTAAAAAAACAGGTTTTAAAAAATTTCCTACAGCTGTTGAGAAAATGTCATTCCCATACATAGTTATTCTTTTTCTTGAGCTGCCTTCAGATGTCACACTTAAGTTTGGTTCAGGGAAAACGTGGCATCTTCACCTCCTTAGGAGAGCTAATTGCAGCAGGGGACTGGCTTAAATGGCCACTCCAAGAGCCTGTTTGCATTGGCTGGGCCACACAAGAGGAAAACGGCCAAGACCTAGGCTGGTTCTGCATCTGGCATTCACTCCACGTCTTCTCAACACTACGTATGTCCGCATTGTCATTTTTGTCACTCGTCTTTCCCTATTGCTTCAGGGTTCTCCCCCCCACCTCCAATTGGTTTTGCTCTCTCCAGTAGTCCCAGAGGGAGCAAAACACATGTGGAAGGGGCAGCAAAGCAATAGGGACAAAAGAGTGACAGAAATGACGATAATGTATTTATTTATTTGGATTTATATCCCACCCTCCCCTTATCAGACTCAGGGCAGGCTCCAACAGTATAAAATACAGTGCAATTAAAGCCACATTAAAACACAGTATAAAATAACATAACTCATATATGCCATACAACTCTAGTAAAAAAACAGATACCTAAGTGGTTGATGGTAGTAGAAATTAAATTTGTTGGAGATCTATAAGATCTATAAGATTTAGGATCTCAGTCCCAGGCTATAGATGGGAGCCAACCCAAGGAGGGGGACGCCCGCTGCCTCAACCAAAAGCCTGGTGGAAGAGCTTCATCTTGTAGGCCCTGTGGAACTGTAATAGGGCCCTGATCTCACACGGGAGCTCATTCCACCAGGAAGGGGCCAGGGCCGGAAAAAGGGAAAGGTGCAGCTCAAAACCACATTCAAATACCCTGGGCCAATGCTGTACTGACTGCAAAGTCACTCCTGAAGAGCCATAAAATAGCCATGAAGCTATGCGGAAGGTACCATAAAACCCAATAATCAAAGAGAGTGAAAGTGGCACAGAGTGTGGAGGCTATACCATAAAATCCAGTGATCAAAGGAAGTGAAAACAGCATGCAACCAAGAGGAGAATTTCTGTTCCAATGTGGGTTTCATAAAACAACGAAGGGAAAAGCCAATGCAGAATGGCCCTTGCAGCTCCTTCCCATTTAAAAACATGGGATGGATTTATCCCCAGCAAGCATTATGGCTGGCTCTGCAATGAAGCATGGGGAGGCGATGGAGGCATCTCTGGAGACGGCAGCCTCCACACTTGCCTCCGCCACCTTGCCTAGAGTCCCCCCTTCACTGCAGCTGCATCACCATGGTGCAGCCTGCCCACCCCCCTCAGAAGCTGAAGCAGCTGAAGCCAGTGATGCAATCTGGGGCATGCCCACTGGGACTTCCTGAACTCTTGAGTTGGCTCTGCATCCTGGATGGTGGTGGGTACCATGAGAGATGGTGGGTGGTGGTTGATGGGGGCAGCAAAGGTGGACAGAGGTGGCAATAGCCTCTGGCATCACCCCTTGTCGAGCTTGCAGTCTCGTAACAAATTCTAAATCTAATGGCTGTTCTCAGACTGCCATTTGAGTATCAGTGTCCTATCTGGAATGCTCTGTGAAGGGGAAGTCCATTACCCATAAATGGTAAAGATAAAGGCAAAGATGGGACACTGCTGGATGGGGTACTTGCTTAGAAATGGGTGCGATGATGATGTAGAAAACCTATATCCAGCACCCAAACCACCTCCATGTTGTCTCTTGTTGAATCGGGAGAGTTTGCATTTCTACTGAGTGTATTTTTGCAGCTGTGACACCGCTAATCATCTTTTGGGGCTAATTCCAAGAACCATCTTTTTTAACAACAGACAACTGGCACTCTCAAAGCAGGCAGTGCCCAGCCATTTGTTTGGTTGGAAGATCTCTACATTTAGCCCTAGGTGCATAGATGGATAAGAAACTGTGAGCTTAGCGCCAAAACTAACAGACATCAGTTGGAACAATTACAGCTTTCTCCAAAAATCAAGTGTCATTTTCAAAAATGAAATAGGATTTCAAAATCGGCTGAACAATGTTGACCAAAATTTCATATTGCAATAGAGTTTCCAGGCTGGCAGCCCTGTTTGCTTCAAGAAGTAGCGGGGCAGGGGGGGAATGATGTCGGTGACATGACTATGTCATTTCCAGGAAAAACCCAGAAATGACATGGTAGCTCTAGGAAGCACCAGACACTCTGTAGTTTTACCATAGAGCTACCCTATGCCACTTTTGGGTTCCCAGAAGTGACATAGAGATGCTGCTCCCATTGCATACCCCATATGCCTGCCCCCAATCCTCCTGCTGGTTGTCAGGCTCAGCCTGGCAGCTCTAGACTGCAGTTTAAGGAAACTGATGTAAATAAATGCATTTTGTTGTCAGTTGAACACCACAAAGTTTGAGATCAGTGGAATTCGTGATTCTGCAAGTGTTTTGTACCATGAATGTGTTGGCAGAGTGCAGATATGCAATAATATGAAGCACAAACTGTTTAAAGAATAACGTCAGTTTATTAAGAGAACAAACTTTGTAAGAAAGAGGAGAGAGAGAGAAGTCTAACTCTCTAACTAGCTAGGAGAGTAAGCAGGCTAACAGTCCTCACAGCAGGAGCAAGAAGACCTAACTGAGCCAATCAGGAAACAGGAAGGAGACTATTTGAAAATAGCAGGAAGTCCCTAATCTCACTATGCTAACTATTTATCCCTTCTGCTGACCCCTGCAGGATGTGCTTGTCATCTTCTCTATCTATGTACAATAGACCTTGTATATTCCAACAGAATGACCACAGCATGATGTAAACATTTTAGGCCCATATGCGCAAAGATGGTTTACGGTCCTGCCTTAAACAGAATACATGGAGCCTTCACATGACCGCAAGTCCTGCTGGGAAGCTGCAGGGCTTCAAATGCTCTGCTGTCAGCTTTGCAGCTAAAACCACAACACTTTAGAAACCTTAAATTAAGTCTCACAGGGGGAAAGAAACGATCACAGACAAGAATAGCTTTTGACTAGTGAATGGCTGTTTCTCCCAATGATTGCTGTATCTTTGACCTCTTCTGTGAAAAGGAAACTGGCCCGGCATTTTAAAAAGTTATTAGAGCAATTTGTGACTCCCTGCTGTGCAATGAATTTTTCTAGGTGGATGCTAAAAGCTTTGGAAACTGGCCATTAATTGATTAGACTAAAATATCTGCATTCTCTATTTCTCTCTGCATACATTTGCACATATCAGAGATTTATATGATGATCCTGTGTAGAGTTACTCCAGTCTTCAGGGGCCAGATTTCAGTGGGCTTTGACTGGAGTAACTCTGCATAAGACTGCACTTTTAGCTTCCTTTCCTTTTTTTCTCAGAAGAAGCATCATTTGTTTCTTGAAAGTTTCCATGGTCCTACCTGGAGGCCTCCTAACACAAGCCACTGGCCTGAATCCTACTACTTTGCAAAGTTTGAAACCTTCCTGTAGCCAAAGGAGCTGTCCTCCAACATAAGCCATTCTTCTGTAGGAGTAAGAGTTAGAGGAAAGTTTATTAGGCTGGAAGAAACAGAACAAAATTAGAGTCCAATGGCACCTTTAAGACCAACAAAGTTTTATTCAAGACGTGAGCTTTCGTGAGCACACACACTTTGTCAGATTATGAAATGGAATTACATATCATCAGGGGTCATTTCATAGAAAAAGAGCTGCAGGAGCTCATTAGCATAAAGTATGCTAATAAGCTACACGGCTATTAGCATAATAGCTCATTAGCATATGCCACACCCCCTGACATCACCAGAAGTGATGTCAGAAGTGAAGCAAAAGGGGGGGGTGGCATCTTCAAAAGCCTCCCCTCTCCTTCCCCAGCCAGCCTCACTAGAGTTGGCCTGCAGAAGTAGGAAAGAGGGAAGGAAGAGAGAGAGAGTAGAGAGAAGAAAAGAAGGAAGGAAAGCCTGCCTCCTCTTGCTTCCCCGGGGCCACAGCGCTCCAGTGCGGGCCCCGAAAGGACAGCGGCAAGTCTCCTCATGCCTCCCTGGGCTGCAGTGCTCCAGAGCAGGCCCCAGGAGGCCGGATGGGCCTCCTCATGCCTCCCCGAGGCTGCAGCACTCCAGCACGGGCCCTGGAAGGCTGGCGACAGGCCTTCTCGAGCCTCCCCCGGGCCACAGCACTTGGGTGCAGGGAGCTGGGGGTGGGGCTTGCTGCCACTGCCCTTTGTGTCAGCACCTGGGCTGCCGGAGCTGTGCTCTGGCATGCTCCGGCCCCAAAAGACCCCTGCATATCATAGTTGTATATATATGTGGCTTGTTAAATTAGCATGCAAAATAGTGAAAATGTTTTTTAAAAAAAAAAACAGATCAAAAGAATGACAAGTTCGGTTTCTGATTATCATCTGCTTTGGTTCAACTGGGGGGGCAACATAGGTAATAAATATGTTAGAACTGGAGATTGATGCGTCCTAATTTGTGAGAATCCCATCCTTAGACCCCCATCCATCTCCTTTCTTGCATGGAGGTGAACTTTACAGCATCTTTGCTATGTAGGGTATTTTCCTTGTCCCCAAAACAGAGAAAGACAAAGCAGTGTGCAGACTGCTATTCTATCCATTTTGTATTTTTTTCAAGAGCTACCATATTTCCTTCATAATGATTTTGAAAAAGCCTTGGGCTTGGTTCCTAAGAACATGTTCTATGTGTGCTAGATAGCACACACAATATTTATTTGTCCCACATCTCTCCTTCTATTGGCAAAACATGGCTACAATGACCCAGTTCTGTTACAGCCAGAAAGAGCTTTATAGACTAAATTGCCATAACTTTTGAGTCTGCATACGCAAATGTTTTGAACTCCTTGTAATGTTCTGCAGCCAGCAAATTTTCCAAGTCATCAAACTGTTAACAAAGAAAGTGACATAGGGTGGTGAGTAGGAGGTGGTGAGGAGATGATGTGGGGGTGTCATGGTAAGATTGTACCAGAGAGTTTCTAGAAATTCCTAGATCTAGTGTAGTCAGCTCTGGGTGGTGACCCCAAAGTGACTTCATCATGCTCACATCACCGATGAGTTTTTGAAAATTAAATTAATTTTTTTTAAATATTTGATTTATCCCCTGCCACTGTGCCAAGTGATGATGGGCAATGGGAACTTGGGGAGGGGATCCCAAGGGCCTGGCAGCCCTAAAGGGGCACCAGATCCTGCATTCTTCAGTTCCTTCCAAGTTTTTGGTAGAAATTAGCAATTTTGGTGAAGAAGAAATTCTCCCCCAAAAAAACACTGAGATTTTGCAAATGTCCACTTTTTAAAATTCTGCTGGGCATGGTCTTTTCACTCGTTTGCTGCATTTGGTTTGTGTACCCACTCACTGCATTGGCTATTTGGCTGCTTCTTTCGCCTTTCCTGATCAGTCATGTGATTAATACAATGGCATCAAGAATTCTGCAATGAAAAGGATGACATCACAGTGCTACGCCCAGGTTCGGATGATAAGGGTGAGAGTAATAGAAAAAGAAGAATTGGTTTTATACCTCACTTTTTCACTACCCGAAGGAGTCTCAAAGTGGTTTACAGTTCTCTTCCTCTCCCCACAACAGATACGCTGTGAGATAGGTGGGGCTGAGAGAACTCTCAGAGAATAGCGACTGGCCCAAGGTCATCCAGCTGGGTTCATGTGGAAGAGTGGGGAATCAAACCCGGTTCTCCAGATTGCTCTTAACTGCTACATCGTACTGGCTCTAACAGAAAGTGAGGACAAGTCTGAATCCATCAGAAAATCTTTTCACAAGGATTAAGACTGAGGAGGTGGGTTTTGATACTGCCCAAAACAATTCAAAAGAAAACATGATTTGATGTTTTTAATACAATGGAAATTTAAAAGGCGCATAAAGGAAGCTATTTGGTGAACAGCAGTCAGAGAAAGCTACAGAGTGATCCAATGATAAGAGCGATCCAATGTATATGAATCTGAAGACTGGTGTTTTTTTCAAAAAATTGACAAACATGACTAGAATCTGTTCAAATGAATGGTCACTGCCATTGCTTTTCAAGAAAACCTTCACTTCCCATCTATTCTTAAAGGGCGATTTTCTGTACCAGTGCCTCGGATACAAATAATCTGTCTTCAAAAGTGTGATACCCATGTTGTAACTTTTTAAAAGGAAACCATTCAATGAAACTCTTCAGAGGTGAATGATTAATAGAACCTCTTTACGTACTACTGTACAGCGGTGTACACACAGCTGTTTCTGAAGGAAAGAGTTGGGGAAGCTTTATTGTATTTTAAAAGCTACTGCAAAAAAAAAAAATCTATTCTTTTCTCTAGTGGATTCTCAATCATCCCTGAAAAGATCTACCCTGCCACATGGAATGAAATGCAGGGAAAAGATGTTCTAAATCTGTTTTGCTGTTTAAGGGAGGGCTCCAAAATAGCCTCAGAAATGTTATGACATTCATAAGCATGACTCTTTTTGTAGCAGGAACTCCTTTGCATATTAGGCGACACACCCCTAATGTAGCCAATCCTCCAAGAGCTTACCGTAGCCCCTGTAAGAAGAGCTCTGTAAGTTCTTGGAGGATTGGCTACATTAGGGGTGCGTCGCCTAATATGCAAAGCAGTTCCTGCTACAAAAAGAGCCCTGTTAAGGATGTCTTAGTGATACTAGTGCCCTGGCAAAAGTCCAGGATGGGCCCCTCCAAATCACAGCCCCCATCTCCTCCCCAATAAAAGTCCAGGATGCCCCTCCCAGATCACAGCCCCCCAACACCTCCCCAGTACCAGCTCTGGGTTGGGAAATACCTGGGGATTTGGGGAGGGGGGAGCCTGGGAAGGTACAGTTTGGAGAGGGGAGGGGCATCTGCAGGATATAATACCACAGAGTCCACCTTTCAAAGCAGCCATTCTCTCCAGGGGAATTGATCTCTATTGTCTGGAGACCAGTTGTAATCATGAGAGATCTCCAGGACTCACCTGAAGGTTGGCAAACCTACCCATGCAAGGCCAGCAGGAACCACCACTGCTGCCAGAAGTCAGCTGCTCGAGCTGCAGATGGGAATGGCGTGAGTGGTGGCAGCTGTGGGCACCCACTCTTTGTTGGGGGGGGGATGAGGTTGTGTTTACTCAGGGCCCAGATTAGGGGACCAGGGAAGCTTCCTTAGTTGCCCACGTTGCCCCCAGTTGTCTTTGACACTTATAAACCATTTATAAATCATCTTCCTCCAAGGTTTCTGCCCCCATTTTTCGCTCAGAGCTGTAGTATAATGTAGGTTAGGTTGAGAGCTAGTGACACCAGTTTGGTGTTGTGTGGTTAAGAGCAGCGGACTGTAATCTGCAGAACCGAGTTTCTTCCCCCACTCCTCCTCCAGATGAAGCCAGTTGAGTGACCTTGGGTCAGTCACAGTTCTCTCAGCACACTCTCAGCCTCACCTACCTCTCAAGGTGCCTGTGGTGGGGAGAGGAAAGGAAGGCAATTGTAAGCCGCTCCAAGACTCCTTTGAGCAGTGAAGGGCAGGGTGTAAAACCAACTCCTCCTCCTCCTCTTGCCAGCAAGCCAGCCAGCCAGCCAGCTGGCTGTTTGGTTATGCTATCTATCTGCCTAATAAATTTCTATCCTGCTCTTCCTCAGATCTCAGCGCAATGAAAGTTATTTTCTCTTCCCCATTTTACGACATTTATAAGGAGGTGATCTTTAACCTTGAGAGGTAAATTAGATGATGATACTGTGCCTAGCTGAAGATCTTCCAGTGGGCAGCCAAAAGAAAGAAGTGAACCCAGCTCTCCTTGGCCCAAGATGGACCTTTTACCCATTGCACCATCTTGGTTCTCCTTAGGGGGCTTCAATGTTATCTTTCTGAAAATATTTAGGGCATAAGATTTCCTTCTTCCTTGCAAAATAACATACTGATTATCCCTTTGGAAGCAAGAGACCTGCAGCTTTAATGACAGTCAGCACCTACAGAAAGGAGGCATGAGAGACCTTCTCTGTCACTGATCTCCAGGCTAGGAAAAAGCTGTATCCACGATATTTGTGAAGATAGCAAGCTGCCCTTACACCATCAGATCTCTGCACTAGCTGGCTTAGTACTATTGGCTCTGATTAGTTTGTTGTTGAAAATACAACAGCCCCAGCAAGGAAAATAAAGCGGTGACAACAACTGAGCTGGAGAAGACATTTATCTGTTTAAAATATTTCTATGCTGCCTTGCCTTACCAGTCTTCCAGGCTGGTTTCCAACATCCCCTCCCCAATAAATGCAAGAGAACACAAGATTCTTTAAGAAAACCGTAACAAGTGGAAGATCTATTTGTTATTGTTCTCCTTGCTGGATTAGATGCTTTCACGCAGGAAAATCCTATTGAGATCCATTCCTCTAGTGCCTTGAATGCTTATTATCCAATGCGCGTGGAAGCAGCCCGAGCTGCAAGATTCCACTTTGGAATCTTGCTGGAACAGAATGAAATAATTCCACTCAGAACTCAGCAAAACATTCCACCCATCCTTAGTCTTGCTTCTTCTCAGAAGGCACCCTTCCCTGGATGGCCCAGGCTAGCTTGGTTTCATCAGATCTTGGAAGCGAAGCAGGGTCAGCCCTGCTTAGCACTCGGAAAGGAGACCACCAAGGAAGTCCAGGGTTGCTACGCAGAAGCAAGCGATGGCAAACCACCTCTGTAAGCCTCTTGCCTTGAAAACCACACGAAGGGTCGCCGTGGGTGAGCTGCAAACTTGACAGCACTTCCCGCCACCACTAATGTCTGCAGCTCACAGAAAGATGGTGACTTGAAAGTGAGCAATGTGAACAAGAGAAGCTTCACTGCCATAAACGAATAGCTGTGGCAAGCAATCCGTGTCCATTTTTGAATTGCGCATTTAAGTGCCAGGATGTTCAGCACTAGAGTGAGCAATGGGTTAGACATATTTTGTGAGAATAATCACTCTTTTCACCAGGCCTTGGGTCCAGTTACCTTTTCCACTCGGGGTCAATTCTCCCTGGTACAAATCTGAATGAGTCAGTTCCGGGTTCCCCAGGCCCTGGCTTGCTTTCACCACAAGCACACTGGAAGGTCTGCAAGGAGGGGGGGATGTGTCTTGGGGATGGGAGCGCAAAGGGGAGGCAAGACTCCTGCCTTGCCCTTGGCCCATTTCCCAAGACAAAATGGTACCAGTGGGAGTAATTTGCCCTTTTTGGGGCTCCAGGTGCACAGAATACAACATGCGCAGATCCAAAGTGGAGCAAATAACCCCCTCTTGGGCTATGGCCTTGAGCTGAATGGGGCCCCTGTGGGCTTAAAAAGTAGAGCTGGCAGCTCTGGGTTGGGAAATACCATGAAATTTTGTGGGTGGAGCCTGATGAGGGTGGGGTTTGGGGAGGGGAGGGACTTCAGTGGGGTATAATGCCATAGAGTTTAGCTTCCAAAGCAGCCATTTTCTCCAGGGGAACGGATCTCTGTCACTTAGAGATCAGCTGTAATCACAGGAGATCTCCAGCCACCACCTGGAGGTTGGCAACTCCATCAGAAAGCCATTCCCCACAGCTGATGTCTATGCCATACGGTGTAGTTTGGCTCTCAACCTCAGCTAATTCCCCTGCTCATGACTGCCACATGGTTTTTCTCCATGCATGTCCCAGCAAAGTCTTTTTGGTGGCCACGGGAACCTTTTTCATCAGCAGCAAAGCAGCAAAGGATCCAACCCTTTTTCTGTATCCTTATTTCATCTGACTACTACTGCTTCAGTCCTTGCCCCAGCTGCTAATTTTCTCCCTCCTTTGGCCACATTTCAGCCAACCACGTAGCGGGCTACGTTGCCAGGAGTCTATAGGGTGAGTGAAGATGTTAGGGAGGGCAAACTGGAGTGATTCAAAGTGAGAAGTGGTCTATCTGGATGGTTCATATGGATGATCCCACCAAACCAGAGGTAATGCACTGAATGGGATAACTCCCACAGCTGATTTGAGTACATGATGATGTCACTTAGGGCAAGTAAAATCAGTGGAGATTAATAGTTAATAAGGAGGAGGAGGGAAAGGAGTCTCTGAATACTGGAAGGCCAAAAAAAAAGTGTGCTATATTAGGCCAGTTTGGTGTAATGGTTAAATGCACGGACTCTAATCTGGGAGAACCAGGTTTGATTCCCCACTCCTCCACTTGCACCTGGCTGGATGATCTTGGGCAAGCTGTAGTTCTGATAAGAGCTGTTATTGAAAAAAGAGCAGTTTCTGTCAAGAGCTCTCTCAGCCCCACCTACCTCACAGGGTGTCTGTTGTGGGGAGGGAAGGGAAGGGAGTTTGTAAGCCACTCTGAGACACCTTTGGGTAGTGAAGGGTGAGGTATAAATCCAATCTCCTCCTCCTCTTCTTCTTCTTCTTATAACACATTCAAACATGTTCATAGAAGACTGACAAGCGTTGGCTCAGTTCTGAAAGATTTCAAGCATGTTACCAGAAGAACATATCTTTCATAGTGTTTACTCTCTCAGTACTGTTGGTGTAAGGGATCAGCAAAGCCTGATCTTGTCAGATCTCAGAAGCTAAGCAGGGCTGGCCCTGGTCAGTATTTGGGTAGGAGACCACCAAGAAAGTCCAGAGTTGCTACGCAGAGGCAGGCAATGGGAAACCATCTCCGAAAGTCTCTTGCCTTGAAAACCGTATTGGGTCGCCATAAGTCAGCTGCAACTTGACAGGGCTTTCCACACCAGCCAGGGAAAAAATATTCCTGAGTGTTCACAGCACACACTTCCCTACCCGATACCTGGGCCATTGTAGCAACAGGTAGTAACTGATAGGAGCCTCTTTTCACAAGCCTGCGGGGCTGCTGCTGTGGTGTCAGGATTTTCAATTAAACAAGGTCTTCTTTCATCCTAGTAACAAGTGATGCTGTCATTTAGCCAATCAGATCTTCTGCATTGCAAATACTGTTTAAAAGTCTGCAGTTACCATTGTGTTCAGGCTTCAGGGGTCAGCCTTGATCCTAGTTAAGCAAAATACATTGCCTATGAAAACTGGTAGTAAGAAGGTTTTGTTTTTCATCGCTGCAGGGCTTCCTAAGGGATTAAAGTATCTTGTAAATGATTTGATATGCCACCTGCCAGTTCCTGTGTTTACATTAAGCAAACAGAAATGGTTTTAGTCTTCATATTTCCTATACCTTTCATCATCAATCTTTTTTTAGAAATCTACATTCCCCACTTGTAAGGCTTCTAGTGTATGCTCCTGGTCATTCATTTTTATTTATTCACCTCATGCATACCCTACCTTCTCCCTAATAGGAACCTGAAGCAGCTTACCCATTGTTCTCCCTTGCAACAACAGCCCTGTGAGGTTGGTTAAGCTGAGAGTGTATAATAATTGGCCCATGGCCACCCAACAACATTTTGTGGCAGACTGGGGATTTTAAACTTGGTCTCCCAGATCCTGTCCTGACCTGGACAGCCAGGCTAGCCTGAACCTGTCAGATCTCAGAAGCTAAGCAGGATCAGTCCAGATTAGCATTCGGATGGGAGACCACCAAGGAAGTCCAGAGTTTCTAGGCAGAGGCAGGCAAAAGAAAACCACCATGGTGGTTCTGAAGGGGATTTCAAGCAGCTTCTCCCCCCCACACACACACTCGCTATGGCTCCTGAGAACAGGGTGGGGGGACACAGTTGCTCTATATTACTCACTTAGGATTTCTAACTCCTGCTGGGGAAACATCTGGAAATTTGCATCTGGAGGATGGGGTTTGGGAAGAGGAGGGATCTAAGTGGGGTATAAGGCCAGAGAGTCCATCCTCCACAGCAGCCATTTTCTTGTTTTAAGATCAGTTGTAGTTCTGGGAGATCTCCAGGCCCTACCTGGAGGTTGGCAAGTAGAGTTGATAGCCCCCAGGTCCACACAGGTTCCCCCCGCTCCTGGGAGTTCAAATCTTCCCTGGCCAGCTGGCCGCCAAGGAAATCCCACCCCTAAGCCCCGCCCCCAAGATGCAGCCACACCTCTCCTTCCCTGCTAAAAGATTTAAAGGGCTTCATGTTACGTATGAGACTTCAGTTAGCTCTTAACAAGTGATTCAGCTTTATTTGAACATGACAGAAAAACCAACACAAAAACAGGAATGCAGAAAGCTCTCTTTTAAACTTTCCAGGCGAGTATAACCACGCCCCTTAGTGTGTTAATAAACAAACAAAATGCTGACATAAGGACCAATGATTTCAGTTCTCTCCGGAACCTTTCTTATGCTCTGATTGGTCTACTGCGAAGAGTAGCCAATCAGAACATGCATTCTACAATACCAGCCTTGGATGGCTTAAGTTGAAGCTCAGGCATTATTGTATGTGTGCACAATATATAACATCCCTCTCCCCTAAGATAAATCAATCCCTGAGCACACAAAATCTTTTAAGTGTGATGGACGACATCGACTTTGTTATGACCACTGTAATGTCCCGGCCGGAGGCTGTACCTTGGTGTCCATAGTTCTTGGACTGCCTTTGTCCATAGTGGGACTAAGTGTCAATGGGCCGGTAGGGCCGGTGTCTGGGATCGGGAGCTGCCTGGCCCCCAACTCTGTGTTTGGCTCTAAGTCTGTGGGGTCATTGGTATCCTCAGAGTCCTGAGGCTCCAACTGCTCGGTAGTTGGCATCAGACCTTTGGGTCTCCCAACAGAATTCGGTGTGTGCATCTGTCCAACACCGCCAAAGTTGGTCGATGTGGAGCCTTAGATCCCTACTGTCTGCTGTCCTTACTACGTAGGAGAGCGTGCCAGTGACCTCAGTGACCGATTCCAGAATTCATAGGTGTCCCTCACCATAGTTTCTGGCAAAAATGGCATCTCCAACCTGGAATGAACGAAGTGTGTCCAGGGCTTCCCTCTGTGGCAGCTTGTCAGTTGTTAGGTCTGAGTTCAGCCGATCGAGAAGTGACATCAACCATCAGTTCATTGGGAGCTCCTCAGGGCTCCTTCTGGTTGCAGTGTGTGGTGTGATGTGCTGGTATAGCAGGAATGATACAGACTGCACAATAGGGGGAGGGGGGCACAAGAACAAACTCAACCCAAGAGAATGCTAGAAATCAAGAGGGTTGAGCGAATATAATATTAAACAGTTCAAAATTTAATAAGGTGTACACAAGTTAAAATACGTTTAAAATCCTCATGTGAACAAAACTTACACACATTTATACACATGATGGGTCCATACATATGATACTAAAGACCAGACACGTTTCGGCCATAAAAAGCCTTCTTCAGTGGTCAAAAATACAATCTTATCTAGACACACATTCATACAATAATATACAAATTCTTAAAAAACCCTTTGTATAAAAACCAGATGTGGTACCTGCAAATCAAAGAATCAAAAGAAGAAGAAGAAACCAATTATTATTAATCTTGTAAACCAAATTCTAATGAATTGAAAACTAGTGCTTTTTTTTATTATTACCTTCTATGGATGTAATTTAGTTACAGGTATGTAAAATGGGCCATACCAATGCCAATATGTATTCTAAATGAAAACTGAAGAAATGAAATAATTATATTAATAATACAAATAATATAGAATCCACATTAGAGATATGTACAATTATGTTTATAATAACCAAGCTGGTAATTCGGGTACCTACAATACGAATGTGTGTCACTCCATCCATGCAAGAATACTGTTGTAAGCTACTGTGTTAGCCACCTAAAATAGTAGCTCCAAGATGATGCAATCACACCTTGCCATTGCCCTATGCTAATTGAGAGAGATACAGAAGGGGAGAGAATGGAGTTGCAAAAGAGAGAAGGTCAGGGCTTAATTAGGGAGGAGGGAAAATACCGGTCAGTACGCAGCACTATACACATTAAAACATAGGCTCCAACCATTCACATGCAGCAACGCCAGTCTACTTCCTCATTTAGTCCACTGAAACTCAGTGGATGTGAACTGATTTCCATTATTGGACATGATAGTGTCCAGAAGGCTGTGTGTGCAGGGCCCCCCGCCACCGCTGCCGCCTCCCTGCCACCGCCACCAGCGAAGCGCCCCAGCGGGGCTCAGGAGGCGGCGGCGCTCCCCCTCCCCCCGCCACCTCCCCTCTCCCCCAAGCCGGCTCTGGGAGGGAGGGAAGGGGCGGGTGTTTGAATGATCTGGCCGTGATGTCGGTGTGCACTGGAGGCTGTGGAAGCTCTTCAATCACCATCACCTCACAGGCTGGCCCTATAACTGGACACTGACTCAGCACGTCCACATGTCCAATAGCCTTGCCCGAGTGATGTATGAAGACCTAGTCATATGCCAACAGGAACACGGTCCAGCGCAGCATACATGGGGACAGGATTTGCAGAGTCCGGTGGTGACGCATGAACAGCCCTAAGAGGGGCTTGTGGTCAGTGACCATGAGAAACTGGCAACCGTACAAAAAGTCATGGAACTTTCTTATGCCTGTGACCAAGGCGAGAGCCTCCTTATCTATCTGGGCATAGTTCCTTCCTTGCTGTGGCAATAATGGCCTGCTGTCAGTTTCTTGTCTTTCTGCAAAATCCTGTTGCAGTAAATGCAGTGAAAGCCAAAGCGTGGACTGGATTATTTCTGAATTCTTCCAACAACCCAGCTGGGGCAGCATGAGAGGAGCATGTCTGGTCCACAAAACATTGTGAGCTGAGCCTGCAGGCTGGTACTTTAAAAACAGGACTCTGGTCAAGCATGTGGCAGGTCGCAGCACAGACCCTCTTGGAGGGTCACAAGTTGTGCTGCTGACCTGCTTCAGTCTAAATGTATGAAGATTATCTGTGAGCCGTAGTCTCTGAAGGAGTCTCATTAAAATACCCCCCCTCCCCCTCACACACACTTCAAGGCCTTATTCCCACCTTTCCAGGAAATGATTGTGAAGAAGTGGAGATGGAGTGATTCACCTACTTGAAAACCAATTTCCGAATTCTGTTCATCTTCCCACTCACAATGTTTCTTGCTTTTGCTCAACCACACAACACAACACTTACAGCTCTACTATTTTAGTTAATTAGCCAGCTACAATGCATGCGGCTGGAGCTGCTTGACGTCTTACTGTTTCAAAGTGGAACTATCTGGTGAGGCATCCCAGAATGGATAAGAGTATGTTGCAGGTATCATCACTGCTTTCCGCTGTGGGTTTGGGTCTGCCTGTGTAAACATGATTAAGTATGCAATTTCTACAACCAGCGTTTGCTGGCGTCGGCCCCTGTGGCATGTCATCCCCCCTCTGTTCCCCTAGAATAGAGATGTTGAACTAATTTGTTACAAGGGCCAGATCTGACATAAATATCATTTTGTCGGGCTGGGCTATGTGTGCCATAAAATGTAATGTCAAGTACTGGAGATATAAACTATATAAAGGATAGCAGCTGGAGAGCCCCGAGTTGGTGTATCCTTACTGCAAGGCCCCTTGGGCTAGGAGGGGGTGCAAAGGAACACCCATATGGAGAGCCAGTAGTGCAGCACTGGGCAGATGCTCCCACACTGCTTCACTGCTGCAGATGAGGTTGTTTGGCCATGCTGAAGCCACAATCGGAGTGGCTCTGCCCACTCCCACCGAGCGGCCTCCTGTTCCCTCCCTTGTACTAGTTGCTCGTGAGCTGCATAAGAGCCCTGGACGGGCCGGTTCCAGCCCCCGGGCCTTATGTTTGACACCCCTGCCCTAGAACTTACCCATCTACGTCCTAGAACTTACCCACCTATTCCTTATGAACTCAAAAAACAGTGAATAAAGAAGGGAGGGGGACACAAGCACAGGGAAGAAGAGGAAGAACCTCCGGGAGCAATGTTGTGTCCCCTGGGTAGAAAGCAAAACTAAGCTTCAGTCTTCATAGGGATCCAGGCTATCTTACCTTATGTCCTCAAATTTATCTAGGTTTTCTAATTTAGTGAAGATTATTTTCTTGTAGACCGCGTGCCCTAATAATAGTACAACATACACTTGTTCTGACCCTGTCCTGGGGGCCATTCTACCAAGCTGACACCACAGCAAAGAACACAAGCGGTTATTATTAGGTTACTGCCTTCAAAAGGTTTTGCTCAGAGATACTCCCACTGTACTTCAAATGGGCTTAGGTCATGACAGCTCTGCGTAGGATTGCAGTGCTAGCCTAAGACGGGAGACTTCACTGGAGTTTGAAGGCACAATCTCTGTTTAGGAAGGCTCTTACCCATTGCTCCGAGTTGGGGGGTACTGGCTGGTATGCATGTGTTCTCTTACAGTCAAAGGTACTTTAGGCTGTCCAATGCAGCCTGTGTTCTCTCTATACAAGGCAGACAGAGACTTCAGATCAATTTTGGTCAGAGGATTACATTGCAGACAAAGCCAGTGGGCTGTTTCCCATGGAACAATCCTGCTCATGACAAAGCTGCTCACGCACAAGTAGAAACGCAGGCAAGCCAATACAAGTCACCCTTGCACTAAATGAATTTGACCAGATCCCACCTTGTGTTTCGACTTGCTTAAGACAGTGTGCAAGGTCCCCCATGATCACCTTCCTCAAACGTCCTGTTTGATTTTTGTACACAACACAACACCACTGAAATGACATGAAATGAAAAATTAGCATTTGATCTTGCAGTAGCTTTTGCGCAATATTTTGTGCTAAGAGAACTATGCCAAGTGAAACTTCTCTTTGAGTTGTTGTTCAGGGTGGTGAAAACCAGGGAGGATTGTGAGGCACTCCAAAGGGATCTGTTGAGGATGGGTGAATGGGCGTCAACGTGGCAAATGGGGTTCAGTGTGGCCAAGTGCAAAGTGATGCACATTGGAGCCAAAAATCCTAAATATAAATACACGTTGATGGGGTCTGATCTGGCAGAGACGGACCAAGAGAGAGATCTTGGAGTCGTAGTGGATAACTTGCTGAAAATGTCTACACAATGTGTAGCTGCAATAAAGAAGGCCAACGCTATGCTGGGGATTATTAGGAAGGGAATTGATAACAAATCAGCCAGTATCATCATGCCCCTGTATAAATCATTGGTGCAACCTCATTTGGAATACTGTGTACAGTTCTGGTCACCACATCTCAAAAAGGATATTATAGCATTGGAAAGAGTGCAGAGAAGGGCAACTAGAATGATAAAAGGGTTGGAACACCTTCCCTATGAAGAAAGGTTAAAATGCTTGGGGCTCTTTAGCTTGGAGAAACGACGGCTGAGAGGTGACATGATCGAGGTTTATAAGATTATGAATGGGATTGAGCAGGTTGAGAAAGAAGTACTTTTCTCCCTTTCTCACAATACAAGAACTCGTGGGCACTCTATGAAATTGCTGAGCAGTCGGGTTAGAACAGATAAAAGGAAATACTTCTTCACCCAAAGAGTGATTAACATATGGAATTCACTGCCACAGGAGGTCGTGGCAGCTGCAAGCATGGTCAGTTTCAAGAGGAAATTAGATAAACATATGGAGCAGAAGTCCACCAGTGGCTATTAGCCACAGGGTATAGATGGGAACTCTCAGTCTGGGGCAGGTGATGCACTCTATTCTTGGTGCTGGAGGGGGCAGCAGTGGGAGGGCTTCTGGTGCCCTGGCCCCACTGCTGGACCTCCTTATGGCACCTGGTATATTTTGGCCGCTGTGTGACAGAGTGTTGGACTGGATGGGCCATTGGCCTGATTTCTTATGAGTATCACATGGCAGGGCCCAACCAGTTACACTTTCTCATACTTCTGTAGCAAGCTTATGCATTGATTTGGAACACAGAAATCAGCTTTTAAATTATGCACTGCATGTGTGAACTTTCAGGAACTGAGCAATCAACTCAGAGGACAACGATTAGCAAGTATTCTTGATTGGTTAGCATATTCTAGGCAAGAAAGATACAAATCTGGCATTTGAGCAAGTCATCCTTACATTAAACTATAGGTCAGAAGTGTCATTCCTAACTGTCTTAATTACCCGAATCAGTTTACATGTGTCCTGGATTCCTGGGTTTCCAGGAAATACCTGTTTCTTAGCCAGCAATTTCCCTGGGATATTCAGCACAACAGTGTTCCTAGAAGCCATCATATATTCTTTTTTCAATAACCCTTGTCTCTAACATTAAGTAAACTTTAATTATAACAGATGATGCAGTGCATGCTTGATCGAAATTTCCAGCATCCCATAAGTCTTCAGAAAGCATGGCTAGAAACTTTGGAGTTTAAATTACTGCAATACTCTACATGGGACTAAATAACCGCAATGTTCTCTACATGGGACTGCCTTAAAAAAATGATGGTTGGTGCAGCAGAATGCAATCGCAGAATTCGACTGCAGCCTGGTTTGCTGACAAATGTGTCATCAAGTCACAGCTGACTGACTGCGACCCCATCCATGGGATGTTTAAGGCAAGAGATGAGCAGAGGTGATATGCCACTGCCTCCCTCTGCCTTGCAGCCCCAGGCTTCCAGAGCGGCCTCTCATTCATATGCTAACCATGGCCAACCCTACATAGCTCCCAAGCTCTTACGAAACTGGGCTAACCTGGACTATGCAGGCTACTTTTCTGACCATACAGTGCCAATATTATATCATCTCCTTTGGCTTCCAGTTCGGTCCAGGGTCCGTTCAAAGTGCTAGCTTTCACCTTTAAGGACCCAAATTATTTAGAGAACCACCACCTTCTATATGACTGTACCTGGGCAATCAGGTCATGTGGTAGAAGAGTAAATTCATTGAGACAGCTTTTTCTTCTTCTTCCATAGTACAGGAATTTGGAGGCACCCAATGCAGTTGCTGGGCAACAGATTCAGGGCAGGTGGAAGGAAGTCCTTCACTCCGTGCATAATTATAGGGGAAAGTCACTGTCAGTAGGTATAGTGATGACCGTGAGCATGAATGGCTTAAAAAACAAAAACAGATTCATGAAGAATAGGTCCATCAGTGGTTATTAGCCATAGTGTCTAAAGGGGACCTCCACATTCAAAGGTGGTAAACTTTGAAATATCAGTTCTAGGAGGCAGCATCAGGGGAAGGCCTCAGCCTCTATGCTCTGTTGATACCCCTCCAGGTCAACTATGTTGAACAGCATGTTGGACTGGATGAACCACTGGTCTGATTCAGCAGGGCTGTTCTTATGTTTATGTTCTTATGTCCTGTTGATGAATGATACAATTTGACATAATTTTAGAATATTTAGAATGTTTTATTAATGTTTATTAAACTGTCATGCTTTTAATAAACAGTTTATTAAATAGCCATGCTGTTTGTCTTAAGAGAGCCAGTTTGTTGTAAGTGGTTAAGTGTGCGGACTCTAATCTGGGAAGAACCGGATTTGATTCCCCACTCCTCCACTTGTAGCTGCTGGATGACCTTGGGCAAGCCATAGTTCTGTCAGAGCTGTTCTTGAAAGAGCAGTTCTCAAAAGAGCTCTCTCAGCCCCACCTACCTCACAGGGTGTCTGTTGTGGGGAGAGGAAGGGAAAGGAGATTGTAACCCACTCTGACTCCTTCTGGTAGTAAAGGTCGGGGTATAAATCCCATCTTCTCTTCTTCTTTGTTTTAAGATAGCCAGTTTGGTTTAGTGGTTAAGAGCATGGACTGTAATCTGGGATGACTGGGTTTGATTCCCCACTCCTCCACATGCAGCTGCTGGTGTGACCTTGGGTCAGTCATAAGTTCTTTCAGAGCTGTTCTCTCAAGGGCAGTTCTCAAGAGAGCTCTCTCAGCCCCACTTACCTCACACAGGGTGTCTGTTGTGGGGAGGGGAAGTGAAAGGAGATTGTAAGCCGCTCAGAGAATCCTTAGGGTAGTGAAGGGTGTGGTATAAATCCAATCTCCTCCTCTTCTTCTTCCTCCTCCTCCTCTTCTTCTTCCTCCTCCTCCTCTTCTTCTTCTTCTTCTTGTTATTGTTGTTGTTATTATTATGTCCTCATCCTCCTTCCCTGATAGGAATTTAAGGGAAATATTGAGCGGGAATTTATTTTTAGTACGCTTTATTAATGTGCCATGCTGTTTGTTTTATTTCATAATGGAAATTTAAGGAATGAGTGGGGTAGAATTTTTTTGTAATAAAAAATTAATGTATCAGTTCAGACTGATGTACAAGCCTTCAAAATCAAATATGATACGCATACCTGAATATATATATCTGAAACTATCTTTACAACTCACAATGCATTCCTCCAGTTAATACAACCCAAGCGCCGACCCATCTTACATCGCTACAAATGGTCATCTGTAATATAAGTCTATTAACATTTCAGTCATCATTTTGTAGAGTTCTCCAGAGCTCAGCTACCTCTACAAAAAGGGAGCAAATATAATCAACAGGCACCCTACCTGAAATGTATAATTCATTTTCACTTTGGCACTTGGAGGAAATGTACATCCATTCCCTCCAACATTAAGTTTAGTTTCTTGTTCAAAACATGTTTTTGAGGTGCCATGGGTGGGGAAGAAAATAACTCTATTTACATTCCTTCACAGAGCAGGCCAAGGTTGCCTGTTTCTATGGAGACCAAAGACTTCACTCTGCTCCATTAAAACATTTGAACAGAAGCGCTAAGTAGACTTCGTGATGATATTTTTATATCAGTTAATATTTACCTTAAGTAGCTCTCATCTGTGTACATCTGTTTTGCATTCCGAAGTTATATTTGCCACTGACAAGAGGGAAAACAATGTAATTAATGCAATTAGTTCCCAGAAAACTGACATTGTTTACCTCAAAATATTACATTTTTATCTTTTTTTTTTTTGCATTTTAAAACTCCTTGAAAAACCATAAAATGAATAGTTTATAAATATAGGCGCAGGTAATAGTGAAAATATGAATGAAATCAAAAGACTTGGGGAGCTGATATAGGTTGTTGAGGGACAAGGAAGGGAAGGAGATGTTCTCCTTGGAACTTTCTTATTCAGCCTCCGTTAACTACTGAGTTCCATGGATGGTCTGACCCAAGGCCTAGTGATCAGCTCTTCTTTTTAAGTGATTCAGCAAGAACAAAAAGCAAAAAGCCAGGTCAACTGCCCTGTTTAAATAGCATGCAACTCCAGCCACTTCCCCAAACAACTACCAAAGATAGGCCATTGTCAGAACCATTAATTCCTCATTGGCCATCTCCAGAGTCCTGGTGGGCTATTGTTCTAGCGCTCCGAGCTCAGCCAGTCTCTGACAGAAACAGTCCTGGAATGTTCCAGTCCCAAGACTTAACAGCCTCCTTAGTGTCTTAGCTCTAGGGCCATGCGCAGGTAAAAAAGAGAGCTGCATGCTGTAATTTGTAACAGGGCTTACTCCCAGGAAAGTGTCCTCAGAATTTCATCCTAGCAATACATCCTAAGCAGTATGACGCCCATCTGAGACAATGGTCCATTCTGCATCTGGCATTCACATTTTCTCAGCATTTGACCTGGTTCCCCTTTGCCTCAGAATATCTGTTTTCATTGCATTGCCTTGGATCCTGGTTTCTGCATTGGCTAGTGTTGGCGTGCCATCTATTTTGTTTTCAGCCCTAGCTCCAGCATTGATATGCAGATTTTCCTGTGTCAGTACTTGCCTCAGCAGTCATTAGCCTCCTGAACCAAGTAATTCATGGCAAGGTGATGAATACAGAGGGGGGGAAATAGGGTGAGGGAACTGATGGAAATCAGTGAAGCTGTGTCAAGTTGTCTGCTTATTGTTCCCTTCAAATTGGAAGCGGAGGAAGGAAAAGGTGCTGCTCAAAACCCTGGGGCAATGCTGTACTGATTGCAAAGTCACCCCTGAACGGCCATAGATCTATGCAGAAGGTACCGTAAAACCCGATGAACAAAGAAAGTGAAAGTGGCATTCAGTGTAGAGGGAGATTGACCTCCCGATGTGGCTCTGGAAGAACTGCAAGGAAACAGATGGGTGCAGAACCAATCTGGTGTAATGGATTTAGAAGGGTGCTTTTCTAAAGCCCTGAGCTGCTTTCCCACAGGTTTTGTAATGCACTTTCCATGCACTCTGGCGATCGTTTGTGAACGATTGCTAAAGTTGTATTGAACGTGCCTTATCCAGCCTGTGGGAAAGCAGAATGGACTTAAAAGGAGCTAAAATGGAAGGTAATGGACTTAGAAGGGTTTAATTTTGCTTAGAATCGCATTGCCTGCCTTTCTTCCCTCTCTCCCTGCTGGTGCAGTGGTGCTCCCCCAGGCAGGGAGAAGCGAAGACTGAAAATTCGAGCCACATCCATCCCTCATTCTCACTGCTGCCCTGGCAGCAGCAGGTAAGTGGGTGAGAACAGGAAAACAGAGTTATTCTTAAGTTTCAATTAAAACCCAAGATGGAAAAGAATTCAGGACCACAAATAACTCAGGGCGAAAGGGGGTCATTCCTGTGCTCAGAAAATAAGCCAAAGCAGCTTGTAATGTTTCCCTTCAGTGTGAAAATAAGCCCTGCAAGCTGCTGAGATTCATATTATATATCTGAGGCAGGACGTATTCATGTACATTCCCCCCACATTTGTAAGTTTTGTATACACCTGCAATGCTGGTCTCATTTTCTGTTTTCCATGTTCTAGTCAGCAGCTATTTCCATATAGAAAAAAATGTATTTTGTGCAGAGCATTCCTTATTCCAAGAAAGAAAGAAAAACCATACCAAAAACCAGTCTAGGCCAAACAAGGTTACAAAGCCAATGCTTGACTGGCAATATATCAAATTACCAATAATCACTACAGTTTTAATTTTAATGACTATTTTTGACACAAATGACCTAAATAAAAAAAGGAAATGATATCATTGTGAACTTGATGAAGATTCCTGACAAGACAAATTTTCTTGCAGTCGCCGGTTTCCAAATGAATCATTACTATGATGTGTCCCTTTCGGTTATTGCCAGTGAGGCTGTGGCTTAGTGGTGGAGCATCTGAATTGCACCCAGAAGGTCCCAGGCTGGCTTGTTTAACTGCTTATTGATTTTTTAAATTCCAGTTTGGGACCAGAGTCCCCACAGCAGCTCACCGGCTTCATGAAACGCACCAGTTTCCATTTAAAACAATAAAAACTCAGTTTCATTTAAAATTAAAGTGATGAATAAACATGAAATCTCTCTATTAAATTTGTACATATCTATTAAGGGAGCCAGGTTGGTGTAGTGGTTAAGAGCGCGGACTCCAATCTGGGAGAAACAGGTTTGATTCCCCACTCCTCTACATGCAGCCAGCTGAGTGACCTTGGGTCAGTCACAAGTTCTCTCAGAGCTGTGCTCTCAAGAGCAGTCCTTGAATGAGCTCTCTCAGTCCCCCCTACCTCACACTGTGTCTGTTGTGGGGGGGTGGAAGGGAAAGGAGATTGTAAGCCGCTCTGAGACCTTCTCTCTCTTCTTCTTCTCTTCCTTCAAGGAGCTCAAGTTGATTCAAAGAGTTCTCCTCTTTTCCATTTTATCCTCAGAAAAATCTTCTGATGCAGGTGAGGGTGCAAGACCATGACAAGCCCGAGGTAGACTTCACAGTCAGAATGTGAATCTAGGTCTTCTTAGTTTCAGTACAGCATTTGAACCCAGAGGTCCTCAACACAGTGCACGGGGGTGTCCTGGTGCTCGTTGACACATTTCCTGGTGGCCACCAAGTGTTTATAGAAAGTGGGCTGGGCCAGGAGGAGCTTTTGTCCAGCCAGGTTTCTGATTGGCTATTAGCTATTTGAATGACTGTGCAGATTTTTTAAAAAATGTTGCTTTGGTGGCAGCTGTCACAACAGCACAAAGATATCCACTGTATGAGGGAAAGTAAGGTATGGCAACCATTTTGTGGCTGGCTCTAAATAAAGTGAAACATCTTAAGAAGATGCAAGACAGGCACAGAAGAGACAATAACAGAACACCACAAGTGGTCACTTATAGCTCTCAACTCAAAACAGCTCAATGCATCATCAGTGACTTATAACCTCTACTGGATAATAACAGTTCTCTTTCACAAGTACTGGGGGGCAAACCTTTTCTTGTGCATAGATACACAACTCCTCACCCACAATAATGCAACATCTAATTTGAACTTAGACACTGGTACCAGAGCTTGCAATAAACCCAGATGCTAATTTTGCTGCCACATACACCCAGACAACACAATCACTGGACCTAACAACATCACCCACACCATCTCAGGCTTATTCACCTGCTCCATCTTCTAAAACTGTATATTCCATTAAATGCCAACAATGGCCTTTGGTTCTCTATATAGGGCAAACAGGTCAAACTCTATGCCAAAGGATAAATGGACACAAATCTGACATCAGGAATCACAAGACCAAGAGGAGAACACTTCGACCTTCCAGGACATTCAATGGGTGACCTCAAAGTAGCTGTTTTACTGCAAAGGAACTTCAGGAACAGACTGGAAAGGGAAACTGCTAAATTGCAAGTCATTACAACTCTCAGAACAACCGCCCCAGGACTTAACAGGGATATTGGTTTCTTATCTCATGAGATATGCTAAACTCATGCAGTCCTTACATCTGTATTCCCACCAAGAAGGGCTCTACATCCTCTTTATTTTAGTGTATTTCATATTTGGAATAGTAGATTAGAATAGGGATCATAATGTAATGCAACAACTATTAGAATGTAATGTCATTTAGAATGGTATATTGGAATGCATTTCTCCAGTTTGGTAACAGAGGAGACATAACACTGCACTACAAATCACCCCACCTCAGCGAAAAGAATGCTGTTAGTTACCTACATGCTTGAGAGGAGATGGATGGAGTGTAACAACAGGGTCTCAATTAGTTACTCTTAGCACTCCACAATTAAGAAGAATACATTTACACATCTGTCTCCAATTTTGACATATTTATTTGCTTCACTGTTTTCCCCCCGGAATTAAATCCAAACAAACGGTGACCATATAAACTTAGTTTGTTATTCCTGTTTGTATCTGTTAAAACATCTTCACTATGTTGTATGCTAATTTGTATGTATAGACTGGTAACTTCCATTGCAATGTATCTGAGGAAGTGTGCATGCACACAAAAACTCATACTTTGAATAAAAATTTGTGGTTCTCAAAGATGCCACTGGACTCAAACTTCGTTCATCTAAACAAAGTAAAACATCTTTTAGACATGGAGGACATTTAGTTCCTCTGAACATGAGGACTGGGGGAAATAAACTTTGGAAGCTGTTACTGTGAAATGGTCTTGTGGCCCTCTCACATGGTAGCAGAGGAGGGGTCAGCCCAGTGCACATATGTAAAATTGTCTCCCTATATGCTTCATTCCTTCTCTCTCTTGGCTAAGCATCCTAGAGCAGATTTAGAGAACTTAGGCTGAGGTCACACATGCCAGTTGAAGCAGAGGGGAAGTGAGGCTATTTCCACTGGAGGAGTTTGACATGCAGTTGCAAGATCACACAGCCATTTGAAGTTGCGGGCTTAGCCCGTCATTGTGTGATCAGACGCAACTGTGGGTGAGTTGGGGTTTTTTCCCATTGGTTTTCCTTGCACATAAATGAGGAATTGCACCTCCACACTGAGTATGCAATGATGTGCATACTGTGAAGGGGGAAAAAACACAGCACGGAGTCGGGATGGCCTGATCAGACAATCCCAATGGCATGAGAGTGTGCTTGAGCGATCAGACAGGGGAAAGTACATCCATGGCCCGCCTTATCTGGATAACACCGGACTTTCCCCAGTGTCTTTTAACTCCGCTTCCATGGCAGAGCAGCACGGGTTGGTGACAACTGCAGGATGCTTCCCAGATGTTGCTGTCTGATCGCTCCCTCTAAATCCGTCAGGCATTTGCACCTATGTCGGATCTAAAGGAGGGTGTGATCGCAGCCTCAGTAAACAATTTACCTTCTAAGCATTGCCAGTTATGGATGCAGATGGATTTGGGGTTTTTAAAGATTATGGGGTAAAATATTAAACTTGTCATGTTTGTAATCCAGTTTAGAAGTCCCCAACTCCAAGCAGTTTTGGAATTTTGAGGAATGGTAGTGGGCACTAGCACAAAATGGCTGCTGTGAAGACCATGGGTAGGAGCACCTCTTTGCTTGGAGGAAGAGATGGTGTTGGGTTTTGGTTTCCAAAGAGAAGGGCTTGCTCCCCAAGTGACTGCTATAGCAAAGTCAAAGGAATGCAGTAGTGATGCATCTGCCTGCTGTGAGTTTGCTACACAGTCATCTGGTTGTGAGCAACCTAAAGCTCCTTTCACTGTATTCCATTCAGATTTCCATCCCCAAGATTCAAGGAGCAAGAAGGCATTGGGAAACACGTTGGCTACTGCCATGGCATCCATGTGTGACCATTTGGTATTGCTGGTCCAGTCCATCCCCTGCCCACATGAAAACACACCTATCTGCCTAGGACATTTTCATCGTGCCTTTCCTCCAAGGAAGTCAGGTCGACATACATTGTTCTGTACGATTCCATTTTGTTCTCACAACAAGCCTGTGAGGTAGGTTGGGCTGAAAGAGAGAGTGACTGGCCCAAGAACAGCCAACAAATTTCCCAACAGAGTGGTGATCTGAATCTGGGTCTCCAAGAGCCTAGTCCTGAATCACACCACATCATACTGACCTAGGGCTGCCAAGCTCCCAACCAGCCCATAGCCAGGATTTTGTGGCTTGTGGGGCAATTCTTGTTTTCTGGTACGGCTGAAGTTCTCAGTGCAGAAAGAAAAGCCATTAAGCCAATAGAAAGCTGTTACCAGGATAGATTTCTAAACTGCAAGCTGTCAACCACTTTAGATGGCAGGTCCTTTCCGCATTTGCCTGCCACTCCGGATTTTCTCAGTGTTCATGTCGAGGCAATTTAAGTGCACAGCAAAACAGCACCCAAATAACCCAGGGCGACAGCAGGCTGAAACTGGGCTGACCAATGAAGGGAGGTAATGTAATGCAAAAGGGGTGGGGGGTGGGGACTGAATAAAAAGAAGGTTGAACTCGATTTTAGTGCAGAATGGGTGGGGGGGACCAGGATTAAAAAGAAGGTTGGATTCAATTTGAGTGCAGAATTGCTTGGAGGACACTGTGGTGAACATGGATTAAAAGGAGAGTGCAGAAAGGGCCACAGTTCTCAGCTGCAGCAAGTTAATTACTTCTGCCAGCCTAAGCAACAATTCTGATAACAAGCCAGCAGGTGGGGCAGAAAAACTCTCTTAAAGGAGGCCAGTTTCTTGATCCAGAGTTAGAAGGGATCCTAGAGGTCACCTACTCCAACCCCCTTCCTCAGTGCAAGGATTAGTCAACTACAGCACCCCACTCTGTTTAAAGGAGAGCACACCTTTAATGGTGACTGGGAATCCCCTGCCTCCTGCTCCCATTGCTCACCAGAAAGAAAACAACAACTGGCACCATAGTGTGTTGGTGCTGCTTCACTTCCAGTATAAACCCAGAAGTGACATAGAGTAGCTCTAAGAACCAACAGAAATCCTATATCACAGAGTCTTCCAGCAATTCCTAGAGCTACCCATATTCACATCCAGGTTTTTACCAGAAGTGATATCATCCCATCTACGATGCAACTCACCACCACATACCGGCCCCCAGCCTTCCTGTCAGTGGCCAGCCCTCTCACTCAATAAGAAGGAATTCTATCTGCAAAGCACTAACCAGTATGGGTAGAAGTTGATTAATTACGTCTTGGCCCTGCTCTCTTGTTTTCTTTTTTTCCTGGCAAACAAACCCACTACTGTAACCAAGGAATTAACCAAATAGCAATTCTTTTTATCTCCCCAGCAAGTTAGATAAAGGGATTCGGTCTTAACTGAGTTCTGCATTGGGTAATCAGTTTCTAAGGGAATCGGTACATGTTGCACTCTACTACTTCAGAGTGATTAGCAATTCTATTTGTAACGTTGCTCACTTTGTTAGACTAGCTTTGTGTTGTTTTTTTTAAAAAAGACATTTAGATGTGTGTTGACTACAAAAACGTCACTGCAAAGTGTAAATTATTCCACAGGGCCCATCTACATAAATACACATTAATCCATTTTTTAAATGTGTGGTCAAGACTTTCCCAGAGGAGGCAGCAGAGATGTGAAAATCTGTAACAGTAATTAATTACTAACCAAGGATAGAGCCATAGTGCATGCTAAGAATAATAAAACGGAAAGCATGCAACTAAGTGGGTTCTGTTGGGCAAAACCAACTGAGCACAAATAACAAAGAACTATTGTGTAGTATTTAATATCCCAGCAAATGGAATTTGTGTGTGATTATTTCCGTGGATTTTCTTCCTAGAGAGTGCCTCTATTTAAATTGTAGAAACGTATGTATTTTATACAAAGGAACCCATTTTATTACCTTCCTGCTATTGTTACTGCAATTAAAAGAACAACCTTTGGCCTTTGAGAATTTGTAGTAGGCATATTTCGAGAGAGTCTACCTTTTATATTAAGCAGCTGACATGTCTGTATCGTAAGATGGGAAATTTCTCCCTGGAAAAATATGCTGAATTTGATGCATCCTTAGGCACAGATGCATACAGATAGGACTGGATCCAACCAACTTTTTTGCTAGTGAAAAAGGATTGAGAGTTCCTCTTTGAGCACTCAAAAGGTAGTACAGGAGACAATAGGACCTGCATGCACCAAAACCAGAAGGAGGAGGAGGAGGAGGAGATCAGATTTATACCCTGCCCTTCACTTGAAGTCTCAGAGCTGCATCTCCTTTCCCTTCCCCTCCCCTCAACAGACACCCTGTGAGGTAGGTGGGGCTGAGAGAGTTCCCTCAAGGACTGCTCTTGAGAGAACTTGTGACTGGCCCAGGGTCACACCAGCAGCTGCACGTGGAGAAGTGGGGAATCAAACCCATTTCTCCCAGATTAGAGTCCACACTCCTAACCACTACACCAAATTGGCTCTCAGGGATGGGGCTGTAGTAAGGAGAGAAACTGTGCAAGTATGAAGAGAAAAGCTGATGCGATCCAACCTGCACACTGCAGTTCAAAGCAGTGTTCTAAATTCTAAGCCCATGGACTTCAGGGTACTTAGAAGGGTGTGTAGCACTGACAGAGATCCCACTGAGCTCCTTGGTATGAATATCCTGTTGTTGAATCTCAGTGAATGGTAAAATAAGTACCAGCTGGGATTTGAGTCTGGATGAACATGCTAGCATAGAATTCATTACTAGAGTCTGGATAGATGGAGGAGGTATTTAGGGTTGTCTGAACTTTGCTTGCCAGGTTCCTTGTTACAATGCCAGGCTAGATCCAGTAGTTCAGGTGGTGGGGTTGCCATAGTCTGCAGGAATTCTGTTTCCCTCGCTAAGTGATCCGTTAAGTGGCCTCCAAGTTTTACGTGCATGAATTCGATGCTTAACAGGTTGAGTAATCTGTTCATATACATACCCCACGTTGGATATTCTGTTCCTGTTCTATATCCCTGCTTGAGCTGACTGGCATTGATGCCTGAGCTGATTGGCATTGATTACCCTAAGAATAAAAGTTCTGGGTGATTTCAACATCTGTCTCAAGAAGTGGTGCTCAGGACGGAAAATCTCAGGATTTCATGGCCCACATGATAACTCTGCTGTGGTACTATCTTAGTTCACATGGAGGCCTACACATATGGCAGATCCCGCCCTTGACTTGTTCTGTGCAGGACATGAAGAACAGTATCCGGAAGGTGTTCACAATTACTCCTCTGTTATTGTGTATATGTGTGTGTGTGAGTGTCATCAAGTTGCTTCTGATTTATGGCAACCCTATGAATTAATGACCTTCAAAACATGCTCTCGTTAACAGCCTCACTTGGGTCTTGCAGACTGAAGGCCTTTGTGGCTTCCTTGGTTGAGTCCCTCTGCCTCAAGCTGAGTCTTCCTCTTTTCCTGATGCCTTCAACTTTTCCTGGCATGATTTGTCATTTCCAGGGATTCATAATGTGCCTGAAGTACAATAGTCTCAGTTTAGTCATTTTAGCTTCTAGGGAGAGTTCAGGCTTGATTTGATCTAGAACCCACTTATTTGACTTTTTGGTGGTCCATGGTATTGGTAAAACTCAGAGTGTATTTTGCTGGATGTCCTGAGTCTTCTTCCTGGTGTGACCCTGGGTCAGTTTCAGAGCTGTTCTCTCAGGAGCGGTTCTCAAAAGAGCTCTCTCTCAGCCCCACCTACCTCACAGGGTGTCTGTTGTGGGGAGGGGAAGGGAAAGGATATTTTAAGCTGCTCTGGGTAGTGAAGGGCGGGGTATAAATCCAATCTTATCCCCCTCCCCCCTAGTTACCCTTCATGCTCTGACCTGGATGGGCCAGTCTAGCCCAATCTCACTGGATCTCAGAAACTAAGCAGGGTTGGCCCTGGTTACTAACTGAATGAGAGACCACCAAAGAAGCCCAGGGTCACTACACAGAGGCAGGCACTGGCAAACCCCCTCTTTTCATCTCTTGCCTTGAAAACCCCACTGGGTCACCATAAGTCAGCTCAGCAGCGACTTGACAGCCCTTTCCACCACTACCGGGTTACCTTTCATAGGACTACAATTTCCAGGGTTTCCTAGGAAAAGGGAACAATTGTTATACTAATTTCCCCTGTGATACAAATACACTTGAATCCTCCAGAAAGTTAAGGCAAGCATCCCTCTAAGGAAGGCTACGGACTCAGAGATGAGGTGTTTCTCATTCTTTACCTGTAAACCAATGAGATCTGGCATTGACAGATTTTAGGCTTTTTATAGTTGCCTCCTTGATGTTATAGAACAGCCTAGCAGAGATGGACAGGAAGACACCTTTCCTTTTGGTTTTCAGGGAACAGTGCAAGGTGGAGTCATTTAGGCATCTGTTCCAGGGGTCCAAAATGTTAGGGAGGCTGGTTCATATTTTGCCTTGTCATTTTAGTACCTTACTGTTGCAACTGCAGTTGGGATACTATTTTTGCCACTTTAGGTCTTGTAAAGGAGAAACGCAAGGTATGCACTTTCTAAATAAATTGACTGAATAAACTGAGCCCACTAATCTCAATATAGGCTGACAAATGTAATAGTCCATAATAAGATAGCTGGTCATAAGGGGTTAGATCCTGCAGATCCAACCCACTAATAGTGGTATTTTCCTCTAACACAAGGAGCCTTCCACTGAAGGAAGAGATTTCTTAAATCAGGGGGAGGTCTTTGTGCCACAGTTCGGTATCTCTGTTAATGCAACAAATCCATGGGGTGCAGCTAGAAAAGGAATAAGGCAGCTTCAGGGCATCTGTCTCCACATTTTTAATCCAACATGGCTCTGAGATAGCTCACTTCACACTGTGCGGTTTAGCAAGCAATACCTCCCCCCTCCATATCTAAGGAAAATTTGCCTCTGCTTGAAAGAAAATTATGATCCATTGGCTAAAAGTTATAATAATAATTATCATATGGCACTGTGTATGTAGTATAGCTAGGAGATCCTAAGGCTGAGGTCAGACTGGCAGTATGAAGCATGAGGGAGTCATGGCAAAAAGACCCAGAATGTGTTCTGGGTATTCCTGGTCACACTGCACTGACTGATGCGGGAGCATACAAGGGAGGAGGCACAAGGGAGTGTTCGCACTGTTGGCGCACCCCTGGCAGAGGCGCGTCTGTAAGCGGCTTTTTCTCACTCCGGCGACATGCGCCTATGCACATAGGTGCATAGGTGCAGCAGCAATTATCAATGTGGCTTGTCTGAGTGGCTTTTAGCATGCACACATCCAGGAAGCGGGATCAATATGCTCTCCAGGGTTTGATACCACTTTCACCTGGTACTTTTTAAACTCAGGAGGGAAGCGTTACAAGACGGGTTGAATTCAGCTGGGGAACGCCGGACAGATGTGCCTGTGTGAACTGGCCCCTTTAATCCATTTGTGAAATGTGCCTATATTGGGCCAAACTGCCAGTCTGAACTCGGCCTAAGATTGTCTGGCAGCCAGAAGTTCTAGCTCTTTAGCATTATGTACCAGTAGGTGGCAAGCTAGACTTGTTTTTGAGGCAAGAGCCATTTCAGAGGTGGTTTGCCATTGCCTGCCACCCTGGTATTCCTCCGAAGTTGCCCATCCAAATATTAAACAAGACTAACCCTGCTTAGCTCCCGAGATCTGATGAGATCAGGCTAGCCTGGGCCTTCCAGGTCAGGGCAGCTGAAAGCTATTAGTTTGTGCAACTGATTCTTCCATATGGACAGAATAGAAGCAGCTCAGTCACAGGATTGTCAGCTGGGGTAGGTCTGGGCAGAGTGCCAGGCACTGTGCAGCACTGAGCACCTGCTGAGGCCTCAGTGTAGTCTTGCATGAAACGAAGGAGCAGGTGGGCCATGCCTCAGGCCCCTTTGGTCTTAGGGAAGGCAAAGGATTTCTTCCTGGCTCATTTTCAGATCACTGAGAGGCACAGAATTCAGTCCTCCCTAGATTCCCTCTTCTTTCCCACTAACAACTACTTCCTGCCTGTCCTGCATGGGTCATGACTAAGGCCTTATTTATGAATGGAACTGCATTCATGGGCAGGGTGTCACTCATAAGGGAGTCTCCCCCCAGGACAAGGCTTCTGCCTTCCACTTGACTTCTGTCCAGGACTTAATGGAAGAGGAAGGCAGGCAGGCCACTACCATCCCCTTCCTCCCTTTTCACTACAGTTCATTGACCCATGCAGTTCCACGTGAATCATGTACCCTCTCAACTCCATTTTGAGTTAGAAGGGACATCTGGGGAGTGGAGACAGCTGTGGAGATCAACAGCTACTAATACCTTCTGCTGATGGATCATTGGATCTAACTGAGTATTTAAGGGAGCCACCACAAAAGGAAGGGAGGGTCAGTTGCCAACTACATCTTAGAGAATTCTTGGAGATTTGGGGTGGAGACCTGGGTGGGTGGGTGGAGACTGGGGGAGGGGAAGGGATGTAATACAATAGAGCCCACCCTCCAAAGTTGCCATTTCTTTCAGGGGAACTGATCTCTGTGGTCTGGAGATCAGTTGTAATTTAGGGAGATCTCTGAGCACCACCTGGAGGTTGGCAAGCCACACTGGGAGGCCTGGACTGACCACCTCTAAAGGGGCATGAGTTGCTCATACTTTATCGGTGCTGACAAAAAACCTTGGCTAGGTAATTGTGGGATAAACCTGTTCAGAGTATCTGCAGAATGTTTGATTGGGTTTATAAAATTACTAGGAGTAAGGCCCGTTGTGGGAAGAAATACAACGAGCTCTGGAAGGAAGCTCCAGGTGAGTGTCCCGGCTGTGGCTGGTGGGGCAGCAGAGGGAAGGGGGAAATAGAGGGAGGCAAGCCGTGTTTATTTCCTTCTGCTTAGCTATAAGGCAGGGCTCTCTCAAGTCATTTTGCTGCCCTAAGTGGGTAGTATGGGAGGACAGCCTCATGGTAACAGGTATGGTTCCTTCCACCCCGACTTAGGTTGATTTGAAATTATGCAGTGGCAGCTAAGGTAGAAAAGCACTTCCTCCTATGCCATGTCTTCTGGGTTCCAAGGGTCTGGAAAGTAGTTCCATAGTCAGTTACAGGGTTGCCAACTCTGGGATGGGAAATACCTGTAGATTTGAGGGGTAGAGCCCTGGGGAGGGCAGGGTTTGGAGTGCAGAGAGACCTCAGTAGGGTATAATTCCATAGAGTCCATTGCCCAAAGCAGCCATTTGCTCCAGGAGAACTGATCTTGGAGATCTCCAGGTGCTGCCTGGAGGCTGGCAATACTAAGGGGAGGGCAAGACCTGTAGATTTGAGGAGTAGAGCCTGGGGAGAGCAGGGTTTGGGGTGGGGAGGAGCCATAATGCCATAGAGTCCACTGCCCAAAGCAGCCATTGTAATAGCTGGGAAATTTTCTGTAGGGGAAATGATATGCTGTGGCAGGGGAACACGGTGATTTCTGGGAGATCTTCTGGCCCCACAGGCAACTCCAATGACTGTTTAAGGGAAAATTGGGGTATGTATTTTATCTCAGGACACATTCAGTGACTCCAAACAGCAACAACAAACTGTTTAGAATGTTAGAGGCAAAGGCCAAAGGCATATGCAAATGACCTCTGTGTTCTGACTGGCTATTGCGGGGAGAGGAACAGCAAACTGTTTAGGATATTGGAGGCGAGACTCAGGCAACGTAGCCAGTGGATAGGGACAGCTTCTGAGTGACAGATCACGGAGCCAAAGGCTGTGGGCGCCGTGTGGAATGTTCAGGAGAGTCCACGACCAAAGCAGAATTATTATATAGAGAGACTAGGGGGAAGCCCGTTGCAGCCGAGGCAACGGGCCCTAGGGAGAGTCCTTGGGGGTGGGCAAGGCGGCTGGGCTGGCCCCCTCACGCAGGGAGGAGGGGCGGTGTGCTCTGGGCAAGGGAAGCGTCCGAGGCCCGCCGCTGACTCCGCCCGCAAGCCTCCATGCCCCGCCGTTCGGGAGGGCCCTCCGAAATGGGCAACCCCGCCACCGCACATCGCGGTCCCGAAAGCCTTCAGGGAGGGGTGCTTTGGGTAAAGTCCCTCCGAGCCGGTAGCCGCCGCAACCCCCGCCCCCAGCCCGCCAACGCACTCCTCTGCCCCGGCCTGTCTTCAAGAATGGGGGGGGGAACCTTCCATGCTTCTGAAAACCCCAGTGACCTCCACCCCGCACACTGCTGCGTGCCAGGCGAGCCACCGAGGGAGAGAAAGACCATCGGGCTCCAGAGGATGCGCGGGTTGGCCAGAGGCAACGGCTGCAGCTCGAGAGGCGGTGGCGGGCTCGGGCGGCCAGGGTGGCGGGAAGTGGCCCATGTTGAGAAGCGATCGCTGGCTGGAGCAGACTGGAGTCGTGAGGCTGCGCGGTGGCTGAGTGGGAGGGCGCACAGCCACGCCGGAAGGCTAAGCAGCCAGTGGCGAGGGACTCCGTCTCTGACTGGCAAGTCCCTCGGCCAACTGATTCCGGCGCGCATTTTGAAAATATAAGGTATGACCAAAACTCAAATATATATAAGGAAGGATGCCTGGGGTGGAGATCGTTGACAAAGAGAACTTTTTCTCTGTCTCCCAAAATGCTAGAACTCAGGGGCATCCAATGACGGGCAGTAGGTTCAGGACAGACAAAAGGAAATACTACTTTACACAGAGAGCAATTAAAGTGTGGAGTTCACTAACTGAGGATGTAGTGATGGCCACGGGAATAAACAGCTTTAAAAAAGGGATTAGATCGATTCAGGGAGGATAGCTCTATCAGTGGCTGCTAGCCACAGTGATTGAGCAGAACCTCTACATTCGAAGTCAATCTCTGAATCCCAGAGCCAGGAGGCAACATCAGGGGAAGGCCTCACCTCTACAACCTGTTGTTGGCCCTGATTAGCTGCTGTGTGAGGCAGGATGCTGGACTAAAAGGACCATTGGTCTGATCCAGCAGGGCTCTTCTTACTTATGTTCTTAACTTCCCAGATGCATGTCTGCTGCAAAGGAGGAAGGTGTCACCTTGTCCTGAGCTGCTCTTCTGTGGCAGGTCATTTAGAAAGGAATGAGATCCCAAGATGCATTTTATTTGTGTGTGTGTGTGTATTACAAACTGTAGGCACTTTTTAGCGGCATATGGCCATGTGCTTAGCTGCCTCTGCTTACTTTACAAAATCAATGATTTTAATGAAGGGGAGGGGGGAACCCTATTAAGTCACACACATTTGTCTACCAGCCAGTGAAAAAGTGTTCCCTGAAGTATATTTTTAGTGCTTTCTCATCCTGTGCTAAGGGTTAAATGGGAAAGGATCACCTTCTCACTCACTGTTCCCTCCTGACGTGCCTGTATGCTTCAAAACGGCAGCCCTCTGCTTTGGAGAAGAAACAGTTCTTGCATATCTCAAGCACAGAGAAGCACACAAGTTAACTCAGGAGCCAGATAAATATAATATTTTTTTATTTATTGAAACCAAGATCTGTGTCTTCCTTAAGATGTATGCTTTTTTAATTAAAAAAAAAAGACAGCGTAAGCAATATCACATGGCTGCAATTAGATTAAACACTGCGGGGAATGGGAGAGAATGAATTCTGTTATGTCACTGGTTTTTAATGTTTGCATTGATGTAATATTTTAATGTTACTGTGCAATGGCACGAGTTAAGATGAAGAATTTCTGCTGATGTTGCCTTTCATTAAAGGCAGCATACCCGGTTTTTCTTGCCTCCGTTTTATCCCCACAATGAGCCTGTATGGTAGGTTTGTTTCAGAGGGTAGCCATGGTCCCGATCAGACGTTTCTTTAAATTCGACCCAGGCACTCGTGCCTGGTGAATTTAAAGGGAACAACCAGACAGCAACATCTGGGAAAGGTGCTGCTTCTGTGATCAGCCTGTTTTGTCGCACCAGGGAGCCGTACTTAAAAGATACCAGTGAAAATCCGGTACTTTTGATTGCCGACAGGCCAATGGTGGACTTTCCTCTGTCTGATCATTGTAGCATGCGAACAGCCCATCGGGATGGTCTGGTCCAAACCATCCCAAATGGCCGCCATTTTTTAAAAAAATCATAGTGATATGTGCATAAACATGTAAATGCGCAACAGCTGCAGCACTCCACTTAAACGTTCCAGACAATTTCATGTTTCTGAATGGCCCATGAAATTAATGAACTGCGTTAATTGAAATGGTACCTAGAGGGAGGTGCCACTGGCAGTGCTTTAACCATTCAATTCTGTGCTTGTGCGGAAAAACAAGTACACGTTGAGGCGCAGATGCACATGCACAAACAGATTTTTTTTTTTTAAAAAAAAACCAGACCGCGCGGCTCCTTCAGGTGAATGCCATCTAGACAATCCACCAAGGAGTATGCACACGGTAAGGGGAGCTGTCTGGTTGTGCAAGCCCGGATAAAAAAGATCTAGATCAAATTAGAGCTGGGCCAGTGGTGGGATTACCTGCCCATCTGAACGCACCCCATCTTGGTTTGCAGGAGAAGAGCTAGATTCGAATCCAGTAGCATCTTGGAGACCACCAAGGTTTTGGGAGGTGGAAGCTTGCAGATTGCAAAATATTAGACCACAAAAACCTCAGTGGTCTGTATGGTGCTCCTGGACTTGATTCTAGCTTTCTTGCTGAGACTCAAGGCAGATTCCTGAGTGGAAGTCAAGTATAATCAATGGGATGGGACCTCCAACGAATATTATAACAGGGTCCAGGCTACAGAAATAGGGAAGCAAACAGAAATCTCAACAAGAGCTGAAACAAAGCATGAGCCTCTAAACATGATCTGTTAAGCCAAAGGTGTCAAACTTATTTGTTACAAGGGCCGGATCTGACATAGATGCCAGTTTGTCGGGCCGGGCCATGTCTGCCATGAAATGTAATGCCAGGTACCGGAGATACAAACTTTATTGATATAGGCAAACCCAGTTAACTATATTATTTTTACTCAAAATATATAACAAAAGCAATCGATTCCTAGGAGTGAAAGCCATTGTTTTACTGGGGAATCCACAAAAGCCCCCATAAATGTATTCAATTATATGCAAGACTAGTTCCCCCCCCCAAGGGATACCATACCTCCCCCTAACCATTTCCTTTAATTTCTTGACAGCTTTAACCATACACACCTCACTGTATGTGCTTGTGTGCTCCCCTCCCATGAGAACCTCCTGCCTTCCCTCCCTTGCACCAGTTGCTGGGCCATATAGGAGTTCTGGTCAGGCTGGTTGCAGCCCCCAGACCATGTTTGAAACCCTTGTGTTAAGTGGTGTAGAAACTACCTAGCTTGGAACATACATACAATGTATTGGCCACTTTTTGACCATTGCATCACAGTACAGTCCTGTTTATGTTGGTTTATTTAAGGTAGCAGAGCAAACAAAGCAAGCAGCACACATGTGTATTAGCTTTAAAGAATAAAGTTTACTAATTACTTATTGGGGAAAGGGAACCAGGGGTTTAAAGCAATAAACATCCTGTCTAGCTTTTCTAGTCTACCTCTTGCCTGCTTAACTTTTCACCTCGTTCCTGTGTGTCCCAGGCGAGAGTTAGAAAACAAAGAACAATAAAACTTTCTAAGACTCCACCCTGGGACATCTTCAGGTCTATTGATCAGCCAATAGACAATCCCAGTACCTATTCATTATGCATACTGTCACCTAGACTCTGTTGGAAGAGACGTGGAGGCTACTCTATTGGTCCCTAGGCTAAATAACTAGGAAATTAGCAAGCACAAGTAAACAATTTTTTTCACGACATCAGGAAAGGAGCCTGTACATCTATCCCAACAGTTTACCTGTGCAAAAAGCCCTCTTGAAAAATGCCATTTTGCATAGTTTGTGGAAAGCCAGGAGACTGGGAGCCTTCCTAACATCGTCAGGGAGGCTCATCATATCAGGTGTCTCCTCATATTGATTGAATTGACTTAGACTCTGTAATCTACTTTGAATCTTGGCGAGAAACGTGCATTATCAATCAGTCAATCAATAGATGCACAGTCCTGCTAGAACTGTTCATTTCCAAATACAGGTGTATGCATATCTGTGTGATAGGATTGGTTTAGAAAATGAAAGCACATGCCCTGCATGTAGAAAACTAGCACATCAATGGGAAGACGAGGGAAAACCCACCCAAGCTCTTGTCCCTGAAGTGCTAGTTTTCTATATGTGGGGAACTTTTGTCATGTTAAATCCCTGAGCTTTCTTTGGTCATATATTCAGAGAGTAGGGTTGCCAACCTCCAGGTAGCACCTGGACATCTGCTAGTATAATTGATCTCTGGACGACCAAGATCAGTTCACCTGGAGAAGATGGCTGCTTTGGAGGATGGATTCTATGGCATCATACCCTGCTGAGGTCCTTCCCCAAATCCTCTCCTCCGTAGGCTCCACCACTAAAATCCCCAGGTATTTCCCAACCTGGAGCTGGCAGCCCTATTAATTTTCCTCATGCTGTCATGTTTCCTGTAGTGGTGCCATACAAAAAACTCTTTTGGAAAATACAACACTGAGAGGATAGCAAGCCACCAGGAGGCCATGGTACAAAGCTGGTAGATCTGATCCAGCTTGATAAGTCTACCTGAGGGACTGCCTTTCCCCATACATGCCCCAGAGAGTACTGAGGTCAGGGTCGCAAAACTGCCTGCCTCTCCCTGGTCTGAAAGATGCCAGATTGGCTACCACTAGAGCTAGGGCCTTCTCAGTGGCAGCTCCACACTGGTGGAATGAGCTCCCGGAGAACATCAGGGCCCTGCGGGACCTTTTACAGTTCTCTAGGGCTTGTAAAATGGAGCTCTTCCGCCAGGCCTTTGATTAGGAGCCGCCACTGACGGATGAGCTGATGGATTAGCTATCGGAACATACTATGGCCTTTATTGTTACACCGTGGGATTCCACTTTCTTTTTTGGATCATGTTTAGAAACTGCCACCATCTGTGTTGTCTTACTTGCATTTTATGTTATTATAGGAGTTTTACTGTATTTATTGTTTTATTGTATTTTTACCTTGTGTAAGCCACCTTGAACCAGTTTGCCCGGCAAGGTGGGATATAAATGGAAAGTAATAAATAAAAATTAAATAATAAGTCAAAGGTTATACAGATCTGACTTTTACAACAGTTCGGTTCCCCTCCCCCAAGTGAGATAAAATCTTGGGCATCCCAAAGCCGGCAAATATAATCTTAAAATGTGCATGCTTTATTTAACTTTGCAAGAAACTTTTTTGCTGGAGATCAGTTATTATTTTTTTTTAATAAAAAAATACATATAATTTTCTGGTCCTTTTCTTGCCACTATAATAACCTATCAGAATGTCAGGGCTTGATTAATTCAATAACAGAAGAACTGAGGCTGTCAAAGGGTTGCTAGTGAGCCTTGATTGATATTCAATTATTTTCCATGTAAACACCCAATGATTTGAGCAGGACTGCTTTCCGAAGCTGGATGGGAAACGAACTTATGAAGCAAACCATCACCGAAAGTGTCAGAGCAGCCCGCAATGTGTCACTTCTTCCGATACTTGAAAGCAGACACGAAAATGAGAAGCTATAGACTAAACAAATTGCAGATTGTGTTTCTTTCAGAGGCTGCTGCCTTGATGGATCTCTCATTATGATATTTGCATCACCCCATTGCGAAGTTTCTGTTGGATTTTATTTTATTTTTTTTAAGAGAAGAATCAAATCCTACAAATAAAAGTGTACGGCACATTCAGCAGGAGTTTGGTGTTCAAGGGCATCAGTTTCCATTTGTGAAAAAACAACCAGGGTCTGACCTTAAATTAGGGGAGGGAGCATATTTTAGTAACACAGCATCTGCTTTGTCGGCGGAAGATCCTTCCAGAACTCAGTCCCTGGCATGTCCTGTTAAAAGGATCAGCCAGTAGGTGGCGAGAAAGACTTCCACCACAGACCCTGGATTGTTGTTGCCAGCCAGACCTTGGAAAACCAAGGGTCTGAGGGTGTGTTCAGACGGATCTTTTGATCTGCCATAGGAACGACTCCCTTGCGGATCAAAAATGCACGACCAGACAGAAACATCTGCGAAATATTCCAGTCCCATAGGCATCCCGTTCTGCTGCGCCTCCAATCCTGATTTAAAAAGTAGTAGTTTCAATGTAGGGTTTTCGCTTACCCGCGCAACAACTGCAGACTTTCTTCCGTCTGGTCACTCCATTAGCGCGCGATGCTCCCGTCGGCTCGGTCTGACGTCAGACCGAGCCGACGGGGGCGCGATTTTTAAAAAATTGAAACCCCATGTGCGCTTTAACGAGGAAACGCATTCAGCGATAAGCGCTACGAGGAATGTAATATTCATGCTTATTTCTTTTAGGGACAAGATGTTACCGCGATGGGAGATGGAGGGGGGAAGGACTGTTCTAACTTGCAAAATAGTCCCTCCATTGATGGCAATGGCAAGGGGGAGGACCGGGACTTTGCTGAAAACCCTCCGCGATCGCCTCAGTTCTCCAAGGAGGCGCAGCCTTGCCTATGCGAATGTACAAAACTTTTTTTTTTTAAATTCTCGGTGGATGCCGTGTAGACAAATCACGGCGGGAACAACGCGCGGTGAGGCTATTTCATAGGGGGCGTCTGGTCGTGCTAGGCTGGATTTAAAAAATCGGGATAAAATTTTAGGAGGGCTCATGGCGCGATTGACTGGCCGTCTGAACGCAGCCACATTCAGTATAAGACAGGCTCATGTGTATCGGTCTGCCCTGTTTGCAGCCCAGGATCTTAGACAGACACCACCATAACAGAAAGAAATGTGAATGGGTTGGTTTTTAAATCTCTGAAGGAAATTTGTGTTGTTTTTTTTAAGGTGTGGTTTCCTAATTTAATTTTCTAGATGAATGAACTGCAACTCATAGGGCTCATCCAAGACATGTTAGTGGCCAAGGGCTGAATATTTGGGTCTCTCTAGGAGGGATCATATTCAGCCTGTGCTGAAAGCGCTGCACTGGCTGCCAATAGTGTACCAGATTTGCTTCAAAGTGCTGGTTTTGACCTTTAAAGCCCTGTAGGGCCAGGGTCTGGCCTACCCGAGGGACCGCCTTTCCCCATATGTTCCCCCAAGGGCACTTCAGTCGGGGAGTCAACGCCTTCTGGAAATTCCAGGCCCCAGGGACGTGAAAATTTGCTGCCACTAGAGCCAGGGCTTTTTCGGGGGCGGCTCCTACCTGGTGGAAGGAGCTCATGGAGGAGATTTGGGCCCTGTGGAACCTTGCTCAGGCCTATGATTAGGAGCCACCGCCATCACTATTCTATCACTGTTAGCCATGCGCCATCGCATCACTGCCACCTTTGGTGCGGGGCGGCCCTGGAAGGAGTGGGGATGACAATCTATTGTTTGGCTGCTGGGGATTACGATCTGCCCCATCTTGTTTTAATATGCTGTTTAAATTTTGCATGTTGGTCTATATATTCCATTGGGTTTTATACTGTTTTAATGTGTTTTAAAGTCGGCATGCGTGCCCCGTTGTAAGCTGCCCTGAGCCTACAGAGAGGGCGGGATATAAATCCAAATAATAAATAAATCAAAATAAATATTTCCCAAGCAGTGGAGAGAAGGTGAAGTAATGAAGAGCAGAGGAGGAGGAGGAGGAGGAGGAGGAGGAGATTGGATTTATATGCCGCCCTTCACTACCCGAAGGAGTCTCAGAGAGGCTTACACTCTCCTTTTTCTTCCCCTCCCTACAACAGACACTCTGTGAGGCAGGTGGGGCTGAGAGAGTTCTTTTGAGAACTGCTCATGAGAGAACAGCTCTGAAAGGATTTGTAACCGACCCAAGGTCACACCAGCAGCTGCATGTGAAGAAGTGGGGAATCAAACTCCATTCTCCCAGAGAAGTGAAGTGTCAGAGCAGCAATGGACTATGGGCTGTTTCCCCCCTTTCTGATCTCCTCATTTGGGTTCCAGACACACGTTAGGTATATTGTGGACAGAAGCAGCTAGAAAAGAGAGAAAACATGGAGAAAAGAATCCCACAGGGATAGATATCTTCCCGTAATATTAAACAGGAATCCAGTGTACTCAAATAGAAGAAGAGGAGGAGGAGGAGAAGAAGAAGAAGAGGAGATTGGATTTATACCCTGCCCTTCACTACCCGAAGTAATCTCAGAGCAGTTTACAATCCCCTTTCCCCTCCCCACAACAGACACCCTGTGAGGTTGGTGGGGCTGAGAGCTCTCTTGAGAACTGCCCTTGAGAGAACAGCTCTGAAAAAACTTATGACTGACCCAATGCCACACCAGCAGCTGTAGGTGGAGGAGTGGGGAATCAAACCTAGTTCTCCCAGATTAGAGTCTGTGCTCTTAACCACTATACCAAACTGGCTCTCAGATACATTACTGGCTCTCAGATACATTACAGCAGATACTTTCATGAGTCAGAGCTCACTTCCTCAGATGCATGACGGATATATCAGTTAGGGACAATTTTTGCAGCTGCACATGGGAACAAAAATTTCCTGGGACCATACTTCCCTCCCCAGACTTTCCAACCCTCTCTACAACATTCTCCACTCCTGCCCCCAACTCATATGTATCCCTCATTTCCTGAGCTTAATTTTCACTGGCCCTTGGTAACAGGGCCAAATCCCCTCAGTCTTACCAGAATACAGCCATTAGGCAGACATATTTATAATTAAAGCTTCAAACATCAGGAAGGGGGTTGGAGTGGCAGGAGGTTGGAGGGATCAGCAGCACACAGAAAATGCTTATGTGGGAGAGGTAGGGTACTTTTATAAAGGCCTCCAAATGGCCTTCTCCACTGGCTGGACAATTACTAGCCTTGCCAATTGCATCCTACGTAATTGAATTGTCTGGGACAATAAACTCTCTGGACTTAAAGACCAGTAAGACTTTAAATGCAACGTCTGAGGTATTTAGCCGCATAGTGTCTGTCATTTCTATCTATGATGGTGATTGATTGAGGCACGGAGAATGTTGGAAAATGTGTGTGGTTTTATGAGGAAAAGTCAGCATGCGGAAACAGACAAATGGGGTGGAAGTAAAGAACCTGTGACTCAATGGGCCCCAGGGAAAAGCAAAATCAAAATGGGGATTTTCAGGTCAAATCATCAGAAACGAGGAATTAAGAATGATGTCGCCAACCACGGATCTTTTGAATAAATGACTAAAACTGTGAGGTTAAATTGAGCATAATGTTCTGTTCAGTTGTTTCCTCTGGGGTTCCATATATTGAAGGTTTATAAAATCCATTTTTAACTGTCTTTTCCGCATGACTATAGCTTCCCAATGGCCCATTTTGAGGCCGTGTGGCAGGGTGAAAATGCAATGAATCAATATATCAATCAATCAATTTTCTACTATCCAAGACCTTCACAGGCTCGAATACGTTTATCTTCACAGTACCCCTGTGATGCCGGGGAAAAGCTATTATCTTTGGATGTTACAGATAATGTTGCAGATTGAAAACACAAATCCTTCAGCAAGGTGTAAGGAGTCTTTGATACCTTTGGAACAGTATCACACTTTCCTGCAGTAGAGAGTTCCAGGTCACCTTTTTAAGCAAGGTCAGCTGCCACGCAAAGATAGACTAGCAGAGATTGATGTTGTCTTTTGTAATAACCTATTCTGCAAATATTTAGGCAGAGCAGAATGGGGAGAAGACATGTGTATACGCTGCTAGTTCCAAAATAACATCAGTTGATCATCCCAGTAGTAAGGCAAACTGCTTCTGCAAGATGGAAATCTCATTGTGACAAGAACTCAGACTGCTTTGCTTTAGCATTCTAAATTGCTTGTGTGTTCCAAACTGCCTCATGCTTGCAACAGATGTTAACTGATCTCAGCAAAACGTGGGACTCCCGACCCATTCTAAGTGTTAATAGGCCTAGTAAATCTAGTGCATGTTCTCTGTATTTTTCTTCTTTAAATCTGAATTTGGCGTGATAACATTTGACACTGGTCTTTCTGCATTTCACAGCCCCTTCACCCTGCTGTTGTTAAAATTTTTCCTACATCTTATGTAAAAGGTCTGCTTAGTGAGGCTATACTCACTGGGCTTTTCTGCATGCTTGACTTACTCCTAATTTTCTTGGCAGTCGATCCCGAAGCTTTGGAATCAATTTTGGTTTGGTTTTCCCACATCTCTGCAGTCCCTCTGCATTTTCACAGTTGTGGAGTCAGTTTATTTTCATTTGCACATGCCTCCAATAATCAGGGATTTCAAGGGAGGGTCCTGTCCTCACCGGTGTCATCATCCACACTGTCATTGAGGGGTCACAGCACCCCCTTTTATTTTCTGTGCAAGCTTATGTCCATATGTAGATATCTAGGGCTGCAATCCTCCAGGTGACTCAAGCCACAAATGGACCACAGTGATTAACCAAAGGTTCAACCCACCAAAGTTCACTGTGGGAAAAAAAATTGATTCCATTACAGTTACAGCCCACAAACATTGCTTCTTCTTTTATTCCTTTGTTTTACTTTATGCAGTGCTGCTGCTGCTGCTTCCAAACAACTTCCAAAGAACGACAGATTTCCTAGGTAAGTAAAGGTAAAGGTAAAGGTTCCCTTGCTTGAAAGCCAGTCGAATCCGACTGTAGGGTTGCGGTGCTCATCTCCGTTTCAAAGCCGAAGAGCCAGCGTTGTCCAAAAACGTTTCCGTGGTCATGTGGCCGGCATGACTAAACACCAAGGCTCACAGAACGCTGTTACCTTCCCACCAAAGTGGTACCTATTTATCTACTTGCAATTTCTTGCTTTTGAACTGCTAGGTTGGCAGGAGTCCTAGGTAAGTATTCTGTACAAATAAATCATAATATGGTTACAACTCATATTCATTCATTCTTTTTCAAGCATGAGCAGTCTAGGACATGCTTACCCAATGCTCTTCGCCTCTTACTCTGAATTAATCTTGTGTTTTCCTTCGGCATCTGCTGGCTCTCATTCTTTACTGTCTCCGCAGCCACTCTATGATCTACCACGCCTTAATTGCTCACACCAGGCGGTGGCTGGAGATCTCCTGCTATTACCACTGATCTCCAAGCAACAAGGATCAGTCCACCTGGAGAAAATGGCAGCTTTGGAAGGTAGACTCTATGCCATTGTACCCCATTGAAGTCCCACCCCTCCCCAAATCCTGCCCACCTCAAGCTCCACCCCTAAAATCTTCAGATATTTCCCCACTTGGAGCTGGCAACCTATGGCTGCATTTTTTAAAAAATAAAAAGCATTAAAACATCATCATCTCTATGTATTCTTGTAGTGTCAGGGTTAGCAGGTTCTCTGAATTCCCAGCATTCATTAAAAATTTAAGTTTCTAGCCCTGACCAGGATAGCCCAGACAAGCCCGATCTCATCAGATCTTGGAAGCTAAGCAGAGTCAACTCCGGCAAGTACTTGGATGGGAGACCTCCTTGGAATACCAGAGATGGGGGGGCTGGCATTATTCAGCCAGAAGAGAGAAGAGATTGGATTTATAACCCCGCCTTTTTATACCCAAGGGAGTCTCAGGGCAGCTTACAAACTCCTTTCCCTTCCCTTCCCAGAACTGATCTTTCAAGAAGAGCTCTGCCAGAACTATGGCTTGCCCAAGGTCATCCAGCAGCTGAAAGTGGAGGCGTGGGGAATCAAACCCGGTTCTCCCAGATTAGAGTCTGCACAATAAACCACTACTCCAAACTGGTCACCTCTCTGAATATCCTCCAGGCCCCCAGGAGGGGTCAGTCAACAGAGGTCACCATGACTTCCAGATGCGCGCACGTACACACACACACACATATGCACATATGAGCTATACAACCCCCCCCCCCAATTTCTAGCCCCTTCCCTTGTGGAGGTAAAAGGAAAAAGAAATATCTTCACACTAGACATTTACTTTTTTACAAAAAAATCACTGCTGGGAATTCAGACAATCTGCTAAACAATCTGCAACAGTATATTGATATAGTGATATGAAGATTATTTTATTATTTAAAAAATTGAAAATAAAATCATTTGTCTTCAGAAGGGGAGGAGAGGGTGGGAATAGTTTGACTACAATGATAGTCCAGTCATCAGAAAGTGTGGTTGGAAGCAAGAAAATTGACAGAAACATTTCCATGAAGAGAAAGGCAAATTAAAATCAGCTTCCAGAAAAAAAGATTGAGGTAAAAGTGATCTCAAAAAAACTGGGAAAACCCAGGGGTGGGGGGTGGGATGGGGGACAAACAAGCAATAGAAGCAAAAAACTCAGGGCCCAAAAATGTGTGTAGAAATCAGGGGATAAACCAAAGCAGTATGGGGCCTGTACCAATGAAAAAAAAACCCCATGTAGAAAACACAATTGTATTGGAAGAAGTCAACTCTGGCTGATGCTGGAATAACTTTAGTTACATTTTTAAGGGCTGCTGCAGCTTGCTGTAGAGCCAGTTTGGTGTACTGGTTAAGTGTGGCGGACTTTAATCTGGAGAACCAGGTTTGATTCCCCACTCCTCCCAGCTGGGTGACCACCACCACCATGACCAGTGTTCCCGCTAAGCTGAGTTAGTGTGAGCTAGCTCACAGTTTTTTAGCCTCCAGCTCACATATTTCTGTCTTAGCTCAAGAAGGAGGGCTCCAAAGCAAACTAATTTAGACAGTAGCTGAATCTCTCACTCACAACTTTAATGCCAGTAGCTACAAAATAGAATTTTTGCTCACAAGACTCCACAGCTTAGAGGGAACACTGACCACACCACCACCACCACCACTGCCTCCTCCTCCTCCTCCTCCTCTTCAGAGGCAGAATGCTGAACTCAGGGCTACAGGGCTGGCTTCAGGTTTGGGGGAACCCCAAGCAAGATACCTTCTAGGGTATCTAGTAGGCCAACCAGTTGTCCATATTTAGTGTGCAAATACACACACACACCTCTGGAGGAGAAAGCAGAGTACAGCATTTTGTGCCGATGGAGCTTAAAAGAGTAGTAAACCAGTGGACTCTGCTCCTTCCACAGGCACTACTCTCAGCAGGAGATGGGATATCTTGGCCACAGATGTACTAGGGAGTGGCACTGATGTGTGGTTATTTCATGTGACAGCTGTGCTCTGATGTCTCCAGTTACCTTACCTTTCTCAGCAGGAAATGAAAGCTTAAACATGACACCCTGATCAGCCCTTGACAAAGAGTGGCAGGCTACTATATGCAATAGACTACCACGCTTCCTGTTTGAACCCAGTGGCACCTTTAAGACCGCCAAAATTTAATTCTGGGTATAAACTTTCATGTATGTGCACACTTCTTCAGATACATTGAAACAAGACTTTCTCAGTCATTACATGTAGGTGGGGGGGGGGGTTAGCTGCCCGAAAGGGCAAATTATGGTCAAGATGCATAAGTAACTGAGAGATAAGTATAGCTAAGGTTAGATTAAAGCAGTTGGTAAGACCCATGGATAGCACCAAATTAGTATACAGATAATATGAAAGAACTAAGTTTGACTCCAGTGGCACCTTTAAGGCCAACAAAGTTTAATTCTAGGTATAATTATGAGTGACTTATCCTGTGTAGTGAGATAAGAACCTGATATCTCTGTTAAGCCCTGGGGGTTCCATTGTTCTGAGTGTTTTAGTAACTTGTAATTCAGCAATCTCCCATTCCAGTCTGTTTTTGAAATTCCTTTGCAATAAAATAGCTACTTTGAGGTCCCCCACTGAGTACCCTGGGAGGCTGAAATGTTCTCCTACAGGTTTCTCAGTTTTGTGATTCTGGAAGTCAGATTTGTCTCCATTTATCCTTTGGTGTAGGGTTTGACCTATTTGCCCTATGTACAGAATTCAAAACAATTCAATGCATAATCAACAACTTATAACATCTACTGGATAATGGCAGTTTTCTTTCACAAGTTCTGGGGGGGCAAACCTTTTCTTATACACAGACATCCCTCCCATCTTAAACAATTCCTCACCCACAATAATACTGCATCTAATTTGAATATGGATACTGGTACCAAAACTTGCAATAAATCCAGATGCCAACTTTGCTGCCACATACACCCAGACAACACAATCACTGGGCCTAACGACATCAACTACACCATCTCAAGTACATTCGCTTGCTCATCTTCTAACACTGTATATGCCATTAAATGCCAACAATGCCCTTCAGGAGGCGATGTTTCTGTTGCTTTCTCCATTCTTCTTCCCTCATGTGCTGCCCCACCAAGAGAAGGTCAGCAAGTGGCAGGAAGGGGTTGGCTTCCCTTCATTTCCCCCTGATGAGTTTCTTGTGGGTCCTCACTTGTATTTGCTTAGCACAATACTATAACTGTGATGCGATTGAGAAGCATCGTGAGACGTTTATCAGGAAGTATCCTGAAACCCTTGTGTTCCTAAATGACATCCCATCCCTCCCCACAATCCAACGACTCACAGTTTTGCTTTTCTGTAAATGCAGAATTTAGTGGAAGTTTTGACACTATTCTCACTGTAATTCTAATGCATCTCTTTAGTGCAGCGCTGAATTCTTAATTCTTTTACCTCTCAAGTCATTGAAGAACTATCAGCCAAAGTGAAAAATCAAAAAATAGAAGTACAGCCATGGCCCTGATGGCCTCCTTTGAAGAATGGACTCGGAATAGTCGCAAAGAGATGGATTTCCTAATGTGTAGCAGATGCAAATGGGCTATTTGCAGGCATCTCTTTTGAGGAAGCATCAGAAAGCCTAAGGCAGACCCATCAAGACAAGCTTTTCTTGAAAAGTGTGATTATTTCATAGAACTGGAATCCACATTCATGGGTCTAGAAATATACGTAAGGGTGTCATTCACTCCATATGTGTTTGGACCAACTTGGTGAGATGCTGGAGAGACCCACCCAGCTATATTGGTCAGTCTTGACCAATTCACCTCTTTACTACAGCCCCCATCCCACTTAACTTTTGACAATGCAAGTCCTAAGTAGGGAACAGGTCTGCAAACTATCATTCATCACAAATTTTGGCTGGTTCGTGCTTCGCAAAGTAATGTTTGCAAACTGAAGAACCACCACAAACTTTCATGAATTTTGATGCAGTTCAGCTGTTTGGTTTAAATGGCCTCTTGCTTTCTGCTCCCTGCAGCTTTTCATGGGGAGCAGAAAACCAGGAAGAGCTTTAAATGGAGCCATTGAAACCAAGCAGTAGCTTCCCACCACTCAGCTGTTTGGTTTAAATGGCTCAGGGCCATTTAAATCCCTGCTTTTTGCTCCTGTGAAAAGCAGTGGGTGGCAGAAAACAGGAGCTTAAACTTTAAATGGCTCACCAATACGAACCAGATCAGTTCGCAAACCTACCTTCTGGTTCATATCAGTTTGTGGTTTGGTTCATGGTTCAGCCACAAACCACAAACCAAAATGAGCTGCAAAACTGTGGTTTGTGTCCATCCCCAGTCCTATGATCCCCAGCATAGCCTTTTTTGGTGGTCAACCCCCTGTCCACCTTTTGCAGCCAGCAGAAATCCTCACTGTATCAAGCCTAGTGACTGGTTAGGGTTGGCAACTTGTCAAGTTCTCCGATAGTCAGTCAAACACCAGGCTTCGTGAAGAAGATAGCATTTATTGAAAGCTAATCATAGAGATGCATTAACCATTCTTTGTCAGTGATGTTGAGAGATATGTTACAACACCAATTATAGCCCATTCAAACTGCCCCCCCCCTTACTACACACCAATGGCTACTCAGCACGCGCAGGGCAAAAACATTAATTAACAGTTGACCAGAAATTCCACAAAGGCGAAAAGAGCCCTGGGACCCAAGGCCATCTGCGAAGATAAGACTCCACATAGACATAGTAAATCAGAACGCCTGGAGTATCTGTGAGACAATCTGTGATACTCCCGCATTCCAGAACAGTGAAAGATGTTAGTTCGCCTCCACCTTCTCCCCCTCCATCTTATGGCAGGGTTACCTGACACAACTCCAACCTGGGAAATCCCTGGAGATTTGGAGGTAAATCCTGGCAAGGGCAGGATTTGAGGAGGGACCTCGGTAGGCTATAATGACACAGTCCGCCCTTCCAAGCAGCCATTTTCTCCAGAGCAATTGAGTAACTGAGCCCTGTAGTCTGGAGATCACTTATAACTCCAAGGGATCCCCAGCCCTCTCCTGACAATTGGTCACCCTAAACTGGATCTTCCCTGCATGTGTTAATAGAAATGGCTGCTACGGAGCCCATCCATTTGAGCTGGAGCCATATCTCAGAGAACTAAAGGTATTCATCCTTTCTACAAGTAGTGAAAAATTCCAGACAGAGAGATTAAGATGGGCAGCCATGTTAGCCTGTTCATAGCAGCAGAAAAGAGCAAGGATCCAGTAGCACCTTAAAGACCAACCAAATATGTGGCAGGGTATGAGCTTTTATGAGTCACTGCTCTGAAGAAGTGAGCAGTGACTCATGAAAGCTCCTATCACGCCACATATTTTGTTAGTCTTTAAGGTGCTCCTGGACTCTTGCTCTTTTCCAATTCCAGAGTGGTTGTTTTGTTAGAGGGTTGCCTTTGGAATCACAGGAGCGGTGCCTCATGGCATCTTTAGGGCTTTATATTATCCTTCTGTGAACATCTTTTGAATGCTGCAATGTGAACAGAGGGCCCAGGCTTTCTGCCTTGCCTTTTTTGTACTGAAATCCATCCACTGCTTTGTTTACATGAATCAATATATTTACATATCAGGGAGTCAAGTATATTCTCCTGCCATTGCCCGGAGGTGACTGGAGAATGGATTGCCAAGCCAGTTTGAGACACAGCCGTTTCCCTCTGGTTTCACAGGAAGTTTACAATAGTCCATCTAGAACGTTGCTTCAGAGGCTGCGGTTGGCGTGTATATTTAGTTCAGTGCCTCCAAAAAAAAAAAGAAAAAGCATGTGGAGACACGGAAGCAAAATAATTAATACCCCTGGGTTCCCTGCTCCACACCAGTAATTTCTCAATGACTTTTTGAATATCTACGGGATGCGAATTGAATGCCTTTGCATGCTGGAATTGGTCTCTTTTTAACTGTGTGCCACTGTACTTGGAAAAATGGTTCATGGAATGGGGGGGGGGGCACTTAGCCTCCTCGCCTTACATGGTCTCTTTTGCTGCCAGGTGGAGCATTGCAAAGGCTGGGTCCCAGTAATGGAGTGCCCATCAGAGTCATTTTGTTCCATTATTTTAATCAAAAAGGTATCTTTTTTCTCACGGTGTGTTTCAAGAACCTGCAGAAGAGAGAATTCTCTTTGCTTTGCTACCTCATCTTGGCACATAAGGGCAAATTGTTTGATCACTTTTTCTTGAAAGGAACAAGATGTTTCATTTCTCCTCACCCTGACATCTCATTATTCCAAAACTTTCAAGAACGATATTAACAAAGTGGTGAACCCTGTCTACTTCATCAAAGGCCACAACCCACAGCTGAAAGCAGAATAGTTTGAGGATTCTCTTTAGGACTTCATGCAGGTTTACACTGGCTGGCATTTAACTATCTTACTTAATTCTGACAGCAAAAGAATACCTTTGTACTGTCTACCTGTCTATCAATCTACCTAAAGCATGAAAATGATGTTTTCAGGAGGTCTGAAATAATTCCCCCAAATCCCCTAATATTAACCAGTTTTTGTATTTGTTTGCTTGGATGTTCCTTCAAGAACGCTGATGCTTCAACACCTGTTAGGGTTTCATAAAGTGATCCCAATCCAACCAAGGGTCATGTAGTGAACATATGACTCTATAGGATCAATCAGCTTAGGTTATGTCCTGGTGGGGGCCAATGAATCTAAGTTAGAGTGAAAGCAAAGGTTTCATAGGCTTATCTCATTGGGGGGGTGATACTAGCCAGGAAGGGCAATTGTTACACAAGAGGCAAAATACATTTGTTACTTCCAATGTGTGACATCTCAGAAGTACATAGGGTTGCCAACCTCCAGGAGGTGACTGGAGATCTCCTGGGATTACAATTAAGCTTCAGGCAGCAGAGGTCAGTTCACCAGGAGAAAATGGCTACTTTGGGAATCTATGGCAACTGAAGTCCATCCCCACCCTAAACCCTGCCCTACTCAGGTTCTGCCTCCCAGATCTCCAGGTATTTCCCAACCTGGAGCTGGCAACCCTAGACACATGTCAATCAAGTAGTTTCAGATGAAGATAGCTCCTTGTCTGACAAAGGGAGCATTGACGCTCGAAAGCTTATACCTGAAAATCTTGTTGGTCACTAAATTTCTACTGGACCTGAATCTAGCTCAAACTTAGCTTATCTATAAAGGACTTTACTAATACCAATTGGTTTCCAGAAAACAATACCAGCTTTCTTTGTGTTCTTTAAACTGGTGAGGGAAAACTGTAGTGGGGAGACCAGGGGTCAAAATGCAAGTAAGTAACTTTGTGCCTTGACAATGTCAGATATTGACTATCAAGCTTTAAACTAGTGGAGGGTCATGTTCAGGGAAAGATGAGAGTCTAAAGTGGAATCCCCACATTGCTGGATATTGCACCATTGAAATAATGAAAAATGATGATGGTATGATAGCCGAAAACATATGGATCCAGTGCAAATGGAAGGGGTGCTGCTATTAGGCCTGATCTAGCCCCAGTTCAGTAAGTTATTCACCCACCTGTCGCCAGAATTTGGAAAAGAGGTTGTCTGAATCTTATGGGCTAAGAGAGCCAGTTTGGTATAGTGGTTAGAAGTGCTAATCTGGGAGAACCAGGTCTGAGTCCCCCACTTCTCCACATACAGCTGCTGGTGTGACCTTGAGTCTGTCATGGCTCTCCCAGAGCTGTTCTGCCAAGAACAGTTCCTGAGAGAGCTCTCTCAGCCCCACCTACCTCATAGGGTGTCTGTTGTCGGGAGGAGATGGGAAAGGAGATTGTAAGCCACTCTGAGACTCCTTTGGGCAGTTAAGGGTGGGTTATAAATAGGGTTGCCAAGTACTTACCATAATTCAGCGGGGGATACATAGTCCCCAGCCGGAACATTCCTCCGTGGAACACCCACGCTGCACAATGTCATCACCAGGAAGTGACGCTGGGCGACGCTCTGGCAATGGGGCTGGAAACTCGATGGTACCATCAAGTTTCCAGCCCCATTGGCAGAGCGTTGCCCGGCGTCACTTCCTGGCGACGGCATCATGCGCCATGTCTTTCCCCTCCCCAGGAATGGTCCTGCCACAACGTATCCGTCCCCCGCTGAATTACAGTAAGTTCTTGGGAAGCCTGGTTATAAATCCAATCTCCTCCATAGTAGTAGCAGTAGTAGTAGTGTTTCCCTTTGATAGTCTGGACTGCTTTTTCATAGAACATAAGAAGGTGTCTTATAGTAATTTCACACTATTAGTCCATCTAGCTCTATGTATGTCTCTGTGTGTGAAGTGCTGCTAAGTCATTTCTGACTTAGGGTAATCCTATGAATTAACGTCTTCCCAAATGTCCTATCATTAACAGTCTTGTTCAGGTGTTGCTAACTGGGGGCCATGCCTTCCTTTATAGTCTAGCCCTGTACTGTGTTCTTCAACTGGTAGAAACCCATCCAGGGTCTCAAGCCAAGGGCCTGTCTCAGTCCTGGTACCCAAAATCTTTTTAGCTATCGATGACAGGGACTGAAAGAGGAATCTTCTGCATGCAAAGCATCTGCTCTGCCAATCAAGTAGTGGCCTTCCAATATCCCACAAGGGCTTACAGGCCTTGTGCAGCCTTTCAGCTATGTTGGAACCAAACTCTACTTGGTCGGCCAGGGACTATTATGACTTCAATGGAAAGCAGTGCCCCATGGCAGCTTCATCAGTTTATCCTTATAAAATCTAATGTGTTGGAAAACAGGAAACACCTACAACATTCTACATTAATGTTGGTATCCAGGGATCTCCATTATGCTCACAGTAGAAAGCGTTCCAGAAAGCAGACGCGGTATCAGTTTTCTCATCCTGTCAATTTTCCCCTGACAAATGCACTCAGTAAAATGCCATTTAAAGTCTTTCTGTGTTTTAAAAAAAATATTAAGTGGTGCGAGGAGTAGTTCCTGTGCACGGTCTTAGAATTTGCCTACCTTGATTCCTCCGTGTTATGAAAAAATATACACAAGGAAGAGAATGATTGACAGAAAAGGCCAACACTAAGTGCTATGAGGTAAAAAGCCAGTTTTTGAGTCCTGAAAAATGTCTAAACTGCCTTATTGAAAATTCAGTAACTTTATCTGGTTACAAGAAGATCAATGATGGGTGCAGTGGCCCAGCCAGGTTCGGGTCACAGGCTATGAAGTGTTATCTGTGGTCCAATGCTCAGTGCCTGCCAGCAACTCCCATAGAGTTCCATCTCATCCATCACATGGCTCTGTGAGTTATTCATCTTCTGATGGCTGTGCTATGAGTTGAGCAAGAGCTTCCATCTTGGAACCCTTTCAATGACCTCAAATATATAGTGTATTCATTTATTTAAAAACATCTGTAGAGAAATTCAGGATGAGACTAATAAGCATTCAGGGAAGCAAGTGGCTAATTCTCATTTTGCTCCATCTGCTGTGTAAGTTCTCATCAGATCCAATCTGTCTGAATAGGCGGCAGGTGTCAGATCTGAAAGAATAATTTTCTGTTTGTTTGTTTTATTTTGTTTTTCTCCCGGGCCTCCTTCCACACATTTTTGCTGGATTACACATCTGATGATATTTTGCAATCAAATTAAGGGAGGAAACATTCCTTCTAGGAACATTGGAAATAGCACTGTTGCAAGGGCAGAGACCTAGTCTGGAGCGGGACAAGGCTTTTAAGCATTTGGCTGAATGGAATAATCAAGTGAAATATTTGTTATGGCCAAAGCTGTGCTTGGATCAACATTAAGGCTAGCGTTAGCAAACTGGAACAATTGAATAAATCCATTTTGTTCTAAATGGAGTGTGAAAGTTGTTTCAGTGTGATGAGAGACTGCATTAAGAGCTTGTTCACAAAATCAGTTATACAAAGATAACAGAGCCAGTAGTTAATTTGTTTTCCCAATACAAGATTCGATACGAGGCAGAAATAGACTGGGAACATAGAAAAGAGGACCTCTTTTAAATCGAACTAGGGGCTCGGATAGGGTTGCAAGGTCCTACCTGGCTGCCAGCAGGGGGTTCCAGGGTCCATCCTGGGAAGTGATGTCATCATGCCACTGATGTCGGGAACTGGTGCTCTAGTTTTTGGGTAAAACTCTATGGTTTGAGCCCAATTTTACCATAGAATTTTGCCCAAAGACTAGAGCGTCACCCCCCCCCACCCCCATGTCAGCAACTTGATGGCGTCAGTTCTGGCTGATGTCATTATATCACATTCGGGGGCATTTGTGAGTGGGGTTCTCCCCACCAGCCAGCTGGCCAGCAGTGGAAAGAGGTGTGCAAAAGTGGGGGAAACCCCACCCAGGCCAGGGGCCTAGCAGCCCTAGATTTGGATAACTAGGGGCTTTCAACATTGTCTTAGATTTGTCCACAACTGCCATGACATGTTTATTTGGGTTTTATTTATTTATTATGATTTATTATTTTCGATTTATATCCCATCTTTCTTGCACAGGCAGGCTCAATCATTATCAATGAAACTATGAGGAAGCTCAATCATGTGCTGGTCCACAGTATAGGCATATTCTATTAATATTTTACCCTCCCAGAGGGCCCCATAAAAACTTTACGATAGCCTAACTAGGGACCCAGTCACACGAGTGGGATAATCCACAGGGAACGGGAGGCTTTTAGAGCCGGAGCAAAAAGACATGCGGTAGCACAATCTCACCTTCCCCTGAGGCTCCCTGCCCAAGCCTCCAGCAACCAATCACACCACACGAGGCCACACAGCAGCAAGGTATTTGTGCGCATGCATGGAACACCGACGGGCGCTGGCTGTGATGGGCTACCAGCGCTTCCTGATCAGATGCCCGCACGCGCCGCGCATTATCAGGAAAATAGTGCATGGTTCCTGGTAGCTTTTAAATCCGCATCTTCAGGCCGAAGCTGCGGGTTAGAAATGGGAGTGCGACGCTTCCCAGATGTTAAAGTATGACCACGCCGGTTTAATCTGCAGGCAAGCCATCCCTGTTGTGGGGCAAATTCTCCATGTGACCGAGGCCTAGATTCATATTAGTTGGATTCAATATACTAGAAGGAGTAGGGCAATGTGTGACAGTGCTGGCAATTTGAATGCTTTCCCATAGCTGAATTTGTCAGGAGTTAAATCAGGAAAGACTGGCACTTGCATAATAAATATCTGGTCTGCAAATTTCATGGAAAGTGGTCATTCACCATTGTTTTCAATACATTTTGATACATTCTTAGTAAATTGTTATCGAACAGAAATTGTGGGATGACTTCCCAAGGAGCCATGACAGCAAACGTTCCACTGGGTATGTGTAATGTTGAGACGATCCTGACCTGAATGGTCCTGGCTGGCCCAATCTGGTCATATCTTATAAGCTAAGCAGGGTTGGCCCTGGTTAGTACTGGGATGGGAAAGCAACAAGGAATTCCAAGTTGCTCCACAGAACCAGACAGTGACAAATCACCTCTGAATGTCTCTTGCCTTGAAAACCTTACAGGGTTGCCATAAGTTGGCTGCAAATTAATGGCGTTTTCCACCACCCATATTGAGTGGATGTATGCTGTTCAATGTGCTGTGTGGCACAGATGCAAAACTTCCAAACATTTGGAAGCTATGGGGGGAAATACTTTTCCCCAGACACAGCGTGGACATTTTTGGGAAAACAGAAATACATATAATACTTCCTTTCCTATTGAACCTAAACTTAATTTACAGAATTAAAAAAACATTAAATGCACCATATATAACTTTTTAGAAAAAATTGCATATTCCCAATACTTGAGAAAGAGCTGAAAACTGCTGCACCCAATCTTACCATTGCACATGTATCTTTGTATTTGCCATCTAAGAGATAGGAAAAATAGAAGTGAAAGGTAGAAAACATTTTTTTTCCCAGTAAACAAAAGAGAGTGTATTTATTGGGCAAGAACAGTTCCATACAGTCACAATAAGTAGGACTACCGTGGATACCAAGTTAAACTTCATAACAGTGAAAACACTGAAGTACGTATTAATTGTACATGTCTACAGTGCACAAAGGAGTTATCGTCTATTGCTGTAGATTGCCTTACATAAAAAATTGCAAACTACACATTTTGAGTAAAACCTTGTCTTAAAAAGCATTTCATAGCAAATATTTCATTGGAGTTTTCTTCAGCTTCCCCCCAAATTTATCACTTTTCCACTGGAAAAAAAGCGAGAAAAGGCCTCAGACTTTTTCATGCTATATATTTGGAATAAGTGAAACGATTTTTTACAGGTTTTTCTCAATCCAAGGGAAAATATTTCACAGAAGGGTTTTTTCCCCAGTTCTCCCCCCAAATTCCAGTTTTTTTCAATCATAAAAAGTGGGGGAAAGTCCTGATAAAAAACAGGGCGGAAAACTTCCCTCACTTAATGTTTACATTTTTATTTATTTATTTCCTTACTTCATTTGTGCCTTGCCATTCTCCCCAATGGGGACCCAAGGCAGTTTACATCATTCTCCTCCATTTCATCTTCACAACTCTGTGAGGTAGGCTAGGTTGAGAGAGTGTGACTGGCCCAAGGTCACCCAGTGACCTACCATGGCACAAGTGGGGATTTGAAGCAGGATATCCCAGGCTGACACTCTTAACCACTACACCAAACTGGCTATCATGGTAGATTTTTCCCTCCAGGCTTTCATATCTTTATCCTGTGAGAGACTTGTGGGATAGGACGGGATATACATTAAATAAATAAAAATAAATTAAATAAATAAATTACCATTGGAGAACAACCTGCACCTAAACAAAATCATAGCACATATGTTTGCTTCTGTTAAGGCCAGTGATCTCACACAAGCCTTCCTTGTTTTTCCCCTCCCTCTGGTAGTTCCTTCCAGCCCCATTAAAGTTGATTAATGGGGCGATGGGACCTATATGGAACAACAGGAATGCAGGTCAGTGGGCAAAATTGCTCCTGTCTTCTTCTTCCATCAGCGTGACTTCACTGACAGAAGAGGCCCCGGTCATATGGGCTGGATAACGTGGGAGCTGCCAGAACGCAATCCCATGCGTCAGTGGCATGCCACGGTTCCTTCCCTCCATGCCTGCGCATCAATGAGGGGCCGGAAGGAAAAGCCGTGCGCCGGCGTGATCACACCGAGGGAGTCCGGAGGTAGCCCATGGCAAACTGTTTGCCAGTACCTTCGAGGAGGTAGTGTTTTATTCTGCATCTTCAGTGGGAAGCCGCGGGTTGGCCATGGGAGCGCTACGCCTCCCAGATGTTGCAGTGTGATCACGCCCGGAAACTCCACCCTTCAATCGTGGCTCTCCTGTGGCAAGTTCGGTGTGTGACCGGGGCCGAGGAAGAAAGGGTGATGTTACTTCCTTCCCCCTCCTCACTGCAGTTACTGAACCATGCATCTATCAAGCCCTGTTCACGAGTTACAGTGAACTGGAATGTACAATCCCAGTACAATGTGCTCAAACTGCTTATGAACCGCCAGACTGCCAAATGAGAAATCAACTCTCTGCTCACCAGTGAGCAGAATATGAGCTGAATCAGTAGATCTTTGAGCGTCCCTAATAAGTGATTTTTATAGTTCACTCAGTAGATGGCAGTAGCTGTTGATGGATTTGGTTCCTGTAGTAAAGGTGGAATAACTTAACCCCCATTTAATGTTATTTACCTTTTGACCCGTAAGGCATTGGGGTAAGGAGAATGGTAAATCCTCTCCACATGTCCCCTCTGTTGGCATCTGAGAGACTTAGAAGAACTGAAATAGATTGTGGGGAACTATACCACTGTGAGCATCTTGATGATCTGTGTCATGATTTCTTGCTGAAATTCAATGTTGCAAGATGGCTGGCTTCGCAGAATTAAAGGTTAAGCTACTACTTGGTTTGAAAGGATGGAACTGATGAGAAGAACACACAGAGAACAATATCTGTTCCTTTGATCCTGCGCCTTTATGCACTGAGTTGTAAAGGATCAGGAGAATCAGCAGGACGGCTCACCAACTCCAAGGCAAGTTTGGTCGGGGCAATTTCTGGAATGTGATCGTCCATGCTGGAGAATTCAAAGAAGCCCCCCAGGATGAGAAAGGAATCAATGTGTCAAGGTGGCTGACTGCTGTCTCTCAGACAGTATACAGAGGATACACAAAAGATAATCAATGGAAGCTATCCCTTACCAAATTCCAATAAGAGAAAAGGAGAATTCATGTAGAAAATGTGTTGCTGCCACGCTGTGTTCTTATTTCCAGGTGAGAGATCGAAGAGTTCAGAAGAAGCACAATGATCTCAATTACTACCTTTTGTAGCTATTTCAGTTTTCTCTCTCTTTTTTTAGACCACTGCCTGCAATATGAAGAAAATATATTCAAGCCATCAATTATCCTAACAAAGGAGATGGACAGAACTTGAAGAAAATCACATATTTCATTTCATTCCAATTAATTATTGAAAATCACCATACAATTTGGATTCTCAGTAGAAAAACAAAGCGTTCCCGCCTTTCATTTAATACAGAGACCACAAGCTTTGTCCAAACTGGAAAGGTCTAAAATTGTGTGTGTGTTTATAACAGATATGATAACAATTTGTTTTTTAAATGTATTAATTGTTCTGAGATATGAATGATGTAGGATGACTATAAGATGGCTGATAGATTCAGGCGGGGCAGCCATGTTGGTATGAAGCAGGAGAACAAGGTGCGAGTCCAGTGGCAACTTTGTTGGACTTAAAGGTGCCACTGGACTCAAACTGTTCTATAAGATGTTTGATAAATCTAAAGGATCATATTTGCTAGCTGGTGAATCTCAGGGAATATACTAATGTTATATTAATAATAATATATTAATAATAATAATAATAACAAGACCCGTAACTCACCACTATGCTGTGACTGGTCCAACCAGAAGTAAACACAGCTAGGCTGGCAACTGGCAGGAGCCCAGCGGGTGAGCTCCATTAACGGTTGCACTGTGATGTTACTTCAGGGGGGAACCTGGCAATGGTATCACATCTTTCTAGGAATGGCTGGAAATCATAGAGTTTCTGGCAATTCCTGGAATGAACTGACCTCACTTCTGGGTTTTCCCTGGAAGTGGCATCGTGCTGCTGATGATGACAATTTTAACCATTATTTTCCTCCCCAGCAGCAGTGGTAGGAAACAGGAATCAGGGGTGGGGGATTCCCCTCCCCCAGTGGGAAAATGGCAGCCCTAGGTGGAAGTGATGTGGTGCCAGTGTGGGTGGAGCATAGCCCATCCTCTCACACAACCTGGTCATAAAAGAACATCCAGTAAGTCTGAAACTGGGGAGCATAAGAACATAAGAGAAGCCAATGTTGGATCGGGCCAATGTGTTAGCCGAAATGCTCTGATCCACGCTATTTCCCAGTAAAGAGGCGAAAGACAGGAGTAATATAAATCTTTTGTTTACTGTGCAGTAATATCAATCAGAACATACAGTCACACACACTGGCATACAAGAAACTAATACAAACTGGAAGGAAATAAATAGCACATTTGCATGAGCAGGTATTCAAGCGATGAGGGGCAATATTTACCTCAGGGATGCGTAGCTCATAAATCTTCCAGCGGGAGGTTCAGGGTGGGAAGGAATATGAGAAGAAAAATGGGGAACACATGCGCTAGACCTGCTAAGGACACATGCGCTACTCCAGCTGCAGACTGAAGCCTTAAAGCAAGGTAAGGGTTTGGGTAAAGTAAGCTGGGCGTAAGAGGTAATAGCAGGCTGAGAGAGGTCATTGGTAGGGGGTAGGCAAGGCAGAGAGCTCAGAGAAGCTTGTGTGAGTGTTTTTAAGGCTTCTTGAGCAGTGGGCATGGGAGGCCAGGAGGCTTACACCTGGGGACATTCCCTGCTGGCTAGGGATTGGTTGTTAGGGTCAATTTCAAATGCTAGTGGCTACCTTGACCGTTGGACACCTGGGAGCGGGAAAAGAGGAAGTTGGAAACAAAGGAGGATGACTCTTCAGTATCCAGGCAGATTCTCCATGAGGAACATGTGAGTTGGCACGTAGGGGGAGTTAATCCCTTTATTATGTGGAGACCAGGAGTCTGGGCTGTATGCAAGAATCTTTTGTTTGAGTGTAAACCTGTGAGTGTAAGACGTGACAGGCGGCAGGCAGGCTATGGGGCACCTCTGGAGTGAATTCAGCCAGCATCTCATCGTCTTTGGCTGGCTTCTGTTTCCTCTCTGGGTTTCTCCCCGTGGCATCTATCTCACAGTCTCTCAGCTGGCACACTATTAGGTTTATATCAGCATAAAAACAGTCCAGAAATAGCCCAATAAAGGCGGCTGGGCTAACATATGGCCCATCCAGTCTAACACTCTGTGTCACACAGCGGCCGAAAATACCAAGTGCCCCCAGGAGGTCCACCAGTGGGGTCAGGACACTAGAAGCCCTCCCACTGTTGCCCCCCCCATGTCAGATTCCTCAGTCAGCTCACGCAACACAGGGCTTCTTCAGAAGACAATGTTTAATGGTGAATCAGAGCTAAAGACAGTCGTACAGCTTGTGTCTGTAATGGCCACATACAATTGGGCCTGCTAAGACATATTGCATTCAAGCATCCCCCCCATATAGCAAAGGCCAATGATTAATGTCCGCGCGCACTGGCAAAAGCAGTGGGCAAGCAAGCAAAACAATCTAGAAACCGTTTGGTTCCCAGCCAAAACTCCAGCAGCTGGAGAGGCAAGGTCAGAGACCTGATAAGAGACAGTGAATGAAAGTTCAAAGGATGGGAGACCAGAGTACTCCCTCTGCATACCATACACATGACAGGACTACCTGACACCCAAGTACCAAGAATACAGAGCACCACTTGCCCCAGACCAAGAGTTCCTATCTATACCTTGTGGCTAATAGCCACTGATGAACTTCTGCTCAGCAGCAGAGCTTGTGTGAGTAGGAATAGCAGAGGCAAAGGAGTCTAACCTCTCACCTAGTCAGTCCCCTGCCTAAACAGCTTCCTTACAAGAAAGGTTGATTCTGGCTCTCTGGAATTTATTGACTCTGCCTATTGATGGCTGTCTAGGAACTCATTTTACTGGATGCATTACAGATTGTAGACAGACCTTTCACCTTTCAAGATGGCTGTCTAGGAACTGATTTTACTGGATGCATTACAGATTGTAGACAGACCTTTCACCTTCCAAGATGACTCCAGGGACCCTTTCTGGTAGGGGTCAGCTCACAGTATGGGTCAGCCACTATAGTCCCCTGTGCAATATCTGAATATCTAAAAGGTGATTTTTTTAGAGTCCCTTGTTATCATCCCAGATGCAAAGAAATTGTAGATGCTTAGTAGCATCTGTTGAAATAGGATTTTCTACCATGCCATTTTCCTGGCAGGCTGATCTCATTCCTCGAAAGCAGGCACTGACCCAAGAGCCCTCCCTTGGCACATTACCTCTCACTTCTGCATCAAAGGAGTCTTCCAGGAAAACTAACAGATGATCAGGGGGTTAAAGCATGGTTGCTTATATATGACAAGGCATTTCAGGCCAGATCCTATGACTACCTGTACCCTTGAAAAACGTTATATTACAAGATTACCTGGAATATAATATGAGCAGAGCTGTGCAGAGGGGTCCATCAGCATCAGTGGGGCTGCAAAATGGAGCAAAGCTGTTTCTTGAAAGGCTATAAAAATAACTGTTGTGTTCTTAATGCTACATATCAAGGTAAGGAGGCAGCATGGTTTCAAACAGGAACACAGTTTAATAAGTCCAATTCTTTCTCTGTTTGGAGCTACAGTGAATAGAATTTCCATTCACCCTGTTCCTGCCCACACCAAGTCCCCAAGTGGACCAGGGAAGTCTAAAAACACTGGCCTGGATTGAAGGTTGTGAAAACACCACAATAACCTGAGTTTTCAAACATGCTCATTTATATTTGAGACTCTGACAGCATGGAGTCACTACAGTCACTAAAGTTGCTTTTGCCCCATTCACATATGCACATGCCCACTGTGCTGCCTACAACAGATTCTAGTAAGACAGTCAGTAATAAATCAGTAAATAGCTCTGTATCTTTAAATCCTTTTGCATGCTGCGCGATGTAGTTTAGGAACCTTTGTATGCCATGTGTTTCTACATGAGCTCACTCTACTGACTCAAGTTTAGAAACCCACAAAAATAGGGTTTATTGCCCTCTTCCTGTGTCTTTGTTCTAATCCAGGGGTGTTGAACTCATTTGTTATGAGGGCCAGATCTGACATAAATGACACATAAAAACACAATTAGAGATTGTTTAGCAATTTCTGGGTAAGCATCAAGTTGGTGTGTACTCACTGCAAGGCCCCAGGAGGAGAGAAAAACCCACATAGCCAGACTGGAGAGCCACAGTGCAGCACTGAGCTGATGCACCTGTGCTATCTGGAGTGGGAGGAAACCCTTTCCCCAGCCCACTCTCATGGTCAATGCTCTGAGCCTATGGTCCAGGAGAAAACATGAAATGGCTGAGAATTGCGAGATTCTCCCCTCCCCCAACAGGTTCACTTAGAGTGGCAGTGGCTCTCCAGGGTCTCAGCTTGAAGTCTCTCTCATCAGCCATAGGCTGGTCCTTCTAACTGGAGGTGCCAGGGATAGAAACTGGGGTTCTTTGCATGCCAAGCTGAGGTTCTTCAACTGAACCACAACCTCTTTCCCGCAATCTAAAGTCAACACAAACAAGCCCAGCCAAATAAATAAATAGAAACACACATACCCATTCTAGTAAGGCAAAGCAGGGAGGAGGTGAGGGGGAGGCAGAGCCAACTGCACCCAGGAGAGTGAAGGCAGCTGGAGTCCAACAAAAAAAAAAAAAAACAGAAACACAGACCTACTGTAGCAAGGGAAAACATGGAGGAGGTGAGGGGGAAGCAGAGCCAGTTGCACCCAACAGAGCCAAGTGTAACCCATTAAGGTCCTAACATCTGCAGAGAGAGTGGGCAGGTTCAGTCGCTTTTGACAGCGGAACTCTCACCTATGATTATTAAGAATGTGTAACTGCTGCAACTACACATATACTTAAACACAGACAAAAGAGAGGCAATACAACCAATGCACTTTAACATTTAAAATAAACTCTTTATATAAACAAAGCGTGGAGGTTTTCATATAAATCCTCATTCATTCCTGGTTGGTTGCTATTACTTCATAGCAATGAATCTTCAAGATATTACTGGTTACAGATATCTTCAGCATCCATAAGGATGCACAGAACAAAAAAAATACTAAGCACATAGATATATTGTAGGTCCATATATTGTAAGCTCACAGATACTGGAACAGCATATGAGGTTTCCAGGCTGTACATGGGAGGCTGCTGCTCTTCTCAGTTGAATCCAGGATTTACCTGAAATAATTCAAGGCAGGCCTTAACACAGCAAAGTCTATACAGGCCTCTCCCCACCCTTCTGATGATGTTGCCTCTTGAACTGCTCGGTTGCATTAACAAACAGAATACTAAGGAAGGTGTATTGCAACAGTTTTAAAAGGATCAATAACTATAAAATTACATATTTTCACAATCATATGAAATTACTATTAAGAATCTTAATAGTCCCAAATCAACATTTAATAACTTCCCAAGAAGTAACTTCACCTTTGTTTGAAAAGATCTCTAATAATTACATTGGTTAACAGCATTTACCTGCAATAATTCAAGGCAGGCCTTAACACAGCAAAGTCTATACAAGCCTCTCCCCACCTTTCTGATGATATTGCCTCTTCCTGGTCCAGGCTGAACTGCTGGCTGCTGGGAATACCCAGCCTCCTTTAGAGAAGGCTACAAGCACTGAGCATGCTCATTAACTAAGTATAGGAGGGGGAAATGGAGTTAATTGCCACACCACCTATTGGCAAAAGCAGGCGTGCCTGATCCCTGTATGCTGTTAACACCTACAAAACTGCATGGGTTACACAAGGCATAAGCAGCTCACTTGTTCATGGGCCGGATTGAAGCCTTAGGCAGGCTGGTTCTGGCCCATGGGCCATATGTCTGACACCCCTGTTCTAATCTCTTTATCAGCAAGGAGATGCATGAAAGCAATCTCTTTACACTGCAAGATCTGAGAAAATAGACTCTATCCTCATGCAAGATGAACTGTATTATCCAGCTAGCTGACAGAACGTGAGTTCTAACCTTTGAACCTTTTTACAGTAGAATAAAATCAGTTCTTTTTTCTATGAGTTATTTTCTGGGACTTGTGTGTTGGCCACTTATTTGGCAAATAGACTTGATATCACTCTGGTTTTGAAACCAGAATACCCATGTTATACCAATGTTTTGATGATCCAGGTCTTGGAATGAGTAAACTGTACATTTTAACTGTATTTTAATTTAATTAATCGAAACCCTAATTTCACATATATGTTAATGAAACCTGAACTGGTAGCAGTGGATCAAGAAAAAGACCTTGGGATTGTGATGGACAATTCTTTGGAAAAAGTGACTCAGTGTGCAGATGTGATTAACATAAAAGGCACACTCCATGTTGGGGAGAGATGGAAAAAATGCAAAAATATGACAACTAAAATGATCATGGGGTTGGAATGCCTGCTTTCCATACGAGATAAAACTGAAGCCACTGGCACTTTTTAGTTTTGAAAAAAGGGGTGACAGAGGTTTACAGTGTGGAAAAAACGAGTGAAGAGGTTTTCTATCTCCCATACTAGTGAAATGGGGTATCAGTACATGAATACACACAACAACAACAACAACAATAAATGGTACTTCTTATAAAGGATATTATAGCATCGGAAAAAGTGCAGAAAAGGACAACTAGAATGATAAAAAGGTTGGAACACTTTCCCTATGAAGAAAAGTTAAAGCGTTTGTGGCTCTTTAGCTTGGAGAAACGATGGCTTAGGGGTGACATGATCGAGGTGTATAAGATTATGCATGGGATAGAGCAGGTTGAGAAAGAAGTACTTTTCTCCCTTTCTCACAATACAAGAACTCATGGGCACTTAATGAAATTGCTGAGCAGTCGGGTTAGAACACATAAAAGGAAGTACTTCTTCACCCAAAGAGTGATTAACACATGGAATTCATTGCCATAGGAGGTGGTGGTGGCTACAAGAGGGAATTGGATAAACATATGGAGCAGAGGTCAGTGGCTATTAGCCACAAGTATAGATAGGAACTCTCAGTTGCGGGCAAGTGATGCTCTGTATTCTTGGTGCTGGGGGGGGGGGCACTGCTGGACCTCCTGATGGCACCTGGCATTTTTGACCACTATGTGACTGAGTGTTGGACTTGATGGGCCATTGGCCTGATCCAACATTGGCTTCTCTTATGTTCTCATGTTCTCTTCCATCCTAAAAGGATGCCAGGGAACAAGGAATGTTAGCTGCTTCAGTAGGGGTGAGACGAGAAGGGCAGTGGCTGCAGCAGAGGAAATGTACATGGGTAGTTATGGCGTTGGTTCAGGAATGCCACACATTGAGCCACCCCGGGGAAAGACCCTACCTAAGAACTTTTGACTAAGTCCTTTGACAGCCACTAAGACTAATTTGCACTGATGTCACATGTGTAGTGGTGGTGGGGAAGGGTGTGACCAGGGTAGAAATTCCCCCTGAAAGATTGACACAATTAGTATTTTGACATGGCTGTAACTCACTCTGTACTCCTAACATGTTTAGAGATTAGAAAACAACACTTGAAAGCTATTCTGGTGCTCTGCGCTTTCAGTTCTGCTTACATGTTCTGTTGGTTAAAATCAAAGATTTATAAAAAGAAAGGGTTTTTTTTAAATGATGCCATAAATTACCAAACCCTAATAAAGGATATATAACATTTTGCATAGTATAGCAAACTAATAATAAAAAAACCACCCTCTCCTCACTTCTGTCAGCTTCTTTATGTCCTTTAGGTTTTACTCAGCATGATTTTAATTGGCTGCATCATGGAGGATGCCATTTGGAATGTATGTTGCCTGCAGAGATAAGTGGAGGAGAATTTTAGTACCTTATGGATTCTTGCTGATAAGGCCAACCTTACTGACTGATCAAGAGGAGGGAAAAGTTAAATTTTCTAAAAGGAGAAGAAGCAATTTAAAGTCTTCCAAAGGTCTTTCTTTAACACAGAGGTATAGTAGAATCTTCCTTTTTATGAAGCCATATATTAAATCTTAGAAGAGCTGGATCTCAAAAAAAAAAAATGTGGCACACACAGAATATAATTGCAGCTTGCTGGTTGTCAGATAGTTTCAAGAGAAAGGTCCAATAGCCAACCATGCCAGGCCTCAGTTAATACATATGACAGATACGGTTCCCAACACTGCCTCAGCAAACGTGAAGAGATTTGGGGGACAGTGTCTGGTGAAGGCAGAGTTAGGGGAGGATATGATGTCACTTCCAGGTGATGCTTTAGGTTGTGTCTTCTAGACTCTGGTTTTTGACAGAGACTAGAGAAACTGCTAGAAGATCTTTAGGCAGAAGCCATTTCTCCCTTGCTCCTCAGTTCCTCAGGAGCAGGAAATTGGGGCTGGGAGCAGATAATTCCACACCCTGGGTGGGTAGATGGAAGCCCTAATGATGGGGTCCTCTGCCAATGGCTCAAAAAGAGCCATTTCTGGCTCGTATTTCTATGCAGGCCTCCACTTTACATTACAGTTAATAAAGACATGGAGGCTCAAGGACCATTAATGAGTGGCCTCCTTCATTAGCTGAAGAGATTGCACTCTGGTTGCTTAGAGATCTTCATTTACTGCCCCACCTACTATCTCAGGAAATATTTCTGCTCTCCAAGGACCATTTTAGCCTGTTTATCTGTTTCATGGGGCATAGACATAGGTCCTAAAGGCCAAACTAGAGGAGGCACTGGGCGACAGGGTTGCCAACTTGCAGATGTGGCTGGAGTTCTCCTAGAATGACAATGGACCTCTCGACTATAGAGGGCAGTTCCTGGAGAAAAAGTCAGCTCTGCAGGGTAGACTCTATGGCATCACAGCCCTATTAAGCTCCCTCCCCTTCCCAAACTTTGCTCTCCCCAGGTAGCACCCTCAAGTCTCCAGGAATCTTCCAAGCAAGGTTTGGCATCCCAGAGATCTATGAAAGGATCTGCCAAACCTTTTAACTGTTCCATAGCTATGTAGAGAGCATGATTTAGACGCTTCAGTTTGAACCCAACGGGGAATACATACAAACCATCTGTATTCTTTTCCTCCAACACGGCAAAATTTAACTCAAGGTGTACTTTTGAGCTTGGGGAAACGATGCATGAGAGTTGTAAATTTTAATTGATCCCACCCCAGCTGCTACTTAGCAATAAAAAGACTTGGGAGCGCCATTCATGGATCTCCAAGTGTCTTATATAATTTTACCCTAACTATCCATCCATTCAAGGTAATTTAGAATATTTTAAAATCATAACCACAGCATTGAACACAGTCACATTAGCCCCATGGAGCCATCAAGAGAAGCTCAAGGGTATCAACTGGCATCTCAAGAACTGCATAAGCAATTTAAGTGCCAATCCTATGCAGATGAAGAAAATAAAATATCGGCACAGAAAAGTGGGAGTAGACAGATTCATGGAAGAGAGGTCTATATGTGGCTATTAGCCATGGTGGCTAAAGGGAACCTCCACATTCAGACAAAGGCACTAAACCTCTGAACCCCAGAGCCAGGAAGCAACATCAGGGGAAGGCATCAGCCTCTGTGCCCTGCTGTTGGCCCTCCAGAGGAACTGGTTGGCTGTGGTGTGAGACAGGGTCTTGGACTAGACCAGGGGTGGCCAAACTTGCTTAACGTAAGAGCCACAAAGAATCAATTTAGATATTTGGGAGCCACAAGGCACGAACAAATATATAACCTACACGTTTTTATTGGAAAATATGCAGATTTGCTTTTTATTAACATCAAATGAGACTGCCAAGAATAAAAGCAAAAGGGGTAAAAACAGATATTGACAATGACATTTAACTTTAATTGGGGAGGGGAGAAAGAGAAAGAGAGAGAAAGAATGGTGGGAAGGAAGGAAGGAAGGAAGGAAGGAGATGGGGGGAGGGAGAGGTGGAAATAAAGCAAGGAGAAGGGAAGACCAACCGGGGAGGCATGCCTCCCCTTCGCTTCCCCAGCTGACCTGCCGGGAGCTGCACAACATGTGTGAAAGAGCCACATGTGGCTCCCGAGCCACAGTTTGGCCTCCCCAGGACTAGACAGTGGCCTCCCCTGGACTAGACACTGGTCTGATCCAGCAGGGCTCTTATGTTCTTATCATAAGTTCAAAGAGATCTGCTTTTGCCCTCATTCACGGCTACCTAGGGATGCAGAAGGACCCAGCAGTTCACTTCCCATTCTGTTTACTGGTTGCAAGTAGGGAGCTAGGTCTTCATCAGTCATTTGGCTGTGAATAGTTTGAGCCTGTTCATCAGGTTTCGTCTCATGAACTGAAACAGAATAATGCAGTACAGTGCAATCAGTAGAGTTGCACGAATGCATGTTCTCGCATAGCCCAGTGAGAGCTCTAGTTTTCCCCTCCCATGCAGTCCTGTCCCATCCACAAAGCTGTTTGGTAGGTGTTTGACTTGGAAGTAGTGAAGGGAACAGATTTGTGGCTCAACTCACTAGCTATCACGGCTGTTGAATGTGGCTATACCTGTTCACCATGGAGACTGCAACATTTTATCCTACCATCCAAATCAGTGGAGAAGGTGTTTAAGTAGCAGAAGAGGGAGGGTGGCAATTTCAACCCATTTCCTTTCCTTACTGACCTGGATAGCCCAGGCTAGCCCAGTCTCATCAGATCTCAGAAGCTAAGCAGGGTTGGCTGTGGCTAGGGATTGGAAAAGAGACCTTCAAGGAATACCAGGGCTGTGACACAGAGGCAGGAAACAGCAAACCACCTCTGAGTCATCTTTTGCCTAAAAAAGAAATCTAGCTTACCACCTAGTGCATCATTCTAAAGAGCTAGAACTTCTAGATGCCAGACAATTTTAGGATCTCCTAGCTATACTACACACAAGGCCATATGATAATTAATTAATTAATTCCTGAAATTTGTGGGCTCCGTGACATTGTGTCAAAGACACCTGGCATTGCTTTGGAGGGAATTGTTACAAGATGCTGCTGAGGGAGGAGAAAGGCAGGGAAAATTTGCCTCTGTATATGCCTTGTGCCTTTACCTGCTTGTAGGGTCAAACCCACAACATCCAGGAATGTTGCCAACCCACCATCCAAACTGTACTGCCTTGTGTGGTGCTGGCTGTCTTTCTCAAGGAGAATAATTAATATTAAAACTGAGTTAGGTCCTACTGGCTTGTCTGCTTTATCTTGCCTAGTCCACGCTTCACTATAGCCCCTGCCCTATATGGCTTTTGTCCATGTGTGTCTCATGATCCATAAAATAACCTTTGAGGGATTAAAATGGGGTCCCTTGCCTCTCATTCACCAATGAAAAGGCTGGAAGGATCCAACCCAAAAACAAGAAATTGATAAGATATGCTACTTTCAGAAATCCTGAAACCTCAGCTTGTCAGAGACAAGAATAAGCCCAAGTTTCCCCATTCCTCTCTGCTCCCTTTACATATGGAACCAAAACTGCAAAGCAGGAACAATTATCTTCCATTTCTTTTAATGGCAGGATTTAACATATTATGGCCCTGTTCACACGGAGCATTTGCCCCGCTGAAGGCACGGGAGCCCTGCGGACTTTCCGTGCTCGATCATACGAGCACATCTGGGAGGCGTAGTGCTCCCGTGGCCAACCTGCGGCTTCCCCTGGAAAACGCGGGGTAAAAAACTAGTAGGTCGGAAGTACTAGTTTCCGGAAACCCCGGGGCAAAGGCTGGCGTCTGATCACGGGAGCGCCAGTATCCCGCGGCTTCCGACACCCGCCCATGTCCCCGGGGTTTCCGGATGTTGTAAGTGTCCATGGGATGCGCACCAACGCTGAACAGCGCATGCGCACACACAGGACACCGACAGTGGCCCGCCCCCCCCAATGGTGCATGCGCACTGTGCTGCTTTTTTGCTGCGTTGCAGCAGCGCAGTGTGATCGGGGCGCAGAGCTGGAGTGTGGCAACCCGGTGGCCCATATGATCGGGCTACCGCGCCTTATTTAGCTCCAGGGAAAACTGCCACGCCTCCCCCCCGCGTTTTCTGGCCCGTGTGACCGGGGCCTATGTTTCATTTCTGACTTGGAAATCAAGATTCAGATCTAGCTGACTGACGATTTCTGCTGTTTCAATCCTGCTTGCATGAGGAAGAGGGGAAGAAAAGGAGTGCAGGACCTCTGGCTCTTTTGCATCAGAAAGAAACTGGGATTTGTTTCAGGGTGTTCCAATGTAGGGGGCACGGAATATATAAGGATTGCCAGCTTTGGGCTGGGAAATACCCGGAGATTTGTGGGAGGGGAGGGACTGTAATGCCATAGAGTCCACCTTCCAAAATGGCCATTTTCTGCAGGTGAATTGATCTCTGCCACCTGGAGATCAGTGTAATTCCAGGAAGTCTCCAGCTACCACCTGGAGGCTGGCAACCCTTATCTATGATACACTTTTCCTTTAAATCCTGCCTCCGCTTGATTTCTGTTTCTTCTTTCCTGTGCCTGACTCTCGGTTCAGTAAAAAAGATCAAATTACTTTGGCAGCTTGATTGCCGTGAGTTCTTGGAGCAATAATTTGTGCACTAATGGAGCTACATATATAACATTTATGATGTTTGAATGCAGCCATACAGCAAACCCCTCATATCCTAGAACTAGACAGAACCATTTATGTAGGTTTATTTATTATCTTAGGCTTAGTATTATCCTACTCTCACAGATAATAAATAAAGGTGAGATGGAACATCGGACCCAGGTGCCAATATAATTGAGTCAATACGCTCTTCACATAGACAGAACCAGCCCTGGGGTGACTTTAAATGCACAAAGGGTACACTAACCCATATTGAAATTGACACCTCCTTCAGGGTATCTGTATCCACTTTGCTTCAACTGGCACCCAAAGAACATCTTTCAGTATGCCCCAGGTCGTCTGGGACATGTCTATTTTGTATTGAATAATGCCTCTTTTTATTGAATGATGGATCCCAAAGATCATACCATAAACTGTCTTTTGAAAGTCCCATCAGCTTCAAGAGCAGTTTGGCATGTGGTGTGAGAAACACTTGGAAAACAGATCTATAAGCCCTGTGAGTATGAAATACTTCTTGAGTGGTTCTCTGAATCCCAGTCTACATAATTGTGTCTAGGCAGCTATAATTATCAGATTAGTACAAACAGGAACCGAGCTGATTAAAATCTATGAACCTCTTCCTTATTTAACTCTGGGGATTTCCAACATGGTGGCCCAATCGTGATGTCGAAATCAAGCAGGTTTTATTACCGTTTTGCAGCTCTTGAATTCTATATTGAAATACTAAGGGAAAAAAGAGAGTTAAGATTTATGTGCATCTAGGCCAGAACTTCTGAATGACCCATGCCAAGCCATGTAATCTTAAAGGAAGTTTGTTAAGGAAAACAAAACAGAACATGAAATTTAACTTATTTCACATAAGGATCCACCCTGAGGATAAAAACTCTCAGAGAGCAATATATGGTTCTCTTACATATAGCATTTTGAATTACCAGAATTCAATCACTGCTGCTCAGACAACGCAAAATCAAAGCAAAGCAAAACAAAACAAAACATCTCCTTTACAGTAGGAATGCACAGTCTCTCTCTCTCTCTCACTCATTCTCTCTCACACACACACATGCGCACACACAAACAAACACTGGATAAAGTTTAGAAATGGTTTCTTATGGCTAAGGGAAACAACCAGGTTTGATGGAGAGTGTCAAAAAGAGTGTCTTGAGAGAATTAATGTCTAATAACAGAGCTAGGTAGGTAGCCGTGTTGGTCTGAAGCACTGGAACAAAGTTTGTGTCCAGTGGGCACCTTTAAGACTGACAAAGATTTATTCACGGTATGAGCTTTTGTGTGCATGCACACTCCTTCAAATACATTGAAATGGAAGTTTACAGTTCATACATATAGGCAGAGCTGGACACACGAAGAAGCTATAAAATCTACACATAGAAAAGGTAGTTCAATCTTTCAGATTTAAAGATTAAATGTTGGCTCTGCTGATACATAGATGGCTGGTCAAGAGAAATACTAAAATTAATATAATAGCAAGCATTGTGTGTGTATGCTTTCTGGCATCACATCCCTTTCTAATCATTAACGAGGTTGTGCCACGTCTCTTCTCTCATCAGTCCCATAGTTTGTTGTGCTCATGATTATGTAGCAGTAGCTTGAATACTGAAGGAGCAGTACCTTGACTTCTCGTGAGTAAATTTTCACTTCCAGTGCAAATAGCAAAATGATGTTTTGGAGCCACTCTGTGCTAGGGTATTCCAATTCCCTTAATTTTGGACACTGCAAGTCTCACCACCATCCTCAAACTGATGGACAATTTTCAGATGCCTACTTTTAGTTTCTGAGTATGCCCGGCATAAAGAACCTTAGCTTCCATTGCAGATCGGAATGGGCAGTAGGGAATTCTTGAGGTAATGTTGGCCAGGATATTCCAATTCCTTTTGTTTTTTGGCATTGCAAATCCAATAATCATCCTGAATCAGGTAGCCAAGTTTGAGACTTGTAGCTGTAGTTTCTAGTGAGTTATGGCTGCTACAAACAGACAACCTTAGCTTCTACTGCAAATAGTGGGGGGAGGGGGGAGTTGGGGAAAACCTGGGCCAGGATGTCTCAATTCCCTTCATTATTGGCATGGCAACTCCCATCATCATCCTGAAGTTGGTGACCAATTTTCAAGTGCCTATCTTTATTTTCTTATGAGTTATGCCTGCCAAAGACAACTATAGCTTCCAGTGCAAAAAGCAGGGGGTAAGGGTTTATGGAGATTATGCATGCCATGATGTTCCAATTCCCTTTGTGTTTGGCACCACAACTCCCATTATCATCCTGAAGCTAGTGGCCAGTTTTGAGGCTCCCGGCTTCATTTCCCAATGAGTCACATACGCCCCACGCGGATGAACAGATAGACAGGCAGTTCCTTTTATTATTATAGATTATTTTTCGAGAAACCTGGGGGAAATAAAATAAACAGGAATGTTGTGACAAATTAAATAAAATGATGTTTGTTTTAAAGGTGCCACAAGAGTCTTGTTTATTTTTCTTTCAGAAGACTAACATAGTTACCCCTCTGGAATGATTACCTGGGAAAATCTGTGACTACTACAGTGAACAAAAAAATGAAGAAGAAATTCTTCAGTGGTTGCCTACCCTCTATAGGAGAGTGTGAACTCAAGTATTCTGGAAAACAAGGCTAATATACAGGGCACCGAGTCTGACACTACCTATATTCACTCTTGTGTGGGTTTTCTGGTCAAAAGATCCCTGTTGTATTCTATCACTTCAGAGTCTAAGGATACACTAATAGTGGTTTATAGAAAACCATGCTTATAATTTTTTTCCTGGTTTTCTTTAAAGCTTGCGAGATGATACCTAAACTCAGACACTCAAGTTGACAGATATTTGCCATAATGGTATTCCAGAGAGACGTGTTGACAGTTATATGCCATAAAATTCTAGTCTACATTTACTGTCAACAAACTTCACTGTCACTGGGAATTAATGTAGTTGGGGCATAGAGAGAGTCACTCGGTTTTGTGAACGGGGCTCATCCATCTGGAAATGAAGTAAATCTGAGAACAAACAGTTTTTGAAATAGCTGTGGAACTCCAGCTCAGGTATTCTCTAAGGGAATAAATGAGCCGCTCTACATGCAAGGCAAAAGAAAATGACAAATTCACTTGGAGGGATGCCATTTTTACAAGGAACAGATGTGCCAGAAAATGTAGAGAGGTTGAATTAAGAAAAACAAAACAAGCATTAGCATTTAATTGGGAAGAGATACTAAAAGATGGTTATCTGAATCCTGTTTTCCTATGTAAATGACTATATGGAAGCAGTATTGAAATTATTCTGTAATGAAATAAATAAAAAAGCTAATCTTAAAAGCATAAATATTTGTCACAATTCAGCCTGGAACATCCAGGTAATGTCCCCAATATGCCAGCATAATATTACAATGGTTTGCATTTTGCCAATATAGCAGTTACCTCGGTTCCTATGCACACTTAGGACCAGTCAGTATTCACAGCCCTAGGATCCATGCATCTTTTCTTATACTTAGCATTTTGGGTTGCATGGAAGGGGGTGGGGTTTGCATGCTTTTCTTTAAAAATACTCCATAGTGATGGAAAACAAGACAGAAGGCAAGACTGAACCTTTCTTCTCAATATGTTAGTTTTCTACATTAAGGGAACGGATAAGCATAACCTACCAACTCACTGAGAGCTTACATAGTACTTTAGAGTATTCTGATGTATTTGGAAGGCAACCAAAATGTGATAATAGCAGACACACATGGGATGATGAAGAAGAAGTTAAATTTTATAGGGATGCCAGGCTCAAGCTATAGTGGGAGGCCTCCGGGCAATCCCTCTGATTGTCCACTGGTGCCTTGGGCCCTGGGAGGAGGAAATGGAGGAGAAGGGATGTGTACCAGCCTTGTGCTGGTGCATCTACATCATTTCCAATTAAAATCGGAAGTGACATAGAGGATTGTCTAGAAATTCAACAACAAAACCTTTGTGGAAAAGAGCCCCCACAGTTTTTCCTGAAGTCTTTCTAGCATCTTGGCATCATAGATGACTTGTGGTGACCCCATAGGATTTTCAATGTAAGAGACTGCAAAGTACTGGGTTTCGTGCCTCATGACTCGGACGACGACATAAGAGAAGACGCGTTTATTAGTACTTCACACAAGACAAAGACCAAAAGTAACGGCAGGGCTCTAAATGGTTCTGAGCCATTTAAATCTCTGCTTGCTGCTCTTCATGAAAAACAGCTGCTCAGCTGTTTAGGAGCTGTTTGGCTGGGAAGCATTTAAACCCCTGCTTTCTGTTCCCTGTCACTTTTTGCGAGGAGCAGAAAGCAGTAGTTTAAATGGCTTTGAGTCATTTAAACCCCTGCTTTCTGCTCCCTGCAAATAGTGGCAGGGAACAGAAAGCAGGGATTTAAATGCTTCCTAGCCATTTCACTCTCTACTTTCTGCTCACTGCCAAAAGCCATGGCTAACAGAAATTTCACCCCCTGCTTTTTGTTTATTGCCAAAAGCCACAACGAGCAAAAAGCTGGGAGTAAAATGGCTCGAGCCATTTAAACCCCTGTTTTCTGCTCCCTGCTACATTTTATGGAGAGAGAAAAAAGAGGTTTAAACTTTAAATGGCTCATGAACTGATATAAACCGTCCTATCAGTTTGTGGTTTGGTTCGTGGTTCATCCGTGAATCATGAACCAAACTGCAAAAATATGGTTTGTGCCCATCTCCAGTGCCGATTTGATTCTGAAATGAAGATTTTAAAAAATCAAACTTAGTTGTAATACCATTTTTCTCAAGTTAGGAACCCCATATTTTCACAGCGATGCTTGGTTCAGTTTTAAATCAGCACTATATCCAATAGTTTTGTTTCTGTGAAATTGGAGGCATTCAGTATAGCAGCATGCCAAATACCCACCACTGGTATATTGTTTATTGACTGAGTACATTTTTATCCTTCCACGCAGGGAATTGGGGTGGGGGGTGAACATCATTCTCTTTTCCTCCATTTTATCTTTACAGAACCCTGTGAGTTTAAGGCCCATGGCAGTCATCATGAAGAAAGAAAGAAATTTTAGAGACTATTATGTATCCAAGAGCTTCAAATTATGATGCTTGGTGTATTTTTTCTCTCTTGCTATTTGGCCACGTCTTCTCTCTTGCTATTTGGCCACGTCGTCTTCTAAACAGAGGTGGCCTTTTCACCACTGAGGACCCTTCCCACAGAGAAAACATACCAACAAACTACATGTTCCCTCTGGTGAAGCAAATAGAGCTTCTGAGGGAGCACCGTTTGAGGTCAGGAGGTCAGCCCCTGGGCTGAGCTTTCCCTCATGATTGCTATATTTCAAGAAAAGAAAATGCACTAGGCATCACAGACCTTCCAATGTCTCCATATAGTCTGAGGTGAAGACAAAAAGAATGTCATATTGGCCTGTCAGTCTTGCCACTGTTCAAGATGAAGCACTTTCTATAGAGATAGATCAGGGCTCATGGCAAGCTTTGCACTCAAAGTTTTCTGAATGAGAACAGGAAAAAAAACCTGTACCAAACTCAGAATCCGTCACTGCCCTTCTCATCCGCATCACTGCAGAGTGATCCACTAATCTCATAAATCTCAGCGGTGCTGCTCAAGAGTAAGTGTGGAATGGCTTTTAAAATTATATTCTAATGAATGTCAAAGGAATTCAGATAACAAGACTGAGGTTGTTATTTGCTTAATGGGAATGGCCAGTTTTGAAAATAAGGAACAAGGGAATTGATTTCCTATTAAAAATATAATTGGTATCAAAGAGTGAGTTGAGATTTATTTTCATCCCAAAATGAATGCTTTGGCTGTTTTTGTTTCAAGTCTCCATGTACAAGATTCTCAGCATAGCTTAGAATGTTGTCTCTCTCTTTCTACCCCTCCCCCAAATAATGTGTTGCCTTGAGGCAAACATGATGCTGGTTTTAAACTTATAATACTCTAGAGACAGTTCTGTCATCTCTAACAACAGAGGGAGCCTCATTTTGCTCCTTCGGGTATTATACCAACAGACGGAGTTCCTACAAACTTTACTATTCTGAACAGGAAGTGACTCAGAGTTGTATGGAAAACCCTGTCAAAACCCTAACAGGGAAGAAGAACGGTAGATCTTGCCGCTAGTCCCAAATCAAGAAATTCCTAGAGATCTGAGGATGAAGACTGAGGACGGTGGTGTTTGAAGAGGGAAGAGATCTTCGCTTGGTCTAGTGACATAGAGTCTGTCCATTCTCTGAAGCAGCCATTTTCTCTAGGGGAACTGATCTCTGTAGTCTGGAGATGAGCTGTAATTCTAGGCGATCGCTAGGCTCCACCTCGAGGTTGGCAATCCTGCAGATAATCAAAGCCCACCTTTTCTTGTAAAAATGTTGGCTTGGATTGTATATTGTTCCCCTTTTAATTCTTTTTGGCCACCATGGAGGCTTTTCTCTGCTGCAGTGCTCTTTTCCTTTGCTACTAGACCTTCGGCATGCACAGAATCAAAGCCTTCAGAGTGGCCAGCACATGGGGAATACTGTCATAGTATCTGAGCCTTTGATATAGTTAGGCCCCGTTCACACGGGAGGATTTGCCCCACGAAACAAATGGGTTGAGGGCGCATCAAATGGGCGTGATCATATGGCAACATCTGGGAAGCGTAGTGCACCTATCACCAACCTGTACCGTTGGCCCAAAGAAGTGGATTTAAAAAGTATCAGCAAAAGTGTAGTAGCAACCAGAAAATGTGGGTCATAGGTGAGCATCGGATCGTGGAAGTGGAGTTAATCTGGCGCATCTGGCATGTGCATGCATCCCATTGCACCGGATGTGTTTTTTCCAAGCCTCCACAGTGCGTGAAGAAATGTAAGATTGTGCATGCACAAGAATGCAAAACTGAAACCCTTTGATGTGCTTCAACATCGCCGTGTGATCGCCAGCTATCGGCATCTACGTGGCATCTCAGGGACCTGTCTGATCGCGCTACTGCACATCTTTTTGCTCCGGCTCTAATTTGCCTCCCTTCAGCCTCGCAGTACCCCACTCGTGTGACCAGAACCTTAGTTCCACTTCTCTATTATAGTTCTCTTGGATCTATGACAGATCTGCGGACTATAGAGATCAGTTCCCCTGGAGGAGATGGTAGCTTGAGAGGTGAGCTTTATGACATCATGTCCCTCCTGATTACCCTCCCCTTCCCTGAAGGCCACCTTTCCTTAGGAACCACCTGCAAATAGCCAGAAATTTTCCAGGTAGGAGTGGGCAACCCCCCCTCCCCCCACAATTTACCAACTCTGATGCCTATAAGTTGGCTTCTAGAGCAATATGAGTTTCTCGTGGTCCACAGCAAATGATTCAGAGAATTTAATCGCACAGCGAGTGATTAAAATGTGGAATTCACTACCAGAAGATGTGGTGATGGCTACAGGCATAGACAGCTTTAAAAGGGGACTGGATAGATTCATGGAGGATAGATCTATCAGTGGCTACTAGCCATGGTGATTAAAGGGAACCTCCATGTTCAGACTGAGGCAGTAAACCACTGAATACCAGTGCCAAAAAGCAACATCATGGGGAAGCCTTAGCCTCTATGCCCTGTTGTTGGACCTCCTGAGGAACTGCTTGGCTGCTGTGTGAGACAGGGTGCTGGACTAGATGGACCACAGCTCTGATCCAGCAGGGGCTTCTTATGTTCTTACGTTCCGTGTCTTTTTTTGTTAGTTTTTTTTTAATGAAAAGGTGCAGTCAGGAGAAAAGTGTGTGATCGGGAGAAAAAGAATAGTAGGAATGGATAGCATCACCCTTTCTTATATACAGCCATTTGTTGTCCCAGGGAAGGAGGGATTTTTTCGTGGTCAAAAGGCAGGGATCTTCACTTCTAGTCACAGCATTCCAAGGCTGTTTTTCATTAAAAAAAAAAAAAACCTTTTGAAGAACAAAGGCATGGAACTGTAGATAGTCTGGGAGGTTCTTGATGGCTTCACCATGAGCATCTTTGTCTACGAAGAAGTCTCTTGTATTGTGTGTCCACAGTCAGCCAAGTGCCATGGAATGCACCACCCCATGTGAAGCTCTGATTTTCCGCATTTGTTATATATAGACTTTTTAAACAACAACAACAACAACATTAAATTAACTTTAGCTTATGGTGTATTTTGGGGGGGAATCATTATAATCTTTACTATGCTCAAGAAGGTTAAGTTTCTGGATCACAACAGAACAACTGAAATGTAGACATCTTACCCAATGAGGATGAAAGCTAGTTATAGCCACAGTGTAGTGTTTGGCATTGCAGCAACCTGGACTGCTTTCCTAAAGGCTAAATTGATAACACTCTAGGACAGGAATTCCTGGGTGGTTGTGGAGACGTTGGTGGAATGCATTCGGAACACAGCTTCGGTGAATGGAGGTGTTCCATTTTGTTCCTCCATGGGATTTGTTATTATAGAGAAGGATTATAAAATGATGAATGAATTAAAGATAGAGGCTAGACAAAAAAAAAATCTGTGTCATTATACGTGATTTTAATTACCTACACACTGATTGGTTCAATATGTGTTCTAGTTGGGAAAAAGAGATTGAGGGTGATTTCCCACTAAAGCTGCCTCGGGGTTGTGCCGCTGTTTGCCCCGAGATTATTAGTCAATTTCACACCGAAGCCGCGGGGCTGCATTTTGACCCGCGGCTTCGCCGATTCCCCCGCAGTTTCGTAATCCTGTTTTTTGAGGATTACGAAACTGCGGGGGAATCGGGCGAAGCCGCGGGTCAAAATGCAGCCCCGCGGCTTCGGGTGTGAAATTGACTAATAGTCTCGGGGCAAACGGCAGCGCAACCCCGCGGCAGCTTTAGTGGGAAATCACCCTGAGTTTTTAGACACTCTCAATGACTGTGCTATGGAGCAGATGGTTACAGAACCTACCAGGGGAGAGGTGATCCTGGATTTGGTCCTAAGTAATGCCCAAGACCTGGTGAGAGATGTAAAAGTGATTGCACCGCTTGGGAACAGTGACCATAATGTTACTGTATTCAACATTTGTATAAATAGGGAATTGGCCAAAAAGACTGACACAACCACTTTTAACTTTAAAAGGGGTAACTTCACTCATATGAGGGGACATGTGAGGAGGAAACTGAAAGGAAAAGTAGAAAGGGTCAAAACCATTGGGGAAGCTTGGAGACTATTTAAAACTACAATCCTATAAACTCAGAAAAAATATATACCACAGGTTAGGAAAGGCACAAATAGATATAGAAAAAAGCCTGCATGGTTAACAAACAAAGCAATGGAAGCTGTAAAAGGTAAAAAGTATTCCTAAGCGGTGGAAAGCTAGTCTCAGTGAGGCTGGTAAAAGGGAACACAGACTGTGGCAAATAAAATGCAAGTCTGTGATCAGGCAGGCAAAAAGGGAATATGAAGAACATATAGCAAAAAATGTAAAGACCAACAATAAAACTTTCTTCAAATACATTAGAAGCAGGAAACCAGCCAGGGAGGCAGTGGATCCCTTGAATGACCAAGCGGTAAAAGGAGTAGTGAAGGATGATAGGGAAATGGCTGAGAAGCTGAATGCATTTCTTGCCTCTGTCTTCACTGTGGAAGATGAGAAGTGCTTGCCCACTCCAGAACCAATGATTTTGGGAGAGGGTTTGAAAGACCTGAATCAGATTGAGCTGACAAGAGAGGAAGTCCTATGACTGATGGATAATTTAAAAACTAATGAATCACCATGCCCGGATGGCATTCATCTGAGAGTTCTGAAAGAACTCAAATGTGAACTTGTGGATCTCCTTACAATAAAATGTAATCTTTCTTTAAAATCTGCCTCCATTCCTGGAGACTGGAAGGTAGCTAATGTCACTCCCATCTTTAAAAAGGGTTCCAGAGGAGATCTGGGAAATTACAGGCCAGTCAGTCTGACATCGATACCGGGTAAATTGGTGGAAACTGTCATTAAGGAAAGAATTAGTAGGCACATTGATGAACAAACTATTGAGGCTGACTCAGCATGGGTTCTCTAAGGGAAGATCTTGTCTCACTAACCTGTTAGTGTTCTTTGGGGGGGGGTGAACAAACATGAGGACAAGGGGGACCCAATAGATTTTGTTTACCTTGACTTGCAGAAAGCCTTTGATAAAGTTCCTCATCAAAGGCTCCTAAGCAAGCTCAAAAATCATGAGATAAAAGGACAAGTCCTTTTGTGGATCAAAAACTGGTTAATTAATAGGAAACAGAGAGTGAGTATAAATGGGCAATTTTCTCAGTGGAGGGTGGTAAGCAGTGGGGTACCACAGGGATCAGTACTTGGTCCGATGCCTTTTAACTTGTTCATTAATGATTTGGAGTTGGGAATAAGAAGTGAAGTGGCTAAATTTGCAGATGATACAAAGTTATTCAGGGTGGTGAAAACCAGGGAGGATTGTGAGGCACTCCAAAGGGATCTGTCAAGGATGGGCGAGTGGGTGTCAACATGGCAAATGGGGTTCAATCTGGCCAAGTGCAAAGTGATGCAAATTGGAATGATTAACACATGGAATTCACTGCCACAGGAGGTGGTGGCAGCTACAAGCATGGGTGGCTTCAGGAGGGAATTAGATAAGCATATGGAGCAGAGGTCCATCGGTGGTTATTAGCCAAGGCATGGATAGAGACACTGGGGCAAGTGATGCTCTGTATTCTTGGTACTTGGGGGGGGTGTCAACAGTGGGAGGGCTTCTAGTGTCCTGGCCCTACTGGTGAACCTCCTGATGGCACCTGGTATTTTTGGCCACTGTGTGACACATAGTGTTGGACTGGGTGGGCCATTGGCCTGATCCAACATTGGCTTCTCTTATGTTCTTATGACAAAGCAACTGGGGGAGGGATTTGATCAGAAAACAGCATAGGAAAAAGAGTTCACCCACCACATTGGGATCACAAATCTGGTTCCTATAACCTAATTTCTGCAGCTGCCTTTGTAGCCCAAAAGCCACACCAGGAGATCCACTCACAGAACTCTGGTGTGATGGCTTGCATCCCATCTACCTTTTCTTCAGATGGAAGGATTTCAGTTTGTGGAAGTGTGGCTTCCCTTTCTACCCTCTCTTGCTGTGCCCCAAAGTGCTCTCTGAAATGCTGCTTCTTGGGGGATAGAGGACACCAGGAAGAGCTTGGATGGATGTGAGGGCGATCTGGCTGCGACATCTGTCACCCCATTGATCGCCAGGGTTGATTCGGCTGATCTGGCTGGCTAGGCGGGTGTCCCCTACCTCCCTCACCGCTCCATGTGCGTCCCTCCCGAAGCTGCGCGCTCGGTCGAAGAGGACGACCATCCCAGATAGAAGGAGTGTACCGTTCTTCGGTCAAGGGTATACGATAGCTGCGCTCCCCTGCTAGAACCTCCAAACAAGCTCAAGAGCTTGGAGGAAACAGAGGTCTGCTGCAGGAAGGAGAAACTGGGGGAAATCTCCACACACACCCAACTAGTGGATAGAAAGTTTATGTGGGATCCGCCCCAATGACTGGTTTGGTCCTAAGAACAGATTGAGGTTAATTTATTATTGGTTTGGTGGCAAACTGCTTCAATAGGAATAAATGTCTATAGAAGTTTAAAATATCACAAAACACTTTACACTATCGTTAATGGAATCTGTTTTTCAAATCCACAGTGGGCCAAGAAACTGGGAAATGCAATCAACTTGTGTTCTTGTTAGAAATTGGAATTTCCACAACAATTGAGCTTGAAAATGGTGATTCACATATTTAATCCATGCTACAATGAAATGATTTTTTTGAAAAAAATAAGAATTTCAAAGCCATAAATATTGTAAGATATAATTACAAAGAAGGTCTCAAATAGCTGGTATCATTTCAAAGAATTAAAAGACAGACTCAGATGTTTTGCTCAAGGATTGTTATTATGCTATACAGATCTGTTTTACAAACAGAAAAGAATTAGACTGTATAAGGTTTTAAACTTTCCATTAAGGAAAAAACAGCCTAATAATTTTTAAAATATCTCATCAGAAAGTAAGGAAATGGCTCAGAAAACCTTGTGGAAGAGTGGGACTTTCCTGAGCAATTGGGCATCCTGGATTACAAGACTCCAAAACTCACCAGTAATAGAAATCAGAAAAGAACTTTATTAAACAAACTGGCTTAATTACTAACTGATTAACTAACTTGTGCTATAGCCTTTCTGGGGTTTCCAGATCCCTGAAAGGTTGGGAACTTATCAGCAGTGGGGGCAGGCCTGTACTGGTGTCACAGTGACTTCACCAGTGACATGGTGAAGTTACTTCCAGAGTTCACTGGAAATGACATCATTGTATTACTGGCAATGCGGGACACTGTGGCATTTGGGCAAAAATTCTATGGTAGAAGCTATTTTTACCATAGAGTTTTTGCCCAAATACCACAGTGTCTCACATTGCCTCTGCCATAATGATATCACTTCCAGTGTACACTGGATGTGATGTCACAGTGTTGCCATTGATGTCACTGCCATACCAGGCTAGGCTTGCCTTGCTGCCAGTAAATCCCCTGCCAGCCAGCTGATCACCATCAGGGGCTGCAGCTGGGGGTGAGGGATCTCCCACTCTTGCTGGAGCCTTGGCAGCCCTAGGCTTTGTCCTCTTGTCTCTCCTTGGTCAAAAGCTTCCCTTTGACCTTAAGCCAGAACTCCTTTCACATTTCTTTGTTTCTCCTTGCCCCCAAGCAGCCTGCTAGCTTGTCCATGAAATTCTCTCTGAAGGTCAGACAATCTTACATTGGGGTGGGGAGCTGAAAAGAGGAAGAGAAGAAGAGAAGAGATTGGATTTATACCCCGCCATTCACTTTTTTTTTTATTCTCAGAGTGGCTTACAAACTCCTTTCCCTCCCCCTCCCCACAACAGACACCCTGTGAGGTAGGTGGGGCTGAGAGAACTCTAACACAAACTGCTCTTTCAGGAACAGCTGTGCCAGAGCTTGTGACTGAGCCAAGGTCACATCAGCAGGTGCAAGTGGATGAGTGGGGAATCAAACCCGGTTCTCCCAGATTAGAGCTCCCAAAGGAATACAGAAAAAAAATTACATCCATACATCTTCCTTCCTTTTCAATTATGGCTCCCTCTTCAACCCAGCCCCTATACTATGTCGGTGGCCCTTTCTGCACTCTCCTTTTAATCCATGCTCACTGTGATGTCCTCCAAGCAATTCTGCACTCAAATTGAATTCAACCTTCTTTTTAATCCAGTCCCACCTCCTCCCCATTCTGCATTAAAATCGAGTTCAACCTTCTTTCGTAATTCCATTCCCCCCCCCCCCATTCTGCATTACATTACTTCCCTTCAGTGGTCAGCCCGGTTTAAGCCTGCTCCCAGGTTATTTGGATGCTGGTTTTACTGTGGACATAAATTGCCTTGAATTGAACACTGAGAAAATCTGGAGTGGCAGGCAAGCGCGGAAAGGACCAGTGCTACCTCGGGTCCTCAGAGAGGTTTTCAGGACATGCAGCAGGCCATTCAAGGAAAGGGGAAAGCAGGGAAATACATGCTGTGCAGGATGGGATCTGTGGGGCAGATGGGAGTAAGCACCTGGGTTGTCTTCCAGTTGCCTCACCCGTTCGTCTCCCATGCTGACTCCCCAGGCCGAGCTTTGTGTTAATTGGATCCAACTGGCATGTTCTGGACACAGTCATTCGACGCAGTGCATTCTGAGTAAATGCCAATATGATGAATGCTGCTGACTGAGCAGGCACAAAAGCAGCACATACACCAGATTGTAAATGATGTATGACTCGCCCGGCACTGACACGGGGGCATATGTAACCCAAGCACACCAGTAAATTGTTAGCATACATCAACTGCGGCTGTTGCTCAGCCAAGCTGCTATTCTGAACGCGCCGTTCATGCTGACTACAAGACTACTCAAAACGCTGTTTGTTCTGAACTGCAAACAAATTGTCAAGGCAATCCTATGATATGCTGAACTTGACAGCAAATGGGTATTGCAAACAAGATGAGTTTGATTTTGAGGGAGTGAACATTAATGACGAGGAAATTGGTCTGCATAACCATAACCCTGTTTCCCTTTGCAACATGCTGGAAGATGATGCCACCACTTGAATATCCAGAACCTCTATTTTTAAGGAATCTTAAAAGTTGCCCAGTACTGAGGCTACCCTCACCTACCTAGTACTGTCTACTCAGACTGGCAGAAACTTTCCAGAAAAAGTAGGGAAAAAATTCCCTCCCCGACAACTGCTATTGATCTATTGCATTTTTATCCCATCCTTCCTTCAAGGAATTTAAGGGGAGAGCCAGTTTGGTATAGTGGTTAGGAGTGTGAACTCTGATCTGAGAGAACTGGATTTGATTCCCCACTTCTCCACATGCAGGTGCAGGCGTGACCTTCAGTCAGTCACAGTTCTCTCAGGGCTGTTCTCTTAAGAGCAGTTCTCAAAAGAGCTCTCTCAGCCCCACCTACCACACAGGGTGTCTGTGGTGGGGAGGGGAAGGGAAAGGGGACTGTAAGCCGCTCTAAGACTTCTTTTGGTAGTGAAGGGCAGGGTATAAATCCAATCTCCTCCTCCTCCTTCTTTTTCCATTCTGTTTGCACATAGGGTTGTGAGGCTTACTAGGATGCAGAGGGGCTCAGAAGATCAGAGAGGTGGACATGGCATAACATTGTGTCTGGCTGAAAAACAGGAAGTGATGTCACTGCATTGCATAGAAATTTGCCATAGAAATCTGTGGGATTCCTAGAGTAGTATCACATGGAACACGACACAGCATGTGTTTTGCTGGCTTTACCCTACTGTTTCCCTTCCTGACTCTGAATTTACTGGTAGTGGGCAATGAGTAGCTGTGGTGGGTGACTGGCTGCTACCTGTGGGCAATCCTATGCTCACAACATGCTTGTGAAGTACATTAGGCTTAGAGAAAGAGACAGAAAGCCTGATCACAGTCTGAAAAAGAAAGCTTCATGGCTGAGTGGTAGAACGACTAGCGGTGGGTAGGGTTACTTACCAGCAGAGGGGAGGCCTAGCCCAGTACCTCAGTGATCTTGCCAGTGATGTGGCTATGTCACTTCTAGCACATGCTGGAAGTAATGTCATCATTAGGCTCAGGTATTTGGGCAAAAATTCTATGGTAGCTGTTTTTACCATAGAGTTTTTGTTAGGGATGCCAGCCTCCAGGTGGGACCTGGGTATCCCCCAGAATTACAGCTCATTTCCAGACTATAGAGATCAGTTCCCCTAGAGAAAATGAATGCTTTGGAGGGTGCCTCTTTAAGCTCCATCCCCAAATCTCCAGGACTTTCCCAACCTGGATCTGGCAACCCTACCCCCAATTCCCTGCTGGTGGCCAGGGGGACATGGCAACCCTAGTTTTTGGCCAAATACAAGAGCATTCCTATGTTGCCAGCAATGTAATGATGTCACTTCTGGTACACAATGGAAGTGATGTCGCCATGTCACCAGCAATGTCACTGAGATGCTGGGTTAGGCCTCCCCTGCTGCGGCTATGTATCCTTGATGGTCAGCTGATCAGCACTGGGGGGCCGAACCTGGTACCTTACTGAGTGAGGATTTGAACCTGGGCCTCTTAGCTCTGAACGTAACACTAACAACAGGCCTTCCACACTTCTTGGCTTTGGGGATTTCTTCACACTTCGTCCTGAAGTGCTTGAACTTTATGCATGCAAAGCCTGTGCTACTAGTGAGCTGAAGCCCTTCTCTGCAAGGCTGGTGGGAACAATGATGGGGAGAATTAGAATCATCATCACTGGAGTGATAAAATCTACCATTCTGAGAAATTCCCTTATATTTTATAGTGTTAAGTAAGTGGTAATTTCTGGACTTCCCCGAAATTCTCATGACATGAGTTTGTTCTTGGACACGGTCTAGAAACTTAGTGTGCAAGATGATGTAGTAGTTCTTCATATTACTATTATTCAAAGCCATTCCTTATTTCATAAAGTCTTTGTCTTTGGACCTAAAAAGTCCAGGTCTTTGGACTTAGAAATATTAAAACCATTATCAGGGATGGGCATAAACCAGGAAAATGGTGGTTTCTTGGGGTTTGTGGTTTGCTTGATTAAACCATGAACTTACAGAAACTTTTCTGTTTCCTGAACCAGTTTGTGAGTTTGTAGAATGACCCCACCAGAAAGTGAGCCTTGAACACATTTAAATGCCACTGGAGTCCACCACTGGCCTGTGGCCCCAGCCAAGTGAGCTCTGAAGGGATTTAAATGCCTTCAGACATCTAAATGCCTTCAGAGCCCACCTCCAGGTCAGGTTGGTTCGAGTGAGCTCCAAAAGTGAGTTCTGAAGGCCTTTAAAGGACTTTGGAGCTCACTCTGGGATCTCAGTCAAGTCAGGCAGCCCTTTCATGGACAGGCAACACCTGGACTCCTGACTCCTTATTTGTCTGAGCTCCCAGAGCTCAGTCTCGGAGCTCACTTGGGCTGGATAGACCCAGAGGTGGGCTCCAGACATTAAGTGCCTTCAGAGCTCACTCAGGTGGGCTCGCAGGCCAGTGGTCAGCTCCAATAGCCTTTAAATGTCTTTGGAGCTCAATTCCGGGTGGCCCATCAGATCCAGAAGTAAGCTCTGAAGGCATTTAAATGCCTTCAGAGCCCAAGAACGGGTCTCCCACATACCTCACAAACCTCCATGAAAAACATGGAGGTTCATGGGCAGATTGTGGGAGACACACTGTCCTTACCCCTGGTTTGCAAACCACAAACTGGCCTGGTTTATGCTCGAACCAGGGTTCATTTGGGGGTTCATGCCCATCCCTAATCACTATATCTAAAAGTAACCTTGGTAGATTGTTCCAGTCATAAAAAACTGTGAAACTAGGCCACCAGCACCACAGCTTCTGAGACCTTGACTCATATATGGGACATCTGGGCATCAGTTTGTGTGCAGGAAAACTTCCACACTATATGGCTCCTGCCTTCACAGCCATACCTCAGGGCTCCAACCAGGGTTGCCAACTAGGCAGGTTTTCCCCTGCCATGATTATTTTCTTCCTTCTATCCTCTTGCCAAATGAAGGCTAATGGAAGAAGAGGGGCTAGTTTTTAAATGGATTTTTAAGGTTTAGGATTTTTCTGTGTTGTGCCTTTAAGAGCACACTAGCATTACACTTGCAGCCAGTTTTAACTTTCATTTTCAGCCCAAGCTTTTCTGTGCCTTAAAAGCATTTCTGTAAGCACTGCATCTGCTCTTGGCTACTTTGTCTGCATCTGTTTCCCTATTTCTCTTCAGTCAGAGATGGTAGGGTGGGTGGGCACATGCAGAGAAAGTGTGTGTGTGTGTGTGTGTGTGTGTGTGTGTGTGTGTGTGTGTGTGTAGAGAGAGAGAGAGAGAGAGAGAGAGAGAGAGAGAGAGAGAGAGAGAGAGAGAGAGAGAGAGAGCGCAAGCTGTGCACCTTGAATGAATTAATATTTTGTGTTGGCTCTGCCCCTTGACTCCAGGCTCTAGCCTTTGACCTTGGAGCTCTACACCTGGGCACACGGACTCCACCTTTTGATGCCACTGAGCTCATCCTTTTAACAGCATTGCTCACGCTCTTGGTATATGGGTCCATCTGTTTCCAGATTTGTGAATTTCAGGGGTTGCCAGTCCTCCCCCAAGCTTGTTACAGACAAGTAAAATTCTAGACTTACAGGCAAAACAGAGAGGTTTTTGCTCCATGGTGCTTACAATCCATGTTTTCTTAAGGGAGATAGCAAAGGATAGGAAAGGATGTAGACCAAAGGTAACATTTTAAAATACTAGTAACTGAGCAGAAACTGAACACTTTAATCTGTTTAACATTATATAGAATGTCATGCAATCAGGAATTTTGGCTGATTTGTGAGCTTGCTTTGGATGTTTTAATAGAAAAAAATACTAGTCATAACAATATTGTTGATATGGCAGGAAGTGTAACAGGAGCATTAGATGTGATTTTTGCAGACAGTAAAATATTATAATGTTGCCTTCTGCCAGTACTGTTTATAAAATAGCATTACACATACAATATTTTATGGAGGGAGAGGGAACTGTAGATTGATCAGATCCAGATTAAAAAAAAAAATATTGCATTGTGATTTTACGTACCAAATTACGCTAAACAGTTTCTGAGAAAGATGATCAGATACTACTTCCTATATTAAATGTATATCAGGTTTACTAGCTGAGATCAGATTTGATACATTCAGTTAATGGCATTACTTGGATGAGTAGCTCTTGTGTAGATTTGCAAAATTAGCATGATGGAAGATTTGAAAAGTCTTGTGGCAAATCTCCATTGATACCTTCATCTCTTTGGCAATTTGCTAATATATTTTACTAGATGTGTTTGGGAGACAATCATTTCCTGTTATCCAGTCAGTTCTTCCTTGTCTGCAATAATGAACTGTCCTGGAAGTTTATGAAGTTGAGAAGAATGCCATCTTTTTTTCCCTTTTTTTTTAAGAAGACTGATCTAAAAGCAGTGATGTTATACTGTAAAAGATCCTGCTGATTGCATGAGGACCAAAGGACTACGCTGAATCAACTTTTCTATAAATAGTTCTTCCATGGACAATGTTTAAAGGATGCACCCAAGTATATAAAAACTGAGTATGTGTGTCCCAAGAAGGAAAAGTGATGCTTTGATTTTTGCAAAGACCATGTTCAACAGCTGAATCGATCTTGCTTGCCAGCAGTAGCTTGACTAACCCTGTCTAGTCTGACCTTGTCAGAGCTAGGAAGCTAAGCAGGGTTGGTTGTGGTTAGTGCGTGGATAGGAGACTACCAAGAAAGGCAGGAGTTGCTCTGTGGAAGAAGGCACAGGCAAACCACCTCTGCTCATCTCTTGCCATGAAAACCCCACGGTTCTGCGGTTGCCATGAATCGGCTGTGATTCCTAAATAATGTTATAGCTTGCCGCACTCATGTCCTCTCCGTGCATCCATATGACTGATAAATCACAATCCAAATCAAGCAATATTTCAAGTGGTTCTCCCTCTACACAGGAGGACTTTAGCAGTCCAAATGGCTCCTGTTGTAGAATGTCCATAATTTACCAGGCTGCTGGGTTTCCTGGGTTTGCTTATTCCCCGGAGGTGCACACAACTGACAATCAGCTACATTTAATGAGTTGTTTTTGCACCTGTTTAATTGGTGACCCTCATAAATTGGCCGTAGTCATCACGTTAGTGGGTGTGACTGGATTCAACTGCAGTTTTCTGTCGTAATGCAAGAACACGGGAAATGTCTGCAATCTAATTTTGGAACAGATTAGGAACTCACTTGGCTTTGGGAGTCAGGTGGGCAAAATAGGTGAGGCCAGTATATTAGAGAGAGAAGTCATGCCGCTTCCCGAACAGGACCAAGACAACCAAGGGAACTACCTGTGTTGATTATCAGTGCTTTTCTTTTCTGTCAGATGGGCTGGGCAGAGAGGGAGGGAAGTGGGGACCGCCATGGGAAAGCAGGATGAGCAGGTGTACATGCAAACTAGTTGCAATGCAATTTAGATTGATTTCAACAATGGTGTAGCAATTAGTGTGTCAGAGACAGGGATCTGGGAGTCCCAGCTTCAAACTCCTGCACTGCCACAGAAGCTTGCTGGGTGACCTTGGTCCAGTCACACACTCTCAATGTGAACTACCTCACAAGGTTGCTGGGGGATAAAATGGAGGAAAGGAGAACAAGGTAAACCCCCTCTGAGTCCCCATTAGGGAGAAAGACTGGGTATAAATGAAGTAAATAAAATCAATTGTAAAGTCTCCAATAAATGAACATTGCAATGAAACTGCAGCTCGAGCAGAGAGGTGCTTGCCAATCATTTACTGTTACCATACCAGTTTGGTGTAGTGGTTAGGAGCATGGACTCTAATCCATGATTCCCCACTCCTCCACAGGTGTGACCTTGGGTCAGTCACAGTTCTCTCAGAACTGTTCTCTCAAGAGTAATTCTCAGTCAGAGCTCTTTCAGCCCCACCTACCTCACAGGGTGTCCGTTGTGGGGAGAGGAAGGGAAGGAGATTGTAAACCATTCTGAGACTCCTAGTGAAGAGTGGGGTATAAATCCAATCTCTTCTCTTCTTCTTCTAGCACAGTGCAAAATCCTTTGCTTGATATGTGTGATGTGGTTGTACTCCTTAAATGTTACCTGAAAGAAAACAGGGAAAGGCCCCTCAAAAATTAAGATACAAAGTTTCAAAATGGAACTCAAATAATGAACATTTGTTACTCTGTAATGTGGGATATGCCCAATGAATTATGACACAGTGGCTTCCGTGGGGACAAAGAAATCTTGCAGTTTCTTGTTCCAGCAACACTAGGGACAGGAGTTCACTTAAAAGATGTGTTGTATAAGCAGGGAATACATATAAATGAAGCCATTATTATGCCACTCGACAGACTCCGTCGCAACTTTGTATTTATGTTTGTTTTGTGTCACCTTTGCTAATAAATCTGCAGCTAAAAGTTCATATAGACTCTGCCTCCATCAGAAATTAAAGAAACAAACTACTCTCTCCACTCACTTTTCAGAAATGAAAAATGTCATATTGTTTCTGCATGCAGAGCTCCAAATACAGGGTTTGATAGGCCCTTAGGCACACTGAATTACAGTTCATATCCAAACTACAGAGACCAGTTTCCCTGGAGAAAATGGATGCTTTGGAGAGTGCACTCTATGACATTATACCCTACTAAGGTCCCTGCCCTCCCCAGGCTCCACCCCCTCAGTTTCCAGGAGTTTCCCAACCTGGATCGGGCAAGCCTATCCCCCTGTCCCCTGCTGGTGGCTGAGGGGAACCTGGTAACTCTAGAACACCTTGTTTAGAGGCCCATAGACTAGGAACCCTTGGCCCAAATCACTTAAAACGGGAGTGGGGGGAGTAGTGGACAGGCAACCCAGCCATTGGTATCCATACTGATTCTCAAAGATGGGGAAAGCTATATCTCAAAGTAAAATATAATAATACAAATCCAGTTTCACAACACAAACAGAAGTGAGGAAGTCATTTGAAGTATTCCCAGCAATATTGAAATGATCTACTTCCTCCTTATGCTGCAGTATACCAGATTCCCTTGCTGTGGTCTCCACCTGGAATCAGCTGGGGATGAGAATTCATGTTCAGCTAGGTGCTGGAGAATATGGCAGGAGCTGCTGACAAAGTGGTCTCCAGCTTGAAATTAGTGTAGAATCTGAATTTGCTGAAATAGAGTTCATAGATTCTTTAATGGGGACAAGTTTTCAAATTCAGTTCATGGATTGAAGCCTCTCAGTTCCTAGTTTTCAACAAATCCTCCTTGGTTTTTCTGTCTTCCTTCTTAATATTCAATGTAAAATCAGCACATTTTCATTCATGGCATGGATTGTACAGCTGCCATTGCCTCTGTAGCAATTCTAGGCCTATTTCTTTTGAGATGGGTTCCCTGCTGTTCTTATAGTACTTTGGATAGGCTAGAAACATGATCTGTATGCTTAACCTTTAGGTTTATCCTGTCTTTGGGGTTCATACACAACCAGATCATGCCTGTGGTGGTGATTTCCTTCCATTCCACTCCTCTCCTCCACTTAGTTCCGAAGGCAATCCTTTTGAAATGCTTGCGTTGGGAAAAGTTGTCACCAATTCAGAAAAAAAGTCTCTGCATAATGCTAGCTTCAGAATCAACCCCTTTAGATGTTACCCCAAACTCATCTTAGCTGTTGAAAAAGACTTTGGCAGATAAAACTAGCATCCAGATATGTTTATTTAAATTTAAATAAGGAACAGCCAAATCATCTGGAAACACAGGTTTTTGTATAGTGAACTTGACTTATTGCATGGCGTTAGACAGGGAATGTACATCTGTAATCCAGGTAGGAAGGAATATCAGTTGGACATTATTGGAATAAATGTGATATTCCTTGGTCATTGGTGTAGAATGATAACTAGGAGCTGCAAGTTCCCACACTGAAACTTCACCTTAGCTACAAATGCAATATGCAATATTCTCTAAAACTCTGTCTTCAATATACAGTCTAGGATATTTCCACACCAAGGATATCCCATGATTCAGCCACTCACCTGGAACATTTAGAATATACACAGGACTGGCCCACCCACTAGGTGAATTAGACTTTTGCCTAGGGTGGTCCATGTACGTGGGCGCCGAACTGTGCTTCCCCCCTGCCAAAAACCCCTGCCCACCAAAATCCCACACGCACCCATTCCTGCCTCCAGCCACTGCCGCCTCTTTCTCTCCCCTGGCTGCCCTGTCATCATCTTGCCACCGCCTCCTGCCATAGCCTGCCAGACCTGCCCCCCAACCACCCTCCCTCTGCTGGGCCGCAATCTCGCCCCCCCAGCAACACTCACCCCAGGCACTCAAGCCACGCCCCCACTGTGCTCACAACTCGTGCAGCAGGCTGCCCAGCTTGATTGAAGGTTGCTTCCCCCTCCGTCTGCAGGGTATTGCTGGAGCGGCAGCACTTGCAAAGTGACCCAAGGCTGGTTCTGCTTGCACGGCTGCCTGCATGGGGCTTCTCGAACGTTTGCAGCGCTCAGCAAGGGGCACCTTTGGTGAGGCCATCTTGGCCCCGGGTTTCGCTTTGGAAAGCAGTTTCAAAGGCTGCCCACAGGAAATGAGCCCCCCCCTCTCCAGCCTTCACCCACCCGAGTGGCTGTGAGTTTGCAGCAGCAGCAGCAGCCCCCCCTCCCCGCAGCCACCTCTGTTTGGAATGCCGGCTGGCTCCAAAACACACACTTAGCCTTTTGTGGAGCGGGCCTTTCAAGTGCTCGAAGCCTCTTCTCAGGTGTGAAGGCTGGGATCCTTCCAACAGTTCGGTCAAGGCACCAACACACACCCCCGCCCCATTCCAGACTGCAGGTGGGGAGCTGAGGCCCAGCCTGGCTTGGTGGGCCTAAGGTTGCCCCAAGCACATCTGTCCCCAAGGTGAGATACAAACTGGAACTGAGGACCTGGTAGAGAACTGAATACCTGAGAGTATATCTGCAGCATGCTTTTTTGCTTTTTTAATGTGCAGTTCGGGCAAATGTTTTATTTTCGGGTGCAGTGTTGTAAAAGCAGGCAGGCGGAGCTTTGGCTTTCTGGCGGCTCGGCTTCAGCTGGTGACCGGCACACATCTCTCCCTACCCCCGCCGCCCCCTTTCTCATTTAGCTTTGGAACTAAGTTTACATCTTTCATGTTATAAGCTTTCGCGTGCAGGCAGGCACACTCCTTCAGATAGTATCTTCTTCCATTGGTATCTGAAGAGGTGTGCATGCACATGAAAACTTGCACCCAGAATTCAACTTTTTTTGGTCCTAAAGGTGCCATGGGGCTCAAACTTTGTTCTGCTGCTTCAGATCAACCCACTGAATATAGCTTTCATGTGGTTTTGCTGAGCCGGCTTTGCTGGGAGGGCGGGGTACAAATCTAATAAATAAATAAATAATTCACAAAGAACATTTTGCAGATGGCTCAAAGACATCCCCCCCCTTAATAGTATTTTTCTTTAAAAAAATCTTTTTGGGTTCAGCCCTGCTAGGATTGCCAGCCTCCAAGTAGCTGAATCAATACAAAAACACTCCATGTATAAATTATGAACATAAGTTTATGTTTGAAAATTGGCAGGTGCACGGGGGGGGGGCGGAAGGTAGCCTCGCCTAGTGTACAAAAAAACCTGGAGCCGACCCTGAATACACACCCACACCCACAACTTTATCCTCTATTTTGCACAGACCATTAATACCTTGTCGTCGTCCCCCACACACACCTACTTTATTTTAAACCTGTAAAAATAGTGCTTCCTGGACAGGACACTCTTGACACAAGCAGTTTCTGCAGTCTGAAACAGCATAACTGTAGGACTTTGGTGGAGAGCTAGTCAATTACTGTTTTCGTTTCTTGATGACTGAAAAGGGATGTGCCAAATTTTCCTCAAAAATTGAATTTCAGAGTGGAAAAAAAGGTCTGTGTGTGTGTGATTTCTTGATCCCATAGTCAAAAAGGGAGAGGTCCTAAACTTTTCTAAATCTCTTTCACGTTGCTGCCATTCACAACCAAATGGAGCCTGTTGTGATAGAATTTTACAGTTGAAAGATATTCCATTCTATTGATTAGTGTTAAGGAGTTGCTGATTTGTGGTCTTGTCATAAAACTGCATGATCTTAGTATGTTCTAAGCCAGGCTTAGAGAGAGCTTTCTAAAATAGGTTCAGGTGAACAGCTGTGTTAGTCTGTAGTAGAACAAAATTCTTCTAAAATTGCTTGGATTGGAGGTGGGATATATGCATACATAAATCTGACATTAAAAATCATAATACTCAGACACCAGTGGGAGAACATTTTGACCTTCCAGGACATTCCATTGTGGATCTAAGAGCAGCAATAGGGAAGCTTCAAAGGGAGATTACAATGTGAGACTGCTGAATTAGAATTCTTCAACAAGTTTAGGACAATGGTCCCCTCTTGGGGGCTGAATGGGAATACAAATCCGATGGGATTCTTATCCTATTATAGATGCTAATTTTCTGCACTTTCCTTCTCTACGTATATCTCCCAACTCTAATCAAGATGATTACATCTTGCATCTTAACTCTAACTGGCTCTTCTCTGTAACATCCCTCCCACCTTCTGACCTGGATAGAAAGGCTGATACATCTTCATTCCTATCTGACAGGTGAACTTTACTCCCAAAACCTTATACCCTGGGAGGGGGGGGAATGTTGCTGGACTCAGGTGTTGCTATTCATAACAAATTTGCTTTAAGATGTTTGTCTTTATCTGTGAACCCAGAACTGTCTGAGCATCAATCTTTTAAAACACATCACTGTGAGAGAGCCAGTTTGGTGTGGTGGTTAAGTGCATGGACTCTAATCTGGGAGAACTGGGTTTGATCCCCCAGTGTTCCATATGCAGCTACTAGTGTGAGCTGTCTCAGTCCCATCTGCCTCATAAGGTGTCTGTTGTGGGGAGAGGAGGGGAAGGAGACTTTAAGCCACTCTGAGACTCCGAGGGAAGGACACGGTATAAATCCAATTTCCTCCTCCTCCTCCTCCTCCTCCTCTATGCAGAATTAAACATGACAGTGAACTAAAGGCTGCCATGAGTTCACCACCCCTATTTTACAGTGGTTTGAAAAACCCCTATTTTACAGTGCTGCGAGATCTCCATTCAGCACAGGCCTTCAGTGTGGACCTCCCCCGCACCTCATGCTTTTTCAAGTGCCAAAACAGCCACAAGGGACTCCCCACACAAGCACACACACACACACGGCAGTTTTGGCTCTTGGAAGGGTGCAAGGTGGGGAGGAAGAGCTCTGTGCAGCAGGCCTGTGCTAGATTACGGCCTCCTGGCATTTTAAAATCACTATAAGGTGGTGACCACGAACTTGTGGCAGCCATGAGTTCACTGTCACACTTAGTTGGGCTCTGAATTAAATGATGGTATCTCTGAGAATACCAGCAGCTTTTAAATCTACTGATGTTCCAAGGATGCTTTCCAGGCAGAGTTAACAGTATGATATATATGTTTCAGGAAAAAGGAGCAAGAGACAAAGATCTGCTTCATTTTTATGCCAACCTTCCTTCAAGGAATTCAGAGCTTCGTTCATAGTTCTTCCTTCCTCCTTTTATGTTGACAAGCACCCTGACTAGTCCAAGGTCACCTAGCAAGTTTCACGGGAGCATGAGGATTTGAATCCACATGAACACATGCAGATGCCTTATCCTGAATCAGACCTTTGGTCCATCAAGGTAAGTACTGTCTACTCAGACTGGCAGTGGCTTTCCAGGGTCTCAGGTGAAAGTGTTTCCTATCACCTTCTATCCGATCCTTTTAAGTGGAGATACCAGGGATCAAATCTGGGACCTTCTGCATGCCAAGCTAATGCTCTTCCACTGGATCGTGGCCCTTCCCCGATCCAACTGCTCTCCTAGATCGTATTCCAGCACTCTTACACACCACTGGTTCTCCATATGAATCAGATGATCCAGTCTAGATCTTTTTGAGTTCACTGGGTTTCATTCCCAGACATATTATCGACAATGATCTTGTAGTATTCCAGTGAGGATACAGAATTATGTGGCTTGTCTCAAATCATTAATAAATAGATCCTTGGAGATGCAAATAGGATGGAACAGATGCCAACAGAATGTGAGCAAGAATACATGTTTCAAGGTTAGCTAGCAATCTGAAAGGAGCAAATATTAGGGGTGCCACAGGGAAAAAAAGCGAGAGAGAAGCATTAAGTGACAGTCAGTCAAACGCACAGTTCTTGGTATCAATTCAACGCCAAGTTTATCCACTGTTTCTCTCGCTCCTTTTTAAGGCAGATTCCAAGCTGTCTTCTGTGTGTGACAGCTGGAAAAAATCCCATTCTTAACAGCTTCAAACACAGTCAGCAGAGTGACTTTAAAAAAGAGAGTGCTGAAAACACACACACACACACAAAAGGAACAAGCCAAGAAAGGTAGAAGGGAACTGTCAAAGGGAATGGAATGAACACTGAGTGATTTTGAGGCCTTCAGATATGTTCCTTCTTCACCGAGCATTGTTTGACAGGACAGTGTTTGGCTTTGGTTCCAGTATGAAAGTTGACATCCAACCGCCAAGTTCTCTTTGTCCTCCTATTTTACCCTGTGAATATCTCTGCTCTTTGCACCACAGACGTAGTGGCTAGGGAGCATTCTGAAGCCGGCCGTTTTCTATTCTCCTTTTACCTGCAACACAGTATGATGGATTTTAGGAATCCGAGGAGGACACACTCTATAGCAATGAAGTTCTCTTGTTTTTTTGCTAGGAAATATCTGCTAACAGTGAGATTTGGACTGTCCCTGTTCTTCAAACAGCTGAAAAGCATGCCCAGGGCTAAACTAGATATTTAAAGAGTTTTGAGTTTATTTTATGAATTGTTTACTTTATTTATACTCCACCTGTAAAGAATGTCGTCACCATGTGGGGAAGACCAGCCTCTGTCTCTCTCTCCCACCTTTCCTTCCTGCTGCCACAACCCTGGGTAAAATTCAGCCCCTTCCTCTTGTGTGATTGCCCAAGTTTGATGCCACAAGGGAGTGTTACTTTAGCATGCCAAGCAGCCAAGGCAGGTGGGCAAGGAGATGTGCCAACTCTCTCTAATTAAACAATTTTATTTGTACAAGGCATAAACTCAGGGAACTGCAAGACAAACCTAGGTGCACTAAGCAAAATAAAAGGAAAGGAACTAACTCGGTACTTACGATCCATGGAATACCTGCCCTTTGTTGCTTCGTCATGCCCCTCCAAGTGCACATGCAGATACCTTTAGCATCATTCCCCTCTGTCATCTTTCATGGCCAAAGCACACGGGTGAGTCAGCCCCAAAGCACTGATAACACCCCCAAACAAAGCCCTTCTTTTCAGACCCCTCCCCAAGTGGACTCCTAGGGCCTTAGCCAATCTGGGTGCCAGGTCCTGGAGCCTGAGCCCACCAGAACACGGACCATACAGTCAAGAGGCTTTAATACACCAAAGAGCTAGCATGTTTTCCCCATCAGTTGTAAAGGATGCTCTCTATCCGGAGAAGAACACCTATCTCGCACTCTCCCGGTCACAGAGATGCCAGTGTGCCCTTCCATCACTCTGTCCCGGCATCTTGTGCCTCTCTGCCTCTCATCCACAACATCGCCTTTCTCCCCAATGGGAATCCAAAGCACTTTACATTGTTCTCCTTTCTTTAGAGCTGCTGCATCTCCAACATTGACAGGAGACCTCTTGCCATCAGCCCTCTTTCCCTGCTGCTGCTCAGTGGGTCAGCGGGGGGCGGGGGGGATGGGGTGGAATCACCAGCAATGCAAGTGAAGTTACAGCTAGCGTGGCCCAGAAGTGACATCACTGCAGGAAGAAGAGGAGGAGGAGGAGGAGATTGGATTTATACCCCACCCTTCCCTCCGACTGTCAGAGCAGTTTACAATCTCCTTCCCTTCCTCTCCCCACCACAGACACCCTGTGAGGTAGGTGGGGCTGAGAGAGCTCTTTTGAGGACCGCTTTTGAGAGAGCAGCTCTGAGAGAACTGTGGCTTCATGGGGAGGCATGGGGAATCAAATCTGTCTCTCCAGATTAGAGTCCGCTGCTCTTAACCTCTACACTAAACTGGCTCTCTAGCATCAAGGGTGAAACTTCAGTATGTGCCCCAAACCCTGTGGTTAAACAATAGAGTTTGGGTTACATGCTAGAACGTCACCCCTACACAATGATAAAACTTCTGGGTTGTGCTGGAAGTGATGACACAACATAACCAGAGACCCCTCTCTCAAGGTGGTAAGTCTCCATCAGGTTTACAGCCTCTGGGTGGCAATCCTACCTCTCCTCCGCTTTATCTTCACAGAAATCTTGGGAGGCATAGTAGGCTGAGAGTGTGTGACTGGCCAAAGGTCACCCAGCAAGCTTTCATGGCAAACTGGAGATCCGAATATGGGTTCCTAGATCCCGACATGACACTCTAACTGCTTAAAATGGAGGGAGGTTCACTGCATGCTTATATTACCTTCTCCACATGCAAACACTGGCTTCAATCCCATGGAGGATTATATGGATTACAGGGACTTCCATGTGTGAAATCTATGGTGCAGGACATACCCATCTCGCCTCCCTGTGCATCCCTCAAAATGCCCCCCCCCCATATTGCTCCTAGGGGATACTGAGGCTCTGACTCAGAACGGGGGGGGATGGCATGGGGAAGACAGAGGTGGAAGCAGCAAATATCATGGGAGGGGGAAGCAGCAAATATCAACACCCCTCTTCCATGGGATCCAACCCAGAATTCACAGTCTTTAAATCAAAAGAATCCCCTTCCTGACATTTTCCTTATATTCCAAAGAACTATACAAGGATACCACTATTCCCTAAATTAGTTATTTAGCTTTCCCACCTCACAAATAGGGATCCAAACCGAATGCACACCTGAAAAGGGGCCATTCGGCCTCCTTTCGGGCAGCCGCAGGCTGAATCAGATTCTCTAATCTGATTCTGCCTGCAGCCGAAAGCTTCCGCTGAAATTCGGTGACGTTTTGGCCCTGGCCCGAAAAGCAGCCCCAGCCCCAGGGAAAGCATGGGGAGGCATTTAAATGCCTCCCCGCTCTCTCCCCGGCCTTCCTGGCTTGCCCACCAAGGCAGGTGAGCCAGGAGAGGTGGGGGGGGCTCTAGAAGCCTCCCTCGGCTCGCCCACTTGGGCAGGCAAGCCAAGGAAGGCACAGGGAGGCAATTAAATGCCTCCCTGCTCTCTCCCAATGAAGGAAGCGTGCCACCTCTGTGGCATGACTGGGGGGGGGTTTAATCTTTAAACCTCCAGTTGCACCGCAGAGATGGCACGCTCCCTTCATTGCGGGGAGCCCAGGCAAGCCTTCCTTTGGCTTGCCTGGGCCCCCGTGGCTGCAGAGCACCTGGGCAAGCCAACCCTTGGAGGGAAGGCAGTTTAACTGTAAGAAACTGTAAGAAACTGAAGGGCGTGTAAGAAAGGGCCACAAGAACTAAGCACTGAGGCAACCCTTCCTGCCCTCCCTCTTGCGATCTGCCTAAGTTCACAGAATCAGTAGTGCTGTCAGACGGTCATCTGGCCTATGCTTGAAAACCTCCAGAGGAGGAGAGCCCACCACCGCCTGAGGAAGCCCGTTCCACCAAGGAACCGCTCTGTCAGGAAGTTCTTCCTGATGTTTAGCCAAAAACTCTTCTGGTTTAATTTCAACTCGTTGGTTTTGGTCCGACCTTCTGGGGTAACGGAAAGCAACTGCACACCATATTCTGTATGAAAGTCCTTCAAGTACTTGAAGATGGTGATCATATCACCTCTCAGTCATCGCCTCTCCAGGCTAAGCATACCCGGCTCCTTCAGCCTTTCCTCATAGGACTTGGTCTCCATACCCCTCACTGTCTTCGTTGCTCTCCTCTGGATATGTTCCAGAACCATCTTGAGCTTGTAAGAAACTGTAAGAAAGGAAGGAAGGAAGGAAGGAAGGAAGGAAGGAAGGAAGGAAGGAAGGAAGGAAGGAAGGAAGGAAGGAAGGAAGGAAGGAAGGAAGGAAGGAAGGAAGGCAGTTTAACTGTCTTTGCTTGGCTTGCCCAGGTATCCCTGTCTGAATCTGATTTGGCTGGCTGAATGAGACCCAAATCGGCTTAAATAGCCAAAAGTGGCATTGGAGGGTCATTCAGCCAGCCCAATCAGATTCCATCCAATTCGGCCAAACCAAATTGGGCTGAATTGTTTTTTTGCACACCCCTACCCACAAATGTGCAAAAAAACCCCAAAAACGTTGGTTTTGGTCCGACCTTCTGGGGCAACGGAAAACAACTGCACACCATATTCTGTATGAAAGTAGTTCGAAAGCAAGAAATTGCAAGTAGATAAATAGGTACCACTTTGGTGGGAAGGTAACAGCGTTCTGTGCGCCTTGGTGTTTAGTCATGCCAGCCACATGACCATGGAAACGTCTTTGGACAGCGCTGGCTCTTTGGCTTTGAAACGGAGATGAGCACCGCAACCCTAGAGTTGGATTCGACTGGCTTTCGAGCAAGGGAACCTTTACCTTTACCTTTACCCACAAATGCAAAGAAGAATCTTGATTGGATCATACATATGAATGCATTCAGATTCTTTGTCTTCCCTGTTTTATCAATGGACCCATTCATTCGTATGTACGGGCACATTAATGTTTTTCCACTGTTTTATCCGTTCTCATGAGCTCATCAGTAGGGGACGGGGGACGAAAAAGGTTGGGAGAAAATGAATGATTCAGAAAACTATACAGGCTCCCAATCCAGAACAAATGTTGAAATATTCTTAGTCAAATTAGCATTACAGAGAGGTGCACTTGCAGCACAGAGATCAAACTTCAGGCAGAATAAAGGCGGGGGGAGGGGTAATTTTTCTCCTCCCTAGTCTCCCTTCCCCCACCTCCTGCCAATTTTTATGAGAGGGCTTGGGCTTAACCCAATTTGCTTGCTCAGCTCCCAATGGGACTGGGACTCTGGATTCTAAATTCTTTTTTGTACTTGCACAATATCTACACTTCCCTCCGTATGTGTTTATGGCTCCCAGACTAACAGGTACAAAAGGAAGGAGAGGGCAATACCTAACTTAAAGGCAATCCATTTTATTCACTCAGCTCATGCCTGCTGCAGGGTAGCATCAATGTCAGTAATGGGAAAGGCTGCATGTCAGAGGAGCTTTAGAAAGAGGCTACTGATAAGGAATCATAAATTCACAACAGGCAAACACAAGCCCATTGATGTTTTAAATGCAATCACAATCATGTCTGTGGGTATTCTAATCCATTACAAATCTTGCCTTACTTTGTTCTCGGTAACTATTTGAGATTACATGCAATTTTTTGCTCAGGTGGAATTTCACCGTTTTGCCAATGCTGACAGATAAGATATTTTGCATCCTAAGCAGTGAATGTCTTGAGATTTTTTAAAAAGGGGAGGGGGGGACAAGGAAGCCGAACATCAGGCTGAATTTATAAAGAAGAGAGGACCGTGACCCGCATATTGTTCTGCCATTAGCCCTGCACAGGAAGAAATAAAGGACACTCAATTTTTACCTCTCACTCTTTTTGCCTTCAAAGGGCTGTTTCAACATGCAAAATCGTCGGGGTAGGAGGCCTGTAGCTACAGTGGGACATCTTCGGGCTAGGCCCCCTGGTTTACTGGCAAGGCCCCCTGACTTCCCATGACTGCCCCCAGAAGAGGCAGCTCCAGCCAAGGGCCTCTGGGGGAGGAGGCAGGCTAGATGTTTGCAGCAGAAGGAAGACTCCGACTCGCCGGCAGCCAGAACGGAGATCAGAATAGCACAGGATTCCTGCACCCCACTTTCTTTAATTAAATTACCTTTGATTAGCCAGTGCTCCCTAAGAAATTTAAATCCCCCCCCCCACACTTTAAAAATCCTGGCTACGGGCCCGCTTCCACTTAGGGCCTCAGTCTGAACTGAGTCTGTGTTTCAAAGCGACCACTGAACTGTAAAAAATTTTGATGGGAAGGCTCAGTCACAGCTTGGCCAGCTCTCTCTGAGTTGAACCCCTGGGGATTGGCTCTCCCAATATAACCCCTTTCAAGGTCTGGGTGATACTGGCGGTTTGCGGTTCTGGAAGATTAAGTGATGGTGGGAAAGGAGAATTTAGAGTTTTCTCTGTAATTTCCCCCAGGCATGGGAACGAACTTCTAGCTGAAATATAGCACTGTATGTTAGGGTTACCAACCTCCAGGCGATGGCTGGAGATCTCCTGGGATTACAACTGATCTCTAGGCAACAGAGATCAGTTCACCTGGAGAAAAGGGCTGCTTTGGAAGGTGGACTCTGTGGCATTATACTCCACTGAAGTCCTGCCTCTCCCCAAACCCTGCCCTTCTCAGGCTGCATCCCCAAATCTCCAGGTATTTTACAACTCTGGCAACCCTAGTGCATCCCTGGCCAAAATTCAGATAATTCTGCAAGGCCCATGTATTTTAAGCAGCCATTCCAAAATGTGTACTCTGTTGACTCCATCCCCCCCACCCTTAAAGGCTTTCTAGGAGGCCTTTTAGTATTGTATGGTGGTGTGATTAAGCTGAATTTTAGGGTCACAGATCAGCCTTAAAAAAATTAAATGGTTTTTCAATTGTTTTAATGGGATTGTTTTGGCTTAATTTTTGAATAAGTTGTAAACCTCCCTGAACAGCTGGAGAGGAAGGATAGGAATCTGATAACACATTAATTTAATTTCTCCATTGCCATGGGCCCCAAATGCCTGCTGTTTTTTTATTGGAAGGTTGTGCTAAGGAAATTGTGCAGCAGGTTATTACATAAAAGTAAGAGTCACACCATAGAGCTGACCAGTAAGACTTTTTTAAAAAAGAAGTATAAGCAAAGGAGTTCTTGCCAGAGATCCGGCATGGGAAAGAAGGCATGCCTCACCTAGAAAAGTCTGGACTTTCAAATCTTGTTACCCAAATCAATCCTCATGCCACGTCTGCCATGGATAGAGCATCCTCTACACATTTAGAACCATACACATGTTCTGGGGGTAATTATTTGGGACTGTTTTACTCTCTTGTCTACATGGATGCCTTTCTAAAACAATATGCTTAGAAAGTTGAAGAAGAAGAAGTTGGATTTATACCCTGCCCTTTACTACCTGGAGGAATCTCAGAGTGGCTTACAATCTCCTTTCCCTCCCCCTCTCCACAATAGGCACCCTGTGAGGTAGGTGGGGCTGAGAGAACTCTTTCAAGGACTGCCCTCAAGAGAACAGCTCTGCAAGAACTTATAACCGACCCAAGGTCACACCAGCAGCTGCATATGGAGAAGTGGGGAATCAAGCCCGGTTCTCCCAGATTAGAGTCCGTACTCTTAACCAATTTGAAAGGTAAGACAGAGAGAGAGGATTTCAAATTAGAAAATCTTTATTCCCCTAACAAGATATGAAGATAGAAACATGAAGTGCAAAGAAAAGCCAAACTGTGAAGGGCTTATATTTCTCAATTACGTAGGTTATTTGTGTGCTCCTTAAACAACAACTGCTCTGGATACAGATAGCAGAATTCGCAAAAAAGAGAATAATCCAGCAACACTGTAAATCCAGTCCCTGCAGTCAAAGTCAAAACAGGCAAACATTCTAGAAACAGGGCTATGGCCACAAGGTCTGAATGTCATATGCCAGGAGGTCTAATGCTGAATTGTAATTGAAGAGCCCAGTGAAAGGGAAGGTCAGAGATCACAAAAGGAGCAGGAATGAATAACATGCCTGGATAGCATCTTCATTCCAGGCTTTTATAGAGCTGCAAGTAGCCAATGGGATTTTTTCATGAAAGTTCCCAGAGTCCCTGGAAGTGGTTCATCTTTGCCGTGTCTGTGGCTTACCATGTGAGCAGTGCCTTGGTAAAAGGAGTAGTCCTATCCAACTTAGTGGGAGAAAATAATTGAATCCAGCCTGTTTCTTATTGTTGTTATCATTAAATAAGAATGAGGACCATTGTGGAAATAAATACAATGAGCTCTAGAAAGAGGCTCTAGGTGGGTGCCCTGGCTTTGGGCACTCAGCATCAATTTGCTGTGGTGACCTCAGCAGGGTATAATGACACAGAGCTTACTGTTTTCTCCAGAGGAACTGATCTCTGCCATCTGAAGAGCAGTTGTAATTCTAAGTGATCTTCAGCCATCCCCTGGAGATTGGCAACAATGGCTCCCCTGGAGGAAATGGCTGGTTTGGAGGGTGGAGTCTATGGCTTTGAACCATCTAAGGTCCCACTCCTCCTCAAATCCCACCGTCTCCAGGCTCCACCCCTCAAATCTCCCAAGAATTTCCCAACCTGGAGGTGGCAACCCTATTTCCTTCCCAGTCAACCATCTATGTACTATTATCTGCACCTCTGATTTCAGGTTTCCATCTCTTCCCCCCTCCCTGTAGCCTCTGTTTAGGAAAACTACAGTCTTTCTCTACAGTGGGGACCCAAGCAGAAGGGAAGCGACCTCAGCAGGGTATAATGACAAAAAGTCTACCCTGCAAAGCAGCTGTTTTTTCAATGGGAGCTGTTCTCTGCCATTTGGAGAGCAGTTTTAATTCTAAGTGATCTCCAGTCCTCACCTGGAGATTGGCAGCAATGGTTCCCCAGAAGGAAAAGTACAGTATTTCTCCACAGTGGAGACCAAAGCAGCTTACATCATTATCCTCTCCTCCTTTTGATCTGCACAACAACTCTGTGAGATAGGTTAGGCTGAAAGTCTGTCACTGGTCCAAAATCACACACACAACTTCCACAGCAAGAACCTGGGTCTGGCAGACTCTGCTCTGAAGTGCTAACTGCTACACCTAGGGTAGCCAACCTCCAGGTGAAGCATGAAGATTGTCGGGTATCACAACTGAACTCCAGACAACAGATCTCCCCCCCCAAGGTTGGGCTCTATGGCATTCTATTCAGCTGAGGCCTCTCCCCTCCCCAAACTCTGGCTTCCATAGACTCCACCACAGGATAGCCATGAATTTCCCAACCTGGAGCTGGCTGCCCTAGTCAGGACTGGCTCCAATGAGTTCCCCACAAGGGCCTGGAAAGCACCTCCTGCCTTTTTACTGACAGAACCAAGCATGGTTGCCTAACAACAACCACTGTGGGGAAAGTTAGTCCCACAGGAGCCAAGCAGAAGTGTCTTTGTCAGGAGAGACAGCCATTTGGCAGTTTATTCTGTGAGATAAGAGTGTCCACGCTGGTAGTGAGAGGGGGAGAGGAGCACACCCAGCACCCAACCAATGGAACGTGAGTACTCTTGAGTGGCGGTTGATGGTCCAGTGGCTGATGGAGCACACTGCACAGCCAATGGGAGAGCTGGAAATGGCCAGTATGGAATTTATATATATAGGATTGTTAACCTAGCAAAAATGTAAGTATTTTCTTCAGATTAAAACAAGATTTGTCCATAGCATCATTGGTAAATAGGGTATGGAGGATTTATTTTCTTAAATTCTGAGGGGAATGTATTAAATCATAATACTTTTTTTTCTTAGGAGGAAAAATCAAGAGAGGTCATGAACATGCATCTGCAGTATTCACCAATATATTCCACTTTCAAAATGAAACATGCATATTTTAAATAAAATTGTCCCAGAGAAAAAGAGAAGAGAACATGTATCACAGGCATGTGGCATGGGAAAAGAAATGGTACTGTACTGAAAATGGATGGCTTCCTGGAAAATCTTTTTTTATTATTATTATAAATTGGGTATATTTGAGGAACAAGCAATAAGGCACATGAAGGATGTTTTGCACTGCTGAAGAATTGTTCTTCTCCAATCTGTGGGGATTCTACATGGCACATAATACAGCATTATTTTCTTATTCAAAATTCGCAACCCCAAAAAGCGAGATCCTACTATAATGGCTAGTCAGAACTAAGTTCTGATCTTCAAACAATCTGGTTCACCCCACAATTTTTTATTTGTCTCTTCATTTTCAGCCCAATTAATTACTTCCTGTTTTCTCCTCACCAGCTGGCTCCCTCACAACATCTACAAATTGGTTGTAGGGGTGGGGCTTACATGCTGCTTCTCACTTTGCAGCCAATCAGAACTACTAGTATCACTTTTTTTTTTTTTGTTATCAAGTCACAGCTGACAGAGCTCTTCCACCGGGCTTTTGGTTGAGGCAGCGGGCGTCCCCCTCCCTCCTTGGATCGGCCCCATGTACAGCTTGGGCCGGCCCCTATTTTACGACCTGGGTTTAAGATCTTATATAGATTTCTGAGAAATTCATTTCCAGTACTATCAGCCACTGAGGCGATTGGCTTTTATAAGAGTGGTATGTTTTATATGTTTTAACATGGTTTTAATTGTATTGTATTAATATTGTTATATTATATTACATTTATATTGTTGGAACCTGCCCTGAGCCCGTTAAGGGGAGGGCAGGATACAAATCCAAAAAATAATAATAATAATATATTTTTAAAAAAATTATGGCAACCCTGTAGGGTTTTCAAGGCAAAAGGCTTTCAGTGGTGGTTTGCCATTGCCTGCCTCCATGTCACAACCCTGGTATTCCTCGGAGGTCTCCCATCGCCTGGATGTCACTGGGGTGATGACTTCATTTCCTTAACCATAAGATAAGTAAGCCGATAAAGTAGGGAAGGAAAGGTTTGCAGGTTGACCTCAGCACGAGAAGAGAAGAGAAGAGAAGAGAAGAGAAGAGAAGAGAAGAGAAGAGAAGAGAAGAGAAGAGAAGAGACTGAATTTGTACCCCTCCCTTCACTCGGAGTCTCAGAGCAGCTTTCAAACTGCTTTCCCTTCCTCTCCCCACAACAGACACCCTGTGGGGTTGAGAGAGCTCGTCTGAGAACTGCTCTTTCGAGAACTGCTCTGACAGAACTATGGCTTGCCCAAGGTCATCCAGCAGCTGCAAGTGGGGGAGTGGGGAATCAAACCCAGTTCTCCTAGATTAGAGTCCGCACACTTAACCACTACACCAGACTGGAGCTTGACATGAGCGTCTGGTCAAACAAATGAGGATCCTGCTGATCAGTTAAAGGTAAAGGTTCCCTTGCTCGAAAGCCAGTCGAATCCGACTCTAGGGTTGCGGTGCTCATCTCCGTTTCAAAGCCGAAGAGCCAGCGCTGTCCGAAGACGTTTCCGTGGTCATGTGGCCGGCATGACTAAACACCAAGGTGCACGGAACGCTGATCAGTTACTGGGCCAGAAAAGGGGAGCAGGAGGGACTGAATCCATTGTTCAGCTTTCCTTTCTAAAGCAGGAATCCAGCTTCTTTTTGCTGGGAAAGTTTCCATGTCTCTTGCTGGCGGATCATGCTGGGAAACCGTACACCCCCGGGCAGACTGGCTGGCAACCACCACCCTGGAAAAGGGCCCTGTCCCCTGGTCCATCCTAGGCCTGACAGGTAGAGAAGTAGGAAGAGGCTTCCTTGTCCCTGCCCCCACAATGGAGGAAGGAAGGGAAGGAGCAGGTGCACTGTGGCTCTCGCCTGGCTTGCATCCAGCCATTCTCTGAGGCAGCTCCTGTAAACCTCTCTGCTGGGGCAGCTGACTTGCAGCAGCAGCTTGTGTCCACTTTTTGGCAGCAGCGGCTTCTCTGTGTTTGGTGACTGGCAGTTAGGGTATGCCAGGCCACTGGCTGTCACTCCAGGAGAATTTGGAGGTGGGCATACTGGTGCTACATGGACTTGTGATGTCACTTCTGGCGAAAAACTGGATGTAAAATCATGTCAGCAAGGGTGATGCTCTAGGATTAACCAAACCTCTATGGTTAAACCTATGGCAATCCTAGAGCATGTGGGGATGGACCCAGTGAGGGGAAGCCTTTCAGGGGATTTGCATACCAGAACTTTCCCCAGTTGCCTTAATAGCCAGTCTGTCTCTACATACACACAGTCCTGTTTATGCTCATATTTCCAGTTTGGTGAGAGAACTAGTTTGGTGTAGTGAGGATACCCCACTCCTCCACATGCAGATAGCTGGGTGACCTTGGGTCAGTCACAAGTTGTTCAGAGCTCTCTCAGTCCCACCTACCTCACAGGGTGTCTGTTGTGGGGAGATGAAGAGGAAGGAGATTGTAAGCCGCTCAGAGACTCCTTTGGGTACTGAAGGGCAGGATTATAAATACAATCTCCTCTTCCTCCTCTTCTTCTCCTCCTTCTCCTTCTTTGTCCCCTTTTAGCTAAGGAGATGGTTATTCATCCTGTCTGCGTGGCGGCTTTTGCAACACTGGTCCCGCACCAATAAGGCTATTGGACTCTTGCCATGTCACTAGCCACCCAGAAATTAGTAGGTCTATGGACATGCTTAAATCTGCACATATTTGGGCTATGAGAAGGTTTTTATTATTAAACCAGAGCAGGCAACTTTACTCAAAGAAAAAGCTTAAGGCAAAATTAGATGTCGAGAGAGAATGCTTCATGCTGGGGGAGAATTAACAAAGTCCCACGGCTAAATATATTAGTCTGTAAAGAAACAAATGAAAATAAAATCTATTCATCGATAAATGAGGACTTCTGTAATGTTATGCTAACCTGAGAACCATTTTCCCATTCGGCGCACAACACCAGCTCTGCCTGTGTTCTCTCAGAAGATGAAGAGTGGGGGCAGATGCTTGAACCGCTGCCTGGAGGAACCTACATTCAACAACCGCCAATGCATGCTAAAGATTTATTTTCTTAGGCTGATCTTGCCCCACCTCAGCTGGAGACTTCACATTTGGATTATGTATGCATTTAGGCAGTTTAAATGGAGAAACAGACGCTATGTTTTGATGCTGAGAATTCATAAATCTATATAGCCGACAGCAAAATATATACAGCAAAATGCTGAAAATAGTCGAGCCCCTTCCCTGCAACTGGGATGGGAATGGAGTCTCACTCCTGCACAATTTCAATTAGTGAAGCACATGTTTTCCTTAAGGGGGCACTTGTCCATGTTTGGCAGGCAGCCCCCCACCAAAGCACCCCTGTCCCCTGCTGCCACTCAATGAACTAGATGGAGAAAATGGAAGGGGGGGGAGATCGCATCTGGGGAAGCAGCAGCATCATTTCCAGCTGCGTAACTGGAAGTGAGGTCAATGTGTCACTGGACAATCTATCATTTCCCTGAAAATCTGTGGTTTTATTATAATCTTTTAAAAGTTTAAATACCTTCCCACCCTGAGTTGCTCTGCAGCAGCAGCACGCTTTAGCAATGAAAGGGAAGGTATTTAAAGAGACACACCTTCCTTTCCCTCGCTGAGGCATGCTGCTGCCACTGCGACAGTGCAACTCGGGGAGAAAAGGGGTCATGGAGCGGAATAATTTTAGCAATACCAATTTTAAATTTAATTTAAATGTCCCCCAAGAAATATCAGTATATCCTGATAGGGTTTGGTATTCCCAAACAAGCAAAGTACTGGGGGGTTTTTTGTGCACACTCCTAGTGAGTAGCAAAATCTGCAGTGAATGCAGAGAGTAGAGGGTCCCACAGCCTTTTTCCACATGTGCCCCAGAGAGCACTAAGATCAGGATCCCAAAATTGCCTGGCTCTCCCAAGCCCTCAAGAGGCCAGGTTGGCCACAATGAGGGCCAGGGCCTTCTCTGTGGCAGCCCCTCACTGGTGAGAATGAGCTCCTGGGTGATATCAGGGCCCTGTGGGACCTACTGCAGTTCCACAGGGCCTCTAAAACAGAGCTCTTCCACCAGGCTGTCAAGTAGGTGCCGCCTTAACATCATGGCCGTGGCCCTTACACCAACATCACCATCGATTGGACAGCTAACAGCCTGGCAGGAGCCTGGATTAAGACGCAGGCAACCACTCAACATTGTTAGGACGTCACTCATTACAGCATGTGCTGAGTTGTTATGTTTTATACTGTAATTTTAATTGAACTTATTTATGTGTATTATGGAGTTTTAATGTACATATTGATATTTATGTTGTTAGCCACCCTGAGCCCACCATATGGTGGGGAGGGCAGGATATAAATTTAATAATAAATAAATAAATATAGGTTGGCTGCAACTTGATGGCACTTTCCACCACCACTTACCAGTACTGAGTACTGGAATCTCTTTTCAGGGTTCTCCCGAGTCCTGAAAGCAGACCTGGTGGAAATCAGTGCAACCTCATGTATGAACTCTGGCACTTACAAAAAAGATGCACTGGAAATCAAGACCACTTATCCCCAAGTAAGTGCCTATCAGCCTTAGTTTTGGTGCTTTCAGTGGAGCATCAGTACTTGACCAGGTGATTCAGTCTACCAAGTACATGGTTATGATCTCCTATCCAAAGAGAGATGACTATATATAGTCTTTGAAGTCACTCAACCTTTAGCCAAAATCCATTAAGGACCATAACATGTTTGGGATAATAGCTAACATTAATCTTATAAAGGTAACAAGTGGCATTTGCAAAAAGGACTGTATTTTTACAGTTATATTTTTGTGGGGAGCCTTTCAATCACTCTTGCTTTCTCTAAAAGCCAATTTTATGAGCAATTTATGTGTTTTTTATGAAGATTGACATGTAACTGCCATCTGGGGTTTTTCCCCAGTGTAATTTCCTTCAGACATGCTGATCTGTTTCTGATCAGTTTTGAGTTATTAGTACTACCTATGACTCTAGCTATTAGTACCACTATTAATGTTAATCTTTCAGCTGCCTGACATTAACAATAACATACAGATAATGCCACAAATAGCTTGAGGTGGATAATGTCCAGTGTCTCAAGTTGGTCTTCACTCTCAAAAACATGAGTTCGGATCTTCAACATGGCTTCACTGGCACAGTATGTGGAGATGTTTACCTAAAAGAAATATTTTCTTCTAAAGTTCATCTGCTTGTGTTATGGAAAATATGTACGGTTGCCGACTCTGGGCTGGGAAATTCCTACAGATTTTGGAGTCTGGGGAGTGCAGGGTTTGGGGAAAGGAAGGATCTCAGCAGGGTATAATGCCACCCTCCAAAGCAGCCATTTTCTCCAAGGGAACTGATCCCTGTTGCCTGGACAGTAGTCATAATTCTGGGAAATCTCCAGGCCTCATCTGGAAGTTGGCAACCCTAACACGCAGAGAAAAAAATAAGCCCCAAACAAATGATTGAAATTTATTTTAATGCTCAGCACTCCATCTGAGCCCTGGTTGAAACCATAATTATCACAGCTCTGGAGCATTTGAATGGATAATACAGACAAGGGTACCTCTGGACGTGAACATTTCCTTGTAAACATGGCCCTAACTGAAGGACCACAGCAAATCCCATATCCTACTCTGTGGGAAGTATGTGTCTGTCAAAGCCTGTGCCTGTCATACATATCTGTCCATTATTATTTATTTTTTTTAAAGAAGGGGCATTCATAGCACTGATGCTCTTCTTTCAAAGGAGCGCAAGCCAGAATTAGTGCTGGAAAGGCTCCAGCCGATGGAGAGGGGGCGGAGAGTGACTATACGAAGAGCTACACTCCTCCCAGGCACATTTTTGCTTACTGCTGCTGACCTACCCACCCACACGTGGGATGTTGCAGGATTAGCTGGTTGCCTTTGTAGGGCCAAGCAGCAATTTTCCACCTGCTTCATGATGTCCTGAAAGGAGGAGTGTTTAATTAACTAGATCTGGTCTTAGGCAGACCACTACTAGTTGGCAGGAGTACTAATCATGATGGATATTTGGTCCCTCCAATACCAGAAGTGCTTTGTCTCCTTAAATCTGTTGCCAGGGGGGCACAAGAAGGATGATGCTGTTACAGCGGCTCTCCTAGAGCTGGTTGGCCACTATGTGAACAGAATGCTGGACTAGAGTCTGATATGGCAGACTCTTCTGTCTTTATATAATAGGGCAGGTTGCGTGTAATTGCCATCAGGTGTGGTCATTCACCGTATTGCTGGGCGTGCTGGGAAGGAGGACTTTGGAGCAGAGTAGCATCATTCCAAACCCTGTGGGGTTCTTATGACACATCAGAAGAGGAGGAAAAGGCCATTGAAATAAATAAATTAGTTGAACCCATACAGTTGCCTAGTGTCCTTTCTCTACCTGCTCTGTCCCATTCATAATCTTGTAAACCTCAATCATGTTACCCCTCAGCCATCGTTTCTCCAAGTTAAAGAGCCCCAAGCACTTTAACCATTCTTCACAAGAGAAAGCATTCCAACCCTTTTATCATTCTAGTTGCCCTTTTTCCAATGCTATAATATCCTTTCTGAGGTGTAGTGACCAGAATTGCACACAGTATTCCAAATGAGGTCGCACCAATGATTTATTTGTTGTTGTTCAGTCGCACAGTCGAGTCCGACTCTTCGCGACCCCATGGACCAGTTTACGCCAGGCCCTCCTGTCTTCCACTGTCCGCTGAAGTTTGCTCAATTTCATGTTCGTTGCATCGATGACACTGTCTAACCATCTCATCCTTTGCCGTCCCCTTCTTCTTTGACCTTCAATCTTTCCCAGCATCAAGGTCTTCTCCAGTGAATGCTCCCTTCTCATTTGGTGGCCAAATGATTTATACAGGGGCATTATTATACTGGCTGATTTGTTTTCAATTCCCTTCCTAATAATCCCCAGCATAGTGTTGGCCTTCTTTATTGCAGTTACACACTGTCTAGACATTTTCAGTGAATTATCTACTACGACTCCAAGATCTCTGTCTCTTGGTCAGTCTCCGCCCCATCAACGTGTTAGGATTTTTGCCCCCAATGTGCATCACTTTGCACTTGGCCACACTGAACCCCATTTGCCATGTTGATGCCCACTCTCTCATCCTCAACAGATCCCTTTGGAGTGCCTCACAATCCCCCCTGGTTCTTACTACCCTGAGCAATTTAGTGTCATCTGCAAATTTAGCCACTTCACTGCTTACTCCCAACTCCAAATCATTAATGAACAAGTTAAAAAGCATTGGACCCAGTACTGAGCCCTATGGTACCCCACTGCTTACCACCCTCTACTGTGAAAATTGCCCATTCATACTCACTCTCTGTTTAATGAGTAGGTGGATTGAATCAGATGATTGCAGGGTGCTGTTTGATCCTGTTTAGCCCAGTCATGAATTATAATACAGTCAATGTTCAAAAGAATGTGAACAGAGGACAAGTATCCTATATAAATGTCATATAAACAGGAATGACATTCATCATGCCCAAATTTCTTCTTGAGCAATGACAGGCATCTCAGTGACAAGGAAGGCAGTATTACTGTTGGCCTTTCTACTACATTTAGCATGTCTGAAGATTAATTCTTGTACTATATGATGGCTTCTTTGAAAGTTCTTCTTGGAATCTCTCTTGATTTAGGACAAAGCTTCAGATGGTGCAGAATGGGTCAACTTACTACCTGATATCACTGGAGTTCCAAATTTAGGTCCCACCTATGCAATACCCTTCTATGTCATTGAGGGAGCAAAGGAGTATGATTGGTAAGAGTGAATTGATTTGTTTGTGTGTCAACTTCCACATCCAATATTGCCTTGAGATACAGGTTTTAATATGAAAATTGGACAAAACTGTGTCTTCTCCACTGCTTTCTTTTGAGGATTTGCTAGGTCTGGTAGGATGGGGAGGAAGATGGATGAAAAGGATGCGGAAGGCATGAGCAGGAGAAGCTATTATATTTACTCTTTGATCAATCAATGATTTCCCAAGAGCAGGATGAATTTTCAGGATGTCAACAAAGCTGCAACATGGCAACTCTACACTTCTCCCAAATAACCATCTACAAATGGTCAGCTGAGGTTATTGTGAAAGAAGATTTTAGAAGTATTGATGTATCAAGGAGATCAAGCTTCTGCCATACAGGATGAAGTATGATGTTTCCTCGCTCACGTATTCCCTAGTCGCTGGTCTGTTGATGGAGCGAGAAGGACGATAACAGGACCCACTAAGTTTGCTCACCAACATCACAAAGGTTTGCTCAAAAAGTCATGTTCATCATTCAGAAGGTATGACACTTGACATTTTCCTTTGTAAGAAGCAATTTGTGTAATAAAGCTGTGACAAAATTGAATTTGTCAGCTTGTTAAATGCATTTGTCTCCCTGACTATAATAAACCAGGCATATGAAATGGGTAGGGATTGCAGCTGGATTTCTTTGTGACTTAAAATCTAATTCATCATTAGATGTCCTCCTTCCACAGTTTATCCACACAGACGTTCTAGGTGAAGTATAAATAATCATTACGTGCACTGTCAAGGGGGTGGGGGATAAGTGTGCCATGATGTGGGTAGTCACCTGCAAATATCTTTAACATCATTCTCCTCTGTAGTCAGCCACATTGCAAGAAAAGCAAAAGAAACCTACAGGGTGATCATAAAAGTAGTTAAAATCCATCTGTTTTAATTCTTCCATTAAAGCATTTTAATGTCATGTTTTAATATAAAATAAATAGATCATATTTTTTTTCCCCTGGTAGACATACAACAGACTGAATGATGTTGATTTTCTGGCGCGTCTACAGCTGGCTAGAAGCTTCTGTGTTAGTAGCCCTTGTCAAGGATATTCAATGAATGCAAGGTGGGAGCTGCAGGACTATTATGGTGACGTGACCGACACATACTCACTGGAACACAGTGAGCCCACATGTGTACATGCATAGGAGCCAGTTTGGTGTAGTGATTAAGAGCAATGGACTCTAATCTGGAGAACCGGGTTTGATTTCCCACTCTTCCATGTGCAGCCAGCTGGGTGACCTAGAGTCAGTCACAGTTCTCTCAGAGCAGTTCTCTCAGAGCTCTCTCAGCCCCATCTACTTCCCGTGGTGTCTGTTGTGGGGAGAGGAAGGGACGAAGATTGTAAGACATTCTGAGACTTCAAGTGAAGGGTGGAGTATAAATCCACCTCTCCTCCACCTCTCCCTCCTCTTCTCCATCTATCTTGATTGGGTAATCATAGTTCCAGAGTTCTCACATTAGAAGGGGATTTATATAGTCAAACCTCAGGTACATTTGAAATCCAGATTCTCCAGTGAAGAGAAGAGGTGTGCTTGTATAACCTATTTAATTCAAGGACCAACATCAAATAAATATTCTTTTAATTGAAGAACTGAGAGAGTTCACATCCATGACAGTGTGATCCCACTTTGTGACATTAGCATTTATGAAAATAATAATAAACCAACTTCAAAAGACATCATATTTGGAACAATAATTAAGCATATGCAACAACACTTATATCTGTTCTATCTGAGCAGACCAGGGTCTCAGTCTTTCTGACTTCTATTCTAGCCAGTCATTTCAAGATGCCTCAACTTGCAGCTGTGCTCTGCATTATAAGAACATAAGAGAAGCCAATGTTGAATCAGGCCAATGGCCCATCTAGTCCAACACTCTGTCACACAGCGGCCAAAATATACCAGGTGCCATCAGGAGGTCCAGCAGTGGGGCCAGGGCACCAGAAGCCCTCCCACTGCTGCCCCCTCCAGCACCAAGAATAGAGTGCATCACCTGCCCCAGATTGAGAGTTCCCATCTATACCCTGTGGCTAATAGCCACTGGTGGACTTCTGCTCCATATGTTTATCTAATTTCCTCTTGAAACTGTCCATGCTTGCAGCTGCCACGACCTCCTGTGGCAGTGAATTCCATATGTTAATCACTCTTTGGGTGAAGAAGTATTTCCTTTTATCTGTTCTAACCCGACTGCTCAGCAATTTCATAGAGTGCCCACGAGTTCTTGTATTGTGAGAAAGGGAGAAAAGTACTTCTTTCTCAACCTGCTCAATCCCATTCATAATCTTATAAACCTCGATCATGTCACCTCTCAGCCGTCGTTTCTCCAAGCTAAAGAGCCCCAAGCATTTTAACCTTTCTTCATAGGGAAGGTGTTCGAACCCTTTTATCATTCTAGTTGCCCTTCTCTGCACTTTTTCCAATGCTATAATATCCTTTTTGAGATGTGGTGACCAGAACTGTACACAGTATTCCAAATGAGGTCGCACCAATGATTTATACAGGGGCATGATGATACTGGCTGATTTGTTATCAATTCCCTTCCTAATAATCCCCAGCATAGCGTTGGCCTTCTTTATTGCAGCTACACATTGTGTAGACATTTTCAGCGAGTTATCCACTACGACTCCAAGATCTCTCTCTTGGTCCGTCTCTGCCAGATCAGACCCCATCAACGTGTATTTATATTTAGGATTTTTGGCTCCAATGTGCATCACTTTGCACTTGGCCACATTGAACCCCATTTGCCACGTTGACGCCCACTCACCCATCCTCAACAGATCCCTTTGGAGTGCCTCACAATCCTCCCTGGTTTTCACCACCCTGAACAACTTTGTGTCATCTGCAAATTTAGCCACATCACTGCTTACTCCCAATTCCAAATCGTTAATAAACAAGTTAAAAAGCATCGGACCGAGTACTGATCCCTGTGGTACCCCACTGCTTACCACCCTCCACTGAGAACGTTTCCCATTTATACTCACTCTCTGTTTCCTATTTATAAGCCAATTTTTGATCCACAAGAGGACTTGTCCTTTTATCCCATGACTATTGAGCTTACTTAGGAGCCTTTGATGAGGATGTCCTCTGGTCTTTACAGGAGTTTCTGGTACCCCTAAAATATTAACATAGAATATTCATAGAAAGGAGAGCTTTTGAGGTGAGAGTTCTTCTCCGTGCAGCTTCAGACCCTCCAATTACTCAGGGAAAAATATACATATAACATCAATTTCAAATAGTTCCAACAACAATCAAAATACAGACTAATAGCAAGTTAATATAAACAGAATCCTCCTTTCCAGTAATTAGTATAAGAGATTCTCATACCTAAAATATTAACATAGAATATTCGTAGAAAGGAATGCTTCTGAGGCGACAGTGCTTCTCCTGTAGCTTCAAGCCCACCAGTTCCTCAAGGAAAATTGCACCTTTTCTCCCTTATAAGGAATACCCCAACTTTGTGACTCGCTCTAGTGGACTTGGTTACACATGCAGACATCTGGGTGTGCATAGGCTCTCTGTGGTGGATCCTACTCCTATCCCACTACTCCACTGAGCAAAGTTAGAAGTCTTCTGTAACAAGCTGATCTCCAAAAGCAAGATTCTTAGTACATCAAATTCAGAGAGCTGGGAGATTAGGGTTTAATGCCTCACAGTTTGATTGACAAGCTGCTGCCTGTAAGCCCCCCACCCCCTTCATTGGTCAGCACCAGCTGAGGAGTTTTAAAAAGTTTTGTCAGGCTTGCCAGAGGGGGTCAGTCGTCACTTGGACTTTGGCTTGGCAGTTGCCAGGCAGGAGGAGTGTGCATGTCAATCTGAGGGAAACAGACAAGTTCACTTGGGAAGTGAAGGGACACAACTCTTTGCCCTTACTATGTACCATCACATTTGAGGAAAAGTTCAGAAATCAGCACTTAAAGTCTAAGAGTCAGCCTTAGCTGAATTCCATTTATTCACAGTCTCCAGAACTGGGGTTTAGGTTTGACAAAAGAGACTGGACCATAGGTTAAAACTGCTTGTCTAGACAAACAGAAAAGGATTATCACTCCCAGAAAGAAGAGGATATTTGTTGCCTAGTTATTCCGTGGGTTCAACTCAGAAGGGACCCCTGGTTTGTTTTAGACTTCTCAAGAGTCAAAAGGGAAAGCTGTAATCCCACAAGGGAAGTATTTAAATACAGGAAGAAAATACTAACTTCCAGGGAACTCAAGTATATGAAACTTTATTAAGAAAGAAATTTCTAGGGCAAACAAACCTCTCACATTTAAGAACAATGTCTCTAAGAATATAAGCTTCAACTATGTTGCCTGTTTAAAATATTATAATTTGTATAAACAACAAAATTTACTTCAATTTTTCATCACCTGCCCTATTCCTAACTCAACTGTGCCTGTGCAATAAAATCAACAGTTCTGTTTGAACTTTACACTTTTCAATAAAATCATCATTTCTGTTTGAACTTTACACTTTGTGTCCAAAGCAATTTATGAGAGGGCTCCTGCTTAACTACAATAAATCTCTGGTCTGGGCAAAAGCCAAATTACTTCTTAATCACAGGATGAGACACTCAGAAAATTATAATTCTATAATTATAATAAGCTACTAAGAGGCTGCTCAGTCAGAGTGGGGAACAAGTGTTTTGGTGGGAAAATCTGCCTCACAGTGAAGAATAAATAAGTACATAAGTGAGTAAGTAGGTAAGTAAATAAGTAAGTTGGTAAGTAAGTAAGTACCTTCCTCAAGCCTAAGGAGACTTCCTCCAACTTGCAGATCTTTCATAGGAGGAAGAGTCACTTAAGTTGGAAGGAGTAGAAAAGAGTAAAAGACCAGTAGCACCTTAATGACTACTGAAAGCTCATACCCTGCCACAAATTTTGTTAGTCTTTAAGCTGAAGTGGGTTCTTACTTTTTTTACTGCTACGAACAGACTAATACAGCTACCCATCTTAAGTTGGAAGGGATCTTCTTAAACTGGAGGAAGGATCCTTGGAGGATAGTTGGATTTACCCCTCTGTGGATGTTGCATTGTTATTTTAAGATAATGGATCACTGATGAAGACATTGCAGAAATGCATTTGGTCCTTTGTTTAATTATGACACGAGGAGTGTAATATACATATATACATACATACATATATACATATACATACACATGTATGTATATATTGGCTTTCTGATATTGATGTTTGTTCCTTAAAATGTATATATCATTGCTTTTAAACAGTAGATTCACTTCTACCAATTTTTATTCAACTTTTTGGGAGGCTTTTCAATATTCTACTAGGTAAATTAGGTCACGTGTTGGGCTTGCTAATCCTTTTTAGGAATGCTGAAAAACTTGATAAGGACTTGATCTCCGGGGGACTTATCTTGATTGAAAGTTTCCAACTATATGTGAGGCAAACTTCTGACTGGATTTGCCTGTATGTTTTTTGGAAGTCCTCTCAAGCACCATACTGAACAACATTGTCCTTGTGCAGGAGGTGCTTGTACACATGGCCATGTTGTCACTTTGTAACAATTTTAAGTCACTGGTGAAAATGTAGGCATGTATTCCCAGGGGTCACAGATGGGTCATTACATTAAAATTCTTCTCATTCAGTTTTTACCCTCTTTACACATGCGCAGTTGGATATATTCTTTAAATGGCTGACATTGCATACCTGCAGATAGTGGCATTTAACTGATTTCAAGATTAGCTAGGCCTTGAGTGGACAGATACTAAAGGCACTTAGAGACACTTAAGTAGCAAACCTAAGCTCAAAACTCTTTCAGCAATTAAAGGTAGTGGTGGCAGACAGGAAAGAGCAGTTGCAAGTAAACAGTCTAACATAAGGATGCAGTTTAATTGTATGAATACGCAAAAATGAACATGTTTGGAATTGAAACAGCTTGGTAAATGATAGGCTTCCTGGTTGTGATGCAGTAGCAGGAAGCAAGCCACACGAATAGCTATTTGAGCATAACTAATCCAAGTGTGTGTGTCCCCATGGATTCATTATGCACTCTGTGAATGTCTTAGATAATGTTAATGTGACAGTTGTCTAACCATTAAAGCTATCACACAGCCTCAAGAGTATCCCAGAAGCATTGCTCATGCACACTTAGCTACCTGGACTGACCAAACCACAGCAAACTGTTTGATACAAAAGAAGCTCTTTCCTTGGTTGCATCGATCTTGAATATTTGGATGAAATGCGCTTATGAAATATGAATTGAGTGGAAAATGACAAAGACTGTCACTTCTACTTGTCAGCTGATAGGCATCTGGGCAGAAAGAAATCTAGATTTATGTGCTTTTAAACAAAGTAGGTTTGGGATGACCTTGTTGTTAGCTGACAAAAGAAGCAAATTGTTCTGCCTTTTACAAGCTTGGGGGAGAGAATGCCTCCACCTGCTCTAAAGGCCTCAGAGGAGAACATAAAGATATAAATGCATGAATTTTGCCAGTGTTGTTTTCTTTTTTTACAGCACTTTCAATGAAAACTTTTATACCGAACACTGCAATCCATTTTACATCCTATACTGTCTTTAACAGAAAAAGTCCCATGGTTCTGAGAACCTATTGCTTTCTTTTAAGTAATTTTTTTGGAGCATGTAAGTTACAAATACATTTGACAGAGACAGAAACCATCTTCCCTTCAGGCTAGTGCTGCCAGATGTCTACAGACCCAAAATTCAGGTAATTCTTTTCAGTCTATAAACTCCATGATTAGAAAATGAGTCCAATTTGAACTAGCAGAGTTGAAAGCATGATATCAGACAAATTTGCTTCGGTTTGCAGTCCTCCACCTAGGGATGTAAAGGGTCCGCGACTTTGTTCTGTCAAGTGAGGAGAGGCCCATCTTCAACATTCTTTCTGGGTTCTAACAGTTAGAAGAACTAATGGCTTTCTATGGCTGGTGGCTACTGGTGACTAGATATACCTACTACCTGGGATACTGAGTGGAAGGTGACAGTACTGCTCTACCTAGGGTTGCCAAAATAATAATTCACACAAATCCAAATTCCTGGAGGAAAGGTCCATCAATAGCTATTAGCCATGGTGCCTAAATGGAACCTCTATTTTCAGGAACAGTATATCTCTTAATTGCTGGGGTCAACAACAGGGGCAGGCTTTCTTGAGTGCTTACTATCAGGCGAATGCAATTGCCACAGTAATACCGATGATGAATACCGAGTCTTTAATAGGTTGGATGCAAATTGAACAATCATGTATTTCTTCGGTACGATTGCAGGACCTCTTTTGGATGACATCAACCCAACACCCAATCTCAGCACAAAATAACTGTTTTTTACATACAACTCTAAAAATCTGGGATCAAAAATGAGCACAGCTAATACCAAGGATGTCTAAATTTTCATCTTTCATCAATCAACCATGGTTCCCACCTGGAATGGAATCAGGAACCTTTCGGGACTGGAAAGTAGCGGGTCTGACTCCTCTCTCAGATCTAGTAAAACAAGGGAAAATATGAGATAAACTTGGATTGGAGGAAGCTCTCGGTGCATCTATTCCCTGGTTCTGGTATTTACAGCTGAAGAATTTGATTGACAGTCTAGCTCAATCTGACATATTCACCAGACCAAAGACGGAATTTGAGAGTCTCTTGTCTAGTTACAACTCCTCCTTGAAGGGCTTGGTCTCATAGGTTTACAAGATTTTGTTATCTGCTGAAGGTTCCCAATCTATTCCTTGTCAAAAAAATCTGGAAAGCAGAGCTCGAGGCAGACGTGCAACAATCACATTGGCTCGACATATGGAACTCTCCAGGGTTTTCCTCACATGTTTATAACATCCGGATGAACTCCTTTGAGATCATACACAGATGGTATTTTACACCAAAAAAGCTGAATCGAATGAATCCTCAGTATGATCCTCTGTGTTGGAAAAATTGTGGATCTCTTGGAACGTATCTACACTGCTGGTGGGAATGCCCAGTCATTCAGCAATTCTGGAAGGATGTATTCTTCCAAATCAACAGCATTACTCAACAAACACTCCCCATCACTCCGGAACTCTCCTTGCTCAATCTATGGGATTCATCATTTGGGAATGACACCAAAAAGACCCTTACCTCCATTCTTCTTGCAGCAGCCAGACTCACAATTGCAGCAAACTGGAAATCTCCAACACCTCCTACTCTGACATCCTGGTACGACAAGATTTGGTATCAGTTTGTGATGAATAAAATCTCTAACATTGTGGATCGATTACAAAACAGTACCAGCAGAACTTATGATAAATTTGTACTTACCTGGTATCCAGTACTTGACTTCATGGCAGAGCATAATGTGTTTCCCTCTAGGACAAGCTATCACACTTGGCTTCACTTCTGATTTCACCTTGACCTTCATCTTACTGCCAAGACTCCTCTTATATATCAGAGCAATAAATTTGACTTGATTCATTGGAATGTATGGTTTAAACAGCACTTTGGCATAGGTGAATGGAATTGATATCATCTTATTATGTTTAATTGTAGATGTATGTAAATGTTTTGTTGGATTGTAATTTTGGATTCTCAAGACTTCTGCATAATATTTTGCAGTTATTGTATGTTTTGATATGTTATACTTGATCTTAATAAACACTTCAAAATTAAAAAACAACAACAACAACACGGGCAGGCTTGATCCTCTATGCTACTACTTGTGGGCCTTTCAGTACATTACTTGGCCATTATGGGAAACATGATGCTAAGTTAGATGGAAAGCTGTTCTGAGGCTGTAGAATTCTTTATATGTTCTTAACTTTGGTTTCCCAAGGTAAGTCTAACCTGGGCTCTGATCACACGCAGAATTTGCCATGGGAGAGCCACGAATGCTGGGCGGAATATAAGAGCGTGATCACATGAACACATCTGGCAAGTGTGGTGCACCCATCTCCACCCCGTAGCATACCGTTGAAGATTCGGAGTTAAAAAGTACCTGGAAAAGTCTTCTAGTAAATGGGTTGCAATGGGCCGCTGACAGACATCCTTCGTGTGATCGCTCCAGTGTGCTCCTCTTGCCTCATTGGAGCGTGTCAGACACACCCGCTGATGGGAAAAAATCTGCTTCACCACCTCCTCATCGGATCACGTAATGGTGGGGCAAATTGCAACAGTGCAAAGAGCCACACCTCCACCCCGCATTATCCAGCCCATGTGACCGGGACCCTGGTGTTCCTTTTAAAAAGAAAGGAATAGGCAGTGTGCAACATCGGCCCTTACAACTGGTAGATAGTCAGACACTGTGATCAATTGTGCAATTTGATCTGTTGCTGTTGATGTTCCCTTATGGATTTAAAATGAATGATCGGACAGCAACATCTATCTGTCATGCCCCAAGCATCTGAGTCCCATTCCCCCCACCCTTTACTGCATGTTCCTTTGATACCTGTGAAAGTCCAGTCCTATTGGTCTGAACTTGCTCCAAAATGGATTTCCTGTTGTCTGATCAATCTGTTACACACCCAGACCTTGTATAGTTTTCAAGGCAAGAGAATAACAGAGGTGGTTTGCCATTGTGTAGTGACCGCGAGATTCTTTGGTGGTCTCCCATACAAATGCTGTCCAAGGCTCACCCTGTTTAACTTCTGAGATTTGATGAGATCAGGCTAGCCTAGGCCATCCATGTCAGGGCAGGTGAACGTAGGCAGTCAGTTTTTGGTCTATCAGTTTGGCAGTTAGAGAGCAGTTCAAACTTGTTACTTTCATTTATTGTTAGTTTTTTCACATATTCAAACAGTTCCGTACAGTATAATACAGTGCAATTGACAGTGTTTCACACTTGTGTGCTCTTACAAAGCCCAATTAGAGCTCTGGTCCCCCTCCCTGCCTCACAATGGGCCATCACTACATGCTGTTTGGCAGCCAATCACATAAATAAATACTGAGCATATCCATCAATGATCTAGTGATATAAGCAAAACATTGTGACTTAAGTCTTACTGTAATGTGTTCAGGTTTGTGTCATCGTTATTTTGTTTGTATGCATTTTTCACAGACTTATACAAGGTTTAGTTCCACTATGGGGCACAGAATAGTACAGAATAGCTTGATCTCGTCAGATTGCAGAAACTAAGCATGATCACTACTTGGATGAGGGACCACCAAGGAAGACTCCACAGAGGAAGGAAGACAATAGCAAATTACCTCCGCTTCTCATTTGCCTTGCTGGAATCACCATAAATTGGCTGCAACTTGATGGCAGATACATACACACATAGTGCCACGATCAAGTCATTTCATTACCTAATGTGACCACCCACAACCCTGGAGGTGAACACTTTCACCTACTGCATGGAAGCAAAAGTACCTTTAGGGCAAGAAAATGAAAACTGAGCCACTACAAAGAAACAAAACTCCAGCACCAAAGTTGCTGTGCTGTCGCAAAGATATTTGAAAGCTGGTTCATTGCGCTGGTGGCAAAGTAAACAGATCCAAAGCTCAGTTCAAGGGTGCTTGAGGCTATCGAAGATATGCCTGCAGAACATAACTGCTGCAAAGTTCACAGTGTCCCTAGAAATTATAGGCCTTCTGACTGATCACCCATACCTGCTTTATTTTAGGAGAGTATAGCATCTTCCAATAATTTCTGCTTCCAGCTTCCCTATACCCAACCATGTCCAGATGGCCAACCCATAGCGCCAGTCTGATCCTGCTATCCAGAAGACCACAAAACTTGTATCAAACTTACATACAGCAGATTCTTGCCAAACAAGCCAAAACCAAAAACTCATGAGAAACTTGACTGAAAAATAGCCATATTATGAGGGAAACTAATTTAACATGCATTTTTCATTTTGACAGGGGTAGTTTCATAAGTGTCACAGAGCAGACAATAGGACTACTGCATAGGGCTCAGCAGGATAAAAAGACAGAGAATAAAAAGCTTAGCTTTTCCGTTTAGTTGACCTCCGTTTCAGTCTAATCTATATAATCCGCTGCGCAATCACAGCTGGGTGACTAACGGAATTAAGAAGGGAAGAGTGAAACCATTTGGCCATCAAATAGGCCAAATACCCCTCAGACATTTTTTCCCCTGAAGTTTTAAAACTGTGAAGTCAATTCTTTCTTCTGATTATTACTGTGTTCCTTCCTTGATTAATCCTGCCCTCCATTTGAAGCTTGCTTCGTTTCCCCATAATACAGGCTGACTGCGAAGGAGCCACCAGTTGTGGCAAAGGGGGTTTAATAGTGTTTCATTAATTATTAGACTAAGGTTTGTAAGGTCTTTCCTCCCCACAGAATAGATAGGGGGTCTTGACTTAGACTCTTGATGCACAGGTCTTGACATGGAATCACTGACCCAGCCATGTTCTTGTTCTCATGTAGCAGAGGTGCTTGTCTCATTCCAGTTCTCCAAAACCAATATGCCAGAGTGGTAGAGCATCTGCTTGGCATATAGAAGCCCCAGCATCTCCAGTTAAAAGAACCAGGCAGCAGTTGATCTGAAAGACCTCTGCCTAAGACCCTGGAGAGCCACTGCCAGTCTGCATAGACAATACTGACCTTGATGGACCAATGGTCTGATTCAGTATAAGGCACCTTCATGTGTTCATTTTAGTTCTTTGGCCAAACCACTGTTTGTACAAGGCAGGTAATGTGGCCTTATAGCATTGGGTGGCTTAATATTTTCCATACTGAGGGAGAAGCCATCTTCATACACCTCACATTCTTCCACTCTTTTCTATAATGGACAAAAGATACCACAGACCAGCATTGACTTACTCACTTCCACCTTTCGTTTAGGAACCTAAGATGTTTATTAATCTTCACATTCTTCAAGCCTTCTCCCAGGCAAGAGAAAAAGTGCCAGGAGACACCATTTGGAATGAACCTCCTGATGGCACCTAGTATTTTTGGCCACCGTGTGACAGAGTGTTGGACTGGATGGGCCATTGGCCTGATCCAACATTGGCTTCCCTTATGTTCTTATGGACAGTGACAATGGAGAAGCAGAAAGATATGATTAGGGATGCAAGAGAGATGGATGGACAACAGAATTTGATGATCATCAAAGTGATAACACCTAGAATTGTCAGGCAGCTGTTTTATTTCTTTTCAATAATTACTCTGATATTCCTTTAATATCATGGGGCACAATTATTTTCAGGCATCAAAGAACCACCCAACCCTTGAAACTGGATATACCACAGAAGTTTCAAGGCACATCTATCTTTGTCTACTGATTTCCAATTCCTGTCTTGTATTCTGTAGTTGCATAGCCCAACAGAGTATTTAAGGGTCACTAAACTTTATTTTTTTCATTCAACAAATCTATTATACTAATTAAATCGCTATAATGAAATAAGCACTGAGAGTTTCATTTATGGACAGTCAGTGAATCTTTGATTGAAGCTCCCCAGGCATGCTGCTTAGAAAAAGGTGGGTTTTTTTTTATTCCAAGAATAATTAATTGCAGCCAACATGCAACGACACAAAGGTCTCAATAATATGTCTTAATTGCCGTCATTATCCTCTCCTGTCATATTAACTCTTCTGATCTCAGCTTTGTTTTAGATAAAGGGAAGGGAAATGTTTTCAACTAACAAAACATAAGTAGGATGGAGCTACTAAAATTGAGCTTTATTCTTTTATTAGGTTTCTGATAAGTCTCATTTGCTAGTAAGGTGCTCAACAAAAATGCAATTATGTGACAAAGAGGTTTTGTAACTGCCCAGAGGAAGCTCAGAACTTCTAAGCCTGGAAAAAAATAATGCTTGCATGTAGTTGAGAGCCAGTGTAGTATAGTGGTTAAGAGCGGCAGACTCTAAAGTGGAGAACTGGGTTTGATTTCCCACTCCTCCACATGAAGCCTGCTGGGTGACCTTTGGCCAGTCACAGTTCTCTAAGAACTCTCTCAGCCCCCCCTACTTTACAAGATACCTGTTGTGGGGAGGGGAAGGGAAGGTGATTGTAAACTGCTTTGAGACTCTTTCAGTTGAGAAAAGCAGATCATAAAAACCAACTCTTCTTCTTCATCTTCATTGCAAAGCAAAGGGAAGGGTGGTTGAGAGTGGCTTCTTACTGCCCCCCATGCCCTGTTGTAGGCTCATGGGGAGAGGATGTGGATTCGTGGCAAAGCGTCCACTTGGCATGCAGAAAGGCCCAGGTTCAATCCCTAGCCTCTCCATCTGAAAGGACCAGGTTATAGGTGATGTGAAAGATTCTCTGCCTGAGACCCTAGAGAGCTGCTACTAACCAGAGTAGACAAAACCAATTGTTCATTTCAGTAAAGGGTAGCTTAATGTGTTCATGTGCTGCAAGTTGGTCCACTGATTATCCCTATAATATAACATAAGGTTAGCTAGTCATATTTTATGAGGCAAACAGGAGTTTTGGGGATTCATTTCAAATTGGCTTGGAAGAGGGCCTTTTCCACTGTGCTGTTCAAAAAGTTGCGGTTTCGCTATAATAGTCCTGTTTTTGACTGGTTAGGCCAGGGATCCCCAACGTGGTGCCTATGGGCACCACGGTGCCTGCTGACACTTTTCCTAGTGCCCACCAAGTGTTTTTAGAAAGTGAGAGGGGCCAGATGGGGCTTTTGCCCAGCAAGACTTATGATCAGCCATTGAAGTTATGATTGGCTGTGTAGTTTCAAAACAAAAAAGCTTTGCTTTGGCAGCAGGTACCACATAACGCAAGGATCTTCACTGTGTGACTGAAAGTAAGGCGTGCATATGCAAGAAAATATTTCAAAACAATGTGCTTATTTTAAAAGGCCTCTGCCGGAGATTTACTATGAGAGTGATGCATAACCTCACTCTCTGACATTTTCTGGTTGGCTCGGCCTCCTGTAAGCAGCTATTTTGTGTTTGCACCCAACACCCTGACCAATTTCCCACAAGCAGCTGTGTCACCTTCACTCTTCTGTTTCCTTCTCTTGCATTGGTCAATTTCACACTATTTGCTATGTGGTTGCATTTTGACCTGCAGCTCCCCCTGATTTCCCCTACGTCTTCTCAATCTCAAAATACAAGGATCAAGAAGATGCGGGGGGAAATCGGGGTGGGGGGGGAGCTGCGACTCAAAATGTGGCCGCACAGCAATAGTGTGAAATTGACCAATGCAAGTGGAGGAAACAGAAGAGCAAGGGCAGCACAGATGCTTGTGGGAAATCGGTACCTATGTAAGAATTGCAAAGGTGCTCACAGGTTCAAAAAGTCTGGGGACCCCTGGGTTATACCATAATGAGGAAATGGCAGCAATGGTGGAGGCTGCTATAAGATAGGGAGGCCTAATAGGCAAGCATACTGCCATTTCCAAGCCAGCCCACTGTTAACTGTGCAGCCAAGTGGGCTGAACTGCAGGTACCCTTAGTACTAGGCAGCATCAACCAGTCCTATAATTGCTTGAGCAGCATGTTGGGGAAAGACAAGGCTTAATACTTCGCAGCAGAATTTTGCATGTGCATGAGGCTAAATGAATAAAGCAAGGATGCTGGCCTAGTTTGAAGCCACGGTGGGTTTGCCCAAAATGCTGGTAGCTGGGATAGGCGGCTTCTTAGGCAGCAACTCACATTCATCAGTTAAGACTAGGGATGTGCATTCGGGCCCCTATTCGCCCCCTTTTGGGCTGCTGTGGGCCGATTCAGATTCTCTGATCTGAATTGGCTTGCTGCTAAATTGCCGCCGAATTTCGGCGGCAATTCAGCCCCATTGTATCCTATGGGCTATTGAAATCAATGGTGAAAACATAGGGTATATTCTGGGGGCTGGAGGAGAAGGGGTTTGAGGGAGAGGCTCCAAACTCACAAGTTAGCTGGTGGAGCAGCTCCCCAAGATGCCCACCACATTTCAAGAACATTGGACCATCTGTTGGCAACCTGTTTGGGGGTACATAGAACTGGATCCCCTGGTCCAATGTTCTTGAAACCTGGAGGGTATCTTGAGGAGAGGCTCCAGCAGCTAACCTGCGAGTTTGGACCTTCCCCTCAAAACCCCTCTCCTCCAGCCCCCAGAATATACCCTATATTTTCACCATTGACTTCAATGGCCCATAGGATATAATGGGGCCGAAATTGACATTCGGCTGGCCAAAAGACTCCAGAATTGGCTCATACTGCCAAAATTGACATGTGGGAGGCTTTCTGCCTGCCAAAATTGATTCCAGCATCCGAATCGGGTTGATTTTTTTTTTTTTTGCACACCCCTAGTTGAGACCGTGTTTTACTGGTATAAGAACATAAGAGAAGCCAATGTTGAATCAGGCCAATGGCCCATCTAGTCCAACACTCTGTCACACAGCGGCCAAAAATACCAGGTGCCATCAGGAGGTCCAGCAGTGGGGCCAGGACACTAGAAGCCCTCCCACTGCTGCCCCCCCCCAGCACCAAGAATAGAGTGCATCACCTGCCCTAGACTGAGAATTCCCATCTATACCCTGTGGCTAATAGCCACTGATGGACTTCTGCTTCATATGTTTATCTAATTCCCTCTTGAAACTGTCCATGCTTGTAGCTGCCACCACCTCCTGTGGCAGTAAATTCCATATGTTAATCACTCTTTGGGTGAAGAAGTACTTCCTTTTATCTGTTCTAACCCGACTGCTCAGCAATTTCATGGAGTGCCCATGAGTTCTTGTATTGTGAGAAAGGGAGAAAAGTACTTCTTTCTCAACCTGCTCAATCCCATGCAGAATCTTATAAATCTCGATCATGTCACCCCTCAGCTGCCATTTCTCCAAGCTAAAGGGCCCCAAGCGTATTAACCTTTCTTCATAGGGAAGGTGTTCCAACCCTTTTATCATTCTAGTTGCCCTTCTCTGCACTTTTTCCAATGCTATAATATCCTTTTTGAGATGTGGCGACCAGAACTGTACACAGTATTCCAAATGGGTATAGATTACCCATTAAAAAAGCCATGCATCTGTCTTCATTTCATACCTCTCCTGTCTTCATTTCAGGTGATGGCACAACTGGACTTTCAGATCATCATTGTGGGCTAGATTGATTTATCAGTTCTATAAGTCTTTATTCCTGGACAGAATCTTTATGCTACTTTGGAAATCAAACACTATGAAAAGCATCTGTTAGTCCTTGTCTTGGAAATTAGTTCTTGGCAGGATTGACTATGCTAAAAATCCAATAAGATCTTGAAAAAGCTTCGGTTGGGCAGTTTATTAGCAATTGCAAGCTGCAGTTTCCAGATTACACAGTTTTGCCCCCCCCCCCCAGCCAGAATAATGAGACAGACAGCAATTTTGGAATTAAACAAGGGCCACTTTATTAACTATTTAACAGAACATTGCAGCAATAACAACTAAGCAAGCATGAAACAGGCAAGGCAGGCATCACTTCCCTGACCAACCCCCTTGTCCTTAAAGGGCGGGTCACCCAGCTCCGGCCATGAGCCATTTACTCTCTGGCTTGTAACTGGCAGCCCAGCAACTGGTTGCCCCCTAGGAGCGCCTACCCCTGAAGCCTTTCAACTTGCAGGGAGGAGCCTGCCCTAAAAGGTTCCCAGAGGTGATCACCATTCCCCACTCAGGACCTTACAATCCGAAGGCAGTTCGTGATGACCACCAGTTCTCTAATGGGATATGCTGAAAGGTGTTCACCAGTTCCATTTCTTGCTTGCACAAACCTGCCCAGTGACCAGAGTAATTAATTACCCCAACATAATTCCCTTAAAACCACCGCCCTCAGTGCAAGGTAGGTGAAAACACCTCCACCACTTCTGCCAATATGGGTGGAAGCGAAAAATTCCTACCTGGCCCCATTTAAATGGCGACCAGCCCAAGCCTGCACTAATAAACAGGGGAGCGGGGTGAACACACGGAGCAACTGGCAAGCGCGGGAGTGAAGCCTGGCCCTTTGAAACAGCCAGCTTTGCCCCCCACTGCATCGGGACGCATAGCATCCCCAGCCGTTGCCGTCTCCCTTCCTCGGAGCGGCAAAAGAGCCCCCGCCCACCAGCGGCATTGCCGGGCGGGTGGGAGCTCTGTTATGTTCAGTGAGGCACCACGCAAAAGAACCCTGTATAACACAGATACAAAAGCTTATATACTATTATATTAGATTGACCAATCAAATCTCTAAGTCAGAAATATCCTATATTTATAAAAGTCCAATGTACTGGTACTTTCCACCTGTCCCATTGGCTGTGCTGTGCGCTCTGTCAGCCATTGGCCCATCAACCGCCACTCAAGAGTATTTGTGTGCCATTGGCTGGGTGCTAGGTCTGTTCCTCTCCCCTGCCCACTGCCAGCCTGGAAAGTCTTCCCTGACAGAGTAAACTGCCAAAACGTCTGTCTCTCTGGACAAAGATTCTTCTACTTCTGATTGGCTCCGCTGTGACAGGCTGGCTACTGAACTCTTCCCTCCGTGGCTGTTGCTAGGCAACCAAGCTTGGTTCTGTCAGAAAAAAGGCAAAGGCCTTGGTGGTGGACTCATTGGGGCCAGTTCTGAGTAGGACTGCCAGCTACAGGTTGGGAAGTTCCTGGAGATTTTGTGGTGGAGTCTACAGAAGCCAGAGTTTGGGAGGGGGGAGGCCTCAGCTGAATAGAATGCAATAAACTCCACCCTCCAAAGTAGTTATTTTCTCCTGGGGAACCATTTCTGCCAATCTCCAGGAAGGGCTGGAGATCACTCAGAAATAAAACTGCTCTCCAAATGGCAGAGATCAGTTCCCCTGGAGAAAATGGCTGCTTTTCAGGGTGGACTCTTTGTCACTATAGCCTGCTGATGATGCTTCCTGCCTGCTTGGGTTCCCACTGCGGAGAAAGACTATTTTTCCTATATAGAGGCTCCAGATGGTGAGGGAGATGGAAAGCTGCAGTCAGAGGGGCAGATAAAGGTAGGCTGATGGTTTGCTGGGAAGGAGCTAGGGTTACCAACTCCAGGTTGGGAGATTCCTGGAGATTTGAGGGGTGGAGTGTGGAGACAGTGGGGTTTGAGGAGGGGTGGGACCTTGGACAGGTTCAATGCCATAGAATCCCCCCTCCAAACCAGCCATTTCCTCCTGGGGAACCATTGCTGCCAATCTTCAGGCAAGGGCTGGAGATCACTCAGAATTAAAACTTCAGATGGTAAAGATCAGTTCCCCTGGAGAGAACAGTAAGCTCTATGTCATTATACCCAGCTGAGGTCACCACAGCAAATTGCCACTAAGTGCTCAAGGCCAGGGCACCCACTCAGAGCCTCTTTCTAGAGCTCATTGTATTTATTTCCACAATGGGCCTTATTCCTAGTTTTCAAATATGGCACAAAATAATTATTGCTGACAGACACTGATTGGTTAAGCTATGGTGTTGAACTGAGCATGCCTAGTGCAACATGAGTATGTGACTGTCTCACTTAAAGCTTATGGTTGCTCCTGCACACATGCACAGTATACTGACCTGAGCTAAAGCTAAAGTTTCCCTAAACATCCTTTGGGAATCAATTGAAATATATTATAGAATAAATAAGCACTCTTGAGGAATAAGTATTTGATGGCTATGAAAGTTTCTTTTTTGATCTTTTGCCCAAATATAATATTTTGGGAATAAATTTGTGTTTGTGTGTGTTTATATAATTTATGATGGTAATTTATTCTTGATATATTATTCTTGATGGATCCATTTACATTGAATGTAAATGGATTAAACATCACAATTAACATTGGATTGTGAAAGGAAAGGATTGTGACATACACACTCACATGCACATATATGGACAGTGTCCTACTGTCCTAATATAATTTGTTATGTAGAAAAATTAAGATTAGGAAAATTATTTGAAACTTCTGGTCCTTCACCCAAAGTGTGCTCTCTCTCTCTCTCTCTCTCTCTCTCTCTCTCATACTTAATTTTCAGGTGAATAATGTGAAAAGGGACTCAGCCCTCACATGGATAATATGGTCACTACGTAAATTCCAATCTGGTTGCTATGGAGATTGGATGACCAATCAAGGGAGGGGGCTGTGCACTCCACTATGCTAGGCAGAGAAGGCTCTTGGGAAGTCTACTGGAACTTCTATTGCCTCTGAATTTACAGTATGTGAATCTTATTGGGACATGAGTTCCACTAGTGACTGTGGGTGTTCTAAACAAAGGTATGATATCCTTTGCTGCACTCCCAGCATTTGCTTTGTAAAGGTGAAATATTCCAGTAGTCATTTCATAGTAAAGAGTCTAGAAACTCTCCCATGACTCTTGAATGCAGTTTGAGACAGGTAGGTGTCTCTGAGAGCCATTGTCTTTATCTCACATCTCTCTTTTAAGAGTCCCCTAGGTTCTCAGAAGAAAGTGAGTGAACAAGATCTTGATCTGATGTGCTTTTGACAGATTTTTGTTTTAAATGAGAGGCTAAGCCCCAAGCTGTGAACTATAAAAGCAGTTCCCCCGAGGTCTGTTTTCAAGCACAGAAAACATAGTATTCCAACTGAAGTGAATGGTGATAGGTAGGATTCCTAAAAATGAGCTGTCATGATCATTCTATAAATAAGGAAAATTCTTACCTCATTCCCTCAGAAACTTGATTGTGCTTGAGATGAGCCGATGCAGGACTAGTGGTCTAGATACAGAAATTACTTGAATATTAAGACCATTTTCCAAATTGTAGTTAGGGTTGCCAGGTCTTACCTGGCTACCGGGGGACGGGGGGTCCCTCTCCAGGCCCTGGAGCCTTTCAGCATGCGTGCAAAGCACACATACCATGATGATGTCACCCAGAAGTGATGTTGTCGTGCAGGGCATGTTGCAGGGGGACGCTCTAGCATTTGAGGAAAATGCTTTAGCATCCCCCCTGCAATGTGCCCTGCACAATGTTGTCACCTCCAGGTAATATCATTGCGCTGGGCATGTTGGCACAGGTTCCCCCCACCGGCCGCTTGATGGTGATGGATCAGGGGCCCTGAAAGTGGGTAATGGCAACTGTAATTATCGTTGTAGATTATGGAAATGCTCCAGTGATGTGGAGAAAACATTGAAGGGGTGTGTATGAATGATGGCCCACAGAAGCCCTACCATGCCTGCTTCATCAAAAATTCTGTCCCCCAAACTGGTAGATACCTCAGCCACAAAAACTCTGGTGATCATCACATGTATTTGAACAATGAATTGTCTTACACTAAAGCATGAATTCCTATTCTGAAAACATCAGCTAAGTCAGTTGTGGGTGGCTACATTTGAAAGTCAGTTTAAAATATATCATCTTCAATACATCTAATTCTCAACTGGGCCAAATCGGAGGATACTTAAAACCAGAGACTAGAGCCATGAATCGGCAGGGCAGATGTTTCTACAAACATCTGAAAAATACCCAAGGTTGTGGAAAAATCTGAAATCTAAATAAAAATAAAAGTAAAAAATGGGGATGGGTGGGGTTAAACCAACTAAAATGATAAAAGGAGCACCTGTAGCATTAGAAGAAGTTGGTTTTTATACTCCACTTTTCTCTATCTTAAGGTGTCTCCAAGCAGCTTACAATCGCCTTTCCCTTCCTCTCCCCACAGTAGGCACCTTGTGAGGTAGGTGGGCCTGAGAGAGTTCTGAGAGAAATATGACTGGCCCAAGGTCACCCAGCAGGCTTCATGTGGAGGAGGAATGAGGAATCAAACCCAGTTCTCCAGATTAGAGTCCGCCACTCTTAAGCACTACACCATGGTGTCTTGAAGAAATGGATGCCTTCAGTGGCTGTTGCTAGACAGTGTAAGGCAGTGGGAGAAGTAGAGCCCTTTCCAGGGCTGTTATGGCCTTTGAGGGAGAATTCATCAAGGTCAGGCCTGGCAACAACCACAGCCAACATCAAATGACTTGCCACCACCATACTTGCATGACTCACCCAGACCTGGCTACTTTCTATTGTACTACAGCAGCCATCCCATGAAAGCCAGTGTTGTATAGTGGTTAAAGTTTCAGAGGAGGACCTGAAATCTCCATTCCGCTGTGGAAACTCCCTGGGTCACCTTGCGCCAGTTACACATTCTCAGCCTAACTTACCTCATGGGAAGGAATGGGCTAGCCAATAAGTGCATCGCAACACCTCCAACCTGTGTCTGGCCAGGCCTGTGACAAATGGCCTGAGCCCAGCCCACACAAGCCTTGTACAAAGTAGGGCAGGTGGCACTCAGCGCACCTGAGGCACTGTGAGAAGCAGATGTCTGCCCCACTCAAGCCTGGCATGAGATGAGGCATAGAAGGTGGCACCAGATCAGCCTGAACCTCCCACAATATGAGGGAGGCAGAACATGGGTCAGTCTACAAGAGATGAGCCATGAGAGCCAGTTCCTGGATCCCAAGCCCTGTGTGAGGCAAGGCAAGGGAGACAGCAGTACTAGCTCTGCCAGCCCGGTCCCCACATGAGAGGGGGGGGCAGTGGAACCTGGCTCATCCTTCTCCAGTCCCACAGGATGTGAGGCAAAGGAAATGGTGTTGCATCCTGACCAAGCCCCATTCAAAGTGAGGGAAGTGGCACTCAGCCCACCCAAGGCCCCCATAGGGGAGGGAAGTGGTGCTTGGGCCACCCAACCCTGGTTCAGGAAGGGAATACAAACTGGTATCCAATGGTATTTGGGTCCCATGGTACCCTTTCAAGCTTCAGGTTTTGGTTTTTCCAAGATCCCACAATTATTCAGTGTACATTTTTCCATATGGGGTATTTGTGGGTAAGGGGGTTGGAGTGTCTGTTTTGCAACCAAATGCTATCAGAACTGATGGTTTTGCTACTGCTGCCTTTCCACTAAAGACCCTCCCCCAGATTGCAAATGAATAGGACTGAGGGATCCAATTCTATAGGCTCCTGAAAAAGGTGCCCCCAGCCATCCTACTTATAGACCCATATACTGGGAGCAAAAAAACAGCCCTGGACAAGGGCCCACCCCCACAAAGGAGGGAGGGAAGGAGCAGGAACCAATCAGAGCCACAGTTCTGCCATTATTACCCATGGTGGGCATTTGCAGGGCTGGAGTGGCTGTTTTTCAACCAAATAACGCTGACATTGCACGAGAGCTAGTGTTGCCAGTCCACTAAAGAACCGCTGGTTCTTTCAAGTGAATTGGACCAAGGCATTCTCCAAATAGGCTGCCCCCAACCATTGTACTTTCAGAGGGGAAAAGGCTCTTCCCCCTCAAGGAGGGAGAGGAGAAGGAACCAGCCAGACTTGTATCTATGTTGGGCCCTGCGTCTGGCATGCACTGATCAGGAGCTGCCAGGGAAATTCAGTGAATCAAAGAAAAACAAGGTTCCTGCTGAAAAGGATAGTAAGCACCCAAACACGAAGAACTATACAAATTTGGGGGTAGATATTTTTTGCAATGTCTAAGAATCCCAGAGTTGTGTAACCGTTCTGGAAAATTATGGTAATGACATGAATCGGTGTTCTTCACATATATTTTTGGCTCAGGAATTCTGGGCAGGGACCTTTCCAGGACTGTTTTGGCCTTTGAAGGAGATTCATCATGTCCCAGCCTGGCAGCAGCTACCAAGTGGTTCGCTACAACACACAGCTTGGATGACTCAACCAGGGCCTGCTGCTTGCTACTGTTCTACAGCAGCCACCTTGCAAAAGCCAGTGCAGTGTGTTAGAATCTGGACTCAGATCTGGCAGACCCAGGTTCAAATCCCCACTTTGCCATGGAAGGGGGAAATGAGATGCCCCCTGCAAGTCCATGCAGCTGTTCCCATGGGTTTAATAAATTTGTCTCCCAGATCATTCTGTTAACACTTTGATTAGGAATATTTCCCAGATTTGCCAAAGATTTGGGGGCTCTGTATTACTGGAGATATTCATTGGTGTGATCCTTGTAATTTGGATCCTCCTGGTTTTTTCCAAAGAAGAAAAAATAAATAAATGAAATCCTTTCAAAGCTCACTCTTTCTTTGCAAAAAATATTTTTTAAAAATATTTAAAGGCTTAGTTTCAAAAGGCTTTCTCGATAGGAAATGTTGCAGAAGAGCATGACTGCGTTCAGCAACAGAAACAATATAAAACCCATCAGGCCCTTGGTATGCAGAACTATATCTATTTTATTTTTATTTTTTTAATTTTATTCATTTGCCCCCCCCCCCTTCTCCCCAACGGGGACCCAAAGTGGCTTACATCTTTCTCACCTCCTCCATTTTACCCTCACAACAACCCTGTGAGGTAGGTTAGACTGAGAGCATGTAACCATAATCACCCAGCAGGCTTCCATGACACTAGTGGGGATTCAAACCCGGGACTCCCAATTACTAGTCTAACACTCTTAGCTGTTGTTCAGTCTCACAGTCAAGTCCGACTCTTTGCGACACCAGGCCCTCCTGTCCTCGATCGTCCTCCGGAGTTTGCTACTGTACCTCAAAGGGTTGGTTAGAAGGCATGTCCTTATTTATTTTGTAGAATGCACACGCACTCAGTTAACCCACTCATGCAGCCGTTTCGCCATCTAAAATGGTAAAATGTGTCACAGCTGACGTGGTTATATTCTAGTTTATCTCTATGATACAGCAATACCCATATTTCTAGGAGCTTCATCCACTCTTTTCCACATTCAATTTTAAAAGCAAGAGAGAACAGTGCTGAGTATTCCAGTCTTTTGAGATCACCTTTCCTTGATAGCCTATCTTTGTGTATTCAGTCCCCAAATTTCTTCTTTTATGGTCGTTTTTCTGATGTTTTAAGAGCTTGTCATCCTTCTGTCCTTCACAGTTCAAACCAAAGTCATCTAGTCACCATCAATTGCAAAAAAATATAAATATGTCACGGGAACTCAGTACTATAACATTAATCACACCTAGGATACACCAAAATACAAAATGCACAACCCTGAAGCTTTATTTATAACCTCTCAGGTCTGTCATCTTTATTTCCAGTGAAAACATGCTTGGGTTGTTATTTTTTTTTTTTTTGTATTAATGTCACCTTCCTTGTGAACCACAACCTTGACAGGTCTGATTTCCACATCTGTTGGCAAAGGACAAGGAGGTGTGTTGCCCTCTCCCCACCTCTGCATGCTTTTCTAAAAATTATCTTGAAATCATTCATGGTTTTAACTGGCCTTTCAGACTTGCTTTTCTGATGGGTAGTGCTTTTTGCTACAATTATGTCTGTGTCTCAACAGGTGAACAGAGATACCATCTAAATTCTGCTAAATGGTTTAAAATGGTGCATCTGGAAATATTTCCTTCTTTCCCTATGAAAGACTATGACAAATCACAAAGCACCACAGAGATGTGCACTTCGTTGTGTGGGATGTGTTTTTATGCTTGGACCCATTCCAGCTAGAAAGCATAAGCTCATCAAAAATATTTCTATATATGAATCCCAATCTAAATGATGAACTTCATGTGTAAATGGATGTTCACTTTCCTCCCTGATTCAGCTGTCAGACGTGTGCATGATCAGCTCTGTGAAAAATTGGGTGGTAGAACTGATCAGGCATTTAGAAGACAGAGCAGGGCAATATTGCTCCCCAACCTTGACCTGGATGGCCCAGGCTAGCCTGATCTTGGAAGCTAAGCAGGGTCAGCCCTGATTAGCATTTGGATGGGAGACCTCCAAGGGTCGCTAGCAGAGCCAGGCAATGGAAAACCACCTCTGAATGCCTTTTGCCTTGAAAACTGTACAGGGTCATCATGAGTCAGCTGCGACTTGATGGCACTTCAAACACACACATTCTTCCCCACTGCAATCCAAAGTCTCCTCCCCATGTGTCCAGACTCTATCTGTGTGGAATATATATAAATAAAGTGTGGAATATGATTTCTTCTTCATAACATCTGAAAATGTAAGCTCTGACTCATGAATGCTCATGTTGGAATAAAGGTTGTTAGTCTTTAAGGTGCCACATGACCTTTGTTTTATTTTGTTGCAATAGACTAATATGGCTGTCCCTTCGAATGAATTTGGTTTCACTCCAAAAATGGTTTTGGCGCTACCAGTGCCTGGAATTGTTTGCTAGATTCCAGTGGAGATGAAATTTGGGAGAACCCTTGTCTTACTAGCAGGCCAATTTCCATCCATAATATTATCATATGTCCATGGAAGTTTAGGATACGTTAGTGCACTATTGTCGGATTATAGAAATCATTAATAACTGGATTTTCCTGTGTGGACAAGATAAGCTCATTGCAAATGCTTGTTATAGAACAATGATACCAAAATAGCTGTTGATGTGGGGATACAGTCAGAATATGTTAAAAATGGGCTCCAATCAATTTGGACAGATATTGTTTTCTTGGGATGCAAACTAGAAACTATCAGTCCTCTTGATCTATCACTTCCCTTGGAAAAGACCACGCTGCACATGCCTGCAGTTTTGCTAAAATGCAAAATTGCAGGCATGTGCAGCAGTTTGCCTCTGGACCATACAGGGAAGATAAAAGGGTTTTAACGCTTCACCTTCCACTCAGTTTCACAATTCCAAATTGGTTCCCTTGCTCTGCCTTTAGCATTTTAGAGGAGAAAAGATGTGTCTTTTTAAAATGTGCATTCTCTAGGAGTAGCTAACAAAGGGAAATGGTGATCGAATGGGAAAAGGGCAGAAGTTTGATGAGGGATGAAGATGGGAAGGCCTGGTGTGGCCTGTGGGTCATCTATTGAACAAGAAGATTATTGGCACAGATGAACATGAACCAGAAAAATATGGTTTGGTTTCATGGTTTTGACATTTTCCATTTGCAAACCATGGACCGTCATGGATTTTTAGCCACCTCACAAACCAGTTCAGTTTGTGAGGTGGTAGAATGCCCCTTTGGCACGCTAGAAAGAATAAACTTGCAGGTTGTCTCCTACTGACTCTACCTGTCCTCCAAGTTTTATGAGGACTGGATTTATGGGGTCCAGGTTATGCCCCCCCAGGCCCGCAGCCAGGATTTTTTTCTAATTTTTTTTTGGGGGGGGGCTTTAAATAAGTCAGGGGGCACCCCTCACACACCCCTGCACACACATATCCAGGGAGCACCTGGGCTGGATGGGAAGTTGGGGGGCCTTGGCGGTAAGTCAGGGGGCTGGGCCCTGAGATGCCCCACTGTAGCTACGGGCCTGCCCCCCAGGAAGGTGTCTGTCAGCTGTCATTTTGACAGATGCAGGTTCAGGAGGTTCACGAGTGTGTAGAATGGATCCTGTGCAAGTTAGAAACACCAAACTTGTAGGGCATGTAGAGAAGCATACTGGGGAGATCTGCTGCAAGTTTGGTGTCTCTAGCTTGCACAGGATCTGTTTTATACTCTCCCACTCCTCCTGAACCTGCACCTATCAAAACATTCAAGGTTCAGGAATGTATAGAACAAAATCTTGCACAAGCTAGAGCCATCAAAGTTACAGCGAACCTTCCCCAGATGGTCTTCTACATGCCCTCCAACTTGTTGGGTTGAAGTTCTGTAACATTTTTATTGAGCGGAGACAATCTGTCTGGGAATGTCTCTGCTCAGGAACCGGCAGGAACCTCAATGAACAGCTTTGAAAGTTTGTGGAAAGTTTGTGCCAGGTGACCTGCCATTAACTTGACTTTGCAAAGCACGAACTGACCAAAATTCATCATGAACTTTAGTTTGTGACCCAGTTCATGCTCATCCCTAATTGTGGGATACAAAACATGGTAGAGAAGGCAAGATGGCTCAGTGCATTGTGTTCTGCTCTGCCATGGGTACCTGTGCCCTCATTCAACCTGCTGTCAGAGCTTTTTCACAGCACAGCACTTAGATTTTTAATGTCATTTTTTGCACAGCCTCGAATCAATAGGGGCACTGCAACTGATTTCAGTGGCAAAGAATTCAATCTTGCGTTCACTGGTAGACTCCCTGCAAAATGGTCCGCTTGTTTACTGGTGGTTATTGCTAAAGATTCTGTGCCCTACAATTTGGCAATCTGAAACAATCAATAAAATTCACCACCTGATGTTTAATAGTTCATTACTTCTGCCTCTGGCAAATGGCAATCCAATTAATAGCAGTTAGCAACATATTTAAATTGATCGCTGCTGATTGTTATTTAACAGTGTTTCCTGACTCAGTAATTCTACTTGATATTGAAAGAGAGAGAATGGGTTTATTTTATTGTGTAGTTTAGAGCACAGAGGAGATCAGCAGTGCTTTGTTTCATATTCTCACTAGTAAGAGAAGATTAATGTGTGCACTCCAAGCAAGATATTACTATGTGGCTGTGGTTTAACAATTTTTACCTCCCCAGGCAAGGTTTAAATGTAAAAGTGCATGTAAAACAGGAGCAAAGAGCATCGGGGCCACACACATACAAGACTACATTGAACATAATTGCACACGGCACAATTATTATTTTTTTTTGTCGAGGCAATTCTATATATGCTTGTTTCAATTTTCATGTGTAAATTGAAACTTTGGCTGGGGGTATTTCTATTCATTTTGTAGAAATGTGCCTGTGCCAACAATGCAACTGTCATTTGCCGGGGGGTGGGGGGGGAAGAAAGGAAAACCTACTTCTACGAAGAACCTGTATAGAGAATGCATTAAATTACACACAATGTGGACTTGTTTTAACCTTCCATTCACTCGAACCACTATAAACAACAAACCACACAGCAGTGACGAACCCCTGCAGCAATGCATGAAAAGATATGATTTATTTTAGTTTACTTGACTTATTTGTATCTTGCCTTTTCTTCAATCAGAACCCAAAGCAGCTTACATCATTTTCCTTTCCTTGTTTTATCCTCGCTACAATAACCCTATGTGGTAGGTTAGTCTGGGTTTATTTCACTGGCCCAAAGTCATCCAGCAATCTTCCATGTCAGCGTGGGGATTTGGAACTGGGTCTCTCTAATCAATATTAATCAGTATACCAGAATGGCAGCATTGGGTGATACTGGCATTAGCACCTTTTCCAATTTATATAATAGACTGCATCAGTAACTGGGTGGTGGTGGAGGAGGAGGCTAGGAGCTTCCTGGTACAGCATCTACTTAGCTTCCAGAAGGACCCAAGTTCAATCCACCACCTTCTCCAGCTAAAAGGACCAGGCAGTAGGTGATGTGAAAGACCTCTGCCTGAGACCCTGGAAAGCTGCTGCCAGTCTGAGTAGACAATACTGATCTGGATGGCCCAATGGTCTGATTCAGTATAAGGGATCTTCATGTGTGTTCATGTAGAGCGATAACAACCACAGACTATTGCAGAAGCAGCCACAGCCTTCCATATCACAGCACTTTAGCATGCAATTAAGAAGCAGGCATTTCTGCATATTTTCCAGATGGTAAAGCAATTGCTTATATTCACCCACATTCACTTTCTTAACTGGGTAATTTCAAACTTTGTTGAAATCTGATGGCCTTGCTTAACAGGCCTGGGAGCACTTGAGATCTGTGGGCATACAGAAGATAGCAATAACCAGCTTCTTCATATACACACTGCCACTCTTTGGTAGGATATTGTTGGCTATTAATTTGTTTCTCATTGACTATGCCCATGCTATTCCCCCCCCCAAACCCCATTTTGGAGATATGTGTGTGTTATGTGCCATCGAGTCACTTTCAACTTATGGCAACCCTGTGAATTAATGACCTCCAGAATGTTCTATCGTTAACAGTCTTGCTTAGGTCTTGCAAACTGAGGACCATGGTTTCCTTTATTGAGTTAATCTAATCTTGGGGTTTTCTCTTTTCCTACTGCCTTCAACTTCCGCTAGCATTATTGACTTTTCCATTGAATCCTGTCTTCTCATGATGTGACCAAAGAATAACAGCCTCAGTTTATAGTAGCAGGCTATCTGATCTTCCAGAGATGCACCGTGACCGCTTCCCCTCTGTGGGGCATTCTGCTGATAAAATCATTCATCTCTGTCCTCATTTTGATCATGTAACTTCCTCCTTAAATCCATATATCGGCTTCCTGTCTACTGCCAAATTCAGCCCAAGCTCCTTGCCCTTATAGTCAAAGCCACCTATTGTTTCCCCTCCTTATCTCTCTGCTTTCATCTCCAGAATTTCCTCTGACCTTCATGTCGTCATCTCCTCCATCCAGCCCATGTCCAGTTCCTTGAGTTAGGTAGGATTACCTTTAAAACAAGGTTAACTAATGTATGTGTGGAGAAAACAATGAAGTCACATCCAGGTTCCCTTCATGAGTGAAACTGCTGGGTCTCCTCAGACTCAGCTATAGGGAAAGGCATGTTATTTGGGGGGGCTGGGCTTGACATTTAGTTTTAAAGTTTTCCTGTCTTCTGGCACATGTCAGGCGTGAAGATGGAAGTCAATTTTCCCCCCAAGTTAGTATCATCCAAGTACCAACCATGAAAGCTTTGGAAACACTAATAACTATCCTGGCCAGAGACAATGAAACGATCAGCTCACATCTAAGCTCCATCTTGATGGCTACCATTGCCATGTGGAGCAGACAAAGGACTGGCTGCCTGGACAAAGACACTAAAGCAAAGGACCAGTCCTGACTTCCCTCCACCTCATTGGAGCAAAAAGTACTTCAGAAGACTCCACCTGTGGGTCTGCACAGAGCAATCATTTCAGGAATATCTGTCTCCACCAAAGGAGGCTTATGACCTCCCAATATTTTATGGTTGCTCTCCTATGGCAGCCATTTTGTTGTGGCACCCCCTACTGATTCTCAAAATTCCAGAGTTGCCCACAGGCTAAACAAAATTGGAGACTCTTTGTCTAAAGACAGAAGTTGTTACCTGGAAACAGCAAAGCTATTTCTGTGCACTCAGAAGTTCTCAATTCCTTGATGCCGCTGTCTATGAATGTGTTTTCTTTATAAGCCACTTCTTGTAAATAACACTGACAATCCATTGTACCTTGAATTGCAGGTTTAATTAATTCTCCTAAAATTATTTGATCATCTACAAAACTGAGGTACCTCGTAGACTGCTGACATGGTGTGATTTCCCCCATTCTTTCCCACAATCACTTGCAAGGAGATAAAGAAACACCTCAATTATATCGTTTCCCTGACAGTTCTCTTCCAAATAAATTTGATTGGTTTAGAATAAATCATAGTATAATTTCTGGTTTAGAATAAATTGGTTTAGAATAAATCATAGTACAAGATATTTCTGGTATTCGACGTATATGAATATGTGTGTGCAGGAGATCCTATGCTAGAATTTTGAATATGCCTAAAATATCTCCTTAATTTTCCAAAGGCTATGGCTTAAAAGGGTCATCCAAGAAGAACAATTTATGTAGTTCCACAGACCCAAAGCAAAGAAACCATTTGTGGGAACACATAGCCCTGGTTCATGTGATATGTGATCAGGCCAGTTATCCCTATTCCCTTCATTGTTCTCTATGAGAACAATGGAGGGAATGGGGGCAACCTGTTTGGGGGTCCATAGAATTGGACCCCTTAATCCAATGTTCTTGAAACTTGGTGGGTATCTTGGGGAGAGGCTCCATAAGCTACCCTGTGAGTTTGAAGACTCTCCCTCAAACCGCCTCCCCTCCAGTCCCCAGAATATACCCTGTTTTCACCATTGACTTCAATGACCCATAGGAGATAATGAGGCCGAATTACCGCCAAATTTCTTTCATTCCCTTCTTTCCTTCTCTCCTTTTCCTCTTTCCCTCCTTCTTCTCTTCTCTCTCTCTTTCTTTCCCACCTTCTTCTCTTCTCTTTTTTCCTCCTTTCCCTGTTTCCCTCCTTCTTCCTTCTCTTTCTTTCCCTCCCCTTTCCTTCTCTTTCTTTCCCTCTTTCCTCCCTTCTTTCCTTCTCTCTACTGTCTCTCTTTCCTTCCCTCTTTCCTCCTTCTGTAGCCCAACTCTAGTGAGAAGGAGTTTAAACTTTAAACCCCTTCTCTCTTAGCTCCGCCACCAAGGCCAGCTGGGGAAGGGAAGGGGAGGCTTTTGAAGATGCTTCCCCCCTGTTGCTTCCCCTTCTGACATCACTTCCGGTGATGCCAGGGGGCATGGCATATGCTAATAAGCTAATAGCTCATTAGCATACCATATGCTAATGAGCTCCTGCAGCTGTTTTTCTACAAAAAGACCCCTGCATATAACCATCTAACTAGCTTCCTCAGGAGGCACCTGAAGTCCCAGAACAGCTGCCATCTTGGATTTGGTTAATAAATTTATTGTTAGTTGTTAATTTGGGTTATTATTGTTTTTAATGTTTTAATTCTATGTATTCTATGTATTTCCGGACATGTTGTGACCCACCCTGAGCCCTCTTGTGGGGGAGGGTGAGATATAAATCAAACAACAACAACAATGTTTTTATCTCACTTTCCCCCCCAGTCAGGACCCAAAGCAGCTTACAAAGCTATGAACAGAAAATAATGCGATACATCACATCCTAGGAAAAACCTAGAGCTGCTGGTTTAGTTCACTCGGGGCCACGGACCACGGGCTAAGACCTCTTCATCCCATGCCAAAGGCTAGCATCTCTGACTATGCCCAAGTAATAGACGGAGAGAAGTGCAGCCCAAATCTCATTCTTCTGCCAAAGAGATCTTCCCAGCCTCCCTCCCTGGCTCTTTATTCGTTGCCAGTTCACTATGTCTGGCAGCTGAATTTAGCAACTTGACTCTTTCAAAAAAGCATTGCCGCTGGGGTAATATGGGAGTTTTGCCTGAGGTGTCATATTGATGAGGACCAGTTGGCACATCCAAGTCATTGCTTGATGCTCAGTCATCAGAGGATGAACCTGCATGTGTTAGACTGGCCTGCAAACACTGAACAGTTTCTCAGTGTGCAGAAGGTACCAGAGCCAAGAGCTCCTGGCTCATGGGATATGGTTATGGCAACAGCTGGGGGAGGGCAGCTTTTGAGATTTTTTTTAAAAAAATGTACAAATGGTGTTTTGCTCCCAAGTAGCTACCTGTTATGAATATAGTATGAGCCTAGAGAACTATCATTGACTATGTTAAAGCCTTTGATTGTGTGGATCACAACAAACTATGGCAAGTCCTTAAAGAGATGGGAGTACCAGACCACCTCACATGTCTCTTGAGAAACCCATATAAGGGTCAAGAAGTGACAGTTAGAACTGGATATGGAACAACTGATTGGTTTAGCATAGGGAAAGGAGTACAACAAGGATGTATATTGTCACCTTGTTTATTTAATTTATATGCAGAGTACATCATGCAAAATGCTGGCCTGGATGATTCACAAGCCAGAATTAAGATTGCTGGGGGAAAGAGCAACAGTCTCAGATATGTAGACGATATCACTCTAATGGCAGAAAGTGAAGAGGACCTAAAGAGCCTCTTGCTCAGGATGAAAGACGAGAGCACAAAAGTTGGCTTGAAACTTAACATCAAAAAAACGAAGATCATGGCATCCGGCCCCATCACTCCTTGGCAAATAGAAAGGGAAGTCATGGAAGCAGTGACAGACTTCACGTTTCTGGGATCCAAGATCACTGCGGATGGTGACTGCAGCCATGAAATTAAAAGATGCCTGCTCCTTGGGAGGAAAATGATGGCAAACCTAGATGGCATAATAAAAAGCAGAGACATCACCCTGCCAACAAAAGTCCGTATGGTCAAAGTGATGGTATTCCCAGTAGTAATGTATAGCTGCGAGAGCTGGACCATAAGGAAGGCTGAGTGCCAAGGAATAGATGCAATTGAATTATGGTGCTGGAGAAGACTCTTGAGAGTCCCTTGGACTGCAAGGAGATCAAATCAGTCAATACTAAAGGAAATCAACCCTGACTGTTCCCTGGAAGGCCAGATCCTGAAGGTGAAGCTCAAATACTTTGGCCACCAAATGAGAAGGGAGCACTCACTGGAGAAGACCCTGATGCTGGGAAAGATTGAAGGTCTAAGAAGAAGGGGACGGCAAAGGATGAGATGGTTAGACAGTGTTATCAAAGCAATGAATATGAAATTAAGCAAACTCCAGAGCATGACGGAAGACAGGAGGGCCTGGCATGATGTGATCCATGGGGTTGTGAAGAGTTGGACTCGACTGTGTGACTGAACAACAACAACTAGAGAACTGCTTGGTCATATATGATGAAGGGAGCTTTGACTCTCGAAAGCTTATAACCTCAAAATCTTCTTGGACTCTAAGGTTCTACTGGACTTAAATCTAGCTGTTCTACTGCAGACCAACATGACTTTCCTCTGGAACTATCTGATGACATCCAAAAATGCTATCCAATCGTGATGACACTGCTTTATTGAAAAGAGGTGATTCTTCATCTCAAAGGAACAGAAAGGAAAAGAAAGGAAAGGAACTCAACATTAATAATATGTAACTGTCTGTAGGCTAATGTGATGGGCCTCAACGCTTGTGTTGGAAGAGGCACTCTAATTTAATTGCATTGAAATTAATGGGTTTAGACTGGAATAACTCTGTATAGAATTATATTGTCAGAATACCTGGTATTAAAAGACAGCACAGATAATAATGTTGTTATCAGATCTGGTGGGACTGTGATAATCTGTGGAATACAAATACCCCTATATATAAAATCTACAGAAAATACACTATAGGTCTCTCTATTGCAGGCCTATGACCTAAAATTGTACTGTGGAGTGAACAGTGAAGCAGAGCCAGCTGAAACTAAATCTGTCAAAGAAGGAGGTCCTGTAGCTATGCCGGGGAGATGCCAGGTTGAGATCCCAACTTCCAGCCCTTGGCAGTGAGCCACTAACACCAAGGCCATTTGTGAAGAGCTTAGGAGTGATTCTGGATGCCTCCCTTTCAATGGGGGCTTAGATCACAAATGTTTCCAGACTGGCATTTTACCATCTGTGCCAGGTTCGGCAGCTGGTTCCCTTCCAGTCATGCCCCAATTTAGCCACGGTGATCCATGCAATGGTCACCTCCAGACTATGCAGGGCTACCCTTGAGACTGACCCAGAAACTTCAACTAGTCCAGAATGTGGCAGGGTGTGTGCTCACAAGCACTTTACCTAGAGCCCATATACAACCGGTGCTCCGCCAGCTACACTGGCTCCAACTTGACTACCAGAACAGATTCAAGGTTTTGGTTCTAACCTCCAAACCCCTACATGGTCTGGGACCAACATATCTTTGGGATCGTCTCTCCTGGTATGTCCCCCAGAGAGCACTGTGCTCTATGAATAATAACCTTCTAGTGGTCCTCAGCCCCCAGAGTATTCATCTTTTCTCAACCTTCTTAGCTCTGGCCCCAGCCTGGTGGAATGCTCTTCCAGATGAACTCCAGGCCCTGCGGAATCTGATGCAATTCTGCAGAACCTGTAAAATAGAAATGTTTCACCAAGCATACAGCTAAGGCAATGAAGTTTCTGTCTAATATGACCATTCATTGGCTGAGTTCAGACTGGCAATTTGCTGCGGGAGCCAGTCGTGGCAAAAAAGCCCCGAAACAAACTGTTCCGGGATTTCCCGTTCACACAGCCCAGACTGCTGCAGGAGCATACTGGGAGGAGGCGCGCCGGAGCGTTCAGACTGCTGCCCCGGAGGTGCACTGTATGCGGTGTTTCCCCATTAATTTGGCTGTGGGTGGGTGTATGGGTGACTGAACAAGAAATGCACATAAGTGCATTGTGCCGATTGGGGGAGGATCCTGCAGTGCCGGCACCACATTGGGCAGTAGAGCAGAGCACAGCCAATCATACCACTGCTGCCTTCTGCCCAATGGGGGTTGCTCCCGGCTTATCAGTGGAGCGTTCATACTTCCAGGAAACAGACAAGCGTGGGACACAGGCGCTCTTCAGGGATTTGCTACCACTTTTATGAGGTATCTATTAAACATGGGAAGAACGTGGAACAGCCTGGGTTGCCTACAGCTGGGGAATGTGCCTGTGTGAACACCCTCTTTAATGCAGTTTTAAAGTGTCGCTGAAACAGGGCTCTGCTGGGGCAAATTGCCAGTCTGAACTCAGCCATTATATTGTTGTACCAGCTTTCACAGACCTCACTCAGACAAAGTATGCTTTTCGTACCTAAGTTGCCATCTGATTTTATCTTTGTTATTATGTTTGCTCTTATTGGTTCTTAATAATTAATTATGTTATTGGTTTTTAACTTGTTGTTACTCACCCTGAACCTTGCAGTGCAGGGGAGGATGAGCTAAAAGTCAAATAAATAAATAAATAAATAAATAAATAAGAATTCATGAGTTATTGTAAGTCAAAACAACACCCCCAAACTAAATTTTAGAATTAATTAAATAATAATTGAATGACTCTGAAAAGGCAGCCAACAAAAAAGATATCGCTGCAAAATAAAATAGCAGTAGAACCTTACAGAATAATAAAATTTAGTCCAGCATAAGGTTTCACGAGTCAGAGCTCGCTTCCATCAGTTGCATGGAGTATACTTTCATAAACATTACCTGTTCTTAAATCAACCGATATGGGGGTGGGGGGGAGATGTTATGAAGACAGACCAGTGTGAAACCATAATCAATGCAACTGAAATGTCCATACAAAGTGGGTGAAGGCCACTCAAAACTGTGGCAGATGGGCAGAGCAGGATAAACATAAAACTTTATCCAGGACAATGCTGTGTGAAACACAATAAGGAAAAGTAAGTAACATGTGTAAAGGTCATGCTGAGCTTTCAATACCTACAGGAGCCTAGGATTGCCAGGTCCTCCCCACTGGTGGGGGGCAGAGTTGCCAGCTCCAAGTTGGGAAACTCATGGATATTTGGGGGTGGAGCTTAGGGAGGACAGGGACCCAGTAGAGTACAATCCCATAGAGTCCATCCTCCAAAAGCATCCAGGGGGACTGATCTCTGTAGTCTGGAGGCAACTGCAATCCCCAAGTCCCACCTGGAGGCTGGGAGAGATGTTGGGAGAGTGTTGGGAGAGCTATTGCATTTTTTAAAAGGATAACAGAAGCTTTTAGAGCAACAAGTGGTTGTGTCATATGGGTAATAGTGGATCTTTTTACTAAGCAGGCTAGGGACTCTGACAGGTTGCTTCGTTACTAATGCATTACTAATGCCTCTGAATTTGCAGTGAAAATGAATGCAAAACAAACATTCCTTGTCACATGGGTGCAGCCATAGCCTCTATATTCTCGTGTAACTGTTATGGTTTCTTTCGACACAGGCCAGTTAGTTAAATCCACCCAGTGTAGCACTGATTGAACAATTTTTTGCAAATACAAAATCACAGCCTCATCAGCAGCAGTGATAATGCTCCACTCCAGCAATGCGGTGGGAAACCAAGAAGACAATTAGTTGGATAATGGCAATAAGTGGAAAGGTATGACCCTGAATGCTTCCACAAATGGAGCATCTGAGAAAAATTCTGGGTAACTAACAGAGAGAAGATGATTAAAAAAAAGACACTGAGCTGAATTAGAGCTGGGCAGTCATTTTTCTCCTCCTTTTCTCCTTCCATAGTTCCAACTACTGTAGAGGTGAATTCCACGTGGCAGACAATAACAGCCTCCCAAAAATGCATAAAGTTGTTGTTAATGTCTGGGGGAGTGTAAGCTAGCCTTGACTGCATTGTTAAGTTTGCTTTTTTTGGTTTGGTTTTGCACGGCTCTTTAACTTTATAATTTGGCTTTATCGTCTGTTTTTAGTGTGTTGTTCTCTAATGCTGTTGGTTGTATATATTATTCTGTTTTTATACCACTGTTTGTAGCAGTAATCCACCCTGTTCCTCAGAAAGGAAGGCTGAGTATAAATGAAGTAAGCAACTAAATCTCATTTGGTTTTCTGTTCCCCTGCTCTCACTCACCAGTTGAGTAGGGGAGAAAGGAGATATGACATACAAATAAACAAATGACAAAAAAAGGGAACAGTATGGAGTTCAGTGTGTAAGGAGTTAACTGAATCAGGACAATAGCCAGACTCAGAACTGCTTTGCCTCTTTCCTTCCACCATTTCTTCCCTCCTGTCTAGGGTTTCTAGACCCCCACCCAGGAGGAACTTACCCTGAAAAAGAGGGAGGATCTGCCAAGGTGCAGCAGTGTGCCCACTTCACCGCCCACATAACCTGGAAGTCACGTCATGACTTCTGGGACATCAGGGCAACACTCTGATATTTGGGCAAAAACTCTATGATAAATTTGGCTTCTACCATAGAGTTTTTGCTGAAATACTAGAGCATTGCCCCAACCTCCTGGAAGTGATGGTGTCCCTTCTGGGTCATGTGGGCAGTGGCATGGGCACGTCACTGCATGTCAGCATAGCCTCCCTCCTGTTCCTAATAAGCCCCCCCATCCCCCACCGGTTGCCTAGAGGGACCTGGCAACCCTACTCCTATCACATTCTGTATAGAAGTGTACAGAAGGTTTAGCGTTATCGCAACAATTTCAGCAGAGGGAATTCCTCCCTTCCTAGAATGAAAAGACGACTTCAAAGGAAGTTGAAGGGAACATTTAGAAAGGTGAGATCACTTCAGAATGCTTGGAGGTTATTTTCAAATTGGTTTCATAGAATCTCAGAGAAAATCTGCAGAGAGGTTCAGATATGTATTTAGGTAATATTTTTGCTCATCTAGAGCTTTCAGATATACCAGGCTCTCTCTAAGTCAATTGAAGAATGAGATTTCAGGACACATAGTTAACCCTAAAACTTCGATGGAATTTAACAATCTCTGGATGGCACCCATAATATTGTTTACCTAGGAAGCTGAAGAAGACATGCACTTTACCTTTGGTGTTTAGCACAGGTAGAAAATGGTATCCCACATATTACTTAAGCCTAATTTTATAGAACTTGGAGATGGGATGACTGACTCACTGATTGAAGGGCAAGTGACCCAAATGATCATCTGGGATATTATTCTGGGCTTGTTTGCGATATTGAACAAATGGAACAGTTACAGATAACATGTAGGGTGTAATCATGGTCTGAGGTGTAACCATGGTTTAATCATGCCAATTTCAAAAATGTGTTTGAAAATAGTGACCAGTGCAGAAGTTCAGAGGTTGATAACCAGTACTACATGTCTAAAAATGCAACATCCTGAGAATGTAGCACAAAGATCATTCACACACTACGAATTTTGAGGCTCTGTTCCAAAACAACAACAACAACAAATTTTTAGGCTCTGTTCCAAAGCAAATAAAACAAATAATCTCCAAGGTGGAAAAAATGAGACCGTAATGGGAAAAGCATAATGGGAAAAGGCTGGAAAAATGGCATTTTCCTGCCAAAAACTAGGTATGGCTTAATCAGTCAACAGCAGGAAACAGCAAAAGGGGAAAACAAACCCAACCTGAGAAGCAAGACTCTAATTTGTTACGAGGGTTTGATCTGACATAACTGTCACTTTGTCAGGACGGGCCACGTGTAACATAAAATATAATGCCAGGTCTCAGAAATACCTTATCACTGACTGTGATCCATACCACTTCCCAGCACATCTCAGGGCCAAATCAGCCCTCCTCTGCCCTTATGATTGCCAACTCTGGGTTAGACAATCTCTGGAGATCTGAGGGAAGACTTTGGGGGGCCTGTGTTTGGGGAAGGGAGGGACTTCAGCATCGGTTATAATGCTCTAATATAGGCCCTTCCAGTCCACATTTGGTTCCCCCCAGTTGCTTGCAGGCCGGATAAGAGGCCTGGATGGGCCAGTTATTGTACATGCAGCTTACATTTGTTGTTGTATGCTATGTGGATGTAATGTGATACCCACTACCTCTTTGATTTTATCTACATTCTACATATGTTTAAAATCTGTTGTTACTGTACACTTTGTAATATTTTAATCAGTCAACAGACCAGGCCTAATTAGAGAATACCAGTACTCCCCATGACACTGTGGACAGAAGGACCAGGTCTCCTGCTATATCAGAAGACTTCTCACATGCTGCCACTGCTGCCCAATGCTGCCTGGAGCTCAGCAAGCAAAATGTGAAAAGTGCTGTTGGGGCATTACTGTGACAGCATGCGCAGTCGCATAACTGGAAGTGACCTTACACATTTTCACAATACTCTAGCAATCCCCCAAATCTTTAGTGTTTTACTATCAAGATTTGGGGGATTGCTAGAATGTCACATCGAAGTCTGATATCATTTCCAGTTATGTGACTAGAAGTGATGTCACTGAGTTGCCCTCCCCCAAAAAACTCCCAGGATTTGTCAGCCCTTGTCTTGCAACTCTAAATATGGAACAGGCAAAAAAAGCCCACTTCCTAGAAGTGATGTCTCTACTACACTCTCCTCATGCCCCGCCCCCTAAAGCTCTAGTGATTGCCAGATGCAGTCCTAGCAAACCTATGGGGTGGGTTTCAACTGTTTTTTTGCTGGTGAAAAAGGGAGGAGGTCCATTGTGACCACCCAAAAGACTACACTGTGGATCATAGGACACACAAGGAAAAAAGCCTTGTGGGATTTGGGGTGACAATAAGGTGGGGAATTAGTTGAGACGGAGTATGAAAGCTCTGGAAGCCAGAGCCCAGCAGATACATGACATATTATACAATGGGAAGAAATATATATACACAAATACACAGGAAAAAGGGTGTGTTGGGGAGGGGCGTTATGCAGAAAAGCACAGAAGGTCCATAATTCCAAAAGGTATGTTAAAATAAATTTAGAAGGAGCTGGGGGGACCTCATATCAAATTTTAACCATTGCACCAAATTACATTGACAACTATATTCTATGGCGAGAGAGAGGGACTAACAAATTTGCTACAAAAGCAGTTCATGATGCAAATACATCTCTGTGAAAATCTTTTGAGTCAGACTTCATCTCATTCCGGGGGGAAAAACACCTTAGTGCAGTGGAATAATTCACAGGCAATCAAACATTGGTTTGAGATTGGAAATGATGGAGGCAAGAAGACACTGTGTTAAAGATTTGGTAGTACCTTAAAGAAAACAACTTTTAAAATTGATTTTTATTTCTGCCACTTGAATTTTAAAAGGCTTCTAAATCAATGATATTTTAGGCTGGTACCAATTAGCAACACTGTCTGGATAAGAGAAACAAACTGAGCCGAGAGAAACAAACTGAGCTTGTTCATGAAAAAGGGTGCATCTATTTTTGAGGCATGGTGCGACTCCAAAATTGCATGTTTTAAAGACATTAATTATCCTCATATTTTCATCTTGTGAAGTAGGCGACCTATACATTTGCAGGTCAAACGATCTCTGCCCTATAGTACTCTGAGAGTAATATATTTCCCCAAAAAATCAGGGACAAAATTGTTGAGGCTATGCAAAATTTAGAAGGGGAACTACTGGAGGTACAGAATCATTTTAAATTTAGACAAAACAGAAGTCCACAAATGTAATTTCCTTTGGAATCATTTTTGTTTTACGATTTTCACAAAGGGAATCTATCTCATTTCCAGGCTGAGTTCAGACTGGCAGTTTGAAGCGTGAGGGAGTCATGGCAAAAAAGACCTGGAACTAACTGTTCTGGGTTTTCCCGGTCACATTGCACCAACAGATGCTGGAGCATTCCAGGGAGGAGGCTCAAGGGAGTGTTCACACTGTTGGCCCGCCCCTGGTAGAGGTGCAGCTGTAAGCAGCTTTTTGTAATGGAATCTGACGATATGCACTCATGTGCATAAGAGCATCCCTACTGAATCAGCTTGTTGGCGTTCATACTTCTGGGAAGTGGGATGAACACGCTCTCCAGGGTTTGCTACCACTTTCGAATGGTATCTTTTAAATTTGGGAGGGAAGTGTTACAAGATGGGTTGAGTAGGGCTGGGGAATGCCTGACAGATGTGCCCATGTGAACCGGCCCTTTAATCTGTTTGTGAAACGTTTTTGAAACGTGCCTATCTCAGACCAAACTGCCAGTCTGAACTCGGCCCTAGACTGCCTGTTAGGGTATATTTAACCTTTGGCTCTCATAAATGGTGTGTGTGTGTGTAGTGTGTGTGTGTGGTGGTAGAAAGTACCATGAAGTAACAGCTAGGGATGGACCCTGAATCAGTATGCTGGTTTGCAAACCAAACTGGTTTGTATCAGTTTGTGAATCATTTAAAGTTGAGCCCCCTCCTTTCTGCTCCCCGTAGAAAGCAGGGGTTTCCGAATGGATGAGCAGTAGGCACCACCACTCAGCTGTTTAGTTTAAATGACTCCAAGCCATTTAAAACCAAGAGACTGAGTGACATGGAGATCCCTGCTGCTCAGCTGCTTTTTGTGAATAATCACCATGAAGCACCACAAACTACATCAAAATTTGTGGAAGTTTGTGGTGGTTCTTCAGTTTGCAAACATCACTTCATGAACCATAAACCACCCCAAATTCATGATGAACTTTAGTTCATCAGCCCATTCATATCCATTCCTAGTCACAGCCAATTTATGGTAATCCCACAGGGTTTTCAAGAAGAGACGAATAAAAGTGGTTTGCCATTGCCTGTCTCTTTTAGATTGTTTGGGAATTAAAGGATCAAATAAATTACTCTCTCTTGTACCTTGTTGTCGTCCCCTTTTCTCCTGCCTCTGCATAATAACCCCAGACTTCCTTAGTGGTTTCCCATCCAAATACTAACCAGAACCTACCCTGCTTAATCAAACGGAACACAATCCAAAAGGCATGAGAGGTATCTGACAATACTCTCTGCCTTGTTTTCACATTCCCAGGATGGTAGCAAACTTAACTTCTGATGTGCTTCAGACATGGCTGGCAGGTTGCATTTGACTCGATAGGGCACCAGTCATGGAGCTTGCCACTATGTCTTTTGGGCAACTAGCTTGCTCTAGCCTCTGTTTCAGCCCTTCCTGGCATGCATCCTGTCATGCTGCATAGTGAAGTTTGAAACCTTCCTCCAGTTTAAGGAGCCCTTCCTTTAAAGGAAGTGGCTCTTTAATTGTGGGAAAAGCCACTTCCTTCATAGAAGAGCTTCTTAGGCTGGAGGAAGGCATCAAGATTTGCTGAGTATGCACACCCTATGGCTTATTTAGGGTTGCCAACTCCAGGGTGGGAAATCCCTGGAGATTTGGGGATGGAGCATTGGAGATTTGGGGAGGGGAGGGGAGATTTGGATGGAGATTTGGGGAGGGGAGGGACTGCAACCAGGTCTAATGTCATACAGTCTGCCCCACAAAGCAGCCATTTTCTCTAGAGGGAACCAGGCCCGTAGCTAACATGGGACCCATGGGGCCCGCCCCCCCCACTGTTTTTGCAGGCTCCCCCTCCCTCTGGCCCCCTCAGCCCCTGATCGATCTGAGCCAACATCTCCCTGTTTGACCCAGCAGCAACCAGCGGGGTATAAATAAATAAATAAATAAATAAATAAATAAATAAATAAATAAATAAATAAATAAATAAATTTGGTCAGATTGCAGCAGTTAGCTCCTCCTGTTGGATTTCCTGTGCCAGGCTTTGGAAAAGATCATCGGCTCAGGGAAGGAGTGTGGGAGGTAGCTTGATCCTAGCTCTCTCTCTCTCTTTTAAACATGGCAGCTTTCCTAGACCTTTTAGTGTCTATTAACATTGGGATTCTGGCTTGCCTCAGAGGCTCTAGTGGGGGCTGTGTGGGTGCATGCCAAGCAGACCCCCCCCCTTGCCCTGGAGCCTTTGATGTAATTAGCTGGTGGCCCCCCAAGGCCCCCTCCCCAAAAAATCCCTAGCTACGGGGCTGGAAGGAATTGATCTCTGTTGTCTGAAAATAAGCTGTAATTCTGGGAGATTTCCGGGCCCCACCTGGAGGATGGCAACCCTGCTTTAAAGTTGGAGCTTGGCCCACTCTCCCACCCTGATGATTGTGTGGGCTCTTGCTGGTCACCGGGGATGTTTTTTTGTCTACCTCATACAGCTAGTTGGTGAGTTGCAGAATTGGCTCAGGGTGGTGCCTTTTCTGTGAGGTTTCCTCACTTTAGTTGGTGGGATTGGGGCTGGTGAATGATATGTGGCTAGGGGGATGACCAATTAACAGCCCCTGTTTGGGGATAGGAGTCTGGCTGTCGAAGCCTTTGGGTTGCGTGATCCGGGGAGAAGATAGCAGACTGCCTTTGGGAGTGCATGGCTAGATCAGTTAAGTTCTTTGACTTGGGGTTGGATCGCCAGGGCATTGCCTGTTGCATGCCTGACTGGTATGAGCCACAGATGCTGGCTTTAGCTGGGGGCAGGTGGGTTCCCTGTTATAAAACCTGGGAAGGGTCAAGCAACCCTTGACCTGGTTTGTGCTGCAAGTCGCTTTTGGCTCTTGCCATTTGTTTTCTGTAAATTTAATAAAGTGGCCCTTAGTCCATCCAGTCTTCATGTCTGACTCTTCATTCCAAATAAGGGGACAATATGCCATATTGTTGAGATGTTTACGGGCAAGTTTCTAGGAGTTGCTGTTGGAGACCAGTTTCATCAGTAGGGGACTTGCCTTGTGGGGTTCCCAAGAGGTCCCTAGGGAAAACCATGCATGGTTTTGGAATAGGCTGTCATCAGTACGCTAACCACTGCCTTAATGCTGTGTTTAAATGACTATGGGTGAACAAGCTGAAACCAAATCCTGGCAAAGCAGATGCAATATTGGTTGGGAAGACTGAGGTCTTGAAGGACAATGTGCTTTCCATTGTTGATGGGCTCTAGCTGACACTTACCAACTCAGTTAAGAGCCTAAGGTTACACTGGACCCAGTGCTATTGCTGAGGAAGCAAATTAATGCAGCTGCAAAAAAGATGCATTCTTCCACCTTCATTTAGCCTAGAGGATGCCCCCTACCTTGACTCAGGTGAGCTAGGCATGTGGATCCATGCTATGGTTATCTTGATGCTAGGCTACTGTAATGCACCATACATGAGTCAACCCTTGAAGTCAACTTAGAAACTCTAGTTGGTACAGAACACCATGTCCCAGTTGCAGTCATCTACAAAGTCCTTAATGGCTTTAGACTCACATACCTGCAGGACCACCTCTTCTATGATTTTTTTGTGATAGCTTTGCTCATCTGAGCAAATCCCTTTTGAAGGTGCCACCCTGCAAACAGGCAAGATCATTCATGTGCATTCTCAGTGGTAGCCCCCACACTTCTAGCATTTTGCAGAAAGTGCAAAGCAGGAATATTTAGGAGGGCATTTGTATATAGGGATTGCAACTGTTGCATAATGTAATAGCACAGGCAGTTGCTTTCATAAAGAAATAGGATTATAGTCTATTTCAGCAGTTATTGCGTGTATCACTTTGCTTTTGCTGCAGGGTTTTCTGCCTTTGTCACTCGCTTTCTACATTATTTTTAGTTAGTTTGTATTGTTTCCCAGCTCTGTAATCCTAGGGCTACTGTATTGTGTATTAGATATTTTATTCAGTTTGATCAATTAAAAAGAATTCTGTAATCCACCTTGAGTCTCAATGAGAAAGATGGGCTATAAATGAAATAATTAAATAAAAGTAAAAATTCAGCTAGAGCTATGATCTTTATAGTTAAAGGCTATCTGTGTTGTCAGGGCCTAAAACATCCAAAACCTGAAAACAGTATCACACATACAAAACCCCACCATTTAGCTACACTCATACTGTTACCATGGTAGCCAGACACATTAGTAACTCGATTTAAATGAGACACACTATATACAACAATGGATGTGACATTAATAAATGGCAATTCCTTTCCATTTTTATAAAAATCTTGAAAGATAAGTGAAGAATGAGCCCTCTCCAAAGACACATTCCTGTCAGTACAAAATGTACTTGATTTAGGTTGTAACCACGAAGACACTTAGTCAGCCAGATTACTCCACAGTAAATGGTTTCTGTCCATGACCTTAATTATTAGCTTTCTTTTGACATTTTAATGTTTCCAATAATTTATTCCCTTACGCAGTGTTATCAGTGTGAGAAATATTAAGCATGGGCAACTTTTGATTGTGTCTTCCTTCATAATAAAGTCCTGTCTCCTCAAAAGTCTGTTGGCTTCTGACTTGGCTGGGCCATATTTTACCTTTAGCTCTGAGTAATTTCTGTGGTAGATTTGTCTCTTTAGAGAGAATAGGTTACTTTTCCTGCAGGTGCTCATTATCATTGCCAGGCCTCTCCTGGCAACCAGCAGAGTGGGGGGACTTACTAGGATAAAGAGGAAGGGCCAAGCCATGTTGCCAAAGTCACACAGGAAGTGATGTCATCATACTGTGACATCACTGCAACAATCTGGTATTTGGGCAAAACTCAATGATAAACATGGCTTCTGCCATGGAGTTTTTGCCCAAATTCCAGAACATTGCCCAGACATCACTGGCATGATGATGTCGCTTCCTGTGCAACACTAGCAACATGGTCTGGGCCTTTCTCTTTCCCCTGGTAAGTCCACTGCCAGCCAGCTGATCAGTGGCTAGGAGTCAGGTCCAGGCAGCAGGGTATCTCTGCCTCCACCAGGAGGTCTGGCAACCCTAATGCTCACGGTCCATCTTTGTCATGTTTCCATTTCTTGGTCATAGGGTTGCCAAGTATCCAGTTTTGAACTGATAGTATTTTCCCTTTCTGTCCAGTAAAGGAACTGAGAAAACACTAGACATATAAATGTCCAATATGTTCTAATTAAGTAAGCCTGCAACCACTGTGACCAAGCTCCATGCATCCACTCTTTCTTTCCTATCCACTTGTTCTCCATTGCAGCCAGAAGGTTTGAAAAGAACCATATCCAGCAATCAGCAGCCACTCAGGATATTCCTGGAGAAATCGTATTGGATTGACTGAAGAAAGCTGGAAAGCAACCAATCAGCTTCCCATGTTGATTCTAGTTAACAGTGGGAGTGGTGGGTGGCAGGAATCATAGAATCATAGAATGTTAGAGTTGGAAGGGATCTTGCAGGTCATCTAGTCCAACCCCCTGAATTCTGCAGGAGCATAGCCGAAAGATAGCCCTACAACATACCTGAAAGATGGTTATCCAGCCTCTGCTTGAAAATGTCCAGCAAAGGAGCATCCACCACCTCCCAAGGCAGTCTGTTCCACTGCTCAATGACTCTTAACAGTTAGGAAGTTTCTCCTGATATTTAGCCGATATCAACGCCCTTGTAATTTCCACCCATTAGATCTAGTCTTGCAGTCCAGAGCAAGAGAGAATAGATTTGCTCCATCTTCTGCATGACAGCCCTTCAAATATTTGAAGACTGCAATCATGTCCCCTCTAAGCCTTCTCTGTCCCAAGCTAAACACACCCAACTCTTTCAGCCTTTCCTTGTAAGACTTGGATTCCAACCCTCTCACCATCCTGGTTGCCCTCTTTTGGACACATCTTGTCAACATCCTTCCTAAAATGTGGTATCCAAAACTGGACACAGAATTGAGTGTGTCCTAAAGAAAAAAAAAATCTTGGGAGGGTCATGACTAGGGTTGCCAAGTCCATCAGAAACACTGGCAGGGTGGGATGGGGGGGATGTTCTGGGAGTGGGAACTGATGCTGCACGACATGTCTACACCACCTGGAAGGGACGTAGGCACATCAGTGATTTCAGGGGGTAATGCTCTTTTTTAAGGCAAAACTGTATGGTAAAATCAGGCTGGAGAGCAGTAGGGGAGCGGTGGCACAGGCAGTAAAAGCACGCCTGCTGTAACATCAGGGAACAGCCACTATGGCTGTTCAAGACCCACCGCGGCCGGGGTGAGCTCCTGGCCCTAGTCCCAGCTCCCGCCCACCCAGCGGTTCGAAAGCATTAAAATATATATATATAGCAAGTAGATAAATGGGTACCTGCCTGTAGGTGGCGGGGGGCACCCCTCCCTCCTTGGGGTGTGCAGCGGAGGCATCGGCAATGTGGCGGTGATGGCAGCGGCGGCGGAAGCAACACAGAAGCAATGCTGAGCAGCTGAATCCAGCAGTGGGCAGAGTCATGGAGGGACAGACGGCATGTCGGCGGGGCACGGTGGAGCCGAAAGGGATATAGCTGGAGCTGCAGCCAATGCGAGGCTGTGCACCAGAGACGAGACCTGCCAGGAAGAAGCTGCTGAGCCAGAGAAAGACCTGCCCCAGAACATTGAGGATGGAATGCTGACGCCTGAAGCCTGCCGGAATGGAGACAAAAAGCCCTGCTGCCTTGGTGCTGGTAGGATGTCACCCCCCTATAAAATTGTGGCCCTAGATAGATGGAATTAAAATTGTGTAAACCGCTCAGAGACCCTTCGGGGTTACAGCGGTATATAAATTGAAAGTTAAATAAAAATAAATAAAAAATAAATATATGGAGAGGAAGTCTGCCTTGCATTTTAATCTTTTGCACAGCCCTGCTGACTGCAGGTGCTTTATTGCTTTTAGGTACTTTAAGGCTTCAAGACTATGCACATTTACCTGTAAGTAAGCACCATTGAGCTCACAGAGGGTTACTGTTGAGTAAACATGGTTAGGATTCCATGGTAGTTCTCCCAGTGATTTTATACTTTACAAAAGAATAGCCACCTATCAATATTTGTAGATCTTAATTTGTCCCATAGAATGGCTCTGGAGACGGAGTTGAAAGGTGACTTGAGATCCAGGAAAGCCACACTCTCTTTCTTGTTTAACCTACTTTGGTTTTATCTGTTTTAAAAGTGCTGGCTTTTGCTGTGAATAAAACCATTCTTCTTATGGACAAAATATAATTTGCTAGACTACCCTTTGATTGACTGATTTCAGTGGGCTTAGCCGGAAAGTAACTGTATATGACTGGACTGTATAGTATGTTAAATAGAATCATGGTGTTAGGCATGTTAGATTTTATAAATTTAGAAATGTTTAACTCCAAAGGTACAATAGATTTATTAGGCTTTAAGGTATCACAGGCCCAGTTCTCCCAGATACGGTAAACCTGGGTCCGGATTGTACCAATTTCAGATTCAAAATGGAACACTCTTTCATATTCAAAAAGAAACAAACAATGGAGACAGCCAGTGTGGCATTGTGGTAAGAGTGTAGGGTTAGTCTCTGGGAAACTCAAGTTTGAATCCCTTCCTACTCTGCCAAAGGAGCTTATTTTACCTCCATGCCATTAAAAGCTTCAAAGCCTCATTCCCACAAGTAACTTACCTTAACTGATTTATTTATTAACACTGAAACTTCAGGGCAAGTAACATGGCTTCCTCCCTGTAATGTATTCAGTTATTATTATTGTATTGATATGAGCTTAAAGTACAGCTTCATAGAAGCGCGGCATCCTGAAACGTGAGACCAGATTGGTCAATGATGTGAAACAGACCAATCCAGAGAGACATTGACTTTCGGTGGGAACAATTCCCATTGGTTCTAAGAGTTATATTTTCATTAGTCTTTATCTACTTTAGAGGTGTGGTTTCACCAGTTCAAAAAGTATAAAAGTTAGCTTGTTCTGTCTTGTTTTGTCTTGTGTTAAAGTTATGAGCTGAATAAACGAAATCATTTGTTTGAGAGCTGCCTCGATGTCAGTTCATAATACACCCTCCCATGACAATACTTAACCAAACGCTGTCTCTTGTCCATTTGGCCCAGGATTGTCCTCGCTTGATTCTGACTAGTTTGTGTAGGTCCACTACTTTTTGCAGGTTACTGACAGGGAAGTGAAACTGTATCTCCCCTGCTCTCCGGCTTGCACTGAGCCCTTCTGGGTTAGCCTCTTTTTAGAGGACATGTCCTCTTTTTTTGGTGTCCGTCCTCTTTTGGGCTGTTTAAAAAAAAAAAAAAACCTGATGAAAATGTCCTCTTTTAGGGTCGGAAGGTTAGGAATATTCCCAGTTAGTAGCAATTATCACAGCTTAAATAGTAGGGGTATTTAAAATGAGATTTGTCCAGTGGTCACTTGTTTGAAGTAGTCAGTCAGGAAATACGTCCTTGCTTTTGCTTTTCAAATAGGATTGCCAGGTCCTAACTGGCTGCCAGCAGGGGGTCCCTCCACTGGTCCAGGATGTCTCCAGCACAGGCACAAAGCACGCACACCGTGATGACATTACCCGGAAGTGACATCATCACGCAGGGCACGTTGCTGGGGATGCTCTATCAGTTAAGGACAACTCTATGGGTGATGTCATTTCACTGGGCATGTTGGTGCAAACAAGGCACTTTGAGGGTGGGGTTCCCCCACCAGTTGGATTGGGGCCAGTGGATCGGGCACCATGAAAGCGGGCAAACCCCTGCCCCCAGCAGGGGAATGGGAACCCTGTTTTCAAAATTTGCTAACCCTAGGCAGTACACAACAGCTTTTGAGGGTGGACTCTATGGCATTATACTTTGAAGAGATACCTCTCTTCCCCCACAGCTGCACCCCCAAATTTCCAGAATTTCTCAGCCTGGAGTGGCAATCCAGCTAGAGCAGCAGGGAAGGCCACTTGGTAAATTTAGTTCAGACTGGAGTGACTCTGCATATGATTTAGTGTGGCCAACTCTTGGTTGGGAACTATCTGGAGTTTTTTTGGGGGGGTGCAGCCTGGGAAGGGCAGGATTTGGAGATAAGGTTGCCATGTCCCCCTGGCCACTGAGAGAAGACGGGTTGCATAGAGTTGCTAGCTCCAGGTTAGGAAACTCCTGCAGATTTGGGGGCAGAGCCTGGGGAGGGCAGGAACCTCAGTTGGGTACATGCCATAGAATTCACCCTCCAAAGCATCCATTCTCTCCAGGAGAATTGATCTCTGTAGTCTGGAGATGAGCTGTAATTCCGGGGAATCTCCAAGTCCCACCTGGAAGCTGGCATCCCAGGGGGAGGGACCACAGCAAAGTATAATGCCATAGAATCCATCTTTCAAAGCAGCCATTTTCACCAGGGGAATTGATCTGAGTTGTCTGGAGATCAGTTAAAATTCCAGGAGATCTTTAGGCCCCACCTGGAGATTGGCAATCCTAGCTAATATATGAATGCACCTTCCTTGTGAATGTACACGTAAATGCATGGAAGTGCATGAACAATCAAGCAGCCTGCACAGCCTGCGAGTTCACACGTTGCAGTTTCATTTTGATCTGTTGATCAGATATATTATATTACAGAGCAATTAAGTTTTTTCTAGTATATCGTGGAGGTTTGACTTAAACATCCTATTGTTTTTTAGTGACTGCAGCACAGAAGACTGCAGAGTAAATGGATGTAGCTTTCACCAGATGGAGGAGAGCAGTGAATCTTAAGTTCTTATCTCCAGACCCAAAGCAGTAGACACATTTATTTCTGGGGAAAAAAATTCAATCACGGTTTTCATTAAATAATGATTAACCTGCTTTTTTTTTACTATTACGTTTACTCTTTTCGAGAGAAACCTCATATCTTGTTATACTGGCAATATTGATGCATTTCAAAACAGTATCAAAAATGTAAAAGCAACATTCTTAGTGAAAAGGCCATTGTTGGGCAAAGAGCTTTTCTCTCCCCTTCACCGTATTTTTAAATACAACCAAATGTGTTTTCGAACGTAAGAAAATAAATTATGGTGCTTAAATGATCTAATCTTATCAAATATACCTGGGCCAATAAATATTTTTCATTGTGGTCTTAGCTTTATTTGTGTGTGTTTGTCTGCATAAACACTTAACAAATGAAAGGAAGTATTCTTCGCAAAACTTTATCAGACAGCAGAATGCATTTTTATTGCTGATAAGCAGATGTAACTTTAAAAAGAGGATATATATGAGGAAATCCATTATATATGAGAGCTTACAAAATGGGCAACATTTTCAAAATAAAGAGTTCCATTTAGCATATAAAGAAAACTCAGAGTAACTAAACTGGGCAAAGTATGAAAAATAGGGAAAAGGGGAGATAATTTTTTTTAATGAAACACTGGGGTATTTAATAATGGTCCATGAAATCGTTGTGTTTGCGTTATTTTAGAATAAGAGTCTGAGGAGTTTAGGTGAGACAGTGTTCTTTTCCATGTGGAATTCAAAATGTAGTGTGGTGGTTAGTGCTAAACCACAGAGACTCAGGTTCAAATCCTCATTCAGCCATGAACCTCACAGGGTAACCATGGGCCAATTTCTTTCTCTTGTTGTGGGAAAAAAACTGACCAGGGAAGAACCATGTCCTGGGCTCTTTTGAGGACAGGAACCAAAATTAGGTAGAAGATAGACAGATAGATAGATAGATAGATAGATAGATAGATAGATAGATAGATAGATAGATGATAGATAGATAGATAGATAGATAGATGATGAATGGATGATAAGCTGGATAGATGTGCAGAGTTTCTGCATGTTTTCTTGTTCTGCTAACATGAGTTTCTTACTGTAGGATCTGTTGGACTTGAAAACCTGCTCTCCCAAATTCTAAGACCCTTTTCAAACTGCCTTTGTATTCCATTTTAATAACTGATTGCTAATGGATTTTTTCTGTCATTTCAGACAGGCCTGTTTTAGTAACTGTCTGCTAGCAGAATTTATTTACCTGTTCATACAAATCCACTTGCGTTGTGTTAGCAAAGTGTGGTCGAAACACTTTTGAGGGAAACTGCTTTCTTCCATTTTCTACCCTTTCATTGCACTTCTGAATTGCTGTGGTGTGCTGTTTAAAATGTCCGTAGCACTTCCCACAATGCCGCTTTCCCCCTGCCCCTTTTTGCCCTCTTTTAAAAATGTTCTAATGTGAATGCTATAGCACTAAACCGCTATAGCACTTCAGCACTGCAGCAGCACCATTGAGATGCATTTACTCCATTGACTCCATTGAGTCAATGCATCTCAATGGTGCTGCTATAGCACTGAAGTGACGTCATGCCCCCACAGTTTCCCCCCAATCAAAATCATCTAGCTATGGGGCTGCCATTCCCAGGATGAACCCAGCTCAGAGTCACATCTCTTTGCCTCCTCAGAAACTGAGTGTTGCCAGAACCCACCTCATGCAATGTCCCTATGAGATCATATGGGAATATTGTCCAGTGGTCAAAATAAAAATGGTGCCATTTCTTAATGTCATAACGGTGTAATCATCTCAGTCTCAAATAATTATAAAGGTTACCACAGCAAGCAGTTCAGAAGTTTTGGCAGCTGGAACTCTGCTTTCCTGTAATGCCAGATGCACCAAAATACACATCATCCTGAGGCCATGGTCACCAAAGCACTGAAGATTGTGCTTCTATTCTGTACAGAAGCAAAAATCCTACAACAATTTTTCTCTTGGGAAAAGAACCAAGACTGTAACAGAGAAACAGCAACAACACAGAGGACAGTGGATGGAATATGTCATCTGGACCCACTGATAACCGCATCATGTGCAGGGGATGGTGATTATTTCACATTTGATTGGTGTGGTACCCACCCCAAGATAGTTTCATTGGGGAACTGTGAATGAGGATATTTTAGCAGGGCATTTTATTGCAGACCAGGGACTGAATAAAACCATGCTTAAATTCAACCCACTATCAGAACTTGAATTCTGTGATACTGGGGCAACCCTTGGCACTTGCATATAAATGTTTGGGAACATGAAAGTGACTTTTTGAATCCTAGCCTTGAATTATCATTGCAGTCTGATTCACATTTGTATAGCTAGGATTCCATAGTCAATGAAGATGCATTGACAGATACACACACACACACACACACACATATATGACACTTAAAATACTGTAAAGGGAATAAATTGCCAGGAAAATTTTTTATAACACACATACACACCAACCCACAGTTATAATACGGTTGCCAACCTGCAGGTGGTAGCTGGAGATCTCCTGGGATTACAAGTGATCTCGGGGTGATAGAGATCAGTTCATTTGGAGAAAACGGCCACTTTGGAAGGTGGAGTCTGTAGCATTATATCCCATTGAAATCCCCTCCCCCAAACCTCACCCTCTTCATGCTCCACTCCCCAAATCTTCAGGTGTTTCCCAATCCAGAGCTGGCAACCCTAACCATAACACATTTCAATAAACAACTCTTACACAGCACACCAATATGGTGAGAAGATTGTTTCCCATGTAGAATCTCAATGAAGTCCTAAAACTATTCTGTTTTACAAGTTGCCTTATCAGGTTTTTGCACTTTTATCTCATGGTTCTTTCAATAGGCATTTGTGTGATCCTGCCTTAAATCATTCTGCTGCATTTCCCCTTTGTTTATACTGCTCCCTGAATTTGTTTTTCTTGATGATGTACAGTTTTTAGAATCTCTGTTATTATTTTTAGAATATTTTTTATTCACAGGTATTTATACAGAGGCAGAATATAAACATGTTAAATGAGTAAATAAATAATCAGGCAACATCTCCAAATGCTTGCTGGAACAAGCTTCAAATAGTGTTAAAATGATCATGCTTAGGTATCTACAACTCAATCAGCAAGGAATACTCAGAAGATAGGACTCATGTGAATAAGAACCCTGGCGAATAAGAGCCCTGGCTTAATCTCTAGTATCTACAGCTGAAAAGGACAGAGTTTTTGGTGGACTATTACTTGTGAACATCAGGACCCAACCGTCCTTTCTCTGGGCCTGGCATACATTTTTAATCCTACCTCCCAACACATGTCCCATGATATTTCATGCATATAATTCCTGCTGTTTATCTTTCACAATTTTGTTTCCTTGTTTTTAATTTGTTGTAAGTCAACCTTATAGATATAGAGAGGCAGGCTAAAATTATTGTAATTAATTAATTGTTCATAAATCCTCAGTTCACTCCTCAACATCTCCACTTAAAAGGATTGTATGCATCGAGACTGGGAACAATCTTTGGTTGGGAGCTTAGAGAGCTGCCACCAAATCAGAGTAGATGATACTGGACTAAGTGGGCCAATGATAGTCCTAGACATCTCAGTGGCTAGAAAGAGGTGATCGATGGAACAATAAAGACCCAGTAATGACCAACTGCTTAATAATACTATTTGTCACAGTAGAATTCTATCAAATATTAATTGGAAAACTGTTCAGAGGTGTTGTTTCTAAGAGACAAAGAAGGATAACCAAAAATCCTTTGTGATAGCATGGTGAGCAATGTTTCTTTCTGATTTTAGGGGCCTGTTTTCATTTGAAGTGTGGTGATGGAGGAGAGTTTTACGGTGTTGGAAGAGAGTTTTATGGATGCCCAAAAGATAAATAAGTGGGTTCAAGATCAAAGAAAACCTGAATTCTCCATAGAAGCTAAAATGACTGAACGGTGATGCTATCATACTTTGGTCACATTATGAGAAGATAAGACTCACTGGAAAAGACAATAGTGCTTGGAAAAACTGAAGGCGGTAGGAAAAAAGGAAGACCCAACATGAGAGGCATTGACTCAGTAAAGGAAGCCATGGCATTCAGTTTGCAAGATCTGAGGAAAGCTGTTAATAACAGAACATTTTGGAGGTAATTCATTCATAAGGTCACTATAATTCGGAAGCAGCTTGATGGCCCATATCACACACTCAGCAGCCTATGTAAATGAAAAGTTATCTCTGTATTGGCTCATCCAGCATTTCAAAGCAATAAATAAAATGTAGTGATAGCAATAAGGTTGGGCGGAAGGAGCTACGCTCAGTTGCTTCTTATTTAAGATTTCTAAAACTTTAACATTCCGGTTCAGATGTCCATCTTCAAAAAAGGAAGTACTTGTCCCTGGGCTTGGTCTCTGCTTCCTTTCTCCATAATTGGTAGGCGCTGCCAAGCACTCCAGTCCTGTGGAGAGCAATCCCTCCATGCTTTCCTTTGTTGTATTAAACGACATCTATGTCGTGAAGAAATGATTAAAAGATAGCTCTGATCTCCCAACCATTTCCGAGCATTGTGCTCCACGTGAAGTCTATTTTTAGAGGAGGACAAAAATTGGTATTGATAGGAAACCTGTAAAACATGTGCAAAGGCCGTCAGAGAAATCATATCAAATGCATAACGGATAGACTGGAGAGCGATAAAAACAGCTCTACCACTTACGCCAGGAAACAGTGGGATGTCTAGTGCTGATCAAAAGCTGGGGGGAGGCAAACTCATTAATAGAGCTAACAGTAAGAAGTGGATGTTTTAACATATGTGAACGGCTAATTCAGGGATGCCACTCAAAAACCCATTACTCATCTCCTGCTGGTGCTGTTATGGGGGAGAAGAGATCATTCACAGAGGCCCAATCATGGTCTCTGAGCCACTATGTAGCTGATAATGAAGGGAAGGGATACAGTTTGGGAAATATTTGACCTTCTTCAGACTTTCAAGACTGAAGACTTTAGAAGCAGCAGATGGAGCCCTATAGTGTGAAGTGTTAATGAACGTAACTCATTTGACATGAAGAGCTTCACCAGAATCCTAAACTTGATTTCATTAGAGAATGTTGGGTTTTTTAAAAGTATTTTGGATACTGAACGTACCAAATAACAATATTTCAATGTTTTGGAAACATTTTTGCTCATGTTTACTTTAGGGACGCACACAGAAATTTTATATGAATCATTCAGGGTTCAGATTGTTATTAAATGTTTTGTATTTGTTTTCTTATAGCTATTAACTTGCCTGGTTGTCTTTTCTTTTGGTTATTCCTGGACACCCATGGATTGAGGTGGCAGAATTTGCCAAGAATTCATTTTTTCCTGTGTAGGCTGGTTTGCCAGCCACAGAAAGCTGACCTGGCCACTGTCACATAAGCTTTAGTAATATCCATGCTGGTCTACTGTAATGTGCTCTACAGGGGGCTGTGCTTGAAGATGGTTTGAGGGCAGGGCTGTTATGGGGAGGGAAAATTCTTTTTCTGAAATTCTCCTTTTTAGATATAGACATTGATTCCTCTTGCTCTCTTTTTTCCTTTTTTAAAAGAGGGATTTCTCTTCAATTTCATTTTGAAAAGAAACCTATGTACTCTTTTATAACTTTTGCCCTTGCTGTTATTTTATGTTACAGACCACAGGGTGGTGCACTAGCAGCACTCTAGCAGGAGGATAAGAAGTGTTGGGAATATGGTCGTATGAGGCAGAGTACCCTAATTGCCCCTCAAGGGTTCCCCCCATCTAGAACCAGGTATTAAATGTATTGGATAGAAAGTTAGCTTTTTCATTTCTTTGCTGCTAAGCAGTAGAGACTGTACTGTATAGTCCCCACAACAGACACCCTGTGAGGTCGGTGAGGCCGAGAGAGCTCTTTTGAGAAGTGCTTGTGAGAGAATAGCTCTGAGAGAACTTGTGACTGACCCATGGTTACCCAGCAGCTGCACGTAGAGGAATGGGGACTCAAACCCGGTTCTCCTAGATTAGAGTCCACGCTTCTAACCACTACATCGAACTGGCTATATGCATTGCATCAAACACCCTACCACATGCATGCATACATAATGCAGACGAAGTGAGAAAGCCAGCAGCAGAAAGCAAGGAATGGAAAGAGCTGACAAAAATTTAAAGAAATATATAGAAAGAAGCAAAACTGGGAAGATTCTGTTGTTCTTATTTTAGAGGAAATTAAAAGGGAGGTGTGAGTTGGCACGTGGGTTTGTCTTCCTTTCCCTCCATCCTCAGGTGGGGTGGTGGTCTGTTTACTGCAAGCAATGTAATCCTCAGGGCTGGCTCAAGGTATTATGGCTGTGATCCTAAAGACACTGTCCTGGGAGAAAGCCCCATTGACTAGCATGGGACTTACTTTGGGAAGGGTATACCATAGGTTCATGGTAAAATAAACTTCAGTTTCATGCAAGAGACCCTTTTAAAAGTATGTTGAATATTGTAAAGTGCTTCAAACTTTTCTTGGGAAACTGTTACATAAATGCAGTGAGTAAACACATAAATGGAAAATGACCAAGGTTAGAAGTCACCATGGCTTAATCAGTGTGCCTTAAATTCACATTTTGGTTGTTTGATCAAGTCTCTTCCAACAATAGCCTGCCACCTGTATGGGTGAAGGGCAAATCATCATATAATCTATCTACTCACAGTTGAAAGAGACAAAGAACAACAGAATGCGCTTACTTTCACACTCGGTAAAACGAAATCCTGATGACTTCTGCAAAATTATGCCAACCGTTTTAACTTTCTATTTGTAGGAGGAGATGAAGGATGGCAGTACAGATAAAAAAGTGAGATATTGATTCTTGCAGTATGATGGGAAACCTTAAATCTCGGGACCAGTGTTGTGCAGTTCAGATGAAAGAACACTTAATTTTAATGTGCATAAGCAGCTCTGAAGTTATCTCTGAATTAGAGAATGACTGATGTGCAGCTTGTGCGTCAGGACATTGGGCAAGGGAATTCAGAATGAGCGGCGTACCCTGTTCAACTGGTACATTTGCATCTTATGGAACAATAACCTCAGACTGTGTTGAATGGTATGTGCAAGGATTAATTTGAGCCAGGCTTTAACCCCTGAGTCCTGTTTCAGGGCCAAAGCTCGGTTCTAGAAGATAAAATAGTGAGTGGTATATCCCTAAACTATTCACAAGTGTGTGTGTGGGGGTACACAAAGATTCTTTGTCCCAGCCCCAGCTGGGTGTGCATGGGTGAAAGAGGGCACAGCAAGGCGGCAGCCACCCTGAGACCCTCCCCCAACAGCCCACTCACCCCGCAGGGAGCCGGAGATGACCGCAGTGATGAAGAAGCCTTGGAGGAGCCAGAAAAGGTTGCAGCAGCAGCACCGAGATGCGGTATAGAGAGAGGAGTGGTCCCAAGGGCTAGGAACGAGATGGGGCCATGGTCTACAGCTGCAGGACGAGCCTGACCTGGCCCACGGATAGAGAGGCGGGGACAGCCAGGAGGCGAGCCGGAAGAATGGCCGGGAGGTCGACCGGGGAGGGAGCCTGGGAGGGAGGGGCTCGGGGCAGCAGCATTTTAGCCTTTAAGGGGAGGTGGGGCCAAAAAGAGGGAAGAATGGGAGAACGAGGGGGTAATAAAAAGGAAGGTGTGGAGAAGGCAGGTGAGGAAGACTGGGCTGGCTACAGTGAACTGAGCACAAATGAGAGAGAGAGAGAAAGAGAGAGAAGTTGAGCTGGACCATGTCAATGTTCAGAAGCCAGATCATCCAGGACGAGTAAGAGTGGTGAAGTGACCTTCTGCCAATCTCGTCATCTGATGCTGTCCCTCCCTCCTTCCTGAAAGACCATCCCTCGGCTCCTGCCTTGCAACCCCCGGGACTGGGAGTGCGGGCTCGCCAATGCCCGGGTCGCTGTTCTCGGGCACAAGTGGGATGGCGATGGGCGGGAGGCCCTTGGGTGGTACAGGAGTGCATGACACTCTTGCAGGAGGAAAATTCCTGCCCAGATTGCCCAGAAAGGGGGACTTTTTAAAATAATATTTTTATTGTTTTTCAATTGCAAGACTAAGACTAATACACAGAAATCTACTGGGCTGGGGGAAAGGGGAAAACTATCAGACTAACACTAAAACACTCTAAACTACTAAGGTAGAGGGAATGGGAAGACCTAAGAAAGAGACAACAATCTTGGTGACATTAGTATTTACCGTATCACCTACTATAAACAGTTAGCATTAAAGATAAAAACTAGAGACTAAAGATTAAATGTAGAGGTCATTTTAACTAAAACTGCAGTTTAAACAATTATCTTAGTTTCAGAGTCTTTTCTTCTTGCGTTTCTTCAGTTTACTTTGTTTAGGAGCGGCTGCTTTCTCAGATTCCGATGTCTCTGAAGAGTTGGAACTGGTGCTTGTTGAATCCTGTGAGTTGGATTCTTCTTCTTCATCCTCTTCTTCCTCCACATTAGGATTTGGATTTTTTTCCTTTCTATTTTTAATTAGTTTTAAAAATTGGTACATAAATTTATTTGCCTTAGGAACAGAGTCAATTTTGACTTTTTTCCCTTCATACATGAAACTCAAACCTTCAGGGAATGCCCCTCTGTAAGGTATTCCCTTTTTTTGTAGAGAGTGTAAGCTCCTTATAGAGTCTCCTCCGCTTTCTCACTTCAAAGGGTACATCTTTCAAAATTTTAACATCTTCATTTTTGATTTTCAAAGACTTCCCCATCATAGATTTTAGTGCCAGTTCTCTGGTCAATCGATTGGTGATTTCAAGCAAATTTCCCCAGGCAGTTTATTTTTCTTTATAAAATCCAGATATGTTTGACAAGTTAAGTCCATCTCGCTCAATAAACCTTCCCATTTGTAATCCATTAATGGTGCAAGGGCATCTGTTAAGAGTTCTTTAAGTTTTCATTTTTTTCTTCCAGAATCCCTTGAAAGCGCATAATATACATAGATCTTTTCAGCTGGAGCTGAATTAATTGTGTTTTATTGGAGGTCCTTTCTTTTTTCACTTCCACTACAGTTTTATTGATATTCTCAGTCTTTGTTCCCATTTTTTAAAGTGCTTTCTCAGTCTCTGAGGTTCTTTTATCCATCTGAGTTAATTTTGCTTGCGAATTTAGAGTTAAGATTTGTCATCTGTTCCATTAGAGGGTGCAGTGCACTTGCTAGTAGTGCAGAGAGGGAATCGTTGGTTGATTGTTTCCTGAAAGAGGTTTTTTCTCCAGCATCATCTTCTGCCCTCTCCCTGCCATAATATCAACAAGAAGTAAGTTTTCCAAATTAAGATAAAAGTTCAGCGATTTTATCAGCTTTATGTTAATTTGCAGTTTCTGAATTCACTTATATACTCATGTGTTTTTTAGGCTTGTCGTCTTTTTATTCCCATTTTAAAATGGCTTTTCAGGTTTTACTGGGGGGGGAGTCTTGAGTTTCCCCTGCAGCCCATGCTTAAATTGTAGGAGCTTCTAAACACTACCAAGGCTCGGTAAATGCCCAAAAGAACATGAACAGAAGCTTAACTCATAGTTGGAGCCTTGGAGTTCTTATAGAAGCACTTTTCAGTTTTTGATTGTTTTCAATTGTGTCTGCTTGCTCCTGCAACTGCCTCTAAGTGCCATATTGGCTCTTCGGCAATGGGACCTTACGGGGAAGAAGGTGAGCCTCAATTCTTCGGCCGTTGCCTTGGAAGAGGCTCTCCTCAGCTCCCCAGGCTGGGGGTCTTCTAGAAAGACTCTGGGAGAGTCCGGATCCATCTAGGACCCCTCCCGTCCACCAAATCTTGGCATGTCTCCATCAGAGCAAGACAGGACGGGACCGAGTGGCGAGACACTTAGACTGGAAACCCCGAAAGGGGGACTTTTTTAACCTGCTCCACAGAATGATCATAATATGTGTTTGTTAAGTGCCATCAATTGACTAGAGACCCTATGAATTAATCACCTCCAAAACATTCTGTCATTAACAGCCTTCCTCAGGTCTTGCCGTGAGGGCCGTGACTTCCTTTACTGAATCAATGCATCTCATATTGCAGGGTTGTTGAACTCACTTGTTATGAGGGCCGGATCTGACATAAATGAGACCTTGTTGGGCCGGGCCATGTGTGTCATAAAATGTAATGCCAGGTAGCAGAGATATAAACTTTATAAAGTACACAAAAGGTTGGGGTTTTTTTACTTAAAAACATGCTTAAAACATTAGCACTCTTGCAATATTTTGTTTATTTAATGGTGTCTGATAACTGTCACCTCTTGCTCTGAATTATTGCATCGAAATGTCTGTGCTGTTGCAATCTTGAGTATGCTGTTCAGGTGTGTATCTGTAAGCTGCAAACCTACAATGATGCAGCAGCAGCAGAACTGGACGAAGAAGCAGAAGACAGCCAGTTCCACTGTGGGCCTGACAGAAGCCCTCTGGGGGCCTGATCCAGCAAGTTTGACACCCCTGTCATATTGTGCCTTCCTCTTTTCCTGCTGCTTTCAACTTTTCCTAGCATTATTGACTTTTCCAGTCACTTTTGTCTTCTCATAATGTGACCTAAGTACGATAGCTTTAGCTTCTAGAGAGAGTTCAGGCGTGCTTTGATCTAGGACCCACTTATTTGTCTTTTTGATGGTCTACTACGGTATCCATTAAACTCTCCTCTATCACCACATTAGAGCACACTAATCAACTTTCTTCCTGTCAGCATTCTTCAGTGTCCAACTTTCAGACCCAAACATAGTAATGGGGAATAGTATGGTATGAATTATCTTGGTCACCTGGAGCAGGAGCTCCTTTGCCTATTAGGTGACACACCCCTAATGTAGCCAATCCTCCAAGAGCTTACAGAGCTCTTCTTTCAGGGGCTACTGTAAGCTTTTGGAGGATTGGCTACATTAGGGGTGTGTCACCTAATATGCAAAGGAGTTTCTGCTACAAAAAGAGCCCTGCTTACACTTAAGAATATAGACAAGGCCTTTTGGCTGATTAGGTTCTAACTAAATTGGTAGAAATAGTGTGGTCTAACAGCGTACATTTTGGGACTGATTGCTGAGCCCCTTGAGGCATCTGAAAATGGAGAGGATTCCAAATCTAGCTGATCAGTGGCTATCCAGCCAGGGTGGCTAGGGAGGGGACTTTCTTGGTGCTGAGCAGCATCTGCCAAACTCTCAATCACTTTACCAAGTAAAAGAACTTCTCAGCACAGTTGTCTGAATTTGGATCCAGGGTGGTGCTGCCCAGTTCAGATAGCTGCTGAGCTGCTTCTAGCATAGCCCACACTAAACAAATAAACAAATAAATAATTGTTTAAATATGTGAACAAGCATGACATGCCCTTTGGGGGTACCAGAACAATGTGTTTTTGTGGTTGCAGATATGGGGTTAGACACTAATACTTCTCAAGAAGTAGGGCAAGATGCCCATGTGAGAAATGCTGCCCATCTGGGCAGTTTGGCAGCCACAGATTGATGCTGATTGACACCACCATAAGGTATGCAGAGATGCCGAATGAGTAAGCTTCATCTCAAATGTCAGAGTTCGGTTTCTCTCAACGACGTGCCTTTTAATGCTTAGAGGTGGTAGCCAATATGTGTGCGTGGCGAGGGGGTTGTGGCGATACAGTGTCTAATTGTTTTATGCATAGTTGTCATGTACGCAGTTGGACATGTTCAAGCTGTTCAGAGGAAGCCAAGCGGCGTGCTGAGTGTTTGTCTCTGATGATCACAACCTGTGAGCAGGATGCTTGCCAAACCAGCGGATGTTCAAGCATCCCTGATTACCCACCATTGCTTTAACATGGAGATCTTTCTTGACTGCTGATGCCTGGAGAAAGACACCCAGGAGTCTTTGACACATTCAAAATAAACTAAGCTGACACATTCCCTAAATGTCATATGGAGATCTTCATCAGGAGGACTTGAGGAATTAACTCAAGGAGAAAATGGTGTGAGGTTAACATAGAGGTTATCTTACGCCCTGTGGTTATGATGACGGCACTCTTCTGCAGAGCCAGGACAAGAACTACATAATTTACAGAAGCATGATTGCAGACTCTCTTGTGAAAAAAAAACGCAGCTTATGCAGGAGATCAGCTAAAAACCATAGTTTTAGACTACTTATTTCCTCTTTGAAATATCACAAGTGGACTTGCAGGTATCACTTATGGCATTATGCTGGCTTGCCTCTGCTCTGTGACATGAACACATGAAACTGCCTTATACTGAATCAGACCTTTGGTCCATCAAAGTCGGCATTGTCTACTCAGACTGGCAGTGACTCTCCAAGGTCTTTCACATCAGCAGAGGTCTTTCACATCAGCTATGGTCAGATCTTTCAAGAGATACCAGGGATCGAACCTGGGACCTTCTGCATGCCAAGCAGATGCAGATAAATCAGTGTTTGAGCTCTATGAGTTGGGATGAGGCAGCTGGTCTTGCCTTTCAGATGGAAGCTTGAGGAATTGATGGTCTTTCCAACCATACCGTACCGTACCATACCGTACCGTACCGTACCGTACCGTACCGTACCATACCATACCATACCATACCATACCATACCATACCATACCATACCATACCATACCACACCATACCACACCACACACCACACCACACCACACCACACCACACCACACCACACCACACCACACCAACAAAAATGGAGGTATACATATACATGAATACACATGAAAACAGGAAGCTGCTTTATATTGGATTAGATCATGCTGTTGTTCTTCTTTTTGAAAACCCCATGGACAGTAACAAAAGGATTAGATCATAGGTTCATCAAAATCAGTATTGCCTACTCAGTCTGGCAGCAGCTCTCTGGGGTCTTTCACATTATCTCCTCCTTGATCCTTTTAACTGGGGATGCTACGGATTGAACCTGGGCCATTCTGCATGCAAAGCAGATGCTCTGCTACTGATCCATGGCTCAGTGGTGTAGATATAGATAGATATTGATACACACACACACACACACAGACACCTGAAAATGGGCATCTGTCCACCTATCAGCTGGAAAGTGGGCCAATAAAGGATCAAGCTAACAACAAGGATGTGATATGAAGAGTATTGGTGTTGTATAAGCTGTAACTGGTATTGGTGGGATGGAGCTGATAGGGTCCTATGAATGTCACCTGATAGTTGAGTGGAACTGATATCTTTTAGGCTGTGTCTATGGGTGGTATTGCTATAGGCAGCATAGGTGGATATAGGATGAGGAGGGCTTGAAGGACATGGAGATTTTATCTGAATATCAGCTGTTGTGCCCTGAGTTGCGCACCCAAAGAGATTAAGCAAGAAAGTTGTATATCAGGCTGGAACACAATCCAGTTTGGCACAATATATTGGGGTTGCTTCAGAGTACATAAAGCCAGCCCTCTAGCAAGCAGAGTGGAGGTTGGCTGAGCATTCAGTAGCTAAAAATTGTTCCTAGGATATGATGTGACACCGAACTGCACATTTCCTCAGAGAAATGCAACAAAGGATAATAAGATACTTCAGATGTTTTTATAAAGATGCAATCCAAAGTGTCTCTACTTTAGTAAAAAAAGTAACATATGTTCAAAAGGTGTTTTCCAAGAGCCTAATAATATGAGGTCCTTCTGATTATGACGGTAGTCAAATATAGACACCCTCAAATGAATGATCAGGCAATGTCAATGGTACCTGATTGGCTGTACACTCTATGGTTTGACTTGCATTTTTATGGGTCAAGTGGATTTTTTAAAAGCTGTAGAATAAAAGCATAGCCGCTAAGCATGTTTAAGTGACAAAAAGAGAGAGATGCCTCAGTATTGACACCTGTTTTGGCTATGTTCACCCATAGGAGCCAGTTTGGTGTAGTGGTTAAGGGTGTGGACTCTAGTCTGGGAGAACCAGGTTTGATTCCCCACTCCTCCACTCACAGCTGCTGGATGACCTTGGGTAAGCCATAGTTCTGTCAGAGGTGTTCTTGAAAAGAGCAGTTTCTATCAGAGCTCTGTCAGCCCCACCTACCTCACAGGTGTCCATTGTGGGGAGGGGAAGGGAAAGGAGTTTGTAAGCCGCTCTGAGAGAAGGGTAGGGTATAAATCTAATCTCCTCCTCCTCCTCCTCCTCCTCTCTTCTTCTTCTTTGACTAGCTAACTTTCTAACTTGCAAATCCTGTTGGCTGGTTATTATTTTGTTGTGTTGATCACTCAGATTGACTAGTTGATGTCTCCTCAACAACTGTTAATTGGAAGATAAGTGAGGCTAGAGGAGGGGAAGGAAGTGGACCCTGGAAGCTCCTTTCAGAGAACCACCATCACCATCATGTCTCCATTGGCCAAAATTAATTTGTTCAGAAACTCGTCTGTACTGCAGCTTTGGTCCATATTGCCCATTACGGTGGCTTTTTGAGGAGATGCAGTTGGGGATCTTATGTCAGGAAAGTTGCTCATGCAAATACAAGCATCTCGCAGGGATGTAACCTATTTTGTGGGTATAACAGAATTTCTGTTCATCTCTCTTATTTTCATTATGCAACATTATATTGTTTAAATCTGTGGCGATGCCCAGGTACATTTGGCATTGCTAATGGAAATGTTATGTTTTCAATTTACTGCTTACTCAACTTTTAAGTATTCACCTTGAATATCTCAGCCATGACCTGCCATTTTATTTTATGCAGTATAAGTTCAACACACAATTACATGTCCATCTTTTAAAAACCCATTAGACTTGCATTGAATGTTCACCCATTTTGACTTTATTTTTGAAAGTAAAACCAGGAGGGGGCTTCCGGTCGGAGTTAAAATGGCGAATTGACGCACTTTGCGAGTTGTGCAAGGTGGACGGCGGTATCTGACGACAGTCTGGGCTCTACCTGGCCCAGCGCAGCACTCCCCAGGCGGGGGGGGGTGACAAGCAAGCAGCCAAGCCTGAGAGGGAGTTGAGATCAGTGTGGATAAGCTTCGGAGGAAGTTTGTTTACACCTTGATCTCCTTCTGCGAAGAGGGCAGTTGCAAGTCAGCACTACAGATACCAGCCGGGCTGAGAATTCAGCATAAATCCGTCATCTACCGACCTCTTTAACATCAAGATTAACATCGATTGCAGAAGAAGCACTGCGAAACCCCGAGATTACAAGTAAGGTAACAATTGAACATTCACTTACCGGTTTGAAGAAGAACGCAAAATCAAAATGTACGGATAAGCATATAAAGCTCTAAGGAACTAATCTGCTTGATTTAAAAGTAAAAGAAAGCTTTCCTTCGGAGAAAACGGTAGAAAAGTGACTTTGTTTTGCATTCCTGTGGTCAGCTAAGACTAAACTTTGCGTAGTAGAAACGAAACTGACTGTGATTCTATGGTACAGGAAGTAGGCTAGAGTGGATGTTTTTGAAATTGTCTTGCCGGATGTGTGACACCGGAAGTTGGATTACCGAGACGGACAGTTAAACAGGAAATTTCAAAAGAGCCTACTCTAGCCAGAAAATCATAGAGAAATTGCGCCCGCCATTTTGAGGAGGACTAAATTTTAAAAAGTTATTTTTAAACCGAAAAAGCACCGGAAAAAGTTATAAAGGTGGCGATTTGACTTTAAGATTGATAATATAAAGATTGTTTAGTTTTGAACTTGCCTCCAAGACGGATTTGAGGTCAAGACCAAGGGCCGCCTCATCACCAAGTCCAAGAATGACTGCAAAAGAAAAAAAAGAATGGCAGGCTGCCATGGAGGCGATGGAGAAAAGGATGACAGAGGTGGTGCAGAATTTGGGAAAGCAAATAGAATCACAGTTACAGCAACAGATGCAAATACAACTGGAGCAAATAGAACAAGTGCAAGTCCAAGTACAACAAAAAATATGGCAGAGTTGAAAGAACTGGTACTAACAGAAATGGCAGGGATAAAAAAAGATACGGAAGAAGTTAAAAAAGAGGTTCAAAGTCTGGTGACAAAATCAGAAGAAATGGAACAGAAACTTAAAAGAACTCTCCAAGAAAATACAAGACTGGAGTCCATGATGGAATATAGGGCTACTCAGAATCATCTGAAACTGAGAGGAATTGAAGAGGAGGAAGATCAGGACATACGGGCCTTAGTAATCAACACGTTGACAACTTACATAGGGGAGGATCAAGGAGATTTGGATTCAGACTTTGACCTAATCTACAGAGTAAACTCAGCTTAGAGAAAGAAATTACCCAGAGATGTGATTGTTCAATTTGTGACTACAAAAATGAAAGAAGACATTTTCAAGAAGCAATTTACACAACCGTTGGAAATTAATGGAAAGAAAATAATAATCTTAAGAGAAATTCCAAGAATGATTTTACAAGACAGAAAGAAGTTTAAGAAATTAACAGATAGGTTAAAAGAAATGAGCATCAGGTTCAGATGGGAGATCCCACATGGACTATCATTCTCGTACAACTCGGTGAGATTTACAATCAAAACAGAAGGAGATATGTATAGATTTAAAGAGAACAATTCTGACGATTTTAAAGACATTTAATTCAAAACACTGATGGATTACAAATTTTTATCTTGGAATGTAAATGGACTAAATTCACCAAACAAAAGAAGATTACTGAATCATTGGCTAGAGAAACAAAAATACAATATAATTTGTTTGCAAGAAACACACATTAGAAAACAAGACAATAAATATCTGATTAATAAAAAATTGGGAGAAGAATTTCATTCATCAGCAATTAACAAGAAGAAAGGAACAGTGATATATATTACTAAAGAATTGGAACCTAAACAAATCTTCTCAGATAAGGAAGGAAGATATGTTGGCGTGGAAATAATGATGTACAGAAAAAGGACATTGCTTGTAAATATATATGCACCCAATGGAGCAAAAGAGACTTTTTTCAATGACTTGACAAGAGAGTTGGACTGTTTAAACTATGATCAAATAGTTTTTGCAGGAGACTTTAATGGCACGGTGAATAATGCATTGGACAGGAAGTCTAATGCAATTGGAGAAACGGTTGGAAAACTGCCAAAAATTTTTTCCAGTTGATGAGGCAAGAGAAACTAGAAGATGTTTGGAGGAAGTGGAACCCTAAGATAAAGGATTATACATTTTACTTTAACAGACATAATTCCTTTTCTAGAATTGATATGATTTGGATGTCAGAGGAGATGGCACTAAAAACTCATAAAATCGAAATTTTACCAAAAAACAATTCTGATCACAATCCTTTACTTTGGATATCAAAAGAAAAATCAAAACAACTATACTGGAGAATTAATGAGGACTTACTGGACCAAAAATTAATTAATGAGACATTAAAAAAAAGAAACGAAAAACTTTTTTGAAACGAATTTGAATAAAGGTACTGATATACAGGTCGTATGGGATACATACAAAGCAGTAATGAGAGGTTTGCTTATCTCGCTGAATTCTAAAGATAAAAAGCAAAGGATGCAACAACAAAATGACCTTCATGAAAAAATTCGACAAAAGAAAAGGAACTAAAGAAAAGACCAGGGAAGAAAAAAATCATTAAAGAGATTCACTTTCTACAGGATCAATTGAATGTTCTACAAAATAGAGAATTATACTGATAAAGCAGTGAATTATTGGACTGAGATCCACAATGAGATACAAAAATTTTTGAAATGTACTTTTAAGAAAGACCCACAGATGTTATTGCTAGGTCTTAAAATGGAAGAAATAAATGTAACCAAGAGAACATTATTATGGTACTTGATTACAGCAGCCAGACTGACTTTTGCTCAATGTTGGAAACAAGACAAAGTACCTGAAACATGGGAATGGATTAAGAAGATGTTGTTTATGGCAGAAATGGACAAATTAACAAGAAAATTAAACAACAAAGAAGATGAAACTTTTTTCGAAGATTGGAAAGACTTTCAAGAATACTTGTTGAAAAATTGGGATGTTAAACGTGGTTTGATTTGTTTTGATAGCTATTAAGGAGAAATTGAAAGAGATTTAGACTTTTGAATTGTTACCATTAGTAAGAGAAAATAAGTTTAGTAGTAAATGTAACTGAATAAGAGAGATATCAATGGGGTTGGAGCATTGCGGGAAGCCTTGTTTGGGGGGAGAGGGCGAAAGAAAATGGATATGTATTGGCTTGTTTAAATTGTATGAACATGAAAATATATCCAATAATAAACTGTATTTACAAAAAAAAAAAAAAAAAAAAGTAAAACCAGGAGGAACAGAAATACTTCTCAAGAAGCTCCTGAATTGTTAGAAAGTTCACGTTTTCCCCGTAACACTATTCATGGTCATAGTTTCCTCTACCCATTGGTAGTTGACAGCAGTTTCTTTCACTTCTCCTTACTGCATCTTTTTTCCTCCTAAATTAGTTCATATGTTTGATCCCAGCAAATCAAGGAACATGAAATGAATAGGATAATGTTGTGATGCTACACAGATTTGGCTATATAATAGCATCCCTGGAAACAAAGCAATTCAGTGTTATAAGTCTAAGTGGAAGCATAAGGAGCTGTTCTAAATTTGATGAACTTTTAACGTATCTTTGGGACTGCCTTTCCTGGTATACCCCACAAAGAGCATTATGCTCTGCAGATAAGAACTTACTTGTGGTCCCCAGCCTGAGAGAGATCCAGCTGTCCTTTACAGGGCCAGGGCTTTTAGTGCCCTGGCCTCAACCTGGTGAAACTCTCTGCTGAGTAACATCCATGCCCAGTGGGACTTAATGCAGTTCTTCAGGACCTGTAAGGCAGAGATGTTCTGACAGTAGGGTTGCCAGGCCCCTGGTCCAGGTGGGGGTTCCCCCACTTTCGCGGGCTCTTTTCCACCCAGGTGACCAGTGGGGGAAGCCCCACATGTAAATGCCCCCAAGCATGACATGATGACATCACCTGTAAGTGATGTCATCACATTGCCAACATCAGGGGAGTAACTATTTAGTTTTTGGGCAAAACTCTATGGTAAAATTGGGTTCAAGCCATAGAATTTTGTCCAAAAACTAGTGTCACCCCCAACATCGGTGACATGATGATGTCACTTCTAGATGACATCATCGTGGTGCATGCAGAAAGATCCTGGACCAGCTCGTGGAGCCCCTCCACTAGCAGCTGGTAAGAACTTGGCAACCCTACCCACCAGGCATTTGGTTGAGGGCAGCAACAGCATCCATCTGGCTGGCACTCTTATCCCTCACCCCCTTCTGCAAGGTAGTGGCTCAATTAGAAGTATTGACTATCTAATTAAGTTGATTACTACAATTTTATTGTGATTTCAATGTTTTAACCTCAAACTATTATGAATATGATTGCTTTATTTATTGTTGTACATGGCTCTGCGCCCTGTTTACAGGGAAGGGTGGTATAAAAATTGAGTCTAACAAACAAGCAAACAAACAAACGGAGGGAGGGAGGGAGGGAGGGAGGGAGGTACTTTTATCTAAAATATATGATATGTGATATTCAAGTTATCCAAGCCTAGCTTTCAATGTTAGTGGAACAGAGATACAGGATATGAGTTTCTGGGAAAAGCATGAAAGTATGTGTAGTATCATGAACAGGACACATCAGCTTTGTTTAACTTTAGAAGGTTTTTTTAAAAAAAATATTGGCTTTCTGATTCTCTGGCTTGGCCTTTTCAGTTGGTCTCACTCATATACAGGAGCTCACTCATATACAGGAGCCCTGCAGGGCCAAAACTAGAGAACATGCAAAACAGAAACTTGACCCAGGCTTGGCCTTTTTAGTTGGTCTCACTCATATACAGGAACTCACTCATATACAGGAGCCCTGCGGGGCAAAACTAGAGGACATGCAAAGCAGAAACTTGACCCAGAGTTTCTTTTCAACAATATGCTTTTTCATGTGGTTCTTCATACATTATCTCTCTTTCATTTAAGGAGAATCTTTTCAAGATGGCTCATGAATTATACTTAATTCTGAAGAAGCTCACTAAAATTTGCAATTATGAGGGGTTCTGTTGGGTATATAGCCACCTGACTTCATTCATATGCAGTGGTATTGCCCTTATGCTAAGAATGACTGGAAAATAATCATTGAAAAGATGGAGCCTGATTTATTGGCCCTTTCCAAGTCTGGATCAATCATATGGATGACCCCAGCCAACTGGAACTCATATTGAAGGGGAAAAACACCACAACATTGCAAGGCCAATCACATCACTGAGTACAAGTGAGTTCAAAACATAGGCAGTCATTTCTTTAATAGGAGGACATTTTTGACTTCTTTGGAAGCAGTTACTATAAATTCACTGAAGAGGGCATTTTGGTACAGTTGTAATTTTTGGTGAAGTGCCCTGCCTTCATTCCTAATGTCCATAATCTCCTTGTCAACAGGCTGATGGAAGAAGCTCTGACAGCCAGCATGTTATAGTGGTTAAGAGCAGCAAACCCTAATCTGGAAATCTGGGCTTGATTCCCCACTGCTCAACCTGAAGCCTGCTGGGTGTCCTTGGGCCAGTCACTGTTCCCTCAGAACTCTCTCAGAGGAAGGGAAGATGATTGTAAGCTGCTTTGAGACTCCTTAAGGTAGAGTAAAACAGGGTATAAAACCCAACTCGTCTTCCCTCTTGACAGGGAAGGTTGGAATATGCAAGGTCTATAGTGCATAGTTAAAAATGACAAGAACATCCTGCAGGTGGCAGTAGAGGGGACAACTAGCTAGTATAGTGAGATTAAAGACTTTCTACTATTTTCAAATAGTCTCTTTCCTGCCGCCTGATTGGTTCAATTGGGGATTTCCTGCTCCTGCTGAGATCAGTTCTTTACTGACTTCCTCCTAGCCAGTTAGACAGCTAGACTTCTCTTTCTCTTTCCTCTTTCTTACAAAGTTTGTTCTCTTCTTAATAAACTGAGTTTATTCTTTAAACAGCTTGTGCTCCGGTTTACTGCATATCTACACTCTGCAAACAGGAACAAGGGGCATGGGTTCAAACAGCAATTCTTCCACTGGACCCATCAATTATAAAGTAAATAAATACAACCTTTTTCTGAATTAGTTTCTTATACAAGGACTGAACAAAGAGGAAGTTTAGTTTATTTCCACAGTATGACTTCAGCTTCAAGAAGGCTATATAAAACTGGACTGTGTTTAATGGTGAAAAAATAAACTTTTCTTCACAACTGTTCAATGGGTTCTCCCATTGGCTTTATATGTAGATGAATCCTAAAAATACATAGGATTGTTGAGTTGTTCAGGGTATCTGCTGAAAATGGAGTGTGTGTATGCTTGGCATTGCCAATGAGTTACTTGTGTTCTCCAGCTAGAGAAGAGAGGAGAATTTAAATAAGTGGAATGGAGCATTCATTGCCTTGAAAAAGACTGTTCCAGGGGGCAAACAACAAGGAAACACATCTCCCATACTCATACTCCCTATGAAAAAAGAAAGGATGTAACTGCAGCCTGAGCACTGTATTCACAGAACTTTATGGAAATGCTCTCTCCAGGTTCTGACCCAGAACCCAGTTTGCTTCTTGTTATAGTTCCTTAGAAAAGGAAGAAAGGCCAAATTAACCTGTGTGAAAAGCAAATATTACAGCATATGCAAATATTCTTTCCAGGCCTATGTGATCTTGATCGTGACCTTTGCCTCTGTGACAACTGTCATGGGGAAGAAGCCAGAAATTCTCAGTGAGTGGAGAAGGAACTTGCAAGGTTGTGTGGGTTCATCCAAGGTAAAAACTCACCTCTTAAATAATTACTAATGATGTTAAAAAGGCAATGCTAGAGCCAAAGCTGGCTTTTGTTTTTCAGAAACAACATGGTTTTGCAAATGCTCTGGACTAAGGACGATTTTTAGCATTTATGTTCCCTCATTTTCAAGTGAATATAGTAAGTGACCATGGAAGGCCACTTACATAGACATTCCAGGAATAGCAGTACAGCTCTTTGATCTTCTTAGGCCTTGAATGCCAGCCTCCAGGTGGGACCTGATGATCCCCTGGAATTACAGCGCATCTCCAGACTACAGAGATCAATTCCCCTGGAGAAAAGGGATGCTTTGAAGGGTGGACTGTATAACATTGTACCCCACTAAGGTTCCGTCCACCCCATGCTCCATCCCTAAATCTCCAGTAGTCTCCCAATCTGGATCCGGCAACTCTACCCCCCATTCCCCACCAGTGGTCTGGGTGGGGGACATGGCAACCCTACTTGCTGAGTTGAGGAATTCCATAATTAGCTCCCTCTTACACAAATTTCAGGGTTACCCAGATGAGTGGTTGGCTCTGTACCTTTTATCTGACTGGATTCCTTACATTACCAATCAAATTGCTAGGTATTTCCTAGCCACTATAAGGACCCATGGTCTGATTATGAATTATCATGAATAATTTTATTTCTATTTTTTTAAGTTTATGATCACTTATCTGTGTACTTTCTGATGTGTATATTTGTGCTAATTGGCTACATAGTGTTTTAGGTTGTTTAGAGTCTGTAAGAAATGCCTAATGAAGGTTCTGTGATTATGATGAATAGATAAAAAGGGGGAAATACTGTGGAAGGAGGAAAGGAAGAGTAAGTGGGAACTGATTCATGTTCTGTCTGACTGTGTACATTCCACTAGGGATGGGCATGAACCTCATCACAAACCCAAATGCATAAGGAAAATGTTTTTTGGAGGTTCGTAGGGCTTGTAGTGGGAAGTGGGGGGGGTGTTGAGAGGGATTGCTAAAATGGCTTGCATCTATTTCAGCCTACCAGCAGGGCTGGTGCACATGTCAGCTATTAGGCCAATATAAATGCAAGCCATTTCAACAATCCCTTTTGCTCCCCCACTTGGAAGGCCATCCTACCGCACGCAGATCTCTGGGGGGGGGCAGCTTCTCCTACCTAGTACTTTAAAGAGCCAGGCAGGAGAAGCCTCCCAGCCTGGTCTGTCTGTGGTGGCGAGAGACCTCCCCACCACACACAGATCCTGGGAAAGCTTCATGAACCTCACAAAATGAACTGGTTTAGTGAACGGGAAGGCTCATGAAAGTTCATTGTTCATGCAGCCCCACGAACCACAAACTGAGATGACTCTCCATTTTCCTGGGTTGTGCCCATCCCTACTGTTGTGTCCTGGGATCAGAAGGCAGAGCTGGCGAAATACAGCCAAGCTTCGCTCTCTGAGAACAATAGGGACTAGGTTCCTGAGCTCGCCAGTAGTGAACCAATGGCAGCATTGGCGGGCGATTCAAACCCGCCAATAGGAATATAGGGCCGTCCCCCCTAACTGTATATAGTTGGCCTCCGGCCGTTACTGTGTGTTCTTTGTCCTGTGTGAAGTACGAATAAACGCGTCTTCTCTTATGTCGTCGTCCGAGTCATGAGGCCCGAAATCCAGTACTTTACAGTGGCGACGAAGGTGGGATGTCAACGCCTTCCGTGACTCCATGAGCGACGAAAAGGACACCGCCGAGCGCCGCATCGCTGACCCCGAGAGCAGCACCGCACCGCACCGCTCGCCGAGCATCGCATCGCTGACCCCGAGAGCAGCACCGCACCGCTCGCCCCGGCGCACGCCTTCCCAGACAGAACCATGGCCGCTTCTCATGTAACACTGGAGCACTTCGATCCGTCGCAGCCAGAAACCTGGGATGCATGGGTCGACCAGCTCATCAGCTATTTGGAGCTCAACGAAATCCGCCACCCCGACCAGAAACGAGCGATCCTGCTGAACGCCTGCGGCACCCAAACCGTCCGCCTCGCCAAGAGCCTCTTGGTGCCCCGCACGGCCTTGGAGAGCTCGTTTGGGGAGATCCTGGATGTCCTCAACGCTTACTTCAGCCCCCGGCCGACCTTCCTGGCCAAGAGGATGGATTTCCAGAGGCGAGTCCAGGCCCAAGGGGAATCCATTGCCACCTTCCTGGCCGCGCTAAGGGCGCTTGCGGTGGACTGCGGATTCCCGAAGGTGGAGGACAACCTGCTGACGCAGTTCGTGTGGGGCCTGGCGGACTCCAAGCTGCGGCGCAAGTTGGTTGGACACCGGAGGCTCTCCTTAGACGAGGCCCTAGACACCGCAACAGCCCACGAGGCCGCAGAAGGGGAACGCCCGGCCGCGGCCGCCCATGTGGTCGGAAGGAGTCCAAGCCCCGGGAATGTGGATACGGAAGAGGTCTTCGCCCTCAGACCTCAACAACGCCGGCCGGCGCCGTTCCAGCAGGCCAACAGAGAGCCAGCCAAGCCTTCCGGCAACCGGATCGTCTGTGCCAGCTGCGGGGAAGGCCACGGAAGGAAAGCCTGCAAGTTCCGGGATGCTGTTTGTCACGGGTGTGGAAAGCAGGGACACCGCGCACGGGTCTGCCGGTCCAAGGGCCACAGGAATTCGAGATCGTCGGCTCCACCGCACCGCGCATCGTCTACCGCCTACGAGACAACGGAAGAGGTCGCCGAGTTGTACCATCTCACTGACCAGCCGCTGCAGGTACTTCGCCTCCCCAACCCCAACCTCTCCTCTACCCCGAAGATCCAAGTAACCGTGCGGATCGAGGGGTCCCCTGTTGCATGGAAGTGGACTCGGGATCGGTGGCGTCCATCATTTCCCTAGACACTTTAAAAAAACTTTGCCCATTAGGGGGACCCCTTCTACGTCCATCGCCACTAAGCTTGGTGGATTTTCAAAAGAACCCTGTCCCCATCCGGGGAGTCGGCACTTTCCGAGTGCAGTACAGAGACTTTGAGGGGAACTTGGACTTGGTGGTGGTAGAGGGAAATCTCGTGAGTCTCCTGGGGCGGGCGTGGTTCGAAGCCCTAGGCATAACGATTGGGGGAGTGAATAAGTGCGGGGTGCGGGACTGGGGGGCGGTGTGCAAGGAATTCCCTGAGGTTTTTGACGGGAAACTGGGGTGTTATAAAGGGCCCCCGGTGTCGCTTCACTTAGACCCCACCGTGACGCCCGTTCGACGGCGCTTCCGCACCGTGCCCCTGGCCCTCCGCCCGAAAATAGAGGCCGAACTGGACCGGTTAGTGGCCCAGGGAGTCCTAGAGCCCGTCCCGAACGCTCGATGGGAGACCCCGATTGTGACACCCGTCAAGCCAAACGGGGAAATCCGCATCTGCGCGGATTATAAGTGCACCATTAACCAGGCACTTCAGGCGCACGCATACCCCGTACCCATGGTCAGCCATGTCTTAGCCACACTGGCGGGGGCGCGCATATTTGGAAAGCTGGATCTCGCGCAGGCGTACCAGCAACTCCCGGTAGATGAGGCCACGGCCGAGGCGCAAACCATAGTGACCCACCGGGGGGCCTTCCGGGTGAAGCGGCTGCAGTTCGGGGTCAGTGTGGCCCCAGGGATATTTCAAAATCTAATGGACGATTTGTTGAAAGGGATCCCTGGGGTGATGCCGTTCTTCGACGACATCCTCATCGCCGTGACCACCCCGGAAAGCTTCGCCGCCCGCCTCCGAACTGTACTGGAACGCTTCCAAGCCGTGGGGCTGAAAGTGAAGCGGGAAAAGTGCCTCCTCGGGGTGCCGGAGGTGGAGTTCTTGGGATACCGGGTAGACGCAACAGGCCTGCATCCGGCGAGGGACAAGGTGAAGGCCATCGTGGAGGCCCCCGCCCCGAAGTCCAAGGCCGAGCTCCAGGCGTTCTTAGGCCTCCTGAACTTTTACCACGCCTTTCTCCCCCACAAGGCCGCCGTGGCCGAACCCCTGCACAGACTGCTGGATAAGGCGACACCTTGGGCCTGGGGAGCGAGGGAGGCGGCGGCGTTTCGGGGGTTAAAGTACTCTTGATTTCTAACGCGGTGCTCGCCCACTTTGATGAAAAGCTCCCGGTAATCCTTGCGTGCGACGCATCACCGTATGGGGTCGGGGCAGTCTTGGCACACAAGCTACCGGATGGAAGGGAAGTCCCGGTGGCTTATTACTCCCGCACGCTGTCCCCCGCGGAGCGGAACTATGCACAAATCGACCGGGAGGGCTTGGCACTGGTGGCGGGGGTTAAAAAGTTTCACAACTTTGTGTACGGGCGGCCCTTCACGCTCGTAACCGATCATAAGCCGCTCCTGGGACTGTTCGCGGCGGACAAACAAACGCCGCAGGTATTGTCACCCCGGGTGTTGCGCTGGTCCTTGTTTTTAGCGGGCTACCAGTACCAGTTGGAGCATCGGCCGGGCAAGGCGCTGGGTCATGCCGACGCCTTGAGCCGCCTGCCGCTGCCGCATACAGGGGAAGATCCGGCCCCGGCTCCCGCAGTCTTGTTAATGGAGGAGCTGCCAAACCCCCCTTCAGGCTGCAGACGTGGCCGCCCGCACGTCCCGAGATCCCATTCTCTCCCGGGTCCTAAACTGGGTGGTGAGGGGATGGCCAGCGGAACAGACAGGGCCAGAGTTCACGGCATACAAAGCCAGGCGGGAAGAGTTATCCGCCTTAAAAGGGTGCTTGTTATGGGGGGACAGGGTGGTCATCCCGGGGCCCATGAGACAAGGGGTTCTAGAAACGCTACATGAGGCCCACCCCGGCATTGTACGCATGAAGGCTCTGGCAAGGAGCTACGTGTGGTGGCCCGGGATGGACGCCGAAATTGAAACCTGGGTCCGAGGGTGCACACGGTGTCAGGAAGTCCGCCTCAATCCCCCGAGAGCGCCAACCCAAAGCTGGGAGTCTACCCACAAGCCGTGGTCACGCCTACACATAGATTTTGCGGGGCCATTTCAGGGGCTCCAGTTCATGGTGACGGTAGACTCCTACTCGAAATGGGTGGAAATAAGCCCAGTGTCTACCACCTCTGCCAAAGCGGCAATAAGGGCCCTGCGGAAAATATTCGCGACGCACGGGTTACCAGACACAATCGTGTCAGACAACGGGGCAGCGTTCACATCTGCTGAGTTTCAAGCGTTCCTCGAAAGGAACCTAATCAGGCACATACGATCAGCGCCCTTCCACCCGGCAACAAATGGACAGGCGGAGAGAACGGTACGCACCGCCAAAGAAGCCCTGAGCCGCATAACGGAGGGGGACTGGGAGTTCCGGCTGGCCCGCTTTTTTCTAACATACCGCACCACCCCAAACCCCATCTTCGGGCATTGCCCCGCAGAACTATTAATGGGCCGCCGCCCTACCACTTTATTAGACAGGCTCCACCCGGACCGAGCCCCAGAGAGAAAGCTGGTCGAGAACCGGGAGGCTCCCCGAAGCTTCCTCCCAGGGGAACCTGTCTACTTCCGGAACTACGGGGCGGGGCCTCAGTGGGTGGCCGGGCGCATCCTAAAACCCACCGGGCCAGTGTCCTACGAAGTCCTAACAGATGGGGACCGGGTCCTCCGTAAACACGTCGACCAGCTCCGGAGGCGGCAAGACCCCGACACAGGGATCCAGTTACCGGGAAATGCCGCGACCGCCCCAGCATCCGATCGACTGCAAGCACCGACAGCGGAGCCAGCGCTGGAAAGTCCACGGAATCCGGAGGGGGCCCCGGTGACAGCTGAACCGCCGCCGCCGCTGCCGCCGCCGTTACAGCCGCCACCGTCACCGCCTCAGCTACTACCAGAGATCCAAGCTCCTTGTGCTGGCGGACCACCCGATAGGGGCCCCGCCAGTCCGGTACCGGCCCCCGACGATCGCTAAGAGAACGGAGGGCACCAACATACTTAAAAGACTACGTCACCTGATAGGAGACGAACTATGGGGGAGGGGTGTTGTGTCCTGGGATCAGAAGGCAGAGCTGGCAAAATACAGCCAAGCTTCGCTCTCTGAGAACAATAGGGACTAGGTTCCTGAGCTCGCCAGTAGTGAACCAATGGCAGCATTGGCGGGCGATTCAAACCCGCCAATAGGAATATAGGGCCGTCCCCCTAACTGTATATAGTTGGCCTCCGGCCGTTACTGTGTGTTCTTTGTCTTGTGTGAAGTACGAATAAACGTGTCTTCTCTTATGTCGTCGTCCGAGTCATGAGGCCCGAAACCCAGTACTTTACACCTACATTCAGCACTGGCATGACAGAATGTTTCATGGCAGTCCTGCAGATTTCAAGCAGCTTTATGGAAGCTTTGCAGCACTTTGCAGTTATGTCTAAACTTCTAAAATCCAAAGGACCCAGATAGAGGGCAGGCCTAAAAGACAAGCTGTTCAGCTGGAATAGAGGAAGTGCCTGTTACTTGCACCAGTATGACAGTAGAATCCTACAAAATTAGCAGGCATAGACTGGAGTAGCTCTGCACAGGTGGCAACTCTTTTTAGGATTATACTGTGAATATACTAAAGATACGCTTTAGAATTTACTGCCAAAAGTGTAAGGATGGTTAGTTTAAATGACTCTCATTGGGGATTAGACCAGTTCATGGAGGATAGGTCAATCAATGGCCCAGGATGTATTTCGAGGACATGTAACTTTCAATACTAGTTGAGTTGCCGAATTGTGGTTGGGAAATGCCTGGAAATTTGGGGGTAGAGCCTGGGGATCAGGATAGAACTTTGCCAACCTCCAGGTAGCACATGAAGATTGTCTGGTATGAAAAAGTATATACAGACATGTGCTAGATGCCCACAGAACAAAGCAACAACAAATGAGACTAGATTAAAGCTATAACATCATTTGTGGGTCCAGTTTACTTTGGCAGCAGCATCAGCACACTTGGAAATAAGGGAGGAGACCTTGCCCAATAAGTATATTACAGGGGAGATCCTAAACAGGTATTGGTCCAACTATTAATGTTATAGTGACTAATGCTAATGTATTTTCAGAATCAATGAAATGGTCAACTTGAATGTAAGAATCCTATATAGGGTAAGATGGATTTACTTATTTATTTCTATACTCACTTTGTTTTATAGAGATTGGTAAACCAGTATAATATAATGTAATTTCACTGTAATATCACTGGAATTCTTTGTTTATAGATTTGTTCCTGAGGAAAGACCAGAGGTCTGAAACACTTAGATATCCAGAAAACGTGTTCAGACACTAAATGATGTTATGGCTTTAATCTAGTCTTATTCATTGTCATATTCTGTGGGCATCTAGCACATGTCTGTATATATTTTTTTCATGCAAGCACCTGGGGATTCCTATTATTACAATTGATCTCCAGACAACCAAGATCAGTTTTTCTGGAGAAAATGGCTGCTTTGGAGGGTGGACTCTATGGCATTATACTCTGCTGAGATCCCTTCCCTCTCCAAACCCTTCCCTTCTCAGGGAAATCTTCAAGTATTTCCCAACCCAGAGCTGGCAACCCTAGATGGGAGGGATGATATTAGGCCATACAGTCCACCCGCCAAAGCAGCCATTTTCTCCAGGGCAATTGATTTCTATAGGCTGGAGATAAGAACATAAGAGAAGCCAATGTTGGATCAGGCCAATGGCCCATCCAGTCCAACACTCTGTCACACAGTGGCCAAAAATACCAGTTACCATCGGGAGGTCCAGCAGTTGGGCCAGCTGCAATTCCAGGAAATATCCATGATCCACCATGCCCATTGCTGGGATCATAAAAGGAGGAAATTTTAGCCACTATGCTGTACCCGTAGATCTTCCCGGGATTTCTGCTTGATCACTGTGAGAAACAAGATGATATACTTTGTTATGAACCTCCATGAGATCTTAATAGTCATACTACTTCCCCCCCCCAAAGAAAGTATAGTTGCCAGCTTAGGGTATTGTTGAAAATATATTATAAAGGCATGTTTCATAGCAAATCAGGTTATCTCACACTTCTGTGGCAACCTGGATCTAATTCTCTGTGTGCAGGAATTTGTACAATAACTAGCTTGTACACTCAATGCATTATTGTATGTATTGTGTTTTGTTTTTGTTTTTTGTTTTTTAAAAAACAGGTTATCATACAGCCAAGGGTACAGACAATATAAACAAGAAAATGTCATTGCACCAGTCTGTGCAAGTCACAAATAGAAATCTGTTGATGAAATTTTTCATGGTATTTTATTAGTCTGAGCTTATTGTTTGGCTCTGTGCATCAAGATGCAATAACAATCATCACTAGGGGGTCAAATCCTGACATCTTTACACATGCAAAGCTTTGTATTTTATTAATGTTGAACAAACACAGGGAGAACTACAGATTTAACAATTTCCTGTATTTCTCAAAACCACACTACAGAAGTTGTATAGTGTCTTGAAGTTCTGAAAATATCAACCTCATTTTGAGGGTTAAATTATTTCAAAATCCTTTTTGACTATACAGTTTTACTTGCATATTTGCAGCTTGGCTGCATAGATCAAAAAGCAATGGGTTGTAGTCAGTGGTAGATTTCTACTAATAGAACAGGGGTGATTTTTGCCAGTTACCTGTTCCATTAAGATTCCTGATTCACAATTAGAGATATTCCCAGAGAGCCTTTTCCCTCAGGAGAAACATTCCAGGGAACATCTGCGGCCATTGTAGGATGGGAGATGACAACATCCTGTTCTGCTGACAGAAATCCCTTCTGATCCTTTATTGTGTGAATCAAACCCCTGATTTTTTTTTTTAATCATGCATTTTCCACATGATTTCTCCATTTCCCCCCATGAGATGAATGCATTTCTTAGCAATATTTTTGCACCAATAAATCAACATTATATAGTATCCATACACTGGGCTGGACCCTAAGGAACTCTTCTAGAAACTGTGACATATTCTTCCAGGGCATGGAGTCTTCCACTAGCACATGGGTTTTTGGACCAGATGGATGTTCTGCCATTAGTAGAAATTTAGCATAGCACCCAACCCTGTATGCATAAACTGGATGCAAATACAAGGAAACAGGCATACAAATACAAGGAAACAGGCATACCAACCATTGTGTGTGTGTGTATGTGTGTGTGTTAAATATTAATTAGTATAAAAATAAGCAAGCAAGAGAACATTTGCTCATCCATTAATGAAATCTGTTTGATGACTATATTGTTGTTGTATGGTTTAATTATGTTGTAAACCATAAGCCATCTGGACTACATGGAAAGGTGATGCAGAATGATATTTAGTCATTCATCTACATTTAAAAAAAAACCTCACCTTCCTCTTCACTTATCGTGGGGCATAATCAAACATAAAATATGCAATAACTAACACAATCCAAGGGTTACAATCCACAAAGCATAGCCATTAAATAATTCTTTTAAAATTAATAAATGTGTTTAATAATAAATCCAATACAGTTTTCAGCCACTGCCTACCCTGTCCATGTCCTTCAGCTACTCTGTTTTCCTCTTTCCATTATGCCTCCCTGTCTGTCCAGCCTTTATGCTTTTTCACTTCCATTCCTTGGAACATTGAATTTGGGTTCTCTGTTTGGGGATGCCATTCTCTTGGTTGTGGCTGGAGATTTCCTGCTATTACAACTGATCTCCGGGTGACAGAGATCAGCTCACCTAGAGAAAATGGCTGCTTTGGAAGTTGGATGCTATAGCATTATTCCCGAAACCCTGACCTCCTCAGGCTCCACCCCCCCAAATATTGAGGTATTTCCCAACCTGGAACTGACAACTCTATCGTTGTGAGGCTTCTATGCTGCTTTCTCACTGATCCCTGCATTCAACTGCCTGTTTACTTGAATCTTCTGTTTCTCAAGCAACTTGAGGTTCACCTCTTTTTTAAAGCTTGTTCTTCTAGGCCAGTGCCAGGGGTTGGCAAAGTCTTTCACTTCCTTACTGTTCAGAAGTTCTTGACTCTTTTTGTCCTGATTCCTGGTAAAAGGAACTTCTCACTCCCACTTTAGTTCTGAAGCAGCAGACTTCATTAAGGAACTGTTTATTGTTGAGCAGTTAGAATATTTGTAAAGATTTCATGCAATTATAATTCTTGTGAAGAAATGAATTTTTCATGGGAGGTTTGAAATAAGTAAAGCCTTCCCTGTGCCTCTTAGTGGTTCACCCCCCCACCCCGGGCAGAGAACAAGACGGGGGGGAGTCAGTTCAATTGCTTCCCAGATTTACCTCAGTTCACCTTCATACAAATGCCAAATAGATCTAGCAGGAGAGATAATGGGTGAGCCAGGCTCTCTCCCTTCAAGCAGGGAACAGAGATCTAGAGGTGTTAAATGCCAGAGAGGTTTCAAGAAGGAGATTCTTGGAGATCTCCAGGAAATGCCTCTTTGACCTGGCCTGACCTGGTCAGGGGGTGGGGAAAAGGGAGGTGATAAAAACTCCTTGCAAGAGGAAGGAGCTCTCTTTTCCTGGGGTGCTGCATCCATGAGAGGACGCAGACCTGTCTCCACTAGGGAGGCAGCCATTGACCATATGCTCACCCAGAGAGCTACAGCAGGCTTCAAGGTAATGGAAACTCTGAGAGACTTGTAACTCCCTAAGCTTTAGGATCTTGTCCTATTTTAACATGTATAGAGAGAGGGACAGAGGATTTGCATTTTACAAATTTCTTTTTGAATCCCTTGTTCAGTCTGGTGCAGTGCTAAAAGTATGTTTGTAAACATTTTCTTTTTAATAAATACTTTATAACCTTTGATACTGATAGTGGTTTTCTGTACCACATAGACCTCCACTGTCTCGGACATGCTATTTTAAAAGGAGCACCAGGGGAAGGCAGTCAGTTGGCAAGTGGCTATTCCTCCAGGAGTGCACAAGGCAGGAAACAGTCCCCCATCATGACCAGGTCCTGGGAAGTGGGAAACACAGAGGCAAGGCCTCAGAACTGGGAAGGGAAACTGGGAGTCTTGACCCAGTGGGACATTCCATACAAAGGTCAGGTGGTGGTGCCAAGCTACCCAAGAGTGAAAGAAAAGACCCTTCAGGGGTTAAGAAGAACTTAAGAGTGCAGGGCTGAATAGGGCCTGCAAACCAAAGCCACAGTTCTTATAATCACATTTACAACAGTATTTCACTTTTAAGTATGTTAAAATATTGGGCTGCAAAATTAGGTAGTGTCCCTACTCCATGCTTCATACAAGAAATGTGATTATTGCATGTGTGCTGGTGATTCCCCATAAACTGTGGATGACACACATTTGTGGATATTTGCAACTAATGTGTACCAAACAGGAAAAGGTGGCCCTATCAGATGTGCTCCCATATACACATAATGGGCTTGTGTCTTTTTTACAAATTTCTGGATAGAATGACTGGAAGTAACTCCAATGCATATACAATAGTGGTGCATATTTATTAATTTATTTTGAACATGCATGCTACACCTTTTAGAGGCTTACTTCCAGATACTTACTTCCAGAAGCCACTACAAAGTCATCAGAAGAAGTGGTGGAAGCACCCAGACACTATCCCATCATTCTTGGAACCAACCACACGTGAGAGCTTTCCCCCCTATTAGCTTGCACCTTGGATTGTTGAGACCATTAGAGAAAGTGGTAGTAGCAAGGCCCTCTCTGCTGTTCCAGTTTTTAATTTCTGTTACTGGGACCCACAGATGGAGACGAGGAAGCAGACAGGTATCTGTATATCTGTCCTGGTCCACCTCCAGTTGAGAATCCTCCCACTTTCCAGCTACCAGTGGTCTTTAATGAGGCCTTCAGAGGAAGAGAAAGAAGCAACCCCTCCCTTTGGGATCCCCCTCCTTCCAGTTTCCAAGGACCACTTGTGAGACAATCCATCATGCCTAGACTCAACTGATAATCCCCTCTCTCTAGCTTCCAACATCCATTGCTGAGGCCTTCAGCTGAAGATGAGGAGGCATCTGGCCACCCACTCCGTGTGCCCAGATCCAGCTGTATCTTTATACAATTCTTAACTTTGTTTTCATGGGCTTCCTATTTTTATGTACAATAGGAATCTAAACAAATAAATGAATGTGTAGTAAGAGATTGCTGTCCTAATTGTGAGCTGAAGTGGATGGCGAACACACACAAGAGAGTTCAAGAGTCATTAATTCATGGTAAGTGACCTTGAGAAGAAAACTTGAAATTTAATGGAGCTTTGGACCCATTCACGAACTGAATAGTCTCCGCCACCTTCACCAGTCCTCAGTATGAAGAAAAAAACATTTGTATAGAGATTCAAATACCGTCAAAAGGCAAAAAAGAGAGTGTCTCTTGAAACTGTTTAAAAAGTCAGTTGTTAAAGCAAGTGTGGGTTGAGTGAAGCAGAACCATCTAATCAGGTTTGCTGCAACCTTAATAGTCCCAGATGATTCTCAGAACTTTACAAGTTTGCAAGGGGTGGGAAGGAGGAATCTAAAAGACCATTTTCACACAATAAGCCTGTCAACCATTGTGTGATTCCTAAATGACTTTCTTTTACTATTGCATTTTTAAGGATGCCAAGATATCAATAGACCTGTCTGAAATCTTTGCTAAACTGAAATTATAGGAGATAACTTTATGTTCATCTATTCTCTTATGAGGCACAACATAACAGCCCACCCACTTTTTGGCATTATAAATCAGATAGGCTAGCTAGTTAGTGACGATGTTGCTTTTAAAGAAATATCTGAAGAGAAATGTGCATGGTTCCCTCCCCCCTTCCTGTGAATGAATTGCACACAGTAAGCATTTGTGGTCCAATTGCAGTTTTCAGGATTTTTTTTAAAAAATCATAACCTGCAATTTTAATGAGATTTGGGGGTTCTGATAATCTTTCTGAAATAAAAGAGATGTGTTCAGAGCTGTCCATTGTTTCATTTTTTATTACCAAATTTTGCAGAGAGTGCTTTTTCATTGTGGGTTCCTGGACCTTTTAGATTCCTTCAGTTTATTCATAACTTGCTACACTAGTACACATATAGAAACATTGCACCTCTTCCCTCATCCTGATGCAACTACAGGTATGCTTCAACAAGATTCTGGTGTTTTATTGATGCACAGGAATCCACGTGGGCATCATTGAAACACCACACACATACACAAAGAAATCTAGATGTATTTGTTCTTTTTTTTCTGTCAGTGCTCACATGCACATCATTAACATATGCAAATGAACAGAATGATGCTGAGAGTGAGCAGCACTTGCTCCAGTTTCAGAATTCATTTTATATATTTCTTCTAGATCAGAATAAAGGAGGAATGACACCCGGAGTGAATTTCCAGAATAATGAAGGAATGGCATCCGAATCTTGTGTGTGTGTGTTTCGGTGTGTGTAGAAGGTCTTCTCAAGGCATTCCTTGGTGCTGAAAAAAAAAATGCATTGAATTATCCTCAATGGGAATATGCCTTCCCTTCCCAAAGAAAATGTTCAACAATGAGAGCTGCTGGTAAATATGCTTTTATGTAGACATCCAACCAAACTCTCCACTGATCCTTTTATCTGGAGATTCTGGCAATTGAATCTGGTATCTTCTGCATGCAAAGCAGACGTTCTACTACTAAGCTATGGCCCATCCCCTAATTTATGATTGCAAGTCTCTGTGATGGTCACATGTCAGATGTCACGTGTAATTTGGCCCTTAGAATTCTGGCCACTGTCTTGTCAGTCACACAGGGGTGCCATTTTAGGGTTTACTTGGTAATAAGGACAAAGGGATTGTGAGGATAAAATGTAGAAAGGGAGGCTGGTGTTGTCAGCCATTTTGAGAGAAAGGTGAGCTATAAATGTATTTAAAAAAATATCTTGCCTTCTCTGAATTTCCTACATGGCGTCCCTGCTAGCAATCTTGTACCTATATAAAGTTTGTGAAACATTTACAGTTTTGAATCATGTCTTAAAAAAAAAATAAATGCCTTGCCTTTTATTCACCGTGCAGTGAGGTCACTAGATTGTCAGTTTTATACTTATGACTTTAGTCCTATGCATCATGCTAACCAACATGAGCGTATGATTTTTTTTTTTAAAAAAAAGCATTTCGCATAATTAATAAATGCCAAAGTAATTCAGTTCAGTGCACTGATGCCCTCATCGCTTGCTTCAGGTATGTTGGCTTCGGTATCAGACAGCAGAAGTCTGGAAAACGAAAGGAACGAAGACTTCACTTTAAATATTCATTTCAAAAACCTTTGGTATCTGTGGCAAGGTGTAAAAAAAGCAAGTACGGAGTCTTCTTGCCTTATAAATATCAGCAAGACCAGATAAGGCAGACTGCAAAACAGACATAAAGAAAATTATTCCCAGTACATTAAGCCTGACACTTTTATAACTGAAGAGCAGACATTTAAGGTGAGATGATTTTCCAGCTGGTTATTCAAAATGGAGGATTCCACGTTTGTCACGGGGAAATATAATAAAAAAATACTTTGGCTTTCAAACACGGTTATACAAAGCCGCCATTTTTCTGATTTGTGCATTCATTCTCACGCTCTTCAAAGAAAGGCTATTTGTCGTTTAAATGTGTTCGGTGTTTATTTTATCAGCATTATAAAATGCCAGGCCTGAGAGATGAGTTCTTTTCTCCGGACAAAATAAGTCACTGTGCAGCTCTCTGGAGCAGTTTCCTTATGAAGGCAAACTACCCATCTGTTTCAAATTCGAGGGGTGTTCTGGGCATAAATTGAAAGAAGTGTACCTGCTTGACTGCAAATGCGTAGAGTGCTGGGTGTTGTTCAGATATTTCAGCTATAAGTTATTCCGGTTCAATATCGCCAGAATTATAATTGCGGGGTAGCATGGGCCATCTCTTGGCTGCAAAGCTGCCTAATGCTTTTAGAGCAGAGCACTTGAGAAGGGGAAATGGTCTTATAAGGATTTATTAGCCAGTTGATAAACTGAAAATGGGTCTGGAAAACTGAATTATGCTCAATTATTTTCTTGTTGAGTAGAGTTCAGTGCTCTTTCATACATACTACTCTGGCACAGGATTACTCCCTGTGGCTTCTTCCCATACCACTATGGCGTCCATCTGACCCAAGGAGCCATGTGTGTTAGACCATTCTGATAGGTTCTTTTAGAGTTGCCAGCCCCCAGGTCCCAGTGGGGGTTCCCTCTCTTTGGGGGGCTTTGATCCACTACCGGCCAGCTGGCTGGCAGGGGAAGCCCCACCCCCAAACAGGGACATCGGGTGGCAACACTGGTTTTTGAGCAGACTCTATGGTTTTGAAGGCAACAACCCATAGAGTTTTGTCCCCAAACCAGAGCATCACACATGATGTCGCCAACACAATGATATCACTTCCAGGTGACATCATTGCATCAGGGAACACCCCCAAATCCCCCCACCGTCACGGTGAGGGGACCTGGCAACCCTAGGTTCTTTCGACCTCAAATGTTAATTACCTGCTTGTAAGCCACAGAGAATTGGCTTCAGCTCTGCTGTGGCAACGTGGAATGTAGGACATATTTGCTTGCATAAGATGTGTTGCCTGATACGCCACTCAAGCAACCACTGCTAGTGACAAAAGGAGGCTTTTCACTTCCACCATATGCTTCCGTCCTTGTTAAATCTAAATGGGTGGTTATTGGAATGTTCGCCTGTTGTTCTGAGCAGCCCTGGGGAAACATTTTTTGAGAGAGATTTTGGGGGAATTCATTCAGATAAACTTCTTTTTCTCCTCAAACTGAAACTTATGCTAAAATAAGGAGGAGATGAGTGTTATACGGACACTGCAGGTCTCCAAAAAGACAAGTAAGTGGGTTCTAGATCAAATCAAGCCTGAACTCTCTATTGAAGCTAGAATGACTAAACTGAGTCTCTCATATCTCGGCCACGTTATGAGTCACTGGAAAAGACTATAAAGCTAGGAAAAGTTGAAGGCAGAAGAAAAAGAGGAAGATCCAACATGAGAAGTATCGACCTGATCAAGGAAGCCATGGCCCTCAGTTTGCAAGGCATGAGCCAGGCTGTTAATTGCAGGATGTTTGGGAGGCAGGGTTGCCAGCCTCCAGGTGGGGCCTGAGGATCTCCCGCTTTACGTGATCTCCAGCTGACAGAGATCAGCTCCCCTGGAGGAAATGGCTGCTTTGAAGGGTGGACTCTATGACATTACACCATGCTGAGGTCCCTCTCGTCTCCAAACCCCGCCCTCTCCTGGATCCACCCCAAAGTGGATTTGGAGATTGTTATCCATATGTCTCCACACGATAGCTTCCATCATCAGACCAGGGATTATGTAATAGCTTGTCCACTCAGGTCAGTGAGAGTTGTTTCTTCTCAGTATTTTCTCTTGTCTTTTCTCAGTAGCTGCACCTGTGCTTTGAAATCCGTTTCCCAAGGATGGGAGGAAGACCTCAACACAGTACAAATTTTGGAAGCTCAGTAAAGCACAACTTTCCCAATGTTCTTTGAATGGTTCATTTGAGTGGAGGTTGTGGTTTGCTTCCTTTTCCTTGTATGTCTTCAGGGCCAGCTCGAGGTGTTTCTGCACCCTAGGCAGGACACAGATGCCAACCTCCCGGTGGGGCCTGGAGACCCTTTTGCTGCCGCCTCCTCCTCCCCCCCGAGGGGGGAGGGGGGGGGCAGGCAAGCTGCGCTGCTGCCTCTGGCACCCCGGCCGGGCGTTCTGTACTGGTGGCGGTGAGTCCCTGCTGGCTGCCGCCATGCCACCCCTGCTGTCTTCTCCCCCCTGAGGGGGGAGGGCAGGCAAGCTGCGCTGCCGCCTCCTGCACCCCAGCCGGGGATTCCCTACAGGCTGCAGCAGTGGCGAGTCCCCACTGGCCACCGCCATTCTGCCCCTGCTGCCTCCTCTCCCCAAGGGGGGAGGGGGAGGGCGGGCTCCACCGTCGCCTCCTGCACCCCAGCTGGGTGTCCTTGTACTGGTGGCAGCGGGTGCATGGTTAGGACAGTGGGGGGGGGCTTTGGGGGGGCAGGGTGCCATTTGGCACCCCTGAGAGCTGACACACCCTAGGCAAGTGCCTAGTTCGCCTAGCAGGTGAGCCGGCACTGTATGTCTTGACTGTAAGATTGTATTTGTTTCAAAATTTGATCAAAGCTCCTTTGAGCCCTGTCGGTTGGGAGACAAGCAGGATATAAATATTTTAAATAAATAAACACCATACAGACTTTTCTTCTTCTTGACATGAGCTATGCATCGGTGGGAAATGGGAATGGTTGAACTTGGATACTTCAACCAACATGACTTCCAGCTCAGTGGGAGGGCAGGAAGGTCAAGAACATCTTTGTGCCCACTAAATGGGATCCGGGCTGAGCGTTTGTTTGCAGGTAGATAGCATGGGCATGGCCAGATACTCTTCTAGCAGTGGAGTAAGGCTAAGAACATCTTTGGCCAGCTGAATGAGATCTGGGCTGAGCTTTTGTTCCTCACCTGGTACAGGTATTTAGCTTTGCCATGGCTGAGGCCTTTGGTGTGGGCCAAAAGGCAAGGGCATTTTTCATGGAGGGATAAGGTTGCCAGCTCTGGGTTGGAAAATACTGAGTTGGAAAATCCACTTTGGGGTGGATCTGGGAGACGGTGGCGTTTGGGGAGAGGAGGGGTCTCAGCATGGTACAATGCCATAGAGTCCACCCTTCAAAGCAGCCATTTTCTCCTGAGGAGCTGATCTCAGTCAGCTGGAGATCACTTGTAAAAGTTGAAGATCTCCAGTACACACCTGGAGGCTGGCAACCCTATGGGAGGATGAACTCAGTTTTCTGGAGTATATAGCTTTTAACCAAATGGCACCAATGTTTCATGGATCCTAGTTCTCCCTCTCCACCAAAGGACCTCCTAGTTTCAGCTAAACTGGGCAAAGGGGTCAGATTTTATGGACTACCAAAGAAGGTACCCCCTGCCATCCAGCCTCGTCTCCATTGCTTCCTGTGGGAGAAATACTATGTTTCCTCCAGGTCGCCTGGATTGAACCCTTCACACCTTTACTCTCAAAACTGGAAGAAATCTTTGCCTCCCTTTCAACTAAAGCCCCTGCCCCCCAGAAATTTGCCAAAGAAATCAATGATTTTCTGCTGTTTAAATGTCTGGGTTTCAATGGTGTAGCCCAGGTATGTCCAACAGGTAGATCGCGATCTACCAGTAGATTGCGGAGGGGTCAGAGGTAGATCATCAGCCCCACTTGGTCTCCTGGTTTGCTGGACAGATGTTTGGGTTTTTGGGGTGAAATGCAGGCTCAGACGTCTCACTAATGAGCAAGAGCGAAGTTTTAAAGATTGCACAAGATCAGCCTGGATCATTACTTGACCTACATTTAACACAAATAACTCTGAAAAAAAAGTTAAAGAAAGTTATGGAGACAGTTAAAGAAAGTTATAACTCAATAAAAAAAAATTAAAAAATGTTCGCGGTTCTTTCTGGATCTTCATCTCTCTGTTTTGGTTTTGCTTATTTTGCTTACCAGTAAATGACAGAAGGTGCATTATGGGGGGGGGGGGTGGAACCCAACTTTAGTGGGTTAAAATCTAATTTGAAACTTTCTTTTCATGGTGGTAGATCACCGGCACTTTTGACCAGAAAAAAAATAGATCACTACCTGTTCGAAGTTGGACATGCCTTGTATAGCCCATATTTTCCTTCCTTACCGCTGAATTGTGCTATCAGACTCTAAGCCTTATTAACAAAACATACAGTTTGAAAGCTCTATAATTTGAGTGTATGTGAACAGGAAAAAAAATGATTATTGTATTATAGTTTATTTCAGCTGCAATATTTATTCTGAGACGTCATTTTGATTTGCAGCTAAGTGCAGCTGTGGAGCTTTTTTTCCAGTGCTTCAAGAAGCCTGATAATTTAAACTGAATACTTGTTTCCCTGTCGCTACAATTTGCAGCTGTGTGAACACGGACTAAACTGGAAGGATTCAGTTCTGGGCAAGAGACTCAAATTTCATGCTTCGTTGTCTGAGGTTCATCTCCCATTATCAATTATATTGTGTAAGAACCTAAGGGCATCCTGTTTCCCGCCTGAGATAGAACTTTCTTTCGTCTGCCTTGAATCCACTGCTAACCAGTTTCATAAGGTGACTTCTCCACATTCTAGTATTATGGGAAATTGAGCATAGTTTCTTTCATAGAGAGAGAGCCAGTTTGGTGTAGTAGTTAGGAGCATGGACTGTAATCTGGGAGATCCAGGTTTGATTCCCTACTCTTCCACATGCAGCTGCTAGTGTGACCTTGGGTCAGTCATAAGTTCTTTCAGAGCTGTTCTCTCAAGGGCAGTTCTCGAGAGAGCTCTCTCAGCCCCACCTACCTCACAGGGTGTCTGTTGTGGAGAGGGGAAGGGGAAAGGATTGCAAGTTGCTCTCTTTCGGGTAGTAAAAGGCAGGGTATAAATCCAATTTTTTCTTCTTATTCATAGAAAACTACAATGCTAAAAAAATAGTGAGAGGACATTTTAATCTTCCAGGTCATCCATTACTGACCTAAGATTGGCAGTCTTCAAATAGAGAAGCTTCAAGAAGAGATTCCAAGGTGAAGTTGCTGAACATGAGTTCATTCACAAATTCAGAACAATGAACCACCCTGTGATTGAGTAGGAACATAGGATTCTTATCTCACTGAAGGTGCTAATTTTATGCCCATGCACATTTCCCCTCTGCTCTAATCAAGCTGATTGCAATATGCATAGTACCTTTGCATCCTGGGTTCCTTCTTTACAACACCCCTCCCGCCTTCAGAGATCTCCATTCCTACATGAAGGAAGCTTTGACTTTCAAAAGCTTCAACCCCCAAAATTTTGCTAAAATCTTGTTGGTCTCTAAGGTGCTCCTGGACTTAAATCTGTCTGTACTGCAGGCCCGCATGGGTACCCTCTAAAACTAGTTTCTCTGTATTTACTTTCTTCACAGTATGCAAATTCCATGGACCCCATTGTCCTCAAATACTGTTTTCCCAGACTAAGGTCCTGGATTCTCTATCCTTGTCCCACGCAGCTGATGCTCCAACCCTGTGATCAGTTTAGTGATTCTTGTTGGCACTTTTATATCTCTTCAATATCTTTGAGCTGCGGTGACCAGTCATTACTATAGTGGCAGTCTTAGGGTGCGGTCACACTGCCTTTTTGATCGGGATTCACTGCTGTTTACTTGCGCATGTCAGTTTCACGTTCACACATGCCAATCCACCTCCCGCCGCAAAGCGGGCTTACTCACGCAATGCTTCCGGGTTTTCCTGACCCCTGGAGAAACTAGTGTTTCCTGGCACTTCCGCTTTGATTGCGCGATTTTGCCTATGTGGACAGCCCCTCTCTCGCAAGGATTGTGATTAGGGCCGTCTGAACGTTCTTGGTTTTTTTTGTTTTTTTTTTAAAAAGCTTCTGGTTTGAGCGCTTGAGCAAACATGTGCTTAATAAATCCATTTAAAGTTTAATAATGGATTTATTAAGTGCATGTTTAGTCAAGCGCTCAAACCAGAAGCTTAAAAAAAAAAAAAAACGCACAACGACGGCCCTGGAGGCGGGAACGAGAGGTGGGGGCTACGGCAGCCTGGATGGGGCCAGCAAGGAGGATAGCGGAGACGGTGGAGCCTATTTTCATGGGTCAATGGCGATAGTGGCGGCGGCAGCACCCCCCCCCCAAAGTGTCGGCCGGAGCAGCAGCTGCCCAAGCCTTCCCGTGGCCGGCAGGATCTCCTGGAAGGACGGTGCAGCAGTAGGCAAGTGGGTGCTGGGAAAGAGGAGCTGGCTGCATGTAGACAGCCCAATGCGAATAAAAATGTTCCCGATTTAAATAAACCGGGAACAAAACGCATGTCAGTTGCAGTGTGACCAGAGCCTTATTCTCAATGCTTTCCCTCGCAGGGCATTTGCCCTTTAAAAAATTGCCAGTGCACACTGACTCAACATTCTGACATTCTCAGTGAGCTATTTACCACAATCACAATGACTTTTTCTTGGTCTCTCATTGCTTGGTCAGACTCCATCTGTGTATATGGGAAATCAAGATTGTCTTTATCGAATACACTTTGTTTGAACCCTATCCTTCTTCCAAGGAGCTCAGGGCAATGCTCATGGATCTCTCCTATGCTATTTTATCCTAACAACCCTGTGAGGGAAGTTAGACTGAAAGAGTGTGTCTGTCCCATATTAAGTTCATGCCTTAGTGGAGGTTTGAACGAAGGTCTCCCTGGTCTTACATGCATATTACCCAGTATTGGTTCTATCTAAAATGGAAGCTGTACTTAATATGATTTAATTTAGGTCCGAAGGCATAAAAAGGGATAAAAATAGGATGGATTATAAATTATTCAAGTAAAAAGTTTTTTAAACAATCACTTGAAAGGGGGCTGATGTCACTCCTCCACATGCAATGGCTGGTGTGACCTTGGATCATCCACGAGTTCTTTCAGAGCTGTTCTCTAACCAGCAGTCCTCGAAAGAGCTCTCTCAGTCCCACCTACCTCACAGGGTGTCTGTTGTGTTGTTGTTGTTGTTGTTGTTGTTGTTGTTGTTGTTGTTGTTGTTGTTGTTGTTGTTGTTGTTGTTGTTGTTGTTGTTGTTGTTCTTCTTCTTCTTCTTCTTCTTCTTCTTCTTCTTCTTCTTCTTCTTCTTCTTCTTCTTCTTCTTCTTCTTCTTCTTCTTCTTCTTCTTCTTCTTCTTCCCAGTGATTCCTAATGTGGAGCTCACTTCCTCTTTTCCCAAAGCACAGAGCCAGTCCTAGTTATTCTCCACCTCATTGGATCTGGAGGTGCTTCAGAAGAGCCCAAGAGACATCTTTTTTTTTTTCTCCCATTTTCAGGGAGCACCACTGGAAACAAATAGTCTTGGAATTTCTGGACATTTTGTCATTGGCCCCAATCCCTGCAGCATCCATTCTGTAGTGCCCACTAGCTGTTCTCAACATTCCACCCAACTTAAGGACTCTTGCTTTAGACTAGTGGCCCCCAAGCTTTTTGAGCCAGTGGGCATCATTGCAATTCTGACACGGGGTAGTGGGGGCAACTACAAAATGACTGCCACAGGAGGTGGAGCCACCCACAAAATATCAGGCAGTGAGGTTATGTATAACTCTAATAGTAACTCTTCAACATTTCAGGCAGAAGCTCTGTTTAGCAGGATGCCTTTTAAAATGAACAAGTTTAAAAAGATTTCCTGGCACACACAACAGCTTACCTTCAGTCATGTACTGAAGATACATGTGCTGTGGTAGAAGCTGCAGCTAAAGCTGCCCTCTCAGATCTTCATAGCCAATCACATTTCCATTGTCCAATGAGAAGCCCTGCTGGCAAAAGCCCCATCTGGCCCACACCAACTTTCTGAAAACACTTAGTGGGCACCACAAACGGTGTCAGTGGGTGGCATTGCACCCTTGGGCACTACATTGGCAGCATGTGCCACAAACACTATATAGCTACTTTTCCATTTGGAAAGGCTTCAGTGATTAATACTTAACTGCTTGAGATCTTTAAAAAAAAAACAAAAAAAACCCTAGAGCTGAATCAGGTTGTTGCTTTTGAACCCTTTGGAGGCAAAAACAGTGATTTTTAGAGGTGTAAAAATGACGATGAAAACTAGAGCTATCGCCTATTTCATTTCTATTTGTTTAGATTTTTGTTAGCAGGTCTGATTTTCAACTTTTTTTGTTATTGGTTTTGCATGTTTGTTCGTATTATTTACACACATCGCATTTTTATAAATGCAATTTATACGGTATTTATGTATGCCAATTCATGAACGTATAATGTGACTTTCTGAAACAATGTGAAAAAAATGATTATATTCTGTTTGGGAGAACTGGTGCAAGGAAGCAGAAATTGTTGCCAGTTTAATGAATTGTGGGTTTGATTCCTACAAAGAAGAGGTGAAATTGAAATGAGGGGGAGGTGTTTGAGGGATTACTGAAGGATAAGAAATCAGAAATAAATACGGAAAATCCTGTACTTCCCCATACATTTTTTTCACCTGTTTGGAACCATTATTCTCTTTTGGTCACTGATACATTCAGTTTAACCCGGCTTCTTCCTTCTTCTTTGACAACATGATCCCAGCCAGTCAAGGATCACAGCCTGCCAGAAGCCCTGTTATCCTTTGTGGTTATACCTGAATGCACATTGAGGAAGGTGTGTTGAGGTACAAATCCCATTTAGAGGGATATAGTATAGAACAGGAGCCCTCAGCCTTTCTGACCTTGTGGGCTCCCTTGGAATTCTGACACAAGATGACAGCTACAACCACAAAATGGCTGCCATGGGTGATGGAGCCATTCACAGAATGTCAGGGAGTGAGGTTATGCATAACTCTAACAGTAACTGTTCAATATTTCAGACAAAAGTTCTGCTTAATAGGATGCCTCTTAAAATGAATATATTGTCCTGTGGTGGCAGCTGCTACTGAGGCAACTTTTTTAAAAAATCTGCACAGCCAATCAGATATCCAATGGCCAATCAGAAGCCCTGCTGCAAAAATGATGTACCTGGCCCCTCCCACTTTCTAAAAACATGTTGTGGGCAGGGCACCAGAAAGGGTTTTGGTGGGCACCATGGCCACTGTCTTGGAACACCGTGTTGGGAACCCCAGTATAGAACAACAGCATCCATACTTGGATGCACAACAATGGGCATTCTGATATGCATTTCATCTTGATATCCCACTCCTCTTTGCTATTCTTGATGGCTTTCAAATAGGATTAGGCATGGAGGATTGAACCATCAATGGCTACCAGCCATGAAGACTAAATTGAACCTCCATGTTCAGAGTCAGTAACCCTCTAAAGAGAAGTGCTGGGGGACTACAATGGGCAGGAGCCTTGTCTTCCATGACCTGCTGGATTAGATGAAGCCTTTGTTTAATCCTGCAGGGCTGCTCTTCTGCTGTTTTACGCACCAGTATTAATTTCATAGTTGCAAACTTGCTGATAATATTGCGTCCAGATGTACTCTTCAGTAGTGAGCAATTTGCTTGGATTAAAATGGAATGGGGATTGGAAAGATGCCAGAATCGATAATGCTGTTCAGTGGAACCATCACAACAGCTGGGCTTCTGATGATGCTTTATTTACCTAGTTGCCCTCGGCCAACTTATACCCATATGATCAAAGCCCCTCGCGTTTCTCCAATACCCAGTCGCAAGCAGATCTCCTGTCTCTGTAGCCCAGACATTAAGTATGCAAATGTCTTTGAAATAAGAAGGCTGTCAAAGTCATGTGGCTCCGGAGCTTCTCTTTAGAGACAAAATGGTTGGCAGAGAGGACGGGAAACGGGCAGATGTTTTCCAGCTAAAAGTGACAACATCTCCATCTGTTGGCAGCAGTTTCCTGCCGTTTCCAAGCACTGGTCCTCATTTCTTCAAATATCTAACAGATGGTGAGCTGCAAAGTGTCTAAACAGCTTTGAAGCTGGGAAGAAGAATGTAACAGCAAAGAGCGGGTCCTTTTTTCTTTTCTTTTTTTGCGATGTAGTCATAGGATGTGGAATACTGGAATCTTTTGCTGTATTAATATATGTTTCTTCCACATAGGAAAGACCAATGCAAATCATTCCTCAGAAAGTCACAGATTCATTCAGATGTCCTTCCAAACCATCCCTGGGTGCTTTCTTGACCAATCCTGAAGAAGCTTCAGTCTCAAATACACCATCACCTCCTCCTCCCCTCATGGATCATGAGCTAATTAATGATGTCTGTTTTTGATTCAAGCTGTAGTTCGTTGTTATATCTGGCTTGTACTTGCCTTATTTATTTGATTGTTTCACACCTGTCTAGGCTGCTGTTCTCCCAAAGTGAGCCAGATTGGCAAATCAGGACTGTAAATTGGGAATTGGAAGCACGCGCAGTTAGATTGTAAAAAGAGCGGTCAGCTAAACGGCAAGTTAGGAAAATCCCATTATATGGAAGGCTACAGTACAATAGGAGATCCCAGTGGGTTGTGCTATTAATTATATTTGCAAAACCAAACAAAACCATTTGGAGAACCAAATGAAAGTAGAACAGGGAAGATAAGGATGTGCAATGGAGGAACTGGGGTGGGGATGAGCAAGTATAGCTTGCCAAAGAGGGTTGCCAGCCCCAAGGTGGGGGTGGGGTATCCCCTGATTTGAGATCCCCATCTCCACTTTTTAAGAATTGGCCAGCGAGAGACAAAATGGCAGCCACATTGTGATGCTCTGGCATTAGTCTCTATGGAAGGCATAGAGACGAAGGCTAGAGTGCCACAGCTGGAGGCCTCCAAGGAGCCACGCTAGGTGTTGAGTTTCCCCCACAGTGTGCTAGGCCACTGCACGACATTCATTTCCCCTGCCAGTGCCCCTCCCAGCCAGTGCACAGACTGGCTCCAAGGAGTGGGCTGCACTGGGCTCGCCCCACCTCACTTCCTAATAATGACACTCTGCCCAGGAAGCTGTGCTGGGGCTGGGCTGGTGTTCCCTCTAAGCTGAGTTAGTGTGAGCTAGCTCACAGTTTTTTAGCCTCCAGCTCACACTTTTTTGTCTTCGCTCAGGAAAGATGTCTCCAGAGCAAATTAATTTATGCAGTAGCCAAACTGCTCGCTCACAGCTTTAATGCCAGTAGCTCACAAGGTAGAATTTTTGCTCACAAGACTCCACAGCTTAGAGGGAACATTGGGCTGGACTGCCCTTTTGCTCTGCCTCTGCCTGTTGCCCTGCCTCCATCCATCCCATCCCATCTGGAAAGGGTTCTCACAGCCCCACCTACCTCACAGGGTGTCTGTTGTGGGGAAGGGAAGGGAAAGGAGTTTGTAAGCCGCTCTGAGACTCTGAGTGATGGGCGGGGTATAAATCCAGTCTCCTTTCCTCCTCCCTCCTCCCTCCTGTCCCCAAAGAAGCAGGCATGTGTCAGTGGTTTCATCACCCCCAGACCTGCTGTGCTGTTTGGAGCTGGCAGCCCGGGGAAGCCAAGGCACTTCCTTCCTTCCTCCACCATGTGGATAAGGGGGCCAGTGGCAAGAAGGTTGGAGCCCCATCCCAGGAAGGCCAAACTTCCACTCCCAGCCTCCCCTCCACAGCACATGAGAGGCACTCTGATCTCCGTGGATTGGTGCCCTGAGTTGGAAGCCCAGCCCAGCCCCTTAGAGCAAGAGTTTTTTATAATTTTAAAGTGCAACATTAAGGGGGAAATCCCTCATTATCAGGGCAGACCAGTATAGAAGTTCAGGGAGACGGTGAGGTGAGAGCTTGTTCTTTGGAGGGATTTTTTTGAAGGGGGGGGGAAGACCTACAGATACTTGTCAGGGATGTTTTAGACATTTTTAGAATTTTTGCCTGAAGACAGGGGAAATTTTAGATGGTGTTTCAGAGAGTAACATTAACAAAGAGACAGACTCTGCTTTTAGAGCTCACAGTCTAAATTTCAACAGGGGAGGGGAAGAGAGATATCATTAAGGATAAGAGAATAATATGTACAAATGTAGTTAGGTGTATTTGGCCTTAGTTTTAATAGCCATTAGGCCCAAGGTTTCACAGAAGAGGCAGGTTGGAAGGCAGAGAAACAGGAGGCATGTAGGTTTCTGAGAGAGAGTTGTAGGCATAAGAAGCACCAAAGGTGAACAAATGGAATTGTTTAAGAAGGCAGAGGATCTTCAGGTACTTGGTAATGGAAAGTTGAAGTACTGAGGGGACCTGGGGGGTTGTCAGGTCCCCCCAGGCCACTGGCAGGGGATGGGGGAGTAGGGTTGCCATATCCAGATGGGGACATAGCATGGAGTGGAAAGGCACCTCAGCAGGTTATCATGCCATAGAGTCTTTCTCCAAAGCATCCATTTTCTCCAATGTGTAGTCTGGAAATGAGCAGTAATTCTGGGGGATCCTCAGGTCCCACCTGAAGGCTGGCATCCCTCGGTTCTTAGGGCTTTCTGTTGTGTATTTTGCATAGTGTGAAGTGTGCAGTTTAGTTAGGGTTGGCAGGTACACCCTGGCAATTGATGGGGTGGTGGTGGGGGACTTACTGGCAGGAAAGCTAGGCCTAGGCCTATATCACTAGTGAAGTAATATCATCACATCACCACCAACATGGGGACACTCTGGTATTTGGGGAAAAAAACCTCTATGACAGAATCCATCTTTAACATAGAGTTTCTGCCCAAATATCAGAGTGTCCCTGCATTGCTGGTGATGTGATGACATCACTTCTGGTGCACATCACCATATTGCTGGCAACACAAGCCTAGGTCTAGTTTTCCTACCTGTAAATCCCCCACTGGCCAGCTGATTGGCACTGGGGGTATGGGGGATCCTCTGCCTCCAGTGGGGCCTGGCAAGCCTAGGCCTCTGAGAATGATTGAAAACAGGATTTCCAATTCCACTCAAAAGGAGGACATTATATACCAGTGGCCCTTAAATTATATCTTTCCAAGACAGTACCACAACTCATGTACAGGACTATTCTGGGCTCAGCTCCATCAAGCCTTGCCCCCCTTGAGAAAGTTCAATCCAAATTCTTAAGAGCCATATTCCGATTCCCAAATAGCATTTCAAATGCTATCTCATGCTTGGAAACCAGAATGCCAAGAACAGAGGCGAGGGCAAGCCTCGCTTCAATCAGTATTTGGCTTAAGCTTAGCCATCGTCCCTCAGATGTTACTTCATTAATCCTTAAGGATGGGTACTGTTCTACTTGGCTTAGGGCTATCTATCAGAAGTTATCTATGCTTGGCTTTTCATTCGAGTCTCTCTAGATAATGGCCCTAGACCAGGCAAGGGCCTTAGTCAAGCAGTGAATGCTAGATGTTAAGAGACAGAATGATATCGCCAGGGTTCCAAACTTTTTAGCGTTCCCCCCCCCGCCCCCAAAGAGATATGTGGTTTCCCCAGCTTCCTATTTGTCCTGCTTGGAAATCCCATCCCATCCAAGAGTATTTTCCATTGCCCAATGTAATATTTTTCCATCTGCAGTCAGAGGCCTGCTATAAGAAAGTCCCAATGGCCAAGCGTATCTGCCCCTGTAGCACTGGCAAAGCAGAAACACTTGAGCATACTTTGTTAGATTGTGGGCACTATCAAGTAATACATACTAAGTACATCTCCTGGATTTGGAATTGTTAATATGCTCTTGCTGGATTCCAACACTCAGGTTACGCTTGCTCGTGCCAGATTCTTAGATGCAGCCTATAAAATCTGTAAAGAACACATGAAGGAGTGACATAGATAATCCTTGAGCCTTTTGAAGTTCTTAATTTTTAAAAGTCTAAAAATTATGTTGTTTTTTTTAAAACACCTTGTATTTTAAAGGTTTTATCTAATTATTTCCAATTTAATGGTTGTGTACCTAGAGTATGGTGTCCAACTATGTTTATAACTATATGGCCGGGGTCTGACATACCTGAGGGACTGCCTTTCCCCATACATACCCCAGAGAGCACTACGGTCAGGGGTACAACATCGGTTAATTGTTCCAGCCCTAAGGAGGCCAGGCTCGCGGCTACTAGAGCCAGGGCCTTTTCGGTGGCGGCTCCTTCCTGGTGGAATGAGCTCCTGGAAGAGACCAGGGCCCTATGGGACCTTGTACAGTTCCACAGGGCCTGTAAAATGGAGCTCTTCCACCAGGCTTTTAATTAGGAGCTGCCGCCGCCACTACCGCTACCACCACCATTACCATCAACTATTATTATAAGTATCATCCATGGTGGAGGGCTGGCCCTGCATGGAGATCAAGCCGGAATACCACTGAACCAGGATTTAGAATTACATGCTGTAACATGTCACCGTTACTTTACTGACAGAACGACTACTATTGTGAGCACTAAATTGTTATTTGTTTTTGTATGATTGTTTTAATCTGTTTTTAAATGTTTTATGCTAACTCGGCAGTAGTGGCCGGTCAATGTGAGCCGCCCTGAGCCCGCTTGTGGGGAGGGCGGGATACAAATGTAATAAAATAAATAAATAAATAACTGATTTGTGCTGGTTATGTACCAAAATAAACTGAACTGGACTGGATTTCCAATTTTTTGGCAGCCATCCCCATGTCCCCTGCCAGCACTCAATCGGGCGGTGGGGGGGGGAGTGACATCTGGAATAGATATAAATTACCTGCCTACCATTTTTCTTCTTATCTCGGCACAGAGAGTATTCCATCTTTTTGGGTTATACCTCTGAGGATGCCAGTCACAGCTACTGGCGAAACGTCAGGTCCTACAATGCCAAGACCACAGCCACACAACCCGGAAAATCTACAGCAACTAATGGACTCCATCCAGGAAAGCCTTCAACAACATATAGAAGTGACATCGCTGCTTTATCTGATGTTCTGTGAATCTTTCCAGACTCTACAGTAAAAAAATCAAAAAGATTGGGTGTATTCCTAGAGCACTGTGCAATGTAATTACAGCACTGTGAGATGCCACTCCCCCCCTTTATCTGCCTCCCTGATCCTCCTGCCAGCTTGACTAGAACCATCTAGTTCTTAGGCACTAGATGCTACCATGAGCATACACAGTCATCACGGATGATATTGTTACGATAATCACCATTATCTCTGGGATGGTGCTGCAAACATGCGCCATGGGTCCTAGTGGCCTAGTGGCATGCAGCCAGAAATTTATTTTCATTATTTTTAATGGCAATTATTATGTATTTTTTATCATCTCCAGAGCTTCCCCTGCAACATTTTATAAAATGCTTATTGAAAAGCGAATAAACAAAGGGCTTAAATCAGGATTCTATTACAACTGATGCCTGGAGCCCACCTTCTTGGAAGATTTCTGGAAATGGAATGAGGTGACAGCAAGGCCCCTGGGGCAGTGGGATAAAACAGATCTGTTTCAGGATTCCTTCCAACTGAAAAAAAACTAGATCTTATTCTAATTCAGGACACCCACCTATTTCTGAATTCTCCATTTTAGATGCTTCTCTTATTGTTAGTTCTGTCTTTTGCATCTGGTCTCCTTAAAAAAAAAAATAGTGTTGCCATGGATCAGCTTGACCAGTCAGAACTCAGCCTGGAGGACAACTCCTCGAATGTCACAGAACTGGGGCCCAGCTCACAAGAAACAGCTGAGGAAAAACAGGAGTTCCATGATTCAACATTGACAGCTGACCCTGACTCCTCCAGGCAGACTACAGGAGGGAATGATGAAGAAAAGCTGGGGCAGGACAACTCTTCTGATTCCCTCTCAGTAGCAGACTAATGCCGGGAACGAACCCGCTGGCAATGTACAGAGAGAAGGTGCAGTGCACATCTCTTGGCTCAGTTATGGTGTTAAGCTGACAGCAGCCCTGAATGATTGCAGGATCTTGTCTTACATAACTCATCTCATTGTGAGAGGCTTACTTAAACCAAGCATACCTTTCCAGCTGTGAAAGCAATGAGTCACATATCAGTGAACCCAGCGGGCACAACTTCTGCCTTGCACCCTGTGATTTTCAGACTGGCCTTGGGTTTTGCCATCTTGACTGCCTTGGATTCTGCTTCTCAGACCTGTCTACACCTAACAAATTACCAACCCTTGGGCTGGCTTTGACTTTGCTTTCTGGACTGCTCTGGCACTCTCTGCTCAGGTGCCTGTTGTGCCTGCTAGCTGGGAAAGGCATTTTTTAAATGGAAGAATCTATTTTGTCGGGAGAGCCATTTAAAGCACTGGAACTTCAGAGTACTTCCATAGGTGCCTTAGATTGATTGACTGATTGATTGCTTTTTTACAGTGGCTGTTTTAATTTGCTGTGTTTAATATTTTTTTTGCTCCATTGTTGATGTTACATGCCTCGGGTCCCAGTTATCTGGGAGAAAGCCAAGTTTATAAATGTTTTAACAAACCAAATAACCAACTAACTTTGACGGGACTATGTCTCCAACCATTTTATAAGAGTAAACACTACATTCCTCTCTAATCTTGAAACCTTGATAGGTTTTGATCCAGCTACTTTCTATTTATATTCCCTCTGTAGATAACTGGGATTTTTTGAAACATATGGATCATCTTCAGTCAATCACAAAATCTTTAGATCTCCTAAGAAATCACCTGTTTTACCTTCCTGAGGATTTTTTAAAAAAAAAATCTATATAAAGAGCAATAATATTGAACAAACTCCTCCAATACTTCTAAATTAGAACTCGCATATCAGTTATTGCTTGTTTTACAGAGGGAACCGTTCTCGCCTTTTGTAGCTGAAGGAATTTCTTTGCTCAAGATTTATTAGCTTCATTTTTGGAAGGGCTTTTGTTTCATGAGTCTCCTAGATCTTTCCATATAAAATACATCCTTAAAGCATAACTTGGTTCTTCTAATTTCCAATTACCTATACCATATGTCTTCTTTGTACCATTCTTTCATCCTCCATAGTCCTTAATGTTTCTTCTCTTCTCCAACATCTTTAAAAGAAGCAGATGTTAATAAATTGTCTTCCAATATATTTCTTACAATATTCCTAACTATGAGCTTGCATGTTGTTTGGAGAAATACTTGTCTTAAAAAAAATAAATAAATCTCAATTTCATTGATTTTTTTAAAAAGCCAACCATCTCTAAATCATGTATAAATAGTATGTAATCTACAAACTGAAAGCTTCACTTTTATGTAGATATTTCTCTATACTTATGCTAGCATTTGAAAGAAATTTAAATCTTTTGACATGTTATGCTTTAATAGTTTAGCTCATATAGCTATTGGGGGTGAACTTCTGTACCATCCTCATAGCTGCAGCCATAAAGATCCACCATTCCAAGTTCAAATAGGGACATGACAAACTTTGCAGCTAGCATGTTTTATAGTCAAAAATACTATGTTTGACAGACACCCCTGAGCCAAAGATCTGATATGTTCACTTGCCCACTGTTTTCCTTGAAAAGATATCAAGCAATGTTGAAGCTGCACAGTAGTTGTGGTGGTAGAGCTTCTTCTCCTTGCCTTGTTGAAGATTTTGCATCTGTGCTCTGGGTGAGATTGATTCTACCTGGAGTCACGGATGGTCAAGTTAGGTCAGGAACAGATTGGAAAGTCAAAATGGCCTTGAAATAAGCCAAATCATGGCACTACAAGCCAGGGTTGCAGGGCCATCCAGCCCAACAGTTCCAACAATGGGCATGAGCTCATCCATTGCTCCCTCTTTAAAACTGACAGCAGTACAGAAGACAATGGATGAAATGACACCGATTATTATTTCTTATGATTTGAGCCAAGTGGTCCCTGAGGAGCTGGCAGAGTTGCTGGGGCTCATCTGTGCTTACACTTGGTCATCAGTGGCTCTCTAGGACAGTGGCCTACTAGGACATTTCTCTAGGGATGGGCACAAACTAGTTTGTGGTTTGTGTCAGTTCATGGTTCGTAGCTGAACCATGAACTAAACCAAACCAGGAGGTTTGTTCACTAACTGAAGTGGTTTGTGCCCCCATAAATCCCACTGAAAGGGGCCACAGTCCATTTGTAGGGGGGTTGTAAAAAGCCCCCAAAACAACTGAGCCACAGTTTTTTTTTGGTTTCTTGTTCATTTAACATTTAAACATTTTTCATGTTAACATTTAAAGGGAGTGCACAAGAAAGCCTGAAAAACAGCTGAGTGGCACGTAGGAACTCCCTGTGGTTTGGTTGTTTTTGCAGCTTTCCCAGGGAACAGAAAGCAGAGGTCCCTTTAAACCCCTCAGAGTCCCTTTAAACCCCTGCTTTCTGTTCTATCCACAAACTGCCACACGCTACACAAAAAGTTCATGGAAGTTCATGATGGTAGACCCCTCATGAACTTTGGTTCATGGACCACAAACAGGGCAAAAATTGTGATGAATTTTGCTTCATGGTTCAATTTGTGCTCATCCCTAAATTTGTCTCTGAGTTAAATGACCAATTGGCCCCTGAGTCAGGTCATTAACTGATGTTTATGAGTGGAAACTGCCTCATTAAGTCTGTGTGAAAATGTGCATGCATGAAATAATATTACAAACATGAGCTTAAATGAACACCCAACACTAAGTATTTTTAAAGTTTTATTTAAAACTGCAGATTGATTGACTGGCATGCTCACTGTGCCTTTGTATAATTGGCTGCTGATCTCTGTGCAGTGTGATGACAAGAGGGGGAAAGTAGGGCTCCCATCAGGCTGAGAATGCAAATATGAAACACTGCCAGTTGCACTGCACTGTACTGTAATGTTTGGATACATGAAAACTAAGCCAACAAACAATTCCAATGTGTTCATGAACAGCTGAATGGCTCGGGGCCCGGGTATTTGAAGGACCACATCCTCCCATATTGTCCAGCCCACCAGTTAAGATTTGTCTCACAGTCCCTGCTCTCTGTGCACTCGCCTTCAGAGATGAGACACGTGGCAAATGGAGTCAGGGCTTTTTCAGTAGTGGCACCTTACTTATCAAATTCCTTTCCCTTGAAGCAGACCTGGTGCCCTCGCCTCTGCTCATTGCATATTGTGACCAGTACCTTTGAAGACTCAGGAAAAAAAGTTACATCTGCAATTTTTATCAAGAATTCAGAACTGTTCTAAATTATACTGTAGTCGTTTTGGACATGCACATACTTGTGTTACTTTCCTGAAGCTGCCTTATGCTCCATCCAGCATTCCCTCTGCCCACCACACAGATGAAAAATTAATTTGATTAAAGTGAGGCCTTAAGGAGGGGCTGTGGCTCAGTGGTAGAGCACCTGCTCAGGGCCGGATCGCCCATTGGGCGAACTAGGCGCTGCCTAGGGCGCCCCCGGCCTCAGGGGCGCCAAATAGCGCCCCCCCGCCGCCCTAACCGGGCGCCCGCTGTCGCCGCCGCTGCTAGACCCCCGCCCCCTTCCGGGGGGAAAGCCGGCTCTGGGAGGGAGGGTGGCGGCGGCGACTAGACCCCCCTTCCCGCTTTCCCGGGACCCCACAGCCACGGAGGCCCCGGGAAAGCCGGCTCATGGAGGGAGGGGGCGGCGGCGGCTAGACCCCCCGCCCCCTTCCTGCTTTCCCGGGACCCCGCAGCCGCGGAGGCCCCGGGAAAGCCAGTTCTGGGAGGGAGGGGGCGGCGGCGGCGACTAGACCCCCCCTTCCCACTTTCCCGGGACCCCGCAGCCACGGAGGCCCCGGGAAAGCCAGCTCATGGAGGGAGGGGGTGGCGGCGGCGGCTAAATCCCCCTCCCGCCCCCTTCCTGCTTTCCCGGGACCCCGCAGCCGCGGAGGCCCCGGGAAAGCCAGTTCTGGGAGGGAGGGGGCGGCGGCGGCGACTAGACCCCCCCTTCCCACTTTCCCGGGACCCCGCAGCCGCGGAGGCCCCAGGAAAGCCAGCTCTGGGAGGGAGGGCGGCGGCGGCGGCAACTCCCCCGCCCCCTTCCTGCTTTCCCGGGACCCTGCAGCCACCGAGGCCCCGGGAAAGCCGGCTCATGGAGGGAGGGGGCGGTGGCGGCTAGACCCCCCCGCCCCCTTTCCGCTTTCCCGGGACCCCGCAGCCGCGGAGGCCCCGGGAAAGCCGGCTCATGGAGGGAGGGGGCGGCGGCGGCGGCTAAATCCCCCCGCCCCCTTCCTGCTTTCCCGGGACCCCGCAGCCGCGGAGGCCCCGGGAAAGCCAGCTCTGGGAGGGAGGGGGCGGCGGCAGCGGCGGCGGCTAAATCCCCCCCGCCCCCTTCCTGCTTTCCCGGGACCCCGCAGCCACGGAGGCCCCGGGAAAGCCAGCTCATGGAGGGAGGGCGGCGGCGGCGGCTAGACCCCCCCCGCCCTCTTCCCGCTTTCCCGGGACCCCGCAGCCGCGGAGGCCCCGGGAAAGCCGGCTCTGGGAGGGGGCGGCGGCGGCGGCTAGACCCCCCGCCCCCTTGCCGCTTTCCCGGGGACCCCGCAGCCGTGGAGGCCCCGGGAAAGCCAGCGCTCCGCCTCTGGTCTCCAGGTCCACCGGAGGTTGGTCCCCGGTGGGGGCGCCCCAAGCTGTCCTGCCTAGGGCGCCCAGACACCTGGAGCCGGCCCTGCACCTGCTTGGCATGCAGAAGGCCCCAGGTTCAATTCCTGGCATCTGCAGCTAAAAGGACCAGGCGGTAGGTCATGTGAAAAACCTCTGCCTGACATCCTGGAGAGCCGCTGCTGGTCTGGGTTGACAACACAGACTTTGATGGAGTAATGGTCTGATTATGTATAAGGCAGCTTCATGTTTGTTCCTTGGTTGTCTGTAATCTGCTGCTGTGTGAGGGTTGAAGAGGGGAAGTGGTGTGGCCTGTCTCACCGGTGCCTTAGCACTGTCTGTTTTGTCCGCCTGATCCCAAAGCCATGTATTGTTCACTGAGTGTTCTACACTGGGTTGAAAATACTTTCTATATTTTCCCACTGCCACCAGGGAACTGTAGTTCAGTTAGGATTGCCAAACTGGGGGGTCCCCCGCTTTGGGAGGGGTTCTATCTGCCACTAGCCAAATGGCTGGCAGGGGAAGCCCTGCCCCCAAGCCCCAACACCCACAGCCACCCCTCTCCCTTCTCTCTTGAAGGGCTCCCTTTAAATGCAAATTGCTGGCATTTCCTCACTTACCCGAACGCCAGCTCCATTTAAGTACAGGCAGCCTTCCCCGCACTCGATCTTGAGCGAAGATCAGATGTGTCTGGAAACGCCAGCTTCCTGCTCTTAAAGGGGCAGTGCAGGAAGCTGGCATTTCCCCACGAGTTCGATCTCCGCTCAAGATCGAGCATGCGGGGAAGGCTGCCTGTACTTAAACGGAGCTGGCATTTGGGTGAGCGGGGAAACGCCAGCTCTCTGCATGACTCCCTTTAAGTGCAAGGAGCCAGCATTTCCCCACATGCAATGGGCACACGGCTGGGGGGACGCGAATGTCCCCAATGTGACATCATCATGTCGGGGATGCCCCGCTCCCTCCAGGAATGCCCCCCAAAGTCCCCCACTGGGGGCGAAGATGGACTTGGCAACCCTAAGTTCAGTCCATGAAAGTGTGCCATTGAGTCCCAACAGACTCATGTGCGAGTGTTCCCCAACCCCTGCTGGTGGTTTGAGATCCCCTGCTGTGGGGCCTGTCCCCCTGGTAGCAATCAGCTGGCTGGTGGGGGGACTTACCAGTAGTAAACGGAGGTCTAGGCCTCTGTTGTCAGCAGTGTGGCAACATCACTTCTGGTGTGAAACATAAGTGAGGTCATCATGCCACATGGTGACATCAGGATGCTCTGGTATTTGGGCAAAAACTCTATGGTAAAAATGCCATAGAGTTTTTGCCCAAATACTAGAGCATCCCCATGTTACCACTGACATAATTACATCACTTCTGGCACACATTTCTGGCGCATTGCTGTGTTGCTGGTGACAGAGGCCTAGGACTCAGCTTGCTGCTGATAAGTCCCCACCCCTGCAGGTTGCCAGTGGTATCTGGCAACCCTATGAGTGATCACGCAAAGCTCCACCTCATGGAGTTTTCAAGACAGAGATGAACTTCTCTGTGTTGTCATTGCCTGCCTCTATGTAGAAATCCTGGACTTCCTTAGTGGTCTTCCATCCAAGTACCAACCCTGCTTAGCTTCTGATCTCTGGTGATATTGGGTAATTAGAGCTGGTACAATTAGATAGATAGTGACTTCTCTCTCTCCTTTTCTCTGAGGTACAAATGAAACAATATTGTTTTAAGGAGCTTCATCCTTCCCCCATATCATCTTCCCAATGCCAAATAGCCCACGTTCTGGTCCCAGTCTGAATTGGGGCCCTGAATGCTTGGGAAATGAGTTCTCAGCTGGTTGACTCTACTCTCATACCATCAGCCACATGTCATAGGATTATTCTATGATTCTATGACATGTAGTTGATGGTATAAGAGTTAAGTCAGAGGAACCCAGGTCTAATGCTTAAAAAATGGCTCATCCAGAGTCTCTCTCTCTCTCTCTCTCTCTCTCTCTCACACACACACACACACACACACACACGTGTACACACACAAAGAAAGCAGTTTTCCAGCTGTAATCGACAACAACCCTGATCACAAGCTGCAATGAGCACACATACAATCTGTGTACAGTGTACACTTGAATTTCCCTTATGCTTGTTTTTAGTAATTCTCACATTATATTCAATGCACATAAAGCCACGTGTGTGATTGAAACTGCCCATACATCAAGGTACTGGTTCCCAGTTGTATTTGTAATGTGAAAAAGGGTTGGCTCTTTCATACAAACAGATGTACACACATATACATGCAAGTTGTAGGTGTGTTCATTGTAACGTGTCAACAGGGTTACTGTCTGGGCACAATCCACCTAAAGGTATTTCTGCTACCCAGAGATAGTTCCAGACTGTCTGGAGATTGTCTGTAATGTATCCACTTGAGAACATGGGCTCAGGGCAGCCATGTGCTTGGACTGGTTCTAACCGGTCCAGCATGTGGCCAGGCGAAGGGCCTGAGCTTCGCCCCGAAGGACAATGGACTAGAGGATCCTGACTCCCCTCCAATAGAGGAGCAGGAGTTAATCCAATCAATGTAAATAGCGAATCACTGGGTGTGTGTGTGTTTAGGGTGTGGTTCACTTGGGGATAAAAGCCGGCCTGCGAGCCGGCTTAGGCGTCTTGTTCTGCAACTAATAAAGTATGTGAGAGCTGAAATCACTAGTAAGTCTCAGTACTTTTCATTGTCGTAGACTGGGGACTGCCTCTCCTGCTTGTGCTAGTGAAGCCTTACCCAGGAACATCCTTTCCAGTGCCTCCAGTGGGGCAGAGGTCAAAGCAGCTGAGAGCAGCCTCACCCAACAAGGGCAGCAGTGAGGCCAGCACGGGTAAGGCAGACCTCAGTTTGATAGGGCTGGGATAACATCCCAGGGGCAGTTTTCTGCGGGGGACTGTCCAGCCAGAAGGCTGAACTTGCTGGAGGCAATGGGAGGGCAGGCTCACTGCAAGGTAGAAGGGGTCCAGAGACACAGTAGCCTTCCTAGCTGGGTCTCCTGCCTGGCTGTGTGGAGAAGGCAGGAGTCCAAGAAGGGCAGGGCAATGGCCAGGTGTAAACAAATCAAAGAAGTAATGAAGGTCATTGGCCCCTTAGGCCAGGGATTGGCCAAGGCACTGGCTGGGTTAGAACACAAGCTGGGATTGGCTGCCTATGGGGGAGTGGTGGAGACACCAGAAGTTAAAAGGGAGACTCCTGATGATGGCCAGGGGAGAAGAAGCAGGCTCACCTCAAGGCGGTGAGAGCTGCAGCCTGGGAAATGGAGGAACAAGGTGAGGCAACCCCCTCTGCTTCCAGTTCTGAGGCCTAGGGAGGACATGTGGTCTGTATCATGACAGCAGAAAGAGGTGGCCACATGGGGCTGGGCAGGAGGAGGGGCACATCGGCATAGCCCTCATACAAACATGAATAAAGGCATGAGGGTTGTAAGCCAGAAACCTCCTGGGGGATCGTGCCCTCTGAGCTTACAGGCTGCAGCGTCTACGCATCTATTATAGCCATTGAAGCCTTCACAAATGCATTTCCTCCGCAATTCTCCTCAGCCTTTTTCTTGAGAATAACAGCCTGTTCCAATCTTATTTTTCACAGAATGTCTGATACTTGCACTTCAGGCAGCCGGAAAGATAGAGATAATTATCAAGACAAAAGCGCTTGCATAAATGCTACCCCAATGTTTAAGCTACAAAAAATGGCGAGCCAAGGTAGCTTGTAATTTTGTAAGTCAGTGTGTTTCTTCCTCGCCACTTTCCCCGCCAGCTACAGCCTTTCTTTTTTGTCTTGAATAGGCTACCTAGCCATTTGACGTCTTGGCAGATCGCCCAGCTGGTGGTCTGAAAGGCTTAGAGGTTCAATAACCACATTGTGATCTTGTTTATTCTCAGAAGGGCCAGGGGTTCTGTTTGGCAAGTAGGAGGACCTTCTCTTATTATGCCTCATGGTTGCATTCTTCTGCGCTTTGGTGAATAAACAACTATTTGGTATACAATGACTGTGAATGGAGTCAAAGGGGAGACAGCTGTGTGATTCTCTACAGCCTAGGATGGGCCGAAAGACAAGGCCTTTATCTAACTGTTGCTGGTAGACATGAATTATGCATTTATAGTTTACCATTTATTTGCTTCTTGACTGGCTGGGGTTTGTTACAGAGTCTCTTGTTAGCCCACTGTCTCAAATAATGGAACCATGCTCACGGATCCTAGTTGCATGGCTTAACCTGGCGTGTCGAAAGGCCATCTTGTACCATTGTGGAGGAATCTCTGTCTAGGGAGTAGGACATTATGAGATGAGGCTGCCCAGCTTTCCTGGAAATCAGTATCTATGGGTCTCATTTAGCAATACCTCCATGTATTTTGGACCACATGTTATTCTTCGTCATTTTCACCAACATATATGTCCACAGATGGTCTAATGGCATGTGATAGCTAAGGGTGAGGGCGGCCAACCTTCAACTGCTGCTCTCCTGGAGATCTTTTGGTATTACAGACTACAGGGATCAGTTTCCATGGAGAAATGGCTGCTTTGGATGGTAGGCTATGGCATTATATCCCACTGAGGTCCCCCCCTCTCCAAACCCTGGTCTCCCAAGGCTCTTCCCCCTGGATCTCCCAGAACTTCCAACCTAGAGTTGGTGACCCTACTGAGGATGTCTGGGTCAGTGATGGGATAAAGGTTGCCAGCCTCCAGGTGGGGCATGGAGATCTCCTGCTTTTGCAACTGATCTCTAGCTAACAGAGATCAGCTCCCCTGGAGAAAATGGCTGCTTTGAAGGGTGGACTCTATGGCATGGTACCATGCTGAGGCCCCTCCCCTCCCCAAACCCTGTCCTCTTTCAAATCCACTTCAAAGTCTCCAGGTATTTTCCAACCCAAAGCTGGCAACCCTAGATGGGATGGGAGACCACTTGGGGATCCTATGTGCATCACCTTGTGCTCCAAGGAAGAAAGACAGGAAATGAATGTAATAAGTAACATACTTGTTCTACACAGCAACTATGGTTGATTCAGTGGGTTAACAAACCAATAGGAAATGCCTAGAAATAAGGTTGACTGTATTGATACCACTGTGAAAGTTATTTTGAGGTGTAAGAAAGTAAATGTCATCAAAATGTTCTTAAAATCAGAGGTGGGCAAATGCTCCACTGATTGAATTGGAATTTGATTACAAATTGCAAGTAGCATTTTCAGACTTCCAAAAAAAAGAAAAAAAAACCATTCAGTTTCCCCCCATGCACTTCAATGTTCTAAATCAGACTGCAAATGTTCTACATGTGTGTAGTGATGTGCAATTGGATACTGCCAACTCTAAAAGTCGCCTGACCTTCTCATTAGCAGATTCAACAAAAAATACAGAATATGATGAAAGGCTTCCTGATAGTTTTCTGAACCCTGATCATTTTCATCTGATAATTGTCAGATGAAAATTATCAGAAAAATCCAATCAGGATACTGGGAGACTTCTTCTCAATTCTCTGCCTGAAATTTGTTCCTGTCTCTCGGGGGGGGGGGGGAGAGAGTCAGGTCTCCCAGCCAATCCAATCCAATCCTCGGGAGGGATTAGTGCAGCTGCCCTTACCCAGTCATGCTTCCCTGTGTGACAATTTCTTTCCCACAGCTCCTGTGAAAAATCCTTGGATTACCTGGGAGTCTTGCTTGGAGTATGTGTACCTTTGCCTGGACCTCGGGCTCCTACTCTGGACTCTTAGCTGGACCAGTTCAATTTGTTTTGATTATTAGTAATAGCTTTGTTGGAAAGGTTGTGGAGCTGTAAGTATGTATCAACATTGCTATCCAGGAGTTTTGGGTACAAGTACAAAAACAAATTTATCATGTTACTGGTGATACATTTCCATTAAGAATAGATTTTTTTTTTTTTTTGCTGCTCAGTTTATGGAATAAAGATTTGAAAACAATTTCCCCAGAAAGAAAGGAATTAATAGTGAAATTATGTGCTGCAGCAAGAATGGTAATAGCTAAATTTCGGAAATGTTCAGACCCACCCACAATCGCCAGTTGGTTTGACAAAGTGTTTTGATTTCTGCTTGATGGATAAATTGTCACCTCCACTGGCACAGGGTGATTCTGGTCGTTATCCATCAGATTTTGAATTGGTCTGGTTCCTGGTTTTAGAATTTGCATCTGATAATGTTGAGTTATGTCGACTTCCTGCTTTACTTAAGAATATGATATTTTAAATGTTTGATTTCTTGTATTGTGTTGTTGTTAACCTTATATTTTTTTGACAGGCATACTTTAGAATATGTAAAAAAAAATGCCATCTTCTGGACACGGAACAGGGGTCACTGGGGTTGGGGGCGATATTTCTGAATTTCCTGCATTGTGCATGGGGTTGGACTTGATGACCTGGAGGTCCCTTCCATCTGTATGAGTCTGTGATTCTATGAACTGTCCAAAGTGTTTGCTGCAAAATTGGATAGTGATGGTAGAAAACTTCATAGCTTACCTATAGAGCCAGCTGTGGTGTAGTGGCTAAGAGCAGCGGACTCTAATCTTGAGAACTGAGTTTGATTCCCCACTCCCCCACATGCAGCTAGCTGGGTGACCTTGGGTCAGTCACAGTTGTTTCAGAGCTCTCTCAGCTCCACCTACCTCACAGGGTGTCTGTTGTGGGGAGAGGAAGGGAAGGAGATTGGAAGCCGTTGAAGGGCAGGGTATAAATCCATTTCTTCCTCTTCTTCCTCTTCCTCTTCTTCTTCCTTTTCTTCCTCCTCCTCCTCCTCTTCCTGGCTCTCAGTGTTTGGCATAACTGAATGTTTTAAACTGAATTGCATGTAGGTCACATGCCGCATAGGAACTCTAGTTCAGTCCATGAAGTTCTCAGCATATGTTAGTTTGATGAATGCTGCTATCTAATTAAGGCAATTGTCTGCACAGATGTGAAAGGAGCACATGCGTTCAGAATGATTCATGACTTCAGATGATGCATGACCCCTCTCTGGGGTACAGGTAGTCCCAGAAATCCAGGAAATTGTGATCATATGACTACCAGGCCAGCTGCCCCAATGAATGCCAACACACAATGGATGCAAAATTACTCAGATTGCAAACTAATCATTCATGCAAATGAATGGGGGACTCCATGTGGCCATATTTGATTCTTTTTCATCCCCACAGATTATCATTGTCATCAGTTTTGGTTCACTCACTTTGTTGTTGTTAATGATCCTTTTGTTTTTTTCCAGGCCACTTACACATCATTTGTAAACCATGTTTACATTTTCTGCCATTTATATATGATGCAAAATGAATGTTGGGGAAAAAAAGAATTAATTTTAACAGAAAAAAAATATCTGTACAAGGAAAAAGAAACTGGCATGACTCATGTTCATATCCCACGAGAGAGAGAGAAAGAATGGAGAATTGTGTTCCCTCTAAGCTGAGTTAGTGTGAGCTAGTTCACAGTTTTTTAGCTTCTGGCTCACACATTTTTGTCTTAGCTCAGGAAGGATGGCTCCAGAGTAAACTAATTAATGCAGCAGCCAAATCGCTCATTCACAACTTTAATGCCAGCAGCTCACAAAGTAGAATTTTGGCTCACTAGACTCCACAGCTTAGAAGGAGTGGGAATGGAGACATCGGAATCAAACCAGGTAGTTGTCAACAGTTTGCTTAATTTTTAGTTGAAACAGCATGAAGAAGACATTCAGAACCAGCCATAGAGCACATCTGGTCTTTAGGCATAAGGCATCTTTTACACTGTCCCCTTATCCCACTTTGAAGGTGTTTCTGCCCCACATGTTTTTAATTCTGATGGGAAATTTTCTTTTCAGATAACAAAAAAAATGCCACTTGCAAAATACACGTAGAATATTTCATCAATTTCTGATTAGTGCTACATTTTTTTCATGGCAACTGCTCCCCCTCCCCCGCTTCTTAAAACCACTTTTGAGTTATATCGATATCGTGTTTTTTAAAGTGATTAACTGGTTGGTCAGTTTCTCAATCGTTAACTCACTTCTCACTTTTGTCTTCTGTTTGATTTGACTGTGGGCCTCCCACAGCAACTGCTCAGTTACCATTGCGCCCACCACCCACTTTCGAACCTTTAGTTGGGGGGTGGGGAGACAGACTGCTTTTTACACCTTCCATTGAATGACCATTTCAATGAGTGTTTGGTGTCAAAGTGTTGAGGTCCTTTACAAGAGGGTCACTGGGGACGGATTGCCAGTTGATCGGCCATGTTAAATGGTTTAACTAGGCAGATAATTGAGGGGAGTTTGTTGAGCCGATGAATTTAGGAGCCAAATACAGTGCTTGGGGAGGGGGGAGCCCACAGAGTGTTAACGGTTTGGTACCACTTCGGTGGGAAGGTAACAGCGTTCCATGCACCTCAGTGTTTAGTCATGCCGGCCACATGACCACAGAAATGTCTTTGGACAGTGCTGGCTCTTTGGCTTGGAAACAGAGATGAGCATTGCCCCCTAGAGTCAGATCCGACTAGCTCTCAAGCAACCTTTATCTTTTTATGTCAGAATAGAAATGTCTTGCAATATTGTATTTGTCTTTTTTTTTTTTTTTAAGTCAGACGAAGGAAGAAAGGACTTTTAAAAGTGCTGCATGTCTTTTAGATGAAAGCCAGTGAGGTGTAGTGGTGTCGGACTAGGACCTGGGAGACCCAGGTTCGAATCCCCACTTGTTCCATGGAACGTTGCTGGGTGACCTGGGGCCAGTCACAGGTTCTCAGCCTACTCTAACTCACAGCATTGTCTGTTGAGGATAAAACAGAGGAGAGGAGAACGGCGTGAGCTGCTTTGGGACCTCACTGGGGAGAAAGGCAGGAGATAAATAAATAGTAAATAGAATAAAGTGATTTTGCAGTTTGTCCAAAGGAAATGCTGGATTTTACGTGATTCCAGAAGACTCAGACAGAACACGAAGAACTGGTGGGAAGGAATTCCCCTTACCCCATTGTGTCTGGAAGCAAAAAAACAAAACAAAACTCTGCTTCTCTTTCAGAATTGAAAAAGGCAGTACAATGCCTGCGTGGAAGGAGATGTAGGGCCAGACTAGATTTGACACCATCCACGAGTCTAACCTATAGATGTCTTTTCCACTTTAAAGGAACTTTAAAATGCTCTGAAGTCCTGATCAGGATCAAACCCTCAAGCCGTTGTTCAATCATTTTAAAAAGGCAGCAACATACATGGGTTGGTCCTGTGGACGCCATTGTGTCTAATTTGGCCTTTAGTACACTACATTAAGTGGGACATGAAGATTGTGGGAGGAATAGCAAAGACAACAGCTTTGTCAGCAATTGGGCCCATAAGACTATTTTATTCTGCCCTTTTTAAATTTAAAACATTTTTATGTCACCTTTCTACCTGATCGGTGTCTCCAATGCGGATTAAAACACTGAACAATTTAAAACACATTTAAAATGATAAAATCTTTCAGTTTTTTATTTTTAAAGCTTTACAATGGTTTGGATTCACCAGAGCCTTTCTGCAAATTAAAAGACTCCCGCCTATGGAGTCTGACTTTTTTTCCCCACTGCACCTTTCCTGCTGCAGCCCCGACTGACTCCTGAGGCCTAGCATTTCAAGGGGCAATTTGAGCTTCTTTGGGAGTGGTGAGGCAAGAAGGTCACGCTCCACAAACTGAAATCTTTCTAGCCACAGAAATGCTCCGTTGGATCCAAGCTATTAAAGAGTATTAAGCTATAGTTTCTGTGTGAGGCTCTGACCTCAAAGTGAGCCCAATCTTGTCAGATCTCAGAAGCTAAACAGGGTTGGCCCTGGTCATTATTTGGATAGGAGGCCAGCAAGGAAGCATAGGGGTTTTTACACAGAGGCAGGCAATGGCAAGCCACCTCTGAATACCTCTTGCCTTGAAAACCCCATGGGGTCACCATAAGACAGTTTCAACTTGATGGCTCTCTGTCTACCACCACCATCTGACTGAGAAACTCATACAAAGTTTCAGATCAGCATAAATTTGGACTATAAAACATCACCTTATCCCAGAGATAATGTTTTAAACATATTTGTTAGTGTAGCGGTTAAGAGCGGCAGACTCTAATCTGGAGAAGCGGGCGTGATTCCCCACTTCTCCACATGCAGCCAGCTGGGTAACCTACCTGAATCAGTCACAGTTCTCTCAGAGCTGTTCTCTCAGGAGCAGTTCTCTCAGAGTTCTCTCAGCCCCACCTATCTTACTGGGTATCTGTTGTGAGGAGAGGAATGGAAAGAGATTGTAAGCCACTCTGAGACTCTGAGTGAAGGGTGGGGTATAAATCCAACGCCTTCTTCCTCTTCTTCTATTAAATTATGTCCACTTAGGGTGGGTGTTGGGTGACAGTGAAGTAAAAATATAGAATTTTACTGATACAGTTCATTGTTTGTTGGGAGGCCTACACAAAGGGGGGGGGACATATAAAAGGGATTGTAAGAATAATTTCAAATGGAAGGACTGTTCATTACCAGAAGAATTTACTCCCTACTACTATAACCACAGTAAAATTTCCAGAACATTCAATCAAGTTAACAAATCGTTCTGATTGTACTCATAGTGAATCATTTATTCTTTAAAAGTGTTCACTACAGAAAATTAGCTTTTTTTTAAAGAAATCTTAGGAGAATGATTCATCAGGGGTATTGTTGTGTGGATGAGTTTGGTCAAATTTATGATAATCCATTTTGACAAATACTTTACAAAGCTTTTCATAAATGAGAGTCGGAATCAGAGCCAATTTCTTTTAGCCAAGGGAAGTTTCCATAATGAATGTGAGCAGGACTTTTATCAGGACATTTAAAAAGGGGGTCAGAGTCTGGTTTGGAATGTGCACCAAAGGAGAGAGACTTTGAAGTTACATCTCTATGGGAAACCACAGGCTGTCTTGTTTCTTAATTAGAGATTTTTTAATTTGGAAAGTTCATGATCTCTGCTGAAACTAGGCTAGATATTACAATACTCCAATTAATTCATGTCATACTTCTGAATTCTAACTGCAGAGCTCTCCGTAGGTTTGCTCTGCCCTGTCATTCTGTCCTTAATTCCTGCCAGGTCCCCACCATAACCTTTCCTTCTTTACCTCTCTGCTCTCAGTTTCCTCAGAAACTCTTGCTCCCTTAAATTGCTCTTCCCTTTCCTCCCTTACTGTCTCTTAGGCCTGGGACTTCCTCCCAACAACGCCACCTTTCTATTTTCCTTCAAATCCACCACAAGACCCACATCTTTCATGCAGCTTTTCGGTTACTCTTTATTCCTCTCTCCTTACAACTGAAGTAAAGTTTAAATAAAAGTGCATTTGCACATGTTAATCCTTTTTTAGGCTTGTCTCTTCCCAGGGACAGATTGGCCATTATGAGCTCTGAGATCCTCTTGGTGGGTCAATGGCTTCTCCCCCTGACTGGTGGGGGATGGGAGGACTTATCAGGAATGGGACGGAGGTGAGGGTGACTTGTTCATGTCACTTCTGGTGCTCACAGGAAGTGATGTCATCAAGCTGTGCAGTCCAGGTGATGCTCTAGTATTTGGGCAAAAACTCTATGGTAAAAATGGCTTCTACCATAGAGTTTTTACCCAAACACCGGTGTTGTCCAGACACTGCTGATGTGCTGATGTCACTTCTGGTACCTACCAAAAGTGATGTAGACATGTTACCTGTGACATAGCCTGGGCCTCCTTCTCTCTCCTGGTAAGTCCCCCTGCTGACCAGCTGATCAGCGGTGGGGATGGGGCCTGGCACTGGGGAAGCCCTGCTTCAACTGGGGGGGTCCAGCAATCCTAGTCAACAGGACCATGGTGGGCATGTAGAGAACATGAACTTTGTAATTAGGTCAGGAAGGGGAGGTGCTGTGGTTTTTGCTTGGCATGCATTAAGTTCAGTCCCCAGCCTCTCCAGTTAAAAAAGCACAAGGTTGTAGGTGATATGAAAGATCTCTACTGTAGACCTGGAGAGCTGCTTCCAGTATCTGTAGACAATACTGACTTAGATGGACCAATGATTCACTATAAGTCAGCTTCTTGTGTTCAGTTGCCTGGTTCTGAGAAGAACCTGAGGCCAATGGTGCTGCTATGATGTTGGTAAGGATGTTGATCAAATAAGACTCATGTCAAAGGTGATCAAACACAAGTCAGAGCTGACTTGAGTGCCCACAGTATAGTGGTGATGGTGGGAAAGTCAATGTACTTTTCTGCCAATGCTGTATCTAGCAAAGTTTTTCCGAACAGTAAGAGTTGGCACACAACTTGACCCCCAGAGAGAAAGGGCAGATATCTCAGCAGTGTAATGTGACCTATTTGCAAAGTGCTTCATGAATAAAATCAATCACATTTTGATCTACCTTGGACTCCAAATTAACTACAGAGTGGGTGGATGTGACTGCAGCATCCACTTATTCATATAGATTTCTTTCTGCAAATGCAGCCCGACAATGTGAGCTGATTACTTGGAAATGTGAGGACTACGGCTCATCTTATAGACTCACCCATCCTGTCTAGAAAAATCTGCCACAGGAGGATGTCCTAGATTATTAATACCAGTAATAACAGGCTGACAGATAGAGAGCCAGCATACTGCAGTGGTTAGAGTGCCGAACTATGATCTGGGAAATCCTGATTGAAATCCCCACTCTGCCATGGAAGCTCATTGACAGCACAGATTCCGTAAATCGAGAGCTACCTGCAACTGGCCCCAGCTCTGAGCCAGGAGGAGAGCAACAACAGATCGGGTTACCAGCCGAGCACAAGTCAGCCTACAGCTGAAACTGAGCCAACACCTTGTAGCTCTGAAAGAGTAAAAAAAAGCTTCCAAAGCCACTCCCAGCCAATGCTCCTTCTACGCTGTGGAGTCTTGTGAGCAAAAATTCTACTTTGTGAGCTACTGGCATTAAAGTTGTGAGTGAGCGATTTGGCTGCTGCATAAATTAGTTGGCCCTGGAGCCATCCTTCCTGAGCTAAGACAAAATTATGTGAGCTGGAGGCTGAAAAACTGTGAGCTACCTCACACTAACTCAGCTTAGAGGGAACACTGCTCCCAGCCCACCTAGCTCATCCACACCCCTACTGCACTGATGCTATCAGAGGTGAGCTGAGTTGCAGGAAAAGAGGAGTGTGAGACTCATGTCCCATCATCAGCTGTCAACTGATGAGATGGATGAGTACTTTCAGGATGACTGCCAAGGAATTGGCTGGAAGTATAGCTTTTAAGACTTAGCTATAAAATCAGCCGGGAGAAACAGCAGTTTCATGAACACAACAAGTATACATTGCTACTGAACCACTGACCTTGCAGTTACTGGACCACTGGAACCTTGACCCTTGGACTGGACTATCAGCTTTTCTGGAACAACTGACCCTGGACTGGACTTGGACTTGTTGCCTGAATCGCTTGACCCTAGACTGGACTTGACGTACCTGCTCTCTGGAACTCCTGACTTTTGGACTGGACCCTGGTTCCTCTCTGCAACCTTGCCTATGGCCTGCCCTGCTGAACCCATGCCCCTGCTTCCTGGGAGGGCTGCATCAGTACACACTCTCTCAGCCTAACCTCCCTCACTGGTTTGTTCTAAGGACAAAGCTGCAGAAGAAAATGATGTAAGGTGCTTTGGGACTAGGGATGGGCATGAACTAAATTACAAACTGAAATTCATCACTAACCAGACTTGGTTCGTAGTTTGCGAACCTCAGTTCATGCCATCCCTCCCTCACAGACCTCCCGTGGTTCATGTCAGAAGACACAATGGCACCAGCGGAAGAGCTTGGAGAATGCCTTCTGAGTTCACTTGCAAGTCATACCGCATCATTAACCATGAACCTCGAACTGGTTCATTAAAATGGAAAGGTTCATGGAGGTTCATGGTTCATGAGACCCCATGAACCACAAACCTTCATAAACCTCCATTTTCCCAGCTCGTGCCCATCCCAATTTGAAGAAGAGAAGAAAAAGAAGAGATTGGATTTATACCCTACCCTTCACTACCTGAGGAGTTGCAGAACACCTTACAATCCTTTTCCCTTCCCCTCCCCATAACAGACACCCTGTGAGGTAGGAGGGGCTGAGGTTGCTCTCCCGAGAACTACCCTTGAGAGAACAGCTCTGAAAGAACTTGTGACTGACCCAAGGTCATACCAGCAGCTGCATGTGGAGGAGTGGAGAATCAAACCCAGTTCTCCCAGATTAGAATCTGAGCTCTTAACCACTACACCAAACTGGCTCTCTGGGACCCTACTGGAAAGAAAAGTGGGATATAAATGTAGAAAATAAATAAGCAACAAAGCCAATAGCAGCTCCATAGGTGGTTTGTGGGGGAAGAGAGGCTCCATTTGCTTCTCCCTCCCTGCTACTGTGTTCACAAACAGAAAAAAGCCAGTGTGAACTTGAGAAGCACAACATTCCCGATGCTTGTGTGATACACACTCTTCTTCTGTAGATGCAGTCTGAGAAGTGCATTGTGCCTTCTTTTTAGTCTCTTCCTTCAAGTGGCAGGTAAAAACATTTTTACTTTGGCAGACTTATGGAATTAGTTCCCCAATCTGTTGACTTCGTTGTTGGACCACATCCCGTCCTTTTGGTGTTATTGTAATATGGTTGTACATTTTCAATTTTTTTTTCCTGCTATTATAATGTATTAATTTCTCTGAGGTTATGGGACCTGAAGTGATTCAGGTTGAGAAATGTTTTGACATTTTCCTTTAGATACCTCTGCTACAGATTTAAAATCTGGTGAACTTAAATTGTAAAGAAGATACCCATTAACCTGCTGGCACAGAATTCAGGATAAAACTCAGCCCTGGCATGTGTACGAATCCTGTGGGAGAGAAACCAACTAAAGCCAGGGTGAGAAGCAAGCTTCAGGCTCCTCTCTCTCTCTCTCTCTCTCTCTCTCTCTCTCTCTCTCTCTCTCTCTCTCTCTCTCTCTCTCTCTCTGCCATGGAAACTAGAAAACACTGAAGGAGAAATCAAGTGAGGGAGGTCTCACAGTGTCTCCTTTGGGAAAGACAATTGGGTTTGTATCCAAAGGGAAGTCTGTCTTTGAGCTGAGGAAAAAGTATCTCAGCTTTCTGAGCCTGAACAGAGACAGAAAATAATAATAATAATAATAAAAAGTCATGCTGCTAGCTATGAGTTGAATATCGGGACTACTGAAAAAATGCCTGAAGTCAGACTGAGTTGCAGATTCAAAAGGCACAGCAGTGAAGCAAATGGCACTGAGGAAAAAATGTTCTTGCAGACCCTTCTGGTGGCAGAGCCTGCTTTCAAGAAGAATTTAAAAGCTTTGGGGAAATGGTGAGCTCACAAAACCTGCATCTTGGGCTCCTGTTGGTGCTATTCACGCTACCATATTAGATATATGCATCAGGTTTGTACTGATAACTGGCTTTTTCCAAGCAAGATGTGCTTTGCAGTGACTGTTTCCCCTCTAGATGTTTCCCCACATGATAACTGGGTCAGAGTTTATTCTTTTTGAATGGTTTTAAATCTGTGCAGTTGGCAGCATTCAGCATGGCAGCTGGCCAGGTAGCTAACTTGTCTAGCTGCTCACAATTTACTGGATTATTTGGATCTCATATACCCCAAGGTTATCATGGGCAGATCATGCACCGTTTCAGCCAAGCCACAATTCAAATGTATATGTTGCCCTTTGCACCTGTACACCAGTGCATGTGCATTTGTCAACAGGATTCTTGCCCTTGCATGAATGAAACTACAGTTTTCAGACATTGGTATTCACAATGCATGAATCTGTTTAGCTGTACAAGTCAAGAAGGCAGAAAGGGTAAAGCTGCAATACTAGAAAGGAGGGACTGTGGCTAAGTGGTAGAACATCTGCTTGGCATTCAGAAAGTCCCAGGTTCATTACCTCGCATTTCCAGTAAAAATAAACAGGTAGTGAATGATATGAAAGACCTCTGCTCGAGGCCTTGGAGAACTGGCTGCCAATCTGAGTAGACAGTACTGACTTTGGTGGACCAATGGTTCCAGCCAATGTGCTCAGTGTGATGCCGTCACCCGGAAGTGACGTCATCACATAAGGCACGTTGCGGGAGGATGCGCTATCATTCAAGGAAAAACTCTATGGTTTCCCCTCAAAGAATTCCCAAACAAGAAGGAGCACCCCACCGACAGCCAGGTATGACCTGGCAACCCTATTTAGGTATAAGATACAAACTACCCATGCCAGGCCTACCCACGCCAGTTGAGCTTAAGGTAACCAAGAAAAGCACTGGCTTTGTAAGTTAATATTTGGTTGTTCAGGTGCACTGTGTTGATGAGGGAGGGAGGAGAGGCACAGAGAAGCAGTGAGAGAAGACGAAGGCACAAGGCATTTGCCATACTGATTAGAGCAAGTCTGAGGGCAACCTCCACATTCAGAAGCACTGAACCTCTGAATCCCAAACTCAGGAGGCAACATCAGGGGAAGGCCTCAGCCTCCATGCCCTGTTGTTGGCCCTTCAGAGGAACTGGTTGACCACTGTGTGAGACAGGATGCCAGATTAGGTGGGCCAGTGGTCTGATCCAGCAGGGCTCTTCGTATTTTCTTATGAACATTCAATAAACAGTACATATTGTTTGGAGTGCTTCAAGTGTGATTCATAATCTGTGATGAGATTTGAAACATTATTCACCCATTGCTGAAGACTTGCGACTTCTTCCTACTCTTATTTGCTTCAAAATCAATAAACACAAAGAAGGCTAGCTCAAGTAAAACTAAAGCTCACTAAAAATGAAAATTTCTATGGGGAGAAAATGAAAGTTTCTAAAAAAAAACACATTTCATTCAATAGTTCTCATATTGAATCTGTCAAAAAAGAAGAAAGTGGTTGGGAAAATGTACCATTATAACTAGATATTCCAAGATAAGATATGCTGTTGTGCTCTTTTTTCCAAATATGGTGGGAGAAGATTTTGTGTCAGTACTGAAAATTAATTACAGGGGGGAAATGAGACAGTAGCTACCTGCTGTGTTGGGCTGATTAATTAGTATTGTCCTTTTGTTCCTGCCTAACATTTTGCCTAACATATCCTTCTGCATCCTATGAACCTTCAGGAGAACCATTCCAAGAAGTTCTGGAGACATCTACTTAGAAAAGAATTGAAAAATACCATGTGCATGAGTTTTTTGGACCTTGGTTAGGTCATCTTTTATCATTCCCTATTAGGGTTGCCAACTCTGGGTTGGGAAATTCCTGGAGATTTGGGGGAAGGTGGCGTTTGGAGAGGCGAGGAAGCTCAGCAGGATATAATGCCATAGAGCCCACCCTCCAAAAGCATCCATGTTCTCCAGGGAACTGATCTTTATAGTCACAAAATTGGTTGTAATTCTGGGAGATCTCCAGGCCCCACCTGGAGGTTGGCAGTCTCATCCACAATGCATATGCCATTGAAAATGACCCCCTCCAACATATCTGATTTAAAATAATGATGCCATTAAAGTTTATATTCCCCTGGCTTGAGATCTGAATGTTTGCAGTTTATAATGTTAGGCCACACTGACATAGGGTCACACAAAAAGGGCTAGTTCTGGAGATAGAAGGGCTATTCAACAGGCGGCCTCTGAATAGCTTTAGAAGTGCAGATACAATACCTGGTGGAACCCATTGTTATTCTCGGTGGGGGAGGGAAGACTGGAGGTTTGCTCTGAGGGCTGCCTTGTTGCCACCTGAAAATGGAGACCTTTTTCCAGAGCTGTGGCTAGCTCTGTCTTTCAGGCCAGGAATACCTTTCTTGACCCGTGGGTCTCTGGTTAGAAGTGGGGTGCCCTGCTATTTAGGACGACCTGTGAGTAAGGCAGCGTTGCTGGGCCTCAATTGTAGTGGTGTGAAATGGTTCAGGCCCCATGATGATACTGTTTCCAAATTAAAAATTGCTCTTACTTCATTGTCGGGCCAGAAAAGCAGCAAAGGCACAGGAAAGGGTGGCAACCATACCTTAAAATTTTGTGCCATTCCAACCTATGCTAACTCCACCAGAGCTAAAGCTCTGAGATGCATTTTCTTCATTCATCCTAACAGAGAATTAATTTTATAACCCCAGCTCTGAACACCCTGTGTTGCTAAAACGTAACGAACAAAACTGAGCAAAAATAGAAACACCCAATTTGGCTCCTTTCACCTCAACTCTGAGCAATGTTTATCTTCATTATGTTTCGACATAACAAACAGAATGTTTGAAGTCCAATGGGATTTAGTTTTAGGCAGCAAAATCCATTATTATGTATGTATTTAGGTCAGGGAAGAGAAGAAGGTAGCATTACTTATGGATTTTGAAGTGTATCAGATTTGTTTAAAAAAAAACACAAAAAAACAAAACACCATGCCTTACAAACATACTTGGAAGTAAGTTTCAAAGGTTGGCAACTCGTGGAATGTAAGGAATACAGATGGGATTGGGTGCTGCATAAATTGCTAATTTTGGGTTAGGACGTACCTGAAGATTTGGGGGTGGAACCTGGGGAAGAGGGAGTTTGGGGAGGGAAAGGCTCTTAGTGGGATATGGAGGCCCACCTTCCAAAGCAGACTTTTTCTCCAAGGGAACTGATCTCTGTTGTTTGGAGATCAGGGCCAATTCTGCACTGATGTTTTTGTCACTTGTTTTTCCCTGTTGCTTTTCCACATGAGTTTTTCTCCCTTGGCAATTACTAGAGAGAGCAAAACACTTTTTGTGGGGGGGAACACCCTGAAGCAACCCTAGTCCAGCAAATTGGGATGGGGAGGAGTCTTCCCAGCATACCCTTTGCACCCCACCCTAAGAGCTGCTGCAGAAGTCCAGAGACTCTTGGGAACAGAATGGGCTGCAGAGCAGGTTGGAGACTGAAGAAGGGAGAACTGACAGAAACCATCCCACCCTTTCTGGCACAGGCACTTGTTCTATATATGGAAGAGCTCTTTCATTCATGCTGTAATGCCAATAAAGGTCTGTGTGTGTGTGTGTGGAAGAGCTCTTTCAAGATGGGAAGGGCTATTTTTGTTGACATTTCCTCAAACTTTAGCCTCCAATGCAGTGTCCTATCTTTTTTCCCAAAGGCTCTGTCATGTCTCCAGATTACAGGGATCTGTAGGGAAGGGAAAAAGGAAAGAAATACTTTACATTCTTTCTTTTCACTATTTGTGGGGTCCAGTGTTTCACATACTCAGTCGGCAGAGACCGAAGACCCTTACATCAATGCGTCTCTTAGATATACTCGCATAAAGGTTGGTCGGTGTTCTAAACCCTTTTCAGACAGGATTGCACTGTTAGATTTCTCTGTAGAGTGCCTTATAATCTGTTTTGAAGGCACAGATGGTGATATCTGAGAAGCCTTTACCATTAATGGTACAGTGGGGAGAAATACGCATGCATATGAGTTGTGTGTGTGTATGTATATATATATAATCTCCATTAAAGTATATTCCAGATGTAAAATAAACCACTTTAACTAAAAAGCATTGCAAACGCAAAATCCTTAATGTATTTACATAAACTGTTAATGCGTTTCTAAAATAACATACACATTACACTCATTCTGTACTGTTGTTCAGTAGAACTAGGGGGAAAACCCTTTTATAGGCATAATTTAAATGGTACTTAGGTTTGTAATTTTACAATCACTTAAGAGTTAGAAGAGATATGGCATATTTATAAAAAATATCAGTTGTGAAGAAAGTACACTTTATTAATACTCCCTTGTTAAGCTGAAAGTCTGTATAAACTTGGAGTATGAAATATCCTTTTTACTTTAGGCGCTGGGGTTTTTGGGACTTGAGTCTACAGCTTCCTTATTCTCTCAGATTCCAACTGTTTTGTGTCACATATTCTCCTATTCTGTTCTCACCCACTTTCTCTTTCCCTTCTTCTTCTACTCTCCATTCTTTTTGATTGGCACATAGTGGAAAGTGGGAAATAACTGAACTCCTTTGTAAAATAACTGAATTCATAAACTGGGTTAGATCCAGTTGGAGGGTTTCCACAGACAAAAGTACTTCCACTCACAGAGGATGCCCTTCTTACCTCCCTGTACACATCAGCCCGAAATGCCCCTCCAATGCTTCCTAGGGGACAGGACACACAGGAGCAGGATTTCAGGGGGCATTTGGGGGCAACAGTGGGAGGAGGGAAGCATAGTTGTGCTCTGCAGATGGAAGCCCTTCCATGAACATGGAAACACTCCACTGGATCCCAGCAGCTAGCTGTATAAAATTCCACAACCATCAAAGGTACCTGTTGAATGCAGGAAGTATGTTTGATTAACTGATTTATTTAGGTTATCTGTTCCTACTTTCTTCACCATTCTTATACCATTCACCCTAGATCTGGCCAGTACTCATTTCATTCCTTGCTTTTTTAACTTTCCTTTTTGCAGGCTAATGTTGACAAGTGAGGATTAATGATCCTTGCTTTTTCTTTGGAAGAAATGTCAAAGGTCTCTGCAAAAGAACTTCTGTTGGCAGGCCACAAAAGCAAAGCTCAGAAGCTCTTGAGAGATACACACACACAAACACGTGTCGTTTCTGCTGACCTAGAGCCAAGTAACATGCTAATCTGGTAAGTTAAACCCATCCAGGGGTACAAGACATGGGGACAGATTTATTAAAGGGCACATTTCCTACTTATGTTGGATGCTGAGTACCTGAAAATAACTGTCTAGATATGAAATGCAAGCAGATGCTCCACAAAGGAACGACACAAATTGGTATATCCCTCTGACATTACGGGAGGAAGGGTTTCCCAGAATGGTGGTGAGTCAAATGGTGGTGCAAAAGATGACTTGATATTATACTTTCACATATAGATATAGATATATGTTTCTGTCCATACAGGAAAGCACTGTACAACATTTAGATCTCACAAAATAACATTGTTAAGGAGTTGGATAACATCATAGTTCCACAAATTGAAGATATATCAGAACTTCAAACTACTACATTGAGATCTACTTCCCTTGCAACAGGTGTATGCTCGTTTATTTATTTAATGCATTTTGTATCCTGCCTTTCTGCCAAAAGAACTCAGGGTAGTGGACACCTTTCTCCCCCTTCCTCCATTTTATCCTCAAAACAACCCTGCAAAGTAAGTTAGGCTCTCTGTGTGTGTGTGTGTATGAGAGAGAGAGTATGGCCCAAAGTCACCTACTGAATGTCATGGCTGAGTGGACCCTGGATCTTTCAGATTCTAATCAGCATGATGCCAGCATGGTATAGTGGTTATGAGCAGTGGACTCCATTCTGGAGAACCCGGTTAGATTCCCCACTCCACTCCCACATGAAGCCTGCTGGGTGATCTTGGGCCAGTCACAGTTCTTTCAGAACTCTCTCAGCCCCACCTCCTTCACAGGGTGACTCTTGTGGGGAAAGGAAATGGATGCGATTGTAAGCCACTTTGAGACTCCTTACGGTACAGAAAAATGGGGTATAAAAACCTACACAGCTTCTTCTAGTCTGGTTACTGTACTATGTTGGATGTATGTACTATGTTTATTGGCCTATTAGACATAGTTACAAGGGTCCATCCAATGGCCATCTACACCATTTCAGAAGCAGTCGTAGTTCTTTAAAAACTGCCACAAGGCCCTGATCCAGATTGGGCACATAGTGGCCCCAGAAGCTCTCCTCCTCCCCCCATGCATTTTAAAATGTCAAAACAGTAGGGGGGGGCTGTTTTGACACCTGAGTATGCACTGGGGAAATGAGAACTCCTGGGGCTGCCGCACTGCGTGACTGATCTGGATCAGGTCCCCGTGGCAATTTTAAAAGAAGAAGAGAAGAGTTTGGATTTATACCCCGCACTTCATTGCCCAATCAAGGGAACGTTCCATGCAAAGCTGGCCATGATAAAGGACAAAAACGGTAGGGACCTAACAGAAGCAGAAGAGATTAGGAAAAGATGGCAATAATACACAGAAGAACTATACAAGAAGGACCTCAATGTCCTTGACAACCACGATGGTATAATCACTGACCTCGAGCCATACATCCTGGAAAGCGAAGTTAAATGGGCCTTAGAAAGCATTACTAACAACAAAGCTAGTGGAGGTGATGGTATCCCAGCTGAGTTATTCAAAGTCTTAAAAGAAGATGCTGTTAAAGTGCTGCACTCAATTTGCCAACAAATTTGGAAAACACAACAGTGGCCACAGGATTGGAAAAGGTCAGTGTACATTCCAATCCCAAAGAAGGGCAATGTCAAGGAATGTTCAAACTATCACACAATTGCACTCATTTCACACGCTAGCAAGGTCATGCTCAAAATCCTACAAGCTAGGCTCCAACAGTACGTGGATAGAGAATTGCCAGAAGTACAAGCTGGGTTTCGAAGAGGTAGAGGAACTAGAGATCAAATTGCCAACATTCGCTGGATTATGGAGAAAGCAAGAGAGTACCAGAAAAACATCTACTTCTGCTTCATTGACTATTCTAAAGCCTTTGATTGTGTGGATCACAATAAATTATGGCAGGTTCTTAAAGAGATGGGAGTACCGGACCACCTCACATGTCTCCTGAGAAACCTGTATAAGGGTCAAGAAGCAACAGTTAGAACCGGATATGGAACAACTGATTGGTTTATCATAGGAAAAGGAGTACGACAAGGATGTATATTGTCACCTTGCTTATTTAATTTATATGCAGAGTACATCATGCGAAATGCTGGCCTGGATGAATCACAAGCTGGAGTTAAGATTGCTGGGGAAAAGATCAATAACCTCAGATATGCAGACGATACCACTCTGATGGCAGAAAGTGAAGAGGACCTAAAGAGCCTCTTGCTCAGGATGAAAGAGGAGAGCGCAAAAGTGGGCTTGAAGCTCAACATCAAAAAAACTAAGATCATGGCATCTGGGCCCATCACTCCTTGGCAAATAGAAGGGGAAGTCGTAGAAGTAGTGACAGACTTCACGTTCCTAGGATCCCAGATCACTGCAGATGGTGACTGCAGCCATGAAATTAAAAGACGCCTACTCCTTGGGAGGAAAGCGATGGCAAACCTAAACAGCATGATAAAAAGCAGAGACATCACCATGCCAACAAAAGTCCGCATGGTCAAAGCAATAGTATTCCCCGTAGTAATGTATGGCTGCGAGAGTTGGACTATAAGGAAGGCTGAGCGCCGAAGAATAGATTCTTTTGAACTATGGTGCTGGAGAAGACTCTTGAGAGTCCCTTGGACTGCAAGGAGATCAAATCATTCAATCCTAAAAGAAATCAATCCTGATTGTTCCTTGGAAGGCCAGATCCTGAAGCTGAAGCTCAAATACTTTGGCCACCAAATGAGAAGGGAGCACTCACTGGAGAAGACCCTGATGCTGGGAAAGATTGAAGGTCAAAGAAGAAGGGGACAGCAAAGGATGAGATGGTTAGACAGTGTCATTGATGCAACGAACATGAAATTGAGCAAACTTCAGCGGACAGCAGAAGACAGGAGGGCCTGGCGTAATCTGGTCCATGGGGTCGCGAAGAGTCGGACTCGACTGTGCGACTGAACAACAACAACTTCACTGCCCAAAGGCGTCTCAGTGGCTTACAAACTCCTTTCCCTTCCCCCCACAACAGACACCTTGTGAGGTAGGTGGGGCTGAGAGAACTCTAACACAAACTGTCCTTGAGAGAACAGCTGTGCCAGAGCTTGTGACTGACCCAAGGTCACATCAGCAGGTGCCAGTGGAGGAGTGGGGAATCAAACCCGGTTCTCCCAGATAAGAGTCCGTGCACTTAACCACTACACCAAACTGGCTCAAAAGAACTACAACTGCTTCTAAAATGGTATCCACAGCCATAGGATAGACCCATGGCCACTGTCATGTTTTGTTTGGTTCCCAGGTAAGAGGTGTTGGGAAAGCCCTTTTCTGCCTGAGGCCCTGGAAAGTGGCTGTCAGTCAGGCAGTATTGAGCTAGGTAGATCAATACTCTGGCTCAGTTGAAGGTGGGCATTTTCTTTTCCATATGCATTCTCAGGGCTCTTTTTGTAGCAGGAACTCCTTTGCATATTAGGCCACACACCCCTAACGTAGCCAATCCTCCAAGAACATACAGAGCTCTTCTTATGGAGCTACTGTAAGCTCTTGGAGGATTGGCTACATTAGGGGTGTGTGGCCTAATATGCAAAGGAGTTCCTGCTACAAAAAGAGCCCTGTGAATTGTTACATGCAAATCTAGTGCTAAACCTCAACCAGTGCTTTTCCTGGGTCATTTTCAAACCATGTATACATAACATCTACTGGTTTGTATGCTTGGTGGTCAAAAGCCTTTGGACTAAGTAGTCTGCAGGAAGCAAGCTCCTTCCGGGAACTGTCGAGTAGCAGGCATATGCATTTAATGAAGGACTTGGCAGCCACACGGGAAGGTGCTTAAAGCTGAGAAAAATGACATCTGAGCCAAAGGGATGTGTGCCAGACGACTGAGTGGAATATGCAAAAACGTCACGGGATCATTAAGGCAGATGGGAAACGAAGTATCCAAATAGGAAAATGTCAGCCCAGTCCTCATTAGGCAACCTGGACTGCCAACTGTCAGTCTTCGGGCCAGAGTCAGAAAGGAGACATGTGTAAAGAAAATCAGAGGTTCAAACAGTTTGCACTCAAGTTTGACAAGAGCAGTAGGATTTTCATCTGCGAAGGCATGTGTGTGAGTTACCCTCCCCTGTCTACTATCCCAAGGATTTCAGCAGTGGGGTCCCACCACTGTTTGCAGACCGACAATGATTTTTCAAAGGAGGAGCTGCATTTTTAATGCCTCCCGATGCCGCTATGCGCTGCAGGGTTTCTCCAGCACATTAGGACTGATTTGTATTATCCCGGCATCGTGCTTCCTGGTTAGTGAAACCCCTGAAGCTTCGCGGTAATAGACAAGGATGATAGCTCACTCACCTCGTACAACTTGCCCTTCGAATCAGTACGGCAATCATCTCCAGAGTTCAGGGGCTCATTAAATAAGCCTGACAAGACTCTGATGCTAAGAATCACCAGGAAATGACAGGCACGCCTTTCAAATACAGATCATGCCTAGCATTAGAGGGTGATGGTATCCATAGCTGTCTGTAATTTTATATGGAGAGTCAGATGTTAGAGCCATAACAATGCCTTCATCTGGGAACAGTCCCTATCGCAAGGAAAGAACACATGCCACACTCGTGCTCAGGGATTTGTTCAAAAAATGTGAGAAGAATGCAAACTATATATACTTTTAAAAAAATAGCATTTACCTCTTTTCTGAGTTTGTACATTTATCAGTGCTCAAGATAAAAAGATAGCTCTTTGTAGTATAAAGAAAGAAAACAGAAGAATGAGTGTTCGTTCTAGTAAAGAATTTGGGTTTCCAGTGCCATTGTTCCCTCCCTGCATTAAACACAGCTATAACTGAACCCTCCTTTTCCTATCAACTCTAAAAGTGTTATTGTAAGAGAGTTGTTACAAGTAGGATGGTTAAAAATTTACCATTACCAATGGGCATCCATCATTCTTTCAAAGTCTTATTCAACTACTCTCTTTCAGTGATGGCATCCTACACATCTGGGTGTGTTTTCTGTGTGTGTCTAAACAGAGTATCTGGTACCTCTTTTGTAATCCTTATGACTGTTTTTTTTAAAAAAATCTTTCTAGTCCCCCAAATTGTAGGTTTAAGAAAATAGATATGCGAACAATGTTCAAGAAGATTTAGAAGGAATTGCAAGGGAAAGGATTTTATTGTTGTCCTCGATAACACTTAACAGTTACTCGGCATGTTACAAACACTTTGTTGGTCACCCTCAAAACCCTTGGAATGGTTGTTACAGGAAGTGGAGCAACAACAGGAAGGAAGCCCAACAAAGGTAAAAGAACCACATGCCTGGAGGTGATCACAATTTCTAAAGCAAGATGCTTCTAGAGAGCAACTGTGGAGGAGTGATTAGAGCATCGGACTAGGACTTTGGACACCTATGTTCAGGGCTTTTTTCGTAGAAAAAGCCCAGCAGGAATTCATTAACATATTAGGCTGCACCCTCTGACAGCACAGCTCATTAGCATATTAGGCCACATCCCCATGTTACCAGAAGTGTGGTCATCCAGCCACACCCGCCTTTTGTTTCCTATTCTCTTTACCTTTGTTGTCAAAACCCCAGGGCTTGTTTTGTAACAGGAACTCCTTTGCATGTTAGGCCACACATCCCTAATATAACCAATCCTAATGAGTTTCTGCTGTCGGGTGTGGCCTATTATGCTAATATGTTCCTGTTGTGCGTGGCCAACTCGGGAGCCAGCTGGAACTCTGTTCCTGTGCATTTTGCCCCAAAATAGCCCTGCCTGTGTCCAAATCTGCACTCAACCGTGGAGCTTACTGGCTGATCTAGAACAAGTTGCTGTCTCTCAGCTTAACTTTTTTTACATAAGGTTGAGAAATTCCTGGATATTTTGGTGGTGGAGTCTAGGAAGGGTGGGTTTGAGGCGATAGGGGACCTCAGTGGAGTATAACACCATAGAGTCCACCAATGAAAACAGCCATTAGAGATCAGTTGTAAATCCAGGAAATCTCTAGGCCCTACCTGGAGGTTAGCAACCCTAGCTTCACAGGATAATGGTGAGGGGAAAATGAAGGAGGGGGGTGAATATATAGCCACTTTGAACATGGAGGAAAGGTGATATAAAAATGTACTAAATAAATAGTCTAATTCCTATCGCTATGAGCTGTGATGGAGGAATGTCATCCCTCTGGACCTATGTCTGATGACAGCAAATAATCAATCAAGAGTTAAAAATGAAAGTTTCACCACTTTGCCTTCTAATTTGGGTAGGTGCCCATCACAATATTATTAAACATTGTGAATATGTCTTGATATAATTTCTTCCTGTCGTGGCCTTTTCCTCCCTCTCAATGAGACCTTCACTGTTATCTCATGGGCCCTAAAAAGCTATGCAATAAACATAAGCCAGTGTCCCCTGCCTTGTGTCTTTTCATATTTATTCAATGCACATTTGCAATTGTGTACATTGCATGTACTTTGTGGGCTGTGAAATTTTAGGCAGCCTTCATTGAGATGTTCATTGTATATATTACACTATTTTGCCAGTTTGGTGCAGTGGTTAAGTGCGTGGACTCTAATCTGGGAGAACTGCTGGATGCTGGATGACCTTGGGCAAGCCATAGTTCTGTCAGAGCTGTTCTCACAAGGACAGCTCTGGAAGGAGTTCTCTCAGCCCCGCCTACCTCACAGTGTGTCTGTTGTGGGGAAGGGAAGGGAAAGGAGATTGTAAACCGCTCTAAGACTCCTTCGAGTAGTGAAGGGCCGGGTATAAATCCAATCTCCTCCTCCTCCTCCTTCTATTTGGTTGGATGGTTCTCCAGTTTTGTAATCGTAATCCTACTATATGGATTTTATACAGTTTTCTAGTGCACTCTTTAATTTGGTAATCCAATCTCTTTATTGCATTGCATGTTGTATGTTCCAGGTTTGGACCCAATCAGGTTTTCTGCTGGTGTAAAAGGGAGAAGAAGTCCCCTTTGACAACCCAAAGGTCTATGCTGGGGAAACATGGGATCTGCATGGATAAAAGCCGTGTAGAATGGAGGCCTGTGATGGGTAGCCTGGAGTTCCATTTTCCAGGCATCACAGCAAATTCCTCCCTACGGAGAGTGTATGAAGATACTTGTTGGCATCAGCCAATGAGAGGATGCAGAACCTCTGGAAGAGGAGGGAGAGAGTTAGGAGAAGGAAAAACTGGTCATCTCCTCAGATAGTTTGTGGGGGAAATGACAGGGGAAACTACCAGGAGAGTAGTTAAGTAGTTAGGCTTTGCCCAGTGAAGGATACATCTATATGTTGATGATTTTAGGGAACTACTGATGATTTTATAGATTTTAATTGATTATTACAAGATATTTTAATTTGTAAATCTGCATAAATTGCAGATATATGTATATGTTGATACCTGCCCTGAGCCTACAAACGAGGGGAGGGCGGGATATGTCAAAATAAATAAATAAATAAAGTATACCAAGGGTTCAGGGGCCTATGGAAAGGCAGGATTGGAGCAGGTATCCTGTGTTACCTTAGGGAAACAGCGGGTTAGTGACTTGTGAGGGGAGTGAGGGAAATATCCCAAGTGGCAAATTAACATTGTTTCAAGGTGCTGAGATTCTGGGGTTTAGGGAGATATTCCAAGTAAAATCCCCCCCTCCCCCATACTCACATACACAGAGAGAGAGAGAGTAACAGCCTGTTATTTTTGGTAAAGTGGTGGGTGTGTGGAATTGCATATTTTCTGAAGCAGTGCTTCACTCTCTCCCTTGCTGTAAATAGTTGATACCTTGCTACATTCACCAAACCACTAAGCATAAGAAGAAGAGTTGGTTTTATACCCTGCCCTTCACCACCTGAAGGAGTCTTGGAGCGGCCTACAATCGCCTTCCCTTCTCCACAACAGGCACCCTGTGAGGTAGGTGGGGCCGAGAGAGTTCTGAGAGAACTGTGACTGGCCCAAGGTCACCCAGCAGGCTGCACATGGAGTAGGAGTGGGGAATCAAACCCAGGTCTCCAGATTAGAGTCCACCATTCTTAACCACTATGCAGAGTATGCGTATGCTTGATGGCATCAGCCAATGAGAGGAAGCCCTTCTAAGGAAGAGATAATAAATTTATTGCTTTTGTTGTGAAATGAAGGTGTTGGTGTGAATCACTCCAGAAGAAGAGGGGAGCAGTAGAAATTATCTCAAGTTTTTATTCTGTCCCCCCCCCATTCCTTGGTAATAGCAGCATGTAATCCAGCACTATCATTCATTAACACAGCCTCATGGAGCACGCAACCCATGCCAGATCAACTACATTACTGCTACAGGAATAAGTGGAAAGCACTGTAAAGAGGAGGGGAATGAGGTGAGATTAAGATAAAAAGATGGTTGGATCCAACCCATTATTCTGTAATTGCATTGTTTTTAATTGTGCAATCCTCCTTGAGTCTCCGTGGGAAAACCAGACTAAAAAATAATAAATACATAAATAAGATAAGATAAATTGCCACATCAAAGCAATTTTAATGTGCTCACACTTAAGATTCACAGCGGATTTTCTATGTATATTAACAATATAGAGAGGGGATGCTGAAAACTGCAGGAAAATGCACATGGCTCCTGTTTCAGAATTCATTGCTAAAATTTAGAGGACTGGGATGCAGTGCAATGCAAACTCCTGCGGGAATGAAATTGAGGAGGAAGAGGAAGAATTGGATTTATACCCCACCCTTCACTACCCAAAGGAGTCTCAGAGCGCTTTACCATCTCCATTCCCCTCCCTTGCCCTACCCTGTAAGGTAGGTGGGGCTGAGAGAGCTCTTTCGAGAACTGCTTGTGAGAGAACAGTTCTGTAACAACTTGTAACTGACCCAAGGTCACACCAACAACTGCATATGGAGGAGTGGGGAACCAAACCTGGTTCTCCCAGAGCAGAGTCCATGCTCTTAACCACTACACCAAATTGGCTGTGGTCTGCACATGCCTCATGTGTAATGATTAGGCATTCCAATTAAGATGGAGAGTTCCTGTTTCTTCTTCCAAACTACGGCAGTGAAGGGGTCTGCTAGAAGTACCCATTATTTCCTCTTCTGCACCTGAGGAACCTTGAAGCAAAGTGTGAAACCATCCTGGTTTCCTGTCCTGAGAATCAGTTATCAAGCAGCTGAATTGCCTTAAACTTGAGAAATTTTGCTTTTGTCTTCCCAGTATTCACCTGGTGGCTCAAATAGATGAGGTTTTATAGAAGATGTATGTATTTCACTTTGGAGAAGTCATTTGCTTCCTTGATTTACAGAATATTATAGCCCTGAAGCAAAATTGGGAGCACACGGCTCCTGCACTAGAAAAGCTTTTTACTCCTGCACCTTTAAAACCTGCAGAATCAATAGAGATCTTTGATTCCCCCCCCCCCACTCAAACTTCACCCCACTCTCCACTGAAAGGATTCTTGTTCAGCCTCCATAGCTTTAATTCTCCGGCTATATAGTAGTTAGCCCTCACACCAATAAGGCATTACCCCCCCTCTCCCAATTGCTTCACAGGAGCTTCTTCGGCATACGCTGATTTTTGCTTGAGCGATTGGCCGCTTTTCCAAGAGAAGTGATTTCCCTGCCAAAAAGGAACAGGATTTCCATCTTTCATTTTGAGAGCTTAATAGCATATAATGCAAAATTCTAGTTAATATTCCAGGCGGCTTGCTAACTTACTCCTGGACGCTTGCCAGCCCGTCGCACCTGGACCGCTTCCTTGCAAATATTTCAAAGTGTCAGCTGAAGTGGCCCTAGAACCGCCTGCAGAACTCTTATAATTGCTGAGATACGCCGAGCCCAACTGTGATAATAAAAGACAAAGTTTAAGGGGGGGGAGGAAAACAGCTGGGATTTATGCTTCCAATTTGTTTGTCCCCCCTCCCCTTAATGCCAAACATTATAAGATGGAACATAGTAAGCAGTAGTGCGTTACTGAGACAGGAATCTCTCTCACACAGGTAGGGCTGCCAACCTCCAGGTGGTAGCTGGAGATCTCCTGGGGTAAGCATGTGTGTTCTATGGCTTGTTGCCGTAATAAATGACTGACTGACTGACTGACTGACTGATCTCCTGGGGTTACAACTGTCTAATTGCAACTCTAGGTGAGTCTCAAGAGTATATGTTCCCTATAACAGTGAGGTTTAATAATTTTGAGAATGAGAGAAAAAAAGTTTCAGTTCAATTCATGGTAATTAATATGCACAATATTAGTTCAATAACAACCTTTATTAGTGTAATGTTATTTGTATTTTTAGGGAGGTTCCTTCATGAAGGCTCAGTGGCTTGCACTCGGGGAGAGCATTTTGCCAGCAACAGAATAGAAGATTTTTTTACTCGCTTATCAAAAGGGACTGGCTTGCTCCTTATGTAAAAGCTGAATTGTTACAATAGGAAGATAACTGCAGAGCAACAAGAGGAAGATAATTAATGAAGAATGAAAACTTCTGAAGAAGTTGTAACATGAAACTAGTTACTCATCTTTCTTTATATTGTTTTATAACTACATAAGGATGAGCCCTGTTGAAAATGGTGATATAAGGTTATCTTAAAGGGTTGTTCTTGTCAATTCTCTGTGTTAATGATAATTGTGAAATTCAGATGCAGTTTTACGAAATAATGTATAGCAGCCTATATATCACAGTGATTGTTCCTTGTATTTAGCATGTAACCTCCAGGTGGTGGCTGGTTATCTCCTGGGATTACAGCTGATCTCCAGGCGGCAAATATCAGTTCACCTGGAGAAATGGCTGCTTTGGAAGGTGGATTTGATGGCATTATATTCCACTGAAGTCTCTCCCTTCCCCAAAAACCATCCTCCTCAGATTCCACCCCCCAAATATCTAGGTATTTCCCTACACAGAGCGAGCAACCCTAATGATGAGTCTGTGGAATACGTAGTTCCAGACATCCAGTAAACTGCAGGTCCACCAAGAGAGGGGGCAAAAAAATGGGGGGGGGGCAAGTCAGCTGGAGAGCACTTGAAGCCAGTGTCATTGCTGCATCCAGAGAACGTCTTTCCAGTTATTTTAATGTGGTTCTCGCTGAAGCCACTAGGGGTGCAGAGCACAGTAAAAGGCTCTCTACTATTAGCTAGAAACTTCCCTTCCTCCAAGACTGAAGCAAACTTGCCTAACAGAGCATGCTAAACCTACCAATTAATCCAGCAATGGAGCAAGACAAGCAACCCCGGCTGATGGCTGCTATATTAACTGTTGGCCTGCTGCCTGTTAACCATTTTTGATAATAGTCCAACCTTCCTCTCTCCCTTCCCTAGCACCCAGCTCAGCCAGATATTGCAAAGCAGTGGTTAGGATATTGCAGAAAGATAAATATAACATTTCCCTCTCTTTTCCTTACTTTCCATCCCTCTTCTCTATGCTTTTGTCATTCATTTCTGTCTCCACTTAATTTTTCTGTCTCCTCCCTCTTTAATTTTCACTTCTTGGTCTTAAGACCTTCTCATCCCTATCCTCCTTGGTGACAGAATGTACTTAAGACTGGTATAGTAGCAAACCTTTGTTAATATCATGAACAGAAGGGGTGGGGAGAGTTACTATTTCCCCGTAATTTTAAAAAGTAGTAAAGGGATGCTCCCCCTCCACCACCCTTTACATTAATGGTTATGGAACATTAATCTGTTTTAGTGCTTATTCACAGGGCTTTTTTTGTAGCAGGAACTCCTTTGCATATTAGGCAACACACCCCTAATGTAGCCAATCCTCCAAGAGCTTACAGAGCTCTCTTTACAGGGGCTACTGTAAGCTCTTGAAGGATTGGCTACATTAGGGGTGTGTCGCCTAATATGCAAAGGAGTTCCTGCTACAAAAAGAGCCCTGGTTATACATATGGAATAGAAGTTAAAACTCCCCATTCAGGCAATGAGTTGTTAATCATTAGTGTGCTGGTGGAAGATCTAATAGCCCTTTATAAAGGCTACTTTGCTATATGACAAATGATCTTTTAATATAATTAAAATCAGATTTATAACAAAACCAGAAGAGTCTTTCTCCCTAACTGGGATCCAAAGTTGCATTGTTCTCTTGTCCTCCATTTTATTCTCACAACAGCCTTATGAGGTAGGTTTGGCTGAGAGTGTTTCACCCAGCAACCTTCCATGGCAGGTTGGGGATCTGAGTATTAAAGTCACATGACAGGCTTCTTAAAAGCTCTCCTATTGCACATTGTCTGTTGTGAAGATAACCTGGTTCAGGTTGTTCCAATTCTCTTCATTTGAGGCACTGTAACTTCCATCATCATTCTGGGGTTAGTGGTCACTTTTCAAACATGTAGCTTTTTTTTTTTTGAAGTTATGCCTGCCACAGAGACCCTTAGCTTCAGTTGCAAATAGGATGGTGCTGTGGTAGTTGTTTTATCTCACCTGGTCTAGAATTTTCCCATGCCTGTTAATTTTGGCCATGGAACTTCCACAATCATTCTGAAGCTGGTGGCCAATTTTGGATCTCCTGACTTTATTCTTTGATGAGTTATGCCTGCCAGGGTGGTGTAGTGGTTAAAGTATTGGACTAGGAAATGTCAGACTAAAGTGTTGGAAACCCAGGTTCAGATCTCCACTGTTCCATGGAAGCTTGGGGGTGTCTTCAGCCAATTCTTTTACTACTATAAATTGATGATAACAGCAAGCCAAGTGATTTGTTCATCTCATTATGTTATTAGGTTTGGATCGAGGTCACATGGGGGCCCCAGATGGAATCTTTGTCCAGGGGCCCATGGTGGCTCTCGGCAGCCTTGGTAAACTGTGAGCATGTGTGAACACTTGCTAAAAGTTCAGCTGCCAGCCTGCATTCCACCAGGTGTGGCAAATGGAAAGCCTTCCAGTTTCAGCAGGCCTTTGAACTGTAGCTGCTGCTTTCGGACTATATGACCCCATCTCATTTTATTGCAGAAGTATTTTGTTATTGAACTATATCATGGTATAATGGTGTTATAATTGTCCTATTACTGTGGGCTGCTTTGGGGGATCATGGGAATAAAAGCATGATGATGATGATGATGATGATGATAGGAGGTGGTGGTGGTAGCAGCAGCAGCAGCAGCAGCAGCAGCAGTAGTAGTAGCAGCAGCAGTAGTAGTTCCCAAATAGCAGTGTCTGGCTAGCATCACACACTGAATGGAGAGTAAACCGATGGAATTACTTTTTACTGATCTGGAGCCTGGGTCCGTTTAGCTGAGGCTTCTCTGTTATGATCTCCAGCAGGTCTCCTGGTTCTCACAAAGAGGTCTTTCTTGTCACATCTTTGTGTCAGATTCTTTAAAAGCAGAAGCTAGTTTATGAATGTAGGACTTGATGTACCCAAAGCTCTACCACCAAGCAGCAGTCCCTCCTTAAGTGTGGGATCTTGTATTGTGCAGTACCATCGGCAGCATTCAGGGATTCTGTGGCAGGTGCTCATGATTGCTCTTAGCTGATAAATTAATGTGGGGTTCCTTGCAAATAGAATGCATGAAAATCCTTGCTCTGAAGGAAGGACATCGCAAGAGGTACAGAACAGGTCTCACTATTCATTGGATGGTTTAAGAAATTCCTCATGGGGGTCTGTTGTAGGCAGAGAGGAAGAGGCAAGGCATGGTTAGGGATTTTGAACTCTTCAGAGGTATACATCCAATGTAGGGTTACCATATTTTGAAAAGCAAAATAGAGGACATATTTCTGCAGGTGATGCACCCTATTCTCGGTGCTGGAGGGAGCAGCAGTGGGAGGGCTTCTAGTGTCCTGGCCCCACTGCTGGACCTCCTGATGGCACCTGGTATTTTTAGCCACTGTGTGACAGAGTGTTGGACTAGATGGGCCATTGGCCTGATTCAACATTGGCTTCTCTTCTGTTCTTCTGTTCCCGACTGACTACTTCAAAGAAGTGAGTCACTAGGACAAATCTCATTTTAAATATCCCTACAGTTTAAACTGTGATAATTGCTAATAACTAGGAATATTCCTAACCTTCCAAAAAGAGGACATTTTCACTAGTTTCTAAAAAAGAGCCCACAAGAGTACAGACACCAAAAAAAAGAGGACGTGACTTCTAAAAGGAAGACATCTGGTAACCCTAATCCCATGTCTTGTGGAGACTGTGCTTCTGTGGTCCAAGGATGATCAGTAATTCAAAGCATGCATTCAAAGCCTGGAAAACTAACATTTGGAAAGGCATAAGTGTAGTGGGTCTATGGTCTGGGGTAATCTACAAACAGAATACAGAAAGGGATTGGGAGCAGGGATGGGCACGAACCTCCCCGTGATCCTAAATTCATCACAAAAAATGCCTGGGCCATGGTTTGAAAACTGAGGTTCATGCCCATCCCTATCAGTGACCCTCCCATGACCCTCCACATGATTATCAGGAGGTTTGTGCAGCTTGTATGAGGGGGAACCGAGAATGATCACTGAAATGGCTTGCATGGATTTCAGCTTAATAGTGGGGCTGGTGTGCCTGTGAGCCATTAGACTGTAATAGATGCAAGCCATTCCAGCGATCCCTCTCCCCCACTGCTTTGAAGTGGGGGAGCAAAATGGAAGGGTTTAATGGCTCATGTCAGCTATTAGGTTTAAATGGCTGTCATCTGTTTTGCCCCCCCACACACACCCCATAAAGCCAGGGGAAGCTAAATGGATGGGCTAAATGGCTGTCCACCATTTAACCCTTCCCAGATGATCCCCCCTTTCTCCTGGCTATAGCTCCGTTGCGGGCTCTGTTGGGCAGTCTGGTTCGAACCGGGCTTCCCAGCACAGCCCTTGCTGAGGCTGTGGGGAGTGTTCTGAGATCTTCCCACCCTCCTTTCTGCTGGTGGACTCTCTCCTAGGCCAGCAGAATGGAAGTGGGGGGAGATTTGAGAGTTCTCCCTGCAGAATCAACTGCTTTGTGGGCTCTTTTGGACAGTCTGGTTTAAAGGGACTGCCCAAGAGAGCCCAGCTGAGCCTGCAGGGAGAGGTTTATTTCTGCAGGATCAGCTGCATTGGGGGCTTTTTTAGGGAGTCCAATTTAATGGTACTGCCCAAGAAAGCCCCAGCTCAGCCTGTGGGGAGAGTTATTTTTGAAGGATTAGCTGCTTTTCAGGCTGTTTTGGGCAGTCCAGTTTAATGGTACTGCCTGAGAGAGCCCCAGATGAGCCTGTGGGGAGAGTTCTTTCTGCAAGATAAGCTGCTTTGCAGGCTCTTTTGGGCAATTCTGATTAAACCAGATAGCCTAGCAGAGCCCCAGCAGAGCTTACAGGGAGAGTTCTCTCCACTGGATTGGCTCCTTTACCAGCCAGCCAGCCAGCCAGCCCCTGCCGACCTTCTGTCCCTCCTTTCTGCTGATGGCAGCTCCCCGTGGCCAGCAGAATGGAGGGGGGGGGATCTATGATTTTCCTTTCCTCCTTTCAGATGGCAGTGACTCTTTCAAAGCCAGCAGAATGGAAGGGGAGGAATTGCAAGAGAGGATCAGCTGGGGCAGAGCATTCACCCAGTCATGAACCTTATGAAACAAACCAGTCTGGTAAATGGGGAGGATCATGAAGGTTCATGGTTCATGCAGCTCCATGAACCACAAACAGAAATGAACCTCTGTTTTCCTGGTTCATGCCCATCCCTGGGAGTTGGGATGTAATGGGGTGGATAAAAATCAGAGACTGAGTGTAATTCTTTGGGCTGATTTTTTTTTCCTTCTATTCCTTGGTTTTTTTTAAAAAAAATGCAAATGAATGAACCTGTTCTCATGCTGCTCTCCGATCACACCTGTTTTGTCATTCCAGGGGATCTAACTTCCCAAACAATGAGCTTCTGATTTTTGTCCTGAAGTTACTTTAGGAGACCAATTATTTTGTGCCCGCAGTTATCTATTTGCAGATACCAACTGGGAGCCTAGATATCTACACAATTGAGCATTAATCAAAAAAACCCTCGAATAAGGTCAAAGCTCCACACATGGGGCTGATGTATTATTAGAAACGTAATATGTTCATTTAGGATGCATTCAGGCTCCCCGTATGTCTGAGGTCATTATTTTGATGTGTTTGATTGTAACTGAGTCAGAGAGAGGGGTAAAAGTTCAGTGACATGATGAGTCTGCAAAGTTCGCTGGCCCAATTATTTCCTCATGGGAAGTTGAGAAAAGTATACTCTGAAAGCTTTGGGGGATAGGAAGCTATTGTTTTTTTTCTGCTTTAATAGGTACTTTGGAACCACTACAATTCATCATGCCCAAGCCGAGCAGGAAATCAAGGCCTAAGACAATTACTCACGGTATAGAAAATGCATATTCAGCCAAAATCTGCAAGAGATGCTGGAAGAGGACAAACAACCCATCCATTGTCAGTTTCGACATTTCCTGCCTCAAAAGTTCATTAATATGTCTGTTAATTAGTCTTCTGCTGACTTTCTGAATCTGGGTTTGCGGTTGGCAAGGTTTCCAACTTCCACACCTGCAAAACCAATAATTTATGTCCCCTTTAATTTAATGCACGGTATATATTATGTGGTAAAAACGTAGCATCCAGACGCTCAGTGAATGAATACCAACATCAAATAATTTATGTTTGTACAGAATGGAAATGCAAAACACCATCCACTTCTATGCCGCGTAAACACTGTCATTAATTAACAATTAGAGACACTACAACATCGTTTACACACTTTTAAAATGATCCATTATTCTATCCTTATTATAATGGCCCACCTCTCCCCAAACAAGGAGGGGGAACCCAATTCATTGAGAATTATAAACAGATGGGATCCCATTTTCAGAATTAGTTGAACACCTGCAGCTGTCACTGACGTGACACGGTGAATGTTTCAGGAAATATATTGTTCCCTACTGGCTCAGACAGGAAATCTGCTTGTTCATCTTTCCAGGAAGACCCTTGGTGCATAGTCTTAAGGCTCCTGTTAAGTTCATGACTCCCACACCTTATGGCATTGTTATGGGGAGTGGAATCTCTGTTTCCAACCCCCCCTTTTTCATAATAATTAATAATAATTAGCATACAGCAGCATACGTAGTATAGCCAGGAGATTCTAAGATTGTCTGGCAGCCAGAAAGTCTACCTCTTTTAGTGTTATGCACCACTAGGTGGTGAGCTAGACTTATTTTTAAGGCAAGGGACATATCAGAGATGGTTTGCCATTACCCGCCTCTGTGTCATGACCGTGGTATTCCTTGGAGGTCACTCATCCTGGTACTTGCCAGGGCCAACCCTACTGAGCTTCTGAAATCTGATGAGATCAGGCTATCCTGGGCTATCCAGGCCGGGCCCCTTTTTCATATATACCCATTGATGCCTCTTATTCTCTTTCTGTCTTTCAAGAGAATAATTTCTTTTTGATTTCTCTTTACAGTTTTTTTTCTTGTTACACCTCTGTGTAGACTTTCATAACTTCATCCCTAGTAGGGTTTTGTTTTGGTTTTTACGTTACATGCCACAGGTTGCTCTAGCAGGAGGGTAAGAAAGTCTGGGCAGACATTGTCTGCCTCTTAGCCTCTGTGGAGTGAAATTCTGAAATGATGTAGAACCTCCTTTCTTATGATCCTTTTATTCTACTTTCTCTTTTGGTCCAAACAAAATTGGTTTGGAACAAATGTTAAATTGTTAAAAAGAGGGAAAGGATTGTTGGATTTTAGGGAGCAGCTGGGTAAAGAGGAGTCGCTAATTCCTATATGAAGCAATTATTTAAAGGATTTTAAGAGGCTATCAGGATCACCCAGTATTGCCTCTGAAACGATTGCCTACATGATCCTTCACATAAGTCAATGGAGCCAGCCTGTTCCATATAACAGGAAGAATGTGCAAGACCTTTAGTTACCTTGCAGAATAATTCTTAGCACCCAGGGCTCTTTTTGTAGCAGGAACTCCTTTGCATATTGGGTGACACACCCCTAATGTAGCCAATCCTCCAAGAGCTTACAGTAGCCCCTGTAAGAAGAGCTCTGTAAGCTCTTGGAGGATTGGCTACATTAGGGGTGTGTTGCCTAATATGCAAAAGAGTTCCTGCTACAAAAAGAGCCCTGGAACTACCAGGTATCTGATGCCTGGGTTGGATGTGTATGCTAGGTATCTGAAGAAGTTTGTGTGCACATGAAGGCTTATACCCAGAATAAAACTGTGTTGGTCTTAAAGGTGCCACTGGACTCAAACTTTGTTCTGCTGCTTCAGACCAACACGGCTACCCATCTGATGCTAGATTTGGTGAGGGTTTTTTTTATGCATCCAACTCAAGTATTAAAGGATTGAAGAAGAAAAGGAAATACAGATTCAATGGCAGGCATAGATCTTGAAGATGACCTTGGTGGAAGAGAACATGCAAAGGTAAGACCAGCCATGCTGGCTCAGGATGACAGCCCATCTAGCATAGCATTCTCTTCCACAGATTTATTTATTTTAAACATTTCCAGTCAGAGTCCCCAAGGTGGTGAACATGAACACATTTGAACATTAAAGCATTTGAACATTAAAATAGCATTAATTTTTTTAAAAAAAACAGTCAAAACATAAACACACTATCAGAACCAGGGAGAAGGGCCAATAGCTGTGATTACTGGGGGCATGCCAAATGAAACACGAAAAAAGTCTTCATTTACAGGTGGCAGACACTGATAGAAAGGGACAGGTGAATCTCCCTGGGAAGGGGGTTCCAAAGTCTTGGAGCCATGACTGAAGAAAAAGAAGAGAAGATTGGATTTATGCTCTTCTCTTAACTACTTGAAGGAGTCTCAGAGCAGTTTACAATCTCCTTTCCCTTCCCTCCTCACAACAGACACCCTGTGAGGTAGGTGGGACTGAGAGAGCTCTTTTGGGAACTGCTCATGAAAGAACAGCTCTGAGAGAACTTGTAACTGACCCAAGGTCACAGCATCATCTGAGAAGCCCCTTTCTCAGGTTGCCACCCATCTAGCTTAAGATAGTGGGAGCACTTAAAGCCTGGACTCCAGAGATGACTGGAGTGGGCAGGTAAGTTCATAGCGGGTATTGTGGTGTCCTTGGAAGCTTACAAGCACAGCATGGCGGCCGAGGTTCCCATCAGCCTTGATATTTAGAAGTTTACTGTTTCTGATCATGGAGATTGAATTTAGTCACCATGACTAGGATGGAGCTTGCTGTAATCCTTTTCTAAGTATATGAATTCCATAAGTTAATTATTGGTTGAGTGAAGAAGTACTTCTTCCCCCAACCTTTCCTGTATGTCTTGCCAATCAGCTTCATTGGGTGCCCCTTAATATTTGGCCTGAGGGAGCAATAGTTGTCACTATCCACATAGTGTATCCCAAACATAATCCCAAACAAAATTTATGTTCCCCTTTTGTTTTCTCAGAGCTAAAATGCCTTTCCTTCTAGGGAAGGAGGAGGAGGAGATTGGATTTATACCCTTCCCCTCACTTGGAGTCTCAGAGTGGTTTACAAACTCCTTTCCCTTACCCTCCCCACAACAGACACTGTGACCAAAGGTGATTCAACACCTTAATAATTTTTGGTTGCTGTCTTCTACAATAGATCTACAATGCCCTTTTGGCAATGGAGTCATTGTTAGCAGAGTTTAAACATGCAGAAGTACAGAGCACCAACTGTTTAAAGAAAAATAATTTGGCTTATTATAGAAGAAATAAACTCTGATAGAACAGAGCAGGGAGAGAGGGTTAACTAACTAACTGTTGTGAGACACAGGGATGAAGGAGGAGGGCTCAGTTGGAGCAGGAAGTCTCCAAAGAGCCAATCAGGAGACAGGAAGGACACGATTTGAAATTGTGGGAAGTCCCTGATCTAGCTATGCTAACTAGAAGTCCTTCAGCTGTCCCCTATAGGCTGTTCTGATGTTCTTCGAGTAGGTGCACTATAGACCTTGTATATGCCAACAGCCATTAGAGATGTATGCACTATACCAAAGGGAGCCACACTGTGGGCATTGTGATTCCCAGTCTGATTTCCTTACTAATCTCTAGCACATATTTTCCCCCCTACCACCGCTACAAACTGACATGATATTTTCATTGAGTTATTTGCCATGACACCAGGAACTCTTTCCTGATCAGTCACCACCAGTTTGTCTCCATCAACATATATTTAAATTTGCATTTGACACCCTGCTAGGCATAGTTTTATGTTTATTTCAACTGAGCCTCAACTGAGCCACTCACCCAGTTTGGACAGATCCTTTTGGAGCTCCTCACAATCCACCTTGGGTTCCACCAGCCTGAATACGGTGTTGTCACCTGCTAACCTGACACTTAACTGCTCGTCTGAGATTCAAAATAATTTACAAATAAATTGAATCATCCCAGAACCACCATTGGGTGCTGCAATGAAGAGTGAGATTTACTAAGCCCACCTTCTTTTTCTGCTGCTGAATGAACTATGGTTAAGCAAATTTTTTTAATAGGAAAGAAGAGTAGGGTTGCCAGGTCATACTGGCCTTCCAGTGGAGGGCTCCTTGATCTATGTCAGGATCTTCTGGAAGTGATGTCATCCTGCCGGGTACATTGTGCATCAATGCTCTACCGTTTTGGGGAAAAAACTCTATAGATACCATAGAGTTTTTGGCCAAAATACTAGAGCAGTGAGGTCATCACTTCTAGGCAACGTTGACATGGCAACAACATTGATGTGGGGGGTGTTTCGGGGTGGGGCTTCCCCATCAGCCAGCTGGCTGGTGATGGGTTGGAGCCCCCAAAATCGGGAGAAACTCCACCCCAAGCAGGGGGTTGGCAACCCTAAGGAAAAGTGGCATTTTTGTTGCAGAATCCCATGTAACATGACATTTTGTTTACAAAACTCTCCCAGTCTCCAGAATCAGCTTTTCAGAGGTCATGTTGAGATAGGGTTACCAACTTTGGACTGGGAAATTCCTGGAGGTTTGAGGGTAGAGCCTTGGGAGACCAGGCTTTGAGGAAGGGAGGGACTTCAATGGAGTACAACGCCATAGAGTCCATCCTCCAAAGCAGTCATTTGAAGCATGGACAGTTTCAAGAGGAAATTAGATAAACATATGGAGCAGAAGTCCACCAGTGGCTATTAGCCACAGGGTATAGATGGGAACTCTCAGTCTGGGGCAGGTGATGCACTCTATTCTTGGTGCTGGAGGGGGCAGCAGTGGGAGGGCTTCTGGTGCCCTGGCCCCACTGCTGGACCTCCTGATGGCACCTGGTAAATTTTGGCCGCTGTGTGACAGAATGTTGGACTAGATGGGCAATTGGCCTGATCCAACATTGGCTTTTCTTATGTTCTTATGTTCTTATTTGCTTCAGGGAAACTCATCTCTCTAGAATATGGAACTTGGATCTGGGGTTTTTTTGCACAATAATTGCTTCATATAAAAAAAGCAATTACGCTAGGATTGGTTAGTGGCAAATGGAAACTGGGCTGCCAAAGAACACAGTGGCTAGACACCATAAAAGTTGACATCAGCCTGAGTATGGAACAACTCAAAGGAACAGTACAAGACTGGAAAATGTGGAGAAGCTGGCCATAGAATCGCCAAGAGTTGGATACAACTGAATGGCTAATAACAACATAGAAAAAGTAATCAACTTTTTAAAAAGGTGAATAGCTTGGAGAACAGTTCACTTCATCAGGAAAATCCAATCACAAAGCCATGGCTATCATATTTGCCTGTAGATTTCAAATCCCAAACCATGTCAAAAGATAAGAAGAGATTAATTTTTGTGCGATGAAAGCTAGGCAAGATGAATATGGTTTGTTCCCTTGGCAAGATGAAGATGACTCTTGGCTTTGTGAATGTTCCTATGCAATTTACTCAAGAGTTTTATGCTGATATACTTTCTAAATTAGAGATATTTCAGAGCAGAGATTTAGCTGGATATTACCCTCATATTAAGCTCAGAAAAGAACTATGGACTAAGATCTGTGTAAAGCAATTGTGTAAGTGAATTTATTGAAGTATGGCAAAATTCCAGCCATTCTGTCACCCTTCTCTTCTGCTGCGCAGCGCTCTCCTTCCAATTTAGACTAGATTAGATTTCTGTTAGGGCTGTTCATTCATTTTAACAAAGAATAGAATATTTAAAAAAGAGAAATGAATGGAAAAACAAAACTAATGAGGAAAAAAGCCTCCTATTTCCAAATCATAATTTATTCCTCTAAATATTTACATGAAGTTTAGATTACTGTACTGTACTGAATGCTGGGGCTGCCTTTGAAGACTGTTTGGAAACTACAGAACAAAGAGGTAAAATACCAATTCCAGATATCACATCATGTGAAGTGATTAGATCAGGAGATCAAATACCTCCTTGGGGTGGACTAGAATCCCTTCTCTGTATCATTGTGGCTTATTAAAGAAAACATTCATGCATGAATAAAGGGTGCATTTGCCCTTTTATCCTCCTGGAGTTGGATAATAGATGAGGTAAAGGAAATAACTATCCATTATACTTGATTTAACCCACTAGCTGGTGATTGGGGAAATCCAGAATTTTAACAAAGGTTTCACAGTCAGTCAGCTCCTTACTGCCAAATTATATGTGCCCCATTTTTTAAAAAATGCTCAGATATCACAATGGGCCACTCCTCACCAAAGCAGTAAAACCTCTGTCTGGTTTCTTATCATTAGACTAAAGATGGGGTACAATTTATCAAAGCAATGTCATGGAAGTGATGTCACCAATGACCCCTGAGACTGGTGAAATCATAGAGCATCAGTGATGTCACTTCCAGGTTTTAGCTGGAAGTGACATCAACATGTAAATGGTGTCTTCTCCCCTATTCTCCTCTACTGCTTATTCAAGCAGCAGTGGGGCCCAGGAGGCAGTGGCGGGAGATTGGCCATCATAGTGGGTGACTTGGCAAGCCTACCAATGACTCAGGAGAGAAACACATGTTAGGACACTGCAGTGTTGCAGAAAAAAGATGGTCTCATGGGACCCAGCCAAAGGATTCACAAGGAATAGGGCATGCTTAGACAGCAATTTATTTTTATCCTACCTCTCCAGAGTCCAATTTGAGGCAGCAGAACAAAGTTTGAGTCCAGTGCTACCTTTAAGACTAACAAAGTTTAATTCTGGGTATAAGCTTCCATGTGCATGCACACTTATTCAGACATGTGCATGCACACAAAAGCTTCTACCCAGAATTAAACTTTGTTGGTCTCCAAGATGTCGCTGGGCTCACACTTTGTTCTGTTACTTCAGACCAACACGGCTACCTGCCTGAATCTTTTCGAGGCAGCTTACAGTTGAAATAATAAATTATCAATATAACAGTAAACAAGCCATTAAAAGAAGCTGAGAGGCATTAAAACCAACCAGAAGCAGATCATAAAACAGCTGGAAAGATAACCCCCCTAATTAAACGCCTGGGTTAAAAAAAATGGCATGGTGCCTAAAAGACAGTAAGGTAGGCTCTAGGTGAGCCCCAGTGGGGAGGGCATTTCAAAGGCAAAGCACGGCTATAAAATTTCTCTAGTTGTCTCCAGTTGTCACCCACTAGAAATCCGAAGGCTGGGGCACAGAGAACAGGGCATGGGAAGTAGATCTTAACTGGCAGGCTAGGCAGCATGGGTGCGGAGCTGCGGTGGCTCAAGTGGTTAAGATGCTGAACTGCAGGCTGTGGAAGGTCAGTAGTTCAGCAGTTCGAGACCCGGGTGCCGCATGACGGGGTGAGCTCCCGTCTCTAGTTCCAGCTCCTGCCAACCTAGCAGTTTGAAAGCAAGAAATTGCAAGTAAATAAATAGGTACCACTTCGGTGGGAAGGTAACAGCGTTCCGTGCACCTTGGTGTTTAGTCATGCTGGCCACATGACCACGGAAATGTCTTCGGACAGTGCTGGCTCTTCGGCTTTGAAACGGAGATGAGCACTGCAACCCTAGAGTCGGATTCGACTGGCTTTCAAGCAAGGGAACCTTTACCTTTACTAGGCAGCATGGGAGGAAATGGTCCTCCAGGTAGACTCCTTTTATCAGCCATGTGGGCAACCACCGAGATGGACACTCAAGACCAGACAACTCTAAATCCATGTGTATATTACAATGTCATTGCTTGCACCATTTTGTGTCTGATTTTTACTGTTGTACTGATTTGCTCACTTAGCAGAATGAGTGATGATGGTATTGTCTGTCTTCTTTCCTTTAACTTGCATTTTATGAAAATGAAAACCAAATAGAATCAAATGCTGTTTGTTTGTTTGCTTGTTTTTTAAAATGACAAACCTTGTTACTAAGATTTGTAAAATCTGTGGGTTATACATCTCTATTGCTCAGACATTTTTTTAAAAAATGGATGCCTTGGTTCTTATGAGAAAAGATGGGAAGAATCCGAGAAGACTTGAATGAAAGAATTATAGCTGGTTACTCGATCGGCTCAAACAAAACAAAAAGTTTACATTGTAGAAACAAATGGTCTCCTCTAAATGTGCCAGATATCATCAGACTGTTAGTCAAGATAGTCTGGCATTCTGTCTCCAGCAGTGGTCACCACTACATATTTCAAAGCAAAAAACTTAATCCTTACTTGTCACTTGTAGTCAGCCATGAAGTATCTTCACTAATTCTAAGTTGCCCAAAAAGTGAGACAAGATTATTTGATTACCTCAGCAAGGCTGACCTGAAGTCTGTGGAAATCTGATTTCAAACTTGTTAAACAGGAATGCTTTTTGACAAAGAGTTGTTGGGGTATAGTTGGTATTAAAACTTCAAAGTCTGACTTCCAAGTTTCTTTCCATGGTTGAGTAGGCTGAGGTGGCAGGACTCGTGTGGGGAGTATCACTGTTAGCACAAAATCTAGGAATCAACAGAACATCTACCTACCAGAGAGGTTCTGGCAATTCCTAGAGTTACCACCATTGCTTCCAGCTATTCTCTGGAAGTGACACTATCACATGGGTGATTCTGGTGAGTTTTTAAAAATTCAAAGAGCAATATCAAATGAATATGGTTTTTTTTTTAGATTAAAGAACTGAGAGAGTTCACGTCTTTGACAGTGTGATCCCACCTTGTGACATTTGCATTTACAGAAATAACAATTTAAAAGCTTCAGAAGACATAGTATCTGAAAAAAATAAGTATGTACAACAATAATAAACATGTTACAATTCAGGCCTTTGGTATTTGAGCAGACCACGGTCTCAGTCTTTCTGACTTCTGTCTAGCCAGTCCCTTAAAGATGCATTGACCTGCAGATCTACCCTGTGTTGGGATGCCATCTGTTCTTTTCAGGGGTTTCTGGTAGCCCTAGAATATTAATATATAGTTTTATAGAAAAAGAGTGCTTCTGAGAAAACAGTGCTTTTGGGGCAGGGTATATGTGCTTTCATGAGTCACTGCTCACTTCTTTAGAGCAGTGACTCACGGAAACTCACACCCTACCCCAAATTGTGTGAGTCTTTAAGGTGCTACTGGACTCTTGCTTTTTTTATTGCTACAGAAAAACTAAGATGGCTACCCATCTTTTGTTGTTGTTGTTCAGTTGCACAGTCGAGTCCGACTCTTCACAATCCCATGTACCACATCACACCAGGCCCTCCTGTCGTCCAGAGTTTGCTTAATTTCACATTCATTGCCTCAATAGCACTGTCTAACCATCTTGTCCTTTGCCATCCCCTTCTTCTTTGACCTTCAATCTTTCCCAGCATCAGGGTCTTCTCCAGTAAGTGCTCCCTTCTCATTTGGTGGCCAAAGTATTTAAGCTTCAGCTTCAGGATCTGGCCTTCCAGAGAACAGTCAGGGTTGATTTATTTTAGGATTGAATGATTTGATCTCCCTGCACTCCAGGGGACTCTCAAGAGTCTTCTCCAGCACCATAATTCAAAAGAATCTATTCTTCAGCGCTTGGCCTTCCTTATGGTCCAACTCTCACAGCCATACAGTACTACTGGGAATACCATTGCTTTGACCATATAGACTTTTGTTGGCAGGGTGATGTCTCTACTTTTTAATATGCTGCCTAGGTTTGCCATCACTTTCCTCCCAAGTAAAAGGTGTCCTTTAATTTAATGGCTGCTGTCACCATCTGCGGTGATCTTGGATCCCAGGAATGTGAAGTCTGTCACTGCTTCCACGACTTCTCCTTCTATTTGCCAGGGAGTGATGAGGCCAGATGCTATATCTTAGTTTTTTTGAGGTTGAGTTTCAAGCCAATCTTTGCATTCTCCTTGACATGGTGAAGGGTCTTGCATGGTTCAATGAGGCTGTGGGCTATGCCATGGAGGGCCACCCAGGATGGAAAGGCCACAGCAGATCAGACCAAGTGTGATCCAGTGGAGAAGGAAATGGCAACCCCCTCCAGTATCTTTGCAAAGAAAACCCCATGGACAGTAACAAAATGGCTCTGTTCAGATGGCTCTTTAGGTCCGTGCCATACATGAGTGCCTGGCAAATTTAAATGTAATTTCCAGACAGCAACATCTGGGAAACGTACCTCATCTGTGAGCATCCCATTTTGCCACCCTTCGGAGCCATACATAATAGATACTAGTTAAAATCTGGAGTTTTCGGTTCCCAAAGGACTTTCCCCCATCTGATCGCTCCAGTGCGTAATTAAAAAATGGCGCCCGTTCAGGAAGGTCTGACGTCAAACCATCCTGAATGGGCGCCATTTTAAAAAAATCTCAATTCTGCACATGTGCGGATAACCAAGGATGTGATGTCATACCTATGCTCTTGCACAAACTTTTTTCTTTTTTTAAAAAAAAAACCACCCCGCGTACCTCCTTCAGTGGACACCATCTGGACAATCCACAGTAGAGGCAGCGCATGGTAAGACGATTCCCTGGGGGGGCTGTCTGGTCGTGCGACGACGGATTTAAAAGATCAGGATCAAATTAGAGATGGGCTAACGGTGGGGTTAGCTGCCCGTCTGAACAGACTCTATCTTAATCTTCCCTAAAAAAACCCCCAAAACACTCTTCTTTCATCTCAGGTAGCCTTTGGATAAGATTCAAGCAGTGACTTGTTGCCTTCCTGAATGTGAAGCCTGGTGTTCTGGCTATGGAGCAGGACAAGAAATCTCTCTTCCTTCCCTTAACATTAGAAATAGCAAGTTCATAGTGGGTTTCAATAGCCACAGGTCATATTGATTATAACCATTTCTGAGCATGTGCACATGGATTGGGGAATGGAGGACTCATGCAGAAATACAAAAGCCATCTAATAATTCCAGCACTTGAGCATAAAACAAGTATGGCCATTATGACCGCATGTGATTGTTTCATTATATACCTACCTAAGTACTATCAAGTCACAACTGGGAGCCAGCATGGTGTAGCGGTTAAGAGCAGCGGACTCTAATCTGGAGAACCCGGTTTGATCCCCCACTCCTCCACAGGCTGGGTGGCCTTGGGTCAGTCACAGTTCTCTCAGAATTCTCTCAGATCCACCAACCTCACAGGGTGCCTCATGTGGGGAGAGGAATGGAAGGTAATTGTAAACCGCTCCAAGACTCCTTAAGGTACAGAAAACCGGGGTACAAATCTCAACTCTTCTTCTTCTTCAAGGAGTCAGGGAATCCAATATTATCTGGGGAACTTGATAATATAAGTAGGCCATGCTAACTTTTTACTGTATCATACACAGGTTTGATTCCCCAAACTCCTCCACATGAAGCCTGCTGGGTGACCTTGGGCCAGTCACCATTCTCTCAGAACTCTCTCAGCCCCACCTACCTCACAAGGTGCCTGTTGTGGGGAGGGGAAGAGAAGGTGATTGTATATGCAGAAGTTCCCAGGTTCAATCCCTGGCATCTCCAGTTAAATAGACTGACAGTAGGAGATGTGAAAGACCTCTGCTTGAGATCCAGTCTGAGTAGACAATACCGAGGGTCTGATTCAGTATAAGGCGTTCATATTAGCATTTTGAAGCCCACTCATAATCCCAGAATTATTTCAAAGCTCAGGACTTCCTCTTCTGTTGAAGACTTCTTTCCTTCCTTTAGGTAATGGTCAGGACTCTTGCAATCCATGCAATCCACTGAGAAAATGAAAGAGGCAGGGCAGACATTTGGCTTCCAGCCAGGCAATCCTCTTTATAATTGGAGATGTCTCTGTCCTCTTGGCTCCACCAACTCAGTATATCTCATACAGCACATCCTGTTTTGTATCTTAGTATATCTTTTCCCCTCTAGTTATCGCAAAGCATACACACCGCATTGCCAAGTTAGAGTTTCATTTTCTGCAGGTATCTAAAATCTCTCATTTAAAATTCTTAGGAACGACACACAAGCTAGACTCTTATCTTGCATATTTTACTCACTAATCTTCTTTTTGTTTTCTTCCTCTTTGCATCCCCATTGAGAAACCAAGGCAACACATAACAAAAGCACTTCATCAACAATATTAATTGGATTAATGGCTCCGATCCTAAACACATTTACTAGGAAGTAAAACTCTTTGATTTCGGTGGACCTTTCACTTGGAGATGGGGTAAGTGCCTTTAGGATAGAGGTGAAAATATGATCATTATTATTATTTTTTTTAAGTCTGGAATACAATAAATTATACTGACAAAAATGTATGCAACCGTTTGGCCTAAGACCACACCTTAAAGTCACATTAACATCATTGGAATTGCAACTACCTTTTTTAAAAATGCTGCATTGAATACTATGTACATTAAAAAAAAACATACACCAAAACTAACAGTCTTTTCCTGAACATCAAACTGTCATGCCCCTGAGCTAAAAGCAATCAAAAGTGTATCAGAATGGGGTGATGGGAGCAGTAAATTTATTTCACCCAAGTTTATTGGCAGGTTAAAGAAATGACAGCCATACAGAATGGTGATGAATAAACTGCTGTTTGACTGGCAGTGGCTCTCCGGGGTCTCAGGGAGAAGTCTTTCATATCATTTACTTCTTATAATTCTAGCTGGGGATTTCATCTGGGATCTTCTGCATGCAAAGCAGATGCTCTACCATGAACCCATCCCCCCCCCCCATGAACACATGAAGCTGCCTTATACTGAATCAGTATATCTAGCATAGTCAGTATTGCCTGCTCAGACTAGCAGCAGCTTTTCAGGATCTTACGCAGAGGTCCTTCACATCATCTGGTGCCTGGTCCTTTTAACTGGAGATGCTGGGGATGAAGAGTAGAAGAAGAGATTGGCTTTATACCCCACCCTTCCCTTGGAGTCTCAGAGTGTCTTACAATCTCCTTTCCCTTCCCCTTTTCAGAACAGACACCCTGTGAGCAGTGTTCCCCCTAAGCTGAGTTAGTGTGAGCTAGCTCACCATTTTTTTAGCCTCCAGCGCACACATTTTTGTCTCAGCTCAGGAAGCATGGCTCCAGAGCAAACTGATTTATGCAGGAGCCCAATTACTCACTTACAACTTTAATGCCAATAGCTCACAAAGTAGGATATTTTCTCAAAAGATTCCACAGCTTAGAAGGAGCATTGCCTGTGAGGTAGGTGGGGCTGAGAGAGCTCTTTTGAGAACTGCTCGTGAGAGAACAGCTCTGAAATAACTTGTAACTGACCCAAGGTCACATCAGCAGCTGCATGCGGAGGCGTGGGGAATCAAACCCGGTTCTCCCAGATTAGAGTCTGTGCTCTTAACTGCTACACCAAACCAATAAGGGAATTGAAAACAAATCAGCCAGTATCATCATGCCCCTGTATAAATCATTGGTGCGACCTCATTTGGAATACTGTGTACAGTTCTGGTCACCACATCTCAAAAAGGATATTATAGCATTGGAAAAAGTGCAGAGAAGGGCAACTAGAATGATAAAAGGGTTGGAACACCTTCCCTATGAAGAAAGGTTAAAATGCTTGGGGCTCTTTAGCTTGGAGAAACGACAGCTGAGGGGTGACATGATCGAGGTTTATAAGATTATGAATGGGATTGAGCAGGTTGAGAAAGAAGTACTTTTCTCCCTTTCACACAATACAAGAACTCGTGGGCATTCTGTGAAATAGCTGAGCAGTTGGGTTAGAACAGATAAAAGGAAATACTTCTTCACCCAAAGAGTGATTAACATATGGAATTCACTGCCACAGGAGGTGGTGGCAGCTACAAGCATGGACAGTTTCAAGAGGGAATTAGATAAACATATGGAGCAGAAGTCCATCAGTGGCTAGTAGCCACAGGGTATAGATGGGAACTCTCAGTCTGGGGCAGGTGATGCACTCTATTCTTGGTGCTGGAGGGGGCAGCAGTGGGAGGGCTTCTAGTGTCCTGGCCCCACTGCTGGACCTCCTGATGGCACCTGGTATATTTTGGCTGCTGTGTGACAGAGTGTTGGACTAGATGGGCCGTTGGCCTGATTCAACATTGGCTTCTCTTATGTTCTTATGTTCTTAAGATTGAATTTGGGACCTTATGTATGCCAAGCAGAGGTTCTTCCACTGAGCCATTGCCCTTCCTCAAGGCCATGGCCCTTCCCTCCTGGGAATGCAACTCATCATCAGGCACTGCAGCTACCAGCAACCTCGAGGCTGGGTTCTCCTGGAATTACAGCCAGTCTCCAGACTCCTAGTTCCCTTGGAAGAAATGGCAGCTCCAGATGAGAGACGCTATGGCCTTGCATCCCTCCTGAGCTCTCTCCCCTCCCCAAACTCTGCCCTCCCCTTGCACTGCTTCAAATCTCCAGGAGATTTCCCAAGCTAGAATGGGCACCCCTAGGCTCTGTGCAGGCACAGTCCAATTGCATGTCTCTGAGAAACGCTTCTTTCAGAGGACCAGGCTGCTCAGTGCCAAAAATGGAAGTCACGCTTCTTACCACCACCACCATAATCCCGAGCGCTCTGCTGTTGTGGAAATGTAGAATAATGGGTGACGTTCAGAGATACTATCGGATGTGTTTGTGTGCTGTGCGTGTGTGTAAAGTGCAGTCAAGTCACAGCTGACTTATGGCAACCCCAGCAAGAGGCTTTCAAGGCAAGTCAGATGCAGAGGTGGTTTTGCCATTGCCTTCCTCGGCAGACTCTTCCTTGGTGGTCTCCCCTTCCAAGTAATAGCTTCCAAGATCTGATGAGATCAGGCTATTATACTGTGCATCTTTCCCTCCCTCTTGTCAGATTAGAGGGATTTAAATCTACTGTACCTGCTGCTGTCCCTGATCATGGAGAATCAAGCTTTCTCCTATCTACATAGGTATAGGTAAAGGTAAAGGTTTCCCTTGCTCGAAAGCCAGTCGAATCCGACTCTAGGGTTGCGGTGCTCATCTCCATTTCAAAGCCGAAGAGCCAGCACTGTCCGAAGACGTTTCCGTGGTCATGTGGCCAGCATGACTAAACACCAAGGTGCACGGAATGCTGTTACCTTCCCACCAAAGTGGTACCTATTTATCTACTTGCAATTTCTTGCTTTCAAACTGCTAGGTTGGCAGGAGCTGGAACTAGAGACAGGAGCTCACCCCGTCATGCAGCACCCGGGTCTTGAACTGCTGAACTACTGACCTTCCACAGTCAGCAGTTCAGTGTCTTAACCACTTGAGCCACCGCAGCTCCCCCTATCTACATAGCATGATACTAATTTTTTTTCCCTCTGGCCCTGCTAGGATATAATACTGACTGAAAGTGAATTGAGAGCCAGCGTGGTGTAGTGGTTAAGAGCGATGGACTCTAATCTGGAGAACCGGCTTTGATTTGTTGCCTTTAGGATAGATGTGAAAATATGATCATTATTTTTTTTTTTTTGAATTGGATATGATGATTTTTTTAAATCTTTTTTTAAATTCCCTGTTCCTCCACATGAAGCCTGCTGGGTGACCTTGGGCCAGTCACCGTTCTCTCAGAACTCTCTCAGCCCCACCTACCTCACAAAGTGCCTGTTATAGGGAGAGGAAGGGAAGGCAATTATAAGCCACTATGAGACTCCTGCGGGGTACAAAAACTAACTAACTCTTCTTCTGTTTAGTCAGATAAATCTGTGCCCTGTTATACAAAATTAACCAGAAAAGTTGTATTCTTATCACCTTGGTTTCTCTAGCACACTAGCAAGTGCAACTGTGGATAACTGTATCAATGTCCCGTGATATTATCGATACCTCTTCCCTCAAGCAACGGTATCTAATTGGTGCCGTTAATGTTCATTATTGCATCCTGATAAACTGTTGCCCTACTGAGCGGTGGATGTGGCTGCCTAGAAATTGTCACTGAACATTTGCAATTGTAACTCCTTTCTTTCTGAACAGAACATATTGCAATTTAACATGGTGGGAATGCAGCCTCTCCGACAGCAGATGTCTCTCTGGCAACAAGACTGTGCATGAAGATTACGGACGATGCTTAGAGTCATCGGGCACAGCCATACGGTTTAGCAGAAGCAAGATGGTGTTCTGTCTATCATTTCATCCATCATTGATCACTGTCCCAGGTGGCTATCATTTATTTAACTTGCCAATGGAGTTCAGTAAAAGAGAATTTCTCCTCCCACCATCCATTCCTGACACAGGGCTGTGTGTATGTCATGATTTTTTGAGGCAATAGAAAAATAGCAGTATGTGCTACTGGACACAGAATTCTGTTTTCAGAGAACTTCAGCTTCCATTCCTTAGCATTTTGTAGCATATAGCCTTCATGTCTCTCATACTGTAAGCAGAGGGTTTTTTTAAAAAAATGAATGGAATGGAAACATAAGAACATAAGAGAACATAAGAGAAGCCAATGTTGAATCAGGCCAATGGCCCATCTAGTCCAACACTCTGTCACACAGCGGCCAAAATATACCAGGTGCCATCAGGAGGTCCAGCAGTGGGGCCAGGGCACCAGAAGCCCTCCCACTGCTGCCCCCTCCAGCACCAAGAATAGAGTGCATCACCTGCCCCAGACTGAGAGTTCCCATCTAATACCCTGTGGCTAATAGCCACTGGTGGACTTCTGCTCCATATGTTTATCTAATTTCCTCTTGAAACTGTCCATGCTTGCAGCTGCCACGACCTCCTGTGGCAGTGAATTCCATATGTTAATCACTCTTTGGGTGAAGAAGTATTTCCTTTTATCTGTTCTAACCCGACTGCTCAGCAATTTCATAGAGTGCCCACGAGTTCTTGTATTGTGAGAAAGGGAGAAAGTACTTCTTTCTCAACCTGCTCAATCCCATTCATAATCTTATAAACCTCAATCATGTCACCTCTCAGCCGTCTTTTCTCCAAGCTAAAGAGCCCCAAGCATTTTAACCTTTCTTCATAGGGAAGGTGTTCCAACCCTTTTATCATTCTAGTTGCCCTTCTCTGCACTTTTTTCAATGCTATAATATCCTTTTTGAGATGTGGTGACCAGAACTGTACACAGTATTCCAAATGAGGTCGCACCAATGATTTATACAGGGGCATGATGATACTGGCTGATTTGTTATCAATTCCCTTCCTAATAATCCCCAGCATAGCGTTGGCCTTCTTTATTGCAGCTACACATTGTCTAGACATTTTCAGCGAGTTATCCACTACGACTCCAAGATCTCTCTCTTGGTCCGTCTCTGCCAGATCAGACCCCATCAACGTGTATTTATATTTAGGATTTTTGGCTCCAATGTGCATCACTTTGCACTTGGCCACATTGAACCCCATTTGCCACGTTGACGCCCACTCACCCATCCTCAACAGATCCCTTTGGAGTGCCTCACAATCCTTCCTGGTTTTCACCACCCTGAACAACTTTGTGTCATCTGCAAATTTAGCCACATCGCTGCTTACTCCCAATTCCAAATCGTTAATAAACAAGTTAAAAAGTATCGGACCGAGTACTGATCCCTGTGGTACCCCACTGCTTACCACCCTCCACTGAGAAAGTTTCCCATTTATACTCACTCTCTGTTTCCTATTTATAAGCTGAGAGAGTTCTGAGAGAACGGTGACTGGCCCAAGGTCACCCAGCAGGCTTCATGTGGAGGAATAGGGAATTTAAAAAAAAGATTTAAAAAAATCATCATATCCAATTCAAAAAAAAAAAAAAAAAAAGAAACCATAAGAATATATGAAGAGCTCAAAGGTTCAGTGTTTTGTTTCATACAGTGAAAGCAGGTTGCCCTGGAGGGTCAACAAATAGGGCACAGAGGCCAAGGCCTTCCTCTGATATTGCTTCTTAGCACTGGTATGGGAGGCTCACTGCCTCTGGACATGGAAGTTCTCTATAGTAGCCATGGATAGAGCTATCCTCCATGAATCAAGAGATATGACAGGAGATGCTTGAACAAATATGCAGATGCTTTTTAAAAAATGGCTTAGATGCACCAGATCCGCATGTAGGTAGGTCTCTTCTTGTTTTCTAGGGTGCTGACAGACTCAAATCTAACAGATCTGCATGTGCTACGGTTCTTGTGCAAGTGGAAGTATGAAAACAACCTCATGCTAGCCCCCTGCTCTCAGTTAAACATAATGTATCTTAAACCTTCATTCCACTTGTGCAAGACATAACACAACTCATTTGACCATAAGATACGGGGGAGAAAATGGCGGCTATCACACAAGATTCTGCACAAGCAAAACTGCACTATTCATTGATGTTTCTGCTTAGACATCACTGGATGCAAGCCAAAATAATTCTGTATGCAATAAAATCCAGCTGGTTCACCTCAGAGAGAGAAAGAGAGAAGAAGAGAAGAGATTGGGTTTATACCCCACCCTTCACTAAACAAAGGAGTCTCAGAGCAGTTTACAAACTCCTCTCCCTTCCCCTCCCCACAACAGACACCCTGTGAGGTAGGCGGAGCTGAGAGAGCGTCTGACAGAAACTGCTGTTTTTCAAGGGCAGCTGTGCCAGAGCTTGTGACTCACCCAAGGTCACATCAGCAGGTGCAAGTGGAGGAGTGGGGAATCAAACCCGGTTCTCCCAGATTAGAGTCTGCGCACTTAACCACTACACCAAACTGGCATACAGAGACAAAGAATGAAAGAGAGAGATTTGGGAACCCTCCTTGTATTCTTTCACCCTGATATGTACTCCTGCTCTTGACCCTGGGTCAGTCCCAGAGATTTCCTGTCATGGTGTGGGTAGGCTGCTGGCTCTATGTTGCCAGCTGATGATGCCATCAGTAGGTGACTACCAGTTGCTGCAGTAGCTAGGTGTTGTGAGAGCTGGCTCCTGGACTTCCTGATTGGCATGGGACCCAGCAGCAAGATGGAGCCTCAATACAACATCTTGCTGCAAAGGCTCTTCTTCCACTGGACCAGGTAATTGCAGTGGATCCAGGGCTGCCATTGGAGTAGAGGCCAGGTAAAGGGCTCCACTTGGACAGTTGGTGAAAACTGGCTAAACATTACAAGAATTTCTGTTGGTTTTCGCTATATCACAAAGAAGGCAGAACTGCAAATGGTAGTAAATATCTTTATTGCATTGAGCAATGTTGAAGGCCTTCTGTCATTCAGAAAGGCAGCATAAAAACTCTTTGAATAAAAAGGAATTGATGTAATTCTCAGTGTGGTCTAGCAGAGGTGGCACATAGAATGACTGGACACATACACAGAACACATTGAGATCACCTCTGGACTTCAGCAAGATGTGAAGAACTGTCTGTAGGCTCGTGCACTTGATCATAATCCTCTGCTTGGCAGATATGTACATTTGGTTGTCTTTAACCTTTTTAAATTAACAAAAAACCCACATACATATAAAAAATTTTGACAGAAAGAAAGGGAAAACAAAGAAAAAAGAGCTGAAAAGAACAAGAACGAAGGGACATATCCTTAAAACTTCCAAATTTTCTTGACAACAAAGCCTGATACAATCACTTATTGCTAAATATAAAAGTTTAAACATAACCACTGTCTCCAATATTGCAACCATTACAATGATGCATCCTTATTCATTATTCTTTTCTAGTTTAAGTTTCTCCTTACTCATCAGATCCACAAATCATTGATTCTTTTTATTTTTCCATTTGCATGCAGAAAGTCAATAAGAGGCTTCCAGCTGGCAATAAAAATAGATATTGTCTTTTCCTTAATCAGAGAAGCAGTGACATGACTGTGTGACTGAACAACAACAACAACAAATAATCAGAGAAGCAAGTCTGGCCATTTCCACAAATTCTAACATTCTTCTACTGTAGGTATTTTCGTAGATTTCCAGTTCGGTGCACAGAGTAATCTCACTGCTGTAATCATATAAAGAAACAAACTTCCATGACTGTTTTCAAGCTGTCTGTCCATCAGTCCTAAAAGAAAGGCTGTATGTTAATTTTTAAAATCTTCTGTACTGATGAATGTATTTGTATCCAAAATTCCTTGACTTTATTACAAGCCCACCACGTAGCAGACATGTACATGTGGAGGTAGCTGTTCAGAAGAAACATCTGAGAAACTTCAAGGGGAATCCAAAAGAGTTTTGATATGGCTCCTAAAGAGTTTTTAAGGAGCTTCTCTACATCTCTGTGCAAGGAACAGGGTACTGGTGTGTGTACACTTGCAACACGGAAGCTTCTTAAATTGTTGGGGATTGCTGAAAGTGACATTCTAACTTACAACACTGGAGAACTGGAAAACACGTGCTATCAAATGTAAGGGTGAACGCCTCACCTATTTTGAACTCAGGTTTCCTTATAAACATATAACACTGAAGAGATACCAGGGTGTTTTTGTTTTTTTTAAATATTAATGCAAGTTTTAAAAGGAGAAAGATGGAGCTGGAATTGTTTATATATCTAGGTTGCCTATTAGGGGTGTGGCCATTTGTTAACTTCCTTTAATTCTATTTCTGTGCTTTAGCAGTAATCTGCAATTTTTTGGAGGGGGGATGGCAAATACCCAAAGAGAAAGGATGACAGGACCAGTCTGCGGAGTGATTGGGGCTGTGTGACATCCATGCAGGTACAACTAAGAGGAAGGTTTCAGGCTCACAGGAGGTCTTGAACTAGTAACATATGGATCAGTGGATTCATCTTGTGCAATATGACCTGTTGTAAGGACAAAATTGCAGGGAGACACCAGACACACCAGTTAACCGGGTCTCATTACATCAGTAGGCTTAAGGGGATTTGCAAAAAGTGCTGAGAAAGGCTTGTGTGCTGATCTGGGCAGTCAGAAGAAGGTCAGTTCCTGCCAGAGTAGAGATTGCCTTTGGCTTTTAATTCATCTTGCCCTTGACTCACTTTGACCTGAGTGTGATTATAAACTTATCTATGTGTCATTTGTAGGCATGCCAGCCTTCAGGTGGGACTTGGGGATCCCCCCAGAATTGCAGCTCATCTCCAGTTTACAGAGACCAGTACCCCTGGAGAAAATGGATGCTTTGGAGTGTAGACTGTATGGCATTGTTACCCCACTGAGGTCCCTGTCCTCCTCAGGCTCCATCCCCAAAACTCCAGGAATTTCTCAACTTGGATCTGCCAGCCTTACCTCCCCCTGTCCACTGCTGGCAGCTGGGGGTGGGGACCTGGCAACCCTGGCATTTGGAATATCTCGATCAGTCCACTTGTTGGAAGTGGTGCTGGAAAAAGCAAAGCAAAACAGAAAACTTCTGGATTGGATCATATGATCCATCAGTGAATTTTGCTGATTGCATCAGTGAACTTCTTGACTTCCCCCTCCAACTAGTAGTCCCTCCCAACCTCGAGAAAGTCAGTTCCTGGGATTACAGGACCAGTGTGAACTGATAGCCATGCAGATTCGGAAGCTGCGGTGGAGAAGGAGGATGAGAACAAAACCACTCCATCCGGCCTCTTTGTGTGAAAGAAGAGGAAGAAGGGAGAGATTTTGCTTTCTTCTTTCTTCTTAGTGCTATGGGTATATGTGCTAGTTAATGTAGCAAAGTTGCACAGTCCAAAAAGCATGGAATCACATGCAGTAAACTCTGTTCAAGCCAGTATATTTCAACAGATTATAAAACTTACTTTTATGGAAGCTTATTTACATTCACATGGCATTTGTAGAAGAAGAAGAAGACATAGAAGCCTAATCTAAGCAATATTATTCCCTATTGCACGGGTGTCAAACATAATGCCCAGGTCCAGGGCTGTTATGTGGCCCGTGAGCAACTGATGCAAGGGAGGAAGTGCTTGGAGGGGGGGAGTAGGCGGAGCTACTCCATTGTGGCTTCAGCAGGGTAGGATAACCTCATCTGCAGCAGTCAAGCATTGTGGGAGCATCTGCCCAGCACTGCACTGCTGCCTTTCCAGTCCATCTATGTGTGTTTTCCTCTGCACTTCCCACCCAGCTCATAGGGCCTTTCAGTGATGATACACCAACTCAGAGCATGCCAGCTGCTGTCCTTTATGCAGTTTCTATCCCCTGTACCTGGCATTATGTTTATGGAACACATGGCCTGGCCTGATAAAGTGACACTTATGTCAGTTCCAGCCCCTGTAACAAATGAGTTTGCCACCTCAGCCCTGTTGCAAGTGGCCAGCTAACCTTGGGCATGGAACAGGGGTCACTGGGCATATGGGAGGGGGAGGTATTTGTGAATTTCCTGCATTGTGCAGGGGGTGGACTAGATGACCCTGCAAGTCCCTTCCAACTCTATGATTCTATGCTGCTAACCCTGTTGTATGAATGAGATCCTGGGTGTAGTCCTGGCTTGTTTGCACAGGAGAGAGATCTGCAGAAGCATCTTGCCTCTTGCCAGACCACAAAGTGAGAGGAGAACAAAGACAAAGAAAGAAGTGAAGGAGTCAGAAAGAAGCTTCTAGCCTAGGCAAAGACAAGCATCACACACATACCCCAATCTGGTTCTAGTGCAAAGGAAAACATAGCACCTACCCCCAGTGTCCAGGGATGCTTAATTGCCTTTGTTCCAACAAATGCTTCCTCTTGACCAACATGACTATTACTCCTGAAACCTGGGAATATACTGCTGGGGTGAGTGGACAGCTGGAAATTTTAAGGATCCTTGCCTGCACCTTGCATTGTCTTTGCACTGGATCCAGCCTTCTGTTTGGAAGCATCACTGGGATGCAGTTCCGGGCAGACTTGTGCGCATGTGCTGGCTGTGGTCTTAGATGTGTCTGCAGGATCAGTCAAAACTGCAGGATCAGTCAAAACTGCAGTGGGTTTTTAGTTCCATGATGGCATTTTGTATTTTGGTGACCACTACTGTAGGCAGCCCTGTTCTTTGGAATGCACACATAAGGCAAATGTGAATTAATATTTTTCCCCCTCAAAGGAGATATGCTAGGGTAGTCCCGCATATCTTCCCTACAACATTCTTTTATGCACCAGTTTTCTTCAGACATTGGGACATTAGGGGAACAAAGCCATGCAACAGGCGGCACATTAACTGTGTGGAGAAAAATGCGGTACAATGTTGTATTGTCAAATAAATCTCTAACAATCTGGCGACTGTCTCAGCTTGAGAAAGCTTTCCTCACAAAAAAGAATCCCTAACTCAAGCATGAAAATCAAACTGCTACTAATTTACATCACTTGTTGGTTTTACAGGTGTTGAGGGCCTTTAATGTCTCTTTAAACTGTCCAAATGCCCTTCGCTGTAAACAAGCTGCTGCAGCTATTTCAGCTGTTTATTTGTCTCCAGCATCTGACTCCTTAAATCCTTTTGGAAAACAACCACCTCAAAAATTTGAGTTTGCCCCCCGCCCCCAGCCAGGCTATTCATACATTAGTTTAAACTCCTGATTTCTCCCCCCACACACACACACATTCTCCCTCTCCCTTCCATTAACCCCCCCCCAAAAAAAAAAAACAAAATGCTAGTACTCTTGTGCTAAAAAATAACATATTGTTGACAGATGGGACAACTGCCTGGCAAGACAGACAAGAGTAATTAATACCTCTGTTAAGGAACGTGAGGCTTTCCAAGGGTTATGAAATACCAGTTTCTCTCTTTTCAAAGTGGTGGCCTTCCGTTGATTAACAAGGATTCCATCAACTGTTGTAACCCTTTCAGACATTACAACTGTGCATAGCAGAAGCCTACCAACAATGAGCAAATGCTACCAGGGTTGCCAACTTTCTGCATTTGTCTGCCACTCTGGATTTTCTCAGTGTCCAGGCAATTTAAGCAGACTTCCATACTGTCATTTTCCCCCCCACTTGTTCGTCCCCATCACTTTGGGGTCCCCCCCCCATGTGTTTTGCTTTCTCTAGTAGTCCCAGAGGTAGCAAAACACATGAGGAAAGGGGAGGGGGACCCAAAGCAAAACAGCATCCAAATAACCCAGGACAACAGCAGGCTGAAACCAGGCTGACCACAGAAGGGAGGGTATGTAATGCAGAATGGGGGGAAAACCCAGAATAAAAAGAAGGTTGAACTCAATTTTAAAGCAGAAGGTGGGGGGGTTGGATTAAAAAGGAGGTTGAATTCAATTTTAGTGCAGAATTGCTTGGAGGTGTTGATTTTCCATACAAGGGAAAAAACAGTTTAGGATTAGTTTGTGGATCAGTGTAGACACTACATTCTGCACTAGACCTTGAATCCTTGTTCAACCCTGTCCCCAAACTTACATCTATATATCTAATAGCCAAGGTGCCCCTCCACACATTGGGGGCACCTAGGGGGCAAAGAGATTTTCCTGCACATTTGGGGCAATTCCCAGATGTGCAGAAAAATCTGACATCTATAAAAAACTATAGGGGGGATACTTAAATCCCCCCAAAAGTAAAAGAGCATTCCCTGCGCATGTGCAGGGAATGCTCTGAGAATTGCCTCGTCACCACCGCCACTGAGAGGGGGTGGGAGAAGGCTTAGCGGGCCAGCCACTCAGGCCTCACCGCTGCTGCTACCGCTGTGTGTGTGTGTGGGGAAGCTTGGCGGGCCCAATGGCTGGGAGCTACACTGGCCTCACCATTGGTGCAGGGGGGAGAAGGCTTGGCAGACCCAGCAGGAGCTGTGCAGGCCTCACCATTGGTGCTGGGGGTGGGGGAGAAGGCTTAGCAGGCCCAGCAGCTGAGAACTTCATGGGCCTGGCCATTGGTGCCGGAGGGGGGAGAAGGCTTGGTGGGCCCAGCAGGAGCTACACGGGCCTCACCATTGGTGCAGGGGGGGAGAGAAGGCTTGGTAGACCCGGCAGGAGCCACACAGACCTTGCCATTGGTGCTGGGGGGGGAGAAGGCTTACCTGTGGCTGCTTCGTCCTTCTTAGTGTGGAGCTCCTCCCCCCTTCCAGTATCGCAGGTCCCCCTTCTTGTTCTACACTAAACACAAGTTCACCCGTGAAATTATCTCGGGGTATTTTTACATTCTACATTACCTGTATTTATCTTGGGGTATTTTTTGTTTCCACATTACATTGAGGTCACCCCAGTTTTGCCCCACACTTGTCCCAGGATAAACGGATGCTGTTATAACCAGGGATAAATGCAAGGTATTGTGTCCCAAGTTGAACTCTGATTAAAACAGGGATGAGATCCAAGTGCGTAAAGGATCATAATGAGAAAGTGTGGTTTAGGTTAAGCACCATCACAGAGCTATTCTAAGCAGAATTACAGACTTCTAAAACCATAGAAGGCAATGGGCTAAGAAAGGTGTGACTCTGCTTACAAGCTGCACTGTATGGAAGGAAACAGGCTTAGAAGGGTATAGCTCTATCTAGGACTGCACTGTTCATAAAACTAGGGTTTGGCTTGCAGATACGTAGTCAATTCCTGATTTGCCTAGACAAGGCTATTTCATTGTCTAAACAAAGGCAACAAATCCCTATGTGTTGTCGGCAATGTATGGCTTGTGGCCTCTTGTTCGCCGCCCTGAGCCCTTGTGGAAGGGCGGGGTATAAATCTAATAATAAATAAAATAAATAAATAAACTAACTTAGATAGCCTAGGCTAGCCCAATCTCATCAGATCTCATAAGTTAAGCAGGATAGTCCTTGGCTAGCATTTGGATGGGAGACCTCCAAGGAATACCAGGGTAGGACAACCTCATCTGCAGGCAATCACAAACCACCTCTGAAAGTCTTTTGCCTTGAAAATCCTATGGAGTCACCATAAGTCAATGGTAACTTGACAGCACTTTCCATTACCAATCAAAGGCCAATTTCATTGTCTTCATCCTTTCCTATGCTTCCCAGTCTGTGTTGAGACATGGGCAGTGTCATTGAACAAGGCAGGACGTCCACAGTTCATCCATTTTTGTATTTCAAACAAAACCACAGTTCGAACAAACCCACAGTTTTGACCCTAACTTTGATCAATAAACCAACATCAAACCATAGTTTCAGATCCTGGTTTGATGGGTCCTAACTAGGGCTGCCAACCTCCACATGGGGTGCTTTGGAAGGGGGGGAGCTTTTTGCATTATACCCCACTGAGGTCCCTTACCGCTCCATGTCCTGCCCTCCCCAGACTCCATCCCCAAATCTTTAAGACTTTCCCAACCCAGAGTTGGCAACTCTAGTCCTAACTTGTGTTAGCAGAGATGCCTGCCTTCAGATGAACATAGTAGCCATAGCTTAAGTAAATCATGGTATTAAATACTGGGTTCCAGACACGTGGCAGTGAGCAGCTCAGGTTTATTCAGTGATTTCAGCAAAACTACAAGACAAGATTCCAGAGCCTCAGCTCTGTTAAATAGCATACAATTGCCACACCCAAACACACCCACTCCCAGTGGTAGGCTATTTACATAACATTACTACTTGACTGGTTTACTCCAGAATCCTGGTCAGCTATTGTTCTTCTGCTCCAAGCTCAGCCAGTCTCTGGGGTGATTTAATCAGGGATGATTCAGTCCCAATACATAACACATGGCTTCACATCATGGCCCAAGTGAATCTTTGTTACTGATTTCCAGATGGATATGTGTTTGTAGCTTCCTTTCAAGGTTTTTAATTATTTCGTTATTTTTAGTGAAAATGGAGATAATGAAAAAAAATCAGTAAAATACTGACTATGAAAGGAAAGGATGGGCACCATGTTTGTCGGGAACTTTTTTTTTTAGTCCATTTTTATTAGAAGGGACATCTTCTGATGAAAACTTGTATCAGCAGCATGGTTCAATAGCAGGAAAATCACAAGCAACAGAGTGATACACAACCACATCCCCGTCGAACAGTGCGTTCCAAAACCGAGTTACACCCAAAGAGTAGGTCCCCAATTAGATTGTTTGTTCAAAGAACAGAAAGAGGAAGAAAGGAGGAAGATACATTCCGTATGTAGATGATCTGTGGTTTCATAATTCAGAACATAATTGACTGGTGGGATTTAGGGGCAGGACTGCAGCTCAGTTAAGGCTGCCAGCCTCCAGGTGGTGGCTGGAGATTTCCAACTCCTACAACTGATCTCCAGGGAACAGAAGTCAGTTTACCTGGAGAAAATGGCCACTTTGGAATGTATACTCAATGGCATTATATCCCATTGAAGTCCATCCCTTTCTCAAACCCCTCTCTCCTCAGGCTCCAACCCAAAATCTCCAGGTATCTCCCAACCCCGAGCTGGGAACCCTAGGCTCACTGTAGAGCATCTGCTTTGCATGTAGAAGATTCCGAGTTCGATTCCCAGCATATCCAGTGAAAAGGGTCAAGTAGTGATTGATGTGAAAGACCTCTAGTGAGGCCTTGGAGAACCACTACCAGTCAGAGCAGACGATACTGACCTTGATGGACCAAGGGTCTGATTCAGCTTCATGTGTTCAGGCAGGAGCCAGAGTGGCTGACAATGTCATTCTCCTCTCTTGAATCTGGGAAGAGGCCACCGGCTCAGTGGTAGAGCATCTGCTTGGCATGCAAAAGGCCCCAGGTTCCATCCCTTGACTGAGCAATAGGTGATGTCACAGACCTCTGTAGAGCCACTGTGAGTGTGAGTAGAGAATACCAACCTTGATGGACAATTCTTGTCATTCTGTATAAGGCAGCTTTGCATGTTCAAATGTGCAGAACACCTGAACGCTAAGAATTATTTGAAATGTCTCAATCATGATATTTCAGCTCCCAACTCCCCATTTCAATTGAATTTCACCTCTGTATGTGGCTCTGTATTTTCACATCACTTTCTGTTGACTCACACAGAATTTCCCCCTCAATGTACACATTTTTTTCAATAGCATTTGTTCATCAATAAATCAGCCTTATATCTATAGTGCATGCATAAATTACATCTGCTGGCTATATACTTTGCAGATTGCATATAAAAAAATTGCATACAGAATACAAAACAAAGAGTCAATATGGAGAACCAAAACCATTGTCCAAATTATAAATGGATATATAAAAAATAAATGAACGGGGAACTTTAGTTCATCCTTGTTGAACATAACGTGGTCTGTGGTGATGCAGCCCTGATTCCTCAGGCAGTCTGAGGGAAAGACATCTGCACAATACCCATTTATTTCTTCCCATTGGGTTCCCGCAATAGACTTGACATTTCTCAGAGGACCGAATCATTTTTAAAAAGAGGAATTTTTTCAATAGTTCGGTATAATAGATGTTGCCTTCTTTTCATGGGGAAAGCAGAATTTTAATAAAGCAGATAAATTTAATTGTAAAGAATATTAATATGATGAAAGTTTGCAAAGTCCCCCCCCCCAAAAAAAAAAAAAAAATTCTCTATGTCCTTGTTGCCACAACTGGGTAAAACTCTACACTAGCTCTCCCTCACTGTCTTAGCCTTTCACAAAACTTTTGGGGAAATGGCAGAGGAAGTCTGGTGGGAGGGCTTGCATCCTTAAGACTTCAACAGTCTTGGGTATACATGCATTCAAGAGCAGTTATTGCTGCTGGGAAATCCATTCACAGCTCTGCGGGAACCAGGGATGCTGTCGTGCCAGTCTGTCTCTTTCCAAATTAGGCACAGAGAGGAGTTCCCCAAATGGGTGTCCATAGGTGCTATGACACCTGCAGGCTCAAAAAGGTTGGACCCCTGGCACAGGACATCATTAGTTGATTTGAACTGGTGCTGAGCCAATGAGAAGGCCCTAATGAGATGCTTATAAGCAATGTGGCTCCTTCTCAATGGTTTGGTTAATGCTGCTAATCCAGCCGGCCATTTTCAGTAGGGTTGTCAATTCCAGTTTGGGGAATTCCTGGAGATTTGGGGGTGCAGCCTGGGGAAGGCAAGGTTTGGAAAGGGGAGAGACCTCACCAGGCTATAAAGTTTGCCCTCCAAAACAGCCATTTTCTCCAGGGAAGCTGATCTCTGTAGCCAATATACTGCCTTAGTCGCAACCCACATTTAAAAGCTAATTTATAATTTGAAGATGCAAATCAGCCATTTGAGTTAATTAAATGAGAATTAATTGAGTTAATTAACAAACTGTAACCCAGATACAGTTGTCTCATCTTGGAGGGGGGGCTGCTGGCACAACTTAACCAACAGTTTCTGCCTCAAAGGAATGTCCCAAGAGGCACTGGTAGTTAGTTATTATATTTGTTTTCTGCGTCCGTCCCTGTGATTGATTGCACTTTTTAAAAGCTTAGGTGCTGTACAGACAGCGGAGGGACCGTGAAGTGTTAATTCTTCACAGAAATAGAGAGCCTTGAGTGACAAGCTGCTCCAAGCAATCTGATTGGTTAGTATTAGCTGAGCAGAGAAAGACTTGAGAGCTTCAGGCTGAAGAGAGAATCAGTCAGATTTCTGCCTTGACTGAGATGAGTCTAATTTCAGTCTTAGCTGAGAGCAGTTTAACACAGACAGGAGTACTGAGAGAAAGTTGTCTGGGAAGTCTGGGAAGTTAGGTGAAGACTCCCATTCAGGCCAAAGAAAGGGGATACATCTTCTAGTGTGAGGAGGATTTCCCTACCCAGTCAAACAGGGAGTTAGCTCTGAAGACTGCAGAAATCCCTGGTCTGGTGTGGTTAGAAACTGCCTTTAGAGAGTTAAAAACTCAAGACAAGTATTGATATTTCAAGAGAAGGAGTTTTGGTACTGGAAAGAGTGTATCAGCCTTCTGGAAACCAAGAGTCAGAGAATACTCAAAGAAAGTGGAGTGGAGTGTTTGGAAACCACTGGAACAAAAGCCTCTCAACATAAAGATTTCAAGTCACTGTGAATAGCTTAAGAAACACTCATTAGCCTGAAATACAAGAACCAAAGTCTGTGCATGTACTGGTTTTACATCAGAGTTTTCTATACTGAATTACCTCAGAACTTTCAACTCCTGATTTCACCTGACCTTTCTCCTCTATGTTGAATAAAATATTTTGTTAATTTTGAATTTAAAAATGTCTCAAGTGCCATTTTCAGTGTTTCAGTGTTCCTGGGCTGAGCCAGCAGTAAACTATCAGTCTGAGACAGGGTAGGACAGCCAAAATTCTTGCCTCTGAGGGAGGGAAAGGGAAGGGGGTCGTCATAGTCCCTAACAGGACCCAGAGCAGGTTATGTATGTAGAATGTGCCATCAAGTCACAACCAACTTATGGTGACCCCCATTAAGGGGCTTTTGAGGCTAGCGAGAACCATAGGTGGTTTGCCATTGCCTTCCTCTGCATAGCCTTGCTGGGTGGTCTCCCATCTAAGTACCAACCCTGCTTAGCTTCTGACACCTGATGAGATCAGGCTGCACCATGCCATCGTCCCTCCCAAAGCAGTGTACAACAAATAAAGGTACAAATACAATAGCGGTGATCAGCGTTCCCTCTAAGCTGAGTCAGTGTGAGCTAGCTCACAGTTTTTTAGCCTCCGGCTCACCCCTTTTTGTCTCAGCTCAGGAAGGGATGGCTCCAGAGCAAACTCATTTATGCAGCAGCCAAACCGCTCGCTCACAACTTTAATGCCAGGAGCTCACAAAATAGAGTTTTTGCTCACAAGACCCCACAGCTTAGAGAGAGCATTGGTGGTGATATAGTTGAAATATACCAAAAAGACTAGAACAAACTGTATTTTCTGGCCAGTCCAGAATCCTATGGGCTGGTTGTCTAAAGTCACTGGGCTCAACCATAGGGTAAAGGCCAGAGGGTAAGAGCCAAGAGCCCTTTGACTCTTGCCCTTCAGCTCACGCCCAAGGGTGTCAGGCCTCCTAGCTACACCTGAGACAGAAAGAGCAAACAAATGCACAGCTAAGATGTTGCAGGTCGCAGCAATGATGTTTCTCCCAATCTACCCTCCCTGTTCCCCAGGAAAGTCTATTTAATTGTTAGTATTGAACATTTAAGATCATCAATGTGAACACGAAGTCCTCTGCAGTGTTACCTGAACTGAACCTGGGGGTGGGGTAATTAATTGTCAAAGGGTCTCTGGAAGGGTAAATAAGGGATCTTTTTGTCCATATTTACAGAGGTTTTATTCCAGAGCGATATTCCCAAAGGAAAAAGGTCAGAGACCAACTGATCCAATGAAATATTTATTTACTAACATTCAAACATCAATAGGAGCAAACCTAAAAAACAAATCCTTAAGACCACAAATAAACCACCCTCTTCCTTCCAATACACACTGACACTACAGGGATGGAGCAAGGAAGAAAGAAGAGACAAGGAGAAGGAAGGGAAGACATTTAAATGGGTGATACTGTCTAATTCAAGGAGGATAAGAAGCAGAGGACTGAGGGGAGTCCGTGCAGCAGAAGACCAAGGCAACAGAGTGTCAAGGAGACAAGAAGGGTGTGGTGGTATCCAAGTAGTGGGAGGACCTGACACACTTTCCACTGTCTTAGAATGGTCTTTTTATGGGGAATGATCCCATAGCTAGATGTGAGACCCTACTTTCTCAGGGTGAGGTCTGGTCCAAAATATAGTCTGAATCTGACTGGGTACTTTGAAGGTAACTGCTGTCAAAATCTGGTGGTAAAATTAGGAGGGAAATACCTGACATTCCAAGTTGGGGTGATTGTTGAATAGTTTTAGCATATAGATAAACAAGTGGGCATGAATAATGGGTTCGATAGCTCATCCTGGCTGGATCAAACGTTAGGTTGTCTTTATCAATGGCTGGGTTGGATTCACCATACTTAAGGGTTTCCCAGCTTATCTATAGCTGGAAATTGTCCACATTGCCTTGATGAAGTATCCCTCGGAGCAAAGGGCATGATTATATTAGGCACGCCTTGAAGCTGGGAGAACGTAAATGTTTTACGCACTCCAGTCCCACCCTGCCTCCATGATAGAATGTACTTTGGTCATGGCAGACCAGGTTTTGCTTAGACTTTCAAGGGGGCACCCTTCAAAGCAACTAAGAGGAAACTGGGGATGAGATTCAAGGGGTTTCAGCAGGAGGAGGGGACAGGGGCCTCACAGCACCAGTGTACCTTCTCCTTTTTTTTTGTAGAACTTTTTATTAAATTTTTGAAGAGAATGTACAATTTGAACATGAACATCGAAATATCAATAAAGAATAGAGTACTAAACTGAATAACAAGTGACAGTATGTGCTAGAAAGTCTTATCTTGTGTTCAGCAAATTATGTAGCAAGAACTTGAGGAATGAAAAGAGTACGGAAGTAAAGTTGGTACGGGTAGGACATTTGTCAAAACGCGTACGATTGTCCGAGAGTTTAGCCATGATGTATAAATCCCACAGCTTTTTGTGCCATTGAGAAAGCGTGGGCGTCATTACCAATTTCCAGTGTGTGGCAATGACAGTCTTAGCTGCAAAAAGTAGTATAGATATTCTTTCTATGATAGAGAGACTCCCACAGTCCGCAGCCCAACTGTTCAAAAATATATGTTCAGGTGTAAGATCAATATCGATATCGCTAAAAGTTTTGATCTGATCTAGCACTTCTTTCCAGAAGGGGATAAGTTTAGGGCAGAGAACCCAACAGTGCATATAATCTCCTATGTGCCACATTTCTTCCAAAATTTTGGGTTATACGATGGATTCATATGACTCAGTTTTTGGGGAGTTAGGTACCAATGCGAAAGTATCTTAAATGTTTGCAGCTTCATGGAAGTTATCCTAGAGTGCAATGGGGGAGATGTCCAGATACTATCCCATGCTTCATCTGAGAGAGTGAGATTAAAGGATTTGTGCCACATATTTTGTTAGGATAGTAATTCTGCATCTTTCAGAGAAGCAAGCACTTTATGCATTTTAGAAATCAGACCTTTCCTTGAGTACCTTCTCCTTTTCAATGGAAAGTAAGGAAAGTAGAGATGACAGGCTGGCAGGTGAATTCATAAATTGGGTCTGAACTTTGGTGTCACTGTAGCAGCTAACAGTAGACTCAAGGTGAGTCCAAGAGGCACCATCACTAGCTCTAACTTGGAGCTTTCCCAGTTTCAGTCCAGTGGTGCCTGGAGTTTGGCAGTCATTTCTCCAAATGTAGGTTAGGCAGTAGAGATAACCAATACTGTCTCAGTACTGCGTGACCCTATAGCTCTGGCTTGTAGCACCATAGGGACCACTCAGCTTGGTTTGCTCTGGGGCCATTTTCACCTCCCCATCCCTTCCTGTGGGAAACTCTACTCACCACAGGTGTGTTTTCTTATTGAAATACACACACACAGCACAATGGCATGCCAGACCAGTGGAAGTCAATCAAACCCCAAACTAGCATGTCTGCAAATGGATAACTGTGTCCACTTGATTTAACAACATCAAGTAAATCGTTTCTGATTTTTCATGCCTCATCAGTCTATTTATAACAGTTTGCCCTTTACTGTGACAGCTTTTTATGATATTTAGTGATGACCAGTCATGGGGAAAAAGGGTTTAGCACGCTGACATCTAATTTTATTATCTCTGCTACCTATTCATTTTCTAGAAGAGTTTATTTGACTCTGTGCCAGCTTAAGCTACCGAAGAACCAGTCCACCGCAGGATCGAGCATTACTCCATTCAATCAGTGTGGGATTCAGAAGACAAATGTCTTCTTTGGGGTAGAGATTCTGGTGATTCCTTAGAGAATCACTTCTGGGTTTTCCATCTCTTCTGGGTTTTCCCAGATATGACAGGATATATCACACCTTTGCTGATGGCAATTTGGTTATTTTTTTCTTTCTCCTTTCACTCACTCTCTCTTCTTTTGTTATTATTTTCTGTCTTTGTGATTTTTTCTTTCTTTCTCCAGTCAGCCATTCGGCAGAGGACATATAGCAACCTTAGTCTTCTACATTATGACCAACCCACCCCTGGCTATTGATCTCTTTGGATGAAAGTCCAGTCCATCTCTCTGGGAGACTTAGGGTCAAACTACACATGTGCTGGGTCACAGGTTTGCAGCTGGATTCACAATCAGATCTACATTGGGCGGAACACACCTGGAAAAGTACTCCTTTGGTTGCTGCTGTCCTTCTGATGGCAGGTAAAGCCAGAGAAAAAGGGCAAAAAGCCTCTCCACAGGAGAGCCAGTTTGGTGTAGTGGTTAAGTGTGTGGACTCTTATCTGGGAGAACTGGGTTTGATTCCCCACTCCTCCACTTGCACCTGCTGATGTGACCTTGGGTCAGTCACAAGCTCTGGCACAGCTGTTCTCTCAAGGACACTTTCTGTCAGAAGTTCTCTCAGCCCCACCTACCTCAGGGTGTCAGTTGTGGGGAGGGGAAGGGAAAGGAGTTTGTAAGCCACTCTGAGACACCTTTGGGCAGTGAAGGGCAGGCTATAAATCCAATCTCCTCCTCCTCCTCCTCCTCCTCCTCCTCTTCTTCTTCCTCTTCTTCCTCTTCCTCTTCCTCTTCCTCTTCCTCTTCTTCCTCTTCCTCTTCCTCCTCTTCCTCCTCCTCCTCCTCCTCCTCTTCCTCTTCTTCTTCTTCTTCTTCTTCTTCTTCTTCTTCTTCTTCTTCTTCTTCTTCTTCTTCTTCTTCTTCTTCTTCTTCCACAGCCATTTCTACTGGCAAAAACAAGGTGGGAGGGAAACAGGAAGTCCCTTCCTCCCCCTGGCGGCACTCCGTTATCATGCTGACCAAACAAGCACCTTTTAATGTGAGTTCACCCATTGTATGTCTGACTGTGAGTCCAGTTGCACATCTGTGATCCAGCACGTGTCAGACATGTTGTGTAGCTTAGCGCTTAGAGAGCAATCCTTCCTAAGCAAGTATGCTTCCAAAGCAAGTATATTGTATTCAGTTGTGCTTACTCTCAGGAAAATGTTCTTAGGATTGCAACCTCACGGTGCCATCGTAACCAGACGTACACTCTTCTAAGTCTGTTGATTTCAAGGGGTTTAGACTGGAGGATAGGATTGCACTATTCAAGTTGTATTCTGCTTTGCTTGATGCTGCCAGTGCATCAAAGTTGACTGGTGATTGCTTCAGTAATGTATCAAAGTCTAAAGGAGAGAGGCACATCCCCAAACACTTTCACTGGGGAGTCATACTAGGCACTCAAGCATATGTTCAGTCAGAATTTGCAGAGCTTCTTACTTTACAGAAGGGTTCCATTCCACTCTGCCAAAATTCTGGAGAGGCATCCAGAATGGTTTTTACAATACTTCCCTGACATGCAGAACTAGGCCACCCTGTACGTACCTGTGACCAAGGGGCCAAATGAAGGCCTCAGAACTGATGACAGCAGGAGTGCTGAAAGTTAGTCAATTATTACAGAAATAGGGTTACCAGCTTCCAGGTGGGACCTGGAGTTCTCCCAGCCTATAAGCTACAAGGACCATGTCTCCTGAACACAATGACAGGTTTAGGGGGCAAACTGTACAGCATCATATCCCCACTGAACTCCCTCTTTTTCCCCAAACTCTGCCCTCCCCAATGATCAACCCCAAGTCTCCAAGGCTGTTATGTATTGGGATTGAATCATTCCTGATTAAATCACCCTGGAGACTGGCTGAACTTGGAGCACAAGAACAATAGCTGACCAGGATTCTGGAATAAGCCAGTCAAGTAGTAATGTATTGGGACTGAATTATCCCTGACTGAATCGCCCCAGAGACTGGCTGAGCTTGAAGCACAAGATCAATAGCCTACCAGGATTCTGAAAGTAACCAATCAAGTAGTAATGTTATGTAAATAGCCTATCATTGGGAGTGGGGTGTGTTTGGGTGTGGCAATTGCATGCTATTTAACAGGGCTGGGGCCCTGGAGTTTAGTCTTGTTCTTGCTGAAATCACTAATAAAGTAGAGCTGATCACTAGACTTGGGGTCTGCTCCTCCCTGGAGCCCACTATTTAACAAGGACTTTCCTGTGTCAGAGTTGGCAACCCTGTGCAAAAGAAACACAACCAACAGTGAAGGACTGCTGGGAGAACCATACACACAGGAAAGGTATTGGATCCAAGGCCAGTAATCATTCATTATTTTTGAATCCATTGGAGCATCACAGATATATCTAACAGTATTTTTACCCTACTAACAAATCCCTAAATCAACAGGAAGAAAGTTGTTTCATTTGAAATGTGGTGTTGGATTAGAGTTTTGTGGATACTATGGACTGTCAAAAGTAGGCGTATGAAAAAAAAATCATCCTCCCCCCCAGCTTCAGGTATATTGGACTCTGAAAATATTGGTATTCCCAATAATCACAAACACCAGTATGGTATTCAGAACAACGGTGGTTGTTGTTGTTGTTTTTTTGGGGAGGGGGTTCTGGTTTTTTTTAGTCCACTATTCCATATGGGGAAACTTTTCATGTGGCTGGAGGGGGGGAGCGTTAAGGTAAAGACACCCAAATTGCAGCAGAGCTGCATTAAACAATCCCAAAATTTCAAGAAGATTGGACCAAGGAGTCCAATTCTGTAGTCCCCTGAACAGGGTCCTCCCAGCTGTCCTCCATTATTTCCTACAGAGGGGAGAAGGAAAAAAAACCCAAACCTCCACCAAGCTGCTTCCAGGGCAAAAGCCATGCCCACAAGCAATAATCAGCGGTCAAATGTGTCCAATGGAGGAACAACAACAACAACAACAAAAAGCCCAACAGAACCACTGCAGAATCCAGTAATCCCAGTAGAAACATAGCTAACTAGGGAGGTAGCAGATGGACAAACACTTGTCAGGGATGCTCTAGGCTGATCCTGCATTGAGCAGGGGGTTGGAGTAGATGGCCTGTATGGCACCTTCCAACTCTGTGATTCCATGATTCACAAGACAATACACCAAGCCAAAGGGAACCAAAATCAAATCAGATAACCCGTGTTTGAGCTGGGTTGCACGGCACACTTGCTGTTCTGCGTGTCAGTTTCAGTTGAGAGTTAGTTCAGTGATATACTTTCATCGGCATGGCGATCAGACAGAATATCAGACCTCATGAAATGAATGAGTTCCTGTTCCCACCCATTCAATGGATTCTGTTGGCTGTAGCCTACAGGGAACATGATTAGCAGTACAATTTGGCAAGTATGGACTTTAGCAGAGTTTACTGCAAACAACTTCTTTGTCCAATTGGAGCAGGTAGAAGTAAGATGAAGTGGAGAACCAACACCTGGCTGGTACCAAGGAAACTATGTCACAATTACACATGCAATGGAGAAAAGTGCAAGACAGAAAACCTTAATAGAATCCATTCAAGCTGTAATCCACATTACAGCGAGATGTTTCTAAACAAGTTATTAAAAATGCTGTTAGAAAGGTCACAACACCAAGAAGTTCTCTCCTTCTTCTGACTAATAGATGTTCGCGAAACCCGCGAAAGTCATTAAAAAATTGGTGCGATTCTGCACTGTCCTTGGTAGCCAATGATTGCTAAATGTCAGTGTAACTCCTTTCTTTTGGGATTCTTTTTGTTCAAAATTAAAAGAATTTATAAGGATAGAACATTCCTATTGATTCTCTGAGGCTACTGCACCCATGCAAGTCCCAGCTGAGGAGTGGATGTGGAAATGAAAAGCATTCTTTATTGCCCTTTCCCCCAGATTATGGATGTTTGTGGGCATTAGATCATTAATCAATAGTCAGCCAAGAAAAGATGACCACTAAGACAGGGGTAGCCAAAATAGTGCCTGTGGGCACCACCCGCTGACAACTTTCCTGGTGAATGCCAAGTGTTTTTATGAAGTGGGTGGGACCAGCAGAGCTTCTGATTGGCCACTGGAGTTCTGACAGATACTACCAGATGAGTGTTTTTTAGGCTGAGTTTAGACTGGCATTTTGAAGCGGGAATGACTCATGGCAAAAAAGCCCCAGAACAAGCTGTTCTGGTTTTTCCTGGTCACACTGCACTGACTGATGCAGGAGCATTCAGACTGCTGGCCCGCAGGAGTGGCTGTAAACAGCTTTTTCCTGGTAATTCGGCTATGTGCACATGTGCACATATGCACTCATGCACATAAGAGCATCAGGGCGATTTGGGGAGGATCCTGTTGTGCTGGCACCACATTGGGCGGTAGAGCGGAGCATATCCAATCATATCACTGCTGCCTCTCCACGGCAATCAAGTGCACCTTGCGCAGAAACACCTGGCAGACATTATTACCGTGGGGTGTTCCCAGTTTTTCAGGTTAGCATTCACACTTCCCGGAAGCAGAATGAAGTGGGATAAACATGCTCTCCAGCATTTGCTACCACTTTTACCAGGTATTTTTTAAACGCGGGAGCAAAGCGGTACACGACGAGTTGACTACGGGTGGGGAACGCCAGACAGATGTGCCTGTGTGAACACCCCCTTTAATCCAGTTGTGAAATGTTGCTGAAACGTGCCTCTCTTGGGGCAAACTACCAGTCTGAACTCAGCTTTAGCTAGTTCAATATGTATACTTGTGCATATGCAAGCAAATATTTTTAAACAATATATTCATTCTAAGAAGAATCCCGTTAAGTAGATCTTCTGCCTCACTCCTTGACATTTTGTGGCTGGCTCTGCCTCCTGCAACAGCCGTTTTGTGATTGCACCAACAGTCTTGTGTCAGATTTTCAAAGATGCCCACTGGCTCAAAAAGTGTGGGGACCCCTGCAATAAGATTTAGGAACTAAAGAAAGCACAAAGAAGGAAAACGAGATATGAAGCCAAAGAAACAAGCCCTCATAGTGTTTTAGCACTCATTTAAAGTCTGCCAGGAACAAATCTGGAGGAGGCTGAGGTCCACGAGACACCAAACAAAAGCAAGTATTGGAATGAAGTTATATTTCTGCGAAAGATCTAGCAGTAGACATACCCACAATGATCTTTATGCAGGTCTTTAAGAGCAAAACAGAATCCACTCCAGGCTCAGTCCTTAACTTTGCCAACATGAACAAAAGGTTCTGTATGTGGGATTGATAGGAATTCCAGTCAGAGTCAGGTTGTTTCCAAGAAAGCTATTCATTCGGTGTCAGGACAGGGTAAGTGAATTACATCAGCTTTGTTCAGTTTCTTCCTCTGTTACATGCAATTACTTCATGATCGAAGAACTTAGTGGAAGGGGGAGGGGGACCCTGGTTTCATTCTATTCAGATAATGTAACTAATTCCACTTGGGACTATCTTGAAGACTGCGCGGAAGATTAACCAAGTTCTGAATCAGGACTCTGCAGCTTTCACATCAGTGGGAAAAAGAGATGTGTTTCGTCAAAGGGATTTAAACATCTTTGCTATTTACTTATTATTATTTATTTAGAGGATGCCACCTCTCCAGAGACCTGCTCAAAGTTCCTCACAAGTGAAACTAATACCACAAAATCATTAAAACACCATCAATTATCAATATTAAAAGGAAACTATTAAAAACAAGCCGGGGCCTCAAAAGCATAAAACATTAAGCAACCGAAAAACCTAGAATCATAGAGTTGGCCAGGGCCATACAGGACATGTGGTCCAACCCCCTGTTCAATGCAGAATCAGCCTAGAGCATCCCTGACAAGTGTTTGTCCAGCCGCTGCTTAAAGACTACCAGAGAGGAGGAGGAGCTCACCACCTCCCCAACACCCATACCCATCAATACGCATTCACAGGCTAGAAGCAGACCATAAAAATAGACAAAACTTTAAAGCCTCTTAGTTAAAAGCATAAGTGGTACCTAAAAGTCAGGAAAGTGAGGGGCTACTACTGAAAAATCCCTGTCTCTGGTTGCTACCAGAGACAGTTGGCATTAAGAGCAGTAAGGCTATGAAGACCACATCTTCACTGGCAGACTGGACATCTAATGCTAATTTGGAGCTATACATGGTTAGGGCATCAGACTAGGGCCTAGAAATCTCAGGTTTGAAGCCCCATCATGCCATGGAATATTGCAGGGCAACCTTGGGGCAGTCATGCCCAGTTCCTAGGGCTGCCAACCTCCAGGTGGCACCTGTAGATCTCCTGCAATTAGAACTGATCTCCAGATGACCAAGATTAGCTCCCTGGAGGAAATGGCTGTTTCGGAGGTTGGACTCTATGGCAACTGAGGCCCCTCTCCTCTCCAAACCCCACCGTCCCCAGGCTCCACCCCTCAAAATCTCCTGGTATTTCCCAACCCAGAGCTGGCAGTCCTGAAAAATTCCAGCCTCACAGAGTTGGGGGGGATGATAAAATGGTGGAGTGGAAAACGATGGAAGGAGCTTTGGGTTCCCACTGGGGGAAAAGGCAGGGCATAGATGAAGTAAATATTTACACTTTATACTTGCCAAAGTGAATATGTAATTGAAGTTCAAAATTTACCCTCAACTGTATAAAACACAGGGATGAGAATTCAACCTTCCTCCCTCTCCCTCCCACTGCAGCCTCCAACCAGTGCCCTGTGATTTCCTGAAATCTCTTTTCTGGGTCAGAAGGGACTGGTGGTTTGGAGGGGAATGTAACAGAGGTCCACATTTCCACTGGCAATAGTGAGGATTCAGCCCACTCATCTCTCCACTTGGCAGCTGAACCAGAGTAGAAACAGTTCAGCTTAATTTATAAAGCTGCCAACAGTGACCTTGCATGAACAGTCACGTTTCTTAATGTTTCAACATCTCTATTCAATATCAACAATAACATAAAACCCACAAGATCACAAGATTAAACAAGTATCAAAACTACATTAACCCCACATTTTGTTGTTTTTGCTGTTAACAAAACTTATTGTATTACAAGACAGGGATAAATGATGAAACAAAGTCCTGAAATCTGCTGCAAAGGTAATAAAAGTTGAATGAGAGGAGGAGGAAGCAAGGGGGTGCCACATGCTCTAGCGTGGGGTCCCCAACCTTTTTGAGCCTGTGGGTGTCTTTGAAATTCTGACACACTGTGGTGGGCTCTCTGAATGATTGCAAGAATGATTGCAAGATTCATTGCTAGTTCTGCCTCACAGAACCCACAAGCTGAGGTTACATCTGCACAGCCAATCAAATCTCCAGTGGCCAATCAGAAGCCTTGCTGGACAAAAGCCCCACCTGGCTCCACTCACTTGCTACAAAAACTTGGTGGACACCAGGAAAGGTGCTGGTGGGCTCCATGGTGCCCAAAGGCACCGTGTTGGGGACCCTTGCTCTAGTGCCAGTCCTGAGTAAACATATTGAAAAAAAATACCATTTCCATTCATAAGAAGTGCTTCTTTCAATGCTTGCATGTCCTGCTAGCATACGTCTTCCTAAACTATACCGAATCTAGAAGCAGTCATATATGTTGATGCTTATATGTAGCCCTTTAGCAATTGGCATGCAGACTGCACCAAAGGAGAGAGCACATTATACAGAAATAGCCTCTTGGGTTTGCTTGATATTGCAGTAAACGGGATGGTCATTACATTTCTTATCTTGGAAAGAAACTGCTAAATTGGAGTAATGTCGCATTTCCTTATGAAATGTCAGAATCTGGCAATGCTCTATGCATGTTCTCTTTCTTTGGCTCTCCAGGGCTTGATAAGATTAAAAGTGCTCATTTTTGCTTTTCCCTCTGTATTGTGCTGCTCATGAAATTTTTAGAGGAAGGGATATGTCAGCAAAGTTCTGCCTGTAGCTAGACAGCATTCAACATGTGCAATGGTGAATTAAAGTGTGTGGAACCATATCCTGAGGTCCTTAACTTCCATGTCCCATGTGTTGCAGCCAGGCCTCCTAAGGTCCTTCCAACTGGAGATGCAATAATTTGATCCGGGAACCCTCTGTATATGATGAGGGCGCTCTGTCAAAGAGCTATCTGAACCTCTACCCAAATAGAAGTGACCATGCCAGACAGGATCAGTCATTTTAAAAATGTATATGCTGCTTACTGATATTACTGGCTTCTTAAAGGGAAAACAAACCCACCATTTTACATCTTTTGAAGTGCCTGTGATATTTCTTCTTTCATGAGAGCCTTGTTTTGACTATAGCAGTATGTCTGTTCTAGCATGAGTAGGGCTCTTTTTGTAGCAGGAACTCCTTTGCATATTAGGCGACACAACCCTACTGTAGCCAATCCTCCAAGAGCTTACAGTAGCCTCTGTAAGAAGAGCTCTGTAAGCTCTTGGAGGATTGGCTACATTAGGTGTGTGTCGCCTAATATGCAAAGGAGTTCCTGCTACAAAAGGAGCCCTGAGCTTGAGTAAGGATATTATTAGAACCAAGTATCCAGAAAATAAGTATTTCGATATAACTAGCTAATTAAGGTTACCAGACCTCCCTGGTGGAGGCGGTGGCCCCTCAGTACCAGGCTCTGCCCCCAGCCACCAATCAGCTGGCTGGTGCAGGGACTTACCAGTAGAAAGAGGAAGGCCCAGGTCACATTCACCCACCGGGGGTTTGCTCACTTTCGGGGGGCCCAATCTGTTGATCCTGATCCAGCAGGCAGGGGAAGCCCCACCCCTAAACTGCCCCATCTGCACCAACGTGCCTGGCACAATGACATCACCTGGAGGTAACATCATCACACAGGGCATGTTGCAGGGGGGAGACACTCTATTGTTTACCATAGACTTTCCCCTCAAAAGATAGTACTTCCCCTGCAATGTGCCCTGCATGGTGATGTCACTTCTGGGTTATGTCATTGCACTGGGAATGTTGGTACGGATGGGGCAATTTCTGTTGTTCAAAACACAAACTATGACATGTTGGGGATCATGATTATAAAGTACTGAGACTGATGCATTGAAGAGGTATTTCAGCTCATACTTTATTAGTTACATGGATAACTTTAGATACTAGCTGGACCCAAAGGTCTGCTTATATTCTTGTTCCAACCACACCCAACACACACCCCTGTTCCCGTGATAGGCTTATTTACATAGTGTCTGTCCCTCATTGGTTCCTCCTTAGGATCCAAACTGACCAATTGGCAAGTTCTAGGATCCTCTGTGTCTCTTGTTCTAGATGCGAAGCTCGGCTTATTCGCATGGCCACATGTTAGCCCGACCGCGTGTGCGGTATCTCTTAGTACATAACAATGATGAACCCCTAAAGACTCGCTGATATACAAGCTGGCCATGATTCCTAAGCAAAAGCAAAGTCTTTTTAAAACTCTACCCCTCGACTTTGCATCTCTCTTCTAAGACATGCCCCCTTCTCTAGCCAGCTTCCAAGATGTCAGTTGAATCCTTGAAATTCTTCCGGCAACCAGCACGGTGGTTGAAGTGTTAGAGCAGGATCCGGAAGTTTTAGGTTCTAAATCCCCAATCCCCATGGGCGCTTGCTGGTTAACCCTGGGTCAATCACACACTGTCTCAGCCTAAACTTATCTCACAGAGTTGTGGTGAGAAGAAAATAGAGGAGCAGAGAATGCCTTCAGGCTGCTATGGTTTTCCTGTTGGGGAGAAAGGCAGAGTACAAACACAAACACAGAAACACACACACACAGGGCTCTTTTACAGAGCTCTTTTTACAGGGCCTACTGTAAACTCTTGAAGGACTGGCTACATTAGGGGTGTGTTTCCTAATATGCAAAGGAGTTCCTGCTACAAAAAGAGCCCTGCGACACACACACAAGTACAAATGAATCAGCAAAACTAGCAGGAAAAAGTAGAGAACAACAACAACAACAAAAAACCCTTGGCAAAAATAGAACTAAAAAAGTGAAATAGGGAACACCTTCTCATCCATAGCTTTGTGGCACCTTAAAGACTAGGAAATATTTTTAAAAGATCACATAATGTCATTCGGCGTTGTAGCTTTATAGCCTTTTAAATGGAATTCTCTTAAAACCCACTCAGCATTAATGCTTTGCCCGCTTTGCAATCGATGGCTTGAGTTTCAAAGTTATTTCATTTCATTGCCCTTAAACAGAGAATTCCAAGGGGCAGGGGGGGAAAGGGTCCCATTACATGAGAGTCTTGCCACTCACACACAGAGGAAAAGATTTAGCAGGAAAATTCGAAGGCTAACAGATTTATGTCATTTGCTAAAATGGCAGTAGTAGAAAGTGTTCATTTTTTTTTGTTTTTGCCTACCAGTTTCCCAAATGGCAATGCTGCAGTTCTGCAGCTGTGAAGTGTTCCACTGGAGGGAAGAGCCAAGCAAGTGTTAGATATTTAATGGACTTTTTCACAAATCCACCCTGAGTTGTTAATATTAGCCGTATGAAATATTTATGCTGGCAGAACACTAGGATCCCATGTCAGGCATTTTGCCTAGCTGTAGCCTCGCCAGTAATTGCCAGGGAGGAGTTGTAGGCGCACATCGGAAGGGTGAGGGAGGCTCTTTACCGGATGCTTTTACGGAACCCTTTCCAGCTTCGCCTTTTGAAAACAGGCAATCTTAATTAATCTCTTAACTGTATGTAGCACAGAGTGCAATTTGAACTATTTCTCATGCCTATCAAGCTTTTAAAAGAGTAGGTAGAAAATGGGGGGGGGGGGATCGCTTTCTCCTCAAAGGGATATGCAAAGGGAAAGAAAATTCAACAGCCTTCCATTTGTTGCAGTGAAAAACAGGGTTGCCAGCCTCCAGGTGGGAACTGGGGATCCCCTGGAATTACAGTTCATCTCCAGAGGACAGACATCATTTTCCCTGGAAAAAATGGATGTGGAGGGTGGATAAAGCATTGGGCCCCACTGAAGTCCCTGATATCCCCAGGCTCAATCCCCAAACCTCTAGGAACTTTTCAGCCTGGACCTGGCAACGCTAAGGAGAATGAATATCTGTGGTAGGGGAAGTGAGATCACGGTGGCAAGTTCCATCCCTGAACTATGTCATCTCATTGCAAGTTCTTACACCTAGTTTTCTCAGCGTTCCCAATAATGTAGAGAGGTACCTATGCCTGTACTCATGTAGGACATCTGCTCATTTTCCAGTGAGCACATACAGGTCAGGTGCAGAGTTTGCTGCCATGATACCATGCATGTTCATTTTCTCCAGAGTATAGGGTGACGAGATTTTGAGAGTGAAAAAAGAGGGCACTGTTCACCAACAAGATTTTTTTTTTTTTACGGATGGCCAGACAAGTAAGAAATTTTTTTGCTGGCAAATGAAATAGGGCTGCAGAAATCATGCAGCCATTGTGGATGGGATGAGGTTATACCGACAAACACACACAAATGGAAAACTATTTATTATACATTTATATATGCAATTGCTTATTTTCACTGAAATGGCAAGTTTGCACTGAAGTGGGAAAGAAATCATAGAAAGCAAATAACAAAAGAAATCCCCCCCCAATACTAATTTAGCTATCACTAAGCACTTCTATGCTTACAACACCAGTACCTGTACACCTTTGATGAAGTGGCACCTGAATACTTGTTAGAAGATCTTATCTCCCTAAGTAGAGCTGCTTTTTCAAGTAGGTATTTGTAGACGTGAAAGCCAATAGCTTCAGTGGTAAATCTGTTCTGTTAAAGTCATCCAGTGAAAACAGTAAGACTCATTGAAAGAAACTGACTGTCCATTTCTGCAAATATTTCAAACATACCTTGTACAACTAAGAAGCTTCTTTCACGAACCAGCCAATTTCTTTCTCCAGTCCATCTTTACTTAGGATCCCTTATGTTTTCCATGAAAGGAAGGTTGCTTCAATTCTATGTTGCAACATTTGACAAACCGACTGCAATGTAGTAAAAACCTTCAACATTGATTTTTTCCCCTTTTCTGTTTCCTGGATTTTTGTATGGACATTGACATTAAGGAATGTAAGTTCACAGATACACTTCTGCTGGGTCATTTTTAAAGAATTTCTTCAATATGGATGATTGATTGGATTGAGACAGAAAACATTATTTCACTTCAGGAAACATCTGCAGTAACTGTTCTACAGCAGGAAAGAGTGATAGCCATCTTATTCTCCTGTGCAACAATAATTGTCTGTAATTTATATCAATTAATTCATAGTATCTTTTGAGATTTTCTGTTCTTACCATATATATATATGGGGAAACAATTGTAAATCATTGGCTCCGATCACATGCACCATTAGCCACATGAGAGGGATGAATGCCAGGTGGAGTTAATGGGCGCGATCACATGGACGCATCTGGCAAGTGTCATGCACTTGCCCCCAACCCGTACCGCCCGGTTGATGCTGCAAATTAAAAAAACTACCTCAGAAACTCCAGTAGCAAACGCTTGCAGTGAGCCACAGACGGATGTCCTCTGTCTGATCGCTCCAGCACATTCCTTTTGTGGCGCTGATGCTCCCCAAGAACACGCGCCACCAGAAACAACCCCAGTCCACCACTGCTGCCGTCGGATCAGATAATGGCAGCTTAGATTGCGGTAGCACAAATAGCCACGCCTCCCCCCCACGTTTTCCGCCACGTGTGACCAGGACCATTATGTTGCATTCTGTGTCTACAGACAATGGCCTCAGCTTTTGTTCCTGCACAGGAAACCTTTTTCACTATGTCTGAATCAGAATATATCACTTGATTTAATTTTGAAGTGCAATCCATAGACCTGTATGGTAAGTGATGTTTTACAGCATGAAATGACAGTGCTCCTTCAGCTGCCATAACTCAGTCTTCTGTTTTAGAATTTTGTTTGATAAAGAATTCACTGACTTTTGGGGTATTAAGACAGCTCTGGATTTTTCCCTTGTGCTTGTCACTGTTGACATGTCCTTCCAAATCATGATTTCCTTCGTTTGCCACAGGCACAAAACTTGCCTGTAGTGCATTCTGCTTCATTTTCATTTCTGCCAGCACCAAAGCAAGGACATTTTATTTCAAGTTCATGCCTAAATTTACACTTTCTCTTTGGCATATTCTTGATCTCAAAGAAAGACTACAAGCTTGTCAGAAATGCTTCTTTGATGTTTCTCACTGAATCCATTGTTATGTGTTCCCTACCCTGCTTTGCGCTTGCGTAGCTATGCAGGCAGAAACGTGGGAGCTTCTTCCCTGCCGCTTTTCCTTATCACGGTGGCCTTGAATGTAGGCTTTGGGCTATTCTTGTGTTACTGAGAATTTTCCAGTCCTGGGAAGGCAAAGGGAGGGGGGAGTAGTCTACCGTTCATGAAGTACTTCTCCCGCCGGGAGTTTCCCGTGCGCGCACTCATATTTCATTTGCTAGGCGCTTTTTGCATCACACTATAAGTTAGCTTGCATTGCTTCACCCCCCATTCCTGACAATGACCTCCTACTGTGGGTTTTAGCAAGATAATCCAATAAAACCTTTCTTTGTACAAGAATGACTGGATCCACTTGTTATTGAACCTGACAAAGCTGCTTTATCTTCTACTTCGCTGGTCCGGATATTCCAAAGGGCTTCTTTCCAGCCCACAAGGTTGCTCACCATCAGCAGATGGCAGCAAATGCAATGAAAAGCCTCCCATTCAAACACATTCACACTCCGAGGGAGAGAGCGATTAGCCAGAGCCCAGAGCTCACCAGAGTGACCTAGTCCACACAGTCTTGGAATAATAAACAAGATACATTACTTGGATTTGAGATTCAAGATGATTAAATCTTAAAGAGCACATGAACACAAAGCATTCGGAATAGAAAGCAAGGCCTTCAGCTCTCTCACACACAGAGACGGAAGCTTCTAATAGGGAACCCAAACAGTGTCTCAGACTTGGTTGCCAGACAACCTTGCCCAAACTCATGTTCTGTTGGGCCTCCAAAAGCATGTTAGCTAAGTCCTGTCATGATCCACTGCTGTTGCACAGCTAACAAGAGCAACACCAGGGAACCCCGCAATTCCTGGCAATGGGAAGGGACTGTGGGCCATTGCTATGGGGAGGGAAGAAGTCAAGGGCATGGAGCAAAGCACTCCACAGACCTAAGACAATCCCGATACACAACAATGAAATAGGAAGTCCTATTCAAAATGCATATTAGGAATTAGTGTTGGTGGCAAAACTGAAGCTTCTCTTTACTGGGGGTCAGTGGGGCAAAATAGGCCCAGCCTCCCATTGAAAAAGGAGACATTTTTGTCTATTTTTAAAAAGAGCCCCCAAAAGTACAGACATCCAAAAAGAGGACGTGTCCTCTAAAAAGAGGGCATCTGGTCACCCTCCCAGAGTATCAGTTGAGCAGAAGTAGTGATTTAAAAAGAACAACCCTCTACTCCCCAAATTGGCATCTTTTGTGTGTGTGTGTGTGTGTGTGTGTGTGTGCCTTCTCAGTTGCTATTTGCATTGGCAACAAGCACAGCAATCTCACTTCTCAACCCATGGATGCATTTGACCTACCACTGATACCATGTGTTGAATCTGAGACTGATGCTCCTCGGAGCATGGTCTTTTTGCTTGTTATTCAGGAAAATGGCATACACATCGATGGCCTCATTTTATAAAACCTTATTAGTCAGAACAGTAGCTGGGCTTTGACTTTTTATGTTTAAAAAGTCTGCTATCATGATGTTGGGAGGGAAGGTATGCGTGTTGTGAGGATCCATGGGAAGAACCTAGATAGCCCAAGCTAGCCTGAATTCATCAGATCTCAGGAGCTAAGCAGGGTCAGCCCTGGCTAGTGTTTGGATGGGAGACCACCAAGGAAGTCTAGGGTCGTGATGCAGAGGCAGGCAATGGCAAAGCACCTCTGAGTGCCTTTTGCCTTGAAAACCCCACAGGGTTGCTATAAATCAGCTGTGACTTGGAGGCAAAAGGGGGAGGAGAACACCGGTAAGACACATTGCATCCCACTTCAAAATTCCTGTCAGTAAGGGCTGGATAACAGGCTTTAACCTAATTACCGCAGTGTCCATTGCATCCCTTCATTTTCTCCAAAAGAGCATATAATAATAGTTAACAGCAGAACTGAGAATTAGTTCCTTGTTCCCATTGATGTTGGAATGTTGGAGGAGGGCACATTTAGCCCCCTTCCACCTGTGTTCCAGCTTGCCGCTGATTTAGTTTGTACTTCACAGAAATCACAGAGAATCAGGCTTTTTAAACAAACAAACAAAATCTGCAAAGCTGTGCCCCTTCTTCTGTATAGCCCTATTTTGTCTTCTGGTCACACTAGAATGTGGCAAAACCATGAGAGCTGACTTCATTGGGTATAGATATATGCAGGGGTGGACTGACCATTTAACTTACAAGGAAATTTCCCGGTGGGTCGGTGCTGGCCAAGAGCAAGTGGAGCTGAGCCCCAGCAACTCTGTTTGAAGCTCAGATGCTGCTTGGCTGAAACCTCTCATCAGCCATGGAAGTTTGTGTCAGCTCACCGAGTGCCTCCTCCAGCACTGCTTCTGGTTTGGGGAATGATGTAGTGTGTGAGCTAATGCCCACTGTTGCTCCACTGAGCGGAGTAGGCCTGCAGCCTGGGGTTGCAGCACAGCAGGGACTGCTCAGCTAGACCTTCTCCGGGACTGTTCTCCACGTCCCAGTCTGCTCCTGGATATATACAGCTATCCCATCATTGTGTCTTGTTGCAGCTGGCTTGCAGCGGTAGACAGAAATGCAGTAATAAATTGTCTAAAACATTGGGAGAGCTGGTATGTTAGTCCAGATCCCTAGCTAAAAATTTGCAGAGCTCACTAAAGGCTCAGAACACAGCAGAGCTCCTTTGTCCAGCATATGCTTGTAAGACTACAGAGTTACACAGAGCCACTTATCAGTTTAAAAGAAAATAAGAACTCCTTTTTTTTTTTAAGATCAAGGTGGGTAGTCGTGTTAGCCTGTCTGTAGCAGTCGAAAAGAGCAAGAGCCCAGGAACACCTTAAAGACTAACAAAATATGTGGCCGGGTAGGAGCTTCTGGGAGTCACTGGCTCACTTATTCAGATGACTCACAAAAGCGCATACCCTGCCACATATTTTGTTAGTCTTTAAGGTGCTACTGGGCTCTTGTTCCTTTATTTAGGAAATACATACTGGGTAGTGTGGCTTAGAGATAGTGACAGTTTCTATCTTATCTAGCTAGGGATGGATGCAGATGCAGAGAAGCATTCTGCATCCACAGTGCCAAAGATGGAGAAATGTGTCCTCCTTCTTTGTATGCATGTGAGAAGAGAGGGAGAGAGGAGACGGAAGGAAGTCGTTTTCCCTAAGAGTAGGGTTCTACACACCAAAGGGTTCAGTGACAGAAGAGTAAACAGGAAGATGCTTAGTGTCTGCCTATCTGTAACTCTGGTCACTTGCCCCTTGGAGGCTGGGGCCCTGGGACATTGCACCTGGTTCTTCCAATATAAAATCAGTATAAAAGAACATGGGTGCTAATACAGCAAGGGAATGTTTGTTTCAAGCAGCCCTGATGCCCACGGAAGTGCTAGCAGCAGAGGAAGAAAGCACCACAGTGGAAGAAAGACACTCCAGCCACCAGAGAAGTATGAGGAGAACAATGTCATAGGATCCAAGCCAAAGAAATGAATATTTCTTCAGTGCAGTTTAGTTTTGCCCTGACCTGGATAGCCAGATCTGGATAGTCAGATCTCAGAAACTAAACAGGGTCAGCCCTGGTTAGGATTTGGATGGGAGACCACCAAGGAGTGCCAGGGTCACAATGCAGAGGCAGGCAATGGCAAACCACCTCTGAATGGCTCTTGCTTTGAAAAACCTGTGGCATGGCCGTAAGTCAACTGCGACTTGATGGCACTTTTCTCCACCACTGATTTCGTTTCAGAGGTCAGCCCTGTTGGTCTGTGAAAAGTACCGAGACTGACGAGTGATTTCAGCTCTCACATACTTTATTAGTTGAAGAACAAGACAACTAAGCCGGCTCGCAGGCCGGCTTTTTATCCCCAAGTGACCCACATCCTAAACACACACACAGCCAGTGATTCGCTATTTACATTGATTGGATTAACTCCTGCTCCTCCATTGGAGGGGAGTCAGGATCCTCTAGTCCATTGTCCTTCGGGGCGAAGCTCAGGCCCTTCGCCTGGCCACATGGTGGACCGGTTGGAACAAGTCCAAGCACATGGCTGCCCGGAGCCCATGTCCTCCAGTGGGTACATTACAGTCTGCATTAGAAGAGCTAGATTCAAGTCTAGTAACACCTTAGAGACTCTAAGCATCTCTCTCCTGCTCCAATCATGCTGATTACGTTTTGCATTTCACCTTTGCATCCTGACTCCTTTCTTTGCCACACCCTTCCCACCTTCTGACTGGGATATAGGGACTCAGGAAGCTCCATTCGTACTCTCAAAAATTTATTACCCCCCAAATCTTGTTGGTCTCCAAGGTGCTTCTGAAGGTGCTTCTAAGGTAAAGGTAAAGGTTTCCCTTGCTTGAAAGCTAGTGAAATCCGACTCTAGGGGGTGGTACTCATCTCCGTTTTCAAGTTTCCGTTTCCAAGTTGAAGAGCCAGCACTGTCCAAAGATGTTTCTGTGGTCATGTGGCTGGCATGACTAAATGTTGAGATGCACGGACTGCTGTTACCTTCCCACAGAAGTGGTACCTATTTATCTACTTGCAATTTCTTGCTGGGGCCAGAGACAGGAGCTCACTCCATCATACGGCACTACAGTCTCGAACTGCTGACCTACCAGTCTTCTGATCTGCAACTCGGCGTCTTAACCTCTGAGTTTAGCTCTTTTTCAGTACAAGCGTGCTCCATTTTAAGCAGAGCAACCCATGCCGCAAATATCAAAAGTTCTGGAAATGCTGAGTACGTCACCCTTCTTCCTAAAAGATTAAAAGGATATACTCTGAAGTGCCTCCACAGGGAATTCATTCCCACAGAGGTCATTCCAGTTTAAGTTTCATAAATGACTCTCTTTGTGGAAGCCAAATCTACCCTTTAGATTTTCCATGGCAGAAGCAAAAGGCTTAAAACTTTTACAATCTGCCATTGGTGGTAATTACTGAGCGCCTGCTGACACCTGCAGTCTTCACTAGTTGGGCAGAAGCCAAGTGACTACATAGTTAATTACCAGAGCAGTTTATCCTCATTATCATGTCCATGACACAGTAAATAATTAAAACTCTTTCCTGTAACAAATGCCATTTTTCTTGTTCCCGAGAAAGACGTCAAAAATGTTACTTCCGAGAAGTGACAGTGGGACAGGACCCAGTAGCTCTGCTTACTTCTGACAGCCTTTTTACCTGGTCATTGAGACTAAAAATAACAGTGACAAACCAAACAGTGATGTCAAAAGCCTTTTGCTTAGAAATTCTGCTTCCATCCCAGAAAGACAACAGTACCAATTGCTTTGACCCCAGTTGTTTGTGTTATGGCGGTAATCCAGAGCTAAATTGGAGTCTAGTGGAACCTTTAAGATCAAGAAAGTTTTATTCGGGGTATAAGCTTTCATGGTCAAGCACACCTTTTGTATCTGAAGAAGTGTGCTTGCACATAAAAGCTTATGCCTTGAATAAAACTTTGTGGTCTTAAAAGGTGCCACTGGACTCACACGTTGTTCTGCTGCTTCAGACCAACACGGCTGACCACCTGAATCTATCTTCATAGTAGGAATCCAGAAGTTGGGTTGCAGTAGTAAGACATTTATTCCAACAATTATTGTATACTCTGGCAAAAACTCACACAGACTGCTATCATAGGTGAAAGGGTGTGGCTCAGTAGCTGAGCATCTGCCTTCCGTGTAGAAGGCCCCAGGTTCAGTCCCTGGCATCTCCAGTTAAAAGGATCACGTAGTAGGTGATGTGAAAGATGTCTGTCTGAGAGGCTGGAGAGATGTCGCAAATCACAGTAGGCTATCGACCAGATGGGCTTGAAGCTCAACATAAAAAAAAAACTAAGATCATGGCATCTGGCCCCATCACTCCTTGGCAAATAGAAGGGGAAGTCGTAGAAGTAGTGACAGACTTCATGTTCCTGGGATCCCAGATTACTGCAGATGGTGACTGCAGCCATGAAATTAAAAGACGCCTGCTCCTTGGGAGGAAAGCAATGACAAACCTAAACAGCATGATAAAAAGCAGAGGCATCACCCTGCCAACAAAAGTCCGCATGGTCAAAGCAATGGTATTCCCTGTAGTAATGTATGGTTGTGAGAGTTGGACTATAAGGAAGGCCGAGCACCGAAGAATAGAACATCTGGTCCATGGGGTCGCGAAGAATCGGACTCGACTGTGCGACTGAACAACAACAAAATCGACTCTGATAGATCAATGCTTTGATTCAGTATAAAATAGCTTTACCTAAGAGCATAAGCAGAGCCCTGCTGGATCAGACCAGTGGTCCATCTAGTCCAGCATCCTGTCTCACACAGTGGCCAATCAGTTCCTCTGAGCCTACATGATGTTCTGAATGAGGCCACCCCATAGATCTATACAGGGGCATTACAATATCAGCCATTTCATTCTCAATCCCTTTCCTAATCAACCCTAATTTAAGAGTTTGCCTTTTTTCACTGCTGCAGCACTCTGGGATAGAACATAAGAGAAGCTCTGTTGAATCAGGCCAATGGCCCATCCAGTACAACACTCTGTGTCACACAGTTGTCAAAATCCAGGTGCCCTCAGAAGGTCCACTAGAGGGGCCAGAACTCCAGAACCCCTCCCATTGTCACCCTCCAAGCCCAAGACTATAGACCATCACCCTGGAGGAAATGGCTACTTTGGGGAGTGGACGCCCTTTGATGATAGGATCTTGCATATTCAATGACATATGGATCCTACTTAGAAAAGTTAGGGCCATCCTGTGGATGCTGGTGTAAATTAACCCACCTTGGTTTCTCTATGAAGAAGCTTCCCACCTTCCTCTATTGGTTGGTAATGTGATAACAAGCTGAGGCCATGTGGAAGGAGTCCATGTGGTACCTCTTCCACACAACATTGTTACCCTTCAAGAAACTGGGACAATACTGATATAATATAGATGATGTGTGCCTCACATGTAATTTGGAACTTTATGTGTTACCTTGCAAGATGGGAAAGAGTGTTCAGTAGTGGATCCCATACAGTGTAATGTAAGAAGGAACCTTACACCTTTGAATTGCTAAATTGGATTTTTAAATTGAATATAAATGATTCAACATAAAAAATTAGCAATTCAAATATATGGACAGGAACGATAGAAATCACAGTGATATGTATTATTAAAGATAACACTGTCCTTCACTTATTTAATTGGTTATTACATCTATCTGGAGCAACCAAAACTGGATGAAGGTAAGGGAGAGGACTGGGTTGAGTCTAGCCGAGCATCTGCCAAACAGAATAAAATTCTTCAGATTTCAGTTGTCCTGTGATAAGCGTTAACTTTTCTGTGAGGGCTAACTGTTAGGGCAAATAATTTCACAGTGTGGATTGAAACTAGCCTACTCACAGTCTTTTTGGAGGTTTCCCCCTTTGGTGTACATAGAGGGAATGGGCTGGATGAAAGTTCACTGTTTTCACAAATATGACTGTGGCAGGACTGGGTGTTTCCTGGGTGACCTCACAGCCAGTTGGGAAGAGTCTAGAATCCATTAGCCCCCCGCCCCCACAGGACTCTCCAGTCAGTTATTTATTCCTTCAGACATATAATACAAGGAAGTAGCTCACAGCACTCTTCCTTCAAGCACATAACACAGGGAAGTAGCTAACAGGCATATAATACAAGGACGTAGCTAACAGCACTCATGGTTCAGAAGTTCCCCTTGCTACTTCATCTACCATTCTCCTGAGCAAGCCTCTCCCTGCTGTTTTTAAGCCTTGCCTTAACAGGCACCCTGACTTGGCTACTCAGCTGCCCAGCCCCAGTTGCCCGGCCTACTCTCAGTGCTGCTAATGGCTGTTGGCTCAGTCTATCTCCAGGGCTGTTAACCCCCACCAGCTCCATCTGGACTTTGTCTTGTCTTCTCTGATCAAGCTTCTCAGCACTGCTGGTGTACCCTTTTGCTTCCAGCTATGCCTCAGGGCTTTCCTCACAAGGAGCACTTCCTGGCTTCCAGTAAATGGGTTCTCTCTCTAGCTTGTCCCTGTCACAACAGCCTATAACCCTTCTCTCAGCAGAGCTGCAGAGAGCTGGGAACTAAAGAGACAAAATTCTGGGGGTCCTAGTCAGTGTTCCCTCTAAGCTGAGTTAGTGTGAGCCAGCTCACAATTTTTTTTAGCTTCTGGCTCACACATTTTTGCCTTCGCTCAGGAAGGATGGCTCCAGAGCAAACTAATTTATGCAGTGGCCAAACCACTCGCTCACAACTTTAATGCCAGTTGCTCAGAAAGTAGAATGTTTGCTTACAAGACTCCACAGCTCAGAGGGAACATTGGGCCTAATCATGTTGGGGAATCATGGAACCAAGAAAAGTTGGATTTCATACTCCAATTTTCTCCACCTTATGGAGACTCAACATGGTTGCACAGCACTGCCTCTCAGATTTTGACTTGTTTTTTCCAGGCTCGTTAAACTGTACATAATCCAGAGAGATTCAAGCGGGTAAATCTGTGGTCCAGCAACTAAGGTGGTCCATTTAGTTATGATGGGGGAAGTTGAGTATGGGTCTTATTTATGCTGGACTAGTCCTTCAACTTATTCACCAATGTGTTCAATTGTATCATCCTTAACATTCAAAAAGAACCTTATAAATCTGTTTTGTGTTGAGAAAAATCCCAGACATGTAATTTCTGGTGGGCATTTACTAGAGGGCTATTCAAGATCATTAGAGCTATTATAAAAGCCCAATCTGATCAGAGGATTTTTGCATATGGAAGAAGGAGATCAGTGTGGATTTGACATTTCATCTGCACTTATTGTCAATACCAATTATTCTCATCCCCAATTCATGTTAGGAGAGAGGATTTAAAGAAAGTGACTACAATGCTTTCAAAAAAAAATTTTTTTTGCTTCTACCAGCATGATAAATATTAAGCAAAGGCATTAAGAGGATATTAAATGATGATCCCACTTGAATTTCAAGCCCTGATTCACACAGTTCAAAACTTCCCATGTTCTTTTCATCCATCTAATTTGACTAAGTAGGATGGCCTGTCTTTTGTGCTGCCCTACAACTCTTTTGCTTGCACAAATCCAACCCATAATTCATTCATTTTCCTTCTGTTTGCTAGCACCAAAATGTTTCCCGTTAAATGTATGCATTTTGCAATGCTATCTGTGCACTGACAAATTTATCATTCTATGTATATTATTAGTGCAAGATATTGCAAGTGTAAATACCATGAAATATCCCTGGTTTGAGATGGCCTTGGCCAGTCTTTGGATGGGAGACCACTAAGGAATACCAGGGTCAGAATGCAAAGGCAGGCAATAGCAAACCACCTCTGAACGTCTCTTGCCTTGAAAGTCACGCCTAGCCCCAGCTCTGCTGCATTAAAGCCTTGAGCACTCTGCTGCTTTCCATGGTTTGCTGGCAGTACCAAGTCCAGAGAATCCAACAATCAGCAGTGCCCCTTTAATTAAAATGATGCACAAAGAATCAGTAACTGTGTAGATGCGGGTGCTTTTGCACTGGTATCTTCCTTACTCGCCTGATATCTTCATAAAAATTATTACAAAAGGATGCATCAAGGATATACAAAAATTCCAAAAAAGTCATAACCCCCCCCCATCATTCTATGTATCTATTCTTTGAAATAAAGTTCTCAATACAATCTTCAGTTCCTTGTACTTATGCCAGAGCATGGTTAATACGGTTGATAGGGTATAACTTAAATAAACACAAACAGAGGGATGTAAAACAGAATGTTACCTTTATAAGCGTAATAGTATCGACCATGTTGATGTAACAGAGGACAATGTTACTGCTGAGCAGCCATAAAGGTTATGGAAATAATCTTGTTAATGTCCCCATTGTCTACCTTTCCCTTTGAAACTGAAGTAGTGACTTGCTTCGACTTATTCACTGGATTCATTCTAAAATATCCCGCCTCACTCCCAAAGCACATGCAAAAACATACAAATGACCAATATAAAACATACCAACCAAACTGGCTAATCATGATTCATAAAACAAATTAAAAAAAGAGACACTAGATAATTTTAGTTTGTTCAACAATATTTGTGATTTATGTAATACTTCCCTTAAGTATACAGGGCTTTTCAGCAAACTTTGTAACTCCCCTCTAAAATTAATATTACTCCATTAGGCTAGGGTTGCCAACTCCAGGCTGGGAAGTTTCTGGAGATTTGGGCAGCCCTGGTTTAACCATTAAGCAAAATAAGCACATGCTCAGGGCACCAAGGGAAGAGGGGGCACCGCTGAGATTTCCCCCCTAGCCACCATGCCCTTAACTCTTTCAATGCCACACTCACCTTTAGTCAACTGATGAGCTATTTTTTAAAAAGAAATTATATTGAATATAGTTGTGGAGTCTGGCCTGGAGGATGGTCTGGAAGAAAACTGGATTTTTAATCTCTTATTTCACCTTCAGTACTTATTGAGTCTTCATGCCTTGTCAGGTAAGCAATGGAAAGGCTGAGGGCCATCCATGTTGGGCTGTGTTTAGGGCTTCAGTTGGCCTTAATCTGGTCCTGGATTTGGGGGTGGAGCCAGGTGGAGTTTAGAGAGAGAGTTCAGCTTGGTTGTGATGCTAGAGAGTCCCCCAGAGCTCCACTCCAGGGGAAACTGATCTCTGTAATATGGAGCAGTCATAATTCTGAGAGAACTATGGGCGGGGCAAACCTAGGTGTGGCTTAGTGGTAGAGCATCAACTTGGCATACAGGAGGCCCCAGGTTCAATCCCTCACATCTCCAATTAAGAAGCAGGTAGTAGGTAATGTGGAAAGACCTGTACCTGAGACCTTAGAGTGCCACTGCCAATCAGAGTAGACAATACCGACTTTGATGCACCAATAGCCAGATTCAGTAGAAAGCAGCTTCATGTGTTCATTTGTGTGTGTGTGTGTGATGTGAGAGTCTCATACACATTTATGACCACAAAAAGGATAACATCAAGGGTGTTTTTTTTAATAACTGAAAAATGCTAACATCTTTTAAGAGACATACAGAACATTTTCAGGAAAGGCGAAGGAAGTATGGATAGTGTGAATATATCATATCCTCAAGATTTTCAAATTCAGGGTATATTCTAACTGTATTTCTGCCACTGCACAAGCAGTTGGTGTCCCTCATCCCAAACATTGACTGAGTTCAGACTGGCAATTTGCCCCGGTAGAGCCCCGTTTCAGCGACGTTTTAAAACCGCATTAAAGGGGGCGTTCACACAGGCACATCTGCCTGGTGTTCCGCACCCGTCAGCAACCCGCGCTGTTCCGCTTCGCTCCTGGGATGAAAAAACATACCTCTTTAAAGGGGTAGCAAATCCCGGAGAGTGCATTTATCCCGCAGCATTCCGCTTCCCGGTGTGAACGCTCAGCGGATAAGCTGGGAGCAAGCCGCATTGGGGCAGACGGCAGCAGCGGTTTGATTGGCCATGCTCCGCTCTACTGCCCAATGCGGTGCCGGCGCAACAGGATCCACCCTCAATTGGCTGGATGTGCTGATTTACCAGGGGGAAGCTGCTGAAGTGGCGCCTCCGTGCCAGCCATCTGAATGCTCCCACACACCTCTTCCCGGTATGCTCCCACAGCAGTCCAGGCTGTGTGAACGGGAAACCCCGGAACAGTTTGTTCCAGGGCTTTTTTGCCACGACTGGCTCCCACTTCAAATTGCCAGTCTGAACTCAGCCATTGTGTCTCTGAGTGTTTTTTTTTTTTTTTTTTTGGGGGGGGGTTGTATTTTTAATATGTGCATGTGTGTGTGCATATGAGTGTGTGTGCACCTGGAAGTCATGGCAACTTCTGGTGACTGATCCCAACTGAGAGGCCTGGAGGATGTTCAGAGAGGTGGCTAAATAAAGCCTGCCCCCACCTCCTGCCTCTGGTATTCCAAGGAGGTCTCCCATCGAAGTACTTGCCAGAATCTACCCTGCTTAGCTTCTGAGATCTGATGAGATTGGGCTTGCCTGGGCTACCCAGGTCAGGGCTGTGTCTTTCCGTGTTAAGTGCTGTTAACGTTGCTTCTGACTTATGATGACCCTATGAATGAATGACCTCCAAAACATCCTTGCTCGGGTCTTGCAAACTGAGGGCCCTCGTGGCTTCCTTGACTGGGTCCATCCATCTCATGTTGGGTCTTCCCAAATGTTAACACAGACACAAACTTTAATTTAAAATAGGAAGAATGGAAATAGAATAGGAAGAAAGGAAGGGTGGAGGGAAACAAAATGATAAGAGGGTTTTTTCTGTTTGTTTTTCTGTGCGCACACACTATACCAAGCACGATTACAGAGATCCAAAAGGTAAAGTAATTAGGACAGGTGATCCAAGTTCAAAAAGTGTGAAGAATCACATTTGATATGTTATCTTCTCTCTTTGCTGGAGCCCCTTTGCCAAAGACAAAAGACTGAACTGATTGTCTCCCAGACTTCTTTTTATATAATGTCACCTACACTATGCACTATGGGATCTGTCCCAGTTAGGCAGCAGATCAGTTTTATTTTCATTTATTTAAAACTGGTATAGCCCATCTTTCTGAGACATACCTTTTAAGGAGACATAGGCTATAATCCTTAAGATGTACTGGTTGTTGGCCAAATAAAGATAGATAGATATAATCCTTAATAACACTTTCCTGGGAGTAAGCCACATTGAATAAAATGGGACATACCTTCTGAATAGATCTACTTAAGATTACTCCAAGTAGAACTACTCAGAAGTAAGTACTTCATTATTCAATGTGGTTTACTCCAAGGTAAATGTGCATAGGATTGCAGGCTACAATCCTATACCCACTTAGCTGGGAGCAAGCCCCATTCCATAAAGGGGGCTTACTTCTGTGAAGATCTACTTAGAATTGTTCCCACAGAATAACTAAAAATACATCAGCAAGGATAGAACAATACAAAGAGCAAAAAGAACAAACCAGAAACTTTAAAACATGTATCACATTAATATATTAGAAACAGCTGAAAGCATAAACAGTAGAGATGGACAAATAGGGAATAATTTCTTTTGAATTCATTTACATTCAACAGTTTCAATACTCTGCTTTTGGTTGTTCTTTTTGTGGACTTGTTTGTGAATTGCGCACGTGCACTTTAGAAGGCATTTTTACATAACAATGTGCTATTTAATATATGCATGCAAAGTATAATGTTGAAGTGACATTGAAAAATGCACATGTTTTCATGGGGGGGAAACGGTATGATGAAAACGACGCCAAAACGAAGGAATCATAGTTAAACATTAAACGTTTGCACAGATAGTTTCAGGTCAGGAGGCATGTTGGTCTACAGCTGAAGAGCTAGATTCAAGTCCGGCAGCATCTTAAAGACCAACAAGATTTCCAGGGCATAAGTTTTTGAGAAATACTTCATATCTGAAGAAGGCGGTTTTGACTCTCAAAAGCTTATGCCCTGGAAAGTCTGTTTGTTTTTGAGGCACTACGGACTCTGATCTAGCTCTTCCATTTGCACAAAGGAGGTGCAAAATCGAAACAAAGATTTTTGAGCAGAAAGAGAAAGGCTAATTGATCTGAAATCACTCCTATTAAAAAAAAAAAACTCTTGAAAGCCCAAAAAAACAACTAAAAGCCTGGGGAAATTACATTGACTTTTGTCCACTGAACTACAAGTGGCAAAAAGCTCAAGGAACAAGGTTCACCCCTGCCCCTGCTTTCCCACCACAGCCACTTCACCAAGGCCAATAGCCAGAACTGCAGCCAACACAGAACCACACACCAGGACGAGACCTGCCAGAGGAAGCTGCCCGGAAGATCAGCTCCAGAAAAAAAAGGGCACCAGGACGCCAATATCTGAAGCCGCGAAAAGGAAGCCGGATGACGACTAGCCTGGGGTGCTGGTAGGCAGTCACCACCCTGTAGACTATGTGGCCCTAGCTAGGTTAAAACCGGTTGCTTAGAACCACTATGTAAACTGCCCAGAGACCCTCTGCGGTTAGGGCGGTACATAAGCCGAATGAATGAATGAATGAATGAATGAATGAATGAATGAATGAATAAATAAATAAATAAATAAATAAATAAATAAATAAGGCCTTCTCCATTTCTGCTCCTGGTGGCGAAGGACCCTGATAAATTGCATGAGAACCAAGTGGAGATCAGTGGTGGAGGAGAGGATCAGCAAAACAACCCTTCTCCACCAATGGAAGGGGTTTTCCAAAGGTGGGAAAGGCCATTTCATTTACTTTTCATCAGTAAAAGCCATCAGTATAAATATAATAGTGATCTGAGGAGCGAGTTTCATGAACTGAGTGCTGCTACTGATAGGAATCAATGGACTGGAACCCACAATTTGTCAGTGGAATGCACTGTCAGTCACTGATCTTCTCATCCTGAAGTAGCCTTTTGTATCACTAAACATGACGAAAGGAGGGATAAACTTAGCTGCTGCTTTCAACGGTGGCTACATTTAGGGTTGGCATCTCTTTGGGAGATTTCTGGAGATTTGTGGGTGGCAGGGCAGGGTTTAGATGTGGGACAGAGTTCAGCACAGATGTGACTCTTATAGAGTCCACCTTCTAAAGCAGCCACTTTTCTCCAGCAGGCCTGATCTCCATAGTTTGGAGGTCACTTGTCACCTTAGGTTTCATCCCCACTTCCTTGGATATTGCACTATCATCCTAATAGCAGAGGTCTCCAACAGGTAGCTTATGAGAAATTGGTAGCTTGCCAGTTGTTTCAGAGCAGGGTGTGCAGCAATAAAAGAACCAGGAAAATGTTGCAAAAATATCTGCTCTGTCCCACCCCTTTTTTAAAAAAAAAAGTTTTAAAAATTCTTTAATAGGGTTTTTTTCCCTGTACACTTTATCTGATTGATTCTTTTCTGGAGTCTGTCCTATGCCATGTTCTGATCCTAGGACACGCACACACAAAATTGGTAACATGTTGGAGGGTTGGGTGGTGGAGAGTGCCATCAAACTGCAGCTGACTTATGGTGACCCCATAAAGTTTTCAAGGCAATGAACAGAGATGGTTAGCCATTGACTGCCTCTTTATACGGAGGAGGAGGAGGAGGAGGAGGAGGAGGAGGAGATTGGATTTATACCCCAGTCTTCACTACCCAAAGGAGTCTCAAAGTGGTTTACAATCCCTTCCCCTTCCCCTTCCCCTTCCCTTCCCCACAACAGGCACCCTGTGATGTAGGTGGTGCTGAGAGAGCTCTCTCTAGAACTGCCCTTGAGAAGATAGCCCTGAAAGAATTTATGACTGACACAAGGTCACATGTGGAGGAGTGGGGAATCAAACCTGGTTCACCCAGATTAGATTCCATGCTCTTAACCACTACACTGGACTTGGTGGTCTCCCATCCCTGTACTAACTGGAGCTGACCATGCTTAGCTTCCTAGATTGGGCTAACTTGGGCCATCCAGGTCAGGGCAGGTGGGAAGTAGCTTGGGGTATTTTCAATACTCAGAAATAGCTTTCGTTAAAGAAAAGGTAATTGGGTTGTCGTAGGGATTGCGGTGGCTTAGAGGTTAAGACACTGAGCTGCAGACCAGAAGGTCTGTAGTTCGGCAGTTTGAAACCCTACTGCCACGTGACGGAGTGAGCTCCTGTCTCTGGCCCCAGCTCCTGCCAACCTAGCAGTTCAAAAGCAAGAAAATGCAAGTAGATAAATAGGTACCAGTTTGGTGGGAAGGTAACAGCATTCCATGTGCCTCGGCGTTTAGTCATGCCGGCCACATGACCATGGAAATGTCTTCGAACAGTGCTGGCTCTTCGGCTTGGAAATGGAGATGAGCGCCGCCCCCTAGAGTCAGATTTGGCTGGCTTTCAAACAAGGGAAACCTTTACCTTTACCTTAGTAGGGTTGCAGGGGATGTGGGGGTCGGGTGGCCAGATCCAGGTTGGGAAACTCCTGGAGATTTGGGAATGGAGCCTGGGGAGGACTGGGACCTCAGTGCGGTACAATGCCATAGAGTCCATCCTCCCCAAAGCAGCACCTTTCTCCAGGGGAGCTGATCTCTGTAGGCTGGAGATGAGTTGTAATTCCAAGGGATCCCTGGGTCCTACTTGGAGGCTGGCATCCCTAAAAGGTAAGCTACTTGCAATTTCTTGCTTTCGAACTGCTAGGTTGGCAGGAGCTGGAACTAGAGACGGGAGCTCACCCCGTCATGCGGCACTCTCGGGTCTTGAACTGCTGAACTACTGACCTTCCACAGCCTGCACTTCAGTGTCTTAACCACTTGAGCCACCGCAGCTACCCCTGCTCAGGAGCAATCCTTCATTCCTGGATTGGCTCATCTTCACAGAAGAATCCAGTTGCAAATGATTGCTATAGAACAACACATTACAGCAGTATTCAGTGCTGTGAAGATACAGTTGTAGTTGATATCTGAAAATGTTTAGCCAGTCCACAATCATGGAGCTTTGGCAACAGAGCCTTTTCTGTTTCTATTTCCCCTTTTTATTCCACTCTTTTTGTCTTTGCAGAAGTTCATTATTATGTTTAATCCATCCCTGTAATCCACAGGGGGTCCCTTGATTGCTTTCAGGGCCATAGCAGAGAAATGCATTAAGGGCATGAATGAATAAGTTATCTCAATAAAATCACATCCAAATATGGTATGTATCGGCTGCTGGCTTACTGCACAGAATTCAGAAAGAGGTTGTTCCTCAGCGCGACTGTTTTATACAGCACATTGTCTCCTGATCAGTTCCTAAATCCCACTTATATCACCCAGCTGTGTTATTTCTACACAAGAATGTGCAATTCCTTTTTATTCCTTTGGATGGACTCACACTGCTGTGCTGTAAACCTGTAGAGAAATGGTGAGCCAATGTGGCATAGTGGTTAGCATGTCAGGCTAGGACTTGAGAGACATGAGTTCCAATCCTCATTTAATCATTAAGTAACCTTAAGACATTCTCTCAGCCTAGCCTACCTCACAGGGTTATTGTGAGGATAAAATGGAAGAGGGGAAAACTGTGTATGCTACTGAACTCTTCAGAGAAAGGGCATGACAAAAAAATGAGATTTATAGATGTTACACAGATGACAGATAGATGGTAAAATTGTGTAAATGTAGTAGAATCCAAGCGGTCCAAATTTGGGTGATATTCTCTTGAAAATTTACCAGATATGCATGAATTATATGCTTATGGTCAGAGTAAATGGTATCAGCAACAATAATTCAATGAAAGCCAGAGATACTGAAGAAGGGTGTGTTCAGACGGATCTTTTGATCTGCCATAGGAACGACTCCCTTGCGGATCAAAAATGCACGACCAGACAGAAACATCTGGGAAAAATTCCGGTCTCGTAGACATCCCGTTCTGCTGCGCCTCCAATCCTGATTTAAAAAGTAGCAGTTTCAATGTAGGGTTTTCACTTACCCACGGAACAACTGCAGACTTTCTTCCGTCTGGTCACTCCATTAGCGCGCGATGCTCCCGTCGGCTCGGTCTGACGTCAGACCGAGCCGACAGAGGCGCGATTTTTTAAAAAATGAAACCCTATGTGCGCTTTAACGAGGAAACGCATTCAGCGATAAGCGCTACGAGGAATGTAATATTCATGTTTATTTCTTTTAGGGACAAGATGTTACCGCGATGGGAGATGGAGGGGGGAAGGACTGTTCTAACTTGCGAAATAGTCCCTCCATTGATCATGATGGCAATGGCAAGGGGGAGGACCGGGACTTATTCTTTCCATCCCTGCATGCACAAAACTTTGCTGAAAACCCTCCGCGATTGCCTCAGTTCTCCAAGGAGGCGCAGCCTTGCCTATGCGAATGTACAAAACTTTTTTTAAAAAAATCCTCGGTGGATGCCGTGTAGACAAATCATGGCAGGAACAACGCGCGGTGAGGCTATTTCATGGGGGGGCATCTGGTCGTGCTAGGCTGGATTAAAAAAATCGGGATAAAATTTTAGGAGGGCTCATGGCGCGATTGACTGGCCGTCTGAACGCAGCCGAAGACAGTTCGTTCAAGACCAGGGTAAATAAGCATGGGTTATACCCAAATAGGGTTGCAAACTCTGGCTTGGGAAAGTCTTGGAGAATTAGGGGCAGATCCTCTGGAGGGCAGCATTTGGGGACAGGAGGGGACTCAGCAGGGATATGATTCCACAGAGTCCACTCTCCAATGCTGTCGTTTCCTCCAGGAGATCAGTTGCAATACTGGGAGAAATCAAGGCCCTACCTGGAAGATGGCAACTAGGGTTGCCTGCTCCAAGTTGGGAAATACCTGGAGATTTTGGAGGCCTGAGGAAGATAGGGTTTGGAAAGGAGAGGGACTTCATAGTGGCCATTCCATAGTGGCCATTTTCTTCAGGGGAGCTGGTTTCAGTCCCTGGGAGATCTCCAGCCAACACCTGAAGGCTGGCAACCTTTACCCTATCAGAGCAGTGAAGGCCTCCTCCCCCCACTTCAAATCCCGGGTTGGATCCAACCAGGTTTTATACTGGTGAAAAAGGGAGGGGGGTCTCCTTTGAATATTGAAAAGGATATCCTGGGGATCATGGAGACCTGCATGGATAAAAGCAAGAGCTGTAGTAAGGAGGAGAATTGGCTGAGGCTGAGTTAAAAAAAATGTACTGGATCCAAGCCCCTGTGAACCATTCTCATTTACATGCTGGGCACTCCAGTACCAGAAGGTACATTTTGAAATATCACTGTTTATTGATAAAGGAAGCAGGCTGACAAATGGATCGTGGAATTCTCCTGGCAAATGGATCACATAATGCTGAGACAGTAAAGTTGACATACCTTCTCTGGAATATGCCCAGGAGGTAGGTCTTGTACCCGACTCTCACAGAATGTAAGTACCTAGGCACTCTGCATGTCATATCTGAGAATGAAACACATTTATCAGCTTTTGGCCGATCCCCACACAGAGGAAAACTATTCCTTGCGGCAGTTCCAGACGGCCTGTTGCATTATATCTCAGTCGTTCTTGGCGAAGAGCTGCCCTTCCCACTCATTAAGATTTCACAAATGGCATAGCGAAAAGTCAAATAACAGGAGGAAGGTGGGGAAACTTTCAACCCGCCCTCAGACATCACAGAAAACAGTGCCAGAGCCCACGGTATTCGTTTGGCGGCAGGAGCTGTGGCTTCAATGAATGTTTTGGAGAGGAGGTTACCTCAGATGTCTTGTCTGAGGCAGCTGTTTCACAAAAGAAGCCACTCTCCATTGTTCTCACAAACATTACCTCCAGGCATGGCTTCGTCTCCCCCAAACCAGACTACTGTAGCAGGATTGAAAGTCTTCCCTGTAGAGAGTTGCTAGGCAACTGCCGCTCAACTTCGCTTACGATGAGGGATCCAGTCACTGCAGCAGAAGTACCAGCTACTGTTGGACTGGGCTGAATTTTCATATAGTTTGTGATGCTTAGGGGAAAGGCGGGCATACAAATATTTAAAATTAAAAGAAAGGGTTTTTTTCCCCCATCAAACTGCATTTTTGATAGATCTTTTGCAGACATGAAGCAGTTTACATGACTGTTGAAAGGGCTTTCCCATTTTTACACTGAAATACTACTCCGAGAGAACTGTGGGAAGGACCAAGTGTTGTTTTTCAAGTAGGGTTGCCAGCTCTGGGTTGGGAAATACCTGGAGATTTTGGAGGGGAGCCTGAGGGGGTGGGATTTGGGGAGGGGGGACCTCAGCAGAATATAATGCCATAGAATCCATCCTCTACAGTACCCATTTTCTCCAGGGAAACTGATCTTTGTCATCCGGAGATCCATTGTAATAATGGGAGATCTCCAGGTGCCACCTGGAGGTTGGCAACCCTCTTTTTCAAGGTACCAGGGAGCAGTGCAATATCTAAACTAATTCACGAGACCCAAGCTTAGGGAAGCTCCATAAGGTGACTGATCAAAAATTTGTTGTGACTTTACAGAACTCCTGTGAGCTCTCTTCCAAGTGTAACGTTTGCAGTTTATACCAGCAATTGACAACTTACAACTGGGTTTATTCTCATTACAGGCCTATTATACATGGGTGTTTTGCCTCACTTTTGTGATACAAGTCTGTCAGGTTTTATTTTCTGTCCTGCATTGTTTTTCCTCCCTTCAGCACTCAATTTGTTTTCTGGTCGCTGTTTCCCCAGGTTTTCTAAGAGTGCTTTTGTGCCAGTTTTCCCCTAGCTTTGCTTCCAAGCCAAAGGCAATTCAAAAGCATGTAGATTCCCTCGGATCCCCACACCCTTTCTCTAGCCCTTGAAGGCCACTCCACTGCCCACATTTTATTTTATTTTTTTACAAATGGCATGAGTCCAGCAATACGAGACTATTGCTATTCCTAGATAGCTGGGGGGGGGGAATGACTCCCAGCTGGCCTGTCCTCTCCTGCCGCCATCATCTCCCTGAAGGTACAGCAGTCCCAGTTGGGCTGCCCTGCATTTTTTTGGTTCTAGCTGCAGAATAAATACACAAGAGAAAGAAGAATGGTGTGTACTGTGGGCACAGAATCCAAAGTCAAGCTTAAAGGCTTGATCGCTCAGATTCTCTGTGGTAAGCTGTGCATGCATAACAGGCCACAGTTCACAACATCTCAACCAGGCATCCATCTTAGAAACATGCCCGAGCTTAAAATGGATGTGAGAAATGGGTAAACATAAGACATTGCACTAGTTCTGATTGCTTAGGATTGTAAGGATTTGAATCAATTCCAGTTGGCTCCTTAAAGGATCTGACGCTGGGTTTTCAGGTGCTTCCTAATCCTAAAATCTAATTTAGCTGTATGACTTTGCTCCACAAATACTGAGAAAAATTGCACACTATTCTTAATGTTAGCAACACTAGAAATGCAGCACTGAGAGCTCCTCTCAGATCAACACCATCCTCTTTCCTATATTTCCACAGGGAGCCATTGTGTGCCCCCCCCCTTGAAACAGCTGTATCTTTACAGATTTTGTGTGAAGGGCCAGGTGAATTTATCTCATTGTCAGTGTAGCATTTGGGGATCACACCAGCGGCCACCAACAGGAGCCTTGGGCAAAGGTGGGAGCCGTCCCTCTGACTTACCAGCCAACTTGAATGTGGCAAGGTGGGATCAGCAAAATGACTTTCCCAGCACGATGACTCAGCAGCACTGTTTCCTGTGGCCACAGCACACAATAAGGGCAGCAGGCAGGCCAGATGCCCAGCCAAGGCACCATACAGTGTTGAGGGGTGAATCCTTCTAGGACATCAAAACAGACAGGGAAGGTACAGGGAACCAGCACAGATAGCAAACTGACGCAGTTGGCAGTCACACCCTTCCTTCAATCCTCGCCTAACTTCCTACAGCTGGGAGCGTGTGAAGACCCCTTTGGGGCAGGTGCATCCTCATGTGTGCCCTTTCCTAAGCAGCCAGTGAAGAGGCCAAGATATCTCTCCTAACTGCCACCTGATCACCTGGCTGGGTTAAGTGCAGCCATGGCACAGTCCTGGCTAGTGGGCAGGCACAACAGCCTCTCCATCCTTTTTCCCTCTCCTTTGATTGTGCTGCAGACAGCAGCAACCTCTTGGCAGTGCAAAGGCAGCAGAGGAGCCAGCAGGAGAGGAGGAGGAGGATGACAGTAGCTTAGCATGGGAATTTTTGGCACCCCTCAAACTGGCACCTACTGTGGCACCTTAGGTAATTGCCTAGGTTGGCCTAATGGTCCAGCCAGCCCTGGAAGCACAGAAATCATAAATACCTCCAGAGAGTGTGCAAAGCTGATTTTCATACCCCAAAATCTAAAAATTCAGTTCTTCTACCTAAGTCATAAAAGGGCCTTGATGGCTCAGAGGTTAAGGCACTGAGTTGCTGACTGGAAGGTTGGTATCTTGGAAGTTCAAGACCATAGTGCTGCATGGCAGAGTGAGCTCCTGTCTCTGGCCCCAGCTTGTGCCAAACTTGCAGTTCGAAAGCAAGAAATTGCGAGTAGATAAATAGGTACCGCTTTGGTGGGAAGGTAACAGCATTCTATGCACCTTGGCATTTAGTCATGCTGGCCACATGACCACAGAAACATCTTCAGACAGCACTGGCTCTTCGGCTTGAAAATGGAGATGAGTACCACCCCCTAGAGTCAGATTCGACTGGCTTCCGAGCAAGGGAAAACTTTACCTTAACCTAAACCATAATCAAGTTATAGCATAAAGAAATACATTTTGGATTCCCTTCATAAAAATATACACACTGAGGACAAGACTGTCATTTGCTAGAACTCTGTTGGTCTGTATTATACTTAGTACCAGATATTCAAGTTGTCAGAGTACAAGATCAGTTGAATACAGGGGTAATTATGATGTGCCAGTGTTTATTGAAGGTGGTAGCAATGTGACATTCAGTGGTAAAAGGCAAACATTCATAGTTCTTTCCTTTTTTCCAAAAACGTGCACATTTTAGAGAGTACAAAGAAACTGTGATATATTTAAACATTAACAAAATGTTTTAAGTTGTTAAATTGTTAAAAGTTAAATTGTTCTGTAAGCCTAAAATGCCTTCAACAGCGATATATAAGATCTTTAACAAATTTGAGCAAGAAGATCATAAATATAAAGTTAAGTGGAAGAAAATTTTGTGGAGGAAGGAGGAAGAGGAGATTGGATTTATACCCTGCCCTTCACTTGGAGTCTCAGAGCAGCTTACAATCACCTTTCCTTCCTCTTCTCACAGTAGACACCCTGTGAAGTAGGTGGGGCTGAGAGAGCTCTGAGAGAACTGCTCTTGAGAGAACAGCTCTGAGAGATCTTGTGACTGACCCAAGGTCACCCAGCTGGCTGGATGTGGAGGAGTGAGGAATCAAACTTGGTTCTCCCAGATTAGAATCAACACTCTTAATCACTACACCAAACTGCCTGTCTTCCGGCTGGTATTTGTAGAGTGTGGGTTCTCAACCTTTTCCTGATTGCAGAATTTTGAGAGGGGGTACAGAGCCAACTCCAAAATGGCTGCCACTGGAACTGGAGACAATCCCAAGATGACTGGCACAAAGGGTGGCAAAAGACAAGGGAACCAAAATAAATGGAGAAAAGCCCACAGTGGGAGAGAAAAAAAAAGAGCTGGAGAATGAAAAGAGGGAAAGGCTGAAGGAGGAATGGAACCACACACTGACTAAGGAAAGCCCGGGTGCAGCTCCTGATCCTCCTGTTGCAGCCACAGGAAACTCTTTCGTTTTATTGAGGCCCGCCAATAACAAGTGCTAACTTACAGTGGCCCCACCCACTTTGTGAAAAGCTCAGTGTCTCCCAAAGGAAGTGCTGGTGGACTCCATGGAGTTGTATGGAGGAACCCTGTTGTAGAGCATGTTCCCAGTACTAGTATGATTAGTGTTTCTCAGATGGTGGACTGGAACCTCAAAATGGGTTGTGGCTTTCTCACAGATCGACCACAAGGGCCAGAGGAAGGAAGAGGAAAAGGGTGAGTTGGGAGAGATATTATATAGCCCCCTGACCCAAATTAACACCAGTTATGTGTACATCCCAAAAGAACCCACTGTCTTACAGACCAGAGGCATGAGGTAGCTTCTTCCAGAAATCTCCTGACTTTAAAAACACCAGGAATGTGGGCGGTGAAAAACCCTAAGTGCGTTTGGACCCAAGGACAACAGATCTGAGGGGAAACATCTCTTTTCACATTAAACCAAGGCTCTTTGATCAATCCAAGACTCAATAAGAGCATGGTGCAGTGGTTCAGTCCCTCACTCTGCCATGCCAGCTTGCTGGGTGACCTTGGGCTTGTCTCAACCTAAATTACCTCACTTAACTTAACCTAACTCTCAACCTAACTTACCTCACTGTTGAGAGGATAAAATGGAGGAGAGGAGAATGCTGTAAACCATTTTGTGTCCCCACTGGAGAGAAAGGTGGGATATGAATGAAGTAAAATAAGGGGCACTAACAGCACGGAACAGCTAAACAGCTGAAGTAAATAAATAAAATAAATAAGGGGCATGAAGGAGGAGGATGAGGAGATTGGATTTATACCCTGCCTTTCCCTTGGTGTCTCCTTTCCCTTCCCCACAACAGGTGGTGGTAGGTGGGGTTGAGAGAGCTCTTTCAAGAACTGTCCTGTCAAGGACAGCTCTGACAGAACTATGTCTTGCCCAAGATCATCCAGCAGCTACAAGTGGAGGAGTGGGGAATCAAACCTTGTTCTCCCAGATTAGAGTCTGTGCCTTAGCCACTACACCAAACTGGAACAGCTAAACAGCTCAGATAGATGTGAAATTCTTTATGTTAAGTGCCCTTTGAAATCTCAGAGCCCCTCATCTCTTTTGGACCATGATAATGACACTGGGCCCGGTGTTGTTCAATGTTTTTATAAATGACCTGGGGGAAGACAAAGAGGCTGAGTTCAGACTGGCAGTTTGAAGCAGGAGCCAGTCGTGGCAAAAAAGCCCCAGAACAAACTGTTCCAGGTTTTCCTGGTCACACTGTGCCAACTGATGTGGGAGCATACCAGGAGGAGGCGCGCAAGAGCATTCAGACTGCTGGCCCGGAGGCGCGGCTGTCAACAATTTTCCCCTGGTAATTCGGCTATGTGCGCATGTGCACATCCGGCCGATTTGGGGAGGATCCCATTGCACTAGCACCGCATTGGGCAGTAGAGTGGAGCACAGCCAATCATATCGCTGCTGCCTTATGCACAACACAGGTTATTCTCGGCTTTTCAGGTTGGCATTCACACTTCCCAGCAGTGGAATGAAATGGGATAAATGGGCTCTCAGTGATTTGCTACCACTTTCACCAGGTATCTTTTAAACTCAGGAGCGAAGTGGAACAGCACGGGTTGACTACGCCAGGCAGATGTGCCTGTGTGAATGCCCCCTTTAATCCGCTTGTGAAATGTGGCTGAAACGTGGCCATAGCGGGGCAAACTGCCAGTCTGAACTCAGCCAGAGGGGATGCTTATCAGATTTGCAGATGACACAAACCTGGGTGGGATTGCTAATTCTGAAGAAGACAGAGTCAGGATTCAAAAGGATCTAGGCCCCGGTCACATGGGCCAGATAATGTGTGTGGGGGGGAGGTGTGGCTGTTTGCCCTGGAGCAAAATAAAACATGGTAGCCTGATCACATGGTCCCCTGAGTCTCCATGCTTAGGCTGTTAGCTGTCGATCACATGGCGATCCTGAAGCGTGGCAAAGAAGCTGCGTGGCGCGATCACACAAGCAGCAACCCCAAACCACCACTTCCAGATCAGATGGGCAATATTTTTTTTTCCAATGGAATCCCCACATGCGAAAATTGAGGAATGAAGGATCGCTTCATGGCAAGTTGGTGGAACAGGTTGCGTTTGTGCGCATGCACAGTTCAGTGTTTGTGCACATCTTATGGAGACATACAAAAAAATCTGGTTTGCGATGTGATGTGGACGGGCGCCAGATGCCATGGGATACTAGTGCTCCCATGATCAGATGCCTGCCTTTGCCCCATGTTTTCCAGATACTAGTGCACTTTCCATGGTACTTTTTCACTCCGCATCTTTGGCGGGACACCACGGGCTGGCCACGGGAGCGCTACACTTCCCAGATGTTGCAGTGTGATTGTGCCCCGAAAATCCGCCTGACATTCGTGCCTTCCGCGTGGCAAATTCTCCATGTGACTGGGACCCTAGATAGTCTGAAACAGTGTGCTGAGACAAATAAAATGAATTTCAGTAGAGATAAGTGCAAAGTCCTCCACTTAGGTACAAAAAATCAAAGGCACATATATAGAATGAGAGGGACTTGGCTTGACAGCAGCACATGTGAAAGGGATCTAGGTGTTCTGGTTGATCACAAGCTCAACATGAGCCTGCAGTGTGATGTGGCTGTGAAGAAAGCTAATGCAATCTTAGGATGAATTAACAGAAGCATTGCGTCCAGATCATGGGAGGTGGTAGTTCTGCTCTATTCTGTTATGGTCAGGCCTCACCTGGAGTACTGTGTCCAGTTTTGGGCAACACATTTTAGGCAGGATGTTGACAAGCTCGAGCGTATCCAGAGGAGGGCAACCAGAATAGTGAGAGGGTTGGAATCCAAGTCTTACGAGGAAAAGCTGAAAGAGTTGGGTATGTTTAGCCTGGAAAAGAGAAGGCTTAGAGGGGACATTATTACAGTCTTCAAATATTTGAAGGGCTGTCATGTAGAGGATGGAGCAGATCTATTCTCTCTTGCTCCAGATTGCAAGACTAGATCTAATGGGTGGAAATTACAAGGAAGTCATTACTGGCTAAATATTAGGAGAAAGCTCCTAACTGTAAGAGTGGTTAAGCAGTGGAACAGACTGCCTTGGGAGGTGGTGGATGCTCCTTCGCTGGACGTTTTCAAGCCTAGGTTGGACAACCATCTTTCAGGTATGTTGTAAGGGCTATCATTCAGCTATGCTCCTGCAGAGTGCAGGGGGTTGGACTAGATGACCTGCAAAGTCCCTTCCAGTTCTAACATTCTATGATTCTATGATTCTAATACCTGAGGTCAGTTTTGGGGGTAAGGAAATTTGCATAACTACCACATTTTTTTAAAAAAAATTGTAGTATTATATAATCGATTCTTTTTTATGTTTGTGTTGTTATAGAACAATTTCTATTTTAGAACTTTAATCCATTCTTGTATAATAATGTAACTATCTACTACTGGTTAAGGAAAGCATTCAGCTGCCGCAGAACGGCTTGCTTCAGCAGACGCAAAAGAAACAGCGCGAATCTGTAGCTGTGGACATTTCTTTGCTTACACAGTATCCTGCGGACTCACCCCTGTAAATACATGCTAATAAACAAGAAGCTCTGGTTTTATTATGTTTTAAAAAGGGTCTCATACTGTACCAAATGTCACACTTCTTTTGCCTGTGGATATTGCCATTACTCTTACGTCCAATGGGGTCCTGAAATCTCGGGTGACATTTAGCAGTGTTTGTCTTGCGTACAGCCGCCCCCACTTTATACTTTAGATGCCACCCTTTGTTTTCAGCTCTGAAGTGGAGCAAAGCATACAAGGACTGCATTCTTTTGGAAATACCATTTGCTGGGAAAAAGAGGAAAATGTCACTATACAGTGATGGTTATCTTCATTTTAAGTCTTAAAATGTTAGGTCATTATTAGCGCTTCCATATGCTTGCTTATTGCTTGATAGACTGACACAATGTGATAGAGGCTTAATGCTGTAGAAGCATAAGTGAGAGAAGGTGGTGCATTGGCTGCTGAGACCCTAAGATGGGCCACTGTCTTAGTAACATTTCCATTTTGTGTGCAGAACCCAAGAACCAGGGGGGTGGTCCCCCTTAGGAGTTCGTATTAAAAGTCCCATTGTGCTCTGGAATAATATTGTTGCAAATGTTGGCTGACCATCCCTTTGTTAGGTTAATGGCTCTGAATGGTTGGCAGATGTTTTCTCAATGGGTGCTAATTGTGCAGGGATAACTCTGAGTAGGAAGAAAAGGCAACAGCTGTCACTGATTATTAAAATAAAAGTTAATCCGGTCACATGGATCAGTTAATGAACTTTGGTGCCTAAAAGGAAATGGGTTGATTTCTATAAAAAAAATCAAAAATAGAATAGAGAAATAGGCTTCAAGACATAAATTAGGTGTTAAGGATTACTAATTTAAAAGGGATTTTGAGTAGTCTGCATAACCTGTGCATTTTATTCTTAAACACCTTTTTTTACCTAGACCAACTGGCCTGAGAAAATTATAATGATGTCACGGGAGTTCAAAAATAATGGTCTCGAAATTATAATTATTCCTAGCTCACAAAACTCCTTAGCAGTGTAATTCGAGCTCTTTCTTTGCACACATACTCATCTTATTTTGCCTCCTTCATAGAGATTTCACACATGTGTTTAGTATACAGTTAATACAACTACATTTTTTTAAAAAATAGTGCAAGATCTAGGACATTCTGTCAGATCTGCGGTGGCTCAAGTGGTTAAGATGCTGAACTGCAGGCTGTGGAAGGTCGGTAGTTCAGCAGCTCAAGACCCGAGAGTGCCGCATGATGGAGTGAGCTCCCGTCTCTAGTTCCAGCTCCTGCTAACCTAGCAGTTCGAAAGCAAGAAATTGCAAGTAGATAAATAGGTACCACTTCGGTGGGAAGGTAACAGTGTTCTGTGCACCTTGGTGTTTAGTCATGCCGGCCACATGACCACGGAAATGTCTTCAGACAGCGCTGGCTCTTTGGCTTTGAAACGGAGATGAGCACCACAACCCTAGAGTCGGATTCGACTGGCTTTCGAGCAAGGGAACCTTTACCTTTACCTTTACTTCCATAACCCACTGAGCCCAGCTCTTGATGGATCCTAGCCCTAGTTCTGATCTGCAACATTCCTTCTTGCACTGCCCAGTAACCTGGGCAGGGCATTAAGGGGAAGGGAGCAGTGACTCACGAAAGCTCATACCCTGCCACAAGTTTTCTTAGTCTTTAAGGTGCTACTGGACTCTTGCACTTTTTCACTGCCCAATAACTGATTTTTATCTTAAGTGTGCCTTCCATGGATTTGCACTGTCACAAAGGGGAAGTATTTTGGAAATGAAAAAAATTGGCAGTCCTCAACAGAACATATTGCACTTCCTTTGCAAGAGAACTCAGCTTAAAAACTTTTATTTTAGGACAAATTAGAATTGCTTTCCAAATGGAACAAGAACAATTTCTTGGATGTTTGCTCCAAAAAAGAGAGAGAGAGAGAATTGTGTGGATGGTGCCAAACTAACTTCAATTAACAATTGCAATTCTGATTCCAAGAAACAGAATTCTTGGCTCGAGGGGGGCCAAATCAAGCTCCCAACCAACAAACAAGGTTTCTAAAATGCTCTAACATAGTTCTCAAAGGTATGCACACAATAATGCATGCTAACAATGCACATCATACCAATCAAGAAGGACATCAAAGGGCACAGACAACAGATCCCATGGCTGTTGTCACAGTGCCATTTTACACAGTTGCAGGACCAAGTACCTCCCGTGCCAACAACAAACAGCCTTTCTCTTTGGCTCTTGCAGTGTTTTTTTTTTAATTTGAATGCCTTCTGCCTTCCTAATCACCACAGCAGCCGAAGAGCCTGGAACAACCGAGTCCTGGCTTCCTTCTCAGATGATCAATACATATAGTTTTTGCAATGATCAAGAAAGACCAGGAAAATCGTCATCCATATTCATGAGCCAATTGCCGCATTTAAAGCAGACTGAAGCACTATTACGGGAAATTGTGCGTGTGGGCAGGCACGCGTGTAGGATTCAGAATTTTATTATCACGGAAGATGAAATGTGGCTTTGTTTAAATAATGTGGTGTCATCACCCAGACAGCCAAATGATGTTAGCAGATTTTTTTTTTTTTGGCTGGTGGGAGGGGGGAGGCGGTCAAAGTAATATAATACACCTCTGAAACAAAAAGGTTTTCCTGTAGAATTTAATTAGCTGTCAAGCATGCTCCTGCCAGATCTTAAATCAGTTCATCTCTCAGTATATGGTTTCAGAGGTGAAACACAGAGATGTGGCACATGTGGACCATATAGGGAACAGCCCTCTCTTGGGAAGTATGCACAGATCATTACCCATAAAGCCCTACTGGCCCTACTAATGCAGTAGACTGGGGTCCCCAACATGAAACCTGTGGGTGGCATGGTGCCCACTGATCCCTTTCCTGGCACATTCCAAGTCTTTTTTAGAAAGCTGGTGGGGCCAGATGTGGCTTTTGCCCAGCAGGGATTCTGATTGGCCTTTGGAGATCTGATTGGCTGTGCAGCTCTTTAAAATGTTGCTTTGGCAGTAGCTACCACCACAATATAAGGATCTTCACTGCATGACCAAAGGTTAGCCGTATGTGTACAAGAAAATATTTGAAGAAGAAGATGAAGAGATTGGATTTATACCCCACCCTTCACTACCCAAAGGAGTCTCAAAGTGGCTCACAAACTCCTTTCCCTTCCCATCCCCACAACAGACACCCTGTGAGGTAGGTGGGGCTGAGAGAGCTTTTTCGAGAACTGCTCTTTTAACAACAGCTCTGACAGAACTTTGAGTTGCCCAAGGTCATCCAGCAGCTGCAAGTGGAGGAGTGGAGAATCAAACCCGGTTCTCCCAGATTAGAGTCCGCACACTTAACCACTACACCAAACTGGCTCTCAGTATGTTCATTTTAAAAGGCATCTCGTTAAAAGCTTCTCCATGAAATGCTGAAGAGTTACTATTAGAGTTCTGTATCACCTCATGGACATAATGTGGCTGGCTCTGCCTCCTGTGGAACTCATTTTGTGATTGCACACACCAGCCAGTGTCAGAATTCCAAAGCTGCTTGGGGCTCACAAAGTTTGGGGGCCCTTGCAGTAGGGAATCTCAGAGTGGCTTACATTCCCTTTTCCTCCCCACAATAGACACCCTGTGAAGTAGGTGGGGCTGAGAGAGGCCTTTCAAGAACTGCCCTTGAGAGAACAGCTCTGAAATAACCTGTAACTGACCCAAGATCTCCCAGCTGGCTGCATGTGGAGCAGTGGGGAATCAAACCCAGTTCTCCAGATTAGAGCCCACCACTCGTAACCACTACACCAAACTGGCTCTTACAGGATGCGGTCTTCCCTTGATGGATAGCTGCCTTACTCATCTCTATAATTTTCACCGGCTTTGACAACCTTATAAACCTGAAAGAGTAGTTACAATGGCTGTAACCTATCCCATCATATGCAGACTGCCTGCGTAGCCCTGGGGAGAAATTAAATTGAAGGATCTTTGTATGGCTGGTGTGCATGAGTGTCCTTTTGACAGTAACAGATGGACACATTGCTGTGTTCCTGTACTGTATGCATGCCATGCCAAGCCATACTAAATCCTACAGGAATGTCCTTGTGCTGCATGCACAGGAAGGGATGGGTTATGCCCCATATGTACTCTAAAGAATAACCCAGTCCAAAATAACTGAGAAGGTGCCTTTCAGTGGCAGAGTAAGGCAATAAAGATTTGCATATTTTGTTAGTTTTAAATGGCTTCTATTCCACCTTATCAAACACCCACACAAATGGAACCATTTTGGATAGTCTCCATATGAAAAGTGTTGTTATTGTCTAGGTTATGATCAATGCCTAGCATTCAGTTTATTTGGCCTATAGCACAATCCTAAAGAGAGTTACACCCTTCTACAACCCTATGAAAAATCTTGGTTTGCCAGTGATGGTCATGCAACAGAGGAACAAGTATTTGAAGTGTAGTAGTTAGAATATGAACATGAAGTTAAGCACAATCCAGAGGATGAAGGAGGACAGGAGGGCCTGGCGTGATGTGGTCCATGGGGTCATGAAGAGTCGGACTTGACTGTGCGACTAAACAACAACAACAATTAGAAGATAGATGCTTTCCCATGTCTTTGAACATGTATAAGTTCTAAGGATCATAGTGAGTGAGATGCCAATGTCCCTTTTGCTAAATATGCTCTTTAGGCACAGCATGGTCAGCCAGCACATCAGGCTAGATGCCATTTGTGACATTTAGGCATGACGTTGGATCCATGTCATTGGATTTTGTGGGAAACAAGGAAACTGAAGAGGTGACTGGACAGAAGATCATGATAATGTGTTCCACAAACATGGCTCATGCGTCCTCAAGCCCAAAAAAGAACAACACTAGGGAAGTACCAGGGAGGAAAAAAGTTCTTAATATATTTATTGCAACAAATAGGGAAAGACAGAGCAAGGCAACAAAGTGCCCACCAAAAACAACTGCTTTCTGAATAATACAAGGAAGAACATAAGGTTTTATGCCTCAGATGGCATAAGCAAAGTGTTAAGATACAGAAATCACAATTGGTTACAGGTAAAACAGCATCAGTTGAGTAGGCATACATTCATTGGTCAGTTACAATCAGAGGTGTAGCTACATTATATCTCAAATATTTACTTAAGATAGAAACAAAGAAGTCTTCTTCCACTTTAGCCAAGGATCCTTCATACCCAAGTGAAAAGTGTTGCCTTCAGATAAGGAGCATAAGCCCCTTTTGACCCAGACTGTTTGGAACCCTGTATCAATAGCTGAGGCATATGAACTTTACACTCTAAGTAAAACTAAGTAAATATAATCACTGTTAAACCCATCCTCCCCTTATCCCATTAGCAACATATTCAAGGTTCATTAAGACAACCAGACAGTTAAACAGCTTCTCCAGCCAAGAACTCAATTAAGAAAGGAATGTTTACTCTTTGTCTGCTAGCATAAGCTTAAGGCATACTATGACCTATTGAGGAGAGCTTATTGAGCTCTTAGAAAGGTAAAGGTAAAGGTTCCCTTGCTCGAAAGCCAGTCGAATCCGACTCTAGGGTTGCGGTGCTCATCTCCGTTTCAAAGCCGAAGAGCCAGCGCTGTCCGAAGACATTTCCGTGGTCATGTGGCCGGCATGACTAAACACCAAGATGCATGGAATGCTGTTACCTTCCCACCGAAGTGGTACCTATTTATCTACTTGCAATTTCTTGCTTTCAAACTGCTAGGTTGGCAGGAGGTTGGCTCTTACATATCTCTAATATTTGAGGTCAGGAAGGAAGCAATTTTTCTCCAGGCCAGGGATCCTGGAAGTTCTTTGCCATCTTCTGCATGTGGAACAGGGGTCATTGGGGTTATGGGGGGGAGGAGGTATTTGTGAATTTCCTGCATTGTGCAGGAGGTTGGACTAGATGACCCTGGAGGTCCCTTCCAACTCTATGATTCTATTCTATGATCCTACTTATTAAGGCACAGGTGTATAGACATATGAAATTTTAATCAAATTATGAAAATTAAATCAATAAATCTCTGATCAATGCCACAATGTGTGGACCCAATCTTAAGCCTTCCCTTACTGAGTAGGTGTTACAGCCACTGTCGTTGCCCCCATACCAGCTTTCACTCATGGGCTTCACTTTTGGCACAGATGCTTGAATTTGTTTTGTTTTGTTTTCTGAAGTCTACTGTGCATAACTCTGTGCATGGTGATCTGTGTCAGCCGCCCTGAGCCTGCCTTGGTGGGGAGGGCGGGATATAAACCAAAATAAATAAATAAATGTATCAAATCTGGCCATGGGGGGAAGCATTGATTTGAACAGATGATTGTTAAGTTGAAACTAGGGCCCTCAAACCAAAGACAATATTGTTTTCTACAAAAGAGAAACACCATGCATAGAGATCAGAATAAGGATCCCAGCCTCCAGGTGGGACCTGGGAATCCCCTGGAATTACAATTGACCTCCAGACTGCAGAGATTGGTTCCCCTGGAGAAAATGGATGCTTTAGAGGGTAGACTCTGTGGCACTGTACCCCACTAAGGTCCCTGTCCTCCCCAGGCTCCACCCCCAAACCTCCAGGAGTTTCCCAGCCTGGATCTGGCAACCCCAACCCCTTGCTGGTGGATAGGTCCCTCAGGGATCTGGCAACCTTAGGTCATAATCTAACATGGTAAGTAGGCTTGCCAAACCCCCACTGGGGGCGGGTAAATTCCTGCCCGGGAGGCCCGTTACCCACCAGTGGCAGATCAGGCCCCAGGGGGGACTCCACCCCCTGCCGGAAGGCATCCCCAGCATGATGATGTCATCCGGAGGTGACATCAGCACACTGGCCACGTTTTTTGGGGGGACACTCTGTGAATCGAGGGACAACTCTATGGTTTTCCCTCGAGTCATGGTGCCCCGCCCCCAATGTGGGTGACGCGATGACATCACTTCCAATGACGTCATCATGGCGCATGCACCAATGGAGCCAGGAATCCCCCTGCTCTGCAGGTAAGTTAACTTGGCAACCCTAGTGGTAAGGTCCCCCCCCAAAAAAAAGAGGCTATGTTCTCTGACTTCCGTCATTTATTTCATGGTATTTATTTATTTATTTATTTATTTATTTATTTATTTATTTAGATTTCTTAACCACCCTTCCCTGCGTAAGCAGGGCTCAGGGCGGTTTACAACTCCATAAAACCCAATACGAATTTAAAAACCAGTTAAAACTACACAAATTCAGTACTAAAACATTCAGCGTTAAGTATTTAAACACTTTGACAAGATGGCATGTTTAGCATTCAGATTTTCTTGAGGGGAAGGGGAGGGGAAGGGAGGGTGCCGGGCAGATGTAGAGGAACAGGTAAAGATAAGGAGCTCAAATGCACCCCAGGGCTAAAGGCCACGAGCTCTGTCTAGCCATCATCAGGTTTCCCCCTTTCTAGTTGTCCAGTCATTAGTGTCCCTCTGACCCCCCTCCTCCATTTTCTATTCAGCTTCCAATGTAAAGAAAAAAATCAGTGCATCCTTCGGTAAATAATAGCAATAATAATTGTGAGCCGTCAAGTCACAACAGACCTACGGCAACCCCTCATTGGGTTTTCAAGGCAAAAAGTGAATTCAGCTAGTTTCCCATTGCCTGCCTCTGCCTAGCAACCCTGGACTTCCTTGGTGGACTCCCATTCAAATATTGACCCTGCTTAGTTTCCAACCTCATTTACCTTCTTGAAAGTAACATGTAAATAAAGTTTGGCTTGCTTCTGTATAGCCCTCTTTAGATATTCGTTTATGTGGTGCTGGAGGAGAGTTTTATGGAAACCATGGATCTCCAAAAATACAAATAAGTGGGTTCTAGATCAAAGCAACCGTGAACTCTCCCTAGAAGCTAAAACAATTAAACTGAGGCTATTGTACTTTGATCATATTATGAGAAGACAAGAGTCACTGGAAAAAGACAGTAATGCTAGGAAGAGTTGAAGGAAGCAGGAAAAGAGGAAGACACAACATGAGATGGATAGATTCAGTCAAGGAAGCCCTGCCTCTCAGTTTGCAGGACCTGAGAAAGGCTGTTAATGATCGGATGTTCTAGAGGTCATCCATTCATAGGGTCACCATAACTCAGATGCATCCCGACAGCACTTGACACACACAGAGATGTTCATTTGCACATTCATGGGACACGCAGAGAAAAGAACACACAGGGACAAATGAAGCTGCCTTATACCCAGTCAGACCAGAGGCCTGCCAAAGTTGGTATTCTCTGCTCTTACTGGCAGTAGATCTCCAGGGTCTCAGGCACATATTGCCTCCTAGCCAATCCTTTTTCATTGTATACCGGGGATTGAAACTGGGATCTTTTGCATACAAATCAGCTGCTCTACTGCTGGCTCATCTCCTAACAGGAAGAAAACGGAGAAGGATTATGCCACTTGGCCCCATCTCTCAAAAGCTTTGCATTCAGGAAAACATCTGCAGAAGGAAGCCCCTAAGGTGTATACTTGTATGCTTCTACACAGTCATGACCACTGCATAAAGCAGGGTCTTGGTCTCATGGAAGAACCTAGGCACATATCCTTGTGCATACATCTGCTGCAGATGGTTGGTGGAATGCATGGATACTGGAAGCAGGGCCAGTGGACGTAATTCATGTCTGATGAACGTGCAGATGTCGAAGAAAGTTCTTGATTCTTGCTTATTTCCCAAGGTGTCTGTGTTGCATCTAAAGGGATACACACACGAGTGTGTGCGTAAGAAATGTGCTATGCAAAATCTGTTGGCCTATACGTTTCATGTTGTGCTTCATTATTTAAAGCATTTGTCAGCCTGCCTTTCTCCTCCACAGTGGGGCAGATACATTATCTTGACTGAAAGCAGAAGTGCGGATTTATTCCTCTATTCAGAAAGCCCAAATACTCCAACCCTAAAAGAAGGCAAACATCGCTTATTTGTTTTTCCACACAAAACCATCAAACAGACATGGGGATTTGGCAAATGGGCTTTTTTCCCAGAGATTTTTATGAAAATATCTTCCCCCTAAAGTACTCCCCATCTTTACCTTTCATACATTCACGTTAGATCGCCAGATAGATAGGCTGATGTGCTCCCAGAAGTAAATAGCCGTACTAGGGAAAAAAAGCTTCTAGGCATACTTTTGTCAGCGATGGCAAAAAAACCAGAGCCATTTTGCGTAAATGCAATTAATCTATGAAAGGCTACTGTCAATGTGGGATCTTCCCAGACCAAATTAGACGTTGTGTCTCTTTCTACTGGGATGATTAATTAATGGTGTAAACTCATACATTTAGTTAACACCCGGGTTTTGACACAGAGTAACCAGCTGTACAGCAAATACGGCTTAATAAAGTGGCTACTCCACCCTCTCTTTAAGTGGCTGGCCAAACCGGGGGGTGGGGTGAGGATAGTTCTCTCCACAGACATTGAAAAGTGTGTCGCCAATTTAATGTTGCATTGTCTAGTTTGCTTCACATCTCTAACTGCTACCTTCTTTTATTTCTATTAAAAAAACACCCTGTCATTTAGTAAAATCCATTGATGGCAGCCACTGCAAACATGAGCAAATGAACCTTGTTCTTTATGGCTTATTCTTCAAGCCATCGAATGCAGTGGTAGCAGGGGCAGCCCACCCACTAGGTGGTCCTGGGACTATTGCCGGGGGGGGCAGAGGGTGGAAGGGGGTCAGGGACAGCCACATGGTGCCCCAATCTTAAGTACTGCTGCCCAGCGACGGCTGAGAGGTGACATGATCGAGGTTTATAAGATTATGAATGGGATTGAGCAGGTTGAGAAAGAAGTACTTTTCTCCCTTTCTCACAATACAAGAACTCGTGGGCACTCTATGAAATTGCTGAGCAGTCGAGTTAGAACAGATAAAAGGAAATACTTCTTCACCCAAAGAGTGATTAACATATGGAATTCACTGCCACAGGAGGTCGTGGCAGCTGCAAGCATGGACAGTTTCAAGAGGAAATTAGATAAACATATGGAGCAGAAGTCCATCAGTGGCTATTAGCCACAGGGTATAGATGGGAACTCTCAGTCTGGGGCAGGTGATGCACTCTATTCTTGGTGCTGGAGGGGCAGCAGTGGGAGGGCTTCTGGTGCCCTGGCCCCACTGCTGGACCTCCTGATGGCACCTGGTATATTTTGGCCGCTGTGTGACAGAGTGTTGGACTAGATGGGCCATTGGCCTGATTCAACATTGGCTTCTCTTATGTTCTTATGTTCTTAGGTTATCAGAGTATCCAGAGTAGCCAGAACATACTAGGGTTTCCAGGCCCTACCCCCAGCCACCAATCAGCTGGCCGGCAAGGGGACTTAGCAGGAGGAAGGAGAAAAATGGAGCGGGAGCAGTTAAGAAAGGTCCAGTCTGCATCTGGCATTTGCTCCACATTTTCTCAACACTTGACCTGGTTCCTTCTTCCGTTGGAATATCTGTTTTCATAGCATTGCCTCAGATCCTGGTTTCTGCATTGGCTAGTGTCAGCTAGCCATTTATTTTGTTTTCAAAGGTCGTTCCTGCATTGGTATGCAGATTTTCCTGTGTCAGTACTTGCCTTAGTAGTCATTAGTTGCCTGAGCCAAATCATTCATGGCAAGGTGATAAATACAGAGGGGGGAATAAGGGCAGAGGAACTGACGGAGATCAGTGAAGCCATGTCAAGTTGCCCGCTTATTGTTCCCTTCAAATTGGAAGCAGAAGAAGGAAAAGGTACCGCTCAAAACCACATTCAGATACCGTGGGGCAACACCGCACTGACTGCGAAGTGTTGGCCATAAATCTATGCAGAAGATTCAATAGAACCTGATGAACAAAGAAAGGAAAAGCAGCACACAATGAAGAGGGAGACTGACCTCCCGATGTGGCTGTGGAAAAACTGTGAGGAGACAGCTGGGTGCAGAATCAGCCCAGGTTGCTTCCTCTGTCAACCTAGCTAAAAACAGGAGGGAAAGGCCTGAAGTTTCACTTGACAGAACTGCTAATGTCTTTACAGGTACGTGTTGAATTCCAAACAGGAGAAACGAGGGAAGCTCCTCCTTGTAGGAAGTTTAGCATATATCATGGAACTTCTCAGAAATTAAGACAAGACAAAGCCAGTCTCCAGGTGGTGGCTGGACATCTTCCAGAATTACAACTGGTCTCCAGGTTACAAAGATCAGTTTCCCTGGAGAAAATGGCTGCTTTGGGAGGTAAACTCGGTGGCATTATGTCCCACTGAGGTTCCTCCCCCCAAATCTCCAGATACCGGCTACCCTAATCTTGATCAGGCCTAGAAGGAATCTGAAATTTGTCCTGTTAAACTGTACTAATGGCCCAAGAGAATTTTGTCCAAGTATGCCTTGCTGAATGAAATGAGAATACTGCCTATAATACATCCTCCGTTATTGTGGCAGGGCAATTCTACAGCCCAGCAGGCATAAACAGAAGTGTTCTCCTGCCCTCTGTGTCCAGCGATTGCTGATAAAAATGATTCATACGCTTCCAGGTCGCTTAGAAGCAGAAAAAGGATCTGCTCCCGTCATCAGTGGATGTTTGTCTGTGTTCACTGTAACAAACCTCTGCTTTCCGTTTTTTCAAGCCCTACAAGTTATGGCTCTAGGCTCGAAGACAGAGAGGAGAAAGGACAGTAGGTAAATGCCAAGTTATTAAGAATCAAACCTAGTTTGTAGCCCAACATTTTCAGGGTTTTAGAATGGGTATGAATACTTGGCCCAGGCTAGCCTGATCTCATCAGATCTCGGAAGCTACGTAGGGTCAGCCCTGGCTACTATTTGGCTGGGAGACCCACAAGGAATACCAGAGCAATGAGCTCTAGAAAGAGGGCCTGAGAGGGTGCTGTGGCCTGCAGTAGTCACCCCCCCACACCGAGTGCCATGGCTAGACAACCCCTGCTGCGAGCGGGAGGCCAAGGCTTGCTCTGGACAGGACGGTCGGTCTGCTGTACTGAATGCAACGCATATGACTATCAGCCCTCTGGACAGAAGTCATGGGTGTGTGGTTGGTTCAAGGAGCCCCTTCATTGCCTTGAAACTAGCGCCACCATCACAGGCATGGTGAAGTGCTATCACCATGGCCCAGTATGAGATGCCAGAGGTCAACACACACACACACACAAAATGCCACCCCCCCAAACCACATTCATCCAAACAGTACAGGCATGGAAACAATCACAACCAGGAATACATTACTTTCTGCCCAGTCTCAGGGGGCGGCCAAATCTTTCTGGGAGGTAATTTCTCTTGTCCGTGAATCCGTAGGCTGGAATCTCAATTAGCAACTTGCACCTGATCCTCTGCACACATACTTGAAAGTAAGACTGTATTGAGGTTCCTGGAGCCCCCATCATCGATCCGCCTGCCCACCCAGCCTCTCACTCGCTCATGTCATCTCCTCTCTCTGTCAGGGTGGCCCCATCATCCCGGGAGTGACCGGCTCCATCCCTCCATCATCCCAAGTCAGCACCATCACTGCTCCCTCCCCCCCCAGCGGCAGCCACGTTGCCACTGCCCCCTCCTCTTCCCCCGCCTCCCTTTGTTCCCCATGATTGCTGCTCGCATCAAGCAGCAGAGCTGGGTCTGGATTGGACGCATGTCCCCTCTCCTCCACCTCAGTGGTCCTCCCAGCTCCAACTGTGGCTGCATGGATTTTCTGCCCTCCCCCCACCCTGCTCTGCCTCTCAGCTATTTTAAATAGTGTGAGGTGGGCAACGGAGCCGGCATGTGAGGCAGGGTGGCTGGAGCTGGGGAGGAGAGGTGAGCCGCCGGGGCAGTGGCAGCATGAAGGGGACCAGCCACTGCTCGCTGGGTCCTCGGTCCATGTATGGGGTGCTCGAGGGATGGGGGTGGGGGAAGAGGGCCGAAGCGAGGACTTGCCTCCCCACCTCCCACCCCTGATGCTGCGCATGAGACAGAGGGAAGGAGGCCATTCCCAGCCCCAGGGCCTATTAAAAAATACCCTTGGTGGTGGAGAGATTAAGGCTCTGGTCACACTGCAAAGGTAATTGCGCTTTGTTCCTGCTTTGTTTAAATCGGGAACATTTTTCTTCACATTGGGCTGACTAGATGCAGCCAGCCCCTCTCTTACAGCACCCGCTCGCCTGCTGCTGCGCCGTCCCTCCAGGCAATCCTGCTGGCCACGGGGGAGGCTCGGGCAGCTGCTGCTTCTGCCGACACTTTGGGGGGGGGTGCTGCTGCTGCCACCGCTGCTGCCATTACCCCACGAAAACAGGCTCTGCTGTGTCCACCGTCTCTGCTATCCTCCTTGCTGGCCCCACCCCGGCTGCCGGAGCCCTCGCCTCTCGTTCCCACCTCCAGGGCCGTCTTTTGTGAGTTTTTTTTTAAAAAAAGCTTCTGGTTTGAGCGCTTGACTAAACATGTGCTTAATAAATCCATTATTAAACGTTAAATGGATTTATTAAGCGTATGTTTGCTCAAGCGCTCAAACCGGAAGCTTTAAAAAAAAAAAAAAAAAAGCACAAAGAGCGTTGAGACGGCCCTAATCTCAATCATTGCGAAAGATGGGCTGTCCAGATAGGCGAAATCGCACATTCAAAGTGGAAGTGCCAGGAAAACACTTGATTTTCCAGGGGTCAGGAAAACCCGGCATCATTGCGCGAGTGAGCCTGCTTCGGGGCGGGAGGCGGATTGGCGCGTGTGAACATGAAACTGACATGTGCAAGGAAACAGCAGCAAATCCCAATCAAAACGGCAGTGTGACCGGACCCTAACTGTCTGCTAAAGAGACAGGGTCAGGGGAAATTGCTGCCACATGGATGGGAAAATCTGAATTGGTTGCGATCTTTCTCAAAATTTTGGAGCAAAGTAGGTTTGACAAAGAGTGAAGAAAAGCTGGGGAAACCCCAGAAAGTGCACAAATGCACCATGGTGCTGCCATGGCCCTATGGAAGATTTTTTCAGTTTAGAAAAGAGACTAAGGAGGAGGTCATGATAGAGGTTTATAAAATTATGCATGGGGTGGAGAGAATTGACAGAGAGAAATTTTTCTTCCTTTCCCAAAAGACTAAAACTCAAGGGCATCCAATGAAACTGATGGGCAGTAGGTTCAGGAGAGACAAAAGGAAATACTACTTTACACAGAAAGTGACTAAAATGTGGATTTTGCTGCCAGGGGATGTAGTGATGGTCACAGGAATAAACAGCTTTATCACATTCATGGAGGATAAGTCTACCAATGGCTACTAGCCATGGTGACTAAGGGGACCCTCCATATTCAGAGCCACTAGACCTCTGAATCCCAGAGCCAAGGGGCAACCTCAGGGGAAGGTCTCATCCTCTATTCCCATCTTGTTGGCCCTCCAGAAGAACTGGTTAGTCACTCTGTGAGATAGGATGCTGGACTAGATGGACCATTGGTCTGACCCAGCAAGGCTCTTCTTATGTTCTTATGACAAATACCTGACCCATAGATGCATAAATATCTGACTTCCAAATCTCTCCAAGGGAAGATTTTTGACGCTCCAAATGCAAAAGGGGAAAACTCCTCACCACAATAGAGACAAAGGTTTCACATACTTACACATCGCCAAAGATTATGTTTTTATTATTCTTACATTCCAGTGCCAAAACACCCCGTCCCCTTTGCATCCCTCAGCCTCAACTTTCTGTAGCTGGTTTGGAAACACTCTGTAACCCCAGCCTTATGGTTGGTCCCTCATCTCCTCTGGATACCAAACCTCTGCTCTGCTGACCTGGCACTGTGACCTCTGCCTCGACCTGGTGAGTTTCAACTTCTGAGGCAATTTCTTCAATGGCTGTGGGCAACCCTCCCTCTCCCCTAAATCAGACTCATATATTGTCTTTCATAGGTTTATTTTCTGTAGGTAGGGAGCAGTTTTAGGGAAAGTTTTCTGTTTTTATTGCTGTTTTGTAGTATTACATTTCTACCCTGCATTTTTCACCCAGTGCCGCTTTACTGTATTACTATGATTATTCTGGGTTGTTCTGTTAATAAAATAAAAGACCCTTTGTTGAAGAGTCTTCCAGAGTCTTCCCCCTCATTTTCCTGAGAGTTGATATGAATCTGAACCTCTGTATACATAAATAATACTGTCCCAAGCATTTAAGTGCCCTAAATGCACACATTTGTTCACTGTGGGGAGGGGAATGCCTCTGCGCATTAAGGCCCTGACACATGTATACTGATTCAGGTAACATGCATGGGAACAGCCATTTTATCTAACCCTAATTAACGAACAAACATCACTGGGAAATGTGTATATTTTATGGGGAAATTTGGTGTGGAGAAATATGGCTCAGAAATAATGAATCACAGGATCAGTTGGCACAAGGGAGAAATGAAATCGAAACAGGGATGTTTGGGTCAAAATGCCAGGGATGAGAAATTTAAAATCATCCCTAGGAAATGAAATTAGAGACTTTAACACATTCAAAAGTGACCTGAGAAATCATCCCTCAGAAGGAATAAAAATCCCGAGAAACTTCAAGTGGGAATAACACCCCTCAGCAGATTGCCAAAATAACTTTCTCCTTTCAGTGTGTTCATTCTGTGGTGCTTGGAGCCAGAGACTTTCTGCCACAAGATGTATTTATGAGTGTTTAGTGAAGAGGAAAGGAGGGAAAAAAAATATTCTTGGTAGTAATGCTGCTGTGGGGCAAAAATTGATTCGTTGCTTAAGTGAAAGAATAAATATGTGCCTTTGAGTTTCAACCTGTGCATCAAGCCCTAGAAACTCCAGTTATCTTGACAAAAATGATTTACCAAACAACAGAACAATAGAGGAAGAGATAGCTGGTGGAAAGAAAACAGACCTTTTAGAAGGGGACAAAGTTATTGTAGGAATAACGCTCGGGGCCTGCCAGAAATGGAAAGACTCAGAAATGGAACGGAAGTCCTGAAGGACTTGGTGCTGTCTGGAGATTTATTTGGGTGGTCGAACCCCTATGTTCCACATTTAATAATAAGATGTATTGTTACAGTTTGGGGGCTTAGAAATGAATTCCAAACCAATTCTGAAGTATTGCTCAAGGCACATCTATGCATTTAAAGAGGAAATCGGTATTATTTTTCATTAAGCTTGGCTAAAGTTACAGTCTTGCTGTTCCTGAACTTTCTAACCTGGGGAAGTGATTAATGGACTCTGAAGGTGCAGAAACAAACTCTTGCAAAAGGGCATTGCTACTGTTTCTGCGTGTGTGTTTGCTTTGACTTTATTTATTGTTTCTTGGTTCAAACCCCCATCGACTGGTCTTAATCAGGTCAGTAATTAGTTCTACACAATCATGAATTAAACCTTAAAACAAGCATATAGATAAATAAAAGTCTGGTTGATGGCCCACAACTTTAACTGCTACTCATTTATAGGCACCTTTAAAATTGCAATAAGGTATATGTCTTAAACCACCATCCTTAACCATGCAAACGTCTCTGTTTTCTGCAAACAAACCTGTCCTTTCTCCCTTGTGGTCAGACATGCTGAGTACTTTGACACAAAGACTATCATCAGATCAATTTACCTTACTCTGACTCTCTCATTCACAAATGAAATAGCTCCAGTTCTGATCACCTCGACACTCCCTAGCAAAGTTCATCTCCAGCATATCTCCATGAAAATCAGTTTTGCATCTGAATAGAAGTCATTTGTGTTCCAAGCCACCTCACTGCAGTTTGCACTGTTTTTTGCCTGTGTGAGAACTGAATAAGATCATATCATGTTACCATAGAAAAGCAGTACCCCCTGGGTCATGGTGATGTTGTGAATTACACTGACTTGTATTGTAACAAATTTCATTGCAGTTTCTTCCTTCTTTATATCTGCAGACAGATGCATCCTTTAAATGAAAGGCATGAATGGACAGCAATGCCTGTTTTTTGCACTTATGCACTTAGAAGCAGCTATTGACAGACTGGTCACGAGAAATGATCACAGAATTGGCTAGTTTTGTGGACAGATACCAAAGGCACACCAAGACACTGAAATAGTAAACCTCATTAAAAATCAAATAGTTTATTTCCCTTTTTTATTACATACATTTTATTTTTTTAATATTTTTGTAAAGTTATTTCATATTAAATCAGTAAATACATGTGTAATTAGTTCATATATTCGAAGTCTTCTATAAATATTTTCCCACCATTTATACACTCTAATCCATCTTTTCTTAAATAAAGTTTCATCCTTTCCATTGACTAACATGGTTAACATATCCAAGTCTGCTGCGTCTAACAATTTTAACACTATTTCTTCTCTAGACAGGGTTTTATCTCATTTCCAATATTGGGCTATCACTATTCTTGAAGAGGTTAATATATATGTTAACAAATATCTATCCTCTGGCTGGTAGGTTTCTGGGATTATATTTAACAAATACACTTCCAGGAGAAGTTTAAGGTTAACATTCAGAATTTCTAAGATTATCTTATTTACAGATCTCCAAATTTTTTGTATTTTATCACATTTCCACCACATATGATAAAATGTTTGTCTTAAACTTCCAGCCATTTTTAGATACTGTAGCAGTATATTTAGCAATTCTGTCAGGCGTCCAATACTATATGTAGAACATTTTGTATAAGTTCTCTTTAAATAACACTGATTTGAGGAGTTTCACTGTTTCCCATATTTTAGCCCAATCATCTATATCTATAGTGTGCCCTATATCTTGCATCCATGCTATCATAGAGCTTTTGACAAGATCATCCTGCATATAATTCTCCAGCAGAAAATTGTATACCCTTTGAATCATCTTATCATTAGATGAAGCCAGATTTTGCCCAATTCATTTTTTGTTGTATAAAAACCCATCATTTTATCTTTATTGTATATGGATTTTAATTGTATACTTTCCCACCATGTCAAGTTCAGATTCATTGACTGTAACTCTTCAGGGCTTTTTAGTTTACTGTTTTTATCCATTAGTTTCTCATAAGGTTTCCTCTTGTTTTTATCAGCAAAGTTGGTTTGATGAATGCTTCTAAGGAGGATACCCATCTAGGAATTTTTGTGCAATATTTCTCTTTTAGCTTTCTCCAGCATTTTATCAAAGCACTTCTCAGCATATGTTGATGAAAGTTCGAATGTATTTTATCTTTATTGTACCATACATAGGCATGCCAGCCCATGCTGAGATAATGACCTTCCAAACTCAATATCCTTGTATCGTCTAATGTTAACCAGTCTTTGATCCATACCACTGATGCCGCCTGATAGTAAAAATTCCAGTCCAAATCCACCTCTTTCTTTTTTATCCTGTAAAGCTTTCCACTTAATTCGTGGAGTCAGGGATTTCCCCTATTTTAACTATATTTTGTAGTAGCTCTTTAAATGGGAGAAATATCTGTTCTTCAAATTCTTGGTATATCTCTGCTGGAAGACCATCTGGACCAGGAGATTTTGCTCCTATGATTTCAGAGCCACTAGTCATGCGCTTGTTTGTGTGCTTCTTGGGAGACCCCACCGTCAGCTTTCTACTCTTTTCTCTTTACTCTTTAGTTGCCCATATTGCTCTCTCATCCTCTCTGAAGAAGACCAGATGATACTTAGCTTCATTTGTTGTTAATACTGCAGTTGCTTAGAGGTTCATTAAGTGTAGACTCCTTTGGCTCAGCTGGTGCACGCACGGTCGAGACTTCACCATGTTGGCATCCTAAAGGTTTTCACTGTTGAAACAAACCAGATAAGCTGGCTGGGCTGCCGCCCTTACCAGTTCTGGTTCTGAGTTTCTTGCAAATTCTCTCTCTCTGGGAGAGTATTTTTGGCTGATGGGATGCCAAAAAAAAAAACACAAAACCTTTAGAATTAGAAGAGTGCATGGAGCTCCTCCACACGCATCTGCTCTCATTGACGTAGTCTTTTAAGTATGTTGGTGCCCTCCGTTCTCTTAGCGATCGTCGGAGGGCCGGTACCGGACTGGCGAGGCCCCTATCGGGTGGTCCGCCAGCACAAGGAGCTTGGATCTCTGGTAGTAGCCAAGGCGGTGACGGTGGCGGCTGTAACGGCGGCGGCAGCGGCGGCGGCGGTTCAGCTGTCTCTGGGACCCCTCCGGATTCCGTGGACTTTCCGGCGCTGGCTCCGCTGTCGGTGCCTGCAGTCGATCGGATGCTGGGGCGGCCGCAGCGTTTCCCGGTAACTGGATCCCTGTGTCGGGGTCTTGCCGCCTCCGGAGCTGGTCGACGTGTTTACGGAGGACCCGGTCCCCATCTGTTAGGACCTCGTATGACACTGGCCCGGTGGGTTTTAGGATGCGCCCGGCCACCCATTGAGGCCCCGCCCCGTAATTCCGGAAGTAGACAGGTTCCCCCGGGAGGAAGCTTCGGGGCGCCTCCCGGGTCTCGACCAGCTTTCTCTCTGGGGCTCGGTCTGGGTGGAGCCTGTCTAACAAAGTGGTAGGGTGGCGGCCCATCAATAGTTCTGCGGGGCAATGCCCGGAGATAGGGTTTGGGGTGGTGCGGTATGTTAGAAGGAAGCGGGCCAGCCGGAACTCCCAGTCCCCCTCCGTTATGCGGCTCAGGGCTTCTTTGGCGGTGCGTACCGTTCTCTCCGCCTGTCCATTTGTTGCCGGGTGGAAGGGCGCTGATCGTATGTGCCTGATTAGGTTCCTTTCGAGGAACGCTTGAAACTCAGCAGATGTGAACGCTGCCCCGTTGTCCGACACGATTGTGTCTGGTAACCCGTGCGTCACGAATATTTTCCGCAGGGCCCTTATTGCCGCTTTGGCAGAGGTGGTAGACACTGGGCTTATTTCCACCCATTTCGAGTAGGAGTCTACCGTCACCATGAACTGGAGCCCCTGAAACGGCCCCGCAAAATCTATGTGTAGGCGTGACCATGGCTTGTGGGTAGACTCCCAGCTTTGGGTTGGCGCTCTCGGGGGATTGGGGCGGACTTCCTGACACCGTGTGCACCCTCGGACCCAGGTTTCAATTTCGGCGTCCATCCCGGGCCACCACACGTAGCTCCTTGCCAGAGCTTTCATTCGTACAATGCCGGGGTGGGCCTCATGTAGCGTTTCTAGAACCCCTTGTCTCATGGGCCCCAGGATGACCACCCTGTCCCCCCATAACAAGCACCCTTTTAAGGCGGATAGCTCTTCCCGCCTGGCTTTGTATGCCGTGAACTCTGGCCCTGTCTGTTCCGCTGGCCATCCCCTCACCACCCAGTTTAGGACCCAGGAGAGAATGGGATCTCGGGACGTGCGGGCGGCCACGTCTGCAGCCTGAAGGGGGGGTTTGGCAGCTCCTCCATTAACAATACTGCGGGAGCCGGGGCCGGATCTTCCCCTGTATGCGGCAGCGGCAGGCGGCTCAAGGCGTCGGCATGACCCAGTGCCTTGCCCGGCCGATGCTCCAACTGGTACTGGTAGCCCGCCAAAAACAAGGACCAGCACAACACCCGGGGCGACAGTACCTGCGGCGTTTGTTTGTCCTCCGCAATCAGTCCCAAGAGCGGCTTATGATCGGTTACGAGCGTGAAGGGCCGCCCGTACACAAAGTTGTGAAACTTTTTAACCCCCGCCACCAGTGCCAAGCCCTCCCGGTCGATTTGAGCATAGTTCCGCTCCGCGGGGGACAGCGTGCGGGAGTAGTAAGCCACCGGGACTTCCCTCCCATCCGGTAGCTTGTGGGCCAAGACCGCCCCGACCCCATACGGTGATGCGTCGCACGCAAGGATTACCGGGAGCTTTTCATCAAAGTGGGCGAGTACCGCATTAGAAATCAAGAGTACTTTAACCCCCCGAAACGCCGCCTCCTCCCTCGCTCCCCATGCCCAAGGTGTCGCCTTATCCAGTAGCCTGTGCAGGGGTTCGGCCACAGCGGCTTTGTGAGGGAGAAAGGCGTGGTAAAAGTTCAGGAGGCCTAAGAACGCCTGGAGCTCGGCCCTGGACTTCGGGGCGGGGGCCTCCACGATGGCCTTCACCTTGTCCCTCGCCGGATGCAGGCCTGTTGCGTCTACCCGGTATCCCAAGAACTCCACCTCCGGCACCCCGAGGAGGCACTTTTCCCGCTTCACTTTCAGCCCCGCGGCTTGGAAGCGTCCCAGTACAGTTCGGAGGCGGGCAGCGAAGCTTTCAGGGGTGGTCGCGGCGATGAGGACGTCGTCGAAGAACAGCGTCACCCCAGGGATCCCTTTCAACAAATCGTCCATTAGATTTTGGAATATCCCTGGGGCCACACTGACCCCGAACTGCAGCCGCTTCACCCGGAAGGCCCCCCGGTGGGTCACTATGGTTTGCGCCTCGGCAGTGGCCTCATCTACCGGGAGTTGCTGGTACGCCTGCGCGAGATCCAGCTTTCCAAATATGCGCGCCCCCGCCAGTGTGGCTAAGACATGGCTGACCACGGGTACGGGGTATGCGTGCGCCTGAAGTGCCTGGTTAATGGTGCACTTATAATCCGCGCAGATGCGGATTTCCCCGTTTGGCTTGACGGGTGTCACAATCGGGGTCTCCCATCGAGCGTTCGGGACGGGCTCTAGGACTCCCTGGGCCACTAACCGGTCCAGTTCGGCCTCTATTTTCGGGCGGAGGGCCAGGGGCACGGTGCGGAAGCGCCGTCGGACGGGCGTCACTGTGGGGTCTAAGTGGAGCGACACCGGGGGCCCTTTATAACACCCCAGTTTCCCGTCAAAGACCTCAGGGAATTCCTTGCACACCGCCCCCCAGTCCCGCACCCTGCACTTATTCACTCCCCCAATCATTATGCCTAGGGCCTCGAACCACGCTCGCCCCAGGAGACTCACGAGATTTCCCTCTACCACCACCAAGTCCAAGTTCCCCTCAAAGTCTCGGTACTGCACTCGGAAAGTGCCGACTCCCCGGATGGGGACAGGGTTCTTTTGAAAGTCCACCAAGCTTAGTGGCGATGGACGTAGAGGGGGTCCCCCTAATGGGCAAAGTCTTTTTAAAGTGTCCAGGGAAATGATGGACGCCGCCGATCCCGAGTCCACTTCCATGCAACAGGGGGACCCCTCGATCCGCACAGTTACTTGGATCTTCGGGGCAGAGGAGAGGTTGGGGTTGGGGAGGCGAAGTACCTGCAGCGGCTGGTCGGTGAGATGGTACAACTCGGCGACCTCTTCCGTCGTCTCGTAGGCGGTGGACGATGCGCGGTGCGGTGGGACCGACGATCTCGAATTCCTGGGGCCCTTGGACCGGCAGACCCGTGCGAGGTGTCCCTGCTTCCCGCACCCGTGACAAACAGCATCCCGGAACTTGCAGGCTTTCCTTCCGTGGCCTTCCCCGCAGCTGGCACAGACGGTCCGGTTGCCGGAAGGCTTGGCTGGCTCTCTGTTGGCCTGCTGGAACGGCGCCGGCCGGCGTTGTTGGGGTCTGAGGGCGAAGACCTCTTCCGTATCTACATTCCCGGGGCTTGGACTCCTTCCGACCACATGTGCGGCCGCGGCCGGGCGTTCCCCTTCCGCAGCCTCGTGGGCTGTTGCGGCGTCGAGGGCCTCGTCCAAGGAGAGCCTCCAGTGTCCAACCAACTTGCGCCGCAGCTTGGAGTCCGCCAGGCCCCACACGAACTGCATCAGCAGGTTGTCCTCCACCTTCGGGAACACGCAGTCCACCGCGAGCGCCCTTAGCGCGGCCAGGAAGGTGGCAATGGATTCCCCTTGGGCCTGGACTCGCCTCTGGAAATCCATCCTCTTGGCCAGGAAGGTCGGCCTGGGGCTGAAGTAAGCGTTGAGGACATCCAGGATCTCCCCAAACGAGCTCTCCAAGGCCGTGCGGGGCACCAAGAGGCTCTTGGCGAGGCGGACGGTTTGGGTGCCGCACGCGTTCAGCAGGATTGATCGTTTCTGGTCTGGGTGGCGGATTTCGTTGAGCTCCAAATAGCTGATGAGCTGGTCGACCCATGCGTCCCAGGTTTCTGGCTGCGACGGATCGAAGCGCTCCAGTGTTACATGAGAGCTCTGTCTGGGAAGGCGTGCGCCGGGGCGAGCGGTGCGGTGCTGCTCTCAGGGTCAGCGATGCGATGCTCGGCGAGCGGTGCGGTGCTGCTCTCGGGGTCAGCGATGCGGTGCTCGGCGGTGTCCTTTTCGTTGGCGCTCATGGAGTCACGGAAGGCGTTGAAATCCCACCTTCGTCGCCACTGTAAAGTACTGGGTTTCGGGCCTCATGACTCGGACGACGACATAAGAGAAGACGCGTTTATTCGTACTTCACACAAGACAAGAACAAACAGTAACGGCCGGAGGCCAACTATATACAGTTAGGGGGGACGGCCCTATATTCCTATTGGCGGGTTTGAATCGCCCGCCAATGCTGCCATTGGTTCACTACTGGCGAGCTCAGGAACCTAGTCCCTATTGTTCTCAGAGAGCGAAGCTTGGCTGTATTTCGCCAGCTCTGCCTTCTGATCCCAGGACACAACAGAAACCACCCATACATTTTAAACATTGGAGATAGTAACACACAATGGGAGGGCAGTGACTGCAAGAAAACAGTCCAGTCACATGAGAAAGCAGTGTAATTGGACACGCTTGAACCATGACTACCTACTGCCCTTTATCTCTAGAACTACCTCCCAGAACACCCATATGAAGCAATTTTTTAGGGTGGGCACTTGTCCTTCCCTTGCCATCTTCTTCCCCAGTAAACATCTATGAGGCTGAACCACTGGAACTGAACACATAAGTCAAGATAATCAGATTTGTCTAAAAACTGCTATGATTAAAATTGATATTTGGATTTTTATTTATGGCTTCTAAGCCTTGTACAGTATTGTCCTTGTCACTTCTGCAGAGGCACTCATGTTTTGTTAGGATGCAAAAAAAAATATTTATTTATTTGGATTTATATCCTGCCCTCCCTGTGGATGGGCTCAGGATGACTCACATTTATCAGCTCACATTTATATGGCAGGAGGCAATGGAGGAGGGGTATTTTTCTTCTGATGGTGCTGCACTGGGTTTTTTAAAATGACACTAGGATTAGCATTAGTGTAACATTATGCCTGCACTCTGCCTCTGGTCTGCCTCTGGCCTGCCACTGATGCCATCCTATTTTGTATTGGAGGTACATTGTCTTGGCTTTAGCAGGTTGCCAACATGGAATGGAGCTGGTGTATTTCCAGAAGCGACATTGTACCTAGGAGTTACAGCAGTGTTGGACTTAGTAGCATAATCCTAAACAGAGTTAGACCCTACTATATCCATTGTAGTTGATGGTCTTGGAAGTGTATAAGCCTGATCAGTGTATAAGCCTGATACAAAGCAGCCAGTTTGGTGTAGTGGTTAAGTGTGCGGACTCTTATCTGGGAGAACCGGGTTTGATTCCCCACTCCTCCACTTGCACCTGCTGATGTGACCTTGGGTCAGTCACAAGCTCTGGCACAGCTGTTCTCTCAAGGACAGTTTCTGTCAGAAGTTCTCTCAGCCCCACCTACCTCACAGGGTGTCTGTTGTGGGGAGGGGAAGGGAAAGGAGTTTGTAAGCCGCTCTGAGATGCCTTTGGGCAGTGAAGGGCAGGGTATAAATCCAAACTCTTCTTCTTCTTCTTCTTCTTCTACCATTAACTGCTATTGAAAGCCATTCAGAAGCAGCGTTTAGGATGACACCAGTGTTCCCTCTAAGCTGGGTTAGTGTGAGCTAGCTCACAGTTTTTTAGCCTCCGGCTCATACATTTTTTGTCTTAGCTCAGGAAGTGTTAGGGTTAGGATGGCTCCAGAGCAAACTAATTTATGCAGTAGCCAATAGCTCACAAAATTGAATTTTTGCTCACAAGACTCCGTGGCTTAGAGGGAGCATTGGATGACACCCTTGGATCCCCCCCCCATCAAATCACAGCCGATTTATGGCAACCCCCTAGGGTTTTCAAGGCAAGAGACATTCAGAGATGGCTTAGCCATTGCCTACCTCTGCGTCACAACCATGGTATTCCTTGGAAGTCTCCCATCCAAAAACTAACCAGGGCCAACCCTGCTTAGCTTCCAAGATTCAATGTCATCAGGCTAGCCTGGGCCAATCAGGTCAGGGTCCTCCTTAAATACCCAAGGGAAATATCCCCCTTAATAGAACGTATGTAATGTACATTTATAAAAATGCCTGGGTATTGCACTAGCCATACTTGTGGCTGCTTAAACAGACACTTAAAAACCCTGAAGTCTGGCCTTGACTTTATATTCAGCTCACTAACTAATCTAGTTACCATACAGTTTATTGCTTTCTATCTCAAATGAAATTTCAACAATTATTTTTTTAGGCTGGCTGGGAACCCCAGCTGTGCTCTGTGTGTGTGTGTGTGCACGCGCACGTGTGATTTCACGACAGCCAACACATTAAAGCCTGAATTTTAGCTCTCTGTGTAGTTAGCCGCCGAGCCCCACCTTGCCCACCAAATATGCATAATATTATTATAAACTGCATGATTATTTCCAGACTCCAGAAGGGGGCACATTGTTAAACTGACAGCCCCATTTCATGGCAGTTTACATTTTGCTTATACGGAGAAATGGCTCTAATTGTTGTGCTTTCACCTGGAACTTGGCTTACCCTACAGCAAAGTGGAATCTTCAGTCAGTCTTCCTCTGGCCCCACATGATGGCTTAAATTGGAAATGTAAATCCATCACTCTGAGAAATTAGACCTCCGTGGACCAGACCAAGTGAGATGCAGACTCCTGTACCACAGTGCTCTACCTAGAAAGGTGCAATATGATTACCTTGTGTTTTCCTTTCAAACGCATTTATTTTATCCATTTTTGTTATTCATAATTTATTTCTTTTTATATATGTAGTTTTTACAATATATAGGGTATTTATACATATATGTGGGTCATTGACTTGTGGCAACCTCATAGGGTTTTCAAGAAAATAGACACTGAGAGGTACCATTGCCTGCCTCTGCACTGCACCCCTGGACTTCTTTTGGACATAAATCCAAGTACTAACCAGGGTTGACTCCGCTTCCAATTTCTGACAAGAAGCAAATAATAAATGAGGTATTCAATTATATATGTATATAGATGACAGCCACTGTACATATAAATAATACCATATAAATTGTGAAGAGGAGGAGGAGGAGGGGGAGGAGATTGGATTTATACGCCGCCCTTCACTCAGAGTCTCAGAGCAGCTTACAAACTCCTTTCCCTTCCCCTCCTCACAACAGACACCCTTTGGGCAATGCTCCCTCTAAGCTGTTGTGTCCTGTGAGCAAAGACTCTACTTTGTGAACTACTGGCATTGAAGTTGTGAACAGGTGATTTGGGTACTGCAGAAATCGGTTTGCCCTGGAGCCTCCTTCCTGAGCGAAGGCAAAAATGTGTGAGCCGGAGGCTAAAAAACTGTGAGCTAGCTCACCCTAACTCAGCTTAGAGGGAACACTGCCTTTGGGGTAGGTGGGGTTGAGAGAGCTCTTTCCAGAACTGTCCTTGAGAGAACAGCTCTGACAGAACTATGGCTTGCCCGAGGTCATCCGGCAGCTGCAAGTGGAGGAGTGGGGAATTAAACCTGGTTCTCCCAGATTAGAGTCCATGCACTTAACCACTACACCAAGCTGGCTCTACATATAAAAGACTCTACACTATATCAACAGCAGGCAAACAAATATACAAAGCCAGCCTCAAAAAGCGGAGAACCTTTTCACAAAAATATAAATGGATATAAGAAATAGAACAGGGAACATTCGCTCATCTAACCATTTCCATGTAGATTCTAAATGTAGACGTTTTCTAAAAGACTGCTCTCACCACAGAATTAAATCATTTATTGCAGTTTTCATGATGAGAAGTCACATATGATTCAACTGAGCAAATAAAATTAAAACATAGTTTTGCAGGTCAGCTTTGAGAAGTAAGAAAGCTTTGCTGCTGACCGAAATATGCCCACCAGGAAGATATTCTGTCTCTCTCTCTCTTTTCTTTTGTAAAGAAAATTCTCCAGGTTCACCTGAAAAGGATGGGCTTTCAAGGAAAGCAGGAGAAAATACAATAAAAATAGGATAACTTACAAAACTGTTGAGTCTTGATTTCATGTGGCGTGTTGGTCTGCCATAACAATGATACTTTTCTTTCAGTGGAGCTCTTTCATATTTGCACATGTAAGATCCTCCAGATTCTCCTTTATTCCCAAATACTTACAAGTGTACCAAGACAGTAGAAAGAGTAGGAGTGCACTCTTACCTTTAAATACAGTGACACCATTGCCTTTTCAGCTAAAAACCTTTGGAGGCTTTCACGAACTTGCAGTTAATATTAAACTGTCATTTCTTCTGGCACACTTTTGAATGTTGAGAAGTTTAGAGATTCCCCTTGGTCAATTCCTTTGTTAACAACATAAGAAGAGCCCTGCTGGATCAGACCAGTGATCCATCTAGTCCAGCATCCTATCCCACACAGTGGTCAACCAGTTCCTCTCGAGGGCCAACAACAGGACATAGAGGCCGAGACCTTCCCCTGGTTCAGAGGATTAGTGCCTCTGAGTGTGGAGGTTCCCCTCAGTGCACTCTGCAGTCCACTTCACGTACTTAATTCCAGTTTAACTAAGCATATTCCTAAAATTAATCCTGGGATTGGGGCATGGACACTTTTTGCCAATTTCATTCCCATACTTCAAGTGAACCATAGCAACCTACCCATACAATTTGCTAAAATTCAACACAAATTTTATTTCATTTGGAATACTGTGTACAGTTCTGGTCGCCACATCTCAAAAAGGATATCATAGCATTGGAAAAAGTGCAGAGAAGGGCAACTAGAATGATAAAAGGGTTGGAACACCTTCCCTATGAAGAAATGTTAAAACACTTGGGGCTCTTTAGCTTGGAGAAAAGACGGCTGAGGGGTGACATGATTGAGGTTTATAAGATTATGAATGGGATTGAGCAGGTTGAGAAAGAAGTATTTTCTCCCTTTCTCACAATGCAAGGACTCGTGGGCACTCCATGAAATTGCTGAGCAGTTGGGTTAGAACAGATAAAAGGAAGTACTTCTTCACCCAAAGAGTGATTAACATATGGAATTCACTGCCACAGGAGGTGGTGGCAGCTACAAGCATGGACAGTTTCAAGAGGGAATTAGATAAACATATGGAGCAGACGTCCATCAGTGGCTATTAGCCACAGGGTATAGATGGGAACTCATAGTCTGGGGCAAGTGATGCACTCTATTCTTGGTGCTGGAGGGGGCAGCAGTGGGACGGCTTCTAGTGTCCTGGCCCCACTGCTGGATCTCCTGATGGCACCTGGTATATTTTGGCCACTGTGTGACAGAGTGTTGGACGAGATGGGCCATTGGCCTGATTCAACATTGGCTTCTCTTATGTTCTTATGTTCTAAATTTAGTTCAGCTTTAATTATAAATAAAAATCTTAGCTCAGCCCTCATCGTCTGGTGGCCTCCTCTGGGTATATTGCTTGCAATTACAAAACAATAAAACAAAAAGGACTTACAGGTTTCAAAGGGTTTCTTGACTCCCTATAATTTCCCCTTTCATGCTCAAACTGTGGAAACCATCCCTTTCTCTACCAGCCTTCCATCAGAGTTTTGATCAAACCAGGGGGAGAATAGCTGAAAAGAAGGTATGGGGAAAAACAGTAGCGGTCGAATTCTGAGAAAAGGGAAAGTAATTTACTTGGACCGAAGCTATAAATCTACCAGGCAATAATGACCATCTCTTGACACTGGTGTTGACATTGATCAAGTGCACTGTCCAAGGCTTTTCTCCCCTCTCAACCTTGAAGTATTTCCTGATTCTCCCTGCTAGTATTTATGTGGGGATGTCAAAGGCAAAGTCTAAGGATGTGGCAAAAGAGGCAAGGATTACCCATATTGCACGATCACTTCCTGAAAGAGTGAATGCCATTCTTGTGATCCAAGCAGGTAGAAAAGTTACCGGCTATATAGCCTAAAAAATATTGTATCAGCAGATTTGGGCTTGGATAATGCCATGAGCCTGAACTTGAACAAATAACCAGCCATGTGTACAGAGGGGATTCAATTAATGAAACTCCACTTTTAAACTCAACCATTTGGGAGTGGGTATTGCAACGACTATTGATCACCTGCTGTTTGGAACTTGTCGAGAAAGAGTGGATATATCATCCTGTAAGCCTGACATTAGATTTCCCTATGTGTTTTTCCCCCCTTATCTGCTTTTTGGGTAGCTATATTTTGTATTCAGTTATTGAAGTCAGCAGAAAGTGCTTCACCCAATTTCCTATTTTTGAAAAAGTGGTCTTGAAAACAATTTGGTTTCAGATCCTTATCAAACGTTACTTTTCTCCCATGTCTAAACTCCCCGAAGAGCTTACTAGGCTATGCAGATTGGAGCCAGCAAATATGAAGACACACAGAGAGCCAATGTGGAGTAGTGGTAGAGTGTCATTGTAGGACTAGGGAGACTTTGGCTCAGTTCCCCACTTGGCCATGAAGTTTGTTGTGTGCCAATCACTCTCTTGCACCCAGAGGTATGGGTTGGGTTGTCACCAATATGCAGATGACACCCATCTATCTGTTGTTGGACAGCCAGTCTGACTCCAAACTGGAAGATCTAGACTGGGCGTTACAAGCTGTGGCCAGTTGGCTTAGACTGAGTCAGCTGAAATTGAATCCAATGAAGACGGAGGTCCTGTGCCTGAGTCAGAGTGGTCCGAGGGCAGGGATCCCACTCCCGATCTTCAGTGGGGCACCACTCATGCCAGTGCCGGAGTTTAGGAGTTTGGGAGTGCTCCTAAATGCCTCCCTAACAATAGAAGCCCAGGTAGCAGCCACTGCCAAGTCGGCCTTTTATCACCTTCGACTGATTAGGCAGTTGCTTCCCTTCCTTGAATGCAAAGACCTGGCAACAGTGATCCGTGCGATGACCACCTCGAGATTGGATCACTGTAATGCACTCTACATGGGGCTGCCCTTGTTGCAAATCCAGAAGCTGCAGCTGGTGCAAAATGCTGCAGCCAGGCTGCTGATGGGAGATCTGGGACCCAGAATCAGCTGGCTCTCCCAAGCTTCAAGGAGGCCAGATTGGTTGCAACTAGGGCCAGGGCATTTTCAGTGGCGGCTCCTCTCTGGTGGAACAAGCTTCCAGAAGAGACCAGGGCCCTGCGGGACTTCTCTCTGCTCTGCAGGGCCTGCAAAATCAAGCTGTTTTGGAGCCGCCGCCACCTAATACTCCATCGCCAGCAATTAATAACTATGCTGGCTGAACCCTGATCCACCGGTCCCTTAAATACTGCCCATGCCAATCACCTAAGACAGCCAACGAAGACCGAAGAGCCAACCTTAAACTGAGGACATTGCTAGTACTTTATTATGTTTTACCATGTTTGAGTTTTTAACATTGTATGTATGTGTATTTATGTGATTTTATGCATTGTATTGTCTGATTTTATTCTGTTGTAAGCCGCCCTGAGCTGGCCTAGGCTGGGAGGGCGGGGTAAAAATCTAATAAATAAATAAATAAATAAATAAATAAATAAATAAATAAATAAATAACTTGCCTCATAAAGTTGTTCCAAGGCTCAAATGGAAGAGAGAAGAATCAGGTGAGCTGCTAGGAGACCATCTAAACCTATCCAAAACCTCACATGAGAAGAAATCACATGACTTTCCTGGCTCCATGGGCCCCAGGGCTACCAGGATGCCTAGAATTCTACCCCATAGTCCTCCCTGATGGTTCTGCCCCTGAGAAGTTTAATTACTTGAATATTTTCTCTTTCCAAGGGCTGCATGCTCAAGCTGAAAGGAATATCCATTTCTAAAAGGGTTCACAATTAGGAAATGTATATATTCCTTTCAGGCTTAATTATAAGATGTTTGAAAAATGAATGGCCAAAGTTCAAGGGAGTTGTAAGCATCTCCGCCATCACATAAAAGCAAAGCATCTATGAATCATTAAACATTTCCTTTAAATGGAGGGTTGTTCTAATGCCGAACATCACAATTGACTGTGAAATGACAAGCACCCCGCCGTTGCCTTCTTACACGCAGCTAACAAAAGACCCACAATCCTGGTTGTCTTTGTTGTTGTCCAACAGATAATGCAAATCTCTCCATGAGATCAAACTTTGAAACACAGCAATAACAAACAGCCCTTCAGATACATGTACATAAAAGCGCTTTGGATGATAATGCTGTGCAGGCTCGATTAGGAGATTTTTTTTTTTTTTTTTAAGATAATCTGCAGAAAGTTCAAGCAATCTAACTTGCTCCGGAGTGTCTGAGCTTTGCTTTCAGTATCAAATGAAAGGAAATTCTTTGCCTCCCCTTGTCTTATCCCATACTCCACTTCTGGCGATAGGATCTTCACTCTCCTAGAGAATCAAAGGGCTACGAAAGATCTCGGGCCTGCAGAGGACAAAAGGCAGAGGTTAGATGAGAAAGTACTGTCTCAAACTAGGTCAAATTACATCCACATCTTGGTTCAGCTACCTCTCTTTCAGTTCACATCTGGGGCAGGAATCTGATCTCTTTTGTCCACCCCAAACAGGGCCAGTGCCTGGTGTGTTTTTTGTTTGTTTGTTTGTTTTTCTGCACACTAGGCAAGGCTACCTTCTGGCGCTTCCCCCCACCCGTGTGCCCACCAATTTTCAAACATAAATGCATTTTAGGAAGAATGAAAAATACAAAATTTGAAATTGCTAATTTCTTTTTTTTTAATTGTGAGAACAAGTAATACAATCTCTGATTTTCTCTCTCAAACAGAAAAATATAAATCACAAAGCATTTTGAAAAATCTTGTTAATTGTGATGTTGAAATTTAAGTCTCTTGAATGTTTCCATTTCAGGCACATCAGAATCTCATTTTGCGTGCCTTTTCTTTAGCAAATTTTGTCACCCTTCAGGTCAAGTGCTGATGCTTCAGCGTGTTCAGTTGAAATAGTTGCCAAACCAAGTAGTCTCTTTGGCATCATTGTCAAGCATATGTGTGTTTTTATAAGTTTGCATTTTGAGAAGCAGCATTCACCACTTGCCACTGACAATGGAAGTGTGAGAAGGATCCTTGTTCTATGTGTTTCAGCCCACTGTTGAAAATTGTGGGGCACGCACTGCATTTATCAGATTTATTTGGTGTGAATCAATCCCTAAACTATGGAAGTTGACCCAAAGGGCAGCAGAGCACTCTGCACGCAAAGCTAGATTGCTGATATGATGTCTCAAACATTTCTGCCTCAGGTGAGGGACAAGGGAAGGAGTTCTCAGTAAGAACACTTAAAGGTATACCAAGGGGGTGATCACACGCACAATTAGTCCCGCCATAGGTGCGAATGTTGGGCAGATTTAAAGGGCACGATCAGACACAAACATCTGGGAAGTGCCCCGCACCCGTCGCCAACCCATTTTGTTCTGCTGCAGAAACAGAGTAAAAAGACACCAGGGAAAGTCCAGTAGTAAATGGGTTGTGACAGGCTACCAACAGACTTTCCCATGTCTGATCACTCCAGCACGTGATCATGGCATCGGGATGGTCTGATCAGGCCGTCCTGACTCTGTGCCAGTCCCCCCCCCCCTTGATATGCGCATCATTGCAAACTCCATAAGGAGCCCTCAGTGAGGAGATGCAATTCATCGATTCCTTGTTGAAGCGCATCAGAAACAAATGGCAAAAAAACCCCACCCCTGACTCACCTGCAGCTGCATCTGATCATGCAGTGGCGGGCTGTGCCTGTAGCTTCCAAGGACTGTGTAATCACGCAACTGTGGGTCAAATTCCTCCAGAGGAAATAACCTCACTTACCCCCACTTTATCTCGTATTTGTGATGGCCCCCCAAGTAGCAAATGGGCTGAGCACTAAAGGAAGACCATCAAAGTCTCTCCAGACTAGGTGATAGGTCCATTTAGTCCAGCATCCTGTCCTTGAGAAGACAGACCATGCAAGCAATGACCTTCTTACACTGATGCTCCCATCCTGCCTCTGAACATGGGGAGTCAGCTTAGCCATCGTGGCTAATAGCCATGGATAAACTACTCCATGATTTGACTCCAGTAGTACTTTAAATACTACTGGATAAAATACTACTGCATGATAAAAAGCAGAGACATCATCTTGCCAACAAAAGTCCGCATGGTCAAAGCAATGGTATTCCCCGTAGTAATGCATGGCTGCGAGAGTTGGACTATAAGGAAGGCCAAGCGCCGAAGAATAGATTCTTTTGAACTATGGTGCTGGAGAAGACTCTTGAGAGTCCCTTGGACTGCAAGGAGATCAAATCAGTCAATCCTAAAAGAAATCAACCCTGATAGTTCCCTGCAAGGCCAGATCCTGAAGTTGAAGCTCAAATACTTTGGCCACCAAATGAGAAGGGAGCATTCACTGGAGAAGACCCTGATGCTGGGAAAGATTGAAGGTCAAAGAAGGAGGGGACGGCCAAGGATGAGATGGTTAGACAGTGTCATCGATGCAACGAACATGAAATTGAGCAAACTTCAGCGAACAGCGGAAGACAGGAGGGCCTGGTGTAATCTGGTCCATGGGGTCACGAAGAGTCGGACTCAACTGTGCAACTGAACAACAACAGTACTTTAAAGACCAACAAGATTTTCAAAGTATAAGTTTTCTTGAGTCAAAGCTCCCAGAAGGTCTCTAAGGTGCTACTGGACTGTTATCTATCTGGTCTATGGCAGATCGACATGGCTTCCCATTCAAAACTATCTCCCCCATGAGTTTGGCTCATCCCCTTTTGAAGCCACCTTGACAACATCTTGTGAAATCCTTGGTGTAATTACATGCCTCGTGTCGACTTTTGTCATGTATCAACTGCTGATCCATTTAACTGAGTGCCTCTAAGTCCTGGTGTTATGGGAGAAGGAGTGGGAACAGGTTTGGTATCTCTCTCCACATGGAAGGAAATTCAAGGAAGGGGGAGAGGTTCTGTTAGATTGGCAGCAGAGGAAAGCCAGTATTCTACACCATGTAACAGCTTTCTGTGAACAGGGAGGGAGGATGGATTCAAGTAAAAAAAACCCTTGCCACATTCTATTCCTCAATTTCTACACAGTCTGAATTGGGCAGAAGGTGCTGGATTATTCTTAAGAAAAGCCTCTCCTCCACAAGGAACCTTTGCAGTGAATGTTAATTATAATGTGTGGATTTTTTTTAATTTCTGGGAACCACTGTTCTGATTGAAAAGCAGGAATAAAATGCATAAAATGGTAACAAAGTCCTATGGACCAAGGTAGCAAGTGTTTAGGCCATGCTCGGGGGTGGGGGGCTCTCTGCCCAACTTTGAATTTTACAGGAATTTTGAGGCAAGGTTTATTCTGGGTTGCTCCAGATCTCAATATCCCTCTTTCTGTTTGTTTAAATCTCGGGGTTTCTTCCAAGAAGCTCAGGGCAGCCTGTTTCTGCCTTCCACATTTTATCATCACAACAGCCCTGTGAGGTTGCTTAGAGGAAAAGCCAGGAACCAGGTCATTGTCTCACAGTGAGACTTGCCTCTGAGTGAAGATTTGCACTTGGGTCTCTCCAGCGCGGGAGTCCAACACACTCACCATTTTCCTGTCCTTGAACGGTGTGAGAAGTGTCTTGAAATGCAAATACAATCAGGCCCATATGCACGGAAATTGCCCTTTTCAAAGCAGTCACAGGCTCTGTCAATTTTTCTTTTCTTTTTTGGAGCCGTCCACTACCACTGCAAGGTCCCCTCCTTGGTCTGTTGCTGCCAGCTCAGATTCCACCAGGGTATATATGACACTGGGATTATTTAGCCCAACAGGCATCACTTTCCTCTTGCTCACACTGAAACTCATTTGCCATTTTAATGCCCATTCATTCTCCCAGTGTGAAGAGATTTCTACTCCAGCATTCCATTTAAAACTTCCAAGGCAACCTACAAACCTCCAGCTACATAACTTGAAAATATTAACACCAAACCACTGCAAGCCATGCAAACCACATCTGTGAAAAACTGCAGAGGCAAACCTTTAACAATAGCAAATTAAAGCCTGCTAATATTAACATTGGCCTCAACCGCAGGAACATTCAACCAGCCAGGGCTGGCTCGCTCACTAGGTGAACTAGGCATTCGCCTAGAGTGGCCGGCCCTTAGGGGTGCCAAACTGCACCTGCCCCCCACCAAAAGCCCCCCCCAAAGCCCTGCATGCATCTAGTCCCTGACCGGGGACCGCTGCCGCTGCCTCTTTCACCCCAAGTCCGGCGTCCAGTGCACCCAGAAGCAGCTGGGGAAGGAAGCAAGGAGGGAAGAAGCACCCCCCCACACTGTGCTTAGGGCCTGTCCTGAGGCACAGGTGGCCTGCAGGGCGGGGAGGAGGTGGATGGTGCCGCCTAAAGGGCCCAGCGGCAGAGCAGCTCACATAGGCATGCACGGTGCATAGAGGGGACTGGAGCAAATCTGCCACCACTTCCTTCTCTGAGATGGGCCTGCTCAGACCGGATGACTCCTCCACACTGCCCTCAGTGAGTTTTCTTGGCACCGCCCCCACGGGGAGCGAGGGGACAGGGTGCATGCAGCTGGGGGGGTCCCGGTCCCCCGGGGGGGAAGGAGAGATGGGGGGAAGGGGGGAAGAAAAAGCAGAAGGGCCACACTCGGAAGAGCCTTGTAGCCCCCTCTCCCCCCCACCCGATGTGCCCAGCTTAGCACCTGGCTTGAGCACCAGCGAGGCACACAGTGGTGGTGGGGAGACACAAGGTGAGGGGGGCGCCACAAGGCAGCCTCGCCTGGGGGGGGGCGCTAGTTTTGCCTAGGGCACCAAAAAACCTCGGGCAGGCCCTGCAACCAGTGACAATAAGCTCCTCCAACCCCACACAACCGACCCAGGTGGAGGACATTCTTCCCTGCCTCTGCTGTCTCAGCAATGAAGCTACGTAACCTCCCCTCAGGTGAACTTTCTTTGGCGAAACCTGCACCAGGGAAGTTCCACTCCTACCACCTGTTCTGCTTGCTGAGATGGAGCCAGGAGAGGAGCCTGTGGAGTTGCGTGGGCCAGGAAAATGGGGGACAAAGAGAAGTGACTCATCGCTGGCTCTGGCCAATCCCTTGGGTGGATTCCACCAGTGGCTGGCTGCAAGGGCAGGCACAGCACTGGGCTGCACCATGCAGGGAGGGGGAGAGACCTGGCTTCCTTTTCCCTGGCACACTCACTCACTGGCTGCTGGTATGTGTGGAGTACTGGAGAGGGGCTGGCTTGCTGGAGGTGAGTGACTGAGTGAGTGCCTGCCTTCTCTTTTGCGGCTGCTGTGCCCAGGGCCAGTCACACCCTAATGATGATTGTCAGTCCTGCACTCCACTGAGGTCTGCGCCCTAGGCAGCTGCCTAGTTGGCCTAATGGTAGCACAGGCCCTGACCACAAAAGAAAGCAACCTTTTCTTTTTGTCCTAGCTTTATAAGTGAAGGAAAAATTCTCACACCAAAGGGTGTGCATTTGTGGTTGTTTTTTTCTCTAGAGCTTTGTAGCCCTTGAGAACTATTCAAGCCCCCTGTCTGGCACATGAACACCCGGGAACAACCTGGTCTGAAGAAGAGTATATTGGAACAGCCTGTCTGAGGACGAGTTCTGAAGAACTCAAAATCTTGTACACGGTTGTAAGGAATTTATGGTTTATACTAATAAAAAGGTATTGTGTGGATTGTTGCTTGTTTTTGGACATGACAGGCCACCCATTGGTCCCCTCATTTAGGGCTACCACAGTCACAAGGCCTTCAGCTCATGGTGGTTGCCAGCTTCCATGTGGTTCACAAAACCAAAATAGGAAATACCAAAGTAATTTTTATATATTTAATTTATTCATTTTTATATATTTTATTTTTTCTATTTTTTCTGTATTTCTTAAATTATTCACCATTATATTAATTATCGCATAAACATTATCACATAGAAAGAATAATATATTGTACGTGCTTTTCACTTTGGAGGAAGCCTTGAGCTCACTAAGAGAGACTTTTTGCAGCGTTCATTGGTGAAATTTGGATAAATATCTTGGTATTTGGCAACCTTGTGTTTGGAAATATCTGTTGAACTCCCCTGAGGAAGACCCTGAAACAGAGGATATCTGGACCTCTGTTGGAGGAAGAATGAGCACTAAATCAAAATAGAGTTAAAGGAGTCCTCATTCTTAAAACTTTTCTACAATTAAGGAGAACTGGTATTAATAAAGGGGTTGTGCAATACCTTTTCTTATATAAAAAGACCATACAAAAATTTTGGATATATGGCTGAAGATCTCCTGGGATTATTACAACTGATGTCCAGGTGACAGAGATCAGTTTACCTGGAGAAAGTGACCATTTAGAAAGGTGGAGTGTATGGCATTAAAACCCATTGAAGTCCCTCCCCTCCCCAAACCCTTCTCAGGCTCCACCCCCAAACCCTGCAGGTATTTCCCAACTTGGAACTGGTAGAAGAAGAGAAGAGGAGATTGGATTAATACCCCGCCCTTCACTTGAAGTCTCAGAGCAGCTTACAATCTCCTTTCTCTTCCTGTGGGGCTCAGAGAGCTCTGAGACAATGGCTCTTGAGAGAACAGCTCTGAGAGAGCTTTGACTGACCCAAGGTCACCCAGCAACTGCATGTGGAGGAGTGGGGATTCAAACCCATTTCTCCAGATAAGAGTCCGCCACTCTTACCCTCTACACGAAACTGGCTGTACCCATGGAACGTGACTTTCTCAGCTCCTCCTTCTTCGGCAGGCCAAAATTCCCACTGAAATCCTGTTCCCAGTGGACTCATTTTTGAAGTGTAGGACTATATTGACATGGGCATGTGTCTAGAGAACACAAGTGTCTGACTGAATTTAATAACTCTTTTTCCTTTTCCGATAGCAACATGGGTCAGAAAAATGCCAAAGTTAACTTCCAGGACCAAGCCAGATTGTAAGCAATGAATGTCAACATCATGAAGTCTAGCTTAAACCAATGAATATGAATCTCACTGCAAGTACACCACTGTACTGCAATAAATTAAGAAAACAAATAACCCTCGACACTCTTAAACCAGTGAGGAATGGAGTTCCAAAACCTACTATAAAGGTTGTTTTATTAAAAGCTGTAGCCTCGGGCTGTTGTCAGTGTGACAGTATCTTTAAACATCTAAGAACCAAAAGCAAGAGAAATAAGGTATTGATTCCTCACCTGTGCTGCTTTTATGTATTTTTTTTTTAAAAAAAAGCTCATTGCAGACTTTTTAACTTACTGTATTTGTTTCTTTTTTTCACTTCACTTTAATAGTTTGAGAAAAAGCCTTTTGGAAGGTGTTCAAGAATATCTGTACATAAGGATGCATGCCAGTTTCTCCCCCCCTCACACACACACACACACTCTATTGTGAATCTTCACAGAACATTATCTTTGATAAAAGTGTGGTGACTGAAAGGGACAGTTTTGTCATCACTAGGAAAGTGAGGAGTGAGGCCTGATGGATGGAAGGAGGTTTCATGAATTTTGATAAAGCTTTTCCACGTGGGAGGGGGGTGTTATAGCATGGACAGTTGTGAATTTGTTGATGTTCACTCCTCCTCCTCTTTTTTTGGTTGATGGCCTAACAGGGTTCAGATCAGGCCTTGCTTATGTTCTAATAAAGTTCTGTTCTGTTTTGATACCAGGTATTGTGGGGTTACTACAGAAGGTGTTTAAAAATTGCTGCCTCACCTAAGTCTAGGGTTGCCAACCTCCAGGTGGTAGCTGGAGATCACTAGGTATTACGACTGATCTTCTGGCAACAGAGATCAGATGGAGAAAATGGCTGCTTTGGAAGGTGGATTCTATTATACCTCATTGAAGTCCCCCTCCTCCCCAAACCCTGACTTCCTCAGGTTCCACCCTCAAAATTTTAAGGTATTTCCCATTCCTTGAACTGACAACTCTTGTGGGGAGGGGAAGGGAAGGAGATTGTAAACCGCTCTGAGAGTCCAAGTGAAGGGCAGGATATAAATCCAATCTCTTCTTCTTCTTCTACCTAGGCGTGTCATATGGTAGAGTTACCATATTTTGAAAAGAAAAAAAAGAGGACATATTTCCCAACTGACTACTTCAAACAAGTGATAACTATGACAATATCCCTACTGTTTAAGCTGTGATAATCGCTACCAACTGGGAATATTCCCAGCCTTCCAACCCAAAAAGAGGACATCCTCAACATTTTTTAAAAAGAGCCCAAAAGAGGATGGACACCCAAAAAGAGGACATGGCCTTTGAAAAGAGGTCATCGGGTAACTGTTGGGATACTGGGAATCCCCATGATGCCTGTATGGGTCTTCAGCTGGCCCCAGTTCTCATTTCTTTGAAAATTGTGTCTCAGAGACTTCTCAGTCTTGAGATCTGAGGTAAAATGTACAGGCAATATCCTGCCCCAGTCATTCAGTAAGGGGAAAAAAAAGAAAGAACTTTGTTCTGCTTTCCACTGACAGGTTTGCAACATCTTTCTCTGAGAAACTATGATGCTGTCTGAAAAGAAAGCCTGAGTGAATCTTGGCATGAGGGTTAGGCTAAAAAGATTTTTTTCCTTTGATCCTCCTCCAACTTTTTGGTGCAGTCATTGCCAAGAGCAGACACAAAACAAATCTCACTGCAGGATCCCAGTGAGAAACGTGTAAGGAAATTATCAACAACCGTGTGCTGATAACATTTTAAATTTCCTTTTTTTTTAGGACTTGGTTTGGATTTTTCTTTTTGTCTGGACAGTCTCTTGTTTAATTACATACCTATGTTTCCTAAGAATTTGAAGGATATTGCCTTACATCGAATTACCAGAGCCAGAAATGTCTTTGCACGGCACTGGAAGCAAGATATAATCCTCCAAATCGAAGAATGGATTAACAAACTTAAAGAGAGATATATACTAATTAAATTGACAGCACTGAGAAATGGCAGGGATGTGAAACATATTGAGACAATCTGGTAACCACTTCATCAAAGACTAAGAGATTTAGCTCGTTAGGGTCTATTTTTTTTTTGTGGATTCAAGGAATGCTACTCTGTAATGTATCATTATGCTTGCAATTTTTTAAAACAACAACAGATAGATAGATTACATTTTGAACTTTTGTTCCTAAAACAAATGGAAGCATTCCTGAAAGGTAAGTCAAACTGAGTAGAGGGCCAACAATTAAAACTTAATTTATAAATAATGTGTAAAAATACATGTATTTATCCATAAAGAATTAAAAATATATATAGGGGCCCAATCACACCTCATGTAAAAATTCCTAAATCATATATGCACAAGCTCTTTGCTAAAGGGACAATCTTGTTGAGGACACTTTGGCTTGGACTGAACAGCTATTGAAAGGCACCTTTTGGACCAGAAATTAGTATCAGTGAAATATCATTTGGCATATGACTGGATCTTGGGAGGCCTCATTTGGACTTTCATTCTATGCCTAGCAATTCCACTCTGGAACAATTCCTTCCTGGTCCATTTTGCATCTATGCTGTATAATTGTATTGTAATATGTACTGTGGGATAAGCCAATTTGTTCCTCATTGTGTTTGACCTCTGAAGAAGGCCCTAACAGACCGGAAGGCATCAGGTCAAGTCCATTGACCCTTGTGTATATATGATTTTGGAATTTTTACATGATGTGTGATTGGGCCCCCATATATTTTTTTACAGATAAATACCTGTATTTTTACACATTATTCATACATTAAGTTTTAATTGTTGTCCCTCAACTCAGTTTGATATACCTTTTCAGGTTCTTGATACTACTTTTCAGGATTAAGTTTGTTTCCCTTCTTTGTTCAAAGCATTCCTGAAAAGCCATGCTGGTTTATGTGGATATGTCTGCTGACCTCCATGAACCCAAACAGGAAAAAGCCAACTGAAAGCATTAATATTGATTGGAAACTAGACAGTTCTCCAGTAATCTGGTAGCATTCATAGATACCTGGAGCTTCAGTGGAAGCTATCCTTTCCTGTAGCATTCTCAAAGCAGGGTTGGGACTGAGAAAGGGGTGCGAAAGGAGATAAAAGGAGAAGGGGCCGAATATGTATTTTTGAGTGTTGCCACCTGGTGGACAAATGGAAGACCAAGTGTTTAGCTAAATAAGACTCTCAGCATGCTCATGAAGTTTAACTTTTTAAACCCATGATAGATGTAGATTTGACAGCTGAACACTATAGCAGCAGAACTGCCAGTAGTCCTCCCGACCTCCTCTACCCCTTGGTATGCCAGAAGGGGGGAAATGGGGGGAACCCTGTCACAATGATGGCGAGTGAACCCTGAAGGGATGCCAGCTGCTCTAGGATTCAGGGGAAACTCTATGGTAAAATTATTAGAGTTGAATGCGGAAGTGATGTCAATCCATCAACATGACAGTGACCTCCATGTCCCCCCCCCCCACCCCCCAAGTCTTCTATTAGGAATCAGCCACTGGCTGGCAACCCTAGATAGGCCCTGATCACATGCAGAAGTAGCCACGCGATACGCACAAATGCCAGGTGGCTTCTATGGGCGCGATCACATGGAAACATCTGGCAAGCGTCCTGTACCCGTTGCCAACCCGTCTCGCTCTGCTGAAGAAGCAGAGTTAATAAATACTGGGGAAAGTGCAGTATCAAACGGGTTCGCGACAGGCCACAGACTAACTTCCCCATGTGATCGCTCCAGCATGCTCCTATTATGTCAATGATCCCTTGTTGCAGCATGCTGGAAACAAGCAGCGAAGGAAGAAACCCGATTCACCCGCCGTTGCATCTGATCACGCAGTGGTGGGTCAAGTCACTACGGCGCAAATAGCCTCGCTTCCTGCCCCCCCCCCCCGTGTTATCCGGCACGTGTGACCGCACTTGTAGATGACAAGGCCTTTGAAAAATCAAGCCCAAGCTCCAGTTAGAACCTTAATTAACTGATTTACATGGTGCTAGCTTTAGTGTTCTTGAGCTTCTTTGAGAGCCATGGCTATTAGCAAGATGATACATTTTTAACATAAAATAAATAATAGTAGAAAGCCCTTCCCTGAAGGAAACAGAGCTTCTTTTTAAAAAGAGAGAAGACTGCAGGAAGGGAACAGGGCTTAGGCTATTCTGACACTCTCTATAGTAGGGTTGCCATCCTCCAGGTGGGTCATGGAATCCTCTTGGGATCACAGCTGATCTCCAGACTACAGACTCTCCTTCCCAAAGTCTTCAGGAATTTCCCAAGCCAGAATTGGCAACTGCTTGGAAGTATAAACTGGAGAAAGGTATTCCCACCCTCTCCTTAGCTGTAAATTCAGGAGATGACTCTGGAGTCAGTTATTACTCAAAAGGAAGAAGGGAGGGAGGTTCCTGCTCCTTTTAACTAGCTTGTCTTTGGTTTATTATCTGTTCCACGCTTCTGTAATGTGATTTTTATTCAAAGCATAGCTCTGAGGAAGGAGGATTAAGGTTACCCTTTTAATTAAGTCAATAAATGATTTAACAAAATGCAATCTCCCCCAGCCTTAATTATGGCACCTGAGAATCCTGCGTATCAGGCAAATAAATATTTTACTTTGCAGAAGAGAAACAGAGCCGGTAGGTAGGAGCATCTGAGGCAAACCGTATCAGACGGAGCTAAGTGTTAGTGGCTGAAGGCCTTCTGACTGAAAAACACCGACCCTATACAGTAGCTTTCTGGAATGCATTTCACATGCAGTCTTATTTTCACAGTGGAATCAATAGATTGGATAGACTTGTCTGGTATTCTGGCAAAATAATTGTTTTATGTCAATACTTTTTGGGGGAGTACTGGACAAAGTAATTCCATCAGCAAGGCTAGTGTTGGTACAGCACAGTCCCACAGCCCTCTGGTCCCTGAAGACCCAACCTGAAACCCTTGACCAACAGGACATGTTATTCTAGTGCTAATCACTGAGTAACAGGGAGGACTTGAATGACCATACAGTCTAGAGGTGCCAAGCCTGCGTCTGGCAATTCCAGGAGTTTTGGGGAGGGGCATGGGAAAGGGAAGCATCAAATGACTTGGTAACATCACTTCTGAGTGATGTGATACCACCATGTCACAGGACATTCTAAGAATTCCCCCACTCTCTATGGTAAAGACCATAGAGATTGGGGAAATTCCCAGAGCATTGTGGGCATGGCTATCGGAAGTGACCTGCTGCAGTGGGCAACCTGATAAGACTAATGCACTCTGCTGCTTCCTCAGAGTACTCCACCAAGACTGAAATGGGAGAGTGTCCCAAGGCCTATGTGCCTAGATCTCTGCTCCCTGCAGGCCCCCAGCAGGACCATCATTTAAGGAGAGAAAGAGAGACAGAGAGACAGAGATTACATTATCTGGTACTATCCCTGTCACTAAAGTTTGGCCCATCCATTGTCAGGAACAGAGATCATACTTTGCCTGATCCTGTTTGTGACAATCGCCATCATTTCCCTCATGACTTGTCTTCATGAAGCTGTCTTGTGCTTCTTCCCATATTATTAGATGTATATTTAACCACCTTTTGAATGTTTTTTTTTAAAGAACCCTGTCAAAGGAGAAGTGTAGTCACAAGAGAATAACAGTAAAATGTCACCTTGTAGGGACTTTTTCCTGCCAAAAACCAAAAACTGTACTGCACACTCATTCTTAATTGCCAGAGTTCACAAACTGACAATATACAGCAGGATTCTTTGAGGGCAAATTGACATGAACTGACAATACTGAAGGCTAGGATGTGGGAAACCTTCACAAGAGGCTTTGTTATTCCTATCAAAATGCTTTTTGGTGTCTTTGAAACCTGTCTGAGAAATTTTGCTATTCTGAGCCAAATTCTGGCTTCATTTGAAATGCTTCCAATGCCTTTCCTCAGGAGGAACCCTTGAATCCACATCCAATTTCACCTGAGATCATTCTAATGAAGAAGCTTCTGCTGTGCATTATAGTTCATGCTGGATGTCTGCTGTGGCAGAAGCAAACTGATAGCCCATGTTACTTCTGGTAAGATGGACTGGAAATTAGAAGAAAAAAAGAATCTGTGCTTGTTACAGGTATCCAACAGTACCACTCAGTATGGCACCTTAAAAATGAATACTATGGGGTGGCATCCTGCCAGTCCACTCAACCAGTGGTTCCACCACAAGGACCCTTCCTCTAGTTGAAGAACTTCTTTCTTCTGATGAAGGTTCCTTGTATCAGATGAGGGCTCATTGCATTTTTTATTTTATTTATTTTTAGAAGAAGAAGAAGAGATTGGATTTATACCCTGCCCTTCACTGCCCAAAGGCGTCTCAGAGCGGCTTACAAACTCCTTTCCCTTCCCCTCACCACAACAGACAACCTGTGAGGTAGGTGGCGCTGAGAGAACTTCTGACAGAAACTGTCCTTGAGAGAACAGTTGTGCCAGAGCTTGTGACTGACCCAAGGTCACATCAGCAGGTACAAGTGGAGGAGTGGGGAATCAAACCTGGTTCTCCCAGATAAGAGTCTGCACACTTAACCACTACACCAAACTGGCTCTTATACCCTGTCCCCTCACCCCAGGTCACAGGTCTCAGGGCAGCTCACAACACAAGTAAAACAATCTGTAAGTAAAGATAAAAACATACTTACAAAAATAATTAAGTAGCAAACTATAAAGCAGAACCCTAGCTTAGGCATTGTGAGAACAACATGCCAGTATGACTGCTGTGATGCAACCCTATGACATTCGGCGTTGTGGGTCAGTGGTAGAGCATCTGCTTGAGATGACGTCCCAGGTTCAATCCCCAACATCTCCACTTAAAAGGACCAGGCAGTAGGTGATGGGAAAGACCTCCACCAGAGACCCTGGGGAGCTGCTGCCCGTCTGAGTAGACAATGCTAATCTTGATGGGCCAAGGGTCTGATTCAGTATAAGGCAACATCATGTGTTCATGTAACTGATGCTCATTTGCATAAGATACCTCTTCAAAGTGTACTGTGCAAATCATTAGGCATTACTCTTACATTTAGTCAAACCACAGGCTTTAGATTTCAGGTTTGGGTACGAATTTGACTGAAACTAAGACTCAATTCAGATGTTACCAGAAGAGGGTGAGAGTCATTACAAATATGGCTGCTTCCCAGGCTGTGCTGATCACTTTTGAAGAATATGGTCAGATCCTTATTAGGGATGCTTGAACTCCTGCTGTTTGGATCACCTTGTGATCACCAGATGATAATATGTTGCTAATTCATCAATGATTGGATTGACTGATCAGCAGGCTGAAGTTTGCTGTGTGCGGCAGTAGCTGCACAAAAGTGTTTACACACTCAGCTTTTAGGCATGCGTGTATTCTCTTACATCCCAATGTCAACACTCCTCAGACAGTTATTTTCTCTGCAACCATATTTAAATCTATCTTCCAAAATGAATTAGTGTTAAAGTAGATCCAACGTGATATAATGATTAAGAGCAGCAGACTCTAATCTGGAGAACCAAGGCCCCGTTCACATGGAGCATTTGCCCCGCTGAAGGCATGTTAGCCCTACGGACTTTCCGTGTGCTGTCACACCAGCACATCTGGGAGGCGTAGCACTCCCGTGGCCAACCCACGGCTTCCCGTGGAAAACGCGGAGTAAAAAACTACTAGAGTCGAAGTACTAGTTTCCGGAAACCCTGGGGCAAAGGCCAGAGTCTGATCGCGGGAGTGCCAGTATCCCGTGGCTTCCGATGCCCGCCCATGTCCCGGGGTTTCCGGATGTTGTAAGTTTCCATGGGATACGCACCAACGCTGAATGATGCATGCGCACACGCAAGACACCGACAGCGGCCCCCCCCCAATGGCACATGTGTCCTTTGCTACAGCACGGCTTGCATGCTCTGCTGTGCTGCTTTTTTGCCGCGCTGTAACAGCGCTGTGTGATCGGCGCTCGCCACTGGAGTGTGGCAACTCGGTGGCCCGTGTGATTGGGCTACTGCACTTTATTGTGCTCCGGGGTGAACTGCCACGCCTCCCCTGCACGCTTTCTGGCCCGTATGACTGGGGCCCAAGTTTGTTTTCCCTATTCCTCCACATGAGGCCTACTGAGTGACCTTGGGCCAGCCAGAGTTCTCTCAGGACTTTCTCAGCCCCACCTACCTCACAAGGTGCTTGTTGTGAGGAGAAGAAGGGAAGGTGATTGTAAGCTGCTTTGAGACTCTTTAAAGTAGAGAAAAGTGGGGTATAGATGCCTACTCTTTTCCTTCTCCTCTTCCACATGAAGCCTGCTGAGTGACCTTAGGCCAGTCAGGATTCTCTCAAACCTCTCTCAGCCCCACCTATCTCACAAGGTGCCTGTTGTGGGGAGAGGAAGGGAAGGAGATTGGAAGCCATGTTGAGACTCCTTAGGGCAGAGAAAAGCAGAGTATTATGACAACTCTTCTTCTTCTACCCCTTGTTGTTCTCATTAATGAATTCTGAGCGTAGCCAGCCAGCATGGTTTTACTGTTTGCACAATCACAGATGTTGTATACAGCGCTCACAGAAGCATTCTTAGTGGTATGTTCCTTAGCACAACCTCTCCCTGAGAAAGAGGATGCGTCTTAGTCAGCAAGACCTCCTCTGTAACAGAAGGCCCAGTTGTGTGATGGTACCACCTACTACAGCTTCTGAAATTAATTCATTGACTTACTGTGTATCAGCACATCAGCCCCATATGTTTCTCACTCTGGTATGACATACAGGATCCTCGCATGGCCTGACCTCATTTTATTGTTGTGGGTCAATGAGGAAATAAAGCTTTTGAGTGTTTTTCCCCCTCCAAAGCAAAATTAAGCTCTGGTTCCGCTGCTAGAGGAAAAAAGAAACAATTACTGGTCGGTGAAGAATCTCATCACATCTTACCTGTCATTGTCTTGTCTCAGGGTAAATGACTCCTTTATACACTTTGAAGGTCTTTCTGCAATGAATAAACTACACAAACAATAGACGGGGGGGGATGCAATACATTGAGCATGTAAGCTTTAATGAAATCTCAGCAGAAGATGACGGTAGTCTTTAAAAAAAACAAAAACTACCTGCAGTCTGCAGTGTTCCCTCTAAGCTGAGTTAATGTGAGCTAGCTCACAGTTTTTTAGCCTCCAGCGCACACATTTTGTCTTAGCTCAGGAAGAATGGCTCCAGAGCAAACTAATTTATGCAGTAGCCAAATCGCTTGTTCACCACTTTCATGCCAGTAGCTCACAAAGTAGAATTTTTGCTCACAAGAATTCACAGCTTAGAGGGAGCATTGGCAGTCTGACAAATCATGGCTTTTGTGTTTCCTAAAGGGAGTATTTACGTGGCCAGATCTTTGACTGAAGGAAGGTGTGATGGAACTCTGACCAGATAAAAACCCTAGTAGCAGCAGTTCACTCAGAAAGTCCAAAAGCTAAAAGACAGCCTCTTCTCTGAGGAGCACACATGCCATTTCCCAGGGGGGCAAGGGGTTTGACCCCTTTAGGGGCCCCAATCCACCAACCCGGATCCAGCCAGCAGGGGGATCCCCATCTCCAAAGTGCCAGGATCGGGGTGATGCGCCCAGCACAATGACATCACCCGGAGGTGATGTCATCACGCTGGGCACGTTGCCAGGGGGGACACTAGCGCTCGGCCTAAAAACTCTATGGTACCGTAGAGTTTTCTGGCCGAATGCTAGAGCATCCCCCTGGCAACGTGCCTAGCACAATGATGCCACTTCTGGGTGATGTCATCATGGTGCGTGAACACCAGAAGATCCTGGCAAAGAAGCTGTGTCCCTCCACCAGCAGCAGGTAGGGACCTGGCAACCCTACTGAGGTGACTTACTTTCAGCTTTATCATCCTGTTCAAAGAGAGTTTCTGCTGTCTTGGATGGAGATTATACAAACTGCAGCTCTGAGAATTCTGCAAGTTGGCATTGACAAATAACCAACAAACTGGCCAATGAGTTGGATCCAATGCAGACCTTACCTTCCCCCATTAGTCTTGTCTGACCATAGGCAAATTTATTCACGGGGTTGTGGAAACCATTTGGTGTAATAGCCCTATGGGTTGTTGGATTGCAGTGAGGTAGAATAAGGGAACAGAAGTGTTCCCCTCCGTTAGGATTGCCATTTCCAGGTTGAGAAATACCTGGAGGTTTTGGGGCTGGGGTCTGAGAAGCATGGGGTTTGAGGAGGGGGGAAACTTCAGCGGGTTATAATGCCATAGAATCCATCTTCCAAAGTGGCCATTTTCTCCAGGGGAACTGATCTCTGTTGCCTGGAGGTCAACAGTCATCACTTGGAGGTTGGTAACGCTACCTTTCTTCCTATTTTGTCATATGAGTTCTGCTGATTCCAGAAAGGGCTATTTGGTCTCTTTGTTCCTTCACTATGTTCTGCTACTGAATGAGGGTGGTCCCAAGACCTGTAACTTCAAAGGATGTTACTGCTGCTTCAAATGTCTGAATTAGGCCTTCACATGTCATTTTAAGTTTCTGACAGAATTGCTACTTTTTACTCAATACTCCCAGGAACATGATATCTCCTGAACTTGCCCGGTCTGACAAATCTGAGTTAATTCAGTTATCTTCAGAACAGCATGCATGGTGGCTATATCCAAGTCAAATGAAACGTGAAGACTCACACATTACAGAACACAATGGTTGGCTCTAAGGTCTCCAAGCTGTGGAACAGCCAGACATGAGTTCTTTTTGATTCTCATATGTAGGGTGCCCAATGAGAATCAGCACGAGAGTGGCAGACTCTAATCTGGAGAACCAGGTCTGATTCCCCACTCCTCCAGGTGAAGTCTGCTGGGTGACCTTGGGCCAGTCACAGTTTTTTTCAGAACTCTCTCAGCCTCGCCTACCGCACAAAGTGCCTGTTGTGTAGAAGGGAAGGTGATTGTAAGCAGCTTTGAGACTTCTTAAAGTAGAGAAAAGCAGGGTATAAAAACCAACTCTTCTTCTTTCAATGTGGGTCAGGGCCACAGTGTGCACAGACAAGGGGCTTGAGCCTCCAATCCATTCAGGAGTGTACTGGTCATTAAATCCAGTGGGGAAAGTCCATGGGGGGCAATGGCTGGGGGGGCATCATGATCTTAGGGTGAGTCAGCATGAAGTAGGAGGGAACCACTGCCACTGCCAGTTGGGGGGCCCTGCCTCACATTAGGTGAGCAGGTACTGCCACTGGCAGTTGTGACAGTGTCTATTGTTACCCAAATAGGCAGTCTCCTATTTAATTGGGGGAATTAGCTTAAAGGAGATAGAGGGAGTAACTGGGATTATCCACCAATGTTTACGGGGACTTTTCCCTTAAGGGAATTCTCAAATAAACTGGGGAGATTGTTCAGCTAGAAAGGTTTTTTATTAAAAGAGAAATAAAAGGGCAAAATGCACACACAAACACACTTAAAACATGCAAACTAGATAAGAGGAAATCAAGAAGGAAAGGGGAGAAAACAATTTTGGGGAAGGCTATAATTACCACTCCTTGGCAAATAGAAGGGGAAGTCATAGAAGTAGTGACAGACTTCACGTTCCTAGGATCCCAGATCACTGCAGATGGTGACTGCAGCCATGAAATTAAAAGACGCCTGCTCCTTGGGAGGAAAGCGATGGCAAACCTAAACAGCATGATAAAAAGCAGAGACATCACCTTGCCAACAAAAGTCCGCATGGTCAAAGCAATGGTATTCCCCGTAGTAATGTATGGCTGTGAGAGTTGGACTATAAGGAAGGCCGAGCGCCGAAGAATAGATTCTTTTGAACTATGGTGCTGGAGAAGACTCTTGAGAGTCTCTTGGACTGCAAGGAGATCAAATCAGTCAATCCTAAAAGAAATCAACCCTGACTGTTCCCTGGAAGGCCAGATCCTGAAGCTGAAGCTCAAATACTTTGGCCACCAAATGAGAAGGGAGCATTCACTGGAGAAGACCCTGATGCTGGGAAAGATTGAAGGTCAAAGAAGAAGGGGACGGCAAAGAATGAGATGGTTAGACAGTGTCATCGATGCAACGAACATGAAATTGAGCAAACTTCAGCAGACAGCAGAAGACAGGAGGGCCTGGCGTAATCTGGTCCATGGGGTCGCGAAAAGTCGGACTCGATTGTGCGACTGAACAACAACAATAATTACCAGTCTTGAAAAAAAAGGTCCACGAAGGCAGCAGCAAAATGACCAGCATTTCACAGAGAGAAGAACAGAAGGCCCAAACAGATTTGGTTGTGTATGTATGGGTCTCAGGACACACACACACACACTGGGGGCTAGGGACCAATATAGAGCAAAATGCTCCCTGGGGCAGGCTGATATATTTACCCCAAAACAATTGACTTGATGGGGGGGGGGGTTTTGGATATGGACAATGATTTGGGGAAAGTTTGATGGGTTTCTCTGAGGTGAAAAATAGATGTGAATGGTGCTTGATGACCCTGTAAGTACTGGATGGGGAAAGCTACCAGGGTTGATGAATAATATCGTGTTACTTAATTAAGGTAAATGGGTGGAGTTTCGGTTTCGGCGAAGCGAATGGCGGCCACCTCTCGGGACTCTCCCGGAGATGGTTAGCCCACGTGCAGTTGGGGGGGTCTTTGCACATGCGAAAGACCCTAGTGAGCCTTAGGCAAAGGCTCCGAACCGGGGGCGCTTGGGGAGTAGCCTCTTTGCTGGCAGACAGCCGGGAAATTTAGGCTTCCTCCCCGCCCCAATCGGCCCTGCTGCGTTGTGCCCGTATGGGACTTAGCAACACCACCGACTTCCAGGAGTGAAGATAAGCGACATGATTTAAAATAAAAAGAAGAACTGGCATCGAATCGTGAGTTGGAGGTCTATTTTGAAGCGAAAATGCAAACCCCCCCGTAAGCGCATAAGCAGATGGGAGAAGGGAGAAATCCCCACCCCCTTTAAGAAATGGGACTTATAAAGGAAAAGCGAAGGGGGCAAAGGGAAAAAAGTGTTGGTGAAAGTACCTTTGGGGTTTCATTGAAGATTAAGAGCTGGCTGGTCTCCTGAGGGACACGGCACGAACTTTGATAAAGTAAACAAACAAAGGAAATGTTGGCGTTGAAAAAGGTCCCACAGAAGCCGGAAAAGAAGGGAGGAGGGACTTCCGGTCTGGGCAATCCCCCCCCAGAGCCTGCTGTCAATCAACAGAAAAGTGAGCTACTGTGCCCTCTGCTGGATCAAATGCAGAAAATCAGCGAAACTTTGAGTAACATGGAAGGTGTTCTCAACAGTCAACAAAAACAACTAACAGAAACAGCAAAGAAGATGGAGGAGATCACACAGAAGTGTCTGGTCTCAACGGAAGACACCAGGAAAATAAAGAAAAGGGTCAACAAATTAGAAAAGCATCAGGATGCGCAAGAAAAAAGAATTTTAATGTTGCAGATGGAGAAATCCAACCTGACTCTCCGCTTTCAGGGCATTAAAGAAGAAGAGAAAGAGGATCTCAGATCTATACTGGCGAATGCCTTGGCACCCTTAACTGGCAGAGAAGCGTGAGAATTAAAAGAAGAGATGGATACGGCTTATAGAGCCTACTCCGCTTTTACAAAGAAAAATAATCTGCCAGCAGAAGTGGTTGTCAAGTTTACTAAGCAGCGTACCAGAGATCAAATTCTACGTGCAGTCTCAGCGGTACCCTTGAAGATTGGGGAGCAGACTATCAGAACCTTGAAAGATGTTCCTTATGAAATCCGTATGAAAAGGAAAGCATATAAAGGATTGACCACATTTTTACAAAGACATCAGACCATTTATAGATGGAGTTTCCCCGAAGGACTGGTGTTTAAATATAAGGATAAAAGAGAGAAGATTGACTCCATCTTCAAAGCACAAGAATTTCTGAAGAGACACGCCAGTACAGAGGAAGATGCAGCACTCGCAATTTGGACAGAATCAAGCAGCGAAGCGGACAGCGGCCCAGAGGAGGGAGGTGCTGGAGCTGGAGACGTGAAGGCTAAAGAGGGCCCATCTTACAATTTGAGAGATACAAAAAGAAGACAACCTAAGAAATAACTGTTCATGAAGCGTCAGAAAGGAGCTGATTAACAACTAACCCCAAGGGATATTACTAACTTTACTAACAGAGTTATTTTGGACTCTTGAAAGGTGAAAAGAAGACCTTCCAACCACGGTGGTTGCCAAAAACTGTACTTATACTAACTAAAACTAATTTTTTAACAGAAAAATTCACTCCCCCTTTCTTAGCCCATCTATATACCCTACCTCTTTCTTATTATAAAAAGCAATAAAATTCTCTCCTTTTTAGGAGGGTTTATTACAAAATAATAATAATAATAAGGTAAATGGGTGAGGGGAAGTGAGGCTGGGCATTGATAAGATTAGTCCAAGGTGAAACAATAGGTTCTTGGGAGACCCACTGTCCTAAATTATATGTCTCTCTAGGGTGATGAGGAGGTCTTTAGCTAGCCAGCTGCTCTGACTCACACTTCTAAATTATATATTGCCAGACCTCTGGGTAAAACAGTTCCCAACAACATTCACTTTAAAGAAGGATAAGTTTATTGAGATAATGATAGGATCCAGGCTGTATGTTGGCTGTCTTAGAACTGAGATTAAAGGCATGAAAGCAATAGATATACAGGGTTCAAGCAAGGGCCCTGAAAGGTTCAGAACCAATCACCCCATGGGATTTTGCCTGTCAAATGTAACTCCCCCTCTTCGTGCCATCCCCCCAACATGTAAGACAAAAGCCAGCATAGAAAGATGAGACTCAAGGCCACTAAAATTTCCCAGGCCAGATAAGGTATTTGGTTTATTAAAGGCCTCAGAAGTGAAAGTGTTTTGGCTCCACATTCTTTCACTGTCCCCTTCTTGGTTACCATGGTGAACAACCTGTAAAATGCAAAGTGAACAGCGAGTTTGACACATATCAAGGCTTGTCTCTGGCTGGCATCCATTCTGTATCATTTTGGGTCAGGCTGTCGGGTAGTCCCACCATGGTGTTTTGTTCTGCCTTTGGAATGTGCTCAGTGTACAGCTGCTATGCTTGCTTCACCTGTCTTATCAGCCATTTGGCCTTGAACACTCCTTTCTCTAGGTGTGGAGTCTTTGCTATCTCCCGCACACTACTGAACCATTATACACTTCCCTGCATTTAACAATGATTGCTTATTGGCCTCCAGGTGTCAGGGGGTACTGTATGAACCATTATAATTATCTTGGCCATTTTGTATGCTTCATTCCTGACTCTAACATTCATAGTTACTTCATCTCGACTGATCAATAAACCTGAATCTTCTTCAGAACCTGGTGTTGATGCTGTGTTTTTGAAGTGCCTGATAGAGAGTCAGGAATCAATCATCCTCTACCCGTATCATTGAGAAGATGAGTGGATCTGAAGAGGAACCACTGGTTCCAGTAACCACAACTCCGGTTACCACCTCACCAGTAACTACAGTTACTCCAGTGACTATGGAGATGCTGGTGACTTCGCCCGCCCACCCTACCACTGAAACATATGCATCCTGTATTTCACTTTTCTCTCCTCAGGAAAGACCCTGGCCCCAACGTCTGGCATCTGACCAGGGCTTGGCTGCATTTTTGAAGTGCCTGACACAGGCGGTGTGTTGTACTTATTATATTGGAGAAGGTATTGGAGGAGGGGTGTTTATGTTTTTCTAGCTATAAACTGCCCCTCAGTGAGAGGAAGAGTCTGACTGCTAACACTACTTCCTTGGAACCAGCAGCCACCACCATGCACAAGGAGCATAGGAGCTGCCACTGCTACAAAACAATGACCTCACAGCAGCCAGCAGACCCTCACCCCTGTGAGATGCACAGGGGCCACCTCCCTTTGACAGGTGGTGCATGCAAACTTGCAGGGCCTGTGGCAAGCTTGTTCCTTCCTTCTTCCCCTTCACCGGGGCTGGGGGCAGATTAGGAGTGTGGTCCTTTTCCAGGGTCATTTTTGCCTTCCATTCCATCCTTCAAGAGCTAGTTTAGTGTAGTGGCTAAGAGTGGCGGACTCTAATCTGGAAAACTGGGTTTGATTCCCCACTCGTCCACATGCAGCTAGCTGGGTGACCTTGTGTCAGTCAAGATTCTTTCAGAGCTGTTCTCTCAAGAGCAGTTCTCTCAGACCTTGCTTAGTTTCTGAGATCTGATGAGATCAGAGTAGCCTGGGCTGTCCGGGTCAGGGCAAGAGCATGGCAGAGGCTAGGCCCCCTTCTCTAGATCCACCATGGTCCTAATCTGAAAGAGGCACCATGAACATGGGAACCGAGGAGAACCTGGGACTCTCATCTGCCCAAGATTCAATATGTACATTCTGTAATCTGTGAATGGAGTTGAAGCTTGAATCTAACGTCTGCCTCAACTATGTGGTAGCATAAATATGCACCATGTCTTGCCAGAACATGTGACTTCTGGTGCTTATATAAACTCTGCAGTCAGGACTTGAGGACTAAAATAAAGCTTGTTAAAAGAGGTATTTTCAGGTAACTCGATTATACTGAGCAAACTCTGCCTTTGGATCACAGTCTTCATAAGGCAAACACAGCTCTGAGGGTGAGCTGGAACTGCGTTCAGCTTGTTCAGATGTGGAGAGAGTTGAAAGAATGACCAGCTGCTCATCAGAAATGCACCGGTATCCTCAGGCACTCAAGGAAAGCTTGTAACTTCCACTGCCCTGTCAGAACATTTCCATACTCTGAAGGGAAATACCCAGTCAACAGGAATGGAGATAGCTGCTTCTGCACGAGCAGGAAAACTCTGGTCTCTCCAGCTCAGGACATGGTTTGGCACTACAGGTATTAACAACGAGGAAGTTAGAACTGGAGGGCAAAGGAAGCAAAGGTGGTGTTGGGGAGTGAAGATGACCATGATAAGTCAGCTAAGTGATGTAAAATAAATTACATTTGTTTGACATTTAGGCCACAAACAAGCTTCTGCTCAGTCATAATCACGTTTGTTCATACAGATTATCCAGTGAATAATACCTTTGGTTTCATTTAAGATGAGGCCATGTAGAAACCCCATGAGAAGTTTTGTGAATATTTCTGAAGCCCTTTTAGCCTCTTTTTGAAAATCTATTCTTGGATGTTAAGACCATGGAGGCTGTTGTCCCGGCCCCTTCTGTATCCAAAGAAAGAATGCAACTGGATTGGCTGAGACTGCTCATTGACCAGCCTCAGGGGTCTTTTTGCGGGGGGAGCGCACCGGAGCACAGCTATGGCAGCTCAGGAGCCAAGCCCCACCCCCAGCCAGCATCCCGGGGAATCTTTCACGCAGCCAAATGTCAATTTCAGCTCTATTATATCTTATGGGCCATTGAAGTCAACGGTGAAAACATAGGGTGTATTCTGGGGCTGCTCCTTTTCCTCTTTCCTTCCTTCTTCCCTTCTCTCTTTCTTTCTTTCCCACCTTCTTCTCTTCTCTTCTTTCCTCCTTTCCCTGTTTCCCTCCTTCTTCCCTCACTTTCTTTCCCTCCTTCTCTTTCTTTCCTCTTTCCTTCCTTCTTTCCTTCTCTCTACTCTCTCTCTTTCCTTCCCTCTTTCCTCCTTCTGTGGCTCAACTCTAGTGAGAAGGAGTTTAAACTTTAAACCTCTTCTCTCTTAGCTCCCCCACACAGGCCAGCTGGGGAAGGGAAGGGAAGGGGAGGCTTTCGAAGATTCTTCCCCCCTTTGCTTCCCCTTCTGACATCACTTCTGATGATGTCAAGGGGCATGGCATATGCTAATAGCCTAATAGCTCATTAGCATACCATATTATGACAACTGTAACCCAATGCTCCCTCCCTTGGCTAATCCTCAAATGATAGATCACTCTTTCCATCTTTAAGTCCATCAGTGGCTATTAGCCACAGGGTTTAGATGGGAACTCTCAGTCTGGGGCAGGTGATGCTCTGTATTCTTGGTGCTGGAGGGGGCAGCAGTGGGAGGGCTTCTGGTGCCCTGGCCCCACTGCTGGACCTCCTGATGGCACCTGGTATATTTTGGCCGCTGTGTGACAGAGTGTTGGACTAGATGGGCCATTGGCCTGATTCAACACTGGCTTCTCTTATGTTCTTATGTTCTCTTATGTATTGGGACTAGAACATTCCAGGACTGTTTCTACCAGAGACTGGCTGAGCTTGAAGCTCTAGAACAAAAGTCAACCAGGAGGTGGCCATTGAGGAAGTAATGATTCTGATAATGGCCTGTCATTGGCAGTTGTTTGAGAAGTGGGTGGAGTTGCATGCTATTTGACAGAGCCATTGCCCTGGCAGTTTGTCTTTTGTCTTTGTCTTGTTCTTGCTGAATCCCTATGCTTGGGGTCAGACCATCCATGGAACCCAGTATTAAACGATCACCCGGCTGGAGAATCCCAACACTAATTATGCATTTTATCATCTTGCTTTAGCAGGAAGAACATGCAGGCTTAACAATTGGATCTCTGTGCTGTCTAAGTAGAAATTAACATGCATAAAAAATGAGGCAATGTTTTCATGACAAGCAAGAAGAGAACTCTCAAATATCCCAACACGTTCTCATGCACTCAGATTGAGTTCTACTCCCTTCCCCCGACTTGGCTACATGACTGCTCTTCTCAGCAGGCAATTGTTTCTATAGACAATTAAATCAGTTGCAAGTGATAGAAATCAGTTACAAATAAATTCTGTGCTTTAACATAATCCTACCTGCCGTGTTTGTGTAAGTAGGTCCCAGTGACGTCAATGACTATTGAATGGTTTGAAGCTGCAGCATCTTTGTGCATGCACAGCTTTGCAAAAAAGAAAAAGAAAAGAAAGAAACCTATGCAAACCTGTTTTTTAGGCATTCATGGCTGTTCAGCATGAACTGAAGAGACTGGGTGATTGGCTCATTGGATCAAAACTTTTGAGTGCAGTTTATTTTATTTATTTATCAAATTTATATCCCGATCCTTGCCCTCCCAATGGGGCTCGGGGTGGCTAACAGCATATAAAACACACCCAACTGAAAAATTACAAAGATACAATAAATAATCTTTAAAATATAAAATGATTAACAATCTATCCCCATTAAAATCTATCCACTATCAAGAAGGGTAGGATGTGTGGGTGGTGAAGACACAGCTGAAGCATACCAGCTGCCCGGTGGATCACAATCATTCAAAAGCCACCCAAAAAAACAGCAGACTTGCATGCCCTGCAAAACCTAGGGAGGTCCCACAAGGCACGCACCTCTTGGGGTAGCTGGTTCCACAGGATGGGGGCCACTACTGAGAAGGCCCTTGCCCTTCTTGACACAAGGTGGACAGTTCATGGACCAGGAACCTTCAATATATGTCAACATGAAGATCAGAGAAGATGGGGAGGGTTATGCCAGGAGAGGCAGTCTTGAAGGTATGAGTGTCCCAGGCCAATTAGGGCTTTAAAGGGCTGGCACCAGAAACTGATTGGGAGCCAGTGCAGCTGCCATAGGATAGTTGTCAGCAATCTGGCAGCTGTGTTCTGGACCACTTGCAACCGACTCTCACCAAGCCATTCCACTACTGCATCCAGGCAGGAGGCCAAGACAGGAATTCCAGCTACCAGTCTAGCTACCAAGAAGTAGAGCTGGGTGTCATCTGCATATTGATGGCACCCCAATCCAAATCTTCTGATAATCTCTGCCAGAGGGTGCATATAGATGATAAATAACACTGGGGACTCCACAGGTTAGGGCCCACAGTGATGACCTCTCTTCACCCATGATTACCCTCTGGGACCAACCCGGAAGGACACAGATCTAAAGAGCATGTAGTAGGCTGCACAGCCAATAGGACCTTATCAACATCTGTCTGGGAGAGTGGGTTGAAGGAGTCCAGAAATGGACCCCATTGTGCACACAGGGCCATGAGATTCCTACTGACTCCAAATCTGGCAGCCAAGTCTTGGCAAAGGAATGAGACTTTATCTGAAAAGAATGTCGCAAATGTGTCTTCATCTACTTTTGGAGCCACCAAAGGGGTGGTCAGTTGCCTAACAACTCTAAACAATTGAGCTGGACACAATGTGGCAGATGCAATGGATGCAGAGAAGTAAGAGTGCTTTGCTGCCTTCACTGCCACTTCATAGGTCTTCAAGCAGACTCTAAAGTGCTCTCATTGCTTCATCACAAGTTCATCGCCAGCACCGCTCTAGCCATCTAAGCCCCCTTTTTTCCTGTCCTTAGTCCATCAGTATACCAGTGAGCCAAGGTAGTACGGGGGCAAAGAAGGCACCAGGGGGCAACTCAGTCAATGGCCCTCTGAAGGCCCAGTTTCCAGGCATCAGTGAGTTCATCAAGAGAGCTACTGGCACAGCCAGACAAATCCCACAGAGCATTATGGAACCCAGTTGGATCCATGAGTCTCTGTGGGTGAGCATAAATAAGCTTGCCGCCCCTGTAGAGGGAGGTGGCCAATCACAAACCAGCCTTCCCAAGGTAATGATGGCACCACTTTGCAAAGCACCACTGAGTCCAGATCATTTCCTGCACAAAAGATCAGATCCAGCCTGTGACCTGCTCTGTGCGTGGGGGCCAATATAACTTGGGAGAGTCCTAATGATGCCATGGCAGTCATAGAGTCTAAGGAGGCACCAGACAAGGCAGCATAAGTGTGGGCATTGAGGTCCCCCAAAACTACCAGTCTCGGATGAGAATTGCCACACACATACACACACCCGTCTTCTTGTTCGTGGTTGATGAAGGACTGAATATCCTGGGGGAGTCAGCTGAGTGAGAGCCACCACTTCATACTTGTCCACCCAGATCTCAGTCAAGTACATCAGATCAAAATTACCTTTCCTAATAAATCTGTCAAGGGAAGCAGTCTTATTCCTAATTGATCTGACATTGCACAACATCCAACTTGAAGAGAAGAAGAGAAAGGAAGAGTCTGGATTTATATCCCACCCTTCACTACCTGAAGGAGTCTTAGAGCGGCTTGCAATCTCCTTTCCCTTCCCTTCTCCACACCCTGTGAAGTAGGTGGGGCTGAGAGAGCTCTCTCGAGGACTGCTCCTGAGAGAACAGCTCTGAATGAACTTGTAACCGACCCAAGGTTACACCAGCAGCTGCATGTGGAGGAGTGTGGAATCAAACCCGATTCATGCTAGGAGGAGGGCAAAGAAGTCTGGGTCTCTGCAAATCAACATTCCTTGGGATGGGAAGGAAATTAGAAGAGGACCGAGCCTGTCCATGTTTCAATTTCCTTCTAAACCTAACCCTCTGTCCACCACCGTACCTCCCACCTCCCCATGTTACAGGGATTTCCTGGTGACCTAGGCACATCTCACAGCTTACTCTGGTTTCCCTCTTCACCTGTGGGGGATCTAACCAGCAGTGCAGCAGATTTATAGTGGACAACAAACCCCAGCACCCACAATCAACCAACCCCACAATAGTCCAGGCCAAGCAATGGACCTCCACCCTACTCATCCTTGTAGTCAATACCCCCACCACTCACCAACCAGCCATCATTTGCAGGAGCTGTTGTCTCTGCTGAGACAGAGTTGCAGCTTCTGGACTCCACTTGGTGCTTTTCCTGATGTTCCAGCTGTTGAGGCCTAATTCACAGCACCCATAGTTGTATGATGGGGTAAGAGTTGGAAAGTAACATATCATACTAAGCAGCATCAACCAGATCCTTAGTGTCTGGATAATATGATGGGGGACAGAGGTGAGGCCTGGTACATCTTAATACAGTTCATGTTCAAGCAAGGATTAGCAAAGCCAGCAAAGATTGCTGGCAGAGCTTGAGCAAGGACAGAGTTTTCCAAATGATGGTAGCCATGAACAGCTACCTAGCACAAACCACTCTTGAACCAGACTAATACATTGGATATAGATGAGCCATTAAAAAAAAACTAGTTAAACTAAATTATGGTTCAGTTTCCCGTGTCTTTATTTGGAGAAGGAGCCTGGGCAATCTCTTGAGTGTGACTTCTAATACTAATATGTTATAATATCTTTAAACCTCCACTGTGGGGGCAGCTAATGAGGTGAACTATTTCAATTACTGTGAGCTTCCTAGCATGTTTATATTGTGATCCTCAGCAGTGCTACATCCTTCTAGGCCCTTTGACATCAATGAGTTTAGAAGGCTTTAACTCTGTTTAGGATGACGCTACTAATTTGCTGTTGTTGGAGACCAAGTGCTAGAGTGGATGGATCTTGTATTCTTATCACCTAGGTCTATATTGCTTTTCCCACCCTTTTTAAGGTTTCAGATTTCTCTGTAAACCTGAGGGTCCCCCAGGTTCGGAGGGAAAAAAAACCCCTCTCTTCTGTCAATGTGGCCCCACTCCACAGATGTACGCATTTGCTCATGAGACCATGTCAAGAATTAACTATATTGATACTAAGCTTAATTATCAAAGACTGGCCATTAATTAAACAGTTATCAAGAGAAAGGTCTGTGTTTTGTATGGTCCAGCATTCGAGGAACAGGATATTCTAGAAGCTGGATCCTTGGTATGAAATGTTACTGGTTTGATTAAAACATTTTGTACAAGATGTCTTGTTCTGATAAACATTTTATAAACCCCTTTGCATAAAAGATACTTGTGCAATGCACCCAAAGCAAGCAAGAAAAAAAGAAATCCAATTTCTTTTTGCTTGAGCTGTACTCCGAAAGAGCTTACTTTCTAGGTGTCATTTAGTTTTCATGGAAACAAAGTTTGCAGAAAAGAAACGCATTGACTGCAAATGTGGCAATGAAAGCAATGCTGTTTGAGGTGTTCTTTTCAAGTATGCTCTGCAAAGTTATTCTCTTTCTCCTTTTTTCATTATTTGGTTCAGACTTTCTGGTGAGCAATGCAGTTGACTCCTTTTCAACTCTACACCCGAAAAAGAAATCATTGTCAATTGATGTGGTTTTGATTTTTTTCTGTTTGTATATTCCGCGCGTGTCGCACTTTGAACACACAACAGTTGCACTGCATATTACTAACCTGTCTTTTAGACATAGTATTTTGTCTAAGAGAAAGATAAATATTAGAACTTGTCAAAAAAAAAAAGAAGAAGGAAAAGTAGTATCATTTGCTCGAAGTTAAAAAAATCCAATATTTTCCAGAGGGGTTTTGCAAATGTAAAGATGGCTTATATACAGCTTTAAAAGGGGATGAGATAGATTCATGGAAGATAGGTCCATCAGTGGTTACTAGCCATGATGAGTAAAGGGAACCTTCACATGAATTTCAGAGGCAATAAACCTCTGAAACCCCTTGCTAGGAGGCACCACCTGGAGAGGCCCTGGCTTCTATTGCTGTGCTCTTTGGTCCTCCAGGGCAACTAGTTGACTATAATGTCAATCAGGCTGCTGCTGGTCTACATGGACTACAGATCTGATACCGCAAGGTTTTTCTTATACAGCATGCTGGTACAGAAAAACAAAGAAAAAGGCTCAAATCCTTGGGACAGCTCAATCTTCTAACCAAAGTTAACCTTCTCTACCAAAGAGGGTAGCCTTGTTCTCTGCAGTAGAACAGTTGGGCAGTGGTCAGACAAGCAGTTTGATCCCATGCCACTGCTGTTCTCTTCCAGATTTAAAGTGCACGATCAGATAACAACATCTGCCATTCCACAGTCACTGGCACCCTGTTCTGACCTGTCTTATTTGACACTAGAGAAAGTCCAGTCTTTACAGACGTCAGTACTTTCACCCCACATTTCCAGTTGTCTGAACTCCCCTGTTGCAAACTCAAGCAGGTTGGGAAGCGTGAACCTTCCATTCTGTCTTCACCCTTTAAAAAAAAAATTGTTAGTGATGTGTGCATAAGAATATAATTGCCCCGAGTGTCATTAATCACTGCTTATGTCCCAGTGGCCAAGTAGTCTTTCCGGGTTGGGAGCCCTCAGGGGAGTTGTTTTTGAGTGGCAAATCCCCTCCACCCCTTTTTCCTGTTTCTTCTTCAGAGTCTGAGAGTATCCTATGACTGACACAAGAGTAAATGTCCTGAATACAATGGGGCTACTCTCATGTAAATCTGCATGATGCTTACACTACCCCCCCATGTATACAAAGGAAAAGAGGTGAAACAAAGGAGGCTGAGAGGTGTCGCCAACACGGAGCTGTCAAAATGGAATGGTCCTTTGAATGAATGCTTCTGTGCATGTGGGAAAGGCATTTTTTTAAAAGGTAAGGTAAAGGTTCCCTTGCTCGAAAGCCAGTCGAATCCGACTCTAGGGTTGCGGTGCTCATCTCCGTTTCAAAGCCGAAGAGCCAGCGCTGTCCGAAGACGTTTCCGTGGTCATGTGGCGGCATGACTAAACACCAAGGTGCACGGAACGCTGTTACCTTCCCACCGAAGTGGTACCTATTTATCTACTTGCAATTTCTTGCTTTCGAACTGCTAGGTTGGCAGGAGCTGGAACTAGAGACGGAGCTCACCCTGTCATGCGGCACCCGGGTCTCGAACTGCTGAACTACTGACCTTCCAGAGCTTGCAGTTCAGCGTCTTAACCACTTGAGCCACCTTTAAAAAGGAAGCCCCATAGACCACCCACTCCATGGTTACCACACAGCAATAATATGAACAGTCAACCCATGGAGTGAGCATGTGGTGAGGTGGGTTCAGGGTGGGATGTCTGATCAAAACTCTCAGTTACAAAACAAAATGGAGAAATTAGAAGTGGGCCCAGACTGCACTAAGCCTGTCATCTGACCACAGCCTTGGATTCTAGTCCAGTAGCACCTTAAAGACCAACAAGAGTTTCAAGGTATACACTTTCAAGAGTCAAAGTTCCCTTTTGTGTCTCAGGAAGGGAGCTTTGATCCTTGAAAGCTTGTACCCTGAAACCCTTGTTGATTTCTAAGGTACTACTGGACTTGAATCTAACGTCTCACCAAACACCATCTCATCATTAAGCCCAAGGCTGCCCAGCTCCTGAAACATTTCATAGATGTTGTCTCTGACAGTCAGCAGAACCTTACAAATAGCATACTGCAAAATGGGGGTCTGCAATGAGAGGGGGAGCCAGTGGAAATCTTCCCAGCCCATCTTCTATAGAAATGGTCTGCAATCATTGGAAAAGAGGGTAGGATAGCTTTTTGTTTTCAGGAGCAAAGTCAGAATTCTCAAAAAAAAGGTCTCCCCCCTTCAATTATATTAATCCAGCTGTTATGTACCGAGCTCAAATTGTACCGGAGAAACTGACGTAGCTTGAGCACAGGAACAATAGGCAACTAGGATCCTGAAGGGAACCTATTGAACGGGAGTTATCATGTAAATAGCCTGTCACTGGGAGTGGGTGTGTGTTGGGTGTAGTGTGTTGCACACATTTAAGCAGGGCTCGGGTCCTGCCAGAGTGACTTTAATGTTAACTGAAATCACTTAATAAACTATGATCTGATCACTAACACGTCTAGAACCCAGTATATTTCACCAGCCCATGCAGAAATGTTTCACGTCCATTTGCATGGAACTGGCTCATTGACTTTCAGTTGGCTCCGTTTGGCCACAGTGGCATCATTATGTTGGCAGACTAGTGATTCCTTCACCACATGATCCCTGAGTGGCCAGGAAAGAGAAGCAGCACCTGGAAGGAAAGGAAAATGTACTGAAGGAGCAACACCAAGGGTTTAAAATGGCATTAAACAGGTTGGAACAAAAAAGTAAATATTCTCAAATCCAGAGGAATTTCTGTCAGGGATTGATTCCGTATACACACAATAGAATTTTTTATTTTCATCTCCCTCCCCCCAAAAAAACTTTGAGTGGAAATTTGAATCTGGGTAGTTATGGACCCAGACCCAGGTCCAGTGGATCCTGACAACTTCTTTGGTCTTAGCAAGCACACCCTATGAATGCTCAAAGCCACAGTCTCCCCTTTCTTTGGAAGATGAAACCAGTCAGAATCTTTTCCCCAACGCAAACATCTGATCTAGCTTTCCCCCTACATCAAACAGTAATGTCTTTAGTGTTGGCAGAGTTTAAACATGCAGAGAAATGGGGCATCAACTGTTTAAAGAAAATAACTTGGTTCATTAAAGAAGAAATAACCTCTAATAGAACAGAGGAGAGAGAGGCTTAACTAACTAACTCCTGTGAGAGAAGGGACCAAAGGGGGAGGGCTCAGTTGGAGCAGGAAGTCTCCAAAGAGCCAATCAGAAGACAGGAAGGACATAATTTGAATTTTTGGGAAGTCCCTAATCTAGCTATGCTAACTAGCAGTCCTTCAGCTGTCCTCTATAGGTTGTGTTTCTGATCTTCTTCAAGTAGGTGCACTATAGGCCTTGAATATTCCAACATATAGAAGGGCCCATGAGGTATTGCTTGTGTTTCTGTAGTGACTATCCATTCAGAAGCAGCTGCTTAATTTATACAACGATGCTTGGCTTCAAAACTCTCAAGGTTTCTTTTTTTTAATTGGCCTCACACACAAACCCCAACAATTATGTTGTGATTGGCCCAGCTGTGTGGCAGCCATTTTGTGCTGGCACCAGCTGCCCTCTCTCAGAATCCCAAGAGTTCCTGCAGTCTCAGCAAGGTTGTGGACTCCTGCTGGAAATCAAAGCGTCTTGAAAAGATCTGTTCCATCCATGAAAACAACGGCTTATATATATTTAATAGAATATGCAGCACAATCCTAAACAGAATTACACCTTTCCAAACCCATTTACTTCAATAGATTTAGAAGGGTGTGACTCTATTTAGGAATGCACTGAAACACTATTTGGGAGAGAGTTTTAGAAACTTTGTAATTATTTCATCCCGATTCTGTGCATTCATGACGATAAGAACACTGAAGACAGAATTAAAACAGGCATAATTGATTGTGGCACATACAATACCGTGACCAAAAAAAAAAAAAAAGGAAGTGGAGTGGAAATAAAAGAGAGAAGCCATTGTTAAACATTTTGAAGGATTCTTCCGTTCTCCAGCTAAGTGTGTTGCATTACTGCTGAGAGATCTCTATGGGTTAGTCAGTGTGATATTAAACGACAGGAATGAATGAATGAATAAAATACGGAGTTTCACAACATGCCACATTTTATCATTTCATCTGTCATCTTGGCTTCCCGTCATCATGTGGCTGCATAAACTTGAAATGCCAGCTTTGCATTAACATTTTAAGAGACAGAATTTTCTTTAAAAAAATATAGCGGAGGAACACTGCTGGGGTAACACGCATTCTTTGTAGAAGCTTGCTGCTGAAAATTCCTTAAACTCTTCTGCAACATCTTACTAGGCAGGCTACGGGATTTCTTATCTGCATGGGTTTGACTTGACAATCCCTCCCCCTTGAAGTTTTGCTTTCCACTTCTATAAATTAAAATGATAAGCCATTTTCTGTTTGGCCACATTGATCCCCCCCTTGTTTTAAAGAACAAATAGTTCAACATTATTTTAATATGAATGGCATAAAACATACGCATAGTGGAAAACCAGCAGACAATAGGTAGGCAGCCTTTTTGGCCCAAGCACATGAAACTCCACAATGTACATCTGTGAAGCAGAGAAAAAGGAGGAGGAAGAAGAGAGTTGAACTTGGCCAGGCACAATGACAGTAGGCACAATGACAGCCTCACAAGGTCAGGCACAATGACAGCCTCTCTGTCACTTCCATATAGACGTGCCTCAGAACCCTGGGTAGGGAACTGCCCTTGTTGAGCAAAGTGGACTGAAGGACAGTGTTTGTTGTGCAAACCACAAAAAGAAATTTTTAAAAAGGGTATTTGTATATTCCTAGGCTTGACTGGAAGTGGAGGGGCCATTGCTCATTGGTAGAGCATATGCTTGGCATGCAGAATAGAGATGGGCATGAACCAGGAAAATGCAGTTTGGTTTGTGGATTAACCAGAAACCAAACCACACACCAAACCAGGAGTCTCATTCATGAACCAAACCAGTGCAAGGCCCTGCAAACCCCATTGAAAGGGACCACAGTCCCTTTGACTGGGGCTTGCAGAAAGGCCAAAAAACAGCTGAGCAGCAGAAAGTAGCTTGCTCCACACCATTCAGCTGTTTCAGGCTGTCTTGTGCAGTCTTAAAGGGACTGCAGAAGGTGGTCCAAAAAAGAGCTACCCACTGCACAGCTGTTTCAGGTTGTCTTCTGCAGTCCCTTTAAACTGTAAAGGGACTGCAAAACAGTATGAGAACAGCTTCATGGGGGGAGGTGCTTCCCGCTGCACAACTGTTTTTTGTGCTGGCTATCTTCTGCAGTCCTTTTAGAGTTTAAAGGGACTGCACAAGAGAATCCAAAACAGCTGAGCAGCTGGGAGTGCCTCCCCATCACTCAGCTGTTTTTGCAGCTTTTGCAGGGAACAGAATGCAGGGGTTTAAAGGGACCCTATCTCAGGATCAGCTCCAGTTTTTTTTAAAAAAAACCTCAGGTAGTAGGTGATCTGAAAGTCCTCTATTTGAGGCTGTGGAAAGCTGCTGCCAGTCTGAGTAGCCAATATTGACCAAATAGTCTGATTTGGTCTAAGGCAGATTTGTGTGTGTTTGAGATGGTGAGATCACATTTTCTCTCCTTTCAGCCAGTATCAGGGTGCCCAATGTTGGTTTTTTTTCTGATTTAAATGGAACTGCGATGGATCTTGTTCTGGTTTTCAAGTATATGATACAACAACAACAACAACAAAAGACCCTGAATGAATAGACCAGGTTGGAAGCACCAACAGCAAAATACAAAGGAAAAAATCAAACTGCATTATACTGAGTCAAACCTTTGGTCAGTCAAGGTCAGGATTATCTACTCTAACTGGAAGCAGCTTCCCAGGGTCTCAGGCTGAGCTATTTCTCATCACCTACTACCAGATCAAGGAACTGCGGTGGCTCAAGTGGTTAAGATGCTGAACTGCAGGCTATGGAAGGTCAGTAGTTCAGCAGTCTGAGACCCAAGAGTGCCACATGATGGAGTGAGCTCCCGTCTCTAGTTCCAGCTCCTGCCAACCTAGCAGTTCAACTACTGCAGTTCATAAGCAAGAAATTGCAAGTAGATAAATAGGTACCACTTCAGTGGGAAGGTAATAGCATTCTGTGCACCTTGGTGTTTAGTCATGCCGGCCACATGACAACGGAAACATCTTTGGACAGCGCTGGCTCTTTGGCTTTGAAATGGAGATGAGCACCGCAACCCTAGAGTCGGATTCAACTGGCTTTTGAACAAGGGAACCTTTACCTTACTACCAGATCCTTTCCTGCTAGAGATGCCAGGGACGTTCCTCATGCAAAGCAAGTGTTCTACCACCAAGCCACAGCCTCCCTCTTGAAAAATTTAAACCCCAGGATTTGTTTTTCAATTTGTTTCATTCTCAGACATTTATTATTTTCCTTTCCTTTTTGCACCTGAAAAGGACAGACTTTATTATGCCCAAAGAACATCTGACAATATTACTCTCCACTATGATGACTTTTCTGTTGGTAAACTGTCATGCTCTTGTCATTAACAGTCACAGTCTTGATGGTTTATTTTGATGAACACACATAGCCCCTGTACATTAACAAAACAAAGCAGCTGAAGTTATAGTTCATTGTTTCATCAATGCACGCATGCATGCACATAGAAAGAATAAGGTAGATTTAAGGAGCTAAAAGCCATGGCAAACTGCACATGCTTGTCGGCTTTCTGGGAACTTCTGGTTGGCAACTGTGGGGAAGAAAGGTGCTAGACTTGATGGTCCATTGGATTAATCCAAAATGGCAGCCATTATTAACAAATGCTGTTCTTCCGATGAAGCTAAGCAGGTCTGAACTTAAAAGAGGGCTGGGTGGGAACCCATTTGGAAAGCCCACCAGAGCCACCCCCTGGAAACTGAAGGTAAAGATCAAATTGCAAAGCATAGAAATAAAGTTGGCCTCCAGGTCACTGATCTTTAATTCACCCATTAGTCAAGAAGTGCCAAAAAAAGCAGTTTTGAGGACATTTAATGCAGATGTCATTTTCTCAAAACCAAAAGTGACAGAAAAATTGTCATCTGTTCTGGAGAAAATGAGCATAGCCTTTAGTTGATGCAATACACAAACTTGAACTTTAATGGATTTCTCAAGAAAGCACATCTCACAGCAAGAATTCTTTCATACTGCTGTAGTCATGGAGAAAATGGGTTTCTGGGACTTTTTTCTCCTGTTATTAATTTTTTAAAAACCCAGTAAAATAAAATAAAATGAAGCAATGACATGAATATATTTTTTTCAAAGCCTGCATACATACAATCTTCTGAAGTAATGTCTTATGCACTTTAAAGACACTGTGAAATCAAAGTATTTACATATCCCCCTTTTCCAAGATCGTAATCATAAACAGGACATATTATTAAAAGTTTAATTATAATCCCTCTGTATATATGAATATAAAATATCCAGAGAAAAAGATTTTAGGTTCAAAACATTCAATTAAACATTTACTACACAGATTAGATGATAGATAGATAGATAGATAGATAGATAGATAGATAGATAGATAGATAGATAGATAGATAGATAGATAGATGATGATAGATAGATAGATACATCAGTAGATGATAGACAGACAGATAGATAGATGGTAGATGATAGAAGAAGAAGAAGACGAGGGGGAGGAGATTGGATTTATACCCTGCCCTTCACTTGGAGTCCCAGAGCGGCTTACAAATTCCTTTCCCATCCCCTCCCCCCAACCAACACCCTGTGAGGTAGGTGAGACTGAGAGAGCTCTGAGAGAACTGCTCTTTCAAGGACAGCTCTGACAGAACTATGGCTTGGTCATCCAGCAGCTGCAAATGGAGGAGTGGGGAATCAAACCTGGTTCTCCCAAATTAGAGTCTGCGCACTACACCAAACTACCTCGCAACATTGATGATGATGATGATGATGATGATGATGATGATGATGATGAAGATAGATAGATAGATAGATAGATAGATAGATAGATAGATAGATAGATAGATAGATAGATAGATATGGGCACGCACCAGGAAAATATGGTTTGATTCATGGTTTATGGCATGCCTTGTTCACAAATCATGGGCCATCATGAACTTTTAGGTGTCAAATAAACTGGTTCAGTTTATGAGGTCCATGACCGAATAGAGTGACCCCCTGGACTGTTAGCAACACCAAATTTACAGAGGATCTCTGGCTGACTCTCCCCTACTTGCCCTCCAAGTTTGATGAGGATTGGATTTATGGGATCCAAGTTACAGCCCTCCAAAGAAAGTGCCCTCAGAAAGGTACTTTCTAGGGTAATAATAGGCACAGGTTCAAAGCTTCTTTTTTCCTCTCTGTCTCTGGATTTCTTCACTGCTCTTGGCAGTTTCAAATGACTCTTGTCAGTTCCTAGAGGGGTTCCCCCCCTTTTTGGTAGTATTCCTTTGTGTTCCCGTTTTCTTGAGCAGAACTTGCAAAATCCCCCACCCTCACACACTTGGATTTCTTGTGACACTGTGCTTTGAGATCGATCAGTCCTTTTAAGCTTGCATTGCCACAGTGGTACTGGATTCTGAACACTGAACTGATTGTGCTGGGCTTGAAAAAAATGTCCCAAACCCTTTCAGTTTATACTGCAGGGATTCTGTGATTTGACATTAGTCTTTTTTTGCCTGCATTGCTGCAATTACAGGACTGTATGGAACAGCTCAGGAACTAGCCAGCAACACCAAACTCACGGGAAAACTTCTGTCTCTCCCTTTGTAGTTTGCTTTGAAGTTTGGTAAACATCTTGATTGAGTGGAGATAGTTTTTTTTGGAAATGTATCCATTCATGGACTGCAAGGAACCTCCACAAACGGCTTCAAAGTCTGCGGAAAATTCATGCTGGTTGACGTGTCGTGAACTTGACTTTGTAAAGCACGAACCAGCCAAAATTCATCATGAACTAATGTTTCATGCCTGTCCTAATAGATGATAGATAGAAAGATAGATATCTTGTGTGTGTTCGTGCGCACACATGCCTGGAAGTCCTTGTTGACTTCTGACGACTCCTAGAGGGGCTTGGACATTCAAAGACATGTCTTGCCATTGCTTGCCCCTGAGTTCCGGCCCTGGTATTCCTTGGAGGTCTCCCATCCAAGTACTTGCCAGGGTCAACCTTGCTTAGCTTCCAAGATCTGATGAGACTGGGCTTGCCTGGGCTACCCAGGTCAGGGTGATAAATAGATATCTTTCACTGAAGGTACAGTTGTCCAAGCTACCATGAGTAATTACACTTTTTTTTAGCCAGCTCTGGAAAAATTAGGCTGTAATCAATTTCAGTGTAAAGGAGGAAAAAGGACTTAATTCATGCATGAAAAAAGAAATAAACATAATACACCTCTCTGTTGCTATCTATATGAACTTTAAAAAATCCTACAGAACAGACACCCAAATCTACCCAACAATGCAGAATGGGCAAAAAAGGGCTTCTTTCTGAACCAACCTGGTGGAAACCCCAAAAGCTCCTGCTTAGCCCCAAAAGGATCCATGTCAACACTTTCTGTGAAACATGGATTAGCAAATATTTCTCTTTCCAAATATGCCATTGCTGACAGCCACCTCCCCATGTCTCTGCCCGACATGGTCTCATAAGAACATAAGAGAAGCTAATGTTGGATCAGGCCAATGGCCCATCCAGTCCAACACTCTGTGTCACACAGTGGCCAAAAATACCAGGTGCCACCAGGAGGTCCGCCAGTGGGGCCAGGACTCTAGAAGCCCTCCCACTGTTGACCCCCCAAACACCAAGAATACAGAGCATCACCTGCCCCAGAGTCCCTATCTATACCTTGTGGCTAATAGCCACTGATGGACCTCTGCTCCATATGTTTATCTAATTCCCTCTTGAAGCCGTCTGTGCTTGTAGCTGCCACCACCTCCTGTGGCAGAGAATCCCATGTGTTAATCACTCTTTGGGTGAAAGAGTACTTCCTTTTATCTATTCTAACCCAACTGCCCAGCAGTTTCATTGAGTGCCCACGAGTCCTTGTATTGTGAGAAAGGGTGAAAACTACCTCTTTCTCTACCTGCTCTATACCATGCATAATCTTATATACCTCGATCATGTCACCCCTCAGTTGTCATTTCTCCAAGCTAAAGAGCCCCAAGTGCTTTAACCTTTCTTCATAGGGAAAGTGTTCCAACCCTTTTCTAGGGTTGATCTGTTTTTAATACCCTTCCTAATAATCTCCAGCATAGCATTGGCCTTTTTTTATTGCAGTCATACACTGTCTCCACATTTTCCATCCAAGATGTCTCTCTTGGTCAGTCTCTGCCAGTTCAGACTGCATTAATGTGTATTTATATTTAGGATTTTTGGCTCCAATGTGCATCACTTGAACCCATTTTCCATGTTGATGCCCACTCACCCATCCTTGGCAGATCCCTTTGGAGTGCCTCACAATCCTCCCTGGTTTTTACCACCCTGAACAATTCGTGTCATCTGCAAATTTAGACACTTCACTGCTTATTCCCAACTCCAAATCATTAATGAACAAGTTAAAAAGCATTGGACTGAGTACTGATCCCTGCAGTACCCCACTGCTTACCAACCTCCACTGAGAAAGTTTCCCATTTATACTCACTCTGTTTCCTATTAATTAGCCAGTTTTTGATCCACAAAAGAACCTGTCCTTTTATTCCATGATTTTTGAGCTTACTTAAGAGCCTTTGATGAGAAACTTTATCGAAAGCTTTCTGGAAGTCAAGTAAACAATATCTATTGGGTCCCCCTTCTCCACATAATTGTTGACCCCCTCAAAGAACACTAACAGGTTAGTGAGACAAGATCTTCCCTTACAGAACCCATGCTGAGTCTGCCTGGCAACTCTATTCTCTGTGTTTGTGGGTACACACACATAATGCCGTAGAATGTTGATTGATTGATATACCAGTAAAAGTTAAAATTTGTTCATTTGTGGGGAAAAGATGGTGCAAGGAAACAGAAAAACCCACAAAAATACAGAATTGTCAGATTCACACAAGGGAGAAGTGAAATTGAAATGGAGATTCCTTTGGATTACAACAGCAGCGATGAGAAATGTAAAGTTGTCCTTAGTCCGAAAGATGTTCATTATCCTATGGAAGAAGTCTGTAAATGGAAGAAGTTTATAATGCTTGTGCCTTTCTCCTGCCTCATTCATGAAAAGCCTTCAAGTTCCTTCGTTTTCTCTCTCTCTCTCTCTCTCTCCCTCCCCTCCTCTCTCTTTTGTTAGCTAAATAGCACTGCAAACAGCACCAGCTGAACCAAATGCTAACAAAAATATTGGAGATAAAAAAGCTTTGCTGATTAAGTTCTTCCGTCTGTATCAAAAGCTAATGTTATGTGTCTGCAGAGCTAATTGTGAGACTCTCCGGGTAATAGATGCTTGGATGCTGATCAGGAGGAAATTGTCTCACCCAAAGACGTGCTGATATTATCACCTGCCTTTTGTAACTGAATACATTAACGCTGATGGCTGCATCTTGCTACATCAGCTCCCAGGGAATAGCAGGGCTGGCAGGCAGTTGTTTCTCTTCTTTGCGAAACACGTATCTACTAATTTCAGAAGCAGTAACTTTGGATGGAAGCTGGAAAGGAGCTAAGCACCACATAGCTTCTTCAGCCTCCATTTGCAGATAAGGTTGATAAATTGTCTTTACTCATTTGGGGGGGGGGGGGCGGCTGTTCAAATTTCATACCAAAGAATCCCAGCAGCGCAAAGAAGGGACCGTTACAGCCAATTTAAACTAGAACCGAGACAAAAAACAGCCTTTGGGGAGTTTTCATGTCATTTATTTGAATAATTTCGATGTCGTCTCTCAGAGGTTTCGGAAATGAGTAATGAGGAAAGATGTTAAGATATATTGCCAATTAAGGTCGATAATCACTAAAACGTCAATGAAAAGGATTCATCAATTAGAACAACAACCCAGCAAGCTATTTTTTAAAGTTAATTTAAGAGCAGGAGAGTAACAAACAAACAAACACTCCTTAAAGCCCTTCATAATTAAATTATACAATTAAATCTGATCACATGCAAACCCATGAAGTAAACAGCTCAATGCCACACCGTCATGGATAACAAAGTTTTATCCTGTTTCTAAAACTCAGTGGGCTAGGCTCCAGGTGGATGTCTCTGTGGAGGGAGTTCCACAGTCTAGGACTGGATCCACTAGTCACTGGATATTGTCCTTGTAATGATTCAGTTCCTGTATTTTTCTATCCAAACAGGATAGGATACAACAGTATCCAGCCACATCAACTTTCTTACCTTTATTTATAGCCCACCATTCTCACTGAGACTCCAGGCAGATTACAAAATATCAGATCAATACAATCAGACAGCACACGTAAGACATCCAATACAGAATGAAATAATAGGAGTAGGATTACAAAATTAGAAGAAGGTGCAGACACACACACAAACTCTTGGCATACCATAATTTGGGAGGGGGATGAATTACAAAAGAGGAAGTCAGGGCAGCACAAGGAGGATAATTTATACCATGTTGATTGATTGATTGATTGATTGATTGATTTAGAGTATTTCTATGCCACCTCTTCAGAGTCTTCCTTGAGGCAGTTTACAATTCAGCTGTGCCCTCCTCTATGCTCAAACTTCCTGTTCAAAAAGCCCCCTCCTGGACCATTCCATTGCACGACGTCCCTATTCCCTTCATAAAAATGCCCCTTGAATGTTGCTGTTTCACACATCTTGTGGAATGACAGAAGTGTGGGGGGCTTCCTGACAGCCCCGTAGCTAGGGGTTTTTTTTGTGAGGGGGCCTTGGTGGGGCCCGCCAGCTAATTAAATTAGGGGGGAGCTTCCCTCCCCCCAGCAAGGGCAGCCCTTTCCTGTGCAGCATATGGCTCCCTTCCTCCCTGAGGAACCCTAGTGCCTCTTCCCGCATCGCCACACCAGGGGCAGTTTGATCTCCAACCTCGGCTCCCTCCTGGGCCAGTGGAGGCAAGGCATGCAGTAGCTGGGCTGTCCATGAAGATGCTGTGATTTGGCAAACTCCTCTGCTGCCTCCTGCGCCCCTCTGGGGCACTCTTCACAGGTGGTGGCGGCAGGGGGGCTTTATGCGGATGGGGAGCGGGCACAGTTTGGCACCCCTGCAGCTGGAGCGATCTAGGCGAGTGCCTAGCTCGCCTAGTGGGTGAGCTGGCCATGGACATGTCCTCTTTTTTTTCTTTTTTTTTGGTGTCCATCCTATTTTGGGCTGATGAAAATATTCTCTTTTTGTGCTGGAAGCATAGGAATATCCCTAGTCAGTAGCAATTATCACAGCTTAAATAGGAGTATTTAAAATTATTTATTTATTTATTGCACTTAATAATAAATAACAAAACTAAGATTTGTCATAGTGATCATGTTTGAAGTGGTCAGTCATGAAATATGTCCTCTTTTTTTGCTTTTCAAAATATGGTAACCTTAGGTGTATGGATTCTCATCCATTTCTGAAGTTGAAGGCACATAGTGTGAAACTTCTTAGCATTTTTAAAAAAATCAAAAAAGTACAATGACAGCCCTAAGTAAAATGTATTCCTATAATCTAATCTGGGTGTGATATTGGCCCATAGGATGGAGCACAGGGATGCTCCCAAGCACGGAAGCAAAGTATCTGTGCAATCCTTGAGTATGCCTAACCAAGCCAGTCTCTAAATTAACTTAACTAAAGCTTAGGCAGAGTCCTCCTCTCCTATATTTTCTGTGAACTTTCCACCCAGTGTATTTGGTTAGTGCAGAGCTCTTATGAGTGACAACGCTGGTAAGAAATGGCTTGCCAGGAATATACAAACGGATTTGGTCTAAACTTTGGGACAGTCATTTTGAGGAGCTTTCCAGATTTGGTGGTCACCCAAGCTCAGGGATTGCACAGCTTGCTGACACCCTAAACCCCAAACTGCTCTCAGCTGTACCCCATGGGCTATCCCAGGACCTGCCTAGTCCTCAGGGAGGCTTGAAACAACATGTGTGGCTTTTTTGCACAGCCCTCTTTGCATTGTGATCCGTACACGAGATTTAGATGAAAACCAAAGAAACGCTTCCAGTTTTTGCGTGATTTGCGTAGCTCTTCAAGGAAAAGTTCTCCCTCATTGAACATGCAAATTCATTGGGAAAATTGAAATTCATGGAACTTCAGCTCAGCTCTAATTCAAACGCCCTGCAAGCTTTGAGAATTTAAACCTATTCAAATCCATTGTATAGAGAGTTCTAATGTTAGATGATATGCACATCCAGCACCTGTTTGAGATACCCAGTGTTCATTTCAAATTAAAAGACTCGGCAGTCACAGAAATTAAGAATGATTTATTTTGCACTTGGAGGTAGGCAACACAGGCCGATTTTCATCTTCCTCAATCAACTAACAATCTTACTGTGATCCTCCATGTCACCCCTTCTTCCTCTTCAAAGGCAACGCTGAACACTTGCTGAAATCCCGAGAAACAAAATGCTATCTTCCTGCATCACATTTTCACGGATTAGACTGAAAATGCTGAAGCAAGAAATACTTAAGGATCCAGTAAGGGAGAGAGGAGAAGAATTGTGACAAGTTTATTTTCAGATCTGATCCCCCAGTGATTTTCAAATTTCCCTGGTGCTGGAAAGTCAATTTGTTGTTCTTGTTCAGTTGCACAGTCGAGTCCGACTCTTCGCGACCCCACAGACCACAACATGCCAGGCCCTCCTGTCAGGGCTGGCTGTAGGTGTTTCTGCATCCTAGGTGGGGTGCAGATGCTAACCTCTCGGTGGGGCCTGGAGACCTGCCATGCCACCCAACTCCTCTCCCCCCTGAGGGAGGAGAGGGAGGGCAGGCAAGTTGCAAGCCAGGGAAGGGGTGGAGGTTTAAACCCCCACCCCTTCCATCCCAGCACCGGCTTGCCTGCGTGCCCTGCAAGCCAGGGAAGGGGCAGGGGGTTTGGTGGGGGCGGGGGGCTTTTGGCACCCCTAAGGGCCGGCATGCTGTAGGCGAACGCCTAGTTCGCCTAGTGAGCAAGCCGGCCCTGCCTCCTGTCTTCTGTCGTGCTCTAGAGTTTGCTTAATTTCATGTTCATTGCATCGATAACACTGGTGCTGGGAAGTCAATTAGTGACTGACTTATGGTGACCCTTTAGGGTGTTCTGGGCAAGAGAAGACAAGAGGTAGTTTGTTACTGCCTGCTTCTGCTTCTGTGTGACTGCCCGGGACATCCATGGTGGACTCCCACCTGAGTACTAACCAGGACCAACCCTGCTTAAAGCTTATGAGATCAGGCTCTCCTGGGCCATCCAGGTCACGGTCTCCATAGCTTATTTTTTGCCATCAAGTCACATCTGAATTATGGCAACCCCTGGTGGGGTTTTCAAGGCACGAGATGTTCAGAGGTGGTTTGCTATTGCCTGCCTCTGTGTCGTGACCCTGGTATTCCTTGGTGGTTTCCCATGCAGATGCTGACCAAGGCCAACCCTGCTTAGCTTCCATGAACTGACAAGCTCAGGCAGGCACAGGATTTAGAAGCCACCTAACCGGATATTCATGCATACCCTACCGATCAACAGAGCAGAGGCTCAGGCAGCAGGGAAACACAGCAAAAATTTTGTCCTGGCAAAATTCCTTTATGTCTAAGGACTCTCCAAATATCAAAGAGCCGTCTCTTTGGTCCGCTTCCTTCACCTCCTCTGGTAGGAAGATACTCCTGTATCCTCTGTGCTCAGGGCGTTTGTCCTCGCCAATCAAATTTAGTCAAAACAACTAAACATGTGCTACCATACTGCTTATTTTAAAATGATGCTTATGAATTATATATCACCCCAATTCTACCCAATTTTCCAGGCAGATCTGACAAATTTTATTTGTCCCTTTTCCTGTCGGATCAGTCCAACGAAACCACACTTAAGGTAGCTAAATTCTGTCCTTTGGCCTGTTTTAATAAGAAAGCATTTGGTTAAATCTTTTTTTTTTTAACTATGCCTGAATCATGAAAGATAGATTAATGGGACCATGAATTTTTACTGTATGTGTATATTTTCTTTTATGTGTCGTCGATACTGTTGACTACATTTTTGTCAGCTGATCTAGGATAGTAATAATAAAATTGATTGACTGATTATTCATGGCCTATCAGGATCTTTTTTGTAGCCCCAGCGAGTTGGGAAAGGGTTTGTGCCCCACAAACGGGTTCTGCTTGGTGGCTAGTTTTGCAATTCAGCTCTAAATCTCAGACACTGGATCTTAAAACAGGGACAACAGTTTTAAGAATGAGGGGTTGTTAGGGAGAGAAGTACTGATGGAGCTGTAGTTTGGGGAAGAAAGCTGGCTGGCTGATCTACATGGTAATAACCAGGTATGAATCCCTCTGCCATACTATTTGCATCAAGCTAACATAGCCATTAAGGGCCACAGTGGCTCAGAGATTAAGACTCTGAAGCTGCAGACCGGAAGGTCTGTAGCTCGGCATTCCGAGACCCTAGTGCCATGTGATGGAGTGAGCTCCCATATCTGGCCCCAGCTCCTGCCAACCTAGCGGTTCGAAAGCAAGAAATTGCAAATAGATAAATAGGTACTGCTTTGGTGGGAAGGTAACAGTGTTCTGTGCACCTTGGCGTTTAAGTCATTCTGGCCACATGACCATGGAAATGTCTTCGGACAGCGCTGGCTCTTCGGCTTGGAAATGGAGATGAGCACTACCCCCTAGAGTTGGATTCGACTAGCTTTCAAGCAAGAGAAACCTTTACTCTAGTCATTGCTCTGATTATAGGAGTGATTCTACTGTCTTTGCCTGACAGATGTGCAGCTTTTCAGGATAAGGACTTCTTGCATATCTTCTTGGAGTTGTAAGAATTCTAAATTGGATTTGATTGAGACAAGTATGGATACATGCTTGATGCTCATGCACTTCCTGTTCCATCTCTATCAGCATCATGTCTAAGCCGTTGTCATTACAGTCCTAAATCCAGTTGACCTACACACCTCCACTCATATGTCATGTGCAACCAAAAATAGTTTCTAACTGGGTTTCTCTGCACAGGAAAGGAATGGAAGAATAGTGGTGGGAGACCCATGTACGAGCATGGCCAGGTGCATTTGTGCATGTAAATGAAAAGCATTGTATGAACGCAGCCTGCGTTGCGCTGTCTTCTTCTGTCTTCATAGCAACGTATCATGTTACAATTGCTGTTACAATATAAGGTGACCAGTGGCCCAGATAACCTTATCAACAAGCTGGCTTTAGGTCAGTGAAACTCAGCTGTCTGGTCTCGAATTTAGAAGTTTGGAGTTGAAGTCTTTGAGCCCTCACATACTTGCAATATCCCCCCAGGTAAACAGACGCTGTTATATACTTTATGTGATGTATGGATCAAAAAGAAAGCTGCTACCCATTTTATGACCCTTTGGGCAAATCGGTTTAACCTTGAAAAGTGTCTGTCTGTAAGAAATGCCTGATCTTCATTTCCTGTTCTCTATTGAATAAAGACAACTTTATTTATAGTCCTAAGGTCTGTCTGAAATGTGTTTGATCTTTCAGAAAAAAATCCGGTGCTTTATCAGCTTGGGAAGTCTCGACCGCAAGAGGATGTATCCCCACGTATTTCTCCAGACATATAGAAGGGTAGGGCGAAAGTGCCTCTTCCTGACAGACAGTTAAGATTGTGTTCCTCTCTTTTCGGTGTCGATTTACTAGCCACAGAAGTCAAGGAAGATAATTGTTAACTTGCTCAGCTTCTTGAGGAGAAAAGTGAGCTGTTACCCAGTTGAAGCTTTCTCTCTTGCAATCTAATATGCAAATAGTCCACCCCCTGTGTCAAGATGTAAATGAAAATCCATATGAATACATGATTTGAAAAGCAATGTTCATAAAAAGCAAGAGGAAACCAGAGTTACACTATGCCCTGTGGGCTCAGGCATTAACACCTGATGAAATACTGTCATATTCTACTCAAGGATTTCTGAGAAGCAAATACTTTAACACCTTAGTGGCACTTGACAAAAGCTGTTTAACAACCCGGCTAATCAGAAGTGGATTGTAGCAACCAAATTAATGAAGCTCTAAAAGTCTTTAATGAATAATGGAGGATTTTTTTTTTACCCCGTTCTCTTGAGCTCATATGTTTATTCATTTAAAAACAATTTGTGTAACGATCACACTCTCCTAAACAGCTTTTATACTCCTTTTATGTGTTTTAGCATGGCACTGAGATAAAAATTTAATTTTCAAAATCCTTTCTGTTTAGTGTCAGAAGCAAAAGTCTCTAAAGCATGAATAGGATTTGATTGTGTTGGTGAATTTATTTCCTTAAAATGTTTGTTCAGGAGCAAGATCTTGTGAAAGCAAAACCTCCATTCAGAATTCATTTTTCCCATACCTGTGCTATGCTCCTGATTACCCTGGATAGACCCTGGACTTCCTGTTCTCCTTGCTGGTAGGTTGGTGGAAAGATGGAAACGGCAAGGAAGACCCCTAGGGTTACCAACCTCCAGGTGGGGCCTGAAGAGCTTCCAGTATTAGAACTGATCTCCAGGCAACAGAAGTCAGCACCCCTGGAGAAAATGGCTGCTTTGAAAGTTGGATTCTATGGAATTTTACCCCTATGAGGTCCTGCCTGTCCCCAAACCCCACCCTCCCCAGGGCCCACCCCCAAAATCTCCAGGTATTTCAGAAACCAGAGTTGCCAATCATAAGGATTCCAAGGAATGGCAGGACTTAAGATTGACAGTGTCCTTCCAGGAAGTTTGAGGCATCTCAGCAGTTAGCTAACCAGTCCCACACTACTGTAGAAAGAGTTCAGAGACACTTAGGCTGAGTTCAGACTGGCAATTTGCCCCACTATAGCCATGTTTCAGGCACGTTTCCCAGGCGGATTAAAGGGGGCGTTCACACAGGCACATCCCCACCCGTAGGCAACCCGTGATGTTCTGCTTTGCTCCCACAATTAAAAGATACCTATTGAAAATGGTAGCAAATCCCAGAGAGTGCCTTTATCCCGTTGCATTCTGCTTCCCGGAAGTGTGAATGCTCAGCTGAAAAGCCAGGAGCAACCTGCGTTGTGCATAAGGCAGCAGTGATATGATTGGCTATGCTCCACTCTACCGCCCAATGTGGTGCTGGTGCAATGGGATCCTCCCCAAATTGGCTGGATGCCTATGTGTGTATGAGTGCATGAGTGCATATGTGCTCATACATACACAGACATCCAGCCGATTTACCAGGAAAAAGCCATTTACAGCTGCACCTCTGGGCCAGCAGTCTGAATGCTCCTGCGCGCCTCCTCTCGGTATGCTCCCACATCAGTCGGCCCCGTGTGACCGGGAAAACCTGGAACAGTTTGTTTCAGGGCTTTTTTGCCACGACTGGCTCCTGCTTCAAACTGCCAGTCTGAACCCAGCCTTAAATAGTTCAGATGTCTAGATCTCCCTTTGTGTAAGGCCTGATGCCTAAACATACTTTCTTGAGATATTACTGTTAAGCAGGGGTCGTTTTTTTTTTGGGGGGGGGAGCGCACTGGAGCGCAGCTCTGGCAGCTTCAGAGGGCAGAAAGGCTCCTGCATGTCAGTTTCGGCTGTACAGGTTAGGGAGTCTTTGGGCCAGCCAAATGTCAATTTCAACCCCATTATATCCTATGGGCCATTGAAGTCAATGGCAAAAACATAGAATATATTCTGGGGGCTGGAGAGGAGGGGGTTTGAGGAAGAGGCTTCAAACTCACAGGGTAGCTGTTGGAGCCTCTCCCCAAGATACACACCAAGTTTCAAGAACATTGGACCAGGGGGTCCAATTCTATGGCCCCCCAAACAGGTTGCCCCCATCCCCTCCATTGTTCTCTAAGGTGGGGGAAAGGTTACTTTTTCCCCACGGTGTTGTTAGTAGCTTTGGAGGGGAGGGGGTTTGAGGGAGAGGCTCTAAATTTTCAGGGTAGCTTCGGGAGCCTCTCCCCACATACACCCCCACGTCTCAAAGCAATTGGACCAATGGGCCTAATTCTATGGGCACCCAAACAGGTTACCCCCATCACCTCCATTGTTTCCAATGGGGAAACCCAGCCAGCCACATTTAAAGCAGGCAAGCAAGTATCCACCCAGCAGTCAGACTCTCCCAGAGAATCTCAGGGAAAGTGAACTGTCTTGGGAGGTGCTTGCTTGCCATGAGAACAAGTGGCACACTCCAGAACAAGTGGCACTGTGGCAGTGCAATGATCAAGTGTGCCACTTGTTCTCATGGCAAACAGGCACCTCCCAAGTTCACTTTCCCTGAGATTCTCTGGGAGAGTCTGACTGCTGGGTGGCTACCTGCTTGTATTACCACTTCATTCTTGCTGGGTGGCTACCTGCTTGTATTACCACTTCATTCTTGCTGATGCTCAGCAGGCAGTTGTTTAAACGGAGAATTAAATTACTAAAAAATCATATAAATCATCAATAAATCTGTTGTCGAAGGCTTTCACATTAGTTCATTAGTTGCTGTAGATTTTCCGGGTTGTGTGGCTGTGGTCTTGGCATTGTAGGACCTGACGTTTCACCAGCAGCTGTGACTGGCATCTTCAGAGGTATAACACAGAAAGATGGAGTACTCTCTGTGTCAAGGTGAGAAGAAAAATGGTAGGCAGGTAATTTATATCTACTCCGGAAGGTGGGGTAGGGCTGAGCCATTATCTCGTTACCTGCTTACCATTTTTCTGCTCACCTTGACACAGAGAGTACTCCATCTTTCTGTGTTATACCTCTGAGGATGCCAGTCACAGCTACTGGCGAAACGTCAGGTCCTACAATGCCAAGACCACAGCCACACAACCCGGAAAATCTGCAGCATCAATAAATCCTTTGCAGCTGCTCAGCACAAACCATGTCAATGGAGTGATTGGCTCACACCTGATTGCCACCTTTGAACATGCTAAGTTTGACAGTCAAATGTGTTCATGATGAAGTTCACAGCAAACCTAATCTTCACTACAGACTTATTAAACTGGAGTGTGATTCCCTCACCCACACTGCAGTTCAGGCTAGAAAGGGATCTTGAACAGGGCTCCAATTATAATTTTCAGGACTTCGATTAAAATTATGGTTACCTGATAGATTCAGGTGGGAAGCTGTATTGGTCTGAAGCAGTGGAACGAAGTTTGAGTCCAGTGGCATCTTTAAGACCAATAGAGTTTTCTTCTGGGTATAAGCTTTTGTGTTCATAGAATCATGGAAGGGGCCATACAGGCCTCCTAGTCCAGCCCCCTGCTCAATGAAGAATCAGCCTAGAGCATCCCTGACAAGTGTTAGTCCAGCCAGTTCACAAAACTTTGATTAGCCAAGAACAGTCCTAGTTATCAATTGTATATTAAATCAGCAGTGGCTTGCATACCTAGTTAAATAGTTGGAATATCAAACCAAAGATATTTGCAGTCCGGTTCTAAATAGACTAATTCACTTCTAAGCCTGTGGACTTCAGTGGATTTAGAAGGGTTTGTCTGTATAGGATTGCACTGTTACTCTCCTCTCTTTTTACATGCACGAGGCTTCCACAAACCTTATTTTGTCAGGGTTTAAAATAAAAAAAAAATAGGAAATAAAAGCAGTCACATTTTTGTGTAGACACTCTCCCTTGAATTCAAACACAAATAAGCACTTTTCTGCCATTATTGGCAACAGTTTAGAATGCTGTAATAAATAACTTTGAAGATGCATTTTGGAAGCCTGAATAGCTCCAAAAAGCATCTTCATTGACATCTTCAAATTCATTTGTCCACCTCCACCCACCCCCACCTGCCTCTGAAATAACTATTTTTCAATCTGTTACTCTAATCCCAGGTGTACTTCCTGCTATTACTAGTTTTGTGCTGGGTGGTATGACTCACCACTGCACCACCTCTACCACCGCCGCCACCATCACTTTGCTCCCATTTCATATTTAGTAACAGACGCAGCAAATCAGCACGTCTGCTTCTAATTCTGGCTTGGCATTTGCCTGAAGGAAGGAAGAAGAGAAGAAGAAGAAGAGATTGGATTTATACCCTGCCCTTCACTACCCAAAAGAGTCTCAGAGTGGCTTACAAACTCCCTTCCCTTCCCCTCCCCACAACAGACACTTTGTGAGGTAGGTGAGGCTGAGAGAGCTCTTGACAGAAACTGCTCTTTTTCAAGAACAGTTCTTATCAGAATTATGGCTTGCTCAAGGTCATCCAGCCAGGTGCAAGTGGAGGAGTGGGGAATCAAACCCGGTTCTCCCAGATTAGAGTCTGCACACTTAACCACTACACCAAACTGGAAGGAAGGAAGGAAGGAAGGAAGGAAGGAAGGAAGGAAGGAAGGAAGGAAGGAAGGAAGGAAGGAAGGAAGGAAGGAAGGAAGGAAGGAAGGAAGGAAGGAGTAAGTTCTGGAACTGGTATAGAAGCTTGAGCTTGATCAGTAAGGGCTTATCAAGGCAAATTCATCTTGGGTTGTATTAAAAGGGCCGTAGCATCAAAATCCCAGGAGGTCATAGCCCCTCTGTATATTGCCTTGGTCAGGCTGCACCTTGAGTACTGTGTGCACTTCTGGAGGCCTCACTTCTAAGAGGATGTGGACAAAATCAAGAGGATGCAGAAGAGAGTGACGAGGATGATCAGGGATCTGGAGACTGAGCTCTGTGAGGAAAGGCTAAGGGCCTTGGGAATGTTTAACTTGGAGAAGAGGAGATTGAGAGGGGACATGATTGCTCTCTTTAAATATTTGAAAGACTGTCATTTGGAGGAGGGCAAGGAGCTGTTCCAGTTGGCAGCAGAGAATAGGACCCAAAGCAATAGGTTTAAATTACACGTAGAAAGGTATCGGCTGGATATTAGGAAAAACTTTTTCACAGTCAGAGTGGTTCAAAGGTGGAATCAGCTGCCTAGGGAGGTGGTTAGCTCCCCTTCACTGACAGCTTTCAAGAAGAGGCTGGATGAATATTTGTCAGAGATGCATAAGGCTGGCCCTGCATTGGGCAAGGGGCTGGACTAGATGGTCTGTATGGCCCCTTCCAACATTATGGTTCTATCAAGCTCAGGAACATGCTTCAAAGTGATTTTGTAGCTTCTTTTACACCATCTGTTGAAGAGCAACTGGATAAAATTCTGTTTGCACACTTCACTTTATATTTCCATAAATAAATATATTACCTTTTTAAAAAACCTTATTTCAAAATTGAAGCCTCAGAGAGAGGCCTGGTGTTGTTCTCATATGAAGTTGCCCAGCAACTATGATGTTCTACGGAGACCTTATTCTGTGTCCCCCACCTTCAAAGGTTGTGCTTGGATTGCGGTCTATTCTCCTGACAGCAACTCCTTCAGTACCTAGTCATAAGAACATAAGAGAAGCCAATGTTGAATCAGGCCAATGGCCCATCTAGTCCAACGCTCCATATGTTTATCTAATTCTCTCTTGAAACTATCTATGTTTGTAGCTGCCACCACCTCCTGTGGCAGTGAATTCCATACGTTAATCACTCTTTGGGTGAAGAAGTACTTCCTTTTATCTGTTCTAACCCGACTGCTCAGCAATTTCATGGAGTGCCCATGAGTTTTTGTATTGTGAGAAAGGGAGAAAAGTACTTCTTTCTCTACCTGCTCTATCCCATGCATAATCTTATAAACCTCGATCATGTCACCCCTCAGCCATCGTTTCTCCAAGCTAAAGAGCCCCAAGCGTTTTAACCTTTCTTCATAGGGAAAGTGTTCCAACCCTTTTATCATTCTAGTTGCCCTTCTCTGCACTTTTTCCAATGCTATAATATCCTTTTTGAGGTGTGGTGACCAGAACTGTACACAGTCTGCTTAGTTTTACGTGCCAGGCTAAAACTATCCTGTTCATTTGGGTTTTAGTTTGATTGTGATTAATTTTGTGAGGATTTGGTTTTCTTTTTAACTTGTTTTTTTACAGTATAATTGTTGGTGGAAAGTGCCGTCAAGTCACAGCTGACTTACAGTGACCCTGTATGGTTTTCAAGGCAAAAGACATTCAGAGATAGTTTGCCATTGCCTGCCTCTACACAGAGGCCCTGGTATTCTTTGGTGGTCTCCCATTCAGCTACTAGCCAGGGCTGACCTTGCTTAGCTTCCAAGATATGACAAGATCAGGGTATCCCAGGCTATTTTGTTCAGCTCATACTACAATTATTCCAATGGTTTAATTAATTGATTTTTATTGCTGTTGTTATTTAATCTAGCTGAACTGAGTTTGTTTTCTCTTAAAATTCATCACACATTTTTCTGGAGGAACAATCCCATAATTTCATGTCACTTTTTTTCTGTTTAGGTGAAATTTTGGTGGCAGTTGTGGAGACCATTGAACATGTGGCTGGACAAGTCGCCTGGCAACTGTAAGCTACTGTTAAACACCCATCTTTTGAGTGAAGACTAATTGCTGGGTATAGCATAACTAAATTGTTGTAACAATAGAGGTAGCGTATGGTGATAGGCAAAATAACAGTCCATTACTTTTTTTGTTTGAAGTGACTCCTGTTGAGATAAATATGAGTCATGATGCATATATAATATCCTTCCGATAGAGAACGCATGAATTCATGCACTCAGAACAGAAAACATTTTTTATAGGCTTTCTGGACAGCCTGCATTTCTGATGTCTAACTTATTGCCCGAGGCACTCTGTCGGAACCAAATTTGTGCTGTACAACTGCAAGAGTATTTCATAAAAGTTTTTCAACTTTGAGAAATATTGCACACATTATTGCACAAATTTCTCTTCAACTGCATATATACAACACCAAGATCAAATTCAAGTAAGTCTTCTTCTGTAGATTCACTGGGAAGCCCTTGGTCAAGTCTCTTTCTTTCATTGTTGAGATTACGGTGACCTACCTCTTAGAGTTTTTATGAGAATAAATAACATAAAGGGCCACCTGTCCTTATGTCCCCATGGATCAACTACAGACTTCTGCTGCCACCTTCTGATTGCCCTCTTGGCATCTATTTGGCGTCTGCTTTCCCTGTAGAGCCTCCCAGCTTGAGGAGGTGAAAGGAGACACCATCTTTGGAATTCTTAGAAGGTAATGTAAGTCTATTTTGATTTTGGGGAGTTTTTGATGGGGTTTAAGCTGATGGGGTTTTATTTTATTTTATATTTTTAATTTTTGGAATTGTACAGCCAGTCCTGACCTGGGTGACCCAGGACAGCTGAATCTCATCAGCTCTTAGAAGCCAGACAAGGTTGGTTCTGCTTATTACTTGGATGGGAGACCACCAAGGAATACCAGGGTTGCTACACAGAGGCAGGCAATGACAAGCCACCTCCATTAGTCTCTTGCCTTGAAAATTCTAAGGGATCACTGCACGTCAGCTGTGATGGCACTTTCCACCACCTTGTTATAATAACAAGATTACCATGAGTTACCATCAGTCAGAAGTCCTCCGACTGATGGACAATTTAAAAACTAATAAATCACCAGGCCCGGATGGCATTCATCCGAGAGTTCTGAAAGAACTCAAATGTGAACTTGTGGATCTCCTGACAAAAATATGTAATCTTTCTTTAAAATCTGCCTCCATTTCTGATGACTGGAAGGTAGCTAATGTCACTCCCATCTTTAAAAAGGGCTCCAGGGGAGATCCAGGAAATTACAGGCCAGTCAGTCTGACATCGATACCGGGTAAGTTGGTGGAAACTGTTATTAAGGAAAGAATTAGTAGGCACATTGATGAACAAAAACTATTGAGGCAGACTCAGCATGGGTTCTGTAAGGGAAGATCTTGTCTCACTAACCTGTTAGTGTTTTTTGAGGAGTGAACAAACATGTGGACAAGGGGGACCCAATCGATATTATTTACCTTGACTTCCGGAAAGCTTTTGATACAGTTCCTCATCAAAGGCTCCTAAGTAAGCTCAATAGTCATGGGATAAAAGGACAAGTCCTCTTGTGGATCAAAAACTGGCTTATAAATAGGAAACAGAGAGTGAGTATAAATGGGAAACTTTCTCAGTGGAGGGTGGTAAGCAGTGGGGTACCACAGGGATCAGTACTCGGTCCCATGCTTTTTAACTTGTTTATTAACGATTTGGAATTGGGAGTAAGCAGTGATGTGGCTAAATTTGCAGATGACACGAAGTTGTTCAGGGTGGTGAAAACCAGGGAGGATTGTGAGGCACTCCAAAGGGATCTGTTGAGGATGGGTGAGTGGGCGTCAACGTGGCAAATGGGGTTCAATGTGGCCAAGTGCAAAGTGATGCACATTGGAGCCAAAAATCCTAAATATAAATACACGTTGATGGGGTCTGATCTGGCAGAGACTGACCAAGAGAGAGATCTTGGAGTCGTAGTGGATAACTCGCTGAAAATGTCTACACAATGTGTAGCTGCAATAAAGAAGGCCAACGCTATGCTGGGGATTATTAGGAAGGGAATTGATAACAAATCAGCCAGTATCATCATGCCCCTGTATAAATCATTGGTGCGACCTCATTTGGAATACTGTGTACAGTTCTGGTCACCACATCTCAAAAAGGATATTATAGCATTGGAAAAAGTGCAGAGAAGGGCAACTAGAATGATAAAAGGGTTGGAACACCTTCCCTATGAAGAAAGGTTAAAATGCTTGGGGCTCTTTAGCTTGGAGAAACGACGGCTGAGGGGTGACATGATCGAGGTTTATAAGATTATGAATGGGATTGAGCAGGTTGAGAAAGAAGTACTTTTCTCCCTTTCTCACAATACAAGAACTCGTGGGCACTCTATGAAATTGCTGAGCAGTCGGGTTAGAACAGATAAAAGGAAATACTTCTTCACCCAAAGAGTGATTAACATATGGAATTCACTGCCACAGGAGGTCGTGGCAGCTGCAAGCATGGACAGTTTCAAGAGGAAATTAGATAAACATATGGAGCAGAAGTCCACCAGTGGCTATTAGCCACAGGGTATAGAATGAGAACTCTCAGTCTGGGTCAGGTGATGCACTCTATTCTTGGTGCTGGAGGGGGCAGCAGTGGGAGGGCTTCTGGTGCCCTGGCCCCACTGCTGGACCTCCTGATGGCACCTGGTATATTTTGGCCGCTGTGTGACAGAGTGTTGGACTAGAGAGGCCATTGGCCTGATTCAACATTGGCTTCTCTTATGTTCTTATGTTCTCTTATGAGTTGTTGAGTAGAGTTGTAGGCACGGTAAACTTGTCATGCAGAGCAATCCAGGTTTATTCATAAATAAACAAAACTTATGAACAGAGATGCTGTGATTTTTCACAAATAAGGTAACAGAGTCTCCAGCTCCCCTTTTTTCCTAGTGGCTTCTTTGTGTTAAACTGAATGCCTCCTCAAATGGTCAATTCAGCAAGCTGATAGTCTTTTCCCTTTGCAGGAGATTGAACTTGATTGCTTTTTATCTTTTCTTCTATTATTCCATTACTAAGTGAACTTCCCACACAATCTCAGCAGCTGCCATGTTCCATCTCTTCTCATAACCTCCTTTAATTTACATTCTGAGCCCAATAAATATTTTATTTGCCCAGAATTTTTCTTCTGGGACAATTTTTTGTGTGTGTGTGCACTGCTGTCATTGTCAGTTTGGAGCTGTGGCATAACATCTTGTTTCAAAGGTGCTTGCAAAGATCAGCTTGTTGAATTCCAGGGCTTATATGAATTTCTGACAATGTTATCAAATAACAGAAAAAGAGAGTTACCATTGCTGAAACATGCAATGGGCATTACTGTTACCACTATTGTTAGAAGAAGAGCTGAAAACCTGGGTTGCCACCTTAGCAGATGTCAGGAATCAAGAAAATCTATACTCATCCTAGTTCGCTTTAGACTCTATGAACTTCATTGAGATCTGCATAAGTTGTTCTGGGCTTCTTAACATAGCCAAGAACATTCACAGTACAAATAAATGCTTTGCTAAACCAATAAACTATTGAAGGGAAATAGCAAAAAAAATCCACCCAGATCCTTACTAGCTTTTGCTGAAATTACCATCAAAGCTTTATGTAAATTAGAGAATCTGGGAAGAAAACAAACTGGAGAGGTGATATGTCTACCCGAGGAAGAAAGCACGCCAAACAATCCTTAGATGGAGTACTTGCTCCAATCATTGGGAGAGACATATCAAATTGCTAGTAACTATTATGAGAGCAATCTTGAAAGAGTGCTCACGATTATTGCTTTTGAGAACCCATTAAAAGATACTCAGCAACTACTTACAGAGTTTCCAACTGGAGCTCTAAATTCTCCTGTTATGGCATGAATTCTTGTTTTGAGGAAAGATGTGAGATATTCCCTTTTAGTGAGTTATTTAATGGGACTGTTTTATGCAGAATGAAGACTGTTTTCTGTCTCAGTCAAAATACAAAGCAGTATAAGTATATACATTGTCTGCTCACTCCCTGGAATGAAGACTCTTGATTCAAGCAATATTTCATGCCAACTGATCTGCACAATTTGTTAAATTCCAATCCTAGTGCAGCCTCTGTTAGAGTGAAAGACTCAGCATGCCTGGACATTGGAGGGGGGGCACCACATACACAGGGTGTATAGGTGTTGTCTCTTTGAATAGGATGTCTCTCTTTATTTTAACTTGGGAGCTGCCCTCCTTCTATCTGTGTGTCCTTAGTTCTTCTCCATTCTCCATGTAGCTTTTCATGGAGTCACACATCTCTACAGACCTCTCATTTAGAAACAATGCCCTCATACTTGCATACACATGATGCCAGATTTGCTGGCCATTTGTGACAGGGAAAGTACTCTTCAGATTAGGCTTCTCTCTCAACTGTGACTGGAATGTGAACTGAAACTACTTGAATAAATGTAAGTTTTTATCTCTTGTAATATATTTCTTGAGAGATTTCTTTACTGTCCCCAGTATCATGCTTCTATGACTGGGAAAACTCTGCTATATTAACAAAATATCCCAAGAGATTCTGCTGCCTATTGGACTGTGCGAGGCTTGCCAGTGGTATGGGCAGTCCACAGTGGCTTGAAGTGCCACCTAGCAAGTCCTCTGTGCCTTGTTTTCCCTTTTAGCTCACCAAAAGATGTTACAACAGCACTCATTGTCACATTCCCACACAGGACAGCATAAGGGCTCAACTGATGGCACTTCAGCCCTGAGGTGGGTCCCTTCCACAATCTATCTAGATCCTGTCAGCCATGAGAAGATGGCCTTAGAAACGTCCCTGATGGATGGAAACCTCAGAGCCCTCCTCACCAAATCATAAGTAAATAACTCGTACTATTCTGGTGATACTCAAGTTATATAGTGCCCAATATATGTGTGTGTGTTAACTGCTGTCAAGTTGCTTCCAACTTATGGTGACCCTACAAATTAATGTCCTCCAATTCATCCTATCGTTAACAGTCTTGTAACCTAAGGGCCATGGCTTATTTTATAGAGTTAATTTATCTCATGTTGAATCTTTCTCTTTTCCTGCTGCCTTCAACTTTTCCTGGCATTATGGTCTTTTCCAGTGATTCTTGGTCCATTCTGCATCTGGCATTCACTCCACATTCTCTCAGCACTCAATCTGGTTCACCCTTCCCTTGGAATATCTCTTTTCATTGCTTTGCCTTGGATCCTGGTTTCTGCATTGGCTAGTGTCAGCTATCTATTTTATTTTCAATGGTAGCTCCTGCATACCTCAGAGGTCATTAGCTGCCAAGTAATTCATGGTGATGTGATAAATACAGAGGGGGAAATAGGGGTAGGGAAACTGATGGAGATCAATGAAGCCTTGTCAAGTTGTCTGCTTATTGTTCCCTTTGAATCGGAAGCGGAGGAAGGAAAAGGTGCAGCTCAAAAACACTTTCAGATACCCCAGGGCAATGCTCTACTGACTGCAAAGTCACCCCTGAATGGCCATAAAACTATGTAGAAGGTACCATAAAACCCTATGAACTAAGAAAGTGAATGTGGCATGTATTGTAGAGGGTGATTAACCTCCTGACTTGGTTGTGAAATGTAACCAAAGCATGATACCCTCAGTTTAGCCATTTTAGCTTCTAGGGAGAGTTCAGGCTTGATTTGTTCTAGAACCCACTTATTTGTCTTTTCAGTGGTCCATGGTATCCATAAAACTCTCCTCCAACACCACATTTCAAGTGGATCTACTTTCTTCCTGTCAGCTCTATTCATTTCCAACTTTCATACACACACATAGTAATGGGGAATACTATGGCATGGATTAACTTGATCTTGGTTGCCAATATATAAGCAGGGCCTATACAATAATACCTACTCCTTGTGATCAAGAAGAAGAAGAGTTGGATTTATACCCCGTCCTTCAATCAGAGTGGCTTACAATCTCCTTCCCTTCCTCTCCCCACAACAGACACCCTGTGAGGTAGGTGGGATTGAGAGAGCTCTTTCAAGAAGTGCTCTTGAGAGAACAGCTCTGAGAGAACTGTGACTGACCCAAGGTCACCCAGCTGGCTGCATGTGGAGGAGTGGGGAATCAAACCTGATTCTCCAGATTAGAGTCTGCTACTCTTAACCACTACATAAAAGAGGTAAAAAAAGGACACCCCCATGGTAAATTTGAACAGATCCCAATAATTCCTGATAGGCCTCAGAATGACTGTCCTATCCCTCATTGATGACCTAATTAAGGATACAGGATGTTCCCAAGACAAGTGCCAACAATGGCAAGTTTTGGGGCCTCAAAACCATAAAGTTTTCCCCAAAACCTAGAGTGTTGCCCCCAGTGTTAGAAATGCAATGATATAATTCCTGGGTGACATCATCGCACCAGCGGCATCACATGGGGGCTTCTTGGGGTGGGGCTTCCCCCAGTGGCCAGCTGGGTCTGGGCAGATTGGGGCCCCCAAAACCGGGGGTCCCTGGCCCCACTGGGGGAATGGCAACCCTAGTATCTATATCTATATCTCAGTCACTGTAGCAGTGATTTTTTCTTTCTTTCTTTCAGTGCTGGCAGCCAGCACTGCTTTGCTGGGCCACCACCATTCCCACTCCCCCCGATAGGAAACAGTGATGAGAAATGTTCCAAGGGACGCCTACTTTGGGGGTCTATAAAACTGAACACTGTTGTCCATTATGCTCAAAACGCAGGGGGTCTTTAGATTAAAGAGAGGGCTGTGTTTGGGGCAAATTTGGCCCTATTATCTTCAAAGACAGCTGCCCCACATCCTTGCATTGTCTCCTCCATTGGAAATAATAGTCCCGAAATTCCGTAAATCCCCCCCCCCCCAATCTGATTCCCAAACTGGAACCATCCTGCCCAACATTCAGGAATAAATGGAAAAGGTATCCACCCTGAATCTTGGATCTGAAATGACAATCAATTTTTTTTTTCCCTTGGGAGCTGAGCCCTACCAGTACCATCGCTTGGAAGGGCCGGTGATGGCGAAGCTAAATGGAAGATAATATACTAAAGGGAGAGGCATAAATCTCGAGGCTCATAAAGAGGGCCGACCTTTCCTAATTTGTCCCAGTGGCCGAAAGATTAATAAGGAAATTAACAATTAGGCCAGCTATCATAATGCCAATAAGGCCATATGTATGGCATAGGAGAAATTACTTTGCTTCATTTACTTAACAAGCCGAGTTTACTTTTAATGACGGAGGGTATTAAGATCTAGTTGCCGGTCGATGTTGTACTGGATTTTACATACACTCCTGCAGGCGGCCTCCAGGGAGCTCTTTTTTAAATTAAATTGATGTAACTGTTCCACAGATACCTCATACTGAGTGAAAAAAGGAACCTACTCTTTCATGTCGCTTTATCACAGGTTCTTTTTCCCCCTTATCACCTTTATTTATAGTTAACCTTTTTTGCTGAAAAGCACATCTACATAGCTGTGTTGGATACTAGCTAAATGCTTATGAATAGGGAGGAGGGGTTATTTTTGGAGTCTGGTGGTAGGGCTTGAATTTGGGATGAGACTGAATTTTGCAGTTTCGACATTCCCATTTCAATATGTTGTTGAAGGCTTTCACAGCCTGAGTTCATTAGTTGTTATAGATTTTCCAGGCTGTATGGCCCTGGTCTTGGCATTGTAGTAACCGATCATTGTAGTACTAGCAGCTGGCAAAACATCAGGTACTATGATGCCAAGATCACAACCATACAGCCCGGAAAATCTACAACAACAGCTGGGATATATATTTACAAGATAGATTGATAGAAGGAGCATTTAAAACAAAATGAAAGAATAATCAGCCAAAATGGATGACAACATATATAATTTAAAAATATGAATACCATACAAGTTGATTACTATCTTGTAAGTTTCCATGAAAGATGGGTGTGAGAGAGTAAAACAGAGAGGAATTACATTATCTGATAGTATTCCTGTCACTAGAGATTGAACCATCCAATGTTAGGAACAGAGATCAGGTTCCCCCACCCCTAACAATTCCACCATATGCTGTAGCAATGATATATGTAAATCCTTTGGGGAAATGTCAAGGTAATTTGTCAAAGAAACACCCATTTACTCAGAGCAGTGGTTCCCAGCCCTTTTGAGCCTTCAGGTACCTTTAGAATTCTGACAGTGTGGTGGGCGCTGTCACAAAATGGCTGCCGCAGGAGGCGGAGCCAGCCACAAAATGGCTGCCACTTTGCCACTTCTTACTTTCAGCTGACAATGAAGATTCTTGTGCTGTGATGGCAGCTGCTGCCAAACTAACATTTAAAAAAATCTGTACCGTCAATCAAATCTCCAATGGTCAATCAGAAGCCTTGCTGAGCAAAAGCCCCACTTGGCCCCAACCACTTTCTAAAACCCCTTGGTGCACATCAGGAAAGTTCTTGGAAGGCAGCATGGCACTGACGGGCAGCACGCTGGGGACCCCCCTGACTTAGAGTGAAACAAGTAAATGGGTACATTCAGAGCACCATTGGGTCATAAATTAAGGTTATCATTCAGGGTACAGTTACTGAGAAGTAAGTTCTACTGTAATTCACTGGCCAGTTCATGCACAGGATCGGGATACACACCTCCTCCTTGTCCCTGGTGATCTCCAACTATTGCAAACCAAGCCTATTTTTACTCTCATATCTGCTTAGTTCTATCCTAAAATTTCTAGGGTTTTTTTTAAATGCAATGGAATATTGGTAATTGTTTTTTGTGTATACCCTAGTGTTTCCAGCTCTGGCTTGGAAGATTCTTGAAGATTTGGGGTGTTGCCTAGGGAGAGCAGAGTTCAGGGACGAGGGCAAACTCAGTATGGCTGCCGTAGAGCCCATTTCTGCATCTGCCATTTTCTTCATGGGAACTGATCTCTGTAGTCTGGAGATCTGTTGTAGTTCCAGGAAAACTCCAGGCCTCACCTGGAGGTTGGTAATCCTTCTACATGCAGAATGATGTTTTTCCAGCTATCATCCAGCCCCAAGCAGAATTTTCAACCCTTTGGCTTCTCACTAGGATTACAAAATAACTAACATTTCAACTGTTGCTCTGACCCTTCCCAAGTCACTAGATGAGAGCTAGTTAAAACGTTATACAGACACATTAGATATGAATATGGTTCAGTGCAATCCTGTGCAGATTTACTACAGTAAATAACTCTGCATAGGACTGCAGTCTCAGACTCCTAAAAAGAGACCAGGTCTCCTTTCTGCACAAATCAAATTGTGAGTGCATCAGAACCACATCGTATCTTAAAAGGGGCGAAATGCAATTGCTTGCTTTATTTTACCATCTAAGGATTGAACATTCACCTAATGGCTTGCTCCCATGAGATGCTATCTGATTAGATCTTCAGCACCGGCAAAAGGAAGTACTCCTTCATGCATAATTCATTTATGGAATTAATAGCCACAGGAAGTACAATGTTAACACAAACATTAACATTTTGAAAAGACTGGGCAAATTTGTAGACGATAGATGTATCCTTGGTGATTTATCCGTAATAGTTAGGAACACAGCCTCCATTTTCAGAATCAACAATTACTAGATTCAGGGGACAAACCACCAAGCACAGCTATCCCTCTCGTGCTTTCTTTGTGATCATGCCTGATAGACATGTTAGAATGACATTTGGAGATGTGGTGCATTGGCTGGTATGTGATGCAATTTATTTATTTATTTGACTTATAGACTGCCCTCCCCCATGCACAGGGCTCAGGGCGGTGAACAACCATTTCGATAGATGCATGTCGATAAATACATTTATAATCAATTTAAAAACAGTTAAAACAATAAACAAATTTAAGCTTATTTCAGATGGCATTGTTTTTGTCATTTCCTCTTTGAGGGGAGGGAGATAGAGGAAAGATAGAGGAAGCCAGGCTCAACAATAAACTATTGCTGTCCTCGACCATAGGCCTGGCAGACCATCTCTGTCTTCCTGGCCCTGAGGAACAGCACTAAGTCCCACAGGGCACAGTTGTTATTTGGCAGAGAGTTCCTCCAGGCTAAGGGAGCTGCGGTGGCTCAAGTGGCTAAGACGCTAAATTGCAGGCTGGAAGGTTGGTAGTTCAGGAGTTCGAGACCCGAGTGCCACATGACGGAGTGAGCTCCCATTTCTGGCCCCAACTCCTGCTAACCTAGTAGTTCGAAAGCAAGAAATTGCAAGTAGATAAATAGATACCACTTCAGTGGGAAGGTAACAGCGTTCCGTGCGCCTCGGTGTCTAGTCATGCCGGCCACATGACCACAGAAATGTCTTTGGACAGTGCTGGCTCTTTGGCTTGAAAACAAAGATGAGTACCGCAACCCTAGAGTCGGATTCAACTGGCTTTTGAGCAAAGGAAACCTTTACCTTTACCTCCACCAGGCTGGTGCCAGGGTTGAAAAGGTCCTGGCACTGGTTGAGGACAGCCAGATCTCTTTAGGGCTGGGGACCACTAGGAGATTCTTCTCCCCAGAGCGTAATGTTCTTTGGAGGGTATACCAGGAGAGTCAGTCCTGTAGATACATTGGTCCCAGACCCTTTTGGACAGGGGTGTCAAAGTCATTTGTTATGAGGGCCAGATCTGGCATAAATGAGACCTTGTTGGGCTGGGCCAAGTGTGTCATAAAATGTAATGCCAGGTAGCGGAGATATAAACTTTATAAAGGACACAAACACAAATGGTGTTGTTTTTTTTTACTTGAAATAAAACCATGCTTAAAACATTAGCACTCTTGCAATATAACAGTGTCTGATAACTGACACCTCTTGCTCTGAATTATTGCATCAAAATGTCTGTGCTGTTGCAGTCTTGAGTATGCTGTTCAGGTGTGTATCTATAAGCTGCAAACCTACACAGTAGCAGCAGAACTGGAAGAAGAAGCAGGAGACAGCCAGTTCCACTGTGGGCCTGACAGAAGCCCTCCGGGGGCCTGATCCAGCCCCCGGGCTGCATGTTTGACACCCCCGATTTAGGGCCTTAAAGGTTAATACCAGAACCTTGAACCTGATCTGGTATTCAACCTGGAGCCAGTGCAGCTCACAAAGCACCGCTTGGATATGTGCTGTTGGTGGGGTTCCACTAAGGACCCAGGCCACTGAGTTCTGGACCAGTAGTAATTTCCAGGTCAGTCTCAAGGGTAGCCCTGCATAGAATGAGTTACAGTAGTCTAACCTGAAGGTGGCCATTGCATGGATTACTGTGGCTAGGTCAGGGCGAGGCGGGAAGGGGACCAGTTGCCTGATCTGGCACAGCTGGAGAAATGCCGGTCTAGCAACATTTGTGATCTGGGCCTCCATCAATAAGGAGGCATCCAGAAGCACACCCAGGCTCCTGGAGGTCAGCGCCGCTGTTAAAGGTACATTGTCAAGAGCCAGTAGTTGGCACCCCATCCACGAGACCCCCCTACCCAGCCACACAACCTCTGTGTTTGATGGATACACTCTCAACCCGCTCTGCTTCAACCATCCAACCATGGCCTCCAGCCCTTCAGCCAAAGTAGACGGGGTGGCATCTGGCTGGCCATCCATCAACAGATACAGCTGGGTGTCATCTGCATACTGATGACAATCCAGCCTGAAACTCTGTGCCTGCTGGGTGAGGAGGCGCCTATAGATGTTAAATAACATTAGCGAGAGAGGATTGCCCCTTGAGGGGCCCACACACCAAGACGTGTTGAGGTGACACCCTCTCTCCTAGTGCCACCCTCTGTCCCTGACCCTGGAGAAATACAACCCAAAGCCGAAGTCAATAGAAGGATGCAATGCTATTTATGAAAGAAAAGCAGAATGGTGGTAGAATCAGCAGGAAGCAGCTTAGGGTCGCCAACCTGTAGGTGTGGGCTGGAGAGCTCCCAGAATTACAACTGTTCTCTAGACTACATAGGTCACTCATTTGTTTATTAATTAATAAACATTTATTCCACTTCTTCTGGAGAAAACTGCTCCTTAGGAAGGTGGACTGCAAGGCATTCTACTCTACCGAGGTTCCTTCCCCTCCCTAAACCCCACCTTCCCTGGCTCCATCCTCAAATCTCCAGGTATTTCTGAAGCCAGAGTTGGCAACCCACTGTGGCAATTCACTGCCACAGGAGGTAGTGGCAGCTACAAGCATGGACAGTTTCAAGAGGGAATTAGATAAACATATGGAGCAGAAGTCCATCAGTGGCTATTAGCCACAGGGTATAGATGGGAACTCTCAGTCTGGGGCAGGTGATGCACTCTATTCTTGGTGCTGGAGGGGGCAGCAGTGGAAGGGTTTCTAGTGTCCTGGCCCCACTGCTGGACCTCCTGATGGCACCTGGTATATTTTGGCCGCTGTGTGACAGAGTGTTGGACTAGATGGGCCATTGGCCTGATTTAACATTGGCTTCTCTTATGTTCTCATGTCCTTATGTAACCCTAAAGCAGCTGTAGCCCTCTAGGATGGTGTTAGTTAAAGACCAACCTCTTGGCAGCATAAGTTGTCCAATGAAGAGGAGACCTTGGCTATGAATAGACAAACAAATAATCTTTCGCAGCAGGATCAATGACCAATGCCTCGTTTGAAGCAAATGATTAGTGAGCCCCCACATCCCCGCTTGAGCCGAGCAAAGGATTTTGTAAGTAATGTGCATCTGAATGACAATCAAATTCGTAAGAAGCCAAGTCGGCTCACTGTTCTGTTCCAAACAGATAAAGGGGTAAATTTGTCAAATAAATTATTCAGTATAAACAGTTCAACCAGCTTTTTATAGTAAATAGCCGAGGGGGACCAGAGGAGGCAAGAAAAAGAGACAAGCCACAAAACTTAATTTGAAATGTGCTTTGATGTCTGGGATCTTGAGCCAAAAAAGGAAAGAAAAGCAGAAGATACAGATCTGTGCAAAAATTAAAATTAACTACGAGCTAATAAGGAGAAGTTGTACTCTGAATTACTATTATTTGCGTCAGTTAGAGCATAGTGACAATAATGGGTCAGCTCTGATAATCATTAGCCCACTTTTCTTTCAGGATTTCAAATAATTAGGATGAAAATATTTTCATTCTTTTGTTCACAGAATAGAAAACTTTTTTTTTAACCCTTTCCCTTCTTGCATGAATTGTCCAGTCCGGGAAAGAAGTTAGCTGAATGTGGTGTTGGTGTTGTTGTTCAGTCGCACAGTCGAGTCCGACTCTTCGCGACCCCATGGACCAGTTTACGCCAGGCCCTCCTGTCTTCCGCTGTCCGCTGAAGTTTGCTCAATTTCATGTTCGTTGCATCAATGACACTGTCTAACCATCTCATCTTTTGCCGTCCCCTTCTTCTTTGACCTTCAATCTTTCCCAGCATCAGGGTCTTCTCCAGTGAATGCTCCCTTCTCATTTGGTGGCCAAAGTATTTGAGCTTCAACTTCAGGATCTGACCTTCCAGGGAGCAATCAGGGTTGATTTCTTTTAGGATTGACTGATTTGATCTCCTGGCAGTCCAAGGGACTCTCAAGAGTCTTCTCCAGCACCATAGTTCAAAAGAATCTATTCTTTGGCGCTCGGCCTTCCTTATAGTCCAACTCTCGCAGCCATACATTACTACGGGGAATACCATTGCTTTGACCATGCGGACTTTTGTTGGCAAGGTGATGGCTCTGCTTTTTATCATGCTGTTTAGGTCTGCCATCGCTTTCCTCCCAAGGAGCAGGCGTCTTTTAATTTCATGGCTGCAGTCACCATCTGCAGTGATCTGGGATCCTAGGAACGTGAAGTCTGTCACTACTTCTATGACTTCCCCTTCTATTTGCCAAGGAGTGATGGGGCCAGATGCCATGATCTTAGTTTTTTTGATGTTGAGCTTCAAGCCCACTTTTGCACTCTCCTCTTTCACCCTGAGCAAGAGGCTCTTTAGGTCCTCTTCACTTTCTGCCATCAGAGTGGTATCGTCTGCATATCTGAGGTTATTGATCTTTTCCCCAGCAATCTTAACTCTGGCTTGTGATTCATCCAGGCCAGCATTTCGCATGATGTACTCTGCATATAAGTTAAATAAGCAAGGTGACAATATACATCCTTGTCGTACTCCTTTTCCTATGCTAAACCAATCAGTTGTTCCATATCCGGTTCTAACTGTTGCTTCTTGACCCTTATACAGGTTTCTCAGGAGACATGTGAGGTGGTACGGTACTCCCATCTCTTTAAGAACCTGCCATAATTTATTGTGATCCACACAATCAAAGGCTTTAGCATAGTCAATGAAGCAGAAGTAGATGTTTTTCTGGTACTCTCTTGTTTTCTCCATAATCCAGCGAATGTTGGCAAATTGATCTCTAGTTCCTCTACCTCTTCGAAACCCAGCTTGTACTTCTGGCAGTTCTCTATCCACGTACTGTTGGAGCCTAGCTTGTAGGATCTTGAGCATGACCTTGCTAGCGTGTGAAATGAGTGCAATTGTGCGATAGTTTGAACACTCCTTGACATTGCCCTTTTTTGGGATTGGAATGTACACTGACCTTTTCCAATCCTGTGGCCACTGTTGTGTTTTCCAAATTTGTTGGCAAATTGAGTGCAGCACTTTAACAGCATCTTCTTTTAAGACTTTGAATAACTCAGCTGGGATACCATCACCTCCACTAGCTTTGTTGTTAGTAATGCTTTCTAAGGCCCATTTAACTTCGCTTTCCAGGATGTCTGGCTCGAGGTCAGTGATTGTACCATCGTGGTTGTCAAGGACATCGAGGTCCTTCTTGTATAGTTCTTCTGTGTATTCTTGCCATCTTTTCCTAATCTCTTCTGCTTCTGTTAGGTCCCTACCGTTTTTGTCCTTTATCATGGCCAGCTTTGCATGGAACGTTCCCTTGATTTCTCCAATTTTTTTGAAGAGATCTCTAGTCCTTCCCAATCTATTGTTTTCCTCTATTACTTTGCATTGGTCATTCAGGAAAGCCTCCTTATCTCTTCTTGCTGTTCTCTGGAAATCTGCATTCAGTTGGGCAAATCTTTCCTTTTCACCATTGCCTTTAGCTTTCCTTCTTTCCTCTGCTATGTGTAAAGCTTCATCAGACAGCCACTTTGCTTTTTTGCATTTCTTTTTCTTTGGGATGGCAGTGATTGCTGCCTCCTTTACAATGTCACGGACCTCTGTCCATAGTTCTTCAGGCACTCTGTCTATCAAATCTAGTCCCTTAAACCTATTCTTCACCTCTACTGTATATTCATCGAGGATGCGATCTAGGTCAAATCTGAATGGCCTAGTGGTTTTCCCAACTTTCTTCAATTTAAGTCTGAATTTTGCAATGAGTAGCTCATGATCTGAGCCACAGTCAGCTCCAGGTCTTGTTTTTACTGACTGGATAGAGCTTCTCCATCTTTGACTGCAAATTATATAATCAATCTGATTTCGGTGTTGCCCATCTGGTGATGTCCATGTGTAGAGACGCCTCTTAGGTTGTTGGAAAAGGGTGTTCGCTATGACCAGCGTGTTCTCTTGACAAAACTCTGTTAGCCTTTGCCCTGCTTCATTTTGTTCTCCAAGGCCAAACTTGTCTGTTATTCCGGTTACCTTTTGATTTCCTACTTTAGCATTCCAGTCCCCTATGAGGATGAGGACATCATTTTTTGGTGTTAGTTCTATGAGCTGTTGTAGGTCTTCATAGAACTGGTCCACTTCAGCCTCTTCTGCAGCAGTGGTTGGGGCATAGACTTGGATTACTGTGATATTGAATGGTTTTCCTTGGATTCAGACCGAGATCATTCTATCATTTTTGAGATTGTATCCCAATACTGCCTTTCTCACTCTCTTGTTGACTATAAAGGCCACACCATTTTTTCTACGGGATTCCTGGCCACAGTAGTAGATATAATGGTCTTCTGAGTTAAATTCGCCCATTCCTGTCCACTTTAGTTCACTGATTCCCAAGATGTCGATGTTCATTCTTGCCATCTCTTTTTTGACCACGTCAAGCTTACCTTGATTCATAGATCTTACATTCCAGGTTCCTATGCAGTATTGTTCTTTGCAGCATCGGACTTTCCTTTCACCGTCAGACACATCCACAACTGAGCATCCTTTCGGCTTTGGCCCAGCCGCTTCACTCTTTCTGGGGTTACTCGTACTTGCCCTCTGCTCTTCCCCAGTAGTATATTGGACACCTTCCGACCTGAGGGGCTCATCTTCCGGCGTCATATCTTTTAGCCTTTTGTTACTGTCCATGGGGTTTTCTTGGCAAAGATACTGGAGTGGGTTGCCATTTTTTTCTCCAGGGGGATCACGCTTGGTCTGAGTTCTCTGCTGTGGCCTGTCCGTCCTGGGTGGCCCTCCACGGCATAGCCCACAGCCTCATCGAACCACGCAAGCCCCCTCGCCACGACAAGGCAGTGATCCATGAGGGATACTGCTCTTACAGCTAATTTGGCTCTGAACAGTGTCGCACTGAGCCAAAAGAAGAAGGAAATTTATTTAATACATGTGTCTATATAATATAAAAAATAATGATTTTAAATCTTAATCATCTGAGAAAAGAACTTGGCAACTGTCAATGTAATATTAAAATCTACCACTGCTAAAAGAAACCTCAAATTATCCAGTTCACTGTACTCCAATCCTACCTCAAGAGTACGTATCAATGGTCATCTAGCCTACTCCTTTTTCCTTCACGAGGGACACGAGAAGGATGTCTGCTCTCTCCACTGCTCTTCGCACTTGCCATAGAACTTCTGGCTTATGAGTAACACTGAACATAAAATTAACTTATATGCTGATGACTTGACCCTGTATATCTCCAATCTAAATCAATCTATTGTGCACATTTAACATATATTGCCTGATTTGGGGAAGATTTCAGGTCTACAAGTTGGCCCCAAACCTACAATTAAGAGACTTAATGGAAACTTTAGCATCTCAGGGAGTTTTTACGAAACCAAAATCAGCCTTTGAACAGGTTTTGATAATGCACACTGACGGTATCAAGGGGGTGGTGTCCAAGCTATAAAAGATTCTTCTAGATACTGAAGACAAATCTCCTCTAAAGCATCAACTTTGTTGGCAAGATGATTTACAAATGGACTTGACAGATTTGCAATGGCAAAAAAAAAAAAAAAAATGGAACTCACCTGCAAACTCCTTGAACAGCATCAACATTAAAATTCAGTTTTTCAAAACAACTTCCTGCTGGTATTACACTCTGGATCATCTGAACAAATTGAAACTCTCTTAGCACTTTATGCTGGAAAAATTGTGGCCATAAAGGTTCATACTTCCACTGTTGGTGGGAGTGCCCCAAGATATATCCTTTCTGGTGTGAAATCATCAGACAAATCAATATTACCCTGCTTAATTTACCCATTAGTCTTGAACTGGCTCTTCTCAATCTTATAGATCCGACGATTGGAACAGTAGCCCTTAAAGAGCTAATCTCGATTTTATTGGCTTCAGCAAGAATAGCAATAGCCTCTGTCTGGAAACTGGCCACACCTCCAACTATCCAAATTTGGCACAATAAAATCTGGAACCAATTTATTTTAGCTAAAATCACAAATGTCATTCAGCTATCAAACAAAGACTCCTCAACTGTGTCCTCCTGCTTTGAATCTATTTAGTTCCATTTACTTCACTACATGACAGACAAGGATGGACTCCCAATGAATTCTGCTTCTCTTTCATGGATACGCTTTTGATCTACATTTGGTCCATAGGGTTGTTTGAGTTTCATATAGGAGACAGAACCAACTGCAAATGGTAATAACTCGCATGCTATTTGATCATGCATTTGAGGTGTTTAGAACATAAACTGGAGATTTGAAAGGTTAAAGGTATTAAGGTGGAACTGAACGTTAATCAATGTCTTGGATATGTTGTACTCACTTCTAGGCTCAATTTGTTGTTTACATTGTCGATGTGGGTATTTGTATTTGTTCAAATGTTTCAATAAAAAAAATTATCCAGTTCACACCTAGAGTACTGAATGTGTTAAAAAGAAAGAATAAATATTTTGAGGCATAGGGAAAGACAAAGAGAGAATATTCCCAGCATTCTCTGAAGCTCAAATGTAGGGATCCTCAATCCTTTGGAAATTTTTGAGAAAATATAGTAAATGCCATCACAAAATGGGTGTCACAGGTGGGGGCAGGACCAATAACAAAATGGCCACGATGTAGGCCTGGCTCTTTGCTTCAGGAAAGAAATACTTAGTTTCAGTTTATGAAGTAAGGAGGTGGTTTATATCTACAGCTAGAACTTGGAAGTCCAATATTATTTATGATTATGTGATTGTTATAGATCTATCCATACACAGATATAGAAAGGAATAAGGCATGTATGTTTAAGTAAACTGATAATTTAAGGTCAAGGTAGGAAGTCACCCTCCAAGCTAAACAGAGATGGAATAAAGTATGTTTCCAGTTGAATTAAATGGATCCTAGCAGAAATTCTGTATCAAGTTTAACCTCTTAGACTCTTAACAGATTTAGTGAGGATCAGTTGAAACCAGTGTTCCCTCTAAGCTGAGTTAGTGTGAGCTAGCTCACAGTTTCTTAGCCTCCAGCTCACAGATTTTTATCTTAGCTCAGGAAGGATGGCTCCAGAGCAAACTAATTTATGTAGCAGCTGAATTGCTCGCTCACAACTTGAATGCCAGTACCACAAAGTAGAATCTTTGCTCACAAGACTCCACAGCTTAGAGGGAGCATTGGTTGAAACCCCTTCAAATATGGGAAGCATTGTACCTCTGTCTTGTCAGGATTCAGTTGTATCTTGGCAAGTTTTAGCCATTTCAGTTGCAATGTCAGCTAAGCCCTGACCTGGACATCCTGATCTCATCAGATCTCAGAAGCTATAAAGAGTCGGCCCTAGTCAGTATTTGGAAGGGAGACCACCAAGGAATACCAAGATCAGGACGTGGAGGCAGGCAAGGGCAAACCACCTCTGAACATCTGTTGCCTTGAAACCCCCATGGGGTGACCCTAAGTTAGCTGTGACTTGATGGCAAACACCCCCCCCCCCCAGCTAGAGGGAGAAAGTTTACCGTGCTACCTGCATTCATATCTTGATTCAACTGAGATTTCCACAGTTCCAAATATCATGGTATCCGTGGTCAGACAGAAAATTTGGGGAGCAGTATCAGTACAACAAAGTTCAAACTCTTGAAATACTTAACTAAAACTCCGAAATGCCATCTGATTCCTGATTCACAGGCTGCTTCCTGTATGTGGCAACGCTCATCTATATCTTTTGCAAACTCTCAGATTGATTACCACAATGCATGCTGTGAGGAGTTTCCCTGAGAGACACATCTTCTTATGATTGCTTTTAAACTATTGTTTTCATTTATTGTGTGTTTTGGAAGTTTGGTTTTTGGGATGCTGCTCTGATGAAAAGACTGATTATAAACTGCATAAATAAATGAATGAACCTGGCCTTTGAACACACTATTCTTATAGTCTAAGCACAGAAGTATTTTGCAAAACCACCTCTTCCGTTACACTCCCAGTAGAGCATTATGCTCTTCACAGAACAACTTGCTGGTGATCCCCAGCTGTAGAGAGGTAGGGCTGGCTCACCTAGAGCATGCCAGCTGCAGGGGTGCCAAATTGCGCCCCCCCCCCGCAAAAAGCCCCCGTCACCACTGGCACTCCAAGGGAAGGGGTGGGGGTTAAACCCCCCACCTCTTCCCTGGCTTTCCTGGATGCCCTGCAGTTGTGGAGCACCCAGGAAAGCCGGTGTTGGGAGGGAAGGGGTGGGGGTTAAAACCTCCGCCTCTTCCCTGGCTTGCCTGGGGGACCCGCAGCTGCAGAGCACCCAGACAAGCAGGCGCTGGGAGGGAATGGGCATGGTTAGGCTAACCATGTGGTTTTAGCCTAACCACGTGGAGCAACTGCCAGAGCCCAGAGAGTTCTGTTCCCCCTCTCCTGAGCTCCCAGCAATGGGTCTATGTTTCGAGCCTCTGGAGACTGCACGTCCAACAATCCAATGGCTGGCTTGCTCATTTGCGCAAGCACTCCAACCCCTTTCGCTCGCGTCTCCTTCTGCCAAGCTAGACTTTGCTTTTTATAGATGGCTGAGGCAGGGGGAGGGGGAGGGGGAGGGAGCAAGAGGGAGGCAGCTGCAGCTCCAGTGCTTGGCTGGGGGTGGGGAGAGAAGCGACTGCAAAGGTGCTGGAGCAGACCCTTGACAGTGGGGGAGTTGCCTTGCCTGGCTGCTACTTCTCTGGCTTCGCAGACCTCGGGGGAGGGAGGAGGGGGACAGCCGAGGATGGAGAGGGAAGAGCAGAATCCCTCGTCTTTCCTGTGTTACTGGGGTGTGCCACCAAAGCAAGCATTCCTTATCACTCACCTCGAGGGGGGCGGGGAGAGGAAATGGAGGCCCAGGGTCCTGGGAGAGTAAAGAGATGTAGCCTAACCATGTGGAGCAGCAGCCGGAGCCTGGAGGGTTCTGGCAGCGGAGAGGGGGTCTTGGGAGGTGAGTTGTTCGCTTGGGGCTGGGAGGGTGGGGGTGCAGGCATCCCGGGTGGCTCTTTGGGTGGGAGGGGCCAGAGGAGGAAGGCTGGGGAGCTGCGCTCTCCCTCCGGGCACTGTCTCGCCACTCGGGCCACCACTGCCACCCCCCCCCCGGTGTCCAGGGAGGTTGGCATCCCCAGTGGGGTGGGCGCCACAAGCTGGCCTGCCTAGGGCACCCAGACACCTGGGGTCAGCCCTGTAGAGAGGTCCAGCTGTCTTCAACCAGGTGAGGACACAGCAACAGTTAATATCATGGCAGGCACCCTACCTGGACCCTTATTCCTTATAGAACTTACTCCCCCGTGAACGTGTGAAGCACTCACATACAAAAATTTGCCACTTGCTTTTAATTATTGTAAGTTGTTGGACTTGGTTTTTATGGGCTTTTTAAAATACTTTGAGAACTCTTGTACATAGCCTAGAGCCCCACAATTGTGCGGATAGGTGATTAATAAATGGAAATAAATAAATAAATAAATAAATCCTCTTTGCAACTTTCGAGAGCTATGTAATTTCAGCGTATATATTTCCTTCTCCCCACAAATTATCTCTTCCAGGCTTGCTGGAGTTCCCTATTTCTATTAACAAGTCTATTGATCTGACTAAAATATTCAAGCCAAATGGTTTGTGTTTTTATCCTGTAAAAATAAATTGACTATGGCTGAGTTCAGACTGGCAGTTTGCAGCAGGAACCAGTCGTGGCAAAAAAAGCCCTGGAATAAACTGTTCCAGGTTTTCCTGGTCACATGGGGCCGACAGATACAGGAGCATACCGGGAGGGGGCACGTAGGAGCGTTCAGACTGCTGGCCCAGAGGTGCGGCTGTAAACAGCTTTTCCCTGGTAAATCAGCTAGATGCCTATGTGTGTATGGGCACATGGGCGCATTGGGCAGTAGAGCAGAACACAGCCAATCATATGTGCCAATCATATGCGCCGGGAGCAACGCGGGTTGCTCCTGGCTTTTCGGCTGAGCGTTCACACTTCTGGGAAGTGGACTGATATGGGATAAAGGCACTCTCTGGGATTTGCTACCACTTGTAACAGATATCTTTTTAATACAGGAGCGAAGCAGAACAGCACGGGTTGCCTATAGGTGGGGAACGCCAGGCAGATGTGCCTGTGTGAACGCCCCCTTTAATCTGCTTGGGAAATGAGGCTGAAAAGTGGCTATAGCGGGGCAAATTGCCAGTCTGAACTCAGCCTATATATGGCCCAAGGAACATAATTAGATTTCTCTCTCTCTTTACTTTCAGTGGTCAAGTGTTCCATTATGACAGGCACTTAGCTTATCAAGCTTCTTGCTGTTTGCATGTTCACTTTCTCAACTCAGATTGTTGTACCTAGGGACAAAATCAGTGCCTTTATTCTAACTTTAAAGAGTCAAGCCTTTAGCCATTGGTTTGTTGTTCTTACATTTTATTCTGTCAGCTGCCTTGGGTACTGGTTTTCTGAAACAAAATTTGATTTAGACATATTCTAAATAAAAACCAAATAAATGGAAAAGCCTGAGAACTTCATTTATCTTTTTCTCAAGTGCTTTCTTGTATATATGCATGCATGCAGCTTTGGAGGTATAATGTTTTGCCTTGGAAAATGTTAATAATCATGTCCTTCTGACAGTGTTTCTCTGACTATCTACCTTACTGAGTACCAGATCCAGACATTACTGCACCTGGGAGGGGCTGTAGCTCGCTGGTAGAGTGAGCTACCTGCTTTGCATGCAGAAATTCCCAGGTTCAGACCCTAGCATCTCCACACAGAAGAACCAAGTCACAGGTGATGAAAAACATGTCTACTCGAAGAGCCGTTAACAGGCAGAGAAGTTGTTACTAACCTTGACAGACAAATGACATAACTCAGCTGCAGTTAGTTTCATGCGTTTCTGTGTATATTTTCAGCATTCCCTATGCATGCATTTATTAATGGGTGGGACTTCTGAACCAGAAGATGGTAGCTTTAGACCTCTTCCAGCCTCAACACCTCTTCTTTCACGATTGCATAGATGCTAAACCTCTCTGCCTCATGAATTTTGTTGCCATAAGACTGGTGATGAACTTTTACTTAAGTACATAAGTGCTGTCAAGACACAACCAACTTATGGCACCCCCAATGAGGGGCTCTCAAGGCAAGTGAAAAGCCAGAGGGGGCTTGCCATTGCCTGCCTCTTCAGAGCCTTCCATGGCAGTGTCCCATCCAAGTTCCAACCCTGTTCAGCTTCTGAGATCTGACAAGATCAGGCCATACCATGCCACCTTCCCTTGATCTTTAACTCAGATGACCTTAAAAGGAAAGCTGACAGAATTGAGGAGGTCTATCAATGGCCAGTGGCCAGGATGACTGAATGGGACATGCCTGGCAACTTGTATCAGTTGCTGAATATCAAATGCTGGGGTGGAGGGTATAAATGGGAGGTTTTGGCATTTGTGCACCTTCTGTGTGCCTTCTGGGGCATTCCGTTGACAACTCTGAGAAAAAGGATGCTGGAGTAGATGGACCGAGTGGTCTGATGCAGCTGGCCTTTGTGTGTGTGCACATGTGTGCATTCTTATTTGCAATCTGACAGTCCCAGCAACCCAGGAGACAAAGCACATGGGTTCACTGATAGAAGCAAAAACACTTTCACCCAACTTCAGAGGTAATTCTTTTCTCTAGCTTGCAGCTAACTAACGGAGACAAAGCGTTGCGATCACAAATCACTGGAGCAACGTTACAGGAGGGCCAATAAGGCAGCCGAATTTTCTCCTTTTCGCAGACTGTTGATAAATCTGCCAGATGTTTTCTCTGCACAAAGCCACTTGGTAGAGGTAATAAATGGTTCCGGCGCTGGGTAAATTCCTAAGCCAGACAGAGTCCTGAAACTGCTGTAAAAGCACTTAAGTTTACTTTATTGTTGTATGAACGAGTCCCCCAAATGATACCAAGGAAAAGAATTAGACCTGATCTACACATGCAAGCAGAATGAGATACGAATAGACCTTGGACTAGATAGTACTTTTCCTGACGACAAGTAGATCCTAGCTCTGAGTTCTGCTGTGCTTAGGAAAAAAACCCACCTTGCAAGTGGCAGAAAAGAAGATGAGCCAGACATTTTCTTTCTTTTATTTTTAACTTGCCAGGAGAATTTTTGACGTGTAGGAGACACTGACATCTCCGGATATCTTGTTGCCTAATATGTTTGCCAGCTCTAGCTTGGGCAATCCCTAGAGTTTTGAGACTGGCCCCTGGGGAGGCTAGAGTCTAGTGAGGGATGCGATGCCACAGAGTCCACCCTCTGGACTAAGCTGCCATTGCTTCCAGGGGGACTGAGATCTGCAGGTGAGAGATCAGTTGTATTTTCGGGAGAACTGCAGGCAGCAGCATTAAGGCTGCCAGGTGTCTGGTATTGATCCAGACTGTCCGGTATTTTCACTGACTGTCCTGGGGTGGGGGGGACTGAACAAAAATACCAGACATTTATATGTCGGGTATTTTCCCCAAACAGTTAGTGAAAAGACTGAACTCTCCGGGTTAACTGGCAACTTACCAAGGCCAAAAAGCATAAAGCAAGCAATTTGGGCATGGAGGAGGCAAAGCCTCTGCTGCTTTGTGCTTGGGGGCGTTCTTCCCAGTGCTAGGGTTTGACAGCTCTGAGTTGGAAAATACCTGGAGATTTGGGTGTGGAACCAGAAGAGGAGGGGGCGTGGGGAGGAGAGGGACCTAAATAGGCTATGATGCCACAGAGTCCACTTTCCAAAGTGGCAATTTTATCCGGGGGACCTGATCCTGGTCGCCTGGATATAAGTTGTAATCCCAGGAGATCTCCAGCCACCACCTGGAATTTGGCAACCCTGTCCAGTACAAACAGCATGTCTGGTATTTTTTAAGGCTATTTTTGGAGAGGGGGAGATAGACACAAGACCGGAGTAGAAGTGGGGTGGCAATGTGCTTGTTTCTATCAACGATTCAGAGATGATTAAAAATGCACAATGCAAGTAGCTCCCAGCGGAGGGCTGGGAATTATGCAAACTTGCTCTGTTTGTAGCCAAGGTAGCATTTAAACTTTCAAACCAATTAAGTGTAATTATTGAATGAAACACACTGAATGCAATACTTTTCTTTCACAATGTGATGGTTAATTTTAAATTTGGTTTTAAATTAGTAGGTGACACCTACTTAGCTGTCAATCATGGCACTGTTTATCTGAAGAATGTCAAGGGGGAGGAACACTGCTACTTGCTTTTTAAATGCACACATCGTTGGAAGAAAATTTACACAGGAAAAAGGGGGGCATGTAGTGTATTTTGAGCCCAGGAACAAACAAAAAAAAAGAACAACCCCAAAACAATCTACTATATTAAATTTTACAATACTAGAAATGTCTTTTGACTGAGGTAATAATGGTCAAATAGCCATCTAGCTAGTTTGGTGTAGTGGTTAAGAGCAGTCGACTCTAATCTTAAGAACAGGATTTCATTCTCCACTCCTGCCCATGAAGCCATGCTGGGTGACCTCAGACCAGTCACAGTCCTCTCAGAACTCTCTCAGCCCCACCTAACTCAGAAGGTGCCTGTTGTGGGAAGAGGAAGGGAAAGTTATTGTAAGCTGCTTTGAGATTCCTTAGGTTAGAGAAAAGCAGGGTCCAAAAACCAATTCTTCTGATTTTTATTCTTCCCAAACGACATATGTAAGTGATGGCCGCTAGCCAAATTTGTTGACTAGACTGCCACAAGGGAAAGATCTGAGAGTGTCACTACAGTACATCTGAATTCCATTGTGCCTACGAGCAAAAATCTAAAAGCATCAGTAGAGTAGTGGCTTTCTTACTTTTTAACTAGTATTTAATAGAATGGTACAAATCAGCTAGCAAACTTTCATGTTCAGCAGAACTCTTCTTCAGATTTTTTTCTTTGTTAATCAAATCCAAAATTGTTGTTGTTATTATTATTATTATTATTTCTGGAGGGGAGCCTATAACCTGCAACTATCTTCCACTTGACAAGGATTCTCTATTTTGCATTCATTGCCGCTATGAGCGCAGAATAGGTTTGCCAATATCCTGAAGAAAAAATATCCTGTCCTTTTAACAGAGGCTTAATGTGTGGAAATGGGCATATGAATCTTTTCACAGCATTAAAGTAAATAACCTGGAAAACTACTGCCCATTAAGCCTCGATTAAGGAGGGAAGGTATTTTTTTCCCTCCAGATTGCTGGCAACCCTAGTGCAGAGGTATGTGCCTTGGCAACAGAGACCCCGCATTGGCATTTGCTGTTAACTTTCTTCCTTCAGCTGCTGTTTCCCCTGCATTTTTCCCCTGCCACACCAAGGAGGAGTATTGAAGGCCTTAAAAAAAGATCAATACCTATAACACTACAGCACCAAGTTCGATAGTGTTACAGCTCTATAGCAATTACTTTTTTTTTTTTTTTTTAAGCTCACAGAAAGATCTTTGGTGGTGCCACAGAGGAAATGGCAGCTGAAAAAGTCTGGCAACAGGAAAATGGTGCAGATGGGGGTGGGACTTCTGCAAGGTAAGAAAATGTGCACCTTTTTGTCCAGATGACACAATAATACACTTGAATTGCATGCTTCAAAAATGAGATCAGAAAAAGGCAGGTTTGGGAAACAATGTAGAGGGGATGGGGAAAGGGCCATTAGAGCACATTCAGAGAATAATATCGTGTGGAAGCTCCAATGCAAAGAACTGCTGTTCAGAAACCAAAACACAGAAAACACCGCGTGGCTGCAGCCTTAAATCAGGCAATACTAGAAGCAATAATGTTATCAGGTTGCACCAAAGGCCATTCAGACAAAGATACAATGGCTGTTTTCAGCTTGAAATGACAGCTCCATTAGTGATGTGTGAAACAGAATTGTTCAAGAGGGTGTTTTTTATAAAAGAAACAGGGCTGCAGTAAAATGGAATTGTTCAGGAGTGTTCTTTTATACAGGGACAAGGGCTGTAGTCTATGGATCACTTTATTGTGTACATTATCTTGTTCTCACTGCATTGTTTTCTGATTTCTATAAATCCATTTTTTCATTTTTATATGTCATGTTTCATGCTGATTTATTTTCTAATTTACTAATCTACTCTTATTATACCATTTATTATATGTTGTATGCTGTGCCCATTGCATCATTTAACATTTTGTAATCTATCTTGAGTCTCAGCGAGAAAGTAGGACTATAAATATAATAAAGCAAACAATCAGTTCTGGAGACACATCCAAATTAATTGAATAACTGGAACACTCAGAAACTTTGTAAAGAAGAGAGCAGCAATACAGAATAGCATTTATATATATATATATATATATATATATATATATATATATATATATATATATATATATATATATGATATATATGTATATATATATGTATATGTATATATATAGAGAACCAGTGTTGTGTTGGGCCAAAGAGACCTGGATTCAAATCCCTACTCTACCACGTAGTGGGCTGGGTAACTTTGAGCCTATCATAATTTCTCAGCCTCAGAGGGTTGTATGAATAAAAGCAAGGCACCCTGAGCTCCTTGAAGAAATAGTGAGATAAAAAACCATAAATAAATAAAAATCCATCATCAGTGTTTGTGACTAATTGAAAGTGGGCCACTAGATGAAGAGTAAAAGAACTAAAACTTGGTAATGTTACCTAATGATTGTGGGGAAAGTTTCTCACATAGCAAAAGCCATTCAATTAGATGGTGGAAGAAAGTTCATCTACCTCCAGTTCTTAGATCCCCTTTCTGGATGGCTCAGTTTGGTCTTCTCTAATGCAGAGAGTAATTGCATACTGTAGATAGCTATGCTGGCACATTAGGGGCAAAAAACCCTGCAGAAATAACCATAAGGTATTATTTTTACTAGAAACAACTAAAATGTCATAGAATCATAGAATGTTAGAGTTGTAAGGGACCGTACAGGTCATCTAGTCCAACCCCCTGCACTCTGTAGGAGCATAGCCAAAAGATAGCCCTACATACCTACAACATACTCAAAAGATGGTCGTCCAGCCTCCGCTTGAAAATGTCCAGGGAAGGAGCATCCACCACCTCCCGAGGCAGTCTGTTCCACTGCTCAACCACTCTTACAGTTAGGAAGTTTCTCCTGATATCTAGCCAGTAATGACTCCCTTGTAATTTCCACCCATTAGATCTAGTCTTGCAATCCGGAGCAAGAAAGAATAGATCTGCTCCATCTTTTACATGACAGCCCTTCAGATACTTGAAGACTGCAATCATATCCCCTCTAAGTCTTCTCTTTCCCAAGCTAAACATACCCAACTCTTTCAGCCTTTCCTCATAAGACTTGGATTCAAACCCTCCTACCATCCTGGTTGCCCTCTTCTGGACATGCTCAAGCTTGTCAACATCCTTCCTAAAATGTGGTGCCCAAAACTGGACACAGTACTCCAGGTGAGGCCTGACCATAGCAGAATAGAGTGGAACTACCACCTCCTGTGATCTGTTTCTGTTAATGCATCCTAAGATTGCATTAGTCATGTCGCACTACAGGCTCATGTTGAGCTTGTGATCAACCAGAACACCTAGTTTCCTTTCACATGTGCTGCTGTGAAAGCCAAGTCCCTCCCATTCTATATCTGTGCCTTTGATTTTTTGTGCCTAGGTATAGGACTTTGCACTTATCTCTATTGAATTTCATTTTATTTCCTTCAGCCCACTGTTCCAGCCTATCTAGGGCTGCGTTCAGACGGCCAGTCAATCGCGCCATGAGCCCTCCTAAAATTTTATCCCGATTTTTTTAATCCAGCCTAGCACGACCAGACGCCCCCCCATGAAATAGCCTCACCGCGCGTTGTTCCCACCGTGATTTGTCTACACGGCATCCACCGAGGATTTTTTTTTAAAAAGTTTTGTACATTCGCATAGGCAAGGCTGCGCCTCCTTGGAGAACTGAGGCGATCGCGGAGGGTTTTCAGCAAAGTCCCGGTCCTCCCCTTGCCATTGCCATCATGATCAATGGAGGGACTATTTTGCAAGTTAGAACAGTCCTTCCCCCCCTCCATCTCCCATCGCGGTAACATCTTGTCCCTAAAAGAAATAAGCATGAATATTACATTCCTCGTAGCGCTTATTGCTGAATGCGTTTCCTCGTTAAAGCGCACATGGGGTTTCAATTTTTAAAAAATCGTGCCCCCGTCAGCTTGGTCTGACGTCAGACCGAGCCGACGGGAGCATCGCGCGCTAATGGAGTGACCAGATGGAAGAAAGTCTGCAGTTGTTGCGCGGGTAAGCGAAAACCCTACATTGAAACTGCTACTTTTTAAATCAGGATTGGAGGCGCAGCAGAACGGGATGCCTATGGGACCGGAATATTTCGCAGATGTTTCTGTCTGGTCGTGCATTTTTGATCCGCAAGGGAGTCGTTCCTATGGCAGATCAAAAGATCCGTCTGAACACACCCTAGATCATTTTGAATCCTGACTCTGTCTTCTTCAGAATTAGCAAGCCCACCCAGCTTTGCATCATCTGCAAATGTCATAAAGTAGCTCTCAAGCTTTCAGGTTTATCAGAACTCTTCTTTATGCCGCATGTTAGGTTAAATCAGCAAATATAAATACCTGTGGGACAGAGGCAAAAAATGTTACTGGGCATAATTCAAAGTTCCAATCTATAGTCTTATGATGGAGGGAAGGCGATATTGTACAGACTGAATTATGCTAAGCCAAGCTAGGTATAAAACATTACCAGGAAGGTAAGCAGGCCATTGATTTCAACTGACCACAATACTACTTCGATGCCTAATTATGTAAGTGCCATGAAATCACAAACCATTGTGACTCCAGCAACGGGTTTTGAAGGCAAGTGGGAAGCAGAGGTAGTTTGCTGTTGCCTTCCCATTGCTGTTGTGGAGAGCCAGAGTGATGCAGTGGTTAAGAGCATCCAACTCTAACCTGGAGAATCGGGTTTGATTCCCCATTCCTCCACATGAAGCCAACTGGGTGACCCTGGGCCAGTCACAGTTCTCTCAGACCTACCTCACAAGGTGCCTGTTGTGGGGAGAGGAAGTGAAGGAGATTGTAAGCCACTTTGAGACTCCTTAGGGTAGAGAAAAAGTGGGGTATAAATACCCACTCCTCTTCTTCCTCTGCAGAGTCTTTCATGGTGGTCTCCCATCCAGGTATTGAACCTGCTTAGCTTCCAAGATTTGATGAGATCAGGCTATGCCATACTGCCTTCCCTTCCCTGTAATTAGATTAGGCCCTGGGAATCCGTTTGTGCAATATAGTCTGGAAAAGGCAACTGCAGGAGACCAACTGTGCTAATTACTTTGTGTGTTTTTGTAAGCAAGTGTTATTTCATCAATTTTAAAAGATGTTGATTATTTTTTCTAGCTGCAGCCTTCTTCCTTTTTTGGAATCCACACGTGGCATTGTCAAATTGCATGAGAAAAGGCAGAGTGGAGCATGAAGAGAATAGTGTGGGTGTAAAAATACAATGGGATGTATTTAGAAATTTTAGAAGCTTAAGTAGGGGGAACTGCTCACTTTGTTTCTGATGGCATCCTCATACAAAATGTGATGGGTAGTCTGGTCTCTGTTTACAGGTATAAGAAAAATATGGTATACTAGCACATGAAACAGGACATTTTCTATGGTAGCCTTCAGCTTCTAGAACTCCTTGTAATGGTTAAAGTGTTGGATTAGGATCTGGGAAACTCAGGTTTGACCTGCTACTCTGTCAGGAAAGCTTGCTGGGTGACTTTGGGCCAGTCACACATTCTCAGCCGAATCTACCTCACAGACTTGTGAGGATAAAATGCAGAACAATGTAAGCCTCTTTGGGTCCCCACTGGGGAGAAAGGTGGGTTATAAATAAAGGAAATAAATAAAAATAAAACAAATAATAGAATTAAACCCTCACTTTAGCCTTCAAGGAATTAGTAAAAAAAATAAAAATGTTATTCTGGAAGACCTTCATGGGCTTTTCATGTGCCTAGCATTTTGATCTGTTGGCTGATGCACATAAACAGAGATCACGTTGTTGCTGTTTTATTTGATTTATTTTAACATCTATTAATTTTTGCTGCTAGTTTATATAATTTAAAAAATCATTTGAGCTGAAGCTCAAGTACTTTGGCCACCAAATGAGAAGACCCTGATGCTGGGAAAGACTGAAGGTCAAAGAAGAAGGGGATGGCAAAGGATGAGATGGTTAGACAGTGTTATCGATGCAACAAACATTAAATTGAGGACACTCCAGAGGATGGCGGAAGACAGGAGGGCCTGGCGTGATGTGGTCCATGGGGTCGCAAAGAGTCAGACTTGACTGTGTGACTGAACTACAGCAGCAAAAAAAAAAAATGCTGCTAGTTTATATGATGTAAAAAGTCATCTAGATATTTGTACTTCACTTTCCCCCCCAATGGGAATGCAAAGCGACTTACAATATTGTTTTTCACTTCCCCCCTTTCATACTCCCAGCAACAATCTTAATTAGGGCTGTGAGGCAGCCAGCAGGAGGTGGGGTGGGGGCGGGGACACGGGAGTCAGCCCTCAGCAATTACATAACATTACTTCTGGGGAAACTCAGATGTGGTGTTGCACTTCTGTAGAAAGCACCAGAAATCTTTTGCCCATAGGCTACAGAGTGCTGGTAGGAAAGCTTTGCTGGGACAGAAGTTCTTGGGTCATCCAGTGAGCTTCCATGGCCAAATGGGAGTTTGAACCTGGGTCTCCCAGATCCTTCTCTGATACTTTCATCACTACACCATACTGGCTTCTATTCCTTTGGGGTTTTATTACGTCAGTATTCATATTGCCAGATTTTACTGTGTTATTCTATGCTTTTCTTAACTGCAGTCTTCTTTGAAAGATGTCTGACAGGTAATTAACATCTGGGCTCAGCTTTACACAGTCTTTATGCAGTGCTATTCCGTTTGTCTTCATCAACCATTTCTCTTTTTTTCCCCCTGGAATGTTTCCCTCTCTAAAGTTTTCACCTTGTGGCAACCAAATTATTAATTCCTCAAAGGCTTCCCCGCCCCTATTTTTGCCAGTGATCGCTGTTCTTCTCTGTTTTGCCGGCATATGTTTTTAAGAAAAAGCGTTAAATGCTGTTCCTGTTCACTCGCACATCACCTCATGGTGTTAGAAGTTATTTTTGAGTAGATCATAAATAGAAACATATTTAATTTATTACCTGTTCCAAAATAACTTCTAAAACCGTGGCAAACATATGGAACTTCTTAAGTGAGATTTACGTCTTTGGGGTCTTCATAAGCTTTCATGGCACATGTTGTGGGTGAAACAGTGAACTGCTGGACTTCTCATAGTCTGGTGCAATGGCTCCAGCAAGAGCTAGCATTTAAGCAGTAAAGCATCTGCTGTGCATGCAGAAGATCCCAGGTTCAACCCCTGGCATCTCTAGTTAGAAGGACCAGGGAGTGGGTTAAGACCTCTACTGGAGACCAGGTAGTGGGTTAAGACCTCTACTGGAGATTCTGGGAAGCTACTGGCAGTCTGAGTAGACAGTACTGACCTTGCTGGATGAATGGTCTGATTCAATTTAAGGGAGAATCATGTGCTCATGTGTAAAACTGGCTACCACAGTTTCTGTCTTCAAGTCATTAGGGAATTGAGCTGGCATTACCAGGTGGCTTAGGAGACTGCACAGGTATCACTTAATTGGCCAGCACAAACATCCCACAGCTTCTCATATGAAGCAGTGTGCACACAGAGAACTTAAATACAGTACAAAATTGGTGGAGGTGGACCATACATAATGAGAAGAAGATGAAGAGATTGGATTTACACCCCACCCTTCGCTACCCAAAGGAGTCTCAGAGTGGTTTACAATCCCTTTCCCTTCTCCTCCCCACAGCAGACATCCTGTGAGTTGGGGGGGGGCTGAGCTAGCTCTCTCCAGAACTGCCCTTGAGAGAACAGCTCTGAAAGAACTTATGACTGACCCAAGGTCACACCAGTAGCTCCATGTGGTCTAATTCAATGAGACAGCATAAGGAGAGCAGTGATAGGCATATAATGTGTTTGAGCAGATCCATTTAAAAAAGATAACTTGGGAAGAGGTCCTCCTTTCCCTAATATAGCAAGTTGGGGGATGCTGGGTGATTCTTCTGGAGCCTTGTAAACTGCCCTGCATTTTTGCAGCAATGTCCATGGGTACCAAGACTCATGGGAAACAGCTCCTCCCACCTAGGAAACTTCCTCCACCAAGTAAGATTCCCCTCACTAATTGTATTGGTTTAACCAGGAGTTGCCAACCTTGTCTTTAGGAGAGTTACTTCTGAGTAATGAAAAATACCCTGAGTTGCTAAAACATTAACATTTGTCTACTATGGCACTGTTCCCCTGGCATTTCTCTTTGGCTTTCCTCTGCTGTGGCACTCACTTCCTCTGCCACCAGCACTTCCATGTGCACAATGTTTTTTGTTTTTTTTCAAGGAGCCTTACTCATGCAGAAGTGCTAGTGGCAGAGGAAGGGAGCTACAGTAGTGGAAATATTTCATGTTAATTAGTTTTGTCGTCCCCCCCCCAACTCTGGCTCCAGTTCTCTTCGTACAGAGAGACACACCACATCTGTTGACTGAGCCTCCCCCAGTCTTTCAAGGGCTGAGTTCAGACTGGCAGTTTGAAGCAGGAACCAGTCATGGAAAAAAGCCCCAGAACAAACTGTTCTGGGTTTTCCCGGTCACACTGCATCGACTGATGTGGGAGCATTCAGACTGCTGGCCCAGAGGCGCGGTTGTAAACGGCCTTTCCCTGGTAATTCAGCTATATATGCATCAGTGCATCCAGCCAATTTGGGGAGGATCCCATTGTGCCGGCACTGCATTGGGTGGTAGAGTGGAGCACAGCTGATCATATTGCTGCTGCCTTATGCGGGTTGCTCCTGGCTTTTAAAGGTCGGCGTTCACACTTCCTGGAAGCAGAATGAAGCGGGATAAACGGGCTCTCAGAGATTTGCTACCGCTTTTACCAGGTATCTTTTAAACGCAGGAGCTAAGCGGTACAGGACGGGTTGACTACGGGTGGGGAATGCCAGACAGATGTGCCTGTGTGAATGCCTCCTTTAATCCGCTTGTAAAATGTGTCTGAAACGTGGCTATAGCGGGGCAAACTGCCAGTCTGAACTCAGCCAAGAGGATTCTCTCCTGTGGTTTTTCCCGAGTCTTAGGGGGGCTGAACAATATACTTTTTAACAGCCAGAAAGTTGCCTTTAGCTAAAAAAGCTACCTGCCAGAGAACCCTCATGTGAGCCCACTTCCCATTCGTATAGGCCCCCTTCAGACAGCCTTTGTAATCCATTTCAGTAGTGAATGAAGAATGCAGACTTTTGGAATGCAGTAGGCGAAGAATGCAGAATTTTGGAGACTTCAGCTAAAAACACAGATAACAGTGCTGGCCTATCACTGGGTCCAGGGCTCTTTTTGTAGCAGGAACTCCTTTGCATATTAGGCCACACACCCCTGATGTCGCCAATCCTCCAAGAGCTTACAGTAGCCCCTGGAAGAAGAGCTCTGTAAACTCTTGGAGGATTGGCGACATCAGGGGTGTGTGGCCTAATATGCAAAGGAGTTCCTGCTACAAAAAGAACCCTGACTGGGTCAAATGTTCCCCTCAGTTCATTACTTGACCTTCACAGACATGGCTACAGTATGGCTCATTCACATTTCACCTTTCCCCCCCTTCCGAGTTCGGAGCTGGTTTGCCACTGCTTCCCTCTGCGTAGCAACTCCGGGTTTCCTTGATGGTCTCCCATCCAAGTACTAACCAGGGCTGATCCGTGCTTACCTTCCGAGCAATGCTCCCTCTAACGTGTGGAGTCCCGTGAGCAAAAATTCTACTTTGCGAGCTGCTTACATTAAAGCTGTGAGTGAGGAATTTGGCTACAGCATAAATTAGTTTGCTCTGGAGCCGTCCTTCCTGAGCTAAGACAAAAATGTGTGAGCTGGAGGCTAAAAAAACTCTGAGCTAGCTCAGCTTAGAGGGAACATTGCCTCTGAGGTGTAAGGAGACCTGGCTAGCCTGGGCCACCCAGGTCAGGGCATTCAGATGGTCAGAGAGGAGTCTCCGTTTAGGCATCATGGCTTATAGCTACTGATGAACCTCTCCTCCATTAATTTGTCTAATCTTCCTTTAAAGCCATTTAAATTGGTGGCCATTGTTATATCCTGGGGCAATGAATCCCACTAAGTTAATCACCCATTGAGTGAAGAAATGCTTCGTTTTGTTTGTCCTGAAGTGGTGTGAGAACTCTATTTTGAATTCAGGTCAGGGTCCGTGTTGCTTTTATTTTAACTCTATTGACAAAAAAATGATGCTCTCTCTCTTTACACACAAACACACACATACACACACACACACACACACATGTTTCCACGTCCATACAAGTACCTACATCTGTGTTCTAGCCTGTTGAAGTTCTAAATATCTCTTTGGAAAAAACAGCAAAATGAGATCTTTCTCCCTTCATGGATTCCTTTTTAAAATTATTAGTTTTAATAGATGTACATTCAATTAAAAGCGATGACACAAAAAGTGCTGTTAATTTTCTCTGCTGTCAGACATTTTCTTCTTCCTGCTCTCTGACCTTTAGATTAAATTACAATGCAATTTGAACATACAGTGGAGGGCATTTAAAATAATTATCTGCACAAAACCTCCTATTTACTTTCTCTTTTAAAATACTTAGGCATTCAGTGAGGCAATTATGCAGACAAGTCATATAGTTATAATCTGAAAACAAAAGAGAAGTAGAGCGGGCCAACCATTTAAAACCCAGCATCCAAAACCAAAGATGCTGCATCTTTGACACGTGACAAAATCCCCTGAATTCATATTTGCACAAATTAGAAGGGAATTTGTACAAATATGCACATAGAGGGAACATGTATATTTGCACTTCCCTTCAGAATCCACTTTTGTGCAGACTCCTGAGGTGAGGTATTATTAACAAATACTTGAAATATAATATTGAGATTCTAAATACTTTTTGATACTTGCTATGGAGAAAACTCTTGAGAGTCCCTTGGACTGCAAGGAGATCAAATCAGTCAGTCCTAAAGGAAATCAACCCTGACTGGTCCCTGGAAGGCCAGATACTGAAGCTGAAGCTCAAATACTTTGGCCACCAAATGAGAAGGGAGCACTCACTGGAGAAGACCCTGATGCTGGGAAAGACTGACGGTCAAAGAAGAAGGGGACGGCAAAGGATGAGATGGTTAGACAGTGTTATCGAGGCAATGAATATGAAATTAAGCAAATTCCAGAGGATGGCAGAATACAGAAGGGCCTGGCGTGATATTGTCTATGGGGTCGCGAAGAGTCAGACTTGACTGTGTGACTGAACAACAACAACATTGTGCCTATGCTTATTATTATTCCTTAATTAATCATCATTATTTAATAGTTGATATTGGTGAAGGGATTCTTTGAATTTTGCCACAAACTTGTTTGACAGTCAAACTTACTGAGTTCGAAGGTCTCAGTGAGGTGTGAGCTGATCATTTGGTTCATACCAGCATGGTGTAGTAATTAAAGTATTGGACTGGAGTCTGGGAAATTCAACTTTGAATCCCCAGTTGTGCCATGGAAACCTGCTGGGTGACTTTGTGCCAGTCACCCATTCTCTGCCTAACTTAACTTACAGGGTTGTTGTGAGGATAAAATGGAGCAAAAGCACATAATGTAAGCTGCTTTGGGTCCCCATTGGGGTGAAAGGAAGGATATAAATGAAGTAAATAATAACTTAAAGAAATAAATGCTGAAGAACTGTGAATGCCTGCTGAATAGGTTTGCATCATGTTTCTGCCAAAGCATGCATGCACAAAAAATGCTGCAGATTCAATCTGATTGACAGCTGTTAGTGTCACAGCTATTAGACAAACACCAAAGGGCAGGGTTTTATTAAAATGCAGCATTCATTTATGACTGACTTTATTTTTTGTGACTCATTTAACAAGTAGATGGGTTTAGCAGAGAGAGAAGCTAACAATTTAAGGACTGTGGTGAAAAAGGTTTTTTCTGACTGAGGGGAACTTTATAGAACAGCTGCTTGGAATAGGCTGAAATTAGTAAATCTGTAATTAAAGGTTACCAGTTGTAGGTACAGGAGAGTTCAGGAGTTCAATGGAAGCTAAACATTTCTTAGACTTTACTTTCCTCAGTGTTTTATTCTTATAAAGAAAAGGGGTTGTTTTGTTTTGTTTTGTGGGCTGCGTGTCTAAGGTGAAGAAGCACGCTCACACACAATTTAATACCTCGGTCTATATTTATATCCTAGGATATGAATTAATGGTGGCAGTGAGTGATTGGAACAGTATTTGAGCCCCAGCCCCAATAGCTCTGTATGAGTGAGGGCTGACTATTAAGGGGGGCTAGGTTACCCTATCTGTGGATGTCTCTGGGAGTGAGAAAGAGGACCTGAGGTATGAGAGAGCCATGACTCTCTACAGATTTTAAAAGCGACAAGAAGTGTAGCATATATGACATCCTTACCGATATATAACCCATAACTTGAAGAAGAGACTTTGTAGGGGTGGTAGGCACTCTGTGTGAATGGAAAAGGGGTATCAGAACAACAGAAGAAGAAGAAGAAGAAGAAGAAGAAGAAGAAGAAGAAGAAGAAGAAGAAGAAGAAGAAGAAGAAGAAGGAGGAGGAGGAGGAGGAGGAGGAGGAGGAGGGAGGAGGAGGAGGAGGAGATTGGATTTATATCCCACCCTTCACTTGGAGTCTAGAGCAGCTTACAAACTCCTTTCCCTTCCCCTCCCCACAACAGACACCATGTGAGGTAGGTGGGACTGAGAGAACTCTAACACAAACTGCTCTTTTCAGGAACAGCTGTGCCAGAACTTGTGACTGACCCAAGGTCACATCAGCAGGTGCAAGCGGAGGAGTGGGGAATCAAACCCGATTCTCCCAGATTAGAGTCCACACACTTATCCACTACACCAAACTGGCTCTCGAAGTGCTGGTGATTGTATTATTTTAAGCCATTTGGCAGAAAAACTATGCCCACTACATTCAGAGGAAGCTGTGTGTGGCCTTCATGGATCTGAAACTGGCATCCAATTTGATTCCTAGGATATGTTTATGGCCAAAACTTAGGAAAGCCACATCTGATCATAGATTCCTGTAGTTGAGGGTTCTGTCTCTGGAGCTCCACTCAGGAGGTAAATAGGTAATCACTACCAGATACTAGAAAACCCCTCCTCACCAGCAGTAGCATCAACTGTCAATAGAAGATATGGGATGGGCTTGATGAGGACCAAAGTTCAGTCCCAGATGTTGTGGGGATTGTGCCTATGGAACTCAGGAGGTAGATGGGGGGGGTAGAAAACCCCTCCTCACCAGCAGTTATACCAACTGTCAACAGAACCTGTCAGAGAAGATGCTGAAGAGCAGAATGGGCTTAACAAGGGCCAGAGTTCAGTCCCAAGTGTTGTGAGACTGTCATTTGGTATTTGACTTTTTAATGTAAACACCAACATTCTCAAAGAGGTGTTTTTCAGTGTCTTGTACCTGTTCATAATAATTATTATTCTGATCTGCTCCAGCTTCAATGCTATTATCATCATCCAAAATATTTCTTTTGCTTTATAACTGTGCTCTTACTGATGCAGTTAAAAGACTTTGTTGCTAGGGATGTGCACCAAAAAAATTGGTATTTTTAAAATATTGGTGTTTCCTGATATTCCCAGTATCAGTATGGTATTGGGATTTGAGAAATATTTGGGATTGCTGAATATTTTTTTGCTCCATTATATCCTATAGGGATTATTATAGTCCATGGTTCCCATAGACTATCATGGAGAATTGATCCAGGGTATCTGGCACTCTGGGGGACTGTTTTTTGAGGTAGAGGCACCAATTTGCAGCATAGCTGTTGGTGCCTCTCCTAAAAAACAAAATAACAAAAAATCCAACAACAACAATACCAAAACCAAGTTTCAAAAAGATTGGACCAAGGGAAACAATGGAGAGAATAAAAGGCATTTAGAGGGACATGGTCCCTTTAAATGCCTTCTGCAAGCTGTGGCAAGTGAACTCCAATGGCATTTAAAGGGACCACAGTCCATTTAAATGCCTGAGAATTTACTCCAAAAGTATTTAAATTGACTGAGAGCCCTTTAAATGCCCTGTAACTACAGCCATCTGGAGGCCCTGGAAAATCCTGAATATTGGGGGGCGGGTTTTTGGGGTGGCTATTTTCGGATAGCCGAATCACAAGTGCCCTTGGTGGTTTATACAAAGTGCATACCTCCATTTGTTGCCACACAGACAACCAATTTACCCCCAGTTTACATACACCTACCAAATGGTATGGACAGATATTATACAATCAACTGCCATGTTACCTCCTGGGGGACATTAGGAAGTAACAAGGGAAACTGGTTTAGATGTCTCAACTGCTCACAGTCATCTCTGTGAGCCCAGAAAACGATAAACATGTGAATGGCCACAATTCACATGGCTCCTACCATGTCCAATAAGGACAACTGAAGTACAGCACACTACAATGCTGTGCATATTGAGCAGTGTGCTATATGTTAAATTTCCCTTTTGCTCTGTTCAGCTTCATCCAATTCAGGTGAGCAATTTAATTTTCCAAATGTCTCTTAACAGCATGAGAGGAAGGCATAAGGAAAGGTGTGTGAAGTGCCTTACTACCATGGTTTAAGACGGCAGAAAAATTATTGACTGCATCTGTTACGGACGGCGTGTACTATTGAGTGATTATGTCCCAATGCTGGCAGCCATTATGATTATTGATTTTCCAATCATAATAAAGTTATCATACCTACGGACCATTACAAATCAAATTAGCATGACATCCACATTCCCAAATGGGCAGAAAAGGTTAATTTTGGAGCTATAAAATACAGAGTATAACTGATTGCATTTGGAAAACTGTGACAATAGCCAGCATGTTCTTTTAAAATCTATTTAACATTTTATAGAGAATTTCTGCAACCGTGTTGGAAACACAGCACTAATAATTTAATTGTGTTCCTAGTGTATTAAATTTAAAATTGGTTCAGTGTTTTTTTTTAATGCGCTTTATAAAAAATGCCATTGGTAATATAAACCCTTCACTGCTTCATTACAAACTGTAGTCATAGATATTCTAGACTTCTTTCAGAGGTAGAGAATTAAACTGCTATCAAAGTACAATAAGTGTTCTTGAGTTATAGCATCAGTTGCTGAGTTAATCTTCAGAGTAATAAACTGCTGTGGATATTTCTGCTGAAACAGAAGAAGAATGGAAATGGAGGGTTTTTTTGTTTTGTTTTGTTGTTGTTTTAAAGCAGAACAACAGCAATGGTAGAACATCAATAGAGGTTTACAAGATTATGCACGGGATAGAGCAAACGGAGAAAGAAGTACTTTTCTCCCTTTCTCACAACACAAGAACTTGTGGGCACTCAGTGAAATTGCTGAGCAGTTGGGTTGAAACAGATAAAAGGAAGCACTTCTTCACCCAAAGAGTGATTGACACATGGAATTCACTGCCACAGGAGCATGGATGGCTTCAAGAGGGAATTAGATAAACATATGGAGCAGAGGTCCATCAATGGCTATTAGCCGCAAGGTATAGATAGAAACTCTTGGTCTGGGGCAAGTGATGCTTTGTATTCTTGGTGCTTGGGGGGACAATGCAAGGGCTTCTAGTATCTTGGCTCCACTGGTGGACCTACTGATGGCACCTGGTATTTTTGGCCACTGTGTGACAGAGTGTTGAACTGGATGGGTCATTGACCTGACCTAGCATTGGCTTCTCTTATGTTCTTATCTTATGGTTTGGTGCTCTGGGACTCTCCCAATATGTAACGACCCCCATAATATGGTACAAATGGAGAATTTGGATTTAGAGGCTACCTTTTCCTGTCACATAAACATATTGTTACCTTATAGTGAATTGGCCTGATAGTCCATATATCCACATAAAAATCAATTGTTCATTGTAAGTCCAATTGAATGAAGCAGTTGAGTCATCTAAACCAGTTCTTTCCCTTGTTAGTTCCTAATGTCCCCCAGGAGGTGATTGATAAATCTTGGAGGCATGCAGAACTTCTGGGGGAGGAGGGCATTTGGGATTATAGGAAGCCTCTTCTTTCCCCTTTACAAAGCCTTCTACCAGCCAGTGGAGGAAAGTTGTTCTGTTTTGTTAACTCTGCCCCGAGGACGAAATCCCCAGATCCTAGATTTCCTCCCTTGGAACACAGCAATTTATTTATAGTAAATTAGATCTATGTTAATTAATTGGGTTGGGTATAGGAAATAGAATTGATTGTATAATTGTTTTTATTGTTAGTTCCCCCAATTAATCGAGTAATCAATTGAGTAACCATAGAATTGATTGGAGAATTGATGATTTGCATGCCCTATAAATGTTGCATTAATTTATTTAATTGATTTGGTATTGAATTGATATTACAAATTGATTAATAAGAGGTTTCTAGTTGTCTGATGAGAAATTTACCGCTAACTATTAGCCCCATGGAGTGGGCTATTTTATGGGATTATAACTTGAATAAATTTAAAGAAAAACGGTATTAATAGGCTGCTAGATTAAATTGGTAGGGTTACTAAATCTGGAGTAAGTGGGCGCCAGCACGTGCCACTAAGGATTATCCTGGTGGGTCATAGGCTGGTTGATCTGAGGCCAACAGCAGGGCTGCAGCTGGTGAAGATTAGTTGGCCTGATGACCATCAGATATAACATCCCACTGCACCTGGGGAGGGGAAGGTATAGTGGTGGGACTAGACGGGGAAATAAGGGAAGGGGACAGAGAAGTGTTTTAGCCTGGCCCCCTTCCAGCCTACATCCCATCCCAAAGATTGTCAGCAATGGGGCTAGAAACAGTGGTCCCCCTCTGACATTGGTGTTGTGCAACCCAGGTCTATAAATAATAAGACCATAATAATAAGTCCTGTGAGACTTTTTGTGGGAGCAGAAGGTAGACCTGTCAGGATTTTTTGTAAGCTGCCTTGAGCTGATGAGGTACGTGAGGGAGGCAGCATATTGATTTATTTATTTGTCAAGTTGCAGCCAACTTCTGGTGATCCTGGAGGGGTTTCAAGGCAAGAGACTTCAGAGGTTGTTTGCCATTGCCTGCCTTGGTCTAGTGACTTTGGTATTCCTTGGTGGTCTCCCATCCAAATACTGACCAGGGCTGATTCTGCTTAGCTTCCGATATCTGACAGGATCAGGCTAGGCTGAGTTCAGATTGGCAGTTTGAAGCGGGAGCCAGTCGTGGCAAAAAAGCCCCAGAACAAACTGTTCCGGGTTTTCCCAGTCACATTGCGTTGACTGATGTGTGAGCATACCAGGAGGAGGCGCGTGGGAGCATTCAGACTGCTGGCCCGGAGGCTCGGCTGTAAATGGCTTTTCCCTGGTAATTCGGCTATGTGCGTATGTATGCATGAGCGCATATGCACTCATGTGCACCCAGCTGATTTGGGGAGGATCCCGTTGCACCAGCACTGCATTGGGTGGTAGAGCGGAGCACAGCCAATCATATCACTGCTGCCTTATGTGCAATGAGGGTTGCTCCCGGCTTCTCAAGTTAGCATTCACACTTCCCAGAAGTGGAAAGAAGTGGGATAAATGGGCCCTCAGGGATTTGCTACCATTTTTACCAGGTATCTTTTAAACGCAGGAGTGAAGCAAAACAGCACAGGTTGACTACGGGTGGGGAACGCCAGGAAAATGTGCCTGTATGAACGTCCCCTTTAATCTGCTTGTAAAATGTGGCTAAAACGTGGCTATAGTGGGGCAAACTGCCAGTCTGAACTCAGCCCTAGTGTGGGCTATCCTGGTCAGGGTGGAAGGCAGCACAGAGATATTTAAATAAATAAGTGGGGGGTGTTGTTTGATGATAATGTGTACTTGGGAGGGGGGCAGCAGAGGATTAAAGATTAAGCACTCTGCTCTTTACCTAGTGTGAGTGGATACTAGAGCGTAACAATTCTTCAGAGTAGCAGAAGAAGAATAAAATTTTAAACCCTGCATTTCTCTACCTGAAGGAATCTCAGTGTGGCTTACAATCACCTTCCCTTCCTCTCCTCACAACCGGCATCTTGTGAGGCAGGTGGGGCCGGGAGAGTTCTGAGAGAACTGTGACTGGCCCAAGGTCACACAGCAGGCAGTGAGGAGGAGTGAGGAATCAAACTTTGTTCTCCAGCTGAGAGTCTGATGCTCTTAACCACTACAACATGCTGTCAACAGGGAACAACATTTATATTTGTGCCTTGACAAACACGGACTAGGCTTGTCCTCACATCTGTACACTCCTCTGTTATCTGTTCTTCCTAACCCCCACGTACCATTTGAAAAACCAAATGCCTAGAACAAGGGGACAGAATGGTTTTATTTTATTTTGGTATCCCCAGTACTAGGTTTGAACACTCTTACCGAAGGTGAATACTTAGGTTTGGATCCTATGAACTAGTTTTGTGCGCATGAGGTAATCTCTGCTGCAGAGCATGTTTCCTCTTCTGCTGAAACTTCCATTTGTGCAATGGGCCATTGAAAACTATTGATCTTGTGCAAATGGAAGTTTTAGCAGAAGAGGGAGCATGCTCTGCAGCAGAGATTACCTCGTGTGCACAAAACTTGTTCATAGGCTCCAAGCCTCCGTCATGAGAGTCACCTTCTCCATCTTTACGGAGAGCCAGTTTGGTGTAGTGGTTAAGGGCGCAGACTCTAATCTGGGAGACCTGGGTTTGATTCCCCGCTCCTCCACTTGCACCTGGCTGGATGACCTTGGGCAAGCCCCACCTACCTCACAGGGTGTCTGTTGTGGGGAGGGGAAGGGAAAGGAGTTTGTAAGCCACTCTGAGACACCTTTGGGCAGTGAAGGGCGGGGTATAAATCCAATCTCTTCTTCTCTTCTCCTTTATGTCAAAATGAAGTGCATACTACTACAGTGAATTACCAACTCCTCACTGCTTCTGAGAACAATGATACCCCAGACTGGTGATTGCAAAGGTGTCAGGCCTTTCTACAGTACTAGAAGGGAGGGACGCCACCATTAAGTCTTTCTTCTAGAAAGAAAGAAGGGGTGGGGGGAAATCTATATTTAGAAAATACATCAACTTATGTTTAAGTCTGGAAAATGCCAACAACATAAGGAATGACAACCTATCTAGAAAACATAGAGGTACTTCTTAAACTGTTTTGGGAAATGGAATCCATTTGCATCTGATATACCCTTGGTAACTTCTACAAATGGCCCTGGCCTGGATTGCCCGGGGTAGCCCGATCTCATCAGATATCAGAAGTGAAGCAGGGTTGGCTCCGGCTGATATTTGGACAGGCAACCACGAAGGAATACCAGGGTTGTGATGCAGGCAATGGCAAACCACCTCTGAACATTCCTTGCCTTGGAAATCCTGCTGGGTCACCATAAGTCACCTGGGACTTGATGTCAGATTGTATCTGTGCCTATATTTATCTACCTATTTGTCTGTCTATAACAAGATTTTGTAGGCACATATAATAGAATCATAGAGTTTGAAAGGGGTATGATACAGACTCTAATGCAGGGGACAACCACATGGTGCCCATGGGAGCCACGGTACCCATGGACACCTTTCCTGGCACCTGCCAAATGTTTGTAGAAAGTGGGTGGGGCCTGGTGGGGATTTTGCCTAGCAGAGCTTGTGTTTGCCCATTGGAGATACAATTGGCTGTGCAGATTTTTAAACAACTCAATGACCTTCACTGTATGACTGTAAGCAAGCTGTGTGTATGTACAAATATTCCAAAATAATAGATTGATTTTAAGACATCCAGTTAAACAGAACTTCTGCCTGAAATGTTGCAGAGTTACTACTGCAGCCATGCATAATCTCGCTCCCTCACATTTTGTGGTTGTCTCCGCCTCCTGCAGCAGCCATTTTGTGGTTGTGCCCAACCTCCTCTGTCAGAATTCCAAAGCTGTCCTCAGGTGTGACAACTTTGGGGAACATGCTCTGATGCAATCCCCTGATGAATGCAGGAGATCTAAAGCTGCTTGGACAGGTGGCTGTTCAGCCTCTGCTTGAAGCCCAACCAGTACGGAAGAATCCCACTTGCCAGGTAAAATGTAAAGCTCTTCAAAGTTAATCCCTTATCCTCTGTGAAACTATAAAAGATTGCTTTGAATTGTGTGATGAAGGAAAGAGTTGAATTGTGTGATGAAACAAAGAGCCAGCTTGGTGTGGTGGTTAAGAGCTGCGGTCTCTAATCTGGAGAACCAGGTTTGATTCCCCACTTCTCCACATTGAGTGACCTTGGCTCAGTCACAATTCTCTCAGAGTTCTCTCAGCCCCACCTACTTCACAAGGTAGGGAAGACCACTCCAAAACCCCTTCAGCTAGTGCTTTCTGGACTAATCAATATGGAACAACTTGGTTCTGTGGTTTTTTTTTCCTTTTCTTTTCATAGATACCATTTACAGTCCTCACTCCACTTATCAACAAGCACTAAAACAGTGGAAAATGTGTGTATTTATTTGGCAGAGCAAAACGGTGTGCAGGAAAGGGAGAGCACTTGTATTTGGTGGAATTGCAGACACCACCAAGGAAGACCAAAGAGAGGAAGGGAAGGCAATTGTAAGCCACTCTGAGACTCCATTGGGTAGTGAAAAGTGGGGTATACAAACCAACTCCTCCTCCTCCTTCTTCCTTCTCCTTCTTCTCCTCCTCCTCTTCCTCCTCCTCCTCCTCCTCCTACTAGCCAAACTGGCTGTTTTAGCCCATTCTGGCAACTTTTGCTTGCAGACGGTTAATCATCATTCAAATATTGGTCCTGGAGTGCTTTGGAAGTGGCTGAATATTAATGCAGCTCTCCATCATAGATGGTGCTGGGAAATGCATTCTGAAGGGAACATGTACAACAAAGCACGTGCATGGAACCAGCATACATGCACCAACATTACAAACTAGGGGAGAAACCTCCGAAAACACGAACTTCCTTTAAATGCTCACCAAAAAGGTTGTAAATTCTCAGAACTGAGTACTAATGACAATAGAGAAAACTTCCCCTGGCAAAACTCCCTGTGTATTTCATCCAGCTGCACACAAAATTGCACAAGCAAAGCTTCTTCTGTTAATGTACACCTTTGTTGGGGAAAACTGCACCAACTGAATTTCTCCTTTTGATCCAGCTGATAAAGATGCATCTATTATCCAGGGGATGGGGAAGTGACTCTCCAACCCACTGGGCAAAACTGAAACACCAGGTAAAAACAATAACATTTCAAAGTACTGTTAAAGACCACCTCACAAATTACCATCTTGCACAACTATTTAGAGTAGCAGGGAGAGAGTAATCACAGCTTTGTATCTTGAACACTTAATAGTGATACCTTACTGGGATCCGCCCAGAAATACTCTGTGAGAAGAAGAATTCACACTATAAATTTCAGTCTGGAGCAAGCGAGGCCTCTAGGCCATTGCAAGCAGCAATTATTTATTTATGGGGTTCAAGTTGGCTTATACACTGTACCAAATTTAAAATGTACAATATAAAACAGAAGCCCAAATTAACTCCCTCTACCCAACATGCCTTTTGTTACTGTCCATGGGGTTTTCTTGGCAAAGATACTGGAGTGAGTTGCCATTTCCTTCTCCAGTGGATCAAGCAGGAATTAAGTTTGCTGGGGAAAATATCAACAACCTCAGATATGCAGTCAATACCACTCTAATGGCAGAAAGTGAAGAGGACCTAAAGAGCCTCTTGTTAAGAGTGAAAGAGGAGAGTGCAAAAGATGGCTTGAAACCCAACATCCAAAAAACTAAGATCATGGCATCTGGCCCTATCATTCCCTGGCAAACAGAATGGGAAGTCATGGAAACAGCGACAGACTTCACATTCCCGGGATCCAAGATCACTGAAGATGGTGGCTGCAGCCATGAAATTAAAAGGTGCCTGCTCCTTGGGAGGAAAGTGATGGCAAACCTAGACAGCATAATAAAAAGTAGAGACATCACTCTGCCAACAAAAGTCCATATGCTCAAAGCAATGGTACTCCCAGTAGTTATGTATGGCTACAAGAGTTGGACCAGAAGGAAGGCCAAGTGCTGAAGAATAGATTCTTTCAAGTTGTGGTGGTGGAGAAGACTCTTGAGAGTCCCTTGGACTGAAAGGAGATCAAATCAGTCAATTCTAAAAGAAATCAACCCTGACTGTTCCCTGGAAGGCCAGACACTGAAGCTGAAGCTCAAGTACTTTGGCCACCAAATGAGAAGGGAGTACTCACTGGAGAAGACCCTGATGCTGGGAAAGATTGAAGGACAAAGAAGAAGGGGACAGCAGAGAATGAGATGGTTAGACAGTGCTATCAACGCAACAAACAAAAAATTAAGCAAACTCTGGAGGACAATGGAAGACAGGAAGACATGGCATGATGTGGTCCACGGGGTAGCGAAGAATCGGACTCGACTGTGCAACTGAACAACAATAACAACCCAACATGCACCCAACCTAAATCTCATTAAAAGCCCTTACAAATAAAATGGCCTCACAAGGGTCTAATACTGTGATCTGGAAGGCCCAGAATAGCCCAATCTTGTAAAATCTTGGATGTTCAGCAGTTGGTTGGCCCTGGTTAAAACTTGGACAAGAAACCATCAAGGAAGTCCATGGTTGCTACAGAGAGGCAGGCAAGGCAACCCACCTCTATTTGTCTCTTGCCTTGAAAACACCACTTCAGAACCACTGCCACAAGGGTCTAATCCTTGCCTCACAATTCACTGGAGTGCTTCCTGGCTAACTTGCTGTGTCAGAGTGGGGTGATGATTTCTCCAGGCCATGAAACTAATGCTGACTTATTTCACACAGGGCAGGAGCAGAGAGGTTATAAGGTCCAATCCAATATAGTCTGGGGGCGGAATATGCTACTGCCCAATCCCCCCTTCTTTTTCATGTTTGCCAAACATATAGTAAGCTTTATTTTATTTTTGCATTTCTAAGCTGTAAATCCTTACTATAAGCCATACCCAAAATGGCGAAGGAAGGAAGGAAGGAAGGAAGGAAGGAAGGAAGGAAGGAAGGAAGGAAGGAAGGAAGGAAGGAAGGAAGGAAGGAAGGAAGGAAGGAAGGGGTATATTGCAGGTTAATCCAATGAAGCATCAGTTATGTCAAAAACTCTTCCTGATTAACGGGGTGTGTGTGTGTGTGTGTTAGTATCCAGTTAATAGTCATTATATCTGGTGTGTCCAGGGTGTTCTTTGACACAGATAGATTCTTCAGCCCCCACATTTGAGTTGGGGATATTTACTACTGGTATACAAGATAAACTAGTTTTGGCTTGACTCTAATTTCCATGATTTAGGCTGGTTGCAAACCATTCATTAAGCAATCAGGACAATCAGCCATAAGAGCCCTTCCATTTGTAAGACAAAATGTTTGAGAGGCAGGACAATTGAAAGAGTTCTCAGAATGGCCCTATATACAACTAGCTCTTTGTTATTCTCGATATCTCCCTGCTGTGCAGCCCCATCACTTCCCTTGTATGTCTCACAGAGAAAGCAGCAATTCACATTAAATCACTTCCTCAATTAACTACATGAGCACTATGTACAGTATATTTGATTGTAACAGCCTATAGATTTTGCTTTTCCTGTCAAAGATAATAGTACCACTTTTCTGGCATCACCTCAGAGGCTATTTACTTGCCACTTTACTTATTTAGAAATGAAAGTTCACAAAAAACATAGAATATTTTCTAATTTTTTATTCTCAACACAGCCATTTTTTGCTTCTCTGTATGCTTTGGGACTAACAGCAAATGCCCAGATTTTGATGAGCAGTTCTCTCAAATGGAGCACTTTTTATTTTTCTCCTCAGAAAGTCAACCACGGCAAGAATCGGATAATATTCAGCCTCAATCATTCCTTCATACTCCTTGTCTACAAAAGAGCACAGTCTCCTTGGGCTCCTTCTGAGGGTTTTCCTATACACCATCAGGGGTGGACTGGCCATCAGGGGTGACAGGGAAGATATCCTTGGGGCACCGCCCTACAGGACTGCTGGGGGCAAGGAACAAGCAGAACCAATCCCCAGCAACTCTGCCAGTGTCTCAAGGGTCACATGGTTTGAAGCCTTCCCTGGCAATTCTGCCAGTGTCTCAGGGGTCACTTGGTTTTGAGTCTTCCTTGGCAATGCTAATGAGTTGGATCCAAATAGGTTTTCTTCAGTTGGAAAGGGGGGAGGAACAGGTCCCTTCTGACCACAAAAAATGTTATGATGGGGAACATGGGGCATGCATAAATAAAAGCTATTTGGAACAGGGATTATTCAAAGGAGGAGGAGGAGGAGGAGGAGGAGGAGTTGAAATTATACCCTGCCCTTCACTTGGAGTCTCAGAACAGTTTACAATCTCCTTCTCTTCCTCTCCCCACAACAGATACCCAGTTCTCCAGATTAGAGTCTGCTATTCCTAACCATTAGCCCAAACTAGAGGGGAACTCGGGGAGTTAGTCCTGGATCCAAACCATCCAGTGACAGCTCAGCAATTGTTAGGTTTGCCACTCTCCAGGTAGGGGCTGAAGTTCTCCTGGAACTGCAGCTAATCCCCAGAATACAGAGATCAGCTCCCTGGAAGAAATTACAGCTTTGAAGGTGGTGTCTTTGGCATCACACATCCATTGAGCTCAGTCACTTCCCTGAACTCTGCCTCCCCCAGGCACCAGCCTCAAATCTCTAGCAATTTCCAAAGCTGGAGAGGGCAATGCTAGCTGCCCTGAGCCCTTTCACAGGGAGGGCGGGGTATAAATACAAAAATAAATAAATAAATAAATAAATAAATAAATAAATAAATAAATAAATGTTGTCCTCCTACTCTGCCTGTCAGGTAATCCTGACATGAGATGGATGGAAGGGAAGGAGGGAGGGATGGTCTGCAGCTTTTCATGTTCTGGAATGTAGGGAGGTGCACAGGTTGCCTAGGAGACCCAGATTTACAGCGCCTGGGCAATCTGTTATCTCACCAAATGTCCTTGGGTCCCACAGACTCTTTCCTCTGTTTGGGACAGCTCTGGCTGTTTGGTTATTTACTGCTTTCAAACCTTTCGCTTGGCAACTATTGGTAGATAGATGGGGGGGGGGGGCATTTCAAAGCTAGTATAACTGTGGGTGCCTTTAAGCTTTGGTTATCACTGACAATGTATTGTTAACGTATCTCTTAGAACTGCTTTCAATGAACACTATCTTCTTTATGGAGCCTGGTGTTTGAGTGACTTTCTGAAGAACCTGACACTGCCCCAACTTGGAAGCAGGATCAACCCTGCTTAGTATTTGGATGGGAAACCACCAGGGAATGCCAGGGTTGCTATGCAGAGGCAGTCAATGGTAAACCAAATGTGTTCCTCTCTTGCATCGAAAACTCTATGGGGTCTCCTTTAGCCAGCTGTAACTTGATGGCAAACAAAACAAAAATGAAAAAAAAAAAAAACCCCTCTGCTACCTATTTGCAGGAGATAGCAATGAATGGGCTAATACCCAAGGCTGGTGTGGCTAAAGAGATCTTCACTTGTTCCAGGGCCACTTTAACTTCTCCCCCTGTAAAATATTATCTCATTGTAAACCATGGCAAGCTTTAAGCTGGTCATGTATCCAGTCTCCTTTACCACCAGGCTCTTCAGCTCCTTCTCCTGGTCACTTTTAGCTCATCACCCCATCCTTTCAACCCACACATGGATTCCTGGCTCTGACCTCTTCCTATGAGCTGCCCACTGCCTTCTACCTGGAGCTTCCCGCACCACCTTTCTCTGTACAGCAAGAACATTCATCTTCCTCACATCCAGTGCTAGCTCCCTCTTATCACACCTGACTTTGGGTTTGTGACTCCAGCAATCCATTCAAAGACAAAGGGCAGAGAATGATGGGTAACAGCCAATCAGAGCCCATGTTGAGCGCCACAAAGTGAAGATAAAAGGAGCATACAACTGCTGTATGCAGAGAGAGGCTGACTTCAGATTGACAGTTTGCAGCGGGAGCCAGTCGTGGCAAAAAAAGCCCCGGAATAAACTGTTCCGGGTTTTCTCGGTCACACGGGACTGACAGATGCAGGAGCATATCAGGAGGAGGCGCGTGGGAGCGTTCAGACTGCTGGCCTGGAGGTGCAGCTGTAAACAGCTTTTTCTTCTATGTGTGTATGGGTGCATGGGCGCATGGGCACTCATGCGCATAAGCACATCCAGCCGATTTGGGTGGACCCCATTGTGCCAGCACCACATTGGGTGGTAGAGCAGAGCACAGCCAATCAGATCACTGCTGCCTTATGTGCGGAAACACCCGGCGCACACTATAGAAGCAGGTTGCTCCCGGCTTTTTGGCTTTGCGTTCATACTTCTGGAATAACGCGGGATAAAGGCGCTCTCCGGGATTCGCTACCACTTTTTATCTTTTTAACGCGGGAGTGAAGCGGAACAGCACGGGTTGCCTATGGGTGGGGAATGCCAGGCAGATGTGCCTGTGTGAACGCCCCCTTTAATCCGCTTGGGAAACATGGCTGAAAAGTGGCTATAGCGGGGCAAATTGCCAGTCTGAACTCAGCCAGAGTTTTTCACTGCAGTAAAAGACAGAGGAGGAAGATGTGTTGCTTATTCCCACATGGCAAAAGTATTTAAAAATACATTGATCACAAACAAGAGTATGGATTTTGTTGGAGAAGTGCCAGGTCATAGATCACGGGGTAGTGCTAGATGAAGACTGGAGGAACCAGGAGAGAGCTGGCTAAGCTGACCAGAGGGGAGGGGGATGCACACCTGGAAACAGACTATAGTTTCCTAGAGAAGTTTCATTATGACAATTATTGGATTGGAATGGCTATTATAGAAGAGAACAATGATTATACTCATCTTGTATACCTCACATAAACATTACACTGATAACATCTGTAATGGAATCCATCACTGGCTCATTGCAGCAGTTTTTTGCTGAAGGTAATAACACTCTAGTATGGCAAACTGCTAAGAAGTCTGTATTCCCGTCTGAAAAAATTAAACACTGTATTATAGAAACAGTAGAGTGGATTCCCATTCACTCACTGGCGCTGATTTCAGAGCTTTCACTGAAGTAAATGCTAAATTTATGAACCAGAAAATGAGGCCAGTATTCCAATTGCTAGTGCATGGAGAGGGGCTAGTGGCTCAGTGGTAGATCATCTGTTTTGCATGCAGTAGGTCCCAGGTTCAGTCCCTGGCATTTCCAGTTTAAAAAGGAACAGGCAATGGGTGATGAGAAAGACCTCTGACTAAGTCCTCGGAGAGCTGCTGCCAGTCTAGGTATACAGTTCTGACTTTGATGGACCAAGGGGTGGTTCAGCATAACAGAGCTTCATGTGTTCATATGCACTGGTAGTCCTTTCTTCCTTAGTGAACAATATAAAACAAAGTAGATTTAGAACTGAACAGGGTGCCCAAAAGGACTGCTTCAAGGTGAGGAAGGGATTCACTGCCTAGTATGGATACAAGGATTTATGCAGTCAACACACAAATGCTAGATATTCATTGGCAGTGAATAACACACTGGCATGCTGCACATCGATTATCTGGGCGCGCCTTTGTGCTCATAATGGTTACAAATATGTCATGCTGAGAAAGCACGCAGTAAATATGATACTTAGCAAATCGGCCATTTTGACTGAGTCAGAATAAATATTTTACATGTCACTGTGTTATCACTCCAAAATTTGCAGCCGACATGATGGTAGAGAATTTTTACAACACTGTGTGTGTGTTTGTGGCAGGGCAGAACAAGCCCTTAAGCCCAGCAGCAAGGCGTACCTGAGTGAAACAAGGGGGAAGCAGGGGGAAGAAGGTGCAGTCAGCAGCTTTGGCAGTTTGCCCCAGAGTGTTGGCAGAGCTTAAATATGCAAAGGAAGTGGAGCACTGACTGTTTAGAGAAAAATAGGTAGGTTTATTATAGAAGAACAAACTGTTATAGAACATACCAAGAGAAAGCCTAAAGTAACCAGTGTAACTGCTGTAAAAGGAACAAAGAGCAACAGGAAGCTCTACGGGAGCAGGAAGGCCCAATCTGAATCTAGCATTTGCTCTGCTGTTTTACCAAACCCATGCTGGAACAGAAATTCCTCTGTACATTGCAAGCCGCTTTCACTTTGATTGATTGTCAGATTTTATGGCAGCATCCAGACTGCATACCGCTTTCACTTCATTTGATCTTGGTTTTATGGTAGCCGTCTGCATAGATTTATGGCCATTTTATGGCCATTCAGGGGTGACTCTGCAGTCACTACAGCGTTGGCCTGCGGTATTCGAATGTGGTTTTGAGCCATATCTTTTCCTGTCCCAGTGTGGGTTTGGTAAAACAGCAGAGCAAATGCTAGATGCAGATTGGGCCAAAGTCTCCAGAAGAGCCAATCAGGAGATAGGAAGGACACAATTTGAAAAAAGTGGGAAGTCCTTAGTCCAGCTATGCTAACTACCAGTCCTTCAGCTGTCCCCCTGTAGGGGCGGACAGATCTTCAGATCTTCTTCATAATGCTGCAGTATAGACCTTGCATATTCCAACGCAGAGAAGGAGAGATCTTCAGATCTTCTTCATAATGCTGCAGGATAGACCTTGCATATTCCAACACAGAGAAGGACAGATCTTCAGATCTTCTTCATGATGCTGCAGTATAGACCTTGCATATTCCAACACTGTGAAGCTCAAAAGGTGTGGAGGCAATGAAAAATCCTGGAGGGAAGAACAGTGGCTCTCTAGGCCCAGATGTTTAAAAGCAGGATGTGACTGTGGAGACCAGAGAACAGAAAAGGGGAAGGTGGAGCTCCCCTCAAGGGCCAGGTGGGACGCTGTGGCTATAAAAAGGGAGGAGGAAGGTGAAATGGGAGGAGGCAGGCAGAACAAGAGTGGCGATGTAAGTAGGAGGTGATGTGAAAGACCTCCACCTGAGACTCTGGTGAGTCGCTGCCAGTCTAAGTAGACAGTACTGACCTTGATGGACCAAGAGTCTGATTCAGTATAAGGCAGCTTCATGTGATCATGTGGGGCTAGGGTTGCCAGCTCTGGGTTGGGAAATACCTGGAGATTTGGGGGGTGGAGTCTGAGGAGTGCAAGGTTTGGGGCACAATGCCATACAGTCCACCTTCCAACGTGATAGATCAAGATGGGTAGCCCCGTTAGTCTGTCTATAGCAGTAGAAAAGAGCAAGAGTCCAGTAGCACCTTAAAGACTAACAAAATATGTGGCAGGATAGGAGCTTTCGTGCAGTACTGCTCACTTCTTCAGGTCTGGACTCTGCTATGGGACTCTTGCTCTTTTCTACATCTTCCAAAGTGGCCGTTTTCTCCAGCTGAGCTGATCTCTGTCACCTGGAGATCAGTTGTAACAGTGGGAGGTCACCAGCCACTACCTGGAGGTTGGCAGCCCTACATGAGGCAGGTTACAGCATTGTGGCTCTCCTCCTACACAGTGCAGTGTAACCCTGGGGTGGGTGGGTGGGTGGGTGGGTGGTGTGGTGAATAAAGCTACCTGCATAAAGAAATGGTGACTGGGCTCATGATTCCAAGACCCCAAGGACTCCAGGTATGATGTTTCCTTGCCCCTAGAGGGTGCCACGGTGTTTTAAGGTAAATAGAATAACCTCGGGAAAACCAAGATTTAAAGAACAGGTACTGCTGAAGAAGAAACACTTCAGCAACTATCTAGGTTGCTGGTGAATCAGTTTCAAATAAATCCACTAAAGCTCTGCTGCATCTAGTAATATTGTGTGCAGCACGCCTGAAGGACAATGGCCACTTGTAAGCTTGTTATGTCACAGCCAAAGCACTCGATAGCGGCCATCCTGGTCTCCAGATAGTCACCCGCCTGAGCAAGTTTTCTATATGTATAACATTTATATATATTCATATAAATGTTTTATATATGTTTTAAATTTCAGCAATTGTGCTCTTAAAATCTTTTTAACTGAAATGTGCAGGTTATGTAGCGAATTAAATCAGCTGACTAACTCAGAGCAAGTCTGTGTTTTTAATTATTTGGCTATCCCATTCCACTCCTTTTTTGGAACTTCGATCTGCAAAGCATCACAATTAGTACCAGTACTTCATTGGCCTCTGTTCAGAGAGTGTGTTGTTTTTAGGGTGGGCAACGTATTCCTCTGGTGATCCAGACATTTCAGGCGAAGATAGTCTCTCAGCTGTTGTAGGGAGCTCTTATTGGACTCAAGCTCTTTGTCTCAACATGGAAACCATCCACACATCGATTTTGCATGCAATTTTTGGGGCCTAGTGCTATGTGTCCTCCTCTACTCTCTGACTAGAAGCTGGCTTAGTCGTGGGCTATTGTGGCCCAGACTGCTGCTATAAAGTTCAGGTTAAATACATCTTTTGCAAACTCTCTGCCTCCTTCATTTGACCATTGTAGATTAGATCATTTTGTGAGTAACTGGAGCCAGAATGTAGATGCAAAATGTACTGCTCTGGGATTTTCCACTCCCCAGTGACTTGCTCTGGGACTTAATTGAGCACTTTGCTCTAATAAGGAACAGTCTTGAGATGCAAGATTGGTTATCTCTCACATCTAATGGTAATTGTATTTATTCACCTCTTGCTTTGGGGCTTTTAACCTTGGCCCCTCTCACTTGCAGCAGATACTTCTGTTTTCTTACCATTCCAGTTTAGCTTGCCTCTCTTTGGCTAGATTAAACACTTTTCTGATTGCAGAACTATTTGGAAGATTCTCCAATACCCTGCTTGAAGAAGGTTTTGTTCTTGTGACTCTTGAACTCCAGAAACTATCCAACATTTTTCTCTCTCTTCTAGACTGCATAAGGACTTGAGAGAATCTTTGCTTATTCTCTTTTTAGTGTTCTTTCAGAAGATTCTTGGAAGGTACTTAAAACTACACGAAGGCTGTGGTCAGATGGGCAATTTGGTCCGAAATAGTTGCTGTTCCCTTATGGATTAAATTGGCTCATTCACACAGCCATAGCTGGTGCCTGTGCCCCAGTTATACACATCCCATTGTATGACAAGTTGGATGCAGAGTAAACAGCCACAGGAGAAAGTCCAGTGCTTACCCATGTCCACACATTCACCCCACATTTCTGGATGTCTGCACATGTGGGAGCACACAAAAATGGATGGGAAGTCTGAACTGTCCTATCCATTCCAGGTGGGTTTTTTGTTCCTACTAGCGATGTGTGCATAAGCACATGCACCAGTAAAACTTTTTTTAAAAAAAACAAGCTCAGTCATGCTGCGTGGATGACTTGCTGTAACACTGTGAATGACTGACAGTGGGCCCTGCACACTATAAAAGTGCCTCAGGATGTGGTGTCTAACCGAGTTGAGATGGAGAGATTAAATGAACGAGAGAAGAGAGTAGGAATAAATCCACAGTCTTCTCAGTGGACTGTCTGAGCTGGCCATGGCTGGGAGGGTGGGGTATAAATGTAATAAATAAATAAATAAGTGGAGGTAAGTAAAGTGTGGAGTCCCACAAGGATCGATATTGGGGCCAGTGCTATTTAATTTGCTCGTAAAAGGTCTAGAACTGTGGGTGGGCAGAGTAGTGGCCAAGTTTGCAGATGACACAAAATTATCCAAGATGGTGAAAACCAGGGATCAACATGAGGAGCTCCAGGACAATCTCCACAAATGGGGTGACTGGGCAACAATATGGTAACTGAAATGAAATGTAGGTAAGGTGATGTACATTGGAGCAACTCCTCCAACTTTAAGTAAATAGGGTCAGAACTTAGTTAGAGGGGAAAAGATCTTGGGGCCATAATGGATAGCTCAGTGTCAACCCAGTGTGCTGCAGTGGTGAAAAAGGCCAACTCTGTCATGGGAATTATTAGGAAAGGGATTGGAAATAAGAAAAACAATAGTATAATATCCCTGTATAGATCTATGCCATTCTATGCAGATTCTATGGTGTGGCCTCATTTGGATTACTATGTGCAGTTCTGGTCACCATATCTCAAAAAGGACATTGCAGATTTGAGAGGGAAAAAAAGTAAAGCAATGAAGAAGTTAAGTGGTTGGAACAGTTTTCCTATTGAGGGAAGTCTGAAAGGGAGGGACATGATAGGGTTTTATGTAATTATACACTGGGTAGAAATTATAGATATAGAGCCTCTGGCTCTAATCTTTGAGATGTCCTGGAGTACTGGTGTTGTGCTGGAAGACTGGAGAAGAGCGAATGTTGTCCCGATCTTCAAGAAGGGGAAAAAGACGGACCTGGGAAATTACAGGCCTGTCAGTTTGACATCAATACCTGAGAAAATTCTGGAGCAGATTATTAAACACTCTGTCTGTGAGCACCTTGAACAGAATGAGTTAATTAGTTGTAGCCAGCATGGGTTTATCAAGAATAAGTCATGCCAGACCAACCTTATCTCCTTTTTTGACAGAGTTACTAAAATGGTTGACTCTGGCAATGCTGTGGATATAGTGTATCTAGATTTCAGTAAAGCATTTGACAAAGTTTCTCATGATATCCTTGAGGATAAGCTGGTTAAGTGTGGGCTGGATGGTACAACTGTTGGATGGATTCATGGTTGATTGAAAAATCGTACCCAATGAGTGCTCGTAAATGGCTCTGCATATGCATGGAGGGAAATCTTGAGTGAAGTGCCACAGGGCTCGGTCCTGGGCCCGGTTTTGTTTAATGTTTTTTATAAATGACCTGGAGGAAGACATAGAGGGGATGCTTATCAAATTTGCAGATGACACAAAGCTGGGTGGGATTGCTAATTCTGAAGGAGAGAGAGTCAAGATTCAAAATTATCTAGATAGGCTGGAACCATGGGCTGAGACAAATAAAGTGAATTTCAATAGAGATAACCCTAACCCTACACTTAGGTACAACAAATCAAAGGCACAGATATAGAATGGGAGGGACTTGGCTTGACAGCACATGTGAAAGGGATCTAGGTGTTATGGTTGATCACAAGCTAAACATGAGCCTGCAGTGTGATGTGGCTGTGAAGAAAGCTAATGCAATCTTAGGATGCATTAACAGAAGCATTGTATCCACGGGTGGTATTTCCGCTCTATTCTGCTATGGTCAGGCCTCACCTGGAGTACTGTGTCCAGTTTTGGGCACTGCATTTTAGGAAGGATGTTGACAAGCTTGAGCAGGTCCAGAAGAGGGCGACCAGGATGGTGAGAAGGTTTGAATCCAAGTCTTATGATGGAGCAGATCTATTCTTTCTTACTCCGGATTGCAAGACTAGATCTAATGGGTGGAAATTACAAGGGAGTCATTACCAGCTAAATATCAGGAGAAACTTCCTAACTATAAGAGTGGTTGAGCAGTGGAACAGACTGCCTCGGGAGGTGGTGGATGCTCCTTCGCTGGACGTTTTCAAGCGGAGACTGGACAACCATCTTTCAGGTATGTTGTAGGTATGTAGGGCTATCTTTTGGCTATGATCCTGCAGAGTGCAGGGGGTTGGACTAGATGACCTACAAGGTCCCTTCCAACTCTAACATTCTATGATTCTATGAGAAGTATCTCTCTCCCTCCCAAAATACTAAAACTTAGTGGTATCCAGTGATGGGCAGCATATTTAGGATGGACTAAAGGAAATACTTCTTTACTTAATGATTGATTAAAATGTGGAATTTATTGCCAGAGAATTGAGTGCTAGCCGCAAGCACAGACTACTTTAAAAGTGGGCAGATTCACGGAGGAAATTGTCCTCAGTAGTTCTTTACTTATTCAAGAGAAGTTTGGGAGTAGCTGTAGAAAGCAGGTATAAAGACAAAGACACCGTTGAAAACAGCAATTACTTCAGTTAGATATGAGTCTGGCTGAGTGAAGCTGTGGAGAAGAGAAGCTTAAAGCTGACTGAAAAGGGTCAGTTTGCAATGAAAGATCACAAAGGTTGAAACAGCACAACAGGTCAAAGTCTAATTGAAAAGAAACTTTGTAACCTCTACATGATCTCCTTGAATGTTATGTTCAAACTAGAAATAAAAATTAACCCTGTGAGCTGGTTGTCTCAGGCAGGGCCGGCTCCAGGTGTCTGGGTGCCCTAGGCAGGACAGCCTGGGGCACCCCCCACGGGGGATGCCAACCTCCCGGTGGGGCCTGGAAACCAGGGGGTGGCGGCGGAGCTCTGGCTTTCCTGGAGGCTCCGCAGCTGTGGGGTCCCCAGGAAAGCTGGGAAGGGGGCGGGGTGGTCTAGCCGCCGCCCCCTCCCTCCCAGTGCTGGCTTTCCCAGGGGCTCCGTGGCTGCGGGGTCCCCGGGAAAGCAGGGAAGGGGGCGGGGGGGTCTAGCTGTCCCCCCTCCCTCCCAGAGCCGGCTTTCCCGGGGGCTCCACGGCTGCGGGGTCCCCAGGAAAGCTGGGAAGGGGGTGGGGGGTCTAGCAGCGGTGGCAGTGGGTGCCCGGTTAGGGCGGCAGGGGGGTGCTTTGGGGGGAGTGGGGCGCCATTTGGCACCCCTGAGGCCAGGCGCCTAGGCGATGCCTAGTTCGCCCAATGGGCGATCCGACCCTGGTCTCAGGGAAAGAAATGTGCGCACACACAAGCTGAGATCTCGGCTTCAATATAAATATATCAGGATATGAATAAATAGTGGCAGTATGTACATGAAATATGTTTGAGTCCCCTACTCCAATAGTTCTGTGCAGTGTCTGAGTAAGGAGTGATCATTACAAGGAACTGGGCTACTCTGTTTGGCAATATCTCTGTGTGCGACAACAAGGACCTGGGATGTGGAATGGTCATGGCGCTCTCTATGTTTTAAAAGAGGCAAGATAGGTAGTGGCCTGTGGCAGCCTGACCTACCTATAGTCCTGAACCTGTGGGAGAAAACTGTGGACAGTGGTAGGCACTCTGTGTGAATGAGGAAGGTCATCACAGCAGGGTGTTTTTTTGGGTGGAATGCTGGTTGCTGTTTATGCACTGTGTGGTCTTTTCATTTTTGATTAAAATGTATATGTAACGAAAGAAGATAATTGCTTGTTTGTTGTGTCGTTGTTGCCAAAATGGCAATTTTTTTGTGCAGCAAATATGGCCATGTCTGTTATTAGAATGCAAGTTGCAAGTCCAGTTGTTTGCAGAAGTCAATAAAAAAAAAGATCCCAGTGGAAGGGTCATGGAAGAAGATAATGCTCGTGCCTCATACCCTGGCCATGAGGTTAATTACTAGAATACAAAACACAAGGAGAAAAATGATCACATAGAGACCTATTCAATTAACCTACACACCTGAAAGGAAATAGTACACTGTAAGAATTATGATTGCAGATGAGAGCTTCGGATGAAGGAATGAGTAGCCAATAACCCATAGGAAGCCTATTGTTTGTTTGCTTGTTTTTTATAAAGATGAAGAATCGTGAAAATCAGATTGCAAAAAAGACAATTAATTTAAGTAATTTACAGTTTTCAGTTATGTATTATCATTAAATGAAAAGTAAGAAAGGTCTGCCACTTTGATTGAGTAGTGGTAGTGGAGACTGGTTGTAATCTATGTACTGCATTCCAACCCCACTGTGCATAAGAGACTGGGACAGATTTCCCACAATTTGCTGCTCCACCCTCGCCCTTCCTTTCCCCCCAATTGTATGTGTCAATTTCCCCATTACTTGTTGCACAGCCACATTTTGACCCGCAGCTTCACCCGATTTCCCCCACATCTTCTCAATTCTGTTTTTTGAGGATCAAAAAGTCACGGGGGAAATCGGGTGAAGCTGCTGGTCAAAATGTGGCCATGCAAAAAGTAGTGGGAAATTGACGCATACAACCACCAGGGGGAAAGGAAGAGTGAGGGCAGAGCAGCGGCTTGTGAGAAATCGGTCTAGGAGTTAGGTTTTATTCCTCCCATAATAATGTAATCAGCTTTACTTTGCAGTGCTTTATTTCGTAATTAACAGAAAACATTCCTAAGTATTTTGTACTGGGTATCATTGGCATGAGGGCCATAATTATTGCCACTGCTAATGCATGCATCAGTAAACCTGTCGCTTGACTATTTATTTTATTTATTTATTCTTAACCTTATTTAACCTTTCCTGGTACAGACTGCCTTTCCCATGTGGCAGTTTTGTTCAGGGCTACAATGCCTTTTAGACATTCCTTCCCATGCAAGGGTACCCTTTGCTGCTGACCACTTTTTCTGTGCAATGCTGTAGAATAGCCTTCCAGAGGAAATCCAATCTATGTCTCTGTTGCATTTTCAGAAGGCTTGTAAAACAATTCTTTAGAAGAGCCTTTGGCTCCTCAGGTTGATTGCTTTGTGGATACCTTGAATTGTAAAGGGTTTTTTTCCCCTTTTGACTATTGTTTTAATTTGTTGGTTTTTAGAATGATGTTTTTGGACTCCTGTTAACTGCCTTGGATCCCATATGGGGGGGAACAGTCTTATAAATGTTTCAAACGAATGAATAAATATAATAGGACACAGAACAGATTCCCAATGTTGCTCCAGATCATAATTTGCTTACTGTATTCCAAGATTTCAAAAACACTAGGTTTACCATGCTCCTACTGGGGGCAGGAGATGCACCACTTCCACCAGTTCCTCCCTGACACCAGTCAGCCGGACATTAGGAGAAAAATAAAGCTGGAAATGTGGGGCGATTGCATCCCAACATGCTGTTGTCTGCCCGTGTGATCAGAAGTGGCATAGCACATTGCTAGGGACTCCCTAGCATTTGGGCTAAACTCTATGGTCAAACCATAGAGTTTTGTCCAAATGCTGGAGCAACCTGGTGACACACTGATGCCACTCCTGGTTACACAGAAAGTGATGCCAACAGTATCAATGGCAATGTCAGAATGTTGCTGGCAAGGGTCTAACTGCATGGTTAAGTCCCCTGCCACTTGCCATCCATGTGCTGGCAATCTTAAGGGCAGGGCTCTTTTTGTAGCAGGAACTCCTTTGCATATTAGGCGACACACCCCTAATGTAGCTAATCCTCCAAGAGCTTACAGAGCTCTTCTTACAGGGGCTACTATAAGCTCTTGGAGGACTGGCTCCATTAGGGGTGTGTCGCCTAATATGCAAAGGAGTTCCTGCTACAAGAAGAGCCCTGCTTAGGGGACATTAAAATCTGAGTGTGTCTGAGGAGCTGTGCCCTTTATTTGTTAATCAGATACAGAAGCCTGATGAAAAAGGGCAGCAAAACAACAGCTCTGGAACTGGCCATTCTGAGAAGGGTCCCCAAAGGCCCCTGAATCTAACACTCTGCCATGTGGTGACCCGTCCATCCATTATTTTGTCATAGTATCTAGTTCAGAGATTAGCATTCCACCAGCCAAGAGAATGCCCATCATAGGTGATGGTTTGCAAGGTGCAAGCAAGCAAAGTTACAATCTGGAAAGGGGCTTCAAGCAACTAGGGTTGCCAGGTCTGGGTTGGAAAATATCTGGAGACTTTGGGGGTGGATCCAGGAGAGGGTGGGGTTTGGAGAGGGGAGGGGAGGGACCTCAGCATGGTACCATGCCACAGAGTCCACCCTTCAAAGCAGCCATTTTGTCAAGGGGAGCTGATCTCTGTCAGCTGGAGAACAGTTGTAAAAGCAGGAGATCTCCAGCCCCCACCTGGGGGCTAGCAACCCTACAATTTTACTAATCAATTTACTTGAACTTCCCTGATGTTTTACATGAGCAGGATCACCCAAAATTGTTCTGATTTTCATTTCAGGTAAAAATAATGGGTAACAGCTCTACCCCCAAGCTCTAGACAGACCTCTCTCCCCACTTTGTCCTTAACTCCAAAAATCCCTCTACAAGCTACTAAGCCTCCTTTCAACTCCTGCTTTCCTGTCAGTTATACTAACTTTTCTCATTTTTTAAAAGACTTGCAGCTCAGTAGATTGAAAGTCAGAGTTGCATTCCCACTGCCTGAAGCGGAGGTTTCAAGAGAGAAGGAGAGAGTTATTATATCTCCCTCACTGTCAGTATGACTCAGTTGGAAGTAATATTGCTTTTAAGGTAGCAGTGTGTGGATTCCTATCTTACAACATAACTGACATTATAGTACACAATTGAGGTTGCTTCTGAACAGGCAAAGAGAAGTTGGTTGATAATGAAAAATGTGTTTATGATTCAACCATTATTTAAAGAAATAAAACTCCTCCTTCAGAGGACCACAATCCACACAATCCTTCTTTGCTTAAAAGTTCCTCTCATTCATCTTATTTTTGTTATCCATTTGTTTGTTACAATTGAGAACATGTCCAAATTCTTCCTCCTTCCGTGAAGTTTCCATATAGGTATCTGTTGCTAAACTGGTAAGAAAAACAGCAAAAATAGTGAGGATAAATATGAAGAGAAGCAGAGTAGATGAATGGGCAGCAGAACATTTGTCTGCAGCACAGAAAGGGTAGCATTTTACTTTTGGACAACTTATTTGCAAGTATCATTTTAATTGGAAATGAATGGGAAATCAGTACATAGCACACTTCATTTACAGCATTATCCTAAGCCAAGTTGTATCATCCTCCGGTATATATAATCCTGTTTTGGTCATGGACTCCCCTGAACATTCCAACACGCTCCAAAATCAGTTCGCTTTCTGATCTGTCATTCAGAAAGTCTCCCTATCCACTGGCTGCTTTGCCTGAGTCCTGCCTCCAACATTCTAAACAGTTTACTGTTCCTCTCCCCCCACAGCCAGTCAGAACACAGAGCTCATTTGCATATGTGGCCTGATTGGCCTTTGCCTTGGAACACAGAGGTCGTTTGTATATACGGCCTTTGCCTCTAACATTGTAAACAGTTTGCTGTTGCTTTTCTCAGATAAAATACATTTCCCCTTAGTGTCTGTTGGGGGAACCATTGTTGCCAATCTCCAGGTGAGGGCTAAAAATCACTCAGAATTACAACTGCTTTCCAGACGGCAGAGATCAGTTCCCCCGGAGAAAATGGTGGACTCTTTGTCCTTATATCCTGCTGAGATGGCCCCTGTATGACAGCCAATGTGACGTAGCAGTCAGGGCTTCAGAATATGGTAGAGACTACAGGTGTGGGGGGTGGAAAGCTGAAGAGTGAGGGGAAAATAAAGGTAGGTTAATGATTGGCTGGGCAGGAGATAGGGTTGCCAACTCCAGGTGGGAAATTCCTGGAGCTTTGAGGGACAGAGCCTGGAGAGGGTGAGGTTTCAGGAGGGGTGGGACCTCAGACAGGTACAATGCCATAGACTCCACCCTCCAAAACCAGCCATTTCCTCCTGGGTAACAATTGTTGCCAATCTCCAGGTGAGGACTGGAGATCACTGAAAATTACAACTGCTCTCCAGGTAGCAGAGATCAGTTACTCTGGAGAAAATGGTGGATTCTATGTCATTATACTCTGCTGAAGTCACCACAGCACATTGACGCTGAGTGCCCAAGGCCTTGGCACTCTCCCAGAGCCTCTTTCTAGAGCTCGTTGTATTTATTTCCACAACAGGCCTTATTCCTAGTTCTAAAATAAATCCATTGGTCAATTGGCATAGAAAGGTAAAACATTGCTTAGCATGCCACTGGTATTCTGTTAATCTGAAGCACAAAAGAAGTGGTTTCTATTGTTGGGAGTCTAAGGCTGCTATCATATGCACAACTAGACCCGCCATAGGCATGAATGCCGGGGGGATTTAAGGGGCGAGATCAGGCAACAACATCTAGGAAGCACCCTGCAACTGTTGGTAACCTGTTCTGCTCTGCCACAGAAGCAGAGTTAAAAGGCACCTGGGAAAATCTGGTAGAAAATGGATTCCAACGGGCCACAGACAGACTTTCCCTTGTCTAATTGCTCCAGCACGGTCTCATGGCATTGGGATGGTCTGATCAGGCCATCCTAACTCCGTGCTGTTGATCCCCCCCCCTTCTCAGTATGCGCATCATTGCAGACTCCATAGGGAGCCCTCAGTGCAGAGATGCAATTCATTGATTCCTCGTTTAAGTGCATCAGAAACAAATGGCAACCCCCCCCCAACCCGTGGTTGCATCTGATCAGGCAGTGGCCAGCTGTGCCTGCAGCTTCCAAGGACTGTGTGATCTCACAAATGTCGGTCAAATTCCTCCAGAGGGAATAGCCTTGCTCTCCCCCCCATTTTTTCTGGCCCGTGTGACCACAACCTAACAAATGATTTATGCACATCCTCAGGGCATTTATCAAGCACTGCAATACATACCATGTGTTTGTGTAAAGTGCCATCAAGTCACAGCTGACTTATGGAGACACCAGCAATGGGTTTTCAAGGCAAGTGAGAAGCAGAGGTGATTTGCCATTGCCTTCCTCTGCGGAGCCTTCCTTGGTGGTCTCTCATCCAAGTTCCAACCCTGCTTAGCTCCTGAGAGCTGACGAGATCAGGCTACACCATGCCACATTCCCTCCCACAATATAAAGCATACTGAAATGCAAATTTGTCACAAGGAAAAGTTATGCAATGCCTTGGCCCGCTGTAAAAAAATGCAGACATATGAACAGGGGTCATTCGCCTTGTTCCCAGCTGGGAGTGCATACATGGAGTTCCCACAACACGAACACCATGTTCACTATTAGTGACACTGTGAAGTTATCTGGGGGGAAAATTAGTAGTCCTATCAAAACTTCTTTTGCTTCCCTTGAAATCACTTTTCAGTGTCTCTTTCAGATTTCACTTGGAGTGAGTGAAACTTGAAAGAATGTCTTCTCCCGTACATTCTTCCATATACTTTAGGAATGTCTTCTCCCATATATTCTTCCACATCCTTTGGGAATCTGTGCTATGCTCTTGTCATTCATTGATTTATTGAAAATATTTATATGTCAAGTCTTCAGGATAACTGCTCCTGCAAAACAAATAAGAATCAAATCAATCCCATGAAGAATCAAACAATTCAACCAAGAAGTGATATAGGAAAACCAGTGGAAAGGGAACATAAGGACTCAACTACAGAGGCCCAGAACATTAAAACATGGTCCAAAAATTATCATACACAGGCCAGCACGGTCTCATGGCATATATATATATATATATACTATAAAATAATGTAGGCCATAAAAGCTATAGCAAAATGTTTACAACGTTCAATTAACAGGTCACAAAGAAATCAATTAAACTCAGTTTAAAAGTCTGGCTGGCTGGCTGGCAAACTAGTATGGCCAGCTAAATTGAGATCATTAAGTACAGCTCTGTCCTGACAGGTCATCTAATTTCCTGCCCCATTACAGTAATTAACAAAACATGTATTGTCACGTATATCTCTTCAGCATGGTCACAGACCACCTGATGTCAATGTCTGCAGAAAGTGTGTTGTTGTTCAGTCGCACAGTCGAGTCCGACTCTTCGCGACCCCATGGACCAGATTACGCCAGGCCCTCCTGTCTTCCGCTGTCCGCTGAAGTTTGCTCAATTTCATGTATGTTGCATCGATGACACTGTCTAACCATCTCATTCTTTGCCGTCCCCTTCTTCTTTGACCTTCAATCTTTCCCAGCATCAGGTTCTTCTCCAGGGAGTGCTCCCTTCTCATTCGGTGGCCAAAGTATTTGAGCTTCAGCTTCAGGATCTGGCCTTCCAGGGAACAGTCAGGGTTGATTTCTTTTAGGATTGACTGATTTGATCTCCTTGCAGTCCAAGGGACTCTCAAGAGTCTTCTCCAGCACCATAGTTCAAAAGAATCTATTCTTCGGCGCTCGGCCTTCCTTATAGTCCAACTCTCACAGCCATACATTACTACGGGGAATACCATTGCTTTGACCATGCGGACTTTTGTTGGCAAGGTGATGTCTCTGCTTTTTATCATGCTGTTTAGGTTTGCCATCGCTTTCCTCCCAAGGAGCAGGCGTCTTTTAATTTCATGGCTGCAGTCACCATCTGCAGTGATCTGGGATCCTAGGAACGTGAAGTCTGTCACTACTTCTACGACTTCCCCTTCTATTTGCCAAGGAGTGATGGGGCCAGATGCCATGATCTTAGTTTTTTTGATGTTGAGCTTCAAGCCCACTTTTGCACTCTCCTCTTTCACTCTGAGCAAGAGGCTCTTTAGGTCCTCTTCACTTTCTGCCATCAGAGTGGTATCGTCTACATATCTGAGGTTATTGATCTTTTCCCCAGCAATCTTAACTCCAGCTTGTGATTCATCCAGGCCAGCATTTCGCATGATGTACTCTGCATATAAATTAAATAAGCAAGGTGACAATATACATCCTTGTCGTACTCCTTTTCCTATGCTAAACCAATCAGTTGTTCCATATCCGGTTCTAACTGTTGCTTCTTGACCCTTATACAGGTTTCTCAGGAGACATATGAGGTGGTCTGGTATTCCACAGAAAGTGTATGTGACAGAAAGTGTATGTGACAGCATATTCAAAAGTAACACCTGTATTGGCCAGCCCCAAATCTGCAAACTTTTCCTTCTGGGAGGAGGGAAAGGGTCAGAAATTGTACTAGGGAAACCCTGGCTGTCATGTTTCATATCCCTAATGGGTGTTGCTGACCTCAAACCTAGTAACGTTTTCTCGGGGTTAGCTTAGCAGCTTGTTGTCGATGCAAAACCAGAGCAGTGAATTATATTTAGCTTTTGGTTTCCTTTCTAAATTGCTTGCATATGTTGATGTTTTGTTTCTCAGCATTTACCAATAAAAATACCTGTGTTGTTGTTATATTCTGTAAGCTGGTATGGTTCTGTAAATTCAGTAAGACATCCGTATGTCCACACAATACTGTAATATTGCTAGTTATAAAAGGAGTAAGTGCTGGGTAGGATTGTGAGTTAAGACTATACTTTACAAACATGCGTATGGATTTGACTAAACATATTGGGGGAGAAAGTAGGACCTGGCCCACCTACACATGATCATTTGCTCATGAACACACAGTCTACACCCATCAGAAGTATGAATTGCCTGTACAATAGGCATACTTCTCCGGTTGGTCTGAACTTTGTCACGAAGGATCCTGGGAAACATTTTCATTTGAAACCTGTGCAGCACTAGGTTTGTTTGTTTTCCTGTCAAATCACAGCTGACTTATGACATCTCCATAGGGTTTTCAAGTCAGAGGTGATTTTCCATTGCCTGCCTCCGCATCACAACCCTAGTATTCCTCGGTGGCCTCCCATCCAAATACTAATCAGGGCTGACCTTGCTTAGCTTCCAAGGTATGACAAGGTCAGGGCACTACACTGGTAGTTGCTGGAAATGCTACCCATCCCCTCCTTTCTCCAGGGACAATCTATGAGCCTCAAAAAGTGATGCTGTAGCTATAGTTTAAGATGACAGTTTCAATACCGAACATTGGGTTTTTCATATTTAGGTACTTCTAGCATCGAGAGAGTGATATCAGCTTAATTAAATCTTTTTTTTTGGGGGGGAGGGGGATACCAATTCACATGTAATGATTCGAAATGTCATAATGTTGTCCTGGAACTCTTTCACATCCACTGATTTCTAACTTCATATCTGAATTCGGTTGTAATCGCCAACACAAGTTATTAGCATAGCTGACTAGGCCAGAAATAGTTTATGGTCTGCCAGTTTGAGATTTCTATAGCCCATCATAATCTCGAATACACATGAATAAGTAAGTACATTACGTATGATGCATTTTCTTTGTGAATTCCAAATGAAAGCATAAATCCCTTTGAACATTTTAGCTGTATTATTATAAAATTATAAAAAATGTATCTTACTACAAAACCAACTTAATACATTTCCCATATACATTTGTACCACATTTTGTTAGATCTATTGTCCCATTTGGGGAACTAAATGTTGGAGAAGTGGCATGTACATGGAAATAATTAATAACAATAATGGGGAAAAAATGTCATCATGGACCAGGAGAATTTTGTGAGGAAATATTTTTAAAAGATGCTAATTTATATGAAACAGAGCTGGCGGGGTGATGAATGAACTCTTGCATTTCCAAGACATATTTCCAGGATCATTGGCGAGATCCCAAAGGGATAATCACATGTCTTTAACCGGGCTGCCACCAGATGTCTCCACTTCTTTATGCATCCACAAAATGGGACTATAGATCGAGAAATCTGTTTTATGACCCATCATCTTCTTGGCTCAGAACTTCTAAAGTTAAAAGGCCCCCCCCCCCATTTTTTCTCATTGGCTCCTAATTGCTATCAAGATGCTTAAAGGCACTGTTTTGCCAAGCTTTACTTCAGTTGCCGTATATTAAAATAAATGACAAGGACAATCTATTTTTAAGCAAAACCGGAGGGCACAGGTAAGATATCCTACTCCCTCTTGCACTTTAATTCATAGTATTACAGTGCCTGACACTTTTGCCCCCAGTCTGATTCGCTTTTGGAAGTTGCCCACATGCTAATTTCTTTCCTTTTATTTATTCTATTTGATATTACTGATATCCTACTCTCCTCCCTGATGGTGACCCCAAAGCAGTTTAAAACGTTGCCACCCCCAGCTACTAGTGGATTTTCCCCTCACTAGGCAAACTCATTCCAGAAGGCTGTTGAGGTCAGAAAACAGCATGCCATGTAAGGCTGTCACCTTCCAGGTGGGGCCTGGAGATCTCCTGGAATTACAACTGATCTCCAGACTACAGCAATCAATTACCTTGGATAAAATGACAAGCTCTAAGGCTGGACTCTATGGTGTTATATCATGCTGAAGTCCCTCCCCTCCCCAAATCCTGCCTTCCCTAGACTCAATCCCCAAATCTCCAGGAATTTCCAAGCCAGAGTTGGGAACCCTAAGGCCACAACCCCAATCTAAATTGCCTTCCCATAATTGTCACTACAAGAGTTGCTTATATGGTATAAATTGTATCACAAACCATGCAAAAACTATAATACAAGAACTGAGAGACAACACGCTAATACAATTAACAGTGCAAGCAGCAGCAACCCTGTTCCCTTTATAAAAGTGCTCTCCTCCTATAGCATCAAGATGGAGATCACATTTGCCCCCCTCGGGAGCACTTTGGTTCACCAAAGTATGGGAGCACTTTCTGATGGCGAAGAGAACAAATAATGGCCGAGTTCAGACTGGCAGTTTGGCCCGATATAGGCACATTTCAGAAACGTTTCACAAATGGATTAAAGGGGCCGGTTCACACAGGCACAGCTGTCAGGCATTCCCCAGCTGTACTCAATCCGTCTTGTAACACTTCCCTCCCGAGTTTAAAAAGTACCAGGTGAAAGTGGTAGCAAACCCTGGAGAGCACGTTGATTACACACACACACACACACAAAAGTTGCTTACAGCCGCACCACCGCCGGGGCGGGCCAACAGTGCAAACGCTCCCTTGCGCCTCCTCCCTGGTATGCTCCCACATCAGTCAGTGTGGTGTGACCAGGGAATATCCGGAACAGGTTGTTCCGGGTCTTTTTGCCACAAGTCCCTCATGCTTCATACTGCCAGCCTGAACTCAGCCAATGTCTACCAGTCTGAAATATATCCCAAATCAACCAACTTTATAGAAAAATGGTATCCCTTTTATGAATACATCGCAACACACATTTTACCTTAGTACTGATCTGAACGCCTTCTTTATTTTGTTCATTCTGTTCCTCTCTTCAAGTCCTCTGTCACTATAGGATTACTGGCTGGAAATTGGTTTTCTCTACACTTACACTGGCTCACTAACTTTTAGAACCAAAAGTTAAATTTCATTATCTAGAAAACTGGTGAACCCGACTACACGGCCTTTCTTAATCCGAAGCTTGTTTGTATCTGATGTGACAATCTTTTATTTTTTATGTACTGTTGCATATTTAAAGTTCAATAAAAATTTATTTTAAAAATAAAATAAAAGTGCACATTGAAGTGCATTTGCCATAAAGAATACAATAGGTCACAGCAAGCTGTTGCTTTGATTGACTTCTGCTTCGATTAGTGGGGGGTTTTTATGCTGTTAGTCACAGTTATCCTATAGACTTACCTAGTAAGAATGCATACCTCCTCCATCAGCCCCTAGTTAATTTATTGTAAAAAGCATCTTGTTTTAGAGAATGGCACCAATTTCTGCCATGGAAGTGACTGACGTTTCATGCTTCTCTCCCTCCCCTGCCTCCCCATGCAGATTCAATTTGACTGGCTTATTTGTTTTACAAGCGTGGTGCGGTATGGCAAATTAAAGGAGACAGGGTGATACACTGAGCTCTAAGGAAATGCATAATTTGGGAAACTAAGTTGAATTGTTCCAAATTGTGAGCAATTGCTTTGTGTAATAGGGGGAAATAATAAGATGAAATCGTGTTCATTCTTGAGATGGTAGGAAAATAATAGAAGAGTTGACGAGTTTCTTCATTCCTCCAGTGCTGCAGAAGCAAAGGAAGGCGGGTACAAAACTGATCTCAAACCAGCGTACTTAGGACCTATAGACAAGACCCCTGTCATATGTTCAAGGGCAGCTGATTTGATGTGGTTCAGCCTGACAGATTTGCAATGATGCATGATACAGCCAAGCACTGGGGGTCCTGAGTCACCATGGACTGAATATGCCCTTTTATAGAACAAAGTTTGAGTCCAGTGGCACCTTAAAGACCAATACTGGACTAAAACTTTGTCTGTTGCTTCAGACCAACATGGCTACCCACCTGAATCTATGCCCTTTTATGTTTATTTTGTTTTTGGTATCTTCAGTTCACTGCTGGTGTTCCCAATGCATTTCTTTCTTTCACATGAAACTACCTTATACTGAATCAGACCCTTGGTTTATCAAAGTCAGTATTGTCTACTCAGATTGGCAGTGGCTCTCCAACGTTTCAGGTAGAGGTCTTTCACATCATCTACTGCCTGATCCTTTTAACTGGAGATGCTGGGGATTGAACCTGGGACCTTCTGCATGCCTAGCAGGTGCTCTGCCACTGAGTCATGGGCCCCTATTTTGCATGGCAGGCTGGGGGATCTCTTTAACTGCTCTGCTGCCCAAAGAGAAATACACTGATGACAGAGATTTCACAGCATTTTCACAGCATTTTTCATCTTCTTTTTCCATTAAAAAAACTCAAGGCTGCCCTGACCTGGATAGCCCAGACAAGCCTGATCTCATCAGATCTTGGAAGCTAAGCAGGGCTGACCCTGGCAAGTATTTGGATGGGAGGTGTTATGCATTGGGATGTGAATCCTTGCTATACATTTCCATGTTAAGCTTGAGTTTGAATGTGGCTCTTCAGCTGTCACATTACCATTGGCTGGTTTCGGCAAAACCATTGTAAATACCCAATCACTGTGTGAGAATGTTGCAAAGAGGGAACGGTCCTGATTGGCCTTTATCCCTGTGTTGTGATTGGCCTTTATCTCTGTGTTGTGATTGGCCTTTATCTAACTGTGGGTGTGGCTTTGACAGCCCGGGAGAGTTTAAAAAGGGAGCTGTACTCCACTTGTTTGTTGTGTGTTCCTGAGTTGAAGTCTTGCTGTTAAATAAAGCTGAATCACTTTTGAAGCTGAAATCGTTGTTGAGTCGATACTTAACAGGAGGCCTACAGAGAATACCAGGGCCAGGAGGCAGAGGCAGGCTACCAAGCCACTTCTCTGAACGTCCTCCATGCCCCAGTAGGAGTCGCCAAAGATCGCCATGACTTACAGGCATGGGCACACACATGTGCATGTACACATGTGCACATGCACACACAAACACAAATGCAAAAAAAAAAAAATCCCCAAGGCTGCTCAGAATAAAATAGCAACAAAGACCTACAACACAATGATCAGTGTTACAATAAAATACTGTAATGAATACAGTAAGAATTTAAGTCTCAATTTAAACAACATTCTAATTAGAGAAATTTCAGAATTCCAGATTTCATCGGAAGTGATGTAATCACACATAAGACATTGTGCTGCCTGGTGTCCCTGTCCCCTAACTTCCTACCAGTTTCCAGGCAAAGCAACAGAACCCTACTGCTCTTTCTTCAGGATATAACAAAGACCGTTCTCTTCTAGAGTGCCTTTTCAGGGTGCTAAATCCCAATAGGTCTTGTCATACTTATTGTTTTATCACTCCTGGATCTCTTACGTATCCCCATCATTGCTGTCGTCATCAAGTTTTCTGGTGAGTTGTTTCTTTTGTTAGTTTTTAAATTCTTCTGCTTTTTGCTTAGGTAGATGGCTTTGTTATTTTGTCATTTGTCCCATATTTATAGTTTTATTTTTTATTTAAAGTGATAAGGTCCCCTTAGTGCTCTGTAGAAGGATGGGATAGGACTCTCATAAATAATACATCACCATAATAACATTTTACTTAAAGTTTAAAGAAGTCATAATTCATCACATTCTGAGGTAGATGTGAATAACAGCTATTGGCCTATTTTCTTTTTTTTAACAAGCTCTGTACTAAACAAAAACAGCAGTTTGATAGCAGTAACACATGAAACATTGCACCTCTGCACAAATCTATAAATCAACCAAAATTAACCAGTGATTGGGCAAGAACAACACTTGACAGACGGAACCCTCTGTCAACAAGAAGTTGTCCATGATGAAAAGTTATGAGATGCTGTAACAATCCCCCAAAATGTAATCCTTTTCTTTCTTCTCTTTCAGTTTATATAATAAAAAAACCCTACAAGAACATTTTTTGGACTCAAAAGGGAGGTCAAGGCATTATGTCACAAGATGAAAATCAAAGGAGTATTTGAAGATAGAAAGAAAGAACTTGACAGCAAAGAAGAAACATCCACGCAACAGGTAGACAAGTAACATGTTCCAGAAGCCTTAGACAGACAGAAACACATTTACATTCTGGGACTGCCTAAACAGTTGGTTCCACTGCCATATCCAGATATTGGCTTTTCATATACAAGCAAATCTACCAGCAATATTCCATTCAGGATCCACAATACCACAATATTTTGCCACCACACCTAGAGTGAAAACATGAGATACGTATATATGGGTTGTAATAGGTGTATTAAACTCATCTGCAGGAATCCCCCAACTTGTGCAGGTTAATTCTAAATAATGATGAAGAAGGTACAGTAAAGTCACAAATGATTCCTGGTGACCCCATCCATGAGTTGTCCTAGGCAAGAGATGAGCAGAGGAAGTTTGCCATTGCCTTCCTCTGAATAGTAGTGCTCATCTTTCAGGTGGTCTCCTATCCAAGTACTGACCAAAGCCAACCTTGCTTAAGTTCCAGGTTCTGACGAGCTCAGGCTAAGCTAAGCTATTCAGGCTGCCCAATTCAGAAGAAGAAGAAGGAGAAGGAGAAGAAGAATTGGATTTATATCTCACTCTTCACTTGGAGTCTCAGAGCAGTTTATAATCTCCTTCCCTTCCTCTTCCCACAACACCTACCCTGTGAGGTAGGTGGGGCTGAGAGAGCTCTGAGAGAACTGTTCTTGAGAGAACAGCTCTGAGAGAACTGTGGCTTGCCCATGGTCACCCAGTTGGCTGCATGCGGAGGAGTGGGGAATCAAACCCTGTTCTCCAAATTAGAGTCCATCATTCTTAACTACTGCACTAAACTGCAACAATAGGAGTATATTTCCAGCCCTGTAGGTTATTAAACAGCTCTGTGAATATGTAAACTAATCTCTTGATGCTCAGATATTTACTGCCTCTGAATGTGGAGGTTCCCTGTAGTCACCAGGGCTAGTAGCCACTGATAGACCTATCCTCCACAAATCTATCTAATCCCCTTTTAAAGCTGTCTATGTCTGTGGGCATCACTACATCTCCTGGCAGTGAATTCCTACTCTTTTGCTTCCTGTCATTTAACCAATTTTTAATCCATGAGAACCTGTCCTCTTACCCCATGACTGCTAAATTTACTCAGGAGTTTTTGATGAGGTATCTTGTCAAAAGCCTGAAAGTCAAAGTATATAATGTCTGCCTGGTCACTATTCTTGTTCAGTCTTTCAGAGAACTCCAAAAGATTGCTAAGGCTGAACTTCCCTTTGAAGAAGCCATGCTGACTTTCCTCTAGCAGGCATTGTTCCTGTATGTGTTTAATAAGTCTGTCAGAGATTAGGGTTTCTACTAATTTGCTTGAGACAGACATTAAACTAACTGGCCTGTAGTTTCTTGGTTCCCCTCTTAATTCTTTCATAAAAATGTGTATAACATTTGCTACTCTCCAGTCTTGTGGTACAGTGGCTGAATTTAGAGATAGATTACATATGCAAGGTTAGTATATCAACTATCTCACATTTGAGATCCCTAAGAAATCTTGGGTATATGCCATCAGGATCTGGAGATTTATTGGTTTTTAATTTCCCCAGTAGGTCTAGAACTTCATCTCTGGTCACCTCAATTTGGCTTAATTCTTCATACTCCCTTCCTGAAAATAGTGGCTGTGGTATGGGTACACGCCCCACACTTTCCACAGTGAACACAGAAGCAAAGAAATCATTGAGCTTCTCCACCATCTCCCCATCTTCCTTTATCAATCCCTTTATTCCTTTGTCATCCAAAAGCCCCAGTGCTTCTGCTGGTTTCCTACTAAGGATATATTTTTTTAAAAAAAATGTCTGTGGGTAGCAATGTAGTGATACTTTTATTATCTATGCAGGGATCAGATTGTTTATAATTCTAGTGACAGGTAGGGCTCTTTTTGTATCAGGAACTCCTTTGCATATTAGGCAACACACCCCTAATGTAGCCAGTCCTCCAAGAGCTCTTTCTTACAGGGCTACTGTAAACTCTTGGAGGATTGGCTACATTAGGGGCATGTAGCCTAATATGCAAAGGAGTTCCTGTTACAAAAAGAGCCCTGGTAACAGGACTTTTCTGTATTCTCATTTTTTCTTGCTTGTTAAGTTCCTGTTACTTCAGGGGGAGATCTGTTCTGCATTTTTTTTGCTCCCTCGATTCAATATTACACCAGTTTATGTCCAACATAAAAACCTACAGTTTAAATCTGCAGAGAGATATGTTGGACATAACCAGGTGTAATATTGAATCGTCCACTAGAGGCAGCAAAACATGTGGAAGAAACAAAAAATCCCTCCAAGACAGGAACTTACAAGGAAGGCAAATCAGAATGTGGAAAAGCCCATAGTATATGTTCTCTAGAGTGAACAGACATCCCATTTGTGAGGCCAAATGTATACATTTTAAAGCGATCTTATGCCCTGCTCACTTTTCTCTCCTGGAAGTACCTGAAAGGCTGTGGGGAAAGTTGCATGTGTGAGAGATAATGCTTGCTCCACTTGCCCCCTCCATCTAAAGTATGAGGTAACATTCCACCACACAAGCTCTGTCCTTTTCTTTCACTATCAATGGCCTGTGGCACAGATAGAGGCTACGGGTATGTATGTGAGCTGCTAGACACACTCCTCCCCTGCCTGCTAACTGACTTTAGCACAGTCAGGAGTTTCTGGTCTAAGCATGAGCAAGCAGTCAGGCACCCTGGGTAAGTTCTTTGAACACAGTTTGAGATCTTCAGAAAAAGAAAAAAAGCCTTTTATTTACTAAAATACAGTCTCAACTTACTAGGGCACAAGAGCACTGGGAAACTATCTCAAACTACTACAGGATGTTACAGAACTAAAAAAGAAGCAATGCCCCGCCCCCCCGCAGTTAGGTACTACAAGTCGTTGCTGTTACCTTGGCATTATGGATACAAACCTGTTGGACCGTTGAAATGAACTAAGGCTGGTCAAAAAAGACTCCACTTTATCTGCCTCCCCCCATTCCCTGATTCTTACTTTGTGCACCTTCTCACAGTGTGAAAGGCTTTTTAATCCTTCCTCTTTCAGCTGGAGGGGGAGGGTCACTTTGACCTATCCCAGAATTGGATTTGAGTCTCCCCACGTGTGCTGTCTTGCACTTTTCCCCAGTCATAGCAAGATGCACATCCCCAAGGTTTTATGGCTCAGTTCAGAATATCAAATTAGCCATCTAGCCCTTTCCTGCCAGGCGGGCAAATCATTATCTCTCTCCTATTTGTCTCCATATAGAAAAAGTTAAGCCTTCTCAGCCTGAAATCTAAGGAGGTTATTCCTTCATTCCCAGGAAAGATTTTTTTCCCCTCTGATCATTGGCTCCTGGAGTGTTAATCAAGGTATTCTGTGTTCCCTCATCACAACACACATTACATTGGAGACCTCTGAACAGAACTTCTGTGATGTGTTTGATCCTAAATGCACCCACAGGAGAAGGCCCAGTTAGGATCCGGGGGAGGGGGAGGAGAAAGGAGCAAGTCCTTGAAATACCAGTACAAAAACAAGCAAAAAGGACCAAGAAGAATGTGAACATTTGTTGCAAAGAGCAAATGGAACAGTACCACATGACACTAAACATTTAAAAAGATTATTAAAATGTATATTTATACAAACAGTTCACTGAAACATTCAAAATTACCTTGAATTCCCATTCTGACATATACAAATTGGGCACAGTACGTGCCAACCAAGTTCAAACTTTTGATAATTGACTACTGAACAGAAAATAGCTCCCATACCAAATGATATCCAACAAATCTAGAAGAAAAGGAGTGGGTGGACAGAAAGAGGACCCTTCATTAAGAAAACATCCCACACCACTGGGTAGGGTTGAAGAGCTCCATTCCAGTATAGGATGGCCATCTGGTCCCCTCATCAAGGGTCATCCATATCACCCTTACAAAAAAGAGGACTTTTACCACACACCAGGAGCAGATGCATACAGGAAGAATGTACGGTACAATGGTTATGTGTATAGACTCATTAGCCCTTTTCAAACTGAGCAATAACACACAAGGGGGGAGGGGATAGTATCCCAGAGGCAAATTCCTCTCACAGTACATGCATGGTCACTTCAAGATATGTATAAATATGGCCACTGATCCAGGTGACTGGAAACTCTAAAAAGGGGGGAGGTTTCACTGTCAGCCAGCTTAATGTCATGGCTAGAATGCTGGGCTAGGCTGTCTGGACCCATGTTCAAATCCCCAGTCTACAAAAGAAGATCACTGGGGGATCTTGGGCGAATTACTCTCTCCCAGCCTAACTGACCTCATAGGACCTTTCTCATAATGACATACTAGAGGGAGAAGAATGGTATTCTAAGTAGCCTCGGGTCACTATTGGGAAAAATGCATATATATAAAAATCTAAATAAATAAATATCACAGGGAGAGAGCCCTTACACACCTTTAATCCACACTTTAAAGACTGTCTGTTCCCATATGGAACTTTCCTGACTGTAGTATACACTTTGGGGATCTTGTTTCAGGTTGCCCCATCATCCGGGCTAAACTGGTGGCAACCTGACAAAGGCCCTTCCTGGTTCTGGCAACATAGCTATGAATGAAGGAGGTTGTGGAAAGTATGGACACCTGCCTGGAGGCAGCTTTGGGATGGATGAGGGGTAACAAGCTGAGACTTAGTCCCAACAGATGCTACTAGTGCGAGGAAGGTTTGGTCCAGGAAATGGTATATGTCTTGTTTTGGATGGGATTGCACTTCCCCTAGAGGAGCAGATTAATATCTTTTTGGTGCTGCTGGACCCAGGTCTCCTGTTGGATAAACAAGTGGTAGTGATGACCAGGGATGACTTTCACCAGATTTGGGGGGTGAGCCAGCTGCAGTTCTTCTGATAGGAAAGAACTGCTGACTGTGGTGCATGCCCTGATTACATCTAGATTTAGATTAATGCAGTGTGCTCTACATGGGGTTGCCCCTGAAGACTATCCAAAGGCTGTGGTTGGTTCAGGGAACATATCACTCCAGTTTTGTTTCATCTCCACTGGCTCCCAATTTGCTTCCAGGCTCAATTCAAGGTGCTGGTACTGACCTTTAAAGCTTCATATGGCTTGGGTTCAGCATACCTGAAGGATCTCCTCCCATATGAACCTACCCATTCCATCTGGTCATCTTTGGAGGCCCTGCTTCAGATGTCCTTTCCATCTGAAGCTAGATGAGTGACAACCCAAGAAAGGGTCTTCTTGGTTGTGGTGCCAAAACTTTGAACTCCCTCCCCCAGGAAATTCATCTGTCTCCATCTATCATTGTCTTCCACCAGCAAGTGAAGACCTTTTTGTTTTGTTTGGCATCCCTCCAGTAACTCTTATTGGCCCTCCTCCCTGGTTGTATTATGTGTATTGGCATGTCTATATGTTTTTATCAAATTGTCACAGCCCACCCCTCCCCTGGGTCACAGGGCTCAAGGAAGCTCTGAACATCCATTAAAACTATCTATAAATGAAACGTTAAATTACAGTCCATAAAATAGCATCCTCACTCAAGCATCAGAAGAGAACATGATAATTTGGCATGTTGGCACCCAACAACCAGCATTTCAGACTTATTAGCAGTGCTAATAAGTGGTAGAAAACTAGCCTCAGTCATCCTCAGTGGAAAGCCTGGGGGAACAACTCCATCTTACCAGTCTTATGGAATCTATAAAGATCCCGCAGGGCCCAAATACCATCTGGCAGAGTTCCACCAGGCAGGGGCCACTATCAAAAAAGCTCTTGCCCTTGTTGAAGACAATCTAGCCACCTGTGGGCTGGGTACCACCAGCAGACCATGTGATAAAGAACAAAGGGTTCTTGGAGGGTCATATAGGGAGAGAAGGTCCCGTAGGTATGAAGATTCCATTTAGGGCTTTAAAGGTGAGAACCAGCACAAACTAATAGGCAATCACTGCAGCTTCTTAACTACAGGTTGAATATGGGGTGACCATGATGTATTAGTCAATAACCCAGCAGTTGCATTCTGTATAACCCGAAGTTTTCGAACTAGTCTCAAGGACAGACCTGTGTAGAACAAGTTGCAATAGTCCAGCCTGGAGGTGACCATGGTATGTATCACTGTGGCCAGCTTTTACTGAGACAGCTGACAAACCTGATAGAGATACAAAAATGCCAACCTCTAAACAACCTGTTGTTATTATATATATGTATATGTATGATGAGATTAGGCTATACCAGGGGTGGCCAAACTATGGCTTGGGAGCCACATGTGGCTCTTTCACACATATTGTGTGGTTCCCGGCAGGGCAGCTGGGGAAGTGAAGGGGAGGCATACTTTTTTCCCCACCCTCCCATCTATTTGCTTTCTTCGTTTCTCTGTCTCTCTTTCTTTCCACCTCTTTCATTCTTTCTTTCCACCTCTCTCTTTCTCTCTCTCTCTTAGACAAATATCATTAGCAAACAAATAAATATCATTGGACAAATAAATATCATTATCGATATCTGTTTGTACCCCTTTTGTTTTTGTTTTTGGCAGTCTCATTTAATGTAAATAAAAAAGCAAATCTGCATATTTTTAAATAAAAATGTGCATGTAATATTTGTTCATGTTTCGTGGCTCTCAAACATCTGACATTTATTATATGAGGCTCTTACGCTGAGCAAGTTTGGCCTCCCCTGGGCTATGCAATACCATTCACTATCCCGTTACCTGCCTAAAGTCCCAGTTCTCTACGGAAAGGTGGGCCTACAAGTGATTTGAATAAATAAATAAATAAATACTAAAAAAGAATAAATAGTTTAAGGATATTGGAGTTGAGGCAGAAAAGCAAGTGACTACTTGCAAGGCGCTCAGTTCTAGTCCCTAGTTTGGCAAAGCTTACCTTCTTTCTCATGAGTTCAAATATATGTGGTTTAAGGAATGGCAATGGGCAATTAAGTACTTTGTAAGATTTCAGGTGGACTAGCACAGAGCATAAGCAACTACACTGATAGATCATATGCTGGTACGAAGTGCGGAATAGCATTGGATAAAAGAAGAATGCCAGCGTGAGGTCGTTGGGTTAAAACGATACACAGAGCAAGCATTCTCAGTGAGAGGTAGGGTGAATGGCTGGTGGAAACAGAACAAAAGCTGAGCATTGCACAAACCTTTTGCGTAAACTGGATATACAAAAGCTGGAATGAAGTGACAGTGTCAGGATTGTCTAACCTGCTTAAGAAACGTATCACAAGAGCATCAGTGAGGTGCATTAACTAACAACAATCTTGATCTGGCTTCCACAAATCAAGTGGGGTTGACCTCAGCTGAAATCATTCCAGCAAAAAAACAGAATGCTAGTGTTTTGCCACCACAACAGTCTTGAATTCCTGCCACAGGAGTCACGGCAGCTCTTTCTCCCTGCAACAGCGAAGGAATATAGGCAAAACGCGCTGCTGCGAATAAAGACAGCTTTCGCACCGCAACAGTTTTCCTTGTCACTTTCATACCTGCTGCAGATGAAGAAAATATCTGCAGCAGCCATAGGGTGTCCACACAATAGTTGCTCTTGCACTTTCGTTCCTCAGCTTTACTGCCACACACACACAGCTTCCACCAGAAGTGGGTTGTTGTTTTTTTAAAGTAATTGACATAGCGTTATAGTGAGGTGTCAATTACCATTTTAAAAAATTCAAAAAGTCCCCTGAGTAGACTGGCATGGGATTGGTAAAAGTTCCTGTGCAGAATTAATCACCACTGATCTCAATGGGTGTAGTCTGGAAGAACCACACAGGATTGCCAAGGTAAGAGTAATTTTGCCATTGCATGGAAGTGGGGAAAAACACTGTTAGTATTTTACAAGCTGGAGACCCACAGACTTGCAGAGGTCATCTCACCGCCAGCTTTCCCTCTTTCCCTCTCCCTAGCAGCATCTCCCTGGGATAAATCTGTTCAGTTTTGTTTAGTTTTGACAGCTGGGCTGAACTGGGCTCGTTTGAGCACTGAGAAACCTGCAAGAACTTGTATGGGCATATTAATTTCCCCTGTATCCCTCTCCTCACACGATCTTTTCTTCATCCTGGCAGCCCCCATATCCTCACCTTTCCCTGCTTTTTCTTCTTTCCACTCAGCCACCAACCTTTATTTTCTTCCACACCTTCACCTATATTTACTTATTTATTTATTTATTTATTTGTATTTATAGCCCACAATTTAAAATTGAGACAATTGAAACAATTGAAACAATAGTAGACATTGAAATACAATCACAATTCTAACAAGTCAGCTGGTTGTGGGAGGTTCCCTGGCATATTATTTGGGTTGGTAGGTGGGTGACAATCACCTCAGGGAGGCCAAATAGGGACGTCCACTGCCTCAGCCAAAAGCCTGCTGGAACAGCTCTGTCTTACAGGCCCTGTTGAACTGAAGAAGATCCCGCAGGGCCCAAATCTCGATTGGGAGCATGTTCCACCAGGCTGGGGCCAAGGCAAGATGGACTTCCTTCAGGCCAGGGACAACCAAGAGATGTCAGTCCATAGAGCGTAACACTCTTTGGGGTGTATATGGGAAGAGGCGGTCCCTCAGATATGTGGGTCCCAGGCCATGAAAGGTTTTAAAGGTTATTACCAGCACCTTGAAGAAAATCTGGGAGTTGACTGGTGACCAATGCAGTTGGCGGAACACCTGCCAAATATGAGCCCGCATAGGCGTCAACATCAGCAGGCTAGCCATGGCATTTTGCACTATATTTATTATTTATTTCATTTATACCCTGCCTTTCTCCACAGTGGGGGCCCAAAGCATTCTCTTCTCTCTATTTTATCCTCTCAATGACCCTGTGAGACAGGTGAGGTTGAAAGTCTATGATTGGCCCGAGGTCTCCTAGGCTGCGATCACACACACTAAATAATACACTCTCAATCCACTTTCAATGCACTTCCCAACTGATTTTGCACGACACAGTAGGGATTCAAACCTGGGTCTCCCTGATCCTAGTCTGAAACTATAATAACGACATGACATTTGCTTTTATAGGATGGCTGTTGTTGAATAGCAGCAAGCAGAAGAAGAGGAAGAGATTGGATTTATACCCTGCCCTTCATTACCCAAAAGTGTCTCAGAGCGGCTTATAAACCCCCTTCCCTTCCCCTCCCCACAACAAACACCCTGTGGGGTAGGTGGGGCTGAGAGAGCTCTTGACAGAAACTGTTCTTTTTCAAGAACAGCTCTTATCAGAACTATGGCTTGCCCAGGGTCATCCAGCCAGGTGCAAGTGGAGGAGTGGGGAATCAAACCCAGTTCTTCCAGATTAGAGTCCGCACACTTAACCACTACACCAAACTGGCAGGCAGACCTGAGTGAGCCATGGAAGTCACATGGTAGCAAGTCACCCAATGGTTGCTGCTGTGGGGCCTGCCCCCAGGGAGTCCTCTCTCAAAGGCCAAAACAGCCCTGAAAAGCCCCTCCACCTGCTTTTTACTGACCAAAGCCAAGGCTTGATGGCTGGCCTAGCAGCTGCCACCGCAGGCATTCATTTCTTAAAGCTACAGGTGTTTCTTTATTATTTTGGGAAGTTTTTATCCCCCCAATGTGGTTTTTAAAAAAGATTCCAAGGCTTTTTTTTTTTTTTTTGCAAACCTGAAGTGTTTATGTAGAAAGAACTATCTTGTTTGTCCGGGGATCCAATCTCTGGATTTAAGTATCCAAAAATTTGGCTATGCGGAAATTTAGATACGTTGATGGGGAAAAGTAGGCTAAGAAACATTAAAAAAAAAAAAAAAAGCAAGGTGGAGCGCGTTACTTGAATTCAATTATACCATTTTGCAGCACTGTTGTCAGCACATGGTGAGCAATAATGAAGTCTAATAACAGCCTAGCTCGTGTTCTGTGGCATGCATTATGGATCTTGGCATCAATGGGCTTATATTTCTGGCAATATGCAGAGCCAAGGGGATATGGACAGTTAAATACCTATCATGAGCAGAGCCATCTTCCTCGATAATGACAATAATGAGCTGATTGCTACATAGGAGAAATGCAGTGATTGTGCTCAAACTCAATCCCCACCCCCGGGTCCTGTTTCCTGGACAGCCGCTGAGCCAACCAGTGCCAACAATCCTCTCCTTTCTCCATTACATGTTGGAATCAAATATATGGCTAATTTTGTGATCCACCTATGAAACAAGGCATGAGAGAAGAACTCAGTTTTACTCATACCTTTCCCGTGATTCACAACAGCATGGAAACTGCCCTTCGGCTGTACCTCGAGTGGTCTTGCAAAGGAGAAAAATGCCACTAGACACAATAAAAGTAAACTTGTCTGTGTGGGAAGCAAACCTTCGTGAAGTATCCTTAAGGGCTTTTAAAATAATTCTTTTAGAAATGCTTGACAAAATGATATACACGGTGAACATTGTTGTAGACCACTTGGAGTGTTTATCTTCAGGTGGCCTTGAGTTTGTTTTATATCTCCGAGACAAGAAAATGTAGGGAATCAAAGAAAGGGAATATATAACTGAGTGTATCTAAGTACAAACCATAATGTTTTTTCTTCCTTCACAATTCTGTAATTATAATTGTGATATTTCCTTAGCGTGTTTATACATCAGTGTAAAATTAATGGGGGAAGCAATCTCTGTTGATTCTCCTGAACCTCTCAACAGCTTTCAGTGCCATTAATTATGCTAGGGTTGCCAGCCTCCAGGTGGGGCCTGGGGATCTCCCGCTTTTACAACTGATCTCCAGTTGACAGAGATCAACTCCCCTGAAGAAAATGGTTCCTTTGAAGGGTGGACTCTATGGCATTAGACCATGCTGAGGTCCCCCCGTTCCTAAACCCTGCCCTCCCCAGCCTCTACCCCCAAAGTCTGCAGGTATTTTCCATCCCAGTGCAGGCAACCCTATGGACCACTGAGGCCATCAGGGCAGCCCTACAGGCCCTAAGCAGAAGAAGAACACCTCCAATGGCCTGGCCAGAACTTAAAGTCACCAGGCTAAAACTAAAAATGACTGAGACAGAAGTCACATGCTGCTGCTGCTAGAGCAAGGCCTGTCCTGCTTGCCAGGGTGGGATGGAAGTGGAGACAGGAGAGTGAGCTGTGTGGGAGGTTGCCATGGAACCCAAGAGGATGGGTGAGGTTCTAGAGAAATGCTAGATGGCAGGGGCCAGCCAGGAGCCTGGATGAGGTCAGCAGCTGGGACAGAAGGCTGGGAGAAGCCAGGGACATATGAAGATGACACTCAGCTGTATCTTGCATTTCCAGCTGATCCCAGGGAGGCTGTAGAATCCCTGAACCAGTGCCTACAGGCAGTTTTGGGGTGGATGCAGGCTAAACTGAAGCTTAATCCCAACAAGACAGAAGTGCTGCTGGTGAGCAGAAGATCTGCTCCAGCATTTAAGGTGTCACCCATTCTGGATGGGGTTGCACTCCCCTTGATGGAACAGGTCTGTAGTTTGGGAGTACTCTTCGACCCAGGCCTGCTCCTGGATAACCAAATGGCAGCTGTGACCAAGAATGCCTTTTACCAGCTTCATCTGGTTAGACACTGTAGTACATGCCTTGGTTATATCTAAATTAGATTACGGCAAAAAAGTCTGTGTGGGGCTGCCCTTGAAAAGGGTTCAGAACTTCAGTTGGTGCAGAATGCTGAAGTCAGGATGTTGACTGGAGTGGGTTGTAGGGACTATATTGCTCCAGTCTCAGTCCCTTTACACTGGCTCCCAATCTTATGTGTTTATTTATTTATTTAGGCTTGTATTCTGCCCTCCTCAAGAACAGTCTCAGAGTGGATGACAACAGTGAATCTACTATAGGTATTAAAACATTTCACAATAAATAGTTACAACAGTTAAAAACAAACTACAAGCTAAAGACAGATAGTACTACAGTTTAGCATAATAATCTCGAGAACTGGAGCCACTTGGCCGTAAAGCAGAATGTGGGTCTTCACCTGATGGGCTGTATGAAGATGGAAGGTTCAGCAAGAGAGGCCAGTAGATGGAATAATTGGACACCTGCTGCCTCACCCAAAGGTCTGGTGGAACTGTAATAGGTCCTGCGAGGGCCCTGATGTCCAAGAGAAGCATGTTCCACCAGGCTGGGACCAGGGCAGAAAAAGCTGTCCCCAGTGCATAATTCAAAGTGATGGTGTTGACCTTTAAAACCCTACATGGTTTGAAACCAGCTTACTTGAAGGATTGCCTACTCTCATATGAAAATTGTTGTTTTTATGTGTGCATTTTAGCTCTGGTTTTATTTATTTATTTATTACCCACATGCTTGCATTCCTACATCACAGGATAATGGGGACATTTTTGCAAGCCCAGCAGAACCAGTTCCAATGTACAATATGTACAGAATGCCCTGCATTTGACGGAATGTCAAATATACCCAAAAAATGCTGATAAGCTTTTTTCGGGTATGTTTTTGGCTTGGGTATATTCAAATGCACAAGCCTAGTCCTAAATTCTAAGACAATTCGATCAACACTTCTTAATTTTACCCTGAGCAGGGCCACTGAACACACGAAGCTGCCTTATACTGAATCAGACCCCTGGTCCATCAATGTTCAGTATTGTCTACTCAGACTGGCAGCAGCTCTCCAGGGTCTCAGGCAGAGGTCTTTCACATCATCTACTACCCAATCCTTTTAACTGGAGATGCCAGGGATTGAACCTTGGACCTTCTGCATGCCAAGCAGATGCTGTGCCAGTGAGCCACAGCCCCTCCCCAACTGATAGAGCAGCCACTGGGTTGGATCCTTGATCCATCAGCAGAAAATGCTGACAGTTACTGATTTTCTTGACCCAACCCCAGCAGCCATTTCCAGCCCCAGGAAAGTTTATTCCCAAGGTTAAGGGACCCACATGGAGTAAGAGCCATAGAGGTCAGCAGGCTGCAGTTGGGAGAGGAAAGGGGGGAATTGTTCTCTCCTGCCACTTGCGTAAGTAGACCTTGAAAACAGCGGAGGAACAAGAAAGCAATTTTGCGCCTTTCCTCTTCTTCACTGCAGCTTGTCAAACCCATGGGATCCTGCAACCTTTCTGGGGTCAGAACCATCTGCGGCAGGGAGGGGAAGGCCACAAGGACTGAACCCTTGAGCTGGATTCAGCCCGGTATGGTGAATAATAGATCTCACTAGTGTTGACAACGACAATGTTAAACACCTAATGAGAAAAAACAACAACAACGTAGAGATCAAGTCTGTACAACCCATACAATGAATGCCTAATATACTTTGAAAGGTTCTCTTTAGGAAGTCTGTTGGAGTTTTCAGTACGGAGGGAAAGGCTTCTTGTTTAATAAGCACCCAGATGTCATAGCAAGAGTGGAAGTGACAAGATTGTTATTCTGAAAAAAAGAGATGTTGGTGGCAAGTGTCTATTACGTGAAACTAGCTATCCTGCAAGTTGCAGAAGTGTAAGATCTCAGTAAACAGACAAATGAGGCCCGCTGGATGCCACACACAGTGCAGTGATCCTGCCACCCAATAGAAGCTTTCAATTTCCATACAGTATATTCATGGATGCCTGTCACTTTAGGGTTTGGTTGTTGTTTTTTTTTCCTCAGCTCAGTGAGAGTGACAACCAACACAATGAAAGCACTTCTCTCATTGTATTTCTTACATTCTCTGGTAAAAAGATGATGCATGTTCATAACATAATACATTCCCAGATCGGCAAACATGTCTTTGCAAACTGATGCTTTCCTTCCAGAGCTGAATGAAAGAAATCTGGTGCCATGGTTAAGTCCTGGGAGCAAGGTCCAGAGTCCAGTATGGTCAAGGATGCCTGGCATGGAGCTCGGTGGCACAGGGGCAGAACTATGCAACTGAGTTAGAGCCAGGCAGCAAAATGGCAGACCTGAGCCATAAAAGGGTGGAACCAAAAGACAATGTTCCATTTATTGACAGTATATTACTCTCACACATTAGAAGTCCCTGCCACCAAGAGATATGCCCCTACATGGTACCAGGCCAGAAGAGTCCAGTCTACAACAAAACTGCAAACACAAAGAGTGAACATACTTCAAGAGTGCATACCCGATCTACACATCGAGACATTTGCATAATGTATTTACAGCCCTGACCTGGATGGCCCAGGCTAGCTCAATCTTGTCAGATCACAGAAGCTAAACAGGGGCCCTGATTAGCACTTGGATGGGAAACCACCTAGGAAGTTCAGGGCTGCTACTCAGAGGCAGGCTTTCACCTGCTCCTTTCCCTTGCTGCTCAGGGCTGTCTCTTAGCCTCTTCCATTCTGGTCTTCTCCAAGTCCAAACTCAGCCTTGCCTTCAGACCACACTCTTATCTCACTGGCTGCCCGGTTCCCAGCCTTGATCTTGGCTGGGTTGGAGTGATCTGCCTGGGTCCCAGCTACCTTCTGCTCCTGGCCTCCCTTGTATGAGCGGGTCTGAGCCCTGGCTGTCCTCAACTCTGGCAGGGCAGGGTCCGGTTGAGACAGGGCCTCAGCTCCTGAGAATGAGAAATGTATAAATTTCTTTTTCCAGCAAAACAAAAGAGGGGAGTGACAAGAGTTGTGCCTGACCAGGCGTAATGTGAGCCAGTGCTTCAGAGACTTGATTCTGACCCAGATAGCAGCTGAGACAATGAAATGCATAAGCCAGGCCCATTGACTTTTCTTACAGTGGCAGCATTCCCCAAGGGCTTGCCTCCTTTCCTTGGTGGAGATTTGGCCTGCCATATCATATAAAATGGTCTGGTGGGGCATTACTTAGTGCATGTGGCAGGGGTTACCTACCCCTATCTTAGCTGCACATTTCATACTAAAGAAGCCTGACTCAGGATTTTAAAACAAATCAAGAACCAAAACGATTTTATCCACATCCCTCTTATCAGCCTATACTTGGTGAGGTGCTCAGGTAGTTTTCAGGATGCGATCCATGTGCCATTATGCACGAGTCACCCTCTTTGGGCCATTTTCCCTCTCATGAAAGTGTAGGAAGTAGAAACTGAGCAATCATCAATTTGTATGTGCAATTCCCTGTGTTACACGTGACATTGCAGAATGCAGAATTCTTTACTTATGGAGCAGGCCTCTCCTTCGCCGCCATATTCCGCACAATGATCTACTCTGGTCACTAGTCTGTTGTATGCATTGTGAAGTCTTATTTGCTTGGCCTCAGAAGGCATAGCCCATGAGCCTGCTCACAAGAGAGGTCTGAGCTGTGGGTAAGAAAATAAACCCTCTTGCACTGGCCATTCTAAAATTCAGGTACAAAGATGGGCACAAATCGGGAAAATGTGGTTCGTTTCACTTCATGGCTTGTCGAGTGTCCAGTCCGTGGCTTGCAGAAAGCCACGAATCACCAACTTTCAGGTGCCAAATAAAATGAGGAAATGACAGGCACAGGTTCAGGAGCATATGGAATGGACCCTGTGCAAGTTAAAGGCATCAGACTCACAGAGGACCTCCCCAGATGCTCCTCTACATGCCTCCCAAATTATGTGCAGATTGGGATCTGAAGAAGCTCCGGGCTTTGGGTTCTCTGCCAAGGAAGAAGTGAGCAGTGACTTACAAAAACTCACACCCTGCCACAAAGGTGCTACTGGACTCCTGCTCTGTTCTTCTGCTACAGACAGACTAAAATGGCTACACATCTTGATCTACCGCCAAACTCACAGGGCAACTTCACCTGGGCAGACCTCCCCCACCCCCAGCCAGACGCTGGAAGCAAGCTAAGCATCCCCCCTGAAATGTTCCCTAGTGGATACATTATTCCCCCTACCCTTGCACACACATCCCAAGTCTCCAAAGGCAGGTTCTGAGAGACAGAAAGGCAGACATCCCTAAAGTTTTGATAGGGGCTCCTCAAAGTAACCCCACAGCAGCTTGGTAGGCATCCTAGCCACACAACACAAGCAAGGGAATCATGCCCACAAATCTCACAGCCCCCCCCCCGATGAAACACACAGGTCAGAAACACACCCATCGACTGGGGTGTATTCTGCTACACAGCAAAGGAATGGAAACACATGTTGAACTGGCAGGGCCACCCCCAAGTCTCCAAAGGCAGGTTCTGAAGCACAGAAAGGCAGACATTCCCAGAGTTTCAACAGGGGCTCCCCAAAGTAACCCCATGGCAGCTTGGCAGAGACCCCTGGCAAGCACTGGAACCCAGTAAGGTGTGCCCACAATGCTTCCAGGGCCCTCAAGCCCAAACACATAGATCCTCTGGTCACAGCCCACCCCTAGGTGAAATTTCTGGTTATTTACCATTAATGGAACATATTGCACAGATAAGAATGCATCTGTTGTGAATTGTCCAAATGCAATGGAATGGGTTAGTCAAACAGGGGCTTGCTTGTACAGGCAGATTTTGTTGAGGTAGATGTTTGCTGTGGTGGGTGTTGTTCCATGAGGTAGGTGTTATGTTATGACATAAATGTTCTTTCATGAGGTAAGTGTTGAGGTATGAGATAGATGTTTCTGAAGTAGGGAGATTTTCTTTGGAGGGTAAAAGTAAAGGAGGGGTGTCCGGGGGTTTTCTCAGTGGGGGAATTTCAGTGAGAAAGGGTTGGGTGTGGGGCCAGCCCACCCCTACCTGGCAGAGGTGGCAATTCTCCTACCCAAGAGCCAAGGGCGCAACCCACAGGCTACATTCTGGATCATCCAGAGAGGAGGAGGAATGGGGGTACATGCAAGGGGACAACAGGAGGCCTGGATCTTATTCTGTGAGGTCCAGAGAGGGGTAGCCCAGCAGGGGAAGGTTCAGGAAGGCCAACTCATCCATCCTGGCAAGGTCTAGGCAGGACCTGTGGGGCTGGAAATGTTTCCCAGGTGAAAGAACACCCGCTCACTCTGGACACTGGTGAAGGGCAGGAGAGGAGATTCATGGCCGCACGAGAGAGTTTGGACCAGATGACAGCCTTGTATGACCAGTATTCCAGGGAATTGGTGCTTGCGAACTCAGGGGACTCAGCAAGCTACTCCTTCACTATCACCTTTGCTGGGGAGGTTTTCTAGGAGGGGCCTCCTTCTCCCCCTCCTCTTCTCCCTGCTGAAAGGAAGTGGGCCTCTTTTTCCTATCACTGTCCACCACCCTTTCCTCCAGTGGCAACATAGTTGGGTGCATCCTTTGCAAGTGCCTACGGAGGATGGAGGATGACAAGTGTTGGGTGTTTCTAAGGCTGGAGAATTCCACCTCCCTGTTGCTTTGGAGTCTGGTAAACATTCTGATTGAGTGGAGACAGTATGTCTGGAAATGTCTCCATTCACAACCTGCCACAAACCACTGCAAACTGGCTTGAAAGTTCATGGAAAGTTCATGCCAGTTGACTTGCCATGAACTTCACTTTGTGAATCACAAACTGGCCAAAATTCATCACAAACTTTAGTTTGTGAGCTGGGTCGTGCCCATCCCTATTCAGGTAAGCATCCAGTTGTGATGAGAGGTGCCAAGGTGTTGCGACCAACCTTTCATGCTGGATCTGAGCTTCTTAGGCTGAGTTCAGACTGGCAATTTGCCAGTAGGGATCCGTTTCAGCGACGCTTCAAACCCGCAGTAAACAGGGCGTTCACACAGGCACATCTGCCTGGCATCCCCCACCCATAGCCAACTGGTGCTGTTCTGCTTCACTGCCGTGTTAAAAAGATACCTCATGTAACCGGTAGCAAAAGCGCGTGTGTGTCCCATGTTTCCATGCTTCCAGGAAGTCTGAATGCTCCGCTGATAAGCTGGGAGCAACCTGCGTTGGGCAGAAGACAGCAGTGGTATGATTGGCCGTGCTCCACTCTACTGCCCAATGCGGTGCTGGCACTGTGAGGTCCTGCCCCAATTGGCAAAATGCACTTATGCACACGAGCGCATGAGTGCATGAGCGCTCATGTGCACATACACCCATACACCCACAGCCGAATTAATGGGGAAACACCGAATATAGCATGCCTCCGGGGCAGCAGTCAGAACGCTCCTGCGTGGCTCCGCCCAGTATGCTCCGGCAGCAGCCCGGGCTGTGTGAACAGGAAACCCCAGAAACCCCGGAACAAACTTTCCATTCCTTTGCTTTTTTGCCACGACTGGCTCCCGGAGCAAATTGCCAGTCTATCCTCAGCCTTAGATTGGTGTTCTGATGGAGTTGTGTGTTATATGCACCAGATGGGTCTTCGAAGTCCAGTCCTTGAATTTCACAGGAGATCAGTCAAGCTGGCAGTGATCTATCCTGCTCATTGGCATCTAAACTGGACACTGTATTGTTGGGAAACTTCCCTGTGGTTTATTTAATCACCATTGGATAGGATGTGAGCCATTTATATGCTGACACTGGTGGACTACTGTCATGTTTGACCTGCCCATGTTTCGATTGCCCTGACCTGGATAGCCCAGGCTAGCCTGATCTTGTCAGATTGCAGAAGTTAAGCAGAGTTGATCTGGATAGTATTTGGATGGGAGACCATCAAGGTAGTACAGGGTTGCTACACAGAGTCACACAGTGGCGCTCTTGCTCTGAAAACCCTGTGGGGTCAATTGAAAGTCAGCTGCAACTTGAATGCAAAAAAAGTTTCAGCTTAGCTGAGCTGTGCATGCCATGGAGCTGCTAGAAGTTTCCAGATCCTAAAGCTACAGCTAAATTCTATACTGAATTAGCAGAATTGACTTGTCTTCTCTTTCTTATTTACAGATGTTCATTATGACAGGGCAAAGTGGATGAAAGACAGAGAGATCTATGATTGGATCTCCCAGACATTTGTATTGGAAAATAGGTGTTTCAGAGGGCTCTAATTTGGACTGAGACCACTGCATGGCGAGAGGATTTAATGCTTTTTCTCCATGCTGACCCCTTGAGATACTATTTGCTCCATGGGAGAAACATCAGGATGGCAGTATACTCCCCCAGTGGGGCAATAGTAACTCCTTATAATGCTGGTAGTGAAATTAAGAAAAATAGGTGCAGAAGAAAGGGTTAGCCTCACCCCATACTTGTGCCACGCCCCTGATCCAAATCTGTCCCCCACTGATGAGGTCTACCAGTCAAGATGCTATGGAGATCTAGATCACTGAAAGACAAAGACGAGACGGAGGAACATGTTCAGGTTCCAGGCAATCAATGCCTTCTGTTGACCACATTGCCGTACATGAATTTCATGGGTTTTTTGAGCATTCTTGATATAGGGCTTGTAATGTGCCGTGATAAATTCCATAGTGTGTCTCACGAGAGAAAGGAGTGCAGACGGTTGAAATGAAATCATGGAAAAGACAAGAAAATGAAACTCTCTTTCATCTCTCTTTGTGTGAATGAAATGTGATATAATAGTATTCAAATAAGTGCTTTCATTTGCTGTTCCATTGTTCAAGAAGTCTTCAGAGCATTTATCACTGAAAAGAAAGAGGGGGCAATTTCAGAAGAATCACAAATTCCCTTGGCAAAAATGACATTCCATCATTAGAAAGTGTATCAAAAGTTTATTCTGGCAAGAACTTAACAATTGTTTGATGAATTAGAATGTGCCAAACATATTTAGAATTCTAATGTAACCTAACTTGTACGCAATTAAACTTTTGTTCTTTCCACTCCGCTGCCTTCAGAAGGAATGAGAAAGCCTTTTATAATATTCCATAAAGCATTTTATGAAGTCATCTTTAGCCCATAGAGAAATAAGTAAACATTTTTCTTTTGCTGAGAACGTACAACTGGACTACGGTTGAGAGACCAGACTACAGTTTCATGACTAATTATACATGAGTTCATTAATTGAGTTTTCTATTAAATCCTTGGGGGAATTTCCATAATGGAAAGTGGAACATCTTTTCAAACTTATGCTAGTTATACAGGTAGATGTCATAAAAAAAATTACACCCAGGTCCATGAATATGCAGAAGAAGAAGAAGAAGAAGAAGAAGAAGAAGAAGAAGAAGAAGAAGAAGAAGAAGAAGAAGAAGAAGAAGAAGAAGAAGAAGAAGAAGAAGAAGAAGAAGAAGAAGAAGAAGAAGAAGAAGAAGAAGAAGAAGAAGAAGAAGAAGAAGAAGAAGAAGAGGAAAAAAGAACAACATTGGCAAAGCACTTATTCTAGAGAAGTTCTAACAGCTTTATTAAAATCTTTTGGACTTATAGTGAGAGATAATGACAGGCCGAACAATGACTAGGAATTTGAATCTGGGGTTCCAAAGCTCAAAAGTCTATCCACTATACCACTTACTACATTAATAGTGAAATCCTAAGCAAGGTTATACTCTTCCAAACCCATTCACTCCAATGGACTTGTGTGTGTGTGTGTGTTAAGTGCCATCAAGTCACTTCTGACTTATGGCTACCTTATGAATTAATGTCCTCCAAAATGTCCTATCGTTAACAGCCTTGCTCAAGTTTTGCGGACTGAAGGCTGTGGCTTCCTGGATTGATTCAGTCTTCATGTTGGGTCTTCCTCTTTTCCTGCTTCAACTTTTTCTAGGATATTGTCTTTTCCAGTGACTCCTCATAATGTGATCAAAGTATATTTATTTACTTATTTACTTATTTATTATTAGATTTATAGGCCGCAAGCGGGAGGCCTCAGTTTGGTCATTTCAGCTTTTAAGGAGAGGTCAGGCATAATTTGGCCTAGAACTCACTGATTTGTCTTTCTGGTGATCCATGGTATCCATCAAATCTCAAATGCCACATTTCAGAGGAATCAACTGTCTTGGAAGAGTTCTATTGATATCCCATCTACTCCTGGTGATTTGTTTCTCCCAATTGTTCTCGGTGTAGCTCTCTCCATTTCCTAAAACTGTAGGTTCTTCTTCAAAAGATTTTTCTTGGAAGGAATCTGTCATCCTTTAATCTCTTTTGTATAGTTCTTCAGTGTATTGTTCTCCTCTTTTCTTTATTTTGTCCTCTTCAGTTAATGTATTTCCATGTTGCTTTTTCAGCATGCCTAACTGTGATTTAAATTTCCCTTTGATTTCTTGAATCTCGTGGAACAGATCTCTTGTTCTTCATTATTTGTTTACACTGGTTATTATAATGGTTCCCTTTGTCTCTATGTGTAAGCCGCTAGAACGCTGCATTTAGGCTTTTGATTCTGTTTCTATGGACCTAGAGTGTACCTCTGCTTAAGATTGCACTTCGGAGCCCTTGCTTTTGGAATGGACCAAAAATCTATCACAACATAATGGTTCATGTTTAGGTTTCATACAGATTTCTGACACAGCTTGTTTCCATCTCAAATGCTGGCCAGGGCAAAATCCAGCAACAGTTCCACGTATCGAATGCATTTTTCAAACCGACTAACCATTTTATTGATGTTACATCTTACTAGAAAATAAATTATGACTAATGAACGTCAACATAGTTATGAGGTACCCATATTTATCAAAATGTCGGATCACAGCTCCTCGAACCATTTCCCTCCTTTTCATTTTGTGTGCAATGCTGCACTAATTGCAAGCTTAGTACTTGCTTTCCTTTCAGCCCTTCAGAAGCTGAAGTCCAGTACTTTCACTTTGCTTGAATTAACAGTCGAACTTTCTTCCTGATAATATTTGTTAAAAAAAAAAAAAAAAAAGCAATTAAAAACCGATGTTGTCGAAGGCTTTCATGGACGGAGTTCATTAGTTGCTGTAGATTTTCCGGGTTGTGTGGCGGTGGTCTTGGCATTGTAGGACCTGACGTTTCGCCAGTAGCTGTGAGTGGCATCCTCAGAGGTATAACACAGAAAAATGGAGTACTCTCTGTGCCATTGGTGCCGGGAGGGCGGGGGAGAAGGCTTACCTGTGGCTGCTTCATCCTCCTCCACATGGAGCTCCCCCCCACGAGTATGGCGGGTCCCCCTTCTTGTTTATTTACTAAATCAAGGAGAAAAGAACACATTCCTTGTTCATTGGCAGTCTGTAAGCAGCGGCTGGACAAACACTTGTCAGGGATGCTCTAGTCTAGGCTGATCCTGCATTGAGCAGGGGGTTGGACTAGATGGCCTGGATGGCCCCTTCCAACTCTGTGGTTCTATGATTCTATTATTCTATGAAATGGCACTTCATTAACATAAATAGCAACTGTGCAGCCAGCAACCCTGCCTGACCTGTCATTAGTTAAAATAACTTACTGCTGTGGTATATGCTTTCCACTCCCTGGCTATGTCCTTTGCCAGTAAAGTTTGTTACGAAGAATATAATGTGAACATAAATTAAGTTCAACCTAGTTAGAGTTGCATAATCAATCTCCATTTTTACATTAATCCCACAGATTTTTAGTGTCTAGGGATGCTAGCCTTCAGGTGGAGCTTGGAGAACTACTTGAATTACAACTGCTCTCCAGTCTATAGAGGGCTGTTCTCATGGAGAAAATGGCCACATTGATTGAAGCACGACTTCTGTGGCATTATATGCTGCTGGGGTCCCTCTCTTCCACAAATGTCACACACACACCCCATCTCCAGGAATTTCCCAACCCAGAATTGGCAACCCGACATTCTATTGGATTGGCTTTTATCAAAAAGGCAATTTAATAACAAATTGCTGTTGACACTGATCTATAATTAATGGCATCTGGAAAATTAAGAATCCAGGGCCTGGATCGTAAGCAGCGCAAGCAGAGTTGTGCTACATGAAGGCAACTTGGCCACCTCCCCACGAGTGCTGAATAAGTTTTAAATGGGAACTTTAAAAAAAAAATCTTTCAAATTACGCAACACAAAAATGGATCCCCCCTGCCCCCCAAAAAGAAGCTAGCCATAAACTCACAAAACAGGGTTTTTAAACAACAATGTTGGGCTTTCTAGATTCTTAAAAGACCCTCTGACAGGTATTGTTGCCTCTTAAAGGTCACGGCTGTTTGGCAAATTTACATTCAGATTTGTGGGTTGAAAAACTGACCGACTTAAATTTAAAACACTGCTACTGGGAAGGTACCGGTACTTCTCTCTATACTGATTTCTAAAATGGTGTCAACTGGAGCCACATTGTGGAGCCACATTGTTAAAACCCCAAAAAAACAACATTAATTTCAATTTCCGACTCTTACAGTGACTGACTGAGAAGTAACAACTACCTTTCCACTGTGCATTTGCCATCCTTCCTTGTTGTGGTCTGTTTGTTTTCTTTCATAAAGTGAAAATGGCCTGTTTTGCAAACCTCAACCCTTCCCATTAGTCTGCCATTATTGCCTATGAGGGACTTTTTGGAGGAGAAGGCTGGAGCAGCTATTTTTGAACCAAATACCACCAAAATTATAACAGAGTGAGCACTGCCTAGCCATTAAAGAAGATCCAAGTTTCCCATGAATTTGGACTAAGGGGTCAGATTCTACAATCCCTGAACAAGCTGCCCCCTGCCGCCTATTTTGCCAGCCAAGGTACTTGTGAAGAAAAATAGGAGGAGGAGGAGGAGTTGGATTTACACCCCACCCTTCACTACCCAAAGGAGTCTCAGAGCAGCTTACAATCTCCTTTCCCTTCCCCTCCCCACAAAAGACACTCTGTGAAGTAGGTGGGGCTGAAAGAGCTCTCTTGAGAACTGCCCTTCAGAGAACAGCTCTGAAAGAACTTATGACTGACCCAAGGTCACACCAGCAGTGATATGTACTGAATGTGAATCACTGCTATCTATTCACATGTTGAGCTTGAGTCTGAATGTGGCTCTTCAGATGTCGCATTGCCATTGGTCGGTTTCTGTGAAACCTTCTGTATATATCAATCACCGTTTGAGATTGTTGCAAAGAGGGAATGGTCCTGATTGGCCTTTATCCCTGCAATGTCATTGGTCTTTAACTTGTTATGGGTGTGTCTTTGACAGCCCGGGAGAGTTTAAAAGAAGGAGCTGTGCTCCACTGTTTTGTTGGTGTGTTCTGAGTTGGAGTTGCTGTTAAAAATAAAGCTGAATCACTTGCTGGAATCCCTTTGTTGTTAAGTTGTCCATACTTAACAAGCTGCATGTGGAGAAGTGGGGAATCACACCCAGTTCTCACAGATTAGAGCTCATGCTCCTAACCACTGCACCAAACTGGCTCAAATAGGGCTCTGCCCTCACAAAGAAGGGAGAGAAACAGCACTGTGGGTCTCTGTGGCTAGTCTCCAAAGGCGATTGGCTGGAAGTGATCTGTGCTCCTTCCTTACAAGTATCCGATTGGAGAGAGAAAAACATGAGCACATGCTATAGCCTGCTAGCAGCACCTGAAGATGACAAACAACACGGATTGTTCAGGGAGGCTTTTTTGGTAATAGCTAAGAATCCTAGATTTGTGTTGCTGTTCTGGAAACCCCAGTAACAAACTGAACCAGCAATTTCTGTGTGTATCTTTGGCTTTGGAATTTCATAATGCACATATCTAGTGACCACTGGCCTTGATTTGGGATTTCATGCTTAGACCAGAAGGGATATTCAGCTTTAGGGACCTTCCCATCTGGAACACCTTTCTGGCATTTATTTTCCTTGGTGCATTGCACAACAGCATAATGCTAAGAACACTTTTCTGGGCATAAGTCCTTTTGACTAGCCCTGAGTAGGATTCTGAGTAGACCTGCTTATAATTCCTCTCTTCATTTCTGTTGTGAGAAGCCTTCTGTAACATAGCTTCTGCAGCAATTTCCTCAGTTGTCCATTGTATATAAAGATTTCTGTCTACCTTTCATCCAAGAAGCTCCTGCCTCCCATTTTTACCCTGTGCTAGCATTTTTGCCTTGGTATGTTCAATAATCTCCTTTTCCATGACTATATTCCATCTCTGTTCAGCAGCATTACATGTACACGATTGACCATGGATCAGATCAGTATACAAGAGTAGCTCAGATACTGGAGAAGGGTCGCCTCTGAATGTCTCTTGCCCTGAAAATGCTATGGGCGGGGGGTCACCATAAGTTGGCTGTGACTTGATGATACTGTCCACCACCACATTCCACAGGGAGCCCTGACTGGGATGGTCCAGGCTACCCAATCTCATAACATCTCTGTAGCTAAACGAGGGTGGCCCTGGGTAGTACTTGTATAGGAGACCACCAAGGAAGTCCAGGGTTGCTATGTAGGGTCAAGCAATGGCAAACCACTTCTGTTCATCTCTTGCCTTGAAAAGTCTACAGCAGGGGTGTCCAAAGTTTTTTTGGTGAGGGCCAAATACAGAAAAATAAGCAAAGGCCCGGGCCACACACAAGAGGTGACATATTGAATCTGCAGGTGAAAGTTGGAAAAAGGTGTGTGGGGGGTTAAAGGATACAGGGTTTCAACCTTGCGCAGAAGTCAGACTCTGGAAGATTTCCCCCCCCCTTTGAATCTAATCCTGTGGGTCTGCAGAGACCCCTCCTCATCTCATCACCCCTTTCCCCACCTTGAAGTGCACAATCCTAAACATAACATAGTAAAGGTAAACATTTCCCTTGCTGGAAAGCCAGTCAAATCCGACTCTAGGGATGCAGTGCCCATCTCGTGGCCGGCATGACTGGAGGCCGAGGCGCACGGAAAGCTGTTACCTTCCCATTGAAGTGGTACCTATTTATGTATTTGCAATTTCTTGCTTTCGAACTGCTAGGTTGGCAGCACTCCCTCATACAGCACTAAGATCTGGAACCTCAGCATCTTAACCACATAACATACCCCCGAGGTAATTCGTAAATAAGGTCAATGGAGCTTACTCGCTAGTAAGTGTTTTTACGATTGCAGCCTTGCAGTATCTCCCCCACACACACATCTGAGGGGGGCCACCCGGCCTGGAGCCTCGCTTCCCCGCCTTCGAGGAAAATAAAACAGAAGTCATGAGCCTGCTGGAGGTTTTTTTTTCCTTTTCCTGAGGAAGCAGCCAAACAAACACCGTTTATTGATTACAAAAAGAAGGGAATCGCCCGCCGCAGGGACCTGCCCGAAAGCGCGGGTCGTGGAGGGAAACCGGGGAGGCAGCCGAAGTACCCGGGGAGGCTAGCACCAGAAGGAAAGCCAGAGTCCGGCGGTGGCGCGGGAGAAACGCAGCGCAGAGCCCTCGGCGGCTCGGTTGGGAAGCCCCACAAGTCCAAGTGCTGCAGGGAGGGGGAACCCGAAGGCGCGCGGCCAGGGAGGGAGGGAGGGGCACCCAGCCCAAAGTCACCTGCCCCACCGCGCGCGTCTCCTGCCAGTTCATGGAGCCGAGCCTGCGCCTTGGGGAGTCTGGGGAGGGAGGGGCAGGGAGGCGCGGGAGCGTGTGTCCCTCCAAGCGCGCTGCCGGCCCTCGCTAGACCTTGGTGCCCAGGGAGGGTGCCTCGGACTTCTGCGTCTGCCCGCTGAGGGTGGAGGAGACAGAGCCGGCCTGGCCGCAGAGGGCCTTGCGCAGGCCGAGCAGGAGGAGGCACTGGGCGCGGAAGTGGCTGTCGAAGAAGGCGTAGAGGAAGGGGTTGAGGCAGCTGTTGACGTAGGCCAGGCAGGTGGCATAGGGGTGCAGGTGCGGGATGAGCTCCTGAAGGGTGCAGGGCAGCAGGAGGAGGCCCACCCAGTGGAGGACTCGTGGTAAATATTTTTCTTTGCTTAATTTTGTTTAGTGGAGAAGCACCTTTTCTGTGACTGGCTCCATCTAGTGTTGAAACTGAGAAGTGCAACAGAGTTGAGCTCAAGCGCCATGTGCGGGCCATATTCAATTATATTTTCAGAATTTGCTGTGGGCCAATAAAAACTGACCCGCGGGCCGCAGTTGGCCCGCGGGCCGTAGTTTAGACACCCCTGATCTACAGCATCACTATCAGTCAACTGTGGCTTGATGACACTTTCCACCACGTCTAGGTGTGCCATAGAGGCCAGAATGTGTGTTAAAATGTCCCCTTCTAGTCACATATAATGACTTCAAATCATATGAAAATAAATCCCATGATCGGCTTGAAGAAGAAGAACAGATTGGATCTATACCCCGCCCTTCACTACCCAAAAATGTCTCAGAGCGGCTTACAAATTCCCTTCCCCTCCCCACAACAGACACCCTGTGAGATAGGTGGGGGTGAGAGAGCTCTTGACAGAAACTGCTCTTTTTCAAGAACAGCTCTTATCAGAACTAGGTCTTGCCCAAGGTCATCCAGCCAGGTGCAAGTGGAGGAGTGGGGAATCAAGCCCGGTTCTCCCAGATTAGAGTCCGCGCACTTAACCACTACACCAAACTTGACTCAGTGAAGACCGCTGGCATTTTGTAACAGTTCTTCATTTATGCTGCTTTGCACATATAAGTTGCACATGTATATATTTAAAAAGTGCATGGGAGTGCAGCTGTGCTTCATAGCATTTGTAATTTGTGACTGCTGTTCTTGTTATCTGCGATTTTTAAATCAGACCCAAGCTTCTCCACTGAAGGAAAATGCCTGGGAGAAGCAGAGTTGCTCCTGTGGAACCCCTCAGGGATCGCAGACACATCCGCAGCCTCTCCCAGTGAAGCCAGTTTTATGAAGGGTTCAGATTCCACCTTCTTTGCTGTCTTGCACAAAAGCCTTTCTCGCTTCACTTCTGCTGCCAAACTGCCAGGGAGAGGGGGCGGGAGCATACAAACAGATCACATGGGCAAACTGGAAAAAAAAAGAGTGCAGAGAGGAAAGGAAGGCCTGTCCACAGGAATTATGGCTGCAGGGGAATGAACTATTTGACTAGCAATGTCTTTTGCACAGCTGCTTTTCTCTGGTTGGGGGCCGGGGCACTGACAGCCATAGGAGCAGAGAAAGCCTGCTCCCTCACCAGGCATCCAGAGCACTCTTCCTTTCTCTCAGGACTTGCTCTTCGCAGCAGGAATGCTGCATTGAGCAATCCCAAATTCCCATCTGCTTACATGTTTGTAGATGATAGATAGATGATAGATGATAGATGATAGATAGATAGATAGATAGATAGATAGATAGATAGATAGATAGATAGATGATAGATAGATAGATAGATAGATAGATAGATAGATAGATAGATAGATAGATAGATAGATAGATAGATAGATAGATATAGATATAACAAAGACCTCATACTAAGGCTTGTCATTTGCCCACCCACTTTTGTGGGCGGGGCTTCCCCACTGGCCAGGTGGCTGGCAGTGGATTAGAGACCCCAAAAGTGGGGGCTGGCAACTCTACTAAGAATACTACTCAGTTCTGTTTAAAGGGACTTACATCTAGAAAAGTCATCTTCAGTGTAGGCCATGAACAGATTTTCTAGCACATAAAAAAAAGGGTAAAGGTCTTCCTTGCTCGAAAGCTAGTCAAATCCAACTCTAGGGAGCCGTGCTGATCTCCGTTTCCACGCCGAAGAGCCAGCGCTGTCCAAAGCCGTTTCCGTGGTCATGTGGCCGGCATGACTAAATGCTGAGGCATATCCAGCACTTAAACACCTCAGCAAAAGGGATAAGAAAAGAGTAGGCCTTAGTATTATTATTATTATGAATCGTCACAGTGAGATCTTTACCTGGTAGATGATGTTCTGCAATTTGAGATCTAGCCAAGTTCTTAAGAACTGCAGATGTATCTCTGCAAGATTCTCGCTGTCCTAAGCAACACTGTCTTCTGTAGCTGAGCTGGTGTTATTTGTTCAATGCCCAGAATATCCAGGGGTTTCTTGGGACTTCTAGGCACTGTTTCCAGGGCTCCAATGACAACTGGCACAATGCTAACTTTCTTCTCCCAGCGGCACCCTAACTCTATTTGTAGGTCTTAGTATTTTGAGATCTTCTCCTGTTCTTTTCTTTTTCTATTCTGTTGTCTCCTGGGATTGCAGTGTCAATGATCCAAACCCTATTTGTCATTTTTTTTCTACAGTTGTGACATCAGGGCTACTATGCTCCAAATGTTTGTCTGTTTGTAATTTGAAGTCCCAAGGATTCTTTGTTTCATCATTTTTCGTGATCTTATCTGGTTTGTGCTCCCATGGATTTCTGGCCAGACTTCTTGCAAAGATTCCTGTGCAACATAGCCACAACTATATTGTGACGTTCTTTATAGCCAGTTCAAGGAATTTTACTGCAGGCATTGACTATGTGGTTGACTGTTTCGTCCTTTGTCTTGCAAAGTTGATGTTTGCTGTTATCACCGGTCTTCTGAGTCTTGTCTTTCATATATATATATATATATATATATATATATATATATATATATATATATATATATATATTTGTTTTGAGTGCTTGCTCTTGAGTGGCTAGAATGAGTCCTTCTGTTTCTTTTTTTCAAGTGCCTATTTTTTTGTTATCAAATTTGTTCTCTATGTTTTTCAATATTGTCCACTCAAGTGCTTTTGTTTCCAGTTGTCAAAGTGAGTTTTGATTTCAATCTTTTTTGTAATCTTCTTTGGTTTCTGTAACCTTAAATAAGTCTGTCTTGTACACTTCACCTGGAAGCTCCTCTTTGTTTTCCTTGGCTTAGTCATTCAGTGCTCATGGAGATCATTTTTGGACAATTTTTTCTGGTCCTCAATCTCCTGACAATGAGTGGTTGAAGTCAAGGGTGGGCAAATGACAAGCGTGTCTGAATCCCAAGAGGTGAATCACCACTGGGAAATTAGCCCCGTCTGCCATGGCCCCCGCCATGGTTACAGCCCCTCTCCCTCCCCCCTGAAAGATTTAAAGGGCCCTCCAGCTGATCGACAGGCCACATGCTCCCCACCAATCAGCTGGAGCCCTTTAAATCTAACAGGAGGGGAGGGAGAGGGGTGGCCACTCTTGGAGGCGGGGTTTGGGGCATCTTTACCCACCCCCGGAACACCCTCCAAATCCCCCCTTTGGAGCTACAAGGGAATTTGGCAACCCTAATTCTTAGTAGATTAGTTTAGGGTAAGTGGCTACAAATTTCCTCTGGAGCTTCATTTCCTCATCTAGTTGCCTCAATTCTCCCCTCACTGGGTTCAAGATGAGTGACACCATCATAGTGGATATAGCAGCACTGGCCAGGTACAACAGTGATTGAGATACTGTATGCAAATTGCTTTGAAGATTAGTAATATGAAAATGGACCCAAACGTTCTGTTTCAGTAATGGTGAAACCTCCCACTGATGGAAAACTCCTCTTCCACCGCAGCAAGCATCCTTGAATCAATGGAAGGCACCACCACAATGGAACACGTGTATCCAACCTGATGTATGTAAATAATATTGCTATCATTACTTTAAATATTCCAGAAATGTGAGCACAATTCATATAAGAGTGGAATAATTAAAATGGAAAAAAAGGAACAAGGCCCACAATTTATACAGATCAGAACAATTTTCTTTTAAAAATGCAGTATAGTTATTGCTGAAGTATAAATATACTACAGCAACCTATATGTCTCTTTACTTACAGTACACTATAAACTGTTCTTTCATTGTGGGAAGGGATAAATTAAGCAGAAGAAATAAATACACATTTAATAGTGCAGTAGGACATTCTGATTTGCAAGGACTTTATTGCTGGCATATAATATTGGGAAATATTTTGCCATTAATCCCCCCCATAAAATATTAACAACATTGTGCAAAAATTTACAAGACTTTTCATTTATGAATTAAAAATGTAGCAGCAGTCTCAGCTGCACTCTCCTTGAGGATTTCTTTCTTTCTTTCTTTGTTAGTAGATGTGGGAATAGTTCACGGTTGGAAAATTTCTTCTGTACAGGATGAAGCGTACGTAAGAAGAAGAAGAAGAGAAGAAGAGATTGAATTTATACCCTGCCCTTCACTACCCAAAGGAGTCTCAGAGCAGCTTACAAACTCCCTTCCCTTCCCTACCCCTCCCTGTGAGGTAGGTGGGGCTGAGAGAGCTCTGATAGAAACGGCTCTTTTTCAAGAACAGCTGTGCCAGAACTATGGCTTGCCCAAGGTCATCCAGCAGGTGCAAGTGGAGGAGTGGGGAATCAAACCCGGTTCTCCCAGATTAGCGTCCGCACACTTAACCAAGAAGTCCAAGATACAGGCTTTCAAGAGTCTCTTTGACACTCTAAAACTTATACCCTGGAAATCTTGTTGGTCTTTAGGGAGCTTCTGGACTCCAGTCTTGGTCTTCGCTCTGCAGACCAACATGGCTACCCATCTGAATCTATCTTTGTATGAACATGAGAAGTACATCACTGCATCAGACCAAGGCTACAACAAGTCCATTTTACCAGTGTCAACAGTGGAAAATGCACAAGCAAGGCAAGAAAGCTTCTTCCCATTTTCTGACCTCCTTAAACTAATATTCACAGGTATGTTGTATCTGAGTATGGATGTTTGTTCTGCTTACCTGTTATGTCAAGAAACCTTCCCTCCATTTTTTTAATTTTCAAATGTGAATGCTGCCTTTCTAGTATTTAGGTGGTTTTTACGATCTCTGTAAAGCAGATAAAATAAATATTTTTTGTTAAAAAAAAACTGCTTAAAACAGTCAGAATTGCAAGAATGGCTAAGGAAACCCCAAATACAGAAGAATGTTTTGCAGGAGGAGGTGGAGATGCCTTCCTACTTGCAGAGTGTCAGTCTAGTGCAGAGGTTAGAATGGCAGATGAGAACTGGGGAGACCCAGGTTTAAATCCACACCCAGCTAGTCTTAAGAGAAATTCTCTTAATTAATCTCCACCCATTTCTCCCCGAAATGCAACACTCCATTTCTTTTCCAATTGTAGTGGTTTAGAGTCTGTTTCTAAGAGGAATTTGAAGAGAAGAAGAACAGAAAGGCAGGTTGTGCAACATTTCAGAATTTCACTCTGCAGATGCTCAGAGGCAGGGAAAGTCTTCCCAGACCATCTTGCTAAAGCACCAGACTTTGCTGTGTAACATAGAGCATCTGTAAGGGCCGAAGGGTGAACTGATTTCCCTTCAAATAGAAATGAAAGAGAAATCCCTGTTTTAAAGAGTAAAAAGGAAAATGAGAGGAATCAGTGCCCATACCTAAATAAGTGAATAACAATGCTACACTCAAACATAAGATCATAAGAAGAACCATGCTGGATCAGACCAATGGTCCATCTAGTCCAGCATCCCATCTCACACAGTGGCCAGCCAGTTCCTCTGGATGGCCAACAACAGGGCACAGAGGCCAAGGCCTTCCCCTGGTCTTGCCTCCTGACTCTGGGATTCAAAGGTTTAGTGCTCCTGAATGTGGAAGTTCCCCTCATGAAGCTCACTGGGTGCCTTTAAGCCAGTCAGTAGGGTTCCCAAGTACTTAACACATGGGAGCAGGGGACGCATGCTCCCCGGCCAGACCAGTCCTCCTTGTAACGCACCATGCCGTTGCCAGGAAGTTACACCAGGTGACACTCTGGCAATGGGGCTGAAAACTCGATGGTACCATTGAGTTTCCAGCTGCATTGCCAGAGTGTTGCCTAGCATCACTTCCTGGCGACAGCATGGTCCTCCGCGCCTGTCCTTCCCTTGGGGATGGTCCTATGAGGACGTATCCATCCCCTGCTCCTACGCGGTAAGTTCTTGGCAAGCCTACCAGTCGGTCAGTTTCAGCCTCACCCACATCAGAGGGTTGTTGTGAAGATAAAACAGAGGAAGGAGAAATAATATTTTCTGCCTTGAGTTTCTTACTTAATGTGTTTTAATTAATGTGTTTTCATTAATTTTGTATTCTTATTTTGTATTGTATTGTATTTATTGCTATGCCAGGAGAAAGGCAAGGTACACAAATGTCCTAAAAAACAAAGTCATTCTCACCTAGTGGATTGATTTAACTGTCAACAAGCCCTGCTGTTCTGACCTGAATTCATTTTACATTTATTTATTTATTTAATTTAATACCCTACCCTCCCAAAATGGGCTCAGGAAGGCTTACAACCTAAAACTATGAAACAATAAAGCAATAGATGGCAGCAGCAGATGATAACAAAGACCCATGCCTCATGTCAGGCAGGAATAGTTACCCCGACAAACTCCAGTGCCCAAGTAATACCCAGAACAGTAAGGCCACTGGGAAAGGGGCCATGGACAGGGGAGGCCAGAATGATTGAATGTATGCTGCCTCAACCAAAGGCCTTGCAGAACAGCTCCATTTCACAGGCCCTGCAGAACTGTAATAAGTCCCACAGGGCCCTAGTCTCAAAAGGGAGCATGTTCCACCAGGCCAGGGCAAGGGCTGAAAACCAGTGGCTATCATTTCATCTCGTGGCAGTGAATTCCACAATTTATCAGTGACGGCTATCAGGAAACTGAGACTGTTCCTGGAGCTGGTGTCTCTTAGCCGGATCCCTCAAAACTGCAACACAATCTCTCTCCTATTGGATCTAGGGTAACCAGAGGGAGGGTTGGGGGTGGGGTGATGACGATGGCATGACTATGACACTCTGAGTTGCACTTCCAGGTAGCGCTGGTTGTTCTAGGAATTTCCAAGAGCATTACCTAGACCAACCTGCTGTTACTTCCAGGTTTTCCTGGGAAATGATGTAGTCATGTTAGTGATTCTGACTTTTAAAAAATCCCCTAATCCTTGCTGTTTGGAGCAGCAGCAGGAAATGGAAGCTTGGGGAGGGGGCTTGGCAGCCCTATTCACGAACAACATTAATTATATATCCTTACCCATGACTGAGAGGCTTACATAAGATGTTCTCCAAAGTTCCTCTGATATACAGATTAAAAGTATACTAGACAGGTAGAGAGGAGGAAATAAAAGGTCACACAGTGCAAGCTTGACAGAATTTACTGATTCCTCCCCCCCGCCAACCCACTCTTGGAAATTACACAAATCCTTTTTGTATCAGTTACAAACCTTCAAAGGACAGACATCTGATAGGGGTGAATTGCTCCAGTTTTACTTGTTCTAAAAGCAACTAAAGCAAGTTCAAATCAAAAGCTATTACCCGTATTGTTATCTTGAAGCATCTGCATCGCACCAATAGTTGTTTGCCTAGAGCTGCGTCTTCAGATATGCTTTGAGTGCTGTATAATTTAAGCAGCCACAGAGGCAAGTTGCCGTTTGTGTAATCAGATGCTCCTGATTCAGTTAGACCTCTAAATAAAAGACTGTGTGAGAAAATATAAAGTCTAGACTCCAGATTGCATCTGATGGACAGAACCTGGAGAAAGGAAATAAGCTAAATATTGGTGGAAAGTGCCATAAGTCACAGCCAACTTAAGGTGACCCTGTAGGGTTTTCAAGGTTAGAGACGAACAGAGATGGGTTACCATTGCCTGCCTCCATGTAATGACCCTGGACTTTCTTGAAGGTCTCCCATCTAGCACTAACCAGGGCTGACCCTGCTTAGGTTCTCAAATTCGACAGGATTGGACCAGCCTGGGCCATCCAGATCAGGGCAATCTAGATATTGGCTGATTGTTAATCGTTCCAAATTGAAATGGAAGCTGAGGAAGTAGGAGAGAAGGTTTATGTGGAAATCCATTCCTCAAAGCCTTCCTCTATAAGCTCTTGGGAGCCACATCATGTTAAAGTTCCCTGGCCTGAGTCAACTGTTCTCAGTTTTCATGCAGACTTTTCAGTCCTCATCCAGCTGTTTTTTGGTTCCCCCTGCCTTTTTCTAGTTGAGGTTGCTCAAACCCATTCTGCTTCATCTTACATTCTGCTTATCACTAACAAGAAGAAAGCTGGGGTTTATTTTTGGTTGGGCAGTTCAACTGTTTGTGAGCAATTCAAACCTCTTTTGTAAGTTACTTTCATGTACTGAAGTGCAGTACATACAATACAGTTGCAGTGCAACTGGCAGTATCACACACACACTCAACTATTGCATAGTTGCAAAACCACCCACAAGGCACACAGAAATGAAATTCTTCCATCCAGGGCTTTTTTTGTAGAAAAGCCCAGCAGGAACCTATTAGCAAAATAAGCCACACCCAACAGGAGAAACTCATTAGCATATTAGACCACACCCCTGACAACACAGTTCATTAACATATTAGGCCACACCCCATGCCTTCCCTTGGCTTGCCGGGCAAGCCCCACCTTGAAGGGAAGGCAGTTTAAACTGTCTTCCCTTGGCTTGTCCGGGTTCCCCGTGGCTGTGGAGAGCCCAGACAAGCCCTTGGACAGGCTGAGGAAGGCACACCCACCTCAGAGTTGCCAGGGGTGTGTGTCACTCTCCAGCCACAGAGGTTTTGGGTGTAGTGGGCGTGGCCAACTCTGAAGCCAGCCGGAACTCCGTTCCAGTGCGTTCCTGCCCCAAAATAGCCCTGCCTCCATCCCATCTGCTTAGTAAAGCTGTTCAGTATTCTGCTCAAAGGAGCTCTTAGACTCAACTCATGAATGATCATGGCTTTCAAAAACACATTCTCTTGCTAACCATGCTCACCATAAAGTTTGCAGTATCCCTTTTTAATTTTTAAAGTAATCGGTTGTGTTTCCATGGGGAATGTCCTGAATTCCAAAGAGGTCTACCTTGTCTGTGGGTGGCCTCAGTTTCCTGCTTGCATGCTGGGAACACGGACAAGAAAATGTACTGCTAAATATATCGACCAGTATGTGTGTGTGCTGTTACCAACTTGTCCTCTGTGAGCTTGTGTATCTATGTATACAGTTGTATGTTGGTGTTTGTGTATTTAACTTCTGCAAGCACAGACACATCAGTCTGTCTAGAGTGGGAAATCCCTCCCCATCAAGCCTGGTTACAATGCCTTGAAGGGCCAAGGAGACAAAGTTCTGTTCCATATATGACTTAACTTACTTTGTGCTGGAGTGCTGCTCTCTCTATTATGACATAAACATCATATCCTGAATCTTGACTATAAGATGCAAATGTATCTAGTGTTCAGATCTTTCTAATACTTAGGTTATTTGGGACTATGTGTATATAGGGTTGCCAACTACCTGGAAGAAAAATAATGCCCTGTCCCTTTAACTGCTTGGGATGTTATTTACCAGGTGATGTTATTTACCTTCATGCCATGAAAAGCTTCAGTTGCCCTTTCCACACATTAATCCTCTGTTAAAGGGACAGGATATGTTTCTCCAGGCCTGTTGGAAATCTTAGGTATATACCAATTTTTCACTTTCTAGATAGCACGGAAACACCTTAACCACTGTGAGGAACATTCTATGTTCTCCATATTAAGGGAGAGATGTGAAATTATCCTGTTTGTGGACTTTTTCTGGCACTCAGTTTGTCTTGGCTTAGTGTCTGGGGAATGGAAAGCCAGTTCTTATTTATTAAGCCAGTCTGGTGCAGTGGTTAAGTGCGCAGACTCTAATCTGGGAGAACCAGGTTTGATTCCCCACTCCTCCACTTGCACCTGGCTGGATGACTTTGGGCAAGCCATAGTTCTGATAAGAGCTGTTCTTGAAAAAGATCAGTTTCTGTCAAGAGCTCTCTCAGCCCCACCTACCTCACAGGGTGTCTGTTGTGGGGAGGGGAAGGGAGTTTGTAAGCCGCTCTGAGACTCCTTTGGGTAGTGAAAGGCAGGGTATAAATCCAATCTCATCTTCTCTTCTTCTTAAGGCATTTACTTCCAGAAAAGGTCTACTTTAGATGCTTATATGTCTGGAATCTGTGCAAGTCACTATTGGGTTGATGCATGAACTTCTGCTTTGCACATCCAACCAGAATTCAAAACAAAGAGGATGCCTGAGATATTTAGGATGCATATGCATTACAGAAAAGTGCAGAGAAAGGCAACTAGAATGATAAAAGGGTTGGAACACTTTCCCTATGACGAAAGGTTAAAGCGCTTGGGGCTCTTTATCTTGGAGATAACAACGGTGACTGAGGGGTGACATGATCGAGGTTTATAAGATTATGCATGGGATTGAGCAGGTAGAGAAAGAGGTACTTTTCTCCCTTTCTCACACTACAAGAATTCATGGGCCCTCCATGAAATTGCTGAGCAGTTGGATTAGAACAGATAAAAGGAAGTACTGTTTCACCCCAAGAGTGATTAACACATGGAATTCACTGCCACAGGAGGTAGTGGCAGCTACAAGCATGGACAGTTTCAAGAGGGCATTAGATAAACATATGGAGCAGAAGTCCATCAGTGGCTATTAGCCACAAGGTATAGATAGGAACTCTCAGTCTGGGGCAAGTGATGCACTCTATTTTTGGTGCTGGGGGGGGGCAGCAGTGGGAGGGCTTCTAGTGTCCTGGCCCCACTGCTGGACTTCCTGATGGCACCTGGTATTTTTGGCCACTGTGTGACAGAGTGTTGGACTAGATGGGGCACTGGCCTGATTCAACATTGGCTTCTCTTATGTTCTTATGTTGTTATGGTAGATGTGGCCAAAAGAGAATCCCCACCTCTAGTTTTCTCCCACTCTCCAACAGATACAGCAACACTTGAATAGATGAAGGTGTGTTATACTGAGTAAGGTCATTGGGCTATCAAGGTTACTATCATCTACTCCAGGGGTCCTCAAACTACGGCCCGCGGGCCACATGCGGCCCGCGGAGGACATTTATGCGGCCCGCCGAGCGTTTATGCCCCCCCGCAGAGTGTTTATGCCCGCCCCCCCAAGAGCGCCCAGGAGCTGAGGAGGAGGAAGGGGCGAGCAGGCTGGTCGTGGGGGAGGGGGCGAACGCGGCGGCAGGGCGAGCAGGCTGGTGGGGGGAGGGAGCCATTGCGGCGGCGGGGCGAGCAGGCTGGTGGGGGGGGAGGGAGCGAACCAGGGCCGCAGGGGCACCAAACTGCGCCCCGTTCCTCCCGTGAAAAGCCCCTCCGCCGCTCCCGCCGCCTCCCCGAGCACCCCGCTGGGGCTCAGGAGGCAGCAGCAGAGCTTGCCCGCCCTCTCCCCAAAGCCCGGGGCGGGGGAGAGGAGGGGGTGGCTGGTGCCGCCAGCGAAGAGCGCCTAGCGGGCGCTCAAAATCAATTCCCCCCAACGACTTCTCCCCCCACGGCCCTCCCAGGCCCACTGCTGGGCGCGGGGCTTCTGGAGCCTGCGGGGATGGCGGCCGGGCGGGAGGAGGGGCCAGGGAGGGGGGGCTCCAGCGCCGGTGGGTTCTCCGAGGGACCAGTGCGCCCGCCCAGCTGCCGGAGTGTGAGCCGGCTCCCAGCTTTTCCGCCTCCGCCGCCTCCGGCTCGCCCCCTCTCGTCTCGGCTCAGGGAGGAGGGCTCCGGAGCAAGCTCAGTCCCGCAGCAGCCCAATCGCTGCCCCCCCCCCACTCCGGCCAGGCCCTGCCCGGCTGACTCAGGTGGAGGCAGGCGGGCAGGCAGGCGGGCGGTCCGCCGTCGGCGCTTGGGGGCTCACTTGGTCAGCCAGGCTCTGGGTCGCCAGCCCTCTCAGAGCCTGGGATGCCGGGCAAGGTGTTGGCTGGGCGGTCTCGCGGGAGGAGGCAGGCCGCGGGGCATGGGCAGAGCGCACCGCAGGGAGGGAGGGAGCCCCAGCCGTTTGCGCCAGTGGGCCCTGGGGGGGGCGGAGGGGGCTGCGAGGGGGAAGTTCGCCCTTCTGTGGTGGCAGCGCTGCTGGGCTCCGCTTCCAGGCGAGAAGTCCCGCAGGGCAGGCGAAGGACTCCGCTGCCCTGAGCCCCAGGCCGAAGCCAGAGTTCGGAAGCCCGCCCCTTCCCCGGCTCTCCCTGGTGCCTCGCCCCTGCGAGACACCCGGGAGAGCCGCGCGCGCCGCCCCTGGGAGGGAAGGGGCTTCTAAGCCCGCCCCTTCCCCGGCTCTCCCAGGCGCTGGGCTATCTCCAGGCCCCACCGGGAGGTTGGGATCCCCGGTGGGGTGGGCGCCCCAGACTGTCCTGCCTAGGGCGCCCAGACACCTGGGGCTGGCCCTGGAGCGAACGCGGCGGCGGGGCGAGCAGGCTGGTGGGGGGGAGGGAGCGAACGCGGCAGCGGAGCGAGTAGGCTGGTGGGGGAGGGGAGCGAACGCGGCGGCGGGGCGAGCAGGCTGGTGGGGGGGGAGCGAACGCGGCGGCCCTCCAAGGGTCTGAGGGACAGTGAACTGGCCCCCTGTTTAAAAAGTTTGAGGACCCCTGATCTACTCTGACTGGCAGCAGCTCTCCAGGGATTCAGGTGGAGGTCTTTCACATCACCCACTACCTGGTCATTTTTACTAGAAATGACAGGGACTGAACTTGGGACCTTCTGCATGCAAAGCAGATGCTCTATGACTGAGCCAAAGCTCCTTCCTGCTCCCCAGGTTTTGACATGAACATGTTATTTCTTCTGCTGCTCCTGTTTCAGGTCAGGAGCTACCATTGGGTCAGAGGTGAAGAAATGCACAATATGGTGACAATACAAACCAGGTGTTATTGCACATTATGCAGGACGAAACTTAACATGTTGATGCTGTTTCTGGTGGCATCCCGATATTACCCATAATGCATAGATTTGCCCTCAGTCATCTTTTGTCAAAACTAGTTTATAAGTTACTCCTGGGTATGTTTATGTTTGTAGCTCAATATATGCATGATGCCAAATGTGTATGCTGGGATTCTGTTGTAAAATATTGTGCCTGTTGTGAATTAATTCTCAATAAATGGGTGGGTTTTTAGGCAAATATTTCACTGCTGTTTTACCGTCTTTTTAATGCAATTCTTAATGGAACCACCAAGGCATATTTATAATTCTTTTCCAAAGGCATCCTTTGATAACTTTATGGGGGGAAATTAAGTACGTAGCTGGCCCTCATTAGGGATTCCTTGTTTTTTAGGACTCCTGCTTGTAATCCTACTATAATTCACACAGAATTGGAAATAATAAAGATAATTTTCACAACATGATCTTACTGGAATGACTGAAGATTGAAAAAAAAACCTTGCTTAAACAATGCCTCTTAATGGAAGGTATATGCTAATGGAGGGAACTGTGTAATGAACTCATTGGCAAACAAATTCATTACATGCTCCAGGTGTGGAGAACAGTTTGAAAGGGATTTTTGTTATTTGGACCCCATCTGCTGGAAACACCACAAATGAAAGTTTCACATCCATGGAGAGGATCATCCTACGAAGCACAATTAACCTTGTGAAGTACATGTTGGGAAATTCAGCTAGACTCTCATATTCTCTGGTGCTTTCTTTTAATTTAGGGATAGAAGGGTTTGCTTTGATCATTTTAAAAAAAATCTCTGTTTCTAACAACCAAAAACTGTGGCTCAGTTGTAGAACCGCTGGTTGGCATGTAGAAGATCCCAGGTTCAATCACTGACCCCTCCAGTTAAAAGGACCAGGTAGAAGGTTTTGGGAGAAACCTATATTTGAGAATCTGGAAGGCCACTTCCAGTCTGAGTAGACAATACATATTTGATAGACCAGTGGTCTGATTCAGTACAAGGTAGTTTCATGAGTTCACATGGCTCCTATGTGGGTAGGTAAACTGGCACTCTGGCTACGGTCACAAACACTAAATAATCCATTTTCAATCCATTTTTAACGCACTTTCCACTGGATTTTGCCAGTTCATACAGTAAAATCCAGTTGGAAAGTGCACTGAAAGTAGATTGAGAGTGCCTTATTTAATGCGTGTGACTGCAGCCAATGACACTGTGTGTGTAAAGTGCCGTCAAATCACAGCCGACCCCCATAGGGTTTACAAAGCAAGCGACTAACAGAGGTGGTTTGCCATTGCCTTCATCTGCATAGTGACCCTAGAATTCCTTGGCAGTCTCCCATCCAAATACTAGCCAGGGCCAACCCTGCTTAGCTTCTGAGATCTGATGAGATCAGACTAGCCTGGATCATCCAGGTCAGGGCACACAATGATGCTAGCCATGTTTATTATCTAGAGTTCTTCAAACTTTTGGGAACCCTAGATTTTTGAGGGTGTTAAATACTGGGTTCAAGATGCATTGTAATGAACAGCTCTGCTTTATTTAGGGATTTATTTATGTATTGTTACAGAACTCCAAGCTCAGCCCGTCTCTTATGGACACACCTGGGATATTCCAGCCCAATATATAACAGAGGGGCTGCTGTTTTCCTTAATTTTCTTACTTAGTGGCAGATACTCAAGCATCCGTGCATAGAAAAGGGCAACTGGAAGGATAAAAGGGTTGGAACACTTTCCCTATGAAGAAAGGTTAAAGCACTTGTGGCTCTTTAGCTTGGAGAAATGATGGCTGAGGGGTGACATGATTGAGGTCTATAAGATTATGTATGGGATAGAGGTGGTAGAGAAAGAAGTACTTTTCTCCCTTTCTCACAATACAAGAACTCGTGGGCAATCAATGAAACTGCTGGGCGGTCGGGTTAGAATGGATAAAAGGAAGTACTTCTTCACCCAAAGAGTGATTAACACATGGAATTCACTGCCACAGGAGGTGGTGGCGGCTACAAGCATGGACAGGTTCAAGCGGGAATTAGATAAACATATGGAGCAGAGGTCCATCAGTGGCTACTAGCCATAAGGTATAGATAGGGACTCTGGGGCAAGTGATTCTCTGTATGCTTGGTGCTTGGGGGGGTCTAGTGTCCTGGCCCCACTAGTGGACTTTCTGATGGCACCTGGTATTTTTGGCCACTGTATGACAGAGTGTTGGACTGGATAGGCCATTGGCTTGATCCAACACTGGCTTCTCTTATGTTCTTATGTTCATGGCCCTGAGAAGGCTCTTTCTCACTGTCAAAAGGGATTGCAGGAATGGAGAGGAAAGAGAACTCTCTGTGTTCCTTGTACAGAGGAGGAGGAGTAGGGTGTCCATTATTTTGATTGGTTGGTTTGAATGTTTCTTCAAGTTGCCCTGGGGGACAAAAATGACATTAAGGTGGGTTCAGGGCTATTTTGAGCAGGAACGCACAGGAATGGAGTTCCGGATGGCTCCCAAGTTGGCCACGTCCAGCAAGAACTCATTAGCATAACAGGCCACACCCAATAGCAGAAAATCAGTAGGAATGGCTACATTACGGGTGTGTGGCCTGACATGTAAAGGAGTTCCCGCTACAAAAAAGCCCTGGGTTTTGACAACAAACATGGTAAATAGAATAAGAAGCAAAAGGTGGGTGTGGCTGGATGACCACACTTCTGGTAACATGGGCGTGTGGTCTAATATGCTAATCAGCTGTGCTGTCAGGGGTCTGGCCTAATATGTGAATGAGTTTCTGATGTTGGGTGTAGCCTATTATGCTAATAAGTTCCTGCTGGGCTTTTTCTACAAAAAAAGCCCTGGGTGGATTAGAAACACTTTTAAATAAATGAAGTAAAACAAATAGCAGAGTGCCCTTTCCTCAGCGCACACATTGCAAGGATGTGTTTGAAAATGTGATCATTCATGTTTGTTGTGCTGATACACAAGGTTCTTTGGCATGCTACTTTAGTGGAATGGCTCCTAAGTGCACAAAAAGGACAATACCAGTAGAGGCCATAAACAACACCACACACACAGACACTACACTACAAACTGTATAGACAAACCAGTACTTCTAATTTCCAGCGTATTTCAAGCATCGGTCTCTCTCAAGGGAGCAATTACTTTGCAAATAAGTATGGGGGTTGGATCTGTTCTCCCATTCAATAGAGTAATCTTCTGTCTTATATATATTTCTTGGACTCTGACCAAGTTAAGACAGCTTAACTGCGGCAATACATAACTGAGCCAGTCATGGACTAAGACAGGGAATAATGGATTAGTTTTTGTCTACACTGCTAGTAACTGTTGTGAGTTTTTTCCTACTGTTTTTTTCTTTATTTATTTATTTGCAGAGCTCTGGGTCTTTTTGGCTCCTGGATGTCTTACAGTATCAAGACCCCTCCCCCCTTAGAAGGCAAATTCTGTCAGTGAGAGCTCCAGCCCTAAGGCTTCAGAAACCAGAGACAGTGAGAAAGAGGGAGAGGTTATCTTTATTTCTTCCTAAAATGAACCAAAATATAGGGTAAACTCAGCCAATTCTCCTTCTCGATGCAGTGCAGAAGATCAATTGATCGATCGATTGATAGATAACAGACAGACAGACATTTTTATTTTGTGCCATTAAGTCATAGTTGACTTAGGGTGACCCAAAAGGATTTTCAAGGAAAGAGGACATTCAGAGGTGGTTTATCATTGCCTCACTTCACATCATGACCCTGGTATTCCTTGGTGGACTCTCATCCAAATACTAACCAGGGCCACCCCTGCTTAGCTTTTGAGATCTGATGAGATCACACTAGCTTGGGCTATGCAGGTCAGGGCATTTTATGTTCATACCACTTTCATAAGACAAAATTGTTGGGGTCTTGGAATTTTTATTATATCAGCTGTAGTAGAAATATGTTTTAAGAGTTTGGTATCTTCAGTTCATTTTTCATTAAACACCCATTCCTAAAGAGAAGACAGGACTTTGGTTTCTACCATCTCCAGTTTGACATTTACCCAAGGATTAAAGCCCAGAACTCATTCATTTACTAAAAAACCCTCCAAACAGCTGGAGATTAAACTATCCTTACAACAAGATCTACTGACCGCTTAAAATGGCATACAAGCACTTCAGATGCCTGGGAATTAGTCAGTTTAAAGGGCAACCATGTCCCTATAAATGTGTAGCAGATCACAGTATTATTAGTCTCTTCAGATCCATAGCTTAAAACAACAGTCTATCTTCTTGCATGTCCGATCATAAAAGGATATTAATTTAGGACTTATCTACACATTAAAATATCCTCATTGGGGAACAACACAAGGACTTTGCATCAGACGTGTGTTATTCCCCTTCTTCACTCACACAGAGTGCCTACCACCCCACACAACCACACTCTCTCAGGTTCAGGGTTGCACGTGTGTCAGGATGTCACAGGTCACTACCCTTCTTGCCTCTTCTAAAATATATAGAGACCCATGACCATTTCACCTATCAGGTCCTCTTTCACACAGAGACAACAGCAGACAGGATAACTCGGCCTCCTTTAATACTGTCCCCTCGCTCAAACACTTCACAGAGTCATTGGGGTGCAGGACTCAAACACTGTTCCATTCACATGCTGCCACCATTTATTCATATCTTAAAACATATATAGACTGAGATCTTAACTTGTATGTGTGTTCTTTCACTGAGACACACAGCCCACAGGGTTAAACAAACAAGGAGTCATGGTTTGAACGTAAGGTTGGAGAAAGTTAGGTAAAGGTTACAACGGCCCCAGTCATACGAGCCAGATAACGTGGAGGGGGGGGGCATGGCTGTCTACCCCAGAGCAAAATAAAGCACAGTAACCCGATCACACGTCCCCGAGTTGCCACACTTCGGCCGTTAGCCGCTGATCACACGGCGATGCTGAAGTGTGGCAAAGAAATGGCCCGTGGTGATCACACAAGTGGCACTGCTGTCGGTTTCTTTTCTTGTGCGCATGTGCTGTTCTGGGGGGCGGGGCTGCTGTCGGTGTCATGTTTGTGCACATGCGCTGTTGGGAATAGGTGTGCATCCTGTAGAAACCTAAAAAAACACATCTGGTTTGCAATGGGACATGGATGGGCGCCAGATGCCACAGGATTCCAGCGCACCTGCGATCAGACGTCCGCCTCTGCCGTGCAGTTTCCGGAAACTAGTATGCTTTCTGCAGTAGTTTTTTACTCTGCATCTTCATGGGGAAGCCTCGGGTTGGCCACAGGTTTGCTACGCTTCCCAGATGTTGCCATGTGATCGCACTGCGAAAATCCGCAGGGCATTCGTGCCTTCCGCAGGGCAAATGCTCCGTGTGACCGGGGCCAATATTTCTTTTCCATTGATCTTTTGACCCGTTTCCCTATTACAGCATTTGGAAGAATTAAATAAATGAATAAATTTTAAATAAATAAATAAATAGAATGGTTTAATTGAACAGTTGCTATACATAGGCATTTTGTAGATAAACCTTAGTGGTATCATTCTGTGAGTTGGAATGCTTTTGAATTAAATTCTGCATCAGTTTGTTTTTTTTCTTCCAAGTTATGTTTCTGATTTAGCCCCACAGAACCTAAGCTATTTGGACACTATGCCTGTGCCGTGTCCATAATTGGGAATCATGTTCCCAGTCATGGAGATGCAGCTCAAGTACATAAAGTTTGCATATTCACCGGTTCTGTGCCCATGTGCAGCAAATGCACATATGACGGGGTGGGACCAGAGCCCTTGGCTGCAAATGGGAATAGGATAGGTTCACTTGCTTCTCCTCCTCTATGAGTGCATGGTGTTATGGGCCAGCTTGACCAGCCTGAGTCCAGTGTGGCTGAAGACTCCTTAGGAGTCTTTTTACCTGGAAGAAATGACTGCTTCGGAAGATGGACTCTATGGTCCAATCTGCATTGGTCTTTCCTGCCGCTGTGCCTTCGATTTCACATCGTCTCACAAATTTCTGTCTACATTGCATGCCACCGTCACCTTCCTATTGTATTGACTCAGCATTGGCTGTCTGGATCATTTTATTGCCCTGTAGTGGCAACTCCGAGGTCATGATAGGCAGCGTCTCACTGCATTATCTGAATCTCATTTAAGGCAGTTCCAATTGCTCCTCCCCGCCCTCGAGATACTGTGAGCAAAAAGCAGACAACTGGAACCGAATTCTCCCCCCCACCCGCAAGTGTCTCTGTGTTTAAAAGCAGCCAGGGAACATTTTTCTGCAATCTTTTTTTTTTTTTTTTGCTGGTGGGTTAGAAGCATGCCCACCCAGTTTGTTCACTTTCCAGCCCCTTCTGCCCCCTCTGCCCCCCCAGTTTACTTTCTGCAGTGGGGCGCTCATACACACATAGGCATCCATCCAATTTACCAGGAAAAAGCCATTTATAGCTGTGCCTCCAGGCCAGCAATCTGAATGCTCCTGTGTGCCTCCTCCCAGTACACTCCTGCATCAGTCAGCCCCGTGTGACCAGGAACAGTTTGTTCCGGGGCTTTTTTGCCATAACTGGCTCCCACTTCAAACTGCCAGTCTGAACTCAGCCAGGGAATGTACATCGCATAGTTAGGTTCTTGGCCTGAATGGAAAGCTGCATTCAGACATAGTGGTAAATCACCATTTGCTTAAAGCACACTATCTGCAACAAACTCTTTTCAGCAAATAGTAAATCCTGGTTTGAGTCCAGTGGCACCTTTAAGAGCAACAAAAGTTTGAACAAAATGTATGTTAAAAAAGGCTCATACTAGGGTTGCCAGATCCCTCTTGGCCACTAGCAGAAGATGCCAGATCCAGGCTGGGAAACGCCTGGAGATTTGGGGAAAGAGACTGGGGAGGATGGGGGTGGGTGGGTACAATGCCGTAGGGTTCCCTTCAAAATATCAGTTTTCTCCAGGGGAACTGATCTCTCATGTCTGCAGATAGGTTGTAACTAGCTCACAGTTTTTTAGCCTCTGGCACACACGTTTTTGTCCTAGGTCAGGAAGGAGGGCTCGAGAGCAAACTAATGTATGCAGTAGCCAAATTACTCACTTACAACTTTAATGCCAGTAGGTCACAAAGTAGATTTTTTTGCTCACAAGACTCCAGAGCTTAGAGGGAGCATTGCTAGCAGGATGTCAACATCCAGGTGTGCTTTTCCTAATGTCCAGCAATTTGGCACCTGCAAGTTGGCAAACCTACAGCAACCGTGGCTGAGAATGATCCCAGCCTTCCTCCCTTCCAAGATCTCAAAGCTTATCCCCAATGACTTACTCCAAAGTAAACCTTCCCAGGATCTGGCTGTGGGGCTTTTCCCAGCTGTTGATTATCTGAAGCTCTTCCAGTCCTCTTTTGCCATTCAAAAGCAAACCTCTCCCCACACCCGGAAAAGAGCTTTTCCTCTCTTTTCTGACCCCTCCCCCCAACTCCTTGCTTGGTCTCCCTAGCAAAAATACTCTGGGAGTTTAACCCTTGCAGTGTTGCAGAGGAAGAGAAAATGTTTCCCATCCTATCCAGGAGGGAGCTTCAGCGAGGCTGCCATCAGCAATGCCCTATCCAACCCAATGGCACTACTCTGGAGTAACTCTGCACGGGGCCTCATTCCCAGAATCTCTCCAGTGCTGTTCAGCCACCTCAGAAAAAGGATCCATGCCGCCTTCTCCTGTATTGCAGATCACAAGGCAGCATCACAGATTCATATTTGCATCTCCTTAATACCCAACACAGGCTTACAAAGCAGAAAAAGAGGCTCAGAGCTGGCCCCGGGAGATGGAGAGTTGAAGGAGAAGGACCCCGATGCCAGCGGCACTTTTAAAGACCCACAGACATTCAGACATAGTGTAAGCTTTCCTGGGCAAGCTGCAAGCACGCTTCCTACCTTGCTTTTTCTGTGCGTGTGCGCGCGCAGGAAAAGCAGCGAAGCCAGTCTCCACGTGCAGCCCACTCCAGCTCCTCTCCAGGCTGAACTGAGGGCTGCTGGGAGCTGGGGTTGGAGCTGGGGTTGACTTGTTCCTTCCCACCCAGTCTCGGAAAGAGGAGGGAGGGGGGAAACCATCCACTTTCAAAATGGGGTGGTGGGGGGAAGGGGGGTAGCAAGGTCTGGGGGGGCTCAATACGTTCAGGAGAGGCGCGAGTTCCTCAACCCCTGCGAAGATTACGCTGGTGGTCAAGAACCACTTAAGAACCAGTAAACAGCCAGTACTTTAAAGTTAAGAACCAGTCCAGAAACACAAACTTCATAGCGTTCTTGCGGTCCAAGTTCCAGTACAAGGCTTTTATTCATGCATGCATCAAGCAGCTGATTTTTACATTAATGAATTGTGCATGACATTGAACAGGCTCCATACATTCCAGTTTCTATGAACTCTCAGTGGGTCCTGTATGTATTTGTATGCTTTCCACAACACAGTAATAATGGCATCCTGGGGCCATTTCAGAGTAGGAAAATGAGGAGAATGCTTACTCCCTCCCAGTGGTGAGTGTGACCCAGGCCAGTATTTTAGATTGGCCTGGGTTAACCACATGGCAATCCATTCCTCACATGGCTGCACATGTCAACTGTGTTCTTCTGGTTGCCACCTTCTAGTTGTTCCCCACTTGGACCACATGGTGTCTACTGGTCTAATTGCCTGTGAGAGAGACAGACTATCAACTCCCATTAATAGAAGAGAAAGGGTAATTTCACCCCTTCCTTCTCACTGCAATCTCCTGATCTATGTGGCTATTAAACCATATGGGTCTTGCAACGCTGTGAATAAACTTTCCCAGAATCTGGAAGGACTGTTTTTGTGTGTGTGTGTGTGTGTGTGTGTCAGGAAAGATCTGTAATCCTTACATCAATGTATGGATTGTGGAATCCAATCCATAACCATTACTATCAACAGTATATCTGCCTCTTCCACCTATTTAAATTATTTTTAAGACACGATAGAACCTCAGCACCTGTTTGGTGTAAAGATGGGCTATTCTTTTTAGTTGGACTAGGTCCCTGTCAAGCAGTTACCTTCCCAGTCCTCCCATCCCTGCCCTTCCCTCCCCTTTCACCACTCAGCTCAAATGTAATGCTAAAGATGGCAAGGGGAAATGGAAACTGAAAGTACAGCATGTTTGCATATATGATGCTACTAGCAAAAATATGTGGCCTATTTGGTTTCTAGGAAGGAAGGAAATTTCATTCAGATAAGTTACCTTTCCAAGCTGGGGAAACAAATGGTGCATATCCAGATTAGATTTTGATTCACTGCTTTCTGACAGTACATCTCTATCACCTAATATCACAGGAAAACATGAAACTGTTTTATACCAAGTCAGGTGATTGGTCTCTCTAGTTCATTATTTTCTGCTTTGACTGGGATCAGCTTTCTAGGATCTCAGGAAGACAAAGGTCTTTCCCAACGCCTTAACTGGAGGAGATGCCAGTGATTGCCTCTGGGCCTTTTTACCTGCACAGGATCTAAGCTTGCCAACACTGTTTTGGTAAAATTCTGGAGATTTAAAGGTGGAACTTGGAGAGGGTGACTTTGGTGACGGAAGAGATCTCACTGAGGTATAAAGCCATTGAGTCCATCCTCCAAAATACCTGTTTTCTCCAGGAGACCTCATCTATGTTATCTAGAGAAGATGCATCATGAAAGCCTTATTGGAATGAAAACTACCAGAATGACTGGAAAATTGGTAGAACTGTGACTAGAAAATGGAGCAGGTTTGGAAGCTTTTTAAACACCCAAGCTATTCTCAAACAACCTGTAAAATCTAACATTACATTTTATTTTAGAGGCATTGAAATCTTTACCTGTCATAATCTCTCCTCCTCCCACACAAAATTATGAAAGCAATACAGGACAATACAAGAAAGATTTGCAAAAGCATTGCAGGGTAATTCACATAAGACAAGGCAAAGTTATTATTTTTATATTTTGTATCAAAGTTTCTTTGCTGAGAAAAAAAACAGGCTTGATTTCAACAGTGAATGCACAGGGGAGGGGGAAATGTTTGGATTCATGTTATGAGCATTAGAGTCAGATCTGTATTCAGTGATTTAGCAACCCACTAAAACAATGAAACTGCATTGCAATAGCCACAGGCAAGGTCAAAACTGCCCTTTCTTGAATGGACCAGGCTAGCTTGATCCTGCCAGATCTCAGAAGCTAAGCAAGGTTGTCCCTGGTTAGTATTTGGATGAGAGACCACCAAGGAAGTCCAGGGTCACTAAGCAGAGGCAGGCAATGGCAAACCACCTCTGAAGGTCTCTTGCCTTGAAAACTGTATAGGGTCACTGTAACTCATTGGTTCCGATTGGACAATTGTGACATGTGACCGTGAAGAAGACTGGAAATATGTATACAGCCTGGGATGCGTGTTGTTGCTTCATCTTTACACTTTGAGACCTTAGAGACTGTGCTGCATCAACATTATCGAGTCCTTAGACTTGTATACATTATCATTCTTGAGTTTTTCAAGACTGTTATTGGGGGTTAACTCCTGTGGTTAGTCCAGTTACCACTAGTTAGCAGAGTGCTTAAATAAAGCTATGAATGCAGCAGCATTATTTATCAGGTTACTCAGCTTACAAAGCTACACAGAGCCACGTTGCAAGTTTAGAAGAGAAATACTTCTGTCTTTATTTGCGAAGTACACTTTGGATAGGAAAGAGTAGGGACAGGATAGAGTACTAACTTACTAACTAAAGGATGGAAGCAGATGGCAAGAGGACCATCTGCTTCATGGTGCCAAGAGAAGACCACATGTCTCTCTCTTCTCTTGGTGTGTGCTGGGGAGAGAGTTTGTCTTCATCTAAGAGAGAAGGGAAGGAAGGGGAAATGGTCCCTAAGGACACAATCTGCATTTCAAAGGGGACAGTGGCAGAAGAGTAAACACAGAAAGAAAGGTCATTGTGCCTATCTAGCTATGTAGTCCCTCTTGCCATTAAGTCTGGATGTCTGAGACACAGGGACATTACACCTGGAAGTTCCTACAACTGTTGGCATTAGATTGGCTTGTGGTCTTTATTGGAATTAGTTGTGTGTAATTTTGCCTCTGTGCTAATCTGTAAAGTTCGTATTTTATAGAACTTATTTTTCTAATATTGCTAACAATATATTGATATACAAAAGAATATTATGGAGATATAGAGCAGGACAATTTTGGCCGGATGCCCACTTTTTCAGAGGACACTTTTTGGAGGCCCAACCTCTGAAAGGTCCAGGATTTGCTTCTGTCTGATAAAATCAGCAGAAGTTGCAGGGGCTGCCAGATCCCTAAGCAGCTGCATGGTCTCCAGAGCTACCAACAGCTGGAAAAGGAAGCTCACCAGGCTGTCTGGAGTAAATTAAAGATGAGGGGCTGTCAGAGGGGAGAGCAAGGGGCTTAAAGAGTTTCCTATCAACAGTTAATGACTCGATAACAGAGAGAGCTGTCACTTTGGAGTGCTGTATTTCTATTTAAATTACGATAATGTGCAAATTTGCATCTACAAATGCAAATTAGCATACACTAATTCTGTGCGTATTATGCTCCCCCCTCCTCTGGACTCTTAGCCATTTTTTAGATGGCCACACCTCTCAAAATTCCAAAGGTGCTTGCAGGGTCAAAAAGATTAGGGACCCCTGAAAACAGTTCAACCACATTGCACATTTATCATATTGTCTTTTTTTTTTTGGTCAGGTGACTAGTCCTTCTCTTCAAAGCCACATGCATGCAACTACACACAGAGACCATGAGGTGCAATATCTAGTGGTACATGGAACCATCTCCTGCAGTATGAGGAGGTGAGAGGCCGTGGCTCAGTGGAAGAGCATCTGCTTGTGATGCAGACGTTTCGATCCCTGGCATCTCTAGTCCAAAAAAACCCCCAAAACAGTTAGCAGGTGATGTGAAATACCTCTGCCTGATGAGCTGCTGGAGAATTGCTGACAGTCGGAGTACACAAGTACTGGTCTCGATGGACCAATGGTCTGAATCAGTATAGTAATTTGTCAGCAGATTCAGACGTTCATGGGTCTCAAACGGCGGGATGTTGGGGACTTGGCCACTCAAGTGGCTCCATAGAGAGATGTCCTTTATTATTATTTTTTTAATTTGTTTGTTGATTTGTTAATCAATGTTTTGTTTAAAAATTGTTCAATAAAAAAAAAATGAAGGCAAAAGCCTGAATATAGAGCCAGTTGATGCTGTCACCTTGCCAACCTTGCCAACATGAAGAACTGAGATGGGACCACCACTTGGCCCAGTTTTCCACATTGCTTAGCACAGGGGTCCCTAGCCTGGTTCCTGTGGATGCCGTGATGCCCTGGACACCTTTCCTGGTACTCACCGAATGTTTTTACAAAGTGAATGGGCCTTTGCCCAACAGGGCTTCTGATTGGTCATTGGAGATCTGATGGGCTGTGCACACCTTTTCAAAAGGGGCTTTGGCAGCAGCTGTCACCACAGCCCAAGGATCTTCACTGTGGGACTGAAGGTAAGTTGTGTGTCAGCAAGAAAATATAAATATATATATATTTAAATGTTCATTTTTAAAAGCATCCTGTTACACAGCTTCTGTCCGAAATGTTGAAGTGTTACTATGAGTACAAAGTTTGAGTAAGGTGGCACCTTTAAGATCAACAAAGTTTAATTCTTTCTGAATATAAGCTTTCATGTGCATGCACACTTCTTCAGATACATTGAAATAAGACTTCCTCAACCATTATATATATATATATATAGAGAGAGAGAGGAGGGGTTAGTTGCCAGGAAGGGCTAATTAGAGTCAAGATGCATAAGTAACTGAGCAATAAGCATAGCGGTAAGTATAGCTAAGCAGTTGGTAAGACCTGTGAATAGCAGCAAAATAGCATACGGATAATAAAAGTAAATAAACAGATGTGAGAAGTAAGCTTGAATCCAGTGGCACCTTTAAGACCAGTGAAGTTTAATTCTAGGTATAAGTGAGAAATGAGTGACTTAGCATGTGTAGTGAGATAAGAACCCAATCTCTTTTGTTAAGTCCTGGGGGTTCCATTGTCCTGAGCGTGGTAATAGCTTCTAATTCAGCAATCTCCCATTCCAGTCTCTTTCTGAAATTCTTTTGCAATAAAGCAGCTACTTTGAGGTTCCCCATTAAGTGTTACTAATGTTATGTATAACCTCACTCCCAGACATTTGTGGTGAGCTCCGCTCCCTGTGGCAGCCATTTTGTGGCTGGCTCCACCTCCAATGGCAGCCATTTTGTGGTTGCACCCTATTGCCTCTTATAAGAATTCCAAAAGTGCCCACAGGCTCAAAAAGATTAACATATGTTAGAAAAGGAGAAGAGGGGTGGTGTGCATCTTACCTACTTACCTGGGATACTAAATCTACTGATAAATGTAGCCCAAAAAGCATGCTGTAGTGGTTAGAGTGCTGAATTACTATCTAGGAGAGCAAGGTTCAAATCCCTGCTCTGCCGGGAAAGGTTGCCGGATGATTTTGGGCCAATCTCACACTCTAAGCCTAACCCACTTCATAGTTTTGTTGTGAGGATAAAATGGAGAATTGATATAAGCCGCTTTGGGTCCCCTTGGAGAGAAAGTTGGGGTATCAATGAAGCAAACAAATTAATCAGAGAAAATCATACACTGAAGCATCAGAAGCACAGAAGGCTTAATTCCTACAATTTATTCCACGTCTAGTTTTTGTCATTGGCCCGATAAGGCTCACCTTCAGTCAGCGATATTTTTTAATTATAACCAATGGGACTTCTCTTTTTATTGCTACTTCTGTCCTCCTATTAAGCTACATAGAATTTATTCCACTTCTCTTAATTATACATAAGTGTTCCTTGGAAACGCATTAAGTGGAAAGCATGGGACCTGGAATTCTGGTAGCATCACAAACCAGCCTAGGGATTTTCACGGGCACAAACTGGGTGAGGTTCTGCACAGAATCCTATGCCAAAGCCCAAGTACAACGATCTCAAAGATGCCTAGTATCTAGCACTCTTGCTAAAACAATGGCAGTAAGTTATATTGGTGCACTGCTCACCTAGGGCAATTGGCAAAATTTGTTCACAGGAGGAAAAGCCACAAATAAGCAACATACACAAACTAAACAATGGTTGTGGTCAAACACACTAAATAATCCAATTTCAATCCACTTTCAATCCCCTTTCCTACTGGATTTTGCCCATTCACACAGGTCCTTTCCGCATTTGCCTGCCACTCCATATCTTCTCAGTGTTCAAGTCAAGGCAATTTAAGTCCATGGCAAATAACCCTGGGGCAGAAGAAGAAGAAGAAGAAGAAGAAGAGGAGGAGGAGGAGGAGGAGGAGGAAGAGGAGGAGGAGGAGGAGGAGGAGGAGGAGGAGGAGGAGGAGATTGGATTTATACCCCGCCCTTCACTACCCAAAGGAGTCTCAGAGCGGCTTACAAACTCCTTTCCCTTTCCCTCCCCACAACAGATACCCTGTGAGGTAGGTGGGGCTGAGAGAGCTCTGACAGAACTGTTCCTTTCAAAGACAGCTCTTATCAGAACTATGGCTTGCCCAAGGTCATCCAGCAGGTGCAAGTAGAGGAGTGGGGAATCAAACCCGGTTCTCCTAGATTGGAGTCCGCACACTTAACCACTACACCAAACTGGCAGGCTGAAACCAGACTGACCACTGAAGGGAGATAAGGTAATGCAGAAGGGGGGGGACCCAGAATAAAAAGAGGGTTGAAGTCAGTTTTAGTACAGAATGGAGGGGAAACTGGATTAAAAAGAAGGTTGAATTTGATTTTAGTGCAGAATTGTTTGGGGGACATCATAGTGAACATGGATTAAAAAGATAGTGCAGAAAGGGCCCTTATTGCATGCCACTTTCACTTTGATTGTCAGATTTTATGGCAGTGTCTACGCTTTCACTAAGTTTGATCTCTCGGTTGTATGGTAGCCGTCTACAGAGATTTATGGCTATTTTATGGCCATTCAGGGGTTGATTCTGCAGTCAGTATAGTGTCGGCCTGGGGTATATGAATGTAGTTTTGAGCCACATCATTTTCCTGTTCCAGTGTTGATTTGGTAAAGGTGAAGGTTCCCTTGCTTGAAAGCCAGTCGAATTCGACTCTAGGGTTGCAGTGCTCATCTCCGTTTCCAAGCCGAAGAGCCAGCACTGTCCGATGACATTTCTGTGGTCATGTGGCCAGCATGACTAAATACCAAGGCACACAGAATGCTGTTACCTTCCCACTGAAGCACTACCTATTTTTCTACTTGCAATTTCTTGCTTTCGAACTCCTAGGTTGGCAGGAGCTGGAACCAGAAACGGGAGCTCATTCTGTCATGTGGCACTCGGGTCTCGAACTGCTGAACTACTGACCTTCCAGCCTGCAGTTCAGCGTCTTAACCACTTGAGCTACTGCAGCTCCTGGGCGGAGCAAATGCTAGATGCAGATTGGGCCACTGTAAAATCCACTTTAAAAGTGTACTGAAAGTGGATTGAAAGTGGATCATTTAGTGTGTGTGAATGCAGCCAATGTCTTCCTTTTACTCTATGGAAGGAGGTTTGTATTTCCTTTCTCGTTCTCTCACATATTCTGCTGCAATGAAAAGGAATAAGCCTCGCAGCAGTCAACACAAAGCCTTAAAGATCGGTTTTCTAACTTAAATGGATACATACCAGAACTGAAGAGTCTCAGTGAATGATTGGAGTTAATTTCTTTGATGCCACCGGGTGCTCTTCCTGCCAAGCCCTAAACACAGGGAAGAGGTTTTATTTATGCGTTTGAAATGGAAACGAAATGCAAACCTGCATTTATATCCAGGTTTCTGAAGGAAGTTAAATGATTTTCATCTTGCTTCCCCCCCCCGCCCCATTCAGCAAGCGAGGAATAGAAAAGAGAAATCTCTAGGCAAACAAAAGGGAAAAGGCAGAAAACTGCCATTGTAAAGTTATTAGAGCTTAGACTCTCCTACTGTCACGTTGCTAATTTAACCACTGAAAGGGCTCCCAGAAAGGAAAAGACCCCCATTCCAATCCCAACCCAAATGGGTGATAAAATAAGAGCTTATTACTAATTTTATTGTTTGTTCATGTATAGTTTGATATTTCAATAAAATGTTTATCTATTAAAAAAAAAAGATAAAATAAGAGCTGCACTCTTCGTTTTTCTGTTGCTTGATCGTGACCTAATAAATCACTGTTATATGCATTACAAGTCATCTGTATCACGTCAATAATACTTTGAACTCAAGGAGAAGCAATCCTAAAAAGGCCTACTCAGCCTCAGAAGTCTACTCAAATCTATTTAGTGGGGCTTATCCCCAGGAGAGTGTTTTTAGGATGGCAGCATGAATCTTCTTGTAATGTACCCAGCACAGAACATGTGCTCAGGCCAGCCATGTACTCGGACCAGTTCCAGTCGGTCCGACATGCAGCCGGGCAAAGTGCCTGAGCTTCGCTTCAGAGGACACTGGACAGTAGGATCCTAGCTCCCTTCCAATTGGGGAGCAGGGATCCTAGGGGATAATTCAGTCAATGTAAATAGTCCAATCACGGGGTTAGTGTGTGTTGGGGAGTGGTTTTCTTTGGGAATAAAAGCCGGCCTGTGAGCCGGCTTTAGTTGTCTTGTTCCTGATCTAATAAAGACGTATGAGAGCTGAAATCACTCATCAGTCTCAGGACTTTTCACTTCTAAATAACATGAATTGAAGCTGATGTTCACCACAGTTCTCAGAAAACAGCTGTCATCTTGAATTTTATATAAGAACATGGAAAGAGGAATTCCTGGCATGAAGGCTGGGGATCAGTTTGCCCTGGCCCCATGGTTTCAAATGAAGAGACTCATCGGGCAATCCGAAGGGGGAACCAGCCAATGGGGAGACATGACTGACAAGCATATATTCTTGTCATACCTCCCCCAGCTAGCCAAGATGGGGCTGGTCACCTCTCAGGTCATTATGGGCATTATGATAAACCAGGCTGGTGGAAGACATAGGTCAAGTATGGAGTTAGGGTGGATCTGCCCAACAAGAGCAGCCATAATCAGGCTGCCTAGTGCAGCCTGCCCCTTCAAATGTGTTAACATAGTTAATTGTAGGATGTAGATAAGCTGTTTAAAATAAACTAGTGAACCCAAGCTGTTGTCTTGTGTCTTTGTTTGTGGGGTGCATGGGCAGCAGATATAGTGTGAGTTTCTACTCACAGTATATTCAGTTTCTACTGAATTTCCCAACCTCACTGTTTGGAGACACACAAATATTGTTTCAGTATTGTGCATTTATCTGGGCATTTATTTATTTTCTGGATTTTTTTTTTCCAGATTGTATTTTCCTTTTAAATTTTACAGTAGTGTTAATGTTATTATGCCCCAGTCTGTGTACAAATGAAATATAATAAATAGTGCAAAGCTGCCTTGGTGGCCCTGATTGGTCAGAAAGGAGGATAAATGCAAATAAATAAATAACATGTAATGACATACAATAAAATGCAAGTAATGACAATGGCTTAAACATGATCTAATATGGTGTTAAAAATTCAAGCTAGGAACACCAAAAACAAGGGGAGCGGTGGTGCAGTGGGTAATTCCCCTGCTTAACTATAACACCTGAACTGCCAAGCTTTGCCTGTTCTAGCCCCACACTGGTGTGAACAACCTAACCTTGTCCCTAGCTCATCGTCTACCCAGTGATACGAAAGCTTTGGCAAGTAGATAAATTGGGGACCACCCGTAAGGGGGTGGGCACACTATTCCCTCTGGGAGGTGTTAGCTGCCGAGTGTGATTTCTGTGGTGCAGCAAGATCAAAAGATGGATCTGTTTTGGCACTCCTGCAGTGAAGTGAGATGGCCAGGCGGTGGCAGTGTGGCAGTGCGACATCAAGAAGCCCGGACATCATCAGCCAGCCGACAAAGAATACATGCCATCGGGACACGACTGATTCAGCCTGCAGTGGAATCCTCCAACCAGCTACAATGTGTGCAGTTAACAATATTGTATGTTGTCTCCCCTATCCCCCATGAACATTGTTAGTCCATTTGTCATGAGTAACTGTAAATCGCTCTGAGCCCACAAGTGTGTGGGGAAAAGCGATCAATAAATTGAAAGTATTATTATTATTATTTATTAAACAAAAAATACGCCAGATGAAAATGCTCACAAAAGTAGCATACAGAAATTACCACCCCATCATACATTCCTAATTTCTTCCCTCCATGTGTAGATGTATCAGAAACCTAAGCTGTCTCAGAGGGTGGTGTTGGGGGATTCCTGCTCTGCCACCATTGACCTGTGGGATTTTGTACATATCTTTGCAAAGTGACTTCTGGAGAGTTTTTATAATTAGACTGATCATTCTTCCTATTTACTGGCCAGAGGTAGGGAATTACAAGCCCTCAGCCCCAGTTTCCCACCCCTGAGAAACTGAGGTATGGGGGAAAAAAATGACCTCCACAAAGTGATGCTTTAGGAATTTCCCTTAGTCTCTATGGTACAAACCACAGAGACTACAAAAGGCAGTCTACAGCAAACTCCCCAATCAATCAGCATTTGCTAAGACAGTGTTGGGAACGTTACTCTCTAGGCTTGCCAGGTCTTGGGTTCTAGCAACACAATAATATAATCAACATAATTTTGGCTTCAATTTTGGATGTGGATTCAATTGCTATGACATTCTGATCACTGCTGATGTCAGTGTGATAACATTTATTCTCTTCCTGGTTGATTCAGCTAATCAACTAATTTAGACGTACTTAGAATGTATCCTGTTTATCTGCACTGATTTTTGTTCTGGTTACCTGCTTATTTTAGACCTAAGCAAAACCATACAATACTGTCTAGCCGGTGGATGTGAATACAAGAAAGGCTGCTATTGTCATTATTGATGGTGACCATGAACTTCAGAAGCGCTGATCATCTCTCTCTAAAAATGGGTGTTCCATGCCACTAAGAATTATGTCCCCCAAACGAACAATGGATCAAAGTGACTGGGTGAACATCATTTCACAGAAAGGTTCCAACCTCCAATATGTTGTTTGCATTCTTTGAGGGGACAGAGGGTAAGAGGTACTTAATCACACAATTTTTCATTGTCAAAAACTATTTCAGCAAGGGCTTTTCATCAGCATAGAATCTGCAAAATGCCATCATGTTAAAACCATGAATATAAGAATGCAACCAAGGAATCCTGAAAGACCACTTCTTCAAAACATGGCTGCTGATCTGCAGAACTTAATGTGTGTGTCACAGCAGAAGGGCAGATGACACAGACCCCAAAAGCACATTGAAATGTACTTGAACTGAAGTCATCTGTCAAATATACATTTTTTAAAAAAAGAAAATGGAGGAACTTCTATTTGGAGGAACTTTATGGTAGAAGGGGCTGTGGCTAGGTGGTACAGTGTTTACTCGGCATGCAGAAGGTTCCAGGTTCAGACTGTGGCATCTCCAGTGAAAAGGATCAGGTAGTAGGTGATGTGAAAGACCTCTATTGGAGACCCTGGAGGAGCTCCTGCCAGGCTCAGGTCCCATTCACATGCAGAAGTAGTCGTGCAATACACATGAATGACGGGCGGATTTTCTGGGCACTATCACATGAGAACATCTGACAAGCGTCCCGTACCCATCGCCAACCCATTTCGCTCCACTGAGGATGCAGTGTAAAAAAAATACTGGGGAAAGGGCAGTAGCAAACGGGTTTGTGATGGGCCACAGATGGACTTCCCCATGTGATCGCTCTGGCACACTCCCATTGCATCACTGATCCCTCATTGGAGCGCATCCAGAAACATGTGGTGGAGGAAAAACCCTAATTCACCTGCCAATGTGACTGATCACGCTGTGATGGGTCAAATTGATATGGCACAAAAAGCTTCGCTTTCCCCGCAGATTATCTTGCTTGTGTGACCGCAGCCTCAGTAGACAATACTGACTTTGATGGACCCAGGGTCTGATTCAGTGTAAGGCAGCTTCATGGCTTCATGTGTTTTTCCCCATCTTGATACAGAATGGACACTCACAGCTTTTTCAGAGGGCTCTCTGGACTTTTGGAAAGAGCTGATCCCTCCCCTATCATTCCCATAACATTTCTGATACCTCACCACTGTCCTCAGTTTTGTAGCTTAATGCTTGCAAGGAGGCAACACAAGGCAGGATTTTTACCATCGTATTTTATTCTTCTGTCTCTCTTACAGCCCCTGCTCTCCTCTCTCCTCCATCTTTCTTTCTCCATTCCACTCTGCTTTCTTTCCCTTCAATATAGAGGGCCCTAGACTACATTCTCCCTAAGGGGACAAACTTCTAAACTTCAGCAATGCCATCACTTGCAAAAGGGCTATTAAAATACATCACTCATCTAGTTTGTTTCTTCCCACTGACTTGCAAGTTCTCCTTTGCTTTTTCCCAAATATACCTTCCAACAGCAGGGATTGGGAATGTGTGTACAAAAGGCAGGTCACAATGAGGCCTTAAAGGTATAAGAAATTACAATCCCAGTGCAAAGAGCTTTTGGAATTGCCATTTTATATGGCATGTGGATCCTTACTAAACTTGCTCCATCCTGCTGCTGACGGAAGGGAAAGGTAGAAAGGTTACGGCAGGTCTGTACAATTTAAAATGTAGCAAGAGTTTGGCTTGGATCACAGATCCACTCATCATTACTTCCATACTGGAAGGAGGGTCATTTCCATCCTTGTCTCCAATTCCTTAATATCCCTGACAATTTTTGACATAGGAAGATCCACTCATCATTACTTCCATACTGGAAGGAGGGTCATTTCCATTCTTGTCTCCAGTTCCTTAATATCCCTGACAATTTTTGACATAGGAAGATCCACTCATCATTACTTCCATACTGGAAGGAGGGTCATTTCCATCCTTGTCTCCATTTCCTTAACATCCCTGACCATTTCTGACATAGGAAAATCTCCCCTTTTCCCATTTTTTAAAAAATTGCAAAGAAAACTCCACTCTTCCCAAAAGGGATTCCATGCAAACGATTTCTTCAAAATAAGCAAACATATGATAATTTTGTTCATCACATGTCCAAAAAAATGGTTAAAACAGGAGTTCTCTAAGGCTCTGTCCTCTAATTCTGGACAGCTAATTGCAGGTCCTTCCATCAGGACAGGGAGATGTTTTGTAATTCAGGAGGGTCTTCCCCCACTGGAAGAGCTTCTTGTGTCTGAGGAAGACCAGAGGAACTCCATTGCAGTTAGGAGTGGAAGATGCAACCCATAATGATCAGTTTCATCACGTCAACTGTACCATCCTAAGCAGGTTTACTCCCAGGAAAGTCTTCTTAGGATTTCACTGTAAGAGCCCTAGAAACACAAACATTTGAGTGCTTACATGTTTCAATGGTCATGCATGCTGCAGAATGGAAAAGCAAGCTATGAAAACTGAAAACAGTCTGTTGTCGAAGGCTTTCACAACCAGAGTTCAATAGTTGCTGTAGATTTTCGAGGTTGTGTGGCCATGGTCTTGGCACTGTAGGACCTGACGTTTTGCCAGTATCTGTGACTGGCATCCTCAGAGGTATAACACAGAGGTATATACCTCTGAGGATGCCAGTCACAGCTACTGGAGAAATGTCAGGTCCTCCAACGCCAAGACCACGGCCACACAACCCGGAAAATCTACAGCAACTAATGAAAATAGTCTGTTTTTCACAGCTACTTGGGGAGGGGCCATGGCTCGGTAGAAGAGCCTCTGCTTTGTATGCAGAAGGCCCTGGGTTCAATCTCCAGCATCTCCAGTTAAAACAACCAGGCAGTAGGTGACGTGAAATACCTCCTCCTGAGGTCCTGAAGAGCTGCTGCCAGCCTGAGTTGACAATACTGAATTTAATGGCCCAAGGGTCTGATGCAGCAGAAAGCAGCTTCCCTGAAGCTCTTCCCAGGTCACCAGCCCTCTCAAGCCTTTCATTTACAGTGTCACTGGCTCCTTAAGCGGCTCTCTGAAACTGGAGGTGGGAGCAGAAAGTCCCCCCTATCAAAACTGAGATTCTTGGGAAAGCAGAGAGTTGCCTGGATAGTGTATTTGAGCAACATGCTGACATTTGTGGTCATCCAAGGGCCATCACACAAGGGCCATTTTCTGCCTGCCAGTCCATTATCTACTTCCCTCCCCCAATTCCACCCAAGGGCAACCCATAAAGACAAAAACACCACAAACACCACATGTCATAGCCATTAGTACAATGAGGCAAATCAGGGCTGTGGAAATATGTTCAGTCCCTCTAGCGTTTTCTTATTGTACAATTGAATTTGCTTTACACAGAAGCGCATTTCAATTCTTGGCCCAGACTATGACAAAACCATAAATCAGAGCAGAGATGAGTTCTTGGTCTATGAGGGGCTGCCCAGATCTCCAGCAGTCAATGTTTCCTTTGTTTATACCCTGGTTCAGCACTGAGTTATGCACCATGATTATTGTACGTTTGGCAACTCAGAAATATGGCTGTTTTTTGTAATTTATTTCTCTCTCAAATGAATAAGGCATACTTCAGGATTTTTTTAAAAAAAAATCTCACTGATGCCTCTTGGAAAAAAATGCTACAAAACACTGCCATTCATCATTGCTCCTCTGCCTTAAGATGGGTTTCTCTTACATTAACCGTTGCCAAGAGGGCTTATTGAGAATGTGAGGAAGAAACAAGAAATGGATTCACTTGCCCTACACAGACGGAATGAATGCCCAAGCTGCCTTAATGGCAGAACTCATTTAAACATTTGGAACTTTTATGATAGGCTTAATGTCGGAATTATGTGATGCTTATGCTAATGTTGCCCTTCTTATTCAAGCTGGACTAATTACTTCCAAAGATTATGCTTTCGTAATCATGGAGGCCAGTTTTGTTCTCGGCTACCTTGGCAGAACTTCTTGAATAGGTTTGTGCCAATTTACTTCCCTGCTGCTATTTCAGCCTTTGGCTCAGGTGTACACCCTTCATCTAAATGTACACTTTGCCTTTCTTATATTTAGATATGTGTAGGGTACGTTCCAGGAGGGAAGGTGGCATGGTATGGCCCAATCTCGTCAGTTCACAGAAGCTAAGCAGAGTCAGTACTTGGATGGAAGACCACCAAGGAAGGCTCTATGGAGGGAGGCAATGGCAAACCACTTCTACTTCTCCCTTGCCTTGAAAACCCCTTGCTGGGATCATCAGAAATCAGTTGCAACTCAATGGCACTTACATATGTAGGTTGCATTCCAGGGATGTTCACTGCTCCTAATCCTAAAAGCTACATGACAAAATTCTCATGTGCTTGGATTCCAGAGAGGCAGCCATGATGTTCTCTACATCACTCCATCCTATCATATCTCCCAGCATCAGCTAGCCAACTTGCTGTTTCTAGAAGACTTCCTGTTTTCAGGTTCCACAGATTGTATTGTTTTCATTACCCTCCTTTTCACTGGGGCTCCTTTGGCTTCAGGATGGTGATGGGGCAGAGAGCAGAGGAGAAGGCTAGTTTTCAGGGTACCAAAATGTGCATGACACTGGGAGTTCCATGTATGGAGCACTGAGAATTTTTCAGTTATATTTTTAAAAAATCATGTAGGAGGGAGAACCCAATTCTAATAGGGACTGTTGCACGGGGGGAAGGAGTATTAGCCCTTCCCCACTGTGCGTGCCATTTTTGTTTCTTGAAAATGGTCCTCAGGAGCGGTCATTTGTCCTATTGGTACCTATGTTACATTAGAAATATGTGAACAGAAACCTTTACAAAGTTCCAGATCAATGGAAGCATTGTCACAGGTAACCATGAGGGCAAGGGAAGATGTAGGGGAGGTCCTAAATGTTAAGGTCCCACTCTTGTATGTGAATGGTAGGGTAGGGTTTAATATGTTCTATGGAACTCACTTAGAAATATCACAGCTAGTGATTGGGCAACTCAGCCAACTTCTGGATGTTGCTGCAGATGAGAAAACTGAATACAGGGATGGAAAGACTTTACCAAGCTGTAGTTTGGTTGTTGGATTAATTGCAGCAAAAAATACAAAAATACATTCTAGGATGTCAGTTTTGAGACATGGGTTAAATGCTGGGTTTTCTTTAATAACAGTTGATCTGCATCATGTATCAGTCAAGATGAACCCATCTGCTGGGCTGCCTGACAGCTGCCAGCGATATAGGCAATCCCTTGAAACTTCACCTAGAAATGCTGCCATTTCTTGCCTTTTCTTGCCTGCACACCAAACAAGGTACTGAGAAGAGCTGAACCCCCAACACGTCCCCCTCATGCTGATCAGACCCAGCCATAAGGGGGTCTCCTCCCAAACACCACTGCATTTGGTCACCCATGACACACCCTCACCATTAGATGCTTCAGGGTACTTACCAGATATCCTTACCTTAAGCAAATAATCCACACACCCTGCATTTTCCCAAAGAATGTACTATAACCAAACACCAACAGTGAAGTTAAGCTTTGAGCCTACATGCATTTCACAGAGGGTGCTTGTAAATTCAGGTTATAACATCATGGCCTGAAAAATCTGCTTCCCACCCATCTGGCTTTTTAAATCTTGTAATAACTGGAATTGCTAAAGTTTATGAATTATTATTTAGTGCCAAATTATTATTTATTGTTTAATCAATACTGTAAGCTGCTCTGAGCCCACTTGAGGGATTGGATGGGATATAAATGGATTAAACTAAACTAAACTAAACTATCCTGCCTGATGAAGACTTCTGGTTAGTTCTGGTGAGCTTGTGCAGTGTTTTGTATCAATTTGGTTGGCCCTAATAAATAAGATTGGGAGGGAGGGCAGCATGGAAGAAGGAGGAGGAGGAGGAGGAGGAGGAGGAGATTGGATTTATACCCCACCCTTCACTCAGAGTCTCAGAGTGACTTATAAACTCCTTTCCCTTCCCCTCCCCGCAGTGGACACCCTGTGAGGTAGGTGGGACTGAGAGAGCTCTTTCAAGAACTGCTTTTTCAAGAGCAGCTGTAACAGAACTATGGCTTGCCTAAGGTCATTCAGTGGAGGAGTGGGTAATCAAACCCAGTTCTCCCAGATTAGAGTACGTGCACTTAACCACTACACCAAACTAGCTCAATCTCATCAGATCTCAGAAGCTAAGCAGGGTCAGTACCTGCATGTAAAATCTCCAAGGAAGCCTCTGCACAGGAAGTCACTGGCAAACAAGCTCTGCTTCTCACTTGCCTTGAAAGCCCCTTGCTGGGGTTGTCATACATACATACCTAATATAAGGTTGCCAACTCTGGGTTGGGAACTTTCCAGAGATTTAGGGGTGGAGCCTGAGTTGGCAGGCAGAACTCTGTAGGTTGTCGTGCCATAGAGTCCACCTTTCAAAGTTGCCATTTTCTCCAAGAGAACTGATCTTTGTAGTCTGGAGGTCCAACTTGGAGGCTGGGAACCGTACTCGATTCTATTCTTCATTTTGGATTTTGCATGGGTCAATGTGATGTACACCTTTTTTCTCCATCTAGTTAAGGACTAACTAATCCAGTGACCCTGAAACATTAGAAAGGGGACCGAGCAGAACAGCATTAATGATTTGGAGGAAATGGCAACTGAAATGGTTAAAGGGAATATCTAAGTACATTCCGTTAGAGGCTTTGGATGAAGAGGAAGAGGATGAGAAATCTTGGCTATTACTCAAACAGAAAGGGTATACTAGGTTACAAAATATAATATGTGGGCAGACACTTAAATCATTACCAACATTATATGAGGAAATAGGAGGGAAACATTGGTTGAAGATTACAGGTTTGTATAACAGACTCAAAAAAGATGATTGAAAATAAAACTTTGGCTATGGGGGAGCCAATGGAGGAGTTATTACGATTAATGACAAATGCAAAGAGAGGATTAGCAGGCAGAATATATAGGAAGATGGTGATTGACAGGGATCAAATAAGAACCCTGTATCAGGGAAAATGGAGTGCAGAAACATGTTTAGCAGATCAAACAGCTAATAGAATTATAGATGGTATACAGGAGATAAAAGTAGATAAATTTAGAGAACTGGAATTTTACACCAAATAGTACAGAACCCCGGCAATATTACCTAATATATTCCCACAACTAAGCTCAAACTGTTGGCACTGCAGGAATGGGAAAGGATGATACTCCCATATGTGGTGGAAGTGCATAGAAGCTAAAGGTTTTTGAGAGAAAGTGACAGAGCAGCTTTATAAGTTTTTTGCAATAAGACCAAAGATAGACTTGGAACTGATGTTAAGTAGCACCTTAGGAAACCAAGTTATTGGAAAAGGAGGACAGGATCTATTTAAAGCAATGGTGCTAGTTGGCAAAGCAGTAATAGCATTCGGTTGGAAAGATAAAACCAGACGGACAGAGGTAAACTGGCAGAATTATTTATTTGAATATATCCAATCAGACATAATAGCCATCTCTAACCAAGATCAACTATGGGAATTAAGAATAGGAAAGATTAGGAAAAAAATGGCATTTGTACTTAAAATGGGTCATGGAAGGTCAAAGGCGAGACGTTCAGTGGAAGCTCCTAGGTTTGTGTCCCTGGCTAGAAGGGACAAGTAGTTAAGGTAGGGGAGGAGGGACAGAAAGCAAGAAAGTGAAGATGAATATATGTGTGAAAAATAACTGTCCAAATCATATTAAAACTTCTCACCTCCGATTTCAGGACATGAACAATCTTCGGCTATGATTTTAAAGAGCATAAGGAAGAAGAAAAGGAAATTAAGAAGGATTAAAAAGGAAGAAGCCTTAAAGACCAACTCTGCTCAGCTGGATACGAGGAAATAGATGAAGCAAGAAGGACAGAAGGAGGATTTATATAAGGGATCTTCGCCGAAGATACAGAAATAGCATATAAACTTTGCGGGGAGGGAGGGCAGAGTATACAACATGTATGGGAATAGGGATGGGTTTGAATGTAATGTACATAAAAAATATTTTTAAAAAAACCCTAATCCAGTGACCCAACTTGTTCATCATAACCCACTTCTCCCTGGAAATGTGAAGCAGATGCAGATCTCTCTCTCTCTCTCTCTCTCTCTCTCTCTCTCTCTCTCTCTCTCTCTCTCTCTCTCTTTCTGGAGGAGCCCAAAAATTCCTACTTGAACCTGAAAACACCAGCTAATCTCACATTGCCTTGCACTGGAAACTAAGATGCCAGATGGAAATGCTCCTCGGTCTATCTGGGAATCAAATATTTAGCTGAATACTAATTTCCATCCTATCTTTGGATGCTGACAAGGCCTTAATTAAGACGGTCATATATGCCAGCATGCTGCAACGTTGCCAACACACTACCTACAGCATAGATGAAGGGGTGCTTTGTTGGGATTCCCTCAGAACATTTTTGTGATTGCGTCTTGTGAATGGTTGATTTGTTATTGCATGTTTTTTTCTTTACTGTCCTAAACACACTGTAGCCAGAGAGAAATTTCTTGTGAAATGGTTCTTGAAATATTCAGTCATTTCTGAACCCACCAAATAATTCTGTACCCACTGTTTCTGAGCGGTGTTTTTTGTAAAGCCGGCCTGGTTGATGTGGATAATTGTTTATTTGCTGTTGTTTTTAATTTTTAATTCCCCCTCCGTGGTGTGTGGCTTATGGGTTGTTAAACCTGAATAAACACATTGCCCTGCTGAAGGGAGAATAGCTGGGAACTCCTAAGGGCCAAATACAGCTGCCAGAGGACACAGCATGCTTAAATACATTTTAAGCTGATTCACCCCATAGTCTGGGAGGCATGGTGCTCCTGCCTCCATCAGCACTCTTTCTGGAAGAGTGGATGTGGGTGTGTAACCCCCCCCCCCAACACATAAGTATGTGGGACAGGTTCCTTCCACACAAAACCCCTTCACACTGAACTCTTGCCAATCTATTATGTACTACTAAATTCAATGGGATTTACTGAGATCCTTGCCTACTTCACTTCTGTCTTCCAACTAGGGGAGTGTGCCAAATATACTGAGCCCAATAAATACCTGAAAAAATACCTTATTGGTATTTTCCAGGTATTTATTCAGCTCAATACAGATTAGACAATCTGTTAGGGCTACCAAAATAGCCATGCCCAAATAAAAGCCAAAATCATGCTGCCAAATTTAAAGTTTAAATGCCTTCTGAGTTCACTTGACCTGAATTGGGGGGGACACCTGAATTATTTTTTGCACACCCCTACTTCCAACCCAAGAAGTGACAGAACCCAAGAAGTGAAAGCAGGTGTGGTGTAGTGGTTAGAATTAAACTAGAATCTAGGAGAACCAGGTTCATATTTCCACCCTGCCATGAAAGCTCCTACAGGGTTGCCAACCTCCAGATGGGCCAATGGAACACTGCAATTACAGATCAGCCTAGAACTTTTTGGTAATTGATTAGACAGTGGTCACACTTGTTAATAAGTGACTGTATTCTGTTAGACTGAATTGTTTAAGGCTTTGCTTCCCTTGATGATTTATGCAGTCCTGATGAAGTCTGAGGAAACCCCTGCCACTCTGGAATAGGGCGTTGACCACTGGAATCTTCTTGAACTTTTGTTACAAAGGATTGTCAGAACTTTTTGTACCAACTGGGGACTTTACCCCACTTGTGAAACAAGTTGTATTGAGATAGCTCTATACTTGATTGCTGCAGTGTGTTGCAGTGTCTTTACAGTTGTTACGTACTGGTTTCAATAATTTGAACTTATATTGAACTATTACATGGTGTTTGCTGTAGAGGGCTTCTTTGTTCACTGTGGTCCCTTAGATTTATTGTTAACCTCCAGGTGGGGCCTGGAGATCTCCTGGCATTACAACTGATCTCCAAGCAACAGAGATCAGGTCCCCTGGAGAAAATGGCTGCTTTGGAAGGTGGACTCAATGGCAATATAACCCACTGAGGGCACCAGACCCTGTCTTCCCCAGTCTCCCCCCTCCTGCTCACAAACCTCCAGTTATTTGCCATTCCAGAGCTGCCAACCCTGTGGCTGGGTGACCTCAGGCCAGTCACTTTCTCTTGGCTTAAGCTAACTGACAGGGTGGTTGTTGTAAGGATAAAAATGGAGGAAGGGAGAACACTATTGTAACCTGCTTTGGGTCCCCATTGGGGAGAAAAAAAATGGAGTATAAATAAGTAAATATATATTCTATGACATGTCTCCAGTTTCTTATATGGGGATGTAACTAAGGGCCTCTTCAATAGCTTCGTGTAAAAGAGGAGAAAATATTCTATCCCACAAGAGGTTTGGGCTGGCTTTTTTGTTCCTTCTGTCATCTCCTTTTCTTATCATGAGGTATGTCTGAATGAAAATGACACCTTTGTTTCTTTTCAGCTCACCTGCCCCGAGGCTTGTTCCCCACTCAAAGTCGTAATTCAGCCTTTGCAGTGCCATCCATTCCACTACAGCTAATTACAGTGTCACCAAGGAAAAGTTATGGATCGCACGGCAGGTAAGGCACCGATGCTATGTACATTCTCAAGCAAGCCAAGTAGAAATTCCACTGTCCAGGTTCAACCACTTCCTGGGACTCATCAGGAGACTTGATCAGCCCATGACTGCAGGCTTAGGTCTCACTTTCCTCTTCTTAAGGGGACAACAGCAATCATTCTATTTATTAAAACCTTCCTATTATCTCTTAATGGGAATGTTGTCTGTTTTTTTTTTCATTGAGGGGACTGGAAAAGCAATGATGAAAGCAAAGTGAAAGGATATTGACATGCATGAGGTCTGCAGACACCTTCCCAGCTAAATTTGTGGCCTCTCTCAAATTAACAGCGGCTCCATCTTGTAGCAGTGGGCAATAAACATCTCTCTTCTGAAACACATTAGCTCTGCTTGTTTGTTGGTTTGTTTCCCCAAGTCCAGCCATGGACACAAAGTGCTTTTATGAATCCTGTTAATGCTTGATTAAAAGTCTTTTGGTTATCTATATCAACTAGGGTTGCCAGCTCTGGGCTGGAAAATTACTAGAGATTTGGGAGTGAACCCTGGAGATCATGGGTTTGGGAGGAGAGGGAAGGAAAAGGACCTCCAAAGCAGCCATTTTCCCTGAGGGAACTGGAGATCAGTTGTAATTTGAGGGGGAGGGATCTCCAGGTCACAGCTGGAGGTTGTTAACCATAACACTAAGATTAGGAGCATGGGGACATCCAGAGTTCCCACCTTTGTGTAGGGTGGGAGACATTAGCCATGCTGGGTAAAGAAACCAATCCACCACATGCAGTATCAATTCCTATTAAATGTACTGCAACAACCAGGTATCAAAAAGCATCAGCTAGCTATAGACTTTCCAGTAGCAGGATATATCACTTACAGATAGAGAAGAAGGAGGAGGAGAAGAAAAAAAAGAAGCATTCAACAAGCTTTGAACGGTAGAAAGCATACATTACAGCCTCCTTTACAGGTTGAATGGAACAAACATGCCCTATATCAGTGTACACATGGTAACAGAATGGAAATCAATTGGGGAAACTATTCTTTGCAATGGTGGTGAAGTCAATTCTTTTCCTATTTCCACCCAATGAAATCACTATCTTACACCTGAATATAGAAATTGGCAAAATATTTGGCAATGTCCTACCAGCAATGATAGAGGACACTTGCAGAACAAAATTTGAGTCCAGTGTCACCTTTAAGACCAATAAAGTTTAATTCAGGTTATAAGCTTTGATGTGCATGCACACTTCTTCAGATTGTGCATGTACACGAAAGCATACACCCAGAAATAAATGTTGTTGGTCTTAAAGGTTCCACTGGACTTCAACTTAGTTCTGTTATTTCAGACCAACATGGCTACCCACCTGAATCTATCTTCATGAGAGGACACTGTAGATGCTCATGAATAATATGGCATTTCATTATGGCTAAGAGTGAAACCATTTACTCCAAATCAATGCAAAACTTCTCTGTCCTTTCAGTGCACTGACCATAGGCAGAAATCTCTTCCATCTGCTTCCTTGACACCTTCAAATATTTGGAAATCCTCAGTATAGGGGAAAAGCAACATAATCACATGTTATGAGGGTACTTGGCTTTGCCACCAAAATATGATATCCCATACGTCTAGTAGGGATGCTGCCTTTGAGGCTGTCTGGTGACACTGTAAGACAGAATTATTTAAAAGAGCTTATGGAGCAACATGAATTGGATCTGGCTTAACTGCTTTAATCCTCTATTTTTATTATGTGGTTAATAGGCTTTTTTTAAAAAAGTTATATCTATGGATCGATAGGTAGATATTGTTGCCACCTGCTGTTGGGTACTGTCAGGAGCAAGACAAGGTATATAAATGTTTAAACAAATAAAAAAGAGAAACTGGACATACACTTGCTGTTTTCCAGAAGCAGCCCACATCCCACATAATGGGTAGTTCTGCCTCATAGAACCACAGAGCTGGAAAGGACCTCCAAGGTCATCTAGTCCAACTCCCTGCACAATGCAGGAAATTCACAACTACCTTCCCCTACACCCCCTGTCACTCCGGCACCATGCCCAGAAGATGGCCAAAAAAACCCAAACAAACCCAAAACCTCCAGGATCCCTGACCAAGCTGGCCTGGAGAAAATTGCTTCCTGACCCCAAAGTGGTGATTGGTATTTCTCTGGGTGTGTAAGAAAGGGCCATGAGAACTAAGCACTGATGCAACCCTCCCTGCCCTCTCTCTCATGATCTGCCTAAGTTCACCAAATCATCTTTGCTGTCAAGTGGCCATTGAGCCTCTGTTTGAAAACCTCCAAAAAAGGAGAGCCCACCATCTCCCAAGAAAGCCTGTTCCACTGAGGAACCACTCTGTCAGGAGGTTCTTCCTAATGTGTAGCCAAAAACTCTTCTGATTTGATTTCAACCTTTTGGTTCTGGTCCGACCTTCTGGGGCAACAGAAAACAACTCCACATCATCCTCTATATGACAGCCCTTCAAGTACTTGAAGATGGTTATATCACCTCTCAGTCATCTTCTCTCCAGGCTAAACGTACCCAGCTTCTTCAACCTTTCCTCATAGGACTTGGTCTCCAGACCCCTCACCATCTTTGTTGCCCTCCTCTGGACACGTTCCAGCTTGTCTATATCCTTCTTCAATTGTGGTGCCCAAAACTGAACACCGTACTCTAGGTGAGGTCTAAGCAGAGCAGAGTAAAGTGAAAGCATCACTCTGCATGATATGGACACTATACTTCTGTTGATACAGACCGAAGTCACATTTGCCTTTTTAGCTACCACATCACACTGCTGACTCATGTTCCATGTATGGGTTATTAAGACTCCCTTAGATACTTTTTGCACATACTAGTCCCAAGACAAGTTTTCCCCATCCTATAATTATGTATTTGATTTTCCCTACCTAAATGCAGAACTTTACATTTATCCCCACTGAAATTCATTTTATTTTTTTTAGCCCAGTTTTCCAGCCTATCCTGATTCCTGACTTCTATTCTGTATCCTGACTCTGTCTTCTACCATATTTGTCACCCCTCCCAATTTAGTACTATCTGCAAATTTAATAAGCATTCCCTCAGGTTATTGAATATATCAGAGCTGGTTTCCATGCAAGCTAGTCCCACTGAAATCAGAGAAAAAAATGTAAATCTTTCCTGCCAATAACTGTGGGTAGAGCCTCTGGTCATTTTATGTTCATTTTGCTCTACTAAGGGCTCCCCCTCCCCTATTTTCCCTTAATTGTAAGCAGATGAGCAAAAACCTTCTATTTGAAGTCAAATGTCCATCCTAATAAATACAAGCCATTTTTACTACAGACAGCTATAATTTCTTGAAAGAAAATGGCATTGTCCTATGATTAACATTAATCTTTCATTCACATGAAAGTTCCCAAAGTGTCACTGTGGAATTGGCTGTATCTCATCCCTTATGAAACCATTTTACAGGAGAAATGCACAGGTATTATTCAGAAGGCAATCGTGTACATGTTATAGCTCATTTATATCAATATCAAGCAAATTCCATGACGGTAGCCTTTAATCATGGCAAATGTCAAGGTATTCCATCTAAAGTGGGGCGGGGGACACCCCTCTCAAAATGAGTTACTTGCATGCAGCTCATTATTTTTGAATTTGTGACTTTATTCGATGCTGGAGTCCATTTCTATCCAATGAATGAGAAGTGAGAAAAGAGAAAAATAAAACGAATTGGAAGTTTGACCTGAGTTTAGAGGTAGACTTCACAGAAGCAAGTATTCATGTTCACATGAGCATTATAGGAAGATATATTGAAGGAAGGGCACATCACAGTAAACTGACAGTCATTAAAAACAACCCCCATACTGTCCTCTACAGAAAGAAAACAAAATGACTTAAGATCACATGGAAGATCTCTGTTTATGATCCACTCCTCCACTTTTTAACATCCAATCTGAAGAAGAGTTCAAGAGAATCCAAAAGTGGTGGTATTTTAGTGCATCAATAAAAGACCAGTCCTGACCTGGATAGTCCAGGCTAGCCCAATCTTGTCAGATCTTTGAAGGTAAGCAAAGGTTGGCCCTAGCTAGCATTTGGATGGGATGGGAACCAAGGAATACCAGCGCTGTGATGCAGAGGCAGGCAATGGCAAACCACCTCTAACATCTCTTGCTTTGAAAACCCTGTGCAGCTGGGACCTGAGGGGGAAAACAATGACAATAAAAGACCAATCAAATGCCATTTTGAGTCTGAGGAGACTGGGCAGGATATAAATATTTAAAATAAATAAAATCTATTGTATAGCTTTTGGATGTTGGCTATGGCCTAACGTGGCTACCTACAATTTGGAATATCTAAATTTACCTAATAAAGAAAAGGATTATTCAGTAGGGATGGGCACAAACTGGCTGATGAATGGAAGTTCATCATGCAGTCTGGCTGGTACATGGTTCGTGAAGCGATGTTTGCAAACTGAAGAACTGCCATGGGGGTCTGAACTGGCAGAGACTGACCAAGAGAGAGATCTTGGAGTTGTATTAGATAACTCAATGAAAATGTCAAGACAGTGTGTGACTGCAATAAAAAAGGCCAATGCTATGCTGGGGATTATTAGGAAGGGTATTGAAAACAGATCAGCCAATATCCTAATGCCCCTATATAAATCTGTAGTGTGACCTCATTTGGAATACTGTGTTCAGTTCTGGTCACCACACTTCAAAAAGGGTATTATAGCTTTGGAAAAAGTGCAGAAGATAGCAACTAGAATGATAAAAGGGTTGGAAAACTTTCCCTATGAAGAAAGATTAAAACACTTGGGGCTCTTTAGCTTAGAAAAACGATGGCTGAGGGGTGACATGATTGAGGTTTAGAAGATTATGCATGGGATAGAGCAGGTAGAGAAAGAGTTACTTTTCTCCCTATCTCACAATACAAGAACTCATGGGCATTCCATGAAATTGCTGAGTGGTCAGGTTAGAATGGATAAAAGGAAGTACTTCTTCACCCAAAGAGTGATTAACACATGCCACAGGAGGTGGTGGTGGCTACAAGCATGGACGGCTTCAAGAGGGAATTAGATAAACATATGGAGCAGAGGTCCATCAGTGGCTATTAGCCAAAAGTTATAGATAGGGACTCTGGGGCAAGGGATGCTCTGTATTCTTAGTGCTTGAGGGGGAGTCAACATTGGGACGGCTTCTAGTGTCCTGGCCCCACTGGTGGACCACCTGATGGCACCTGGTATTTTTGGCCACTGTGTGACAGAGTGTTGGACTGGATGGGCCATTGGCCTGATCCAACATTGGCTTCTCTTATGTTCTAATGACTTCCATGAATTTTGACATAGTTCATGGCCATTCTTCATGAAAAACAGCTGAGCGGCAGCAAGCTCCCTGCCACTCAGCTCTTTGGCTAAAATGGCTCAGAGCCACTTAAACTACTGCTTTCTGCTCCCTGTGGCTTTTTGTGGGAAGTAGAAAGCAGGGGTTTCCAAAAAGCTGAGTGGCAGGGACCACCACTCACCTGTTTAGTTTAAATGGCTCTGAGGCAGGATTTCCTGACAAAAATATGCAATCTGTTTCTAAAATCTGACTCCATTCCCAAAGACTGGAAGGTAGCCAATGTAACCTCCATCTTAAAAAAAAGTTTCCAGAGGAGATGTGGGAAATTACAGGCCGGTTAGTCTAACATCAATACCAGCTAAATTGGTGGAATCCGTAATTAAAGATAGAATTAGCAGGCACATTGATGAACAAAAGCTATTGCAGAAGAATCAGCATGGATTCTGTAAGGGAAGATCTTGTCTCACAAACTTTTTAGCAGAACAAATTTAGTGTCCAGTGGCACCTTCAAGACCAACAAAGATTTATTCCAGGTATGAGCTTTTGTGTGCAAGGCACACTTTTTCAAATACATTATAAGGTTCAAACTTATAGACAGGGAAATTAACATGTAACATGATGATGTTTAAGATATGGAAAGTCCCCCCCAAAAAAGCTAAGGTTATAACGTCAACAGCTATAAAGCAATAAATATGTCCAAATAGCAGATAAATGTCCAAAGGTGTCTTTTCTAATTGTGGGAAGCAAACTGGGAATCTCTATTCTGTCCTCCTAGGCACGAAGATGACTTAACAGCACTTTTTGAGGTGGATGCAGGGTCATGTCAGCAAAACATCCCAATATTCCTGACATTACATTCAGTATTCTAATATACTATTCTGAAAAAGAATAGCCTGCTGCGGCAGGAAGGGCAGGGTATAAATTTGATAAAATAAATAAATCAATTGTTCATTAATGATTTGAAGTTGGAACTGGAGTAAGCAGCAAAGTGGCTAAGTCTGTGGATGACACTAAGTTGTTCTGTGCCGTGAGAAACAGGGAGGACTGTGAGGCCCTCCAGAGGTATTTGTTGAGTGTCAGCATGGCAAATGAGGTTTAACATGGGCAAGTGCAAAAACCATAACTTTGGAGCCAAAAACCATAACCATAAATATATGTTGATGGGGTCTGAACTGGTGGTAACTGACCAGGAAAGAGATCTTGGAGTTGTGGCAGAAACTCACTGAATATGTTGGCTCAGTGCGTGATTACAATAAAATAGACAAATGCTATACCAGGGATTATTAGGAAGGGGATTGAAAACAAATCAGCCAATATCACACAATGCCTCTGTATAATTCTATGGTGTGGCCTCATTTGGAATATTGTGTACAATTCTGGTCACCGCTCCACAAAAAAATATTATAGTACTGGAAAAGGTGAAGAAAGGAGCAACTAAAATGATTAAGAGGATGGAACACCTTCCCTATGAGGAAGGGTTAAAGATGTTGGGGCTCTTTAGCTTGGAGAAATGACAACTGAGGGGTGATAGAGATTTATAAAATTATGCATGGGATAGAGAAGACAGAGAAAGAAGTACTTTTCTCCCTTTTCATGATACAAGAAATCCTGGGCACTCAATGAAATTAGTGAGCAGTAAGTTTATAACAGATAAAAGGAAGTACTTCTTCACCCAAAGAGTAATTAACATGTGGAATTCACTGCTGCAAGAAGTGGTGGTAGCTATAAGCATAGACAGCTTCAAGAGGGGATTGGATAAACATATGGAGCAGAAATCCATGAGTGGCTACAAGGTATAGATGGAACATACTATCTGGGCAGTGATGCCCTGTAGTCTTGGAGCTTGGGAGGCAACAGTGGGAGGGCTTCTGGAGTTCTGGCCCTGTTGGTGGACCTCTGACGGAACCTGGTTTTTGATCACTGTGTGACACAGAGTGTTGGACTGGATGGGCCATTGGCCTGATCCAGCATGGCTTATCTTAAGTTATCTTAAAGAAAACAGCGACTTTCTGTTCCCCATGGCATTTTGTGGGGAGCAGAAAGCAGGGGTTTAAATGGCAAATCTCTGCTTTCTACTCCCTGTGAAAAGTCACAAGGGTCTTTTCTGCACTTGGATTTCATCCCTGGTTTTATCAGAATTCAACTTATGACACAATACCTTGCATTTATCCCTTGTTATAACAACATCCTTTTATCCCGGGACAATTGTGGGGCGAAACTAGGATGACCTCAATGTAATGTGGAAACAAAAAATTCCCCAAGATAATTACAGGGATGAACTCACATGTAGTGTAGAATGAAAGTTCAGGGACAGCGTTGAACCAGGATTTAAGGTCTAGTGTGGAAAGGACCAGATAGCAGGAAGCTCAGAGCCATTTAAAACAAACAGCTGAATGGTAGTCCCTGCTGCTCAGTTATTTGGAAACCTCTGCTTTTTGCTCCCTGTGGCTTTTTGTGTGGAGCAGAAAGCAGAGATTAAATGGCTCAGAGCCATTTAGAAACCCATAAGAGAACATAAGAACATAAGAGAAGCCAATGTTGAATCAGGCCAATGGCCCATCTAGTCCAACACTCTGTCACACAGCGGCCAAAATATACCAGGTGCCATCCGGAGGTCCAGCAGTGGGGCCAGGGCACCAGAAGCCCTCCCTGGTAAAAAGCTGTGAGGAGCAGAAAACAAGGTTTGAACTTTAAATGGCTCACAAAGCGATATGAATTGGTTCGGTTTGCGAACTGACTTTTCGGTTTGTGGTTCAGTTAATGGTTCAGCCATGAACTGAACCAAACTGTAAAAATGTGGTTCAAGCCCACCTCTATTCTTTAACCGGAGGGAAAACAACATGGGAAGACCTACTGGATTATACTACACCAATTGACCTCCATTTACTCTTTACTTAGCATATCAACTAAATTAATCTCCCATATTGTTAATAGAAGGATTATCCCATTTTCATTTCAGCCTTGTATTCCTTTTAGCATTAAGAGATTTTTAATCAACTCATGGGCTTTTCTTTCCGTTTGATGGGTTCCATATCTTGTGCCTTCTTCACAGAAAGGCCATGGTTGCAAACTGATATTGATTCCATCCTCTGATTTCGATGTTGCCAGAGAGTCCTATACTGAATGCAAACAAGGGGCCAGAAAGATATTTCTCCCCCCTTCCAGCCTGATTAAGTGTTCTACAGAACTTGGAAGTCTGCACACTGTTTCATGTTGTTTTGACTGGTTTTAATAAAAGATATCACACTGGCTTTGGTTATTAGATCCCTGATTTGCTACTATCAAACTGTTATGAATCACAGAAAGATAGAGCAGCTTTGAACATGATGTTCCTGTAGTGAGACCATTATGAGCCTTTCTTTTTGCTGTCATACTTGGCTGGATGTGTCTATAGGATCAATGCTCCTGTCTTATATCATCTTTGGTTACTTCCAAAGACCCTCTGAAGATATTTAATGATGCATTCAGTTAAAGAGGTCTTATGTCAATATTATGCTATACTATCTAATGCCAAGATGTGGTTTATGTTCGCTTGAACTCCCTTTTATATGGAGATCAATGTGAGAGATTTCCTTTATGAAATATCTAGGTTCCAAGAAAATTAATATATTCCTGGCTTTTTTTCTCAAAAATGAAATAGATTTTCTACAAATCATCTCCTTCTGTGGTTTCTACCTTTGAGAAGATTAAAGAAGATCTAAACTTGCTTACATCTAAGACTTCACTTGACTTAGACCCGATTAGTTCTACTGGTAAATGAGATTTAAAAGACTTGAGGTAATTTTTTTATGTTCAGGAAGGTATAATAGTACCCTTTCAACTTTGTCTAGCTGATTTATTGCAGTAGTCATATTCCTCTTTTTCCCCTGACACATTTTCATTAGAAATAACACTTTACAAGAACCAGCAGCTCTGTGAGGAGCTAACATTACATATATTTGTGCCTTTTGTACAATTTATTTAAGACAGTGAGAAAATTAGATATCATTATTGAACAAGCTGGAAGCTGGATTTAAAACAACTGCCTGAGAAAGCATGGACGTATATATTTAGAAACATTTCATAAATGTTTAAAATGTGGTGGTAATAACTGTTTAAAGGGAATTTATAGGTGGCATTCTACCTCATCTAGGTTATCAAAAATATCGATAAATACACCAAGTATGTGCTAGAGATGTCAAAAAAAAAAAAAAACACCAATGGGGTACCTATTTTCATATGTGGTGGGAGTGTTATGTTGCTGAAGGATTTGGGGATAACATACAAAAAGGAATATGAGAGATTATGGACATAGCTTTACCAAGATCACCAGTGATATATTTACTAGACTATAATCCAGAACAGCTTTATAAACAACACTAGCATTTGGCAATGCACTTATTCAACCAGAATGATACTGGCCTGGAACTGGAAGCAAACATATGTTACCAAAATTGGAGATAACAGTTTGGAAAATAGTGGTTTGTGATGTTCATGGACAAAATTTCTATGCTAAAACAAGATCCACCAAAGAAAACACAAGCTGAGAGCATTTTCGCATAGCAGTGGTCTCTCTGTGTCACACTTCAGAAGAAGAATCCTCTACAGGAATCAGTGAAAGAAAGAGAGTTGGACTAGATCTGAGTAATGAGTATGGATGTATTAAGGGAAATTATTATGTGTGGAGAATAATTACTAGTTATTTATGCATGTCTTTTCTACCTTTATAACAAATAGCGATAAAACATATAATGTTTTAATAAATGGCAGAAAGAAAAAGCAATTTATGAGAGCTGACGAATCCAGTAAAAAAAATAAAATAAAAATCTCTGCTGCCAACCAGTTCACAGCAAGCTTAAGAGTTACGGAATGAGCTTCAACAATATAAAGCTGATGAAAAGGCTAAACTTGAAGTCTTTTTCAAAGAGATCCTTTGGAGTGAAGGCAAAGGGCACAAATATATGTAATGTTCACTCCTCGCAGAGTGGCTGATTCTTGTAAAGTGTTATTTCTAATGAAAATGTGCTGAAAAGAGAAGAGTACGACTACTTCAATAAATCGACTACACCAAAGTTGAAAGGGCAATATTATACCTCTCTGAACATAAAAGTGATGTCAGTCTTTTAAATCTAGCTGGATCTTGTGAGATTTTGGAAACTGAGCAGGGTCAGCTCTGACTAGAAGGGAAGTTCAGGGCTGCTATGCAGAGGCAGGCAATGGCAAACCACCTCTGTACATCTCTTGCATTGAAAACCCCACTGGGTCACCATAAGTCAGCTGTGGCTTGATGGCAACCACCACCACAACACATAAATAAATACAGGAGAAGTGTTTAAATGGAGAGAGTGTGTGGTGCAGAGGTTAAAGAACTGGATTTGAATTCTGGGAGGGAGAGGACCTGCACTGAATTCCCTGCTTATCCATGAAAAACTAAGGAACCACTAGGGAACCTAGGGCAAATCCCACCTGCAGTCTAAGTCCATGGAGTAACTCTGTATCGATGAGTGCTGTTAATGTGCAAGATGATATGCAATTCATTCATTTACAGATGCTATGTTGCATCTGGTACCAATACTGAGTACCAGTGCCTTTTGCGTAGCTCTTCCAGTTCCTGATCCTCATGCACCACTGGTGATGCATAATCAAGGCAACTGCATATCATAATATACATGCAATGAACCACAACGTTTTATGTATATTATGAAAAGAATATACTTGATTTTGTGCATTACTGTCCCAGATGTGTAATGCCAGCATATGGAAAAATAAAAGTATTAATAGGTATAAAGGGAAAGGTTTGACACATCCCTGGTCCAAAATAAAGACCTGTGCACTTGGGATGGCAGTAAGATGAAGATAATAACATAAGAAGAGCTCTGCTGGGTCAGACCAGTAGTCCATCTAGTCCAGCATCCTGTCTCACATAGTGGCCAACAGGGAACTCTGGAGGTCCAACAATAGGGCATAGAGGCTGAGGCCTTGATCTGATGTTGCCTCCTGACACTGGTATTCAGAAATGTACTGTCTCTGAATATGGAGGTTCCCTTTAGTCACCATGGCTCAGAGCCACTGACAGACCTATCCTCCATGAGTGCACCAGTGCTCTCACAAGAGAAGCATCAACATGATTCTGTAATGTCAGGTGATCCCCCTAACATTCACAAAAATCCATTTGCATGAACCAGATCTCAGAAAATATGTGCAAACTTCACACTGAGCCTACATGTGTGAGACCAAGGTGCACACTTGCACCTTGAGGTTTCCATGTTCAGTTCAATGGACTTTTCTCCTGCATTCATGTGAAATGAAAAGACCCCTGTGGGCGGATGCGCTTTGTTTATGCATAACTGGATCAGGATAACTATCTGAGCGAATACTGTAAACAAAGTCCTCAAGGTTTCTGTCTCCCTGGCTTTTGGTAACATGATCTGAAAAACAAACAGCCAATCCCAATTAAACACAAGAATCCATGCCACTCTTTCAGCATAATGATACAGAATGTGAACATTCCTCTAGTTAACAGACGGCTACGAGAGTTCATTTTCCACCTTGTTCTTCAGAACTGCACATATTAATGCCGGTTCAGAAAGTACCCTTGAGAATCGTTATTGTTCTTAGACTGATTTTGGTCTTGAGAATATTTTTGTCCGTTACAGCACTGCAGATGGTAATTCTGTGGCCAACTTGTCCTCCCTCACATGTGTGCTATGATGCTCCTAATATTGCACAGCCAAAGCTCATGCGGCATGAATTATTCAGCACAGCAAGAAAAACAGCTGCTGGTCTTATTTGTCTCTAATTTGGAAATGTAGAAAACTGTTTTCAAGGCCGGCTGGAACAACAAAGGGAGGAAGGGCAAACCATCGCTCAACATTTTACATGCTTCAGTATCTGCTGCAGTGGTAAAAGGATGCCACAGATTTGAATCAGATTTGTTAAGAATAATGGTTTTGATTACATGAGTGGTGGGATACCAAGATGGATCAAGGTGGGTAGCCATGTTAGTCTATCTGTAGCAGTAGGAAGAATAGATTCTTTTGAACTATGGTGCTGGAGAAGACTCTTGAGAGTCCCTTGGACTGCAAGGAGATCAAATCAGTCAATCCTAAAAGAAATCAACCCTGACTGTTCCCTGGAAGGCCAGATCCTGAAGTTGAAGCTCAAATACTTTGGCCACCAAATGAGAAGGGAGCACTCACTGGAGAAGACCCTGATGCTGGGAAAGATTGAAGGTCAAAGAAGAAGGGGACGGCAAAGGATGAGATGGTTAGACAGTGTCATCGATGCAACGAACATGAAATTGAGCAAACTTCAGAGGACAGTGGAAGACAGGAGGGCCTGGTATGATCTGGTCCATGGGGTCGCAAAGAGACAGACTCGACTGTGTGACTGAACAACAAAAGCAGTAGAAAAGAGCAAGAGCCCAGTAGAACCTTGAAGGCCAACAGAATATGTGGCAGGGGGTGAGCTTTCATGAATCACTGATCACTTCTTCAGATACAGCTAGAATGGAAACCCATCTGTCCTATTTATTGAAAAGTGGAGTGATTTCAGATGTCGAATGATATTAGCAGGCAAATGACAATAGCAGGTGAATAACAATAGCAGGTGTGATTGGATTTAGGTGAGATATGGATTTAGGTGAGATATGCAGAGGGGTAATAGGTATGGAGAAATCAGCATTGGTAATGAGACAGGAAACCTAGGTCTCAATTCAGCCCAGGTGGATGCATTCTCTTGAGCTTCATTATCAATTGTACTTCAGCAGAATACGAGTATGTGTTGCTTAGGCACTCTGTACCACTAGATAAATATTGGATTGGATTGGTTTAAATAAAGCTCATTTTGTGACCTCCCAAGCTGAATGCAGCTCATCAGTGACATATTGCAGTCCTCTAGAGGCATGACGGAATCCCTCTTTTCCCTGCTTCCATGTTACAGAATCTGGGGAAGGATGGGGAGCACCATACATGACAGATGGATTATATTTGGCTTACTGGGTCACAGGGTCTGGTTTAAACGCAGGGCTGGATCAAGGTATTTCGCCACCCCAAGAGCCCTCCTGCCATTGCCACTTCTGCCAAGACAGATGACATGTCTGCAGGCACCTTGGACAATAGTGGACCTTTGTAAAAGCAGGACAGTTGCAGTGGGCTGCACCAGGTCAGAGGGTCTACAGAGGCAGGACTTCTGAAGCCTGCCTTAGACCCAGACATGAGTGCTGGGTGCATACACCTCCTCCTGTCCTGCCTCTACCATTTTGATACCCTAGCCCTTGAGCCGATTGAACAGAGCCTGTTTAGATGGATTTGGTCTCTAAGGCAAAAGGATTGGCTGACATTCTCCCCACTCACTGGTGGTGGTGGGGAGTGCTGTCAAGTTGCAGCTGACTTATGGCAACCCCGAAGGGTTTTCAAGGTGAGAGATGTTCAGAGGCAGTTTGCCATTGCCTGGCTCTGCATGGCAATCCTGGACTTCCTTGGTGGTCTCCCCTCCAAGTACTAACCAGGGCCAACCCTGATTAGCTTCCCACATTTGATGAGATCGTACTGGCCTGGGCCATCCAAGTCAGGTCTCCCAGTCACTACCGGCTGTATATTCAATGGTATCCATCACTGAAGATGACAGAGTGTTCCCTAGTACAGGCCTGAAATAAAACCATACAGATCTCACGGTTTTTGATGGCAACCTTTGATCTCAAAATCTGACCTTCAAGTTTTGGGACATCAGATTTTGAAATTTCTACAGTTAGCTGAATTACTTAGAATAGAATGTACTAAATGTTATACAAAATATGGACTGCTACTGTCCAGCTATTGCAGTATCAAATACCGATTTCTGCATGTTTGATATTGTCAGATGTAGAGTGTCGGGCCAGATGAAGACCACTCTCAAATTTTGTATAACATTCATCACATAATGTTAAATCCTGTGAAGTACTGACTGCTACTGCATGCTGGGTCAAATGCCCATTGCTATATCAAATATTACAAACTTCTAACTGCTGTTGCATGCCAGAGGCCACATCGTTTCGAATGTTAATTGCTGCTGTATACGCAGTTGATAACTGATGCTGAATGTCAAACATCCAGAAAATGTTTGGCGTATACATGATATCAACATTCACAGAACAGAATTTTAAGAACTTCCGGGAACTGAAATTCATTTCGGATCTCAAAGGCTAGCTTTAGCAAGGGTTCCCGCTTCCAGCAGGTGGGTGGACCAGATAACTTGTAATATACATTCCAATTGTTTGTTCTCACGATTTTACTTTTATCTTGGTGCTTCTGTCATGGTGCACTGAAGTCAGGGATGACTTTTGCCTTCTCTCACAACACAATCTTGCATTCCTTCTCTGCTGTTGATGCATTAGGGGCTGGGTCAATTAAAGATAGGAGACAAATCTATCAGAGCATTTGTTAAAGGGAGCGATAAGCAGATGTGATTTTATTTAGTTGTCGAGATCTGCTTTATATTCTGAGTTTATTTTTATAAATTGGGGAGGGACAGTATATTGTAATCCACCCTAAGCCTTCAAAATAATGCAGGATAAACACTCAAACAGATAAAGAGAAAATGAAATCAGCAATATGTATTTAGATCTTTGGGATTTTAGTCTTTCATTTTCACAAATATAAATTGAGAATAACTCCATTGGAAACTAATGTAGAACCAGTGTAATGAGAGAGGAGAAAAAGCTTGTTTGTGCTTTGAGAGAAGATTGACAGTAAGACAAATTTAATGAATAAAGAATAGATTATATTGGGAGTGAATAGCAGATATGGGGAAACTAAAGATGATTCAGAATGTATTCCAAAATCATGAGCTTAATCCTCAAAGGCATTCAACGTCTCTTTGATATCAACCTCAAAGCAAGGGATTAGTCTGCCTATTTTTGTTCCACCCACCAAACAGTACTCCAGATATTTAAATAATACCATGTTTCTTGGACAGTGATACACTATCATAGACCATTAAAGGCCTCACTTTCTTCAGAGAGAATGAGATCAATATCCTCAAATAAATTGCTCTCTTGTGCTTCCTTCTGGAAATCTGAACACCACTTAATTTCCAGAGGCCTTAAACAGAATCTTTATTCCCAGACCAACTGTCTTCGGTATCATTTGGAATATGAGCGCATAAGGCCTGGTTGTATACAACAGAGCTTATTGATGATACGATGTTTGTCAAGATTACTTGCCAAATCTCTCCTCATTGCAGACAATGATATGCAATGTTGCCTGGAGTGGGTCACAGGGACCATATTACTCCAGTCTTTTCCCATTGACAATGGCTCTCAATTTGCTCCCTGGCCAGAACTTTGGACCTCTCTCCGCAGAAAAAAATCATCTGTTGTCCTCTACTGTTGTCTTCTGTCAGTGCGTGAAGACTTTTGTTGTTGTTGTTGTTTGGCATAGTCCCACCACTAACTGTTGTTGGCTCTCCTTCCTGGTGTTGGTTTTATATGTTTTTAGTGAATTTGTATTGAATTATTTTACAAATGGCTGAGTTCAGACTGGCAGTTTGAAGCGGGAGTGAGTTGTGGCAAAACTCCCTGGAACTCCCTGGAAGAGCCCTGGAACAAACTCTTCTGGTTTCTCCTGGTTACACTGTGCGGATTGATGCTGGAGCATTCACACTGTTGGCCCGAAGGCATGGCTGTAAGGCGTGGCTTTCTTTTTTGCAAATCTAGAGATGTGCGCTTATGCTCATAAGTGCTTGTGTGCATGAGCGCATATGAGCATAAGCACACCATCAAAATCGTGGAGTTTAGCATTCACACTTTGTTGGTGCGGGATATACATGGGATAGACACACTTTCCAGGGTTTGATACCACTTTTACCAGGTATCTTTTTAAACTCGGGAGTGAAGCATTACAAGATAGGCTGAGTACGGCTGGGGAACGCCAGACAGATGTGCCTGTGTGAACGGCCCCTTTAATCCAGTTGTGAAACGTTGCTGAAATGCACCGATCTCGGGGCAAACTGCCAGTTTGAACTTAGCCAATGTGTGTGTAAAGTGGCATCAAGTCACAACTGACTTATAGCGACCCCATAGGGTTTTCAAGACAAGAGGCATTCACAGGTGGTTTGCCATTGCCTGCCTCTGCACAGCAACTCTGGACTTCTTCATTGGTCTCCAGTCCAACTACTCACTAGGGCTGACCCTGCTTAGCTTCTGAGATCTGCCGAGATCCGGCTAGCCTGAACTATACGGATCAATAAAAAAGAGCAAGAGTCCAGAACCTCCTTAAAGACTAACAAAATATGTGGCAGGGCATGAGCTTTCGTGAGCCACTGCTCACTTCTTCTACTGCACTCTTGCTCTTTTCTACTGCTACAGACAGATGAACACGGCTACCCATCTATACAGATCCTGGCATTTCGAATCATAGAATTACAGAGTTGGAAGGGACCTCCAATTAAATTAATATATACTTAATTTTAAATATTGTTTTAATGTTGAAATGTTTTGATGTTCACCACCTTGGGGACCCTATTTAGATGAAAGGTAGCATAGAAATGTTTAAAAATGAATACATGAATAAATGAATGCATTTCAATGAATGAATAAATAAATGTGTACTATCTGGGGTAAATTATTTATTTTTTTTAAATAAACCCTTTTCAATCACAATGTACCTTCCCTGTGCTCCAGCGGTTATCTGTCCCATGAATCAAGTTGTAACCTACTTATGGTGACCCCTCATGGGGTTTTCAAGGTAACAGCAATTCAGAGGTGGTTTGCCTTTGCCTGCCTCTGCATCACCACCCTGGACTTTTTTGGTGGTCTCCCATCCAAGTACTCACCAGGGCCAACCCTGCTTAGCTTCTGAGATCTGATGAGATCAGGGTAGCCTGGGACATCCCGGTCAGGGTAAAAAAAGTAGAAGCCATGAAGGAGGAGGAGGAGGAGGTTGGATTTATACACCACCCTTCACTCGGAGTCACTCAGAACATCTTACAAACTCCTTTCCCTTCCCCACCCCACAACAAATACCCTGTGAGGTAGTTGGGGCAGAGAACTGTCCTTGAGGGAATAACTCTGACAGAACTATGGCTTGCCCAAGGTCATCCAGCAGCTGCAGTGGAGGACTGGGGAATCAAACCCAGTTCTCCCAGATTAGAGTCCATGCAATTAACCACTACACCAAACTCTCTTTAGAAGGAGAACCATAGGAACACAGACACCTAGATAACCTCAATTCTTTCAGACAGTTTGGAATCAGAACTCAATGTCCAACAGCTAGTGAAAGTCCTTGGATCATAACACAAACACTTTTGATGTCAGAGGCTAGAAAAAGATTATGTGAAATCATCATGAAATTGTTGAGGTGAATTTCTGAGGTGGCATGCTACCAATTCAACATATTAAATGTACACAGTAACTTTTATAAATGAGCAAATATGTCACATGAAACTATAAATCTCTCTGTGATGACAGTGTCATCTAGACCGGACCTCAGGGACAACATCAGGAGTTCTGAAACTATGCTACTTGCCTAAAAAGGTATTTATTTAGGACTGTGGATGTTTACCACATATGCAAAGACCCTCCTCAAAAAGAAAATCAATAACTGATGGGGTAAATTGTGTGCCAGAAAGTTACGTTTTCACTAAGAGTGAGCAGAAAGTTGAATGCTGAAGAATACAAAGATTAGCAGAAAGTAAACTGATGTCAGGGGTTGAGGTGAATTTCTGAGGTGACATGCTACCAACTCAGCATATTAAATGTACATAGTAACTTTAATAAATGAGCAAATATGTCAAATCTCTCTGTGATGACAGTGTCATCTAGACTACACCTCAGGGACAAGATCAGGAGTTCTGAAACTATGCTACTTACCTAACAAGATATTTATTTATGACTGTGCATGTTTACCACATGTACGAAGATACCCTCCTCAAAAAAAAATCAATAACTGATGGGGTAAGTTATGTAACAGAAAATTACATTTTCACTAAGAGTGAGCAGAAAGTTGAATGCTGAAGAATACAAAGTTTAGCAGAAAGCAAACTAAAAAAAATATCTTCCTACTGAAAACCAAGTTTTGGCAGTAGAAACCAAGGGAAGATGATGGATGGTAGAATTGATGAAGGAAGAGACATACCATAGTGATAAATGTTGTGTGAGGTTGCTAAATAATACTTTCACCATGGTGGATATCAACAGAGATAAAACTGGGCCCATATGTCTTAGGTCCTATCATTCACACGTTCCACATTTAACGATGCAATGTCAAGTGTCTTTCATGTGCGAAAGAGACATTAAAGATCACATAAAAGAGAAAGAGGATTCATTATATCACCTTTAAAAAGCCAATGGCTGACTGTGTCTCTGGCTTGGACTCTGTGAATGAGTTCCATGAGTGCTCTGCTAAGCAACATGCATCCTCTTCTGCTAGGACTTTCATTTGCACAAGAGCCTATTGAAAATCATTGATTTTGCAGAAACAGAAATATCAGTGTAAGAAAAAGTGTGCTATACAGCAGAGAAGGAAGCATACACAGCACCAAAGATTCAAGCGTACCTAGGATCCTAGTATAAACAGAACCTAGGATCCAAGCCCCTGTGAAGAGCCATCTCACTAAATTAAGAGGCATTTGAGTAAAGAAAATGACTTCATGGTGAAAAGGCTGGAATAAGTCTTCAAGTGCCATTTGTGAGCAACAGGATCATTATTTGTATTTCCTATGTAAGGAACATATGAAAAAGGAGAGCAGACCAGCATCTCTTAGAAATACATAGTACAATGAGTTTGATGTCATTTTGTGGGAATAATACACTATGGGCTGTGGACTATGCCATATTATTGAGCATTTTGGAGTCTGCTGTGCTTGTTAACAGATGACAAGTCTGCTATAATAAATTTTAAGAATGACATACTATCTATGACTTAGTTACACTGGGGTGAAATCCCACCACTGTCCTATCACTCCACTGTACAAAGTTTATTTATTGAAATATACTTTCCTGGTATACATCTCAGATAACGTCCCCAGTCCCAGAGAAATTAGGTTGCCCTCAACTAGGGCCAGAACTTTTAGTGCCCTGGCCCCAGCCTGGTAGAACTCTCTGCCGAGTAACATCCGTGCCCTGCGGGGCTTGTTACAGTTCCGCAGGACCTGTGAGGCACAGATGTTCTGCCAAGCATTTAGTTGAGAACAGCGACAGCGTCCATCTGGCCAGCACTCTCCCCCCTCCCCCCTGCAAGGCGGTAGCACAATTGGAACTTTGATCGCCATCTGTATTTTAAAGTATATTGCTACTATGGAATTGAGGGATTTTGCTACTCTGGGATTTTTATTTGTTTTATTTGTTTGGATTTTTGTTTGTTTTAAACTGTATGATATGAATTTTGGTTTCGTTGTCCACTGCTCTGAGCCCTATTGGGGAATGGGCAGTATAAAAGCCACATATAACAAATAAATATTTATACCCCACAAAATGTATACAAAAATTTCCCTTTTGGCTCATGTCTGAAGCATTCCTCCAAATTAAATTATTCTTCCATTGGCTTAGACTAGAACAAGGCTACGTGGAGAATGGCTGGACGCACCCAACCCTGTGGCCAGAGATTTGTTTTAAGGTAGTACACTTTCTTTACCTCATTGGGCTGATATCAAGGTACCCTTCCCCCTCTTTTTGCATCCTTCACATTATACCAGTTCATACATAATGGCTTAAATTCCCCCCCCCGTGTTCTTCGATGGGTGGAAGGGTCCATGTCACGGATATCCACTTCCTTCCTCCCACAGTAGCCTAAAATGCCCACCAGTTTTATTACTGGGGAGTCTCCTATCCCTCAGAAACAAGATTTTGATGGCATTTCATGCTGCTGTGGGAGGGTGTGGCAAGACAGTTGCACTCCATGAGCAACTTCCACCTGCGGAGAAACTCTGGGGGGTCTAAACCAATATTTCTCAATGGAGGCTGTTTATGCATTTCCACCTGAAGCCAAAAGGATCTTCTAATTATTTTCAAACAATCATGTCCCCTAAGAAAATAGCTAGACAGTGGATGCTCCTGGATACAGTTACCAATCTGCATGTGGGACCTGGAGATCTTCTGGAATGACAACCAGTCTCCTGACTACAGAATCTATTCCTCTGGAGAAAATGGCTGCTTTGGAGGATGGGCTCTATGATGTTATATTTCTCCCCCACAAAAAACCATGTCCTTCCCCAGTTCCACCCTCATATCTCCAGGAATTTCCAAATTTAAAGTTAGCAACTCTACCATAAGGATACGTTGTTTTGGCACAATGACCTTGAGAGCTCTTTAAACCAGGTTTGGTTTCTACTTGTTGAGAAGTTTTTTTTTTCCCAAGGTACAGAAGACTTGCCAAAATATTTTTTCAACCTTTACAGTTATTGGAAAGATTTTGATGAGAGCAAAGGACAAGAAGAACTTTCAAGGTGGATCACAGGTGATCTGGATTCCAGAACCACAACACAGTCTCAGGAGTATTTTCTATTAATATTTTATTGTTATCCATGCCCTGCGGGACCTTTTACAATTCCACAGGTCTTGCAAAAGAGATGTTCTGCCAGGCCTATGGCTGAGGGCAGCAACCATCTCCAATTAGCCTGGCCTCTTACTTTCATCTCCCACCATGGGGTAAGGACTGAGGTTATGCACTTACCCCACCATGGGGTAAGGACTGAGGTATTTTTATGCACTATCTGTAAAATTTTATTGTATTGTGTAAGGTGTTTTGTTTTAACTTGATTGTGTATGTTGTATATTTATTAATTTGGCTCCCCACTCTAAACCCTATATATGGGGGAGAGCAGGTTATAAACAGAATAAAATAAGTAAATGAATAATAGTAATTAGGCTGTCTGGATGAATGAGTGCAATGGTACAAATTCAGAATAAAACAGAGAAGCAAGGGGGCCATGACCAAGAAGAGGAACAGCATGAGATTTTTCTCCAGACACATTGTGGAATAATGTATTTTAACAAAAATGGACAAAAAACGATTTCTTTTAATGTAAGACTGTTATTGTATGTCATACTGATGATAGTGCTAATTCTCTTTTTAGACAACTAGGATAAGGTGTCAGACAAAATGTATGATAGACCAACATCCCATTGGAAGATCTTTGAGTGCAATTGAAACATGAATATGGAGCATCAATATGGAGCTAACTAATGCTGACCATTTGCATGTCAGGAATCATCAGAGTCAGACTGGGTTCATCCCAGCCTCCCTGGCATCACTGTACATGAACACAAAGCATGAAGTCTTTCATAAGGGCTCCCCTTAAGGGCCAAGGCCGGCAAATGAATCATTTTATTCCGTTGTGATACACCAGGGAAACCAGGAAAGCCAGCATGGTGTAGTAGTTAGAATATTGGACTACAATCTAGGAGACCAAGGTTCAAATGCATTGCCCACTATGCCATGAAAAAAGAAGATGAAGAAGGAGAAGGAGAAGGAGAAGAGGAGGAGGAGATTGGATTTATACACCACCCTTTACTACCCAAAGGAGTCTCAGAATGACTTACAATCCCCTCTCCTTCCCCTCCCCTAACAGACACCCTGTAAGAGAGGTGGGGCTGAGAGAGCTCTTTGGAGAACTGCTCTTGAGAGAACAGCTCTGAAAGAACTTGTGAGTGACCCAAGGTCACACCAGCAGCTGCATGTGGAGGCGTGGGGAATGAAACCTGGTTCTCACAGATTAGAGTCTGCAGTCCTAACCACTACACCAAAACGGCTCCCTGCTGGGTGACCTTGGGCCAGTCATACACTCTCAGCCTAACCTACAGGTTGTGTGATGATAAAATGGAGGTGAAGATAACAAGGTAAGCCACTTTGGGTCCCCACTTGGAAGAAAGGCAGGGTATAAATGAAGAAAAACAAACAAGCAAGCAAATTATGGTCCTTCCCACATGTTCCCACAGCTAAGCTCTTTACCTCAAAGAGGAGGAAATTTGCACAGGAAGTCCTGCTGATCCTTGGGCCACATGCATGTCAGCTGCTTATAGTAGAATTAGATGCTCAAGTGTGCCTTTTGATTGTGGATTCTCTTTATAGAAGAAGAAGAAGAGATTGGATTTATACCCCGCCCTTCACTGCCCAAAGGCGTCTCAGAGCGGCTTACGAACTCCTTTCCCTTCCCCTCCCCACAACAGACACCCTGTGAGGTAGGTGGGGCTGAGAGAACTTCTGACAGAAACTGTCCTTGAGAGAACAGCTGTGCCAGAGCTTGTGACTGACCCAAGGTCACATCAGCAGGTGCAAGTGGAGGAGTGGGGAATCAAACCCAGGTCTCCCAGATAAGAGTCCACGCACTTAACCACTACACCAAACTGTACACACTGTTGCATACAAACCCATACCATCAATAACTGGGAAGTGCAACAGTGGCAGTGGTTTCATTTCCCCATGCTTTTTGTAGTATGTGTTGTGTGTGTGTGTGGGGGTGTGTGAATACAAGCATGGACAATTTCCAACTGTGATGCCTCAGAGGAAAGCTTGGAAAAATATATGTAAAAACTAAAAATCCTTACAGATGTGTCTACTTTCACTCCCAGTGGGAGGGTCGAGTGAGGTTGGATCTTCTTGACTCCCTGTAGGGAACCGTTGTATTATGTATTGTCATGACGTTGCCTTAGTTCCCAGGGGATAACACAATCCCCCTGTGGGCTGATTTACCATTCTCACCTACATAGCAAAGCAAGAATATCATTTAAAGCCATATAAGAGGAAATGGGGGGGGGAGTTCCCAGATAATAAAAAAACATCAGGGGATAAAACAAGACCAAAAGGGAGCAGCTGAGACTGATGGCCCCCAAAGAACAGCAGGGAAGTCATTGACTACAAATACCTTTCTTCACTCCCTGGAAATTCCCTGCCACTAGAGATCATTTTCTCACAGCAGGCAAACCTCTGCAAGTGAATCCAGGATGCTTTTTCTAGCAGCAGATTCAAACCAAAGCTCTCTTTCTTTCTCCCCTCTTCTTTTCTAGAGTTCAGTATCTCAAGCGAGGAACAATCAAGGCTGTAACTGGAAAGTTAATCTGGTTCATCTAATAAATCAATTAATCTAGTCCTACGACAAGGTGTCCATTTGTGATTGTCTCATCGTTACCTTCTGACGGTGAACTAAGGTTAGAGGTACAGAAGCAGAGAGAACAGCGCTATTCAGTGCTGTGAACCACAAATTGATATCTTCAAAGACTTTGGTTCATACATTAAGTCATTTTTAAAACAATAAAATTTCATTTTTTTTAAAGTACACTTGAAGTGTGAATATTTGAAACACATATTTCCAGATATGCGTATAAGCTAGGGTCAGGGCCAGGACAGCGGTCAATGCCTAGGATAGAGAAAAATGTCAAGAGGTGGTCGAAGGATCAAAAGCTAGACCAGAAGCTGGAGTCTCAAGGACGTCCAGAGGCTTATAGAGTTGCCAACTCTGGCTTGAGAAATTCCTGGAGATTTGGGGGCAGTACCTGGGGATGGATTTTGTTTGTCCTAGAGAATGGAATCTTATGGAAGACGCTATGGTATTCCATAGACTTTATGGAATACTATAGAGTCTGCTCTCTGAAGCTGACCTTTTCTCCAGGGGAACTGATCTCTGTAGTCTGGAGATCAGTCATAATTTTGGGAGAACTCCAGGTCCCACCTGAACCTAAGTCCCATGAGGAAAGGTTGAAGGAGATGGGTATGTTTAGCCTGGAGAGGAGATGACTGAGAGGAGATATGATAACCATCTTCAAGTATTTGAAGGGCTGTCATATAGAGGATGGTACAGAGTTCCTTTCTGTTGCCCCAGAAAGTCAGACCAGAACCAGTGGGTTGAAATTAAATCAGAAGAGTTTTCAGCTAAACATTAGGAAGAATTTCCTGACAGTTAGAGCAGTTCTTCAGTAGAACAGGCTTCCCTGGGAGGTGGTGGGCTCTCCTTCTTTGGTGGTTTTCAAACAGAGGCTAGATGGCCATCTGACACCAGTGTGGATTCTGTGAATTTAAGGAGATCATGAGTGGGAGGGCAGGTTGGGTTGCCTCAGTGCTTCGTTCTTGTGGCTCTGTGGTCATGAAGGAAGTAACTAGGACCATCAGTAAGGACTGTTGACCAGACTAGGGTTGCCAGCCTACAAGTGGTAGCTGGGGATCCACCAGATTTTCAGGCTACAGAGATCAGTTCCCTGGGAGAAATGGTTGCTTTAGAGGGTTGACTGAATAGCATGATACCCTGCTGAGGTCCCTCCACTCCCCAAGCTCTGCACCCCAAATCTCCAGACATTTCCCAACTCAGAGGTGGCAACCGTGGTCCGGACAGGATTGCTGGCGTGGAAAGGGATAAAGCACATTCCTGTTTCACAATGCTATCCTAATCAGAGTTGCTCCTTTCTAGGCCCATTTACTTCAATGGATTTAGAAGGGTGTAACTGTACTTACATTGACAGTGTCAGGAAGTCACTGGACTCTGTTGGTAAAGGGAGACTTTCTGGGGTTTGGAGCTTTTTACAGCCGCTGGAACTGACTCACCTGCAGTCACAGCAGCTCACCTCATGAGGCAGCATCCCTCCTAATCCCAGGATTGCCAGGTTGAAACCTCAAAGTTCCTGACAGGTGGATTTCCATGCCATAGCATCAGAATTGGGTGAAGCTCTCTCTTGCATGCCTACCCAGACCCGGGTTTGCAACCATACAGAAAGGGTTTGCAGCCATACAGAAAGGGAAAGCTCTGATAGCACCTTGCAAAACCATTATCCTCTCTACACTGGATTATGACAGAAGTACCAGCATGCATGTTCATCACTGATTTGATTGATACTGTGAATGTAGTTGATAACCCCATGTACAAAGTTTTTACCGCCTATTTTCCGTTACGATGCAAAGCTGTTGTGTGCTCCATACTCCCCTGGGAGGTGAGAAATTCTATGATGAATGCTATCCAGATTAGGTTTGTTTTTAATGAGAAAATCCTAAGAGAGATACTATTTATAAACTTTTTAAAACTTGCAAATGTGCAAATAGGGCACGGGGCGAGGACAATGAGGTGATTAGGGAAACAAATCAGCAATCCAACATCAGATACTTAGAGAGACCCTATGCCTCATACTTTCCACCACTTTGGAGTCCTCTTTCTTTCTCTTACACTCACACACACACACACACACACTCACTATGTGTGAGAGATCTCTTCCCTTTAGCTTCAGGGTTCTGCCTCACCTTGTCCAAACTCTGACAGGTAAATCATTCAAATATATAGATTTCCCACCATTCTGAAAACAAAATCTAAAGGTAATTTTTATTTGGGATTTCTCTATGCTTACATTGTAAAAGCTGTGTGTGTGTGCATGCATGTGTGTGCATTTTCCTTTTACTATAATTGCTTTTACAATATATTCCTTTTAAAATACAGTGGGCAAAAGTGGGAATAGCAGAAAACTGGAAAATGTGAGCATTAAGAGTTGGCAAAGTGAAGTCTAACAACTGCCTAAACTGCCAAGAGTGAGTGAAATGTTGTGCTTAAAAGATAGAAGACAGCAAAAGCTGATATTTTTGATAGACAGGAAAATGTTTGTTTATTTTCTGGGCACATTAATTCGGTTGGAGTACAGCTAATTGCTACTAAATATTAATGGCTTACTTGTATGGGCAGCTTTTATCCTGTGATCACTGTACAGCTTTTTCTTTTAAGATCAACAAATATACCATATATCGCCTGCCCATTCATTCTCATCGATAAAATAACAACCAACCATACCAGGCTTTTAAAAAGTAATGAGTAGCCAGTAACCAAAGTATCACTTTTCAGTTAAAATAACTTCATGCATTTGTCTGAATCTCATCGAACTGTAAGTCCCCTCCTGTGATGAAAATACCTATGTGAAATGGTCCTTTGAGAAGAGGCTGGATCAATGCAAGCTATTATATGGTGCTAACCAGGAAGTAGCGTTTATGAAGATGCTCACAATGAGATTTCAGTGAAGTGTGAGTGTAGGGCAGGCGCAGGAACTGAGTGCCACTGTCTGAAGTCAATAATAAGAGCATTTTTCTATGCTGGCATTCCCCCCCCCCCGCACATTTTTCCGCAGGCTTCTCTTTGAAGGAATAAGGAAATATTAAGAAGAAGAAGAAGAAGAAGAAGAAGAAGAAGAAGAAGAAGAAGAAGAAGAAGAAGAAGAAGAAGAAGAAGAAGAAGAAGAAGAAGAAGAAGAAGAAGAAGAAGAAGAAGAAGAAGAAGAAGAAGAAGAAGAAGAAGAAGAAGAGGAGGAGGAGGAGGAGGAGGAGGAGGAGGAGGAGGAGGAGGAGGAGGAGGAGGAGGAGATTGGATTTATACCCCACCCTTCACTCAGAGTCTCAGAGCGACTTACAAACTCCTTTCCCTTCCCCTCCCCACAACAGACACCCTGTGAGGTAGGTGGGACTGAGAGCGCTCTTTCCAGAACTGTCCTTGAGAGAACAGCTCTGACAGAACTATGACTCTGATCCAAAATGTGAACAAAATACCTTCATTCAGTCAGGGCTATTGAGCCATCCGTGGTGTAGTGGTTAGATCACTGGACTGGGATCTTGGAAACCCAAACTTGAATCCCCACTCTACCATGGAAACTTGCTGGGTGACCTTGGGCCAATCATGCGCTCTCAGCATAACTGACCACACACAGGGCTGCTGTGTGGATAAGATGGAGGAGAGCAGAATGACGTAGGTCACTTCAGGTCACCACTGGGGAGACAAATGGGCTATAAATAAAGTTAAATAAATACATAAATTTATCACACTTGGAGTTCTTGCACATGGGTATTATCCAAGTGGGGATTAGAGCCAAAATCTTACCAGTCCAACTCTAAGATTTTGTACAATACACCACATTATCTTTGACAAATAGTTTTCACAAGGGCAGCTGTAGGATTTGTGGATTCTTTACCAACAGAAAGCCATTAGTGGGCCATCAAACCATACATTTATTCTAAAGGCAAAAAAAAAAAAAGTATTGGAAGAGAAGTTAGGAGTCTTTGGGATTAATCGCAGCCATAATAAAACTTGGAAAATATCCCAGTGTTTGGTCATCTGTCTCAACCACATCAATGTTCATTATCATTAGCTTGGGTTCTTTTCACAACTTTTGCTCAAATAAGACCATAGGCGAAACACATATAAAAGATAAGTGCTTTCTGCACTAATCAATATGAAACAACATGGCTCTTTTCCCCCCCATGAACACCATTTACAGTCCTCACTCCACTCATCAACAAGCACTAAAACAGAGGAAAATGTGGATATTTATCACTCTGATTGGCAGGGCAAAAAGGTGTTTAGGAAAGCGAGAGTACTTGCATTTGGTGGAATTGCAGACAACACCAAGGAAGACTTTATAGAACAATAACTGATGCTTTGGCCTCCTTTACACAGACTTGCTGTTGCAAGAGAACTGCATTCCTGCTATACAATCCCATGTGACTGCAGTAAGTGTGTGAATACCACTGACTGCTTGAGCTGGTCCAGGACTTTCCAACCCAATTACAACACTGCCTCAAAGAAAGATGTACCCCAGACAGTTGACACCTCACATGTGGTTTGTATAGGGTTGCCAGGTGCACTTACCTGGCTGGTAGAGGGCTCCTGACGTCCTTCTGGGTGACCAGAAGTGATGTCAAGAGACTTCTGGTAAAATTGGAAGTGCAGGCCTTGGCATGACATCACTGGAAGTGACATCATCACATCAGGGCTATCGAGGGTGACACTCTAGTTTTTGGGCAAAACTCTATGGTAAATTTGGCTTTAAACCATAAAATTTTGCCCACAAACCAGAGCATCCCCCCAGCATCCCCAACATAATGACATCACTTCCAGGTGATGTCATCACATCAGAGCATGCACTTCCAGTTTTACTGGAAGTCACCTGGGAAGGTCAGTTGGGGGTGGGATTCCCCCCCTGCTGGCCAGCTAGCTGGTGGCAGGCAAGAGCCCATGAAAGTGGGGGTTCCCCTGCCCCCACCTGGGGACTGGGAACCCTAGGTTTGTATGTATATACCACCACACCATGATAGGGTTCTAGGGTTGTCTAGTTAGGCAAACGAGTGGTTGGGGAATGGGGGTACACTTACCAGAGTGGGGAGGGAAAGAGCTGAAAATAAACGTGACATGCCTACATCACCTGGAAGTGATATAGGCATGTCAGGGATGACACACTGGTTTGTGAACAAAACCTCTATGGTAGAATTAGCTTCTAACCATAGAGTCTTGCCCATAAACCAGAGTGTTGCCCACCACACTGTCACTTCCAGGCAGGCCCATAGCCAGGATTTTAAAGTTGGGAGACATTTAAATTTCTTAGGGGGCACTGGATAATCAAATTAAAGGAATACCCAGCTCCTTCCTTGCACCTGCCACTGCTCAGAGGCCCTGGGGTGGATGGGAAGTTGTGGGGCCTCACCTGTAAGTTAGGGGATCTAGCCCTGAGATGCCCCACTGTAGCTATGGGCCTGCTTCCAGGTGATGTAGGCCTGACATCACCAGTGTGCCTACGTCACTTCCAGGTGATGTAGGCACATTGTGCTTATTTCTGTCTTCTTGCCTGTTGGGGGGAGGGTAATTCCCCCTGGTGGCCAGCTGGATGGTGGCAGAGAAGTGTGCTGGAAACCAGGGACCCCCACCGCACTCTATAGAGTTGTCAGCCTCCAGATGTGGCCTGGAGTTCTCCCAGAATTACGACAGATCTCCAGATAACAGAAACAGTTCCCTTGGAGAAAATGTCTACTATTGAGGGTGGAGTCTATGTCAACTCTCCAGACCCTCCCCTCCCCAGGGTCTACCCACAAAATCTTCAGGAGTTTCCCAGTCCAAGGTCAGTGACCTTGCCCCATGGGGAAGTGGCATGAACGTGGCTCTAGGTGCATTTGAGAAGACAGAAGTAAACCATCATTCGTGGTTGTTTATTCCCTTTCCCACATACAATGCCACTAATTTCAACCCCAAGTTTTTTCCAAGCATTTACTTTCTTGCCTGTGCCGTACCCACACATTTAAAGAAAAGCAAGACCACACTGCATGGCTTTGTTGAAAGTGTGCATGTTGAGAGATTGACTGTCCTCCTGCAAATGTAATGGCATCACATTTTTGGGGGGGGGCTGCTCCTCCAAATTACCGCCACCACCACCACCAAGGATGATTGGTTTTGGCTCAAACCACTGGAAACAGCTCTATTCCCCCCCCCAGTTGTGTGTAGTCCAAGATTAAAGATGGGCAGGAATTGCAGTGCCAATAAGTTGCAATTTTGTTAGCAATGAAGCGGTGAAGAAAAACTCTCTGAAATAGATGGTCTGTCCTCCATCTCCCACTGTACTATAATAACTAGATCTAGAGGAGAAAGTGTATGTGTTGGGGGGGAAGCAACAAATGTCCAAGGCCTATTGAAGCATGATAATAAGACTTATGAAAAAAGTGATCCCTGTGAGGCCTCATTACAGGCATTCCTATGGCTAAATAACAGCTTTGGAGGGCAAGAGAGGCATCTTTACACGTGCCTTCCCTAACCAAAGTGGAACATTTATGTCTAGCTCCGTCTTTTGTTTCCTCTCTCCTAGTATCAGAGCAAGCCTGGCTAATTGGTACATAATACACTTTGTCATACATTTTTGTTGTGCTGCCGTCGTTTTGCCCATCAATATAACATCCTTTCCTTAACACTGAGGCGTAACTGTCTCCAATTAAGTGATGAAAAATGACATCCTCAGGACCGTGCGCTGTAAAGTTGATCTCATCTGTCTGAAGGATGTACACCGTCATACACACACACACAGTCTTGATGATTGAAACAAACAAGCAAACAAAAAAAGCCCTCCCCTATTTTTTTTCCAAACCAGAAGCAATAGCCTGAATTTTTCAGCACAGATTCATTTGCGTCGTATTGAAATAAGAAGCTGCTGGAGGGAATGGGTGGATCATCTTTTGGACTGTGGAGAACAAAATTACATTATTGCAAGTGAAGCAAGGGGAAAGAATAACGCATTATGTTTTGACCAGAAAAAAGTCAATTTGCCAGCCCAAAAAATCATGACATTTTCATTGTTGCCGTTATTATCTGTTGTCGTTATTATTGTTTCTCATTACTCACAATTTTGGAGGGAAATATCACTGGTGTATAACAGATGAGGGACAGCTTCCTGCACTTAGAGAACCAGTAGAATCCACATACCTAAAGGACCAACTTCCACCACGTGTCCCCATGTGTCAACTACAGTCACCAGGCTGCTGCCTGCGGACTGTTCCCCCATTTAAAGTGAACTGCTAAGTCTAGACACTGGCGAGGAGGGAATTATTTGGGGTTTTATTTTGCATGTTTTAAATTGTGACTTGTAAGCCGCTTAGACCCATGAGGAAAAGCTGAACATGGGTATTTTAATACATAAATAAAATATAACAAAGTGGGCCTTAACATTAGTTAAGTCTTGTTACCTCATCAATATTGTGTGTTGGTGGCATAGGTAAAGGTAAAGGTTCCCCTTGCTCGAAAGCCAGTCGAATCCGACTTTAGGGTTGCGGTGCTCATCTCCGTTTCAAAGCCGAAGAGCCAGCGCTGTCCGAAGATGTTTCCGTGGTCATGTGGCTGGCATGACTAAACACCAAGGCGCACGGAGCGCTGTTACCTTCCCACCAAAGTGGTACCTATTTATCTATTTGCAATTTCTTGCTTTCGAACTGCTAGGTTGGCAGGAGCTGGAACTAGAGACAGGAGCTCGCTCCGTCATGCGGCACTCTCGGGTCTCAAACTGCTGAACTACTGACCTTCCACAGCCTGCAGTTCAGCGTCTTAACCACTTGAGCCACCACAGCTCCTTGTTGGTGGCATACCAAGCAGTAATTGTTTCTTTACAGTGTGCAAAGGTGGTTTGCCCATTTCTGCACATTCAACCTTTATTCAAGGGACATGACATTTTTTTCCCCTGGCCAGTTGGCAACTTTAGTTATAGAGGCTCCTATGTCAAGCTTTAGTTTCGTTTCACTTCGTTCTGCTTCACTGCTTGCCATGTTTATGAGGGGAGGGAATTCCTGAGGGGAGTGCATGGGTGTTTAGAGTGGATGCTTTTAGAGGCCATAGCTGTTCCTTAAGCTGTGCCCCACCACCAATTCCTGAGGGAGCTGATCTTGGAGTCTTCTCTGCCAGGTTGGGCTGTAGATAGGGCACCGTATATCTGTCAGGGTTGCCATTGTGACCTAGGGGCTGAATGGTGACATATGTGTGAGATGTGGGGTGTAGTTTGTGCTACCTATAATAGAGGATTTTTCGTGCCTTTTGTTAGTTCTGACACAGAGCCTGTTTCCTAAAGTAAGCATATCTCAATAAACTACCACTGCTTAAGTGTGTTGTGGAGAGTGTCTTAACTGGGAGACCTGACATCCTATTAGTTTTGTGGAAATCACTAATTTTCTCCATTTATTTCCTTGAAGTCCCAGCTGGAAATGTGAAAAAAAAGGCAACCACCCCATGCATAAAACCAACATAAACTAACTCCAAAGCTGCAATATTCTATATTTTCTGGGGAAATGTGTATAGGAATACTGAAGGCTAGTTCTTAAACATAAAAAAAAAGAATTGCCAGGATAATTGGGGCAGGATGCAGAGAGATCCAGAAGAGTCAATGGGACAGGAGAACACCTGATGAGATCTCAGCTTCCTGCCTGCTTTAGGCCTTTATATATGCTATTGTGATCACATGCCAAATGCAACAACTTACCTCTGCCAAGCTTTTGGCAAGACAAAGTTCTAGGGGTTCTTCAACACTTGCCAAATGCTTGCATCTTGAAAGGCTTTTTTTTATATAGCTTTCAATGTTCAAGTCCCCTGAAAATGTTATGGTAATAAAGGAGACTGAGGCCTGTTTCCCTTCTATCTCCTTAGAGAACTAAGTAAAGCACCTACTGAACCTTGTGAAATGGACTGATGTATATTGTTCTCTGCCATCAATAGATCTAATTCTCAACGTGGCCCCATTTGTGGGTACTTAAATCCAGAAACTGAGGCCATGGACAGACAACCGCATAGCCAGGAATTTTGGGGGGAGGAGGCACTAGGGCACCAGGGGGTGCAAATTAAATTTAAATTGACCGTAGGGCCAAAACCAACTCCCAGTGTGTGGCTCTCTTTCTGTTCCCCATCAAGTCCCCTGCTCAGGACAATAAACATGCCAGTGGGTTGCAGCAAGAGAGGAAACCCAAGCCCCTCTGGACTTGCTATTAACTTGCAGGGCTGGCTGAGTGCCAATGAAAGGCATGGAGAGCTGCGGCTAGGGGAAATGAGGCAGCAGGTTTTGACCTGTTGCCAGGACCTTTGCTCACTGAGCAGCCTGGAGAAGCCAGCAGACCCCTGCTCTGGGTCAATGGAGGGCAGAGGACACACCTACAGAAGAGAGCCGGAGGTTGTGCCCCAGGCTCCCTCCCCCCCAAGGAAGGGCTGGCGTAGTGGTGGCCCGAGGCGGTGCAGCTTAACAAGCTCCGCAAGGCCAGTTACTTCACTGAGGGGGAGGGAAGGAGGCTGCAGTGGGGTGGGGGGTTCAGGTATGTGATAAGGGGCACCACCCCCAATGCCCTACCACTGACTACAGCCCTGTGGACAGACATTACATATCTTTCTACAAACCTGGGAAAAGACCCTGCTCTGCAGAAAAATCTGAATTCTAAAAAAAGTTACATGGGAGGGAGCTAAAACCCTCCAAAATGATAGAAACAGCATTTGTAGCTTTAAGGAACTGATGCCATCAGTGCGCCATTACTAAGCAACTGCGGTGGTATGACCAGCCTTCAAGCACTGTTTTTTGTCAGTAAAAGGCAGAAAGAGGGGCAGAGCCCTTTCCAGAGCTATTTTGGCCTTTGGCTTATTACCAGACACTGGCATGTGTAGGTGTCCCCACAAGTATGCATCCTGATAGTGTAGGGATCACTTAGACCAATGTATACAGTGGCTTGCCCTAGCACACCCCTTCCCCAAAGACACCGGTAATAAGAAATAGTAAATTTTATTAACTAAAAAGTAGATAGATCAAAGAAGCAAAGGAAATACATCAATCAATCACTGGCAATTCATACATGCAATAATGACAATATCAGTTCTAGCATGATTAGTCCATTATTTTACAATGGTGTTCCACCCTCTTCTGACTCCATTTTGAGGGGGGCCAAAGCAATAAGGGGGATTGTGTGAGTGCTTGGTCCTGGTGGGGACCAAGAAAAAGGAGCTGCTGAGAGGAAAGAGAGGCAGAGACAGGCAGCAGTTAGTGGCAGGGTAGCGAACAGCTGGGACTGAATCCAGGGGCTTAAGGAAGTTGCAAAGGATGGGAGCAACGGGAAGCTGCTGGGTTGTAGACAGTGATTCCTCGAGCTATCTGGAAGTAAAAAGGTAAGAACATAAGAACATAAGAACATAAGAGAAGCCAATGTTGAATCAGGCCAATGGCCCATCCAGTCCAACACTCTGTCACACAGCGGCCAAAATATACCAGGTGCCATCAGGAGGTCCATCAGTGGGGCCAGGACACCAGAAGCCCTCCCACTGCTGCCCCCTCCAGCACCAAGAATAGAGTGCATCACCTGCCCCAGACTGAGAGTTCCCATCTATACCCTGTGGCTAATAGCCACTGGTGGACTTCTGCTCCATATGTTTATCTAATTCCCTCTTGAAACTGTCCATGCTTGCAGCTGCCACGACCTCCTGTGGCAGTGAATTCCATATGTTAATCACTCTTTGGGTGAAGAAGTATTTCCTTTTATCTGTTCTAATCCGACTGCTCAGCAATTTCATAGAGTGCCCACGAGTTCTTGTATTGTGAGAAAGGGAGAAAAGGACTTCTTTCTCAACCTGCTCAATCCCATTCATAATCTTATAAACCTCAATCATGTCACCTCTCAGCCGTCGTTTCTCCAAGCTAAAGAGCCCCAAGCATTTTAACCTTTCTTCATAGGGAAGGTGTTCCAACCCTTTTATCATTCTAGTTGCCCTTCTCTGCACTTTTTCCAATGCTATAATATCCTTTTTGAGATGTGGTGACCAGAACTGTACACAGTATTCCAAATGAGGTCGCACCAATGATTTATACAGGGGCATGATGATACTGGCTGATTTGTTATCAATTCCCTTCCTAATAATCCCCAGCATAGCGTTGGCCTTCTTTATTGCAGCTACACATTGTGTAGACGTTTTCAGCAAGTTATCCACTACGACTCCAAGATCTCTCTCTTGGTCCGTCTCTGCCAGATCAGACCCCATCAACGTGTATTTATATTTAGGATTTTTGGCTCCAATGTGCATCACTTTGCACTTGGCCACATTGAACCCCATTTGCCACGTTGACGCCCACTCACCCATCCTCAACAGATCCCTTTGGAGTGCCTCACAATCCTCCCTGGTTTTCACCACCCTGAACAACTTTGTGTTATCTGCAAATTTAGCCACATCACTTCTTACTCCCAATTCCAAATCATTAATAAACAAGTTAAAAAGCATCGGACCGAGTACTGATCCCTGTGGTACCCCACTGCTTACCACCCTCCACTGAGAAAGTTTCCCATTTATACTCACTCTCTGTTTCCTATTTATAAGCCAGTTTTTGATCCACAAGAGGACTTGTCCTTTTATCCCATGACTATTGAGCTTACTTAGGAGCCTTTGATGAGGAACTGTATCAAAAGCTTTCCGGAAGTCAAGGTAAATAATATCTATTGGGTCCCCCTTGTCCACATGTTTGTTCACTCCCTCAAAAAACACTAACAGGTTAGTGAGACAAGATCTTCCCTTACAGAACCCATGCTGAGTCTGCCTCAATAGTTTTTGTTCATCAATGTGCCTACTAATTCTTTCCTTAATAACAGTTTCCACCAACTTACCCGGTATCGATGTCAGACTGACTGGCCTGTAATTTCCTGGATCTCCCCTGGAGCCCTTTTTAAAGATGGGAGTGACATTAGCTACCTTCCAGTCCTCAGGAATGGAGGCAGATTTTAAAGAAAGATTACATATTTTTGTCAGGAGATCCACAAGTTCACATTTGAGTTCTTTCAGAACTCTCGGATGAATGCCATCCGGGCCTGGTGATTTATTAGTTTTTAAATTGTCCATCAGTCGGAGGACTTCCTCTCTTGTCACCGCAATCTGATTCAGGTCTTTCAAACCCCCTCCCGAAATCGGTGCTTCTGGAGTGGGCAAACACTTCTCCTCTTCCACAGTGAAGACAGAGGCAAAAAATGCATTCAGCTTCTCAGCCATTTCCCTATCATCCTTCACTACTCCTTTTACCCCTTGGTCATCCAAGGGCCCCACTGCCTCCCTGGCTGGCTTCCTACTTCTAATGTATTTGAAGAAAGTTTTATTGTTGGTCTTTATGTTTTTGCGATATGCTCCTCATATTCCCTTTTTGCTTGCCTGATCACAGACTTGCATTTTATTTGCCATAGTCTGTGTTCCCTTTTATCAACCTCACTAAGACTAGCTTTCCACCGCTTAAAGGAATCCTTCTTACCTTTTACAGCTTCCATTACTTTATTTGTTAACCATGCAGGCTTTTTTCTATACCTATTTGTACCTTTCCTAACCTGCGGTATATATTTTTTCTGAGCTTCTAGGATTGTCTTTTTAAATAGTCTCCAAGCTTCCCCAATGGTTTTGACCTTCTCCACTCTTCCTTTCAATTTCTTCCTCACATGTCCCCTCATACCAGAGAAGTTACCCCTTTTAAAGTTAAAAGTGGTTGCGTCAGTCTTATTGGGCAACTCCCTATCTGTACAAATGTTAAACTCAATGACGTTATGGTCACTGTTCCCAAGTGGTGCAATCACTTTTACATCTCTCACCAGGTCTTGGGTGTTACTTAGGACCAAATCCAGGATCGCCTCTCCCCTGGTAGGATCTGTGACCATCTGTTCCACAGCACAGTCATTGAGAGTGTCTAAGAACGCAATCTCTTTTTCCCGACTAGAACTCATATTGACCCAATCAATGTGTGGGTAGTTAAAGTCGCCTATTACAACACAGTTATTTCGTCTAGCCGCTATCTTTAATTCATTCATCATTTTATAATCCTCCTCTATCTTTTGATCTGGTGGGCGATAACAAACTCCCACTGTTAAGCCTCCTTTCGGACCCACTATTTCAACCCATAGCATTTCCAGAAGTGAATCCAATTCTCTTACCCTCTCAATCTTACTGGACGGTATACCCTCTCTGACATACAGAGCCACCCCACCTCCAACCCTTTCCCCCCTATCCTTCCGATATAATTTATAACCAGGAATCACCGTATCCCACTGATTTTCCTCATCCCACCAAGTTTCTGAAATACCCACAATGTCTATTTCCCCCTCAACACCAAGCATTCCAACTCCCCGATTTTACCTCAGAGACTTCTAGCATTTGTGTATAAACACTTATAGTTTCCCACGTTTGTTATGCCTTCCTCTTGCTGCCTCGAGACCATGCCAGGCAGTTCCTATCATTAGCCACAGTCTCAGTGGACAATTGTAATCTATTTCCTTGTACAAAAGTAATAGCTACCCCTTCATCTCTTTGAGATGAGCCATCCCGAACCAGAGACTTTTCATCTGTCGGCTTTCCCCCATTATTCAGTTTAAAAACTGCTCTGCCACCTTTTTGATTTTGAGCGCCAGCAGCCTGGTTCCTTCTCGGGACAAATGGAGACCGTCCCTTTTGTACAGCTCCCTCTTGTCCCAAAAAGCATCCCAGTGCCTAACAAACTTGAACCCTTCCCCCCTACACCACCGTCTCATCCACGCATTGAGACTCCTGATCTGTGCCTGTCTCTCCGGCCCTGTGCGTGGAACAGGTAGCACTTCCGAGAAGGCTACCTTGGAGGTCCTGGCCTTGAGTTTCCTGCCCAGCAGCCTAAATTTCTCCTCCAGGACCTCACGACTGTATTTCCCCACATCGTTGGTGCCGACGTGCACCACGACCACTGGCTCCTCCCCAGCACTATCTACCAGCCTATCTAAAACACGCGTAATGTCCGCTACCTTTGCACCAGGCAGGCAAGTCACCATACGGTCAGTACGCGGGTTTGCCACCCAGCTGTCTACCTGCCTAAGGATCGAATCACCAACTACCAAGAGCCCCCCTCCCACCCTTCCCAGGGACGGTTCCTTGGTACGAAAGGATACCCGTTCACCAGCTGAAGAAGAGGTCCCTTCTGAGGGCACATTCCCCTTATCCTCAGCATGGTGCCCCTTTTCCCCTCGACCCTCATGCTCCCTGGCAGCAGCCGGGCTGCCAGATCCAGAGTGGGACATATCTAACAAGTCCCTGAGAGTCTTCCCCGTGCACCTAACTGACTGTCCCTGCTTCTCCAGGTCAGCCACCTTGGCCTCAAGGGAGCAAACTCGCTCCCTGAGAACCAGGAGCTCCTTGCACCGAGCACACACCCAAGACTTCTGACCAGTGGGCAGATAGTCATACATGTGACACTCCATGCAAAACACTGGATAGCCCCCAACCCCCTGCTGGCATTCTGGCTTCATAATTGTTTTTAAACAAATACTTTTCTATAACCCCCTTTTAAACCCCTTTGTATTTATATGGCTCCTGTTGTAGGAGTCTACTTACCTTACCAAGGAGCCAAGGTCCTGGCTTTCTGGCTCTTCCTGGGCTTCTTACAGAGCCACAGGCCAAGAGCCTCGCCCTTCGACTCGTGCCAGAGGCTCGTGCCTCTTGCAAACTTCCTGCCTTAAATGGAATTGTCTCCCAGGAGAGGGTGTGGCCAGCAGCTACTCCAAATCACCCAAGGCACTTAATGACGGTCAAACAAAGCCCCTTTCACACCCCAACTCCAGCAGCCAGGAGTCTGCTATTCAATTTCACCCAAGCACTTAATTACAGGCAAACAATGACCCTTTCACACCCTAACTCCAGCAGTCAGGAGTCTGTTACAACTCACCCACACACTCCCAAATACAGTCCCTGACACAGTACCTTCTCAGCTAAAGCACCTCAGCTGAAAATAAATAAATAAAAATACCACTCACCCCTCTGGCAGCTCAAACACCTTGCTCCTTCTCAGAGCTCAGCTGGGTCAGCTCTCAAGATTACCATAGAGTTTCTGGTGATTGCTACAGCTACCCATCACTTCCAGTTAGCTCTTGGAATTGCCAGGAACAATATGGTCAGACCTCCCCAGATTCTCCCCAAGATAATTGGCACAAGCAGTACACGTGTCTTTAGTTCTGATTCACCAATAAACAGTTTTCTTCTGATGAAGCCCCATGTTGTGTGACCTGACTAAGGAGCCTGACGGTATTCAAACTACCATTAAATATGATGAGCAAAATGGAGCTGCCATACCTCTAGTATCTAAATAAGCAGTCTGTGCAGGTCCCATCTCTTAGTGAAGCAGAGACATGGGAGATATTCAGGATTGCAAGTTTGTAACCCAGAAATCCACACAATACCTTATCATTCTCTGACACAGGGTGCCCATTGGGTAGAATGAAGCTTCTCCAAACTTCACCTACCCGATCCTTTGCTCTAACAAGCAGGGCCCCCATTGGGTGAGGAAAGCAGCATCCTGAAGGACCAGGAAAAGGAGTGGCAAGAAAAGCCACAGGTTTTATTTACTTTATATTTACATTATTATTATATTATTCAATATTTTTATTTTAATTCTATTTATGTATTTATTTGTTTTTTATTATTTTATTATTTTATATCCCTTTCACCCCAATGGGGAGCCAAAGCAGCTTACATAATTTTTCTTCCCTCAGTTTTCTTCAGTTTTCTTTCCTCAGTTTCCTTTCCTCCTGTGAGGCAGGTGAGGCTGAGAGTGTGTGACTGGCCGAAGGTCACCCAGCAAGCTTCCATGGCATAAGTGGGGGATTCGAACCTGGATTTCCCAGATTCTATTCTTGTACACTGCACAGGAAAGTCTGAGGGGGTAGCACGGATCTCCAACAATCCGGCGATACTAGGGAGGTGTTCTTTACAATAGGCTGTAGAGTGGGAAGACAGAGGAGTGGGAAGACAGAGGAGAACTTTACAATAGGCTGTAGAGTGGGAAGACAGGAGAACTTCTCACCATCCAGTGAAATATCCCTGTTCATCTGCATAGGAAGAGCACTCTGCCCAGACCTCTCCATTTCTCATTGTGAAGTATGGGGTCTTTGGGACTAGTGGTATTTTTTTTTAATTAATACTCAAACTCAGAGATTTCCTTGTTTAAAAAAAATACAGAAAAGTTAATCACTTCTCAGTATTTCATATAAGCCCTTAATATTGCTCTTTTTGTTCTCTAGGCATTTGGAGTTGCTTCAGTTTCCCCCAGGAGATTTTTTAAAAAAACTGTTCTATAAAACTGCAATATCTGTTTACCAGTAGGATAGTAGTGCATTTAAGTACCTAAGCACATAAAATTCAAGAGCAGAAGCTGCTTGAATTTTAAAAATAGGTTTATTGCCCCAGGTACTCATTCAGAGAGGACACAAGCCAAGAGCAGGGCCTTTAGTTTAGTTAAATAATTAAATCAATCTGTAGCATTTAAATATGCTAATATATTTAAATGGGAGGGCTGTGCTAAGGCGGTTTGCCTGTGGCTGTCTTCTCTGGCAGAACCACCCTGACTCCAAAGGCAGCCTGCATCTTCTGCTGGCTTTGTTTATCATCGCCTGCTAGGGATGCTGGCCGCAACCCTGCCCCTGTTCCCACCTGCTCCATCCAGGTAAATTCTGCTGCTGGGCCCAGGGCTGTGTCCACCAGTCAGCCTGCCATACCACCCTTCAACTTGGCAACACAACATATGCAAAAAAAAAGGCACCCACTGTTGCCAAAGGTGACCAGCTAATCCTGCAATGCCTGAAGGGAGGGTGGGTGGGCAGCAGCAGCCAGCCTGCTCTGAGGAGGCACAGCCAAATATATCAAAATGAGATGCACTTCCCCATTGGCTGCCAATCCATTTTAATCACCCAATGAGGCTTCGTGTCTCTTTTGAATCCAAGCGGGCTGAGGCAAACAGCCCCTCAGCAACAATGCCAAGAATCTCTACTTCTTAGGAAATGAGGCCATTTGGAATTCCGCATGTAGAAGAAAAGGATCTAATATTCTGTACAGACCTCTGCCCCTTTGGGTTAAACAGCCTCAATCCATTTTGAAGACTGAACTTGGGTACCAAAACAGCAAAAAGGGTAAAAGAAGAAGAGTTGAATTTATACCCTGCTTTTCACTCGGAGGCCCAATCTGCATTTGCTATGTAAAGCTGTTCTGTGCTGCTGTGGCGCTGGCTTCCCATTTGGCTCAGTATAAAGCTCTCTTCTGTCTGCATCAGGATGCAAGTTGTTTAGGGAGAGCATGAGAGAGGGAGGAGCGGCCTCCCAGGGGTGCCAGCAGGGCATTCCGCTGTGCTGTGGGGAGGAAACAGCACCGGTGACACCCCCCCTAAAGTAAAAGGGGGTGGCCTGGCAGAGAGGGAGGTGGGGGGGGGGCAGGAAAAATGGAACAAGCTGGGTAAAAAACACAAAACACCCAGCAGTTGCCAGGCAGGGCATTCTGGAGACTGCCCCAGGAAATAACAAATGGTTCATGGGTGTGCGTGCTTCCACAGACACTCCCCCAAATATGATCACAGACAGATATTCCCTGGCTGCTTTTAAATGCAGACAACTGGATTTTCAGCTAACTTGTTTCCTTTATGACAATTTGCATATCTCCTTAGAAAAGATGGGCAGGGGGAGCTCCAGTCATCTGCTTTTTGCTCACAGCAGCTCAACGGTGTGTGAGCAATTGTACCACCTTAAAACCACATTCAGATAAGGTGGTGAGATGCCATAATGACCTTGGAGTCACCACTAAATGGCAATAAAATGATGTAGACACCCAATGCTGAGATGAAACAATAGGAGAGTGGATGCAGCATGAGATGTAGACAGAAATTTCTGAGACAATGTGAGATCATATGCACAACGGTGGGAAATACCAAAGCAGATTGGACAGGAGTCTCAGAGTGGCTTACAATCTCCTTCTCTTCCTCTCCCCACAACAGACCCCCTTGTGAGAGCCCATTTGGTGTGGTGGTTAAGTAAAAGGTAAAGGTAAAGGTTCCCTTGCTCGAAAGCCAGTCGAATCCAACTCTAGGGTTGCGGTGCTCATCTCCGTTTCAAAGCCGAAGAGCCAGCGCTGTCCGAAGACGTTTCCGTGGTCATGTGGCCGGCATGACTAAACACCAAGGCACACGGAACGCTGTTACCTTCCCACCGAAGTGGTACCTATTTATCTACTTGCAATTTCTTGCTTTCGAACTGCTAGGTTGGCAGGAGCTGGAACTAGAGACGGGAGCTCACTCCGTCTTGCGGCACCTGGGTCTTGAACTGCTGAACTACTGACCTTCCACAGCCTGCAGTTCAGTGTCTTAACCACTTGAGCCACCGCAGCTCTACTGTGGTTAAGTAGGTGGACTCTAATCTGGGAGAACCGGGTTTGATTCCCCACTCCTCCACTTGCACCTGGCTGGATGATCTTGGGCAAGCCATAGTTCTGATAAGAGTTGTTCTTGAAAAAGAGCAGTTTCTGTCAAGAGCTCTCTCAGCCCCACCTACCTCACAGGGTGTCTGTTGTGGGGAGGAGAAGGGAAAGGAGATTGTAAGCCGCTCTGAGACACCTTTGGGTAGTGAAGGGTGGGGTATAAATCCAATCTCTTCTTCTTCTTCTTCTTCTTCTGAGGTAGGTATATCTGAAAGAGCTCTAAGAGAGCTGCTCTTGAGAGAACAGCTCTGAGAGAATAGTGACTGACCCAAGGTCGCCTGGTTGGATGCATGTAGAGGAGTGGGGAATCAAACCCAGTTCTCCAGATTAGAGTCTGCTGCTCTTAACCACTACACCAAACTGGCTACAAAAACCACCTTTATCCTCGATAACCTTCAGCATATGTTGACCAAGAACACAAAGAGCAAGGCACTCTATGCCATAGCTGAATAACCTTATCAAAAGAATTTCCCCCCTTTAACTTCAGTTTCACCCTTTAATTAGGAAACATCTTCTGGACTGTGAGAAAGAAGTGATAGCTCCACTGGCATGAACCAATTCCTGCTTTACAGATCACTGAATGTATCAAGTGAAGGGCTTATGGATTTCCACTCAGTGATTCTCATTTGAAGGCAAGCACACCATTCTTTCTGCAAGTAAAGTTTAATTTAATTAATTAATCTAGACAGTGGGCTTCCTGGGATTTCATAAAATCTAATATCGATCTCTTTGTAGTAGTTCAGTTCCTTTTAGTGTATTTATGGATACATAAAGATAATAGTACAATTAACTATTTGGAAAAGAGAAAGAGCTCTGTTCTGCTTTCTAGTTAGTAAGGAACCAATTTAACAAATAGATTCACCTGGAATGCTAGTCGGATTCCCAAAATTGAGTTTTTCAAGTCTAAAATGGAAGCTACAGTTAATGTGAAGCTGGCCAAGCCTTAGTAACCATTTGCTGGTGTGGGGCTCCAGGAAGCTCTCCTGGATCTTCTATGGTCACCATAGAGTTTTTGGCCAAATGCCAGAGCATCCCCCCAATGTACCTCCAGGTGATGTCATTGCACCATGCACATCAGGTGCGGTGGGACTCTTTGGGGGCAGGGTTCCCCTCTCCAGTGGATTTGGGGGCCCCAAATCAGGGGAACCTCTGCCCTCATTGAGGGGATGGCAACCCTAGTAACCATGGCTGTTATAGGCTAAGCTCTCCTGCTTGCTGGTTAGGGTCCCAAAACAGAGTTTTTCACTTCTAAAATGGAAGCTATGGTTAACATGAAGCTGGCCCTGGCTGCTATAGCCTAGGCCAAGTAGGGATGCCAACCTCCAGGTGGGACCTAGAGATCCCCTGGAATTGCAGTTCATCTCCAGACTACAGAGTCAGTTTCCCTGGAGAAAATGGCCACTTTGGAGGCTGCTATTAACCACAAGGTAATTCTTGGTCTGGGGCAAGTGATGCTCTGTATTCTTGGTGCTTGGGGGGGGGGGAACAGTGGGAGGGCTTCTAGTGTCCTGGCCCCACTGCTGGACCTCCTGATGGCACCTGGTATTTTTGACCACTGTGTGACAGAGTGATGGACTAGATGGGCCATTGGCCTGATCCAACATTGCCTTCTCTTATGTTCTTATGTGCTCTTTTTGAGGTCCCTGTTCTCCCCAGGCTCCACACTCAAATCTCCAACCAGGTTTCCCAACCAGGATCTGGCAACTCTACACCCCCCACTGGTGGCCAGAAGATACTGGCAATCGTCACCAAGAAACTTCTGTTTCAAGCGGGGTAGTCAAGTCAAGTCAAGTTTATTACAATCTGAGACCAGAAAGTGGGGTAGTAAGTCCCACCCCCATCCCCTACTGACAGTCAGGCAGGAGTAATAAGGAGAAGTGTTTATTAAACAAATCTGCTTGTAACTTCTGAACTTTGTCACTCTGCTTCTCTGCTGAGTCATTTCCTGCAACTGTTTCCTTATACTCTGTTTTCCCCATGTGTCTCTGAGTCCCCCCATCTGCTTTCCTAACTCACTCAATTCCACATACACTGATACATGCACAAGCTTGCTGAGTTGGTGCCACCACAAAAATGTCTGCCTCAGGAAGTAGAAGAAATCACAGAGTGGCTGACATGCGAGTAGGGTTGCCAGAGGATGGTGGTGAGACTTACCAAGAGCAAAAGGGAGGCCCAGGCTATGTTACCAGTAACGTGGTGACGTCACTTCTGGTGCATGCCGGAAGTGACATCACTACACCACTGGCAATATAGCCTGGGCCTCCCTCCCAATTCTGGTAAGTCTCAGCACCATCCCCTGCTGGTTGCCAAGAACCAACGGTGATGTTATCACATCATCTGAAGTGATGGCATGGTGGAGTTCTGGTATTTAGGCAAAAACTCTATGGTAAAAATGGATTCTACCATAGAGTTTTTGCCCCCAAACCAGAGCATTGCCACGACTTTGAGGACATGATGCACTTCCAGTGCATGTCAGAACTAATACTGTCATTGTAATGTACTCAGACATAATGCAATCAGCCATAATGCAATCAGACCTGACCACATGCAAGGCAAGGAAGCCATGCAGTCAGGCAAATACATCTGAGCTTCGCTCACCTGAACAATGGACTCAGCGGATCCTAACCTGCTCCAATTAGAGGGTTAGGCTCCCGGCCAAGAGCCTATGGAACTCTTGGCCACTGTAAATAGCCAATGTCTTGAGTGGGGTGTGTTTTGGGTGTGGGGTTTTCAGGGGATATAAACCAGCCTGTTAGCCAGGTAAACTTGTCTTGTTCTTGAACTAATAAAGTATGTGAGAGCTGAAATCACTCGTCAGTCTCAGTACTTTTCAGTCATATTGCCAGCAACATAGCCCGAGCATCCCTCTGTCTACTAGAAAGTCCCCACCACCACCAGTGAGCTGATTGGTGGCGGAGGGTGGGGCCTGGTAAAGGTAAAGGTTCCCTTGCTCGAAAGCCAGTCGAATCCGACTCTAGGGTTGCGGTGCTCATCTCCGTTTCAAAGCCGAAGAGCCAGCGCTGTCCGAAGACATTTCCGTGGTCATGTGGCCGGCATGACTAAACACCAAGATGCACGGAACGCTGTTACCTTCCCACCGAAGTGGTACCTATTTATCTACTTGCAATTTCTTGCTTTTGAACTGCTAGGTTGGCAGGAGCTGGAACTAGAGACGGGAGCTCACTCCGTCTTGTGGCACCCGGGTCTCGAACTGCTGAACTACTGACCTTTCACAGCCTACAGTTCAGTGTCTTAACCACTTGAGCCACCGCAGGGGCTAAATGGTGGCAGGGGCTAAATGGGAGGTTCCAAACCAAGAATCTTGTTTAAATGGACACCACTATTTTTCAGAATGGGCTCTTGCTATAGACCCAAAGGTGATGTCACCTGGGTAGCATTGCCAGGTCTGGGGGAGAAATACCTGCAGATTCTTTTTTTGGGGGGTGCAGCCTGGAGAGGACAGGGTTTAGGGAGAGGAGAGACCTCAGCAGGATGCAGAGCCATACAGTCCACCTTCTAAAGCAGCCATTTTCTCCAGGGGAACTGATTTCTGTTGTCTAGAGATAAATTCTAATAGCCAGAGATCTCCACATCTCACCTGGAAGTTGAGCAAACTTAGAAAAACACCGTGTTAGAACAAAACACACAATACTATTATGCTACTAATATCTTCATATGTTGATATAAATGATGTACTTGAATACAGTAGAGACCTAGTGTATCTTATTCATTATAGTCCAAAAACCTAAAGAACATTATATATCTAGTAGAAAAGTCCACAGCTACAGAGACAGGCTTCAGTGCTGCAGACTATCTTGCTTTCTGACGAGAGACTGATGAGAGATGCAGCAGTCATCAGTGATGAAAGATGCAGCAGGCTGTTATGCTTTCCAAAAAAGAGATACAGCAAGCATCAAAGCGACACACCTCCCAGGCAAAAATTGCATGTTTCGAGAGAGGCTTCTTCAGGCAAAATTATTTTTTTCCTGGAACGAAATTACAAACACAATATAACACAATATACTTTACATAGTAACCAGGAAAAAAAGAGAGCTAGCTTGCTGTACTCACCCGAAGCTCACAATGCTACAATGCACAAGTCAACAATTCTATAGAGGAACAACCCAGAAAGACCACTCTAATAAAGCACAGCTGCACTGATGATTCCAAAAGAATTAAAGGAACCATACTTATAACATCTCACAGAGGTAACACCTATAACTATGATTACACTGATTGCTTGGATTCTGAACCAGATTGTAAAATAACAGTATTACAGTTTTAACAGCATTACAGGATAGCGTTACAAAATTCAAGGGGAAATCTCGACATTACATATATGACCAAAAAAACAATAATTACAGGACTGATTTCTATTGTCTTAGAGATCAATTCTAATAGCAGGAGCTCTCCAGGTCTCATCTGGAAGTTGGCAAACCTACCCCTGGGTTGTTCTAAGCTTCCTCTTGCATCAGCGATGGGGGGGACTGGCTCTTTGCTTTGGAGGAAGAAGCAAGGGGGCACCAGGAAAGACATCAATGGGTACTATGTAACCCACAAGCACCATATGGCTATCACTACTTGATGCCCATCAATAGATAATCACTCTATGCCAATGAGATACTGGAGGACAACTCTTATCTCTTTTCTTTTCTTTCATTCTCTTGAATTGATGCAGCCTCTTCAAAGGCCAGGAAGTTTTTCTTTGTCATTCCCCATCAAAAGTGCCTCTAGAACTAGCAAGATGAAATTCATTATCAGGTGAAAGGATCCTACACATTACTATCTTCCCTATTTCCTGCATGAGGTTGTTCCTATTGCTTGCTTAGTTTTTGCTTGCTCTATTCTACCTTGACTCAAAGGACTATTTTGTGCAGAATCAAGAGGACAGATTTAGGAGAGACGCTGAAGCACAGCTTAGAGCCTATCCCATTGTTGAAGCTAATACCTGCGAACCTTTCTGTGTTTTCAACATTCAGGCTTTTGTGTCATTTATCAAGGATTGGCTGCATCCCTCTTTACTTATTTCAGATTAACCAAGTCCATTTTGTTTAATAAAACCCCATTTTTCTTTCTGTTTTTTAAATTTACTTTTAATAAGAAATGGTCTATATATATCACAATGCGACACTGATCTTGAATTACTAGAATTTAGGGGGAAAGGAAAAGGGGGTTCCAATTATGTGAGTACTATCTATTATGTCTACCATGAATCCCCTTGTAATATTTTGATGCTGACAACAATATATATATTTTTCTAAAGAGGGAAAAGAGATTACGTCCGTGTTTAACGGCTCTGCTCTCTCTTTCATCAGAATCCGTGTAATTTCCTATTTGGAAACTGGCTTTTTTATCGTTCCTCATTGTGGAAGTGTCTATATACTTTTTAAATGAAACTTCCAACAGTTCGTTATGATTTTGTAGTGATCTTTGCAGACTTTTTATCGTGAGGATTACTCAATCAGGAGTGTGGCTGTCCAATGCTACACTTGGCATTATATAACATAATATATTTCTGTGTCTCTATTGTTCCCGCAATGTATGGCCAAGCTATTCAGCAGTGCATATCTTTGCCTCACTTCACACCATGCTATGTTCTACATTAAGGACCTTTTAAAAATGTAAAAAATACTTTGTTTCTCTCAAGTGGTAATATTTTTAGACACTTTCTCTGTGGACTTAATATTCATCTACTTCTTCACGACTTCCCTTTCACCCTGACTTCAGCTATGTTGGATAAAGCAATAATACTTGTTCAAAGGCACTTCAAATCGTTGTTTTGTTTTCCACAAAGTATGAAGTTAGTCAGTGAGAGTCGCATTGCATGGGGGGGCGGGGGATACAGACTGATTCCCTGTACTATTTATCTTTCAGATGCTGGTTGAAAAAGAAGTACTGACAGTGGGAATGACACAGTTTAAATGACGGCTATTTTTTAAAAAATCTAGGCCCCGGTCACACGAGAGGATTTGCCACGCAAGAGGGACGGATCAGGGGCGCATCAAGCGGGCGCGATCATATCTCAACATCTGGGAAGTGAAGCGCACCCGTCCTTGATCCGTCCCATCCTGGCAAAACCACGCATCAAAAAGGTAGCACCAAAACAGTGCTACCAACTGGTTGATGCGCAGTACGGGCGGGCATCTGATCACCGCCGCGCCCCTCTCCACGTAGCTTCCCGGGCCCTGTTGAACTGCACACGCCCAGGCATGCGCAGCAGGCTCACCTTTGTCCCCTGTCCGTGTCTTCCCCCCAGCATCTGATCATGCTGGGGAGCAACTGCATGGTGGTGGCTCGGGGGATCTGTCTGATCCCGCCGCCGCACATCTCTTTTGATGTGGCTCTAAAAAGCCACACTTCAGCTGTGCCTTTTCCCCCAGTGTGACCGGGCCTTAGTATATCTGATTCAGAAGGCAAGGAAGGTGGAATGGTGCAGCCTGATCTCATCAGATCTTAGAAACTAAGCAGGGTCAGTACTTGGGTGGGAGACTGAAGGCTGTGTCTTCCTTGACTGAGTTAATCCACTTCATGTTGGACCTTCCTCTTCTCCTACTGCTTTCAACTTTTCCTAGCATTATTGTCTTTTCCAGGGAGCTGTCATTTGGGATCCTAAAATCACTCAGGGCATTCCAGAAAATCAGTTGGATCCCTGAGACTCTGCAGGCAGACCATTTTAACCAGCTCCCATCCCTGTCAAACATCAGTGTTATATTGACCCATGCTTTGAGGAGCCACTGGTTAGACCATGGCACAGGTTGAACCTATAGCCCCCGAACCAGACCGTCCCAGAAATGCTCTGTGTAAAAAAACAAACTGTCGACTGCTGGTTTTGTCTTGAGCCCACATTACCCCACTGAGATTCCTCCCCAAACTGCACCCCAAAATCTCCAGGTATTTCTCAACCCAGAGATGGCAACCCTAGCCACTCCACTTTATGCCAGGCAGGGAACACAAAGGCAGTGAGGGAAGTAAAGGGTGCTCAGGCTTGCTCTTATCTCCTCTCCTGTTGGCTGCTCCACACAACACAGCAAATAGGCCTCATGCAACCAAGAGTGCTCTTGTGCCTATTTAAAACTGGGACTGGTATGCAATAGCACCCCAGCCTCACAGACTGGGAACTAAATTTCTTTAAAATTGCTTGTGTCCAGTTCATTTAGAGACATTTCCTTATAGTTAGCAGTGTTAGGGAGCTGGTACATTGAGAACTTGCCCTAAGAACACAGGACCTTACTTAGTTCTAGACAAGGTCACCAACCCCGGGTTGGGAACTTCCTGAACATTTGGGGGTGAAGCCTGGGAAGGGGAATGACCTCAGCAGGAGGTAATATAGTAGAATCCACATTCCAAAGCAGCCATTTTCTCCAGGGGAACTGATCTCTTTAGTCTAGAGATCAGATGTAGTTCTGGGAAATCTCCAGTCCCCACCCAGAGGTTGGCAACCCTAGTTCTAGAACAAGCTTACAGGCTGTTGTGCAATATATCTGAGTTGTTCTTCTCATTAAAGTTGTTTTAAGCTATTCCTCATTCTGGTAATTTTCTTCTGTGGACCCAGAAACATTGCACATGATAGCCTTCAATTGCTTGTATAACCGTTCAGGACACTTAGGGGTGATTTATACAGATGACCTCAATAGGGGGAGGGTATGAAGCCTCTGCTGGGCTTGTAGTTTGGAAATGATCACATGCAGTCACTGTTCATATCAAATTGAATCTTCATATGTGGACTTTCTAGGCAGTTCTCATGAGACTGACAATTTCCCCAGCCCTTCTTTGACCCTGCTGCAATTGCATACATTGCAGGGATATCCTATGGATGAATTAATGTTCCCTAGTTTGCTTCTTTTATATATCTGTTTACCTTTTTGTCAATTACAAAGGCAAGCCATTCCCCACCCCTGCTCCCATTGCCTGCCGCCACTCTGAGTGGCTGTAGGAGAAAAATACCCCTCTGCAACACTGCCTGTGGGATCATGTCACTTCCAGTAAAAAAGACGGAAGTGGCATACTGTAGCTCTAGGATTCACTGGAAACTCAGTGGTAAAACTACACAGTTTCTGGTGATTCCTAGAGGTACCTATGTCACTTCCAGTTCTTTTTTATTGGACATGAAGTCATGCCACAGCTGGCGACATGGTCCCACATACAGTCCTTCCACCTATTGCCAGGCACTGCATGGCAACCCTATTGTCAATGGTTTCAGTCATCTGCTTTTTTGCTCTTGGTCTGAAGATACATTTTATTGTGTTCCCAAACTGTAGGGTTTTTAATCTAATGCATGATAGCGAGGCACAGATAGTGTTAGAAGTGTTTGCATTTTGTGAGAAAATTTTGGAGCGAGGGTCCTGCAAATTGGCTCAGAAATGAAGAAGCACCAGATCAGTTCACACAAGGGAAAAGTGAATTTGGGACTGTAATTTTCAGGACAAAACAGTGGGGAATGATCTTATTGGAAATCTATTAGGATATCTGGTTAGTATAGCAGAGTTTGCTCAGTCATAGAAGCATGATATTGAGTGCAGTAAATAAATCTTCCGAGAAGTATATTGTAAAAAGTAAACTCAAATTTATTCAAGTTGATTCCATTCACACACAGGCTGCAGTCGAAAGGGAAGAGAGAAGCCTCATCTAAAGAGTGCTTTCCCTACCACAAATGACCAGCTTGTCTGGCATCATGTGTGTGGGAGCATGAGGGCATTGTCTCTACAGGAGAGACCTGCAGAGGCATGGGTCTCCAATTGGAAGGCCATGTGAAGGGAGAGATATGACAAAGTGAGGGAGAGAGGAGGGGTTAGAGGGCAACTCCCAGGTTAAGACAAAGAGAGGCATCCCATTTAAGGAGACAACACCCAGGGCTCTTTTTGTCGCAGGAATTCCTTTGCATATTAGGTGACACACCCCTAATGTAGCCAATCCTCCAAGAGCTTACAGAGCTCTTCTTACAGGGGCTACTGTAAGCTCCTGGAGGATTGACAACACCTATAAGCTCTTGGAGTGATGTAGTGCCCTTCAATGTCCAGGCACCCTGAGTTGTTCACTCCCACAAAATCATCCCTAGATTGTCGCCCCTTGTTTGTAGCTTATAACACCGCAGTCCTCAATGTGTAATAAGCCTGCTGGTGACTCCACGTGTTGCCAAGAGTGATTGCCTGATAGTCACCATCTGTCTGAGCCGACCCTTTGTGTATTTCTGCACTAAATCTGATGATGATGCATTTGCAACTTTACAGGATCCTGGAATCAGCAGAGGCTCTTGGCTAAAATATATTGCTATGCAAATATCCAGTAAGAGTCCTTGGGGGGAATTCAGGTGAGTGAGCCAGCTGGTAAGAAAGCCAGGAGGCCAAGTAGGGGTGAGATATATATATATATATATATATATATATATATATATATATATGTTTTCCTTTTATAAGTTAAGTTAAAAAAAATCTTGAATTCTCCTAATGGATGAGAATCAACCTCTCATGTTGTCCAAAGACAACATGACCTCAACTAAACAACTATAAATGTTGAAATTGTGCTGAGCAAACCCTTCATATAATGGTTTTTATTTTTCCAGTAAACCTTCCTGACACTATTAATTTCTTCTGGCTTATTTTTAACAGAAGAGCAGCATTTACAATGAGGAAGGAGGGGGAGAAACCCCCCTCTTTTTATCTTTTAGTAGCAGTGAAATTTATATGTTGAGCTCTGGGCTACAAAACACTGATTTCACGATACTTCATATAATGAAACAATAAAGATGTTTGAGAGGGACACAGTTTTAATTTAATGAAGAGGATAGCTTTTCCCCACTGAAAGTTACCTGTTTTGCCTGCATATTGAGTTGAAGGTGAGTATATGGGGAAAACTTTGGCCTGTGAGTTTGAAATTAGGTTTGTAAACTGCTAATTGTATCAAGATGGGTAGCTGGGTTAGTCTGTCTGTAGGTACTTGTTCTTCAGGTATCTGAAGAAGTGAGCAGTGACTCATAAAGGTAAAGGTTTCCCTTGTTTGAAAGTTAGCCGAATCCGACTCTAGGGGGTGGTGCTCATCTCAGTTTCCAAGCTGAAGAGCCAGTACTGTCTGAAGACATTTCCGTGGTTATGTGGCTGGCAGTGTTCCTTCTAAGCTGAGTTAGTGTAAGCTAGCTCACAGTTTTTTAGCCTCCTGCTCACATGTTTTTGTCTTAGCTCAGGAAGGATGGCTCCAGAGCAAACTAATTTATGCAACAGCCAAATTGCTTGCTCACAACTTTAGTGCCAGAAGCTCACAAAGTAGAATTTTTGCTCACAAGTTTCCACAGCTTAGCAGGAACATTGGTGGCCGGCGTGACTAAATGCCGAGGCACATGGAACACCGATCTCTTCCCACAGAAGTGGTACCCAGGGGTCTTTTTTGGGGGGGAGCACACCAGAGCACAGCTCCAGCAGCTCAGGAGCCAAGCCCCGTCCCCAGCCGGTGTCCCCGGAGTCTTTCAGGCAGCCGAAAGTGAATTTCAGCTCCATTATATCCTATGGGCCATTGAAGTCAATGGTGAAAACATAGGGTATATTCTGGGTGCTGGAGGGGAGGGGGTTTGAGGGAGAGGCTCCAAACTCACAGGGTAGCTGATGGAGCCTCTCCCCAAGATACGCACCAAGTTTCTAGAACATTGGACCAGGGGGTCCAATTCTATGGGCCCCCAAACAGGTTGCCCCCATTCCCTCCATTGTTACTTTTTTCCCACCATAGAGAACAATGGGGGAATGGGGGCAACATTTTGGGGGCCCATAGAATTGGACCCCCTAATCCAATGTTCTTGAAACTTGGTGGGTATCTTGGGGAGAGGCTCCAACAGCTACCCTGTGAGTTTGGAGCCTCTCTCTCAAACCCCCTCCCCTCCAGCCCCCAGAATATACCCTATGTTTTCACCATTGACTTCAATGGCCCATAGGATATGATGAGGCCGAATTGCCGCCGAATTTCTTTCATTCCCTCCTTTCCTTCTCTCCTTTTCCTCTTTCCCTTCTTCTTCTCTTCTCTCTTTCTTTCTTTCCCACCTTCTTCTCTTCTCTTTTTTCCTCCTTTCCCTGTTTCCCTCCTTCTTCCCTCTCTTTCTTTCCCTCCTCCTTTCTTCGCTTTCTTTCCCTCTTTCTTTCCTTCTTTCCTTCTCTCTACTCTCTCTCTTTCCTCCTTCTGTGGCCCAACTCTAGTGAGGAGGGGTTTAAAATTTAAACCCCTTCTCTCTTAGCTCACACACCCAGGCCAGCTGGGGAAGGGAAGGGGAGGCTTTTGAAGATGCCTCCCCCCCTTTTGCTTCCCCTTCTGACATCATTTCCGGTGATGTCAGGGGGCATGGCATATGCTAGTAGCCTAATAGCTCATTAGCATACCATATGCTAATGAGCTCCTGCAGCTGATTTTCTACTAAAAGACCCCTAGTGGTACCTATTTATCTACTTGTAATTTTTTGTTTTTGAACAGCTAGGTTGGCAGGAGCAGGGGCCAGAGATGGGAGCTCGCTCCGTCATGCAGCACTAGAGTCTCAAACTACCAAACTACAGACCTTCTGGTCTGCAGCTCAGCGTCTTAACCTCTAAGCCATCACACCCCCTACAAAACCTTATACTCTGCCACAAATTTTGTTAGACTTTAAGGTGCTACAGGACTCTTACTCTTTTCTGCTGCTAATTGTATGTGATACTTTCCGTTACCTCATCAGATAAGATTTGTACTCCTTACAGGTTAGTCTGTAATGAATTTTTATATTTTTGTTTTAATTTAACATAATTCAATGAACTGATTTCATCTACCACCATATAAACAAGTTCATTTGTGTTTTGGCAGCTACAGCTCACTTCTACATATACAGAGTGATGTTGTGGTTACCATGTCAGACTAGGACTAGAGAACCAGCTTTAAGACCCTAGTCTAACCAAGAAGGAGGAGGAGCAGAAGACTGGATTCTCAGAGTCTCAGAGCAGTTTATAGTCTCCTTTCCCTTTCCCTCCCCACGACAGACACCCTGTGAGGTAGGTGGGGCTGAGAGAGCTCTTTGATGACTGCTCCTGAGAGAACAGCTCTGAAATAACTTGTAACTGACCCAAGGTCACACCAGCAGCTGCCCATGGAGGAGTGGGGAATCAAACCTGGTCCTCCCAGATTAGAGTCCATGCTCTTAACCACTACACCAAACTGGCTCTAAGCTTGTGGGGTAACCTTGAGAAATTCAAGCTTCCATGGCAGAGTGGGGATTTGAATGTGAGTCTCCTAGATCCTAGTCTGAATCTCTAACCACTACCCAACACTGCCTCTCTGTGCTTGTGGAATAGCCTGGTGCTTTTTCTTTTTTCCAGTTTAGGTGGCAAGGTAGTGATGAATTGTTTAGGCAGGCTTTTTTCTAACTTGGTTTTAGTGGTATTCAATTGTGCTAAGGTTTTAATATGTCAGGTAGCTGGTTGGCTTAAATGTGCCTGCTTTACTGTAAACTAGCCTGATACCCATGATTCGCTACAGTATTTAAGTTCCGTAAATCCAGTTATAATACTGATGATGTGAAGTTTGAGATGTTAACATTTGTAGGAACTCTAATAGAGAAGACTGTAATGCAAAAAATGAAATGAGACACACGTACTGTTTCCGCTCCTCCTCTACTGAAGGACCTCTCTGTAGACAAAACATGTATAAATCAATGTATCCCACAATTTAGAGCCTAAATGCAAAAATAATAAATCATAAAGCATAATTACTTCTGGTCCAGGAAACACCTTCCTATGATTGTAGAGCCAAATAATCCTCAAGCAAAGAGCCGTGTTGGTCACCTAAAACTGCTGGGGCTTTATAGCTGGTTAAGGGTGATGCAATCCTAATGTGCAGGATTATGCAATCCTAATAGACAGGATGATGTAATCCCTATAGGGTGTCCTGAAGTAGTCATGTGATTGCACATTTCAGTTAGCATAGTATTAAAGAATATATAGAGACACAGTACAGATTCCAAACTAGATGTTTAACAGTCAAAGAATCATACATATGCTATACTTCCAGAATCATATTGCACACCAATCAATTTGTTCATTCAAACCATATGGGGTTAAAGTTTTAAGGGCATGAATCCAGAACAGTTCTCTTTTTTTCAGTTGCTGAGTCATCTGCAGCTGGTTGCAAGGTCTAACGTACTCAAGTGCAAAAAAAGAAAAGTCTCTGTCATGATGGCCTGCTGTAGCAAAATGCTCTACCAGGGGCGCATTCTGTCTCCCTCTTCTGATGCAACTTCTATGTTCTGTAATTCTGGTCTTTAATGGCCTTGAAGTACACCCGATGTATTTCCTTTGACACCCACAGACAATACAGTAAATAAGACCCTTTGATTTACAATTAAAAAATGATCTAATAGAGTACTTTCTCTTTCCATCTGAATCATAGATACTATTAGTACGTAACATCAAATTACAGACTTCACATCCTCCACAAGGAAAGTTGCCAGCTGGCAAACCCTGACCATCTATTCCCCTTTGTAATGCTAGAGGGGATTTTAGGCTACTTCTTACCAACATATCTTTCAAATTCCTAGATCTACGGTAGGCAAAGAGAGGAACAGACTCACATGAAGGAATGTTGTTTAATAAGTGCCAGTGCTTCCTTAATGATGTTACTGACCTGGGTGGACCTTCCATCATAGGTTAATAGAATAATGATCTCCTTACCAGGCTGACCTTGTCTTGTCTTTGGTATCAGGAGTGAAGATCTACTGGTGTTTTTTGCCTTATAAAAAGCCTGCTTAACAATTCTGGAAGAGTAACCCGTCTCTAAATTGGCCCATCAATACTTTAGCCTGTTCAACAAAGTCAGAGTACTGGCTGCAATTTCTCCTAAGCCTCAACAATTGGGAATAAGGTAAATTTTTTTTCAGATGTGGTGGGTGGAAACTGTCACTAGATAGAAAAGAGTTGGCATCCGTAGGTTTTCTGTAGGTGCTAGTCTCTATTATGTTACCCACTCTTCTAATGCTGACATCCAGGAAGTTAATCTCCTTACAGTCATATTTCATTTCAAATTTGATAGTTTCATGAAGGCCATTAATAAACTCCTTAAACTCTAGTAAAAGTTGGACTGAACCCTTCCAGAGTAGAAAAATGTCATCCAAAAATATCTTAAAGATAATGATGTTCTCAGCATATATGTTATTTGTATTGAGGATGAATTGGTTTTCAAACCTATTCATAAAGAGATTTGCCAATTCAGGTGCAAATTTGCACCCCATTGCAGTCTGGACCAGAAGTAATTATGCTTTATGATTTATTATTTTTGCATTTAGGCTCTAAATTGTGGGATACATTGATTTATACATGTTTTGTCTTTAGGTTTATATCTGAGAACCACTTGGCATGTGATTGCACTAATAGGGACCTCTCTGTAGACCACACTGTTTTGTTCATATGTTGTTCTGAGCACCTTGGGGTGATCTTGCTGGTACTTGGCCAGCGTAGCTCAGTGTACCTCAGAAGTACTATGTGCAAATGTCTTTGTCGCATTCCTAAGTTACGTCCTCCTTGTAGTGTTGTTGTATCTGGCTCAGCATTTGCCAGGAGCTTTCTTGGGGGCAATAATAGGTGAGAGGTGTGAGGGGGAGTTGGTCTGAAGGAGTGGTGATGTGGTGGACATTTCTTCAGGTTCATGATGGAGGCATGCATCAAAATGGCTCCTAGAAAGGTCCTTTACTATCTCAATTGCCACTCTGGCTGTTATGAGAAATGTCTATTCAGGAGTCTTGAATTGCTGATTTCTGTAACTGTCCTCAACTGTCTGCAGTCTCTTTTAAGTGTATTTTTACCTCAGAACATTGAGATTCACAGTTGAGCAGTCAGAGGGAGGTGGATGCAAGCAGGCAGGTTTTACCTCAGAACCACAGTTGACCAATTAAAGGGGACGGGCAAGGAGGCAGCAGCCTGCCAGGCACATGAAAAACAATGGGGAGAACACATTTTGCCCCTTTTTTACCACCTTAAAATGTTGTGTTTCTCAGAAATCTCTTCATAGTGGTGGTTGACATCATGGTAGGAATGTACTCCCTTTATTTTGGGTTTCTTCGTGCAGGGATTTGGCCTGGGCATTGAATTTTCATTGAGGACAGTGATTGTTCCATCTTGGCTGTCACCCTTCCCATTCCCTGTTGTTTACATCTATTCTGCCCTCCTCCTCCCAGTCCATGGAGTAGCTGGCAGTGGCAGTTGGAATGAGGATTGGTTATTTGCTATCTGATTGTCTTTAATGTCGTACTAATGTTTTTAATTAATTTTATCTTGTTTTATCTCTGGTTGTACATCGCCCAGAGCCCTGCAGTAGCAGGGATGGAGTGATTCATAAATATACCGAATAATAATAATAATACATAATTGGGGGGGGGGTTTGCAGGGCATACCCTTTTTCTTTCTTTGCAAAAATGCTTCTCATTTATGTTACATTTAAGAAGTGGGACACAAAACAACGTCCAAGCAATCAGATTTTAAGCAAGTTCATATGAACCAATTTTCTAGAACCCACATTATGAGAAGTTAAATAACCTAATACAAGAAACCACTTTTCTACAAATTTGGGGTATATTTCCATAGTGGGTGGGAGTGTGTCTAATGCCATTGGGGAGGCTGACCCAGCAGCATTGCTAAGGTGTTTCTGCTTGGGCTGCCTCCCTGATGGATTAAAGTACACTGGCTCTGCTCCTACACCTGACAGACCCCTGCCTGTCTGATGTTGAGAGGAGTGTGTTTAAAGGTATCAGGGAAGCTGGGCCAGTAGCAGCACTAAGGCAATTCTACTGAGCAAGTCTCCCCGACAGCTGTAAGCATCCCACCACCTCTCCTACACCTGACAGGCAACTGCCTATCCAGTGTAGGAGGGGGACAGGGGAGGGGTATTGCAAGCCACTGTGGAGGCTGGGCTGGCAGAATCACTAAGGCATTACTGCTGGGGTGGGCTCCCTGATGGCTTCAAGCACCCTGCACCCACTGCTGCACCTGACAGACAGCTGCCTGTCAGGTGTAGGAGGTGGGGAGAGCATGTTTGCTGCACCTCACAAGTGGTTGTTGGCCATTCCTGATTTCCTCAACTGTCATTAGCTCTCTGCAATTTCCTGTAATTGTTTGTTTTTACCTCAGAACACTGAGCTCTGCAGCTGACCAATCAGAGAGTGGGGGGTGCAAGGAGGCAGCAGCCTGGCAGCCACGAAAGAATCAATGGGTAGAGCAGATTTTACCCCTTTTGACTCCCTTAGGGGTCAAATTTCTAAAAAATCCCTTCTTAGTGAGCATCTATGTCATGGTAGGAGTGCTCTCCCTGAATTTCATGCTTCTAGGTCCAGGGGTTTGACTTGGTCATTGATTTTACAGTGAGGGGACTTTCTTTTATATATATAGATGGCTTTGAGTAACAAGGAAAAGCAGCATAGAAATTTAACAACTTTTCAGACATGTACCTTTTGAGAATTTAGCAGACAGATCAACAGATACTGTGTGTACACAAGAGGAAGATGACCCTGAATGTAAGACAACCTGATAAAAAGTTATATGGTAGTAATGGGAACTGCTGTCAATTCACCACTGACTTATCATTTTCAAGGCAAGAGACATTCAGAGGTGGTTTGACATTGCCTGCCTCTGTGTCACTACCCTGGTATTCCTTGGTGGTCTCCCATCCAAATACTACCCAGGGCCAACCCTGCATAGCTTCTGAAATCTGACAAGATCATGCTAGCCTGAGCTATTCAGGTCAGGGCTAAAAAAGTTATATACAATGTTTCTATTATTATTTGACGTAACTGTAACTTGAATGTAAGGTAACCCCTCCCCCTTTTAATGGCATACCTGGAATGATCCTAGACTTACATTTGTGTAAATACATATATCTTAATCCTTTGGAATAATTTGCATGTACACTTCCGAAAGGAGCAGAAATTCTCAGACTTCTACTTCTGAAAATACACATTTCCATCTGAAGTTAGCTCCATACAGGGTCAAATCCTGGATTATTTTTTTTGCCAGGGAAGCACTATCATATCATGCAAATATATATCACTGTGCCATAATAGTCCCCAGCTAGCTCTGTTTCCTATCATATTTCTCAGCTTTCCATTGCACCTGTAACCCCCCATTTCTATTTTGCACAGAACTGAATGGTCTCCAGAATCTCTTTCACACTGTGACTAGTTGTTTGGGCAATTTTTCCCATCACCGTTGCAGCATCAACAATCACATTATAATTGCTTGTGATCTTATGCTCCCAGTAATAGAATCGTCTCTGGCTTGGAGGTAGATAAAAGTGCCAATTAGACTCAGAAAGGCTCAGACACCAGCTCAGGATAACTGAAGGATATGGGAGAAGTCAAGAAAGCAGAAAGCACTCAGCCAGAGCAATATTGCAGTCACCTGATGTGTATTCCCCTAAAGAATTCAGCAGATTGTTACCTGCCTAAGACTACAGTCCCGATTTGCCTCCAAGATAATGTGTTTTGAACTGGAGTCTCATCAGGGCTGTACTGCATGTGCTCTAGATTTAATATCCTCTTGGAGACTCGCACATTCAGTTCAGACAAATTAGTGGAGGGAAATCAGTATTCGCATGACTAGAGTTGCCAACCTGAGGGAAAGCTGGGAGTAAGTACATGGCAGATCCATGTGACATCTGTAACATCACCAAAATCACTACATCATTTCAGGAAGTGACAAAAGGCAACTCTAGGACTCACCAGAAACTTTATGGTAAAGCCATAAGCAAGGATGTCAAACATAAGGCCTGGGGGCTAGAACTGGCCCGTTCATGGCTCTTATGTGACCCGTGAACAACTAGTGCAAGGGAGGGAACAGGAGACTGCTCGGGGGGTGGGGGTGGAGCCACTCTAATTGTGGCTTCAGCATGGTGGAACAACCTTGTCTGCAGCAGTCAAGCAGCCTGGGAGTGTCTGCCCAGTGCTGCACCGCTGGCTCTTCAGTCTGCTCATACAGATTTTCCTTTGCACACACCCCTCCCAGCCCATTGGGTCTTGCAGTGAGGATAAATCGACTCAGAACTTACCAGTTGCTGTCCTTTATACAGTTCATATCTCCAGTACCTAGCACTATGTTTTATGGCACACATGGCTTGGCCCAACAAAGTGACATTTCTGTCAGACCCATCCCTCATAACAAATGAGTTCAAAATCTCTGCCATGCAGTTTCTGGCGATTCCTAGAGCTACCTTTTGTCACGTCTGGGATTTACATGAAAGTGACATAGTGACATCAGTGACGCTGCTACTTTTTATTTCATTCTTCTTCTGCCACGACTAGGAGAAGCAGTGGGCTATGGGGCTAGCTGGCAGGAGGAGCCCTCTTGCCATAGTGGGAGCACTGGCAAACCTACACATGCCAGAGGGTAATGAATTCTGCCCTTACCTCTTGCAATGGTCCCATTAGCTAATCCACAGTGCATCTTTGTCACTTACCATAGATCTCAGCTAATTCCTTTTTTGCCACCATTCAGTAGGGCAGCAGGGGGAAGTGGTTGGGAAACTGGTGTTGCAGCAATGCTATGACAGCACTTCAGGGGCGAACCTGGCAGTGACGCCATCATGTTGGTGAATCCTACATGTACTCAGCCCCCCCCCCCAGTCTCTTACCAGGTGCCAGCTGGCAACTCTACCCTCACCAAATATGCATGTAGCTTCAAGGTTATTCACAGGGTTGCCAAACTCCAGGTGAGTCCAGCAACAAATAAATATACAAAAAAACCTTTTAACAAACGAATGTGTTCTATTTATAGTTATTATTTAGTAAAGTGCATAGTATATCATTATTTCATCCTGGTCAAGTATAAATATTCATTTATTAATATTAAGCAATAACATTCAGTACATATAGATTTCTAACTACCAGACAGTTTAGCATCAATGTTTGTAAAAAGTCAAGCCCCAACGGGAATTCCTAGAATAATAACCTGCTTCTCCTTGCAATGAAGTCTTCCAAAAAGGGGGACTGCCTTCTCAGTAGTTGTATGGATGCTTTTTTTGCTGGTCCTACAAAAGACACATAGTGCAGCTACTGTTCATAAACAGAGTACTCCTGTCATTCTCAAAGCTGCATAGTGTTGACCCTGTTCTCTGATCTAAATCAATGGTGCAACCTCATTTGGCATTCTGGTCACCACACCTCAAAAAGGATATTATAGCATTGGAAAAATGCAGAAAAGGGCAACTAGAATGATCAAAGGGTTGGAACACTTTCCCTATGAAGAAAGGTTGAGGTGCTTGGGGCTCTTTAGCTTGGAGAAATAACGGCTGAGGGATGACATGATCAAGGTTTATAAGATTATGCATGGGATAGAGCAGGTAGAGAAAAAGGTACTTTTCTCCCTTTCTCACAATACAAGAACTCATGGGCACTCAATGAAATTGCTGAGCAGTCGGGTTAGAACAAAGGAAGTACTTCTTCACCCAAAGAGTGAATAACACATGGAATTCACTGCCACAAGAGGTGGTGGCAGCTACAAGCATGGTCAGCTTCAAGAGGGAATTAGATAGCCACTGATGGACCTCTGCTCCATATGTTTATTAGCCACAAGGTATAAATAGGAACTCTCAGGCTGGGGCAAGTGATGCACTGTGTTCTTGGTGCTGGAGGGGGCAGCAGTGGGAGGGCTTCTAGTGTCCTGGCCCCACCACTGGACCTCTTGATGGCACCTGGTATTTTTGGCCACTGTGTGACAGAGTGTTGGACTAGATGGGCCATTGGCCTGATCCAACATTGGCTTCTCTTATGCTCTTATCTGTCTCAGATGGAAAAAGGCAGACCTGGCAGTGGCAGTGACTTGGGCCCCCATAGAGAGGGAGGCATCCAGGAACATCTCTAGATTCTTCACCTCAATGTTGGCACCAATGGAGTCCCATCAAAGTTTGGGAGCCTGATTCCCTGACTCACTCCTCCGCAATTCAGGTGCAGGACCTCCATCTTAGATGGATTTAACTTCAATTGGCTCTGTTGTAACCGTCCAGCCATAGACTGTAACGCCCTCTCCAGATCTCCTGGGGCGATGTCCGGGTGGCCGTCCATCAGTAGAGCTGGGTGTCATCTACATACTGGTGACATCCCAGCCCATATCTCTGGATAATCTGGGCGAGGGAGTGCATATAAATGTTAAAGAGCATGGGGGAGAGAATTGCTCCTTGTGGCACACCACATTCCAGCGGGTGCTGTTGGGATAACTCTCCCCCAAGTGCCACCCTGTGCCCCTGACCTTGGAGGAAGGAGGTCAGCCACTGCAAGGCAAGCCCCTGTATCCCTGCATTGGCAAGGTGATGAGTTAACACATCATGGTCAACCATATCAAATGCTGCTGACCAATCAAGAAGTATCAGCAGTGCTGATCCATCTAGATCCAGATGTCTCCAGAGATCATCTACCAGGGCGGCCAGCATTGTCTCCGTCCCATGGGCAGGGAGTCCACTTCTTCAGTTGCAATGGATGAATCCTCACTATGCAGACACTTCTATCTCACCACAAACTTCCTGCTTGTCAGGATCTATTGGCACTACTGATTTATTTCTCATCCCCCTGCATAAAATGTCTGCATAGTAAGGATTCAGTCATTGCACCTGAAGAAGTGCATTCTGGATCATGAAAGTTTACACTAGAGCAAAAGCTTGTTAATCTTTAACTTGCTGCTACAAGATTTCTGTTTATTTTTGCTTTAGCTATAATATGGCTGGGGCTGTGGTGGCGCAGAGGTTAAGATGCTGAGTTGCAGACTAGAAGGTCTATAGTTTGGCAGTCTGAGACCTGAGTGCCGTGTGACAGAGTGAGCTCCCATCTCTGGCCCCAGCTCCTGCTCTAGCAGTTCGAAAGCAAGAAATTGCAAGTAGATAAATAGATACTGCTTTGGTGGGAAGGTAACAGCATTCCATGTGCCTCACCATTTAGTCATGCCAGCCACATGACCACAGAGAAGTCTTCAGACAGCACTGGCTCTTCGGCTTGGAAACGGAGATGAGCACCGCCCCCTAGAGTCAGATTCAACTGGCTTTCGAGAAAGGGAAACCTTTACCTTTATAATATGGCTACAGTATGAAATTACATTAGATCAGTCATCCCCAACCTTTTTGAGCCTGTGGGCACCTTGGGGAATGCACCAGAACGGAGTTCCAGAACCCCTATGACAAAATTCTTTTAAAAATGTTTAAAAGTTGATGAGTTTTCAGTACAGAGATTGAAAACTTCATTTCCCTCTTGAGAGTTCCAGCACCTCTCCCCACCCACACAAAAAGCCCTGGTAATGACGTACATGGCCCCAGTTCACATAACATGGTGGCCACGCATATCAAGAGTATCATGACTAGTGCATGCTCCCATTGCGAATGATTGGTAGGCTCCTGGTAGACATAGGGTTGCCAGTCCCCAGGCGGTGGCTGGAGAACTCCTGGAATTGCAACTGGTCTCCAGGTGATAGAGATCAGTTCCCCTGGAGAAAATGGCTGCTTAGGAAGGTGGACTCTATGGCATTATGACCCACGGAGGCCCCTACCAGTGTTCCCTCTAAGCTGAGTTAATGTGAGCTAGCTCACAATTTTTTAGCCTCCGGCTCACACCTTTTTGTCTTTGCTCAGGAAGGATGGCTCCAGAGCAGACGAATTTATGCAGGAGCCAAATAGCTCACTCACAACTTTAATGCCAGTAGCTCACAAAGTGAAATATTTGCTCACAAGTCTCCACAGTTTAGAGGGAGCATTGGCCCCTACCCTTCCCAAGCCCCTCCCTCTACAGGGTCCACCCCCCAAATCTCTAGGAATTTCCCAACCCAGACCTGGCAACCCTAGGTAAACATGACTGTGACATCTGAACAAGACTTTTATCCAGCCTCCTCACTCTTTTCCTGATCTCTGCTGAATGCTCACAGATTAATCCCCCTCCCCTTTTCTTTCTCAGTTGTACTTAGGTCAGAGAATTTTCAAAGTATTCAGGGCACTCTAAGTGGCTTAATAATGCTCTGGCTCCTTCCAATTTTCTAGTACACCCAGGTGGAGAAAATACATGTCTCACCAAACGCAAACAAAAGTGGGGTCAAGTGAGGAGCAATCTCAGTCTCAAATTTCAGTCTCTTTTGTCTCCTTTTCCAGTGCCCGTGCGTCATTTTAAACAGAGGGATTTAAGGGGGGGGGAAATGCTTTCCTTGAGCAGGCACTGTGCTAACCCTATTGCTAACCACCCAAACAAATGAGAAACTTTAGAGAGGACCATAGAGGAGAGGAAGAGAGAGAGAGGCATAGGATTAAGATATTTTTCACATTTGCAGAATCCGTGTTATGTTGCTCATTACAACCAGATTTAGGGCAGCGTACATGCTCACCACGGGGCCGCAGTGGCTCAGAGGTTAAGACGCTAAAGCTGCAGACCGGAAAGTCTGTAGCTTGGCAGTTCAAGTCCCTAGTGCCGTGTGACAAAGTGAGCTCCCGTCTCTGGCCCCAGCTCCTGCCAACCTAGCAGTTCAAAAGCAAGAAATTGCAAGTAGATAAATAGGTACCACTTTGGTAGGAAGGTAACAGTGTTCCATGCACCTCGGCATTTAGTCATGCCGGCCACATGACCACAGAGAAGTCTTAGGACAGTGCTGGCTCTTCAACTTGGAAACGGAGATGAGCACCGCTCTCTAGAGTCAGATTTGACTGGCTTTCAAACAAGGGAAACCTTACCTTTACATGCTCACCAGTTTTGTGTAGAATGGCAGGGGAAATCCTAAAACAGGACTTTCAGTGATCCTAAAACAGGACTTTCAGAAGGAGGGTTAGACTCTATGGGTCAGCTTCAGAATGCTCCTTGGTGTGCAGAAGTTCCCAGGTTCAGTCTTAAACATCTCAGATACAGGTGCTTGGGAAGATGTTTCTCGTCATGAGATAGGATTGCCAGCTCTGGTTTGGGAAATACCTGGAGATTTGGGGGGTGGAGCCTGGGGAGGGCAGGGTGTGAGGATGGGAAAGACCTTCTCAAGGTACCATGCCACAAAAGTCACCCTCCAGTGTAGCCATTTTCTCCAGGGGAACTGATCTCTGCCATCAGGAGATCAATTACAATGCCAAGTGATCTCAAGGCCCCACCTGGAGGTTGGCAACCTCAGCCAAATAGTGACCCTAGTTCAAAGTGAGGCGAGATGCCTCATGCAGGGTGGCCACCTATGAGGAGGACGGCTGCCACTGCCAGGGAAGGAGGAAGGGATGGAAATCTCATGTCCTTGCTTCATGTGAGAAGGAGGAGAAGAACAGGAGGAGGAGGAGATTGGATTTATACCCTGCCCTTCACTATCCAAGGGAGTCTCAGAGCGGCTTACAAACTCCTTTCCTTTCCCTTCCCCACAACAGACACCCTGTGAGGTAGGTGGGACTGAGAGAGCTCTTTCGAGGACTGCTCCTGAGAGAACAGCTCTGACAGAACTATAGCTTGCCCAAGGTCATCCAGCAGCTGCAAGTGGAGGAGTAGGGAATCAGACCTGGTTCCCCCAGATTAGAGTCCATGTACTTAACCACTACACCAGACTGGCACAAGCAGGCATAGCCAACAGCCCTTGGTTTGTGTCAGGCTGATGCCATTGCAGACTGACAGCCCTCACTTTCAGCCTGCTCTTTCCTCTGTCAGGAGATGAGCTGGGCCCATTCCAGGGCCGTTTGGGCCTCCTAGGCCACCCCTGAGAATCACTGTCAGTCAGAGTATTGAGCTGGATAGACCAAAGATCTGAATTGCTACAAGTCAGCTTCATATATTCATAGAGGTGCTGAATCCACTTGAGCAAAGGCACTCTGCAAGGTGTAATGCCATAGGGTCCCTGTCAGGTTCAAAAGCCAGTAAATCCAAGCATTCTTGAAGTAAAGATAAGCTTTATTGGAATACAGTGCTATAACCCACAGTAACAAGGTTATTGTCAGGAATGGCGGGGCATATTGCTCAGGCATAGTTATAGTGTGATGCAAAAGCGCAACTAGCGAATGAACTTTTAGCGCGCGCGCGGGAAACTCCCGGCGGGAGGATTACTTAATGGTCGGGAGAACGCTCCCCCCACCCCTCGGATTCACAGGACTGGAAAATTCCCATAGACACAAGAATAGCCCAAAGCCTGTACTCAAGGCCACCGTGATAAGACCGAGCGGCAGTAGCGAGGCTCCCACATTGCAGCTGGCAATGCTACGCAAGCGCATAAGCAGAGACAAGATAGGGAACAGGGAACAATTGATTCAGTGTGAAGCTATACTCAAGTTGCCATTTCTGACACCCCCCTCCAGAGCAGCCATTTTCTCCAGGTGAACTGATATCTGTAGGCTTATAAGCAATATGCTTGTCAACTTCCAGATGGAACTAGGAGATCTCCTGCTGTTACAATGGATCTCCAGCCCACAGAGATCTCCTGCTCCAGGATGCTCTCCTCACCAAACCCCACCCTTCTCAGGATCCACCCCCAAATTCCCAGGAATTTTCCAACCTGGAGTTGGCAACCCTAATTAAAACAAGCAACTCCCCCCCTTCATTCCTCTCACCCTCTTAACAATAGAAACTGTGGATCTCATTGCTGCGACAGTCCATTTAAAATCCTCAGTGATACAAGGAAGGAGATCTACCAGTCTCTTTTGCCAAGAAAGAGAAAGGATCAGTGAGGGCCTTGTAGATGGCCTCAGCTTCCCCTTGTAAAATTGCTATAGAGCAGATTTTCCCCTCTTCCCATGCCTTACTAAGACAGAGGAAAGATCCAGCTTTGCAAATGGCTTTGGTTTGCCTTTCTCAAAATGGCTGCTTATAGGGCTGGACACACGCCCTACCCCTATGCAAGGGTAACAACATATCTTTATTCCCATCCTTTAGGTAACTGGGCCCAGTAATCCTTAAAGAAATCCCTCCTACATGAAGAAGAAGAGTAGGTTTTAATACCACATTTTCCCTCAAGGAGTCCCAAAGCGGCTTACAATGGCGGCTTCCTCTCCCCACAACAGGCAGCTTCTGACAGGACTGTTGTGATTGGTCCAAGGTCACCCAGCAGGCTTTGTGTGGAGGAGGAGCGGGGAATCAGACCTCGTTCTCCAGATTAGAATCTGCCTTTCTTAACCACTACACCATGCTGGCTCCTACTATATGCTCTCACTAAATACTCATGAGCCTGGAGACACCACAGGCTTCTTTTTTCCTGATGAGTGTTCCATTACTGAAACATCAATTTGCATTCTAAAGTTTAGCATCATGCAGTACACGACTTCCTACAGTGCATTAGGTTTCACCTCCCACTGACATCACATGCCCTCTAAGAATGAGCTAAGGTTTTTGTTTTTCCACAGTAGCTCCTTCCCATCTGCTTCAGTAAGTGGAGTCGCATGGACTCACACAGTCAATAAGGCAAGATATAGGAAACTTGAGACTGGATGGTGGAACTTAAATTTCTCTGTTCATTCTTGATTTGTAACATTTCTGGAGGAGAAGAAGGAGAAGGAGAAGGAGAAGGAGAAGGAGAAGGAGAAGGAGAAGGAGAAGGAGAAGGAGAAGGAGAAGGAGAAGAAGAAGAAGAAGAAGAAGAAGAAGAAGAAGAAGAAGAAGAAGAAGAAGAAGAAGAAGAAGAAGAAGAAGAAGAAGAAGAAGAAGAAGAAGAAGAAGAAGAAGAAGAAGAAGAAGAAGAAGAAGAAGAAGAAGAAGAAGAAGAAGAAGAAGAAGAAGAAGAAGAAGAAGAATTGGTTTTTATACCCTGCTTTTCTCTACCCTAAGGAGTCTCAACGTGGCTTATAATCACCTTCTCTTCCTCTCCACACAACAGGCACCTTGTGAACTAGGTGGGGCTGAAAGAGTTCTGAGAGAACTGAGACTGGCCCAAGACCACCCAGCAGGCTTCATGTGGTGGAGGAGTGGGGAATCAAACCCGGTTCTCCATGTTAGAATCTGCCACTCTTAATCACTACACCACACCGGCTCACAACTTTCTTTGGCAAGCAAAGCTAAACAATAATAGTTTAAAAAACAGCAGTAAAAGAACATTACAACACTGTGTGACAGAAATGCCATCAAGTCACAGCTGACTTATGGCAACGCCATAAGGTTTTCAAGGCAAGAGATGTTTCGAGGTGGTTTGTCAATGCCCTCTTAATAAAGTTGTTTGACAGATGCAAGGACCAAACTAAAATAACAAGCTTAGTTGGTCAAAATTTGTTTGGGTTTAATTCCGGAGGGAAACCTAATGAGGGAAATTAATATATCAAAATATATCTCCGATGGTTCACATCCATCTACATTTGCCCTAGTTCCTAGCATCCCTCAATGCTCATTTGCAGCATGAATACTCTTAGGTAGGGTTGCCAAGTCTGGACTGGAAAATACCTGGAGACGTTGGGGGTGGATCCAGGAGAGGATGGGGTTTGGGAAGGGGAGGGGCCTCATACCATACCATACCATACCATACCATACCATACCATACCATACCATACCATACCATACCATACCATACCATACCATACCATACCATACCATACCATACCATACCATACCATACCATACCATACCATAGAGTCCACCCTTCAAAGCAGCCATTTTCCCTAGGAGAGCTGATCTCTGTCAGCTGGAGATCAGTTGCAAAAGCAGGGGATCCCCAGGCTCCGCCTGGGGGCTGGCAACCCTACTCTTATGAATGGTGTTCAAAACTCTGCAGGCTCAACATATGTCATAATCACCAGTTGCAAATAAATCCCAGATTAATTATCAAATATATACATATATATGGTGGCTGGAGATCTCCTGGTATTACCTCTGATCTCTAGGTGACAGGGCTCACTTCCCCTGGAGAAAATGGCCACTCCGGAGGGTGGACTCTATGGCATAATACCCCCCTGAAGTGCCTCCCCCTTCAAACCCTGCCTTCCCCAGACTTGACCCCAGAGCTGGCAACCCTAGGTACTGAAGCTTGTTTGAGGGAACAGGGTTGCCCTGTCCCCACTGGCCAGCGGTGAGGGACAGGAGGTAGAGTTGTCAGATCCTGGTTGGGAAATTCCTGGAGATTTGGGGGTGGAGCCGAGGAGGGCAGGGACTTCAGTGGGATCCAGTACCACTGAGTTCACTTTCCAAGGTATCAGTTTGCCCCAGGGGAACTGACCTCTGTAGTCTGGAGATGAGCTGTAATGCCAGGGCATCTCCACACCCTACCTGGAAGCTGGCATCCCTGGAAATGATATTTCAGCCACCAGTGTAAAACACCATGCATGCTTTGTGATTTTGTTAAAAAATGGAACCTGCACCAGTTTTTAAACAGAGGAATAGCAACTTATCTTTCTTTCCAAATGGAAAAGGAGTGCTGTCAGGCGGGATGGGGTGGGGGCGTTTAGCATGCTGTGCACATTTTTTTATTATTATTAAAAAGGGAGGGACTTCAGAAGGACATAATGCCATAGAGTCCATCCTCCAAAGTAGCCATTTTCTCCAGGAGAACTGACCTTCATTGTCTGGAGATCAATTGTAATAGAAGAGAAGAAGAGATTGGAGTTATACCCTGCCCTTCACTACCCGAAGGAGTCTCAGAGCAGTTTATAATCCCTTTCCTTTCCCCTTCCCACAACAGACACCGTGTGACGTAGTTGGGGCTGAGATAGCTCTTTCCAGAACTGCCCTTGAGAGAAAAGCTCTGAAAAAAATTGTGACTGACCCAAGGTCACACCAGCAGCTGCATGTGAAAAAGTGGGGAATCAAACCCAGTTCTCTCAGATTAGAGTCCACACTCTTAACCACAACATTAAACTGGCAGAGATCTCCAAGTGCCACCTGAAGGTTGTCAACCTCAAACTAAGCTGACTGGTATACCCATATTTATATATCTTCTTGCTTTATAAGGAACTTCCAGTTTCGTTCCCCATTGCAGGTGCCCATTTGCCCTGATTTCACCTACAGCATATTTTTCAAGTTAGATTATTTTCGAATTGGAAAGGTTCTATAGCAAAGAAACTGGTGAGACCTGCATATTCAGAATCTCCTGCTGTGGTCATTCATGCATCAAGGTAGTTCATGGCCTATCTGAGACAGGTGCAGAGGGTTTTTTCCCCCTCCCTTAGTATGGAACAAGAGTAGAAATGAATCAAAGAGAAAATGGGGATAAAAAAATAGAAGCAGCAAGAAAACAGTGAGGGACGGATCAGAGATGGCACATAGAATAGTGGTGTCTGACTCAGATCTGAGGTGAGACCAGATGGGAGTGAACTTTAAGACAGAAAAATGTAAGCGACAGAACAGATGTCTCAAGAATAGCAGGAAAGTGTGTGAGGCTGTAAATGAGCTCAATAAAAAGGGGAGTTTCTACTCTATTGTAGCGGAGAACAATAATAAGGAATTATGGTTATTTGCGCGATCTCCAGAAAATGCAATGGTTTAAACAGGTGAACTTTTATTCCCCCTGGAGAGACATTACAGGTTGAATTGCTGTTCACCTACAGAGAGACAGGTGGGTTTGAACACTAAAAAATGCATCGCGTATTGATATTGAATGACAGAAGGAAAAAGAATCAAAACAAACTTGTCCAGCAAGACCGCATTATCTGTCATCACATCATTCAAATTAAGCAAGTGGCATATAGATCAACAAATTGTTGCACAATCTAGGCTGATTCTGCACCCATCTGTTTCCTTGCAGTTTTTCCACAGCCAGGTCGGGAGGTTAATCTCCCTCTATACTGCATGCCACTTTCACTTTCTTTGTTCATCAAGTTTTATGGTACCTTCTGCATAGTTTTATGGCTGTTCAGGGGTGACTTCACAGTCAGTACGGTGTTGCCCCTGGGTATCTGAATGTGGTTCTGAGTGGCACCTTTTCCTTCCTCCACTTCCAATCAGAAGGGAACAATAAGCAGACAACTTGACACGGCTTCACTGATCTCCCTCCGTTCCCCCTCACTTCGCCATGAATTACTTGGCTCCGGCTGCTAATGACCACTGAGGTATGCAGGAGTGAGCACCGAAAACAAAATAGATGGCAAGTTGACACTGGCCAATGCAGAAACCAGGATCCAAGGCAATGCAATGAAAACAGATGTTCCGAGGCAAGGAGGAACCAGGTCGAGTGCTGATAAAATGCGAAGCAAATGCCAGATGAAGAATGGACCCTAGTCTCCTTCTAGCACCAAGAACTGGGGAGCGGGGATAAGATGGTAAAAGGGAAGGAGAATGTGTGCGAGGAAAGAAAGGCACACAACGAAATCTAAGCAATGCAGGGTTCACATCCATCTACATTTGCCCTAGTTCCTGGCATCCCTCAATGCACATTTGCAGCATGAATACTCTTAGGCAAGGGTGTTCAAAACTCTACAGGTTCAGCTTGTGTTGCAATCCCCAGTTGCAAATAAATCCCAGTTGCTAATCAGATTGTGTGATAGTTGAACCTTTTCTTGGGAGGCCACATGTCTAGTGTAACAGCTCACGCAGGAGGACGGGAACTGTATTTTCCCCATGGCTGCTTTAACACCAAGGACTTTCTTCCCATTAGGGGCCGCCGTTTCAGCATTTGAGGCGTCTCCCCCAGCCACTGCTATGCCTCTCTTTGCAATACAAATGCTGTCCCTCTGTAGGGCTTCATTACCGCTGTTGAAACTGTTGCAAGAAAAGCATTTTGTGCATCTCTGAGTCTCAGACTGGGAGGGGGATATAGAGAGAGTCAGAGAGATCAATAGGTTAGGACCCTGAGCATCTTTCCTTTCTATTGCTCTGATGTTATCCCTTTGATGCACAGATTGCTACTCTCAGGGAATCTTCCTTCCTTCCAACAGACACCTTCTCTCCATACACTCTTTTCTCCATCATGGCACCATGGGCTGCCAACCTCCAGGTGAGACCTGGGGATCTCCCAGAATTAGAACTTATCTCCAGGTGACAGGCATTGGTTCCTCTGGAGAAAATGGCAGAAAATAGAGGGTGGACTCTATGGCATTATACCCTTTCCCAAACCCCGCCATCCTCAAAATCTCCAGGTATTTCCCAACTGGGAGTTGGCAACTCTACACCATGAGGGCAGGGCATGCCTCCTGCATTTCCATCCATCCTGATTAGTTAGACTCATTTAGAATAAGAACATAAGAACATAAGAGAAGCCAATGCTGAATCAGGCCAATGGCCCATCTAGTCCAACACTCTGTCACACAGCGGCCAAAAATATACCAGGTGCCATCAGGAGGTCCAGCAGTGGGGCCAGGGCACCAGAAGCCCTCCCACTGCTGCCCCCTCCAGCACCAAGGATAGAGTGCATCACCTGCCCCAGACTCCTGTCTCTATCTTGTCAAGAAGTGTGTTGGTTACAATAAAGGATTCATACTAGTTTTTGTAAAGATAAAAATGTTCCATGTTTAACTTTCTTTCTTGGTAGCACACACATACTCATCAAGTAAATTCCACAGTGAAGTCTACCTTGCGCACTCTTCTAACTCAATACTTCAGTAACTTTACATCAATCCCATCCCCTGGTGACCCCCCCCCCCAAACCTGGGGACTCTGTTTCAGTAGGACACCTTTTGAAGCCTACATTCTAGGCAACTCTCTCTAATTGAAGAATCTGAAAAAGTTTTTCATTGGTTCCTTCTTTCTTAAATGGGCAACTGGGAGTTCTGTCCTGATGTGGACAGGCAAGAAGAGCCCTTTCCATACAATTAAAAAATGCTAGATTTTATTTATGATGCTACGTAACTGGCCAGATGCTTTTAAATGGATCCGCATGATCTTAGATGGGACCACCCCAAACTTACAAGGAACTTAGAATCTAAATTTAAACAGTGGGAGAGAGAGCAGAGAGAGGGGTGGCAGAGTAAAAAGCTGGCACAGTAACGGAAGAGAAGACACCCCCCCCCCCGGCAGGCAGTGTCTGTATCACAAAAAAATACAATGTCTAGTGTAAAAAAGTACACCCCTCTTAAATCTAGGATGGAGGAGAATGCTTTGAACACCCCTCCCCCTGACTTTTTCCTTTGTGGAGGGAAAGGACAAACCCCTGGAAATGTTTCTGACTCACTGAAGCTTTTAAAGGACAGTGAGATACAGAAAACTAAAGTCTAGTCCATAATTTATCACACGCCCTTGAAGTGACTGAATTTGGACCCCTCACCTCACCTGCCTCACAGGAAGCAAGGCCGGGGGCGGAGGAGGTGAATATTCTTTTCCTTTTCTTTTTCCTTTTCACTGATTATGCAGCCAGGCAAACTCCCTGAGCATCCCCACTACATATATTTGCCAAAAACTTTTGTGACTAGTGGCAAAACTTTAAAGTAGCTATGAAACACAAAGACTACACCTTTCCTCCCTTCCTGGAGTTCAGTCTCTGCTTTCTGCCTACCCCCCCCCACACACACACACACTCACTCAGTTTGTGGCTGCTCCGCCTGCTGATTATGCCTGGAGATCAAGTGAATAATATAGCTGGTAGCACACAAGAACAACAAAGGCTATTGCACAGTCACTAACCAGTTTGTGAGATGTTTGCAATATTACCCGGCCAGTAAGGTAATCCTGGGGTCAACTCACCATAGTTGGTCTGCATCGAATGAGGTAAGTTTGCCTGATGAATTCATTCATGGTGAAGATCTCAACATCCTCACTCTTAGTCTTGACTATAGACGGGGCTCCCGAGCTACCATGCCCACTGCCATATGATCCTGATACAAACCAAACATCTTCACAAAACAAATAACTTGGCTGGCTGTTACCATCTATATATCTAATTCCCAAGTGGCCCCCTGCATGCGGATATCTAAATCCGCACATCGGGGGCACCTGGAGGCAGGGAGATTTTCCTGCGCACATGGGGCAGGCCCCACGTGTGCAGAAAAATCTAAAAAGTGTTTAAAAGTCTAGGGGGATATCTAAATCCCAAAAAAAGTAAGAGCGTTCCCTGCGCATGTGCACAGAATGCTCTGGGAGTTCTGCGGCTGGTGGCTGGAAGCCTCTCAGTCCTCGCCACCGGAGCCGGGGGGGGAGGAGATCGGTGGTGTTGGAGGAGGAGGATTGCCGGAGCGGGGGGGATTGGTGAGCCCGGCGGCTGGAAGCCGCTTGGGCCTCGCCTCCGGAGCCAGGGGGGATCAGCAGCGACGGAGGAGGGGAGCATTGCTGGAGCTGGGGGGAGGGAGGAGATTGGCACAGAGGAGATTGCTGGAGCCCGGGGGGGGAATGAGGAGAGGAGATTGGCAGCCTGATGACTGGAAGCCACCCGGGCAACGCTGCTGGAGCAGGGGGAGGAGGTGATTGCCAGAGCCGGGGGGGGGAGGAGGACATCGCGGAGCCTCCCCCGCGAATATCGCGGGTCCCTCTTCTTGTGAGCCTCTAATAATAAAAGGATCTGCATGTCCACCTATCTCTCCATTTGTGGCAGGCATAACTCATCTGAAAATGAAACTAGGGGCCCAGGCAAGCCCAATCTCATCAGAACTCGGAAGCTGAGCAGGGCCAACCCTGGCAAGTATTTGGTTGGGAGACCTCCAGAGAATACCAGGGCTGAGAGGCCAGAGGCAGGCTATCAAGCCACCTCTCTGAATGTCTTCTGTGCTCCAGTAGGAGTCTCCAGAGGTTGTCATGACTTCCAGGCAAGAGCGCACACACATACACAAATGCAAAAATCCACACACACACCGAAAATAAAACTAGGATTCTCAGAATTGCCCACCAGCTTCAGGATGATTGTGGGAGTAGTTCCATGGCCAAAAATGGGGAAAAAAATCAGAATATCCTGGCCCAGGTTCTCTCTAGACCCCCCCCCAATGCTATTTGCAGTAAGCTTGTGTAATAGTAAAGTGTCAGATTAGAATCTGGGAAACCCAGGTCTGAATATCCACTCTGTCACGAAAGCTTTCTGAGTAACTTTGGGCCTTGGACACACTCTCAGCCTAACCTACCTCACAGGGTTGTTGTGTCCTCCCTGGGGAGAAAGGTGGGATATAAAGTAAAGTAAATAAATAAATGTTCTAACTTCTGTTCTTCATTTGTTACCAACTAAAGCAGGTTAACATTTATTATCATGCATGTAACGGGGTGAAGGGGAAAGCATCCTTTTGCTACTTTGATAGATTATGAGAAATTTTAACTCCCACTTCTTTTCATAATATCAACAAAGGTTTGCTACTATACTACTACTAAATATATTTTATGTTGCCATCCCAGATGAATGAGGAGTTGAAACTGAAAAATAAGGCAGGAGGAATGAGGAAGGGGGGCAGGGTAGATGAATGGCAGACCATGAAAGGAAGACAGAGAAACAAAGGAGGAGAAAAGTGTGGGAAAGAGTTAGAGAAGTGTAGGAAAAGGCAACAGTTTTTTTTTAATGCTTGCTTGTTTTGTTTAATTCTGCTACCACACACTAACAGGGTGCAAGATCTGGCTGTGCAGGACTTGGGCAGAACTAAAGGAAGAAGGAAACCACCTTGGCATGGACTGTAGCTTGTCCTGGCCGGTCTTGCCTTGCTCCGGTGCTGGCTTAGCTGATGGGTTTAGCAGGACCTGAGAAGCAAGAGAAGCCCTGAGCCTGCTTTGGCGGGGAGGGTGGGGTATAAATTGAATGAATGAATGAATGAATGAATGAATGAATGAATGAATGAATGAACGAATGAATGAATGGTTTCCCTCAGCCTCCTAGTGAACTTTACAGAAAAGGCTGAGCTGGCAGCCAGAGATTCTCCTCTTTACTGAGTTCTGCCCATGCATTCTGGGACTACAGCACAACACTGCCTTCAAGGGCCCTCCAGCTCCCTTGGGCCTCCAAAATCTTGCCCCCCACCCAGCCCATCCCTCTATGTGGCCCTGACCACAGAAGCTCCTGGATGCCACCCCTCCTGTCTCAAATGTGGAAAAGGGGAAGATGATGGATATATCATATTGGACAAGTAACCCACCAATCTATCTAGCTCAGTGTTCTGGCGGGGAACAGCACTCCAGGGGGCCAGGCAAAGAGAAATCCTTCCCAGCACCTGCCATTTGAGATCCTTCTAAAATCAGGCAACAGGCAGTTCTTGATTGTGTATGGTATAGATGGTTCCAAATCTTCAAAGGCAAAAAGGACAGAATTTAACAGGAACAGGTGCCATTAAGGAGTATCCTTGGTAAACATTTTTTTTTTTTTTTTTGGGGGGGGGAAACCTGGAATAAATGAAGATGACATGTGCAGCGCCCCAAACAAATTGCTTTTCTGATTCTTCCTATACAGCATGATGCCCAGAATGGAGAGAGGCTCAAAGATATGATGCATGGCTTATTCCAACTATTCTCAGTGGGTTCTCCTTTGGATCATAAGCAAGGAATCAGAAGTTACTCAGACTTTCCCCCCTGAAGTCTGAATCAGCCCTTTGAAAATGGTTTCTTGTATCATGTCCTGCCAACCAAGATGAATCATCAGAACTCCTGAAGATGTTACACTTTTTAATGGGCAGCTGGTTTCCTGCCAAAACCTGCTTAATGTTTTCTCATGACACTCATGCATTATCAGACCATGAGATACTCAATCCAGGTAACTAGTTAGCAGCAGCTTTCCCATTATAGAGGCAGAGGTCTTTCTTAGCTCTGCTGATCGAGATCACATTGGTTGAACTTGAGACCCTCTGCATGCAAAGTGTGTGAGGCTGCTGTCCCTCCCTTGTTCCAGGAATCGGTGATCAGCACTTCAAGATTACCACCTCTTTCTCTGCTTACACATGTAGAAGGGGTCCACAACCTTTCTAAGACTGAGAGCACCATTGAAATTTTGCTCCAGAATGGTGGGCGCGGCCACAAAATGGCTGCCACAGAGTGGCTGCTTCAGGAGGCAGAGCCAGCCACAAAATGGGTGCTGTAGCTCACCTTCAGTCATACAGTGAAGGTCCTTGCACTGAGGTGGCAGCTGCTGCCAAAGCGAAGTTTTTAAGAAAATCTGTACAGCTTCCAAGTCTCCAATGGCCAATCTGCAGCCTTGCAGGGGGAGGAGGAAGAGGAGGAGGAGGAGGAGGAGATTGGATTTATACCCCACCCTTCACTACCCAAAGGAGTCTCAGAGCGGCTTACAAACTCCTTTCCCTTCCCCTCCCCACAACAGACACCCTGTGAGGTAGGTGGGCTGAGAGAGCTCTGACAGAAACTGTTCTTTTTCAAGAACAGTCGTGCCAGAACTATGGCTTGCCTGAGGTCATCCAGCAGGTGCAAGTGGAAGAGTAGGGAATCAAACCTGGTAGTCCCAGATTAGAGTCCGCACACTTAATCACAACACCAAACTGGCTCCATCTGGCCTTACCGACCTTCTAAAAACAGTTGGTGGGCACCATGGCACCCACAGATACCACACTGGGGACCGTGCTCTGTAGTATCACAAGTAAAGTTGTGCCATTCTCCCATCTCCATCAGTAACCTGAACATATAAAAATGCTATTTCCAGTCATCATTCTAACCCCCTTATGATGTCACCCAACTAGAGTCAGGACCCTTAAATGATGTTCCTGGGAGTGAGCCCCAGTGACTGAAGTGGGCAGAGCGGCTTCCTATTGCTCCCTGACAGTGCAAACCTAAACAGTCAACGCCCTTTCTTAGAAGGGTGATAACCCTGTTTAGGATTGCACCGCCAAACAAGCTTTTTAATATTTCTGCTTTCCACACTATCTGAGATCATACTGATTTTGGATGCATGTTTTATTGGGGTTTTATCGTTTTCTTTTGAAAAATGGAAACATGAAATACACATTACAACAACTACAGTCTAGCGAATAGTGGGAAGGAAGAGAAATGGTCAATCTAGCACAGCTTCAGGTATTTGCAGTGTGGCATGAGCAGGAGGTTACAGGGGAAGGGACGGAAGTGTGGACACTGGGAAGGTGTAATTAGCTTTAATCAATGCATGCCATTATTTTGAGCGCAAGCCGCCAAGTTTTATTAATCATCTGCCTTTCTGCATATCAGAAGCACTAGTGACTCTAGTAGATTGCTGACATCCCACGATTTATTATTTGTGATGAAGATATTCAGATAGAGATTACTCACACCGAAAGCATATGGCTGCAATGCATAAGACATGATCAGAGCAAAATCCCTTTGAAAATGCAGGCTCTCAGATTTCCCTGAGAAAAAGGAAAATGTGCCTTTTTTATTGCAAGTTCTGAAGGGCGAAATTCGATCCCATCAATCTTTGATTTTCTTTAATAATTGATGGAATTTGGCAAATCAGCAGGTAATTGGTTCTTTCAGGCAAGTCCTTTGATTTCTTCCTCTCCAGCTGTGTCAGTTTATGTCCCTGTATTTAACTGGAAGCCCCTTTAAAGGGGGGGGGGGAATTAAAAGTCCTCACTTACATACAAATGACCTTTTAAAAAGCACCCATGATGGATCGCTAACAGATGCAATAATATCTTCTCACTTTCTTGGTTTGTAATTTTGCTGCCATCCCTGACTTTTCCTGGCTTGCTTCAATATTTTTTTTTTGTTGTTGGATGAAACTGTCCTACAAGGATTATCTTGTGCCATAAATTATCAGCAGCTCTAATGAAGTTGTAAATTAGACATGCTAAGTGGTTATGTATTAATTTGGATAGTTCCTGGGATACATTATCATCAAGCTAGGTATGCCTGGTTAGCGACAGAGAACACAGTGCCTTAGAGAAGGCATTACTTCAATACTAGTCTGACCCACGGGATGTCCAAGCCTGTCAGTGAGATACTTGTTGACCTGGAGAAGTTTTCTTCGAATTCACTGGTTTGAGCTACAGTCTAAAATGTATTCTTATTCAGGAACAAGGGTAGGACAGAGTCTTTTGATAGTTGTGTCCTCTGGAAGGGCAGGGCCTGTGGCTCAGTGCAAGAGCCTCTACTTTGTATGGAGAAGGTCCAAGGTTCAATCCCTGGTATCTCCGGTTAAAAGGACCCGGCAGGAGGCAAAAGATCTCTGCTTGAGTCTCTGGAGAGCTGCAGCCTGTCTGAGTAGACAATATTGACCTCGATGGACCAATGGTCTGATTCAGAATAAGGCAGATTCATATGTTCATTTGAAGTTCAGGAACAAAAATTGCCCTCATTAACAGGGCTTTTTTTTTTTTTTTGGGGGGGGGGGTGTTCAAGTCGCAGCCAACTTATGGTTACTCAGTAGTTTTTTAAGGCAAAAGACATTCCGAGGTGGCTTGTGCTTGCCTGCCTCTGTGTAGCAACCCTGAACTTCCTTGGTGGTCTCCCAACCAAATATTAGCCAGGGCTTCTGAGATGTGACGAGATCAGGCTAGCCTGAGCTATCTAGGTAAGGGCAACAGGCAATTGAGTACTCATTTTAGCCAATAACTTTACCTGCTCTGAAACCAGCAGAGACCAACCGTATTTAAAAAACAAAACAAAACACAAACTGAGGCAATTGGTTGTTTAGCTGACAAGTGCAATCTGTGTACATTGGGGATGGGCACAAACTGCAAAAATGGTGGTTCATGGTAGTTTGTGGTTCATTTGGTTACACAAACCATGAACTTTCATGAACTTTTCCTGTTTCCCAAACCAGTTTGGGGTTAGTTTGGTTCATGAGTTTGGGAGGTGGCAGAACATCCCCCTCATGAGTTAGAGATGCCATTCTCACAGTGAGTCTTCAGCAGGCTCTTCTCCACCCGCCCTCCGAGTTTGGCAAAGATTGGATTTGGGATGTCTGAGTTATAGCCCTCCCCCCCAAAGCAGGTGCCCCCAGGAAAGCTCATCTCTAGCCTCCTGTTAAATCAGCCGTACAGCAAGAAATTTTTCCTAATTCACTCTCACATGACAACTAAGTCCTCTCTCTTACTGCTGAAAAGTGAAAACAGCTGAGTCAGGGTGTGGTATATATACAATCTGCTCCCATAAAACAGAATAGGAGCTCTGTGGTTGGCTCCCAGAGCTGCCAATCAGGCTATGGACAACTGCTATGGGTGTTTCTAGGGCTCTCCACAAGTCTACCCCCAGTATTGCCTAGGAATTTTTTTCTTTTTTTTAATTAAAAATATTTATTTGGTTTGCAGAAATATAACTTATGCATATCACAAACAAAAATCCAGTCACACTACATTACACAACCACACCACACAGTGTCGAATACTTAAATATATAAAATTAATCACCCACAAATCAAACTCCACCCAATGCACTACAGTTCAACCCTAAATAAAACCAGTCTGTCTGGCCAATGAACCACTCTGAGCCTCCATGGGAAAAAGGTGGTTCGTTTTTGGATTCGGGAACGATGCTACCAAATGAGCCTGGAGTACTATGTCCAGTTTGGGGCACCACACTTTAGGAAGGATGTTGACAAGCTCGAGTGTGTCCAGAAGAGGGCAACCAGGATGGTGAGAGGGTTGGAATCCAAGTCTTATGAGGAAAGGCTGAAAGAGTTGGGTATGTCTAGCCTGGGAAAGAGAAGGCTTTGAGGGGACATGATTGCAGTCTTCAAATATCTGAAGGGCTGCCATGTAGAAGATGGAGCAGATCTATTCTCTCTTGCTCTGGATTGCAAGACTAGATCTAATGGGTGGAAATTACAAGGGAGCCATTACCAGCTAAATATCAGGAGAAACTTCCTATCTGTAAGAGTGGAGTAAGCAGTGGAACAGTCTGCCTTGGGAGGTGGTGGATGCTCCTTCACCGGACATTTTCAAGCAGAGGCTGGACGGCCATCTTTCGGGTCTGCTGTAGGGCTATTTTTCGGCTATGCTTCTGCAGAGTGCAGGGAGTTGGACTAGATGACCTGCAAGGTCCCTTCCAACTCTAACATTCTATGATTCTATGAAAATGTACCACTAACCAGCCTGGTTCATGCATGACCTGCGGTTCATCTTTCAGTTTGTGCCCATTCCTAGTGTACATTCACTGGGGGACAAAAAAAAAAAAAGTGGGAAAAGGAGACACAGTGCATTTCAAAGCAGACAGTTCAATTTACAGTCTGTCATGATTCAAAAGCCCACCCCCCAAAAAAACCTCAGAAGAAAACAGGTTTTAAAAAGTGTAAGTTTCTAATGCCAGAACCACAGAGGAATATCTGAGGGTCCTTTAGAGTAAACCAAAGCGTGTGTGTGTGTGTGTGTGTATCTCCAAAATAAACAAAGAAAGGATCACAAGTGTTGAGAGTCCTTCACAACAGTTGCCTAATCAGCTTGCCCAGAGTCATAAGTAGAAACTGGGCTGGAATCACTACTCCAGACTCTGGAACACTGGAACCATACTAAAAAATGAAATGAACTTTTGAATATTCCAGTAAGAACTGTCTCCTAAGAACTTCTGATTCCTTGGAAATGTGGGGTGTGCTCAACAAGATCATCTGTTCCTCCCAATGTAGGAATAATGCCTGTGAAATAAAGGGATGTAGAAGGGGGAGGGGGTGATACCATTAGTAGTTTACTTGTGGTATAAACAGCGTTAACAGAGTCTGACTCATTCCCGTTGTCTTTAAAGATCCGTGTTGTACAGCCTTCTCTTAATTACCTTTTCATCTCAGCTTGGTTCCACTGTCAGTTCCCATCTTTCCCCCCACCCCCATCCTCCACGCACAATATAAATGATTCCCTCCCATGCTGAGCAGACATCTACCTTGCCAGCACTGAATGTGTCAGCAAAAGCAAGGTGGAAAAAAAAACAAAAAACCACCCAACACCCTGATTCCGCACTGCAGCGTACAGCAGCAGTCAAATCGTCTTCATAAAATATTTATTCACTTATCCCTCCCCCTCCCCCTTTACTCTTTTCCATCCTTCTACCAGCTGCAACCAACCATGGGGACTTAATTGATCAGAATGTGATCGTGGGCAAGGTAGATCTGGACGTATGCCAAGCTACTGCAGCCAATGGGACTCTCGCTCTGGAATTGCATTGGCCTCTGCCAAGGTACGTTTTACATCAACATAGTCCATCACCTTCCTCTCCCTATGGTCTTGAAAATTGGGGATTTGCCTTCAAGCCCATAGGAAGATGCTTCCACTGTATTATTGCATCTTCTTGTATTATTTGAGCATAGGCGTAATGCCACTTGTGCGTGACAATGCCCTTGCGCCACTGAGTTTACATCATGCATTGATCATCATGGTGTTTGTACAGGATCTAGACTCTCTGCCCACAGTTCTGGGTAGAAAACATGACACCTTACAGGGACAGCGTAGACATTCAGTCTCTGTCCCACACTTCAAAGCCTAGCCTACGTGACCCATCGCATGTAAGCTAGGGTGGGTAGTTGCAAAGTAGACACGCCTTTCTGCTTTGGCGTAATTGGGTACCTGGCCATGCTCAATTATGACAAAGGAGGAGGAGAGTTGTCTTTGGCCTATCGAAAGGCACCCAGAACTCTCTTGGAAAGAGGGCCCCTTTCCAAGAGTTAGTCTCTGTTTGGATTACACTCTGGCAAGACTGGATTTTGCAAGGGGGGCAACACGCTGACTTTGATTGCCCATTGCAAGCATGGATTTCATCTTTAAAATCCCTTGGAGAAGGGACTTCGCTTGAACTGTTATCTGCACCAAAGATTGGTAACTATGATGCTTCTGTATGTTTTTGTTAGAGCGCTATAAAGCTCTAGGACTGTTTATTATTTTTTGTATCCTAAGTAGTCTCGTGTCTTATAGCTGTTGTATTGAATAAAGATCTTATCTAGAGTAATCTGATCTGGTTTGGATCAATATTGTACCTGAACTCTAAGGCTAAATTCCAGAGCCTTACCTGCTCGTCTGAAAGCTACTGGTGTGTGTTAACTCATTTGCTGCTCTACCTCAGAGCTAAGTTAAGTTCCAAGAACCAGGAAGGAGGGGGGGACCTATCCTCCTGGCTGGTTGGGAACGTTCTTAACAATAGGTCCTGGTGGCAGAACACTGGTTTTTCAGTGCTCTTACAAAGCATGAGGGGTTGGCTCGTTCTCTCACTCCTGGAGGGGGGTGCAAGAGACAGGGACCCAGTGCTTGGTGGCAGCGTCTGGACCCTCTGGACCTGTGGGCAGAGAGTCTAGATCCTGTACAGTGTTAGCTTAGAGCTTGCTTGCACATAGCACAAGGAGGGAGGGTGCCACTTTAGGAATAAAGGCCTCAAAGGGTTGCCAGCTCTTGGAGGAGAAATACCTGGAGATTTTGGAACAGAGCCTGGGGAGGGTGAGGTTTGGGGAGGGACCCTATAATGCCACAGAGGCCACCCTCCAAAGCAGCCACTTGTCCCAGAGGAACAGATCCCTGATGTCTGGAGATCAATTGGGTTGTCAGCCCTAAGTCCACTAGAAGCTTGTTGCTTGAGGATGGAAACAAAAGTCCTTTACTGTTAAGGAAGTGACATCACTGTGCACTGACAAAGATTGCGACCCCCTCCCCACAGTGAGTACCCGCCTCCCCCAATTCCTGCCAGTTGCCAGACACTCTATTTATCAGGGTAATCCTAGTGTGGGAAGAACAATGTTCCCAGTTTCTCTTACATTATGCCTTCTGTCCAGTACTATGGGAGTGAGGTCAGGAGGACCTCTGCTGCACACTGCTAATGTGTGTGAATGTGTGTGTGTGTATGTGTGTGTGTGAGAGAGAGAGAGAGAGAGAGAGAGAGAGAGAGGTGTAGTGGTTAGAATTGCAGACTAGGATCTGGGAATTCCAGGTGTGAATCCTTATTCTAAACTCACTAGGTGACCTTGAGCCAGTCATTCCCTCTTGGTCCAACCTACCTCTCAGAGTAGGTCTTTTGTGGATAAAATAGGGGTATGGAGAAAACAGCATTGTAAGCTATCTTGGGTCCCCATTGGGGACCAAAGCAGATTGTAAATATCTAAATAACAATTTATTTATTTATTTATTTATTTATTTATTTATTTATTTATTTATTTATTTTATTGGGCTTCTAGCCTGCCCTACCCCACAAGCAGGCTCAGGGCGGGTTACAACAAGCATGAAATATGACATCCAGTATAAAGTAATGCCAAAAATGGCCCTTAATCTTCTCTAGGATAATCTCCAATAGAGAAACTTTGTCAAACAACCAGCCCTTATAGCAGATAAAACAATTATGCCTGTCATAAGAATGGAGCCACCACGAGTGATTAATTAGACTTTGGAATGTAAGAGGAGGGCTCAGGACTGATAAGGGCCTATAAGGCAGAGATGTTCCACCAGGCTTTTGGTTGAGGACAGTAATGATTCCCACTCTAGCTGGCACCCTTTTGTGCTCTCCAGATCATTTTGTCCCCCGTCCTCCTCTGCCAGGCAGTATGGAATGGGGGAATTTATTTTTTTTGTTTTTAGTTCACCATCTGGAGTTTTAATTTATCTACTGGTATTAATGTATTTTATTTTTTATAGTGATGTTATTATTCATAGAATCATAGAATGTTAGAGTTGGAAGGGATCTTGCAAGTCATCTAGTTCAACCCCCTGCACTCTGCAGGAACGAAGCTGAAAGATAGCTCTACAACATACCCGAAAGATGGTCGTTCAGCCTCCACTTAAAAACATCCAGTGAAGAAGCATCCCCCACCTCCCGAGGTAGACTGTTCCATTGCTCAACCACTCTTACAATTAGGAACCACCCTGTGACCAACGGACAGGCAGAGAGGATGATGCACACTGCCAAGAAAGCCCTCAGCAGGATAACGGATGGGGACTGGGAGTTCCAGTTAGCCCGCTTCCTCCTGACACAGCAGATGACACCGAACCCCATCACTGGCCACAGCCCCGTGGAACTGTTAATGGGCTGGTGCTCCACGACCTTGCTGGATTGGCTACACCCAGACCAAGGACCAGACTCAAGGCAGATGGTCGAACAGTGCAACGCTCTGTGAGGGTACTTCCCAGGGAACCCAGTGTCCGGAACTTTGGGACCGGACCCCCCTGGGTTGCAGGCAGGGTCATCAGAGTAACAGGACCAGTGTCATACGAGGTCTCTACGGAAGATGGACAGCTATTAAAGAAACACCTAGACCAACTGAAGTGGCAACAACTTCCGGAGACAGGAGAACCAACCCCATTAGCAGCGGCACCCGGGGTATACACCCCAGAGACAAGAGCCCAGCCCGAAACCCAGAATGCAGGAGAAGCCCCACCGAGCGAACCTCCACCAGTGCCAACAGAGCCAGAGGCACCTCAGCCGCTTCCGCAGATGCCCCAACCACAGGTCACCACCAGTCAACCAGAGGCCATCACCAGTGACCCAGTGCCAGCCCCCTGACATTCCCTTAGGGAGTGCCGCCTCCCGCCTATTTACAGGACTATGTTGCAGGGCCATTTTGCAGTCTTGTTGTGAACTACCAATAAACAAGTCACACCACATGTTATTGTCTGCATCCTCCATGCGGTGAATCCAGTACTTTACAGATTCCAACCCTTTCACCATCCTGGCTGCCCTCTTCTGGACATGCCCAAGCTTGTCAACATCCTTCCTAAAATGTGGTGCCCAAAACTGGACACAGTACTCCAGGTGAGGCCTGACCATAGCAGAATAGAGCGAACCTACCACCTCCCGTGATCTGGATGCAATGCTTCTGTTAATGCAATGCTTCTGTTAATGCAGCCTAAGATTGCATTATCACACTGCAGGCTCATGTTGAGCTTGTGGTCAACCAGAACACCTAGATCCCTTTCACATGTGCTGCTGTCAAGCCAAGTCCCTCCCATTCTATATCTGTGCCTTTGATTTGTTGTACCTAAGTGTAGGACTTTGCACTTCTCTCTATTGAAATTCATTTTATTTGTCTCAGCCCACTGTTCCACCTTATCTAGATCATTTTGAATCTTGACTCTGTCTTCTTCAGAATTAGCAATCCCACCCAGCTTCGTGTCATCTGCAAATCTGATAAGCATCCCCTCTATGTCTTCCTCCAGGTCATTTATAAAAACATTAACAACACTGGGCCCAGGACCAAACCCTGTGACACTCCACTTGAGATTTCCTTCCACATAGACAAAGAGCCATTTACGAGCACTCATTGGGTATGATTTTTCAACCAACCATGAATCCATCCAACGGTTGCACCATCCAGCCCACACTTAACCAGCTTATCCTCAAGGATATCGTGAGAAACTTTGTCAAATGCTTTACTGAAATCTAGATACACTATATTAACAGCATTGCCAGAGTCAATCATTTTAGTAACTCTGTCAAAAAAGGAGATAAGGTTGGTCTGGCATGACTTATTCTTGATAAACCCATGCTGGCTATAACCAATTAACTCATCCCGTTCAAGGTGCTCACAAGACAGAGTGTTTAATAATCTGCTCTAGAATTTTTCCAGATATTGATGTCAAACTGACAAGCCTGTAATTTCCTGGGTCTGTCTTTTTTCCCTTCTTGAAGACTGGGACAACATTTGCTCTTCTCCAGTCTTCTGGCATTGTTGTACATTCAGAAATATTATTATTATTATTGATGATGATGATGATGCACAGGTAACTAATACAATGTCTGTGGCATCTGTCCACTTGCAGTTTGTTTCCCCACCAGTCTAAACTTACCTTAGAAACCTGTGATGGACTCACAGGCCACTTTAGAGTGTTACGTTGACTTACCTGAGAGCTGATCACTCCGGAGGGAAAGGAGAGGAAATCCTTAATAACCTAGAGGTCACCTGTGTACTTTATGTTCCATATCTCTGTCTTAATGGGAAAAGTTAATAAAATTCTGGATATAGTCTTTAAAGACTGTACTAATAGAATAGGAAACTGCATCTCATGGTATCCAAGATGGCACTATGATGAAATTATATTTCATAAAAGCTTATAAAATCCCATCATTCTAGCAATCGTTAGGGTAGAAAATTAAAAGCAATTATACAATGAAAGGAAAAGCTATTAAAACTGGACTTGATCATTGGGGGAGCACCAATAAAGACCATATTAAAATAGAGTATATCTGAATTGCAAAGGCTTCTTTTTTCACTATTCTTATCTTTGCTGAACACAAACAATATTAATTATGTCAAAATGGAATACAAATATATTCCCCAAATGTCACAAATCTCACTGAATCTGTCTAGAAAATGCTGGGTTTGGTACATTGATTGAAATTAATAGAAGTGACCTTTTTCTGACTTGCATTTCATCCTCATAAATTCAACATTTTTGGAAAAAATAGCCTCCACAGGGGAGTTTGTTTTTGATTTCTTACATCAAACACAATACAACTCGCAATCTTTCTTTAAGTCCTTGTTGTGTCCTAAATAACAAACATGGTAACACACTGTAATCTCTTGGTTCTTGGCGAAAGATATGTCTGGATTTAGTTTCAAGCAATAATAAAGCCTTTCTCCCACCACAACTCTCTGTTTCTCCAATTTGAAGGATGCTCTGATACCCAAGGCAAACTCAGAGAGCACAAGGTAAGCATTTCAATTGGACCAGGATTACCTCAAAAGTGACAGGAAGTGTCACATAGCATTCCATACAATAAGGCTGAGTGGAGGGGGTCTGACTTTCTTCTCTTCATCTGCTCAGCTAGGCCAGGATCAAACTTTAACCCTTTACAACCAGACAGATTTTAAAACAAATGCATGCTCAGTCTCCAGTATTTCAGCAAGTGCCCTGACCTGGATAGCCCAAGCCAGCCCAATCTCATCAGATCTTAGAAGCTAAACAGGGTTGGCTCTGGCTAGTATTTGGATGGGAGACCAAGAAATACCAGGATTGTGACACAGAATGTCTCTTGCCTTGAAAAACCTAAGGCAACAACAACAAATACAGTTAAGTATCAGACTGGGATCTGGGAAGGCTGGATTCAAATACCCACAGTTCCATCAAGCTACAGAACCAGACGGGACCCCAAGGCTCATCTTGTCCAACCCTGTACACATTGAAGGAAATTCACAGCTATCTCTCTCTCCTCACCCCGTGACCCCTGCTCTATGCCCAGAGGAAGGCGAAAAACCTCTAGGGACCCTGGGCCAATCTGACGTGGAGGAAAATTCATTCCTGACCCCAAAAATGGCAATCAGCATTAACCTAGACATATAAGAAAAGACCACAAGAACTGAGCAACAGCTCATCCTTTCCTGCCCTTCCTCTCATGACCTGCCTAAATTCATAGAATCAGCACTGCTGTCAGATGGCCATCTAGCCTCTGCTTGAAAACCTCCAAAGAATGGGAGCCCACCACCTCCCAAGGAAGCTTGTTCTTCTGAGGAACCGCCCTGTTAGGAAGTCCTTTCAAATGCATAGCTGAAAACTCTTTTGATTTAATTTCAACCTGTTGGTTCTAGTCCAACCTTCCAGAGCAACAAAAAGCAACTCCACTCGCTCCTCTACATGACAGCCCTTCAAATACTTGAAGATGGCTATCATGTCACATCTCCATTGTCTCCTCTCCAAGCTAAACATATACAGTTCCTTCAGCTTTTCTTCATAGGACAGTCTCCAGATCCCTCACCATCTTTGTTGCCCTCCTCTGAACATGTTCCAGCTTCACAAGCTGGAACTTTGGTCATGTCTAAGGGGTACACTCCCCAAATATCTGTATCAATTTCAGTTTCATATTTCAGTGACGGGCACAGGTATTTATTTATTTAAAACCGTTATGACACCTTTCCACTTTTGACTCTGAGGAAACTGCTGTAGGCCCCAGGGAAACAGATGTTGTTTGGTGCCTCTCTCTGTCTTCCCCATAGAACAAAATGGTCAGTCTATAGGAAGCAGTGACCCCAGGTCTACCCACTGAAAAGAATGGCAATTAAAAATCTGATAGATGCTTCAACAATCTGAGAACATACAGAATTGGCATAAGGTCAGAACAGAACAGAATAGAATCATAGAGTTGGAAGGGGGCATACGGGATCAGCCTAGAGCATCCCTGAGAAGTGTTTGACCAGCCACTGCTTAAAGACTGCCAGTGAGAGGGAGCTCACCACTTCCTTAGGCAGCTGATCCCACTGTTGCACAACTCTTATAGTAAAAAAAGTCTATCCTAAGATCCAGTCGGTACCTTCCTGCCCTTAATTTAAACCCACAATTGCGAGTCCCATCCTCTGCTGCCAACAGGTTTATTTATACATCTGTACTCCATACTTCTTCCCAATGGAGACAAAGAGCATCTTATAGCATCATTTTCCCCTCTTCTATTTTATCTTCACAAGTACAAGCCTGGGTAGTGGGTAAGGCTGAGAGAGAGAGTGACTGACCCAAGCTCATCCAATGAGCTTCTATGCCAGGATGGGGATTCAAACTTCTGTCTCCTAGATCCTAGTCTGAGACACTCTAACCTTGTGCCACTAAATATCTAAGACAGTGTTTAACATTCTGCCCCATCCTCCCATCATTTTGTCGCACTCTCTAGTGAACACACAACTGATTCTAGGATGAGGCTCTTCAAGATGGGACTGTGCTTGTTTCTGAACAGCTCTCCCGACGCTGGGTAGCCCAGCATTCCTCTGCAGAGATCACCCACTGGAGTCAGCATGCTTCTTCAAGCATCTTTGCTAAGAATTTCTAGTGAGGGTTTCACACAAAGGGATATTAGTAGTTCTCTGGAGATGTTACCACTTGATTGAGGTGTGAGGGGCAAGGAAATTGGCAGGTAGCTTTCTAACCCTCAGCTCTAGTCTAGGGACTTAAAACGTTTCACTGGGCTAAAAATGCTGGTGGGATCTAGATTATTTGTTTATTTCCAATAGTTGCACACTTGCCTCTCAATGTAAATGCTCAAAAGGCAGCTACCAGCATAAAGCAAATATTAAACCAATAGGTTGGAATTTCTGCTTGCCCTAGAGGTCTTGTGAAAGCAAAACAAAAAAGCAAGAAAAAGACAGCAGAGCTTGAGCTAAGGTAGCCTTATTGCATCTCCACTTTCATTTCTGCTTGCACAAGATCTTATGCAACCAGTTTATGGGCACTATGAGATATATCTATATCTGTATCTATGTGTGTGTGTGTAGTGCAAAAAGCAGCTCTGTGCTGCTTGAGGTCTTGGTTGTATTTATATTTCCATTTATATTTATACTTCCATTTGCATATTGCAATGAGAGCAGTGGAACCAGGTACCTGCAAATGGGAGGACTCTGTCTCACTGGAGGTCTTCAAGAAAAGTCTGGCAGCCATTTGTGGGACATGCTCTAACTTTGGATTTCCTGCATTAAGCAGTGAGTCAGACTAGATAAGTCTGTAGGACGCCTATTATTCTAAAATTAACCAGCCGGAACTAGAACAGCAGTAAAAAGAACCAATTAGTTATTCCTGGTCTCTATTTAAAAATCTACTATAATATTCCAAATGGTCAGATGAGTGCGATGGGGGTGGGAATAATCAAGGAAATGCCTAGTAGAAAAGGGAACAATTTTTCCTGACCCAAAAGCTTGGTAATGTGGTTGTGGAAAGTGCTGTCAAGTTGCAGCTGGCTTATGGTGACCCTCTGGGGTTTTCAAGGCAAGAGATGAACAGAGGTAGTTTGCCATTGCCTGCCTCTGCATAGCAACCCTGGACTTCCTTGGTGGACTCCCATCTGAGTACTAACCCTGGGCCAACCCTGCTTAGCTTCTCAGATCTAATGAGATCAGGCTGGCCTGGTCCATCCAGATCAGGACAAAACTCAATAAAATGGAGTAAGATGGAGCATGGCAAACATTTCTGGGAGGGAGGGAGGGAGTACCACAGTGAAGTACTACTATCTCTAGTATTTTCCACAGCCTCTGATGGCAGGATTACTTGTGATGACTGGGTTTCTGAATTACAGATATATGCATTATACAAGTAATAATAATCCAAGATGTTCTACGTCATGTCTATGCAATCAATTGTCTCTAATTCCTTTTAATTTATTACATTTCTTCCTGCTTTGTATAACGTTATCACCCCCCAAGAAATGTGTCTTTGAGTAGTCTGTTATATACTGAATTGAAAGTAATGTTCCCTTCTCTTTATTTTACACTTGACATTCTGCTATGAATCCAGCAGTTTAATGATATTAAAGAAAATCATAGGAGTAAGATAAGGCATTGGTCCTCCTACTTTTTCCATCAATGCCATTAGTGGAGGAGGAAAATTCACCATTTGTTGCTAATAGCAAACTAAATTTATCCATGAAAACATCTCTATTCTCTAATGTTTTTATTCCCTGAAAAGAGGAAGAAAGAGGTTCAACTCTTTAAAAGTAAGGTTGGATGGTGATGGAAAATAGCTGATTATCTTCTTGCGCCTGTTACTTCATTTGATGCAGTTATTAAAATGATATTTATATTTAAACACAAAAGCAATAGTCAAGTGGCTGAAGAACATTAGTACAGCTGCAGCCTTTCAATTCTTGGATATGGGATGGTATGAAATTATCTGAACCTCAAGGTTGAGAGTCACAGATGAAATGCGAAGATAAAAAGAAAAGTCCACCTATATCAATGTCAGAGAGTACGTCATGGATGAGTCTGCTGGCTCCTCATCTGTTGAAGAATCTAATGAGTCTGAGGAGGAAAGGGATGGGGTCTTGGAACTTACCTAGGAGGAGCACCCAGAGCTCCTCTTGAAGTTTTCCTCAAGGCCCAGGAAGAGCACCAAGATCATCTTTTTCCCTCTGACATGAATATTGTCCTAGAACCAGCTACAGGCCAGGGAGACCTGCCTTAATGACTACGTTGGCACCCAAAAACTCTTGCCTATATCCAGCCCAATAACTCCCCACCACAGTTGAGACAGTGAGCGAACTCGAGGCCCCATGCACATCTTCTGGTTCCATTCTGGATTATTTCAGTCCACTCAGTCTTGAGGAAGTCGATAAATTGCTCTTAACGGTACACCCAACCATGTGCAGCCTTGATCCGTGCCCCTCATGGCTTATAAAAGCTGGTCATGAGGGATTGCGAGGTGCCCTCAGGGAGATTATCAACAAATCCTTCACTGAGGGACTGTTCCCAGGGGCACTCAAGGAAGCAATGGTGTGCCCTCTCCTGAAAAAACAAACAAACCATCATTAGACCTGGCCAAATTGGTCAACTATCTGCCGTTCTCCAATTTGCCCTATTTGGGCAAATTACTTGAGAGAGCAGTGGTGATTCAGTTGCAGAGCTTTATGGATGACACTTCCATGCTAGACCCATTTCAGTCCAGCTTCCGGTCAGGTCATGGGACAGAGATGACTCTGGTTGCCCTCACAGATGACCTCCAGAGGCGTCTGGATCGAGGCAGCACATCAGTGCTGGTGTTATTGGACCTGTTGGCATTCAACACAGTCAACCACCAGTTATTGATCTACCACCTCGCTGACACTGGGATCCAGGGGCTTGCCTTGCAATGGTTCATCTCCTTTCTCCAAGGTCGGGGACAGAGGGTGGCATTAGAGGAGCAGATGCCCCAGAGGTACCCACTTGTCTGTGGGGTTCCTCAGGGGGCAGTGTTATCCTCGATGTTATTCAACGTCTACATGTGTCCCCTTGCCCAGATTGCCTGGAGGCATAAGCTAGGGTGTCATCAATATGCCAATGACACCAGCTATATCTGCTGTTGGGCGGGCGGTCCAGCTCTACCCCGATGACCTGGAGCAGGTGCTTCAGAACGTGGCGGGCTGGCTTAGACTGAGCCGATTGAAATTGAATCCAACGAAGACGAAGGTCCTGTGCCTAGGTCGGAGTGGGCCAGGGGTAGGGATCCCACTACCACCCCTCAGTGGGGCACCATTGGTACCAGCGCCGAGAGTCAGGATTTTGGGAGTGCTCTTGGATGCTGCCTTAACAATGGAGGCCCAGGTAGCAGCCACTGCCAAGGCAGCCTTTTACCATCTTCAGCTGATAAGGCAGTTGATCCCCTTCCTCGAATGCAATGACCTGGCAACAGGGATCCATGCTATGGTCACCTCGATATTAGACTACTGCAATGCTCTCTACATGGGGCTGCCCTTGTCTCAGATCTGGAAACTGCAGCTAGTGCAAATGTGGCAGCCAGGCTGTTGATGGGTCTCTCTATAAGGGACCACATCCAGCCTGTGCTGAAGGCATTGCACTGGCTGCCAATAGTTTACCGGGTCCATTTCAAGGTGCTGGTTTTGACCTTTAAAGCCCTATATGGTCAGGGGCCTACTTACTTAAGGGATCGCCTTTCCCCATATGTGCCCCAGAGAGCACTGAGGTAGGGGCAACAAAATTGCCTGGCTTTCCCTGGTCCAAAAGATGCCAGACTGGCTACCCCCTACTGGTGGAATGAGCTCCCGGAGGACATTAGGGCCCTGCGGGACCTTTTACAGGGACTGTAAAATGGAGCTCTTCCACCAAACTTTTGATTAGGAGCTGCCACCAAGGAACTGAGTCATCAGAACACCTATGGCCCTTGATATACCACTGGTTATACCAGCAATGGACCGTCTACTGAAGATCACCATCATCTGTATTTACATTATATTTTAGTATTTTAGGTTGTTTTAACTAATTTATTGCATTTGTTGTTTTATGTCATTTTGATTGTTGTATGCCACCTTGAGCCAGCTTGCCCAGCAAGGCAGGATAGAAATTAAAGCAATAAATAAACAAGCTCTGGACACTGCCCTATCATACTGTGGAGGCGTTTTCTTGCCTTTCCACCCTGTGGGCTTCAGTTTAGAACACCACAGACTGCTGGCTCTGTAACCGAGGCATTGGAAATAAGGGCAAGGCTTAGGGCCTCCTTTCTTAAAGCCCCCCTCCCACTCACACACCTTGGCTTAAGCAAAACAACTATTTATTACAACAAGGAAAATACAGTTCTGCACACAGGGTATTGTACTTCCCACCCCCAAACTCCTTTCCCTTCCCAAACCAAAGGTCCAGTAGTCAGTGTTCCAGAAGTACTGTTCTTTTGTTGGAGCTGGCCCAGTCACAGTCCCTCAGCAGCAGGCCTCCAGTGGGAAGGGAAGTTCTCAGGGCCTCTCTTCTCACCATCCAAGAGGAGGAATCAGCATCAGTTCAAAGTCAGATATGTCAGTGGCCCCACCTCCTCCAGAAGAAGTGCCCCTCACCAGACAAAAGCCCTTTCAGCTGAGGCCTTTCAGCAATCCTGTCCTTGGAGAGACAAACGACTTGGCCTCTCTTTGCTCCATCCTCACCCCAGGTTGATTTTTTCCACTCACTCACTACCCACACTCCTCCCGATATGCAAATTAAGTATTTCACTGCTCCACCCAACAACATATATCCCCAAAGTTCTACAGCTCTCTCATGAGATGTGTGTGATACCAATTTTAATGTTAAAATTCAGAAGAGCAACTATGGTAGTCTGCTGTAGCCACCAATGTCAAACGAAAATCTGGGAAGATCCCCGACCCAACTGACAAAGGTGTTTATGTACACTCCACCATTACCACCAGCATTTTTTGTACTTATTAGTGGATAGTGAGCAAGGGAAAACCCATTCTTGGAGTATAAAAACCAACTCTTCTTCTTCAGAGCCAGTTTGGTATAGTGGTTAGGAGTGTGGATTCTAATCTGGGAGAACTGGGTTTGATTCCCCACTCCTCCACATGCAGCTGTTGGTGTGACCTTGGGTCAGTTACATGTTCTTTCAGAGCTGTTCTCTCATGAGCAGTTCTTGGAAGAGCTCTCTCAGCCCCATCCACCTTGCAGGGTGTCGGTTGTGGGGAGGGGAAGGGATTGTAAGCCACTCTTTTTGAGTAGTGAAGGACAGGGTATAAAGCCAATCTCCTCCTCTTCTCCTTCTTCTCCTTCCTGTGGGTTTCCCAAAGGCCTTTAATTAGCCATTTTTGAGAATGTGATATTGGACTTGTATATACTTTTGATCTAGTCTATCAGGGGCCTTCTTATATTCTGAAGTTAATGCAAATGGACACCTCTGTTCACACTAGAGGCAGGATCTTCCATTTTACCAAGTGCTTCCATAGACTCAATGTTAAATTTTGCCACTCATTAACTAGCAGCCTTTGGATAGGTAACCATTGTTTTGAGTACTAATGGCTCAATAAATTAAGAAATAGGTCTGTATAGTCTGTCTGACATTTTAGTACTCTACCCATTAGTTGCTCACTGTGAAGATACTCTATATTTTAAAAAAATGCTGCAGACTGGAAAGAATGCTACTAATTTAATCTTTTGTTGCTGATGGCTTTCTCAATCAGAACTCCATTTACTTAACTTCCTTCAATCACCTTTTCTTTCTCTGCCCATTCAATTGCCAAACTGCAGAATGTTCAAAAGAACTGAACTAATTTGGTCTTTACGCGTTGATACCTTCCCACTCAAGAATCCTTTATTTAAGATCCTTTGATTACTTGTGCTTCCTTTACTCATTAAATCAATGGCCCCAACCTTTGACTTTCAGATCTTTTAAGTCCAAATTGCCATGATTGTCAATCTCGTTCACAAAGTCTTTCTTTACTATTTTTATTAAATAGGAGTTTAGGCCAAATGAAAGAGATCAAAACTAAACCAGGAAAGCATACACACACATAGTACATGCACAGACCATCAGTCTGTTGGAAGGGTGTTTTTAATTTAAGCAGTGGATACAATCCCAGATTTGTCGTCTTTATCTTTTGTGAAGACTTGCTTCAGCAAAGAGAAAGTTTGTATTTGGCAATCAGCCATTACAAAGTAACGATGCAATTAACTTTGAATACTACAATATGCATTTTCATGAATCATCAAGATAAACAGGATAAGTGCAAGACAGCAAATGTCCTCATATGCGACACTTATTCATTTCAATGGAGGTCAACACAGAATAATTCCCAGTGGGTTGCATCCTTCGTTATGTATGGTGGTGGTGCAAAGTGACATCAAGTCACTTTCTAGTGTCCTGGCCCCACTGCTGGACCTCCTGATGGCACCTGGTATATTTTGGCCGCTGTATGACAGAGTGTTGGACTAGATGGGCCATTGGCCTGATTCAACATTGGCTTCTCTTATGTAAGTCACAGCTGACTTATGGTGACCCTGTAGGGTTTTCAAGGCCAGAGACATTCAGAGGTGGTTTGCCATTGCCTGCTTCTGCATCATGACCCTAATATTCTTTGGAGGTATCCCATCAAATAATAGCCAGGGTCGATCTTGCTTAGCTTCCAAGATCTGAGGAGACTCTGCTAGCTTGGGCTAGCCAGGTCAGGGTCATTATATATAATCTATACAAATATCACAACCATAACTCCAAACCATCTGCATCAGCTCTGATACAACTTCATTTTAATGATGCTGGCAGAGAAAACAGTAAGGTTTTTTACCTTGTTAATATCTCAGTTCAGTTATAAGAGATTATTAAGTTAATAATATACATTGATCTACAAGAACAAAATCCCGCCACTTTCATGTCCCCTTGGTTTCAGCGGGAAGGAAGAATTCATAGTTCAATCTCTTCTATTAAAACCATTTGAACAGAAAAGTGCTTAACAGTGGCCGAATCAACACCTGAATGGTTAGATTATTGGTTTTAAGTCTGAGTATGAAATGGCTGACATTCAATATTATGGGACTGTCTGGGAAATATTTGCTTTGATTCTAATAAATTATGCCAAGGACTGATAGCTTTCCCAATCACTTTATGCACCAGGATTGGATCCAGACTACTTCCATGGTCACAAAGATTCCTATCCACACAACCTTTCCCCTCCCGCAGCAGTCTGGAAATGCCCCCCTGAAATTATGGTCTTGGGAGCTCCTGTCTCCACAGAAGTAGGATCAGGGAGGAGGCTGCTATGGGAAAGGGGAAATCAGAAAATCATGTTTCATGGGTGGAAATCCTTGTGCCCATAGAAATGCTTGTCTGGATCCAAGCCTAAAACTGGAAAAACCAGTCATACCTGCATTATACTGAAAGCCATGACCCCACACTTGTACTGAACCCCTCTTCACACAGACCAAGTTGACAAAGACATCATAGATACGAAAGAATGTATAACAAAAAAGTCTTGCCTGTTAGACTTACAAAATCATCTGCTTACCTGCATATCAGTAAGCTGAAGCAACCATTGAAAAAAGGCCAATGATGTGAAAGTTACACCTTTTTTTTGTGTTTTCATTTATTTATTTGCTTCATTTACTTCATGCATAGCCTGCCTTTTTCACTGAAACTCAAAATACTAATATATATATATATATATCAGACAACACAAAACAGTGTAAGAGAACTAAGATTACAGAATTAGAAAATAACAAGCAGGGGACCTGCAGGGACTTGCGGGAGGCAGGCATCTAATTTTCCATTCCCCCACTATTTCCTTTTTCCCTCCTCTGAAAGCTCTTATAATCTCTACTGCCTCCTGCTCTCCTTCCCACCCACCAGCCTACCTACCTTTATTTCCCCTGCTGCCTTCAGTTCTCCCTGGCAGCTTCTCTGTGGTAAAAGTCAGGCAGAGCTACACAGTGCTGGGCACAGTGCCTGGCTGAGTTCTGTGGTGCAGAACTCACAAGAATTTGCAAGGGGCTCTTCAGTTTCCCTTGTATCTCTCTCACCAAACTATTTTCTCTTTTCTTCCTTCTGGCTGCCATCATATCCTAAGCTTTCCCTATTTCCTTACAGATGTCGAGAGCCAGTTTGGTGTAGTGGTTAAGTCTAATCTGGGAGAACTGGGTTTGATTCCCGACTCCTCCACTTGCACCTGTTGGATGACCTTGGGCAAGCCAAAGTTCTGCACAGCTGTTCTTGAAAAAGAGCAGTTTCTGTCAGAGCTCTCTCAGCTTCATCTACCTCACAGAGTGTCTGTTGTGGGGAGGGGAAGGAAAAGGGAATAATGAAGGGCGGGGTATAAATCCAATCTCCTCCTCCTCCTCCTCCTCCTCCTCCTCCTCTTCTTCTTCTTCGTTTAATTTGGGGATTTAACTTCCCAGATTTTTTGGTAGTTCCCCCCCAAGGTTTCAGATTTTTCTGCAAACTTGGGGCTTTCCTGTTCATGGCTCCAGTCTCTGTATTTAAACACCCACAGATTCAGCTCCATTGAGAATCAGATATATTGATGCAGACAAAAAACTGTCTAAGGCATGAATTACCATTAACAATTTAACAAGCGACAAGAAGCTAAACCCACTGCTGAAATGGCTCCAACAGGTGAGCTATGGACCTGCATGTTCGAATGTTAGGTTTAAATGGCCTGAACAGCCGAACTGAACCAGGCAAAAGTCCAGTAAATGTTCAGGGAAGGTGCCTTCCCCAAACATCAATTTGGGGGCTCTGAACTGGGCCAAGTTCATGCCAAATTTTGGCTCATGTACTCGTTCATGCCCATCACTAGAGCACCCTACCTCAAAGTGTCTTTCACTGGTGTTAATCAAGTCACTGGATGTGGTCACCAGCATCTTCCCCTAAGGAAACATACATCCCATGGAGAGTTTTTTGTTTCTGAGCCACATTTCAGCAGAATTTCTTCTGGTGCAGCACCATATCCAGTAATCACCATACAACCATGAATTGCAGCACCATATCCAGTAATCACCATACAACTACAGCTTGTCCAGTTTTGGTAGCTGGTGGCCTGTGAGCAGCTTGGTTTGGAGAAAAGATATGAGGGTCTACAGTCGAACAAACATAACTTTATGTTGTCGAAGGCTTTCACAGCCAGAGTTCATTAGTTGCTGTAGATTTTCCAGGTTGTGTGGCCGTGGTCTTGGCATTGTAGGACCTGACGTTTTACCAGTAGCTATGACTGGCAGTCACAGTCACAGATACTGGCGCAACGTCAGGTCCTACAATGCCAAGACCACGGCCACACAATCCGGAAAATCTACAGCAATTAACAAACATAATTTTACTCACTTTTACTAAATCATTCTCAGGGAATGTCACTCAGCAGCAAGCAAGCAGCATCTGTGTTATCAGAGAAAACATCAATCCTTGACAGTTCAGAGAATTCTGATATCACTTGGAAGTTCCCACCCACCCTACCCTATTCTTTGAAGAAAATAAAAGAGGTTCTTTCCCCCTCCTGATAAGCACTTACACCGGAGGAAGAGAAAACTGTAATCATGAAGGCATTCTGCCCAATTGGAGAACAAAGACCTCAGGAAGAATTCATTCTAACATGATGCTGCTTTGAGAGCAAAGACAATTTTATTTTCTTGCATGTTTGCAACCGATAATTATGCATAAGAATGACAGCCTTGCAGATCTTGAAGGAACAAATCAATCATCGTCCTTCAGTAATACATTTCCCAAATACTTTGTAAGAGTGTGAAACAAAATGACAAATATAAAAATGATTGAAAGAAGTACATACATTCTGGCACATAACAGAATATTATTCCCTACCACCCTCTCATACCTATTGGGACAGTTACCTCTCTATCATGACTGGGTCCTGCTTCAGCTGACAGATCTCCCTTTTTTTATTTAGTAGGTACCAGTCCCATAGGAGCTGCGGTGGCTCAAGTGGTTAAGACGCTAAACTGCAGGCTGTGGAAGGTCAGTAGTTCAGCAGTTTGAGACCCGAGAGTGCCGCATGATGGGGTGAGCTCCCGTCTCTAGTTCCAGCTCCTGCCAACCTAGCAGTTCAAAAGCAAGAAATTGCAAGTAGATAAATAGGTACCACTTTGGTGGGAAGGTAACAGCGTTCTATGCGCCTTGGTGTTTAGTCATGCCGGGCACATGACCACGGAAACGTCTTCGGACAGCGCTGGCTTTCGAGCAAGGGAACCTTTACCTTACCAGTCCCATAACCTTCCCTCCAAGTGTACCCCCTCTCTTCTAATTGTCACCAACAGGGCAATTATAGAGATGGCAGGGAGCAGCCAGATACTTAACTATAATCTCAGAGTGCATTTCTTTTGAGAATCTCTTTCACACAAGCATTTGTGTTGAACATTAAGGACCTTTATTCCTGTTAGACCTCTTTGGGAGATTTTGGCTGGAAATAAGGTTTAACAAGCAGGGGTCCCACAAGGACTTGCAGGGAGTATGTCGTTTTGCCCTCTCCCACCCTTTCCCATTTCCATTTTCTGAAAGCTCTTATAACTTTCCCACTTTTTCTCCTTCCTTTCTTCCTTCCAACATACCAGACGACCTACCTGCATATGGCCCCTGTCTTCAGCTTACCTTCCTTTGCTGCCCTGGCAGTAGGTATGCCAAGTCCCTCCTGGCAGCTGGCGGGGGAAGGGGGGACTTACCAGGAGTGGAGGGGGAGGCCCAGCTGACATTGGCTTCTACCATAGAGTTTTTGTCCAAAAACCAGAGTGTCACCCCTACATTGCCAATGTGATGATTTCACCTCCAAGTCACATTGGAATGGACATAGACAAATCTGTGTAATGTTGACTGGTTTTCACTCTTTTTTAGGGTAAGTCCCCCCCCACCAGCCAACAGATTAGCAGTGGGGCAGTGGACTCTGGAGGTGGGGGACCCCGCCCCCACTGGAGGGTCTGGCAACCCTATCTGGCATCTGCTCCCAGAGAAAACTGTGTGGTTCTGGCCACCAGGCTCAGCCAGATCCACTTCCCTGGTAGGGAATGCACAGGGACTTATGAGGGGCATCTCACCCTTCATGACAGAGTGGGGATCTGAACCTGTGTCTTCCAAATCCTATTCTGAAACTCTAACCCATGCACCATGCATTTCTTTTCAGAATCTCTCAGCTGTTTTTGGCTGTCTTGTGCAGTCCTTTTAAATTTTAAAGAGACTGCACAAGACAGCCTGAAAAACAGCCTAGTGGCAGGGAGCGCCTGCTCCCCACCACTCAGCTGTTTTTGCAGATTCCACAGGGAACAGAAAGCAGGGGGCTAAAGGGATCTGAAGTCCCTTTAAACCTCTGTTTTCTGCTGTGGAAAGTTTGTGACCTGTCTTGAACTTCAGTTTGTGATGAATTTTTTTTCATGGTTTGGTTCGTGCCCATCTCTATTAATTATCTGTGATTTCTGATGGATAAACCATAGTTCTGAATCAATATATCTGATGGTTTCAACTGCAGATATATATAAATCTGCAAATCAGGGCCATGTTAAGATACAAAACATTACTCTACAGGCCTGAGGGATACCCAAGGTATGCAGAGAAATCTGAATGTTTATTAAAAAAAAAATGGAGGGGGGGGATTAATTGCTCCCCAAACACAGGAACATTGTTTGTTCTTGCGGGGTGGAGGAGGAGCTAGCTAAACCTGACAAAATGCCTGGATTCTGCCTCAAGCATTGTCACCACTATCACCTCTCCTTGGCTGGTGAGTGAGTGGGGTAGGAACAGCAGAAGCCATCACTGCCCATGCCTCATAAAGGTCAAGGAGGAGGAGAACAGGAGGAAGAGTGGGAGAGCCACAACCCCCTACTGTTGCCAGTTCCCCACCAGTAGCACTGGAGGTAAGTGAAGAAGGAGATGCAAGAGCCATTGCCTTTCCATCTGCCACTTGAGCTGCTCTTGGGGCTCTTTAGCTTGGAGAAACGGTGGCTGAGGACTGACATGATCGAGGTGTATAAGATTATGCATGGGAGAGAGCAGGTAGAGAAAGAAGTACTTTTCTTCCTTTCTCACAATACAAGAACTCGTTGGCACTCAATGAAATTGCTGAGCAGTCGGGTTAGAATGGATAAAAGGAAGTACTTCTTCACCCAAAGAGTGATTAACCCATGAAATTCACTGCCACAGGAGGTGGTGGCGGCTACAAACATGGACAGCTTCAAGAGGAAATTAGATAAACATATGGACAAGTCCATCAGTGGCTACTAGCCACAAGGTATAGATAGGAACTCTCAGGCTGGGGCAAGTGATGCTCCATATTCTTGGTGCTTGGGGGGGGCAACAGTGGGAGGCCTTCTAGAGTCCTGGCCCCACTGCTGGACCTCCTGATGGCACCTGGTATTTTTGGCCACTATGTGACAGAGTGTTGGACTAGATGGGCTGTTGGCCTGATCCAACATTGGCTTCTCTTATGTTCTTATGTTCTCCCTTCATGACTACCATGGCTGTGGCATTGGTAGTGGGTAGGAGAAGAGCTGGAGCCAGAGTTGCAGACTATAGAGATAAGTTCCCCTGGAGAAAATGGCTCCTTGGGAGGGTGGACTGTACAGCATCACATCCATGCCTAGGTCCTTCCCCTTTCCAAACCCTGTCATCCCCAAGGGCCACCCCAAATCTCCCGGAACTTCCCAGCCTGGAACTGGCAACCTGATTGTGGTAAGAGATGGCAGTGACTATTCCCTCGGGCCTTCTTGATCAGCCCTTGTGGAAATTGAATGAGTGTTCACAGAACAAATGAGCATTACACTCATGCTGGTGAGGACTGGGGAGAGTAATTTACAGGAAAGGGAGTTCCCGGTCAGCTCTTATCTGTTTAAAGACCCATCCAAAGGGATTATTTGCTCCTTGACTCTTCAGAAACGTAAAGGTTTTGGTCTGAGGAGAAGGGGACTGTTGGGAAGGGGAAATTCCCAAAAAAGCATCCTATTGAATGCTCATAAATGCCCATGAAACAATCCTGAGCACTCCACAAGGATCCTTGCGGGGGGGAAAAATGAACGTCTTTGGTTTGAGCATAGGTGCATTTGCCCATATTTGTAGGAAGTCTCTGCTTTGAAGAGCTGTACAACCTTGGATGTCTGTGAGGCAGATAAAGAGTGGGTGATCAAAATGACATAGTTTTTGCTTTACAGACAGCATGATTCATACAACTTGCATAAGCTCCCAAAGGAAATCTATGGCAGAGAAATGAACTTGAGTAGTGAATGCCTGAAAGTAGTTCTAGCGCCTTGACCTCATGGCTGTCTTTTATCTCAAGAGTTTTGATTAGGAAAGAAGCTCCAGTCAACCCACATGCATAATGTATTTAAATGTATAATTCGGACCCTGTGAAAAATCTCTGGAATGTAAGGTCTTGCATAACAGTTGCTGAACTGATCTATGCTAAATCTACACAATGGCATGCCACGTTGTTGAGTAAAGAGCAAACACACACTCTAAGTGTGAAGATGCAGTTTTAGAGGGTAATGGGATGCGTGGAACAGTTCTGTAAATAGTGTCACTGTACCTTTAAGGAGCACTTTAGATTTCTCTGATTTGGCCTAGCAGTTCTACCTTGGTGGTTGAAGTTAGCTGTGTGTTCTAGGCCTGGTTGTCTGTGAGTAGTAGTTGTTCAGTAGTTATCCTTGTAACCTCTTATTTTAGTCTCCAGTATAATTAGTTGAGCTTTCAGGGTTGCCAGACTCCTGATGGGGCTTGGGGATTTCCTGGAATTATAACTGATCTCCAGACTATAGTTATAAGTTCCTGTGGACAAAATGTAGGGTGGCCAACCTCCAGGTAGTGGCTGGAGATCTCCTGCTATTACAACTGATCCCCAGGTGACAGAGATCAGCTCAACTGGAGAAAATGGCCACTTTGGAAGGTGGACTCTGTGCCCATTGGAGTCCCTCCCCTCCCCAAACCCCACCTTTCTCCAGCTCCACCCCCAAATCTCCAGGTATTTCACAACTTGGTGCTGGCAACCGTAAATGGCACCTTTGGAAAGTGGACTCTGTGGCATTATACTCTGCAGAGGTCCATCATCTCCCCAAACTCTGCCCACCCCAGGCTCTATCCCAAAATCTCCAGGTATTTCCCAACCCAGAGCTGGCCACCCTACTTTTCTGGTTGGCAGGGGGGAAATGGCACCCAAACCAGGGAGAGACGGCAGCTGATATGTGCTTGGAGGTGACATAAGCGTCATTAAACACAGAGTTTTGCTCAAATGCCAGAGCATCCCAGTATCACCTGTGATGCACTTACATAACTTCTGGCGCTCACAGGAAGTGGTGGTGTCGCACATTGCCAGTGATGTCAGGATGTTGCCGGCAAGGGTCTCCAACCACCTGCTAAGTCCCCCCACCAGTTACCAGGTTTCCCCCCCCAGATCTCTCTCCTGCAGAACGGTTGGTGCCCAGGTAAAGGGGACCAACATTGGCTCAGCAACAAGACCACACACAACTGCATATTCACAGTCAGCATTCTTATAGCTCCCCATTAGCTCACTGGGGCAAAGCACTCATGTGGTGAACAGGACCCATAGGTTTAAATCCCACCAAGGGAGGTCCTGGCAAGGATTCAAATTTTGGCTTTTTGAGCAGCAAGGACCTGATGAGCAGCAAGAAAAGGCAGAAGTTCGCATAACTCTGCAACAGTTTTCTAACCACACAACGGAAAAACCATGGTGCTTAGGGGGGTTGGTAAACCTGGGATCCTTCCCCTCCCCTTTCCTGCAAATAGTGGAGGACAGGCTCAGCTACATCCCAGTATGAGTCCCCTCCCCTGCTGAAGACAGCTGAATTCAGTCAGAAGCAGGGGGCGGGAACCAACAGGGACACTGCTGTCAAACAGTCCCAACATTTATTGAACAGCATCATTCTGAGAGCAAAGCGAATGAATGGGGTAGCCAGCTGTCTTTCTCCACCAAGGCTTCCATGTCTTTCCAAGCTCCACTGACTAAATCACAGGTAGAGGTGTCCCTATCACTGTGTGCCCAATGAGGGAGAGAAATAAATGTGCTGATCAAACAACTGAATGCATCTTGTGGTGCAAGAGCTAGGATAGGGCAAGAGAGTCAAGAAAAGCTTAACAGAATAGCTAGCTAGATGAACACTGCAGGTCACATTGTAGACTCGGTACATGGTTGGTGTTGCGCTGTGAATAGAATCCATCCTGACTGCAAAAGAGCCAAAAGGGACACACTGGAATATTCCTAGCAAGCACTATACTGCTGTTTGTACCATGCTACATCTGGTTTAGGATTGCCAAGTACGGCTTGGGAAGTGCTTGAGATTTGGGAGTAGTGGCTGGGGAGGGCAGAGTTTGAGAAGAGGAGGGGACTCTGAAGGGGTGTGAATGTGATGCTACAGACTCTGCCTTCCAGCGCTGCCAGTTTCTCCAGGTGAACTGATCTCTGTCATCTGGAGATCAGCTGTAATTCTTGAAGAACTCAAGGCCCCACCTGGAGGTTGGTAACCCTACCTTTAGTGACGAAGCACTCCTTTTCTCAACAGAAGAGACATACCTATTTTGCATCTGTTTCTTCTATCCATTTGTATTAGTTCTGCTAACATCTTGCATTTATTTTTAAGATGAAAAGTTAATTCTCTGATCCTAGTGCCAAAGCTGTGCGCAGCACCCTAAAGACATTTTCTTTAACAAGCGTCTTGACCATTTGGTGCTTCCCTGAGATATTTCTTCATGATTTGAAAGCACTGAAAAAAGAAAGACCCCCAAAAATATTCTTTTGAAGTTCTGCAGCCATCTTTAGGCACTTTGTGAATGCTCATGTCTTCTTTGATGTGCCCCCCTTCTTTTCTTGCATGTTACAGAGCAATGCAAACTTCTATCGATGTCCTCAGATGTCGATGGAGGAAGGGGCTCCTGTTTAGGGGCCTGTAGAATTTGACCTCTTGGTCCAATCCACTTGACACTTGGCTGGTCTTTAGAGGATATACGGCACGAGTTCTGGTGCAGTTTTGGGGTCATTTATCTAACAGCCCCCTGGAAAAAGTTCCCCATAGGTAATAACAGCAGAGCCGTAATTCTTCTTCCCTTCCTCGTTCCTCACTTTGTGAAAGGAAACAACACTTCAACACGGCAGCATGGCAAATACACAGTTCTCAGAGGAAAGGTAATTTTTTTTAAAAAAATTGTCAGTCCCTGGAAGAGTAGGAAAATGAAATGAATGCAGAGAGATGTTCTGATTTGGTTTTGTTTTTTTAATCCTGCTGGCTAGTACCATTCCTCCCAATAGGAATGAATGGAAAGAAATACACCTGTGCCAAGAGACCACTGTTTTGGGGGTCTGTAAAGTCAAACCTTTTTGAAACTTTGGGGGTCTTTAGATTAGAGGGAGGATTATGTTCTGTGCAAATTTGGTGGCATTATCTTTTTAAAATGCTGTCCCAGACCCTCAGATTGGTTTCCCCATTGAAACTAATGGTCTGGAGATTCTGGAACCTGAAGAACCCCACAGATTTGAATCCCACACCAGTATTGTCCTACCCCCAAACCAGCAATCTAGTAACCCCCCACTCTCAGATCTGAAATTATAGCATTTTTTTCTCCTCTGAGCACACCCTCATCATTCCTTTTTACCTTCCCTGCTAGTGGCAGCCAGAGATGTGATGTGGGAACAGGAAACCTGGTGTTGTGGTATCATGACACAAATTAGTGTGCCTAAATGGTACTGGAGAGGTTGAGAATTCAACACAGCACTGCCATTTTCATTTCAACTAGTTTTGCCCTGAGGCACCAGGTTAGAAGGTATTACAAAATAAAATAGCTCTGAGAGTTCAAAACATGATCAAGAGGTTTTATGGAATGATTTTCCCATTTCCAGATCTTGAAAAAAATAAGATGACCATCTAACAGAATGTCTAACAACAACAACAAAACCATAACAACCAGTCAGCACAATACAGTTGGATGGATTTAGTAATCTGCTAGGGTTGCCAGATCCCCCAGGAGGGGTGGGGGGTTGCCCACTTTAGGGGCCCCGATCCACCAGCTCAGATCCGGCCAGTGGGGGGAGCCCCGGCCCCAAAGAGCCTGGACTGGGTCGATGTGCCCGCCATGATGACATCACCCAGAGGTGACATCATTACGCCGGGCACATCACCGGGGGGGTGCTCTAGCATTCAGCCCGAAAACTTTATGGTACCATAGAGTTTCTAGCCGAATGCTAGCAAGTCCCCCTGGCGATGTACCTAGTGTGATGCTGTCACTTCTGGGTGACATCATTGCAGTGCATGTGCTATGCGCACATGCCAGAAAAACCCAAGCAGGCCGACAGGGAGCCAGCCAAGCCTTCCGGCAACCGGACCGTGTGCGCCAGCTGCGGGGAAGGCCACGGGAGGAAGACCTGCAAGTTCCGGGATGCTGTCTGTCACAGGTGTGGAAAGCAGGGACACCTCGCACGGGTCTGCCGGTCCAAGGGCCCCCGGAACTCGAGATCGTCGGCCCCACCGCACCGCGCACCGTCCACCGCCTACGAGACGACGGAAGAGGTCGCCGAGTTGTACCATCTCACCGATCAACCGCTGCAGGTACTTCGCCTCCCCAACCCCAATCTCTCCTCCACCCCGAAGATCCAAGTAACCGTGCGGATCGAGGGGTCCCCCTGTTGCATGGAGGTGGACTCGGGATCGGCGGCGTCCATCATTTCCATGGACACTTTAAAAAAACTTTGCCCGGCAGGGGGACCCCCTCTACGTCCATCACCACTAAGCTTGGTGGACTTTCAAAAGAACACTGTCCCCATCCAGGGAGTCGGCACTTTCCGAGTGCAGTACCGAGACTTTGAGGGGAACTTGGACTTGGTGGTGGTTGAGGGAAACCTTGTGAGTCTCCTGGGGCAAGCGTGGTTCGAGGACCTAGGCATTACGATCGGGGGCGTGAATAAGTGCGGGATGCGGGACTGGGGGGCGGTGTGCAGGGAATTCCCCGAGGTCTTTGATGGGAAACTGGGGTGTTATAAAGGGGCCCCGGTGTCGCTCCACTTAGACCCAACGGTGACGCCCATCCGGCGGCGCTTCCGCACCGTGCCCCTGGCCCTCCGCCCCAAAATAGAGGCAGAACTGGACCGGTTGGTGGCCCAGGGGGTCCTAGAGCCGTCCCCAACGCACGATGGGAGACCCCGATTGTGACACCTGTGAAGCCGAACGGGGAAATCTGCATCTGCGCGGATTACAAGTGCACTATTAACCAGGCACTTCAGGCGCACGCATACCCCGTACCCGTAGTCAGCCACGTATTGGCCACATTGGCGGGAGCGCACATATTTGGTAAGCTGGATCTCGCGCAGGCGTACCAGCAACTCCCTGTAGATGAGGCCACAGCCGAGACCCAAACCATAGTAACCCACCGGGGGGCCTTCAGGGTGAATCGGCTGCAGTTCGGGGTCAGTGTGGCCCCAGGGATCTTCCAAAATCTGATGGACGATTTGTTAAAAGGGATCCCTGGTGTGACGCCGTTCTTCGACGAGGTCCTCATCGCCACGGCCACCCCAGAGAGCTTCGCCGCCCGCCTACAAACTGTTCTGGGATGCTTCCAAGCTGCAGGGCTGAAGGTGAAGCGGGAAAAGTGCCTCCTCGGGGTGCCGGAGGTGGAGTTCTTGGGGTACCGGGTTGACGCAACGGGCCTGCACCCGGCGAGGGACAAGGTGAAGGCCATCGTGGAGGCCCCCACCCCGAAGTCCAAGGCAGAGCTCCAGGAGTTCTTAGGCCTCCTGAACTTTTACCACGCCTTTCTCCCGCACAAAGCCACCATGGCAGAACCCCTGCACAGGCTGCTGGATAAGGCGACACCTTGGGCATGGGGAGCGCGGGAGGAGGCGGCGTTTCGGGGCGTTAAGGTACTCTTGATTTCGAACGCTGTACTCGCCCACTTTGATGAAAAGCTCCCGGTAATCCTTGCATGCGACGTGTCGCCGTATGGGGTCGGGGCGGTCTTGGGCCACAGGCTACCAGACGGGAGGGAAGTCCCGGTGGCTTACTGCTCCCGCACGCTGTCCCCCGCGGAGCGGAACTATGCGCAAATTGACCGGGAGGGCTTGGCCCTGGTGGCAGGGGTTAAGAAATTCCACAACTTTGTGTATGGGCGGCCCTTCACGCTCGTAACTGATCATAAGCCGCTCCTGGGACTGTTCGCAATGGACAAACAAACGCCGCAGGTACTGTTGCCCCGGGTGTTGCGCTGGTCCTTGTTTTTAGCGGGCTATCAGTACCGGCTGGAGCATCGGCCGGGCAAGGCCCTGGGGCATGCTGACGCCCTGAGCCGCCTGCCACTGCCGCAGACAGGGGAGGATCCGGCCCCGGCTCCAGCAGTATTGTTGATGGAGGAGCTGCCCAACCCCCCCCTTCAGGCCGCTGACGTGGCCGCCCGCTCATCCCGAGATCCCATTCTCTCCCGGGTCCTAAACTGGGTGGTGAGGGGATGGCCAGCGGAACAGACAGGGCCAGAGTTCGCGGCATACAAAGCCAGGAGGGAAGAGTTATCCGCCTTGAAGGGGTGCTTACTATGGGGGGACAGGGTGGTCATCCCGGGGCCCATGAGACAAGGGGTTCTAGAGACGCTGCACGAGGCCCACCCTGGAATTGTATGAATGAAAGCTCTGGCAAGGAGCTACGTGTGGATAGATGCAGAAATTGAAACCTGGGTCCGGGGGTGCACACGGTGCCAGGAAGTCCACCCCAATCCCCCGAGAGTGCCTACCCAAAGCTGGGAGTCTACCCACAAGCCGTGGTCCTGCCTACACGTAGATTTTGCTGGGCCATTTCAGGGGCTCCAGTTCATGGTGACGGTAGACTCCTACTCGAAGTGGGTAGAAATAAGCCCAGTGTCTACCACCTCGGCTAAAGCAGCAATAAGGGCCCTGCGGAAAATATTTGCGACGCACGGGTTGCCAGACACAATCGTGTCGGACAACGGGGCCGTGTTCACATCGGCTGAGTTCCAAGCATTCCTCGCAAGGAACCTAATCAGGCACATACGCTCCGCGCCCTTCCATCCGGCAACAAATGGACAGGCGGAGAGGACGGTACGCACCGCCAAAGAAGCCCTGAGCCCTGAGCCACATAACGGAGGGGGATTGGGAGTTCCGGCTGGCCCGCTTCCTCCTAACACAGCGCACCACCCCGAACCCCATCTCTGGGCATTGCCCCACAGAACTATTGATGGGCCGCCGCCCCACGACCCTGTTAGACAGGCTCCACCCGGACCGAGCCCCAGAGAGAAAGCTGGTCAAAACCCGGGAGGCGCCCAGGAGCTTCCTCCCGGGGGAACCTGTCTACTTCTGGAATTATGGGGCGGGGCCTCAGTGGCTGGCCGGGCGCATCCTAAAACCCACCGGGCCAGTGTCATACGAGGTCCTGGCAGACGGGGACCGGGTCCTCCGTAAGCATGTGGACCAACTCCGGAGGCGGCAAACCCAGGCACAGGGATCCAGGCCCCGCTACCGGAATACACCGTGGCCGCCCCAGCACCAGATCGGCTGCCGGCACCACCAGCAGAGCAAGTGCCCGAAAGACCACAGAGCCCGGAGGGAGTCCCAGAGCAAGTCGAGCTGCCGCCATCGCTGCTGCAACCGCCGCCGCTGCAGCTACCACCGCAGCCATCGCTGCCACCAGAAATCCAAGCTCCTAGTGTGGGAGGACCACTCGAAGGGGGGCCCGCCAGTCCGGTACCGGCCCCCCGAAGGTCAGTAAGAGAACGGAGGCCACCAGCCTACCTCAAAGACTACGTCACCTGATGGGAGACAAACTATGGGGGGAGGGGTGTTGTGTCCTGACATCGGGAGTATGAGCTAGCGAATGCAGCCAAGCTCGCTCTCTGAGAACAATAGGGACCAGGCTCCTGAGCTCACCAGTAAAGAACCAATGGCAGCATTGGCGGGCAATTCAAACCCGCCAATAGGAACGGGGGCGTCCCCCCCCTTACTGTATATAGTTGGCCGCCGGCCATTACTGGTTGTTCTTGTCTTGTGTGAAGTACGAATAAACGCGTCTTCTCTTATGTCGTCGTCCGAGTCATGAGGCCCGAAACCCAGTACTTTACAGAGAGCTTCTCCCCCCCCACCAGAAAAGGACCTGGCAACCCTATAAGCTGCTGGCACAAGAATCATGGCTCTTCCCCACTTTTTCCTTTTCTCAACACCCATTTCTGACCCAAAGAAAGGTGATTCCCAGGACATCTGTGGAGTAATAGCCATGCACAGCAGTGCTTGTGTGTGGGGAAGAAATAGTAGGAAAGGTAATTTTGCCCAGTAGCAGCCCAGTAATCCACATGGCTATTATTCCATATAGGTCCCATGACCCAAGGAACCAACTCCACCAGGATAAGAGATGACAGCTGAGGAGAGGGGAAAGTAGGAGAAATTTGTGTCTGATCCTTCCACTGATGGATCACTGGATCTGACCCATTAAAGCAATTAAACTTTTAAGAAACAGCATAGGTAGTGTGTGAACTTGTTGGAATATACAAGGTCTATAGTGCACCTGCTTGAAGCAGATCAGAAGATCAGCCAATAGGGGACAGCAGAAGGACTGCTAATTAGCAGAGCTAGATTAGGGACTTCCTACAGTTTCAAATTATGTCCTTCCTGTTTCCTGATCGGCTCTTGGAAAATTCCTTCTCTAACTGAGCCCCCCTACTTTGTTCCTGTCTCTCACAGCAGTTAGTCAGTTAGTTAAGCCTCTCTCCCTCTTCTCTGTTCTATCAGAGTTTGTTTCTTCTTTAATAAACCGAGTTATTTTCTTTAAACAGTTGGTGCTCCATTCCTCTGAATGTTTAAACTCTGCCAACACATGTAACACATTAATCTAACTTAATATAATAATTGTGAGCCATCAAGTTTCAGCTGACTCATGGTGACCCCCAGAACCAGGAGGTTTTCAAGGCAAGAGATGAGTAGAGGTAGTTTGCCATTGTTTGCCTCTGCACAGCGACCCCAGCCTTCCTCAGTGCTCTCCCACCCAAATACTAGCCGGGGCTGACTCTGCTTAGCTTCCAAGCTCTGGCAAGATCAGGCTAGGCTGAGCTATCAGGTTGCTGAATCTAAATTATGATCTGTGGAATCTAGAGTTTGTTTAGCATGTCTGTGTGACAGAAACTCAGGCATTGTAATTGATCATGTGGAATGATTCTTTGGCTATGTCCACACATGACTGGACATTAAAGTGTTATGTGAAATAACAATCATTCACAACTCCATTCCCCTGTGCGGACAGGACAATTCAGGGGGTGAATGATTACTGTAGCGCCATCGTAGCATAATGGCCAACAAGTCAGCTTCTATATGGTGGTTCCAACGGAAGGCTGCGCTACACCGTGTTGTGTTTTTTTTAGTGGATTTATTTCTGTGCAGTTAAGCACCAACATTTTTTACATAATGTGCTAAGCTACCGAACAGCATGACTGTTTCTTACACTGCACACATTATAATACATTTTTGATTCTAAGGGAAGGTGAGAGGGGTGTGAATTAAGTGCCAAATGTTCCCAAACTATTGTGTCAAGGTACAAAAAAATCTAAAGACAAAGAATGTGACTTGTTTACCCCAAAGAAAGGTAAGTAGTACCTATAAATGGGTGAACTTCAGTAAAAAGGTCTGCCTAGAAGCTTGCCTTTGGTCACAAAGCATGCGAACGGTAGTGCTAACAATAGATCCCGGCCACCCATCTTTGTCCTGTCAGTCCTTGAAATAACAACAGTGTTTCCAGAAATAAACTGGTAAATACAATTTTCATCAAGGAGACATTCTTGGCAATACTGAATTTTGTACCCGTCATGCCACTTAGTGTCCTGGTGATGAGATTTTAGATAAAAGAAAGGTGAGTTGCCTCTAAAGGTGCCGTGCTGTCCCACTGCCATGGGATCTCAATCCCTGGTGTGTTCATCAGTTCATAATAATACTGAACTAGACTCAGCACTACTTTGAGCTACAGTGGTTATTGCCTTTTGTCAAAAGCAGGATTCAAGGTGAATGTAGAGGCCTCTGCTCTGGCAAAATGTCTAAGGAATTGTGAGGGAAGTTCAGAGAGTTCGAACAAGTATCCTTAGGTTGTCAATGAATTCCACTTGAAACAACAACAAAAAAATGATTTGAATTAGGAGGTATTCTTTCAAGCAAAACTTTAGTGAAATTTCAAGGGAAGTGGAAAAAAATATGTATGTACAACTAGGCCTTCTCCTGCTTCTCTCTGTTTTCTTACATTTTCCTTATGGATGCTTTCCTCTTCCGCATTTTGAGATAGGGCTCGTCGTGCAATTTTGGCAATTTCTTTTATGTCATTTTAATACAGTAAGTGCATTTTATGCACTGTGGCTTTTTATCCAGATTGGGCTTGTGAAGATGGCCGGGGGGTGGAGGTGGTGGGCATCTGTGCCATTTTCTTGAGCCAAAATGGCGGGGGTGGAGTAATTTGCCCATCTTTGAAAGTGCATGGTGCAGTTCCAAATATGGGCAAATTATTCCCCTTGCCAACTGTTTCAGCTTGAGAAAATTGTGTAGGGGGGAAGGCAGGAACCCCTCTTTCCTCTCTTCCATTGTCCTAAGCCCAATCAGGTTCCTTGGAACTTTAAAAAAGCCTTTCCGCCCAGAGACTGTGTGAATGCAGGCAAAGTTCCTGAATCTGATGAAGGGAGCTTTGACTCTCAAAAGCTCATACCCCCCTCAAATGTCACTGCTGTCTAAGATGCTACTGGACTGAAATCTAGCTGTTTTACTGCAGTCCAACACAGCTACCTTTGGAAACTTTACTCATCAAAAAACATAACATGTAGTTTGGCCCTCTGACTGACCATTCAGAAGCAAAACCAAGCATCAAACTTACACTCAATTTTACTATTGAACTGGGGTGTTTTTAGGGCTGCCAGCATCCAGGTGGGGCCACCTACAGAATTAGAGCTGACCTCCAGACTACACAGATCAGTTCCCCTGGCTGTTCTGAAGGATGGATTCTATGACCCCATGGAGGTGCCTCCCCTGCCCAAACCCTTCCCTCACCAGGCTTTACAGTTGCCAGGTCCATTCTTCCTGGTGGGGGGATTAGGGGGCATTCCAGGAGGGGTGTGGCCACCCCAGCACGATGACATCACTCTGCATGACATCATCACATCCCCGCTTTCCCCCCCTGCCACTTAAAGGGATACATCTGGGCACTCCTGCCTTGCAAGAGGTGATCTTGCCTCTTGCAAGGCAGGAGCTGACAGCCCCCACTTGGGAAGAGCAGGTGCCGCGCACCCAGTCTCCAAGCGGCAATGGCAGCCTGCAGCCACCCCTTTCCCTCCCCTCTCTCAAGAGAGAGGGGAAAGGGGTGGCTGCAGGTGTTGGGAGCTGGACAGTGGGTTGAACCACCCCAAAAGTGGGTAGACCCAACCAGACTGATAGGTCTGGCAACCCTACCAAGCTTCTCCCCCAAATACACAGGAATTTCCCAACTCGGAATTGGCAGCCCTAGGTTGTTTGCTCAAAAATATAATTGCAATTTCACCCTGAGCAACAAAACCATAAAAGGCACCATTCCAAATCTGAACAGAACCAGAGTAGTCATGAAATTCCATTAATATCCCTACTAAGCATCCTTAGGCTGAGTGTGAGCATTGTGTACTCTGAATAGCAGCAGTTCTGCAGAGTCCTGGATACAGAACGGTCTTTCCCCAAACCTGCTAGGTGGGAAAACTGAGTGGGAATTCCAACTTTTGGTAATCTGTGACAAATCCTTCTACTGATGGCAGTGCTAATTACAGAAAGGGCTCCCCTTAAGGTGACAGTAACAACTGTGGACTCCCTGGGAGTGGAAAAAACAATTAAAAAAAAAATTAATTGCTTACAACACGTCATCACATTTGACAAAAATTACAGTGCAAGGATATTGTTCTCAGTAGGACCTAGCCATCTTAAAATTAAAAACGAAAAGCGCTGCTAAAAAGCTGTCATCGTGGCAGCTTAGATGCCTAATCGCTGCCTTTTTTATTATTATTATTAATATGGATTCAGACTGTTACAAAGCACCCTCGCCAAACTAATTTCGGAAGCATATATTACAAAGAGCAGGTAATTTTAACAGCATCACTCTAATTACTCCCTTTCATTATTTCAGTAACAAACAATATAATTGTTATGGGCTTAGGTGCCTGATGAGTGGCCTAGAGGCAAACCTTGTGCTCACTGATTTGAGCTTAACCTTCCCTCCCCGTCTCTTCCTCTCTGCCTCTCCTTCCACATCCAGACTCATTAAGATGCAAAAAGGTGCTGAGAATAACAAAACGTGTATTTTGTTTCCCTGCAACATCATCTATCAGGCCCTGTCCTTGGGGAATCAAGCGTAATTGCAAGCACGCTTAGAAATAAAAAGGGTAGCAAGGCATATCCTGTCCTTATTCACTTAAGATGGAGAGTCTTGGAACATACTGAGATGCTTAAATCAATCGGTGTTAACACTATGCACATGCTCATGGATGTTGAACAGCAAAGAGCATTGCATAGCACTGTTCTGTCAGACGGCGTTAAGACTTTCCTTAAGGGCTAAGACAAATAGGGGCAAGTTTAGTACTGATTTCATATTTGCGTGTAGAGAACTGACTATCAAATAATCAGATTCAAAAATTGTGGGATTTAGCAAATTGGCATGTGTTTGGTCCCTTATATTGTGTCTGGCCACTGGTCCATCAAATTCACTATTGTCTGTTCTGACTAGGCTGGCTATTTGCCTCCCTGTGATGGGCAAACCTGTCAAAAGAGAAGACATTTTAGGAATATTCCAGCTAAACTTTCATTTGTTACTGTTCTCTGAATTCTCTGCAGATGTCAGCCACACGCACAGACCCATATTGGTGGTGACTTATCAAGGTCATCTACTCCTACCTGTTAATTTGCTCACACAGTTCAGCTGTTAATCTAGTATGGGAGGGGAGAATGCTCTCACCTTAGAAAGTTCCACGGATATCACCCAGAGATTGGCCGAGGAGGTCAGGAGGTTATGGCTGGCAGTTTCCTATACAATATAGCATGGCATGGAAGAAAGATCCTTACCCATTACCCTTTCCCTCCCTACCCCTCTTTTGCGGCGAAGAAGATAATTGTGTATCATGCTCTAGAAATGTATGCTTAAGAATCATCATCACTGCTATATGACCTAAGGGGAGTAAGTGTCAGCTAGATAAAGTGAGGAAGTGTCAGCTAGAGCGCTAGTGTGGTGTAGTGGTTAAAAGCGGGGAACTCAAATCTGGAGTTTGTTTCACCACTCCTCCTCCACGTGAAACCTGCTGGGTGACCTTGGGCCAGCCACGGTTCCCTCAGGACTCTCTCAGCTCCACCTACTTCACAAGGTGGCTGTTGTGGGGAGAGGAAGAGAAGGCAATTGTAAGCTGCTTTGAGACTCCTTCGGGTAGAGAAAAGCAAGGTATAGAAAGCAATTTCTTCTTGTTGTTCTTTGCCACTGAATTATATGGCTTGTTTTTAAATATCTTTTCTTGAATTTCTTCAGTGAAACCTTTTGCTTTATGTTGTGTGGTAGTTGGGGAGTTATTGAGATCAAACCCAAGTGAAACTTGGTTTCACCACCAAGGCAGGGTCAGCTTTGACAAAACCCCTAACCTTGGCTCCACAAAAGTGGTGGGAAAATAGGTTAATGGTAACTAGGGATGCATGAACACTTGCTGTTTTGGCTATCAGCCTGGTTGGTGCTTGGATGGGAGACTAGTAAGTCCAGGACTGCTACCCAGAGGCAATCAATGGCAGACCACCTCTTTAATCTCGTGCCTTGAAAAACCTGCAGGGTCACCACTAATTGGCTGTAGCTTGATGTGACATGATGGCACTTTCCACCACTACCCATATTGAGTGCATTACAGTAGTCTAGTCTTGATGTTACTGTGGCATGGATCCAAGTGAACAGATCCACTGAGTCAAGTTAGGAGAACATCTTCCACCTTCCATTGCACCTGAGTTTTCCAAGAAGGCCTGGAGTTGGTCCACCACTGATTTCCCAGTTACCTTACCCAGAGATGGCAAATTAGAAACTGGGTGATAATTGGTCACATCATTTTTTCCTCTGGGGATGGTTTTTAAAGAAGGAGACAGATGACCACCTCTTTGAGTGGCTGTGGGAAGGTATCCTCAGTTAGTGATTGATTTATAGTAGACATCAATGCCTGATTTATGTGATTCTTACATAATTTCAAGAACCAGGATGGACAAGGATTCAGAGCATGTGGTAGCCTTCATAGATCACAGGGCTCTTGATATACTGTCAATATCCATCACAGTAACTGGATAAATGTTCTGCCCCATCACTCCAATGTGTTTTGTGAAGATCAGAGCTCAGAAAGGTATCCTTTCTTTGAAGAATAGTTGGAGGTATTCAGATATATTATGATAAATGTATATTTGTATGACAATCAACTTATTTTTGATTTGTGAATTCTTTTTATTGAATTTATGGATAGCTTACATAGGTAGTCTCTCATCCAGGGGCTGACAAAACCCTTTCCTGGAAGCTCTTATAACCTCTCCCCTTTTCCTGCTTCTTTCTCACCTTCTCACCCACCGGCCAACCTACCCTTATCTGCCCCCCTATCTTCAGCCTCCCCTCCTTCCCTTCCCTTGGGAGCCTCTACCTAGGAAAACTATAGCCCAGGTGTGCAGTGCCAGCCACCAGTGGGAAAAGCTTCAAGTTTATATCCCTTTCTTCACTGAAGATGACAGAGTTCTTCCAGAGAAGGCAAAGCAGGCACAGGCAGTTCGGGGAGGGTGCGGCTGAGAGACAGCGTGAATGAGGAGGCCTGGGAGGGGAGCACAGTGGGAATGCTGAGGACATCCTTAGATGGAGCCCCGGATTAAACAGCCAGCACCAGGTTTGAAGAGTCATTCTGAGGCCATAGCACATTTGTCACATTGACCATAAAACTGGCTGATTGTTGAACAAATAACATTGAAAATGTAAACATTGCTTGGGGAAAAACCAGTAGCTGGAAACGTACCAAGATAAAAACTCACAGATTCCATTCACAAACGGAGGGAACAAAACTGAAGATCTGGACATTGAAACAGCGGGGATGAGAAATTCAAGGCCACCCTTAGTCAGTGTGAGAGACAAAACACTCTTCTAACCCGCTGGATCATTCTCTAGAGAACAAAGCAGCCTAGGGGCTAGAGAAGGAGACCATTTCTTCTTTTAGAACATACTCAGATGACAAGGATGCCGAGTTCAGAATCTATAAGCATTACAGGTTCTGTATTATACAGAGCCAGCTTTATTTGAAAAATCTCTGACTGATGAGAAGATGTCATTGGGTGACAAAATGTTACATCTAACTCTATTACCAAGCTTCTTTGAAGAGCCGGAGAAACACGGCACAGAACAACATGAGTGAAGATTGTTGGTATCAGAAATTGTTTGTCGGTGTCTAGTGAATCAAATCAGCCATTTCAGTGGTTCAGAATCATAATGGGAACAGCTACCATGATCATTTTCCAATGCATTGCCTGACAGCATTGAATATTTGACTGTAAGCTCTCTTGTGCTCTCTGGAATCTATTCCCGTCATATTTTCTAGAACTCCTTTCCTGCCAACATGATAACAGTGATATGGCTTTGTCATCTGTTGATCATGGCCATGAAAAAAAAAAGACCTTTTCAGAGAACGATTCCATTGTCTGACAACTGTTGGCAGGTTTCCAGGAGACAATATCCTTGACATCCAGACAGGTTTGTTTATTTTTTTAATAGCGCTCCAAGTTCTCATTTTGTATCTTGCTTATTTTGTGTCTTGCTTATCTTGTGTCTTGCTTATTTAGACTGAGTTGTGTGCAGATTCCGGGCTGTTGTAGGCGGGTGGGTGTGCCCACACATTAAATTAACCATAAGCAGATATTTGTTTAAATTTATTTTGTGACAATATTTATATCTGAACATTTCTCTTTAGACTCAAGGCAGCTAGCAAAGCCAAAAGCTGTGAACAGATTAACACAATACAACAGCCCATCAACAAAACAGCAGCAACACACAAGATCAAAATGCAACTAGAGCTACCAGAACAGTTTACCTTGCACTGAATGTCCTTTCCTTTCTTGTGAGCCAGTTTGGTGTAGTGGTTCAGTGCACGGACTCTAATCTGGGAGGACTGGGTTTGATTCCCCACTCTTTCACTTGTACCTGCTGGATGACCTTAGGCAAGCCATAGTTCTGGCACAGCTGTTCTTGAAAAAGAGCAGTTTCTGTCAGAGCTCTCTCAGTCCCACCTGACTCACAGGTGGGACTGTTGTGGGGAGGGGAAGGGAAAGGAGTTTGTAAGCTCCTTTGGGTAGTGAAGGGCGGGGTATAAATCCAATCTCCTCCTCCTCCTCCTCCTCCTCCTCCTCTTCTTCCTCCTCCTCCTCCTCCTCCTCCTCTTCTTCTTCTTCTTCTTCTTCTTCTTCTTCTTCTTCTTCTTCTTCTTCTTCTTCTTCTTCTTCTTCTTCTTCTTCTTCTTCTTCTTCTTCTTCTTCTTCTTCTTCTTCTCTGCAATTAAACCTTTTACATTCCTTCATGTGTGAAGAAAGTGAAGGACCCTTTCCCGCTCACTAAAGTAAACCATTCCAAAGGGCTAGACCAGGGGTGGTCAAACTTGCTTAACTTAAGAGCCACATAGAATAAACATCAGATGTTTGACAGCTACAAGACATGAACAGATATTACATGTTTTTATTGGAAAATATGCAGATTCACTTTTTATTAACATTACATGAGACTGCCAGAAATAATAACAAAAGGGGTAAAAGCAGATACTGATAATGATATTTATTTCTCCAATGATATTTGTTTGCTAATGATATTTAGCTTCCCCAGCCACCCTGCCGGGAGCCACACAACATGTGTGAAAGAGCCGCGTGCGGCTCCCAAGCCGTAGTTTGGCCACCCCTGGACTAGACCTAACACAGAGAAAGCCTTGAGAGCAGATTGTTACCAGATAGGCAATTCGAAGAGAGGGCACCACCAGGAGAAGGCTATCTAAAGAACACATCTGGAATGTGGGAGTATATTGAGAGATGTGTTTCAATAAATATGAGGGCTGTGAGCTGTGAAGGGTTTAAACATGAACATGTGAATCTGCCTTATACTTGTAATGCCCCCCTTTGGCTGTGGGTTCCCAGGTTAGAGTATTCACTCAGGCACCTGTTCTCAGGTCCATTCAGCAGAGACAAGCTGGCTCAAAATATCAGCTGTTTATTTGCAAGGAGACAACTCCAACAACCAACAACTGCAACTAACATACAAAGCTGGAAAACGAAATAAGAGCCCAACAGGACCAAACTAAATCACACAGATATTAGGGGAGGAGCAGATTGTTCCATTACATACACACATACACATATACAATAAATAAACCACAATAGTGAATCAGACCACTGGTCCATCTAAGTCGATACTGTTTACTCGGACAGGCAGCGGCTCTCCAGGGTATGAAGTATTTATTTATTTATTTATTTATTACATTTATACTCCACCCTCCCAGCCATGGCTGGCTCAGGGCGGCTTACGACAGCTTAAAAACAACAATAAATAGTATAATAATCCTAAAACCGTAAGAATCACAACATTAAAAGGTGCTAACAATTACCATTAAACAGATAACAATTTGACATTACATCTGAGATGGCGCTCAGACTTCCATGCCATCCTAGTGGTCGATCCCAATCTAATGTTGTACAGGTGGCTCAGGCTGCTTTAAAATTTTCAGGGGACAGGGCATTCTCCCTCGGGGTGGCTCCTAACTGAACGCCTGGTGGAACAGCTCCGTCTTGCAGGCCCTACGGAACTGCATAAGGTCCCGCAGGGCTCTGATCTCCTCCAGGAGCTTGTTCCACCAGAGCGGAGCTGCCACCAAGAAAGCCCTGGCCCTGTTTATACCTAGCCTGGCATCCTTTGGTCTGGGAAGGGTGAGTCAGTGTTGAGACCCTGATTGCAATGCTCTCTGGGGAACATTTGGAGAAAGGCGGTCCCTCAGGTATGTAGGTCCGACCATAAAGGTAGAAATCTTTCACATCACCTATTACCTGATCCTTACTAGAAATGTCAGGGACTGAACCTGGGACCTTTTGCATGCCATGCAGATGCTCTACCATTGTTAAAATCCAGCAATTTGAATTGGGTCCAGAAGAAGATTGGTATGGAGAACAACTGATTCAGCATTGAAGTTTGCTTGTTTATATTTAGCTGTTTCTCTCCCAAGTGGAGATCTCAAACAGCTTCAAGCATCAACAGATTTATATAGAGCCATCTAGGGGCATCGAATACCTATTGAGTCTTCCAAGATACCTTCAAAGGCAACCTAACGTGGAACATATTGCCATAACCCAATCTGGAGGTTCCAGTAACACTAACAATACCCATTTGGTAGTGAATAGAAGGTGTGGAAGGGAGAGAGTGAGCAAGCCATATGATGTGATCCCTTTGGAGCAGTTCTTCAATCACATTTGCATGGGGAAGAAATGAAATAGTAAGATAAAGGAGCAGCCATAGTTCTTCTTTCTGGGCTACAGATTTCAGTACAGATTTTTCACAGGTCATTTTTCACAGGTATTTACGTACCTACTTCATTTATACTCTGTTTTTCTCCCCAATGTTTTTCAGTCATTTATACTCTGTTTTTCTCCCCTCTTGGGGCTTACAACATTCTCAATTTCTCCATTTTATCCTCTCAATAACTTTTTGAGGCTAGGTTCCAAGTGTGTGTCTGGCCCAACATCACCCAACTAGCTTTTATGGCAGAGTGGGGATTTAAACCAGAGTGTCCTACTTCAATGCCCTAACCACTACACAATGCCGGCTGGATTTGTACATTATACCTGCATGATTCTGCCATGGTGACCTACCAGACCAAATGGTTGCCAATCCAATGGATGATGAATTGCATCCACAATTTGGCTAATATCCTCCTATTTTCTCTCCCAGTACTGTTGATGGAGGATTGTGGGTAGGGATATGGGGGCCACAATGCTGGCTGCAGCACTTAAATTTCTGGTAAAAAAAAAAATCAGAAGTTATATAGGAATTATTGGAAACTATTTCTGGCAATTCCTGGAGCTATCCTATCTCACTTCTGGATTTTTGCCGGATGTGATGTAATGCTGCACATGATGTTGCCATTAAAAAACAAAATGTTCTCCCACCACCACTTGGGAGCTGGAGTGGGGGATGCCCTGCCCCCACTGTGTCCTTTGCAGCCCTATTGTCATCTCTATGAATCATTCTTCCTGTCATCCCTCAGCACTTATCAGTAAACTTTGTGATATTTCTCCTAGGTCACTCTGTCTATGTGGGCTGAAACAAATGCACTGAGAGTTTTCAGTTGTTCACAGTTGCAATTAGCATTTAATCAATGCTCTTGAAGGAGATCCCTGCCTCTTTTTCATTGTCTTTTTAAGTATCACTGCTTTTTGATAAAATCTGAAATCTCATCACTGGTAAAACCCCTAATGTCTTCTGTAATCTTTTCTTTCGCAGCCTCATTTAACTGGCATGTACAGTCACCTCTATTACTTTGTAAATGTTCTGCCTACTGGCAGCTTAATCGTTTCTTCACATAGGTGAAAGGTACACTTTACTGTAAGTTTTTCCCCCATAGCCTCAAGCAGATGTGGGTAGAGGAATTTATAACCGGAAATATGTTGCCCATTGAAACCAATGGAAACCAGAGAGGACTGGGTGTTTGTAAAACAAGCATTCAAGAAGTGAATTTACTTTGCCTACAATATGTGAGCTAGTGAGGTATAGTGGTTAAGAGTGCTGGACTAGTGTTTCAAATCCCCACATATGCCATGGAAGCCTCCTGAGTGGCCTTGGGCCGATCAAGCCAAGATGGGGGAGTTGGTGCTCAGTGACAATTTAGATATAATAGGTATCTCAGAAACATGGTGGAATGGAGAAAAGCTATGGGATAAAGTCATCCCTGGGTATCAACTCTGTAGGCAGGACAGGGAGGGATGGATCGGTAAAGGTGCTACATTGTACATCCAAGAAGGCATAGACTCTAATAAGTTAGGAAACATCAGGGGAATTAACTATCCATCAGAAGCAATATCTTGGACTTGATTCTGAGCAGGTCTCAAGACCTGGTGAGAAATGTAGAGGTTGTTGCATCAATTGGGAACACTGGCCACAGTACTATTATGTTCAGCATTCCTGCCAATGGAAAGTCACCCCTAATATAACTGTAACATTTGATTTCAAAAGAGGGAACTTTGCAAAAATGAGGGGAATAGTTAAAGGAAGCTGAAAGGGTAACAGAAGAGTATCAAATCCCTAGAGGATGCTTAGAAGCTATTCAAAACCACACTAATTGAAGCCAAGATAGAATACATTCCTCAAGTTAGGAAAGGCACTGCTAAGTCTAAAAGAAGGTCTGCTTGGTTAACAATGCAAGTCAAGGAAGCTATAAAAAGTAAAGAGGCTTCTTTTACAAAGTGGAAGGTCTTTCCCAATGAATTGAACAGGAGGGAACACAAGTGCTGCAAAAGAAATGTAAGCCAATAATCAGGCATGCAAAAAGACATTTTGAGGAGTGGGTTGCTAAAAGCATCAAGACAAACAATAGACATTTCTTTAAATATATCCAGAACAGGAACCAGCCAGAGAGGCAGTTGGGCCTCTGGATGACAACAGAATAAAATGATTGCTTAACGGAGATGGGGCAATGGTAGAGAAACTCAATTACTTTTTTGCTTAAGTGTTTGCTATGGAAAGTGTGAGGCATTTATTTATTTATTGGATTTATATCCCACCCACCCCCATGAATGGGCCCATACCACAGCGCCCATTTTCAGGAAGGGAATCTGAAGAACTGAGAAGTTGAGGTAATGAGAAATGAAGTTCCAGACCTATTGGGGAAATTCAAAACTGGTAAGTCTCCAGATCCAGACTGCATACACTGAAGAGATCTTAGGGAACTCAATGTGAGAGTTGATGTACTAACCCATATATGTAACCTATCACTCAGTTCAGCTGCTGTTCCAGGAGACTGGAGAGTAGCAAATGTTATACCAATTTTTAAAAAGGGGTCCAGAGGGGAACCAGGGCATTGCAGGCCAGTGAGCCTAACATCTGTCCCAGGAAAACTAGTAGAAACTGTAATCAAAGACAGAATTATTAGGCACATGGAGAAACAAACCCTTCTGAGGGAAAATCAGCATGGATTCTGCAAAGGGAAGTCCTGCCACACCAGGTGGTGTAGTGGTTAAGTGTGCGGACTCTAATCTGGGAGAACCCGGTTTGATTCCCCCACTCTTCCACTTGCACCAGCTGGATGACCTTGGGCAAGCCACAGTTCTGGCACAAGTTCTTGAAAAAGCCACCGTTCTTGAAAAAGAGCAGTTTCTGTCAGAGCTCTCTCAGCCCCACCTACCTCACAAAGTGTCTGTTGTGGGGTGGGGAAGGGAAAGCAGTTTGTAAGCCGCTCTGAGACTCCCTTGGGTAGTGATCCAGCCTCCTCCTCCTCCTCCTCCTCCTCTTCTTCTTCCTCTTCCTCTTCTTCTTCTTCTTCTTCTTCTTCTTCTTCTTCTTCTTCTTCTTCTTCTTCTTCTTCTTCTTCTTCTTCTTCTTCGTTTTGGAGTTCTTTGAGAAAGTGAGCAAGTATGTAGACAATGGTGACCCAGTAGACATTATATACTTGGACTTTCAAAAGGCTTTTGACAATATACCTCACCAAGGACTACTGAATGAACTTAGCAGTCATGGAATAAGTGGATTGGAAGCAAAGAGTACGAATAAACAGACAGTTCTCCCAACGGAGGGACTGATACTACAGGGATCCTACAAGGATCAGTACTATTTAATTTATTCATAAATGATCTGGAACTAGAGGTGAGTAGTGTAGTGTCCAGTTGACACAAAATTATTCAGGATGGTGAAAACCAAGGCTGACACTAAAGAGCTCCAAGAGGATCTCCGCAAACTGGGTGAGTGGGCGACAATGTGGTAAATGAAGTTTAATATTGGTAAATATAAGGTGATGCACACTGGCACAAAAATTCCCAAATTCAAGCTAGTGGGGTCTGAACTTGCTGAGACTGAAAGGGGAAAATGTGGTTGTAGGGGAGAGCTCAATGAAAGTGTCAACCCAGTGTGCTGCAGCAGTGAAACAGGCAACCTCTATGTTAGGGATCTTTAGGAAAGGGGTTGAAAATAAAATGGCTGCCCTGACCTCAATAAGCCAGGCAAGCCTGATATCAACAGTTCTTGGAAGCTAAGTATGGTCGACTTTGGCAAGTACTTGGATGGGGCACCTCTTTGAAATGGTTCTGGCCCATCTTTGGAGGGTTCTTGTCTGGTTTCTTTCACCCTCCTAGATTTCTCCATGGCAGCATTTCCGACCCAATGGTGTTTGACTGGCAGGTACAGAGCTGACCACTTGTTTGCCCACTGCCCATGTGCCTGGCTGGGTGGTGCAACTTAAATAAATGTAAAATGCTTTCTGGCAGCAGGACTTGTGGGGTGTGGCTTTCAATTAAGGGGGCATGGCCTCCAAATGCCCCACCATAGCTACAGGCCTGCCTGAAACCTTGGAGAACCCTTGCTGGTCAGACAGACAATACTGATGTTGATGGACCAACAGTCTGATTCATTATAAGGCAGCAGGAGCCTCATGTGTATGATGTCCAAGAACTGTATTGTGTAAACTCTCAGAAATGGTTTCTCCAAAGACACATATGAAATGTTTGCCTATCTCATGCTGTAAAGAAATACTTCATGCAACTGTTCCTATAAACACTGTTAAGAAATGTGCACAGGAAAGTGTAAAATGGCCCTGGGGCAGAAGTGAATAATTAAAATGGCTGTGGAAACTTTGAGTCATATTGAGATAGGTGTCAGAGAGAGAGAGAGAGAGAGAGAGAGAGAGAGAGAGAGAGAGAGAGAGAGAGAGAGAGAGAGAGAGATTAATACTCAATTGCAGCTGAAGTATTTGAACATTGACAAAAATTATGTATCCCTTTGCACATTCAAAGACTAATAAGTTTAGGGAGTTCATAAGTGAAATGTGTAGCTTGAGGTCCCTCCTAATTATTCATTGCTTGACCTTCCCATGCTTGTAATACTAATTTAAACAATTTTGCCTCAAGACTTGGCAAAGTCTGCCCCTAGGTCTGCCTCTGACTTCACAAACAGCAGTTTAGGAATGGCTACTAATTTGACTTTTGAATATTCTTATACTGGCTTGTCTGTCTAATACCACAATTGAATAACAATGTTAGATTCCAGCACCAAATGGAATAAATTGCCTCAGGCTTCACAGTGCACTGCTGAACAGTTAATGCTGACAGAGATGACGCCTCAGATTATAGCATGAACTGGGTATAGACACTGCTATTTATGAATTATTATCATATTCCTTAGATCTCTGGGCTGCCTCAGAAATACTTTCCAGCTGTTATGGTGAGGAGTGTAATGTAGCATATCAGAAAAGGAGAATATTGAACAATCCCAGCACTACCACAGTATCACTAAATGCCCTTGGGCTCAAAAATCTACCTCACAGAATTGTTGTGAGGGAAACCACAGTAAAGCATTCTTCAAAGGTACAAGCGGAATAATGGTAAATTGTAATGTACTATAAAAGCTTACTGTAAAATTTTCATTTAAGGGCAAAGTAGGTGTGACAGAGATCATGAATCATCCATTATTTAAAGGCTCATTAGAGCCCAGCACAACCCCAGTTCACATAGGAATCATGTGGGGAGAGTAGGGTTTTGTTGTTGTTTTTCTGAAAAAGAGGTGCCGGAATTCTCAAGCGGGAAAAGAAGTTTTCAGTCTGTATACTGAAACCTCATGAACTTTCAAACATTTCAAAAAGAATGTTGTTGAAGCGGTTCTGGAACTCTGTTTCAACACATTCCCCCAGAAAAAAAGCCCTGGGGGAGAGTAAAGGGAGTTTAACCCTTCTGCACCCACACAGTGTTAGTAATTGAATTCAGGGTCATTATGCTGAGGTGGATCCCATGATTCTCCAAGGAGCCTTCCTCTAACTTGTGGCTCTTCATCTAATGGAAGGTTCCCCATTGTGGAGAAAAGTGAGGTATAAATGAAGTAAATAAATAAATAAGGGGGCAGGAAAAAGATTAGTTGGTGGGTAGGAAGGAGAGGAGGAAGCAAGGAAGAGTGAGGGTATAGGAGTTGCTAGGGGTTCAGAAAGAGGAAATCTGAGGAGTGGGTATGAGGAAAAGTAAGGTGCTCCTCTCAAGTCTGTGAGGGTTCCCCACTGAGCAACTAGAACTGGCCTGGCCCAGCAGCCAGAACCACACAGAATTTTACATACCTGAGGGACCGCCTTTCCCCACATGTTCCCCAGAGATCAGGGTCCCAGAACTGACTGGCCCTCTCAGGTCTCAAGGAGGACAGGCTGGTAACAACGAGCCAGGGCTTTCTCAGTGGTGGCTCCACTCCGGTGGAATGAGCTCCCAGAGAAAAACAGGGCCCTGTGGGACCTTTTGCAGTTCTGCAGGGCCTGTAAAATGGAGCTCCTCCACCAGGCTTTTGGAGCCACCACCACCATTAACAGCTGATAGCTGAAGGTGAGAGAGCTCTGTTTCCCTGGAACTTCTAATAACAGCTTGAGCCAGCCACCAAAAGGACAATCAAAAGAAGACCGAGGAACCAACTGTGAGAAGAGAAAACTGAGTAACTATAGCCATCGTAGAATGAATGACACTAGCACTTTATTATGTTGTACAGTTTAAATGATTTTAAAATGGTCTTAATTTTAATTTATACTTATGTTTTATGTAAGCCGCCCTGAGCCGGCCTTCCCTGGGAGTAGAAATTCTTCCCTGGGAGGGTAGAAATTCAATAAATAAATAAATAAATAAATAGATGTATGTCTAAAAATGTAATGTGGGTGAATATATGGAATGGTATAAATAAATGGAGAGGGGAATATTAATTAGCAAGAGATTGCATGCCTTCAAGTATCTTATCACTACTGGAAAAGGGGAAAATCGCCAGCGAGCCTAGAAGCTCTGCATTATAAACCAGAACCTTCAAATCACCTTCTGTACTGTCTTCTCTTACAGAAGGGCCTTCTGGTCAGTGATTCTAACCTGGTTCCTCATCTTTTGTCTGGGAATTCTGTGAGAGCCCGTGTGGCATAGTGGTTGGAGTATTGGACCAGAATCTGAGAGACGCAGGTTCGAAACTCCACTCTGCCAAGGATGCTCACTGGGTGACCCTGGGCCAGTCACACACTGTCATCCTAACCCATCTCACAGGGTTGTTGTGAGGATAAAATGGAGGAAAGGAGAATGATGTAAGGTTCTTTGGGTCCCTATTGGGAAGAAAGATGGAGTATAAATGAAATACGTAAGTAAATAAGTAAGTAAATGGTTAATTTCCATGCCTGTGTGTCTGTTGTTGTTGTTCAGTCACACAGTTGAGTCCAACTCTTCGCGACCCCATGGACCACATCATGCCAGGCCCTCCTGTCTTCCGCCGTCCTCCGGAGTTTGCTCAATTTCATGTTTGTTGCAGTGATAACACTGTCCAACCATCTCATCCTTTGCCATCCTCTTCTTCTTTGACCTTCAGTCATTCCCAGCATCAGGGCCTTCTCCAGGGCTCCCTTCTCATTTGGTGGTCAAAGAGGGCGTATCTAGGATACCTTTATCCCATACTTCTCCTCAGGAGCTCAGGGCGAGGCATATAGTTATCCCTTACCCATTTTATCTTCATAACAACCTTGTTGGGCAGGTCAGGCTGAAAGACAGGGACTGGCTTCAGAGGGTCAACAACAGTTCTTCTCACCACTTTGTGACCAGCAGCGCCTGTCAGAACTCTCCTTTTATACACCATGGTTCCTTTGTACCTGACGTTTCTTTTATTCCTAGTCATTCTTTACCAGACGTTATTACCCCAGACTCTACATTATCCCTTCCCAATGCATCTATTTGAATTTATGATTTTTTTCTAGTACCTTTATAATTTTAAATAGTCTTTGTCAGAAACCAGGTTCCTTTTTAACTGGAAAAGCCATATTTTTCCAGTGTTCTCCATAACTTATGCCATTAAAGCCTTTTTATCACTGCCAGCTTTTCACATTCATCATTCTTATATCCTCTCAAAGTGCCAGGGATCATTACCAGATACAGCATATGAGAAAAGGCCTAAGCTGCTCTTTCTACAGCTGAGCTACCTGTGCTATCATTTATATTCTTCTAGCAACCCTCAGAAATCCGGGAGTCTTGTGTGCTTTCTTCCATGAGCCTCTAAATTGAGCAGACAGCTTTGGAGATTTCCGTGTAATCACTCCCAAATCTCTTCCCTGGTCAGTATTCTATGAGACCTTTACATGGAAGAGAGACTTCCTTTTCTCTGTTGCTCTTGTATTGTTGGTTTTGGACCTGGGTTTTACATTGATGGTCCACAGCTGGAATACAACAGCAACATGATGTTGCCTGTACCACCTTTGCAATTCCCTGAACTGATAATGAATTATGTTTTCCACCATAGCAGTGTATTGAAGGGGGGGGGGAGACAGAGGGAGAGACAGAGAGACCTGTTTAACAAAAAAAGCGCCTCTTCTGTTGAAGCACACATTTAAAATTAAATACATTATTTATGTGAGCCTTGACAAATATACTCCTGTTTCACATTTCAGACTGAAATCAGATTCAGAGTAGGCAAAATGGAGTCATTCTTCACACAAACCATAAATCAGGGCTCCTCCATCTTGTAACTGTTGGCATGTTTGGAATTTTTGAATAGGAGCCATGGGTGCCACCACATTTTAAAAATGTAGATATTTATTGTAAAGTACTGGATTCGTCGCATGAAGGATGCAGACAACAACATGCAGTGTGACGCGTTTATTGGCACTTCACAACAAGACTGCAAAATGGCCGTGCAAAGCCAACTATATACACACCCATCCGGCACCCCTACAGTCCCATTGGGGGGTTCGAATTTCCCACCAAAGTTGCTATTGGTGAGTGCTGGGGGGAACTAGGATCCTAGGTTCTATTGTTCAGAGGAGTGAAGTTCCACACTGTAGCCGCGGACCCCTAGTGGCGGCCCACATACATAAGAGAATCCAAGTCTTACGAGGAAAGGCTGGAAGAGTTGGGTATGCTGTTATTGGAAATGGAATGTTGGACTGCTTGCGGCATTTATTCTAAGCTTCTAGCCTCCACCCCCTCTGTGCAAGGCACCAGTGCAGTGTTCCACACAAACCACAAGGAAGGAAAAACAACAGGGAAAGAAAGACAGCATTCATCTGCATGATGTTTCTTCTCCCTCCCCCCCATTTTTAAGAAACCACCTGGCTCCTTATTAAACCCCATATGATGAACTGGGCAAAAATTTTGCTCACACTGTTCCATTTGTCATCCTACTACACCAGATATCCAGCTGAAATCTTTATATAATAATCCTCTTAGTGTATTGGCTGTTCCCGGCTCTCCCATTGGCTGTGCAATGAGCTACATCACCTGGAGATCGCCTGCTGTTACAATTGATCTCCAGATGACAGAGATCAGTTCCCCTGGAGAAAATGGCTGCTTTGGAGGGTAGACCCTATGACGTTATACCCTGCAGACGCCTTCCCCTTTCCAAATGCTGCCCTCCACAGGATCTGCCCCCCTAATCTCCAGGTATTTCCCTACTCAGAGCTGGCAACCCTACTTTCCCTTCAGTGCCTGTTGCTAGGCAGCCAAAAGAGGTGTGTGCTTTCTAAGCCTATTTTGACCTTTGGGAGAAAACTCATTGGAGCCAATCCTGACTATGGGTTGCCAGCTTCAGGTAGGGAGATTCCTGGAGATTTTATGATACAGTCTACGGAAGTCAGGGTTTGGAGAGGGGAGAGGCCTCAGCTGAACAGAATGCCATAGAGCCCACCCTCCAAAGCTGTTCTTTTCTCGGGGGAGGGGGGAGAGGTCTGGAGTTCAGTTGTGATATCTGGTGATCTTCAGGCTCCACCTGCAGGTTGGCTACCATAGGTGTAGCCATCAGCACTTCAGAGCAGGGTCTGCTAAACCCAGGTTCTTGCTGTGGAAGCTGAGTGGGTGATTTTAGACCAGTCACAGACTTTCAGCCTAACCTACCTCACAAAGTTGTTGTGCGAGTCAAAAGGGGAAGAAGAGAATGATGTCAGCGGCTTTGGTCCCCATTGCAGAGAAAGACTGTCCTTCTCCTCCTGGGGAACCATTGTTGCCAATCTCCAGGGGAGGGCTGGGGATCACTCATAATTACAACTGCTCTCCAGATGGCACAGATCAGTTCCCTTGAAGAAAATGGTGGACTCTGTGTCCTTCTACTCTGCTGAGATGGCCCCACTATGACAGCCAATGTGATGTTACTGTCAGGGCTTCAGAGCACGGTAGAGGCTGCAGGTGTGGGGGGGAGACAGAAAGCTGAAGAGTGTGGGGCAGATAATGGCAGGTTGATGCTTGGCTGGGAAGGAGATCGAGTTGCCAACTCCAGGTTGGGAAATTCCTGGAGACTTGATTGGTGCATCCTGGAGTGGGTGGGGTTTGAGGAGGGATGGGACCTCAGACAGGTACAATGCCATGGACACCACCCTCCAAACCAGCCATTTTCTCCTGGGGAACCATTGCTGCCAATCTCCAGGTGAGGGCTGGAGATCACTCAAAATTACAACTGCTCTTCAGGTAGCAGAGATCAGTTCCTCTGGAGAAAATGCTGGACTCTGTGTCATTATATCCTGCTGCAGTCGCCACAGCAAATTGACACTGAGTGCCCAAGGCCGGGGCACTCTCCCAGAGCCTCCTTCTAGAGTTCGTTGCATTTATTTCCACAATGGGCCTTATTCCTAGTATATGAAAAACAGAAGGCAAGCAAGGGCCAAAAAGGCTCAACATCCAACCAATAACAGGGTGGGGCCAATTGCCAAGTGTACCTGAGTGAGACAATTCACTTAACCTTTTCCCTCCCATATCCTCTTGGATGCAGAGTTACAATATCCAACAACTTATACACCACTTTTTCCCCAGTGGGGCTGATGCCACATCAGCAGTAAGATTTGACTGTGCCATAAAAAAGACTCAGCAATTTAAAAAATAAAATGGATATTTTTATGGGGAGAATGCAGATGAGGAGACTGGTATTGGTGAAAACTCTTCGATGAACACAGTGCATCCTCCTGGCTTACTGTATGGGTCTTTTATATTTCTAATACATAAAAATAAATGTGTGCTTTATATTTTCCTCAGCTGCTATTTCACATTGACTCCACTCCTTCTTCACAGATGCTCATCTTGTTTCAAACCAGCTGTCTACTCCATAGCCCTCTTTGGACACTAGGCATGCAGACAAAGAACATTCTGTTTAGATGAAAGAGAAATTTGAAGACAGGAAGTGGTGCAACACAAAAGTGGCTATGGCTGTGGCTCAGAGGCTTGGCATGTACAGGGTCCTAGGTTCAATCCCTGGCACCTCCAGTTAAAGGGACCAGGCAGATAGGTGATGTGAAAGACCTCTGGATGAGACCCTGGAGAACCACTGCCAGTCTGAGTACACTATATTGACCTTGATGGACCAATGGTCTGATTCAGCGTAAGATAGCTATTGTGTCTGCAGACCACTACGGGCCATCAGCGAAGAGCCTGAGCTTGAGTACCTGTGAACAATGGGACTGGGGCTCCTGGCTCCCACGTAGGGGAACCAATGGGAACGGCGGCGGGAATTCAAACCCACCAATGGCACCAGGGGGCGTCCCCTTCGCTTGTATATAGTTGGCCTCCTGGCCAGGTAGTCTTGTCTTGTGTTGTATAATAGCGAACCATGCTGATCACTACACCGTTGTCCGTGGATTCATTATGTGTCTAACCCACTATACAACAATAGCTCCACATGCACATGTATCCATGTGACAGTGCTGGCCAGCTCTACCCCAACAGTGTGCCCAGTCATGCTATGTTCAGGGAACAGCGTGGTTCACATGCCTCCATGTGAATTTCATGATAGGAGTACACTACATTATATGCAAATAATGTGATTTGCATCTGCCCAAAGGGACACACTTAGACCATTGCGAGGATATTCTCTTCTATGCATGTCATACTGAGGGAACAAGACTAGCATGAACAGAACGACAAAAAGACATGGAAAGTCTACCAAGGGCTTCATTATCAAGGCATTACCATCCCGGTAAAAGAGTTGCTCCTGACTGCCTAACTGCCTGCTAGTGTTTTTGCCTTTCCTTGCTTTATACATGGCCTTATTGAATGTTATTTTCCCATCCATCCTCCCACCCATGTCATTTTTAAAACTCTCCATGCCTTGACAAAAGTGGCTGTCCTGTTACTGTGGTCATGTCACCAAAGTGCTAATGATTACATTTCATACCTCCACGGTCGTATGAAAAGGTAAACCACACAGGTCGAGGCCACCTGTCGGAGCATTCCAATCCCGACAGAAAGCTTTGTTTTGGCTGAGCAGGCGCACGGGCTGTTTTGATGGCAGCTGACAGCACAGATTATGAATCTCTTATTTCTTTCCTCCGACATAAGAGAAGGACTTTGAAAAGTGATGAGGAAAATCACTGTAATGAACCAACGGCATGCCAAGGGAAACAACAGGGGGTACAATAAATCAAGAATCAAGAAATAAATTCTGTTTGATCTTCGGGAATGGCTGCACATTATTATTATTACTTGTAGAAACTTGTACTTGGGGGGGAAATGCTTTCCTCAGTCAAACTGAACAATCTTCCCAATCAAAAAGGTTCAAAAGAAGGGAACAGGTCAAACCCAGGGTTAGTTTGGTTGAAGGTGCGAAGCAGGGTCTTAATGGTTGTGGTGCCTATACTGTGGAATGCACAGATTAAAAAAAATATATCTATGCAGGAACATCCCATATGTTTTTTGACAATCAAGAAAGACACCTTTTTTTGAAAGGTGTCTATCGATGCCTGATATTGCCATGCAATCGTTAAGAATATGATTTGTATTCTGGCTTTAGGTTTTATGGTTGTACCTAATGCTGTTGTCTTCCATACTACTGATAACTGGCTTTTCATAACTCCTTTGATTTCTATTGTTTTTAAAAATCACAGAGGTTAATATTGTGCATGCTTTAAACCAGCTATATCACTCCCTTCCCATGGGCCCATGTTTGTTTGTTTTTTCCCAGCATACAACTTGTGAGGTATGAGCAGTACTTGATAGAGATCCATTTTTCTGTGGTAACTGGAATGCTAGACTTGGACTTCAAGGATCACTGTAAAAATGCCAGTGTAATGTAGAGGTTAAGAGTGGCAGACTCGAAATCTGGAGACCTGGGTTTGATTCCCCACTCCTCCATTTGAAGCCTGCTGCTTGACCATGGACCAGTCTCAAGACTCTCAGAATTCTCTCAGCTCCACCTACCTCACAAGACGCCTGTTGTGGGGAGAGGAAGGGAAGACAATTGTAAATGGCTTTGGGACTCCTTAAGGTAGAGAAAAGAGGGGTATAAAAACAACTCTTCTTTCTTTCACTCTGCTTTGGAATTTACTGGGTGATTCTGGGCTCTTCAGTGCCTCTCTTTACAAACTGTTTTTATCTCACCCTGAAGGAAGGAGGGAATACAAATAGTATTATATGCTATAACTTCATGCCCATTCAGTTTACCCAGCTAGGGTGTGGTTTTGCAATAACACATATTTTGAATAGAACATGAGGCTACTTTTGGCCAAAGATTCCTTATTTATTCCTCATTTGGTGCAACAGTCAGTGAATGAAAGCATTGGGAGCAGCTCTTTAATAATTTGTGGATTTCTCTGCACACTTGGGTTTTTCCACAGGTTTGTAGAAACATCCCCTCTTTCTGTATCTGGCTTCACTGTATGGACTTTTTGATCCAGATTTGGGGGGCCAAGTTCAGAATTAGATATGTGAACTAAGGGGCCTTTTTTGATCCCCTCCCCCATGTCGCATGGTTTCTGCATTCAAACGGTGTGTGATTTAAAAAACAACAACAACACCTTTTTGTTTCATTTTTAAAATTTACTTCTGGTTGTTGCATTTGTTATTGTGTTCATCTCCTTTACTTATATTCATTTGCTGCTCCCCCCACCACCTCTGGTACTTCCTGTACAGTAGGGAGGGATCCTTGGCTTCTGTGGCTGCAGTTTCTGGCAGGTGATGCCAGGTGAGCAGGGAGCCAAACAGATGGCCAGCAAGCCACTTGAATGGCAGGTGAGAAGAGAATCTCTCTCTCCTTCTGCTCCCTGATACCTTGGATGCTGTTTCAGGCATGTCCAAGGTATCCCTAAGGATATACAAAAGATTACTGTTTTTTTTGTTTCTGGGTTTTTCTGTGTTGGCATGATGACTCTTTTTGTTACTCAGATTTCAGTTGCTGGCGTTTCCAATACAATTGACTCCTTTATGACACCTAAACCTTTTTTTTTTTTTTGAGAGGAGGAATTTATACATGGTGTGTCATTGATGTTTATTGGATGTCCCGTCTTATTGGCCGTATTGACTTATACTGTGTGACCTGCCTGGAGTCTCAGTGAGAAAGGCAGACTACAAATAAGGGCAATAAATAAATATAAATATGCAACTGATGAAAAAAGGTTGTGAACAATTGCATAAATTATGGAAAATTCAGTGCCGGGAAATAGAAAATGGTGCAGAAATTAAGATGCACGAGTTTGATTGGCAGAAGGGAGAAGCAAAAAGGAAAGAAAGATTCTTGAGCTGAAAGAGTGGGGCTGTGAAATTTGGTAGTGGCCAAGTTTCCTAGTGTCCTGGCCCCACTGCTGGACCTCCTGATGGCACCTGGTATTTCAGGCAACTGCGTGACAGAGTGTTGGACTGGATGGGCCATTGGCCTGATCCAATATTGGCTTCTCTTACGTTCTAATGGCCCCGGTTTTCCCATCTCTTTATCTTGTTGGAGCAAATGTGGTTGTTACAAGATTGGGGGGGGGGTTGTCATTCCTTTGAAAACAAATGCACATACAGAGTTAACACAGTGGTGTGAGCCCAGGGAAAGGGAAGGTAACAGATGATCCTCAGTTCCTATGCTCAAGGAGAATGGTGCAGAGAAAAACTCTAAGTATCCAAGATATTTATGCTCCTTCAAATGGGCATTAGAGCCCTGGCTTTGGGAGCCAAACAGCACATTACAATGTACTTAAGTCTAACATGGAGACACACAGCCATACTCCCCCACCCTACACACACCATTTTCTCAAGCCAAAACAGTATGGAGAGTATCCAAAACAGTATCCAAAAAAGATAACACCCTTGGCACTGCTTGAGTGTCAGAAAATGGTACAGGGGGAGGCTGGAGACTGCCCCCCCCCCCCGCCACAGTCTTGATCTGAACAGGGCCCTTGTTGCACTTTTAAACTGAGTTCACACCAGGAACTTACAGGTGTATTATGTCTGTAAGTCCCTATGGTGGGCTTACACATATTGTAACATGTAGTTTTACCATTGGAGGCCATGTCCCCTGTGATCATCTCATAGTATGGCCCTGTCACTTTGCTTCAGAGACTTTTTCTCATCACTAAAAGTTGGTAGCAGGTTCTCTCTTCAGTCTTTATGGTCCTGAGAGTGAGTTCCATTTCCAACTGGAGAGGTGGAATTGATTTAACAATTAATGAACAAGAATTTGAATCCAGCTCCTCCCTGATAAAAGAAGGGAGCTCTTACAATTGTATTCTATCTTCTCTCCTTTGAATTTACTGCATTCATTATTAAGGAACCATGCTCAAATATCTTTCTTTTCTTTTCTTTTTTTACTCAGGGGCTTTCTGAAATGTGTTATTGGATCATTCTTTTGGTCCCTTACTGCTTCAGTTTATCCTAAACCAGGCTATGGTGGGGCTTTGGGGGGCTTTGCCCCCTCTCTTAAAGACATAGCCCCACAGGAATTTATCCAGAAAATGCAAATTTAAAACCATTTTTCAAAAAATTGTTTAAAGGCATGCTCCACACCGTGGCAATCTGCGCACCAACAAAATAGGACATTGTGACCATTTTGCTCAGCACTTTGCAGATAAAAATAGCCACCCTGAGCCTGCTTTGGCGGGGAGGGCGGGATATAAATCAGAAAAATAAATAAATAAATATCTTGCATCTATTCCAACTTGGACCAGATCTAACTACAATTCTCTGGTTGTCAGTGGGAGATTGCACAATGCATTTGGGATCCAATTTAAAATAGTCATTTAATACAAATCTGCTCAGGTTTGGAATATGGGCCGGCAAAATGGGGAAGACTGGTACATTACAGCAACAAAATAGCACAGCTTTCCCTCCCACTAGTACCCTAGTAGAAAAGGAAGGAAAACACCTTTTCTGCCCACTTCCGAGTTTTTTAACTTTAGCTTATGATATTAAAGTCATGGAGAGGTCACGTATTAATGCAATAACCAAACTTCATTTCTGGAAAGAATATCTAAGAAGGCTAGGGTTTTGGGTTTTTTTGCAGCCAAACAATTAAAAAAGCAAATGCTTTTGGATACAAGTGCTCAAGTTGATGCCATATCATTAGACACCTTGAGAGTAGCCTCTCTTTATAGGCAACTTTCTCTCCCTCCATTAAATCTTCTAGCTTATTTTACTGATCTATTAAATGTTGTGCATAGGAAGGCCTTTACTAAGGCATCTGTCAAGGACCTGGTCCACATGGTTTTTTGGTGCCCAGGATTTGCAGTGGATCGTGAATGATGCCTCAGAAACATTTTGACAAGATATCCAGGATGATCAGATTGGGCAAACTTGCAATATTACAGACTGAAATAAATGGGTCACCTTACAAAACCTTCTGATGCCAGTGTGGTTGATGAATAGCTACCTTGCTCACAGGGTCTTTCTGTGCTATTATAGGATCAGTAGTTAGTTGTTAAAACTCATCCTTTTTTACTGTCCGGGTTCGGGGCAGGCTCAGGCAGCAGGGCCAAGGTAACAGGGCAGAGCACCAGCCAGGACTGCGTAGCTGATAGTTCAGTCCAAAAGTTGTGCATGGAGTAAGCCAGATGAGAGTCCAAACAGCAAACAAAATACGAGCAGGTCCAAGAGAGGAGGCTGAGCAGGTCCGAAGGGTAAAGCCAGGAGCTCAAGAGTTGCAGGAGGTAGCAAGATCTGGTGCTGTGGTCATGGCATCTACAGCATTGTGACGAGTAGCTCCCGTGCCTGAGCTGTCTGGGGTTCCTTCCTTAAGGGTGGCTCACAGCTGGGTCTTGTTGAGCTCTTGAGTGAGCCATCCGCTTGGTTCCTTAGTCCCATGTGCTCCTCCTGACTTGTTAAACACTGGGCGGAGAGGCATGCGCTCCACCTCCTCTTGAGGAGTTCCAGGTGCGCCCGCCACCTCCTACATTCCTCTGGCTCTGGGGAAAGAGGAGGCGAGGCAGCCTGTGGAGTCTCTTCTGGATCCTGGATTGTTGGGGCACTGCCTTTTGGTGTAGTGGTTAAGAGTGTGGACTCTAATCTGGGAGAACTGGGTTTGATTCCCCGCTCCTCCACATGCAACTGCTGGTGTGACCTTGGGCCAGTTACAAGTTCTTTCAGAGCTGTTCTCTCAAGAGCAGTTCTCGCAAGAGCTCTCTCAGCCCCACGTACCTCACAGGGTGTCCATTGTGGGGAGGGGAGGGGAAAGGGATTGTAAGCCATTCTGAGACTCCTTTGGGTAGTGAAGTGAAGAGCGGGGTAAAAATCCAATCTCCTCCTCCTCCAGGGTCGCCTCCTCAGCGGTCTCAGTGCTTGTGGGGCTAGAGCACACACTGCCATCAGCAACAGGTGCACTGGGACCGGCTTCTGCCGCCTCAGAGTCGCTGACAGGAGTGTTAGCAGCATCAGCCAGTTGAGCATCAGCTAATTCAGGCTGCCCCACAACAATTACTAAGATTCATGTCTGTTAATCCTATGTTATGTTTTTAGATTTTAATGGCTATTTTATGAGTTCTAATGTGTGTTGTGATTGTTTTATGCTATGTTGCACTGTTTTTCTTAATGTGGTTTGCTACAGCTGTGAGCTAATGCATTAAATTTGACTTGACTTGATTTTTTTTCCATACCCTACCCCAAATGTCTCCTGGGGATTCCCAAAATGAGCCTGGCAACCCTAGACCTTACAAACAGGCATCAGTTTTTAACCAAAATGTCTAACAGCAGTTGAATATCACTAAGATGGCCTGGGAAACAGAGGACCCCAGGTTCACCCTGAGTGAGGAGAAACTGTAGAAATATTACAAGCAGGGTGCATTCAGTGTTCCACTGTGTCATTTGTGAAAATCATATCATAACTATTAAAATATTATTTAAAACTGCAGCCATCTTCTTGAAACAGAAGCCCAAGGCAGGGTGAGAGGCCAGGCCAGGCTTTCCGGGGCATCCTTTTCTAAGGGCCTTATTCTGTTTCTTCCTTATCACATGGTGTTGCACGCTTCTCCTCCTTCAGTGCCGTCATGACAGATTAAATTCCATTTTGGAAAGCATACATCCCATTCGTCATTATAGGCTACAAGAAACAAAGTCACGATGACAATACTTCAGAGGGTGGGAAGGAGGGAAAATGAGAAGTTACTACCGCCTCCGAACGGGATGGATGTGCCGTTTTGTATTTGTTCTGTTTCTGTTGCCAAGATCTTTGGTGGTGACAACCAGACAGTGTATAGGGCTTTGAAGCTGTTAAGCGGTGACAGGGCTGATATTTATTGTTTTAGAGTCGCATCAATGTTGCTTTGATTGGGCTATTTGTTTTTAAAGCGGGTGTCATTTGGGTTTGGATTGGCTAGTGAATCATGGCTTTATTATTGGCCTGTGTATCCTTATGGAGCTGATAAAAATGTTTGGGTTGGTTACAAGTTTCAGGTACTTCCAAAGAGCCTTGCAGCACTGCTTTATGGGCTGTTTATGGTCATTCATTTTCCTGCATGTCAAGGAAGTAGAAAGCTTCGGTGCAGAGGATGGAATATATTTGTTGCCTAGGGGAAAAGGGCAAAGATCTATTCCTACCTCTTCCTTTAGACACACACTATATTATTTAGGTAGTAATCCTAAACACACCCAGCTGGATGCAACTTCCATGGCACATAGATTGTATGCAGTTTGGAAAAGACAGCCATAGTCTAAGGTTGCCATCCTCCGGGTGGGGTCTGGAGACCTTCCAGAATTACAAGTGATCTGCAGGTTACGGAGAAAGAAGTACTTTTCTCCCTTTCTCACAATACAAGAACTCGTGGGCACTCCATGAAATTGCTGAGCAGTTGGGTTAGAACAGATAAAAGGAAGTACTTCTTCACCCAAAGAATAATTAACATATGGAATTCACTGCCACAGGAGGTGGTGGCAGCTACAAGCATGGACAGTTTCAAGAGGGAATTAGATAAACATATGGAGCAGAAGTCCATCAGTGGCTATTAGCCACAGGGTATAGATGGGAACTCTCAGTCTGGGGCAGGTGATCCACTCTATTCTTGGTGCTGGGGGGGGCAGCAGTGGGAGGGCTTCTAGAGTCCTAGCCCCACTGCTGGACCTCCTGATGGCACCTGGTATTTTTGGCCACTGTGTGACACAGTGTTGGACTAGATGGGCCATTGGCATGATTCAACATTGGCTTCTCTTATGTTCTTATGTTAGATCCCTTCCCCTGGACAAAATGGCAGCTTTGAATGGTGGACTCTATGGCACTGTACTCTGCAGAGGTCCCTCCCCTCCCCTCCCAAGTCCTGCTCTTTCTCCAGGAATTTCCCATTCTGGAGCTGGCTACTTATCATAATCCAACTGACCAAGAGCAGGATCCTGTGAAACATGAACAAAGAAATCCATGGAAATGGTTCACACCCCACTCTCTCTCCCACTTGAAGTTTTATGTGCCCCCCACCCAGGGATGCTCCAAAAGGTTGAGGAACCCTGAGGATACAACACAGGGCTACAGTCTGAGGGAAAAGCAGCAGGGATGAGTCTCCAGTGGAGCTGGGGTTTGTGCAAAGGGGAGAATTCCTGTGGATTTCTCCTTCTTGCTACAATTCCCTACTCTGCATTCTGCACTGGCCGCCAGGGGCTGCAAGGGGAAAGGGAAAGGTGGGGAGAGAGCCACCTTCCATTCAAAATTCGCAGGATCCAATTTCGTATGCAAAGCAGCCTGAGGTAGCCAAATTACACATAAAGTATCCCTTTGTATACATTATTCCTATCCAGTTTATGCATACGAGTTTGGAATCCAGTTTCTGTGCATCCCTAACTGGATATGGAGTTAATGCTATGGAGGGATGATATGTACATGTACAGAATGGGGAAAGTCTCTTGGAAAATCTGTATCTTTGTTTATTCATCAATTAAAGAAGAAAACCCTTGATAAATTCTGGAAACTGGCAAATCTCTTGCTGAATTCAAGGAATATGGTTACCTGCATATTTCTGCTCCCCCAGGGCAAATAGTTCATGTGTGTTCGAAGTGCTGTCAAGTCACATCAAGGCAAGTGGGAAGCAGAGGTGGTATATGGTGTCTTACCTAAATTGTAGCCTATGCCTTACTACACTGTTTTTTACCAACTGGAGAATCTGCTTTATGCACATTTAAACCTGGGTTCAAATCCCTATTCAGTCTTGAGGTTCACTGGATAACCTTGCACCAGTCAATGGATTGGATCCAGCACAGAATTCTTGCTTGCATTAAAGCTGCTGTGCGAGTGGAGACACAAGTAAAAGAGTAAAGTAGGCACTTGGCTAAATGAAACTTATTTTATTCCTCACTTGCACAAGATCTTGTGCAATCAGTTTCCAGGCACTACAATATATAGGGAGGAAAGTGTGAGGTGTTGCACAAGATCGTGCCCAGGCATAACTGTGATAAGCAATGCTCCCTCTAAGCTGTGGAGTCTTGTGAGCAAAAATTCTACTTTGCGAGCTACTGGCATTAAAGTCGTGAGCAAGCAATTTAGCTGATGCATAAATTAGTTTGCTCTGGAGCCATCCTTCCTGAGCTAAGGCAAAAAGGTGTGAGCTGGAGGCTAAAAAACTGTGAGCTAGGTCACACTAGCTTAGCGGGAACGTTGATCATAAGTCAGTTTGTGTTTCTGCTTGCACATCCCTGGATCTAAGCCACTGTCTCTTGGGCTAAACTCCTGCAGAAGGCAGTTCTAAGAGTCAAATGTCCTGACCTGGAAAGCCCAGGCTAGCCTGATCTTTTCAGATCTCTGAAGCTAAGCAGGGTCATCCCTGGGCTAGTAAATCAGTAGGAGATCAGCAAAGAAATTGAGAGATGCTAAGAAGAGGCAGGCAATGGCCAACCATCTCTGAATGTCTCTTGCCTTGAAAACCCTACAGGGTCATCATAAGACAGCTGTGACTTGACAGCAAAAACCACCACAATAAAGAGTCAAATGGGGAAGAGAGAACTCTGTACCCTGAGATCTTTGGAGAAAGTGTGAGAAAATGATGTACCTAGATACAATTTCAGAGTCATTTGGGGATTTTAAATCTTTAAACCAGATATATAGGAATTGAAGAAAAAGAAGATCCCAGGAATGCATTTGCCAGAATTGCCAAATTTGTAGCACTGTGGCCTGTTCCCTCTGCCCAAGACTATTTTATAACACAAGACAATGCATTATATTTCAGATGAATCTTAGAAAGAAAAGTTTAAAATATCACCCCCCACAGACACCGATCTAGCCTCACGCAATTGCATTTTTAGTTAGTCCGTGCATTTTGTCTGATATTTTTATACCTGCAACTTCCAGGCAGGTTGGGTAGCTGCACTCCTTACTCAAATACTTCTTTCAGACCTGTCAACTCAGGTGGTGTCAATAGACTCTCACTACTAATTCGGCTTTTCAGAGCTTGAACTGACATATGCGTGTTGGTGTGCCGCGTCAGATCTCACAGCAAGGACGCGGTTATCTAACTTGTAAAGGTCAGGCTAGATAAATAGCTTCAGTGAAAAGGAAAATTTGATCATCTTTTATTTATACTGGGAAAGATCACATAAAAACCACATTTCGGAGGATAAAACATTAACAGCATTTTTACTACCACTGTTTAGCATAGCTGAGCAGCCCAAATCCATATCATCACTTTTTAGAGGGAGCTAGAGGTATATTTTCATTACCTAGCTGACAAGCCAGTCTTAAAAACAAACAGATACAAATCGACATGGTTAAAATGCAGGTAATGCCATCTTCTACAACCAAGGGTCAACCTTGAGGGTATATATAGACATGATGGCGGAAGACCTATGACTGGATCTTTCTTGTTATTTTCAAAGGGTCATTACAGGCAGGCAGCAACCCCAATTCAGTCTGGGATCATCAAGATACAGAAGGGATTTTAACCTTTTCACCCCTGCATGGTTCTTTCACCCCTGCGTGGTTTTGCTGATCCCCATCCCTTGTTTGTTATTAGCCCTTTAAAAAGAAAAGAAGAAGATGGGCACCTCTGTTTGTCTGTCTCTTTCCTTTAAAGACCTAATAGCAGTTTGGGGGAAGGGGTTTCAGTTTTGAATAATGCAACAATGCAGGGGTGGAAAGCTTTAACCCCCTCCTGTTCTCTCACAACCCAAATTGTTGTCCCTCCACAGCTGCCATTAGCCTTTAGCCAGGAAGATCCCTTCATGACAGACAATCAGGACCATCTGTGTTTTAAGAAGGGATGAAGCTATTCAGTCACATGGTATATGTTAGATTGATCGACAGAAATGGGCAAAGGAGGGTGGAGTCAGATTCCTTCTTATAGTAACTACAATGTCTTTGTTCGAAAGACACCAGAGGGAGTAGCATCTCAGAATCTACTGGCTGGCATTTTAGGCATAGGGACAGCTTTAAAAGAGGATTAGACAGATTCATGGAGGACAGGCCTATTAGTGGCTAGTAGCCATGGTGACTAAAGGGAATTTCCACTTTCAGAGGCAGTAAGTCTCTGAATGGAAGTGTGAGGAGACAACATCAGGGGAAGGCCTCAGCCTCTAGGCCCTGTTGATAGACTTCGAGATGAACTGGTTGGCTACTGTGTGAGACAAGATGCCGGAATTGATGGACCACTGGTCTGATCCAGTGGGACTCTTCTCATGAGTAGTGAAGTCCTTAATCGCTGTAGTGCTAAAATAGGATTTGCTTGTTTCAAATATTTATGCCCTTCCTTTCCAATGTACATCTCAAAGCAGCTTCCCACATGTGAGCTAGCATGCTGCAGTGGTGACTTCAGGACAGATACTCTCCTTCATCCTGAACAATGGTACTCAATATGCAGCTCACAGAGTGCCCCTTTCATGACTATTATTAATCAAAATAGCCACATTTACTTGCATCCCTGGTGTGAGGCCTGCACTTAAGGGAGGCTTGCAGCTTACCTGTTCCTCTAGTATTGGCTGTTCTGAGGTGGGAATCACCTGCCAGTCACAAGCCCCTTCAAACAAGGGCCTCTCCCACTTCCTTGAGACGTGGGGCATGTACCACATTGGGTAAAAGTGGTCAGAAGAGGCACAGGTGGCATGCCAAAGAGCCACATGAGCTTAGGAAGGTTGGGGGTAGGGACATAGTTGGGGAGCCCTGCCACTGGCATGACAATGTCACTTATTTATTCATCTGCCTGTTATACCGCCCTCCCTGCAAGTGGGTTCAGGGCAGTGTCCAACAGATTCCTACAATACATAAAAATCATAAATAGTCTAAGAATACAGTTCTAATAATACCCAGTACCCACATGGCACCATAATACAATTATAACCCCCAATTTACTTTACTATAACAATAGGGGTGGGTAAAAGCAGTTAGTGAGCCAAATGTCTGTTGGCAACTGTTAACCATTAGACCGTTGATGTTAACCCATTGATGTTAAAACCGTTGCTGTTCTCAACTGTGTGCTTGGCGAAACATCTCTGCCTTATGAGGAAAACCTGGAAGTGACAGAGGGTAGCTCTAGAAATTGCCAGAAACTCTATGGTAAAACCATAGGCTCCAGCAATTCCTACAACTAACTGCTGTCACTTCCAGGTTTTCTCTGGAAATGACATTGTCATGCAGGTGATGTTGACCTTAAAAAAATTTCCCACTGCCATGCGGAACAGCAGAAGGCAATGGGGAACAGCAATAAATCTATGATTGAGAATAGCAATGAAAATGGTATCAAAAATATAATTCTAAAAACAAAATTAAGACATGAAGAAGAGAAGAGATTGGCTTTATATCTCACCCTTCACTACCCAAAGGAGTCTCAGAGTGGCTTACAGTCCTATTCCCTTTCCCTCCCCACAATAGACACCTCTGTGAGGTAGGTGGGGCTGAGAGAGCTCTTTCGAGAACTGCCCATGAGAGAACAGCTCTGAAAGAACTTATGACTGACCCAAGGTCACACCAGCAGCTGTATGTGGAGGAGTGGGGAATCAAACCCAGTTCTCCCAGATTAGAGTCCATGCTCCTAACCACTGCACCAAACTGGCTCTACACCAAACTGGCTCTTAAAAATAATTTAAAATACTGTTAATAGAAACATTAAAGAAACAACATAAAACAATGTATCAGTATGGAAATATAATCCTCCTTGAGGAAATTAAAGTAGCCATATTGTGTTGAAAACAACCTTCATGTGACATTCTCAAGCAATGCTCTGTGTGTATTCGATTTAACTGAGGATTTCTGCTGAACTTCAGGTTTGCTTTTTGTGATATGTCAAGTAAGGCTCTTGGATATCTGTGACAGAATCTGAAGTATCAGTTCAACAAAGCATTTATTGAGACTTTCTGTGAGTCCAGTGAAGATCAAGATGGGTAAAATTATTACAGTCTGACAGCTGTAAAAGGTCACCAAGTTAAATTAATTCAGCCCCCCCCCCCCTTCCTCCCAGTGCCTCATAATATATGGGGAAGAAATTAATAAGGGCTCTCAGGCTCAATGCAGATGAACTCTTTTAAGGCCATGCACATTTATGAAGAGCCAGGTCACTGCTGCTACCATCATTTGGATGAACAAGAAGCTGAAGGCCAGCCAGCCAGCAAAGTCTTTATTTGGTGTGACTAACCTCCAGGGGCTCCATTTCTGTGTGAAATTAGCTTATATCTGATACATTAACAAAATGGTAATTTGAGCTTTCTTTCATACAGAGTATAGTTTACTAGAGAACAGAAAGGCAGGCTAATCAATCCATGTTTTTCACAGAAAAAATATTTAGGTTCTCTAAGCTATTTTGGCTCTTTACTAGTGACCTTCCCTTCTATTGGGGTATCTGATGGGGAGGGGTGCCAAATGCAGACACACTTAGGGTTGCCAGCCCCCCCCCCCCGGCCACTGGCAGGAGGTGGGGAGTAGGGCTATCAAACCCAGGTCAGGAAACTCCTGGAGATTTGGGGATGGAGCCTGGAGAGGAGAGTGATCTCAATGGGGTACAATGCCATAGGGTCAACCATTCAAAGCATCCATTTTCTCCAGGGCAACTGATCTCTCTAGTCTGGAGGTGAGCTGTAATTCTGGGGAAACCTCAGGTCCTACCCAGAGGCTGGCATCCCTACATACACAACTCTGCATAATTATTAATTTCCACTCCTTGAGTGTTTTTAGGCCTGATACTTATGTTATCATGTCAACACAGAAATGGTTCCCCACAGTCTGGGCCAATGCTACTCTGGTACCAGCTTGAAAAGGGGAACCATGTAGGTCCTCCAAAGGAAATGAAGTCTTCCCTTGCCAGAGCTTCTTGTCCCAGAAACACAGTACTAACACAGAGGAATGGCATCATCTGGGTAATGAGTCACTGGGAAATTGTGTCTGTGTAAATGAAGTCATCTGACAATACAGTCATTTGTAAAATAGAGGACTATCACTGATCACTGTTTCCCAAATCTGGAATTCTCTGTCTTCTAGTAAAGCTTTTTTGAATGGCTTCTCATTTCCAATACAAAACATTCACCGCCACTTATAAAAACATAGAATCACAGAGTTGGAAGGGGCATGCAAGCCAACTAGTCCAACCCCCTGCTCAATGCAGGGTCAGCCTAAAGTATCCCTGATTTCACAGGGTTCTTATGAATATTTATTTACTTCACATACCCTGCCTTTCTCCCTACTGGGGACCCAAAGCAGTTTACATCATTCTCCTCTCCTCCTCTCAAAACAACCTTGTGAGATGAATTAGGCTGAGTTCCACGTGTGTTAGATTGCCTCTGCTACTAGTGCTGGCATCCTCCAGAAGGGGCTCCCAGAATTACAACTGGTCTCCAGATGATGAAGATCGGTTCCCTTAGAGAAAATGTGTACTTTAGAGGGTTACCTATATGGCATTGTACTCCACTGTACCCCATTGAAGTCCCTCCCTTCTCCAAACTTTGCCCTCCATAGGTGCTACCACTCAACTCTCCAGGTATTTTCCAACCTGGAATTGGCATCCCTATCTTCTACAGAGCTCAGTTCCTCTTGCACGTCCATTTGCAGAAGTGTCATTGAAAGCAGAAGTGCTAGTGTAGGAGAAAGCACACTCTACGGCAGATGCTATCTAACATGCATGGAACTTATTTGTAGGATCCAAACCATATGCTTTTTTGCAGACCTGATGGTCTTTTCACTGTTTTATATAAACATTAGGGATGGGTACAGACTGGCTCATGAGCTAAAGTTCATGTTGAATTTTGGCTGGTTCGTGCTTTGCGAAGTTAAGTTTGTGACAGGTCAGCTAGCATGGACTTTCCACAAACTTCGAAGCTGTGTATGGAGGTTTTTTGTGGTTCATGAATGGATACATTTCCAGGCAGACTGTCTCCCTGGATCAAGACATTTACCAGACCTCAAAGCAAACTTCAAAGCAAAGGGGGAGGCAGAAGTTTTCCTGTGAGTTTAGTATCACTGGCTAGTTCCTGAGCTGTTCCATAGAGTCCTGTAACTGCAGCAATGCAAGCAAAAGAAGACTAATGTCAAACCACAGAATCCCTGCAGTACAAACTGAAGGGAGGGCATTTTTTCAAGCCCAGTATAACTAGCTCAGTGTTCAAAACGCCCAGCAGAACTCAGTACCATGGTGGCAATGCAAGCTTTAAAAGACTGATCGATCTCAAAGCATAATGTCACAAGAAATCCAAATGGGGGCGGGGGATTTTGCAAGTCGAGCACAACCAGTTCAATGTACAGAATGCTCAGCAGAATCCAGTACCACCATGGCAATGCAAGCTTAAAGGGACTGGTCGACCTCAGTGTCACAATAAATATAAGCTGGGGTGGGGGGATTTTGCAAGCTTTGTGCATGAAAATGGGAACACAAAGGAACTCCAGCAAAGGGGGTGGAACCCTCTTGAAACTGACAGGAGCAGAGGAGGAATTGGAGACATAGCAGAGGGGAGAGAAACTCCTGAGCCTGCGCCTGTCATTTCCCCAGAAAGCACTTTCCTGGAGGCACCTTCGGGGGGGGGTGTAATTTGGATCCCGTAAATCCAATCCTCACAAAACATGGAGGGCAGGTAGAGGACTGTCAGCCATAGATGCCCTGTGAGTTTGGTGCCTCTAGCATGCTGGGAGGGGATGTTCTACTGGGTCATAGACCTCACAGGGCATCTATGGTTCATTTGACACCCAAGAGTTCATGATGGTCCATGGTTTGCAAACCAAGCATGCCATGAACTACAAACTGAACCACGTTTTCCTAGACAAGCCCATAACTAATAAACATTGAAGAACTGCAGGGAGGGGGAACTCTGGATGAAATTGGTGTGCATATATAAGGCAGCAGAGAGAAGCATTTTCCCCTCTCTCTGTCTTTTCAAATAAAGCTGACATCTTGACAGGAAGCAGATGTCTGATATCATAAGGGCACATATGGGAGTATGCATTTGCCAGACCAAATCATCAACTTTTTCCCACCTAAAGGACAAAAGAGAAAGAATGTACAGACAGCTCAAACTCATGTTGATGTTCAATATAGAGCATTATTCTGAACAGAAAATGTACCAAGATGTTTTCCAGAGATGGAAGCTAATGAAAAAGTCTATCATCTGAAGTTCACTCACTTTTAAAAGCGTGTCTATTGCCAGCTTCCTCACAATTTGACTGGGAAGGGATCTGAAATCCCACACATTTTCTCTACGAATATATAATCTGGCATTGTGATATCATGATAATGAGTGGGTCTCATTTTGCAAATAAGAATAGTATCATAGAGAGCAAAAGGAAAGCCGTCTCATTCTTTTGCATGTTTTTTTCCCCCCTCTGTATCCAATTTCTGTGCTATTGGCATTCCAAAGAAATTCTGGAAATACATAAGGTCATCTACACAAAAGACTGAAGATCAGATACCCAGTGTGGAAAGGAGACAGTAACCAGCATCTCTTTACCGTCTCTAGATCCAGCCTCTCTCCTACACACAAGCAATTAGAAAAATTAACTAAACACACTTTTTTTTTTTTGCCATCAAGTCCCAGATGACTTATGGTGATCTCACAGGGTTTTCAAGGCAGGAAGCATTCAGAAGTGGTTTGCCATTGCCTGCCTCTGCATAGAAACCCCTGGTCTCCCATCCAACTACTAACCAGGGTGACCCTGCTTAGCTTCCAAGATCTTAAGAGCAATGCTCCCTCTAAGCTGTGGAGTCTTGTGGGCAAAAAATTCACTTTGTGAGCTACTGGCATTAAAGTTGTGAGTGAGCGATTTCCCTACTGCATAAATTAGTTTGCTCTGGAGCCGTTCTTCCTGAGCTAAGACAAAAATGTGTGAGCCAGAGGCTAAAAAACTGTGAGCTAGCTCACACTGACTCAGCTTAGAGGGAACACTGCTTAGGGAGACTGAAATAGTCTGAGCTATCCTGATCAGGCCAACCTAAGGACTAGACAGAAGATATACAGTAGTTGCCCCAAAGCTTTGAAATCTCTTTTCCAGAAAATCATGTACTTTAATGTGACCCTATAGACATATAAGCCTATAGCTAAAAGATCTCTTTAAAAAATCACTACAGTTCTGAGAGTCTTTTCAAATCAGAATCCTTCAAGGATTCATTGACTCAGGGTCTGTGGTGCTGACATCAGAACATCTACCTGAGAACTAGGAGTGAATTAAGAAAAATCAAGTTTTATTAGATCATTATTAAACACAAGAAGCTGCCTTATACTAAGTAAGACCATTGGTGCATTAAGGTTGGCATTGTCTCATCTGACTGTCAGAAGTTCTCCAGGCTGAGGTCTTTCACATTATCTGCTACTCGATCCTTTTAACTGGAGATTCCAGAACTGCACTTCCCTCCCTTAAGGTTTAGGCCTTCGTCAGAAGTGCTTCGTCTTTAGATTTGATTTTCAGTTTTTATGTTGTCGGTGGACTAGTGTACATGTCCTGAGCTTTGAAAAGGCATGATAAACATGTTTAAATAAATAAATAAATAAATAAATAAATAAATAATAAAGGTGCCAAGGGGAAGGGAAAAAATCCTGTTCTTGACATGCATTGCTTTATTTCAACAGTAAGTGAAAATGATGTGTATATTAAACTATATATGCTATCCACACAAAAAAGAAAAGACATAAAACAAAGCAGTTTATAATATTTTTTTTTTGGTGGCTGCAAATGTGGAATGACAGCTGGAAAAACCAGGCCCCTTCGTATTTTCTGCATTCCGTTCGGCGTTTCCCTGCGACATTACAGCCACCATGTCAACCTAAGCCAGCGCAGAGGACAAGCCAGCGATCAGAAGCAAATGATGACGGCTTCCAAAAATCCTTTCCATTTTTTCCCCCTCGTCTGCAAAGGGAAAGTGCTTCATGCCTCACAAAGTCCTGCCAGTTATTACCATGTGTTAAATTGTGATCTGCAAACACAAGCTGTTCCTAAACAAGAACAAAACTGCAAAACCAGATGGTTTCCTTTTAAGGTCGAGTGAAGTTTTCTGGAAAGCAAACATATGTTTTTTTTTTCTCTTCCCCCTCTCCCCAGCTGGCAGTTCCCACATGAAAACAACCTGCTTCTGATCTTTTTTTTCCTTTTCTTTCAAATGACAAGACTCGGTTTACTTCTTTTCTAGAAAAGACACATCGCATCGGGAGGCTAGTTATTTGCACTTCCTGGCTCCTCATTTGTGAATCCAGCTATAAATATTGGAGATACTTTAAGAGCTCTGCAACTCAAAATATGCTGTGGACCACCATATAACACCCCCTCCCCGATTCAGAGGACTCTACCCTCCAAGTGGACTTATGCTGTTTCCTGATCCAAAGGTTCTGCTAACAAGTGGGGTTCCCCTGCACCAATACGTATCAGAGGAGGGGGGAAACAAGTGATTCACAACTTGCTCTATGTACATATTTTTTGCTTTGTTTTTTATTACATTTGATATTAAAGCTACAATATCAACTTCTTTTCCTCCCAGATCAAACATCTTAACATTTAGAACAAAACACTTTTATTTATGCCATTAATTCTTTCAGTTTTAAAGCTGAGCTACAATCAGGAATGATTTGATGTTCACAAAATAGGTTTTCAAAAACTGATCTTTCCTGGCTCGCGATACCCAATGAGTCAAACCTGTTGAGTCAAACATGTCATACAATTGCCTTGATGACTTCTTTGAAATGCAAAGTGAACTCTTTTGCAAGTAGTTTTCTGTCTGGGCAGTGGTGGTGATATCCAGCATGATAGCTAGTCTAGAAGCTGCTGCTGTTGATGCGTTCTCACAATTTAGTGGCCTGCTTGGATGATGTACACTCCAGTGCCATTGCTGCTCAGTCTGTGCATTATTTAAAATCAGCTACATTACAGTGCATGCGTTGAGTTTGCATATGCATGCTTGGTGGCATTCATCATGCTGGCGCATGCTCAGAACTTATTGGACAGAACCACAGTTTCCAGCCAGCAGAGAATGAATGCATAAACAAAACTGAGATACTACAAATAAATATTCACAGCTTTCACAGTTGGCCACAGAAGCAAAATGGGTAATAGGGAATTTGTGTAGCTTTCCTCACCCTTCCAGTGCAGGATTGAGACAATCAAAGTCTGTTCTGTAGGTTTGTTTTTTTTCCCCTGTAAGGTGCATCGGATGGACAGGCATACGGAAATGGAACAGCTACAGGGAAAGCCATTTGAGAACATACATGCATCACTGTGATCAGATTGGAATGTCCTCATGAACTGACAGAGTCAGCATTCAGTCAGGCTGTGGAATGGAGCACTATATTCATGTACAACATCTAAAATGTTATAAAACTTCTAACAGAGAATGATTTCAACCTTTATCATGGCCAAATCCTTGACTTGATCTCAGTGTTCCATTCAGTGAGAAAAACAGTAGTGCTTGACTCCATGTATTATATACTATCAATGATAATGGGGCAACAACCACTGGTGATATTTCCCCCCGTCAAATGCTATGCTTGTGTTGTTGTTGTTTTTTTAAAAAAAAATCAGCATAGTTATAACTTCTCTTGCTGCTAGTGGTATCTGTGATGATAGAGAAATGCAAGATGCCTTGATTAACACTCTGGGAGACCTTGATCTCAGAGAAAACATTCTTCCCTGGGAACAAAGACATTAATTCCTCAGATTTCCTTTAAAAGTTTTCCTTTATGGAGACAAATAGACAGGATAGCTATGACCCATTTGCCCACAGTGTACAGTTCTGGTCACCATATCTCAAAAAGGATATTATAGCATTGAAAAAAGTGCAAAGAAGGGCAACTAGAATGATAAAAGGGTTGGAACACCTTCCCTATGAAGAAAGGTTAAAATGCTTGGGGCTCTTTAGCTTGGAGAAACGACGGCTGAGGGGTGACATGATCGAGGTTTATAAGATTATGAATGGGATTGAGCAGGTTGAGAAAGAAGTACTTTTCTCCCTTTCTCACAATACAAGAACTTGTGGGCACTCCATGAAATTGCTGAGCAGTCAGGTTAGAACAGATAAACGGAAATACTTCTTCACCCAAAGAGTGATTAACATATGGAATTCACTGCCAAAGGAGGTGGTGGCAGCTACAAGCATGGACAGTTTCAAGAGGGAATTAGATAAACATATGGAGCAGAAGTCCATCAGTGGCTATTAGCCACAGGGTATAGATGGGAACTCTCAGTCTGGGGCAGGTGATGCACTCTATTCTTGGTGCTGGAGGGGGCAGCAGTGGGAGGGCTTCTAGTGTCCTGGCCCCACTGCTGGACCTCCTGATGGCACCTGGTATATTTTGGCCGCTGTGTGACAGAGTGTTGGACTAGATGGGCCATTGGCCTGATTCAACATTGGCTTCTCTTATGTTCCTATGTTCTTATGTTCACCTTCCAGGAAGATGCAAGATAGATGGGTATTTGGATATTATGAGCTGGGCCATTAAAAGACTGGGGGACAGGTGCCTTGATATGACTGGAGAAAGGTACAAGGCAACACGTGCATGAGAAGTAGCTCAAATCCAAGCTGAGGATAGGTCAAAGGGAAACCCTCCCAACTGGGAGATGGAAGGTTAAAATGTCTGACACATTGTGAGAAAGTGTGCAAGCCAAAAACTAGGAAAAGGGAGAAATTGAGTGAAGTCTGTCTTGACCAGCCTTTGTTTCAAAGTTCCAGCAGGCTTGTGATCTTTCCATGAGAAGGAATGCCTAGGTAACACCAGGATTTGTACAACTTAGCTAGCCTCATGTTTTTATTTCTCTTCCTAGTTCCGTAACACCTTCTAGGTGTTTGATATAATGTTTCCAGTGCTCTTGTGCTATAGATTGTATTTGAGTATTTTGTTTTCTACTAAAGAACTCACACTCTGTTCAAAGATTTTACCCAAGGTGACGGAATGCTTGTTCATTCTTAGAACAGAACCCCTGACTGGGCTAAAGTCACTTAGCAGGCAGGGAGGAAGTTTTGTTGAAGCAGCACATATGCAAACTTGTAACCTCTATCTGTGCTTCAAACCAGGGATATCAGGAAAAAAGGGCATAGCTTGAGTGGTGGCATGGTACCCTGTACAGCAGGAAGAGATGTAGACCAAGGGCGCTGCCTTATGGGTAGCCCCAACAGCAGGGCACCCCATTTCTGACCTGAACCAGAGACCAACAAAGTCAGGCCAAAGAGGACACTCTTGACCTGAGCCACAGAACTAGCCAAAGTTTTGCAAAAAGGTTTCAGTTTCAGGTTGCACAAGGCAGCTCTCAAAGCAATCTCCAACCCCCCTCCATCCAGCAAAGGTATGCATTTGAAACAATCATGAGTTTCACCAGGTAAAGTATCTGCATTTCCATAGCTATTCAGTAGCCAACTGGGGAATAGCTTCTCTGTCTACAAACCTTCACGTAGTCCCTTTTGTATGATATCTACAACTATGTGGAAATCCTTTGTCTCAACACCTGTCCTTCCTGCCTCCTCCTGCAGGACACCAGTATAAACTAATCAAACATTAATTTCATCAGACATTCCATTTCCCCCTTTTGTCTAAGCCTGGTAACCTATCCCAGTTGGACCATCAGTGGTCATCAAACCCATTCAGCCAGCTCCAGTATTACCATTAACGAGCATTAATCCCATCAAGTTCTGGCCTGGGAGACTGCCCCCAGAATTCTTATAAAAACAGAGAGCATCTCCTACCTTGGTGTAGACTCTGAGGGTGTCTATTATTGAGTACACCCTCAATGTCTCTTCTTTGGGCCTCCTTCTCCATAGCGTGGAACACTGGCCATTTGTACTATCTTCTTCATGGACCTCTGCACATCTGAACAGGTAATATAACCCCCGTAATTGCTCCTAAACATCACTATCATCATCTCTTTATTTCCTAGTTCTTGATTGCATGCATACTCTACTTTTGATTGCTTTCGTATGATTGTAATCAGGGAAATTCTTTAATCAAAACTATTTGATTTACTCTTTAAATCTGGAGTCTTCCTACTGAACTGAACCTTGGTATATATAGATATATATAAGTCCCTGGTACCCCTCTGTCCTCCTCTGTCCCATAGCTAATTTTCCCCAACAATGAGGCAGGCCACTGGTGGTAATGGGGGACAAGCCCTCTCTCACACACAGCCTTCCTCACCTTCTTTTAATTACTCTAGGGCGAGGAGAGAAGTCATGTCTGCATCTTCATTTTTAAAGCAGTCTTGACGCCGTCTTTCTTTATGCTGGAGCAATGCGTGTTCAAGAATTTCTTCCAATCTGGTCGATTCAAGTCTTCATCACTAGATGGCACTTTTGAGAGGGGGCTTAGAGTGCTTTGTAACCAGATCCAGTTGAGCTGGTGAGATGCCGCAATCACAACAGAGTCAAAACCATAGGGCAGTAAAATAATGCAGACAGCAGAAATTATAATGGTACGGTAGGAGAGTGACTCCCTCATGGATCACTGCCTTGTCGTGGCGAGGGGGCTTGCGTGGTTCGATGAGGCTGTGGGCTATGCCGTGGAGGGCCACCCAGGACGGACAGGCCACAGCAGAGAACTCAGACCAAGCGTGATCCCCTGGAGAAGGAAATGGCAACCCACTCCAGTATCTTTGCCAAGAAAACCCCATGGACAGTAACAAAAGGCTAAAAGATATGACGCCGGAAGATGAGCCCCTCAGGTCGGAAGGTGTCCAATATGCTACTGGGGAAGAGCAGAGGGCAAGTATGAGTAACCCCAGAAAGAGTGAAGCGGCTGGGCCAAAGCCGAAAGGACGCTCAGTTGTGGATGTGTCTGACGGTGAAAGGAAAGTTCGATGCTGCAAAGAACAATACTGCATAGGAACCTGGAATGTAAGATCTATGAATCAAGGTAAGCTTGACGTGGTCAAAAATGAGATGGCAAGAATGAACATCGACATCTTGGGAATCAGTGAACTAAAGTGGACAGGAATGGGCGAATTTAACTCAGAAGACCATTATATCTACTACTGTGGCCAGGAATCCCGTAGAAAAAATGGTGTGGCCTTTATAGTCAACAAGAGAGTGAGAAAGGCAGTATTGGGATACAATCTCAAAAATGACAGAATGATCTCGGTCCGAATCCAAGGCAAACCATTCAATATCACAATAATCCAAGTCTATGCCCCAACCACTGCTGCAGAAGAGGCTGAAGTGGACCAGTTCTACGAAGACCTACAACAGCTCGTAGAACTAACACCAAAAAATGATGTCCTCATCATCATAGGGGACTGGAATGCTAAAGTAGGAAATTGAAAGGTAACCGGAATAACAGACAAGTTTGGCCTTGGAGAACAAAATGAAGCAGGGCAAAGGCTAACAGAGTTTTGTCAAGAGAACACGCTGGTCATAGCAAACACCCTTTTCCAACAACCTAAGAGGCGTCTCTACACATGGACATCACCAGATGGGCAACACCGAAATCAGATTGACTATATAATTTGCAGTCAAAGATGGAGAAGCTCTATCCAGTCAGTAAAAACAAGACCTGGAGCTGACTGTGGCTCAGATCATGAGCTACTCATTGCAAAATTCAGACTTAAATTGAAGAAAGTTGGGAAAACCACAAGGCCATTCAGATTTGACCTAGATCGCATCCCCGATGAATATACAGTAGAGGTGAAGAATAGGTTTAAGGGACTAGATTTGATAGACAGAGTGCCTGAAGAACTATGGACAGAGGTCCGTGACATTGTAAAGGAGGCAGCAATCACCGCCATCCCAAAGAAAAAGAAATGCAAAAAAGCAAAGTGGCTGTCTGATGAGGCTTTACACATAGCAGAGGAAAGAAGGAAAGCTAAAGGCAATGGGGAAAAGGAAAGATTTGCCCAACTGAATGCAGATTTCCAGAGAACAGCAAGGAGAGATAAGGAGACTTTCCTGAATGAACAATGCAAAGTAATAGAGGAAAACAATAGATTGGGAAGGACTAGAGATCTCTTCAAGAAAATTGGAGAAATCAAGGGAACGTTCCATGCAAAGCTGGCCATGATAAAGGACAAAAACGGTAGGGACCTAACAGAAGCAGAAGAGATTAGGAAAAGATGGCAAGAATACACAGAAGAACTATACAAGAAGGACCTCGATGTCCTTGACAAGCACGATGGTATAATCACTGACCTTGAGCCAGACATCCTGGAAAGCGAAGTTAAATGGGCCTTAGAAAGCATTACTAACAACAAAGCTAGTGGAGGTGATGGTATCCCAGCTGAGTTATTCAAAGTCTTAAAAGAAGATGCTGTTAAAGTGCTGCACTCAATTTGCCAACAAATTTGGAAAACACAACAGTGGCCACAGGATTGGAAAAGGTCAGTTTACATTCCAATCCCAAAGAAGGGCAACGTCAAGGAATGTTCAAACTATCGCACAATTGCACTCATTTCACACGCTAGCAAGGTCATGCTCAAAATCCTACAAGCTAGGCTCCAACAGTACGTGGATAGAGAACTGCCAGAAGTACAAGCTGGGTTTCGAAGAGGTAGAGGAACTAGAGATCAAATTGCCAACATTCGCTGGATTATGGAGAAAGCAAGAGAGTACCAGAAAAACATCTACTTCTGCTTCATTGACTATGCTAAAGCCTTTGATTGTGTGGATCACAATCAATTATGGCAGGTTCTTAAAGAGATGGGAGTACCGGACCATCTGACATGTCTCCTGAGAAACCTGTATAAGGGTCAAGAAGCAACAGTTAGAACCGGATATGGAACAACTGATTGGTTTAGCATAGGAAAAGGAGTACGACAAGGATGTATATTGTCACCTTGCTTATTTAATGTATATGCAGAGTACATCATGCGAAATGCTGGCCTGGATGAATCACAAGCTGGAGTTAAGATTGCTGGGGAAAAGATCAATAACCTCAGATATGCAGACGATACCACTCTGATGGCAGAAAGTGAAGAGGACCTAAAGAGCCTTTTGCTCAGGGTGAAAGAGGAGAGTGCAAAAGTGGGCTTGAAGCTCAATATCAAAAAAACTAAGATCATGGCATCTGGCCCCATCACTCCTTGGCAAATAGAAGGGGAAGTCATAGAAGTAGTGACAGACTTCACGTTCCTAGGATCCCAGATCACTGCAGATGGTGACTGCAGCCATGAAATTAAAAGATGCCTGCTCCTTGGGAGGAAAGCGATGGCAAACCTAAACAGCATGATAAAAAGCAGAGACATCACCTTGCCAACAAAAATCCGCATGGTCAAAGCAATGGTATTCCCCATAGTAATGTATGGCTGTGAGAGTTGGACTATAAGGAAGGCCGAGCGCCGAAGAATAGATTCTTTTGAACTATGGTGCTGGAGAAGACTCTTGAGAGTCCCTTGGACTGCAAGGAGATCAAATCAGTCAATCCTAAAAGAAATCAACCCTGACTGTTCCCTGGAAGGCCAGATCCTGAAGCTGAAGCTCAAATACTTTGGCCACCAAATGAGAAGGGAGCACTCCCTGGAGAAGAACCTGATGCTGGGAAAGATTGAAGGTCAAAGAAGAAGGGGATGGCAAAGAATGAGATGGTTAGACAGTGTCATCGATGCAACGAACATGAAATTGAGCAAACTTCAGCGGACAGCGGAAGACAGGAGGGCCTGGCGTAATCTGGTCCATGGGGTCGCGAAGAGTCGGACTCGACTGTGCGACTGAACAACAACAGGAGAGTGAATCCAAAAGAGATGTAGACATCTTTTTTTGAGACAGAGTGGGAGCACTGCCAAAGCAGCAGAAGATACCAATGCAGATTTGGCCAGAAAGGGGAGTGGGGGATCATTTTTTACAGTGCCAATTACAGACATGCCCCCTCATCTTTGGTAATAAAATTCCAGATGTCTCTCCGCAAGTTCATCATTCATCCTCCTCCTAAAGTGCCTCCCTGTTGCTGGCAGGAAAGATACTTTTCAAAAACTAATATGGAGTAAAAAGGAATGAACTAGACTGGAAAAACCTGAGAACTTTCCTCAGCCTCCAAACCCTTCATTCACCTAAGAGCTGCAACAAAGTATCTCCCAGTGTCCACTAAGGGGTCACTGTGATCTCACTGACCACCTACCAGTACAATCCTTCTGTCTCTTCTAGCTTGGATGTTTGAAAACCTCAAATTCTAAATGGCAAACTGGCCCATGTAATGGACTTCAAAATGTTACCTAACCAGGGAATCTTGATTTGGGCAGAAAACAGTATATCATTATATGATTTGGGGTGTCAAAATACGAGACACAAATATAGCATGCAAAACAAAGGAAAGGGAATCTTTAGAAAGTGAGTCCCCAGTGCCTGCTGGATGCCATGGTGCCTGCTGACAACTTTTCTGGTGGCCACCAGTGTAGCAGAGTCAGGCTAGAGAGGGAACCCACTTACCTGAGCCCAGGAGATACACCTAGTGAGGAAAATCCTGAGGTGCAGCTGGAAGCAAAGGGGTGGACAAACAGCTCTGAGAAGCCAGCACAGGAAAGGAAAGGCAAGCTCCAGGTTGAGACAGTGAGGGCTGACAACCCTGGAGACAGGCCAAGTCAGCAGCAATTGGCAGAAGCTGGGAGTAGGTGGGGCAGCAGGTCAGCCAAGCCAGGATGCTCCTTAAGGCAAGGCTTAGAAGCAGCAGCCAGATGCCTGCAGTGGTGGCAGATGTTGTAGCAGGGGTGTTGTTGACCACTTCCTTGCACTGTAGTTATGATGGTCTGAACTAATGACTAATAGAGCCGACTGGAGAGTCTGGCATGTTTGAGGTGGGAACTGGACTCTAGATCTTTACCCAGCTAGCAATACAAGAACTCGTGGGCAGTCAATGAAATTGCTAAGCAGTTGGGTTGGAACGGATAAAAGGAAGCATTTCTTCACCCAAAGAGTGATTAACACATGGAATTCACTGCCACAGGAGGTGGTGGTGGCTACAAGCAAGGACAGCTTCAAGAGGGAATTAGATAAACATATGGAGCAGAAGTCCATCAGTGGCTATTAGCCACAAGGTATAGATAGGAACTCTCAGGCTGGGGCAAGTGATGCTCTGTATTCTTGGTGCTTGGGGTGGGGGCAACAGTAGGAGGACTTCTAGTGTCCTGGCCCTACTGCTGGACCTCCTGATGGCACCTGGTATTTTTGGCCACTGTGTGAGAGAGTGTTGGAGTAGATGGGCCATTGGCCTGATCCAACATTGGCTTCTCTTATGTTCTTCTGTTCTTAGGTTGCCAAGGTAACTTCCAGCCCTGCCACAACCAAACTGTTGGTTTTATTTTCTCCCACTCCTCCTTCCCAGTATATTTTCCAAATGACGACATTTCTTGCCTGCACTTCAGATTCCTCTGTGGGTCTGAATGCAATGGCAACTACCATCACCCTGTATCAGAATTCCAGAAGCACCCGCAGGTTCAACAGAGTTGGGGATCCCTGCTTTAAAATACGTCTGCTAGCTGTATAAGACCTGAGCTGATCTTCTCACTCTCTCCTGTTGCAGGTATTAAAGCCTACGCATGGCCAATAGTGTAAATCTTTGACATGAACTAAGGACAAGATCCAAACGATTCCTGGGCCTTGGCTTGTGCACATAGCCTGTGACCTTGCATGAGATGACACCATGAATCCAGACCAGGTTATGGCATAACGTATTTGTTCCCTTAAATTGTATTTCATTCAAGTCTCATTTATTTGGACATGTTAGGGGAGAAAAGCCGGGCTAAAAAATGCATAAATAAGTCAATAGGATGGTCCACTCAACCTGAGCCAACCTGAGCCGACATTTAAATATCCATTGCCACCATTTAGTGACCAGTTTGCATGGATTTAATGGCCTTTGCCAACCCATATTTAACATACAAGAATGTTTCTGAATGCTAATTTTACAAGGAAGTCAAACCATTAGGTTTAGGACATATATACATTTACAGATCAGGTCATTCTTTTTTTTTTTTTTAAGCCAGTGATTAAAAAGAAAGAGTGTGTGTGTCGGGGGGAGACAGAAATGACACAACATTGCTGTAACAATGACACTTAGTGATCAAATGTTCTTAATGTTATTGTGCTGTTAAACTGAATTATTGTCAGGCACTGACAGAACAAACAGTTCCTCTTCACCGGAGGAAATGGTATTAAATCAAATATTTGGCCATTTAGCAGTCATTTCATAGACCTCTTAGTCATTCTGAATTTCTTTGACTAGAAACTGATTTCGTATAGTATTAGAAATGGGGGGGGAGAGAAATTGCAAGAAATGAAACCAGGAGATGCCCTGCTCTGACAAGGTATGTTCTGTGCTTCAATTATGTAATTATTGGAGCTAAAGATTCACAAATTACTTCCTGCGATGTTGTTTAACTTGCTTTGCTAACCTTCCATTTGTACAAAAGCATCATTAATTATCCCCAGTGAGTGACAGCTTGTGGTGTGGAACGTTCTGCATTAAAAATCTAAAATTCTTTCATCCTATACACACTGTGATTCGTTAAATGGCCTAATTTAGATGGCCAATTCTCGCACGGCTGACAACATCCCATCTATTATGGGATGGCAAACACCTTACTGCTCTGCCTGATTTCTTTTTGTCATTGTTGTTTGGCAGAGTCAGTCTTTGTGCAGTGTGCTGTACTTGAAATGATAATAGCCAGGGTTCATATGGAAGGATTTTGTGTTAACTGTTGGATGCTTTCTTTTTAAATTGTAGAAGAAAAAAATGAAACTCCAGCTGAAGGAGCAATCCTTTTATTTAACCATAGCAGGTGGAGAAACATAGTATTGCAAAATGTTCATAGCTATTTGCAGTTGGATGGGAGATGTATTGCCATTGGATGGGAAATGTACTAGGCTTGTGCATCACTCATAGTACTACCTGTACCTGTGAGCAAAAAAAAAAAAAAAAGTAAACTACATATTTATACTAATATGAGTGAGAAAATGGAGAGCCTTGGGCCAAATCTGGCATGCATGGGGTATCAAATCAAGTTTCCTTTCCAACCCCCTCCTTTTTATCCTGTATCCAAAGGCAGCATGAGGAAAATGGCAAGATAACTTGCTCTCAGGTAGGGATGCATGACCCCCCACCTGTTTTGTTCACCTGCCATGAACAGATAATGATTTTTCAGTAGACTGTTCAGCTGTTTACAAGCAACCTAGGCCCTGTTCATTGGGTTCCTTTTCACCTGTTAAAACAATACAGGCCCCGTCCACACGGAGCATTTGCCCCACTGAAGTCACGGGAGGCCTGCGGACTTTCCGTGCACGTTCATACGAGCACATCTGGGAGGCGTAGGGCTCCCGTGGCCAACCCGCGGCTTCCCTCCGAAAACGCGGGGTAAAAAACTAGTAGGTCCGAGGTACTAGTTTCTGGAAACCCCGGGGCAAAGGCTGGCGTCTGATCGCGGGAGCGCCGGTATCCCGCGGCTTCCGACGCCTGCCCATGTCCCCGGGGTTTCCGGATGTTGTAAGTTTCCCTGGGATGCGCACCAACGCTGGACAGAGCATGCGCACACGCAAGTCACCGACAGCGGCCCGCCCCCCCCAACGGCGCATGCACACTTCGCACTTGCGTGGTCTGCTGTGCTGCTGTTTTGCCGCACTGCAGCAGCGCGGTGTGATCGCGGCGCAGAGCTGGTGCATGGCAACCTGGTGGCCTGTGAGATCGGGCTACCGCGCCTTATTTAGCTCTGGGGCAAACTGCCACGCCTCCCCCGTGCATTTTCTGGCCCGTGTGACCGGGGCCACAGTTAAGTATGTTGCAATAGCTAGTATGAGAGTGGGAGCCCTGGTTTCTTTGCTGCTTCCCAAACCTGTTGTGGCAACTCACTGCTCAGCAGCCAATCATATAATAAAGAGTAAACTGGTCAGCCAATGATTGTAAGTAAACATGAACTATGGTTTTATGTGTCCCAAATATCCATCCATTCCATAATGATACCTGATTTCCCTGTAGAACTTGAGCCTTTATTTCTTCCAGAGCAGCATATCTTCTTGTCTTCATAAGAACTCCTCAGGTCTACAGAATAGATAGATTTTACTTCCTACTCAAGTTCTCATTAAAGAATAAAAAGAAGAAGGGGGAGAAATGATCAGACCTTAGTAAGTAGAGAAATCATAGTTCCTTAGGTGTAGGGCGTATAGACACCATTTCCTGGGGAACCCTCCATCTTGCTACTGTCTTAGGTGGTCCAAAAGCAATTAGGTCCACAAGGGTATTTTTGAACAACAGAGATCCATAACAATTTGTGGACAGTGCTAAATTAAATGGTGTTCAATTTTACTAAATTATTAAAAGCAATAAGAAACCATAGTAGAAAGTGGGTTGGATCCTATCTAAATTCCTTGCACCGCAGAATAACCCCCATGCCTCTTTCTTCCCACTCTAGTCCCAAATGCCCCTAAATGCTGTTCCAGGGGGAGAGGAGGGATCAGTGCAAATTGCCCCTCCTCCAGGTACATATGGATCTTTGCAATGAGATCCAACCCAGTAATATATTTTTATCGCATCTACATTCCTCATGAGGTGGATAAAGAAATATATAAATCAAAACCATGCTTTCTAAGCATTTTTACCGTGACTAATAGTGCCGGAGAAGTCCGATTTCTCATTTCTGTTTTCATCCTCTTGGATCAACTGTATTTGCATAAGAGTTATTCAAAAAGATCATACTTTGTCATACTTTGACATATGCCACAAACTTTCCTGAGAACATTTGCAATTTACCAGCTCATGAGACTGTGAAGATGAATACGATTCCTTTAACAGGGAAGGGTTCATTAGTGACTTGCAGGCAACAGTCAAATAATTTCTGTGGCCACTGTTTGCAAACAGAGACTGGCTATATTCTGAAGAGACAGGAATTACTCTGCTGGAGCCAACTAATATTCATCTAGGTCAACGTTCTTTTCTAACAATTACCAGCTAAATGTCTCCAGAAACTAACAGGCAGGATTAGGGTTGCCAACTTCAAGGTGGCATCTGGAGATCTCCTGCTGTTGCAATTGATCTCCAGACAACCAAGATCAGCTCTCCTGGAGAAAATGGCTGCTTTGGAGGGTGGACTCTATGGCACCAAACCCTGTTGAGATTCCTTCCTTTTCCAAAACTTACCCTCCAGGGGCTCTGCCCCCAGAATCTCCAGGTATTTACCAACTCAGAGCTGGAAATCCTAGGCAGGATATAAGGTCCAGTGTTGTAGTGCTTAGATGGTTAGATTAGGAGACATGTGCACAAATCCCTCCTTGCCCTGAAACTTCCAGGATGACCTTGGGCTAGGCACCCCAGGACAGGGACAGGCTAGAGAAGAAACCCACTTACTGGAGGCCAGGAGGTGCTCCTCATGATGCAAGCTTTGAGGCAGGGCTAGAAGCAAAAGGGTACTCCAGCAGCAGCGAGAAGCCTGCTCAGAAAAAGCAAGATGAACTCCAGGTGGAGGTGGAGAGGGCTAACAGTCCTAGAGATGGGCTGAGCTCACAGCCATTAGCAACAGCTAGGAGTCGGTGGGGCAGTTGGTCAGCCAAGTTAGGTTGTTTGTTAAGACAAGGCTTAAAAGCAGCAGGGAGAGGCTTGCTGGGGGAATGGCAGGTGGAGTAGTGAGGGGACCTTCTGAGCCATGAGGCGGGAAAAGTGCTCTTAGCTACTTCCTTGCATTGTGTGCCTGAAGGATTGAATAAACAACTGGCTGAACTGACTGGAGACTCCGGTGTGTGCTTGGGGGAATGGGACCAATGGCTTCTCAGACCCTTACCGAGCTGGCTACAGGACACCTGGCAGATACCTGGTCCTGTCACACACTCTCTCTGTCAACCTAACTTAGCTCAACAAGGTTGTTGTGAGGATAACATAAAGAAGAGGGGGAGAACCATGCTGTCCTGAGCTCCTCTGAAGAAGGGTGGGATAAAAATGTCCTATAAATATGGAAATAGTGCAAAGTTTGAGTCCAATGAAGTTTCTGGGTATAAGCTTTTGTCTGTGCTTCAGAGAAGTATGCGGGCATTTGAAAGTTTATACCTAGAATCAAACTTTGTTGGTCTTAAAGTTGCCGCCGGACTTAAACTTTTTCCCATTCTGCATCTAGCATTCATTCCGCTGTTTTACCAAACCCACAGTGGAACAGAAATTCCCCTCTAGGCTTCCGGTCGGAGTAAAATGGCGAATTGACACACTTTGCGAGTTGTGCAGAGTGTACTGCGGCATCTGATGACAGTCTGGGCTTTATCTGGCCCAGCGCAGCACTCTCCAGGCGGGGGAGTGGCAAGCAAGCAGCGAAGCCTGAGGGGGAGTTGAGATCGGTGTGGATAAGCTTCGGAGGAAGCTTGTTTACACTTTGATCTCCTTCCGTGAAGAGGGCAGTTGCAAATCAACTCTACAGATGCCAGCTGGGCTGAGAATTCAGCATAAATTCGCCATCTACCGATCTCTTTATCATCAAGATTAACACCGTTTACAGAAGAAGCACCGTGAAACCCCGAGATTACAAGCAAGGTAACAAACGAATAAGCGCTTACCGGTTTAAAGAAGAATGTGAAATTGAAACGTACGGATAAGCGTTGAAACCTTTAAGGAACTATTCCGCTTGAATTAAAAGTAAAACGAAAGCTTTCCTTTAGAGAAAAAGGCTGAAAAATGACTTTGTTTTGCATTCCTGTGGTCAGTCAAGTCTAAACTTTACGTAGCAGAAACGAAACTAACTGTGACTCTATGATACAGGAAGTGGGCTAGAGTGGAGGTTTTAGAGGCTGTTGTGCTGGAAACGGACGGACATTTTATTGTGTGACACCACCCTTACCGGAAGTTGGATTACAGAGACGGACAGATGAACAGGAAGTTTGGAAGGAGCCTACTCTAGCCAGAAAATCATAGAGAAATTGCGCCCGACATTTTGGGGAGGACTAAATTTTAAAAAGTTATTTTCAAGCCGAAAAAGCGTTTAAACAAGTTTTAAAGGTGGCGATTTGGCTTGAAGACTGCTAATATAAAGACTGACTAGCATTGAAGTTGTCTCCAAGACGGATTTGAGGTCAAGACCCAGAGCTGCTTCATCACCTAGCCCAAGAATGACTGCAAAGGAAAAAAAGAGTGGCAAGCAGCTATGGAAGCGATGGAAAAACGGATGACCGAAGTGGTGCAGAATTTTGGAAAACAAATAGAATCACAGCTGCAACAACAACTGCAACAACAGCTGCAAATTCAATTGGAGCAAATAGAACAAGTGCAAGTCCAAGTACAGAAAAAAAATATGGAAGAACTGAAAGAACTGGTACTTACAGAAGTGTCAGGGATAAAAAAAGATACAGAAGAACTCAAAAGGAAGTCAAAAGTCTGGTGACAAAATCTGAAGATATGGAACAAAAGGTTAAAAAAACCCTGTCAGAAAATACAAGGCTGGAGACCATGATGGAATATAGGGCTACTCAGAATCATCTGAGATTGAGAGGGATAGAAGAGGAGGAAGATCAGGATCTACGGGCTCTAATAATTAAGACATTGACAACTTATGTAGGGGAAGATGAGGGAGATTTGGATGCAGACTTTGACTTGATTTATAGAGTGAATTCAGCTTATGCCAAAAGAAAGCAATTACCCAGAGATGTGATTGTTCAATTCGTGACAACAAAGATGAAGGAAGACGTTTTCAAGAAACAATTTACACAACCGTTGGAAATTAATGGAAAGAAAATAATAATTCTGAGAGAAATTCCGAGATCGATTCTACAAGACAGAAAGAAATTCAAGAAATTGACAGATAGACTAAAAGAAATGAACATTAGGTTCAGATGGGAGATTCCATATGGACTTACATTTATGTACAATTCGGTGAGATCTACTCTTAAATCTGAAGGAGATTTATACAGATTTAAAGAGAGCAATCTGGATGATTTTAAAGATATTTAACTCAACACCATTATGGATTACAAATTTTTATCTTGGAACGTAAATGGACTAAATTCACCAAGTAAAAGAAGATTAGTGAATCATTGGCTGGAGAAACAAAAATGTAACATAATCTGTTTACAAGAAACACATATTAGAAAACAAGACAACAAATATTTGACTAATAAAAAATTGGGAGAAGAATTTCATTCCTCAGCAATTAATAAGAAAAGAGGAACAGTGATTTATATTTCAAAAGAATTGGATCCTAAACAAATTTTTTCAGATAAAGAAGGAAGGTATGTTGGCGTGGAAATATGGATGAACAGAAAAAAGACATTGCTTGTAAATATATATGCACCCAATGGTGCAAAAGAGACTTTCTTTAATGATTTGACCAAAGAGTTGGAGTGTTTAAATTATGACCAAATTGTTCTTGCTGGAGACTTTAATGGTACAGTGAACAACACATTGGATAGAAAATCCAAAGCAAGTGGAGAGACAGTCAGAAAGTTACCAAAAAATTTCTTTCAATTGATGAAGCAAGAGAAACTGGAAGACGTTTGGAGGAAGTGGAATCCTAAGACTAAGGACTACACGTTTTATTCGAATAGACACAACTCCTTTTCTCGAATTGACATGATTTGGATGTCAGAGGAGATGGCGCAAAAAACTTATAAAATACAAATTTTGCCGAAAACTAACTCTGATCATAATCCCCTACTTTGGATATCTAAAGCAAAACCTAAACAGTTATATTGGAGAATTAATGAAGATTTATTGGATCAAAAACAAATTAATGAAATCTTAAAAAAGGAAACGAAAAGTTTTTTTGAACTGAATTTGAATAAAGGTACGGATATACAAGTTGTATGGGATGCGTACAAAGCGGTAATGAGAGGTATGCTTATCTCTCTGAACTCCAAGGACAAAAAGCAAAAGATCCAACAACAGAAAGACCTTCATGAAAAAATTCGACAAAAAGAAAAGGAATTAAAGAAAAGACCAGGGAAGAAGAAGATTATTAAAGAGATCCACTTTCTGCAAGATCAGCTGAATGTTTTATTAAACAGAGAATTATATTGGAATTTGAAGAAATTACAGCAAAAAGCATTTGAGAGTGCAAATAAACCAGGAAAGTTTTTAGCATGGCAACTGAAAAATAGAAAAGAAAGGAATTTTATATCTAAGATTACTGAAGATGGAAAGGATGTTATGAGCTTGAACGGTATAAAAAGAGCTTTCTTTAAATATTACGCCAAATTATTCAAAAAGAAAGGAATTGATCAACAGAGAATTAAGAATTATTTGGAGACTATTGAAGTTCCAGAGCTGGGAAAACAAATTAAGGAATCATTAAATGGTTTAGTAACGAAAGAAGAAGTGACAATGGCGATAGAAGATGCAAAGTTGGGCAAAGCTCCAGGACCAGATGGCTTTACAGCAAAGTTTTATAAGAAATTTAAAGAGGAGCTAACCCCTATTTTAGTACTTCTGTCAAATGAGATAAGAAAGACCAAACGGATCCCAGATTCATGGAAAGAAGCAAATATTTCATTGATACCTAAAGAAGGTTTGGATTTGACTCAAGTAAAGAATTATAGGCCAATATCACTATTAAATAATGATTACAAATTATTTGCAAAAATAATTTCGGAGAGACTGAAAAAATATTTGAAAGATACAATAGCGGAAGAACAAGCTGGATTTTTACCAAACAGACAAATCAGAGACAATTTAAGAGTGGTGATAGATGCAATTGAATACTATGACAAGCATCCTGAAAAAGAAGTTGGATTCCTCTTCTTAGATGCAGAAAAAGCTTTTGACAATTTAAATTGGGAGTTCATGCTGCAAGTTATTGAAAAAATGGACATTGGACAGTCCTTTTTAAACATGATTGTGGCAATATATTCAGAACAAAAAGCGGCTTTGAATATAAATAAAGAAAAGACGGACTTCTTCCAAGTCCAAAAGGGAACACGTCAAGGCTGCCCGTTATCCCCGTTGTTGTTTATTTGGATATTGGAAATATTATTGACAGCGATAAGAAAAGATAACAGTATTGAAGGACTTACAGTAAAAGGTTTTGTCTATAAATACAGGGCATTTGCAGATGATGTAATGTTTATGATCCAAGACCCAATTGAGAAAATACCACAACTGATGGAAAAAATTGAAGAATTTGGTTCAGTTGCGGGATTTTATGTTAATAAAAGTAAAACCAAAGTGATGTGCAAAAATATGACGAAACAAAGACAAACAGAACTTCAAGAGAAAATTCAATGTGAAGTAGTTACAAAGACTAAATATCTTGGAATTGAATTAACCATGAAAAATATCGATTTGTTTAAAAACAATTATGAAAAGGTGTGGCACAAGATTCAGCAAGATATGAAGAAATGGGACACTTTGAATTTATCATTGATGGGAAGAATCGCGACTGTAAAAATGAATATCTTGCCGCGTTTGATGTTTCTATTTCAGACTATTCCAATACTAAAACAAAGGAAAGTACTGGAATTGTGGCAGAAAGAATTATCCAAATTCGTATGGGCAGGAAGAAAGCCAAGGATTAAAATGAAAATTTTATGTGACGCAAGAGAGAGAGGAGGCCTACAACTACCAAATTTAAGACTGTATTATGATGCCGTCTGTTTAACATGGTTGGAACAGTGGATTAATCTGGAGAACAAGAAGTTATTGGCCCTGGAAGGGCACGATAACAAATTCGGATGGCATGCATATTTATGGTATGGAAAAGTAAAAATGGATAATTTTTTTAAACACCACTTTGTAAGACAATCACTGTTCGAGACATGGATGAGATACAGAAAATTCTTCTCAGAAGAAAGACCACTTTGGATTGTACCAGCTGAAGTGATTAATCCATATTCAAGAAATCAAGGGCTAGATTGGCTACCTTATAAAAATCTTTTAAAATCTGAAGGGAAAAATTTTGTGTTAAAAGACAGGTTTGATGTTGAATTTGAATATGATTGGTTGAAGTATAGACAGATTTATGATTTATTTAAGACCGATAAAAGAGAATATGGTTTTAGAGAAAAGAATATTGAAATTGAAACTGTATGGCTTGAGAAAGGAAAAAAAATGATTTCTAAACTGTATAAGGTTCTATTGAAATGGTATACTGAGGATGAAGTTGTAAAAGAGCAAATGATAAAATGGGCTGTAAATGTTAATACAGAGATATTAATGACATCTTGGGAATACTTGTGGAAAAAGTCAATGAAAATCTCAACTTGTGTAAATGTTAAAGAGAATTGTTATAAAATGATGTACAGATGGTATATGACGCCCAAAAAAATTGCTATCATAAATGAAAGTATGTCTAATAAATGTTGGAAATGTAAGAAACATGAAGGGTCTTTTTACCATATGTGGTGGACATGTGATAAAGCAGTAAAGTATTGGATAGAGATCCACAATGAGATACAAAAAATTTTGAATTGTACTTTTAAGAAAGACCCACAGATGTTATTGCTAGGTCTTAAAATGGAAGAAATAAATGTAGCCAAGAGAACACTATTATGGTACTTGACTACAGCAGCAAGACTGACTTTTGCTCAATGTTGGAAACAAGATAAAGTACCTGAAACATGGGAATGGATTAAAAAACGTTGTTTTTGGCGGAAATGGACAAGTTAACAAGAAAGTTAAACAACAAAGAAGATGAAACTTTTTTTAAAGATTGGAAAGACTTTCAAAAATATTTGTTGAAAAATTGGGACATTAAAAGTGGTTTGATTTGCTTTGACAGTTATTAAGAAGAAACGGAAAGAGAATTAGACTTTTGTATTGTTACCGTTAGTAAGAGAAAATAAGTTTAGATGTAATTGTAATGGAATAAGAGAGATATTAATGGGGTTGGAGCAGTGCTGGAAGCCTGATGTGGGGGGGAGAAAGGGAAAAAAGAAAAATGGGTATGTATTGGTATGTTTAAATTGTTTGAACTTGTGATATATCGAATAATAAATTGTATTTACAAAAAAAAAAAAAATTCCCCTCTACATTGCATGCTACTTTCACTTTCTCTGATTGTCAAATTTTATTGAACCCTCCACACTGCATGCTAGTTTCACTTCCTTTGATCTCTTGGTTTTATGGTACTTCCTGCATAGATTTTATGGCCATTCAGGGGTGACTCTGCAGTTAGTACAGCACTGGCCCAGGGTATCTGAATGTAGTTTTGAGCCGCATCTTTTTCTGTTCCAGTGTGAGTTTGGTAAAACAATTGAGTGAATGCTAGATGCAGAATTAGGGTTGCCAAGTCCTACCTTCGAAATAGCGGGGGGAGTCCCAGACATCCCCGGGAGGCTTCTGGCATGCACGCTTTGCACACGCACTGCAATCGCATCACCCAGAAGTGATGTAATTGTATTGGGCACGTTGGGGGTGGGGCACAATCACCCAAGGGAAAAACAGAGTTTTCCCTCGGATGATAGAGCATCCCCCCACAATGTGCCCAATGCGATTACATCACTTCCTGGTGATGTGTTCACACCGGGCACGTTGTGTGCTTTGGGGGTGGAGTCCCCCCCAGCGGCCCAATGTGTGCCAGCGGGGAACGGGCCTCTCAGGCGAGGGTTTCCCCGCCCCCCAGGGGGACTTGGCAACCCTATGCAGAATGGGCCTTTGTTCTCTTGGTTCAGACCAACACAGCTACCCAACTGAATCTACATAAATAATGATGATCATTCCCCAATTATTTGTCCCCAGCAGATGGCATGCAGAGCTATTCTGTTCTGATCCATGCTTTTGAACCTCTAGACTGGATTACTGCAGTGTGCTTTTTATGGGGCTGCCCATATAAAGATGCTCTGGAAGTGTCAGTCAGCGCAAAAGAGACTCACCAGTTTATGGCCAAGACTTTCCAAGTTTATTTCCAAGGCCATTTTCAACCTTGCTGAATAATGCACTTTCAACACACTTTAGTGATTGTTTGCAAGTGAATTTTGCCATTTCACACAGTAAAATCCTGTTGCAAATTCCACTGAAAGTGGATTTGGAAGTGCATTATATGGCATGTGTGAAGGTGAGTTGCTTGCTATGTACATGTAATACAAATTTTGAAGCAGTCACACTGGCTTCCTAGTTGCTTCCAAGCTAAGTTCAAGGTGACAGCTCTTAACTTTAAAGCCCCGCATGACCTAGGACATGCTTATTTATTTATTTATTTATTTATTTATTTATTTATTTATCCATACGCTGGTCTTCTCCCCAATGGGACCTGAAGTGGCTTAGAACAGCATTCTCCCACAACAGCCCCGTGACATAGGCTAGGATGAGAAGAGTGGGTCGGCACACCATGGATGCTAGCATGGCAGAGTGGGGATTCAAGCCTGAGTCTCCCAGGTCCTTGTCTGACATTTTAACCACCACACAGCACTGGAATAACTGAAGGATAATCTCTGTCTGCTTCATCACGTGCACTAACTGTTCTCCTTGCAAATAGATTCAGGTGGGTAGCTGTGTTGGTTTGCAGCAATAGAACAAAGTCTGAGTCCAGTGGCACCCTTAAGATCAACAAAGTTTAATTCTGGGTGTAAACTTTTGTGTCCATGTGCACATGAAACTTTACACCCAGAATTAAACTTTGTTGGTCTTAAGGATGCCACTGGACTCAAACTTTGTTCTCCTTGCAAGGTTGTTAAGATAAGAGCATAAGAGAAGTGATGTTGGAGTCCAACACTCTGTGTCACACAGTGGCCAAAACCCAGGTGCCATTGGGATGTCCACAAGCAGGGCCAAACTCTAGAAGCCCTCCCACTGTTGCCCCTCAAGCATCAAGAATACAGAGCATCACTGCCCCAGACATAGTGTTCCATCTATACCTTGTGGCTAACTCTCTTAAATCCCCTTTACCCAGTTTCTCCCTGAAATCCAATTATCAGTTGCTTTTCCCTTTTCCTAGGAACCTGGAGTCTATTTTGAATCAATTCTGTTTTCATCAAAGAGAAATTCAGGGATAGGGGGGACAGGAAGAGAGGTTTCATGTAGTGGTTAAGTGCACAGACTCTAATCTGGGAGAACCAGGTTTGATTCCCCACGCCTCTACTTGCAGCCGCTGGATGACCTTGGGCAAGCTATAGTTCTGTCAGAGCTGTCCTTGAAAGAACAGTTCTCTCAGAGCTCTCTCAGCCCCACCTACCTCACAGGGTGTCTGTTGTGGGGAGGGGAAGGGAAAGGAGTTTGTAAGCTGCTCTGAGACTCCAAGTGAAGGGCAGGATATAAATCCAATCTCCTCCTCCTCCTCCTCCTCTTCTTCTACAACATTTCAGAATTTTGCTCTTTAGATGTTCAGAGATAGAGAAGCTCTTTCCAAACCTTTCTATCATCCTGCTACACTGTGGTGTGTAACGTAAAACAACTGCAAGGGCAATGATTTCTTTTCAGAGAAATCAATGAGAGATCAGTCTTTAAAAGAGAAAAAAAAGAGAATATTTATATTTATATAATTTATATGTATAATCCAAATTTATAGACTGCCCTACTGCTGTGTACACATGGTTCAGGGTGGTAAACAATATAATGATAAAACATTCATAAATAATAGAACCGTTTAAATAGTAATATAGAAATGAAAAATTCTCAGATGGCATTTAACACATCAGATTTTAATTATGTCCCTGCCCCACAAGAAGATGGAAAAGAGGCAGGAAAAAACAAAGGGGGGGGGAGAGAGGGAGGGAGTGCCAGTAGGATGGTACCTGTCGCTGTTCTCAACCAAAAGCCTGGTGGAACATTTCTGCCTTACAAGTCCTGCAGATCTGCATTAAGTCCCGCGGGGCACGGATGTTTTTCAGCAGAGAGTTCCACCAGGTGGGAGCCAGGGCAGAAAAAGTCCTGGCTCTGGTTGAGGACAGCTGGATTTCTTTTGGGCTGTGAATCACCAGTAGCTTGTCCTCTGCAGAGCATAAGGCTCTTTGGGGGACATAACAGAGGACATGTGGATCCGTGACCACTTAAGCCCATTAAAGGTCAGTACCAAAACCTTGAACCTGACTTGGTACTCCACCAAAAGCCAGTGCAGCTGATGTAGCACAGGCTGAATGTATGCTGTTATGATGTTCCAGTCAGGACTCGCACCACTGCTTTCTGGACTAGCTGGAGTTTCTGGATCAATCTCAAGGGTTAGGTCAGCATAGACCAAGTTACAGTAGTCCAATCTAGAAGTGACTATTGCATGGATCACAGTAGGTAGGTCAGGGTGAGATAGGAAGGGGTCCTAACCTGGTGGAGCTGGAAGAACACCAATTTGGCAACATTAGTGATCTGGGCCTCCACTAATAAGGAGGCATTCAGAACCACACCCAAACTCCTGACAGTCTGTGCCCGTTATTAGGGGCACACCAACAAGAGTGGGGAGTTGGCACCCAAACCTGAATCCCAACCAGCCGGTCTTAGTTGGATTCAATCTCAGCCAACTCTTTTTCAGCCATTCCACCATGGCCTCCAGTCCCTCAGAGTCCAGGCTATTTCCTTGTAGCAGTTTCTCTTCTCAACTCCCCCCCTTACAAGGCACGTTCCACCTCTGTCCATTCCTGAGCTTCTTCACTTCTGCCCACACATGTAGTCCTCCCTCTGTATCATGGGACAGATTTTACCAGTCAGTTTAGAAGGAGCAGCGCTCGTGGACTTTCGTGAAACTGTTTTTGTTTGGTGTTGCTTTCTTCGGAAGTGTTGGTGATTTGCATGCTGTATGTTTACATCGTTTTAACTGTGATTTTTGGTGTATGGTCATGCTTGTGATCAGCCTTGGGGTAAATCAGGAATGGTGAGGAGAGCTTAAAAAGCTTCTTCACTTGTCATTTTTTTCTATGCGGAATTCCCCATCCCTGAGGAGGAAATTAATCTGGAAGAGGATATTAAGTGGAAACACTGCAGGCAGGAAAAGGCTTGAACACCTCAGAAGTCTCTCTCTCCTATTATATCCTTCCAGTGCTGCTTTTCTACTAATTTTTTAAAAAATGTTGGGCAGAATGTTCCAAGTAGCTCAGTCATCCTTCTTGTAGCCTTACTCTTAGAGGTTCACTGGGACAAAGATGGGATGGTGTCTGGGCCACAAATGGTGATGGAATCATGGCTGAAGTCTGGTGCCCCCATGCTGGGTGGCTGGAGTATAATCATCATTGTGGGGACAGAATTTCAGTGTGCCTCCCCACTAGGAAGTTAAATGTATGTACAAAAAGAAGGGGACTCACAGTACATCACGCTTTTTCTAATTTTCAACTAAGAAAGCATTCCAGAGCAGGCCCTTATCTGAACTTATACATTCATCAGAGTCTTATCCAGGGGTCATTTGGAGCAGGAGCGCATAGGAGCAGAGCTCCAGCAGTTAGATGCACAGGCATCGGCAAGCCCTGCCCCCAGCTCCCAGCAGGAGTGCATTGTAGCACATGTAATATTCCTCCTGGGCCCAGATAGGCTACTCTGGGACTGGAATGACAGCTGCCAGAGTGGAAAGACAGTCCCTAGGGGTGGAGCCTGAGTGTTGCCTTCTGACACAGTTCTGGTGATGTCAGGGGGTGTTGCATATGCAAATTAGTTGTGCTAATGAGTTATGCCAATGAGCCCCTGCACCTCTTTTTCTACAAAATGACCCCTGCTTATACCACAATGGACCTTGGTAACTAGGAGCATTATAATGTTGAACAGAATTCATTCCTGGGGGGGGAGATTTCCCCCAAAGTAAAGAGCAAAATATCTCTATGGAAATCTCAGAGAAACAGCTGAGTCCTGAAAGCTCCTGCATAGTGGAATGTGAGAGCAAATCGGAGGCTGGGAGGAAAGCATGGGACAAGAAACTCAAGGAGATGTTGGAGAGGTTTTATGCAAGATGGTAGAACTCAACAAGATTCATCAGATCTGCCATGGTTTATTTGTGGAAACATCAAGTGACCAGGGATTAGGCAGCTCTGTCCATGTGTGAGTTCCCATTGGTGTGTGAGAGGGACCAGAAGGAACCCATCCAGATCTTCCTAGGAATGTACGTCCCTCGCTCTGAGCTGTGGCCCATCTTTAGTACCTCCTGTTATGTTGCCTGATTGGCAGAACTCCTTTTTAAGGGGAGGACAATCTCTTTTTGATGGACCTGTGTTTCTCCTTCCTTTGGGGCTTGAGATAGGAAATTCTCCTTTCCTTTCTTATTAGTTGCTGCAGCTACTATGAAGCATAAATATCTTGCCAGCACCCTTTTGGGTTTCTGAGGGTGTTTGAAGCCTCTGGGTTTTACCAAAGTTTGGAAATCTGAGCTTAGGTCTTTAAAGAGGGATTGGTTTAGTAACATTAAGGTCATGTATAAGTTATTAACATTACCCTACTGCTTAATCCCAAGACACTGGGAGCTTTAGGAGAATCTGGAATTCTGTGATTTTGAAAATGGCTGTTAATATGGTAATATAAATAATCAGCTTGATTAAGAAGAAGAAGAAGAAGAAGAAGAAGAATGGATTTATACCCTGCCTTTCACTACCCAAGGGAGTCTCAGAGCAATTTACAAAGTCCTTTCCCTTCCCTTCCCCATAACAGACAACCTGTGAGATAGGTGAGGCTGAGAGAGCTCTGACAGAAACTTCTCTTTTTCAAGAACAGCTGTGCCAGTACTATGGCTTGTTCAAGGTCATCCAGCAGGTGCAAGCGGAGGAGTGGGGAATCAAACCCAGTTCTCCTAGATTAGAGTCTGCACACTTAGCCACTACACTAAACTGGCTCTCAATTTTGACTTTTGAAAGTGTATATATAATATCTTGGTTTTCTTTGCATAAAAATCATATAATTTTATTTTATATAATATTATAGCATTTTCCCCTCTGGTCTGCAGTCTCTCCTAGCTAACAAATAGAAGCAAATAAATATACAAAATCAAACAAAGTCTGTACATTTACTATTATAATATTGATCATTCGATAATAAGATGAATCCTTCTACTGTTTTATTTCTTACCCCTCATTTTACCGTTCCTCTCTGCCCTTAAGGTTGTGAACAACATTAATAACATGTAAAAGCAAGGTCCTAAACCTCATGAGTGGTATTGGCAGCACATACGTCATTAATAGAATAGGAGTTTTACCCTGGCCTAGATAACCCAGGCAAGACTGATCTGGTCAGATTTTGGAAGCTAAGCAGGCTCGACCCTGGTAAGTACTTAGAAGAGTGACCTCCAAGGAATACCTGGGCCAGGATGCTAAGGCAGATAATATCAAAGCCACCTCTTTGAAATGTCCAAGCCCCACTAAAGGTCACCAGAAGTTACCATGACTTCCAGGCTCACAAGCACACACACACAAAATATTAAAAAAAAAGTAAAATAAATAAAATAGGAGTTTCGTCAAGCCTTTATGTTGTATCCACTGTCAGGCACTCTGGGAATGGGGGAAAACTTGCTGAGAACAGTTGACAAAGAGAACAGGAAAAACCAAGTGTGTGGCTTGGAATGATTTGAATGCAAAATTATGGTGGTAGCCATTTCCTGTGCAGTTCAATGAAATCACTTAAGGGTTAAATAAATATGTTTTAGAAATTCACTCCTTGTCATCTTCTAGCCCAGTGACAAATTCTCTGCCTTTCCTCTTGGCCTTGCTTTTCAGCAATGTAATTAAACTGACAAGTTTTCCAGCGTTTACTTTTTTTCCTGGTCGACGCAGATTTTAATATTAATGCATTGGTACAACTTGGCGCAACGTAGCATCCAAAGTGCTAATTTATTAGGGGGACCTTTGACAACACCTTGGTGCCACACTGTGATGGTGATGATGAAGAGGAGGCATGATTTCAGAAGGCATCAAGAGCCCGGCATTTCCCATGTCTGTGGTGCGAAATTTCGTTCCATTCAAAAAGAACTTTTGACATAATGACGAGAAGGGGATGAAAAATGAATGATCGGCTGCCAAGTGCATATTTCTTGAAATAAGAATGGCAACTTGACTGCCTTTCACTCTTTCTCTTTTATTCATATTTCTCTCCCGTTTAGGAGACTAGATTGCTCTGAGAATTCAATCCTGCTGCTGTTCCTTAAAGGATTGTTCTCCTGAAAATATATCAGTTAAAGTAAAGTTGTTGAAAGTTGTTATTCCACTTGCTCTGAGAGCAGCCCACAGCAATGACAATAATCTAGAAGAATCGCATTTTTAAATTGAGCTTCGGTAAACTGCCTGCCTCAAGATTTAGGTCCTGGTGAAGTGAACCTTCTGGGCTTTTCTGCAACGTTGTTGACAAATGGCATTGAATGCTCTTGAAAACTTCACAGCACAAAGAAGAAGACTAAAAAGAACAGGGGGTGGGTGGATGGGGGGAGCTGAAAGCTCGCTCCAGTCTGGTCTTAACCTCCTGAACATAACTATCTACCAAAAAAATTGAAACTGAGAATGGGATCATTAACTTGCAAAAAGAGCTTGCGTCAATTAAGGATGTTTAAATACCTGCCAGTCTGGCTCACGTTCGGCTCATCGGTTGTGAGTCCAGAGTGCAATTTCATAAGGCAGTTAGTGAACTGCTCAAATCTGAAGGGGTGTGTGTGTTACCTTCCACGTATTCATACAGCAAAGTTCAGTGCGATCAGCAGCATTTCACACATGCACATTCTTGCACAACCCAATGGGAATCCTAGCCCTCACTTCTTTGCCACAGACCTGTCACCACTGTGCACCTGCAACCACAGAAGGAGATGAAATGGCCACCACGAGTTACTGCACCACCACAAAGCTGATCAAAATGGCAGGCATCCCTATCAGCTGCTGGAAATTTGCTAATCGAGAGCCAGGCCACTCTGGAAGTGGCTAACTGTACCTGTGTTGGTCTGCAGTAAAACTGTAACATTCAAGTCCAGTAGCACCTTTAAGAGACCAACAAGATCTTCAGGATATGAGCTTTCAAGAGTCAAAGGTGTCTCCATCAGGTATCTGATGAATGAAGCTTTGACTCCTTAAAGCTTATACCCCCCAAATCTCATTGGTCTCTAGGGTGCTACTAGACTTGGATCTAACTAACTTACATTATGTCTCCTTTGGCGATACTGGACATACTTAGAATCAACAAGAAGAGGGACCCGCGATATTCGCGGGGAAGGCTCTGGCGATGTCCTCTCCTCCACCCCACCCACCCCGCTCCGGCGATCACCTCCTCCCCACCCCCGGCCCTAGCAATCTCCTCTGCTGCCACCGCCAATCTCCTCCCTCCCCCCCGGCTCCTGTCACCCTCCTCTGCCGCCGATCTCCTCCCCCCCCGGCTCCAGCTATGTCCCCCTCCTTCCCCCCTGGCGATCCTCCTCCCCCTACCCCCCGGCTCCATAGGCGAGGCCCGAGCAGCTTCCAGCCACCGGGTCCACCGATCTCCTCCCCCCCGGCTCCAGCTATGTCCCCCTCCTTCCCCCCCGGCGATCCTCCTCCCCCCACCCCCCGGCTCCGGAGGCGAGGCCCGAGCAGCTTCCAGCCGCCGGGCCCGCCGATCTCCTCCCCCCCGGCGATCCTCCTCCTCCCCCCACCCCCCGGCTCCGGAGGCGAGGCCCGAGCGGCTTCCAGCCGCCGGGCCCGCCGATCTCCTCCTCCCCCGGCGATCCTCCTCCTCCCCCCACCCCCCGACTCCGGAGGCGAGGCCCGAGTGGCTTCCAGCCGCCGGGCCCACCGATCTCCTCCCCCCCGGCGATCCTCCCCCTCCCCCCACCCCCCGGCTCCGGAGGCGAGGCCCGAGTGGCTTCCAGCCGCCGGGCCCGCCGATCTCCTCCCCCACTTCAGCTCTCTCCTCTCTCCCCCCCCGGCTCCGGTGGCGAGGACTGAGCCAGCCGCCGCAGAGTTCCCAGAGCGTTCCCTGCGCATGCGCAGGGAACGCTCTTACTTTTTTGGGGATTCTGATATCCCCCTAGACTTTTTAACACTTTTTAGATTTTTCTGCACACATGGGGACTGCCCCATGTGCGCAGGAAAATCTCCCTGCCCCCCAGGTGCCCCCGATGTGCGGATTTAGATATCCGCACATAGGGGGCCACTTGGGAATTAGATATATAGATTGTTTCTGATATTCCAAAGCCAGTGGAGACCCGGTGATGTGATGGATGCTCAGCCTCATCTGTGTCTATGCAAAAGGCTAGATTTGAATCCAGTGGCACCTTAGAGACCAATGCGACTTGGGGGTATAACCTTTCAAGATTCAAAGCTCCCTTCATCAGATGTGATGGCTGAAGCAGTGAAAGGGACAGAAGACATTTGCCTAACAGGGACTTCTGCATCAAAATCACCCCAACTGACAATTTTTGTGCTCAGTATTTGTCATTTCCACCAGTCACTGCCCTCTCTTGGTGCTTTGGAGAGGGTTTTCTGATTCTGTGCAGGGACATATGCTGTGTCCATTGAGCGATTCCATTTTTTGCAACTATGCACATGCCTGTCAGACAAGACCTTGTATCATCTAGCAAATGAGGGTGATAAGCAAGGCTCCCTCTAAGCTGTGGAATCTAGTGAGCAAAAATTGTACTTTGTGAGCTACTGGCATTAAAGTTGTAAGCGAGCAATTTGGCTATTGCATAAATTAGTTTGGTCTGGAGCCCTCCTTCCTGAGCTAAGACAAAAATGTGTGAGCCAGAGGCTAAAAAACTGTGAGCTAGCTCACACTGACTCAGCTTAGAGGGAACACTGCTTAGGGAGACTGAAATAGTCTGAGCTATCCTGATCAGGCCAATCTAAGGACTGGACAGAAGATATACAGTAGTTGCCCCAAAGCTTTGAAATCTCTTTTCCAGAAAATCATGTACTTTAATGTGACCCTATAGTCATATAAGCCTATAGTTAAAAGATCTCTTTAAAAAATCACTACAGTTGTGAGAGTCTTTCCAAATCGGATTCCTTCAAGGATTCATTGACTCAGGTCTGTGGTGCTGACATCAGATCATCTACCTGAGAACTAGGAGTGAATTAAGAAAAATCAAGTTTTATTAGATCATTATTAAACACAAGAAGCTGCCTTATACTAAGTAAGACCATTGGTGCATTAAGGTCGGCATTGTCTCATCTGACTGTCAGAAGTTCTCCAGGCTGAGGTCTTTCACATTACTTGCTACTCGATCCTTTTAAATGGAGATTCCAGAACTGCACTTCCCTCCCTTAAGGTTAAGGCCTTTGTCAGAAGTGCTTCTTCTTTAGATTTGATTTTCAGTTTTTATGTTGTCGGTAGACTAGTGTACATGCCCTGAGCTTTGAAAAGGCATGATAAACATGTTTAAATAAATAAATAAATAATAAAGGTGCCAAGGGGAAGGGGAAAAATCCTCTTCTTGACATGCATTGCTTTATTTCAACAGTAAGTGAAAATGATGTGTATATTAAACTGTATATGCTATCCACACAAAAAAGGGTCTTGGGGGATCAATTCATGCCCAGCTCAAGGGTGGTTGCCTGGCTCCACTCCCAGGTGACAAGGGTTCCACACAGGGGCTTGTGCCACCTTGTTGTCACCTGTAAAAGACCTGTAAAAGTAGAAGATGTTTCCCCAGCTTGGTCTCCCAGCCTCAGCAATCAACAGACCTGCAGGCGGACTTGGGGAAAGATTTTGTAGACTTTGGCCGCGCAGCACAATAATTCATATATGCAGCTTGTAGATTCTGTTCCTTACTTGGTCCCTACTCCTTCTCACTGCACTTCTTGACCTTGGAAGCTTTCATCTAATTCCTTGCTGCCGCCACCCCCCAGGTTGCCAATTCTGGACTGGGAAATTCCTCAAAAAAAAGGGGGGGGCTGGGGAAGGTAGATTTTTGGGAAGGGAGGAACCTCATCAGGCTATAATGCCATAGTGGTCACCCTCCAAAGCAGCCATCTGGAGATCAGTTATAATTCTGAGAGACTTCCACATGCTGCCAGGAGGTTGGCAACCCTACCCTCCTACTTACAGTCTTTCCATACCTGCCTTATGTTCTGGACTGCCTTTTGACAGTTGACCTTAGCTTGTTTCTCTGGTGAATGGGATTGGGTCATCCTTCCGTTAAACACCCAATTCCAGATTGTCTGTCTGTTCATCCATCTATCCAGATAGACCTTGCCTTTCCATTCTCCAAGAGACCCTTGTCCCGCAGGGGTGTGCAGGATCTATCCAGTGCACAGCACAGAATAGGAGAAAAAATGTACAGGGAATAGAAATGTTCACGTAGCTAGAGCTCTCCTTTCACTTTCTCGGCAGCAATTCCCACTGCTGAAGAGATGAGCCACTATGAGGTTAACTTTAGATTAAAAAGCCACTTATCTGATCGGCAGTGGCAACAGCTGCAGAGAAAGGCAAAATCTATGTTCTAGCTCTGTATGCCGTTCTCTTCTATGTATGCATATTCCTTCTCGGAATCCTGGCAGGGGCCATTTTTATTCCCAGCGTTCTGACACTTGCAAAATAATTTCTTTCCTTCTTGGCCGCATTCCGTCCTCATCTCGTTTATTCCTCTGCATTTTCATCTAGAGATTGCTCTAACACCTGAGCATCTTCCAGCTAATTTGCCTTCTAATTATGCCCACAAAGTGCATCGCAATGCACTAAATGTTCTTCCCAGAGTGGCAGTTAAAAATTAGCCATTGTCCTCTGGCTTGCTGGAAATTGCCCTCACTCTCTCCCCCACCCTGTTCAATCAGTGCAGAACTTTTATGAATTGAAAAAGGCCATGAAAACAGCATCAAAGGACAGGAAGGTTTTTCCTACTCGTTCTGAAGTTAAAAATTCATTCTGTTAGTCCATGTATGTCAAACAGCTTCACATCAGCTGCTTCTGATATAGATTTAGAAATGAGCAAAATCTCCTTATATTATTTCTTTTTATATTCCTATGGAAGACAGGTGTTGCTGTCTGGACACGCATTTTAAATCCGGAAGGGAACAGCAACGACACTGGATGTAAAATGCATGTCCAGACGGCAGCATCTGTCTTCCATTCCCCAGTTGTGGGCATCCCATTCTGACCTGTTTCTGAGCTGGAGTTATTTGGCACCTGGGAAATCCCAATCCTTCCTGCTGCATGAAGTTTCACCCCACATTTCCGGATGTCTGATCAATCCATTGCACTCTCAAGCCACTTGGGAAGTCTGAAGGCAGTTAGCATATTCACACCTCTCTCTCTCCCTCTCTCTCTCTCCCTCTCTCCCTCTCCCTCTCTCTCTCTCTCTCACACACACACACACACACTCACAGGAGCTTCTCAAAAAAGTGTTTTATTTTTTAAAAAAACTTTCAAAGGCCCCGGTCACACGGGAGGATTTGCCACGCGAGAGGGACAAATTGGGGGCACATCAAGCGGGTGCGATCATACCGCAACATCTGGCAAGCATCATGTACCCACCCCTAACCTGTTCCATCTGGCCGAAAATGCGGATCGAAAAGGTACTAGGCAAAATGGAGTACCTACCGGAAGATCCGCATCAATGGCGGGCATGGGATTGCAGACACGCTGGCAGCCTGTTGCATCCTGCAGCTGTCCGTGACCCGTGCATGTGCCCTAATGCAGGACCACCGTGTTGCCTCACTAGGACTCCAGCCTTTGCCTTCCCAGTGTGACCAGGTGCTGATGGAGGGAGAACAGAGCCACAGGGGAGAGTAAGATCGCGCTCCCGTGCTTCTTTTAGCTCCGCATCTAATATGCCTCCCTTCCCCGACAGATTTTTCCACTCATGTGACCAGGACCAAAGAAAGACTCATGTGTACTTTTTTTCCTGTGCTTTCCAGCCATGGGATGGGGAAGGGGTTAATTAAAAAGATGAGTTTCTTCAGAGAGGGAGGGAGGGGGGCAGTCTGAGAATGATGCCCATGACCAGTGTTCCCTCTAAGCTGAGGTATGATGAGCTAGTTCACAGTTTTTTAGCCTCAAGACACAAGACATTTCTGTCTTAGCTCAGGAAGGATGGCTCCAGAGCAAACTAATTTAGGCAATAGACAGATTGCTCGCTTACAACTTTAATGTCGGTAGCTCACACAGTAAAAGTTTTGCTCACAAGACTCCACAGCTTAGAGGGAGCACTGCAACCCCAGCTTTGCTCCAAGCTTTTAAATAAAAATGCCAGCAGCACACAGGACACAAGATGAAGCTTCTCTGTTCTACAAAGCTACAATGGTAACCCGGGCGCAGGATATTGGCCATACCATAGACTCAGATAATTAGGCCAAAATATGGAAAATGGTAACATTTACTAGAGCTATCGCATATAAGGAAAATATATATAAAATGTTTCATAGATGGCATTGGTCCCCAGATAGGCTGGCTAAATGTTATCCAACCCTAACAAACAATTGTCGGAAGTGTAAGAAAAATGTAGGAAAATATTACCATATGTAGTGGACGTGTGGGAAAATACATAGGTTTTGGTTAGTAATTCAAAACATTCTCCAAGAAATTGCAGGTATAATGGTGCCTCTTGAACCAGAATTGTTTTTACTGAATATATTACCAGACGGATATAATAAATCTTATTTATGTATGATTATGTATGTCATCATCATCATCATCATCATAATTTTGATCGCAAAGTACTGGAAATCAGATAGAACTCCATCAAAAGAAGAACTAATTGTGAAACTATTTGATATAGCCGAAATTGATAGACTACTTCTCTTCTTCAAGGAAAAGATGAAGATCTACACATAAAACAGTGGTCAAAATTTTATAAGTGGATTAATAAATTTACTTCACTGTAAGACTCTCTTGAGCATGATATCATACGGCTTTTTCTTTGTGTATATTTTGCAAACTACAAATAAACGCCTAAAAAAAAATGCCAGCAGCACACAGAACACAAGATGAAGCTTCTCTCCCTCCTGGCTTTGAAACATTTGAAATACTGAATTTATCAAAAGCAGTTTCAAAAACACTTCCTTCACACTGAACTACATATCCCAGCATCCTCCTCCAGCAATCCCATTGGCCACCAGCTGCTGCTATTCTGCCAGGAGTTTGAAGTGCTGCTTCCCATACATGCTTATGCACATGCTCCAAAGACAAATGGTTTTAAAAAACCCTGCCCATCCACCCCACTCCGGGGCTGCCACATCTGATCAGTTGACCATGGGGTGAAAATGCACTGAATGGGTTAACAGGGGATATCTGATCAAAACTCTCAGTTACAAAAAAACCTGGATCAATTAGAAGCAGGGCCACACTGAATCAAACTGCATGCCTGACTGCAGCCATTGATTTGTTTGCACTGTGCAGGCACAGGTTTGATTTTATACACTGCTTATGCAATATGTATACATTCTACATATGTCATTTATCTATCTCATTTTACCCATCTTATCTCTTTTATATATGTGTGTTGATATTACACTAGAAAATATTCTAGTGTAAAAAAAAAAAATTGTGCACATAAAGGAAAACAAAAATCAGAATGGGGATTTGGGGATGGGAACGGGGAGGGGGGATCTGAAATCATTCCTAGTTCAATCTAGTGGTTCTGTTCCACTAAGAGGAACCTCCCACTGGAAGAAGACTCCTTCCATTGAAGGAAGGTTAAGACAAAAAATATATTAAAAGACAAAATGTAAAGAAATACAGGATATTTTGAAAGTGAAAGAAATAATGCTAAAGAAGCTAAGGTTGTATCGGAATGGAAGGAACAATAACCAAACCGGAAAAGCCAAAGGGTGGGGGGCAGTTGGAACATGACCTCTGCCTATGTGAGTTCTATGGGGCTAAATTAGGAACACAACTTGCAAGAGAATGTAAGTGAATAAATTTATCTAAGCAAAACCTTCCAGGATATGGAACAATACAACAAGATTTGTGTAACTAAAACACAGAGAGCACGGAGGACAGAAGCTTGCAGTAGAGAATGTCTTTGAATTCAGTGAAGCAATTGGTTATTGCTTGATACAACTTTGTGTCCTGTTATTTTGTCTAATAGCCTGTGTGCTCCATAGACTTCCTTGAATGAATGATACAGCTTTGTGGTGAGGGAAGTGCAACCTTCCAATTCTGCCCATTGCCAGAGTCTTCTGATACAGTCATCTTGCTTAAAGGAACAAACTGGATATCACAGAAACCAGACTCTAGGCTTCAGCTTGAAAATACAATAACAATATGATGCTAATAATAATACCACTCATACTAAATTTGCTCCCTTTCCAATTAAAATGTTATATATATACATTTCAGTTGCCTTAGACAATGGGATAAGACAGGGCTTTTTTGTAGAAAAAGCCCAGCAAGAACTCATTAACATAATAGACCACATCCAGCAACAGAAACTCATTAGCATTTTAGGCCACACCCCATTCCTTCCCTTGGTTTGCCTGGGCACTCCGTGGCTGCAGGGAGCTGGGGCAAGCTCCCCCTTAAAGGGAAGGGAAGGCAGTTTAAATTGTCTTCCCTTGGCTTGCCCAGGAGCCCTTCAACTGCAGGGAGCCTGGGCAAGCTGGCCCTTGGACAGGTCAGGGAAGGCACAGGGAGGCATTTAAATGTATCCCCAATCCTTCCAGGCCCCCCTGTCCCGTCTGCCTCAGAGTCACCCAGGGGGGGGGCTCTCCAGGCCTTCTCTCTGTAGCCACACACACAGAAGTTTTGGCTGTAGTGGGTGTGGCCAACTCTGAAGCCAGCCAGAACTCCGTCCCTGTGTGTTCCTGCCCAAAAATAGCCCTGGGATAAGAGCCTAGAACTGTATACAGATTCTTGACTGACAGACTCTCTTTGCACTTCTGGCCTCCATTCCCAGGTTCCACCGCTACTGGAGTAACCCAATTAGTTTCTGGTGGTTGCCAGAATGCAGAAGGGGGGAAAGCATTCTAGAACTTTAAGGGGAACAGGATGTTGTTAGCTGCATGATAATTAAGGATCAAGAGAATTTTTTTCCCAACAGAGAACATACAGGAACATGCTTGAAACCAGCTGGAAATGTCCTGTAAGAAAAAGTAGATACTATATATATATATATATATATATATATATATATATATATATATATATAAAAAGAGATGACAAAGGAGTGATCTAGCCATTTTCACTAGGGAAGCTGAGAACTTTGCAGCAACTAGGGTTGCCAATCTCCAGGTGGTGGCTGGCGATCTCCTGGGATTGCCATGGGTCTCCAGGTGAAAGAGATCAGTTCACCTGGAGAAAAATGGCCAATTTGGAAGGTGGACTGTATGGCATTGTACCCCACTGAAGTCCCTCTCTTCCCCAAGACCTGTCCCCCTCAGACTCCACCCCCCAAATTTCCAGGTATTTCCCAACCCAGAGCTGGAAACTCCAGCAGCAACCCTGCTCAACAACTGAACATACCATGTGGGATTCTGTCACTTTGTCATGAGCTGATCACTGGGTGTGTTTGGTTGAGGACCAGATGACACATAGGCACCAAACAAGTTTGCATCATATTTTTTGCAAACCTGCCTTTAGTGTGAAAAATGGTGCTAATCCAAACAACCAGCAGACATCATCAAGGACGACTTGGACAAACACCAGGCACTTGTCTATCTTCCTCCCTCCCTCTTTGAATTAAACTGTTTATTTAAACAACTGAACCCATTAAGACTAACAGCACTTAATCCAGCATAAGACTTTGTGGCTGATTTCCCACTACAGCTGCCTTGGTGTTGCACCGCCATTTGCCCCAATACTATTAGTCAATTTCACACAAAAAACAGGATCACGAAACTGTGGGGGAAATCGGGCGAAGCCGCGGGTCAAAATGCAGCCCCGCGGCTTCAGGTGTGAAATTAACCAATCGTGTCGGGGCAAACGGTGGCGCAACACCGAGGCAGCTGTAGTGGGAAATCAGCCTGTGAGTCAGAGCTCATTTCTTCCATAGACTAACATGGCTGCCTCTCTGAAATTAAACAAACAATTGCCTGCCAGGCAGAGCAGTAGTACATCAAGGACTGGGAGAAGTAGAACTCTGTTGGACTGTGTGAGCACACACCATGCACAAAAAGAACATGAGCCAATCTGATGGGTGTTTGAGCATCTATATCTTTTATTGTTGTCCTGACTAGTCCAGTCTCATCAGATCCCCAAAGATAAGGAGGGTTGGCCCAGGTTTATATTTGGGCAGGAGACCAACAAGGAAGTCCATGGTTGCTATGCAGAGGCAGGCGATGGCATGCCACTTCGGTTTGTCTCTTGCTTGCAAACCCTATGAGGATGCCATAAGTTAGCTGTGATTTGACGGCACTTTCCAGCACCACCTTTTACTGTTACACAGAAGTAACATTTCTTGCTTTGTCATTTTAAATTATTTGTTCAGCAAGCAACTCTGATTTCCATTCTTAATGCATTGCTCAGTTTTATTGTCCCTGGTGCTCTATTTAGCTCACCACTGTCATTGAATCGGCGAAAACGGTATTCACATTACGGATGTGACTTATTCCCTGATAAAAGGGGGCAAGTCCTCGAAGACAGCAGTATGATCAAACACAATGATTTCTCAATTTCGAAGTGGCAAGCAAGTGTTTGAGTTATGGATCCCAATTAACCAGTAATTGGTCATAATGCATGCCCCTTCTGAACAGACAGGGCAACAATATTGAAATAAATGGGCTGTTCTTTTTCAGATGCTAGACATTTGAAGTGAAAAACCAGTTTCTACCAGGAAGGCAAACTTTATATTTTAATCAAGTATGACAGATGTTCCAAAATAAATGAGTGTGCAGAGAAGGGAAGGTTACTACTGAGGTGCTTAGTTTATCTGAGATGGCATATACCGTCAAATGCTAATGGGGATAAAACTGCAACTTTGGCCAATTACAACAAGGCTGAAGAAACCCTGAGCCTATAGCCCTTCAAAGATGACATAATGCAAGTTGAAATCAAGGTGCATAGAGTAAGAGCAGACATAAGCGCACTACCCCATCCCCCAAACATACAAAAAATCAGGGCCCATTTCAAGTGGCCCAGGGAAAAAGTCCCTGGGACCCCCTCCTTCCCCCACCACCAGATCCCCACATGCCCTCCTTCCCTTCCCCCCATCTGCATGCCTCCCCACCTATGTTTTCCCCCACACCTGACTGAGAGCTCTCCCACTGTTATATTCACCACTGCTTGCAGCCCATTCCCCAATAGCACTGGTCAGTTAATGTAGATGGGAGCATGGTGGAGCACTAGCAAATATGAGTGGTGCGTTTCTCAACAGCCATGGTACTTACCAGAAGCTCTGGGCCTCAACAGAGGCCCCACCTCAGGTTATGCCAATGCCAACCCTGTTAATGATATTTGAAAGAGTTATTACCAATAACGATTGCAGTTGCTTTGGCAATGCTTGTATATAAAAGGTGTGTATAAATGGCATGAAAGAAAGAAACAAACTGGGAACACCTTCAAAATGGGAGAAACAGCAAGGCTCACAAGAAAGTATGGGGGTGGGGATTAAAAAGGCATATTAATATATTGCTGATTTAAGCAATAACTGTGTACTTCGTTCAGTAGCACCTTAAAGACTAACAGAATTTGTGGCAGGGTAGGAGCTTCTGGGAGTCACTGCTCACTTCTTCTGGACTCTTGCTCTTTTCTACTGCTACAGACTAACACAGCTTCCCATCTCGATCTGTGTACTTTGCTGATTAACATCACAATCCATTCCTCTATCATGTTACAACATTCTAAGCCCATTGGCTTCAGTGTACTTAGAATGGTGTAACTCTGCTTAGGTATTGTAAGAGCTCCAGGAATCTTCTTCCATAGGCTTTTATGACCTGTGTCTCAGTAAGCCCGTCACACCTTACCGGCTAAACATTCTGGCCTGCAAAGTGTTTAACAACCCCTTTTTTTCCTGTTGCAGTTCCCAGCAAGCAAAAATAACAGGTTTATTGAATCTCTGGAGGCTTGCCACACATACCTGCTAGGTTGTGTTTGTCTTGCTAGGACACAAGTCGTAGAAGCCAGATGTATGATTATATCACTATCCATGAACACATATGTCTCAGGAAAAAAAGCAACAGCTCCATCCTCATGAAGCTTGTCTATCCCTATGATTGTCCATGTTTTTAGTCCATTAGTGAATTCCTTCTCAGAAGTTCCTTTACTGAAACACGGTGAGGAGCAAGGCCTATGCTGCACAAGCCACTGACCTGAGGAACAATCTACCAGATATAACTATTTGTCCTCTAGTCTTCAGCCTTTTGGATGCTATTGTTGAGGTGAAACACTGCTTTTACTGACAACAATACAAAACATCCATTGACATGAATGGATTGCAGCCATATCCCTCCTTATATATAATTCTGTTTTGGTCATGGACTCTCCTGAACATTCCAACAAGCTCTGAAATCAGTTTGCTCCCTGATCTGTCATTCAGAGGGTCTCCCTATCCACTGGCTGCTTTGCCTGAGTCCTGCCTCCAACATTCTAAACTGTTCCTCTCCCTCCCATAGCCAGTCAGAACACAGAGGTCATTTGCATATGTGGCCTGACTGGCCTTTGCCACAGAACACAGAGGTCATTTGAATATGTGGCCTTTGCCTCTAACATTCTAAGTTTGCTGTTGCTGTTCTCAGGTAAAATGTGTCCTGAGGTAAAATACATTTCTCCTTGGTTCCTGTTGGGGGAGACCATTGTTGCCAATCTCCAGGTGAGAGCTGAAGATCACTCAGAATTACAACTGCTTTCCAGATGGCAGAGATCAGTTCCCCTGGAGAAAATGGTGGACTCCGTGTCCTTATATCCTGCTGAGATGGCCCCTGTATGACAGCCAATGTGACACAGCAGTCAGGGCTTCAGAGAATGGTAGAGGCTGCAGATGGGTGGAGGGAAGCTGAAGAGTGAGGAGAAAATAAAGGTAGGTTGATGATTGGCTGGGAAGGAGATAGGGTTGCCAACTCCAGGTGGGAAATTCCTGGAGATTTGAGGGATGGAACCTGGAGAGGGTGAGGTTTCAGGAAGGGTGGAACCTCTGACAGGTACAATGCCATAGACTCCACCCTCCAAACCAGCCATTCCCTCATGGAGAACCATTGTTGCCAATCTCCAGGTGAGGGCTGGGGATCACTCAAAATTACAACTGTTCTTCAGGTAGCAGAGATCAGTTCCTCTGGAGAAAATGGTGGACTCTATATCATTATACCCTGCTGAGGTCACCACAGCAAATTGACACTGAGTGCCCAGGACCAGGGCAGCCGCCCAGAGCCTCTTTCTAGAGTCCATTGTATTTATTTCCACAACGGGCCTTATTCCTAGTATATATATATATATATATACACACACACACACACACACACACACACACACACACACACACACTAGGGAGCAAAGCCCATTGTGGTGGAAGACAACGGGCCCTAGAAAGAAAGGGAGGGAGGTGGAAGGGAGAGGGGGTTGGAGGAAGGAAGGAAGGAAGGAAGGAAGGAAGGAAGGAAGGAAGGAAGGAAGGAAGGAAGGAAGGAAGGAAGGAAGGAAGGAAGGAATAGGGGGAAGAGTGAAAGAAAGGAGAAAGGAAGAAAGGAAAGGGGAAAGGAAGGGAAGGGAAGGGAAGAGGGGCAGAAAAGGGCTTCTCTGGGCCTAGAGAAGGCCTTTTCTGTCCCCCAAACACCATCCACTGGACCTTCTATGGGGGCAGTAGGCAGTGTGGGGGGGAAAAGGGCTTCTCTGGGCCTACTGCCCCCATAGAAGGCCCAGAGGATGATGTGTGGGGGACAGAAAATGGCTTCTCTGGGCCTACTGCCCCCATAGAAGGCCCAGAGGATGATGTGTGGGGGACAGAAAAAGGCTTCTCTGGGCCTACTGCCCCCATAGAAGGCCCAGGGGATGGTGTGTGGGAGACAGAAAAGGGCTTCTCTGGGCCTTCTGCCCCCACAGAAGGCCCAGGGGATGGCATGTGGGGGACGGAAAAGGGCTCCTCTGGGCCTAGTGCCCCCATAGAAGGCCCAGGGGATGGCGTGTGGGGGACGGAAAAGGCCTTCTCTGGGCCTAGTGCCCCCATAGAAGGCCCAGGGGATGGCGTGTGGGGGACGGAAAAGGCCTTCTCTGGGCCTAGTGCCCCCATAGAAGGCCCAGGGGTTGGCGTGTGGGGGACAGAACAGGCCTTCTCTGGGCCTACTACCTCCATAGAAGGTCCAGGGGATGGTGTGTGGGAAACGGAACAGGCCTTCTCTGGGCCTAGTGCCCCCATTGAAGGCCCAGGAGATGGCGTGTGGGAAACGGAACAGGCCTTCTCTTGGCCTAGTGCCCCCATTGAAGGCCCAGGGGATGGCGTGCAGGGGACGGAAAAGGGCTTCTCTGGGCCTAGTGCCCCATAGAAGGCCCAGGGGATGGCGTGTGGGAGATGGAAAAGGCCTTCTCTGGGCCTAGTCTCCTCATAGAAGGCCCAGGGGATGGCGTGTGGGAAACGGAACAGGCCTTCTCTGGGCCTAGTGCCCCCATTGAAGGCCCAGGGGATGGCGTGCGGGGGACAGAAAAGGGCTTCTCTGGGCCTAGTGCCCCATAGAAGGCCCAGGGGATGGTGTGTGGGAGATGGAAAAGGGCTTCTCTGGGCCTAGTGCCTCATAGAAGGCCCAGGGGATGGTGGGTGTGTGTGGAAAAGGCCTTCTCTGGGCCTACTGCCCCCATAGAAGGCCCAGGGGATGGTGTGTGGGGGGCGGGAAAGGCCTTCTCTGGGCCTAGTGCCCCATAGAAGGCCCAGGGGATGGCATGTGGGGGACGGAAAAGGCCTTCTCTGGGCCTAGTCCCCTCATAGAAGGCCCAGGGGATGGTGTGGGGGGGGCAGAAAAGGGCTTCTCTCACTTGCCTCAGCCTTGAGGGTCTGTCCCTGCACTCACACTCCAGACAGTCCTCTCCTGTCGGAGGACTGGAGCAGACTGAGCTGAAAACACTGACTGGGGCTGACGTGGGTGGGACTTTGCGAAGCAGCCAGTCAGCCCTGGCCAGTGTCTTCTGACTGCCAGTTCTTTAGCCGAATCAGTTATGGCAAGCATAGAATGTTGTGGAACCAAAATTCAAATATTTATAAGGAGAGGATATACACAGAGAGAGAGAGAGAGAGAGAGAGAGAGAAATATTTTCAGATACACTTTTAGACATTTGTCCAGGCAGGGCAATCTGTATGTGGATTCCTTGCTGAATGTATTGTGCATGCAAAGGATACTACTAGTTTGGGCAAAACAAATGCCCTGGATTGGAGATCTAGAATAGGGAGTGATATGTCCTGGATTAGGTACAGTCCCTCATTTCATAAAAAATGAGAATTACACCAGCTGTCTTGGATACACATGAACATACGATCCATTGAGATTCTAGGAAGATACATTTTTGTATAGAAGATCATACAAAGGTTCCCTAAGTATATCGATCCAATAAGATCATTGTTCCAAGGGCTATAGAAGACATCCCTCTACCATGTCATGATCTCCAAGGCAGTAGTATGAAAATGCTACCTGTTAAGAGTGTGTAGAGTGATAGCAGTACTTTGGGTCTGGTTCGTTTAGAAAGGAATGGCCTGGTTCTCCTAAAGGATGAGAACTTTCTCCACGTAAGTAAAATCGTAACTCTTCAATCATTCCTCAGATTACTTAATAAAACTAATCCTTAGCATTTCAGCATATAATGTGACAATTGAAACAATCACCCCACTTTGGAGTGTGGATAGCACTTATTTATGTCAGTCTTGGTTTCCCAGAAAGGGAGAAACAGTAGCACAAATTAGGCCTGTAGAAACCATATGGATTTCTGTCTACAGCTGGTCTGGTGTAGTAGTTAAGTGTACAGACCCTTATATGGGAGAACTGGGTTTGATTCCCCATGCCTCCACATGCAGCTGCTGGTGTGGCCTTGGGTCAGTTACAAGTTCTTTCAGAGCTGTTCTCTCAAAGGCAGTTCTCGAGAGAGCTCTCTCAGGTGCACCTACCTCACAGGTTGTCTGTTGTGGGGAGCAGAAGGGAAAGGAGATTGTAAGCCGCTCTGAGACTCCTTCAAGTAGTGAAGGACGGAGTACAAATCCAGTCTCTTCTCTTCTTCCTTTCATATTATATTGGGAGTATGGTGGAAGTCACCCTGACCTGGATGGTCCAGGATAGCCCAGTGTCATCAGATCTCGGAAGTTAAGCAGGGTTGGACTTGGTTAGTATTTGGATGGGAGACCACCTAGGAACTCCAGGGTCACTATGGAGAGGAAGGCAGTGGCAAACTCCCTCTGAAGGTCTCTTGCCTTGAAAACCCTAAGGGGTCACCATAAGTCAGTTGTGACTAGATGGCACGTTACACATACACACATCGTGGAAGTGGGTGTGTACCTACATTGCTCCACAATGGACTGATGCCTAGCAAGGTTTTTGAATGAGACCAGAGTCACAGAAGTCCCTTTCCACTAGACCCTTCTTGATAGCCTTGAGATCTTCTAGAAGTTCCTGTTCGGTCTTGATTCTGGAGATGGGGAGTTTGTTGGGTGGTTTGACTGAAGCGTATCTCTACACCTTATGTTTGGCTTCGCTCCTAAAGCATTGTTAGGTCGTTTCAAATCCCCAAGAAGGACTGGGCTCAGAGCCTAAACGTTTCTTCCAGCAGTCTGAAAGCAGAGATCAAGGCTATCTTCTGAGTACAACAAAGTGCAGTCTGGGAGCTCAAGCTTTGTGGTGCTTTTCTTTTACTCTGTTTTACTGTAAATGCAACATTGGGTCTGCTATAAAGCATTTAATTAAGGGGGGGGGAACTTTAGCTGAGGATCGTAAAAAGACAAAGCTTTAGTGTAGCTGCATTCAGGGAAGCAGCTGCCCTGCCGAGAACGCTCAAAACACAAATATGAAAGCAGTATCTAAGGATTGGCTTGATAAATATGTTTATGCATGCCATTAAAAGTAAAATACCATTGTGTCTTTTCATTCCGGGCCTATCTTCTCCATGTGTAAATGTAATCGTTTCCTTTAAAAGAGGGAATGCATTTACAGATAGCATGCTATCATATATATTTTATCCTCTTTTTTTAAAGCTGAACTTCAATTCCAATTCTGTTCCACAGCTAGTACTAACAAAGGGAAGAGAAGTTAAATTAAATATTTGTCGAGCTATTCAGCTGCAGATGGATGTTTTCCAACAAAATTAAGTTTCATCTCGAATCAAGTATTGTATATAATTTATTTGTGATCCGCATCCTCTGTGTCTCAGCCTCTATATCAATTATTGATTTTTGCTAAATATTTCAGGGCAGCCAGTAGTTCTGAGAATGTAGTGAACATCTCTCTCTCTCTCTCTCTCTCTCTCTCTCTCTCCCCCCCCATTCTCAAGCAACCCAAAACATCTGCCTGAACCATATTTATTTTATTAAGCTCTATGGAGTGAAAGGTTTCCCCCAATCAAACATAATAAGAGTTGCTGAATCAGGGGGTAAGTACAATTTTGGGCAACAATCCCTCCAAGGGCTACTTTCTGCAAACTTCTGTGCTGAGTTTGCCTATTTTTTTTTATATAAAAGCACACCTCTCCATGCAAAACTAGACTGGGCAGCGTCTCATGGGATTCAGTTCAGAGAGCTTTATGGTTAGTAAGGATGGCCTTGCCCCACTCTTCCTGGCACACGGCTAGAGAGCTATAAGGAAGGACGTATGTGCTCAGAAAAAGTATTAACTTGGCGTGTGTGACTGAAATCTGGCTGGATCATATTTGCAAGTCTGTTTGACTTCTATGAGCTCCAACCAGTCCTTTTTCTACCACTCTTGAGGATATGGGGAGGAGGAATGATGACAGACCTCGGTAAATCTTTGTTCTGCAGATACTCAATGCAAACAAGAGCTGTGGTTTATTTAATTAGTTGTGTGTTTGCATGCATGTGTGTATGCATGCCACCACCAATCAAGCTGGTAATTGTTCAAAGCTCTTCGCAACTGACCACACACAATGATAAACTAAAAACAACAACAACAACAACAAAACAGCTTACAAATGATAGGGGGGAAGGTTGTGCCCAGAGACAGGGATTCTTGTCGACAGCATGGGACTTTCTTGCTTCCCAAAAGGGAAGTGGGGGGGGGAACCCAACCTTAGGAAACAACTTTCTTACCTCCCCCATCTCACTTCAGCACAAAGGTCTCAACAAAATGCTGCCCCTGAAGAACACCCCGAAACAGCAAGAGGAGTGCAATGGCTGGGGGGGGGGCATTCAGAAAACAACAACAAAGATTACATTTATGGAAATTTATGGCTGGATACAACCCAATGTATCATCATCAGCCACAGACAAAAAAAGGGTAGGTAGATTTAAAAGATCTTTTAAAATTTACCAAAAAGGTGTATCCTTGAATATTTGCATCTTTTCTTGGATAACATGTTCAAGTGGTGGAAGTTTATGTAATACAAAGAATGAATACCCACCGTGATAACAGAAGAAATTATTTAAAAGAGAATGTCCATACACATTTTTGTGAACAGAAATGGATTGATCAAGGAATACAAAGAAAAAAGTGTAAACAAAAGATTCTCTGACCCTGTCTGTCATATGTCCTATATGATCCTAATCTAAAGCAGACTATTTAGTTTAGTCATTGGGGAGAGGCTGTGGCTCAGTGGTAGAGCATCTGCTTGACGTGTAGAAGGTCCCAGGTTCAATCCCTGGCATCCCCAGTTAAAAAGAACAGGAAGTAGGTGATGAGAAAGACCTCAGTCTGAGACCCTGGAGAGCCACTGCCAGTCTGAGTAGACAATACTGAGCTTGATGGACCAAGGGTCTGATTCAGTATAAGGCAGCTTCATGTGCGTTCAGTAGTTTCAGAAGTGTATTTATCATTTATTATTTTAGATTTATATCCCACCTTGCCTGCAGGTGCAGGCTCAAGGCAGCGTTCATAGACTAAAATACCATAAAATATAAATACATAGATACATAACAATAAAATTTCAAACCGTAATATACATAAAATGCACATTGATTCAGATGGCGATTACTAAAGTGGGACGATATAGCTGAGCTGGTGTCCAGTTGTCTTGATGTCAGTAGCATAGCATAGGGCCTTGATGGTACAATTTCCAGCACTCATTCCTCAGTGGCAGCCCCTAATCGAAAGCCTGGTGGAAGAGCTCTGTTTTACAGGCCCTGTGGAACTGTAAAAGGTCCCGCAGGGCCCTGATGTCTTCCGGGAGCTCATTCTACCAGTATGGAGCCGCCACTGAGAAGGCCCTGGTTCTGGTGACAGCCAGTCTGGCATCTTTTGACCCTGGGACAGTCAGGTGATTTTGAGTCCCCAACTTCAGTGCTCTTTGGGGGACATGTGGAGAAAGGCGGTCAGGTAGGCAGGCCCCCAGCCATATAGGGCTTTAAAGGTAAAAACCACAACCTTGAAGCGAATCTGGTATGCTAGTGGCAGCCAGTGCAGTGCCTTCAGCACAGGCGTGATGTGCTCTCATATAACAAGAACCATCAGCAGCCTAGCTGCTGCATTTTGCACCAGCTGCAGCTTCCAGATTTGGGACAAGGGCAGCCCCATGTAGAGAGTGTTGCAGTAGTCCAATCTCGAGGTGACCATTGTGTGGATCACTGTTGCCAAGTCATTGCGTTCGAGGAAGGGAACCAGCTGCCTGATCAGCTGTAGATGGTAAAAGGCTGCTACCTGGGCCTCCATTGTTAAGGTGGCATCCAGGAGCACTCCCAAACTCCTGACCCTCAGCGCTGGCCCCAACGGTGCCCCATCAAAGGTCGGTAATGGGATCCCTAACCCGACCCGCTCCAATTTAGGCACAAGACCTCCATCTTCATCAGATTCAATTTCAGTCAGCCCAGTCTCAGCCAGCCCGCCATGACCTGAAGTGCCCGGTCCAGGTCCTCTGGGGTAGAGTCGGACTGGCCACCCAACAACAGATACAGCTGGGTGTCATCCGCGTATTGGTGGCACCCTAGCCTATGCCTCTGGGCAATCTGGGCAAAGGGGTGCATGTAGATGTTAAATAACATCGGGGATAGCACCACCCCTTGAGGAACCCCGCAAGTCAGCAGGTGCCTCTGAGACAACTGCTCCCCTAGTTGCACCTTCTGTCCCCAACCTTGGAGAAAGGAAACAAGCCATTGCAAAGTGAGCCCCTGAATCCCTGTGTTGGCGAGGTAGTGGCTCAGTAACTGATGGTCGACCGTGTTGAATGCCACCGACAGGTCTAACAACAACAGTATCACCGTGCCACCCCGATCCAGGTGCCTCTGGAGGTCATCTGTGAGGGCAACCTATGCCATCTCCATTTCATGGCCCGGGCGGAAGCCGGACTGGAAAGGGTCTAGCATGGAAGTGTCATCCATAAAGCTCTGCAACTTAATCACCACCGCTCTCTCAAGTAATTTACTCAAATAGGGCAAATTTGAGTTCCCCATTACCTTGGAACCTTACTCCAGGCTGCCTGTCCTTTGTCTGGTCCATATGGTCATGGTTGCAATCTATGTTAGAGTACCCTCTGACAGCTCCCTCCTGCAGGCTGCTCCCAGATGGTCTTTGTCAAAAGTGTTTCCCATTCCCCTTGTGTCCAGGGAGTTTATCTCTTTTGTCTTCCCACCCATTGTGCGAGTTAAATCTTCTCTTCCTGTTGTACCCAGGAAGATATACTCTAGCCTCCCCTATCCCAAGTCTCTGTTACCTTCTATGGATCAAATTTCCACCAAGATGTGATCTGGCCATTTTATGGTGTTTAGCTGGGAGATTTGTTTGCATTGATTGATTGATTGCATTATTGATTGACTGACTGACTGATAAATATAAATATAAACAAATAAAGCTTTGCTAACTGGGTGTTTTGCAGGATGATTCTTGGAATGAGTGATGTTCTGACAACAAATAACTTTCCCGTTTCCACTTGGCTAATCTTTTTAAAAAACAATTAAAGGGGTTGAAAGCCTACAAATATAGTGAAGGGCATTCCTCCACTTTGGGAATTCCACAACTTTTGTGCCATGACTGAGAAGACCCTTTCTTGGGCTGTCACTTGTCTAGCCTCAGATGACAGGGTCACCCAAACCAGGTATAGAAATAGACAGTCCTTAAGGTAATTGAGATAGTTTAGGTTATTTTTCAGCCTGGAAATCCTACAATGGTGCCTGTGGAATTGTCTCTGATGCTGAGTCCACTTTGCCTGGCTATGCTCAGCATGTTGTGACCTTTATGCCAACCAAGGGTTACACTGGACCCAACACATGGGAAAGGACTATGCAGAGCATAGTAGGAAGAAATTGACTTTTGGGATCCTTGGGCTACTGAACCAGCTAGTATTGGTCAAAAGATTAGGGTGGAGTTTACTCGCATGTCAATTTATTCAATTTTTTTTAAATGGCCCCTCTGCTTCCAATCTGACACTCTCGCTTTTTGCATATCCCTGTTATCTATGTGCAGCTTGATCTGAATTTGATTCCAATCCAGAGTTCCTTCAGTTAATCATAACTAAGGAAATTCAGGAAAAACATCAACAACCTCAGATATGCAGATGATACCACTCTAATGGCAGAAAGTGAAGAGGACCTAAAGAGCCTCTTGGTCAGATGAAAGAGGAGAGTGCAAAAGTTGGCTTGAAACTCAGCATCAAAAAAATAAGATCATGGCATCCATACCCATCACTCTTTGGCAAATAGAAGGGGAAGTCATGGAAGCAGTGACAGAATTCACATTCCTGGTATCCAAGATCACTGCAGATGGTGATTGCAGCCCTGAAATTAAAAGACACCTGTTCCTCGGGAGAAAAGAGATGGCAACCCTAGACAGCATAATAAAAAGTAGAGACATCACCCTGCCAACAAAAGTCCGTATGGTCAAATCAATGGTATTCCCAGTAGTGATGTATGGCTGTGAGAGTTGGACCATAAGGAAGGACGAGCGCTGCAGAATAGATGACTTTGAATTATGGTGCTGGAGAAGACTCTTGAGAGTCCCCTGGATTGCAAGGAGCTCAAATCAGTCAATCCTAAAGGAATCTACCCTGACTGTTCCCTGGAAGGACAGATACTGAAGCTGAAGCTCAAGTACTTTGGCCACCAAATGAGAAGGGAGCAATCACTGGAGAAGACCCTGATGCTGGGAAAGACTGGAGGTAACAGAAGAAGGGGACAGCAAAGGATGAGATGGTTAGTCAGTGTTGCCGATGCAACGAACATGAAATTAAGCAAACTCCAGAGGACAGTGGAAGACAGGAGGGCCTGGCGTGATGTGGTCCATGTGGTTGCGAAGTGTTGGACTCGACTGTGCAACTGAACAACAACATCAACTGCCCAACTGCTACAATGTAGCTGCTACAGATATGGCAGAGCACAAAACCAGCAACCCCATTCCAAAGATTGGAAAGAACAGTCATAACCTCTGTGTAGGTCTGTAAAAGAAAGAAAATACACCAAGACATGCTGAAATCAAGCCTTCTTTCTTCATTGTTTACTGAAACTGTGTGTTGTTGTTTTTTTAAACTGACTTACATTGGGAGATTCATAAACAGAACACAGAAAATGGCCCTGACCTGGTGCTCTCTGGAAAAGGTTCTTTTTTCTGTAGTGTTTTTTTGCAACACCTGGCAGAAGAAGAAATATTTATGGCACCAAACAATTCTGCAGCCTTCACCAGGAGAAATTTTCTTCCTTAAATTTATGAAGCCTTTACTAAATGAAGACTAATAGGTTTTCAAGATTCCAACTAATCCAAATGCCTAATTTACCATTAATCCTATTTATTTCAGTAGGATTTCATTCTAATTAAATATGCTTCGGGCTGCAGTCTTTTAACAAACACTTGACATTTTGCAAATTTTCAGGAGAGGGGTGACACATACATTGTTTGTAGCAGAGTTTGGGTTTTGACATTGTTGAGCAACCTTCAGTTGAACATAGGAAACTGCCAAATGCATGACTTGCCTCTGAAACTTCAACCCTATCCTGCAAAATGCCTCCTTTGGACAATAGATACCTTTCTCATTGCATTGAATGTTACTGAATCAGCCCAGGCTAGCCCGATCTCGTCAAATCTCAGAAGCTAAGCAGGGTTGACCCTGCCTAGTATTTGGATGGGAGGCCACCAAGGAAGACCAGAGTCACGACACAGAGGCAGGCAGTGGCAAAACACCTCTGAACGTCTCTTGCCTTGAAAACCCTACAGAGTCACCATAAGAAGGCTGTGACTTGACAGCAAACAACAACTCAAACAAATGACATGTGCAACGAGAGCCAAAACTGTCTTCACATGATGAAGGAACCAGTTCAACACTCTCCCCTCCAACCACATAAATAATATATCACATGAGTGAGGAGTTTTGTATAGATGGGCCTGGTAGAAACTTTGAAACATTAATACACATGATCCCATGTAGGGCTGCCATCCCCCCATTGGGGGTGGGTGATTTTGGGGTCCCAATATGCCGGTGACCAACTGGCCTGCGGGGGGGAAGCCCGCCCCCAAAGAGTCCCGCTGTGCCTGGTGTGCCCAGCATGATGACATCACCTGGAGGGCACATCGCACGGGGGATGGTCTAACATTTGGCTAAAAACTCAATGCTGCTAGAAGATCCAGGGGAATGGACTGAAGCCACCCAACAACAGAAGGTAAGGAACTGGCAACCCTAATCCCATGCTGTACGTACAATCTAATGCATCATGAAAGGGAAACAAAAATCTGATTCATTTGTTGAAATGACATAAGTACTGGAACATATCCTGGTAATAAGCTTGCAGGCTGGGCTGGGTTCCCTGGGACCTGATAATTTGTACCCATCCCTTCCTTCACATTTGGACGGAGCACGTGCCTGATCACGAAGGCCAGGATGATTTTTCAAGATAAGGGGGGAGGGAATATTGTGCAAACCATTACTTGAGTAGTTGGGTGTTGATGTAGACCATTTGGCTCACACGAGATGGCTGTCTCTAAATGTTAGAGCATCTGTTTTGAATGCAGGAGGTCCCAAGTTCCAGCTAAAGGTCCCCATCTCCAGTGAAAACTGTCAGGTGATACAGAAAACACCTGTATGAAACCCTGGAGAATGGCAGCCAATCTGAATAGACAAGACTCACTTTGATAACCACTATACAGTCGTGGACAGTGCACCTGTGAGTGCCTACTGGTCTGGGGCTGAGGCCCAATCTTCTTGCCCATTTTAGAAAATCCCTGGAAAAGAATGATCTTAACCCATACCTGCCCCTCACTGTCATGGTGCCACGCAGGGTAAGAGGCGGGTCATGCATGTTGCTGCTTCAGGAGAGCAAGAAGTGAACGATGGGCTTGGGCATTCCCTTACAGTAGAAGAGCTAGGAAAGATAGCAGCAGTTTGGTGATTCCCCACTCCTCCACATGCAGCTGCTGGGTGACCCTGGGTCAGTCACAGCCCTCTCAGAGCTCTCTCAGCCCCACTTACCTCACGGGGTGTTTGTTGTGGGGAGAGGAAGGGAATGAGATTGTGAGCCTCTCTGAGACTCTGAGTGAAGGGCGGGGTATAAATCCAATCTCCTCCTCCTCCTGTTTTAGAGGTAGGGCTACAAAATGTTTTGTGGAATCACTGTTGTACGGGAAGTTAATATTTTTCTATTTACTCCTGTCAACCAGGGAAGAGGAAAAGTCCCCGTGTTTACATTTTAGGTAAATAGCTTCAAATCTCCACTGTCCCTACTCATTTATCCAAGGAAGTTTGTGAACTGTTTTGAGCAGTGCAGTCCTATCACCTGTGAAGAATAGCCCTTTTGAATAATTCAGTTTTGTGTAGTTTGCGGAAGGCCAGGAGAGCAGGAGCTTTCACTGTAGCACGTCAACAGGGCTAGTGAGTCAAAAACACCTGCCTGTCAAGATCAGCACTGTGAATTCAGACTGGCAGCAGGTCACCGGGGTCTCAGGCAGCGGTCTTCCCCATCACCTACCCCTCGATCCTTTTAACTGGAGATGCCAGGGATTGAACCTGGGACCTTCTGCATCAGAGACAGATGCTCTACCACTGAACCATGACCTCTTCCCATTCCTCTAATTACTCGACAGAGTGTTCCCCAATCATATGCTACAAATTCACAATCTCCCGCTGCCTTTACGTCAGCAGGGCCACCAGGCAGCAGAGGGGAAGTGCCCTGAATGCAGAAGGATTTTTCTTGTTCTGTCACATACCTCCAAAGCGAACACTCGACAGATGGAAGTTAAAAGAGAAACGTGCTGGCCGCTCGAGGCGCATTTTCATGTGTCGCTCAGCTAAGTTTGTTTCACTTCTAATGCTTCGCTTTGCTCAACCTGTGAATAAAATATTAACTTCTTAAAAATACTACAGGAGCTTTAACTTGCAAATGGCCTCCAGAGACAGTGTTCCTCAAAATATCCCAAATTCACAGATGCTTTATCTACAGGGATGCACAAAACTCCCCTAAAGGATTGTAACAAGTTTTACTGAAATGCTTCCTCCTCCCCTTGAAATTCCTTCAGTGGTACACCTTAAGTATGAAATTTCTAGGTAGGTTTTAAAATTCTGCTTTGGGCAAAGTGTAGATTTAAAAAATATATATATAAAATTTTGAAGCCATATGTCAGCTTTTCGGTGTGCAAAAAAGGGGGGGGGATTAAAATACAAAGAACTGGAGAACAATGTAGTGGCAGCTGTATAGTGGTACCTATAAGATGATGGGACGGGATCCAAAGCTCTGGGCTACTTTTTTGGAGGGGGAGGGGAGCCCTTCTACCTATTGAGATAAATTGGTCCTTCCATGTGGCAGAATTTGAAGCACGTTCTTTCCAGGTGACTTCAGATTTCAGTGAAGCTCATATAGGAACAGTTTTTTTTAAAAAAACCCCAAACCTATGCCAGCTTCTGGTGATTAGGGCTTTAAAAGCTAAGGCCAGCAGCTTGAATTTGTCTCAGATACATATAGACATGAAGCTGCCCTTATACTGAATCTACCCATCAAGGGCATTATTGTCTATGCTGACTGGCAGTGGCTCTCTAGAGTCTCAGACAACCTGCTACCTAATCCTTTAAACTTGAGATGCTGAGGACTGACCCTGCAATCTCCTGCATGCAAAGAAGATGTTCCACCAAGGACCCGTGGCCTCACCTACAGGAACTAGCTTCAGTACTGGAGTAATACAACCCCATCTGTGAATACCAGAATGTCTGGCTATGGCATTTTGCAATGTGAGGATATGTGACATCACACTTCACCACTGCCTCAAATTTACTAGCCTAGCTATCTGGACTCTTTTTATATCCCTTTTATTTCATTCTGTGCTCAGGGGGGTCTATGGCTCTTGGTACTATTAAGTGACACATGACCATTGACACTCATTCAAGATTGAATTTCACCATATATCTACCAGCTGTTATAAGATTGGTACTAATTTATGTGAGGGTCCAAAGTCGCAGATAAAATCAGGTTCTTCTAGATGAACCACCGATTAGGACATGGCTTTCTGACAATTCTGTGTAGGGTGGCTGTACAACAGAGCCAGTCCACATGTTATGTTAACTCCTGATGACACGTGGGATTCACCATAGGTGATATGTGTGCATTCTACCTCCTGCAGCAAGTAAAGAAAATGCATGAATCATATACATATTTCCCCTGCTTAGAGGGTCTATAAAAATGGCCCACAGCCTCAAAGCAAATGAATAAATTGAATCTCTCTGAATTACCACTCCCAGCAACCAGATCCAACCATCTAATACCTTGGATCTATATCGCCTGACACAAGGTTTTTCTGCACCTGTTATTTCCATCACTTGTGTCCTTCATTTCTTTTCTGCATGTGTTTTGCCCTCTCTAGTGGTCACTTTGATCTTTCACAGCTGTTTCTATGTTGTTTTTGTTGTGAGCACTATTAAAGTGCTCGTAAAAAAACCCCGGAGAAACAGTTCTGAAAGATGGAAGTGACCACTAGAGGGAGCAAAGCACATATGGGAAAGAGGAAAAAAGGTGCAGTACAGGCACACAACCCATGGAAATGAGCCTTGCAAGAAAGCCCTCATTCTGCATCATACTGTGTTTAGTGTTCATGGTGTTACATATTCTATAATAATCCAGGCCAGCACAACATGCAATCCACCAATAACCCTGCCCTTCACCAATGTGTCATGGAACTCCAAGTGTCTGATGATCCCTTTGTTTCTTCAAATTTAGGCAAGCCACAAAAGTTAAGATTTTATCTAGATTCTTGAGAGCCACCACAAATGGCCAGTAGCTTGCACTATGCTTAGTGGATCACAGTTTGTACAACCCTGCCTGTCCGGAATCATGGCTGTCATGCATGTCTATCCTCATGTGGATCAATGCCTTTTATCTGGCCAGCAGAGCCATGTCCACATGGGGTGGCAAAGCTGGGCAACATAGGAACTGTGGCTTGTAGCAACAGCCTTGGCAAGGCCTCCATCCCAGCAGGGGAGGGAGAAACCTCTCCCTGGGCATATGTCAGTGGACCTAGAAGAGCAAAGGTTAATCTTATGTGTCCAGGAGCTGGGAAGGATGGAAGGAGCTATATAAGCTTCCTTAGCTACAGGCAGAGTGGACTGCCTATTAATTTCTGTCCTGGAAGACTGGTGGCATGGCTAAAGTGCTCATGGCAGCCCCTGGAGGCATCTACAAAGAAACAAAATACAAGGAGAGAAAAAGAGGTTAGCCAATAGATGGCTGGGGGAGGTGGTCCTGTTCTAGAAAGAAAACGTTTCCCCGTACCCCCTTCCACAGCAGATTCCTCCACTGTTTCTCTGGGCTTCTCTGATAGCTCCAGCCTAGAATAGGTTTCTTGAAGAAGAGGAGATTGGATTTATACCCCACCCTTCACTTCCCAAAGGAGTCTCAGGGTGGCTTACAGTTTCCTTTCTCTTCCCCTCTCCACAACAGACATCCTGTGAGGTACGTGAGGCTGAGAGAGCTCTCTTGAGAACTACCCTTGAGAGAACAGCTCTGAAAGAACTTGTGACTGACCCAAGGTCACTCTAGCAGCTGCATGTGAAGGAGTGGGGACTCAAACCTAGTTCTCCCAGATTAGATTTCGTGCTCTTAACTAATACACCAAACTGGCTTTCTTGGACAGAAACCCATTTTTTTTAAGGTGATCCCAAAGCTGCTGCTTCTCTAGTGGGTATGTTGTGTTTAGGATTGCCAAGAGAACTTGATACATGTTTACTTGGAAGTCATGTCCCTTGAAGCCAATGCCCTTTGCTCCCTGGTTAAGAGCCCATAAATTTCCAGAACTGCTTTGTTTTCTTCCCCTCTGTGCACTTTGCTTGCTGCTGTAACCAAGACCTTCCTAAACCACTTGAAGTTTGTGAGCTATCCAGCCAGTCTTCTAATAGTCCATGACCAGCCTTGCTGGAATTCTGTAACAGAGATGCGTAATGTTTCCCGTCAGCAGCCACAAAAGTTCCATTTTTCTTCTTTTCCATTTGTGATGCCTTCCCTTTGGGTATGCATTTCAGATTTGTCCTTTCATGAGCTTCCCAACAAAAACACAGACCTCTTCTGTATGCATTTACTTACTTAATGTATGGTGTTAGTGAAGCTTGTAATGCAAGAGTGACAAAAATTTGGTGTTCAATGAGCTTCATCAAAACTTTCAGATAGAAAGAATATCCATCCATCCATCTGTCTGCCTGCCTGAACATAAGAACATAAGAGAAGCCAATGTTGAATCAGACCATTGGCCCATCTAGTCCAACACTCTGTCACACAGCGGCCAAAAATACCATGTGCTATCAGGAGGTCCAGCAGTGGGGCCAGGACACTAGAAGCCCTCCCACTGCTGCCCCCTCCAGCACCAAGAATAGAGTGCAGCACCTGCCCCAGACTGAGAGTTCCCATCTATACCCTGTGGCTAATAGCCACTGATGGACTTCTGCTCCATATGTTTATCTAATTCCCTCTTGAAACTGTCCATGCTTGTAGCTACCACCACCTCCTGTGGCAGTGAATTCCATATGTTAATCACTCTTTGGGTGAAGAAGTATTTCCTTTTATCTGTTCTAACCCGACTGCTCAGCAATTTCATGGAGTGCCCACGAGTTCTTGTATTGTGAGAAAGGGAGAAAAGTACTTCTTTCTCAACTTGCTCAATCCCATTCATAATCTTATAAACCTCGATCATGTCACCCCTCAGACGTCGTTTCTCCAAGCTGAAGAGCCCCAAGCGTTTTAACCTTTCTTCATAGGGAAGGTGTTCCAACCCTTTTATCGTTCTAGTTGCCCTTCTCTGCACTTTTTCCAATGCTATAATATCCTTTTTGAGATGTGGTGACCAGAACTGTACACAGTATTCCAAATGAGGTCGCACCAATGATTTATACAGGGGATGAATGCCGTCTGGGCCTGGGGATTTATTAGTTTTTAAATTGTCTATCAGTCGGAGGACTTCCTCTCTTGTTACCGCAATCTGATTCAGGTCTTTCAACCCCCCTCCTGAAATCAGTGCTTCTGGAGTGGGCAAGCACTTCTCCTCTTCCACAGTGAAGACAGAGGCAAAAAATGCATTCAGCTTCTCAGTCATTTCCCTATCATCTTTCACTACTCCTTTTGCCCCTTGGTCATCCAAGGGCCCCACTGCCTCCCTGGCTGGCTTCCTACTTCTAATGTATTTGAAGAAAGTTTTATTGTTGGCCTTTATGTTTTTTGTGATATGCTCCTCATATTCCCTTTTTGCTTGTCTGATCACAGACTTGCATTTTATTTGCCATAGTCTGTGTTCCCTTTTATCAACCTCACTGAGACTAGCTTTCCACCACTTAAAGGAATCCTTCTTACCTTTTACAGCTTCCATTACTTTATTTGTTAACCATGCAGGCTTTTTTCTATACCTATTTGTACCTTTCCTAACCTGTGGTATATATTTTTTCTGAACTTCTAGGATTGTATTTTTAAATAGTCTCCAAGCTTCCCCAATGGTTTTGACCTTCTCCACTCTTCCTTTCAATTTCTTCCTCACATGTCCCCTCATACCAGAGAAGTTACCCCTTTTAAAGTTAAAAGTGGTTGCATCTGTTCCATAGCACAGTCATTGAGAGTGTCTAAAAACTCAATCTCTTTTTCCCGACTAGAACTCATATTGACCCAATCAATGTGTGGGTAGTTCAAGTCACCTATTACAACACAGTTATTTCATCTAGCCGCTATATTTAATTCATTCATCATTTTATAATCCTCCTCTATCTTTTGATCTGGTGGGCGATAACAAACTCCCACTGTTAAGCCTCCTTTTGGACCCACTATTTCAACCCATAGCATTTCCAGAAGTGAATCCAATTATCTTGCCCTCTCAATCTTACTGGACAGTATACCCTCTCTGACATACAGAACCACCCCACCTCCGACCCTTCCCCCCCTATCCTTCCAATATAATTTATAACCAGGAATCACCGTATCCCACTGATTTTCCTCATCCCACCAAGTTTCTGAAATACCCACAATGTCTATTTCCCCCCCAACACCAAGCATTCCAACTCCCCGATTTTACCTCGGAGACTTCTAGCATTTCTGTATAAACACTTATAGTTTCCCACGTTTGTTAAGCCCACAGCTTAACAAACTGTCTGTCTTAACAAACTGCCTGTCTGTCTGTCTGCCAGTTTGGTGTAGTGGTTAAGAGCATGGATTATTATTATTATATTAATAATATAATAATAATGACACCCTCTGATCAGTGTTCCCTCTAAGCTGAGTTAGTGTGAGTTAGCTCACCGTTTTTTAGCCTCCAGCTCACAGATTTTTGTCTTAGCTCAGGAAGGATGGTTCCAGAGCAAACTAATTTATGCAGCAGCCAAATTGCTCACTCACAACTTTAATGCCGGTAGCTCATAAAGTAGAATTTTTGCTCACAAGACTCCACGGCTTAAAGGGAACATTGCCTCTGATACCTTTCCAGGCTCCCACCAAGTGTTTTTAGAAAGTGGATGGAGGCAGGTGGGGCTATTGGTCATTGGAGATTTGATTGGCTGTGCAGATTTATTTTTTAAAAAAATATTGCTTGGGCAGCAGCTGCCAGCACAGCACAACATGGTAGCCTTTCCCTAAAGGTGCCAACAGGGTCACACACACACATCTTGGACATTGTACAAAAGAATCCTGACCTTCTAGGCTGCCCTGATGCAGAAACACTTGACACTCTGCTCTGTGAGCCGAGCTTGGTTTTTCCAAATACATCCCTGCCATTCCATTAGCTTTGCTAACATGGGGCTCGCTGACTTTGTAGTAGCACTGCTGCTGAGTTATCATTGTTATATGAAACAAAACAAAACAAAACAAAATCCCTGCTGGTCACACAGGAGTAGCCACACCAGTGGCGCCATGACAGCTGTGCCCTGTGTTTTGTTATGTTCTCTGTGCTTTCCGACTCACGAGGTTGTGTGCCGCAGTACCGTTTCCCCCCTCACATTCTCCAATCCTGCACAATGCAGAAATACATGAGGAATCAGGAGAGAGTGGGGAAAAAAAAAAGATGCTAGATTTGTACCTCTAGGCAATTGCGTTCAAATATATTCCAGAAAGATAAGACTCGATGCTTGCTCAGAATTCTAATCAGTGTTTTTTATTTGGCATTGATTGATATTTTTTTTTCTTCTCCCCAAAAAGTACTTTAAAAATAAATAAAAGAAAAGGGTGAGTTTCCTTCCCTTTTGCTAGAATTCAATTGATTTCTTTAAAAAGGATCCTTTTCCATTTGGTTGATTGCTTTCTATCCCCTGACCAGAGTTCTGGAAAGGTACGTGGGAGAGGCTGCCTCTCCGATGTACCTGTCCAGAACTGTGGTCAGCCCAGAGGCATGGAAGGAAGCTGACAGGGAAGCCTGGTGCCAATCAACACTGTCCTCAGTCCAGTTCTCTTTGAAAGATCTCTTTGGAGATCAGCACGCTTCTAAAAGTTTAATGGAGCTACCTGGGCAGGTGGGCAGGTACCTCATAGTGAGGGGGTATGAATACACTGAGAAGGTGTAGGGATGCCAGGTTGCCATCATCCCAAACCCTAAGATTCATTGGACAGGGCTTAGTGATGTCGTAGGTGGGCTCCAGTGATGTCATGAGAGTACATCCTGGCAAGGCTACATGGAATAAACCTCTTAAATGTAGCACTTCCACTCTCTGCTAAGTATGTACCTCATGGTATCTGTGTCACAACTATGTAGCTTTGAAGAGATGGGCTGTTCAGCAGAATAAAACAAAAACAGGCAACAGAGATCTGTCCCCCTAAAGAAAATGGCTGCTTTGGAGGGTGGGTTTTGTGGAATTATACCATGTGGAGGCCTCTCCCCTCCCCAAATCCTGCACTCCTCAGACACCACCACAAAATCTCCAGAAATTTCCCAAGCTAGAGCTGGCAACCCTTTCCAGGCCTGGTGTCAATGAATTCTCCAGCAAAGGCCAAAATAGGGTTTTGGCCCTCCCCCTATCTTTTACTCACAGAAACTGAAGTTTGGAATGCTGTGGTTGCCTAGCAACAGCTACTGAGGTGATCCATTTTTAAAGTCACAGGCAACCCCTTTACCATTTTGGGTTTTTTTTAAACCCTCCAATGTATTTTTTTTAAAAAAAAAAAGATTTCAAATTTTTCTGCAAACTTGGGGCCCTTTTCAGGTTTGTAGAAAGAACTCAGTGTCTTTTGGGAAAAAATCTGCCATTCCTTTGACAATCTTTTCCATCTTCTAGATGCAACCAGAATAATTGTGAGGATTTTCTCTCCGAGGCTTTCATTTTATGTGAACATTGGGAAAGTAAAATGGGTCTGAAGGATAATACTCAAATTTCCTATCAACTATTGTGTCTGATTTTCTGATCTTGGCAAGTTGCATAGTTATGTTTTCATTTGTTCTATTCTTTGAACAGAAACAAATTTCAGACCACAACTCTCAGCAGAAAGATGAGACACAAAGTGTGGCTGCCAGCTATGGTATAGTCAAAGCTTCAGGCATGAGGTCTGCAAAGCATGTTTGAAATAGAGTTGCCAATTCTGGGTTTGGAAATGCTTGGAAGATTAGCTTGGAGGTTTAGCCTGGGAGGATGGGGGTTAGGGAGGGGAGGGAACTCAGTAGGATATAATGCTCTATAATCCACCTTCCAAAGCAGCCATTTGCTCCAGGAGAATAAATGTACCAGATAAATAAATAATACATAAAGAACAAAATATGTAGTCTGGAGATCAGTTGTAATTCTGGAAGATCTCCAGTCCCCGCCTGAAGGTTGGCAGCCTCACTTTGAAACTTCATAGTGGAACTCTATCTTGGTGCCTCCCTGTGGGAGGAGTCCAGAAAATTATGACATGATGAACCCTGGCTAATTGAGCCAGAGTGTTGCGCTGCAGGAGCCTTGCACAGCATTCATGGACTATGGCTGTAAGCTGAACTGTGCAATAACTGTGCCAGTGACTGAACTGTGCAGTAGTCCGATAATGGTGCCAGACTGTAGACCCATGCCCAGCTGAGAGAAGCCTTGCCAGGAAGCAGTGTACCAGCCAGCTGTGGACCCACAGTGCTCCTCGCCCCTGCACCCATGCAGGAAACAAATCAACCTCCCTGATGCCAGCAACCAGCAAGCAGAAGCCATGCTTTACAGCAGAAGCCTGAATGGTTCTGTAAAGGACTCCACAGAAGGACTTCTTCTCCAGTATGCAGGCAGCCTTCCCCCCCACCTTCTCCCAGCATTACTGCATGTACTCATCCTCAAACAATAGAACTTGGTTGTGACGAGATTACCTGAGTAGCCAAACACACCTACTGTCCATCAGAATAACAATGACGCAGATCACCGGATCTTTGGCTAGCCAAGCACCTGGAATGACTACCTTTTCTTTTCCTTTGTCCATTCTTAGAGGTGTCATTGTTAGTAAACATTAAACCAATTGCCCAACACTTAATTCCATTATTTGACCTCGTTAAGAAACTAGCAGCTTCTAGCTCCTTCCTGGGAACCATGTGACTTGGTGGCCCATACCCCAAGCCCCTCTTAGGGTATATAAGAAAAGCATCCACCCATTGTTCGCTGTCTCTTCTCCTGACTACCTAACCCCACCCTATCTAGCTGACTCCATTTGTCTGGAGTCTACTACATGTGCTGCTGGCTAACACATGACCCCTTCCCTAGTATTTTCCCCATTTTTCTCTGCAGAATCTGCTTGCTCTGTCAGACTGGTAAAGTATCACCTCTCATCGATGTTTTCCTGCTAATGTGTCTGTGTACCTTTCTATCTAAATTCCTAGCTCTGTATTGTTTGAGTGTATGATTGTTTTATTGTATGTGTGTGTGAAATTATTCAGTAAAGAAACCATTTTATTTAAGATCTAGTCTCCCTGACTATTTCTGGGGATCTGGATAAATTGGACTCTGGTATACACAAGTTATTGGTCCCATTATTAAGCCTGTTGCCATTTAATAATCCAATTCCCCACCCTTTATTAAGAAATAAGGCAATTTGGCTAACAAGAGTATGTGGGGGCAGTAGTAGGAAGGTGGCTCTCATCTGTCAATTGTTTTAAAGAAAAACCACACCTTATTTAAACAAAGTGGTGCTACCCCAAATGGCAGCCCCCTATGGAGTTCCACCTTGTAAGCTCCTGCTCAATTTTGACTAGGTCAAGAGAAAGGTACAGAAGACAAACAAAAGTGATTTGCAGGCAGCAAAAATAGATATTGTTATTGTTGAAATCAATGAAGATGATCCAGAAGATTTTGGCGAAATCAGGGAGTTTTTCAGGACAGACAAAAAGAAATATTTCTTTACACAGAGAGTGATTAAAATGTGGAGTTCGCTGCTAGAGGATGCAGTGATGGCCACATCTTTAAAAGAGGATTAGATAGATTCATGGAGGATAGGTCTATCAGTGGCTATGGCCCTGGTGACTAATGGACAACTCCTCACTCAGAGGCAGTAAACACGTGAATTGCAGAGCCAAGAGGCGACATCAGAGGAAGGCCTCGGCCTCTATGCACTGCTATTGGCACTCCAGAGGAACTGGTTGGCCACTGTGTGAGACAGGATGCTGGGTTAGGGTTGCCAGCTCAAGGCTGGGAAATACCTGGAGATTTTGGGTTAGAGCCTGAACAGGGTGGGGTTTGGAGAGGGACTTCAGTGAGTCTTAATGCCATAGAGTCCACCTTACAAAGTAGCCATTTTCCCCAGGTGAACTGATTTCTGTTCCCTCGAGATCGGTTATAGAATCATAGAATGACCGAGTTGGAAGGGGCCATACAGGCCATCTAGTCCAGCCCCCTGCTCAATACAGGATCAGCCTACAGCATCCCTGACAAGTGTTTGTCCAGCCGCTGCTTACAGACTGCCGGTGAGGGGGAGCTCACCACCTCCCTAGGCAGCTGATTCCACTGTTGAACAGCTCCTAATACCAAGCTGGTACTTTCCCACCCTTAATTTAAATCCATTACTGCAAGTCCTACCATTTGCTGCCAACAGGAACAGCCTCCTGCCCTCCTCTAAGTGACAGCCCTTCAAACATTTCAAGAGAGCCATCATGTCCCCCCTCAACCTTCTCTTCTCCAGACTAAACATTCCCCTCGGCCTTTCCTCATAGGGCTTGTTCTCCAGGCCCTACATAATCCCATGAGATCTCCATCTACCACCTGGAGAAGGGCAACCCTAACTGGTCCAGGTGGACCACTGCTCTGTTCCAGCAGGGCTCTTCTTATGTTGTTATGTTCTCAGGAAATACCTGCTAACACATTTTGACCTAGTAGGTACTAGCAGCCTTTTCTGGCTGGTGTGATTTTGTCTCCCTTCAACTCCTGATTTGGCCACTTGCAAATGACGAGGCACAGGTTTAATCTATGCCTTTTGTCCATCAATCAAGGCCTACACAGGAACTGGTTCCCCCCTATAGTGTATAGAATCTCTCACTCAGTGTTGTACCTGTTAGAAAAGACAATATCTGGCATACAAAGAAGAAAAGAAGACCCTGAAGGTGGCAGCAAGAAGACAATTAGATAGGATAGTAAGGTCAGTTTGGTGTAGTGGTTAAGTGTGAGGATTCTAATCTGGGAGAACTGGGCTTGATTCCCCACTCCTCCACTTGCAGCTGCTGGATGACCTTGGGCAAGCCATAGTTCTGACAAGAGCTGTCCTTGAAAGGGCAGATCTTGAAAGAGCTCTCTCAGCCCCACCTTCTTCACAGGGTGTCTGTTGTGGGGAGGGGAAGGGAAAGGAGTTTGTAAGCCACTCTGAGACTCCAAGTGAAGGGTGGGGTATAAATCTAATCTCTTCTCTTCTTTTATTCTCTCTCCTGTCAAGTGTCATTCCTCATCTGTCTCCAGATTGCTACTCTCAGGGCAATTTCCCCTTCTTCTTGAAAGTGCCACATTCAGTCTTACTCTCTCTCTCTCTCTCTCTCTCTCTCTCTCTTCCTCTCTCAGCTAGAGATGTAATTAGGAACCTATCTCTGTCTCTCCTCTTTCCTATCAAGTAAGTTAGTTCCTAAATAAACTACTCTTTAACTAGTGTTTAATCAGGTTGTGCACTGTTACTGTGCTAATTACTCTGCCAACGGTACCATTGTACGTTTCCATGCCTGCCCTGTGCATCATGGGGAATTCCATGCTTTCATAGCAAGGGTATGTGACATTAAACCCACACAGTTGCCTGGTTGCTTGCAGGTGTTTTCTAAATTTTGCTGATCCTGGGGAGGCAGAGTTCACAGGGAGAGAAAGCCCAAACTCAAGGATGTTGTTTTTGATGGAAGCTCTGCAACTCCCTCAAACACTGAGTCTGTAAATCCTCATGTCATCACCAACCTACTGCTTAAAACAGAGCAGAACTGCAACCCATAATCACACAAAGGACACGTATAGTTAGCTGCTTCAGTTTCAGAACAGAGAGATGCTCACAAAATTTCAGGGAAACTGCCATGTCTCTGATGACTGTATTAGTGTCAGCCTACTAAAAGAACTGCAACCCACTTCAGAGAACACATTTTAAGATGTGCATCGCATACTTCTCCAAGAAACGAAATAATTAAAAACTTCCATCTCCTCTGCTTATTGTATTTATAATTAACAAAGTAAACGGAAAAAAAATCCCTGCCTTTTATCTTAACATCAAACACCGTTGCATTTCTCAGACAAATTGAGCATTCATCTTTCTCTGACGTGGCTTTTGAAGCGTTCATACCTTTCTTTTCTCTTGCCCTCCCCAGTGTTTATGAATACAGGTAAATTAAAAATGCCTTGTAATGAAATATGTTTTTTTTAAAAAAAAAAAACAGGATTGGAATGAAAGGGAAACTCACGCTCTTCCAGTATCACAGTCAAACAATTCCCTTGAATGTCTTTGTATCTATCCAACAAACTTCCCTCCTTTTAAAAACTGTTTTTATACCCTTCCTATCCTATGGTAAAGGTAAATCACCACTATGTATTCTTCCTTTCACCTATTCAAATAGACACGGAGAACAAATCCCAAGGAAAGCGAGAGGTTCCTCACAGGTCTGAGGTCCACAGGGAATTTTCTTTAAATAGACTCAGGATAATGAAATCTTACAGCAAGCCCACACAACTTGTGCTGTTAGAAACACAATGCACTAAATAGATACTGCACCCACCTGAGGCACGATAAGCCCCCTGCTGGGCTGATTGCTTAGAGGTGCAAAAACCAGAGAAGAGTCAATTTATTTCTTTATTATTCATACCTTGCTTTTCTCCCCAATAGAGACTCGAATGTATTCTCTCCTCCTCCGTGTTATCCTCACAGCCACATGGTTCATAGGAAAGTTAGAATAGGAGAGAGCGATTGGCCCAAGGTCACCCAACAAGCTTCCTTGGCAGAGTGGAGATTCAAACCTGGGTCTCCTCCCAGATCCTAGTAGGACTAGGGTTGCCAACCTCAAGATGGCAGCTGGAGATCTTCCGGGATTACAACTGATCTCCAAGCAACAGAGGTCAGTTCACCTGGAGAAAATGGCCGCTTTGGAAGGTGGACTCTATAGCATTATATTCCACTGAAGTCCCTCCCCTCCTCAAACACCGCTGCCCTCAGGCTCCACCCCCCCCAGATCTCCAGATGTTTCCCAACCTGGAGCTGGCAACCCTAAGTAGGACACTATAACCACTACAACACCTTGGCCAAAAGAATATGACTGGTAGAATGACTTCATCTTGGTACAATGGAGTCAGCTGTGATTGGTGCGTTTTAGGGAGGATTCCAGCTCCCACAATGGCTGGGGCCGCTATGGTATCCTTACAAGAGGGCATCAAAAGACAGTCGTGGAGGTGATGGGGGCCTCCTATGCATCATCACGAAGGCCTCATAGTTGCCCAATTCTGCCATCCATCCTGTAGCTATGTGTAGGGTTCCCAACACGGCCTTGGCAAAAGGCTGGAGATCTGGGGGACAGTGCCTGGGGATTGTGGAGGCTGGGGATGATGTAATGTCACTTCTTGGTGGCACTCTAGGCTGCCTCCCCTAGTCTCTCTGGTGCTTTCTGGAGCATTAGTATGAAAATCTAGAGCATTACTATGAGAGGCCATTGTTTGCTTCTAGAACTCAGTTCCTCAGGGGTAGAAAATTGGGGCTGGAGCACATAATGAGATTAAGGGGGGGACATGATTGCTCTCTTTAAATATTTGAAAGGCTGTCATTTGGAGGAGGGCAAGGAGCTGTTCCAGTTGGCAGCAGAGGATAGGACCCGAAGCAATGGGTTTAAATTATACGCAGAAAGGTATTGGCTGGATGTTAGGAAAAAACTTTTTCATGGTCAGAGTGGTTCAAAGGTGGAATCAGCTGCCTAGGGAGGTGGTTAACTCCCCTTCACTGACAGCTTTCAAGAAGAGGCTGGGTGAATATTTGTCAGAGATGCTGTAGGCTGGTCCTGCATTGGGCAGGGGGCTGGACTAGATGGTCTGTATGGCCCCTTCCAACTCTATGATTCTATGATTCTACCATCCCCAACCCAGGCAAATGAGAGGCATAGTTGTACTGAAATCCTGGCCCAGCAGCTCCATTACTAGTCCTTGCCATCCCCTAGTAAGGACACCACATCACCCCCTCCTACAACAATTCTCAGTAATGGGGAATGGAATCCTCTCTGTTATCCCCCCGTATGGGCTGCTTTATAGTGCTACTTCCACAGAAGAGGCACATCATAATCATTAATCTCAGAACACCATGGAGAAAATAAATTGGTGGTACAAATCTCATAGAATCATACAGTTGAAAGGGACCTCCAGGGTCATCTAGTCCAACCCCTACACAGTGCAGAAAATTCACAAATACCTCCCCCTCCACACCTGCAGTGACTGAGGTTCCATGCCCAGAAGATGACAAAAAAACCTCCAGGATTTCTGTACACAGGAAGCTGACATGTCAGTGGAAAGTCTTCTAGCTTCACTGTCTTCAGATTAGTTTCACCTCTACTGCAAAGTTTCAACATAGCGGTCCTTTCTAATAAGCTATTCCCTCTAGAGTTGACAACTCTGGGTTAGGTCATTCCTCGAGATTTGGGGGGTGGAGCTTGGGGAAGGGAAGGTGGGGTTTGTGGAGGGGAAGGACCTCATCAGGATGTAGTGCTGTAGAGTCTACCCTCCAAAGCTGCCATTTTCTCCAGGGGCCCTGATCTCTGTAGTCTGGAGTTGTAATTCCAAATCTCCAGGCCCCACATGGAGACTGGCAACCCTAAGGCACCTGCATGTATTGTTCGAACTGAGCTGGAAACCTTTTTGGAAAAGATAATCAGCCTGGCCTGGATGGCCCAGGCTAACCTGATCTTGTGAGATCTCAGAAACTAAGAAGGGTCACTCCTGGTTAGTTCTTGTCCCGGAGACCACCAAGGAAGTCCAGGGTTGCTACGCAGAGGCAGGCAATGGCAAACCACCCCTGTTCATCTCTTGCCTTGAAAACCCTACAGGGTCACCATAAGTCAGCTGCAACTTGACAGCGCTTTCCACCATCACTCTCTTTAAAAGGAGATCTTTGGTCGGAATGTGGATTCCAATTCCGATTGCAAGAGACAGTCGCTCGGGTCCTGTGAACAAGTTGCCCCCCCAGTTGGAATAACGAGATGAACCGCCTGTTCCCAAACGGGATATGCCGAAAGGTGCTCACCAGTTCCGTTTCTTGCTTGCATAAACCTGCCAAGTGACCAGACTAATTAAGCACACCCACAATAATTCCCTTAAAACCACTGCCCACAGTGCAAGGTAGGCAAAAAACACCACCACCACGGTCGCCAATATGGGTAGAAGTGAAAAATTCCTACCTGGCCCCTTCAAAATGACGACCAGCCAAAGCCTGCACTGATAACAGGGTGGGAGGGTGGGCGAGCACGCGGAGCAACTGACATCGGGCGGGAGCGGAGCCTGGCCCTTTGAAGCGGCCGGCTCCGCCCCCAGTCACGTCGGGACGCTGCGTCCCGCTCTGTTGCCGCCTCCACCCCAACGGAGCGGCAAAAAAGCCCCCGCCCACCAGCGGCGTTGCCGGGCGGGCGGGAGCTCCGTTGCCCCCCCAGTTGGAATAACGAGATGGACAACAGAATGGAATTAAACAAGGGCCACTTTATTAACTATTTAACAGAACATTGCAGCGATAACAACTAAGCAAGCATGGAACAGGCAAGGCAGGCGTCACTTCCCTGACCAACCCCCTTGCCCTTAAAGGGCGGGTCACCCAGCTCCAGCCGTGAGCCATTTACTCTCTGGCTCGTGACCAGCAGCCCAGCAACTGGTTGCCTTCTAGGAGCGCCTACCCCTGAAGCCTTTCAACTTGCAGGGAGGAGCCCGCCATAAAAGGTTCCCAGTGGAGGTGATCACCACTCCCCACCCTGGACCCTGAAATCCGAAGGCAGTTCCTGGTGACCGCCTGTTCCCAAACGGGATATGCCGAAAGGTGCTCACCAGTTCCGTTTCTTGCTTGCATAAACCTGCCATAGCCAAGGTCAAGCCTCTGCTTTGGCCTTTGCTCCCCACTCAGCAACCTAGTGCCGACCTAATTCCTTGCTGCAAGTCCCGCAAAAGATCCCATTGCCCTTGAAAGACAAGTGCACCCCGTCATCCCTATACAGGTCTGGGAACACGACCCGTATATCGGGGTGCGGCAGAAACATCCCCAATCCAGCATCCATGGCCTTTCTCAGCTGCCTATTCACTTTACGCCGGGCGCGGTCAATACACCTGGGGTCCTCTAAGTTCCGCCACACCTGGCGGGGCAGTATGGCAGACCATACTATCATTACGCCGGGCCACCTTGCTCTTATCCTCGCAAGGTCTGCCTCAGCCTGCAACACAAGGGCCTTGCCCTTCAATAGACCCAAATCATTGCCCCCCAGGTGTATGACCAGTACGTGCGGGGGAGGCCCCGTCCTCTCGTGGAACAGCAAGGGAAGGAGCGCAGGCCACCGCATGCCCCTCCGACCCAACCATTCCACCTCCGCCCATGCGCTAAGGCCAAGCTGAGAGCCGCTGGATGTCCTCTTGGCCTGCTGAGCCGCCCAGAAGACCATGCTGTGGCCGCAGACAGTAACCCTCTGTCGCATCCTGCGGCCTGCAGCATCTGTAACAAAACAAACATTAATAAGCGAAAGTACAGTGAGGATAGTCAAATAGCACAATTCCGGACATAACCCTTGTAGCACCTGGACTTCCAACGCCCTATCCTTTGAATATCACTGCCAGTGTATCCCATAGCCGCAGCCGTTGATGCCGTTCCTATCCGGAAGGAGTGGGTGCCAAAGTGAACACCACCCAACCCCAATTGAGCAAGCGCCTTCTGTGTCACACTCCAAAATTGAAATTTAGTGAGGGGGGTACCATCCCTATGCTGGAATAGGTAGCCCCTACCCTCACCTCTTAATGCCAAAAAATGGCTCAAGGCCCACACTGGGCACAATTCGACCTCTGAACATTGGTCAAGCTCAATAAACTTCCCCTTGCCACACTGATCGGTCTTCGACCTGCGTAGCCTAATACCCACTTTGGAATCTGAGACAGAAACGTCATGCCGTTCAAGAGCTAGGCCAGACACATCCTGCCGTGAGCTAGCAACCAGCTCACTGACCCGCAGAGCCCCCAAAAGGCGACCAGCGACGCTGCATGAAACAAAGCAGCTTCATAGCTATCAGCGCAGACTGTGTGCCACTGGTCCCTGAGGCCCTTCAAAATAGCTGGGGTCAGGGGTTCTCTGGGATCAGCCACTATGCCGCTCTCCCTGGACCAACCCTCGAGCATCTTCCGAATACGGAAGTCGCCCGTATGATCTACATGTCCCGATGCTTTGCTAGCATAGGCCAGAGCAGCCAACTTGGATCTGATGGTACGGGCCGAGAGGCCCTCCCTCCTCAACGTCACGCAGAACTCCATTAAATGAGGAACAGGTATGGGCCAAAGCTGCCGCAAGCCTGCCCCCTCCCTAAAGGAGAGGAATTGCTTACCCGCCCTCATGTAAGCCCTGCGAGTGGAAGGGGCGAGTGCCAAGCTCATTGCCCTATCGGCCTCAGCCCGCCAATCTGCCACACCCCGTCTGGCATACGCACCGGGAACTGGTCGGCCTCTGGAGCCAGCTGACGGAATCTCTCCATCTGTTTACGAGAGAGAGCGTCAGCGACCCCATTATTAACTCCCGGCACATGCCTAGCCTTGAACATTATATTATTGTGTAGACACTGCAGAGTGAAGGCTCTGACCAGAGCCATGGCCCTGGGGGATTTGGATGTCAAGGAGTTAATTACATGTACTGTGGACATGTTGTCGCACCAGAAGTGGACGGTGTGGTTGGCAAAGTCCCCTGACCAAATCCACACTGCTGCAACAATCAGGAAAAATTCCAGGAAGGTAAGGTCAGTGACCCACCCTGCCCGAAACCACTCCACAGGCCAGTCCTCAGCACACCAATGACCCCGGAAATATACTCCAAAGCCGGAGGAACCCGCCGCATCAGAAGCGACCTGCAGCTCCGCCTCGACTAATAGGTCCTCACGCCAAAAGGACACCCCGCTGTATGACTCCAAAAATTGCTTCCATACAAGGAGGTCGTCCCGGATCCCCCTGGTGACCCGAGTCCTATGATGGGGAAGACGCAAACCCCTCATAGACTCGCAAAGTCTCCTAACAAAAGCCCGTCCAGGTGCTACAACTTTGCATGCAAAGTTGAGGTGACCAACCAACTGCTGCAACTCCAGAAGGGTTATTTTATTCTTCCTACTCGTTATGTCTATTAATGCCTGTAGTGAAGTTAATTTATCCAAAGGCAATCTGCAGAACTGTCCCACCGTGTCAATTTCTATTCCCAGGAAAGTCAAAATAAGGGCCGGGCCTTCAGTTTTTTCCTCAGCCAGAGGAACTCCCAGCTCCCTTGCCAGATTAATGAAGCTGGACAGCAAAAATGCACATTGACCCGTACCCCTCCTTCCTGCCAATAAAAAATCATCAAGGTAATGGGCAGTACTGCAGAGGCCCGTCCTGTACCGCAAGGCCCATTCCAGAAAGGAACTGAACCTCTCGAAAGCGGCACAGGATACTGAACACCCCATAGGAAGAGCCCTATCCATGTAAAATTTGCCCTCAAAGGCAAAACCCAGGAGCTCAAAGTCATCCGGGTGGACAGGAAGGAGACGGAAGGCCGACTTAATGTCACATTTTGCCAGTTCCGCTCCCTGTCCACAGCTGCGGACCACCCGCAAGGCCTGATCAAAGGAGGTGTACCTGACAGAACACAACTCCTCAGGTATCGCGTCGTTCACCGACTCCCCACGCGGGTAAGACAAGTGGTGAATGAGGCGATATTCTCCTGGTGCCTTCTTTGGCACAATTCCCAAAGGGGAAACCCTCAAATTAACAACTGGTGGGAACGAAAAAGGACCCAGGACTCTGCCCTCCGCACATTCTTTGGCAATTTTTTGCCCCACTAAGTGCTCCATACCGTGTACTGATTTCAAGTTAGGAGCCATGTATGGAGTCCGAGAACCCTGGAAAGGTATCCTAAAACCTAACCTAAAACCATCCAACAGGTAAACACGATCACGCTGATTCGGGTAATCCCTTAACCAGCGTGCTAAAACTTCCAACTTTATTGGACTAGGTCCCTTTATCACGAGGGGGTTGTAGCCCCCACCACCTCCGGGGCGCTTACCACCTCTACCTCCTCCCCGACCTTTAGGTTTGGGGCAATTGGAGAGGGAATGAGGCCCGGCACACAGTGGACACTCATGCCGGAATGAACACGCCTTCCGACCACACGTTCCATGGGAGGTAAACTCCCAGCAAAGCGGGCGTCGCTGAACCGCCCGCCCCGCCTGGGCGCGGGTGCCTGTTTGGGCCTGTAATCTACGGACCAAATGACCACTGTGAGTCCTCTCACTCCCTGGTGTCCTAATAGTGGACATAATCTGCAACCATAGATCTGGATGTATCCGGTCCCATCGCATGGCTGCATTCATGGCTGCCCGCATACGGAATTCCTCATCGTACTGCGACCAAGCTGGGCTCGGAAAATCCGTAAAAGCCTTATAAATAATGTCCATGTATTGGAGCAGCACTACAGCTCTCCATGGATGATGCCGGACAATCACTGATGCATAAATCAAAAACCCTGGGAACCAATTTGCCCAGGTCCTGTCCACCACTCGCCTCTTGAGGCGCTCTTTCTCACGGTCATCTAGATCCTCCCTGTCCTTCTTCTCCAATTCTCTATATAATAACGTGAATACATCTATGTATTCGCCCTTAAGATCTTCTAGTGGCGATAGAAGATGGTCCCCAGAGGCAATGCCGAGTCTCGATGGCATGGCACCAGCTGAGACTGTATCATAAGAAACAGCTGCCGCATTTGTAAACCCTGGTCCTGGCAGCGTATAGCCCCATCCAGGCCAAACCCCGGGAGGGGCGGTGGATACCCACAGCCCCAACCCATATACTGCTGACCACTAATTGGCGCAGTCTGCAGTACAGGACCAGGGGCATTCTGAGGGCTTGCGCCCCATGGCCAATATGAACTGCTCCTTTCACCATGTACCTCCTTACCATCCTTCTGTGGCTCCTTGTACAACTCGACTTGCAATTCCGCAGTGCCCTGTCCCTGTTGACCAGACGTTGAAGCATCGCCTCCATTGTCTTCCAAAAAGGCCAGCCGAGCCAGCACCTGCTCTTGAAAAGAAGCATTAGAATCTCCTACAAAACGCTTCTTCCCACCCTTCGTCGGAGGGGCACCTCGATCCTTCTCCAGAGCCTCCAACCGCTGCAAAATAGCAGCATTTATAGGGTCATCCTCATCATCACTGGATGGGAGAACCGGCTCTGGCTGTACAGGGGGCCGCTTAGGTGCAGGCTGCTTCCCTTAGCCTTACCTAGCCCTTTCTTAGGAGCCATCACAAATAACAAACTCACTAACTGTGTACCCACTGAAATTGAATTGATGTGACAAGGCCCCAACAGGAAACCCGGTAACCACCCGTAAATAACCAACCAGTAATGTTTGTGTAAAATGTCCACCCAGCCCCAACTATATAAAATGGCTGCCGGCAGAATTCCTTAAAATGGCCGCCAGGGACCTACACATCCAAGCCGGCCACCCCTGACTACCCTACCAAGATGGCTGCCTCCAGAGTAACAGCCTAAAATGGCCACCCCCAGTGAGGACCTCCAAAATGGCCGCGGAGTCCAAAATCCCTTACAAAAATAAAGGGAGGGGGGCTTATTCACAGTGTAGGGAGAGGCAGATAAAGAGCTGGGACAAGAGAACCTAAAAAGGTGGCCCAAGCAGCCTCACCAACTGCAGCCACCAAATGTGAATGCGTGAAAGGAGGGGGGATTTTTTTTTTATATATACAAAGAACTGTGGGGGGGGGGCTGCCAGCCACCCCCGCCACCTCCGCCCGTTCGCTGCAAGGGGCCGTTCGCCCCGCCGCCTCAAACTGCTGCCGACGCCTCCAGAAGCTGCAAGGGCCGTTCGCCCGCTGCCTCAGGCCGCCGCCGCCGCCGTATGGGCCGCACAATACTTGCTGCTGGAAACCCCAGCAGCAACAACCTGCCCAGCGCTCCTTGGCCAGAGGCCAATCCAAAGGCTCACCCCCTCACCGGACCTTTAAAGGCCACAACGGCCGAACAACAGAGCCACTCCCCTCTGCGTGCTCTGTTCTATGCCGAGCACGCGGAGCAACTGACCAGCGTAGCCCCGCACAACCCAAAATCAGCCCCTTTGAACTGCCGGGACTTCAGCTGCCTCTCCCCGCTCAAGCCAACAGTCAGGCTGCAGGACGAGGCAACCAAAGGGCCGGCCCCAGAAGCTCCTCTCTGCGTGCTCTTCACCCGACGAGCACGCGGAGCAACTGACATCGGGCGGGAGCGGAGCCTGGCCCTTTGAAGCGGCCGGCTCCGCCCCCAGCCACGTCGGGACGCTGCGTCCCGCTCTGTTGCCGCCTCCACCCCAACGGAGCGGCAAAAAAGCCCCCGCCCACCAGCGGCGTTGCCGGGCGGGCGGGAGCTCCATTCTGTGCGTGCCAGATAGCTCTGCTGTGGAGCGCACTTCCCATTCCACCAGCGCCTCCACATGCACAAGCCCCCCTTGAATACGATTGATCTTGAGTGATCAAGGAAGAGACTATCTAGTGCACACCATAAGCGATCTGATGGCATTTCACTCACACACACACATACACAAACACACAAAGTGAATATTGAGTGGTGGGGTTTTTTGGCCATCTCATTTTGTTATCCATTCCCAGTCCTGGGTTTTGAGGAGTTTGTACAAGAGCACTGATCACGAAATTGCCTTAGGCAGGGCTGGAGCGTATGTTGCTCACGCAGACTGCGAAAATGTCTTTTGCGTGAAGTTCAACTAAGCTAGCAATCTGAATGAGACAGACGTGTAATAAAGATAGGAGGGCAGGAACAGCTGGGCATTTGTATCATTATCTCCTTGTTCTGATTTCGCCTTGCTTGATGGTGACAACTCTAATTTCATATTCTCTGCTGTCAATGACTGACAGCCAGGATGAAACCGATGCGGTCGCCTTCCTCGTGCTTTACAAGCATCAATCCATTGACAGCCACGTTTTGTTCCTACTTTACCAACATTCAACTCTGAAAGACCAGTGGAAGGCATATTATAGTAATACATCTCTCACTAAAATCCACAAATTAAATTGTCGCAGACAAATGGTCAAGGTGAGAATGCAGCTACACAATTCTCCCGCAACATTCTAAGCACATTAATAGGCGGCTTGCTAAATGCATAACAAATTGCCTTCTACTGGGTTAGACCTTTAGCCCACTGAGATATACAGTTGGGCAGATCCAACTATCCTTCATGTAGCCTTTCTCCAGCCCAAGAAGCAGGGTTGCCAGGTCTCCCTTGGACACCAGTGGTGGAGGGTAGGGTGGCCAGATCCAGGTTGGGAAACTCTAGGAGATGAAGCCTGGGGAGAACAGGGACCTCAGTGGGGTCTAATGCCATACAATCTACCAAAGCATTCATTTTCTCCAGAAAAACTTATCTCTGTAGTCTGGAGATGGGGTATTATTCCAGGGGATCCTCAGTCTTGAGGCTAGCATCCCTGTTAAGGAGACTTCCTCCAAGTTAAGCTGTTCTTCCTTCAACAGAATAGCCATTTAAGCTGGATGATGGCTCCTTAAATTGGAGGAAGGCTTCCAACAGTAGCCATAAGGAAAAAAAATGGGATATAAATCTTTTAATAAAGAAAAAAAATCTTTGCTCAGTGGAGTGGTAAGATAGGGGTAGGATCTACCACAGTAACTTTAATGGAAAAATCTGGGGCAAGAAAATAGAAAAGGATATGAAAGTGGATTCATTTCTAACGTGGAAAAATACAAGCAAACTGAGCTCCACCCAGTCAGTTTTCCAAATGTGGTCTCATCCTTTGGCGAAACATCTGAGTAATTTCCAAGGAGGCCAAAAGAGTTTCCCTACAAATTCTCAGGTAAGTTTTGCACAACTCCAGGTGCATTCAGGAATCTGGGTGTGTGATGGGGATATGAACTCTGCTGGCCACCCTACAGCATTTCAACCCTCCTTGTCGCAGAAGATCTCAATCACGTTTGAAACCTGTCCAAAAGATACTTGAGTGAATTGACACTAATTTGAAGGAATTTTCACAGTCGACAATTTGGACTGCCTGTGAACGAATTAACACAAGTTCTAGATTTGCTGGACAAACTTTCCTGAAAGTAATTAATGTTCAACATTTACAGACAGTTAGGTGAAGCTGACGTGTTCCTGGCAAGGGAATGCATGAAAGACACCAGCTTTTGAAATACATTGACAGCCCTTAATCTTTAAACAAGAAGAGCTCCGTTGAGGATGCAAAGCAGTAAATAAATTATTGAGTTCTCCTTGTGCTCCTCAAAAGTTGGATTATTTAGTGTTCTGGCAATCAAGGAGCCAAAGAGTAGATTCTCAGAACTCTTTAATCCCCCCCCATCATAAGATTATATCGTTGCATACTTATTTACCTGTTTGAATATTAACCTGCCATATCCCTTGTAACAGGGAACTTTTGCAACCATTAGGAAGCATAACAAGGGCTAAGGCCCAGTATCAGCAAATATGAAAACTAATCCCACAACACCATGCTTCATCCTTCCTCCCCATGCTGGTTCTGTACCCTCTTGCTGATGTTCCTTAATTTGCAGCACTTCTCCACTGCCTCTTTTTTTACCTTTCCCCTATGCTGTTCCATGCTCTCAGCTGCTTAGAAATGCTCATGAATACATGAAGCTGTTTTATACTCAGACATCATTGGCGTATCCAAATCAGTATTGTCTACTCAGGCAGGGGTGTCAAACATAAAGACCAGGGCCCGAAACCAGCCCATCCAGGGCTCTTATGTAGCCCGCAAGCACCTGGTGCAAGGGAAGGAATGCTGGGGGGAGTGGGCAAAGCCACTCCATTGTGGCTTCAGCAGGGCAGAACAAACTCATCTGCAGCAGTAAAGCATTGTGGGAGCATCTGCCCACTACTGCCTCTTCAGTCCGCCTATGTGGGTTTTCCTCTGCACCCCCCTCCCAGCCCAGGGGGCCTTGCAGTGAGGATACACCAACTTGGCATTTACCAGCTGACGTCCTTTATACAATTTCTATTTTCGGTACCTGGCATTATGTTTTATGGCACACATGGCCTGGCCCAATAAAGTGGCATTTATGTCAGATCTGGCCCTTGTAACAAATGAGCTTGGTACCTCTGGTCTACTGATCAGTAGTATCTCTACAGGATCTCAGGTAGAGATTTTTTCACATCATCTCCTACTTGAAGCTTTTAACTGGGGGCGCTGGGGATTGAGCCTGTTACCTCCTACATGCAAAGCAGATCCTCTGCCACTGAACCATGATGACCTTCCCCTCAGTTGGTTGCTGCAGGGCACTGAGAAGTGTGCTGTCATGTGTATGCATCGCTAGTGTCTTCCCTCCTTTCCAAGGCTCAAAGGACAGAATTTGTAATATAATTATGAAGAGCACGAGCTGCGATCTGTGAGGTTCAATTCAAATTTCATCTCAGCCACAAACTCATACAAACTCTGAGCAACTGAGAAAAAGACACTAAGGAGAACACGTTCTGGAGACCCTGACTACTTAGGGGCCCCATGGAAGTGGGCAAGTTATGCCATTTATTTTCATGTGAAATTGGCTTAAGTCTGGCTGGTGTGTGTGGAAATCCAGAGGCTGGAATTTGTGCTGGCTCTCAGAAATCCAGCATTCAGTGCCCCAAACCACTCTTGTCTCAGCCCATCATCAGCAATATGGTCATGATTCTGGGTCTTGTACAGATTGCTAAGACAATTTACGTGATGTGCTTTGAACCCTGGGGAAGCCATATAAATACTGATGCTGCAGCAGATCACATATTTTAGTGCTGTCCAACATAAAAGAGTGCTGAATCCAGTCCACATGTGGCTCAGGTCTTTCATCCATCTTACAGAATTTCTTTCATGCCCAGGTTGATGTGGCAGGTTTTGCTGGAACAATTCAGTGTCTGATTAGCAAACAGAGTCATGTAAAACAAGAATCTCAGAATCCATTTTTTCTGGGAGTAAGAATATAAACTCTAAATAGTACTTGAATGAACAGATGCCCATTTTGCCTTACAATCCAAGTCTTCTAAAAAGTTACACTCTAATCAGTCTGTTTGAGGGGTCTCCAACTTTCCTCGTGCTCACCACATAGTTTTAGAAAGTAGGTGGGGCCAGATGAGGCTTTTGCCCAAAGAGGATTCTAATTGGCCAATAAAGCATTGATGCAGATTTTTTAAAACATTGCTTTGGCAGAAGCTACCACCACAGTATATGAGTCTTCACTGTGTGGCTGAAGTTAAACTGGCAGCCATTTTGTGTCTCACTTTGCGTTCTGAGGCAGCTCTCTTGTGGCAGCCATTTTGTGGCTGTACCCACCATGCTGAGTCAGAATTCCAAAAGTGCCCAGAGCCTCAAAAAGGTTGGGGACTCCTGGTCTATTCAATACAACTTCAGCTAATATTAATTTTTTGAGTCGGAGTTTGAAATCAAAGTTGAAGCAAAAAGTGAAGTTCAACCTACCAAAGATTTGATGAACATAGATTTAAATGATCTTTCCTGTGGCCCTAGGTGCTTGCAAGGGTTCCACAATTGTCAGCAATCCATTGCCACAATCATCAACAATTCATTGCCACCATCTACTTGTTCCTCTGCTTTCCCAACTTTTTATCTTTTTAAAATGTAAGTCCATAGCCCTAGCATGTTAAGCTACTGGACTAGCATCTGGGAGACCCCACCTCTCTCCCCAGTGAAGGCCCAAAGCCACTTGTTCTCTTTCCCTCCATTTTATCTTTACAAAAACCTATGGGGAGATTAGGCTGAGAGCATGTGACTGAGTCAAGGTCACCAAGTATATTTCCATAACAGAGCGGGGATTCGAATCTGGTTCTCCCAGATCCTAGTCCAGCACTCTAACCAGCACACCACACTGCATTTTTATAGCACTATACCAATCTATTACCATTTTTAAAATTTATTCATTTAGATATCTAGATTTTCCATCTAATATCTCTAATTATAGTTTAAATCCAACTTCTCTCTCTCTTTGCAGATTATACAGTTCAATGTATCAGCTTTGTTCTTTGCATATTGATGGATTTTTATCCATATTTCTGTACAATTCTTAGCCAAACCAAACATGATGGAGAACTTGTGGCCACCAGGAGTTCACTGTCACCATTTAAAAAGTCATTTGAAAATGCTGCAAGGGCCCATGACACAGAGCTCTTTCCCCACAATCCACAGCTTTCCCCACAGCTTTTCAAGTGTCAAACAGGCCTTAAGATGCCTTAGGACAACAAGGAAGACCATGTGAAAAGCTCTCCCAGTTTTCTATATGGTAATCTATTTATTTATGTATTTATTGGATTTGTATCCCACCCTCCCCACGAATGGGCTCAGGGCAGCTCAGTATAAACGTTATAAATCAGTATAAACATTAAAAACAATTAAAATAGTCATACAATAAACAGTTAACAATTAAAGTGCTCATTATGATGGTCATTCCTTCAGTATCTTAAATTAGATGAAAGGCGGTGTGCAATCAGACGTACTATGACGACCCCATTCTAGTGGTATTCCGGCCTCTCACGGTACTGTGGCTCGATCTCCATACAGGGTCAACCCATTACTATTGATGTTAATAATAGTAGTAGTTGGTGGTAATGGTGGGTGGCTCCTAGTTGAAAGCCTGGTGGAAGAGCTCTGTCTTGAAGGCTTTGCAGAATTGTACAAGGTCCTGCAGGACCCTGATCTCCTCCGGGAGCTCATTCCACCAGAGAGGAGCTGCCACAGAGAAGGCCTGGCATCCTTACGGCCTGGAATAGTTAGTTGATGTTGTGACCCCAACCGTAGTGCTCTTTGGGGTGTGTATGGGGAAAGGCAGTCCCTTAGGTATGTCGGACCCAAGCCATATAGAGTTTTAAAGGTGAGTAGCAGCACCTTGAAGCGAATTCAGTATGCTCGTGGCAGCCAGTGCAGTACCTTCAGCACTGGCTGGATGTGCTCCCATCTAGGGAGACCCATCAGGAGCCTGGCTGTGGCATTCTGCGCTAGCTGTAGCTTCTGAATTTGCAACAAGGGCAGCCTCATGTAGAGAGTGTTACAGTAGTCTAATCTTGAGGTGCCCATCATGTGGATCACTGTAGCCTGGTTGTCACGGTCAAGGAAGGAAACCAACTGCTGAATCAGCTGAAGATGGTAAAAGGCCGACTTAGCAGTGGCTGCCACCTGGGCTTCCATTGTTAAGGAGGGATCCAGGAACACTCCCAAACTCCTAACCTCCAGTGCTGGCACCAATGGTGCCCCATTGAAGGTCAGGAGTGGGAGCCTCATCCCTGAACCACCCCAACTCAGACACAGGACCTCTGTCTTCACCAGATTTAGTTTCAGCTGGCTCAGTCTAAACCAACCAGCCATGGCTTGCAATGCCTGGAGTCTGACTAGCCACCCAACATCAGATAGAGCTGAGTGTCATCAGCGTACTGGTGACACCCTAGCCCATACCTCCGGGCAATCTGGGCAAGGGGGTGCATGTAGATGTTAAACAGCATCGGGGAAAGCACAGCCCCCTGAGGCACACCGCACTCAAGCAGGTGCTTCCTGGACTGCTGTTCCCCAAGCACCACCCTTTGCCCCTGACCCTGGAGAAAAGAAGCAAGCCATTGCAAGGCAAGCCCCTGTATCCCCATGTCTGTGAGGCAGTGGGTCAGTAACTGATGGTCGACTGTGTCAAACATAGCCAACAGATCTAACAGCAACAGTACTGCCAAACTGCCCTGATCCAGATGTCTCTGGAGGTCATCAGTAAGGGCAACCACCACTGTCTCTGTCCCATGTCCCAGGCGGAAGCCAGACTGGAAGAGATCTAAGCTGGAAGCATCATCCAGAAATCCCTCTAACTGTATCACCACCCCCCTCTCAATTAATTTGCCCAAACATGGCAAACTGGAAACCAGCTGGCTTGTGCTAACAGAGCAAGAAGGAGAGTTATCTGGAGTCAGGCTTAGAGTCTGACAAGGAAGTAAAAGCTAAATTAAACCAGGCTTTTGCAAGATGAGGCAAGGAGTTGCTCCTTGCTAAAAGGTTTGTCCCTGGGGCACAGTTCTTGATTGGCTGGGATCTCGACAAGCTGGCAACCTTAGAATGATCAGCACTTAACAAGGAGAGGAAACATTACCAAATGTTTAGCAAGTCAAAACAACGTCTTTGCCCACTGCTTGATTAGATCATAATACCAGTGTCATCTTCTGCCTCAACCATTTATGCCCCAGGTGGTCCACTACTGATGAGGTACTCTTATCTGAATGCTGCAAGGAATAAGATGAGGTGATTTTATCTTACTCCTAGAATCATCCTGAGACCACCAAAAATTATGACTGTAATCTCAGAAGTTTAGCTAGTCAGGTTAAGTTAGGTTCATCCTCCAGACCTTGCTGTCATTGCCTTGGCAAGTGCCAAGAGATTTTGAGAGCAGTGTTTGCAGGGAATGGAATCTAGGGGAAGATGTGACACTCCAGGAATTTCCCCTAATGCCTCTGGTACAGTCCTTAGAGACATGGAGAAATACCTGCAGAGTCATTATGGTGGCCAATTTCCAGCCAATTTCCTCCTGCTCCCCTATTTCTTCCACTCTGCCTAGTCTTCTGAAAATGTACAGTCTCTCTTCAATCCTCCAAAGGACCGTCCCTTGCCCAAAAGGTGCCCCATCCTCTGGGTCCTTCTCTTCAGTTTCATCTTGGCACCAAAGTCCTGTGGTTTGCCTCTCTCTGCGCTTCTCTGATAGGACCTGGGCTTCCAGACAGTCTTCCATCTTTAATCCCAACACCCCCTCCCTACTTGACCTGTCATGGCAACCTCTGCAAGTGTGGAGGTTCTAGCTTCCACTGCCAACTAACTTTGCTTTCCCTCTTTTCTCTCTTTCATTTGGTGGTCATTGCCCTGTAGTCCCCTGCCAAGACTCTGCATACATTCCCCACCCTCGGCTGGATTCTCCAAAGGGATTAGATAAATATGTTGTCGAAGGCTTTCACGGCCGGAGTTCATTAGTTGCTGTAGATTTTTCGGGTTGTGTGGCTGTGGCCATGATTAGATAAAGGTAGAGAACAATGTGTTCAAGATGCAGAAGAATAAGTTCACTATGAGTGATCTTGCATGGGTTGTTTATGGACTGAAATGGGGCTGCTGTTGACCTAAATTCCTCTGTTTTCTTATCACTAGTCACTTTTAGTCCTTGAAGTTTAGTGTTTGTTCATTAAAGATTTTTTTTTTCTCTTTCCCACTCTGTTGGAAAGGAGATGTGCCTTAGCTATTGGGAACAGACTGTCCCATGGACTTGAGTCACCCTGTGCAATGTGCTGAAAGCCTACACTTGTGTTCAGTAGGTTCCTGGTGACATTTTAGTGCAATAGCAGGTACGGATTTTGAGAAAGCTTTCCAGTGGTGCACGGGGGGAAATAAACACAGGGAAAGTGGCAGCTGCTGGAGGAAAGTGCATGCAAAACTCTCATTTGGGTGCTTCATCGCCAGGGTGAATGCCTCTGGATTTGTGGTGGTGACGACAAAGATATGGAGAATCCTTACTATGTGAATGCAGCCAAACAAATAGACCATTGCTGTGCTCTGGCCTTCTTTTCTGCCTTTTAACACAATTGTCACACGCATGAATTAGCAACTGAAAACTTGTCACAACACGGAGATAAATGTCATCAACAGCTTGGTCCTCAGGCATTAGCAAGTTATAAAAGACCCATTCCCAGTGGCTAATTGAACACTTGGCAACACTAGGCCAGTCTCCAACACAAACATATTTCTTTTCAGGATCTATCCCGATCAAGTCGTCTGGGCAAGCCGTAAAACCAAGCAGAACGTGGGCTGTGCCATCCCAGAGGATAATAAGCAATTGGATAAAGAGTTCCCAGAATCCCTTGCAAACTGACTGTGTCATATTTCCAATTTGGTCTTTAGAATCATCTGGAACTAATTTCTTTTCCCCATTTTCAAGCAAGGTGAAAAGGGAAATGTTTATCTCCCCGCCTGCCCACAGCTCAGGCTCTCGCGAGCCGGCTTCTGTCCATAATCACTGGCATCCTCCACTTACTTTGCAAGTAAACAGTGGCAGCCCAAAGTGGCATCTTCTCAGGATGGAGTACAGAAATGCAATCACCCTCTCCCAGATATGCTGTGAGATACGGGGAGAGCAATGAATGGCATTAAGTCAAGAGTTATTTTTCATTTCCATTTGTATTTCTTTAGCTTTCTTCTCCCAGTGAAAAATGGAAGGAAACTTTCTACTGCAGAATAGTTCTCCCCCCCCCCTGGGGGGGGGGGCGGGAGGCGAGAGCCACTTTGGAACAATCTGCTGGGATCGTGAGACTCATTGATGTGCCTTAGAAATTACGCAATGGCACATTTTCCACCCCCACTCCATTACTGATTTAAGTGGATCTTGGGATTGGTATTGTGAAGGAGAGGCTGAACTGAGGCAAAACATTCTTTGCCTTTTTGTCTTCCTGGAAAATGATGGAATGCACTTGGCCTAAGGTGAATAGGTCCATTTGAAAGAAAACGCCCCTCGATTTGAAGCGTACCTCTGCACAAATAAATCCCTCCCTTTTTTTAAGAACAAACTCCGCTTTAGTATATGTTTTGCTGGATAGAAAATTCCCTGGTTCCTCACAGGCTTGGAAGATGCAGAAGAAAAGCCTCTTTCTGATTGCAAACCTGAAGGCCCATGAAAATTTTAAGACATTAGAGATTATTTAGTGAATTATTAAAAGTGTGATTGTTTAAATGTCTTGCAAGCTTTGCCGCAAGTAGCAGGAAGGAAAGATAGTTGCTGCAGACTGTTAAAGGGATGAATCCCTGGTATCTTGCAATGCATTACTGATCAAAAAGATCCTCTTGCGATCCAGTGACATACATGCACACAAATATTATGAATATTTGTTGTATTAAAATGACAGAATTAGTACTGTGTTTATTGACTGCTGCTAATTAGCTATTGTGCCTTTATGGACCAAAAAACCACTCAAACAAAACCTCCCACTATCTCTGAATGGTTGTGCGGTGTTTGCAGAGTACCTTTAACAATCTAATTGATTTTTATATATATAGAATCCAAAGACATGGATCTGTCTTAGTTGATGGAAAGATGGTATTTGCTGAATTTTGGAATACTAGAGTGCATCATGGTATCTATTACATATAGTTTCAACCTCTGTAAATTGAAATTGTAAATTCTGGGGATTTTATTTTGCTGCATAATTTGTTTATGATAAAATAATTTTAAAAATTATTTCCCCCCCCCCACAGTTGCTATGTGAGCTTCCTTTTGAAATACAATCTCAGATGGAAATATTAATGATGAAATCTCTCTGTTGGGATGATCTATTAGTATTCTCCCTCATGAAAACAAGACTAGGTACAGTGTAACTAGAATGACATGGTGGGGGGACGTGTCATGGCATAGCCTGATCTTGTCAGATCTCAGAAGCTAAGCAGAGTCAGTACTTTGAAAGGGAGACCACCAAGGAAGACTCTGCAGAGGAGGGTGATGGCAAATCACCTCTCCTTCTCACTTACCTTGAAAGCCTCTTGCTGGGGCTGCCATAAATCAGCTGTGATTTGATAGTACTTCACACACACACAACTAGAATAACTACAACAGCTTCCCCTTTGTATCCATACCTCCATCCTCTATCCTTGCTTTCCATTATTACCAGTCTTCTTGTACTCCTAAAAGTCCCCTAAAGACAGGGAGCTGTTGTAATACTGAGTCACGGTTGTTCTGTCAAGGTCCATATCGTTCATTCTGATGGGCAACCATTCCCTAGAGTATCAGTTAGGTCTTTCATATCACCTAGTATGTGATTCTTTTCACTGGAGATGCTAGAGATTAAATTTGGGAGCTTCTGCATCTAAACAGGTGTATTATCATTTATTATGGCTCCTTCCTTTTAGCTGTCTTATACTGAGTCAAGCATTGGTCTTTCATACCAATATTGCAATTGTCTGCTCTGACCAGCAGTCAAGGAGAGGCTTTTCTCATTACCTACTACCAAATTCTTTTCACTGGAAATGCCAGGGACCTTCTTCATGCAAAGCAGATATTTTCCCAAAGAGCCAGGGGTCCTCACGTGTATTCATTGTGTTGCATAAATAAATAACAGAACTAGAAGCACGCACTCTTACCTAAGGGTAAACCCAGGAGCAGACTGCAAAGTGAAATGATAATTATCATATAGCAGTGTGTGTAGTATAGGCAGGAGATCCTAAGTTTGTCTGGCAGCCAGAAGTTTTAGTTCTTTTAGTGTTATGTACCACTAGGTGGCGAGTGAGACTTGTGTTTAAGGCAAAAGATGTTTCAGAGGTGGTTTGCCATTGCCTGCCTCTGTATAACACCCCTGGTATTCCTTGGAGGTCACCCATCCAAATACTAGCCAGGGCTGACCCTGCTTACCTTCTGAGATATGATAAGATTGGGTTAACTGGGTAAAGTGAAAATGGCCTGGAACGAGTCAAGCTAAGCAACCCATGCTTTGCTATAAGAAGAAGAGAAGAGGAGATTGGATTTTTACCCCACCCTTCACTGCCCAAAGGAGTCTCGGAGAGGCTTCCAAACTCCTTTCCCTTCCCCTCCCCACAACAGACACCCTGTGAGGTAGGTGAGGTTGAGAAAGCTCTGACAGAAACTGCTCTTTTGAGGACAGCTCTGATAGAGCTATGGCTTGCCCAAGGTCATCCAGCAGCTGCAAGTGGAGGAATCGGGGATCAAACCCAGTTCTCCCAGATTAGAGTCCACTACACCACTACACCAAACTGGCCAGCACTGTAGGGCTAGTCAGCTCAGCAGGGCCAACAATGGGCATTATTAGTTCACCCACTGCATCACACACACACCCCAAAAAAAACTGGAAGCTGTGCAGGAGGAGAAAGTTGGTAAACTGAGAGAAAGTGCCATAGCTGATGAGGGGTTTGGGCCAAGCAGCCTCTGAGGCTCGGGCAGAGTTCCCAATGGGGCTTGGCTCTACTTGCTCCTGGCCACTGGGGGCCCACCGGGAAAGCTCCCTGTAAGTTAATTGGCCATTCCACCCCGAGTAAGCTTTTACCACTCCATGAATAAAGCTGGGCAGAGGCCAAGTAAAATCACTTTGGGGCTCAGCCTGTCCCATGGACCACACAAAAACCATTCCTGTAATAAATCATATAACGCATGTCTTTGTTCAATGGAACAGAAAAGACAAATTGCGGTTAGCAATCGATACAGTTTCGGAGGCTGTTAATGGACAACATTTCCTTCCCATGGAAACAATGTAAATCTTGCTTTCCCCTAATTTACAATTACATGCCTGCAAATCTTTACAAAGCGTATTTCTGCCAGCATAGGCGGTGAAAGATTAGCAGAACACTCCAGCCTCTGCTGGTATCGGCCTGAACTCCACTCTGGGAAGTCCCACAGCAGGCAAATTGAATAACTTTACAGAAGTCAGTAATCTCTGTCTGGATACTATCAGTTACACTCCAAGTAAACAACAATACCACATGATTAATTAATAAAGTATGATAGTGGGATGGAGTCACTATTGCGGTGCTCTTAGCTGACTTGTCAAATGAGCTGGTTGCCAACTCCAGCCGGGAAATTCCTGGAGACAGAAAGAGTGGTGTAGTGGTTAAGAATAGCAGATTCTGATCTGGAGACCCGGGTTTGATTCCCCCACTCCTCCACGTGAAGCCAGCTGGGTGACCTTGGGTCAGTCACAGTTCTCTCAGAACTCTCTCAGCCCCACCTCCCTCACAAGGTGCTTGTTGTGGGAAGAAGAAGGGAAGGTGATTGTGAGCCACTTTGAGACATATGAGGCCTGTTGGGTAACCTTGGGCCAGTCACAGAGAGCCAGTTTGGTGTAGTGGTTAAGTGAGCGGACTCTTATCTGGGAGAACCGGGTTTGATTCCCCACTCTTCCACTTGCACCTGCTGATGTGACCTTGAGTCAGTCACAAGCTCTGGCACAGCTGTTCTCTCAAGGACAGTTTGTGTTAAGAGCTCTCTCAGCCCCACCTACCTCACAGGGTGTCTGTTGTGGGGAGGGGAAGGGAAAGGAGTTTGTAAGCCGCTCTGAGACGCCTTTGGGCAGTGAAGGGTGGGGTATAAATCCAAACTCTTCTTTTTCTTCTTTTTCAGAACTCTCTCAGCCCCACCTGCCTCACAAGGTGTCTGTCAGCGGAAGGGGAAGGGAAGACTATGGTAAGCCGCTTTGGGACACATGAAGCTTGCTGGGTGACTTTGGGCCAGTCACAGTTCTTTCAGAACTCTCTGTCCCCCCACCTCACAAGTTGCCTGTTGTGGGGAGGGGGAGGGAAGGTGATTGCGAGCCACTTTGAGAACGCTTAAAGTGGAGAAAAGTGGGATATAAAAACTACTCTTCTTCTGGACTTTGGGAGTAGTGTCTTGGAAGGGCCAAGTCTGAGGAGAACAGGGAGCTCACTGGGGATGTGATGATGGTATCTGCCCTCCAAAGCTGCCAATTTCTGCAGGGGAACTGATCTTACTTCAGGAGATCTCCAGGCCCCACCTGGAGGTTTGGAAACCTAGGTCTCGAAGCTGATGTGACATTTTAAAGGGACAACATAGATTCCCAAAATCAAGACCTACCTATCCAAATCATTGTATTATCTGTTATCTCTGTGGTTATTTATTAGTAATCTTCTTTTTTTAAATGGCAAAATGCACTAAGGAGCACTGTGTAAAATCAATGTCCTAGGAGCAGCATAGATTATGCAGGGCTTTCAGAATAAAATGAATTAATAAGCAGTTAATCATCGTGCTGTATCTGTTCTTTGCAAAGGTAAGCACGTTTTCCGTTTGTAATCACATTTTCTCCTTTGTTTTGGATGAAAGTGATAATGCAGGGATTTTGTTTTCACATGGGGAAAAGAAACAGGAAGGTTTTAAGAATTATTCTCATTCAAGTCTCTTCTGTGGGTCCAGATTCAACTTCCACAGAATGTTCAGGTAAAATCCCATGGGATAGTTGGTGCATGCGGACTCTCCAGGAGGAATATGAGGACACACAAGAAAATTCATAGTGAGCCTGAGAAACCAACTCTAGACACAAACTGCATTATAGGTAAGGGAGGAAAGTGCGTTACATGCAGACCGCAATACCTTTTGGAGCAGCACCTAGAATGAAGACATGTGATGCCATTGTCTACACAAAGTTAACCCTTCTAAGTCCAAGGGTATAACTCTCCTTAGGGTTGGACTGGAAGTTATCTAGGGTTAAACTAGACTGGTTGTTCGAGCAGAGGTAGCCCACAGATTCCAAGCTGCTTGTCTACTGGCTACTGCACATGTGTCCCACTTTTTGACATTAGCGGCATCATGCTTCATTAAAAAAGGGGACTGCTGTAAAACAGCACAATAGGCTGGGAACCAACCAAAATATTTTGTTAAAAGCAGAAGCTTTTGACTTTCACAGAACCCCTAATTAAATTGGATATTAAGTTAAAAGTTTGTGCCTATAGGTGTACTTGGAGCCCAGAATTCTGCCTTTTGTGGAAGAACCCTAAAAGCAACCCTGCTGCATCATTTGCAGAAAGAGAATAATACAGTGTGGAGGGAAGGTGGTATGGTATAGCCCCATCTCAAAAGCTAAGGAGAACCCGTACTTGGATCAGACACCACCAAGGAAGGCTCTACCAAGGCAAGCAATGGCAAATCACCTCTGCTTCTCATCTGCCTTGAAAGCCCCTTGCTTGGGTCACCATGAATGGTTTGACAACACATACGTAATAATATAAGATGAAAACCCATGAACACTTTCCTGGGAGTAAGCCCCACTGGATAAAATGGGACTTGCTTCTGAGTCAACCTGCCTAGGATTGCTCTCATGTTTGTATATTTGTCTCCCAAACCTTTTTCAAAAAAAATTTTAAAAAATTATCCTGGTTTTCTAAACATCTGAAGCAGCGTAAAACCCTCTTTCCCCCTTCTTTTTTTCTGTACCTAAACTCCTTTGTTGAAAAAAAATATATTTGGAAAAAAATCTGAAACAGCATCAAAAAAAAAAAAAAAACACTTAAAATAACTGCAGCTTAACAAAACAGTCCATAACAGTTAAGGTAAAGGTTCCCTTGCTTGAAAGCCAGTCGAATCCGACTCTAGGGTTGTGGTGCTCATCTCCGTTTCAAAGCCAAAGAGCCAGCACTGTCCGAAGACATTTCCGTGGTCATGTAGCCAGCATGACTAAACACCAAGGTGCACGGAATGCTGTTACCTTCCCACCGAAGTGATACCTATTTATCTACTTGCAATTTCTTGCTTTCGAACTGCTAGGTTGGCAGGAGCTGGAACTAAAGACAGGATCTCACTCCGTCATGCGGCACCCGGGTCTCAAACTGCTGAACTACTGACCTTCCACAGCCTGCAGTTCAGCGTCAACCACTTGAGCCACCGCAGCTCCCTACTGATAGTTTAATGTCAAGAAGTCAAGTCCATACAAATTTAAAATTTGGGATTCATTCAAAACAATCTTGCTGAATCAGAAATGCTCTGTGAAGTTTGCACAAGCAAAGGAAAGAGGGCCCCCTGTGTACCTCCTCAGGCAAATCACTCCATAAGGTGGGGGTTATCACAGAAAAATCTGTTGATCTTGTGGAGGATAGCCACATTGGCCAAAAAGAAACATTTTCTTCAAAAATAGTTCAGTTGAGCAAAGTTGGAACATGGGTCTACGGAGGCAGAGCTGGCCCTTCAAGTTTGAGTGTCCTAGGAGGTAAAAAAAAATACTCTTGAAGAAAAGTATACAACCTCTTGAATTCCACAGGATTTTTCACTAGGCCATTTTCTAATTTATGGATGACAAGAGGGGACCCACAACAAAATGTTGCATAATGTGTTGTGACTTGTTTTAACTTGTAATTGCTGATTACCTACCTACCTACCTACCTGCCTACCAGCCTTCCTTCCTTCCTCCTCCTCCTCCTCTTTTTTTTCCTTTTCCAAAGATCATAGTCTGGCATTTATATTCTACACATGTAAGCAAACCCATGAAAGAAGAAGAAAGTGAAGAAGGGGAAGAGTGAACGAAAGAGAGAAGAGCAAGATTCTTATTGTGCCTAAAACGAGGGCACAGTTTTGAGCACGGGGTGATAATGTATCTGTAGGCACAAATCAGACCTTCATTCCCACACAGAGGGATTTAGCTCCTTTTGGGAACAGGATGTTTGGATAAAGAGAACCCACGTAGAGGTCCCCTCCCCTACCACTGCCCAAAACCATCCCTCACCCCAGCGCAGAGTGGTTAACAGTTATAAATGCCAAGACCGTTATTACTGAACACCCCAATGCCTGACTTTGCCTGGGTTCCCTTACTTGTTCCAGCAGGCTCACGCCCTCACCCTTGTGTGACCTGGTTGCTGCATGGCCCATCGTCATCACCACCGCCTGCTCCTCTTACTGGGAGAGAAGATGCACCCAGCTTAGAGTTGCAATCCCAGTGACAGCCAACCAGAGTCAGTAAGAATCTCTTTTTCCAGATATGACTTTGCCAGTATTTCCCACTCACTTGAAGCTTTTGGGAATGCAGTTTGGTGGCGGTAGGGGCCTATATGATTTTGTAAGCCCTTTCCCGACATATACATACACTAATGCACAAACACTGAAAGAGGTCTTATGCTAGCCCCACAGACAGATGAGTCGTAGGGGAAGGTGGTGGCCGCAGTCCAGAGAAACCCCCACAGATTAAAATTAATCATTGTTATCAGAGCTCCGCAGTTTTAATAGCATTCCCATGACTAAACTGATGCAACTCAGCATTACAGCTGATTTATGCAATACCACTGTGGTCAGGATGAAGTGTCAAAGAGCAGCATCGCTTAGCAGTGGGAGCTACATTTGAAGCCTCCACCATCCCCAACCTATTTGCATTCCAGTGCAGGGAAAGAACTGGCCAGGTTGACCCACCTCTGGGCAAAAAACCCTTCTGTTCCAGACTTCTTTGCAAAGGGCAATGGGAATGCTCACTGGCTCTTGCATCTAGTATCTGTGAAGGAAGTTTGGCACACACTCACGTTCTTTCATTCTTCGAAGAAAAAGGGTTTTTCCTCCCTGCCCACTCTGTTTTTTTTCTGTTTCTTTCTATCAGTAAACCTAAAACTAATTGGCTGGGAGGATGCAGAGGAAAGAGGGAAGAGCGGAGGCACTGGGAACTTCTCTCACCTGCTCCGGTTTTCCCTGGGGGGGGGAGTGTGTGTGCGCTTCCTTCTTGCAAAGTGGAAGGAGCTGCCTGAGCACAGAGCCAAGAGCTGCTGCAGTTTGCTTTAAAGTGCTTTTAAATCGCAGTGTTGTCTGTTGGAGGCTTGAATGTTCAGTGGACGGGGCATGGCCATGGAGAGGGGGCATGGCAATCAGAACAACAGGAAAGAGAGGGACAGGGAGAGAAGGCTCCTCCTCCTCTGCCCTGGTAAGTCCATTCTCTGCACAGCCGTAGTGAATGCTGTTTTACTTTCTGGCTGTTTTTTTAACTCCCTCCTATATATTTAAAGTGTTTAGATTTTTCTGCACACCTGGAGAGCGACCCGCGTGTGCAGGATAATCTCTTTCGCCTCCATGCAGCCCCAATCTGCGGAAATAAGTATCCTCACAGAGAGGGAACCCTTGGCTATTAGTATATAGACAAGTGGAGACCCGCAAGAAACTTGTGGGATGGTTATCTCATTCGTCACACCTTTGCTTCCTCTGCTCACCTCCTACCTCTCTCACACTATTTCTCCCCTCTGCCCCCCTTTTCTTATTCTATTTCTGCTCCATGCATATGACTTCCTCTCTCTTTCTGATCTGTCATCTTTCTCTTTGTTTTTCTGCCTCCCTTACTTCATCACTCTTTCTCTCTCTTTCTGCCTCCCACCTCATCATTCTTTCTTTTTGCCCCCATCACTCTCCCAGCCTCCTACCTGCTTCCTCCCCCACTCCACAGAGCAGCAGCAACAGTGGTGGCAGTGCTCTCAGCCACCCACCTACTTCTTCTCCCCCACAGCAGCAGTGGCAGCACTCTGGGAATCACAATGGATCTCCCAGCTACAGAGATCAATTTATCTTAGGGCTGCCAGCTCCAGGTTGGGAAATTCCTGGAGATTTGGGGGTGGAGCCTTGGGACAGTGAGGCTTGGGGAGGCAAGCAGCCTCAGCAGGGTATGATGCCATAGACTCAACCCTACAAAACAGCCATTTTATCCAGGGGAACTGATCTCTGTCTCCCGGACAACAGTTGTAATTCTGGGTGATCTCCAGTCCTCACCCAGAGGCTAGCAATGGTGGTTCTCGTGGAGGAAATGGCTGGAGGGTGGAGTCTATGGCATTATACCAGTCCAAAGTTCCTCCCCTCCTCAAATCCCACCCTCTCCAGGCTTCACCCCTCAAATGTCCAGGGATTTCCCAACCTGGAGCTGGCAACCCTATTTCCTTCCCAACCAACAGCCAACCTATCTTTATCTGCCTCTCTGTCTTCTGCTTTCCATCACCACCCCCCAGCCTCTACCTAGGAAAAGTACAGTCTTTCTCCACAGTGAGGGCCAAAGCAGCTTTCATTATGCCCTCCTCCTTTTTATCTGCACAACAACCCTATGTGGTTGGTTAGGCTGAAATATGTGACTGGTCCAAATTCACACAGTCACCTTCCACTGCAAGATGGGGATCTGAACCTGGGTCTTGTAGACCCTCCTTTGAAGCTCTAACTGCTGCACCTCACTGGCTTTCATAGGGTGGCTGCTGATGAATGGTAGCAAGCAGCTGAGGCTAGGTGAGTCATGCAAATCAGGGGGGACCTGGCAACCCTAGACTACTGCCAGGCCTAGAGTTGCCAACCTCCAAATGGGCCCTGGAGACCCCCCAGAATTACAACTGGACTCTAGACAGCAGAGGTCTGTCTCCCTACAGAAAATGGCTGCTTTGGAGGGTAGACTCTGTGGTATTATACCCAGCTGAGGCCTCTCTCTTCCCCAAATCCTGCCCTCCTTACACTCCACCCCCAAACCTCTAGGAATCCCCCAGCCTGGCACTGGCAACTCTTGTGAGGCCTGGCCCCAAGGCTCCCTCTCTCCCTCCAAGGCCAAAAGAGGCCTGGAAAGGGCCCTTCCCCCACCCTTTCACTGACAGAGCCAGTTAGAGGCACCCCCCCCCCCAATGTTCTAATCTCTCACCATTGATGCCTGGAGTTAGGTCCCTGCAGAGGCCATTTCAAAAGGTTTTTTGGGGAATTCAACTGTTCTTGAAGGGATTTTTTCACTTTTTGGATTTTTCTACAAACCCAGTAAGTCTACTGACTATGCAGGAAAAGCTGTTGGGGGAGAGTGAGCCCCTTGTTGGTGGGAATAGGTATCCGCACATTTTGGCTATTAGAATAAGGATATTCTAGAATTACAACTGATTTCCACACCACATAAATCACCTATTTGTTTATTTATTTCAAGCATGCATCCCCCTTTTCCTGGAGAAAATGGCTGCTTTGGATGCTGGACTGCATGGCATTATACTCTACCGAGGCTCCTCCCCTCCCTAAACCCCACCCCCAGCTCCCTCCCTCAAATCTCCAGGTATTTCCAAACCCACAGTTGGCAACCCTGCTTCTTCAACTTCCCCTCTCAATTTGTCCTAATGCCTTACAGTACTTTCACAGCATTTAGTTCAACTCAAACGGAGTTCTGCGGAAGAGAATTGGAAAGAGGCTCTTGTCAGATTGCAGCTTCCTAGAGCCTACTTTAGCAAGAAGATAACAGTGTGCTTCGTCCCCTCCCCTCAGCTTGAGGAAGCCATTAGCTCTGTTTCAGCAAATGAGCAGCTTCAATTCAAGAGACTGGAACCATGGAGCATTTCCCTCTCCATCTCCTTCTGTAGAGCCCATCGGAATAAAATGCACAGTTGGTGGTACATGGCTGTGACTGTAGGCTATCATTGGGATGCAGGTGGTCCATGTGAAGGTCATAGGGTCCACAATTTCTCTCAGTTGCTTATGCTTTAGCTCATGCAGTTGGGATGCACTCTCTGTTCTCTGTTGCTCTTAACTATTCCTTTGACAGTGTGTGTTTACGTCAGTCATGAAGAGGCGTATCAGATAAACCACCTTACCATCTTCCCCTCCTGTCAAGCACAGCACAGCAGTCTGTGCTCCATGAGGACAGGGTGCTAAATAATTGAAGGATATTGATATCGAAATTGAGTTAGTAGAACAAGAGCATTTCCTGTCTGTTTTAAAAGTTAATGCAGAGTGTTGTTCCTATAACCATAGCTGAAAACCCACATGGCAGGTTCAGGAAGTCTGAACAGGGCACATACTTCAAGGCAATGAAGAAAGTAGGCCTCCAGAATGCAAAAATCTTACACTTCCTGACTAGGTCCTTGTGAAACTATTTCTAAAACTGACTCCATATTCTATCCTATGAACAATTATAACTGTTATATGTTTTCTCATACCAGATTAAATGGCATGGAGGAAAGGCTTGGTTATGGTATTACCATTACCAGCACCTCCATTTATAATCTGCTTGTCTCACTGAGACTCAACGAAGATGGTGAGGGGTCTGGAGACCAAGTCCTATGAGGAAAGGTTAAAGGAACTGGATATGTTTTGCCTGGAGAAGAGACGACTGAGAGATGATATGATAACCATCTTCAAGTGCTTGAAGGACTGTCACATAGAGGATGGTGCAAATTTCTGTTGCCCCAGAAGGTCAGGCCGGAACCAATGGGTTGAAATTAAATCAACAGGGTTTTCGGCTAAACATTAGGAAGAACTTCCTGACAGTTGGAGTGGTTCCTCAGTGGAACAGGCTTTCTCAGGAAGTGGTGGGCTCTCCTTCTTTGGAAGCTTTTAAGCAGAGGCTAGATGGCCATCTGACAGCAATGCTGATTCCGTGAACTTAGGCATCTGAGTGGGAGGGCAGGGAAGGTTACAACAGGGCGTTACAACGCTCAGAGAAATGCTGATGGCCACTTTGGAGTCAGGAAGCAATTTTTCTCCAGGCCATTTTGGCTGGGGATCCTAGAGGTTTTTTGTCATCTTTTGGACATGGGACAGGGGTCACTGAGGGTATGTGAGGAGGAGGTGTTTGTGAATTTCCTGCATTTTGCAGGGGGTTGGTTGGACTAGATGACCCTGGAGGTCCCTTCCAAGTCTATGATTCTGTGATTCAAAGCAAATTATCATTGGCTTTACTTAATTATTAGCTGACCTCCTAAAATTGAACTAATTCCAACATGTTCCTTGGCTATTCATTATTTAGCATATTTATATTCCACTTTTTCCCTTTAACACGGGGCTCAAAGTGGCTTGCAAATTTTAAATGTGTGGGCAATAAGAATGTAATCACTCAAAACCCTAGTGCCTACTAATGCATCAAAAAGGGGAGGCACCGTGGGTCAGTGGATAAACATCTGCCTGGCATGCAGAAGGTCCCAGTTTCAACCCCCTGGCATCTCCACTTACAAGGACCAGGCAGTAGGTGATGTGAAAGACCTCTCTCTGCCTGATACCCTGGAGAGCTGCTGCCAGTCTGAGTAGACAATACTGACCTCAATACTGACCAAAGGTCTGATTAATTGTAAGGCAGTTTCACATATTCATGTGTGTTCACACCCATATTATTGTAAAACTATAAAACATATGAAACTGTGACAGAGAAAAAAGAAATGTTAAAAAACTGGCAATCTGCAGGCTAAAGTAGTAGCAGCCTCTCCCTTCTGGTTCCCCAGGAGCAGGCCTTTCCATCATCTCTAGGCAGGAGAAAGAATTGCAACTCTGTAAGTGAAATGAGATATTTATGTGTAGTTGCTATGCACATATAATATCAATTCTGAAGCCATCACCCTGGCTTCCTACTTGCTTCCGAGTTTAATTTAAGGTGCCAGTTCTTACTTTTAAAGCTCTTCATGACCTGGGATGAGCATACTTATTTGTTTCGATATTTACACTCTGTTCCCATCCCCATGGTTACCCAAAGCAGTTTACAACATCGTCATCCCTTCCTCGAACTTTATCATCATGACAACAATTCTGTGATTATAGGGTTGCCAGTCTCTAGGTGGTAGCTGGAGATCTCTCAGAGTTACAGTTGGTCTCTGAGTTACAGAGATCAGTCCCCCGGAGAAAATGGCTGCCTTGAGAGGTGGATTCTGTGGCATTGTGACCCACTGAGGTCCCTTGCCTCCCCAAACCCCACCCTCGTCAGGCTCCCCCCCCAAATCTCCAAGTATTTCCCAACACAGAGTTGGCAACCTGTTGGAAATTAAACAGAGTGCATAAGCGCAGCGGAATAATTCATCCAAGACACATGTGTGTTTAGTTTCTCAGAAAAATAGTTAACTAGAAAACCAAAGGCTCCATCCCTTGTGAATGCGCAGAATGCTATGAATTTTCTCCAATATACTGATTAGTCAGTAGTCAATCTTAAGATCACTTCACTAAGAATAAGACCTCCCCTTTGTTGGTGGGAAGATTCTACTCCACACCTAATTGGTTCCATGCTAAACTTGTTTACTAGCTACACAAGCATCAACTTAACCCTTTCATGACAGAAGGGATGACACTTGCAAAACTCAACACAACCCTATATGTGAGGTATTTTAGTCAGAGAGACAATGACTGGCCCAAGGTCACTCAGCAAGCTTCCATGGCAAGATGGAGATCTGAACTTGGAGCTCCCAAATCCTAGTCCAAATTACACCTTGCTCACCCTACATGAGTAGCCAAGCATGAGGAGTCACCTTGTACATGCTGGTGTCATCTCCTATTTCTTCACTGGGCTGCCTCTGCATTGTACTGCTGCCATGTTTCTGGGTATGCTGGGCTATTCATTTCAAGGGCAGGCTATTCTGCACCTCCCCTAGCAAAACCCATAAGCTTGTCAAGCTAGCTGTCACCCTTTTTGCTTAGGAGTACTTTAAATGCCAAGAATCCAAATGTCACTCCTGAGAGAGTGTAGTGTAGTGACTAGATAACTGGACTAGGGGAGACCCAGGTTCAAATTCCTGGTGTAGGTGAAAACAAATGGGTGGAGCTCATACATCTCCAACTGACTACAAAATGCCAGTGCAAATTGCCTTGGGGCAATGTAAAGAAGAGGGGTGGAATTATGGGATCAGTCCTTCAAAACTCTGGGGAAAGGTTGTTTGCTTGTTTTAATATCCTTTATACCATGCAAAACAGATTAACATTTGCAAGACTCAACAAAAATGAAATTATCATATGGCATTATGTGTGGAATAGCCAGGAGATCCCAAAGGATTGTTTGGCTGCCTGAAGCTGTAGCTCTTTTTTGGTACCACCAGGGGGCAAGCTATGCTTATTTTTAGGCTGAGAGTGCTGGGACTTGGCCAAGATCACCCAGCTAGCTTCAAGTGGGGAAGTGGGGAATCAAACCTGGTTCTCCAGATTAGAGTCCACCACTCTTAACCACTACACCAATCAACAAATCATAGCTAATACCCTTGCTGCACTTGACATAACCTTCTAAGAATGTGGTTAATGTATCATATAGCCTTGCTGTTAGAGAGCTTGTCAAAGGCCCTGCAGTGAAGGCTGGAGAAGGATTTTATAGGGCTGCCAACCCTGGGTTGGGAAATTCCTGAAGATTTTGGGGGTGGAGCCTGGAGAGGGCAGGGTATAGAAGGGGAGGACCCTCAGCAGTGCATAATGCCATGCCGTCCACTTTCCAAAGTAGCCATTTCCTCCATGGGAACTACGCTCTTTGGTCTGGAGATCAGCTGTAATTCTGGTAGATCTCCAAGTTCCACCTGGAGTTCAGCAGCCCTAATTTTGACTGACAGATTCTCAGTCTTAAACACTGCAGGATTATCTCATTTCTGTGTTTCCAAAGCTATGCTACTTTTCAGTAGTAAGTTTTTTCTCCCCTCTAGTATTTGGGAATTTGTGTAAAAACAAGTATGCACTACTTGATGGCCTTCAGTAGCAACTCCACAACAACTTTTTTGGTGGAACATGGAACAGACCATTATTAGAGGCGCAAGAATTTTGCTGACCGCAAGACCGAGTGTTGCACATCTAATTTTTCTACAATATCATCATCATTATCTTAGGTACAGACAGGCTTGGAGACAATCGTAGAAGAGCACTTCCCTATTGATTTTTCCTAAATGAAGCCTGTTGATGGGGAAGTGGAGAGCAGCTCTTGTGGCAACTCAGGCTATTTGTTCTACTTTGAGGCACTTTGCTTTCTAAAAAGCTTTGAAATTGTCAGTGATTGCTACAGAGCTTCTGTTGAATTAGGTGTAACTTTCCAGGCTGGCCTTCCCAGACCAGTTTTTTTTTTTTCCCTGCCCCAGACTCTGAGGTGGTGGGACAATGCCAGCTCAAATCTGCAGGGGTAATGAACTGAAGAAAAGATCTTTACCCTGTGAGCTCATGGATGAACTTGCCCAATGCTGCTCCTACTGATAGGGTTGCCAATTGTGGTTGGTCATTCCTGGAGATTTGGAGGTGGACACTAGGGAGGGTGGGATTTGGGTAGGGGAAGGGCCTCAGTCAGGTATAATGACACAGGGTTTACTCCCAAAACAGCCATTTTCTCCAGCAGAACTGATACATGTATTGTGGGGGAAAACTGTAATTCCAGGAGATCTCCAGGTCCCACTTGGAGGTTAGCATCCCTAGCTCCTTGCCAGGAAGATGTAGGTTGGGGATAGGGCAGAGCTGACTGTAGCAGAATGCCTTCACTTTCTGCTAGCCAACTAGGCATCACTGAATGAAGCTTCTGTAACCACTTCCAGAAATCTATGCTACAGTATCTTAATATACAAAGACTGGAAGCTGAGGAACCCAGAAGAGTCATAGGAAATAATTTTGGGGATGCTCATTGTACTTTGCTGCCCCTTGGAATGATCGCTAAAAGTCGCCACCCCATACAACAGCAGGGTACTGTGACCTGACTGCTCTCCTGTTTAGGAAATCTCAGATAACCTTCCTTTAAAAAAAAAAAAATCTCAGGTAGGTATCTAAAGCAATATTCAGATGAATAAGGGGAGAGTGGCTTTCAGCTTGGGTTATCTATGGCCCTTTCTGCACTCTCCTTTTATTCCATGTTCACCACAGTGTCCTCCAAGCAAGTCTGCACTAAAATCAAATTCAGCCTTATTCTTAATCTGTCCTCCCCCCATTCTACACTAAAATTGAGTTCAACCTTTTTTTAAAATCTGGATTTCCCCCCCTCATTCTGCATTACGTTACCTCCCTTCAGTGGTCAGCCTGGATTCAGCCTGCTGTTGTCCCAGGTTATTTGGATGCTGTTTGGGGAGATTCTGTGTTGGCTTTTTCCTCCATTATTTTACGAAACCCACATTGGAACAGAAATTCCACTCTGCATTGCGTGCTGGTTTCACTTTCTTTGATCATGGGATTTCATGGTACCCTCCAGACTGCATGCTACTATCACTTCCTTTGACCATCGGGTTTTGTGGTACCTTCTGCACAGATTTATGGCCATTCAGGGGCGACTCTGCAGTCAGTATGGCATTGCCCCGAGGTATCTGAATGTGGTTTTGAGCTGCACCTTTTCCCTCCCAGTTGAGAAAATGTGGAGCGAATGCTAGAGGGACAGAGAGGTGACTGAAGAGGGAAGGGTCCTGTGGCAGAGAGCAGAACTGATTCTAAAAAGGCTGATAGTCTTGCATTACCATTCATTATATAGTTGGATTGCCAACTTCCAGGTAGGGCCTGGAGTTCTCCCAGAATCACAATTGATCTCCAGACTACAGATATCAGTTTCTCTGGAGAAAATGGCAGGTTCTGAGGGTGGACTGTATGGCATACTGTAGATTCTAGGTGAAATCCCTCCCCAAATTCTCCCCTCCACAGGCACTGCCCCCAAATCTCCAGGAATGCTCAAGCCTGGAGGTTTTAGTCCTGCTATGTAGAGTCAGAAGTGGCTGGGGGCAGGGGGAAGAAGTGTTATGTACTGGGTTCACTCTATGCTGTTTTAGTTATGGATTGCCCTGTGGTATCCTAGTTCCCTTATTGTAATTGGCTAATAAAGACCTTCTAGTGGTCCTGAAGCCACCCAGAGTAACCTATCCGAAAGCTCCGCTTAGGTCCAATCAGACCTCTTGTTTGTAGTTACATTGTATATAGTTCAGTTGTGGAACGGTATATGTTTGGGTACCACTCCTACCAGAGCAAATCAGAGCTGAGCAATGTTATGAATAAAAGCCTTGTTATTGTTCATCGTCTCCTGCCTGTCAATACTTTTTTTTTTTAAAAAAAAGAAAATTTATTTACCGGATATATAATAACATATTCCACATTTTGTTTACAATTCTTATCATATCCTTTTCAAATTTTTATCTCCCCCTCCCCCTGGCTTCCCACGATGCTCCACCCCCGTTAACATTTCCACCCAATATTCTCGTACATTCAAATCATTCTTAATATTCAGATCTTAAATTTCAATATTTTGCTTTTTAACTTTAACTATTAGGTAACTTTTCATATACAGTCTCTCTTGTTACAACACTTCTGTTATTAGTAACTATCAAAACAAAGTAATATATTTTTCACATCCCAGTTAAGCTCTAAATAGTCTTTAAAATCTTTCCAGTCTGTTAAAAATTCTTCATCTTGTTAATTTGTCCATTTCAGCCATAAAAATCATTTTTTTTAATCCATTCCCACTTATCAGGTACCTGCTCTTGTTTCCAGAACTGAGCGTAAGTCATTCTTGCAGTTGAAATTAGATACCATAACAAAGTTCTTTTTGTCATTTTAACTTCTTCCAACCTTAGTCCTAAAAGCAACATTTCTGGTTCTTTTTTCAACGTACATTTCAAGATTTTCTGAATTTCACTATGAATCTCTGTCCAAAAAGCATTTGCTTTTTCACAAGTCCACCACGTATGGTAAAACGAGCCCTCTTTCTTCCTGCCTGTCAATACTTAAGAAGAAGCACAGAGCAGCAGATACATACATCAAGGAAACTCTATAGGAACAAGTCCAAAATAATAGGGTCCATCTTCAGTTCATCTTCCCTCATGTAGCAAAGCATCAGGAACCAGAACAATCAAAACCCCTGTTCACATGTTCCTAGTGAACACACATTCATCATGCATGTATGTGCTTACATCTGTTTGTAAGAAAGAGCCAATGCACATACACTTTACAAATGCAAATACCTGGATAAATGTGGGGTTTAAATAACATGTTCAGCTATACATGCATTATATATAAAGGACAATCAAGTGTTTACTGTAGACAGACGGTGTGTGCATTCACCGTAACTTGTGAACATGGAAAAGATTCGGGGGGGGGGGGACCTGCCTGAAGTACATACACCATTGTGAGAAGACAAGACTTACATTATGAGAAGACAAGACTTATTGGAAGAGACAATAATGCTAGAAAGACTGAAGGGGGGGGAGATCCAAAATGAGACTGAGGTCCCGGTCAGACGTGGCAGAAAACGCACGGGGGGAGGGAGGCTATTTGTGGCGAGGTAATTTGACCCGCCACTGCATGATCCCATGCAATGGCGGGTGAAACGGAGTATTTACCTTGCAGTCTGCTCCCTTGAGGGCTCAGTGACGCCAGCCTGCTTCCTCAAAAGCTCAATGACGTCATCGGAGCACGCTGGGGCGATCATTCCAGGAACTCCGTCCTCGGCCATCGCACCGTCGCTTGATAGTGCAGTTTACCTGGTGGTTTTTAACTGCACTTCTTTGGCTGCCTCCTACGGGTCTCTGATGGGTGCGGGATGCTGACCAGATGTACCGGTGTGAACACGCCCGTAAAATCTGCCTGCCAATTGTCGGACTCCCAAGGTAACTACTGTGTGTGATTGTGGCCATTGTCAGTCAAGGAAGCTACATCTTTCAGTCCATAAGACCTGAGCAAGGCTGTCAAGAGAGAGCCATTTTGGTGTAGTGGTTAAGTGTGCAGACTCTTATCTGGGAGAACCGGGTTTGATTCCCCACTCCTCCACTTGCACCTGCTGATGTGACCTTGGGTCAGTCATAAACACTGGCACAGCTGTTCTCTCAAGGACAGTTTGTGTTAGAGTTCTCTCAGCCCCACCTACCTCACAGGGTGTCTGTTGTGGGGAGGGGAAGGGAAAAGGAGTTTGTAAGCCGCTCTGAGACGCCTTTGGGCAGTGAAGGGCAGGGTATAAATCCAAACTCTTCTTTTTCTTCTTCAAATGATAGAATGTTTTGGAGGTCATTAATTCATACAGCCAGTTTGGTGTAGTGGTTAGGAGCATGGACTCTAATCTGGAAGAACCAGGTTTGATTCCACACTCCTCCACATGCAGCTGTTGGGTGACCTTGGGTCAGTCACAGCTCTCTCAGAGCTGTTCTGTGAAGATTAGTTCTCTCAGAGCTCTCTCAGCCCCACCCACCTCACAGGGTATCTGTTGTGGGGAGGGAAAGGGAAGAAGATTGTAAACTGCTCTGAGTGAAGGGTGGGGTATAAATCCAATCTCTTCCCTCTTCTTCTTCTCTAGGGTCACCATAAATCAGAGGTGACTTGACAGCCCTCAAAGCACACACAGAGACACACACAATCTGGCAGAACATTCAGATCACCCCACAGATTTGACCCATGAAATGTTTTCAGTAGTACCATTACAAGATTTGTCCAATATTTTATCATTATCTATGGTTGGTTAATATTCTTTAAAATTATTCTGTCATTAAAGAAAGAAATATCTGGAGTGGTAGAGTTCTGGCTCGTTCTAGCTCCTGAAGGAGAACAGGAAGAAAAAGAGAGTGCCATTTGACTTTGTCCTAAAATGAGTGCAAGTCTTTCCTTCTTTCTCTTGACAGTTCAGGCATTGTATAAAGCACCTCTTTTACATGATTCCTGTGTTTATCTTAATTTCTCATGCCATTATGATGGAATGAAAAGTTGATCTCTGTTTAATGCTCAAAACAAATTGTGTCATGAAAATTGAATCTCGGCCTCTTCAACATCCATCAGATAATGAAAAGACCTCCATGAGGTTAAATCTGTACATTCTATGCCAGGAAGACGCAGGTGGGGGAGACCCTATTTCTAAATATTATAACCATGATCCCCCCCCCCCATAGCTTCTTCAAGGTTACGGACAAAGCGCAATTACTGCCCTATAAAACTGTCCCAAGGTGCGAGTTTTCGAAGTCTTTCAGATAATCTGCCACATAACTTCAAATGACATCGCCAGCACCAGCATGGGAAAACGTGACAAAAGATTATCAAGAGGCAAACTTATAAAAGACGTCTCCAGATTCCTTTTGGATTTAGTAATGTGTTACCATTTCAAATCTATTCAACGTGAAAATAAAATTTGTCATATCAACCTGGGGAAATAACCAGTAATGAAATCAGCCTATTATGGACTCTGGAGAACTGCATCGGAGAGCACTTTTATCTGCTTGCGTGTTCATAATTTCTTATTTGACTTTTATTGGTTTATCTATTGATTAAGAATGCAGGAGTATGGACATGTCTTAGAGTTAGTGTTATGGCACGGTTAGCCTTTAAAGTGTCTTCGCAGTTTCTGCAACTGTACAGAAAACAAGTGGGTTACATGAAAGTCCCTTCGGCATTCAGAAAGAGATTGGGCTTGGGTTGTTTTTTTCCTATTTATTTTATTTTTAAAACAAATATCCCATGTCTTCGGAGGCACCTTCAAAGTGGCTTATAGCAAACAGATTTAAATCACAATTAATAACAAGAACAGTTGAAGAGCAGAATCCAAATGCCAAGAAGTAGACAACAGCAGATAAGAAACAGCTGCAGGTAAACACGGCTAACACACCATATCCAACATACAGCAAATAAAACTAAGAGCTCGATTTATGTACAAATAAATAAACCTGAGATTAGTTGCTTCAGGTTGACTCGGGGGTATCCAAACTGATGCAAAACATTCCCAAAATTTTGGGAGTAGTGAAACTTTTGTTATTGTTCAATAACACAGTTGAGCTTACCTCCTGGAATTTCAGGATGCCAGGGGCCGAGAGGGAGGGAAAGAAAGGTGGCCTCACCAAAAAGCAGTTCGCCAGTGTCTCCATCCCTTTAAATTTTAAAGGGCCATTAATTTCTATATGAAGGCCTGGCCTCCCCATTTCATTCCCATAGGGGAAAAATGGTGTTTAAAATGTAAAGGAGAGGGGACACACCCTCAAACTGCTGATCTGGTAGGCCTAGCCTAAGAGGCTAGGTCTACCACCATTAGGAAATAACAAGTGGGAACCTGCAAAAAACTTGCAGGGAGGGGGTATTCACCCACCCTTGCTTCTTTCCCCCTCCCCCTTCATTCCCTTTCTTTCTCTCCCCAACCCAGTACCCCCTTCTTTCTCTTTCTCTCTCCCAATCTGCCTTTCTTTCTCTTCTCCTCCCGCCACCAAGCCAATACCCCTTCTTTTCTTTTCTGTCTCCCCATGCCAATTTCCTCTTCTTCGTCTTTCTTTCACTCCCAAGCCAATCCCCCTTTTCTCTCTCTTCTCTAAGCCAATCTCTCCTCCGTTCTCTTTCTCTCTGTCTCTCCCAGCCAATCATCCCTCTTTCTCTCCCTCCAGCCAATACTCCCATATGAGCCCACTTGTGGGTTAGGGTGGGGTTTATGATTATTATTGTTGTTATTGTTGTTGTTGTTGTTGTTGTTGTTGTTGTTGTTGTTGTTGTTGTTGTTGTTATTATTATTATTATTATTATTATTATTATTACTGTTATTTTTCCTTTCTCCCCCCAGCCAATACCCCCATATCTTTCTTTTCCCCCAACCAATACCCCTTCTTTCTCTCCCTCCAGCCAATACTCCCATATGAGCCCACTTGTGGGTTAGGGTGGGGTTTATTATTATTATTGTTGTTATTATTGTCGTTGTTGTTATTGTTGCTGTTGTTATTATTATTATTATTATTATTATTATTATTATTATTATTATTATTATTATTATTATTATTATTATTATTATTACTGTTATTTTTCCTTTCTCCCCCCAGCCAATACCCCCATATCTTTCTTTTCCCCCAACCAATACCCCTTCTTTCTCTCCCTCCCAGCCAATACCCCCATATTTTCCTTTCTCTCCCCCTCCCCAGCCAATCCTCCCTTCTTTCTCTACCCCACTTCTTTTGCCTGCCTTTCAATTTGGCAGCTGCAGCAGCAGTGCCTGGGAGATGCTTCAAGCCTGGAGCGGCTCCCAGTGGCAGCCAGGTCCAGAGCAGCTCCTGACATCTGCTGTGGCAGCGGCAGGGCCCAGCGCCTCTCCCCGAGTTCTGCACTGCTGCAGCCAGGCCCAGAGCCACTCCCAGTGTTCCCCACTGCTTGGGCTCAGAACGGTCCCTGGCATTATCTGCTGCCATGGTCGGGCCCAGAACGGCTCCACGGGAGCAGAAGTATCAGCTGGGCTCTCAGACGTAAGTTGTATTGCCTCAAATGTAAGTTGTATTCTATTTGGGGACAGGAATTTTAACCCCCCTGAAGTATTTTTTTTTTCCAGATTTTTCTGGAGACCCATGTTGTCCCCGAGTCTATAGAAAAACCTATCGGGGGACAGTGTGCCCTCTGTTTCTGGAAATAAATATTCACAGGCAGAGGGGACTTTTGAGAATTAGATATATAGATGGGTCCATTAGTTCCTATGGGCTCTAAAGAAGTCAGGTCTACAGTGCAAAGGCAATAAAAGTTCCACCATTTCCCAGCAGAGGCCTGGGAACCCAACCTAGATCAGGCTGTGGTCCACTTGTGGCTCTTGATAGATGATCTAGAATATCCAGTGATTTCAAGCCTAATATAAACACGGAAGGAGTTTACTTGCAGAATAAGATGGGTGGTGAACAGAGACAAGGCTTTTCAGTGGTGGCACCTTCCCTTTGAAGTGCTTTCCCCCTTGAGGCCTACCTGGTGCCTAAAACCATTTCTTTTAAGTCAGACTTTTACATGATTGATGCTGTCTTTTGAAGCTGCGTTTATGGTCTGCTTCTAGTCCGAGAACTATTTTGTAGATATCATTTTAGACTGTTCAATGATTGTTTTATGCAAGATTTAGAGTCCCTGCTTGTTTTTAATTGCTTGATTGGTCCCGCATCATTGTTTTCATTGTGAGTGGCCTTGAGCAAATCTTTGGAGAACCATGTGCTATCAATGTCCTAAGTGAATAAGTAATGGAGTGGGTCTTTCCAGCCTCCTGAGTCCTGCTAAAGGCTTGCAGTGTTTCCCCTAAACAAAGCTCCTGTGGGTCAGAGGTAAAGTTGCCAATTTCAGGTGGCACCTAGAGATGTCCTGGAATTATAACTGTTCCCCAGGCAAAAGAGATCAGTTCCCCTGGAGGAAGTGGCTGCTTTGGAGGGTGGACTCTATAGCATTATACCTCCTTCTAGGCTCCACCCCCCAAATCTCCAGGAATTTCTCATCATGGAGTTGGCAACCCTAATCAGAGGACTCCCAGAACCAGCATATGGCTGGGCACTGGGAAGAGGGCATAATCAAAAATGGCAGCCCACTTTTGCTTGATCTGAAGTGTTGTTCTGCTCCGAGAATCAGACGTAGGTTCCAACCTAATAACAGCTCTAGCCTCGGAGCAGCTCTTCAATCTCTGTTCATCATTACCAACCCATGAAAACCCGAGGGCTGTATCTCCACATTGATTGCCGAGAGAGTTTCTTACACTGCAAACTTAAATTGTTTTAACAGTCATGCCTTCTCACCAAGAACCTTAGGAACTGTGATGCTGTTGTGAGACCGGGGGGACGAGTTCCTTTTAGGTGACTTCTTTGCAGCAATATCTTTCCAAATTGCCTTTAAAAAGCAACAGCCTTTCAGCCAAGTTCACTTTGTGTATATGGGCTTGATGCAGGCTTTAGTGCCGCTGTCTTCAGAGGTTTAGTTCGGAAATACAAATGGTAGTAATTTCCAACATGTAAAAAAAAAAAAAAGTGGACGAAGTTATCAACGCATATCATCACGCACTAATGGCAGTGCCTTGAATGATATTCAGTGCCGTCAAACACTTTATGCGTTCGCCCAAATCGTTCTGCAAATCATCCTAGTTCAGATATACAATATATGGAGATTGGTTTTCTGGGTAGCTTCTGATGGGCGATTGTCACATCATCCATGAATATGATACTCTGATGAACTCAGAAACTGCGTGATATCTTTTCTCCCTAACAATGTATTTTGAATGCATATCTCAGGAAAGGGAAGGGTTAGTGCATGAGATTGTTCAATATTGTCCGTTGCTTAAGCAATGTTCAGTGTTTTGATTTTGAGGAGGGGATGAAGAACAAAGAGAATCAGTGATTCCTTCATTGTACAGCTGCATCCCATTTGCTTGGCCAAGAGGAAACTCATGGTCTGTGTTTGCTCAGCAATTTGAATCATTCAGTTAGAAAGTGAAGTAAGGATGGGTAAAGGAAGATAAGGAATTTGGAAGTCAGAGGTCTTTTGCAAATAAAATGATTTGACAAGTGAGAAGGGAAGAAAACCATATTTTAAAAATGGTCAGACCAAGGAAGAATTAGTTTGCTAGCAATTTGGCTACACGTTTTTTGCTCCTGGCTAGAGATGGGCATGAACTGGGAAAATGTGGTTCGGTTAATGGCTTGTGATGTACGCCATTCGTGAACCATGGACCATCATGAATTTTTAGCCAGTTTGGTTCATGAGGCAGTAGAATGCCCTCTCAGCAATCTAGGGACATCAAACTTGCTGGAGATCTCCAGCTGACTCTCCTCTACCTGTCCTCCAAGTTTGGTGAGGATTGGATTTATGGGGTCCAAACTACACCCCCCTATAAGGTACCCCCAGGGGGCACCTCCTTTTAGACAATGTAACTCAGGTCCCATAAATCCAATCCTCATGAAATGTGGAGGACAGGTAGAGGAGAGTCAGCCAGAGATCCCCTATGAGTTTCGCATCTCTAGCATGCACAGGATCCATTATATACATTCCTAAACCTCTTCAACCTGCACCTGTCAAAATGACTATTGGCTATCATTTTGACAAGCATAGGTTCAGAATATTCAGGAGTGTATAGAACTGATCCCGTGCAAGCTAGAGACATCAAAGTTACAGGGGACCTCTCCCACATGTTCCTCTACATACCCTCCAAGATGTTCTTTGAAGTTTTATAAACATTTTAATTGAGAGGAGACAGTCTGTTTGGGAATCCACTCAAAAAACTGGAACAAATCTCCACAAATAACTTGAAAGTTCATAGAAAGTTTACGCTGGTCGCCCTGCCACAAACTGCCCAAAATTCATCATGAACTTTAGCTCATGAGCCAGTTCATGCCCATCTCTATTCCCAGCACAACTGCTTTAGGAGGTCTTTCTACAGGGCAGGAAGGTAGAATATAGGTGTGCTCTTTGTCTTGAGTTTATAGCTTAAAGAAATGACTCATAGGTAGAAAGGATTTTGAATTTCTCCTCCCTGCTCTTTCAACCCAATAATCTCCATTCCTGTTCGGTTTTGCCTTTGTGCAAATCACACCTATGATTATTTTGAGCTCATTTTCTGTTTGCTTGCATTAAACTGTCTCCATTTTTGAAATTTTATTTGTGCCTGAGTAAATCAGCATTGTATGTTCTCTGTATACCCTACCTACCAACTGAATATCTTTGCATGTATAAATTATCTGTATAAACTGCACAGTGTGCATTCACAACACAAACCAACATCCAGAATTGGAGAAGGAAAACTGTTAGCAAATATATCTGAAATGTTTTTGGAATGTTTGCTCACCATAACTCAGAGGCTGAATGTGGAATATAGGGACAGAGGACGTAGCAATTCTTAACCATTTAAAGGAAGAGGTAGTTATCAATGCCTGACCTGGATAGCCCAGGATAGCCCGATCTTGACAAATGGTGGAAGCTAAGCAGGGTTGGCCCCAGTTAGTATTTGGATGGGAGACTTCCAAAGAAGCTCAGGGTTGCTACAAAGGTAGTGGCAAACATCTCTTGCCTTGAAAACCCTTTGGGATCACCAGGAGTCAGATGATAGAATTAATTACACCAGTGGAGATGGTGGGTTCCAGTTCTGATTGTTCCTTTGCATGAAAAACCTCTAGGCAAGTAGAAAACTGATGGGATTTGGGAGTCCCTAAAGTTAGCAGAGTGCACAAGGTTTACAACACAAAGTAACTTCTCTAGTCCATGAATGTGCTGCTAAGAAGAACTTTACACGGAGCCTTTTTTGCTATTTCAAACTGTTACAATTTCTTTATTATGGGGAACTCCATTTCTAGATAGTATAAGAGTAGAGATAGGTGTCTAATCCAGTCTAACTAGCTGAATGGATAGGGACGGAAGAAAGCATGCCCTGCATGCATCTATGATGTCAAGATGGAGAGTTCAGGCAACGTGTGTGTGAAAGGGGGGAGCCAAAAGGCAAAAGGAAGGAAGTTTACCCTGAGAGTGGCAATCTGCAGTTCAACAGGACAGTATCAGAGAAGGAGTAAGGAAAGGGTGATCAGGCCTGGCCTCTCTGTCACTCTGACTCTATTGCCCTTTCTGCACTCTCCTTTTAATCCATGTTCACTGTGGTGTCCTCCAAGCAATTCTGTGCTAAAATCGAATTCAACCATCTTTGTAATCCAGGTTTTTTTCCATTCTGAGGCAAGAGACATTGCAAAAAGTCCATCGCTTCCAACAAAAACTTCTCACGAGTATAAGAAAGTTTCCATCCCCTGCCTTTGTTTGCAGTATTGGTTTTATATTTGCAGGGAGCTGCAGTGGTGGTGGTGGTAAGTGCCGTCAATGCACAGCTGATTTCTGATGGCCCTGTAGGTTTTTCAAGGGGAGAAGCACTCAGAGGTTGTTTGCCATTGCCTGCCTCATGACCCTGGATTTCCTCAGTGGTCTCCCATCCAAATATTAACCAGGGCCAATCCTGCTTAACTTCTGGTATCTGACGAGATTGGGCTAGCCTGGGCCATCCAGTTCAAGGCAGAGAACTTTAGGTTTAGGAAATCCCTGGAGATTTGGGAAAAGAGCATGGGGATGGCAGAGTCTGAGGAGGGGAGGGAGCCCTGCAGTGACATGACACCATAGACTCCACCCCCAGAATGTGCTGTTTTCTCCAGGAGAACTGATCTCTGTAGTCTGGAGAGCAGTTGTGATTCCAGAAGAACACCAGCTCCCTCCTGGAGAGTGGCAACCCTAGGTAGTGTTCCAATGCACCATTTGTCATTGAATGTGGTACATCCTATTCTGCCACCTCATGCTTTCCCCCCAAGCAGATTGGTCTTAATACGTAGAAAGGGGAGAGACATTTCTTGTCTTCTCAAGCCATCACTTTGCAATACCCCAAGGAAGTGATTCATATGGAATAGGAAGTCTTTGCAGTGGTGATACCCTGGCACAAACCGAGGTGCTCTTATAGGAGAGGTAAATAGTAGCATCTAATCTGTAGCTTCAGGTAGTGGCTTGGCTCCAGGGGAGCATTTATATGGGCAGAAGAATATCCAACCACAGTGTGCAGGTTTCTTGTCTACCATTTCCCACAGCACCCTCAAATGCCCTCTGCAATGCTGCTCCTGAGACCCCCCGCCAGGAAAACACAGTGGGGGGACTTTTAGGCTGCTGCAGAAAGGGGGTGAGATAATACAAGAACTCATGGACACTCAATGAAATTGCTGAGCGGTCGGGTTAGAACAGATAAAAGGAAGTCCTTCTTCACCTTCTTCACACATGGAATTCACTGCCACAGGAGGTGGTGGTAGCTACAAATATGGACAGCTTCAAGAGGGGACTAGATAAACATATGGAGCAGAAGTCCATCAGTGGCTATTAGCCACAAGACATAGACAGGAACTCTCAGGCTGGGGCAAGTGATGCTCTGTATTCTTGGTGCTTGGGGGGGGGGGCAACAGTGGGAGGGCTTCTAGTGTCCTGGCCCCACTGCTGGACCTCCTGATGGCACCTGGTATTTTTGGCCACTGTGTGACAAGAGTGTTGGACTAGATGGCCCATTGGCCTGATCCAACATTGGCTTCTCTTATGTTCTTATATAATTGTGCTGCACAGCAGAAATCATTCTGTCTATGGCAATGCTGTCCCAGATCCAAGCCAAGATATTCCTAATGGGAATATGTCCCTTTGGAAGTGATAAAAATATTGAGAGCTGGGGAAATAAACCAGCCTCTGGACAGTCATAATGCATGGGATAAATTTGTTCTTTCCCTTATGAATGGGCTGGCCATTTTTATCCATAGGATAGATCTCCATGTGATGTTCCAATGCATTTACAGTGAAATCCTGTACAGAATTATTCCACTCAGTGCATTGAAGTCAAAAGGCTAAGACCAGAGTAAAATGCTTAAGATGACCAACCAAGTAAAGATACTAGGCCTAGTATCATGATTATGGCAGGGTTTTGTCATTGTACCTTTTGCCATTGATAACAGCAGGAAAATGGTATACATTTTTTTTTTTTAAATGCAAGATAAAGCAACTTGCAAAGTTATGCTCTGGCCACCTGAGAACTGGGCTGGCGCATTAATCACAATGCGTTTTCCCATTCTCCTTTTTGTTACCTTTGTATGTTAACTTTTGGAAATTATTGTTAAAGGCTCACAACAGGCCTACCGGGTAAAGCTCTGAAATGGTGGCATATCCAAAGACAGATGAATCAGAGTGCACCAGAATGACATTCCCACACCACTGTGGGGTTTTTTGTTATCACTGTATTGAAAGAGAAGTGGTGAGTACGTTCTTTGAAGAACGGCTTCAAAACGTGACCTCTGTCATACTGTCAAAGAACCGCCTTTAACAGCACTTTTTCAAAAGGGAGTCACAGGCAATCGATGTTTCATCTCCGCACAATCTCTCTATAGGTATGACCTGCTACTTCACATTGCGCAACTTCACTTTGCATAAAACATGAGATGGACTCCATAGTGTTGTAACATTAATCTTCACCCGCTTTCTGTAACAGAGCGAACTACTAAAAGTGGGTCATGAACGCATCTTCTTACCAATTTGGACATCACTAGGCAAAGAGGTTTTCAACATCGGAACAGAGCTACAGACTTTTTCACTGTATTTCTTTAGTGCCATCTTCTCTTTTTTTAAAAAAAAAATGTTTTATTTAAATGTATTTAATATATAAAACTTAACACTACAAACATTAACAGTTAATTGTATAAAAGGAAACTGGGTAGGTTATAGACAATGGAACATTTTCTGCTGGGACCGCTATCTAATGGAGAAGATCACCATTTATATTTCCCATATTGGTTCAGATTCACCTTCTCTTTTTAAACATGCCTCTGACTCACTGTGACTCCAATAGAGAGGACAGGACACATAGAGCATCCTTTCCTTCCTGCTATTTGATACTGTCCTTTGAATTAGAATGTTACTCTTGACAAGACTTCCTTCCTTCCAGCTGCACATTCTCTCTGTCTCACAGACACAAAGAAGGAGGACACGCTTTCCGTCTTTGCCACCATGGATGCAGGACAGGCATTCTCCATCCGCATCCATCTAGTTAGATTAGATTCTAACCCTGTCTCTCAACCTGCACTATCTAGAATGTAGTTCCTTGAATAAAGGATTCTTATTACTTTGAAACTGACAAGTGGCTCTGTGTAACTCTATAAGTTTGTTAGCGCACACGGTACTCAGAAGGTACTGCTGCATGTAAGCCTAGTGCATTCTGCTACATTATAGAGATTCCTGGTTGTACCAGACCATAGAATCGAACATGAAATCCCTTCCCCTCACCAAAACCCACAATCCCTAGGTTCCACCCCCTAAATATTCAGGAGTTTCCTGACCCCAAGATGTCAACCCTAGGCCGGATCCTTCAAAACAGTTGATCTATCAGACCTATCAACCATTTTGTCAGCTGAGGGATGTAAGGCTTATCTCAGCCATAGATGGAGTAGCTCCTAAGCGCCTCCTCTATGCATCAGCCTGCAGCTCCTCTGCTGAGTCAGCTTGAGAAGATGACGTGGCAGAGGAGAGAAGCAGAAATTTGTGACAAGTCTCACCCAGCGCTTTTATTGTTAGAAGATGATCTTTCACGGCCTATAAAAATGGAAATCCGAACTGATTAGCTTCTTCATGGAAGAGGCTCCTCACCTTGTGACCCACTTGCTTTTGGATAAAACATCCTAAAGGACCCAAGCAAGCGGTCTCCTTTAATCCCCAGTGTAGAATCAGTGGGTGATGTTAGGATACTCGTTTAAATTAATCAGTGTTAAAGATGCCAAGCGACTGCAACTGATTGTCTACCTGGTATTCTTTCCCTGTCCATTCCAGCTTCCCTCTACCCACAAGGCAGAGAACTTTAGGTTTAGGAAATCCCACAGTCTTCTCTCCCACCCACTTTGGCTTTTCCCTTACCTGCCTGGTCTTCTCACCCTTCACTCTTCTCACCCTCTTCCTTCTGCCTGTTTGCTACTGGTGGTCTTGTGGGGAAGAAAATGAGACACAACCTGAAGAAGGCTGGAGCTTTCAGTGCTTGTGGTGGCCTTTACCATCATGATTTTGTGCAGCATTTTGGGTTGCTGTGCAATCCAAGATAATGGCAGAACCCTGGGGATTTTTTTTAAAAAAAATGTCTGTGCATGCATAGACATCACTGTTAGCATTTGGGGTTACCCCCCAACTATTTTCTTTTATTCGATAAACAGGATTCTTAGCAAACCCAGAATTTCCACCCAGGTTTGTAGAACCCTTAATTGTAGCTGTGGCTAGATCCATTTTGCAGATTCAGCCCCCCATTTGCACTGGGGCCAACCAACAATTATTAAATATAAGGATATTCACATCAATAATATGTCAGGCTAAACAAAAAGAAATGAATAAACATCCAATGCATCAAACAATCAAATTGAGATAGTCCAGCAAGGCTCCAGGAGGGCTTCTATCAGGCCCACAGTGGAACTGGCTGTCTTCTGCTTCTTCTTCCAGTTCTGCTGCTGCTGCGTCATCGTAGGTTTGCAGCTTACAGATACACGCCTGAACACCATACTCAAGATTGCAACAGCACAGACATTTTGTTGCATTGATTCAGAGCAAGAGATGTCAGTTATCAGACACTGTTAAATAAACAAAATATTGCAGGAGTGCTAATGTTTGAAGCATGTTTCTATTTCAAGTTAAAAAGAAAACCGTTGTGTTTGTGTCCTTTATAAAGTTTATATCGCCACTACCTAGCATTACTTCTTTTTTTTTTTTTTTGAAACAAAATTTTTATTGGGATATATTCAACATTTCCAATCACGTTACCAATACAGTTTCCAAAAAGTAAGATCCCAATCCCCCCACCCCCCTAATAGGCTTCCAACACTGCTAATAACAAACAGAAAAAATTATAAGGCAATCAAGTTTAGACTTAAATACCTCGACAAACCAGGTAACACATTTAAATTATATATAACCTCTACAATTTCAGCATATTATGTATAACAGTACATACAGTTCAAAATTCATTTCACTTCTCATTCAATATCCGTACGTATCCAAATTATATATTTTCCCCTTCATTCTATATTCAGTTTCTAGATACAATTTCAATCCTTCCCAGTCTTTTAAGTACTGTTCTGCCATTTGTCCATTTAATTTCTTTGTCATTTTGTCCATTTCTGCTAAAAATAACAATTTTCTCAACCAGTCATGTATATCTGGTACCTTCTCCATTTTCCAATGCTGAGCAAAGGCCATTCTCGCCGACGTAATCATGTACCATAACAGTGTCCTTTTCTCTTGTGGAATTTTTTCCATTGTCAAACCGAGGAGAAAAAGTTCAGGCTTTCTCTCAATTGGGGTTTTCAATATTTTCTGCATCACACAATGTATATTAGACCAGTATGCTTTCGCTTTATCACATGACCACCACATATGGTAAAAAGAACCCTCTACTTTTTTACATTTCCAACATTTATTACTCAAGTTCTTATCCATGCTAATATTAGCAATCTTTTTTGGTGTCATATACCATCTATACATCATCTTATAGCAATTTTCTTTTACGTTAATACAAGTGGACATTTTAAAAGATCTTTTCCACAAAAATTCCCATGATTCCATAGAAATTTCTTTGTTCATATTTATGGCCCACTTTATCATTTGTTCTTTAACGGTTTCATCCAAAGTATATACAGTCAACAAAGTTTTATACATTTTTGATATCATTTTCCGTTCTTTTTTCAACCATATATTCTCAAAATCATCATTCATAGCCCTAAAACCAAACTCTTTACAATCTTTTTTATAAATGTCCCTTATTTGACAATATTGTAGCCAACCATACTCAAATTCTAATTCATTATTTGGTTTTAAAACATATTTTTTCCCTTCTCTTTGCAACAATTCCTGATACTTCAACCAATCATTGCCTCTATATTCTGAAAACAAATGTATAACTGCAGCTGGAACAATCCACAGAGGCCTTTCATCCGATATTGTATCCTTATACCTGGTCCATGCATCAAACAATGTCCTCCTTACATAATGATGCTTAAACATAGAGTCAGCTTTGTTTTTCCCATACCAAAGATAGGCATGCCAGCCAAATCTGCAATCGTGCCCCTCAAGAGCTAAAAGTTTTCTATTTTCCAAATTTACCCATTCAGATAACCAAGACATACATACTGCTTCATGATACAAACGCAAATTCGGGACTTGGAAGCCACCTCTGTCCTTAATATCATACATTATCTTCATTTTTATTCTTGGCTTCTTCCCTGCCCAGATAAACTTAAAGATTTCTCTTTGCCATTTTACCAACACTTTTCCATCTTTCACAATTGGTATTGTCTGAAACAAAAACATTAACCTGGGCAGTACATTCATTTTAATAACGGCAATTTTTCCAAGAAGAGATAACCTTAGTTTTTCCCATTTTTCTAAATCACTCTTTATCGAACCCCACAATTTTTCATAATTATTCTTGAACAAATCTATATTTTTCATTGTAATTTCAACTCCCAGATACTTAACCCTTTTAACCACTTCACATTCTGTCACATTTTGTAACATTTGTTGCTTTGTACCAATCATATTTTTACACAGTATCTTAGATTTATTTTTGTTGACATAAAACCCTGCAAGATCACCAAACTCTCTTACTTTTTCAAATACCTTAGGCATATTATTAACAGGATCTTCAACAATAAACATGATATCATCCGCAAATGCTCTTAATTTAAATGAAAAACCTCCAATATTCAACCCTTTTATATTAACATCATCTCTGACCGCTTGTAGCAAAATCTCCAAAATCCAGATAAATAACAATGGTGACAGGGGACAACCTTGTCTAGTACCTTTTCTTACCCGGAACATATCTGTTGATTCTGCATTAACAATCACCGAGGCTTTTTGTTCTTTATATATCGATTGGATCATTCTTGTAAATTCTACGCCCATCATAGATTTCTCAAGTACTTTAAACATAAATTCCCAATTTAAATTATCAAAGGCCTTCTCTGCGTCCAAAAATAAAAAAGCGACTTCTTTTTCAGGATGTTTGTCATAATACTCAATTGCGTCCAATACAACCCTCATATTGTCTTTAATTTGTCTATTTGGTAAAAAACCAGCTTGATCTTCCACAATAGTATCTTTCAAAAACTTTTTAAGGCGCTCTGCCAATATTTTTGCAAATATTTTATAATCGTTGTTCAATAATGAAATGGGCCGATAGTTTTTAACATTTGTTAAATCTTGCATTTCTTTAGGAATTAAGGTGATTGCAGCTTCATTCCAGGAGTCAGGGATCTTTCCTGTCTTTCTAATTTCATTTAAAAGAATCTCCAGCACCGGAACCAAATCTTCATGAAATTTTTTATAAAATTTAGCTGAAAAGCCATCCGGGCCTGGGACTTTGGAGATTTTTGCCTCGGCTATTGCTTTACTAATTTCGTCCTTAGTTATTGCAGCATTTAGGAGTGTTTTCATTTCTGGATTTGGTTGTATCAAATTAACTTTGGATAGGTAATCCAACATTTTTTGAGGATCTGCTTGTTTCGATTGAAAGAGAGTCGCATAGTATTTGAAAAATTCCCTTTTAATTCCTCCTGGGTCCAAAATCTCTTTATTTCCATCTTTCAAACAAGTGATTGTTTTATTCTCTCTTCTTTTCTTTAATTGCCATGCTAAATATTTGCCAGGTTTATTTGCACCTTCAAAGGATTTCTGTTGCAATTTTTTCAAGTTCCAAAATACTTCTTTGTTCAACCTTGCCGCATATTGCTCCCTTAGGATCCTCAATTCTCTCAAAATCTTCTTTTTACCAGGCCTTTTCTTAAGTTCTGTTTCTTTTTTCCGAATATTTTCCATAATTTCTTTGTCTATTTTCATTTGTTGTTTCCTTTCATTATTATTAATTGCAATCAGATGTCCTCTCATCACAGCCTTGTAGGCTTCCCATACCGTTTGCGTCTGTACACTTTTATTTAAGTTCAGTTGAAAGTATGTTTGGGTTTCTGTCCTTATTTTATCCACAATATTTTGCTTGTCCAGCAAATCTTCGTTGAGTCGCCATCGAAATTTTTTCTCTTAACATACGTTGACCATTTTATCGGACTGTGGTCAGAAAGAGTCCTAGGTAGTATCTCAATTTTGCGTGTTTGCAAGATTAGGTTCTCTGTCATCCACATCATATCTATCCTGGAAAAAGACTCGTGTCTTGATGAATAAAAAGAGTACTCACTGTCTCTGGGATGTTTAGTTCTCCAAACGTCTGCCAAATGTTCATGTTTAATCAATTGGAAAAAGACTTTAGGAAGTTTGCCCATGGCCTCAATTCCTTTTTTTGATTTTCTATCAACAACATTGTCAACAGTACCATTAAAATCGCCCATTAAAATCATTTGCTCATAGGTCAACTGTCGTAGTTGTTCCCACAAATTCTGAAAAAGTTTTCTTTTGCCCCATTGGGAGCATAGAGATTAACAATTAATGTCTTTTTATTCTGCAGCACAACTTCTACCGCCAAAAATTTCCCTTCATTGTCTTTGAAAATTTCTTTTGGTTCCAACTCTTTTTTAATATATGTAACTACTCCTTTTTTCTTTTTAGAGGAGAGTGAATAAAATTCCTCTCCTAATCTTTTTTGAATCAAAAATTTGGCATCTGATTTTTTAATATGTATTTCTTGCAAGCAAACAATATCGCATTTCTGTTTTTCCAACCAGAGTCTGACATTTTTCCTTTTTTGGGGTGAGTTCAGTCCATTAACATTCCATGAAATTATTTGACTCTCCATGTTGATTCTGTAATTATTTATCAGAGTCTATAAAATTATCGTTGATGAATCTGGTCATTTGGTCAACTGACTTGATGGTGACTCTCTTCTGTTTGAACGAAAAACTGACACCTTTAGGAATTTCCCATCTATATCTTATGCCCTCTGATTTCAGCTTGTCAATCAGGTCTTTAAAAGTCGTCTGTCCTGAAGCATCGCTCTGGGTAGTTCCTTTAGGACCATGATTTTCTTGTTGCCAATTGTGAAGTCGTCCTGAAATTGTTGCTTAAACAAATCCTCCTTCAACTTCTTAGATATAAACTGGACAATTACATCTCTAGGTAATTTTTTCCTTTGCGCAATCGCAGAATTGACTCTGTATACCACATCAATCTGTGCCGCCACTCTCTCCTCTTCCATTTTCAAAAAATCTGCAACAGCATCTACCATGACTGAATGGATGTCCTCATTCTTGTCTTCAGGGATCCCCCTGAATCTCATATGATTAATCATTGCATTGTATTGGACCATCACATTCACTTTATCTGTTTCTAAAGTGACCTCAGCTATATTGGATGCTACTCCCTTCACCCTTACATCCATCTCATCTGCTCTTTTGGTCAGCGTCTGTATCTCTTTTGTAATTCCAGACATTTCTTTTTTCAGCTCTGTTACCTCTGATATAACGGTCTTTTCAAGCTTCAGAATCACGTCCATCACTCGTTTTTCCATAGCTTCCATCATGCCCTGTAGCTTTTTTTCCTCTTTTTCCAGCCATTTTCGGGGAGGACCAGGTATTTGCCCTCTGTCGTTGCCGCAGGTCGTAAGCCGTTGTTCACAATCTTCCCTCCAACACACTCTAAATCAAAGTCCTTCTTGTGCCCACCTAAATCGCACTGGTTTCACTTTTTTATATTAAGTCTTTCGTTTAAAATCAAAGAAAATTTTTCTGACCTTCCCAAAATGGCGGGCGCAATTTCTCTATGGTAAATGGTTCTTCCGGGTACTCACTTCCTGTCCGGCAATCTTAATGGTCCCCCTTGTTCCTGATTTCTTCCCTTCTTCCGGCCTCCTTGGTCTTCTCTAGGATGATTACTTGTCTGTTCTGAAGTCACTTCCTGTTTTGCCGATTTCTGCTGCAGCAGCTCCAGTACTTTTCCACTGCAATTCTCATGGAGTTACTGTTAGTTTCTATTTTAAAGTCAATAAATTAACCGCAGGAATGATCAACAATTCGGCTTTTTGGCCTTTTTTAGCTGTCTTAATGACACGCATGGCCCGGGCCAACAAGGTCTCATTTATGTCAGATCCGGCCCTCATAACAAATGAGTTCAACACCCCTGCTCTAATTCAAACAAATTTCAATGGCCTTAGAGTAGAATAACTGTATAAAATGACACTTTGTATCCATTAGGAGGAATAGGGTTTTTGTCAGTCCCATTCAGCACAAACGTTTCCTCTTGCTAAAACCACTTCAGTATCTTTTCTTTTTAATTGGCTGCTGCCCCGCCCCAAGATCTCAGTCAGGGAAGACAGAATAAACAAACTGAAGTCATAATGCTATACAGCTAATCTGATTTGACTACGTGACGACATCTCAGATGGCAAACGAGGACAAGTTTAGCTGCCTCAGTTGGTGGCCCTGATTGGGCAGGAACACAATAGATAAATATTGTAAATAAGTATAAATAAAATAATTAAACTGGGTGAGGGGGGTATCAATGGTGGGGATTCAACTGTCCAAGAGCAGAAGGCACATGGAATTTTCTCGCATTCCTCTCCATTCCTATATCCCTTTCCAAACCAACCCCAAGAAAGATCTATCCTCTTCCAACCCTTGGGAAGATCATTCCTGAATTTGCAGAATCCATGAAGAGGAACAGCCATGCAAGTTGGGAGTAGGGTTACCAACCTCTATGTAGGGCCTGCAGCTCTACCAGAATTCCAGCTGATCTCCAGACTACAGAGATTCAGTTCCCCTAGAGAGAATGGCAGCTTCAGAGGGCAGACCCCATGACATCACATCCCTGCTGTGCTCCCTCCCCAAACTTTGCCCTCCATAGGCATGCACACACACACACACACACACACACGTCCAGTTGGTGGGCTAGATACGGGCGGTATGAATCGATCCCTTTCCTGAGCACAGCTACCCTTACAGAAAAGGCTGGGAAAGCAGTTTCACCCCTTTATCCTTCCTCATTCCCACCTGAACAACTATGCCTTCCACAACCCTAAGAATGATCTTTCCAAGGGTTGGAAGTTTCTGCAGATACAAAAGAGATGCAGAAAAACTGTGTTCTGCATATCAAATGGCAGGATCCATGGTGAGAGTGGAAAGTGCCATCAAGTCACAACTGATTTGTGGTGACCCTACAGGGTTTTTTCAAGGCAAGAGACATTCAGAGATGGTTTGCCATTGCCTGCCTCCACATAGCGGCCCTGGACTTGCTCGGTGGTCTCCCATCTAAGTACTAACCAAGGCCAACCTTACTTAACTTCTGAAATCTGATGAGATCAGGCTAGGTTGGATCCATGCCAACATGAAAATAAATAAGGCTGTCTATTGTTCATGACATGTCCAAGTCATCAAAAAGGGAAGGGTTTTATTGGAATTGCTGAAAAATTTTGGAAAGAAGTGGACTGGTTCTGCTCTTTCCAGTTCTACAGGAGAATATGAAGTACATAGGTGAAGTAAAGGTTTCCCTTGCTTGAAAGCCAATCAAATCTGACTCTAGGGGGCGCTGCTCCTCTCCATTTCCAAGCCCAAGTGCCAATGCTGTCTGAAGACTTCTCTGTGATATGGCTGGCATGACTAAATGCCGAGGCACACATAACGCTGTTACCTTCCCACCAAAGTTGTACCTATTTATCTACTTGCAATATCTTGCTTTTGAACTGCTAGGTTGGCAGGAGCTGGGGTCAGAGATGGGAGCTCACTCCATCACGTGGCACTAGGGTCTTGAACTGCTGAACGACAGATGTTCTGGTCTGCAGCTCAGCGTCTTAACCTCTGAGCTACCGTGGCCCCTATGAAGTACATAGAAACAATAAAAATAGCAAACTGGTCATCTCCAGAAGGTAATCAGTCCTGGTTCTTCTATTTGTCCCCCTTGGTATTCTCTAGATATATCACACTTTTCATTGTTCTGTCTTCTCCACTAGATTCCAAGAGAGCGGAAGTCAAGTATGTGAAAAAAAACCTCTATAATCGATGATTCCTCCTCTAGCTGCCACTAACTCACTTATGCTTTTTTTTTGTTTTTTGAGTGAATCTCCTAGACAGTAACCATTTTACTACTTTCATGCTGACTCTATTGGACATCAATATTGCTGTGTGTTTCACTGCCACCAAAACAGTTCACAGGTGAAACAGAAACAGCTCAATAATTATGAAAATTTCAAAAGTATGCATTCTGAGGATTGGGACAATTTGGGGGGGGGAGGAAAGACGCTAGGAAGTGCTGGGTCTGTTTTCTAGCATGACTCGTCAATGGAGAGTAAGGGGGGATAATTTCAGTTGGGAGAAGACAGGCTCAGAGCACTGAAAAAAAATGAAATATAGATTGGGCTGGGAATAAAGTACCAACTTTGAAATCTGATTGCCCACGTGCCCGGCTGGAGCCTCTTAGATTATTGGAACTGGATCACAAATCATAAAACTAGTGGGAACAGATGAGAGAGACTCTGCAGGGAGGAAATGTGGCAGCTCAGTGTGTCTGTCTAATGAGGCATCCTTTTTTTGCTCTGAGTCTGCTCCACGATAATGTCTTCTATGATTGCAGAAAAAGGAGAAAAGTGACTACTGCCTGTCTGCTGCTGTTTCCGACCCTTCCTCGTTGGTCTTCTTCAGTCATATAACACCTGATTCTTGGCCTCTCAAAAGGGATCAGAAGGGACAATACGGACTACTCATATAACCCTTTTAAAATACTGCTGGTCGGCAAGGGGGGAGAGGAATGATAAGCCTCGAAAGCAACTATTTCCAACTTTTTTTTTAAAAAAAACTATTATTTATTAAATGTATGAATTGCCCCATCCCTACTATTATAGAGCTCTGGATGATGTACATGTTATTAAAAACAATCAGTCATCAGATAAAAGAATCAAACATATTAATTGCATTGAAACAGATGGTGAATAGTACCTTAGAGTTAATTATTCCCCTGTTACAGACTGCTGGCCATTTCACGGGGAGGTGGGGGAGAGGTCAAAATGAGGATGGAAAACTGAGGCTACATGGGGTGAACTGGGAAGCTGAAATAACCCAGAAGTCAGGACCGCAAAGCAAGCACCACAGGGGCCACTCAGCTCAGACTCATCAATGGGGCCAATGTTGTGCACTGAGTCACCCGCTGCATTGGCAAGTAGTAGATTTACCTCTTCTCTGGTGGTGGCGGGAATTATCTGGCTTTTGCTGCCACCTTCCTGCTGCTTTCCTCCAGGCTGTTGGAGGAAACAGGGAGGGGGCACTGCATGTGTTAGACATAACTTCTGGCAAAAATCCAGAAGCCCCATCACAGGCACCCCACGACGTTCTAAACATTTGCGGAATTCCTAGAGTGTCATGGGGCAGCTGTGACAATGCTGTTTTGTTTTTTAAAAAGTTTCCTCCCCCCTGGAAAGCTCCTGCTATTTGCAAGCACCAGGCTGCCAAACCTGGGAACTAGTGAACCGACTTTGATCACTGATGAAAGGCCACCACCAGCACTTTGAGGCAGTGGACCAGAGGGATCTTTCGCTGTATGTTTAATGGCCATTCTGCCCCTGCACTGATGACAGCATCTATTGGCACACATGGTTTCTCATCCAGCTAGGGAACGGTACATGCAGGCCAGTTAGAGTTGCCAGGACCCTCCTGGCAACCAGCAGGATATGGAGAGACGTACCAGGAGAAAGAGGAAGGCCCAGGCCATGTCGCTGGCATTGCACAGGAAGTGATATCATCACACTGTGACATTGTCGTGACGCTTTGGTATTTGGGCAAAAAGTCTGTGGGAAAACAGCTTCTAACAGACAGGTTTTGCCCCAAATACCGGAGCATCGCCTAGACATCACTAGTGTGATGATATCACTTCCCATGTGATGCTGGCAGCCTTCCTCATTCTTCTGGTAAGTCCCCCCACTGGCCAGCTGATTGGCAGTGGGGGGACCTGGTGGTCAGAGACTCCTGCCTCCACTGGGGGGGGGGGTAGCTGGCAACACTAAAGCCAGTTTGAATGTGTGTGTGCAGACCTCTACCTGGCTTGGTTTAATGGACTGTGATGTCATCACTTATAGCCACTTGATGATAAATCAGTTTAGAGAAATTCATGGACTGATTTATCAATAGTAACAATGGCTAAATGGAGCCCCCATGTTCAGAGAAGTATACTTAGGGCTTTGTTTTCCTGGGGGAATGCACGGGAACGGAGTTCCCAAACCTCTTCAACAAAATTCTTTAAAAAAATGTTTAAAAATTCATGAGTTTTCAGTATATAGCTTGAAAACTTCATTTCCCTCTTGAGAGTTCCAGCACCTCCCCCCCCGCAAGACCCAAGTATACCTCTGGGTAGGCCTGCTTGCCTGTTTCCCAAAAACATCTAGCTGTTCATGATGGGAAATGAAATGTTTCCAGTTGTATTGGTTTAAATGAACCCAGTTCCATCCAATGTTTGAACTTATGCAAGTCTAGCCAGATCACAACTGCAAATCCAAGGTGAGCTAGGGAATGGAGTGTGGTTTAGTGATACAGCTTTGATGTAAATAGTTCCAAGTCTGATTTCTGGTCTGTCTCTTTAAAGGATCTCAGCCTGAACTACATACACAGCAGAATGAGGTACAGAAATTCTGGGGTGGTAAAAGGAGCTGTAGCATTCCAGTCTGTAGGAAGATCAAATCATATTCTAAAGCTCATTAGACTAACACCTTCCTGCAAATTAAAAATCAGCACATCTACCCCAGCCTTTCACATGCTGGTTTGTTTTCATTTTATAGAGAACTATCAACATAGGGGAACTGTCACCCACAGTCTGAAGTGGTGCAATTAGAATTGCCAGCCATGTGCTGGTAACCCCCAGGAATTCCCCCGATCTTTATGATAAAAGACCACAATGATTTGGGGAAGTTTGTAGAACACTGCAGATAGTATGATGTCACTTCCAGGTGCTTTAGGAAATGATATCATGGCAGTAGTTATCCCACCCATTTTTTTCTCTTGCTGCTTGGTTGAACAAACACAGGGGTGGTGTGCGTGGTGTGGTAACAGGAGGTTATTCACCAAGGGTGGGCAACTGGTAAGCAAAGGTGCAACCCATTCTACCGTCCCTGGATTTTGCCTACACACCACGGTCTCATTCTGCCGTATGTCTGGACCGGTAACCAGTGCTGGGAAAGACCTTTTTTCTGCCGGAGGCCCTGGAGCACTAGTGCCTGTCACAGTAGACAGTATTAAGCTAAATGAACCAATGGTCTGATTCATAGTAAAACATGCATTTTATGTGCAGATACCTTTAGACTGATCCAGAAAGGTTCTCCCTATGACATGAGGAGTTTCTTCTTCATCCCACATGTTTAGCATTTGTTCATAAAATACAAACATTTATTTCCTTTCTTTCAGCATTTAAAGTACAAAAGCAGTCATCCGTTGGCCCTGGCATTTTTATGAGATACTAAAACGCGTAATCAAAACAGAAATTTAACTAAGTCCAAAACTACAAAATATACAGCATTTTTACAGTAGGCCGTGTAAAGTTATATCCCAATTCAGCAAAGCGCTTAAACATGGTCATAACTTTAAGTATTAACGTAGCCCCACATTCAGCTCTGTGGGAAATTACTGCTAGTTCTTTCTCTCTTTCTTTCTTTTGCATTAAATTTCCTCATAATATATATTTTATAGGAGCTTGGATGCTTGCACTTTTATTCCTTGTAAATTAGAAAGAAAGTTTCATTTTTAAAAGGTGGAAAGAAGGAAGGGAATAAACAAAAGAAGTTTTGAGATGATACTCCTAAAAATTCAAAATGAAACAGAATTGTATGTTCAAGCAAATTTTCATTTTAATGTCAATGAAAACGTTGAAAAGTAGAATGATTTTACTTGAAAAATGCAGTTTTCATTAACAGGACTGGATTAGAAATACCTTCTGTTGCTGTCTATTGCAGTAAAAATAGCAAAGAGCTATGTGGCACTGTAAAGATTATTGGAATTTTGGTGGCACTGTGTCTTTCTCTCTAATTAGCTCTTTGAAGTGTATACCTTACCCTTGAGCCAAAGGTTTCCAGAGTGGTTGTGTATGTTACGTGCTCTTGCTACTCACTTATGGCAACCCTATAATTGCCAACATTCACTGGATTATGGAGAAAGCAAGAGAGTACCAGAAAAAGATCTACTTTTGCTTCATTGATTACGCTAAAGCCTTTGATTGTGTAGATCACAACAAACTATGGCAAGTCCTTAAAGAGATGGGAGTACCAGACCACCTTACACGTCTCTTGAGAAACCTGTATAGGGGTCAAGAAGCTACAGTTAGAACAGGATATGGAACAACTGATTGGTTTAGCACAGGAAAAAGAGTACGACAAAGATGTATATTGTCCCCTTGCTTATTTAATTTATATGCAGAGTACATCATGCGAAATGCCAGCCTGGATGATTCAGAAACTGGAATTAAGATTGCTGGGAAAAACATCAACAACCTCAGATATGCAGATGATACCACTCTAATGGCAGAAAGTGAGGAGGACCTAAAGAGCTTCTTTCTCAGGATGAAAGAGGAGAGCACAAAAGTGGGCTTGAAACTCAACATCAAAAAAACTAAGATCATGTTATCCGACCCCATCACTCCTTGGCAAATAGAAGGAGAAGTCGTGGAAGCAGTGACAGACTTCACATTCCTGGGATCCAAGATCACTGCAGATGGTGACTGCAGCCATGAAATTAAAAGATGCCTGCTCCTTGGGAGGAAAGCAATGGCAAACCTAGATAGCATAATAAAAAGTTGAGACATCACCCTGCCAACAAAAGTCGATATGGTCAAAGCAATGGTATTCCCAGTAGTAATGTATGGCTACGAGAGTTGGACTATAAGGAAGGCCAAGCGCCGAATAATAGATTATTTTGAATTATGGTGCTGGAGAAGACTCTTGAGAGTCCCCTGGATTGCAAGACGATCCAGTCAATCAGTCCCAAAAGAAATCAACCCTGACTGTTCCCTAGAAGGCAAGATACTGAAGCTGAAGCTCAAATACTTTGGCCACCAAATGAGAAGGGAGCACTCACTGGAGAAGACCCTGATGCTGGGAAAGATTGAAGGTTAAAGAAGAAGGGGACGGCAAAGGATGAGATGGTTAGACAGTGTTATCGAGACAATGAACATGAGATTAAGCAAACTCCAGAGAACAACTGAAGACAGGAGGGCCTGGCGCGATGTGGTCCGTGGGGTCGCGAAGAGTCGGACTCGACTGTGCGACTAAACAACAAATAAATTAATGACCTGGATAGCCTAGGATAGCACAATCTTATCAGATCTCAGAAGCTAAGCAGGGTCAAGCCCTGGTTAGTACTTGGATGGGAGACCACTAAGGAATACCAGGGTCACTATACAGAGATAGGCAATGGGAAACCACCTCTGAAAGTCTCTTCCTTTGAAAACCCTACAGGGTCACAGGAAGTCAGCTGTGACTTGATAGTTTTTTTTTTTTTTTAAAGGTTTAATGACCTCAGGTCTTGCGAATGAAGGCAGTAGCTTCCATTATTGAGTCCATCCATTTTGTGTTGGGTCTTCTTTCTTGCCTACTGTTTACAAAAACAATTTCATTTATCGGCCATAATAATTAATGTATCCTGCCACTTGTGCTCCTGTTTCCATGGTTGGTGAGAGCAGGCCTACGTACTTACTGACAGTTGTCACCAACAAATGGCGAGGAATGACATCATTAGCCTTTGCTGGATTCCTCCATCAGAAGAGGCACTTGAGCTGGAGGAAGCCTCTGCTTAGCTGGAGGAAGGCTTTAAAATTTGGTGAGCAGACTGGTAGGGTATATGTCATTACCTAGAAAGTGAATGATAAAACTAACCATAAGACAGAACACACACACACACACACAATCCAACATTATCACAGTAGCCTAACCTATTAGAGTAGGTGGGCACAGAAGAAGAAAATCACCCAGTTGGATATCAAGGGGAACAGCTACTTGAAATTGGGTCAAAAGGCAATGAGGAGAACTGTGACATATTTATGCACAGCATTATACAAGGTAAGGATGTCAGAGGTGTAGTTGTGTCAGCTGCAGCAAAATCTCAACAGAAGGTCTGATTCCTTATGTTTATTTACTGAGGTATTTACACCCTACCTTTGTCTCCGGTGGGAACCCAAAGTGGCTTACACACCATCCTCCCTTCCTCCATTTATCACCAATAACAACCCTCTGAGGGAAAGTAGGCTGAGAATGTGTGCCTGACCCAAGATCACCCAGTGACCTTCCATGGCAGAGTGGGAACTTGAACCTGGGTCCTACAGATCCTAGTGTGACACTCCAACCACCACAACACCACCACCCCAAACTAACACAGTGCAGTGTACATAAATAGTTGCATGCGGAACTACAGTATTTACACAAATGCCAGGACTATTTTCTCCATAGGTATGTCGTCAAAAAAGAAGATAATGAAAAAGAAAGAATCAACTTACATTTGCATACAAGTTACAGTTAGGTCCAATAGTGCACATTTGTGTATGTGTGTGACATTTTTAAGGGGGTAGTCTTACATTCAGGGTCATCTTCCTTTCATGCAAATATAGTAATGTGCAGAGTCATTTCATGGAATGGGAGCTCTGTGCATGCCTCCCATATCCCCCCCTTCACTAATCAAATTATTTGAATAATTGAACAGTGTATGAAAACAGAGTTCTGGATTGATATGTGGAAGGTGACTTAGACCAGAGGTCCCCAACCTTTTTGAGCCCGCAAGAACCTTTAGAATTCTGAAATAGCATGCTGGGTGCAGACACAAAATGGCTGCCACAAAAGAGCTGCCTCAGAAGCAGAGCCAGACACAAAATGGTTGCCAAAGCTTACTTTCAGTCACGCAGTAAAGATTCTTGTCCCATGTTGGGGATCTGTGACATAAACTTTCCATTCTGTTTCTGCATATAGTTCTGCATACAGCTGTACACACTATAGTGGGGAGAGGAGAAAAGCAGAGCTTTTGTTGGGTCCTCTGAGGATTCCTCCCCATGTATTGGCATAGTGCCCTGCGTGAGCCAGTATTGTACTCCAGTTATTGTTTATCTTCTTTATAACATCCCATCACAATGTATGCAAAATGTAATGAGTGCCATAATCTTCATATTCCAGTACATAGCAAGCCAATACTAATATGGGATTTACATTTTGATGGCAATTTCCTGTGAAGACTGTGTTTGTCCACTGGAGCAAAAACAAACAGGGATCCTGTGACATCTTAAAGACCACCAGAAGCTTTCGGGGACAATTCCATCAGATCCATGGCAGGTGCAGATAAATAATAAGAAACAAAATCACCCCAAAAATTGTGGGTGAAAAAGTCGAGGATCATAGGGGTTATATTTTCCACATGACTTTTTTAACATGGAGGATTTTCTTCCCCTTGGGGGGGCCTCACTTTCAGCATATGACATTCACACACTCCTCTACACACAAACACACACTGCTGAGCATCCCTTTACACTACAGACATCTTCCTTTTCAGGGGCTTCAATTAAGCAGATGAAACTTCACCTCATCCCCAAGTGATATTTTTGCCAAGTGCAAAGTGATGCACATTGGAGCCAAAAATCCTAAATATAAATACACGTTGATGGGGTCTGATCTGGCAGAGACGGACCAAGAGAGAGATCTTGGAGTCGTAGTGGATAACTCGCTGAAAATGTCTACACAATGTGTAGCTGCAATAAAGAAGGCCAACGCTATGCTGGGGATTATTAGGAAGGGAATTGATAACAAATCAGCCAGTATCATCATGCCCCTGTATAAATCATTGGTGCAACCTCATTTGGAATACTGTATACAGTTCTGGTCACCACATCTCAAAAAGGATATTATAGCATTGGAAAAAGTGCAGAGAAGGGCAACTAGAATGATAAAAGGGTTGGAACACCTTCCCTATGAAGAAAGGTTAAAATGCTTGGGGCTCTTTAGCTTGGAGAAACGACGGCTGAGAGGTGACATGATCGAGGTTTATAAGATTATGAATGGGATTGAGCAGGTTGAGAAAGAAGTACTTTTCTCCCTTTCTCACAATACAAGAACTCGTGGGCACTCCATGAAATTGCTGAGCAGTCGGGTTAGAACAGATAAAGGAAATACTTCTTCACCCAAAGAGTGATTAACATATGGAATTCACTGCCACAGGAGGTCGTGGCAGCTGCAAGCATGGACAGTTTCAAGAGGAAATTAGATAAACATATGGAGCAGAAGTCCACCAGTGGCTATTAGCCACAGGATATAGATGGGAACTCTCAGTCTGGGGCAGGTGATGCACTCTATTCTTGGTGCTGGAGGGGGCAGCAGTGGGAGGGCTTCTGGTGCCCTGGCCCCACTGCTGGACCTCCTGATGGCACCTGGTATATTTTGGCCGCTGTGTGATAGAGTGTTGGACTAGATGGGCCATTGGCCTGATCCAACATTGGCTTCTCTTATGTTCTTATGTTCTTTACATTCTGGGATTCAATTTCAGCATATGGCATCCCCCCCGTTCCCCCCACACACACACACTAACATCACTTTGACATACAAATGTCTTCCCTTTGGGGGGCTTCATTTCAGCCATTGAAACCTCACCTCACTGCCAAGTAATTTCTTTCTTGCTGAGCATCACTTTACCATACAAGTGGCTTCCCCTTTGCGGGCCCTCTGCCTTGCCTTGCTGTCTCCCAGGGAACGAGGGTGGGTGGGTACAGTCCTGGGACTGGCCCACCATAGTCAAATGATGAAAATTCGCTTGATGAACTCATTTGTGGCAATGATTGCAACGCCCCTATTATAAATGGCTAAATCAATTAATCAGTAAAAATAGACATCTGTTACCAACTGTGCTGGGAGAAATCCACTTTGCCTTGCCTCTGTTTTGGCATATCCTCTTTGGCCAAAAGAAGCTGTTTATTCAGTGTGGAAGATGGCATGAGAGAGGTATCATGAGCCAGAGGCAAATCCTTTAGCATTATCATGTTTCCAAGCTGCACATTCTCCCAGCTGGGCAATTTTTAATTTCCCTTGCTCGAAAGCCAGTCGAATCCGACTCTAGGGTTGCGGTGCTCATCTCCGTTTCAAAGCCGAAGAGCCAGTGCTGTCCGAAGACATTTCCATGGTCATGTGGCTGGCATGACTAAACACCAAGGTGCATGGAATGCTGTTACCTTCCCACCAAAGTGGTACCTATTTATCTACTTGCAATTTCTTGCTTTCGAACTGCTAGGTTGGCAGGAGCTGGAACTAGAGACGGGAGTTCACTTCGTCATGCGGCACCCAGGTCTCGAACTGCTGCACTACTGATCTTCCACAGCCTGCAGTTCAGCATCTTAACCACTTGAGTTATTAATAGGGATACCAGCTTCCAGGTTGAACCTGGAGATCCCCTGAAATTACAGCTCATCTCCAGACTCAGATATCAGTTCCCCTGGAGAAAATATATACTTTCGAAGATGGTCTTTATGGCATCCTCCAGGAGTTTCCCAACCTGGACCTAGCAGCCGAACCCCCCCCCATCCCCCATCAGTGGCCGGGAGGGCAAAATCTGGCAACCCTCCTTATTAAAAATATATAAGCCACCTTTCTGCCTTATTGGTATGCTCAAGGTAGCTTATAAAATTAAAAATGATTTCATGGAAGGGCTAATCTCCCCACAGTAAAGCAATGTATGCATTGAAACCAGGAGTCAATCAAAATCCAGCAGCATCAAAGGGTCATCATCATTACAAAATCAAGAGATGGGCTAAAATGCCAAAAAAAGAGTAGACCTACATTCCGTTAAGCTGGTATGAAATGACTTTTCCACCCAATGCCACAGGGGATAAGAAGCCACTGTTTTAATGTGATTCAGCATCATAAATATATCCCAGTTGTTTGCATCATCTGGATAATTGGAACACCCAACTATTGTTCTAGACATTTCTAGAATCTTCCAGTGGCAATATGCTTTCCTTTAAACACCGGCAGAATGAGTAATGTTGTCATTTTTATAACTCTGGAAGGCGTGTTGAGGTTCCCTGGATAATGTAAGTACAGCGCTGTCTTTACCAACTGCTGAATCTTTCTCAGTGCTCCATTCTCTTTTCCATTAGTTTAGGACAGAAAAAAAAAATCAGCTAGAACCATCTGTTTCTTGCAGATTGCAAAGAAATATTTTAAAACTACCTTGGCACCTTTTGACTGTTCAATAACTTTGCTTCTGCCAGGGTGAGGCCATGATCTAGCAGCTCAATAATTGGATATTATGCAGATATATGTTCTGTTCGGCTTTAAAATCAAATTAGGGTTTTACCATTTTTTAAAAAAAATAATAAAGAAAATTATATCTGCTGACTAGATATAAATTACGATTCTTTAATATTTAATGCAATGTAATAAAATATTGGGACATTCTTAATTGGGTTTTCACATGACTCGCTTAAAAATCTACATTGTAATACATTCGAATGGAATCAAGTGGCAGCTCTGAAACTCCACCAATGGATGGGACCATTGTTTGCTTTGTGAGATATAAGCCATTGCCACTTATTTCCATTAGGGCAGAGATGAGAAGAACTCAACACAAGTGCAGTTCAATGTAACATCCTACAGTTTGCCCATAGCTATAGATGTGGAGCATCATGGAGAAATTCCACTAATCTAATTGAAATTCCCCTTTGTTTTAGCGCCAGCCCACACATTTGCCAGTTTCTGTCTCCTCCACTGGACTATGCATTTCCCAATGGGAGAGGATGAAGAGAATGGCAAACAAGGGTAAAACCAAAGGCTACTTCTAAGCATTTTTTTTCTATTGCCAACTGCTGAGAACCAGTTGGGTATAGTAGTTAAGAGCACGGACTCTAATCTGGGAGAACCAGGTTTGATTTCCCACTCCTACACATGCAGCTGCTGTTGTGACCTTGGGTCAGTCACAAGTTCTTTCAGAGCTGTTCTCTCAAGGGCAGTTCTTGAGAGAGCTCTCTCAGCCCCACCTACCTCACAGGATATCTGTTGTGGGGAGGGGAAGAGAAAGGAGATTGTAAGCCGCTCTGCGACTCCTTCAGGTAGTGAAGGGCAGGGTATAGATGCAATCTCTTCTTCTTCTTCTTTCAAGGCTTCCCTCCCTCGTCACAGCTGCCCCTGGTCTCTAGTCTGCCTCCTGCTTCTGTGACTTCTGGGCCACCTCCTGCTCTGTCCTCCTGGGAGTTGGACTTCCCTCTTCTGCCATTGCTGTTGCTGCCTGCAGGGCACTGGGCTCTGTGGTGCAGCTCTCAGCCTTGCCCTGCTTGGTCCAACCCCCATTGCTCCCACCTGGGCTGTCTCAGTGGGCCCGGGCATCTCTCCCACTGTTGCTGGTCATTGGCCAGGTGAATGGACACTGCACCATCCAGCCACGGGGCTTTGTGTCATAACTTCATCTCTCTGGTGCCCAGGGGCTGCCTCTGTCTCTGGGGAGTGGGGCTATCTCCACCTGTGGCTCTAGACCTAGACACAGTGGAAGGGGATAATTGGTAGAAATTGTCACCCCTTTTCTGCAAATGTATCCCCTAGCTAGTAATGGAATGAGCCAGGAAGGGGTGGAGCTTCTAGGTGCTGAAGGGTGCAGTATGTGTGGAAAGTGGAGGAAAGAAGCAAGACTGCCCTGCTGGGGAGCTTAAACCTTAATCATAGGCTCTTAACACCTTGTTTAAGGACTGTGTTAGCTAATGGGGAGTTCATTTGGGACCCTCATCTTGAAAGCCGGTGCATGGAGGGTTCAGCTGGAGACTTCTTGGGCCACCAACAAGAGGAAAGAGATGGACTTTGGGGGTGGCACGCTGTTTAGGAGGGGAAAGTTAATTGTTTGGACTGTAAAGGTCACTGTTCTGTTGCATTACTAAGATCTATGTTTCTGTGACATGATATTATGTTAACTGAAAAGTAAAAATATTTTATACTCTTTGAATTATTGCAACATTCATTCCAAGTCCTGCCCCATAGAACCCACAAACTGAGGTTACACAAACAGAAATGCTGTTCCATCAGAAGAGCTGTGTGGTTGGATATAGGCGTGAACACAGTGACACAAGGCAAACCCGTAATACCATTATAGTTAATTAAAGTGAATTTGTTTTAATATATGTTTATTTAAACTCATTCATTATCCTATTAGGAAGCAAGACTGTCATTAGGGACTTATGTGGGAGATGTGGTAGCTTCCAATTTAACAATTCCTGGCACAAGGAATAAACAGAGTTTCCAAAGTATTTTCTTCAAAGGCCATCTGTTGTGGTAGTGCTAGCCCGACTCCTAATTTAGCTAAAATTTGAGGATAACTAACCGTCTCTGTCTCTCTCTGTGTTGCTGTCTCTTTCTCTCAAAACCCTGGCAGTGTTGCTGGCGGTGCTGCATCACTTCTGGTAAAAAACAGGTAGTAACATAGGGTGGCTCTAGGTGTCACTGGAAACTCTATGGGTTTTATCATAGAGTTTCCAGTGATTCCTAAAGCTACCCATCATCACTTCCAGATTTTATGGGAAGTGACCTCATCATGCCCATGATGCTGCCCCCAAGGCCCAATTTATATAGAGAGGTATAAAGTTAATACCTCTAACAGCATGAATATGCATTCTCAAGTTATAGATGCATAAGCAACTGTTAACATAAATGGTAAAATAAAAGAAAGAAATCCATCATTATTCAATTTTGTCAAATTCTTAGATCTTCCAAATCTCAAGAATCTCAAGAATCTTCCAAATCTCAAGAATAAGTATATTCTGTAGTGTTTCTGGTCCTATCTGTATTGTGGGTTTCAGAAAGTGGTGCTAGGAAGATTGCTTCTCAGACATTTGACCTGTGGGGTCCCACAAGGTTCCATCTTGTCTCCTATACTCTTTAACACCTACAGGAAACCACTGGGTAAGATCATCCGGAGATCTGGGCTGGGTCATCAACGGTACGTATTTTCTGAGATGATGTGGGAGAGGTCCTTCTCAGTCATGCTGTAATGTTTTTATGGCATTTTTCCTTAAAGCAAAGCTAATGGGAAAAGATAACCCTGTAGACAGCAGAATACACCAAACCATTACATTAACCTCATAACCCAATGCTAAGTGCCATTTTTCAGCATATCCATTAGTAACCCTATTCATAGATATCTTAATGTATTATAACAAAAGCGAGTCTTTCCCCGTAGCATAAGTTTCCTCAAAGGTGGTAAAATCTTTTGCAAATTCTCTGCTGTGCAGCTTTGTCATCAATAAACTCTTTAATTATAAAAAGTGGAAGACTGAGATGGCAGTATTACTTTTGCACGAAACTGTATTGTATGATACCATTGTCCCATTTTTAATGAGATCCCTAAAGCTGTCCAAACCCAACAGTCTCCCAACATATACAGTCCATTTCACCCCAACCAATTCTATTAACTTGTTCTTTTACTGCTGATGTCAGCAGTTAGAACCGAGAAACTACTTTACCATTAAGTCTATTCAATACCTATAAGATACAACAGATAAAAGTTATTCATATAAAAATATCAGACTCTCTTGTGGGCCAGTTGTTGTATTATCCCTGTGAATGTTTTGGGTTCTCACTTTTCCCCTGCTGGTATTCCCAATTTTCTGTTTGTTCTATGATCTTTTATGCCATTACAGTACAACTGATGCAAAGCTAGTCATTGATTTTAACTGTAATAGGTATATAGTCAGGAAAACAGAAGGCAACTATAGTGTTGTCCCAAGTGGGACAGAAACTGTGATTTTCAAAGCTGAGACTGAGATGTTATTCTCCAAAAATGAACATCACTTTATCCCTACAGCAAACACTCCTTCCTTATCTAATTTAGCTTCTGAGCATCTTACCAAAGACATTATTAGATAAGAAGTTACTTGACTTTCCTCAGGCTAGCCAACAAATCCATAGTTAGAGCAGGATTTGAATCCAGGTCACTTAGGTCAAAGTCTGTGTGCTGCAATCGGAAAAAATAGCATTACTGCTCTGCTCACATAATCACAGGGAAATATTATGTAGTCATTATGTCTGCATACAAGCAGCATGGTATAGAGCCAGAAAAATGTGATGGGTAATACACCGGTCTAGTATTATGGCTAGAATACTGGACTATTATCAGGGAGACCCTGGTTCAAATCCCCAGTCTGAGGGGAAAAATGTGGCGGAGAGGATACTGTGTGCCTTGGGTCCTTGGAGGAAAGGCAGGATTAAAAAAAAATCAATAAATGGTGGGTGCACCTGGGTTCAAATCATTCCTCTTTTATGAACTTCTTGGCCGATCTATGTCTGTGTGTGTGTTCCAGAAAAACCTAATATGTAAAAACAAAAACAAAACAAAACAAAAAATGTAGGTAAAAATCCCCTAAATAATAGTAGCAGTACCAGGGGTCTTTTGGGGGGGAGCGCACCAGAGCACAGCTCCAGCAGCTCAGGAGCCAAACCCCGCCCCCAGCCAGTGTCCCGGGAGTCTTTCAAGCAGCCGAATGTCAATTTCAGCTCCGTTATATCCTATGGGCCATTGAAGTCAATGGTGAAAACATAGGGTATATTCTGGGGGCTGGAGGGGAGGGGGTTTGAGGGAGAGGCTCCAAACTCACAGGGTAGCTGGTGGAGCCTCTCCCCAAGATACCCACCAAGTGTCAAGAACATTGGACCGGGGGGTCCAATTCTATGGGCCCCCAAACAAGTTGCCCCCATTCCCTCCATTGTTCTCTATGGTGGGGGAAAGTTACTTGGAGGGAATGGGGGCAACCTGTTTGGGGTCCCATAGAATTGGACCCCCTGGTCCAATGTTCTTGAAACTTGGTGGGTATTTTGGGGAGAGGCTCCATCAGCTACCCTGTGAGTTTGGAGCCTCTCCCTCAAACCCCTTCCCCTCCAGCCCCCAGAATATATCCTATGTTTTCACCATTGACTTCAATGGCCCATAGGATATAATGGGGCCCAATGCCCCCAAATTTCTTTCCTTCTCTCCTTTTCCTCTTTCCCTCCTTCTTCTCTTCTCTCTTTCTTTCTTTCCCACCTTCTTCTCTTCTCTTTTTTCCTCCTTTCCCTGTTTCCCTCCTTCTCCCTTCTCTTTCTTTCCTTCTCTTTCTTCCCCTCTTTCCTTCCTTCTTTCCTTCTCTCTACTCTCTCTCTTTCCTTCCCTCTTTCCTCCTTCTGTGGCCCAACTCTAGTGAGAAGGAGTTTAAACTCTAAACCCCTTCTCTCTTTGCTCCCCCACCCAGGCCAGCTGGGGAAGGGAAGGGGAGGCTTTTGAAGATGCCTCCCCCCTTTTTGCTTCCCCTTCTGACATAACTTTCTGTGATGTCAGGGGGCGTGGCATATGCTAATAGCCTAATAGCTCATTAGCATACCATATGCTAATGAGCTCCTGCAGCTCTTTTTCTACAAAAAGACCCCTGAGCAGTACCATTAACTTTAAGGGAGGGAAGCCCTCAGGGACAACTGCTAGGCAACCAACACACTGCTTCCAGCTTTCCAGCTATGGTTTCTGTCAGAAAAAGGCAGGGAGAGGGTGGGACTCTTTCCAGGGCTGTTTCGGCCTTTGCAGGAGGACTCATTGAGACTAGGCCTGGCAGCAACCACCAGATGACTTGATACCACATGAATTGCATGACTGGCATGCTCAACAGCAGCCAACAGTACCAGAGTGGTGTAGTGGTGAGACACTGGGACACTCAAATTTAATCATCACTCTTCTGTGAAAACTCACCAGGTGACCTTGGGCCAATCACTTTCAACCTAACCTGCCTCACAGGGTTCTTATGAAGAAAAACGGAGGAGAGAATGGTGTAAGGTGTTTGGGTCCCCATTGTGAACACAGGCAGGGTATACATGAAATAATAAATATAACTGAATATGGCAGGGGCAGATAAAAGGCAGGTGGGTGGGTAAGAGAGAAGGAAACAGAAAAGGGTGAAAAAATATGGGTTGCCATGAGGAGAAGAAGAGGAAACAGTGTGGGAAAGGTGACACAGGGTGAAATGAGGAGGAGGAGGAGGAGGAGGAGATTGGATTTATACCCCGCCCTTCACTGCCCAAAGGCGTCTCAGAGCGGCTTACAAACTCCTTTCCCTTCCCCTCCTCACAACAGACACCCTGTGAGGTAGGTGGGGTGAGAGAACTCTAACACAACCTGTCCTTGAGAGAACAGCTGTGCCAGAGCTTGTGACTGACCCAAGGTCACATCAGCAGGTGCAAGCGGAGGAGTGGGGAATCAAACCTGGTTCTCCTAGATAAGAGTCCGTGCACTTAACCATTACACCAAACTGGTGTCCCTCATGAACCCTTGTGCAACTTGGCACAGTCTGGGGGCTATAGTTTTCTCAGGTATATACAGGGAAAGAAGGGGGATAAGGTCAGGGAATGTGCCAGAATAGAGTTCTGGAACCTCTTTGACAAACGGGACAGAAAGTGCAGTGAGCCCGGAAGGAAGGAAAACCTGTGCATAATGGAAAAATGACCCAGACGGAAATGTCAACTGAAAGCAGAGGAAAACACTGATGTGTAAATGGCCCGTGTCTTCTGCGGAATCCGTGGGGAGTCTGGGGCAGGAGAAGAATAAGAGAGACAGTCAATCTTCTCCCTGCAATGGCTTTTTAAAAAAGAAACAGAGTGTCCTACCGAATTAGAGTGAGCAGATATATTCATGCACATTTTGTTCTCCTGATTTTTTCTAAATAGATGAGCTTCCATTTGAGACCACATATGGTGTCAAATCATTTCTCTTTTTTTCCCCTCTCCCTTCATGAAAAATGAAAGGAAATGAAAACCAAAGGATTAGATCTGCAGCTTAGCTGTTCACTAGAGGTTTCGGCGGCTGCCGGCAGCTCTCTGTAGGCCTTCAGAACAGGCTGTCGTCTCTCCCTGGCGCGTATCACTGTGAAGCCAGCATTTCCTTCTGTTTGTTTTCAAAACTGGATACATTTTGCAGTTTGCTTTACTGTTGTAAGCAAAGATGTGAAAGTAGGTAAGTCGCACAGTTTTTCTTTGTGAGTCACTGACAAAGGATACGCTAGCTAAAAAAAAAAAAAATTCAGCTCTGCATAGAAGTGTTAGGTATCAGCTAAAACAGCCACTTTATAAAGAGCTCGCTAGCTCCTCAGGGGGATTTGACTGCGTTCCCAGGTAGCAGTTGAGAATATGTGGGGGAGCAAACTGAAACTCCTGATATGATGCCATGGAGTATGGTCCTCCACAGAGCTAGAGCTGCCTGCTTCCTGGGGGGACTGCTTGCAGCCTGAGCACGGCTGGCACTGACTCAGTGGACTGAAATAATGGATTGACACAGTAGCCCTGTCCATATGTTACAGTGAGTGTATGTACATCCTGCATCTGGGTTGCCGATTGCAGGTAGGGCTGTCAGGAAAATACCTGGAAACTTTGGGGGGTGGATCCGGGAAAAGCCGGGGTTTGGGGAGGGGAGGGGCCTCAGCAAGGTACAATGCCGTAGAGTCCACCATTCAAAGGAGCCATTTTCTCCAGGGGAACTGATCTCTGTCAGCTGGAGATCACTTATAGAAGCGGGAGATCTTCGGGCTTCACCTGGAGGCTGGCAAGCCTGATTTCAGGTTTGGAAATACCTGGAGATCTGAGGGTGGAGCCTGGGATTCAGGGAGGGGAGGGACCATGGTAGGGTAGGATGCCATGCAGTCTCCCTTTCAAAGCAGCCATTTTCTCCAGGAGCAGTGGAATAAAGTTTTAAATCAATACATAATAAGTGATTTATGTAGTCTGGAGGTCAGTTGTAACTGCAAGAGATCTCCAGCCCCCACCTGGAGGCTGGCAACCCAATCCTGCATGGACACGTGTACATCTCTTTGTAAGATAGATCAAGATGGGTTGGTAGCTGTGTCTGTAGCCGAAGAAAAGAGCAAGAGTCCAGGAGCACCTTAAAAACTAACAAAATTTGTCATAGTGGATGACCTTTCGTGAGTCACTGCTCACTTCTTCGGATACAGGGATCCTTCAGGTATCTGAAGATGTGAACAGTGACTCATGAAAGCTCATACCATGCCACTAATTTTGTTAGTCTTTAAGGTGCTCCTGGACTCTTGCTCTTGTCTTCTGTTTGTAAGAAAGAGCCAGTGTGTGTTCACTTTTCAGTTGAAACCAGGGGCCAGTACCCAGATAAATGTGGGGGTTGTATGACATGCTCAGCAGTACGTGCATTGACTATATCATGAGAAGTAATCAATGAACATTTTTAAAAAGTCAAGTGTACACTCTACACACAAGGCCTGTCAACAAGTAACAGCAAATGCTCGTTCACTATATGTGCATTGAGTAATTGCCATTTTATGTGCAATGCGTGTACAGGTGGACCTGTAATTGAAGCCCCACATTTCAATGAACTTAGGCAGATCATGAGAGGGTGGGCAGGAAGGGTTGCTTAGCTCTTGTGGCCCTTTCTTACATGCCCGGGAAAATACCAGTTGCCACTTTGAGATCAGGAATCAGTTTTCTCCAGGCGAGTGTGGCCAGGGATCCTGGAGGAGTTTTTTTGGCCATCTTCTGGGCATGGAGCAGGTGTTGCTGGGGGTGTGGGGGGTAGTTGTAAATGTCCTGCATTGTGCAGGGGGTTGGACTAGATGACCTTGGAGGTCCCTTCCAACTCTATAATCCTATGACTCTATGATTTATCCAGGCATTGGTCCCCAGTTTCATTTATAAAATGGATGTCTACTGTATGCATGTTCATGCAAGATGTGATCTGGGCTGCACTGTACATGTGTGCACTGTAACCTGTGAACAGGGCTTGTGTAAGGCAGTTTCACATGCCCTCATAGGTCTGAATGCCACAGTAGACTACTCCCAAAGATAGTAGACTTTCAGGAGCTGGGAAATAGGAGCATGCAAGGAGTCTGGGTGCCAAGACATCTTGGGAGGTAAACTGCTCCTATCTCACTCCCCTACAGGTGAATGGCTAAACTGAGGCTAGTGTCCTTTGGTCACAATATGAGAAGACCAGAGTCAGTGGAAAAGACAAAACTGCTAGGAAAAGTGGAAGGCGGCAGGGAAAGAGGAAGACCCAACATGAGATGGATGGCCGCCATGCCCCTTAGTTTGCAAGACTCGAGAGCAAGGCTGTTAACAACAGGACGTTTTGGAGGATGTTAATTCATAGAGTCACTGTAAGTTGGAAGCAACTTGATGGCACTTAACACACATAGGGTGTGGTCAGACGGCGTGCTGGGAGCGGTTTAAATTGCTCCAGTCCTGACGCATTGTTGTTTTTTAACTCGGAGAATCGCGATCACACTCACCTCCTTGTTCCGGATCACTGCGCAGCCACATCGCTCCCCGCCGTCCACACATGGTAGTGTGCATCAGTGGTTGTTTTTTCTCTCTCTCTCTCTCAGTTTGAGCATGTGCACAGGCGGCCATCTGTAGAACTAAAATTTTGGGGCATGCGCAGAACAGTGATTTCCACACTTCCCTTTAAACTTTAAATGAACACTTCCCTTTAAACTTTTACCCCGAAACTGGACTCCGTGAGATCCCGAACTTGTCTAAATGCTAAAATGAGCCACCATTTAAACTTTGATTTTATTAACTTAGGAGCGGAGCTCCGCCTATCCACATACCACCGACGCATAAAAAAAATGGTGGATGAAAAGCAGAAGCCTCGGGCTTCCGCAGCAGCTTCCCAGAGGGGAGGGGGTTGAAATACCCGGAAGTGGCTCGACACCGCAGGAGCAATCAGATGTCAGAAAAGTGCGGCTAGAACCGGAGAATCAGGAAAACACCACTTGGGGACCTGGTATCAAAATACTCCAGTTTAAAGGGGGTTTGATCCGGAAAGCGATGGCTGGGGATGGTGCGCAGATGTTGGGTGTGTGAACATGCACATAAAATCTGTTACTGAAGCATGCCAAAAGTGGTTCAAATGGCACATCTGAATGCGCGCGCACGCACACACACATACACACATGTGAAGTAGTGATTGTACTATATGTGACATTCATTAATTCAGAGGACAATTTTGAGACTCTGACACCTGGGAGTTGAGACTGGGACAAACACATTTTTTAAGTTACAGTGGAGGGAGATAGTTACATGCTGATACAGCTTTAATCACTTGGGGAAAAAAATCAAAAAGACCTATTAGAAGGTGCATACAATTGCACTGACTTTGGAAAAACAAAACTAAAAATCCAAATCAGAAATGATTGCAAGGGATAAGAATAGAATCCTTGTAGAAACCTGTGGATAGCCAGTTCTTCACTTTTTAGCATTCTGGGAAAAGACTACAGCAATCACATAACCCTCTTTTCTCCCAACATTAGTCCTGATTCAATGACACTGGAGTAGAAGACGACATTTGTGCTCAATCTAATGCTGAGTTCAGCACACATAGCTGTCCTGATGTTATCATTAGCGTTGATACTGCATTGTTATGTAGCTAGATTCAAGTCCAGTAGCACCTTAGAGATCAAGAAGATTTCCATGGTATGAGATTTTGACAGTCAGATCCAACAGAGGGAGCTTTGACTCTCAAAAGCTCACACCCTCAAAATCTCATTGGTCTCCAAGTTGCTACTGGTGGTAGAAAGTGCCATCAAGTCGCAGCTGACTAATGGTGACCATGTAGTGTTTTCAAGGCAAGAGATGAGTAGAGTTGGCTTGCCATTGCCTGCCTCTTGGTAGCCACCTTGGACTTCCTTGGTGATCTCCCATTCGAATACTGACCAGGGATGACACTACTTAGCTTCTGAGATCTGAAGAAATTGGGGCTAGCCTGGGCCATCTACATGAGGGCCTCTAAGTGCAACTAGACTACTCTAGCTGTTCTACCACAGACCAACCCGCTGAAACTGTATTGTTGTATATTAAGTTGGACTGATGTTATATATTGACTGGAGTCTGCTTTTGAGTGTGGTTGACACAGTGCACCTATTGGCATGCACTACAAAAACAAAAACCCCTCTGCGTACATTGAAAATGATTACCCATTCACACTGGGACTGGCCTTAGCTGCTTACCTGCTTCAGAATCTGTGATGTTAAAAGAGAAGAAGAGAAGAGAGAAGAGAAAGAAGAGACTGCATTTATACCCTGCCCTTCACTACCCAGAGGCATGTCAGAGCAGCTTACAATCTCCTTTCCCTTCCCCTCCCCACATCAGACACCCTGTGAAGTAGGTGGGACTGAGAGAGCTCTTTTGAGAACTGCTCCTGAGAGAACAGTTCTGACCCAAGGTCACACCAGCAGCTGCATGTGAAGGACTTTGGAATCAAACCCAGTTCTCCCGGATTAGAGTCCACGCTCCTAACCACTGTACCACACTGGCTATTACCATAACTGGCAGTGCAGTTCTAAGCAGAGTTACGCCATTCTAATTCCATTGAAGTGAATGGGCTGAGGAGTGTATTACTCTAGTTAGGATTTTATTTATTTATTTATTTATTATGGGATTTATACCCCGCCCTCCCCACAAAGCAGGCTCAGGGCGGCTCACAATTGATGTAGGTACCTACATAGAATATATTTAAAATACACCAGTTAAAACATATTACAATACAAATCTAAAACCATTTCTGTACAAAAAATGCAAGATGCAAGCGGATTGTTAACCAATGGCCAATGTTTCACCATAGCTAGAGAGCTGGTGTTCCCCCCTTGCCCACTCCAATGGCCCCAGCCTGGTAGTAGATACTAGCTGTTCCTGCTCAGGCAGCTGCTCTGTTGTAGCATTACGGGCTGGGCACTCCAATGGCGGCGGCCCCTAATTAAATGCCTGGCGGAAGAGCTCCGTCTTACAGGCCCTGCGGAACTGAGAAAGGTCCCGCAGGGCCCTGATCTCCTCCGGGAGCTCATTCCACCAGGTAGGGGCCGCCACCGAGAATGCCCCAGCTCTAGTGGCAGCTAGCCTTGCCTCCCGTGGGCAAGGGAGTGTCAGACGATTTTGCGACCCCGACCGTAGTACTCTCTGGGGACTGTATGGGGAAAGGCGGTCCCGTAGATATGCTGGACCCCGGCCATATAGGGCTTTAAAGGTGAGAACCAGCACTTTGAAGCGGACTCGGTATGCTATTGGCAGCCAATGCAGAGACCTTAGCACAGGCCGGATGTGCTCCCTTCTGGGGAGGCCCAGCAACAGCCTGGCCACGGCATTCTGCACCAGCTGCAGCATCCGGATCCATGACAGAGGCAGCCCCATGTAGAGAGCGTTACAGTAGTCTAGTCTCGAGGTGACCATTGCATGGATCACTGTAGCCAGGTCAGCCCGGTCGAGGAAGGGGACCAACTGCCTAATCAGCCTGAGATGATAGAAGGCCGACTTGGCTGTGGCCGCTACCTGGGCCTCCATAGTAAGAGAAGAATCCAGGAGGACCCCCAGGCTTTGAACCTCTGGCGTTGGGACCAATAAGGCCCCACCAAAGGCCGGGAGCGGAGTCCCCACCCCCGAACTGCCCCGACCCAGGCACAGGACCTCCATCTTCGCTGGATTCAACTTCAGCCAACTCAGCCTGAGCCACCCAGCCACGGCCTGCAATGCCCGGTCAAGATCTTCCGGTCCAGAGCGCGACTGGCCGCCCAGCATCAGGTAGAGCTGGGTGTCATCAGCGTACTGGTGACACCCCAGCCCAAACCTCCGGGCAATCTGGGCAAGGGGGCGCATATAGATGTTAAATAGCATCGGGGACAGAACAGCCCCCTGAGGCACACCGCACTCAAGTGGGTGCCTCCTTGACTGCTGATCCCCTAGTGCCACCCTTTGTCCCCGACCTTGGAGAAAGGAGGCAAGCCAGTGCAAGGCGAGCCCCCGGATTCCCACATCGGCGAGGCGGTGGACTAGTAGCTGATGGTCGACCATATCGAACGCGGCCGACAGATCTAACAGCAGCAAAACCGCCGATCCGCCTCGATCCAGATGCCTCCGGAGGTCGTCAGTCAGAGCGACCAGCGCTGTCTACGTCCCATGACCCAGACGAAAGTTGGACTGGAAGGGATCTAACACTGAAGCATCATCCAGAAAACCCTGCAGCTGTGTCGCCACCGCCCTCTCAATTAATTTGCCCAAATAGGATTGCACTGTTAATCTTGTGATGCATTAGGTTTGCCAAGGGATGGTTGTGAAGACTCCCATTCAGGTGGGGTGGCCATAGAGCATTAGAGTATGCTTAATTCCTATGCCCACATACTACTTATTGTTTCCACTGCTCCATGCCCTTTGCATGCAGAATTATGTTCACAAGGCAGCTGCTGCACGCACAGGGTGGTTTGTGGATCAGCGTGCAGCGTCTGGATGACCGGGGTGGGGGAAAGAAAATTAAAAATAAAAACCGAAACGGAAGCATTGGCTAGCACAGCTTATTCTTTTCATTCATTCCAATCAGTTAAATGTGCCATCAAAGGAGCTCTGCTTTGTACAGGGAGGTGAATGATGGAAGATTAATGGTCCTCTTTAAATGAGTGTATTAAAAGATTTTATTTTCCCCAACACAATCTTAAGGCTTGTTCATCTGATCTAAACCCATTTTATTATAAAAAGAAAAATACTGGCCGCTTATGAGAGTGTTTTACATGATGGAATGACTTTGGTTGTTAAACAAACATGATGAGATGCCGAATAAGGACGTAATTGATGGATTAGAGGCTTCATTCCAACTCGCAGCCGGTACAGTTGGAGAGCCACTGTGATCTCCTGGGTCATTCCTCTGGAACTGGTGTGTGATTTTGGTCACAAGCGTTTTAGGGATTTGCAGAATCCCCGCAAAAGTTTGCTGATCTGATCAAAACAATTTAGGCTCCCCCTCCTTGAAAATTAGCCAGAGCAGAAATCATCCACCGCTCATCCTAATGGCTCATCCTAATGCTGAGTTCAGTGAAATGGATTGACTGTTTAAGAATATGCTCAGCCTAAGAAATGTCATTATATATGGCAGATAATATGGTCTTGATAATTAGTTAACTGATTAATTGCACCCTACCTTTCTCCCAAAAGTGTCTCATAACAATAACAGCAATAATAAACAAAAACCGTTGTATAAACAGACAACCTGATAGGCGCTGGCCTGCCCTTGAGACTAACCCAGAAGCTCCAGCTGATCCAGAATGCGGTGGTGTGAGTCCTGATGGGAACGTCAGGGATGGCACATATACAACCTGTGCTGTGCCAGCTGCACTGGCTTTCAGTGGAGTACCAAGTCAGGTTCAAGATTTTGATATTGACCTTTCAGGCCTTGAACGGGCAGGGACTGACTTATCTGCAGGACTGTCTCCTCCGTTATGTCCCTGGGAGAGTGTCACACTCTGTGGAGAGCAATCTGCTGATGGTCCCCTCCCCAGACATGTCTGGCTGGTCTCATCCGGGACCAGGGCTTTCTCAGTCCTGTCCCCGACCTGGTGGAACTCTCCATTGAATACCAACACAGCCTTGTGGGGTCTTATGCAATTCCACAGGGACTGTAAGGCAGAGATGTTCTGCCGGGCTTTTGCTTGAGGACAGCAATGGTTTCCATCTAGGCTGGACCCCTCTCCTTGCCCTCCAGATTTTTCTCCTCCTCTCCATCCCCTCCCACCCATGAGGTAGCCCAGCGGTCCAGAATGGGAATGGGAAGTAATCTGTAGTCTGACATCTGAATTCTTTAAAATCTGTTATATGAATCCTCCTATGTATTTTATCTCATGAATTTATGTTTTCATCTATTTATTGTACATCGCCCATAGCCCAGGGATTGGGCAATTCAAAAACCTAATAAATAATAATAACTTATAAAAACCCTTGGGTGGGTTCATTCAAAGGCACTAGACTGGTCCTTTTGCCCTTCAGCATCTGGATGTATCTGAGCTTTAGAAAGCGTCCCAAACAGGAAGGCAAGATTTTGCAGCAGCTGATATAGATGTTCCTCCCCCTCTTTCCTTCCTGTCCAGGCAAAGCAACCAAGGAAATGTTATGGAAACCTAAAGGCATTGTTTTTGGGTTGCCAGCTTGAGGTTGAAAGATACCTGGGGATTTTGGGTGTGGAGCCTCAGGAGGGTGTGGTGGTTAAGTGTACGGACTCTAATCTGGGAGAACTGGGTTTGATTCCCCACTCCTCCACTTGCAGCTGCTGAATGACCTTGGGCAAGCCATAGTTCTGACTAGAGCTGTCCTTGAAAAGGCAGTTATTGAAAGAGCTCTCTCAGCCCCACCTACCTCACAGGGTGTCTGTTGTGGGGAGGGGAAGGGAAAGGAGTTTGTAAGCCATTCTGAGACTCCGAATGAAGGGCAGGGTATAAATCCAATCTCTTCCTCCTCCTCCTCCTCCTCCTCCTCCTCCTCCTGCTTCTCCTCCTCCTCCTCCTGCTGCTGCTTCTTCTTCTTCTTCTTCTTCTTCTTCTTCTTCTTCTTCTTCTTCTTCTTCTTCTTCCTCCTCCTCCTCCTCCTCCTCCTCCTCCTCCTCCTCTTCTTCTTCTGGGGCATAATATCATGAGTCCACCTCCCAAAGTGGAAATTTTCTCCAAGTGAACTTGGTTTGCAACTAACCTTTTTGTTTCTTGATGGGGTTCTCCAGACTACAGAGATTAGTTCCCCTGGAGAAAATGGATGATTTGGAGAGTAGACACTATGGCATTGTATCCCATTAAGGTCCCTGTCCTCTTCAGGTTCCACCCCCAAATCTCCAGGAATTTCCCAGCCTAGATTTTGCAACCACATTAAGTAGGTTATCTCCATATCTCGCAAGTTATTTACCCTGAGGTTTCAGGGTTAATTAATAAACCATTAAGTTAAAAGAAATTAGGCATTCTGTTGTTGCTCTACTATGCAGTTAGCTACTACAATTGGTCAGTAGCATTTGAGGAAGTAGTCCTGAAGTAGTTTCCCAAATGCCTCAGTAATGTCCCATGTGCCGAGAGATTGCTCTGAAACCATGTGAGTCTCCTGGCCTTAACTTGGTAAATGTTCCAGACTTCTTGTGGGAAGTAACAAAGCACAAGAAATGGACTTGATGTAAATCGGAACAGTGTTTTAGAAACAGAAATGTGCACTCCAGATGCTGGGTGTCTTTAATGGAAAGGGAGTTTTAGAAGGCCTGTAAACAACGCTAATGGACTAAGTAATAGTATGAACACTGACACTTCAAATCACTGAAATTGATGTCTATTTTTATGTCACAGCTCTAGAGTGGCCTTTTGCTGGAAATATCTGAGCAGTAAACAACCAGAATGCAGGTGAGAATGAGCTGATTCTTCTTCTAAATGGTAAGTGAGTGGGAGGGGAGGAAGAAGGTAGGATTGCCATTGTACTAAGAAAGTTTCTTGCTTTGGTCTATTAAATGTTCTCCCTCAAAATAATTGCATGGAGAAGACCATGCTGCTGCGGTAAAATGGCCCTGTGCTTCAGAATCACTGTGTTGCCACCTTTACGGTGTGAGCATTTTGTTTGGCAAAGCACAGAAGAAAAAAATAGGAGACCCAAGTAAAGTTGCCAGCTTGGAGAATAAGGGGAGAGGACACAATTTGGGGAGAGGACACAATTTAGGGATGGGTAGGGGACCTTACTGAGGTATAATACCATAAAGTCCACCCTTCAAAGCAGACATTTTCTCCAGGGAAATGATCTTTGTAGATCAGCTAAACTTAGGATTTCCAGCCCCCATCTAGAGGCTGGTAAGACTAAAGCCAAGAACTGGCCAGAGGACCTGCATGAGAAGATCTCCCATGAAGACAGTTAACCAAGTGAACATTGCAGCCTAGAACAGGGAGGAAATAGGGTCAGAATGGTTGGTACACTAAGGCTGAGTTCAGACTGGCAGTTTGAAGCGGGAGTGAGTCGTGGCAGAAAAGACCCGGAACAAACTGTTCTGGGGTTTCCCGAAAACACTGCGCAGACTGATGCCAGAGCATAGCAGGGAGGAGGCACGAGGGAGCGTTCACACTGTTGGCCCAAAGGCGCAGCTGTAAGGCGCAGCTTTCTTTTTTGCTAATCTGGAGATGTGCACTTATTCGCATGAGTACTTATGTGCATGAGCACATATGCGCATAAGCACACAATCAAAATCATGGATTTTGGCATTCTCACTTTGTTGGTGCGGGATATATGTGGGATAGACATGGTTTCCAGGGTTTGATAACACTTTTACCAGGTATCTTTTAAACTTGGGAGCGAAGCGTTACAAGATGGGCTGAGTACGGCTGGGAAACACCGGACAAATGTGCCTGTGTGAACGGCCCCTTTAATCCGGTTGTGAAATGTTGCTGAAACGCGTCTATCTCGGGGCAAACTGCCAGTCTGAACTCAGCCTAAGAACAAATGAGACACAGCTTGAGGGTCTTGCTTATCTGAGATCAGTTGTATCTCTCTGTGCATCTTTTTAAAGAATCCTGTCTGTTAATGGAATGCCTTAAGAAACTTGACTCCATGGCTGTGATAACCCATACTAAATAATCCACTTCCAGTGTACTTTCCAACTGGATTTTACTGTGTGAACTGGCAAAATCCAGTTGGAAAGTGCATTGAAATTGGATTGAAAGTGGATTATTTAGTGTGTGTGACCATAGCCCATAGTTTCCTTAGATGCACTAGAGCAATCATCTTAGTCTCCTTCAGTTAATAGGCACACTGGGATCCAAAACAGAGTTACACCCTTTTGAGCCCACTGACTTAAATGGTAGGTTCTACATCTACCATTCCAATGCATTTGAAAAAGTATGCCTTGCACACGAAAGCTCATACCTTGAATAAACATTTGTTGGTTTTACAGGTACCACTGGACTCTACATTTGTTTCTACTGCTTCAGACCAACACAGCCGACTATCTGGATCTGACTTCAATGGTGTTAGGTGCAGCTCTGCACTATAATAGTTGTCCTTTCTTCTTATTGTCAAAAACAGATGACTATTAGACTGTCATCCCTAAGAATTGGTTGAATCAGTATAAAGCAAAATTGAACTGTTTGTCTGTCCACATGTATCTCACAGTGTGGACAGTCCTTGTAAAATGATGGCAGCTGCTCAATGGAATCTTTAGTACACATTGGGCCCTTAATGTACACATTTTGTATTCTTTAATATTGTTAGCTAGATTTGAGTCTGGTAGAGACCAATGAGATTTTGGGGGTATAAGCTTTTGAGAGTCAGGGCTCCCTTTGTCAGATACCAGATATTCATCAGATATCTGACAGTTTTGACTCTTGAAAGCTTATTCCCTCCCCCAAACTTGTTGGTCTATAAGTACTACTAGATTTGAATCCAGCTATTCTACTGCAGACCAACACAGCTACCCTCTGAAATGCTCTCTAAAATTGTTACACTCCTTTCTTTATTTCAACAGCTGCCTAGCATTTGTATTTGCATTTTAAAATGAATCCTAGCCTGGGAATTTAAACAGAAATATTCCAGAAAGCAAAGAAGTAGGAGCAGAAATTGAATATTATGCCTTTGGCATTGCTTTGGGGGCAAGGACAGTTGTAATTGAATCAAATTATTGTGTTTTGGGAGTTTTTTTTTTTTTTTGTATTTTTCATCTTTGTGTGTGTGTGTCCATGTGTATGCACCTGGAAATCACAGCAACCTCCGGGGGCCTGGAGGATATTCAGAGAGGTGTCTGAATAAAGCCTGCCCGCACTTTCCACCTCTGGTATTTCAAAGAGGTCTCCCATCCAAGTACCTGTCAGAGCTGACCCTGCTTATCTTCCAAGATCTGACAAGTTTGGGCTTGCCTGGGCTATCCAAGTCAGGGCTAAATTATTATTATTATTAAAAGTATTTTCATCTGATTTAATTCAGGCTTCAGCAGTTGGTATCTCAGCTTTTTCACCAAGACCAAGAACGAACCTTGTTAGAAGGCAGGATATAATATATTCCTCTAAATCTTTAGGATTCTTCCTACACAGGTTTTTTTTGATAACATTTGTTCCACTAGAAGGTCTGCAAGCTATCCTGGTTTGTGTAGGTCACCATTTAGAATAATGGAAATCGAACAAGGATGGTGGTTCCTTTCAATTTATAGTGTAGACCGGCACAGTTCCAACATTGTTATACAGGATTATGGTGTATTGACACCAAGATGTGAATGGCTTTCAAGATTATACTGATAGAAGTTGGACCCTCTCCGTTAGAACCTAAGCACCTATCAGGTTGGTTATGAGTTGCTGAGAAATATCTATGGTCAGCCAGGAAAATAGGATGTCAAAAGCTGAATCTATGCATATCTAAGTTTGCAAGTTCTATGTATATCTAGGTTGCAAGTGAAAGCCAGTGTAGTATAGTGGTTAAGAGCAGTGGTTAAAAGCAGTGGACTCTAATCTGGAGAACTGAGTTTGATTCCCCACTCCTCCACATGAAGACAGCTGGGTGACTTTGGGTCAATCACAGCTCTCTCAGAGCTCTCTCAGCCCCACCTATCTCACAGGGTGTCTGTTGTGGGGAGAGGAAGGGGAGGTGATTATAGGCCACTCTGAGACTCCTTCGGGTAGTGAAGGGTGGGGTATAAAACCAACTCTTCTTCATCGTTTTCTGTGAGGACATGTTTTTAATTTGGTTGGATCCAACCCACCATCTCATTATATGGCATAGAAATTCAACTTTATTTCTAACATTCGGGAAGTTGCTTTGCAAGTCAACGTGATGCTCTCCTCGCTTCCTCTGACTTGGCTCTGTAAATGAGGGTGAAGAGAAAGAAGGAAATTAATATCACTAAACTGGAAAACTAATAATCCGCAGACTGTATTAAAGCATTCTTATAAGATTAAGAAATTTAAGGGGGAAAAGTTTAGCGATGGATATTGCCTATTAAAATGAACCTGACTGTGAATATACAAAAGAAAATGTCACCTCTGATACTAACATGCCATATAAATTTTTGCTGCTCCCTCATTGCCAATAATGCCTTAAATTAATTCTCTTGCTGTTATATATATTTTTATTGACTGGTTCATAGCTGTAAATCAATTCTGCTTTAATATTTGGAAGCCAGTTCCATTTTAACATTCCCAAGTGAGAAAAGGGGAGCTCTTAAATATGCACATTAGAAAGAGGCATATCTTTAATGGGTTTCCACTGCCATGATAAAAGGTATGCCAGGTGGATGCTCCTTCACTGGACATTTTCAAGCAGAGACTGGACAACCATCATTCGGGTATGTTGTAGGTATGTAGGTATGAAGAGCTATCTTTCGGCTATGATCCTGCAGAGTACAGGGGGTTGGACTAGATGACCTGCAATGATGACCTATGATTTTATGATCTTCTTCCACATGACATAAACATTATGTGACCATTCACTTTTTATAATGATGACTGTGTGAGCTGATCAGTGATTGATCATCAATAGCTGTTCTAGTAAAAAAAATATAAAAATGGCAGCTGGTTGTTAGCCAAATGCCATTGCTTCATTACATAGGGTGGGAGTACATCCAAGTACAATATAAAAATAGAGGAAAACGAGGTGAAATATACCTGACAGAAACCACTCCCCTATTTAATACAGACAATGTTCTAAGTAATAGGAGACGGGATCCCATTTCAAGCCACATGAACAAAACGCTTGTACACAGATGTTCATGAAGTTCTCTACCACTGAATATATTCACCAGCTTCAGCATGGCCCCATGTGTGATTTCTTTGGGATTTCTTTTTTTTTTTTTTGTGGGGGGGGGAGGGAGAGGGGGAATCTCCAAATTCAGAGGTGAAAAACCTCTGAATAGCAGTACCAGAAGGCAACATCAGGGGAAAGCCTTGGCCTCTATGCCCTGTTTGTTGGCTTTCCAGGACAACTTGTTATACATGGTACCAGACAAGATGCTTGGCTAAACAGACCGCTAGTCCAATCCAGCAGGGCTCATCTTATGTTCGTATCAGTTGCTCCCCTTGTTTTGTTGCTCATGGAAAGACTGTATGACTACTCCCGCAAGATTTCAAAAAACGACTGAATGAAAATGAAATTATTAATCAGAGAGTGAAACTTGAATTGGTGGGACGGTGAGTTAAGGACATACTTGAACTTTTTGAGATTTTTTTGTTTGTTTCCGATGAACAAGAAAACATTACAAGTGTTCCTTCTACGAGTCCACAGGGGCAGCGGTCCCCATATCACCTGACATACTTCTCTTGAAACTGATGGAAAGTTCAACAATTGCTTTGGATGCCTAAGGATCCATTAAAAAGATAAACAAATAGGTAAGTAGCTATTTCAACAAGTAAAAAAAAAAAAAAAACACCCACGAACACTAAACAACCCTTTTCCCCCAAAGCAGCCTTTGGATTGAAGTCGATGAGTGATAGCTTTTATCTGCTGGAAATTCTGTAGCAGTGCTCTGACCTGGATAGCCCAGCCTAACCCTATCCTGTCAGATATAGGAAGCTAAACAGGGTTCAGCTTGGCTAGTATTTGGAAGGGTGACCTCCAAGGAATACCAGGGTCATGATACAGAGGCAGGCAATGGCAAAACACTCTGAAACACCTCTTGCCTTAAAAATAAGTCTAGCTCTCCACCTAGTGGTGCATAACACTAAAATCTGGTCCTCAACCAGGCCAGGGCCTTTTTGGTCCTGGCCCCAACCTGGTGGAACTCTCTGCCAAATTCCTTCAAGGCCCTGTGGGATATGATGCAGTTCAGCAGGGCCTGCAAGGCAGAGATGTTCCACCAGGCTTTTGGTTGAGGATAATGATGGTTCCATCTTGGCTGGCACCTTTCCTGTTCTCTGTTGTTGACATCTATTTTGCCCTCTTCCCCCCCGTCCATGAAGCAGCTGGTAGTGTGAGTTTGAATGGGGACTGGTTATTCGCCGTCTGATTGTCTTTAATGTTATACTAATGTTTTAACTGTTTTTATCTTGTTTTATCTCTGGTTATTTATTTATTTATTGGATTTATATCCCGCCCTTCCAATGTGGGCTCAGGGCGGCGAACAAGAGGCAAAAAGTCATACATCAACACTAAAACATAGAGGCGAAAGCCAGGAATAAATATTAAAACTATAAATAAACCATTACCACTAAAACAGTTAAAACAGCTGTAAACAGAACAAAATTCACAATCAATATAAAATCCATACCATTCCACACTCTAATAAGCACATTTGTCACTGCTCCAGTAGTGTCCTAACAGAGCTGTAGTCCCATGTCAGGGCCGGTGCACCTCGTGCTGTCTATACAATAGTGGTACAGTAGTGGTGGCAGCCCTACTCAAAAGCCTGGTGGAAGAGCTCCATCTTGCAGGCCCTGTGGAACCGCATAAGGTCCCACAGGGCCCTGATCTCCTCCGGGAGCTCATTCCACCAGCTAGGGGCTGCCACCAAAAAAGCCCTGGCCCTGGTTGTACATGATACATGTAATAAATACTGAATAATAATGATGATGATGATGATGATGATGTTGATGATGATGATGATGATGATGATAAACCTAGAACTTCTGCCAGACAATCTTAGGATCTCCTGGCTTTACTACACATATTGCCATATGATAACTAATTAATTATGTTTATAGCAGCCAGCCAGAATGAGCAGTGGTAGTCAATGGCTGGAGCTACACAGGGGTAGCCAAGGAGGAAGAGAGGCCACACCCTTAGTGGCATGCATTGCATGGCTGCATTGGTGGCAAGGTGCAGTGAGATCAGTACAGGCATGAACAGTTGATGCAATGGACTGGACCCTGTCTAAAATTCCTGCAGATTGAAAGGCTTCCATCTACATAAGTAGTGTGGCTTCCCTGCTTCTCTTTTACCAATGATGCCTGGGGGGGGAAACCCCACCTCACCCCAATTCTGCTCCTAGTAGGCTGGGAACTCCCAGGAATAGCTCAGGAGAGAGTCAGAGGTCTGACCTCCTTCACATACACAGAAGTTTTAGTTGGGATTCAATGAAATATTTATATGCCATAAAATATCTCCCTTCTTAGATACTAGTGTGATTAACATGGCAATCCTCTGCCAGAACCAGTTTGGTGTAGTGGTTAAGAGTGGCAGGACTCTAATCTGGAGAACTGGGTTCAATTCCCCACTCCTCCACATGAAGCCAGTTGGGTGACCTTGGGATAGTCAGAGCTCTCTCAGAGCTCTCTCAGCCCCACCAACCTCACAGGGTGTCTGGAAACAGCAGAAATGGATAAATTGACTTTATTTTTAAAAGGACTTCAGGAAGAGAGATTTCATAATACATGGAACAAATTTTATGCACGGTTTGAAGACTACATCAAATGAATTGGAATATATACTCTTTCCTACACTTTGAGATACTTTAGCATTTTAAAAAATGTAGCAGACTTTTTAGACTATCTTATTTTATTAGGCTAAAATATCTAATTAGAATTCAACTACTAGTTGTTATAACAAAGTAGGAGACTTCTGTATTATCCACACTTTCCTCCGCCCATTTTATGTATGATTGTTTGTATGCTTGTGTGTCTTTTTTTGTTGTATGTTTGTATGAAAATAAAAAACTTTTATGGGGGAGTGTGTCTGGGAAGGGAAAGGAAGGGAAGGTGATTGTAAGCCACTCCAAGACTCTTTTGGATAGCAAAGGGTAGGGTATAAAATGAACTCTCCTCCCCTTCTTCCTTCTTCCTCCTCTCTCCAGTCTAAGCCCACTGAAACGATGAGTGTTGACTGTTGTAATTATGCATAGGGTTGCACTGTAAGTGTCATAACCAAGTACTCCAGTCTGGAGTAGAGGTAGCTCAGGAGCATGGATCCTATTTATCTTTACTGTGGTGTGGAGACTGGAACAGTACATTCTGTAACTAATCAAGGCAGTGAGTGTTCAGTTCCTTATTCAATATTCCACTTGCATTGAACTCATTCTGTTTAGATCACATGCCAATCCAGTTTCGGGTCACAAGCAGGCAGAAGTTTATAAATTAATTCCCTAATATCAAACAAACGAACCAATTCAAAATTTAGATAGATTAACCAATTTAGGACTGGGCAAATGTTCCCCCCTTTAATTGTTTTAGTATTAATTTATACTGTTATCTATTGGGGTTGTAGTTCCCTTTGTATTGTATACACATGCTTTTGTGGGTTTATGGCCATTTTCTATGGTATCAGTAAATGCAATGGACATCATTTATAAATGTAATATCATGCATAATGCTGATTTACTGATGTGGAAGTAATGTTTTAAAAGTTTTTATGTTTTTTACAGGAAAACGTGTTTCACAGAAACAGACAGTTATACAAAAATTAATATCAGGTTTTGATTTCTGCCAAGATGAAAAAATTGGAAACAGGGATTTTTGAAATTTTGGACCAAACAGTAGGAATGAGTATTTTAAAATCTCTCCAACCAAAATCCTAAATGTCAGCAAACTGATAATTCCAGATTTAAATGTATTCAGGTAACATGGTTCTATGATAGACTTGGTCAAGCTGTTGCTGCTGATTTGGGAAGTCAGTTCTCTCAGGTCCACAGGGAAAGTCTACCCAGCTGGTAGCTGCTCCACAGACTTCAGGATGTCACTCTTTGAAAGAGCCTATAATTAAGTGTCCTTTTTATAGCATTCCGCACACAAGACTAACATGCAAAGCTAATATATCTTGGCTGTCATCCCAGATTATAATGATCCATCTGTAAGTAGGGGGATTCAGACTGCTATAAACACAGGTGGATAATTGCCTGTTCCTCTTGGTTTTTGGTCTTGGCACAAATTCCTGTCCCAGGTTGTTCCAAATCTTTGGCGGGATGAAAGCATGCATGTTGCTGTTGCTTGTAACTTATGGGCAATCAGAACAAAATGTATTCTACTGTACCAGTGCTGGAATTTTTTGCTTCACTCAGATGTACAAAAAATCTAGACCCTGGCAAATCTGGGTAGAAGGAGTGCCCATTTGGTGGAGAACGTTTCTGTTCACCAGCATCTACAGCAGTGTGTGGCTACAGCTAAAGCTGACAGTGAAACATGATGGCCCTTCAGCAACTAAATGTGCCCTCCTAATTAGATTTAGCAGCCTTCTAAGCCCGCTGGCTTCAATGGATTTAGAAGGATATAGCTCAGTTTAGGATGGCACTGTAAATTGAGTAGACCTCTGAATGGTGGTGGTGAAGTAGGCAGCTAGACCCTTTTCCCATGATGCATATAACATAACATGTGAATCAGGCGCTCCATGCAGGTGCTATACAATTGGAAGCCTCATTTACACCACTGTTCTCACACAATGAATGTGGGCTGAAGTTGGGCTCACATTGCCAGTCACTGAAGTTCTCTTCACACATTATTTCAGTGTGTGGAGGGGAAGGAAATCTCATGTGTGAAGTCTACTTTCAACCTTCAGATCGACCCAAAGCTTCTTCCAATCAGGAATTCTAGGAATTCCTTCCAATGAGAAATTTCATGCAATTAGGATTTGCATGTGTACAAGACACTTGGGCCGAGATTCTTAACCTTTAACTTGTTACTGTCCATTGAGAATGCAACCTTGTAATTGAATGCCCCCTCCCAAACCACAAGTGAAAAATCAGAAAAACAGTATTCTAAACAAGGTGAATCGATATATGCATTGTATTATATATATATGCAGATCGCAGGTTTATATTCAAGAACATCTATGAGCCTGAGGCCCCACAGCTGTATGCTACATTTTTAAGGGCATAGTGGAGAAATCTAGAATCTGGGATTTTATCCTTTGTATCAGACTCAGCTTTGGAGGTTGTTGGAAGCCATTACAAGTGAGTAAAAGGGGCTGCATAAAATCCTAAATGTCCTACATTTGCCCCAAGGTTCTGAATACCCTCCTCATGGAGAGGTAGAACATCTGTTTGGCATGCAGAAGAACCCTGGTTCAATCCACAGCATCTCCAGGCGAAATGATAAATTGTAGGTGGTATGAAAGACCTTTACCTGGAGAGCTGCTGCCAGTCAGAGCTAGAAAATACTGGTCTTTAAAAACATTTCTAATTGCTTTTATCTCTACACACTACAGGGTATAGGGAAAAGGGATCTTGATACTGGTCTTGATACATACTGGTCTTGATACATAGTGATGGGCATGAACCAGGAACATGTGGTTCGGTTTGTTGGTTCATGGTGTGCCTGGTTTGTGAATCACAAACTGTTATGAACTTTTAGTTGCCTCATGAACCAGTTCAGTATGTAAGGTTTGTGAGGCAGTAGGATAGCACCCCCAGCATGCCAGAGAAACCAAACTCACAAAGAATCTTCAACTGACTCTTCTTTACTGGCCCACCAAGTTTGATGAGGATTGGAGTTATGGGGTCTGAGTTATGGTCCCCCAAAGATTGTGCCCTCAGGAAAGTGCTTTCTGGGGAAATAACCACCTGTCACTTCCTCAGAAAGCACTTTCCTGGGGCATTTTCTTTGGGAGGGCCATAACTTGGACCCTATAAATCCAATCCTCACCAAATTTGGAGGGCAGGTAGAAGAGAATCAGCCAGAGATTACCCTGCATGTCTGGTGTCTCCAGCTTGCACAGGATCCATTCTATGCACTCCTGAACCTGATCATCATTTTGACAGGTACAGGTTTAGAAGTGTATAGAACGGATCCTGTGCAATCTAGAGACATCAAAGTCAAAGGGGAGCTCCCCCAGATGCTCTTCTACATGCCCTCCAAGTTGTTGCTTTGGAATTTTTTAAACATTTAGACTGAGCAGAGACAGTCAGTCTGGAAATGTATCCACTCATAAACCCACAAGAACCCACTCGCGAACCTATAGCCCACAGCTTGAAAGTTCATGGAAAGTTCGTACCGATTGACCTGCCACATAGTTGACTTTGCGAACCATAAACCAGCCAAAATTCCGAGCTGGTTTGTGCCCATCCCTATTGATACACCAGTGGTCAATGCATCCTGACTAAGTATAAGGCAGGATGATAAGCTCCACAATTTTTAGATTGCTGTGGGGGGGTATGGCCTTGCAATAGAACCACTGCTCTGTGAGATAGGAAGAATCAGGATGCCTTATCATGTGGGCTTCCGGTCGGAGTTAAAATGGCGAATTGACACACTTTGCGATTTGTGCAGGGTGCACAGTGGTATCTGACGACAGTCTGGGCTCTACCTGGCCCAGCGCAGCACTCCCCAGGCGGGGGGTGGCAAGCAAGCAGCCAAGCCTGAGAGGGAGTTGAGATCGGTGTGGATAAGCTTCGGAGGAAGCTTGTTTACACTTTGATCTCCTTCCGCGAAGAGGGCAGTTGCAAATCAGCACTACAGATACCAGCTGGGCTGAGAATTCAGCATAAATTCGTCATCTACCGACCTCTTTAACATCAAGACTAACATCGTTTACAGAAGAAGCACTGCGAAACCCCGAGATTACAAGTAAGGTAACAAGTGAACAATTGCTTACCGGTTTAAAGAAGAACGTAAAATCTAAGCGAACGGATAAACGTAAAAAGCTTCAATGAACTAATCCGCTTGATTTAAAAGTAAAAAGAAAGCTTTCCTTTAGAGAAAACGGCCGAAAACTGGCTTTGTTTTGCATTCCTGTGGTCAGCTAAGACTAAACGTTGCGTAGCAGAAACGAAACTGACTGTGATTCTATGATACAGGAAGTAGGCTAGAGTGGATGTTTTCGATGTTGCTGTGCTGGAAGTAGACGGACGTTTTAGAGTGTGACACCGGAAGTTGGATTACAGTGATGGACAGATAAACAGGAAGTTCTGAAGGAGCCTACTCTAGCCAGAAAATCATAGAGAAATTGCGCCCGCCATTTTGAGGAGGACTAAATTTTAAAAAGTTATTTTTAAGCCGAAAAAGCTCTGGAAGAAGTTATAAAGGTGGCGATTTGGCTTGAGGATTGTTAATATAAAGATCTATTAGCCCTGAACTCACTTTCAAAACGGATTGGAGGTCAAGACCAAGGGCTGCCTCATCACCTAGTCCAAGAATGACTGCAAAGGAAAAAAGAGTGGCAGGCTGCCATGGAAGCGATGGAGAAACGGATGACTGAAGTGGTGCAGAGTTTGGGAAAGCAAATAGAATCACAGCTGCAACAACAGCTGCAACAACAGCTGCAAATACAACTGGAGCAAATAGAACAAGTACAAGTCCAAGTACAGAAAAAAATATGGAAGAGTTAAAAGAACTGGTACAAACAGAAGTGGCAGGGATAAAAAAAGATACAGAAGAAGTTAAAAAAGAGGTTAAAAGTCTGGTGACAAAATCAGAAGAAATGGAACAGAAAGTCAAAAGAACCCTATCAGAAAATACAAGACTGGAGTCCATGATGGAATGTAGGGCCACTCAGAATCACTTGAGACTGAGAGGAATCGAAGAGGAGGAAGATCAAGATTTACGGGCCCTAGTAATTAACACATTGACAACTTACATAGGGGAAGATGTTGGAGACTTGGATCCAGACTTTGACCTGATTTACAGAGTAAATTCAGCTTATGCCAAGAGAAAACAATTACCCAGAGATGTGATTGTTCAATTTGTGACTACAAAAATGAAGGAAGACGTTTTCAAGAAGCAATTTACACAACCGTTGGAAATTAATGGAAAAAAAATAATAATTTTGAGAGAAATTCCGAGATCAATCTTACAAGACAGAAAGAAATTCAAGAAACTAACAGATAGGTTAAAAGAAATGAGTATCAGGTTTAGATGGGAGATTCCATATGGATTATCATTTACATACAATTCGGTGAGATTTACTCTTAAAACGGAAGGAGACATGTACAGATTCAAAGAGAACAACTTTGATGATTTCAAAGATATTTAATTCAAAACAACTATGGATTACAAATTTTTATCTTGGAACGTAAATGGGCTAAATTCACCAAGCAAAAGAAGATTAGTGAATCATTGGCTAGAGAAACAAAAATGTAACATAATTTGTTTGCAAGAAACACATATCAGAAAACAAGATAATAAATATTTGGTTAATAAAAAATTGGGAGAAGAATTTCATTCATCAGCAGTTAATAAGAAAAAAGGAACAGTGATATACATTACCAAAGAATTGGAACCTAAACAAATCTTCTCAGACAAAGAAGGAAGATATGTTGGCGTGGAATTAATGATGAATAGAAAAAAGACATTGCTTGTAAATATATATGCACCCAATGGTGCAAAAGAGACTTTTTTTAATGATTTGACTAAAGAGTTGGACTGTTTAAATTATGATCAAATAGTCCTTGCAGGAGACTTTAATGGCACAGTGAACAATGTATTGGACAGAAAGTCCAAAGCAAGTGGAGAGGCGGTTGGAAAGCTGCCAAAAAATTTTTTCCAGCTAATGAAACAAGAGAAACTAGAAGACGTTTGGAGGAAGTGGAACCCTAAGACAAAGGATTATACATTTTATTCTAACAGACATAATTCCTTTTCTGGAATCGATATGATTTGGATGTCAGAGGAGATGGCGCAAAAAACCTATAAAATAGAAATTTTACCGAAAACCAATTCAGATCACAACCCTTTACTTTGGATATCCAAAGAAAAACCTAAAAAATTATATTGGAGAATTAATGAGGACTTACTGGACCAAAAATTAATTAATGAAACTTTAAAAAAAGAAACGAAAAGTTTTTTTGAACTGAATTTAAATAAAGGTACTGATATACAAGTCGTATGGGACATGTACAAAGCGGTAATGAGAGGTTTGCTTATCTCTCTGAACTCTAAAGATAAAAAACAAAGGATGCAACAACAAAACGATCTCCATGAAAAAATTCGACAAAAAGAAAAGGAATTAAAGAAAAGGCCAGGGAAGAAAAAGATTATTAAAGAGATCCACTTTCTGCAGGATCAGCTGAATGTTCTACTAAATAGAGAATTATACTGGAATCTGAAGAAATTACAGCAAAAAGCATTTGAGGGTGCAAATAAACCAGGAAAATTTTTAGCGTGGCAATTGAAAAATAGAAAAGAAAGGAATTTTATAAGTAAGATTACTGAAGATGGAAAGGATGTTATGAATTTGAAAGGTAAAAAAAGAGCCTTCTTCAAATACTACGCCAAACTGTTTAAAAAGAAAGGAATTGATCAACAGAAAATTAAGAAATATTTGGAGACTATTGAAGTTCCAGAGCTGGGAAAACAAATTAATGAGTCATTAAATGGTCTAGTAACAAAGGAAGAGGTGACAATGGCGATAGAAGATGCAAAGTCGGGTAAAGCTCCAGGTCCAGACGGCTTTACAGCAAAGTTTTATAAGAAATTTAAGGAGGAGCTAATCCCTATCTTAGTACTTCTGTCGAACGAGATAAGAAAGACTAAACGGATCCCAGATTCATGGAAAGAAGCAAATATTTCATTGATACCCAAAGAAGGTTTGGACTTAACTGAAGTAAAGAATTATAGACCAATATCGCTATTAAATAATGATTACAAATTATTTGCAAAAATAATTTCAGAAAGACTGAAAAAATATTTGAAAGATACTATAGCGGAAGAACAAGCTGGTTTTTTACCAAATAGACAAATTAGAGACAATTTAAGAGTCGTGATTGATGCAATCGAATACTATGACAAACATCCAGAGAAAGAAGTTGGATTCCTCTTTTTAGATGAGGAAAAAGCTTTTGACAATTTAAATTGGGAGTTTATGCTGCAAGTTATTGAAAAAATGGATATAGGACAGTCTTTTCTAAACATGATTGTGGCAATTTACTCAGAACAGAGAGCAGCTTTGAATATAAATAAAGAAAGAACAGATTTCTTCCAAGTTCAAAAGGGAACACGTCAAGGCTGCCCGTTATCCCCGTTGTTGTTTATTTGGATACTGGAAATATTATTGACAGCGATAAGAAAAGATAATAGCATTGAAGGACTCACAGTGAAAGGTTTTGCATATAAATACAGGGCATTTGCAGATGATGTAATGTTTATGATTCAAGATCCAATCGAGAAAATACCACAATTGATGGAAAAAATTGAAGAATTTGGATCAGTTGCGGGATTCTACGTCAATAAAAGTAAAACCAAAGTGATGTGCAAAAATATGACGAAACAAAGACAAACAGAACTTCAAGAGAAAATTCAATGTGAAGTAGTTACAAAGACTAAATATTTAGGAATTGAATTGACTATGAAAAACATTGATTTGTTCAAAAATAATTATGAAAAGGTTTGGTATAGGATTCAGCAAGATATGAAGAAATGGGATACCTTGAATTTATCATTATTGGGAAGAATCGCAACTGTAAAAATGAATATTTTACCTCGTTTGATGTTCTTATTTCAGACTATTCCAATATTAAAACAAAGGAAAATATTGGATATGTGGCAGAAAGAATTATCCAAATTTGTATGGGCAGGAAGAAAGCCAAGGATTAAAATGAAAATTTTATGTGATGCAAAGGAAAGAGGAGGTCTACAACTACCAAATTTAAGACTGTATTATGATGCCGTCTGTTTAACATGGTTGGAACAGTGGATTAATCTTGAGAATAAAAAGTTATTGGCTCTAGAAGGGCATGATAACAAGTTTGGATGGCATGCATATTTATGGTATGGAAAAGTAAAAATAGACAAATTTTTCAAACACCACTTTATAAGACGATCACTGTTCGAGACTTGGATGAGATATAGAAAATTCTTCTCAGAAGAAAGACCACTTTGGATAGTACCAGCAGAAGTGATTAATCCATATTCAAGAAATCAAGGGTTAGATTGGCTACCTTATAAAAGTCTTTTAAAATTAGAAGGGAAAAACTTTGTGTTAAAAGATAGATTTGATGTGGAATTTGAATATGATTGGTTGAAGTATAGACAGATTTATGACTTATTTAAGACCGATAAAAGAGAACATGGTTTTAGAGAAAATAACACTGAAATTGAAACTGTATGGCTTGAGAAGGGTAAAAAAATGATTTCTAAACTGTACAAGGTTTTATTGAAATGGTATACTGAGGATGAAATTGTAAAAGAGCAAATGATAAAATGGGCGGTAAATATTAATAATGAGATATTAATGACATCTTGGGAATATTTGTGGAAAAAGTCAATGAAAATTTCAACTTGTGTAAATGTTAAAGAGAATTGTTATAAAATGATGTACAGATGGTATATGACGCCTAAAAAAATTGCTATTATAAATGAAAGTATGTCTAACAAATGTTGGAAATGTAAGAAACACAAAGGGTCTTTTTACCATATGTGGTGGACATGTGATAAAGCAGTAAAGTATTGGACAGAGATCCACAATGAGATACAAAATTTTTTGAAATGTACTTTTAAGAAAGACCCACAGATGTTATTGTTAGGTCTTAAAATGGAAGAAATAAATGTAGCCAAGAGAACACTACTATGGTACTTGATTACAGCAGCTAGACTGACTTTTGCTCAATGTTGGAAACAAGATAAAGTACCTGAAACATGGGAATGGATTAAAAGACGTTGTTTATGGCAGAAATGGACAAATTAACAAGAAAATTAAACAATGAAGAAGACGAAACCTTTTTCGGAGACTGGAAAGACTTTCAAGAATATTTGTTGAAGAATTGGGATGTAAAACATGGTTTGATTTGTTTTGATAGCTATTACGGAGAAGTGGAAAGAGACCCAGATCTTTGAATTGTTACCATTAGTAAAAGAAATATGTTTAGTAGTAAATGTAATAGCATAAGAGAAATACCAAGGGGGTTGGAGCAGTGCGGGAAGCCTTGTTTGGGGGGGAGAGGGAGAAAGAAAAATGGATATGTATTGGTTTGTTTAAATTGTATGAACATGTGATATATCCAATAATAAATTGTATTTTTTAAAAAAAGGATGCCTTATCATGTGGTGACCATCCATTGTACACATGTAGACTGTTCATCCTTCAGATCAACATGCACAATCTTGTTCCTCTCATGCCTACTGAAATAGTGTGTGAAGATTTCTTAAATGTTTTTCACCAATATGAAAAAAAAACAAAACTGCCAAACATTTCTGTGATAGGATGTGTGATAGTGTGTGTGTGTGTGTGTGCAGAGCCATCAAGTCTCTTCTGATTTATGCTGACCCTATGAATTAATGGCCTCCAAGATATAGGCCCAGGACAGACTGGCAATTTGCCCCGGTAGCCAGTCGCGGCAAAAAAACCCCGGAGTAACGATACCGGGTTTTCCCGCTCACACAGCGGGGGCCTCTGCCGGAAGATACCGGACGGAGGCGCGCGGGAGCGTTCAGACTGCCGCGCCAGAGGCGCGCTATATTCGCTGTTTCCCCATTATTTCGGCTGTGGGTGTATGTGCGCATGCGCGCTTGAGCACTCATGCGCTCATGCGCATAAGCGCATTTTGCTGATTTTTTTTTTTGCCCTGCAACGCCGGCACCGCATTGGGCAGTGGAGCAGAGCCAATCACACCGCTGCTGCCTCATGCCCAACGCGGGTTGCTCCCAGCTTTTAGGCTGCATGTTCAGCCTCCCCGGAAGCGGAGAAACGCGCGATGAACGCAGGCTTTCAAGATTTGCGCCGGCTTTTATCAGGTGTTTTTTAATCCGGCAGTGAAGCGCGAGAGCACCAGTAGGCTACGGGTGGGGGACGCCAGGCAGATGTGCCTGTGTGAACATCCCATTAATATCGTTGTCGTTGTCAGCCCAGGTCCCATCCCGCAGCAAATTGCCAGTCTGTCCTGGGCCATAATATCAAAAACAGCCTTGCTCAGGTCTTGCAAAATAAGACCGGTGACTTTGTTTATTGAGTCAATCCATCTCATGTTGGGTCCTCCCCTTTTCCTGCTGTCTTCAACTTTTCCTAGCATTATTGTCTTCTCATAATGTGACCAAAGTATAGCCTCATTTTAGTCATTTTAACTTCTAGGGAGAATTCAAGCTTGATTTGATCTAGAACTTTCTAGGGAGAGTTCAAGCTTTTTGGGAGAGTTCAAGCTTGATTTGATCTAGAATTTGTCTTTATGGCTGTCCACGGTATCCATAAAACTCTCCTCCAAGATGACATTTCAGATGAAGCAACTTTATTCCTGTCAGCTTACTTCATTGTCCAGTTTTCATTGTCCATACATAGTAATGGGGAATAATTTTGGTATTTATTATCTTGACCTTGGTCACCAGCAACACATCCTTGTGCTTAAAAATCTTTTCTAGTTCCTTCAAGACTGCCCTTCCCAGTCTCAGTCTCCTTCTGATTTCGTGGTTGCAACCTCCCTTTTGGTTGATGATGGAGCCAAGGAAGAGAATTTTTTTAACTATTTCAATTTCTTCATTATCAGCCTTAAAGTTGTGTAATTCTCTAGTAGTCTTTACTTTTGTCTCCTTGATGTCCAACTGTAATCCTGCTTTGGCATTTTCTGCTTTAGTCTTCATCAGTAGTCATTTAAAGTCTTCACTATTATCTGCCAGTAAGGTGGTGTCATCTGCATATCTCAAGTTGTTAATGTTCCTTCCACTTCTTATTTATTTATTTATTTATTATTCAGATTTTTGCCCCACCCTCCTGGCCAAACTTGGCTCATTCCATCTTTCTCTAAATCTAATCCAGTTTTCCTTTCCAGTGATAGGATAGTGTTCAAAATTTTAACACTGCAATTGTCTTACCTCTTGGTATAATTGTTTACCATAAGTTCATTTTGGGGGGGGGCAGAGACAAATTATTTGTTTCCATATCAATATCCTTTCCCCTCGGTTCCAGTCTTGGCAACTTGCTGGTGGGTGTACTCCATTGCAGCTCTGATGAGGGTGCCCTGCAAATCACGCCAGGAGGGAGGAGTCCAACTTGATCTTGGTTCCCCCAGAGCCCTTGGAGGGAGCTTGTAGCCTGGGGCATGAGAGGTGCCGCTCCTGAGGCATTGGCTGAAAGATTGAGGCTCATCTTTGCCCCGATAGGTCCCTCGATGTGAGACCAGCCATGGTAAATAAAGGCACACACAGGAGAGAGTGCACAAGCAATCTGGCAAAGGGTGACATTCCCTACCTGTTGAAGTGAAGCATGGGGTAAAGCATGAGTCGTTCATTTATTCAAACAAGCATCCAAGCGAAAATCCATAAAGCCGCCCCAAAACTCTAAGCTTAGCAGAAGGGGGGGGATTTCCCCAAACCGGAAAGATCGAACTGTAAAAGAAAAAAATGAGGGGCAGAAGGGCAGCATGAAAGGGAGATGGGTAATTTAGCCAAGTGTGATGCAGACTAGTAAGAAGATTGTAATTTATCAGGCTTTCAGAGACTTTTAAGAACTTTTCCTTTAATATAAACAATGGCACATTGGGCAGAAAAAATGGCGTCTAAGGTGAAATCCTCCACAGGAACTGCCAGCTCATCCACTCCGGTTTTTAAACCAGAAGTAACCACAGACTTTCCCAATATGATTGCTGCAGCATTGTGCCCTCTGCTGGACTAACCTCAACAACAATTTTGACATGCTTCAAAAAGAACTGAACGAAACAACTGCAAGAATGGAGAAGACATCTAAAAAGCTGAAAAAGGTTGATGCTAAGACAAATATGTTAGATAAAAGGCTGCAGGTAGTGGGAAAAGATAAGATCTCCAAAAAACCCACAACAGATGGAAAAGTCGGCATATATCCTGAGATTTCAAGGTGTCCTGGAACAAAAAGGAGAGAGCTGAAAGACATTTTAAGTGAAGTTATAGCTCCCGTGGCAGGCTTGACAGCAGAAGCTTTACAAAGTGACATGGATATGGTATACCATACCTATCCAGAATTTATTTATATATATAAGCTGCCCAGTGAAGTGTTTGTGAGGTTCTCTAAAAGGTCAATATGAGATACAGTATTGAAAGCAACTAATGGAATAACCCTAAAAATCAAAGGAGAAGATGTTAAAGTTCTGAAAGATGTCCCATTTGAGATCAGAAAGAGGAGGAAGCAATATAGAGACTTGGTTCTATTTCTACAGAAAAATTCCACTCCCTACAGATGGATGATGCCAGAAGGATTTATCTTCAACTTCAAGGAGAAAAAAGAAAAAGATTGACTCTGTTACAAAAGTGAAATTATTTCTGAAGCAGTAACTGAAACCAACAAAAGCATCTGAGAAAGTAGAGGACAGTAATGTGGCAGAAGATAACGACAACAAGGGCACAAGAAGCTCTGATAAATCCTTGAGCAGTTCCTCAGAAGATTTGATTGACTCTGAATCAGATTTAGGAGCAGTCACTCCTAAACCTTTAAAAGTTAAATTGGCCTTTGATAAACATAAGCGTAGAGGAAAGAAGCAGCAATATAGCTTAACTCTGAAATCTGATGTTCTGTTCTTTTTATGTATTAATGGTAATACTAAGATGCACTCACTAGGGCTAAGCATGACCTTGCTTGTTTGATTTGGTTATACCAATAGCTAATTCTCATTCTCTCTTAATTTATGTAACAGTGAAACACCAAGAATTTGATGTATTAATTAATCTTGATCCTTGCTACTCTGTATCTTAGTATAGTACACCACCTTCCCTAATCCTGTAGTATGCAGAGAAAAAAAAAACAATATATTTTTTTAAAATATATCCTTTCCCCTCTTCTCTCCCAGGCTACTTTTGAGAAGTTATGTGAACTTCATAGAGGGAAAGCAAACTGCCTGTCTTAATAAGATGTGTTCCTTAGCAAAACCAAGCACTAGAAGCTTGCTCCTTCCTGCTCCTTGCAACAGAATGGGTTCCCATTGGGAAACTGTAGGCTTCTTCTAGATTACTCAGTTTCTCTTCCTTCCTTATATTCAGTTCGAGCACGTGCCTCCATGTCCTTTGATACACATTCCTACTGCTCAGAGCTAGACGGTCTTGTTTACATCAGCCAGCTTCTTTTTTTCTTACCTGTTCCCCCATTGGTTTTGAAAATTCAGAAGCCAAATATTCCCCATCCAGCTTCTTCATTATTAATGGCTAGTTATGACATCCTTGGTGAAAACCCATCTCCAAGCTTCTCCCTTTCTTTTTAGTAATGATTTAGAAGTGCAGTGGAATTCCAAATCCTTCCTTGTAAATTGAACTCCAGATCTTGCCTCATGGAGAACAAAATATCCACAAGATGGTTTTTTGGGGGTGGGGGATTTGCCACCAACATTTTGCCTGAGGTAAAATCTGAAGCAAATCTGGGAAGCGATATTTCTGAGGTGTTTTGAGAGCAGAGTTTTGATGAGAATAGCAAAATGTACCAGTTCCCTCCCCTCCACACATCCTTATTTTTCTTTCTGAATTTTCTTACCATGCATAATTTTGACTGATTTTTAATAATACCTAGAAGCTTAGACTAGAAATCTAAGTATACAAGAAAAGCCCTATAGATTCAGTCAAAAGTTTCACTTTCTTCAGCCTTGCTTTTCAACAACAGCAACCTACATGCTCCCAGGAAGCCAAAAGCACATTCTGAAGATGGTAGTCATCTCTTATTATTTGTCCCCCAGCAAAGGATGTATTATCACTGAACCTGAAGGTTCTGTTTTCTTACAATGCAAATATCCATTCATTGATCTACTCCTCATCTTGTGGCAGCAAATTCTTTACATAGAAGTGATACCTTCAGTTTGTCCTGAATCTTCAGCCATTGAGGGTCATTGTTCGGGGGAAAAATAACAGGGAAGGCCTATTTAATTTGTTGCTAGGGATGCTTGAACATCTGCTGGTTCATCTCACATTCTGCTCCTCATTCACAAACAGAGAGCTCATTTTTCAGTGAGCAGTTCTGGTGCTTGCAAGTTGCTTGAGCCTGTTCATCAGGTTACTTTTCTGATATTCAGACAGCACCAAATATAATATAATGCAATCAGGAATCCTTCAGGCATGCATGTTCATACACAGAAAACTGGGAATCCTAGTTTCTTCTACACACATTGAATTGTCTTTGCTACACTCTGCTTGGCTCGTCACGTAAATAAAGATTTTTTTTGTGTGCATACCCTTTATACCCCAGTCTTCTGTGGTCTCCCATCCAAGTACTGACTGTGATAGACCCTCCTTAACTCTCAGTCTTTGATGAACCTGGGCTAAGCTGGGCTTTGGGGGCTGCTGATTATTTTTAAAAAATCTTCATTTTTTTTAAAAAAACGAAGTGTTATAGATTGGTTTTCATTTGAGCCTGTGTCATCAAGGTTATTTCATGCCAGCATATTTTCACACGGTGTTATGGGAACCCTAGTTTCCCATCTCTATCAGTTAATTACCTGACTGAACCCTCCCTGACTCTTGTGAAGAATTAATTCCACCTACTCTGCAGATGCAAACATACCTGCAAGGCAGAAGGAATTGAAACTTCACCACCACTAGGAAATGAAACCACTGGCACAAGTGGGGAGGGGCTGTGACAGTGAGAGAGCATCTGCTTTGCGTGCAGAAGGTCCCAGGTTCAGACCCTGGAATCTCCAGTTAAAAAGGACCAGGCAGTAGATGATATGAAAGACCTCAGTGTGAGACCCTGGAGAGCCAGTGCCAATCTGTGGAGACAATACTGACCTTTATGGACCAATGGCCTAATTCAGTATGCCACTTTCTGTACGTTCAAGTTTTATGCAGCTACAAAGCTGTTTAGCAGTTGTTTGATTCAGATGTTGACAAATCAAGGATATCTGAGATTTGGCCATTAGCAATCGTGGCTGTCAAACACTTGCCACACCTGTAGATAGATCAAGATGGGTAGCCATGTTTGTCTGTAGCAGTAGAAAAGAGCTCCAGTAGTTCCTTAGAGACTAAGACTCTGGCTCTGGTCACACTGCAACTGACATGCGCTTTGTTCCCGGTTTATTTAAATCGGGAACATTTTTATTCGCATTGGGCTGTCTACATGCAGCCAGCCCCTCTTTCCCAGTACCTGCTTGCCTGCTGCTGCGCCGTCCTTCCAGGCGATCCTGCCGGCCATGGGGAGGCTTGGGTGACTGCTGCTCCTGCCGACACTTTGGGGGGGGTGCTGCTGCTGCTGCCGCTGCTGCCATTGACCCACAAAAATAGGCTCCACCATCTCCGCCATCCTCCTTGCCGGCCCCATCCAGGCTGCCGTAGCCCCCACCTCTTGTTCCCGCCTCCAGGGCCGTCGTGCGTTTTTTTTTTTAAAGCTTCTGGTTTGAGTGCTTGACTAAACATGTGCTTAATAAATCCATTATTAAACTTTAAATGGATTTATTAAGCGCATGTTTGCTCAAGCGCTCAAACCGGAAGCTTAAAAAAAAAAAAAACAAGCCCAAGAATGTTCAGACGGCCCTAATCACAATCCTTGCGAGAGAGGGGCTGTCCACATAGGTGAAATCGCACAATCAAAGCGGAAGTGCCAGGAAAACACTAGTTTTTCCAGGGGTCAGAAAAACCCAGAAGCATTGCGCGAGTAAGCTCACTTCGCGACGGGAGGCGGATTGGCGCACGTGAATGTGAAACTGACATGCGCAAGAAAACAGCAGCGAATCCTGATCAAAACGGCAGTGTGACCGCACCCTTAGAGACTAACAAAATTTGTGGCAGGGTATGAGCTTTTTGAGGTGAGCAGCAACTCACAAAAGTGAACAGTGACTCACAAAAGCTCACACCCTGCCACAAACTTTATTAGTCTTTAAGGTGGACGCTTGCTCTGTCTACATGCCACACATATTCACTGTGAAGTTTAAAGGAAGTTTGATTCCTGCACTTCCTCTATTGAGTTCATAGTGGCAATTTTGCTTCACAGCATTCCTGTGAGATAGTTTTACCCTTAGGCATCCCTTCCCATTAAGGGAGGAGTCTCGCTCCACCAGAAAGATAATTCTCATCTCTTAGCAGGAAGGAATCTTTGGAGTCAACAGTAGAAGTTGCCCGTGGCTATCCAGGGAGCTTCACAGCTGAAAAAAGGGTTTCCCAGAGCCGATTCCACCAAACTAATGAGCGTCACACATCACACTATAAAACCTAAATATTCCAAACCTACCAATCTTACTCATTCTAACTGTTCATTCTGCTGAAGGAAAGCAGTAAATACATTTTTATGCATCATTACTTACCTTGTCTCTCTGTAAATATGAATTATTATTGGTGGCAATGTTGTCTCTTCTGGGGAGCAAAGCTGTGTGTGAAATCGACATTTACTACTGGCATTTCCTCATAAAAAATCTATAATTCTGCCAAACCTACTCATAAATTGGCAGTTTCATTAACTTTATTAATGCACTTTATTCATAATAATGAATACTCTGTTTGCATTAGAATGTTTTCACGTTTTCAAGGGCGAATCCTAGGACTTGTGTGAAGGGACGACTCAGCTTCAGGCACACACAAAAGCTTTATGTTAGAGTGAAAAATACACCCCTCTGAACACACACACACAGAAAAATACAGTGGAGAAAATACCATGAGAGGTAGGATAGAAAGGAATACAAAGATTGAGCCGATTCATTTCACAAAGGTTAACGGGGAACTGGAGAGCCAGAAACATTGGCTTGGAGGCACATTTAACTTCTGAGGCCAGCTCTTATATATCTTAGATATCCAGAGCTGTCACTTACCTTTGTAACCAGAAGGCAAACTTCCTCACAAGCCTGGCATTTTAGCACCTTTATTACAGACTTACATAAATATCATAAGCTCTGTTTCTATAGTGGAACAATTCAACAGGACTCACACCTGGTTGGATTCTAACTGGCCATTGGCTCAAGTTAGGGATGAGTTGATCCATCTGGGTTTGCCCTGCCATTCTTGCTGTGCTTATTGGTGCATGGTAGGCAATCAATTCATCCAGATTTCCTCTTACTACCCACCCCCTGCACCAAATTTGGATATTTATTTCATTCTGCTATTCCATATAACATTTCATATGTGTTTGGTTGAATTGATAATTCAGTCATACACTTGCGCAAGGTCGCATGTGGTTATGGGAAGCCTTTTGGGGGGTAAAGAAGATGGGGATCACAAGATACTTTACACCATCTGCTTCTCAGCCTGGGCAACCTATAAATATCTTAGGCTGTTTGGGGTTTTTTGCATTGTTTTCCAGCTCTGTAATCCTAGTCCTAATACATTGCTTATTAGATGTTTTATGATGCCTGGCTGATTTTTTTCCCCAGTGGGCTGTAGGCCTGGAGGGGCTGCCCTCTGCCAGAGCCACTCCTGCCGAAAAAGAGGGGCAGGTGTTACACTCCAGTCAGGAAAAAGGTAGGATGTATAGAAAATGATGTTTTTTTTCTTTAAAAAAATTCTTCAGAATACACAAAACATGAACTAAGTACTTTCAAAACCCAGATCATTTCAGCACTGAAGTCTGCTAACTGCCATCTCTAAGTGCCATCTTCATTACCCAGATAGCCACATGGTTCAGTCATAAACGTACAATAGCAGATAAACAGTCAAACATAAAACTTACATCAGCTTTAACTGTCTGTCACGCAGGGGCTTTCTGGAGGTGCAAAAAAGGAGGTGCCCAACTCCAAATTCCCCTGGCCTGGTGAAAGAGGGGCTAGATCTGCCTCATCCCACCCAGACAGCAACTTGGCTAGGTATGTCTTGCTAGTGGATGGCTGGACATGCTCTCTTTCCATCCTTTGGGGAAGCATAGGGCCAGGGCAGGGTATGGGTGGGTCCTTTCCCAGAGCCATCTCCCCCTCTCCAATCTACCCTTGCAAATAAATATATTAACTAATCTTGTAGGTGGAGAAATGAGGGGAGCTTGAAAAAAGAAGAAGTCCATTTCAATATGCCACGCCCAGTGAGTGGACAAATGAAATTCAATGAAGTAATTTGTCAGAAGAGAACTTTATGAGCCTCCCTAGCTCAAATGTACTATGACAGATAGATACATAGATAGATGGATTTAGAATGAGCCAACTTTAGCTGAGCTGAATGTTCATACTTTGTTTCTTATCATATTGAAATTGTCGTTTTGACAGAAGGGAACCATTTGTCAACCAGAGTTTCAAATTACACAAAAATGGAAGCTCATGATCTTATCCTGCATGGGCAAAGTTGCCAACTGTGGACAGATCCCCATATGACTGAATGGAACCCTGTTTCTTCTCTGTCCTTCCCCTTTTGGTGTATGTGTGTGTTTACATAATAGGCCACTACAGAAAGTAGTATTTCTGTCTGTACCTCCCATATTCCCATCCAGACCTTTCCTTCCACACAAGCAAGAGAATACATGTAATATGACTGACTGCCAAACTAGATGTGATGAAACTCTCATGGTCACTATGAGGGTGCCACCACCAAGAAGGGGGAGGAGGAGGAGGAGGAATTTATACCCCACCCTTCACTACCCACAGGAATCTCCTTTCCCTTCCCCTCCCCACAACAGACACCCTGTGAGGTAGGTGGGCCCAAGAGAGCTCTTTCATGAACTGCTCATGAGAGAACAGCTCTGAAATAACTTGTAACAGACCCAAGGCCACAACAGCAGCTGAATGTGGAGGATTGAGAAATCAAATCAGGTTCTCCCAGATTAGAGTCTGCACTCCTAACCACTACGCCAAACTGGCCATTTAAAAGTGCTGTGAGGGCCCAATCCTGATCAGTCCCACGGCAAGGCACTCTTGTTTACTCCAACGCTTTTCCAAGTGTCAAAACAGCCATGGGTAGGGTTGCCAGCTCTAGGAAGGGAAGTTCTGGACTGCTGGGGTAGATTCTGGAGAAGGTGGTGTTCAGAGAGAGACCTCAATGGAATAGCGTGCCATAGAGTCCACCCTCCAAAGCAGCCAGTTTCTTCAGGAAAAGTCATCTGTGGAGATCAGCTGTAATCCCAGGAGACCTCCAGGCCCCACCTGGCGTTTGGCAACCCTAGTCCAGGGAGTGGACATTTCAGCCCCTGATAAAGTGGGAGGGGGGACAAGAGCACCTCAGCCTGCATCACTACAGGCTCAATCGGGATCAGGCCTTTGAGGCATTTCCAAATGACTTTAAGATGGTGGAGGTGTCCTCTTGGTAGCCATGAGGGCCCCATGATGTCTAGTTTGGTCCCTAGTGGAGGGAGAGTGCTGACTGGGATCCATGCACAAACCTACCTGGATGTGTTGCTTACCTGTCTACACAAGTGTACCTGCTAAACAGGAACATGGCTCTGTTTGAGGTCCCTTCACATCTCTGCAGTGCATCCGCATAGAGAAGGATTGTCGCTAAAGTGTTTGTCTGTTTTCTCCAAGTCCGGAGCTCTTTTTTTAAAACAGCTGTGAACAAAATACAAGAACCTAAATAGTTACATTCAATTCAGCTCTGTTCTAAGAACAAAAATACTGAGATTCTTCACATTACTATGTTTCAAGGCTGATCTGTTAGCGAAAGAATCCCCCCCCCCAATGCCTTGAACTGGAGAACAATGTACAGTAATGCTTGGGATATGATGAATTTACATGAAGCAATTTGGAAAATCTTGTCCTCGTAAAAAGGCAAAGCCACTCATGGAAAATTAAAAATCCAAACATGCAGTGTTTGCGCACCCCTGGAATACAGCTCAAGGCAAGGGAGAAGCTCCACCCCCACTCACCAGCTCCATGTCAAGTCATTTAGGAATTCCAACGCACTTGGAGTGCCTCTGAAGCACAATCCACCATGGACAAACCCCAGTCCTCTTCCTGAACTTGGAGGTAAGGTGATTATTAGGAAAAGGATTGAAAATAAAACAGTCAGCACTGTAATGTCCCTGTGTAGACTTGTGGTGCATCTCACAAGGATAACTGTGTACCTTTCTGGTTGCCACATCTCTGAGAAGTTATTGCAGAGCTGGAAGAGCAGAAGAGGGCAAGCAAGATTATTAAGGGGTTGGAGGACGTTTCCTCCAAAGGAAAGGCTAAAGAGGCTGGGACTTTTCAGTTCTGATGAAAGATTACATAGGGGAGACATTGTATAGAGGTTTATAAAACTATGCTTGTGGTGGAGAAAGTGAACAGAAAGAATTTTTTCCTCCTCCCTCATCATGCTAGAACTTCAGGACCTACAATGAAGTTGATAGACAATTGATTAAGAATGGACAGAAGGAAGTACATTTTTTATTCAAGGAGTAATTAAAGAGTGGAATTCACTGCCACCATATGGAATGATGGTCGCTGTGAAGAAATGCATTTTTCCTTTGGATGTCTGAAATGAGCAAAATCTTCACTCTGGGTTTTAAAAGTTTTTTTCTTCCTCTGGGCAGAGAGCAGGCCAGAAGGGGGGCAGTCAGTTCAATTGCTTCCCAGATGTACCTCAGCTCACCTTTATACAAATGCTAACAGAAATAGCAGGAGTGATAATGGATGGGTCAAGCTCTTCCCCTTCTCCAAGCAGGGAACAGAGATTTTGAAGACTTTAGACAAGAATGGATCCAGGAATGATCTCCAGGAAGAAGCCCCAGGAAAAGCTTCTCTGACCTGGCCTGATGTGGTCAGTGGGTGGGGAAAAGAGATGTGATAAAGAGGTGCAGCAGGAAGGAGGCCTCTTTTGTGCTGGGTCCATCAGGGCAGACAGAACTGTTAACTGAGGTCTGGAGGAGGCAGCCATTGACCATGTGCTGCCCCAGAGACCTACAGAAAGCTCCAAGGTAATATAGAAAACTCCAGGGTAATGACAACTCTGTAGAGATCTGTAACTTCCTACTATGATTTGTACCAGAAGAATGTTGCTATATTTTATTGGGGGTTTTAATATTTTTTAATTCTTTGTATATTGGTTATTGTGTCTGATGGAACCTGACCTGAGCTTGCTATGTGGGGAGGGCAGGATACAAATCCAATAATAATAAAAAGTTTTAGGAGCCTGTCCTATTTCAACATCTGATAGGACATGTATACAGAGAGGAACAAAGGATTTATGTTTTACCCATTTCTTTTGAATCCCTTGCTCAATCTGGTGCTCTGCTAAAGTATGCTTGTAAACATTTTCTGTTTAATAAATATTTTAAAACTTTGGATGCTGGTAGTGGTTCTCTGTACCACATAGACCTCAACTATCTCAGACACACTATTTTAAAAGGAGTGCCAGGGGAAGGAAGGCAGTTGGCAAGTGGCTATTCCTCCAGGTGTACACAAGGCAGTAAACTGTCCCCATTGTAACTAAACTCTGAGCAGTGGGAGACACAGAGGCAAGGCTTCAGAACTTGGGAGGGAAGCTTGGAGCCATGATCCTCCCAGTGGTCAATTCCTACAAAGGTCAAGTGGTGGTGGTGGGCTACCAGGGAGAGAAAGAAAAGCCTTTCCAGGTATTGGGAAAACTTTGGAAGGCAGGGCAGAATAGGGCTTGCAGATCAGAGCAGGCCCATTCTGCCACAGCCATCTCACAGTCTGTGAGATTTAAAAGAGGATTAGGCAGATTCATAGCAATACATTGATGCCTACTAGCTATGGCAGCTAAAGGGGTCCTCCATATTCAGAGGCAGTAAACCTTTGAATGCCACTGCTAGAAGACACTATGAAAGAGTATACTGGACTAAATGGACCACTGGTCTGACCCAGCAGCAATCTTCTTCCTATTTTTTTTTTAAATCAGAAATAGGGATGCTGTGAATTTCACTTCTAACGCATCACAATTCAAACTTACTATGATTCAAGGTGTCAGATCTCAGTCTATCACGAAATCTGTTTGGTCTGTAATCAGCTGTAAATAGGGTTGTCAGGTCCTTCTGGGCAACCTCCAGGGAATGTGGGGGACTTAACAGGAGCAGAAAGGGGGGCAGATGATGTCATTGGTGATGTGTCTACATCACTTCCAGTGTGCACCGGAAATGATGTCATCACACTGCAATGTCATGGAAATGCTCTGGCATTTGGGGAAAAGCTCTATGGTAAAAATGATTTCTACCATAGAGTTTTTGCTGAAATACCAGAGTGCTGCCTGAGTGATGATGCCACTTCCTGTGCACACCAGAAGTGACATCACCAGCAACATCTTCTGGGCCTTACTCTTTCTCTTGGTAAGTCCCCCTTGCTGGACAGTTGATTGGTGGTGGGGCAGGGTATGGCAACAGGGGAACCCCACTTCCACCAGGGAGGCTGGGAACCCTAGTTACAAATGCCTGCTTAACTAGTCTGACACTCTGCTTCCCTGCACTGGTGCTGAGGCCTTATGTGCAAGCTAGAAGTATGCATAATTGACTTTGTTGAAGGAATGAGTTTATGAAGGCTGAAACAATAGCTGGCAGAATAAATCTGACTCCAGAATAATGAACTGGTTTTCAAGAAAAACAGTCTGACAAATATGAACAAATGCCAGAACCATCCACCCATCCCTAATCAATATGTTTTCCTGCAAAAGGTAATGTTCTAATTCAGAGGCAGCTTGATTTTATATTGCAAAACAGAAACTCAAAACACGATAGCATAATTCTGAAAAAACCTAATTCATCCCCATGTTCTCTTTCCCCTTTCACTGTATTGTACAGCATCTGCTTTGGAAGAGTGAAGCCTAGATTCTCGACCCCAATTGACACCTGGCAATGTGCAGCTTCATCTCCTGCCACCACTTGAATGCATATACCACCATTATCCTCTAATACCATCAAGCTGCTAAGCCAACCGTTGCTACCAAAATTAACAATATTTGTATGAAGCTTCTCAATGTGGAGTGGTGACATTGGACATGGAAACATCTCCTGATCAAATAAAATTAAGTCCCATTTATTTCAGTGGCATGTTCAAAGGAACTGTGCATAGGACCTCACCAGAGGTCATGATGTTCTAACTTCATAGTTCTGTCTTAAGATCTACACAGCAGGCCCTGACTTGGGTACTTCCGCCCACTGTCACAGGGAAACACAAACAACAGATAAAGGTAAAGATAATGAATCCTGTGTTGAAGGAAGCTTGTCTATTTGACTACAGGGAGGTGTGCCTGGTCCATGACTTTTCACTCATTGGGGGTCAGTCAAAGACAGATTTATTTAAGGCTTCATTTGACTAATTCTCTTTTTATTTACTGGCAGTGCTAATTGGAGATCTAAAATTGTGGTATTTTTTAATGTTATATATATTGTAAACCACACTGAGTTCTACAAGGTAGAATGGCAGCTGTGATGGACTGTACTTTTACGAGCGTAGAAGTGCTGTTCAAACAGCTGAAGGATTGTGAAGGGTTAATTCTTCACAGAATCAATGAGCCTTGAGTGACAGGCTGCTCCAAGCAATCAGATTGGCTAGCATCAGCTGAACAAAGAAAGAACAAAGATGCTGAGGACAGTCAGTCAGATTTCTGCCTTTACTGAGTTGAGTCTGATTTCAGCCTTAGCTGAGAGCAGTTTAACACAGACAAAGAACTGGGGGAAAGTTGGCAAGAAAGTTTGGGAAGTAGGTGAAGATTTCCATTCAGGCCAAAGAAAGGGGATAGATCTTCTAGTGAGAGGAAAATTTCCTTACCCAGTCTAACAGGGAGTTAGCATTGAAGAGTGCAGAGATCCCTGGTCTGGTGTGCTTAGAAATTGCCTTTAGGGACCTTCACAGTCAGTCAAAAACTCAAGATGAGTACTGGTGTTTCAAGAGAAGGGGTTTGGGTAGAGTGTACCAGCCTTCTGGAAACTAAACAAGTCAGTGAATACTCAAAGAAAGTGTAATGAAGTGTTTGGATATAAACACTGGAACAAAAGCCTCTCAACATAAAGATTTTAAGTAACTGTGAATAGCTTAAGAAACTCTCATTAATCCAAAACATAAGAACTAAAGCCTGTGCATGTACTGATTTTACCTCAGAGTTATCTATATTGAGTTACTTCAGAAATTTTCAACCCCTGATTTGTCCTGACCTTTCCCCTCTATCTTAAATAAAATGTTCTGTTATTTTTGAATTTCAAAACACCTCAAGTGCCATTTTCAGTGGTTTAAGGGTGCTCCTAACCCTTTCCTCAGTTTCCTCAGCTGAGCCAGAAGTAAAATATCTTACTGAGACAAGGTGGAACAACCAAAGAAAGAAGAAAACAGGCCACTAGGGCAGAGAAGGGCAACTAGAATGATAAAAGGGTTGGAACACCTTCCCTATGAAGAAAGGTTAAAACGCTTGGGGCTCTTTAGCTTGGAGAAATGACGACTGAGGGTGACATGATCGAGGTTTATAAGATTATGAATGGGATTGAGCAGGTTGAGAAAGAAGTACTTTTCTCCCTTTCTCACAATACAAGAACTCGTGGGCACTCCATGAAATTGCTGAGCAGTCGGGTTAGAACAGATAAAAGGAAGTACTTCTTCACCAAAAGAGTGATTAACATATGGAATTCGCTGCCACAGGAGGTGGTGGCAGCTACAAGCATGGACAGTTTCAAGAGGGAATTAGATAAACATATGGAGCAGAAGTCCATCAGTGGCTATTAGCTACAGGGTATAGATGGGAATTCTCAGTCTGGGGCAGGTGATGCACTCTATTCTTGGTGCTGGAGGGGGCAGCAGTGGGAGGGCTTCTAGTGTCCTGGCCCCACTGCTGTACCTCCTGATGGCACCTGGTATTTTTGGCCGCTGTGTGACAGAGTGTTGGACTAGATAGGCCTGATTCAACATTGGCTTCTCTTATGTTCTTATGTTCTTAGGGCTGCTCAGTCAGAAAGGGAAAGGGAAACAGAAGGAAAAGCTTTCATCTGAGGGAGGGAAGTGGACAGGGGTCATCATAGCAGCTAATGAATGTTTTAAATACAAGACTGAAAAAGGAAGTACTTCTTCACACAATACACCATTAACTTCTGGAACTCACTGCCACAAGACATGGCAATGGACATTAGTTTAAATGGCTTTAAATGGGAATTAGAGAAACTTATGCAGGATAGGTAGTGCAGGGGCTATTAGTCATCATGGCTTAACGGAACCTGCTGTACTGGAGACAGTATACCTCTGAATATCAGTGACTGGGAGGTGGCCTCAGTGGGACAGGCTGGCCTGTGGGAAATAGGATTCTGGACTGATCCAGCAAAGCTCTTCTTATGTTTGTATTCCCTGGGGACCGGCGATACTGCATGGAGGCAACTGCATAACAGGAAAGAAAAAAAAAGACCTTGTTGCAGATTCCTCTGTCCCAATCTATGCCTTAGTAAACAGCTTGCTTTGAAATAACACATGAACCCATGAAGCTGCCTTATACTGAGTCAGGCTCTTAGTCCATCAAGGTCAGTACTGTCTACTCAAACAGGCAGCAGCTCTCCAGGGTCTTTCACATCACCTACTGCCAGATCCTATAACTAGAGATGCCAGGGATCAAGCCCATGGCCTTCTGCATGCCAAGTAGATGCTCTGCCCACTGAGCCACAGCCCGTCCCCAGCAAGGACAGCTGCCTCCATCCTTCAGGGACTGGGCACCAGAGGTATCCATCTCTCCTCCTGGCCAAGACAAAGGTACTGGGATGGGATGGGGTTAACACCTGGAAGTCATGTTCAGTCGGAGGAATGGCACAGAATCACAGACCTCCAGTGCCCAGTTTTGCCCCCAGGATAAAATGTCATAGAGCCAAACACTTTCTTTCTCCCCCTCTTCACAAGCAGTCTTCATTCTAGGGTCCTTCATTCCTTTGACTGAATGAGGATTTATCCATAGAAGCTGTTCCACCATAATGTTATGCAAGGATTCAGTGTTCAAGACATGGAGAAAATCCCAGTGTCTTCAAGTGGAGTTGGACAGGAGCCTTTTGAAAGTCTACCTTGTTACTCCCGAAGGAGTTTCAATACAAGAAGGAGATGGTGGACTGCTGAATATAAATGTTTGTTAATGAAAAACGTGAAGTGTATCGAGTCTCTGGGCTTAATCAAGCCAGTAATTAAATGATTCATTTGCTTTTCTTTTATTCAATTACTTTAGCACTTCCTCCCCCTTGCTGTTAATCATGGAGCAAGTGCCAGCGTTGCATCTGAATGGCCCCTCTCCCTTTTCACACTTGGATTACAATACTTTCTCTACATGTACAGCTTGCCATTTCCATGCCCTGCAAAGGATTGTACAAGTCCAGGTTCGCCTTTGCAAATGCGTCTTACATTCTCCTTTCAGAGCTAGGGGTAACATTGCCTGCTGGGAAGCCACAGGACTGATCAAGGCCAACTGAAGGCCACTGGAAGTACATGTAGTGATAAAAGTGTTGGACTAGGATCTGGAAGACCCAGGTTCAAATCTCCACTCTTCCCTGGAAACTCATTGGGTGACTTTGAGCTGCTCACTCTCTTTCCACCTAACCTACCTGGCACAGGGCTGTTGTAGGGATAAAATGAAGGAGAGGAGAATGATTGTTGTGTACCCAGCGAGACCGCACATGTGGTCGAGTCTGCACATGGCCATGTGAAGGGCCCAAGCTTCGCTCCGAAAGACAATAGCCTGAACGGATCCTAGTGTACACCTATCGGAAGGCTAGGATCCGAGAACGGACCTATGGAACTCGAGTGCACTGTAAATAGCATATCACAGGAGCGGGTATGTGTTGGGTGTGCTTTGGTTACAGGGATATAAACCAGCCTCTGGGCCAGGTATGCCATCTCAAAATCTGCCTGTAACTAAATAAAGTATGAGCTGAAATCACTCTCCAATGCAACCAAGAGTTAAGTGGAGCACATGGTCAGGATGACTAAAGAGTCGCTGCGCTGCATGGACCGAGGAGACTGGGACTACAAGCTGGCAGCCTTCCTGTTTGGCCAGCACATGACCCCTCACTCCACCACCGGTTATAATCCTGCAGAAATACTCATGGACTGCCATCTGACGACCTGGCTGGACCACAGTGCTAGCCCAGATGACCAGGTGGCACTGAAATTACAGCTGGGGTCCCACCTGGGTCATGGCTAGAGTGGTTCGGGTGACTGGACCTCTTTCATATGAATTTTCCTGTGAGGACAGCCAGATACAGAGGTGACACATTGATCAATTATGCCTTCGCATCCTGCTTATGGCTCCAGAAGTCACAGATGATGATGACATCTCCCCCGGGGAACCAAAAGCTACTGATCCTCTGCACCCAGGGACAGGCGCAATTCCCAGAAGGGTGGACAGTGACAACCCGGAACCAACGAGCAACCCAGAGCCCAGCAGCACACCAGCTCAGGCTCCGATCCCAGCAGCAGAGACTCTGTCCCCGGAGCCAACAGGATTGATGCCAGGGAACCCCGCCCCGGCTCCAAACATCCGCGGCTCCACAAGGGAATGAAAGAAACCCATGTACCTAAATGACTATGTATGCTGGGGTAACCTGGACCAAGGGGAAAGGGGTGTTGTGTACCCAGTGAGACCACACACATGGTCAAGTCCTCACGTAGCCATGCGAATGGCCCAAGCTTTGCTCCAAAAGGCAATAGCCTGAATGGATCCCAGTGCACACCTATTGGAAGGCTAGGATCCGAGAATGGACCTATGGGACTCAAGTGTACTGTAAATAGCGCATCATGGGAGTGGGTGCGTGTTGGGTGTGGTTTGGCTACAGGGATATAAACCGGCCTCTGGGCCAGGTACGCCATCTCAAGATCTGCCTGTAACTAAATAAAGTATTGACTGAAATCACTCTCCAATGCATCAGCCTCAGTACTTTATAATGATGTTGTAAGTTCCCTGTATTGGAGAAGAAAAGACGGGGGGGGAGGGGCTGTGAAATCACAGCTGATTTATGGCAGCCCCATAGAGCTTTCAAGACTCTTGAGAGTCTCTTGGACAGCAAGGAGATCAAATCAGTCAATCCTAAAGGAAATCAACCCTGACTGTTCCCTGGAAGGCCGGATACTGAAGCTGAAGCTCAAACACTTTGGCCACCAAATGAGAAGGGAGCACTCACTGGAGGAGACCCTGATGCTGGGAAAGATTGAAGGTCAAAGAAGAAGGGGGCAGCAAAGGATAAGATGGTTAGATAGTGTTATTGATGCGTTGAACATGCAGTTGAGCAAACTCCGTAGGACGATGGAAGACAGGAGGGCCTGGCATGATGTGGTCCATGGGGTCGCAAAGAGTTGGACTCGACTGTGCAACTGAACAATAACAACAACAACATAGAGTTTTCAAGGCAAGAAATTGAATTGAAAGGTAAAATTGAAAGGTTTAAAAGCTTAGGAATGTCCTTAATCAGAACACAAGTTCTCATTCTTTGAATAGCAGCACCCATACGTTTAAAAAGCATATTGTTTGAAATTCATAGGACAAATCATGGCTGTAGATGGGGTAATATACACTCCAGCCTTGTTCTGTCCACAGCCCTGCTGATGAGGCCCTTCCTAGATGGAGGACCCATCTATGGTCAAAGTTTGGATTGCCAGCCTCCAGAGGGGTACGGTAGTCTCACAAAATGACAACTGAACTCCTGACTACAGAGATCAGTTCCCCTGGCAAAAATGGCTGTTTTGGAAGTGGTCTCTATGGCATTATACCCCACTGAGGTCCCTTCCCTCCCCCAAAGGCTGCCCTCCCAGACTCTACCCCCAAATCTTCAGAAGTTTCCCAACCTGGAGTTGGCCATCCTAGTGGAAATTGTTGGTTCCAGTACTAAGGCTGGCATGGGCAACAGACAGCAGGAAACCACGGTTGGTGACCATCTCAGACAACGAGCTACCCGTGTGTTTTTAGTCTATTTCATTCAGGATCTACATTTGTGGCAGATATACAAACTACATCCTCCAAAGTCAAACGCAGTGGCTTGGATCCTAAGATGCTGTACGGTCAACACTACAGCACCGTCTCTGAGGGAATGGTTTTTCCTTCTGAGGAGAAACAGAGTGAGATTCTTTCTGATACCCCCCTAGTGTTGCCAACTCCAGGTTGTGAAATTCCTGGGATTATGAGTATGTGTGAAGCCTGTGGAGGGTGGGTTTTGAGGAGGGAAGTGACCTCAGTGGGGTATAATGCCATAGAATCCACCCTCCAAATCAGCCATTTTGTACAGGGGAATTGGTCTCTGTAGTAGGGTTGCCAGGTGAAGCTGACAAACCAGTGGGGGACTTTCCAGGAGCCTCTGGGAGAGGGGAGGGAAGAAGCAGGACTGAGATCCACAGGGAGTTCTGGCTGCCAAAGTGACCACATCCCTTTTAAACCCCTCCATTATTTTTAATGGAGCACCTTCTTATGGGGGAACTTTCTTTTGGGGCTCATAGAATTGGACCCCCTGATCCAGTCTTTTTCTAAACCGGGGAGGAGGGTTAGGAGAATCACCAGATGCTATGCTGAAAATTTTGTCCCTCTGCCTCAAAAAAAAAAAAATAATAATAGCCTCCCCAGAGCCCCACAGATTGATTCTCCATTATACCCTATGGGGACCGGTCTCCATAGGGTATAATAGAGCACCCAGTAGACATCCCCCCCACACACTTTCTAATAACCATGAAGCAGGGGGAAGGCCTCCAAACTAGGGGATCCCCTGCCCTCAACTGGGGATTGGCAATCCTATTCTGAAGTCTGGAGACTAGTTGAAATCCTGGGTCCCACTTGGAAGTTGGCAACCCTACACTCCCTTTCTGCTGTAGACTTTAAATTTGCTCCCCATGACATTCCTTCAGGCCCTCTCAACCTAGGTGTATAGTGTGTGAGAGGGGTACAGAAGACTTCAACTACAGAGTCTCTGCTCACAGCATTTAGGATGCAGCCCTGTGTGTTGGTATAATTTTAGCATGAAATTAAAAGAATGCCCGTTTGTGTAAATGATCTCAGCCAAACCCCTTGGAAATATGGGGTTGGATCCTGCAAATTCACTCTGCAACCAGTGGTGCCTTCTTGCAGTGCAATGAGCTGTCTCCCAATGCATTAGCCCCTTGCGTAAAGGGGAGGATCCTTGAAGTGGAGGAAAGTGCTGTTGTTTAGGGTTGCCACCCTCCAGGTGGGTCCTGAAGATCTTTTGGAATTGCAAGTGATTTCCAGACAACTGAAATCAGTTCCCATGGAGACAATGGCTGCTTTGGAAAGTGGACTCTATGGCATGGTACCCCAACTGAAGTCCCTCCCCTGACAAAACCACATTCTCCCCAGGCTCCACCCCCAGATCTCCAGGAATGTCCCAGCCCAGAGTTGGTAGCCCTTGGATCCAGTCCATGGAGGAGGAGGAAGAGGAGAAAGAGAAGAGGAAGAGGAGGAGGAGGAGATTGGATTTATACCCCGACCTTCACTCGGAGTCTCAGAGCAGCTTACAAACTCCCTTCCCTTCCCCTCCCCACAACAGACACCCTGTGAGGTAGGTAGGGTGAGAGAACTCTGACAGAAACTGCTCTTTTTCAAGGACAGCTGTGCCAGAACTTGTGACTGACCCATGGTCACATCAGCAGGAGCAAGTCGAGGAGTGGGGAATCAAACCCGGTTCTCCCAGATTAGAGTCCGCACACCTAACCACTACATGAAACTGGCTCTCCAAGAAGGACAAGAAAGTGCAAAAGACAAGGAAGTGCTGAGCCACTGCTGTTTGTCAGTTTGTTAGAGGAACCTTGAGGAAGAGATGCCATTTTATTTTATTTTACCTCTGTTTTTACTTATTTACTAGTTCATTTTACCTCTATCCTCTTTAGGCAGGGGTAATTGCCTCAGTGTTTTTGAACTGTTTTCTAGTCAGGTGTGTCATCTGGCTCAGCTTGTGGGTTCTGAAGGGGAAGGCAAGTCTTAATTATTAACAACACTCATTTAAGCATTTAACTGAATTTATTTTATTCTATAGTGGGAACAATCTTCAGTATAATAGTCAGTGATCACTACTATCAGACTATAAATAATACTTATAAAACTCATAAAAAAATGAGAAGGAAAAGAGATGACCGGTTTGATCCTAAATTACCTGCAAATAAGCAATCTAAGATGGATGCATTTCTGGAATTTGGTCTCAAAACCAAAGACTGGTTATTTGATCTTAGTAATGAGTGCCCTGTTCCAGAAGGGATAATGTTTCTGCTCCAGCCTCAAATTTAAGTTTTATCTCAGGTATTTCACTTTCTCACAAGGAAGAAAAAGATTTGCTGTCACACAGAGATACTCTAAAACTCCTGGCATCTCAAACCTTCTTAATTGCAGTAGAAAAGAGCAAGAGATATCTGAAGGCGTGAACAGTAACTCATGGAAGCTCATACCCTGCCACAAATCTTTTTTTTTTTTTTTTTTGGCAAAACTCTCCTAAAGAGGAGAGAATTTTATTCTTTTTATAAGAAAAGGAAGGGGTAGACAGATGGAGAAAGAGAAAGGATGGAGTGAAGTTTTCTCTGTTAAAATGGGTTAGTTTTAGTTAGTGTTTAGTACCGTTTTTCGGCATCGATCATGGTTAGAAGATCTTCTTTTTAACTTTGCAAAGTCCAAAGACATTCTGTTAATACAGTTAGTAAAGTCCATTAGGGTTAGTAATTAAACAGCTCCTTACAGATGCAGCACAAACAATCCTTAAGATGTCTTCTTTTTAAGTCTCTTCCAATTATGGGCTAAGTCCTTTTTAACCTTGATGGCTTCCTTTCCTTCACCTCTTACCCCTGGGCTGCTGTCTTCTTCACTGCTTATCATAATTTTGAGTGCTGCGTCTTCCCTCACGCCAGCGTGTCTCTTCAGAAGTTTTTGCATTTCAAGGATGTAATCTTTCTTCTTTCTTTTGTAGCTTTCAGATTTCCAGGGCGCCATAACCACTTCGCAAAAAATTAGATCTCCGATGTCTTGCTTGCTATGCTCGACCCCCTTCTACTGGCAGAGTAATTTCTTTTATAAAAGCGGAATTGGCTTTGGGAGCCATATCCACCTCTTCTTTTAATTCTTTCGCTTCACTGCCAGTTAGGGGTACCAATACATTCGCCAAGGTAAATCCGAGATCCTCTTTCTCTTCTTCTTTTACGCCCTGAAAACTTAGAATCCACGCTTTCTGTTCAATTTCCGTCATCTTCCTTGTTGTTTCCAATATCAGTTCCTGTCGACTGATGAGAACACTTTCCACTTTAAGCAGGGTTTCATTGATTTTCAGCATTTGCTCCAGCAGAGGGCGCAGAATCTCATTTTCCTGTTGATTGACAGCAAGCTCTGGGGGGGGGGCTACTCGGACCGGAAGTCCCTCCTCCCTTCTCTTCCGGTTTCTGCAGGACTTCCCCCGTTGTCGACATTTTGTTTTATTGTTTACTTTTAAAAAGTTCGTGCCGCCACCCCCAGGAAGCTGATAAGGTCGTAGTCTTCTATGCAACCCCAACGGTACTTTCACCAACAGTTCTTTCTCTCTTCCCCCCTCCGCGCTCCCTTTGTAAATCTTGCTTCTCAAAAGGGGTGGGGACTCCTCCCTCCTCCCATACGCTTAAACGCTTGCGGGGGGATTCAAATTCACGCTTCAAAATAGACCTTCCACTCACGATTCGATGCCACTTCTTCTTTTTATATTAAATCATATCGCTGTCTTCACTCCTGGAAATCGGTGGCGCTGCTAAGTCCCATGACGGGGCACGACGCAGCGGGGCCGATTGGGGCAGGGAGAAAGCCTCAATTTCCCAGCTGTCTGCCGGTAAAGAGGCCACTCTCCAAGCGCCCCCGGTTCGGAGCCTTAACCTAAGGCTCACTAGGGTCTTTCGCACATGCGAAGACCCCCCCTATCTGCGCGTGGGCTAGCCGCCTCCGGGAGCGTCCCGAGACGCGGCCGCCATTCGCAACGCCGAAACCGAAAACCACCCTGCCACAAATCTTGATCTATCTTCTTAGCTGCAGATAAATTTGGGTTGGTAGCAGCTCTGGTCTGAAGCAACAGAACAAAGTTTGAGTCCAGTTTAAAACCAACACAGTTTAATTCTGGGTATAAGCTTTCGTGTTGAAACAAGACTTCATTAAACATTATATATAGGTAAAGAGAGGTTGGGGGGTTGGTTGCAAGGAAGGGCTAATTACAGTCAAGATGTATAAGCAACTGAGTGCTAAGTCAGGCTAAGTTTGGATTAAAGCAGTTGGTAAAATCTGTGAATAGCAGCAGATTAGTATACAGATAATAAAAGAGTTAATGGATGCAATAAAAGAGTTAATAGATCCAATGGCACCTTTAAGACCAACAACGTTTAATTCGGGGTATGTGAGAATTGAGCGACTTGGCATATGTAGTGAGATAAGAACCCAATATCTCTGTAAAGCCCTGGGGGTTCCATTGTCCTCAGCTTTGTAATAACTTGTAATTCAGCAATCTCCTGTTTCAGTCTGTTCCTGAAGTTCCTTTTGCAATAAAACAGTTACTTTGAGATCACCCATTGAATGTCCTGGAAGACTGAAGTGTTCTCCTACAGGTTTCTCAATTTTGTGATTCTTGAGCTCAGATTTGTGTTTATTCTTTGGAATAGGGTTTGACCTGTTTGCCCTATGTAGAGAACTGAAGGGCACTGTTGGCATTTAATGGCATATACAGTGTTAGAAGATGAGCAAGTGAATGTGCTTGAGATGGTGTAGTTGATGTTGTTAAGTGCAGTGATCGTGTTTTCTGGGTGTATGTGGCACCAAATTTGGCATTTGGGTTAATTGCAAGTTCTTGTACCAGTGTACATATTCAAATTAGATGTATTTTTGTGGATGAGGAATTGTTTAAGATTGGGGGGCTGTCTGTGTACAAGAAAAGTTTTGTCCCCCAGTACTTGTGAAAGAGAACTGTGATTATCCAGTAGAGATTGTAAGTCACTGATGCTGTTTTGAGTTGAGAGCTCTACCTGACCACTGGTGGTGTTCTGTTATTGTCTCTTTTGGCCCTGTTTTGCAACAAGTTTTCTCTGGGTACCATCTTCCTGGCAGACTTGGAGCAATGCTTCCTAAACTGCTAGCCACTCACATCTCTCTTATACCTGCGGTACACTGTTGACCAGGGGTTTTTTGTAGAAAAAGCCCAGCAGGAACTCATTAACATAACAGACTACACATATCAGCAGGAACTCATTAGCATATTAGGCCACACCCCTGACAGCACAGCTATTAGCATATCAGGCCACACCCCCATGTTACCAGAAGTGTGGTCAACCAGCCACACTCACCTTTTGTTTCTTATTCTGTTTACCTTGTTTGTTGTCAAAACCCAGGGGTTTTTTTTGTGACAGGAACTCCTTTGCATGTTAGGCCACAACCCCTAATGTAGCCAATCCTAACACCCCTAATGTAGCCAATCCTAATGAGTTTCTGCTGTTGGGTATGGCCTGTTATGCTAATGAGTTCCTGCTGGGCATGGCCAACTCAGGAGCCAGCCAGAACTCCGTTCCTGTGCATTCCTGCCCAAAAATAGCCCTGCTGTTGACAACTTTATAATCTGGACACATGGTAAAAAAGCCCTGGACATATTCCACCAAGCATTCATCAATGTTCACCCCATCATCAACCTGAGAATGAATCAATATATGCAAGAAATACATTTTTGGACACTATTGTAAACATACACAATGAATGCATAGACACCCCCTTATACCGGAAACCTACTGACTGACAAACATATCTACATACCTCCAGCTACCATCCTAAACATACCTAACAATCAATTGTATGCAGCCAGCCTCCATGCTACAGCCGCATCTACTCAAATCCTACAGACAGAGATTCTCACCTGAGGGATCGACAACAAACCTTTGTGGAACTAAAATCTCCACCTGATGAAGTCATGAAACAGATTAACAAGGCCAGAATGGAATTTTTCTGATTCTGGAACCAAATAAAATTTCACTGAGCATTGGTTTATACCAGGGTAGGGTAACTGATTGGAGGGGGAAGTGGTGCATTAAAAACAACTGGCATAGTTGCTTGATTGTATTCCAAGATACATTGCTTTGAAGTTTGTTTTTTTAAAGGCTTTGGGACCCCCTTGGAGAGCATTGTCTTTCTTTAAGCCTTTATAGTTCTCATGTCCCCACTCTAATACTGGCAGGACAACGCAGGCTTCAACTTCATGAGGTTTTCCGAATAGGGTTCCCAAGTACTTACTGCCTGGGAGTGGGGAACACATGCTCCCCGACCAGACCAGTCCTCCTGGTAACGCACCATGCCATTTCCAGGAAGTGACACCAGGTGACGCTCTGGCAATGGGACTGAAAACTCGATGGTACCATCGAGTTTCCAGCTGCATTGCCAGAACATCGCCTAGCATCCCTTCCTGGCGACGGCATGGTGCTCTGCTCCTGTCCTTCCCCTGGGGATGGTCCTGCGAGGACATATCCATCCCCCGCCGGCACACGGTAAGTTCTGGCAAGCCTATTTCCAAAAAAGGTGTTTTCACCCACCTGATGCAATCCCTTTAATTCCATCTAAAACTCCTCTTAAAATTCCCCATTAGAAAACTGCTTCAGCTTTACCCCACCCATCACAATTTGTGTGGGGAAAGACTGGCTTCAAGCAACAGGATAAACCCTTGATCAGCAAGTTCTACCTTGATTCCTCCCAAAACTGCAGTTAAGAAAACTGTTGATTCTATCTTTGAACCTAAGAGTTCTCTAGCGCTGCCAGTCTCAGTGAAGGATCATTCGATGGACAAGGGTGATTCTAATTTAACGCAATCCTTCTGTTCTGCACCAGCTGATGAACAAAGTAATATCATTGATAGGTTGGGAAATCTCAAGGATAATCTGTCACTGATTAGGGGGCGCGGCAGAAAGGATTTACAGGGTATACCAGCTGCTCAGCCACTTTCTTCTGCTAAGCTACAAATTCAATCCTCTTAAATCCACAGGAGGGATTATCCCCTTCCTGCTAAAGAAGTCTTCTTGAGAGCCATCTTCACCTAAGGTGCTGAAAAGGCCTCCTCCTGTGCCCCTAGAGCCAACAGTAATAGTTTATTCATTTACTGGTACCATTACTCAGCTAGCCAATCCCAGGCCTGACTATACCATCATCTATAAAGCTATTATGCTGGAAAGTTGCAGGCTGGTTCTCTAGGTCCTCGTGCAAAGAAACTCGGTTCCTTCTATCTGCTTTTGATATTATTTTTATCCGGGAGATATGGATGATGAATGAGATTCGCTTTCCTGGATTTTCAGTTTTCCTCTCAAAAAAATCTTTGAAAGGACCTGTGGGTCACCTTACCGGGGGCCTGGCTTGTCCAATATCATTAGCCTGGGTATTACAGGCTACCAAGGTTCTTGTAATTTATGAGCCAGCTCTTATAGTTAAGATAGTTTTTTTGTAATATTATTCTCAATATATCTACCTCCCTCTTCGTGTTCTTCATCAGCTCAAAACTGATCAAACTTGGGCCAGATTTTTGATGGTATTAAGGGCCATTTCCCTATTGCCTCCCCCCCCCCTTTGGCATGTGACTTTAATACTAGAATAGAGAATTCTGATGATGTTCTGTTAGGAAAACCATTAGGTCCAGACAATGGAAATTTTCTCAACTCTTTCTGGTTTGACAGAGCAACAGGATAATTTAGGATGGGAACAGATCAGCTTCAGGTGAGCTAGTTCAGCCCTAGATCATTGTCTGCTCTTACATCACCTGATAGAAAAAATATACACATTTTTACAGATGGTATTCTTTATATGGGGTTTATGGACCTAAAGGGGACTTTCAATTCTGCTCCCTGGACTAGATTGTGGGAGAAGCGGCAAGATACTTCAATTGATTAAAGGTTAATGTATCGGTTGCATTCTGAAGCTCAGGGCTTTTTTTGTAGACAAAGCTCAGCAGGAACTCATTAGCATAATAGGCCACACCCAACAGCAGAAACTCATTAGCATATTAGGCCACACCCCCATGTTACCAGAAGTGTGGTCATCCAGCCACACCCACCTTTTGCTTCTTATTCTGTTTACCTTGTTTGTTGTCAAAACCCAGGGCTTTTTTTGTAGCAGGAACTCCTTTGTATGTTAGGCCACAGACCCCTAGTGTAGCCAATCCTAATGCGTTTCTGCTGTTGGGTGTGGCCTATTACGCTAATAAGTTCCTGCTGGGCGTGGCCAACTCAGGAGCCAGCTGGAACTCTGTTCCTGTGCATTCCTGCCCAAAAATAGCCCTGCCGAGGCTATTGCTCAGGTTCACTGTGGACGTGGGAGTGAGCCATCTGACTTATTCAGCCTCGAACATGGTGTCAGATAGGGTTGCCTGCTGGCTCCATATCTGCTTAATTTATACTTGAATAGTCTGCCAAGTCATTTTGATCAATCTTGTTGTCCTCCTTGTCTAGCACACCATAGTATTCTTATTCTGCTACATGCAGATGCAGTCTTGTTATCCTGCACTCGTATTGGTTTACAGAGCTCCTTAAAGCTTTTTTCTGACTACTGTTTTCTGACTACTGTTGCAGAGAAGGTTTGACAGTAAACAGTAAAAAGAATCCTAAAATATACAATTGGCCCTCGAGGCGGCAGGGGGAAGTGAATTAGAACAAGTGAAGGGATTTTCTTATCTTGGAATCTTATTTGCATCTACTCCAAACTGGACTCCGCATCAAAAGAGCTGTAAGAAACAAAATCAGACCTTGTATTGGGCATACTATGAGTTTCTTTCAAACAAGAGGAAGGGGATCTGTACCAGGGGGTATTTAAATTTTTGATCTAGAGGGAATCCCTGTTATTTGATATGGGGTGGCAATAAGAATTAAGGCAGTCATGGAATTTATTGACTTGCCACTTCTTTACTTCCTTAGAAAGCTGCTAAATAGACCACACTGTGTTGCTGGTGTGGCTTTGCATACTGAATTTGATCAGCCATCATTGGAGGCTAGGGCATAGACACTTGCATTTAAGCTGCACTTAAAGTTACTTTTCTGGGTCAACAGCTATCTAGATTTATTGAAGGAGGATGCTTATAAATCGGCATGGCTTAGGATCATGAATGAATGAGAAATTTTCGGCTACTGGTTCTACCACTGAATATATCAAGGGATTGGGGCTTGCTGAATCAGTAATTACAATAAAAAATTTGATTAGGCAGATTGATTACAATAGTTCTGTTCTTCATGCCTGATGAGTTTGTTCTTCACAATTTTTTGGAATCTTTCCCCCTGATTCTCTTCCCTCCAATGCTTGTCATCGGACCTCACCAGGGCTATTCAGTGTTTTTACTCTTGCTAGAATGAATGCCCATTCAACGGTGGTTATGAGAGGCCGCTTTTTGCATTTTCCCTAATCTGATAGAATTTGCTCTTTCTCCCTTGATAGAATAGATTCCGTCTCTCATATTTTATTGGAATGCTTTCTGTATTCTAATCTAAGATGCCATTTTATTCTACCGTGGTTGGTGAATTTCAATGATTTTAATCCAAGCAGGGCAGTCCCCTTCCTACTCTCAAAATCCTAATATAACCTTGGATGTTGCAAAAAAAATCCTTTTGTCTTTTGGGAAATAAATAGAGATTATAAATAAAATTTCAGATTGTTATACTGCTCAAGGCATTGAGTTATAGAGCTTTTATTGGACAAAGGAAAGGAAAGGATTTAAAAAAAAAAAACCACCAGAAATAACGATCACACCTACAAGCAAAATGCCCGCTTGATTTAGGAATCAGCAGGCAAGGAAGGAACTAAGTTGCTAACAAAATTAATTGCAAGTAGCTGGCTTCTCTCCAAATAAACACCCTTTATCTGTTCATTATCTCAAGTCGCTTCTGTCGCCTCCTAATCAACTCTGCATTCAAAACTTCTGTTTTTCTAGCTGTGTTTAAATTTCTAGGGAGACTGATAGAAACACTGTTGATATGCAGCAATTGTTTCCTATAAAGAGAAGAGTAGTGGAAACAAGGTACATCCCACTGTGTGCCTTAAAAAGTCACTGTATTTCCTGCCATGCAGTTGTGCGACTCACCGAGGACCGTTGTCCCTTTTTTCTTTTGGACATCTGGAAAACAGAGGCATATTGTGACTTTGAGCATAATGTATGCACTGAGGCCCTCTCCCACAAGTTATTTATTATAGTTCCAGTCATGCAAACGAAGCAACTCTGTCTAGCCTGGACAGTTTGGCTTCTCTTCCATACAGGGGTTTACATACATGGTGGTTTCTCATGTTTCATATGTGTACATACCAGAAGATTTGTATGACACAAATTCTCATTGGTGTTTCTTTTGAGATTAGTAGAGAGGAATTAGTCTGTATTTTTATGACTAAATCTTAACACCTTCAGTTCTTCTACAACCGCTGCATGGTGGGAAGAGGTTCGTGGGCTATTATATATGTGTTTCAGTTTTGAGGGATATAAGAACAGCCCAGCCTGATTAAATTTCTCCACATTTTGGGTTGGATCCCATTTGGGTTGCCAATATCTGGCTGCGGCCTTGAGAATTTACAGAATTACAGCTGCTCTCCAGACTGTAGGCATCAGTTTCCCTGGAGAAAATGGCCTGGTATAGTGATTGAGAGCGGCAAACTCTAATCTGGATAACTGGGTTTGATTCCACTCCTCCACATGAAGCTTGCTGGGTGACCTTGAGCCCATCACAGTTCTCTCAGAATTATCTCATCTCCACATACCTCACAGCCTGCCTGTTGTGGGGTGGGGAAGGGAAAGACAATTGTAGGCCACTTTAAGACTCCTTAAGGTAGAGAAAAGCAGGCTATTAAAAACCTCCTCCTCCTCCTTAAAGTGGATTCTATGGCATTATACACAGCAGAGGTCCCTCCCTTCCTGAAACCCTGCCCTCTCTAGGCAGTATGCCTAAAATATCCAGGAATTTCTGAAGTTGGATTTGGCAATCCTACATCCCATAGAAGGCTCCTGTATAAGAATCCTTGTGGAAGAGGAACAATTGTCCCTTAATGTCTGCTTTTGCTGCGTAAAAGGAATTGTATCCCCATTATCTTTTTTCATGTATACAAGCCATTGCACAAAACATCTATTTAAAGTTCTCTTAGTTGTACAGTTAGTTGTTCTTTCGATCTGATGGTGGTTGGGGGGGGGCAGCAAGGAGCCTCAGGCTTTTTTGGGTTTCTGCTTCTTTATCGTTGCTTGCTGTTACTTTCTTGAAGTTGCTTTAACTTCTTGGGTTTCCCCCCCCCGTTTTGGTACTTTTTGTGCTTTGCGGGGGCATTCTGCATTGGGGGGGTTGTTTCCCACCCACCCCAAAAGCTATTTTACTTCTTTCTTTCTCTTTTACCATCCTTTGTTGTTGTTGTTGTTTTCCTTTCCTTTTTGGGGTTGGAGGGGATCTTTTAGCTTAGCTGCTTGCTTTCTCTGGGTTCCTGCCCTTTTCACCATTTACTTTCTGCTGGTTTAATTTGTTAAAAAGATTTCTGTTCTGCTTTTCACTTGAATAGTTGACTTGAGGTCTGTTTCTTGATGCCCTTTCCCCTCCCTTTAATTTCTAGAGGGTTCATTGGGGAGGGGATGGAACAGTTCAGTGTCTTCAGTTGGTGGTTCTGCTTGGAAACAGTAGAGGATGGATGGGGGCACCATATTTGGGGGTCCAAAGAAATGGACCACCTGATCTAATCTTTTTGAAATTTGGGGGGCTCTTTTGAGGACATCACCAGCAGCTCTGCTGCAAAGTTGGTAACTGCAAAGTTAAAAAGACCAGGGTCCCCCAGAGCACCAGTTGACTTCCCCATGGGACATAATGGACCCAAATTTTTTTAGGATTCCTGGATTTTTTAAAAAAATAAATCTGAATACCATTCCAGTATTGGCTATCAGGAATACTGATTTTTTTTACCCAATATATCCATTTTTAAGTACCTTTTTAAAATACACACCCTATTTAGGTAAGCCAATCTATTTTTAAGGTGAAGGAATCTGAAATTTATGCTTTAGAACTGCGATCTCCCCAATCAGATTTTTATGACACTTCCAACTCAGGGTGTGTGTGTGTATGTGTGTTTCATTAATTTCATTTTTATTAGTTATTACAAAAGGGAATGTTTCTTTTGTTATTGTTGCATTTTCATAATTCAATTTCAATATTATTTCTCATTGGTTTCAATGGAAACCCTTCCCCTTTTCTCAGGGCTGTAATGTAATGGTTGTCAAGAGCGAATTACATAAACATATGGAGCAGAAGTCCATCAGTGGCTATTAGCCACAGGGTATAGATGGGAACTCTCAGTCTGGGGCAGGTGATGCACTCTATTCTTGGTGCTGGAGGGGGCAGCAGTGGGAGGGCTTCTGGTGCCCTGGCCCCACTGCTGGACCTCCTGATGGCACTTGGTATATTTTGGCCGCTGTGTGACAGAGTGTTGGACTAGATGGGCCATTGGCCTGATTCAACATTGGCTTCTCTTATGTTCTTATGTTCTTATGTTCTATCCAAATGGGACTAAACTCTGGGAGGTTGTAGTACTCCATGAGTACACCTGCCAGACTTCAGACTGATGGAATGAAAGGCACCCAGGTGTAGGAGGCACTTCCACATTCTCATTTTCTTCACTTGTGTGTCCCTATTGCTTTCTCTTATTTCTGCAAGCCTTTTGCTCCCTCTAGTGGTCAACTCAATATTACATCACTGTATGTCCAGCATAAAAACCTGCACTTTAAATCTGCAGAATTTCATTCCAGACATATAGCAGTGCAATATTGAATCAACCACTAGAGGGAGCAAACCTCATTTGGTAAAGAAAAAAAAGATGCAATAAGGAAACAAAAAGTATGTAAAATGAGAATGTAGAAGAGCCCTATGAACAAATTAATAGGAAAGATTTCAAACAGTAGCACAGACAGCATCATGGCCACTTAGTATGAAGAACTGTAGCACAAGGACTGGCAAGGCAAAGGTATTTGGTGGTACAAGGAGGGTACAACATTGGGGCAGGAAAGCAGCATCAGGAGGACCTAGCTTGGGTCAGGAATAAGGTTTGGAGAGCAGCAGGCAAACAAGGGAGTGCAGTCTGCAAGAGAAAATTTGGCCTGGCCCAGCAGACATTAGGAGGAGAGAGAAAGGCAGTGTCCCATTCCATATCCTTCAGGACTTGAACATTTCGCATGCATATGCAATCCTAGTTGCTACAGCTTGCAGTCAATTAAGAAAGCTCAGAGCCTGTCTCCCTCCTCCCTTTAAGGAGCTCTGTTTATTAGGAGATTATTGCTTAACTTGTAAAAGTGCAACCAATAGAAGCAAAGACTGCAATTACAAAAGAAACCGGAACAAAAGGAAAGAAAATCATGTGTGTGTTTTTCTTTATAGGCTGTTTAGATGGGGAAATTGTTTAGTTTTCATATTAATTACGATAATTACAAAACACTCAATTTGTCTAATTACTGTAATTAATAACAAAAGAAACACACAAGTCTGAAGTCTAGACAGTATTGAGGGCCATTTTTTCTCTGTTTCTTTCAGTGAATAGCAATTGGCCAGCAAAACCTGCTCAAATTGGTGTTTTATATTACTGATAGTAGAAGGCTTTTTGGAAATATTTGGAACAGTTGGAGCTGAGAAGTTATTGGTGGAAATGGTGCAATAAGTGTGGGATCCAGATGGAGAACAATGTTTAGCAGTGATAGAAGTGCAATTTGATTGTTTCTTCAGATAAATCCTTTTAATTGAATTCTCAACATTGTTCTAATCCAGGGCCGTCAAATTCATTTTTTAATGAGGGCTGGATCTGACACAAATGTTGCTTTGTCGGGCCTGGTAATGCCTGGTACAAGAGGTATAAACTTTATAAAGGACACATGCAAACCTAATTAACAATATTATTTTTTTACTCAAAATACAAAGAATAGCAATTGATTCGAAGGAGTGGAAGCAATTGATTTACCGAGGAATCCACAAAAGGACCAATAAATGTATTTAATAATGAGCAAGACTAGTTTTTTTCCAAGGGATAGCATAAAAGTTGGGGTATCTCATACTTCCATACAAATTAACTACTTTCTGTATATATAACACTTTTAGGAGATGAGCCATCATCCTTGGAACTAAGTAAGTTAGTTTGTCAGCACCCTGCCCCCATACGGCCCACCTCAGCAGCTATGATCTGTCTCTTGGTCTCTGTTTCCTCTCTTCCTCATCCTGCCTCATCTCAACGAGGCACAGCAGACTCTTCCTTCCACCACCTCATCTACCCCACCAACAACAACCCTGTGAGGTGGTCCAGGCTGAGCAACTGGCCCTGGGTGATCCAGATGACAGGGTCCTGGCTCAGGAAGTGGGGGGTTCTGTACCTGCTTCTCCAGTCCTTGCTGAGCTGTGGTCAGAGGAGGCAGGAGGGAAGAAAAATACCACAACTCCCTTTTCTCTGCCTTCCATTCCTCCTGCATTATTTTAATTTAGCCTCTTAGCCCCACCCCCTAGCCATTTCCTTTCTTTTTCTTGACAGCTTCGACCACACTCACAGACCTCATCACATGTGCCTGCTTGCCCCCCACCCCCTCAAGCAGCCGCCTGCTTCCTTCCCTCATGCCAGTTGCTTGGAGGCTGGGTAAGGGACCTGAACAGGCCACATTCAGCCCCTGGGCCTTATGTTATGACACCCTTGTTCTAATCTTTATTGCAGATGTATGTGCATGCATGCCAATTCTTGCATTGCATTCTTGCAGATGTCCCTAATCCTCTTTCCCATCATCTGGTTGCCCAGAACATGTGTGTGTGAGAGAGAAAATGAATTTACAAAATAGGTTCTTTGATAGGTTGCCTCAGTCTGTTGGAGAGGGGATGGAGGGTCTGCATGGCTAGCATTTTGCTTCCTGACCGCCAAATAGGGCTTACATTCCTCTGCTCTCTTTTGGGGGGTGGGGGCACATGGAGGGGAGCATCAATTAATGTCATGACACTCTAGGATTCCCCTGAAACTCTATGGTAAAACCACAGAGGCTCAGTGGCTTCCTAACGTATGCAAAGTCCTAATGCTGCAAAGTCGATCAATGTCACTTTTCTCTCCCATTTTCCACCTGCTGATCTCTTGAGTGAGCACAAGGGACAAGGGAACATTGGTGGGTTAACTTCCATCACAAGCGAATAAAAAGAAGAACAGTAGGTTTTTATACCCTGCTTTTCTCTACCTTACAGAGTCACAAAGCAGCTTACAATCACCTTCCCTTCTTCTCTCCACAACAGGCAAGCACCTTGTGAGGTAGGTGGGGCTGAGAGAGCTCGGAGAGAACTGTGACTTGCCCAAGGTCACCCAGCAGGCTTCATGTGGAGGAGTCAGGAATAAAACCCGGTTCTCCAGATTATAGTCCCCTACTCTTAATGGCTATGCCAGGCTGGCTTACCATGCAGGTAAGTGGCAACCTGGCTCCCAAAGCTCAGGCTGGGGTTCAGATCTCACAACAAGCTAAAGTTAGACAGAGATCTGTCAGTGTAAGGCACAGAGATAGCTTGCTTCTGTGCTTGCCTAACTTCTCTTGTGGTTTACCCCTCCTGTAGTTCACAGAACTTAATTAAAAGATCACGCTCTAATGTGCCAAGATGTTGGAATGCTAACTCTTAGGGAAACGGCTGCACCCCTAAGCAGGTCTAGTCACAAGTAAGTCCCATGTTGTTCAGTGGAGCTTTCTTCCAAAATTTTGTTTACTTCCCATGAGCTGTGACTCTAAACTGGGATTAAACCAACTGAGTGCCCTGGGATTGTGCGACTGAGTGGGCTTTAAGGTCTGAACTAGGTTTACTGTCTCTCTTCCACAGGCACAACAACTGCTGTATCCCTTAGGAAAACAAGCCAAAGTCCTTCCCTTCCCGTTCCTTGAAGTTCAAAACATCGTCAATATTTGACTGGGATGTCTAAAATCAATGGAATAAATTCCAGGGATCAAATTCATTCTGCCTGCCTTCCATTCACCCCTACCCCTCACTGGGCCCTTGCCCCGTGCCAGGTGGGGAAAGAGGCAGGCAGCCCTGCCGTGCCCCATGCTGCGGGGGGGGGGGTGTGCACAGTCCTGCTGTGGTTTGCTCAGCAAAGGAGACGTCTGGCCAAGCCATACATGGCACAGAGTTGGTGAGGCAGGCTCTTTCTCCCTTCTGTGGGGATGGGGCCATGTCTGGCCAGTAGGTGTGTCCCTTTTCCGGCCTATTTTCCCCCCCTCATCTGCTCCTGCTCCCTGTTAATACTATTACCTGTACAGGAGGAAAAGCCGCACCTGTAGTCAAAGGTGATTTATTTTAATTAATGCACTGCCTGCCCATGATCATCCAGGAAAGCACGGACAAATGAAGCTGCCTTCTACTCAATCCAACCATCAGTCCTTCAAAATCAGTACTGTCTACTCAGACTAGGAGCACCTTTCCAGAGTCACAGGCGGAGTTCTTTTGCACCACCTACTCTTCGGTCCTTTTAAACTGGTGATGTCGAGGACTGAACACACGCTAGCTGCTCAGATGCAAACGCGTCAGAATACTGCTTGTTTTGACTTTGAGCAAACCACGAATGCAATTTATGGAATGCTCATCTCGAGAGGAAACGGGAATCGCAGAAAAGTAATTCGACATTTGAACAATCTTACTTGGAAAAAAAAATCATTATTAATTTTCAGACGTAAACAGCCTCTGTTATCAACATATTCTCATGTGTGAGTCCCAAACCTCTGAAGTTCAAATCATCATCAGTATTTGACTGCGATGTCTGAAATCAATGGAATAAATTCCTCCTGCCTGCCTTCCGTCTGCGTTGTGGTCAATGCATGGTGTCTGTTTTGCTGCCCTAACCTTTAATAAGCTGGGGAGCTCTGATATGACCTATTGCGGTCTGCTGAATTAGCGGGGTGAAGCTTGAGAGCAAAAAATTGAATACGAAAGGAGTTCACCAGGAGGCAGAAGTATAATTAAAAAAGCTTCCTTTATCTCAAAATTTCATTAAAAACAACGAAACACTCTAAGATATATAGGACACAAGTTTTAATTAAATTGCAGCTGCTCTTTTGTGTGCACAGTATTCAGGGTACATTTGTTGGAAAGCACCCAAAGAACCACTGTCTCTTGCCAACTGAACTTTGGCATCTTAAATTTCAAGCTAGACCACAGGGCTAGTGATGTACCAAGTTCATCGGTCTCCCTCCTTTGTGTGTAGACTTCCTCAGTACTGCAAAGGGAGCTTCTAGATCTGTGGCCTGGCCTGCCTGATTTTGCAGAGACACGGCATGATAGATGTTTTGTTATGAGTATGACCCACGCACTGTACCGTGGAGGTAAAAATGTAGCAGGTTAGATCTCCGTGTTTAAATTGGCTACTTTATTTATGGCATTTATAAGATGATCTTTCTTCCATTATGAAACATAAGTATTCTGTGCATGAAGCTCCCAGATAGTGTTGCCAGGTCTGGACTGGGAAGTCCCTGGAGATTTGGGGGTGGACCCCAGGAAGGGCTGGGTTTGGGGAAGGAGGAGAGGGACCTTGGAGGGGTACAATGCCATAGATTCCACCCTCCATAGCAGCCATTTTCTCCTGGGGAACTGATCTCTGTAGTCTGGAGAGCAGTCGGAATTCTGGGAGACTTCCAGGCCCCATCTGGAGGTTTGATATCCCAGGTCTCCTGTTCATGTGATAACCAGTCCCAGATCTGCTTTTCTTCTTTAAACATGAATGTATTGTTTAATCTTCCAGTGATAGCCTATGAATATGGAAAAATATCCTCTAGGAGGTGCACCTGGCCCCCTCACTTTTGATCTTCAGGAGTAAGCTGGCCAGCCTCCAGGTGACGTCTGGGGATCTCCTGCTTTTACAACTGATCTCCAGCTGGCAGAGATCAGCTCCCCTGGAGAAAATGGCTGCTTTGAAGGGTGGACTCTATGGCATTGTATCCTGCTGAGAGCCCTCCCCTCCCCAAGCCCTGCCCTCTCCTTGTTCCACCCCCAAAGTCTCCAGGTATTTTCCAACCAAGACCTGGCAATCCTATCTGGGAGGCAGTTGAAGTCCAACCTCCAGTTGGGGTGCGGAGTCACTGTGTGTGTGTGTGGTGGGGAGGTATTTGTGAATTTCCTGCATTGTACAGGTGGCTGTACTAGATGACCCTGGAGATCCTTTCCAACTCTGTGGTTCTATGATAACAGCCTTCTGATGGTCAAAGGAGACTATTTTTTCCCTTTTTCACCAGATGACACTCACCAGCTCTATCTCATGCTACCCGTAGACCCCAGGGAGGCAGTGGAAACTGTAAAGATATGCCAGGAGGCAGTTTGGGGATGAATGAGTGGGGCTAACAAGCTGAAACTTAATCCCAACAAAATGTCGGTGCTGTCAAACTCCTGAGTCAATCAGCTCCCAACAACAGTCATTCAGAAGAAGTACAGTTTATTGAGATCATTATTGCATTCAGGTACCTTAACTGGTTTTGTGTTAGAACTGAGGATAAAGCATGCAAAGCGAATAGATATACAACATTCAAGGTGGACCAAAAGGGCTCAGGGCCAATCAGATGACAGGTAGGAGCCCGCCAAGTTAAAAGGCCAGTTTTCCCAAGAGAAAGAAGGCACCAGGCACTCAAGGTTACACGGCTCGGCTTACAGGGACAGATAACCAAAACAAGAGACATTCAGAAGAAATGAAAGTAAAGATCCCATAGTTACCCCCCCACACTCTCATAGTAACCCCTCCACAGAGGCCTGACTGACAGGTGCTACTGGTGGGGGGAGGATCTGACCCAGTGTCAGGTACTCGAATAATTCAGTATCAACAGCAGGTTCTTAATCAAATTCAGCTTTATTGATCAGAGAGATGAAGTCATCATGGACATTTGAGTTAGAAATAGAGCATACAAAATGGCTATAGCAATTATAGTGTGTTCATACCATAACCCCTGACACCTAAGGGCCAATAAGCAGTCACTACACAGTGCGGGGAACTGTCTAATAGTTCAGGGGTATGTAGGAGACATTAGCAGCTTCACGCCAAAGGAGTGAAGCACTCAAGGCCAGTGGAGAGATGAGGCACACAGGGAAAGTGAAACAGCTGCTGTAGCAAGCACATTCCGGAGAAGGGATACAATCTCATGGCGGGGCTACCTGACACCCAGGAAATGGGTTATCCCCTGTTCTGGAAAGCTTGCTCCCCTAGGAGCAGGCTCATAGCATGAAGGTTCTCCTGGACCCGGGCCTCCTGTTGGCAGCAATAGTCAAGCATAGAACTGTATTAAATAAATAAATAAAATAACACTAATCTTATTTTCAGGAAATGGGACATGTTCAGTGATCTTCAGCAGCATTCAGGGCCCTGTGAATCTTTTCTTTGTGTTTAACCACATGAGAAACGTGGCATGACTGGCAAGCTCTATGAAGCCATGCTGAGGATGTGATTAACACTTCTTTGAGTTATTATTATAGGCTTTGGTCCCTTCTCTTTCTAATGCAAACTCTTTAATTAATGCGCTGACACCACTGTGGAAAATATTTGTAGATTGCTGCATATGAGCTTACATGTCCTGAAGGATGGACTAGAGTAAATATCAGGTGCTTCTCCCGTCTGATTTCTTTTGATTCTATCTTTTGCATTATTTATCCATTCTTCCCCCCCAAGTGTTTTTACAGCAGATGTCTCACCAACGTCCTCCATAAATCTCTGCATTTTTGTTTCTCAGACAAATTTGATTTGAGATATTACTTTAGAGCAGATATAAGTGCAAATTTAATGCTTTCCCCAAAGATTCTAGATTTTACCATTAATAAATGGACACAAATATGTCAAGGAAAATGCCTACTGAAAAAAAAATTACAGCATTCAAGCAAATTGCTTTCTCCTGGTAAACAGGTTTCCTGATATAAAACAACAGGTACTTTCTTTACAAGGGGCGACAAGAAGTGCCCTCAAGGTGTTCCTAGTTAAAGTTTTTGTAATTGAAAATTATCTATTAGGACAGGACTGATTTTCTTGTGATGTGTATCATACTGGTGTGTACCAGACATAAACCCTTCACCCGTTGGTGGAAGATGGCAACAGAAGGGGATAAGCAAATCTCTCTGGGGAGAGAGTTCCAGAGTTTTGGTGCCATAAACAGAGAAAGCCCTGTCCTGGGTTGCTACATGCCTAATCTCAGAAAGAGAGGCACACAAAGCAGGGTCCCTGAAGATGGCCATAGTGGTCAGGTATGTTTCTAAGGGAGTAGGTGGTACTACTAATGTTTAGTATTGGTATTAATAAACTCACTGGATCCTAAGTTGCTATCCATCGGTGTAACAGCGGTTCTACCAGTGGCAGAGGAGGGGAGGACAATTGTTGCTGTTTCCACTTTCCACTGTAAACCCCCACATTGCTCACTCCATTGTTTGTTGTGGTCCACTGATTCACAAAAGCACAATTTGACAGGGGAGGTGGGGAAGTTGACTTTCTGTAGTGTGACCACGCTTATGATTGTTAAGGATCTAAGCCCACATCTGGACACCAGTGAACAATAGGCTTGCTAGATCCACTGGGGGTGGCGGTTTGCTCACTTCTGGATCCAGCCGGTGGGGGAAACCCTGTTCCCAAAGTGATTGGATCGGGCCAACATGCACAGCATGATGATGTCACCCAGAGGTGATGTCATTGTGCTGGGCACATTGCCGGGGGGACACTTTAGCATTTGGCCTGAAAACTCTATGGTATCATAGAGTTTTTAGCCAGATGCTAGAGTGTCCCCCTGGCGATGTGCTTAGAGTGATGACATCATTTCCGTAGTGTGTGCGGCAGAAGATCCCGGGAGAGGAGCTTCTCCCACCACCGGCAAAGGTAAAAACCAGGCAACCCTAGTGAACAGGGGCTCTGTAGTGATATATAATAAAGACCCATTGTGTGTGAATGTCCTTTCCGTATCCCTAGCATTGGAGGAAGGGATGGAGAAACAGTAGGGCCTGGGAGAAAAATAAAATTTGATGATGTTCTGTACCAATCATCATACAACCTGTAAAAGCACCGGGAGAAGAATCCCTAAACATCACAGTTTGTGATGTTTAGGGATTCTTCGGAAGGATAGGGGGAAAGGGTTGGAGGTGGGGTGGCTCTGTATGTCAGAGAGGGTATACCATCCAGTAAGACTGAGAGGGTAAGAGAATTGGATTCCCTTCTGGAAATGCTATGGGTTGAAATAGTGGGTCCAAAAGGAGGCTTAACAGTGGGAGTTTGTTATCGCCCACCAGATCAAAAGATAGAGGAGGATTATAAAATGATGAATGAATTAAAGATAGCGGCTAGACGAAATAACTGTGTTGTAATAGGCGACTTTAACTACCCACACATTGATTGGGTCAATATGAGTTCTAGTCGGGAAAAAGAGATTACGTTCTTAGACACTCTCAATGACTGTGCTGTGGAACAGATGGTCACAGATCCTACCAGGGGAGAGGCGATCCTGGATTTGGTCCTAAGTAACACCCAAGACCTGGTGAGAGATGTAAAAGTGATTGCACCACTTGGGAACAGTGACCATAATGTCATTGAGTTTAACATTTGTACAGATAGGGAGTTGCCCAAAAAGACTGACGCAACCACTTTTAACTTTAAAAGGGGTAACTTCTCTGGTATGAGGGGACATGTGAGGAAGAAATTGAAAGGAAGAGTGGAGAAGGTCAAAACCATTGGGGAAGCTTGGAGACTATTTAAAAAGACAATCCTAGAAGCTCAGAAAAAATATATACCTCAGTTTAGGAAAGGTACAAATAGGTATAGAAAAAAGCCTGCATGGTTAACAAATAAAGTAATGGAAGCTGTAAAAGGTAAGAAGGATTCCTTTAAGCGGTGGAAAGCTAGTCTTAGTGAGGTTGATAAAAGGGAACACAGACTATGGCAAATAAAATGCAAGTCTGTGATCAGGCAAGCAAAAAGGGAATATGAGGAGCATATCGCAAAAAACATAAAGACCAACAATAAAACTTTCTTCAAATACATTAGAAGTAGGAAGCCAGCCAGGGAGGCAGTGGGGCCCTTGGATGACCAAGGGGTAAAAGGAGTAGTGAAGGATGATAGGGAAATGGCTGAGAAGCTGAATGCATTTTTTGCCTCTGTCTTCACTGTGGAAGAGGAGAAGTGTTTGCCCACTCCAGAAGCACTGATTTCGGGAGGGGGTTTGAAAGACCTGAATCAGATTGCGGTGACAAGAGAGGAAGTCCTCCGACTGATGGACAATTTAAAAACTAATAAATCACCAGGCCCGGATGGCATTCATCCGAGAGTTCTGAAAGAACTCAAATGTGAACTTGTGGATCTCCTGACAAAAATATGTAATCTTTCTTTAAAATCTGCCTCCATTCCTGATGACTGGAAGGTAGCTAATGTCACTCCCATCTTTAAAAAGGGCTCCAGGGGAGATCCGGGAAATTACAGGCCAGTCAGTCTGACATCGATACCGGGTAAGTTGGTGGAAACTGTTATTAAGGAAAGAATTAGTAGGCACATTGATGAACAAAAACTATTGAGGCGGACTCAGCATGGGTTCTGTAAGGGAAGATCTTGTCTCACTAACCTGTTAGTGTTTTTTGAGGGAGTGAACAAACATGTGGACAAGGGGGACCCAATAGATATTATTTACCTTGACTTCCGGAAAGCTTTTGATACAGTTCCTCATCAAAGGCTCCTAAGTAAGCTCAATAGTCATGGGATAAAAGGACAAGTCCTCTTGTGGATCAAAAACTGGCTTATAAATAGGAAACAGAGAGTGAGTATAAATGGGAAACTTTCTCAGTGGAGGGTGGTAAGCAGTGGGGTACCACAGGGATCAGTACTCGGTCCCATGCTTTTTAACTTGTTTATTAACGATTTGGAATTGGGAGTAAGCAGTGATGTGGCTAAATTTGCAGATGACACAAAGTTGTTCAGGGTGGTGAAAACCAGGGAGGATTGTGAGGCACTCCAAAGGGATCTGTTGAGGATGGGTGAGTGGGCGTCAACGTGGCAAATGGGGTTCAATGTGGCCAAGTGCAAAGTGATGCACATTGGAGCCAAAAATCCTAAATATAAATACACGTTGATGGGGTCTGATCTGGCAGAGGCTGACCAAGAGAGAGATCTTGGAGTCGTAGTGGATAACTCGCTGAAAATGTCTACACAATGTGTAGCTGCAATAAAGAAGGCCAACGCTATGCTGGGGATTATTAGGAAGGAATTGATAACAAATCAGCCAGTATCATCATGCCCCTGTATAAATCATTGGTGCGACCTCATTTGGAATACTGTGTACAGTTCTGGTCACCACATCTCAAAAAGGATATTATAGCATTGGAAAAAGTGCAGAGAAGGGCAACTAGAATGATAAAAGGGTTGGAACACCTTCCCTATGAAGAAAGGTTAAAATGCTTGGGGCTCTTTAGCTTGGAGAAACGACGGCTGAGGGGTGACATGATCGAGGTTTATAAGATTATGAATGGGATTGAGCAGGTTGAGAAAGAAGTACTTTTCTCCCTTTCTCACAATACAAGAACTCGTGGGCACTCTATGAAATTGCTGAGCAGTCGGGTTAGAACAGATAAAAGGAAATACTTCTTCACCCAAAGAGTGATTAACATATGGAATTCACTGCCACAGGAGGTCGTGGCAGCTGCAAGCATGGACAGTTTCAAGAGGAAATTAGATAAACATATGGAGCAGAAGTCCACCAGTGGCTATTAGCCACAGGGTATAGAATGAGAACTCTCAGTCTGGGGCAGGTGATGCACTCTATTCTTGGTGCTGGAGGGGGCAGCAGTGGGAGGGCTTCTGGTGCCCTGGCCCCACTGCTGGACCTCCTGATGGCACCTGGTATATTTTGGCCGCTGTGTGACAGAGTGTTGGACTAGATGGGCCATTGGCCTGATTCAACATTGGCTTCTCTTATGTTCTTATGTTCTTATGTTCTTATGTGATGGGTTTCACTGGAGTCAAATTTTCACCCGTAGATTTCCAATCCAAACACTTTGTTTGCAGACTGGCTTATGTTTGTAGAAGCCTCTGAGCAATATGCAGCATTCGGCCCCTGACATTTGTGGAGATCAGTGCCATATCAGAAAGACAAATCTAAGAAACTCCAGGTTATTTCTCTATTTTTTTTTGCAAAGGCCTGAAGCTTCACTGATCACCATAATATTGTCGATTAATTTGCTGCATCCCAAACTGGAAATCATCAACATTCCAAGAAAATGATTTCTAGCATTACCAGGTCCCCCTGGCCACTGGCAGGGTGTGCACAATGTCAGCGATTCCATTGTCCAAAGCATCCTTTTCCTCCAGGGAAACTGATCCTTGTAGTCTGGAGATGGAATGTAATTCTGGGGGATCTCCAGGTCTCACCGAAGGCTGGCATCCCTAGATCTTGTGCAAGAACAAACTGGGTTTTGCAACCAGCTATGCCTTTATTAAGGTGTTGCAGCTAATCTTGACTCTTTGATGACACATATATGATGTGTGTGTTTTCAGCCACATTTCTTATTTTTACATTGATGGGTATGTTTACTGTCAAAGTCCCAGATCTACACATAATGCACTGTTTGTAAGGGAAAACACCTAAATATAGGTAAAAGTTACTGTTTGAGAGCATTGCTATGTCTTTTTTTTCTCCCCTTATCGAAATTTCCAAAATACAGGGCAATAAATTAAGAACATAAGAACCTAAGAAGAGCCCTGCCGGATCAGACCAGTGGTCCATCTAGCCCAGCATCCTGTCTCACACACTGGCCAACTGTATCTGAAAAAGTGTGTCATGCACATGAAAGCTTATACCTTAAACTTTCGTTGGTCTTACAGATGCTATTGAACTCTAAATTTGTTCTATTGGCTATCCAGTTCCTCTGGATAGCCAACAACAGGACATAGAGGCCTTCCCCTGATGTTGCCTCCTGGCTCTGGGATTCAGAGGTTTAGTGCCTCTGAATGTGGAGGTTAAGAACCTCAGAAGAGCCCTGCTGAATCAGATCAGTAGTCCATCTAGTCCAGTATCCTGACTCACACAGTGGGCAACCAGTTCCTCTGGAGGGCCAACAACTGGGCACAGAAGCCGAAGCCTTCCCTGGTGTTGCCTCCTGGCTCTGGGATTTAGAGGCTCAGTGCTTCTGAATGTGGAGGTTCCCCTCAGCCACCATGGCTAATAGACTTATCCTCCATGAATCTATTTAATCCTTTTTTAAATGATGCAAAACAAAAACAAAGAAAACAATCACTATCTGGGTGTGCCCTGGTTCACCGGGCAAGCTAATGCAGGCCACAGGCTAAGGGCCAAGAGCCCTTTTGCTGTTGCCCATACATCCAACCATTGCCAGGCCAAGTACCTGCAAGCAGTGGAGAAAGCAGTTTGTATTTTTCCCAGCTTCTTCCCCTTGGCATTTTAATTTAAATTAAATATTTGCCAGTGGTGTTAGATCTGTACTTGTTTGGATTCATAATTTTTAAATGCTATTGTCAAGAGTATAGCTAAACATTCCTATCTTTGTTTAGTTGTGGATATCTCCCATCTCTTTGAGGTATTCTCCTGTATACAGAACTATGTAGGAAATGAAAGAACCTGTTTATAGCCAGTATTAATTCTAAACGTCTTATCTTGCTTGATGAATGGAAATTATGAGATACTGCAGCAGGTATATAATGAAACTATTAATTCTACTCAATAATATTCAAACATTAGAATGGGCAGGTGAGTAATGCTTCCTCTTTTTGCAGTCCTAAACTTTTTGGAACAATTACCTATCTGTCACTTACCTTGTGATTCCATGTCAAGTAGACTTTTTTAACTATAGAATCATGAGGCTGAACAGAATCAAAAGAACCTCCAAACTAGAGAGTTGAATCCTGTGATCCAGTGGTTCAAAGATCAGCTGTGCTAATAGAAGAGGCAGAAAGGTTGATTTTGGTCCTTTCCACATTTGCCTGCCGCTCCAGATTTTCTCAGTGCTTGAGTTGCATCAGTTGAGGTCCAGGGCAAAACAGCATCCAAATAACCCGGGGCAACAGCAGGCTGAAATCGGGCCGACCACTGAAGGGAGGGAATGTAATGTAGAATGGGGAAAGAAAACAGAATAAAAAGAAGGTTGAACTCGATTTTAGTGCAGAGTGGGGGGGGGGGACCTGGATTAAACAGAAGGTTGAATTTGATTTTATTTTTAGTGAAGAATTGCTTGGAGGACACAGCAGTGAACATGGATAAAAAGGAGAGTGCAGAAAGGGCCTTTTATCAGCATCTTCCCAGTCTGCATGGCTATGGTACGCAAGAGTCCTGGGGCCCCAGGAATAAACTTTCTTGGGATATAGAGGACTGCTGGAGGAGGGGAACTTGGGAAAGATCCATGACCATCAGCACCTTCTGAGGCTAGACCAGCTCAGCATTAATACAGAGTGGTTTCTAAAAAGTGTTACTGGTGGCCCATCAATAGAAATATAATTGTTACCGCAAGCCTCTTTGAATACCCTGGAAGGGCCGTTCCTTCTACGTTAGTAATCTGAAGCTACACAGTCTTCTGGAAACTTATGCCTTTGAAATACTTACAATAGCAATTTTCTTGAGGAAGATTATCGAAACGAAGTTTTCGATATCCAGATTCTTTGTTGGAAAGAACTATTTTGGAAAGATATATATATTTTTTTAATATTTCATTATGTACCAGAAGATTCATATTTAGAATTATTGTGCTTCATGGCGCAAGGATTATATTCATGTACTGCACACACTGTATCTGTCCAATATATTAGCATTGCTACCAGTTCTATTATGTCCTGCTTCACAGCTCTTTCCCATTGTTGTTACCACTATACTGCTGTGTGATCTTCTTTTTTGTTCTCTTCCGTCTGTTAGCCATGCATCTTCTTCTTGGGGAGCTCAATAAGACTCCATTAGCTGTTACCTTGATTTATAAGATGAAGAAATCTACAGTACAACAGTCACAATTCCGTAAAGTAGAAGGACGACAGAAACAAAAGTGTCTCTCACTGTTACACACTGAGATGAACAAATGGTGGATCTTCTCATTGATCCCTTTAATAGCAAAACTATTTATAAACGGCTTTTGTACTCTGTGTTGACCATGGCAGGGATTCAGACATGTCAGGTCATCCTTGCCACGCATCCATAAGGCTTTTAGAGAGTAGCAGAGGTAGAGGGGATATGTTAACTTAGGCTATTGTCAGCTTGATAGCAGTGAAAATCTAGACCAAACTACTGTCAATATAAGCAGCTGAGAGCAGCACATAACATGATTTGGCTGTGCAGTACAAGGGACGCATCTCCTGCCAAGAACAGGGAGTTTAAATAAGGAGTGTCAGTATGTATTACCCATCTGCAACACTGCAAGAAGACCGTGACACTGTTCTTTTCGTTTGCTCTTGGTTTGAGCCGTCACGGGGGTCTGTAGAACCAGCCGAAGCACTGCAAAAACTAGGACTGCTCTTACGTCATCCAGCAAGAAAGAACTTCTGATTAATCAAGTCAGCTATATCATGTAATGGTTGCAAAATGGCTCTGTAAATGAACTTTGATCTCTAAAAGTGCATAAAGCATTTGTGTACTTTTTCGAGATCTCCCCCCATCGCTGAATAAATTGAGGAAACAACCCCATCAGTCCCTGAATTTCTCTGTCCTCTATATTCACCCGATAAAGATTGTGCTTGTAAAAATAATAAATAAATGTATCTTTACAGTATTTGCACATATGCATACTCACTGCCTCTCTTCACTCACAGTAATTTAAATAATGCAACAAAACCACTTCAAACCTACTTCAAAGATTTGGAAAAAGGAAGAGGAAGGAATATTGACAGGAACAAAATATAGCTCAGCATGGGCTGTGGCTCAGTGGTAGAGCATCGGCTTTGCAAACAGAAGGTCCTAGGTTCAGTCCCTGGCAATGCTCCCTCTAAGCTGTGGAGTCTTGTGAGCAAAAATTCCACTTTGTGAGATACTGGCATTAAAGTTGTGAGCGAGCAATTTGGCTGCTGCATAAATTAGTTTGCTCTGAAGCCACCCTTCCTGAGCTAAGACAAAAATGTGTGAGCCAGAGGCTAAAAAACTGTGAGTTAGCTCACACTAACTCAGCTTAGAGTGAACGCTGATCCCTGGCACCTCCAATAAAAATGAACAAGTAGTAGGTGATGTGAAAGCTGTCTGGGAATATATAGGATTTCCAAAGTGCTCTAGATGCATTCTGTTTATTAACTGTCAAGCTCTACACCACTTGCAGCACCAGCCCTGACTTACTGGGGACTGCGTTTGTGGACCAGGGCCTGGAATGAACAGGGAAGGCCATCTGCCAGCCTTATGCTGGCCATGTGGAAAGGGGGGGCATGTTCCTGGTGGTGGCCCCCAGGCTGGCCAGTCACATTCTCCCAGGCCAGCCTGGGGATGGGCAGGGCTTGAGTGAGTTTGCAGTGCAGTGTCCTCTTCATGCCCGCCCTTTCCCTATTTACCACACCACTGCTGTGGTGCCTCTGCACAGTTGTTTCTAGCTCTACCTTCCTCCCTCCTTTGTTTGTTATTATTTTGTCACAGTTTCTGGTAGTTTGAGGATTGGGATGGATCTTTTTTTTGAGGGGACAGTGCCTGCATGCCTGTCTCCCCTGTTTGTGGACTCCCTTCAGTGGTCTTGGGGTGTGGATGGAGACATTCAACGACATGCCTAGCTCATAGGCTGTCAGCTGGCTCTCACCACTAGGTGGCAAGGGAACCATGCAGTGACAGGTGCCCATGTGGTCTCAAGGGGTTTGCCAATCCATGGTTACCCATATGGGGGGAAAACAGGTTATATTGGGTGGCAGGTGCCTGATTGCCCAGTGCTGGCTCCATCTCCGTGTTGTGCCAATGCTCCTTCATTTGTATACAATAAAAGCTGTGGCCATTTTCCTTTCCAGGCTCCACACCGCCCCTCCCAAAAAAATCTCCAGGTATTTCAGCACCCAGAGCTGGCAGCCATTTGTCAAACAATGCAGAGAATGGAATTACAGAATTAGAACACAATAAGTGGGGGACCCACAATGTATTGTGAGGGGTGAGGATCCCATATTCCCCTTCCATACCATTTTCTTTTTCCCTCCTCCTCCCCATTTTTCATCTTTCCCTGCTTCCATCCCTCCTTCTATACTGATATAGCTTTCCCAGAAGGCACAGGCTGGGGTCCAGCAGGGCAGGTTACAGGCAAGGTTGCAGAGAGTAACCAAAGTCCAGTCTAAAAGGCAGGGGTTCCAAAGAGCAGGTTTACCGAAGTCCAGTATAGGGTCAAGGAGTTCCAGGCAGCAAGTCCAGTCCAAGGTCAGGGATGTCAGAAAAACTAGTTGTCAGGTCCAGTTCAACATTGCAGAGGTCCAGTAGCAGCAAGGTTGGTGGTTCAGGACCAGTTTATTTGTTGCATCCACAAACCACAGCTTCTACCCGCTGGATTTTTACCCAAGTCTTAACAAGCTAAACTCCCAGCGAATTCCTTGTGTTGGCTTGGTTTCAGCTGTAGGCTGTGATTCCTGATTAGCCAGTAACCTGATCTCTTAATGTTCTCCTTCTCGCTCAGAGCCAGCTGCATCCAGCTGTTCAATTACTGGCTGAGGGCTAGCAGGTAGCTCTTCATCTGAGAAATCAAGCCATCACTCAGCACAGACTGATTTATGACACCTTCCCGCCTACTCACCAACTTAAAATTCTAATCTGACACAGTAACCCCTACACCATTCTAGGAGTGGGTTAAACAGCCATATTTCTCTAGAGCAGATCTCTCTGCCCCCTCTAGTCAGCTGATCTCAACAGACCTTCTTGACACCTCCCAACAGCTGGGGTGTGTGGCTCACATACTTTGCATACAGAAGATCTTGGGTTCAGTACCCAACAGGGCTGTGGAAGTTCACTGGGTGCCTTTGAGCCATTTCTTTTAACTTAATCTACTTCATAGATTTATTATGAGGATAAAGCAAGCAAGGAAGAACCAGAAGGGCAAACTTGTTGTTGTTGTTCAGTCGCACAGTCGAGTCCGACTCTTCGCGACCCCATGGACCAGATTATGCCAGGCCCTCCTGTCTTCTGCTGTCTGCTGAAGTTTGCTCAATTTCATGTTTGTTGCATCGATGACGCTGTCTAACCATCTCATCCTTTGCCGTCCCCTTCTTCTTTGACCTTCAATCTTTCCCAGCATCAGGGTCTTCTCCAGTGAATGCTCCCTTCTCATTTGGTGGCCAAAGTATTTGAGCTTCAGCTTCAGGATCTGGCCTTCCAGGGAACAGTCAGGGTTGATTTCTTTTAGGATTGACTGATTTGATCTCCTTGCAGTCCAAGGGACTCTCAAGAGTCTTCTCCAGCACCATAGTTCAAAAGAATCTATTCTTCGGCGCTCAGCCTTCCTTATAGTCCAACTCTCGCAGCCATACATTACTACGGGGAATACCATTGCTTTGACCATGCGGACTTTTGTTGGCAAGGTGATGTCTCTGCTTTTTATCATGCTGTTTAGGTTTGCCATCGCTTTCCTCCCAAGGAGCAGGCGTCTTTTAATTTCATGGCTGCAGTCACCATCTGCAGTGATCTGAGATCCTAGGAACGTGAAGTCTGTCACTACTTCTACGACTTCCCCTTCTATTTGCCAAGGAGTGATGGGGCCAGATGCCATGATCTTAGTTTTTTTGATGTTGAGCTTCAAGCCCACTTTTGCGCTCTCCTCTTTCACCCTGAGCAAGAGGCTCTTTAGGTCCTCTTCACTTTCTGCCATCAGAGTGGTATCATCTGCATATCTGAGGTTATTGATCTTTTCCCCAGCAATCTTAACTCCAGCTTGTGATTCATCCAGCTCAGCATTTCGCATGATGTACTCTGCATATAAATTAAATAAGCAAGGTGACAATATACATCCTTGTCGTACTCCTTTTCCTATGCTAAACCAATCAGTTGTTCCATATCCGGTTCTAACTGTTGCTTCTTGACCCTTATACAGGTTTCTCAGGAGACAGGTGAGGTGGTCTGGTACTCCCATCTCTTTAAGAACCTGCCATAATTTATTGTGATCCACACAATCAAAGGCTTTAGCATAGTCAATGAAGCAGAAGTAGATGTTTTTCTGGTACTCTCTTGCTTTCTCCATAATCCAGCGAATGTTGGCAATTTGATCTCTAGTTCCTCTACCTCTTCGAAACCCAGCTTGTACTTCTGGCAGTTCTCTATCCACGTACTGTTGGAGCCTAGCTTGTAGGATTTTGAGCATGACCTTGCTAGCGTGTGAAATGAGTGCAATTGTGCGATAGTTTGAACATTCCTTGACGTTGCCCTTCTTTGGGATTGGAATGTAAACTGACCTTTTCCAATCCTGTGGCCACTGTTGTGTTTTCCAAAATTGTTGGCAAATTGAGTGCAGCACTTTAACAGCATCTTCTTTTAAGACTTTGAATAACTCAGCTGGGATACTATCACCTCCACTAGCTTTGTTGTTAGTAATGCTTTCTAAGGCCCATTTAACTTCGCTTTCCAGGATGTCTGGCTCGAGGTCAGTGATTATACCATCGTGGTTGTCAAGGACATCGAGGTCCTTCTTGTATAGTTCTTCTGTGTATTCTTGCCATCTTTTCCTAATCTCTTCTGCTTCTGTTAGGTCCCTACCGTTTTTGTCCTTTATCATGGCCAGCTTTGCATTGAACGTTCCCTTGATTTCTCCAATTTTCTTGAAGAGATCTCTAGTCCTTCCCAATCTATTGTTTTCCTCTATTACTCTGCATTGTTCATTCAGGAAAGCCTCCTTATCTCTCCTTGCTGTTCTCTGGAAATCTGCATTCAGTTGGGCAAATCTTTCCTTTTCCCCATTGCCTTTAGCTTTCCTTCTTTCCTCTGCTATGTGTAAAGCCTCATCAGACAGCCACTTTGCTTTTTTGCATTTCTTTTTCTTTGGGATGGCGGTGAGTGCTGCCTCCTTTACAATGTCACGGACCTCTGTCCATAGTTCTTCAGGCACTCTGTCTATCAAATCTAGTCCCTTAAACCTATTATTCACCTCTACTGTATATTCATCGGGGATGCGATCTAGGTCAAATCTGAATGGCCTTGTGGTTTTCCCAACTTTCTTCAATTTAAGTCTGAATTTTGCAATGAGTAGCTCATGATCTGAGCCACAGTCAGCTCCAGGTCTTGTTTTTACTGACTGGATAGAGCTTCTCCATCTTTGACTGCAAATTATATAGTCAATCTGATTTCGGTGTTGCCCATCTGGTGATGTCCATGTGTAGAGACGCCTCTTAGGTTGTTGGAAAAGGGTGTTTGCTATGACCAGCGTGTTCTCTTGACAAAACTCTGTTAGCCTTTGCCCTGCTTCATTTTGTTCTCCAAGGCCAAACTTGTCTGTTATTCCGGTTACCTTTTGATTTCCTACTTTAGCATTCCAGTCCCCTATGATGATGAGGACATCATTTTTTGGTGTTAGTTCTACGAGCTGTTGTAGGTCTTCGTAGAACTGGTCCACTTCAGCCTCTTCTGCAGCAGTGGTTGGGGCATAGACTTGGATTACTGTGATATTGAATGGTTTGCCTTGGATTCGGACCGAGATCATTCTGTCATTTTTGAGATTGTATCCCAATACTGCCTTTCTCACTCTCTTGTTGACTATAAAGGCCACACCATTTTTTCTACGGGATTCCTGGCCACAGTAGTAGATATAATGGTCTTCTGAGTTAAATTCGCCCATTCCTGTCCACTTTAGTTCACTGATTCCCAAGATGTCGATGTTCATTCTTGCCATCTCATTTTTGACCACGTCAAGCTTACCTTGATTCATAGATCTTACATTCCAGGTTCCTATGCAGTATTGTTCTTTGCAGCATCGAACTTTCCTTTCACCGTCAGACACATCCACAACTGAGCGTCCTTTCGGCTTTGGCCCAGCCGCTTCACTCTTTCTGGGGTTACTCGTACTTGCCCTCTGCTCTTCCTCAGTAGCATATTGGACACCTTCCGACCTGAGGGGCTCATCTTCCGGCGTCATATCTTTTAGCCTTTTGTTACTGTCCATGGGGTTTTCTTGGCAAAGATACTGGAGTGGGTTGCCATTTCCTTCTCCAGGGGATCACGCTTGGTCTGAGTTCTCTGCTGTGGCCTGTCCGTCCTGGGTGGCCCTCCACGGCATAGCCCACAGCCTCATCGAACCACGCAAGCCCCTCGCCACGACAAGGCAGTGATCCATGAGGGAGAAGGGCAAACTAAGTAGTCCTTAAAAGGTAGGTGGGTTTTCTTTCTCACCATTCAGATGGTTCTCATATATAGACTGCTAAAGTTGACTGGAAGTTATTAGAGACATATCACTATGCCCTCTCTTTCATTTTTGATGTAAATTGCCTGAGGCACACTGTGGGGAGGGGGAAGACTATATTTAATTGAGTACAACATGTGAAAGGGAAGTATTCAGCCAGTTCTGATAACTAACTTTTAGGGGGATATGTTAATGATCTGACACTCTTCATAATGTTAATTAGATTATTCCAAAATAGAAACACATGTTTAGCGGTTGGCACACTTTGTCAGTCTATGATCAACAGTGTTTATCTCCTCGCTTGTTTCCTGATTGCCCGATCGGCATAAATGAAGCAGTTTCGTGGTGGAAAATTCAGGAACCTGGCAGGGTTGAACGTTTACCCACCCCTCAGCTGCTGCAGCGTTGAATGAGACATTCTAAGCCCACGGTGATCTGAAATGCAGTCGACGCTGACCCACCTTGGTCTGAGAGAATGGTTCCAGTGTCTCGAACCTGAGACTCTCTGTTGATAATGTGACCAAGCTTAAGCTGGGTATGGACCAGTAGGCTTGCAGCAACACACCATAAAGCAAAATAAGCATTGTTAAAAAGACAATAAAGAAAAAGATTTTAAAAACAGTATAGTTAGGGTTGCCAACCTCCAAGCGGGGCCTGGAGATCTCCTGCTATTACAATTGATCTCCAGACAACAGAGATCAATTCCCCTGGAGAAAAGGGACACTTTGGCAGATGGACTCTATGGCATTGTACCCCACTGAGATCCATGTCCCGGCCAGGCTCCACCCCCAAATCTCCAGGAGCTTCCCAACCCTACATTGTACCCTGCTGACGTCCATCTCCTCCCCAAACTCTACCCTCCCCAGGATCCACACCCCAAATGTCCACGTACTCCCAACCCTGAGCTGGCAACCATAAGTATAATTCCAGTGAAGGGTCCGAGCACACAAAAATAACAAAGTTAACTTTCTAAATACCCTTACTGAACAGGGTTTCTGCAGTGTAGGTCTTACCTTCTTAAAGCTTTAGTACATTCAGTCCCTGAACAAGCAGCATAGTTCATAATAGGAGTAGCATTGAGGTGAATGCAGGTACAAGAAATAGAGAAAGGAAATAAGACAGGAGCAGGAAAAGAATGAAAGTCCGAGAGCATCTAAAAGGCTAACAAAATTTGTAGCAGGGTATGAGCTTTCTTGAGTCACTGTTCATTTCTTCAGAATAGCGACTCACGAAAGCTCGTTGCTTGCCACAGATTTTGTCAGTCTTTGAGGTGCTTTTGGACTCTTGCTCTTTTCTGCTACTACAGACAGACTAACACAGCCACCCATCTTGAAATAAGATGGGGAAAGGGAATAAGGCCCAGCAAGATGGACTACAAGACTCAGGCCACTGATCTCATGACCTCCTTCCGCCAATCACCACACCATCTCCAAAGAGCCTGACAGAAATCGAGCAAATTCCTCCCCACTCATCTTGTTCCAGCTGAAACCATTGAGCTAATTCGGAGACCTGATGGAAGGACCTTGGTGGACTAATGGTCTGTGTGGGAGGTTACCAACCCCTGTTGTTAGCTAGGCAGAACAGAGAAAACAAATTCTGAAAATTGAATTTTACTCTTCTCTTGACAAATGCCTGCTCCTCTCCTTCAGACCCATGGATCTTAACTAATGAGATGGATCTCCCTTTGAAAACATTAGCTTCTTACTCGTCACCACCCTTTAAGCTAGACAGTGTATTTGTATCTTTACTGAGCTGGCATCCCCCCCCCCACCACCCGAGTTTAATATGGGCAGGTTTGTAAAAGCCTGCTAATAGGGTCATGCTACAAGTGGGGCAGTGTCCTATCTTGCAAGCTTTTTTGTTCCTTCATGTTCTCATCTCTGGATCTGTGTAGAGTACAGGGACCCCCACCCATACATTGGTGGGTTTTTTTGCTTTAACAGTCTTATCCTAAACATGTATATTCAGGAGCAAATTCTAGTGGATACAGTCAAAGTGTATTATATTAGGTGGAGAACTGAATTATATGATACAGACTTTCATTGGACTGTTCCAGAAAAAATACAGAGAGTATTCTCCCAGATAAACTAGCTTTCATTGGTCAGTGATATTTATTTTAAAAATCATCTTCTGACTGGCAGCTGCTTTGTCCAGACTGTGTCTCCCCTCCCTCCCCCGGGAATAGTGATCCTAGCTAGCTGGTGATTTTGTGTTGAGGAGGAGAATGCTTCTATACCCTGCTTTTCTCTACCATAAGGAAACTGTGACTGGCTCAAGGTCACTTGGCAGGCTTCATGGAGAGGAGTGGGGAAGCAAAGCCAGTTCTTCAGATTAGAGTCTGCCATTCTTCCTCTATCCTAAGGAGTCTCAATGCGGCTTACAATCTCCTTCCCTTCCTTTTCCCTCAACAGACACCTTGTGAGGCAGGTGGAGCTGAGAGAGCATTGCTAGAGCCTTGCCCTGACATAATGACATCACTTCTGTTGTTTTGCTGGAAGTGACTGCGTGCCCCTGAGTGACACCAGCATTCTTGTCCCGCCCACTCCCAACTTCCTCCCTAGAGATTGCTGGCTGAGGCTAGTAACCCCTTCAAGAGCTGTTCCTAATGTTTAGCTGAAAAGTGTTTTGATTTAATTTCAACCCTGTTATGTCCTAGACCAGGAACGAGAGCTGGCTTGCAGCTGCCAAGCTCCATTCCTGAGAACAATAGGGACTAGGCTCCTGAGCTCGCCAAAAGGGAGCCAATGGGAGCATTGGCGGGAAATTCAAACCTGCCAATAGGAATGTGGGGCATGCCCCCCCCCCCAACTGTATATAGTTGGCCTCTGGCCGTTGCTGTTTGTCTTGTGTTGTGAAGCACGAATAAACGCATCTTCTCTTATGTCGTCATCCGAGTCATGAGGCACGAAACCCAGTACTTTACAAACCCCTTGGTTCCGGTCTGACCTTCTGGGGCAACAGAAAACACCTCTGCACCATCCTCTAGATAACGGCCCTTCAAGTACTTGAAGATGGTTATCATATCACCTCTCCGTCGTCTCCTCTCCAGGTTAAACATACCCAGTTCCTTCAACCTTTCCTCATAGGACTTGGTCTCCAGACCCCTCACCATCTTTGCTGTGCTCCTCTGGACATGTTCCAGCTTGTCTAGATCCTTCTTAAGTTGTGTTGCCCAAAACTGAACACCGTACTCTAGATGAGGACTAACCAGAGCAGACTAGAGTAATACCATCACTTTGTGTGAGCTGGGCACTATACTTCTCTTGATACAGGCCCAAATCACATTTGCCATTTTAGCTACCACTAAAGTGATGAGCACCGCCTCCTAGAGTCAGATTCGACTAGCTTTCAAGCAAGGGAAACTAAAGTGAGCAGGTTCCCCCATGCTCAGCCAAAGGTGTAATTAGATATAAGTGGATCATTGGTCTGGCTGAACAAAATGGGGAGAAAGTCTACTACGTATGTGAAGTATTTGCTTTCTGATCAATAGCCCCCCTCCATGCACACATAGACATACCCATGACACCTATAGAAATAAATAGGATCTTCATTTCTACATAGGGACCCAAGTTCAGACAACAGGTATTTGGGTCAGATAAATGCTTTGTCTTCCATTGTGTTTGAAAGAGGAAAATAATCTGATACGGTTGGCAGGAACAGTCTTCAAGAACATCCCATGAATGATGATTGCCCCAAGCCATTTTTATCTAATAGTCATTGATAGGTCTTTCCTCCATTAATTTGTCTTGTGAACTCAACTGATGTTCCACAGACAGACAGCAATCCCGAAACACTCACATGCCGTCAATTTAAATTGACTAGAAATCAATGCAGCTCAGTGCCTGCAAACATACTTTTTGGACTGCGGCCTTTGTTATTTTCTGGCTTAATAGAATCAGAGGGCTGGGCAGACATTTGGAATTCTAGCCACTATCTTGTGTGTCTTAACTTTCCTGTTAAAATTAATGTAATTTAGTGGTATTTACCTTTGAGGGAATGTGAACCATTCTTTTTCAAATGCCATGCAGGTACCTTGAATCACAGGTCTGCTGCTTTCCAGGTTAAGGTTGGCGTGGCCATCCCTGCACCCTTTCACTTGCCATTGCTTGATGTTCCAGCAGGAGCAAAAATTGAGAGGGAGAAGGCATGGCATGATGCAGTGATGTCACTTCTGGTTCTTCATCCAGAACTGATATTGCCACATTGAGCAACTCCCCCACGCTCAGTTCCTCCAAACCTCCAAACCTCCAAAGATAATCCTAGTTATGGCCCCAGTTACAGTGATCACATTTATTAGCCACGAAAGTACCCAAGTCAATGTACAATAAATATAATACTATCAAAAAGCCCTATTTTTTTTTTAATGAACAAACTGGGTAGGCCATGGATCATTTATATTCAGCTGCAATTGAAGTGCATTATAATGGGAACTTAGAAAGACCCTCCAAGTTCCACAAAGAACAGATCCTAGGCAATTGTGAATGAACTTATAAAACATATTGTGAAGGAACAATAAAACATATTGTTTGATTCACACATATAGAACTTGGGTGTAGAGGCCTTAATGACAACAACAACTCCAGCTGTCATCTTAACAACCACCACATCTTCTTCCCAGACACCACCAGGTGGCAGATGGCTTCTCCTCCAGATAGGGTTGCCCAGCTAAGCACGAGCAACCAGTGGGAGATATGGTGGGATGAGGACAACAAAAAAGGCATGGTGCTGGAAATGTAAAGAAGTAGATGGCACTTTTTATCATATGTGGTAGATTTGCGTCAAGATGAAAAGATACTGGGAAAATATACATGAAGAGATCCAAAATATTTTAAAAATTGAATTCCCAATGAAGCCAGAGACTTTGTTACTGGGAATCCTACCTGACAATATAGAAAGAAATTCACAAGACCTGCTTAGATCTATGTTGACAGCTGCCAGAGTAGTATTTGCAATGAAACAGCAGACAGAAGAATGTCCTACAATAGAGATCTGGAAAGAAAAACTAGATGAGTATGCAACATTGGCAAAACTACCTAATTATATAAACAGAAGATTATTGAAAGAATTTTAGCAGAAATGGCAAGCTTGCTACTCATATTATGGGACTAGCTATTTTTTAATTATTTTTGGAATTATCTGAATATCATATTAAAGGTGAGGAAGATATTGATTATAGTTTTAATCTTTTTATTTACTATTCCATTAGGGGTTAAATATTTAGTAAGGATAAAACTTAGATTTTGACAAATGATTAAGACGATATTCAGGTTTCAACAATGATTTAATTTTAGTGTAGAACTTTGTTCAGTTGTTAAAGATGTAATCTCTCTTATTGTTAATAGATTGTTGCTAACATTAGGAAATTTCTTATGTACTCTTTTAAAGAGAGAACCCATTCCAAATCACCGTAATATTGATGTTTTATTGTCTGCTTCTATATTTGAAATATGTTTTCTTACTAATTGGTGTTGGAGAAGACTCTTGAGAGTCCCTTGGACTGCAAGGAGATCAAATCAGTCAATCCTAAAAGAAATCAACCCTGACTGTTTCCTGGAAGGCCAGAGACTGAAGCTGAAGCTCAAATACTCTGGCCACCAGATGAGAAGGGAGCACTCACTGGAGAAGACCCCGATGCTGGGAAAGACTGAAGGTCAAAGAAGAAGGGGAGGGCAAAGGATGAGATGGTTAGACAGTGTTATTGATGCAACAGACATGAAATTAAGCAAACTCCAGAGCATGATGGAAAACAGGAGGGCTTGGCGTGATGTGGTCCATGGGGTCATGAAGAGTTGGACTCGACTGTGTGACTGAACAACAACAATTCTTGCTAATGCATCTGGTTTTACTTGTTGTATGTGACGACCCATAATATTTGATAAATTTGATGAGTCTATATTTCCCCCTACCCCCTCTTCCCCTTTGTATCCCACTTTTTTTGTTGTTGAGAAAATAAAAGAAAAATAATCATGAAACAAAAAAGGCATGGCACCAATGCCATGACATTATCTCTGGCATGAGCCCAGAAGTGACATCATCATGTCAGGGAGGTGCTCTAGGATTCATCTGAAATTAGAGTTTCAAATGAATCCTAGAACATTGCCACAATGCAGTGGTGTCATGTCTGGGTTCATACTGGAAGTGGGGGGGCATTTCTGTGTCAACATGGCACTGGTGAACCCCAAATTTGCATCCAGTCCTCCACTGAGCAGCAGGGGGAGCAGCAGGGCCTCGGGTGGGAGGTTTCCCAGGGAAACGTGGTCACTCTGCCTCCAAACATCAACTGTTTCTTAACTGAATCATTCTTTGCAAGTCTTTACCATGTACTGAAGATGCATCTGTGCAGAAGGTGCCATTCATTTTGCTCAAAACTGGCCAGATTTCCCTACAGCTCCTAGCTGACAGTGTGATAAAGCAACAAGTATTTGCAATCCAGTTTAGAACACTTGATATATGCCAACACCCTTGGCTTTGGGACTCCGGAAAACAAAATGGGTAAGGCTGGGATATTAGAGAGACAATCTGCTTCTTCCCACCACCACCATTGCAGCAGGATCACTACAAGGGAAGTGACTATTTTGTACCCCCCCCAGATGGGTAGACTGGGCAGGGACAGGGATCAGGGCAGACATAGGAAAGCAGTGAGAGATTACGTCCATGCAAAATGTTTGCAAGAGAATTTAAGAGCAATTTCAAGCATTCAAAAAAAAGCAGAGTTTTTGAGAGTTTGCAATCCAGTTGTGATTCAAGTAGGGCTGTATTTCATGTCCCTGTTCGCTACCATTCTTATGGGGATTGGGATTTCTTTTTCTTTTTTTCTTTTTTTGAAATTCACCTTTTTAGATATAGCCATCGATTCCCGTTATTCTCTTTTTCACATTCAGAAGAGGAAGTTGTCTTTAATTGCTCTTCATAGCTTTCTGTTACACCTCTATGCACCCTTTTGCAACTTCAGCCCTTGCAGGGTTATTGTTTGTTTGTTTGTTTAATGTTCCATAACACAGTGTGCTCTAAAAGGAGTGTACAAAGATCTGGAAGACATTGCCTGTGTCTGAGCACCTCTGCAGAATCAAATTCTATAATTTTGCAGAACTTCCCTTCCTACCACTCTTCCTTCCAGTTTCAAAACAGGTACAGGCTCCGTATTCCTGAAACGAACCCACTGCCCTCTGGGGTTCTCCTTCCTTGAGTGGTCTTCTTGGCAGACCCAGGGAGGCAGAGATCAGCCTCACTCTGTTCCCTCTCCCCTGCTCACTCCAGGATGTTCTCTGGACTGCTCAGGTCTGAGTCTGTGCTCTTCCTCCTTGGCCTGCCTGAAACTTGCCTTTAAAAGTCCCCTCTTGGGCAGCACCTCCCTAGACTCACTTGTTCTCTCCTTATGAAAGTCAGAGCTTTGCTGATTGACACTTTCCCTGCCCCTCCTTCCAGTTTCGTCCATTCCTTCCCCACTAACTCCAGCCACCTTCCCAGCTTCCCCAGTGTGCTGAGTGGTGGTGCTGAGCTCCACATCTCCACTGTCACCTGAACCTCCCACCTCACTGCATCCCATGGCAGCCACTGCTCCAGGCACCTTCTCCCCTCCACCTGGTTCTGCCCCAATCCATGTAGCTCCCTCCTGTGTCAGGACAGTTGGCTGACCTCCCTCATTCTAGACTAAATTCCCTGAGGTCCCAGCAGTGGTCCGACTAGTGGTAAGTGGGGGGGGGACACCCCAAGTCAGCCCTGGTTTGGGTGCCCCCACCTTCTGAGATTAGGTGGGTGGCAATCCAGGAAAGGGCACTAAAGCTTTGCAATGCGCTCTCCAGGGAGATTCATTAGTCCTCTTCTGTTATCACCTTCCCCTGGTAGGTGAAGCATTGGGGGGAGGTGTTGGCATTCCCTGAAAGATCCCCGCTTTCTGACCAAAGTTTTAGTTGTTTTTTTAGGTCTTTGCATGCATTTGAGCTCTCTTTTAAATTGTTTTAATGATGTGTTGTTTTTGAGGGGGTCAACGGTTTTAAAATGTGATTTTATCATGCCTTGGTGGCCCTTGTGAGGGCAGAAAGCTAGGAGATGATAGACAGAGAGAGAGAGAGAGAGATAGGATAACTAAGAGCAATGCTACTATTCCCTTGTATAGAACATGGATAAGGAGGAAGAACTATTCCCCTTTCTATGCAACTGCTCTGCCTAACAATTGCATGTAACAAGAAGCAGGGGAAAATCATCTTTGCTTAGGGTAGCAAAGTAGATTGATCTGAGCTTTCTTGTTCACAGAGCTGCTGAGGAACCTGTTTAACTTAGGGACTCCCCCCACCACCACCACCAAAAAAGGTATTCATCTGCTTCCCTGCTCATATATTTCAGTTTATGACAGCATAATAGTTCCTTCAGTAGATTCAAGCTCCTTCTCCTACTCTCTAATTAAGAACCAAGACTCTATTTTCTGAGCTACGCAGCAGGGAATGAAAAGCAAAAGTCCTACATAACTAGAGAATAGAGAAAGTTAATGAATGTTCTTCCAGTTTTTCAATGAGATGGCACAAAATTGCCTAATTCTGTTTTACCTCCAAATTACGGTTTCCTGCTTCTAATAATGCTAGATTTTGCTACCTCCAAAGGCTTAACCAAGGACTTGATAATTGTTTTCTTTTATCAGCGTGGCTAATGAAACGGGCATGATAAGGAGACCCACTAAGAGTCAAATGAGAACATTAAGAGGGTTTTTTTTTTCCAGATGTCAAGACTTTTCTATATTCAGTGTGAGAAATTAAATTAGACTTCAGACTTATGGAAATTTATAACTTGGTCCATGTCACAGGCTGTGATATTTAATTAAAATGATAATATATTTTGCTGTGGAGATGTAAAATTGTTTTAAATGGAAGCCATTTCTTCTGGGGTCTTATTTAGTTGGTGAATTAGACGGTGTAGATATGTACAGATCAGTAATAAGGCCTTAAGGGACCGTTGGGACCAATTGTTGTAAGTTTGCTGGAGCCAAATTGAACAATCTCTTAGAATTAATACTTTCCATAATCATCATTAATGCATTTTTTCTCTTCTCTCCAAATAACTGTTCCAATTAGAAATATAAAACTCCACTCCAAGTTACATAAATCCTGGTTGATCGTTCTAATCCATCAATTTCTTTTATTTCTTAGTTGAGCTTAAAAAATGAAAAAAGTATGTTGAAAGACACGGCAATTGGAATGACTTATGCTGACCAGTTCCAATTTTCTCTCCTTGTACAGTCTGTTTAGTGTTACAAAAACAATTCAGAGGCAGATTGTTGGTGCCACATATCTCCTCTGACCTTTAAATCAAATTTAGTATTTCACTCTCTAGTATGTCACCAAGCAAAACCTGACAGCTTAATAAAGGGGAAATTTTCAGCAATAAATCTAAAATCCCTCCATCATTGAGGAAAAGAGTGATCAGAGATTTTTGGGGTTTGTTTTGTTTTTGCTTGAGCGGGAAAACCCTTCCAAACAAGTGTTTATATGAACCAGGGTTTTGTATTGCCAGAAGTGAATACTGCACTCCGTTCAATATATTATATTCCATCAGTAGCATGAATGACATAATTTATTGCAGTCACTACAAGTAAAAAATAATAAGTGAATGCAGAGGTCACATCCTTGTTGATGAGCTGTGAGATGTCTTACATGCTATTTATTTGTTTTAAGCTTTGACTGAAATGGAACCAAAGGTCTCTGAAAGACTAGTCCACATGAATGAAGTTACGGATTTGATCTACTGCTTATATTTATCCCTTCTCAGACATTCAGGCCACGTTCAGACTGGCAGTTTGGCCCAATATAGGGACATTTCAGAGACATTTCACAAACAGATTAAAGGGGCGGTTCACACAGGCACATCTGTCAGGCGTTCCCCAGCTGTACTCAACCCGTCTTGTAATGCTTCCCTCCCAAGTTTTAAAGATACCAGGTGAAAGTGGTAGCAAACCCTGGCGAGTGCATTCATCCCACATTTATCCTGCTTTCCAGAAGTGTGGGTGTGAACAAGCTGATCCGGTAGGGCAACTGCAATAATAAGAGGAGGACACTTTCCCTACGAAGAAAGGTTATCGCACTTGGGGATCTTAGCTTTGAGAAACAATGACTGAGGGTCATAAGAGGTTTACAAGACTGTGCATGGGATAGAGCTGGTAGAGAAAGAAGTACTTTTCACCCTTTCTCACAAGACAAGAACTCGTGGGCACTCCATGAAATTGCTGAGCAGTCAGGTTAGAAGTTAGAACAGATGAAAGGTTTTTGGTTCTTACAGGTTTACAACTTTAAAAAGTTCTGCTGTTGCTTGGTGTGTGTGGGGGGGTTGGTTTGTTTTTTTTCCTGTCTGCTCCAGTCTCCATACGTTTGTCAAATTCCATTTGGAAGCTGTTCATGCCAGCCACCACCACCACCACCACCTCCTGTAGCAGTGAATTCTATGTGTTAATCACTGTTTGAGTGAAGAAGTACTTCCTTTCATCTGCAGTTGCCCTTTTCTGCATTTTTCCCAGTGCTATAAATATTCTTTGTGAGGTGTATGTGGTGTGAGTGGTCCAATGAGGTTGTTCCTTTTGGTCTTTTAGGGTTTCTGTGTGGTACTGTGGCATGCTTGCAGTGCCATAGTGCCACTTGTTCTGGAGTGTGCCACTTGTTCTCATGGCAAACAAGCACCTCCCAAGACAGTTCACTTTCCCTGAGATTCTCTGAGAGAGTCTGACTGCTGGTGTTGCCTGCTTGCCTGCCTTAAGTGCTGCTGGCTGGGTTTCCCCATTGGAAACAATGGAGGTAATGGGGGTAACCTGTTTGGGTGCCCATAGAATTAGGTCCATTGGTCCAATTGCTTTGAGACGTGGGGGTGCATGTGAGGAGAGGCTCCTGAAGCTACCCTGAAAATTTGGAGTCTCTCCCTCAAACCCCCTTCGCCCCCAGGGCTACTAACAGCACTGTGGGAAAAACGTAACTTTTTCCCCACCATAAAGAACAATGGAGGGAATGGAGGCAACTTGTTTGGGGGCCCATAGAATTGGAGCCCCTGGTCCAATGTTCTTGAAACCTGGTGGGTAGCTTGGGGAGAGGCTTCAACAGCTACTCTGTGAGTTTGGAGCCTCTCCCTAAAACCGCCTCCCCTCCAGCCCCCAGAATATAACCTATCTTTTTGCCACTGACTTCAATGGCCCATAGGATATAATGGGGTTGAATTGCCACCAAATTTCTTTCATTCCCTCCTTTTCTTCTCTCTTTTTCCTCTTTCCCTCCTTCTTCCCTTCTCTCTTTCTTTCTTTCCCGCCTTCTTCTCTTCACTTTTTTCCTCCTTTCCCTGTTCCCCTCCTTCTTCCCTTCTCTCTCTTTCTTTCCCTCTTTCCTTCCTTCTTTCCTTCTCTCTACTCTCTCTCTTTCCTTCCCTCTTTCCTCCTTCTGTGGCCCAGCTCTAGTGAGAAGGGGTTTAAACTTTAAACCCCTTCTCTTTTCGCTCCCCCACCCAGGCCAGCTGGGGAAGGGAAAGGGAGGCTTTTGAAGATGCCTCCCCCCGCCTTTTGCTTCCCCTTCTGACATCACTGGAAGTGATGTCAGGGGGCATGGCATATGCTAATAGCCTAATAGCTCATTAGCATACCATATGCTAATGAGCTCCTGCAGCTCTTTTTCTACGAAAAGACCCTTGGCAGTCACAATTTTGTGTGAACAGGGCAATGAATTTATTTCCCAGCCTTGGTACACGTGAATAGAACACGGGGTTGTGGAAGGTACACATTGGCAGGTGCTGGAACTGTACCTGCATAGGGAAAAAGACACAGGTTGTCCTGTTCACACAAAATGGTGACTGAATGCATTGGGAGGATTATTGCATGTGGTTGGCACACCGAAATTAAACTTCTGAAAAAGACTACTGATCCACATCCCTTCCGGTTAACTGCCTCTGTGGAAGGTATGTTTCTGGCAAGGATCCAAGAAGAGTTTGTGGCTTAATATGAGGCAGTAATCCATATTAACAATGACAACATGATCAATTTATTCCAGCAAGGAACATTTACATGCATAGCCAATGGGGATGGGATTTGCATCTCTCTCTCCCCCCCTTCATACACACACACACACACACACACACATACAGGTATGCATTGTGATGCTCGAGTAGGCAACACTGAACATACTGGAATTTTAGGGGAGGGGTACAAACGGGGATGTGCATCTGTGCCCACTAGTTGTTGCCCATCATTACTGAATGTTACTAGAGGTAAAATGGGGAAGCCATAAAGAATGCTGGGCATATTCTAATACATACTATTGGCTAGCATTGTACAGAAGCTAAGAGCCCTCCTTAGAACATTCTAGAATGCTCTAGAATGTGAGTAATTCCGTGGCAGCTGCAAGGAGCTCCTCAGCAAACAAATTATTTATTCATTATTTATTTATTAAGTTAGATTTACTAGGCCTGGGAGGTGATTTTTTCTGCCATTTTATACTTGTACATGCATAGAGTTTTAGCAATTGATGCCTATTGGCTGCTTTCAATTTAGATTTTAAATTGAGAACTTGTATATCACCCTATTGTAAGCTGCCCTGAGCCCTACTGTATGGAAAGGCGGCTTAGGAAATCTAATAAATAAATAAATAGGCTGCCCTTCCCTACAAGCAGGGCTCGAGGCAGCTTACAACAAAATAACATACAGTAAGTAATTTAAATTAAAACCACCATTAAAACTACCTAAAAACAGATCAATAAATAAGACAATATATACATTCAATGTGGAAAGGGTCTCCTAAATATCTGAGGATCTACAAGTCTGTAAAATTGGGGTGTCTGCTATGTCCAGTGCATAGAGCCCTGTGAACAGTTCTGATAATGCATAATATCCTGATAGGTCAAGATGGGTAGGCGTGTTAGTCTGTCTGTTGCAGTATAGGTCCATAGCCAGGATTTTTTTCATCTGGTGGCATTTAAATTTACAGTCCAATAGCACCTTAAAGACTAACAAAATATGTGGCAGGGGATGAGCTTTCATGAGTCACTGCTCACTTCTTCAGATACAGCTAGAATGGGAGTCCATCTGTCCTGTTTATTGGAAAGAGAGTGATTTCAGATGCCGAATGACATTAGGAGGCAAATGACAATAGCAGGTGAATGGCAACAGCAGGCGTTGATTGGATTTAGGTGCGAAAGTGCAGAGGGGTAATAGCATAATATCCTCAACTTGAAACTGAAGTCTATAGCAATCATACTGAATATCTGAGAGCCCAAATGAACACTTGAGGGGGGAAACAGATAAAGTCAAAGCAAATAACAAAGGAGCTTGGTACCCATTCAGCAAAGAACACTACGTTGAGTCCACTTCTGTAAATATGTGTCAGACTCTGATGTTGGGCTTTGGCAAGCTGTGGTCCTGCCTTGGCACAGTCTGAAGGTCTCTGTCTCCTCAGAGGTAAGTGCAGATGTGGACGGTCTGAACCCAGACAATATGTGCTTGACTTTGAGAGTCAAGGTCAATGCAATGTTCTGCATATTGTTGCATTTACAATTCAAAGGGTCCTCACTTGTTTTGAAAGATCGAGTCATGTAATCTTTCATTAAAATCTGCCTCCATTCCTGAGGACTGGAAGGTAGCTAATGTCACTCCCATCTTTAAAAAGGGTTCCAGAGGAGATCCGGGAAATTACAGGCCTGTCAGTCTGACGTCAATACCGGATAAGTTGGTGGAAACTGTTATTAAGGAAAGAATTGGTAAGCACATTGATGAACAAAAACCATTGAGGCAGACTCAGCACGGGTTTTGTAAGGGAAGATCTTGTCTCACTAACCTGTTAGTGTTCTTTGAGGGGGTGAACAAACATGTGGACAAGAGGGACCCAATAGATATTGTTTACTTTGACTTCCAGAAAGCTTTTGATAAAGTTCCTCATCAAAGGCTCCTAAGCTAGCTCAAAAACCATAGGATAAAAGGACAAGTCCTTTTGTGAATCAAAAACTGGCTAATTAATTGGAAACAGAGAGTGAGTATAAATGGGCAATTTTCTCAGTGGAAGGTGGAGAGCAGTGGGGTACCACAGGGATCAGTACTCGGTCCAATGCTTTTTAACTTGTTCATTAATGATTTGGAGTTGGGAGTAAGCAGTGAAGTGGCTAAATTTGCAGATGATATGAAGTTGTTCAGGATGGTGAAAACCAGCGAGGATTGTGAGGCATTCCAAAGGGATCTGTCGAGGATGGGTGCATGGGCATCAATGTGGCAAATGGGATTCAGTGTGGCCAAGTGCAAGGTGATGCACATTGGAGCAAAAAATCCTAACTATAAATACACATCGATGGGGTCCGAACTGGCAGAGACTGAACAAGAGAGAGATCTGGGAGTCGTAGTAGATAACTCACTGAAAATATCAAGACAGTGTGTGACTGCAATAAAAAAGGCCAATGGCTATGCTGGGGATTATTAGGAAGGGTATTGAAAACAGATCAGCCAATATCATAATGCCCCTATATAAATCAATGGTGCGACCTCATTTGGAATACTGTGTACAGTTCTGGTCACAATACCTTAAAAAGGATATTATAGCTTTGGGAAAAATACAGAAAAGGGTAACTAGAATGATAAAAGGTTTGGAGAACTTTCCATATGAGGAAAGGTTGAGGCACTTGGGACTCTTTAGCTTGGAGAAAGGACAGCTGAGGGGTGACATGATCGAGGTTTATAAGATAATGCATGGGATAGAGCAGGTATAGAAAGAGGTACTTTTCTCCCTTTCTCACAATACAAGAACTCGTGGGCACTCAATGAAATTGCTGAATGGTCAGATTAGAATGGATAAAAGGAAGTACTACTTCACCCAAAGAGTGATTAACACTTGGAATTCACTGTCACAGGAGGTGGTGGTGGCTACAAGCATGGACAGCTTCAGGAGGGAATTAGATAAATATATGGAGCAGAAGTCCATCAGTGGCTATTAGCCACAAGGTATAGATAGGGACTCAGGGGCAAGTGATGCTCTGTATTCTTGGTCCTTGGGGGGAGGGTCAAAAGTGGGAGGGCTTCAAGTGTCCTGACCCCACTGGTGGACCTCCTGATGGCACCTGGTATTTTTGGTCGCTGTGTGACAGAGCGTTGGACTGGATGGGCCATTGGCCTGATACAACATTGGCTTCTCTTATGTTCTTATGTTCTAATGGTGTCCTGCCCTTAAGCTTTACAGCATGAAGCCCTTGACGGTGTCCTTAATTTCATGTAGAGCTTTGTGGATTACTAGGAATAAGGCCTGTTGTGGAAATAAATACAATGAGCTCTAGAAAGAGGCTCTGGGCAGGTGCTCTGGCTTTGGGCACTCAGCATCAATTTTCTGTGGTGACCTCAGCAGGGTATGATGAAAAAGAATCCACCATTTTGTCCAGGGGAACTGATCTCTGCCATTTGAAGAGCAGTTGTAATTCTGAGTAATCTCCAGCCCTCACCTGGAGATTGGCAATAATGGTTCCTCAGGAGGAAATGGCTGGTTTAGAGGGTGGAGTCTATGGCATTGTACCTGTCTAAAGTCCCATCCCTCCTCAAACCCCACCCTCAAATCTCCAGGAACTTCCCAACCTGGAGGTGGCACCCCATCTCCTTCCCAGCCAACCAAAAACCTACCTTTATCTGCCCCTCTGACTTCAGCTTTCCATCTCCCTCCCCCACCTGCAGCTTCTGCCTAGGAAAACTACAGTCTTTCTCCACAGTGGGGACCCAAGCAGGATGGAAGCAACCTCAGCGGGGTATAATGACACAGAGTCCACCCTGCAAAGCAGCCGTTTTCTCCATGGGAACTGATCTCTGCTGTCTGGAGAGCAGTTGTAATTCTGAGTGATCCCCAGCCCTCACCTGGAGATTGGCAGTGATGATTCCCCAGGAGGAAATAACTGATTTAGAGAGTGGAGTCTATGGCATTCTATTCAGCTGAGGCCTCTCCCCACCCCAAATTCTGGCTTCCACCACAATATCTCCAGGAATTTTCCAATCTGGAGCTGGTAGGTCTGGAAAGAGCCTCCTGCCTTTGCCTTTTTTCTGACAGAACCAAGCTTCATTGCCTAGCAACAGCCACTGAGGAAAAAGTTAGCTCCACATGAACCAAGCAGAAGTATCTTCATCAGGAGAGGCAGCTATTTTTTTTTTTTTGGCCCCCCGAAGGGGATTTTTTATTGCTTTTTTGTAATACACTACAGAACTACAACAAAGAAAAAGGGAGGGGGCTAACAACTAGGGAGAAAGGAAAGTAAACCCACACTAAACTAAAAACCCAAGAGGAGGAGATCCTTAACCTAGTTAGAACCTATGTTAGTGCTCTTTTTGTTAGTACACAATGCATGCTGTGAGTGCTATCTATCCCTGATCAAAGATTAGCTAGTTACTTGTTATGGGAGAATTCCAGAGCATCCCCCAAACTCGTTTCATAAAGGCAATTTACAGAGTCCTTCTGCCTTTACTTAGGCTTTCTCTCCGAGGGTGTGGAGCCACTCAAACCAGTTTCACCGTCTTCTTTGGTTCCCAGATGGCATTTCAGGAATTCCTTAGCCTTATACACGGAGTCAATCTTCTCTCTCTTATTGTGTAGCTTAAAGATGACCCCTTCTGGAACTGCCCATTTATATGCGATTTGATTCGTTTGAAGAAAGAGAATTAAATCTTTGTAGCTCATTCGTTTTTGATGAATTTCAAATGGAATGTCTTTTAAAGTCTTGATAATAGCATTTCCCAGTTTCAGCGGAGTTGCTGATGTGGCTTTTAAAACTGCATCTCTAGTTTGTCTTCTTGAAAATCTGACTGTTATTTCTCCAGGTAGGCTATTCTTTTTGGTGTAATTGGAATACACCCTATACGCTGCATCCATATCATGCATTATTTCTTCCGATTTCAAGCCTACTACTGACGCAATAAGATCACTGAGAAGCTTCTTCAAGTCTTCCTTCGGTGACTCAGGAACTCCCTGGAATCTGAGAATCATATTCACTTTCTCCATTTGTAGAAACAACAGTCTATATTCCTGGTGATTCTGTTTGTTCGTTATTTGGTCCACTCTCTTCTTCAAAATCTTGCTTTGGGTATGCATCTCTTTCACTACTTCCATCATTTGCTCTGTCTGCTTAGCTGTTTCGGCCAGCTGGAGCTGTTGCACTGTGAAAGTCTGATTAAGAACAGTTAACTGCTGGTTAGTACCAGCGAGTTGGTCCATAACAGGCTTGAGCGTATCTGCTAGCAGTCTCATTACGTCCATTCCCTCTTCTTCCGGTCTTGGACTTTGACCGCCCATAAGTTTCAGTTTCATTCCTTTCCTCCCTGAACTCAACATCTTGGTCAATTGTTTACAAAAGCCAATCACTATTTCACCACCTCTGAAAATCGCTTACGCTTTAAATCCGCTCTGATAAGTCTCTCAAAACAAGCCAAATGTTTGATTTTTCCCTTCCCCCCTCTCTTTTTCTGCAACTTTTCTAGCTCACGGGGGCGGTTCCCTCCACTTTCCAGTTACCGATATGGGGGGGCTAAGGGATCTTCCAGTTAATTCTGATTTCGATTATTTCCAGCTCATGTTCATTGTTGGCCACTTTTGAGCTCGTTTCTGTTTCCGCTGAACGCTCGATCTCAGGCGCTTGTCCAGGTCAGCCTAGCTAGTGTCATGTGGCCACACAGCGGTAGGACCATCAGGGCAGATGGACACCTCAATTTGCCGGCATTATGCCATTGAAGAGGCTACCCACCCCAAGCCCTATGGCTTGGAACCCTACCCAAGGGTTCCGTGGGAGAGCTGCATCAGCAGTTCCCCTCCAAACCACCGGCAGTGGGTGGGAAAGAGGAGTGGACCCAGCCCCTAGCCATTGGACATGAGTACTCTTGAGTGGTGGTTGATGGTCCAATGGCTGATAGAGTGCACAACACAGCCAATGGGAGGGCTGGAAAGTGCCAATGTGTTAGAGCGTTTATATATATCAGACGTGGGACTGGAGAATGAATACCAACACCTTGTAATCCCTACAGAGCTTTGCCTTCTCTCACATTTCATGGTGATCATTGTGTAGACTGGTATTTCAGTGTCTGTATTTACTACATTTTTATCCCACCCTTCCTCCAAGTTCCAGGCCCAAAGAGTGCCCGGCTGTCCTCAACCTTTTCGGCCCTCGCTTCAACTTGGTGGAACTCTCTGCTGGTTAACATCAGGACCCAGAGGGATTGGCTACAATTCTGCAGGTCCTGCAAGGTACAGATGTTCCACCAAGCATATGGTTGAGGACAGCAATGGTTTTTAATAACAGTTTTTAACAACGGTTTTTAACAGCAATGGTTTCTTAACAGTTTAATAGTTCTTAAGAATCATTTGATTCACAATCTGCTTCCACCCCTTTCCCCCCATTGCTAATGTAAATTGGGGGGGGGGGCAGAATTCTGTGATGGCGCCATGTGGTTATTGGGCTTTAGAAATGTATCATAAATTGTTTAACAGATTTTATGTGTTTTATATGATTTTGATGTGAACCACTCTGAGCCCTCTTGTGGGGAGGGTGGTCTACAAACCTAATGTCATCAATAGATAAATAAGGAGTTCAGGGCAGTGTGCATAATTCTGCTTAATTTCATCCTCATGACAACCCCCTGCCCCACTGCACACATGAAGTAGGTCACGCTGCGATAGAAGAACTGGCCAGTGTGCTTCACAGTTGAATGGGGAACAAGGGTCTCTCCCTAGTCCATCTGATACCCTAACCACTGCCCCCCCCCCATTTGTGTGGCTTTAGGAGAGCCTTGTCTGCCCATTTCGCATCCCCTCATGTCCTAGTGTCACAGAAGTCTCATATCTCTTCCCACCCCATAGACCAGGGGTGTCAAACTCATTTGTTATGAGGGCTGGCTCTGACATAAATGAGACCTTGTTGGGCCGGGCCATGTGTGTAATGCCAGGTAGTGGAGATGTAGACTTTATAGAGGACGCAAACACAAAGGGTTTTTTTTAATTTAAAATAAAAACATGCTTCAAACATTAGCACTCTTGCAATATTTTGTTTATTTAACAGTGTCTGATAACTGACCCCTCTTGCCGTGAATTATTGTATTGAAATGTCTGTGCTGTTGCAATCTGGAGTATGCTGTTCAGGTGTGTATCTGTAAGCTGCAAACCTTACGATGACGCAGCAGCAGCAGAACTGGAAGAGGAAGCAAAAGACAGACAGTTCCACTGTGGGCCTGACAGAAGCACTCTGGGGGCCTGATCCAGCCCCCAGGCTGCATGTTTGACACCCCTGCCATAGACTGTAGTATTATATTAGTCACCATCTCATAGGTCCAGCTCTCTAGTTCCAGCTCCTGCCAACCTAGCAGTTTGAAAGCAAAAAATTGCAAGTAGATAAATAGGTACCACTTCAGTGGGAAGATAACAGCGTTCCCTGCGCCTTGGTGTTTAGTCATGCCGGCCACATGACCACGGAAATGTCTTCGGACAGCACTGGCTCTTCGGCTTTGAAATGGAGATGAGCACCACAACCCTAGAGTTGGATTCGACTGGCTTTCGAGCAAGGGAACCTTTACCTTTACATAGGTCCAGTTATTTATATCACAGGGGAATCTAGATGTCAGGTCTCTTGTCCGCTATACAAATTTGAAAGGTATATTTTTCAGGATTCATAACCTTGTAAATATTTATTTACTGGGGAAGAAAACTCACCTGTCATCAGTCCAAGGCATTTTTATTTATTTATTTATTTATTTATTTATTTGTATTGGCCTCTGGATACTGAGTGAGCCTCGCTCGGCTAGCTACAAATTAATGTAGTCTGGCAAAAGTGGGGGGAGGGGCCATAGCTCTTTACTGCGGGTATTCCTCATAAGACAATAGCAGATGGATGCGCTCCCAGAGTAAAGATATGTTATTTGAAATTGGCCTTATATTTAAATAGGGGATGAGCTGGCATTTTGTCGTGTCAGCTAATGAAACTGCTGGGGAAAATCTGCCGATGAAAAATAGACAATTAAATAGTTTCTCTGGATACAAAAAAAGAGATGAAAGGATTTGCATACTCCTTCAAAATGATGACTTGGCTTTTCTCTCATTCCGGATAAAGACAAAGGGCAAATGTAAATCTAAAATAAGGGCGGAGAGCCACTTCAGGTTATCAGAGTTATTAGTCTTGCTGCTGACGCTAGCAGAGACAGGCTTCAAGTAGTGTGATGCACACACTCATGCACAGACGCATGCACACACACACTTCTGACAAGCTTTGGACTCCAAAAGAGGAATATTTAAGCTCCTCTCCCTGTTTTTGATGGTCTCCCCCATGTCCCTGCAAATGGACAAAACAAAAGGGAAGGTAGGAAAATAATGGCCTTGAGCAGCTGATACCTGACTCAATAAGCCCACATTCCTTCAGACATCGTGACGAATTGATCGATCGGGACAGACAGGAGTACTGATTGCTGTTGGGAGTGCTTAATCACTCCCCCCCCATTGTATGCAGACTGCAGAGCATGATTTGGATTTGTGTTAGAATCATAGAATGTTAGAGTTGGAAGGGACCTTGCAGGTCATCTAGTCCAACCCCCTGCACTCTGCAGGAGCATAGCCGAAGGATAGCCCTATATACCTACAACATATCCGAGAGATGGTTGTCCAGCCTCTGCTTGAAAATGTCCAGGGAAGGAGCATCCACCACCTCCCAAGGCAGATTGTTCCTGGTTCAGGCGCAAGAGTTCATTTTTATACCCCACTTTCCTCCACCCAAAGGAGTCTCAAGACAGTTTACAATTGCCTTCCCTTCCTCTCCTCACACCAAATATCTTGTGAGGAAGGTGGTAGGAGTGAGATGGAAGGGTGTGTTCATGTCAACAAGCTGTGCTTTTGTCTCTGTGGGACAAGCAGAGATTGGTTGTGACATCTGAATGTGGCCAGTGTTGCAATGATACTCCCATCCCATTCTTTTTTGGGAAAGGCTCTTTCAGGATTTTACAGCATGCCCTTTTGTTGTCTTAATTAAGTGTGTTTCCCTTGGTTTTATTTCTTTGTTTTATGTTATTCATTCAAAAATATTTGAGGCAGCTTCTCATGTCTACAAATGAAACGAAGAAAACCTAGAAATTGAAATAAAATTGACAACAAAGCAAAAAAAAAAATCAGATAAAAAACAGTAGCTAGAACCATGGCTAACATGCCATTAGCTGAAAATAGAATAGCAACACAACAACACAGAGAAACAAAGCAGCAGAAAATAGACATACTGGTGATGTGGGAATCACTCAGCAAAATGCCTGGATGATTTTTAAAAATGCAGTCACCTGGCATCTAATTGTTAGTCTCTCAGACACCGAAGGATCTACTGAGTTGATATTACACCACAGTTGAGTTGCCACCACAGAGAAGGCCTCTGGTTGCCACCTGTCTTAATTTAGGAGATTGGGGACAAAGAACAAAGTTTCAGATACTAATGACAACTGAGATCAAGTGAGAGTAAGTAGTCCTTCAAACATCTTGGTCCCAATCCAGCATTAAAGGAAAGAACTAACAGCATTTTGAATTCTGCTTGGAATTCAACAAGGAGCCAATTCTTTTAGGACTGGCAATATGGTTTCTCTATACTTTTAACCAGTCACAGCAATCTTGTGTTTTCTAAGCTAACTAACCTTTCCTGATATACAAAGGCAGCCTCACTTAGAGTATGTTAGAGTAATCTAATTTAGATGTGATTTGAGGATGGATAACATAACATAACATACCTTTGGTGGGAAGGTAACAGTGTTCCGTGCACCTCGGCATCTAGTCATGCCAGCCACATGAACATGGAGACATCTTTGGACAGGACTGGCTCTTTGGCTCGGAAACAGAGATGAGCACTACCCCCTAGAGTCGCATTCGACTGGCTTTTGAGCAGGGGAAACTTTTACCTTTTACCTTAACAGAAGAACATAACAGAAACCATGTTGGATCAGGCCAATGGCCCATCCAGTCCAATACAGTGGCCAAAACTCAGATGTCATCAGAAGGTCCACCAGTGGGGCCAGAAGACCCAAGCACCAAGAATACCAAGCATCACTGCCCCAGACATAGTGTTCTCTCTATACCTTGTAGTATACCACTGATGGACCTCCACTCTATATGTTTATCCAATCCTCTCTTGAAACTCTCTATGCTTGTAGCTGCCACGACTTCCTGCAGCAGTGAATCCCATGTTTTCATTACTCTTTGGGTGAAGAAGTACTTTCTTTTATCTGTTCTAAACCTACTGCTTATTACTTTAATTGAGTTCCTTCTGTTAACTGTTAACTATAACTATTAACTATAACTGTTGCCAAAGCCCACTTTCTGAGAAAAGGGCATAGCTGGTGTATGAAGTGAAGTTGCTTTTAGGTGTTATGCTGTGAACCCCAGAGGAGACCTGAGCCTCTACCTGTGGACACAGATCCAAAAGCATCCTCCAGCTATGAGTCTTCTTATATAGGGGAATGTCACCTTGTCCCAAACTGGTTGACTTCTTAATGCTGGGGATTAATGTTATTGACCAACCGTGGCTGTATCTTTTCTGGTTTGTTGCAATGGTGGAATCAGCTGCCTAGGAGGTGATGAGCTCCCTCTCACTAGCAGTCTTTAAGCACTTGTCAGGGATATTGTAGGCCAATCCTGCGTTGAACAGGGGGTTGGCCTGTATGGTCCCTTCCAGCTCTGTGATTCTATGCTTCTATTTCATATGCATGCATTTTTCCTATGTGCTTTTGGGGGCTGAAGGGTTGGAGAGTGTTTCATGGCCTAATATGACTTCCTCAAAAGGTCTGCCTTGGCATCCAGCCTTCTATGGAACTTTCCACTGCCAAGCTTCAGTGCCCAATATTACTCTGAGACACTGAACAGTGACTCCCAGCATCAGCTCCAATTTCTCAGTTGCAGCCTACCCCTCCGCAACTCAGTGTTAAAAGCTATTCTGTGTAGAGTTTTCTGAATCCCTCTTCTCCATGCTTTATTCAGATTGTTTTAGTGGGTTTACAACAGTGTCAATCATCCACAGCCCCCTTATGAGCTCCTCTTCTGAGAAGCTGATATTGCACCAACTGTCATGTTAGGTTTGGTATATTCATGAAGGAAAGAACAGTCCAGGGAGTGCCAAACCACAATTAGAGTGTTTGTTCTGTGCAATTCAGATTATACTTTGATTTTTTTAAAAAAATATGGTTTTAATGCTCTATATTACTGAGTAACTGTTAAGGTTTCCACCCTCTAGGTGGTAGCTGGAGATCTCATGGGATTATAATCGATCTCCAGGCAACAGAGATCAGTCCACCTGGAGAAAATGGCCCCTTTGGGAGGTGGACTCTATGGCATTATAACCCATTCTCTCCTCTCCCATCCCCAAACCCTGCCCTCCCCAGGCTCCACCCCCCAAATCTCCAGGTGTTTCCCAGCCAATACCTGGCATCCCTAGCTAACATCAAGGTATTAAAGCCACTGAGTTTAGAAGGGTGCAATTCTGCTTAGGACTGCACTGTAAACGTAGAACGTTTTAAAATGCTTTATACTGCCATGATATTACAGCTCATCTCCGGACTACAGAGATCAGTTCCCCTTGAGAAAATGGATGCTTTGGAGGATGGACTGCATGATATTATACCCCTCTGACATCCTTGTCCTCCCCAGGCTCCACCCCCAAATCTGAAGGTTTCCCAACCTGGAGCTGGCAGCCTTATTCCCCCATCCCCTGTCAGTGGCCAGGGTGGACCTGACAACCCTAGGTGAAGGCTGAAGAGCAGATTGAAACATTCTCTGTCATTGCTGAAATCCAAAGGTCAGCATTTCATACCTAGCTTTCTGTCAGGGAACTAATTAAGAATCTAATGAGAAGGTGAAGACTTGGAGGAGGAGGAGGAGGAGGAGGAGATTGGATTTATACCCCACCCTTCACTACCCAAAGGAGTCTCAGAGCGGTTTACAAACTCCTTCCCCTCCCCACAACAGACACCCTGTGAGGTAGATGGAGCCAAGAGAGCTCTGACAGAAACTGTTCTTTTTTCAAGAACAGCTGTGCCAGAACTATGGCTTGCCCAAGGTCATCCAGCAGGTGCAAATGGCGGAGTGGGGAATCAAACCCAGTTCTCCCAGATTAGAGTCTGCACACTTAACCACTACCTGAACAGCTAGAAAACCCCAACTCAAAGCTTGCAAGGCATCTTGCCAGAGCTCTCTAAATGTAAACTTTTCCAGAGTTAAATATTTTGTCAAAGGCTTTCACGGCCGGAGTTCATTAGCTGCTGTAGATTGTCAAAGGCTTTCACGGCCGGAAAATCTACAGCAACTAATTTTCCAGAGTTCTCCCACCCAGTGCACAGATGCACACCCATGCAGGAAATTTCACAGCATTATCTGTGTTAGTCTGCTGCAGCAAAATTAGATAGAAGTACCAAGGCATCTAAATGACTTACAACATTTATTTTGGAACAAAATTCAAGTTCAATGGCACCTTAAGATCACTGAAGTTTTATTCAAGGTATAAGTTTTTGTGTGCACACACACTTCTTCAGATACATTGAAATGGAAGTTACTAGTCCATACAAATAGGTAGAGGTTGAGCAGCAAATTAGCATATAACATAATGAAGATGTTTAACAGATGAAGGGACCAAACAGGAATAACAAGCTTAGTTTATATGGTCACCATTTGTTTAGATTTAATTCCAGGGGAAAACTTAATTTACCATTCCCAATTACATGACATTCTACTATTTATTGCATTACATTACAATCGCTATTCCAATCTACTATTGCAAATAAGAAATATAATAAAGAGGATGTCTGGCCCTTCTTGGTAAGAATACAGATGTAAGGATTGAATGAGATTAGCATATGCAGTGGGATAACAAACCAATATCCCTGTTAAGTCCTCCCGTTTTCATTCCGAGTGTTGTAATAACTTGTAATTCAGCAATTTCTCTTTCCACTTATTCCACTTATTCCACTTATTTCAGTACAAGCTGTTGGGAGTCAGGGCTCACTTGAAGTGTCCATTGTCAGTAGATATATCTGAAGTTACAAGCAACAGAAAGGCAGGAGTGCCCTTACTTAAAGTATAAATATGTATGTCTGCTATAGATGTACGCTTCCTGTATCTGATGAAGTGACTCTGTCTCATGAGAGAGAGAAAACTGTTAATCTCCAAAGGGGTACTGTACTTCTGCTTAATTTTATACTCATACAGAGAAATGGGTAGGATTAGGGTTGCAGTGCCTGGCAACTGGCGGGAGGGTGGTGGGCTAGGATATGGATATGGCCTGGCACAGGCTGTGGCATCACTTCACTTCTGGTAAAATATGGAAGTGACATACGTAGTTCTAGGAATCACCACAGTTTCCGGCGATTCCTAAAGCTACCTCATGTCACTTCTGGGTTGTTGTTTTTTACTGAAAGTGATACAGTCAGAGAAGAAGAAGAAGAAGAAGAAGAAGAAGAAGAAGAAGAAGAAGAAGAAGAAGAAGAAGAAGAAGAAGGAAGAAGAAGAAGAAGAAGAGAAGAAGAAGAAGAAGAAGAAGAAGAAGAAGAGATTGGATTTATACCCTGCCCTTCACTGCCCAAAGGCGTCTCAGAGCGGCTTACAAACTCCTTTCCCTTCCCCTCCTCAGAACAGACACCCTGTGAGGTAGGTGGGGCTGAGAGAACTTCTGACAGAAACTGTCTTTGAGAGAATAGCTGTGTCAAAGCTTGTGACTGACCCAAGATCACATCAGCAGGTGCAAGTGGAGGAGTGGGGAATCAAACCCAGTTCTCCCAGATAAGAGTCCACGCACTTAACCACTACACCAAACTGGCTCTCAAGAGAAGAAACCAGAAGAGAAACCAGAGTGATGTGACACAGCAGCTGGCTTTTTAAAAGTTTTTCTCTGATGGGAATGGAAGCGGGTTATTCCCCGCCCTGACTGGCAGCCCTTAAATAGCAGTTGTCGTTAGAATGATGTGGGAGAGGAATTCAGCATGCCGGCATCTTCCCTTGCAGTTTGCTGATAGAGAAAGCCGGGAAATGGGAACGCTGCTAACATACTGCTCGTGAGGAGAGTCTGGCTGCATATTGGTTATGGCTGTTCTGTTCTTGTGTGTTCAAACAGCACTGAGCAGGAGCAAGCGGTCTCCATGGGGGGAGGGGTTCAAAGCGTGGGCCCAGAGCAAATGCTCATCTCCGACCACTTGAAATGTGTTGATCTTGCTGCCATGCAGCCAGTCACCGAAGAGTCTCTTTCATAATGGCGGCCAGCTGGCAGACCACGAGAGAAATCTAGGCTATAAACAGCCACCACTTGGCCTCTGTAGCGGCCTTACATCTTCATTCAGCTAAATGAGCCTTTCAAAGGCAAGCCAAACTCTTCTATCTTCATTTGGCTTTGGAGGAAGAGTAAGCTGCCAAATATATATATATATCTCAGAGAATAGCTCTTCCCTTCATCTTAGGTGAGTGCTCTTCAACCTTAGCCATCTAATGAGTGCTTCGGAAGAAACAAAATAAACCAGGAGTTTAGTGGCATCTTAAGGACTAGAAAGTTCTCTTCGGCATAAGCCTTGTGAGTCATAAAGAAGTGAGGCCTGATTCACACAAGCTTATGTTTGGATAAAGTTCTTATGGTGCCATAGGACTCCTGTTCTATTTTAGGGCAAAAGACTAATTGGACTAACCTTCTGGAAATGCAGTCTTGAAAGAAGCAAGTGAATAAAGAAGAAAGAGAAAGATCTTCACCCCTCGGTCTGAGCTGCACCCACAACAAGCTCACTAACAAGTTGGATTTTACTGCCATAACTATGTAAATAGTTGGATCCCAAGGAACTGTCCCATTAACAGTGGCAGCTTCCTCTTGTTATCAGGAGACATCTCCTTATAGGTCCCACCATTAGCAGAACAGATTAATAAAAATAATAATACTTAATGGGATCCAAGACTGATCTTGTCAGATCTCAGAAGCTAAGCAGGGTCAATGCTGGCTAGCATTTGGATGGGAGACCATCAAGGAATACAAAGGTCATCAGGTGAAAGCAGGCAATGGCAAACCACCCCTGAACACCTCTTGCTTTGAAAACCCTATGAATTAAATAGGGATGGGCAGGAACTGGCTGATGAACTGAAGCTCATCACAGATTTTGACCAGTTTGTGATTCGTGAAGCAATGTTTGTGAACTGAAGAACTGCCATGAACTTTCATGAATTTTGATGCATTTCATGATGCCGCTCAGCTGTTTGGTTTAAATAGATCCAAGCCATTTCACCCTCTGCTTTCTGCCTGCCACTGCTGGGATCCATTTAAGCCACTGCATTCTGTTCCTCGTGGCCTTTTGTGGGGAGCAGAAAACAGTGGTTTAAATGGCTTGGAGGCATTTAAACCAAACCAAATGGCTCCCAGCCATTTAAACTAAACAACTGAGAGGTGGGGGTTAAATGGCCCCCTGCTTTCTGCTCCTCATAGCTTTTTGTGGGGAGCAGAAAGCAGGGGTTTAAATGGTTCTGAGTGAAAAGCAGCAGGGAGCAGAAAGCAGGGGTTTAAACTTTAAATGGCGCACAAACTGATGCAAACCGGGTCTGTTCACAAACCAATCTTGTATGGGTTCATGGTTCAGCTTGTGGTTCAGCCATGAACCACAAATGTAACCAAACTACAAAAATGCAGTTTGTGCCCATCCCTAGAGGTAACCATAAGTTAGCTGTGACTTGATGGCAAAACACAGACACACAAAAGTAGGGTTGCCAGGGTGAGCCTGACAACCAACAGGAGGGTTGGGGGTCAGGGACAAGGGAGGGACATGTGACATTGGTAATGCTGTCAACATATCACTTGTGAGTACCATAGACTTTCTGGTGATTCCTAGAGCTACCTGTTGTCACTGGTAGTGATATACAGGTGCAGAGGCCAGCAGCTGAGAAGAACAGCAGGAAGCCTCCTGCCTTAGCATGAGGCCTGGCAACTCTGGATCCAAGCCAGAAACACTGTGTATGACTCCATTGTTAAGTGAAGAGCAATTCTAAAAGTATGGAAGCTTGATCATTGGAGGCGTGGTTTGCAAAGTTTCAGGTTGATTTTACAACAACATGTTAAAAACCCAATTTAGACTGTTAATGATCTCATTATTAACTGCACATATAGACTAAGCACCTTGCAAACACTGTAGAAGCAGATGTGTGCAAGGTGATTACAATAAATACCCACACATTGCTCAGCACAGCAGGAGAGCACTAAAGATGTGTATATCTCCAACCAATGTATCTTGTCTTCTCAACAATCTGATGTAATAGGCATCGACAAACCGTTAATTTAGACAACCTGCAATGTAATGACTGTCAACTGCAAATGTTATAGACCAGAAATAAATCTGGTTCCAAAATTCAGTTTTCTTGGGTGAATCTCCATCTAAAATATACTCCTGAAGGCCCCTGAACACCTGTGGACTGTCCAACGAATATATGACATTCAGAAACCATTTACAGACATCTTAGCAATACTTGATTTCGGTTTGAGATATCTGACAGGTGACATGTGGTGTGCTTTAGTATTTGAAAACATTTGTTGGTTAGAAAATGGGGATATTTTGTATTTGGCAACCATTGCTTTTGCCCAGGCAATATTTGATGGTCAACATATACAATCACAATTGGTATCTTGACGCCCAGTAATCACCAAGCACGAGAAACTACCAATAAATCCAAAAATACCCACATCTTATATAGTTTCAGATAGGCTGCCAAGTTGGTCTGCAGTAGAAAAGCAAGATCTGATGAAGGCGGCTTTGGCTCACAAAATGGGACTCTGGTTGTTCTTTAAGATGCTACTAGATGGGGAATCTTGCTCATATTCTAAATGTCGAATTCAAAGTAGGATTTTAAGACTGAGGTTTCATTAGAGTGGCCTTCGTGTTCAGTCAAGGGGGTCTGGTCACTCCCTGCAAACTTACAAGTGGCCTCTGTCCTTGGGTCCTTTATGGAAGTGTCAGTCAACCAGTATCCAGTAAAATGTATCATCACTTGAACCCTCATAACTCACTGGCATGATTAAGGGGAACCATATTGATGAGCAGAATCTCTCAGCACAGGTTTAAGAAGATCAGAAGAGCCCTGCTGGATCAGACGAGTGGTCCACCTAGTCCCCCATCCTGTCTCTCACAATGGCCAACCAGTTCCTCTTGAGGCATAGAGGCTGAGGCCTTCCCCTGATGTTGTGTCCTGGCACTGGTATTCAGAGTTTTACTGCCTCTGAATGTGGAGGTTCCTTTTAGTCACCATGGCTAGTAGACATTGAATCGGTCTAATCCCCTTTTAAAGCTGTCTATGCCCATGGTTTCTGCATAGACCCCACCCCCAAATCAAGGAGTGGCAACATTTTTGTTCTGAGTTTGAAGCCAGGCTGGGACTGCCCCTATACTGGCAATACTTTTGGGCTACCTTTTAGAAAATCCAGATGGGTACAGCTGATACAAGGCATAAGCCAGCTGTTGATTTAAATAAACCTCAGTTTTAACCTGTGACACAGCTCTTGCATCTTCCTTTTGAGATGTGGGGAAGGCAGGAGGCAATCAGATAATTATGTACAAATGTGCCATCAAGACACAACCAATTTATGGCAATCCCAGCAAGTGAGAAGCAGAGGTGGTTTGCTAATGCCTTCCTCTGCAGATTCTTCTTTGGTGGCCTCCCGTCCAAGTATTGATCCTGCTTAGCTTCTGAGATCTGATTAGATAAATCAGATAATTACTGAGAATCCAAATGATTACAGTCCATCCTCCTAGAATCATAGAGTTCGAAGGGACTTCCAGGGTCATCTAGTCCAACCCCCTGCACAATGCAGGAAATTCACAAATACCCCCACACACACACACACATACACACACATCCAGTGACTGCTGTCCCATGCCCAGAAGATGGCAAAAAAAAAGAACACCCTCCAGGATCTCCAGCCAAAGTGGCCTGAGAAAATTTGCTTCCTGACCCCAAAGTGGCAATCAGCTTTCCCCTGGGCATGCAAGAAGGGCCACAAAAATGAAACACTGATGCAACCCTTCTTGCCCTCCCTTTCACGAACTGCCTAAGTTCACAGAATCAGTATTGCTGACAGACTGCCATCCAGAGAAGGAGAGCCCACCACCTCCCAGGGAAGCCTGTTCCACTGAGGAACTGCTCTGTCAGGAAGCTCTTCCTAATGTTTAGCCTTTGCAGCTGCAATCTGAAACCCAGGCACATTTTTAACAGTTTGATTAAAAAAAAAAAAATCTCTATTTTTTTCTTGATTAAGGAACAGTGGGAGCATACATCAATGCACAAAAGCTCCCATCTGGATTGGAGCAACCACGGGGTCTCTGCTGACCTGCTTGATCATAGTGCAGTATGTATATTTCTGTTAAGCAGAACCCCTGGTTATCAGAATGCTTTCCTTTGTCCTTCCTTATTTCGTTCCAGCCATTTGGATAAATGGAGTGGATCATTAAGTGCTCTGTTTAAACCGCCTCCTGTGCATTATACATTCACAATAGGTACATGTCATATGGCTTAGCAGATGCACTCGGGCGTGAAATTATTCAATTTGTGTGCAGTCAGAGAAGTTAAGCTTATATGAAAACTAACCTGTAACAATTATATGTTTAGGTTTCACGTCTTTGACTTGAGTGAAAGTAGCCGTGACCCTTGTGTTGCCAAGGAGGATTTGAACAGAATTCAGAGATGTAGCAGGCAAATGTTAGGATACCAAGCTAGAATGGATAAACTTGGACATTCAGTGGATATTTCTCTCTCTTTCTTGGCAGTGTAAGGGTCACAGCTACTCTCTGTGAAGTCAAGATGGGAAATCTAAATCCTTCGTGATACAATTTTTCCAGCTGTGCCTAGCTAGGGACCTCTTGCCTTATATCAGCATGGGTCAGATTCCTGGAATGTTGAGCCCTTTTCTTAAAATTGATCTCTGGCTCTTCCAAAGTGATGATCTTCCTCTGCTTTGCTGCCATCTTTGCAAAGGCCAGGTTTCCAGTCTGCTGCCAGCAGAGTGTTATATATTAACCCAGGACTGTGCACGCAGTCAGGGTTTGCACATGGTCATGCGAACGGGTGAAGCTTCGCATCCGAGAACAATGCAGAGTGTGGATCCTAGAAGGGTCCAATAGGGCAGCTAGGATCCAGGAAAGGACTTATGGGGTATGGGTGCAAAGTAGAAAACCTATCATGGGGAGTGGGATATGGTTTTGTTGGGTGATTTAAGCCAGACTTCGGGCTGGCTATTTTGTCTTAGTTTCATGTTCTTCAATAAACTATGAGCTGTTTCACTAACAATGCATCTAGAACCCAGTGTTGGGATCCTTAGAGACGTGTGTGCCAATGCTCCCTCTAAGCTGTGGCGTCTTGTGAGCAAAAATGCTACTTTGTGAGCTACTGTCAGACTCCTGCAGCAATCAGTTCCCAACAACTTTCTTGCAAAGAAGTAAAGTTTATTGAAACGTTGAAGTATGCAGGTTGTCTTTATGCATCTTGTGTCAGAACTGATAATAAGCCCGCGAAGCAGATAGATATACATAATTCAAGAAGGTCCCCTGATGGCCTGGAGCCAATCACAGAACAGGTAGAAGCCCGCCAAAGCTAACAGGTCTAGTTTCCCCAGAGAAAGCTGGTGCTAGACACCAAGGTCAAATGTTCATGTTACAGAGATAAAGAAACACTGAAGGCACAGAGAAAAGAACCTTAAAAATCCAGAGCCCCCCCCCCACTCCATGGCAGCTAAAGGCCTAGCTGACAGCTACTGTCTTTAAAGTTATATGAGTGAGCAATTGGCTACTGCAGGGCTCTTTTTGTAGCAGGAACTCCTTTGCATAGTAGGCGACACACCCCTAATGTAGCCAATCCTCCAAGAGCTTACAGAGCTCTTCTTATAGGGGCTACTGTAAGCTCTTGGAGGATTGGCTACATTAGGGGTGTGCCACTTACTATGCAAAGGAGTTCCTGCTACAAAAAAGAGCCCTGGGCTATTGAATAAATTAGCTTGCTCTGGAGCCATCCTTCCTAAGAAAAAAGAGTGTGAGCTAGAGGCTAAAAAAAACTGTGAGCTAGCTCACCCAGCTTAGAGGGAACACTGGTGTGTGCCCATAAAAGAAACAAAAAAACAAAAAGCTGGGGCAAAATATTGCAGGCAATCAGTATTTTAAACGCATAGTTCAACTAACTACCCATAATCTCTCTGCGTACCTCCTGTTACTTTGGGTGGCACAGCAACATTAAAACATCTAATGCTGACAAGTTGGGTACTTTATGCCAACCATCTGTAGGCACCATGAGGGAAAAGAGAATGTGATATTAGAAGAATTTCCTTGTAACGAACATGGGCTTGGATCCAGTGATGAGAAAGTGGGAAAATAAATGGACTTTGCAGAGTTCTGCAAGATACTGTGCAAATGTTTAGTGCTTTCTTCCGTATATCTTATAGTGATCAGAAATTGGTTCTGCAACATCTTGTACAAGTAGAAAAAGGGATCAGAATATGTTATGTTTAACTTAGTGCAAGGGTTTTATTTTTTTTCACATGTCCTCTTGCACAAGAGCCCTAGTGCATGTGTGGATCCAAGCCGTTACTTCTTTGTGAGCTACTAGAGTTGGAGAAAGGAAGACAAGAATTCTCTGGGGAGCCATTCCAAGTGTCCTCATGTAGGTCTGTACAGTGCAAAAAGTGAGAAGAGGAGAATGTTGCACACAAAATAAATGGGGTTATTTGGGGATATGTTAAGATAGCAGCTTTGATGTCTACCCATTCAGAATCAAGACTGTGTTGTCTGCATGATCCCATTTTCAGTCCTATTTTTAGATCAAGCAAAATGTGAAGGATCCAGCTAGGTTTTGTGCCACTAGAAAAGGAAGAGGTTATCCTCCTTCGATCACTTCAAAAGACTATGCTGAGAATTGCAGGACTTGGCTGGATAAAATCCATGAGGGACGGGGGTGGGTAGTGAGGAGGGGAATTGGCTAAACTTGATCAGAAAGCTGGCTGGATCCAAGCCACAATATTGGAGGCTAGTATTTCTATAGAGAGAGAGGACTGTTACACAATATCACTGTGGCCAGATTAAAAAAAAATATGACTGTCACATGTTCATAAGGGGACCAGTGTTCCCTCTAAACTGAGTTAGTGTGAGCTAGCTCACAGTTTTTTAGCCTTTGGCTAGCACATTTTTGTCTTAGCTCAGGAAGGATGGCTCCGGAACAAACTAATTTATGCAGCAGCCCAATCGCTCGCCCACAACTTTAACGCCAGGAGCTCACAAAGTTGAATTTTTGCTCACAAGACTCCATGGCTTAGAGGGAGCATTGAAGGGGACTACAAGTACGTGGGGGATACGGCAATGAAAGTAGATGCACATCAATGTGAAGCAGCTCGGAGAGTGTAGGTACAGAATAGATCAAGATGGGCAGCCATGTTAGTCTGTCTGTAGCAGTAGAAAAGAGTAAGAGTTCAGTAACACCTTAAAGACTGTGGCAGGGTATGAACTGTCATGAGTCACTGCTCACTTCTTCAGAAACAGCTAGGATGGAAGTCCACCTGCTCTATATATTGGAAAGTGGAGTGATTTCAGATGCTAAATGACATTAGCAGGCAAATGGCAATAGCAGGTGAATGATAATAGCAGGCATGATTGGATTTAGGTGAGATATGCAGAGCGGTAGTAGGCGTGGAGAAATCAGCACTGGTAATGAGACAGGAAACCTAGGCCCAGGTGGATTGCAACTGATAACGAAGCTCAAGACAATGCATCTGGGTGTAGGATCTTTGGCCTCCTGAAATTCTGAAACTCATGAGGTTTACAATCTTAACCTCTCAACGCTTTCTCTGAAGACTTATTCCTTTCGTAGAACCGTTGTTCTTGATGTCTTTGTTTTAGTTGATTTCACTGACAGCAGTATACTCATCCATTTTATATTTTTCTTGCTGTTGATATATGTTCATTTTAAATTCATTTTCCAAATGAATCAAGAAATTTATCTCAAGTATCCTCCACCCATCCTCGTAGAGGGCTTTTGAAAAACACTGGTTGGAATCTGAGATGGATGTCACAGTAGACAAGACTGACCTTGACGGCCTTATTTGATAGAAGACAACTTTGTGTGTGCACATTTGTGTGTGTGCTCTCAAGAAGATAAGAGTCAGTGAAAAAGACAATCATGCTAGGAAAAGTTGAAGGCAGCAGGAAAAAAGGAAGACCCAACATGAGATGGATGGATTCAATCGAGGAAGCCACGAGGACCCTCAGTTTGCAAGACCTAAGCAAGACTGTTGATGATAGGACATTTTGCAGGTCATTAATTCTCAGGGTTGCCATAAGTTGGAAGCAACTTGATAACACTTAACACCTCCCCTCCCCCCAACTTTGGATTCACTGATTTGTCACTAAACGCACCAATTTGGATTTAATAAAATGTCATTAAACTTGCAGTGCAGTCTTAAATTACAGTGGCCAACTGGGCTAAAGAGAAATGTTCCATCTGTTTAATAAGGCTTAGGGGGGTGGTATTTTTGCATTTGTGTGTGTGTGTGTGCATGTGTACGTGCCCCCATGACTGGAAGTCATGGCAACTACTTGCAACTCCTCCCAATTGTGGTATTCTCTGGAGGTCTCCAATCCAAGTACTTGCCAGGGTTGGCCCTGCTTAGCTTCCAAGATCTAACGAGATTAGACTTGCCTGGGCTATCCAGGTCAGGGCCCTTTAATGAGAGCCAGTTTGGTGTAGCAGTTAAGTGCACGGACTTTAATCTGGGAGAACCGGGTTTGATTCCCCACTCCTCCACTTGCACCTGGCTGGATGACCTTGGGCAAGCCATAGTTCTGATAAGAGCTGTTTTTGAAAAAGAGCAGTTTCTGTCAAGAGCTCTCTCAGCCCCACCTACCTCACAGGGTGTCTGTTGTGGGGAGGGGAAGGGAAGGGAGTTTGTAAGCCACTCTGAGGCTCCTTTGGATAGTGAAGGGCAGGGTATAAATCCAATCTCTTCTCTTCTTCATCTTCTTCTTCTAATAAAGCTTGACAGGCTGTCATGTACCAGGGTGTGTTGTTTACCTCCGTGCCATGAAAAGTTTCAACTGGCCCATGTATTAGCAGTGTTACATCCTTCTAAGCCCATTGACTTCAATGGGTTTAGAACAGTTTGACTTAGTTTAAGATTGCACCATTGGAATATTTAATTAGGTCCAATTCTCACAGCAGTTAATATGGCCATCAGATCCTCTTGGGGGAGGTGTTTTTAGCGGCATTCCTTCTGCAATCCACTTGATGCTGTCAGCCAGTTTAGGGGAACTCAAAACAAAATGGGGGGGACCCAATCCCAATATTTATGCACAGGTCCAGAGGCAAAGGACTCAATGATGGAAAACAGTCAATCCCAAATGTCTCCCTTTTAGCTAGTGCAGCAATCCCAATTTGGGGCAAGGCATGAACCCTACTGAAATTAATAGTACTTCCAAAGTAAACATGATTTGGATCAGCCTGTTATTATATGTGTTTATGTTCTTCTGACCATCAAAGCATTTTTTCTTGTGGTTCATCTCATAAAGAGTTTAAATTAAAGCAAAATTTTAAAGGGAGTAGAGATACAATAGACTGTAGATTGGGGTGCACAGACAGTTAAGTGGGCCAGAAATGACCCTGAATGAAACTAAGTGGGCTGAATTGTGAATATGTGCCAGCATCAGGCCCCCCCACATCACAGCATCTGGTCTCAACTCATCAGGGTTTGGAATTTGGCTCAAATGGATGAGATGAAGACCACCACTTTGTTCCACAAATGTTACATGTCCCAGACTTTTGCAACCTCAGTGCAAGGAAGGGACAAAGGAATTTAACTCTTCAACCTTCACTCAGTTAAACGATTTAAAAATGGTCTTCCTGCTTTGTTGTTAGCATCTTGAAGAAACAAATGTCCTTTGTGGTGGTGCCTTCGAATGCCTTTGCCAAAGGATTTTCCTCCAGTGTCTTGAGGCCCTACTTCATTGGCATCCAGCTGCCCTGACACTGCTGTACAAGTTCTTGCTCAGAGCTGCAACTAATCAGGGGTATGGAGCGCAGCAGTGCTTCCTGAGTCACTAAAGGAGAGGGTATGCAGGCCCCAGACCATATGATAGACCACAACAATTTCAGTTCTTGTACCCCTTTGCCCCTACTTACCATAATAACACTCTGGGTGATTTCCCACTAAAGCTGCCTCGGGGTTGCGCCGCCGTTTGCCCGATACTGTTAGTCAATTTCACACTCGAAGCCGCGGGGCTGCATTTTGACCCGCGGCTTCGCCCGATTCCCCCGCAGTTTCGTAATCCTCAAAAAACAGGATTACGAAACTGCGGGGGGAATCGGGCGAAGCCACGGGTCAAAATGCAGCCCCGCGGCTTCAGGTGTGAAATTGACTAACAGTATCGGGGAAAAGGGCGGCGCAACCCCGAGGCAGCTTTAGTGGGAAATCACCCTCACTGTAACCAGCATATAAAGTCTCTCCAGTTCATCATTTAAGAATCTCAGTTGTACACAATGGCCTTATCTGAGAATATTTGTTTCCGTAACCACCAGCATTTTGAAAGATGGGGGATTCTCATTCAAAAATTGCCTCTGAATCTTCTCCATCAGTTGGATTACGGAGTTCAAAAAAACAGTAGGTAGCAATCTGTGGGTTATTTATTTTAATTACGTGAGGCAAAAAAAAGGGCATTCTGGAGAAGAGGAATATTGTAAAACTAATTACCATTTCAAACATAATCTTTTTTTTTTTTAAAGGCCATCCAAAAAGTGTATCAAAATTAAAAGGAATAGAATTTAAAAAAAAAAAAAAACACCAAAAGAGTAAACACGTTTCAAAAGAAATCAATGCTTGGAGACTACGAAGGGATCTGGTAACAAATTCATGGAACTCTGGAACACAGGCAGGCAAATTAGTTATTGACAGAAGAGCCACTCTGGAGTCAAGTGTCATCCTCCATAAATAGAGACAAGATTTGTTCTGCCAAACCTCCTGGCCTAGGCCATTCCAGCCCCGAGCCTTCCGAACCTAGAAGCGAACACGCATCAATGTTGAGCTCAGCTTTTGAATACAGGAACAGTACAGTGTTAAAAGTTGGGCTTCGGATTTCAGTGAAGCGTTTCAAGGTTAAACAAACCATATTGTGGGAGAGTGAATTACGGTGAGTCTGTAGTGAAAATTCACCTCGCATATGGAAAGCTGCCTTGCCTACCAGCTGTACCATTTCCATCCCTTGGAGACAAGTGAAACATTTCAAAATCTTGTTAAGAACCAAAGCTTCATGCTCAAATATTTCTGTGAGGTGACCCCCCCCCATCTTCCTTGCTCACCTTTTTTTGACCTTATTTGCTGCCTGGTCAGCAGTTCCTTCTGTGCCAATTTCCCTTGTTTGAATAAGCGTCACCTTCCTTAGTGATGTGATCCAGCCAATCAGGGATCACATAGCGCTCATCTGTAACAACATCATTATTGAGCCAGTCTGTACCTCTCCAATCTAACAACTCCACTCTATCGGCGGGTCTTTATGCTTGCGAGATTTAATCTCTTTCCTTCGGCTGTTGTTTCAGGCAGATATAGGGGTATCCCCTATAGGGATAGAACCTGCAATTGCCTCTATGGTGAACCTGATTCAGTTGCTCATATCCTTCTGCGCTGTCTCTAATACTCTACCATGCGCAGCTATTTGATCAGCCCCCATTTACCTCCCACAAGGAATCCGACTGACGACAATCTCAAAATTTTATTGTCTGATAAGTCCTCAGCAATTACTCTGTCTGTTGCTGAATTCTTGGCCTATGTTTGGAAGCTAAGGGTAAGAGCGTACCAGTCTTAATTTCCCTTGTGTTCAATTGGATTGTTATATATATATATATTTTTCTTTTTTAACTGTGCTCACTACTTCTGAGAAGTTTAAAAATGACCCCTTGTTGGTATAACTTGGTGTAGTTAAAGGTAAAGGTAAAGGTTCCCTTGCTCGAAAGCCAATCGAATCCGACTCTAGGGTTGCGGTGCTCATCTCCGTTTCAAAGCCGAAGAGCCAGCGCTGTCCGAAGACATTTCCGTGGTCATGTGGCCGGCATGACTAAACACCAAGGCGCACGGAACGCTGTTACCTTCCCACCGAAGTGGTACCTATTTATCTACTTGCAATTTCTTGCTTTCGAACTGCTAGGTTGGCAGGAGCTGGAACTAGAGACGGGAGCTCACCCCGTCATGCGGCACTCACGGGTCTTGAACTGCTGAACTACTGACCTTCCACAGCCTGCAGTTCAGCGTCTTAACCACTTGAGCCACCACAGCTCCTTGGTGTAGTTAGTTATGACCTATTAATTTGCTCTAATAGTCTACTTGTTCCATTGCCTTCTCTACTGCTACTGTGTTATGCCAATAAAGGTTTATGTATATGTATTGAGCCAGTCAGGTTTGGCTATCTGATACCAATAATCCTTAAGTCAGAAACAGGGCAGAAAGCAGTGCTGTTACTTTGAATGGGTTACAGGGAAGGAATAACAAAGCAAATATTTTCATCTTTTTGAAAAATCAGTGGAAGATGGGAAGATTTTTCAGAGACAGGAATGCATGAAAATCTTTCCGGAAAGTGGCAACTCATTTTGTTTTCACATTCAAAGTTTTCTTCCCCCCCCCACCCTGAATAATCACAAAGATAACCAGGACTATGTAAATTTCTTTATAATAGATGCTGGCAAAAAGATACCTCAAGTATCAGAACCACTTTCATGGGCATACAGTATACATTCATGGAATGAAGAGTCAAGAACTTCTTTACACAGAGAGTGATTAAAATGTGGAATGCACTGCCAGAGGATGTAGTGATGGCCACAGAAATAAACAGCTTTAAAAGGGGATTAGATAGATTCATGGAGGATAAATCAATCAATGGCTACTAGCCATGGTGACTGAGGGGAACCTCCACCTTCAGAGGCACTAAGCCTTGGAATCCAAGAGCCAGGAGGCAACATTAGGGGACAGCCTCAGCCTCTATCCCCTGTCATTGGCTGTCCAGAGGAACTGCTTGGACACTGTGTGGAACAGGATGCTGAACCAGATGGACCACTGGTCTGATCGAGCAGGGCTCTTCTTATGTTCATATGTTAAGAAGCAGTGGAAAGTAATTTTAGAAAGCCATTAGAAATGTACAAGTGTGTAATTTTCCCCCATTTTGTTTACTTTTTGTGCACGTGTAGGAAAATCATTTTTATACCAGCCTAACATTTTTTTACACCAACATTTATTTTACAGTAACATAACTTTTTCCCTGCCATTTTCACACAGTTTGTGTAAAAACATGTTTAACTTAACAGCAGAATTCTGACCTAATTTCATTAATGCAGTCAGGAAAAAAAAAAAGAACCGGTTGGATCCAGCCAGTTGTTTTGCTTAATCTCATCCAGTTCCCCTCCATCCCACATGTCTTTTATCCATGCAGATCCCAGGATCCCCAGCATGGCTTTTTGGGTGGTCAAAGAGGACACCCCCTTGCCATTTCTCACTAGCAGAGAACCTGACTGGATCAAGCACAACCTCACTTTCATCCATGATGTGAAGAAATCATGCTCACTTGTAAAGCAGGTGGAGACAGATGTTTGGCATTTCCGCTCCCTATGCAGAAAGCATTTCAGAGCGGCAAAGGTAGGCGTTTGGCACACCAACACAGCCAGGTACATTTACATAACAGACACAAACCCATGCATTTGGCAACCCATGAGAGTCTGCAGAATTAAAGAAGGAGGCATTTGCTCCCACAAGAAGGGAAAGAGGGCAGAGAGGGCATTACCAGCATTGATGCACCTCAAGAAAGCAGATAGCAGTAGCAGTGTACAAAGAACATGCATTTATGTGTGCAGCAAATATGAGCACCCCATGGGTAGTCAGTATTTGTCTATGCTGCAAATAATAACAGTAATGCATAAGACAGGAGAATGATTTTGTTAGTATTTATGGTGCCACTGGGCTCCCGTTTGATTTTGCCACTACAGATGACTCTGGAATTAGCATGCCCCAGTGACATGAACACACTTAAAGGCAGAATACTGAAGTATCTGACAGGTTTACACTAAAACAAACACAAAAGGGAATGGGGAAAACCTCATACAAGCTAAATAGCAAGATTCTCTCACACATGAACATAACAAGCAGATAAATCACACTGTCTCCAACACAAATCAGTTCTATAGGACTGATCGACTTGCTGAGGTAACGCTCTGTCTCAGATAGAACAGAACTACCTCAAACCAAGGGGAGCTGGGGTTGGGGGGACACTCTTATATAGAATGATAAACCCTCCCCAAGTCAGTAAGGGCCAGTGGAAATGCTGTGGAAATAAAGATCTATCCTGAAATATTTCTTCTGTTGCAAAAACTGGCTAACTCTGCTGGTTGGAAATGCTCCCTGTCAGTTTCATTTCCTTCTGAATCTCTGCCCCTTCCCCAACTCCCAACTGAGCTGGAACTCTTTAAAATGAGACTGAATAACTAATAATAGTGAATGCCATTAGTTTCCCTGTTCATTTTCCTTATTAAGGACAATAATTAATAGGACTTCGTTTCACTTTTCATTAGTTAATAAACAAAGGTACATCCCTGGTTGGGACTTAATATAGTCTTGGGATATTTTCAGGGCTTGCTAGCAACCTGTCTTGTATGTGTGGAGGCTTCTGAAGTGTCAAGACTGAAGTCAATAATATCCTGTCCTTATAAATATTTGAATTTTGGTTCCACCACATTCTATGTTTGCCATAATTGATTCGGCTCAAGAACTGGCAGTCAGAAGACACTGGCCAGGGGTGACTGGCTGCTTCGCAAAGTCCCGCCCAGGTCAGCCCACGTCAGTGTTTTCAGCTCAGTCTGCTCCAGTCCTCCGACAGGAGAGGACCGTCTGGAGTGTGAGCGCAGGCACAGGCCCTCAAGTGAGAGAAGCCTTTTTCCACCCCCCACATGCCATCCCCTGGGCCTTCTATGAGGGGACTAGGCCCAGAGAAGCCCTTTTCCGTCTCCCACACCCCATCCCCTGGGCCTTCTATGGGGCACTAGGCCCAGAGAAGCCCTTTTCCGTCCCCTCACACGCCATCCCCTGGGCCTTCTATGAGGGGACTAGGCCCAGAGAAGCCCTTTTCCGTCCCCCACACCCCATCCCCTGGGCCTTCTATGAGGGGACTAGGCCCAGAGAAGCCCTTTTCCAGTCCCCCACCCCACCCCTGGGCCTTCTATGAGGGCACTAGGCCCAGAGAAGCCCTTTTCCGTCCCCCACCCCCACCCCTGGGCCTTCTATGGGGCACTAGGCCCAGAGAAGCCCTTTTCTGTCCCCCACACCCCATCCCCTGGGCCTTCTATGGGGCACTAGGCCCAGAGAAGCCCTTTTCTGTCCCCCACACCCCATTCCCTGGACCTTCTATGGGGGCAGTAGGCCCAGAGAAGCCATTTTCCATCCCCCACACATCATACCCTGGGCCTTCTATGGGGGCAGTAGGCCCAGAGAAGCCATTTTCTGTCCCCCACACATCATCCTATGGGCTTTCTATGGGGGCAGTAGGCCCAGAGAAGCCCTTTCCCCCCACCCACTGCCTACTGCCCCCATAGAAGGCCCAGGGGATGGTGTATGGGGGGCAGAAAAGGCCTTTTCTGGGCCCAGAGAAGCCCTTTTCTGCCCCTCTTCCCTTCCTTTCCCCCTTTTTCTTTCTTCCTCTCTCCTTTCTTTCACTCTTCCCCCTATTCCTTCCTTCCTTCCTTCCTCCAACCCTCTCCTCCTTCCACCTCCCTCCCTTCCTAGGGCCCGTTGTCTTCCACCACAACGGGCTTTGCTCCCTAGTACTGTTTATATATCAGAGGTCCTAAGCCTTGCTGTGGGAACTTTTGGAATTTTGAGAAGAGGTAGCCGGTGTCACAACAAAATGGCTGCCATGAGGAGGGGACCAATCATAAATAAGTGCCATAGGGGCAGAGTCTAATGACAAAATGTCGGGGGGTTCAACAAAATGTTAAGAGGTCCCAAGCCAAGCATCCTGTGATGGAAGCAGCTGTTTTTTGAATGGCTGCTCCCTGGAGATACAAAGACAATGTCTGGTGGGCTCTTCTGAGGCACCTCCTGCTTTGTTAAAAAAGGGGAAAGCCAGGATTTTCTTCATGCTTTAGCAAAGGGATGCTATGAGTCAACTGGAGACACCAGGAAACACATTGGTGGGTACCATTGTGCCCATGGGAACTACTTACAGATCATTGGATTACATCTTCTTCTTACTGTTAACAGAGGACTCATTTGGTTATTTTGAGAGTTATACCCTACTTTTGTCCCTGATGGAGTGAAAACAACTTACAGCACCATTCTCCTTTCTACACTGAACAAACCTGTGAGTTAGATTATGCTGGGTGACTGGCCTGAGACCACCCAGTGAGCTTTCATTGAAGAATGGAGATCTGAACCTGAGTATCCCATATCCAGCTCTGAACTTGGAATTAATTCAAAATCCAGCAATCCACTCTGGAGTTCTGGTGGAGTGGAACAAAACTATTTGTGCTCTGACAAACTTTTCAAAGTGGAAGCAAGTCTTCAGGTTATCCTTGTTCCAAAACAGCCTCTGTCGATGGACACATGACTAAATTCACCTTGGTTAGAGTGAATGCTGCTGAAAATTAAGTCCCAAAGATTAGTAAAACATGTGCTTTTTCAATCCAATGACATGCCATCTCCCCAAAGGTCATGCTTCCCTGAAGAAGTTTTTAAAAATCCAACACGTATTGAGTGAAACAAGCTCTGTGAAAAATTCAGGCAGAGTTGGCAATGTTTTATCTTGAAGCTGGTGTGAAAAATTGCAAACTGAATTTCAGAGACTGAAAAAAAAAGTAAGTTTTGCTGGCTAAGTGGCTTTCTTGTTTGGAAAACACAGAGCCAAGAAAGAGAGAGAGAACAAGCTTCAAATAACATTATGTATTCTCTGCTTCTTGTTCTGGCTTAAATATAAGCAGCTCATGGAAGGGTACTTGGGAAGCAGCTGTGGCTCAGTGGCAGAGCATTTGCTTGGCATGCAGAAGGTCCCAGGTTCAAACCCTGGTATCTCCAGTTGAAAGGATCAGGCAGTAGGTGATGTGAAAGACCTCTGCCTGAGACCCCGGAGAGCCACTGTCAGTCTGAGTAAACAATACTGACTGTGATGGCCCAATGGTCTGATTCAGTATAAGGCAGCTTCATATATGTACTCAAAACCTTGGTTAAAAATCAGAGAAGCCTACATTGTGCTTATACCTGGTGGCTTCTATCCATGAAGGACTTTCTCACTGCAGCCCACCAAACCTGCCAAAATTCCATTCCTGAGGCTTGGCAGACAATCAAGAACAAGGTATTGTCACAGTGGGGGTCAGCATTGGGAGAAGGGAATCAGCAGAAATCACTGCCCCTTTTCCAAAGACAGAAGTGCCCTTGACAGCAAGAGCTAGGGGGGGTCTAATAGATCCCTACAGGACCTATTACCTTTCCACAGGGCTCGTAGGGCAGAGATGTTCTGCCAGGCCTTTAGCTAAGAATAGCAACAAGACAGCAACTAATCTGGCACTCTCATACCTCTCACCTCCCCAGACTGAGAGTTCCCAGGGCTTTTTTGTAGAAAAAGCCCAGCAGAAACTCATTAGCATATTAGGCCACACCCCCATGTTACCAGAAGTGTGGTCATCCAGCCACACCCACCTTTTGCTTCTTATTCTGTTTACCTCCTTTGTTGTCAAAACCCAGGGCATTTTTTGTAGCAGGAACTCCTTTGCATGTTAGGCCACACAGTCTGAATGTAGCCAATCCTAATGAGTTTCTGCTGTTGGGTGTGGCCTATTATACTAATAAGCTCCTACTGGGCATGGCCAACTCAGGAGCCAGCCAGAAAATGTGTGTCCCTGCCCAAAAATAGCCCTGAGAGTTCCTACCTATACCTTGTGGCTAATGGCCACTGATGGACCTCTGCTCCATATGTTTATCTAATTCCCACTTGAAGCTATCTATGCTTGTAGCTACTACCACCTCCTATGGCAGTTAATTCCATTTTTTTAATCACTCTTTGGGTGAAGAAGTACTTCCTTTTATCTGTTCTAATCTGTTTTGCCAAACTTTTTGCCATCTTGCAACAGACTGTCTTTATATATTGATTGTATGATATTTTATTATGGTTTTAATTTAATCTAAATTATCTATTGTTTTTATCATGTTGTAAACTGCACTGAGCCCTGCCCACAGGGAAGGGTGGTCTAAAAGCCTAAATAAATAAATAAAGTGTTGGATTAGGATATGGGAGTTCCAGATTCAAATATTCATGCTTCCAGGGAAGCTCCATGAATTACCTTGAGTCTTGGCTTGTGATTTACCTCCCACAGATGGCACGCCCCCAGTTCCCAATCTTCCACCCTTGACAAATTGAGGAGTGGGGGGGGAAATTGGCTGGGAAATGGCCTCCATTGTGATGCTTTAAAAATTTTAGCTAGAAATTAATACCTCTATGCCTCATATAATTGTATGAGCACGTTCTTTCTCTGTCGTTATCTCTCCTTCCCTCCTGTCATTTTTAGGTATTTGATTTATATCCTGCTTTTCAATCATAAGGTCCTCAAAGTGGTTTACAAATTTAAACATTGTAAAACATCTTCCGATCCCTTCCTTCATTTCCAATAAAGCCTCACTATAAGACACAGCTCTATCTGCAGTTCCTCATCCATCATGAAATCTTTATAACTGGATCTTCCATCACCATTTTGGAACTGCTTAGAGACAGCCATGAGCTTTGAGCTTCAAAACGTTATTTCTCAACACAGTTACACAAATGGACATTTCACAAGCAGAGAGAAGATGAGTAGCACTCAGCCTTGGGTATTTGCTTCAGAGATTTCTGTACTGCCTTTCATCAGCTGGTCTCCAATCAGCTTACAGAAGGCTTCCCAGCTGCAGCTGGCAACGTGCCTGGAGAAGTCTGGAGACAGGAAAGGCTTGGTGGTGTTCTGTCACTTCTGGGGCAAAACCCAGAGTTTGCCTCTATGGTTAAGCCATAGAATTTTGGGTGAATCCTAGATCAATGTCACAATGAAATGATGGTACTTCCAGTTCAAAGCTGGAAGTGGTGTTGCATGTCACCACCAGCCTATGAAGTGACAGTGTGGAATTAGGGGGTGTCAATACTGGCAGATTTCCCACTACACTGGTAGCCCCCCTAGCTTACAGTATATTAAATCACAGCTAAGATGGAAGATGACTCCTGGATTCTCTTCTAACGATGGCTAAGAAAGATACGGTTGTTTCTTCAGTTATCTGTTACTGTTGCCAATGTCATTGCTTTTATGGGGCCAGGGTAAAGCTGGGAGGGGGGGGAGACCCATCCCAGGAAGTGTGGTGCCAATCAGCATCAGTCTCAAGTGCATGGGGCTTCATATCCAGGTCAGATAGATGCAGGTCCTAGTTGTTCTTTTGATGATGAAGAAATAAACTGTGGGGCACATCATGTTAAAGCCTCTCCTCAACCCTCTGATGTGACTTCCTATGTTGCTGTTGACCTTAGAGAAGACAGTGAGCCCAGGTTAAATAGCCACTCTAGGAAGCATATTTCCATGTGTTGGTTTAGCACAGCAGATGCTGTAGTTATGCTGTGTCTAACTCTATCCTCCCAGAACTTGACATTTTTTTACTGTTCCAGAAGTCAAGTTGTGAGGAGTCAGGTGTCTCCTATGTAATTCCATTGGTGGGTTTAGAATGGCACTTTCTTGGGTGTCCTGCCTCTGTCAAAATTTAGGTGGTAAGCTCTTTAAGATGAGTAGCCTTTTGCTCTGATCTGGATAGCCCAGGCAAACTTGATCTTGTTGTATCTCAGAAGCTAAGCAGGGCTAACTCTGGCAAGTACTTGGATGGGAGACCTCCAAGGAATACCAGGGCCAGGATGCAGAGGCAGGCAATAGCAAGCCGCCTCTCTGAAATGACCAAGCCCCACTAGGGGTCGCCAGAAGTCAACCATGACTTCCAGGTGCACACACACAAAAAAAAACCTCCCAAAAAGAAGATCAGCCTTTTTGCTTTTATTATTCTGTAAGGTAGCACATACAGTAACGATGTTATATAAATAATAAATGGAATCTCTCACAAAGGGGAAAAAAGGAGGTCTGCCTTAATTTTTTTTTTAAAGTCTGCCTTTAAAAAATTGCTTGGGTCTCACTTTGTTGTCAGAAAGTGGCACTGTCTGTAACACAACATCTGTAGTCAAATTTGTTTGCCAAATGCCAGCTTTTCAACAGTGCTGCACGAGTGCAAAAACATGTGACATTTTGCTAGACATGTCCTCATTATTCCCAATTGCAAAAAAGGATTTCACACTGGGAAAAGTTACTTTTCTACTGTTCCAAGCTTTAAAAAAAACCCTAAAATGAAAAGCCCTATTGTTGATTTATCTTGATACCAGGTACTTTGCCTCTGTTCAGAGAAAGACAATGACCAAGAGATTGAGATCAAAGACATTCTGAGCAATGGAACACCATCCTTCGAAAAAATGCAAACTGAAAGAGACAATACTTTGCTCTCAGATCTGATTACACTATTTTCATGTTAATTTTGAAGCTGTTTCCAAGTCTTTTCTGTCTTAAGTACATTTCTTCCTTTTGTTTATCTTGATTTGTACGATATCAGTAATTAAGTCTTGCAAGCAAAATTGCTGAACAAGATGTCCAATGGAACCACTAAATTGCAGCATGCACCTTCATAATCCTGCAACTAACACACATGGTGGCATATTCTTTGGGAGGAGGACTTGCATTTTCAGTTCAGTTGGTGTCTATGGGCCACGCCATGTTTTTTGTTGGTGTAACTTTCCACCTCTGGCAGGGGGCATTCCCAGGCTCAAAGGGCTCAGGGAGCCAACAAACTCTGGCCACCCCCAAAAAAACCACCCACAACCATGCTACAGGAGGTGGCAGTGGCTTCAAGCATGGACGGCTTCAAGAGGGAATTGGATAAACATATAGAGCAGAGACCCATCAGTGGCTATTAGCCACAAGGTGTAGATAGAAACTCTGGGGCAAGGGATGCTCTATATTCTTGGTGCTTGGGGGGGGGCAACAGTGGGAGGGCTTCTAGTGTCCTGGCCCCACTGCTGGACCTCCTGATGGCACCTGGTATTTTTGGCCACTGTGTGACAGAGTGTTGGACTGGATGGGCCATTGGCCTGATCCAACATTGGCTTCTCTTATGTTCATGCCGGCGTAGGGGGCTACAGCTCAGTTGTGTCAACAGGCTGCCGCTGTGGCCCTCCACTACTGCTTGAGAGCGACGGAATGAAGCTGGGGCCTTGCACCATTCTAACTGGACCTTATGCTGGCATATCTTGAACATATGCTGATGCAAAGGTCAGTTGGCCCCATGAACGCTTTCACCTCCCCCCCTCTTAAGATTGCATTGTAAGGAAGTGCAGGGTTACTACAAAATCCAGGTAACGGCAAACCACCTTTTAATCTCTATAGTACTTGCTACTTAGTTTTCATATCTTTCTCTTCCTTAACATTCCTAAAATTTGCACGAGTTTTACCTGAGCCACTAACATCCATCTGAGCATCTTTCAGTGGTCCTGTAACATTACTTTATCTGAACCGGAGCTTCTGGCAGGGACCCGTATAGTTAATTAAGCAGGCAAGCTTGCATTAATCCTCCCTCCCACACACCTTTGGCAACATAAAAGGTGATATGTTTTCAGCACATAAAAAGGTTATTCTAAAATTGGTCCCCCCCCCAACCCGATCAGGAGATATGTGTTGCCCAGGCATACAGTTGCATATCTGTGGAAAGTCAATTATTTCACTTTTAAAAAACAAATCTCAGAGGAGTATATTTTTTTTCTTGCATAACATCCATTATCAACATTTTAAAACTCAGAAGACAACTTTGAGTGGGATTCAAGGCATAAAAGAAGCCAACAAAGCAGAGCTCAGGGAATCCACGCATCCTTAGGTTTTCCAGTGTCCAAAAGTACATCTGCACAAGCAAAACATCACACAAAAAGAATCTTCAAGAAGTCATGCATATGATCAGACCAAGACTGCTTTTTACAGTTATTTTATCAACACAAGGCATAATGGATTCTCCAAAAGATAATGGAGTTCTGTTGCAGGAATGAGTTCATCCTTAGATTAAAGTGATGCCCAGGAGCACATGAACACATAAGCAAAAACAACATATGAGAAGACTCTCATGCAGTCCTATGTAAACAAATCAGTTGCCCCAGGTTCAGTGCTGATGGGAAGCGGGATTGTTTTGTAAGAGAAAAGGTTGCAATGAAGGGAAATTTACTGTTTCTGTTTAAGTGAAAGCTGGGAATTCAGATTAACTGTCACATGCATGGTTTGAGTTCTCCCTGCAGGATCAGCTCCTTTGTGGGCTCTGTTGGGCAGATAGGTTTAAACCGGGCTGCCTAGCAGAGTCCCAGGCCAGCCTATGGGCAGAGTTCTCCCCACAGGATCAGCTCCTTGGCAGGCTCTATTGGGTAATCCAATTTAAACTGGGCTGCCCAGCAGTGCCCCAGCAGGGTGTGCAAGGACTGTTCTCCCTGCAGGATCAGCTCCTTTGCGAGCTCTTTTGGGCAGTCTGATTTAAAGGGACTGCCCAAAAGAGCTCCAGCTGAACTGCCTCTCAGCTGTTTTTTTGTGGTTTTGCCACTGCTTTTCTTATTCTTGGTATTTTTCAGTTTGGGTCTACTGGACCTGAAAAATTCGAGATTTCTGGAAAACCCCAGATCTGAATACTTTACCGGTATTGGGATCCAGTATTTTTTCAGGAATCTTTAATTTTTTCACGTCCAATAGACTCGAAACGAAAAATAACAAGAAAAAAAATGCACATCCTTAGCCTGCAAGCAGCAATCACTGGCTTCATGTCTCCCATGGAAGAACCAATAACAAGCCCAACAGAACTGTCGCAGAACCCAGTAATCCCAGCAGAACCAGAAGCCAATGTGCCAAGCCAGATGGAACCAAAATCAAACCAGAGAATGTCTGCAGCTGAAACTGAAGGTGGTGGGAGGGCATTTTTGCAAGCACAGCAGGGGAAAAAATAGCAATGTACACATGCCCAGCAGAAACTACAGTGCTACTGTGGCAGTGCAAGCTCAACAGAACTAATGTCAATCCAGAGAATTACAGCAGAAGACATCTAAGCCAGGGGGACTTTGCAAGCTCTGCGAAACACTGAAAAAATGCAACTAGGACACAAAGAAACTCCAGAAAGGGGGGGTTCTGAAACTGACACAAGCAATCTGGCAAGCCCATAGAAACCCAAGGGAGACACAGAAACAAAGGAAATATGGAGGGGGGAGTCCCCAGGAGCTTGCAAATGATGGCTCCTGATCTTTCTGGTTAATCCCAGATGTTTCCAGGATTTTTCAAGACCATTTTTTTAGTAGCCTGAAAAATTTCTGGATATATTCGACATGATAGATAGATGATAGATAGATGATAGATGATAGATCAGGGGTCCTCAAACTACGGCCCGCGGGCCACATGCGGTCCGCCGAGTGTTTATGCCCGCCCCCCCACCCGGAGCCGCCTCCTCCTCGGGGAGCGCAGCAGCAGCACCCCCGCCCGCCTGCCGGGCTCCTCCTCCCGAGTAGCCCCATTGGGAGAGACACTGCCGGCTCACTCACTAGGGCAGCGGGCTCTTAGGGGCGGCAAATTGCCGCCCCCGCCCCCTCAAAGCCGCCCCCGCGGCCTCTTTCTTCCTCCAGCAGCCCTGGGCGGCAAGAGTGCCCAGGAGCTGAGGAGGAGGAAGGGGCGAGCAGGCTGGTCGTGGGGGAGGGGGCGAACGCGGCGGCGGGGCGAGCAGGCTGGTGGGGGGAGGGAGCGAACGCGGCGGCTGGGCAAGCAGGCTGGTGGGGGGAGGGAGCCAATGCGGCAGCGGGGTGAGCAGGCTGGTGGGGGGAGGGGGTGAACGCGGCGGCGGGGCGAGCAGGCTGGTGGGGGGGAGGGGCGAACGCGGCGGCCCTCCAACAGTCTGAGGGACAGTGAACTGGCCCCCTGTTTAAAAAGTTTGAGGACCCCTGTGATAGATAGATGATGATAGATAGATGATAGATAGATGATAGATAGATAGATAGATAGATAGATAGATAGATAGATAGATAGATAGATAGATAGATAGATAGATAGATAGATAGATAGATAGATGATAGATAGATAGATAGATAGATAGATAGATAGATAGATAGATGATAGATAAATGATAGAGATATTTCAAAGGAATATTTAGGGCTCGGGTATATCTGAATGCACACCCCTGGTTAGAATTCTACTGCCATTTAAAATAAAATAAAACTAAAAAGCCCCCTGCTAGTGCAAGAGTGGGGGGAGCAGCTACTACTACCCGGGGCATTGGGAAACGATGAGGAAATCCACCATGCAGAAGGCCTGTTGTCAGGGTGCTGTGTCGGCAGTCATAGCTGCAATTAAGAAAACTACACAGGCCTGTCCCCTTGTGGGAAACAGAACACAACACTTATCAGTCACTCATCGGTCACACTGATCAGAGTGAAGGAAGGAAGCAAATTAAATTAAGGAACCCCCCAAAATGCAGTTAGAATAATGGTTCTTAGAAGGAGATAAGACATTATTATCTCATCTCTATTACTTATACTTACTGAATTAATAGCATAGCAAACCTGTTAAAAATACATGGGGAAAAGACTTTGGATATGAATTCAATCCATCAGTGTGGAACTTCATATTTAAAAGACATATGACTTGAGCTATTTGTCTTGCATTGCATGAAACCATAATGAAAATGGCCATTCGATGGCATTTCTGACCCAGCAAATTAGCAAAAGAAAATCACACAAATGTCAGGAAATGCTGGCACCATAAGGCTATGAACATTGACTTCTTCCATGTACGGTGGGAATTTCCACAGACTGTCAAATACTGGCAAACAATAACAGAATTAATTTCAGCAGGTATAGGGGCTGAAATGCCTTTGACTCCAGAACTGTGTTTGCTTAGTTATGCTGAACAGGTACCTAACAACCTGGAAGTTGTTTTCAACGTGATCATGCCAGCTCTTTTTGTTTTTGCTAAGTATTGGACAGGGGGACAATCAGCACCAAATGGAAAAGAGTGGATGTATGATTTGAAAGACTTGTTCACCATGATACAGGTAAATTTAGATAACACCATGATAACACCATGATACAGATGGCAAATTTAGGGCCTGCAAGATGGAGCTCTTCCGTTGGGCTTTTAGTTGAGCAGTAGAAGCCCCTCCCCTCTGGTTGGTCTCCCATCAGTGTCCTCGATTCGTACAGCCACCTGGGAACCCCACACTACTGTTCCATCCTAGTTGCTGAGACATTTGATTAGATCTTGCATGGTTTTTTTATGACTACTGTACTGTTTTAATTGTGTTGTTTTAAATTGGTTTTCATTGTTATTGCAAATGGTATCAATATTGGTGGAACCCGCCCTGAGCCTGCTTGTGGGGAGGGAGGGGACACAAATCTGAATAAATAAATTTACAGAAGAAAGGGAATCTCAAAAAAATTAAATCTCTGGAGATCAATGACTCCTGGTGGACTTCCTGATGGCACCTGGTATTTTTGGCCACTGTTTGACAAGAGTGTTGGACTGGATGGGCCATTGGCCTGATCCAACATTGGCTTCTCTTTTGTTCTTATGACACAATGTATTGGAAACAGAATGAATTTTCTAGGCTCCTCCTCCTATAATTATGCCACGAAAGTCAATTTAAAAAAAACAAAACCCTGCAATGAATGGCACATAGTCCAGTGTGGGGACTGATCCTAACTTTTCATACTGAAATTTCATACATTACAGTGGAACACAACAGTCGCTGAACTTCCAAAACGATACAGAAATGGGGGGGAGCTGCTCCTCCCTAGTGCCTGTGGTTGTGCTTCAAGAAAGCTGAGGCCCCTTTGCCTGCTCTGAATACCAGCACAATAGAAGAAGCTCCCTTTCCCCGCTCAGCAGGAAGTCTCTCATATTGCACTGCTGAACTCTGAGCCCAGCAAATGCTTTTGCTGGCTCCAAAACGCCAGGCAATACAAAGACTTCTGCTCCTTCTATCCAATTACAGGAGCCAAGATGGCCTTCTGCGGGTACTCCTGCTGAGCTCTGGCAGAAGCAGAAGCTCAGCACAGGCGATTCCCCCTTCATCAGGTTCTATAGCAAACACTGACGGGGAGAGTCAGTGGTGACCACACAGGATGGCTTTGTTAACTGTGACTCGTGGATTCATAGTGATCCTTGGCAGGGGGTGGGAAGAAAAATCCTGTCAGTTGGACTGTTGCATTTACAGATGTCTTGTTATCCACTGGAAGCCTCTCGGATAAACTTTGGTAAAAAAAAAAGAAAAGAAAAAAGGATATCTGAATTGATCAAAGAGGGGAATGGGTTTCCTGCTTGGATGAGCATAAGAAGCAGCTCCTGCTTATTTGTGTTTGTGAATTATTAAGCAATCCTCAGAGCTGTTGGACAGAGTTGGGCAAGAACAACAGCACAAGTAATCCTCCCCATTTGCATTCCTGTTCATAATCTGTTTGCTTTTTCATTTTTTTCCAAGGTGCTCGCTGAATAACAGTGTGCTCGCTGAACTGTGGGTAAACAAGGCAATAGGAACGCCGGCAAATCAAATTATTAAGCTTCATTCACACTGGTATTTGCAAAGTCCTTCTCCCCCTCTCAAACCCTCTAAGGCTTTTCAGCACCAGGAAGTGCAAGAAGCAATGCCCACTCGCCAGCTCTGGCTTCCACAGAGAGGTTTCATGACTCATGCCGATGGCTTGAAGAATCCAAGACCTGTGGGAATGCACGAGCACTGCAACAGAGTCAGTGTGCTGATGCCTGCTCCCCTGTTGCAGGGAAAGATGTGGCGGGAACATGCCACGATGTGGAACAGATCCTTTGCTTCCAGAGCATGTTATTTATTTATTTCAAATATTCATGCCCTTCTCTTGCCATCTGTATGATCCGCAAGTAGAGCTCACAGCAAGAACAGCAACACACCTGAGAAAACATAACAAAGCGACATCAGGAAGATGCTGGAAGAGGAAACCATAACAAAGCTCTGCGTGTGTGTGTGTGTGTGTGTGTGTGTGTGTGTGTTTGTATATGTGTGTGTGTGTTAAGTGTTGTCAAGTCGCTTCCAATTTATGGTGATCCTATAAACGAATGCCCTCCAGAATGTCCTATCGTTAACAGCCTTGCTCAGGCCTTGCAAACTGAGGGCCGTGGCTTGGGTCTTCCTCTTTCCCTGCTGCCTTTGACTTTTCCTTGATTTTTCTTCTGTTGACAGAATGAAGCAGTCAACGCACTCCTCCAGACTGTAAAGTAAGCAGCTTCAGTCGAACTTCCTCAGGACTCCAAACAGACCGGAACCAAAATATTATACAAAGCAGAACGGAAGCCTCCCGTCAGGTCAAACAGCTGCCTCATCTCTTCAGCTTGGCAAAATGGTTCTCCGAGATGAGGCAGCTGTTTGACCCGACTGGAGGCTTCTATTTTGCTTTGTTCTATTCTGCTTTGTATAATCTGCCTTGTGGCAGATTAGGGGGAAGCGGACAGTGGAGAATGACAAATGGAATGCCAAAATGCATTGGTTCCATTTAGGACATTTGGGACTGCCAGAAAGATAAATTCTGACAAGGAAAATTCCAGAAGCATCCGTAACAATTCCTAGTTCCTCTTTTCATGTTCTGAACAAGAACTGGGTGATATGGTCCATTTACTACCATAGTGCACTTAGCACTGCTATAGAAGCAGGCTTGGACCCTATGAAGGAGTTCTGTGTATGCTAGATATCCTCTGCTGTTGTGCAGGCTTCCTCTTGTGAGAGCACTTCATTGAAAAACACTGACACTGTTCAGATAGAAATTTGAGCAGGGGAGGAAGAGGCTATCTAGTCCACACAGAACTTGTTCCAACCTAGTAAAGTAAAGGTAAAGGTTCCCTTGCTCGAAAGCCAGTCGAATTCGACTCTAGGGTTGCGGTGCTCATCTCTGTTTCCAAGCCGAAGAGCCAGCGCTGTCCGAAGACATTTCTGTGGTCATGTGGCCGGCATGACTAAACACCAAGGCGCACGGAACGCTGTTACCTTCCCACTGAAGTGGTACCTATTTATCTACTTGCAATTTCTTGCTTTCGAACTGCTAGGTTGGCAGGAGCTGGAACTAGAGACAGGAGCTCACCCTGTCATGTGGCACCCGGGTCCCAAACTGCTGAACTACTGACCTTCCACAGCCTGCAGTTCAGCGTCTTAACCACTTGAGCCACCGCAGCATCCTAGTATCCAAGCCCAAATCTGCATGGCCAGCAATGAATCAAAATCACTCCCCCCGCCCCTTGAGCGCATATACCTTATTTTTTAAAAAAATCATTTATGGGTTTTCAGCCACTTCTGTTCTCTGTTTTTCTGTTGGTTTTGTGACTTTGTTTGCATCATGTAGGCGTGTTTTAATATGCAATTTATGTCATTTATACAATATACAAATAATGAGTAATGCTCCAGATCATGTGAGGAAATGTAAATGTTTATACAGGGGAAATGGTGCGAGGTAACAGGGGAAAAAATGCACTAAAAACCGTTCTGTTTGTGGCGGAATGAAGCAAAACTGGACTGGGATTTTTTTTTTTCAGATTGAAACAGCAGGGGCGAGAAATTAAAAACCATTCCCGTTCTCTTTCATCACTGTAGAGCTCAGCAATCCTAGCGCACGAGTGGAAACGCGATGCCAACATTGCGCTGTTAGCAGGGGATAAATATATAATTGCACTAATTACTGTAATGCATTTGAATAATAATGTTTTGCATTAGCTAATGGCCAAAGGAATACATTGAATAAATACGTCAGTGACTCCAATTAATCTCAGAGGGAGAACACCTCCAAGCATACCAGAAAGCAAGAGGGTATGGACAAAGTCTGCAATCCTACGCCCAGTTACATGGGAGTAAATCCCATTGAAATGAGTGGGATTTACTTCCAAGGAAATGTGAGCTGCAATTTTTGTTTTTTTATAATCAAAGGGCTTTTTTTGTCCTCCTGTTTCAATGTTAAACGTCTGAGTTACTCAAACAATATTTTATTGATAGTAGGTTTTCCCTGCTGTTCCAGCTTCCAGCTTCCCAGGTTCCATAAATTTTTAAATAACTATTTTTTTTAGACTTCTGCCCTCTTAATCTGTCATCCAGTTTGCAAAAAAAAAAAAACACATACCCTATGCAAACGCAAAGAAGAGGGTGTTGCAAGGTGCAGAGCATGTAACTATCTGCTCTTCGATTTAACATTTTTACATCATATCTTGCACTGAGTGGGATCTTGGAATCTGTTGGTGACTGCATTACCTTTTGGAGTTTCATTGGGACAGCAGGCAGGATGTCTGGTGGTCCAGGAACAGGAGAATTACTTTACAATCCCAGCTCAGGTATAATGCTCATTGTGAGGTTCCTCCCTTGCCAGCACCATCTACTTACCATTCAGTTTAGGAACTGTGTTGCTTTCAACCCCTGGGGTCTCCCCCTAGGCCTTAGAATAGGAAGGGGGGGAAGGACTGCATCACCCAAGTCCACCTTCTCATTCCTGGAGCACTGCCCTCATCAGAGCAATACAATGCTCCCTCTCCCCTCCCTGGCCTGGTTATAGCGCTGCCATTTATATCTCCCAGTTCCCAGCCTAGGGTTGCCAACCTCCAGGTAAGGGCTAGAGATTACAACTGATCTCCAGGCAATAGAGATCAGTCCACCTGGAGAAAATGGCCAGGTCCCTCTGCTCCCCAAGCCCTGCCCTTCTCAGGCTCCACTCTTCAAATCTCCAGGTATTTCCCAATCCAGAGCTGGCAACTCTACCCCAACCCTATGGCCTGACTGAGCCACTATCTGGTCCAAGGGCTGAAGCACTGGTCCCCCAGTCTACTTCCCCATTTTTGCTAGCCCTCCCAATGTCTCTTCCTGGCCAGTTCCTGGGAGGCCTTCAGCCAGGGTCTCCCTGCCTGATTCCACCCAGGTTCCTGCTGCACTGCTGGGCCCTGCCCATTCTCCACCCAGGTGCCATGGCTGGGCTTCTGCTGGCTGCCTCCATGCTTGCCAGCTGGATTGATGGCTTTCCAGGCTCAGTCTTCCTCTGCATTGCCTTTGTGGTCCTGGTGCCAGGAGATGATGTCATCCACTGACACCTGGAGCCCTGGTGTCAGGCGCTTCAGAAAGTCAGTCAAACACCAGGCCTCATGAGAAGATAGTGTTTATTATACTGCAGTTCTAAAGGCATGGTAACATTCTCTTGTCAGGAATGACCCATTCAAAGAAACATCTCTGGATATACTCTCCTGAAGTAAAGTCTTTAATCAGGGGCAGGGGGTAAGCGTTGGTTGCAGAGACAGCGTTAAGGCCGTGGTAGTCAGTACACAACCTCAGGCTCCCGTCTTTCTTTTTCCGAAAAAAAAATGGGGGCGGCGAACGGTGAAGAGGCTGGTCGAATAAAGCCCCTCTCCAAGTTCTTATCAATGAACTTTCTGAGCTCCAGTTTCTCGACCGGGCTCATGGAGTACAGCTTCCCTTTTGGGAGTTTCTGGTTCGGCAACAGTTCTATAGCACAGCCTGAGTTTCTATGGGGAGGCAGCTCGTCCGCCTCCTCTTCCCTGAAAACCACGGCCAAGTCCCGATACTCCCGAGAGATCGCATCCCAGCCTGCCTCTGCCACCCGCACCAACACCGGGTTAGCCTCGGGATGTTGGGGGCCCCATTTGTCATTCCAGATGTGGCCCACGCACTTTGGCGAGATAAAGTTTACAGTCCCGGCTTCCCACAATATGTGCGGGTCATGATCAAAAAACCACGGGCTCCCCAGGACCAGCGGGAACCGCGCGGCGGAGGTCGCTACGAATGGTCTCACCTCCCAATGGTTCCCCACACCCATGCTCAGGGGCACAGTCTCGTATCTGCATGGCTCTTTCATGGTGGAGCCATCCATTTGGGTAAAAACCAGTGGCTCTGCTAATTTTAACACCTTTGCCCCCAACCCAGTCACCAGGGAAGGGTTGATGATATCTCTCCCACACCCCGAGTCAATGAGAGCTCTCACTCTCACGTGGGTCTGTAGACCCGGGTCCATCAGAGTCACTGTTAGGAAGAACAGAGAAGAGGATTTACTCACCAGGTTTAGCGCCTGCGAGTCCGGGACCTGCTGTTCAGCGCTGTTCACAGCAGGTCCTTCTCATTTCCTGCCACCGCGGTTTCCTCTTCTGACGAGTCGGAGTCCTCACCCAACGGGGCGATCTGCAAGGCTCGCACACCCCTCAGCTTTGCAACAGGTTTCGGGGTGGACGTCTCGAACTTCTTTTTAGGACCCTTGCTCACGCTGGTCAGGGTAGTGGCTCCCAGGCAATTTGCGGCGAAGTGGCCCGCCTCCCCGCATTTCAGGCATAACCCTTGCTTCATCCGAAGTTCGCGGGTGCCGTCCTTCTGTCGTTGGGGGTTGGTTGGTTGTTTCCCTCTGGGAGCTTGAGCGACGGCTGGTTGGGGATTCTTACCCAAGACGGCCACGTCATCGAGTTTGATGGTCTTCAGGCGAGTTTCGGTGGCTACCGCCTCCTTCATCCAGCCCGATAGGGTCTCCGGGTCTCTCCCTCGCATCACGGTCTGACGAATCTCCGGGTTCAGCCCCAAGTGGTATTGCTCGGCCAGAACCCCGTCTGGCCAGCCTCGGATCTTTGCCGCTTGCCTTCGGAATTCGGTGGTGTATTCCCTCACCATCTTGGTTTCTTGCTGGAAGGATCGGAGGAATGCCCGGGCGGTTTTGTTTGCATTGGCATCCTCAAATTGGTCTTTCATTGCCCACATAAAAGCATCGACCTCCCTCAACTCGCGGCCGTCTTCCTGGTGTAACGCCACATACCAGTCCGCTGCCGCCTCTTTCAAGTGCGAGGCAATCGCATCCACGATCCGCTCTTCATTCGGGAACAGGTGGCCCAGTTCTCGATGAACTTTTCCGTTCTCACCAGGAAGAACAAGAATTTCTCTGGGGCTCCGTCAAAGGTAGCATCCAGGAGTTCGGCAGGGTTCGGCAGCATCAGGCCCCAGCCCCTGGTATTCCCTGCAGCTGTGGAGCCAGCGGCCCCTGGATGGGGGGCCCCACTGGCTGGTCTGGAGGTGCTCCAAGTTGCCCCGGTACACCCCCAGGTGGCGGTCCGGCCGGTGCGGGAGGAGCTCGTTGGTCCGGCTGGTCTTGCGGCATGGGCTGCTGCCTCCACTCCATCTCCTCTCGTATTCCATCTGAGATCATCCTTGGGATGTGGGACAGGGACTCGTCTATGAGGCAGAGTAACCAATCCTGGCTTGGATCTCCGCTCCATCTCCGGCTTCCGGTAGCCCCTTCCAGCTCCCTGGGTTCTGGGTGGGTTTCTTCTCCACCCTCCACCGTGCTCAGGCGGTAGACCAAACTCTCGAACCGACTCTCCCAGATCGAGGCCCGGGGGGTGAGGAACCATGTCTCATGCGTCTCAGCCAACAGCTTTGACCAGTCCCACTGTTGCCGTGGCCTGGCGTCACCCCCCCATATGCGCCTCCGTACGGATCTCCGTAGGGGCCTCCCAAATCATATTCTGCACCCCACGAGGTCAGCGCGTAGGTGATTGGGTTTTCCAGCAGGGCAGCCAAGGTAGTGGCCACCACAGTTGTCACTGGAGGTTTCTCTTCCTCCGTGGAGGTAGGGATCGGGATGGTTTCGTCCCCGTCACTCATCTCTGTGAGAGAATTGCGGTGTAGAACCAGTCCCAGCCAAGGGAGATTCCTGACAATCTGTCAGGTGCTTCAGAAAGTCAGTCAAACACCAGGCCTCATGAGAAGATAGTGTTAATTATACTGCAGTTCTAAAGGCATGGTAACATTCTCTTGTCAGGAATGACCCATTCAAAGAAGCATCTCTGGATATACCCTCCTGAAGTAAAGCCCCCCCTACATTCTACCAATAGCTAAGAAGCCCGCACGCGGGAAAGCGAAAGGTGCTACATTTCTAAAAGCTGTAAATTTCCATGGCCTAGCTGTTCTCACAATAAAAGAGATGAAGAAAACAGCCTGGCGACTCAAGGCCATTTGGCCCATCTGGAGATAACCCGGGCTGTGAATTTCTGCATTGCCCAGGCAACTCCGGCAACTCCCCACATACCAGACAATACACAGGCAGACCCTCTGGCACCTCCACCCCTCCCTTCACCCTTATGGCAGGGTTACCTGACACCTGGGCCCAAGGAGGGAAATGGTGAGGCCCATGCCCAGTTACTGCAGGTATCTGCTGCCCAGGGTCCTACCCTGGGTGTTCTTGCCAACTTGATGGTGGCTGCCTGAGGTATGATGGAAGTGAGCGTGTCCCACTTAGATCCTGAAATTTTGAGGAAGTCCCAGACTTTGCTGCAGTTGCTGTGGCTGAGGACAGGACAGGCGCTAGCCACAGAGACACTCTGTATGGACATACCATTGTATCTAAGACTAATCCATATTGTGAGAGAAAATGTTTTGTGAAGAAGCTTGGCTTCAACAAGAATGAAATATATGCTATTATGTAGTATTTATATAGTGCTTGCAGTGTCCAGAACACTTCGTGCTGATTGTTTTGTTGCAGTCCTTACAGTAATTAGTCAAGTATTATCAGCCCCCGGAGGCCGAGGTTCAGATCCCTACTCTAGTCACTCTGTTGGTGTCACTATATAATTTATTTTCCATCTAAACTTTATGGTATATCATAAAGTCCACCCTCTGAAGCCCAGAATTTCCTCTGGGGGGAGCTCTGTATCCTGGAGATCAGCTGTAATTCTGGAAGAACTCTAGGCCCCACCTTGAGCTTGGTGTTCCTTTTAAAAGTGGACAAGCCAGGGTAGGGATACCATTCACCAGGTGGGGTGGAGGATCCCTTGCTTTGGTGGGCTTCTGGCCGGCGGGAGGAAATTCTCCCCACCCCTAATGCCATGCACAATGTGCTGACATCACCTAGAAGTGATGTCAGCATGTTGGTGACATGGGGGGCTAAGCTCTGCTTTTTGGCCCAAACTCTATGGTTTGAGGTTGTTTTTACCTTAGAGTTTTGGCCAAAAAGCAGAGTGTCACCGCCAATGTCGCTGATGTGCTGACGTCACTTCTGGGTGATGTCAGCACATCATGTGTCATCCCAGAATGCCCCCCCAAATACCCCCACTGGCATGATGAAGGGATCTGACAACCCTAAGCCAGGGAAAGCTGAAAAATGCTTTTGAGGACAGACACCTTTGAGAGCCAATGAAAACCCAGGGAGCACGCAGCCAGCTGGGAAGTAAATTATGCTAAGGCTTAGCCTCCCTGTTCTGTGGGAAAATCTGGCTTTTTGGCCAGAAAAGAGTTGCCCACTTCCTCCTAATAAAAGTTGTCAGCCAAGGCATATTTTCTCAGAAAGAGAGTGAGAAAGAATTAAAACATTTTCATTCTGCATACTAAACCAGAAGCACTTCAGATACAGTGATAGACAGAGACTAAAACTGGACTTCACGCCTTTCCAGCTGTGAACAGTGAAGAAGTTCTCTCCTCCCATTCTCTTCTTTTATTTGGATGTGTTAATTACATTTTGGGGAATATAATCTAGGGAGCCATGAATACTTGAAAAGTCTGAAAAAATATTTTTATATCCCTTTCCCTCTATTTTTATCTTTCCCCCTGTGAAGTGATGCTAGCTACCTCATAGGGTGACCAGCACTGTGCCACAGAGTAAACAAATGCACGGACTGGTGGGAATGTTGGACTATGTGAATTATCTCAAGTCCACTATTAATAGTGGTTAGGCATTAGCTGTGGCCCATATACTGGCAAGAGGTCCACCACTCAACGCTGAGGCTGGCTTGAGGTGAGTCTTCCTTCCTTCCTTCCTTCCTTCCTTCCTTCCTTCCTTCCTTCCTTCCTTCCTTCCTTCCCTCCCTCCCTCCCTCCCTCCCTCCCTCCCTCCCTCCCAGTTCTTCTGACTCAAAAGATCTTGAAAAATCGAGATACAACACTCTTACAGGCAATCACAGCAGCTAAATATTTAGCAACTGATAAGGTAGTTTTCTGATCCTCATCTACAAGGAAAAGCTGGATGATTTTTTTAGACAATAAATTCACATAACCTATTAAGAGGGAGGACAAATACCTTTCTCTCAAGTCAGACCACATTTCTCACTACAGTAAAATATCTTCTAAGGACTCAAGCTGACCGGATCCACATTTACCAACTCTGTCCAGATATGCTATGACTGTGAATCGACCTTCTAGTATGGCCAAGAAAAAATAATTTAACCGAATGAGCATAAATGTTTTTCTATAATGAAGATTGTTGGGTAAGTAGTTTGGAAGAGACCAAGAGAAGGGAACTCCAAAGAACACTGTTGAGCATACACACCATGGACAAAAAAAGAGGAGGAGGGGAAAAACAACTGAACCTAAAACCTAGAATCCAGAACCTGACAAAGGTTAGTTAAATGTGGGAAAGGGGGCCAATGTTAAAAACTTGATAAAGGAAATATAAAAATACATGTATTTATTGATCACAACTTTAAAAATATATAAGGGCCCAGTCACACGTTATTTATAAGTAACAAACAATAAAACACAAGGGCTTGTAAATCTGACCTGACACGTTTCGGCCTACATAGGCCTTCCTCAGAGGTCAATAGTGAGGAACATATTGGCTATTATAAAAACATATAGTACAATCATATACAATCATATACCAAGCATGAATACAATAAGGACCAGAAGCAAGTTGCTGGAAAAGATAAACAAATGGAAAATTAAACATATGTATTAAAACAAATAAATAAACCGTAAATATATTGCCAATAAATAAATATATACCATTGACTTACTTTCCCTCAATAAGGGAAAAGTAAGACACTGATTTACTTTCCCTCAATAAGGGAAAAGTAAGACACACACCATGCCCTCAATAAGGTACTTGTTCTATCCAAATCCAGCACTGTTGGCTTTGTTTTATGAGTGGGTCACAGTTTATGGAAGTCTTTGATGCCCTAGCCTGCCAGCAGGCTTGCACAGAGACATCTAAGAGTAAGGCCATAGTTGGGATTTGTGTTGCCTTCTCTTCCTCCATGGCCATGTCTCAGATGGCAGCTGCTCAAGAAGACCCTCTTTCTCATTGTGTGCTTGGTGTTTGGGAGGCAACAGTGGGAGGGCTTCTGGAGTTCTGGCCCCACTGGTGGACCTTCCAGTGGCACCTGGGTTTTGGCCACTGTGTGACACAGAGTGTTGGACTGGATGGACCACTCACCTCATCCTGCATGGCTTTCTTATGTTCTGTTATGTTCTTATAGGGCTTTCCCAAGGGACTGTGTGAGGTCAGGAAAACATTGCAGGGGGGGAGCCTGAAGCCCCTTCCTTCCCTGCACCATCCAAATTGGGCCCCTCCAGTGCTTGGGAAATCAGTTCCCAGAAGTTGACATCTGGCAGACAGGAATGAGTTTTGGGTTGGAGAAACCGGCCAGACCCAATTTGAGAGGGGGTAAAGCCACATCTAGTTTCAAAAACTAAGCATACTTCAAATGAACCATGGTTCAGGTGATAGCTGAACTGAGCCAGTATCTTGGAAGGGTCAAATGGATAATCCGACTCTGTTATACACTAACATTATGGCCATAGCCACACTGGTGATTTGCCCTGAGCTGGATGCTTTTGAAGTGTGGGTTCCCCCTCCCCACTTCCCCATAGCAGCATGATGTTTCTGTGTGCCACTTGGCTTTTTCTCACTTTTCTGAGATCTTTCCCAAATCTTTTTTGCTGTGATGTTTTAGGAAAGATCACAGTAAAGCCAAGCTGGCTGTCATGTGGGTGGGAAAGTCTGGATTTTCCAGTCCTACCTACACAGTAGCCATTTCTCCCGCCCCTTGGCAGCCATTTCCTCACCAGCCACTGGTGGTTTTTTTGTAATTGTGTTTTTTAAAAAAAATAAAAATAAAAATCAGCATTTGGTGTATAATTATCATGACATATATGTCCATTACCAGTTTATTGTAAATGTCTTGGGAAAAGCTCCCTCCTCTAGTGCAGGGACATCATGGGGACTGGAACAGATAAAAAGTGGAGAAACCCACCAGTTGGAAGTAGGGATGCCAACTTTCCTGGAGACTTGGAATCGGAGCCTAGGGAGACCGGAGTCTGAGGAGGGGCCGGGAGCTTGGCAAGACTATAATGCCATACAGTCTTCCCTCCAAAGCCACCATTTTCTCCATGGCAACTGATCTCTGTAGCCTGGAGGTTAGATGTGATTTCAAGAGAACTACAGTGTTACCAACTCTGTTTTGAAGCCTTAAAAGTGATTAACACATGGAATTCACTGCCACAGGAGGTGGCGGCAGCTACAAGCACGGACGGCTTCAAGAGGGAATTAGATAAGCATATGGAGCAGAGGTCCATCAGTGGCTATTAGCCACAAGGTATAGATAGGGACTCTCAGGCTGGGGCAAGTGATGCTCTGTACGCTTGGTGCTTGAGGGGGCAACCTAGTGTCCTGGCCCCACTGCTGGACCTCCGGATGGGACCTGGTATATTTTGGGCATTGGGTGACAGAGTGTTGGACTAGATGGGCCATTGGCCTGATCCAACATTGGCTTCTCTTCTATTCTTATGCCGCTGCACTTCTGCATGGGCACTTCTGAAGGAAAACATTGCTATGTGGTAAAGCACTATATCAGGGGTCCCCAATGTGGAGACCATGGGTGCCATGCTGCCCCATCAACACCTTTCCTGGCATCACCAAGTGTTCTCAGAAATTGGGTTGAGGCCCTGTGGGGTTCTTGCCACCAGGGCTTCTGATTGGCCACTGGAGGCCTGTCTGTTTGGCTGTGCAGATTGTAACTATGTTGATTCAGTCACAGTTCCCACTTCAGTGTTGGTTTTATTCTGTTTCACACATCTTTCTTGTTGTATTTTTAACATTACCCCTCTTCTCCCCTGTAGCTGGGTTTCCTAAGTGTGGCTGGATCTTCCACCCACAGCAGCCATTTTCTAATCGTGGCCACCACCCTATGTCAGAATTCCAAAGCTGGGGACTGCTGCCCAATATACTCTGAATTTTGGTGTAGTAGTTAAGAGTGCTGGACTGTAATCTGGAGAACTGGGTTTGATTCCCCACTCCTCAACATGTAGTGCTGGGTTCTCTCAGCGTTCTCTCAAGAGCAGTCCTCAAAAGAGCTCTCTCAGCCCCACCTACCTCACAGGGTGTCTTTTGTGGAGAGAGAAAGGGAAGAAGATTGTAAACCACTCTGCAATTCCAAGTGAAGGGTGGGGTATAAATCCAATCTCCTCCTCTTCCTCCTTCTTCTTCTCTAATTTATATTCAGAGATATTTGTGATGTGACCCTGAGTGAAAGAGGGATGAATCAGTAGAAATATAAAGAATCTGGCATGGAAATTTTTGAGGAATTAAGCCATTTTTCAGTCTTACCGATTTTTTTTTTCAGATTTCCCTACCTAATTCTGTATGAACTTCAATAAGATCCAAGACAATAATGATGTCTCTTTCTGTGAAATCTAGAAAAGAAACTTCTGAGATTCATCAAGCTGTCTCTTCATTTGACGTTACTGGTGGGTTTCTTTTGAAAATGTGTTTTCTTAGGCCTGCTAAGCAACAAATGAAAGAAACTTATAAAAATTATATGATGAGTATATCATCACTAGCTTATCTCAACAGAAAAATTAACTATAAAAAGAAACAAGGAAAAGGGGTGGGTGCAGAAATTATAAAAAGGAATTTGGCTTGTAGTCTCTTTGGTAAATAAATACATGGAGCAATTCTAATTTCTCCTAATTATGCTAGAAAAATAATTGATCTATTTGAATAGGGAAGCAATAGGATGGGTAACATATTTCTACTGACATGCCAGACACTCAGTGTTTTGCATAATTCTGACAAAGAAATACAATAAGGCAATTGATTTAGCATATTAAATAAATGATGAAAGTGCAATACGATACTGGTTGTGGTTTGTAAAATATTAATCCTCTGGAAGCTTTTCAGATTCAGAATAAAGAATTAGGTTGGCTCACTTGCACAAGGCATCAAATTCCAGTGCTCTGTTTTTAGCTGACTCAGTGTGCTTTCCACCCTAACCTGGATAGCCCAGGCTAGCCTGGTCTTGTCAGATCTCAGGTGCTAGGCAGGGTCGGCCCTGGTTCATACTGGGATGGGAGACTGCCAAGGAATGCCACGGTCATGATGCAGGTGCAGGCAATGGCAAACCACCTCTGAATGTCTCTTGCCTTGAGAATGTCATGGGGTGGCTATAAGTCAGCTGTGACTTGATGGCATTTTCCACCACCACCACCACTGGCACAAGACATCAAATCCAGGCCATCTACTTTTAGCTCTATGAGCTTTCCACACACCATCTATTTTCCTTTAACAGACTTGGAACGGGACCAGATTTGGAATTATTTTTGGATTACTCATCCCTGATTTCCTGTTTCCTTCATCCTTGTTTTAATTTCATTTATTCTATAAACAAACTGAAGCAGTGATTACCTCTGAGGATTACCTCTGAGGTTTACCTGTGAGGATTACCTCTGAGGTTTACCTGTGAGGATTACCTCTGAGGATTACCACTGAGGATGTCGGTCACAGTTATTAGTCAAACGTCTGGTCCTACAATGCCAAGACCACGGCCACACAACCTGGAAAATCTACAGCATCTTAATGAACTCCAGCCATGAAAGCCTTCAACAACATATTGAAGCAGTGATTATTTTGTGACTTTTTTTTTGTTTCCCTAACATTGGGTGTGGTCACATGCACCAAATAAAATGGGGTGGGGGGGAAGCGAGGCTATTTCCTCCGGAGGAATTTGACCCACAGTTGCGAGATCACACCTCCCTTTGAAGCTGCAGGTACAGCCCATCAGTGTGTGATCAGACGCAACTGCAGATGAGTTGGGGGGGTTGTGTGTCATTTGTTTCCCATGCTCTTAAACGAGGAATCAATGAATCACACCTCCGCACTGAGGGCTCCCTATGGAGTCTGCAATGATGCACATACTGCAAAGGTAGGGGGGGGGGAACAATGGCATGGAGTCGGGATGACCCGATCAGACCATCCTGATGGCATGAGAGTGCACTGGAGCGATCAGATGGGAAAGTCCATCCATGGCCTGGCACAACCCATTTACTACCAGATTTCCCCCAGTGTCTTTTAACTCTGCTTCTGCAGCAGAGCAGAACGGGTTACTGATGGCTGCGGGATGCTTCCCAGATACTGTTGCCTGATCACTCCCTTTAAATCCACCTGGCATTTGCACCTATGTTGGGTCTAATTGTGCGTATGATCACAGCCATTGAATTGTTCCTGTAAAAAGTACTCATTTTTCAATATTATTTTTAAATCAATGTCAGTATTCTACACTGCATTACAGACATTGATGATGTTATGTGGAATGGATAAATATGGTATAAAGACCATGCTGCATCCATACACGAATGTACAAAACAAGCCACAAAAAACAAAACAGCTAACCCAGGACCATTCTCAAAAACACAAATAGAGAAAGAAATAAAATAAGGGATCTTTGCTCACCCCCAGTTTGGAATTCAAAAATGCATATAAAACACTCTGTCCATTTCTTCCTCATCAGTGTAATCTTAGTAGAATGTCCATCAAGATTATATACCCTTAAGAATAAGAGCAGCATTCCAAATCAAAGCAAGGAATTTCACCTCTGGCTTCTCTTTGTGTCTACTGAAAAGAAAGAAAAGATTAAAGCTGAAAGTATCATGTCTACTGTGCCTGCGACTGCATAAGTGCTTTCTAATTTTTTTTTTACCTTTACAAAGATCCTGCGAGACAGCTTAGACTGACATAATATTCCGGTTTTTTATTAGTAATATTTATTTATTTATTTATTTACATTTCACCCTCTCCTGAAGGCTCAGGTTGGGCAAAAAAAAGAAGAAGCAAATCACCACATTCTTAGAGGAACAGAATAAAACATTATGATATGTATACCACCTCCTTCTAATTCACCCCCAAGCCTGAAAGCCATCTTGAGTTCAATAAGTGTTGGTGTCCTAATCAGTTTGAGTTCTCTAAACCGGGGGTGTCAAACATGCGGCCCGGGGGCCATATCAGGCCCCAGGAGGGCTTCCATCAGACCCACAGTGGAACTGGCCTTCTCCTGCTTTCAGTTCTGCTGCTGCTGCTGCATCATAGCTTGCTTTGCTAGACTGTCTTAATCACTCAGCCATTTCATGTTTTAACCCAGGTCCTAGACTCAGAACTCTGAGCATAAGATCTCTGTGGTGAATGTCAATAAATCAAAAGTAGGTTTGCAGCTTACAGAGTTAATGTTTTAAGCATGTTTTCATTTTAAGTAAAAAAAAATCTTTGTGTTTGTGTCCTTTATAAAGTTTATATCTCTGCTACCTGGCATTACATTTCATGACACACATGGTCTCATTTATGTCAGATCTGGCCCTCATAACAAATGAGTTTGACCCCCCTGCTCTAAACAGTCTGAGTCTGCCACCTTTCATAGTGTCTAGCCCAACAATTAAGATCTTCCCTCCTCAAGCCCTGCTGTCTGTGCCCCCAGTCACAGAGGTAGTGTTACCAACACTGCCTTGGCAAATGCCAGGAGATGGGAGTGTGCATCAGGAGGGCAAAATTTAGCAAGAATGTGATTTCACTTCTGGGTGACACTCTAGATTGCCTCCCATAGTCTCTATAGTCTTTACCATAAAGATTAGGCAAAATTCCTAGAGCATCACTATGTGGAGGCCATTTTTTTCCCTCTCCAGCTCATTTCCTATGAGGTGAGAAATTGGGACTGGGAAATGGTAATTCCCCATACCAGGTGGGTAAATGAGAGGCATATGTAGAGATGAAATAGATGGTTACCAGAGACATGGCATTTTCAGTAATGGCACCTCATCTATGGAATGTTCTTTCCTGTTGAAACTCATCTGGTAGCTACCCTATTCTCTTTCAGACAGCAGGATCAAAATATGTCATTTTGCCCAGGCTTTTAGTTAAGGGGGCAATCTTTTAAAGCTGTTTTTTTACAGTCTGCCTCTGGTTTGAGAACAGTATTATGAAAATCATTTTAGTCTATTGAACTTTTAATCTGTTTGTATGCTCTAGTTGGTTTTTTAAAGGCTGGGCTTTTAACAGCTCTTTCTTTTTGAAAGAATTTTACACAGTTTTGTTACTTTCATCATGTCTGCCTCGAGTAGGTTTTCTTGAGATGTGGCACAAAAATGTTCTGAATGACTGACTGAATGAATAAGGAGGTCTGAAAGATGCAGCAAATTAGCAGAGTACCGTGCGAAGCACTTTGCCGTGGCTTCATCCTGAAGCTCTGCTGTAATGCAATCAAATTGGACTGGGAGGCAAAGACTGGATTGGAAGAACCCCAACAACTGTACACAGCCACATGATGCTGAAACACCATAGCAGCACTGTTGAACCATTAGGGCTGCCAGCCCTAGCTGGCAGTGCGCAGGGGATTTTAAGGGGCAAGGATAAATCATTCTATGTCACACCAACACACACTGTCATTTCCAGTGTGAAACCAGAAGTGACATCATCAGGTTGGTGTGGTACTCTAGGACTCACACAAGTCTCTACGACTAAACTGGAAGTGATGCCATTGCACCAAGGCAATGATGTCACTTCTGGTTTTGTGGCGAAAGTGATGTGGCACATTGGTATGATGTCAGATCCTCCCATCTCCCCCTGCCTGCCCCCCTTATTGTTATACTGCCTGTATAATATCTAAAGGGCAGCTTGAAGTTTTTCCCTCCTACCTTTCTTATAGGAGGAGGTTCCGTGATCGAGGAAGTACCGAAAATCCGACATTGGACTCCTGCTTATGCACAAACAGTGTTTTTTTGCTATCATGCTTCCATTTTTGTTGGCCTTTCTCTTTCCTCCTCCATTTTGAGGATGTGGAACCAGCTTCTCTTTGCTAGTCACATGAGGTCAAGAAACAGAGTCTCAAGGGACTGTGGGCTAGCAGAAGTAAGACCACACCAAATTAAATCAGCAGGAAGGAGTAACTCCTGAGAGGAGCAAAATCTGTTAAGCAATTAATCAAGATACATAAAGAGAGCAATCCTAAGCAAGGCTAGAAGTAAATCCTGTTTTAGCCAATGGGACTAAAGTGTTCTTAGAACTGCAGTCTTAGCCACTAAGGGTACTACTGCACTGGCATTCTTAACGATAAACAACTATGCAAACATTAGCACTCCATCGTTATGTCAGGTAGCAGGTAATATACTTAAAGTTCATGGGATTTCCTGCTAAAAACCCAGCTCAGTAAGGTAACTGACATACCACCTAAGCCAGGTGACACCTTTGAAGTCAATGGACCTTGTCCAGTTCTTCCTTGCCCAAAGAAACAGCATGTCAAGTAACAAATGGTCCAAGAAATGAAATGTCTACAGCTCTGTATTTCCAATGATGCAGTGGAGAGCCGGGGTAAGCTTAGTAATTAAAATTTTCAGTTCCAGGCTAGGGTAGAACATTTGCTTGGCAAGTGGAAGTTCCCAGGACATGCTAGGGTTGCCAACCTCCAGGTGGAGCCTGGAAATCTCCTGGTATTGTGACTGATCTCCAGATGACAGAGATCAGTTCCCCTGGAGAAAATGGTAGCTTTGGCAGGTGAACTGTATGGCATTATACCTGCTGAGCCTTCTCCTCCCCAATCTCTACCTTCCCCAGGTTCTACCCACCCCCCTCCAAGATCTCCAGGTATTTTCCAACACAGAGTTAGCAGCTCTGTTCCCCAGATACAATAGTTCTGCTACATTTCAAGGCATGAACAATAAGACATACTTTACTTTCTCCTCCTCAGGTTCCTGGAGGACATGCCATTACTATCTGTTAATTCCAAACAGAATGACCTGCCCTTTCCCCCCTGGGTTGCTGAGTTTTTAATCGTTTATTTTCCTTGAAATGGAATTTAGAAAGCTGGAAATATTACCAGCTATGTGACAGAGAAATTCACATTGACAACCACTCCAGAAAGCCTAAAAACTCTTTTTTTCTGACTTCAGCATACCTTGTCCCCTAAAATATTAATAATAGGGAGTGAGCTGGAAGAGGGTAATAATGATGTTATTTTTGATATGAATGTATGATTTTTTTTTTTCCCTCAGCAAAAGCCTATTAAAAATACACCTATCATTCTGTCTGGCTTTAAATAATAATGTGATCTTGAATGCTAATGAAAGAATTTGTAACTGTGCCTCACCTTAATTAGCATGTAGAAAACACCAGACAATTAATTTAGTAAAAATTGGACTGGCTTCATTGAATTGAAGGATCTCTGAACCACAAAAGAAACCAGAATGCACATCGGCTTAGGACAGCTGAAAGCTTGCCTGCTTGTTCTGGAAATAACAGGCCTTGAATCTCTTACTCACTGGCAGGGTGACCAGCTCTGGGTTGGGAAATACCTGGATATTTGGGGGAGGGCTGGGAATGGTGGGGTTTGTGGAGGGGAGAGATTTCAGTCGGGTATAATGCCATAGAGTCCACCTTCCAAAGCAGCCATTTTTTCCAGGTAGACTAATCTCAGTTGCCTGGAGATCAGTTGTAATAGCAGGAGATCTCCAGCCACTACCTGGAGGTTGGTGACCCTACTTCCTGCCCTATGTTAGCATCTTGCTTGGGGAGTACATTTCTTGTCTCCTCTCCTTTGTTTAATCAGCCATACTGATACTGTTTTCTGACTGGTCCCCCCAGATCCCATGTTTCCTGTGAAAAGCTTACTTAGGCTTTTCTGAAATACAGAAGATAGAATCACTAAACACAGAGAAGGAGAAGCCCTACTGAGAGAAAATCAACATGGCTTCTTGAAAAGGGAAGTCCTGCCTTGCCCGGCTTTTGTGAGTACACATTGGCCTGTTTGAAGCTTTTATTCAGCTTTACAGTGGCTGAGTTCAGACTGGCAGTTTGAAGCGGGAGCAAGTCGTGGCAAAAAAGCCCCGGAACAAACTGTTCCGGGTTTTCCCAGTCACACTGTACGGACTGATGTGGGAGCATACTGGGAGGAGGCATGAGGGAGCGCTCAGACTGCTGGCCCAGAGGAGCAGCTGTAAACAGCTTTTTCCTGGTAATTTGGCTATATGCATAAGCGCTTCAGGGTGATTTGGGGAGGATCCCATTGCACTGGCACCGCATTGGGCAATAGAGTGGAGCACATCCAATCATATCGCTGCTGCTGTCTCTCCGGGGCAATCAGCTGCACCTTATGCATTACCTTATGCATTACCGCAGGTTGTTCCTGGCTTTTCGGGTTAGCGTTCACACTTCCCGGAAGTGGAGTGAAGTGGGATAAATGCGCTCTCTGGGATTTGCTGCCACTTTCACCAGATATCTTTTAAATGTGGGAGCGAAGCGGTACACAACGGGTTGACTATGGGTGGGGAACGCCAGACAGATGTGTCTGTTTGAACGTCCCCTTTAGTCCAGTTGTGAAGCGTTGCTGAAATGTGCCTATCTCAGGGCAAACTGCCAGTCTGAACTCAGCCAGTGTAATTCTAACCAGAGTTAATTTACAACCCTTTGAGCCCATTAATTTCAGTGTATTTAGAATGGTGTAATTGTGCTTACAACTGCAGTGTAAAGAGCCTTCCTCCAATTTAAATAATACTGTATATATATGAGTTCCAAGCAATGTTTGATGAAGTCCCTCACCACAGGCAAGGGTTGCCAATTCCCAGTTGGGAAAATTCCTGGAGGTTTTACTGATAGAATCTGGGGAGGGTGGGGTTTGGAGAGGAATAGGACCTCAGCCACAGACTCCACCTTCCAAAGTGGCCATTTACTCAAGGTGATCTCCGTAGTCTGTGAAAAGCTGTACTCCTGTCAGCTCAATAGCAAATGTAATTCCAGGAAATCTCCAGGCACCACCTGGAGGATGGCAACCCTACCAGGCCTGGAATCCACTGCAGGCTCCTTAGAAATCATGGGATACGAGTCCTCTTATGGACTGATAAATGACTACTGAACAGGAAGCAGCAGATAAGAGTAAATGGACAGATCCCACAATGGAGGGAAACAAGCAGTGAGTTCTCCAAGGATCGGCTTTAGACTAGGCTGCTTAACTTGTTCTGAAGTATCTAGAGTCAAGGATAAGCAGTCAAGTCTGCAGATGATACCAAATTACTTCGCATGAAGATCTACGAAGCAGTGGCGGAAAAGAGTTGTTACTTCTCCGCTACCATTGCGTGAGCTTGTTCACAACCATCCCAATTGTTCAAGGTAGCTTGGCATCTGCTGAGTCCTTAATCCAAGACTTTTTTGTCTCAGGGCAGTGAGCTGTTATACATTTGCAAAGTTTTTTACAGATACAATATCACAAATATGGTCTGATCTGAATGCTGGTTGTAACAGAGGTCAGTCAAGAGAAATGTGTAATATATCACCTGGTCTATTTATGGACCATTTTGGTCCAGTTCCTATGAGGGAGGTTGACAAAATCCTGAGATCTGTGTAAGCCACTCCTTGGCTTCTTGTCCATTCCAGCTGCTAAAATCCTGTAACGGACCACATCAATGAGCCCTTAGCATCAACCATAAACCAGTCACCTTTGGCCACTCAAAAAGGTGGCTATCTGTCCCGACAAATAAATGATGTGGCCAATGATCACCAGTCTTATCTGCCCTTTCTAGGCAAAGTGACTAAGAGAGCAGTAGCTAACTGACTCTGGATCTTCTTGCATAACATATCTACTCTAGACCCTTTTCAGTCTGGCTTCGGGACCAGCTATGGGACAAAGATGGGTCTGTTGGCTTGAGCTGATGACATGCAACTGAGTATAGACAAAGCCCTTCCCTCTTTGTTGCTCCTGCTGGATCTATCTGCAGCCTTTGATACAGTGGACCATGCCATCTTGCTGAGGTTTTTGGAGGCAGAAGGCAGTATCAATTATCATCACTATTATTATTATTATTATTGTTGTTGTTGTTGTTGTTGTTGTTGTTATTTAATTTATATCCCACTCTCCCTGCAAAGGCAGGCTCAGGGTGGCTTACAGTCATATATATAAAAATACAATATACAATTATTTAAAAAGATAAAACAGTTAAAAGCACAACAAAATGCAAAGTGCTAGCAGTGCAATAAACAATGGCGGCATTCTTTCAGCATCCAGATATAACAGTCACCATATTCCAGGTTCCTTGCCAGGCTATCAGATATTACTTTGGTGCTGATGTCACTTTGGTGCTGATGTTAGGGCCAGGGCCGCGATGTTACCAGCGGACCCCTAATCAAAAGTCTGGTGGAAGAGCTCCATTTTACAGGCCCCATGGAAGTGCAAAAGGTCCTGCAGGGTCCTGATGTCCTCCGGGAGTTCATTCTAGCAGTGTGGGGCCACCACAGAAGAGGCCCTGGCCCTCGTCACCACTAGCTTGGCTTCTTTAGGGCCCAGAAGGGCCAGGTGGTCTTGGGATCCAGATCTTAGTGCCCTCTGGGGAACATGTGGGGAAGGCAGTCCCTCAGGTAGCAGGTCCCTGACCATAAGGTAAGGTAAGGTTCCCTTGCTCGAAAGCCAGTCGAATCCGACTCTAGGTTGCGGTGCTCATCTCCGTTCAAGCCGAAGAGCCAGCGTGTCCGAAGACGTTCCGTGGTCATGTGGCCGGCATGACTAAACACCAAGGCGCACGGAACGCTGTTACCTTCCCACCGAAGTGGTCCCTATTTATCTACTTGCAATTCTTGCTTTCAAACTGTTAGGTTGGCAGGAGCTGGAACTAGAGACGGAGCTCACCCCGTCATGCGGCACTCACGGGTCTTGAACTGCTGAACTACTGACCTTCTACAGCCTGCAGTTCAGCGTCTTAACCACTTGAGCCACCGCAGCTCCCTCCCTGACCATATAGGGCTTTAAAAGTCAAAAACAGCACCTTGAACCGAATCTGGTAAGCTATTGGCAGCCAGTACAGCACTTTTAGGGCCGGCTGGATGTGTTTCCACACAGGAAGGCACAGCAACAGCCTCGCCGCTGCATTCTGCACCAGCTGCAGCTTCCAGATCTGGGACAAGGGCAGCCCCATGTAGAGAGCTTTGCAGTAATCCAATCTTGAGGTGACCATTGTGTGGATCACTGTCACCAGGTCATTGCATTCACAGAAGGGAATCAGCTGCCTAATCAGCCATAGATGGTAAAAGGCAGACTTTGCAGTGGCTGCTACCTGGGCCTCCATCATTAAGGAGGCATCCAGGAGCACTCCCAAGCTCCTAACCTCTGTCGCTGGCACCAGCAGTGCCCCATCGAAGGTTGGCAGAGGGGTCCCTAACCTTGGCCCACTCCGACTCAGGCACAGGACCTTCATCTTCATCAGATTCAATTTCAATTGACTCAGTCTAAGCCAACCAGCCACAGCTTTCAACACCAGGTCCAGATCTCATGGACTAGAGTCTGACTGGCCACCCAACAACAGATAGAGCTGGGTGTCATCCACATACTGGTGACAACCCAGTCCATGCCTCCGGGCAATCTGGGAAAGGGGGCACATGTAGATATTAAACAGCATTGGGGAAAGTACCGCCCCTTGTGGCACTCCACAATTTAGTGGGTGCCTTCAGGATGTGTGTTGGATTGGTTCAAATAATTCAGTCTGTTGGGCCAGACTCAAAGGGTTGCTGTTGAAGACCAGTTGTCATCAGTACGCGACCTATCTTGTGGGATTCCACAGGACACGATCTTACCCTTTATGCTTCTCAGTCTCTAAGTAAAGCCCTTAAGTCAAACCATTCATAGTTTGGGGGTTGGCTATTATGACACACACTCCTTCTATATTGACAATACTATGAGGGTCTGCGTGTGGCGCCTGGTCAGAGCTGCTGCTGATTTCTTCTGACCAGTTTTCTAAGCAAATTTTTAAATGTTTTTTCGGGGTAATTGTTTTGACTTTATATATCTGTTGAGGACCACTGCTAGGTATATTTGCTTTTTGTTGTTAAGAGCCAGGCGCCAAGGCTTGTCCACTTCAAAAACAGAATAGTACTTTATTTTCAGAAAACTCAACAGGAGGATGGAAGATATATACAGAGGATAATTTGTTTCCTTTCAGGCTAAACGTTTGCCCTTACATTCACTTAGGTGGTATGTTTACTACTTTTAGTTCATACATAGATTTTCATCAGTTCTCTAAACATGCTTACACTCCTCCTCTCCTGCAACTGCTTTGTGGTTTTCCTTGGGCTTTCTCAAACAGGTCCCTCTGGGTCTCCCTGGTCACCAAGCCAGCTTTCCAGACTCCTGCCAGACCGTCCTTTAGCCCTTTCTAAACCACCTCCAATTCCTTTTTAAGGAGAGAGGTCTCAATGGTGTGTGACTATGCTGTGTTAAGTTTTTAACCATCCGGTCACGTCCCCTTCCTTCTGAGAAACTCAGTAAACCAGGTTCTTCCACAGAGAGCTTCTTCAGTTCTCTGACAGACTTCTTCTCCGTTCTCTGTCACACCGAAACCCTCCGCAGCTTCCCTCAACTGCCCATTCCAAACGGAACCTTTTGTCTGTTATCTGCCAATCACTGAGGGTTCCGAGCTAAATGGCCCCCTCCACACTCTGTCATGTGACCCAGCAGTGTTCTGTGTTTTATTCTCTGCTGGTCCCGGATCTTTAAGTCCGTCACAGCTGTTATCAATATGCTGATGATACCCTGTTCTATAGCTCCTTAACCAAATTTCAGAGTGATGACCGCCTCTCCCCCTAAGCTCCATCACGACATCGTTACTCATCTGAGAAGGGCCTTCTACGGGTGGCACCCTACAAGTGGGCAAAATCAACAGCTGCATGTACACCTGCATTCTCTGTTGTGGCCCCCATGTTGTGGAATGGCCTGCCTGATGAGGGCAGGAAGGCCCCCACTGTCCTGGTGTTCCATAAACTATGCAAAACTGAATAATTGCAGAGGCTTCTTTGTGCAGGTAACAGGGCTATACTGTAACAAAATAGTTCAGAAAGATATTTTAGTAAAGGGCTAGGGACTGTGGGCTGTGCTAATGTGTACAGTATCGACTCTCTTTTGCTGCAGGTATGTTCCCACAGTGTAATTTCTGCACTGTTTAACACATCTTATGAAAGCTTATGATTTGTTTCAGCTCTATGCAGATTTCTGCTTGGTTTCCGATTTCTGCAGTCCATGTCCTATTACACTACTTATTGGATGTCCCATGCTGTTGATTATGTCGACTTGCACTAGGGTTGCCAATGCCATGCCCAGAAATTCCTAGAGATTTGGGGGTGGAGTCTGAGGAGGGGAGGGTTGGGGACGAGAATGGCCTTAGTGGGGTATAATGCTATAGTGTCTACTCTCCAAAGCAGCCACTTTCTCTGGGGGAACTGGTCATTCACAGAGAATAAAACTAGAGGAAAAAACTAGACCATAAAAGCAGAATCCTATCACAAACAGAACCCTATCATAAGGCATCAGCTCAGAGATTTAAGACCTGTTATTGCTCATGCAAGCTCACAAGCTTTCCGCTGTTTTAAACTGAAGTCCGTTCTGTTTTTGTTTTGTTTTTTGTAGTTCTGATGCCCTTCAGAAACTGCACCTTGGCCTTTAAAGCTTTGCTGGATCATGCAATTACTATCCCCCATGATTCCCTCTGAGTAGTGAGTCCCGTGGCAGCCACACACAGTCCTGCAAGTGGCGTTCCTATGCAGATAATAAGGCTGAACAGTTCAAAATGGTTTCACAACTTACTCGGAAAAATGACTGCGGTCTTTCCTGCTGTATATAGCATATTGTAAGTAGGATCCTATTATGTAATTTCCAAACCGCTTAATGTATCGTGTTAATACTTATGCTATGCTCCTGTTCTTTCTGGCAGTTCCAGTCTTCTAATATCCGAATGCATTAGCTATTGAATATCCCATTTTGTATGATTGTACTGACTCACTACATGTAATCTGCCTTGAATCCATGTGAGAAAGGCAGACTATAAATAAGGTAAATACATAAATAATTGGACTCACTGACAGTGCCTTCCTAAACCAATAGAACAAAGTTAGAGTCCAGTGGCACCTGTAAATCCAACAAAGTTCTATTCAAGGTGTGAGCTGATGAAGTGTGAGGGCACATGAAAGCTCACACCTTGAATAAAACTTTGTTGGTCTTAAAAGTGTAGCTGGACTCTAACTTTGTTCTATTGCTTCAGACCAATATGGCTGCCCACCTTGATCTATCCTAAACCTAGTTACTGTTGCTGTTGTTTTTTAAGTTCAAGGCTCTCTAAATGTGTAATTTGGCTGAGGATGGCCCTATTTAGCACTGGTTGTTTCCCGACTGTTCTTGCTGATTCCTTATCTTCCTTGCTTTACTTCCGATGCTGCTTTTTCCTTGATGGTTTATCAATATTCAATCCACTTTGCAAGGCAGTAGCAAAAAAATCCCTAGAGTTCATGGCAATTTTGACTTTGACTGTGTATCAGAATGAGAGGTTGCTATTTCTCCAGTTTATATATTTAGGTGGTTTCCTTTGGGTATTTATATCCTGCACTCTCAGCCAATCTGGCTCTCAAGACAGCCAAGGGGACAGGTTAATTAGTTATGTCCCAATTTCATGGACACACAAAAAAAGAAGCTTCACACATATTGCAAATCCCGTCTTTGAAGTAGCTTGGTGAACTCGCTCGCTCCTTGTTGCTGTGCCTAATTAAGACAGGGTGATCTCCAGCCAAACATTAAAGCTTTGTTTGCAATCCCCCTCCACTTCTTCATGTTGATTAAACATTCTGTTTGTGGCTCAGGCTTCGAGACGCATTGTTGTCTGAATTTTCCATCTTTCTGCAGTAAGATTGTCCATAAAGATGGACTGGCTTTGGCTATGGGCTGCTCATTTGAGACAAGGCCTGGTCTAAACCACACAAAATTGAGAGTTCAGATGCAAAACCAAGCAAAATTGAGAGTCCCCCCCATTGAAGGTGAGGATCCCCTGCTACCAGGCCCCACCCCTTGCTGCCAATCAGCTGGCCGGTAGGGAATTTACCAGGAGAGTGAGGGAGGACTGGCATACAAAAGCACCAGAAGTGATGTCATCACATCGGCAACATCTGGGGATGCTCTACGAAATAAGTTTTGCCCAAATACCAGAGTATTGCTGCAACATCACAATACGATGATGTCACTTCCGGTACACACTGGAAGTGATGTAACCACATCACCAGTGATGTCTCCTGGGCCTCTCTCCTGCTCCTGGTAAGCCTCCCTTATCCCATGCCATAGGGATCTGGCAACCCTAGCCCAAATAGACATGATTTAGAATAGAAATCAACACAAATTTCTTTCCAGGACTGTTCCAGAGGCTGTTGCTGCATGAACCAAAAGAGTTTTGTGGTATCTTAAAGACTAACAGATTTATTGTGGCATACACCTGAAGAGGAATGAAGTGTGTCCTCATTTATAATGTTCAGGATTTGCAGTCATCAGTCAATAAATCCTTTCTCCTGTCAACAAAAGACAAACAGGTTAGTATATACAAGAAACAATAAATAGATACAGCTCAGATATCAAAAATAGAAAACATTCAGATATTGGTGAGAGAATCTTTTTGTTCTGTCAGGACACTTTGCTTCTGGAAAGTCACCAATCTTTAACAAAAGACTTTCAAAGGAAATATTAGCATAAAACAGCCAAATTATAGGCTATTATATTATTTATTTAAAATATTATTTATTTATTTATTTATTTATTTATTTATTTATTTATTTATTTATTTATTGGATTTATATCCCGCCCTGCCACCATGGGCTCAGGGCAGCGAACTCAGAGGCAAATGCCATATAAAACAATAGGACATAGAGGCAGATGCCATATATAAACATTAAAACAATAAACAATCCATTACTTTAAAAATTACAACAGTCTGCAGAGTGAAAGAGTCCCTAACGTAAGCCCATAACCCCATTACTCCAGTGGGCACAGTTGTTGCCACTCTGATGGTGTCCCACTAGAGCCATGGTTGCATACCAGGGCCAGTACGCACCATGATGTCAAACGGTGATGAGTGATAGTGGTGATAATGGTGGCAGCCCCTACTTGAAAGCCTGGTGGAAGAGCTCTGTCTTACAGGCCCTGCGGAACTGCATAAGGTCCCGCAGGGCCCTGATCTCCTCCGGGAGCTCATTCCACCAGGTAGGGGCCGCCACCAAAAAAGCCCCTCCAAATTATTTTTGATTTTTAGCAATTTTATGTGTGCCGCAAAAGCCAAGTACCCATCAGGCTTTGCGACACTGATTTGCACACCGGGACCCCCGACCATGAATTATTCAGCCCGGGAACAAGCCACTCCATATATGGAGGGGCCCTGGAAGAGTCCATTTTCAGACTAGCCCAAAGCGGAAAGGAAGGGGGCATCCCGCAACATTTTGTTTTTCCTTTTGTTTTTGTTTTTATTCCGCCCTTTTGTCCACCATAGTGGGGAGCCCCACCAAAGCCCCATGGGGGCTCCCCCAGTCAAAAGAGGAACGATCCATGGTCGTCCCTCCGGAGCCAGGTCTCATGACCACTCATATGGCTCCCAATTCCATCTCATTCACGGCCACCGCCGCGAGCGCACACCCAGGCTTCCTTGCGCTCTAGGGGGGGTGGTAATGCAAAATCGGCAGCCTCCGAATTGCTCTGAGGCTGGCCGAAAGCGCCCGACGCCGGCGGCTCCAGTCTGGCTGAACTTCAGCGGACAGCGGAAGACAGGAGGGCCTGGCGTAATCTGGTCCATGGGGTCGCGAAGAGTCGGACTCGACTGTGCGACTGAACAACAACAACAAGACATTCACACAATTAAACACTATTAAAACCAAGCCAGAAAAAAGCCAACATAACAATGCAGTCTTCCATTGCTATCTGTATTGAATAAGAGAAATGGCAGCCCTGACCCAGCAGTCTATTCCATTAGGATGTGGCCGTGATAGAAAACAGTCTTGTCTTGGCAGTCACAGATCCCTAAATAGAGCAAACCTTATTGTTAAGATCTGTAGAACCAGCCAGGTTCATTTGGAAAGAGACAGTCTTTCTCAAGTATGTGGGGCTTGAATAGATAGGGGTGAATATGATACGAGCTGAAAAAAGAGCCGAAAAATACCTTATTGGTATTTTTTGGCTATTCATTCAGTGTAATTTGCATTTGAGTTGGGGGGGGGTACCAAAAGTAGCTGAGCTCCCCAAATCCACAAAATACTTGGGATTTTTCAGGAACACTGGATAGCCAAAGGCAGAGTGTTTAAAGGGATCACAGTCCCTTTAAATGACTTCCAGGTGGAAGGCATTCCAGGTGGAAGGCATTTAAAGAGACTGCAAACCCTTTAAATGCCTTTGGAGTGAACTCATGGCTTGTAGAAGGCATTTAAAGCGACTGCCTTTGAACACCTTTCCCCTCTCCATTGAAAACAATGGAGGATGGGGATACTTTCTTTGGAGGCCCTTTGATCCCTTTGAACATCTTTCCCCCCTCCACTGAAAACAATGGAGGATGGGGATACTTTCTTTGGAGGCCCATAGAATTGGACCCCCTAGTCCAATCAGAGGTCCATCAGTGGCTATTAACCACAAGGTATAGATAGGGACTCTGGGGCTAGTGATGCTCTGTATTCTTGGTGCTTGGGGTGCTCAACAGTGGCATTGTAGGACCTGATCTTTCACCAGTAGCTGTGACTGGCATCCTCAGAGGTATAACACGGAAAGATGGAGTACTCTCTGTGTCAAGCTGAGCGGAAAAGTGGTAGGCAAGTAATTTATATCTACCCTGGAAGGTGGGGTAGGGCTGAGTCATTATCTTGTAGTAGTTCAGGCTATGAACATTCTAATGGAGGAGCTTTCCTGAGGAGGTTCTTTTGTCTATGGATTGTTTCCTGAGGAGGTTTCCTGTTTCTTGAGGAGGTTCTTTTGTGTGTGGAATGGCTATTGAAACTCTAATCTTATCTGTAGTGCTATTGTCAGCTGTAGAGCATTTTGTGTTTTTCAGGACAGGAAACCATGCCCTATTTATTTTTAAACTCTCTTCTTTCCTGTTGAAATTGTGTTTATGTTTATGAATTTCAGTGGCTTCCCTGTGTAATCTGACATGGTAACTGGAAGTGTTGCCCAGTCTTTCAGTGTCTTGGAACAAAATGCTGTGTCCTGTTTGGGTTAGGCTATGTTCAGCCACTGCTGATTTTTCAGGTTGGCCAAGTCTGCAGTCTTTTGCTTTAAAGACCAGAATGGGAGCTAATGGTGGAAAGTGCCATCAAGACACAGCTGATTCATGGTGACTCCATGTGGTTTTCAGTTCAAGAGAGGTTCAGGGGTGGTTTGCCATTGCCTGCCTCTGTGTAGCAACCCTGGACTTCCTTGGTGGTCTCCCATCCAAGTACAAACCAGGACTGACCCTACGGAGCTTTTGAAATCTGATGAAGAAGAAGAGAAGAGATTGGATTTATACCCCACCCTTCACTACTCAAAGGAGTCTCAGAGCAGCTTACAAACTCCTTTCCCTCCCTCTCCCCACAACAGACACCCTGTGAGGTAGGTGGTGCTGAGAGAGCTCTTGACAGAAACTGCTCTTTTTCAAGAACAGCTCTTATCAGAACTACAGCTTGCCCAAGGTCATCCAGCCAGGTGCAAGTGGAGGAGTGGGGAATCAAACCCAGTTCTCCCAGATCAGAGTCCGCGCACTTAACCACTACACCAAACTGGCTCTGAGATCAGGGAAAGGGCTCAAGATATGGGAGGGATAAAAATCCATTTGAACAGCAGAAAAAAATTGATCTGATACTGAACCCAGTTACCTGGGAAAGGGCACAGGACTCTCCCTCGCTGGATACCTTGAAGTAGAGTCAGGGAATAGATGGTCAATAATTCCCCTTAAGTTTTGGACTCTGTGGCTCATTGACTCCTCTTCAGGACTCCAGTACCCAAATTTCACTTTTCCCAGTAGACAGCTTGCTTTTTTCCTCTAGAAATCAGTAAGTATAGAGCACTTAAATTAGTTACAGCTTACCTTTCACTCCAAGTCAGAAGTAGATGAAATGTTTTCAATCATCTACACACAGAGAGGTAATTTCTACATTTTGAAAATCCATCAGTCAAATCAATTTTTTACAAGTATACCCAAGGAGCAATTCCCCCCCCTTTAAGCATTAATTAAATATCAGATAGCCTTAAGAATATATTTGAGAACCCTGACAGGCCCCTTACACCCCACCCCACAAGGTTCGGCAATTGAACATGTATATCTCAGATAGTAGTGCAGAGATAAAAAAGATTCCAATTTACCACTTGGGTAAATTATTAAAGCATCTTATGCAGTTATTTCTCGAGAATTGATCTCTTTCTCTTGCATGTGCTCTGCCCTTTCCTTGATGCTGTTTCTCTTAAGAGATCTTTTTTCAGTATTATCATTTCATGGTAGGCAATGACAATATAACTGGGGGCCATTTCAATTCTAATCGATGCATTATCAAGCATTATTTATAGTCTTTCTTAATTCTAATACCAGTGGGATGTCCGTCAAGTGGTCAAAATGTACACTGAAATGTGGGCTGAGGGGGAAGTCTTTTCATTAAAAAAAAGATTTTGCTAACCCCCCCTACCTGGGCTATGTGACGGTTGCCACCAAGGTTTCTTTTCAGCCACGGTTCATACCTGACATCTATTGTACTTGCCAGATTCAAGAATTTATTCGAGTAATTGCAAAGTATATTTCACTCACTGTTGAATGGCTATTGTGAATAAACAAAAGAGAACAGGCAAAAGGCTTTCCAGTTCAGAGGAAGGCATTTCCATCCCAGACTTGGAGCCCTAGCACCTCTGTTTATTGAAATTAATTGAGCCTACCCCTTACCCCAGACTATGTGCTCCCTATCACTCAGGGTATGACAAGACAACAGCTGTACTTATCAGGCAAAATTCTGACATCCATAAAATAGTTTGAACTTGGGAGTTTCACTCATGCAAACAGGAAGAAAGAGCAGAGGGAGTGGATTAATGCTACTGGTGTCTTAGCAGCCATTTAGTGCTATGCAAGCTCAAGTTTCCGTTCCCAAGAAGGGCATTGCAGGAGGAGTCCTCTCACAAGTTTGCCAAAAAAAACTACATACCTTCCACATCTCTCTCACAGTCAGGCCTGTAGCCACAGTGTAGCAAAAAGGGCTGGTGCCCGGTCAATCATTTGCCATGCCCCTCCAATCAGCACTAGGGATTGGTTTGAAATCTGTCACACATCTTTCAAGTGTAAATTTGCTATGTAAAGAAGGAAGGATTGAGGTAAACAGGTCTGAATCCTGTCATAAATCTTCTGAGGATGAATTATCTATTAAATTGGCTACAACAGAATTAGCAATTAGTAGGGCTAAAGAGTCCTGATTTTAAAAGCCGGGGCGGGGGGGGGGGATAAAATCATGTTGGAATAAAGCACACAGAAAGAGAGAGAGTTTAAGAAGAGAAGAGATTAGATTTATACCCTACCCTTCACTCGGAGACTCAGAGTGGCTTACAAACTCCTTTCCCTTCCCCTCCCCTCAACAGACACCCTGTGAGGTAAATGGGGCTGAGAGAGCTCTGAGAGAACTGCCTTTGAGAGAACAGCTCTGACAGAACTATGGCTTTCCCAAGGTCATCCAGCAGCTGCAAGTGGAGTAGTGGGGAGTCAAACCAGTTCTCCCAAATTAGAGTCTGCACACTTAACCACTAACTGGCATTAAGGAATGAAGGGATTTAAAAAGTTGTAGCAGACTCAGAAGACAGTTAAAAAAAATAGTTCTGTAGCGCTCTTATTGCTGGGGAAATAGAACAGAAGACAAATAATAAGGGATTTAAGCCCAGAGCTAAGTGAGCACAAATCTTTGGCTAATTTATGCTATGCCATAGGAATCTTATTCACAGGGGAGGGTTGTAGCGCTTGTTCTGAAGATGGAAAGTTGCAGGAAAAGGATCCCTTACCTGTGGGCACCTCATTGATCATGCCATTGTTTGCTTGACCCTATGTTTGTTCATTTAAAAAAGAATCCTACTCACAGCCTGTTCTTATGCATTCAGATGAGGCATCTAATAAACAATGCAATATGACTAGGCGTACAGCAATTTGAAACAGAGCGAAAATCATCCACATGATCACATGAGAAATCACATGAAACTGTCTTATACTGAATCAGACCCTTGGTCCATCAAAGTCAGTATTGATATGTCAAACAATGCAGAAAATGCAGAAAACAATATGTTCAACAATGATATGTCAAACAACGTAGAAAGTGGTGTTACAAAGGCAGAAAGAAGAATAAGAAGAGATTGGATTTATACCCTGCCCTTCACTCAGAGTCTCAGAGCAGCTTACAAACTCCTTTCCCTTCCCCTCCCCACAACAGACACCCTATGAGGTAGGTGGGGCTGAGACAGCTCTGACAGAAACTGCTCTTTTTTCAAGGACAGCTGTGCTAGAGTTTGTGACTGACCCAAGGTCACATCAGCAGGTGCAAGTAGAGGAGTGGGGAATCAAACCCGGTTCTCCCAGATTAGAGTCCGTGCACTTAACCACTACACCAAACTGGCAATGCAGTAAGAGCAGGGTAATACATATAGCGAACTGATAGTACATAAAATACCGTGATATAGTCCTTTTCATTTTACAAAAGCTCATTCCTGAACCATTCCATTATCCTATAGCCCTATTACCTTTATCAATATGGCCTCTTGAACCATTCTGTTTTACACAGGTTGCAGAATGACAAAAGTGCATGAGCTTTCCTGACTTCCTCAGGAAGGCCGTTCCACAAAACGGGAGCCACTACAGAAAATGCATGTTTGTGGGCAGTTGCTGATCTTACCCATTTGTCACGTGGCACTATTAGAAGCCTTGGGCTAGCGATTTTCAGAGAAAAGAAGGTTGTATTTACAGTCTCAGGTTTCAGTAACTGGAAGAAAGGCTCCCACACTTCTTTAATTCTGCAAACTATGTAAAACAGTTGTTTCAGAGGGCATATTTATGAAGCTAATACAGAACAGGACTGTAATCTGTGCCACAGAGTACGCCACATGTTATTGATTTCTTATGTGCCCTATCACTCTCTTGGAGCATTGTTTTCATTTTCTGCAATTCGCTTTCTCTGCATCACTTGACATAGCATGTCTGATCCTTTTTTGCAGTTTTGTAGTTTTTGGAATCCTAGCCCTTTTGTAATCCTAGTTCTACTGCATTGCTTCTTAGAAATCCCATGCTATTTGATTGCAGTGTTCTGTACCATGTAATCAACCTTGAGTCTCAAGGAGAAAATTGGTAAATAACTAAGAAAGAAAGAAAGAAAGAAAGAAAGAAAGAAAGAAAGAAAGAAAGAAAGAAAGAAAGAAAGAAAGAAAGAAAGAAAGAAAGAAAGAAAGAAAGAAAGAAAGAAAGAAAGAAAGAAAGAAAGAAAGAAAGAAAGAAAGAAAGAAGCAAATAAATGACGGTGGGCTGACCACCACTGTACTTATTTCCCCCCTAATAAAATTGTCCAGGCTACAGGCCTGCTAATGGGGCTTCTCTCTCTCTCTCTGAAGAATTTCAGGAGAATGAAGTGGACAGACTCACACATGCATGGAAATGTTGGAAGTGATTTGAGAAATGTGCGTCGCTACTGTGAAGCAGCCAGTATCCAAAAGTAATGATCATATGTTTACCTGGGCTAGCCACAGGATTCAGCATAATCAATCTATGGATGTATTTGATGCAATCTATGGATTGCATTTGAAATTTTTCCCTCCACCATTTGACCTGGTGCCTTGCAACCAGTGTTCCCTCTAAGCTGAGTTAGTGTGAGCTAACTCACAGTTTTTTAGCCTCCGGCTCACACATTTTTGTCTTAGCTCAGGAAAGATGGCTCCAGAGCAAACTATTTTATGCACTAGCCAAATTGCTCGCTCACAACTTTAATGCCAGTGGCTCATAAAGTAGAATTTTTGCTCACGAGACTCCACAGTTTCGAGGGAGCATTGCTTGCAACATATAGCTTCCTACCAAAACAGCTGAGAAGGCAAAAGGAACCCAGCGAGACAGCAGAATAAATGATGGGAAATTCGGAGATGAAATTGATATTATGGATATTTACATTTAGGAATTATCCCCAAGCGAAGCTAGATTCCCCCACCCCCCACTCTAGGAATGTTGTCTTTGCAGAGACATTAGTGGAGTTAGTAATAAGCACAGCAGCATTACAAGAAGGATTTTGTGTTGCTTTTGTAAATTACACATATTCTGAGTTTAGAGACATGATGAGAGCTGATTGATGAGTTGGGTGTTAAGGACGGAGAACTTCATCAGGCATGGTGTGATGGGTACCGCATGCATTATGGATAGAACGCCTCTCCCATATTTCAGCTGGAAATAGACTGGGGCGGTGGGTGGGGGCTGTGTCTCTGCGTGTGGAACTGTGCATCCTATTTGCATGGGCAGTTATCGTAATTGTGCATATAAAACGGGAGCTTGAAATATGCAAATTGTTATTTATGTTTTCAATTGCCTGATTGGGATGCACAGCCGTGGGAATTGTTCATTCAGATTAGGAATGCAATTACACACGCATTTAATGAACATAATTGCATGGCTGAACTGTATGAAAATCAGTCCATTTAATTCATCTAATCTGCACCCTGTGGACTGGCAAAGGACTGTTCTGTTGTATAAGCTATACCCATTTGTGCCTCTAGGTTGCCTCTGAAGACTGAATTATGTCCTCGGTAGTATATTCCATCAGTGCTTTCCAGATGTTCATTTAATTAACTGTTAGTGAATACTATTGAAAAAATTTTATCTACCCAATTCTTTTTTTTTTCTTTTTAAATATAAATCCAGCTCATTTAGGCGATGCAAAACATACTCTATTCACATTACTTTCTTGATCTGGCTGCAAAATGAAATTTCCATAATGTGTTACCACATTGAGACACTTCCAGTCATCTTTGCCCTATTCCATTCCAGTCTTTGTTCTAGAGAAGAGGTGCAGCTTGGGAAAAAGATGGCGACAAGGGACAGGAAGTGAGGTGCCATATTTCACCACTAAGGGGGTGGTGAGAGAAACAGCCCCAAGTAGGATTTTTCTTCAGTTTTCTTCACTGAAACCTCACAAACTAATACCCCCTTTTTAGGGGCCCAGTTTCTGAAAACAAGAAAAGAGGAGATCTTTCAGATCACATGTAATTAATTGACAGGAGCACCTATGTTTTCTGTCCAGTGCACTGGTTCTAAACTTATAAAGCTTCTAGAACTTCTAACTCTCTTGTCAGAAGTAACAAAATGTGACTATATGCCAAGTACATAGATTCAATTGGGTAAGCTGTGTTGGTCTGGAGCATCAGAACAAAGTTTGAGTCCAGTGGCACCTTTAAGACCAACAAAGTTTTACTCACAGTATAAGCTTTCGTGTGCATGCACACTTCTTCAGATACAGTGAAACAGAACTACCTCAACCGTGACATATAGGAAGGAGGAAGTTAGTTGCCAGGAATGGCTAGTTAGAGTCAAGATGCATAAGTAACTGGGCAATTATAGCTGAGATTAGATTAGGATTGTCAGGTCCTTCCTTGTCGCTGGCGGGGGACTTGAAGGGGAGCGTTCCTGGAGGGGGAGGGGACTTCCCGAATGTGATGACATTGTACAGAAGTGACGTCATCACGTTGGGGACTGGCGCCCCACACACCTGAACCCCAAGCGGTGAATTTGCCACTGAGTTCAGCCCCTCCCCCCCAGCTTCTTGTGAATAGCATGTAAAGGGACCCTTTGAATGCTGTTTCCAAGAAGTGGGGCCTGCATGTGCCTGAACTCCAAGCAGCGAATTTTTTAAAAAAATTGACATGACATGGAAAGAAGAGTTCAGCTCCCACTTCTGCAGCCCTACAGCTCTGATCTACATCCTTCTGCCATGGTTGCTTTTGAGGAAGCAACAATCACATCAGGAGATCCATTCATGGAACTCCAGCAACCCATGGCTTCAGAGAATAGCAGAAGTGCAGTTGCACAAACACAGTTGGCAAGTTGCGGTAAACACATGTATATCAAGCATGTATGTGTGCATATTCCTGTTTGTAAGAAAGAACTAAGGCACACTTAACAAATGAAACTGGAGACTAAGAGAGCCTGGATAAAGGTGGGGTTTAAATTACATACTCAGGTATACATGCAGTCAATGTAACACGAGAATTACTTTATACATGGATAAAGAAAAATCAGATCTGTGACTATACACAGATTGTACTTGTGGGCAGTGTAACTTGCGAACAGGGCTAATGCTGCTAAGTGTTAGACTAAGCTGAACATATTGGCCTTTTAAAAAACCCAGTATTTATGTGTGTAAAGGGCCATCAAGTCACAGCTAACTTATGGTGACCCCAGCAAGGAGCTCTCAAAGAAAGTGATTAAGCAGACCTGGTTTGCCACTGCATCCCATCCAGGCACTGACCCTGTTTATCTTTCAAGATCTAATGAGATCCGGCTACAGCAGGCTGTCTTCCTCCCCTCCCAGTATTTATACTTGAGTTAAATACAGAAAACATCTTGCTTCTTGATTCCCACGGGGGTGTTGTTGGACATCGTATGTTTTGGTTTCCCAAATCTCAGATCATTGAGGTATACCTTTTTTTTTTTTTCCTGATTGGAGACTGGAAGTACATTTCACTTCCTAAAAAGCTACAGTAGGAAGGAATATGAATTACAGACTTTCAGAGGAGCTTAGCCCCTGGGTTTGTGTAGGAGTCACTGTTTTGCACTTTCCTGCTGATTAGAAGAAAGAAGTGACTCTTGCAGATGCCCACCACGTAGCCTCCTCTGAGAGTTTTTGCTTTGGAAATGCTTGAATGATCCAATCACACCCCATGCGAAGACACTGCGGATTTATTTACCCACATCCTGGGGTGGCAAGAACAGAGAACAAAATCACACAGAGGACCAAAGGAGGTTTCCTTGATGGGTGGTGCTTTGGGCTTACCTTCAATAATTTAATGTGTGTCTATCTTTCTCATGGGAAACGGGCAGATTTCTCCTGACTCCTTAGTGGTCTAAGTAATGTCCATGGAGGATTGACTACTCTTTTATGCCTCCTTTCACTGTTGTGTGCTTGACAGATGCAGAAATTAAGCAAGGCAAGCTCTGGCTGCTGACACCCTAGTTTTCAAAGATGTGGGGCTGCCATATGACATCTTCAAGCATACTTTGATTATTTGAAATGAATCAGTCAGCACATGGGCTTGGATCTATGGGAGCATTTCCATGAATTTCTGCCCACACCTTCCTTTCTCACCTCCCACTCCAGCTTAATGCTGCTTGAAACTCTGCTTTGGGGAATGGTAAGTACAAAAGTCATATGCTGCAGACAGAAATCATGTTGTCCATGGAAACCTCCACTGGGTTCGAGTGGTTATTTGAAGTGGTGGAGAAGAAGAGGATTGAATGTTGGGTTCCAATACTCTAACATGAAGTTCTATCCACTAAGTTCTACTCTAGCCATCCCTGAAGTCCTCCACTCCACTTATTTATTTGAACTCTTCTTATATCAAAATTGAAACCATCATAATGAAACATCTTAATTAAAAAAGAAAAAAACATTGGCAAATACAGAAAATCAACCAAAATAACGCAAACAAAAAATTCAGAAGCTACAGAGATTCACCATCTAGCCAAGGCTTAGGTAAATGAAAAGGTCTTTAACAGAAACCAACCACACAGGTAGAAGAATAGGACAAGGTAGACTCCATATTGGTGAGTCAATGGTCTGGCATGCAAAAGCAGAAGGGAAATTGAAGTAGAACAAAAGTACATGGCATCACCCAGAGAAAGGGTTGTGGAAAAATTGCCAGAAGCTTCTTTTGTGATGCACGGAACAATCAACCAAGATGTCCTGTGCCTGTGGACCATCGAAACCTGCTATGAACTATTCAGGGGGGGGGGATCCTATCAGACTGTACAAGGGAAGATGGCATGGTATAGTCCTATTTGTCAGATCTCAGAAATGAACCATGGTTGACACTTGGATGAGAGACCACCAAGGAAGACTCTGCAGAAGAAGGCAATGGCAAACCACTTCTGCTTCTCACTTGCCTTGAAAACCCCTTCCTGGGGAGGCCACATGATGCTTGCAACTTGATGGCATTTAGGTATGTATCAGACAGTACAATCCAACTTTGCTTGGTGAAGTGAATAACAAGAGGTCTATCTTCTGCAAAAGGTTAACCCCAGAGTGATCCTCCTAGGTGCAACTTCTACTCCTCTTCTAAGAGCTGCATGACTGAAAAGCCTGTGAAAGCAGGGTTGAAAAGGGGACTCCCAGACCCCTCAGACCAGGTCAGTTGTCCCCAGAGGAACTGCCTCTAGTGTCAACTTGTACCTAAGCAAAAGACATCACTTGAACAATGAAACAGCCCTCCGTAAAGCCCTTCCTCCTCCATTAGGGTTGCCAGCTCTGGGTTGTGAAATTCCTGGAGATTTGGGGGGTGGAGACTGGGGAGGGTGGGGTTCGGGGAGGAGAGAGACCTCAGCTGGGTACAATGCCATAGCCAACTTCCAAAGTAGCTATTTCTCCAGGGGAACTGATTTTTTTTACTTGGAGATCAGTTGTAATTCTGGGAGATCTCCAGCCACCACCTAGAGATTGGCAACCCTTCCCTCTGTTATACCCCCCCCCCAACTCCCCTGAGGATCATGATTCCAGCCAATCCTCTCTGCCGGGCTTGGTCCCTTCTCAATATCTCATTTCCCCCCTGCTTTTAAATTAACCATGGCAGAGCAGTTCTTTCTCCCTTCAGCCCTTCTACTAGCCATCTCTGGTCCTCAATAAGCCCTGACCTCTACCATTTAACTCTCCCCCAGTCCTCGTTGTTTCCCTTTCTTCCCTTTCCTCCTTTCTTCCTTGTCCTCTGCCTCATTTTATCCTTTTTTTCTTGGGTACATTACACACACACGTGGAAGGCAAAAGCTAATCCTCTTCCAAAAAGCAAGGCTCTGTTGGCCTGGTTCCAACTGGGTGTTTGCTGCTGCTTAGAAGGTGAACCGTTTAATTGCGAACTACAAGTAAAAACAATCTCTTTCATGTCATTTTACCTATACCTTCTAGTTAATGATGTGGAACCTTTTGACATTAGAACTGCCTTCTCTTCCCTTCCAAAGGATTGCATCCAGGTTTGCTTGTCTATATATAAGGTTAAAGATCCCTCACAGGAGTCAAGGGGTGCTTGTGTGCCTCATACAGGTAGGTCTTTTTCTGTGATGAAAATAGGTACCTGATAGACGTTCCCGGGGAAGGCACTGCATAATCTCATGCCATAATTGATAACCTGTTAGCCTTTCACTTCATTTCAGAAAGTAGGGGCTGTGATACATGGTTTGTAAGCTGCTCTGAGACATCTTTGGGTAGCGAAGGGCAGGGTATAAATCCAATCTTTTCTTCTTCTTCTTCTTCTTCTTCTTCTTCTTCTTCTTCTTCTTCTTCTTCTTCTTCTTCTTCTTCTTCTTCTTCTTCTTCTTCTTCTTCTTCTTCTTCTTCTATTATATCTAGAGGGAATTGTTACCATCTGCCAGAAGACTCAGGGGCATGGCACAGGGAGGGGGAACATTGCTCAAAAAAGTCTATATCATTTCTTGGAAAAGGCCCGAAGAGTGGCATCACTGTGTCAGGCAATGCCGTAGGAATTCACTCTATGGTACTTACCATAGAAATTGGGTGTCATCACTTGAGGTTCCTTTTACAGTTTCCCCAAGTTACACTCAACTATACCTTAGTGAGTATTAATATAACATGTGTTAGGTAATATGATTGAGTGATAGACACAGAGCATGATTCAGAAAATAGGTTTATGAAGATTTAAATAATAAAAACATTTTAATTTAAGAAAGTGTACAATGAAAGGAAAAGTAATGTAAGGGAACTGTAACCCTACTGCCCATGTACAGGGTTTAGATATAGTAACCTATATAGTAACCTCCATGTTAGCTATATCTGTCAGGGCTATTTTTGGGCAGGAACGCACAGGAAGGGAGTTGCCCCCCAGTCGGAATAACGAGACAGACAACAGGCTGGAATTAAACAAGGGCCACTTTATTAACTATTTAACAGAACATTGCAGCAATAACCACTAAGCAAGCATGGAACAGGCAAGGCAGGCGTCACTTCCCTGACCAACCCCCTTGCCCTTAAAGGGCGGGTCACCCAGCTCCAGCCGTGAGCCATTTACTCTCTGGCTCGTGACCAGCAGCCCAGCAACTGGTTGCCTTCTAGGAGCGCCTACCCCTGAAGCCTTTCAACTTGCAGGGAGGAGCCTGCCATAAAAGGTTCCCAGTGGAGGTGATCACCATTCCCCACCCTGGACCCTGGAATCCGAAGGCAGTTCCTGATGACCGCCTGATCCCAAACGGGATATGCCGAAAGGTGCTCACCAGTTCCGTTTCTTGCTTGCATAAACCTGCCAAGTGACCAGACTAATTAAGTGCTCCCACAATAATTCCCTTAAAGCCACTGCCCTCAGTGCAAGGTAGGCGAAAACACCACTACCACGGCCGCCAATATGGGTAGAAGTGAAAAATTCCTACCTGGCCCCTACAAAACGACGACCAGCCAAAGCCTGCACTGATAACAGGGTGGGAGGGTGGGCGAGCACGCAGCAACTGACAAAAAGGCGGGAGCGGAGCCTGGCTCTATGAAGCAGCCGGCTCCGCCCCCTGCCCCGTCGGGACGCTAGCGTCCCAGCCGTTGCCGTCTCCGTTCCTCGGAGCGGCAAATGAGCCCCCGCCCGCCAGCGGCGTTGCCGGGTGGGCGGGAGCTCCGTTGCCCCCCCAGTCGGAATAACGAGACAGACAACAGGCTGGAATTAAACAAGGGCCACTTTATTAACTATTTAACAGAACATTGCAGCAATAACCACTAAGCAAGCATGGAACAGGCAAGGCAGGCGTCACTTCCCTGACCAACCCCCTTGCCCTTAAAGGGCGGGTCACCCAGCTCCAGCCGTGAGCCATTTACTCTCTGGCTCGTGACCAGCAGCCCAGCAACTGGTTGCCTTCTAGGAGCGCCTACCCCTGAAGCCTTTCAACTTGCAGGGAGGAGCCTGCCATAAAAGGTTCCCAGTGGAGGTGATCACCATTCCCCACCCTGGACCCTGGAATCCGAAGGCAGTTCCTGATGACCGCCTGATCCCAAACGGGATATGCCGAAAGGTGCTCACCAGTTCCGTTTCTTGCTTGCATAAACCTGCCATAGCCAAGGTCAAGCCTCTGCTTTGGCCTTTGCTCCCCACTCAGCAACCTAGTGCCGACCTAATCCCTTGCTGCAAGTCCTGCAAAAAGATCCCATTGCCCTTGAAAGACAAGTGCACCCCGTCATCCCTATACAAGTCTGGGAACATGACCTGTATACCGGGGTGCGGCAGAAACATCCCCAATCCAGCATCCATGGCCTTTCTCAGCTGCCTATTTACTTTACGCCGGGCGCGGTCAATACACCTGGGGTCCTCCAGGTTCCGCCACACTTGGCGGGGCAGTATGGCTGACCATACTATCTTCACGCTGGGCCACCTTGCTCTTATCCTCGCAAGGTCTGCCTCAGCCTGCAACACAAGGGCCTTGCCCTTCAATAGACCTAAATCATTGCCCCCCAGGTGTATGACCAGTACGTGCGGGGGAGGCCCCGTCCTCTCGTGGAACAGCAAGGGAAGGAGCGCAGGCCACCGCATGCCCCTCCGTCCCAACCATTCCACCTCCGCCCATGCGCTAAGGCCAAGCTGAGAGCCGCTGGATGTCCTCTTGGCCTGCTGAGCCGCCCAGAAGACCATGCTGTGGCCGCAGACAGTAACCCTCTGTCGCATCCTGCGGCCTGCAGCATCTGTAACAAAACAAACATTAATAAGCGAAAGTACAGTGAGGATAGTTAAATAGCACAATTCCGAACATAACCCTTGTAGCACCTGGACTTCCAACGCCCTATCCTTTGAATATCACTGCCAGTGTACCCCATAGCCGCAGCCGTCGATGCCGCTCCTATCCGGAAGGAGTGGGTGCCAAAGTGAATACCACCCAACCCCAATCGAGCCAGCGCCTTCTGTGTCACACTCCAAAATTGAAATTTAGTGAGGGGGGTACCATCCCTGTGTCGGAATAGGTAGCCCCGACCCTCTCCCCTTAATGCCAAAAAATGGCTCAAGGCCCCAACTGGGCACAACTCAACCTCTGAACATCGGTCAAGCTCAATAAACTTCCCCTTGCCACACTGATCAGTCTTCGACCTGCGTAGCCTAATACCCACCTTGGAGTTTGAGACAGAAACGTCACGCCGTTCAAGAGCCAGGCCAGACACATCCTGCCGTGAGCTAGCAACCAGCTCGCTGACCCGCAGAGCCCCAAAGAAGGCGACCAGCGACGCCGCATGAAACAAAGCAGCTTCATAGCTATCGGCGCACACTGTGTGCCACTGGTCCCTGAGACCCTTCAAAATAGCTGGGGTCAGGGGTTCCCTGGGATCAGCCACAATGCCGCTCTCCCTGGACCAACCCTCGAGCATCTTCCGAATACGGAAGTCGCCCGTATGATCTACATGCCCCGATGCTTTACTAGCATAGGCCAGAGCAGCCAACTTGGATCTGATGGTGCGAGCTGAGAGGCCCTCCCCCTTCAGCGTCACGCAGAACTCCATTAAATGAGGAACAGGTATGGGCCAAAGCTGCCTCAAGCCCGCCCCTCCCTAAAGGAGAGGAATTGCTTACCCGCCCTCATGTAAGCCCTGCGGGTGGAAGGGGCGAGGGCCAAGCTCATTGCCCTATCGGCCTCAGCCTGCCAATCTGCCACACCTCGTCTGGCATACGCACCGGGAACTGGTCGGCCTCTGGAGCCAGCTGACGGAATCTCTCCATCTGTTTACGAGAGAGAGCGTCAGCGACCCCGTTATTAACTCCCGGCACATGCCTAGCCTTGAACATTATATTATTGTGTAGACACTGCAGAGTGAAGGCTCTGACCAGAGCCATGACCCTGGGGGATTTGGACGTCAAGGAGTTAATTACATGTACTGTGGACATGTTGTCGTACCAGAATTGGACGGTGTGGTTGGCAAAGTCCCCAGCCCAAATCCACACCGCTGTGACAATCGGGAAAAATTCCAGGAAGGTGAGGTCAGTGACCCACCCTGCCTGAAGCCACTCCTCAGGCCAGTCCCCAGCACACCAATGACCCCGGAAATATACTCCAAAGCTGGAGGAACCCGCCGCATCAGAAGCGACCTGCAGCTCCGCTTCGACTAATAGGTCCTCACGCCAAAAGGACACCCCGTTGTATGACTCCAAAAATTGCTTCCATACAAGGAGGTCATCCCGGATCCCCCTGGTGACCCGAGTCCTATGATGGGGAAGGCGCAAACCCCTCATAGACTCGCAAAGTCTCCTAACAAAAGCCCGTCCAGGTGCCACAACTTTGCATGCAAAGTTGAGGTGACCCACCAACTGCTGCAACTCCAGAAGGGTTATTTTATTCTTCCTACTGGTTATGTCTAGTAATGCCTGAAGTGCAGTTAATTTCTCCAAAGGCAATCTGCAGAACTGTCCCACCGTGTCAATTTCTATTCCCAGGAAAGTCAAAATAAGGGCAGGGCCTTCAGTTTTTTCCTCAGCCAGAGGAACTCCCAGCTCCCTTGCCAGATTAATGAAGCTGGACAGCAAAAATGCACATTGACCCGTACCCCTCCTTCCTGCCAATAAAAAATCATCAAGGTAATGGGCAGTACTGCCGAGGCCCGTCCTGTACCGCAAGGCCCATTCCAGAAAGGAACTGAACCTCTCGAAAGCGGCGCAGGATACTGAGCACCCCATAGGAAGAGCCCTATCCATGTAGAATTTGCCCTCAAAGGCAAAACCCAGCAGCTCAAAGTCATCCGGGTGGACAGGAAGGAGACGGAAGGCCAACTTAATGTCACATTTTGCCAGTTCCGCTCCCTGTCCACAGCTGCGGACTACCCTCAAGGCCTGATCAAAGGAGGTGTACCTAACAGAACACAACTCCTCAGGTATCGCGTCGTTCACCGACTCCCCACGTGGGTAAGACAAGTGGTGAATGAGGCGATATTCTCCATGTGCCTTCTTTGGCACGACTCCCAAAGGGGAAACCCTCAGATTAACAACTGGGGGGAACGAAAAAGGACCCAGAACTCTGCCCTCCGCACATTCTTTGGCAATTTTTTGCCCCACTAATTGCTCCATACCGTGTACTGATTTCAGATTAGGAGCCATGTATGGAGTCCGAGAACCCTGGAAAGGTATTCTAAAACCCAACCTAAAACCATCCAACAGGTAAACACAATCACGCTGGTTCGGGTAATCCCGTAACAAACGCGCTAAAACTTCCAACTTTATTGGACTAGGTCCCTTTATCAGGAGGGGGTTGTAGCCCCCACCACCTCCGGGGCGCTTACCACCTCTACCTCCGCCCCGGCCCCTAGGTTTAGGGCAATTGGAGAGGGAATGAGGCCCGGCACATAGTGGGCACTCGTGCCGGAATGAACACGCCTTCCGACCACACGTTCCATGGGAGGTAAACTCCCAGCAAAGCAGGCGTCGCTGAACCGCCTGCCCCGCCTGGGCGCGGGTACCTGTTTGGGCCTGTAATCTGCGGACCGAATGACCGCTATGAGTCCGCTCACTCCCTGGTGTCCTAATAGTGGACATAATCTGCAACCATAAATCCGGGTGTATCTGGTCCCATCGCATGGCCGGATTCATGGCTGCCCGCATACGAAATTCTTCATCGTACTGCGACCAAGCCGGGCTCGGAAAATCTGTGAAAGCCTTATAGATAATATCCAAATATTGGAGCAGAGCTACTGCTCTCCATGGATGATGCCGAACAATCACTGTTGCATAAATCAAAAACCCTGGGAACCAGTTTGCCCAGGTCCTGTCCACCACCCGCCTCTTCAGGCGTTCTTTCTCACGGTCATCTAGATCCTCCTTGTCCTTCTTCTCCAATTCTCTAAATAACAATGTGAATACATCTATGTATTCGCCCTTAAGGATCTTCTCCTTAGTGGCGATAGAAAGATGGTCCCCGAGAGGCAATGCCGAATCACCCGATGGCATGGCACCGGCTGAGACTGTATCGTATGAAACAGCCGCCGTATTTGTAAACCCTGGTCCTGGCAGCGGATAGCCCCAGCCAGGCCACCACCCGGGAGGGGGCGGTGGATACCCACAGCCCCAACCCCCATAAGGATGACTACTAATCGGCGCTGTCTGTGACACTGGCGCAGGGGGACCCAGAGGACCTGGGCCCCATGGCCAATATGAACTATTCTTTTCACTATGCGCCTCCTTACCATCCTTCTGAGGCTCCTTATAAACCTCGACTTGCAGTTCTTCAGTGTCCTGCCCTTGTTGACCAGACGTTGTTGCATCGCCACCGTCCCCTACAGGGGATACCTGTCTGTCTTCCAAAAAGGCCAGACGGGCCAGCACCTGCTCTTGGAAAGAAGCGTTAGAATTTCCAAGTACACGCTTTCCCTTCCCCTTTTTGGAGGGGCACCCCGCTCCTTCTCCAGAGCCTCCAACCGCTGCAAAATAGCAGCATTTATGGGGTCATCCTCCTCATCGCTGGAAGGGAGCACCGGCTCCGGCCGTATGGGGGGCCGCTTAGGCGCAGGCTGCTTCCCCTTGGCCTTACCTTGTCCTTTCTTAGGAGCCATTACTAATAGTAAAGCAGAAAACCTCACTAACTATATACCAACTAAAAATAAACTTATGTAACTAGGCTCCAGAAGGAAGCCACGTAACCTCCACTGCAATAGATAACTGGTAACTTATGATCACAAAGTCTGCCCAGCAACAACTATATAAAATGGCTGCCACCGAAGCTACTTAAAATGGCTGCCTGGGAGGGATAATCAAGATGGCCACCCCTGACTACCCTACCAAGATGGCTGACTTGATAACGCCCACCTAAACTGGGCCCCCCACTAAGCAATGCCCTCCAAAGATGGCCACCCAGGGACCACCCTCAAAAGGGAAGAAAAGTGAAGTGGCCACCCAGCAAAGTCCCTTGGGGGGGGGGGTGATCACCCAGTGTGTGTGGGAAGGCAAATTCAGCGCTGAGAAAAGTAAAATAAGAAATGTGGCCCAAGCAGCCTCACCAAACTGCAGCCACCAAATGACAGTGTGATTGGGGGAGGGGTTGTCTTTCTTAAACCAAAAACTGTGAGGAGGACTGCCAGCCGCCCAGCCGCCTCAGGCCTCGCTGCTGTCCTTCTCCAGGCGTCCAGCCTCCAACGGGTCAGAGAAAAAACTCAGCGGCCGCCTCAGTGCCGCAGCCGCCACCGCCACTGGCCCCAAGTCTGCACACCCCAACCTGAGAGGGCTACCAAGAGAGCTGCCCCCCCACCCCAAAAGACGCTGCGCTCACGCCGCGTCGGCCCGCCACCCCAAGGAAGGGATCGGGCCCAGAAACAGCTCTCCGCAAGCGGGAAAAAAGGCAACAAAGGGCCTAATCCTGCAGCCTCGATCTGCGTGCTCCTCTCCCGACGAGCACACAGCAACTGACAAAAAGGCGGGAGCGGAGCCTGGCTCTATGAAGCAGCCGGCTCCGCCCCCTGCCCCGTCGGGACGCTAGCGTCCCAGCCGTTGCCGTCTCTGTTCCTCGGAGCGGCAAATGAGCCCCCGCCCACCAGCGGCGTTGCCGGGTGGGCGGGAGCTCCGTTCCAGCTGGCTCCTGAGTTGGCCACGCCCAGCAGGAACTCATTAGCATAATAGGCCACACCCAATGGCAAAAACTCATTAGGGGTGTGTGGCCTAACATGCAAAGGAGTTCCTGCTACAAAAAAAAGCCCTGGATTTTGACAACAAACAAGGTAAACAAAATAAGAAGCAAAAGGTGTGGTTGGATGGCCACACTTCTGGTAACATGGGGCTGTGGCCTAATATGCTAATAAGTTCCTGCTGTTGGGTGTGGCCTGTTATGCTAATGAGTTCCTGCTGGGCTTATTCTACAAAAAAAGCCCTGTCTGTACCCATCATAGAATCATAGAGTTGGAAGGCACTAGAGAGGCCATCTACTCCAACCCCCTGCTCAATGCAGGATCAGGCTAGAACATCCCTGGCAAGTTTTGTCAAGCCACTGCTTAAAGACTGCCAGTGAGGGGGAGCTCACCACCTCCCTAGGAAGCTGATTCTCCATCACATACACTTTCCTCCACTGCTCTGTTAACAGAGCCTTTCCAGGTCCCATTTTTTTAACCATGTTGCCATCACTGTCTTCTTCTCAACATTCACTATGCCCAGGGCTCTTTTTGTAGCAGGAACTCCTGTGCATATTAGGTGACACACTCCTAATGTAGCCAATCCTCCAAGAGCTTACAGAGCTCTTCTCACAGGGGCTACTGTAAGCTCTTGGAGGATTGGCTACATTAGGGGTTTGTCGCCTAATATGCAAAGGAGTTCCTGCTACAAAAAGAGCCCTGACTATGCCCATCTGCCGCCAACTGATTCTAACCACCTCTTCCCAGACTCAGAATTATAAAACTTCCAACAATCAGGAGCACAGTTCACCAACCAGACCAAACATAGGCAAGCCAAGTAGTAATGACTTCTCTTTCAGTGTTGACTAACTTCTTTTTCTCTCACCTCTCAACTGTTCCTTTTAAACTTTACCATTGGGTTTATGGGAGGGAAAGAGGTGTTTGACTAAGTTGCACTTTCCAGGCCTCCTGCTGATACTTTCCATCAGCTGCCACTACTCTGAGTGGCAATGAGAAAGGAAAATTAAGGGGGGGGAATCGCTGCCAACCTCTTTGCCATGATTCTACCATAGAGTCCCTGCTGATTCCCAGAACCACCAATTGTCACATTTAGGATGTACCCAGAAGTGAGATAGTAACATTGCTGACAACACACACACACCCAGGTCCCCCCCCCCAGTGATCCCAGGCTTGGCTTGGCAATACTATTGTTGTATCTAAACAACAGGAATAAATTATTTTTAAAAATCCAAAACTTTACCATTTGTTATTTAAGTAAAAACTTCACTTTATCACAGGGGAACCTGGAACAGAGACTCATCATATGAACTTGTTTGGGGTGTAACCTTTTGCATGCATAAATACCCGGCTTCGGTCAGAGATTTCCAGTCTTCTTTCTCCTTGCTGAACTCACTAATAAACTATGAGCTGATTATTATACGAGTCTGAACCCAGTATATTTCAGGAAGGAAGGAGTCCTGGAGATACTCCAATGTCTGACATTTCAGGGATTTAAAGGTTAAAAACAGACTTTGAATTAAGCCCAGGAACCAGCCGATAGCCAGTAAAATTAGATTGACACATGCAAGATTTCAAGAAAACATGAATTCTCTGATAAATTCATTGATTAAATCATAGCTACCCATATCTGAGACCAGTTAATAAGCATGGGCTAATTTTAGGACCGTCTTTCATTCCATTTCCTTCCCCCCCTTCCTTTTAAGCTTTGCAACTAGTTTAAACAGAGAACCACTGAAGAAGTACCATTAGAGGTTCGGTGGTGGTTTTTTTTGTTTTTTTTTAAGCTGCCTGTGCTGTAAATTAGAAAAGTTTAATGGTCTCACTTCTAAGCGTCAAAGTCTGGTCTTTGCAGGCTACAAGAAGGAAGCACTATTTAATTGCTAGTGCAGGAGATCAACAAACCCTATTGATTTCTTGGAAGCCTGTTGTGCTGATAAGTGATCCTTTTAAGAAGCTAATACTGTGAAGATGGTCTTGTGTGCAGTCAGCTCACCAAGCTATTGGAAAGAGGTATTTTAGGGTGGAAACGAAAGCCTGCAGTCAGGAAAGAGGAAATTCACATGACTTTGGTGGGAACATCTTCACCCAATGCAAGTGCATTTGGCAGCAGGGCTCCACTCCTCATTCTACTTACTTCATAGTTCAAGCAAATAAGGACAGCCCATGTGAAAATGGTTCCATCTGTTACAGAGTTAAGGATGTCCATGGACTTGGAAAGGTGTTACGCTGTTAAAACAGATGTTACCCAAACCAGTCCCCATGTCAGGGTGTGTTCATGAAGTGTATTCCCTAAATTTGAAAAGGAAGACAAAAGTTCCAGAGGATCTTTTGATATGTGTGTATCATTCCCAGAGTGGTTTAATAAGTCTCCCAGGGAAAGAAAGGGGAAGAGGGGACAGATGCACCAACAGAATGTACTTTGCAGACCAAACCAAGATACAGAACAGCACCAGTATGAGCAAAATGATAGCAGTAAAAGATGGAGAGACTGAACTATTACAATACAGTAACAATTTATTGAGATAGCAATCCAATAAAACTATTCACTTTTGCACATTCCTTGTGTTCAGTTGTATTGTGTGTGTAACGTGCCGTCAAATCACACACAGCCAATTTATGGCAACACCCCTGGGGTATACAAGACAAGAGATGTTCAAAGGTGGTTTGCTATTACTTGCCTCTGTGTAGCAACCCTGGACTTCCTTGGTGGTTTCCCATCCAAGTACTAACCAGGGCCAACCTCACTTAGCTTCTGAATTTGATGAAACCTGGGCTGTCTAGGTCAGGGCACAGTTCTATGGCTTTGAGCTAATACTTAATTGTTAACCACTTGTATTACTTTAACCTAATACCCAATTAAAGTTTATTTTCACCCAAGTTCTGTCCATACCATGTGGCTAGTCCAGAGAAACAAGCTAGAAGAAGAAGAAGAAGAAGAGGAGGAGAAGGAGGAGGAGGAGGAAGAGGAGGAGGAGGAGATTGGATTTATACCCTACCCTTCACTACCCAAAGGTGTCTCAGAGCAGCTTACAAACTCCTTTTCCTTCCCCTCCCCACAACAGACACCCTGTGAGGTAGGTGGGGCTGAGAGAGCTCTTGACAGGAACTGCTCTTTCAAGGACAGCTCTTGTCAGAACTACAGCTTGCCCAAGGTCATCCAGCAGCTGTAAGTGGAGGAGTGGGGAATCAAACCTGGTTCTCCCAGATTAGAGTCCACGCGCTTAACCACTACACCAAGCTTGAAAAAAAGAGACAGGCAGAAGGGTTGCCCAAAAAGGGACCGAAAGATGCAAATGATTGAACAGGGAAGGATTTTTCAGGATAGGAAGGTAAAACATCCTTAGCCAGGTGGAGATGGTATGAGAGAAGTTGGCTAGCTGTAGAATGTGGAGGGGAGACAATAACAAATGGGAGCAGATATGGAGGGTGAAGTCATGAAGGGAAGTAGAACGGGAAAAGGAAAAGCATACTGTTATCTGTCTCAACAAGGACGTCTGGTGACTTTGTATTAATAGTCATAGCATAGAGCAAGGCTCAGGAGCAGAAACAGCTACAGATATGAGAGGCTTGGTGTAGATAGCAGAAACACTGCTACTGGCTGAAACTAGGGCAGAATTAGGATCTGCAGTGGCATTGGGCCAAAATACAGGATCCAGCTGCTCACTGGAAGAATTGTGGTTGTGCTGTGATTGGTAGAACTTTGGGATCTGAGACCTCATTGGTGAGAAGGTAAAAAATTGAGCTGTCTTTGGATAATTCAAAACTTCTAAGGATGACCAGTGAAAGACTGATGTAGGTGATATGAGGGGAAGGGGAGATGTGTCTGGTTGCAAATGACTGATTGGGCTGTCAGCACTGGCCCATATAAGCTGACAATGGCCAGGAGATTGATCAGTAGCCCTTCCTGGGTGTTTGATTCACTTTCCAGACCCTTCCACATTGTGAGGGAGATTCTGAGAGGGAGGGTTATTGGCCTACAAACCTGGATCATTACCAGAGCATGAGCAGTGTTGGAGGACTACACAAAAGATTCTTGATCAACATGGACTTCAAATTATCATGGCAGCCAAATTACTTCCTCTCAAAAGTGTTAGACTAAATATATCCCTTTATGGAGAGATTCTGACTTGATACAAGACAATGGATGTATCTACAACTCTTTTGCTAAACCGAAGGATTTTAAGTGCAAAAGGTCATGGGTCAGGGGCACATGCAGGCAACATTGTTAGTGCTTTAACTCAGTGATCTAATTGAGTTAAACTCAATGTTCTAACTCGCTGCATGTGGGCCCTGTCTCATAATGATAATTTCAGCAACAGCACACCAGCAGATAGGACATTGGATACAGTAGGCTTATACTCCTTTCTTTGTGCTCTGGTACACCTAACTTCTATAGATCAGTATTTCTCTGCACCAATAAGAACAATTTTGCTTGACCAGGCAATGGGAGCCACAAAGGTTCATCTAGTCCATTATCCAGGGCCCAGGTTGGGGCAGGGGGAAAGAGGAGAGCCAGTCTGGAGTAATGGTTGGCAGGCTGGATATAGAACTGGGAGACTTGGGATCAAATCCATAGTCTGCCAGGAAACTTGCTGGGTGACATTAAGTCCGTTAGCTACACACACACCTTCAGCCCAACCCACCTTACAAGATACAAGACAGCCAGTGTGGTATAATGGTTATAAGCAGCTGCCTCTAATCTGAAGAGCCAAGTTTGATTCCCCACTCCTCCTCCACCTGAAGCCTGCTGAGTGACCTTGGGCCAGTCACCATTCCCTCAGAACTCTCTCAGCCCCACCTACCTCACAATGTGCCTGTTTTGGGGAGGGGAAGGTGATTGTAAGCCACTTTAAGACTCCTTAGGGTAGAGAAAAATAACTTTTAAAAATGTACTGTTCTTCTTCATCACTGTGAGGATAAAATGAGGCAGAGAGACCCACATACTCACCCCTGAGCTACCTGGAAGAAAGGTGGTATACAAATTTAATACATAAATAAGATAGAAGCACAGGAATGCAGGCTAAGGGGAGAGAGGGCAGCCCAAATCACAAGCCCATCATCATGATATGGTCAGTTTTTGTTATTTTGGGAATAAAGAATACATTTTTACTTCATAACACATTAGGCATTAAGTATAGGGATATTTATACCACACTCAGAGATATGATCCTTGTGTCCTGCCAATATCCTGTCTGAACAGTTTGTGATTTGTCACATTAGTAAGGCACAACCTGATCCTGTATCGCATGTGGCTAGTGCACAGGCAGCATGGTACTTGAGAGAAATGACAGCAAAAACCAAGGAGGTGATCCAATCAGAAGTTCACCTCACATGTAATTGAGGAGGTTTGGTCAAGGTAAGTTCACCTCCTGTTGATGTTCATGTCAAAGTTCTCAGCATGTCTAGACAAAATGTTAGTTATTCAGGGAGGAAAAAGCACTAATCAGTTGTATTTTAAGGAATACACTCTACATGGTCATGTTGTTATGCAACTTGGCTGTTTTCAGGTCTCAAATATCACAGGCCAATAGTGAAACCTGATTGTTATGTTCGGTTGTTGTTGCCTCATTGTTCTAGAGCCTTCCTGTGGGATCTGTCAACTTTCACTGCCCACAGCAGGTCTGGCGAGCAGAAAAATGGGCTCTTCCATCCTCCAGCACAGCCTCTTGTCCAAATCCCTGTCACTAGCAATTTCCAAATTGCTTATCGTATTTGTAGGCAATGGCTTCCTCCAAATTCATGGAGGAGATAAGATTCTCATTAACTGGAAATGCCAGCTTCCTATTTCCAATCAGCTTTTAAAATTCTTACTAATAAACATTAAACTGTTTCCCTAAACATATTTGCAATCCCACAGCTTATTAGGGAGAATTTCAGCAGTCAAAGATATTTTATAGTTACGATATTGTCAGTGGAATCTCCCGTTCCCTCTCCAATTGCTTGTATCACTAACCCGATATTAATAATTAAATCAGTTCACCCACAGATCGGCTGCTCTGTGTGAATTATATCTTCTTGACTTGCTGTATCCTCCTCCTCGGAAAAGAAACACATTGGGTTGGTTTCAACCAGGCTTTCCACGGGTGAAAAAGGAAGGAAGAGCTTGCCTTTGACTGTAGACTAAATGAGGGATAATGGGTCCTGCTTGGGACGAGGGCTGTAATAAGGATGGGGACTGGATGAGACTGGATCCAACCAATTGCTTCCAATGTATTACACCTGATATTTAATATATCTTCCAGCAATGGTAGTCTTGATATGAAAGAAACTAACTGCCATGGATTTCAGTATTTGCTTTGACCAACAGCAGCTCACAGGACAAGCTGAAGGTGATATCTCAGCCCATACCAATGTATGTCCCTGAAAGGGAAGGAAGCTGACACCTGTAGTGGAGGACACCAGGAGATCCTACTAGGGCCACTGCTTCAGCATCAGGCATCTATTGAGAGGCCTTCAGGATCTGGCACCAGCAAGTAACAATAGGTCCCAATAGCCCCTTAGCTATGTGTTGCACAGTGCAGAATTATTGTTTTATTTGTAAACCATATTGAATTATGATGGGAGAAAGGCTGCTAATAAACATTTTAAAGAAATAATTTAAAAATACTACATGCTCTCTCTCCCTTCGCAGAAGAAGACGAGAAGATTGGATTTACACCCCATTCTTCACTCGGACTCCCAGAACTGCTTACAATCTCCTTCCCTTCCTCTCCCCACAACAGGTACCCTGTGAGGTAGGTGGGGCTGAGAGAGCTCTTTTGAGGACTGCTCTTGAGAGAACAGCTCTGTGAGAACTTGTGACTGACCCAAGGTGACCCAGTTGGCTGCATGTGGAGGAGTGGGAAATCAAACCCAGTTCTCCAGATTAGAGTCTGCAGCTCTTAACCACTACACCAAACTGGTTCTCAGTGGTGCTCAGTGGTGGGGGCTGGGATATTTCCAGCAACTCATTCCACAGACCACTGTTGCCTTGGACACTACTATATATGATGTAGTCTAACAAAACACTGAAAAACCGAGTTCACTTCACCAAACATTCACGTTTATTCAGTGAAGCTTGGTCTTCCCCATCCCACTGAAGCAACCTCCTAGTAATACCTTGTCCCTTTCTGCTTTCCCCTCATTGTCCTCCGTAGGATAGTTCCATATCGTCATTTAATTCTGTTCACTGTGGCAACCTGTGACATGTTGTTTCTGAGCTACCATGCCACCATGCCAGAATGGGACATCATCAAGCATACCATACAGAGCACCTGGCCCAGTAGAATTAAACAGCAGGGTGGGCAAATGAAAGCAGAGACAGTGAGGGCAAAGAAGGGGAAAAGGAAAATGGTGAGCTGATGAACGTGATAAAAACGTACAGATCGATAACTAGATAAAAATAGGAGCCACTTTTCAACACCCATGAAAGCAAACAAGTAATATAATAACTGGTTTCGGATATTAGGAGCCAATTTAATTTTACATGTGAAAGAAACTTTAGACTTATTAGACTTTACCACAGAATACTTTTTCCTCGTATTGGCTTATAAAAGATAACTAAAAATATACACAGGAGAAAAAGTGAGATGGAGAACTTTGCTCCAGTCAGAAAAGTCTCACTGACTTTCTTCTTATTCTCCTTGTTGCCAGTATTACTCAGGGTGAATGAACCTTAACCCTCAAGCTGTGCTCAGAATACCTCAGAACCCATCACATTAATGTCAATAAGAGTTATTCACACCCATGGACAAAGAGGGCAGCTTTTTTATCCCGAGCTCTTTTCATACACAGAGAGATCTTAGCATATTCCTTGAATGCCATGATTTAATGACAGATCTCGTTTTTGTCAAGCGGACGTGGCCAGCCTGTTTTTGCCCTTCGTCGAAAGCCTGTGAGGTCCTGTGGAATAGTTGCAAATGGGAAACAAAATAATGTGGGGGGGGGCATTTGTGATTGAATGTATTTGTGATTAAACACAATGTTTCAGCTTTGCTGTAGGGGGAATGACTAATTATTATGAAAAAGCGACGATGAGGAGGAGGAAGAAGAGCAGGAGGGTCACATTGACCTTTCCCGTTATTTTGCTATGGTTGGATGCATTTCTATGTATGCTTGAATGTGCGTAGAGATAGAAGCTATGGGACTTTAATGACATTCTGGTTTTCCTTAAATGGGTTCATGGTCACAAATCAGTGGAACAAGGAGTAACTTTTTCTGAGGCAGACTGGCAGGGCTCTTTGTAATCTGCCAAATTTTCTTGTTTTCTTCTCAGCAAAGGGTTGCGTAATGGGATTGCTTGGGAAGAGGGAAACTCAGAAATATGGAACTCTCACACAGGCCGAGTTCAGATGGGCAGTTTTCCCTGAGAGGCACATTTCAGCAATGTTTCACAAATGGATTAAAGGGGCCGTTCACACAGGCACATCTGTCAGGCGTTTCCCAGCCGTACTCAACCCGTTCTCTCTCGAGTTTAAAAAAGACCTGGGGAAAGTGGTATCAAACATGGAAAGCATGTTTATCCCACAGCAACAAAGTGTGAATGCTAAAAGCCACAGTTTTTGCTTGTGCACATAAGCGCATATGTACATAAGTGCATATCTTTGGATTACCAAAAAAAGAAAGCTGTGCCTTACAGCCGTGCCTCCACCAGGGGCGGACCAACAGTGTGAACCTCCTTTGGGCCTCCTCCCCAGTATGGTCCTGCATCAGTTTGCGCAGTATGACCAGGACCACAACTCCCTCGCGCTTCAAACTGCCAATCTGACCTCAACCACAGTGTTTCTACTGAAGTGTTTCCTTGGAAGGAAGACCCTCCCCATTTATGGGATCATGATTTGCCATTTTATTTATTTGTGGTCCATGATTTAATCACATGACACAGTCTGTTTTAACCCTCCACTGTGCCATGATCATAACCATTAATTCATTCAGTGTTGCAGGAAATTTGGTGGCTGTGCTCCTCAGAAGCAGCAGGCCCTCACATCCCAGCAGGAAAACAACAAACTTCCCCCAATTGTCCCTGCCTCCCAGTAGCCCTGGAAATGGATCCCCCAGAAAAAGGTGATTTGCTTGTAATTAGGCTTATATTTGCTTGTAATTAGGCTTGGTTTTAGATTGATTAGGCTCAGACTAGGATTCATGGATTTTTTGCTTAAGTTAGGAATGCTTTGGAAAATACCCTGAGGTGTTTTTTGAGGGAGAGAGGTTTCCCAAACTCACATCTCATGGGTTACCGGGGGGGGTTGGAAAGATGGACTCTTGGGGCTGGGGTTCACCACTTTAATACCTAGTGTTTGCCAGCATGAGATAAGGATTGTGGAGTTACAGTTTCCCTCATCATACTGTTATATGTAGCTAAACTAAGCTAAGGGTATTACCTTTAATGCTGTGGTGCCTTTGTCAGCCCATTAGATGGGATGCCCACACTAAGGGGGTGGGTTTTAATTAATTAATAAATCTCAGCTGAACTCATGAATCTGGGGGGGGCGTCTTTATTTTGGGGGTGGGTAGGCAAAATTTTCTCTACATGGAAATCCTCTGCTGGATCCATGCTAATCTCATTCATTATTTTCCATTCCATTCATGCCCCTAAAAACATCTTTGCAGTTCCAATGTTCCCTCTAAGATGAGTTAGTGTGAGCTAGCTCGCAGTTCTTTTTGCCTCTGGGTCACACATTTCTGTCTTAGCTCAGAAAGGATGACTCCAGAGCAAACTAATTTGTGTAGTAGCCAAATTACTCGTTCACAGCTTTAATGCCGTAGCTCACAAAGTAGAATTTTTCTCCCAAGACACCACAGCTTAGAGGGAGCATTGCATGTACTTCTATGGAGTACATCTTATGTGCCTCGTTCTAACTGGGAGCATGGCCTCTGCTCTCCTGCCTTATGATTTTTTTTAAAAAATTATAAATAGGTGGGGTACAAAAGGGAAGAGGAGGTAGGGGGAAATATGGATTCATCAAATTTATCAAATATTATGGGATGTTACATACAACAGTGGGCTGCGGTGGCTCAAGTGGTTAAGACGCTGAATTGCAAACCAGAAGGTCAGTAGTTCAGCAGTTCGAGACCTGAGTGCTGCATGACAGAGTGAGCTCCTGCCTCTGGTCCCAGCTCCTGCCAACCTAGCAGTTCGAAAGCAAGAAATTGCAAGTAGATAAATAGGCACCACTTTGATGGGAAGGTAACAGCATTCCATGTGCCTCGGTGTCTAATCATGCCGGCCACATGACCACAGAAACATCTTTGGACAATGCTGGCTCTTCAGCTTGGAAACGGAGATGAGCACCGCATCCCTAGAGACAGATTCGACTGGCTTTCAATTAAGGGAAACCTTTACCTTTACCTTACATACAACAAGTAAAATCAGATGTGTTGGTAAGAATACACATTTCAAATATAGAAGCAGACAATAAAGCATCAATATTACAGTGTTTTGGGATGGGTTCTCTATTTAAAAGAATAAACAAGAACTTTCCTAATGTTAGCAATAAACAATAAGAAAGGTTATATCTTTAACAGTTCAATAAACTTCTGTGCTGAAATTAAATAATTGTTAAAATCTGAATATTGTCTTAATTGTTTGTCAAAATCTAAGTTTTATTCTTACAAAATATTTAAACACTAGTGGAATACTAAATAAAAGGATTAAAACAATAATCAGTATCTTCATCACCTTTAATATGATATTCAGATAACTTTTTTAAAAAATAGCTATTTCCATAATATGAGTAGTAAGCTTGCCATTTCTGCTGAAGTTTTCAATGGTCTTCTGGTTTATATAATTAGTTTTGCCAATGTTGTATATTCAGCTAGTTTATCTTTCCAGATCTGTATAGTAGGATATTCTTCTGTCTTCCATTTCATTGCAAATATTACTCTGGCAGCTGTCAACATATATCTAAATAGGTCTTGTGAAGTTCTTTCTATATAGTCTGGTAAAATTCCCAGTAACATAGTCTCTGGTTTCATTGGGAATTTGATCTTTGAAATATTTTGGATCTCTTCATGTATATTTTCATCTTGATGAAAGTCCACCACATATGATAGAAAGTGCCATCTATTTCTTTACATTTCCAGCAAGCCCTTTTATAATTCTTGTCCATCTTTTCAATGTCTTTTTGTGGTGATGTAACATCAGTAAAACATCTTGTACCAGTTTTCTCTTAATGCTTGGCTAGCAGAACATTTAATGCCCTTAGTCCATAGGTTTTCCCAGCACTGGAACTGTGCTCCTTTCCACATTTGCCTGCCGCTCCAGATTTCCTCAGTGTCGAGGCAATCAGCAAAACAGCATCCAAATAACCCGGGGGCAACAGCAGGCTGAAACCAGGCTGAAGGGAGGGAATGTAATGCAGAATGGGAGGGAAACCCAGAATAAAAAGAAGTTTGAATTTGATTTTTGTGCAAATGTGGGGGGGGGACACCTGGATTAAAAAGAGGGTTGAATTTGATTTTAGTGCAGAATTGCTTGGAGGACACCACGGTGAACATGAATTAAAAGGAGAGTGCAGAAAAGGCCACCTATCTCTTGCCTTGTTGATAGTCATATGTGCAATTGGAGAAGGAGCAGCAACTATTAAAGATGCAAAATGGTTACAACCTGGACAGAATAGGGCATATCCCAAGCATCAGTGTCTAGTTGTCCAATTCATTTGCCTAATGAATATAGTACTTTAGGAAGCATAAGAACATAAGAGAAGCCAATGTTGAATCAGGCCAATGACCCATCTAGTCCAACACTCTGTCACACAGCGGCCAAAATATACCAGGTGCCATCAGGAGGTCCAGCAGTGGGGCCAGGACACCAGAAGCCCTCCCACTGCTGCCCTCCCACCAGAAGCCCTCCAGCACCAAGAATAGAGTGCATCACCTGTCCCAGACTGAGAGTTCCCATCTTTACCCTGTAGCTAATAGCCACTGATGGACTTCCGCTCTATATGTTTATCTAATTCCCTCTTGAAACTGTCCATGCTTGTAGCTGCCACCACCTCCTGTGGCAGTAAATTCCATATATTAATCACTCTTTGGGTGAAGAAGTATTTGCTTTTATCTGTTCTAACCCGACTGCTCAGCAATTTCATGGAGTGCCCATGAGTTCTTGTATTGTGAGAAAGGGAGAAAAGTACTTCTTTCTCAACCTGCTCAATCCCATTCATAATCTTATAAAACTCGATCATGTCACCCCTCAGCCGTCATTTCTCCAAGCTAAAGGGCCCCAAGTGTTTTAACCTTTCTTCATAGGGAAGGTGTTCCAACCCTTTTATCATTCTAGTTGCCCTTCTCTGCACTTTTTCCAATGCTATAATATCCTTTTTGAGATGTGGCAACCAGAACTGTACACAGTATTCCAAATGAGGTCGCACCAATGATTTATACAGGGGCATGATGATACTGGCTGATTTGTTTTCAATTCCCTTCCTAATAATCCCCAGCATAGCGTTGGCCTTCTTTATTGCAGTTACACACTGTGTAGACATTTTCATTGAGTTATCTACTGTGACTCCAAGATCTCTCTCTTGGTCAGTCTCTGCCAGTTCAGACCCCATCAACGTGTATTTATATTTAGGATTTTTGGCTCCAATGTGCATCACTTTGCACTTGGCCACATTGAACCCCGTTTGCCACGTTGACGCCCACTCACCCATCCTTGACAGATCCCTTTGGAGTGCCTCACAATCCTCCCTGGTTTTCATCATGCTGAACGACTTTGTGTCATCTGCAAATGTATACAATTCACTGCTTACTTCCAATTCCAAATCGTAATAAACAAGTTAAAGAGCATTGGGTTGAGTACTGATCCCTGTGGTACCCCACTGCTTACCACCCTCCACTGAGAAAGTTTCCCATTTATACTCACTCTCTGTTTCCTATTTATAAGCCAGTTTTTGATCCACAAGAGATTCTGGATGCATAACTAGCCTGATAACGTCCAATCTCAGAAGCGAAGAAGGGTCATACTTCACCGGGAGACCACCAAGGAAGTCCAAGGTCACTACACAAAGGCAGGCAATGGCCCACCACTTCTGTTTGTCTCTTGCCTTCAAAACCCCATGAGGGGCTGCTCTAAGTCAGCTGTGACGATGGCCCTTTCAGATACAGCCATTGGAGACTGCTAGCCTATCACCTATTGCTTTGTATATCACAGTTTATTTCAGTGTTTTAGCTTCAGAAATAGGAGACAGGAATCTAGACAGCAGATATCCCCGCACAAATTTTTGGGCCAGATAATAAAGAGTCTCATGGCACCTTAAAGATCAGTGAATTTAGTCTGGCACGAGCTTTAAAAGAAATATATTCTTTTAAACCCCATGATTTAACGATTTAAACAATACATGGATTAGGTTTCAGCGCGCCAAGAGACTCTTTGCTACTTTGACTGCAGCAGACCACCCTTCTGGAATTTCAGTTCAAACAGCTGGCCCATCCAAAAATACTCTCCATCAGATTTTTTTCTGTGCTTGAACCAGAGGTGTAAATATTGGTTCAGGCTTGTATCTGCTCCTTTGATCAGATTTGCCACCTCCAAAATGTGCAAACTGTAAAGAGACTTAGCATTAGCCACAGCCAGTACCTCTGTAGACCTCTTCAGACTCTGACCTGATGCATGCGCTGTTTGCCGTACAAACCTCACCATTAACATAAGCATTCTTCCAGCGTTTGCCCTTGGCATATTATTTATTTAGAGGGATTTTGCTTAGCATTCCTGGAGTCTGCTCAGCAGTTTCTGCAACTTTTTTCCTAAAGCTCTAGGCAGCTCAATATATTTCTCCAAAAGCCAAATAGTAAGGAGACACCTAGATCCTTCTGTGTAGCTTTCCAGGCTTAAATGCATGAAATGTCACTCCATGAAACGGGTTATTGGAAATATTAACTTTGTTCTTCTGCTCAAATTAACTTTTCTTTTTTATATACCAGAGCCCCATACTTTAAAGCTTATTGATAAGTTGTCATCATTTTGGCTGGAGCTCTTGGCCCAATCCAAGGAAATTTCTGCTGGGGTTGGCAGAGAAATTGGAAACCAGTCAAATATCTGGAACACGCAGCATGTTTTATTTAAGAAGCTGTAATACAGAATTACTTCCATCGGGAGCTGCAGAGAGAAATAAGAGAGGGAGGAAAGAAAAGCTTTAATGCAACCGATTGCTACTGCAGATCCTTGGGATTCCTTCACACATCTGCGGGTCCAGGGGTGAGGGAGGGAGCGACGGGTGAGGGAAAAGCAAACACCACACAATGAATGGGGAAAACAGGCCACAGCGTTATGGTATGCAACTGCACGAGCACTGTCACAGCATGGGGAGGGATCCAGCATTGGGTGATCTGCCTGCTGCCCAATGAACCCCAGCCCCCAGCCTGCCTGCTGTGGGGGGAAACTGTGGAGTGGCAAGCCCTAGGATCCCACATGGGTGCAAGGCATTACATGGTTCCCTTGCCACCTAGTGGTGAGAGCCAGCCAACAGCCTCCAAGCTGAGCATGCGGCTGAACAGCTCCACCACTAGGACCTCTTAAGGGAGTCCCACCACCCCCTTGCCCGCAATGGATCAATCCCAGTGCCCAAACTGCCGTCCAGCTGTGGCAAGTGCATAGAATGGAACAAAGGAAACCAAAAGCAACCTGTATGGACTGAGAACGCAGGAGGTGGGTGGGAGGTAGAGCTGGAGCCAAGTGAGGGTGAGCACCCGGCAGCAGCCCAGGTAAGCAGGGGAGGGGGCAGGGCGGCCAGTGCCAATATTGCACATGCCTGGCCAGCCCCAGCACTCCACTCCCTCCCAGGCCCCAGCACACTTGCATGAGATCTGCTGCCAGCCATGGCCACTGCAGAGGCCTGCTGTCCCCCGCCCCCACAAGCTGCATGTTGACAGCAGGACCCTGCAACCAGCTCCCTTCCCTCTGCTCCCAGCTCCAGGCCACAAACGTGGCCCCCAGGAAGTTCAGGACAGATGCATATCATCATTTGAAAACTGTACTGAGCCCTGCTCAGATATCTTCATCTCTTTCCCACACGTAACAGCCAGTCCTGGCCTTCTTCCACCTCACTGGAAAATAGGGTTGCCAGGTCCCTTACCCCTGCCTGTGGGAGCCTTTGGGGGGGGGCATTCCAGGAGGTGGAAGGACATCACGCGTCCTCCCCAATGTGATGACATCACCCAGAAGTGACGTCATCACACCAGAAACATCATGTGGAGATGCTCTGGTATTTGGGTGAAACTCAACGGTTTTTTGTCCTCAAAGCCATAGAGTTTGTCCAAATACCAGAGAGTCCCCCTGCGATGCTTCTGGCATGATGGTGTCACTCCCGGGTGACATCATCATGTCGGGGGCAGTATTTCCAGTTTTACTGGAAGTAGCCCAAAATGTCATTTGGGTGCAGGATTTTCTCCTGCTGGCCAGTCAGCCGGTGGCAGAGAAAACCACTTCAAATTGGAGGATCCCCCTCCCGGACAGAGAAGAAGATGTTTCAAAAGAACCCAGGAGGCATTACCTTTGTGTCTGCAGGGAACACACATTGAGAAACAGCTGCCTCCTTCATAGGAGGATCAGTGGCTTCAAAAACTCGCATTGCAGCAACCTCCCAACATTTTGTGATTGGCCCTGGGACCCCACAACAATCATTTGGACATTGCCTCCCATGGAAGCCAATGGGTGGTGGCACTCCCTCTCACCAAGATTGTGGACCCCTCCTCCAGAGAGTGCCTGCCTTCAGCTGGTCCCGTGGCAGAAGTTGTAAGGTGCTGGGCTCTGGCTGATAAAACATCTGGTTTGAGTCCTACCACTACAAGATACTTTTAGCGGTGTTTGGGCAGTAGGTTGAGCTTGAACCTATAGCACTCATATTCTCCACTCATCACCCCCTGCTCCTTACATATCTGTTTGTTTCCACCAGACTATTTGACACAATGGCTTTTTATCCATGCAAAAAAAAAAAAAAAAGCACAAAAGCAACACTGTTGTTTCCACCCACTCTTGCTTGCCCTTCCCTGAAAGAGAGTAAACCTAATGAAATAATTGAATGTACGAGTTGAGCACGTCTCCACTGGGGCCTCTTTTTATTTGCATCCTTATGCCATGTATCTCTGTCACCCAGCTCTGGGAAACGAGTGCTTCATTCTCTCCCCCCGCCTTGCCTTGCCTTGGTCTCCATTAACTCCATCTCAAATCCCTCACATCACATTAGAGAGTCTTGTTTTATTTATATATAAGCATCAGTGCAGTCATATATATTGAATCCTTTAGAAAAAAAATGCTCTCAGCTGTCTTCCTTAGTTGAGATCTGGGTAGGGTGCATTAAGGTTAATTACCTAATAATTTACAGCACTGCAGACGTTTTGATTTCCACTAATTGTGACATTGAACCAAGTAAACAAAGAGTTTGGCTGGTTTTCCTGCTGTAGGAACACAGCAAGGAACCCTTGAATGGAAACAGGGTCTGTCCTGACTTTACCCTTCATCTCAATGGCATTGGAGGTCACTCCGTAGGAGGAACAGAGGTATTTCCCCCCTTAATGGAATTTTGTGCTGTGGAGTGCCGACCCACCACATTTTGTGCTATTGTTGATCAAAGGCATGTTTCTACAAAATAATACTAATGAGTTTTGATGAGTGTGGGAAGACTCAATAGACGAAAGTATCTGGACCATATTTGAATCAGGGCTGCACACCTGAGAGCCAGTTTGGTGTAGTGGTTAAGTGCGTGGACTCTGATCTGAGAGAACTGGGTTTGTTTCCCTACTCCTCCACTTGCACCTGGCTGGATGACCTTGGGCAAGCCCTAGTTCTGATAAGACCTGTCCTTGAAAAAGAGCAGTTCCTGTCAAGACCTCTTTCAGCCCCACCTACCTCACAGGGTGCCTGTTGTGGGGAGGGGAAGGGAAAGGAGTTTGTAAGCCGCTCTGAGACACCTTTGGGTAGTGAAGGGCAGGGTATAAATCCAATCTCTTCTTCTTAATTCTGCCTCACCTAGTTTGAGCTTGAGCACCTCAGGGAGGGCAGTCCATGTCTCACCTTACATCAAAGGCAGGCACCTGGAGAAGAGTTTCACCTGATGACCTCAAAAATGGGCAGGTTTGTAAGTGGGCAAGTTCTGTCTTCCTCTTTTTATCCCATCATCCCTCCAGGGAGTTCAGGGCAACGTCCATGACAACCATTGCCTTTATTTTTGCTTCGTAACAACTCTGTGAGGTAGACTAGTCTCAGAGAAAGTGTCTCACATAAGATCATCCAGTGAGTTCCAAGAACTTCAGGGCAGTGATGCTTTTTTAAGTCCTGTAAGCCGCTACAAGACCCCCGGGTGAATGACAACTAAAATAAAATAAAACAGTACAAAATAAACAGTGTTTATGGTATATGACTCCTTTATATTAGCTGCATAACAACTGTATGAGGTAGGTTAGGCTGAGAGAAAACGTCTGGTCATTAAGTGAGCTCCATGGCTGAGAGAGGGTTTGAAGCCTGATCCACATCCTATCTGACACTATAGCCACCATACCACACTGGAATTACCTCATTTTGGTGTCATGATTAGGATCCAGTTTGGTGTAGTGGTTAGGAATGCAGACTTTAATTTGGAAGAACTGGGCTTGATTCCCCACTCCTCCACATGCAGCTGCTGGTGTGACCTTGGGTCAGTTACAAGTTCTTTCAGAGCTGTTCTCTCAGGAGCAGTCCTCGAAAGAGCTCTCTCAGGCCCACCCACCTCACAGGGTGTCTGTTGTGGGGAGGGGAAGGGAAAGGAGATTGTAAGCCGCTCTGAGACTCCTTTGGGTAGTGAAAGGAGGGGTATAAATCCAGTTTCCTCCACCTCCTCCTCCTCTTCTTTTTCTTCTTTAACTAACAAGACTACATGAATTTTTCCTACACTTGTCAGACCATATCAAGGTCTATCAAGGTCAGGATTGTCTGAGCTGACCAGCAGCAGATCTCCGGGCTCTCAAGTAAGCACCTTTCACATCATCTGTTACCTGAATCTCTTAATTGGCGATGCAGGAGATTGAATCTGGGACCTTCGGCATGCAATGCACCCATTCTGCTGTTAAGCCAAAGTCCCTCTCCAACTTAATTCAACTCCAATTCCAACCAGTCCTCTGAGGATTGTAGACTGGATACCCCATCTTTAAGTCTACTCTTCTGAATTAGGTCCTTACTTTTGAACTGTGCTGGCCTCAGAGGAAGAAGATTACAAGGAGATTCTCTTCCCTTTTTCAAGGGTCTGGAGAATGTTTGGTACAAAATGTAAACACTCTCTAAGCAAAAAGGGTTGATCATCACTCTCCAAATCCGTACAGCAAAGCTGACTGTGGTAACAATAATAGCCCCTTGACATCCAAACAGAAAACCTAAGAGATTTATTCCTAGCAATTTTGTATTGGGGGGGGGAAGAGAAGAAAAAGGTTCACCCATTTTTGAGAAATCTTCCAAACTCAAAACCACTTTGTTATAGGTGTGCATTCAGAGAGAAAGCATTAATTGCCTCTAATAAATATTAATGCTTTTTTTTTAGAGCTGTCTTTTCAGATTTCTTTAACTTTGTCAACGTGGCAGCTCAGCTACAGGCAATTCTGAGAGACCAACGAGACATGTCAGATTTTGCTCACTCTAATTTTCTCAGCCCTCTTAGGGCCAGACTAGACAGGACGTTTGACAAGAATCAGATCCAAATCGGGTCCTGGCTGACTTGGGAAATTTGCTACTTGTGTGTAACATTTGGCTGTGATGTGATCAGGGTCAGGTCGGGGGAATCCTGTGTTAGCCCCGACGCCATTATGGGGCCTTGCTATGGACTGCTTGCTGTTGCCACATGGTCTGTGTGCTTGCTAGACTGTAAAATGGATGCCGAGAGAGAAGCCCATAGAAAAGGGAAAAAGCTGTCTTTTTACTCTGAGGGACTCCATTGCATACCTGCCGCATGTCACATACACGGATTAAAGGCCATACAGCAGACAAAGGACTTTTCCCTCTGCCAGTCGTTTGCATGATGGGATTAAGTGCCTGCCCCACCCGAGCCATACACATGAACAATAGAAGAGCCATCAGCTACCTGAAGAGATCATCTGCCTGCCAGCCAGCTTCCTCTGTCCAGTCCCCAGGTATCCAACCGACAGCATAGCCAATAGTATTTGACCCAATCAAGCATTCAAATTGTTAACGACCCTTCCTGATGCTAATCAGGGACAATCAGGGAAGTCTCCCACCTTTTGTTTACCTGGCCAGCAAGTCCTATAATCCATTTAACTAGCTACCCAACACCTGGCTTCTATTGTTTAATCCAGACCCTGCCTCTCTGGAACCTCATTGGTCATACATAAGGTCTGCCTCTACTGACATCACACACCCCTGGGACTCATCATTGGTGCAGGAAATCTTTTGTTCTCACCTGAGACCAGCCCCCTGGGCCACTCATTGGTTTGCATTGTCTTACAGTGGGTATATCCCAGCAGACGCATGGCCTTAGACCGTGTGTCTCTGCCATGAGCCAAAATGGCAGTCCACCCCTGAACCCTCTGGGTTTAGGCCACAATCCTTCTTCATGGACTTCTGCACATCTGACAGGTAGTATCACCTCTCCATAAGCCATCAATCCCCTCTGCTTTCTTAGTTCTATTTTATGTGTGTGAATGTTTGAATACTGTTTGTGTGTTTGTGAATGGATAAATAAGGATTATATTCAGTAAAATAATATTTTATTAATTATACCTGGTCTCTGTGTCTTTTACTGGGAACCATTACAGACTAGCAGCATTCTCTGTATATACAGGTGAGAACCCAATAATAATAATAAACCAATTGCTATATTTAAAATAGAGCAATTTGGCTAACACCTGGACCCAACTCATAGCAAATATCTTGCTTATTTTGGCTCTTGGGCCAAAATGAGATGTTGCACAGGGGATGTGTGTTAACAATCTACTTCACCCTTTCCCCCCTCCATCTGTTCTGAAACTCAAAATTGCCCCAGCAATATGCTGGTTGCCTGGTTTGGTGCAGTGGTTAAGAACATGGACTCTAACACAGGAGTACTCGGTTTGATTCCCCACTTCTCCCCTTGCAGCTGCTGGTGTGACCTTGGGTCAGTCATAAGTTCTCTCAGAGATGTTCTCTCAATGGCAGCTCTAGAAAGAGCTCTCTCAGCCCCACCTACCTCACAGGGTGTCTGTCTGTTGTGGGGAGGGGAAAGGAAAGAGATTGTAAGTCGCTCTGAGACTCCTTTGGGTAGTGAAGGGTGGGATATAAATCCAGTCTTCTTCTCCTCCTCTTCCTCCTCCTCCTCTTCTGCTGCTGCATGTGTTGCCTCTCCCTTTTTCCTGCTTCCCTCTCTCCTTCCATTCACCATCCAATCTACCTTTATCTACACCCCCCCACACACAGACACACTGTTTTCTGCTTTCCCTGCTTCCCTCCTCCTGGCAGCCTGCCCCCAGGAAAAGTCTGGCCCAGTTGGATACCGAGTTGTGTAGCAGCTGCCAGTCTGGGCAGGGCTTGAAAATATAGGTAAGGAGAAAAGTTTGGCTAGGGAGATTTTGCATGAGAAAATGGTTGGATCAGAAAGGGTTAAGTAACTCTTTCCCCCTTTTCCTGCTTCTAATGTGCTTGTGTTTACAATCATAATCACAAAGCCTGCCCCTTCAAAAGAAAATCTCTAAAAACCCTACAGTTTGTATCCAAAGAACAGCTCAGCAGTTTATACACTGTTCTCCAGATCTTCTTCTCAAATACTACCAGGCCTGCCACGACCACCAGAGGTCCAGAGTCTGATTCCTTCTGCCCTCCCAACATCATGCAGACCCACATTAGATAACACAAGCAGGGTACCTGCAACGACTTGTGGGGAGAATCTTATTTCCCCTCCCCCACATTTCCTCTTTCCCTTCCCTGAAAGCCCCCATAGCCTCTCCCCTTTTCCTGCTTCCTTAGAATCACAGAACCACAGAGTTGGAAGGGCCATACAGGCCATCTAGCCCAACCCCCTGCTCAATGCAGGCTCATCCTAGAGCATCCCTGACAAGTGTTTGTCCAGCCGCTGCTTCAAGACTGCCGTTCATTCAATTCACCAGCTGACCTACCTGTATCTGCCCCCATTTCAGTTTCCCCTGCTTCCCCGCTTCCCCCTCCTGGCAGCCTGTCCAAAGGAAAACATCTGGCCCCGTTGGATACTGCCAACCAAGCCTTGGCTTGGCTGAGTTGTGTGGTACCTGCCAGGCTGGGCCCAGTTGTATGGTGAGGAACCCATAAGGACTTGCCTGGACAGGGCATACATTTGGATATACCCAAGCCAAAATTATACCTGAAATTAGGTTTTCTATATCAGATCAGGGATGCCCAAAATGATGCAAAACACCACCAAAATTCCAGGAGTGATGAAAACTGTCTCCTGTAATGACAGGAGGGTTTGTGGGTAGTGCAAGAGTGGGAAGAGAAAGAGAGGAAGCTGGATGAGAAACAGCTCTTAGTTAGCATCTCTTTTCCTTTAGGAAGAGAGATGCCAACACATAGCTGATGGTTAGATAGACCTGGCCTCCACCTATGGTCCTTTAAATGTTAAAAAGTGGCAAGACTGAACTGGCCCAGACTTACCATGCCAGCATTGTCCCTGCTGGAGATTTCTTCCCGTGGCCAGCATCAGAAACAACAGACCCCACCCCCCAACAGAAAATGCAGATGGATGGAAGGTCTCTAAGCTCCCATGAACTTTGGCTGTTACAGCAGCCATTTCTTCCCTCACCACCATGTGTGTATGTGTGGGTGAGACTTTTTAAAAAATTCAGCAACTGAATAGTGTTATATCAGTACAGTATAGCAGTACCCATACCAGGTTCTCTGAAATCACTGCTTTCATTTTTTTTTTAAAGCGAGTCTCTAATTCCTTCTGTTCCTTTGTATCTCCAAGGAAGGAAGGAAGGAAGGAAGAAGGAAGGAAGGAAAAGGAAAGATGCACATACTGCTATACTGTGCAATTAATATAACACTACTCAATTGATAATTTAAAAATAGCCCCTGGATGATGGGGGAAAACTGTCCAGTGAGACAGCTAAGAGACCAGGACCTTGATAGCTAGGGTTGACAATCCCCAGATAGGAACAAAGGATCCCCTGGTTTGGAGGCCTTCCCCCTGCTTCAGGGTTATCAGAAAGTGGGGGGGATGTCCACTGGGCACTCCATTATACCCTATGGAGACCTGTCCACATAGTGTATAATGGAGAATCAATCTGTGGGTATCTGGGGCTCTAAGGGGGGGCTGTTTTGAGGTAGAGGCACCAAATTTTCAGCATAGGATCTGGGGCCTCTCCTCAACTCCTCCCTTCCCAAGTTTCAAAAAGATTGGATTGAGGGTCCAATTCTGTGAGCCCCAAAAGAAGGTGCCCCCATCTTCCATGATTTCCAATGGAGGGAAGGCATTTAAAAGGAGCACAGTCACTTTAAATGTGATGGCCAGAACCCACTTTGGCATTCAATTGTGCTTCTTCCTTCCCCTGTCCCCGAGGCTCCTGTAGAGTCCCCCGCTGGCTTGACAGCCTCATCTGGCAACCCTAAATGGTATCAGCATGTGTGGCTTGGGTGGAAAATGAGTTGAGAGCAAGTACTGTGTTAGAAACACAAGCTCCTACCATGGAATCACAGGAACCTTCTGAATGTGGGAGCTGATGTCATTTCCTTGCTCCTGGCTCCATCCCCAAAGTCCCCAGATATTTCCTGAGTCAGACCTGGCAACCCTACTAGCCCACTCACCATTAACAACTGTAGGTTGGACTCTGCTGCCTTCCATGCTGGCAGCAGGGAGAAGCCTCCATCAGGGACAATACTGGTACGGTAAGCCCGAGGCAGGGGGAGAATAAGAAAAACAATAGTCCTGAATAGTCTCCTTCCCAAACCATTAAAAAGTCCCAGACCAGTAACAACAGTTCTGAAAAACCAGGGTAATAAAAATGCTGCCCTACCCAAAAGAAATGAAAAGCCTCAATGGTTGGCTGATGGAACTCTTAAAATTGCTAAAGATAGACCAGAAGCATGAGTAAAAGGTGACAGAAATAGAATCAAAATCCTAAATGCAGCGTTCCAGCCACTCACACCTAGAGACAAAGAGAATTCTTATAATAACCACTGCAAAGAGATACAAGAGAGCAACAACAACAAAAGGAATATCAAGAGATCTGTTCCACAAGATCCAGGAAATCAAAGGGAAATTTAAAGCACGATTAGGCATGCTGAAAGATCTACACAGAAATATATTACCTGAACAGGACAAAATAAAGAAAAAATGGGAATAATACCCTGAAGAAGTATACAAAAGAGATGAAAGGATGCCAGATTCCTTCCAAGAAGAATTTTTTGAAGGAGAACCTACTGTTTTAGAAAATGAAGTGAAAGCTGCACTGAGAGCAATTGGGAGAAACAAATCACCAGGAGTCGATGGGATATCTATAGAGCTATTTCAAACCACAGAAACCCATAGTCTGCATTTGCATTTTTAAATCAGTTTCGTGCTGCTGTGACACCGTCAAGCATAGAGAAAGGCAGCGTCACAGCAGCACGAAACTGATTTAAAAATGCAAATGCAGTTTCGACCTACGTACAAGACTTTAACAAGACTCTGCCAACAAATATGGGAGGGGGACACAATAGCCCATGGACTAGAAATGTTCAAATTATATTCCAGTTCCAAAAAAAGGAGACATCAAAGCCTGCAGCAACTATTGGACCATCACATTAATTTCTCACACAAGTAACATGATGATCAAAATCTTAAAACAAAGACTGTTAACGTATCTGGAAAGAGAAATGCCAGATGTTTGAGCTGGATTCAGAAAAGGAAGGGGCATATTACTAATTTACATAGGTTACTGGAGCATACAAGAGGCTTTCAGAAGAAAATCAGGTTGAGTTCAGACTGGCAAGTTGCCCCGCTATAGCAACCTTCCAGCCACGTTTGAGAAGCGGATTAAAGGGGGTGGTCACACAGGCACACCTGGTGTTCCTTTCCCGTCGGCAACCCGTGCTGTTCTGCTTCACTCCCGGGATTAAAAGATACCTGTTGAAAGAAGTAGCAAATCCTAGAGAGCAGGTTTATCCCGCGGCATTCCGCTTCCCGGCCGTATGAATGCTCTGCAGATAAGCTGGGAGCAAGCCACATTGAGGCAGATGGCAGCAGCGGTTTGATTGGCCATGCTCCGCTCTACTGCCCATGCACGCATCACCATTTACTGGAGTAAAGCTGCTGATGGTGGCACTTCCATGCCAGCCATCTGAATGCTCCTGTGCACCTCATCCCGGTATTCTCCCACAGCAGACGGCCCCATGTGACCGGGAAACCCCGGAACAGTTTGTTCCTGGGCTTTTTTGCCGCGACTGGCTCCCGGAGCAACTTGCCAGTCTGAACTCAGCCTCAGATTGTGTTTCATAGATTACATAGAAGGAACATTAACAATCTGAGATTTGCAGATGACACCACATTACTGGCAGAAAATAGTGAAGGCTATTGATGAAGGTTAAGCAGAAAGTGCCAAAGCAGGATTGCAGCTAAGCAACAATAAGACACCAGTAATGACTTCTGGGGAATTAAACAACTTGATGGTTGAAAACGAAGAAACTGAAGTTGCTCAAGATTTTCTCTTCCTTCGCTCCATCATCAACCAAAAGGGAGACTGCAGCCAAGAAATCAAAGGGAGATTGAGACTGGGAAGGGCAGCCACGAAGGAGCTAGAAAAGATTCTTAAGTGTTGGAGTGTGTTGCTGATGACCAGGATCAGGTTATTTCATGCCATAGTATTCCCCATTACTATCTGTGGGTGTGAAAGTTGGACAGTGATGAAAGCTGACAGGAAGAAAATTGATTGATTTGAAATGTGGTGCTGGAGGAGAGTTGGAGGAGGCCAAAAAGACAAATAAGTGAGTTCTGGGTCAAATCAATCCTGACCTCTCCTTGGAAGCTAAAATTACTAAACTGAGGCTATCGTACTTTGGTCACATAATGAGAAGACAAGAGTCACCGGAAAAGACCATAATGCTAGGAAAAGTTGAAGGCAGCAGGAAAAGAGGAAGAGCCAAGATGGATGGACTCAGTCAAGGAAGCCACAAGGGCCTTCAGTTTGCAAGACCTGAGCAAGGCTGCTAACGATAGGGCGTTTTGGAGGACATTAATTCCTAGAGTCACCAGAAGCCAGAAGCAACTTGATTGGCATTTAAAATATGCACATCCAAAATCCAGATCTGAAATTATTATGGAAAGTTTTGAAATGGCCATCTCTACTTGCAGGGACTCATCATTTCCCCCTGTATCCCCCTCTCTACACTATTTCCTCTTTCTTTCCTCTTGACAACCTCCGTATGCTCAGCTTTCCCTGTTTCCTTCTGTCCTTCCCATCCATCAGCTAAGGTTACCAGTCCCCAGGTCTTGGTGGGTGTTCCCATGGCTTTGGGGGCTTCTGCCCAGCATCATCCAGCTGGCCAGTGGGGAAAACTCTGCCCCCAAATAGCCACATCCCCATGTGACATCCCCAATGCAGAAGTGATGTCATCATGTCAGCAACATTGCAGGGGGACACTCTAGTTTGAGGGTAAAACTCTATGGTAAATTTGTCCTCAAACCATAGAGTTTTGCCCTCAGACCAGAGCGTCACTGCATGGTGTTACTGATGCAATGACGTCACTTCCGGGTGATGTCATTGCATTGGGGATGTTGCATGATGCATCCCTCCAGGAAGGCCCCCAAATCCCCCCACCAGTGACAAGGTAGAACCTTGCAACCCTACCACCAGCCAACCTATCTCCCTTTTTACCTGCCCCTCATCTTCAGGTATATTTATTATTTATTTATTCCATTTATACTGAGCCTTTCTCCACAATAGGTACCCAGAGCAGCTTACATCATTCTATTCCATTTTATCCTCACAACTTTGTGAAGTGAGTTAGGCTGAGATGGAGGGAAGGCAATGACCTTCCCCAGCAGACTGGGATTTCAGACGTGGGCGTCCCAGATTCTACTCTGTGGCTGAGTTCAGACTGGCAGTTTGGCATGATATAGGTACATTTCAGGAACATTTCACAAATGGATTAAAAGGGCCGGTTCACACAGGAGCAGCTCTCAGACGTTCCCCAGCCATACTCAATCCGTTTTGTAGCGCTTCCCTCCTGAGTTTAAAAAGTTCCTGGTGAAAGTGGTAGCAAACCCTGGAGAGTGCATTCATCCTGCTCCCCGGAAGTGTGAACATGAAATGCTAAAAGCTGGGAACAACCCGCATTGATGATGTGTGCCAGCTGTTCCCGCAGGGATGCACGTAAACGCCCATGTGCACAACTGCACCTGCAGGACACTTCCGCCTTGCAGAGTTAAAGCTCCAGCCAGGCAGCCTCCTGGGAGATGGGATCCTGCCCTATTTGCTGCTGTGCCTATGTGCCTATGCTGCAAAGTGAGGAAAAAGCCACTTACAGCTGCGCCTCTGCTAGGGGCGGACCAACAGTGAGAACGCTCCCTTGCGCCTCCTCCCCGGTATGCTCCCGCATCAGTCTTTTTGCCACGACTCCCTCATGCTTCAAACTGCCAGTGTGAAACTGCCAGACCAGTGCTCCATCTAGTTCAGCATCCTGTCTCAATTATCTCGCACGTGTGCTCCCTGAACACTCTCGGGTGTATGCCATCAGGACCTGGAGACTTACCGGTTTTCCCTTCCCCAGCAGGTCTAGAACCTCATCTCTTATCACCTCAATTTGACTCAGTTCTTCACACTCCATAGGGTTGTACATTTGGGATGACGATTTGTCCTGATCAGGGAGCAGTACGGAGGGGCACAGCGACTGACAATTCCAACCCACCAACTTTCTTCCCCTGTCTTCCCTGCTCTCATCCGCACACAGCAGGGACAGCATGCCCACCCCAACATACACACACACAGCCCATGCCCACTCTGGGTAAGCTACCTGCCTAATAGGCAGTTTTACTTAGCAGAGCCTCCAGGGCACAGCCTTTCCCCTTGTATAACCACATAGTCACACAACTACAAAACCAGCCTCAACTTACTCAATGTGTATGGATCCACTGAATAATTAAAGGCAGTTAAAGCTTGAGGGGAAGGCTAAGTGTTGTGTACTGAAATGTGAATCACTGCTATATTTTACCATGTAAAGCTTGAGTCTGAATGTGGCTCTTCAGATGTCACATTATTATTGGCTGGTTTCTGCAAAACCTATGCACAGAACCAATCATCTTGTAAATATGTATCTAAGCGGGAACAGTTGTGATTGGACCTTATCTCTGTATTTCTTTTGGTCCTTAACTTATTATGGGTATGGCTTTGGAAGCCCAGGAGAGTTTAAAAAGGAGCTGTGGTCCATTGTTTGTTGTTGGCGTTCTAAGTTGGAGTTTGCTGTTACTAATAAACTGAAATCATTTGCTGAAATCAAATCATTGTTAAGTTGTCCATACTTAACATTAAGGAAGGGGGGGACAGGATGTTTAGAGGGTCCAAAACTAACTAAAGGGAGAGAAAGGGGGCAGCCCTAGTGATTCTGGGGCTCTGACCAAAAGTCAAGGCTGGGGTTCCAGAACCACTGGGTGAGGTGGTAAGGATGGTAATAGGGGCAGTGCCTCCAACCACCCTACCGCTGATTGGTGGCTGCTGCTGCTGCTGCCTGTAATTACACATATTTTGCCACTGCAAAGGACTACACTGGTACGCCAGTCCAAAATGTTTCCCCTAATCACAGAGATTATGCAGAGTTATAGATGATGCCGTGTGCCTGCTGTATGTAGTGCCTGCGGAGTGGGCTTTTATCATTATTATTTATGCCAATTCTGCCACACCCACCTGCTTTCGGGGGCTGCCAGATGCAGACTTCAGTGGGTGATCTCCCATCTCAAGCTATCTGCTCTCGCCTCTCTCTGCCCAAAACCAATGGAAATGGCAAACAGATTAAAAAACTAAGGCTTAGATCCCCCAGAGTTGTCCACAGGCAAAAGGTTTCCTGCTGGCGGAGAGAAACTTCCTTACCTCCTGCCTCCCACGGCAGCCTGAAATGCCCCCCAATCTGGTTCCTGGGGGAGAGGGCTCCCTAAAAAACAGGACTGGGGCATTTCAGGCTGCTGCAGGAAGGGGAGGTGAGACAGTTTTGTTCTGGGAGTAGCGATCCTTCCACTGGTGGAAAAATTTTGAGGGATTGAAGCCTACAGCTAGAATCCTAAGAATGCTTCCCTGTGAATAAGCCTAACTGAATGAAATGGGGCTTACTTCTGGGCAAACCTGCTTAAGATTGCTGCCTAAAAAAAGTAACCCTAAGCAAAATTACACCATTAAAAGTGCATTGAAGTCAATGGGAGTAGAGGAGTGCAACTCTGTTTAGGACAGCACTGCAAAACTCACAGCTTTGATAACAAATTAAACAGAAATGGATCAAGTTTTGTTTGGAAAAAAATGAACTTTTTAAAACAAAAATTGCCTCCATACCTACTGATCATGAAAACTAAGTAAATCTTTTACGAATCTGCTGACTGATTTTCTTTGAAAGCCACCTAGGACTGGTGCTGCACTTCAGGCATTTCTTGGCTGAGTTCAGACGGGCAGTTTGCCCCGAGGTAGGCACGTCTCAGCAACATTTCACAAATGGATTAAAGGGGCCGTTCACACATGCACATCTGTCCGGCGTTCCCCAGCTGTACTCAACCTGTCTTCTAACCCTTCCCTCCTGAGTTTAAAAGATACCTGGTGAAAGTGGTAGCAAACCCTGGAAAGCGTGTGTATCCCACATCCATCCCGCACCAACAAAGTGTGAACACTAAAAGCCGTGATTTTTTATTGTGTGCTCATGCGCTTATGCGCATAAGCACATATCTCTGGATTACAAAAAAGAAAGCCGCACCTTACAGCCGCGCCTCCACCAGGGGCGGGCCAACAGTGTGAACGCTCCCTTGCGCATCCTCCCCGGTATGCTCCCGCACCAGTCTGCACAGTGTGACTAGGAAAACCCGGAAAACGTTGTTCCGTGTCTTTTTTGCCATGACTCCCTCACGCTTCAAACTGCCAGTCTGAACTCAACCCTTGTATTTGCCAAAGGTTCGCTGCTTCTCACTGAAGCAGTCAGCCTGCATCTGGCCTCTGACACTTTGGACTGCAGGTAGGAACTTGCGTGACTGAATGTTTCTGCATGCAAAGATTTCTATTTGCATGGGCAGGAAGGGTTCTAGATGGGGTCTAGATTAACTTTCTTCCTGACACTTCATCTCATACAGACAAGAATTTCTTTTACAAAGGAATTCTTGCATGCATAGATGGATGCATGTATAAGATGAAGCATCAAGAAGAAGGCTGGTGGATGAGCATGAAGTCAAGTGAACGCTCCCACCTGTAGAATTTCCCACAAGCCTGCAAACATGAACAAAAAATGTGTGTTCTTAAAGTCATACCTGGAAGCATGTTGACAGGAGAGAACTTCTGAGTGCCCCTTCCATTTGCTAATCAGAATTTTATAAACAATTGCCACATCTTTATGTATTTATGTATCTATTTAAGTATTTATAAGCCAGTTTTCTCCTTGATTGTGGCTTATGACACAGTTCTCCCATCCTCCATTTCATGTTCACGGCAGCAACCTCATAAGGAAGGTGAGAGAGAGAAAGAGAGAGAGAGAGACTGACTAGCCCAGCAATGACCATAGCAGAGGGAAGATTTGAACCTGGATCTCCTGGGTCTTCCAGATCTTGGTCCAACATTCTAACCCCTACACTATGCTGGCTCTTGTCTCAGCCATTTAAGAAGAAACAGAAGCAGAAGAAGCAGCAGAAGCAGAAGGAGGAGGAGGAGGAGATTTGATTTATACCCCACCTTTCACTACCCGAAGGAGTCTCAGAGCAATTTACAATCTCCTTTCCCTTCCCCTCCCCATAACAGACACCCTGTGAGGTAGGTGGGGCTGAAAGAGCTCTTTCGAGACCTGATCATGAGAGAACAGCTCTGAAAAAACTTGTGTCTGACCCAAGGTCACACCAGCAGTTGCATGTGGAGGAGTGGGAAATCAAACCCGATTCTCCCAGATTAGAGTCCACACTCCTGACTACTACACCAAACTGGCTCCCTTTAAGCAAATCCCAAACCTCAGACTCATCCTTTTCTTCAGTTCCCCTGATAATTTTGTCTTTTCCATGTCTACAATATCCTTCTTCAGACCGAGGCCCTCCACAGATGTTCACAGTCTCCTAAAAGTAGACACAAGATATATTTATATAATGTCATTCCTCTGCTTCTATTTCAGTGTTTTATAATCACTCCCAACAATTGAGAATTTGGTTGCTACCACAGCCCACAAAGACTTGATGACTTCCTTGCACTTTCTCAAATGACCCCAATATCTGTTTCCTGGGCAGACGCCATGTAATCAATTTAGCTCCATCTGCATATGCATTAATTGGGATGTTGTATGCCACCATTCATCTCTTTGTGTTCTATTTGTGTTTATTGTTCTCTGCCAATCGGGTCTTGCTGCCTACCCAGTGTCTTGAAATCCTTTTGATTTCACATTGTGAACAGTGCAGCGCCCATTCTTGGTAACCATGAACCTCTCCGTAAGTTTTCAACGTGAATGCCATTTTGGCACTATTCATCAGTAGTATCACTCCGTGATTTTTTCTTACTCCTTCTCAATGGCCATGACAAAATGTTATGAAGAGGGCAGTTTTTAATGGTGATGGATAACCCCTTTTGCTCAAATCAGATGGGGGCCATTAATTACAAGCTTCTTCCATGAAAGAGTTCTAAATTGCCTCATTGTTACAAACAAAACATCCTTTGTTTATAAAGATATTCTTGATAAAGAAGCTCTACTAGAAATGAAGGATAATATGGTAACTACAGAAAAAAAACCCAAAATACTTGGCTGCACAGGATAGTTTTGATAAAAGACTTTATGGATGCTCTGGGTTGTGTTTTTTTGATAATATTGTATTCATGGAAAAATAAAAGTACCTAAATGTTTTGTGCTGATTGAGATGTCGTCAATATGGAATGAAATTAATTACTTTTTGCTTGTGAGTATTTCCAGAGTATTTATCTTCAAAGACTGGACTCTATTGTCTTGTTCTGTAAATGGTACTTTAAAAAAAAAACTTAAGGCTGCGGTCACACACAGGCCCAGGACAGACTGGCAATTTGCCCCGGTAGCCAGTCGTGGCAAAAAAAACCCGGATTAAACAATACCGGGTTTTCCCGTCCACACAGCGGGGGCCGCTGCCGGAAGATACAGGATGGAGGCGCGCGGGAGCGTTCAGACTGCCGCGCCAGAGGCGTGCTATATTTGCCGTTTCCCCATTAATTTGGCTGTGGGTGTATGTGCACATAAGCGCATTTTGCCGATTTTTTTTTTTTTTGCCCTGCAACGCCGGCACCGCATTGGGCAGTGGAGCGGAGCGCAGCCAATCACATCACTGCTGCCTCATGCCCAACGCGAGTTGCTCCCGGCTTTTCGGCTGCGCGTTCAGACTCCCCGGAAGCGGAGAAACGCGCGACGAACGCAGGCTTTCAAGATTTGCGCCGGCTTTTATCAGGTGTTTTTTTAATCCGCCAGTGAAGCGCAACAGCACCGGTAGGCTACGGGTGGGGGACGCCAGGCAGATGTGCCTGTGTGAACATTCCATTTACTCCGGTATTGAATCGTTGTCAGCCCGGGTCCCATCCCGCGGCAAATTGCCAGTCTGTCCTCGGCCACACACTAAATAATCCACTTTCAGTGCACTTTTAAACTGGGTTTTGCCAGTTCACACAGAAAAATCCAGTTTAAAAGTGCACTGAAAGTGGACTGAAAGTGGAATATTTAGTGTGTATGACTGCAGCCTAAGTCAATCTCTCCTATCAGGACAGAAGGGCAGTTTCTCACCAACAGCATTTAAGACAGGGATCCCCAACCTTTTTGAAAGCATGGGTGCGTTTAGAATTCTGACACAGCATAGTGGGTGCAAACACAAAATGGTTACCAAAAAATGGCTGCCATAGGAGGCAGAGACAGCCATCCAATGGCTACTGCAGCTTACCTCCAGTTACACAATAAAGGTCCTTGTACTGTGGAGACAGCTGCTGCTGAAGCAATTAAAAAAACCAAACAAACAACTCCACAGCCAATCAAATTTTCAGTTAGCCCATCACCTGGCCCCACCCATGTTTTAAAAACATTTGGTGGGAACTAGGAAAGGTGGTGGCAGGGGCCATGGTACTAGGGTTGCCAGCCTCCAGGTGGGGCCTGGGGATCTCCTGCTTTTACGATTCATCTCCAGCTGACAGAGATCAGCTCCCCTAGAGAAAATGGCTGCTTTGAAGGGTGGACTCTATGGCATTGTACCATGCTGAGGCCCCTCCCATCCATAAACCGCACCCTCTCCTGGCTCCACCCTCAAAGTCCCTAGGTATTTTCCAACCCAGACCTGGCAATTTTCCAACCCAGACCTGCATGTTGGGGATCCTGATTTAAGGGATTAAAGTAATCCTGATCACACACTATCAGTGAGAACTAGCCCCCTCTGCCTTATCTGATAAATGCTGACTATGTAGGTATAAACCCAGTACATTACAGGAAGGGCTGAGGCCCAATGGAGAGAGCATCTGCATTGCAAGCAGAGGTCCCAGGTTCAATTCCTATCATTTCCAGTTAAAAGGAATAGGTAGGTGATGTGAAAGACCTCCACCTGAGATACCAGAGAGGTCCTGTCAGAGTAGACAATACTGACTTTGATAAAAGAATGGTTTTGATCAGTATATGGCAGTTTTCATATGTTCATGTCCTTCAGTTAAGAATGGAGAAAGAAAATCGAAGTAAGGGTGCCTGACATAATAGCAATTATTCTCAGAGCAGTTCACAGCACTATAAAAACTGAGGTAATAGATACAGTTAAAACAGGATAAAATACAGAGTATAAAAAGCAAACAATTTACAACTGACAGCGGTGGATCCAGCAATAAGCTCACAAAATGCACTTGACCGGGAAAGGCCTGACAGAAAAGCTCAACCTTATAGGCCCCACAGGGCCCGGGTCTCATCTGAGACAGCATTCCACCATGACAGGGCTACAACTGAAAAAAGCCCTCGCTCTGGTGTATGCCAAACACGGGACCCGAGGGCCCAGCACTACCAGTAGGCCACAAGATGACAATCACAGCCACTAAGGGGACAGACCTGGGTTCCAGGTCTCACTCAGCTATGGAGTCTGAGAACCTTGTCATGTATCTACGCTCCACTCAAGCACCTTCTTCTTTAGAACCACTGACTGTGGCAAAACCTCCTTAGGCTGGAGAAACATATAAGATTTAGCTGAGCAGAAGGGGAGGATACAGGCCACTACCTTACAGCCTAAACTACATACCTCACAAGGATGTTATGATAACAAAATGAAAGAGCTACCATATTTATTTGAAAACAAGATAATTTTGTTTTTATTTTCTTAAGGAAGGAGGGGGAGGAGATTGGATTTATACCTCGCCCTTTACTCAGAGCCTCAGAGCAGTTTACAATCTCCTTTCCCTTCTCCTCCCCACAACAAACACCCTGTGAGGCTGAAAGAGCTCTTTTGAAGACTGCTCTTGAGAGAACAGTTCTGAGAGAATGTGCATTGTCTTCAATTAACATAAAATTTATGAGTATACAAAGTCGCCTCTATTTTGTTAATGGCAAGTTTGGTGTAGTGGTTAGAAGTGTGGACTCTGATCTGGGCGAACCAGGTTTGATTCCCCACTCCTCCACATGCAGCTGCTGGTGTGACCTTCAGTCAGTCACAGTTCTCTCAGAGCTGTTCTCTCATGAGCAGTTCTCGAAAGAGATCTCTCAGCCCCACCTACCTCACAGGGTCTGTTGTGGGGACGGGAAGGGAAAGTAGATTGTAAACCGCTCTGAGACTCCTTCAGGTAGCAAAGGGTGGGGTATAAATCCAATCTCTCCTCCTCCTCCTCTTCTTCTTCATTGAGGGAGAAGTTGCCATACCAACAGCATGCAGAAAGAGGCAAAAGGATATACCTTTCATTAGCTGGGTTCTGAAGATTAGAAATGTTGTGCATGTATTTTCTTCCTGTGAGAAAGCAGAGAGGAAATGGGTCCATCCTCACCATCTCCTGCTGAAGAGGCTGGAAGAAGGGGCTTAAGAACAGAAGAACATAAGAGAAGCCAATGTTGAATCAGGCCAATGGCCCATCTAGTCCAACACTCTGTCACACAGCGGCCAAAATATACCAGGTGCCATCAGGAGGTCCAGCAGTGGGGCCAGGACACTAGAAGCCCTCCCACTGCTGCCCCCTCCAGCACCAAGAATAGAGTGCATCACCTGCCCCAGACTGAGAGTTCCCATCTATAACCTGTGGCTAATAACCACTGATGGACTTCTGCTCCACATGTTTATCTAATTCCCTCTTGAAACTGTCCATGCTTGTAGCTGCCACCACCTCCTGTGGCAGTAAATTCCATATGTTAATCACTCTTTGGGTGAAGAAGTACTTCCTTTTATCTGTTCTAACCCGACTGCTCAGCAATTTCATGGAGTGCCCACGAGTTCTTGTATTGTGAGAAAGGGAGAAAAGTACTTCTTTCTCAACCTGCTCAATCCCATTCATAATCCTATAAACCTCGATCATGTCACCCCTCAGCCGTCGTTTCTCCAAACTAAAGAGCCTCAAGCATTTTAACCTTTTTTCATAGGGAACGTGTTCCAAACCTTTTATCATTCTAGTTGCCCTTCTCTGCACTTTTTCCAATGCTATAATATCCTTTTTGAGATGTGGCGATCAGAACTGTACATAGTATTCCAAATGAGGTCGCACCAATGATTTATATAGGGGCATTATGATACTGGCTGATTTGTTTTCAATTACCTTCCTAATAATCCCTACCATAGCGCTGGCCTTCTTTATTGCAGTTACACACTGTCTAGACATTTTCATTGAGTTATCTACTATGACTCCAAGATCCGTCTCTGCCAGTTCAGACCCCATCAATGTGTATTTATATTTAGGATTTTTGGCTCCAATGTGCATCACTTTGCACCTGGCCACATTGAACCCCATTTGCCACGTTGACGCCCACTCACCCATCCTCGACAGATCCCTTTGGAGTGCCTCACAATCCTCCCTGGTTTTCACCACCCTGAACAACTTCATGTCATCTGCAAATTTAGCCACTTCACTGCTTACTCCCAATTCCAAATCGTTAATAAACAAGTTAAAAAGCATTGGACCGAGTACTGATCCCTGTGGTACCCCACTGCTTACCACCTTCCACTGAGAAAGTTTCCCATTTATACTCACTCTCTGTTTCCTATTTATAAGCCAGTTTTTGATCCACAAGAGGACTTGTCCTTTTATCCCATGACTATTGAGCTTACTTAGGAGCCTTTGATGAGGAACTGTATCAAAAGCTTTCTGGAAGTCAAGGTAAATAATATCTATTGGGTCCCCCTTGTCCACATGTTTGTTCACTCCCTCAAAAAACCACTAACAGGTTAGTGAGACAAGATCTCCCCTTACAGAACCCATGCTGAATCTGCCTCAATAGTTTTTGTTCATCAATGTGCCTACTAATTCTTTCCTTAATAACAGTTTCCACCAACTTACCCGGTATCGATGTCAGACTGACTGGCCTGTAATTTCCTGGATCTCCCCTGGAGCCCTTTTTAAAGATGGGAGAGACATTAGCTACCTTCCAGTCCTCAGGAATGGAGGCAGATTTTAAAGAAAGATTACATATTTTTGTCAGGAGATCCACAAGTTCACATTTGAGTTCTTTCAGAACTCTCAGATGAATGCCATCCGGGCCTGGTGATTTATTAGTTTTTAAATTGTCCATCAGTCGGAGGACTTCCTCTCTTGTCACCGCAATCTGATTCAGGTCTTTCAAACCCCTCCCGAAATCGGTGCTTCTGGAGTGGGCAAGCACTTCTCCTCTTCCACAGTGAAGACAGAGGCAAAAAATGCATTCAGCTTCTCAGCCATTTCCCTATCATCCTTCACTACTCCTTTTACCCCTTGGTCATCCAAGGGCCCCACTGCCTCCCTGGCTGGCTTCCTACTTCTAATGTATTTGAAGAAAGTTTTATTGTTGTCCTTTATGTTTTTTGCGATATGCTTCTCATATTCCCTTTTTGCTTGCCCGATCACAGAGTTGCATTTTATTTGCCACAGTCTGTGTTCCCTTTTATCAACCTCACTGAGACTAGCTTTCCACCGCTTAAAGGAATCCTTCTTACCTTTTACAGCTTCCATTACTTTATTTGTTAACCATGCAGGCTTTTTTCTATACCTATTTGTGCCTTTCCTAACCTGCGGTATATATTTTTTCTGAGCTTCTAGGATTCTATTTTTAAATAGTCTTCAAGCTTCCCCAATGGTTTTGACCTTCTCCACTCTTCCTTTCAATTTCTTCCTCACATGTCCCCTCATACCAGAGAAGTTACCCCTTTTAAAGTTAAAAGTGGTTGTGTCAGTCTTTTTGAGCAACTCCCTATCTGTACAAATGTTAAACTCAATGACATTATGGTCACTGTTCCCAAGTGCTGCAATCACTTTTACATCTCTCACCAGGTCTTGGGTGTTACTTAGGACCAAATCCAGGATCGCCTCTCCCCTGGTAGGATCTGTGACCATCTGTTCCATAGCACAGTCATTGAGAGTGTCTAAAAACTCAATCTCTTTTTCCCGACTAGAACTCATATTGACCCAATCATGTGTGGGTAGTTCAAGTCACCTGTTACGACACAGTTATTCTGTCTAGCCGCTATCTTTAATTCAGTCATCATTTTATAATCCTCCTCTTGATCTGGTGGGCGATAACAAACTCCCACTGTTAAGCCTCCTTTTGGACCCACTATTTCAACCCATAGCATTTCCAAAAGCAAATCCAATTCTCTTACCCTCTAAATCTTACTGGACGGTATACCCTCTCTGACATACAGAGCCACCCCACCTCCAACCCTTCCCCCCTATCCTTCCGATATAATTTATAACCAGGAATCACCATAGCCCACTGATTTTCCTCATCCCACCAAGTTTCTGAAATACCCACAATGTCTATTCCCCCCACACCAACACCAAGCATTCCAACTCCCCGATTTTACCTCGAAGACTTCTAGCATTTGTGTATAAACACTTATAGTTTCCCACGCTTGTTAAGCCCACAGCCTTCCTCTTGCTGCCTTGAGACTTTGCCAGGCAGTTCCTATCATTAGCCACAGTCTCAGTGGACAATTTTAATCCATTTCCTTGTACAAAAGTAATAGCTACCTCTTCATCTCTTTGAGATGAGCCATCCCAAACCAGAGACTTTTCATCTCCTGTCAGCTTTCCCCCGTGTCGGCTTGTGTGATCCAGTTGCCAAGTGTACAGAAAAGCCTTCAGCAGACTGTGTGGAAGGGAAGGAAGAAGGCTGACCTGTGCTGTGCAGAAGACAGCAGAGGCTAGGGAAAGCCTGCTGGGCCTACAAGGATAGAAGGAGGGGGACAAAGGGAAGTGCAAAATGTCTCCACCTTGTACCTACCCAGCAACACCTAGGGTAGAGTAGAGCCACAAGCATCAGTAGCCCCAAGAAGTGTTAACCTTCACAATGGCCACCCTGGTAGTTAGTGGATGGCAGCGAGCTGTGGAGACAATTGCTCACTCAGCTAATTGTGGTATCGAGTAGCAGAACTGCAGCAGCTGACAAGCTTCACTTTTCTCAGACCAGTGCTGTGAATTATGATGGGTGAGAAAAGGGGGATATGGTGGCAGTGGGTGTGGACTGGGGAGGGAGTTGGAAGGGGAATATAGAGGCTGGTGGTGATAGCCCTGTGGTAGCAAAATAAAACTGAAGTCCAATCTAGTCCTCTCAAGGGCACTACTTCCGATACGTGAGGAAGAGAGTTGTGGCCCATGAAATCTCATCCTTCCTTATATTATAAAAGAGACTTGGGGTGACAAGATTCGATGCACGGCAAAATCAGTTGGCAGCTGGAACTGTCACTCAGAATGCACCGGCTGCGTTGGCTAGCTGTGTTGTGGGGTACTGCCCACAGAGGACCCCACCACCGTCCTGCCCTCTGTTTACATGGAGACGCCGGACGAGATGGACCCTTCACCAGCCGCCAGCAGCATGCACCTCTTACCTTCCAATTCATCCAATGGTGGCTGGGAGCCAGGAGGACAGGCCCGCTTGGCCTTGTCATAGCCTGTTGGCTCCCTCCTGCCCCAGCCTGAGCCCACCTGGCCTGCACTGCCACCACCTTCCTCCCCAGACTCCAGCCGTGGCCTCCACATGCCTCCCTCCCATGGCTGCCCCATCGTCTAAGGGCTATGGAGAGCCGGGCCCCAGCCGGAGGGAGATCAAAGAGGGAGACAAGCCAAAAGCACCATGGCCTGCCTTTCTATGGGCTCCTCTCTGTCGCCACCTCCACTCAGCCCAGCCAGCAGCACAATGACTCTGACAGGAGGGGAGGGAGGTGTGGTGACTCTGCTTCAGCACTGCAGCGCCTGCCACCTGCCTATCTTTGCCCCCCCCCTTCCCTTCTGAGGCCAGTGAGAGGGCTGGGTGCTGTGGGGCCTCTCCTTTGATGGAGCGCCACCCATTGCCAGCCCATCTGAGGCCAGTAGGAGGCCTCCGGGAGGACCGGGTGCCATGGGATCTCTTGCCTGGCAGCACACTCACTGTCACTGGCCTGTCTTCACCCACCCACCCCCAGCTGAGAGGACAGACACTCCGGTGACTCTGTTGCTTGGGGTGGGGAGAGCCGCCATGAGGGAAGGGATGAGGCCAGGCGGCCTGACCCACTGGGCTCTCGACAACAAAGGGGGAGGGACGAGGCTGGTCTCTGCAGTTGTCACTGGGGGTGGGGAGAGCCATGGCGAGGGAGGGGGCAAAGCCTGGCCCGCCGGGCCCTTGAATGGGCAGGAGGAGAAACAACGAGCCCTGTGAGTCTGCCAAAGCTGATGCCGCTGGGGGCAGGGAGAGCCACGGCAAGTGAAGGGACAAGGCCAGGCATCCTGGGCCACTGAAGCCTCAAAGGGGGGGGAGAGGGATGAGGCCCAACAGCCTCACCCACAGGGGCCTTGAGTGGGGGAAGAAATGAGGCCTACCATCCTGGCCCCCCACCACCTCGAATGGGGGGACGGACCAGCCCTACCGACCTGGTCTGCCAGGGCCTCGAATGGGGGGGGACTGACAAGGCCTGGTGCCCTGGCCCACCAGGGTCTCCTAAGGGGAGTGGGGGAAGAGACAAGGGGAGCCGCAGCCGGGCGGCCTGGCTAGAGACTGTTGTATTTATTATCACAATGGGCCTTATCCTTAGTATTGAAATAAATGTCTGTCATGGATGCCACTGGGCTTTTGTTCTTTTTTCACTGAGAGGAGGACACTTCATGCTGCCTGGCTCAACTATGGGGGGACAGGGGTCACCTTAAGTTCAGGGCCATCTGCTTTTTGTATATGTATGGTGCTCTGAGTTCCTTGGTAGTATAAAGTGCCATCAAGTCATAGCCAATTTATGGTGAGCCCATTGTGAGGTCTTCAAGAGATAAGCAGAGGAGGCTTACCATTGCCAACCTGTGCATCGTAAGTCTGGACTTTCTTGGTGTTTTCCCATCCAAGTATTAACAAGGGCTGACCCTGCTTAGCTTTCAATATCTGACAAGATCAGGCTATCCTAACTAACCGGTTCCACTCCCTGAGTTCCTTAAGGGAAGAGTAAAAAGTCATATAAATAAAATATTAGGAGCCCATTATTTGCTAACTTTGCCATCCTCGTAAGGCTTTAAATGTATTTAAATGTATATCCCTAACAGCAGTCAGAAGAAATGCATTAGCAAAAACATCAGGTCTCAGAAATATAAAGCGTCACCCAACCGATCAGCACCTTCTTTCAACGCATAATAGAGTTCTCATTATGAAGAAGCCCTTAATTTACGAAGAGTCATTCCCTACCGCATTGTTTAAAATGAGAATGTTTTGTTTCTAAAAGAATCTGACAAGAGCTTTCTCACCAAGATACAGTGATCCGAGTTACACTGTGCAGGGTTTCCATTTCATGGGGAATCAATGCTATCGATTGAGCGAAATAAAAGATGCTCTATAAAAACTGATTATGGAATCCAGTCATCTCAAAGCTTTGTTTTTGAAAAAAAGTTAGCTGATTAGAATCAGTGTGAATTTCCCAAGAAAAACCCAGTCATGAAAACTTAAAGACAGATAACCAAATGTTTTGCAAAATAAACATGTACTGGCAGTTGGCAACTTGTCTGAACAAAATACCTTCTGAAGACGCTTACCTGCAACATTTAAAGATTTTTCTCCCCCTCTATCCTAAGGACTGTCTGCCAAAGAAGTGTCAACATCTTGAATGCAAGGGGAAAAAAGAATTCAGTTTGGCTGTTACGCAGCCTTCAAAATGCAGTTTGGAGCACATTGGCAAAGACGCAGAATCCATCATTCAATAGCACTTCAGTGTAACACTTGCCATATTGGGGTGAGAGGCACGAGTCCTAATCAATATGAGGATATGCATGATTTATTTATTTACTTTTATTCCTAGCTCACCCTTCTCACTAAGCAGGCAGGTCACATGATATAAAGGAATGCCATTTACTAGGGTAGATGGAGCTGGATAGCCTGATCTCAGAAGATCTCAGAAGCTAAGAAGTGTCAGCCCTGGTTAGTACTTGGATGGGAGACCACCAAGGAAGTCCAGGCTTGCTACACAGAGGCAGGAAATTGCCAAACCTTCTCTGACCATCGGTTGCCTTGCAAACCCTATGGGGTCACCGTAATAGGTCTGCAACCTGAAAGTGATGTTTAGAGTTAGGCTAAGGGGGAAGCTGTGCATTCCAATGCAAAAGAACCTTGAGCAAAAGAACCCCCGGTTACATTCTACTGATCCTACACCGAATTTTAGTGGAGACTGACACGAGACACTTTAATCAGCACCCACATGTCCAAAGTGAATATGCAACGGGATATTTAAAGGCATGTAAATGAGCTAAATTATGCCCTTGCCTAACATTTTAAAAAACATAACATTTACCCAAGTGGATCTGCAGCTGTGTAAAATCATTTCATGATATTAAATATTTTTTAAAAATCTATCCGTTAAGGTAACACTCATTTTAATGCTTTTATTTTACATTTCCTTTTTTGCCGAAGAAACCATGACCAAATTAGGATATGCAAATGTATTTTGCCCTAAGAATACATCCTTTTAAAATAATTTAAACAATATTAAATCAAAGAATGTTTGGAGAGGCATTACCCTGATGTTGTCAGATCTCAGAAGCTAAGCAGGGTTGGCCCTGGCTAGTATTTGGATGGGAGACCTCAGGCAACAGCAAACCAGCCTGGAATGTCTCTTGCCTTGAAAACCCCACCAGGGGTCACCATAAATCAACTGGGATTACACCAGTTTGGTATAGTGGTTAAGAACCCGGACTCTAATCTGGGAGAACTGGGTTTGATTCCCCACTCCTCCACATGCAGCTGCTGGTGTAACCTTGGGTCAGTCATAATTCTTTCAGAGCTATTCTTTCAAGGGCAGTTCTTGAGAGAGAGCTCTCTCAACCCCACCTACCTCACAGGGTGTCTGTTGTGGGGTAGGGAAGGAAAAGGGATTGTAAACTGCTCTGAGACTGTTTTGGGTGGTGAAGAGCAGGGTATAAATCCAATCTCCTCCTCCTCCTCCTCTTCTTCTTCTGGAGCTTTCCACCACCATTGGTCCATTGCATTCAGTACTGTCTGTGCTGACTGGCCATGATTCTCCAAACTCTTAGGCAGAGTTGTTTCTGCTCGATAAAATCTTTTTCCTGGAGATGCCAAGGGTGGAACTGTGGATATGTAGGCAACGACATGAGGACAGACAGAAGATTCGGAACTAAGAGTTTCTAGCAAAACATTATAAAATGTAGTACTTGCATAGTGTTTTCACTGTCTAAAAGCATTTTACACACATTATCACTGTAATCCTTACAACAGACCTTCAAGGTAGGCTTGTATTATTATCTTCACATTGCAGATGGGAGACTAAGCAGAGCAGCTTGCCTAAGGAGCTTGTAGAAATTTGAGGTTTGAATATCAGCTCATTCTCTTTGCTACTATGCTTTACCAGTTCCCTCAACCGTACTCCTAATTCAGTGCATGATTGTGGCTTGGATATAACAATGCACAAGCAGAAACACAACTGACTTACTGCAATACTGTTTGTACAAGGTTTTGTGCAGTACCTAGTGCTTTCTTCCCTGTATCTTATAGTGCCCAGAAATTGTTTGTACAATAGGTTGTGCAAGCAGAAAAATGCTTTGGGCTATGCTACACATAAGGGGCCGGTGTAAGGATTCTATGCATGCAGAACCCTTCCTGTGGATGCAAGCATATGTTTTGACTATATTTCCTAAGACTTCTTTGGGGAAAGGGAAAAAAATGTTATACTAAGGTTGGGTCTTAACTTCAGAAAGGCAATTGATGCAAATAAAATGGAATCCATGACAATGAAAGTGCTGGATGTTTTGTGCCAGGAAATTCTTAGGTATTTCCAGTGCAAAAACTTAATGACAGAAAGAGTGTGCCTTTCTATATGACTACCTGTAATCTATTTGAATGAGGCTTAAGAAGCCTTGTGTGCCTGTCCTCCTTTACAAAACCAAAATAATAAACTGAAAAAATACACTGAGAGACAGGCTTATTCAGACTAGAAATAAGTGGATCCATCTAAAAGAACTCAATGTAAAATACCAAACCCCCGATTTTAATGCCAGTTATACAGCAAGATTCCAAAATGAGGTGCTTAATGAGGTCCATTGGATCCCCATGGCAACCTCTCTGGGATTGCGCCTGACCAGTGGCCAAAAGAAGTTTACCTACTAGTCACTGGACAGGGGGTTGCTCTAGATGACCACTGACGAACCTTCCAACTCTTAAACCTCTCTGATTCTGTAACTCTTCCTGGGAGGCTGGCTGAGAACATGGATGAAGATGGCAACAACGTTATGGCATGGGCATAGCAAGACTGAGTAGCTAAGCCAAGAGATATGGAAGGAACTTGCCTATAAGAATATGGAAGAACATTGGTCATATCATCCCTGGGACCAAAATGGGCTACGAGTGGGGGTGAAAGTGAAAAATTTGTCTCCATACTAGAGCTGAGCACAGTCCGCAAAAAGAACTGAATTTTGACTCGAACCAGAGCATTTTGAAATGGTTCATTTGGTTGTGCCACGGAAGGCAAGGGACAGAATCTGAGCTCACTAATCCTCCAGGGGGGAAAAACACATGGCTACCTTTTAGGACAATTCTCTGCAACATTAACCATGGTTTTTGGCTTTCTGGACTGGTTGGTGTTGTTTTTTTTTACTGGTGGGGACTCTTTCCCCACAAAACAAAGGATTATTTAAAATTATGTTTTGCCATGAAAAGGATCGCACGCCTGGCTGCTGAGCATGGCTCCAAGTGGCACAGAGGAGTCATTGAATGTGTGGGTTTTTTTAAAAAAAAAAATTACAGAAGGGAGAAAACGAAAAAGGAAGGAGGGGTGCTGCTTGCTCTGCTGGGACTGTTACCCCTTCACCCTCTCTTCTCTCTTTCTCTGCCAGCTCTGCTACTGTGGGAAAGGGACATGGGCAAGAAGGGTGGCACAGACATGCTGTGTGAATCCAGAAGGGGGAGGAGGAGGACCTCTGATGATCAGTGGCTGCCAGCAGCTGAACCAGAAATCCGCTGATGGGGAGCTGAACAGCCGATGAGGAGCTAGCCTTGACCACTTCACGTAAGCTGCTGGGCAATCACACTGCAGGCAGGCATGGAGCAACAGCCAGAATTTTAGAAAATCAAGGAGATTCATGAGAGGACATCACTGATTTGGGAAGGGGAGATTGGGGTGGAGGCACTGCAGATTCAATAGGGGGCACCAGCACTGTGCACCTCCCTGCTGGCTCTGGCCCTGTTTTAAAGGTTCACTAATTCTGAATGTGGAAGTTCCCTCACTCTTCCCCTCTCTGTCCCCATTTCGTGCAGTGAAGCACACTGAGCCTGCTTTTATCCAACGGTCTGTATTTTGCTCCCGTTTTCACAAAAGAATGGAACAAAACCAGGCAAGATTAGAGACGCTTAAGAGCGTGGCGGGCAGGTGCTGAAAGATCTTGCCAAAGCGTCAGGTGAGCACGTACTTGTTAATGAGCTATTCCCTTATGATGCCAACAGAAGAATAAAAACAGAATCACATGAGGAAGCCGTTACATCGCATTACTCCGGTTCCTCTTCACCAGATGCTCATGTTACTGGCACAGTGGCACTGTTGCTGTTCCGCACAATACAAATCTTCGATCCATTTTGCTGTAATTAGAACAAGCTGCACAATGTTTAGCTAGGGTGTAAAGGCCTCAAGTTTCTTTCATCCAGTCCACTGAGGTTGTATCAACAGGTTGGTCATAAATTGCCCCACTAATCTGATATATGGATCAATGATATAAAGGCTTATAATAGGTTTTTTTAAAGCTACCACCACAGTTTTAAAATGTCCATAAGTTTTTGAAAAATTATAAATATGGAATTGTGGACTGCAAAACTTAAGTTGTGATGAACCCGGGCTTGGAAGTGGGCAGGGAGGAACACTAACTTTTTACCCTTTGGCTGAATCAAATAAACCGTATGACAGTGGAAGTCAAATGTCATGTATGTATGTATGGTGGAAACTCTCAGCAGTGTGATAGCCCAGCCTAGCCCACTCTCATCAGAGCAAACAAGCTCAGCAGGGTTGGACATGGTTAGTATTCGGACGGGAGCCCACAAAGGAAGATCAGGTGTTAGGGTTGCTAAGCAGAGGCAGGCAATGGCAAACCACCTCTAAACGTCTCTCCGACAGCTGGTTGGTCATTAAAGCCAGCAGGAGAAGAAGAGATTGGATTTATACCCCACCCTTCACTTCCCAAAGGAGTCTCAGAGCGGCCCACAACAGGCACCCTGTGAGGTAGGTAGGGCTGAGAGAGCTCTTGACAGGAACTGCTCTTGTTTTCAAGAACAGCTCTTATCAGAACTATGGCTTGCCCAAGGTCATCCAACCAGGTGCAAGTGGAGGAGTGGGGAATCAAACCCAGTTCTCCCAGATTAGAATCTGCACACTTAACTGCTACACCAAACTGGCTCCCTATTGTGGCCAGTGCCACCCCAATCCCACATGAGAGGTGGCACTTGGTGTTGTGGTTAAGACTCTAATCTGGAGAGCTGGGTTTGATTCCCCAGTCCTCCGCATGCCTCTGCAGGATGACCTTGGGTCAGTCACAAATTCTCTCAGAACTGTTCTCTCAAGAGCAGTTCTCAAAAGAGCTCTCATAGCCCCCCACACCTCACAGGGTGTCTGTGGGAAAGGAAAGAGATTGTAAACCGCTCTGAGACTCCGAGTGAAGGATGGGGTATAAAATCAACTCTTATTCTTCTTCCTCCTCCTCCTATGTACATGCCAGTATGGTATAGCACTTAAGAGTGTTGGACTAGCATCTGGGAGACCCAGGTTCGAATCCCCACTTGTGCCATGGAAGCTCACTGGGTGGCCTTGGGCCAATCAAACTCTCTCAGCCTAACCTACTTCACAGGGAGGTAAGGACAATGCTGTAAACCACCTTGAGTCATCAGTGGGGAGAAAGGCAAGGCATAAATGAAGGAAGGAAGGAAGGAAGGAAGGAAGGAAGGAAGGAAGGAAGGAAGGAAGGAAGGAAGGAAGGAAGGAAGGAAGGAAATGTATTGCAGAAAGTAGGATTCCCATCACAGTGAGTATGTGCATGCATGAAACAATGCTGATTGCATGGTACTGTTTGAATACATGAAAAGTAACCCAAGAAACAGATATATCCTGTTCACAAACAGTCAGCCTGTACACTGAAAAATCTCCTTTCTGCTCATAACTGCTATATAGATTACATACAGAACTGGACTGCTGGGTTTTTGAGCATCCCCAGAACAGATTCTTTACAGATTATACTTCTTTACACAGTAACTAAAATGTGGAATTTGCTGCCAGAGGATGTAGTGATGGCCACAGGAATAAACAGCTTTAAAAGGGGATGAGATAAATTCATGGAGGATAAGTCTCTCAATGGCTACTAACTGAGGGGAAACTCTACATTCAGAGGCACTAAACCTCTAAATCCCAGAGCCAGAAGGCAACATCAGGGGAAGGCCTCGGCCTCTATGTCCTGTTGTTGGCCCTCCAGAGGAACTGGTTGGCCACGGTGTAAATCAGGATGTTGGAGTAGATGGACCACTGGTCTGATCCAGCAGGGCTCTTCTTATGATTAGACAGTTTGAACCACCTCTAAACAGGATGAGGCAAATTAGCCAGTGGAACAAACTTCTCCTCATTCTCTGGAATTCTATAAAAAACATAAGTGGGATGATTAGCCTCATTTTCTTGAATGCCTTTGCTCAGGATGTTCTGTTTCACTATAGCCCAAACCTGGGTTTTCAGAGATGTGGGGGGAAAGCTTTCTTATGCAAGCTTATAAGAGCCTTCTGTGAAAGCACATCTTCCCTTCTCTTGACAGTGCTATATTATAGATACATACTTTGTGTGTTATATATGTTTGCAATTATCGTCTTTGTTATATTTCATCTTAAGAGTTTAGTTTGTAAGCTTCCTACAGCCTGGGGGATTCAATGGAATAGAACTGTAATAATTTAATAATAAATATTAAAATCCTCCCACTGCTTGCAGTGTGGAACTTTCATCTTGTCGTGGAGTTAATTTACATTTGTGGAATAGATAGGGAGGTACTAATTCATCCTTTCAACTCTGATTTGGCAGGCTATGAAATCTCATACTTGGATGGCTGCTAAAAACTTCCTGATTTATGGCAATGTGTTTCCTGACTTTTACAAGGTGATTAGCTGCCATAAAAACTATCAATATGTTCAATGATTTTGATTTCCATCACTCTTTTTAGCAGACATTTCTGGCTGGAATTGAGAACTCGCTGAGTTACTGCTGCGTCTGAAAGCATTCATTGATTCATTAGCATGATGCATTGATTGGATGGTAACACATGCAAAACTGTCATTTTTGAGAATTATAATGGTTTTCTCCCGAAGACAATGAACCAGTGGGAGTCCAAGGTTTCCAAGCTTCAATTCTGAATTAAAACTTATCAGATAATTTAAATGAGACAGCTGCCTTTTGTGACAAAGTATAAACAGTGATGAGTTTGGCTTCTAGGGAGCACTTTGAAAGGCCACTAATAGTCATCCTGAGAAGAATTCCAAGCTCCTTCTAAGTCCATTGAAGGGCCCTCACAAATGTAAGCTGAGAATGGTGTAAGTCAGAGGTCACCAACCATTTTGAGCCCGTGGGTACCTTTGGAATTCTGACACAGTATGGTGGGTGCAGCCACAAAATGGCTGTTGCAGCTTATCCATGTGCTGTATTGGAAGCTGCTGCCAAAGCTATAGACAAAATGGTTCCCTGAAAACATTGGTCTTTGTAAAAAAAAAATTGGTTCAGGCTGCAAGTGTGGCCTAGAAAATGTCCCCAGAGACCATCAGAGACACAGAGCAAGCTGACCTTGCTATGTTAGATAAGATGCAGTGGGATGTAGGAAGTTTTTGCTCCAGCTACCAATTAGAAGAGATTGGATTTATTCCCCGCCTTTCACTTGGTCTCTCAGAGCATCTTACAGTCTCCTTCCCTTCCTCTCCCCACAATAGACACCCTGTGAGGTAGGTGGGGCTGAGAGAGCTCTCAGAGAACTGCTTGAGAGAGCAGCTCTGCAAGAACTGTGGCTGACTTAACTGTGGCATGGAATTCACTGCCACAGGAGGTGGTGGCAGCTACAAGTATGGATGGCTTCAAGAGGGAATTAGATAAGCATATGGAGCAAAACTCCATTGGTGATTATTAGCCACAAGGTATAGATAGGGACTCTGGGACAAGTCATGCTCTGTATTCTTGGTGCTGGTGGGGTGGGGGTCAACAATGGGAGGGCTTCTAGTGTCCTGGCCCCACTGGTGGACCTCCTGATGGCACCTGGTATTTTTGACCATTGTGTGACACAGAATGTTGGACTGGATGGGCCATTGGCCTGATCCAACATTGGCTTCTCTTATGTTCTTATCTGGCTGACTGTAAATTAACATCCCAAGCCACTGAGGTCTATCTATGGATTTCACATGAGGGTACAGGATGGAACATTCTGCACAACCAATCAAATTTCCAGTTGCCAATCAGAAGTCTTGCTGGGAAAAGCCCCATGTGGCCCTGCCCACTTTCTATTAAAAAAAAAACTTGGCAGGCACCAAGAAAGGTGTCAACAAGCACCATGGCTCCCACAAGCACCACACTGAGGATCCCTGGTGTAAGAGTGTCAGCTAAGATCTGGGAAATCTGAGTTCCAGTCTCTGCTTTGAAACTTACTGTATGACTCTGGACCAGTCAATCTTTCTTAATATGTTGTTGAAGGCTTTCACTGCCGGAGTTCATTAGTTGCTGTAGATTTTCTGGATTGTGTGGTCATGGTCTTGGCACTGTAGGACCTAACAGTTCGCCAGTAGCTGTGACTGGCATCCCCAGAGGTATAACACAGAAATGTCAAGGAATTTGGATGGGAGTACTATGTCTTTCTGTGTTATACCTCTGAAGAATCCAGTCATAGCTACTGGCGAAACATCAGGTCCTACAATGCCAAGACAATGGCCACACAACCCGGAAAATCTACAGCAACTAATCTTTCTTAACCTCCCCTGCAATCTAAACTATCAATCTGTGGTCCTTGAATAGGATTCCCAGGTCCCCTTGTCACTCCAGCGGGGGATTTGGGGGTGTTCTGGGGGTGGGCAGGGATGCCCCCAAGCCCCGCCCCCAAGCCCCACCCCACCCAGCCACCCCTCTTCCTCCCCCCCTGCCCAATGTAAAGGGCTTCAGCTGATCAGCGGGGACCATGTGGCCTGCTGGCAAAGTGGAGGGCCTTTTATATCTAGCAGGAGGGAGGGAGAGGGGTGGTTGCAGGTTGCACACTTGGCTTGCAAAAAGGCCCTTTAAACACACTTAACTATCTTTGGGGACAGACGCTTCTAAGATTATGTAATATACAGATATGCAGGTAATGGACAGGATCCCACCAATCATTTCCTCGTGCACAAAATCCCTCCTTCCTCAGCAGATCCCAGGGCAGTTCCTGGAAGTCCCCTGTCCCCAGGAGCAACTGGCTTTTGAGCAAGGGATACTTTTATCTTTACCTTCTACTCGAGACTTCAGCAGAAGAGACAGGCAGAAAAATCATGCTCTTCTAAAGGAAATCTGAAGGAAGTGGGATCCAAGACAACAAGTTCAGTTCTTCAAATGAAGCCAAATAACATTGTTAAGAGAACTTCCTTCCTCTTTACCCAATTTCTCCCTGGAAACTTTTTAGGAAACTGGAGTCATTTTTTAATCCATTCTGTTTTGACTCAAAAAGAAATTTGAAGAAAGGTGGGGCAGGAAAGGAGGTTCTGCAGAATTTCAGAATTTCACTCTGTAGGTGCTGGGAGGCAGGCCCTGTCTTCCCAGATCTTCCTACCCTCCTGCTAGAGCACCACCTTGTGGTGGGTTACATAAAACAACCAGAAGGGCTGTTACCAAAAAGGGCACTGATTTCTCCAAAAAGAGAAATCCGTCTTTCAAAAGAGAAAAATGGAAATAAGTGGAATCAGTGTTTTTATCTTTAAAAAAATGCATTTCAGGAAAAGAAATTCCCTCCCTATAACAACACTAAAGCCTAAACACATCATGTTGGATCATGCTATGGCTCCATCCAACAACTAATATGGCAGCCATCGCCGATTCAGCGACAACAATACTAGCACCTACTGTGTTATTGTTAACTAGTTTTAGAAGTGTTTTAAATGTTTTCATTGTTTTATTGCAAATATATGCCAATTTTATGTAAGCCGCCCTGAGCCAGCCTTGCTTGGGAGGGCGGGGTAGAAATTTGAGAAATAAATAAAAATAAAATAAAACGTAGCTAACAACTCAGAGGAGAAACAAAGAGTGATTAAGACATGGAATTCACTGCCACAGGAGGTGGTGGCAGCTACAAGCATGGATGGCTTCAAGAGGGAATTGGATAAACATATAGAGCAGAGGTCCATCAGTGGCTACTGGCCGCAAGGTATAGATAGGAAGTCTCGGTCTGGGGCAGGTGCTGCTCCATATTCTTGTTGCTTGGGGGAGGGGCAACAGTGGGAGGGCTTCTAGTGCCCTGGCCCCACTGGTGGACCTCCTGGTGGCACCTGGTATTTTTGGCCACTGTGTGACAGAATATTGGACTGGTTGGACCACTGGCCTGATCCAACATTGGCTTATGTTCTTATGTTCTTAATAGAACGGTCCCCAAAATATCACCTGCTTGGGCCTGGACATCACCCAGAATTACAACTGATCTCCAGACTGTAGAGATCCATCTCCCTCCCACCCCCAGAAAGGGCTGGTTTGGAGGATGGACTCTTTGGCATTATAATCTGCTGAGGCCTGTCCCCAAACTCCACCCACCCCAGGTTCCCAACATGAAGTCAGGAACCCTACATGTAGAAAGGAAAAAAAGGGGGGGGCATCCTGAGCTTATGGGAATCCTCCGCATGTGGGTACTGTGTCCAGCTGGACTGGGTTATGTTCACACCACGTAGAACACATATCTGCACGCACACACATATTGCTTTCCTAGGAGTAAGCTCCATTGAACAGAGTAGGAGTGGACCTGCTTAGAATTGCTCTGTAAAGCATTTTCTTTTTTAATCAGGGGAAAAGGTAGGAGGGAATCAAGAGTAAAACAATATACTGATCAAAACACTTCCACGAAAATGTAAATTAACTTCTGTTACACAATCCAGAATATATACAAGGAAAGCAAACCCTCTAGCTTTCTAATAGCTTATCAAAATCCTTACATTGTCGTATTTTTTCACATATTTTTTCCCCTTTGAAGGTAATAATTAGTTTCATTAGAAATCCTATCGACAGCGAGTGGCTTCCCGTTGGAGAACAGAGACCCCTGTTTTCAGGCCTAACATTGGTTTTTAGCCCAGCCACCCCCCATCACTGGTTTCTGTACCTTGTTTGAAAAGATGACCCTGTTTCATTTCCGGAGCTAAGATCCACCAGTTCATCCTAGGTGCGGTAAGTGCATCTGCTTAGCCCTTACACTTATGGCCTTTGAAGATATAACTTTATTCAGCAATATGATGATACCAATAATATTTCTGTGCAGTGGACTATTGCATGATTGGCCTGAAAGTATCTGCACAAATTATTCACACTATGACTGAAAAAAGATCCAGAGCGCAACCCGGCCATCAGCTATGCATGGTTAAATACCAACTACTTCAACAGAACTTATGCATGAGTAACGAAGGGTAGGATTGCAGCCTGAATCAATTGGTTTCTTTTATTTATAGCCATGTCTATTATCTAAGGACTCATGGTTATAAAAGCAAGACTAGGGGGAAATATTAAGAGTTATTCAAGGCCTCCTAGTTATTATCATCTAGTGGCTTCAAGTAAAAGGCTTCACTTGAATATTTTTTCCCATATACACAATAGAAACAGCCACATTTACCTCCCTTGTAAAGATTCATATTAGGTAATGTTTTCCATAAGGCTTAGTTGCTACCATGTTTCCATGGCTAGAGAATTCACCGTCCACTCGTCTCCATGGTGAGCAGACAGACACATCCTGGGCTAATATGAGAGCCAGCATGGTGTCATGGTTAAGAGCAGTAGACTCTAATCCAGAGAATTGGATTTGATTCCCCACTCCTCCATGTGAAGACTTATGAGCGACCTTGGGCTACTCACAGTTTTCTTGGCCCCACCTACCGTACAGGTTGTCTGTTGTGGGGAGAGGAAGGGAAGGCAATTGTAGGCTGCTTTGAGTTTCCTTAAGATACAGAAAAGTATAAAAACCAAGTCTTCTTTCTTCTTCTTCTTCTTCTCCTTCTTTTTCTTCTTTATAAGAACTGTATCAGGCCAGAGTTCCATCTAGACTTAGCATAGTGATTGCCTTCTGAAGAACTCTAAGGTAAGACCAGTTGTGAGACTATGAGAAAAAGGTGGCTTACATCTCGCCATTTCGCTCAAGTACTTATGTTCAGGGAGTCTTCTTCCAGAAGAGGAGGAAGAGGAGATTGGATTCATACCCCGCCCTTCACTACCCAAAGGAGTCTCAGAGCAGCTTACAAACCCCTTTCCCTTCCCCTCCTCACAACAGACACCCTGTGAGGTAGGTGGGGCTGAGAGAGCTCTGACAGAAACTGCTCTTTTCAAGAACACCTCTGTCAGAACTATGGCTTGCCCAATCCATCACCTGCAAGTGGAGGAGTGGGGAATCAAACCTGGTTCTCCCAGATTAGAGTCCGCACACTTAACCACACTTAACTGCTATACCAAACTGGCTCTGGAACAGCCATGTCTGCTAGATGAAGGCTCCTTACACAAGAAAAAGTTTCCATGTGTATCTTAGCAAAATGGGAGGACACAACCCAGCATAATGTGCAGTGGTTGTTCAGGAAATGAGAAATGTCAGCTCCCTCCAGAAGTTCCACTTCTCTAATCCCTTCTTTTCAAAATAACTCTAGCTTCAAATCATTTGCTTATTTTTCAATATGACCTATGCGTGTGTTAAGTGCTTCTGACCTATGGAGACCCTATGAATTAATAGCAGCCAAAACATCCTATCATTAGCAAGCTTGCTTGGGTCTTGTAAGTTGAGAAGAAGAAGATACTGGATTTATACCCCGCCCTTCACTCAGAGTCTCAGAGCGGTTTACAAACACCCTGTGAGGTAGGTGGGGCTGAGAGAGCTCTGACAGAAAGTGCTCTTTTCAAGAACAGCTCTGACAGAACTATGGCTTGCCCAAGGTCATCCAGCAGCTGCAAGTGGAGGAGTGGGGAATCAAACCCAGTTCTCCCAGATTAGAGTCCGCACACTTAACCACTACACCAAACTGGCTCTCCAGGGCTGTGTCTGCCTTGACTGAGTCAACCCATCTCATGTTAGGTCTTCTTCTTTTCCCACGGCCTTCAACACATTTCAAATGAATCAACCTTCTTCCTGTCAGCTTTCTTCATTGTCCAACATTCACGCCCATATACATAGTTACGGGGAATACTATGGTGTGAATAATCTTCATCTTGGTTATCAATGACACTTCCTTACACTTAAGAATCTTTTCTAGCTCCTTCATAGCTGCCCTGCCCAGTCTCAGAAAATATCTAGTCTGGATGTTAGCCTTTTCGCCAGCAGGAAAGCCTGCTGGGCATTCACCACTTTGGTCTGGGATCGTCAACACAGAAGTCTCATTGTTGAGAAGGACCCAAGTTTTAGACATCCGTAATGCCCCAAATGCCTGCATTACTGTGACGTGTTCCTAGTTTGCAGCCGCCTGGATCAACCTATTTTTCCCTGTGTATGGGTCCGTACACACAACGCACACACACAGACACACTTCTTTCTCGACAAGTCTCACCTAGCAAATTTGCTTTTCACGATGCCCCCAAGGGCGCTCGCAAAGTAATAAGTCAGCATCATTTTCGAGCGGCGGTTGATAGCATTTATTGCTAATTCTTTAAACCCTTCTTATAGAAGAAACAAGTCAGGAGCCTGCACAGCACCCCCAGGAATCATCTTTCTTTCCCTCAGCTTGGTAATTCAATTGTGATTTGTAAACTGATGCGGTTGTGGCAAAATAAAACAAGGGGGTGGGGAGTTCTGCAGTCAACCCTAATCTATTTTGATGAAACTAAAAAGTGCTTACTGCTACAGGTAGGGTGCATCCAGGCTTTCTTTTTTTTATTAAATAAATATAATATTTCGCTCCAGGGCCCTGAAAAAGATGGGGGCTTGAAACAACTGAACGATTCCGCATGTTTTTGAAAGGAGAATGAAGATTGATTCAAGTTAGGCGGGAGCTTTTCATTCAGACAAAACCCAGGCTAAACAGACTTTAAAAGACAAAAGATTGTATATAGTTTCTGAGGTTTGTAAGGCCTTGTAGGAGGAGAGGAGGAGGAGGCTGGATTTATATTCCACCGTTCACTGCCCAAAGGAGTCTCAGAGCAGTTTACAATCCCTTTCCCTTCCCTTCCCCAAAACAGACACCCTGTGAGTTGGGTGTGGCTGAGAGAGCTCTTTCACAAACTGCTTGTGAGAGAACAGCTCAGAGAGAACTGTGACTGACCCAAGGTCACACCAGCAGCTCTGTGTGGAGGAGTGGGGAATCAAACCCACATTAGAATCCATGCTCCTTACCACTACACCATACTGGCTGTCAAGTGAACAGGAAGAGAAGATTTTAATCTTTGTGCAGCCAGATCTTACTCATGATTATCAATATGGCCTAGGGTTGCCAATTCTGGATTTTAAAATACCTGGAGATCTGAGGATGGAGCCTGGGAAGGTGAGCTTCAGGGAGGGAAGGGAGCTCAGTAGGGTATAACGCCATACTGTCCACCTTCCAAAGCAGCCATTTTCTCCAGGATAAATGGAATAAATATTTTAAGCAAACAGTTAAATGAATAAGCTTTCTATGTAGTATGGAGATCAGTTGTAATTCTGTGAGGTCTCCATCCCCCACCTGGGGGTTTCTAATCCTAATAAAACTGAACCTGGGATTATAAATTCAAAGTAAATACTCTAGAACAATGGTACAGGTCCTCAGTATGGGCTGGATCCAGATTACATTTTCTGCTAACAGAAGGAAAGGATTGATTTTTGTCAATTCTTCCCTCCTGCTTCAAAGCCCTGAGTTGCCTCTCATACCAGTCTCCTGCCCCTGAGGAGCAGCATTTCAAAGAGACCAGTAAATCCCCTTGAGCCACAATAAAAGGTGAGATATAAGTGTTTTCATAAAGAAATAAATAAATATAGCAGAAGGGGAGAATCCAGAAAAATTCACTTCTACTTGGTGGATCCAACCCTTTGATGGCTATTTATTACTTATCCTGGATCTAACCCTTTGATGGATATTTCTTATGAAAAATCTATGTATCCCTCTTCCTCCAAGGAACCCTGGGCAATGTACACAGTTCTTCCTTCCCACATCTGATCCTCACAACAATGTTATGAAACAGGCTAGGCTGAGAGAGAATGTGAGAGGTCCAAGGTCACCTTCATGACTGAGTGGGGATTTGAATCCATGTCCCCCCTGTCTGGTAATCTAACCACTACACCATATTAGTAGCAGTGACAACTAAAAATGGGAGTTGTTTGTATGGGTCACAAAGAATGAGGACCCTTTCGAAGGAAAATGTGAATTAATGTTGTACACTGGATTGAGAAACAGAGAGAGAGAGAACTTTAATGAACTCTATGCTTTGAGTCATGATTGTGGCCCAGAGCCTCTGACTTTGCAGCTACACACTATATTAATTCTGCATGGCTTCAGTTCTCTGGTGTTCTTCAAAGGTGAATTTGGAAAAGTTGTGGGAGGAATGTGATCTTTCTTCACACACCCAGAGGTTAAAGAAAATCAAATTCAAAGGTCCGAGCTAGGAGTGTGAGGAACATCCATAATTTTATACGTTGTATTGACATTTTAAAACAGAGCAGCTCAATGGACGCATGAACTTCTTAATAACTGCAAGGAGTGCACCGTACTTACAGAAGCTGTCTTGATTTGCAAAGAAGGTATGTATGTAAGTGCTGTCAAGTCACAACTGACTTAAGGGGACCCCAACAATGGGTTTTCAAAGTAAGTGAGAAACAGAGGTGGCTTGCCATTGCCTTCCTCTGCAGAGTCATCCCTGGTGGTCTCCAGTCCAAGTACTGACCCTGCTTCGCTTCCAAGATCTAATGAGTTCAGACTAAACCATGCTGTCTTACTTCATTTCCCCCCATTTTAAAAAGCGAGAATGCTCTCACTTTCCCACTTGCCCTTATGTTCCCCTTAGTACTACAGGAAGAAGGAGGCTGGCAAGACTCGGTTAGCAGCTGCACCAGGACTGCACCTCCTTCCGCAATAGTCCAGCACTCGCCAGGTTTTGCCATCCATTGCCCAATTGCTTCATAAAGTACACATATGAACATACATGAATCTGCCTCATACTGAACCAGACCATCAGGCCACCCAAGTCAGTACTGTCTACTCAGACTGGCAGTGGCTCTCCAGGGTCTCAGGCAAAGGTCTTTCACATCACCTACTGCCTGGTCCTTTGAACTGGAGATGCTGGGGATTGAACTGAGGACCTTCTGCATGCAAAGTGGAGATTCTTCCTCTGAGCCACAGTTGCATAGAGTATGCACTGCAAAATTATAGCAGTATGCACCCTGCAGACAACTGCCAGTGGTGTTTCAACAATCTGAAGGGCTCAGGAGTGACAAGACAAAGTAAGATGAGCTCTTGATTGCATCAGTCGACATTTTACCCAGGATCATTTAGCTAAAGAAATAAATAGTTCTTGGTATATAAATAAACAGAGAACCAGCTTGGGTTAGTGGGTAAGAGTGGCGGACTCTAATCTGGAGAACCGGGTTTGATTTCCCCAGTCCTCCACATGAAGCCAGCTGGGTGGCCTGGGGCCCATCACAGTTCTCTCAGAGCTCTCTCAGCTCCACCTACCTCACAGGGTGTCTGTTGTGGGGAGAGGAAGGGGAAGAGATTGTAAGCTACTCCAAGACTCCTTTGGGTAGTGAAGGGCGAGGTATAAAACCAACTCCTCCTCCTCCTCTTCCTCCTCCTCCATCACCACTAGCACCACCACCACTAGCACCACCACTAGCACTACCATCACCACCTAAGTGTTTCAGAGTGTATCTGCCATTCTCACAGCATTATGCCATTCATTAGGAAGGTTCCCAAACTTATACAGCCTGAAATATGCCCCTCCATCAAGCTAAAGAACTTGGACAGCCCAGGCTATCCTACTCACATCAGATTTCAGAAACTATGCAGGGTCAGCCCTGATTAGTACTTGGATGGGAGACCAGCAAGGAAGTCCAACATTGCTATGCAGAACCAGTTAATGGCAAACCACCTTTGCTTATCTCTTGCCTTGAAAAACCCTACTGGGTGGCCGTAAGTCAGCTGCCGCTTGACAGCACTTTCCACCACCAAAGGGCATCGGACTAACTTCCAGCCCTTCTCCAGCATTTTTCCAGCACTTGCTCTTAAAAGATAAGCAGGGTCAGCCCTGGTTAGTATTTGGATGGGTGACCACCGAGGAAGTCCAGGGTTGCTACACAGAGGCAGGCAATGGGCAAACCATCTCTGACTGTCTTGTGCCTTGCAAACCCTACGGGGTCACCAGAAGTCAGTTACAACTTGACTGCACTTTCCACCATGAAAGAGAACTGAACTCCTTCTCCAGCACTTCTGCAGATTTCCAGGCAGAGCCCTCCCCTTTCTCCCTCCCTCCCTCCCTCGCTCCCTCCAGCTGGACTGAATGCAGTGCTCATCTTGGAATTCTGGATCTAGGCTTTACTTCTGCTTTTTTATTATCTATGGGGAATGATAAAGTAGCATTGGCACAGGTTAAAAATGTTAGATTTTAGAAGTACAAATCTGCAAGCAAGAAGGGGTGTGCTCTTTCCTATAATGGATGAGAACTTCCAGTAACCCTTCTGGCATATTTGAAATCTTTGACTATTCACAAATGCTGTATTTTTTTCTTTTGGCTGCCACATTAAATCTGTACCATCACCAGAATTAAAGGGCCAATATGTAGGAGTCCCTTTTCCAGAATGTTGGTGCTTTTGTAACACAGGGAAGGTAGGTACCTTGACTCAGTTAAGTCCTTGAATGCCCTTTGTTTCATGAGCATAGAAAGAGATGGATAACCCTGTTGTTAAACAAAGATCAATTCATGAGCAGTTATCAATGTTCTTCCTTTCTTCTGTGGGATAACGGTATGAACATTACTAAGTGCTTGGCCTCTTATCTTTTAGTAATTCAGCATAAAATAAAACTAAATATATATATATAATTATGGTGGGCTTAGAACGGAAAAGGGAGATTTTTTTTTTTAATGAGTGTGACTAGGCACAAGGCTATGACCAATAAAGCCATAGGAAGGAAGGAAGGAAGGAAGGAAGGAAGGAAGGAAGGAAGGAAGGAAGGAAGGAAGGAAGGAAGGAAGGAAGGAAGGAAGGAAGGAAGGAAGGAAGGAAGGAGGGAAGGAGGGAAGGAGGGAAGGAGGGAAGGAGGGGAGGAGGGGAGGAGGGAGGAGGGAAGGAGGGAAGGAGGGAAGGAGGGAAGGAGGGAGGAGGGAAGGAAGGAGGGGAGGAGGGAAGGAAGGAGGGGAGGGGGAGGGAGGGAGGGAGGGAGGAATTCTGGTTCCCGGAGAATGGAGGCAAATAATGGCCAGAACAGTTGGGCTTAACCAGAAGAGTAAGGCGCAGACATGAGAAACCTGACGAGCAGAAAAACTAAGTTATGGGTTGGCAGCTATGCAGTGCAATAAGCTACGATGTGGCTGTGGTATTGAGAGCTTGTACACAGGTTCTCCAAAAGTAAAACACCTGATTGTAGGACTGGATGTCAGAACATACCTGTTCAAAATGACCTGCCCTGCTACTCACATGTTTGTTCTCTCTCCCACTCCTTTTTTAGTTCTGCTTGGCACACCCCCAATAACTGTTACTGGCCTCCTCCCTGGTTTGTGAAGTTATGTCTGTTTGTATGTTTTTATCGAATTGTTGTATATATACTTTATTTTCAGTCCTTCTAATGTTGAAGTGTGATGTTTGCCACCTTCGAGACCCTATCTGGGTGGAAAGATGGCACAGAAATGTTTTCAATAAATAAATGGATAAATATAACTGCCCACTTCCCCTTCAGCCCCCCACTTTCCGGGTCCTGTTTTGGCCATCTGGGACCTGTGGATATGGCCTATAGTCCACTCCAGATTAATTGGCCAATGACCAATGGTTGGCAGTGAGAAAGAGTGGCAGAGAACTAAAGAGTGGGAAAATATCAGGGAAGAGAGGACCTCGTCTCAGAAAAAGGATCTGCCAGGCCTTGAGAACTCCCAAGGAGAAGCAGGAAACTTACAGTGATGTGCTCTGGGACCACTGAGGCACAGTCTAGGAGGTATTCCTCATGATGCCCCAAGCCTTATGCCTTTGTGCACAAGGCTTAAAGGAGACACACTCTGGCTTGGAATCTAGTACACTATGGCAGGTTTGGAATCTAGTACTCTATACAGGGGAATATGGTATAGGGCAGTGGTTAAGTGAATTCCTTGAATTCTTTTAGACCAAGAGCCTGATGGCAAATCTCCTTTCATATAGTGGGTGAGGAGGTCCACGTTCTGCTGTTCTTCTGGTGGAGTTGCCATGTCTGTTGGGATGCACATGCAGCCTGCTGCTACATAGCATCCAGGTTGCTATACAGGGGTGCAAAATTACCAATTTTCCTCCATGTTGGCCCCCATATATCTGCTGATTCTTAAAGGGTAGCAGAGATGGGCCCTGAGATGGATGGCTAAGGCAAGTACAGTCCCATCAGATTTCAGAAGCTAAACAGGGTCAGTCCTGGTTAGTACTTGGCTGGGAGACCGCTGAGGAAATCCAGGATCACTACACAGAGGTAGGCAATGGGCAAACCACCTCTTGCCTTGAAACGTCTCTTGCCTTGAAAACCCTATGGCAATCATGTTAAATCAGCTGCAACTTGATAGCACTTTCCACCTCTCTCATTTTGCCCTTTCCTGGATAACACAGGCTAGCCTGATCTCATCACATCTCAAAAAGCTAAGCAGGGTCAGCCCTGGTTAGTATTTGGATGGGAGACCACCAAGGAAGCCCAGGGTTGCTGTTCAGAGGCAGGCAAGGGCAAATGACCTCGGATTCTCTCTTGGTGACCCTGTCAGTTGCCTCACTTTCCAGCACCATCAGGAGAGGCAGAGTCGACTGCTGTGATCCTGAGGGAGTCCTCTTTCCCCTTCGCTAGCAAGGGTAATATGGAGGCACCAGTGGCATCCTGACTATCTTTCCTGACTTTGGGAAGCCTGGACGGGTGGAGGACTTAATTCCACTTTGATACATCAAAGTCAGTCCAAACGCTGGGATGCTGTCAGAGGCTGGCTTATAGCGCACGGTGCAGTTCAGTTTGCTAAAGATGTTTTGTCAAAATTCATACTAGCTTCCGGAAATATTCCCTTTAGCATTCCATCTGATGTTGTCTCAGCGAATTGAGGTTAGCAGCTGATATTTATCTTTGAAATAGTTAGGGAATGGATTATTTATGTATTTATGCACCATGTTTTCGAGAAGCTCATTTTCCCCCAGCCGATAAGGGAAACCAGTTTAGCCTTCTAAAAGTATTTGTAAATGAAACTGCATTATTTCAGTTTTGCAGTGATACTGAGGGGATTGTTTTTTTTTATAAGACAAGTTGCAACTGATGTTCCAAAAGGTTCCTGGTGTGCTAAATCCAACTGCTCTCCCCATAATACAATCAAGCAAAATTCAATATAAATCAGAGAGGAAAATACTATTGTTTCATTTAAGTGCCCACTAGTGATATTAGATGGCTGCACAATACCAGAGAGGACCTCTGACGTGCACAAACAATATAATGCGTGAACTGATCCCAACACAGTTATTTGGACATGAAGCTGTCTTATAGCAATCATCGTTGCCCACTGTTTTCTACCTTGACTGGCAGCATCTCTGCACAATTGCAGACTACGATCATCCCTAGCCCTGTTTCCTGAGACCATTTGCAACTGGAGACTGAGCAGGTGACCTGTAGTATGCAACATTGGTGCTCATCCTCTGAGGTATTGCTCCTTCCCAAGTTCACATGGGGTTTCCAGGCTCCTCTCTACAAGCTGGGGGATGGTTCATACAATAGGGCTGCCAAACTATAGTCTGGAGGTTGCTGTAATTCTGGGAGATCTACAGAATTACAGCAACCTCCAGACTATAGTGATCAGTTCCCTTGGAGAAAATGGCAAGTTTGGAAGATGGACCCTATCCCATTATATCCTGCTGAGGTCCCTCCCCTCCCAAAGCCTCACCTTCCCTAGGCTCCACCCCCAAATCTCCAGTTATTTCCTAGCCCAGAGATGGGAACCCTATATCATACAATTTCTTAGCCCAGAGATGGGAACCCTATATCATACAATATGTTGGACAGTCATGTCTGTGACTTTAATCATCTGTATTTTGATCATAAGTGGAAGTAGCTTGCAGGGACTGATCAGGAACCATCCAGAGTGGTGGGAAGAACCTTTGACTGTTGAAAGCGCACACCCCGAAGTGCTCGTTGGTCTATAAGGCACCACCGGACTTAGATCCAACTATCCAGACTAGATGTTTCCACAAGTGCAAGGACTTCTTCCCATGGAGCACAATTTCTGCCCTTTAGACAGGGCCTGGGGATCTCCCAGATTTACAGCTGACCTCCAGACTATAGATCAGTCCCCCTGACAAAAATGTCTGCTTTGGAGAATGGGCTCTGAGCCATTACACCCCACTGATGTTGCTCTACTTCCCAAAACCTGTCCTCCCCAGGCTCTACCCTCAAATCTCCCAGAATTTCCTAACATGGAGCTGACAACCCTATACATCCTGAATTGTTTTCTTTGGGAAGAACCATAATCACCACTGAATGTATACATGCTGATTGTATGTCACTTCTGACCTCTTACCTGCATCCATTCATTTCAGTTTGCTGTAGTGGTTAAGTGTGTGGACTCTAATCTGGGAGAACCGGGTTTGATTCCCCAATCCTCCACTTGCAGCTGTTGGATGACCTTGGGCAAGCCATAGTTCTGTCAGAGCTGTTCTTTCAAGGACAGTTCTGGAAAGAGCTCTCTCAGCACCACCTACCTCACAGGGTGTCTATTGCAGGGAGGGGAAGGGAAAGGAGTTTGTATGCCACTCTGAGACTCTGAGTGAAGGGTAAGATATAAATCCATTCTTTTCTCAATGAGGCTTGCCCATGATAACCCAGTATTTATTTATTTATTTATTTATGGATTTATATCCTGTCCTCCCCACAAGTGGACTCAGGGCGGGTCACAACAGTTAAAATACAAACATAGCAATAAATACAAATACAAATATGAATTCATACAAAGTTAAAATTCCTAAAAACAGCAACACTTGGCAGAAATTTCGATTTCCAGTATCCACAGGCATCTCCGGTGCTGGGCTAATGCTGACAAAGAGAAGAACCTACTCAGCAGATGCCATGGCGATCTCTAAAGGGCATGGTTGCCAACCTGCAGGTGGATAATAATAAACAATCTCTCCTTATATATATTTGAGTTTTGGTGTCCCTCCTGGACATGTTTCCACAGCCTTTGGCCTGCTGAGATGCCACTCTCACAGTCTCCCAATCCTGTGACTGCATTGTCTCGCTGCGTTGGGTCAGCCCTGCCCATCGAGCCAGTGGGCAGCATTTCGCCCTCAGTCTGGAGGGAGTCGGCAAAGGGGATGGATGTTCCGCTGAGAAAGCGGCAACCCCTCCATGGGAGAGAAGGAGGCAGACCTAGCGAGCGGCGTCAAGCAGGGTAAGCACTCACCTTTGCTGCCCCTTGAGGCCCCTCTCCCTCAGCTGCAAGGCCTGCACCACAGAGAAGGCTGCCCAGTGCCTTTCAAAGGCTCCCCTGCCTTCCTGCAGCAGTGGCAGCAGCGCCAGGGAGGGTCTGGTCTAGAGGAAATGAGCTGCAGCTCCTGGAAAGCCAGACTCTCTCCTGAGGAAGATACTTCTCTTGGCTCCTGTGTGAGACTAACTGTGACTGTCTCCTCAGTGGCTGTTGGTAGGCAACCAAACAACCAAGCTTCCTTCTGTGAGAAAAAAAAGGACTTTCAGCATAACCCCTTTCCCTGCTTGGCCACTTTCCTCTCAGAATAAGTTTAACACTCCTCTCACTCCTTTTTGGCTCCAACATGGCCAGGAGGTCGTGGCAGCTGCAAGCATGGACAGTTTCAAGAGGGAATTAGATAAACATATGGAGCAGAAGTCCATCAGTGGCTATTAGCCACAGGGTATAGATGGGAACTCTCAGTCTGGGGCAGGTGATGCACTCTATTCTTGGTGCTGGAGGGGGCAGCAGTGGGAGGGCTTCTGGTGCCCTGGCCCCACTGCTGGACCTCCTGATGGCACCTGGTATATTTTGGCCGCTGTGTGACAGAGTGTTGGACTAGATGGGCCATTGGCCTGATTCAACATTGGCTTCTCTTATGTTCTTATGTTCTTATGAGAGTGACCATCAAACCATTCTCTTCAACCCCCTGCTGTGTGGCTGACTTTCCCCTAGGGTTGCCAATCTCCAGGTGAGACCTGGAGATCTCCTGCTGTCTCCAAATGACAGAGATCAGTTCCTCTGTAGAAAATGGCTGCTTGGGTGGGTAAACCCTATGCCATGATCCCCTGCTGAGTCCTTCCATTCCCCCTAATGCTGCTCTCCACAGTATCCACCCCCCAAATCTCCAGGTATTTCCCTAATCAAAGGTGTACTTTCTTCTCAGTGCCTGTTGATAGGCAGCCAGGTTCTGTCAGTAAAAGGCCCTTTCCACAGCTGTTTTGGCCTTTCAGAGAAAACTCATTGGGGCCAGTCCTGATAGGGTTGCCAACTCCAGGTGAGAAATTCCTGGAGATTTGACGGATGGAGCCTGGACAGGGTGAGGTTTGAGGAGGGGTGGGACCTCAGACAGGTACAATGCCATAGACTCCACCCTCCAAGCCAGCCATTCCCTCATGGGGAACCATTGTTGCCAGTCTCCAGGTGGGGGCTGGAGATCACACAGAATTACAACAGCTCTCTAGGAGGGAGGGGGAGGAGATGGAAAGATGAAGCCAGGGGGCAGATAATGGTGGGTTAACAGTTGGCTGGGAGGGAGATCAGGTTGCGAACACCAGGTTGGGAAATTCCTGGAGATTTGAGGGGTAGAACCTGGAGAGGGTGAGGTCTGAGAAGGGGTGGGACCTCAGGTACAATGCCATAGACTCCACCTTCCAAACCAGCCATTCTTTCATTGGGAACCATTGTTGCCAGTTTCCAGGGGAGGGATGGAGATCATGCAGAATTACAACTGCTCTTCAGATGGCAGAGATCAGTTCCCCCGGAGAAAATGGTGGACTCTGTGTCATTATACCCTGCTGAGGTCGCTACAGAGAATTGGCGCTGAGTGCCCAAGGCCGGGGCACTCTCCCAGAGCCTTATTCCTAGTAAACAATAATGATAAACACGGTCTAATGTTCAGACAGAATAAAAAAAAACCAACCATAAGAGGCATTTCTTTGGATTTAGACAGATACTCCTGTGATACTTCTGTGATATTTGCTTTAGGAAGGTTTTGCAATCTGTGCCTGGCTGATTGGATATCGCTCTTGCCAAAAACAGACATAATCATAAGAGCTTGAAGGTTACTGCTCTGTATAGGATATGTCCTGAGGAAGAATTCCATTTGAAATGATGAAAACAATCTGGAAACAACGCTGAATAGGACTTTTCTTATGATTTATTGGAACTGTATTTTGTATAATTGTGAACTGTTTACATTTCAAACAGGTATTATTCATTGCATTAAAAAAGAATTCTCTTTATGACTGATTGAAACAATTTTGTATGCACTTCGAACAGACACTATTGATTGCCTTTACAAGTTATTTGGCTGTTGATACTTTGGAGTCTGATGTTCACATTTTTTTTATTATTATTCTGTTGGCAAGCTGCAGGTGGATCTCCTATAATTAGAATGGATTTCCAGACTGCAGAGATCAGTTCCCCCAGAAAAAAATGGCAGCTTAGAAGGGTGGACTCAATGTCATTTCACCTATCTGAGGTCCCTCCCCTCCACTGGCTCCACTTCCAAAATCTCCAGGAATTTCACAACCTGGAGCTGGCAACCCCAGACCCCAGCCTGCTGTGCATTGCATGGTGGGGAGTGCTTTCCCTGTCATATCTTAGAGGGAGAAAGAGAGAAATGTACAAGGATGGCCCCAACTGACCACACTGATTATCCGAAGCTGAATCTTCTTCAGCTGCTGTTCCCATTACTCATAACACAGGGCTTGGTTGATTTGGTAGGCGGGCTATGCATAACTTCTTTCGTTCATTGCTGTGCGTAGGTTTTATCGGCATTCTTAAATTATACGGTGAGATGGCTTTCTTTTTCGTTGTTTTTCATGTGTTATTTACTGTTGCACACGATCTCAGAAGCAATTTGCTCGAAGCATAAGAACAACCCTGCTGGATCAGACCAGTGGCCCATCATCATTTTCCCCACACTGGCCAGCTCAATGCCCTCAGTATATAAGCCATGTAAGCAAATAAGTGACTACATAGGCAGGCTCTGCAAGAGGGTTTGATTGGCTTCTAGTGGGAGGAGGAAGAGGAGAAGGAGAAGAGGAGGAAGAGGAGGTTGGATTTATACCCCGCCCTTCACTACCTGAAGGAGTCTTAGAGTGGCTTACAATCTCCTTTCCCTTCCCCTCCCCACAACAGACACCCTGTGAGGTAGGTGGGGCTGTGAGAATTCTTTCGGGAGCTGCTCCTGAGAGAACAGCTCTGGAAGAACTTGTAATTGACCCAAGGTCGTACCAGCAGCTGGATGTGGAGGAGTAGGGAATCAAACCCAGTTCTCCCAGATTAGAGTCTGCACTCCTAACCACTGCACCAAACTGACAAGAGCTCCCCCCCCCCATCTTTTCTGAGGTGTGGCATTGACAATGGGGATGAATCGATTCACTTCAGTTCCCGGCTTGCTCCACACAAATTGGTCACATCTGTGTGCAAGTACAGAAGAACATGGCAGCACATGGGAGGCACCAGAGTGCAGCCTGGAAAACGTGCATGGGTCAGCATTAGTCAGCTGTGCATACTGAAAATCCCTGGTTCAATCCCCGACATCTCCAGTGAAAAGGATCAGATAGCAGATGATGTGAAAGACCTCTGCCCAAGACCCTGGAGACCCACTGCCTATCAGACAGGACTAGTGACAGCCCTAGAGACTGCTTTGGAAGGTGGACTGCAGGGCATTATACCCTACAGAAGTCCCCCCTCCCTAAAGCCTACACTCCCAGGTTCCATCCTCAAACATTCAGGTATTTCCCAAGCAGAAGCTGCCACCCCTACCATTAATCCATTTCTACCATTTTGGTACTGTCTTTTAAGGTCTTGAGCAGTCAGGGACCAATATATCTATGGAATCTCCTCCTCCATTATATCCCCAGGAGAGTGTTATGGTCCTTGGACAGCAATTTGTTGGTGATCTCCAGCCCCAAAGACACCCAGCTGCCCTTGGCCAGGGCCAGGGCTTTCTTGGCCCTGGCCCCAACCTGGTTGAATTCTCTGCCAAATACAATCAAGGCCCTGCAGGATCTTATGCAATTCCTGTATGGCAGAGATGTTCCACCAGGCTTTTGGTGGTTGAGGATTGCGATGGTTATCATCTTAGCTGGCACCCTCTTCCGTACTCTCCCTATCCGCCTTCCCCCACCCATGAAGCAGTTGACAGTCTGAAACTGGAAATAATTTGGAGTCTGCCATCTGAATCTTTTAGATTATTGTTTTAATGTTATTTAAAGATTCTATTGTATGGGGATTATATTATTATGATTGTACATCATCCAGAACCCTGCACCTGCAGGGATTGGGCAATCCATAAGTTAAACAAACAAACAAACTAAATCACAGTGTCTTCAAGCAGGGCCAGCTTTTGTGTGTCTTCATTCCTCAGATGTGGGTCCAGTATTAACCTGAGATTTACTATGCAAAGAAAGCATTTGGCAGTCCTTGACATTGGCCAGGATTAGATTGTTCTTCTATTTCAGGCATCTTGTTGCTATTTACCTCTAACAACACATCAGGGGGGAGACCATTTCAATTGGAAGTAACCCCTACAAGCTGGAAGGCAGCCAACTCTTCATTCGTCCCCGTTAAGATTTCCAATTAAATGAGATCAGGTATCGGCTTACTTCCAGACCACTCGAAAACAGAAGCAGCCCTCCTTCTAAACAAAGTGGGCCATCTTCTCTTTTCAGGGGTTGTCCCCATGGGCTGTAAGGAATTCTTAGCATGTTTACCCTAGCAGAGACTTTCACACATTTACTTTTGATGAGCAGGTGAAGAAATATCTGTATCACTTTTTCCATGACATCACCATAGTTCTGTGGAAGCTGTGAACCCAAGTTCTCTCTCACCAGCTGAGATGCTGACTCTGTTTTGATGCCTGACACAGATTTATTTTTATTTTTTTTGGGGGGGGTCATATATTGATAGACCTGTCTGCACAGCAGCTACAAAATTAGCATCCTCCAGTTCTGTTAGCCATGCAGTTGCTATAATTAAGGAACCATTTATCGTGTACCATTAATGGCAGCATACAGCCCATCCCGAACCATATAGAATCCCAGGCATGGAGTATCTTCAGTGGCCTCCACCATTTAGTTCACCTGTTGAATCTATCCTACGGCAGCAGTGGAAGTTAACACCTCAGGAGAAGACAGCCTCCACAGAGGGTGGAGAGAAGCACAAGGAGAATGATGTCACAGGATCCAAGTCTGTGCCCTCCTCCTATGTCATTGCAGGCTTCAGATGTTCCTCTATAGCACTAAAGGCTTTCCAAAAACCAGGTTGCCCAAGAAAGGCATAAGGCAAAGTGGAGTGCCTTGAGAACTGAAGAGTTACAGAGAGTGCAGTGAGATACCCTCTTGAGCAAGCCCCACTAAAATACTATTGAGAACTTCAGGATAGTACCTTGTGGAATGGCCTGCCCAAGATCAGGACAGCTCTGTGACAGGTCGTTTCTATCAACCGAGGGGACCCACACACCTCCTATGATTTTGGGGGAACCAAGTTTATTTTAAACTCGAAGCCTTCCCCTCAGTTACCAGATGTTCTTAATGTAGTCAGTGTCTAGGCTTTGGGTTCAGTGCTGCAAGTTAAGTTTTGTGGTGCACAAGAAGACTATGGAGGTCATGGTGGCAGGAATTGTATATTAACCACGAAGAAGATTTATTTACTTACAGGCTGCTTTTCAAGAACTAGGGTTGACAGACCCCTGCTCTGGCCAGACCCCTGCTCATGGGGAGGGCGGGGTATAAATAGAATAAAATAAAGAAATAAATCCCCCAGTCTTTGGGGCTCCAATCTGCTGCTGGCCAGCTGGCCGGTAGTGGAAGCCCCACCCCCGAACAGGAATTTCATAATGTCACCCGGAAGTGATGTTATCACGTTGCCAACATGGGGATGACCTTCTAGTTTTGGGGCAAACTCTATGGTTTTGAGGGCAAAAACCCCATAGAGTTTTGCCCAAAAACTAGAATGTCACCCCCCGACATTGGCAGTGCAATGATGTCAGAAGACCCCAACCAGCAGCCTGGAGCCCCCCACCAGCAGCCAGGTAGGCCCTAACAAAAAACAGGTGAGTTGCATAGCAACCCTACCAGGAACAGATCATCAGCATAGGATTCCAGATAGACAAAAGAGAAACTTGGCAGAGGCACATTAATTTAGAGAGTAGTTTAATGTTCTTTAATATTTTCCAGCACACACACACACAAAGGATCCTACCCCCACCAGCCTGCCCTTTCCCCAGAGTCCAACTAAATGGCACAAGGTCTGCTCATTGCCAGAGACAGGCCTAACAACTGGGTAACCTATGCTCTCTCAGAGGTAGAGCCAAACCACTCCGCCACACGGCCAAGCAGAGCCACGCTACACTCTGTCTGTTCTTTCCCTGAGCCAGACCTAAGCTCTCACTGTTCACTTCCTGAGGCAGAACTGAACTGAACTCCTGCTGTGTTTTCCCTCCAACACCCCATTCCCCTTCTCAAAGGTGATTGGATGCTGGAGCAGCAGTCCCATAAGCTCAAGTGAGTGGCTGTTTTCTCCTTAAAGGGCGGGAGAGCCTTCTGTCCATCACAAGCTCTCACTCTCCTGGCCTGCCACACACTGTGCAAAATGGAACTATTCAAGAGGGCTTTTCTGTGCAGGTAATAAAGCAATACAAAATGGTTCCACAAACTTACTTGGATATATGATTGGGACTTGCGGTCATTACTGCTGAATAGAGCATATTGAATATCGCAGTATGTTGATTGTATTCACTCCTGTTCCTGTTTTAAAATCAGAGTGCCTCTGTGCCCCAAAACACTTTGGCAAATCTGATAGAACAACAGCCCTGCTAGTACTTAATCCCAGAGATATTCTTAATGCCTATCTAATTCTGAGAGTGCAAAATATAAACTTTACTACAGACAATGTAACTCAGCTATCATTACCAGCCAAAAGATAAAACAGATGGAAGTCATGTTAACAGCAAGGAAACCCCCTCAATCAAGGCAAAAAAAATAATAATTCTTATGGATGAATACAAGTTACAACTAAATACAAAGCGGGGTAAAGTTTCTCCTCCTGTTGGGGGAAAGCCGACAGGAGATGAAAAGTCTCTGGTTCAGGATGACTCATCTCAAAGAGATGAAGGGGTAGCTGTTACTTTTCTACAAGGAAATGGATTAGAATTGCCCACTGAGACTGTGGCTAACAATATGGACTGCCTGGCAAGGTCTCAAGATAGCAAGAGGAAGGTTGTGGGTTTAACATGCATGGGAAACTATAGGTTAGGAAAGGCACAAGTAGGTATAGCAAAAAGCCTGCATAGTTAGCAAACAAAGTAATGGAGGCTGTCAAAGGTAAGAAAGAGTCCTTTAAGCGGTGGAAAGCTAGTCTCAGTGAGGTTGATAAAAGGGAACACAGGCTGTGGCAAATAAAACATGTGTCTGTGATCAGGCAGGCAAAAAGGGAATATGAGGAGCATATTGCAAAAAATGTAAAGACCAATAATAAAACTTTCTTCAAATACACTAGAAGCAGGAAACCAACCATTCAAGTGGGGCCCTTGGATGACCAAGGGGTAAAAGGAGTAATGAAGGATGATAGGGAAATGGCTGAGAATCTGAATATATTTTTTGCCTCTGTCTTCACTATGGAAGATGAGAAGTGCTTGCCCACTCCAGAACCGCTGATTTCTGGAGGGGTGTTGAAAGACCTGAGTCAGACTGAGTTGACAAGAGAGGAGGTCCTACTACTGATAGACAACTTAAAAACCAATTGATCACCAGGCCCGGATTGGCATACATCCAAGAGTACTGAAAGAACTCAGATGTGAACTTGTGGATCTCCTGACAAAAATATGTAATCTTTCTTTAAAATCTGCCTCCATTCCTGAGGACTGGAAGGTAGCTAATGTCACTCCCATCTTTAAAAAGGGCTCCAGGGGAGATCCGGGAAATTATAGGCCAGTCAGTCTGACACTGATACCGGGCAAGTTGGTAGAAACTGTTATTAAGGAAAGAATTAGTAGGTACATTGATGAACAAAAACTATTGAGGCAGACTCAGCATGGGTTCTGTAAGGGAAGATCTGTAAGGGAGTGAACAAACATGTGGACAAGAAGGATCCAATAGATGTTGTTTACCTTGACTTCCAGAAAGCTTTTGATATAAGTTCCTCATCAAAAGCTCCTAAGTAAACTCAATAGTCATGGGATAAAAGGACAAGTCCTCTTGTGCATCAAAAACTGGCTAATTAATAGGAAACAGAGAGTGAGCATAATTTTCTCAGTGGAGGGTGGTAAGCAGTGGGGTACCACAGGGATCAATGCTCAGCCCAATGCTTTTTAACTTGTTTATTAATGATTTGGAGTTGGGAGTAAGCAGTGAAGTGGCTAAATTTGCAGATCACACAAAGTTGTTCAGGGTGGTGAGAACCAGGGAGGATTGTGAGGCACTCCAAAGGGATCTGTCGAGGATGGCCAAATGGGTGTCAACGTGGCAAATGGGGTTCAATGTGGCCAAGTGCAAAGTAATGCACACTGGAGCCAAAAATCCTAACTATAAATACACATTGGTGGGGTCCGAACTGGCAGAGACTGACCAAGAGAGAGATCTTGGACTCGTGGTAGATAACTCAATGAAAACTGACAGTGTGTGACTGCAATAAATTAGACAGTGTGCGACTGCAATAAAAAAAGCCAGTGTTATGCTGGGGATTATTAGGAAGGGAACTGAAAACAAATCAGCCAGTATCATAATGCCCCTGGGTAAATCAATGGTGTGACCTCATTTGGAGTACTGTGTACAGTTCTGGTCACCACACCTCAAAAAGAATATTATAGCATTGGAAAAAGTGCAGAAAAGGTCAACTAGAATGATAAAAGGGTTGGAACACTTTCCCTGTGAAGAAAGGTTAAAACGCTTGGGGCTCTTTAGCTTGGAGAAATGATGGCTAAGGGGTGACATGATCAAGGTTTATAAGATTATGCATTGGGTAGTGCAGGTCGAGAAAGAGATACTTTTCTCCCTTTCTCACAATACAAGAACTTGTGGGCACTCCATGAAATTGCTGAGCAGTTGGGTTAGAATGGATAAAAGGAAGTACTTCTTCACCCAAAAAGTGATTAACACATGAAATTCACTACCACAGGAGGTGGTGATGACTACAAGCATGGACAGCTTCAAGAGGGAATTAGATAAACATATGGAGCAGAAGTCCACCAGTGGCTATTAGCCACAAGGCTGGAGCAAGTGATGCTCTGTATTCTTGGTGCTGGGGGGGGCAACAGTGGGAGGGCTTCTAGTGTCCTGGCCCCACTGGTGGACCTCCTGATGGCACCTGGTATTTTTGGCCACTGTGTGACAGAGTGTTGGACTAGAAGGGCCATTGGCATGATCCAGCATTGGCTTCTCTTATGTTCTTATGTTCTAAAGTTTCAATTACATTTCTACCACAAGGACAGAGCCTCTGAGGATGGCTAACACCCTGGCGGCAATTGTTGTTACTCACTATGTGTAATCCACCTTGAGTTCATGTGAGAAAGGTGGACTATGAATACTGTAAATAAAATAATTGCACAGCACATGCAAAATCATCCAAGCCTAATCCTCTAAAGTACAAAGTAGAAGCTTTCTTGTACTTCAAAAGCAATAACCCCAAACTTACTAAGTTTAGCTTCCCATAACCTTACACTCCATGGTGCAGAGAAGCAGGCCCATAGCCACAGTGGGGCACTTAGGGGCAGTGCCCCTCATTCATGGTCCACACCCCACAACTCCTGCTGCCCCTGCCCTTACCTGCTGGTTGCACTCATTCACCTTGCCCTCTACAGGAGGAGAGCTGAGTAGCTGGTGCAATTAATACTTGGTGAGTATGCACTCTCTGCTACAGTAGCAGGTGGGTGAGGTCTGCCACTATTGTAGCACAGAGCACATAATTATTGCACCGGCCCACTGGCTCTCCCTCTCCTGTAGCGGTCGAGGTGAATGAGTGCAGCCAGCAGGTAAGGAAAGATCATTTTCTTCTTCATCTACTGCTTGCCTATGGGATGTCTCTCCCTGCCCCACTCCCCCACCCCCTGCCCCCTAGATTTCCCAGTGCCCCACCAACCAAAATTTTCTGGCTACGCCCCTGCAGAGAAGACACAGGTATAGCAGAAAGACGCCATCTTAGAAGGCCAAGGACCTTGAATCAACCCCTCAAGGCAGTAAAACCCAATAAATGGTCACCCCACGCAGGGCCGGCTCGCTCTCTAGGCGAACACTGCACCAGCTGTTAGGGGTGCCAAAAGCCCCCACCCCCTGCCAAAAAAACCCCCGCCCCTTCCCTGGCTTGCCGGCACTCAGACGGAAGGGTTTAAACCAGGGCTATTTTGGGGCAGGAATGCACAGGAACGGAGTTTCGGCTGGCTCCCAAGTTGGCCACACCCAGCAGGAACTCATTAGCATAATAGGCCACACCCAACAGCAGGAACTCATTAGGATTGGCTACATTAAGGGTGTGTGGCCTGACATGCAAAGGAGTTCCTGCTACAAAACAAGCCCTGGTTTGACAACAAACAAGGTAAACAGAATAAGAAGAAAAAGGTGGGTGTAGCTGGATGACCACACTTCTCATAACATGGTGGTGTGGCCTAATATGCTAATGGCTTTCTGCTGTTGGGTGTGGCCTAATATGCTAATGAGTTCCTGCTGGGCTTTTCCTACAAAAAAGCCCTGGTTTAAACCCCTGCCCCTTCCCTGGCTTGCTGGCGCACTCTGGCAGCGGGTGAGAGGGGGAAGGAGGAGGAGGAGGAGGGGAGCCCTCCCTCACCCTGGGGAGCCCCAGCAGCGGAGAGGCAAAGCGGCTGCTGGCGAAGGAGAGCGGCCAGGGGCAGCTGCACCTCTGCTTCGGCTCCGCTGTCCAAAGCAGGAGAGGAAGGGCACGCGAGTGGCGGCAAGAAGGGCTCTCTGGGACGCGAGCGGCGGAGAAAAGGTCCAAAGCAGGAAAGGGAGGGCACGTGAGCGGTGGAGAGAAGGGCTCTCTGGGGCACGCTCTGGGAGGTTGGCAACCCTGCAACTGGGCGCACGTCGGGGGGGGCGCCAGAAGGTAGCCCCGCCTAGGGCACAAAAAAACCTTGGGCCGGCCCTGACCCCATGATGAGGTAACTGGGAAACTGCACCACCCCACTGCCTAAACCAGAGGCTTGCCTCGGGATGCAGTGAGACCACCATATACCCTGCCAAATAGGGTGGCTGGCACTTCTGAGCTATTAATAAACATTGCTTCATATTTAGCAATGAAACCATCAGATGAGACAATCAAGCAGCCTCCCTGAGTTAATGAGAAAAGACAGGATCATTACCCATCACAAATCTGCACAGCCCCACCGAGTAGTTCCCAGTGAGATAATTTCTTCTTCCCCTTGTTTAGCAGTTTGCAAACTGGCCATCTAGGTTCAGTTTTACCCCCAAATTACCACCACACAGCAGTGCTTGGATGACTTCCCTGCTTCAAGATCAGGCAGTGCATCGTTTCCTCCCCTTTTTCTCCCTGGCTGTCTTACTCTCTCCATCCCATGGAGTTTCAGGCCCTCCCCCATTGGTGCCGCACTCTGAAACTCTCCCTTCTGCAAATTATCATTTCCAGGCTTTCTCATTATACTCCCCCCACCACCACTCCCGTGCTGATCTGGCTCAGCCGTGGTTATCAGACTTCTCCCTCTCTTATACTCCCTTCTTTGACCCCTTGCTGAAGCCACACAGCTCCTGCCTGCCTGCCACAGCCCTCCTGCTCTCCATATAACTTCTTCCTCACGTCTCCCTCACCACCTCCCCTTCCCAACTTCCCAGCACTCTCTCTCTCTCTTTCTCTCTCTCTCTCTCTCTCTGTCTCTCTCTGTCTCTCTCCCCCTCCATCTCCCTCCCTCCCCTGGGGACTGGCTTATTGTGCTAACTGTGGGTGGGACAATTTTGAATGCAGCTACTGTTCATAGTATGAACTGCTTTATTTGAACTGCATTTTGCATTTCCCCACTTCTTATCATTCCCTTTGCCTTTTTATATTCCACAACCCCACCTCAGGCCTTTAGGAAGTGCCTCTCTTTTTGCCCGATGCTGCTTCATTCCATGCTTGTGTAGTACACACAGATTTATAGCCCTAAAATCCAAATTTGGGGATTAGTCTTGCCAACCTCCAGGCATTACACTAGTGGAACTGAAGATTGTTACCATGAGAAATGGCCAGAGTGTTTGCTAAATGAATTAATTATATAAGAATTTCAACGCTACCCACTTTGACAAATTTTGAAAATGAAACGAGACAGATATGCATGGTCCACTGTGGTGTTTATGGCATTTGAATGGTTCCAAGTAAATTGGACATTGAATAGGAACTTATTAAGTCTGTGGATATTTTTCTTCGGGATAATATAGCACGGTTGTTTTGTTCTTCTCCATCGTCCATCCCATGATCTCTCTCCCTGGTTTGTAACCTCCAGGCAGTGGCTGGAGATTTCCCTCTATTACAACTGATCTCCAGGCAAGAAAGAGTAAAAGGCCATTTTGGAAGGAAGGCTCTATGGCATCATACCCCATCATACCCCAACAGCTGCCTAAGGAGGTGGTGAGCTCCTCCTCACTGGCAGTCTTTAAGCAGCTGCTAGACAAACACTTGTCAGGGGTGCTCCAGGGCAGGGAGGGCCAAACTGTGGCTTGGGAGCCGCATGTGGCTCTTTCACACATATTGTGCAGCTCCCAGCAGGGCAGCTGAGGAAGTGAAGGGGAGGCATGCCTCTCTGATCAGTCTTTTCTTCCCCAGCCAGTGTTCCCCTCCTTGGGTAGGCTTGAGGTAGGGGGAAGAGATAAAGAAAGCAGATTTAACTTTAAATGCATTATCAAAGCCCCCCCCCCACCCGCCTACAAGTATCATTGGATAAATAAATATCACTATCAATATTTGTTTTTACCCCTTTTGCTTTTATTTTTGGCAGTCTCGTTTAATGTTAATAAAAAGCAAATTGGCATATTTTTCAGTAAAAACGTGTGTAATATTTGTTCATGTCTTGCGGCTCTCAAATATCTGACGTTTATTCTATGCGGCTCTCACGTTAAGCAAGTTTGGCCACCCCTGCTCTAGGCTGATCCTGCATTGAGCGGGGGGTTGGACTAGATGGCCTCTATTCTAGATGGCCCTTCCAACTCTGTGATTCTATGAAGTCCCTCCACTCCCCAAACCCCACCCTCCTCAGGCTCCAGCCCCAAAACCTCCAGGTGTTTCCTGACCTGCAGTGGGCAACCCTATTGGGGATGCACTTGTGAAAGCACTAACATGTGGATCCCCTTATTTCCCGGGCAACATTTCCTTCCCACCAGTTGTGGTGTATCTGATGCTACTAAGAGGGAGCCAAACCCATGCAGTATGATTATAGTAAAAACTTTTGTAGCCACTAGAGCTGGGTAAAATAATATGTTCAATAATTCAGTTTTTTAAAAAATACAATTAACTCCATTTATCAATATTTAAATATGAAATGAAAATACTTGCACCAAAAAAACAGATCTCAGAAATGAAATATGCACATATTTGCATAAATCAGTGGTCCTGCCTCACCTGGTCATGCTCAAATATTCCCCTCAAGTGCTTAATAGAGACTTGTTTTCTCTCCTCTGTTTGGCAGGCAGACCTGTAGGTAGGTAGCCTAATGAGCCATCGGGGAGGATGGAAAGTTCGTGTTTCCCTCTCCTTTCCCCAGCCAATCCTTGCCAATCACCCAGTCAAGTTACCTGAATCATGATAATGTGCTTCTCATTCAAATGCCTTTGGCTTCTTAAGCTCCCTGTGTCTGGTGGCATTTATCTGCAAGTACCTGAAGAGGAAGCTCCTGCCAACTGTTGAAAGATCCCTTGCTCTGTTGGCTTTTAACCAATGAAAGCATGAATGAATTAAATATGTGGTGTCATCCATAGGCGTCAACTTCAGGGGGGCTTGGGGGCTGAGGCTATCCCTGAAATTTTCCAAGGATGACTGAGCCCCCCCCCCGGGCAACCAGGCTCATGAGCCTTGCCACCATCACCCACACCACCCCCAACCCATTTTGAAAGCAGAGGGTTTTTTCCCTCTGGTTTCTGAGACTTCGGGTGGGGTGGGAGGAAACTCAGGGCTTGCTTCCTGAAAGCTAAGCCCCACCCCCAGCTCCCAGAAACACTCCATTGGGCCTGGTGGAGCTGGGGGCTGCACATGTTTTCAGTGCTTTCAGCTTTCTCATGCAGAAAGGTAAGGAGCTGGCCTGGGGCTCCAGCAAGGTTTGGGGGATGTTTTCAGGGGTGAGGTGGTGGGCACTGGGCAGAGTGCCCAGGCTGGCTGGCTAAGGCCAGCCTCGGATTGGCTGGATGCCCAAGCACCTTTTCTGCAGTCTTGTTCCACTGCTGTTGTTTTCCCGCTCCCTGCAAGGCTTGCAGAGAGCCATGTGAGGAGGTTGGGGGGAGAGGAGGCCAGCATCCATGGAGGATTGCTGGCCTCAGGGCAGCTGGGCACCCTGCACATTTGCTCTTCTTTTTTCTCTCTCTCTCCCTGCAAGGCTTGCAGGGAGAGCCATGCAGGGAGGTGGGGGAGGTGGGGGGGGAGACCAGCATCCATGGAGGATCACTGGCCTCAGAGTGGCTGGGCACCCTGCACCCTTGTTCTTCTATTTCCCCCACCCACAAGGATTGCTTGCAGAGCCATGCAGGGAGGTTGGGGGGAGGCTGGCATCCATGGAGGATTGCCGGCCTTGGGGCAGGTGGGTGCCTGGGCACCTTTCCTGTGGCCTCATGCCACTGCTGTTGTTTTCCCACTCTCAAGTTCACTACTTAACCAGAGCCCTTTATTTCCCCCGAGAGGAGAGGAGAGCTCTTTTGAGTTCTTTGTCAAGCTCCACCCCTTCCCTTGACAGAAAAGCCAGGAATCACTGGAATCACACACACAGCCCATGCAGGGGGAGGGGGGAGGAGGAGGAGGGCAGGTGAAACCTCAAAGAGTTTAAATGCATACATTCAAGACCAACTCTCCCCCAAACTCCTGGATAAATTATGGAGAGGGATTTCTATTTGCTTTCTTTTCATCTCTCCCCTCCCTCCCTCTTCCTGCCTTCCTTCCTTCCCATCTATTTGCTTTCTTTCCACCTCTCACCTCCCTCCCTCGCTCCCTCCCTCATTAAAACATCCCTAGTTAGAGTTAGCCAGGTTCCCCCTCTTCACCTCTGGGGGATGGGCGGGAGTGGTGGCCCAATACAGGTTGGGTAACTCCTGGAGACTTGGGGATGGAGCCTGGGGAGAACTGGGACCTCGGTGGGGTACAATGCCATAGAGTCCACCCTCCAGAACATCCATTTTATTCAGGGAAACTAATTTTTGTAGTCTGAAAATGAGCTGTAATTCCATGGGATCCCCAGGTCCCACCTGGAGGCTGGCACCCCTAGCTCCAGTGCTGAAACTGGAAGCTCTGGTTCTTCTGTGTGAGATGGTGGATGCAGACCACTGACATTGGCTTGCATCTGCTAAATCACCCTGCTTCGTGCAGGATGCACAACAGCCAGGTGAAGGAGGGGAGGGATGTATTTTACTTGGGTCTATATATCCTTGACTGAGAACAGTTTTTTTTTTTTCATGGTAGTGAGGGGGGCTACTTCAGCCACTCCTAAGCTCTTCTTTCAATCTCCTCTTCATTTTTAAATTGTAAGCCCACCTGCATGAACAAGATGGGGGCGGCATGCATATCAGAGGCCTTTTAAAATTTCCTTTTGATCTATGTGCAGCCCAGAGAGAACATTGGTAAGGGATGTGCACTCTATGTTCATGCTCTTTGTTTTGCTGTTACTTAAAATGGTGTGGTAGTTTCAAAGGGGCAACCAACTGGGATGTACTAAAAGGAATGACAGGATTGCCCACTGGAAACAATGGGAGAGGCTTGAAAGCCCATTGGAGATAATGGGAGCCAGGAATGCCAATTGACTTGAATGGGCTCTGCTGAAATACATGGCAGCCCAAAAAAAGTAGCAAAAAAAAATGCAGAATGGTTTTTCCAATAAGGTTTTTGGGCCCAGATAGGCTACTCTAGGACTGTAATGACAGCTCCAAGGGGAAAAACAGTCCCTAGCAATAGAATCTGTACTGCGTTTTAAGGTGGAGTTTCTCAGCAGTGTGCTTAGAAGGCATATGTTCCTGGGGTTAGCTCAGCATTGCTAGGGGGGTTCCCAGGGGTTCCCAGCCCCCCCTAATTTTCTGGGGAGCCCCTCCCTAAATGCCACCTAGTTCCACCTCCATAGATAGTGGCAATGGCCTGTGATGTCATTGGGTCCCAGTTCTTTTAATAACTTAGCAATGCCTCTGGCCCACCCCCAGGCCCACCCCTGCCCCCCGGAAATTGGAAAGTCTACGCCCTTGGCGTCACCCAATTAAAAATGTATTTTCCAGGACTCTAAATGAAGATAGTTTTACAGGGTAGCCATGTTGGTCTGCAGTAGAACAGTGAGAACATAACATATAACATAAGAACATAAGAACATAAGAGAAGCCAATGCTGGATCAGACCAATGGCCCATCTAGTCCAACATTCTGTCACACAGTGGCCAAAAATACCAGGTGCCATTAGGAGGTCCAGCAGTGGGGCCAGGACACTGGAAGCTCTCCCACTGTTGCCCCCCCCCCAAGCACCAAGAATACAGTGCATCACTTGCCCCAGACTGAGAGTTCCTGCTCAGATCTCCCATTATCCCATTGAGTTTGTTCATAAGCTCTAGAGAGCTCTCAGGGAAGGCAAATTTACGACAGGACAAAGTCCAAGGCTCAACTGTCTCATACCTCAAATGGTCTTTCAGGAGGTCTATTAGCACCTCAGAGACCAGCAGATATCTGACGAAGGAAGCATTGACTCTCGAAAACTTATAGCCCCAAAATCTTGTTGCTCTCCAAGGAGCTACTGAGCCAGGCTCAAATCTAGCTGAATGAAAGTGGTGGATTTACAGTATGAGGACTTAATGGGTTGGAAAGAAGAACAGAGGAGGGCAACCAAGATGATTAGGGGGTTGGTTGGAGCACCTTCCCTATGGGGAAAGGCTGAAGAGTCTGGGACTTTTCAGCTTAGAAAAGAGATGACTAAGGGGGCACATGATAGAGGTGTATAAAATTATGCATGGAGGGTGGAGAGAGTTGGCAGATAGAAATCTGTCTCCCTCTCCCAACTTGAGGGCATCCACTGAAGCTGATGGGCAGGAGATTCGGGATGGACAAAAGGGAATATTTCTTTTTATAAACTGATTAATTCACTGTCTGAGGATGTAGTGATGGCCACAGGAATAGAGAGCTTTAAAAAGGAATTAGATTCCTGGAGGATAGGTCTATCAGTGGCTACTAGCCATGGTGACTGAGGGGAACCTCTACTAAACCTCTGGATCCCAGAGCCAGAAGGCAACATCAGGGGAAAACCTTGTCCTCTGTCCCCTATTGTTGGCCCTCCAAAGGAACTGGTTGGATGCTGTGTGAGACAGGATGCTGGACCAGATGGGCTCTTCTTACATTCTTATGGGTAACATGAGATTTAATTCCAAGTAAATCTATTTAGGATTGCTTGGGGAGAATTGGGAAGGAATGCCAGTTTCCACATGAAGAATGGGGACTCCTTGCCATGCTGATAATATTCTGGGAACAATCTACCTTAAGCTAAGAGCAGCTGTATCTAGGCACTGAGAACCCACAGGTGGGGAAGGACAGACTGTTTTGTTTTCCAGTGTAGCCTCTCTTCATGCTGCAGCCTATGGACCCATAGATGGGAAAGGGATGTACTTTGGATTCATGTGCAGCTAACTGGTCACGCAACTGTGCTGAGAAACATGGAGACCCAAAGTCAAGCCACTGTGCCCTGCGTTGGTTGAAAGGCAGGCCCTGAATCTTACACCAGATCTGTATGCTGGGCTGTTCACCATCTCCCAAGGAATCAATATTTTGAATTCAAGATCACCTCCCAGTCTGATATTTCAGCCCTTGCCGCCGACTGTCAGCCAGACAAAATTAAATGGCCGCAACAATCTCACAGTGACCTGGAGAGAAATGCATTTTCCATATCATTCGGTAAAACGATTGTTATAAACACGGGGTGGTGACAGCCAACTCAACCTTGATGAATCATTGTTTACAACAAAGTAAGCGCCGACTCTCTTCCGAAAGCTGTATTCTATCTGAGACAAGTAAGACAGATGATTGGAGAGTTATCTTCTTGGGAAGCTTTTATTACGATTATGATTATTTTAAAGGCATCTATTTCAGGGGGCCGTCGAAGAGAAGCAAGTGGCAAAGCCACGATGACAACACAGAGTTTATTTTCCTTTTTACAGCCGCAACTGTCCCCCCCCCACCCGCCCTCCTGTGTCGTAAAGAGCCCATTAATCAAAACTCATTTTCTCGGTTTGCAGTTCTGCCTTTCTAAAAGTTAACTGGAATTTCTTCTGGCCTCACAAAATAAATGCCCCGTGCATTGTGAGCCATTCTTCAGAACGTTTTAACGGGATTTAGAGAGCGGCGCCCTTTCCTTTGCTCGCTATAAATACCCATTCTACACACTGATTGGATTTTTCAGACTGGGGAGCTGTTATGACATGGGTGCTTAGTCCATGTTGCTGGACGGCAGGGAACGCTGACTCCAGGTTTCTGCAGCAAGGATCTGGCAGCATTGAAGACCAAAGCAGTTCCTATGGAGAAAGTAACAAAAGAGAGTCAGATTTGGGAACTACAGATGCCTCCCCTGTAGCTTATCTCTGCCCTGTCCTCGATGGCCCTGGGTAGCCCGATCTTGGAAGCTAAGCAAGGTCATCATCACTGGCTAGTGTTCTAATGGGAGACCACCAGGGAAGTCCAGGGTTGCCACACAGATGCAGGCAATGGCAAATCATCTTTGGTTGTCTCTGGCCCTGAAAACCCTACAGGTTTGCCATAAGTCAGCTGTGACTTGCCGGTACTTTCCACCACCAGGGAGGGCTGTAATATTCCCAAGTATGTGTAGTGTCTTCCCAGCCATTTTGCAGAGGAAAGAATAACAGAACAGCAAGATGTTGGTAATAGAAGATCCAACCCCCAGGTAGTGAGGTTGTTCATCCCTCTTCCTTTGTGATATTTTGGATTCAAGAGATAAAGGGTTGGATGCAGAATGGGACTTTCTTACCTTCCCCATCTCACTACAACCCAGGGGTTCCCCGAAATGCTGCTCCTGGGGAACAGGGGACTACCAAGAATGGTATAAGGAGTAAATCTGCAAAGGAAGTTTGGATTCAATAAAAATCCCCACACATACACACACACTTCACTAAGTGGGAATTTACCACTGGATCCAACCCAGTGTCTATGAGAATTAGCAGTTGCTTAAATAATTTTAATATAGAGAGCAACTGAAACATCCCATACAGCAATTTCCAAGCCTTTTTTCATTTCAACATAAAAATATTTTAAAAAGTATATTTATATATTGAAATCTAAGCCTTGTTCTAGAGCTAAGATCATGTGGGCTTAGGGCAAGTCTCTAAACAACCGGTTCCTGTTAAATATAAGGGAGTGTCCCTAAATTATAGATTCTGTCCCTTTGCTCCCTTGAAGTGTTTTGCTGTGCTCCAAGGCATAGTCACTAAAGAAGAGTTTTCTTATTTCTTCAGAAATTATCTTCTAAAAATAAACTCCAGTTCTTTCACTGTGAACTGCCTATTCAGAACTTGAAGTCCCATTTTTAAAAAGTAACTGGGACAAAACTGTGCTCCAAATATGGTTGTGCACCCACTGGCTTCCTGCTGGCACTGCCCACCTTGTCCAGTTTAGATCACATCTCTGAAATTTCACCAGCCACTAATATCCCTGGGTAGTATGAGGCACTGAATGTATCCAAGAATACGGGTTCTGAACCTTGTTTTGCCCCTTCCTAATGATGCCACAGAAATGGAGATGAGAATCTCAGTCCATTTAAAGTGGCATTACCATTTTGAAAGTGCCGCATTAAAGCCCCAGAAAAAGGAAGGAAGGGTGTAGCAGAGACTGGAGGTAAGTACCTGAAAAGTGGTATTGTGGAGGAGGCATATTGTACATACACTATGTTCACCAGTGAGCAAACAGCTTTTCCCATGGCCACTAGAGAAGAAGAAGAAGAGATTAGATTTATACCACACCCTTCACTTGGAGTCTCAGAGGGCTTACAAACTCCTTTCCCTTTCCCTCCCCACAACAGACACCCTGTAGGTGGGGCTACCTATAGCTCTGACAGAACTATGGCTTACCCAAGGTCATCCAGCAGCTGCAAGTGAAGGAGTGGGGAATCAAACCCAGTTCTCCCAGATTAGAGTCTGCACATGTAACCACTACACCAAACAGGCAATGAGTGGTGCATTGACTGAGTCTTCCTTCCTAGCTATCTACTGCCTAGCTTCCCTCATCATTGCCCTGACTTCCTGCTCCATCCTTCTTCATTCTCCTCATCTCTGACCCTGTCTTTGATCACTTGAATCTGCAAATTGCCTTACCTGATCTCTGAAAGGAAAGGTAAGGATGGACAAATTCCTTCAGGAAGCTTGGAAACTGTTTAAATCTTAGAAACTGAGATAACATGTATACCACAGGTTAGGAAAGGTACAAAGGTACAAACAGGTATTTAAAAAGGCCTGTATGGTTAATAAACAAAGTAATGGAAGCAGTAAAAGGTAAGAAGGATTCTTTTAAGTGGTGGAAGGCTGGTCTGAGTGAGGTAAATAAAAGGGAGGACAGGCTGTGGCAAATTAAATGCATGCCTGTGATCAGACAGGCAAAAAGGGAGTATGAGGAACATATTACAAAAAACATACAGACTAATATTAAAAACTTCTTCAAATACATTAGAAGCAGGAAACCAGCAGGGGAGGCAGTGGGACCCTTGGATGACCCAGGGGTAAAACGATTACTAAAGGATGATAGGGAAACGGCAGAGAAGCTAAATGCTTTTTTTGCCTCTGTCTTCACTGTTGAAGACGGAAAGTGGTTGCCCACTCCAGAACCGCTGATTTCAGGAGGGGTATTGAAAGACATGAGTCAGACTGAGGTGATGAGAGAGGAGGTCCTACAACTGATGGACAAATTAAAAACTGACAAATCACCAGACCCAGATAGCATTCATCCAAGAGTTCCAAAAGAACTCAGATGTGAACTTGTGGATCTCCTGTCAAAAATATGCAACTTGTGGATCTCCTGTCAAAAATATGCAACTTGTGGATCTCCTGCTTCCATTCCCGGTAAATGGAAGGTAGCTAATTTAACCACCATCTTTTTAAAAGGTTCCAGAGGAGATCCAGGAAATTACAGGCCAGTTAGTCTAACATCAATACCAGTTAATTGGTGGAATCCATTATTAAAGATAGACTTAGTAAGCACATTAATGAACAAAAGCTATTGAGAAAGAATCAGCATGGATTTTGTAAGGAAAGATCTTGTCTCACTAATCTTTTAGAGTTCTTTCAGGAGGTGAACAAGCATGTGGACAAGTGTGACCCAGTAGATGTTGTTTACCTAGACTTCCAGAAAGTATTTGATAAAGTTCCTCATCAAAGGCTCCTAAGTAAACTCAGCAGTTGTGGGATAAGCAGACAAGTCCTCTTGTGGATAAAAGACTGGTTGATTAACAGGAAGCAGAGAGTGAGTATGAATGGGCAGTTTTCACAGTAAAAGGTGGTAAGCAGTGGAGTACCACAGGGCTCGGTACTAGGTCTGGTGTTTTTTAACCTGTTCATTAATTATTTGGAGTTGGGAGTAAGCAGTGAAGTAGTTAAGTTTGCAGATGACACTAAGTTGTTCAGGGCAGTGAATACCAGGGAGAACTGTGAGGTGCTCATGAGGGATCTGTACTGGAGGCCTCATTTGACAATTTTGTATTTTTCTTCCTTGCCCAGTGAGGTACAACTTTGGCAAGTAAGTTAATAGTATTCATGTTTGAGCTGATATATTTACAATTTATATGCTTAGTTGCATTGCATGTGTTTACTGTTATGTAATTTCTGATTTCTTTTATTATTTACAGCCTTTGTTGTTCATGGCCTTTTGGATTCTAAACTTTCTGTATGTATGACTTGTATGCATTTCTGTTTATATAATAGCCAAATGTATTTTGTATTAGACCTCTGAAGAAGGCCTGCTCAGGCCGAAACGCGTCAGGTCTTTCTTATCAGCCCTTGTGATATATTTTTATAATTTTTATGAGGTATGAATGGGCCTTTATATAAGGTTTTAATATTGTGTTTAATAAATACATGTATGTTTTTGTATGTTTTCTAAGTGAATTTTAAATTTGGCCCTCTTTTGTTTTGGACTAACCTTTTCAGGTACTGAATTACTTTATTTTGTGTTCAGTATTTTTCCCCTTCCCTTTTTGGTTTTACAGCAATTATTAGTGTAGACAGTCCTCAAGCATAGGAAACAGATGGCAGCTAAGAACATAAGAACATAAGAGAAGACAATGTTGAATCAGGCCAATGGCCCATCTAGTCCAACACTCTGTCACACAGCGACCAAAATATACCAGGTGCCATCAGGAGGTCCAGCAGTGGGGCCAGGACACTAGAAGCCCTCCCACTGCTGTCCCCTCCAGCACCAAGAATAGAGTGCATCACCTGCCCCAGACTGAGAGTTCCCATCTATACCCTGTGGCTAATAGCCACTGATGAACTTCTGCTCCATATGTTCATCTTATTCCCTCTTGAAACCGTCCATGCTTGTAGCCACCACCATCTTCTGTGGCAGTGAATTCCATGTGTTAATCACTCTTTGGGTGAAGAAGTACTTCCTTTTATCTGTTCTAACCCGACTGCTCAGCAATTTCATGGAGTGCCCACGAGTTCTTGCATTGTGAGAAAGGGAGAAAAATACTTATTTTTCAACCTGCTCAATCCCAAGAGAGTATTGGATAAACATATGGAGCAGAGATCCATCAATGGCTATTAGCTGCAAGGTATAGAGGAAACACTGTGTCTGGGACAGTGATGCTCTGTATCCTTTGTGCTTGGGGGCCACGGTGGGAGGGATTCTGGAGTTCTGGCCCCTCATGACACCTGGTTTTTGGACCCTGTGATACAGAGTGTTGGACTGGATGGGCCATTGGCCTGATCCAACATGGCTTCTCGTATGTTTTTTTTTTTAATTTTCTTACCGTTTTCTTCTTTTTCCAGTTGCAACTTGATGGTACACAATTATTAGTTAGACAGTCCTCAAGCTAGAAACAGATCATTTTTAAAAAACTATTTAGTCATCTCATAGCAAAGAGTGGATCTGTCCTTCAGATCACAACAATCTTCTAAACTGTGGTGGCTAATCCTTCTCCTTTGAAATCAACATAATTTGACTTAGCAGCAGATCCTGCAAGGGCAGATGGAAGATCATGCTTGAAGAATAGGCGCAGAGGGGAAAGTAGTCTGTAATGAGTGGTTGACTGTTCCGCACTGACATTCAGAACGAAGTGGGAAAGATGCCAGAATCTATTTAACTACCTCGTGTTTAACTACACAGAAAAGTGCAGGTGCGTTTTCCACCTTTTGGAGCCCTCGTGCTGTTTAATTGCACGTTCTTGCGATGAAAGAAATTTCACTTTGCTGTTTACAGAAAACACTGTTGTCCAAAAATTTATTTTGAGGACAATTGCTTGCTTCGTGCATCAATAGATATAGATATATGTAATGTGTGTTACACCTTGGCTGCAGTTTCTTATGGGTTTATTATAAATAGATGGCCATTAAAAAGGCAGAGAAAGAAGTGTCCCAAGCAAAGCCATAACCATTATTCCAGGCATAATGCTGGAGTATTAACATATAAATGGGTGGAATCTAAGCAGTGTTTGTAGAGTCATTTTTTAAAGCAAACAAACTCAGAAATAGGCCCAAACTCACTCTCTCTCAGCCAACTCCCCATTTTCATATAATCAAGAAACCTAACCAAAGATGAGGATGTGCAAATGAATGCAGACAAAAACAGGCTTGACTCTGAATGACTGGGTTCAACAAGGACACGATGCAGGTGTAGCCACCCCTGCAAAAAAACAAACAAACCAAGATTCCCTTGAATGCCTCTTTTAGATTCTTCAATGTAAATGAATGGGGGGCAATAAACAGACAACTCTGACACTGGGGCTGCAATTGGACAACAGGCTTGGTGTGGTCTGGCCATGCCTCTAATCTCTCTGGAGTTATTTGTTCTGAAGAGGGAGCAACCAGACACACCGCCCTTCTTTTTTAAGAAAACACCTCTGTTTTGCACATGCACAGAACTGCTTAATCACCATGGTTGAACATGCGGTTATGTGCATATCGCTAACTGAGGGGGGGAAATGGCAGCCAGGGAGCAGAAGCCCGCAGACCTCCAAATGTCTTGAGCACTCAACAGGGTGATTAGATGGCCAGAAATGTGCAGTGGAACAATTTGAGCTGTAAATACCAGACTTTCTCCGGTGCTGAAGTCCAGGGTGAGGATGGGCCGCTGACAACTGGGGAATGGAACGGAAGACAGATGTTGCTGTCTGGATGCGCACATTAAATCCAGTAGGGAGAAGGGATGGCATCAGACCAAACAGCCTGTCAGACCGCAGCCTGGGTTACCATCCAGGAGTACCCCCCCCCCATTCATGGAATGGATCCGTGGTTAAGTGATAGAGCATCTGCTTTGCATGACTGCAGAAGGTCCCAGCAAGGGACAGACTGACTGCTTATCTTACAGGGAAATTTCCTGGAGGGCCACTGTCCTAGAGAGCTACTGGTAGCCAGGAGCAAGCAGAGCCAAGCTCCAGAAACTGTGCTTGAACTTCTCAGATGCCGCTTGGCTCATCCCCTTCTTCAGCTGTGGCAGTTGGTGTCAGCTCACCAGTGTCTCCTCCAGCACTGCTTCCAGTCTGGGGGATGATGCAGGGGGGTGATCTAATGCCCATTGTCAGCCCTACTGAACGGTGCGTGCCTGCAGCGCTGGCTTGTAGCACAGGAGGAACCGATCAGCTGGACTTGCTCCAGGGCCGTTTTCACTTCCTAGTCCGCTCACAGGCCCCAGGTTCAATCACTGGCATCTCAGATAAAAAAGAATCAAGCCGTGGCAAAGTGAAAGACCTCTGCCTGGGATCCTGGAGAAATGCTGCTGGTCAGGGCAGAGGATACCGACCTTGGCAGAACAGTGTTCTGATGCAGGATAAGGCAATTTCATCTGCACAAAGGGTGGAAGGTGTCTCTGAATGCCACAGTCTTAATGATGCACTTCAAGAGCTCCTCTGCAATACACAAGCACTTCATTCTTTCTGTCTCACGCCTGTAGCAGTAAGTCAGCTAGAGATATAAATATTACAGAACCCACGCTGAGTCTTCTTGAGAAGGGCAGACTACAAAGGCTGTAAAATAACAAATGTAATTGTAAATATAATAAATAAATACGTTTCAAATCGTACATGGTAAGAACATAAGAAAAGCCCTGCTGGGTCAAACCAATGGTTCATCCAATGAGACTTCTCAGAGTGACCAGATTTGATACCATAACCTAGAGAGTCTGCAGAGTGGGACATAGATGCCAAAGATGGCTCCATTGTTTCTCTCACAGCAACTAAGATGCAGAGGTATCCTGCCCTGAACACAGACACACTGGGAACCCCACTGAGGACCCAGTTTGGGTCAGGTTCATGGCACACATGAATTTAGGGTTGCCAACTCTGGGCTGAGAAATTTCTGGAGATTTGGAGGTAGAGCCTTGGAAGGGAAGGGTTTGAGGAAGGGAGGGACATCAGTGGGATATAATGTCCATGGACTTTGTCCTTAACCCAGCCATTTTCTTCTGGTGAACTGATTTCTGTAGTATGGAGATCAGTTGTAACTTCAGGAGTCCTCCAGGCCCCACCTGCAGTTTGGCAACCTGAATCTCAGTCTTATTGCCTCACAGGGTTCTTGTGATGGTAGAATGGGGAAGGAGGAACCTGAGCTCCTTGGAGAAAAATCAGTGATAAAAATGCATTCCCTGAGAAAGAAAGAAAAGAAGGAAGGAAGGAAGGAAGGAAGGAAGGAAGGAAGGAAGGAAGGAAGGAAGGAAGGAAGGAAGGAAGGAAGGAAGGAAGGAAGGAAGGAAGGAAGGAAGGAAGGAAGGAAGGAGGGAGGGAGGGAGGGAGGGAGGGAGGGAGGGAGGGAGGGAGGGAGGGAGGGAGAGAGAGAGAGAGAGAGAGAGAGAGAGAGAGAGAGAGAGAGAAAGAAAGAAAGAAAGAAAGAAAGAAAGAAAGAAAGAAAGAAAGAAAGAAAGAAAGAAAGAAAGAAAGAAAGAAAGAAAGAAAGAAAGAAAGAAAGAAAGAAAGAAAGAAAGAAAGAAAGAAAGAAAAAGAGTTCTTATATAGACCGCACATGCTGTCGGGTTCTAACGCAGCCATGCAAATACCTTAAGTTTTGTTCTCGAAGACAATAGCCAACACGGATCCTAGAATGCACCCAATCGGGCAGTCAGGATCCTTAAGTGACCTATTGAAGGCATGTGCACTGTAAATAATCCTATCACGGGTGTGGGTATGTTTTGGGGTGTGGTTCACTGTGGGAATATAAGTAGGCCTCCAACCCCGCTTTCCTTGTCTTGTTTTCCCAAGCTGAAATAAACTACGAGCTGTTTCACTTATCAACACATCTGGACCCAGTACTTTACAAAAAGGAAGGAAGGAAGGAAGGAAGGAAGGAAGGAAGGAAGGAAGGAAGGAAGGAAGGAAGGAAGGAAGGAAGGAAGGAAGGAAGGAAGGAAGGAAGGAAGGAAGGAAGGAAGGAAGGAAGGTCCAATGTTTTTGTTGTATGTGTTGTTGTTTTTTGCCAGCTTCTGATATCAGAAATTCTACCTTTAGAAACATGGGGGGGGGGGAGATGGTTTCTGCAGGAAAGAATAAACAGCATCACCTTCCTGCCTGTTTTTTCGCCATTTCAAATAGCAATTTCTCCCTAATTAATACGTGCTCTGCAGGACTTACATTCACATATGGTCACCAACATTCAGGTGGGGTCTGGAGCTCGCTTAGAATTACAACTAATCACCAGGCTACAGAGATGATAGTTCCCCTGAAGGAAATGGTAGCTTTGGGGTGGGGGGGGATAGACTCTATGACATCAAGGGTTACCAGCTTCCAGGTGGTCCCTCCTGGCAACCAGTGGGGAATGGGGGGACTTACCCATAGAAAGAGAAAGTCCCAAGCCTTGTCACTGGCATTGCACAGGAAGTGATGTCATTGCACCAGTGACATCCAGGTGAGGCTTTGGTATATGGACAAAAACTCTATTGTAAAATGGGCTTCTACTTTGCCCAAATACCATAATGTAACCTGGACATCACTGGTATGAGAATCTCACTTCCTCTGTGACACCAGCAACAAGGCCTGAGATGTTTTCTTTCTCCAGGTAAATCCCCCAATAGCCAGCTGAACAACTGCTGTGGGGCAGGGTCTGAAGTTTGGGGACTCCTGCCTCCACCAGGGGGGTCTAGCAACCCTAAGGTGGTGGCTGGAGATCTACTCCTGTTGCAGTTGATCTCCAGGCAACGTAGATCAGTTTACCTGGAGCAAATGGCCTCTTTGGAAGGTAGAGTTTATGACATTATACCCCACTGAGGCTCCTCCCCTCCCCCAAACCCACCCTCCTCAGGCTCCACCCCCAAAATCTCCAGGTATCTCCCACGCCAGAGCTGGCAACCCTAATTGATATCACATTGACAGCACATCCCCACAGAGTTCTCTCCCCTCCTTAAATGTCACTTTCTCCAGGCTTCACTCCCAAATCTCCAGGAATTTCACAATCTGGAGCTGGCAACCCTACATTCAAACTCTGATTCTGTTAGACACTTAGAGTGCATGTATATGATGAAATCTCTGCATCTACACATGATTCTGACTTTCAGCCCATTTAGCCTGATGGTAAAGACCATGGCAGGGATCCAACAATCTGCAGACTTTGCTGTAGCCCTCTGATCTCCACCCCCAAAATGTTTGCAGGCTGACCCTAGGAACTTGCAATGTTTTTATGATTATGATCAGACACCCTGAGCCAAGAGGAAAGGTAGGGTATAAGATCAGAAAGCTGATTTCAAAAAACTCAGAGAAATATTAGGTAGGATCCCATGGCTGGAAATGCTGAGGGGAAAATCTGCACAGGAAGGATGGGAGATGCAGAAAAAAGAAGTGCTTAAGGCACAATCACAAACTGTTCCAGTGAGAAAGAAAGGTGGGAGACGGGTAATGAAGCCGAAATGGCCGAGCAAGGAACTCTCTGGAGAACTGAGACTAAAAAGGGAAATGTATAGGAAATGGAAGGAGGGACAAATTACTGAGGGTGAGTACAAGAAGCAGGCTCGAACCTGTAAGGATGGTGTTAGAAAGTCTAGAGTGCAGATGGATCTGATGCTTGCGAGGGATGCTAAAAATAACAAGAAAGGTTTCTATGCCTATGTTCAGAGCAAAAAGAAGAACAGGGATGGGGTAAGATCATTGCTAGGGGAAGACAGTCAAGCCTTAACGAGGGATGAAGACAAAGCAGAATTACTTAACTCTCTCTTTCTGTCAGTCTTTAACCATAAGGCAAGCTGTATACAAACTGAAGAATGCAGGGCATATGAAGGAAGGAGGAACTGCCAGTCCAGGGTAAGGAAGGAAATGATTAGAGAGCATCTAGCTGCCTTAAATACTTTCAGATCTCCAGGGCCAGATGGCTTGCATCCCAGGGTGCTTAAAGAAATTTCAGATGTTATTTCAGAGCCTCTGGCTCTAATCTTTGAGATGTCCTGGAGTACTGGTGTTGTGCCGGAAGACTGGAGAAGAGCGAATGTTGTCCCAATATTCAAGAAGGGGAAAAAGACAGACCCGGGAAATTACAGGCCTGTCAATTTGACATCAATACCTGGAAAAATTCTAGAGCAGATTATTAAATGCTCTGTCTGTGAGGACCTTGAATTGAATGAGTTAATTGGTAGTAGGCAGCATGGGTCTATCAAGAATAAGTCATGCCAGACCAACCTGATCTCCTTTTTTGACAGAGTTACTAAAATGGCTGACTCTGGCAATGCTGTGGATATAGTGTATCTAGATTTCAGTAAAGCATTTGACAAAGTTCCACATGATATCCTTGAGGATAAGCTGGTTAAGTGTGGGCTGGATGGTGCAACCATTGGATGGATTCATGGTTGGTTGAAAAATTGTACCTAACGAGTGCTCGTAAATGGCTCTATATCTATATGGAAGGAAGTCTCGAGTGGAATGCCACAGGGCTTGGTCCTGGGCCCAGTGTTGTTCAATGTTTTTATAAATGATTTGTAGGAAGACATAGAGGGGATGCTTATCAGATATGCAGATGACACGAAGCTGGGTGGGACTGCTAATTCTGAAGAAGACAGAGTCAGGATTCAAAATGATCTAGATAGGCTGGAACAGTGGGCTGAGACAAATAAAATGAATTTCAATAGAGATAAGTGCAAAGTCCTACACTTAGGTACAAAAAATCAAAGGCACAGATATAGAATGGGAGGGACTTGACAGCAGCACATGTGAAAGGGATCTAGGTGTTCTGGTTGATCAGAAGCTAAATATGAGCCAGCAGTGCGATGTGACTGCGAAGAAAGCTAATGCAATCTTAGGATGCATTCACAGAAGCATTGTGTCCAGATCACAGGAGGTAGTAGTCCCTCTCTATTCTGCTACAGTCAGGCCTCACCTGGAGTACTGTGTCCAGTTTTGGGCACCACATTTTAGGAAGGATGTTGACAAGCTCGAGCATGTCCAGAGGAGGACAACCAGAATGGTGAGAGAGTTGGAATCCAAGTCTTACAAGGAAAGGCTGAAAGAGAAGACTTAGAGGGGACATGATTGCAGTCTTCAAATATTTGAAGGACTGTCATGTAGAAGATGGAGCAGATCTATTCTCTCTTGCTCCGAATTGCAAGACTAGATCTAATGGTAGGAAATTACAAGGGAGTCATTACCAGCTAAATATTAGGAGAAACTTGCTAACTGTAAGAGTGGTTGAGCAGTGGAACAGACTGCCTTGGGAGGTGGTGGATGCTCCTTTGCAGGACATTTTCAAGTGGAGGCTGGATGACCATCTTTCAGTTATGTTGTAGGGCTATCTTTTGACTATGCTCCTGCAGAGTTCAGGGGGTTGGACTAGATGACCTGCAAGATCCCTTCCAACTCTAACATTCTATGATTCTATTATTCTATTTTAATTAATTAATTAAGAAGAAATAACAAGGGGGGAAGTGGGAGGTATGCAGTGGAAGCAGGAAATTAGTACAAATTATTATCCCTCTTCTGCAAATGGAACTGTTGTTCCATCAGAGGAACTGCACAGTTAGATTCAGTGCAGGAGATTTCCATAGAATCATGGAATCACAGAGTTGGAAGGGGCCATAAAGGCCATCTAGTCCAACCCCTTGCTCAATGCAGGATTACTCTAGAGCATTCCTAACAAATGTTTGTCTAGCCATTGCTTAAAGACTGCCGGTGATGGGGAGTTCACCACCTCCCTACATGATGTCCATGAAGGTAAGAGTATTCTTTTTTGTTGTTTTTTTTTATATGTACATGTATTTGTGTGTGAGAGCATATATGCACCTAGAAGTCATGGTGACCTCTGGTGACTGACCCTTACTGGGGGCCTGGAGGATATTCAGAGAGGTGGCTGAATAAAGCCTGCCCCCACCTCCCAACTGCTGTTATTCCAAGGAGGTCTCCCATCCAAGTACTTTCCAGAGTCGACCCTCCCTGCTTAGCTTCCAAGATCTGATGAGATCGGACTTGTCTGGGCTGGCCAGGTCAGGGCTGGTAAGCGTGTTCTTGATAGTCGTTGAAGCATTCTGAGAGTGTTCTTACTCCAGATACACCAAGCAAACAGCCACTGCTCAGAGCAGCTACACAAATGGTGAGCTCCTAGCAAAAACAGCACATAGATGATATTCCAGCCAACTCTCTTACTACCTATCTTCCTCCCAGACAGTGGACACGGTTTTCAGTTCTCCCTTCCCCATTTTATCTTCACAAGAATCTTGTGAGGTAGGATAGACTGAAAGAGAGTAACTGGCTTGTGGTCAGTGCTGGAATCTTCTGCATGCCAAGCAGATGCTTGGCGACTGTGCAGAGAGAGAGAGAGAGAGAGAGAGAGAGAATATGCAAGTATGCCAGATTGGGTCCTCTTTTAATTACCTAAGGAAGGCAGGTTTCAGTCTGCATGCTGGCGATGAAAGTGATACCTACATAAACATCTGCAGCTGTCTGTCTGTTTACTTGCAGAAAATCGCAAATCCCTTTTAACTCTCAGTTCACCTCCTACGGGAGAAAAATAAGTCATTTAGGAAAGCAAGGATACGAGAAGAGGCTTGCTGGATCAGAACAATGTGGGTCCATCTAGCCAGCATCCTGCTGCACACAGAGGTCAACCAGTTGCCCTGGAGGGCCAGATCAGCAGGGCATCAAGACCAAGGTCTTCCTTTCCCATCTGCTGCCACCTCCCAGCACGGGGATTCAGAAGTCTGCTGAGAGGGACACTCATAAATGACACAGAAACAGCTGCTAGGGGTGCCAGCTCTGGGTTGGGAAATATCTGGAGATTTGGGGGGGGTGTAGCCTGGGGAGGGTGAGGTTTGGGGAGAGGAGGGACCTCAGCAGGGTACAGTGCCACAGAGCAGCCATTTTCTCCAGGGAAACTGATCTTGGTTGTCTGGAAATCAACTGTAATAGTGGGAGATCTCCAGACGCCACCTGGAAGTTGGCAACCATTGCTGCTGGTGACTCTCAGCACTGTGTCCAGCCCTTTTGGCTCCTGGAGATTCTTCTCTCTGCTCCTTCATGTGACACACCGGGATCCTGCAGGTCTCCTGCCACTGGATGTGGTGGCAGCGTCTAAAGAGCCTCAAGTATCTCCCTAGAGAAGAGGCCCTCCAGGGCTCCTGGGCATCTTCAGGTTCAGGGACAGGGGTGCCCACTCAAAGGCCTCCAGGGAAACTGCTCGAGATGACACCAGGCGAGAGGTGCTCTGTGGTCCTCCAGGGGACCCTACAGACCTCTTCCACAATGGGATGCAAATTGATGCTCATGAGGACGATGCTCCATCACCAGCCCCCATGCTGACAAGGCGAGGACAGTGTCTAGGGTTGCCAACCACCAGGTGGGGCCTGAAGCAAACCCAGGACTTACAACTGATCTCCAGACTACAGAGATCCATCCCCCCTAGATCCTTTGGAGGGTGGACTCTATGGCATTTGATCCCACTGAGGTCCCTCCCCTCCTCAACCCCTGCTCTCCCTGGGCACCAACCTCTGCTGGAATTTCCCAGCCTGTATTCGGCAACCTAGTAATGTCAGCAGTAGTGCTTGTATCTCCTCCTTCTCTGTGCCCATCACCCTCGCATTGCACCCACTAATGATGTCGGTGGGTGCAATGAAGAAACTACATTGACTGCTCTGGGCAGGCACAGGCCCCTGGCCCACCCCCCTCCATTACCAGCCTCTGGACAGTGGACCCAACCTCTCTGACCTCCACTGACCAAAAAGGTGTCAGTACACCATACCAGAGTGTGTAGGGTTGTCAACTCCCACTTGGTAAATACTTGGAGATCTGGGGGTAGAGCTTGGGGGAGGGCAGGGTTTGGAGAGGGGAAGGCTTTCATCAGGGTATAAAGCCATAGAGTCCACCCTCCAAAGCAGCCATTTTCTCCGGGGGAACTGATCTTGGTTGTCTGGAAATCAACTGTAATAGTGGGAGATCTCCAGCCGTCACCTGATCATTGGCAACTCTAGGTATATGCGAGCACACAAAAAAAGCTCTGCTTCCCCATCAAATGAAATGAACAAGCACTTCACACACTTTTGGAATAGAACATTTTCCAGAGATTTACTTTGATTCATGAGTCCACTTTTTTTCCCTTCTTTTATAGCTCATCCGAACTGCACAGGGAAAGAAATACAATGCAAAGGAAAACAATACGAACGGCTTTTTCTGTCCCCCAAATTGTGAAGGGACAGATAGCTTTCATCAAATGCCATAGATCACAGCTATTGTTAAACAGGCTGTTTGGGATGGTTGTCCCTTTATTCTCTCCTAACTTATATAACAGCCTCTGATTTTATCATTGTGCTTCATATCTCTTTTTCTCGTAGTGCTTAAGGGATAATAGACAAATAACATCTTAGCCGAGTGTCTGAGACAATATGTTTCCTCAGAAGAACTTTCAGTGCCTGGACAACATTGTAGGAAGATGATATTGTGGCATCAGTCGAAGCACAAATTCTGTTTCATCTCTACTGGGAATCGTATTTACTTGCACTGCGCCTTCTGTTTCAAAGTTCTCTTCAAACCAAACGTTTCAAAGTTAGAAAGAATCACTGCTACAAGGCAGGGAGCCATAATAAATTGTGGAGATAAAAACAAGACATGTATGATCATAGCCACTGTGAGGACTTTCATTCTTTAAGATAATTTGTGAGTCAAGCTTGCATGAAAAGTAAAGTTGTTTGTGAATCATCCTGTAAAAATCTCCTCTGAAGAGATGATACAGAATCCCCCCCACAGACAAATAATGCTGAGAAAAGTGGCTTCTTTTGATAGTGATTTTTGACACATTTGATACCATTTTCATAGCCCGGATTTGCCCTCGCTCTCAGTTGACTTCACGTACCTTCAATCACTCTTGAATGGTTATGCAGAATTATTGTGGAGTCAGCAAGTTCACTGTGTGATCCCTGATTGGCTGGATGTCCCCTGTGACAAGCCCAAGAAGTATTGTCACTCACAAGTGCTCTTGTTTTCAGTAAAATCATATTATAGATATATCTGACTGAGGAATGTCACAGTGTTGACCCATCCACTGTGTGCTCACTGATTGGTTAAGATCACCCATATGACTGAACCAGGAAGCACAAAAAAGAAGCAGCCAAGCTGGAAAAAAATGGTATTGAAGGAGCTATACCTTGGGGGGGGGGGAACAGTGACACAGCATAAAATCAATTCAAAAGATGGTTATTTGATCCATCACAGAACTTTGGAGACACATTTCTGTTCCACTGAAAATGCTATTAACATCTTGAAAATCAAAAATGGAGGCTATTGGTTGCGGCCCTACAGGAAACATAGTGAAAATCAGGTAACGGATTCTGAGTAACATCCAAACTTATCACATTATCCCCATGAAGCTGAACTTGAAGAATTTGATTGTACCCACATGTGGAATTAATACTACCAATGATTCCCACAATTCATTGGTGCCCTGTAAGAAGGGGCATCTTACCTTCAAAGGTACATGGGCATTTAGGGAAATATAAATTTGGATTTTTCTATGCAGTTTTGAGGAGCTTCTTTAGATCCTCTCTCCCAAAAATTCTTTTCATCTGCTTTATTACCTCTTGCCTTCTTCTCTTTTTAAATTTCCTTTTGGGTTGCGATGTTCCATAAAGCTGTTCCTGCAGCCATCAAAAATTACCATCTCTCATTCAATTATGTATTGCCATCCTATTTTAATTAACATATATCCTTTTAGAACTCGATGATAAAATCTGATGAGATGTAATTACAAATGTGTCAGTATATTTCTCTCTCCTTTTTTGCAAGATGTAAATCATTTAAAAACCAATGCCATGTCTTACCCATCTAGCTGAAGAATTTTGCTGGAAACAAATGGTGAACTTCTTACTCCACAGCTCTGCAAATAAATCTGAATATAACTCTTGTTCGGGTGATATACAACGATATGTCCAAATGAATATAGATTAGTCTGTGCATTGGTCAGGCTGGGCATATATGGCATTTCAAAAACTAGTGGTAATCATCAGTATGGAGAATATTCAGTCCAGTTGAAGTGTGTAGATTTAAGACTCTAGAAACAGATGAAACATGGTGCAGAGCTTCTGCTGGGTTCTACAGGTATGAGCTTGGTATCTTCCCAGTCTCAAAATTTACAGTATTTTTTTCAGAATATTTATATACCCACTTCCTTCCTGAGCATCTCAGGATCTAAGGTGGCATACTGATGATACCCTGGGTCCTAAGAGGCACAAGCATTTCTACACTCGAGGGAGGGATATTTCCTGCTTCACAAAGTCTACTGTGATGGTCTACAGATGGAAAGCTTTATAAACCCCAGCAGGAAAATTGGACAGGAGTCCAGTGGCATCTTCAAGACTAACAAAATCTATTCTGGCATAACACAAAGCTCATGCCGTCCCTTAGTGTCTAGTGAAACAGACTCTGACTGCCAAACAGGGTTGTGAACAGTGTTCCTTCTAAGCTGAGTTAGTGTGAGCTACCTCACAGTTTTTTAGCCTCCAGCTCACACATCTTTTGTCTTAGCTCAGGAAGGATGGCTCCAAAGCAAATTGATTTATGCAGCTGCTAAATCTCATGCTCACGACTCTAATGCCAGTAGCTCACAAAATAGAATTTTTGCTCACAAGTCTCCACAGCTTAGAGGGAGCATTGGTTGTGAACCTCCAGATGGGGCCTGGAGATCTCCAGGGATTCCAACGGGTCTTCAGACAATAGAGATTGGCTCTCCTAGAGAAAATGGCTGCTTTGGAGGGTGGACTTTGTGACATTATACCTTGTGGAGGTCACTCTCCTTCCCAGACCTCACCCTCCCCAGGGACTACCCTCAAATTTCTAGGAATGTCCCAACCCAAAACTGGAAACCCTGCTCCCAAAAGCTGGAATCAATTGTGCTAGCCTTGAAGATGACATCGGACTCCTGTTTTATGGTCTACTGTTTTTCTCATGCCATCCTGAAGTCTGCTCCTGAGGGCTGGAGGCCTTTGGGGAAAGGGCTGGATGCAGAACAAGGGGCTGCATCTGAAGTGGGAAATGTCTGAAAACTGCACACCCGCTTTCACATGTGAAAGTGCCTCTTACAAGGGTGCCTTAAGGTCTAGCCCATTGAGAGTAGTGACCTGAATGTGAGTTCATCCATTAATCTTCCCTTTCCGCTGTCCAGTTTAGGATTTTGTTTCAGTGGAAGATGTAAGAAGATTTGTTTATCCCTATCACTGTGTAAAGAAAGCACAAAGAAGGTTAAAGGGGTGGGTGATGACACGGGAAGTCAGCACTGCACGCTGCCAGCTTTCACCCTAAAATTAATCACTCAGTAGGAGAGAGGAAAACATGCACTTGAGATTAATATAATTTGGTGTGGCCACTTCCAAATTCAGCTCATCACACTAGAAAAGTCACATTTGCCTTCATCCTAATTGTTTCAATTTGATCCTGGGAATATGCAGCTGTCCTGTATCCCTGCACACTGTTATCATCTATAGCCTTTGTCAGTTTCTCTGGGGAGGAGTAACAGTTCAAAGGCACTGTAAGACCCTAGGCCCAGCCCTCCAAGTGACTATACACAGAAAGAACCAATGGCTTTCGGATAAGGCACTGAGAAATTTCATTCATAATGCCTAGATGAATGCCTAGTCAATAGATTCATCCTGGAGTTGGCAGCAGCTACCCCCACTGATCAAAGATGCATCCAGGCTACCCACACAAAATCTCATTTGGGAATCCCTAATCCAAGACTGGGGCTGTGGCTCAGTGGCTGAGCATCTGGTGGACATGCAGAAGGCCGTAGGTTCAAGCCCCAGCATCTCCAGGTTAAAAGATCAGGTAGTGGGTGATGTGAAAGACCTCCACCTGAGACCCTGGAGAGCTGCTGCTAGTCTGAGTAGGCAATACTGATCTTTATGGACCAAGCTTCAATATAAGGCAGCTTCATGGGTTTGTGTAACTGACATATTACTTTGCACCATTACACTCTTGTTTTGGTAGCCATACCCTTGTGGATATCTGCTCCCAAATGCACATGCCCCTAGCTGGATCGGGGTTCCAGACTTTGATCATCAGAAATGGTGATCACGTGTGCCATCAAAGTATTGTACATACATATAGAGTCTGTGGCCCTGTGACTGCATTTTGCATTCTACAGACTGCACTGCTGCCTATCCTCTGGCTGAGCAGAATGCCATCACTAAACCCCCAGGGCTCTTCTGCTCATGTCCACCAATGCCACAAAGCCCAGAGGTCCGTGCCATGCCATGTTTGCTGTCCCTGGTTTATCATATATGAGTTCAACAGTGCAAGCCTAAACAACATTACACCCTTCATGGCCCATGCAATGGACTTAGATGGGTGTGACTCCAATTAGAGAGAGAAGAGATTGGATTCATATCCTGCCTTTCACCACCCGAAGGAGTCTCAGAGTGGCTTACAATATCCTTTCCCTTCCCCTCCCCACAACAGACACTCTGTGAGGTAGATGGGGCTAAGAGATCTCTCTCAAGAATTGTCCTTGAGAGAACAGCTCTGACCCAAGGTCACACCAGCAGCTGCATGTGGAAGAGTGGGGAATCAAACCCGGTTCTCCCAGATTAGAATCCGCGCACTTAGCCACTACACCAAACTGGCTCTCATTAGGTACTGCCCATTGGTTACTTCTTGTCTGGCCTTCTTATGTAAGCTTGGCCAAGTCACTAACTTTCTGCCTCAGTTTTCTAATATGTAAAATGGGAACAATGGGGTCGCAACATGGAAAATATATCATAACAAAGATAGAAAGCAGTCTGCAAAGTAAATTATTAGTAATCTTGTTGAGCTCATTTGAAATGTGGTGCTGGAGGAGATACCGTGGATTGTCAAAAAGACAAATCAGTGGGTTCTAGATTAGATCAAGCTTTAACTCTCCCGAGAAGCTAAAATAACTAAACTGAGGCTATTGTACTTTGGTCACATTATGAAAAGTCAAAGAGTCACTGGAAAAGACAATAACGCTAGGAAAAGTTGAAAGCAGCGGGGAAAGAGGAAGACTCAACATGAGATGGATGGACTCAACTGAGCAAGCCATGGCCCTCCATTTTCAAGACCTGAGCAAGGCTGTTAACGATAGGACATTTTGGAGGTCATTAATTCATAGGTTCAGGTGGGTAGCCATGTTGGTCTGAAGCAACAGAACAAAGTTTGAGTCCAGTTGCACCTTTAATACCAACAAAATTTAATTCCAGGTATACACTTCCATGCATGTGCTAACTCTTTTATTATCTATATACTTATTTGCTACTATTCGCAGGTTTTACCAACTGCTTTAATCCAATCTTAGCTATACTGATCACTCACTCACTTATACATCTTGACTCCAATTAGCCATTCCTGGCAACTAACACCCCCCATATGTAATAGTTGACAAAGGCTGCAGTCACACAGATGGGAGAAAATGCGGGCAGGAAGCAAGGCTGTTTGCCCCGCCTGCAATGATGCACGTTTGCGCGATCATACCTCCCGTCGTGCACCCACAGTTCCCAATAATAGTGAATCTTCAGCAGTAGCTTTTTACCACGCTACTGCGGCGCGAAAACGACGCCCTGCCAACGACTTCAGGACACCAGACAGATGTGTCTGTCTGATCGCGTCCCTTTAATCCGTGGGGGAATCGCATGTCTGCCGTGGCTTCCAGTAAGTATGATCGCACCCAAAGTCTGTTTTAAATATATCTGAAGGTGTGTGCACGCACACGAAAGCTTATACCCAGAATTAAACTTTGTTGGTCTTAAAGGTGCCACTGGACTCGGACTTTGTTCAGTTAATTCACAGAGTCACCATAAGTCAGAAGCAACCTGTCATTTCACACACACACAATCTTCTTGGTTGCATGCTGGTTGCTTTCTGGTACATACCACATATGACCACAGCAAACCTAGCCTGCCTCCTACAGTTGTTATATAACCTTGCATAAAACAATTCTAACTGACATCAAATGAAAATCATACCATGTTTTTTCCAGAAGCCCAAAGGTTGCCCCAAAAAAGGTTACACTAACATATATTAACTTTTATTATGTAACAGCAACATAATAAATAAATTTATGAATTCATATGGCCTTTACAAAAAGACAGGAAAGATATTGCACCAAATTCAGGTACCGGCTATTTGGACTGAATATTTGCTAAACGGATCAGGTACAACCCAGCCTAAGTGAAGCGCCTTTTATAGTCCCTTTGATTTCAATGGAAGAATTAAGCAGAGCTTGGGAAATCCCTCCTGCTGACCTCAATAGGGCCCAAAATGCTTAACTTGGGCTGCATCATGCCCACGATATCTATCATCATTATATACATTTGTGCAATTAAGGCAAAACCAGATGACACCTCAAACACAACAGAAGGCTTGAGAAACTCACATAATTTTTAAAAAAAAGAAGAAGAAGAAGGGAGAGCTCCCATCTCCAACTAATGAATTTGCTGTGCCTAAGGAATGATTCCCTTCGGTTTTTAATAAAGTGGTTATTATCAATCATGTTAATTAAAGGTGAAGAGCCGGTGTAAAATGTCCTACGGAGCAAGACTGTTTTGCAGAGGTTTGCCAAAATGATCCCATTTAACCTGGGTAAGCATTTTTTTTTAAGCATGATAATCTCTTCTCATTATTAGAAAATACTTTCAGTAGAATATAAATCCCCTCCATGTGCAAATAACATCCGACCCATGCCTTATTCACTTTCAGTAGGGTGGTCTTCTTTGAGATTAATTATTTGAAGGAAAACATCTAAGTGGACCATCCAAAACACTGTACAAAGAGAAGCAGTGAAGTCAATTGCTTATCAATAACCATTATCTATTCTTTTCCCAACTGAACGGAATGGATTTATGTTACATTTTTTTTTTAGAGCACAAGAGGAACAAAGGCATGATATAACTAATATATCAACAAACAGTTCTTTGGCAGTTATGTATTTTAATCTTGATTGAAGACTGAACTCAAAGGATTCTGAAATCATAGACCTGGCTGCCAGTCTTTTTAAAAATATAATTGGGGGGGGGACAGGAAAAGAACACCATAATTATCCACTTCTCCCCACAAATCCAACATGTCCAGTAAAGGAATGCAGAAGTAAATCTTGCAGGCTGTTGTATTTTGTAACATGAAGCATAGATATTTATTGTCTGCTTTAAGTCTTAAATCCAAATGCACCGTATTCAAACACATAAAATTTTCGGTGAAATCTCAGAGTAGTTCAGGTCGGCCAATCGCCAGAAAGAGAATCCATATTCACCCATGAGAAACCGAGAAAGAAAATATCAATCCAAAGGATGAGGAGATGATCTTCAAAGAACAGAAGCAATGGACCGATCCACACCTGGATGAATGTCACAGGGAAATTGACCTTACAGGGGGAAGACCAGGAAGCCAGAAAACGTTGAATACTGCCATCCACCAACCAGATTACCTTTCTCCAGTTTCAGGTAAACCTTATCTTCCTTGTCTAGATAGAGTAGAACTCCATTTGTCGCAGCTTCGCGAGTGACATCTTTGTCCCCGGCAAAGGCAGAAATGACCGGCTTCCCATTTAGCATCAAGTTCACCTATAAGAAGGAAAGCACTGAAGAAACTCAAGTTACCAGTGACCCATCTGACTTTAATGAATTCTATGCAAAGGACCATTAAAAGCCACATGTAGCCTGGGGACTATAAACCAATGTTTCAACAGGCGTTCAAAATGAGCAGTAAGGAACAATTGCCTAGTTTGCATGTGGGAGGAAGAGAGAATGCAAAATGTATTAGTGATGACAGGGCTACATTGGGCCTGTACAAGTGATAAGAGGATGTCTTCTGTTCTGCTCTTCTCATTGTCCATGGATTATCTCTACCCCAGATCCTGCTTCACCTGTCTCTGATCACCTGCAGCATTATTTTTAGAAGACTGTTTTCTATTTTATGTCCTTTTAAAACTATGCACTTTAGTTAAATTACAGCGCAAAAGGGAGAGGCTGTGGCTCAGTGGCAGAGAATCTCCTTTGCACACATAATCCTAGGTTCAAGCCCAGGCTTTTCCAGCTCAAAGGATCAGGCAGTAGGAGGTGTGAAAGGCCTCCCCATGAGACCCTGGAGAGCTGCTGCCAGCCAGAGTAGATAATCGTGACCTTGATAGACTAATAGACTGGCAGTGTAAGGCAGCTTCATGTGTTCAAATCAAAGTCTGACTACCTTGCATCAAGATTCCTTTTTCACCTGGTTCTTGAAGCTGTTTGTTTGGAGAATGCGTGTGCCATGGGTCCTGAACCTGCATGAGGTGGCATATGCATTTGTGCATGTTAAAATCCTGGAAGGACAAAAGCATGCACAGTTGTCTCAATGAAATCATACTTTAAAAAAAAGAATGGCGAATTGCTAATGCATCAGTGTGTATGTAAAGTGCTGTCATGTCGCAGCTGGCTTATGGCAATGTCTTGGGGTTTTCAAGGCAAGAGACTTTCAGGCGTGGTCTGCCATTGCTGGCCTCTGCAGAGCAACCCTGGGGCTTCCTTGGTGGTCTCCCATCCAAGTACTGAGCAGAATCTGTGCTTAGCTTCTGCGATCTGAGGAGACTGGGCTAGCCCGAGCCACACCACTTAGGAAACAAGATGATTTGGAACCCCAAATTCAGTGAAATTCAAGTAAAGGAGATTTTATAAGAATCCGTAAACCTTCACTGCTTGTGACCCACCAGAAACAGTTCAGGTAGCCTTTAAGCTATGAGATCGCTGATTGGAGCAGATCTCTATGAGAGGGAGATCTCTACAAGAGGGCCTGTCTTTGCCACCAACTGCCACCCACTGGATCCCTCCCCCAGTTATTTATCTCCTGAACAGCAGAGGGGGCAAAGTGAAGGTCTGCTCTGAAGAAGAAGAAGAAGAAGAAGAAGAAGAAGAAGAAGAAGAAGAAGAAGAAGAAGAAGAAGAAGAAGAAGAGGAAGAAGAGAGAAGAGGAAGAAGAGGAAGAAGAAGAGGAGGAGGAGGAGGAAGAGGAGGAGGAGGAGGAGGAGGAGGAGATTGGATTTATACCCCGGCCTTCACTACCCGAAGGAGTCTCAGAGCGGCTTACAAACTCCTTTCCCTTCCCCTCCCCACAACAGGTGGAGCTGAGAGAATTTCTGACAGAAACTGCTCTTTTTCAAGAACAGCTGTGTCAGGACTTGTGACTGACCCAACACCACATTAGCAGCTGCACGTGGAGGAGTGGGGAATCAAACCCGATTCTCCCAGATTAGAGTCCGCTCCCTTAACCACTACACCAAACTGAAAGGAGCAACAGACAGATATGAACCCCTTATCTGCCAACAGAAGTGTCCTTCCATCATCAGAAGAGAGAACAGGATACAAACCACCAAAAATATTACTGCCAGTCCACTCGCAGCAGTTTTCTTCTGCCATCCTGTTTTCTACAGAAAAGGGAATGGGGCCAAGGCCCTAACAAGTCCATAATACATGGTTTGTGGTTGAAGATCAAAAGTACTCCTAAAGTATTTGGATAATGATTCATGGAGTTCTTTAAGCTCCCCAAAGTGACTCATCTTGCCAGAGTGGAATTTCTTTTTATACTGTTTGTTGTTTGAATAACTGACCTGCTGAGCAGTCGAGTTAGAACAGATAAAAGAAAATACTTCTTCACCCAAAGAGTGATTAACATATGGAATTCACTGCCACAGGAGGTGGTGGCAGCTACAAGCATAGACAGTTTCAAGAGGGAATTAGATAAACATATGGAGCAGAAGTCCATCAGTGGCTATTAGCCACAGGGTATAGATGGGAACTCTCAGTCTGGGGCAGGTGATGCACTCTATTCTTGGTGCTGGAGGGGGCAGCAGTGGGAGGGCTTCTAGTGTCCTGGCCCCACTGCTGGACCTCCTGATGGCACCTGGTATATTTTGGCTGCTGTGTGACAGAGTGTTGGACTAGATGGGCCACTGGCCTGATTCAACATTGGCTTCTCTTATGTTCTTATGTTCTTATGTTCTTATGACCTCTCCCCACCCCCCACTCCCCATGCCATAAATTGTCTTTGAAACTCCCCTCTGTATAAGTGTATCATCTCATTTCTCATAGTTCAGGTATCACTGGCCATGTAACTGGATGGCTCCCAGCTGAATATGTGAACTGACTCAGTTGAAAAGCAGTCTCTGGGAAGGCAGTGCCAGGCAGCATGCTGTTTTGTGGTGGTCGGTCATGAGCAATGGCTCATTCAAAAATTGCAGCTTCACACCTTTTGCTGCATTCATCATTGAGCACTCAGTGTGAATGCTGTGCCAAAGTTTTGTAACACTTGATTTTTGCTACAAAAATTGCCATTTGGAGGGGTGTATGTACATCCATCACCCAAAATTCATTCATTGACCCTGATTAGCTCCCTCGTGGGGAGCCATAGCTGCTCACAACATCATTCTCTCCTGTGTCTTGTCCTTGCAATAAAAGCCATTCTGTGTAGGGCTGCCAAGTCCCCCATAGGGACGGGGACCCCCTGCCCCAGGCCCTGTTGCCCATCAGCATCAGGAGGGGGGAAATCATGGTTTTACCCTAGAGTTTCCAGTGATTCCGAGAGCTAGTCCTGGTTATATCCAGTAAGAACTTTCATTAAGTCCATGAGGGTGCATTTTTAAAAGACAATTCTCCTGTGATGCTGTGCCCCCCCCCCGCAGCCTTCCCACTGGTTGCCAGGCACTGCTTGGCAAGCCTAATTCTGTGGCATAGGTTAGGCTGAGAGAGAGTGATTGGCCCAAGATTACCCAGTGAGCTTCTGTGGCAGTGCAGGGATTTGAATCTGAATCTCCCAGATCACAGTCCAACACCAAATCTATGCTCCCCCAATCTAACACTAACCACTCTAATACCTTGCCCTGATCTGCTGCTGTTTATAGGGTTGCTGGACCCCCAGTCCAGCAGGGGATCCCCCAGTCTTTGGGGCTCCAATCTGCCACCAGCCAGCTGGCTAGTGGGGGAAGCCATGCAGCATCCCTGTCACAATGACATTACCCGGAAGTGACATCATCACGTTGCTGCTGTCAGGGGGTGACGCTCTAGTTTGGGGGCAAACTTTATGGTTCTGAGGGCGAAAGACCACAGAGTTCTGCCCAAAAACTAGAGCATCACCCCCACACACACTGTTGGCAACTCAATGACATCGCTTTCAGGTGACATCATTGTGACGTGCACACAAAGCATGCAGGCCAGAAGATCCCAACCGGCAGCCTAGAGCCCCGCCCCCCACCAGGAGCAAGGTAGGACCTGGCAACTCTGGCTGTTTGGTGTAGTGGTTAAGTGTGTGGACTCTAATCTGGGAGAACCGGGTTTGATTCCCCACTCCTCCACTTGCACCTGCTGATGTGACCTTGGCTCAGTCACAAGCTCTGGCACAGCTGTTCCTGAAAGAGCAGTTGCTGTCAGAGCTCTCTCAGCCCCACCTTCCTCACAGGGTGTCTGTTGTGGGGAGGGGAAGGGAAAGGAGTTTGTAAGCCACTCTGAGACTCAAAAGTGAAAGGCGGGGTATAAATTCAATCTCTTCTCTTCTTCTTCTTCTTCTTTATGAGAGGGGAAAGAGAATTTGCCCCTGTTGCTGAGGCAGCCAGGCCAGCCTGCCCGCCCTTCCCATTTGGATGCCCACAAAGCAAGGGAGCTTTGGCCCATTCGCCTTGGCAACTCGCACAATTTTCTCTCCTTCCCACATTGCCCACTTCCTTTTGAAGAGTTTCATAACAGTTTACAAAGCGTTGCCTAAAAAGGATGACAAGGCAAGGCCCATTTGCAGCTGCAAAAAAATATTCTCAAAACACCCATCCTCTCCCCCTCCCCTTTTGCTTCAGCATGACTAACTACATCTGCCCGGTGACGGCTCACTGCTGCAAGCGTTCTGTTGCACACACAGAGATCTAAGCACAGGGCAAGTGCAGGCAAACTTCTGAGAGCCCATCAAAAAAAAGAGGAACATGCCACAGGAAAAAAGAAATGCTTCACACTTTTTAAAAAGTCAGTCAAAGAGAAATGTAACATAATATACAGGAAGGGAACCTGCAAGGACTTGTGAGGGTCATTTCATTCCCCGGTATTCTCTTCCACACATTATTTCTTCTTTCTCTTCTCTTGGCAGCCCCCATATTCTCTCCCTTTCCCCTGCTTCCTTCTCTCTTCCCCGCTCACCTGCCGACCTTTCCTTTATCTGCTCCCACAGTCTTCAGCTTGCTTCCGTATTTATTTACTCCATTTAAACCCCCGCCTTTCTCCTCAATGGGGATCAAAAGCAGCTCACACTATTCTCCTCTCCTCCATTTCATCCATTTTATCCTCACAACAAACCTATGAGGTACTGGTGGATTGATTTTATTCAAGGCAAGAGCCAGCACATTGAAACAAATAAAACCAAAGTAGGTTAAAACAGGAAAACCAATAACACAATTATAATAATGCAAAAGAATAAAATGTAACTTACAGATATGAAATCATGGGAATTACGATGGACATAGCCAATGGAGCATATATACAATATGCCTAACATTTACCTGATTGAGCTACTAATAGCTTTCTGGTTCTTGAGGTCAGCCAACCAAATTTGGCTAAATTAAATATAGCCTCAGGGTGCCTATTATCCAGAAAGTTCTTCAGGAGTTGCGTTTTTTGACTGGAAACAAGAGGAATAGTTGTGGGAAATGGAAGGGTATCACGATAGTTATTATATGCCTTGCAATCATATATGACATGAATTAAAGTTTCTACTCCTTCATTACAGGAGGGGCAAATACGATCTTCAAACGGTTTTTTATTGAATCTTCCCAACCTGTTGTTGGTAAAAAAAATAGTCAAAAATACTTAATTACTCAGAGTTTACAATGGATTTTTGCTTCACTGGAGAGGAGACATTTCTTTCTGTTTAAAGGCTTTATTTCTAAGGGTAAAAGGTACAAAGGAAACCTACAAAGTTACATTTTCACATCCTACTTCTAGAAAGCATGGTCACACAACAAGTGCACAACAATGGAGAATCTCCTTCTTCTTGACCCCTAGAAAGGAAGTCACCTGAAACCAGCAACCAATGGTTTAGTAAACAGACTAAGATTTTCCCATTGGCTCTGAGCCAAGTTTCCCTTCCAGGTCAGTCTAAACAATAGCATAGAAAGGTAAACAGAGCTAACCCTATAATGGCTAGAATCTGAGACCTTGCAACCCATATATTTCAAACACCTATGAGGTGGATTACACTAAGAAAGAGTTAGTGGAGCAAAGTCACTGGAGTCAGCAAGTTTCCATGGCAGAGTGGGGATCTGAACCTGGATCTCCAAGATCCTAGTCTGACACTCTAACCAAATATTGGTTCTCAGTTTTCCCTCTCTCTGGGAAAAGTCTGGCCAAGATAGAAACACTGTGCAGTAGCAAGTCACTTGTATGAGTTGTGTGGTGGCCACTGCTGGGCCTGGACAATTTGCACAAATAGAGCGTAAACTGTCTCTAGACCTTAGGAAACTTGTGGGGCATCAAGTCATCAAAAGGTACACAAATTTCATAGCAGCAAGTTTTCCCAAGGTCGCTCCTGTACCTGGCCTCATTGAGTCCTCCCTCCAGAGGAGGAATGAGGGGGGCATAGATGTACGGCCAGGCCAAAATAGCCCTGAAAAGGCCCCTTCCCCTGATAATTATGGACAAAAACCAAGATCTGGAGGCCTTGCCTAGCAATCCTGACAATGGTTACTGAAATCCTATTTCTTAAACGTACAGGCACTGTTTCTATTATTTCAAGGAGTTGACCCTCTCTCTTTTATTTAGAGTTCATTTTTTTTCTGCAAACCTGGCGCTTTGCTTCTCTCACATTTATATAAAGATAGCTTGTCTATCTATGGCTCCCGTCTCTGGATTTAAGTATTCCACAGATGGGGCCATGCTGAGAATTAGATATATTGACAAACTGAAGACATGTAAAGGACTTGAGGGTGGCGATAGCCTTATCTGAAAGCCCTTATAACTTCTGCCATTTTCCAGCTTCCTTTTTCTCCTTCCCACCCACCACCCAACTTTATGTGCCCCCTTTTCAGCTTTCCCTTCCCCCTCCCCACCCCGGCAGCCTTGATCTGGGAAAGCTATGGCCTGTTATGTGGTGTCAGACCAGGACCAGTTGCACCAGGCACAGTTGTATAGTGGGGAACCCACAAGGACTTGCGGGGCTACAACATTTTTTCTTGTACCCCCTCTCTCACTATTTCCTTTTGTCTTCCTCTGGAAAACCCCTATATTCTCACCTTTCCTTTCTTCCTCCTCTCTAGTCTGCCCACCAGCCTACCTTTTAACTGCTCCCCCATCTTCAGTTGTATTTATTACTTATTTATACCCTGCCGTTCTCCCCAATGGGGGCCCAAAGCAGTTTACGTCATTCTCCTCTTCTCCATTTTTATCCTCACAATGACCTTGTGAGGTAAGTTACATTCAGCATGTGAAACTGGCCCAAGGTCATCTACTAAGTTTCCACAGCAGACTGGTGATTCAATCTTGGGTTTCCCAGATCCTTCTCTGAGACACTAACCACCCCTCCACACTGGCTTTCATGGGGCAGCTGCTTTTGAGCTGTAGCAAGCATGCGTTTTCATCAAGTCTACGGTGTAGTTACCCTAACTGCATGGCCCAGGCTAACCAGATCTTGTCTGATCCCTCAGGGACCCACAGGATCTTACATCATTCTCCTCTCCTCCATTTTATCCCCTCATCAACTGTGAAGTAGATTAAGTTGAGAGGAATAGTGACTGGCCCAAGATCACCAAGTGAGTTTCTGTAGCAGAGCAGGGATTCGAGCTTGGGTCTCCCAGATACCAATGTGAAATGCTATCCACCACATCACACTGATTTTGGGTGTAGCCAGTCACCCAGTGTTTGCTGCCAGACCTGCCCCCGATGAATCCTCCTTCAAACACTGAAATAGTCCTGGAAAGGGCCCTTCTCCTTCCCCTTGCCCTTTCCTGACAGAAACCAAGGTTTCAACTGGCCATACTGTAGTAGTTGCCTAACAACGGTTACTGAGGACATTCATTTCTTAAAGCTGCAGGTGCTGCTTTTATTATTTGGGGGGATAGGTTACCCCTACAATTTATTTATTTTAGATTTCAGAATTTTCTGTACACCTGCACTTTGTGAGGTTTGTAGAAATATCTGTCTTCCCTGTTCATGGCTCCAGTCTCCTGATTTAAGTATCCACATATATAGCCACACTGAAAACTGTTGATATTGATATTTTTTACATATAAAAGTTAAAAATCTAAAAATCAAGTTTGTTGAATGAGTGCCTGGTACTAAGAAAGATTATGGGTGAATTAGAAAGTTAGTGGACCAATGAAAGCCAACCAGAATACATTTAATGGAAAGACAAGACTAAGTCTTGCTGGCATAATATTTGTCTCTGAGTCACGAAGGGTATGAAGATTGAGTTCAGTGCCTCAGAAATCTTAAGGTAAGCTGTTTCCCAAAACAACACCCAGAAGGAATGCCAAAGGAAAATCCAAAATCCAAAGTCATGTCAGTACCTTTTATTACAACCAACTAAAATAACAATGGCAGCTTGCAAGCTTTTGAGTTCTCCAGGACTCTTCATCAAGATAGATGGTTTGTCAACATTCATTGTGATGAAGACTCCTGGAGAACTCAGAAACTTACACATTGTTTTGTAATTTTGATTGGTCCTAATAAAAGGTACTGACGTGGCTTTAATGTATGACTTTTGCTTTGGACTGATGCAGCCCCTATAAACTTATCTACTGAACCATTATGGGAAGAAGCCCCAGGGCTAAAGCTCACGTAATGCTGAAAGTATAGTATTAACACCACCAACTAAAAACCCCGTTGTGATCCTGAGATACAGGAAAGAAACCAGGCAAAGTAGAAAATGTTCTAAAAGCTGATAACTTCAGTTACTTTTAACTCGGCTAGCTAAATGAACATATAGGCACATGAATAGGCTTAGGAATATTTGGGCTAAGGAACATTTAACTGTATGTTGGACAGCGCCCAAGATTTCTCAACACAATAAATACTTGTGCTTTCAGAGCACTGAATCATGGAGCAAGTAACAAAAGAGGTGAGTCTCAGCTTAATCCTATGTGGTTCCCAAGATCCAAAACAAGATGCAAGCATTGTTCAGCAGCTTAGAAGCAGTGATCACAGCACTACTACTAAGTTCGATGCATTATGCAAGTGGAAAATTGCCCAGAAAGTCCAACAGAGTCACGTTTCATTTCAAAAGGGGATTTCCACCCTTCAAAAATGAAAAGATTAGAAAGAAAAAAGCTAAAAGGTATATTCAAGGGGGCACAATCCCTTTAGGGAGCTTGGGAGTCGTTCCTTAAAAATAGAAGTTCAAACAAAATGTATGCTGCATATTTGAAATGGCACAAAAGGTTCCAAAGAGACACCGGTGTGGTTAGCTAGAAAAGAAAGCTGTAGCCACTTACTTAGAAAAGAGGAAGTCTTGCCTGGTGGTGATACAAATGAAAAGCACAAAACTCTGGTGAGCCAAATGTAAAAGCTATAGTGAGGTAAGCCAAGAAGGGATTAGAGAAGCAAATGGCTAAAGAAGAATAAGAATAAGAGATTGGATTTATACCCCGCATTTCACTACCCAAAGGAGTCTCAGAGCAGCTTACAATCTCCTTTCCCTTCCCCTCCCCGCAACAGACACCCTGTGAGGTAATTGGGGCTGAGAGAGCTCTCTCAAGAAATGCTTGTAAGAGAACAGCTCTGAGAGAAATGTGACTGACCCAAGGTCACACCGGTGGCTGCATGTGGAGTAGTGGGGAATCAAACCCAATTCTCCCAGATTAGAGTCCGTGCTCCTAACCACTGCACCAAACTGGCACAGAGAGAGTGAAACTCTCCTAACCACTACACCAAACTAAAAGAGAGTGAAACTAGCAGTGTAATCCTATGCCCAGTGACTCTGGTCTAAGACTACTGATTTGAATGACCTTAAAATGAAGTAACTCTGGATAGGATTGTACTGAAAATTATCTACAGTAAATAGATCTGAAGCAGGAAACTCTCCAGGTGGGGGCAGTAGAGAGGAGAAAAATGGCAAGGACAGGGATGCTGTACCCTGAGAAATTGCGGAATAGTGTAGGGCGGTGGTTAGAGTTTTGCACTAGGGTTCAGGAGCTCTGGATTCAAATCCCTTTTCTGCTATGAAGCTTATTGAGTGACCTTGGGCCAGTCACCATCTCTCAGACTAACCTTCCCCACGGGTTTGTTGTGAAGATAAGTTAGAAGAGGGGAGAACAATGGAAGCTTCTTTGGGTTCCATGTGAGAGGAAAACTTGAAGTTATAAGTAAAGGTAAAGGTTCCCTTGCTCGAAAGCCAGTCGAATCCGACTCTAGGGTTGCGGTGCTCATCTCCGTTTCAAAGCCGAAGAGCCAGCGCTGTCTGAAGACATTTCCGTGGTCATGTGGCCGGCATGACTAAACACCAAGGCGCACGGAACGCTGTTACCTTCCCACTGAAGTGGTACCTATTGATCTACTTGCAATTTCTTGCTTTCGAACTGCTAGGTTGGCAGGAGCTGGAACTAGAGATGGGAGCTCACCCCATCATGCGGCACTCATGGGTCTCGAACTGCTGAACTACTGACCTTCCACAGCCTGCAGTTCAGCGTCTTAACCACTTGAGCCACCGCAGCTCCAAACTTGAAGTTGGTAAGTTACTAATTAAGTAACTGAGTCCTGAGCTAATTAGAAGGAATGCAGGGTGAAAAGGTATTCTTTTAATCACTGATGTTGGAAAAAATGAACTCTCCTGAACTGTACTGAAGTTTTTAAGGATTAATATTTGCAATTTCAGGAGAATAAAAAAAGTTTGAATGGAAAAAAAAACCCTTAGTTTTCACTCCTTTGCCCATTTTATTTGTATCATTCACAGTTATTGTCCCCAGGACTGGGCACTGTTTGGGGATATAGATGTACTTGTTTCATTCCTTAGCCAATCAACTGCTCTCTCATGATTGGGATGTTCATCCCAATGTGCAACTTGCTGAAAGACACACAATGCAGAGAGATGTGCAGCAGGTATTCCTCTGCAATGCGGGGACATGCATTTTGGAAAATCTACCTAGCAATAGAAGTGATTTCTTTCTAACAGTGACACATGTCCCCTTTAGCCAAAGAGTGCAAAAAGAAATATATTCAGGGAGGGGACACTAGGACTGCAAGAAGGAAAAAGATGTTTGCAACATATTTCACCCCCTCCTGCATATGAGTATTGAACTAAGATCTGGGAGACCCCAGTTCAAATCCCCACAATGCTATGGAAGGTTACTGAGTGACTTTGGGCCAGTTGCACACTCTCAGCCTAACCTAGCTCATGAGGTTGTTATGAGGATAAAATGAAGGAGAGGAAAATGATGTGAGCTGCTCTGGGTCCCCATTTGGGGGGGGGGGCAGGGTATAAATAAAATAAACAAACAAGCAAATAAATAAATGCAATTCAGCAAACATGAACTATTGTTCTCAGGCAGTACATCTGAAAAGCTGTCTCACCAAAAGCTGCTGAGGGAGACAACTGGCTTACGGCAATGGTTGGAGGGTGCAGAACTTAGCAAATATTAGTCTTTTCAGTGCCTGGCTGAAAGACCTCCTGGGCATCCTATGTAAGATGCAATGAGCCTATGAAGGAAGCAAGGTGGGTTATTCCCAATGCATTTGAAAATTAAAAGGTAATATATCACTGACCCGAGAGGCACAAAGTCAAGAGATCTGCAAACTGTTTACCAGAAGAAGTGGCCTCCTTTTCATTCTAGGACTGAAAGGTATGAACACAAGAAGACACCTGCTGGATCAGTCCAGTAGTTCATCTAGTCCAGCATCCGGTTTCACAAAGTGACCAACCAGTTGGCTTAGAAGACCAATAAACAGGACATACAGGCCAAGGCCAACTTGGATGCTGATTCCCAGCACTGGTATTCAGATGTCTGCTGCCCCTATATCAGGAGACTCCCTGTAGTCATCATGGCTGGTAGCCATTGATGGACCTCTCCTCCACAAATCTGTCTAGCCCCCTTTTAAAGCTGTCTATGCTCATGGCCATCACTATATCCACTGGCAGTGAGTTCTACAGTCTAACTGAGTATAAGAACATAAGTCAAGCTTGCTGGATCGGGCCAATGATCCACCTTGATTGTCAATGCAACAACTTTTCAAAAAAGGATACAGAAACTGCTTCCTTAGCTAGACTGGTACAAAGTTTTTTAAAAATGCTTTTTATTGCATGCTTTTTTATTTTATGCTTGCAGCCATTGTGCATAATGCCTTGCTGAGGAAGAATCAGCACAGTTCTTCTGCAGAAGGGTACTGTCTCTGAAACATATTAATACTGTCATTCCAATAGTACAGCCAGAGTCCATAGCAGCATAGGTGGTGGGGCCATTTGTTTGGGGGGGGGCTGATCTCCCTCCTGCAAGCAGTAGCTCTAGGGGTGTGCATAACAAAGTTCCAGAACCAAAGATATGTACAAAAATCACTGGTTTGGAATATTACCATGATTTTCCAGAATGGTAACACAAGTCCAAGATTCTTAGATATTAGCAAAAAAACAAAAACAAAACTAAACCCTTCCCAGAACAATCTATGTTGTTTTTCCTCTTTGGGTGCTGCTAGCCAGCTATAACATGTGCTTTTTCTTTGATTCTACTGATTTCCTGAGCAATGACATTTCTCCCTTCCTATCAGATCCTTGCAAGGGAGAAGCACAGAGCACTTCCAGCCAATCAGCTTTGGACACAAGCTACGAAGAGCCACAGTTCTCTTTTCTTCCCTCCTTCATGGGGTCCTTTTCTTTCTTTTTTTTTTTGCAAGGCTGGGAAAATGGACAACTGAGGCCACCTTGTTCAGGGGCTTCTAGAATTTGTCCCCTTGTCCTAATTTGCTTGAAACTTAGTGGTTCTTTAGAAGTCAGGGAACACTCACTGTGATGTAGTTTTTGTGTCATCTGGGTAAAAAACAGCCACTCCATTCTTTCTTGAACAATTTCCTATAGGGAATTATGAAAGTGCAATTACAATGGCTGGGGACCTCAGAATTCACCTTCTTGGCTGGCCACAGGCACAGACAGCTTTAAGAGGGGATTAGACAGATTCATGGAGGATAGGTCTATCAGTGGCTACTAGGCATGGTAACTAAAGGGACTCTTCACATTCAGAGGCAGTCAACCTCTGAATCCCAGTGCCAGGAGGCAACATCAGGGAAATGCCTTGGTCTCTATGCCCTGTTGTTGGACTTCCAGAGAAATTGGTTGGCCTCTGTGTGAGACAGGGTGCTTGACTAGACTGACCACTGGTCTCAACCTGCAGGACTTTACTTATGTTCTTATGTCTTTATAAACAGCTGCCACAGACCCTCATATACATCCTACACCAGAGTTAATGGTCCCAAACACCAGAATCACATGTATTTGAATCCCAAACCAGTAGTGTCCTATTAAAAAAATAAGCAATCACAGTAAAAAAAAAAAATCCAACCCCCAAAACATGGATCTGAAATGATAGGAATCTTTTTTTGGCTCATACCCCTACTAGCCCCCCATTGTTCCTGAAATGTTTTTCCCAAGATCGGTGTGTGTGTGAGTAGCCCTGTTCACGTTACCAAAAATGCACATACAGCCTGCACAAACTGTGTATACCTGTTTGTAAGAAATAGCCAAGGCATGTTCACTTTACAGATGAAACTGAGGAGAAGTACTTGGAGAAATGTAGGGCTTAAATTGCACATTCAACCATACATGCATTAAATGTAATATGAAAACTCCTTAGAGCATGTACTTAAAAAATCATGTGTACACTGTATACAGATTGTATATGTATTCACTGTAACTTGTGGACAGGGTTGGAACACCTTCCCTATGAAGAAAGGTTAAAATGCTTGGGGCTCTTTAGCTTGTAGAAACGACGGCTGAGAGGTGACATGATCGAGGTTTATAAGATTATGAATGGGATTGAGCAGGTTGAGAAAGAAGTACTTTTCTCCCTTTCTCACAATACAAGAACTCGTGGGCACTCTATGAAATTGCTGAGCAGTCAGGTTAGAACAGATAAAAGGAAATACTTCTTCACCCAAAGGGTGATTAACATATGGAATTCACTGCCACAGGAGGTGGTGGCAGCTGCAAGCATGGACAGTTTCAAGAGGGAATTAGATAAACATATGGAGCAGAAGTCCATCAGTGGCTATTAGCCACAGGGTATAGATGGGAACTCTCAGTCTGGGGCAGGTGATGCACTCTATTCTTGGTGCTGGAGGGGGCAGCAGTGGGAGGGCTTCTGGTGCCCTGGCCCCACTGCTGGATCTCCTGATGCCAACTGGTATATTTTGGCCGCTGTGTGACAGAGTGTTGGACTAGATGGGCCATTGGCCTGATTCAACATTGGCTTCTCTTATGTTCTCTTATGTTATGTTCTTATGTCTTGAGTGCTTGTTTGTCCAGAACAGAACCCAATGAAATGTCATAGTCCTCAATCTAAGACTTGGGTGAGCTGCTGCCAGTCAAAGTAGACAATAGTGACCTTAATAGACCAATGGTCTGATTCAGAATAAGGCTACTTCATGTGTTCATGTGGAAGCTGCAATCAGAAACAGTGTTCTACAACATAATGTTATAGATGTTATCCTGGGCACACTGGCCCTACTAATCTCTCCTTTTAACAACGCCCCTCCTATTCCTTCTTCTGCACTTTGCAAATTTGACTATAAATCTCTCGAAGGAAGAAGATGGCTTTTTAATGTGAGAATAACTAATGAAAGTCCAGAAGTGGAGGCTAGGGATCAATTTCACAGTGAAGGACCCAGTGTCTTTAACTTGTTCATGGGTGAACTGGAAATAATTTATATCAAGGACAACAGATTATTTAGTAAAATGTCATTTCAGTTAAACTATAAAAATGTCCAAAAGGTAGCGGGAGACTGAAAACTAAAAATCACCTGATGAAATCGAAAGTCTACACCCTGGAAATCACAGGTCCTGAAACAAAACGTTATTACCTGAAATAACATGAAATGAAAACTCCGAATGGCTTTGCTGATGGACATCTCCAGGGTGGTTACATGGTAATCGAGTTGAGTGAGTAACGACGTTACTAAAAGATGTTAAAGTTTGCATGTTCACTTGCATTTCCACATTTGGGGAGGGGGGAATCAGAAGAATAAAAAATGAAAGAAGGTAATGGCCTACAGTAAAAGACAGATGATGTTTCACAGTAAATCCAAGGGGCAGACCTGACCTGAAAACTTAACAGAAGGAATTGGAAGAGAAGACTTCAGACCACAGGCTGAGGAATCCCATTTTGGTACCCTTCCCAGACTTAACCCCCACCGAATAAAAAGAGGGCAGCAAACAAATGATAGGGACTAAAACCTTCCATCTTGGTGTGCTTGTTTTCTAGTTGTGGGGCATTTTTTGAATGGGGGAAACATCCAACATTACTCTAGAGTAGTACAGTCCACTTTATCTTCGTTCTATCTCATTCTGCCGCAGGTTCTGACTCTCGAACCTGTCAATAGAGATATGAGGGCCCTTCATACCTTATGTTTAATGCATCTCTTGGCACTTACACTGAGAGGCAAACTAGATATTACACAGAGTGACTTTCCTCCACTTAGAAAAAAAAAATCATCCTCGGCAGGCTGCAAGTCTGAGCAGAAGAAAGATAGATGAAGAGAAACTATTCCCTGCTTCATTTTTCAGATCAAAATTGCCTTGTCCAATTTGCTTTTTCTCCCCACAGAAGAAAAGAGGACTGTGGCTTAGTGTTCTGTTTTGTTTTGTTTTTTAAAAAATTTGGCATGCAGAAGGTTCCAGGTTCAATCCCTGACATATCTAGCTAAAAGAATAAGGTAACAGGTGCTATGAAAGGCTTCTGCCTGAGACCTTGGACAGCTGTTGTCTGTAGACAATTATCTGGATAGATAAATGATCCGTTGAGTTATGAGGCAGCTTCATATTGGTAAGATAATGGAACTCATAGAATCCTAGAATCACAGAGCTGGAAGGGGCCATCCAGGCCATCTAGTCCAACTCCCTCCTCAGTGCAGGATCAGCCTAGAGGATCCCTGACAAGTGTTTGTCCAGCCTCTCCTTAAAGACTGCCAGTGAGGGGGAGCTCACCACCTCCCTGGGCAGCTGATTCCATGGTTGCACAACTCTGACTGTCAAAAGGTCTTTCCTCATAGCCAGCTGGTACCTTCTTGCCCTTAATTTAATCCTATGATTGTGAGTCTTATCCTCAGCTGACAACAGGAACAGCTCCCCACCCTCCTCCCAATCAGCTGAGGACAGACTGGAGAGCCAGTCTGGTGTAGTGGTTAAGTGCGTGGACTCTTATCTGGGAGAACCGGGTTTGATTCCCCACTCCTCCACTTGCACCTGCTGATGTGACCTTGGGTCAGTCACAAGCTCTGGCACAGCTGTTCTTTCAAGGACAGTTTCTGACAGAAGTTCTCTCAGACCCACCTACCTCACAGGGTGTCTGTTGTGGGGAGGGGAAGGGAAAGGAGTTTGTAAGCCGCTCTGAGAAGCCTTTGGGCAGTGAAGGGCGGGGTATAAATCCAAACTCTTCTCTTCTTCTTCTTCTTTGCAGAGGGAGCCAGTTGTGGCAAAAAAGCCCTTCCCAGTCACACAGTTCAGACTGATGCAGGAGCATACCAGGAGGAGGCGCGCAGAAGCATTCAGACTGCTGGCCTGGAAGCGTGGTTGTAAACGGCTTTTTCCTGGTAAATCGGCTGGATGCCTATGTGTGTATGGGCCCATGAGCACATGACATACACACATAGGCATCCAGCCGATTTGGGGAGGATCCCACTGTGCCGGCACCGCATTGGGTGGTAGAGCAGAGCACAGCCAATCATATTGCTGCTCCCTTATGCGCAACGCGGGTTGCTCCTGGCTTTTCCACATATCGTTCACACTGCTGGGAAGCAGACAAACGCAGCATAAAGGCACTCTTCGGGGATTTGCTACCACTTTTATGGGGTATCTATTAAACACGGGAGCGGAGCAGAACAGCATGGGTTGCCTACAGGTAGGGAACGCCAGGCAGATGTGCCTGTGTGAACGCCTCATTTAATCCACTTTTAAAACGTCGCTGAAACATGACTATAGTGGGGCAAATTGCCAGTCTGAACTCAGCCATCTTTTCTGTGGTGGGCGGGAAAACATTTCTGTTTTGCACATTCTGTGGAATGCTTGAAGTGTGGGCCTCCTTGCAGAACAGCTGCCTGAGGAATTTAGGCTGGATCCCGTGCTTTTCCACAGAATGTACAGAACACAACTGTTCAGGGGGGCATTTTTTAATAGATGGTTTAAAACAGAATAGAATGAAACAGGCCAGCAGGTTTCCAATATCATGGAATAGGATTATAGTCCACTGCAATGATTACTCTAGCTATCATCTTGCTCTTCTTGCATTAACTTCTACCTTTATAATTAAGACCATAAGAAGAGCCCTGCTGGATCAGACCAGCAATCCATCTATTTATTTATTTTTATTTTTATCTTGTTAGATTTGTATCCCACCCTCACCTCATAGCAGGCTCAGGGCAGATTCCATCAAACACAATATACAAACAATTAAAACCAATTAAAATAACATCCAATAAAATACAACAAAATTCCTATATGCTAAACAGTGCCTCAACAGATGAGGTTTATCTAGTCCAGCATCCCATCTCACATAGTGGCCAACCAGTTCCTCTGAAGGGCCAACTACAGGGCATAGAGGCTGAGGCCTTCCCCTAACATTGCCCCCTCCTGGCTCTGGGATTCTGCCTCTGAACATGAGGGTTCCACTATACCTTGCCTTGGCACCCTGTTGGTTGCACTGTCCTCTAATTCTGCAATCCGAGCCCAATTGCATTGTTCATTGGATGTCTTATGGTCTACGACTACATTGTTGTTGTTCTCTGATCTGCCTTGTGTCTCAATGAAAAAGGTGGGCATTAAAGTAAAACAAGAATAAAATGAAATATAGTTACTGGTATGGGGACGACTTTGAGAGGACAAACATGAGGCTGTTAATACCCCTTCCCTGACACACAATCTTGTTTGCAGCCTTGCAGGCTCCTTTTCATTAAACACACACTACTAACTACTATTTTATTTTATTTATTATATTTGTATCCCACCCTCCCCACTTTCAGCGGGCTCAGGGCGGCTAACAACATAGGTATAAATAGATGCATTAAAACTCCAATATATATACTAAAACCAACATTCCATTAAAATTACAATATAGACTATAAATACACTACACATAGCTATAAAACAGACGGCGACATACAGTCATCATTTGAATGGCTGCCTTCAGGCTCCTGCCAGGCTGTTTATCATCTGGCTGCTGGTGGTATTGATATTAAGGCCAGGTTGGTGATGGTATTATATTAGGGTCAGGGCCATGATGTCAAGGTGACACCCTACTTGAAAGCCTGGCAGAATAGCTCTGTTTTACAGGCCCTGCAGAACTGCTAGAAAGAAAGAGACACTGAACTCCATGACACAGCTAAGGAAGGGTCGTTTCCTGCCAGAGCACCCCAAAGCAGTGCTCCAGCAGTAACGAGCCCAGGCCCCACCCCCTCCCCAAGGGGGAGAATTAAATGCCTGGCTTCCCTGCAGAATCTTCGTGCAGGGAAGCCAGGCATATCTGTCCAGAGGCTGGCTGGAGACAGGAAGGGAAGCTGTGCAGATATGCCCTCCTTTCCCCCTGTGCTGCTCGACTTTTGTGGAGAGACTGGGGAGGAGGGATTTAAAAGCCTGGCTTCCCTGCACGATCTTCTCACTGTGGGGCAATCAGAGAAGATCAGGCAGGGAAGCCAGCCAGGAGACAGGAAGGGAAGCCAGGCAGATATGCCCTCCTTTCCCCCTGAGCTGTTCAGCTTTCAAGGAGAGACAGAGGGCAGATTTAAAAGCCTGGCTTCCCTGCGTGACCTTCTAGCTGCGGGGCAGATCGCGCAGGGAAGCCAGGCATGTCTGCTGGGCTCCCCTTCCTGTCTCTGGCTGGAGACAGGAAGGGGAGCCAGGTAGATATACCCTCCTTTCCCCCTGAGCTGCTCAGCTTTCGAGGAGAGATGGGGGGGGGGATTTAAAAGCCTGGCTTCCCTGCGTGACCTGTATTCAGATGTCTGCTGCCCCTGTAAAGGGAGACTCCCTGTAGTCATTATGGCTAGTAGACACTGATAGACCTCTCCTCCACAAATCCGTCTAGCCCTCTTTTAAAGCTATCTATGCTCATGACCATCGCTATATCCACTGACAGTGGGTTCTACAGTCTAATTGAGTATAAGGAATACTGCATTCCCACAAACACAGCTTGAAAATGACTTCACAGGTGCTATATAAGGAGGTCTGGAACTTGAGAAGACTCCAGTTGTTCCACCGAGGCTAACTGTATATAGCTCAGCCACACATTCCATGAAAATAAAGTATTATATAGCAGCAGTGCTTGCTGAGAACATAAAAAAATTCTTATGGTTATCTAGTCCAGATTCTCAGACACAAGCACCAGGGGACATGAAGGAAAGAGTCTCCTTTGTCACCCTCAAGAATCTAGTGTTCATGCCCCTGAACATGGGAATTGTGTATAACTGTCATGGCTAACCACTCTTAAGCCTCCTTGAATCTTTCTAATCTTTAAAAAGAACACTCTGAGCCAGATCACCATCACACCTTCAGGCAATGTATTCTGTCAGTTAACTATGCCTTCGGTGAGGGATCACATTTTTTTGTCTTTCCTGAATGAACTGCCCTTCAGCTTCATTGAGGACAAAGATGGGTTGAGGACAGTGATGGGTTTCATCTTTGATTGGCCTCCCCTCTCTCCTCTCTCTCCCTTTTTCTCCACCCATTTTACACCAGACAGATTGCACACCACCACCCCCTGCGTTTACACCATCTTTTATGATATTGTTAGTTATAAACATAGTAGTATATTGTATCATATATTATTAGGTATTTTATTATATTTATTGTTTTTATATTTTGGACTGTTTTATCATGATGTTAAGAACATAAGAACATAAGAGAAGCCAATGTTGAATCAGGCCAATGGCCCATCTAGTCCAACACTCTGTCACACAGCAGCCAAAATATATCAGGTGCCATCAGGAGGTCCAGCAGTGGGGCCAGGACACTAGAAGCCCTCCCACTGCTGCCCCCTCCAGTAACAAGAATAGAGGGCATCACCTGCCCCAGACTGAGAGTTCCCATCTATACCCTGTGGCTAATAGCCACTGATGGACTTCTGCTCCATATGTTTATCTAATTCCCTCTTGAAACTGACCATGCTTGCAGCTGCCACGACCTCCTGTGGCAGTGAATTCCATATGTTAATCACTCTTTGGGTGAAGAAGTATTTCCTTTTATCTGTTCTAACTCGACTGCTCAGCAATTTCATAGAGTGCCCACGAGTTCTTGTATTGTGAGAAAGGGAGAAAAGTACTTCTTTCTCAACCTGCTCAATCCCATTCATAATCTTATAAACCTCGATCATGTCACCTCTCAGCCGTCGTTTCTCCAAGCTAAAGAGCCCCAAGCATTTTAACCTTTCTTCATAGGGAAGGTGTTCCAACCCTTTTATCATTCTAGTTGCCCTTCTCTGCACTTTTTCCAATGCTATAATATCCTTTTTGAGATGTGGTGACCAGAACTGTACACAGTATTCCAAATGAGGTCGCACCAATGATTTATACAGGGGCATGATGATACTGGCTGATTTGTTATCAATTCCCTTCCTAATAATCCCCAGCATAGCATTGGCCTTCTTTATTGCAGCTACACATTGTGTAGACATTTTCAGCGAGTTATCCACTACGACTCCAAGATCTCTCTCTTGGTCCGTCTCTGCCAGATCAGACCCCATCAACGTGTATTTATATTTAGGATTTTTGGCTCCAATGTGCATCACTTTGCACTTGGCCACATTGAACCCCATTTGCCATGTTGACGCCCACTCACCCATCCTCAACAGATCCCTTTGGAGTGCCTCACAATCCTCCCTGGTTTTCACCACCCGGAACAAGTTTGTGTCATCTGCAAATTTAGCCACATCACTGCTTACTCCCAATTCCAAATCGTTAATAAACAAGTTAAAAAGCATCGGACCGAGTACTGATCCCTGTGGTACCCCACTGCTTACCACCCTCCACTGAGAAAGTTTCCCATTTATACTCACTCTCTGTTTCCTATTTATAAGCCAGTTTTTGATCCACAAGAGGACTTGTCCTTTTATCCCATGACTATTGAGCTTACTTAGGAGCCTTTGATGAGGAACTGTATCAAAAGCTTTCCGGAAGTCAAGGTAAATAATATCTATTGGGTCCCCCTTGTCCACATGTTTGTTCACTCCTCAAAAAACACTAACAGGTTAGTGAGACAAGATCTTCCCTTACAGAACCCATGCTGAGTCTGCCTCAATAGTTTTTGTTCATCAATATGCCTACTAATTCTTTCCTTAATAACAGTTTCCACAAACTTACCCGGTATCGATGTCAGACTGACTGGCCTGTAATTTCCCGGATCTCCCCTGGAGCCCTTTTTAAAGATGGGAGTGACATTAGCTACCTTCCAGTCCTCAGGAATGGAGGCAGATTTTAAAGAAAGATTACATATTTTTGTCAGGAGATCCACAAGTTCACATTTGAGTTCTTTCAGAACTCTCGGATGAATGCCATCCGGGCCTGGTGATTTATTAGTTTTTAAATTGTCCCAATGGTTTTGACCTTCTCCGCTCTTCCTTTCAATTTCTTCCTCACATGTCCCCTCATACCAGAGAAGTTACCCCTTTTAAAGTTAAAAGTGGTTGTGTCAGTCTTTTTGGGCAACTCCCTATCTGTACAAATGTTAAACTCAATGACATTATGGTCACTGCTCCCAAGTGGTGTAATCACTTTTACATCTCTCACCAGGTCTTGGGTGTTACTTAGGACCAAATCCAGGATTGCCTCTCCCCTGGTAGGATCTGTGACCATCTGTTCCATAGCACAGTCATTGAGAGTGTCTAAGAACGCAATCTCTTTTTCCCGACTAGAACTCATATTGACCCAATCAATGTGTGGGTAGTTAAAGTCGCCTATTACAACACAGTTATGTTGCCCGCTCTGAGCCTGGTCACCGGAAGAACAGCATACCAACCCAACAAAATAAAATAAAAATAATTGGGTGACTTCTTACCATATGAGAGATAAAGGAATGTTCTCTCTATCTCTGTTTAGTTGCCCTAGTTCAGTTCTAGACATGTTTACTTTGTAGGGTATCAAAGTGTTGATCTATTTATGAGAACAACGTTCAATACCCAGATTTGAGTCCAGTATCTGACGAAGGCAGCTTGGACTCTCCAAAGCTTATACCCCCAAAATCTTGCTGGTTTCCAAAGTGCTACTGGGCTTGATTCTACCTTTTCTACTGCAGACCAATATGGCTACCTTCCTGAAACTAACTTCATGGGAAGTTCAATACCAAGTGATTTTTCACTCTTAATTTTTGTGCCGAAGTGGACTTCTTGAAAGACTTAAAGTTGTCAAGATGCCATGCCCCAAATATGCTAGAAAATGGCCATATAATCTCTTTCCGGCTACATAGTTCTGATTTCCAAAGAGCAGTATGTTGAACCATCCCCTCCCCATTCACCAGCCTTCACCTAAATGTGCTTGTCTCTGTCTGGGATGCACTGCAATGCACCTGACTAATGCAATCCTCTGCAATTCACACAGCCAATCAGCAATGGTTCTCCAGCAGTCTCTTACTTGCCAGACCCCTGGGACACTCAGTGCTTCTTGGGTGTGGAGGAAAGTCAATGGTTGACTGTATGCAAGACACTGGAGAGCCTCTTGGTAGCAGCACTGGCCAAGTGTATTGTGGTACAACTGGCCGGGGGGGGCAGCATCCATAGCTGAAGGTCAGAGAAGCTATGGGGAAGGCTCAGTGCAGTGCCTGTAAGAATCCTTTCTGTCCTCACAAAGTTCAGTATGCAAAGAAGGGGTTCCTTAAGGTGCAGTCTTATGATGTTAATTTCTAAGGGTAGCCATGTTGGTATGTAGTAGAATAGATCCAGGTGGGCAGCCAAGTTGGTCTGAAGCAGTAGAACAAAGTTTGAGTCCAGTGATACCTTTATTTGAGGTATGAGCTTTTGTGTGCACGCACACTTCCTCAGATACATTGAAATGGAAGGTAACAGTTCATTGATAAATATAGAGTATGATGACAGTTCATTGACATATATAGAAGTTGAACGGTAAATCCAAACAGACTTAACTGGTTATAACTGTTTAGATTTTGCATCTGTTAAAACACCATCATTATGCTGCATGCTGATTTACTATTCCCCCTCTCTATGTATCTCAATGAATGGTTCCTTACATCTGACTGGCACCCTCCCCGAACCAACCAACCCTTGACTGAATGCTAGGACTGCTACCTTGTTTTAAAATGTCTTTCAATGTCTACATGTTTTGAATGTTTTTAATAGTGGATTTTTATGGTTTTAATTGATTATATAATGTATTGAATTAATTGTTGTAAACTGCCCTGAGCCCCACACAAGCAGGGAAGGGCGGTTAAGAAATCTAATTAGTGGTTCTAAGCCACTAATGGCAGTTGTCAAACAAAGGTTGAGGCTCAGTGACTAGCCCAAGGTGACCCTGTGAGTACCATGGCCAAGTAAGTATTTGAACCTAAGTGTCCCGGGTCCTAATCCAGCAATCTAATTACTACACCACACTGGTGTAGAACTTGAAGAACTTTGGTCTTCTAGTTCTTATAGAGCATCTACCTACATGGGCCTTATTGGCGTAAAGAACTAAAAGAAAATCTGTTTCCAAATCCAGTCTCCCCTTTCAGAATGTTATAAGATCTTATGCAGCTGAGCAAGTGGATTTTAGTATCTCTCCCTCTGGGTTTTTCCCCCTCTTTAGCTGATTTTCAGGGGAGGGAAGAAGAAGAAGAAGAAGAAGAAGAAGAAGAAGAAGAAGAAGAAGAAGAAGAAGAAGAAGAAGAAGAAGAAGAAGAAGAAGAAGAAGAAGAAGAAGAAGAAGAAGAAGAAGAGGAGGAGGAGGAGGAGGAGGAGGAGGAGGAGGAGGAGGAGGAGGAGGAGGAGGAGGAGGAGATTGGATTTAGACCCTGCCCTTCACTACCCAGAGGAGTCTCAGAGAGGTTTACAGACTCCTTTCCCTTCCCCTCCCCACAACAGACACTCTGTGAGGTAGGTGGGGCTGAGAGAGCTCTGACAGAAACTGCTCTTTCAAGGACAGCTCTTGTCAGAACTATGGCTTGCCCAAGGTCACCCAGCAGGTGCAACTGGAGGAGTGGGGAATCAAACCCAGTTCTCCCAGATTAGAGTCCACGCACTTAACCACTACACCAAACTGGCTCTCAGCATAGCATAGGCCAATCTCATCAGATATCGGAAGCTAAGAAGGGTCAATACTTGGAAGGAAGGCCACCAAGGAAGGCTCTGCAGAGGAAGGCACTGACAAACTGCCTCTGCTTCCCACTTGCCTTGAAAGCCCCTTGCTGGGGTTCCCATAAGTCAGCTGTCACTTGATGGCTCTTTACACACACACACATACACAGCTGACTCTCAACTGCTCTCAGCAGTGAGAGCAATGAGAATGCTCAGTCATCTTTAGTCTGCTTAAGAGAAGATTCTTCTTATTTTTTTTTAATGTAAAACTCGTATTTGTCTCCTATAAGTCCCCTTGGGTATGCTGAAGCTCCTACTTGATCTGAAGGTGCCTTCCTTTGCCCTTTGTGATAAGCACTCGGTCATGAATTTTGTTGCTAGAAGGAAATGACAAGAACAATACCAACAAGGTTACCCCTTGTCGAACCCTTCCGTCCTTTGGGTGGAAACAGGCTCCCTGGTTTATTATAGAGCTGGGTGACCTGAAAAGAGTGGGAGACACTTACAATGGCTCTGGCAGAAAATTTGCAGTGAATATAACAGCATGTGCTATAGAGCCCACTGGTGACCTACAAAACAGCAGTGACAGCAGAAAAGGAATGCTGCTTCTCTGCTCCCATTGCATCAGCTAGTTGACAACAATCCCTGTTGTTTAAGGTATCTTGGCATCTGCTGACTCCTGAATCTGAGCCTTTATTGACTCAGGGACAAAAATTAGTTGTGATACCTTTGCCAAGTTTTTTGGCAATGAAATATTGCATATACACACTGATCTGGATGCTTGTTGTAACATAGGTCAGTCAGAAGAAATGTATAATACATCATCTGGTCTGTTTGTGGACTATTTTGACCCAATTATCATAATGGGTCTTGACAGGGTCCCAGGATCTGAGATGGCCATGACTTGTGCCCTTGGATCCTTTCCCATCCTGGCTGCTAAAATGAACCAAGGACCACATCAATGAGCCCTTGATGTCCATCAAAAATTTGTCACTAGCTCAGGGTAACTTCCATCAGGCACTCACAGAAGAAGTAATCTGTCCACTACTTCAAAAAAATCCCTACAGAAAAACGATGTGGTCAATAATCCCCTAGTTTTTAATCTACTGTTTCCTGGCAAAGTGACTGAGAAAGAAGTAGCCAACCAACTTGAGGTCTTCTTGGATAAATCATCTGCTCTGGACCCTTCTCAGTCTGGCTTCAGGCTAGGCTATGAGACAGAGACAGCTCTGGTGGCTTTGGTTGATGACCTCAATCTGAATGTAGACAAAGGCCATGTTTTTTGTTGCTCCTACTGGATTAATCTGCAGCCTTTGATATGGGGGACCATGCCATCTTGTTGAGACATTTGGAGACAGAAAAAGGATGTGCTCTAAACTGGTTCAAGTATTTATTTATTTGCATTTTTGATTTGCCTAATCTCCACAGTTGTGGGGCTCTAGGCAATGTACAGATTTAAAACAATAAAAGTCATAGAAGCCATGATCAAAACATATAATTCACTAAATAAAATCAAGTGGTGAAATTTTGTGGCTCCCTCCCATTTTGGGCCTGTGGGTGCCTCAGGGGTATATGAGAGGAGGAAATTAGATCCTTCAGGGGACAGAGATCCGGAAAGGGTGCTAGCCATGATGTAAGCTATCGCGGCCCTCAACCAATGCCTGGTGGAACATCTCTGCCCTACCGGCCCTGAGGAACTACATGAGATCCCACAGGGCCCTGGTATTATTTGGCAGAGAGTTCCACCAGGTTGGGGCCAGGGCCAAGAAGGCCCTAGCACTGGTTAAGGACAGCTGGATGTCTCTCGGGTCAGGAACCAGCAGCAAATTGTCCTGTGAAGGGCATAACACTCTCCTGGGGGTATACCAGAGGATATACTGGAAATAATTCCTCGCAGACCAAACTCAGAAGGGTTGCCCTCAGAAACCAGTTGACACCTATCATGTGGGATACCACAGGGCATACTATTATTCCCCATTCACTTCAAATTCTATGTATAGTCCGTAGGACTAATCATTCATAGTTTTGGGGTTGGCTATCATCAATATGCTGATGACATCAAGCTCTATATCTCCTTATCCAAATCTCTTGCTGATGTGGTAGAGGTCCTGAATTGCTGCCTGTCCACTGTAGTTAAAAGGCCAAGAGTGAACAAATTGAAACTAAATCCTGGAAAGACAGAGGTAATGCTGGCTGGGAAAGCAGAGATCTTGGAGGACATGGTGATCCCCACTTTTGATAGAGTTCAGCTGACCCATATGGACTTGGATAAGAACCTAGGGGTTATTACTGGATCCAACATTACTGCTGGAGAAACAAGCTAATGCAGCTACAAAAAACCCCAACCCCCTTTCTAAAAATTTAGTTTAGCCCAGAAGATGATGACTCGGCTAATCTGACCATCTGCATCCATGCCACAGTAACATCAAGACTAAACTACTGTAATCCACTCTATATGGGTCTCTCCTCAAAGTCATCTTGGAGACTCCATTTGGGACAGAAAGCCACAGCTTTGTTATTATCAGGACCTAGGCAGCCCATGCATATTAGCCTCATTCTGCAGCCATTCCACCTGCTGTCCATCAGTTAAGAATATAAGAACATAAGAGAAGTCACGTTGGATCAGACCAATGGCCCATTCAGTCCAACACTCTGTGTCACACAAAGGCCAAAATCCAGGTGCCATCAGGAGATCCAGAAGCCCTCCCACTGTTGCCCCCCAAACAACAAGAATACAAAGAATCACTGTCCCAGAAATAGTGTTCCAGCTATACCTTGTGGCTAACACCCACCAACCAACCTCTGTTCCATATGTTTATCCATTCCCCTCTTGAAACTGTCTATGCTTGTAGGCACCACTACTTTTTGCAGCAGTGAATTCCACATGTTAATTACTCTTTGGGTGAAGAAATACTTCCTGCTATCTCTTCTAACCCAACTCCCCAGCAATTTCATTGAGTGCCCACCAGTTCTTGTATTGTGAGAAAGAGAGAAAAGGACTTCTTTCTCTCCCTTCTCTATCCCAGGCATAATTTTGTAAACCTCTGTCATGTCACCCCTCAGCCATCATTTCTCCAAGCTAAAGAGCCTTAACTTCTTTAATCTTTCTTCAAGGGGAAGGTGTTCCACCCCCTTAATCATTTTAGTTGCCCTTTTCCTCACTTTTTCTGAGGCTAAAATATCTTTTTGAGGTCCAGTGACCAGAACTGTTCATAGTATTCCAAATGAGGCCGCACCATAGATTTATACAGTGGCATTATGATACTGGCTGATTCCTCTTCCTAATAATCCCCAGTACAGCATTTGCCTTGTTTATTGTAGTCACACACTGAGTTGACATTTTCAGTTACCAAGTTCAGTCCAAGGCATAGGGCATCACATACAAAGCCCTTTATGGCCTTGGACTCTCATAACTGTGGGGCCACCTCCCCTTCTATACTCTGGTGTGATGTCTGATCAGGGCCTTCTCCAGGTGCTAAGGGGCAAGATCAAGAACGGCCTGTACACCTGCACTCTATGTTATGGCCCCCACCTTGTGGAATGGCCGGCTGATGAGATCGGAAAGGCTCATACTATCCTGGCATTTCACAAACTATGCAAAACTGAATTATTCCAGAGGGCATTTTTACAAACATAGAATTATAATGGAATGATTCAGGAAGAATGCCTTAATAAAGAGAAAGAGACTGTAGACTATACGACTGTATATTGTGTGTGCTATCTGATGCTGTATGTGTTATCCTATTATGTAATTTCTCTATCATAAAATATGCCATGTTAATACTTATGCTTTGTTTCAGCTTGGTCCAGATCTTTTACTTGGTTATAATTTCTGCAGCCCTAATCCTGTTTCATTGCTTACTGAATGCCCCTTTCTCTTGACTGCATTGACTTATACTGTGCAATCCACTTTTGAGTCCCAGTGAGAAAGGCAGATTACAAATATTGTAAATAAATAAAATAAAAAGACTACAAATATTGTAAATAAATAAAATAAAGAATAACAATAATGCAATTGATAAATAGTATGCCTGAAGACATAGTCAAAGTTATGCATTTTTAAACCCACTGATTCCAAGGGAAGCATTAAACATGTGCTGAAATCTCACCTATGGAAGTTAACACCCTGACCTGGATAGCCCAGGCTAGCCCAGTCTCATCGGATCTCAGAACCTGAGCAGGATTGGTCCTGGTCAGTATTTGGATGGGAGACCACCAAGGAAAGTTCAGCATTGCTATGGAGAGGCAGGCAATGGCAAACCACCTCTGAATGTCTCTTGCCTTGAAAGCCCTGTGGGGTTGCCATAAGTGGGCTGCGACTTGAAGAGGAGGAGAAGGAGGAAGAAGAAGAAGTAGTAGCCATCAATAGAACTTAAAAAAAATGCTCCCAAGCACTTATTGCAAACTTCTAAGAGATTCACAGAAGAGGGCTGTATAAACCTAGAAGGCAAGATTCCTTTTTGTTTGAATTGCCTCCAGAAATGCTGTTGAAAGGCTGTTAAACAGTTATTTCAAAAATTCACTAAAATCCATTTGCTTTGGCCAAGCTGAGCTCCAAGGAGTCCTGCTCTTTCTCATCAAGATATTTCCTAAGGTAGTTAACGTGATTCCTACGAACCCCCAAACCATTTCCCCTGAACAGTTTCTATATACAAAAGTTCTGTTTCAGACACCATCCAATTATTATTACAAGACTGTAGGGGGGGTGGGAGCAAGGAAATATTAGCATTCCCATGAATTTTTGTATCGACATACCTGGATTGTTTGGCTCTGATAGACTTTAATTACATGAAAATTAAAACTGTAAATTCCTTTTCTTGGTGCCACGAAGACAGACTCCAATGTAAAGAAATTCCCCACATTTACTAGGATCTACAAATTAAAAGGGGGGAAAAAAAGAATTAATGCAAGCATTCAGTGTGCTGGAAAAGAATATAATTAGTTTGCTATAGATGCAAGATTCATTACCATGGCTATTCTTGACTAAATTTGAGCTTGGTTCCTTATTTCATTCCAATATTTGTTTATACTAATATATTGCACATTAGATTATTATTTGCTTACATAGGAAAAGATTTATTTTCAGCCAGATATAACTTCCCAGAAATTGCTTTCTAATGCTGAAATTCTATGCAGATTCATTTTGGAGAAAGCGTCAGCTGGACTTGTTTCTGAGTATGCATGCCTAGGATCAGGTTGCAACTGCTTTGTAAGTACTTCTAAGGAACAAGCCTCCTTGTTCCGTTTGTTTTAAGATTGTTGGGATTCCTATAGAAGTCAGTGTGTTTAATATGCATTTTCAGCACCACAATCCAAGATCTCCAAGGACATCAGTGCTACCCAAGTAGCCACTCAAATACAGTGGGAATGTGCTGAACACCAACAGCTGCACTGAGAACACACTGGCAGCACAAAGGCACGATGTTACAATATATTGGACACTGCAGGGAGGAGATAAGCTAGCTAGTGCCTAGTGCACATGTTTAAGACTGGGACTTGCAATGCCTCAAAACCGTGACCTCAAATGCCAACCAATCCCCAGATGGGCAGACATCTTGATCTTAGGAGAACATAAGACGGGTAGCCGTGTTAGTCTGTCTATAGCAGTAGAAAAGAGCAAGAATCCAATAGCACCTTAAAGACTAACAAAATTTGTGGCAGGAATATGAGCTTGGATGAGTCACTGCTGACTTCTTCAGATATCTGAAGAAGTCAGCAGTGACTCAGAAGAACACGGATACAGTTCTAAAGGTCATAAGAACATGACCTGTTGCATCAGAAGAGTGATCCATCCGTTCCAGCACTGTGTTTCACACAATAGCCAAAGAATTGCCCTGGAGGAACAACAACCTGGATGCAGAGGCCAAGGCCTTCCCCTGATGTTGTCTGCTAACACTAGGTTTCAAAAGTTTACTGTCTGTGAATATGGAGGCTCCCTTTACTCACCAGGACGAGTAACCATTGATGGACCGCTCCTCCATTAATCTAATTCCCTTTTAAAGCCATCTCTGCTCAGGGTCACCACTACCTCCACCAGTAGAGAATCCCACAGTTTAATAACTCATCAATAAAGTATCTCTTTTGCCTGCCCTAAATTTATCAACTTCATTGGGTGCCTCCAAGTTCTAGTATTATGAGAAAGTGAGAAAAAGTTCCCTTTGTCCATTGTCCCCACCCCATGCCATGATAACTACTGAATTTGCAGTCGGGCACAGGCCTGTGCTCATACCTACTATGAAGCATTTATGCATTGTGCCTCATACAAGTGTGCTTGATTCCCATAACCTTTCCCTACCTTTAATCCTATATGAGCATTTCTTTGTGTCTGCAAATATTTATACACATAGCAAGCAATGCATTTGTGATATTGTATGCATGGGGGGGGGGCATGCCTTATCAAGTGTGTGTTGCTTCAAAGGAAACCATGTGGGCACTGATTTTCATATGATGTCCCTCAGTCAGTGGTTTCACATGGTCACAGGAATCCTGATACTTATTCTAAGTTCCCTGACTTCAAAGATGTTCTCTATTGACTTCAATGGAGAGATCAAGTTTGGGTGCACTAAGCAATGTACCCATGGAATCCCCACTGAAGTCAGCAGGAAACCCATATCTGGCAAGTACATCATGAACAGGTTGGAGCATACATAGAATTCTGGATCAAGTTGAATGCTTGCCACTGAGAGGACCATGGCCTGGATCAGCTGGAAGATTTCTACATGCACTAGGGTCCTTGCACAAGTGGGAGTGCAGGGGGGGAAACCCTCATACTAGCCCCTTGTACCAAGTTATTGACATTGCACAAGATCTTGCACAAGCCAAAGTGTGCTGTTTACATTTCCGCTAATGCATCGCTGGATCCAAACCTGGGAGCACAGCCAGTGATAGACAGGTAAGGTCCTCTAGTGACTTTTGCTGACATGTTTCTTGGCTTTTCCACAGGTACAAAAAAATACAAAACAAAAGTGCACCCATCCATTTGGGTGGACTTGTAACAAATAGATGCAGTCCAAGGAAAAGTAATGTTTAATTAATGAAGGTATACTCAGTGTTAAATAAGACATTTTTAAAAGTTGGCCTGATATACTGGATCATACCAAAGGTCCAGCCTAGCCCAGCATGACTTTCTCTCACTGTGAGCAACCAGATACTCCTTGGAAACTTAAAAGCAGGGAAATAGCTCTCCCTTGTCATTGAAAAATTGTAGTACTTCTTAGTATGGAGGTTCCATTTAATCATCATGGCTAATACACATTGATAGGTCTGTCCTCCATGGATATACCTAATTCCCTTTGAAACCAAATAAACAAGTGACCATCAATGTGTTCTGTGGCTGGGAGCTTCACACATTTATCACTTCTCCGGTGAGTTGATATTTCACAGTATTTATTCTGGCTTTGAAATTCATTATGTTTGAGTTCTCCATAGATTAGGGGATGTTTCTTCCCATTGTTTTTCTTCCCATGCTCTGAGACCAGTGGTTCTCAATTTTTGTTTGAAGAAGAACTCATTTCTAAACGTACTCTAATTTCCTGGATCTACTTGTAGTATAATTTCAAACAACTTCCCCCTTCCTAATACAAAATGCAAGAAACACACATCAGTTAACACTAAGTTTGTCTGTCTGTCTGTCTGTCTATCTATCTATCTTGAGCAACCATCTGTGATTCATGGCTATTTTGCACCCTGTGCAGAGGCAAACCCAGATTTGTCAACAAGCCTTCCAGAATTTGCTGTCCCAGCCTTCACCCTTCTTTACTCTTTACTGCTATAGCCATTTTGTGTTTTGTGTATCTCTGCATCCTGGTTTCAGCTGGCTCTTGTTTGTAAACACCTGTCTCACCTTCTGCCCAGAATATAAGGGCTGATGGATCTTTGTTCTTACTTGTATCTGACAAAGTGAACAGAAGAGAAGCCATGTTGGATCAGGCCAACAGCCCATCCAGTCCAACACTCTGTGTCACACAGTGGCCAAAACCCAGCTGCCATCAGGAGGTCCATCAGTGGGGCCAGAACTACAGAAGCCCTCCCACTGTTGCCCCCCAAGCAACAAGAATACAGAATATCACTGCCCCAGACACAGTGTTCCCTCTATACCTTGTGGCTAATAGCCAGTGATGGACCTCTGTTCCATATGTTTATCCAATACCCTCTTGAAGCTTGCATACCCTGGAATATTTTGTTGGTGTTTAAGGTGTTATTGGACTTAAAATTTGGTTTTCCTATGCCAAAGAGAATTCTCTAAGTACAAAGTGTTTTTGTTTCCACAGCACAAATGAGCACACATGAAGCTATCTTATACTGAAGCAGATAATCAGTGTCAGTATTGTCTACTCAGACTGGGAGAGGCTGTCCTGTGGCTCAGGTGGAGGTTTTTCACATCACCTACCACCTGGTCCTTTTAGCTGGAGGTGCCAGGGATTGAACCTGGAACCTTCTGCATGCCGAACAGAAGTTCTATCACTGAGCCATAGCCCCTCCTCAGGATTAGCTTCCCCTCCCCATTTTCATAGCTAGTGGTCAAGAACCTACACAGGAAAGTTGTTTTGTTTTTAGGTCATGGGAGTTTTGTTGGGGTAATCCCAGTTGACTTCTAGGGTCTTCAGTGCAGCTTCAAGCACAGTTGTTATATGAGGTCAAAATATTCAAATGCTTCAAAAATTGAATCTCATGTTTAGAGATTCCTTCAAATACTTCAAGCAACCTGTTTATGGATTATACTAACATTTGGCAGCCTATGTCTTTCTCAAAGTTCACTCTCACATAACGGCCACTCAAAAAGCTATCCCTTAATCCAGGTCATTGTGTCTTATCATGATTAAACAGTATCTGCATAAATGATATCATTCAGAATACCAGGATTGAGTCAGATCTAGAAGACCTGTGCAAATTTCAGTCATGGTTATTACGATCCAGGTCCATTAAAATCAAGGCAAGTTTGAACATTGGCTTCAAGGGCATCAGGATATCACTCTTACACCATAAGCAGTTATCTGCTAAATAAATATCTGCTTCAGTCCTTCTGTTTTGTGATAATGCTATGGAGCAGACCTCATCATCAGCTTTTAACTTCATGTGCTCATAACTGAGCCATAAGTCTGTCTGTGTTATCTCTCTATACCACCCAACCCTCAGCATTATCTCTAATTTAAAACATATTTCTAAAAAGAGCTGGACTTTGCACACACACAAAAAAAGAAAAGAAATGTGATTAAAATGAAAACATGAATGACATGCACAGAGAGAGCATCAGGGTGGTGTACCGGCAATAGCATTGGTCTAGTATTGGCCAGACCAGGCCAATCACTCTCTCAACTTAATTCGTCTCATAGGTTTGTTAGAAGGATAAAAACAAAGCAGGAAAAGCATACATATATCCTTGACCACCTTGAAAAAAGTGTGATAAAAGTGTAATAGATGCATCTCCAGTTGCATGCAAGTCTTTCAGAGTGTTTGTTTTGAAGAAAGCTTCACTGCTCTCCATAGATTTAGTATTTATTTACTTACTTATTTATTTATTTGATTAGAGTTTTATACCACCCTTCCTGCAAGGGGGTTCAGGGCAGTTCACAGCATTGCTTTATAAAACATATAAAATCCAATAAACAGTTAAAATATAAATATATAGATTAAATTGAAACCCCCACATGGTGCCATAATCCAATTCTAGCCCTCCAATTTGTATTAGAAATGGGGGAGGGAGATGGAAGCAGGTAGTTATTACAGCAGTGTGCAAAATAGCCATGAAAACCATTACAAACCAAAAAAAGTAAATCCCACTATATTCAAATATGTGTACTCCTGAGTAATGGTGCACAGGATTCAAGACCATCAGTGCAATCCTGCACAGAGTTATACTCTTCTAAACCCAATGAAGTCAATGGGCTTAGACGGGTGTAACTCTGCTTGTCCTGACTTGAATGGCCCCAGCTAGCCCAATCGTCTCAGACCTCAGAAGCTAAGCAGCGTTGGCAGTGGTTAGTACTTGGATGAGAGACCATCAAGGAAGTCCAGAGTCACTACACAGAGGCAGGCAATGGCAAACCACCTCTGAACTCCTCTTGCCTTGAAAACCTTACAGGGTCACTATAAGTCAGTTGTGACTTGACAGCACTTACCACCAACAACTCTGCTTAGATTGCACGGTAGGTCACTTAATATGGGAACTAAGTAAGGGAGCAATGAAAATAACCTTGATAATCAAGCTGAACATTCTGGGGCAATGGTGATTAAGCCATATTCTGGGGCAATGGTGATTAAGCTAAACTATGGGGCAAACCATAGTTTAGAGATGAAGGTTCCTGAACTTCACTTCCAGGGCTACCTCAGTCTCTTAAAACAAAGTCCATATGAATTTTTCCAGAAGGACTGAGAAAGGCCCTTGTCTTGAAAGTTGCTGCCGGTGTGAATAGACCCTATTAAGCTAAATAGTCCATAATATATTAATTTAATAAATAGTCCATAATATAAAGCAGTTTTATCATATAGCTTCTTTTACAAAAGTCAAGAGGAAATAGGATTTCACCTTGATCATTCTTGGAAAGCATCACATGTACCTTTTTCATGCCCCCATTAGCAGCACTATGTAAATTCACCCCATTACACCTCACTTCTAAATGCATTTGTATGACCTCAGTCAAAATTACATTCAAGCTCACTTGGTTAGCATTTGCAACTTTGACCTAAAATCAATACAGCTTCCTTCCAAATCAGTCTGATTTTGGAGCTGAGCAATGGGGGGGAGGCAATAACTGTCTTTCCATACAACAAACAACATATGTTGGCTTCTTCTCCAGTCTCAATTGGAATGAGCATGAAGTCTTGAGAGTGAAATATGAGTGTAGGTGAATGGGTCATTTCTTATAGGCAAGCAGGAACTCAAGAACATGTCCGGAAGATGAGTAATTAATTATATGGTACTTAGGTAATACAATTGTGGGGGGGAACCACTTAAAATTCAAGGCTCGTCCCCTAAGCCTGGACCAAAAAGCATTTCCATGGCTTGTCTTCTTCTTCTCCATTGAGACAAGCAGCTGTCTGATATTTGGCCCGTATCTAAGCCTCTTTCACATCCACCTGTCTCCCAGCCCCTTGAAAAGGTTAATGACACCATGACTGAGTAAACTACAAGATTCTGAGACCTCTTTGTAGTCATGGGAAAGGCTGAAGATCCATCACTCTCTCTCTGTCTCTCTGAGAATATGCTCAGGAAGAGGAACTTTCGGGGGCTTAATTAGACCATTGGGCTAATATTTGCAAAGGCACGCTCCTCCACCAGCTAGTGTACATAATGAGAAGAGGCTGAGCAAGAAAATAGCTGATAGGAGAATATTAGACAATTCCCAAGAAGAGGCATGCATTTCAAGCTGCAGCTGACATCACACAATTGCAACTCTCCTCTCTCTCTTTTCATACTTTCTATTTGAGTATCATCAAGCCAAAATCAAGACCTTTTAAATTGCATTGTTTTCAGTGGGAGAAATACAAGCACATACGTAACTCTCCATTAGAAGGAAATAGATTTTTGAAGTATTCTGAAGTATAATACTTCTGTGGGTCATGAGACGGATGTGATAAATGATTTAAACTGGCATCCCAATCTTTTACATTGGAGAAAGAATGAATAAATATGTCTCTTTGGTATAGACTGGTCTTATAGTTGAGGTTTTGCTAGGAAAGAAAGGAGTGTGTAAGAAGCCTTCCCAATAGTGCTATATTCTTCAGCAATTCAACTAAGGTGTGGTGAATCTTACAAAGGACTGCCCGTGTATGTCTTGCAGGGTGACCTGACTCTGCTTGACTGCAAATATCTGCTTCCAGTCTGGAAGAGTGCTATATTCTTCCCACTGCGATTGTTTCAGAAAAATCATTTTGTGGGTTGCAAGCTGCATCTAAATACCATTTAGAGATTCTGACACCTTACAAAGTGATAAAAGGTTGGCAGTGCTGGGAGACTTGAGTGTGAATCAAACAAGAATCTTCTGAGGAATCTTTAGAAGTTATCAGAATGCCACTATCAGAACCTTACAAAAAAGCATTCTTCCCCCATAAATTTCATTCAGATCCCCCGTCATGCACACTATACATCTGTGGTTCAGTGTATATTTACTTCCAAGTAAGCCTCTTTGTATGTGATCTGGCTTCCAGAGTACAGACAGAAACAGTGTGACCTCTGTATTCTGCCCTTCCTTCAGATAACTTACAAGTACCTTAAAACTGGCTGTTATGGACCTGTCTGGTCTTCAGACTTATTGTGTACAGAGATGTATTTTTAAATAAAATCATGGGAATGTGAGCTTTTAAGTGACAAGTACTTCCAATTGTGAATGTTTAATTGCTGACATGATTCACTGGGAGCCCTCGGTATATAGCATCAAAATCAATAAATCATAAAAAGTAGTTAAACTTCCGTTCAAGACAGCCCTGTTACAACCTTATGATTAATTCAGCCAACAGACTCCAAATGTGTAAATGCAGCCTGGCTCAGTTCAGTGAAATGGTTATAACTTCATTGGACAAGGGGGAAAAAAACTATTGGCTGTCAGAGGAGAGGAGTCGATTGCTCCTGAGTCTTCCCCATCCCTTTGTAAGTTTCAGCCCATCGTTTTCCATGGAGCATTATGAAGAGTTCACAGATTGACTCCCACCTGTTGATCGCCAGTCGCCACCTCTTCTCCCTGTACCCATCTCTTCTCAATTTAATGAGGAAATGCCGTCCCCTCCGACCACCCACATACCCCTCCAGTCTCGTCCAATTCTCAAGAGAGACTTACATTTTTTAAAAAAATGTTCCTTACTCAGACAAAATTAGGTTCCTAAACCCGTTTTCTCTCTGTGTTAATCTACTTCTTAAATGGCCCCACACAAAAGAAACCCCCGTGGTGTCTTTTCCCCCTTTTCCCCTACAACCAGCAGTATTTATTTCTTGCTATCCTTCCCCCCCCCTTCTTTTTACCTGATCGAAGTAGATTATCCTGGTTTTGTTGCTCATCTCCGAAGGTTCGTGGTTGGTACTCCTGACAGCCGAGAAAGCAACCTTGGAATTAGCCGCCCGTACGGAGATCCCCAGAGGAGAAGAGGACGAGCCTTTGGAGTCGGTCGCCGGGTTGGAATCGCAAACTACCAAACATTTCCCTTCCAGCACGATGGGCTCTGTGTCGTTCTGCGCCCAGACCGGGAAAGCGGGGAGAGCCAAAGCCAGGAGGACGGTCGGCACCATGGACAGCGCCCTGCTTGAAGCGCCCATGTTCAGCACCGAGGGGCGGACAGCGAAGCCTGGCTCGGAGCGTTGCCCCCGACGCCTCTCTTCTCCACACTTGCACCACCACCACAAAGCCAGCGAGAGCAGCCGTACCAACAGCGGGGAGAGGAGGGGAGGGAAAATACATACACACACTCTCTCTTTTTCTTTCTTTCTCTCTCTCTCTCTCACACACACCACTAGCCGCGCATTAGCAGCGGTAGCTTCCCTTGCACACTTCCAGCAATCCCGGGAGGAAAGTCCGCGCTCCCCCTTGCTTCTTTTTGGTGGTTGTGTTGTCGCCGTGGTCCTTTCAAGAGCGCTTGAAAAACACCCTCCCAAACACCTCCGAGACGAAACCGGCACTTCCCTGCGCCCCGTCCTTTGCCGTCCAGCCCCCCTCCGCATCCAGGAGGAGAAGAGAGGGGGGGGGAAGCCCTAAGGTGAATTATTGATGAGAGAGAGACACAGAGAGAGAGAGATCAGGAAGAAATAAAAACGTTTGACGTAGCCATGATTCTTTCCACCGCGACCCTTTCCCGTTCGTGTCCTGCAGGAATCTAAGCAGACGCGCTCGGCTAGTAGGGAGGGCAGGCGCGCGTCCTCCCAACTGGCTCCCAGACTGTGCGGCTCAGCTCATTTGCCAAGATCCTTCGCAGAAGCGGAGTTCCCCCAGCTCTTTACCACGATCTCTCCCCCCCCCCCCCGGCGTCACAGCATACCGAAGCACGCCCAGCCCTCTCCGTGCACGACCAGCAGCCTCTCCCGTTTACACGAGCACAGGAGCCCTCCCCATGTCCCAGGCGTAACTTTTAAGTGATGGGGAGCGTGGGTGGAGTGGTGGGAATCACGAAACGGGACTGCTTGTTGTCCCAAGGAAACATTTCTATGCTTCGCGTGACTGCAGAAGATATATTTGCGTGAGTCTGTATTTAAATATTGACCCAAAAAAGGCCAATACAACCGTTAAGGGAATACAAACAGTCAAGGCTCTTAACCCTTTCAGGACTGTGGAATAACGTCCAAAGCATGAGAGTTGTAAACTGGGATGTTCTGCTGTACCTAAATGTGTCCAGAAACACCTCCCCCCCCTCTCTCTCTCTTTCTCTCTCTCTCTCTCTCTCTCTCTCTCTCTCTCTCTCCCCCCCCTTCCCCATTGCATAGCTAAGGTAGGCAGACCTTCGATTATTCGGTTTCTTGGTGCAACAACCAAAATTAGCCAGCTCAAAAATGAAGTGACAGAGAAGTGGCTTCCAAGTGCTTCTCCCCCATTTCAAGATAGGCTTTGCTCCATAGTGCTGACTAGTGGCTCCCCTGGAGTTGTCACCAGGTGATAGCTACATTCATTTCCTTATTATGTGGTATGCAAGAGTAAACCAACATATTGAGGGGGGGGACTATTTCAAGACTGTTTTCTTCTGCTTCTGTTACTCTTCTTTCCATGTGCTAGCCTTCCCCTCATTAACATGTATCAAATAAAAAATAAAGAGATTTCTTGCAGCACTTTAAAGATACAGAAAAAAATGGTTACCCCTTGTGATGGAGCTAGGAAAGTCACAAGTCCAGAGGTACAGAATGAAGAATCCCAAACCATCTAGATACCCCTGACTTTTACCCCACTTTTAAAGTGCTGCTATTTTTGCTGCAACCAACTAAGACAGCTATCCCTCTGGAGTAAACAAACTATCGGTTTAAAACTATGAAATGATCAGCCATTTATGATTAGTGAAGGATGCTTAAGAAGAAAGATAAGTAGACCTTTTGGTGTAGTGGTTAAGTGCGCAGACTCTAATCTGGGAGAACTGGGTTTGATTCCCCACTCCTCCACTTGCAGCTGCTGGATGACCTTGGACAAGCCATAGTTCTGTCAGTGCTGTTCTCTCAAGGACAGTTCTTGGGAGAGCTTTCACAGCCCCACCTACCTCACAGGGTGTCTGTTGTGGGGAGGGGAAGGGAAAGGAGTTTGTAAGCTACTCTGAGACTCCTAGTGAAGGGCAGAGTATTAAATCCAATCTCTTCTTCATCATCTATTAACTCATGCTTGCCCTGGTAGTTAGAGTGCAGTGCATGGACATTGGATACCTGATTTCATATCGATGCTCATTTTGTCATGTGGGGAAAGCTATCAAGGAAGGAAATGTAACTTGGGAAAAGGTGAGAATGCAAAGGACCAGTATGAAAATATGGAAGGCCCTTGTGCCTTAGGGCTGTGACTAGGGAAGGACTGCAGTCGTTTCCCTTGGGCAGTAAGACTTATTCTGACTCTTAGCTGAGAGCGAATGATCAGGCCTTTCCAAAGCTTATACTTTGTGGGCTTGGCTGGTAACATCTCATGTGGATGAGGAGTGGTGGTGGCAGCTACAAGCATGGACAGTTTCAAGAGGGAATTAGATAAACATATGGAGCAGAAGTCCATCAGTGGCTGTTAGCCACAAGGTATAGATAGGAACTCTCAGTCTGGGGCAGGTGATGCACTCTATTCTTGGTGCTGGGGGGGGGGGCAGCAGTGGGAGGGCTTCTAGTGTCCTGGCCCCACTGCTGGACCTCCTGATGGCACCTGGTATTTTTGGCCACTGTGTGACAGAGTGTTGGACTGGATGGACCATTGGCCAAATTCAACATTGGCTTCTCTTATGTTCTTATGAGTGCTACTTTGGAACCCAGTCTGAGATTTCTGGATGGTTTGGGATTCTTCAGTCAGCACTTCCACCAAAGGGGTCTATTTTCTCTGGACTTCAGACTTTCTTGGCTCCATCACAATCCATTTTCCCATATATAGTTCCAGGTGGTCAGCCATGTTGGTCTGAAGCAGTAGAACAAGTTTAGAGCCCAGTGGCATCTTTAAGATCAACAAAGGTTTAATCAAGGTATGAGCTTTTGTGTGCATGCACATTTTTTCAAATACATTGGGATGCTTCCAATGCTTCCTTTAAGCAATGGAATGCTTATTGGTGCCAATAGTCTCTAAATGACTTCTCTTGATCTCATTCCCATCTTCATGGAGAACCGGGTTTGAGTCCCCACTCCTCCTCATGCAGCCAGCTGAGTGATGTTTTCATTGAGCAATTCACTACAACCCCAAGTTCTTTTCCCTGGCAAACAGAGACAGGGCTTTTTCAGTAGTGACACCTGATTTATGGAATGCCCTTTTCCTTGAGGTTCAGCTGGTGCTTATGTGGCTTTGTTTCAGGCACTAGGGCAAAATGTTTCTGTTCATTCAGAGTATTATTTGTTTGTTTAATTCATTTCTACCCCACCTTTCTTTTGATGGGGACTTAAAGTAGCTTCCATTGTTCTCCTCTTCATTTTATCCTCACAACAACCCTGTGAGGCTGAGAGTGTGTGACTGGCCCAAGGTCACCCAGTGAGCGTCCATAGCACAAGTGGGGATTTGAACCTAGGTCTCCCACTCTTAACACCACACTGTTGATTTTTAAAGCACTATTCCAGCCTGGAAACTGGTATTTTAAGCTGTCTGTGGTCTGTTTTATGGTTTATGATGATGGTATGCTGAGCTGGGGCTTTTTAAATTAATTCCCTTTTAATGTTTTGGGTTTTTATTGTTTTTATTTTGTAAGTCACGTTGGGCTGGTTCTTAGAGAGGCAGCATAACTGGTTTTCCCCCCTAAATAAAGAAATTATAGTTACAGCCCCTCAAGAAGAGTGACTTCTCATACAGTCTGGCCCTTAAGACTATGCAAGCAATACAGAGGTTTATTCAATTTCAGCCTTCTTCGCTGGTAATTGAAATCATCCACTTTATAAGCAGCAGGAAAGGTTGAAATGAGCTTGCTGCAACGGCCTTGGTTTACTAAAACTCTGAGTCTGATCAGTTTATATAATCTTTGCTATCCGCTTTCAGCACAGAGTAGAAAACGGTGAGATCATTAATATATTAGATACCACATTACTCTTTCCCTTTTCCCAAGATACAAACAAATTAGAAGGCTCACTTCTACAGTTACTCTTTTCAGGTTCAATTCTTCCCTTCACCAGGTAAGTACCTTATTAACCCAAATCAGGCAAGCATGCATGCTCAAAAGGAAAAGAGATACTGAGATGAACAGCAATAAATTTAAGTCTTTTTTTAAAAAAAAAAAAACACACACACACTCATTGTCTTTATGGAATTTTAATGCACCTTTGAAGCTGTAATTAATCATAGAAATGACTACCTAAACACTTCAAGACACCAAATTAGCCAATGATTTCCCTGCGTTTTGCCAAGACGATGCTATATCCTTCGCTTTCTATCTGTGTTTTATTCAAAGATGTCATGATAAATGAAGCATGTCAATCCATCACACCCCCAGAATTTGGAAATTTATTTATTTATTTGGTTCAGTTTCTATCCCACCCTTCCTGTGAATGGGCTCAGGGTGGGTTACAACATTAAAATAAAACCAGACATTAAAAACGGTAGAATCTTAATCCCTACACAGTGGCATTATAATTACTTCAGATTATTTCCATGGTTTCCCGGGATAATTCTTTTAAAATCAGAAAGGGCTAAATCCCATAACGGATTCCAGATGGTAAGTGCCCTAACCCAGGGCCGTAGCCAGGATTTTGTAATCTGGGGGGCCTTTAACTAAGTTGGGGGGCACTGACATCACAAAATTAAAAATTAAAAATTAAAAACTCACTTTTGCAGCATTTGCAGTCTGCTTGCCTGTGCAGGGAAGCAAGCTGTGCTTGGGGAAGGGGTGGCAGTGGGGAGTCCTCCAGGTGTCCCAGAGCATTGGGGGGGCTGGGGGTTGCATGGAAGTCAGGGGGCCTTGGCAGGAAGTCAGGGGGCCAGGCCCTGAAATGCCCCACTGTAGCTACGGGCCTGCCCTAACCTCGGGTAAACCAAGGTGGGCTGTTGTTCAGAGTCCTCAGAAACTGAAGACCTTGTAATAAATGAAACTGATGGTAACCAGATGGTAACAGGAGGGGCCAGATGATGATTGACATTCACTGCCTGACCCCAAAGCCTGGCAGAATAGCTCCATCTCTAGTGGGAGCTCATTCCACCAGGCTGGACCCATGCAGAATGCATTACAGTACTCTAACCTGTAAGTGTTCAGACTGCATCACTGTGGTCAAATCATGCTTTCTGAGAAACAGCCACAGCTGGTTTATCAGATGAACTGGATGTGTCAAAGAGCATTTCTGAGCCCCCTAAATATAGACTAGGATCCACCAGCACTGCCAAGCCACGAACCTGCTCGTTCAGTGAGAGCGCAACCCCCTCCAGGACAGGTTGATTTCTCACACATCAAGGAGCTTTGTCATTAGCCCACAGCATCTCAGCCTAGTTTGGACTTAGTCCATTGTTCTTCATCCACCCCATCACTTCTTCAAGGATCTGTTCAGGATCTCTGCAGATCCTCCTGACTCAGGTGTCGAGAACAAATAAAACTGGGTGGCATCTGCAAACTGGTGGCACCTCATTCTAAATTCCTGCCCCAATGTTTTCCTGGAGATGTTAAATAGCATGGGGGACACAATGAACCCCTGTGGGGCTCCTGATGCCATGAAGTTGAAAAGCAGTTCCTGAGCACCACCTTAAGGAACTGTCAAGCCATTTAAGAGCAGAACTCCAAAAGCAGCATTTTCTTACCCAGGCTTTGTCGTGTTGTTGCCTACCCTCCCCTTTACCTAGTAGAGCAAATGGGACCCTTATTTTCCTGATGGCAAGAGAGTGAGAAACAGGCCTGTAGTAATATCAGTTAGATGGTATTTCTGGCTTGCACTCTGACAGTCCTTTTCCCACAACTGTATGATAGTGTGCCTCACTTTTCATAAAGGATTTGGTGCTGTCTATACAAAGAAACATCAATATATCTAATTTTCATCATGGCCACATTAATGGATACTTAAATCCAGAGACAGGAACAGGAAAGATAGATCTTTCTATAAACCTGAGAAAAGCTGCAAGTTTGCAGAAAAATCTGAACCCCACCCCCAAATAGAAGCAGTGCTTGTGCCCTTAAGAAAGGAATGTCCGTGGTGGCCATTGGGGGGGAGTTGGTAGGCAACCATAGCAATATTGCTAGCCTTCAAGACTTGGCAGAGGGGCAGAGACCTTCCAGGGATATTTTGGCACCCTAGTCCTCCCTATTCCCTTTCCACTGACCTGGAGGGAAGACTCACAAGAGCCGGACCTGGCAGCAATGATCAGGTGACTCACTACCACATGACTTACACAATTCACCCAGGCCCAGTGGCAACCACCTGGCAACTCACTACTATCCAGCTGCAGCCACCACACAAAAACCAGTGTGGTGTAATCATACGAGTGTCCATGTGGGATCTGGAAGGCACAGTTTCGAATCCCCACTCTGTCATCTATGGGTGTCCTTGGGCTAGTCACTCATTTTCAGCATAGCTTAACTCGCAAGATGGTTGTGAGGATAAAATGGAGGAAAGGAGAATTATATAAGCTGCTCTGAGTCTCCACTGGGGAGAAAGTCAAGGTACAAATGAATCAAATAAATAATAAATACAGCTCAAGAGTAGGGGGCAGGAACGGTATTTATTTATTGTATGGCAGAGTTACAAACAGGAAGCATGCAATAATATAAAATACATAACCAAGTTGATACATTGGGTATGCAGACTGATTGGGCAATCCCCCTAAATACTAATGTCTAAATTTTCAGTCCATTCAGGGGTGGTTGGTGGGTGGGACAGTGAGAAGGAAGCAGAGGAAGGGGAAAGGATATGGAAGCTGCCAGGAGGAGAGAAAGAGAACATAGTGTGAACAAGGAGATCCAGAGGAAATGAAGTGACTTCCCCCCACCAAGTCCTTGTGGGTTCCCCTACTTATAGTTGTAGCAGCTTACCAGGGAGTAGTGAGCAAAAGATTAGCACAAAAGGTAGGAACTAGGTAGGAGCAATTAGGAACAGGGTGGAGGCAGAGGGGGCAGGAAATAGAAGGGAGAGACTCTAGAGTTTGGGGGAGGAAGAGGACAGGGCTGGTGTGGTGTCTGCGTGGAGCCAGGATCATGCAAGAGATGGATGGGACAGCTGACGGAGGTCCAAGTGGCACTATTAAACAGGAGGGTAGCACTGAAAGCTGGGAGCCAGAGAAAGACAGTGGGAAAATCTCAGACCTGGACATTATCAGAGGGGGTGGGGGGGAAATACACCTCCCAAGAAGAAGCAATGGAGAAGACAGCAGCCAACCTTCTTTCCAGAGTAAGGGACTTCAGAGAGGGGTTGTCAGAGGGCCTACAAGAATTGTGGCATTTGTAAACAGAGAGGAAACTCGGGTGAGAGACTCTGGCAAACAAGCAAGCCAAACAGTTTGCACTAGAGTAGCAGCAGAGGTTTAATTGATCCAGGGGAGACACTTTGTGGTGGTAACACAGCCTGATTAAATAAAAGAGCATCTGAGTTTCTAGCCATTGTGACTCTCTGAAAAAGGATGGGGTCTGTGTGAACTGTTACAAGTGTTATACAGAAGGATCATGAAATACTTGGAGTTTTGCAAATAACATGTTCAGAAATCAAATGCGCCTTGCTTGTAATATGCCTTTCTCTTGACTTGAGCATGCCATAGGCTTGATGATTGTCCACCGTAGTTTTTCATCAGTAAAGTCAGTGAAAGTCTGCCCTGAGAGAGTGACTGATGGCGCATGTTCACACTTTACATCTGCTGTAAATTATGTGTTCTTATAGGTTAAGGAGGTGAGATGGGGAGAAAACCCCACCTCTGAATAAGACCCAGACTGGCAATGCTATTCTTTCCCATCAGGGTCTCCATTGACAGACATGACAGAAGCTTCGTGCTACTTATCAGGACAGATAATTGTAAAATTGCCTTGATAACTGGCTTGTGAAAACCTAATGAATTCACAGCCAGAGGTTGAGTTCCCTGTCAAGAGAAGAACTTAATATGTTTTCAATAACGATCTGTTCTGGGTGAGAAAAGCCTACCACCTGTGAAATGGATGTCCAAGGCAATCTTATTCAAAACCAAGAACTGAATAATGCCATTTAATCTCTCCTTAATTATATTCCACTTTTGACTGCGAACACACACGCACACCGTGAAACAGTAAAGACGATTTATAAGCCAAAGACCAGCTTGTTAAAAAAAAAAAAAAGGATTGACAGGATGAGGCCACGCAAGGAGGAATCAGGCGAGAAGAATTGCTAATAAGTGATAGGACCCTAAAAGGTAATAGAGAAATCATCTGAATAAGTCCACCTCAGGCCAGTGATTTCTGTTACACTAATGAGATGCAGTTTTCAGGTGCTCATACACACCAACTAGTGCCAAACCAGAAATAGGATGGACCATGGCTCAGTGGCAGAGCAACTGCTTTGCAGGCAGAAAGTCCCAAGTTCAGTCCCTGGCATCTCCCAGTTAAGGATCAGATTTATTAATGTATTTATTAAATAGGATTTGCTAGGCCGCCCTTCCTACAAGCAGGGCTCAGGGCAGCTGACAACAAAATAGCATACAATAGTTTAAGTTAAAACCAGCATTAAACCACCCTAAAAACGAGTCAATAAGTAAACAACAAGTAAACAACATACATTACAAGATGGCGGAAAGAAAAAAGAAAACTCAACTCCCCAGCCATGAGGGATGGGGACGATATATGAGAGTGCCAGATGTCCTACTGTCCCGTTGCTGTCCTTAACTGAAAGCCTGGTGGAACATCTCTGCCTTACCTGCCCTGTGGAAAGGTAACAACTCCCACAGGGGCACGGATGTTTCCCAGCAGGGGGTTCCACCAGGCAGGGGCCCAGGCTGAAAAAGCCCTGGCCGTGGTTGAGTACAGCTGGATTTCCTTTGGGCCAGGGACTACCGGGAGGTTCTTATTCTCTGAACATTAACACTCTTCCAGGGACATACTGAGATAGTGAGGTGATGTGAAAGACCTCCTCCTGAAACCCTGGAGAGTTTCTGAGTAGACAATGCTGACTCTGATGGACCAAAGCTCTGATGCATTATAAGGCAGCTTCTTGTGCTCATGTGCCAGCAGGCCTTACTTTGTCAGAGCCTTTTCCTAACAGCTGAGATCCATAAAGGAGATAGCCACAGTCATTAAGAAACAGTAACATTCCTGTGTCGTGGGATCTGGCTCCCCACCCACACGCACATGCACATACGTACAACTCTAGGTCAAGCCCACAGGAGAGAACCATTTACACCGACCTTATTCCGAACTCATCATATCCTCTCAAAACAGGACCCCAAAGGCAAGCAATGCGAGAGGCGTAAGTATACCACACTATGCAACGCTCATACGGATGGAAGAGCCTGTCCAAGAAAAACCAGATCCATTTCCCATGCTGGAGAATGCTCAAATGCTCACATTGCAATCCTAAACAGAGTTGTGCCTTTCTAAGTCCATTGAAGTGGATGGGCTCAGAAGAGTGCCAGTTGCCCTTAAGAATGCACTGCCCATCTCTCATCTGGCAACAGATTCATCACATGGGACTTCGACTCATCTGGCATTGCTCTCCGCCACAGCTGCGGTATCAGTCATGGGAATTCTATGCGTGGCAGCCATTTGAATGCTCAGATCCCCACACATCAAAGACTTTTGTTGCTGTTCATATCAGGCCTCTATTGTAGGTTGTCAGATCTCCAGCTTTCACCTGAAGCTTCAGCATTCTTCCTTCTTCTCGGGGGAAGGAATCAAATCTTGGATGAGCCAGAGGGAAGGAGGCAGCCTCTTTTTTACTTCACTTGAAAAGTTTTGCTGGTTTTTCCCCTCCTCATCCCCACATCCATCAACCTCTGCTTCAAGAGAGGTTGCAAAGGAAGGTTCTCCCTCTTAAGAGGTCAGGTACTAGCTCCTGCCTCACTAGGTTCCACCACGAACCAGCCGGGCACTGTCCTTTAGCTACTAGGTGAGAGGTCCATGGAGGCAGTGGTGCCCGCTGATACCTTTCCTGGTGCCCACCAAGCATTTTGAGAAAGATGGGGCTTTAGGCCAACAGGGCTTCGGATTGGCTGTGGAGGTTTAAAAATATATAGGGTTTTTTCAGACTGCAGCCTCCATTCTTGTTTTCATGTGTGTTATGCTGCTTCTGATGATCACACTGCTGGTGAGAACAATTCAGACTTCCCCTCATGGGTTCCTGCTGCTCCGGGTGTTTTGTGTGTGTGTGTGTGTGTGTGTGTTAATTAATTATATTGATTTTTTTTAAGAAGAAGAAGAGATTTTATTTATACCCTGCCCTTCACTCAAAGTCTCAGAGCGGCATACAAACTCCTTCCCTTCCTCTCCCCACAAGTGACACTCTGTGAGGTAGGTGGGGCTGAGAAAGCTCTGAGAGAACTGGGGCTGGCCCAAGGTCACCCAGCTGGCTTCATGTGGAGGAGTGGGGAATGAAATCAAGTTCTCCCAGATTAGGATTCGCTGCTCTTAACCACTACACCAAACTGGCACAGCTGCTGAAGCATGCCAGCATTTCAGCAGCTCCTGCCCTACCCTGGATAGCCCAAGCTAGCCCAGTCCTGTCAGATCTCAGAAGCTAAGCTGGGTCAGCCTTGGCTAGTATTTGGATGGGAGACCCCCAAGGAATACCAGAGCCGTGATGCAAAGGCAGGCAATGGTAAAACACTGCCTCTTGCCTCAAAATGTCTCTTGCCTCAAAAACAAGTTTAGCTCGCCACCTAGTGGTGCATAATGCTAAAAGAGCTAGCACTTCTGTCTGCCAGGCAATCTTAGGATCTCCTGGCTATTCCACACACAATACCATATGTTAACTAATTAATTAAGCAGCCTCCTTCTCTTTGCCTCTCTTCCTTGGAATACACAGGGAAAGTGCAAAATCTTTACATGCAGATTTGGCTTTGGTACATTTACTCTTGTGTCAATCACGGGAGGCTCTCAAACAGCAACTCTGAAACAGGAAAGAGAATTTATTTGCTCACTTGGCCCCTGACATGTTTAAACTGAAAACATTAAAAGAATGTAACAAAAAGAAGAAGGTTTTCCCCACTGAGGAGAAAGATGCGAAGGGTCAAGAGACAATCTGGTGGATCTTAAAAGCAAAAGGAGGACATGATTCCAGCTCTCTCAGGCTGCAGAGGAAGAGAAAGAGAGAGGGAGAGATAGGAGGCCAGCCACCGGCATGCATGTGTGCGAGCACACAAACACACAGAGGAAAGTGCCTCCAATCTGAATGATTGCTTGTTTCAGTGCTGGTACCTTCCAATGTTGAAAAGATGGGATGCTATTTAAAAAACACACACACACACCTGCCCAAACCTGCCCACCCTTTCCTGGGAGGGTTTTGCTGGACAGGTTGTCCTGGAAGTCACCAATGAGAAAAAACTTAGTTCAGATTACAAGCAGATGCTTTGTTCATTGCACTTGTGGGGGGAGGGAGTGTGGGAGAAACCAGTTTTATTAGGAATGGGGGGGGAAGCTATGAGACAGTGGTGGGATGTTTACAAAGTTGTCTGGACACAAGGAAAAAACACACTAGAATGCAAGTGGATTTTTAAGGCAATGTGAAAGATGCCATAGATTGCTTCAGCAGCAATTGCCCCCACAGCACAAGGATCTTCACTGCATGATGGAATGTGAGCTATATGTAAGCAAAAAAAACCCCAAAACAGTTTTAAACAGTATTTCACTGTAAAATGCATCCTGTTCAGCAAAGCTTCTGGATGAAATGTAGGAGAGATACCTTAGATTTATACATAACTTCTCTCACTGGCATTCTGCCATTGAGCCGCATCCTGTGGCAGTAGGGTTGCCGGCTCTGGGTTGGGAAATACCTGGAGATTTGGGAGGGGGTGGAGTCTGGGGAAGGACACAGAAGAGAAGAGAGGAGAGGATTGGATTTATACCCCGCCCTTCACTACCCAAAGGAATCTCAGAGCGGCTTACAAACTCCTTTCCCTCACTCTCCCCACAACAGACACCCTGTGAGGTAGGTGGGGCTGAGAGAGCTCTTGACAGAAACTGCCCTTTTTCAAGAACAGCTGTGCCAGAGCTTGTGACTGACCCAAAGTCACACCAGCAAGTGCAAGTGGAGGAGTGGGGAATCAAACCCAGTTCTCCCAGATTAGAGTCCGCACACTTAACCACTACACCAAACTGGCTCTACACAGCTGACTTATGGCAAGGTGACCTCATAGGGTTTTCAAGGCAAGAGACATTCAGGGGTGGTTTGCCATTGTCTACCCCCATGTTATAATTCTGGTATTCCTTGGAAGTCTCCTATCCAAATACTAGGCAGGGCTGACCCTGCTTGGTTACAAAGATCTGGTGAGATCCAGCTAGCCTGGGTTATTCAGGTCAGGGCATTTTTCAATGGACTAACTCTGTTCCAGAGATCAATGGCACCAGTTTTTTAAACTTTAAGTTCGTAACCCAGAAAAGAGCACTTTGCATTCTCTCCCAGACACCAGCCTGTTCCTTTGCAGTTGAAGAAGAAAATCAACCCCCAACTTAGGAATGTTGCAGTAAAGGAGAGAATCAGCTGCAAGACCTGCCCTTTGTGTTCTGTGATCCTAATTTGTTCCTAAGGGCCTGAACAATTCTGCTTACTTTTGGGTAACTCGAGCCTTGGTTTCTTTCCCTTCCCCAAGCTGCCACTTCCTTTCATCTCATCGCATTTCTCTTCTCTTGCGCTGCAACTTTCTAGACTTGCTGAATTTTTAACTCCCTTATCCAGCTGGCTGCATGTCTACTCAGGATATCTGCTGGGTGAATGACCGGTTGTTTTGAGGACTTGTCTGTCTTTCGATGGCGCACACAGGATTATGCAGGGCAATCCCAGGAAGGTGGCAGAGCAATAAGAGGAGAACAGGTGTAATGGAGTGAATAGCATGGCCTTCCTATATATACACTTACTATATATACGCTTACTTCTTCACCCAAAGAGTGATTAACACATGGAATTCACTGCCACAGGAGGTGGCAGCAGCTACAAGCACGGCTAGCTTCAAGAGGGAATTAGATAAGCATATGGAGCAGAGGTCCATCACTGGCTATTAGCCACAAGGTATAGATAGGAACGTTCAGTCTGGGGCAAGTGATGCTCTGTATTCTTGGCACTTGGGGTGGGGGTGAACAATGGGAGGATGGGTTTCTAGTGTCCTGGCCCCACTGCTGGACCTCCTGATGGCACGTGGTATTTTTGGCCGCTGTGTGACGGAGTGTTGGACTGGATGGGCCATTGGCCTGATCCAAGATTGGCTTATCTTATGTTTTTATGGGAGCAAGACCCATTGAATTCCCAAACATGCATTGATTGTGCAGTGACCTGAAAATCTACAGTTCAGATTTTGCCCCATGGTGTAATCCTAAACAGAGTTACACCCAATCTAAGCTGTGGAGTCTTGTGATCAAGAATTCTACTTTGTGAGCTGCTGGCATTAAAGTCATGAGCCAGTGATTTGGCTCCTGCATCAATGAGTTTGCTCCAGAGCCCTCCTTCCTGAGCCAAGACAAAAATGTGTGAGCCAGAGGCCAGAGGCTAGCCCACACTAACTCAGCTTAGAGGGAACACTGGTTACACCCTCAGCCCATTGAATTCAACCTCTGTTTCAGATGGCTGTTGTTGACATAGGGTTACCAACCTAGTCCAGGTGGGACACGGATATTTCCGAGAATTAGAACTGATCTCCATACTGCACAGCTCAGTTTCCCCTGGTGAAAACGCCTGTTTTGGAGGGTGGGCACAATGGCATTGTGCTCTGCTGAGGTCCCTCCACTCCCCGGACCCTGCCCTCCCCAGGCTGTACCCCCAAATCCCCCAGAGTTTTCCAGCCCAGATCTGGCAACCCTACGTCGACATCCTTAACCGACACACTTAGGGTTAAAACAGCAGCATAAGAAACCAATAGCAAGGCAGTCAAATTATTAAAAGCAACAATAAAAAGGAGCAGATAGTAAGTGGCAAGACCTTGATTTTAAAACCAGCAATAAAACAGTAGAGCAAGCACAGAGACAGAGAACATAACTTGACTTTAGAAAGCAGCAGTAAAAGTAATTGGGATGCTGGCAGGAACAAGGGAGGAGAAAGAACTAGGCAAAAAGCTTGGGGGAATAAACATTATTTTCCTGATACGGAAATTGACACCGTATTGGGCACAAATGATGTCAGGCAAGGCGAGAGGCTTTTCTCAGCCCCACCCTGACACTGGGGCATTAGCGTGGTAACAATACTCACAGGGGTCATTTTGTAGAAAAAGATGTGCAGGAACTCATTAGCATAACTTATTAGCATAACTTATTTGCATATGCCACACCCTCTGACATCACCGGAAGTGTGTCAGAAGGCAATACCCACCGCTCAGACTCCACTGGACTGTTTTGGATTGCTAGCTATTGGGGGGGGGGTGTGCAGATCTGTCCTCACAGAGGAGGGAGAGCTTGTAGCTGAATAAAACTTAGCCTTAAAGCTGCCACTGCACTGTTTTGGATTGCTAGCTACGGGGGGTGGGGGGTAGATGTGCAGATCTGCCTTCAGAGAGGAGGGAGAGCTTGTACCTGAGGACAGGGCGGGGGGGGGCTCTGCAACTTACCTGGCTGCTTCTTGTTCCTTGTGGCCTGACTGAGGGCTGCTGGGAGCAGGGGTCAGGGCTTGTTGCATGTGCCCGCACCCGGGGCTCCTTACTGCCGGAGCTCCGCTCCTGTGAGCTCCCGCAGAAAATGACCCCTGATACTCATATACAGAATTCTTGCACATTCTCCAAAGCCATTTTATCGGAAACCCTTCGAGCAGTGTTGTATAAAGTGGTTAAATATTCCAGAGGGGACCGGGGTGGCCCAAGCCAGTCCAATTTCATCAGATTTTGGAAGCTATGCAGGGAGAGCTGTAGTGAGCACTTGGACAGGAGACCACCAAGGAAGTCCAGGGTTGCTATGCAGAGGCAGGCAATTGCAAACCATCTCTGTTTGACTCCTTCCTTGGAAAAATCTATGGATTCTGTGAACTTAGGCAGATCATGAGAGGGAGGGCAGGAAGGGTTGCCTCAGCGCTTAGTTCTTGTGGCTCTTTTTCACATGCCCAGGGAAATGCTGACTGCCACTATGGGGTCAGGAAGCAATCCTGGAGGTTATTTGTCATCTTCTGGGCATGGAACAGCGGTCACTGCAGGTGTGGAGGGGGAGGTATTTATGAATTTCCTGCATTGTGAAGAGGGTTGGACTAGATGACCCTGGCGGTCCCTTCCAGCTCTATGATTCTAAGTTGGCTGTGACCTGACAGCACTTCCACCACCAGCAGTCATGTAAAGTTTCCTGCAGCAGATATAGGCAGAAGCCCAGTGGGTGTGGCTCCTTATTCCAGCAGGAGTTTTAGAGCACACAACAGTTCATCCATTGGATAAAGTGAGCACTGATTCACAAACACTTATGATGGACTAAATATCCAGGTGAGTAGCTATGTTGGCCTGAAGCAGCAGAACAAAGTTTGAGCCCAGTGGAAGATCTGAAGAAATGTGCATGCACACGAAAGCGTATACCTTGAATAAAACTTTGTTGGTCTTAAAGGTGCCACTGGACTCAAACTTTGTTCTGGAATAAATATCATTAGTCTTTAAGAGGCTCCTGTATGAAGCCATGTGCTAGTGGTCCTAAATTGTTATGCAGCTGTGGATTCACGCAAGACCAAAAAAAGGTGGTTATTCATTTGAGGGTGTGTGTGTGTGTATTTTTTATGTATGTGTGTGTGTGTGCACCTGGAAGTCATAGCAAAGTCTGGTGACTATCTGTGTGTGCTCCTGGAAATCATGGTGACTTCTGGTGACTGACACCTACTGGTGATCTGGAGTATATTCAGAGAGGTGGCTGAATATATGTGGTCCCCTATTATATAAATTGACTTTTGTGCATAACTTCTTGAGCTCTTGTGGTCTGCCTTATTTGTACAGTGCTTGTCTACCTGCTGTATATTGTGTACTGTGATATCGCATTTATTAATGAATAAAGTCTGCCCCCACTTCTGATACTCCAAGGAGGTCTCCCATCCAAGTACTTGCCAGAGTCGACTCTGCTTAGCTTCCGAGATCTGGTGAGACTGGGCTTGCCTGGACTACCCAGGTCAGAGCAAAATGGTGGCTATTCAAAGGGGTGTATATGGTTTTGTCTGACACAATGTGAGTTTACCAATGTAGCCTAAGATTTGGGAAACCCTCTGGAATGCTGTGGGGAATGACATGGAGTGTAGTAAAGAGGCGGAAGAGTTTTAAAAAACACTCCTTGCACACACAGAAGTGTCCTTCTACTCATGGAAGAGGGATTTGGAAACGATTATGCCAGCAGCTTCACAAGAAGCTACCATCTATTCAACCTTAGTCTGTCAAGGGCAGTCATCTAGTATGACAGGCGGCAGTTCTCCAGGGTCTCAGGCAGAGGTCTTTCACATGACCTACCACTCAAACCATTTAACTGGAGATGCCAGGAACTGAAGACCCATTTTATGCAAGGCAAATGTTCTACTTCTGAGCCACAGCCCCTCACCAAAATAAAACAAGGACCATAAGAACCATAAACTGTCTATTATAAAGTCAGAAGAATCTGACTTTCCAAGACAGAGGAAATCATACCACTCCATGTGTATTTCTCTCTGGTTCTAGTTGATGTATAGTTCTAGCTGTATCTGAAGAAGCGAGCAGTGACTCACGAAAGCTCATCCCCTGAAACGTATTTTGTTAGTCTTTAAGATCCTACTGGACTCTTGCTCTTTTCTAGTTGATATACAGTTTAGCACCAATGGCATGACCACTGGGCATTGAGCATCACCCCCATACACACACACCATTAGCCAGATAACATGCAATATGCCTAGTGTGATGATGTCAAGTCATTATCTGTTGGTTTTAATATCTAATCCCTCTCTGTGTTGACTGTAGACTCCAGTCAAGGGTATCTTCCAAAAAGTGTGATTCAGCATACTTCCCACTTTGGCTTACATTTCAAGGAGAATTTTATTTCCCCAAGCCAAAGTGATTAGTGGCTAATATTGCAGGACAGATGGTAAAGTTGAAGTAAATATTGCTCATCGGGATTTGGCACTGAATACATTTATACATGCAGTTTTATGTAGTAATAAAGGAGTCAGTCCAGTATATGCGGTGCATGGAAATCAGAGGGCACACAACTGCTGCATCTCCCAAACCAAGAACTTTCAGTTGGTTACATTTTCATCCCACCATTTCCCCACTCACCTCTGAGTGTCATAAAGCTGTAAGGGCCATATAATCCATCTACCATCTAAAGACCTCTGTCATGATCTGGGCTGTGCCACCAGAGGCCTAGTAGGCCCAAGGAGCCTGGCTAGCCGTAGAGGAGGCTGGGCCTACAAACCCCAGAAGGCCTTGGGAAGTTTTGGCACTGATTTTGATCAATAGGGAAGAAGAGGGCTGGGCAATAAAAGAACTGGTGCAAGAGAAAAAGCTGTTCTTCCTAGGAAACAGGGCCAGAAGAGAGGCTGCTGCGGGGAAGAAACCCTCATCCTGAAGGAAGGGTGAGAAGTCTAAGGCCACTTGAGATAGTGTGCTAGGGACAGTATATATTTAGACGCATTAGGGCATTTGATTTCTTTTCTTTTCACCCAGTTACTGTTATTATTCTGCACTTTGTTTGTTTGACCTCCTATAAAATAAACTATTTTCACTGTTTACTTTGCCAGGTCCTCACGCCTATTATTCAGCCAAAAGGGAGGTCTGAAGGTCTTCGGAGGGTGCTCTGGGCCTTCTCAAGGGATCCTAAATCCAGAGTGGTGGCAGTGTAAGGTGATACCCCACCTGAGCTGTGACAACCTCTAACCAGGGTGAAACTTCAACCTGGGAACTAGTTCCACTGTGAGCAGCTCTTACGATTAGGAGAAGGTTCTTTAACATGCAACTGAATTCTGTCCCCCTATAATTTAAAACCCAGTAGATCTAGTCTTGCCCTGTGGAGCAGCAGAGAACTTTCTTTCGCTCTTCCCCAGGGCCACCCCTTCAGATATTTGAAAACTGAGACTGTATCTCCCCTCTGTCTTTTCTTAAATACTCAGTTCCTTAAATCTTCCTTGCCCTTCTCTGAACCTGTCCTAGCTCCCCTACGTGGATGGCTCACCAAGTTCTCCCCTCTCTAGTCTATCCATTCAACAATGGTATGACACAGGTTAGGTTGAAAGAGAATGCCGACAAGAGAACTCATTGAACTTTATGACAAAGCAAGAATTTGAACTCTGGTTTCTCCAATCCTGCTACAGCTTTCAGACTATAGCTTCCTGACTCTCAGAACTCCAGGAAGGGACAAGGAGCCTTTATCAGATAAGGATTAGCAACTTATGAACGTATAATTCTTAGAGTTCTTTAAAGGAAACCAGTTATGTGTGTTGTGCACCGTCAATTCACCTCTGATTTATGGCAACCCTAAGAATGATCTTCAAAACATCCAGTCATTAACAACCTTGTTCAGGTCTCGCAAACTGAGGGCCGTGGCTTCCTTGATGGACTCAATATATCTCAGGTGGGGCCTTCTTTTTCCTGCTGCCTTCAACTTTTCCTAGCAATAACTTCCCTCCCCCACTGAGTCTTGTCTTCTCATGATGTAACAGAAGTATGCTAGTTCAGCCGCGATGCCAGTCCCCAGGTGGGAGTGGGGGGTCCTCCGATTTTGGGGGCTCTCTTCCACCGCTGACCACCTGGCCGGGGGGGGGAGTCCTGCCCCTAAGCCCTGTCCCCAACAGTGGCCTCCTACCAGATTTAAAGGGCCCTCCAGCTGGTTGGAGAGAGCACCTGGCCCACCAATCAGCTGGAGGGCCCTTTAAATCTTGCAGGAGGGGAGGGAGAGGGGTAGCGGGTAGCTGCCAGCTTCAAGCCTGAACTCGAAGTGGTGAATTCACTGCTTGGGAGTCAGGCGCATGCGGCCCCTGCTCTCCAAAAGCTATTAAAGGGACCTTTTAAATGCTTTTTTTTTGGGGGGGGGCGGGTGCCTGAATTCCAAGTGGCAAATTTGCTGCTTGGGATTCAGGTGCATCTCCAATGTGATGACGTCACTTCTAGTGACATCATCACATTGGGGACGTCCCCTCCCACTCCCGGAATGCCTCTCAAAATCCCCACTAATGAGGAGGCAGGACCTGGCAACCCTATAGTTCAGTCATTTGAAAACTAGTTAGAGACCATTGAACATCTTTCAATGCTAGTTTAAATGCATAGCATGGAATGCTCTGAGGTAGCAAAGCTGAAAACATTTGACCAGGGCTGGTTCCAAAGGCCCCTATCTGCCCACCACCAGACTCTTCAGGTCTCCCTCCCACCAAAAAGCCCTAGCTGCTGCCCAACTGCTGCCTCGGGTTCCCAGGTCTTCCCTGGCCACCAGCAGGGGATGGGGGATAGGGTTGCCAGGTACAGGCTGGGAAACTCCTGGAGATTTGGAGATGGAGCTTGGAAAGAACAGGGACCTCAGTGGGGTACAATGCCATAGAGCCCACCTTCCAAAGAATCCATTTTCTCCAGGGGAACTGTTCTCTGTAATCTGGAGATGAGCTCTAATTCCAGGGGATCCCCAGGCCAACCTGCAGGCTGGCATCCCTACTGCTGCCCTACTGATGTCAGCCTTGCACTGGACCCAGAACCATTGCTCACTGTTGGCTTTCCTCAAAGAGACCTATGCACCTGTGACCCACCAACCCAAATACAAGCCATTGGCCAGGTACTATGAACTGTTGTGTGCTTAACAATCACCTGTTTTCCTGTTTCAAGGCAGACTGCAAAACAGGAGCTTTATTAAGCCACTAGTGCGGGTGCCTGAAACCTAGGGCTCCTGATCCAGATGTAGCTCTTTAAAAAGAAAAAAATGAATCTTTGAGTAAAGGCATACCGGAGGGGTAGGCAGGATGCTTGAATAGCCAGTTGGTGAAAGGAATGACAGGCAAAGGTCTTTTTTGGACTAAAGGGCTCCTTGGAGATGCTTTACGGAAAGGGGGGCGATGGAGGTGAGCATTTGCCAGGGGCCTAAATATGAACCATGCACAGATCTAAATCACTGGGCAAGGTGCTCCCGTGTATATTTATTACTTACTCAGAGATCTCATGGGTGCCCCTTCCTAATTAAAGACTCACAACAAGTTCCGCTTGGGCTGCAGAAACTTTATGCATTATTAAGCAACATGTCAATTATCAGTAATATTTGGTCATATCGTTTGTGTTATGCAAATGGGCTTTCTTATACCAGCTCTTTATTGATCTCTTGCTCTGAATGTTGATGTAGTTTGCCTCTTCAGTTATAAAAGGTTGCTCACCCCTGCACCAGGGGTCTATGTCTGACTTGGCAGTAGGGATGGGCAAACCAGTTCACAAGCCAACATTCAGCACAAACTTGGCCCGGTTTGGAGCCCCTGAACCGATGCTTGGGGAAGGAGCCTTCCCTGAACTTTTATCAGACTTTTGTTTGGTTTGGTTGGGCTGTTTGGGCCATTTAAACCAAACAGCTGAGCCATGTGGGTCTGCAACTGACCTGTTAGATTTAAATGACAGCTAGCCGTTTCACTGGTCAGTTTCACTCCCCTCCTTTCAATAGGAAGGAAGCAAAAGGGACCAGTGAAATGGCTGAAAGCCCTTTAAACCTAACAGTGGGGGCAGGTCTGCCTATCAGCTGTTAGGTTTAAATGACTGCCCAGCCATTTAACCCTTCCTGGCTGATCCCTTCCCCTTTCTCCCAGCCACAGCAAGCCACAGCTGGGAGAAAGGGGGATCTGAACTGGCTGCTTCGGTTCAGGGCATATTTGGCTTGGTTCAATTAAGTGCTCAGTTTGGGGGCTACCCTAAACTGAACCAGAACTTTTAGGTTTGTGCTCATCCCTACTTGACAGTATATACATTTGGCCAAGTATAGGAGTAGGTATCTACAAGTGCCTTCCAAGAATGTAGAAAAGTGTCACTTTGCTTAGGATTGCACTCCCATAGGGGAGACCCGAGACTGACAGACTGACATACATATCTTTCCTGATTGCAATGAGCCAGAGGAGATTAAAAACAGAATTCTCTTTTTGCCTTTGGGCTCACGCTTTTAACTTTTGTCATCTTGTGCTGCCTCTGTAGGTGTTTGCAAATGAGTCACCGGAAAAGTTTCACACATTGTTTTTTTTGTGTGTGTTTGTGTGCTCAAAGTAGCAATGTGCCAAGTTTCTTAACAAATGACAAAGGATATATTTCTGGGGATTGTTTTTTCAGGATTTTCTTAAAGACTGTAACCAACCTATTTACCTAAATGAAGCCAAGCAGTCATTGTTGCCAACGACATGAGCAGGTACGCAGCAAGCAAGAAGGGACTTGGTGTTTACGTGGAACCCGGAAGCAGACTCCAGGCCCCCTACAGCAGAACTGTGCCAGCAGTGCCATACTCTGCTTTCCTTGCTAGATGGGGATGCTGTATTCCCTGCAAGCCTTAAAGAAATGAATGGCAAATAAATGATTTCTTTATAAGCCATAGCAACATTTAAAATACTGTGTCCAAGCCCAAGAATTAGTGTTGCCAGGTCCCGCCTGGTCACCAGCGAGGGTTGGGGGAGAGAGTTGCCAGGAATTCCTGAAGATTTGCGGGCGGAGCCTGGGGAGGACAGGGACCTCAGTGGGGTACAATACCATAGAATCCACCCTCCAAAGCATCCATCTTTTCCTGGAAAACTGATCTCTGTAGTCTGGAGATGAGCTGTAATTCTGGGGGGATCACCAGGTCCCACCTGGAAGGTGGCATCCCTAGCAAGAATCCCTAGGCCTTGCTATACATTATGGAAGCTCTCATGTTTGTCAGTGGAAGACACAAGGACTTTGAATCAGATGTGTTAGGAGTTTCCGTGCCTAATGAATGCATGCTGCTCTGGTCTGCTGTGCAAAGGAAGAAGTAACTATGGCCTTCCCCTCTGTGCTTGAGCCCAGTAGCACCTCAAGGACCAACAAGATCTCCAGGGTGTAAGACTTCAAAAGTCAATGTTCCCTCCATCATACAAGTAGGAATGGCAATCCCTGAGCCCATATATATCCCAGTCTGAAGCTGAGAGGGATTTTGCAAAGAAGGTGAGGCAGCAGGCAGAGGTACAAAGCAAAATGTAATCAGCTTGATTAGAGCAGGGGAGAAACACTTAGGGCTCAGTACTATGTTCCCTGCCTTTAAACGGCACCTCCCCCCCCCCCAGGGGGTGAGCTTTTGGCTCCGTTTTGAAAATTATGTGCAACATGATTTTGCAACAGATGCAATAGTGGGCCCCTGGGTTCGTTAGAGGAATTAGGGTTGCCAAATCCACCTTCAGAAATACCTGGAGATTTGAGGGTGGAGCCTTGGAGGGTGGGATTGGGGGGGAATACTATGCAATCCACCTTCCAAAGTAGCCAGGAGAAATGGGAGAAATGTTTTAATTAAATAAATACAAATAAGTGATTGGCATAGTCTGGAGATCAGCTGTAATTACAGGAGCTCTCCAGCTCCTGCCTGGAGGTTGGTAACCCTATTAAGGATGCTGGATGACCTTGGGCAAGCCACAGTTCTCTCAGAGCTGTTCTTGAAGTGGCAGTTCTTGTAAGAGCTCTCTCAGCCCCACCTACCTCACAGGGCGTCTGTTGTGTGGAGGGTAAGGGAAAGGAGATTGTCAGCCACTCTGAGACTCTGAGTGAAGGACAGGGTATAAATCCAATCTCCTCCTCCTCCTCCTCCTCCTCATGGTCACAAGCATAAAGGGGCCTTTGTGCATCTGGGAAACCCAAAATTCCCATCACATGTCTGGTACAAAGTCCTTTCGACACCCACAGCATACATAAGGACTTTGAAAAGTATAGTGGGGGCCCTGTATACTACTGTGAGTTTGGAGTCTTGTTTCTGTGAATGGGTCTGTCTTATGGGCATCATCACCTAGAAGGGGATCCTAGGGTTGCCAGTTCTAGGATGGAAAATCCCTAGAGATTTGGGAGTGGAGCTGGAGGAGGGTAGGGTCTGAGGAGCTGGGGGACCTCAGCAGGGAACAGTGCCACAGGGTTCACCCTTCTAACTGGCCATTTTCTCCGGAAGAACTGGTCTTTGTTGCCTGGAGGTCAGCTTTAATTCCAGGCATTCTCTGGTCTCCACCTGGATGCTGGCCACCCTAGCCAGAAACTAAGGCTGAGTTCAGACTGGCAGTTTGCCCCGAGATAGGCATGTTTCAGAAACGCTTCACAAACAGATTAAAGGGCCGGTTCACACAGGCACATCTGTCAGGCGTTCCCCAGCCGTACTCAACCCATCTTGTAACGCTTTCCTCCTGAGTTTAAAAAATTCCAGGTGAAAGTGGTAGGAAACCCTGGAGAGTGCGTTCATCCCACATTCATCCTGCTTCCCAGAAGTGTGAACGTGAACAAGCTGATCCAGTAGGGATGCTCTTGAGCACATGAGCGCATATCATCAGAGTACATTACAAAAAGCTGCTTACAGCTGCGCCTCAGCCAGGGGTGGGCCAACAGTACAAACGCCTCCTCCCCAGTATGCTCCCACATCAGCTGGATGCAGTGTGACCGGGAAAACCTGGAACAAATCTGTTCCTGGTCTTTTTGCCATGACTCCCTCGCGCTTCAAACTGCTAGTCTGACCTCAGCCTATGACAAAAAGAATGGAAACATTTCATAATAATTGTAAGATGTTTCCTTGGGGGGCACCAACCACTAGGAAATTGATTGATATAGAGAACCTGCTTAAGGCGGCTTATAAAATAAAACATAATGAAAACACAAAACTTTAAACATTCTAAATTAAAGCCCAGCATAAAACAACCAGAGCATAAATTCATCCATAACAGAACCTGTATACTTAAACAGCTTAAAGTGAATACCAGTTTTCAGACTAAAATACAGCATTAAAATGGTGGTAATACATCATCCTGTTAATTAAAAACCTGGGTAAACAGAAACCATTTGGCCTGCTGCCCGAAAGAGAGCAACACAGACACCATGTGAGCTTCAAGGGGAAGGGCGTTCCCCTTGTGAGGGGCCACTACCAAAAAAGACCTGTCTCGGGCTGCCACCTACCTCACCTCGAAAGGCATGGAAACAAAAAATAGGGTCTTTCTGAGAGGCAGATCTTAGCTGGTGGCCCACACAATGGACCTCTGGTGATTCTCCAAGCTCTATCAGATTTTCCCCCAGCTGAGAGGAAGTGGGTAGATGTTTATTTGTGTATGAAGAAGCAGTGTTGATTCCAGACAGATAAGCAGACACATACCTTGGAGAGTTGGTTGAAGCCCTTTAGGGACCTAAGGATCTAGTGTGGCATAATGGATCTGCTGCCCTTCAGGAGTGCCTCTGGGCCTCCACCGGCGCTCTACTTGTATATAAAGCAAACACTAGGACAAGGCCACAAGTCTCTCCAAGTGTTCTTTCCTCCAAAAGGAACCGACCCACATAAATGTTGCCTCTGGATCTTCCAATCACATGGAGAAGTGGCATGTGCATTTTAGCATCTCTAGTTGGTGTAAAACTGAGAGGACAAGGGGAGTTATTTTTATGTTCAGAAGCTCTTGCCTCCTTATAAAAAGACACCTTTCTTAAATAAATAATAACTCCCTTAACTTACTCCTTCCCTTCTTTAAGCACCTTTCCATGTTTTCAGTCATAGCGGCTAAAGAGAGGGGTTTTTTCAGGACCACTCAGGCACAATAACAGCCAAGTGGAATCTTAAGATGGGAAGGCCAGGTGTGTGAAGTATTAGCATTAGCACCTGTGGAGAGCAGGAACAACCGCTGATTGCCTTCTTTTCTTTCCTTAATGAGAGAGATTCCTACCCTAAAGGCCAGTATCCATACTTTAAAATGGAAACTCTAATATCAAATAGTTGCTTAAAAATACTTGGATGCAGTGCATCGGGTGCTCCAGACCCAGGAGTCATCAGTATCTGGGAGATGTTCCATCAGAATCTGGGAGGGTTCAGCAGTGTGGTCCATACCCAAAGCTTTATCACAAATCCTGTTGGATCTCTTGGCCTGCTGGTCTTCAGAATCCTTCTGAAAAGTAAGGCTGGCCAGAAGGCAGCCCCTCTGAAATCTGTTCCCCCCAGAAAGTAGGAGCCCCACAATAAGCCCCATATTCCTCCCTAGTTCTTCCTAAGAATTTTCAAGTGATGGATCTGAGATGCTATGAAGATGGGCGACGTGCGAGTCAGCAAGATCTGGCTTTAGTCACAATCCACTAAAAGCTCTCCTGTATAAGCTTCACTGACATGAATGGGTTTACAGTCACTTGATAAGCATTGGTAATAATCTGTATAATTTTGCCAAGTGATGAGAGCTTTTTAAACAAAACTTCTGCTCAGAAACCTAGAGAAACTGAAGAGTGATAAAATCCTCCTTGCCATTTGAGGGCTAGATACAAGAGATGTACAGAGGCATAAGCTTGGATCCAATGAATGAATGAATGAATGAATGAATGAATGGTGTTCCATTAAGTAAATTTCTGCTTCTTCTAGCACTTCCTGCATAAGGGCCCATTCAAAACACTGATCGTGCATAAGCAGCATGGTTCATGGCAGAGACTCTCTAGCACACACGTAACTCAGGATCCAAGTCTGTATACTCTGATACAAGTGAATGGGATACCACTTCCTGGCTCTGATATCCATGTGTTCAGCTGAAGGTCTGCAGAGAAGCCCATGAACACAGAAGTGAACATTGCCAAAGCTCTTCCACATGACTGTGAACACTGCTGAACGCAGGTGCCATATCATATGACGAAGGCCACACAGGTGTATTTGTATACACATGTTCAGCTGAACATGCATTTTGTAGAGGTAGGGACAGCAGGTGGCGATCTTGTTTCCCTCTATGCACATATACTGTATGCACTTTTTAACAAGTATCCAGACCCTACAAACCAGCTTCCTTACTAAATAGTTATAACCTTCCTATGATAAGGTGTTTTTTGGTTTGTGTGTGTTTTTGTTTTTGTCATCAAGTCCTAGCTGATTTATGGAGACTCTGTAGGGGTTTCAAGGAAAGAGATTTCCAGAGGTGGGTTGTCATTCCTTGGTGTTCCTTGGTGGTTGCCCATCCAAATACTAACCAGGACTGACCCTGCTTAGCTTCTGAGATCTGATGAGATCGAGCTAGTTTGGGCTATCACTTGGGAAATGATCATTAAATTCCCCTACATATTCAATTGACAGGTATAATAACATAAGAATTAACAACTTTTCTATTTCAGTGTAAGCTTTCATAGATGCCGTATACTTCTTATTTATTTATTTAGAATATTTCTATGCCGGCTCTTCAGAGTCCTGCCCGAGGCGGCTTACAATTAAAAATGGCAATATTTAAACACAAGCTGTTAAAAATAAGCCGTTGGACATGAGCAGCATAAAAACTATCTATAAAACAGGAGAAGGCCATTAAAAAGCCATTAAAAGCAGACCATTAAAAAGCTTCTTCAGAATTAATGTGGCAAGATGATATCATCTTTGCCAGCATGGGGGAAAGCTATAATTTCAAAGGGGGGAGGGCACTTTGTTTTGCTTTGGTTTAAACAGATTATTTAATTTCAGTCTGAACTTTGAAATTTTTATTTTACATTCAAACTGTAGAAATTATTTCTTGACTTAAAAGAAACACACACCTGGTTTAATACCCCAACCCAAAAGCTATGTAATAGCTTTTATTAAAACCCAAGAAAAAGCACAATGTAGTTATGATAGTTGGCTGATTATAATAAAAAGTATTATAGGGATTTTTAACTACAACTATTATTTGCATTTCTCTCTCTCTCTCCCTGTCTCTGTGTGTATGTGTGTGTGTGTGTAAACTGCTGTTAAATTGCAACCAACTTATGGCCACCCTGTAGGGTTTTCAAAAGAAGAGATGTTCAGAGGTGGTTTGCCCCTTGCCTGCCTCTGCATAGCAACCCTGGGATTCCTTGGTGGTCTCCCATCCAAATACTATCCAAGGCTGACCCCAGGCCCATAGCCAGAATTTTGTGGTTTGTGGGGCAATTTTTCCCATGGTGGGGCTGAAGTTCTTAGTGCAGAAAGAAAAGTCATTTAGCCAACAGAAAGCTGTTACCAGGATAGAGCTCTAAATTGCAAGCTGTTGATCGCTTTAGATGACAGTTCTCAGCTGCTGCAAGTTAATCACTTCTGCCAGCCTAAGCAACAATTCTGAGAACAAGCCAGCAGGTGGGGGGTGATGACTTCTATAGTCAAAAAAGTTAACACTTAAGCAGAAAAACTCTTAAAGGAGATCAATTTCTTGACACAGAGTTAGAAGGAATCCTAGAGGTCACCTACTCCAACCCCCTTGCTCCATGTGGGTATTAATCAACTACAGCACCACACTCAGCTTAAAGGAGCACATGCCTTCAGAAAATGTTTTAAAATTATTGAAAAAAGTATTTACAGGAGAAATTTTTGTGGGGGCTGTGCCTTTAAGAAAGGGGATGGAGGCCCCAAAAGCCCCACCATAGCTATGGGCCTGACCAACCCTGCTTAACTTCTGAGATCTAATGAGATCAGGCTAGCCTGAACCATCTAAGTCAGAACTCATTTTGTAGCTACCTAAGTGAAATTTAGATTATAATACAAATGTGCTATACATCTACAAACAGAATCCATGTCTCTTTCGGAGAAGGCTAAGGATTGTTTTTGTGCATGAAACAGTTTAACAGGATCAAGTGCCATAAATATGATGAGGTCAAGAATCATAAAGCTTGTGCAGTGGTTAAGAGCCGGGTTCATATCCTCACTCCAGCCTGGAAGCTTGCAAGATGACCCAGAGCCAGTTACTCTCTCATGGCCTAATGTGTCCTCACCACGAGGCTGTTGTGAGAATGGAAGAGAGGAAGAGGATGTGAGCAGCTTTGGGTCACCTCTAGGAACAAAGGTGGGATAAGAACATCTGCATAAATATATATGATAAAATAGGTCACGGTGACCTTCCCACAGGGGACTCGCCTATCCTTCCAGCAGACCTAATTATTTACCTAGCAGGGTTATCCACAATGTGTGCTAATGTGATCTGCTGTCATTTCATGCTGTGCAACATATTCATTTCACAATTTTTGAGCTGGATCCAGCCAACTTTGCCACTTGGTTTTACCCAGGCAGGTCACATCATCACCAGCATAGCCTTTCTGTTGACTGGGGACCATCCTTTCCCTTTTCAATGGTAGAAAACCTGGTTGAATCTAACCTGCTGACTGACTGACACTCTCTCATTTATACAGAGAATACTCCATCTTTCTGTGTTATACCTCTAAGGATGCCAGGTACTTCAATACCAAGACCATGGCCAGATAGCCCAGAAAATCTACAACTAATGACTCTCTCTCTCTCCTTCTCTTTCTGTCTCTCTGTATCTCTAGCCAGGGCTATTTTGGGGCAGGAACGCACAGAATGGAGTTCCGGCTGGCTCCTGAGCTGGCCACACCAACAGCAGAAACTCATTCGGACTGGCTACATTAGGGGTGTGTGGCCTAATATGCAAAGGAGTTCCTGCTACCAAAAAAGCCCTGGGTTTTGGCAACAAACAAGGCAAACAGAATAAGAAGCAAAAGGTGGGTATGGCTGGATGACCACACTTTTGGTAGCATGGGGGTGTGGCCTGATAGGCTAATAAGACGTGCTGTCAGGGGTGTGGCCTAATATGCTAATGAGTTTCTGCTGTTGGGTGTGGCCTATTATGCTAATAAGTTCCTAGCTCTATGATTAGACCAACCTAACAGCTCTGATGTTTATGTCCATGGAGAAATATTGCTTTGCTTAAAGTCCTAGAAATGTAAGCCTCCCCCTCTAAAAAAGGCCATACTTAAAATCCATTTCTGAATCCATTACATTACTATCCTAGCCTTCTTCCAAGGAGGCTCAGAGCAGTTTACATGGTTGTCTGCTCTACATTTTACCCCCACAACAACTTTCTGAGGTGGGCTAAGAGATTGTGTCTGACTTGTGGTTATTAGTGAGCTTCAGGGCTGTGTGGAGATTTGAACTCACGTCTGCCCAGTTCTGATAGGACTTTCTAATGCCTAGATGATGTCTCTCCGTCTTGTACATGTATACAGAAAAATATATGAATAGCACAATTAGATTAATATCCTATTGGCTGCATGGTCAAAGATTTTGAAACATGCCTCTGGTACAAAGGTTGTACAGTGGAAACCAATACATATAAATAATTCTGACCAATCAGGGCACATATTTGTTCAGGAAACACATGGCAATGGGTAATGGAAATCTGCTCTAAATCATTCCAGAGACACAGCAATGTTTGTCTGTTGTGGAAAACAATGAACAGGAATCATGTGGCACTTTAAAGACTCAAGGCCTACTTCTTTGGGTTGGGTTTTTCTCCCCAGGCTTTTCAGAAATGAATTATTTAAATTGCATAGATTTAAATTGTTCTTCTGACCATTTGGGAGGAAGATAAACTTGACCAGGGCAGGTAGATACATCCTGTGGTTAGTAAATGAATGTCTACAGTTGTTTTCAAACATCTAACATTCCAGAAAAAGTGGAATTTCAGGGTTGGCAGGGTATTAATTGCTGGCCTGATATTTTGAAAGAAGCACATTTGGGAAAAAAGAGAGAGACATAATTTGCCGCAGGTATAGAGCGGCACCACAGCGAGTTATGTCAGTGGATCAACTTTCAAGTAAGCGACACCAACCGACTGCAGCTTTCATCTGAAATGCTCAGGTTTCATTGTTAACCTTTCCTTTTGCAGATCCCGCTTCTGTTTCCGCATTTGACTTTGTGAAGGAGACACTGCCGCATTCAAGGAAATCACAGATGAAAGGCATCAGGGCTTTTTTACACATTGCATCAAAAGTCACCTCTGCAAATTATTCTTTCTTGTTTCATCTTTCTGTCTGTCTGTCAGTCTAATGCGGGGGGGCCCCAACCTTTTTGAGCCTGTGGGCACCGTTCAGGTTCTGACACAAGGTGGTGGGCACAAAAATAAAATGGCTGCTGCAGGAGGCAACGCCAACCAGAAAATGTCAGGGAACAAGGTTAGGTATAACTCTCATACGGACTCTCCAATATTTAAGGAAGAAGCACTGTTTAACAGCCAATCAGAGGCCTGGTGGACACAAGCCCCAACTGGACCTGCCCCCTTTCGAAAAACACTGGGCAGGCACTAGGAAAGGTGTGGGTGGGTGTCGTGGTACCCCTGGGTACCATATTAGAGACCTTTGGTCTAATACATTTTTATCCCACCCCCGCTTCAAGATGCTCAGGAAAAAGTGCACTCTTCTCTTTACAACCTCCTTTCCCTTCCCCACCCCACAACAGACCACTGTGAGGTAGGCGGGGCTGAGAGAGCTCTCTGGAGAACTGCCCTTGAGAGAACAGCTCTGAAAGAACTTATGACTGACCCACAGTTACACCAGCATGGAGGAGTGGGGAATCAACCCCAGTTCTCCCAGGTTAGAGTCCACGCTCCTAACCACTAGTTTCAGGGCAGAGTAGCATCTGAGCTTGGATCTCCCAGATGCTCTAACCACTGCACAACACTCCAGTATCCCCAAACATACAGCTTTTTGCTAAAGCTTCCTTAGGTTAGGATCATTGAGAATGCCTGCCATTTTTGGATAATATCTTCTCCAAATACTCCAAAGGAACAGAGTGCAATTCTGGTATAAAAACACAATCTGGGACATAATTAAGAAGGGACAACACAACACCCCTCACTTCAGACACTGGGGTCAATGGAGAGGTTAGAGTTTTGCCCGCCACTGTAGTGGTTGACCTCTCTCTTAATTTCTTCCATATAACAGAATGGCTGCCATGCATTCCTATGGTGAAAAGCACAAGGCTGCTCTAAAAGTGATGGGAAATGTCTGTGCATCACGGTTACTGGCTGAAATGTGTCACAGAGATTCCACAGGAGGTGCATTGTGTCAACAATCAAAGTGCAATTAGATGGAGTGCAGAATCCAGGGATTCTTGCAACAAAGAGGCCTTCTTTCCACACACTCTCCTCTGTCACAATGACAAGCACAGGAGCATAAATAGGAAAGCTGCTGACAATTTTAAAAGAATTCTTTAAGGCTAGGGTTGCAAACCCTCGGTTCATAGCCCCCAGGAACAATTCTAGGACAAAGCCCCTGGAAGAGCCATGTTATGAATGCCAGTGCAGCAGAGGTTGGTTTATTCATTGATTATGATGAAGACGATGGCGATGATATCATTGTCACTTCTGGTTGAGCCGGTGGAAGGGACTTCCTCCAATCTGTATGGGAACTACCGTCATGATTCAGGAAATTCCTAGAGTGTCACTAACACAACAATGTCGCCCCCACCACTCAGTTGGAAGGGACATCGCAGCATTGCACCAATGCCCCCCAACCCCAACCCCCCACTGCTTCACAGTGCAGAGCAGGAAACAGAACATAGGAGTGGACAACATGGTAAGGCTATTTAAGGCCTACTTCAGTGCTCCCCTCCTTACTGGTAGGTATTCCTCCACCCACAGATGTTGGAGGACATTTAAAGAAACACACATTTAAGATGGAAAAGCGGAGAAAGAAAAGGGGAGTGCAAACATTGAGAAAACTGAAAGAAGCCCCATTGTAGAGATGCCAGCCTCCAGGTGGGACCTGGGGATCCCTGAAATTACAGCTCATCTCCAGACTCCAGAGACCAGTTCCCCTGAAAAATACGGATGCTTTGGAGAGTGGACTCTATGGCACTGTACCCTACTGAAGTCCCTGTCCTCCCTAGGTTCCACCCCCACATCTCCAGGAGTTTACCAGCCTGGATCTGGCAATCTTACCCCACCACCATCCCCCTCCAGTGGCCAACGAGGATCTGGCAACCCTAACTCAGTGTCATTTGGGGACAAACTACACATAGCTATTCAAAAGTGACAACCACAGGGACTTCTACTCAGATGAGTTCCTCACTGGATCCCATAAGGACCACAGCATGTGGTGGGAAGATCTCCTGTCCTGCCTCCCCTCACACACTGTTTCCCTGAGTTTCCTGGAGGGGCAATACCTGCCCCACTGGTAACTACATCAGTACTGATGGGCCACATGGTCTATCTGCCAATAGGTCAAACAGTGCCCACTGCAAAAAATGACTGGGTGGAGTGGAAGCACCTTCTCTCTGCACATCTTGGTCCCAGTCTGAATCAGGACTCTGCAACTGAGAACTGAGTTCCCACAGGGAACTCACAACTGATGTTCAACCCTAAGCCCTTCTGTCAAACATAATGTGTAGTTCAATCCTTACTTGTCCTTTATTGCTTCTTTCTTTGTGATAAGAAACAGAGCATAAGAATATAAGAGAAGCCATGCTGGATCAGGCCAATGGCCCATCCAGCCCAACTCTCCGTCACACAGGTACCATCAGGAGGCCCACAAGTGGGGCCAGAATTCCAGAAACCCTCCCACTGTTGCCCCCTCCCAAGCACCAAGAATACAAAGCATCACTGCCCCACACATAGTGATCCCTCTATACCTTGTGGCTAATAGCCACTGATGGACCTCTGCTCTATATGTTTATCCAATCCTCTCTTGAAGCTGTCTATGCTTGTAGCTGCCACCACTTCCTGTGGCAGTGAATTCCACATGTTAATTACTGTTTGGATGAAGAAGTACTTCCTTTTATCTGTTCTAAGCCTACTGCTCATTAATTTCATGGAGTGCCCACGAGTTCTTGTACTGTGAGAAAGGTAGGAAAATACTTCTTTTTTTACCTTCTCTATCCCATGCATAATTTTGTAAACCCCTATCATGTTACCCCCTCAATCATCATTTCTCCAAGCTAAAAAGCCCTAACCTCTTCAACCTTTTATCATAGGTTAGGTGTTCCATCCCCTTAATCATTTTAGTTGCCCTTTTCCAACACTATAATATATTTTTGAGGCACAGGGACCAGAACTGTACACAGTATTCTAAATGAGGCCACACCATAGATTTATACAGCAGCGTTGTGATACTGGCTGATTTGTTTTCAGTCCCCTTCCTTATAATCCCCAGCATAGCATTTGCCTTTTTTTATTGCAGTCACACACTGGACATCTTCAGTGAGTTATCTACTCTCCTGGTCAGTTACTGCCAGTTTGGACTCCATCAACATTATAGTTAGGATTTTTGGCTCCAATGTGCATCACTTTGCAGTTGCCCACGATGATGCCCACTCACCCAGCCTCTGGAGCACTTCACAGTCATTCCTGGTTCTCACCACCCTGAACAACTTAGTGTCAGCCATGAACTTATCCACTTCACTGCTTACTCCCAACTCCAAATCATTAATGAACAGCTTACACACACTAGCATTTCCCCCCTAACTTATATGAAATTTGATCTAGCAATTATGTTCTGAATCAGGAAAAGGCCTTTTAATATGCACAAACTGTCATATTCTTCTTTACATATCATTGTTTGCAGCAAACATTTCGGGCTAATGTTCACATCATTATTTTACTGGGAGGGAAAAAAAATAGCCAGTCCCTCGTAGCAAGAAGGAAGTGACTCATCTCATGAAATATTATGATGACTTTTTATCAAAGCGAAGCAATGCAAGACTTTCCAAAGTTTACTAGCCCCTGGCAACCCTTAAAGACTGGCAGGGCTGCATATCTCCACTGCTGAATACTAATGAAATGGCAGAAATCTTTTTGTAGCCAAGGCACTTAGCATCCAGGCAAGGCACTTAGCATCCAGGCAAGTCATATGCATATTTGAGCTTTTCATCCACATGCATAGACTTTCAGAACTCTTCCAGACATACAAGGAATTTGGGAATAATAACAGGCATGAACATTTTCCACTTTGCTTTGAATGCAACACATTAGCAGGAGTATGACCGAACTACAAGGGAATATTTTCTCAGACCTAAAATGTAAGTTGTGGCCCTGAATAGGGGTATGCCATCCTTAGTTCTATATTAAATATTTTGAGTATGTTGTAGCCAAAGTTCCACTCAGTCTGACAGCTTTTGGTGAATGTCATCTCTTTTCTGGAGGTATCATACTCAAGCACGAGTCTGGTGTTTATCGTGCATGAGCCTCCATAATGTACAAACACAATGATAAGCAATCAAATGTGACATTCAGGGCAGAGCCTGGCACTTTTACTCTACCCAAGAGTTCCAGGGTGCACAAATGTAATCACAAACATTCAAGGCAATAGATAAGAGCAAAGTCAACAAGCCAATACAGAGTCAAGAAGCTGAAGGTTTTGTTCAAAAGGCAGGGAGACAGGAAGACCTGGAGTTCAGGCTCCAATGCTAGGGAGTCAGGACAGGAGCCAGGGACAGGATCTATAGCTGAAAAACAAGCACAGGTTAGCAGGACAGAAAGCAAGGCAGCAACCAAAGTAATACTCTGTTCACTGAACAAATAACCTCACAGAGGAGGTAACAAGCAAGATTGCTTCTACAACAAGCCTTACTCAGCATGTTTCTTTTATCTGCCTAATTAGCTGACTCATCCCTGAAGCACAGGTGCTGCTTCTTACCAGCTTATCATTCCTGCTCCTGTAATGACTCTGCTTATATGAGCTAGTGCTGATTGCTGTTGTGCAATTAACTGGGCATTTCTTCATTTCTCCTGAGCTTGCAAATGCTCCTGGAATCTCCAACATTCAGTTGGTTCAGGAGACTGTGGTGGTGACTGACACTCTGATCTCTGTTCCATTTCTTTTGTTTCCTGCCAGAATGATCAACCCTCATTTCCTGAAGCTTCTTTCACTGACTCTGCCTCTAAATCCAACTGCTCAGGTGAGCATTCCACTGGCTCTTCCATTTCCTCATCTTCAGAGGAGGAGGCAGCTAGCTGGCTTACAACAGGAGTATTGCTTTGTGTGATCAAGAGCTACAGCAGTTTCCTGTTCCATTTGGTGGAACAGGTCCCCCATGGAAGTTCAAAAAAGGACATTCCTAGGGGAAATTCAAAGGGCTTTCCTCAGCTGATTTTGATAACTGGTGCCCTTTTGTGGTTTTTCTTGGTTTTGTAAGCCAGTTAAAGCACAATGAGAAGTGGGAGGGAAATCCTTTAAATAAATACACTTTAACACTTTTCAAGTTTCACTTATCAAGTTTCGCTTATTTTAACAGGAGAGACTGAAGCACACATTTAAACCAATGGGACATAAAAGCACTTAATTTTTGTTGGAGCATGCTCTGCAGATGGAAGGGAAAGAGAGAGAGAAAAAATGCTGACATTGCAGTCATGCTGGATGTTCATGGAGCATGATGATAAAATAAGGTGGCCACTGGACAGCTATGACTCATAAGAACATAAGAGAAGTAAATGTTGGATCAGGCCATTGGCCCATCCAGTCCAACACTCTGTCACACAGTGGCCAAAAATACCAGGTTCTATCAGAAGGTCCACCAGTGGGGCCAGGACACTAAAAGCCCTCCCACTGTTGCCCCCCCCCAAAAAAAACACCAAGAATACAGAGCACCTAGACTCAATCTAGAGCAGGGATTCCCAACCTTGTTGAACCTATGGGCACTTTTCAAATTTGGCTACCAGGCAATGGGCACCACAACAAAATGTCCGCCGAGCTTGCATGGGGCCAACCACAAAACATTGGGTGGTTCCACAGATTGGTTAAGATGTTCCAAGCCAAGCATCCTCCAGCAGCAGATGCAGCCTTTTCTTAATGAGTACACCCTACAGACACAAAGGTGATGCTGACTCTTCTGAAGCATCTCCTGTACCACACAGATAGAGAAAAGCCAGGATTTGCTTTTTGCTCTGGGGAAAAGATGCTTTTGGGGGAAGGGAAGTGGCCACCATGAAACACATCATTGGGCAACCTGGCACCCATGGGATTCACACTGGGGATCACTGGTCTGGGTGTAGAAGGACCTGGGTGCAATCCCTGGTATTAAAAGGATCTTGAATGTCATGACTGGGAAATGACCTGCTCTGGTCTCTGGTCTAGTATTGCCTCTGCTGGAGAGGTTTCATTGTATATCTCTTACATGTGCAGCAGCAACCCCTATTACTACAGTGACAGAGGCCACTTCCACACTGTACTTAAACCCCCAAATCAATTTGCAAGCATTTTTTTTTAGTATGGATGTGGTTTCAAATGTGAGCTGGTAAAAGTAGAATTTTTCAGCAATGTCCTCTTCTAATCTTTTCAGTTAAGCTGCTGTGAAACGGTAAGGAAAAAATGATGTTTCTGAAGTGATGTATACAGTGGCTAGTAACCATAGGGTTGCCAGACTCCTAATCTGGGTGGGGATTCCCCCAATTTCTGGGTCTCCAGCCCACCTGCGGCCAGCTGCTTGGAGGGGGAAGCCCCACCCCCAAACAAGCATGTCACCCTGTGATGTCCCTGTCATTATGACATCACCCAGAAGTGACAGTCATTGCATCGGGGGCGTCGGAGGGGTGATGCTTTAGTTTTTGGGCAAACTTTATGGTTTTGAAGGGGGAAAAAACATAGATTTTTGCCACAAAATCAGTGTCATCCCCCTGATGCCCCCAACATGATGACATCACTTCCAGCTGACATCATTGTGGCCAGGGCTCTTTTTGTAGCAGGAACTCGTTTGCATATTAGGCCATGCACCCCTAATGTAGCCAATCCTCCAAGAGCTTACAGAGCTCTTCTTTCAGGGGCTACTGTAAGCTCTTGGAGGATTGGCTACATTAGGGGTGTGTCATCTAATATGCAAAGGAGTTCCTGCTACAAAAAGAGCCCTGATTGTGGCGCACACCAGAATATCCCAGAAGAGAGACAGGATCCCCTCTCCTGGCAGCCAGGTAGGACTTGGCAGCCCTAACTAACCGTGATAACTAAAGGGAACCTCCACATTCAGAGGCACTCAACCCCTGAAACCCAGAGCCAGGAGGCAACCTCAGGGGAAGGCCTTGGCCTCTGTGCCCTGTTCCTGGCTCTCTAGAGGAACTGGTTGGCTGCTGTGGGAGACAGGACACTGAATTAGATGGACCCTCACTGCTCTGATCCAGCAGGGCTCTTCTTATGTTCTTAAGGTTTGCTGTGCATGATTTCACTGGGATGTTGAGGCGCTGCCCTGATTAAAGCAGAAGTCTTTCATTTTACAAAACTCTTCCTCCTTGTGACAACCCACCAGTGGTGTTTTTGTTCACAGAATCACCTGGCTTACACAGTGATGTGTTCCCACATCTGAAATGTCAGCTAGGTAAGACTGCAACAGTCAGTGCAGATCAGAAATTGCAACTATGAAAAACAATATGAGGAAGGACAAAAGATGCCAGAACTGTGAATGTCCAGGCACGTGCAGGGCTTTTTTTTTGTAGAAAAAGCCCAGCAGGAACTCATTAGCATAATAGGACACACCCATCAGCAGAAAGTCATTGGTGTATTAGGACACAGCCCTGACAGCACAGCTCATTAGCATATTAGGACACACCCCATGTTACCAGAAGTGTGGTCACCCAGCCACACCCACCTTTTGCTTCCTGTTCTGTTTACCTTGTTTGTTGGCAAACCCAGGGCTTTTTTTGTAGCAGGAACTCCTTTGCATGTTAGGCAACACCCCCCCTAATATAGCCAATCCTAATCAGTTTCTGCTGTTGGGTGCTGCCTATTATGCTAATGAGTTCCTGTTGGGTGTGGCCAACTTGGGAGCCAGCCGGAACTCCGTTCCTGTGTGTTCCTGCCCCAAAATAGCCCTGGGCACATGTATTATATGCCATGATGATTCATATGTACTGGTGTGAAGGAATCAAGTGTTTGTTCATATACAGCAATTAGGGTTGAAAAACTTCCAGGTAGTGGCAGGCGATCTCCTGGGATAGCAACTGATCTACAGGTGACAGAGAACAGTTCCCTGGAGAAAAGGACAGCTTTGAAAGATGGACTCTGTGGCATTGTACTCTGCTGAAGACTCTCCCCTCCCCAAACTCCACCCTCCCCAGACTTAACCCCCCCCCTAAAAAAAACCTCCCAACCCAAAGCTGGCAACCATAATAGAGCAATATACAAGTCACATGTGAGATTTCCTATAACACATCATGGGAAATGTGGTGTAGTGGTTAAGAGCAGCAAATGGTAATCTTCAGAACTGGGTTTGATTCCCCATTCCTCCTCCACATGAAGCCTGCTGGGTGACCTTGGGGCAGTCACAGTCCTCTCAGAACTCTCTCAGACCCACCTACCTGTTGTGGGGAGAGAAAGGGAGGAAGGTGATTGTAAGCCTCTTTGAGGCTCCTTAGGTTAGAGAAAATCAACTCTTCTTTTTCTCCCGGCCAGTTTGGTCGAGGATCCTGGAGGTTTTTTTCATCTTCTGGGCATGAAACGGGGTCACTGGCAGTGTGTGGGGGAGGTATTTGTGAATTTCCTGCATTGTGCAAGGGGTTGGACTAGATGACTTTGGAAGTCCTTTCCAACTCTATGATTCTACGATTCTTCTGTACTATATGAAAATTCCACATCAAATTTTCCCGTGCAATCTTTCATCACATATAGATAATATATCCTCAAGGAAATATAATGACTAACCAAATCATCAGTTTCTCAAGAGAGGATTCCTTTCTCTCTCTTCCCCTCCACTCCATCTATCCGTGGATTGCAGACTGCTCCCCTTTGGTAGGGTCACTGAGAGAACAGAGGGAGAAAAACAATTCTACAAAAGCTTAGAAGGGAACAGACCTTCCCCTCCTAACATTAGATTAGCTGTGAGGGGCAGCAGATGTGCCTGAGGTCACTGCTCCCTGAGGAGAAAAGTGGAAATTGCTGAGGAACATGGATACGGGAGCTGCACTTCCTCAGGGCACTTTCATGAGGTAAAGTGGCTAATTTTGGGATAGCGATGAAAGAAAGAAGATGGTGTCAGGAGACGGCTGAGGTTTCAATTTCTCTTTCCCTTCCCTTTTTCTTAGAGTCCTGCACAGAATCTGATGATTTTGAAGCTTTAGGACAACGATTCCAAATTGACATTCTGTCAACAGTGGAAGAAAGAAGAAATCTGAGCCATGGGAGACTCCATTGATCAAAGTGAAGTTTTCCCATCTTGGTCAGCCACTTAACCGAACACTGCCCTTTGGTGCTCAGAGAACAGCTGCCTTTAATAGAACCATAAGCTAAGCTATTCATCAGTTTCATTCGGAGAAGGCAAATGGATACTTGGAACAGCCATTGTTCAGCCTGTGATCTCCACAGCCATTTCTGCAGGTTTACAAATATATATATATATATTTAATATTCTATTGCAGTGTGTACCACCCTTTCTGTGATTATGAATCCAGTGGCTGGAAGTATTTCCTGTTGGACCATTCCAAAATATTAATCCACTCCTGCCATTGTGTGGAAGGTTGTTTTGGTCCAAGCACTGATTTTAACTAGGTCAGAAAACTGATTCTGGCACCTGATTATTGACCTGTTGGACTTCTGACACCCCACATAAGAATACCTTGCCTCTAACCAGAAACTATCAGTGAAACACCACTTATTTATTTATTTAGATAGTTATATCTCCCCACCCCCCTTTTCTTACCACCAATAGAACTCAGTGTGGCTTACTTTATTAAAAATGTCTTAGTTGCCCTCACCTGGGTGGCCCAGGCTAGCCCAACCTCAACAGATCTCAGAAGCTAAGCAGGGTCGGCCCCGGTTGGTACTCGGATGGGAGCCCATGAAAGAAGTCCAGGGTTGCTATGCAGAGGCAGGCAGTGGCAAACTACTTCTGTTCGTCTCTTGCCTTGAGAACCCTACAGGATTGCCACAAGTTCTCTGTGACTTGATAGCACTCTCCACCACCAAAACCTCAGTCCACAGAAAAGCAAACAGAAGAGAGCAAGCCATGACCCTTACCCATCACACTACGTGTCCTCCACTCGGGAACAACCAAAAGCACAATGGAACATCTCTGCTTTAAATAGTGCCCAAAATCTTTGCAAGGATGGGGCCTTCCTCATGTCCCTGCTGGGAAGCCCATCCCATAGAGCAGGAACTGTTGTTGAAAAAGTCCAGGCACAGTGGAGGAACTCCTAATAATTCCTGGTCTGATCATGCAATCTGCCTTCAATGTCATTTGATGGGCTAATGGGATGCATACCCTACAACATGCCATGGATAAATTGAGGACAATATGTATTTGCAATGCCTGATTTCACACTAAGGATCATTGTTTGATCCATGTGCACAAATACACGCACTGCACATTGGGAAGACTCATCTTTATCTGCTGTATATTGCATTAAACGCCTGGGTCTGGAGGCTTCTGAAGCTGCACAAATGCATGTTAATAAGCTGACAATAACAGCTCTATTTTTTAATTAAAATGCTTAATGGAATGCTTAATTTTACACCATGGACATGGTTGTTCATAAGAGCCTTGCTACAGTTCAGTAGCCCTTTGCAGATGTTCAGTAGCTTACCCTACCAAATAGCTGTTAGGTCCACTGAAGAAAAATACAGTTACTTGCAATAGCTTCCTTGTTGTGAGGCCTTGTTTGAACTGGCCATATATATCACTTCTAGATGTGACATTTGCCTGCTTTGGGCAGGCAAATCCCCACCAAAGCACCCCCATTTGCCACCAGTGCCTAAATGATTGATGGAAGAAAATGTGTGTCTGAGGGTGCCATTGTCATGTTGATGCCTCTCTTGGTTAAACCCCAAAAGTGATGTCATCTACCCTCTAGGATTTTGCCAAAATCTATGGTTTTTACCACAGAGATCAGTGGAATCCAAGAGCATCACTGAAGTCCCTTTTGGGATTTAGCCCAAGGAGACATCAACAAATCGATGACACCCCATTTCCCCATGCCCTGCCCCCCAAAGTCTCCCAGGGGTTCCAGGTGTGTACCTGGCAACCCTAACCCTTCTCCCTAGGCATAATTTCCTGCTAAAGATTCTGGGATTGAAAGTTTTACCAGCTTCCTGAACTGAATCAGAAAGCAGAGGATCCCATAACCCACCAAAGGAAATTATAGCCAGGAGGCTAGAATTTGTATTTCCAGGAAAAGCAACATTTGAAGATTTATTTATTAGAATCTTTATAGCTCTCCTTCCTATTTTTTAAAAATATTCAAGGTGGTTTACAATACTGAAATCCATATAAAGCAGTTGAAATAGATAGCAGCCTTTAAAAACTGACAAGCACAGGGGACAGATTTAACTACAAAAGGCCTTCCGGAATAGAAAAATGGTTTCCAGCAGCCTCTAAAGTAAGAACCATCTGCACTGCAGCGGGTGGAACATCCAAAGACCAGAAGCAATTGCCAACAAAGCCATTAGGTGTGTTCCCACTGACTGGATTTCTCCAACAGGTGGTTGCTGCAACAAAACCTCATCAGCTGACCTGAGGTAATGAGCTGGTATGTATGGAGAAGGTACCTTGGACCTGAAACATTTAGGAATTTAATGGTTAACTACAGCATTTGTATTGGCCCTGGAAGCAGAAAAATGGCATGTCATGTAATTGGCACATGATGGGAGAAATGCACTCACTGTAGCCCGTTCCTGTATACCCCTCGGCCACCGCAATATGAATCAGTTGAAGCTTCTGAACCATCTTCAAAAGCAGCTTCATGTACAACCTGGATGTAATCAAGGCATGTATGACTCTGGCCAGGTCTACCTTTTCCAGAAAAGTCCACACCTGACGAAACATTCTAAATTGGGGAAAAATGCACTCCTGGTTACCTCCATCACTTGAACATCCAGGGTTAATGAGGCATCCAGGAACATACCCAAACTATGGGCTTTTCTGCATTATCATTTTACTTGTTTGTGAGTTCCTGTTGCTTTGGGGGGGAGGGGGGTCTGTTCCACACATGCTTACTCCCTCTAGTGGTCAATTCGATATTACATCAGTTTATGTCCAGCATAACAACCTGCAGTTTACACTGCATAACTAGCTACAAGGTCACTAGAGACCCTCTGATAATTCTCCTAAACTTATGGCCAAAGACAAAGATCCCAAGGCAGGACAGAGACTTGATCTCCACCTTATTTTCAGCAGCAAAGAGTGTTCTGGCAAGGCACTGGAAACTTCATACAGTGCCAACAGTGCACCAGTGGCTCTTCAAGGTATGGGATTATTTCATGTTTGATAAGCTATCAGAACAAACACACCAGGAATGCCAGTCTGTCCCCTCTGACACGGGTATCCTAAAATGGGCCCCATTTGTTAAGGCATATAGGGAGGGGCATACCCCTATTCCAAATTTGGGGATGGATTACCATTCTCTCTGTTTAGTTTCTTGATGCTAGGATAGGTGTAGCCTCATAGAGATTTAGTTATAGCATAGGGCTTGAGAATGAATGTTAATGGCGTATGCCTTGTATTGCCATTCTGGTCTATATTTGTATGTACAGGTTTATATTTGTGGAGGCACTTCCTGTTTATATGTTGTACTATGCTTAAACTCAATAAACATTTAATTTAAAAAAATCTGCAGGAAGATATGCCACTAGAAGCAGCAAAACGTGTGTAAAACACACACAAAAATAAGCAAAGCAACAGGATCTTGCAAATGAGGAAAATGAGAATACGGGAAAGTGCTGTGACTTTGCTCGTTTTGGCGATAGTATAACCCTGCTCAATGTAAACTGAATTCCTATTCCCAGATCAGTTTTACAGAATCTCAGGTTTAATCTGGATTGAATTTTTGTTTGTTTGTTCCCCCTCATCTAGTTCTTTATACATTCCATCCCACAGCTTCCCTGGATCTTGATGGAAAACACAGATACCATGAAGTGCTATCCACATACTGGTTATACCACCACCACCCTCCAATTCATGGATGATGTCTCCCAGTGGTTTAATGTCAATGTAGTTGGGGAAAAAGGTGGAAACTTGCAGGAGAGGTCAGTCATATTACCTCTGACCTGATTCTTTTAACTTGAGATCTTCTTCATGTAAAGCTGAGAAACCTGGAAGGAAGGGCTGTCTTGTGGCAGGATGGAGGTCACCCAGTTTGGTGTAATGGTTAGGAGCACGGACTCTAATCTGGGAGAGCCGGGTTTGATTCCCCACTCCTCCACATGCAGCTGCTGGTGTGACCTTGGGTCAGTTACAAGTTCTTTCAGAGCTGTTCTCTCATGAGTAGTTCTTGAGAGAGGTCTCTCAGCCCCACCTACCTCACAGGGTGTCTGTTGTGGGGAAGGGAAGGGAAAGGAAATTGTAAGCCACACTGAGAATCTTTTGGGTAGTGAAGGGTAGAGTATAAATCTAATCTTCCTGTCTTTAATTGGGTCCAACTCAAAATGGGTCCAACTTGAGATATTTCCAATTCTGAAGCTGGATGAAGCTTTTGTAACTGGGAATCATGCATTAAGAGCCCCCCCCTTTTCAATACCAGACAGCATAAGTAGTCTAGAGGCCCAAGAAACTCCATTTGCAGTATCCAACTGGACCAGATGTTAGCTGCCAGGCATGAGTCACTTCAAGTGCCAGAGCCATTAGTACAGGGCCTGCATTTCAGCCCTATATAAACAGAATGATTATATTACTTTTGCAGAGTCCAGACTTTCTGTATACTGCTTATGCCCAGGAAACAGTACCTATATTTAGGCAAAAGCCATCTCCATTGTTTGGCATCAGTATTGGAAGAAAATGAGGTGAATAATGATGAATGCTGAATTCTTTTTCTCTATATTTTTCAGCTCTGCCAAACATTCAGGGTATTTTTCCTCCGTTCCTGCACTGTGCTGCCCAAGAGCTGCCGGTGGCATCCATTTTAAATTTCTGAGCAGCACCGAGAAGCTTCCTGTTGACCCTCTTCTGCCTCCTAAGGGGAAGGAATGGTTGTTTGTCATCTCTTAAATGACACACCTTAAATTGTAGGAAACCGCGAGCAGGGCACCGGTGTCTACAACATGCCGTTTTCTCAGGGACTTCGAGGCAACTTGGTGACCTGAGACTCCGTGATCTGCATTGCTTTAAATAGACAAAAAGACAGCTGTGAATACATTGGCAGGTGGTGAAAAAGGCATTTCTGTAGACTCCCTGCCCCCTATTTCCTTCATGCCTTTTTGCAGATCCATATTGCTGGAGTTTCTATATGGGTATATAATACAGGGCAGGGGCGGTCATCGCCAACTGCCAAGAAGGAGCAAAATCTGGTAAAAGGAGAAGAAAGCTATTTGGTTCAAATAGACCTTGTGGTGCTCTGGATCTAACACAGAGGCAGGGAGGGGAAAACACCCAGGAAGATTATCATGATAGTAACTTCTGCTGTTCAGGGATGTGGGGAACAGCATACTGTGGAAATAGCAATTGCGCTCTGTGTGGTTTGACATGATTCACATATAAACGAAGAGAATTCCAAAGTGAGGGGCTTAATGAGCTACAGAAATTCGTGTGCATGTTAAAATCAGCTCAGCTTTGATTAGGGGTGGCATACGGCCATAAACGATGCAATAAATACAAGAAAAGACTGGGAAATTTAAAAGGTATCGATCCTCAGGTCAGGAAAACAGCCCCTCTGAACAGGTTTAAGCATTTAGAGTTGTGCTTCTTTCCCACTGATTTGAATAGCAACCTAAATTCAGAAGCGTCTATTACCAAAAGCTTGTCTCAAAACTGTGTTTTTGTAGAGTCTAAAAACAGGGGCTTTCTGGGACGTGATGTTACCGCCAATGGTCTGCCTCGTTGTTTGGGGAAATTAGCTATGTGGCAGGGGAGACCAGAGGGGTACAGGGACCACACACCAATCGTATACCAAGGTCTGGCACAGTAGGAAGACACCAGGTTTGAAGAATAAATTAAATAGGTTTTATTGAAGAATTGCCCTAATTACAAGCACACTGAGCATTCAAAAAGAGCAAGCAATACAGAAATAAGAAAGCAGAGGTGATTGATAGTCAGTTACAGGGTAATACAACCTGTCCAGATGTGCAGAATCCATGGAGAAGGGGTTGTGGCCCAAACATAGGTTTCGGGGTAGACTGCCAGTTGGCATCAGGGCAGAGGCACACTCTGAGGCCACATGTGTGGATGGGTGTAGACATTAGAGAACAATGCTGATCAATGGCAGGTCTTGAGGGGCTTGCCCAGGTGAAGACAAAAGATTACCTGGCCCAGTCATGGGTCCCAGGGAGTGCGGTTGTCAGGAGGGGCATGGCCTATGTGTGACCAAAGAGGTTCCAGAGGGGCAGAGTTTGGATTCACAGTCACATTGATGGGTTTAGCCAGATTCTGGGTGGCTAGTTGAATGGGTTTTCAGACCACTAATGGTCCAGTCAAGGCAGTTTGAAAAGGTTCCCAGGGTTATACAAAATGTGGGAGAGGGGTCCCTGATTAGCATTTGAATGTATGATGGGTTTATCTCGGTATCCCGAGGGAAGGAGTAGGAAGGACAGTTGAGAAGACAAAGGATAGACATAGGTGCACACAGAAGGGCTGGGTGAAGTTCTGGAGACAGAAAGGCTATTTGCCATTGGTTTTTGAATAGCTGTTAGAAATGTAGATACTTTACCTGCCATTGTTTCATATATATACCTTTGCTGGGTGGGGGAGAAGACTGGAGGTTTGCTCTGAGGGCTGTCTTTATGCCACCTGAAAATGGAGGGCCTTTTCCAGAGCTGCGGCTTGCTCTGTGTTTCAGAACCAGGAGTGCCTTCCTTGGCCTGAGTTTGTGGGTCTCTGATTCAGGTTAGAAAGTGGGGTGCCCCTGCTGTTGGGGCTACCCTAGAGTAAGGCAGTGCCTCTGGGCTACAACAGGCTTTTCCACATTCTCATGTTCCTCAATTGTAAATTCCTGTTTCTTTGAGTTTTTCCCCATTCTGCACCTGTTTTGCTCCCTCTAGTGGTCAATTTGCTATTACACCATGTGGCAGAATGGGCCCGCTCAGGCCTGCAGGCCCTGTTCCATCCTGCCATCCAAAGTTTTTCCCCACCACTTGGAGAGGCTTATCTTTCTTGGGTAGCTCACTGCCACCACCTGACCTTTGTAGGAATTGCCCGGTCAGAGGGTCAGGAATCCCAGCTTCCCTTTCAAGTTCTGAGGCCTTGCCTCTGTGTCTACTGCTGCCCAGAGCCTGGTCACCATGGGAACAGTTTACTGCCCTGTGCACCCTTGGAGAGATAGCCTCTTGCCAAGTGCCAGCTTTCCCCCGGCACTCCTTTTAAAATAGGGTATCCAAGATGGTGGAGGTCAACTGGCCACTGTCACCTTCTTTATTAAAAAGAAAATGTTTACAAGCATACTTTTAGCACAGCACCAAATTGAGCAAGGGATTCCAAAAGAAACAGATAAAATACATGTCCTCTGTCCCTCTCTATACATGCCCTATCTGATGCTCAAATACGACAGGGCCCTAAAGCTTAGAAAGTTACAGATCTCTACAGAGTTTCATTATCTTGAAGCTTTCTGTATTATCTTGAAGCTTTCTGTAGCTCTCTGGGGCAGCACATGGTCAAAATGGTTACCTCCTCAGTTGAAAGTTCTGTCTGCTCTCATGGACTCCACACCAAACAAAAAGACCTTCCTCCTTGCTCCCCTGAGTTTTATCACCTCTCTTTTCCGCATCCACTGACCAAGTCAGGCCAGGTCAGAGAAGCGTTTCCTGCAGCATCTTTCTGAAGATTGTTCCTGGAGTCTTTCTAGTCTAAAGTCCTCCAGCGCTCTATTCCCTGATAGGAGAAGGGGGAGAATACGACTCTCCTGCTAGATCTATTAGCATTTGTATGAAGGTAAGCTGGAAAGCAAGTGGACTGACTTCCCCCTCTTCTAGCCTGTTCTTTGCCCGGGGGGGGAGACTTTAAGTTTTAAAAGTGACAGTTTTCCTCATTTAAAACTTCCAAAGAAAAAAATGCATTTATTTACACACCAGTTTATGTCTGGCATAAAAACCTGCAATTTATACCTGCCCAGAGATATGCTGGAGATAAATCATTGTAATATTAATTTGACCACTAGAGGGAGCAAAAAAGTGCAGAACTGGGGGGGGAACCTGAAAGAAACAGGAACTTACACACAAGCAATATGAGAGTGCAGAAGAATCCAACAAGTAACCACGGGGGGGGGGGCATATTTGCAGGTTTTGACTGTTTGGGGTTTTTTTTCCCCTTCCTGGAGCAGCATTAGGCTTGGTGCTTCTTTGGTATGTCATTTTTCTCATTCTCTTTTATATTCCTAAAAAGCCAGATATTGATGGCTAGGGGTGTGGAATTAGATAGTGCCAACCCAATAAAATGATCAATATTTATTGTTTGTTTTTTTTAAAAAAAAAAAGCCTTAAGAAAGCCTCCAGTGTCAGAGGAGGAAAGAATGCAGAAACAATGGCACCCATGAGGGGATGACCGAGGAAAATGGGCAGAAAACTCCATGTGGAGAAGCTCTATTGCCAATGCACATGTCTCTGCAATCACACTGGCGATGAAAGCAACCTGGAGAATCCATTCCATGTGGAAGCAGCCCTAGAACTGACCGTCATCTTCTGTTGCACTCCATGCCACCGGCTGCAACTAGGAAATACATGTATAGCAAGATGCCATCATGACCCTGCTAAGAGTGTGTGGAAGCCATGGAGGAGAGGAGGATGTATATAATATGAATAATACTTTTACCGTGTCAGTTTCCCATAGTGGAAGACAGAGCATTGTAGCTAATAGGTACCAGTCACCGATTCTCAGATAAACAGATCATCTGCTCACTTGAGGTAAGAATAAGAAGATAGTGGCTCTAACTTCTGAAAATCCAAAAGACGGATTTAAGTATTCTCCTTCATGGCAGTTTGCACCCTCACCAATAAGCCAGCACTTTTGGCCAAGGAATTCGGACATTTTAGTGTTTGCATTTATTTATAAACATAGTGCACAATCTTTGATAGAAAGCACAGACAGACAGACAGACAAGATTAACATTCTAATTGGATGTTATGCTTATACAGTACCGCATGGATGGTCCCAGATGTTATGGTCATCTCTTGGATTTTCTCTGGGAAATTGCCTGTATCTTTTGGACCAGAGGAAGAGCCACTGGTGTTGGAGAATGGTTTCTTAGGCTGGAGGAAGGCCAGAGGCCGACTAGCCATTTAACTTACAGGGAAATTTTCTGGTGAGCCACTGAACCTACAGTGTCACTGGTGGCCAGCAAGCAGAGCCAAGCCCTTGCAACTCTGCCTGAACCTCTTGTCCCACTTGGCCTAGATCCCTCATCAGCCACGGCAACTGGTCTCAGCTCACCAGCTGTGTCCTCCTGCACTGTGTCTAGTTTGGAGGGGGGGGGTGATTCAGGTGCTGAGCTACAGCAGTGTTGGGGGAATTGCAGCAGGGGACACTCAGCTTGACTTTCCAGGGCCAATTTCATTTCCTGGTCCACTGCTGAAAGCTTCAGACTTTGCTGAGAGATGGAGTAGGATACGGGCCATTGGCTGTGGGTTGGATCCTATCAGTGTTTCTGCTGGTGAAAGAGGGAGGAGTTCCTTTTGATCACTTCAAAAAAGGGCTATGCCCAGGTTTGTAGGACTCACGTGAACAAAAGCCATCTGGGTCAGAGGGTGTAATGAGGAAAGGAAACACAAAATTGAGTAGAAGAATTAGCTGGCTCCAACCTAATGGGATCCAGGCATACACTCAATGGATTTTATGCCCATATGACCAATTCAGGTGTTAAGTTGTTGAGAAAACTGGGTAGGTCTTCATACTTAATCAGAAGAACAAATACAGAAAATCACATGCCTCAGAGAGCTGGTTTGATGTAGTGGTTATCTAATCTGGGAAAACTGGGTTTGATTCCCCACTCTTCCACATGCAACTGTTGGTGTGACCCTGGGTCAGTTACACGTTCTTTCAGAGCTGTTCTCTCAGGAGCAGTTCTCAAAAGAGCTCTCTCAGCCCCGCCCACTGCACAGGGTGTCTGTTGTGGGGAGGGGAAGGGAAAGGAGATTGTAAGCCACTCTGAGACTCCTTCCGGTAGTGAAGGGTGGGGTATAAATCCAATCTCTTATCTTCTTCTTCAGTTATCCTCCTTCACTTCCAACAACTACAGTAACACCATTTTCAGCTTTCAAGGTCACACGACAATTAAAAAAATCCTCTTTTCACATTTGCAGGTTTTCTCCCTCACTTCTCATAGGCAACATGTCCTTCAATTAATGGTGCAATTATTAAAGCTAACACCCAAGCCAGCAATAGATGGGGAAGATTTCTTCAGACTGGCAAAGCAAGTTAGATGGGAAATGCATTATTTAGTTTCTATTAAACTAATTGCTTTCCCCTCTTTGTCTTCTGTTCCTGACATTTTGTCCTTCCAACCAACACAACTGATATTTTAGAACACTACAGCAGCAAATTATCCAAAAATTGTCTTTATCCATCGAAAAGGCATCATATTATTTGATCGCATGTTACAAGTGAGGAGTCCCCTCTCTTTTTCTGTTACTGCCTGTATTTATTAGCTGAACATGATGCTTTTGTGAAATGTTTCTCACTTTAATTGGCTTCTCATTGCAACATATGATTTAGTATTATATAGCCAAATTACTCCAAACAAGAATGAAGAATTAGAGAGAGGATCACATGCTAATTCCATTTCTCTTGAGGAAGACATGAACTCCTTTTTAAAAGTTCGGAGTGAATTTTAAATCTTGATGAGACACACCCCTTCTGAAATCATCCTAGTAATTTTGATAGATGTAGAAATACACCTGTGATCTGTCTTTTAAAACAAAATTGGCAAGAACAAACCAAGATGCTATAAATGAAATGTATTGGTTTCTGAAACAATATTGGATAAATCAGGTTTAGATGGTGAAATCTGACATCAGAAGTTGAAGACATTTGCGTTCTAAATTTTTATAGATTCTGTGAATTTAGGCAGATTATGAGAGGGAGGGCAGGAAGGATTGCCTCAGTGCTTAGTTCTTGTGCCCCTTTCTTACATGAATGTTGGATACTATCACACAATGGGTTGGATCCAGAAATCTGTGGGAGCAAGGATCGTGTGGCTCTGTCCCTCCCTCCAAGCAGCCGTGGAACCTGAATGGGCTAATATCTATGCAGGTCGATGGGGGTAGCCCTGGGGAGAGCAGAAAGAGGTGAAATCACCCTCTTTCTTCTCTTCTTCCAGTTTAGCTCCTCTGATAGATGGAAGGGTGACTTCATCCCCTTCTGCCCTGCACTGCAGCCACACAGACCCACATTTCTTTTAGTTCTCAAAGGTCATACTAACTCAAGAATGAACTTTTCCCAAGTAAAATAGGGGAGGGGAAGGTGTGGAAAAGATCTAAAACCATTAGCACCTCCGTAGGTGAACCACTGCATCCAATAGAGCAGATGCTATGTTTTGAATGAACAATTTCTTAGATATGTTTACTCCCAGTGAAACTACATATATCACTGGAGTTCCGTTACTGGAATGGCAGACCTATCCCTAACAGAAATGGTGGTGTCTAGGCCGGATTTGGGGGTGGAAGTCCAGGGTTCATGGGCTGAGTAGGGTGGCCTTGAAAGCAGACTGAATTTGAAGTATACATAAATGTCAAAAGCAACCCCCCCCCCCCAACCTCTGTCCGGGGTCTACAATTACCTAACTATATCACTGTCTTGGGGCTGAAGTGGCTCAGAGGTTAAGACACTGAGCTGCAGACTGGAAGGTCGGTAGCTTGGCAGTTCGAGACCTGAGTGCCGCATGACAGAGTGAGCTCCTGTCTCTGGCCCCAGCTCCTGCCAACCTAGCAGTTGGAAAGCAAGAAACTGCAAGTAGGTAAATAGGTACTGATTTGGTGGGGAAGTAACAGCATCCCATGTGCCTCAGCCTTTAGTCATGCCAGCCACGTGACCATGGAGAAGTCTTCAGACAGCGCTGGCTCTTTGGCTTGGAAAAGGAGATGAGCACGGATTTGACTGGCTTTCGAGCAAGGGAAACCTTTACTTTTACCAGGGCTTTTTTTGTAGAAAAAGCCCAGCAGGAACTCATTAGCATAATAGGCCACACCCGACAGCAGAAACTCATTAGCATATTAGGCCACAGCCCTGTGTCACCAGAAGTGTGGTCATCCAGCCATACCCACCTTTTGCTTCTTATTCTGTTTACTTTGTTGTCAAAACCCAGGGCTTTTTTTGTAGCAGGAACTCCTTTGCATGTTAGGCCACACACCCCAAATGTAGCCAATCCTAATAAGTTCCTGCGGTTGGGTGTGGCCTATTATGCTAATAAGTTCCTGCTGCGTGTGGCCAACTCAGGAGCCAGCCAGAACTCCATTCCTGTGCGTTCCTGCCCAAAAATAGCTCCGACTTTTACCTTTTTACCACTGTCTAAACACAAGTATAGGAGGGCAGGTGTGTTTTTACTCAGGGCCTAAAGCAACTGGGGGCGGGGGGGATTTCAATCAGAGAAACAGCATGGGAGAAGATTTGTTTTTTTAAACAAAATACCTCCTCAGCACTGTGGGTCCAATCCAGATCAAGCTGCTTTTTAGGTTCAGATTACATACTGAGAGTTCCAATTATGGAAATCAAGTATGGAGAAAAAAAAGTTTTGCCTTCTGACTGAATGGATGTAAGGCCTCAGGTTTCCTCCATGCCTTTCCCTCAGGTTTTGCTTCCCTGAACACCCACTCAGGGCCTCCTTCCATGGCATGAATGTTTTGCCCTTCAGTTACCAATTTTCTAGCAATGACTCATTTTCTATCTCCACCTGAGACCAGAAGGCTTGTTCTGAGGAAGATGGATAAGGGAAAACAGAGTGGTCACTTATAACAAAATGTCAAGCCAGGGCAGGGCTGTGAGGACCTGCATGTCAAATTGACTTCTGGAGGGTGTGTTCTCCACAATTAACACAGCCGCCATCATTTAATTGCTGACTGAGGCGACATGGTTCCATTTCCATCGTCAAGACATAATCTCCTGCAAGACCTTCTTGAATTCGTTGATAAATGTTGAAATCCAGCCAAAAAACTCTTCGGAGTCTTGATCTTCTGGTTCACCAAATTTCACCTGCAAAGATACAGACAAGAACGCTGGAGATTTAATGCTACGCATGTCTGAGATCAAGCCCAGGGTAGCTTGATCTCATCAGATCTCGAAAGCGAAGCAGGGTTGACCATGGTTAGTATTTGGATGGGAGACAACCAAGGAAGTCCAGGGTCACTATGTAGAGGTAGGCAACGACAAACTGCATCTGAACATCTCTTGCCTTGAAAACCCTACCAAGTTGCCATATGTCAGCTGTGATTTGACGAAATTTCCACTACTGTCACATCTTTGAGCCATAGTTAAAAGCTTCTAAAACAAAAATGCAGGAGAGAACTTCTGCCTGTTTCCTGTGGATGAATGCAAGATTTTGCAACCACGTATGCCTGAAAAGAGATGCTTTATGCACAGACCAGAGATTTCACTACTTGACCCACAACTATAGAACAGCTACAGCTTATTTGGTGAGTTGCAGGAAATACCCCAGCCCCCACCACTGAGCACCAATGCAGAGAGGAGGAAGCAGTACTCTTACTTATAAACATTGGGAGGGCATGATGGAGCTTCTATGGTCATGGCAATGGTGCCATGCAGGTCTGGATGGGCTAGAGAGAATTTGGCACCACAAAGTGATGTCATCGTCAGCTGGCATTCATACCAGGTTCCAGTAGCCACTCGGCAGCTGTATGTCTGCACAGTGCTGCAGCCATTGCCCAGACAGCTCTTTCGGTGCCTTCCAATGCCTGCTGGTGGAGGATTGCATATTCCCTGTACAAAGCCACCGCTAAGGAACTTCTGCCTGCAAGCCACTCAGATCTGATCATGAGCATCTTTTGGAAAAGTCATGGCAGGGAAAGAACGTTAAGGTGGCAGAGTAATGAAAAATATTTTTTTCATTTATGTATTTAATTTACCGGGGGGGGGGGATAAAAGCAAAATGGGACATAATCTGGAATTCCCTTTGCATTATCAAATCGCCAGAAGTTCTAAACCACACAATCCCCATGACATGAACTCATACAGAGTATTCGTTATAATCCCCTGTTCCAGTGCTCTCGGTTAAGACCATTGTCTGAGCGCACGTACTTTCTGTGTTCTCAGTGGCTTCTCTAATTCAGATGAGGGTAGTTAACTTCTCCATTTCATCTCTTCCCCTGCAGTTTGTTCAACGCTTGCCCACAATCACGGGCAAGTGATCACATTTCCATTTTTAAGCTATTTGGCTAAATAACAATTTGGCCATGGATAACAAGATAAGCCATTCGTTCAATAATTGGAGTTTGCCCAGTTCTTTGAGGTAGCCTAATAAAAAGTCAGCCAGGTCTGTCATTCCTTTAATTGGTTGTAACTCCCATATTTTAATCAAATGGGTTTTCACCAAGAATTTGGGACACAGAGAAAGAGAGAAAGAGGGAGGGAAGATTATAATTTTAGAAGCTTTTTCCCTGCAGGAGACTCTGCCTGCAATGGTTTTACGGTATGCAAACTACAATTGTTGATGACCCAGAGCCTCTATAAAGAGTACAGATGGCAATATAGGATAGAACTATGTGTAATAGGCACAGAATGACTGTGGTCCCACACACTAATCCACTTTCAATGCACTTTTCAACTGGATTTTACCATGTGAACTGGCAAAATCCAGTTGGAAAGTGCATTGAAAGTGGATTGAAAGTGAATTATTTAGTGTGTGTGACCACAGCCTAACAGCACATCTGTGTCAAGTTCTCCCGCTCTCCCCTATAATGCATACAAACAACCCCTTTTAAGATACCCTTCCCTTTTGCCCTGCCAAGTGTAGGATATGGAGTGGGGACAAGGAAGCATACAACATACAATGTCCAAACATAGTTAAGTATTTTTATGTATTATGGAATAGAGGGAAAGGACTCAAATTCCCCATGATGTTATGATTGGATAAACTGGAGGACTGCAGACTGGACTGTAGGGTAGTTAGGTGGATAGAGAAATGGTTGGAGAACCACACCCAAAGAGTAGTGGTCAATGCCACTTCATCTGATTGGAGGGAGGTATCCAGTGGGGTGCCACAGGGCTCAGTTCTTTTCAATATTTTTATAAATGATCGGAATGAGGGGGTGGAGGGATACTCATTAAATCTGCAGATGACACCAAATTGGGAGGAGTAGTGAACAGCCCGGAAGATAGAGGTAGAATTCAATTATATCTGAACACATCGGTAAAGTGGGTAGATTTGAATAAGATACAGTTCAACAAAGATAAGTGCAGAGTTTCACATCTGGGCAACAGAAAATAGAAGTGTGCATAATGTATGGGAGATACACTTCTGGGTAGCAGTGTGTGTAAGCAAAATCTTGGGGGTTTGGGTGAACTGGGAACAATGAACACGCAACAGAAAAGAAAGGTCAGTTGAAGCTCTCTGACTGACATGTCTCTCCTTTCACAATGTACAATGCTCAGCATGGCCAACAGTGATATACTGAATAAAGTATAAATTAGCCCTTAGTCAGGCTGCTATACACCGTAAAGCTAGATGCAATGAATCCCAAATCTAATTTTTATGAAACTTGGAATGGTCTACAGTGGAATTCTAAATACTCAATATATTCTTGCCAATAAAGGAGTTTGGTCCAGTGATAATTTCTGTGGACAGAAGGGATTTCTACCAGTGGAAGGAGACCCCCTTACCTCCCCCATCCTTCTTCAGCCCAAAATACAGCTTATGGATGATGGGAAACCTCCAGTAACAGCATCAGGAGGGAGCTGGGGGGTCTGCAGGGGATGAGGTGAATCAATAGCCCCTTCTTTCCATTAGGAGAAATCCACAACTGGATCCAATTGCTAGCAAGGATATGGAACAAACTTTTAGATCTATTACTAGAGTTGAAGGGATTGTGTGAGCTAGTGAAATGTTTAGAGATGTTCCAAGATACCCTTTTCACTCATTATGAGCCATTTTGTGCTACGTTTTGTTCTTGTTTGCTTGTTTTGCTGCTGGAGTTTCTAGTTCATTTGTTTCTCTTTTTGCCATTTTTATGCCACTATTATGCCATACACTAAGGGGGTTAAACTGTTTATACACAGTCAATGGCCAAATTAAGTTAAATTGCATCCATTTTATGGGGAAATTTGGTAGGAGGAAATAAGTGAAAAAGTAGGGGTTCAGTTTACCCAAGGGAGAAGCAAAGGAGGGGGAGATGGATTTTTCAAGGCATAGATGAGAAATTGGAGAGCATCCCTTGAAATGTTCCTGCTACCTGTTGGCTGCCTCCCTAGCCCAACTCTGGAGTGAAACTTTGTACTTTTGCCTTTGCCTGTGGATGTGATCAGTTTCAAGGCAGCTCTGTAGGAGCCTACATAGAATTTAGTGCTATGGAGATTGCTATTTATTTGTTCAGATCTCTTTCATGCAAGCCTCATGCAGCGTTTGCAGGTAAATTGCAGAAGGAGCCTCTTGGTTTTAAATCACTTCCTGGGGTTTAATTAAGGAGATGTGTCATCATTTCCAAGGGCATCTGCTTAATGCAATTGATATGGTACAAACTGGGGGTTGATAGAACATGCTTTCTAATTGACCAGGAAAGATTCAGAGTGCCAGAGCAAAATGATACTTAAATAAGAGAACTTTTAACAAGCAAGAAGTCCATGACTATCCTGGGCTGTACTGTGGTGCAACGCATTGTTATCAGCCATATCTTCTTTTACTCCACAACTGGAACACTAAGAATGAATGTGGATTGATGGGAACTTGAGGGTGAATAGTGAATAGGAATAGTGAAACTGAACAGCCAGGGTGAAAGATGTCTAAACATTTAGGGAAGGTGAGCTAGGGGGGAAAGAGATGCAATTTTGAATGTAACCATTCTTGGGCAGTGATTGCCAATATGGCACCCATTGGATGGGGAAGCCTTTTTGCTTTATCCTGAAATCCCCTCTTATCTGAAGCAAAGAGTAAATCCATCACAATGGAGCAGGATGGAGTTCAGAAGACCCCAGGAGACACTACCATTTTGGGGGTGAGAGCCAGTTTGGTGCAGTGGTTAGGAGTGCTGACTCTAATCTGGGAGAACTGGATTTGATTTCCTACTCCGCTACATGCGGCTGCTGGATGACCTTGGGCAAGCCATATTTCTGCCAGAGCTGCTCTCTCAAGAGCAGTTCTCGTAGAGCTCTCTTGGTCCCACCTACCTCACAGGGTGTCTGTTGTGGGGAGGGGAAGAGAAAGGAGACTCCAAGTGAAGGATGGGTTACAAATCCAATTTATTCTTCCTCTCAACCATTTAGTCTGCAGGGAGTGCCCATAGAAAAACGCTTGGCTTGGAACTCCAAAGATTTTCTCGCTGTTCCCCAAAGGCAGCCATTTTGTGGTTGATCCACCTTCTATGGCAGCCATTTTAGGTACCCTTTCTCAAAATTCAAAAGATCCCACAGGATCAACAGAACCAGAGCCCCCTGCTTTGGGACACTGGTATTGTATGGAGAACAACCATGGCCTGGACACACAGCTGCTTACCTTTCATGTTTGTAAATTTTTATGTAGGATATTTCACAACTACCTTTACACACAAAGTACTCCAGGCCATTTACAATAAAATCTCCATAAAATAATTTCATAAGAATCCAAAGAAACTATTTAAAACAACAGCAAACAACTATGGTTTAACTATTTTATCCAACTCAAAGGCCTTCCCAACACAGTTTAGCCTGGAAGGCCCATAGGGGAGGCACCGACCTCACACTCTAGAAGAAAGCATTTCAGAGTTTGGGGATAGTGGCCAAAAGAAGTCTCTCATGGATCCCAACCAGCCTAACTTCCATGAAAGCCAGTTCCTTCAGAGGACTGGTGTGCCTAGACCTCAAGACCTGGGCAGGTTGGGATTGGTGGAAATTGTTTCTCTGGTATCTGGGCCCAAACCAAACCAAATACTGCAAGGTCAAAAGCAGCACCTTGAATAGAGCTTGGAAACAAATTGGCATTTGGTACAGATATTGCCCTGACCTGCAGATCTTGGAAGCTAAGCTGGGTTGGCACTGGTTGGTATTTGGATGAGAGATCACCAAGGAATACCTAAGTTGATATCCAGAGGCAAGCAATGGCAAACCATCTCTGAATATCTCTTGCCTTGACATCCCTATGGGGTCACCATCAGTTGGCTGTGACTTCACAGCAAGCAGCAACAGATATTACAATAATAAATGGATAGTACAAAAACCACCAGAGGCCTGGACTACTTTCACTCTTCTCAAAGCAAACTGACCTCACAACAGCCCCTTCCTACCGAAAAAAGTTGGGAATGTGAAACAGGATTATAGTTTAGAATCCTCAGCTGAGAGTGACTTGAATAATATGTTCTCACTTGCTTCAATGATTATAGATTGCTCGTTTGTTCTGTTTCTCTGCATTTTACTATGCCAATAAAAAGCGAGTAATCTCAACATGGATTCTTATGGGCACCCTGGGCGAAAAAGCACAAATCATTCCAAATCTAATTCACTCGCCAATCAACTTAACTTCATCTATTGGTGACTTAATCAATAGTTCTCATGCTACACTCCTAATTGCACCTCTAGGGTGATAGGAGTCTGTGGATTTTAGCATGGCCTCCCAACCACCCATGTTAATTGATAATAATTTAAGCAAAATTGAAAAAGGCAATTTCTGTGGCTAATGACCAAATCTATGGAAAGTGTTGACCTCCAGGAAGGTAAGTGGTAGGTAACTCTCCATATGACTATTGATTCTTCCACTGTAATTCCTGCTGCCATGGCACAGTAAGAAATAAGAAGAACAAACCTACAGGTATCTATGTGATTGATGACGTTTATTGATTGCTGTGGGATATTCTTGAAAGTGTGGAGAATCAGCATCCTTGGAAATCTTATTGCTTGGTAGAATGTTCAGTAGAGTTTGGCACATTCTAACATGTGAATTTACTTAACCACTTGCAGCAAGCTTAATAGGTACACCAAGGCACTGTTACAAACAGGTCAGATTCAGGATGGACAAAAGAAAATACTTCTGCACTCAATGAGTAATTTGATCGGGGAATTGACTGCCTGTGGATGTAGGTCCTGGCCACTAGCATAGACAGCTTTAAAGGGGAGTTAGGCAGGTTCATGGAGGTCCATCAATGGTTGCTAGCCATAGTGACCAAAGGATGTGACTACATGTACAGGCAGGAAATCTCCAAAATCCAGTATTAGGAGGCCTTGGCCAGTTGCCCTGGCCTTCCAGGGCAACTGGTAGCCCACTGTGTCAAAACAGGATGCTGGACTAGATGAAGCACGGATCTGATCCAGTTGGACTCTTCTCATGTTCTTGTGTTTCTGTATCGATCAGCATAAATGTCTATATATGAGCTCCAAAGTAATGCCAGGAAAAGCATTGAAAAGCATTGCCTTTTCACATTTCCAGCTTGCTTCCGCACAAAAATGTTACAAAATGTGATGACAAGGCCTGTGCAACCTTTGGGGGCATCGTCTGAACTGAAGCAGAAGATTAAAGCTATGTTGGACCAGGAAAACGTAATTAGCAAGGTTTTGCCAAAAATAACCTTTTCATAATAACATACCAAGGTCTCTCTCTCAGCATTTCTCAGAGGCTTTTTAAAAATAAAAGGACAGCTACACTGCAGCATAGCAAATGAGGCTTGAGTTACCATTTGTGAACTAAGGTTGCAGCTTCAGTACATACAATCTGCATGAATGTTGACTTCTGGTTGCCAGTGGCCAACTCGGATTCAGACAACAGCCCTGTAGGCACAGTCATTGTCCCACCGTGGTCAGATACCATCAGGTTACTTATGCAGGTATATAGGATTTTTAGCTGTTCTCCTGTTCGTTATAACTATACATCTCCATTCCAGTACCCAAAGTGACTTTGCTCAATGTTATACAAAGTTATATGAACTGGAATTGCCAACCAGCAGCTGGTTGCGGGTGATCTCCTGAGATTACAATGGATCTCCAGGCAATAGAGATCAGTTCACCTGGAGAAAATGGCTGCTTTGGAAGGTGGCATTAGACCCCATGGGGTAAGCAGGCAGACCCCCTCTCCTTACTGAGAGGCTATATGGAGGAGTATACCCCCATTTTTCAGCACCCCAGAAGTACATATGCTAGGAAGACTTTACCAAAGTATAAACAAGATGGATCCCAGGCAGACAGGGCTCATAATTATGCCTAGGCAAAGACCCTGCTAGGTTTGACATCTTGGTCGGACCCAGCTGCAGCCTCTCCTTCTATGTGCACCAGACAATGGACCTGCCTCACCCCAGAGCTGACACCTTTCAAGCTGGATCGCTAGTCCTATCAGTCGCCCCTCACCTTTTCCTACCCACCTTTCCTTCACAATAAGGACTCCCAATGTCTATCCCTTTCCCACCTAACACAGAAGGAGCGTCACCAAGCAGCATTGTGTCTTTTAGATTAGTTTAAATAGCAATCCATTAGCCCTCTGAATAACCAGAGGAAGCCAGCAGAGTTCCAGCCCAAACTCTATTTTACATCCAAAACTCCTCCCAAGAACATATCCTGTTCTTCTTTATCCATACCTGGGAACCCTACTCAGTGTTCCCACGCTCACTGTTTTACCTTTTATTTAGTTTCATCGATTCTTTGTTTCATGGGACAGCCTTATTCCACCATTGTTTGACAACCAGTTACTTCCACTGGGATAACGAATTCTATGAACATATGGATGGGGTTGCCATGGGAAGCCCTCTCAGCCTGGTTATAGCAAACTTCTACATGGAACATTTTGAAAAAACAGCTTTAGAGTTTGCACCCCACAAAACTACAGTCTGATTCAGGTACGTAGATGATACTTTGATCATTTGGAGCAATGGAGAAGTAGAATTGATGGAGTTTTTAGACCACCTCAAAAACATCCACCCGAATATACAATTCACCATGGAAAAAGAAATCGAGGGTAAACTTCCATTTCTAGATATCATAGTCATCCGCAAAGCTAACCTTCAATTAGGTCACAAGGTCTACAGAAAACCAACTCACACAGATCGTTATTTACACAAAAACTCCAATTACCACCCTTGGCAAAAAAGAGGCATAATCAAAACATTAGTAGACAGTGCAAGATGGATATGTGAACTGCACTTTCTCAACAATGAACTGAATCATCTAAACCATTCAAATCAAGCAAATGGCTACTCCAAGAATGAAATCGGAAGAGCAATTAAACCAAAGGTAAAACAAACAACTGAGGAAAAACAGTCTCCCACAGGAAAAGTGTTTTGCCATCTATAAAAAGAATCACTGATTAGATGGGACAACTTATGAAAAAACACAACCTACAAACAGTATTCATACCCACCAGAAAAATACAACAGATGTGTCAGAGTCCCTAGCTTAGTCAGCCAAACACCAGGTCTTGATCACTGAAGCAAGAATAGTATTTTATTTTATAAGCTGCAATAGTAGGTTACTGGAACAGATACATTGTTCAGAATAACGTGGTTACACAAAGCAAGCAGTTATACCAGAAAGGGGGTGAATGGGGACCCCCCCTTCCACCAATGAGCGCATAGTATGCGAGCGGGAACTGAAGACTATAATAATTAATGAAGTTCCCACCGCCCCCATTATTCCCAGCCAAGCTGAAGCTTTGAAAGCGATAGGAAGCTCACAGCCTGTCTCCTCCAAGGTCAGCGTGTTAAGTCTACCCGAGATAGAGCCTGCATAGCCTGGCCCGGTCACATTCCATTCGAACACTCCAGGTGCATAAATCAACACCCCACGATCCCATCCTCCCGCCCTACACAACACAACACAACACAAAGCCCATCCTCCCACACTACTCCATCCATCATGGCAGGACTACCTGACAAGATGCTACAATCAGCAAAAGACAAAAGAGGCCCCCTCACTTCTGCAGGAGTATACCGCATACCCTGCAGTTGTGGACAGGTTTATATCGGGACCACACAGCATAGCATTCAGACAAGAATAAAGGAACACGAAAGACACTGCAGACTGGGCCAACCTGAAAAACCAGCAGTGGCTGAACTCAAACAGGACACCGTATCTTATTCCAAGACACTGAAAGGCTGAACAACACATCCAATTACCATGTCAGATTACACAGGGAAACCATTGAAATTCATAAAGATAAACACAATTTCAACAGGAAAGAAGAGTGTTTAAAAATAAATAGGGCATGTTTCCTGACCTGAAAAAAACAAAATGCTCTACATCTTACAATAGCACTACAGATAAGATTAGAATTTCAACAGCCAATCCATATGCAAAAGAACCTCCTCAGGAAAGCTCCTCCATTAGCAGGTCACAGCCTGGAGAACTCCTACAAGATAATCTCAGCCCTACCCCACCTTCCTGAATAGATATAAATTACCTGCCTACCATTTTTCTTCTCTCCTTGACACAGAGTACTCCATCTTTCTGTGTTATACCTCTGAGGATGCCAGTCACAGCTGCTGGTGAAATGTCAGGTCCTACAATGCCGAGACCATGGCCATACAGCCCAGAAAATCTACAACATCTAATGAGCTCTAGCCGTGAAAGCCTTCGACAACATATTTTTGGGTTTCTTTCCATCTTCAAAGCCTCTTCTCCATGGATTTCTGCACATCTGGAATGGTAATTATAACTCCCAACAGCGTCCTATTATCCCCGTTCACCTCTGTATTTCAAATAATTGTGCATATGTTTTAAAGTGTGTTTTACTTCTGTACGTGCATTTTATTAGGCTTTCTTCTTTTAATAAAACCAACCCTTTTGGTTAAGCAACAGACTGGTTATTTGAGAGTTCTCTAAGGGAAGTAAAGGTAAAGGTTCCCTTTGCTCGAAAGCTAGTCAAATCTGACTCTAGGGGGCGGTGCTCATCTCCATTTCCAAGCTGAAGAGCCAGCGCTGTCCAAAGACATTTCTGTGGTCATGTGGCCGGCATGACTAAACGCCAAGGCACACGGAACACTGTTACCTTCCCACCAAAGTGGTACCTATTTATCCACTTGCAATTTCATGCTCTCCAACTGCTAGGTTGGGAGGAGCTGGGGCCAGAGACGGGAGCTCACTCTGTCATGTGGCACTCGGGTCTCGAACTGCTGAACTACCCTCCAGTCTGCAGCTCAGCATCTTAACCTCTAAGCCACCACGGGAAAGATCCCCATAAAACATAGGTGGAGAATCTCACTAGTTACCTTCCTGTCTCCTTGCGAATTCCCCTAATAAACAGGAGACATTCTCTTTGGACAAATATAGCCTTTGAGGTAACAATTGAAGTCCCTCCCCTCCCCAAAGCCTGCCCTCCTCAGGCTCCACCCCCAACATCTCCGGGTATTTCCCAACCCGAAGCTGGCAGCAATACACCTGAACACATGAAGCTGCCTTATACTAGCCCTCCAAACAAAAAACAAAGGAGAAAACATGGTAAAGCTCAAACAGGAAAAATATAAACCTGGAAAACATGCCACATGTTATGTTTATATATTCTGTAGTGATTTAATAAAGTATAAGAACAATCCAGAGTGAATTCTTTCATAAGGTTTACAAAAAGTCACAGCATTGAATCAGGACTAGGAAAGAACAGCTTGCTAATAAGTCACAAAAAGAAGCTGAGCCGCTGGGCTGAAGGCATTCTGATGGCCACTGTCTCATGATCCAGAAGTGACCACAGGTGGATAGGCCACTGTTGTATATGAATCCTCTACACATAGACAGGAGGCTGTCCTGCCTCCAGAAGGGGAAAAAACTTCCACTCAGCTGTGCCTATCAGAGCGCTGCTCCTGCATCCAATCCCCTTTCATGGGGGGTGGGGTGGAATGTCAGAGGGAAGCATAGGGAAAATTCAGATCTGCCTCAGGGAGAGTGCAGTGATAGTTTTGGGTTTGCCTCAGCAAATGAGCAGAGACTTAGAAGGGTAGCCCTGCCTAGCAGTGTGGCTGAGTGGTTTAGCTCTACCTCTGGAAGCAAACTTTAACTTTAAATGCATTCTCAAAGCCTGCCCGTCCCCGCCCCGCCCCCAGCCAGCTTGGAGAAGGCATTTGTCTCTGTAAATCCCTTCTCCAAGCAAGCTGGCATGGGGGAGGCTTGGAGGATGCATTTAAAGTTGCTTTCTTTCCACCTCTTCCTGCCTGCCTCCCCCACCCTCTCTTTCACCCTTCCCTCCCCATTTTAAGTTAAATGTGTTCTCCAAGCCTTGCAACACTGGCTGGCTGGCTGGCTTGGCTTGGAGAAGGCATTTGTCTCTTTAAATCCCTTCTCCAAGCCAAGCCAGCACAACAGAAAGGGAGGGGGGGATTGAAGAGCATGTTTAAGGCATTCTCCAAGCCCCTGCCCACCAGCTTCGAGACAGCATTTGTCTCTTTAAATCCCTTCTCCAAGCCAAGCCAGCTGGCTTGGGGGCATGGGGGAGGGTTGGAGGACACATTTAAAGTTAAGGTTGCTTTCTTTCCACCTCTCCCTCCCTCCCCCCCATCTATTTGCTTTCTTTCTACCTCTTTCTTTTCTCCTTTCTCTCCCTTTCTCCCTTCCTTCCTTTCTTTTTCTCTCTTTCTTCCTCCTTACCTCCTCCTCCCGCCCTCCCCCATCTATTTGCTTTCTTTGTTTCTGTTTCTCAGTCATTCTCTCTCTACTTCTTTATTTCCACTTCTTTCATTTTTCCCACCTTTCTCTTTCTCTCTTCCTTCCTTCCTTCTGTCCTCCCTCCCCCCTCCCCATCTATTTGTTTCTCTCTGTCTCTCTTTCCCCCTCCCTCCCATCCTCCCCATCTATTTGACTTCTTTCCACCTTTCTTTCTCTTTTTCTCTTTCTCCCTTCCTTCCTCTCTTCCTTCCTTCCACCCCCCTCCCCCACCTATTTGCTTTTTTTGTTTCTCTCTCTCTTTCTCACTCTCTTAGACAAATAAATATCATTAACAAACAAATATCATTGAACAAATGAATATCATTATCAATATCTGTTTTCACCCCTTTTTATTTTTGGCAGGTCTCATTTAATGTTAATAAAAAGAAAATTGTAATAAAAACATGTGTAATATTTGTTCATATCTTGCAGCTCTCGCACATCTGATGTTTATTCTATGTGGCTCTTATATTAAGCAAGTTTGGCCACCCCTGCCCTAGCATGATGATGTCATCACTTCATGCACGTGGCAGAAAACTCCAGACAAGGAGCCAGGAGCCCCCCACCTGGCAACCCTATTCCACCAAGATGTGCACAGGAAATCATCTTACGTTCTTTTCCACATCTAATGCTCTTCTAGCAATTCCCCAGTCTTCAGAGGTAGGTTTTCAGAAGCATGAGGGATTACAATAGGAAAGGGAGCCTAAAAAGCCCCTGGGTCTAAGTGAACCCTTGTGCTTGACCCCTGAAATCCTGACTAACAATAACATAATGTCTAGCTTTGAGTGACTATTAATGAACAACTGCAATAAGATTCACATTATTTGGGCTGTTATAGTTGTGCTGGCTGATGAGCCAGATCAGGCAACTCTGCGATGGCAGGGAAGTTCTGTAAATGAAAACAATTACTAAGACATTCTGTTTAATTATCCAAGGGTGCAATCTGGTTTGCTTTGCTTAGACGTTACCGTTGTTTATTAACATTCACGCAAGAACCCAGCAACAAATGACTAAAATGCTGAAAACCTTGTTTATTTGCTTCATCTCTATGCACCTTCCAGGACTACTTGGTATTCAGTAACGGTTTGAATATATTAAAAAAAAAAAAAGCCAAGCGCTGGCAGTCCAGCTTGACATAAATGGAAACTACAGGTGCAAAGCATTTTTGAATACCACATCATAAAACCCTTAGGAAAAAAACTGCCAAATGTTCATTCTGTGCAAAACAATAAATAAATGTAGATCTATAGACAGTATCGGCAATGCCATTTCCTAGCAATTTTATGAAAACATTATTTATATATATATAAAAAATATATAACTTCAATCTTGAGTTTTCAACCCACTGAGTTCTATTATTCTTAGATTGATAGTTCAACAGCAGATTGTTAAGAGCCATGAACGTTCACCAGATCTACGGCAGTGCTGAATGTATGGGCCAAATTACATGTGACATTATATATGTGTCATTGCATCTTCCGGTCTTAACATAAGAACGTAAGAGAAGCCAATGTTGGATCGGGCCAATGGCCCATCCAGTCCAACACTCTGTGTCACACAGTGGCCAAAAATACCAGGTGCCATCAGGAGGTCCAGCAGTGGGACCATGACACTAGAAGCCCTCCCACTGTTGCCCCACCCAAGCACCAAGAATACAGAGCATCACTTGCTCCAGCCTGAGAGTTCCTATCTATACCTTGTGGCTAATAGCCACTGATGGACCTCTGCTCCATATGCTTATGTAATTCCCTCTTGAAGCCATCCATGCTTGTAGCTGCCACCACCTCCTGTGGCAGTGAATTCTTGACCCTACAAGCCAGTGGACACACAGAGCTGCCTTAAACCGAGCCAGTCCACTGGTATATTAGGGTGAGCTTGGTCTACTCTGACTGGCAGCAGTGCTCCAGAGTTTTGGGCCCAGCATCCATGGGGGGAGGCAAGGGAAAGGCACGGGAACCTTCCTGTCACTAATAACCACACTTACAATCATCTTTTGGATAAAAAATGGTTACAGTTGTAAGAAGCCCTGGCACAGCATGAGGCAAATGGATCACAGCGTCAAGTGACCCGCCTGAGGGTCAATAAACTCCAGCCCACTCCAGCCTGCCTGCTGGTGTGTGTCTGGGGGGAAATCATGGGATGGCAGGATGCTGGATTCCACAAGGACAACCACCACTGTGTGGTCTCCTCTGCCCCTTAGGAATGTGGGTAACCCTGACAGCACCCAAGCTGGGTGTGTCCCATGATAGCCATCATCCCCCCACACACCAAATCCCTTCAGGGAATCCCCAGAAGCAGAAAAAATGGTCACGTAGGTCAGTTTTTTCCTAAAATGGATCCAGCGCCATGCTGATATCATCCTGCTAGGTTTTGACAAATAAGTTAACATGCATGGATGAAAGAACTACCCCACCACCATGACCAAAATTAACATCACACTAATGAAGAGGACAAGAAGAAGAGCTGAATGCTGAATGGGAAGATAATTTTCTTGAGTAGCATTGCTCATCTTTGGAATGTATGAAACAGGAATAAAGAAAATAGCACCTCTGAACATGTACAGTGAGCCCTTCCTCACCTACTGAATACAATAACAATTGAGTGCTGACAAGCCGCTATTGACTTATGGTGACCCCTCATGGAGTTTTCAAGGCAAGAGATAAACAGAGGTGGTTTGCCCTTGCCTGTCTCTTCATAGCAACCCCTGCTGTCTTCCTTGGTGGTTTCCCATCCAAAAACTGATCATGGCCAACCCTGCTTAGCTTCCAAAATCCTATAAGCTCAAGCTAGCCTAAGCTATTCAGAATGCTCCCCAGTGAACATCAAGCATCTCTCCTATATTATAAAGCTGATTTGGGGTGGCAAGATGCAATTCACACCAAAATCAGTTGGCCTGCGGGTGTGTCAGTCACAGGGCATCTGTCTTCACTTGCTGCATTGCTGCCTCTGTGGCCATGGTCCCGCCCACAGAGCCGGCCCCCAGCATCTCACCCTCACTCTCCTTCAAGTGGATGGATGGGTCAGACACTCCAGCAGCCGAGAGCCTCAGCCCAATCGTGCCGCCACTGCGGGCATCCTCTTCCAAGCGTGCATAGCCAGCCAGGCTACATGCGACCCAACAATGGAGGGGTTGCCCATTCCAGCGGGGGGGGGAGGCAGCCCGATCCTGCTGCTGCTGCTGCTACCGTCCTCACCTGAACACATGTTGCCACCCGGGCTGCGTGCAACCTGACGACGGACGAGCCAGCTGCTCCAGTGGGGGGGGGGCCTCGGCCCAGTCCTTCTGCCACTGCTGTCCAAGCCCGAGCCCGGCTACAGGTTGCCAGCCAGGCTGCGACCAGACAACAGGCATGCTGTCCACTCCAGCGTGGGGGGGGCCTCAGGCCGATCCTGCTGCCGGTGGTTGGCTGGGCTCTCACTGGAAGGGGGCTGGCATGCCACCAAGCCCGAGGCTGCTGGAAGTCACCTGGACCCCGCTGGCCATGTCTGGCTAGGAAGCCATTCAAAGGCCGCTCCCTCACCCCCAGACTCTGGGGGCTCGCGCGTGGGGGGAAAGAGCAGGAGACCGGGGGTGCCTCAATCATGCCATGCTAGGGCCCATTGTCTTCCTTCACAATGGGCTTTGCTCCTAGTCTTTGTATATTCCACATTTGGACTGCTGTTGTTAACAAGCATAGTGGAAAGGAGCTGTTCTTCAGCACTTCCCATACCAGTAGAAGTAATAGAAAAGAACAAAAGTCCAGTAGCACCTTAAAGACTAACAAAATTTCTGGCAGGGTATGAGCTTTTGTGAGTCACTGATCACTTCTTCAGATACAGCTAGAATGTGAGTCCACCTGACCTTATAATTGGAGAGTACAGTAATTTCAGCTGCCGAATAACAATAGCAGATGAATGACAATGGTTAGGTGTGATATGCAGAGGGGTAGCAGGAGTGGAGAAATCAGAACTGGTAATGACATAGGAAACCTAGGTCTCAATTCAGTCCAGGAGGATGCCTTGTTTTGAGCTTCATTATCAGTTGCAAATCAGCAGTCTCTCTTTCTATTCTGCCTTTGAAATGCCTTTGAAAGAGAACTGCTATTCTTAGGTCAGCAACTGAATGTCCTCGGAGGTTAAAAAATATTCCCCCACTGTTTTTTGAATGTTGTGGTTTCTAATGTCAGACTTATATCCATTAATTCTTTGTCAAAGGAACTAGTCTGTTTGTCCAATGCAGTGAGTGGAAGGGCATTGTTGGCACATGCTGGCATAAATCACTTTAGAGGATGAGCAGGAGCATGAACCTGATGTTGCTGGGTCCACTGATGGTGTTGCTAGAGGTAAGATCACAAGTAGCCCCAAGGAAGTGGCAATGGGTATGTCCAAGGATGGTAAAAAGTACAAGATGCTGACATTCACAGCAGCTGGGAAATCATGTACAAATGCATCTCATTCCCCTCTTGCATACTACTGTGCATTAGGCATGCATTAATCATATTTTTAATTGGAGCAGTCCCCCTGTGAAAGAGAACTCATAGCTAATGTTGTTAATGCAAACAGTCATTTTATTCAGGAAATGCATTAAGGCTGTCCCCACAAAGCAGATTTGCCTGAATTACTTAGCCAGAAAAGGCCCATGCCACTTTCATTAAATATGCTGAAGTATCATCAGTACTGTGATATTTGGGTGTTAATAAATCAGTTAACAAAAAGGTCAAAAACTTGACTTAATTTTTAAAGAAGGAATTTAAAGTCATGCTATGAATTATATGAGGGCAAGGATTCCCTCCTCTGCCATATTTCTGTGCGCTCCATACCATCCTATACTATAGAAGAGTATTAGGAGGGTAACCATGTTGGTCGGCAGTACAAGAGCTAGATTTGAGTAGCACCGTCGAGATCAACAAGATTTTGGGGGTACAAGTTGTTGAGAGTTAGATCTGATTAAGGGAGTTCTGACTAGGATTGCCAGACCCCCCGGTGCGGGTGGGGGTTCCCTGATTTCCGGCACTCTTCTCTGCCATTGGCCAGCTGGCCACCAGGGGAAATCACTCCCCCAATAGGAAAGAAGCCCAAAATAAACACAGTGTGCCTATGTCGCCCAGAAGTGATGTAGGTACATCGATGATATCAGGGGGTGACACTCTGGTTTTTGGGTGAAACTCTATGGTTAGAAGCAAATTCTACCATAGAGGGTTTGCCCACAAACCAGAGTGTCATCCCCAATGTCCCCAGTGTGTCAACTCACCCAGGTGATGTAGGCATGTTCCATTTATTTCTGGCTTCTTCCCTCCCCGCTCCTGATGAGTGCACCCCAATCCTCCAACTGCTTGTCTCCAAGACCGGGCAACCCTAGCTCTGACTCTTGAAAATTTATGTCTCAAAATCTTGTTGGTCTCTAAGGTGCTACTGGACCCGAATGTCTCATACTATAGAGTAGTAGGTTGTTATCACTTAAAAATTACAGCTTTTAAAAATATACTCTACCAGGATGTCATGGTAGGCCTTCTTCATTTCTACACATCTTCTAGACAGCTGAGAAAGGTCTCCTTCATACTTCTGAATCAAATCCTGGGGGAAATAAAGCAAACTCAGAACTAGTAGGAGAGACTAGCATTACAGAAAGACTTTTTCCTTGGTGTTTTGTACATATGTTTTGATTGTGAACTCACATCATATGGTTTTTACAAGCAATTTGTACAACTCCCTCTCAGCCTATACCTCTATTTACTTATTTTATTTGTTCGGTGCTGGAATTCAGCTTATCTCATCTAATTTTGCTAGCCGGCACAGCCTGCTGATGGAACGTCCAGGGGGCGGACCTAAACACGGTACAGTTGCTATATGCAGCTCCTAATTAAAAGCCTAGTGGAAGAGCTCCATCTTGCAGGCCTTGTGGAACTGTGAGAGGTCCCACGGGGCCCTGATGCTTTCCAGGAGCTCATTCCACCAGTACGGAGCTACCACTGAGAAGGCCCTGGCACTGGATGAGGCCAACCTGGCCTCTTTAGGACCAGGGAGGGCCAGACGATTTTGGACCCCTGAACGCAGTGCTCTCCGGGGAACATGTGGGGAAAGGCAGTCCCCCATGTATACAGGTCCTTGACTATATGGGGCTTTAATGGTAAGAACCAGCACCTTGAAATGAATTTGGTATGCTATTGGCAGCCACTGCAATGCTTAGTGTGGGTCCCTCCTTTATGTTGTTTAAGAGGATCTTCTGACCCTTACCAGTGATATTTTGAAAGGCATTGTGTGTGGGGGAGCCAGCTGTGAACAGATTGTTACTACAGCAGTCATATATACAGTGTATGTCATTTATATAGCTAATCTACATATATAATGTACAAATGGGGGACCTGCAAGGACTTGTGGGGACATTGCATTTCTCCTAACCTGGTATTTCCACTTTCTCATCTCATAGCCTTTTCCCTTTTCCTGCTTCCTTTTCACTTTGCTGAATGGCATGGTAGGATGCGCAGCAGTCAAAACCATATGTATGAATCTAGTTGGATATTGCAGGCCTGCCCCATGTACATATAGCTATTTTCTAGAACAGTTCTCCATAACTTAAAAAAGCCAAATATAGTCCACCAATCATATTTTGTGACCTGATAATTAGAAAGCCCCTCTGTTTAAATTGCCCCAGTCAAAGAGGAAAAAGTGGAAGATTTGTTGGGTATTTGATAGGCCACTGTAATGGCTAGTGAACAGCATTTCTTCTAGTGGCTCATGGACTATAGTCTGCACTTTATTTTCTGGTATTGTTAACTCTCTTATTCTCACACCAAACTCTGTTCCTGAAACCCTCCTGTGAAATGTCGCCCAAAACATACTCATGTCAAGAAGCTCCTGGTCAAAGTTACCTTTAGTTCTTTGTAGAACTGTGACTCCAGAGTTCCTGCTTTGGTAATCTTGGGTTTGATTTGTCTTCTGCACTCAACAATGCTTTCTAATTCTTTCCTTAAAACTAATTGCAAAATGGAGAGGAGAGAAACATGTCATGTATCACAGCTCAAATGTCATTCCATTGTCTTCAAGCACTGATATTTTCTCTCAAACGCTATCAAGAGAAACACAAACATATGTCCTATTCATGACGGAACATTCTTCTCAGTCAAGTACATTTCTGTGGTTGTTAATATCCTAAGAGAGCGATCCTTTGATGTCTAAACCATGTGCTGGCCCTTGCTGTGATTTCCTTTCCAGCACGTCCAGAGGTAGAGGCATCAGTGGCAAAAGGGCTTTTTATTTATTAATTAAAAATATTTATTAGCTGCCTTCCGTCCATACAGAGCTTAAGGTGGCTTGCAATATTAATAAAATACATAAAACAGATTGCATTAAAATATAAAACACAAAACCAAACTAAAACCACAATTTAGGATTCCTTTAATCAAATGTAGCCCTAAATAAAACCATCCTCCTAAAGATCAAAAACCAGGTGCACCTCCCTGGGGACGTTAATTTTGGAGCTGCCACCAAAAAGGCCCTCTGATTGATGGGAAATTCAGGATCTTAATTCTGAGGCAGGAAAATGTGAGAGAAGACGGTCCTTCAAATACCCTGGTCTCAAACCATGTAGGGCTTTAAAGGCCAAAACCTTGAATTTGGTTCAGGAATGGATCAGCAGGCAGTGCAGTTGCTCTCTTATGGGGGTCACGTGGTCTCTTTAGCTGGCCTCAACCAGTAGTCCAGCCACCGTGTTCTGCACTAGCTGCAGCTTCCCAACACTTTTCAAGGGTAGCCCCCAGTAGAGTGCATTGCAATAGTCCAGTCTACATGTAACTAAGGCATGGATCACTGTGGGTAGATCTGCTTGACCCAGGAATGGACAGAGCTGATGCACTAGCTAAAACTGGGCCAAGGCACTCTGGACAACCGCAGCCACCACAAATCTTCTAAGGCGACTGCTGTGTTGAGTAGCACTTCCAAGCTGCGAACCTGGGTTTTCAAAGGGAATATAACCCCCTCCAAGACAGGAGAGATATAAAGTGACTGGTCTGTCTTCCTACTACCCCAGAGAACCTCCGTCTTATCAGGAGATCTCCTTTTCTGTGAAGTTCTCTATCTTCGTTGTTGTTTGTTTTGTTTTGTTTTGTTTTGAGCTGAAGTTCGCCAATAGGAAAATTTCCTTCTATCCCAATGCCCTTTGGATGTGGTATGGAATTATCTCCCATAGCTCTCCAATGCCTGCTTCCATTTACCTCACAAATAACTGGGGCTATTCATTGTCAGACTTAACATCTAGCAGTTTCTGTTAAGTTCTCTACACCATGACTTTTCCCCAGGGTTCTATGGACCTGCAGCAATGCCAGAAGTTTCACCAGATTTTTCCTAAAATGAAATTTCAGGAAGAGTTTGAGGGATCCTGCTCATCCAGGGGAGGAGGCGAAGGAGCTGTTTTTTATACCCCACTTTATCCTAAGGAGTCTCAAAGTGGCTTACAATCGTCTTCCCTTCCTCTCCCCACAACAGTCACCTTGTAAAGTAGGTTTTCTGAGAGTTCTGAGAGAACTGTGACTGGCCCAAGGTCACCCAGCAAGCTTCATATGGGGAAGTGGGGAATCAAACTCGGTTCTCCAGATTAGAGTCCACCACTCCTAACCACTACATCATGCTGGGAATACCAGTGGAAGAAAAAAAAGAGCTTATGATAAACCCAGATGCCAACTTTACAGTCCCATACACCCAGACAGTACAATCACTGGACCTAACTACATCAACTACACCATCTCAGACTCATTCACTTGCTCATCTTCTGATGTTGTGTATGCCATTAAATGCCAATAATGCGGTTCAGTTCTCTAAATAGGGCAAACAGGTCAAATGCCAAGCCAAAGGCTAAATGAGAAACCTGTAGAAGCCTTCTAGGACATTCAATGAGGGTCCTCAAAGCAACTGTTTTATTGTAAAGGAACTTCAGAAACAGGCTAGAACAGGAAATTGATGAGTAACAAGTCATAACAACACAGAGAACAACGAAACCGCCACTCCCCCAAGGCTTAACAGAGATATTCACAGGTCCTGCCAATCGCCTTCATCCTGTCTTAGCTATATTTACTGTTCAGTTGCATCTTGACTCTAGTTGGCCCTTCCTGGCAACATCCTCCTCACACTCTACCTGTATGTAATAGTTGGTGACTTCTGTTTCAATGTATCTGAAGAAGTGGGCATGCACACAAAAGCTTCTACCCAGAATAAAACTTTGTTAAAGGTGCCACTGGACTCAAACTTTGTTCTGCTGCTTCAGACCAACATGGCTACCCACCTGGATCTATCAACAGAAGTCAGAATCCAAATCTTGTTAGCAGCATATTCCCATTTGCTGATAAACAGTGGAATCCTAGCAGAGTTACAACTTTCTAAACTCATTGAAGTGAGTGGGCTTAGAAGCACTTGATTCCGCTTAGGGGTGCATCATTACTGACTCGAAATTCTGATTTGGATTAGTTCTTCAGCCTTGTTACACAATCACATTGCGATTTCCCCTGCCTCTTACACCTCTGCTGAGGTCAACAGAGCACTGGTTTCAGGGAAAATGGAATTAAGTTCTCTATTTATCAGAGACATCCCACTATATAAATATATATTTGATTTGAAAACCACATGGACATTATTTAAATATTTCTCCTCAGATTCCCTTGAAGCAACACGACAGGTTAAAATATTGCCATGACAACCACATCCTTCAGCAGTTTGAACCTTTCTACTCCCTCTTTGAAACCCTACCAACAAAACCTGGTTCCAGGTGGCTTCACAATGTGTGAAATATTCTTGTGGCAAATTCTGAAACCATATTTACATACCTTCAGCTTCAGCACTGAGGCCTTTGATGGAGGCTGTAGCAAGACAGGGAGGGAGTGTAAAAAAAAAGAAGAAGAAAGAAAGTTGATAAGAAGAGATGAAAATCACATCTATAAGGCAGTGGTGGCTGCTTTGAGGAAAAGTGGGGAAGGTTTGTTGGGAGAGGGAGAGTCTTACCTCCAGACAGAGCTTTAAATTCTGTCAACTCCTGAGGAAATTCAGCCAAATCAGGATCGTGTAAGAAGATCTGCTCCACAAGGGCATGCAGCAAGGTGAAGCTCCGTTCCTTACCTCGCAGCAAGGATAGCTACAAACAGAATGCAGCAATAATTGACAGACAACATCCATTTTTAAAAATAAGGACATAGGGAATGTGAGATACCCTGGGTAAATTTAATAAGGGTGAAAACGTGAGATTAAAAGCTTTCTTTAACCGTCTGCTCAGTTGCACGGTATGAAAGAAGGCCTGAGAGCCGGTGTGGACTAGTAGTTAAGAGCAGCGGACTCTAACCCAGAGAACCAGGTTTGATTCTCTACTCCCCTTCCACCTGAATCCCGCTGGATGACCTTGGGCAGTTCTTTCAGAACTCTCTCAGCCCCACCTACCCCACAAGGTGCCTGTCGTGGGGATAGAGATGGAAAGTGGTTGTAAGCCACGTCGAGACTCCTTAAGATAGAGAAAAGCGGGGTATAAAAACCAACTCTTCTTCTGTGTGTAAAGCCCTTTACAAATACTGCTCCAATAGCATCCCTGTGAAGGAGGTCACTCTTATTCCTATTTTAGAGACTTGGAACTGTGGTTAAGAAACAGTGGTCTGTGGAAGACACCCCAGCTCACTGTATCCACAGCATCCAGGCCAATGGGACACACTGGTTGCCACCAGGATTTGAGCCCACATCAGACTTGGGACTGATGGTGTGAGGGATTACAGACAGCGATTTAGCTAGACCGGGAAAAAAAAGACCCATGGGGAGACCAGCTATACCAGCCATGGAAGTTCCCTTGAACAAACAGGCCAAGGCTAGTCAGGTGGTACTTCCTGACCCCTACAAAAGCACAGTGTAATGGTTAGAGTGTCAGCCTAAGATCTGGGAGAAACAGGCTTAAATCATCACTCTTCCACAGAACCTCACTGGATGTCCTTGGGCTGGTCATTCCCTCTCTCAGACTAACCAGCCTCACAGGGTTGCTATAAAATAGAAGCAGAGAGGTTTTAAGCCACTCGGGGTCTCCAATGAGGAGAAAAGAACAGTATAAATAAAAGAAATGAGACTGAGACTATAAACTGATGGCAGGGTTGCCAACCTTCAGGTGGTGGCTGGAGATCTCCCACTATTACAACTGATCTTCAGATGACAGAGATCAGCTCATCTGGAACAAATGGTTGCTGTGGAAGGTGGACTCTATGGCATTATAGTCCTCTGAAGTCCCTTCCCTCCCCAAACCCTTCCCTCTTCAAGCTTCACACCCCCAAAATCTCCAGGTATTTCCCAACCCAGAGCTGGTAACCCTACTTGATGGGCAAGGGGAAGAGAGACAATGAGTCATTCTTCTCTGAGACCTTCATCCATGGCTTTTTTTTTTCCAGGTGGAACCAGCACTAGAGGTTAAATGGGTGGAGATCTGAGATAGGGCCTTCTCTGAGGTAGGACTTCAGCTGTGAAATGCCCACCTCACAGATTAGCCCCATGTCCCTTTCATTTTTGTCCTTTAGACACCAAATTAAAAGAGTCTTATTTTCTTAGGCCCTTCGTGACTCCTGATGTAACTGTTTTGCTCCTATCGGTGGTGGAAAGTGCTGTCAAGTCACTTGTGACTTATGGCGACCCCTGGTGGGGTTTTCAAGGCAAGAGATATTAAGAGGTGGTTTGCATGGCCTGCCTCCATGTCATGACTCTGGTATTCCATGGAGATCTCCCATCCAAATACTAGCCAAAGCCAACCCTGCTTAGCTTCCATGATCTAATGAAATCAGGCTAGCCTGGGATATCTAGGTCAGGGCATTTGCTTCTATTCATCCTGTTTATTTCGGCTAACTGTTCTTCTATAGAGTTATTGCATTTTTATTATTTTCTGTGAGCCACCCTGAAGGCCTTTATAAGGGGATATAAATGGATTAAATTAATAAATGCATATTCTTCTAAAGCCCTTTTTGTTCAAACAAATGCCTGTTCCCTTTTCTTTTAATTCTTTTTGCTTATAATTTTTTGTTTGGTAAAGGCAATGTAAGAGACAATAGTCGTGTAATCGTGTAAATAAGAAGAACAGGTGCCTACAATCTTGGGAATGATCCAAGGACCAATTTACTATTGAAAATGTGATTTCCCTGGACAAAGACAAAATGTTTTCATCCTCGATGTAACGGTAAGAACTGTTCGTGTAAAATAATGATCTAAGTCTCCTTAGTGGAACTGAGGAAGAGGTTCCCTGGCTGAGAAAGATTTTGTAGACATTTTTCATAGTGATAGATGTGGTATTTCAGCAGTTACAAAAAAAAATAGAAACATTCAAATTGGGCCTCAGAATTGTCGCTTGGATCATAAATCATTCATTTGATATGCTGAAATCCTCAGGAAGTAGGGAGGAAGATAACTTCCTTTTCTATTTAGAGATGTGGTGGAATTTGATAATATTCTTAAAGGTTCAAGGCTGCCTAGAGAATATGTACTCATAAAGAGGAGTAGCAGATTGTGGATGCTGAAGAAGAGAAAACTGGTCTCGGTGCCTTCTTTTTGCAAGCAAAAAAAAAAAGGCCTGGCAAAGGAGACACAGAAAATGTAACCCAGAAGAAATGAAAGAGCCCATTCAAATGTTAAGCAATAGCATGTGGCATATAGCCCTTCTGGGATGCTCCCTGACATGTTGGTGTGCTGACCTGTGCAGAGTGCTTTGACTTGGAAGTACTCATAATAGATAATGTCTTGGGCTCCAACTGAGAAGACCAGGTTCAGATTTTTCTATTCAGCTATAAATCTCACTGGGTCATCTTGTACTTTTCAGATCAAGCTTGTTGGCATTCAGACCCCTACTCTCTCAGAGAGGCAGCTTATAGCTAGAATAATCGTAAAGACCTTCTTAAAATATCACCCCAAAATCATAACTGTAGGACACTGCCTGGCCCAAAATGAAATAAAATAGATGCCAGTCAGGAACAAGCCTGGGCAAGTAGTTTAAAAGGGTGACTCAGAGTGGTTGACTGCCTACTGTCCCCTCCACACCCCAGAGGGATGCATAATTTAGGACAATGGGTCTCCCCAAACTATTGACTCATCCTTGGACTAATCCCATTGACATCCAACGTTACTTTCCCTGCACACACTTACCTTAATTAAACAACAGCTTAATCAATGACTAATTCTATCCATCTAACCCATTAGCCCTTCCTGCGTTGTGCTTGCAGGGTCATCAAACCTCTCCCATACTATTGTCCAACTCAGAAAAGCCCATTAAATTGGTTTTTTTAGGCATCCTGTCACCCACCTAAGGGTACATTTTGCCCTCTACCTGGAGCACCCTGTTTCCCAGCAGTGTATGTGTGTTTGTGTGTGTGACTGAGTCTTAGATCCACTGTATACATCCCCACTTTGCTGGGCTCTCTTCTCTCTTAAAATGCTGGCCATTTTGCTGCTTCCATGGACCTCTTCAATATCAGTAATTATTGCCCTTGCCTAAAATCTCTTTTCCCCTTTCATCCCTGTGTTTTTCTTAGTTAGCCCTTGTGTGTGTATTTATTGTGTGCATTTTTAAATTCTTTTTCTTTTTAATAAAAACCTTTCCAGTTGAACATCTGCCTGGTTTAGTTGAGAGTATTCTTAAGGGAAACATCCTGGTATACATTGTGAAGATCTCAGTTACCAACCTTTCACTCTGTATCATTTTGCTAATTCCCCCCAACTTAATTGAAGACTGCCTCTTTGGGAAACAAGCTATCCCCAAATTTTGTCTGGAGGATAACGTGGGAGATAGGAAACCATGATATGTATCTACCAGAGTGTTTCTGTAAAAAGAAGGATTTTTACCTGTGGAGCATTATTTCCTATTACCCCAGCAGTCCAAAAGGCCCCCCCATGGCTGGAAATCCTTCCATCTGTGGAAAAGCTTGGGTGGATCCAAGCCATAGTACATAGCCCTGAGAAGTTTGACTGAATGGCAGAATTAAGATAGATTCAAAATGCAATTTGAACCACAGTCCACAGTCCACAGAGTTGGACTGTCAGTGTTGTTGTTGTTTTTTCCATCAGTCTTCTATCAGGTGAATGTGACATTCAGAAACCAGGGGGGGACCACCTTTCTGATTCAACCCTTTCAGCAGGATAATCCCTTCTGGATCCCTCTACAGCACAGTCAAGAATATAGTCCAAGCACAGTCAACAGGGATCTGTGCATCGTCACAATATGGCACAATTCAGTGCTGAGACTAACAAAGATCTCGGGGTCATAATAGATAGCTCAATGAAAGTGTCAACCTAGTGTGTTGCAGTAGTGAAAAACTTTGTGTTAGGGATTATTAGGAAAGGGATTGAAAATAAAGCAGCTGATATTATAATACCCCTGTGTAGATCTATAGTGAGGCCTCATTTGGAATGCTGTGTGCAGTTCTGGTCACCATATCTCAAAAAGGACATCACAGAGCTGGGGGGGAAGTACAGAGGAGGCTAGAACACCTTCCCTATGAGGACAGGCTGAAGAGTATGGGATGTTTCAGTTTAGAAAAGAGACAACTAAGGGAAGACATGATAGAGGTCTATAAAGGCCCCAGTCATACGGGCCAGAAAACATGGGGGGGGGGGAGGCGTGGCAATTTGCACCGGAGCAAAATAAGGCATGGTTGCCACGCTCCAGCTCCAAGTGCTGATCACACCGCGCTGCTGCAGCGTGGCAAAAAGCGGAGCAGCAGACCACGCAAGCCGCGCTGTTGCAAAGTGCGCATGTGCCGTTGGGGGGGGCAGCCCCTGCCTGTGTCTTGCATATGTGCATGCCTCATTCAGCGTTGGTGCGCATCCCGTGGAAACTTACAATATCCGGAAACCCCGGGACATGGGCAGGTGTCGGAAGCCGCGAGATACTGGCACTCCCGCAATCAGACACCGGCCTTTGCCCCGGGGTTTCCAGAAACTAGTACTTTGACCCTAGTAGTTTTTTACTCCGCGTTTTCGGAGGGAAGCCGCGGGTTGGCCACGGGAGCGCTACGCCTCCCAGATGTGCTCATATGATCGTGCACGGAAAGTCCGCGGGGCTCCCGTGCCTTCAGCGGGGCAAATGCTCTGTGTGAACGGGGCCAAAGTTATGCAAAGGGTGGAGAGAATTGACAAAGACAGCTTTTTTCTGTCTCCCATAATACTAGAACTCAAGGGCATCCAGAGAAGCTGATGGGCAGTAGATTCAGGACAGAAAAAATGACAGATCCAGGAGGGTCTTAAGCTTATGGCCTGAAGCAGCAGAGCAAAGTTTGAGTCCAGTGCTGCCTTTAAAACCAACATTTTTTTTTCCTGGGTATAAGCTTTTGTGTGCATGGCCACTTCTTCAGAAACAGGAATCCTCAACCATTACATCTAGGTATAGGGTGCTGAGGGTGTTGCCAGGAATGGCTAATTAGAATCAAGACTGAGCAATACAGTTGTTGCAATTGAGCAAAAAAGCTAGTGACTACTGTTTCCGTGTCTCTGAAGAAGTGTGCATGCACACAAAAGCCTATACCCAGAATAAAAAAAACATTTGGTCTTAAAGGTGGCACTGGACTCAAACTTTGTTCCACTTCTTTACACAGTGAGTGATTAAAATGTGGAATTGACTGCTAGAGGATATAGTGGTGGCCGCAGGAACTGACAACTTTAAAAAGGGGATTAGATAGAGACATGGAGGATAGGTCCACTGTCCCCTCTAAGCTGAGTTAGCGTGAGCTAGCTCACCGTTTTTTAGCCTCCAGCTCACACGTTTTTGTCTTAGCTCAGGAAGGATGGCTCCAGAGCAAACTAATTTATGCAGTGGCCAAATCGCTCACTCACAACTTTAATGCCAGTAGCTCACAAAGCAGATTTTTTGCTCACAAGACTCCACAGTTTAGAGGGAGCATTGGATAGGTCTATCAGTAGCTACTAACCATGGTAACTGAGGGGAACCTCCACATTCAGAGGCAGTTAACCACGGAATTCCAGAGCCAGGAGGTAAGATCAGGAGAAGGCTTTGACCTCTATGCCCTGTTGTTGGCCCTCCAGAAGAACTGGTTGGTCACTGTGTGGAACAGGATGCTGGACTAGATGGACCACTAGTCTGATCCAGCAGGGCTCTTCTTATGTTCTAGTGTGAATATCTTACCCTCTCAAAGAAGAGATCATATTGCATGGTGTTTGTGCGATATTTACCCATGGGAACTGATCCTGTGTTTTGCTCTCCGTTTCCCGTGTATTTATCTGCTTGAATTGGGATGATCAAAAAGGCTATTGCTGTTCTTATTTCAAGACTCAGAAGGGTCATCAAGTTGGCCAAGTTGGTTTGAGTCCAGCAGCACCTTAGAGTCAAAGCTCCCTTCGTCGGGTATCTGACAAATATCTGGTATCTGACAAAGGGGACTCTCCAAAGCTTATACCTCCCAAAATCTTGTTGGTCTCTAAGAGTATGTTGATGTACCCACGGCTGACTCAAGTGTTAAGAGGAGTATATGGTATAGCCCTTGAAAGATATGTGCTCACTCAGCTCCCCTCCCCAAAAAAAAATACCCCCCACACAAGCAAAAGTATCAAGGAGGATTCCGGATTAGCTTTTCCACAGTCTTTACACACCGAAGGAGATTTTGACACATGTGGGGAAAGGGGTTTCACAGAAATCATCACACAAATGTACATCTGAGGAGGGGGGGAAATTGTCACTGCTTTATGCCTGCAGACTCAATGTCAGTTTCAAGCCTTTCACCCTTATGGGTTACATTTTAGAGCTAATTTCAATCCTCTTATTTCACAAATGCTTACCGAGTCCTCATCCTCGGCATGGTTTCTCCATACAGAGAGTAAGATTGGGCGTATAGGAGTTAGTTTTGGAGAGCTTCATCATTTGTCAGAAAGTTCAGCCTTTTGTTTGATTAAACAAAGACTCCTCGACGTAGAACGCCAAGAGCTGATTGGCCTGACTTCAGGTAGATGCTGCCCCTTGAAGGTAGAGTTTCCTCCCCAGGGGTCTATAGCAGAATATTTTTTTCTGTTTAACCACTCCTCGTTATCAAACAGCTTTTATGTTAGGCCGTGTGTGGGGGGTTTTTTTAATGTCAGATTTCACCACATGAGGGTGCTTTCAGACAATTCACAATGGCAGGACTGTCCTATTGAGAAGTAACTCCTTGGGGTGCTTTGAGCATGCTACATGGTAATAAGAGATTTGGCCTGAAACAGATGTGTATATTTATGTGCTCAGATAACACATTTTGAATTCCTCTTTTCAAAGGAGGTGGACAAGGAAGAGAATTTAATACAGAGTTTCCATGTACATGGTCTTTTACAAAGTAGCAAAGTATACTAAAAAAAAAAATGGAGTTTCCAACAAGGAGTTTATAACCAAAAATTCAACAGTGGATTTTGCACGTAGGTTCAAATACATTCTGACCGGTTTCCCACAAGCCACTGCTCCACCCTTGCTCTTCCCTTTCTCCTGATTGTATGTGTCAATTTCCCACTATTTGCTGCACAGCCGCATTTTGACCCGCAGCTTCAGCCAACTTCTCCCGTGTCTTCTTGATCCTCAAAAAACAGGATCAAGAAGATGCAGGAGAAATCACCTGAAGCTGCGGGTCAAAATGTGCCCAGCAGCAAATAGTGGGAATTTGGCGCATACAATCCAGGAAAGGGAAGAGTGAGGGCAGAGCAGTGGCTTGACCCAGAGCAAGATTTCCACAGGCACTATTGAGTGTGGGGTGGGAATCCTTACACTAGCCTCTTGCGCTAAGTTTAACCTGGCATATCCAGAACTGCTTTTCCACTTGCACAAAACATTGTGCAAACAATTTCTGTGCATTATAACATACAGGGAAGAAAGCTCTAAGCACATCTCTTGTACAAGCAGAGCTATGCTAAGTCTATTTATGCTTCCGCTGGATCCAAGCCAATATTTTCCTTTCTTGTCACCATTCTAAACGGTGGAAGCTGAAAATGAACATAAAGCTCAAAAGGCTGGCAGTACGGAGCTACATTTACCCACACTAAGGAAATGCTGTTGATCATTATGGAATACGCATTCTGAGACATAGCATTTTTGCAACAAAAGCACTTACTCTGGTCAACGAAGATAGCCGAAACCCTTTGGCCTTCTCTCTTCCAGCCTTTTCATTCAAGTAGTTCCCCATGGCTAAGATATACTCCAGCACAGCTACAAACTTCAGGCTGTTCTGCAGCTGTTTGCAGGCACGGCTTTTCTGGTTGATGAGCTAGACACAAAAGTGGGGGGGATGCCTTTGTTTGATTACATTTTCCAGGCTTCTCTCTCCTTTGTTCTTGTCAGTCGGGAATTAATCTAGAACCAGAGAGTCTTAAGCAGTAAAGCAGGCCTCAATAAGGATGTTCAATGGATCATCCTTATTGGTTGAGAAAGAAGTACTTTTCTCCCTTTCTCACAATACAAGAACTTGTGGGCACTCCATGAAATTGCTGAGCAGTCAGGTTAGAACAAACAAAAGGAAATACTTCTTCACCCAAAGAATGATTAACATATGGAATTCACTGCCACAGGAGGTGGTGGCAGCTACAAGAATGGACAGTTTCAAGAGGGAATTAGATAAACATATGGGGCAGAAGTCCACCAGTGGCTATTAGTCACAGGGTATAGATGGGAACTCTCAGTCTGGGGCAGGTGATGCACTCTATTCTTGGTGCTGGAGGGGGCAGCAGTGGGAGGGCTTCTAGTGTCCTGGCCCCACTGCTGGACCTCCTGATGGCACCTGGTATATTTTGGCCACTGTGTAACAGAGTGTTGGACTGGATGGGCCATTGGCCTGATTCAACATTGGCTTCTCTTATGTTCTCTTATGTTCTTATGGATAGTTAGTACATGAATTCTCAGGACTGCAGAGTTCCTGAGAATTTCAGGGCAAACTGCATTCCATGTCAGCAGTCAGAAGATGAGAATCACCTCTAGGTTTATATCCCTTACTGCTGAGATAGACCTGTTTAGCCTATTAAACTGCAGGCTGCAGGAAAAGAGAAACACATTCTGCGATTGTTTTCAAAAACACACCAAATTAAGGAAGAATCAATTGCTCCGATTCCTTTTCATTTTTGGCAATGATTTCCAATCCCTTCTTTTCATTTTGGGTTCTGTGCATTTCTTTGTATCGTGTGTGCATGTTGTGTGGCTTTCTACATGCAGTCTATATGGTATTTATGTGTATAATGTATTCCATTTATACATATCTTTTCATGCCAGTTTACTAGCACACAAATCATCTTGGGAAGGGCATCCATTTTATAAGAACAACGAAGAGCAAGGAAACGGGGGGGGGAGATAACGAATCATAGGTTTGATTAGCACAAGGGGCAAGCAAAATCAAAGAGTGTTCGGTTTTCTGAGCCAAAATAGCAAAAATAAGACATTTGGAATCATGTCTATATCAAATATCTGGACAACGGGTGCTGAACAAACTTAGGGCCTATGTGATTCCCCCCCCTTCCTGCCTCTCCCCTCTGACTCCCCCCATGCTCTTCCTGTTGGTTCCCTGTCACTCAATAGCAGCATTTGGGGGTCCCCCTGGGCTGCAGTAGAGGAGGGAAGGTGAGGAAGTCCCACCCCACTGACAGAATTGACTTCCATCATCGAATATTTACCATTGGAAGCAAGCTATAATTTAAAATATACAAAAAAGAAAAACTGCTGAGAAAGTACACAATTTAGATCAGGAAAGTAACTCCAAAATTCTCCCCCCCCAAAAAAATGATTCCACAGATATAGCTGCAAAGGGAATCATAGTTGAAATCCCATGGAGGGGATCAGGAAAAGATAATTTAGAGTGGAAAACTGGTGGGTGGAGTTAAGGTCCAGCGGATTCCACCACCTACCACTTCTCTGCTTCCCATCGCCTGTTTTGAAGCTACCTTCTCATGAACCAGAGTATTGTCCTGTCAAGGTCAGTAGTATCTAATTTGACTGAATGATGTTTTCCAGGGCCTCTGGATCTTTCTGTATCACCAACTACCTAATCCTTTTGGCTAGCAACATTGGGGATAGAACCTGGGAACTTCTGTATGCAAAGAAGATGCTCTACCACTGACCAGGGCCCCTCTCCTTAGAAATAGAAAGTTCCAGAGGTTTTTTATGTGCATTTGTAAGTGATATATAGTTTGGCCAAACCGAGTGGTCTTGAGCAAGCCATTATCTTTTGATCTCATTTTTGAAAACTGATAGAAACAGTAATATATGATATACAATAGCGTGTATATCTGCCACTAGGAGGGGGAAGATGCATACGGTCTCCTAGCATCTGGCACATACTCATCTCTCAGGAGAAGCTATGCTTCTCATGAACACTGAGGTCACATGGTGGTGGTGGAAAGTGCTGTCAAGTCACAGCGGACTTATGGTGACCTCATGGAGGTGGTTTGCCACTGCCAGCCTCATCATCGCAACCCTGAACTTCCTTGATGGTCTCCCATCCACGTATTAACCAGGGCAAACCCTGCTTAGTTTCCAAGATCTGATGAGATCAGGATAGCCTGGGCCATCCAGGTCAGAGCAAGGTCTCATACAGTTCAGATTTCATTTTCTGTAAGCTTTCTCAGTTTTGAAGTATATTTTCCTCATATCAACATGGAGCTAATTAACAAAGGACCTTATGGGAATTTCTTGGCCAAATGTCTCTTGTATCTTGGTCAAATGTCTCTTGCATCTGTACACCATGAGTTGTAACTCAGGGTCATGAAGTAGCCGAATGTGTGTTGGCATGCCATCAAAAAGGGAGGTCAGGGAGCAAGCAGTCACCCTTCTATCATGCCAGGGCCCAGTAGGGAGGTCAGGAACCAGCCAGATCCTGATCCATCATGCTGGAATCCAGCTCTAGCCAAAAGCCCTCCTTCCTTTAAGAGAAGAGATTGGATTTATACCCTACCCTTCACTACCTGAAGGAGTCTCAGAGTGGTTTACAATGCCTTCCCTTTCCCCTCCCCACAACAGACACCCTGTGAGGTAGGTGGGGCTGAGAGAGCTCTGAGAGAACTGCCCTTGAGAGAACAGCTCTGAGAGAACTTGTGACTGACCCAAGGTCACAGCAGCAGCAGTATTTGGAGGAGTGGGGGATCAAACCTGGTTCTCCCAGATTAGAGTCTGCACTCCTAACCACTACACCATACTGGTAGTGGTTAAGTGTGCAAAAACTCTAATCTGGGAGAACTAGGTTTGATCCCCCACTCCTCCAAATACCGCTGCTGCTGTGACCTTGGGCAAGCCATAGTTCTGACAAGAGCTGTCCCTGAAATGGCAGTTCTTGAAAGAGCTCTCTCAGCCCCACCTATCTCACAGGGTGTCTGTTGTGGGGAGGGAAAGGGAAAGGAATTTGTAACCACTCTGAGACTTCAAGTATAAATCCAATATCTTCTTCTTCTTCTCTTGCACCCATGGTACTCCAGAAAGACAGCAGGAAACAGCCAGGCACCCCTCCATCATGGCCAGATGTAGCTCAATTCACACTCCCTTTCCCATAGAACCTTTGTGGTGAATTTGATATAATTTTTACATTGGCTTTTAATTCCTGTGTGACATTTTGGGAGCTGATTTTGACTAGAAAGTAGAATGGAAGAAAATGTAATGAACTCACCTTTACATTTCTGACTGAGGGGAAAAAAATTAATCGCGCTCATTTCATAATTTGAAATATAAGGCTTTAGACATTCAGATTGTTTTAATTAGCTTCCCCACGTCCTCAAACAAAGGGTGGGATCCGATGTTAAAAGAAGGCAGTGCAAGGGCTGCTCTGTGTTTTTCCCTGCCCTCGTCCTGTAAACTGTGCTCCTGATGGTATGACAGCACACCAGGCCCCGCCCTCACATTACTGGTGGTCAGCGGCAGGGACAGAGAAATGGTGCAATGATCTCACACACTGTGCCAGGGACCCCAAACCTTTTGATCCTATGGGCACCTGGAAATTTGGACACAGGATGGCCTCAGTGTGAGGTGGAACCAACCGCAAAATGGCCACTGCAGAAGGCAGCGCGAGAGACAGTCTCACACACATAGGAAGCCCAAAATGCAGGGGACAAGAAGAATAATTTTAAAAAATACACCGTCCAGAACAGAGGAGAGAGAGAATAGAACAGACTCTACGGGGGCAGCTTGTGCTGAAACAATGTTATTTTAATCTGCATGGCCGATCAGAACCCCGATACAAACCAGAAGCCCTGCTGGGCTGTAGCCCCATTTGGCCACACCCAATTTCTAAAAACAGATGGTGGGCACCAGAAAGGGTTTTGGTGGGTACCACGGGACATGTGGGCACCATACTGAGGACCCCCACACTGTGCTATACTACATGCAGGGGTTGCCAGCTCTGGCTTGGGAAATTCCTGGGAATTTGACTGTGGTGTCTGGGAAGAATAGAGTTTGGGGAAAGGACGGAACTCAGCAGAGATGAGATGCCATAAATTCTGCCTTCTGAAGCTGCCATTTCCTCCAGAGGAATTGACCTCTGTAGTCAGGAGAACTTCAGCCCCTACCCCCCGGAAGTTGGAAACCCTACTACTTATATATTATTAGGAAGCAGAGAGGGAAAGCCCCAGCTCAGTCAGTGCTATTACTTAGTTCTAATCTGAGAAAAGCAGCTTGGACCTAGTTTCAAGGTAGATACAGGAAGATGCAATCCCAGAACCTTCTCTCTCCCTACTCCTTCTCTTTCTCTAATGGCTTTTTAAAAAAACAAAGTCTTCCTTCCCTTTCCACATTTACCTTAAACTCAGCTGCTAGTGCCACCTGAGGTCCACTCACTCTTCCACAGCTCCACCTTCACCAGAGCATTGGGCATAGAATCATAAATTTGGCCATCTAGTCCAACCCCCTGAACAATGCAGGAAGTTCACAACTACCTCCCCCCCACACACCCCCAGTGACCTGCCCAGAAGATGGCAAAAATACCTCCATGATCCCTGGCCAACAGGCCTGGAGAAAATTGCTTCCTGACCCCAAAGTGGTGATTGGGATTTCCCTGGGTGTGTAAGAAAGGGCCTTGAGAATTAAGCACTGCACATCTAAATTTCCTTGCCTCCTTTCTCCTGTAGGCTTTAGAAGCAACACAGCAACCAAACTCTTATGAGAGGAAGGAATTTCACAAGAGCTCATGTGTAGATTGGCATGCTGTTTTCAGAGAGTCCTGTAGGAATGAAGAGGCCAGGATTAGCAGCTCCAGTTCCCAAACAGGGGCAGGAATATAGGAGAGGCTGAAAAGGTGACATAGGAGATGTGGTAATCAAGGAGACAGGTGAATATGATGGGAAGTGGGCAACAGGCAGACAAGATATTGCCTCCCCCCAATCTACCTGAGATGTCCCTAAAAGACAGTAACTTTCTTACTACCTTGAGTGAGCCCTCTGAGAACCGAACGATCAAAGTGTATATTTCAGTTTCTGTTTTGAAGCTGCTGAAAATTTTTTGTTCAGGTTCATTTCCTGTTTCCTGAAAACCTCTCTGATTTGGTTTTGGGGTTCAGGTTCAAGATTAGTTCAATTTCCTCGCTTGACACACTTTCAGACTCAATGATCTTTTAGACCGTAGGCCATGGGCATTTATTTATTTATTTATTTATTGCCATCAAATCATGGCTGATTTATGGCAACCCCATGGCATTTTCAAGGCAAGAGACGTTCAGAGGTGGTTTGCCATTGCCTGCCTCTGCATCATGAGCCTGGTATTCCTAAATACTAACCAGGGCCGACACTGCTTAGCTTCCAAGCTGCGGTGGGATCAGGTTAGTCTGAGTTTTTCAGGTCAGGGTGGCTAAGGCCGTCACTTTCATTATGATATGAACCAGCATGTCCAAGTCTGGATTGCGTTGCTTGGGCTCCTAGGCTGTGTTTCAGTAAATAAACAAGAATGACAAATCTCTCTAAAATTAAATTTTGGAACAATGTCTACAAGATATCAGCTTTGCTGATTGGCATGGGCTGTGTCATCACTCAGGAGGTATTACCTTCTGGAGGTGCTATTTCCGCTAATGAACTCTCTCAGGTTTTGACTTGCCCAAGGCTATTCGAGATACCCCAGCAGGTAGCGCATATTGTATTTCAAATCTAGACTATCTCAAATTTACTTTCATGCTAGTTATGACTCTCTCGGCTATAAAATCCAGGAGCAACATAGATCATCAAAACCTTTTCCCACATTTCTTTTGAATAATGCAGTGAAATGACAACTTATACATCAGGCTGCCTGCGATATTACAATATGAATGTCAACAACACGACTGGTTAGTTGCTTTCTTTCCATGGGAAAGATCACCTTGTGCACACACTGGCTTTTAAAATTTACATTGAGGACAGCTGGTGTATTACTGTGATAGCATATACACACACGCAAATGCACACACACATTAAAAAAAAAAAAAACCTTTCCTCATGTCACTTACTGGCTCCAGCTCTGCCATGGAGGCTGGAAGTTCACGTACGGCAAGCAGGAGGTCCAGCCTTTGGCCCAAGTTAGGTATTTTACACATCTGCATAAAGACAGGGAGAGGATAGTTTAGAAAAGTTGTCAGCTGTCATAAGTATATACTTCCAGAGCTACAATATACCAGTCATCTATAGAGATGGTGATCCTCACTTAGTAGCTTGGGAGCCCCCAGCAGCTCTTTGACATGCTACTTTTGGCTCTTCTGAGCACTGTTCTTCAATTTGGCACCTGCCCCATGTTTCAGGAACAGGGATCCCCTGCCCTCTGTCTCATTGCCCACTGCCACTCTGAGCAGTAGTGGGAGGGGGGGAATTAAAAGAAGGCACCAGCTGTAATGCCGTACCACTTTCGGTACAAAAAATGGAAGTGGCATATGATAACTCTAGGAACAGCCAGAAATTCTATGGTAAAACCATGGAGTTTCTGGTAATTCCTAGAGCTACCTATGTCATAGCTGGCTTTGCAGTCCCCTCCCCATCCCTACCTGCCACAGCCCTCCATCTGGTTGCTGGGCACTGCCTGGCAACTCTATTAAGAAAAGTGGGCAAGGTCCTTGTCTCATAGGGCTTGTGGTCAACAGGTGGTTTCCACCTTGAAACAGTCACCATCAACTGCAATCCTCTCTTTGATGCAGGTTTCATGCCAGGGATGGAACTAAATGTGTCTCTTTTAGTGGATGGTAATTGTGCATGAGGTTCTCTACAAGCTGTAGAGTAAGCACCACTGTTACTATGGCCTGAAATTCAACAGTTCTCCAAAGTCTTAGCAGAGGTCTGTCCTAGTCTATGGGATCCCTTTAACTGGAGAGGCTAAGAATCAAATGTTGGGTCTTATAATATGGGCTTATGCCCATATTACTGATATCATACATGGTGGTTATACAGATTAATGAGATGAAGCTTTGCAGTTCAAAATTTCACCTTTCTAAATCCACTGAAATAAATGTGTTTAGGTGTTGCCTTCACTGTGAGGCATAGGCCATAATGTTGGGTTCAGCCCTCACAGTCATTTCCATCACAGAGAAAATATCACGACAGGGGTCCACCTCTGTCCCTTTGATGTATGTTATGTAATACAACATTTTCACCACATTGTTCTCCAACCTTCTTTTATTGTCCATGCCACGCAGTGCTTTTATTGCATTGCTCTCTACTTTCGTGGGTTGTATGTGTTATACTGTTCTTACAACATTGTTTTTAGCTGCAAGGCACTTTGAGTCTCATTGGGAAGGTGGAGTACAAATGAAGCAATACTTACATAGTAGAATCCCACTATCTGATAGTCCTGGCTTACCCACCGAGCTCTAAATACTATCTGGACCATCACTTGCTCTTGCACTTTACTTGAGTATTGCACTTTACTTGAGTATTGCTCTGGCACTTTAGGAAATGTTTATGACTGTTTTATATAGGATTTATGGTTGTTTTGTGTATAATTTTAACTGTATTTATATATGCTTTTTATGTAAGCTGTCCTGAGCCTGCTTTGCGGGGAGGGAGGGGTATAAATTGAACAAATAAACAAACAAACAAACAAACAAACAAATAAAGGGCCGAAAGAGGGAAATTTGCCACTGAAATGCCTATCTTTGGGGGAATGCATTGTCTAAGTCAGGGGTCCCCAAACTTTATTTTTGGTAATTTTTTGTATTTTTTAATATGTGCATGTATGCATGTGCATCTGAGTGTGTGTGCACCTGGAAGTCATGGTGACCTCTGGTGACTGACCTGGAGGATATTCAGAGAGGTGGCTGAAATAAAGCCCGCCTCCGCCTCCCGACTGCTGGTATCTAAGGAGGTCTCCCATCCAATTACTTGCCAGAGTCGGCCCTGCATAGCTTTCGAGATCTGTCAAGAATGGGTTTGCCTGGGCTATCCAGGTCAGGGCTGGGATCCCCAAACTTTCTGAGCCTGTGAGCACCGTTGGAATCCTAACACAGGATGGTGGGTCCAACCACAAAATGGCTACTGTGGTTGGTGTAGCCAACTACACAGAGGAATCCCAGGTGCAGGGAAGAAGAGGGGTAATTTAACAAATACACTGGGAAAAGGGGACAGAGAGAGAGAATAAAATCTATGATGCGGTGGCAGCTGCCTAGTGAAACAACTTTTTTAAAAATCTGCACAATTCATCGGTTCTCCAGTGGCTACTCAGAAGCCCTGCTGCACAAAAGCCCCACCTATTTGGTGGGCACCAGGAAGGGTATCAGAGGGTGCCTTGGCACCCACGGGGACCACATTGGGGAGGTCTAAGTGTTCTCTGGGATAATCTAACTGCCATTATTTATACAGTCCAAAGAGCCCTCTAAAATGCTGAATATATTTCTCAGTACAAGAAGCCTTTGAATGTTCATGCCAGAACCAAATGCCTCTTTATAGACTACAGGACCATGAGGGTTAAATAGCAAACGTTTTTGCAGATCAGGGTGTTGGAACTGCCAGAAGAAAACTCTGTTAATATCCAGAAGTGCCTTCCCATGTTGATCATGAAGAGCAAACAATCAAGGATAATATTCAAGTCACTAATGGACCCAAAGAAGATGCGAGGAATTAAAGTTGGAGCTGTAAATGCCAGAAAAATTATGTGGAAATTGTGTCCGCTCCAGTCATTTAATCGGATTGTAGCTTAAACTATTGATCTGGCATCAAAAATTATACCCATGGTGGGAAGCTATCTTGCCTCGTACCCTATACCCCCACATGAGATGGTCCACATGGAGTCTGGCTGAAACCAAAATTTGCAAAGATTTTTTTTTAATCACTTGGTTTCTAATCCTAAAATTTTAAAAGAGGGTTTTCAGCACAGGAATCTGATCAGGTCAGGATACTTGAATGCATAAAATAGCCAGCTATCTGCCAACAATTTGTTTTCAATGAAGTTTCACAAGTTGCATTTTTACAACCTTCTGAAGCCAGAACAAAACGATCACACAGAAAGCAAAGGAAGCAAACAATTAAGCAGGTACACAACCATGATTTTAGATGCAGATATAGTTCTTACTTCTAGCATAAACTGATCCACCTGATGTAGTTCTGAAGGAGAACCTTTGAAAGACCGGTACATTTCCATATCCTTTAAAGTGGGCTGGTATCTGTGGGCAGTCAATACAAATGATCACTCCCTGCTCTAAGAAACTGATGGAAAATATGGATTTTGTTGTTAACAAAGTTATAACAACATAAGAAGGTGATATTTTTCCTCCATGATTTCCCTGAGTTTTAATTTTAAAAGAACATCCCAAAATATATGCAAATAAGCAAAAGATGGTATATTAAAGATATTAAATAAATAATATTAAATAAATACTTTCAAACCGAACCTATATTAGCCAGTTTGGTGTAGTAGTTAAGTGCACGGACTCTGATCTGGGAGAATGGGGTTTGATTCCCCACTCCTCCACTTGCACCTGCTGGATGACCTTGGGCAAGCCTTAGTTCTGTCAGAGCTGTTCTTGAAAAAGAGCAGTTTCTGTCTGAGCCCTCTCAGCCCCACCTACCTCACAGGGTTTCTGTTGTGGGGATGGGAAGGGAAAGGAGTTTGTGAGCTGCTCTTAGACTCCTTTGGGTAGTGAAGGGTGGGGTATAAATCCAATCTCTTATTATTATTATTCTATATTAAATAAATGATAAAATAAATAATATTAAATAAATAACTTTAAACCCAAAAAACTCCTTGAAATTTTGCATGTATTTTACTAATAGGAGAGAGAATAGGAGTTTTATATTGTCTGCTTGAAACCCCATCTCTGCTGCTATCTTAAGAGGGTCTAGAGGTCAACTTGCCCCAGAAATAGGGCTCTGGTTCACATTGTACCTCAAGGTTCCACCTTGTTCCCTGGGGTGTTAAACTTTAACATCTGCATGAAGCTGCTGGGAGACATCCTCCAGAGATCTACAGCATCAATATGCTGATGATACACAGCTCTCCATCTAAATCCAGAGAAGTGCTGGAAATATTTAACCCATAATAGGAGGTAGTGAAGAACTGGATGAGGAGGAATAAGCCAAAACTCAGCCCAAAAGAGACAGAAGCAGAGTTAGTTTTAAGTATGCTTGTCAGGCCGCTGCCTGGCACCCCTGGGAAATCTGGGGTGGGGCAAGGGTGAACATTGGCTTCATGCCCTGACAGAAACCCAGACATGATATCAGCACATCAGCCAACACTTTGGACTTCCCCCAGCTCTATAGTATTACCATAGAATCTGGTGGATATTCCAGAGCATCAGCCGATGCGCCAACGTCACAGCCAGGCTTTTACCCAGACATTATGTCAACATGTCATGTCATTTCCACCACTCACCACTGTTCTCCTACTGACCTGGACACAAAGGTGGGAGGGGGGGGCTGCACCGGCAGAAGATTGCACACCCAAAGCATGCAAATGCCAAGGCTGGTTGGGAGTGCAAGTGATTGATATGGGAAACTGGTGTTCAACCTGGATGGGACTGCACTTTCTCTGGAAGATCCAGATCACAGATTGACAATGTTCCTGGGATAAGGAGGTGATCGAGAATGCTGAGTTGCCTTTTACCTGCTTGGGCTGTGCCCATTTCTGGAAAAAATCTGGCCATGTGGGCTTGGATCTCTCAGAGATTTCAATGGACAGAAGAGATTTCCTTCCAGAGAGTGGACTTTCTGCCAAATGCTGTTCTGGAGGGGCAGGGGACCGCAGCACTGTGACTGCATGTGTAGTATGCAGTTGCTACACTTCAATCCACCTATGTGTGCAATCATCATTTCTTCTGAAAAGAGCAATGTGTGGAAGAAACCAGTTTAAATTTAAGATTTAATTTAAATTAAGTTTTAAATTAAGATTTAAAGTTTTAAAGTTTTAAATAAAGTTCTAAATTAAGATTTCAATTAAGTTTCAATCTGGTACATGCATACCAGATTAAATTAGCGTCTGGTAAATATGTATTCCAAAACTGAAATATACGTACGTTGCCCATTCCAGAAGAAATGGCTATCGTGCATATCAGAAGGATCGTGTGTAGTACGTTTGTCCTGTACACACACACAGTCAGGGCTTTTCTCTAAATGATATAAAATGCCGCCTAGCAACTGATATGCTTTGATAATATCTATGGCATATCCCTGAGAAAACCGGTGGTTTAGAGAACTTTGCTGCTCAACTTATTTAAAAATGTGGTATATCTAAACAAGACGGTTGATTCATAACCTTTGTTGCTGGTTTTGGACCACCATTAATGGAACATACAGGAATAAACCACTTTAAAGGCAGATTAGATAGATTCGTGGAGGATAAGTCTATCAATGGCTACTAGTCATGCCTCCACATTCAGAGGCACTAAGCCTCTGAATACCAGAGCCAGGAGGCAACATCAGGGGAAGGCCTTGGCCTCTATGCCCTGTTGTTGGCCATCCATAGGGCAAAGTATCTGAAGAAGTGAGCAGTGACTCACAAAAGCTCATACCTTCCACAAATTTTGTTAGTCTTTAAGATGCTACTGGACTCTTGCTCTTTTCTACTGCTACAGACAGACTAACATGGTTACCCATCTGGGTTGGCCATTGTGTGAGACGGGACAGTCAACTAGCTTGACCATTGGTCTGACCCAGCAGGGCTTTTCTTATGTCCTTAATCTAAACTTTCCATGTACATGTATCTTGGATGCCAAGGTATTGCAGAGTCATTCAAGGGATTGTCCTAAGGTGTGCGCTCACCCAGCCAATCTAACTTGCTGACATCATATGAGGTTGTGCCCCAGAACTCCCTCACTACCCTCTATTGCCTTTGTCTGTTGCTAGAGAAGAGCTGTATGGTGGGGTGAGCTTTGTCTGAGGGTAACCCATCTCACCTTATCGATTGCCTCAGTGCAGAACTTCGATAAGTTTCCAAGGACACAGCGAGGCAACCATTGATTCATTTACAATAGCATAATTCGATCAGCTCTACACGTAGATTTGAAGCAGTGGCGTGTGGCCGCACATTGTTTTGTAACTGAGCTTTGCTTGTAAGCAGTCTTTTTCTCTGTGGTGCAGGGGGCACTTGAAACAGCCTCGGCCTTGCTGGGGTTGCGGCAAGCCAGGCCATTCTCCACAGGAAACTTCGGAGCAGCACGGAGAATTTCCAAAGCAACATCACAAAAACTCTCCATTGCGAGGAGAATCAAGTAGAGGGTAGTGCTGGATGTTATTAAAGTGACACGGTAAGGCAACATGGGGAGTTTTGTTTTGTTTTTTTCTCCCAAGCAGGCACAGTGAGATGATTTTTAAAAATGCACAGTGGCCCTTAGCCCTGTCAGCTTCAATGGGATTAATTCCGTTTAAACCCAAGTAATTTGGCTCAACGGATTCTGGATTGGTCTGTTTTGCCGCTCGCTCCGCTTAAAGCTTAGCATTCCGGGCAGCAAGGTGGCTTATGGTTTCTCTGCAGAACAATGAGTAACAGAGAATAATTTTATTTTTTTTTGAAATACATCCCTAATTTTCAATGCAGAAAGTGGGAAACCTCAGCTGCATCAGTAAACAGTAAACACATCCTCTGGCTTTCCTTTTCATTTGCCGAAAACGACGCTGTTTCCAAAAAGCAATATCTATCATAAATAAAGGATTGTATCCAAAAAGGTTACCTTCTTAGCGCCATAATCTGCTCATCGCTAAGTCCACCACTGTCTTCATGTATAATGTATAATTTTTCTTTCAGCTGGCTTGGCTCAATGCGGAAACTTTTAAGAAAAATGTCTGGGGGGAAATGATTCTTTGATTACTTGTAGATAAATGCACCGGGGACCGGGGCAGGGGGGGGAGGGGGAGGGGGCACACTGGGATATAGCAGAGTTGATTCCCCTGCAGAGTTAGCTTTGCTTTGTGCCCCTGAAAAAGCGAAGATGAAAAGTTGGGCCTCCAGTATCCTTAAGTACAAATGCTATCAATGCATACATATTTATATATTTGATTAAAGTGTAGCTGAGGCATTAGACAGATGCACAATCAAGATACTGTAACACAGATGCACTCAGAAGCTTATTGCTAAAAGAGGTTAGTTTAGTTAAGAATTTTAAAAATGTCTCAATAGATCTAAGAACAGGCTTCACTTGGTCCATCATCCTGTTTTCCACAGTGGCTGGCTAATTTCCTCAGAAGCCCAAAAGCTGGCTTTGAAGGCAATGGTCATTTTTAGTAGATTGTCCACAGAAACTGGCTATTAGAGGAGGAGGAGGAGATTGGATTTATACCCCACCCTTCACTTGGAGTCTCAGAGTGGCTTACAAACTCCTTTCCCTTCCCCTCCCCACAACAGACACCCTGTGAGGTAGGTGGGGCTGAGAGAGCTCTGGCAGAAACTACTCTTTTTCAAGAACAGCTCTGCCAGAACTTGTGACTGACCCAAGGTCACATCAGCAGGTGCAAGTGGAGGAGTGGGGAATCAAACCCAGTTCTCCCAGATTAGAGTCCACACACTTAACCACTACACCAAACTGGCTCCATTAGTGTATCTCCATTAGAGATACTGCCTCTGAATCTGGAGGCTCTATTTAACTATCATTGTCATTTATCTATATTTTAAATCCTGCTTTTCTCTCCAGGAGGGACTGAAACTGGTTTACAATACCATTCTCCCTTCCTCCTCTGCATCCTTACGACAACCACCCTCAGAAGTAGGTTTAGCTAAGAGAAAATGATCGAGCCAAGATCACCCAGTGAGCTTCTGTGTTGGAGAGAAGATTCGAACATGGGTCTTCAGATACTAGTCACACACACAAACCACTGCACCACACTGGCTCTCCATTTATAAATTCTACATTCAGTTGTCCTATCATTTTTAAAAGCCGCGTGCAGAAACTCCAACAAAGCATACTTTCATGTGTTTGGAATAAAGATGATGTACCTTTATAAAAATTATCTTCGTTTATGACAGTAGCAAGAAGAGGCTGGCGATAATTTTACCAGCTGCATTTTTGCCAGTCCAATAGATGTAATTCCCTTTCTAGTCAATCCATTTGCATTGCAAGTTTTATAAATAGTTATTCTCCAGAGGGCGGTTATTTTCAGAGATTCCGTCTGAGGGAACCCTTCCCATGTTGACTTCTCTGCTGAGGAAGAGAAGCATGTCTGCCGGGGAACCAGAGCTGGCAGCTCTGCGGTGGGACATTCCCGGAGATTTGTGGGTAGAGCCTGCAGAGGGTAGGTTTTGGGAATTGGAGGGACCTCAGCAGGGTATACAATTCCATAGAGTCCACCCTCCAAAACAGCCATTTTATCCAGGGGAACTGAGCTTGTCATCTGGGGACCCATTCTAACTCCAGAAGATCTCCACGTCCCACCTGGTGGTAAATTATCCTACATGGAACTCCCCTTGATTTCAGAAATTCCTGGACTATGGCCTAGGTCTTGTACTCAATTAACACTAGGCTTTTGGGACCTCACAGGAGCTGCGGTGGCTCAAGTGGTTAAGACGCTGAACTGCAGGCTGTGGAAGGTCAGTAGTTCGCAGTTCGAGACCCAAGAGTGCCGCATGACGGAGTGAGCTCCCATCTCTAGTTCCAGCTCCTGCCTACCTAGCAGTTCGAAAGCAAGAAATTGCAAGTAGATAAATAGGTACCACTTCGGTGGGAAGGTAACAGCGTTCCGTGCGCCTTGGTGTTTAGTCATGCTGGCCACATGACCACGGAAACGTCTTCGGACAGCGCTGGCTCTTCGGCTTTGAAACGGAGATGAGCACCGCAACCCTAGAGTCTTATTCGACTGGCTTTCGAGCAAGGGAACCTTTACCTTTACCTTTGGGACCTCACAGTCACCCATAAATTAACTTAGAATACATTCAGCACATCCCTGTAGTAGTATATGGAACCTATCTATTTAAGAGGCAGGCTTAGGTCCTAAGAGGAATTCCTTCTCTTAGAATCATAGAATCACAGAGTTGGAAAGGGCCATACAGGCCATCTAGTCCAACCCCCTGCTCAATGCAGGATCAGCCTAGAGCATCCCTGACAAGTGTTTGTCCAGCCACTGCTTAAGGGCTGCTAGTGATGGGGAGCTCGCCACCTCCCTAGGCAGCTGATTCCACGGTTGCACAACTCTGACTGTAAAAAAGTATTTCCTAATATCCAGCCAGTACCTCCCCACCCTTTATTTAAACCCATTATTGTGAGTCCTCTCCTCTGCTGCCAACAGGAACAGTTCCCTGCCCTCCTCTAAGGGACAGCCCTTCCAATACTTCAGGAGAGCAACCATGTCCCCCCTCAGCCCCCTCTGCTCCAGACCAAACATTCCCAAGTCCCTCAGCCTTTCCTCACAGGCCTTGGCCTCCAGGCCCCCCCAATCATCTTCGTCGCTCTCCTCTGCACCCGCTCCATTCTGTCCACATCCTTTTTGAAGTGAGGGTGTGTCTTCTGGAATATATAACTAGTTGGAACTGAGTTGCTGGTAGTCAGGACTGTACGCCTGTCTGAAACTACGCTGCCTCCTTATTTTGATGCCTAGCATTAAGGATGTGACACTGAGGAGAAACAGTGCAGTGCCTTGATGCCAAAACCTCGGACAAAAATAGCTGAAAAGCAGGCTCTTGTTCAATTTGCAGAGCAGAGACAAGAGATTTCCTGAAAGAAGTTGGGACTAATTGAGAGGATTAAAAAAAGCACAGTTTAGAGATGTGATCTTTTATTCTCACCAGCATCTTTTTTTCAACATGCACTTCCCCTCTAACACTTTCCTCTGCCGGTCAATGAAGTCGCAATTCCGATTCCCCCCCCACACACACATTTTCAGTCCAGGTGTTCCAATTAAAATTTGCAAATGGATCTAAAACACTGTCTTTGTTTAGCTGCATCCACAGAGGTGAAATGATTACACTTTCCTAAATAGACTTTCTCCAAATTCTTCATTGTAACTTTTTGAAAAGCAGGGTGATGTTATATTGCTATGAGAACTTTCTAGAATAAGGATCTCCAACATTGCAGTGATGGGAACCATGGCGCCCACTTGTGGCTTTTCCTGGTTTCCATTTATGCCTTCAACAAGGTATATTTTCCACAAAGTAAAAGGCCAATCCTGGATTTTTCCCCACCTCATTGGAGTAGGAGGTCCCTCTGAAGGACCCAGGGGGCATCACCTTTGTGTCTGAAGGGAGCTTCAGTTCATTTGGCTTGCAACTGCCCAATATTTTGTGATTCAACCCCAACCATCAGGGCACTTAACCAGTATGGCATAGTGGTTAACAGCAGCAGGGATACTCTAATCTGGAGAACCAGGTTTGATTCTCCACTCCTCCATATGCAGCCTGCTGGGTGACCTTGGGCCAGTCACAGTTCTCTCAGAACTCTCTCAGCCCAACCTGCCTCACAAAGTGCCTGTTGTGGGAAGAGGAAGGGAAGGTGATTGTAAGCCACTTTGAGACTCCTTAAGGTAGAGAAAAATGGGGTGTAGAAACCTACTCCTCTTCCTGATTGCCTCCTGATTGAGAGCCAGTTTGGTGCAGTGGTTAAGTGTGCAGACTCTAATCTGGGAGAACCCAGTTTGATTCCCCACTCCTCCACTTGCACCTGCTGATGTGACCTTGGGTCAGTCACAAGTTCTGGCACAGCTGTTCTTGAAAAAGAGCACTTTCTGTCAGAGTTCTCTCAGCCCCACCTATCTCACAGGGTGTCTGTTGTGGGGAGGGGAAGGGGAAGGAGTTTGTAAGCCGCTCTGAGACTCCAAGTGAAAGGCGGGGTATAAATCCAATCTCTTCTTCTTCTTCTTCTTCTTCTCCTGTGGTAGCCATTCTGTGGTGGCACTCACTCCCTGTTCTCAAAATTCCAAAAGTGCACCCAGGCTCAGGAATATTGGTAGCCCCTGTCCTAGAACTTTTCTGCCCAGAAACCTATGCTTGTCTGTCTGACCTGGATGTTGCAGGGGATTCTGGGAAGGGTTCTAGTGTATGCATTCTGTTCATATAAGAGTGCTAGTCCTCAGCAAGTCTACTAGACCTCACTATTATTCCCTATGAATTGGAAGTATATACCCAACCCTCTCCAGTGATGAAGATTTGCAGTGGTGAGAACTTCATCTACCTTTCTTCTGAGTCAGCTTCCAAGAAACACCATAGTTTCATGTAATACACTTTGAAAACCATTTGCCATCCCACCCACACGTTGACGTCATCTTGACTTGTTAAAGAAACCATAGTGCTTGACAAATCACTTGATTGTGTTCTTTTTGTAACAGTCACTCTGCACAAAAGCAATTGGAGGGGGCTTTCAGCATGCTGCCAGAAAGGTCAGGCCTAACTGCTGGACTCTTAATTCTGACAGTTGATTCTGATTTAGGTCTTTGTAGATGTCACTAGTCAATGCCAGCCCAGATATCAAGGGAGAAAAACTCCACATCATAACTGAAAATACCTAACTTGCATGCACTAGCTACAAGCTCCACAGAGTTTGTAGGTTACAAAAACAATCTCTGTACAATTTCTCATGGGAAAGTGAAAGACAGAACTGCTTGCAGACTTACTTTAATCCATATCCAACTCGTTACTTTAATCCATATCCAAAGAGTGATTAACACATGGAATTCACTGCCACAGGAGGTGGTGTGGTGGCTACAAGCATGGACAGCTTCAAGAGGGAATTAGATAACCATATGGAGCAGAGGTTCATCAGTGGCTATTAGCTACAAGGTATAGATGAGGAATTCTCAGGCTGGGGCAGGTGATGCACTGTATTCTTGGTGCTGGAGGGGCAGCAGTGGTAGGGCTTCTAGTGTCCTGGCCCCACTGCTGGACCTCCTGATGGCACCTGGTATTTTTGGCCACTGTGTGACAGACTGTTGAACTAGATGGGCCTTTGGCTTGATCCAACATTGGCTTCTCTCTTATGTTCTTTCAACACTGTGGGAATCTGCAGATCCATTCATAACTGTGGGTTGGATCCAGATTAATTTCCCCCCTAATGGAAGGCAGTTCATCTGTCAGTGGAGCACAACTTTCCTGCTTCCCACTTCCTGCTGTAGCCCACTGGTCCCTCAAAATACTGCTTCTGAAGGAAAGGGGACTGCATGCATAAAAATTCAAGGGCCTTCCATGTGGAGGGGGGAATCAACAGAAATGCCCCCTCTTTTCCATTAGTGGAAAATCTAATCTGAATCCAATCCTATAAATGCTTATGGAAAGATATATATAAGGTATAATATATAATGTTTAATAGCTCACTATGAATTTAGCAGCATGTTGTAGTGGTTAAGAGCAGGGAGACTCTAACCTGGGCTGTGGTCAGACTGGGCAGCTTGGCCCAATATAGTTGCTGTTCCCTTCTGGATTAAATGGTCTCCGTCACACAGCCACATCTGGCAGCCATTCCCCAATCATATTCACCCCATCATAGGACAAGTTGGATATGGAGTAAATAGCCACCACAGGAACTCCAGTGCTTACGGATCCCCACGCATTCATCCCGCCAAGGCGGATGTCTGAACGTGGGGGAGCACACACAAAATGGACTGGCAGTCTGAGCCCGCCAATCCATTCCAGGTGGGTTTTGTCTAACCCTGCTCTGCGATGCACATAAGCCTAGGCAGTAGCCAATAGACTAACAGGGATCCAGGAAGGGATTCCTGAAATTCCTGATGGAGGCGCCACTTCAGTTGTGCGCATATGCACATGGGCCAGGGACACTTAAGAAAAATAACCTGAACCATGTTACAAGGATGACGCACTGCAACACTGTGAATGATCCAATGCAGCCCCCGCACAATATCAAGGCACCTCGGGGTGTGGTGTCTGACCAAGATTCTTGGTTCCTGGTTGAAACTGAGAGATTTGCCCTGCCCCCAAACAGCCCCAAGCTTCCAGTCTGACTGCAGCCCTGGACAACTGGGTTTGCTTCCCCCCTCCTCCATATGAAGCCAGCTGGGTGACCTTGGGCCAGCCACAGTTCTCTCAGAACTCTCTCGGCCCCACCTACCTCACAAGGTGTTTGTTGTAAGGAGAGGAAGGGAAGGCAATAGTAAGCTGCTCTGAGACTCCTTCGTGTAGAGAAAGGCAGGGTATAAAAACCAACTCTTCTTCTTATTCTGAGAGGGAAGGCAGGAAGGGGTGAGCCAGAGCTTGGCTCTTGTGGCCCCTCCTTATATGCCCAGGGTAATGCCAATTGCTACTTTAGGGTCAGGAAGGAATTTTCCTCCAGGCTCAATTGGCCCAGGGATCCTGGTGGTTTTTCACCTTCCTCTGGGCATACAGCAGGGCTCCCTGGGGAAGTGGGGGGAGGGTAGCTGTGACTTCCCTGCACTGTGCAGGGGGTTGGACTAGATGATCCTTGGGATCCCTTCCTGCTCTATGTTTCTGTGTTCTTTTTTCTCAGTATATATAGGTACAGAAGTTAGCTCCCAAGGTCCCACCTTCCCTAAATTTCACTTACACAAGAGTCCTGGATAGATGCTCAGAACAGCACTGATTATTTGCTCAGGAGGGCAAACAATCACCTGCTCACAATCCCATATATATGATTGGTAGCAGGGCTCCTTTTGTAGCAGGAACTCCTTTGCATATTAGGTGACACACCCCTAATGTAGCCAATCCTTCAAGAGCTTACAGTAGCCCCTGTAAGAAGAGCTCTGTAAGCTCTTGGAGGATTGGCTACATTAGGGGTGTGCAGCCTAATATGTAAAGGAGTTCCTGCTACAAAAAGAGCCCTGATTGGTAGTATCCAAAGTCTCTAACTACGATGGTGCTTGCGTCACCCCTGCTTCAGTATTAGCCCAGAGAACTGTATGCACAGCCCCCTTCGGTCTCTAAAATTCCTCATTTCACAAGGGATATATAGCCACGTGCCAGAAAACCTGTTGAATATTAACATTTGCTGGTAATTTTGGGAAGCCTAGTGGGAACTGTCAAAAACACCTGTGTCATTTTATTCATTTATTATTTCTTTACCTCATTTGAACCCTGACTTTCTCCTCAATAGGAACCCAAAGCAGCTTGCAGCGTTCTCCTCTCCTCTGTTTTATCCTCACAACAACAAGGTTAGGTTGAGGTTAAGTGGCAGGTCCAAGGTCATGATGCTTTGTTTGTACCTGTTATAGAGCAAACGTTCCTTGCCCGTAAATGATGAAATGGAAGACGGGAGAGGGACCAGTTACCGCCTCTGAGCCTAACTTACCTTCACAGGATTGTTGTGATGCTAAAACAGAGGAGGGGAGGGAAGGATTCCCTGAGTTCCTTGGAGGAAGATTATCTTTAAAATGTATGTAATAATATAATAGCAATGTACTAAATTCAATGTACTAAATGCTATTCTCTCTTGCTCCAGATTGCAAGACTAGATCTAATGGGTGGAAATTACAAGGGAGTCATTATCAGCTAGATATCAGGAGAAACTTCCTAATGGTAAGAGTGGTTGAGCGGTGGAACAGACTGCCTTTGGAGGTGGTGGATGCTCCTTCCCTGGACATTTTCAAGCGGACGCTGGATGACCATCTTTTGGGTATGTTGTAGGTATGTAGGGCTATCTTTTGGCTATGCTCCTGCAGAATGCAGGGGGTTGGACTAGATGACCTGAAAGGTCCCTTCCAACTCTAACATTCTATGATTCTATAGGAAGCCTGATATTTACTAGCACATACCTGGATTTTCTGTTATTTCCTGCTGGGCCTCTAAAAATGCAATCCTAAACAGAGTTATGAGCTTCAATGGACGTAAAAGGGCATAACTCTGTTTAGGATTATACTATGAAAATCTTTCCAGGAAATGTCTATACGAACCTCTCACAAACAGAGTCATAAGAGAAACAAAGCCTTCTACAACCTGAGCAACCATGTTGGCCTTTGTATACTTACTGAAGTTGTGTGCAATTTTTTGGTTAAGCATAATATGTTGTGTCACCAAGGGTCCTTTGCCATGAAATCCTGGCAGGTCCTGAATGCGAAACTGGTCATAAAGTCTTGCCACATCTATATTTCTCTTGCTGTCCTGATGGGATGTCCATAGTGACTTCTGAATCTGAAAATATAAATGGAACATGCATATATAAATATTTTTACAGTCTTGGGAATCACTATTGTTTGCACACACACACACACACACACAAACACACATATCTGTATAAATAGCTTCTTCATAGCTCATGGTTTCCATGGTTGTGATTCGCTTTCATAGTATGTTTCTTGGTCTTGGGTCACCCGATGACATATGATGGGGAAAAGCTATAACTTGCTGTATGGATAGTCTGTTGGGGGTTTAAATTCCCCCCAAAATAAGGCTCCTTGGAGCCTGCTGTGGAACCACTGGATGGCTTCACATCACCTGACTTGTGTGACTCATTTTGGCCTGGCTGCTTGCTACAGTTCAACAACAGCCACTCCATGAAAGCCAGTATGGTTTAGCAGTTAGAGCCCTAGAGCAGGGTCTGGAAGATCCAGGTTCAAATCCCCATCTTGCTGTGGAAGCTCACTGGGTGATACTAGGCCAGTCACATACTTTTGCTTGACTGTGGCGAGGGCAAAAAGGAGGAGAGGAGAATAGCGTAAGCTGCTTTAGTCCCCACTGTGGAGAAAGGGAGGTTATAAGTGAAGTAAGTAAATAATAATTATAGCTGAAGATGGGAGGCAGATAAAAGGTAGGTGAACAGCTGAGAAGGAGGCAGGGAAAGGAAAGAGGACACAGATGTTGTCAGGAAAATAACAGGGGAATAAGGGAAAATAATAGGTTGACTAGTCCCCACCTGGCCAGCAGGGAATACCCCACCCCGACAGACATCCCTGCACAACATCGGCAATGAGATGATGTCACTTCCAGAAGTGACATCATCATGTCAGCAATGTCGGGAGTGACGCTCTACTTCTTTGGCAAAATTCTATGGTTTGTAGCCATTTTTACCAGAGAGTTTTGCGCCCAAAGTAGAGCATTGCCCCAACATCATCGACACAATGTCATCACTTCCGGAAGTGATGTCATTATGTTTCCAATGTCCCCGCCCACCCCTGGAATGCCTCCCAAATCCCCCCCACCAGCCCGATGAGGCTGCTTTCCATCTAAATAGGCCACAGGAGACCAAGTGCCAGGCTGTCAGATGTTGGTGTTCCTACATTACAGGAGGATAATTATGAAGCTGGCAATCACTACCTAAATAAAAATAAGGCATTTACTATGCACTATTAAAAAGTTATGCCTTTCTAAGCTTGTTGACTTCAATGGACTCAGAAGGGTTCAGCTCTGTTTAAGATGACACTATTTGTTGAATATATATTTTAGCTTTCTCTTCTTCCAAGGAGTTTGGGGGCAATGTACACAGTTCTCTCCTGATCCACTTATCCTCACAACAACCCTGTGTGGTAGAGGTTAGGCTGAGTGAGAGTGACTGACCCAAGATCACCCAGTGAGATTTATGGCATAGTGTAGATTAGAACCCAGAGCTCCCAGGTCCTAGTCTGACACTCTAACTGCTCCATCATCTTACTCATGTCAAAGGTTTCCAAATTATCAATTACATTTGTAGTTTGTCCTCAAGGAGCTCAGAGCAAAACACACGGATAAATAGCCAGTAATATTACAATGCTTGCATTTGCTAGCGGGTCTTCGACAGCTGGATTGTCAGTCAAGCTGATCTGTACAAGGAAGATCCAGGAGAATGTAAGGTTAGATCCATCAGGAATTACCACTGACGGAAAGGGAAGTGATTCTCCTGATTCTTCCCTCCCACAGTAGACCTCTGATTCCCCCATCAGTCTGATCTTGGGATTCTCCTTTTACTCAGAAGCAGGATGGTGGAGTACTTTGGGCTGCAGAAGGAAAGGGGAAGCCCTAGTCCACCAAGAAATCCATTCTTTCAACAGAGATTTGGTGTAGGATGCAAGTCATACAAAGAGCATAAGAAGACCTGCTGAATCAGACCACTTGTCCATCTTATTCCGGCATTCTCTTTCATACAGTGGTCAAACATTTGCTTTGGAGGGACAACAGTCAGGACACAGAGGCCAGAGGGAAGAGACTATAGGGACCTTCCAGGGTATGAAAAGAGGAAACAGTGGGAGAGACAGAAATGATATAACTCCAGCAAGCCTTTGCAAGTTCCCATTTGTCAAATGATATGCCCATTTATGTTGCCCCTAGCCCTGGTATTCAGAAGTTTACAGATGTATACAAGCCATCAAGTTGCAACCAACTTACGGTGACCCCAGCAAGGGGCTCCTCTTTCAAGTGAAGTGGTTAAGCAGAGGTGTTTTGCCATTGCCTTCCTCTGCAGAGTCTTCTTTGGTGGTCTCCCATCCAAGTACTGGCCCAGCTCAATTTCTGAGATATGATGAGACCGGGCTATGCCTTGACGCCTTCCCTGATTCAGAAGCAGACTGCCTCTGTATTTGGAGATTCCCTGTAATCACCATAACTAGTAGCTGTTGATGCAGCCATCCTCTGTGAATCTGCCCTCATTTAAAGCCCTCTGTGCTGGTGGCCATCACTACTGTGGTAATTCTTTTAAATGGAAAGTTATTTTCCCACACTACAAATCTCCAACAACAGCACTGAGAGCCAGTTTGGTGCAGTGGTTAAGTGTGCAGACTCTAATCTGGGAGAACCAGGTTTGATTCTCCACTCCCCCACTGCTGGATGACCTTGGGCGAGCCATAGTTCTGGCACAGCTGTTCTTGGAAAAGAGCAGTTTCTGTCAGAGCTCTCTCAGCCCCACCTATCTAACAGGATGTCTGTTGTGGGGAGGAAAAGGGAAAGGAATTTGTAAGCCACTTTGAGACTCTTTTGGGTAGTGAAGGGTGGGGTATAAATCCAATCTCTTCTTCTCTTCTTCACTTTGTGTTCAGATTAACGTGCCTTACGCCTTACATTCAGATACCTTTTTAAGCCACACGCTTTGCAAAAAGCAAAGTTTCCGATGAACAAACATTTGAAAACATGATTAAAATATTATATATATATTTCATACCTTGTCTTGAGGAATGACATCCCAGTGAAAAACTTTAGTTCTTGCTGAAGCTGGAGGCAAGTTGGGGGACTTGGGGGAAGGAGGCACGGCCCCTGTGTCTCCCGTCACTACAGGATGTTGAGTTGTTGCTGAAAATCTACCGGAATTTTCTGGGAAGACATGATCCATGGTCCCAGCCAGTGGGGCTACTTTGAGATGGGAGGCCTCTCCTGTCTTCCTTGCATTTAAATGGTAAGCTTCCCCATCTGCCATTCCTGAGGCACCATCCTGAGTCAATGATCTTGCCTTGAGCACTGAGCAGTACCTGTCTATGAGCATTAACCACTCACTTTGGAGCTTGCAAATGTCCTCTAACTTCTTGTTCTGGACAGTAAAGGGTATTTGGAATCTACAATGTAAAAAAAAAAAAAAGTGTGTGAATTCAAGACAGTGTACATGAAATGCCAACCAGCACAAGCAAAACCATTTCTGTTTTGTGCCCACTGATGTTCGACAGTTTTACTTGTCAAGAAGGGCAGAACTGTGGACTCTGACCTTTTCAGGCAGAGTTAATTGCTTAGGCTTTTGAAGAAAAAGAGCTGAGATTTAGTTTTCTCTGTCTGGGTGCAATATATTGACTCAGATGAACAATTTCCTCATAATTTTCTGTTCTTCAGTTTGAACGGAACTAGTTCTTCATGCTTGAAGACATAGTTAGACATTTTCTCCAGAATCTGACCTCTGTAAATACACCGTGACAACTTATATTTCCGTGAGAAACAAAAATTCAGTTATCATAAGAACATAAGAGAAGCCAATGTTGGATCAGGCCAGTGGCCCATCCAGTCCAACAAAAAATGCCTGGTGCCATCAGGCGGTCCAGCAGTGGGGCCAGGACACTAGAAGCCCTCCCACTGTTGCCCCCTCCCCAAGCACCAAGAATACAGAGCATCACTTGCTCCAGCCTGAGAGTTCCTATCTATAATATCCTTTTTGTGGTGTGGTGACCAGAACTGTACACAGTACACAGTACAGTATCAGGGCTTAGTTAGTTCCAGAAACTCATTTCAAGAATAAAAACTGGACCAGAAGTATGCTTGACAGAATAAAAATGCCTTTTGATATCTTTCTGGTGTCTTTTCTTCATCAACAAGCCACCACAGTTGAACATTATATATCCAGGATATTGGGGGAAAGTAGGGGGAAAGTATCCAAGGTACAGAGTATAAATCACATAGGCACAAACCACAGCATCTCCTATTTTAGAAATGAAACTTGCATAACTAATATATTCATAGTGCACAGGATCAAACATCTCATTTCTGTGTATCTGGTCTCACTTTAGGAGAAACTAAGCTTGTGATAATAATAGTTCAGAGAATTTATTTTTTTTACTAATTAGTTTAACTTTAGGGGCTGCATGATCCCTCAGTAGGTTAATATGATCTGTAATATAATCTGTAATGACCAATTTGGTCAACATACATATCTATCTGTGAGCAACACGCAATGGGAAGTACACACGTACATTGGTAAAATCACAGCCGATTTCCACGGTCCTTCCACCTGAGTGGAAGAATTAGTGGGAAACAGGCATAGTAACAACAACAGCAAAAGTGTATTTTTCATAGAGATGCCAGCCTTCAAGACCTGGGGATCCTCTGGAATTACAGCTCATCTCCAGCCTACAGAGATCAGTTCCTTTGATTGCATGGATGCTTTGGAGGGTGGACTCTATGGCATTGCGTCCCACTGTCCTCCCCTGGCTCCATCCCCAAATCTCCAGGAGTTTCCCAATCTAGATCTGGGAACCCTACCCCTGTTCCCTCCACAGTGGCCCAGGAGACCTGGCAACTCTAATTTTTCAGGACACATGGAGAAAATTACTGTGTGATAGTAGATAAGGTCTGAGTGGTGAGTTATGCTAAGGGACATGGCATGTGGGGGGGGCTTTGTCAAAAGGATGCTAATCTTAAACTTTAACCCTGCTTTCTATTCTCTGTGAAAGCCACCCAAAGCAGCTGAGCATCTCCCCACTGCACAGCTGTTTTTCTCACTGTCTTCTGCAGTCCCTGAGCAGCTGAGCTCACCTTTTTTTCGGGCTTTCTGCAAAGACTGTGGTCCCTTTCAGCAGGTCCTTGCAGGCCCATGAACCATGAATCAGTTCAGTTCATGAATGAGTCTCCCAGTTTGGTTCGTGGTTCTGCCACAAACCACAAACTGAACCACATCTTCCCGGTTCATGCCCATCCCTACTTATGGGTGCTAATCCCATAAATTTAGTTAAAATCTAGACCACTTTTCCAGACAGCTTGGCATCAAGGGTGGTGGGGGCAGAGAGCTCAGGGTCCTCTGACTGGTGACCTTTGCTCCACTGTGCTATTTCCAAGGTCACCCTGGTGGCATTTGCACTGCTCAGAGTCCATTCACAGATTGCAGTCATTTCCTAATGCCCTGCGCATGTCAGGAGATTGGATTTATACCCCACCCTTCACTCGGAGTCTCAGAGCGGCTTACAAACTCCTTTCCCTTCCCCTCCCCACAACAGACACCCTGTGAGGTAGGTGGGGCTGAGAGAGCTCTTACAAAAACTGCTCTTTCAGGAACAGCTGTGCCAGAGCTTGTGACTGACACAAGGTCACATCAGCAGGTGCAAGTGGGGGAGTGGGGAATCAAACCCGGTTCTCCCAGATTAGAGTCCACACACTTAACCACTACACCAAACTGGTTTTGAGAACGGTGTCTGAGGGGAGTTTATGGAGTAAATAACATTATTGACAGGTGGTGATTTAGGAATTTTCCCTAATATCCATGATAAAGACCATAAAGACACAAGGAAAGTTCCTAGAAAATCACTATGGAAACCATTTCCATCCATTTTTTTTCTCCCACTCTTCAATACCTTGAGGGCAGAAGGCTAGAGCTGAGGACAGGAATTTTCCCACTGTGGGCAGACGAAAGGCAAGCCTACATTAGTTGTTGATATGAACCCAAGCAGGATTCCAGGGGCTCTTTCTGATTGAGGGGGAAGGGCCTTTTTTCACCTGTTTTGTTTTACTGTGTTTGGGCAGTGACATCGCAGCATTGTGGGATGTTCTGCAATTCACCCAAAACGCTATGGTCCTACCATGAAGTGTGGGGTGAATCCTAGGGCATCTCATGACTCAATGATATCCACTCCCAGTTACATGAGCAGAAGTGGCAGCACAGCATCAGAAGACACCTTCAGGGTATGTCTTACTCCTGCCAGTCTCCCAGGGACTGCCGGCTGGTGTGCAGTTTGGGTTAAACTAAGGATAGTTTGGGAGGCCTTGCGCTTGGAGGTAAGATGGGACTGTCCACAACACTGGGATCTCTTTGAAAGCCCACGAGATAGGGATCCCGTATTGTAGGGTGGTGTTATGACCCCCTCTGACCAGCCCAGTGACTTGGATTTGGAGTCTTCAGGGGAGGAACCGGAGGAGCCAAGGCTGCTGGCCGAGGAGGACTAGAAAGAGCAAGGAGAGCCTGGAAGCACAGAGGTATCCACAGACAATGGTCCAGCAGTGTCAGAGGCCACCCCGCCAGAATCTGCAGGCCTTTCCAACAGCCCCAAGATAGTCACCTTGCCTCCACCAGGCACAACGTGGACCCCATGCCATAGCTTCCCAGGACCTGTTCCCGGTCTGCAGGAACAGTGGCGTCGGAGGGCCCAGGATGTAGGCTTGACAGGTTCCCAGTCAGAACAGGGGATCCCCTGCTTTTGTGGGCTCCAGCTCGCCTGCGGTCACCTGGCTGGTGGGGAAAACCACACCCCCAAACGGACCTCCCCATGCAAAATCAGCAACACACTGACATCACTAACAGAAGTCATGGTGTCAGCATCGTCAGGGGCGATGCTCTACTTTTTGGCCAAAACTCTATGGTTTGTAGCTGTTTTATCATCGAGTTTTGCCCCAAAAGCAAAGCATCACCCTGATGTCGCCACTGCAATGACATCACTTCTGGAAGTGATGTCAGCACATTGCCAACGTCCTCACCCACCCCTGGAATGCCCCCCCAATCCCCCCACCAGCAGGAGGAAGGCACCTGGCAACCCTACTAGGATGAGGTAGCGCAAAGGTGGCAAAGTGCCAGACGGGAGGGGCACAGTCCTACCATAGACCTGGAACAGTGCTCTGAGCATAATACTTCCTTCCAGGATCCTGGCCAGAACACAGCACAGCCTCTGGAACTCCGGTACCTGCCAGCAGTGCAGCGGGGCCCAATGACCTTCCAGCCCACTTAAGCTGAGGCCTGGGAGGACTGTCTTGCCAGATCAACTGGTCCACCAGGCATAAGCCTCGTGCTTCAGCTCCTGCTCTTCAAAGCTTGGCCAGCCCCTGGGCTAAGGGTCCAGTAATCCTCCACCGGCAACCTGACTGCAGAGAGCAGGGCAGGTAGGATTTAATAATGCACAGAACAGATGTAATCAGATAAAACCCCAATGGTGACAACACAGATCTCCCAGCATGCGTTTCTGAGTTTGTCTGTAGTCAGAGAACACTTACAGGTACTTGGCTTCCTTTGTCTGAAGCGAGAAGGCACCCGCACCGTCTTCCTTGCTGACAGTTACGTCCCCCTTGACAAGTCAATTGTTTTCACTCCGGCATCTGCCGCCCCCATCTCCTTTTGGACGATGCAATGTAAGCTCAGTTCCTGTTTTCGGAGCTGCACAAAGTGTCTGGAGAACAAAAAGAGAGGCAATGGAAGCCCGGTCTGCTGGTTAGAGATCCACGGTAGCACAGACAGGCCTTCAAACTCAGTGAAAAACACACCCGTGTTTTAAAGAAACAAGCAGACCTTTTTTTCTCCAGATTTCCTTCAATATGTAACTAAGCCTTACATTGTCACTAAGCATTCTTACTTTGAGGAAAGAATGAAAAAGATACCTTTTAGGTTTCCTTCATTCCTCTCGAGATTCAATAGCATACTAAGTATTCCTTTACATACGGCACACTCAAGTAGCTTTCTCAGCACATGCAATCGTATCATACTGGAGGGAGGGTCCATGGCGAAGTGGCGCTTGTTGTGCATGGAGAAGGTTCCAGGTTCAATCCTTTAGCGTCTCACTTTAAGAATCTCAAACAGCAGGTGCCTGGGAAAGGATGTTCCCAGCATTCAAGCAACTTTTAGGGAGACCTTTGGTGGAAGACACCGGCCAGAAGTACTCCCCTACAGAATGGCCTCTATAGCTCTGCTGCTGGTTTGTTACATTCTGTTCACGTCAACTGGAAACCCACCGGACACATATATTGTCAGGACCATGAGGCAGTCTTAGGCAAATGCCTACAGCACCAGGGGAAGAAGGGCCCCTACCAGCCATGTCTCTGACCCCCCCGCCCCATCCACCCACAGCATCTGGGACTGCCACAGCAAGCAGTGGTCCTGGGAGGTGCCCCCGATCAGTGAGCAGTCTGTGGGGAGCCTACCCTTCCCCTCCCCTCCCCTCCCCTCCCCTCCCTCCCTCCATTGAAGGGGTAGGATGGGCCTCCCTCCTGCTTTCCTCCCTTCCCTGTAATGTAGGGAGGAGGAGGAGATTGTATTTATACCCCACCCTTCACTTGGAGTCTCAGAGCAGCTCACAAACTCCTTTCCCTTCCCCTCCTCACAACAGACACCCTGTGAGGTAGGTGGGGCTGAGAGAGCTCTTTCCAGAACTTCCCCCTTTCAAGGACAGATCTCGTCAGAGCAATGGCTTGCCCAAGGTCATCCAGCAGCTGTAAGTGGAGGAGTGGGGAATCAAACCCGGTTCTCCCAGATTAGAGTCCTCACACTTAACCACTGCACAAAACCGGGTGTCAAAGTAAGACAGGGGTGTCAAATATACAACCCACAGGCTGGAACTGGCCTGCCCAGGGCTTTAATCTGGTCCAGGGCTCTCTTCTCTCCCCTCCGCACCCCTGCCTGTCCTCGCCCTTCCAAGCTGCCTCTGAGTGCAGAGGGCAGAGGGCAGGGCTGCCAAACTTCCCTCATCTTCTCTGTGACCACATGGGTCTGCTAGAGTTGTTTATTTGCTGAAGTCTTCTGGCTGAGGGGGAGGGTGCTCGGCCGCAAACAGGGCCGGCCCAAGGTGTTCCTGCACCCTAGGCGAGGTCAGCTTGTGGCGCCCCAGGGGATGCCAACCTCCCGGCGGGGCCTGGAGACCTTCCAGAAATGCCATGCGCCACAAGCTAGCCCCCCCTCTGGCTGCTGGGCTCCCCGCACACCTGCCCCTTCTACGGAGGGGCTCCCCGCACGCCCTCCCTCCCTCCCCCAGCCCAGGGGGCGCCTGGCTTACCGTGGAGGCGGGGGGCGAAGCAGCAGCAGCGGGGTCTCGAGGAGTAGGAGAAGGCGCTGGGTCATGGCCGCCAGGGTGCAGGAAGGGCAGCGTGACTCGGGGGTGGGTGGGTGTGTGTGCGGGTAGGGGCGGGGCTTGGGAAGCACCCCAGACGGGCACTCAGGCTTGTGGCAGCGGCAGCAGAGGGGAGAGTCCCCGCTGGCCAGCCGCCGCTATGCCACCCCACCCTTCCCCCCGGCTTCGTTCTGAAGCGCCCCTGACAGGCGCTTAGGCTGGCGGCGGTGGCAGCAGTGGGGAGAGTCCCCGCTGGTCAGCCGCCGCCATGCCGCCACAGCTCTCCCCCCCCCCCCGGCTTCGTTCTGAAGCGCCCCTGACGGGCGCTTAGGTTGGCGGCGGCGGCAGCGGGGAGAGTCCCCGCTGGCCAGCCGCCACCATGCCGCCACAGCTCTCTCCCCCCCGGCTTCGTTCTGAAGTGCCCCGGACGGGCGCTCAGGCTGGCGGTGGCGGCGGCAGCAGGGAGAGTCCCCGCTGGCCAGCCGCCGCCATGCTGCCTCACTCTTCCCCCGGCTTAGTTCTGAAGTGCCCCTGATGGGCGCTTAGGCTGGTGGCGGTGGCGCAGCGGGGAGAGTCCCCGCTGGCCAGCTGCCGCCATGCCGCCCCAGCTCTCCCCCCCCGGCTTCGTTCTGAAGCACCCCGGACGGGTACTCAGGCTGGCGGCGGCCAGCCAGCAGGGACTCTTCCTGCTGGCCAGCCGCCGCCATGCCGCCCCACCTCTCCCCCCCAGCTTCTGACAGGCGCTCAGGCTGGCGGGGGCGGGGGTGGCAGGGAGAGTCAGGGGCGCCCGTTTAGGGTGGGGGGGCTTTTCGGGCGCCGGTTTGGCGCCCCTGAGGGCTGGCGCTCTAGTTGAGTGCCTAGCTCGCCTAGTGAGCAAGCCGGCCCTGGCCCCAAACATTGTGCTTCCGTGTGCAGGCTTTTCCCTTGCATTCATTGAGCTAAAAGCAGGAACCAGGTGGGTCCGCTAGAGTTATTTGCTGAAGTTTGGTGGCTGAGGGGAATAGGTTTGGTTGCAAATATTGTTCTTCTGCATGGAGACTTTTCTCTTGTGTTCATTGAGCTAAGGAGCCAGGTGGGTCTATCCCTGGCACCTCTAGTTAAAAGGACCAAGCTGTGGCTTATTATGAGAAAGATTTCAACCTGAGACCCCGGAGAGCCACTGCCACTCTGAGTAGACCTGGGGCAGAGCTTGCAATGCCCAGCCATTTCATGTTTTCCTCTGGGTCCTAGGATCAGAGTATTGACCATGAGAACAGACTGGGGAAATGGTTTGCTCCCCACTCCAGGCAGTATGGGGGCATCAGCCCAGTGCTGCACGGCAATCTTTAGTTGTGTTTGTCTGTGTCCCTTTACCTCCACTACCTGCTATTACATTTTATGACAAACATGGCCCGGCCCGACAAAGTCCCCTTTATGTATTATCCAGCCCTTATAACAAAAGAGTTTGACACCCGTGACTGGTAAGAAGGGTGTGGAGTGGCCTCCTACCTTCCCACCCCAAAGTGCAGGGGGTTGAGGAGGCTGAGTGCTGGCCTTCTGCCTCCCCAGTCTTGGTGCTGGTTAAGGAGGGCATGCAGCCGCCTCCTGCTTCCCAACATCATGGCAGAGTGAGGATGGCTGGCAGTGCCCTGCCTCCCTGCAATGTTAAGGGGTGAGAGGGGAAGTGGCAGTTTCATCATAGCACTGTGGGGCAGCTTCCCTGCTCTAGCCAAGGGACAAAAATTCCTTGGACTGGCCCTACATATCAGGAGCACGACGCACCCAATAATGTACGATTGACAATCCTTGTGAATTGGGAAACATGGGAGGTTTTTTTGTTATGGATACAACTGCCACTCACATGATCCAGAACCCTGAAAAATCAAGGATTGGGTTCACATGAACGAAACTGTACCTGCAGGGATAATGCCCAATTCACAAGGCAGTAACCATGTATAAAGACTGAGTCACAGGGATCTGCACACATCTTATACGGGTGGCTTGGGGGGCTTCCAATTCATGCAAACAGAACAAAATGGAACATCTGTAGAGGGCTTCTCCATTCCAAGGCATTTCCTCTCCTAGGCATTTTGCTAAAGAAGATGGGGGGGTGTTTAATCAAGTAGCAACCGACTTATAGTGACCCTGTGGGGTTTTCGAGGCAAGAGATGTTCAAAGGTGGTTTGCCCCTTACCTGCCTCTGCATAGCAACCCTGGTATTCCTTGGGGGCCTCCCATCCTAATGCTGAGCAGGGCCGACCCTGCTTCTCTTCTGAGATCTGATGAGATCGGGCTAGCCTGGGACTCTCCAGGCCAGAGATTAGTCACATATAACCGCAGAGTCATGTGCAACTTCCCCATCAGTGAGTGGGAGTAACTACAGAACATCTTTTATATATGTGAATTTGTATGGTCGTAATCATCCTTTCTTCTGTTTGTCAGTTGTGAAGAAGAAGAAGAAGAAGAAGAAGAAGAAGAAGAAGAAGAAGAAGAAGAAGAAGAAGAAGAAGAAGAAGAAGAAGAAGAAGAAGAAGAAGAAGAAGAAGAGATGATGATGATGATGATGATGATGATGATGATGATGATGATGATGATGATATTGGATTTACACCCCGCCTTTCACTACCCAAAGGAGTCTCAGAGCGGCCTACAAACTCCTTTCCCTTCCCCTCCCCATAACAGAAACCCTGTGAGGTAATTGGGGCTGAGGGAGCTCTGACAGAAACTGCTCTTTTTTCAAGAACAGCTGTGCCAGAACTATGTCTTGCCCAAGGTCATCCAGCAGGTGCAAGTGGAGGAGTGGGGAATCAAACCTGGTTCTCCCAGACTAGAGTCTGCACGCTTAACCACTACACCAAGGTGGCATTACTGTTTCAATTGTGCACCTTATCGCTTCAATGTGGCATTACTGTTTCAATTGTGCACCTTATCGCTTCAAACTGAAGCTGACATCCACAACTGCATTCCACGTCTCACTTCCACCCCCACATATAGACACTGCATCTCACAGTCCAAGGAAGATTTCCAGAGGACTCCAGTAATGGCCATCCAATGCAGTGCATAGGGCTACTGTAGCTGAAAGGAAACATTAGCACTTCTCTCCCTCTCCCGCCTCCAGGGATACACACAAGTGTTCTGCTTGTACACACAGGAATCTTTGGATCTCATCCCAGGTGTTGTTTTGATATAGCCCCTCTGGGGACCCTTCCATTCCACATGCCCATGCCTATGCAAATTTTTGCATTCTTTTTTTAGTTTTTCAATTTTTGAAGACACAGGGAGGTAGAAGAAGCAGACTTACAAAGGAAGGCAAAGTAGAGATGCAGCAAGCCTGGATCTCAGGTATATGCAAGGCCATTCGGCCAGGCTGTAGGTCTCCCCAAAACCCCAGCTAAGATTTATTTGCTTTATTCTGTTTATGGTAATACTGGGTAGCGTTAAAATAATACTATTGATGTGAATTCACCCACGGACTATGGTCTATATCCAATCATCCATGCACAGAATTCACACTGAGTTTTCCTGCATTCCTCTCTGTTCCTACTGCCCCTTTCTGACCCTTCCCCCAAAGATCACAGCCATGCAGCACCTTGAGAGGGTGAATTTTGGGGAGGAGGTAATGTCACTTTTCACTGATGATCTAGGAATTTCCCCTAATCTCTATGATACAGACCCTAGAGACATGGGGGAGTTCCTAGAGCATAACTATAGAGGACTCTTTTTCTCGCTCAGTTTCTCAAGGGTAAGGGCATTAAGACTGAGGGTGGGGATTTGGCCACGACAGGTGGGCAGATGGCAAGCCTAGTAGGAGGCCTGGAATGGAGTGGGCAAAGGATTGAAATTAACCCCCATCTCTCAGCATGGCTCTGCTTGCGGAACAGTAGGAGGAGCTATTTCACTGCCTTATTCCAGACAAGTGTTCCCTCTAAGCTGAATTATTGTGAGCTAACTCACAGCTTTTCAGCCTCTGGCTCATACATTTTTGTCTTAGCTCAGGAAAGATGGCTTCAGGGCAAACTAATTTATGCAGTAGCCATATCAGCCACTCACAACTTTAATGCCAGTAGCTCACAAAGTAGAATTTTTGCTCACAGAGACTCCACAGCTTACAGGGAGCATTGTTCCAGACCCCCACCCATTCATGGAGTTTATTTCCCAAATTTCCATGCTAATAATTTTACAGGCTGGGAAAGGTTAGAGAGGTACTTGCTGTGATGAACTCCCTCCCCCCTTCTTGCTCTCCTTGCCCCAGAGTGCTTAAGTGGTAGTGAAAGAATGTGTGAGAGAGGGCTTGGATTTCCCTTTGCTCTCCCCTCTCTTGTCTTAGGCTGTGATCACAAGGGCATTTTGAGTGGGTTTCACCCTGATTCCCTAATGGATGTGGAAGGGATGATCAGACAGGCCACATCTGTCTCCCGTCTTGCATTCCTCCCCTCCTGCAATCAACCCTCTTCCATTGCAGATTTTTCAGCACCTGGAAAATCAAGTACTTTATGGTTGTTTCCGGCTTCACCCCGCATTTCTGCCTGTCTGGACTTCCTTCTTGCGATCTGAAGCTGTTTAGGACATCTGAATGTTTTCTTTGCACTTTCGCCATTTTTTTTAACAGTTAGTGATGTGCGCATGCCTGGACCACTGCTCGTCTGTTTCAGCGCTCTCCTGCCTAGAGCTTTGCTGCACACAGAGTAGGGAAGGGGTTACTTGACTATGAGTTTGTTTCAGAGAGGGAGGGAGAGAGGAGGAGGGAGTCTGAGAACAAAGCCGGTGACTCCAGCTCCGCTCCAAGCATTTAAATAAAATCACCAGCAGACACAGGATGAAGCTTCTGTATTCTCTCCCCCCTCCCCATTCTGAAACATTTGAAACATGGGATTTCTCAGAAGCTCAGTTTCAAAAACACTGTCGTCACACTGGACTCCATTTCCCAGCAACCTCCTCTAGCAATCCCATTGGCCATTGGCTGCCTGCATTCTGCCAGGAGTTTGAAGAGCTGATTCCCGTAAGTGCCTTTGAGCATGCTCAGTGGAGTAATCATTTTAAAAAAGCTGCCGGACTGCCCAACTTCCTGACTGCTGCATCTGAACAATCAGACAAGGAATGAACATGCAGTGAGGAGGGTTAAGGGGGTCAGTCTCATCAAACTCTCCCATTACAAAAAAACAAACAAACCTGGATTTCTTAGAACTGGGGCCACATTGGATCAAATTGCCTGTGTAACTTATTTAGGTAGCTGCCAGCACTCAAATACTGCCTTTTCTTTCACTATCTGTGGTTTGAGGCTTGGACAGTTGTTGTGTGTGTGTGTGCGCACGCTGCTACACACCTCCTCTTCCCCTGCCTGTTAGTGGACCTTAGCCCAGTCAGGATTTTTTATCTATGTGTGGACAAAGATGTCAGGTGGCCTGTGTGAGATCTTTGAACACAGTCTGAGATCTTTAGAAGGGGAAAAAAGAGATTTATTTGCTAAAAATACAGCCCTATTTACTAGAGCACAGGAGCACCGTAAACTCTATGAAAACATTACAGAGGTGTTAGAGGCCTAAGGATAAGAAAGAAAACACGAGGTTAATTAAGTTGTAGAAGCCACTGGTTTTACCTTGGCTTTCTGTTCCAAGCAGTGGATTCAAGCAAAGCTGGAACTTTAAAACAGAGCCTTGTCAAGGCAGACTTCACTTCATTTCCCCTCCATTCTCTGACCCTCAGCTTTTGCTCTTGCACAGAAAGTGTTAAGCTTTTTAACTCTTACCCTCCCACCTAGGAGGATTTCTCCTCGACCTATCTTGGAACTGGGTTTGATTTCCCACATTTGCTGCCCTTCATCTTTCTTCAATCATACCAAAACACACATCCATAAACTTTTATTGCCCTATTCCAGGATATCAAAAAGAAAAGGAACCCATCTTCCTGGCAAGTGGATGAATAGGTACCATTTCGGTGGGAAGGTAACAGCATTCTGTGCACCTCGGCATTTAGTCATGCCAGCCATGTGACCATGGAAACATCTTTGGACAGCACTGGCTCTTTGGCTTGGAAACGGAGATGACCACCGCTCCCTAGAGTTGGATTCGACTGGCTTTTGAGGAAGGGAAACCTTTACCTTTGCCTAGAAAGGAGAAAAGGCCTTTTCCATGATATGTTAAAGCTGTATCTGTCAGGACTTTTATACATATACATACATACATACATACATACATACATATATACATACATACATATATATATATATATATATGGAAGTATTTAGAACATTCTTTCTCTTGCCTGCAGATTCAATTGGCAGAGTCCTGCAACCAGGGAGACAAAGTCTCCTTTGGAGACCTCCCAGCCTCCCTCACTCCTGCTTGCCACTCTTTGTCAGGGTGGCGGTAGGGAAATAGCTGGAAAACAGTCATCGGCAAATGGTGCAATGTAACCTTTATCAAACACCTGGAAGTGATATCATCACACCAGTGTGGCATTCTAGGATTTGCCTGAAACACAATGGAAATAACATTGCAACCCTTGTGCAATGTCATTCTCCTGTCCCCTCCCTCTTCTGCCGGTTGTCAATGGCTGGCAACCTTGCTCACAAACAGATGCATTCTGTGTCCTTAGTTATTTTGTCTTTTAGTTGTAATACATTCAGGCTCTCGCCTTAAACCTTGGCTGGAAGATAAAGAAAGTAAACTGTTTTGGCTGTCATTCCTTTTTCTAAAAAGCTGAAAACATCCATTATCTCTGCATCTATGGGCAGAGATAATGTATAATACGGAGTCCTCCTGTGTATGGCTTAATGGGGCTGGCAATTCAATGGCTTTCCTTTCCTTTTGAAAATGGATCTTGCAGCTTAATCATTCACTGTTTACTTTCCAAAAAAGAAAAGGAGGTTATTATGAAGGAGAAAATAACCTGGACTTCCAATTTATGAGATATTAAAAAAAAACAAAGTTATGTTTGCCAGAGAACAGTTTTTATGCAACAGCAACAGTCGTATGTGATGCTCAGTTGATCTTTTGTCATACAACTTGGAGACACCCAAGAATCGTAATAGATGCAGTACTATAATAACATTGTGCATAGTGGAACTTGGTTCGAAAGACTAAGGGTCCAGAGGGGAAGCAATTAGAGAAAGGAACAGGAAGCCTGAAGTAGGACGTTTCAGGGAGAAGTCACTCCTTAACCGCAGCCTACTGAGGGTGCTCTTGTGACATTTTATTTATTTATTTATTTAAATATTTCTATCCCACCCTTCCTCATGGTTCACTGAACCATGTGTAGTCTATGCACCACCAGGAGGTCGCGTTATAGCATGCCCAGGGGTCCCTGAGAAAAGTAGCAGTTGTCCCCAGGGCAATCCTAAACACTGCAGCCCTACTGCCCATGTCAATTAATCATGTCTCATTTCATGTTCCTGAGTGCCTCCTAATTCGGAATAACTTCATCATGCAGGTTTTTCAGGGCAATAACAAAAAGCCTTTGACCGTATCAGAAAAATCTCAGCTCCTAGCCTAACACAGTCAGAGACCAATTTGGCCCAAAAGCAATACATGACTTCATCACTTCAGCAAGTTGGAGATCCAGCATCTATCTGGCATCTATCAGGCATCCTGCGTAGCATAATCATGCATACTTAAATCCCTCATGGGACAACCTTAGCAGTTATTTTCAAACTCTCCAGTAAGTTTTGAAGTTTGAAATCTTAATCCAATCCCCTCCCAGTGAAGCCACTGACGCCCATAGATATAAATTAAAGTTTTATAAAAGTCACCCTCTCTGGTGGAATAGTCCTGCCGACCCATAAGTGCTGCTCCATTCCAATCCAGAGCATTTAGGTAACCATCCCAGGTCTCCTCCTAGCAATGCACTTCTCTCCTGTCCTGCCTGACTCTCAGATTGGTTTCCTCTCTGGCATCATTGTGGCCCACCACGCGTTCAACACAAGGAACCAGGCAATGGGTGAGTCAATCACGGCCTATGTTATGGGCCCTCCAGCATGCCACCCGACATTGCAACTTCCATGACCTAGAGGAAGCTCCATGACTGGCTGGTGTGTGGACTTTGGGACGAGCGGACCCAATGGTGGCTCATTGCCATCCAGGTGCTTGAAGAAGTCCTCTCCACTGAAGCCACTGACCAGTTCACCGCAGAGGTCCGGCAAACTCTGAGCCTGCCAGCTTCACAGAGACCCAACACTGCAGCCCACCACATGGACACTTCTGACGAGGAGGTCCTGAAAATAGATCGCCCAGCCCACCATGGCACAAAAACACCCCCCACATTTCGAAGGGGAATTCAGTCCATTGATATTTATTCATACTATTTTTAATTTATCCATTTTGTCCTGATGTTATTGACACGTCCAACTTGTCCTCTTCTATGCTTGTTTCTTCATCAGGGTTTTGGTCTGTGAACTTTGCTTTGAGCTGCTAGCAAATTGCTTTGAGTTGCTTGGAGATTCTCCTTTTGTTCCTCTATGTAAGTCCTCCACTTGCAATTTTTTGGCCAGTTGCTTGGTTTGTTCCTCTGTTGTGATTACTTTAATTCCTTTTGGTAAGTATACTTCTATTGCAAATGGTATTTTCCAATGACATTTTATTTATTTATTTTGTAAACTCTTTCTCAAAAAATTGAAATCTTTCCTTTTCCTTAACAGACTTGTTGGTAAATCCTGAAAGATCTGCACTTATTTTCACACTACCTTGAGTGGTGATTCCCTTTGGTTCTTTAGTATTGCAACTTGTGTTTTCTTGTAGGTGAATTGAACCAGTATATCTTGAAGTAGCTTATTCTTGAATGCAAATCTTGAATTCACTCTAAAAATCTGGTCAATGTCAGAAAGTCTTCTTCAACCTTCAGATAATTCTGAAATAAATCACAAAAGCTTTCTTCCAAATTTGGCCTCCCAAAGGTCTTTGGGATTCCTCTGAAACACAAGTTATTAGATCTGCATTGAGTTTCCAGGAATGTTTTGTTCTGCATTCTCAATTTGAAAATCTTACCTTTCTAAATGTGTGTCATTATCTTTTTGCTTCTATTGGATTTTTATAATTTCTTGTGTTTGTTCTTATAGTTTTAAATTAATTTCTGATAGTCTCTTGACACATTTCTTGAATGTTCTTCTGGGTTCTTTCCTTAGATTCTTGAACGTTTCTCTGAATAGGCTGAATATTCTTTAGGTTCTTTTCTCTGAATCTTGAATGGTCTTCTGGGTTCTTTCTTCAAATTATTGCATTTGGTGCACCAGTGTTCACAATAATGTTCAAACCATTTCTTCAGTTCTCTGGTCTTCATTTGTTTATCTATACTTTTTTCTCTCTTTTTCTCTTTGATGTGTTCCTGTTCCCTTTTTTATTTTCACTCTTCTCTTTTTAAAAATCTTGTACACACTTACCATATATTATTTCCATATACTGGTTTCTATGTAAATATCAAGCGTACAACAATCAAAGTTTATATTGTTAAGATAACTCAGCTAGTGTGTATATCTATTGAAATAAAGAGTGATATTATCAACAGTTCTTATAAAAAAGCAAAACGTAGCAAGTAATTAATATTCTAAACGAATCCTTCCTTATATATATTTGAGTTTTGGTCATACCTTATATGGTCAAAATGCGCGCCGGAATCAGTTGGCTGAGGGACTTGCCAGTCAGAGACGGAGTCCCTCGCCACTGGCTGCTTAGCCTTCCGGCGTGGCTGTGCGCCCTCCCACTCAGCCACCGCGCAGCCTCACGACCCCAGTCTGCTCCAGCCGCCGATCGCTTCGGGCTGGGGGGGGGGGTGCGGCGGCTACCGGCTCGGAGGGACTTTACCCAAAGCTGGGTTTGGGGGCTTTGTGGGGGAGGGCGCAGCAGGCCTCGGGAGCGCTGGGCGGCCACCCCTCCCTGAAGGCTTTCGGGAACGCGATGTGCGGGGGCGGGGTTGCCCATTTCGGAGGGCCCTCCCAAACGGCGGGGCAGGGAGGCTTGCGCGCGGAGTCAGCGGCAGGCCTCGGACGCTTCCCTTGCCCGGAGAACACCGCCCCTCCTCCCTGCCTGACGGGGCCAGCCCAGCCGCCTTGCCCACCCCCAAGGACTCTCCCTAGGGCCCGTTGCCTCGGCCGCAACGGGCTTCCCCCCCTAGTATTGTATAAATGAAAAAGGTAGCTGATCTTCTAATCATTAAATCACAAACATCAATAGATCACCAACAGAACATTTCTAAAATTAGAATTTAGTAAATCAGGGCAGAGGTGGATCTACTGTGGAACTATGAAGCTTAAGCTTCAGGGCCCCCAATCCCAGGGGGGCCCCTGAAGCAACTTTTTTTAATGAGTGAATTTTTCAACAAAAAGTTAATGGAGTTTTTAAAGTGTTAAAATAAGGCTATTTTAGTGACAGAATCATAAGCCAGTGGGTTGAAGTACTTAATATTGACCTTAGAATGGAGCATGCTCAGTGTTGTAGCTCCCCCTAAAATGGGCTGGTTATTCCCAGCAGCCCAGCAATTCAGCCTGGCCCAGGAAGAAGCAGCAGCACCATAAGGGTGGGGAAAGGCCTACATAGATCTTGTTGTTTCAAAGCCTGCTTTGGATTATCACTAGGTAAATTATTATTATTATTTAGAACATGTTTTTAGTCTGTTCGTTAATGCTTCTGAGGAGTTTGGCCTGCTTTGGATTATTGCAGGTAAATTATTATTATTCAGAACATGTTTTTAGTATTCTGTTTGTTAATGCTTCTGAGGAGTTTGGCCATGCCCAGGAAGAAGCTGCACCATAAGGCCTGCACAGATCTTGTTGTTTTGAGGCCTGTTTTGGATTAATGCAAGTAAATGTTGGTAATCCGTGCAAGTATTAGAGATCTTTTAAAACAAAGCTGAAGTGGGATTCAGGATCCAAGTGAGAAGAACTGTAGCCTCCCAGATACAGCCTGGAAATCTTATCTGATGTTCCAATATTGTGAGGTTAACCTGGACTTACAATATATGTATTCAATATTTCAAGTTTAAGTTTCAACATATATTGAGGAGGCTCTGTTATCACAAGAGGGAACTGTTGACATGAGATAAGACAGACCAAGCGGATCCCAGATTCATGGAAGGAAGCAAACATTTCATTGATACCTAAAGAAGGTTTGGATTTGACTCAAGTAAAGAATTATAGACCAATATCGCTATTAAATAATGACTATAAATTATTTGCAAAAATAATTTCAGAGAGATTGAAAAAATATTTGAAAGATACAATAGCGGAAGAACAAGCGGGATTTTTACCAAATAGACAAATTAGAGACAATCTAAGAGTGGTGATAGATGCAATTGAATATTATGACAAGCATCCTGAAAAAGAAGTTGGATTCCTCTTCTTAGATGCGGAAAAAGCTTTTGATAATTTAAATTGGGAGTTTATGCTACAAGTTATTGAAAAAATGAATATTGGACAGTCCTTTTTAAACATGATTGTGGCAATATATTCAGAACAAAAAGCGGCTTTGAATATAAACAAAGAAAAGACGGATTTTTTCCGAGTCCAAAAGGGAACACGTCAAGGCTGCCCGTTATCCCCGTTGTTATTTATTTGGATATTGGAAATATTATTGACAGCGATAAGAAAAGATGACAGTATTGAAGGACTTACAGTGAAAGGTTTCGCCTATAAATATAGGGCATTTGCAGATGATGTAATGTTTATGATTCAAGACCCAATTGAGAAAATACCACAATTGATGGAAAAAATTGAAGAATTTGGTTCAGTTGCGGGATTTTATGTCAATAAAAATAAAACTAAAGTGATGTGCAAAAATATGACGAAACAAAGACAAACAGAACTTCAAGAGAAAATACAATGTGAAGTAGTCACAAAGACTAAATATCTTGGAATTGATTTAACCATGAAAAATATTGACTTGTTTAAAAACAATTATGAAAAGGTGTGGCATAAGATTCAGCAAGATATGAAGAAATGGGATACTTTGAATTTATCATTGATGGGAAGAATCGCGACTGTAAAAATGAATATCTTGCCGCGTTTGATGTTTTTGTTTCAGACTATTCCAATACTAAAACAAAGGAAAATACTGGATTCGTGGCAGAAAGAATTATCCAAATTTGTATGGGCAGGAAGAAAGCCAAGGATTAAAATGAAAATCTTATGTGATGCAAGAGAGAGAGGAGGCTTACAACTACCAAATTTAAGACTGTATTATGATGCCGTCTGTTTAACATGGTTGCAACAGTGGATTAATTTGGAGAATAAGAAGTTATTGGCTCTTGAAGGACATGATAATAAATTCGGATGGCATGCATATTTATGGTATGGAAAAGTAAAAATGGATAAATTTTTTAAACACCACTTTGTAAGACAATCACTGTTCGAGACATGGACGAGATATAGAAAATTCTTCTCAGAAGAAAGACCACTTTGGATTGTACCAGCTGAAGTGATTAATCCATATTCAAGAAACCAAGGACTAGACTGGCTACCTTATAAAAATCTTTTAAAATCTGAAGGGAAAAATTTTGTGTTAAAAGACAGATTTGATGTTGAATTTGAATATGATTGGTTGAAGTATAGACAGATTTATGATTTATTTAAGACCGATAAAAGAGAACATGGTTTTAGAGAAAAGAATATTGAAATTGAAACTGTATGGCTTGAGAAAGATAAAAAAATGATTTCTAAACTGTACAAGGTGTTATTGAAATGGTATACTGAGGATGAAGTTGTAAAGGAGCAAATGATAAAATGGGCAGTAAATGTTAATAATGAGATATTAATGACATCTTGGGAATACTTGTGGAAAAAATCAATGAAAATTTCAACGTGTGTAAATGTTAAAGAGAATTGTTATAAAATGATGTATAGATGGTATATGACGCCTAAAAAAATTGCTATTATAAATGAAAGTATGTCCAACAAATGTTGGAAATGTAAAAAACATGAGGGGTCTTTTTACCATATGTGGTGGACATGTGATAAAGCAGTAAAGTATTGGACAGAGATCCACAATGAGATACAAAAAATTTTGAATTGTACTTTTAAGAAAGACCCACAGATGTTATTGTTAGGTCTTAAAATGGAAGAAATAAATGTAGCCAAGAGAACATTACTATGGTACTTGACTACAGCAGCAAGACTGACTTTTGCTCAATGTTGGAAACAAGATAAAGTACCTGGAACATGGGAATGGATTAAAAAGACGTTGTTCTTAGCAGAAATGGATAAATTAACAAGAAAATTAAACAACGAAGAAGATGAAACTTTTTTTGAAGACTGGAAAGACTTTCAAAAATACTTATTGAAAAATTGGGACATTAAACGTGGTTTGATTTGTTTTGATAGTTATTAAGTGGAAAATGAAATAGAATTAGATTTCTGAATTGTTACCGTTTGATAGAGAAAATAAGTTTAGAAATAATTGTAACAGAATAAGAGAGATATTAATGGGGTTGGAGCGGTGCGGGAAGTCTTGTTTGGGGGGGGGAGAAGGGAAATTTGAAAAATGGGTATGTAGGTTGGTTGAAAATGTTTGAACATGTGATATATCCAATAATAAATTGTATTTACCAAAAAAAAAAAAAAGAGGGAACTGTTGACAATGGCTGGTTCTGTATCTAGCATTCGCTCCACATTTTCTCAACACTGAGGAAAAGGTGCAGTTCAAAACCACATTCAGATACCCCGACCAATGCCGTACTAATGGCAAAGTCACCCCTGATCGGCCATAAAACGGCCATAAATCTATGCAGAAGGTACAATAAAACCCTTTGATAAATGATCAAAGAAAGTGAAAACAGCATGCCATGCAGAGGGAAATTTCTGTTCCAGCATGGATTTGCGAAAACAACAGAGGGAAAAGCCAATGCAGAAGTGCCCAATATTCCTAGATTCCCTCTTATCAGTGCAGTCCCTATATCACTGGCAATTTTTCCCCGTGAGGCTCCTGCAGTTCCCAACATCAGCTTTTCAGATGTCTCAGGATGCTGCTCAGGAAGGAGGATAGGACTCATTGTTTTAGATTTTTTTAAAAAAATCTGATGTTTCTTTTGTAAACCATGTTTAGTGCAGTTGCAAGCAGATTTACACCCTTTGAAGCCCTATTACTTTAATGAACTCAGAAACTCTGCTATTCATTGTCTTGTATGAGCATTATTGGAGACTGCAACAAGTAGACTAAATAAATAAGATGGTGGTGGTGGTGGTGGTGGTGGAGGAGGAGGAGGAGGAGGAAGAAACTGCCTTCAAGTCACAGCTGACTTAACAGCGATGCCATAGGGTTTTCAAGGCAAGGGACTTTCATAGCCTTTCCCAATTTCCAGTATTTATGTAAATAAATGTCTTTTAAAAACCTAGTATCACCTAATGTCAAAACAACCACACTGAATATATCGTATTTGAACCCTTTTGCTTGAACAGTAAAGAAAAAAGGACGTCCTTAGTATGCTTTTCTTGATTTCCAGTACATTAAATATTTCCTTTGACTCTGAAGGGGTGAGAAATATGACCTCAGCCAAGAATTTAGGCCTGTGGAAAAAAACCTTCACTAGAGTTCAAAGCAATGTAACCTGCTGCTGCTGCTTATATTACAGTTAGACTTCGTACTTCACCCATTTAATGGAGGTCGCTGTTGCTGTCTGCAAATCCAAGAGCCCTTCATGAATCACCTCACACGCCTCAGGTCGACTGCAGCAAGGTTCCGCAGGTGTTCCGCAAGCATGGCTCTGTATAATTTCACCCACAAGACGTGTTATCTGTGAAATGAAATGAGACAAGAGGGTGTGTTGCTTTACATAGCAACGATCCTGACTCAGCTGAACAGCTGAGAACACAGCGGAATCACAGGCGAATCATGGCACCTTCTACACCTTCCATAAGTTCCATGCAACGAAAATACATAACTCTGACACAGTATGCTCTTTTTTACCCACCCACTGTAGAAGAGATCTGTGTATCATAAGCATGTACCATCAGTAGACCTATATCAATATAAGCTGCAGTCACACACACTAAATAATCCACTTTCAATCCACTTTCAGCGCACTTTCTGACTGGATTTTGTGTGAACTTGCAAAACCCAGTCAGAAAGTGCATTGAAAGTGGATTATTTAGTGTGTGTGAACCAATGCTCTCTCTGAGCTATGGAGTCTTGTGAGCAAAAATTCTACTTTGTGAGCTACTGGCATTAAAGTTGTGAGTGAGATATTTAGCTATTGCATCAATTAGTTTGCTCTGGAGCCATCCTTCATGAGCTAAGACAAAAATGTGTGAACCAGAGGCTAAAAAACTGTGAGCTAGCTTGCACTAACTCAGCTTAGAGGGAACACCACATGTAACCACAATCTAAATTGCCTGGAACTGGTTGGCCACTGTGTGAGATGGAATGCTAGACTAGGTGGACCACTGGTCTGATTCAGCAAGGCTCTTCTTATTTTCCGATCTTGATCTGGAATGCTACTTTCTCAGTGCAATCCTAAACAAATTTCTACCTTTCTAACCCCATTTAGTTCAATGGATTTAGAAGGGTGTAGCTCTGTTCAGGATTTCAGCACAGATACTGGTATGTATTATTTGTTTGTTTTGTTCTTTACTTGTTGCTTGGGAGCCATTTGATGATAATGTTTTATTCTTGCTGAGCTAAGGTTAAGAACCAGTGGTACAGGACTAAGCCCCTTCTATCAACTTACTTTCTTTTTATCTTCCATTGACGCTGCTTCCAGTTCATAATCCGGGCGTCCGTGAAAGCCAATCCGGAACCGCTTCCCTTCATTGTAGGCACAAGATTTCACTTGGGAAAATGGGAACTGTTTTTTGATGATCCCTTTCTCGATGTTAAAAATGGTCTTCGTGTTCGCATCAATCTGGGGGTGGGGGGAGATACACGGAGATTTTCTCAGTGAGATATTTGTCATGGCTGTCTCTTTCCCCCCCTAGCAATGAGCCAAAGGCCTGTCCTTAAATTAACATGCACGGCCACTTGGTGAAAAGGCTGGCTGCAAAAAAAAAAAATGTATCTTTTTATTGATGATTATAATCCAGACAAACATTCTCTTCATCACTTAGTCACCGTAACGTATTTATTTAAGTTAGTGACCGAATATAGATTGATTCTGTCTGCTGCTTCCTTATCCCTTCTTTTGATAAATATGCATCAATTTATCATTCTGAAGTGTTATTTCCTTTGAAATTTTCCAATGTCTTGCTCTGCCCAAGGCAAGAACCTCGCTTTGCACAGGATTAACTCAGATGAATACAGTTGTGTCCATTACCATCTGGTATCATAGTACACAAAGGATGATACGGGTCTAAGTAAGGAAGTGGTAGCAACTAGTTAAGGGGATCGTTCAGTTTCTTCTGGCCCCTCCCACCACATTACTTGCAATATTCCAATAAATACTCATTAGTCCTGGCTTTTGTATAGAGCACTTCAAGCACTCAAAGCATTTCATAAAAACACAAGCACCTTTATCTGCCTTCTATTGAGTCACTGGTCACGGAGAAGACCAGCAGGCACTATATTGCTAAAATAAGATGTCACAACAGATCTCAACTCTATAATGCAGACTACTGGCTTAAGAGTGCCTTTTTTAAGAGAAATTCTGAACATTCCAGTAGCGTGAGGATTAACCCTCCTTCCTGCTCCTCCTCCATGGTAACCATTTTGTGGCTGTGCCTATTTCCCTTCCTCAAAATTCCAAAAGTGCCTGCAGCTTCCAACAAGTTCCCTGTGACATAAAGCCTCTCCTACCTTCCATCATTCTAGCCAATGAGATGCTTGCAACATCTGCCCTGACTAGGTTTCTCATTTTTTTGAGCGGAACCTGTGAACAAATTGGAAACTCAAAAAATTCATCCTCTGAGAGCACCAAGACTTGGTTCGCAGCTGCAATGTGGATGATTTCAGAGACACAAGGGAAAGGGAAGTAAAAGTTCTACCCCAAAGTCATTCATAGCAGCAAACATATATAGATGTTTGCATGCATTTGTTAGTAAAGCAGGAGGTTTTGGTGGGGAGAAGGTCCTCTCAGAATCACTGTTATGGTGAAGCATGGTACTTAGACCAGCAGCTTTGCTACAGAGAACGTCCTCTGAATGTAACAGTTCATGAAAACAAGGGCTGCAGTCACACACACTAAATAATCCACTTTCAATCCACTTTCGAATTGGATTTTGCCATTTCATACCATAAAAATCCAGTTGGAAAGTGCATTGAAAGTGGATTATTTAGTGTGTGTGACCACAGCCAACGACAAGCATTTCATTTAAAAAAAAATATTTATAAAGGACAAGTATTTCAGATAAACTGCAGTAAAGAGTGCTGTGCACAAACTGTCAGACTCATTAGTCAGGTCGCACAACACAGGGCTTCATCAGAAGAAAACTGTTTATTGGTGTACCAGAACTAATGACACGTGTACTGGTTTGTGTCAGAAATGCCCGGGAAGAGGAGGGCCTCCTGAATTATACTAGAATCAAACATCCCCCCTACCAAGCTGAAGCCAATGAGTATAGTTCACGCGCGCGGGCAAAAGCTAGCAAACAATCTAAAAACCATTGGTTTCCAGTTTAGGAGTTCTGCAGCTGGAGCTTCTACAAGGTCAAGCAGTGATAACATACAGACAGTGAAAATGGTAATGCTCAGAGGTTGGTGGACTAAGAGTACCCCTCCACATTCCAGAACCATGACAGGGCTAACTGACATCCTGCCCTCCCAAATGCCTCCCCCTGGGTTTGTCGGGATAGTGGCGATGGAAACGACGATGAATACAGGGGGGCCCTGATGTGGCTACCTGACACAGGGCTACCTGACACAAACTCTGGTTGGGAAATCCCTGGAGATTTGGGAGTGGAGTCTGGGGTGGGTGGGTTTTGGGGAAAGGAGGGGCCTCAGCAGGGTATGATGCCATACAGCCCTCCCTCCAAAGCAGCCATTTTCTCCCGGGGAACTAATCTCTGTAGCCTGGAGATCAGTTGTAAAAGTGGGAGAACTCCTGGTCCACCTAGAAGCTGGCCACCCTAGCTGGGCTGAAGCTACTGTCCTGTACATATTTTACCTGGCAGTAAGCCTCACACTAAAGACCAGGGCTCTTTTTGTAGCAGGAACTCCTTTGCATATTAGGTGACACATCCCTAATGTAGCCAATCCTCCAAGAGCTTACAGAGCTCTTCTTACAGGGGCTACTGTAAGCTCTTGGAGGATTGGCTACATTAGGGGTGTGTTGCCTAATATGCAAAGGAGTTCCTGCTACAAAAAGAGCCCTGCTGAAGACTATGGCGCTTACTTCATAATAAAACATATATTATTATCAGGTTGTATTTCTGTGCCTACTGTAACACCACCTTTGAGGCTACAGTGGTGCATGCTTCTCCCCAGCAGGCCCAAGTCAGATTGAATCTGATCGCTTCAGATCTCGGACCCAATGCCCTGAAGCTGCCCATGAAACAAACCCAGACTGTTGCAGGTACTCTTGACAAGTCAAGAGTGCTTGCCACCAGCAATGCTGAAAGGCCCCACTGATGCTTTGATGTTGAAAGTTGAGTCTCCCCACTGAGCTAAGGGACTGCCTGAGTTAACCCTATAAGAACTGGCAAGTACCGAGTTCATAAGTTAGTTAGTTATCCCTGTCTCATCTGGAAAGTGAATTAAATCACGGTCGGCGGCCGGATCAGATTCTATGGAAGAGCTAGCCATGGGGAAATGAAAGGACAGAAATGAAAGGTAGCAATACTGCTGGGGAGCACAGTTATCTTTTTTTAATGCTCAGGCTCTTGTGCCTATGACAGCTGCATGATAATCAGACCGTAGAAGAAGAAACTCTTTCGGCCATGAAGAGTTAGTATGAGAAAAACCTACATTTAATTCTTTGATCCATTGTGCAGCTGTTAAAGTCACAAGAGCCTTGGCAACTTTCCTCCATTGCTAGATTGCTACCTGTCAGGCTAAAACATCTGGGCACAATCTAGTTAAAGCTGGTCATGGCCAGTGTTCCCTCTAAGCTGAGTTAGTGTGAACTAGCTCACAGTTGTTTAGCCTCCGGCTCACACATTTTTGTCTTAGCTCAGGAAGGAGGGCTCCAGAGCAAACTAATTGATGCAGTTGCCAAATCGCTCGCTCACAACTATAATGCCAGCAGCTCACAAAGTAGATTTTTTGCTCACAAGACTCCACAACTTAGAGGGAGCATTGGTCATGACCAGTTCTCACTGAAGACTGTAACCACAATAATTATAAATACAGGAAAAGCAAATATATTAATTATTGAACAAGGGACAAGCTCCCACAAAAATTATTATACATGCAATGAACCGTAGGTCAATCATAGTTGTCGCCATATAACATCACAGCTCATAAGGTAAAGTCCATTAAACACAAAGAAGAAAATTTCACAAAAATATTTTGAAGGGCAAGACTCAGTAAATTCCACTGAATGTAGAAATGACAATTCCTCAAAAATATTTTAAGGGCATTGGTCCATTTCAAATTGTCTTTGTCAAGGATCACACACTGACAGATGAAATTTCAAATTAAAGTCAAATAGCCCATTTCACTATATCAGTAAAGCACACAGGAATATTACTCTGGAATTCATACCCTTACAATTCTAATTATTTTCTTCGTCTTCTGAAAAGCTGAGCCCCTTTTCAGAAGACGAAGATAGTTCCAGATTAATGTGCCTATGTGTTTCAGTGATTTAGTGAAATGGGCTACTTGACTTTAATTTGAAAATTCATCTGTTATCTTTTTACAGGATCATTGGCTAATGCAAACAAGATAAAGGATTTCTTTGACTCAGATTCCTATATTTTAAAAAAAAAAAATGTTAAAATGGCTATACACACCCCCAATATAAATCACTGTCCCAAAGCTGCTGTTTGCTCTACGGGCCAAAAACTTTGTGGTGCACACTGCTAAAGAGCTAGAACTTCTGGCTGCCAGACAATCTTAGGATCTCCTGGGTATACTATACACAATACCATATGATAATTATTGCTCTACAGGAGGAAACATAGTTAGTTAAAATTGCAGCATGGGAACAACAAATTGAAATCAGTATGTGGGAACAAGGATTTCATTGGCATCTTTAAGGCCAACAAAGTTTTATTCAGTTTTATTGAATTTATTGAATTTTATTGAATAAAAAGTTTGTTGATATAAAGGTGCCACTGGACTCTAACTTTGTTTTATTTTTTCAGACCAATATGGCTGCCCACTTTGATCTATCAGTATGGGAGGAGTTAACCTGTACAGCTCAGAACTATAGCACTGACCCAATTTAAGGGTCCCTATTGCTGATTTTTGCTTTTAAAGAAGTGGGAGATACCGATCTCTTAGATCTCTGATATACCTATGATTTTTTAAAAAATCCACACCCAGGGAAACACTAGTGATGCAACCTTAAATGGAGAAACATCCATCAAAGTTCATTGATGTCAGTGGTCATAGTGGTAGAAAGTGCTGTCAAGTTGTGTCCATATGGATAAGGAAATGGCAACCCACTCCAGTATCTTTGCCAAGAAAACCCCATGGACAGTAACAAAAGGCTGAAAGATATGATGCCAGAAGATGAGCCCCTCAGGTTGGAAGGTGTCCAATATGCTACTGGGGAAGAGCAGAGGGCAAGTACAAGTAACCCCAGAAAGAATGAAGCGGCTGGGCCAAAGCCGAAAGGATGCTCAGTTGTGGATGTGTCTGATGGTGAAAGGAAAGTCCGATGCTGCAAAGAACAATACTGCATAGGAACCTGGAATGTAATATCTATGAATCAAGGTAAGCTTGACATAGTCAAAAATAAGATGGCAAGAATGAACATCAACATCTTGGGAATCAGTGAACTAAAGTGGACAGGAATGGGCGAATTTAACTCAGAAGACCATTATATCTACTACTCTGACCAGGAATCCCATAGAAAAAATGGTGTGGCCTTTATAGTCAACAAGAGAGTGAGAAAGGTAGTATTGGGATACAATCTCAAAAATGACAGAATCATCTCAGTCCGAATCCAAGGCAAACCATTCAACATCACAGTAATCCAAGTCTATGCCCCAACCACTGCTGCAGAAGAGGCTGAAGTGGACCAGTTCTATGAAGACCTACAACACTTCATAGAACTAACACCAAAAATGATCTCATCATCATAGGGGACTGGAATGCTAAAGTAGGAAATCAAAAGGTAACCAGAATAACAGACAAGTTTGGCCTTGGAGAACAAAATGAAGCAGGGCAAAGGCTAACAGAGTTTTGTCAAGAGAACTCTGGTTTCCAACAACCTAAGAGGTGGCTCTACACATGGACATCACCAGATGGGCAACACCGAAATCAGATTGACTATATAATTTGCAGTCAAAGATGGAGAAGCTCTATCCAGTCAGTAAAAACAAGACCTGGAGCTGACTGTGGCTCAGATCATGAGCTACTCATTGCAAAATTCAGACTTAAACTGAAGAAAGTTCAGAAAATCACTAGGCCATTCAGATTTGACCTAGATTGCATCCCCGATGAATATACAGTAGAGGTGAAGAATAGGTTTAAGGGACTAGATTTGATAGACAGAGTGCCTGAAGAACTATGGACAGAGGTGCGTGACATTGTACAGGAGGCAGCAACCACCGCCATCCTAAAGAAAAAGAAATGCAAGAAAGCAAAGTGGCTGCCTGATGACGCTTTACAAATAGCAGAGGAAAGAAGGAAATCAAAAGGCAAAGGTGAAAAGGAAAGATTTACCCAACTGAATGCCAATTTCCAGAGAACAGCAAGGAGAGATAAGGAGGCTTTCCTGAATGAACAATGCAAAGTAATAGAGGAAAACAATAGAGTGGGAAGGACTAGAGATCTCTTCAAGAAAATTGGAGAAATCAAGGGAATCTTTCATGCAAAGCTGGCCATGATAAAGGACAAAAACAGTAGTGACCTAACAGAAGCAGAAGAGATTAGGAAAAGATGGCAAGAATACACAGAAGAACTATACAAGAAGGACCTCAGTGTCCTTGACAACCACGATGGTATAATCACTGACCTCAAGCCAGACATCCTGGAATGCCAGACATCCTGGAATGTGAAGTTAAATGGGCCTTAGAAAGCATTACTAACAAGAAAGCTAGTAGAGGTGATGGTATCCCAGCTGAGCTATTCAAAGTCTTAAAAGAAGATGCTGTCAAAGTGCTGCACTCAATTTCCCAACAAGTTTGGAAAACACAACAGTGGCCACAGGATTGGAAAAGGTCAGTATACATTCCAATCCCAAAGAAGGGCAATGCCAAGGAATGTTCAAACTATTGCACAATTGCACTCTTTTCACATGCTAGCAAGGTCATGCTCAAGATCCTACAAGCTAGGCTCCAACAGTATGTGGATAGAGAACTGCCAGAAGTACAAGCTGGGTTTCGAAGTGGTAGAGAAACTAGAGATCAAATTGCCAACATTCACTGGATTATGGAGAAAGCAAGAGAGTACCAGAAAAACATCTACTTCTGCTTCATTGACTATGCTAAAGCCTTTGATTGTGTGGATCACAATAAACTATGGCAGGTTCTTAAAGAGATGGGAGTACCAGGCCACCTCACATGTCTCCTGAGAAACCTGTATAAGGGTCAAGAAGCAACAGTTAGAACCGGATATGGAACAACTGATTGGTTTAGCATAGGAAAAGGAGTACGACAAGGATGTATATTGTCACCTTGCTTATTTAATTTATATGCAAAGTACATCATGTGAAATGCTGGCCTGGATGAATCACAAACCGGAAGTAAGATTGCTGGGGAAAAGATCAATAACCTCAGATATGCAGATGATACCACTCTGATGGCAGAGAGTGAAGAGGACCTAAAGATCCTCTTGCTCAGGATGAAAGAGGAGAGTGCAAAAGTGGGCTTGAAGCTCAACATCAAAAAAACGAAGATCATGGCATCCGGCCCCATCACTCCTTGGCAAATAGAAGGGGAAGTCATGGAAGTAGTGACAGACTTCACATTCCTGGGATCCCAGATCACTGCAGATGGTGACTGCAGCCATGAAATTAAAAGATGCCTGCTCCTCAGGAGGAAAGCAATGGCAAACCTAAACAGCATGATAAAAAGCAGAGACATCACCCTGCCAACAAAAGTCTGCTTGGTCAAAGCAATGGTATTCCCAGTAGTAATGTATGGCTGCGAGAGTTGGACTATAAGGAAGGCCGAGTGCCGAAGAATAGATTCTTTTGAACTATGGTGCTAGAGAAGACTCCTGAGAGTCCCTTGAACTGCAAGCAGATCAAATCATTCAGTCCTAAAAGAAATCAACCCTGACTGTTCCCTGGAAGGCCAGATCCTGAAGTTGAAGCTCAAATACTTTGGCCACCAAATGAGAAGGGAGCACTCACTGTAGAAGCCCCTGATGCTGGGAAAGATTGAAGGTCAAAGAAGAAGGGGACGGCAAAGAATGAGATGGTTAGACAGTGTCATCAATGCAACTAACATGAAATTGAGCAAACTTCAGAGGACAGCGGAAGACAGGAGGGCCTGGCGTGATCTGGCCCATGGGGTCGCGAAGAGTCGGACTCGACTGTGCGACTGAACAACAACAACATGGCTTTCAAGGCAAAACTAACAGAGGTAATTTGCCGTTGCCTGAATCCTATCCAAGTACTCATCAGGGCCAACCCTGCTTAGCTTCCCAGATCTTATCATATCAGGCTAGCCTGAGCTATCCAGGCCAGGGCTCAGTGGACTTACAGAGGTGTAATTCTGCTTAGGACTGAATTGTAGGTAACATGCTTGTGTGTATAAAGTGCTGTTGTTGCAGCCAATTTGTGACGATTCCAGCAAGGGGCTTTCAAGGCAAGTGGGAAGTAGAGGTGGTTTGCAATTGCCTTCCTCTGTAGAGTCTTTCTTGCCGATCTCCCTTCCAAGTGCTGACCTTGCTGAGCTTCTGAGATCTGACAAGATCGGGCTGTGCCGTGCCACCTAACTCATGCACCGGTGTCTTCCAATTTATACAAACAGAGGGCTGCCTACCAATACTGCTTCCAGTTGGGCGCTAAATGGTGCTGTCCTAAGTCCATTGAAGTCAATGGGCTAAGAAGAGTAGAAAGGGGCTTAGGATGGTGCTGGGACCTTTTTGACTCACATGTACGAAAGGTGGTGATCATGCTAAGGGAGACAGAATTCATCAGAAATGAAAGTATTGTTTCTAAATTGCCAGGACTGCTGTTGGCATAGTCCTGGGCACCTGCCAAAATGGCTTGCTGTCAAGCACAGATGTCACGCAAACCCTCCAGTGGCTGCCTGCACAGCTGGTATGATTCTGCTTGGAAGTGACCAATAAGCAAAGACAGAGGTGGTGTCTCTCAGACAAAGAATCCCCTCCTTTGCTGTGAGTTGTTTGTGCAGCAGGATGCAATTGGCAATGAAAATCACCGGCCAGAGCAGTGATGGTCTCACTCCAGTACCCAGGATTGATTTCTAATCATCTTGCGAGAATGTAGCAAGTGGCTGAAAGGAGGGGGGGAAACACCCTGGACTGGCTGGTGAAGCAGCATTGCCAAACCTATAAACTGCAGTTTCCTGAGATAATTATTAAACACTTCCAAGTTTCAGCAGAGCTGCAAATGAAGGGGGATAGCAAAGGGGAATTCAGTCAATCACCAAGAAGTAATGGTTTGGGGTTGAAAAGGTGCAGACAAAAGGAGAATGAAATGAGTATTTAATGTGGATTCCAAATACAGAGAATGGCAGCAATCACATACGGAGGCTGACAAACAGTATTACGTTCACAAATGTCTAAAATTTCTATGCCATTTCTCCAGGTTACGTACCTGAGGCGGTTCACAAAATAAAGCACAATAAAAAACATAACATTAAAAGCAGAAAATTAAAATCCAGGGAGGGATGCCAGCAAGGTATAGCCTGACCTCATCAAGCCTCGAAAGCTAAGCAGGGTCGGTACTCGGAAGGGAGACCACCGAGGAAGGCTCTGCGGAGGAAGGCCATGGCAAACCCCCCCTGCATAATCACTTGCCTTGAGAAACCCTGGCTGGGGTTGCCATAAGTCAGCTGTGACATGACTGCATTACACACACACAATTAAAACCCGGCATAAAAGCCCACCTGGAGCGTGCAAACAAAGCACTGACCAGCATAAAGTGAATTCGACAGTTTTCAGTCGAAAAGCACTCTATGAAAAGGGTGTGAAGAGATCAGCCCCCTTCATTAAAAGACTGGCACCACAGAAGCGTTTTGCCCTGGTGCCTAAAAGAGAGAGGCATTGGTGTCAGGCAAGCCTCAAGAGAAAGGGCGTTCCATAGGCGAGGCGCCACACCGAGCTCAGCTGTGACAGCAGGGGTACTGAGAGCAGGGGGGGGAGGAAGATCTCAGCTGGCAGAATGGACAGTATGGGAGGAGGCGGTTCTTCCAGATACACTGGTAAGTCATTAGTTGTGGACACCAGCACCTCCCTATGTGACCCATGGTGGGGTTTATTGTTTCTGAGCCCCAGTGCGGCAAGAAGCTTCCGGATATACCCCTAATTTAAGAATTCAACAGTGCTCTATGAATGGAAATTGTCGTTTTTCATACTTCCCAAGAAAGGGGAGGCAATTTACTGCTGTGCACACAGATATAGAAGAAACTCATATGGTTATAGGAATAAATAGCTTTAAAGGGGAAATAAGCCACAGGAATAAACAGCTTTAAAGGGGATTAGATAGATTCGTGGAGGATAAGTTTATCAGTGACTGAGGGGAACCTCCACATTCAGAAGCACTAATCCTCTGAATCCCAGAGCCAGAAGGCAACATCAGGGGAAGGTCTTGGACTTTATGCCCTGTTGTTGGCCCTCCAGAGGAACTGGTTGGCCACTGTGTGGTACAGGATGCCGGACCAGATGGGGCCATTGGTCTGATCCAGCAGGGCTCTTCTATGTGCCTCCCAGCACATAGCAAACTAACTCATATGTGAGGAGTGTTCTCCCTGACATGCTAGTTCTGTATGAGACATTATAACATTGGAAAAGGTGCAAAAAAGGGAAACTAAAATAATTAAGGGAATGAAACACTTTCCCTATGAAGAAAGGTTAAAGAGGTTAGGACTTTTTAGCTTGGAGAAACGATGACTGAGGGGTAACATTATAGAAGCTTACAAAATTATACATGGGGTAGAGAAGGTAAAGAAAGAAGTCCTTTTCTCCCTTTCTCACAATACAAGAACTGATGGGCATTCAATAAAATTAAGGAGCTGTAGGCCTAGAAGAGATAAAAGGATGTACTTTTTCACCCAAAGAGTAATTAACATGTGGATTCACTGCCGCAGGAGGTGGTGGCAGCTACAAGCATAGACAGCTTCAAGAGGGAACTGGATAAACATATGGAGCAGAGGTTCATGAGTGGCTACTAGCCACAGCATATAAATGGAACACTCTGTCTGGGGCAGTGATGTTCTGCATTCTTGGTGTTTGGGGGGCAACAGTGGGAGGGCTTTTGGAATTCTGGCCCTGCTGGTAAACCTCCTGATGGCACCTGGGGTTTGGCCGGTGTATGACACAGAGTGTTGGACTGGATCAGCCACTGGCCTGGTCAAACATGGCTTCTCATATGTTCTTATGTCACTATGACAAAATTTTATCAAGACAATCCCCAAAAGCAAATCCTGGGACAAAGATTTATAGGGCACGGACAAAGATTTATCAGGCAGTTGTTGCTAAACAGGGGTTTTGGAGTGCGTGGAACTGTCCTTTGGACACCAAAATTGGGAATTCCTCATCATCTGTAGCCTTCCTTGAGGCTGGAGGTTAAACCACATGAATCATAAGGCTTTCTTCCCTAGCTGTTGTGTTTGAAAAGTTTCATTCATAAAGTTACCTGCAAGATTCGTTTCTGCCACCGGTAGTGCTTATGCTTGTAGACAACAAAGTTGAATTGCGAGCCACCGTTTGGCAAGTCCTGGGGATCCTGCGAAAAGATTAGTGGGCTTGAATAAGTCATTGTGCTCCTTCTGTTCGTCTTACCCCAACGCTCCCTTTTGCGTTTCCATGATTTGCAACACGGCTGCCCTGGGATGAATTGTGACACCTTAATGGATTGATTTTTGGAAGTGTTCAGCATCCATAAATCCTAATGATTCATGAGTAATGAGAGCTTGGAGTGCAAAAGAGGGAGGAAGGGGCATGTACGCAGACCCGCCAAGACAGATAAAGGGCACGCCTTTCAGGATGGAGCAGAAAACAAGTAAGTCATTCCATATTCACAAATCAAAGCTGCCTGCTTAATCCTATTTATATTTGCAGACGGAGGGCCTTGGCAAATTTCAAACACTTGCAACAGCTCTCCTAAGAGCTATCTGAGAGCTCTTCCAATTCCACGAGCTGCTGTACCAGCAAATTATTGTTTAGCAGAGCGCAGTGCAATGACTGTTGAATGCTGGCTATGATACATTTTACTGTGTTGTGCTGGAAACTCTAGCTAATCCGGCGACACTGTGCTGAGCAGAGCTGTTGAGCACTAACAAGACAGGTATGATCTGAACACTGATCGTCAAATCTGGGGTGGCCTTGCTGCACCAGGAGGTTTGTTGGCAAATAGCCAGTGAAAGAGCATGGCAAAGTGTTAACTCGGCATATAAACAAGAGCAATCCTAAGAGTTGGAATTTCCCCAGTTGCTATGGTAAAACTATGGACACTGGGGAAATTGCTAGAATGTCACAGGCTGCGTTCAGACGGCCAGTCAATCCCGCCATGAGCCCTCCTAAAATTTTATCCTGATTTTTTTAATCCAGCCTAGCACGACCAGACGCCCCCCCCCATGAAATAGCCTCACCGCGCGTTGTTCCCGCTGTGATTTGTCTACACGGCATCCACCGATCATCAGCTGGTGTGCTGGAATATGGGCCTGGGTTTCTTTAGGAGGGGTGTGTGAAAGATTTCCCCCTCTCTTTCCATACTCGACCGGACATTCCATGCAGGAGATTCTGCATACGTCAGTTTCTGTTTTGACCCGCGCTTGCAGGGATGGAAAGAATAAGTCCCGGTCCTCCCCCTTGCCATTGCCATCATGATCAATGGAGGGACTATTTTGCAAGTTAGAACAGTCCTTCCCCCCCTCCATCTCCCATCGCGGTAACATCTTGTCCCTAAAATAAATAAGCATGAATATTACATTCCTTGTAGCGCTTATCGCTGAATGCATTTCCTCGTTAAAGCGCACATAGGGTTTCAATTTTTTAAAAATCGCGCCCCCGTCGGCTCGGTCTGACTTCAGACCGAGCCGACGGGAGCATCGCGCGCTAATGGAGCGACCAGACGGAAGAAAGTCTGCAGTTGTCGCGCGGGTAAGCGAAAACCCTACATTGAAACTGCTTCTTTTTAAATCAGGATTGGAGGCGCAGCAGAACGGGATGCCTATGGGACCGGAATATTTCCCAGATGTTTCTGTCTGGTCATGCATTTTTGATCCGCAAGGGAGTCGTTCCCATGGCGGATCAAAAGATCCGTCTGAACGCACCCACAGAGGATGTGAAGTCACATCTGGGTCGAAGTTTGGAGAAAGATAATGATCTTTGGATGACACTTCAGGAATCCCTACAATCTCTATGGTCTTTACCACAGAGTGGGAAAATTCCCAGAGCATCACCATCAACATTCTACACCTCCCCATTTTTTCTTGTACTCCTCAAATTATTGGGGGCTGGGGCACATGGAGGAGGTTTGTCCACTGCAGGCAATAAGAATAAAGGCTCTCAAACTGAGGTATGTCCCCTTCGGGCAAGCACAGTAGATGTAAGGGGGATGAAAAGAAACGCCCAAAGAGGGAACATACGACCAGAAAGTCTTCATTGGTACACACTGAATCTGACTGCTCTCAACCCCTTTTTCCTCATCACTTCAACCTGATGGAGGGGGAGAGCTTTTGTTTTACACTTAACGGTGTTTCCCCAAAAGTGGTTTGAATAGGTGGTTGGGTTTCACTCCTCTCACATACCACAAAGGTGGGAAATCAAGAATTAAATAGCAGCAAACTTTAAAAAGAATATGCTAGAAACTTTCTCTTACAGAAAGTGGCAGAATGAGACACAGAGGAAAATAGTGGAGACGGAGGGAAATCTTTAAATGGATATTTTGAGTAGTTTATTGTTTTACGGCAGCCCCTTTTTGGAGCATGGCTATGGCCTGTAAACCCTTTGCCCTCTGTGCTTTCCCTTTGATCCCCTGGAGCAGTTATTTATCATATGGGCAACAGATTGGCACATAATAGATCCAGGGGACAGTCTGAGTGGGGAAAATTGCAAGGAGAAAGGATGACCCCTCTTCCCTTCATACCGGGGCCACCAGGGCTGCTATCTACCAAATGGGGGGGGGGACATTTTAGAGATCTGCTTGTGGATTTCCCAGCATTTTGTTATCAATTTATATTTTGTCGAGTTGTGTCAGGGTTGGCTATGGTGAATGCTGAGCTCCTTCACCTTCTTTATAACAAATTCAGCCTTTCTTTGTGTGTGTAAGTGTGTGCGTGCGTGCGCATGTGTTTTCCATTCTCCATAAAACTGGGATACAGATACAGTAGATACCTATTCCACGGGGGAGGAAGATGTGAAATGCTCAGAGACTACAGTAACAGATGCTCAGAGTATACAAAAGTAGATTGGATTAAGAGGACCAGAAGAGAAATCTTGGAAGCATCTGAACAAACATGATACATTCCAGTAAATCAGTGGCAGGTTTTTAAGGAAAGAAAAGAAGCGATTAACCTTTCAAGAGAAACCTGGTTTTTTTTAGAAATTAAGTTCTGCATCTCCCTTCTATTTTGTGGTATACTTGGAGAAAGGAATTATAGGGGATTATAGCTGAAAGGGAAAACAGGTAACATGTTGATTTATTCAAAACTACTTGTGCAAGAATGTATTAGGAATGCTTGAACACTCCCCGGTGTGGCTCATGTACTATTCCCTGGTCACAAAAATGGAGCTGATTTTTCAACGATTCGTTGAACTGTTCGTCGGCCCATTTCTAGCAGTTCATCACAGGTTGCTTCCCTGAGCATTGTAACTGCTCTGCTCAGCAGACAGTTGTTTAAATAGACAATTTAATCAGCCACAAATAATATAAATCAGTCATAAAGATCACAGGGAGAGATCCTCTTGACTGTTGCAACAATCAAAGAAGCTCGTCTGGTGGGCGCATGAGAGAAGGCTTTTTCAGGAGCAGCCCCACAATTATGGAACAACCTCCTCAGGGAGGTGCACCTGCCCCCCCCCCTCACTTTTTGATCTTCAAGAGGCCGTTGAAGACAGTTTTATTCAGGATTACATTTGACTAATTTCATTTTTATTTATTGGTGGTCCTAATTGGTATTTTAAATGGGGGGGGGTTATGTGTTTTTGATAATTGTGGTTTTATTTACATTCCACAAGGTAGAAAAGTAGCTTTAAAAATGTACTTTGATAAAACCTTACCCTGCAACGCTTGTCTAAGAAGTCCTTCGTGATGCTAACGGCTGTCAATCAGTTGGGATTGGCAGCATCTTTACACACGTGTGGCTTTGCGAAAAGAAAAAAGAGAGAGGCAGGACTGCCTGGCAGGTGATCACTGTTTTGCAGCATAAACCAAACAGGGTGGGCGGGTGACTCCCATCTGAAGGGCATTTTTGAACATGGTCACTTTGACCAGTGAACTCGTTCATGGCAAAATTTGCATTGCATTCATGGCTACGAACAGAATATTTTGGAAAGGGATATGCAGTTCACAAATACCGGCTTTTGAGGGTTTTTTTCCTTTTTGAATGAGTCACAGTTCACACGTTCACTCTATCCTGTGGGTCTGTTCATTGTCACAGGATGAGACTATTTGCGGAAACGTTTTCCGGCTTGTGATTTTTGTTAGTGTGGTTGAGATAGCCGCGGTTCTCTGTCTGTCACTCAATGTGCCATCCCTAGCACAGGGAGAAATTTAGGAAGTGAAACTTTTTCCCAGAATTGGAGGGAAAAGGATGAAAATAGGATCTTAAGATGATAGCCTGGGGGGAGGAGGGGCTCCTTCCCCCACACCATTTTCCCAAACCAAAATGGCTGAAGGGGTGTAATTTGTCTATCTTTAGAGCTGTACACACACAGGATACACCACAAGCAGCTCCAAATATCCACAATTAATCCTCCTTGACTGTTTTGGCTCAGGAAAACTGCTTGTCCCAAGCCCAGTGGGGCTTCTGGGGGCTTTATAAATGCCTTTCTCCAAAACCATTGTTTGAAGCAGGGAAAGCAAGTTAGATCCAGGGAACCCAGACACAGTGTCAAAAATGTAATGTGTAGTATGACCCAAAGTCAGCTGAAGTCCACGGGCTTAGAAAGTTGCAACTAGTAAGGACTCCACTGCCCACGTCACTGACTTTGGGGATGTACCATCTTCCTTCCTCTGGTGACTTAGTATCTAGGGTGAAGTGCAAGTTCAGCCTTCTTTCACCTGTGTCACAAATGACAACCTTTTTAGTTTGCCCCACAAAATCTAAAGGTGGAGAGCAGTGTTCCCTCTAAGCTGAGTGAGTGTGAGCTAGCTCACAGCCTTTTAGCCTCCGGCTCACACATTCTAGTCTTAGCTCAGGAAGGATGGCTCCAGAGCAGACTAATTTATGCAGTGGCCAAATCACCTGCTCACAACTTTAATGCCAGTAGCTCACAAAATAGAATTTTTGCTCACAAGACTCCACAGCTTAGTGGGAACATTGGTGGAGAGTGTCATCAAGTCGCAGCCAACTTGTGGCGATCCCATAGAGTATTCAAGGCAAGAGAAAAACATTGCTTTCCTTGGCATAACAACCCTGGACTTCCTTGGTGGACTCCCATCCAAGAACTAGTCAGGCCCGATCCTGCTCAGTCTGAGATCTGATGAGTTCTCTCTAGCCTGGGCCATCCAGGTGTGGGCAAAATTTAAGAGGCACTTATTGAGAACTGTTTAGCCTGCAGGGTTCCAGCCTTCCATCTGCAAAGTCTCATCACTGGGTCCATTTTTATGGTCACACAGGAAACTAATGAAACCTTGAAACAGAATTCAATGGAGGGGAGACTAGCAAAATGCCTATCACAATGGGAAGGCTTGTATATTGTAAGGATCCCCCAGGGCTGCAGGGCATCTTTGAGAGCTCATAGACTGGGACACATTCCATTGCCTCTGTACACACAGTCTGCTGCACTGTCTCCCCTAACGTTAGGGATGGAGGGTCAATTTTACAGCAGTGTTTCTAAGTGCTACTAGTTGAAGCTGCCTTACACTGAATCAGATCAATGGCCCACTAAGGCCAGTATTGTCTACTCAGACAGGCAGCCACTCTCCAGGGTCTCAAGTTGAGGTCTTTCACATCACCTACTGCCTGGGCCTTTTTAACTGGAGATGCCAGGGATTGAACCTGGGATTTTCTGCATGCCAAGCAGAGGCTCTACCATGGAGCCATGGCTCTAGTTCCTTTTCTCCATTGGTAGGCATTCATTTGTTAGCCATAGGAGAAATTAAAGGGATGCACTTGGGGATGCTATGGGGGTGGGGATGAAACCCTGGTTCTGTTCCAGGGGACCACAATGACTTCTCAAGATAATTAAGCAGGCTTTCTCCTGGATTCTGACTCTTGGTTACACAATGTTAATGTTGCTTTCGTTTTCTTAATAATAACAACTTATTATGAATTGCACTCTGTACATGCTTTGTGAAAATGTCCTGTATTTTATAAATTGTTTCTTCATCTTTGTTTTGCCTTGGCACAGCCCCCCCCCTTTTTTTTTACTCCACAAGAATGCAACAGAATACTGAGGGAGGAGGAACATGGATGCTAACTTTTTGAGATGTGGTGCTGGAGTAGAGTTTTAGGGATACTGCGGACTGGCAAAAAGACAAATAAGCTGGTCCGAGATCAAATCAAGCCTGACCTCTCCCTAGAAGCTAAAATGACTAAACTGAGGCTATTGTACTTTGGCCATATTATGAGAAGACTGGAGAAGACAATAGTGCTAGGAAAAGTTGAAGGCAGCAGGAAAAGAGAAAGACTCAGCGTGAGATGGATGGACTGGAATTCACTGCCACAGGAGGTGATGGCAGCTACAAGCATGGACAGTTTCAAGAGGGAATTAGATAAACATATGGAGCAGAAGTCCATCAGTGGCTATTAGCCACAAGGTATAGATAGGAACTCTCAGTCTGGGGCAGGTGATGCACTCTATTCTTGGTGCTGGAGGGGGCAGCAGTTGGAGGGTTTCTGGTGTCCTGGCCCCACTGCTGGACCTCCTGATGGCACCAGGTATTTTTTGTTCTTATGTTCTTATGACTCAATCAAGGAAGCCACGGCCCTGAGTTTGCAAGACCTAACTGTTGACGATAGGACATTTTGGAAATCATTAATTCAGAAGATCACCATAAATGACTTGAGGGCACTTAACACACACTCATACAGCTTTTAGGTAAATAGGTAAACAGGTTTGCATGCTCTGGAAGCTTCACCTATACCATTTTAGTAAAATTGTTGCATAAGAAAAGAGGGGGTATCCTTACCTCCAAATCTGGCAGTGGCTTCTTCTCTTCCACATTTTTCTCTATTTCAGCCAAATTCAAGGCTTCATCAATGCTCAGTTCCTTGTTCTTCACCATTTTCATAATTTTCAGGATTTTTCCTTGACTCAGCTGGGAGGGGGTTGGGGGAAAAAAAGAACAAGGTGTATTTTCCCCCTTTACCCGCCTAGAGGAAGACCTGTGACAAATTCATCTACAGTAGCAGCCATAAAATTACTATTTCATTCATATTTTATGTTTTATCGACAACCTGCCCAGAGAATATAATCTCCCTTTGAAGCCTAGCAAGAGCCTACAAGATATCAAATATGCAGGGTTTTGTACGGTGTTGAGATACAGGGTGGCAGCTTTCGGTGCTCAGATTGCTAGAAGGAAATCTCTTCGACTTAGCTGCAGCTGAGCAAGAAGTCAGGATAACAGTTCCAAAGGTATCATGCCCGGGTCTCCCCACCAGCATAACAAACAGTGAGAAGCTAAACTGCTAACATCAGATATTTAGAAGAAGCTTAGCTAGGTTGCATTAGGATATACATTCATTCCTGGTTTTAGCTTGCTTTGAGACATGTCAGAAACCGTCATAGTAGAACATGACACCTGTTTGTTGTACATAAACAAAAAGGGGAAACTGTCCGTTTTGGTGCAGACATTAGATTAGATTAGAGACTCCCCTTGGAGCCTCAGAGGGGGAGGAGGAGGAGGAGAAGAGACTGGATTTATACCTACCCTTCACTCAGAGTCTCAGGGCAGCTTACAAACTCCTTTCCCTTCCCCTCCCCACAACAGACACCTGTGAAATAGGTGGGGCCGAGAGAGTTCTTTCCAGAACCGTCCTTGAGAGAACAGCTCTGACAGAACTATGGCTTGCCCAAGGTCATCCAGCAGCTGCAAGTGGACAAGTGGGGAATCAAACCTAGTTCTCCCAGATTAGAGTCCATGCACTTAACCACTACACCAAACTTTATGTAGCTACTTGCATCTAACTTCTGGCTAAAACTCACCTTCAGTCTGGTGGGCCTAGCACCCCTGATCTTTGCCAATAGCCACAGTTCAACCTGGCAAAGAGCAATTAAGAGGAAACTCCAGGAGCATGGCCTCTCCCCTCAACTCCTACTGTGTCGGGTACCAAAAAGCAAAAGAAACAATTAAACAGCAGCTCTGGGATCACACCCTACAATCAGATAAGGCACAGGTACAGAAACATCCAATTATTCTGCAGCATACGAAATGTTTCCAACCAGGAGATTATCTTAGATCCCTTGAGATCTCCAAATATCAGAGAATCGTTACCCTTGCATGCTTTAAAATTCTACCCTCAGCCCTCCTGTAAGGCAGATACCACCACATCCCACTCCCTCAACGGCCCATGCCATGCAGGGAAAGTAGACGCTATCGACCATGTTCTGCTGCACTGCCCATTCTACAGTGACATTCAGTCTGAGTAGATAGCCCCAATCCTATCAACTCTACCAGGAAGATCTGAACAACTTTATGTATTCCCCCTCCTTGTAGATTCCTCCCAGGAAATAATGAATTAGGTAGCTAAATTTTGCCTTCAGGCATGTGGGATACGCAAGCGGCTGGCCGAGTCTTAATAATAACCTCCCCTGTCTCTGTCCCCTCACAATCAGCAGTTGATCTTATATTTTATTCTATATTTTTATTTTATTTTATTATTTTTAATCCCTATTACTGATCTTGTATCAAAATAAACTTTGAACTGATTTTCTTGCGTTTAAGTTGCCTGGGGAAGACCCAAAGTAGATTTCATAGTGCACAGGTACTTTCAGGTGGGTAGCTGTGTTGGTCTACTGTGGAAGAGCAAGATTAGAACCCAGTTGTACCTCAGAGACCAACAAGCTTTCCAGGGTATAAGCATTCAAGAATCAAAGCGCCCTTCATCAAGAATCAAAGCTCTCTTCCCTTTGAGTCTTGAAAGCTTATACCCTGGAAACCTTGTTGACCTTTGAGGTGCTACTGGACTCAAGTTTTGCTGTTCTAGGCAGAGTTACTTCAGTTTAAGCCCACTGAAATCAATGCTGCATAAAATGACACTGCTAGAGTTGTTGTAGCAAATGGTGCACGGGGCGGGGAAGGGGGAATAAGAGCATAAGAAAAGCCTGCTGGGTCAGACCAGTGGCCCATCTAACCCTTCATCCTGTTTCAAACAGCAGCCACCCAGTTGCCATGGAGGGCCAAACAAACAGCATAGAGGCCAAGGCCCTCCCCTGCCCCTGCCTCCCAGCACTGGCATTCACCGGTTTGCTGCATCTCTAGATGGAGGTAGTTTCAATGATGTAGACGGAGGCTTCCTTCAGTCACCGTGGCTAATAGCCATTGAAGGACCTCTCCTCAGTGGATCTCTGTATCCCCTTCTAAAGCCATCTCTGCTTCTGGCCATCATGACCTTCACTCGTAGGGAATTCCACAGTTTGATTACTTTGTTGAGTAAAGAAGTATTTCCCTTTGCTTATCTTGAACCTACTTCCCAACAACTTCATTGGGTTCCTATGAGTTCTAGTGGTATGGGAGAGAGAAAAAGCTCCCTCTATCCACTGTCTCGACCCCATGCATAATTTTGTAAACCTTTATCATGTCCCCCCGTAGCCATCTTTTTCTGAGATTGAAACATCCAAGATTGTCCAGCCTTTCCCCACAGGAAAGGTGCTCCAACCCCTTCGTTTCCCTACTTTGTAATTTTCTCAGCTCTGCAGTATCAGTTTTGAGATACACTGATGAAAACTGCTTTTCCAAACAGTTTTCCAAATGAGGCTGCACCAAAGCTTTATACATGGGCATTACAATACTGGCTGTTTTATTTTCAGTTCCTCGTTTTCCTCTTTCACTGCAGCCATACAGTGGGTCAAAATTTTCATCAAGAGGGATGTCAAGCATAAGGACTAGGGGCCAGAATCCAGGGCTCTTACCTGACCCATGAGCAACTGGTATGTATGGAAATATAAGGTACTCCCTCTTTTATGGTATCTCTTGGGGGAAAACTAGTCTTGCATATGATTAAATACATTTATTGGGGCTTTTGTGGGCTCCCCAGTAAATCATTTGCTTTCACTCCTGGGAATCAATTGCTTTTGTTTGTATTCTGAGTAAAAATAATATTGTTAATTGGGTTTACCTGTGTCTTTTATAAAGTTTATATCTCCAGCACTTGGCATTACATTTCATGGCACACATGGCCTGGGCCGACAAAGTAACATTTATGTCAGATCTGGCCCTCGTAAAAAATGAGTTTGACACCTCTGCTCTAGAACATCAAGCTCTTTTTCAGGCTCAGGCTCAGTTTCAGCCATTCAGTTGTAAGGGAGGACTGGCAGGCAAAGGAAAGGGTACTTAGTAGGAATGGGCAAAAAATGCATTTTTGTGGTTCAGTTTGTGGTTCATGTCTGCTCCACAAACCAAACCATAAATTGATATGAACCAGCAGGCTGATTCATGAACTGATCAGGTTCATATCTGTTTGTGAGCCATTTAAAGTTTAAACCCCCTGCTTTCTGCTCTTCACACACCACAACAAACTGCATCGAAATTCGTGAAAGTTCATGGCAGTTCTTCAGTTCGTGAACATTGCTTCATGAACCACGAACCAGCCAAAATTTGTGATGCCCTGTTGTTGGCCCTTCAGCTGGTTGGCCGTTGCGTGAGACAGGATGCTGGACTAGATGGATCACTGCTCTGATCCAGCAGGGATCTTCTTATTGTTTTATTTATTTATTTATCAAATTTATACCCCGCCCTCCCAGCTGAGGCCAGCTCAGGGCGGCTTATATAAAAGCACATAAATACAGTTAAAACAGTCCTGAAGCTTTCTAAAACCATCTGACATTATAAAGTGCTAGTATTCATATTTTTGTTTAGCAGTGGTGGCCATATTCGATACTCCGTTCTCACAGTCGGCTCATAGATCTTCCTTTAGGCAGCTGGCACAGGTTATTGTTGGAATTTCCAGGAGACCAGGGCTTTCTATCCTTCAGTTGTTGGGGGTCTGGTGGAAGAGCTCCGTTTGACAGGCCCTGCAGAAGTGCATACAGACCCGCAGGGCCCTGATCTCTTCTGGGAGCTCATTCCACCATATATATTCTTATGGATGTTCTGGAGCTAATCCGGGCCAGGATTTTCTGAGTCTGTTTTTGGTAGTGCAACTCACATGATCCCCTTAAAGCTGATGGGAAATTTTGACACTTTTAGCTTTGTTTTCTCATAGGCTGTGGCTGCCACAGACTGACAGACAGACAACATCCTTTTGTTATTCTAGATGCAAGTCTTAAGTGGTTAGGGTGTTGCACTAGGCTTGAAAAGACCCAGGTTCAAGTCCTCACTCACACCATGAAATTCACTGTTTGTGTGAAAAGTGATATCAAGTTGCAGCTGATTTAAGACAACCCCAGCAAGGTTTTTTTTTTCTAGGCAAGTGATTATTCAGAGGAAGTTGGCCATTGCCTTCCTCTGCAAAGAGTTCTTTGGTGGTTTCTCATTCAGGTACTGACCCCGCTTAGCTTCCGAGATCCGAGGAAATTGGATTATACCATGCTGTCTTCCCTTCATGAATTCATTAGGACCAGTCATTCTGTTTCAGACAAACCAATCCCCTGAGCTGAGCCATCCTGAGCTCTTCGGAGTAAAATCAAAACAAATGAAGGACCAGATCCTATGCAAACAGTTGACAGCTGTAGAAGAAAAAGAGCTGGTTTTTATAGCCTGCTCCTCTCACCCTAAGGAGTCTCAAATTAGTTCACAATTGCCTTCCGTTCCTCTCCCCACAGCAGGCACCTTGTGAGGTAGGTGGGGCTGAGAAAGTTCTGAGAGAACTGTGACTGGCCCAAGGTCACCCAGCAGGCTTCATGTGGAATAGTGGGGAATTGAACCAGTTCTCCAGATTAGAGTCCACCACTCTTAACCACCACACCACACCATGCTTAACAACCACTCTTAACCACCACACCATTTCTCCTTATGCTTGATTATTTCAGTCAGGATGGTCTGCAAAGAGTCTGCTTTGAGATCAGCTTTCTGACTTGAAATAATAGGTGACAAGGAAGAGACCAGGTCAGGTGGGCCCTGAACACCACTTATCTTATACTGATCTAGTGTTAGCCAAAATGCTTATGTACGCATTGATCGGTTCACAGTTATATTGAGTTCTGGTCTATGTATACAGAGAAAGTAGTTTTTCCCAGAGAACCAGTTTCAAAGAGAACACGTGACAAGGTTTCTTTAGTAAAATCAAATATTCTCTTTACTGAGTAATATCTTTTGAATCACAGGCAAACAAAACAGATGCATACACACATACACACAAGTTCCTTTAGATACAATAGAAATGGAAAACAATATTGGGTTTTAAACTAAGAGTATTTGGGAGGGGAATACACGTGATACTTATCTGTTTCCTGAAGCTCGACCTTCACAGTGAAGAATACAAGAATAAAGATTCTGACTAAGGATACTCTTACTGCACACAGTTGGAACCTGCCAACACGTGTGAGGATTAAGTGACTTGCTATCGAGGTAGGTGCACACCAAGTCGAGGCGCGGAGGCGCTTAACAAAAGGTGAATCTTGCTTTTATTAGTTATTTTGGGGGGCTGGCATTAGGGTCTTCCAGTCCGTCCCATTCCTATACCATTGGCTATAGGATGTGGGGTACCCTCCTACTAAGGTAGGGCAATATTGAAAATCTACACCTTTCACTAAAGGGAACATTTGGTCCAAGGTGTAAAGATGGGTTGTCATGGAAACCTTAAAAATGCAGATGACTCTAGCTTGGTCCAAGTCATAAACAGGAAACAGTCTTAACACTTGCAAAAACCAAGCATCCTGTGGGTTATGTGTGGAATTCAGATTCCTCGATGGTAGACAGGTTGTCGTTTTTGTCATCCTTCTAGCAGACCATAATGGAGATGCTTTCTTGTTCCTGGTGCATGTTGGGTAGATGTATGTGCATGTGTGTGTGACTTCATTAGCATGAAAGTGCAAACAGAAGGGCAACTTCCTAGTGCAGGTGGTCACATCAAACAAAGCACACAGTTCTCCCAAACCAAAGACGCTTGCAAGCACCATTCAGGTGTGTGTGCAGGTCAGAAAACAACAAATAAAAGCATTTTAAAAGTATATCTCCTAACACTAGACTATTGAACCATTTTGCCCAGGACTCTCTAAGCTGGCTAGGAGGAGTCCTTCAGATTTTCAAATGGAGATCTTTCCTGCTACTTGAAATCCTTTTTACTGAAGGTGCTGGAGACTGGATCTAGAACTGTCTTCATTAAGGAACGTGGTATACCACTAAGCTAAGGATCTTCTGTCAAATCTCCCATTGGGTTGGAAGCCTCTAGAAGGAACCTCAGTAGCCTCCTTATTTATCCTTTAGGCCTTCAGCATTTGGAGATGAGGGAAGTATGGGCTACAGTTAGAGACTGGTTTCAAGAGATGGCCTAAACCATATGTACATTCAGTGATCTACAGCTTCTATCATTTTTCACTTCTCTGTCCTCATTCGACATCTGTTCCATTTAGTTGGAGACTCTCATCTCCTTGATGAACAGTTTTAGTTTTTTTCTGTAGTGTGAGCACAATATAGAATCAGTCTTCTTAATTTCCTTCATAATGTATGAAGACAAACAATTTTCAGTGGGGAAGCAAGTTGTCTTATTTTGGTAGATTGTGTTTTATTTCAAAAGATTAGTTGCAATGCAAAGTTGGCTGCGGCTGTTTCATGTATCCCCCAGAGACAGAACAGAGAGAAACAATGCAAGAAACCGTCTCTTTAAAGATGTTAGTTTTTGCTCACAGTTTCCTTGCATATCTATAACCAGATGTGGGGGAAGAAAGAGATGAGGGAGACTTCTTAAAGAAATAAGAGAGGGGAAATAACATTTCTGTTGGTAAGATTCTTAAAATGTTACCTGCAGATTTCCGATTTCATTGATTTTTCTACCATCATGGGGCTTTTTTTTCTGGTGGAATGCTCCGGAACGTAGTTCCAGAACCTCTTTGACAAAATTATTTTTAAAATGTTTAAAAGTTCATGAGTTTTTAGTATACAGATTGAAAACTTAATTACCCTCTTGAGAGTTCCAGCACCTCTCCCCCCCCAAAAAAAGCCCTGACCATCAACATGCTAATTTGGTAGAGTTGTGGTTTCCTGTCTGATCCCTGCAAAAGGTCTATGTCTTGGCCTTGAGTGACACAGTATCAAAACAAAGAAGCACTGTGATATATTTGAACATTTAATGACAATTATGTATATCTATAAAAAACTTTAGAAATTCTAAGATATTCAAGACAAAACTTTAGACATTTAAACATATTCAAAACAACATCCAATATTCTCAATGAGCACCCGGTTATACACTCATTTCAATAGTCTTCCTCAGGAGTAATACTCTTAAGTAACAAGGTGTCAGCCTTTTGATACATTTTAACATGGCAGCATTAAACATTCATTTCAATAGTCTTCCTCAGGAGTAATCCTCTTAAGTAGCAAGGTGTCAGCCTTTTAATACATTTTAACATTGCAACATTAACTTCTTTTTCTACTTTCTTCAGACCATGACTGTTTGACTTCTTCTTCAACTTTTCCTAAAACAAACATGATTATTAAACATTGAAAGAAATATGAAGCTGAATGGAAACTAGTTCTAATTTTTAAATTTTTGAAAATTATTAATTTTTGACTTTAATAAATTTAAACTTACTCAGTTCCATTTCCAGTAGTTGTCTAAGGAGCAAACCAGTTAAATCATTTCTCCTAAAATTTACTGGAGAGCAATAGAGCCAGCTACATGAAATATAGAGAGCATTGGCCAGCCTATTTGAAAAGAAGGCTTCTAGCCAGATATAAAAATAAAAGGACTGGTTGCTACTATTAAGAAAATTTAAAAATTAGAACTAGTTTTCCATTCAGCTTCATATTTCTTTCAATGTTTAATAATCATGTTTGTTTTAGGAAAAGTTGAAGAAGAAGTCAAACAGTCATGGTCTGAAGAAAGTAGAAAAAGAAGTTAATGTTGCAATGTTAAAATGTATTAAAAGGCTGACACCTTGCTACTTAAGAGGATTACTCCTGAGGAAGACTATTGAAATGAATGTTTAATGCTGCCATGTTAAAATGTATCAAAAGGCTGACACCTTGTTACTTAAGAGTATTACTCCTGAGGAAGACTATTGAAATGAGTGTATAACCGGGTGCTCATTGAAAATATTGGATGTTGTTTTGAATATGTTTAAATGTCTAAAGTTTTGTCTTGAATATCTTAGAATTTCTAAAGTTTTTTATAGATATACATAATTGTCATTAAATGTTCAAATATATCACAGTGCTTCTTTGTTTTGATATATTATCTATCACTGTGACCCCTCCTTTGGTCCTTGAGTGACACAGGACATTTGTCAACAGGATTTTTTAAAAAGACTGGGAGGGGATATTTCTCTGGGAGCAACTTGTTATCTTCTGATAGCTTTGTCTCATCAATGAGTTACCTATTAGAACTTGGAGAAGGTATCTCACTAATAACATAAGGGAGGAGTCAGGTGTTGTAGAGAAACAGAAGCATGGGAGGGCCATGGCTCAATTGCAGAGCATCTGCATTATGATGCAGGAAGTTCCAGGTTCAGTCCCCAGCATCTCTAGATAAAATAATCTGGTAACAGGTAACATGAAAACCTCTACCCAAGACCCAGATGTTGCTAGTCATAGCAAACAATATTGGCCTTGATAGATCTGTTGTCGTTGACTGTAAGGTTGCTGACAATTTCTGGGAAAATGCTAGAAGATTTTGTGAGTAGTGTCTAGGGATGGTGGAGTTTGGGGAGGATGTGATGTTACTTCTCAGAGACACTCTAGGCATTTTCCTTAATCTCTGTAGTAAAGACCATGGAGATATGGGAGGAATTCCTAAAGCAGCACTATAGAGGCCATTTTCTGACCATTTCTTCACCATCTTCTCAATTAGTTGAGGGTGGAGGGATTGAGGCTGAGGGTAGGCAAAAGGAAAGCCTAGGAGAATAGATGGAGATAGAAGGAGAGGCCTATGACCTGGCTAATATTAAAGCTTATTGGGGTAAAGTGTCTCTTTCATCATTCTGGAGAATTGGATGCCTCTTTGCCTCCACCTGTGAGCTATACACACGCACTTAAATAAGTAAGTAAGTCTAAAGAAAATCAAAGGCAGAAGAGATGCCCTTGCAACATGTTAAGGGACTCCAGGAGCCAGGTCCTGGGGGCGGTCCCAGGGAAAGGACCTGCCCCCCAGAATCCCTCAACACAACATCCCTCTCCACTAAGAGAAGTGAGGAGTACCAAATGGTAGTTTCATTTGAAACTGAGCAGAGCATCCTGACATTTTTCATACATCATCCTTTCTGTTACTGCTCAGGGTCTTTTCTTTTTTGTCTTCCCTTAAATGGGTAACAGGTTTCTTCGAGTGAAATGCCACAAAGACAGATTGTTGTTCGGAGCTCTAACAAAATGTGATGGGTGCAACCAGATGTAATGAACCAGATTTAACACGATGAACTGGGTTAAGGGACAGCATGTTTTCCATCAATCACATCTGCCCAAGAATGTAGGACTGGAAGGTCATCTAGTTTAATCCATGGCACTGAGAAGGGACTGTGCACATCCATATGTGATTAATTGATGGGCACATAGAAGCCAGCGCACAGAGACCTTATTCGCCTTCCGGTCACCCAGCATATAAAAGTGTCATCTGGAATACAATGCATCACAGTATAACTAGAGGCATCTTGACAAAGATTTGGCTATCTCAGATACGTTTGTTGCTTCTACAGCTCCAGGCAGTACGGACCTCTCAGAACTGCCCAATCTGTCCCACTTTCCCATATCATTTCAATAACGTCCCTCTGGAATGGAGGGAACTTCTCCTGCCTCTGGACCAGCCACTCTTCCTAGTCTCTGTCGCTAGACCTTCTGTTTTCCTTGCACTGATGCCTTCCCAGGCCTCCCCTTAGTTTAAGTTGATGCTTCTCTTCCTCATTCCATGACCCTTCTACATTCTCTATCTCCCTGTATGATCACTTCTCAGCCAATAGCTTTGCCTTTCAGTGACACTGGAGCAGCTCAGCCAATCACTGCCAGATTTTTCATCATCTTCTTTTTTTTGTATGTGAGCAAAGAGAACTATAGCATAGCATATTAGAGAATGATTTCCTGCTCTGTAGGATCTGGAATGCCCTGACCTGGAGAGCCCAGGCTAGCCCAGTCTTATCAGATCCCAGAAGCTAAGCAAGGTTGGCCCCAGTTAGTAATTGAGTGGGAGACTACCAAGGAAGCCCAGGATTGTTACACAGAGGCAGGCAATGGAAAACCACCACTGCCCATCTCTTCTCTTGAAAGCTATACCAGGTCATCACAAGTCAGCTGCAACTTGACAGCACTTTTCGCCACCGGGACACAGAGTAAGTTTTGTAAACAATCCCAAATTTCTCAAGTAAATGAGCTATGGGGAGAGGCCAGCTTGCTTATGGGGAACATGCATTGGACCTTGCCAACCAGCCTGGACATTTTAATTTAACCATAATATATATTTCCCTTTATATCTCCTTCTCTCGTCGTAACTATGTATGATAAAGATAGTACGACAAAGCTTTAATTTACTTCGTCAGCTCCACCACACCACACCTAACCATCACACCTAACCACACACACCATCATACACACATCTCCTCAGGCCCGTAGCCAGGATTTTTATTTATTTATTATTTATAAATTATTTATTATTTCAATTTATATCCTGCCTTGTTGGAAAAACTGGCTCAAGGTGGCGTACAGGCATTGGATTACAATAGACCAATAGATACAATAAAATTCCAAACGTCATAAAATACTAATAAGAACAATACAGGTGATGGTAGCATTCAGTATACAGTCCAATAGTGGAAGCAGTAGTCAAAGGCAATGATGGAAGGCGATGTCCAGCCGTGTAGCCTAGGGCCGATGAAAAGTTTGTCAGCGGCGGCTCCTAGTCGAATGCCTGATCTACTTGAACATGCCTTCAGCTCACTATTGCCCCATTCTTCTTTCCTGAATTCCAATTTTACTTTCAAAAGGAAACAATGTTGAGAGATCAACAAGACTAATGCCATCAGTTTCAGAGCGACAATCTGAAAAATTCAGTCAATGTGGTAACAAATGGGGGGGCTACGAAGCCAAATGAAGCCAGAACTTGAGAAACTGCCTTGAAGAAAGGAGATCTGAGGCATTCTGAGACATAAAAGCTGTGAATTATGCTAAAAGCAAGAGTTAAGATGCAAATCGTGTACTCGTGCAATAGAACCCATTTCAAAATGGTTCTCATTGGCATTATTTGAGGCATTGCCTCTACAATGATAGCCAATTAAGGTCAATTATGTCTTTATTGTCAGTTCTGTGCTGCACTGAAAACATCTGGATCCAGGAAATAGCCAAGAAAAATGGGTAACATGATTACTTCCCACATCAGCTGCTCAGAGAGGGTAGAGCCTGGCCATTAGCCCATCCCACGCCATTCCTGGATGCAGAGCTTACCCTACTGCAAGAGTTACATGTCAATATGTCATGAAGGTTGTCACCTTACCTGGGAAAAGAAATGTCTGCCATGCATAAAAATCCTGCAACAAAAACATTGAAAACTCTACACAGCCAGTGGGCTAGTTGAAGAATAAAAGAGTCATGCTGAATCTGACCAAAGCACCGTCTAATCCAAGGTTCTGTCTAGACACCTCTGTGCCTAATGGGGGTCGGCTGATGTCTTCAGAAAGCATAGCAGGACCTGGTGGCACTAGCTGATCTACCTGTTGTTTATTCCCAGAATCTGACTTACAAAGGTATACTGCCTCTGAGTGTGTGGGGGTTCTGTTTTAGTGGCAAATCAGCAATGGATGGATGCCCCTAGCTCTTGGAGAAGTACCAGCCAAAGTAACAATGACACCAACAGCGCTCTCTCTCGCTCTCTCTCTCTCTCTCTCTCTGTGTGTGTGTGTGTGTGTGTGTGTGTGTGTGTGTGTGTGTGTGTGTGAGAGAGAGAGAGAGAGAGAGAGAGAGAGAGAGAGAGAGAGAGAGAGATCCTCTCCCTCCCCCATCTTAATGTAAAGTGGGGTTTAGAAATTTTGCACTATGGCACCATGTAGATGTTAGGTTTTATGGCTTTATATTTTCAATTCTTTTAATGTATTTTATATGAATCTGTTGTATACCGCTCTGAGCCTGCTCACAGGGAGGGTGGTATTAGGAGCTTAATGGTAGGTAGGTAAGGTAGGTAGGTAGGTAGGTAGGTAGGTAGGTAGGTAGATAGATAGATGAGATAGATAGATAGATAGATAGATAGATAGATAGATAGATAGATAGATAGATAGATAGATAGATAGATAGATAGATAGACAGACAGACAGACATTTTCATAAACAGTTCCCTTCATAGCAGAGACTATAAAATGTATAATGTAACTCTGCTCAGGATTGCACTGTAAACTTACTTCAGGTGCAGAGCTATCCCTGACATTTGCACACCTGCAAGTGAAGAATTAGCTGTGCCAAATATGTTTTACAAATGTCCTTCTGGCATCGCTGGCACATAGATTTAGAGGATGGCCCCTGGCCTAATTGATCCTTCCGCTTCTACCACTCCTCTACAGAGAAATGTGATACTGAAGTTGAGCGGGGGCAGGATCCAAGTCTTTGCCCCATTACACCCAGCACACAGACAAAGAGACGTCAGAGTATGCAGGTTCAGAGTTGGTTGAAGGTTAAGGTAAACTGGGAGGGGCTGTGGCTCGGCGGAAGAACCTCTGGTTTGCAGGGAGAAGGCCCCATCCCAGGTTCAGTCCCTGGCAACTTCACTTAAAAGGAGCAGGCAGTAGGTGGTGTCAAAGACCTCTGCCTGAGACCCTGGAGAGCTGCTGCCAGTCTGAGTAGACAATGCTGACATTGATGGACTGATGGCCTGGTTCTGTAGGAGGCAGCTTCATGGACACAAGGAAGTAAAAAAAATATGGAAAAAAAGTCTTCACTAGTGTTTTTGGTCTATTGGGCTGTGCAGGTTTCTGAAGAATTGCAAAAACTTGCAAGGAGAGGCAGTTGTGTACTCCAAGGATGATAGTGCCTTTGCCATACCACTCTTCACATGTTACAGTGAATGCAGATACATCCTGCATGTATTTTTGTGCTGTGTTTGTACAAAAGAGCCAATGTGCATTCACTTTACAAACGACAGGTGGACAGAAAGTGTTGTCAAGTCACAGCCGACCTATGGTAAGACAAGAGACAAGCAGAGATGGTTTGCGTGCCTCTGTATAGCAACCCTGGACTTTCTTAGTGGTCTCCCATCCAAATACTAACCAGGGCTGAGCTCACTTAGCTTGCAAGATCTGAGAAGATTGGGTTAGCCCGGGCTATCCAGGCTGGGGCAATATACAAATGATGCTGGGGAACAAGTATTGGGATAAATGTGGGGTTTAAATCGCACATTCAGCTTTACATGCATTGAACTGTATTCAATGCATGTATAAAGAATAAGTGAACTTACACAATACACCGGTTGTACATGTGTTTGCTTGTGAACAGGGTAAACTGCCTTCAGCCCAAGAGAGACAATAGAGCCAAGACAATAGTGAATTATTTCTGCTTGTGTTTTGTGTTTTTTTTAAAAAAAAGGTGTCACTACTAGGGTTGCCAGCTCTGAGCGGCAAAATTCCTGAGATTTTAGAGGTGGAACCCAGAGAGGGTGAGATCTGGGGAGGGGAGGGACTTTAGCAGGGTAAAATGCCATAAAGACCAACTTCCAAAGCAACCATTTTATTTATTTATTTATTTATTTTTAGATTTATAACCCACCCTCCCCAGATAGGCTCAGGGCGGCTAACAGATGAGGCACGTATGTCAGGGTTAATACAGCTAAAAGCAGGATAAAACAATCATTTAAACACTACAATAAAATGCAGGTGCTCTAGTCATCACCAGAGTTCTTAATAACAAGGTGGGGTCCTGGTAAAGATGGTCCCAGAACAACGAAGGAACAAGGTAAGGTAAAATGATCTCTGTTGTGTGGAGGCCAGTTGCCATGCTGAGAGATTTTTAGCCACCACTTGGAGATTGGCAGTCCTAGTCAGCAATGCTCCCTCTAAGCTGTGGAGTCCTGTGAGCAAAAATTCTACTTTGTGAGCCACTGGCGTTAAAGTTGTGAGCGAGCGATTTGGCTACTGCATACATTCGTTTGCTCTGGAGCCACCCTTCCTGAGCTAAGACAAAAATCTGTGAGCTGGAGGCTAAAAAACTGTGAGCTAGCTCACACTAACTCAACTTAGAGGGAACACTGCTAGTCAGTACTCATAAGGTTGCACTAAATCCCACCAATTCTTCCTTCAGGACTTGTGAGAACCCCCACAGACAGGTGCTAGGACTCAATGAATACCACACACACACACACAGAACCCTGGGCCTTTGCCTGACAGTGCCAATCAAGAAGAGCATTCACACAACAGTTTATATTGTGCTGTACTTTGCCTGTGAATTGAGCCCCAGAACAAAAGCCAATGCAGAGGATGTGTTCGTTTTTTCAAGCAAAACTTCCAAAGGAATATTCCTGGCTGAAATCCATATATTTCAACCAGCCCATGCTCTTTTTGGATACAGCATACTGTCAGAGCATAACGCAAGCGATGGCATGCTTTACAACAACACCAGCGACTAGTTTTTTGTTCAAAAAAATCCATCTGTGTTACAACTGGAGCTGACAGGGCCTGGTTGAGTATTACGCAGCCTCAGCGTTACTGATATGATGAAGTGCCGGAGAGCAAGGCCCATGGAGAAGGCCTTTGCAGCGAGGGGACTCATCACAAGAAATATGCTGAGTTTTCCCCGGCTCTCATTCCACACAGACTCGATCCCATCTGAACGTGGCATGAAAAATTGCCTGGGCAATCTGGAGCGCGGGAGACAGAGAGAGGCCCCCAACAGTTTTGAAAAATTGCATTTTGATGCGCGGAAGGCTCTAGACGATGTTGGCTTGCACTGAGCAATTCGTATGGGTGATCTATTTTTTTTAAAAAAAAACCTCCTTGAAGGGAGCTTGCCGTATTCCGTATGAAAAGCGTCTCTGTCCATGCCACTCTGGTATGGTGGAAACAACTGAGCATGTCCTCTTATACTGTTGATTCTACCAAAACATTCAAAATGTGTACATTATCCCACTTATATCCAATGCTCCCTTTAAGCTGCAAAGTCTTGTGAGCAAAAATTCTAATTTGTGAGCAACTGGCATTAAAGTTGTGAGTGAGCGATTTGGCTACTGCATCAATTAGTTTGCTCTGAAGCCCTCCTTCCTGAGCCAAGACAAAAATGTGTGAGCTGGAGGCTAACAAACTGTGAGCTAGCTCGCACTAGCTCAGCTTAGAGGGAACACTGCTTATATCTGAGTACCCAGATAGATCTAGCCAGGGCTTTTTTTGTAGAAAAAGCCCAGCAGGAGCTCATTAGCATAATAGGCCACACCCCCGTGTTACCAGAAGTGTGGCCATCCAGCCACACCCATCTTTTGCTTTTTATTCTGTTTACCTTGTTTGTTGTCAAAACCCAGGGCTTTTTTTGTAGCAGGAACTCCTTTGCATGTTAGGCCACACACCCTTAATGTAGCCAATCCTAATGAGTTTCTGCTGTTGGGTGTGGCCTATTATGCTAACGAGTTCCTGCTGGGCGTGGCCAACTCGGGAGCCAGCTGGAACTCTGTTCCTGTGCGTTCCTGCCCCAAAATAGCCCTGGATCTAGCCATTTTTATATTTCTCTCCTTCTTGGAGTTGGCTGTAATGAAATTACTTTTAAGGTAGCCAGATCTTGTTCCCAGACATGTCTAATTAGACAGAAGAATACGGTTTGTTTTAAGAAATTTTAACCAAGCTTTGTATTTTAAATCCAGTATATGTATGTCATGCAACCAAGGTAACAAATGGAATCAAGGTAATGTTTTGCTGATCATTTTGATTCTCTTATCTGATCTTGGATTGGTATAAACTTAACTGACTAAAAAAAAAAAACACCTTCCCCCAGGCAAGCGGTAGGATGCAGTTGGGGCTGCAAAGCAGAAGCTCACAAATTGCCTCGGACTTTCATTTGACCTTTTGCAGAACCATGCACTGATACTGGCCAAAATACCGTCTAATTTTGGGCTCCTTGCTAGAAGGCACCATTTTGCCAGTTATGGAGCTGCCTAAGCAATTCTAACTGGGGAGGGGTTGTGGCTCAGTGGGAAAGCATTTGCTTTGCATGTAGAAGGTCCCAGGTTTAATCCCCACCATCTCCAGCTCAAAAGGACACAGTAAGCGATGTGAAAGACTCCACCTGAGACCCTGGAGAGCTGCTGCCAGTCAGAGCGGACAAGAGTGACCTCGGTAGACCAGTGGTCTGACTCAGTATAAGGCTGCTTCATGTGTTCAACTGTGAAGATGCACGTCTCAGAAGGAGACCTTGCAGAGCAAATATCCTCAGATTGCTCAGGAAAGTGAGCCAAAGTGCACTTCAAGGGGAAGTGAAAACTACCAGAGGTCAAACATTTTTAACAAGAGCCCCTCTGTATATCTGCTTCTGTCTGGCATGCATCAGTCACCTTTCTGTTTTCCTACTTCATGCTGTTTTGAAGGACACTGGTATCAGAAAAGGTCTCTTTTCTACTTTTTTAGACAGTAAAACTGAAAAATCATTTGACTTGAGTGAATATTTCTTGTCACACTCAAGAATACTAAAATCTCAGTGTGGTTACATTCCAGCCAAGAATGTGGGCATTAATCTGACATCTTTCATTAAAAAAAAACAAAACGATACAAATTTGGGAACGTGAACTGGCTTGGCCATTAACTTCAAGAATTCTGAAGCAGCAATTCTGCTGGCATACACCGGGTGGTCAAACTTGCTTAACATAACAGCTGCAAAGAATAAACGTCACATGCTTGAGAGCTGCAAGACATGAACAAATATCACACACATGTTTTTATTGAAAAATATGCACATTTGCTTTTTATTAACATTAAATCTGACTGTGTGAAAGAGCCACATGCAGCTCCCAAGCTGCAGTTTGGCCACTCCTGGCATACACTAACTGAAATTCACATTAATTGTACGCTCCATCCTATTCCAGTGTGAGGTAAGGAAATGGAACTCAGGTCCTTTCTGCACTTGGATGTCAACCTTGGTTTTATCAGAGTTCAACTCACGACACAATACCTTGCATTTATCCCTGGTTATAACAGCATCCGTTTATCCCAGAACAAGTATAGAGCAAAACTGGGGTGACCTCAATGTAATGTGGAAACAAAAAATACCGCAAGATAATTACAGGGGTGAATTCGAGTTAGTGTGGAATGTAAGTTCGGGGACAGGTTTAAACCAGGATTTAAGGTCTAGTGCAGAATCACCCTCGGAATGACGTTCTACACATTAAGAGGTGGAACTATGCAATAAAGACCACCTCAGTTCCAAGAAATTCCCATAACATGCTTTGTGTCAAAGTTAAGAGACTATACCCCGACCTGGATAGCCCAGACAAGCCCGATCTTGTCAGATCTCAGAAGCTAAGCAGGACCAACCCTGGCATGTATTTGGATGGGAGACCTCCAAGGAATACCAGGGCTGGGAGGCAGAGACAGCATATCAAGCCACTTCTCTGAACATCCTCTGTGCCCCAGTAGGAGTTGCCTTCCAGGCACAGGTACACACAAATGACAGCTGAGGAGTGACATGATTGAGATTTATAAGATTATGCATGGAATAGAGCAGGTTGAGAAAGAAGCACTTTTCTCCCTTTCTCACAATACAAGAACTCATGGGCACTCAATGAAATAGCTGAGCAGATGGGTTAGAAGAGATAAAAGGGAAGTACTTCTTCACCCAAAGAGGCATTAACACATGGAATTCACTGCCACAGGAGGAGGCTGCTACAAACATGGACAGCTTCGGGAGATAATTAGATAAGCATATGAAGCAGAAGTCCATCAGTGGCTGTTAGCCACAAGGTATAGATAGGAACTCTCAGTCTGGGACAAGTGATGCTCTGTATCTTTGGTGCTTGGGGGGGAGGCAACAGTGGGTGGGCTTCTAGTGTCCTGGCCCCACTGCTGGACCTCCTGATGGCACCTGGTATTTTTGGCCACTGTGTGACAGAGTGTTGGACTGGATGGGCCATTAGCCTGATCCAACATTGGCTTCTCTTATGTTCTTATGTTCTCATACACACAAATGCAAAAATAGACCTCCAAAAAGTTAAGAGACTATAGTTCAGGGTTAAGGCTTGGTGGAGGAGCAGAACCTATCCCTGTGCCCCAGTACTAGTGTCACTAGGGAGAGGGACAAATTTTAATCCCACCCCGACAATATCCCTGATCAAACACCTTTATTTCCCGCCACAAATAGCTGCTGTTCAGTTCTATGGGGAGGGATAAAGCACTGTATTTAGGAGCAGTATTGCAGTAGAGACACAGTCCATTTACTGCCCCCAGTGCTGAGCACTCTGGCATTTCCAGGCTCCATGAACATATGAAGCAGGCTTATTCTGAATTATAGAATCCTAGAATCACAGAGTTGGAAGAGGCCATCCAGGCCATTTAGTCCAACCTCCTGCTCAGTGCAGGATCAGCCTAGAGCATCTCTGACAACTGTTTGTCCAGCCGCTCCTTAAAGATTGCCGGTGAGGGGGAGCTCACCACCTCCCTAGGCAGCTGATTCCACTGTGGCACGACTCTTACTGTAAAAAGTTTTTTCCTAATACCCAGCCGGTACCTTCCCACCCTTAATTTAAACCCATGATTGTGAGTCCTATCCTCTGCTGCCAAGAGGAGCAGTTCCCTGCCCTCCTCTAAATGACTGCCCTTCAAATACTTCAAGAGAGCAATCATGTCCCCCCTCAACCTCCTCTTCTGCAGACCGAACATTCCCAAGTCCTTCAGCCTTTCCTCACAGGGCTTGGTCTCCTGGCTCCCGATCATCCTTGTTGCTCTCCTCTGCACCTGCTCCATTCTATCCACATCCTTTTTGAAGTGAGGCCTCCAGAATGGCACACAATAATCCAGGTGCAGCCTGACCAATGCAGTGTACAACAGGACTATCACATCTTGTGATCTGGATGTCATACCCATAGCTCATCAGTATTCGCTACTGAGACTGGCAGCAGCACTCCAGGGTCTCTTTCACCTACTCAGCACCTACTGCCACATCCTTGAACTGGAGATGTGGAGGATCTGTGAGCACCTTGAATGGAATGAGTTAATTGGTAGTAGCCAGCATGGGTTTATCAAGAATAAGTCATGCCAGACCAACCTTATCTTCTTTTTTGACAGCGTTACTAAAATGGTTGACTCTGGCAATGTTGTGGATATTGTGTATCTAGATTTCAGTAAAGCATTTGACAAAGTTTCTCATGATATCCTTGAGGATAAGCTGGTTAAGTGTGGGCTGGATGGTGCAACCGTTGGATGGATTCATGGTTGGTTGAAAAATCATACCCAACGAGTGCTCGTAAATGGCTCTGTGTCTACGTGGAGGGAAGTCTCGAATGGAGTGACACAGGGCTCAGTCCTAGGCCCGGTGTTGTTCAATGTTTTTATAAATGACCTGGAGGAAGACAATAGAGGGGAGGCTTATCAAATTTGCAGATTACACAAAGCTGGGTGGGATTGCTGATTCTGAAGAAGACAGAGCCAGGATTCAAAATGATCTAGATAGGCTGGAACAGTGGGCTGAGACAAATAAAATGAATTTCAATAGAAATAAGTGCAAAGTCCTACACTTAGGTACAAAAAATCAAAGGCACAGATATAGAATGGGAGGGACTTGGCTTGACAGCAGCACATGTGAAAGGGATCTAGGTATTCTGGTTGATCACAAGCTAAACATGAGCCTGCAGTGCAATGTGGCTGTGAAGAAAGTTAATGCAATCTTAGGATGCATTAACAGAAGCTCTATTCTGCTATGGTCAGGCCTCACCTGGAGTACTGTGTCCAGTTTGGGGCACCACACTTTAGGAAGGATGTCAACAAGAAGGAGATGGAGGAGGAGATGGAGGAGGAGGAGGAGGAGATTGGATTTATACCCCGCCCTTCACTACCCAGAGGAGTCTCAGAGCAGCTTACAAACTCCTTTCCCCTCACCACAACAGACATGCTGTGAGGTAGTTGGGGCTGAGAGAGCTCTGACAGAAACTGCTCTTTTTCAAGAACAGCTGTGCCAGAACTATGGCTTGCCCAAGGTCATCCAGCAGGTACAAGTGGGGGAGTGGGGAATCAGACCCAGTTCTCCCAGATTAGACAAGCTTGAGTGTGTCCAGAAGAGGGCAACCAGGATAGTGAGAGGGTTGGAATCCAAGTCTTACAAAGAAAGGCTGAAAGAGTTGGGCATGTTTAGCCTGGGAAAGAGAAGGCTTAGAGGGGACATGATTACAGTCTTCAAATATCTGAAGGGCTGTCATGTAGAAGATGGAGCAGATCTATTCTCTCTTGCTCTGGATTGCAAGACTAGATCTAATGGGTGGAAATTATAAGGGAATCATTACTGGCTAAATATCAGGAGAAACTTCCTAACTGTAAGAGTGGTTGAGCAGTGGAACAGACTGCCTCGGGAGGTGGTTCACTGGATGTTTTCAAGCGGAGGCTGGACGACCATCTTTTGGGTATGTTGCAGGGCTACTTTCAGCTACGCTCCTGCAGAGTGCAGGGGGTTGGACTAGATGACCTGTAAGGTCCCTTCCAACTCTAACATTCTATGATTCTATGAACCTCGGACTTTGTGCATTCCAAGCAGATGCTCTGCCGGTGAGCCACTGCCTCTCTCCCATGGTGGTGCATGGAGCACAAAAGAGATACATTGCAGGGCTCTCCGTTACTGTGCTTTCCACAATAATCCTGCCTTTCATAATAACAGTGGTTTTGCTAATGATCAAATAATAGACAGGCGATGGGCTATTCAATTGATAAAGTGTTAAATGGTCATGACGACTGGCTTCCCAGCCTCCTTTTTTTGGAGGATATTACAAACGGCATTGATTTTTCACCAAAAACTCACAGCATTTCTGTGACACCCCTTAATTTTTGCGAGTTTTAACTCCATCTCCGAGGCAGAAGCTGTCATTGCGGAACAGTTTGCAAAATGCCAAACCTTCTGGTGCTGGCGCTTTGAGTACTGTTGCAGAGTCCCCCTGTGCAAATTTTAAATGTTTACTACTTAATGAAGTCACCATAAAATCATACCGAAAGCTGTTGACATATCACCGCATCTGTTCACGACCAAGGTAATAATGCCCTGTGCCTTTTAATGAGTAATTAAAATTATCCAAAGTAATAAGAACCGTATTATCATATTGGCTTATTAACATGATAATCCAATTAGCCTTGTGTTGAAACAATGATTATCAGGCTGTTAAATGGTGGCATGTAATTATTTTGGAGACACTTCAGCACACGCCGGTTCACAGGTCTATGTGCTTGCTTTGCTTTGCTTGGTGGAAAGCATCAGGTGAAGAGTCCAGCCTCTTAAGTTTCAAACACTGGTGGGTCTGCTTAGAGAGGCTTTGGCCAGAGTTTGTAAACCAGCTGGAGGGGTGGACTAGGAGACTTGGGTTCAAATTCCAGGCTATAAAAAGGAGGAGGAGGAAGTTGGAGTTATACCCCATCCTTCACTACCCAAAGGAGTCTCAGGGCGGCTTACAATCTCCTTTCCCTTCCTCTCCCCACAACAGACACCCTGTGAGGGAGGTGGGGCTGAGAGACAGCTCTTTCGAGAACTGCTCATGAGAGAACAGCTCTGAGAGAGCTTGTGACTGACCCAAGGTCACAATGGGTGCATCTGACATAGGCGCGCTATAACAAAACTGACCTGAGCTAGATCAGGAACCACGTTTTCAAAGCAGTCCTACCATGGCTGCCTCTTTGAGTTAGTAACTCCCCCCTGCAGATGTTTACAGGAGGGTCAGCAGAATGAAAATCTGTCCATAAAGTATACCAGTCAGTCCTATCGATGTTGCAGCATTGACTTCAAACAACAGCAGATAGAATTACATTTTTTTGCAATTAAATCTAACATATCAAGGCTTTCGAGCAAGAGCTAAAATGCTTCAACCTTACTCAGGATTTCAGATTACCTAGAAGCCTTATCAACAGGAGTTCGAGAGTGTTAAAAACAATGCATGGACTAGTCTACGTCTGGCATTGAGGATTCCTGCCACTGGTGACCATCTATTCCCAGACAAAACACCCTTTGAAAGAGAAACACCTCTGCTTCATGCAAGACTTCAGCACCATTCTGCCAAGTGACAGCATCGTTGCTCAACTTTGTTTCAGATATGGTGATATGGTATGTGGCTAACATGTGCTCCAGCACAAGCAACTACCATAGGGCTAACAATCCATTAGAACAGGAGAAAATCCTTGCTGGATCAGTCTGGTGTTCTATTAAGTCCAGCATCCTGTTTCACACAGTGGCCTAACAATTGCCCTGGAGACCCAACAAGAACAGCACAGTGCCTGCTAGCACTAATATTCAGAAGTTAACTGACTGTGAGCATGATGGTTCCCTTCAGTCATCATGGCTAGTAGCCACTGATGGACCTTGTGGAAGAATGGTCCAGCTCTGACCTGCAAGCCCTGTTCCATCCTGCCCTCCTGGGTTTTCCCAACACCTGAAGGGGCTTTTTGTCTCCCTGTTCAACTGCCACCACCACTTGACCTTCATAGGAATTGCTCACTGAGAGGGTCAGGACTCCCAGCTTCCCTTCCAAGTTCTAAGGCCTTGTCTCTGTGTTTCCCACTACCTAGAGTCCATTTACCACGGGGATAGCCTGCTGCTTTGTGCACCATTTGCCATTCCTTCTGGCACTCCAAGAAAGTGGAGGTCTATGTGGCACAGAGAACCAGTAGCAGGATCAAAAGTTATAAAGCATCTATTAAAAAGAAAGTGTTCACAAGCATATTCTTAGCACAACACCAGATTGAGCAAGGGATTCAAAAGATCAGGGTAAAACACAATTCCTCTGTCCCTCCCTATCAGATGTGAAATATAAGGCAGGCTCCTTAGCTTAGAAAGTTACAGATCTTTACAGGGACATCATTATCTTCAAGCCTCCTTCAGGTGTGCAAGCCAGCAGTGTGGCAAGAGCCACCTCTTCCAGACCTCAGATAAGAGTCAGTCAGTCTGCTTGGAAGGAAGTAGAACCAAAGAGTCCCTCCTCCTTGCTCCCAGAAATTTTATCATTCCTCTTTCTCCACCAACTGACTGTGTCAGGCTGGGTCAAAAAAGCTTTTCCTGAAGTCTCCAGGATTTTCTTTCTGGAGTCCTTCTGCTACTTAACATCTCCAAGCCTCTGTTCCCTGATGGGGTAGGAGAGCTTGAGCATTCCATTGTCTCTTGCTAGACCTATTAGCATTTCTAAAAGGTGGTTGAGGTAAGCCAGAAAGCAATTGAACTGTCCCCCACACACACACATATACACCCTGCTGCCTGTCCTCTGCCCAGGGAGAAAAACTTTCTAAAATGCAAAGTGAAAATTTTGCTCAGTTCAAACCTCCAAAGAAAAAAAGGTATTTCTTCACAGACCTATCCCTCATGAATACATTTAACTCAGCATAATGATCATATGGATCAGATCTAACCAGCATGTTCCCATGAATGTAAGTAGTAAAATAAACAGAGGCCTGGACCCCTGTGCTAACATATTTATTTATATAAAGCAGAGGCTAGACACAACAGGAAATGCATGCCTGCCACTGAAAACCAAAGCCTTGTGTTCCCTTCTTCTCTTGTGGAGAGAGAAGACACCATGCTGTCCGTTGTCCAACCCCACCTTAGCGGGGAGGGAACTTTGCAGTGTAGAAACATCATGCATGTTTTAGTACCAGAGAGGACTGGAGAAGAACAAAGGCGAAGCCACAGGGCTGTCGTTTCCACCAGCAGCCATGTGTCTAACATAGATTTCTGCTTTCAGTAGCACAGTTGTTGCTACTTTTGCATTTGCCCCTATGCTGCTTGGGTAACCAGTAAAATCCCACCCATATTTTTACAGCCAATTACATTTTGCTATTATTTTCCAAGATGTTTGCAAGGCTTAAAATACATAAAAAGATGGCTATGACCAATGCTCCCTCTAAGCTGTGGAGTCTTGTGAGCAAAAATTGTACTTTGTGAGCCACTGGCATTAAAGTTGTGAGCGAGCGATTTGGCTACTGCATGAATCAGTTTGCTCTGGAGCCCTCCTTCCTGAGCGAAGACAAAAAAGTGTGAGCCGGAGGCTAAAAAACTGTGAGCTAGCTCACACTAATTCAGCTTAGAGGGAACACTGGCTATGACTGTAGCATATCAATGCTGGCATAGTCATTTCCCCCATGGGTGGTCACCTTGTGGTTTCTACCTCCTCCTGTTATGAAATGAAGCCCCTTGCAGTTGGTTGCCTGAGATGGGAGGAGGTTGTGCCACTTCCCTATGAAATGGCCACTGATGCCAGACCTCAAACAATGTGGTGCTTTCACACACGCTCAATAATTCCGTTTCAGTCCACTTTGGTGACAGTTTGCCGGTGAGTTTTGCCATTTCACACAGTAAAAACCAGTTGTGAAGTGCATTGAAAGTGGATTGAAAGTGCATTATTTTGTGTGTGTGAAAGTTGTGGGGCCACAATGGTGTATCCAGCTCTGTCAGCTGCTGCTGCGATGCATTTGAGGTGTGCTCTCTGGCCCTGTAGCTTGAGACTTACTACTGTTTAAGAAGAGAAGAGGAAGGGATTGGTTTTATGCCCCACCCTTCACTCCAAGTCTCAGAGCAGCTTACAATCTCCTTTCCTTTCCCTTCCCCTCCCCACAATAGACACCCTGTGAGGTAGGTGTGTCTGAGAGAGCTCTTTTGAGGACTGCTCTTGAAAGAACAACTCTGAAAGAACTTTGTGACTGACCCAAGGTCATGCCAGCAGCTTCCAATGGAGGATTGGGGAATCAAACCCAGTTCTCCAAGATTAGAGTCCACACTCTTAACCACTACACCAAATTATCCTCTGCTACTCCCATTGTTTGTGGGCGATCTGATGTTGGCAGTTTCAGAGACACAGCAATGGATATAGGAAGAGAGAGAGGAAGGAGACGACACATCCAAGAGAATACACAAAGGAAGGGTTTTTTTCTAATAGGAGGGATGACAGAGACTAATGAAACAAAACATAGAAAGTACAAAGAATTCAAAGGCAACTGAAGAGCTACAGCTGAAGAAAAATTACTGCAAACAATTTCCTGTCTCCAATAATCAGGGAAGGTAGAGCCTGATATTCAAAAATTATGCTCTCAGTTCCAGGTAACAAGGTATAGATTTTCACACTTCCCCACCCACGTCCGGTACAATTCCCTGTCACTACTATCAACAGTGGGCTTTTTGCCTTTGTAAAAATCAAGTAGCAGGTATAGGTTAGCCAAATTGCCTTATTTCTTTAATAAAGATGAGGAATTATGAATATTAAATGGCAATAGGCTTTAAGGGAGCAATAACCTGTGTATATTAGAGTCCAATTTATTCAGATCCCCAGAAATAGACCAGGAGACTAGAACTTAAATATGATTTCTTTTACTAAATAATTCACACTCACAATAGAAAATAAAACAATCACACACACAGGCAATACAGAGCTAGAAAATTAGACAGTTGCATGAGCAGGAAGTATCATTGGTGGGGTGATACTCTACCTGTCCAACGTGACGAAGTGATCCTGCAGCAAAAAATGGGGAAGATACTAGGGAAGGGGGCCATGTGGTGACCAGCAGCACACATGGTAGACTCCAGACAGCACTACGAATGGAGTCAGCTAGATAGGGTGCAGTTCAGTAAGCCGAAGAAGAAAGAGCGAACAATGGGCAGATGCTCTTCTTATATACCCTAAGAGGGGCTTGGGGGATGTAGTCCCTAGGAAGATACTAGAAGCTGCCAGTTCCTTAATGGGTCAAAAGAATGAAATTAAGTGTTGGGTAATTGATTTAATGTTTGCTAACAGTGACACCTCTTAGAGTGGATGGCTTAAGACAAAGAGAAAGAAAAGGTACTAATTCCAGGTGCTTGGCTAGTCAACGATCCAGTGATCTGCATCTGCATTATCTTAATGGGGGGTGGGCGTGTTGGGCTGCTCAGATAATCTCATCATGGCCAAGTTCTATTGTTTAACTTGAGGATGAGTACGTGCAATAATGCTAGGAGAAGGTGGGGGGGAAGCTGCCTGCATGCTGGAGAAGAAGTCCTTCTATGAAGTCCTTTGCAGGAACACCCAGGCTTCTGGTGTAAAGCATGGCTTCTGCTTGCTGGCTGATGCTTATTTCTGGCATCAGGGAGGTTGATTCATTTCCTGCATGGGTGCAGGTGCAAGGAGCACCATGGGTCCATGTCTGGCTGGCACACTGCTTCAGGGTGAGGCTTCCCTCAGCTGGGCATGTGTCATTGGGCTACCACACAGTTCAGTTCCTGGCATATTTATTATACAGTTCAGCTCACAGGGCAACATATATTGCCATAGTTAAAACACTATAGCAAAATACTTTACTGTTAATTGAAAAAAGCAGCAAGAAGCTTGCCAGGAGATGAGAGATGGAATGGTGGGCTGGGGTGGGGTAGGGAGCACGAAGGAAATCTCTCTGTGTGGTGGCTCCATCACCACTGTGAATATGTTCACACATCCTTGTCAGCAGTAAGATCAAAATGGAGAATTCTGTCCCCCATGGAATCAAGGCTGCTAACTCCAGTTTGGGAAATTCTGGGAGATCCGGGGATGGAGCCTGGGGAGGGCAGAGTTTGGGGAGGGGAGAGACCTCAGTGGGGTATAATACTGTAGAGACTAAACTCTAAAGCAGCCATTTCACCAGAGGAACTGATCGCTGTGGTTTGGAAATCAGTTGTAGCTCTGGGAGATCTCCAGTCCCTAGCTGGAGGCTGGCAACCCTACATGAAGCAACTGAAGTAGAACATTGGCTTCCCAATTCACACTGCTAGGAATGTGCTCTGAGCTGTCTTTTTGAATTTTGTATGTATCCTCCATCTAGGCTTGAGAGTCCCCAGGTCTGAGCAGGGATTCCTCTGGTTTTTGGGGCTTCTGCCTGCTACTGACCAACTGGCCAGTGGGGAAAACCTACCCCCAAATAGCCAGGTCCCTGCACGATGTCCCCAACATCATGATGTCACCCAGAAGTGACATCATAGTGCAAGGGATGTTGCACGGGGATGCTCTGGTTTGAGAATAAAACTCTATGGTTTTAAGCTGGTTTTATCATAGAGTTTTGCCCTCAAACCAGAGCATTCCCAGAGTGATGATATGACTTCTGGGTGATGTCATTCCATCAAGGATGTTGCGGAATGCCTTCCAAATCCCACCACCAGCGTGACGAGGGGATATAGCAACCCTATCTCTGTCTCTGTTATAGATCTCCCTCTACCCATTTTTAACACTAGTCCTCTGTGTCTGGCAAATGCTGGCAATTCCGATGTCATGGCCAGGGGCCAAGTATCCTCCTCCCACCTTTACAGCTCACTCTGTTCTAATCAATCACTTGCAACCCCATATTCCCCAGGCATCTTATCAATTTTGTTAAACTTTTAGTTAAAGGCCACCCCCTCCTCTGCCATCGATTTTTGTTCATTCTTTATTTGGTGGTTTAAGGCCGCTTTTTTATGGAACACGTATGTCAGGTGATCAGTTGCACTGAAATAAAACAAAAATCATCCGTATCTCTCGGCATGTACCTTCCTGGCCTCTAAAGGAATTTTTCACTGCTCAGATCATGACTCTCTCTTTCATAAATGCTGCATTTTGATATATGCTAATCAGGACCGCAGCAAATTTGAAAGGAGACCTGCCAGAAGGATTCCACAACTGGGATGGTGTTGCAGTGTAATGTAGTTTTAAGGATGTTCTCCAGCTTATCAGAAAAAAGGGTCGAAGAGGCAAGAGCTGCGTATATTTGATAGAACAGACAACGTGAGTCACAGAGGACTGACTACTTCTGGCTAGGAATGTGCAGCTCAAAAAAAACCCAGTATTTTTTTCAGACTGAGATATGAGGGAGCCAGAAGATATCAGTATTCCTGGTTTTCTGGGTTCCAAGCAATGGTTTGGTATTCACATCTGAGATTTTTGGGATTCCAATATTATTCCACTCCATTATTATCTATGGGGGATATTTCTGGAGGGCTGGAGGTTATCTATGGGGGATATTTCTGGAGGGCTGGTGCAATGAGCATATTGCACCAAAATTGCAGTAGAACTGCTGGTGCATGTCCTTTAAATAACACACAAATTTCAAGTGAATTGGATCAAGAGATCCAATTCTATGGGCCATTGAACAAGGTGCCCCCAGCCATCTTCTACTGTTTGCTGGGGGGAGGATTCCATTCTTTCTCTAGGGCAAAGAATAGCCAAAGACACAAGAGCAAACAAAGCAACAAAAGTCTCTCATAGCAAACAGAACCAACAAACCCAAAGAACCAACATAGAACCAGGAATCCCAGTAGAACTAGAGGACAATGTGACAAGCCTAACAGAACAAATGTACAAGCCAAGATTTCAACCTAATGTCAAACCAGAGAATCATCCAAGCCAAAAAAGAAGAAAGAGAGAGAGAGAGAGAGAAGAAAAGAAAAGAAAATTATTGTATGGCATTGTGTGTGGAATAGCCAGGAGATCCCCGGAGGTCAGTTTGGCAGCTGAGGCTGAGCTACGCTTATTTTTAGGCTGAGAGTGCTGTGACTTGCCTAAGGTCACCCAGATAGTTTCAAACGGGGAAGTGGGGAATTGAATGCAGTTCTCCAGATTAGAGTCTGCCACTCTTAACCACTACACCAAACTGGCTCTTGATTCTGTCATCCAAGCCAAACTGAATAGGACAGCAATTGCAAGCCCAACAAATTTAACATCAGAAAATCTGAGCCAATATACACCTCAAGAATCAAAGGCAATGTTGAACCCAAGAATCCACTGCAGAAAGCAAGCCTGACACAAAGCAACTCATGCAAAGAATACAACATTGCAGGCTTGAAAAGGCCTGCATCGAAGCCAAACCAACATGACAAGCCAATACCAAACCCCAGGAAGACACAGAAAGACCAGGTAAATAAAGAAAAACAGTCCTAGGAGACTTAAAATTTTGACTCATGATAGATTCCCAAGTATTTCTGTGAATAATTTCCTGATATCTCAAAAAAAAATCTCAGATGCCATCCGGAGACTCACATATAACTGGAAAATACCAATAATGTATTTTTCAGCTATATATTCAGACCAGAGATAGCTGAATGCACATCCCTACTTCTAGCCTCCAATGCTCTGACCTGATTTTGTTAGCCAGTATCTGACAATAAAAAAGTAGTATTCAGGTTCTGTAAATAAATGATTTCAGAGTGTGAATACACCTAACTCAAATTTATTAGCAAATAGTTCATGTGGTTATAAAGATGGTTAGCCCTGACCTGGATGGCCCAGGCTGGCCCGATCTTGTCACATCTCAGAAGCTAAACAGGGTCAGCCCTGGCAAGTATTTGGACGGGAGACTTCCAAGGAATACCAGGGTCATGATGCTGAGGCAGGCAATGCCAAACCACCTCTGAATGTCTCTTGCCTTGAAAACCCCACCAGGGGTCACCATAACTCAGCTGCGACTTGACAGCAATTTCCACCACCACTTCTGTCCCCAGACAATACTATGGCTACAAACATAAGAACCTTAGAAGAGCCCTAGTCGTCCATCAAGCCCAGCATCCCCTTTTGCATAGCTGGGAGAGCCAGTTTGGTGTAGTGGTTAAGTGTACGGACTCTAATCTGGGAGAACCAGGTTTGATTCCCCACTCCTCCACTTGCACCTGCTGATGTGACCTTGAGTCAGTCACAAGCTCTGGCACAGCTGTTCTCTCAAGGGCAGTTCTGGAAAGAGCTCTCTCAGCCCCACCTACCTCACAAGGTGTCTGTTGTGGGGAGGGGAAGGGAAAGGAGACTGTAAGCCGCTCTGAGACTCCGAGTGAAGGGTGGGGTATAAATCCAATCTCCTCCTCCTCCTCCTCCTCCTCTTTCTTCATAATGGCCCCAGAGGGGCAACAAACAGGACATAAAGGTCAAGACCTTCCCCTGAAGCTGCTTCCTAGCCTATGAAATGCTTATGATCTCTGATTGTGGAGGTTTCCTTATGGGAAAATTATGGATAATACTCATCATTACCTTACAGCTACCTTACAGGTGGCTGGCCTATGACTTCCAGACTCAAACACCCAGCAGGAACATCTACCCGACTCACACATTTGAAGCTCCTCAAGCTAGCCTCCCCAAACAGATAAGCAGTAGAGGCAGGGCCATCTTCAACATACCCTGAAATAGAGCAGCAGCAGCTGGGGCCCAGGCAGGGCCATAGCTAGCCAGGGGCAAGGGAGGGCTAAGCTCCCCTCAGATGTGCCCATCCCCTTTCCCTTGGATGCCAAACCCTCACCTTCCCTCCCTGCAATGCCTACCGCTGCCATCACTCCAAGCCCTTCACTGCAGACATGCTAAGAAAGCACATGGCTGGGGGAAAAGAAGAAGAGGAGGAGGAGGAGAAGACTAGATTTAAATCCCACCTTCACTCAGAGTCTCAGAGTGGCTTATAATCTCCTTTTCTTTCCCCTCCGCACAACAGACACCCTGTGAGGTAGGTGGGGCCAAGAGAGCTCTTTCAAGAACTGTTCTTGAGAGAACAGCTCTGAGAGAACTTGTGACTGACCCAAGGTCACACCAGCAGCTGCAAGTGCAGGAGTGGGGAATCAAACCCAGCTCTCCCAGATTAGAGTCCACGTTCTTAACCACTACGCAGAACTGGCCAGTCAGCCAGCCGCTCTCACCACTGCCCTCCTGACCAGCAGCCAGGCCCTTTGCATGTGCTGGGGCTGGGGCTGGGGCTGGGGCTGGCTGTGTGCTCGCTCACTCAGCCCTCTCTTCTCCCCCCAATGTGCTTTCTCCTGTAGTGAAAGGCTTAGAGCATTGGCAGCTGTAGGCTTCCTTCACCCTTCCCATCACAGAGCTGCTGTTGAGTTAAACAGCTGTACACAGGGAGGATTTGCACAGGGCATAGCCCTCTGCCAGGAACTCTGCCAAACCTCTAAAAGCAAGTCTGTCTACAAGAGTGAAAGTGCCCAATAATTAATATAATTTAGTTAATTTAATTAGCCACAGTCCCCCCCTCCCCCCCACAAAAAAGGGTCTCACTGCGAGGCTGGGCCCAGGACTTCTATTGGGGTCTACTGCTACAGTCCCCCACCTAGGCCCTCAATCCCTTCCTGCCTGCTTGCTCACTCTCTGCTGCATGAGCTGTCCAATGCTGCCAGAAATAGGGCTGGAAGTGCAGGTAAGGGAGAATGTGCAAGCGAGTGAGCTGGAGGGAATGATGCATGGGTCCCAAGCTCCTAGATGCCTTCTCCAATCAGGTAAAAAGTGTAGCTTCATCCTATCCATCATAGGCATATGAGTCCCTCAAAAATCACTCACTTTTCCAACCACCATTGCATCTGTCTTCTCTAGGGTCCTTTCCACACTTGGATCTCATCCCTGGTTTTATTAGAGTTCAATTTGTGACACAATACCTTGCATTTATCCCTGGTTATAACAACATCCGTTTATCGCAGGACAAGTGTGGGATGAAACCGGGGTGACCTCAATATAATGTGGAAACAAAAAATACCCCAAGATAATTACAGGGGTGAACTCAAGTGTAGTGTAGAATGTAAGTTCAGGGACAGGATTGAACCAGGATTTAAGGTCTAGTGTGGAAAAGACCTAGATTCAATTCTATCCAGACACTGGTTTAGAGTAGAGACAGCTGCAACTGGAGGCTTAGGCATTTCTTATTGCTAATCACTACCTTTTATCATTTTGATAAAATCCCTGAACCAGGGAAGTATTAATAATCTGGAAGCCCTGAAAATAGTCTGGCAAGATTTAACTAGCCAGGAGGGATAAGCATCCAGTTTACACGTGAGAACCTTCAGAACTCCAGGCACCCAGGCTACATTATAGTCAGGGAGGGCAATCCAAAATGGCCTAAGCAACCAGGACAAGCAATACCTAACAAAGGCAAAGGAACAGGACGGGTGGATTTTCCACCCTTGTATACAGCACGCTTATATTTCCCAAGGGTGGGATTCAAAGCCCTAATTTTCTACATCTTATATTGTAATAGTCAAGTATGGCCTGATCTGTGGATATGTAAATCCATGGATCAGGGCCACACTAACTATAAACAGATAGTTCTGCAAATTTGGGAAACCCCCTCCCCCAGCTTTGCAGAAAAATCTGAAAACTATCATTTTCAGCCTGCCCAGCTCCCACTCATTGTTGTAATGAAAAGGCAACTTTGGTATTTTCTTGTTGGAAAAAAGTCTCATAATAAGGCACTGGAATCAATACAGGCCCCAATAAAAGCAAAGATACACTTATCTCTCAACCCTACCAATTAAAAATTGCCCTCACCAGTCAAAATAGCACTACCCAATTAATCAACTAATCCTGCTGCCAGAATTCCATTGGAATCAACGGGATTTAAATCAGCAGCATTTGGGAATGCAGCCTAAGGCGTGACTGATCTACTGATTTAAACTGCTTTAAAACAAAACTTGCAGCCCTAGTTAAAATAGCTGGAGTGCCTGGGGAATATTTTCATAACCAGTGTGGAGTGATCACTTCTGGTGATAAGGGGATAGCAGAATGATTATCTACCAAGAGGTTGTTTGCAGAAATTTTCGCTGGTTGTTTGTTTATTATGCAAATGAGCTGTGCTTTAATTCAAATTAATTTTCATTTGAATTAGAGCACATTACAGCAATCAAAAGTGTTTTGTTATCCAGTTAATCTTGGCAGATACACATATATTGCACCCTAGCAACAGAGTATAAAATACAAAAGTCATAATTCTTTCGGGGGACATGTAAAATGCACTGCCTATATCAGGAGACGTACATTCAGTTTTTATAGCATGCTCCAACATGAAATACAGTTTCATGGAGAAGGATTTCTGATTGAAATCAGTTTTTTAAGTCACGGATTTTTAAATCTGTAATAAATGAACTGATCAGTACACGCCGACAATTAATCAAATAACAACCAGCTTCATGCTCTCCGACTGGTGTATACAGTTCTCTCCTCTGTTATGTTTTTGCAGCAATGCTGTCAAGTTGGTTAAGCTGAGAGAAACAGAGCAACTGGTCCAACATCACCCTATGGATTTCATGATCGAGTGAGGATTTGAACTCAGCTCTCCACTCACTCTGATCACTATGCAACACGGCCATGCTTAATTTTGCATGTTTACTCAGAAGTAATCCACAGTGACCACTGCAGCACCTGCTCTCCACACATGCACAGGATTGCAGTCTTAGGCTGCGGTCACACTGGAGGCTTGCACAATCTGGGCGCACCTCTAATTCCATTGGTTTAAACTGTTGCAGGGCAGACCAACCAGACAGCACACCCTGGGATGGTCTCCCCATCATTTTTGTTTTAATGCAGGTAGATGCATGCAGATATAGACAGCAAATCCCCCTCCCCAAAAAAACCCCAGTGGTGCAAACAGATCTGTGGGTTCAGACTTCCCTTTCAGGTTTCTTTTGGGGCAGGAGAGTTCAGACATCCGGGAAAGCAGAGTGGAAGTGCTGGCATCCGTAAACACCAGACTTTCCCCAGTGTCTGATTACTCCACTTGCAAAGCAGGGCAACACGGGGTGCCAATGACTGGGGCACGGAAGGCAGAAGTTGCTGTCTGATTGTGCTCTTTAAATCCACAAAGATAACACTACTGTATTGCGACATAAGAACATAAGAGAAGCCAATGTTGAATCAGGCCAATGGCCCATCTAGTCCAACACTCTGTCACACAGCGGCCAAAATATACCAGGTGCCATCAGGAGGTCCAGCAGTGGGGCCAGGACACTAGAAGCCCTCCCACTGCTGCCCCCTCCAGCACCAAGAATAGAGTGCATCACCTGCCCCAGACTGAGAGTTCCCATCTATACCCTGTGGCTAATAGCCACTGATGGACTTCTGCTCCATATGTTTATCTAATTCCCTCTTGAAACTGTCCATGCTTGTAGCTGCCACCACCTCCTGTGGCAGTGAATTCCATATGTTAATCACTCTTTGGGTGAAGAAGTACCCATGTGACCACAGCCTTAGTTTGGAGGAAAAGGGGTGGCTCTCCTTTCGCACATTAGACTTCCTAGTTAATACAATTCAGACTGTCCCTTGGGGCAAATTCTACAAACACACCAGTTAAATCAGTGAAGATTGTTTCAGAGGGTAGCTATGTTGATCAGCAGTAGAACAACTAGGTTAAAGCAGCACCTTAGAACATAAGAACATAAGAGAAGCCAATGTTGAATCAGGCCAATGGCCCATCTAGTCCAACACTCTGTCACACAGTGGCCAAAAATACCAGGTGCCATCAGGAGGTCCAGCAGTGGGGCAAGGACACTAAAAGCCCTCCCACTGCTGCCCCCCCCCAGCACCAAGAATAGAGTGCATCACCTGCCCCAGACTGAGAGTTCCCATCTATACCCTGTGGCTAATAGCCACTGATGGACTTCTGCTCCATATGTTTATCTAATTCCCTCTTGAAACTGTCCATGCTTGTAGCTGCCAGCACCTCCTGTGGCAGTGAATTCCATGTGTTAATCACTCTTTGGGTGAAGAAGTACTTCCTTTTATCTGTTGTAACCCAACTGCTCAGCAATTTTATAGAAACAAACAAGATTTAGGGGGCACATAAGCTTTAAAGAATCAGAGCTCCCTTGATTAGATAAAAGGAGCTTTGACTCTCAAAAATTCATACCCCGAAAATCTTGTTGGTCTCTAAGGTGCTACTGGACTAGAATCTAGCTATTTAAATCAGTGGATGCCTTTCATCAGCTTAGTGTATTTATTTACTAACTTCATGGATACCCCTGCCTTTCCCCCCCCCAAAGGGACAAACAAGTGGTTTAACACATTCTCCCCTTCTCTTTTATCCTCATGACAAACCCTGTGAGGCATTTTAACTGAGAGTGTGTTCCTGGCCCAAGGTTTCCCAGCAAGCTGCCATGACAGAGTGGGCAAGCAAATCAGGGTCTCCCAGATCTAAGCACAAGCTCCTAACTCAGACCATGAGCTCCTACTAAATGCAGCTTGGTAGCTAAGCAAAAAAAGAAGCTTCTTTTTTACCTGCGGAACAGCATCCGGTGCTTTTGTGCTGTCCATAGTTTCTCTTCACCAGCATCCCAGAAGGTCTCACTGTATTGTTAATTCATGAACAACACCTGCTTCTCTGAAGCACAGCACAGCTTCTCGCCCCCCTCCCCGGCTTCTTGGAATCTTATAACCAGCAGGATTATTAATTAATTTTCTCCTACTTCCTCATAAGCTCAGGGCTCAAAGAGAAAAGGAAAGGGCCCAACTTCCTTCTGGCACTTTGCCTCTCACAGGAGATGGGGACGAGTTTGTTTGCTTTCTCTTGAATAGCTATTTGGTTGTTTTTTTAAGTTACTTGCTTGGACTTGATAAATCAAAGCTACTGGCCTAGTATAAAGCACAGGTTTGCATGGGCAGAGGAATGTCTGTCGGGTGCTTCCCAAAATGTTAGCACCAGGGAGGAACTGCTTTGATTATCTATGGGCCCACCTTGTTTTCAAAAAATTGATCCAGTGGCCACAAGTGAGCATTTTCATCACAAAGTTGGATTTAAGGGCTTCCCAATTGTTGTGCTACCTTTCCTATTGTCAGACAGCGAATTCAACAGCAAATGTTTTATTCATATATACATATACACATATTGCAATATAAACATATATGGATTCATGTTTCTGTGCAATTGTTCCAGCTGGCCCAACTGATTGTTATTCCTGTCTGGAACCTCCACTATGCTGCACTATTCAAAAGCATATTAGGGATGGGTACAAACTGAACCATGAAGCAAAATGTGTCATGAATTTTGCCCTGTTCAGGGTTTGCAAACAGAAGTTCATGATGAATCTACCATCATGAACTTTTAAAGCAGTTCATGCCCATTTGTGGTGGTTCATGGATGGAGCAGAAAGCAGGGATTTAAAAGGACTCCCAGTCCTTTTAAACTCCTGCCTTCTGTTCCCCACAAAAGCCACAAAAAAGCCGAGTGGTGGGGAGGTGCTCCCCACCGGTCGGCTGTTTTGAGTTGTCTTGTGCAGTCCCTTTAAACTGCACAAGACAGCCAAAACAACTGAGTGGCAGGGAGTGCCTCTCCACCGCACAGCTGTCTTTGAGGAGTCTTCTGCAGTCTCTTTAAACTTTAAAGGGACGGCACAAGACAGCCCCAAACAGCTGAGCGGTGGGGAGCAAGCTGATCCCTGTCACTCAGCTGTTTTGGGGCTTTCTGCAAACCCCATTGAAAGGGACTGTGGTCACTTTCAGTGGGGTTTGCAAGACCACAAATCACAGCAATAGCTGGAGACAGGTTTCCAGGCCTAGGCCTCTACACCAATGTACGGTGTGAGACCCACATTCAAACTCCCACTCAGTGGTGAACCTTGCAGGGTATCTTTCTCTCTCTCTCTCTCCCTCTGCAAAATGAGTACACAACACTGTTGTTAGGCTAAAATGAGGAAAGGGAACCCATGTGTACCTCTCCAAGCAACTTGAAGTTAGGCTAGGATTTAAAAATATGATACATTAACAAATACAGAAAGAGGAAGTTGGCTCTTGATTACAGGATAAACAAGCAGAGAACACTTGAGGACTCACAGGCAGGAATCTCCCCTCCCCATGCTCTGAGCCTCCTCGCCATGCTACCTCCATTTCCCCTCCCCCTCACATCCTCCGGTCTCTCACATCCACCTACCTACCTTTATCTGTCTTTCCACAGCTTTCAGTTTTCCCTCCAGTCTAGGGTTGCCAACTCCAGGTTGGATATTCTGGGAGATTTGGGGGATAATCTTGTGAGAGTTAGTTGCTGTAGATTTTCCGGGTTGTGTGGCCGTGGTCTTGGCATTGTAGGACCTGATGTTTCACCAGTAGCTGTGACTGGCATCCTCAGAGGTATAACACTGAAAGATGGAGTAGTCTCTGCGTCAAAGTGAGCAGAAAAATGGTAGGCAGCTGACAATAGCACTACAGATACGATTAGAGTTATCTTTTCTTTCTCCTGTAGTTTGTAGTTCCCCACCCTGGAATTTTCTGTTGTAGTATTATAGCATATAGAAAAAGCAATTAAAAAATCCCCTTCAGGGGGCCAAAAAAAAATAGCCATTCCACACGCAAAAGAACGTCCTCAGGAAACAGGAAACCTCCTCAGGAAACAATCCATAGACAAAAGAACCTCCTCAGGAAAGCTCCTCCATTAGCATATTCATAGCCTTGGAGAACTACTACAAGATAATGACTCAGCCCTACCCCACCTTCTGGAATAGATATAAATTACCTGCCTACCATTTTTCTGCTCACCTTGACACAGAGAGTACTCCATCGTTCTGTGTTATACCTCTGCGGATGCCAGTCACAGCTACTGGAGAAATGTCAGGTCCTACAATGCCAAGACCATGGCCACACAACCTGGAAAATCTACAGCAACTAATGAACTCCGGCAGTGAAAGCCTTCGACAACAAATCTTGTGAGACTTTGGCATTTTAATTTTTTCCCCCTTTTTGCCCACCTCCTGTTTTATTTTTTTTATTTTTTAAAAAAATATATGCATACCTACAGTTTCTCCCCAGTTTACAGAAATAGTTTCCTTTTCTGTCCTTGGTCCCGCTGTGCAGGTTTTTTGATCCACACTGTAAGACATGGTTCAGCCTTAGATATATAGATGAGGTGCAACTGTTTACCTAAGATATCAAGTCTGCTTTTAAATGCTCTTCTATATAAACAATGAAGGGTGTAGCTCATGCATGACATTGCAAAGCAAATTTCTATATGTTTATTTTCCCTTAGTGAATTTGAAAGGACTGTGCACCTCAGGCAACAATCACTCAGTCAGAGAAAGCTTTATGGTATTAATTGACTGTATGTTTTGTAGCAATTAATAGTTAACTCATGGAATACACCTCAAAATTTGGTAAAGGACGCTAGTTTGGAAGGGTGGTTTTTTTTTAAGGATCAGACAATTTATTGAAGATAATGGCTACTACCAATGGCTACTAGCCTTTATATACAAAATTTTATTTATTTATTTATATTTACATTTATATCCCTCCCTCCCTGCCTTCCGGCAGGCTCAGGGCAGCTAACAACATACCTAAATATACATTAAAATTCAGTTAAAACTATCAATCAATTTAAAATCGTGCTTCATAAACATAACTTATATTAAAAGATGGCGAAACTTCCAATCACTGTCAACTGAACGGTGTCCCTCAGTTCGCACCCGGCTATGAAGCCTCAACTGGTGGTACCTGTTGGTACTGTCAGTACCAATGATGGTACAATTGTTGGCACAGTTGGTAATCAGGCCAGGGCCATCTCAGTCGAATAAAAACGTCCACATTATAGGTTGGATCCTACAAAGCACAAGCAGAATATACTCATGGATGTGGATCCCCCCTGCATACCCCTTCTCCTTGTAGTCCAGTGGACCTGTAAAAAGCTGATGCCAGGGGACCGGCACAAAGAAAAAGCAACACAAGATGGCTGGTATCAAAGAAGACTCTTTAAACATAGGAGCTCCTCTAGCCAGTGGAAGGATTGGTTTCACCTGTTTCCTCCTCGCTACAAAACCCATCCAGAGTTTTTTGTCCATGCAAATCCCTTGGCCCTCAGTGGTTCAAAAGAAACTCCTGGGGAAGGAAAAAATGCTTCCATTCCCATAAGCAACTTCCACTAGATTGGCTTCCATCAAGCTCAATTCCCCCCCACCATTTGATAGAGCAGTGAAGGGAAATGAGAAGGGCAAAATGGCATTCCATGAAGCTGTGACATCACTTCTGGCTGCATAAGCAGAAGTAATGTCACTGTGTCATGTGACACTCCAGGGTTCACCCAAAACTCTGGATTTTCATAGACTCATGGAATTAAAAGTTGGAAGGGGCCTATGGACTGTTCAGTCCAACCCCCTGTGCAATACAGGATAACCAAAGCACCCCTGACAAATGGTCATCCTGGCTTCTGCTTAAAAAACACCAAGGAAGAAGAAGGCAACACACCCATGGGCAACCCATTCCACCACTGAATTACCCTTTCTGTTAAAAAAAAATCCTAATATCCCTTTGATATCTTCCAGTTTGGTGTATGGTTAAGTGTGTGGACTCTAATCTGGGAGAATCAGGTTTGATTCCCCACTCCTCCACTTGCAGCTGTTGGATGACTTTGGGCAAGCAATAGTTCTGACAAGAGCTATCTTTGAAAAGGAAGTTCTCTCAGAGCTCTCTCAGCCCCACCAACCTCACAGGGTGTTTGTTGTGGGGAGGGGAAGGGAAAGGAGTTTGTAAGCTGCTCTGAGACTCTGAGTAAAGGGAGGGGTATAGATCCAATCTCTTCTTCTTCTTCTTCCCAATTCTCCATAATTTAACCCCATTATTGTGAGTCCTATCATCTGTCACCAACTTGAACAGCTCCCTATCCATTTCAGAATGACAGCTCTTCAAATACTTCAGAGGACTAATCCTATCCCCCATCAACCTTCTCTCCTCCAGGCTGAACATCCCCAGTTCCCTCAGCCTCTCTTCATAGGGCTTAAGTCTCCAGTTCCCTAATCATTGTCATTTTACCACAGAATTTCAGGTGAATCCTAGATAGTTCCACAACACAGAGACATTACTTCTGGTTACTCAGCTGTATGTGACATTTCAAAATCATAGGATGCCATGTGTGTAAGTGCTACCCACCCCCCAGTCTCCCAAGGGTTGCCAGGGGCTGGCAACCATACCCTCCACTTGTGCTTCAAAGGATTCAAACTGCTCTGTCTCTGAGTACGAAATGCTGGGAATGAACAATGGAGGATTGCAGTTAATCTCATGGCCTTGTTGTGGCACTTAGCTTACTATTGGTGGGGGGGGGGAGGAAGAAGAGGAAGAAGAAGAAGACAACGACAACAACATTGGATTTATACCCCGCCCGTCACTACCCGAAGGCGTGGCTTACAATTTCCTTTCCCTTCTCTTCCCCACAACAGACACCCTGTGAGGTAGGTGGGGCTGAGAGAGCTCTTTCCAGAACTGCTCCTGAGAGAACAGCTCAGAGAGAACTTGTAACTGACCTAAGGTCACACTGGCAGCTGCATGTGGAGGAGTGGGGAATCAAACCCAGTTCTCCCAGATTAGAATCCGCGCTCCTAACCACTACACCAAATTGGCCTAGACTAGATGGACCCAGCCTGATCAGTGAGCTTCAACTGGAGTAACTTCTCTTAGGATTGCACTGTCAGTCCTTGAAAAAAGTAGCAAGTCCATAGAAGACACAGATACGTGCCACCAAAATAATTTCCTGAACATGTGAATATACGAATATATCAAGTCTTTATCTATTTAGGCCTGGCAGCTTTAATAGAATGTGCCCCTGCCGCAAAAAGACCTTTGTACAAACATTGGTTTATTATTAACCAGCTATTTTTCAGATGTTTTAGTCCTGTGTCTTGTATAGTCCTAGTTTGGCCTCCATTCAAATGAAAAATGAGGGTTTTGACAATGTGGAATACTTTAGATATTTTTATGGAGGTTTCATGAATCATTCAGATATCATCTTTCAATATAAACAAATGGTTCCATCAAACTAAATCTGAAAATAGAGGTCAGTTCTATGGTTTAAGGGGCCCATCTACCGCCCTTTTGAATACTGGGACAGATTTTCTTTAAAAAAAAAAATGAAAGAATCTTATAGCATTCTTTGTATAAAGTGATTGGAAAGTACATGGGCACATGGGGTAAAAATGTCTGCAGTCAGGATAGAGATCAGGTATCCAGAGGATCCAAAATACGTTCATAAGACACAACAGAGAAATAGCATCAGGAACAAGCCAATGGTCAAGATCCATGGAATGGAGATCCAAGGCTAAGCAGCATGGTGTAGTGGTTAAGAGTGGAGGACTGTAATCCAGAGAATTGGGTTTGATTCTCCACCCTTCACATGAAGCCATCTGAGTGACCATGGGCCAGTCACATTTTTCTCAGAACTCAGCCCTACCTACCTCACAAGGTGACTGTTGTGGGGAGAGGAAGGGAACGCGATCATAAGCCACTTTGAGACTCCTTAAGGTAGAGAAAAGCAAGGTATAAAAACCAACTCTCCTTCTTCTTCAGGATCATAGTTGAGGCCAGGAAGGAGGTCAGAGTCTACAAAGCAGCCCAGGGCCAGGCAAGCAATAAGTTAAAAATAAGAAGAAGTCGTGGACATCTACCTTATACCAAGTAAGACCGTTAGTCTATCAAAGTTGGTCTCATCTACTGTGACTAGCAATGGCTGTCCAGACAGAGTCTCAGTCAGATATTTTTAACATCACTTACTAGGTGATTCTTTCAGAGGGCAGCCATGTTAGTCTGCAGTAGAACAGTTATATTCAAATCCACTAGCACCTTAGAGCCCAACAAGATATACAGAAGTCCATCAGTGGCTATTAGCCACAGGGTATAGATGGGAACTCTCAGTCTGGGGCAGGTGATGCACTCTATTCTTGGTGCTGGAGGGGGCAGCAGTGGGAGGGCTTCTAGTGTCCTGGCCCCACTGCTGGACCTCCTGATGGCACCTGGTATATTTTGGCCGTTGTGTGACAGAGTGTTGGACTAGATGGGCCATTGGCCTGATTCAGCATTGGTTTCTCTTATGTTCTTATGTTATGTTCTTAAGATTTCCAGGGTATAAGCTTTGGAGAGTCAAAGACTCTTCAAGGCTTGTAGTCCAAAAATCTTGTGGGTCTTGTTGGTTTCTAAGGTACCACTGGACCTTATCTTTCTAAGCTTTTCTAGCTTTGCTACGTGATCCTTTAGATGCTAGGGATTTAACCTGGGACCTTGTGCATGCCCAGACGATGCCCTGCCACTGAGCCGGGGCCCACCCAGGTATCAGGCTCAGCAGAGATAGCACAGGCTTCATACTACCAACAGTGTTGCACATCCTGAAGGGTTCAGCTTGAAGGTAGCCACTTTATGGCTCCAGACTGAATATTTCACACGGTTGCTCCTTATAGTTCTCGTTGGATCCCGCTGGACAGGTTGTGCTTTCTGTGCTGTCCACCTTGAGGAAGGTGTTTGGTCCACAGGAGACTGCCCCAGCAACTCTCCCTGAAAGAAGGGAGGAAGCTCTAACGGTATACAGAACAAGGCTACGGAGCCACTGGCGCCAAGTTGTGGGTTCAATCCCTCAGACCTTCTGACAGCCACAACAGCATTTCTAAAAATCATTTGGGTGACCCTCCATCCATTCTAAGGAACACAGGATCTCTCTGATCCCTCCTTGACAATCTAGTTATAAAAAATGAGGAAGGAAAGGAGTGGCAGAGTGAAAAATAATATGAGGAAGTAGCCGAAGAACTCCTGCCAAGACAGCAAAATCCCCTGAGATGCCCAGGTAAATAAGAAATTGGCCCTCTTCTTTCCTCCTATTGGACTGGGAGGCAAAACTTTAATTCCCCTGGGCCAGCAAAACCCTTCGAACTGGCCCGTTCACAGGGACAACTTTGAATTTCACTTCATAAAGGCACTTGAAGGGGAATCCTATTGAGCTTCTGTTCTCTTTGCCTGGTTACAATTCTATATTGGCCGATAACGAAGTAAAGAACGATCCTTATTCTTAAGCTGGAAGATCAGGTGAAAAATAAGGAAGTAAAGAAAGATCCTAATCAGCCAGTATTAGGTGACTTGTTTCTGCTTCAGGCAAAGGGGGAAAAGCAGCTGTGTGTAGGAGAAGTATCACACTGAGCTGAAAACCGCAAAAATGTTATCGATAAAACAGGGCTATTGTCTATATATTACAGTGCTCAAATAACATTGTTCTGGGAATGGTGTTGGGTTAGGGTTGCCGGAGCCCCTCAGTGGAGGCAGGAGTCCCCCGCCACCAGGCCCTGTCCCTCCACTGTCAGTCAGCTGGCTAGTGGAAGGGACTTACCAGTAAAGAGAGTGAGGCCCAGCCTATGTTACCGGCAATGTGGCAACATCTGGAAGTGACATCATCACACCAGCGACACCCAGACAAACTCTATAGTAGAAGCCATTTTTACCATAGAGCCTTTGCCCAAATACCAGAGTCTTGTCCTGACGTTGCAATATGATGACAATGGAAGTGATGTAACCACATTGCTGGCAACATCACCTGGACCTCCCTCCTGTTCCTGGTAAATCCCACCAACCTCCACTCCACCTGTTGCCAGGAAGGACCTGGCAACCCTATACTGGGTTGTGCCAAGTTAAGAAAGGTCTATCTGTAGGCTTGGAACTAAAAATGTTAATAAAGTTGCACCCACATTTGCTTTAAAATGCTTCCCTAAATAAGCATTGATGGCTAGTTGCTACTGGTTACCCCATCTGCTAGGGTGGGTAATGGAGCCAGAAGGTGTTAGCAGAGCAAATCTTTCCTCAGTTTCCCCAAGCAGTCTGCCATTTGTCCCAAAAGTTGGGTTTTTCTGCATTCTCATTTTGCTCACTTGTGTGGTCTTGTTGCCTTGGGGGGGGGATCTGTTCTGCACATTTTTTACTCCTTCTAATGGTTGATTCAATATTACATTGCTGCATGTCCAGCATATCTCCCTGTAGATTTAAACTGCATGTTTGTATGTTGGACATAAAGTGATGTAATATTGAATCAACCTCTAGAGGGAGCAATACACATGAGCGACAAAAAAAAACCCTGACGCAACAAGAACACATAAGCAAGAAAAACCAGAATGCAGAAAAGACCGTCTTCTCTGGGTCCGGAAGAGCCTCAGAAGCAAATGCGGGGGGTGGGGGGTGGTCAGCAGTAGCAAGGGAGAATCAAGTGGAGCCACCTACTTTTTCTCTTCTCCTGTTTATGGTTTGCATCAGCAGAAGATGGAATGGAGGCAATTGTACCTGCTTCCCCTCCTCACTGCAGTGCTTCATAATATTGTCGGCACGGGTCTCCTGATCATCAGAGAGGAGGTTTGGGACAAACAGAAGGCTGCCTGAGGAAAGCAAAGGACGATCTGCTCTTCTAGGGGATCCAGCTATAGCCAACTGAAGCAGGTAGCTGGGATGGAAGTATAAGCTGCATTAGGGTTGCCAGGCTCTCAGGAAAACAAGTGGCTTGGTTGTGGAGGGGTTGAAAAAAAAGAAGGTGCAAGGTCAGCCCCACACCATTTTTTTAGACATCACTTTATGTGAAAAATCTGCCAAACTACTGACTGTAGTTCCAGACATGGTCTGGATTCTACCTTCTAAATCTGAAGCCTTTTAGGCCACGCCAGAGTTTCAGGACTGTTTCAGTTCAAGAACGGGCAAAACTAGACTGCATCTATGAATTATACACCTCAGAATCAGCCTTTATGTGCTGCAAATCGTAGGATTTGGGTTGGTTTTTTAAAATAAATAAATAATGACACTGCCTTTCTCCCAATTCAGGACTCTGGGTGGTGTACAAAAATAATAAAACTCTAACCCTGATCTGGATGGCCCAGGCTAGTCCAATCTTGTCAGAATGTGGAAACTAAGCAGGGTCGAACCTGGTTAGTATTTGGGTGGGAGACCACTGAGGAAGTCCAGGGTCGCTACATACAGGTAGGCAAAGGCAAACCACCCCTGGATGTCTCTTACCTTGCAAATCCTACAGACGTGACCATGAGTTGGCTGCAACTTTTGACAGCACTTTCCAAACACCAAAGAGAATCGGATGAACTTCTAGCCTTTCTCCAGCATTTATGCAGATCCCCGGGCAGAGTTCTCTCTTTCTCTCTCTCCATGGAAAGCAAGCACATTTTCAGGTGCTTCCATGATCTATTGGCTTGTTCCAACACCAAAATGATACCAAAAGTGACCTGTGCCAATACGACAGCCCATATTTCACAATGGAAAAACAATTACGCTCCTTCAAAGGCTCTTCTGAAGAACTCTATAGTGCATCTTTTTCTAGATTATCGGAGTGGTGGTGGCATCTTTCTTCCATCCTCTATTAGGCTGTTCCAGAGCACAGGGGGACACCACTGAAAAAGCCTGGGCCCAGGCAGTCACAGTCCCTACCTTCTCACAGGAGGGAATGTGCAACAAACCATCTTGCAAATATCTCAGCTACCACTAGGGCGGAAATCTCCTCCAGGTGGCAGGTGGAAATCTCCTAAGATTACAACTCATCTCCAGGTGACAGAGGTCAGTTCCCCTGGAGGAAAAGGCCACTTTGGTAAGTGGGCTCTATGGCATTGTCCCTCGTTGAAGTCCCTCCCCTCCCCAAACCCCGCCCTTCCCAGGCTCCACCACCAAAATCTCCAGGTATTTCCCAACCTGGAGCTGGCAACCCTAGCTACCACAAGGGCTCGTTTGAGAGAGAATGTTGTGCAGATATGAGTGTGTGTGTGTGTGTGTGTGTGTGTGTGTGTGTGTGTGTGTGTGTCCCGGTTATGTAGGGGGTTATAGATCACAGCAGACATCCTGGACTGAACCCGGAAACAAACAAACAGGCAACCAGTATTTGGTGCTGGGTTATTCTATGACAGCCATTTCCCCCATAACCTAAAGCTGTTTGTGTATAATGTGCATCTTCCTTCCATCTCCTCGTAGTTCCGATCTGCAGGAAGGGTCACAAGTATGGAGAGAACCAGAGGAGAGGGGGAAACGGGGCAGCCTGAAGGAATGAAAGGAGGTGGGTTAGTTGTCGTCGGTTTTTTTCGCCCCATGGCAATAAAGAAAAACAAAGCTCTGCTAACAAGGATCAAGAAGGGTAGTCGACACGTACCAGAGCGAATACATATTGCACTCCAAAGAATCCATGACTCAGCCCAGGCTAATGGGTACTTGCTGGGCTGCTGGATAACAGCGCAGCGACACGGCGGGGTCTCCAAGGACCGCGATATCACTAGGTTGGACTGGCGTGCACGGCACACCAAATAAAGCTGTGTTTTTTGCATCAAGCTGCAACACACAAAGGAGAGGAAAGCAATACATTTAACAGTTATGGATCTCCGGGGAAAGATAAAGAGGCAGGTCAAGAAACATTTACCGGAGAAGGAGAGCAACAAAAAAAATTTCCTTCCCTTCTCCATCTGTGCCGTACTTAACTAGTACAATACAGCAGGTTGACTGGAAATGGGGATATCGGGATGGCAAACCAGAACTCTGTGGACCGCTTAAGACTACAGGTGGGTCTCAAATGATTCGATGCCCTTCCCTGCCAAAAGAAATCCCTCCATCTAGAAAACTAGCATGTCACTACATAGGCTAGACTAAAACCCATCTCATACAGGGCCAGATTAGATAACATGGAAGTAGAGCTGTGATTGGCTCCGCTATTTCTAAATGTTAAATGCGGCTTGGGGAGGAAAGGAATCAAATCAGGACCACGGCATGGAAAGATGGGGTGAACCCTTTCCTTTGTGTTGCCTTTTCAATTTTAGTCAGTCCTCTCTCGATGCTGAAATGTGCCCTGCAGAAGGAAGCAGGGGTGATTTCAATAGCTGGGACCCTGCGCTGATTCACCCCACACATATACTTACATGGAGATGCTTTTAACTTTTTTAAAAAAAATAACAGGAGATCTGATTGCACATCTCCCAAGCACTTGGACAGGAAGAGTGTTGTGGTTCAGAAACTGTTGCTGATGGGAGAAATGTGACATCAAAGAAGACTGCATGTATCCTGGTGGGCGAAGGCCCTGTCTCAGGCATAGTACACTTGGACTAAAAAGGTGAAGGGCCAGTACTTGTTTGGGGAGGTATTGAAGGCTGAATTGCAGGAAAGGATGGTTTTCATGTGCATGAATTTGGAGACGACTCGCATTATGAATGCAGCAGCAGTGAAGCTCGCTTCAGTCCTGTGAACAAAATGCTATTATCGTTATAAAAATGTATTCTTATAACATAAAGTTAGTTACACTCATTGTTATAGTTCTTAGATATACAAGACTGCATATTATTACTGGCTTATGTATGGTTAGTTATGGTGTAGTATCCCCAGAAGAATTTGTATACTTTTGATGTATTACATATTGATGTGATTACTGTTATTGTAACTTGTTTATAGATGATAAAGTTTGTATTTTGGTTATTGCTTCTAAACTTCAAGAAATTTCAATAAAATGTTTTTTTTAAAAAAAAAAACCTTGTTCTGGTTGGGTTTGTTTTCCTTTGCTTTTCTTTCTCATATAGTAGAGAAATCATAGAATCATAGAATGTTAGAGTTGGAAGGGACCTTGCAGGTCATCTAGTCCAACCCCCTGCACTCTGCAGGAGCGTAGCTGAAAGATAGCTCTACATACCTACAACATACCCAAAAGATGATCCAGCCTCCACTTGAAAACGTCCAGGGAAGGAGCATCAACCACTTCCCGAGGCAGACTGTTCCACTGCTCAACCACTCTTACAGTTAGGAAGTTTCTCCTGATTTCTAGCCGATAACGACTCCCTCGTAATTTCCACCCATTCGATCTAGTCCCACAATCCAGAGCAAGAGAGAATAGATCTGCTCCATCTTTTACATGACAGCCCTTCAAATACTTGAAGACTGCAATTATGTCCCCTCTAAGTCTTCTCTTTCCCAGGCTAAACATACCCAACTCTTTCAGCCTTGCCTCATAAGACTTGGATTCCAACCCTCTCACCATCCTGGTTGCCCTCTTCTGGACACGCTCGAGCTTGTCCGCATCCTTCCTAAAGTGTGGTACCCCAAAAAAATCAGAGAATCCCAGCCTGGAAAACTAGTGATCCGCCAAACCAAACACATTTATTCTGTGTCCCACCCATCTATTAGTCTGAGGGTTGCGTGAATCACTCAGTAGCTTGACTGCAGGGCCATAGAGATTATGAAAGGTAATAGGAAAAAAGATCATCCATGTTCCTTCTGCTGCCCAAAGTCTCACTGATGGCTTCCTTTTCTTTGCTACATAAATACTTCCAGAAGGGTCTTCTTACTTAACAGTAGTTGTCCCATGAACTGCCATTTGCTGTTTGAAGCAACACCTGGTTAGAGCCCTGAGCTTGCTTCTAGCCCCTCCAAGTTTCAGCTGGCTTTGTCTGCTTGTCCCAAGTCACATTGAGGTTTGCTTGCATCAGTCCCAGGAGCAACTTGACACTTTTGTCCCAGCCCCATGACTCTCTGCTAGGAAAGCCAATAGGTAACCCCCAAGAGAGCAGCACCCTAACCTGGACCTCCTGATGGCACCTAGTATTTTTGGCCACTGTGTGACAGAGTGTTGGATCCAACGGCCCATCCAACATTGGCTTCTCTTGTGTTCTCTTATGTTCTTATGGATGGCCCAGGATAGCCTGATCTCATCAGAAACTAAGCAGGGTTGACCCTGGTTAGTATTTGGATGGGAGACCACCAAGGAAGTCCAGGGCTGCTTAACAGAGGTAGGCAATGACAAACCACTTCTGTTCATCTCTTGCTTTGAAAACATTACAGGGTCACTATAAGTCAGTTGTGACTTGATAGAACTTTCCACCACCAAGAGAGCATCAAGAGCACTGGAAAGTCCAAATGCACACACGTGAAGCTGCCTTATACTGAGTCAGATCATTATCTATCCAGTTTGATCTTATCTACTCGGACTAGCAGCAATTCTCAAGGGGTTGCCAGGGACAGACAATATCCCAGGGGTTGCCAGGGACTGACTGGCAACCCTAATAAAGAACGCTTTACATGGCATGGAGCTGTTTGTGATCACCTGCTACTACCTGCAGGTGGAATACCTTCTCCAGAGCCAGTCTTCAGGGGCTGCTTCAAAAGTGGGAAACAGAGGGGGGCGGCATCAAAGGTATGGCTAGCTACATGGCCGATTGGCGATGCTGGGCTTGCATGAGCCCATGTTAATTAAACCCGGCACAACCACTTCAGACACTAAACTCAAACCCAGATGCATTCTATCTCTTGTCTCACTCGCTCAGTTTGCTTGCGATAATCAGTTCTGAATGCCCTGCGTTAAGCACTGGAGCAGCAGTGATATCTCGGGGTGACCCTTGATTAAGTCTGTGTAACAGAGAAGAGGGGAAGCAGCTCTGAACTTCATTTGACTCGCCAGCACTCAGTCCCGGTTCATTCTGTCTTTCTTTCACCTTCTGGGCTGTTAATATCTTAACTCTGGACAAAAGAGGTGTATGCCTCTGGGCACGTGCAGAGTCTCTTCCACTCCCCATGGTAAAGCTGAGGCCAGAACCTAAGCAACTACAGCTAAGAAGGCAGGGCTCCTAGCACCTTTCACCTTGCAAATGAAGCACGACAGGTGATATATAAAAGGATCCCTCTGTGGTCACACAAAAACTGGTGGATGGAAAAATGCAAGGCTGTTTGCATACATTAATTTCAACCCGGCTTTCCTCCTCCCTCCCCTGTTTTGCTGAGGGTTTCCATTTCAGTCTGTCTCTGAAGCCACCCACAAGACCTTAGCCACGTGAACCAGACCTCCGTCTGAAGCCTCCCTGCATTCTCTCAACGGAATTTAATTCTGATGCAGAAGCTTCATTCATCAGCAATCAAGGATGATCAGACCTAAAACCACATTTGTTTTCCATTTGCAAACAAAAATAGCAGATTGCACGTTACAGCATGATTCCTAGGAATCTATATATAGTTATACGGATTCTATATAACAACATGCGCACGGGCACCTCGCAGGCAACTGGATTCTGGATATGTGGGACAATTTGTGTTAAATCCATCCTGCTTTGCTCTGATGCTGCAACAGCCATTCTGAATTGAACTGCAAGGTGTACTTATGATCTTACCGATGTACATGGCCAAGAGGGTATCAACAGCTGCATTTTTGGTAAGAAACATGGGTTGGATCTGCCAGGAGCAACAAAGACAGTGAAATATACCTAACATAGAGTTGACCTGGTGTGTTACACAACTGGCTGATGGGTGTGGTTTGACATGTAGCATTGGTTCACACCAGTGGCATACCAAAGGCAAGGCAGGGGGTGCAAGGAAGGCCCTCGAAGCCACATGTCATGCGGCGTCCAGCTAAACGTCTTCTTCCCTTTTATTTTTAAGATGCAGTTCTGGCTGCAGCCACCAGGGGCACAGGGAAATGTGAGCATGGCAAAAAGCACTCTAGGATCGGCTAAACTCTGAAGCAAACTGGCATAACAGATGGTACTACTGAGCCAGCATGTTGATAGCTGCTACAGTAATTGCCAGCCTGCAGGTCATTTTCTCTAATAGTCTAGCCTTTCTCTTTTTCTTTCCTTGCACTCAGGTCAACCAGATCTTGCAAAGCAGTGGTTAGGATGTTGCAGAAGGATGAAACAACCTTTCCCTCTCTTAATTTCTCTCCCTGTTTTCCACATGGTTCTCATTCATTTCTGTCTCCTTGTTGAGATCCACATGTTCTGTAAGTCTGGCTAGATGTATTTGATCTGGTGACAGATAGCTGTCAGCCAGGAATCTCTGTTAGAGCTGGCTATAACCGGTTCAGGGCAGTCTTGCCACTGCTATCACAGTGACTCAGCACTGAAGCCTGATTGGCTGGTGTTTGTATAAATGTACAGTGAGTGATGTACAGTTTCTCCTCCCCATTTGTATGATTGCAGCAGAGCACTTTGACACTCTGTTTGATGGTGGCTGTGGTGTGTAAATAAATGTATAGTTTGCACCTAGCTGAAGCCTCCAGTATTTATTTGGATACTCGCACTCTCTTCTGGCCCACTCGTGCCTACCACTTCCGCTGTTCGAACCCGCGACACTCCTTTCACTTAATTTTTCCATGCCCCCCCTTTAATTTTCACTTCTTGGTCTCAATACCTTTTCATCCCTATCCTGCTTGATGACAGAATGTATTTAAAAGCAGCATAGCAGCAAACCTTTGTTAATATTATGAACAGAAGGCACTGGGTCTGCTAGGCACTGTACATTGCACTGGTTCTGCTGGGCTTCCTAATCTCTCCCCCCACCACCGTTTGGACTGTGGTTATGAGCTTGGCATCAGCTGGCATTCCCACAATGGCACTGGGTTCTGCTGGGCACTCTGTGATTACACTGGTACTGCTTGGTACTCCAGACATTGCACTGGTTCTGCTGGGCTTGCAAAAATGGCCCCTTCCCTTCAATTTCTACTTCAGAGATTCTCTGCTTTGATTTTAGTCCACTGGAAACAATGGAGAATGGGGGCACCTTCTTTGGGGGGTAGTGAGTTTCTAAACATCCAGTGTGGTGAAGCTGGCGATCACTATTTTGTCATGCTTTGGCTAGTGTTGGTTAGTAAAAGTTAGTACAAAGGCAGACTCCTAGATCTCAAAAATGCCTTGTAGATGTTTGGGATGGTCAGCTCTTGGGCTTCAAAATGGAGAATAGAAGCCATCCCAAGTGCCTGCTCAGAACACAAATGGTGTGATGGAATTTCTTTTCTTTTTTCCCACTGTCAATCACAGCTGACTTAGAGTGACCTTGTAGAGTTTTCAAAGCAAGAGACTTTGGAGAGGTGGTTTTCCATTGCCTGCCTCCACATCGGCCCTGCTTAGCTTCTGAGATATTACAAGATCAGACTACCCTGGGGCTGTCCAGATCAGGGCTAGGCTGAGAGTAATGTGACTGGTCCAAGGTCACCCAGCAAGCTTCCATGGCGTGAGACCGTGAGTGGGGATTCGAACCTGAATTTTCCAGATCCTAATCTGACCCTTTAATCACTACACCATGTTGGAATTTGAGTCTTTTTTCCTAGCATGATTATATATACAAAGTTAAATAAAAGAAAATTTTCACCCTCTGTGTTTCTTTTCTGGCCAGCAGCACCTTTAAGACCAAATTTTGTTCTACTGCTTCAGATCAACACAGCTACCCACCTGAATCTATTTTCTGACCATGATTATTATTTGCTTTATTTCATGATTATTAACTGAAAATAATTTTGTCATATAGAAGAGGGGCCCTGACCTGGATAGCCACAGCTTAGCATTATCGCATCAGATCTTTGATCTGATCAGGGCTGATGTGGCAGCAGGAATGGCACACCATCTCCAAACTTATCTTGCCTGGAAAACCTTACAGGGTCACCATAAGTCAGCTGTGACTTGATGGCAAAAAAAGAGAGAGAGAGAGAGGAGGAGGAGGAGGAGGAGGGTGTTAAAAAAATAGGCTCAGCATGCCAAGAAGGACGAGGAGGAGGAGACTGGATTTATACCCTGCCCTTCACTCACTCGGAGTCTCAGAGCAGCTTACAAACTCCTTTCCTTTCCCCTCCCCACAACAGACACCCTGTGAGGTAGGCGGGGCTGAGAGAGCTCTGACAGAAACTGCTCTTTTCAAGAACAGCTCTGACAGAACTATGGCTTGCCCAAGGTCATCCAGCAGCTGCAAGTGGAGGAGTGGGGAATCAAACCCAGTTCTCCCAGATTAGAGTCCGCGCACTTAACCACTATATCAAACTGGCCCTTCCAGTGTCTGCAGTGGTAGTTCAGCATTACAGATGGTGACTTTGATAGGCACACCAGCCCTTGGGCCAGGCCTATGTAAGTTAAATGCAGATGATCAGACAGCTATGTTTATTGCCTATTCTGTAGGGGGCAGGGCCCTTGGTGGCCATAATGAGGGCAGAAAGGTGGGGCATCAATTCTGTAAATAAATAAACCAACGACAACCCTCCTGTCAATCTGAGAGAGGATTGATGGCTGGTGGTATTGGGTTCTGTCTGCATTCATCTTCTTTGGACGTGAATTGAACAGGTCTGTCTTATATGGTTATCAGTCTCTGATGAAAGATGCTTTGACTCTCAAAATCCCTGGAAATCTCATTGGACATTAACATGCTGCTGGACTCGAATCTTGCTCTTGTCAGTATTGTTAACTCATAGGATCAGGTTTCTAGCTGGGTTGTATTCGGAGTGGCGGATCCCACCCCTATCCTACCACTGTACTGAGCAAAGTTGGTTGGTTTGTTTAAATATCTGTAACTCACCTTTCCTAAGGATTCTGCCTCCAAATGCAGTGGCTCTTCCGCTGGTGGAAGAGCCACGGAAGCTGAAGGCAGGCTCCTGACCGATATTTTAAATGATTTTTAGAAATGTCTTTATATGTATTTTAGCTCTGTTTTTGATTGCTTTAATGATGTGCTTGGGCTTTGGGGTTGGCTTCAGCATTTTTTAAAATGTGATTTTATTATGTGTGTTTTAATTAGTTAGCTGCCGTGATGGCCCTTGTGAGGGCAGAAAGGTGGCATATAACTTTTGTCATATAAATACAGTATCTGGTGATCCCCAACATTTTCCAAATGAATCGCAATTTCATGTTTTCATTTTGCTACCAGTGAGACATTTCAGCAGGGATCACAGCTTCAAATTAAAAGACGCATTGTAGTGGGGGGAGGATCACATCTATGTACAAAGACAGCTTTTAATTCCATTTGTTTTAAGCAAGAAATATATCCTGCACTATAGCTGAAAGCTGATTGAACTGGGGATGGGAGATTCTTTTGTCTATTATAACCACCACCACTCCAAGAATGAAAGGGAAAAACAGAGGCCGCCGATTAATGATTTAAATTTTAAAACAAACTTTCTGGGAGTGCTTGAGAATGAATCCAGTTAGCCAACAGAGACATCTAGTGGCCACACCACCATGACATTCAATATATATAGTTGAACAATAGAAACACGGCACCAGTCACCAGCTGCAAAGAGTAACATGGATCCTGTACCTTTAAGGTTGCAAATTCAAGTCCCATCGAAGCCCACAGGGATTCCTTCTCAGTAGTCAGGCTTAGGACTGCACTTTAACAGTTGCACAAAAGAAGATGTTTTGGCAATGGCATCTTAGGGTTGCCAGCTGACTGGAGAAAAATGTCCTGTCCCTTTAATAGAGGCTTCATGGGATGCCGTGTGCCGGGTGATGTAATTTATGCCCATGCCCTGAAAAGCTTCAGCTGCCCATTTCTACACATCAAGTGTCTCTTAAAGGGACAGGTCAAGATGGGTTTGCCTGCAGCAATAGAAAAGAGTGGGGGTTCAGTAGTACCTTAACAAAATTTGTGGCAGGGTAGGAGTTTTCATGAGTCACTGCTCACTTCTTCAGATCCAGCTGTATCTGAGCTCCTTTGAGGCCTTTCCTATATCTGGGGGAAGAAAACTCATCTGATTCATTGTAAGTTGCTGTGAGCTCCTTGAGACAACTTCTCACCAGTTTGTAAACATGACGGTTATGAGGGAGGAGTCATGGCTTCCAAAAAAGAGCTCATGCCTTCTATGCATGACTTTCCAGCTACAATACTTGGCATTTCCGGTTAGAACCTAAGAAGAGCCCTCCTGGACTACGCCAGCGGTTAATCTAGTCCAGCATCCTGTTTCCCCTGGAATTACAGCTCATCTCCAGACTACAGAGGTCAGTTCTGCTGGAGAAGATGGCAGCTTTGGAAGGGTGAACTCTATGGCATCCCCACACACACATACTGAGCTCCCTCTCCAACCTCTACCTCCAACTCTCTAGGAATTTCCCTACCCAGAGGGCCATAGATGCTAAGGCCTCTCAGTGCTGTTGCCTCCCAGCACTGGTAATCAGAGCTTACTACCTCTGGATGTGGAGGTTAGTCAGTGTCTGGTAGCCACTGATGGCTCTCATCTCTGTGAATCTGTTAGATTCCCTTTGAAACTCATCTCTGTATCAGACATTTGACAAGTTATTTATAGTTGAAGGATTTGCATATGTTGTCCTATGTGCAGAAGAGCTGGTTGCACATGCATGTTCTCAAGCTGCTTCCTGTGACGTCCCTGTCTGCCATCTTCCCTCCCCATCTGCTGTTTCCTGCTAAGTGCATAAAACTTTTATATTGTGCAATGGGTAACTTACATGTGAAGGCAAGCTAAGGGCCTCATACAATGCTCCCTCTAAGCTGTGGAATCTTGTGAGCAAAAATTCTCCTTTGTGAGCTACTGGCATTAAAGTTGTGAGCAAGCGATTTGGCTGCTGCATAAATTAGTTTGCTCTGGAGCCATCCTTCCTGAGGTAAGACAAAAATCTGTGAGCCAGAGGCTAAAAAACTGTGAGCTAGCTCACACTAACTCAGCTTAAGGGAGACACTGCATGAGACATGTGATGGAGTCACATGTGTGATGGGGGGGCTCACTTTAAAACAGGTTGTAGAGCCTAGTTTAGTTCTGGAGCAGGGTGTGGTGGAAGGAGACCATCAGCCTTCCCTGATGCATCATTTTTATGAGCAGAAATGGCTACCTGTGGGGCCTCTTAGTCCTGCTACTGGGGTCCATATGTCCTGGGAATATGTGACTCAGGACGCCTGGACCTCAGCAGTGGAACACACCATTGCCACCCCCTTAGCCGTTTTTGCTTGCGGAAATGGCATGGCAAGGAAGGCTGAAGCCCCTTCTTCTGCCAAGCTGTTATCTGGAGGTGGTGTCACCTGTTTCTTCCAACAAATTACAGTCTGTTGTCGAAGGCTTTCACAGCCGGAGTTCATTAGTTGCTGTAGATTTTCCGGGTTGTGTGGCCCTGGTCTTGGCATTGTAGGACCTGACATTTTGCCAGTAGCTGTGACTGGCATCCTCAGAGGTATAACACAGAAAGATGGAGTACTCTCTATATCAAGGTGAGCAGAAAAATGGTAGGCAGGTAATTTATATCTACCCTGGAAGGTGGGGTAGGGCTGAGTCATTATCTTGTAGGAGTTCCCCAGGCTATGAACATGCTAACGGAGGAGCTTTCCTGAGGAGGTTCTTTTGTATATGTAATGACTCATCCCTACCCCACCTTCTGGAGTAGATATAAATTACCTGCCTACCATTTTTCTTCTCACCGTGACACAGAGAGTACTCTATCTTTCAGTGTTATACCTCTGAGGATGCCAATCACAGCTACTGATGAAACGTCAGGTCCTGCAATGCCAAGACCGTGGCCACACAACCCGGAAAATCTACAGCAACTAATAAATTACAGTCTAATTAACAAGGGGAGGGGGCCTTGGCTCAGTGGTACAGCACCTGGTTTGGATGCAGAAATTCCCAGGTTTGATCTCTAGTTAAAAGGATCAAGCAGGAGACGATGTGAAAGAGAGCAGAAGAACTGCTGCCAGTCAGAGTAGGCAATACTGACCCTGGTAGACGAATGGTCAGACTTGGTTGTAAGACAGCTCTGTGTGTGTAAAACCCTCTTCTCCCCTTAAGCCTTCTTGTTAAACTTCCATCGATGAGCCCAAAAAAAGCAGCCAATTACCAATCAGCCTAGATAAGTAATATGTAATAACTTTCTTATTTTTAATTTTTTACTCTGACACCTGAACTTGTGGCTTTTATGATTTTTTTTAAATGCAACTGGTTGTCAGTGTGGCAGGGTGCTTTACTTTTCTTCTCTACTAGGTAACTGGCTTCCCGAGTGTCCCTCTAAACAGCTATCAAACCAGAAGGTGGCGCCAAACTCTGCTCTACTATAATTTAAATTGATTGAAAAATCAAGTTGACAAGATAAGAGTGGCTTTAATTTATGCTTTAAATTTATGCATTTAAGGTAAGGCAAGAGCTGTGTGTGGCTTTAATTTGTGCAGTTTTCTAGAGAGGTTTCTTGGCTCAACAGAAGGATTTATTGGTTCGTGTTCGAAAGGCCTCAGACCCAGTCTAGATCTGACAACAGCAGAGCCTCAGATCGCCTGTTTTCAGGCTAAGAGCAGGAAGAGAGCCTTGACACTGATATCCGCTGTACTGCAAGAAACATACAGCCACCTGTTTTTATAGGGAGCTGTGAATTTGGTGATGTTCCCTTAGTTATATAGTTATTTTAACTTGGTCCTTTAAGAAAAAGCCTTTGCTTTAGTTTCACTTTTCACTCCCCATATTGGTTGTAGCCGATTCAGCCCAGCAGGACCCAGACCAGGCCTTGCCTCATTCTAGTGAAGTTCTGAACTGTTTTGGTATTGGGTGCTGTGAAATTATTACACCCATAACTAGGGTTGCTAACAACCTGAAAGCAGGAGGGGGGGGAGTGCCTTGTTCCTTTAATAGAGGTTAATGGGATGTTTTTTACCAAGTGATGTCATTTATTGCCATGCTAAAGAAAGTTTACCCAGGACATTTTTTCCTCTCTAGATTGTTGGGAAGCCTGCCTATAAAGTCCCTTTATATTTCCCCCACAGCTCAAAAAGTGGCTGAGGAAGGAGCATGCTTGAACCTCCTTCTTCAGAGAGCCATGGCCTAGATCTGATTCGAGCCTTCTGTGGCTATTTGTAAAGCTTTGTTCCTGGATGTCATCCACTGTGATGTCCAGAAGGGGAAGACCTGTGTCTGAGTCACTTGAGTGCTGATGTCAGATGAACTGGGCTGATGTCAGATGAACCAATGTTGTGACTCCCTATAAAGTCAGCAGCATGTATTCATAAATAAAAAAACATAATATCAACAACCTACGGTAATGATCCTCAACGCAGAACCCATGGTCTCCCGGGGGCCTGCAACTGATTTCCTGGTGCCCATTTCTCACGGAATAGGGAGAATCTTACAGACCACATGGAAAAGAAAATCAGTCATGCCTAAATACTGTTGGAACTAAGAACATAAGAGAACATAAGAGAAGCCAATGTTGAATCAGGCCAATGGCCCATCTAATCCAACATTCTGTCACACAGTGCCCAAAAATACCAGGTGCCATTAGGAGGTTCACCAGTGGGGCCAGGACACCAGAAGCCCTCCCATTGCTGCCCCCCCCAAGCACCAAGAATAGAGTGCATCACCTGCCCCAGACTGAGAGTTCCTATCTATACCTTGTGGCTAATAGCCACTGATGGACTTCTGCTCCATATGTTTATCGAATTCCCTCTTGAAATTGTCCATGCTTGTAATGAGGCTTAAGTTTATTCGAGAGGGGACATGGCTCCGTGGTAGACCATCCGCTTGGCATACAGAAAGTCCCACTGCTGGACCTCCTGATGGCACCTGGTATTTTTGGCCACTGTGTGATGGGGTATTGAACTGGCTGGGCCATTGGCCTGATCCATCATTGGCTTCTCTTATGTTCTTAGCCCTAGATTCAATCCCTGACATCTCCATCTAAATTAAAAGATCAGGTAGGAAGTGATGTGAAAGACCTCTGCCTAACACCCTGGACAACTGCAGCCAGTCTGAGTAGGCAATACTGACCCTGATGGACCAATGGTCTGATTCAGTGTAAGGCACGTGTTCATGTGTTCTTGCCGTGATTATATCAAATTTTCAAGGCAACTACCCTCCACATAGCAACCATTGGGTTGGATCCAGACTAAATTTTCTAATAGCAAAATGGAGCTTATCTGCCTCCCCCTCCCAATGGAACCCACAGATCCCCACAACCTGATGCTGCTGGAGGATAGGGAACCCTGAAGAATGGCATATGGGGGGGTCTGAAGAAGGAGGGAGGAATCAGTAGATATTTCAGTTTTAGTCTGGATCCAACCCGTTGAATTTAAGAATTGATCATTGCTCAGTTGAAGAATACTCAGTATGTTACTTTTTGATAGGAAAGAAAAATGGATGAGTTACATGCTCTTTGGGAGGGAAGGCGGCATGGTCCAGGCCTGTCTCATCAGATCTCAGGAACTAAGCAGGGTCACTACTTGGGAGACTTCCAAGGAAGGCTCTGCAGAGGAAGGTGAAGGCAAAACCACCTTTACTTCTCACTTGCCTTGAAAGCTTCTTGCTGGGATCACCATAAGTCAGCTGTGATTTGACAGCACTTTACACACACATGGTCTATTTGTTTTCATATTTTTTTTAGCAATTTAACAACAGAACTTCACAAATTAATTTGTTTGTAAATGACTGGCAGTTAAGAGCCATTTTAAAATTGTAAAGGACACCAGGCAAACGAGACATGCTACTCATAATGGGCAGGCAAGTTATACAGTTATATAGCGCCAATGCCTCTCCCTCCTCCCGTTCTGCAAAGCTATTTGTCAGAGTTCAAAAGTTGCTACGGATACTTACAATGCACATTTATAATCAACAAAGCTGGCTTCTGAATAAACACAGTTAGGATCGGAAGGCATACATCAGTTCAATGTAGAGCATTTGTCAACTAGGAAGCTGGAGGGTTCCACTCAAATGCAAATAACCAGTCCCCACTTCAGGCATATAATGCTATTGTTCTATCAACATCCATCAAACGACAGCCATTTAGAGCCTCTCACTACACTTCTTCCAATTCCAAGGATGGTGGAAAGGCCACTCGAATTGCTGTTAGACCAAGCTAATCAACACAAGTAGCCTTGGAGTGATGGACAAACGCAATCAGACAATCCTGGAGAAGTCTTGACATTTTCAAGGGCCCACAAATACATCAGCTGGCTCATCAATTGTGAGCACATCTTTCAGTCTGATAAGCGCCAGAGAGGATTCTCCAATTACCTGAGCCTTCATTGAAGTCACTTCCTTTACGCTCACAACGGCCATTGTATTTATTGGCTGGTTCTGCATTGGCTTTTCCCTCCGTTGTTTTACGAAACCCACGTTGGAACAGGAATCCCCCTCTCCATTGCATGCTGGTTTCACTTCCTTTGATTAGCAGGTTTTTTGGTAGCTTCCACGCTCCGTGCCACTTTCGAGTTCTTTGATTGTCGGATATTATTGTACCTTCTGCCTACATATATGGCCATTTTGTGGCCGTTCAGGGACAACTTTGCTCTCAGTATGGCGTTGCCCTGAGGTATTTGAATGTGGTTTTGAGCAATACTTTTTCCTCCCAGTTGAGAAAATGTGGAGCGAATGCTAGATGCAGAATTGCCTGTTGACACAAGGGGACTTAGTTGATGGAGCTCAGACTGTGTTCCCCAGATTCAACAAAGTTCACAAACCCTATACTGGACTGGACTGGATATGATACTTCGGATATGATATACAAAACCTATACTGGACTGTCATGACGTCAAATGGACAGACTCTACTAACTAGACTATTCCAATTGTGACCAACTCTGCCTTCAAGGACAAGACTCCTTTTGTGCAGCATTTCGCACTCCAAGCCAAAAAACATCCTAATCAAGACATACCCTCTCATGTCACACACCTGGTCTTCCCCAAATGAAAGCACACCCATCCCTAATTCCTAATACTGATGTCTGACAAAAGGAGCTTTGACTCTTGAAAGCTTATTCCCTTAGACAAGCAATTTTACGGCTTTGATGAAAATAAGACTGTTTTTGAAACAGACCTGTGTACAAATGATGTTCATGTAATCTCTAAAATGTATAAACTTTTGTTGAAAGATGAAACAGAAGAAGAACAGGTGAAAGTTTGTACAATAACATGGGCTAAGAACTTTGGATATGATATGCAAATGGAACAATGGGAAAAAATGTGGATGAAGGGTTTGAAATTTACATTAAGTGTTAACCTTAAAGAAATTTTTAATAAAATGATGTTTTGTTGGTCTGTGACACCTGGTAGATTGACTAAAATGTATAAAAGCACTGTTCTGGTCACCACACCACAAAAAGGATATTATAGCATTGGAAAAAGTGCAGAAAAGGGGAACTAGAATGATCAAAGGGTTGGAACACTTTCCCTGTGAAGAAAGGTTAAAACGCTTGGGGCTCTTTAGCTTGGAGAAACGATGGCTGCGGGGTGACATGATTGAGGTTTATAAGATTATTCATGGGATAGAGCTGGTTGAGAAAGAAGTACTTTTCTCCCTTTCTCACAATACAAGAACTCCTGGGCACTCAATGAAATTGCTGAGCGGTCAGGTTAGAACGGATAAAAGGAAGTACTTCTTCACCCAAAGAGTGCTTAACACGTGGAATTCAATGCCACAGGAGGTGGTGGCGACTACAAGCATGGACAGCTTCAAGAGAGAATTAGATAAACATATGGAGCAGAAGTCCATCAGTGGCTATTAGCCACAAGGTATAGGTAGGAACTCTCAGTCTGGGGCAAGTGATGCACTCTATTCTTGGTGCTTGGGGGGGGGCAACAGTGGGAGATCTTCTGGTGTCCTGGCCTCACTGCTGGACCTCCTGATAGCACCTGGTATTTTTGGCCACTGTGTGACAGAGTGTTGGACTGGATGGGCCATTGGCCTGATCCTACATTGGCTTCTCTTATGTTCTTATGAGAAGAGGAGGTTGAGGGGAGACATGGTTGCTCTCTTGAAGTATTGGAAGGGCTATCACTTAGAGGAGGGCAAGGAGCTGTTCCTGTTGGCAGCAGAGAATGACAGGACTTGCAATCAAGGATTTAAATTAAGGGCGGGAAGGTACTGACTGGATCATATGAAAAACTTTTTGACAGTAAGAGCTGTGCCACGGTGGAATCAGCTGCCTAGGGAGGTGATGAGCTCCCCCTCACCAGCAGTCTTTAAGCAGTGGCTGGACAAACACTTGTCAGGGATGATCTAGGCTGTACAACTCTTACTGTAAAAAAGTTTTTCCTAAGATCCAGTTGGTATTTTCTTGCCCTTAATTTAAACCCATTATTGCAAGTCCTATTATCCTCTGCTGCCAACAGGAACAGCTCCCTGCCCTCCTCTAAGTGACAGCCCTTCAAATACTTCAAGAGAGCAATATCCTCCAGTAACCAGTAATCACAAGTCCTTGTTGGTAATCACAACTTTCTTATAGACTCTGAAGAGCAAGGAGGGAACTGGGTTGTTCCAGCCCTTGGTTAAGTATCTGGACAACGTAGTGGCTCAGTATGGTGTAGTGGTGAAGTGTGCAGACTCTAATCTGGGAAAACCGGGTTTGATTTCTCACTCCTCCACTTGTACCTGCAGGATGAAGAAGAAGAGTTTGGATTTATACCCCTCCCTTCACTGCCCAAAGGCGTCTCAGACCGGCTTACAAACTCCTTTCCCTTCCCGTCCCCACAACAGACACCCTGTGAGGTAGGTGGGGCTGAGAGAACTTCTGACAGAAACTGTCCTTGAGAGAACAGCTGTGCCAGAGCTTGTGACTGACCCAAGGTCACATCAGCAGGTGCAAGTGGAGGAGTGGGGAATCAAACCCGGTTCTCCCAGATAAGAGTCCGCACACTTAACCACTACACCAAACTGGCTACACCAGGATGACCTTGGGCAAGCCATAGTTCTGTCCAGGGCTTTGTTTGTGGAAAAAGTCCAGCAGGGACTCATTAGCATAATAGGTCACACCCATCAACAGAAACCTATTAGCATATTAGGCCACACCCCCATGTTACCAGAAGTGTGGTCATCCAGCCACCCCCACCTTTTGCTTCTTATTCTGTTTACCTTGTTTGTTGTCAAAATCCAGGGCTTTTTTGGTAGCAGGAACTCCTTTGCATGTTAGGCCACACACCCCTAACGTAGCCAACCCTAATGAGTTTCTGTTGTTGGGTGTGGCCTATTATGCTAATGAGTTCCTGCTGGGCGTGGCCAACTCAGGAGCCAGCCAGAACTCCGTTCCTGTGCGTTCCTGCCCAAAAATAGCCCTGGTTCTGTCAGAGCTGTACTTGAAAAGAGCACTTCTCTCAGAGCTCTCTCAGCCCCACCTGCCTCACAGGGTGTCTGTTATAGGGAGGGGAAGGGAAAGGAGTTTGTAAACTGTTCTGAGACTCCAAGTGAAGGGCAGGGTATAAATCCAATCTCTTCTTCTTCTTCTTCTTCTTCTCCTCCTCCTCCTCTCTTCTTCTTCTTCTTTCTTAAGACTGCAGGTAATGGCTGCCTCAGGATTGTTTGCAAGCATGTTATCAGAAGCTACAACACTCACACTGTAAAATGACAGTTGAAATTCTTGTGGTGTCATGGTTAAAAGTGTTGGATTAGCATCTGGAAGACTCAGGTTCAAATCCCCACTCTCCCACAGAAGGTTGCTGGGTGGCCTTGGGGCAGTCACACTCTCTCAGCCTAACCTACCTCACAGGGTTGTTGTGAGGATAGAATAGGGAGGAGAATGGTGAAAGCTGCTTTGGGTCCCCATTGAGGAGAAAGGTGGGGTATAAATGGAGTGAAATGCTTAAGTGTGTGCTAATGAGGCCACTGTCTTAAGTGTGTACTAATGAGGCCAGTATCCCACACTGTGAAAACACTGATAATATTTGCCAGATCTGAACACCAAAAAGAACAGAAGACCATATTCCAAGGCATTACAAGCACATTCTAAGAGTGCTTGAGCTTGATTTCTTTCTGTGCATGCAAACAATACCATGTTGAATACTCAATGTTTATTGCTCAAAAGGTCCTGAGCAAATTTTATGGGAGACTTGTGGAGCCCTTAAGTGTTTTTTTCAATCAAGCTGCCAGACTCCAATTTCAAAGAAGATGATGAAAAGGGGAATTATGTCAAAACCAAAGATTGCCACTTGAGCCTCCTTGTTTCCCCTTGTTGATTAGTTACAGAAATCTTCACCGTTCATTTCAGACAACCATCAAGAAACAAGGAAAATGCCAAGAAACATTTGGCTCACTTTCACACATTTCCTTTCTCACAATCTTGAGTCTACACTGTGACTAAATGAAGGCCACATTCATAAGAATTAAAGTTTATTTAGGTAGGGGGGAAACCCAAATCACAGGGGAAAGTCTGCTTTTTAAAGAAAAGTGGGCCACAGAAATCTCGTGAGATTGTTTTATTATTTATTCTTTATCTGAAATATTTCTGTGCTTCTTTTGTGACTGCTGGACACATTAGAGTGTGAGTTGGCCTATCCTAGCATTTATTTAGGTTCTACAATACACAGTCCCAACAAGGATGATGAAACTGGGCAGGAAGGGAGGAGGAGGAGGAAGGGTTGGTTTTATACCCCACTCTTCACTACCCAAAGGAGTCTCAAAGCGGCTTGTAATCACCTTCCCTTCCTCTCCTCACACCCTGTGAGGTAAAAAGGGCTGAGAGAGTTCTGAGAGAACCGCGACTGACCCAATGTCACCAAGGTGTCTTCATGTGGAGAAGTGGGGAATCAAAGTCAGTTCTCTAGATTAGAGTCTGCCACAATGGCTCTCTCTGGGACATGGTTTATTTTTGTTAACACAGGTTTTGGAAACAGTGGCTATTGAGTATATGGTTACCAACATGCCTAGACAAAAACAAAAGTGCTCTGTCCCATTCGTAGAGTCTTAATGTGTGGGAAATGGGCAGCAAGGGGCAGACTGGCCATTAAAGCCACAGAAAGTCACAGTCAACTGATGGCCTAGTGGGCCACCTCACTCCATTGCGGTGGCCCTCCTTTGCAGGGTGAGTGACCAGCCACCACGGCAACTGAGCTGGCTGCCCAGTCCCCACGTGGGGTGGACAAAAAGCCCCACTGTGAGTAAGCCAGCTTTTGCTCCTTCTCCTTCTCTGTTGGGGGATGAGGCTGGGACTGGCCAGGAGCAGGGCCCTTTCCATAGTTGTTTTTGCTTCCCAGTCCACCCCCTGTGGGCAGCTGAAGCTTTTCATGGCATGAAGGGACTTTGGGGTCAGGAAGCAAATTTTCTCCAGGCCAGTTTGGCCAGGGATCCCGGAGGGTTTTCTGGTGTGTTTTTTGTGTTTGTTTGTTTTGTTTTTGCTGTCTTCTGAGCATGGAGCAGGGATCACTGGGGGTGTTTTTGGAGGAGGTAGTTGTAAATTTCCTGCATTGTTCAGGGTATTGTACTAGATGACATCTCACAGTTCCGCAGGGCCATGAAAACAAAGCTTTTCCGGCAGGCATTTTGATAGGAGCTGCACTTTATCAGCTGAGCCCTGTGCCAACCTAGAACTAGAAGCTACCTAGAATGGTATCCACCACTGAATGTGTTCATGAATGCACTTTATTATACTGTACTACCCTTGATATATTAACGGTCTTATGTTATGTTTTATGTATTTTTACTGTGATATGTATCTTGTTTTATTGGTTTTATGTAAGCTGCCCTGAGCCTGCTTCAGCGGGGAGGGCAGGGTAAAAGTTGAAACAATAAATAAATAAACAAACATGTGGAATTCACTGCTGAAGGAAGTGGTGGCAGCTACTAGCATAGACAGCTTCAAGAGGGGACTGGATAAACATATGGAGCAGAGGTCCATCAGTGGCTATTAGCTACTAAATATAGATGGAAGACTATGTCTAGGAGGGCAGTGATGCTCTGTATTCTTGATGCTTGGGGGGCAACAGTGGGAGGGCTTCTGCACCCTGCTGGTGGACCCCCTGATGGGACCTAGGTTTTGGCCACTGTGTGGCACAGATTTGTTGGACTGGATGGGCCACTGGCCTGATCCAGCATGGCTTCTCTTATGTTCCTCTGACGACTTAATTTCATATAGTTAGTTATGGATGTGTAAAGTACCTTCAAGTCGCACTGACTTACCGTGACCCCGTAGGGTTTTCAAGGTAAAAACGAACAGAGGTGTTTTGCCATTGCCTTCCTCTGCATAGTGACCCTAGAATTCCTTGGTTGTCTCCCAACCAAATACTAACCAAGGCCGACCCTACTTAGTTTCTGCAATCCGACAAGATCAGGCTAGCCTGGGCCGTCCAGGTCAGGGCACCATTAGTTATTAGTTATAATTTAAAGCATTGTTTTCTAATCCAGTAGTTCCTAGTAAAGACCAGTATGGATCCCCACAAGGATTCTTTGGCCTCTGTGAAATCAAAGCATGGAGAAGCACCTTCAGCCCTAAAGAGGCCCTTATGAATGCTGGCCTCTGATGTCAGTTGCTGGGGATAAGGTGCTTCCACTCCAGCCATAAGACTGGTCCACTGATCAAAGACTCTTCCACATAGAATATTCCAGCAGCACAGCTACAAACAACTTGGAAAACATTGGTCCAAACATCTAATGATGCAGAACTGACTTAACACTTCGGGCTAATACATACGAGCAGACTTGAATGGCAGGAATGATGCCTTGTCAAATCGGTCACCATCCCTGCGTCATCAAAGGTACACAGATGCCCCTTCTCTATGGGTTAATTTCACTATCCTATCCAGACTGTACCCCAGTGTTTGCACCAATGGACACCTCAATATTCAGTTGTCCAAACAACAACTAGCATGCAGTATGCCAATCGCAAACTGGACCCAAAGTTCTGACCCAACAGCATCCCACTAAGCATCCAAGTAAATCCAAGTGTATAAGGGCAATGCTGGCCTTCCCTCTTTGTAGACAGTTCCTCCGCTGTCTTCCACCTGCTGTGGAACCCTAAGATACTGGATCCCTCCTCGCCCAGAGAGGTGGAGTATGCTTTATTATCTGTTTTCCTTTGTTTTCTTTTCAGACCTTTCTCTTTAAGTCTATACCTCATTAAAGTAATAAAGTAACTTGCAGGTTGAGTACTTGGTCCCCATTACATTGCTTTCTGTACTTTAGATTACTGGGTCAAGAATAGGAGTCATATGCCCTGATTTGGATAGACCAGTCTAACCCACTCTCATCAGATCTTGGAAGCTAACCGGGGTTAGTTAGTATTTGGATGGGAGGCCACCAAGGAATAAAAGAGTCATGGTGCAGAGAGGCAGGCAATAGCAAATCACCACTGAACATCTCTTGCCTTGAAAACCCTACCATAAGTTGGTTGTGACTCGACAGGGATGGATGGGGAAAGGGGAGTCGGTGTACACTGGACTGGAATGGTTCCAATTAGACCCCAGTGCTTGTGCCTAGTTTGTAAAGTGTTCAGATGTGGCAGACCCAGCTCAGTCAATGATTTGGGTAACAGCTCATGAAGCTACTTATACTGAATCAGACCATTAATCTATCTATCAAAGCCAGTATTGTCTACTCTCTAACCAGCAACAGCTCCCCAGGGTATCAAGCAGAGGTCTTCCCATCCCCTACTCCCTGATTCTTTTTTTTTTTGTAAATACAATTTATTATTGGATATATCACAAGTTCATACAATTTAAGCATACCAATACATACCCATTTTTCTTTTTTCCCTTTCTCCCCCCACATCAGGCTTCCAGCACTGCTCCAACCCCATTAATATCTCTCTTATTCCATTACAATTACTTCTAAACTTATTTTCTCTTACTAACGGTAACAATACAAAAGTCTAATTCTCTTTCCATTTCTTCTTAATAACTGCACTGTCAAAACAAATCAAACCACTTTTAATGTCCCAATTTTTCAACAAATATTTTTGAAAGTCTTTCCAATCTTTAAAAAAAGTTCCATCTTCTTCGTTGTTTAACTTTCTTGTTAACTTGTCCATTTCCGCCAAAAACAACGTTTTTTTAATCCATTCCCATGTTTCAGGTACTTTATCTTGTTTCCAACATTGAGCAAAAGTCAGTCTTGCTGCTGTAGTCAAGTACCATAATAGTGTTCTCTTGGCTACATTTATTTCTTCCATTTTAAGACCTAGCAATAACATCTGTGGGTCTTTCTTAAAAGTACAATTCAAAATTTTTTGTATCTCATTGTGGATCTCTGTCCAATACTTTACTGCTTTATCACATGTCCACCACATATGGTAAAAAGACCCTTCATGTTTCTTACATTTCCCTACTCCCTGATTCTTAACTGGAGACTACAGATGTTCTGTCACTGAGCCCCGGCCAGTTTGGTATAGTGGTTAAGGGTGCGGACTCTAATCTGGGAGAACCGGGTTTGATTCCCCACTCCTCCACTTGCACCTGCTGGATGACCTTGGACAAGCCGTAGCTCTGGCACAGCTGTTCTGAAAAAAGAGCAGTTTCTGTCAGAGCTCTCTCAGCCCCACCTACCTCACAGGGTGTCTGTTGTGGGGAGGGGAAGGGAAAGAAAAAGGAGTTTGTAAGCCGCTCTGAGACTCCTTTGGGTAGTGAAGGGTGGGATATAAATTCAATCTCCTTCTCCTCCTCCTCCTCCTCCTCCTTCTTCTTCTTCTTCTTCCCCCAAACCACAAGCTTCCTCCACGAAGATGACATGTTTTATCTTGGCACTGCCCCAGCCTGGACCTCGAGGTTCTGCTTTGCTTTGTCTTTGCCCATTTGTTTTGAAAAATCAAAGGCCGGTGACCTAAATCCTAGTAAGAGGCAAACTGACTGCCTGTCTCTGTGTTGTGTAGTGGGTTACATGCATGTAGAAACCACAGAAACGGTTGTAGTGATCAGCATTGGTTACTGGTACACAACTAGAACCCCGAACACCGGCCAGGTGGCCAACTATATACAGTAAATGGAAACACTCCTAGATCCTATTTGGTGGGTTTAAACCTCCCACCACAGTCCCTATTGGTTTCCCAAGGAAAATCCAGGAGCCTAGTCCCTATTGTTCGTAGGGGGTTAAGCTCGGCAGTGAATCGCTGATGCCTAGTGGCGGTCAGTGGACACAACACTGAGGATTCTAGGAAACAGATACAGCCCACAGAAAGCCCTGACCATATTCTAGGGGTTTCTTTCTTCAGGTAGGTAAAGGTAAAGGTTCCCTTGCTAGAAAGCCAGTCGAATCCGACTCTAGGGTTGCGGTGCTCATCTCCGTTTCCAAGCCGATGAGCCAGTGCTGTCTGAAGACATTTCCATGGTCATGTGGCCGGCATGACTAAACACCAAGGCGCATGGAACGCTGTTACCTTCCCACTGAAGTGGTATCTATTTATCTACTTGCAATTTCTTGCTTTCGAATTGCTAGGTTGGCAGGAGCTGGAACTAGAGACGGGAGCTCACTCCATCATGCGACACTCACGGGTCTCGAACTGCTGAACTACTGACTTTCCACACCCTGCAGTTCAGCGTTTTAACCACTTGAGCCACCGCAGCTCCTTTTTCTTCAGTTACTTTCTGATTAATTACTCTGAATTGACCTGAACATTGGCAATGTTACACCAGTGTATACACACAGTCCTTCAAGAGTACCCTCGTGACCATTACAGTAACCTGTTTCCTACCTCCCCAAATTAGCCACTGTTAGTAGTTACTTCATGAACGTACATTATTTCCCAGAACTATAGGCAATTACATTCCCAGGAGGCTAGTTTTCAAAACCCACAATTGGATACATGCAGTTACTGTCAAATACCCCCCATTTATTTTATGTCTAAATTATCACAGGTAGCTTTGGGTAGGGGGTAATCCAGAGCCTGTTATATAAATTCAGCGGCTGGATTCTTTTGTCTTTTCCTGCCTAATTCTTAAAGAAAAGCTTGGGATTAAAAAAAGAAGAAGAAGTAAGAATCACAGTCAAAACCTTACTATGCTCAGTAATGAGATGCCTGATAATAATGCGGGGCACGTAGCTGTGCTAGAGCAGCTGTTTTAGGGAAGGGAGTCAGAAGAACTGGATGGATTGAGGTAACAAGCCACGAAGTTCTAGGATTACTAGGCAGATCTAAAACTGTAAGTCTCCGAGTCCAGGTGGCATGCACCTGAAGGTCCTTGAGCAACTCAGATATGAAATCGTTGATCTACTAATAAACTAGTAACTACAATTGGCCTCCATGCCAGAGGACTGGGAAGTGGCAAATGTCATACTAGTTTTTTAAAAAAGGATCCAGAGGGGATCTAAGGAATTACAGGTCAGTTAGCCTAACATCAGCTCTTGGTAAATTAATAGAAACTGCTATTAAAGAGAGGATTATTAAATACATCGAGGAACATCAAAACCTGCTGAAAGGAAATGTGTGTGGCTTCTGCCAAGGGAAGTCCTGCTTCATGGACTCTTTGGAGTTCTTTGAGCAGGATGACAAGCATGTGGGTGAGAGAGATCTGGTTGACGTTATACACTTGGACTTCCAAAAAACTTTTTGACCAGGTCCCTCACTAAAGGCCTCACTAAGCTTAGCAGTCCTGGGATAAGAGGACAGCTCTGTGGGAGAAGATAAAAATATGGCCGATAATGAAATCAAGATTTGAACTCCAAAGTTCTGTTTTGTTTTCCTTTGGGAGGGTACTTGAGGCCAGTGGAACTTTCTGTGTTTTGCCCCAATGAATCATGTGTATTACGGATAATCAGGTCCCCTGCCTAAGCCGTGATTTTGCAAACAGAACAGGAAACAAGGAGCAAAGGCTCATTAGGAAGGGAGCATTCTTCTAAAAGAACTGCTAAGAAAATTAACTGGAGACCTGCGTGACTTGGAGGCATAATGATTAAAATGAGATTTCGGAACGTGAATGAGCATTTCATTTTTCCATTAGTGTCTCCCTGAAAGATCAGAGGAAATAAATGTATAACATGTTGGCTTTCCGAGAAAGATTTTACCTTTATGATACAGACAGACAACCTCTATTGGCATGTCAGAGATAAAAGTACATTAAAATTTAGGAATACATCAAAAATGTGGCTGTCATACAAACAAGCAAGCAAACAGTAAGGGGAAAAAACTGATCAGTTTATAGTTTCCCTGAATTGAATTGCAGATTGAAGAAAACAGGCAACATTAAAAGTTATAGAAGAGTTTTGCCCCGAGAGTAGCAACTGGAATTTGACACTCTTTATTATACAGACAAGAGGACGCCATGGATCAAACCCACAGATCCATTTGACTAACAGTGGCACCTTGCCCCAGTGCAAGAGGGTCTTTCCCTGACATAGGAGGCTCTTCTACCAGAACTTCCTGCACTGGGGAAGCAAAGAAGGAAAACACCATCATTAGTAGATAGGGTTGCCAGCTCTGGTTTGGGAAATACCTGGAGATTTGGTGGGGGGATGTAGCCTGAGGAGGGCAGGATTTGGGGAAGGCAGGGACCTCAGCAGGGTACAGTGCCATAGAGTCCACCCTCCAAAGCGGCCATTTTTTCCAGGTGAACTGATCTCTGTAGTCTAGAGATCAATTGTAATACTAGGAGACCTCCAAGCCCCACCTGCAAGTTTGTAACCATATTCAATCCATCAGTCAATCAATCAATCAGTAGGTCAGTAGTTCAGCAGTTCGAGACCCGAGAGTGCCGCATGACGGAGTGAGCTCCCGTCTCTAGTTCCAGCTCCTGCCAACCTAGCAGTTTGAAAGCAAGAAATTGCAAGTAGATAAATAGGTACCACTTCGGTGGGGAAGGTAACAGCGTTCCGTGCGCCTCGGTGTTTAGTCATGCCGGCCACATGACCACGGAAATGTCTTCAGACAGCGCTGGCTCTTCGGCTTTGAAACTGAGATGAGCACCGCAACCCTAGAGTTGGATTCGACTGGCTTTCGAGCAAGGGAACCTTTACCTTTACCTTAAATATACCATCAAGCTGACTCTTTCTATCTTATCACAGCACAACTATTAGTAGAAAAGACCCAACCCCATTTTTAGCCTACTCTTCTTTGTAAGTGCAACGTGTGATGTCTTCACGTTTTTGCATTGCCTCAACCCTGCAGCCAACTCTGCAGCAGGCAGGGCTCCCTGCGCTGCAAGAAAGTGATATCACATAAGAACATAAGAACATAAGAGAAGCCAATGTTGAATCAGGCCAATGGCCCATCTAGTCCAACACTCTGTCATACAGCGGCCAAAATATACCAGGTGCCATCAGGAGGTCCAGCAGTGGGGCCAGGACACTAGAAGCCCTCCCACTGCTGCCCCCTCCAGCACCAAGAATGGAGTGCATCACCTGCCCCAGACTGAGAGTTCCCATCTATACCCTGTGGCTAATAGCCACTGATGGACTTCTGCTCCATATGTTTATCTAATTCCCTCTTGAAACTGTCCATGCTTGTAGCTGCCACCATCTCCTGTGGCAGTGAATTCCATGTGTTAATCACTCTTTGGGTGAAGAAGTATATCTCACTAGACATTACAGGAGGAAAGGAACAATGCAAGAGAAGCAGTGGCTGCTCTGTGTATGCACATTCTTCATTATGAAATGTTTCCTTTATGAGACTGCATCCCAGTGAAGAGAAATGAGGGGAAAAGTAATTGTGCCGGCTTGAACTGGCTTTGCTCAAAGCAGTAATTGTGCTGCAATATAACAATCTGTAGAATTTTTTTTTCCCTCCTCATTTTTTCAAGTAAGAATGCACTCGTTTCCAGGATATTTGCATGTGGCAGAAAAACACACCATCTGGTATCGGAGTAAGGCTTTATGACTTGGATCCCTTGAAAAACATCTGCTGGTAGAAGGGTTTCCATCAGTGGAGTGGGACTTTCTCACCTCTCCCTTTCTTCCTGCTTCATTCTAAAATGCCCCCTAAAATGCTGGTCCTGGAGGAGGGGAGACATGCACACCCCTCCAAAAGCATGAGAGGGGAGTCTGAGGTCTACTGCAGGAGGGGAAATCAATGATAATCACTCCACTCCTCTGTCATTAGCAGAAATGTTCTTCTGGGTCCAGCCCCATATCAGGAAGGCAAGGAAAGAGAAACCATCGGAATGAGTGCTGAACCAGCTGTTTGCAAATACTACTCCACCATTATTTCCAATTCTGCTATTCATATTTTTAAATACAAGGTTTTACCTGAAAAATACTCTAGGCTTGCTGGCACTCCTCCTAGCCAGTTTGGTGCAGTGGTTAAGTGCGCGGACTCTAATCTGGGAGAACCAGGTTTGATTCCCCACTCCTCCACTTGCACCTGGCTGGATGACCTTGGGCAAGCCATAGCTCTGGCACAGCTGTTCTTGAAAAAAGAGCAGTTTCTGTCAAGAGCTCTCTCAGCCCCACCCACCTCACAGGGTGTCTGTTGTGGAGAGGGGAAGGGAAAGGAAAAGGAGTTTGTAAGCCGCTCTGAGACTCCTTTGGGTAGTGAAGGGCGGGGTATAAATCCAGTCTCTTCTCTTCTTCTTCTTCTTTAAATCTGGCAGGTATCAAATATGAAATCCCATATTCTATCAACAATCAAATGCTGCGTAACATTAGACATTTTATTGCATGGTGAGGTGGTTAAGGGCTGCAGACTCTAATCTGGAGAACTGGGTCTGATTGCCCACTCCTCTTCCATATGAAGCCTGCTGGGTGACCTTGGGCCAGTCACAGCTCTCTCAGAACTCTCTCAACCCCATCCCCCTCACAAGGTATCTGTTGAGGGAAGAGGGAGGGAAGGAGACTGTAAGCTGCTTTGAGACTCCTTAAGATAGAGAAAAGCAGCAGCCTCTAATCTGGAGAACCGGGTTTGATTCCCCACTCCTCCATATGAAGACTGCTGGGTGACCTTGGGCCAGTCACAGTTCTCTCAGAACTCTCTCAGCCCCACCTACCTTACAAGGAGTCTGTTGTGGGGAAAGGAAAGGAAGGAGATTGTAAGCCACTTTGAGACGCCTTAAGATAGAGAAAAGTGGCAGCCTCTACTCTGGAGAGCCAGGTTTGATTCCCCACTCCTCCGCACAAAGCCTGCTGGGTGACCCTGGGCCAGTCACTAACAACAGTTCTCTTTTTTATTTTTTTTTAAATACATCACATATATGAAACACAACACATATATTGAAACTATAAATAAAGCATATAAAGCTGTGAAGTTAAGATGATCACAACCATTCTCTCAGAACTCTCTCAGCCCCACCTACCTCATGTTGCCTGATTTGGGGAGAGGAAGAGCAGGTGGTAATTATAAGTCGCTTCGAGACTCCTTAAGATAGACAACAGCAGGGTATGAAAGAAACAACTCTTCTTCTCCTCCTCCTGCATTATATTATAGGTTAGGGGGGATTGGTGGGTTATTACGGTTCAATGTATTTTAATTATGTATTATAAACCACACTGAGCCATGGGGAAAGGCAGGGTATGAATGTTTAAATCAATCAATACATACATACATAAATAATAAGGCAGCACACAAAACATCTATCACATTTTTGCCTCCTAGGATCTCCCTGTGGTAGGGTTACCAGTTCCAAGTTGGGAAACTCCTGGAGTGTTTGGAGATGGAGCCTGGAAAGAGGGAGGCTTGGGGAGGAGAGGGACTTTGGCAGGGTATAATGCTGTAGGAGAGTCTGCTTTCCTGTACAGCCACGTCTGCCAGGGGAACTGATCCTTATAGTCTGGAGAACAGTTGTAAATTCCAGGAGATCTCCCAACCCCACCTGGAGGTTGGCTACCATACACTCCAGCATGCATGATTCTCGCCTGCTCACAACAATCTTGTGAGGTAGCCGAGGCTGAGAGAGTGATTTGCCCCAGATCGCCTAGCAAACTTTGAACTCTACGTCTGCAGTCTTTGCCTGTTGTACTAACCACTGTTCCGCTCTCAAATATTTCATTTTATTCTATTTTTTTAAAAAAAATCAATACAATTATTCTGGAAAACTCGACCATCCTTAGAATCCTTGAATGAAAAGAATTCTAAGCAAAGAATGTGTTGTTAATGTCGCTGGCTTATTATTTATGACTTCCGAAACATCCGTTTCTCCTATATTCTACCATATGGACATTCTTAGTTGCAGCAGTTCATATTAGAGCAACAAAACTTTTAAAAAGACGTGTTCCGATTACAATCACTGATCTGTAGAGGGCAGCAGATCATTTTGTATCGGATCATGGCATCTTAGCATAAGAAGGATACTCTGTCTTGTGATCGCAGCTGTCAGTCAACGAGGTGCTTGCTCTCCAGTGGTCATTGCGAGGCACAGATTAAGTAGGAGTTCCCCACACACACACTTTCAGGAACGTATAAAATCCACGGCTTTTTTTTTTTAACTATTCTTCCCCTCCTCTCCACAGATGAAGCAGGAAAAGATGTTACGAAGTGTTTTGGAACGCTCCAATTGAGCAGCAATCCCAGGACAGAATCACAGATCACAACTTGCTTAAAATCAACAGGTAGATCACCAAAGGGACTACAATCACCATTCTGTTCCTTCTTTTTCAGAAACACCATCAGCATTTGCTAGAGATTTCTGATTTCACTGGAGAGAAACAAATTCTTCGGAAGCAGTGGATTCGGAGTTCTACTTTGAATAAGCTGGAGGACTCTTTTTCTCTCTTCGTCTTTTCCTGATCTTGTTTAATAAAGCGCTTTAAGGAATTTCATTTCTAGGATATGCAAGAAACAAAATCTCTCGAGCAATGGATTCAGAATTTTACTCTGAATAAAGCAGACCGCTCTCTTTACTCCACCCCAGTCATCTGGATTGATCTCGTTCAACAAAGAGCTTTGAGACATTTCTGATGGGCTTTTCTCTTCAATGATTCACAGTGATGCTGTTTCCATAGTGGCTTGTGGACAGGAATATCTGCTCTGACAATGAACACTACTAGACATTGGGCTCTTACATTTCAGCCAGTGTTGTTGAATGCCACGGGCAGAGAGCTCAACGATTCAGCCCTTTACAGCAGCAGGAGCGACCACGGGTTCTGCGAACAAGTCTCCATCAAGGCAGAGGTCTTCTTGACACTGGGGATCATCAGCCTTCTGGAGAACATCCTGGTCATCCTTGCTGTGATCAAGAATGGGAACCTCCATTCCCCCATGTACTTCTTCCTTTGTAGCCTGGCAGCCGCAGACATTCTCGTGAGTATGTCCAATGCCTTGGAGACCATCATGATCGCCATCCTGAGCAACGGGTACTTGGTCATCGACGACCGTTTCATCCAGCACATGGACAATGTCTTTGACTCAATGATCTGTATCTCTTTGGTTGCCTCCATATGCAACCTTTTGGTCATAGCCGTCGACAGGTACATTACCATTTTTTATGCACTCCGTTACCACAGCATCATGAGTGTGAGAAAAGCCCTGGTGCTGATAGGCGTCATTTGGGTGGCTTGTATCATCTGTGGCATCATGTTCATTGTCTACTATGAAAGCAAAACTGTCATTGTCTGCCTTATCACCATGTTCTTCACCATGCTTTTCCTCATGGCCTCCCTGTACGTCCACATGTTCTTGTTTGCACGCCTGCATGTCAAGCGCATCGCTGCCCTGCCCGTCGATGGGGTCCCCCATCAGCGCACCTGTATGAAAGGGGCTGTCACCATAACTATTCTCCTGGGGGTCTTCATTGTCTGCTGGGCACCATTTTTCCTGCACCTCATTCTCATCATTTCCTGCCCGACCAACCCGCACTGCATTTGCTACACCTCGCATTTTAACACGTACCTGGTCCTTATAATGTGCAACTCAGTCATCGATCCTCTTATTTATGCATTCCGCAGCCTGGAGATGCGGAAGACATTCAAGGAGATCGTTTGCTGCTGTTACGGCACGAGCTCGGGGCAATGCTACCCCTTGCTCTAAGGCATTCGCTCGCTACCACTTGCCGAGACATTTTTGCTGAAGCAAGAATAAAACCCCTAAAGACAGGCTCAAATTGCCACACTGCAGACAGTGTGCAAAGGAAAAGTTAACAAGCTGGTGGGGTAGGGGGAGAGCTGCGGGGTTCCTTTTCCCTCACTGTGTTAGGGGAACAAATTTGTCCAAAAGTGCAATTTTCTTCGGCTTGCGTAGTGCTCAGAGAAGCCAATTCACATAGATGGGCTGGGGGAGAAAATCCCTTCAGTTACAATATTGAGAGAAACTGTGTCCATTTCAATATTAGGGCTTCTGTGCATCTAACAAAAGGAGAGAATTTTTGCAGATGCACCTTCTCAAATCACAGTGATGGAGGTGATTGAATGGCTGTGCCTGGAGGAATTCTTTCCTGTACTCCACTAGATCCCAAATATTTAAAGGTTGGCCATCCTGGATGTGAATGCTTTATTTAAAGGTACTAGGCTAGTATTCTTTTTACCCTGAACTACCAAGCCTTGCTCTCGTCTTCTTTTGTAAACTGGCATGGCACGCTCTCTCAAAACAGCATCAGTTTGACAGACGTACACTAAGCTACTTGTGTTAATGACAACCTCTCCGTTTCCAGAGAGAGGCAAAGTAGGAGGCAACAGAATTATCTTTTGAAAGGACTTAGATCCTTGTCCTTCTACTTCTCAGGAGAACAACAAAAGAATGGTTACAGGGGACAGATTTTGCTACTGGCTGCCTGATAGATGCGCCACAGGCAAATCTCAAATCAATAATGCGCCTTGTAAGAGCTCGTCTTTATCTTGCAGAGTGATGTGAGTGGCAGCTGTCAGAAAGGGGCTTGCAAAGAGCTGTTCTCCGTAATAAAATGCAGGCGCGTCCACGCAAACATCAGCTTCAGCAGGAAAGTGCTCTTTTCCACTACACTGTGAAAGCATGTTATCAGTTAAATATAGTGATATTCTATCTCAGAGTCATTGTACCATGGCTTCTTCATCATGATACAAAAAGAGTTGTCATTTGACAGATGATGGTGTTAGGAAGATCAATACCGAACTGCAGAGAGCTGTCTCAGAAAGGATCGATGTGTGGTTGAATTGCGATAGTGAAAATTGTCAAAAAAAAAAATAAACAAACATAAAGGATGAGACAGTTTCTGTTTCCAGATTAGAAGGAAACCTCTCGGGAGCTATTCTACTTGGAACAGTATTTTATGTCCCCCCAGCTTATGTGCATGCTTTCTGGGATGAGGCACTCGGTTTACTGGGTTATGTGTCAGACGAAGCCTAAAACTTCCCCTACCTGTGTGACTGTAGATGCTTCGTTCGCACTCCTTGATTCGTTTCCACCCTGTTTTCTTATCCTAGACCCGCCCACAAGAGTGTCACATGAATCACATCCGACATTCTGTTTTATTTATTTAGAAAGCATGTCACTTGCTTTCCAACAAAAAAGTGTTCTCAAAGTGAGTTCTGACAGGACAAGAGAGCAACGATAAAACCATTAGAGTTATCTGAGTGAGAACTAAAGTTAGGTATGAACAGCAATCCATAACCCAACAGTGATGGGTATCATTGCTTATGTCATCTCCTTTTGGCCCAAGGTAAAATGGGTACCGGGGTGGGCCGACTCTGGCAAGTACTTGGATGGAAGACCTCCGAGGAATACCAGGGCTGTGATGCACAGGCAGGCAATAGCAAGCCACATCTCCCCCTTGCCTCCAAGCCCCATTAGGGGTCGCCAGAAGTCAGCCATGACTTCCAGGCATGCACGCATACACATATATATATGCACACACACACAAAATACCCCAAAAAAAGAAGCTGAGAGGCTTATGTTAGGTTGCCAGCTCTGGGTTGGGAAATACCTGGAGATTTTGGGAGTAAAGCCTGGGGAGAGAACTCAGTAGGCTATAATGCCAGAGTGCCCACCCTCCAAAGCAGCCAGTTTCTCCAAGGAAACTGAGTTTGGTTGTCTGGAGATCAATAGCAGGAGATCGCGAGGTGCCACCTGGAGTCTGGCAACCCTAGGTTTATGGTTCTGCTTGCTGGGCCCTTTTCTCCCATCAGGCGGACACAAATGTTCTATTTGTCTAGTGAAAACTGTGTGGGGCAATCATTATTATATGACATGGGTTACACATGCTTTTCATTGCTCACGACACTGCATGAGCAACCCTTTGACTGTAAAGAACAAAATACAGAAAAATGATAAACAAAACCCAGCTGTATGAAGACAAATGGTAAATGCAACCCTGGAATCTTTTCTCCAGCTTTGCTTCAATGAATTGAATTGTGCTTATGTTTGTATGAACAGCTACTTTGAGGTCTGACAACCCTTTCTTTCTTCGTTCTTGCTCCCTTCCATGTAGTAAACAAAGCCAAAATAAAGTTACACAACTCCTTCGAAACTAAAGTACACGCCTTCTTACTTCCCTGAAAGTTAACTGGAGAATTGCTCGAATAATCCCTCAGAAACTCAAGTGGCAGTCTTATTCACTTAAGTAATTCAATTTGATCTCCCCACCCCTACAATTTCAAAGAACAACAACCTTCAAAACTAGAGCCTATGAGGGGCCGACAGGAAGCCTTCGAAGCGGTATATTCCCCCACTATCACATCTAATAGCAGTACAGTTATCAATGGGCCCACTTAGTGAGACAAAAGGTGGAGTCAATGGATACGTTCTTTATGTTTCTTTATAGCATGTATGATTCTGTAAACTTTCCACCTGTTTGTTTGTTTGTTTGTTTGTTTGTTTGTTTATCTCCAAAGGAACTCTGTATATCTGCCATGTGTCATAGAGGATTCTGACCAACAGTCCAGGGATCAGGCTTATTTTACACAGAACAAGGGCCATGCTACATATATTGAGAGAGCATTCAAAATGGCGGCTCCACTTTTCAGGGTAAGACCAAAGATGGTGGGCATGCTGCCTTTCAGAAAAATTGGTCTGCCCTTACTGAACTTTACAGAGAGGAATTCACTATCAGTTGCTGAGGGATCCAGAGTTCTCATATTCCCTAGAACACTGGGGAAATCACTGTTCTGAAGACTGAAAGAGTTGGGTCCAGGCTAAATTTTCCATCCACGGAATGGAACTTTCCTGCCTCCCCTCCCCCCAGCCCACTGATCTCCATGAAATGCTGTCTGAAATGGACCCTGAGGAACAACGTGAGAGGAGTCTGCAGTGGGACGGGGGAATCAGTGGAAATTGCCAATTTAGTCTGGGTCCAACCCTACATAAAGATATATAGGATGATTAGGTAGGACAGTATTCCAAAGAGCTCAAAGTTTCCCAAATGCTACAGGACATGCCTCAAAGTTCCGTTATCACATATTATTTGACTAGATGTGTGTCACTGCAATCCACTCTTTTATATTCAGCAGTTCTGCTCAGCGTGATATTATGCCTCCGGTTAGTCTCTTATATGCCATTACAGAACCAAAATGCATTTCCCCCCTCTTTGTCATCTTAAAGTCATTTGGTGACATTTATTTAATTTGTACTTGATGTTCTCTGAAGTTGCTTTGCTGGAAAAGTAATAGTCTCTCCAATAAAATGGCTTTTGGAATCACCTGCTGGGACTTTTGTGCTTGATGTGACATTAATGGCTATGAACTCGGTAACTGACAAGTCGTTCTGGTTCACTGGGCAGGAAAGTGCCCGCTGAGGGTCTCGTTGGCATCCATCTGGGCTGGGTCAATGAGAGCAATATTTGCTTTAGAGAGATCTTTCTCCAGATGTTTTGTTTTGTTTTTTTAATCTGGAAAACCTTCACAACCTCCTTGGCAATTATTCTTTCAAGCTTAAAAAAACCCCTGCATAATGTAGTAGAAAGGTATTTACAAACTCTTCAGGAATAGAGCTTGTATGAAATCCTAACCCAGAGGTGTCAAACTCATTTCTTATGAGGGCCGGATCTGACATAAATGTCACTTTGTCAGGCTGGGCCATGTGTGCCGTATGATGCAATGCCAGGTAGCAGAGTTATGAACTTTGTAAAGGGCACAGGCAAACCCAATTAACAATATGATTTTTTCCCCTCAAAATACAAACATGCTTAAACATTAACACTCCAACAGTATTTCCTTACAGCATCTCTCTGATGCCCACCCTCCCAGTTCCACCTCCCATTTCTCATTAGCACTGGGACAGTATACAGGGACATAACACCCAGTCTCTGTCATCTGCCAGTTGCTCACAGGCCAGATAAGGGCTCTGGATGGGCCAGTTCTGGGCCATGGGCCATATGTTTGACACTCCTGCTCTAAACACTCCTTGGGGGAAAGGTGGGCTGTTCCTCCACTGTAAAGCTTCAAGGAAGGGTCACTTTCTAGTGGACCAGCAGCAGGCAGAGGAAATCATGAACGCTTTCACCATCTGATGGTTTCTCCCTCCACGCCACTTCCTCAGCAACTTCCCTTCACTTGATGCAGCAAACGCATCTGGGAACATTGTGGAGGGAGTGGGGCTTGCAGGAATAAAGAGGCAGGCCAGAAAAAGATGGTTTGGGACCTACCCCACCTTCTCCCCTGAAAACCACCCCAAACCAATACTTCCTAGGGGGAAAGTAGATGGAATCAGGAGCAGACTGGCACTTGAACCTGCCCGGAAAGTTCCTGTTGGGTGGCTTGCTGTCAGGAGGAAGTGTCCCCCGCACTGCTCTACAGGAGCCGCTTGTCTTGAGCTTGCTCCCAGGCTGTTTTTAAGTCCTAATCCGCCACCGGCCAGAGTTCCCAAACCTGTGTTTGAAGGTAAGTGTGCTGTTCCATCCTTCCACTGCAAGGCTATCCGCATGTCCTCGTGAGTATTCCCCAACAAATGCAGGGAGACTTACCTTCTGAGAAAATGTGCATTGGATTTGACTGTTAATGGCCCTTTCTGCACCAGTCTTTTTATTTGGTTTCTGAGCGCATCTCAGTCTTCCATTCTGCATTCTCTCCCGCTTTCACTGCTGATTTGGGTCAGGGCTTCTTCTTGGTTCTGCACTTATTTTAGGGGGATCAGCATTCAGATCACTTCCAGCACACTGTTGCCCCACACTTCCCAAAAGTGTTTTTGCCACGAACCTTTGTTCTGCTCCGTTTTGAAATCGGTACTACTATTTAAAGTAGAATTGTTCTTGACATGTGATAAAGCAGTAAAGTATTGGACAGAGATCCACAATGAGATACAAAAAATTTTGAATTGTACTTTTAAGAAAGACCCACAGATGTTATTGTTAGGTCTTAAAATGGAAGAAATAAATGTAGCCAAGAGAACATTACTATGGTACTTGACTACAGCAGCAAGACTGACTTTTGCTCAATGTTGGAAACAAGATAAAGTACCTGAAATATGGGAATGGATTAAAAAGACGTTGTTTTTGGCAGAAATGGACAAATTAACAAGAAAGTTAAACAACGAAGAAGATGAAACGTTCTTTGAAGACTGGAAAGACTTTCAAAAATACTTGTTGAAAAATTGGGACATTAAACGTGGTTTGATTTGCTTTGATAGTTATTAAGAGGAAAATGAAATAGAATTAGATTTTTGAATTGTTACCGTTAGTAAGAGAAAATAGGTTTAGAAGTAACTGTAACAGAACAAGAGAGATATTAATGGGGTTGGAGCAGTGCGGGAAGCCTTGTTTGGGGGGTAGAAGGGAAATTAGAAAAATGGATATATAGGTTGGTTGAAAATGTATGAGTATGTGATATATCCAATAATAAATTGTATTTACCAAAAAAATAAAGTAGAATTGTTCTTGTGAATATTTAAGCACCACCCAGTTTGGTGTAGTGGTTAAGTGTGCAGACTCTAATCTGGGAGAACTGGGTTTGATTCCCCACTCCTCCACTTGCACCTGCTGATGTGACCTTGGGTCAGTCACAAGCTCTGACACAGCTGTTCCTGAAAGAGCAGTTTGTGTTAGAGTTCTCTCAGCCCCACCTACCTCGCAGGGTGTCTGTTGTGGGGAGGGGAAGGGAAAGGAGTTTGTAAGCTGCTCTGAGACTCCAAGTGAAGGGCGGGGTATCAATCTCTCTCTCTCTCTCTCTCTCTCTCTCTCTCTCTCTCTCTCTCTCTCTCTCTCTCTCTCTCTCTCTCTCTCTCTCTCTCTCCCTCCCTCCCACTGCCCTCCCCTGTTTCAGCTTCTTTCTTTTTGGTCTATGTTGAAGCAGCCAATTTACATGCTAGCAGGTTTCCTCACAGGCAATTGCTGAACATTTACATTTGTTTAGAGTCCACAGTGGTTTGGAGAATGGGAGGGCTACTGGGAAAAAACCAAGTTTTTCAAGAAGCACTTCTAAGCCAAACAGACTTCAGTCACAAACATTTCCCTCAAAACAAAAATGGCTGCATGGATTGATAGTTTGCATTCTGATTTGATACCGTATATTATTCCTGGGTTATTCCCGTTATATAATGTTAGTGAACATTGCCCTGTTAATGCTGAAATGCCTCATCCATTCAATGTCATTCCGGTTTTCCTGGAAGAATTCCTCCCACCAGCCAGGGCTCTATGAAATGGAAGAGAGAACATGGGGCACTGAAGGGAAGAAAGAAGTATCATGTAGGTGCCTTGGCTACTCCTTCTCCAAAGGATAAGAGCAATTAGGGCTCAAAACACGCTTTCTTCCATGAGTATCAGAAAGCATAATCCACAGAGACCTGAGTTTTCAGCATGACTGAAGAATAATTACATATGCAGAATGAAAAGGAATGATTAGAATCAAAGGCATACCACCTCGAGTTCTAGGAAAACCGGGAGTAAAGACTGAATGCAGAAAGGCCCAACATTTCTTCACAAAGTCCACACACTTCTTTCACGCCACCCTTTCCTCCCCTTTAATCTTGTCCCATAGGAAGTGTGACCCAGTTTCTTCCTGGATCGTGCCACTTGCAGGTGGCAGGCCAGTATTGCTGTGTCACTTCCATTGGCACATATAGGGATGCCAGCCTCCAGGTGAGGCCTGGGGCTCTCCCGGAATTACAGCCCATCTGCAGACTACAGAGATCGATTCCCTTGGAGAAGATGGCTGTTTTGGAGGGTGGATTCTATGGCATTGCACCCCACTGAGGTCCCTGTCCTCCCCAGGCTCCACCCCCAAATCTGGAGCTGGCAACCCTACCCCCTATCCCCTACTGGTGGCCGGGGGGACCTGGAAACCCTATTAAAAACAAAAATGTCATGAGGAAGAGTAGGATGAAGTATTGGGGGGGATTCAGACACACAACTTGGTCGGCCAACTCCAGGTTGGGAAATTTCTGGAAATTTGGGGGTGGATCGTGGAGAAAGCAGGGCTTGAGAAGGGGAGAGACCTTAGCAGGGTATAATACCATAGAGTCCACCCTCCAAAGCAGCCATTTTCTCCAGGGAAACTGATCTCTGTCATCTGGAGCCCAGCTGTAACTCTGGGAGATCTGCAGACAGAGTGAAAGGTGGCTCTGCTCGGTTATGTGGCAGGGTGCTTTGGCTCTACTTCTGACCAAGAATAGAGTACCCAGTTGTTAGGCCTGTCTCTGGCAATGAACAGACCTTGTGCCATTTAGTCTGACGTTGGAGAAAGGGCGGGCTGGTGCAGGTGGAATCTCGTGTGCATCTGTGTGTTAGGATCCAACCTAGTGGCTGATTAGTAAAAGCATGTTTATGCTTGAAAGTATTAACAAAAATTCAGACTACTCTCTAAATTAATGTGCCTCAGCCAGGTTTCTCTTTTGTCTACCTGGAGTCCTGTGCTGCTGATCTGGAAACCAATCTGTACATAAATCAGTCTTCTCTGTGGTTAATATACAATTCCTGCCTTAGTGACCTCCATATTCTACTTGTGCAGCACAAAATTTACCTCACAGCAGCAAATCCAAAGCGTACACTCTCACTACCTTTAGAATACCTGGTAACTGTGGGGAAGGTTTATATTTTAAATATGGTTCCCTCAAATTCATAGGAGGCTGTTGGGTCCCCTCGGTTGATAGGAACGGCCTGTCACACACCCCTTCTCTTGCCTCTTCCCGCCACCCACTAGCTTGCTGATAGTACTTCACACACCATGTGAAACCCTGAAATGAAGTATCACAGTGGTTAAACAGCACTGCAGCAGGTGGGTCTTAGAGCCGTCAGTGGCAAGCAGCGTCCGAGTAGGCAGCCCACCCACTGTTGCTCCATCAGTCAGGTTGTTAGTCCCCTACCTGACTGTGATGCTGGGAGGGCCATGATTAGATCTCATCACTGAGAAAAAGCCTAATAGCTGCTGTACCCAGCTACGAATTGGATCAGGAGGGTAGCATGGGGAGAAGAGGAATAGCCCCACCCATACACATGGCTAATCAAAATGAAATGCATATCCCCATAGACAGGTTTGCTAGCCCTGGTGAACAAGAAAAGGACAGGCAATGTTCTTTGCCTGTCTTTTTTCCCCCCTTTAGGTCTAGTGACCGCATGAGGGGTGGCAGTTTTGTTTGTAGGGGTGGAAGGGTTAAATACTTCCTCCTTGTAGGGGTGGAAGGGTTAAATACTTCCTCCTTGTAGGGGTGGAAGGGTTAAATACTTCCTCCTTCTAGGGGTGGAAGGGTTAAATACTTCCTCCTTCCTAGAGTCCTATGGTCCAAGTCTGAAATCCAGTGACAGATCTCCCAGTATCATGTCTGTTTTGAAAGATAAACACAAAGGTGTGTGAAGCTGATCGACAGCAGTTCGGAAGCCAGAAAGGTGTCATGATCCCCCTCCAACCAGCCCAGCAACTTGGACTCAGAGTCCTCTGTGGAAGTGCCTAAGGATGCAGGACAACCAGCTGAGGAGGACCACTGGGGAGGGCCTGACTATATGTCAGAGGCCAATCTGTCAGAACCTGCAGGTGAAACCTTACCATTGACCCCTGTGGAGATATTGAACCCAGGCCCATAGCCTGCCAGGACCAGTCCCCTCTCTAATAATAACTTTCAAAGCCTTATACGGCCTAGGATCAACATATCTAATGGACCACCTCCTCCTGTATATGCCTCAAAGAGCACTACACTCTAAGGATCAACATCTCCTGGTGGTCCTTGGCCCGAGGGACACCCGTCTTGCCTCAACCAGGGCCAGAGCTTTCTCTGCCCTTGCCGCTGCCTGGTGGAACATGCTCCCTATTGAGATCAGGGCCCTGCAGGGCCTTCTTCGATTCCACAGGGCCTGCAAGATGGAGCTGTTCTGCCAGGCCTTTGGCTGAGGCAGCAGGCACCCATACATGGCCTCCCCAAGGTTGCTGTCACTCACCCACTGACAACTGGCCATTATTTCATCTATACCAACGGGCCAGAATCCCTCATAGCCAGCTGAGTTCTGCTGTTAAGCTGTAGCCACCTATTTTAATGTTTGTACTGTGTTTTAAATTTCAGTTATATTGATTGTAATATGATGTCACCCGCCCTGAGCCCGTTCGCAGGATGGGCGGGATATAAAGACAATAATACAGGCATGGCGGCAACAGAAGGCCCAGATTGAAGCAGCCCAAAGAAGGCAAGATGCCAGACTGTCTCGGGTCCAGTCAATGAGGACGGTACTTCTCCTCAGGATCCTGGCCGCAGCACAGCCGCAGGAGCTCAACACCAGCCAGCAGCGCAGCTGAGCCTGATTACCTCCCAGCCTATTTAGTGTGAGGCTTGGGAAGGCTGTCTTGCTGGATCAACCAGTCCACTAGGTCTGTGCCGCCTCCAGCTCCTTATCTCCAGTTCAAGCTCCCAGCACCATATCGATGTGCCCAAGCCTTTCTATTGAGACCTGAGGGCACTGCTCCAGAGGAGACGTAACTAGCCAGCCTGCAGAGCACAGGACAGAAGGTGCAAAAGGCCTGTGCCAAAGGCACCCAAGTCCAAAACCAAAAAAAAACCCCACAGGGTTGCCAGCCTGAGGCTGGCAATCAGCACCAGATGCACCTGCCGGTTCTGCCAATGGGGGCAAGGCATCCCTCACGCCTTTCTGTCATTTCCTGCCTCTGCTTGGAGTGGTGACATGAGAAAAACAAAAATAGCAGTTGGACCAAAAGCATGACATCACTTCTGGGGGAAACCTGGAACTGACATCCTGCCTGTCCAGCAATTGCTGGAAACTGAGAATTTGACAGTTCTGACATAGAGTTTTTGGCTATCCCTAAATAGCTGTCACTTCTGGGAGGGTTTCCTAGAAGTGACGTTATACCAATGCCAATGGCTGCTGCCCCACCCCCCACCCCCGCAATTGTCCACTGGTTCCTGGCAACCCTACCTAGGAGGTGGGCCTCCTATGTGATATCAGAATGTTGCCAGCAACACAATGTCATCACTTCTGGTGCAACCCGGAAGTGACATCATCATGTTGCCAGCAACATTCTAGCATTTTCCAAAAACTCTGTGGTTTAACCATAGAGCTATGGGTGAATGCTAGAGTGCCTCCTGGCCCAATGATGTCACTTACCATCACTCCACTATTTCTCCCCCCAGTTTCCCCCTGCCACCCAGCTGGTTGACAGCTGGAAAAGTGGGCAAGGGGGCAGGAGGTCCTGCCCTGGCTTTCCTACCAACAATGCAAATCCCAAAATTAAGGAGTCCAGTAGCACCTTAGAGACTAACATTCCAGTAGCAGTTTTGTGAGTCAGAGATCACGTCATCAGAAGCACAGAGTGTCCACAGACAGTTCCTGACTATCAGTAAGATTTCAGGATACTGGCCATTTCTTTTGAAAAAATCGAGCTGTCCATCCGGTTTTCAATTGAAGCACGTACATGTGTTCATGATGAAAAGAAAATTTCAGCCAGCGTGGCTGCCTGTGGGTGTCAAAATATAAAGTCTGGGCTGCCAGTCTTAAGATGAAACTGGAACCCTGTGCCGTGACAGCTGAACACTGAGAGATGGTTTTTGGTATTCTATCTTGCTATGAACCCCCTGGCATGAAGCCCTGATGAAGACGACACATTAACCATCTACCTTTGCTGGAAATGTTCTGGTAAGTCCTGTTCTATCATTTCAAGAACGTAAGGCCTCGGAAGGACTTCGGCAGTGAAGGAAGAGGTGAGAATTCAGTTAAAGCTGCCACGTTTTATTTTGTCCATCCAAAGCCATTCAGACTAAAAACTGCAAAAATTCATATGCTCGTATTTTCAGAGGTTTGCCATGTCAGGCCCGCAAGCCAAGTCGACAGCTTTGCAAGAAATAATTTCATCAAATGAGCCAGAGGAAGATACGGTCCAGCTGGCAGTACATAAGAAATGATTCGTTAATATTCATTTCACTCAAGGTGAGTGTTATTCCTGGTTGGGATTTCGCATGAATGCCGGCACCTATTTAAATTAAAATTACATTTTGCGTGAGATGCACCCCAATTATGCCTCAGATTTAACCTCAGGTTTAAGCACCACACACTTCCCTCTGCATTTAGTCTACAAGCATGAGGGCCACTCCCTTATCCTAGGGTTGCATCTCCTTTTTTCCCCATCAAGCAATCTCCTTCTTGTCCCGCTCTTCCATGACTATTGATTTCTACAAGTTTATTCCATCCTTCATCCAAGGAGCTTATGGTGATGCGGAATGGCTCCTGGTTTTATCCTCACAACAACCCTGTGAGGCAGGTTAGGTTGACAGAGAATGACTGACTGAAAGTAGCCCTGATGGGGCCTGGAGATCTCCCGCTGTTACAGCTGATCTCCAGATTACAGTGATCAGTTCTCATGAAGAATAATGGCTGCTTTGGAGGGTGGACTTTATGGCATTCAGGCCCATAGCTACAGTGAGGCATCTCGGGGCTGCCCCCCCCCCGACTTACCCCTCAGGCCTCCTGACTATTCGTCGAGCAGGGTAGAGAGCGCCATTGCCACTGAGGAGCTCACAGCCTCCCTGCTATCAACAGGCTGGTGTGGCAACAAGGATGGGGATGCAGCGCTGTCAGGCTCCAGGGCACAACTGAGACAGGACAGGGCACCTCCTGGGCAACCCATAGCACTAGGGACCATAGCAAGCTGGCTAAAGGTCTGGACTTAGGGTTGCCACCTGGAGATTTGGAGGGTGGAGCTGGGGGGTGTTGGGAGGGGAGGGGTCTTCAGTGGGGTATAAAGTCATAGAATCCACCTTCCAAAATGGTCACTTTCCCCAGATGAACTTAACTTGGAGATCAGTTGCAATCAGTGTTCCCTCTAAGCGGAGTTAGGGTGAGCTAGCTCACAGTTTTTTAGCCTCCGGCTCACAGATTTTTTGCCTTAGCTCAGGAAGGAGGGCTCCAGAGCAAACTGATTTATGCAGCTCACAAAGCAGAATCTTTGCTCACAAAACGCCACAGCTTAGAGGGGGCGTTGCTTGTCATCCCAGGAGATCTCCAGGCACCATCTCAATGCTGGCAACCCTCTCTGGATCCCACTGTTGCCCTCTCTTCCTGCCCCTCCCGCTGAGCATGCCCTGCTTTCCTAGGGACTAAAACCCTTTTTTATTCAGTTAGTTCTTTGATTATTCAATTAGTTCTCTGAGAAACTCTCTGAATTGTTTTCCTTCCTGCGCCTGTCACTCAAGCACAGGTGTCTTAGTTGTTAAGCCCACACTTTTCTGTCACGAAAATCAAATTCATTATTTATTTGACTCTCTTTCTTTTCTCGCTCTATCTCTCTCTCTCTCTCTCTCTCTCTCTCTCTCTCTTTCTTTCTCTCTCTCTCTCTCTCTCTCTCTCACACACACACACACACACACACATACACACAGAGACAACAATCTGAAGAAGAATTATTGATTGATTAGAACAGCCTGCTGATATACCTAAAAATGGGTAGCTGCTTCAGTTGTTGAGTTAGTTTTAATTCTGCTTACAGCTGCTAAAATTGATATTATGACATACGGGGGAGGGGGAAAGGAACTGGCTTAATTATATTTGTACTCTAGCCTTTCTAATTAACATATTACCAAAGACTGCAAAGGAATAATTCACAATGTACAGTGTGTGTGTGTGTGTGTGTGTGTGTGTGTGTGTGTGTGTGTGTGTGAGAGAGAGAGAGAGAGAGAGAGAGAGAGAGAGAGAGAGAGAGAGAGAGAGAGAGAGAGAGAGTTTTATTATATGATGGGCAGACTGGCCTTTCCTTGAGCCCAATGAAGTTCCAATATCTCCATGCATAGTTTTATAAACCTCTATCTTGTCCCCTCCCACTTAGCCTTTTTTTCTAAAGACATGTTAACATATACAACTAAAGAAGTATTTGCTTTCATCTGTCCTGAATCTAATGCCCATTGACTTCATTGGATGATCTTAAGCTCTAGCTTCCAGGAGTGGGAGAAAAAAGTTCCCTTTGCCTATTTTTTTGTCCCCGTGCATAATTTTATAAATCTCTATCATTGCCCCTGTCACCTCTTTTCTAAACTGAAAAGTCCCAGAGTCTTCAGCCTTCCGTCACAGAAAAGGTGCTCCAACCCCTTGATCATCTTGATCACCGTCTTCAGCATTTTTTCCTGCTCTGCAGCAATGTTCCCTCTAAGCTGTGGAGTCTTGTGAGCAAAAATTCTATTTCGTGAGCTACTGGCATTAAGGTTGTGAGTGAGCGATCTGGCTACTGCATAGATTAGTTTGCTCTGGAGCCATCCTTCCTGACAAAAATGTGTGCACAGGAGGCTAAAAAACTGTGAGCCAGCTCACGCTAACTCAGCTTAGAGGGAACACTGCTCTGCAATATCCTTTTAGAAATATAGCAATCAGAACTGTACACTATATTCCCTAATACTGGCCAGATGTGACAACTGTACGCTGATTTCCCGTTTTAGGGATGGCAGCCTCCAGGTGGGACCTGGGGATCCACCGGGGTTATAGTTCATCTCCAGACTACAGAGATCAGTTCCCCTGGAGAAAATGGATGCTTTGGAGGGTGGACTCTACAGCATCGTTTTCTACTGAGGTCCTTTTCCTCCCCAGGCCTCACCCCTAAATCTCCAGGAGTTTCCCAACCTGGAGCTGGCCAGTGACCAGGGGGGGACCTGGCAACCTTAATACATACTTTGTTCATCTCAACCTAATGGTTCACATGAAACCCCACACAGAACTCTTTTCCAAATGACAGAGATTTACCATAATGATACTCATCTTTAGAGCTCTAGGATCCACTTACCTGCAAACCATATCTTCCCCCCCATGGGTCAGTGTGGCAGCTTCACTCCTTTGTTCCGGGTTGGCCCTTCTTCTGGCAGCTCAGATGTCGACTGCCCATTCTTGGGCCTTCTCTGCGGTAGCCCCCAAATGGTGGAACCATCTGCTGCCAAAGCAAATTAGGAAGGTGCTTTCCTTATTGAGTTTAGGAAACCTCATCATGCTGAATGTTCCATAAAGGACCTCTTTATCTAAGAGCAAGTTGTTTTTGACTGCATTGACCATTGGTTTAATGATGTTGCTGAAGTATGTTTGTTTTCAAAGTATCTCTTAGATGTTTTTTATTATACTCTTGTAAACAGCCTTTAGTTTGGCACAGGACAAAGAATGGTGCAAATGAATAAACCAAGTGACATGTCTCCCCAACCCAGCCAAACAGCTTCAGCGTTAACCACAAAGATCCCAACGCTGGCTTTCAAAAAACACAGAAACACAGAGCCGGAAGGGGTCCCAAGGGTCATCTAGTCGAACCCCCTGCACAATGCAAGAAATTCACTGCTACACCCTCCACACTCCCCCAGTGACCCCTGCTCCATGCCCAGAGGAAGGCAAAAAAAACCCAAAAAACCTTCAGGATCCCTGGGCCATTCTGGTCTGGAAGAAAATTCCTTCCTGATCCCGAAATGGCATTTGGCATTACTCTGGATGTATAAGAAAGGGCCACGAAAGACAAGCACTGGCTCATCCCTTCCTGCCCTCTCAGTTTGGTATAGTGGTTAAGAGCACGGACTCTAATCTGGATCCCCACTTCTCCACGTGCAGCTGCTGGTGTTACCTTGTGTCAGTCATAAATCCTTTCAGAGCTGTTCTCTCACGAGCAGTCCTCGAAAGAGCTCTCTCAGCCCCACCTATCTCACAAGGTGTCTGTTGTGGGGAGGAGAAGAGAGAGGAGATTGTAAGATGCTCTGAGACTCCTTCAAGTAGTGAAGGGAGGGATATAAATCCAATCTCTGCTTCTTCTCACGATCTGCCTAAATTCACAGTGAGTCCTAGAATCAGCGCTGCTGTCAGATATCCATATAGCCCCTGCTTTTTTAAAAATTAGCATTTGGAAAGAGAAAAGATAAAGGTGCTTGCTGTACTTTACTACGAAACTCTCACCAAAGGAGGTTTCAGTCAAGCAGCAAAGCACAGAAAGAGCATTTTGTGAGAATCCAGCCGGCGCAGAGAGTGGCAGAGTGCAGAATCACTTGAAAACACTTACCCCGCTTCACAGACGCATCACTGGGCTGCCACTGAAATTGGCCTGTGCGTTATGGAGACTGAGGCAGTAATCATATGCAAATAGCCTTTATTTGAAACGCAGGCTGGGCAAATCTTATTGTCCCTGGCAGAGGCATGCACGGAGCAATCTCAGCTCCAAGATTTTGTATTCTTCTTCCACTGGCAGCTCCCTGGTTTTAGTACCAGCAATCAAACCGAATAGCATGCTTTCAAATAAAAGAGCCCTGTTAAAGGAAGCCATCAACTGGGAGAGGGACCATTTTTTTACAAGAGGATATTTGGTTCAACCTTTTGGACAAAATCTCTATCATAGTTGGCGCTGAGAGTTCAGAATCCACCAGCGTTATACACGATGAAGCATCCTTTAATGCCTGCGCTGAAAGCTGTCTGAGGCCTTAACGAGACAAGAAGCTGGGAGCGCCACCGTCAGACATTGAGCTTTTTCAGGCAGCCTATGTATTCTGCTTCAGGAACCGCTTACCAACAGAATATTTCTGCCGTTTCTGACAGATCCGTTTTAGTAACCGGCTGCTGATGGATTATATTTACTTTTTCATACTATCCCACTTGTGTCCCATTCAGGAGGCATGCCTGAGACATTCTAGTTGAAAACTGCTTTGTTTCACTTTGTCAGGCTCTTTAGTCAGATCACACGACACAGGGCTTCTTCAGAAGACAATGTTTAATGGTGAATCAGAACTAAAGACACGTGTTCTGCTTGTGTCAGTAATGGCCACATACAATAAGGCCTTCTAAGTTATACTACATTCAAGCACACACAGCCCATGTAGCTGAAGCCAATGAATACATTTTGCGCGCACAGGCAAAGCAAGCGGGCAAAGTTAAGCACAACATTCTAGAAACCGTTGGTTCCCAGCATAGGACTCCAGCAGCTGGAGAATACAAGGTCGGAGACCTGATAACAGACAGTGAGTAAAAGTACAAAAGATGGGAGACTGAAAGTACTCCCTCAGCATTCCTTTCACATGACTGGGCTACCTGACACACTTTCAAGTCCATCTTCCACTTCTGAATCACTATGCAATGATGTGTAAAACGCCCTCTAAAGCAGGGGTGTCAAACATGTGGCCCGGGGGGCTGGATCATGTCCCCGGAGGGCTTCTATCAGGCCCACACCGGAACTGGCTGTCTTCTGCTTCTTCTTCCAGTTCTGCTGCTGCTGCATCATCGTAGGTTGGCAGCTTCCAGATACACTCCTGAACAGCATACTCAGCATTGCAACAGCACAGGTATTTCGATGCAATAATTCAGAGCAAGAGGTGTCAGTTATCAGACACTGTTAAATAAATAAAATATCGCAAGAGTGCTGATGTTTTAAGCATGTTTTTATTTTAGGTAAAAAAAAAACCCTTTGTGTTTGTGTCCTTTATAAAGTTTATCTCTCCGCTACCTGGCATTACATTTTATGACACGCAGGGCCCGGCCCAGCAAGGTCTCATTTATGTCTGATCCGGCCCTCATAACAAATGAGTTCGGCACCCCTGCTCTAAAGCGCTTCCTGTAATGCCACCTTGTCTTCTCAACCTGCTCATGCACGAGATCTTCTTCAGCCGGTGGGGTGGGTTGCTGTTGTTTCTTAAAGTCTGTAATGGGAGTGCTGAGGCGCTTAAAAAACAGAGCAATTTATTGCCACGGCGATTTTATTTATTTATTTAATTTATATCCCCCCCCCCCTGCCCTTCCATAGCCTCATTTGCAGTTCACTCTCCCGGAGGTCCGGTACTCATCACAGCCCATATGCCAGTGCATAGAGTGGATGGAGGGGGTGACTGCTAAGCCTTAAGGCCCCCTATCACTGATATCTTGGGGTGTTTGCCAACACAAAATCCCCTCAACCTGTGCTTTTCCTGCCATCCCAGTTAGGGCCTAACCAACTTTTGCCAGGCCTACTTATACCTCACCCCCTCAGACCATGCAGAGCAGGTGGGGGGGAAAAAAACCCCACACACACTGCCAATTAAATTCAGGCCCAAAAAACTTCTTCTCAGCCCCAAAAACAGCAACTAGCTTATCCCACATGGTCACAAGCAGGTGGGTGGGGATGGGCAGCCACTACCGATAAAGGGCAGCCACCACCAGACCTGGCCAGCAAGCCAGCCCCCAATTGGCCAGCACTCCCGCACTAAGCATTGATAGGCTCCCCTACCTTCTTGCTTCATTCCCAGGAGGTGGGGGGGTGAGCAAATGCCAGCCCCTGCTCCACAGGCCAGCACCAGTCATTTATCAGACATACTGTCCCGTACAAGTCAAGCACATGCCCTGAGCTATAGGGTGAAAGTTCTACAGCTGATTGAAATTATTTGCCTGCAGGAGAAACAAGGGTTCCTGATAATAGAGTCTGTGGTGGCTTGGTGATGGCAAATGTCAAGCCGTGGAGTGTCGAATCAGTTAAATGGCCAAAATGAATACATGCAAATGTGAAATTCATAATATTATAAATGACAGGGCTAGAGACTAGAGAGCGTGTAGTCAAGAACCCACCTTTTCTAAGATTTTGAGAGAATTGAGGATTTTAAAAGAACAATATGAGGCGAGGTTAAACAAAGAAGTATATTGGAACTTGAAAAAATTGCAACAGAAGTCCTTTGAAGGTGCAAATAAACCTGGTAAATATTTGGCATGGCAATTGAAGAAAAGAAGAGAGAATAAAACAATCACTAAATTGAAAGATGGAAATAAAGAAATTTCAGACCCAGGAGGGATCCGGAGGGAATTTTATAAATATTATGCGACTCTTTTTCAAGCAAAACAAGTGGATCTGCAAAAGATGCAAGACTATTTATCTAAGGTTAATTTGATACAACCAAGCCTAGAAATGAAAGCAATATTAAATGCTGTAATAACTAAAGAAGAAATCAGTAAAGCAATAGGAGAGGCAAAGATTTCCAAAGTTCCAGGTCCGGATGGTTTTTCAGCTAAATTTTACAAAAAACTTCATGAAGACCTGGTTCCGGTGTTAGAGATTCTTTTAAACGAAATTAGGAGAACTGGGAAGATTCCAGATTCCTGGAATGAAGCTGCGATCACCTTAATTCCGAAAGAAACGCAAGATTTAACAAATGTAAAGCATTATCGACCTATCTCACTGTTAAACAACGATTATAAGATTTTTGCAAAAATATTAGCAGAGCACCTTAAAGGGTTCTTGAAAGATACTATTGCTGAAGATCAAGCCGGATTCTTACCAAATAGACAAATAAAAGACAATATGAGGGTTGTTTTAGACGCAATTGAGTATTATGATAAACACCCGGAAAAAGAAGTTGGCTTTTTATTTTTGGATGCAGAAAAGGCATTTGATAATTTGAATTGGGAATTTATGTTTAAAGTGTTTGAGAAATCCCAGATGGACGCAGAATTTATAAGAATGATTCAATCAATATATAAAGAACAAAAAGCTACGGTGATTGTGAATGCAGAATCAACAGAATTGTTCCGGGTCAGAAAAGGTACTAGACAGGGTTGCCCCCTGTCACCATTGCTATTTATCTGGATTTTGGAGATTTTGCTGCAAATGGTTAGAGATGATGATAACATAAAAGGTTTGAATGTTAGAGGTTTTTCATATAAACTACGAGCATTTGCGGATGATATTATGTTTATTGTTGAAGATCCTATTAATAATATGCCTAAGGTATTTGAAAAAGTAAAAGAGTTTGGCGATCTCGCAGGGTTCTATGTAAATAAGAATAAGTCCAAGATATTGTGTAAAAATATGATAGCTACAAAGCAACAAATGTTACAAAACGTGACAGAATGTGAAGTGGTTAAAAAGGTTAAGTATTTGGGAGTTGAAATTACAATGAAAAATATAGACTTGTTTAAGAATAATTATGAAAAACTGTGGGTTTCGATAAAGAGTGACTTAGAAAAATGGGAAAAACTTAGATTATCTCTTTTTGGAAGAATTGCCGTTGTCAAAATGAATGTACTGCCCAGGTTAATGTTTTTGTTCCAGACAATACCAATTGTGAAAGATGTGAAAGTGTTGGTGAAATGGCAAAGAGAAATCTTTAAATTCATCTGGGCAGGAAAGAAGCCAAGAATTAAAATGAAGATAATGTACGATACTAAAGACAGAGGTGGCTTCCAAGTCCCGAATTTGCGTTTGTATCATGAAACTGTATGTATGTCTTGGTTATCTGATTGGGTCAATTTGGAAAATAGAAAACTCTTAGCTCTTGAGGGGCACGATTGCAGATTTGGCTGGCATGCCTATCTTTGGTATGGGGAAAATAAAGTTGATTCAATGTTTAAGCATCATTATGTAAGGAGAACGTTGTTTGATGCATGGACCAGGTACAAGGATACAGTTTCCGATGAGAGGCCTTTGTGGATTGTTCCAGCAGCAGTTATACATCCTTTTTCAGAACATAAAGGTAATGATTGGTTGAAATACCAAGAACTGTTGCAAAAAGAGGGGAAAAAATATGTTTTAAAACCAAATAATGAACTAGAATTTGAGTATGGATGGTTACAATATTGTCAAATAAGGGATATTTACAAAAAAGATTGTAAAGAGGTTGGTTTTAGAGCTAAGAATGATGAGTTTGAAAATATATGGTTGAAAAGAGAGCGAAAAATGATCTCAAAGATGTATAAAACTTTGTTGACTACATATACTTTGGATGAAACTGTTAAAGAGCAAATGATAAAATGGGCCATAAACATGAACAAAGAAATTTCTATGGAAACATGGGAGTTTTTGTGGAAAAGATCCTTTAAAATGTCTACCTGTGTTAATGTAAAAGAAAATTGCTACAAGATGATGTATAGGTGGTATATGACACCAAAAAAGATTGCTAATATTACTATGGATAAGAACTTGAGTAATAAGTGTTGGAAATGTAAAAAAACAGAGGGTTCTTTTTACCATATGTGGTGGTCATGTGATAAAGCAAAGGTATACTGGTCTAATATACACTGTGTGATGCAGAAAATATTAAAAATCCCAATTGGGAGAAGACTGGAACTTCTTCTCTTAGGTTTGACAATGGAAAGAATTCCACAGGAAAAAAGGACATTATTATGGTATATGATTACATCGGCGAGAATGGCCTTCGCTCAGCAATGGAAAGCGGAGAAGGTGCCGGATATACATGATTGGTTTAGAAAATTGCTGTTTTTAGCAGAAATGGACAAAATGACAAAAAAGCTAAATGGACAAATGGCAGAACAGTATATAAAAGATTGGGAAGGTTTGAAATTGTATTTGGAAACTGAATACAGAATGAAGGGGGAAATGTACAATTTAGATCTGTATGGATACTGAATGAGTAGTGAAATGAATTCTGAATTGTATTATACTGTTATATGAAAATATGTTGAAATTAGTTAGATGTTTTATATATTTGAAATGTGTTACCTGGTTTGTCGATTCATATAAGTCTAAACCTGATTACCGTCTAATATATACTTTTTTTGTTATTAGCAGTGTTGGAAGCCTATTAGGCGGGGTGGGGGGATGGGATGGAAATTTTTTCAAATTGTATTGGTAACGTTGTTGAAAATGTTGAGCGCATCCCAATAAAATTTTGTTTAAAAAAAAAAAAAAAAAGAACTCACCTTTTCTTACCAAATGGTGGTTCAGAGGTGATGAAGAAGATTTTCTTCTGCTTCATGCGTACAATCATTTTGAGCCCGATTCAAGTTCAACAGCACCTTAGAGACCAACAAAATTTTCAGAGTATTTGATGAAGGGAGCTCTGACTCTCAAGCTTATAGCCCTCCACTACAGCCCAGAGAGCATGTTCTGCTTTTATTATCGGTATTCCCCCTCTAGTTAAAATGCCAAGATATTTTCTTCTGCTGAGAATACCAAGGTATAGAAGGGCATTTATGTCAGCACTGTTGAATGCATGGCCATCTGCAGTTTTAATAGGAAGATACCAAGATATATGATTTCTGGTAGATTATATACCTGTGGTTCAGATTGAATAGACTCTGTTGATCATGTGGTATTAGATTGTCCTGTTTTTCAGATTTACGATCAAACTTAATTCTGCCATTATTTGGAGCTGGCTTTGATTCCCTGGGTGAGAAAATTTCTCGGTTATTATGCAGTGCAGAAAACCGAGTTACTGTACTGGTGGCCAAATATTTGGCAGCAGTTTATAACACAGCATGTTTAAAGAGGCACCTGCTTGGTTTGTTTTATCTGACTGTGCGCTCCTGTTCATGACAAGGGTTGAAAAACTAGTGATTGGATTAGATTGGATTGGAAGTTTTTACCCCAAATATCTTACTGGTCTTTAAGGTGTTACTGGACTTGAATCTAGCTCCACTACTGCAGACCTAAATGGCTACCCTTTGAAATGACAAATCATTTTGGTAGCTGTTAAAATGATGTGCAGTAAGATCAGTGTTGGGGCTGCGGTGGCTCAGTGGTTAAGATGCTGAACTGCAGACCGGAAGGTCGGTAGTTCAGCAGTTCGAGACCTGAGTGCCGCATGACAGAGTGACCTCCTGTCTCTGGTCCCAGCTCCTGCCAATCTAGCAGTTTGAAAGCAAGAAATTGCAAACAGATAAATAGGTACTGCTTCGGTGTGAAGGTAACAGCGTTCTGTGTGCCTCGGCATCTAGTCATGCCGGCCACATGACCACAGAAATGTCTTTGGACAGCGCTGGCTCTTTGGCTTGGAAATGGAGATGAGCACCACACCCCAGCGTTGGATTTGACTGGCTTTTGAGCAAGGGAAACCTTTAAGATCAGTGTTATGCAATAGACTGAATATTGAATCAGGTAAACTGAATCAGCTGAATAAAACCTGAACTGGTGGAATGGACTCTACCAGGTGGGGAGCAGCACATTTCCACTATTCCACAGTGTTGTTACTACCTTTGAAAAGACGTGTTCAAAAGGAGGCATGGTATCACAATGCTTGAAGAATCCAAATGGTGCACTACCATTATTCCTCATGTACTCTGCCTGATTGGCACACTTGCATCATACTTTATACATTGATAAACGTATTTTCAGACAAAAATATAAGTCCAATGGAAGGCTAGAATTGTCCCGAAATGACAACTGATCTCCAGGCAGCCAGTGGCAGATTAACCATTAAGCAGACTAAGCACGTGCTTAGGGCACGAGAGCCAAAGGGGGTACCACAAAGTTGGGAAAAGGGTGAAAAGAAAAAAAATGAAGATTTGTAAAAAAAAAATGATAAAATTAGTGCAAATCGATCATGGTGCACCCTAGGGTTACCTTCTGTTTTTTGTTGGTGAGATGCAGTGTCATAGGCTATGTTTAAAAGTAAAATGCATGTGTTTAAAAGTAAAATGTTGGAGCCAAATTCAGTTGTCATGACAGTCATTTCAATGACCCTCTCTGCTCCTTTTTAATTTCAGCCCCATGTAAACGTCAAAAATGAAGCGTGTTCAGTTGAGTGGTGCACAAAAGAGAAAACGTGCAAAAGAGAATGAGCAAAAGAATCTGTCTGTTGTAGCCAAGACAGGAAAGCTGACAGATTTCTTCTTACAAACTGCAGAAAAAGATGATCCAGATCAAAACCAGTGTCAGTCTTCAGAGACAGGAAGTGAATCAAATCTATCTCCTTCATCAGAAACAGGCAGTGTTGGTGCAAGGCCAGATTTTCATGATGACATTGCACATGATGAAGTGCCACAACCTGGACCTACTTCCATGACAAGATGTGTAAATGCTTTTGAACTGTCCAAGGAGTTTAGAGAACTGACCAAGGATGAAATGAACAAAGCTAAGGACCCAGGGTTGTGGGATGAATTTTAGGGTGATGTCAGACCCAGTGAATGTCAGCACCACAATGGGCCATTTGACAAATCGTGTCGCAATTTCATCAGTGGGAATCCAAAGAGATACTGTTCACAGAATATATTTTTTGGAATAAAAGCCAATGGTGAACACTACAAGAGAGAATGGCTGTTGCACTCTTCTTCAAAAGGATCAGTTTACTGTTTTGTTTGTAAATTATTTGTGCCCAAAGGGTTAACACATTTTTGCTAGAAATGAGGGATTCAGTGACTGGTGAAACACTGCTGTAATTGACAACCATGAAAAAAGTACAACTCACCGAGATGCCATCCTGACATATTTAACTCGGAAACAAGGCTTAGGCTTGACACAGCCACTGGAAAAATGAATTGAAGAGGAGTACAATTACTGGGAGAATGTGCTTTGGCGTGTTGTAGCAGTCATTTGCACACTGGCTGAACGAGGATTGGCATTCTGAGGAAAAGTGGAAAAAATTGATTATATAATTTGCAGTCAAAGATGGAGAACCTCTATCCAGTCAGTAAAAACAAGACCTGGAGCTGACTGTGGCTCAGATCATGAGCTACTCATTGCAAAATTCAGACTTAAATTGAAGAAAGTTGGGAAAAACACAAGGCCATTCAGATTTGACCTAGATCGCATCCCCGATGAATATACAGTAGAGGTGAAGAATAGGTTTAAGGGACTAGATTTGATAGAGTGCCTGAAGAACTATGGACAGAGGTCCGTGACATTGTAAAGGAGGCAGCAGTCACCGCCATCCCAAAGAAAAAGAAATGCAAAAAAGCAAAGTGGCTGTCTGATGAGGCTTTACACATAGCAGAGGAAAGAAGGAAAGCTAAAGGCAACGGTGAAAAGGAAAAATTTGCCCAACTGAATGCAGATTTCCAGAGAACAGCAAGGAGAGATAAGGAGGCTTTCCTGAATGAACAATGCATAGTAATAGAGGAAAACAATAGATTGGGAAGGACTAGAGATCTCTTCAAGAAAATTGGAGAAATCAAGGGAACGTTCCATGCAAAGCTGGCCATGATAAAGGACAAAAATGGTAGGGACCTAACAGAAGCAGAAGAGATTAGGAAAAGATGGCAAGAATACACAGAAGAACTGTACAAGAAGGACCTCGATGTCCTTGACAACCATGATGGTATAATCACTGACCTTGAGCCAGACATCCTGGAAAGCGAAGTTAAATGGGCCTTAGAAAGCATTACTAACAACAAAGCTAGTGGAGGTGATGGTATCCCAGCTGAGTTATTCAAAGTCTTAAAAGAAGATGCTGTTAAAGTGCTGCACTCAATTTGCCAACAAATTTGGAAAACACAACAGTGGCCACAGGATTGGAAAAGGTCAGTGTACATTCAAATCCCAAAGAAGGGCAATGTCAAGGAGTGTTCAAACTATCGCACAATTGCACTCATTTCACACGCTAGCAAGGTCATGCTCAAAATCCTACAAGCTAGGCTCCAACAGTACGTGGATAGAGAACTGCCAGAAGTACAAGCTGGGTTTCGAAGAGGTAGAGGAACTAGAGATCAAATTGCCAACATTCGCTGGATTATGGAGAAAGCAAGAGAGTACCAGAAAAACATCTACTTCTGCTTCATTGACTATGCTAAAGCCTTTGATTGTGTCGATCACAATAAATTATGGCAGGTTCTTAAAGAGATTGGAGTACCGGACCACCTCACATGTCTTCTGAGAAACCTGTATAAGGGTCAAGAAGCAACAGTTAGAACCGGATATGGAACAACTGATTGGTTTAGCATAGGGAAAGGAGTACGGCAAGGATGTATATTGTCACCTTGCTTATTTAACTTATATGCAGAGTACATCATGCGAAATGCTGGCCTGAATGAATCACAAGCTGGAGTTAGGATTGCTGGGGAAAAGATCAATAACCTCAGATATGCAGACGATACCACTCTGATGTCAGAAAGTGAAGAGGACCTAAAGAGCCTCTTGCTCAGGGTGAAAGAGGAGAGCGCAAAAGTGGGCTTGAAGCTCAACATCAAAAAAACTAAGATCATGGCATCTGGCCCCATCACTCCTTGGCAAATAGAAGGGGAAGTCGTAGAAGTAGTGACAGACTTCACGTTCCTAGGATCCCAGATCACTGCAGATGGTGACTGCAGCCATGAAATTAAAAGACACCTGCTCCTTGGGAGGAAAGCGATGGCAAACCTAAACAGCATGATAAAAAGCAGAGACATCACCTTGCCAACAAAAGTCCGCATGGTCAAAGCAATGGTATTCCCCGTAGTAATGTATGGCTGCGAGAGTTGGACTATAAGGAAGGCCGAGCGCCGAAGAATAGATTCTTTTGAATTATGGTGCTGGAGAAGACTCTTGAGAGTCCCTTGGACTGCCAGGAGATCAAATCAGTCAATCCTAAAAGAAATCAACCCTGATTGCTCCCTGGAAGGCCAGATCCTGAAGCTGAAGCTCAAATACTTTGGGCACCAAATGAGAAGGGAGCATTCACTGGAGAAGACCCTGATGCTGGGAAAGATTGAAGGTCAAAGACGAAGGGGACGGCAAAGGATGAGATGGTTAGACAGTGTCATCGATGCAACGAACATGAAATTGAGCAAACTTCAGCAGACAGCGGAAGACAGGAGGGCCTGGCGTAAACTGGTCCATGGGGTCGCGAAGAGTCGGACTCGACTGTGCGACTGAACAACAACAACAACTCGAATTGATAAGTCAGTTTGACCCCTTCTTGGCTGCTCACATATCGCGGTATGGCAATGCTGGAAAAGGCAACCCTTCATACCTGTCCAAAACGATATGTGAGGAACTTATTGAGTTAATGGCAAAGAAAGTGCACTCCATCATTGACAAAATTAATGTTTCTGGGTACTTCAATCCGTCTGTGGACTCAACGCCTGATCTTTCACATATTGACCAACTGAGCATAGTGCTCAGATACTTACAAGATATACCGCCAGTTGAACGATTTATCACATTTTTGGAATTACAAAACCACACTGGTGAAGCTATGGCACAACAGGTGTTGAAGTACTTATGTGATGATTGTAAATTGGATTTTGCTAAATGCAGAGGGAAGTCATACGACAATGCTGCCAACATGTCTGGACGTTACAATGGCATGCAGTAAAAACTTTTGGATGCAAATCAGTTTGCCATTTATGTACCCTGTGCAGTTCATTCACTAAATTTAGTTGGACGAAGTGCTGTGCTGTCAAGCTGCAGTAGATTCCTTTTCCACTGTACAACTGCTCTACACATTCTTTTCCGCCTCAACTGCTCGGTGGAGAATTCTCAAAGATTGCATTGGAAATGAAAAAGTGTTGAAATCACTTTCAGACACCAGATGGGAAGCACATGCTGTGGCAACTGCAGCAATTATCAACTCTTCCTTCAAGATTCTTGAAGCTTTGGAAGATTTATCAGATGACCAGTTGCAAAAAGGTGACACTAGAAGGATGGCAAAGAATATTGCAAAGAAGATGGAAGAACTGGAATTTGTGTTCATGCTGAATTTTTGGAATGAAACTTTAGAAAAGTTTCATAGAACAAGACAGCTTCTTCAAAGTGAAAATGTGATCTTGCAAACATGTGCAGATTTGTATTCATCATTGGCAAACCAGTTGCACACATCAAGAGATGAGTTGGAGAGATTTGAATCACTTGCAAAGGACATGCTCCCTGATGTAGAATACAAAGCAACTCAAATGCCTCAGCGTATAAGAAAGAAAATGCCCAACAATGGAAAAGCACCAGAGGTCATTCTCAGTGCCAGAGACAAATCCCGTATCTCCACTTTTTATGTAATTGTTGAAAAGTTAGAAACAGAAATGAGGAGATGAAAGGTGTACACTGAAATAGCAGACAGATTCTCTTGTCTGACAGATGTTCCTAATGCCACCCAACAAGGTGCTAATTTCCAATTATCAGAAAGTGAAAGGTAATCAAAGACTTGTCAGACACTCATTGATGCTTATCCAGATGACTTGAACAACACTTTGTCTACAGAGCTTCAGCAGTTCCATTCACATGTTCTTCATAAGTTTAAAACAACCAAGAAAACATATTTCACTCACATGGAACTTCACAACACAATTACAGAAGACAAACTAGAGAGTGCCTTTCCAAATGTTGAAATTGCCTTAAGGATATTTTTAACATTAATGGTCACCAACGGCACAACAGAGAGGTCTTTCTCCCAACCGAAACGTGAAAAAAAACCCAAATAGATCAGTTATGCTTCAAGAAAGACACAGCTCACTGTGTATATTAACAATTGAAGCAGACATTAATTTCGAGGATGTTACCAGTGATTTTGCAAAAATGAAATGTAGAAAAATGCCTTTCGGGTCATGAATATTGGAACTTTGATACATTTAACTTGTGAAATATTAAAAGAGATGTTGTATTGCGTTTTTGTAGAACTTTATGTAGCCAAAGCTTGGCTTAGTTTGTACAGTCTATTGTGTTATCATATGAATAAATTTTTGCATTACTGCAACCTGCATTGTCTATCTGGTCAGACAGGTCAACAACTAAAATGGACTGGGGTCAGTGTGGAAGGGAGGGGGGCACCAAGACTGGTCAGTGCTCAGGGCACCAGTGAGCCTTCATCCGCCCCTGAAGGCAGCCTGTACGTCATTGCATCCCTATCAAGCTCCCCACTCTTCCCAAATTCTCCCATCCCAGGGCAACATTCCTAAATCTCCAGAAATTTTCCAAGATGAATTTGACAACCCTACCTCAATGTATATGAATATGTGAAGTAGGCCAGCATTTCATTCAAAGACACCTTGGCCCTTCCCACACTCTCCTTTTAATCCATGTTCACCGTGGTGTCATCCAAGCAATTCTGCACTAAAATCGAACTCAACCTTTTTAATCCAGGGTGTTTTCCCATTTTTTTTTACCCCCAGTCTACATTACATTACCTTCATTCAGTGGTCAGCCCAGTTTCAGCCTGATGTTGTCCCCAGTTATTTGAACGCTGTTTTACTGTGGACTTAAACTGCCTCAACTCAAACACTGAGGAAATCCGGACTGGCAGGCAAATGTGAAAAGGACCCTAGAGGTAGCACAGTAATCTGTCAGGACTCTTTGGGTCCAAAATAATGAATGGCTTTTACTGTAATTTTGGAATAGAGGACAAATAGTTTCATTCACAAAAGCAAAACAAGCGAACTCCTAATGGGTTCTGTGGGTGTTGCAAAGCAATTACATCCTTAATATTTTGCATGACTGTTATGGATAGAATTATAACCCTGGTTGTGGCTACGGCACAATGGAGAAAGGCAGATGTATTTTTCCAGCATCTGCCTTATTATAGTGTTGGAGGAAAACTCTGTTTTCATGACCATTTATTTCATTGCATTTAGTTTGTTCATTTGTATGCCACCTTTTGATCTTATCTAAGTTCTCCAGAGCATCTGGCAACCATTTTTAAGCTATTTAAAATATTTTTAAATGACAGATCAGCACAATGAAAGCACAGTAAAAAAAATGAAGAACATGCAGCCATCTTCCATCCATCATTCCAAAGGCATTCTGGGGAATACTCCCCCCTCCCCCAGTTTTCACCAGGAGACCTAAAGAGAGGGGCCAGTCTCATAAGAGGAAGGGAGTTTATACTTATTTATTTATGTATTTATACTTTCGATTTTATATACCGCTCTAACCCCGAGGGGTCCCTGAGTGGTTTACACAATTCAATTCAATTCCTATCTAGGGCCACAATTATAAAGGGGAGTGACGTCCTAACAGCACCCAGGCAGCAGGGCTTTGTCTCCTTCCGGCGGGCCTCGGGTGTCAGCATTCCACCTTCGATGTCCTGGGGCAGATCTTTTCTCTGGTCCAGCAGCTTCTTCCCGGTAGGCCCATCTCGGTGCACGGCCTCATGTCAGCTGCAGCTCCAGCCAACATCCTTTCCGGCTCCGCCACGCCACGCCGACACGCCGCTTGTACCTCTGGACCTGGAGGCAGCAGTGGGGAGGGAGAAGGGATTGAGACCTGAACAGTGCAGCTGTTAGTACACATGAGTCACTCGACCCTGAGAATAAATTTCCCCATAATCAGAAATTATTCCTGGAGGAGGAGAGGCTAAAGAAGCGCACATAATCCTGGTTCCCATAGATTCCAGGATCCAATCTATTACATGGGTTCCAATTAAGCTGAAATTTTTTGAACCTTCAAGGGCAGCCCCATGTCAAACATATTTCAGTAGTCTAGTTCAGTGGTCAAGACTCCTATAATGGTGTTCACCGACTTTCAGAATAAACTCCTTCCTCGAATCTGTGTAACAAGTGATTCTGCAATTGCAGTTTGACAGAGGTGCAGTGCTGCTGAACTATAGATGATGCAGGAGCAAAACAGGTAGGATTGCCAACAGGCTGGAAGAAAAGTTTCCTGTCTCTTTAACAGAGGTTTACGGGGCTGCTATTTGACAGGTGATTTTATTTGCACTCATGCCATGAAAAGCTTCAACTGACCATTTCCACACATTGAGGCTCTATGAAAAGGACAGGCCTGCTGGCAACATTTCCTCCAAGGAAAGGCTTCCTAGTGAAAAGCTCTTTCTTAGGTTGCAATGAGACGTGCAGTTTGATCCAGTGCTGTTGCTGTTCCCTTATGGATTTAAAATGCAAAATCAGACAGCAACATCTGTCTGTCATGCCCCAGTCATCTGCATCCCATTTCCCCCCACCCTTTACTGCATGTTTCTTTGATATCTGTGAAAGACTGGTCCTGTTGGTCTGAGCTGGTTCCAAAATGGATTTCCTGTTGTCTGATCGCTCTGTTGAGCACCCAAGCCATCAGGCAGGTCTGACTGGTCTCTTGTTTTCTGGCAACCATTTTTTTACTAGTTAGCAATGTGCACATAACCGCATATTCACACCTCTCTCTCCCTTTCCCACAGGAGCTGCTCAAAACTTTGTTTTCTTTATAAAAACATTCAAAGAAAGATGCTTCTGTACTTCAGCTTTTTTCTGTGCTTTGGGGAAGGGGTTAATTGAAAAGTTTAGAAAGGGAGGACGTCAATGAACATATCCCAGCAGGCTCATCAGCACTTGTGAGCATGCTCAAAGGACAAACTTTTTTAAAAAATGGCCGATTGCAACGCTCCCTGGCTGCTGTATCTGATCAGTCAAGGGCAGGGTAAAAGCACTTTGAAGAGTACTGAAGGGTGAGTTTGATCAGTATTCTCTGTTACAAAATAACCTGGATCGACTAGAGGTAGGGCAACAGCGGATTGAACTGCACATCTGACCACAGCCTTAATTAACTTAAATGTAGGCCATCCATTCCTGTTGAATTCACAGATGGACATTATGAAATCTGCCTGGATGTCTTTGTAAAAAATGAAAAAATGCTTCTTAAGAATGAAATACACAGTGCAGAAAGAGTGGAAGGAGCAAAACTTCACCTCTCTCCATTTCTCCACCCAGGCAGCTTTTCCCCATCAGTTGTTCAAAAAGCATTTCACTGTTGCCAAGTCACACCTTTAAGACATCAAACCACATTTCTCCATTTAGAGCAGAGAAACCCCCAACAAGAAAGAATCAGGCACCTTTTCTTTTCACGCCTCTGTTCTAAATTGAAGTGGCTCTGAAGAAGGCAGAAACGAAGAGTTTAAATATGGTAAATAATAAATCCTGTCTGCCTGAACTGGGTTTGTTTTTTAGGAAATGTCTGGAGGGCATTACTGTCATATTAATGTGTGAGCATGTAATACTGTTTACAAGAAGTATGGAAACATCTAAGAGCCAGCGTAGTATAGTGGTTAGAGTGTTGGACTGGGAGACCCATATTCACATCCTGACTCTGACATGAAGCATGCTGGGTGACCTTGGGCCAGTCACAAACTTTCAGCCTAGCCTACCTCACAGGATTGTTGTGAGAATAAAGTGGAGCAGTGGAGAAGGATATACACTGTTTTGGGACTGCACTGGGGAGAAGGCGAGGCATAAAAAATTAAAATTAAGCAAATAAATAAAACCAGCAGTATCTGCAGGGTCAATAATCCAGGGTGGCACTGATGATGCCTAGCTATATAGAGAAAATTTGGGAGGTCCACAGGGGACAGAAACCCTGAATGTGTTGATATTCCCTAATTTGGTGTTGGAAAGTGCTGTCAAGTCACAGCCGACTTATGGTGACTCTGTAGGGTTTTCAAGACAAGAGACATTCAGAGATGGTTGGCCATCGCCTGCTTCTGCATCACAGCCCTGGTATTCCTTGGAGGTCTCCTATCTAAATACTAGCCAGGGCCGACCCTGCTTAGCTTTGGAGATCTGATGAGATCAGGCTAGCCTAGGCTATCCAGGTCCCATTCCCTATTTTACACAAGTGTTAAAAGCACATGATCTCTGCCCTCCTGTGTATCTAGTACTACCCTGCCGTGGACCTGTTCTGCCCAAGGTTACAGCTTAGCAGAACAAGCAAGAAAAGGTGGGAGAGAAATAAAGGCCAGTTTGGTGTAGTGGTTAAGTGCACGGACTCTAATATGGGAGAACCGGGTTTGATTCCCCACTCCTCCACTTGCACCTGCTGATGTGACCTTGGGTCAGTCACAAGTTCTGACAAGAGCTGTTCTTGAAAAAAGAGCAGTTTCTGTCAAGAGTTCTTTCAGCCCCACCTACCTCACAGGGTGTCTGTTGTGGGGAGGGGAAGAGAAAGGAGATTGTAAACCGCTTTGAAACTCCGAGTGAAGGGCGGGGTATAAATCCAATCTCTTCTTCTTCTCTTCTTCACATGTAATGAAACTCAAAGAACAGAATGTCCCCTCCCCCACTTCAGTCCACTGACACATCCACACACATCTGTTCTGCTCCCTTGTAAACAACATGAAGGATAAAGCAGGGGTCAGCACTGGATGGGGGTAATCAGCAGAAAAAAACCCTCCTTGGGTCTCCCATTTACCCATCCCCAGCATGAAAACTCCCACTATTAGCTCTGAATTCATGACTTAGAGAGACTGGAGAGAAGGATGCCAGCCTCTTGAAACTGTCCATGCTTGTAGCTGCCACCACCTCCTGTGGCAGTGAATTCCATATGTTAATCAAATCTTTGGATGAAGAATTGGACTAGATGGGCCATTGGCCTGATTCAACATTGGATTCTCTTATGTTCTCTTATGTCCTCTTATGGAAAGAAGGATGCCAGCCCCCAGTTGGGACCTGGGGATCCTCCGGATTTACAGCTCATCTCCAGTCTCCAGAGACCAGTTCCCCTGGTGAAAATGGATGCTTTGGAGGGGAGACTCTATGGCATTGTGCCCCACTGAGGTCCCAAGACTCCATTCCCAAATCTCTGGGAGTTTCCCAACCTGGACCTGGCAACTCTACCCTGCCACGACCTGCTGGTGGCCATGGGGGACTTGGCAACCCTAACTGGAGAGTGGGAGAGAAAACAGCCACCTCAACGGTGGTGCTCTAGGAACCTCCCTTCCTAGTCTTCATGGTAAAGACAATAACCCTAGAAGGCAATCTAGAGTAACTCCCAGGCCAGGCCTCATCCAGGTCGAAAGGCTGCTTGGTCATGGGCCTAGGCACCCAGTAAGTCAGTGAAGGTGCTAGAAATACAAGAAATACATGATTTCTCTAACTTTCCCCCACCAGGCACCCTCTGCTATCCTCTTTCTTGCCTTGGTGAAATATCATCACTCCCGCAGCTTCACCCTCAGACTTCAGGCAGGCTGTAGCCTTCAGTCCGCTGGTTAGAACTGCCCCTTTCTACTGTCTGCCACAGGTGGACCATAAGAACATAAGAACATGAGAGAAGCCAATGTTGAATCAGGCCAATGGCCCATCTAGTCCAACACTCTGTCACACAGCGGCCAAAATATACCAGGTGCCCTCAGGAGGTCCAGCAGTGGGGCCAGGGCACCAGAAGCCCTCCCACTGCTGCCCCCTCCAGCACCAAGAATAGAGTGCATCACCTGCCCCAGACTGAGAGTTCCCATCTAAACCCTGTGGCTAATAGCCACTGATGGACTTCTTCTCCATATGTTTATCTAATTCCCTCTTGAAACTGTCCATGCTTGCAGCTGCCACGACCTCCTGTGGCAGTGAGTTCCATATGTTAATCACTCTTTGGGTGAAGAAGTATTTCCTTTTATCTGTTCTAACCCGACTGCTCAGCAATTTCATAGAGTGCCCACGAGTTCTTGTATTGTGAGAAAGGGAGAAAAGTACTTCTTTCTCAACCTGCTCAATCCCATTCATAATCTTATAAACCTCGATCATGTCACCTCTCAGCCGTCGTTTCTCCAAGCTAAAGAGCCCCAAGCATTTTAACCTTTCTTCATAGGGAAGGTGTTCCAACCCTTTTATCATTCTAGTTGCCCTTCTCTGCACTTTTTCCAATGCTATAATATCCTTTTTGAGATGTGGTGACCAGAACTGTACACAGTATTCCAAATGAGGTTGCACCAATGATTTATACAGGGGCATGATGATACTGGCTGATTTGTTATCAATTCCCTTCCTAATAATCCCCAGCATAGCGTTGGGCTTCTTTATTGCAGCTACACATTGTCTAGACATTTTCAGCGAGTTATCCACTACGACTCCAAGATCTCTCTCTTGGTCCGTCTCTGCCAGTTCAGACCCCATCAACGTGTATTTATATTTAGGATTTTTGGCTCCAATGTGCATCACTTTGCACTTGGCCACATTGAACCCCATTTGCCACGTTGACGCCCACTCACCCATCCTCAACAGATCCCTTTGGAGTGCCTCATACTCCTCCCTGGTTTTCACTACCCTGAACAACTTTGTGTCATCTGCAAATTTAGCCACATCACTGCTTACTCCTGATTCCAAATAGTTAATAAACAAGTTAAAAAGCATCAGACCGAGTACTGATCCCTGTGGTACCCCACTGCTTACCACCCTCCACTGAGAAAGTTTCCCATTTATACTCACTCTCTGTTTCCTATTTATAAGCCAGTTTTGATCCACAAGAGGACTTGTCCTTTTATCCCATGACTATTGAGCTTACTTAGGAGCCTTTGATGAGGAACTGTATCAAAAGCTTTCCGGAAGTCAAGGTAAATAATATCTATTGGGTCCCCCTTGTCCACATGTTTGTTCACTCCCTCAAAAAACACTAACAGGTTAGTGAGACAAGATCTTCCCTTACAGAACCCATGCTGAGTCTGCCTCACAAACTTGCATGCCCTGCCACCTGGCCACTCCTATCCTCCTTTCAAAACTAGAAGTTTGAAAATAGGAAGTGACCTCACAGAAGAGGGAGAAGTCTGAGAACTCACCCTTTGGCCTGGAAGTGACATCACGGGACGTGTCATCACTTGACCTTTGACTTGGAAGAAACACGGTGGGCAGTGATACCACAAAGTGATGTCACATCCTTGTTGGCCTGCACCCTTGCTAAACTCCACCCTCCTGAGCCATCACCCACAGATCTCCAGCAATTTCCTGGACCACTGCAGGCTAGGCAACTTCGCCCCGCCTCACTCAACAGAAGTGCTGCTGCACTGGCTTAAGTCGGTCTACTGACAGAAAGAGCTCTTTAGTATCCAACCCACAGTAAATTAACAAATAGAAGCCTCATACATGCAGAGCAGGATGATCAAATTTCAACCGGGAAAAAAGCCAATTAAAATGTGACTCGGCTGCTTAAATGTTGCAAGTGCAAATACAAACAGTTTCCCCGGTGTTTGTTGTGCTGTGGCGCAAAACCCACAGACTTATGCTTGTGGGTTTTCCTCCCAAAGCCATACTCTGTGTGATGAGTCACCAGCCTTCTGTTCTGGCTGCCAAGCTAAAGGTGAAAACACAACATGTTGAAAATGCATTAGAGCCTTTATCTCATCTCGTTAGAAGAGGCATAAAGAGAGGAAAATATGGTTGCGATTCAGCTTGTTTCTTCCACAACCTCCTCCAGCCATCCCGCATGAAGACCCCCCGGTACATCTCTAATTAGTCTTGTTGATCAGAAGCAGCGTTTGCTCTCCTGTACCAGGATGGCTTTGAAGAGCTAAATTGCCCATGACTATCTGCTTCCCTAATGCAGACCGATAAGAGCATTTAGAGAATGAAATAGCATTCAATGGGGGACAAAAAAGCACACGGATAACCAGGAGAGCTATATATAGAAAGCAGCAGTTTAGAATTCAAAGGTTTAATCCCTCTGTTTCCAGAATGTACTTTTGTTCCCTCCTGTTCCCTTCCTGGAAGGCTCCTTTGTGCCGGCTCTGTAAATAGCTGTTTCTAACCTTGATTTTTCATACACGGAGACTTAAGTAAAAAATGACACAGAGATACATGTGGCTTTGCACACAAGAACTTTACAAGACAAGCCAGTGGTCCACCTAGCCCAGCATCCTGTCTCACACAGTGGCCAACCAGTTCCTCTGGAGGGCTAACAATAGGGCATAGAGGCTGAGGCCTTCCCCTGATGTTGCCTCCTGGCTCCGGGATTCAGAGGATTAGTGCCTCTGAACATGGAGGTTCCCTCTAGTCACCACAGCTAGTAGCCACGAACCTGCCTTTTAAAGCCATACATCCCCTAGTAGTGAATTCCTCATTGTAATCACTCGTTATTTATTTTCCTTAGAACATTTTCATGCTGCCTTTCCACCAGGTCAGGGTCCCCAAGATGGCAACCCTGCAAACACGATAACATCTGCACAATTAAAAGCATTAAAAATTATAAAGTAATTCAATAAAAACACACACAAACATACAAGAGAGAGAAGTATTTTGTTTTTGCTTGTCCTGCAGTTGTTGCTCATCAACTCCACTGGGTGGCCCAAAAAAGTTCCAGTATCTTGGGAGAGGGAGAAATAGCTCCCTCTGTCCACCTTCTCCACTCCACGCATAGTTTTTATAAACCTCTATCATGTCCCCTCCCCTTTAGTCTTCCTTTTTCTAAACTAAAGACACATAAACATACAAAAGCATTCGCTTTTGTCTGCCCTGAATCTAATGCCCATCACTTTCATTGGATGCTCTTGAGCTCCAGCTTTCAGGAATGGGAGGAAAAGTTCCCTTTGCCCATTCTTTCTCCCTGTGCTTAATTTTATAAATCTCTATCAAGTTCCAATCACCTCTTTTCTAAACTGAGAAGTCCCAGACTGTTCTGCCTTCTCTCATAGGAAAGGCACTCCAATCCCTTAATTATCTTGGGTCCCGATCACACACAGAAGTAGCCACGCGATAGGCACAAATGCTGGGCGGATTTTAAGGGCACGATCACGCTGGAACATCTGGCAAACGTCCTGCACCCGTCGGCAACGTGTCTCGCCCCGCCGAAGAAGCGGAGTTAAAAAATAACAGGGAAAGTGCTGTATCAAATGGGTTTGCGACGGGCCGCAGACGGACTTCCCCATGTGACCACTCCGGCGCACTCCCATTGCATCAGTGATCCCTCATTGGAGCGCACTGGAAACACATGGCGATGGGAAAAAACCGAATCATCTGCTGGTGTGTCTGATCACACAGTGACAGGTCAAATTGCTGTGGAGCAAATAGCCTCGTTCTCCCCATCGCCCCCTCCGCATTATCTAGCACGTGTGATGCACCCTTGGTTGCCGTCTTCAGCACTTTACAGCTCTGGGACATCCTTTGCGAGATGTGATGACCAGAACTGCACACAGTATTCCCAACAAAGCCTCACCATGGACCTGTAAAAGAGTGTTATAATAATGGGCATTTTATTTGCAATCCCTTTCCTAATAATTCCTAACATAGGGTTTGCCTTTTTCACTGCTGCAGCACACTGGGGGGCTGACGCTTTCGTTGAGCTATCCATTACGACCCCAAGATCTTTTCCCCTCAGTCTCATCAAGTTCCGTCCCTATTCGCAGGGCTTCTTTTCTGGGGGAACGTGCTGGAACAGAGTTCCGGAACCTCTTTGACAAGATTCTTTTAAAAATGTTTAAAAGTTCATGACTTTTCGGTATACGGATTGAAAACTTCATTTCCGTCTTGCGAGTTCCGGCACCTCCCACACACACACACCCCAAGCCTTGCCTATTAGAACGTACTTAAAGCGGGGATTTATTTGTTCCAGTGTGCATCACTTTACACTAACCTCCACTGAACCTCATTTGCCACACTGTTACCCACTCACCCAATAAGTAGAGATCTTCTTCCTTTCTTTCCCTTAAGAACTGCTTTTCCCATTTAATAATTAGCTACAGCTCATAGGGTCCATTGATCGAAATGTCTTTAACTGGGCCACTGACCTTGTTTTGACCCTTCTTTTCAAGTCCCTATTGGATTACATCTATCATGTTCTCTTCTCCCCTTGAGTAAATTACATTGAACACAATCCTTGCTACTGCAATAGCAACCCTCACTATCTCACTGCTACTGTAAACAAAAAAATTATGTGGTTAGCCCAATATCCAGACTGGGGGAGGGGTCCCCCTCCTTGTTAAAGCTATGACATTTAACATAAAATGTGTCAAACCGACAGCTGAAGTGAACTTTCAGAGGAGACTCTGAAAGCCTGGAACAGTTGATACAACCGCCAAGCACTGTCTGCTCTCCTAATTTTGTCAGTAACATACTGGATGAGTCATGATGCCATCTTGGGCCAGTCACTTCAGTGACAGAGAAATACCTTGACATTTGAAGGTGCAGGTGGGAAAGGCACTAAAGCTTGGGACGATGCAGGCATTATTTTCCACCCATGTTATGGGGGAGCAAGACTTCACACATCTTGGTCCGTTCGTTATAATGGCTGCACAGGGCTAATGCAATGTAAAGCTGCACACGTGCATGGTTTTCCTTTGCATGGGACATATACTCTCAGGTTGTCAACCAGGGCTTTTTTTCTGGGGGAACACACCAGAGTCCCAGAACCTCTTTGACAAAACTCTTTGTAAAATGTTTAAAAGTTCATGAGTTTTTAGTATACAGATTGAAAACTTCATTTCCCTCTTGAGAGTTCCGGCACCTCTTTTTTTAAAAAAATAAAGCCCTGTTGTCAACTATGGCTTGGGAAATCCCTGTAGATTTGGGGAAAGTCCCAGGGGGAGATGGAGTTTGGGGAGGGGAGGCTGCTTGGTGGGGACGTGATGCCATAGACTGAGTCTGCCTTTCCAAGCAGTTGTGATTCTGGGAGAACTCCAGGCCCCACCTTGAGGTTGGCAACTCTATGGCTCTGATATTTTAGGCCTTCTTTGTTTGTTTATTTATTTATTTATATTTATTATTTGATTTATATCCCACCCTCCCCAATGGGCTCAGGGTGGCTAACAATTAGGGCTCGAAGCCAGGATTAAAACAACTAAAAGCAACATAAAACCATACAATATACAATCAAGTGCTGGCGCTCCAAATGTCCACAGTTCCAGGATGGATTCTGGCAGATAGACCCAGAACAACGATGTACGTTCCAGGGCAACATTGCCATCCAGTCTGTGTCCCAGGGCTGTCTTGCACCCTGATGGTATCCACACCTTTGTGGTGGCAGTGCGATGGTGGTATAGTAGCAGTGACAGCTCCTACTCAAAAGCCTGGCAGAAGAGCTCCGTCTTGCAGGCCCTGATATTCTAAACAGAAAATGGCTTCCAGCGCTCCAATCCCATCAGTCTGAGGAAATGTTCCCCCTTCAGTTCCTGCATGCCTTGTCTTAAATACATGAACTCAGGATACTGCCTTAAAGTGAATCAAACCATTGGCCCATCAAGTATTGCCTACTCAGGCTGGGCAGCATCTTTCCAGGGGCTCGGACAGAAGTCTTTCACATCATCTACTACCTACTCCCTTTAACTGTACATGTCAGGAACCTTCACTATGCCGCTAAGCCACAGTTCCCTCCTCAGTGTCTTAATGGGTAATACTCCCCACAGGGGCATTTTTAACTTTCAGGGGCAAATGGGCATCTTGAATTTTTGACAGCAAATTCTTTCCACTTGCAATGCCTTCCAACAGCCAGCAGAGGGGAGCTGTTTAATAACAACGTCCCCAAAGGCCTGGAGAAAAACATCCGTTCTCTTTAATGGATGCTTCAACGTTTCACCTGCCCATTTTCAAACATTAAACCCCTGTTAAAGGGACAGTAATTCCCCCCCCCCGGCCTGTTGGCACCTCTATGTATGGATAAGATACTAGATTTCTCCATAGGGTTGCCAACTCCAGGTTGGGAAATTTCTGGAGATTTTGAGGTGGAACCTGTGGAGGGCAGGGTTTGGGGAAAGGAAAGACCTCAGCAGGGGAAATAGATCTGGGTTATCTGGAAATCAGCTGAAATTCTGGAAGATCTCCAAGTCCCACATGGAGATTGGCAACTCTGTTTCTCCCCAGGTCCTTAAGAAAGTGGGAGGGGAGGGTGCTCAAAGCGGGATGAGATGCCGCAGAGTCTGTGTTTTAGAACAGCTGTAAATCTGGGAGAACTCCAAGTGCACCTTGAGGTTGGCAATTCCTATAGGGATCCCTATAGGGATCAAACAGACCATTAGGCAGCTGCCTGATGGCTACTGGGCAGAAAGATCTCATTCACTGCACACCCGTTTACTTTATGTCTATTTATCACACAGGCTTCCCAAGAACTTACCATAATTCAGCGAGGGACACATACTTCTTGGCAGGACCATTCCCGGGGGGGGTGGGGGGAGACGCAGCGCACGATGCTGTCGCCAGGAAGTGCTCGCCACTTTTAATGCCAGGAGCTCATAAAGTAGAATTTTTGCTCACAGGACTCCACAGCTTAGAGGGAACATTACTGGCAACCCTACCTGTGTGGGTTAATCTAAGAGCATGTCTAGCCCATGATCACCCAGCAAGCTTCAGGACTGAGGGGATTTGAAACTAGCTCACTCTGATTTTGGTCCAACACTTCCGCTATTCGAAACCCCCCACAAGCAGGCTGTGAATGCCCCCTATGCATAGACAAGGAATCGTACAAATTACAGGTGTGCATGAAGAAAAAAAATCATCCTACTTTCATATTCAGGATTCAGGGGGATTTTCTTTTAATAATTCCTTATGTTTGTATAGGACATTACCAGCTTGGGATACAAAACTGTGTTGTTTTCCGAGTTTCAGAGCTTTGGGAGAATTTTCCGAGTTTCAGCGGAGAATTTACGGGAGGGTCTGGGGCAGCTGCACCAAATTTTCACAAAATGTACTCTCCCCTTTAATCTAACCCCCCCCCCCCAGTTTCATGAGAACTGAACCAAGGAAGACAATTTTACATACCCCCAAAGTAGACGCCTCTTGGCACAGGCTCAGTTCTCTCCAGTGATAACTATGGGGGGTGGTACTGGCCACTAGCATTAAAAAAAAACAACTGCATCAATTTCATTTTTCTACTCTTACAGTATCTAACTGACTAACTATATAGTCCTCACTCCCCTGCAGTGCTAGTGTCATTTGGTTGAAAAATAGCCACACACACAAAATCCCTCACAGGGAATAATAGAAAAACTGGCAATCTTCTTCACTTAATGAAACAAACAGACCACAACAAGAAAGCATGGCAAACACAGTTTTCAGCAGAAAGGTTTTATATATATATATATATATATATATATATATATATATATATATATATATATATATATATATATATATAAAACAGACCACAACAAGAAAACATGGCAAACACAGTTTTCAGCAGAAAGGTTTTATAGATATAACCTTTGTGCAGAAAACTCTGTTTGCCATGCTTTCTTCTTGTGGCCTGTCTGTTTCGCAAAGTGAATAAGGAGATCAGCACCTTTTCCATTCTTCCCTATGGAGGACTGGGTGGGAGGGCTGATGTAGCTATTTTTCAATCAAATAACACAAAGCACTGCCAGGGAGTGAAGTCTGCTTGTCCCCTCAAGACCACCCAAGTTTCAAGCAAATTGGGCCAAGAGCTCCAATTCTATGGGTCCTTGAACAAGGTGCCCCCAGGCATAATATTTTCAGAGGGTGAAAGGAGGAGGAAGGCTAGATGACCTTTTTGCTATTGTTGCCTAAGGATAATTGGGGGGGTGGCATGCTGGAGTAGCTGTTTTTCAACTAAATTACACCAAAATTGTAGGGGAATGGTGACTGCCTGTCCTCTCAAGACCACCCAAGAGTTGAACCAAGAGTTTCAGTTCTATGAGCCCTCAAACAAGGTGCCCTGAGCCATCCTACCTGCAGAGAGGGAAAGGACCCTGCCCTCACTGGTAGGGTTACCAACTTCAGGTTGGGAAATACCTGGAGCCTGAGGAGTGTGGGGTTTGAGAGGGGAGGGACCTCAGCAGGGTACAGTGCCATAGAGACCACCTTCCAAAGCTGCCATTTTCTCTAGGGGAGCTGATCTCTGTTGCCTGAAAATCAGTTGTAATAGCAGGAGATCTCCAGCCACCGGCAGCCCCCTTGGCTTGTCTCCAAAGGCATTTGGCTGGGAATGTACTGTTCTCCTCCCTTGTGAGGATCTGATTGGAAAGGAGAAATCCCATTGCCCAGGAAATCAGTGGAATCAAAGAAAAAGATGAGTGCATGCTGCATTGCCCAAACCGTTTTTTTAAAAAAAGATTGTTTAAGGGATAGGACATTTGTTATACCAACAACCCCAGATTTGTATTAGCATTCTGGGAAATCACTGAACCGACCTGAACCAGAGATTTCCATGTATATTTTTGGCTCAGGAATTTCATTAGGCATATACCTAGTACAAACAAGCTCCTAGTCTATCTGGTTTACAGAGATCACAAACTGGTGCATTACAGAGTGCTACCATCTTGATCTTTTAACAGTTGCTCCTGTCTTACTGACCAGGCCAAAATGCATAATATGACCAACATGTGCAGTCAGATGTACATAGAAGAATTCACCTTGAACAAAAATGAACTTTCATGAAGTTGCCTTATATTGAAATCAGACCATTGGCCCATTAAGGTCAGTATTGCCTGCTCAGACTGACAGCAGCTCTCCAGAGTCTCAGGTAGAGGTCTTACATATTACCTACCACTTTATGCTTTTAGCCGAAGATGTCTGGGACTGAAACTAAGGCAGAATAACTGTGTCGTAATAGGCATACTTTAACATATTTTTGTCAGGAGTTATTCTGTGTAACTGCAATAAAGAAGGCCAACGCTATGCTAGGGATTATTAGGAAGGGAATTGAAAACAAATCAGCCAGTATCATAATGCCCCTGTATAAATCATTGGTGCGACCTCATTTGGAATACTGTGTACAGTTCTAGTCACCACATCTCAAAAAGGATATTATAGCACTGAAAAAAGTGCAGAGAAGGGCAACTAGAATGATAAAAGGGTTGGAACACCTTCCCTATGAAGAAAGGTTAAAATGCCTGGGGCTCTTTAACTTGGAGAAACGACGGCTGAGGGGTGACATGATAAAGGTTTATAAGATTATGAATGGGATTGAACAGGTTGAGAAAGAAGTACTTTTCTCCCTTTCTCACAATACAAGAACTCGTGGGCACTCCATGAAATTGCTGAGCAGTCAGGTTAGAACAGATAAAAGGAAGTACTTCTTCACCCAATGAGTGATTAACATATGGAATTCACTGCCACAGGAGGTGGTGGCAGCTACAAGCATGGACAGTTTCAAGAGGGAATTAGATAAACATATGGAGCAGAAGTCCATCAGTGGCAGCCACAGGGTATAGATGGGAACTCTCAGTCTGGGGCAGGTGATGCACTCTATTCTTGGTGCTGGGGGGGGGGCAGCAGGGGGAAGGCTTCTAGTGTCCTGGCCCCACTGCTGGATCTCCTGATGGCATCTGGTATATTTTGGCTGCTGTGTGACAGAGTGTTGGACTAGATGGGCCCTTGGCCTGATTCAACATTGGCTTCTCTTATGTTCTACATATAAAGCAGAGGCTCTTCCACTGAGCAAGAGACACTCCCCTTTATATTCACTTGGCGCTGTAAAGGAGCCCTGCGAAGAAGGACAAGGAGCCTCAGATTTCCGTCCCACCTCACTTTCACCAGCAGGAATGGCAGCAGGGGGGCTTAAATATCATGGACATTTTATTGCAAGTTGTGCACAGTTAAGCATATTGGAGCATCAATGTGCAATTTAAGTCACTAACAGTGAATCGTTTACTTAATTCACTCTCCATTCTGCACATTTACAGTAATTTGTTTTTCTTGCTTGTTTTTCCCATACCGTCTCCAAAAAGCCTGTAAAAGATGGGGTAGTTACTAGCAAAAAGCTTACTAATTAGCCCAGTAAGTAGCCAATCCAATGGGGCAAGATAAAAGGCACCAGCAATGAATGATAAGAAATCAGAATGGAGCACATTTTGCATCAGAGTCTTTTTGTACATTCTTTAATCCTCGGGACAAGATATCGTCAGGGATTTAAATGCACTTCTTGTTTGAGTTAACTGCACTAACAGTGCTTAGAGTTCCAAAATGGATTTTTTTTTCTTTCCTTTTCTTTCTTTTGTCATATTTTCATTCTTGAGGAAAATCAGTGACCAAGTTCTCAGAAGCAGCAAAAATTGAGATTGTATAGGAAGATGAAAAATAAGACCAGAACGAATAGGGTTGCCAGATCTAGGTTGGGAAATGCCTGGAGTTTGGAGAGTGGAGCCTGGAGAGGGCAGGATTTGGAGAAGGGAGGGACCTCCGCATGGTACAATGGCCATAGAGTTCACCTTCCAAAGCAGCCCTTTTCTCCAGGGGAAATGATCCCAGTGGTCTGGAGATCAGTTGTAAAAGCAGGAGATTTCCAGGCCCCACCTGGAGGTTGGCAACCTAATTAGGAAACATTCATAGGGTGTTTTCCCCCCACCTATGTATGGGTAGAGTTGTGTCTGGGGCAGTGTTCCCTCTAAGCTGAGTGAGTGTGAGCTAGCTCACAGGTTTTTAGCCCCCGGCTCACACATTGTTTGTCTTAGCTCAGGAAGGAGGGCTCCAGAGAAAACTAATTTATGCAGTAGCCAAATTCCTTGCTCACAACTGTAATGCCAGTAGCTCACAAAGTAGAATTTTTGCTCACGGGATTCTACAGCTTAGAAGGAGCATTGGTCTGGGGTCAGTCTATTAACATGCCATGTGGCAAGGGTAGCAACAGAGCAGAACAGGCCAAGCCAGGGGTCCCCCCGGACCCCTCCTTCCTATGAATTTGGTGAGCCACCCTGTCCCTGGTGCAAGCCATCCTAAGCATGGCTCAAACCCGGCTGGCCAGGCAAGCAGGTTGCCACCCTGGAGCTCCATCCCCACCCCCACCCCCAAGCAACACAAGTTGGGAGGAGGACCTGTTCAGGGAGCCTCACAGGCAACCTGCATTCTCAGCCGTGAGCCACCCAACCTATAAGCCGATCCTGCCAGACCTCTTTCCCCAAAAGTGAGGGTGACAAATGGTGCTCACCGGTCCACTTTAACTTACCCAACTCTCTCCAGCCAAGAGACCAAACTTATTTAACCAGCTCCACCAAGTCCAATTGCCCCAATCCTCTGCAAGGTAGGTGAAAGACACCTCTCCCCAATAGCCAATCAGGGGAGAGGCAAAAAAAATTCCTATCCAGCCCCCAAACAAGGCGACCAGCCACAGCCTGCACTATAACAAGGCAGGAGGGTGGGCTGAATTCTTCACACCAACTGTGTGGTCAGGGGCAGAGCCACCTTATAAAGCCTTGGCTCCGCCTCCCCACCAGTCCTCCAATGGGCACGAAAACCACCTGTCTCTTCTTCCTTCCAGAGACAGCAAAGGTGGCCCCTGGCCTAAAGAGCCACAAGGGCTGACTGGCTGTGAAGGGTGGGATTTAAGGGCGGGTGGGATTGTAGCTCTGATCCTAAACACATTTGCTCAGAAGTTGCTTGCATCCAGATGAAGAGAAAAGGCTGCCTTTGCATTGTGCTAACATAATATTTATTTATACAGAAATACAGCATTGAGTCAGATCAGAAGCAAGATTTGCTTGTGTGTGTGTGTTTGTGTGTGTGTGTGTGTGTTTTCCTAGCAAGAAGATCTGTTTATTTCAAGTATGAAATGGTGTGCAAGCAAGGGACTGGGATGAGGAGAAGGGGGGATGCAAGATTTACAATGATAAACGGTGACCTTAATATAAACATTGTGGTTCCCAGAAAAACCACCTCTAGGCAACACTTTTCTAATACACTGTGACCGGCCCATTTCTAATCTCCCCCCAGCAAGAGCTTGAGAATTGGACCCGATAACGCATGATCCTTTGTGATTGAATAAACTAGCTTCTGTATGTGCTACTACTGAGATTGGGTACCCCTATAGCCTTTTGGTTTTGAAAAAGAATTATTTGAAACGCGGCAGCTTGCATCCGGATTACACGTCTCTGTGGTTTATGGATTTCAAGATTATAAGGAATTTCCAGGAACTATATGAGTCCACTCTATGCTGAATGTATGTCAAGTTGAACTATGGCATTCCTATACATTGAAATTCTGGGGACTATTTCTCTGCACTACTGTTGCTTCTTGTATGAATACCTTGGCTTTATCCTGTTACACAGTTATTGTGTTATTGAACTCGGCATTCTAAATATTATTATTTTCATATACTGCTTTGTTTACTTCTGTGATATCAGTCAGCGGTTTTTTGCATTTTGTAGCAGCCCACTAAACCCTGCCTGGAAGATCGGAAACATAGAACTGGGAGGGAGTGTTTAGTCCAATTATCTCTGGACTGCAGTCCCAAGATCTTTGTCTCGTCAGGTCCTCATCACCCAAAATTTGTTCTGCAGTACAACAGTATACCCCCTTGTGTCCTGCACCTGGGGCGGACCACTCCCACTGCCCTGCCATCAGTACGCCACTGCCCAGGCACAAATTGTTGGGTGGACCTGGATCAGATTCAGCCAGGTACTATTTCAGCTCAACAAGGTCAGGAGAAACTCTTCCCTTTGAAAAACAGTGCTCTGGCTGCCAGCTGACTATTTCTTGATTTGGCCAAAAGCCCAGAATTTCACTGATAATTCTTCAAGGGGAGTTAATTGTTAGGAGATGGCCCCCTAACTGTTGGAGATTTCAGAGTTTTTGAAGGGTATTCCTACTGGGGCCTGGAGAGGGACACCCCCACCAGATGAAGGGTGGGGAGTTGGTATTGGTATTGGTATGCAAAGCAACACTTAGCAGTTTGGAACGAACACAGAGAAAGAGGGCCAAACTAGACATTACTTTTTACATGAGTTTGCCAGGTGGACTTTGCAACCGTGCCACAGCTACCAGTCCATGGTGGTAACTTTCCATGGTGTGTTAAAAGCACAGATGGGCTATTAAACAACAAGCATTTAAACTAGTGTCCCGCTGGTAACTAACCTATAGGCAAATTGCTCATTCAAACTCACACCTCACTTCTTTATGTTGGAAAAAATGTGGATCTTTTGGTTCTTATCTTCACAGCTGGCTATATTGCCCCTAAATTGAATATTTCTGGGATACGGTTCTAACATGCATAGAATCTGTTAACAGGTCTTAATACTCATCCTTCTCCTCCTAATCTTTTTTTTTTCTTTGAATGGTTGGAAAGCCCTGGTTGGAAACTGCACATCCCAAAAGGGAAATCATTCCCATCTTTTTCTCAGCTGCTCAAACAGCAATTGCTACTCATTGGAAAAACACACATCCCCCAAACCTATCTCTCCGGCACAAGAAGCTTTGGGACTTCTACATCATGGCTAAAATAACAATTAGCACCTCTCCTCTCGCCTCTGCCTCCTCTCTTTCTAACTTTTCTGCTACTTGGCTCCCGATTGTGGACTACTTAATGGAACAAGATGAAATCCCATGTATAATAGATCAACTACGGTTATGGTGATAATAACAGGATTGTGTTGCTTAGTGACTCTTTCTCTTTTCTCCTGATTTTTTTTCTCTTTTTCCCCTCCCCTTCTTTATACCTAAGTATACTTCTGCTCAATATACACTAGCTATGACTCAGTTTTGTAATTGCAATACCAGATATCGTTAAATTCTCAAGACTCTGTATTTTATATTCGTCATTCAATAAAATGTTATTTGGGGGGGGGGCACAGATGGGCCAGATTCAGATCAGTATCATCCAACAGGGGAGCAAGAGCTCCTGCCTCCCCTCCACACACCTTTTTCAGCAGCCAAAACAACCCAGGAGTCATGATGGGAGGGGCGTTATTTGCCACATAGGGAGGCTGCACATCCTCACTTGCAACCTCCTGATAAAGGAAATAACACCCCTCCCTGCAGTCCCCATGTCATTTTGGTTGATGAAAACAACACACAGGAAGGCAGAAACCCCTCTTCCTTCCCACACCATGGTCCTGATCCAAATTTGACCCAGCCACACTTTTTACACAGGAATTGCCATTTCAAGTTGCAGTATCATGGCTGCACATGGCCACAGATAACTCATGTAAAAGGTAGCATCTAGTTTGGCTCAAAGACACAGGGGGATCAGGGAAGAAGGAGGAGGAGGAGGATTTATACCTTGTCTTTCACTACCCCAAGGAGTCTCAGAGCGGCTTACAATTGCCTTTCTTTTCTCTCCCCACAACAGACACCCTGTGAGTCAGGTGGGGCTGAGGGAGCTCTGAGAGAACTGTGACTGACCCAAGGTCACCCAGCTAGCTTCATGTGGAGGAGCGGGGAATCAGACCTGGTTCTCCAGATTAGAGTCCATTGCTCTTAACCACTATACTACCCTGGCTGAAGGTGAAACGTCTTGTTGTGTATGATCTTTTGTGATGGTTATTGAGCGGCAGATCTTCAGCCTTGTTGCCCCGTTGCCTCTGTTGCCTCTACCTATGTGCTGTTTGAATATTTGTAAATAAGCAGATACTATAAAAATGCCTGCGGTGGCTCAAGTGGTTAAGACGCTGAACTGCAGGCTGTGGAAGGCCAGTAGTTCAGCAGGGTGAGCTCCTGTCTCTAGTTCCAGCTCCTGCCAACCTAGCAGTTCGAAAGCAAGAAATTGCAAGTAGATAAATAGGTACCACTTCAATGGGAAGGTAACAGCATTCCGTGCACCTTGGTGTTTAGTCATGCCGGCCGCATGACCACGGAAACGTCTTCGGACAGCACTGGCTCTTCGGCTTTGAAACGGAGATGAGCACCGCAACCCTAGAGTCGGATTCGACTGGCTTTCAAGCAAGGGAACCTTTACTTTTAACTATAAAAATGCCATAAAATCTTAAGTAAGTTCTCATCCAAAGAAAAGGAAATCCAGCCCTGACTTGGATAGCCCAGTCTTGTCAGTTCTTGGAAGCTAAGCAGGGCTGACTTTGGCAACGACTTGAAAGGCTGACCTCCAAGGAATACCAGGGCCAGAACACAGAGGCAGAATATCAAGCCTCCTCTCTGAAATGTCCTAGCCCCAATAGGGGTTGCCAGAAGTCACCATGACTTCCAGGCCCTCAGGCACACACACACAGGCTGCGATCAGACGGGCAGTTTGACCCGCTGTTGCCCCACCTCTAATTGAGCCAATCCTGATCAGACTTACCCCTTTTAGCACTCTTCAGTGTGCTTTTACCTGCTCTGAAGTGATCAGATGGCAGCAGACAGGGTGTCAGCCCATCAGCCATTTTTTAAGTGTGTCCTTTGAGCATGCCCACAAGCACTGATGAGCATGCTGGGATATGTAGTTCATGGGGGCATCGGCCCTTTTAAAAAATGTGTCCTCTGAGCATGCGCACAAGGGCTGATCAGCCTGCTAGGATATGTAGTCCTCTGTCTCTAAACTTTTCAATTTACCCCTTCCCCAAACCACAGACAAAAGCTGAAGTACAGGGACATTTTTCTTTGAAAGATCTTATGAAGAAAACAAAGTTTAGAACAGCCCCTGTGGGGGAGGGGGCAGAGAGAGAGAGGTGCAACTATGCAGTTATGCGTACTTCACTAATGAGTAAAAAAAATGGTGGCCGGCAGGGCTCTTTTTGTAGCAGGAACTCCTTTGCATATTAGGTGACACACCCCTAATGTAGCCAATCCTCCAAGAGCTTAGAGTAGCCCCTGTAAGAAGAGCTCTGTAAGCACTTGGAGGATTGGCTCCGTCACCTAATATGCAAAGGACTTCCTGCTACAAAAAGAGCCCTGGCAGACGGAAAGCAAGAAACTAGTCAGACCTGCCTGACGGGTTGGGTGCACAACAGAGTGATCAGACAACAGGAAATCCATTTTGGAACTAGCTCAGACCAACAGGACCAGACTTTCTCAGGTTTCAAAGAAAATCACAGTAAGGGGAGGAAGGGACTCAGACAACTGGGGCACGACAGACAGATGTTGCTGTCTGATCGTGCGCTTTAAATCCATAAGGGAACAGCAGTGGCAATGGATTAAACTGCATGTCTGATCACAGCTCCTGAGAGACCAAAAAAAAAAAAAAAACATAGAAAAGAAAATCCAGAAGTGCTGGCCCTGGGGCTTCTCACCATTCAAGAATCTTGTTACGATACAAAAACTAGCAGTTACTTAGGAGTCTGCTATTGTTGCCATTTAGACTGAACGCGCATTGATGGCATAGACAGACTTGAGAGTTCTCTGCTGCTAGACCAGAGCATGCTGTTCTTCCATTACGGCAATGGCACTCTTATTACTATTAGCTGATATGCCCAGTAAAGCGGAACATTCCTCACATTCGTTGTCTGCACCCACACAAGTGATTGCGCTTAACACTTCTGTCACCTCATCAGTGGAAATGATGCTGCATTCTTTGTCCCAGAGCTTTGCTTTCCTCTGTCATACAAAGCTGAGGTACATAAAAGAACAAGAGCTCTTCCACACAACAGCGGACTGCGGGAAGGGGCTGACGTTTTGCCAGTTAATTTGCTGCCCGCAAGTGGCTTATTTGCAAAACTTTGTTGGAACAAATCTACTTGGACTTTTATTCAGGAAATATCTGTCAGCCGAAGTCCCAAAGAAAACTAATTAAAATGTCTCGAGGAAGGAAATGTAGTTAAAAGATTACCTTCCAGAGGGGTAGCCATGTCTGCCTGAAGAAAAGTCTTGTGACACTCATAAAGTGGAAGGGAGGGGTGAGCAGCCCTTTTACTTATTTGTTTATTTGTTTATTTTCTTTACATCATTTATACTGCCCCTCATTTTATCCTCTCAACAGGCTTGTGAATAGGGTTGCTGCTGCCGCCGCCACCACCACCAGGTTGGGAAATACGTGGAGGTTTCTGGAGTGGAACCTGAAAAGGGTGGGGTTTGTGGATGGGAGAAACTTCAGTAAAGTAAAATGCTATAGAATCCACCTTCCAAAGTGGCCGTTTTCTCCAGGTGAACTGTCTCCTGGAGATCTGTTGTAATCCAAGATCCTCAGTCAACACCTGGAGATTGGCAACCCCACTTGTGAGATAGATTAGGCTGAGACTACGTGATTGGCCCAAGGTCTTTATTCGTTTGATTTTCAACTTCCGACAGTACTCTGATATTCTGTAATGTTTTATTTTAAAGGCTGTGTTTTAATTCTGCATTATTTATGTTTTATTCTGTATTGTTGTGCCTGTTGTTGGAAGCTGCCCTGAGCCTGCTTTGCGGGGAGGGTGGGGTATAAAATTGACTATAAATAAATAAATAAGGTCACCCAGTGAGCTTCCATGCCAGAGTGGGGATTTGAACATGGGTCATCCAGATCCTAGTCCAACACTCTGACTACTACACTACATTGGCTCTCAAATGCTGGGGGAAATGCAAGGTTTACCTGCAAAGATGTTGCCTTGCTGATCAACAGAAGGGCAAGGGAGACAAGGTTGGTACTTCCCACCAATGTTCCCGCTAAGCTGTGGAGTCCTGTGAGAAAAAATTCTACTTTGTGAGCTACTGGCATTAAAGTTGTGAGCAAGCAATTTGGCTCCTGCATAAATTAGTTTGCTCTGGAGCCATCCTTCCTGAGCTAAGACAAAAATGTGTAAGCTGAAGGTTAAAGAACTGTGAGCTAGCTCACACTAACTCAACTTAGAGGGAACACTGCTTCTCATTATAGATGCCATGAATTTTGCAGGGAACCTATGTATAGCTGAACATAGCATGTTCGACTGCGGCAGTTAGACAAGAGCTAATCCCTGAGTTTGTTTACCTTTGTGTCATTAAAAGTGTCGGTTGCTACAAACCACTACTAAAGACTTGACTGAAGTCTTTCAAAAGTTGAACTACTAGTTCAAAAGTAAGCATACCTACAAAGCAGGTCTGGATGGCCTGGCTGATTCCTCAGAAGAACATAAGAGGAACCACATTGGATCTGGCTAGTGGCCCATCCAGTCCAGCACTCCGTGTCACAGAGGGGCCAAATGTTGCCCTGCAAGAGCCTTGTGCAGCATCCATAGCCGGCTCACAGGAGCACGGCGGCCGCAGGGGCGCCAAAAGGCACCCCCCCGCATCTTCCCAGGCTTGCTTGGGCACCCTGCAGAGCACCCAAGCAAGCCAGCGCTGGGAGGGAGGGGGCGGCAGCTAGACCCCCGCCCCCTTCCCTGGCTTTCCTGGGGGCCCCGCAGCTATGGAGCGCCCAGGAAAGCCAGAGCTCCGCCGCCGCCCCCGGTCTCCAGGCCCCACCAGGAGGTTGGCATCCCCAGTGGGGGGTGCCCCAGGCTGTCCTGCCTAGGGCGCCCAGACACCTGGAGCCAGCCCTGGCAGCATCTATAAGGCTATGGACTATAAATGTAAGCTGGACTGTACGATAAGTGTGCCAGGGTATTGGACTGTGCAGTAGCCAGAAGATGGTGCCAACATCCTGGACTATAGGCACGTGCCCAGCCCTGAAGCAGTGTGCCAAGCCAGACATGGACCTGTGGAGTACCTGACACCTCTCACCTCTGCATACCTGCAGAAGGCAAGCCAAATCTCCTTGATGCCACAAGCACGCAGAAACCAGCAGCAGTTCCCTAAGAAGAAGCCTTGCTCTGCGAAGGCAACCTGAGCATTCCTGCAAAGACACCATGGAAAGACTTCTTCTCCATCACGCAGGCACCTTTCCCCACCACCACCTTTGCCAGATGCTGCACATATTCTTCAGTGTGAAACAAAAGGTCTTATGCCATGAGAAGATTAAGCAGCTGCCACATCTACCCGCCACCCATTCTGATAATGCAGGTGTTGATTGTTGGGCCATTATGACTAATGACCAACCATGGAACTGGGACATTACTATTCTTTTCTTTCTTTTGTCTCTCTAAAGGTGTCATCATTAGTTGAATATCATTACAATTACCCAACCATTAATCCCATTCTCCCGGTCATCTCCTGACCATTAGTAACTGGATTTTTCTAGATTTCCTGGGGACTATGTGACTGGTGAAGCATCCCCATCCCAGTCATTTTAGGGTATAAAAAGAGAGCAGCTCCCCATTGCTTTCTCCCTCACTTTCTACTTACTTGACCCCACCCTACCTTGCTGGCTCCATTCGTACTGCTCTTTGGAGTCTCCCACGTGCATTGCTGGCCAACACATGACCCTTCTTCCTAGTATTTCCCTATTTTTGCTGCCGGATCACCTCATCACGTCAGACAGGTAAAGTATTGTCCTCATCAACGACACCTTCCTGCTAATACAATTGCCACTGTGCCTTTCTATCTAGCTTTTTAGTTCTGTATCATTTGAGTGTATAATTGTTTTATTTTATGTTGTATGTGTGTAAATTATTTAGTAAAGATCTAGTCTCTGCATCTATTTCTGGGGATCTGGATAAGTTGGACTCCAGTATACATAGGTTACTGTTCCCTTAATTAAAGCCATTGCCATTTAATATTCAAATATACCCATTTTATTAATAAATAAGGCAATTCGGCTAACACAAAACCCAGGTGCCATAAGGAGGTCCACTAGTGGGGCCAGAAGTCCAGAAGCCCTCCCACTGTTGCCCTTCCAAGCACCAAGAATACAGAGTATCATTGCCCCAGACGTAGTGTTCTCTCTATACCTCCTTGTGGCTAATACCTACATATGTTTATCCAGTTCCCCTCTTGAAGGTGTCTATGCTTGTAATAACCACCCCTTTCTGAAACAGTGAATTCCACATGTTAATTCTCCCTGCTCCATGTATTTGCCCCTCCTGGCCACCTGCACTAGAGTAATTACTCATCATTACTGTAAGAAAAGGAGAACAGCCTAAATAAAATGGTGGGTCATTGTTGTCTCATCTCCTATTTGATTGGTGCATTTAAAAATAAATGCTCATTTCCCAGATTTACAGTCTGGCTGGTAACCATAAGTGACAGAGGTTTCAGTACATAGGGGCAATTTTCGTTCCATTTACATTCCAACAAATGTAATCAGCTAAAAGCAAGAATCTCTGGTCTCATTAAGCATGTGGGCATGGGGGGATTTGAAGAATCAGGCATGGGTAGCATCGTAAAATGGCTGCCATGGGAGATGATCACAAAATGGCTGCTATTGGTGCCAGGACCAATCGCAAAATGTCAGAAGGTTCCAAGTCATATATCCTATGATGGAGGCAGCTGTTTCTGAATAGGACCTGCTTGTGGGGGAAAGTTGTTCTTTTGTCTCTCTAAAGGTGTCAGCATTAGTTGAATATCATTGCAATTACCCAAAGGTGTTCCTTCCTGGGTTCTTCTGAAATACCTGTGTGGGTGTTACAGAAGGAGGCTGAGTAGGATGAAGTTCTGAGGCAACTGTAGCCTAGGCTCAAGGCTTTATTATGCTTAGGGTTATGTTATACTGAAATACTTCAGGGTCCTCTATACTTGCCTGGAACCCCTTTGAAATGGCCGTCCCTTACAATAGCCTTTCTTTATCTGTGAATCACCAATTGCCCACAACCATGAGAATGGGTGACATGAGTTTATGCTGAAATGTTGGGCGTGTTTAAACTACATGACCCCAGAGGTCTCTTATTCAGATGCTGTTTTGTTAATATCAGATGTATTTATAAGGTAAATTTAGTTCCTCTCTTTCTATATATTCAACTGGACAAATAAAACACAGGTGAAGGCAAAACAATACATTCTATCCTAACAGAAAAACAAAGTATTCAACATAGTAAATGTAAAGAAAAAGAGTAAATGTTAAGTGAGAAATGTTGCAGTTTATAAGAGTAAAATGACTCCCCACTGTGAGCCAGCACTTACAACCTTTTCCCCACAAGACTGAATACTTTGTAACTAAGCCCAACTTATGTTCTTAGGGCCTCCAATGAAACTGATAGGCAGTAGGTTCAGGACGGACAAAAGGAAATACTACTTTACACAGAGAGTGATTAAAATGTGGAGTCTGCTGCCAGAGAAACAGCTTTAAAAGGGGATTAGATAGATTCATGGAGGATAAGTCTATCAATCGCTAGCCAAGGTGACTGAGAGAACCTCCACATTCAGAGGCACTAATCCTCTGAATCCCAGAGCCACGAGGCAACATCAGGGGAAGGCCTTGGCCTCTATGCCCTGTTGTTGGCTGTCCAGAGGAACTGGTTGGCCCCTATGTGAGACAGGATGCTGGACTACATGGACCACTGGTCTGATCCAGGAGGGCTCTTCTTATGTTCTTAACTAAAATAAACACTGAGGAGAGATTCTTAGTTCCTTTCCTCAGAAAGTTTACCTCAGGTTAGAAGTTTTAGTGGACCTATCAGCAAGTAAATTAAAACACAAGTAAAGCAGTATGAAACCTGCAAATTCTAGGATCACAGGCATCAAACCAATTAGAAACACAACCCAAACTGTGTTTAGTGTATGTATGCCTTCCCCACAAGTACGGTTGCCAAATCCGGTTTCAGAAATACCTGGAGATTTGAAAGTGGAGCCTGAGAGGATGGGGTTTAGGGAGGGGCAGGATGCTGGTAGGGTATAACGCCATACAGTCCACCTTACAAAATAGTTATTTTTCTCCAGGAGAAGTGGAATAAATTATTTTAATACATACATACATACATACATAAGTGATCTATGGATATCAGTTGTGATTCTGCTAAATCTCCAGCCCCCACCTGAGAGATGGCAACCTTACCTATAGGGCAAAGAGCAGCTGAGGACGGACATTTGGGACCAGAAAAAATGGCATGGAAGGTAAGCGTTCCCTCATCCACATGCCACGGCCCTGATTCCTCCCCTCTCCGCAGCCCCCACCATTAGGCCTAAAAAAGTGAGAAATCCCTTCATAGATTTAGTAAGGGCCTGATCTTCTGGGATAATTTAGCCCCAAGTGGGCAAGGTACTGACCAGAGGGAGTGAGAAAAGATCCATCTTGGCTACTGAGGTTTTGAACAGCTTGTAAATGGGAGACAGAAACAACCTCTTTCCGGCATTATTTTTAACTAGGGAGCAAAGCCCGTTGTGGTGGAAGACAACGGGCCCTAGAAAGGAAGGGAGGGAGGTGGAAGGAGGAGAGGGTTGGAGGAAGGAAGGAAGGAAGGAAGGAAGGAAGGAAGGAAGGAAGGAAGGAAGGAAGGAAGGAAGGAAGGAAGAGGAAAAGAAAGGAAGAAAAGAAAGAAAGGAAAAGGGGGAAAGGAAGGGAAGAGGGGCAGAAAAGGGCTTCTCTGGGCCCAGAGAAGGCCTTTTCTGTCCCCACACACCATCCCCTGGGGCTTCTATGGGCCAGGCAGTGTGAGGGCAGGCCTGTGCCCTGGGCCCAGGGAGACGTGGGCGGAGGCCTTCTCTGGGCCTAGTGCCCCATAGAAGGCCCAGGGGATGGTGTGGGGGCTCTGCCGGCCCTAAAGGCCAGGATGGCAGTGGGGGCAGAAAAGGCCTTCTCTGGGCCTAGTGCCCCGGGCCAGTGCCCAGAAGGCCCAGGGGATGGCGTGTGGGGCGGAAAGGCCCTGCCTAGTCCCCAAGAAGGCCAGGGGTGGCGTGTGGGCGGAAGGCCTGCTCTGGGCCTACTGCCCCATAGAAGGCCCAGGGGATGGCGTGGGGGGCGGAAAAGGCCTTCTCTGGGCCTAGTGCCCCATAGAAGGTCCAGGGGATGGCGTGTGGGGGCGGAAAAGGTCTTCTCTGGGCCTAGTCCCCCATAGAAGGCCCAGGGGATGGCGTGTGGGGGTGGAAAAGGCCTGCTCTGGATCTAATCCCCCCATAGAAGGCCCAGGGGATGGCGTGAGGGGGCGGAAAAGGCCTGCTCTGGGCCTACTGCCCCCATAGAAGGTCCAGGGGATGGTGTGTGGGGGACGGAAAAGGGCTTCTCTGGGCCTAGTGCCCCCATAGAAGGCCCCGGGGATGGCGTGTGGGGGCGGAAAAGGGTTTCTCTGGGCCTACTGCCCCCATAGAAGGTCCAGGGGATGGCGTGTGGGGGATGGAAAAGACCTTCTCTGGGCCTAGTTCCCTCATAGAAGGCCCAGGGGATGGCGTGGGGGGCGGAAAAGGCCTGCTCTGGGCCTACTGCCCCCATAGAAGGCCCAGGGGATGGCGTGTGGGGGGCGGAAAAGGGCTTCTCTCACTTGCCTCAGCCTTGAGGGCCTGTCCCTGCGCTCACACTCCAGACGGTTCTCTCCTATCGGAGGACTGGAGCAGACTGAGCTGAAAACACTGACCGGGGCTGACGTGGGCGGGACTTTGCAAAGCAGCCAGTCAGCCCTGGCAAGTGTCTTCTGACTGCCAGTTCTTGAGCCGAATCAATTATGGCAAGCATAGAATCTTCTGGAACCAAAATTCAAATATATATAAGGACAGGATTTCTAATTGTTACCATGAGTGCCAACTGGCAGGAGAGCTGAGTCAGAAGGATGCCATCCATTTCTTATATGTGTTACGGTAATGTTTTTGTTGCTTTTCAGTAGGAAAGGAAGGCAATGTGTAAACAAAGTGAAAGAATGGATGAAGCCTGACAACTCTATATATGAATCATCTGGCGCAGCTTTGGAAGACCTGCTGGCCCCTCACCGTGGAATATACATACCCTGCTCGCGTTTGGCAGGCAAACAAAAGGTTAAAGACCAGCATCAGTTATTTTCCTCAGATCCAGATAGTCACGAAATGTCAAGGTAGAAGAGCCTGAAAAGGTATGGGTCTATCAATGCCTCAATCAGAACAGTGGGTACTCAGCAGTAAACAGAAGTTAATCAATGAAAGCAAACAAATTGGTTTTCCCGTTAGTTTTCCTCTCAAGGATGCACGGAAGCCATGCAGGGTTTGAACTGAAATGTTGTTTTTCTCCCACTAAGCAAAAGTGATTGCTTTGAAATGTGATCTGAAAATTAGGGCAGGGATATCTGCTGGTGATATTCAAGCCACAGTCCCACAAAATCTGTTAGGGCGTAATTATGATTCTTCAAGGTTGCATTCAGACATCACTTTCTTTTTTTAACTTAAAATTTTTATTTTACCTTAGCAAGCATACAACAGACATATACTGTATATTCTATAGGTAAACCTATGAAGTTACAATTACCAAGAATTGAACAAAGGAGCGAAAAGCATTGCAGAAATAATTCATCTGATAATATTGACAGGTTCAAAAATGCACTAACATACTATAATATTGCTTTGATTGTACCACTTCTTTTAATATGTCATAAGAACATAAGAGAAGCCAATGTTGGATCAGGCCAATGGCCCATCCACTCCAACACTCTGTCACACAGCGGCCAAAAATACCAGGTGCCAGTGGGGCCAGGACACTAGAAGCCCTCCCACTGTTGACCAAGCACCAAGAATACAGTGCATTACTTGCCCCAGACCGAGAGTCTCTATCTACACCTTGTGGCTAATAGCCACTGATGGACCTCTGCTCCATATGTTTATCTAATTCCCTCTGGAAGCCGTCCATGCTTGTAGCCATCACCACCTCCTGTTGCAGTGAATTCCAAGTGTTAATCACTCTAATCATTGCACATCAAGTATTGCACAACACCGGAAGGGTGGGGTTTGATGAGAGGAGGGACCTCAGCAGGGTCCAATGCCATAAAGTCCACTCTCCAAAACAGCCATTTTATCCAGGGGAGCTGATCTTGGTCATTTGGAGACAGGGTTGCTAGGTCCTGTCTGTCCACTGGCAGGGGGTGGAGAGGTCGGGTTGCCAGTTCCAGGTTGGGAAACTCCTTGAGATTTGGGTATGGAGCCTGGGAAGTACAGGGACCTCAGTGGGATAAAATGCCATAGAGTCCACATCCCCCCCCCAAGCATCCATTTTCTCCAGGGGAACTGATTTCTGTAATCTGGAAATGAGCTGCAATTCCAGAGGATCCCCAGGTCTCACCTGGAGGGTGGCATCCCTATCTGGAGAGCAAACTGTAACAGTGGGAAATCTCCAAATGCCACGTAGAGGTTGGCAACCTTAGGCAAGGTGCAGAGGCAGTGAGGCAGTGCGGCAATGACCACTATCAGCCTGTTCACCACCACCACCACCCACACACACACAACAAGGCAAGGTGGTGAGGGAAAGAAGAAGGGGAGATGGGGAGGGGAGGGAGAAGAGGGCCCTGCGATAGAGAGGGGGAAAGCAGGCTCCATGCTGGCTGGCCAGTGAAGCTGGTGATGCATCCCATGGCTGTCACTTGCCACAGCAGAAAGCCCAATACTGTGGGTGAGCCCGCAGTTAGTCAGAGGAGGGTGGGTAGGCCTGACTGCGGCCATACTTGTTAACATGCTATCACGGCCTAGTGGGATTCGATCGCCATCAGCACTTTGCCAACACTTTTTCTGTAGTTGTGATTTGTTTATGTTGATGAGCTTTTATGATGTTGTATTGTGTTTTAATGCATTTTAACTTTTTAAAGTAAGCCGCCCTGGGCCCGCCTCAGCGGGGAGGGTGGGATACAAATCGAATTAAATAAATAAATAGTTGCTTCCCCTCCACCTGCTGGTTGCCTATGTGCACCGAGTAGACAGTCCAGCTCTGAATGCAAATGTAGCAAGAGGAGGAAGCTCTCAGCATCTCAGCCGTCATCGTCAATAACTGCAGAGCTGAAAAGCAATACGGAGACTAGAGAAGCGTATTTCCTAACTGCTAGCTAAAACTTGCTTGCCTCTATTCCTTCCTCAGATATTACCTGCAAATCGTTTGTGAAAGGGAGAAAAAGGAACGGGCGGATGCTATCAGAGCACAAAAGCCCAATCAGACACACAAAATGATCCATAATTTAAGAGAACCACTTGGTACAGAAGACTGCCAATCAGCTTTACCAGAGAACTAAGTTCACTTGTTAGAAGGTCTCTTAACGGGCAGATTGGAACGTCACAATGGAAATTACTTAAACAGCCTTTGACCTCCTCACTGACCTATTCTCTTTTAGCCGACAGAGGAATATTGCACTATAATCACCTTTCCCTCTTATCACTATGATCACAACCAGGGCTTTGTATACCTGTCTTTAAAGGAATAAAACGCTGGTGCCCAGGGAGCCCGCATGCTGTAATCTGCATGAACGATTTCATTAAGTGAATCTGTCTTAATTTATTTGGTGTGGCTGAACAAAGCAGGACCGAGGTGCTATGTGAGACACAGAAGCCTTGTTCTCTGACCGCAGGGCATCCCGCCCAGTACCGCCTCCAGTTGTAATGGCTAGAAACATTGCTTCATGTCTCCGGCAAAAAGACAAGATTTTGAAGATACAGGACTCTGTTCTCGATCCCACAGGCAGTGCTTGCTTCCTATGGTAACACAGATGATTCTTCTAAGGGATTGCTTGTGTGCGTGTTCTTCTCTGTTTCTTGCCATAAAGGAAGTAAGGATGCAGGCAGTGGCGGATCTACATTTTTGGGACCCTGAAGCTTGAACTGTTATGGGAGCCTCTTCTCAACCAGCAACAGTAGGGAAACATCCAACAAGGATATGAAACGGGTATTAGTGCATATTCGAAGGTCAATATTAAGTACTTCACTAAAATAGCCTTATTTTAATAGCAAACGCTTAAAAAAACCTCCATCAGTTTTGTTGAAGCTTAAGAGTGGCCTCGGTCACACGGAGAATTTGCCACGCGGAAGGCATGAATGTTAGGCGCATTTTTGGGGCACGATTACACCACAACATCTGGGAAGTGTAGCGCTCCCATGGGCAACCCATGACATCCCGCCAAAGATGCAGAGTTAAAAAATACCGTGGAAAGTGTACTAGTTTCCAGGAAATGTGGGACAAAGGCGGGCATCTGACCACAGGACTGCCAGTATCCCATGGCATCCAGCGCCCGCCCACATCCCGTCGCAAACTGAATGTTGTAAGTCTCCATAGGATGTGCACCAACGCCGAACAGCGCATGCGCACAAACAAGACACTGACAACAGCCCCACCCCCCAGAACGGCATGTGCGCAGGACAAAACAGCGCCGCTTGTGTGATTGCACCGCACCGCTTCTTTGCCATGCTTCAGCCTCGCCGTGTGATCGGCAGCTAACAGCCGATGCGCGGCAACCCGGGGGACCGTGGGATTGGGCTACCGCGCTTTATTTTGCTCCAGAGCAAACAACCACACCTCCCCCCTGCGTTATCTGGCCCGTGTGACTGGGGCCTTTCATTAGTTTCATAGTAGATCCTCCCCTGGATGCAGGGAAAACAAGTTTCCCTGCATCCAAGCCATTTTCAAGACCTAAACTCTATTCATGCATTTTAATTACATTTATTTTAGGTTTTCTTAATTATTAGTGTTGTTTGTTTGTTTGTTTGTTTGTTTGTAAAACCAGCTGTGATTTCCAATGGAAGACCTTCTCCTGCCCATAACTTGGGTGTTTTGCATTCAAATAACTTTTTTCCTAAAGTAAGATTATGCCACTCCATGAGTGGCTGGCCATTCTGAAACTCATCTGAAAGTGAGAAAAAGAAAAACCCTTTTCACTGACTGCCAGGCAGAATTCACACCTTCTAAGAGTGGCCAGATAGGAAAGAACAGTCTTTGAAAAAGAAAGGCTGAGCATCATAAATAAAGCTTGAGTAATGTAACCTGAAAAGGTTTACTTTTATAGTGTGTTCAGAATAAGAACGGTTTGTTTAGGAAACGTCTATGCTTCCTTGCCAAAGCCCCGCTTCAGGTAGTTTACAAGTAAAAATAATACCCTAAAATCAATATAAATTATCAATAAATCATCAGCGAAACAAGGTGCTAAAGTAGGGATGCCTATCTCCCAGAATTACAACTGATCTCCAGAGTATAGCAATCAGTTCTCCTTGAAAAAATGGCAAGTTCAGAGGGTAAACCCGATCCCATTATATCCTACTGATCTCACCTTCTTTAGGCTCCACCCCCAAATCACCAGGAATTTCTGAACTCAGAACTGGGAACCCTACATTAAAAACAAACTGAGGATATAAACGAGGTGTGAAAATATCCATACCACAGACCTCAAACCAGAAGCCTGGAGATCCCCCGGAATTACAACTGATTTCCAAACTGCAGAGATCAGCCCCCCCTGGAGGAAATGGTTGTTTTGGAGGATGGACTCTATGGCATCGTGGCCCACTCAAGTCCCTCTCCTCTCCAAACTTCACCACCCCCAGGCTTCATCTCCAGATCTTCAGGACTTTCCCAGCCTGGAGTGGGCAATGCTACATCAACCAGCTAAACAGGTTTTATAAAAACCCTTACTTAAAATCCTGGGTGAAAAGAAATATTTTGGCCTAAAAGACAGTATTGTAGGTGGCACACAAACCTCCATGGGGAGTGCATTCCAAAGGCAAGGTGTGGTGTTAGCCCTGGCTGCAGTGTGGTGGGAGAACCTGGGAGGACAGGGATAAGTTAATCTCATGCTGCGTCATCATTTTGGGTAAATCCTAGATAATAATTTAACATTTGTTAGCCACCTTCCTCCCTTGTGGAACTCAAGGCCGTTTACACTGTAAATAAAACATCATAAAAACAACAATTATAAAACCCATAAAGCTCGTAGATCAAAAATTGCAATTAGAACTGCCAACAACAAAAGCTTAATCAATCAAAATGTAGTCCTAGACAAGACTGTCTTCAACTGCCTCCTGAAGACTGTCAGTGGAGGGGCCAGGCACACCTTGCTGGGGAAGTTGTTCCATAGCTGTGGGGCTGCCACAGAAAAAGGTCCTCTCTCATGTGCCCACCAAATGAGCATCTTTAACTGGTGGGAAAATCAAGAGGGCATCTATAAGAACATAAGAGAACATAAGAGAAGCCAATGTTGAATCAGGCCAATGGCCCATCTAGTCCAACACTCTGTCACACAGTGGCCAAAAATACCAGGTGCCATCAGGAGGTCCAGCAGTGGGGCCAGGACACTAGAAGCCCTCCCACTGCTGCCCCCCCGCACCAAGAATAGAGTGTATCACCTGCCCCAGACTGAGAGTTCCTATCTATATCTTGTGGTTAATAGCCAGCCACTGATGGACTTCTGCTCCATATGTTTATCTAATTCCCTCTTGAAACTGTCCATGCTTGTAGCTGCCGCCACCTCCTGTGGCAGTGAATTACATGTGTTAATCACTCTTTGGGTGAAGAAGTACTTCCTTTTATCTGTTCTAACCCGACTGCTCAGCAATTTCATTGAGTGCCCACAAGTTCTTGTATTGTGAGAAAGGGAGAAAAGTACTTCTTTCTCAACCTGCTCTATCCCATGCATAATCTTATAAGCCTCGATCACGTCACCCCTCAGCCGTCGTTTCTCCAAGCTAACTGTGATCTTATTTCCTGGGCAGGAATGTATGTGAGAAGATGGTCCCTCACAGGGCTATTTTGGGGCAGGAACACACAGGAATGGAGTTCCGACTGGCTCCAGAGTTGGCCACACCCAGCAGGAACTCATTAGCATAACAGGCCACACCCAACAGCAGAAACTCATTAGGACTGGCTACATTAGGGGTGTGTGGCCTAACAGGCAAAGGAGTTTCTGCTACAAAAAAAGCCTTGGGTTTTGACAACAAACAAGGTAAACAGAATAAGAAGCAAAAGGTGGATGTGGCTGGATGACCACACTTCTGGTACCATGGGGGTGAGGCCTAATATGCTAATGAGCTGTGCTGTCATGGGTGTGACCTGATATGTAGAAAAAGCCCAGCTGGGGTTTTTCTACAAAAAAAGCCCTGGTCCTTCAGATACCCCAGTCCCAAGCCAGAGAAAGGTCCTTTCCACACTTGGATCTCATCCCTTGGAACTAGGTGGAAAAGAAAAGCAGAGCTGTGTATCATCCTCGGTGACAACACAGCCCATTGCTCTGAGCAGATGATGTCTCTTCCAATTATGCACGAGAAGCCAGTTTGGTGTGGTGGTTAAGTGCATGGACTCTAATCTGGGAAAACAGGGTTTGATTCCACACTCCTCCACTTGCAGCTGCTGGATGACCTTGAGCAAGCTATAGTTCTGTCAGAGCTGTTCTTGAAAGGGCAGTTCTCTCAGAGCTCTCTCAGCCCCACCTACCTCACAGAGTGTCTGTTGTGGGGAGGGGAAGGAGTTTGTAAGCCACTCTGAGACTCCAAGTGAAGGGTGGGGTATAAATTCAATCTCCTCCTCCTCCTCTTCTTCTTCTATTGCACATTGGTGCAACATCAAACTGACTCTCCGCCATTTTTCCCATACTGCCTTGCCAAGTGGCAGCAGAGCACAGGGATCTCAGGCCTTCCTGTGTGGTGCCCCCATTTAAAGTCCCCTGTCTCTAGTTGCTACCTGTCTCACCTTTGAAGTTAGGAGCACAGACAGCAAGGCTTGGGAGGCAGATCTTCATTGGCGGGCTGTACAGTACAGAAGCAGACAGTCCTTCTGCTTGGCTCCACATCATTTAGGGCCTTAAAAGTAATACCCAACATCTGAATTCTGCCCAGAAACAGATGGCAGCCAGAAACTGTTATATTGTGGGAGTAAGTGGATTTAATTTGAAACAACTCTGTGCTTAACAGTCATCTATTTATTCACACACATACAAATTAAAATCCAGGGTATGGTTCTCAGGTCTCCTGCTATAGTGGAAAAATTTCCACTGGCAACCAGCGCTTCCCACTACCATTCTTTCAGGTATCGGGAGAAAGTTTTTGAATCACCGTTGTCACACAGCTCTAGGAAGCATTGGAAACTCTATGGCAAAGCCATATGGTAAACCATCGCTTTTCTGGTGAGTCCTAGAGTGGTGTGATGTCACAGCTGGTTTTCCCTGGAAGTAACATTGGCCGAGTTCAGACTGGCAGTTTGCCCTGAGAGAGGCATGTTTCAGCAACATTTCACAAGCGGATTAAAGGGGGCGTTCACACAGGCACATCTGTCTGGCGTTCCCTAGCCGTACTCAACCCATCTTGTAACGCTTAGTTCCTCAGTTAAAAAGATACCTGTTAAAAGTGGTATCAAACATTGGAAAGCGTGTCTATCCCACATATATCCTGCACCAACACAGTTTTTGATTGTGTGCTCATGCGCATATGTGCTCATGCGAAACAGAAAGTCATGCCTTACAGCTACACCTTCTGGCCAACAGCGTGAATGCTCCCTCATGCCTCCTCCCCGGTATGCTCCCGCATCAGTCAGCGCGGTGTGCCACGACTCGCTCCCGCTTCAAACTGCCAGTTTGAACTTGGCCATTATTTGTACATAATGATGATGCCCTCCATGTCCCTGCCCCCCATCTTCTCTTGGGTGCCAGTCATTGGCTAGCAACCCTAACCAAGGCTCATGCTTAGACTGATACAAATTAGCAGCTAAATCTTAACCTTCCATTTATCTATGGCCTTAGATCTTTCTGTGTTCCCTGGTGGTGGGAGGGGGAGAATGAAAAGCCAACAATTGTCATCTCTCGAAAGCAGTAAGCATCTTGTTGAGTAATCATGTAATAATTTTGAATCCACAGAAAAATACTGGCAGGAGGAATGAGGAATAACTTAGAACAACCTTGATATGAAGATCCACTAGCAGAGCAATCCTAAGAGTTACACCCTTCAATGTTCACTGAAGTAGACCGGCTTTGAAGGGTGTATCTTGTAATGCGGTCACTAAGCATTGTTCCAGAATTAAATAAAAATAATAATTAGAGCAAGTCCAAAATGACCAGTTCCTTGTGTTTGTTAAGTGCCATCAAGTTGCTTCCAAGTCTGGCAACCCTACAGATTAATGACCTCCAAAACATCCTCTTATTAACAGCCTCGCTCAGGTCTTGCAAACCGAGGGCCCTCGTGGCTTCCCTGACGGAGTCCATCCATCCCACGCTGGGTCTTCCTCTTTTCTTGCTGCCTTCAACATTTCCTAGCATTGTTGTCTTTTCCAGTGATTCTTGCCTTCTCATAATAAGACCAAAGTTCCTTAACATTGTTAAATATAAGAGAACACCACCAATTTCTTTCTGCTTTCCTACCTTGTTTAAATTAATGTTCCTTTGTGGGAAAAAGATAACCTGTCTTAATATCTGATACATTTCCCTGTGTGAGTGTGTCTGTTTCTCATATGCACCAGCAGCCATGGAAATCCACGCAAAAAAAGCCATTTTAGAGCTGGCAGCAAATTGCCATGGTGATGCACTCACATAATGTGATTTTGCCACTGGAAGTGAAATGATAATCATCATACCTACATAAGATTTCATGTGATTCTCTAAAGTCTTTTCTGCTTCCACAGTTTGGGCAACTGTCTTGGAAAGGGTGAACAAAAGTTTGCCTGCAGTACAAGTCATATTTCTACAGCTTGATCATCAGTCTTTGGATCCATAATGTATAGTCATTCAGCGATCTGCTAAATATAGCTGTAAGGTGTTTATGATATTGGCGGCCTTGAGCCAAGAGGAAAGGCAAGATATACATCTGCCCTTATATATATTTGAATTTTGGTTCCATAACATTCTATGCTTGCCACAATTGATTCAGCACAAGAACTAGCAGTCAGAAGATGCTGGCCGGGGTTAACTGGCTGCTTGGTGAAGTCCTGCCCAGTATCTTTGGCTCAGTCTGCTCTGGTCCTCTGACAGGAGAGGACCGTCTGCAGAGAGAGCACAGGGACAGGCCTTCAAGGCCAAAGCAGGTGAGAGAAGCCCCTTCTGCCCCCCCCACACCATCCCCTGGGCCTTCTATGGGCCCAGTCGGCCAGAGAAGCCCCTTCTCCCCCCACACACACCATCCCATGGGCCTCCTATGGACCAGTCGGTCAGAGAAGCCCCTTCCACCACCACCCCAACACCATTCCCTGGGCCTTCTATGGGCCCAGTCTGCCAGAGAAGCCCCTTCCGCCCCCCACACACACCATCCCCTGGGCCTTCTATGGCCCCCCTCACATACCATCCTCTGGGCCTTCTATGGGCCCAGTAGGCCAGAGAAGCCCCTTCCCCCACACACACCATCCTCTGGGCCTTCTATGGCCCCAGTAGGCCCAGAGAAGCCCATTCCGCCCCTCTTCCCTTCCTTTCTCCCCTTTTCTTTCTTCCTCTCTCCTTTCTTTCACTATCCCCCCTCTTCCTTCCTTCCTTCCTTCCTCCCTCCCTTCCTAGGGCCCGTTGTCTTCCTTCACAACAGGCTTTCCTCCCTAGTATTTTAATAAATAACTGTTTCCACAGCCGTTGTCTTCCCATTGATGCAGGGCTTGTTCCAGGTTTTGGGGGGACCCTGGGTAGAAACTGCCCAGGGGCACCATCTGCCCACCATCAGGCATCCTACCTTTCCACCCCACCACCTGTGTGCCCCTGCACCTTCTCCCCTTCAAAAGCCCTCCTATTGCCCTTGCTCACTTGCTGCCATCCCCTGAGCTCCTCAACAACACTGGCCAGCTGGGAGCACTGCTGCCATGGCCAACAGAAGCATCACCTCTGTGAACAACTACATGCCTTTCCCCAGTGATGCTGGGCACCTGGGAGCATGGGTGGCGGAGCATGTCAAGCAAACAGATAGAGAATGGCATGCAGACAGATGGCAGGGGAGGTACCTGGGTGGGGATTGTTGGAGTGAGTGGCTCACCATGCCTGGACATTGGGTGAAGCTGTATCACTCTGTGTGTAGGTGTTATCTCCTTGAATGGGATGCCTCTCTTTCTCTTCACCTGGGAGCTGCCCTCTGACCCCTCCTCTCTCTCCCTTTGTCTGCTCACTCACTCCATATGACCTTCCATGGAGACACAGGTCTCTGCAGGTCTCTCATGTAGATACAACACCCTCATATTCCCATATATGTGATGCCAGACAAGCTGGCCATTTGTGATAGGGAAAGTTCTCTTTTAGATTAGGGTTCTGTCTCTTGCTTTGACTGCAACCTGAATGTGAACTGGATCTCTTTGAATAAATGTAAGTTTACCTTTTTTTGCAATATGCTTCTTGGTAGATTCATTTTCTGCACGCAGTATCACGCTTCTATGACTGGCCAAAACTCTGCTATAGTAACCAAATATCTCAATAGGGATCAGCAGCCGTGGCCCCCCACCCAGAGCCCTGGGCCCTGGCACCTGCCCCACCTCAGGGTCTGCTGATGCCGGCCCTGCACTGATGCAATCTTCCACAAGGCACTAAGATATTGAGTAGTTTTTTTCTCAATCTGCGCACAGCTGATTTCTGCACCAGTGAGAGACTGGGATGCATATGCTTATAGTCTTCATGATTGTCTTGGAGCACTACCTGGTTCGTAAGACACCTGCTGAAATGCTTCTGGATCTGGAGTGTAGGACTTTCCCCAGTGATTATGTGTTTCATCTGGCATTCCCTCCTTCCTGTGCTTGTGTTTTTATTGTTTACGTGTTTTCATTGTGTGTGCATTTTAACTGTGTATGAGTTTTGTCCAGGATCCATTTCAGTCCAGCTTCCGTCCTGGCTATGGGACAGAGATGGCAGTGTCCGCCCTCATGGATGACCTTTGTCAACACCTGGATCGAGGTGGGTCAGTGCTGCTGTTGTTACTAGATCTAACAGCAGCATTCAACATGGTTGATTATGATCCTATGACCCACCACCTCACTGATGTGAAGATACATGGGACAGCTTTATAGTGGCTGGTCTCATTTCTCCACAGCCAGAGACAGAGGGTGGCATTTAAGGAGAGAATATCACCATGTTACCCTCTGGTATGTGGCATTCCCCAGGGGACAATCCTTTCCCCTATGCTGTTTAACATTCACATGTGCCCCCATTGCCCAGAAAGCTTTGGGCTGGGTTGCCACCAGTGCATTGATGACACCCAGCTGTATCTAATGATGGATGGCCAGCCAGATGCTGCCCCAGACACTTTGGCCAGGGGGTTGGATGCCCTGGCTGCATGGTTAAAACAGAGTCCACTGAAATTGAATCCAACGAAGACAGCAGTCCTGTACCAGGGTCATGGGGCAACTCTCAATGGAAGCCCAAGTCACTGCAGCTGCCAGATCTGCATTTTTCCATCTCTGACAGGTCAGGCAACTGGTCCCTTCCCCTTCCCCCCATGACTTAGCCACAGTAATCCATGCAACAGTCATCTCCAGGCTGGATTACTGTAACTCGTTTTATGCAGGGCTACCCTTGAGACTGACCCAGAAACTGCAGTGGTGTGTGTCCTTACAGGGACACTATTGAGAGCACACATACATTCAATGCTACCCCAGCTGCACTGGCTCCTGGTTGAATTCCAGATCAAGTTCAAGGTTTTGGTCTTAACATTTAAAGCCTTATGCCGACTGGGACCAAAATATCTGCAGGACGGTCTCTCTCAATATACACCCCCAAAGAGCCTTGTGCTCTTCTGACCAACATTTACTGGTGATCCCTGGCCCAAAAGAGATATGCTTAGCCTCAACCAGAGCCAGAGGCTTCTCAGCTCTGGCACCGGCCTGGTGGAACACTCTCCCTGGTGAGAACCAAGCCCTGCGGGATTTGATATAAGAACTCGTGGGCACTCTATGAAATTGCTGAGCAGTCGGGTTAGAACAGATAAAAGGAAATACTTCTTCACCCAAAGAGTGATTAACATATGGAATTCACTGCCACAGGAGGTCGTGGCAGCTGCAAGCATGGATAGTTTCAAGAGGAATTGGATAAACATATGGAGCAGAAGTCCACCAGTGGCTATTAGCCACAGGGTATAGATGGGAGCTCTCAGTCTGGGGCAGGTGATGCACTCTATTCTTGGTGCTGGAGGGCAGCAGTGGGAGGCTTCGGTGCCCTGGCCCCACTGCTGGACCTCCTGATGGCAGCTGGTATATTTTGGCCGCTGTGTGACAGAGTGTTGGACTAGATGGGCCATTGGCCTGATTCAACATTGGCTTCTCTTATGTTCTTATGTTCTTATGATGCAGTTCTGCGGGGCCTGTAAAACGGGGATGTTCTGCCAGGCCTACGTTGGAGGCGGCATTGACAACTCAGTTACCTTGCCCTGTTTCACCTGTGGCTACACATAATCAGAGTCTCCTTGGACTCATTAAATTGTGTAGCTGATGCCACTAATGGTGTATGTAGCAATGTTTTTTTAGTAATTAATAGATTTTAAGAACCTCCCTGAGCTCCATGGACCTCAAAATCTGCAGGCATTTCTACATCCAGAGCTGGCAACCCTACTTCCACAGACAGCCAGACAGACACTTGTATCCTTCTATTATTATTATAGCTTCAAGAAAAGCTGCAATCCTAAAAGCACTTGCTCAGCTTAATTGAATAAAAGTAAGTTACCAGTCTCCTGGAGCGACCTCGATTTCTCCCAGAATTACAACTTACCTCTAGACTACAGAGATCAGTTCCTCTGGAAGACCTGGCAGTGTCATAGAGTGCACACTATGAAAGCCACATCCCCATGGAGTTCCCATCCAGTGTTCCCTCTAAGCTGAGTGAGTATGAGCTAGCTCGCAGTTTTTTTAGCACTAGCTCACACATTTTTGTCTCGGCTCAGGAAGGATGGCTCCAGAGCAAACTAATTTATGCAGTAGCCAAATCACTCGCTCACACCTTTAAAGCCAGTAGCTCACAAACTAGAATTTTTGCTCACATGACTCCACAGCTTAGAGGGAACATTGCTCCCATCCCTCTCCAAATGGCACCATCCCCGGTCACTACCCCTAAATCCCCAAAAATTTACTAAGCCAGAGTTGGCAACCACAGAATAAAATGTGACTTTGTAGCAGACCTGCTTAAGTTTGCTTCTTGTGTAATCAATCAACTCCACAATGAATTTTATTGACAGCCTTAACTAAAGGGGTTTACAGCTGGATTTAAATCCTCATTAGGTTGTAAATACTGTAATGGAACTTCTGAGGGTCAGTGTCTCCCAACAGCCACTGCCGGCTCACCCACTAGGCGAGCTAGGCCCTCGCCTAGGGCGCTGGGGCCACAGGGGCGCCAAACCGCCCCCCGCCCTGCCTCCCGTGAAGCCGGCACTCCGAGCCCTTCCCCGGCTTTCCTGGGTGCGCCGCTACTGCAGCGTGCTCAGGAAAGCCAGTGCTGGGAAGGAAGGGGTGGCCGTTCAAACGGCCGCCCCTTCCCTGGCTTTTCTGGGCACGTGTTCAGAAAAGCCAGCACTCCACCCCCCCACCGGCGCTGGGGCTGGGAGGGAAGGGGCGGCCATTCGAACAGCTGCCCCTTCCCTGACTTTTGTGGGCACGCCGCTGCTGCAGCATGCTCAGAAAAGCCAGCGCTCCACCCCCTCCACCGGCACTGGGGCTGGGAGGGAAGGGGCGGCCGTTGGAACGGCCACCCCTTCCCTGGCTTTTCTGGGCATGCTGCTGCTGCGGCGTACTCAGAAAAGCCGACGCTGGGGCTGGGAGGGAAAGGGCGGCTGTTCGAACGGCCGCCCCTTCCCCGGCTTTCTTGGGCGCGCCGCAGGTGCCACGCGCCCAGGAAAGCCAGCGCTCCACCTCCCCCACCGTTTCCAGGCCCCACCGGGAGGTTGGCATCCCCAGTGGGGTGGGCGCCCCAGGTTGTCTTGCCTAGGGCGCCCAGACACCTGGGGCTGGCCGTGCCAACAGCCCCTGACTGAGACCTTAGAAAAAGGAGGGAGAGGGGTGAAAAGTGGAGAGGAAACTATAGAGGAGAGGTCTATGGGGAAACTCTATCCAGGAACAGGCCTGTGAGAACAGGAAAGATATTAGCAGAACTTGTAGAAGCTGGGTGGGTCCAAAGATTCAGAGTCCTGCTGTCAGACTGAAGGTCAAGGTAGAGACTTTGTTTCTATAGAAGTGTACCTGGAGAGCCCTGGGAAGAAGGGTCTGGGGCCTAGAAGCACATTCCTGCCACTTAACTGGCAAATGCAAAAGAGTTAGTTCAAGACTCATCCTTGGAACCAGGGCGGCCAGGTAAGGTGCTTGGGGGTAGTGTCCCCTCTAAGCTGAGTTAGTGTGAGCTAGCTCACAGTTTTTTAGCCTCCAGCTCACAAAATTTTGTCTTAGCTCAGGAAAGATGGCTCCAAAGCAAACTAATTTATGCAGCAGCCAAATCACTTGCTCACAGCTTTAATGCCAGTAGCTCACAAAGTAGAATTTTTGCTCACAAGACTCCATAGCTTAGAGGGAGCATTGCTTGGGGGAAAGTGTGTCACCAATGCATCATCTGTGAAAGTTCATTTCTAGGGGAGAATCCAGAAGTAGGACTGCCTGGTCCCCCCTGGCCACTGGTGGGGGATGAAGGATAGGGTTGCCAACCTCCAGGAGGGGTCTCAAGTTCTCCTGGCATTACAGCTGATCTCCAGAATATAGAGATCAGTTAGGAAAAATGGTAGCTTTGTATAGTATGCTCTGTGATACACCACGTCCCTCCTTAATCTCCCCTCTCCAAGAGTTTCCTAGGTTGGAGTTGGCAACTCTGAGCCTGGGGAGGACAGGGACACCTCAGTGGCGTACAAGGTCACAGAGTCCACCCTCCGGAGCATCCATTTTCTTCAGGGTAACTGATCTCCATGGATGAGCTGTAATCCCAGGGGATCCCTAGGTCCCACCTGGAGGCTGGCATCCCTATCCAGAACTGATATCACACTGTCAACGTGATGCTCTAGCATTCAGTGGAAACTCTATGGTAATCACCTGGCAACCCTATTTGGAACAAGTTATTATTTCCTACCCCTTCTTTAGATGAGGCTTCCTTCTTACTGACCTTATTAAAGTTCCCGTTTTTCTAACAACACGTCAGTGCAGTTGTTGGAAGCCACTAGGATCAACAAACAAGTTGCTGGCTGTGAAATGTACTTGCCTTTAATCTTGTTTGCACTGGCATGCTACTAATTTCTCTTGGCATGACAGTTTCAAATTAACCAGTCCCAGGCTGCAATGCTTTACCAAGTACATAAATGTTACCCTGGGGTGATTGCATCTTTGGTTGGTCCAAAAGTAACTAATAGGCTATTTCCTGGGCCATCTCTTTTTAACAATCAAACAGTAAACTGACGAGTCAGTCATAAGAACCGGGGCTATTTTGTGAAAAGCCCAGCAGGAACTCATTAGCATGTTAGGCCACACCCATATTACCAGAGTGTGGTCATCCAGTGACACCACCTTTTGCTTCTTATTCTGTTTACCTGGTTTGTTGTCAAAACCCAGGGTCTTTGTAGCCGGAACTCTTTGCATGTTAGGCCACACACCTAATGTAGCCAGTCCTAATGAGTTTCTGCTGTTGGGTGTGGCCTATTATGCTAATGAGTTCCTGCTGGCGTGGCCGCTTGGGAGCCAGCCAGAACTCCGTGCGTTCTGCCCAAAATAGCCTGATAAGAACCCATCTTATTTAGAATTTGCAGCTCCCTGCCCAGTCCAAACAACTTTGGTGGGTTTGATTTAACAGGTTTAGTTGCTCCCAGGGGTCATTTCGTAGAAAAAGAGGTGCAGGAGCTCATTAGCATAACTTATTTGCGTATGCCACACCCCTTGACATCACTGGAAGTGCTTCAGAAGGTGGGCGAGCTTGTACCTGAATAAACCTTGGTCTTAAAGGTGCCACTGGGCTCTTTTGAATTGCTAGCTATTGGGGGGAGGGCGGCAACATGCATATCTACCCTCACAGAGGAGGGAGAGCTTTCACCTAAATAAGCCTTGGTCTTAAAGGTGCCACTGGACTCTTTGCACTGCTAGCTATGAGGGAGGGACACGCAGATCTGCCCTCACAGAGGAGTGAGAGCTTCTACCTAAATAAGCCTTGGTCTTAAAGGTGCTACTGGACTCTTTGCATTGCTAGCTATGCAATGAAATGTTGTTTCCCCAGTAAATGCCATGGGTCTTTCCACAAACTGCAGCGTGCCCTAAATGATAGCTGGCTATACAAATCATGGGATTTATTGGGATATCTTCTCTTCTGTAATAGGATATGCTTTGCTGTTGTCAACTGAATATGAATTCACCAGTGGATTGAGAACACCCCCTGGCCTGGATGGCCCAGGCTAGCCCAATCTCAGCCCCACCAGATCTTGGCTGCTAAGCAGGGTCAGCCCTGGTTAGTGTTTGGATGGGAGACCACCAAGGAAGTCCAGGGTCCCTAGGCAGAGGCAGGCAACAGCAAACCACCTGTGATAGTCTCTTGTCCTGACCTGGATGACCCAGGCCAGACTCACCTCATCAGATCTCAGAAGCTAAGCAGAGTCAGCCTGGATTGGTCCTTGGATGGGAGATCCACCACCAAGGGTGTCCAGGGACATTATGCAGAGGCAAGAAATGACAACCCCCCTCTGAATGCCGATTCCCTTGAGGACCCCATGAGGGATGGCCATGGGTTACCTGTGAGCTGCAATACCAGGCAGCACCACCAATAAAACAAGCATCTAAAACCTAGATTTGGGGGGAACCAGGAGGTGGGGCAGATCAGCACACCCCTTGCCCTTCCTTGGGCAGCCAGAGTTCTCCTCCCCATGGAACTCCAGAACAGCCCTGCAGGGCCAGGCCAAAGAGGGTCCTCCAAGGCCAGCATCCTGTCTCCTGGGTGGTGCTCCCCACCAAGGGAGGGAGAAAGAGGGGGACACCGGGACACCTCCCTTCTCCCCCCTCCCAGCTGCTTCTCTGCAAGTAGTCCCAACCATGAGAGGCAGCGTTGCAAACTCACCCAGGTCACCAAAGGGCTCTGCAGAAAGAGCTCCAGCAGGAGTTCGGAAATGGTCACATGGTTTTCCAAGAAGGGGGTCTCGGCTGCCTCTCCTGCCCACCTGCCCGCCGTGCCTCAACTGGCAAAGTACAGGCCTCCTCGAGGTTCAAGCAACTCGCCAGCAACCTGCTGCTGGGCAAAGTGGGGCGCAGATGGAGCCACTGCCACTCTCCGCTGGCAGCCAGGACCGCCTCCCCCTGATGGCTGCTGCACCAATGGGAAGAAAAAGTTTTCTGTTGTCTGGAAAACAGGCGGCCTGAAGGGAGCAGGAGGGTTGGGGGGGAGAGAATGAGTGAGCGGAGCTGGGGCACACTAGGACCACATGGCGGGCAGCACTGCCAGGCAGTGGGCATCGGTGGTGCCCCAGGTAAGCAGCGCACACTCGATGTGGCAGGCCGGGAGGCATGGTGGGTGCAGCTGTGGAGCATTCTGGAGGGATGAGCGGGAGGCTGGGCAGCCTGGGGGTGATTGGAATTAAAACAAGTCCATGCCTTTCCTTTGGATGCCTGCCTGTACGCCTGCAAACTCCCACCTTGGGGAGAAGCAGGGGGAAGTGGCGTGGCGCATCTGAACTGGTCATCCCCTTTATATGAGCTGGACAAAAGCCCCTCTGAGCTCTCTGCAAGCTCTTTCTTTCTTATTTCTCCTCCGGGGCCGACTGAGGGGAGGGCTGCTGGGAGCAGGGGGTGAGGCTTGCTCTCTGGTGGAGCGTCGCTCTGGTGAGCTCTGGCCCAAACCGAGGCCTGGTTGCTCCCATACTCATGACAGCCATTATTACCCCGAAACAAAGATTAACCATGCAATCTTAAACAGATTTACTTTCGAGTGACTGGGTTTAGAAAGGTATAACCCTGCTTAGGACCACACTGCAAATCCTTTTCTTTCCTAGGCAGATCAAGATGGGTAGCCGTGTCTGTCTCTGTAGCAGTAGAAAAGAGCAAGAGTCCAGGAGCACCTGAAAGACTAGCAAAGTTTGTGGCGGGAATAGGAGCTTTTGTGAGTCACTGGCTCACTCCTTCAGATGACTCATGAAAGCTCCTCCCCTGCCACATATTTTGTTAGTCTTTAAGGTGCTCCTGGTCTCTTTTCTAACTTCCCAGACCATTAATGATTATCCTTATAATGGGCTGTGGTGTTTTGTATGGGGGTTATGAGTTATGTGGGAGTAATAGCAAATATGCACCATCCTCCCAAGAGAGCCAGGGTGGTGTGGTGGTTACGAGCGGCAGACTCTAATCTGGAGAACAAGGTTTGATTCCCCACTCCTCCTCCACATGAAGTCTGTGGGGTGACCCTGATTCTCTCAGAACTCTCTCAGCCCCCCTCCCCAGGAGTCTCTTGTGGGGAGAGGAAGGGAAAGGTGATTGTAAGCTGCTTTGAGAAAACTATGAATAGAGAAATTGGCAGACTGTAATCTGGAGAAATGGGTTTGATTCTTCACTCCCCCACTTGAAGCCTGCTGGGTGGCCTTGGGCCAGCCACAGTTCTCTCAGAACTCTCTCAGCCCCACCTGCCTCAAAAGATGCCTGTTGTGGGGAGAGGAAGGGAATACCATTACAAGCTGCTTTGAGACTCCTTGAGGTAGAGAAAAGCAGGGTGTAAAAGCCAGCTCTTCTTCTTCTTCCCAGTATTAGCTTGGTGTGCTACTAACGGTATGCAGTCCAAGGCAGAGAGCTCTATTACGCCTACAGGCAGGGGTGGCATGCCTGTGGATCATGAAGTTGGTGCACCAAGCAAAAATCTAATAAATGAATAAAATGTATTCATCGGTGCTAAGGCAGCTTCTGCCTCAGTCAGACCAAAACCGTCAAATAGTTTTGATGGAAGTCAGAGCATGTATCTTTCGCTTTGCAAATTAGAGGCATTTTGATGTATTCAGAACTAGGTTTTCCTGATGATGGCTAAATAACCATTCCTATTTTATCATTTTTTAAAAAAGAAAAAGTACAAAAGGTCCACTGCCTATTAGCTTTTTTGTACCTGCAAACTCCCTGGGAATGTAAAACAGTTTCTTGGTAAAAACTGTAAGGAGGCAAATTAGGAAATAATTTCCTTGCAAATAACCTCCGCTTTGGAACCTGGGCAAGGTATAGGCCATTCCCTCCCACACATGATTTTAGTAACTGTTCCTAATTATTATAGTAAATTATTGCCCAGCTAGAAAGTTTTGGCAGGAATACAAATGAAATTTACAGCTAGGCATTTATAATTTTGCAGCAAGTATATTTTATCATCATTTTAAGGACTTGGAGAGAGATATATTACACGGAGTTCTGCTGAAAGTACATTCCCGTCACATTATGCTGCAAATGTACTATATGGAAATGCTTATTTAAAGATGCTAGTTAACTTCAGGGTTAGGGCTGCCAGAAGGCCTGGAGGAAAATGTTCTGTTCCCCTATTAGAAGCTTAATATATAGAAATGGGCAGTTCAAAGCTTTTCATTGCGTCACAGCCAACTTATGGACTGGTGGCCCCAGCAAGGAGATGTCAAGGTAAGTGAGAAGCAGAGGTGGTTTCCCATCACCTTCCCCTGCAGGGTCTTCCTCAGTGCTCTCTCTTCCAGATGCCTACCCTGTTTAGCTTCCAAGATTGGACAAGAATGGGCTATACCATGCCCACCTTCCCTCCCAAGTTTTTAATTGCATGGAGCTTAATAACAACACCTGAAAAATACCTTTAGTAAAGAACTTCAGAACATAAGAGAAGCCAATGTTGGATCAGGCCAATGGCCCGCTCAGCCAAACACTTTGTCACCCAGTGGCTAAAAATACCAGGTGCCATCAGGAGGTCCACCCATGGGGCCAGGACACTAGAAGCCCCCCACTGTTGCCCCCCCCAGCACCAAGAATACAGAGCATCACTTGCCCCAGACTGAGATCCCCTATCTATACCTTGTGGCTAACAGCCACTGATGGACCTCTGCTCCATATGTTTATCCTCCAATTCCCTCTTGAAGCCATCCATGCCTGTAGCCACCACCACCTCCTGTGGCAGTGAATTCCATGTGTTAATCACTCTTTGGATGAGGAAGTACTTCCTTTTATCCGTTCTAACCCAACTGCTCAGCAATTTCATTGAAGGGACAGGACACTTTTCTCCAAGCATGTGGGCAGATGACAGGGATCTCTCTGAGCTACCCAAGCAAGTGAGCAAAAATGGTAGGTTGAGAGGGAGAAGGCAATTCCTGCCGCTTGTTCACCTGATCCCTCTACCTGGACAAGTGAATAAAGGTCAGAAAGCAATAGCCAGCCATCACTGCCTGCTTTCCGCCTGTCTGAATGAGGAAGGGACAAGAAGGTGGAAGGGAAGGGAATGGTTGCTGTGGTGCACTTAAAGAGTAATCCTAAGCAGGTCTATCCAGAAGCAAGTCCCATTTTATTCAGTGGGGCTCACACTCAGAAAAGCGATCTTAGCATGGCAGCCTTAGTTGAGGAGACATTAGAGGGCATCTTGTTCAGGATCACCAAGATCTGGGTAGTCCCAGGGTTGAAATCCAGATGGGCACTTCTAAAGATGGTAAATTCTTTCCTTCCTCCTCTGTTGCTCCAAAATTTGGAAACAGGAAGATCACTCAGTGTTCTCCATCATAACTTGTAATTCAATTAATTTTTTTCCTTGGGAAATTGCTTCCCAAGTTCAGAGAGATGCACCCAAAAGTCACTGTCTTCTGGGACACAAGTTATAGGTACACACATTTATTTATTTATAACATTTATTAGTCACCTTTCTTCTGTATGGAGTTCAAGGCAGCTTGCAATATAAATAAAATACATAAAACAGATCACGTAAAATACAACCAAAATTCAAAACAACAATGTAGGATTTCTGTAATCAAATATAGTCCAAAATGAAACCATCTCCTGCTGCCGCCTAAAGACTGAATGTGAGGGAGCTAGTAGTGTAGTGGTAAACCTTACACTTTCAAGATATTCCCTTATATTAGACTAGTGTGTTACTTTGAAGACCTTCCCTAAGGTCACATGGTCAAGGAGGTAGTTCAGCTAGTTGAGAGTGCTTGCAAAAACCTATTGGAGTTGCTCTTTGGATTAAAAAAAAAAATTGAACTCTCCTTATTTTTCTGGTCTCTGTTTTGTACCCAAGAAATGAGCTTCTTTGATCGATGGGGAGGGGGTCAGGAGGGCCTCTCCCTGTGATCTTAACTTCCAGGTAGGAACAAGTGGCTTATTATGTGGCTCATTAGCGTTTAATTTACCGTGTATCTGTATTTTAGCACATCTGTGCTCGACTCATCAAAAATACAGATTGCATTATGCCATCGATTTGCCTTGTGAATAATTTTCCTTTAGGAAGATATGTAGAGGAGGCATCAAAACATGTTCTTGGACTAAGAAGCATCAAATAATGGATATAAGCGAAGAGAGACAGATTGCTCAGACTGTGAAAAAAGTAATCTAAAGTGATGGACTATGATGAGCATGTAGGAAGCTTTGCTCTTTCAACAATGATCTCATCAGCAGCAGTTCCAGCTTCGTTTATATTTGATTTTATTATTGTCTCCCACATCAGCATAGCTAAACTTGAGGTGAGTGGAACATTGGCGTGCGATGGACACGTCATTCCACAGAGCCACGCAACATTTATTTATGTATTTGTTTGTTCAATTTATACCTGGCCCTCCCCACCAAGGCGGGCTCAGGGTGACATATATACAACATAGTTAAAACATACATAAAATGTATATAATTAGTTGTTCATTTTCCTAAAGTTCATTTTCCTAACCATCTAGATTAGATTACTGCAATGCGTTCTATGTGGGGCTGTCCTTGGAAAGTGTTTGGAGACTTCAATTGATACAGATTGCTGCAGCCCGAATATATACTGCAATTATTAAAGTCTTACTAAGACTGAGCGAGAGACAAAATCTTCAAATATTACTAATATATTTGAAATATATATTGTAAATATTATATATCACTGGTATCTGTGATGGCCATAAGAACATAAGAACATAAAGAGAAGCCAATGTTGAATCATGCCAGTGGCCCATCTAGTCCAACACTCTGTCACACAGCGGCTGAAAATACCAGGTGCCATCAGGAGGTCCAGCAGCGGGGCCAGGACACTAGAAGCCCTCCCACTGCTGCCCCCTCCAGCACCAAGAATAAAGTGCAGCACCTGCCCCAGACTGAGAGTTCCCATCTATACCCTGTGGCTAATAGCCACTGGTGGACTTCTGCTCCATATGTTTATCTAATTTCCTCTTGAAACTGTCCATACTATATCTGCCACCACCTCCTGTGGCAGTGAATTCCATATGTTAATCACTCTTTGGGTGAAGAAGTACTTCCTTTTATCCGTTCTAACCCGACTGCTCAGCAATTTCATGGAGTGCCCACGAGTTCTTGTATTGTGAGAAAGGGAGAAAAGTACTTCTTTCTCAACCTGCTCTATCCCATGCATAATCTTATAAACCTCGATCATGTCACCCCTCAGCCGTCGTTTCTCCAAGCTAAAGAGCCCCAAGCGTTTTAACCTTTCTTCATAGGGAAAGTGTTCTAACCCTTTGATCATTCTAGTTGCCCTTCTCTGCACTTTTTCCAATGCTATAATATCCTTTTTGAGATGTGACAACCAGAACTGTACACAGTATTCCAAATGAGGTTGCACCAATGATTTATACAGGGGCATTATGATATTGGCTGATTTGTTTTCAATTCCCTCCCTAAAAATCCCCAGCATAGCGTTGGCCTTCTTTATTGCAGTTACACACTGTCTAGACAATTTCATTGAGTTATCTACTACGACTCCAAGATCTCTCTCTTGGTCAAATTCTGCCAGTTCAGACCCCATCAACATGTATTTATATTTAGGATTTATATTTAGGATTTTTGACTCCAATGTGCATCACTTTGCACTTGGCCACATTGAACCCCATTTGCCACGTTGACGCCCACTCACCCATCCTCGACAGATCCCTTTGGAGTGCCTCACAATCCTCCCTGGTTTTCACCACCCTGAACAACTTCGTGTCATCTGCAAATTTAGTGGGTCGTAGGGACTGTATTATTCCACTTTTGGCCCATCAGTGCTGGCTCCTAAATTGTTTATGAGCACAATTCAAGGTGCTGGTGTTGTCTTTTGAAGACCTATATGGCTTGGGACCAGTGTTCCCTCTAAGCTGAGTTAATGTGAGCTAGCTCACAGGTTTTTAGCCTCTGGCTCACACATTTTTGTCTTAGCTCAGGAAGGATGGCTCCAGAGCAAACTAATTTATGTAGCAGCCAAATTGCTCACTTACAACTTTAATGCCAGTAGCTCACAAAATAGAATTTTTGCTCACAAGATTCCACAGCTTAGAGGGAACATTGCTTGGGACTAGCATACCTGAAGGACCAACTACTCCCGTATGAACCTACCGAGCCACAAGGCTCCGCGTCAGGTGCCTTTGCCTTTTGACATTAGGTGGGTGGCAACCTGAGAGAAGACCTTCTCATCCATGGCATCAAAACTATGGCACAGTCTCCCCAGGGCCATTCATCTGTCTCCAGTCACTGTCTTTGGCCAGTTTTTTTTTGTTTTGCCTGATGTTTCCTAAGCACTGTTTATCTGTGCTTCTAAATATGTATTTTAGTTTTGGTCTTAATTGCTTTTATGAGGGGTTTTTATACTGTCGAAGGCTTTCACGGCCGGAGTTCATTAGTTGCTGTAGATTTTCCGGGTTGTGCTGTGACCCAGAGAGTACTCCATCTTTCTATGTTAAACCTCTGAGGATGCCAGTCACAGCTACTGGCAAAACGTCAGGTCCTACAATGCCAAGACCATGGCCACACAACCCGGAAAATCTACAGCAGCTAAGGTTTTCATACTGCTTGTGGGTTGTGACTCAGAGGCAGAGCCTCTGCTTGGCATGCAGGGGGTCCCAGGTTCAGTCTCTGACATGCCCACTTAAAAATGAGGGAGTAGATGATGTGAAAGACCGCTGCCTTGAGTGCCGCAGGGAGCCACTGCCAGGCCGAGTACACCGTACTCACCCTGATGGGCCGATAATCTGATTCGGTATAAGGCAGCTGTATGTGACCATGTGGTTTTTAACTCATCATGGTGGCCCTGATGGGGAAGAATGGCAGGGTGCAAATCCCTAAATAAATAAATAAATAAACTTTTTTGACAGATCCAGGTTTAAATGGGTTGCCTAATAAAAAAACTTAGCTGCGGGCAGCTGCTCGTGATGGTGTCCCTAGGTCCTTCCGTGACAATGAAACACAATCTCCGTGAGGTAAGGCCTTTTGCTACGGATTGCCCATGCTGGAAGGCGACAAGAGGAGGGAACCTCTCTGCTTGGCTTGTTGGCCTCCCAGGGATACCTGATTGGCCACGGTGTGAATGTCCAGCCCTGGACCTTCCCAAGCCACGGGGGCCACTTCTTCAGCCCGCAGAGCCATGTCCCCAGCTGGCAGAACAGCCTGCAAGCCCCCAACAGCCGGCAAGGAAGCTGTGGGGGCCCCTTCCTGAGCTGGCAGAGCAGCCTATGGGCCCCTGACAGCTGGAGGGAAGGCTGCCGCCAAAAGGGGAGTTCGCCCCGGTCTGCCTTGCCACTGGGTAAGCAGCTCCCAGGCATGACAAAAAACAGCACCCTGCCTCACGAGGACCTGCGAAGCCTGCCCTGGCTGCATCAGGGGATACAGGGCTGGACTCCTGAGGCCCCAAGGCAGGAGCCCTTCACCCGAACACAGGGCCGGGCCAGGTGGGAGGGAGAGACAGAGATGAGGAAGGGAAGGCACAGATAAAGCTAAGTTAGATACTTACCATTTACGGGAGCAGAAGTCTCAGCGGGAGGGGAATTAGAGAATCCAATGGGAAAGGGGCAGAGAGGGGACAGACAAGAGAATCCACCACTCACTAAGGGAAAGAGGGAGGCCTAGACAGGGCAGAAGGGATATAAAAAGGGACAGACAGCTGAGGTTGAGGAGGTCAGAAGTCCGCACTAGAGAGAGGAGTGATGGTGCCCAGGAGTAAGCTCAAGGGGTGAGGCAACCTCAGCTCTCCCAAGTCTCCCAAGTGGGAACACGGCAGAGGGGGAAGTGCCAGACGGGAGGAAGAGAGGACTCACAGTGAAACAGGATGCTAAACCAGATGGACCTTTGGTTTGATCCAGCGCAGCCATTCTTATATTTAAACGGAGATCTAAGCGACTGCTTATAGGGGAGTAGAAGAGCACCTAGTTAGCAGGCAGACGCTCCCAGGTTCAATCCTCAGCATCTCCACTTAAAAGGAACAGGTAACAGGTGATGTGAAAGACCTCAGCCTGACACCCTGGAAAGCCACTGACAGTCACAGTAGACGAAGATGACACTGATCTTGATAAACCAATGTCCTGATTCGATATAAGGCAGCATCGTGTCTTCGGTGTCTACATAGCCAGTCCCCAGGGGCTATGAATCTATAGAGCTCTCTTACATTATGCACATAGCTGGGGGTGATCTGGTTTAAACAAAACAGTCATTGGGTGCATGAAGTGCCAGACGTTTTCCTTGCTTTCCCAGAAATCACATTAAAAATCAGGAGATACAGGGCAGGCTTAAGCTGTTAACAGAGTTAGTGTGGGAGTTGCCAAAGTTCAAATTTGACAATTTTGTACTCTCAGGTTCAGACAAACACTGCTCTGTTAACAGACATGCCCCTCCTCATTTTTCTCCTGCTGCAAGGGTGGGTATGCTTCACGGGCTAGGTGAAACAGTAAAGAATTGGGGGCTGCAGCCGTATCTTGAAATGTAGAGATCAGACAAAATGCATGGATAAAATGAGTATTTATTCATTACAACATGAACTGCACATTAAACTCACTTCCCCCTGTTGCGCTGGTTCCATAAGAGTCTCCCCATTTTGTTTGCAAGCATTTGAACAACCCACCATGGCTCCAAGCTCAACATGGCCACAGGCCATGCCTGCATCGTCTTGCTTACACCAAACCTGTATAAAGAGGTGTGGCCCATCAAGCCCGTCCCCCCACACCAGGTAGTGTAAAGGTTCAGGCACAAACGGTTCACTCTCCCCAACCTGCTGGGATTGTGCAACCATCAGTTAGGGATGCCATGAACTTTGCCACAAATGAGTCCATCAGCTGAACTTCCCACATTCTCTGGGAGTGGTTATGACAAGCCAATCCTGGGATTAGTTTATTGACGTGACAAATAGCATAAACCCATTACGAACCGGTTGGCAGCTGTGCCGTCTTTTTCTGAAACTAGCCATGCTGTTTGGTAATTTCTATTATTTATTTAAAACATGTCTTACAGTGCCTTTCCACCCAGGTCAGGGCAGAGGGATCTGAGCAGGATATAATGCAGGTCATAATGCCATAGAGTCCGCTTTTCAAAGCAGCCATTTTCTCCAGGGGAACTGATCCTGGTGGTCCAGAGAACAGCAGTGATTCTGGGAGATTTCCAGTTCCCAGCTGGGGGTTGGCAACCCTATTAGAGCAGGTTGGACTGTTGACCCTCTGCTGCTTGTATAAAAGCACACTGGAAAAGGGCGTGGGGAACAGGACATTCTAGTGGAGTAGGGGAAGCGTAGGGAGACAATCCTTCTCTTGGCAGGTTTACACTGCAATCACGGACTTTGAAGGGTGCCAATCTGCTTAGGTCGTTCTTAATGGCTGCTCATTCTTAACTACTAGGATTTGTTGATGTGTTCATTGCTTTTTTTGTCCTTTTAATTAATTGTGTTCCATAAAGTCGGCATTGAATTAATACTGCTGTACCTGTACCAGCTTGGAAGCCACTGCCAGTAAAAAAAACAGAGGGAAAATCAGTGAATCGATACCCAGAACTGATCTGACAACTCAGAGCCACATTTCTTTGAGCTGTCATAGAGGAGCATTCAAAAAGAACGAGGCTTTCTGGCTTGTCTTTTACGAGCAGTCTTTGAATACTAATAAACCTCTTGCCCAATATTCAGGAACAACAATAACCCTCCGCTGCCTTGCAATGCTCAAAGCGCAATCCAAAAGCCATTTAATGGCTTCATCTTGGTGCCTGTTTGTGCTTTTTTTCCTCGACCAGGCCGTGTGACACAGCTAGATCAGATGGGGGCAATTATAGCAAGGTGGAGAGAGGTCCCTGGTAATCGGACCAACCCCCTGTGCCTGTGCCATTTGGAGAATTTCTTTTCAGTTAGGGCAACTGCATTGAAAAGTGAGCAATATATTTGTTTCATATCTGATGCTTTCTGGTTGTTCAGATGTATTTGGCAGTTGCTCTGCAACAGGGGTTAGCATAAGATTATGTTTAAACTGTGGCTGCAGCTTAAGAGGGGCCAGGGCAGGTCCCTGAAACCTTCAGAATGTGGTTGAATACAGGTCAGTATATCTCCCAGATAATCATCTTGGGCAGGGGTCCCCATCACCACATGGTGCTCGTGTAGGGTTGCCAGTCCCCAGGTCCTGGTGAGGGGGGGGTTCCCCTGGTTTTGGGGCTCCTGTCTGCCACCAGCCAGCTTTCCGGTGGGGGAAACCCCAACCCTAATCAGCCACATCCTTGCGTGATGTCCCTGATGCGATGACGTCATCCGGAAGTGATGTTATCTCATTGCTGTCGTCACCACCACCACCACCACCACCACCATCATCATCATCATCACAAATTTATTTGTTAATCGCCCTATCCCAGCCTACACCAAACTCTGGGTGGTGTACAAGGGGGCATAATGCCATAAAAATATACAAAACATTAAAATTCAGTGTATAATTTGATAAAACGAAGAGAACCAGAATAAAAAGATCCAAAATGTGGTCCTATAAATTTTCTATCCCAATTCTGGACCACCTGGCCATTTTCTGGGCAGGGGGAGAGGGAACTCAAAACAAAAAAAGGTGGGGAGAGGAAGGAAGGGTGCCAGTCAAGGGAAAACATTGCTGCCCTCAACCAAAAGCCTGGCGGAACAACTCTGCCTTACAGGCCCTGCGGAATTGCATCGGATCTCAGAGGGGCCTGGTGTCATTTGGCAGAGAGTTCCACCAGGTCAGGCCCCGGCCCTGGTCGAGGACAACTGGATATCCTTAGGGCCAGGGATCACCAGCAGGTTGTTATCAGCAGAGCACAAAGCTCTCCTGGGGACATACTGGAGGAGACAGTCCCGTAGATAAGTTGCAAGGGACACTCTGGTTTGAGGGCAAAACTCTATGGTAAATTTGTCCTCAATTTTGCCCTCAAACCAGAGTGTCACTGTGTGATATTACTGATGCGATGACATCACTTCTAGGTGATGTTATCACATCGGGGCCATTGTGCGACGTCCCTGCCCCCTCCAGGAATGCCCCCAAATCCCCCCACCAGTGACAGGATAGGACCTGGCAACCCTATGCCAGTGGGCACCAGAGCACCCACCAACACTTTTCTGGTGCATGCCAAGTGTTTCTTAGAAAGTGGGTGGGGCCAGGTGGGGCTTTTGCCAGCAAGCCTTTTGATTGGCCGTTGGAGATTTGATTGGCTGTGGAGATTTTTAAAAACATTCCTTTGGGAGCAGCTGCCACCACAGCACAAGGGTCTTCACTGTGTGACCGAAGGTAAGCTGAAGCAGCCATTTTGTGGCTGGCTCCAGTTCCTGTGGTAACCATTTCATGGCAGCCATTTTGTGGATGTGCCCACCGCACTGTGTCAAAATTCCAAAGGTGTCCGCCGGCTCAAAAAGGTTGGAGAACTCCTGGTCTCAGGTTTATTAGTTTCAGAGGCTAGCTGTGTTGATCTGCAGTAGAACCATTAGATTTGAGTTCAGTAGCACCTTAGAGACCAACAAGATTTTCAGGGCATAAGTTTAGCAGAGATTACTAGGAAATGCGTAAAAGATAATAGAGCAGACTTGCGGTCCATTTAACAGCAGGTTGCGAAGCCGAGTTCTTCATAATTATAGGGGCTGCAGAGATGACTCATTAATCCGGTCAAACATGATTGGAACCTAGCAGAGCCGGTAATCTGGATCAGAGTGTCAAATGGCAGGATGTTGTCAACAATGAAATAGGAAAGGATTTCTTAATGATGGCGTGCTTTGAGCAGAACAGATCAGTCGTCTTTGTGCCTTCTCGACTTGTGAAACTGTCAGGGGGGGTTGAACCCAAACTGTCTTTGTTAAACAGAGTAAGCTTCATATTGTTAGCAGCAGAGGAAGTGATTTGCGAATCTCCCTGACACCAGCATTGGTGCGTTTCCTCCGATAAGAAGTGAACCTGCTCCTCCTATGGGGGGAGCTGCCATAACAGCCAGGGAAGGCGGCCTGGGACAGTCTAATCTAGGCGCTGCCACCGTTCACTGGTTTTTCACACCCAACTGAGGCAGGCTGCCCGCTTTTCTACCAACTGAGCGGCTTAATGGACAAACTTTAGCAAGGGATAGTATGTTTTCAGAAAGTAAGACTTTCGAGAAGGCCTACAAACAAAGCCTGACTAGCTCTATCTTCTCAGAGCTTAGAAGCTAAGCAGGGTCCACCCTGGTTAGTACTTGGATGGGGAGACAACAAAGAAAGAATGGGGTTGCTCTGCAGAGGAAGGCAATGGCAAACCGCCTCTGCCTTGAAAATCCCACATGAGTCAGCTGTGACTTGACAGCACACATTGATCAGGAACAAAGAGTGGTTAAAAGAATTTATTCATTGAGGTATTATACTCCACTTGTTCCACAGTGGGGATTAGGGTTTCCAGGTCCTCCCTGGCCTCTTGTTGGGGTATGGGGGTGTGCAGGAGTAGGGTTGCCAGCTGCAGGTTGGGAAACGCCTGCAGATTTGGGGGTGGAGCCTAGGGAGTTACTTTTTTCCCACCATAAAGAACAATAGAGGGAATGGGGGCAACCTGTTTGGGGGCCCATAGAATTGGACCCCCTGGTCCAATGTTCTTGAAACTTGGTGGGTATCTTGAGGAGAGACTCCAACAGCTACCCTGTGAGTTTGGAGCCTCTCCCTCAAACCCCCTCCCCTCCAGCCCCCAGAATATACCCTATGTTTTCACTATTGACTTCAATGGCCCATAGGATATAATGGGGCCGAATTGCAGCCAAATTTCTTTCATCCCCTCCTTTCCTTCTCTCCTTTTCCTCTTTCCCTCCTTCTTCTCTTCTCTCTTTCTTTCTTTCCCACCTTCTTCTCTTCTCTTTTTTCCTCCTTTCCCTGTTTCCCTCCTTCTTCCCTCTCTTTCTTTCCCTCTTTTCTTCCTTCTTTCCTTCTCTCTACTCTCTCTCTTTCCTCCTTCTCTCTACTCTCTCACTTTCCTCCTTCTGTGGCCCAACTCTCATGAGAAGGAGTTTAAATTTTAAACCCTTTCTCTCTTAGCTCCCCCACCCAGACCAGCTGGGGAAGGGAAGGGGAGGCTTTTGAAGATGCCCCCCCCCCCCTTTTGCTTCCCCTTCTGACATCACTTCCGGTGATGTCAGGGGGCGTGGCATATGCTAATAGCCTAATAGCTTATTAGCATCCCATATGCTAATGAGCTCCTGCAGCTCTTTTTCTACTAAAAGACCCCTGACCTGGAGGCTAGCATCCCTATGTGAGTCTCAGTGCAAAAGGCAAGCTATAAATCAGGTAAGTACTAGAATACCAGAATTTTATTGTGTATATAGCCAAAGGCCATCACAATACAGAATTAGGATAATAAAAAGAATATAATTCTAATCATACATAGGTAAAACAGCGATTAGAAAGAATTTTCGCACCAATAAATACGGACCATTTATAAACAGTAAAATTGTAAAATGGCAAATCCAGTTAGTCATAAAAAGGTCATTAAAAGGTTAATTTTCTAAAGCTGCAGTCTTAGCCCTGATTTTTCTGGCGGCCAAGGCAAAAAGAGACACTTTATAATTGACGAGCAGATCAGTGTCAGATAATAGAAAGACCAGCTTGTCAATGTCAGAGGAATTTTTTTAAAAAATCTGGAATCAGAATGGTTTTCTTTATTTATTTTATTTGTTTATTTTTCATATTGATATCCCGCCCTCCCTGTGGTTTTCTTGACCTTCCCACCAAAGGAAAGATAAGAGAACGTTGGCCATAGTATCAAGCGTAGTATCAAACGTACTGTCTAGTGCAGACAGATGCTGGTTTCTGCAAGTCTGCTGTATGGAAAACATGTTTGAAGTTTTGTCCCTCTCTCCTTATTTCTGCACATGTCTGAAGCGGGCGGGGAGAGCCATGACAGAGTTCCTTCTGGCTGTCCAGACTCCACACCACTGTTTGGCCAGTGTTTTGTTTTACCCATTTTCCTCATTACCTTGGCAAGAGGCAGAATCCCAGCTGGTTTTGATGTGGTTGCCTGAGAAACAAAAGCAGGTGCAATCAACAACTTCTGAAAGATTTCCCTTTGAGATGAACATTTTCTGGCATTGAAGGTGCCAATATAGAGAACATCGTACATTAGAGCCTTCCCTCCCCGCCCAGCATGATTTTTTTTTGAGCTTGAAAAGACAAAAGACTGCATTCAGACATCTTGACAAGCTGAAATGAAGCCCAAATGTGCATGAACTTAGCTTATTGCCAGGCTGATGCATACTCCTTTCACCTATCTCCTCTCCCTTCTCGCACAGGGTGCAACGATGGAAACCCCAGGTTAGAAATAACTTTGGGTACCCATAACATATGCAGGCATATGGCAGAACCACAGTTAGTCACATACAAACATGAAAAAAAAGTCAGGATTTTATACTTGGATTAAACCCTGGTTTAGATGCTAGCAATTCACTGCCACAGGAGGTGGTGGCAGCTACAAGCATGGACAGTTTCAAGAGGGAATTAGATAAACCTATGGAGCAGAAGTCCATCAGTGGCTATTAGCCACAGGGTATAGATGGGAATTCTCAGTCTGGGGCAGGTGATGCACTCTATTCTTGGTGCCGGAGGGGGCAGCAGTGGGAGGGCTTCTAGTGTCCTGGCCCCACTGCTGGACCTCCTGATGGCAGCTGGTATATTTTGGCCACTGTGTGACAGAGTGTTGGACTAGATGGGCCATTGGCCTGATTCAACATTGGCTTCTCTTATGTTCTTATGTATCAGCATCCTAAGCAAAGAGATACGCTTGTAGGGAAGTGGAAGTCATCTGCCTTTGAAGGGTGCAACTGCATAGGATTGCACAATGAAGGTTCAAACCAGGGTTGCCAGCTCTGAGTTGGGAAATTCCTGGAGAGAGTTGGGGCCTGGGGCCTAATTAGGGTTGCCAACCTCCAGGCGGCACCTGGAGATCTCCCGCTATTACAATTGATCTCCAGACAACCAAGATCAGTTCCCCCTGGAGACAATGGCTGCTTTGAAAGGTGGACTCTACTGCATTATATCCTGTGGAGGGGGGCGGCAACATGCATATCTACCCTCACAGAGGAGGGAGAGCTTTCACCTAAATAAGCCTTGGTCTTAAAGGTGCCACTGGACTCTTTGCATTGCTAGCTATGGGGGGGGGGGACACAGATCTTCCTTCACAGAGGAGTGAGAGCTTCTACCTAAATAAGCCTTGGTCTTAAAGATGCTACTGGACTCTTTGCATTGCTAGCTATGCAATGAAATGTTGTTTCCCCAGGAAATGCCATGGGTCTTTCCACAAACTGCAGTGTGCCCTAAGTGGTAGCTGGCTATACAAATCATGGGGATTTATTGGGCTATCTTCTTTTCTGTAACAGGATACGCTTTGCAGCCATTTGCTCCAGGGGAGCTGTTCTCTTTAACCTGGAGGCCGGTTGTAATCCCAGGAGTTCTCCAGCCACCACCTGGAGACTGCCAACCGTATTCCAAGCAGAGGAAATGAAAATCCCATCTTGTTCTGCATGGAAATGTTATTAAAACAAGATTTCCCCCCCCTCCACCACCACCTTTAAAATGCAAGTGATAAACCAGGGAGCCTAGTTTCAAATAGTGACGACCAAGTGGAGGTTGAAGGGTTATGCCTCTCCCTTCCCTGTATGCTTCTGAGGCAAACTGAGGATGCGCAAGCCTGCAGTTTGCATTTTATGAATGGAGAGAGAACTGAATCTTCCGCTCCTCTGTTTATGTCCTAAAACAGAGCAGGAAAATCCAGGAAATGAATGATTAAATGAGTATAATATTCAATGACATGTGGATCCAGTCTGGTTTGTGGGGGGAGGAAGAACTATCTTTAGTTAGCCAACGCACCTGCATTCATGTTTGATAGGCATGAGTGAAAACCAATGTGAGATGGTACTAAGTATCCAAAGTGGTAGTTCTCATTTTCCATTACTGATAGATATGGGTAAATAAACAGGGCCATCAGTGGCTATTAGCCACAAGGCATAGATAGGAGCTCTCAGTCTGGGGCAAGGGATGCTCTGTATTCTTGGTGCTTAGGGGGGTCAACAGTGGGAGGGCTTCTAGTGTCCTGGCCCCACTGGTGGGCCTCCTGATAGCACCTGGTATTTTTGGCCACTGTGTGACAGAGTGTTGGACTAGATGAACATAAGAACATAAGAGAAGCCAATGTTGAATCAGGCCAATGGCCCATCTAGTCCAACACTCTGTCACACAGCAGCCAAAATATACCAGGTGCCATCAGGAGATCCAGCAGTGGGGCCAGGCACCAGAAGCCCTCCCACTGCTGCCCCCTCCAGCACCAAGGATAGAGTGCATCACCTGCCCCAGACTGAGAGTTCCCATCTATACCCTGTGGCTAATAGCCACTGATGGACTTCTGCTCCATATGTTTATCTAATTCCCTCTTGAAACTGTCCATGCTTGCAGCTGCCACCACCTCCTGTGGCAGTGAATTCCATATGTTAATCACTCTTTGGGTGAAGAAGTATTTCCTTTTATCTGTTCTAACCCGACTGCTCAGAAATTTAATGGAGTGCCCACGAGTTCTTGTATTGTGAGAAAGGGAGAAAAGTACTTCTTTCTCAACCTGCTCAATCTCATTCATAATCTTATAAACCTCGATCATGTCACCCCTCAGCCGTCGTTTCTCCAAGCTAAAGAGCCCCAAGCATTTTAACCTTTCTTCATAGGGCCATTTGCCTGATCCAACATTGGCTTCTCTTATGTTCTTATGACACACTTCCTCTGTCATTCTCCCAGTAAAGATCACCATCAGCCAAGGTGATCAAGGCCATTTCTGTCCTAAACCCAGGACTGAATCTGGATCCCAGTGGGTACAGGCAATTCCTCCTGAAGCTGGATAGCTACCACCTTGCCCGAGAATGGAATGCTGGCCTCAAGAGATTTGATACACTTTTAAAAACAAGCCAAAGCTAATAAATTCCGACTAATGTCTTATCATATTGTTTTACACTCCTCTGATGTATACTCTGATATGTAATCTGGGAAACTGTAACTTGCAGACATATGCTTCTCATAAACACTAGTCAGTGATGGTCAAGTAGCTATGTTTGTATGCATTAAAATTTTCTTCTGCATTGACGTGTGACATGTCATTCTAAAGCTGTATTGGTAGTAGGACTGTTAGATGATTGTATTTAAGTGGGGTTTTGTTTTGTTTGGGGATTTTTGTTTGTTAATACTGGCAACCATAGACACCAGATACAAAGCTTACAAGTTTATTTCAGAGCTGTTTTATTAAACCAAGCTGGGGCGGAGGTGAAAGGAACTCATAAAAGTATTTGTCTTTTTTATGTTACCCATGAATAATTAAGAAAGCCTCTCAGAAGCTCAGTTGGCCATATGAGGTGTCACCTTGATTAATTCTTCTGCTGTAGGGGGATCAAGGAAGTTATTAACATGGAGCTAATAATCCCGCCCAAGAGCAATTTAGAGTACAGCACAATGAAATGTGCCAAGTTTCCTTTGCATTGTTTGAGTGTATGGGTGTAAGTCAGAAAGCATTTCTCCCAATGAATGGTTTTCTACAGTTGTGTTCTTTCAAAGACACTGAGGTTCCCCATCAAATCCCACATCTTGGGCAAAACCACTGCCCTCACCTTCAATGTCTTCTGTGGTCTTGGCTACCCGCCCCAATTTCTCTGCCCTCAGAGTTATCCGTTTTATTTTCTTATTTAAAATATTTATATACCTCTTTTCTGACATGCACTCAGAACAGTATCCATTTCTTCTTCAAGGAGTTCAGATTAGCATATATGGCTCCCCTATTATATGTTCACAATTAGGGTTGCCAGGTCTGGGTTGGGAAATAGCTGGAATTTGGGGTGGGTGGAGCCTGGGAAGGGTGGGGTTTGGAGAGGGGAGGGACTTCAGCAGGGTACAGTGCCCTACAGTCTACTTTCCAAAGTAGCCATCTCTGTTGTCTGGAGTCCAGTTGTAATTCCAGGAGATCTCCAACCACTACCTGGAGGCTGAGTAAACCAAAGAAGGGATCACAATTATAGGAAATTATATCAAACAAAGAAACACTGTGATAAAATTGCCAAAAACATTTAATAATTCCTATGAACATAAGTGATCCCTCATGGATCACTGCCTTGTCATGGCGAGGGGGCTTGCGTGGTTCGATGAGGCTGTGGGCTATGCCGTGGAGGGCCACCCAGGACGGACAGGCCACAGCAGAGAACTCAGACCAAGCGTGATCCCCCCTGGAGAAGGAAATGGCAACCCACTCCAGTATCATGGACAGTAACAAAAGGCTAAAAGATATGACGCCGGAAGATGTGCCCCTCAGGTTGGAAGGTGTCCAATATGCTACTGGGGAAGAGCAGAGGGCAAGTACGAGTAACCCCAGAAAGAGTGAAGCGGCTGGGCCAAAGCCGAAAGGACGCTCAGTTGTGGATGTGTCTGACGGTGAAAGGAAAGTTCGATGCTGCAAGAACAATACTGCATAGGAACCTGGAATGTAAGGTCTATGAATCAAGGTAAGCTTGACGTGGTTAAAAATGAGATGGCAAGAATGAACATCGACATCTTGGGAATCAGTGAACTAAAGTTGACAGGAATGGGCGAATTTAACTCAGAAGACCATTATATGTACTACTGTGGCCAAGAATCCCGTAGAAAAAATGGTGTGGCCTTTATAGTCAACAAGAGAGTGAGAAAGGCAGTATTGGGATACAATCTCAAAAATGACAGAATGATCTCGGTCCGAATCCAAGGCAAACCATTCAATATCACAGTAATCCAAGTCTATGCCCCAACCACTGCTGCAGAAGAGGCTGAAGTGGACCAGTTCTACGAAGACCTACAACAGCTCATAGAACTAACACCAAAAAATGATGTCCTCATCATCATAGGGGACTGGAATGCTAAAGTAGGAAATCAAAAGGTAACCGGAATGACAGACAAGTTTGGCCTTGGAGAACAAAATGAAGCAGGGCAAAGGCTAACAGAGTTTTGTCAAGAGAACACACTGGTCATAGCGAACACCCTTTTCCAACAACCTAAGAGGCGTCTCTACACATGGACATCACCAGATGGGCAACACCGAAATCAGATTGACTATATAATTTGCAGTCAAAGATGGAGAAGCTCTATCCAGTCAGTAAAAACTAGACCTGGGGCAGACTGTGGCTCAGATCATGAGCTACTCATTGCAAAATTCAGACTTAAATTGAAGAAAGTTGGGAAAACCACAAAGCCATTCAGATTTGACCTAGATCGCATCCCCGATGAATATACAGTAGAGGTGAAGAATAGGTTTAAGGGACTAGATTTGATAGACAGAGTGCCTGAAGAACTATGGACAGAGGTCCGTGACATTGTAAAGGAGGCAGCAATCACCGCCATCCCAAAGAAAAAGAAATGCAAAAAAGCAAAGTGGCTGTCTGATGAGGCTTTACACATAGCAGAGGAAAGAAGGAAAGCTAAAGGCAACAGGGAAAAGGAAAGATTTGCCCAACTGAATGCAGATTTCCAGAGAACAGCAAGGAGAACATAAGAACATAAGAACATAAGAGAAGCCAATGTTGAATCAGGCCAATGGCCCATCTAGTCCAACACTCTGTCGCACAGCGGCCAAAATATACCAGGTGCCCTCAGGAGGTCCAGCAGTGGGGCCAGGGCACCAGAAGCCCTCCCACTGCTGCCCCCTCCAGCACCAAGAATAGAGTGCATCACCTACCCCAGACTGAGAGTTCCCATCTATACCCTGTGGCTAATAGCCACTGGTGGACTTCTGCTCCATATGTTTATCTAATTTCTTCTTGAAACTGTCCATGCTTGCAGCTGCCACGACCTCCTGTGGCAGTGAATTCCATATGTTAATCACTCTTTGGGTGAAGAAGTATTTCCTTTTATCTGTTCTAACCCGACTGCTCAGCAATTTCATAGAGTGCCCACGAGTTCTTGTATTGTGAGAAAGGGAGAAAAGTACTTCTTTCTCAACCTGCTCAATCCCATTCATAATCTTATAAACCTCGATCATGTCACCTCTCAGCCGTCGTTTCTCCAAGCTAAAGAGCCCCAAGCATTTTAACCTTTCTTCATAGGGAAGGTGTTCCAACCCTTTTATCATTCTAGTTGCCCTTCTCTGCACTTTTTCCAATGCTATAATATCCTTTTTGAGATGTGGTGACCAGAACTGTACACAGTATTCCAAATGAGGTCGCACCAATGATTTATACAGGGGCATGATGATACTGGCTGATTTGTTATCAATTCCCTTCCTAATAATCCCCAGCATAGCGTTGGCCTTCTTTATTGCAGCTACACAGAGAGATAAGGAGGCTTTCCTGAATGAACAATGCAAAGTAATAGAGGAAAACAATAGATTGGGAAGGACTAGAGATCTCTTCAAGAAAATTGGAGAAATCAAGGGAATGTTCCATGCAAAGCTGGCCATGATAAAGGACAAAAACGGTAGGGACCTAACAGAAGCAGACGAGATTAGGAAAAGATGGCAAGAATACACAGAAGAACTATACAAGAAGGACCTCAATGTCCTTGACAACCACGATGGTATAATCACTGACCTCGAGCCAGACATCCTGGAAAGCGAAGTTAAATCGGCCTTAGAAAGCATTACTAACAACAAAGCTAGTGGAGGTGATGGTATCCCAGCTGAGTTATTCAAAGTCTTAAAAGAAGATGCTGTTAAAGTGCTGCACTCAATTGCCAACAAATTTGGAAAACGCAACAGTGGCCACAGGATTGGAAAAGGTCAGTGTACATTCCAATCCCAAAGAAGGGCAATGTCAAGGAATGTTCAAACTATCGCACAATTGCACTCATTTCACACGCTAGCAAGGTCATGCTCAAAATCCTACAAGCTAGACTCCAACAGTACGTGGATAGAGAACTGCCAGAAGTACAAGCTGGGTTTCGAAGAGGTAGGGGAACAAGAGATCTAATTGCCAACATTCGCTGGATTATGGAGAAAGCAAGAGAGTACCAGAAAAACATCTACTTCTGCTTCATTGACTATGCTAAAGCCTTTGATTGTGTGGATCACAATAAATTATGGCAGGTTCTTAAAGAGATGGGAGTACTGGACCACCTCACATGTCTCCTGAGAAACCTGTATAAGGGTCAAGAAGCAACAGTTAGAACCGGATATGGAACAACTGATTGGTTTAGCATAGGAAAAGGAGTACGACAAGGATGTATATTGTCACCTTGCTTATTTAATTTATATGCGGAGTACATCATGCGAAATGCTGGCCTGGATGAATCACAAGCTGGAGTTAAGATTGCTGGGGAAAAGATCAATAACCTCAGATATGCAGACGATACCACTCTGATGGCAGAAAGTGAAGAGGACTTAAAGAGCCTCTTGCTTGGGGTCAAAGAGGAGAGCGCAAAAGTGGGCTTGAAGCTCAACATCAAAAAAACTAAGATCATGGCATCTGGTCCCATCACTCCTTGGCAAATAGAAGGGGAAGTCGTAGAAGTAGTGACAGACTTCACGTTCCTAGGATCCCAGATCACTGCAGATGGTGACCACAGCCATGAAATTAAAAGACGCCTGCTCTTTGGGAGGAAAGCGATGGCAAACCTAAACAGCATGATAAAAAGCAGAGACATCACCTTGCCAACAAAAGTCCGCATGGTCAAAGCAATGGTATTCCCCGTAGTAATGTATGGCTGTGAGAGTTGGACTATAAGGAAGGCCGAGTGCCGAAGAATAGATTCTTTTGAACTATGGTGCTGGAGAAGACTCTTGAGAGTCCCTTGGACTGCAAAGAGATCAAATCATTCAATCCTAAAAGAAATCAACCCTGATTGTTCCTTGGAAGGCCAGATCCTGAAGCTGAAGCTCAAATACTTTGGCCACCAAATGAGAAGGGAGCATTCACTGGAGAAGACCCTGATGCTGGGAAAGATTGAAGGTCAAAGAAGAAGGGGACGGCAAAGGATGAGATGGTTAGACAGTGTCATCGATGCAACGAACATGAAATTGAGCAAACTTCAGCGGACAGCGGAAGACAGGAGGGCCTGGCGTAATCTGGTCCATGGGGTCGCGAAGAGTCGGACTCAGCTGTGCGACTGAACAACAACAACAACAATGAACATAAATTTGTACATCAATTAAAACTTTTGCAATATAGTCCAACATCCTCAATGAGCAATACTGTAAAAGTTTAAATTGATATACAAATTGATGTTCATAGGAATTATTAAATTTCATTGTCAATTTTATCACAGTGTTTCTTTGTTTGATATAACTACCTGGAGGTTGGCAATCCTATTCACAGCAGACCTATGAGGCAGGTCAGGCGGAGGGGCTATGACAGGCTCAGAGTCTCTCAGTGAGTTTCACAGCAGAGTGGTGATCTGAACACAGGTTTCTCGGTTCCTTGTGCAGTGCTCTAACTGCTATGCCACACAAATCCAGATAGATCCCTTCCTTTGACCTTTGCTCCTTCAGCTCCATTGGCTGGCTGAAATGACTTCCCTTTTAATGGAGAACATCCACCTAATGCCGCTTCTCATTCTTCCTGCATCAGAACCCATCTCTGCCATAAAGACCTCGGCTCTACCCCACCCCCGGTACTCCCCCTTTACTGAAAACTGGCTGGTTCCAGATTGGGGGGGGCTGGGCAGAGAGTACCCAGGGGCCCCCCTCCTCTCCTCTGCCTACCACCAGGGCCCCCTTCTCATGCCTCCCTTCCCAACCACTGACGCACATCCCTGTGCATCACCCCGCCCCCTTCATGAGCCCTGTTTTCTCTAAGCTGCGCACATGAGTGGCTGTTCATTAACACAGGAGCTTCTACCAGCCCTTCTGAGTGTGAAGCAGTTAGCTCCTCGATTAAGGGAAGTGGTGAGAATTCAGATGAGCTCGTGAGCTCCATATGTAAATGCTTCTTCTTGACTCTGATGAAGATTGGAAGCGTGATTTAACCTGGGAAATGCGTTAAGTCTGCAGTCTGCCGGAATGCTACACAGTGTACTGGAAGATTTGTATAAGCTTGCTGATGAATTGTCATTTTCAAAAGTCTTACCGGTTGAATTAGTCTGCTGGAAAACTACACAGCCTACTGGAAGATTTGTATATCTATATACACTTGCTGATGAACTGTTGTTTGTGGAGCATAGAAGTTTCAGGTGGCCTTGGTGCCACTATTTTTTTCAGAAGACTTACCTGTTGAATGGAGTAACCTTTATGATTTGGATTTAGCTTTGTAATGGATCAGTTTAGTTCCCTGACATGGTGTTGTACGTGTTTAAAGTGCACTTTGGAAGTTTTCATTCTAGTATAAGATTTTTGAAGTTTATATAAATCTAATGGTGTACGAATTTGTAATCGTCTTTGTTTGGTTCACACATTGTCTGTAAGTGAACCTTCACAGTGTCTTTGGTGTGTTTCTGCCATTTATAGCACTTTTGGGCCCTTACATATATTTTTTTTTTATTTCATGATTACAGCAGTTATATTCTGCTCAGTGTTTGAACTGCTCCACACAGTAGGGGAGAAAAATTAGAGGGAAGATTGCCTCTCACCACCTGCACTTACAAATGCCTGCACTACCTGCACACTTGTTCCCTGATGCCCATTCCCTGTATGCAGTGCGTACAGTTGGGAGCATGGATAGGAGAGTGCTTGCAAGTATGCAGGTGGGCAGCAGGGGAGATGTGTGACCAATGGCAGCATGCCCTGCCAGAAGCCCTGGGCCCTGGCAGCTGCCCTGCCTCAGGGTATGCTGATGCCAGAGAAAGAAGTGCAAGGATTTTATTTGTGTGCTACCTTGCTTGAGACGCATGGATTTGCCTTAAACTACTGAGCGGTGGCTCAAGTGGTTAAGAAGCTGAACTGAAGACCAGAAGGTTGGTAGTTCAACAGTTCAAGACCTGAGTGCTGCATGCCGGAGTGAGCTCCCATCTCTGGCCCCAGCTCCTGCCAACCTAGCAGTTCGAAAGCAAGAAATTGCAAGTAGAGAAATAGGTACTGCTTTGGTGGGAAGGTAACAGAGTTCCGTGTGGCTTGGCATCAAGTCATGCCGGCCACATGACCATGGAGACGTCGTCGGACAGCGCTGGCCCTTTGACTTGGAAACGGAGATGATCACCGCATGCCTAGAGTTGGATTCGACTGGCTTTTGAGCAAGGGAAACCTTTACCTTTACCTTACTGAGCTAGACAATTCGTCTACCAAGGTCAGTAGTATTCATTCTGATTGTCAGTGGCTTGCTAGGGTGTCAGGTGGAGTCTTTCATATCATCTGCCACTTGATCCTTTTTCCGTTGTGATGCCAGGGTTGAGAACTTCAGCCTGCAAAACGGATGTTTTACCATTGAGCCTAGGGTTGCCAGATCCAAGTTGGGAAATTCCTGGAGTTTGGGGAGTGAGGCTTGGGGAGGGGGGGTTCTAAGGTAGAGTTGCTCTCCTCATGTTGGGGACTGGAGATCTCCTGGAATCGCAGTTCATCTCCGGGTGATAGAGACTAGTTCCCCTGGAGAAAATGATGTCTTTAGTAGTTGGAATTTGTGGTATTAAACCGTGCTGTGGTCCCTCCCCTCCACAAACCCCACCTCCTCCAGACTCCACCCCTAAATCTCCAGGCATTTCCTAACCCAAAGCTGGCGACCCTATAGTGTCACAGAGTCCACCCTCCAAAGCAGCCGTTTTCTCTCTGTTTGGGGGGGGGGTTGGCCCCCTCCCCAAAGGGGATTTTTTATTGATTTTTTGCTTATACACTACAAACTACAAAAGAAAAATAGGGCAGGGAACTACAACTAAGGACAAAGAAAAGAAACCCACACTAGACTAAAAACCCAAGAGAAGGAGATCTTATCCCTGTTAATCTAAACGTTAGTACTCTAGTGTTAGTAAACAATGCAAACTGTAAGTTCCTATCTAGCTCGGCTACTGTATTAATTTGTTACTTGTTATGAGGGAATTCCAGAGCATCCCTGTCAGCTCGCTTCATAAAGGCAATTGTCAGAGTCCTTCTGCCTTTATCTAGGCTTTCTATCTCTTAAATCATAAGATGCTTTAATGGCTGCAGCGCCCTCTTCCTCGGCCAGGTCTTCGTCCGTCTCTGAGGGAGTAGAGCCGCTCGACCCAGTTTCTCCTTCTTCTTCTGTTCCCAGGTGGCATTTTAGAAAGTCTTTAGCTTTAAAGATGGAGTCAATCTTCTCTCTTTTATCATTAAATTTAAAAACGACCCCTTCTTAAAGCAGCCGTTTTCTCCAGGGGAACTGATCTCTGTAGTCTGGAGATCAGCCATAATTCTAGGAGATCTCCAGGCTGGCAACTCTAACGGAGCCACAGTTCCAAAACCTTCCCCTTCCTCCTACACTCTCCCCCTGTTGCCCCCCCCCCCCGCAGCTGAAATGGAGATTCTAAGCTGTGTAGGGAAGGCACAAGGTCATTTGCTGCTGAGACTGCCCAGTAAAGTCTATGGAGGTCTCAAGATCACCCAGTTGCCCAGCCAGAAGCCTGATGGCCTTGCACATCCAACCCCTCCTTTCTCTCCGAGACCCTGGAGCGGGGATTCTGCGAGCAGCAGCCGGCCAGAGGCAGGAGCTGCTGTATTATGTCCTTCAAAGAGCAATGCCTCCCGCTTTCACAGAGGCCCCGTTGCCATGCAACCCATGAAACCCATACAGCAGGGTGAAGAAACAGTAGGAAGAAGTATCACTATCCATTTGCACTCACTCACAGCCTCTCTTGTGAAGCAGCGGGATGCAAACCGCGGGTGGCGGAGAATTGTGATGCAGGCACCCAAAGAGGTGGCCGAGGCGTATTGAATGGAGGAGGGGGCTGGGAAGGCCAAGGAAGTTTGATAAACTTTATAGGCACTGGAAAACTCCTGGTGGGTAGCTATTAGGGTTGTCAACCCCCAGGTGGTGGCTGGTGATCACCTGGGATTACAACTGATTTGCAGGTATGGTTGCCAGGTCCCCCCCAGCCACCAGTGGAGGATGTGGGGTAGGGCTTCCAGATCCAGGCTGGGAAACTCCTGGAGATTTGGGGATGGAACCTGGGGAGGACTGGGACCTTAGTGGGGTACAATACCATAGAGTCCATCCTCTGAAGCATCCATTTCTCCAGGGGAACTGATCTCTGTAGTCTGGAGATGAGCTGTAATTCCAGGCGATCCCCAGGTCCCACCTGGAGGCTGACATCCCTGATTTATATCCCAAACCGTGCCCTCTTCAGGCTCCACTCGCCAAATCTCCAGGTATTTCCCAACCTGGAGCTGGCAACCTTAGTCGCTGTGCTTGTCTGTAGCAGCAAAGTAAAGCAGGAGCCCAGAGGCCTGCTAAAACACTAACAATATTTACTCCAGTGTAAACTTCCATGAGTCAAAGCTCACTTCACCAGATGCATGAGATGTTATTCAAGCACCAAGTCTTGAGAATTGTAGCTCACATTCTTCTGCAAAAATGACTATTGGTAATAATCAGGTGTGGTGTTTTGTTTTGTTTTTAATGAGGGAAGTGTCTCTCTCGCACTACATTTATGGCAGAAATCTTCATAATATTGACTTCATGCAGCTTTATGGCAGTGTCATGGCACTGTGATGCAGTAACAAACAGACTTTTTAAAGCAGTAACCAGATATGGTTTTCACCTAAAGGACTACAGAGCAGCCAGGTCCAAAGACGAAACAAGTGAGCCCGGGATTTTGTAACTAAATAGCTTCTAGTTATGCACAGAGGCATCTCCACTGGTGTTTGCTGTTCCCATAATACAACAGGGAATAAGACACCAAGAGAGGAACCAAAAGACAAGAGGAAGCCGTACAAGTGCACAGAAATCAGTGAATTTGATAGGTCATAAGAACGTAAGAACATAAGAGAAGCCAATGTTGAATCAGGCCAATGGCCCATCTAGTCCAACACTCTGTCACGCAGCGGCCAAAATATACCAGGTGCCATCAGGAGGTCCAGCAGTGGGGCCAGGACACTAGCAGCCCTCCCACTGCTGCCCCCTCCAGCACCAAGAATAGAGTGCATCACCTGCCCCAGACTGAGAGTTCCCATCTATACCCTGTGGCTAATAGCCACTGATGGACCTCTGCTCCATATGTTTATCTAATTCCCTCTTGAAACTGTCCATGCTTGTAGCGTCCACCACCTCCTGTGGCAGTGAATTCCATATGTTAATCACTCTTTGGGTGAAGAAGTATTTCCTTTTATCTGTTCTAACCCGACTGCTCAGAAATTTCATAGAGTGCCCACGAGTTCTTGTATTGTGAGAAAGGGAGAAAAGTACTTCTTTCTCAACTTGCTCAATCCCATTCATAATCTTATAAACCTCGATCATGTCACCCCTCAGCCGTCGTTTCTCCAAGCTGAAGAGCCTCAAGCGTTTTAACCTTTCTTCATAGGGAAGGTGTTCCAACCCTTTTATCATTCTAGTTGCCCTTCTCTGCACTTTTTCCAATGCTATAATATCCTTTTTGAGATGTGGTGACCAGAACTGTACACAGTATTCCAAATGAGGTCGCACCAATGATTTATACAGGGGCATGATGATACTGGCTGATTTGTTTTCAATTCCCTTCCTAATAATCCCCAGCATCACGTTGGCCTTCTTTATTGCAGCTACACACTGTCTAGACATTTTCATTGAGTTATCCACTATGACTCCAAGATCTCTCTCTTGGTCCGTCTCTGCCAGTTCAGACCCCATCAACGTGTATTTATATTTAGGATTTTTGGCTCCAATGTGCATCACTTTGCACTTGGCCACATTGAACCCCATTTGCCATGTTGACGCCCACTCACCCATCCTCGACAGATCCCTTTGGAGCCTCACACTCCTCCCTGGTTTTCACCACCCTGAACAACTTCGTGTCATCTGCAAATTTAGCCACTGCACTGCTTACTCCCAATTCCAAATCATTAATAAACAAGTTAAAAAGCATTGGACCGAGTACTGATCCCTGTGGTACCCCACTACTTACCACCCTCTACTGAGAAAGTTTCCCGTTTATACTCACTCTTTGTTTCCTATTTATAAGCCAGTTTTTGATCCACAAGAGGACTTGTCCTTTTATCCCATGACTATTGAGCTTACTTAGGAGCCTTTGATGAGGAACCATATCAAAAGCTTTCCGAAAGTCAAGGTAAATAATATCTATTGGGTCCCCCTTGTCCACATGTTTGTTCACTCCTCAAAAAACACTAACAGGTTAGTGAGACAAGATCTTCCCTTACAGAACCCATGCTGAGTCTGCCTCAATAGTTTTTGTTCATCAATGTGCCTACTAATTCTTTCCTTAATAACAGTTTCCACCAACTTACCCGGTCCTACCACGTTTCCAAAAAAAAAGATGCTTCTTGGAAAAGAAATGTAGGATCTGGCAAGCCAACAGCAGAAGGCACTGATGATCACAGCTCTTCCTGGATCTTCCCGGAAGCCATTGCAACCTCAGGAAATTTGATTCTTGGGGTTGTAGGATTCACACTCAGTGGCTAACATCAGCCTTCCAGCCTCTTCCGCGGCATCTTTTAAATCACATGACCAGACCCCGATTGTGGCTCTATGACGATTCTTTCTTGGATGTCTCTAGACACAAAATGCCTCTCGACTGCTTCCCATCCATCTCTCACAACCACAACTAGATAGTAAATGTTACAAAATACGTCTCCGTTGTGGGTATGCTGAAAGTCGAACCAGATCTATTGTGAGATGGGAGGCACAGGATTACTTCACTGACATTCTGTTCAACATGCCTATTTCTTTCTTTTCTAAAAAGAAAGTCTTAAGGTCAGTTTGGACAGCCATTTTAAAAAAAACACCTCCCACAACATGTAAGAGAGATAGGCAGCTTGATGTAGTATTTAGAGGTTTGCACTAGAATCTAAGAGACCCAGGTAGAATTGCCAGACCCCAGGTCCCAGCAGAGGTTCCCCTGGTTTGGGGGGCTTCTGCTCACCCGCAAACAGCTGCGTCCCCAGGTGACGTCCCCAACACGATCACGTCACCCGGAAGTGATGTTGTGTCGGTGACGTCACGGGGGACACTCTGGTTTGAAGGCAAAACTCTATGGTAAATTTGCCCTCAAACCATAGAGTTTTGCCCTCAAACCAGAGCATCACCATGCGACGTCACCGATACAATGGTGTCACTTCCAGGTGATGTCATCACGTTGGGGACATGGCGTGATGTCCCCACCCCCTCCAGGAATGCCCCCCAAATTCCACCGCCAGTGACTAGGTAGCAACCCTAAACCCAGGTTCAAATCTCCAATCTGCCAAGGAAGCTTGCTGGGTGACCTTGGGCCAGTCATATGCTCTGGGCTTAACCTACCTCACGGGGCTGTTGTGATGAGAATCAAACAGAGGAGAAGGATGCAAGCTGCTTTGCGTCCCCATTGAAGAGAAAGGCAGGATGTAAATGAAGTCAATAAACAATAGTTGAGAAAGGGAGAGTCAGTGTGGTGCAGTGGTTAGAGTGCCAGACTAGGATCTGGGAGACCCAGGTTCAAATCCCCACTTGTAACATGGAAGCTCGCTGAGTGACCTTGGGCCCATCACACATTATCAGCCTCGCCTACCTCACAGGGTTGTTGTGAGGATAAAATGGAGGAGAAGAAAACGATGTAAGTGGCTTTGGGTCCTCATTGGGAAGAAGAGCAGAGTATAAATAAAGTAAATAATAATAAAATAACGTGTGAAATGGTGTGACTTATACTTTATGGCTCAGTAGCAAATAAGACATCCTATTCTGGTCTGAGTGGAAGACGCTCCAATAACACCTGGGCCTATGAAAGGCTTGCAGTGCAGCATCGCAGTGCTTCGAAATAATCAAAAGGCTCTTAGATTCCCTGCATAGATCAAAATCATGTACAGACTCAGGTAAGAGCCCTGCAGTTCTCAGCATATCCTCACGCTGGATCAGGGTTCCCTGGAGAGAGAGGTAATTTGCACCTGCCACATTTGGAAACACGGACACCTGACCGTCTCATTCAGCAAGTAATGTATCTCCAGGTGGCTGCTGCTTCCTGTGCGACGAAGGAGAGACGGCTGTTTCAAATCCACAAGTCGGGAAGGAAAGACAAGCAGGGCGCCGTAAACAGTTTCTGGGACTTGGCAACCAGCCCCATCTGCAAATAACTAAGCGGGAACCGGGAGGAGAGACGACGGAAATCACATCTCACCCTCTGCGCTCTATTCTTGTTATTCGCACAGATGAAATAAATGTGGTCTCCGTGTTCCAAGCTTTGTTTTTCTGATGGGGGGCGGGCGGGCAGGCAGGATTTTTTGCTACGCTCATGCGTCACCTATAGTGGCATCTTTAAACTTCCTTCCCCCTTTTGTGCTTCAGTTTGTTTACTTTAGACAATGCTGGGGGTCACCCTTTGGCCCCAGGTGAACACAGAATGTAAATCTTCAGGGGGGAAATACTCCAAACAATCACAGATGAAAATAACTTGATAGTATTGATAGGGGGGGGGGAGAAAAGAAAAACCTCTTAAACAAATGAACCGCTGAAACAGATTCAGCATCCGAGGGAAGGAGAGAAAGAAAAGCTTCAACATAACCTTGGCTTTGTTGCCGATGTTTGTGGCAGTGTTTACGGGAGGTTGCCACAGGTCTATTCTACCGTATAAGCTACAATAGTTGCTCTAGCGTGTGCTGTAAAACATTTGCAGTAACAGACAAGACATAAAGGAGCTGTGTATAGAATCTGCCCCGGGCTTTTAAAGCTGATCAGCAGCCTCTGGCACGGAAAGCCAAGCGTTACCAGGGAACAGAGTCTTCCTTCCTGTCCACTCACAGTCCCAGCTGAAGGATGCAATGAATGTGAACGAGACTGTGAACAAGGCACTGAGCAATATTCAAAGGTACTATAGTCAAATTGCTCCATTGCCCACAAGTACAGCCCCTTGCCGGATCACCTCCAACTTTTGCCCCAAATTCAAACTGAATCTTGTATTGCACCCTTTCATGCCAGTGCAGTAGCCACTATCCATTTAGAAGAGAAGAAGAGATTGGATTTATACCCCTGCCCTTCACTACCCAAAGGTGTCTCAGAGCAGCTTATAAACTCCTTTCCCTTCCCCTCCCCACAACGGACACCCTGTGAGGAAGGTGGGGCTGAGAGAGCTCTGACAGAAACTGCTGTTTTTCAAGGACAGCTCTTATCAGAACTACGGCTTGCCCAAGGTCATCCAGCCAGGTGCAAGTGGAGGAGTGGGGAATCAAACCCACTTCTCCCAGATTGGAGTCCGCGCACTTAACCACTACACCAAACAGGCTATCCTGCATAATCTGCATCCGGAGGCAGGTAAATAAGCTATTTCTTCAAGGTGGGTAGCCATCTTAGTCTGTCTGTAGCAGTAGAAAAGAGCGAGAGTCCAGGAGCACCTTAAAAACTAACAAAATTTGTGGCAGGGGATGAGTTTTTGTGAGTCACAGCTGGCTTCTTCAGACTGAAGAAGTGAGCAGTGACTCACGAAAGCTCATCCCCTGTCACATATATTCTTAGTCTTTAAGGTGCTACTGGACTCAAGCTATTTTTTTGTCATTTATTGTAGCTTTTGCAGTTGTGCAGTGAGTGGATACAGATAACCAAAGGCACATATCCTCCAGGGTCATCATGACCATGTCATTAAGGAGTCTTACTTTTTGAGCATGGACTACTGCCAGTTTCCCCCATTTGCACATGCGCACGGCACCATTGAAATGACATACAACATATGTGCTGCTTTTTGCACCTTCATGGTCCTGCTACCACTGATTCCAGAGAAGACACAGGTAGAGTTGCCAGTTCTGAGTTTGGAATTACCTGGAGATTTTGGGGCTGAAGCCTGGGGAGGGCGGGGACCTCAGCAGGGTATAATATCGTAAAGTCTACCCTCTCAAACAGCCATTTTCTCCAGGGGCACTGATTCTGGTCAGCCGGAGATCAATTGTAGAAGAAGATGAAGAAAGAAGAAGAGGAGGAGGCTGGATTTATACCTCGCCCTTCACTTGGAGTCTCAGGCTGACTTACAGTCTCCTTTCCCTTCCCCTCCCCACAACAGATACCCTGTGAGGTAGGTGGGGCTGAGAGAGCTCTTTCCAGAACTGTCCTTGAGAGAACAGCTTTGACAGAACTATGGCTTGCCCAAGGTCATCCAGCAGCTGCAAGTGAAGGCGTGAGGAATCAAACCCAGTACTCCCAGATTAGAGTTTGCGCACTTAACCACTATACCAAACTGGCTTTCCAAACTGGCTCTCCAATTGGCTAGATGACCTTGGGCAAGCCATAGTTCTGGCACAGCTGTTCTTGAAAAAGAGCAGTTTCTGTCAGAGCTCTCTCAGCCCCTCCTACCTCACAGGATGTCTGTTGTGGGGAGAAGAAGGGAAAGGAGTTTGTAAGCCGCTCTGAGACTCCCTTGGGTAGTGAAGGACGGGGTATAAATCCAATTTCTTCTTCTTCTAAACAGACCAGATGATGTCAAAGGACTGAGAAGACGTGGGGGAAATCAGGGGATGCTGTGGGTCAAAATGTGGCCGCACAGCAAGTAGTGGGAAACTGACAAATACAATCAGGGGAAAGGGAAGAGCGAGGGCGGCACAGCCGCTTATGGGAAATTGGTCACAGTTGTGAGAAGTGCAGCTTCTGAAGTACACTTTAGTGCAGAAACTGGCTTTCTACCTAGAGTTTCCCAAGAGGTGCATGCATTTGTTACACCATTGCTGCACTACTCCAATGCACTCTTCCACGGGCTGCCCTTTAAGGTGATCCAGAAGTTTCACTTGCTGCAGAATCCCCCCAATTCTACGCCATCTACACTGTGCATTGCTTTGGGGTCAATTTCAAAAGTGCTTGTTCTTACTAGATATATATATATACACACACACACACAGCCCAGATCCCACATACCCGAAGGACTGTCTTTTCTGCTATGAGCCGGTATGCCAACATAAATCCTTCCAGGGCTTCCTCTTCAGTGTCCCAGCCATGATGACTGTTTGATCTTCCATGGCTCAAGCACATTCACTGTCAGCCATGGCACCTGTTCTCTGATACATCCTGCATGAGAAAACCCCCAAAACACACAAAGCTGCCTTCTACTGTGTGAGAGCATTGGTCTATCTGATACCTCCTCCATGAGAAAGACACAAAAACACACAAAGCTGCCTTCTACTGTGCCAGAGCATTGGTCTATCTAGGTCAGCCTTGTCTACTCTGACAGGCAGTGGCTCTCCAGTCTCAGATGCGGGCCTTTGATGTCACCTGTTCTGTTTAGTCGGAGGGACTGAAGTAAGGATATTCTATGTGCTAAGCTCTACCACTGAGCCCCAGCCCCTCCCTACGTCAGGAGGACTCACACTTTGGTGCAGACGCTGCAAAGCCTTCTCATCTAAACAGGCTTTTGGCGGCCACTGAACTGAACTGAAAAATATGTTCATGAAGTGGCATACTTGCAGCAGAGAGAGATTTAGGGACATTTTTTGTTTGCGTTTAATAATGTAATATGTTTGTGTGGCGCATTTTGCCCCGGCAGCCGTACACTGCCCTGAGTCACTGATCGATGATGGGGACTGCGAGGGTATAAGATTTTATTGATTTATTCCTTGAACAGGCACCAGTTCATGCAGGTGGCATCAGCCCTTGGGCAAGAGCCGGTGGACTCTGGGCCTTCTGCTCTTAGCCTGAGGGGCTAGATGAATAAATGAAATGAAACGAGCAGGAAGCATAAAGGACTCAGAATAAAGAATAAAAACAGTAAATTGATAACATTTCTAAAACTTATACTTTTTGATTTTGTTCTTGGGGGAGCCTTCACTGGGGAGCTACGGGGCGGTCCAGGGGTAGGGTGGCCAACATCCAGGTGGTGGCTGGAGATCTCCTGGGATTACAACCAGTCTCCAGGCAACAGAGATCACCTGGAGAATATGGCATTATACCCCATTGAAGTCCCTTCCTTCCACAAACCCCGCCCTCCTCAGGCTCCACCCCCCAAATCTCCAGGTATTTTCCAACCTGGACCTGGCAACCCTTTCTGGAGGGAAGCACCCGCTGGAGGTGCTGGACCTTTCCGAGATGCTTTTCTTGTTGCCAGGAGCTGGAGCAGGTTTTGTTCCTCGCCTGCAAATTGAATTAGGATATTAGTTGCTGTAGATTTTCTGGGTTGTGTGGCTGTGGTCTTGGCATTGTAGGACCCGATGTTTCGCCAGTAGCTGGGACTGGCATCCTCAGAGGTGTAACACAGAAAGATGGAGTATTTTCTCTGTCTGCTCACCTTGACAGAAAGAGTACTCCATTTTTCCGTGTTATACCTCTGAGGATGCCAGTCACAGCTACTGGCGAAACGTCAGGTCCTACAGTGCCAAGACCACAGCCACACAACCCGGAAAATCTACAGCAACTAATGAACTCCGGCCACGAAAGCCTTCAACAACATATTGAATTAGGATACTCTACCATTTCAGGATTCTTCCACCTCATTCTACTGCAAGGACAGACCAGGCCTGAGACTTGGCACAGGTACAGCTATGTTCTGCTCCATTTCAAAACACCTTAGAATTGCAAACAGAGATGAGTCACAATTCACCTCCAGATTCAAGTCCAGCAGCACCTTAGAGACCAGCAAGACTTTCAAAATACAAGCTTTCGAGACTCAAAGCTCCCTTTGTCAGATACCTGATAAAAATCTAGAAAGAAAGAAAGAAAGATGATAGATGATAGAAGATAGATAGATAGATAGATAGATAGATAGATAGATAGATAGATAGATAGATAGATAGATAGATAGATAGATAGATAGATAGATAGATGATAGATAGATAGATGATAGATAGATAGATAGATAGATAGATAGATAGATAGATAGATAGATAGATAGATAGATAGATATTATTTTATTATATATTTGAAAGGGTGCAGAAAAGAAAAAAGGGATGTGTCAAGAAATCAGAAAGTCATTTATCATCAGTAGTTTTTACATTTTACTTTTGTTGACAATGGAATTCTGATATTGGGTACATAGAACAAGAATAGGATATGCCAGTTTGGTGTAGTGGTTAGGAGCGGCAGACTCTGATCTGGGAGAATCGGGTTTGATTCCCCACTCCTCCACATGCAGCCAGCTGGGTGACTTGGGGCCATTCACAGTTCTCTCAGAGCTGTTGTCTCAAGAGTAGTCCTCAAAAGACCTCTCTCAGCCCCACCTACCTCATAAGGTCTCTGTTGTAGGAAGAGGGAGGAAAGGAGATTGTAAGCCGCTCTGAGACTCCAAGTGAAGGGCAGGGAATAAGTCCAACTCTTCTTCTTCTTCTTCTTCTTCTTCTTCTTCTTCTTCATCATCATCATCTCAATTTAATTACAACAATTTCTCAGTATATCAGTGTTTAAAAAAAGCGTACCAAAGCATACCAAATTATAAACAGTTTAGGATAATGATTTTAAAATAACATTTATGACACCTGATAAAGACCTTGTTGGTCTGTAAGGTGCTCCTGGTCTCAAATCAACAAATAAATAAATAAATTTAGCTGTTCTACTGCAGAGCAACACGGCTATTCTCTGAAACTAATTCACCTCCAGACAGCCTTGTAAGAGCACTGGCTCCTTGTCTCCCTAGGACTCTTGACATGACAGAAATAACTAGTATGGGTTTGTGTGGACATGAACTAGGGTTACTAGCCTCCAGGTGGCCCCTGGAGATCTCCCACTATTGCACTTGATCTCCAGACAACCAAGATCAGTTTCCCCTGGAGAAAATGGCTGCTTTGGAGGGTGGACTTTATGGCAATATATACCCTGCTGAGGTCCCTGCCCTTCCCCAAACCCCACCATTCCCTGGCTCCACATCCAAATCTCCAGGTATTTCCCAACCCAGAGTGGGCAAACCTAACATGAACACACAAGGTCAGTATTGTCTACTCAGGCTGGCAGTGGCTCTCCAGGAACTCAAGTCCTTTTAAAGTAGAAATGCCAGGGAATTGAACCTGCAGACTTCTGCATGCAAAGCAGAGGCTCTTCCACTGAGCCACAGCCCCTCCCAGGCTACTGAAAAATCTGTTAACTATAGTGACTTGTTTTCAAGAGTGAGATGTCCGCTCAACTATGTTGAGAGAGAAGAGTTGTAGCCACCACCCCCAGCCCACCCTCCCCAAAAGCCCAGTCTTATTGCACTCCAACATCATTTGCCTTAGTAAAGTCAGAGTTATAGATAAATCCATCTTTTGATGTCAACTAAGAGGCTCTCAATTAAGGCCTGTACTTCTTCAGACACTTTCAAGAGGAAGTGGTTTGGCTACCAAAGGAATTCCAAGGTACATTCATTCATTAGGGCACTTTTGTGTTTACCCTCCAGAGACCATGGCAATGAGTAATGACCCCAGTGTGCAGGACAATAACCTTCTTAGAGTCTCTCTCACAATGTAGACTTCTCTGGAAATTTAATCAAGCACCCAGGAAGGGACGTCAACTCATCTCCTGGCCTTTATCAGCCGCTCTGAGTCATGCCTGACACTCGAGCTCACTCAGCCACTTGCAACTGGGCTCAACATACATCCCTTACTAGTACCCCTTAGTGGAATGATCCAATGACAGCTCGGATTTTGACTTTTCCATCAATAGGGGCTCGGATCCTAAAGATTCACCTATGAGCAACTGGATCCTGGATTTTGCTCCAGTGTTATCACAGATCTCAATTCTATCCCAATTTTGGCCAATAGCACTACTTCCCCTGTCCAAGACGGTGCAATTCCATGTTTCTGAAATCCAGGTGCCAAAGCCTCCATTTTTCTAGCTGGTTTTCCTTCAAAACCTTCTTCCATTGGCACTGATGCTGAAATTTCTAGACTTCCTCATCAAGACTGGCAGAGCATTTTTTTTCCTTCTCCTGTCCTTCTTCCCTTCCTGAAACTGACCCTCCATATTTTTCTACCTGCTCCCAGCTCTTAATTCCTCTGCCAATCAGCCAGCTGGTCCTCTCCTGTACCATCCCCACCTGGCTAGGGACTTCTTATCCTGAAAACCTTTTCCTGCTCATCCCTTCACTTTTGGTCTTTTTTTGGCCAAACCTTACACCTCTCTCTTCTCTCCAAGGTTGTTTCTCCAATAAAAGGAACAGAATTTGGGTCAAAAGTAGCTTTAACTGGGTATAAGTTTAAACGAATACAACTGAACAAGAGTGAATGGTTGTCATTTAGTTGTTTTTGGATTGCCAGAAATTGCTACTGTATCGTTGCCATTGTATAGTTTGGCCTTGCTGTCTTATACTGCTGTCATTTTGCTCCCCTGTATCTGGGGTTAATAACGTCATTTTCTGATTAAGTATCCGTCCACTTTTCTTCTCCACAAGACTTATTAAGCCAGTGTATACATGAGACTCAAAAGATCCCCTCAAATCTGTGTCCAGTTTTACTCATGTAGAGGATGGTCTTCATATGGTTGTCCTGACAAGAGGACCGATTTAGATAGCACAGCATCTTGAATACTAGGTTAAGCTTTACTGTCTGCATTATGCATTGGGTCAGGAACATTCCAGGACTATCTACCAGAGACTGGCTGAGCTTGGAGTTCTAGAACAATAACCCACCAGGACTCTGGAAGCAACCAATGAGAAACTAATGTTAGGTAAATAGCCTATTGTTAGGAGTTGGGTGTGTTTGGGTGTGGGTTTTGCATGCTATTTAAACAGGGCTATTGCCCTGGTGTTTTAGTCTTGTTCCTGAAATCACCTAATAAAGTAGAGCTGTTCACTGCAATGCATCTTGAACCCAGTATTTAACAGTCTGTATCTATAATAATAAAAGAATCTGTCGATCCTTCCATTTGCAGCAAGCAAAGCTCAACAGAAAATACAGCTAGGGATTTCCAAACTGGCTGCCACCTTCAAGATGATGATGGGAGCGGCATTGCCAAAAATAAGGGGGAAACAGAACATTTGGGCTCCATATTGTCTCCAGGTCCCCCACCACCACCTGCTCTGTTTTGGCAATGGAAGCTAAGATTTGCTGTTTATGGTAGGCATAACTCATAGGGAATTATAACTAGGAGCTTCAAAATTGACCACCATCTTCAGAAATCGCAGGGCCAAACATAAAGGAAATCAAAACATCCTGATCCAGGTTATCTCATGACCACCTCCCCATGTTATTTGCAGTAGAAGCTAAAGTACCTTGTTTGTGACAGGTATAATTCATTGAAGTCAGGAGCTAGAAGTCACAATGTTGGCTATCAGCTTTAGGAAGATAATGGGAGCCGCAGTGCCTAAAATGAAGGGAATCAGAACATGCTGGCCTGATTAGCTCTACAGCACCCATGCCCAAATGCTATTTGCAATGGACCTGACAGTTTCCTGCTTGTGGCAGGCACAACTCATTAGCAAATAAAGCTAGGGGTCTCAAATTGGCCACCTGCTTCAGGGTGATTGTGGGATACATGATACCAAAAGTAAAGGGAATTGGGACATTTTGGTCCAGATTACCTCCAGAACATCCCTGTGCTATTTGCAGTGGAAGCAATGCTCACAAGAAGCCAGGAAACTGGAGGCTGCATAGTCAGGGACTTATTTTCACATGTGGTGGCTTTGTGATAACGCAAAAAAATATCGGAGGAAGATACAATCAATAATACAAGAAATAATAAAGAAAAAAGTATCCCTTAAACCAGATTTATTCTTACTAAATATTATCCCAGAGTTGTACAACAAACCAGACAAACACCAGATTTTGTGTATAGTAACTGTGGCGAGGATTTTATTTGCCAAATATTGGAAATTAGAAAAAAACACCTTCAAGGGAAGAATTTATGCAGAAATTATTAGATATAGCTGAAATGGACAAATTAACAACCCTGTTAAAAGAAAAAGGTGAAGATACTTTTGAAGATTTGTGGTCGAGGTTCTGTGAGTGGTTGGGCTAAATATTTATTTTCTAAGGAAAAAATATGTTATGTAGACGGAGGGTGTTTCATTTGAACTGTAAATTGTTGGGAGATTCTCTATACTTTTAAGAGATTTGATATGTACGTCATTTGTTGTCTACATAGAAAAATCCTTAAATAAAGTTTTTTTTTAAAAAAGACAGGGACGGTATAAGATATTGTATCCTTTACAAAACAAAGGGGGTTTAGCAACTTCCCTGACCTATCAGAGCCAGTGTGGTGTAGTGGTGACCGTGTCTGACTAGGATCTACCAGACACAGGTTCAAATCCCATCTCACCATGGAAACTTTGTCTGTGAGATTGGGCCAGGAACATGCTCTTCACATAACCTGTCTCACAGGGTCGTTGTGAGGATAAAATGAAAAAGAAGAGAACAATGTAAGCCAGTTGGGGTCCACCCTGGGGAGAAAGGCAGCACAGGGAGGGAGGGTGGAAAGTATCCCCTCCTTTACAAAGAAGGATTAAGAACTTCCCTGACCTACCAGAGCCTGTGTGGTATGATGGTTAAGCGTGTATAACTAGGATGAAGGAGATCCAGGTTCAAATCTCCACTCTACCATGAGAGATTGATGTGTGACCCTTGGGCCAGTCACACACTCTCAGCCTAACCTACCTCACAGGGTCGTTGTGGGGTAAAATGGAGGGGAATGTTGTAAATCACTTTGGGTCCCCATTGGGGAGAAAGGCAGTGAATGTAATTTGTTGTAAATCTAATGTTGGCTAAGAACAAAAAAAGGATGATTGTTCTTGCTGTTGAAGTGTCAAGTATTGCTGCATCTCTTTTGTCAGAAGGCAGAACTAGGGTTGCCAGGTCCACCGGACCAGCTGGCAGGGGATGGGGGTGAACATATCCAGAGTGGGGAGGGAAGAAAATGGAAATAGACACAATGTGCCTATATCACCCCAAAGTGACGTAGCCACATCAGGGACGTCGAGGGGACGCTCTGGTTTTGGGCAAAACCTCTTTGGTAGAATTAGCTTCTACCATAGAGTTGTGACCAAAAACCAGAGCGTCCCCCCAACATCACCGGGTGTCGTAGGCACATCATGTTTATTTCTAGCTTCTTGCCTCTTCTGGGGGAGGGTGATTCCCACCCACTAGCTAGCTGGTTGACAGCAGAGAGGAGTACCTGAAATGGGAGGACCCGCTGCCCCCACCGGGGGGCTGGAGTCTGGCATCCCTAGGCAGAACTGCTCATGCAGTATTCAAACAACCATTACATATTTCAAACTCAGTGACATATGGGGCTAGCAAGCAGGGTTGAGACCCCTGGGTTTGTATTACAAAGGAACTAAACCCATAAATTATTCCTACCTTGGCTGACTTCTGGGCTTCGCCATGTTAGCTGCCTAAAAGACCATGTGGAGAGTTTACACTGAAAACAGAAGTTCAGGACACCAGAATCCTAAAATTAGATTCATAATAACCTACAGACTGGTAGGAAATTGGTAATTATCCAGAAAGGATAAATGGTGGGTCCATTATACATTATGTACCTTGAAACTATTTGGGGTCGCTTAGTGGTTGATTTTTGTTCGGGAGTAATTGCCATAAAAGGTTTCTCTGATGTGGTTTGCAGGCAATCTCCAATGGTGTGGGAACTGTTTGTGTGTGTGTGTTCCCACAGATTTAGAAGTTGCATTGAATTACTTGGCCACCATATGATGAAGGTTGATCATGTGGAACAACCTGCCTCCTCAATGTGGTAGCATCATTCACCCCTGGTCATGTAGAGGCATATCACAGAAAAATGGCTCCCATGCACCTTGGGCTATACCTTGAGGGCACTTATACAGGGGCATGTATAGAATTGCATCCTTTATTATGGAGAAGCCTTTGTTGGCAGAAGTTGTTTTTCCTTTAAACATTGAGCTTGTCTAATGAATGTGATGTGGTCCATGGGGTCATGAAGAGTCAAACTTGACTGTGTGACTGAACAACAACAACAATGGACAGAAATTTGAAGACAGCCCTAGCAGTTTCCCATGAAATTCAGGAGGCTGCTGGTTCAAATGTCAGCACCAACATTTTAGATTAAGGACATTCAGAAGGAAGGAAGTCTTCATGCAGTGAGTGATTAGCTTGCTAAACAGAAGAAGAAGGAAGAAGAAGAAGAAGAAGAAGAAGAAGAAGAAGAAGAAGAAGAAGAAGAAGAAGAAGAAGAAGAAGAAGAAGAAGAAGAAGAAGAAGAAGAAGAAGAAGATTTATACCCTGCCCTTCACTTGGAGTCTCAGAGCGGTTTACAAACTTCTTTCCCTTCCCCTCCCCACAACAGACACCCTGTGAGGTAGGTGGGCCTGAGAGAACTCTAACACAAACTGCTCTTTCAGGAACAGCTGTGTCAGAGTTTGTGACTGACCCAAGGTCACATCAGCAGGTGCAAGTGGAGGAGTGCGGAATCAAACCCTGTTCTCCCAGATTAGAGTCCGCACACTTAACCACTACACCAAACAGGTTGTAATGACAGTCCATAGCTTATATGGCTTTACAAGAAGATTGTGCTTTCTAAAGAGTCCATGGCCCAGCATCTGCTTGGCACAGAAAAGGTCCCAGGTTAAATCCCTGACACCTCCAGTTAAAGGGAGTAAGTAGTAAGTGACGTGAAAGAGCTCTTCCTGAGACCTTGGAGAGAAGGGATGGGCATGAACCAGTTGATGAACTAAAAGTTTACCATGAATTTTGGCTGGTTCATGGTTCATGAACTGAAGTTTGCAAATTGAAGAACCTCAACAAACTTTCATGAATTATGGTGCAATTCATGGTAGCTTGTAGCAGTTTGTGAAGAGAAGAAAGCATAGGCTTACCCCTGCTTTCTGCTCTTCATGAAAAACAGCTGAGCAGCTGGGAGCTCCCTGTCACTAAGATGTTTGGTTTCAGTACTTCAGGGCCATTTAAACCCTACTTCCAGCTCTCCATGGTTGAATGTCTCCCAGCCATTGAAACCCTCCTGATCTGCTCCCACTTTGAGGGGAGAGCAGAACCCCATGGTTAAATGGAGCCCTTTAACCTTTTGGTTTTGTTCCCCACCATTTCGAAGCAGTGGGAAGCAGAACCAGAGGGCAAATCCTTGCTTTCTGCTCTTTGCCATGTCCGCAGAAAGCTCATATAGGTTCATGGTTCGGCCACAAACCACAAACTGAACCACAAAAATGTGGTTCATGCCCATCCCTACTGGAGAGCTTCTGCCAGCCCAAGTAGATAATACTAGCCTTGATGGACCAAGGGTCTGATTCAGTAAAAGACATCTACATGAGTCCGTGGACCTGTGGCAAATATCCTTGCTCAAATGTATGGTAGCTGTCCAGCTGGTTAGGAAACAGAAACAGTCTCCTTTTGCTTATGCCCATTGGGAGAAAGACAGGGAAAGTGCAATTTTATTGATTCACAGGCACCCCTCCTCAGTGTTCGATACCATTGACTCCAGTATCCCTCTGTTACCAGCTGGTTGAGAAGGTATGGAACACCTGAAGTTGCCTTATACTGAATCAGACCATGAGTCCATCAAGGTCAGCACTGTCTACACTGACTGGCCGCAGCTCTCCAGGGTCTCAGGAAGAGGTCTTTCACATCACCTAATCCCTTGTCCTTTTAACTGGAGATGCCAGGGATTGAACCTGGGCCCTCCTGTGTGCCAAGCAGATGCTCTATCACTGAGCCATGGCTCATCCCAATATGGGGCCCTGAGCTCCTGTGGTTCCAGTGATGTCACAAAGACCTCTCAGTACTTGCATTTGAAATACGCAGTCAGGCAGAGTTCTACTTTGTGTCCCTTCCCATTTCATATACACATGAAACCTCCAGGAGGGATTGTTCCCTGTGCAAGCCAAAGAGTTCACCACAAAGCACCAACTATACAACAAAGGAAGGAACAGTTCGTGGCTAGATTTAAATTCCTATTAAGTTGTACGTTTCGTTATTGACCAGGCAAAAGTAGCCAGGCTGTCTCAGAGGCTGCACTGCCACCCACTGGTCATCACGTGAACATCATGCTCGTCTCAACATAACTGGGTACACAGACTTTCTCAATGGTATTAATCATTCACAGAGAGCAATTTTAATAAGCCAGCGCTCTGGCCAGAATTGAAGACATCTCTGTAAATTAAAATCTGCCAGCTGATGTCTTCAGTCACATTAAGGCTGAGGGAAATCTTGCACTTATTGATTCGTGTGGCCTTTAAGGTGGGCATCAAGTAATTAGCGGCAGCCTCACGGTGACTCAGATGGAAGTGTCTCATAGCAGAAAGAATGAGCTGGTAGACTCTGGCCCGTAGGTAATGTGGGGCCCACGGGGCCTGGCCCCCTAGTGTTTCTTCTGGGGCCCCTCCCTCCTGGGCTGCCCCCAAAGTGCCCCAACTTACCATCTGCACTGTGCTTTGATATAATTAGCTGGCATGGCCCCCGAGTCCCCCTCCCAAAAAATCCCCTCGCTACAGGGCTGGGTGGACTTCAGTGTTCCCTCTAAGCTGAGTCAGTGTGAGCTAGGGGGATCTCTCCAACTGAAATTATGTGTTGATTTCAGACTGGGCAAAATCCACTCAAGTGTTGGTGATGATAACAAAAATGATGTTGAAAAAACAAAGGGGAAGTGAAGAAAGAAAACCAGCAAGGTGGGAGGAGAGAAAGGGAGATGTGTTGAACTGGAACATATGGAACCAGAAATGTATTTTAAATATCTAGCCATCCACTTCCATTATTAAACAATGGAATCCAGTGTAATTGGATTATTAAACAATGGAAGCCAATCCAAGTGTGCTGATTCCTAATCAGGGTCTTTTTGAAAGAAAATGAAATCCCAGATAGGCACAGAGAAATCTAATCTTAAAAAAACCACTTTTATTTATTTATTTATTTAATTAAATTTATACCCCGGCCTCCCCACAAACAGGCTCAGGGCGGCTCACATTGGTTGGTCCACAGTGATCAGAATAAGCCAAAATAATTTCCTTTTAATTCTCATTTCCCCTTATCCCAACCTGCCCTTTCTTTTTAAAACACATACACCTGTGCATGTGTGTGTGACAGACAGACAGACAGAAACAAAGAGATATCAAGTCTCAAAGAAAACAGCAGAGCACAATGATCTCAATGTAAATTGTCCCCACCCTCCCTCCTTCCTCTCATGAAGTATACCAAAGTTTATACCTGAAATAAAATCTTGCTGGCCTTAAAGGAGCCAAGGCGCTCACACTTTGCTCTTTCTCCTGGGCAGGGCTCTCTCTCGCTCTTTGCCTCCCCCTCCCTTCCTCCCAAAGGAGGAGCCCTCAGCCAATGGAGGGAAGAGAGGGTTGGCTTGGAAGGAAGCAGGAAGCAGCAGAGGGAGTTGGGCAAAAGTGAGCTGTGATGCAGCAGTAGCCCTGGAAAAGGAAGCAGGAGGGAGCCAGTTGCTCATAGCTGGATACGAGCCCGACAGGGGCTGGATCTGTCCCATGGGGCGTATATTTAGCACACCGCCTGTGGCAGCCATTTTATGCTAGGGATGCCAGACCCCCCCCCCAAGGGGTCAGGGGTCTCCCACTTTCAGCCCCCACCTCTTTGCCGCTGGCCAGCTGGCTGGTGGATGGAATTCCCAAAAAAGGGAAGAACGCTAGAAATTAATGTGATGTGCCTACATGACTAATTTTGCCATAGAGTTTTGCCCAATAACCAGATCATCATTCCTCAACATGCCTACATCACTTCTGGATCAAATCAGCACATTATGTTAATTTCTAGTGTTGCTCCCCACTCCCAGTAAGTGTACTCCTTGTCCCCTGTCATCTGCTCAGAGGGGACCTGGCAAAAGTATGGTGTGCCCACCATGCCCTGTCAGAATTCCAGATGTGCCCACAGGCTTGAAAGGTTGGGGACCCCTGATCTAGTGGTTAGTTTACAGTGGTATAATCTCTTTTTAATGTGCTCTCGGTGTTGCCAAGGAACAAACTCTTTTTTCAGGAACTCTGTTGCATAGTCCCTCTAATGGCTCACAGGTCTTAGTTCTAAATGTGGGCTGCAGCCAACTTGGCTGCTTTAGAGTCATCTCACTCATTTGCACTTCTAGCGGGCAGTCTTTGAAGGAGGCCAGGCCTCCTTCAAAGTGCCCTGTAAATTTTTCATCCATTTTCCTTGGCTGGAGTGGCCGTTGAACACACTGCTGGGCAGATTTTATATTCATCATCTCCCCAATTAATTGTGCTGTGTTTCAATATTTATTTTCCCCATACACCCTTTTCCTGTAGATTTTTTCTTTGCTGCACAGATCACAGGAGGATCTGAAGAATACAGAGGGGTTTCTTTAACCTTAATTGGAGGGGGCTGTTACCACCTTGCTCTCTAGCCGGTTTTTGATGGTATGTTACCAGTACAACTTAGAAAGAAAACTAAAAGATGTTAGATCTGTTAAGAACTCTTGTAACATTTTTGCTCCTTTCTGTGTCACCCCTTTATGAGTAACCTCTATAAAGGCACCTCTCTATAGTGTTCTAAGGTGATGTGTGTTTTGCTGCCTCCTTTGCCTTACTTATTTTCACTGCCGCCAAAGGCTCTTGTCTAAGAATTCTTGTTGTTGTTGTTCAGTCGCACAGTCGAGTCCGACTCTTCGCGACCCCATGGACCAGATTACGCCAGGCCCTCCTGTCTTCCGCTGTCCACTGAAGTTTGCTCAATTTCATGTTTGTTGCATCGATGACACTGTCTAACCATCTCATCCTTTGCCGTCCCCTTCTTCTTTGACCTTCAGTCTTTCCCAGCATCAGGGTCTTCTCCAGTGAATGCTCCCTTCTCATTTGGTGGCCAAAGTATTTGAGCTTCAGCTTCAAGATCTGGCCTTCCAAGGAACAATCAGGGTTGATTTCTTTTAGGATTGACTGATTTGATCTCCTGGCAGTCCAAGGGACTCTCAAGAGTCTTCTCCAGCACCATAGTTCAAAAGAATCTAGTCTTCGGCGCTCGGCCTTCCTTATAGTCCAACTCTCGCAGCCATACATTACTACGGGGAATACCATTGCTTTGACCATGCGGACTTTTGTTGGCAAGGTGATGTCTCTGCTTTTTATCATGCTGTTTAGGTTTGCCATCGCTTTCCTCCCAAGGAGCAGGCGTCTTTTAATTTCATGGCTGCAGTCACCATCTGCCGTGATCTGGGATCCCAGGAACGTGAAGTCTGTCACTACTTCTACGACTTCCCCTTCTATTTGCCAAGGAGTGATGGGGCCAGATGCCATGATCTTAGTTTTTTTGATGTTGAGCTTCAAGCCCACTTTTGCGCTCTCCTCTTTCACCCTGAGCAAGAGGCTCTTTAGGTCCTCTTCACTTTCTGCCATCAGAGTGGTATCGTCTGCATATCTGAGGTTATTGATCTTTTCCCCAGCAATCTTGACTCCAGCTTGTGATTCATCCAGGCCAGCATTTCGCATGATGTACTCGGCATATAAATTAAATAAGCAAGGTGACAATATACATCCTTGTCGTACTCCTTTTCCTATGCTAAGGAGTACGACAAGGATGTATATTGTCACCCACTAAGAATCCAAGAATTCTTAGTGGGACCCAAAGAACAGGATGGCTTAGTTGTATATGGTAGAATACGAAAACACCAAGAAGCTGTAAACAGACACTATACATCAGATAGAAATAGTATTACAGTGTATTCAGCAAAAACAATCACTGTATAAATAGTGCAAAAGAGGTCTGGAATGATTGCAGTTGACGAAATTCTCCGCAATATCGTTTTGTTTTGTGATGACTTCCTCTGAGTGGAACCACAACAACAATGGCATGTCTTCTATTCAGGGCTTTTTAGTAGAAAAAAACCAGCAGGAACTCATTAGCATAATAGGCCACACCCCTGACAGCACAGCTCATTAGCATATTAGGCCACACCCCCATGCCTTCCCTTGACTTGCCTGGGCTCCCTGTAGCTGCGGGGAGCGCAGGCAAGCTGGCCCTTGGACCGGCCAGGGAAGGCACAGGGGGGCATTTAAATGCCTTCCCAATCCTTCCAGCCCCCCCATCCCACCTGCCTCAGAGTTGCCAGGGGGGTCACTCTCCAGGCCTTCCCTCTGTAGCCACACACGCAGAGGTTTTGGCTGTAGTGGGCGTGGCCAACTCTGGAGCCAGCCGGAACTCCATTCCTGTGCGTTCCTGCCCCAAAATAGCCCTGATTCTATTCCTTGTTCATCATCGTGTACCTTAACAGTAATAACTGTAGCTTCTCAGAAGTTTGTCAATTGTCATGTTTAAACATGGTATATTCAAAGCAGGCAAGCTGAACGAAAGCACTCCCACTAACTCAGCTTAGAGGGAACACTGTTGGGAGGCCAGTTATAATTCCGGGAGATCTCCAGCCATCACCTGGAGTTTGGCAACCCTGACAACTGCCACACAGCTTAACCTCCCAATTTGTCACCCAGGCAAATAACTTCTTCACAGACTTATTTTCCTCACTTGCCACTTGGGTTCATAACTTCCACAAATCGTAACTTCCCAACTTGCCACCCAGGCTCATAACTTCCATACAGAACACAGATTTCTCTCACACTGCGCCGCCCCTCACTCAAGCTCCTTCCTTCGTACGCACAGTGCCCAGCTCCCCCTCTCACACAAAGCCTTTCTCTGAACAAAACAGTCAACTGTATTGGGTACAGCTTCCATCCAAGCATAACACGCCTCACTCACCCATCCTACCTCCCTTCTTACTCCACAGGCGTACATTTTAGATCACGGCAACATACATTTAAAACTCCACATTAAAACCTAGAAATAAAACACACACACAGTATTTACATGGCAAAACACCACAGCTGTCTTCACCCTCACCCCCATCACCCCCGGAGAGGTATTTACATTACTTTCTGAGTTATTTTATGTTTTTCTCCTCTGACATTTAAGATTCTGCAGTATATTTGTTACGTGGACAATTACTTTTCAAATCAAGTGTTCCCAGGAGAGTTCTAAGTACATAGAGCCATTATTTGTTTAAACTCCCCTCTTTCATTTCCCCGAAATATTGGCTTTTTGGTTTACAGTGAGGAAGATCTCACCTACGATGCGGGAGTCAACCACGTCGATTCTAAATTGATGGGTTCGTTCACTTCACATTTCTTTTCGCCTTTCCTTCTTAAGCTGATTGCTGGCATTAGGTTTGGCCATTTATAATCAGGACCTGATTGGCACTTCCTGCTGAGTTAGTGGGAGGCAGCGCTAGTATTGTAGCAGCTTGTTCTGTAAAGCCAGTGTGGTGTGGTGGCACAGTGGCTACAATGTCAGGCTAGAATCCGGGAGACCCAGGTTTGAATCCCTACTCTGGCATGGAGATTGATGGGTGACCTTGGGCTAGCCACACATTCTCAGCCTAAACTACCTCAAAGGGTTATTGTGAAGATAAAATGGAGGACAGGAGAACAACATAAGATGCTTTGGGTCTCCATTGGGGGGAAAGTGCGGTATAAATGAACTAACGAGATAATAATAAATGCTGGTTTGGTGAAGGGCCAAACCTAATGAGATGCTAGAAGATCCTCAAATAGGTCTCTAATGGATTTTTAAAAATCATTATTGTTGTCATTATAGCAGCTGGGAAGGAAAGTGCTATCTAAAAGTGGTCCATGGTCCAGGGTGAGGGAATTAACTCTTCCCCTCATGACATTTTGTAACTTCAGATCCCTTCCTCTTCCCACCCCACCTTTCCTACAATGGGAAATTCCTACATTCCCTTTACCTGACACCACCTCAACTTTATCACCTTTCCATAGGGTTGCCAAGTCTGAAATCACTCACCCCAGGGGACGTCATCGCTTCAGCACATTGGGGGCGGGACCACTAGGATTCGGGGGGAGTTTTCCCTCAAATCATAGAGTGCCCCGCCCCCAAAGTGGCCAACGTGATGATGTCATCTCCGGGTGACATCATCACACTGGGGACGTGTGCCAGAAGGGGGTGGAGTTCCCCCTGGGGCCCGATTTGCTGGCGTCGGGTAATGGGCCTCTCGGGCAGGGGTTAACCCGCCCCTTGGGGGGACTTGGCAAGCCTACCTTCCCACCTCCCCACCGCATTGGAATACCAGAGTAGAATGCAGTCTGTGCATGGCATTTTGGCATGGTTACAGAATCCACTCCAGCTAGTAGCTGATGACTAGTCGCAGACAGGATGTTTTGTCTCTAAAATCAAGAACAAGAACAAAATGTATTTGTTACCATGCAAACGGAGGTAAAAATTAGCAGAGAAGCACAGAGCTGTGGGATTTCAGTTTTTACACCGCGCACGCTAAGAATAATCCTTCACTGGCAGTCTTTAATGTTTTGTCACACTCTGGTTAAACTGTGACAACTAAACACAGCAATTTCCTGTAATTCAGTAACACTGTTGCTCAGTTCCAGAATAGGACTTAACGAAAACTCTGATGGCTGTGCTTCCTCTGAGAATCAGTGTGCTGTAGTGGTTAAGAGCAGTGGAATCTAATCTGGAGAACCGGGTTTGATTCCCCACTCCTCCACATGAAGCCTATTGGGTGACCCTGGGCTAGTCACAGTTCAATCAGGATTCTCTCAGCCCCACCTATCTTACATGGTGCCTGTTGTGGGGAGAAGTGAATGTGATTATAAGCCACTATGAGGTCCCTTAGAAGGAGAAGAAGAGAGAAGAGATTGGATTTATACCCCACCCTTCACTACCCAAAGAAGTCTCAGAGGCTTACAAAATCCTTTCCCTTCCCTTCCCCTCCCCACAACAGGTACCCTGTGAGGTAGGTGGGGGCTGAGAGAGCTCTGACAGAAACTGCTCTTTTTCAAGAACAGCTGTGCCGGAACTATGGCTTGTCCAAGGTCATCCAGCAGGTGCAAGTGGAGGAGTGGGGAATCAAACCAGGATTTGAGTCTATGCACTTAACCACTACACCAAACTGGAACAGAGAAAAGTGACAGACTCTAATCAGGAGAACTGGGTTTGGTTCTCCACTCCTCCATACAAAGCCATCTGGGCGACCTTGGGTCAGTCACAGTTGTCTCAGAGCTCTCTCAGCCCCACCTACCTCATAGGGTGTCTGTTGTGGGGAGAGGAAGGGAAGGAGATTGTAAGTCGTTCTGAGACTCCTCTGGGTATTGTAAAGTGGGTTATAAAAACCAACTCTCCTTCTTCTTATCCTCTTTCTTCTGTTAAGTTTGTGAGGTTTCCCCATTGCTGCTGCAGCTGCCATTATAGTTCAGCAGCAACAGGGGTCCCACATGGCAGGATTCCTTTCAGTTTCCCTGCCCCAATATCCCGGCAGCAGCCAGCTCCCCTCTCCCAGGCTTTCTGAGTTCCTTTTTTTTTAGAAAAAATCAAGTTAAGTATCTTTATATCCCTGTTATAGGCGGGTAGCAGTAGAAAAGCTAGATCCCAGTTAAGCAGCACCTTAAAGACCAACAAGGTTTCCAGGGTCTGAGTAGGGCTGTCAACCTCCAGGTGGTGGCTGGAGATCTCCTGGGACTGCATCTCCAGGCAACAGAGAAAATGGCCGCTTTAGAAGGTGGACTGTTCAGCACTATACCTCATTTTATAATGGAGAAGACAGCAGATCAAGTTTCATTGTCAGAGACTATTCATTACAATTCCAAATTTGTGGAACAATGGTTCCCGGTGTTAGAATACTTGATGTGCAATGACACATTAAAAGAAGTGGTGCAGCAGTCAAAGCAATATTGTAGTATACTAGCACATTTTTGAAGCTGTTAATATTATCAGATGAATTATTTCTGCAATGCTTTTCTTTCCTTTGTTCAACTCTTGGTAACCGTAAATTCATAGGCTTACCTATAGAATGTACAGTATATGTTTCTGGTATGCTTGCTAAGGTAAAATAAAAAAATTAAGTTTTTTAAAAATAAACTGGGCTAAAAATAATTTTTAAAAAGCAGAGGATTCGGAGATCTTGGCACACAGATGGTTATAATGTTATATTGATGTAATGATATTCAATTGTCAATTTAAACAAAAAAAGCCCCCTGGTGGCAGGGCAGAGGAAATGGCCGAGTGCAGGATAAGGGACACTGACTGCATGTGGGCCAGAAAATCTGAATTTACTCACCCCCAAGCAAGGCACCTGGGCTTTACAGCAATCTTTCCCAAACCTTTGCAGCAAAGCATGGAAAAACTAGGGAACTGCAGGAGCTGCACGGATGCAATGGAATGCAATATGAAAAGCAGGGAGGAAAAACATGCTTCCCGACAGCTTCTCAACAGCCACAGAGCAAATAACCTGTTTGGATATGGCCACACTAAACAGACTCTCATTCCACTGACCACTTCCACTGACAAAAGTCTTAACTGACACTCAGCTTTCCAGCACTCACCTCCCATTGGTTGTTGGGGTCCTGTCTCATATTCATTAGTCGGGTTAGAACAGATAAAAGGAAGTACTTCTTCACCCAAAGAGTGATTAACATATGGAATTCACTGCCACAGGAGGTGGTGGCAGCTGCAAGCATGGACAGTTTCAAGAGGGAATTAGATAAACATATGGAGCAGAAGTCCATCAGTGGCTATTAGCCACAGGGTATAGATGGGAACTCTCAGTCTGGGGCAGGTGATGCACTCTATTCTTGGTGCTGGAGGGGGCAGCAGTGGGAGGGCTTCTGGTGCCCTGGCCCCACTGCTGGACCTCCTGATGGCACCTGGTATATTTTGGCCGCTGTGTGACAGAGTGTTGGACTGGATGGGCCATTGGCCTGATCCAACATTGGCTTCTCTTATGTTCTTATGTTCATATATTCATTGGCTTCTCCGTTGTTGGGTAATTCCGCTCCCACCCCCTTGTCACAGGCAGGTTTAAGGTTCGACAAACAGGGTGGGGGAAAGGTTAACCCTCAGCCCCACTGCTTCATGGCCCCAATCCAAATCAACCTCTGCAGCTGTTATTTAGCAATAAAAAATGCACAGGGGATCAGTTAACGGGTCAGTCACTGTTATGTATGTGGCTTCTACCACAGAGTTTCTATCCAATTTCTAGAACATCTCCCAGAAGTCACCAGCGTGGTGATGTCACTTCCTGTGTGACATAACCCAGGTTTTCCTCTTTTTCCTGGTAAGACCGCCTGATTGATGGCGGATGACAGGGCAGGACCTGATGGCAGAGGACGCCCGCCTCCACTGGTGAGTGGGCTGGCAACCCTACTCCATTGTCTGGTGATCAGTTGTAATTCTGGGAGGTCTCCAGGCCCCACTTGGAGGCTGGCAATCCTAGTTTGGATACACCTATTCTTGGTGAAGCGTTTGAATGATCAGTATGCAATCTTTATTTCTTTTAAGATACTTAGTTTGATCTGCCTTGGCTAAAGTGTGATTCACTTATGCTTGTTTTAGGACTGAAATCATCATCTGAGATCGGATCCAGCAGAAGATTCCCATGGATGGAAACGGGACAATTTTTGCCAGTGGCAGATTAACCATTAAGCAGACCAAGCACGTGCTTAGGGCACCAGGGCAAAGGGGGCACCACAAAGTTGGGAAAAGGGTGGGAAAATGTAGAAAAATGCCTTTCAGGTCATGAATATTGGATCTCTGATACATTTAACTTGTGAAATATTAAAATAGATGTCGTATTGCATTTTTGTAGAACTTTCTGTGGCCAAGGCTTGGCTTAGTTTGTACAGTATGTTGTGTTATCATATGAATAAATTTTTGTATTGCTCCAACCTGCATTGCATATCTGGTCAGATAGGTCAGCAACTAAAATGGACGGGGTCAGTGTGGAAAGGAGGGGGGCACCAAGATTGGTCAGTGCTCAGGGCACCAGGGAGCCTTCATCCGCCCCTGATTTTTGCCAATGCCTTCTGCCTCTTACAAGCCTCCAGCTCTCCCTCATGTGTCTCCTGGGGGGCCCTGTTCCCCAGAAGCAGCATTTTGAGGGGGCATTTGGGAGGCAGGAGGTGAGAAAGCCGTGATCCATGGACAAAGACCCCTTCTGTCTGCAGAAATCCTCCCTGGGATCCAACTCCTCGATTTTGCAGCTCTGGTTGTTGTTTTGAGATCGCACTGACACCATCCATTTACAGTCTAAGCAACGTATAGTGTTTTGTTTTTAAGAAAATTTATTGACAGGATATAATAACATGCTCCATATTTGGCTATTAATTCTTGCCATATCCCTTTCTACTAATTTTATCTCCCCTCCCCGGCTTCCAACAATACTCCGCCCCCATTAACATTTCAATCAATATTCTCTTACATTCAATTCGTTTTCAGTATTCAAATCATACATTTCATTATTTTCCTTTTTCTAATCTAACTATTAGGTAACTTTTCCGTTACAATCTCTCTTGTTACAACACTTCTATTCTTAATAGCTGTCAAAACATAGTAGTCACATCCCAGTTAAGCTCTAAATAGTCTTTAAAACCTTTCCAGTCTGCTGTGAATTCTTCATCTTCTACTCCATGAAGTTTTCTTGTTAACTTGTTCATTTCAGCCATAAAAATCATTTTTTTTAATCCACTCCCATTTATCAGGTACCTGCTAATGCTTCAGCAACGTATGGTTTTAATATGTTCTAGAATAGCACAGAAGATACTGCTAGTTAGGAGCAGCCGAGTCTCAGGTGGGTTGCTGTGTTGGTCTGCAGTAGAAGAGCAAGACCTGAGTCCAGTGGCACCTTTTAAGACAAACAAGACTCAAGCTTTTGAGAGTCAGAGCTCCTTACATCATTTCCCAAAGGGAGCTTTGGCTCTCGAAAGCTTGAATCTTAGGAATCTTGTTGGTCTTGAAGGTGCCATTGGACTCAAACCCTGCTCATCTCAGTGAGTCTGTTGCCCTCTTTACACGCAAGAACTTAAGGCATGGCCTCGCCCAGTGGCACAAACTGTTTTATGGTCCTTAGCCTGATGGTTTTAATCTAGTGCTAGGCAGGAGAGTGACTTGGAGGGAGGGAGGGAGGGAGGGAGGGAGGGAGGGAGAGAGAGAGAAGATCTTGGCACTCAGAAACCCCTGTACCCTTTTCCTTGTTTGTTGCTGTTGCTTTTTTTATTATCAGCCACTGGCTCCCCACTGGGAAGAAAAGTGAGCTATAAATATATTTGAAAAATAAATAAAAATCTTTCCTGGAATAGGAATTCCATCCGCAATCACCCCAGCTATGACTTCTCATGAGGCTGTAGTGCAATCCTAAATGGAGTTACACCCTACTAAGCCTTCAGTGGGAGGGAAGCTGGCATGTATAGCCAGACCTTGTCCGATCTCAGAAGCTGAGCAGGGCCACTACTTGGAAGGGAGACCTCCAAGGAAGACTCTGCAGAGGAAGACGATGGCCAACCACCTCTGCTTAATGCTGGGGTCGCCATAAGTCAGCTGCAACTTGACAGCACTTTATACACCTACAAGTCTTCAACTGCGTCAGGAAGGTGTAAATCTCTTTAGGGTTGCACTGGAAAAGCGGCTGGGAGCGTGGCACTTCACTGCTTACCAGTGTAATCGATCAGATGGAATAAGCATCAAGTACAAAGGTTTACCTCCTGCCAACCTAGCAGTTCGAAAGCAAGAAATTGCAAGTAGATAAATAGATACCACTTCAGTGGGAAGGTAACAGCGTTCCGTGCGCCTTGGTGTTTAGTCATGCCAGCCACATGACCACGGAAATGTCTTCGGACAGCACTGGCTCTTCGGCTTTGAAACGGAGATGAGCACCGCAACCCTAGAGTCGGATTCGACTGGCTTTCGAGCAAGGGAACCTTTACCTTTACCTTTACAAAGGTTTACTGCTGTTAACAGGTGATGACTCTGAGTGCAGCGTACATTGAATATGGAAGATTTCATGGCTAACTAAACACAGAGACCAGGCTGCGGGCAGACTGCGGAAAGTCCTCTGTCACCTTCGTGCCAGAGTAGGATATTACAGTCCTTCAGATTTCTATCATATTTTTTGCATTTCGTATGGAAGCATGTGCATATGGAGTCACCGTTGGCAATGTCTGATCAACTCCTGTGCTGAAAACCCATTATGATAGTTCCTACCTAAAATAGTTCCAGGGAAGAGCCTAAATTAAAAGGCCACGGTGACTGGAAGAATTGTCACACAGGTTAACTATCTTAAGCACGTCAGCAAAAGGAGGTTTTAGCCAGAATGTGGAACTACAATCCAAATCACAAATGACCAATGAAATTGTATAGCTGTTTGAACACAGGAAATTCATCTCAAGAGTGAAGTGCTTGGCAGCGCTAACCGAAGTCGTTGGGACTGCCATTTGTACTTGCAACAGGGAGCAAGTTTGCAAAAGCCAGAAGCTGGAGCCCTGAGTTCCAGAGAGCTTCCCGCTTGGAAAGTTTGCAGTGTAGGTCAAGCCAGCCTATCATGCAGGGCAGCCTGGGCATTTCAGTTCCTGGGGAAATTTCTGGTAGGCCCTTGCAATGAAGGGCCACTGATGGCTGGAGAAACAGAGCCTGACATGCAGGGACAGACTAGTCATTTAACCTACTTGGAAAGTTCCTGGAGGGCTGCTGGCAGCCAGGAGCAAGCAGAGCCAAGCAGCTCCACCAACTTTGGAAGAAGAGTCGTTTGGCTCAGGCTTTTCAGCAGCAGCAGTGACCAGTGCCGATGTTTCCTTTGCCTCCTCCTGCACCTTTACTATAGCCAATGGATGGCTCTGCTCATATGGGGACTGAGCTGAGCATTCTGGCCAGAGATGCCAGGCCATAGCTGGCAACCTGTGGGGAGCTTCAGGGATGGGGACAGGGGAGCATGTAGGGTTGCCAGGTCGGGGTTGGAAAATACCTGGAGACTTTGGGGGTGGATCCAGGAGAGGGTGGGGTTTGGGGAGGGGCCTCAGCATGGTACTGTTGGAAATATGTGAGTTGCAAGGTCTAGATTCCAGTTATTATAGGGTTAATCTGTATACCTTGTGTGCTATTGTTTAGCCTGACCCAAAAGGAAGCTGGCACAGAACCAATGCAAACACAGTTTGGGAAAACTGAAGTCTGTTTTGTAACATTGATTGGTTAATGCAATCAGGCAATTTCCTTCTAGGGACCAAGAAGAAGAAGAATCTCCATTGTTGTGTGACCATGTGGTCTGTCTGTTTGTAGCTGTAAATATGTGAAGATGTAGTTCTAGGTATCTCTTTTATTTTGTAGGTTTCCTGTGTACCCTTTTCCCTTAGAAATAAAGATTTTTACTCAGAAAGAAATTCCTCCTCTCCAGTGAAGCAAAGATCCATTGCAAACTCTGAATATCTAAGTATTTTGGGCAATTTTTTCCCAACAGGTACAATGTCATAGAGCCTACCCTTCAAAGCAACCATTTTCTCCAGGGGAGCTGATCTCTGTCAGCTGGAGATGAGTTGTAAAAGCAGGAGATCTCCAGGTCCCACCTGGAGGCTGGCAACTCTAGGGGCATGGCATTGTTTGTGTGCACCTCTATGTCACTTCTAGGGAAAACCCAGAACTGATATAGGGTAGCTCTAGGTATCACCTGAAACTCTATGGTAAAACCACAGAGTTTCCAATGATTCCTAGAGCCACTCCATGTCACTTCTGGGTAATGAGGCTGTGGTGCACCCTTTTTTTATTTCTCTCCCAAGCAGTAATGGCTTTTGGCCTGGCAGCCCAAGCCCCTGCTCCAGTTGTGCTGGCTCACTTCCCTTCAAGGGCCACTCAGCCTGGTTTGTACATCACAATCTGCCTTTGCCATCTTGTATTGTGATCTACCAAGTAAGTGATTTTATTTTTTTTGCAGTCCCATATTCAAACTGGACAAAATGTTAATAGGACCATAAATGGATTTTTAAACTGGAGCAGGCAGCTCTGATCAGTGCGAGAGGAAACCGATAGCCAGCTGTTTGGTGCAAATGGCAGCTGGTGGGGGCAGTGGCATCTGGGAAGACGGCATGGAGGAAAGGACTGAATCTTTACAGCAAATCCACCTCTGCAACTTGGGAGAGTTGAGGGCAGGGACATGGTGGGGGAACAGTGTCACAAGCGCGATTATGTCATTTCAAGGGACACCCGTGTTGTGTCCTGGGATCAGAAGGCAGAGCTGGCAAAATACAGCCAAGCTTCGCTCTCTGAGAACAATAGGGACTAGGTTCCTGAGCTCGCCAGTAGAGAACCAATGGCAGCATTGGCGGGCGATTCAAACCCGTCAATAGGAATATGGGGCCGTCCCCCCCTAACTGTATATAGTTGGCCTCCGGCCGTTACTGTTTGTTTTTGTCTTGTGTGAAGTACGAATAAACGCGTCTTCTCTTATGTCGTCGTCCGAGTCATGAGGCCCGAAACCCCGTACTTTACAGTGGCGACGAGGATGGGATTTCAACGCCTTCCGTGACTCCATGAGCGACGAAAAGGACACCGGAAGCAACCGCATTAGTTATAGGTTTCACTATAGAGTTTCTGACAATTCCTAAAGCTACTGCCAGAAGTGACATCATCATGGTTGTGAGTTTCAAAATAAAATTTCCCCACTGCTTCTTGGATCTCCTAACAGGGTTGCTTTTAGCAAAAAAAACCAGAAGGACTGTTAAACGTAGTCGTTGGTTGTCTAGTAAGCAGTTGCTCTGACTCTGCGGGGGCTCAATATCAGAAATGTAAAGACAACCTACATATAGGTTGCCAGGGCTATTTTTGGGCAGGAACGCACAGGAATGGAGTTCTGGCTGGCTCCCGAGTTGGCCACACCCAGCAGGAACTCATTAGCATAATAGGCCACATCCAACAGCAGAAACTCTTGAGGACTGACTGCATTAGGGGTGTGTGGCCTAACAAAAAAAGCCCTGGGTTTTGACAAGGAACAAGGTAAACAGAATAAGAAGCAAAAAGTGGGTGTGGCTGGATGGCCACACTTCTGGTGACATGGGGGTATGGCCTAATATGCTAATAAGATGTGCTGTCAGGGATGTGGCCTAACATGCTAATATGTTTCTGCTGATGGGTGTGGCCTATTATGCTAATGAGTTCCTGCTGGGCTTTTTCTACAAAAAAAAGCGCCCTGTAGGTCGCCATGTTTGTTAATTGCACGTGTGCCTCTCTTTCTCTCTCTTGCTGTAAATGTTCCCCTAGGAACTGATTAGCCTCAGTTTTCCAGCATATGCATATAACTTGTCAGGACTTTTTAAAAATGTACAGCTAAACATTCACTCTTTAGTTACAGAGGGGCAACAACCAGTGACGTTCTCAAAAAACATTCATACAGTTCAAAAAAAATCATGTAAAAGTTACATTAAGCTAGCCTGAATATCACACTCCTCTGCACTAGTGTAGTCAAATCCCCAGTTCTAAGGATTTTCTCCCAATCGACGTGGTGGCAGTGGTGGGGGAAACTGCTGTCAACTTGCAGCCAATTTATGACTACCCACAGGGTTTTCAAGGCAAGAGATGTTCAGAGCTGGTGTGTCATTGCTTTCCTCTGCAGAGTGACCCTGGACTTCCTTGGGGGCTTAGGGGCTGACCCTGCTTCTAAATATCATGGGAAATAGTTCTGGCAGTCCAGTCCTAAGCAGAGTCACGTACTTCTATGTTGACTGGTTTCAATAGATTTAAAAAGGTGTAGCTCTGCTCAAGAGTGCACAGTCTGTAAGCAACAAAGCATATGTGCGATGGTGTGTGGTAGGAGCACGGCTTACGCACTTGAATTACAGTCAAGTGGTTAAGACGCTGAACTGCAGGCTGTGGAAGGTCAGTAGTTCAGCAGTTCGAGACCCGGGTGCCGCATGATGGAGTGAGCTCCCGTCTCTAGTTCCAGCTCCTGCCAACCTAGCAGTTCGAAAGCAAGAAATTGCAAGTAGATAAATAGATACCACTTCGGTGGGAAGGTAACAGCGTTCCATGCGCCTTGGTGTTTAGTCATGCCGGCCACATGACCACGGAAATGTCTTCGGACAGCGCTGGCTCTTTGGCTTGGAAACGGAGATGAGCACCGAAACCCTAGAGTCAGATTCGACTGGCTTTCGAGCAAGGGAACCTTTACCTTTACCTTTTTACCCCTGTTCCATTGCCAATTTCCCTTTTTAAAATGCGCTGCCGTGTGTCCCCCACACATAATGGGAAAACCTAATAGGAGTAATTGTCAGTTGGGACAACTTCACAGTAGTGCCAGTGGCACTTTCATAGAAAAATCTCGCCACACATGAAGCCTTTCTAGTCAGTAGGTTGTCGCCGCAGGTTTCTCCTGCTGGTAATTCGTGACACCGAATCCCTCCCACCCAAAGTGCCCACAATGGAAAAAAATCTCTCCTCCTATTGCCCATCATATTACAACATATTGGGTTCCTCTGCAGGCTTTCCGGATTTCACTGAAGCACTCAAGAATGTAAATAAAAGCCCGGTCACGGTTGTCAGAGTGCAAATGATCCATGTCATTTCTCCTTGGCAGGACTTTGAATTACACACTCCAAAGGCCGCCGGATCTCCTCCCCCCTGCCCATACACACCCGGCAGAGATGGAGGGAAGAGATTCAGAGCACGGTTTTTACAAATTCCTGCTTAACAGGTGGGCAACCCTGCAGAGTTACTCTGGCCTAAGCCCAGTGACTTGAGTGGGCTCAAATGGAAATTGCTCTGCAGGGGGTTGCCCTGGAAATGCAATTATTGATCATCTGCAACCAACTACTCAGGCTGTTCTGAGCTCTTTGCATGGAAGTTGTGTACCGCTTCAACTGGGGCCAGACTTTTGTTGCTACTGGCAGAGAAGTGGAAGAGGAATGAGCATAAGAGGCCGTTTGTTTCTCAGAGAAGGGTCTCCAGATGTCTCGCGGCGATGCCAACAAGCTGAGCATCTGACTCTGAGCACTGGGCTCCAGCTGCGGGACTAGACAAAGCAAGAGCACATCTTTTGTTAGATCCCAGTTTAATGAATGAAGAACACATAAAATCAATGACGGCAGGGTCTCGGGCAGGCCTGCCTGCCTTGTGACCCATCGAGGCGAGTGCCATTTACCAGCCATTGTCCATGACTTGCTAGAGGCTTGCCAACTCCCTCTCCCCCCACCCACCCACCGTGCACGTTTTACTTCCAATTAGGCAGCGAAAAGAGCGGGCCCACCAAGGCCCTGGCAGCCCTAATAGCCCAGCCTGGTCTGATCTCCTGTGAGCTCAGAAGCTAAGCAGAGACGCCACTTGGATGGGAGACCGCCAAGGAAGACTGCAGCTGGTTCAGAGGACGGCAACGGCAAACCACCTCTGCTCATCGATTACTTTGAAAGCTCCATGAGGTGGGACTTCATGGGGTCACCAGGAGTTGGTTCGGACTTGACAGCACACATTACCTTATCAAAGTCCCACATACAGGGATAATGGTCAAATGCAGCTTAGTGGCACACAGTTCGAACAAGCTGGGCCTACAGCAGATGTGGACAGCTGCTTAGATTTTTAAAAAACTATTTGTCTGTACCTTGAGTCCCCGTGTCCTGAAAGCAAGGCACCTCCCTTAACTCCAAATTCCAGTCATGAATAAATCCCATTCATTTCAATAGGACTCAACAGCATCCTAATTGAGGGTGTGCTGTGACTGTTCCCCATTGAAGCAATTTTTCCCTTGGCGATCCAGCAGCAGGAGGGAAAATGGAAACCAACCACTGTCTCATGATACTCTAGGAATTTCCAACATCTCTTTGGTTTTTGCCATAAAGATTTGAGGAATTCCTAGAGTGCCATGCAGTGCTGTTTTTGGCAGCTCCTGCCCACCCAATCTCTATGGCAGCCCCACTTCCCATTATTTTTACTTTACAAAGATCAGGGTTTCATCCAAGCCTTGTAGTATAGAGTATGGTTGTGGAAAGTGCTATCAAGTCACAGATGACTTATAGTGACTCTGTGGTGTTTTAAAGGCCAGAGCTGGTTTGTTATTGAACCACAGAACCATAGAGTTGGAAGGGACCTCCAGGGTCATCTAGTCCTACCCCCTGCACAATGCAGGAAATTCACAAATACCTCCCACTCCACATTCCCCCAGTGACCCTTGTTCCATGCCCAGAAGATGACAAAAAAACCCCTCCAGGATCTCTGGCCAAACTAGCCTGGAGAAAAATTGCTTCCTGACCCCAAGTGGCAATCAGCATTTCCCTGGGCGTGTAAGAAAGGGCCACAAGAACTAAGCACTGAGGCAACCCTTCCTGGAAGAGAGCATATATTTAGACACTGCCTCCATATGTAGGCACCATTCTCATAGTCAGGCAATGATGTGGAGGTGGGGGGTTTACAAAGCTGCTATGCTTGTGTCCACTCTTCCATCTGTGGTCAACATGTGGAAGGGTCATGTGTACAGGGCCACTGAGTGTTCCCCTCTCTGGTTGACATTGGCTCACCAGGATCTCATGTAGAAGTCTTTCACATCACCTAGAACCCAATCCTTTTAACTAGAGATACTAGGGATTGAACCTGTGACCTTGCACATGCCGAGCAGATGCTCTGCCACCGAGCCACGGTCATCACCTCAGCCCTTCCGCATGCCAAGGAGATACTCTGCCACTGAGCCATAGCTCTCCCCCACCCCAGGATCTGCTTGCTCCTTCAGAGGGAACACACAGGAAGCAAGTTCTCAGCTACATCGGAAGCTGTCTGGCGTGTAATTTGTCCCCAGACAGAGCTTTTGAAATTGTATTTCATGCAGAAGTAGAGAAGAACGCTTAATTTGAAATGCAAACAAAAGCAAAAATACACAAGGGTATAATTATTCTCAATCACATACTATTTTGCAAACTACAAGGGCACCTCAAACTGTATTTTTACCTCTCCTTCCCTCCCAGTTCTGCACAGGTGAATCAGATGATGGTAATTTCTTTCTACATGTCATTTGTCATTCACAAAACTTCAGTGCTGTTTGTTAATTGTAAAGAATTTATGTAAGATCAACTTTTTATTTCCTTGTTGAGGACTAATGTGGCAGTTCTAAGAACATTTTCCTGGGAGTAAATCCCGTGGAATAAAATGGGACTTACTCCTAAGTAGACTTGCTTAGGATTGCTTCCTAACAGTCCTATCATAAGAACTCTTTCCTGGAAGTAAGACCCACCTGAGTAGGATTCTTCTTAAGACTGATGCTTTACAGTGCAATCCTAAACCAAGTCACATCCTTCTAATTTGATTGACGTCAGCAACCTTAGAAGGATATAACTCTGTTTAGGACCCCAACTGTCAGAGTTAGGCCAGGCTGAGTTTGAGACAGGCTCACCCAATAAACTTCCATTCTAGGAGTGGGGATTGGAACCAAATTCTCCCAGGATCCTAGTCCAGCATGCTATCCACTACGCCATACCGGTTTGGTGTAGTGGTTAAGTGCGCAGACTCTAATCGGGGAGAACTGGGTTTGATTTTCCACTCCTCCACTTGCACCTGCTGGATGACCTTGGGCAAGCCATAGTTCTGGCACAGCTGTTCTTGAAAAAGAGCAGTTTCTGTCAGAGTTCTCTCAGCCCCACCTTCTTCACAGGGTATCTGTTGTGGGGAAGGGAAGGGAAAGGAGTTTGTAAGCCGCTCTGAGAGTCCTTTGGGTAGTGAATGGTGGGGTATAAATCCAATCTCTTCTTCTCTTCTTCTTCTTCTCAGAATCATCTCAGTTAGAATCCAGGGTCATCTAATCCAACCCCCTGCACGATGCATGTAATTCACAAATACCTCCCCCCACACATACCCGCAGTGACCCCTGCTCCATACTCAGAAGATGGCAAAAAAAACCCTCCAGGATCACTGGCCAACGTGGCCTGGAGAAAAATTGCTTCCTGATAGCAATAGCAATCGGCATTTCCCTGGGCGTGTAAGAAAGGGCCATGAGAACTAAGCACTGAGGCAACCCTTCCTGCCCTCCCTCTCATGATCTGCCTAAGTTCACAGAATCGGCATTGCTGTCAGGTGGCCATCTAGCCTCTGTTTGAAAACCTCCAAAGAAGGAGAGCCCACCACCTCCCAAGGAAGCCTGTTCCACTGAGGAACCGCTCTGTCAGGAAGTTCTTCCTCATGTTTAGCCAAAACCTCTTGATTTAATTTCAAACCCTTGGTTCTGGTCCGACCTTGAGCAACGCTTTACAATGAATAGCTGGAAAAGGCTGCAGCCAGTTGCTTTTACCCTGTAGTGAGCCAGGGATATACTGGCACTGCCAGAATCTGTCGGAAGGGAAGCACCAGAAGGAGTTACAAGAGAGTCAGACAGAGGCAAACTGAGTTTCCTTCCTGTTTATTCTCCTGCTTCTGTCCCTTTGATGGGTAGACTGATACTCTCAGGGAATTGTGTTGCCCTGCAAGGCACTTAATGTGCTCTTATGAACTATAAGACCCAAGTTATATGAACTTGGACTGTGCAACGTTATGATTAAGGGATTGTACAGCATGGTAATACACTATGATGCCCATGGAGACTGCACCCTTGAGAGAAGGACACCTTCCTTTCTGCGTTGCTGTTCCAGTGGATTCTTCAAGGTTACCAGCCCTCTTACCTGATGGGAGATGGATTGGTTCTCTAGTCTGCACAAAGCATCAGATGCCATGCCAGGCCAAAGCATGAGGACAGAGAACTCCGAACACCATTAGGAGCTCCCTCCAAGAGACGCAGGCAATCTCCTTCCCCCCCCCATCTACCTGAAAAGCTGCACGTAACCAGGAGGCTCTACACATGGTTGCTTGGCAACTGATCACTCGCCCATCAACAAGCTGGCTAGGGCTATCAAAAGACAATGGCCTTAGCCTGATGACTCAGCTCACCTACACCCAGGTGCCAGACTCCAGTCTAAGTTGCTGGTTCTCAATACTGCCCACTCCCCTAGACCCTTCCCCCTTGAACCCAACACCAATCAGCATGTTTTGGGGACGGACTAGTAGGAGGTGGGCCAAGACATGTGACCAGCTTAGGCCACCCCCAAGAGACATGTGACTAGGACGTGTGGCCAGCCTGGCCCTGAGCCCCCTCATAAAAGGGGGCACTCAGCCATATGGTCTCTCTCTCTCTCCCCCCCTCAACAATCTCTGTATTCTCTTACTCTTGAACTTGTGGCTACCTTGTCCTAAGGCTCTTGGACTGCAGCCAGAGTCTTCCATCTGCTTTCTGCTGGTTCAGTTTGCACTCTCCATTTTCCTAGCATAATCCCCATTTTTCTATAATTCCCTTATTTTTCCATTTGGAAGCCTTCATCTCATCAGAACAGGTAACTATTGCCCAACCAACGAATATCCTGCTCATGCAAATGTGCTCATTATCTATCTTTATTTTCTAGTACTGAATAATTGTGTGTATGACTGTGTATTGTCTGTGTGTGAAGACTACAGTAAAGACGTCATTTTAACCTAACTGCAGCCTCTGTGTCTGTTACTGGTACCTCTGGAAGGGCGGGACCTCTGTAGACACTGGTGTTCATTCCCTAATTTGCCTATTGCCAATTAATAATCATAATTCCCCCATATTAATAAGAAATTAAGGCAGTTTGCCTAACAATTGCTTCTTCCTTCCATTCAGTCTCTCTCTCTCACACACACACACACAAAGAAGGAGAACATTTGCTCTCCATCTTTGCACCATGGATGCCATCTCCATCTGCATCCATCCAGGTGGTTAGAAAGGTATCTCTCCCTATCTCTCACTTTGACTATCTAGAACAGGGATGGCCAAACTGTGGCTTGGGGGCTGCAGGGCAGCTGGGGAAGTTAAATATCATTAGCAAATAAATATCATTGGACAAATAAATATCATCAATGTCTGCTTTTATCGCTTTTCTTATTATTTTTGGCAGTCTCGTTTAATGTTAATAAAAAGCAAATTTGCATATTTTCCAGTTAAAAACTTGTAATATTTGTTCATGTCTTGCAGCTCCCAAACATCTCATGTTTATTCTATGTGGCTCTTACATTAAGCAAGCTTGGCCACCCCTGATCTAGAACGTAGTTCCTAAATAAAGGTTCTGTTATTAGTTTAAAATTGGCAAGTGCCTCTGTGTGGCTTTGTAACTTCACTAGCACACACAGAACAAAAGAGAAGCTTCTGTTGCATGTATACCTTGGGCACTCTGTTACAGTAGGATACAGACTACTGGCCTACTATATGTATCCACATTACAGAATCCACATTCTTTGGAAATCCCAGGAAGGCCATTTCAGCACGCTGTCCTTCGCAGAGGTGAGGGTGGAAGGGATGGGATTTGACACAGTCTGTGGAAAGGGAGAGCCAACCAGCTTGACGTGTCATGCCTTGGCATGCAGAGTTGGCATGTAACTTTAGGGATGGGGGTGGAGGAAGCCCACTTAAAGGGGCAACATCCATCTCCACCCCCTCTTGTCAATTTCAGAGTAGGTGCAAGCAGATTGTCAGTTTGGGACCAAGTAGGAATTTTTGCCCCCTTTGGCACCATTGTCTAAGCTGGGGGGAGGTGGCATTGCCTACTCTACCCTGAAAATAGCAGAGCAGACTTGTCGGGTTTAAGGTCCTAGTATTTCCATGTGGTGGCAGCAGTGTGAGTCAAGTCGACTGAGTGGTACGCTGTAAAGCTTAGGTGAAGGGGCAGTCCTCAGATCAGGAGCCTGGTCCTTGGTGCCATCATGGAACTGAGACAGGAGCCCCCCCTTGAAGGATGGCATTATCCTTGACTCATAAACCTGGCAAGTAGAGGGAAAGGATGTGGCACACATCTCCCTTGAGCAACAATTATGCTTGGCGAGGAGACAATTGAGCCATACGCAGTTGATGGCTCAGGTCTTGGACACAGGGTGGCTCAACCTGTAGACATCCGGGATGTGCAGACAGAGGGTACCTGACTTGTTTACATCCCATCAATGGCCAGCATTGTGAGTAGGTGGGGCTTTTTTGTAGAAAAAGCCCAGCAGGAACTTATTAGCATAATAGGCCACACCCAACAGCACAAACTCATTAGTACATTAGGCTACACCCCTGACAACACAGTTCATTGGCATATTAGGCCACACCCCATTTTACCAGAAGCGTGGCCATCCAGCCACACCCACCTTTTGCTTCTTATTCTGTTTACCTTGTTTGTTGTCAAAACCCAGGGCTTTTATTGTAGCAGGAACTCCTTTGCATGTTAGGCCACACAGTCTGAATGTAGCCAGTCCTAATGAGTTTCTGCTGTTGGGTGTGGCCTATTATGCTAATGAATTCCTGCTGGGCGTGGCCAACTTGGGAGCCAGCTGGAACTCCATTCCTGTGCGTTCCTGCCCAAAAACAGCCCTGTGAGTAGGTATGGAATGGGCTGGTACCCTGGTGTTGCAGATCCCTTGAGCAATGTACACTTAAATAAAGTTCTCTTTTATTATCCCAGTGAATGGTGTCAGATCTCCTTATTCCGTGTCTGCTTGCAAAAAACCTTTGCCTGTGAGCAATGAAAACCAGATCCTGCACATCCTGTACATGACATATGGTGGTCATACCTCACCATACAAGTGCAAGTCATAACCCACTTATCCCCAACCCAGCAAGAGGCTTTCAAGGCAAAAGAGAAGCACTGGTAGTTTGCCACTGCCTTCCTCTGCAGAGCCTTCCTTGGTGGTATCCCATCCAATTACCAACCCCGCTTAGCTTTCCTGATCAGACAAGATTGGGCCACACCATGCCCTCCCGTGGTGCTCATTACATGCATGTTTTCCGGTAACTACGATGCGCTCTCCCACACAGCGATGTGAATACAGCCTGAACTTCAAAACACTTGAGACAAGCAGGACCAGCTCATTTCCACAGAATATGCCGTCACTGAAAACCGGAGGATCATGTTGTCCATCATGAATATGCATGAAGTACATTTAAAATCCTGTCTATAATTGGAATTTCATGTTCCCCTCTGGGATTTGTACCACTGAGCTGGGCAAATACTTTACAAGCCCAGGGAGAGACTCGGGAGGTGAGGGAGCAACATCAAAGGTAAATAGAAATTAAATATGAATGAGCTGAAGCTCCAGCATTAGAGAGTAATTTGAGGTCACAGGCTGCTTTGCGGTCCTTTCTTATCTTGCCGGGGCGCAGGGATAATGTAGCAGTGTTCAGTCAGGCCCAGGTGTCGCACAAGAACCAGCACGGCTCGTCTGTTTCTCAGTTTCAGCCACTTAAGACCTGGGTTCGATGCTGTTGAGAAGCTGCCCTAGAGCATTGTGGTATATTTGTGCCCCTCCCAGGTTTTCCCCAGCTGTTCTCTGATCTTTCCCACTCCTGCTTTTATGCAAACCTTTGGGGACGATTGCCACAAAGCCTGGATCTGGCTGCCTCTGGATGGGAGAGTTTGGATGTTCTCAGTCCCACCCACTTGGCAGCTGTTTTCACTGCTGCTGCAGTGACCATTTCCTCGCCCCCCAACTGAGGGATTCCCCCCCCGATAAGTGGCATATCGATATATACTGAGGACATATGGATATATCCTGTGCTAAAGGGATTTCTTTGGTGGCGCACTAAATAAGGGAATAAAGCGGTACTTGAAAAATCGACAAACAAGATTAGATTAATCCAGGGGAGAAAAAAGGTAAGGTAATTTGGAATTGTGTTATAAATTAATAATGGAATTTTCAGGATATAGCTCATTTAAAAAATTGTCTCTAATTGGATGGAAACCTTTATTTGAAATTTTGACTAAGACATTGAATGGACATATCAGAGGATATCATTTCACAGAAATGGAGTCAATGAGAATTATGTAAACTTCATCCAACTAGATGGAAGCTGTCCCTCCCCCGTCCTTTTCTTCTTGCTTAATTATTCATGTTTTTATATTTTATTGTTAGTGTTTTTGTGCTCCTTTTTGTTGGAACACTACCATAATAAGCCGGCATTATTTATATTGGAAATGAGGCTACAGATGGTTTTGTTTGTTGGTTTTTATTGTGTAGTGGGTTGGACGCATAATGAAACCACAGACACAGACGCAGTGATCAGCATGGTTTGCTATTACACAACAAAGACAACGTTACCTGGCCAGGTGGCCAACTATATACAAGTGAAGGGGAACACCCCCTGGTGCCATTGGCGGGTTTAAATTCCCGCCACCATTCCCACTGGTTCCCTTAAGCTGGAGCCAGGAGCCCCAGTCCCATTGTTCACCGGGACTCAAGCTCATGCTCTGTCGCTGACAGCCTGAAGTGGTCAGCGGACACAACAGTTTTGTTGCTGTCATTCATGTGGATATACTGTAGTGATTAGTGGGGAAGGAAATAATTGAAAAAGCTCCCCAGAGGTGCAGGAGGGGAGGAACTGGGACAGGGGAAATTCAGGGAAACCCAGCATCTGGGAGCCCTGTTGCTCACCCGCTGCATAGGCAGTCAAAGCAACCATAGGGCTACCAAATGACAGTCTCACCATGCATTTATTCAGTGGGTTTTTAAAAGCAATGCTTAAATGTGTTTGTGTGTGTGTCCCACGCCACATCACATCCATCACACTACGCAGCCTTACACTGAATCAGGCCAGGGGTCCACCAAGGCCAGTACTGTCTACTCAGACTAACAGCAGCTCTCCAGGGTCTCGGGGTGAGGTCTTCCCCATCGCTGACTTTCCACATCACCCAACAGCTTTCTCTTTCTAGCCTGCGCCAACACCATGCACATGTCCAGTGGTGCCACTTAGAAACAGCAGGGAAGAAAAGATTGGATTTATACCCCGCCCTTCACTACCCAAAGGAGTCTCACAGCAGTTTACAATCTCCTTCCCCTCCCCACAACAGACCCCCTATGAGGCAGGTGGGGCTGAGAGAGCTCTGAGAGAACTGTGACTGACCCAAGGTCACACCAGCAGCTGCACATGGAGGAGTGGGGAATCAAACACGGTTCTCCCAGATTAGAGTCCACATTCCTAACCATTACACCAAACTGGGAGGGCCTCCCCCTGCCCATATTTAGGATTGCCAACATCCAGGTGCGTCCTGGAGACCTCCTGCTTTTACAACTGATCTCCAGGTGACAGAGATCAGACCCCTGGAGAAAATGGCTGCTTTGGAGGGTGGACTCTGTGGCATTGCACCCCACCGAGGTCCCTCCCCTCCCCAAACCCCACCCTCCTCAAGCAGAAAGGGATCAGCCTGTGCTCAGCTCTCATGGCCCTTTCTTATGTGCCCAGGGTAGTACCACTTTGGGGTCAGGAAGAAATTTCCCTCCAGGCCGGATTGGCCCAGGGTTCTGGAGCTTTTTTGCCTTCCTCTGGGCATTGAGCAACTGGGGAGTGGGGAGAGGGAGGCAGTTGTGAGTTTCCTGGACTCGATGACCCTTGAGGTCCCTTCCAGCTCTAGGTTTCTATGTTTCCCCAGGACCACATGGTGGCCAGTTCACTAATTCTATGAACGAGGTGATTATCAGTGCAATAATAAATAGGGTTTATTTAGGAAGATATAACTTTGTTGTTTTTGTTGTTCAGTCGCACAGTCGAGTCCAACTCTTCGTGACCCCATGGATCAGATCACGCCAGGCCCTCCTGTCTTCCGCTGTCCTCTGAAGTTTGCTCAATTTCATCTTCGTCGCATCGATGACACTGTCTAACCATCTCATCCTTTGCCGTCCCCTTCTTCTTTGACCTTCAGTCTTTCCCAGCATCAGGGGTTTCTCCAGTGAGTGCTCCCTTCTCATTTGGTGGCCAAAGTATTTGAGCTTCAACTTCAGGATCTGGCCTTCCAGGGAACAGTCAGGGTTGATTTCTTTTAGGATTGAATGATTTGATCTCCTTGCAGTCCAAGGGACTCTCAAGAATCTTCTCTAGCACCATAGTTCAAAAGAATCTATTCTTCCGCGCTCGGCCTGTATGACTGGAAACAGTGTCAATGAATCTAGATACTAGGTATGCATCCTGAAAATACTAATCTCTCTCTTGGGGGTGGGGGAGAATGTTTGTTTCCAAAGAAGACAGCATTGATATTTGTTTACTTCATTTATACTCCACCTTCCTTGCTGAGAATCAAGGATGATTAAACAATTAATACAATGTGGAGAGAACAGGATAAAACGCACACCCAGGGCTATTTTTGGGCAGGAATGCACAGGAAGGGAGTTGGGCTGGCTCCCGAGTTGGCCACGCCCAGCAGGAACTCATTAGCATAACAGGCCACACCCAACAGCAGAAACTCATTAGGATTGGCTAACTTAGGGGTGCGTGGCCTAACATGTAAAGGAGTTCCTGCTATTAAAAAAGTCCTGGGTTTTGACAACAAACAAGGTAAACTGAATGTGAAGCAAAAGGTGGGTATGGCTGGATGACCACACTCCTGGTGACATGGGGTGTGGCCTAATATGCTAATGAGCTGTGCTGTCAGAGATATGGCCTAATATGCTAATGAGTTTGTGTTGTTGGGTGTGGCCTATTATGCTAATGAGTTCCTGCTGGACTTTTTCTACAAAGAAACCCCTGCGCACAACCCACAGTGAATACAACTGGATTATAAAATCAGAGAACAAAGCACTAAAAGCAGTATAGTACATACAACCAACAATTCAAGAGAGATGGATTTCAGAAATAGGAGAACAATGTAAAAAAAGATAGATACCAGGAACAAAGCAATGGCTACTGCCTAAAAATTCACAGATGTTACATACATACGTTAATTTTATAAAAATCCCCTCCTGAATAATTCTGTTTTACACATTCTGCAGAATGGTAAAAGTGTGAAATACCATAAAAGGGAATGAAAAATGCTGTACATATTATTGTTCACTATTTTAACAAAATTGAACTCACCCACATATATTTGTTTTTCATTTACCGGTCGATGCTTTTATTTATTTTCTTTCCTTCTGCCCTGTACTCTCTGCCAACAGCACTTGAGCCTTCATTTGCATTTCAGGATGGTCTGTTTCACCCAGATAAAATAAGCAATAAACCACAATGTTAAGCACCCCAGCACAAGCACCAAATAATAATATTAATCTGATCTTGAAAATGCTTCCCATATTGGACTGAATAGCCACATGCAATGATAAACAACCTCAAGACAAATATAAAAGATGCTCTTTATGATGCAGTAAAATGAAATTTTGAGAACCTGGTGGATTCTCAGAAAATGTGGATTTCCAGTGTGTATGCATATGAGGTTTTGGAGGTCACTGATTCATAGCGTCACCATAAGTCAGAAGCACACATGTATGAGGCAGGATTTAATTTGAACCCAAGTTCTTTCTACAAAATATTCCACCTTGTCCCAGATGTGTGGTAGCAGGTACTGTACTCCCCAGGCAAGGAAAGTCACTCTGCCTACGTTTAGAGGTAATCTCTTCTTTTCCCATTTAGCTCTGCGTTTCAAGGTTGTGCCTGATACTGAGAAACAGACACAGGGTATATGATTTCCAGGCACCAGCATCCCTCATTACATAACTATTACTCCTTATCCAACTGTGAGTCATCCATGTTCTACACTGCATCCTTTGTTCATGGGCATCATCAAAGAACGGAATGTTTTGTATGGTGGAGGCCTCCCACACGCCCACCAGAGTTTCATACTGTACATTAAAAAAAAGGACTAAAAGAAAATGCCATCACACGACACATGGATTTTATACGCCACTTTTAAAATCAGGCTTCATTGTATGCTCAAGCCATCACGGCAGCATGCACGCAACTGGGCAAAAAGTAAAAGTAGAGGAAATGGAAGGGGAAGAGAAAGTACTCACTAAAAGGTCTTGGCAGTGTAGTTCTCTCTATGAGAGATCTGACCAACCTACTTATGTATTTCTAGATTCCATCTGCCCACCAATGCTGTACGTGCTGTTTTATAGGGGCTCTGCCCCAACAAACTCTGTGGGCTAACCCCAAAAGCGGCGTTTGGTCTTACTTTTCTTGTATATCGATTAGTATTTTCAATAGTGGCTTCCTCTGCTGCTTCCTCTAACGTATTATTCCAATATGCACCATTTATTTTTTTTATTTACGTTACTTATAGATCATCTTTCTCACTGAAACTCCAAGCAGATTACACATCATAAAATCAATGAAATTACTAGGGTGAGACATATAAAAAGCAACGCAATAAGACTGGGATTGCAGAACTCTGAAACAAAGCAGAACTCGGCACCAAGCATAAGTGGTAAAACATGACATGTCGAACAAGCAGTAAATGGAACTACATACAAGTAGAAATGCAGTGATACATAGTAGTAAAGACATTGTGCTCAAGAAGACCTCTTAATTTGCATATCATTTGAAGGTTAATTGTATAAAGGAGGACACAGATTTTACCATCACTGTCTGTGCCACCTCCACATTCCTGGCTTCTTATATACTCGCTCAGGTAATGTCCAGAAACCTCCACCTGTCTTGAGATTTTTAGTGATAGACTAACTAGATTGTTATCGCATTACACTGTTATAATGATCTATGTACGAGGTCCTCTAAGCACCTAGTTATTTTTTAAAATGGGAACTTCCTAGCCCTTTTCTTTGCGGAGATATAACAGGGAAGGTGAATCTCCAGAACAAAAAGTAAACCTCTAGCTCTTTTTGTTCTGGAGATTCACCTTCCCTGTTAATGAAAACTGGGGATTCAGAGGAACCAGAACACTGTTGCACTTGTAATACTAAAGCCCTCTAGCTATTGTCATTTTATTTGTAAGAGTCCAAAACAAGCCCTCCAGTTGCAAGGAAAATTGAGGATGCAAGGGGCTGAGGGAAGGCAGAGGGCACTGATGTGTGCAGGACCCTGAAGAATGAGCTGCTTCCCAGCCAGACCGCTTGATCACACTTGGGCTGTGCTCCTCCCAAAAGATCAGAGGAAAGGAGGTCTGGAAAATGCCATACTCTGCTTTCAGTGCTGGGCTTATGCAGACCAAGGCTATGAACAGAAAGTCTTCAATCAGAAGCAAAATTCTGGGGCAGGCTTCCTTGTGACCCACTGAGCCAAACACAGCCTTCTGGCCATTTATGGTTGTCCCTTAGACATTCAGTAGACCTCTTAGTTCTGTCTACTGCCTCTAGACGATGCTGTTTATTTGGTAGGCTGCAGCACAGGGCCGGAATGAAGTAATTAAATTTATTTTACTTTATGAGATTTCATAAAGTATCTACTTGAGGGACCGCCTTTCCCCATATGTGCCCCAGAGAGCACTGAGGTCAGGGACCCAGAGTCGCCTGGCTCTTCCTGGCCCGAGAGAGGCCAGGTTGGCTGCTACCAGAGCCAGGGCCTTTTCAGTGGCGGCTCCATACTGGTGGAATGAGCTCCTGGAGAACATCAGGGCCCTGCGGCACTGTTAGTTTTAGGATGCTAGGTAGAAGGTATATTTTAGTGTAATTTAACACATTGTTTTATTGATTGAATGTTGTTAGCCGCCTTGAGCCGATTTTCGGCAAGGCGGGATATAAATGGAAAATAATCCTGTCCTTATATAAATATTGGAATTTTGGTTCCAGAACATTCTATGCTTGCCATAATTGATTCGGCTCAAGAACTGGCAGTCAGAAGACACTGGCCAGGGCTGACTGGCTGCTTCACAAAGTCCCGCCCACGTCAGCCCCGGTCAGTGTTTTCAGCTCAGTCTGCTCCAGTCCTTCGACAGGAGAGGACCGTCTGGAGTGTGAGCGCAGGGACAGGCCCTCAAGGCTGAGGCAAGTGAGAGAAGCCCTTTTCCACCCCCCACACCATCCCCTGGGCCTTCTATGAGGGGACTAGGCCCAGAGAAGGCCTTTTCCGTCCCACACACGCCATCCCCTGGGCCTTCTATGGGGTACTAGGCCCAGAGAAGGCCTTTTCCACCCCCCACACGCCATCCCCTGAGCCTTCTATGGGGCACTAGGCCCAGAGAAGCCCTTTTCCGTCCCACACACGCCATCCCCTGGGCCTTCTATGGGGTACTAGGCCCAGAGAAGGCCTTTTCCACCCCCACACGCCATCCCCTGAGCCTTCTATGGGGCACTAGGCCCAGAGAAGCCCTTTTCCGTCCCACACATGCCATCCCCTGGGCCTTCTATGGGGTACTAGGCCCAGAGAAGGCCTTTTCCGCCCCCCACACGTCATCCCCTGGGCCTTCTATGGGGCACTAGGCCCAGAGAAGCCCTTTTCCGCCCCCACATGCCATCCCCTGGGCCTTCTATGGGGGCAGTAGGTCCAGAGAAGCCCTTTTTCCCCACACACTGCCTACTGCCCCCATAGAAGGCCCAGGGGATGGTGTGTGGGGACAGAAAGGGCTTCTCTAGGCCCAGAGAAGCCCTTTTCTGCCCCTCTTCCCTTCCTTTCCCCCTTTTCCTTTCTTCCTCTCTCCTTTCTTTCACTCTTCCCCCTATTCCTTCCTTCCTTCCTTCCTCCAACCCTCTCTCCCTTCCACCTCCCTCCCTTCCTTTCTAGGGCCCGTTGTCTTTCACCACAATGGGCTTTGCTCCCTAGTAAATAAATAAATAAATAAAATTCTGTTGAACTAAACATAAAACCACATTGGACATATTGTTTTGTAGAAGTCTGATTTTGGTATTTTTTGCAGCACAGGGCTGGCATTCAGCTTCACTCCGAACACGAGTTGTAGTTATGTGCTGTGCCATGCAGTTTCTTTCATCCCTGTCGTAGTGGGCTTAGCAAAGGCTTTAGTTCTCGTGAGCTACAACAGCCACTGTGTGGCCTGCATGCTTATCATCAGGGCAACAGAATGCAGGAGTTCCACTGGGGTAGGTTTAGATAAACACTTAGATCAGATGAGACCCGCTGGTGTGGCTCTCAACCAACAGCCATGCAACCCAACGAATGCTGAATTATGATAGTTTCTTCACCAGCAGAATAATACCCATGGAAAATGTTTCTAAGAACTCAGTCTGCCCATGGATCTGTTCTGCAAAGTCTACATAGCATCAGTTTTGCATCCTAGCATGACGTATTTAAGTGCTTCCCTCTCCATTGGATATTTGTTTGTTTGCTAAGAAAAATGATCTGGCAAAATTATTCTTGTGGAAACAAATAAGCATCATGATAGAACGCTGCCCCCATTGTTTACAAACTGAGACTAATGACCAAGAATTGACTTGGGTTCTACACAGCATTTGTGGAACGTTTATAGCACCGTCAACAATTTCCTGGAAGTCACATTAAACAGACTTGGGAAGGATTTGGAGAAGACCTGGTTAGGATTATTCTTTTAGTACCTCCTCTATTATATGCAAAAGCATTCTCTCTCCATGAAAGGTGTTGGTTCCTTTTGTGCTTCTGTTTGCATTCACTTTTGCGCATATGGAAAAAAGCCCCCAGATACAAAATCCACTAAACTCTTGTGGGATACCAGAAAATGAAAATCTGTTTGTGCAATGGTAAAAGACCAAACAGAACAATGCCATATGATCCATGCCATCGTGTTTACAGTAAAACCTTTCTTAACCTATGCGTCAGCCTCCTTGAACACATCTCTCATACACTAGTAAGCCATGGCCTAGATGAAACCTATGCTACTTTGCAAAGGATGCACATGCCAGAGGGTAAGCATTCTTCCTACGCTGAGTCTCCTCAAAATGTATCACTCCCCCTAGATGTACAAACTGAAAACAATTCAGTGTGTAACTGTCTTTTCTGGGTTGTTGGCTAATGTATTTCTTGAAGAGTCAGAAGATAACAGGCACGGAAGTAACCTTTGCTGTCCTTTTTAAATAAACCATAGCTGATACTCAAGACCACTCAATAGAGGAGCAAAGCAAATAAGGACATTCTTGGACAGATTCTGTATACCGATCCATTCTCCAAAAGTATCTGGATGTATGGAGCCAGGCCTGCCCACGATGCATAAAACCAGTGCTTGCAGCTCATAATACTTTGCCAGAACAGTCTCTCAGTTAATGGATGCCAAGCTCCCTTGAAGAAATGCCTCAGCCCCCCTCTGTTCCGCAATAAAATTTTACACTGAATGTATCTCCTTCCACTCTCCCAGCCCGTCCTCCCAGCATGCTGTCTGGCCCTTGTAACATCTTGCGGCAGCGATCTCTGCCATTCTCTTTGTGCTTCTAGGAAGCCAGCTTTCCCAGGCAGGAAACCTCCTGTTGAGATCTGCACATCTCGGTTTGTAAAGAAGCTTGGCAGCTTTCCTGACTAAGAGAAGTTAACAAACAATGTGTCTAAAGAAGATAATTAGGGATCAGGAGGACCTCTTCCAAGAGCCAGTGCTTCACAGCAGACATGCTGTTTGGGTAGCCAGTTGTGATGATGAAGCATTAACCCCTTTGCAATTGAAGCACACCATGGAATGTCCTTTCCCTTGAGGCTAACCCTGAAGCCTGAATGATTCCCTCTCAAAACGGGGCTTTTATTATCTGCTTCTAGCCTGAAGCAAGGATATTTATGAACATCATTTTAGGCCCCTGAATGTGATTTTATGCGCTCCTCCGCCGGTTGTTTTTAGAAACTTGTTTTTAATGGTCCGTTTTCATACCGGTTATTTTTATGACGTCAAGATTTCCAGGGTATAGGGTTGCCAGCTCTGGGCTGAGAAATTCCTGGAGATTTGGGGATGGAGTCTGGGGAGGGCAGGGCTTGGGGAAGGGGAGGGAACTCCCTTGGGGATCGTGCCACAGAGTCCACCTTCCAAAGCAGCCGTTTCCTCCAGAGGAACAGATCTCCGTTGCCTGGAAATCAGTTATAATTCCAGGAGATCTTCAGGCACCACCTGGAAATTGGCAACCGTAACAGGGTATAAGCTTTTCAAGCATCAAAGCTCCCTTTGTCAGATACCAGAAGGGCATGAAAGCTCATACCCTGAATAAAACCTTGTTGGTCTTAAAGGTGCCCCACTGGACTCAAACTTTGTCAGAGATGTATTTGATGAAGAGCTTTGACTCCCCAAAGCTCACACCCTGAAAACCTTGTTGGTCTCTACTGGACTCAAATCTAGCTTTTCTACTGCAGACCAACACAGCAACACACCTGAAACTATTTTTTACGCTGTCGTTTTTATGGTTTTATTGCATTGAGGTGCCTTGAACAAGTCTCTGGACAGGTGGCTTGTAAATGCTCCACAAGAAGGATCCCACCTCTACCAGCTCTTAGGGAAATGGGCTCGCTCCAGGCTCTGCATAAGGGCGCAGGAAGCAACCGCACTCATAAAGTCGAAAAGGAGCTTTCCAAATACCTAAGAGAGATCATATTTGTGACGCCCTCATCCCGTCGAACAGGTTTTGCCGTTCCTGCTGAAGCGCCATCCGATGCAAGATGAACAGGGCCGAACGCTGCAGTGCCACATATGTGCAAGGGAACTGTCCCAGCTATTCAGACATTCTACACTGATAGATACCAGGGGAACAATACATCGGGTTGTTTGTAAAACTGTCGAAATACAAGGGAAAATCTTATCTAGCTTTCATCCTTGGAGTGTGGAGATGAAGCCTTTGCCTCAGCAAACAAATAAAATGTGACCTGAATGTCGTCCGAAGAAATAACATGTCATCTAGATAGTTTGGTACACAGAAAAGAATTACTCATACGCTTCCAGAAACAACAGTCCTAATCCTTAACATACTATTTTCCACCTAGGGTTGCCAGCTTTGGCAGGGAAAGTGATCATTCATTCATCCATTAATTCGTTCATTTATTTTTAAATATATATTTTTAGTTTTTAATGGAAAAAAATGGGGGTACAAAAAGGAAAAAGGGAAGGGGGATAAAGATTTAGGGGAAAAGATCTTAAATATTTTAAATATTTACAAATAGCAAGGTCCATCACAGATACCAGTGATTTATAATATTTACAATACATATTTCAAATATATTCGTCATATTTGAAGATATTGTCTCTCGCTCAGTCTTAGTAAGACTTTAATAATTGCAACTATTCATAGAATCATAGAGTTCGAAGCGACCTCCAGGGTCATCTAGCCCAACCCCCGGCACAGTGCAGGAACTTCACAAATACCTCCCGCCCACACACCCTCAGGGACCCCTGCTCCGTGCCCAGAAGATGACAAAAAACCCTCCAGGATCCCTGGCCAAACTGGCCTGGCGAAAAATTGCTTCCTGACCCCAAAGTGGCGATCGGCATTTTCCTGGGCATGTAAGAAAGGGCCACGAGAACTAAGCACTGATGCAACCCTTTATTTGTTGTATTTTTGTTTGTTTATTTTTATTCATTAGTTATTTATTTGCTTATTCACTTAATTTATACTCTGCTTTTCTCTCCACTGAGAACCCAAGGCGGCTTACGTTGTTTTCCACTTCTCTGCTTCATCCTCAAAACCAGCCTGTGATGTAGGTAAGGCTGAGAGTATGTGATGGCCCAAGGGTCACCTAGCAAGCTACTGTGGCAGCGTGGGGATTTGAACCTGGGTCTCCCAGATCCTAGTCTGACACTTTAACCACCACACCATGGCATGGTGTAGATCAAGGAGATCTGGCGGGTGGTGAGTGTGGAGGGGGAATTTGGGGAGGGATTTCACCTAGAGTCTATGATATACTATAGAGCAGGGGTGTCAAACATAAGGGCTCTGATGCGGCCCGCAAGCAACTAGTGCAAGGGAGGGAACAGGAGACTGCTGGGGGGTAGTGGGCGGAGCCAGTCCGACTGTGACTTCAGCATGGTGGATCTGTAGCAGTCAAGCAGCATGGGACCCTCTACCCAGTGCTGCACCACTGGCTCTTCAGGTCACCCATATGGGTTTTCCTTTGCACTCCCCTCCCAGCCCGTGGGCCTTGCGGTGAGGATACAACAACTCGAAGTTTACCAGCTGCTGTCCTTTATACAGCTTATATTTCCAGTACCCTGCGTTACGCTTTATGGCACACATGGCCTGGCCCGACAAAGTGATATTTATGTCAGATCCAGCCCTTGTAACAAATGAGTTTGACACCTCTGCCACAGAGTCTGCCCTGTGAAGTTGCCATTTTCTCCAGGGGTACCGATCCCTATAGGCTGGATATATCAGCTGTAATTCTGGGAGAAGTCTCGGCCCCACCTGGAAGTTGGCAACCTTATTTCACACTCATCTGTAGCAATGTAGGAACCTATTCACCATGATGCCGCTGTGGAAGGTGTTGGAATAAAGCGTGGGCTGGGCTGATTGTGCCAGTGTTTCCCACCCGCTGTGCCCCACCACAGTGATGGTTAATCGAAGGCTCCAAATTTCTTGCGACTGTAGAAGAAACCCTGGTAGACACCGCATGGTTGCTGGGCTGTATTTGAAAGATGCCTGGAGAATAAAGAGGAGGAAGGGAAGGCCCGTTAGTTGCTCCAGGGGTTAGCCGCAAGCAGAGGAGGTGGGAAATGGTGAATTCCACCATGACAACTGACCCAACCTTGTATGGTCATTCAGCCTGAGAGACAGACCACATGAGGGGCCCCAGATCATGCAGTTGGGCCGGATGCCCCCAACTATCCTACCTTTTTTGGGGGGGTGAGTCTTGTGTGTGGGGGGTGTAGGTGCGCACACGTCTGGAAGTCATGGTTGACTTCTGGTGACTCCTAGTGGGTCTTGGAAGTTTCAGAGAGATGTCTTGCTATTGCCTGCCTCTGCATCCCAGCCCTGGTATTCCTTGGAGGTCTCCCATGCAAGTACTTGCCAGAGTTGGCCCTGCTTAGTTTCCAAGATCTGACGAGTTCCTCCTTGCCTGGACTATCCAGGAGCCCCCCAACTACCCTGACGTTCTAATCCAGCCACCTGGGAATAGGGTTGTCATCCTCCTGGCAATCTCCTGGAATTACAATTTATCTCCAGACAACATAAATCAGTTACCCTGGAGAAAACAGATGCTTTGTAAGGGGGCTCTATAGCATTATGGTCCGCTGAGGTTCTTCCTCTCCTCTCCAAGCCCCAAACTTCCAGGAATTTCCTCAGTTCTGAGTAGGCAGCCCTGCCTGGGAATCTCCCGTCTTCCCTCAAAACGAGTTCCCATTTCTGCAGAAGGCGATCAGCCACGACGAAAACGGCTTCTCGGAGCACGTGCAGAGTGCATTTCCCTCCTTGCTGCATAAAACGCTCCACCAACCTGGCACAGGAAAGGCGGTGGGCGGGCAGGAGCCCTGCTCGGCCTTGCAGTAGGCAGGCCTGAGAACGAACCTGGCCAGGCCCTGTGAAATGAGCGAGCGTCCCACGTCGGAGCTGCGGCGGGATTTGCCCGAGAGCGCCTCGCCTCGCCTCCCCGGGCCCGGCTCCGGCAGCAGCAGCAGCAGGGCGGGCGGCGCTGGCCCTTTAAGGAGGAGGGAGGCGGAGGGTGGCTGTTTGGCGCTCCCTTCCCGGGCCTGATCTGCCGCCTCCTCCGGCCGGGGAGCGGCAGAGTCTCGCTCGCAGCCATGCACGGGCTAGGCCAGCCTTGCGCTCTGGCGGCGGCGCTCTTCCCCCCGGGGCTGCTCAGGGTCGTCGTCAGGAGCGTCGCCTTACGGGAAGCGGCCAGCCGGAGCGGGCGGCGGGTTGCCGCGTGGCTCCTCAGCAGCCCCCAGGTGCAGCCTCGCCCGCCAGCCGAGAAGCAGGCGCCGCCGCCGCGCAGGAACCCCCCGCCGGCCAGGTTGGAGTTGTTGGGGCCGGGCCGGGCGTCCCAGCCGCGAAGCCCCCTCCGCTTCTGCCCAAAGAACCAGCCGCCCTTCCTCCTGCTCTTTCCCCTCCGACTGCCAGACATGGAGGCGGCCGGTGCCTGCCGACTGCGCACCGAGGCCGCCCTGCAGGCAACCGGCAGCGACCTGCCCGGTGGGGGGGCCAAGAGCAGCCTCGGATCGCCGAAGGTGGGTGAAAGGCGGTGCTGAGTCGGGCCTTCCGCGGGTGTCCCGTAACCCCAGAACACGCGCCAGCCGTGGAGAAAAGTCTCCGAACATGTGCAGAGGGCTGGGCTCGCCCCTCGCCGCAGCCCGTGTTCGTCTGTCCGTAGTAGTAGAAAAAGGCAAGAGTCCAGAAGCACCTTCAAGACGATTTGTGGCAGGAATATGAGCTTTCCTGAGTCACTGCTCGCTTCTTCGGATGCCGCTAGAAAGCAGCTGAGGCAGGGGGCTGGGGGTGCCCAAGCAAGGTGAAGCCCCCCACACCCTTTCCCGAAACATTTCTGGCAACCTCCGCTGCCAGATGGGCGGGAGGGCACGCGGGGTTTCAGTTGCACGTCCTCTGCGTTAATACTATTCACAACGATATTTATATAACGTTATTACGGAGTGTTCGACTCAGCAGTCTTGTGAGCTCTGTATTATTACCCCCCCCCCGTGGGCGGGTAAGGGAGTTTGCCTTGCGAGGGACTGACCAGGAATCCACCCCCTCCTCTACCTTCGGCAAGGGGGGAAATGTATTTCCCCCTGTGCTTCTGCAGAGCATACGGGACTCTTTCCTGGGGAGTTCATGCCCAGGCCTAAGCCTTTAGGCTCCTGGCTGCTCCGTTTGTTTTGTTTTGGCTGTCAAGTCACAGCTGATTTATGGCGACCCCCTGTGGCTTTTAAGGCTAGAGGTGTGCAGAGGTGGTTGGTCATTGCCTGCCTGTGCTTAGCAATCCTGGATTTCCTTGGTGGTCCCCTGCCCAAATACTAACCAGGGCTGACCCTGCCTAATTTCCAGGATCTGACCAGATTAGTTGAGCCTGAGCTATCTGGGTCAAGCAGCTGTTGTATTACACCAGCATTATCATTTCTTCATGTGCTTTTGGGCAGGGCTCAGCAGTAACCTGGCTCCTGGCTGTGTATCTCTCTTGCCCTTCCTGCTTTCTCTCTGTGTTGTTGCTCAGGAAAGAGCTGAGTTTAGTAATGAACAAGATCCCACGGAGGGGGGGGGTACAGAAAAAGGAGAGAGGGCTAGAGAATCCACCATTTACAATTCTTGAGCCCAGCTATGGAGCTTTAAAAAAACCCAGAAGTAAAGGGAGCAAGTAATGTGTGTCAATGACTGCGTGCTATACAATGTCTTCTTCTCTTGATTATCCTGCACAGTACACAGTACTATACACTTATCACTGATTCCAGAACTTCGCTATCTGAAAATGCCCATCCCATCAGCAGATGAGGCCTTCTTGAGTTTTTCTCATATCATGTTTGCAGAATGTTGCATGTCAATATTGCTGTGTGAGAACCACTGCTGACTTTTCAGATCCTCACATCAGTCGGTGTTTGACAAGTTTGGAAGTGCTAACATGTACGTAAATCAAATTTCTGACACTGTAGACTGGGTGCATAGGAGGATCTAGACCCAGATTGCAAAGAGCTGTGCAGAAACATCAACTGAAAATGGTACATTCCCTGCCTGTGCAACTAGGCATGGGCTGAAGATCTCATTTAAACTGGTTCTTGTGGGATTCCGCTGCCCTCCGTTGTGAGATCTGCCTGTTTATCCCTACTCTGGGCTTCATGTCATTTAAGCGTTTTTTAACCACCATTCTGTGACTGCTAAACTCTCTCAGAAGTTGCTGTAGATTTTCCAGGTTGTGCGGCTGTGGTCTTGGCATTGCACAACCCGGAAAATCTACAGCAACTAATGAACTACGGCTGTGAAAGCCTTTGATAATATATTCTTTCAGAAGTCTTTGGTGAGGTACCTTGTCAAAAGCTTAAAAGTCCAAGCATATGATGTCTATTGGTCACCAATGCTCCCTCTAAGCTGTGGAGTCTTGTGAGCAAAAATTCTACTTTGTGAGCTACTGCCATTAAAATTGTGAGTGAGCAATCTGGCTACTGCATAAATTAGTTTGCTCACCCTCATTTACATGTTTGTTAACCTTCTGAAAGAACCCTCAAAGGTTGGAGAGGTGGTGCTTCCCTTTGCAGAAGCCATGCTGATTTTCCTTAAGGATTTACTCCTGCCGGGGCTTAATAATCCATTTACCAAATTCTGACCACAGCCAAAAATGCAGTAATGGGGCCATGAATCAACACTGGATTTTTCTACAGACCTGGAGGGATCTCCGAGTTTGTAAAAAGTTTTTTAAAAGGTGAGCAGGGTTGAAATTTCCTCAAAACAGAAACAGCAGACTGAGATCTCACAAGATCACGTTCACAACTGAGAGGACTGCCTAGCAACCAAGGCATCATAGCCTCAGCCTACGCAGTCCTGGTCGAAGGTTGCTGCAGCATCGTCTGGGAGAGGAACACAAAATACTGAGTGGGGCAAATTAGAGAAAAGTCTAGGAAGACAGGCAGTAGAAGTGAAAAATGGGAGGATAGGACTCCCATTGGCAGCAGAGGATAGGACTCGCAATAATGGGTTTAAATTAAGGGTGGGAAGGTGCCAGCTGTATATTAGGAAACACTTCTTTCTCGTAAGAGCTGTGCCACAGTGGAATCAGCTGCCTAAGGAGGAGGTGAGCTCCCCCTCACTGGCAGTCCCTAAGCAGCGTCTGGACAAACACTTGCCAGGGATACTCTAGGATCCTGCATTGAGCAGGGGGGTGGACTAGATGATCTGTATGGCCCCTTCCAACTCGGTGGTTCTATGATTCTATGAGTAAAGCCTAGAGAAGGGGAGAACAGGGTGTGCGGAGGAGAAGAGAAGCTGGGAAGAGACAGAAGGTGGGACCAATGTGAGGGATACAGTTTACCTCCCCTGTGAGTCTCATGGGTCCCCAGTTCTGTCTAATAATAGTTTATCTGAAACGGACAATAGGGCAACCAGCTTGTAATTTTATGGATCTCCTCTGGATCCCTTTCATTAAAAATAAGTTGTTACATTTGCTACTCAGATTATATTTTTTGTGACCTACATTCTCTGTGATTGTTGGGATCTGTCTTTCATACCTCTGAAAGCGACCTGACTTCTAAAAGGCACAAATCCCCCCAATCCTTTTATAAATATACTGTGTTCTATTAATGCCCCTTCCTTTTGTGACTCAGTAGTTCCTATGAACCTGAATTCAGATAGTCATCTCTTTGTTTTTATTTCACTTTCTGCTCCTTCGACTTCATGTCTGTGTTTTCCACTGGACTTACGTAGTCCAGATGTTGTGGTCTGGGGCTTTGTTTTGCCTCAGAAGCATTGCCCTTACTTGAAAACCTGCTTGCTTGTGATGTGTACAGTGTCAGTGACCCTAACGCTCATTCTTGATGAGAGTCAATAGCGGCTGTAGAGTTGTTGTGTCCCTTAAATTGCTGGCTTGGTTCTTTTCAGCTGGAAGCACTTGATGCTATTTTGAGGAGAAGTGGTGAAGGAAGAAGAACAGCATAGTAAAAAGGAGTTGGACAGCTGCCAGTTCCCATCACTTAAGGCTCTTGGCCTGGATTCCTTTCTCTTCCCCCTCTTTCTAGACCACCTACAAGTTTGTGGACTTCTTATCCACCTGCCCCTCTCTTGGCTGGGTCCATCTGAACTCCTGTTATGACCTCGGTTGCTAAAAGTGTTAAACATGATTAAGAAATGGTTTTGAGGGGACAGCCCCAAATTAACTGTGTTTGCAAATGACGGCTTGAAAAATAGCACTGCGGCTGAATGGATTCCCCATCCGCAGTAGTTGTGTTTTATGACTGCTGTTTTACATTTTTGGACTCTTGCCCTAAAACACAGTTTTAAAGCTATGTTACTGTGCTGAAAAGAAACCCGCAGGCTGTCAGCTGAGAAATGCATTTGGTTGGCTTTTGTGATTCCATTCTGCTAATGGCAGAGCTGCCTTCCAGTGATGTGCTAGATTCTACCATTTGCAGAGCAAAACTACTGCATTTCTAGTTAATTGGTCATCCGCCTTTTACCTAATACACTTACAGAAACATACACGTTATCAAAACTTACAGAAACATACACGTTATATAACAATAATAGTACAGAGAGGATACAGAAAGAAGAAAAAGGGGATTATATAACATAATTATGCATGTTAAGGACAATCATATTTAACAGAAACAAAAAAATATTCCTCTCCAACATCCCCTTCATTATAATTATTAAGGTATTTTCTGTAAAATACAATAGTCCTTACTTCTGTTGGAGTATGTTTATATTCAACATTTTAAGTTTCTAGCTTCATAATTATTTCTGTTTTGCAACTACATCATTGATCTCTTCGTTATTACGAACTGCATACTACTCACTACTAATTTTTGCAGGTATATATTTCGTAAAAAGGAAATTAGGAAAAGATGCTGTCTCCAAAGTCTGCTTCTCCTGCTTGCATAGTACATGTAGTATACACTCCATCTCCCCTCAGATTTTGTAATTGACCTGTTTCTCAAATACATTGTTAATTTTGCAGTTACTACATATTCAGCAAGTTTATTTTCACAATCTTCTAAGTGTGGACAGAGGTTTAGTTTCCATTTTGCTGCACAGATAATTCTAGTCACTGTCACCATGTATTTGAATATCTCTTCTAAAATTTTTGGTAATTTGCTAGGCAGTACACCTAGTAGCATATTCTTAGGTTCCATTGTTTCTTACACGGTGCTGAAGTCTGGAGATAACAGGAAGAATCATTATCTATCCAAGCAGTTCTAAGTACCTGTCTCGGTTCCCTGCTATTTTTTTGCCAAGGAATGTGGCATCAGCAATGCACAAGCTCAAAATTCATTTCTGTGGCAACCAAAGTTACACACAACGTTATTACCAAAGCCTCAAGATATAGGTCTTGTTGAAATATAGAAGGGGAAAAGTACAGGAAATAGTTTAAAGTTTAATGAAGAAAAGATACCAGTGGATGTTAGAAGGAAAACATTTTTGTGTGTTTTGTTGTACATGCAAGCAATTGAAGAAAGAAATAATAGATGAGACCTGGGAATATAAGAGATGTTGTTATCTCTCTGTATTCCCTTAATGGAAAAAATTATTAGAAGATTTTCTCCCATTAGTATCTGCTGCCAGTTGAAAGATTTATCTTAATCATATGTCAGCGAGACGTGAGGACATAGTTTGGTGGTAGAGAAGAGGAGGAGGAGGAGAGATTTATACCCCGCCCTTCACTACCCAGGTGGCTTACCATCTCCTTTCCCTTCCTCTCCCCACAGCAGACATCTTGTGAGGTAGGTGGGGCTGAGAGAGCTCTTGGGAGAACAGCTCTGAGAGCCATGACTGACCCAAGGTCACGCCAGCAGCTGCATGTGGAGGAGTGGGGGCTCAAACTTGGTTCTCCCAGATTAGAGGCCACACTCCTAACCACTACACCAAACCGGCTGTCATTAAATTAAAATGACATTCATGAGGAGGCTTTTAAGGCAGATGATAAAACATCATTCCAGAGCGTTTGCTTTGCATGGAGAAGATCCCAGGTTCTGTCCTTGACCTCTCCTGTTACAGGAAACAGGTAGCAGGTCATGTGGAAGACCTCTGCCTCAGACCCTGGAGAACTGCTGCCAGTCAGAGTAGACAATATGGTCCTTGATAGACCAACAGCCTGTTTCATTGTGTAAGGCAGCTTCATATGCTCAGTCAAATTGCTGATGATGCATCACCTGCAGAACCTTAAGAAAGGTGTGGATTTAGTTATTTATTTAATTCAGGTTTTATCCTGCTCTCCTCCACAAGCAGGGCTCAGGGCGGCGTACAACATATGTAAATACAACAGTTTTTTTTTAAAAAAAACCTTTCCCTATGAAGAAAGGTGAAAATGCTTGGGGCTCTTTAGCTTGGAGAAATGACGGCTGAGAGGTTACACAATCGAGGTTTATAAGATTATGCATGGGATAGAGCAGGTCGAGAAAGAGGTACTTTTCTCCCTTTCTCACAATACAAGAACTTGTGAGCACTCAATGAAATTGCTGAGCAGTTGGGTTAGAATGGATAAAAGGAAGTACTTCTTCACTCAAAGAGTAATTAACACATGGAATTCACTGCCACAGGAGGTGGTGGCAGCTACAAACATGGAGCAGAGGGAATTAGATAAACATATGGAGCAGAAGGTCATCAGTGGCTATTAGCCACAAGGTATAGATAGGAACTCTCAGGCTAGGGCAAGTGATGCACTGTATTCTTGGTGCTTGGGAGGAGGGCAACAGTGGGAGAGCTTCTAGTGTCCTGGCCCCCCCCAGTGGACATCCTGACGGCACCTGGTGTTTTTGGCCACTGTGTAACACAGAGTGTTGGACTGGATGGGCCATTGGCCTGATCCAACACTGGCTTCTCTTTTTGTTCTTACATTCTTAACGTTATGCAATAAAAATTAGTTCAGTGTAGCATAATATAAAGTGCAAGATGACTCCAGTGCGGTTAAATTACTCATAAATTCCCATTGTATGTGTGCTCCAGTGGTTTGATAGTTTAATGAGTAGCAAAACTCCCACCAGTAATAACATAAAAGTAATACCTGCAAATAGTGCCGGCAGATGAAACAGGTGGATGGAGACGGGGGGGAGCATTATAGTTTGGTATCTGCCGCCTCATACAATGGCCTGGTGGAAGATCTCCATTTTACGGGCCCAGGACAGAGTCAGAGCTGAAAAAGTTCCGGGTCTGGTTGAGACTAAGCAGACATCTCTTGGGTGGGGGAATCATCAGTAGATGTTGATCTGAAGAATGCAAGGCTCTTCAGGTGACATAGTTTATGAACATTTTCTGGCAGAAGATTCCAGAAAACTGAGGGCTCACACTTTCAGAAGCCCTCTTTCTAGCTGCCCACTCCCCATTCTGGCCAACTATAATGACAGCAGCGTTTGCCTCTTGGAAAGGGGCTTACCAGGGATAAGGCTTGCTAGACAGCCACCAGTCTGATCTGGTGGTGTTACCCCTGTCATGATCTGTGTAGGCCTCTGGAGATCTGTGAATGACTGGGAGGAAAGCCTGAGGCCTAGGGCCCAAGACAGGCCTGTGTGGTAGTAGAAAGCAAGCTGCCTACAATTCCCACAATGCCTAGAGCCAGCTGCAACCAATGGGGATACTGGAAGTCTCTGAGGAGATGTGTTCTTATACTTGGTGGTCAGTTTAACTGACGTTCTTTTCTCTGCGGTCTTGCCTCACACACGAGTGAACGGAGGAGACTGGTCTGGGAAAAAGATCCCTCACTTAGGGGACAGAGTGAGTTACAGGGACAGGCCTGGTAAGAAGGCTGTAGGCCTTAAGTAGTAATTAGTTAAGTGAAATAGGTAGTCGCGTTAGGTTTGTGTTTATTTTTGCCCTTAAGCACTGTTGTATCTTTTTTAAGCACCTTGTCTTATTTGCCTTGCCCTAGTATTGTTCTTAATAAACCATTGTTTTTTTCTCTGCCTGGTCATCACGCCTGAGTTTTCTCGGCTGTAAAAGGGGCATTTTGGTTGGGTTTGAGAGGGTACCCTGGGGCTTCTTAAGGGACTGTAAGTCCAGGGTGGTGTCAGCGGAAGGTGGCGACCCCATGGGGTCATGACAACCTCTCTTACTCTTGGTATGCAGATGCCCTCAGAAATGAGGGAAAGATGGACCAGCCATACTTTAAGGTCTGAAAAATGCTTGACTGTATACTGAGAGACAGGGAGTAGGGAGTAATTGAAGAGGCTTGTCTGTGTGTGATCTGGATAGTGACCACCCAGAGCAGCCCAGATCAATGCACGTTTAGACTTTGTTCAAGATGATTGCCCTGATGAACGAGAACCAAATTGTGTATCTGTCTGGCACAGCCACTGCAAAATTCATTGTTGAATGGAAAAGAAGCTGTCTGTCCTTTTCCTCGTGACTGTCCAGTAGTAAGTGAAAGATCCCACAGTCTCTTTTGTTGAGGGATTTTTTTAAACATTGGAACAAATTAGCCTTTCTACTGAGCTTTGGCTAGGGATTCATTTCTAAGCGAATGTTTGAAAAGCCCATGAGCTATGTGATGTGAGCAGCTGGTGCCATGTGTGTCTTGTCTAGTTTGACCCTGAAGAACTGTATTGAAATTACTAATAGGGTTGCCAGCTCTGGGTTGGGAAATGACTGGAGATTTTGTGGGTAGAGCGGGCAGAGGGCAAAATTTGGGGAGGAGAGGGACTTTAGCAGGGCATAATACCAGAGTCCACCCTCCAAAGCAGGCATTTTCTCCAGAGGAAATGATTTGGATCATCTGGAGATACATTATAGCGTGAGATCTCCAGGCATCGCCTGGAGATTGGCAACCCTACTTCTAACCAATAATCTAAGGCCACAGACTGTTCAAACTAAATTTGCTTTTTCCTCTCAGTATCGCATCACATCAATGCATCTTCAACTACGATATTTGAGAAATGCTGTTTTCTCTAGAAGATTAAGGTGGGAGGCATGGCTCAGTGGTAGAGCACGTGCTTGACATGCAGAAGGTCCCAGGTTCAACCCCCGACTGCTTCAGTTAGGTGGCAAAGTGATGTGACAGACCTTTGCCTGGGACCCTGAGGAGCTGTTGACAGTCGTGGTACTTATCTGAGAAATTACTGACAGTTTCGTGTAGGCATCCAATGAAGCTGGTGGGCGGTAGATTGAGGGCAGAAAAAAAAGGAAATACTTCTTTACACATCGAGCAATTACAGTGTGGAATTTGCTGCTAGAGAATGTAGTGATGGCCACAGGCACAAACAGTTTTAAAAGGCAATTAGATTTGTGGAGGGTACGTCTATCAGTGGCTACTAGACATGGTGACTGAAGGGAACCTCCATGTTCAGAGGCACTAAACCTCTGAATCACAGAGCCAGGAGGCAACATCTGTGGAAGGTCTCAGTCTCTATGCCCTGTTGCTGGCCATCTGGAGGAACTGGTTGGCGGCTGTCTGACACAGGGTGCTGGACGAGATGGACCAATGGTCTGATCCAGCAGGACTTTTCTTATGTTCTTATGTGTTCATTCAAGGTTGGGAAAACAGCATGGGGGGGGAGTTAAACCCCTCCTCCTGTGCTGTGGTTCCCATCCAGACTATTATACCTCCCCCTCCCCTTGCTGTTGTCCTCCGGTAAAAGCCACACCAGAGATCAGTTCACAATATTTCATTTTGTTTGGCCCTAAGACAGTTGTCCATCTGGAATTCACTGTTCCAGATCTGTTTCTAGTAGCTGGATTATTTCAGCAAAAGGACTGCTTAGCGTTTAGCTCACAGACAGCAGCATTTCCCCAGTGATCCATTTTCCTGACTCTCGGGTGTGTGTTACAAGCATATTGCATAACAGAACAGGGGCCGGAAAATGCAGGTCTTTATGGAGAGCTGAGTTATTTTACATCTCTCGCTCTAAGTGGTGTCAGATGGCTTTCTGCGTTACCAATCGTGCCGCCTGCGGCAGTACAGCGCGCCTTCTTCTCCCATAGGATTTGTGCTCTTTGGCTGAGCTGCTGAAGCTTGAAGTAATATTTTTTTAAAATCCTACAGTATAATAGCATGGATTTAGATTGCCCACTCACCTTTGTGCAGTGCAAATGTGTGAGGCACTTGCAGATCTGGGACCCGTTTCTCTTTGGGAGAAAGTCAGTAGTAGACACAGATTTGGGTTCAAGTCCTAGTTATTGTAAAAAGGTTTAGATCGACAGTATTTCCTCAAATGGATGACTAGGTTTCCCCCCACCCTGGTATATTAAAATAATAGAAGTTCATCTTACTTTTGCATACAAGTTACAGTTGCATCCAATATATATATTTATTTATTTTTGCACGGATAACATTTTTAAAGGGGTTATCTCACATTCAGGTTTGCATTCCTTTTGAGTAAATGAAGTAGCTGCCTTCTGCTGTACACTTCGCTGTGAGTCTAGGAGCTCTCTGGTGACCCAGGCAGAGATATTTCCCGGGCCTGGTACCTGAACTTCTCTTCAAATGGAGATGTCAGGGACTTCCTGGGCTTTTGCCTGCTCTTTGGTCTCTCCCTGCATTCTTCTTTTCTTTCCTAACATCTCCCTAGTAAAAGCAGTCATCCTTTCTTCAAGTGAGTCAGCGGGCCAGAGAGTATCAGGCCTTTCTAATAATATGCTCGAGGCAACAAATAAAGAAAATCAAAGATACCTCAGTATGAAACAGAGACCCAAAGGACGGCACTGTTGTGGTGGCAGTGGTGAGGTCAAACAGAGGGCTGTCCTTTCTGTGCTAAGCTCCTTGGTCTCCCTTCTGTGTGTGTGGGGGGCTGTACTATAGTGTAGAAATGTGTCCAGAATTTGAACACTGCACTGCATGTACCATGAGTAACTAAGCTAGAATTATCTGAATGTATCAGAATTCTGAAGCTAAGGACAGTCACTCAAAACAACATTGGATTTGCAGACATTACACTGAGCTGATATTCTCCCTGCTTGTGCACAATCTGGGTTTGTTTCTGGGCTCATGCATGTGCCTTGTTCTTCCCTTCTCATGTAGAACACATGCATGCAGGCATAATGCAGGCTTGATGCAATGTCTGAATACAGCCTATGCATTTGAATTAGAGCATCAGTTCTTTCCATATCCGTAGGATATCAGCAGATCCCCAGAAAATGATGTTCCGGACCCCAGTAAGGAGGATGGAAAGAAGCCAAACAAATCCCAGCAGCTGAAGAAAGTTTTTAAGGAATATGGAGCAGTAGGAGTTGGCTTCCATGTTGGGATTTCCTTGATGTCTCTAGGAATGTTCTACTTGGCAGTGTCAAGGTATGGCTTACATAGCTTTCTATAATTGTTTATGGGAGACTGGGCATTTCATATAATATTCCCCCCCCCCATCAAATTGTCGAGGACTGAGTTGTTGGGTCAGACTAAGCTCTGTCTAGTCTAGCATTTCATTTCCTACAACAACTAGCTAGATGATTCTTGAACAAGGGTCCCCAACCTTTTTGAGCCTTTGGAATTCTGACACAGTGTGGTGGGTACAGCCACAAAATGGCTGCTACAAAATAACTACCTCAGAAGGCAGAGCCAGACACAAAATGGCTGCCCCAGCTTACCTGCAGTCGTTCAGTGAATATCCTAGTGTTGTGGAGGCAGCTGTTGCCAAAGCAACATTTTTAAGAATCTGTGCAGCCAATCAGATGTCCAGTGCCCAGTCAGAACCCTTGCTGGGTAAAAGGCCTACCCGACCATCCCCACTTTCTAAAAAAGACTTAGTGGGCACCAGAAACGGTGTCAACGGGAGCCATGGCGCACTGACAGGTATTATGTTGGGGACCCTTGTTCTGGAACCTGGATCTCTATATTGGGTGAGCCTGTTGGTACTATTAGGATTTTGAGAACAGGTAATGGGAACCACCAGAAAATGGCTGCAGTGAGGGGACCAAACTAACAACAGAATGGCTGCCATGAGGACAGGAGAGTCAATTAAAGTGCTGGGATACAAGCCAAGCATTTTCCTGTGATGGAGGTGGTAGTTTCAGTATTGTTAATCTCTTCAAACACAAGGTTAAGGCCTCCTGAATTCTTCCTACTCTAATTATGTGGAAGAAATTCAGGACTGGATATTTGTTTGGGGGCAGAGATATGGGGAATAAAGATGTGGGCACCAGGAAACGTATTGGGGATTGTTCCTCTAGAAGATGCCTCTTAGATATTGTGATATCCATTGGTCTGTTCTCCGTGTGCTTGCTTAAATCTGAGCTAGAACCATAGTGTTGTAATTATTGCTGTGCTGAACTAGGATCTGGGTTCAGGTCCCCACACTGCAATGAAGCTGATTGGGTCAGTTACCATAACCTATCCCACAGGCTGGTTGTGAAGATGAAATAGGAAAGAGAGCACCATCTCTGACACCATGAGCTCCTTTCGGAAAGAGTGGGATAAAAATGTAGATAATGGTATTATGGTATTTTGTGGTAGTGGTTCATTCATTCATACATGTTACACCAGGAGTAGGCAACCATTTTTTTGGCCCAAGTGCAAAAAAAAAAAAAGCAACATCTGCCTGTGTTTGTTTTAATTGCTTACTTTAGTTTGCCTTTTACACTGAGACTCAAGATGGATTACACAGTGTTAAGTCAATATCATCAACATGATGGGCCATCCAGTAAGCAATGTAATAGGATTGAGATTGCAGAAATCTGAAATAAAGCATAAGTATTAACATAACATGTTAAGCAATGCAGAAATTACACAGTAGGACAATACAAAACAGCAACAAATACTATTTGAGCAGAATTTGGTTTTCAACTGCCAGACCTGTAAAAAAATAGAGTATCTCTCTCCAAGTCTTGATATACAATTCATTAAACCCTACCAAGACTATTGCTGACTCTGAGCAACAGCAGTCTGACTATCTGAGATAGCCAATCACACGAGACCCTTGATTGGATTGCTCTGTTTTCAGTTGTTCTTGCAAGGAGCCACGGGAGATGGAGTATGATTAAAGAGCGACTCTCCCTGCTCAACACACAAATGCCATTTTCCTAATTAAAGCCGCATACCCACACAAAATGGGAGTGTTAGCCTCACGGAGGGAAAAAAATGCAGGAGTGTAAAGAAGTCTGGTTCGGCAACAGTCACCACACCCTGGGCTGACATGAGCACAATTAGTTTAATTTTTGAAAATACATCCTTAAATAGGTAATTAGATCTGTCACGGTAGGAAAAAAAGATTAAAATGTCTTTATAAAAAGGTTTAGTGTATCTGTGAAGATATTGGTATGCCAGCAAACTAAATGGAGGGAGAGACAAGGATTGTACATGAAGAGGAGGAGGAGGAGGAGGAGGTGATGGTGATTGGATTTATACCCTGACCTTCACTTGGAGTCTCAGAGCGGTTTACAAACTCCTTTCCCTTCCCCTCACCACAACAGACACCCTGTGAGGTAGGTGGGGCTGAGAGAGCTCTGACAGAAACTGCTCTTTCAGGAACAGCTGTGTCGGAGCTTGTGACTGACCCAAGGTCACATCAGCAGGTGCAAGTGGAGGAGTGGGGAATCAAACCCGGTTCTTCCAGATCAGAGTCTCCACACTTAACCACTGCACCAAACTGAAGAGATGCAAGGAGCAAGTTAAGCCCCAGCAGCACTGCCAGCATCTCAAGAATCTGCCTTGTGCATGTCTCAGAGGCGCTGACGGGTGTGAGCCATGCAGGGCTCTTTTTGTAGCAGGAACTCCTTTGCATATTAGGCAACACACCCCTAATGTAGCCAATCCTCCAAGAGCTTACAGTAGCCCCTGTAAGAAGAGGTCTGTAAACTCTTGGAAGATTGGCTATATTAGGAGTGTGTCGCCTAATATGTAAAGGAGTTCCTGCTACAAAAAGAGCTCTGGCCATGTCTATTGCCTTCTCCTGCACTGCTGACCCCAACAGTGCTGCCAGTGCCTCCGTCACTTGGGTCTTGGATGCCAGACAAAATGGCCTGGTGTTGCAATGTTGGCATGCAAGCTGGGGTGGCCTGTTTCTGTTCTGCACAATGTACATAAAACTGTCCTGGATTTACAGCCCATCAACTTTATTTAAAAATCTTTACTATTGACAAGAAATTGATGGCCTGTAAAGTCCTTTCATTCCCTCTCCCTGTTTTTTTTTTTTGTTTGACACAAGCCTTTGCGTAGGCCATTGCACAAATACATCATTATTCGCCTGGAATGGAGCAAATCTCATGGTGTGTTGGTGTGTTCTTTTCATCTTGCTCTCATCTAATGGGTTAGTTTCTCCAGCTTTAGAATATACCAGTTTTGTGTTTCAATCCATTGCCCCTTTAAGTGCTGACACTTTTTTTTCTAGTTGAAAACAATTATGACAAACCCTAGAGGGAACTGTGAGTCCAAAAATCCTCAGTCAATGTAACAGTAGCTCACTGTGGGATGCCCACTCACTGTTCCTTATCACCTCTCTACAGGTCAGGCAAGAATTCAGCTATTTGTGACTGCGGGCGGGGGGTGTTTGCCAAATGCAATCTCTTTTTGTCTGTCCTCAGTAGAAAGATATCCAAGGGATATTGCCTTTGAATACAGGTGCTGCTTTTAGCTGAAGATTCCATGAGTTTATCCAGTTTCTGCTTATGCAGGGTTGTATTTTAGGTATTGTGGCTGAGTGACAGAGCATCTGCATGGCATGCAGAAGGTCCCAGGTTCAATCCCCGGCATCTCCAGTTGAAGGGACCAGGCAGTAGGTGATGTGAGACCTCCTGCCAGCCAGTACAGTATACTGACTGTGAAGGACCAAGGGTCTGATTCAGCATAGGGCAGCTTTATGTGTATTGTACCACTCCGGTCACAGGAGCTGCGGTGGTTCAAGTGGTTAAGACGCTGAACTGCAGGCTGTGGAAGGCCAGTAGTTCAGCAGTTCAAGACCCGAGAGTGCCGCATGACGGGGTGAGCTCCCATCTCTAGTTCCAGCTCCTGCCAACCTAGCAGTTCAAAAAGCAAGAAATTGCAAGTAGATAAATAGGTACCACTTCAGTGGGAAGGTAACAGTGTTCCGTGCACCTTGGTGTTTAGTCATGCCGGCCACATGACCACAGAAACGTCTTCAGACAGCGCTGGCTTTTTGGCTTTGAAACGGAGATGAGCACCGCAACCCTAGAGTCGGACTCGACTGGCTTTCGAGCAAGGGAACCTTTACCTTTACCTTACCGCTCCGGTCAGCTAAAGTGCAGTGCCTTCTTCCAACAAAAGAGGTTCATTTTCTGGAGGAAGTCTCCATGCTCAGTTAAGCAGAACTGTGTCTGTCACTTTTTCATCCTGCTCTTCTGTGTAGCTCAGAGCACAGTGCATGGTTTTCCCCACCACCACATTTTATTCTTCTAGAACCAGTTTGGTGTAGTGGTTAGGAGCACAGACTCTAATCTAGGAGAACCGGGTTTGATTCCCCGCTCCTCCACATGTGGTCAGCTGGGCAACCTCGGCCAGTCACAAGTTCTCTCAGAGCTCTCTCAGCCCCACCTACCTCACAGGGCGTCTGTTGTGAGGAGAGGAAGGAAAGGAGATTGTAAACCACTCTGAGACTCAGAGTGAAAGGCGGAGTATAAATGTAGTCTCCTCCTCCTTGCAGCCCTATGAGACAAGGAGAACGTTTTACAGGGAATGCACATACATCCTGCCGGTATGGGCGTAGATCTGTTTGTAAGAAAGAGTCAACATATATTCACTTTACAAATTAAAATGAGGACCACTTCCTGGATAAATCTGTCCATTGAATGTTCAGCTGTATATGCATTGAATGTAACATGAGCATTACTCAGCACATGTATAAAGAAAAATTAAGTGTACACTGTACATGGTTTGTGTGGACACTATAACTCATGAACAGGGCTACTCTCCACCATCTCCAGATCTGGCAGTAGGTGCCTTGAAAGACCTCGGCCAGAGACCCTGGAGAACTGTCCGGACCTTGATGGAACAATGGGCTCATCCAGTATAAAGCAGTGACATGTGTTTAGCTACAGTGGCAAAAGGTCTCATGGTTAAACTTCATGGCAGTGTGGGGATTTGAACCTGCATCCTTATAGGCCCCTAGAAACAGAAGTGAGACAATGTAGGGTGCATTTTACTGTAGAAGTTTGACAGAATTCTTTTGCAAAATGCTTGAACATTTTAATGGCATTATGATATTTGTTTTCTTTCCTTCCCCTTTAGTGGAGTGGATATGACTGCACTGCTTTTCAAGCTGGGCTTTGACGAAGCTTTTGTACGATCCAAGTTGGCCGCTGGCACAAGCACTTTTGTGTTGGCCTATGCTATCCACAAACTGTTTGCTCCAGTCCGAATTAGCATCACCTTAGTCTCGGTGCCGTTCCTGGTCAGATATTTTCGGAAGACGGGCCTCTTCAAACCTCCAGCTCCAAACCCTTGATTAAATCCTCAGAGAGTAGACTGGTGCCTCATTTCTTCCTATAAGCCTCTGAAAAATGTGTGCAATAACGACAGCGGCAGCCCTCTGTGGCCGCAGAACAAGGCGTTATTAATGTATTGTGAAGGATGTGTAAAAAGCAGGCTGGGGGGAGAGAAGCTCTCTTCATGTCCAGGCACAGATTAACAACAGTTAAGGTACTGTACAGGTGGCAGGGTGGCATGGTATAGCCCAATCTTGTCATATATCAGGGGGTCAGTACTTTGAAGGGAGACCACCAAGACTGCAGAGGAAGGCAATGGCAAGCCACTTCTACTTCTCACTTGCCTTGAAAGCCCCTTGCTGGGGTTGCCATAATTTGGCTGTGACTTGACGACACTTTACACACAAACACAAGGTACTATACAGAGTTCTATCAAGGAGAGTGAAATGCATTTTATGCACCTTAACATTAAATAGGCAGATCTATATGCACGGTAGGAGAGTCAGATATACTGAAAGGTCTGTTCCGGAACTGCAATATGCAGTTGGATGTCCACAAGCTGCCACTTAATATAACCAGGGCTGCAGAAGTTAACTCTAGCCCTGTTCAAGTTACAGTGAATGCCCACAGTGGGTATGTTTAGCTTGGAGAGGAGATCAATGAGAGGTGATATAACCATCTTGAAGGGCTGTCATGTAGAGGATGGTGTGGAGTTGTTTTCTGTTGCCCCAGAAGGTCAGACCAGAACCAACAGGTTGAAGTTAAATCAGAAGAGTTTTTGGCTAAACATTAGGAAGAACTTCCCAGCAGTTAGAGTGGCCCCTCAGTGGAACAGGCTTCCTCGGGAGGCAGTGGGCTCTCCTTCTTTGGAGGTTTTCAGACAGAGGCTAGATGGCCATCTGACAGCAATGCTGATTCTGTGAACTTAGGCAGTTCATGAGGGAGGGCAGGAAGGGTTGCCTCAGTGCTTAGTTCTTGTGGCCCTTTCTTACCTGCCCAGGGAAATGCTGAACACTACTTTGGGGCCAGGAAGCAATCTTTCTCCAGGTCAGTTTGGCTGGGCCTCTTGGAGGCTTTTTGTCATCATCTGGGCATGGAGCAGGGGTCACACTGAGGATGTGGGGAGGAGGTATTTGTGAATTTCCTGGATTGTGCAGGGGGTTGGACTAGATGACCCTGGAGGTCCCTTCCAACTCTATGATTCTATTATCCTTATATATATGAAGTTTATAAATGAGACCAGGGACTGGGACAAAGACCTGCATAAATGTGGGGTTTGTATTATGGTCAGCTGTACTTGTACTGACTCCAGCATGAGGCTTACTGAACACAAACATGCACACAGAGAAATACCAGGTATCTAGCATAGATTTGTCCATGTGTTTACTAACTTCTGAAAAGGGCTAATACCCGTTCACTCTAAACTGTTAATTTAGTTCTCATGTATAGAGGTGGTGAAGAATTTGGATCCTGAATAAATACATGAAGCCACACAAGCTGTTTAGGGAGAAGTAAAGCCCTTGAACATAAAACCATTGCTAGTTAATACTCAGTAATTCTTATAGGCATTTTTATTATGCACTGGGAAGCATGTTTGTATAAAGTTGTAGTGAGTACACAGGAAAATGTCTTCACTTCTATCCCTGATACAGACTAGCCCTGTTCCATGTTACAGTTAACACCTGTGTACATGTACCTCTCTTGGTAAGTAAGATAACAAGCATTCACTTTACGAGTGAAATTTGGGGGGGGGTTTGGGGGGGGTCAGTAGAGAAGAAGAAGAAAAGAAGAGATTGGATTTATACCCCGCCCTTCACTGCCCAAAGGCGTCTCAGAGCGGCTTACAAACTCCTTTCCCTTCCCCTCCCCACAACAGACACCCTGTGAGGTAGGTGGGGCTGAGAGAACTCTAACACAAACTGTCGTTAAGAGAACAGCTGTGCCAGAGCTTGTGACTCACCCAAGGTCACATCAGCAGGTGCAAGTGGAGGAGTGGGGAATCAAACCCAGTTCTCCCAGATAAGAGTCCGTGCACTTAACCACTACACCAAACTGGCTCTCTCCGGACAGTACCTGGATAAATGTAGTGTTTCAATCAGACATTCAGCTGCATACATTAAAAATAACATGAGGATTACTCAATGCATGTAGAAAGATCAAGTGTGCATGGATGCGATGCATGCTCACTGTCAGTTGTGAACAGGGCTTCTAATTAAACCAAATAACGTCAATTAGGGTGAACTTAATAGGGAACTGATAAGCAGAGTCTGTTGGTTTGTTCAGTTTACATGCTGCCTGAGTCCAAAGGCCAGAGTTTTTTCCAAAACAGAAGAGCAAGCTCCCCAGCACTTGAACTAGATTTCAGAATCACCAGCAATCTTCTGTGAACAGGATCTGTAACTGGTACTCATAGAATGGGCCGGCTTTGTTTGTGCTGTAGACAGGAGGGAAGGAATTGCAAACTCGCACCCAGTGGAGCTTCTGAATACTATTGAATAACAGCTATGCATAAAACACAGCTATAGTAATGAACTCTTCAAGGTACATAAAATAAGCAAAAATAGCTTGCCCTGCTATTCAGATACACACCTCTTTGGAAATCAGTTCTTTCCACATTTGAAGGGTGGTTATCACAGATCTAGGCCTCTCTCCTTACTGTATTTTAGAGCTGCCAAGTTTGGGCTGGAAAACTCCTGGAGATTTGGGGGGTGGGGTTTGGGAAGGGAATTCATCAGGGTATAATACTGATGGGCTGTGGCTCACTGGCAGGGCATCTGCTTGGAATGCAGAAGGTCCCAATTTCAAACCATGGCATCTTCAGTTAAAAGGATCAGGTAGGAGGTGATATGAAAGACCTCGGTCTGAGTAGACAATACTGACTCTGATGGGCCCATGGTCTGATTCGATAAGGCAGCTTCAGGTGTTCAGTGCCATAGAATCCACCCTCTGCCGTTTTATCCAGCAGAAGTGATCTCTGTTGTCCGGAGATAGGTTGTAATTTCAGATCTCCAGGCCCCACCTGGAGGTTGGCAAGCCTAATTTTATACCACTTTACCAGTAACAAGTTCCTCAGGCCAGAGTTGTGCTCACCACCTCCACATTCCTTTTATTTTTACACAAGTTCCAGTGACAGCATTAGGTGTGTGAAGTTACTTGGCATGTCTACTTTGACATACATGTAGGCAATATATCAGTTTCAAATTCAGACCCCTGTCTTGGATCCTACAGAGGGTGTGTTGGATTATCTGCTGCTGTTCAGTCACACAGTTGAGTCCAACTCTTCGCAACCCCATGGACCACGTCACGCCAGGCTCTCCTGTCTTCCGTCCTCCAGAGTTTGCTTAATTTCATGTTCGTTGTCTGGATAATACTGTCTAACCATCTCATCCTCTGTCCTCCCTTTCTTTTACCTTCCATCTTTCCCAGCATCAAGGTCTTCTCCAGTGAGTGCTCCCTTCTCATTTGGTGGCCAAAGTATTTGAGCTTCAGCTTCAGTATCTGGCCTTCCAGGGAACAGTCAGGGTTGACTTATTTTAAGACTGATTTGATCTCCTTGCCGTCCAAGGGACTCTCGAGAGTCTTCTCCATGACCATAATTTGAAAGCATCTATTCTTTGGAATCGGCACTCTGCCTCCCTTATAGTCCAATGCTCGCAGCCAGACAAAACCCATGGATTATCTGGGTTGAGGATAATATGGGAGTCATAAATAACAAAAGAAATGTGTATTTAAGTTGGCAAGTGTGACTTGTAGTTCCTTCCCACTCCAGCCTGCCAACTGACACAGTTAACAGACCTGGGAGGTATGTTATACTTAGTTATACAGTATTTGTCCTTTCAGCAGAATCCTGCTTTAAATACAACAAGACAGATTTAACAAATTCAGTTTATCTGGGAACAGCACCCAAACCCTAACCCTAACAAAATCAGTCATAACAATCCTAGTCCACAATACCTCCTATCCCTTCTCCCCTTCAAAACCCAACTGTTGTTCACCCATTAGTTGTTGACAGTTGAACTCCCCTCACTTTTTTCCCTGCTTCAGTACAGCATTCCATTCAGCTGGTTTGGACCCTGATTGGCCAGTTCAGAATACAAGAACTCATGGATACTCAATGAAATTGCTGAGTGGTCGGGTTAGAATGAATAAAAGGAAGTACTTCTTCACCCAAAGAGTGATTAACACATGGAATTTACTTCCACAGGAGGTGGTGGCGGCTACAAGCATGGATGGCTTCAAGAGGGAATTTGATAAACATATGGAGCAGAGGTCCATCAGTGGCCATTAGCCACAAGGTATAGATAGGAACTCTCAGTCTGGGGCAAGTGATGCACTGCACTCTTGGTGCTGGGGGGGGCAACAGTGTCTCCTGGCCCCACTGCTGGACCAGGTATTTTTGGCCACTGTGTGACAGAGTGTTGGACTGGATGGGTCAATGGCGTGATCCAGCATTGGCTTCTCTTATGTTAATAGGGAGAAAAAAAGATGCCATTTTCTCCTGTCCATCACAGGTGGCAATTCTTCCAGTGAATTCCAGTCTTTATCTTTAAAAACCACTAACAAATACACTGGATGTGTCACTGTAGCATTAAATATAATAATCAAGTGATTTGAGTAATTCTAACAGAATAGCTAAATTGGTATCCCGACTCAAACCAAGGAAACAGAGCAAGTGCTTTCGTCTGCAAAATGATTAATGGCATTTTATGTGCTGCCTCTCCCCAGACCTGCTCCAATGTAGGATCAGCTGCCTAAAAATGAAATTAAGGAAGAGCCGTGCCTGCTGAAATGCTGTAGGGCACAAGGCCAAAAAGTCGTTTTTAGTGCCATGGTGGTTTTTTAGAGGGGTGCTGCACTGCAGCTGGATATGGCTTTCAGGTGGCCTGGTTAAACTTTACATCATTACCCTAGTTATTTCCTGGATACAGCTTGAAAACATGTTAGGGTTTGTTCAGCCATTGAAAGACTGGCCCACAGTCAAAGGCAACATGGAAGTCAGCTAAGACAGCCTCCCCTCACCCCTGCTGAGGTCAAAATTTGACTAAAGAAATAGTCCTGCTTCCCTTTTTTCAAGGCCACTATGGAATAAAACCACCATAAGCCCTACTTCCTGTGACAAGCACTTTCAATAAAATACCCCTTTTCTTTGCAAACCATATTCTAGAACAGGGCTGAGAAGTCTTATTAGCACAAGCACCCTCCCTGATAGGTTTGTCTCTGAAGATCCTGGCGTGTCTGCACACAGTGGGGAGGCAGGGGGAGACATGGGTTATACGTGGCAGCAGGTCTAGCCTCAGCAACACTGCCAGCATCTGAGGCTTAACTGGCAGCTGCCCCCCGGAGACCTTGCCAGACCTCCACCACTGTTGTCTCCACCCCTGGTGCTGCCAGTACATTTTAGGAGCTCACCTCAGTTGTTTGGGCATAGTGCCAGCCCTGTGAGCCAAGCACACAATGGTACAGTGTATATGAAGGTTATCCTCAACAAGTCCCCTAAGCAGTGCTCAGGAGCAACTCATCCCAAATCAACTCTTTTAGGGAAATAGCCCAAAGTTGCTTTAAGCTCTGAGGCTCACAGCCCAATGTTCAAGTCTTCCAATATGTACTTCCTAATGCTTCTATTACATGCACTTCAAACTGCTTTAGGTAACAGTGGCCCATTGCATTAGTCCCTACAGTACACAGAGATGCTTTGCCTCTCTTCAGAATATGCCAGGAGGCTTTAACATCAGTCCGCACTGTTACATTTTAGTACTCTCTCAGAGACCGGATCAGATAGCATCCCCACTGACTTGGAATGCAACATTGCTATGCATGATTACGTTCCAGCATTCCCAGCCCTACTCCTGACACCTCTCACATTCAGCACAAACAGTGGAATTGATTCCAAGTCCATTCTGCTAGCAGATGAGTTTTCTTTCATAGCCTCAAGGCCCCATACTAGCAGAACGGATTCATAGGATCCAACCCATGTGCTGATCTTTGGGATGACTTAATAGCTTTGGCAGCAAATACGTTATTTAAATAGTTGTTTCTGGATCTTGGGATTTTGTTCATAAACAAATCTTTATTTAATAAAAGCTTCAAAAATGTCTTACAACTAAAGACAGGACAGACAATTAAAGAGACTTGACAATTAGCACATATTTGGCGAGGCAAATTCAATCATATCACACCACACTTACTGTAGTCTTCAGCGTTATTGCACTATTCCAGTAACCCAAAGAGGGAAAACTTGTGAATTACAGGCAAGTGGTTGAGGGCCTTTGACCAGTTGGGCCTGGGTGCGTTTGGATCATATGCAACTGAACTCAAGTAAAAGGTATCCATGTCCTGTGAAACTGCACTGGGAAGCCCCATAAAGTTTGAGCTGCGAAGTCAGAAGTTTCACAATCAACAGCTCGCAGTGCGAATTCTCCTCTGCCTTTATCGAGTTCAACTCTAAGCAGCCTATGTTGGGTGCATTCCAATAGCTGCAATTAATTACAGCTACTGGCTGCCACAAAACTACAATACTGCAGTGCTCGCTGGGCTAGGACTGGGCTGCTTTAGTGGTAGTGGCTTCTGTGATTCGGTGCCTGGGAGATTTTGTAGAGTTGGCTGTCACCCAGGGATGTTTGAGCACTTCTTCCAGTGGCAGCCTGTGGTATGGATTATGCTTCAGTAGCTTGGAAATCAGATCTCTTGCTCCCTCTGTTACAAAAGGAGGAAATCTGTACTCCACCTGAAACCAAAGAAACAGCTATCATTAGATGCAACATCACAGCAAGAACAAATAAGTGGTGCATGGACTCTTTCAATTATTGCTTGCCACTAGCTCACCACTGCCTTTATTGCTCACTCAACCTTTGGCAGCTGTCTTCATGCAACCCTACCATTCAGCCTGCTATGTAACTAGCTTCATCTCCTTCTCTGTCCTCTGTACAACTTGACCTAGCTCGGAAGAGAATCCATAACCTTGCTTGGGCAATGCAGTTGGCTTTTCTATTGGAGAATCCAAGTGGGAAGCTGCAGGGTGTACTAATAGAACCACCCCTATGCCTTGCTACTGTGATCTAGTAGGGAAATGGGATCTTGCCAATAGGCTAGATGTCTGTAGGCAAGACACTTATAGCCAATGACAGTCCTGCAGAGAGAAAATATGTCCCAACAAATTGCAACCTCCCACCTACTCCACCACACCGGTGTTTCCAGAAGGAAATGAAAAATATACTGGATTCAAGGGATAGGACCCAGACCTGAGAATAACCCACCCAAGTCTGGACTGATCACTGAGGTAAAAAATGCAAGGTTTCTATGTAAAGTGAACAAGAATAAAATTTATTAAAAACATACAGAGGTAAGTACTAACAATGAATCAGGATGTATGTTACATTGTACTCTGTATATGCCTCAGGAAAACACTCCCAGACAGGTTCATAACATTTCAGCCCAGCTTTCTGCTGCCACTACGTTACATTCCAGGGCCAACAAAATCCTGCTGACCTACTGCAACACTTAGTTCCCTCAACAGTGAAATTTAACCACAAATCTGATGTCCCCCTCAGATCCTGTCAGCCTAACCCTCCAGCTCTCATCTTCCTCTCAACCTCCAGTACCTAACTTCCCCATCAGCTCCGAACTCCACCCCATACAGCCCCCAGGGACAGATTTAGAGCACAGCCTGCTGTGTGTCTGGGGCAGGTTCAGAAAAGCCACATGAGGAAGTTCTCTCTAGGAGATAAAATAGTGAAGAGATGGACAAAGTCACATGGCATTCTAACTCACCTTTGAAATTGCTCTGTATGTTTCCTGGTATGTTTTGGACTCAAAAGGAGGCTTTCCTACTAGAAATTCATAACAGAGAACACCAAGGCTCCAGAGGTCCACCTTCTCATCATGTGTCCTCCCTTCAATCATTTCAGGCGGTAAGTAGTCAAGGGTACCGCACAGAGTTGATCGCCTGGAATAAGAAAATATGTTCAAATGTAGCAGGCTAAATGTTACTAGGCTCAGAGGAATGAAGTACTCTGAGCAGATGCAGCTACTGGGCTGGCCCCCTCTGCCAAATGCACTCCTCTAGATCTGCAGTCTCTCCACACTGATTAACACTCACTTCATTTGTTATAATTCAAGACCAGCCAGACTGATTAATGCTTAAGTTTAAGCCTTCGCCATCTTCTTGTTCCCATGAACTGAAACTAGTGCAGTGTCAAGCTAGGTTTGGCTTAATTAACCACACCTATATGTTTAGAATACCCTCTTACTGGGAAGCTTCAATAAGTCACATTTTCATCCCATCCTTCCTCCAAGGAGTTCAGGGAAGTGTGTATTGTTCTCCCACACTTCATCCCGACAAGGACCATGAAAGATACTCTGGCTGAGAGATTAATGCAAACAAGCACAGATGTGAAACTTGCTCTCTTCATTCCCAGCACGATATTCTCACTACAACACCAGAATCTAAATCTAGGCATCTGTAGTCTGATCTCCTTAGCATTCATATTTCAATTTAGCTGGCCAAAAAATGCTTTAAATAAAAACTGCAATTCATTCAAGCACATGAGTTCTCCATGCTCTACTCAACTTGCAGAATCAGATGCAAATGGTATGCTATTTTATTTGTACCCCAGCTTTCTCCCAATGGGAACCCAAAGCAGCTTATCCCATGCTCCTCTCCTCCATTTTATCCTCACAATAACCCTGTGAGGTAGGTTATGCTGTGCAACTGGCCCAAGGTCACCCAGCGAGCTACCATGGCATGAGTGAGGATTCGAAACTAGGTCTCCCAGATACTAGTCTGAAACTCTTAACCATACACCACACTTCACACATCCTTACTGCCTATAGAAAACAAACCCCTGCTGCTGGCCAACTTCTGTTGCATCTTCACAGTGTTAAGTTTTGATTTGCAGAAGCTCTAGCACAAAGGCCTCTCACCTAGAGGAGGGAGCATGCACAGACCATCCAAAGTCAGCAATCTTCAGTTCTCCATTTGATCCCAGCAGCAAGTTTTCAGGCTTTATGTCTCTATGAATTACTCTTTTTGAGTGGCAATACAACAGTGCATCTGCCAATTCAGTAATATACTGCAGAACAAAAAAATCAAGATGGAACAGATTTAATTCTCAAACCCTGTTGGACTAAGCATTTATAGATAATAATGCTTGTGTGTTCTAGTGGCATAGGATATTTAGCTGAAGCCACACATACAGGATACAACTTTAAAAAAACCCAAGGTTTGGCTCCTATGCCATTGTTCCCCTCCGGCTTCTCTCCCACCACTGCAGGTTTTTCTCTGCTGCAGCTGTCATGTCCTTTGCCACTAGTGGTTTTGGGTGCACCAAGACCATGTTTCTTTCAAAGAGCCCATACACACACCCAAATGCTAGTGGCAAAGGAAGCAAGGGCTGCAAAAGCCTTCACAGAGGCAAGAGAGAAATGCAAGCGGAATGAAGTCATAGGATCCAGGCCCAACAGCCTAAAAGGAAAGTGAAGATGGGAAGCAGGAATGCCTCGGCATTGGCTACATCACTAATGAAGTTATAAAGAAAATTTATCAAGCAATTAAGGCATATCATCGCCACCGCAAAATAACAACTACCAGGAGATTAATCTTACATTCTTAGATGCCATTATGGCAATTACAAAACTTGCTTTTTATCATACTGCAAGCAGTGAAAGGTGCCAGGTTACAGAATATGCCTGGTCATTAGTTACTGGTCTACCTTCTGAAGTATAGGACTGCTTTTATCACTTCGAGGAGCAGTGAAGTCACAAAAGAATTCAGCCAATTTAACCTTAGATGTTTACTTTGTTGCAAAACCATCCTTACTATAGCAGTTGTAGAGGCTTCAGTTACCTGCATGCCACGTATTAAGCAACAAGAAGTTGTTCTAACTGTGCAGACTAAAGAGTCTTTCCAGCTATGACTACTACCATGAGAGTTCATTCTCCTCAGCTGAATGAACTATGGCTCAGCATGGGCACAAACTGGCTCATGAACTAAAGTTCATGATGAATTTGGGGTGGTTCATGGTTCGAGAAGTGAAATTTGTGACAGGTCAACCAACATGAACTTTCAAACAGTTCATGGATGTTCACTGCAGTTTGTGAATAGATACATTTCTAGACAGTCTCCGCTCAATCTAAATGGTTACCAAACTAGAGCAATGGGAAGAGGGGCAGAACTTGGAGGGCATGCAGAGGAGCATCTGCGGAGGTCCTCTGCGACTTTTATGTCTCTAGCTTACACAGGATCCATTCTATACACTCCTGAACCTGTGGATATCATTTCCCCAGAAAGCACTTTCTTGGGGGCACCTTCTTTGGGGGCTGTAGCTCAGACCCCATACAACCAAATTTTCACCAGACTTGGAGGGCAGACAGAGATCCCCTGCAAATTTGGTGTCTCTAGCATGCTGGGGAGTCTACCACCATGCCCCAAACCTCATCACTTCATTTAGTTCTGCCAGGAAGACACAGCCTCCAGTTTCCAATGCCAGCTACTGCTCTTCTGCTAGAGACCAGACTAGCTATTAGAACTAGAAAGATTTCCCATTATTCCTTGGTCTGCAATGTTGTAGTTGTGTTTTGGTGATAACTTTGTGTTCTGATTTGGGTAGGTGGATTCTACTTAATCCTCACATACCATGTAAAATTACTCCTTCCGCAAGCAGTTGGAAGTGTGAGACTTGTAATTATAAACTCAGTGCCCCCATCAGACCTTTTATGCATGATACTAAGAAATCCCATTGCTCTAACTTTGTAAAACTAGATCAGCTGTACACCTATCTCATCTGGTTTACCAAGTAGCACTTTAGGGTGACAGGGTGAGAACCCTCTCAAGGACCCCAGAGGCATAGCACTCCTGCATTTTAGTAGCCTTCAGTTGGAAAAAGACTAAATTTTCCCATCTGCCCTAGCAGTTATGCATAGATGGAGGTTTTGGACTAAACACAGTAGTCTCTAGATTTTAAGCTAGAACCCTCATTTTTTTGCAAGAAAATTACAGAAAGAAGGAACTTCTACACCAAAAAGGCTATTTTTCATAGTCCTGCTGCCAGTCCAACAAAGGAAGATACCTAGTTTGTGGATATTTTTTGCTGCTACCAAGAGAACATTGGACCTAAAATGTAAGTTTATGCTTCAAATGGAGACCATATTGCAAAAATGAGAAAAATTTAATCCATGGCCAAACCTACCGTAGCAGTTCGCTGCTCATCAAACTTGGTAACCTTCTGAAGCTCTTTGTACACTTCCCCATGAGGCGCATACTCCAGGATTAGGTAGACTCTTGTTGTGTCATGGAAATAGCCATATAATCGGAGAACATTGGGATGCCTACAAGAAAGGATATATGTTTCTCAAGTTCAGCATCATAAAAAACAGAATGCACAGTTTCCATGTCCTTCATCTCTTTCCAGGATTGCATTTAGAACATTTTCTGATCAATCAAGAGTACAATCCAAAGCAAAGTTATGCCCTTCTACATTCACTGAAGGCAACAGGCATAGAGGGGTATAGCTTTGCTTGGGAGAGTGTTCCACTGTTCTGTTTTATTAGTTCCGTGCCAGGCCAGGGGTGATTTCTCCGATTCTGGGGTCCTGGACAAAAGTCCAGCATTGGGCATCAGAATCACTGTCGCTGCCATCACGATCCTGTTGCAGCCTGCCAAGGGGTGGCCATCCCTCTGAACAAGGTGGGCAGGAATTATTGCCACAAGCCGAAGACAGGATGAGCCTGCTCTTTTCTCCCCTTCTTTAAGAGGGAGGCAGAGCTAGAGGGAGGCAGAGCTAGGGGGAGTCATGGCCCCTTCTCAGTCACCTTGCTGCCCACTGGTTACAATCACCTGGATCCAGGCTACAATCCCAAAATTTAATTTACTAATTGAGATCTTATAACACTTCTTTTGTCTATTACCTTAAGCACAGGCTTATGTGCTGAATATTTTCAGGCCCCCTGAAAGTATATCCTTTCCCCCACCCAAGACTTTTGCTTTGAACTACAGATTGCTTCACTGTTAATTGCAGTGTAAAGAATATACAGTAATGATTAATAAAATTTATAACTCGGTAGTGCAAATTTTCTACTCGGAGTGTTATCAGCCCAGTACTGTGCTAAGGTTCAATATGACCTCAAATCTGGGGTTTAGATTGTTTTATTTTCCTATCCTAACCTTTCCAGCAGGAGTCCGTGCATTCAGAAGGTCATTCCTCTAGAAAGCTGTGGTGTAATGATTCAACACAGGAAGTGACTTTTGTTAGGGGAAAGCCTTTCCTACACTGATTTTCTTGTTGCCTTAAACAGGTATGTTTGTATGTGTTGTTCTTTTTCTCTCTGTTCTACAATCCCTGCCCAGCCGCATTATTTTGTCTTAGCAAAAATCTTTGCTGTTACATCATACATGGTAATCTTCAAACTGGTAAACGTTTCAGTCAACTGTACTGTGCCTTGAGATGTTTCAGTCAACTGTACTGTGCAATGAGAAAAGGCGGACTGTAAATGAAAATACCTCAATAGGTTTTAATCTCAGTTTTTTAAATAAAACTGGGGGGGACGGGGATATACCACTAGGATGTAACTGACCCCACTGTTCTTGAGAAGTATATAAAATATGACTAGATACATTCCCTTAATAAAGACTTTTACTCTCTTTTTTTAACTATTCTCTGGGATACTGGAAAAAAGGATTAAAAATCTGATTTACCAGCACACTGCTGTCACATGATTTACTTACCTATTTAGTAATAGTGAACTGATAACAGCAAGGACAGCCTTTTTAAAAGTAGGCATTAAACCTCTAAGGATCTACAATACCCAGCCAACCACATTTATTTAGGGAAGCTTCACAACAACTGCTACATGGAAAGAAACCAAAACTAAATTCAAACATCTATAATGTACCAGTTGGATAACAATCTTACCGAAGATGAGACTGTATCTCTACTTCCCGACGCAGCTGATGCTCAACACCTGCTTTTTCCAGCTGTATTTTAAACAAGACCTTCAATGCCAAGATGAATTTGCTCTCCTTCTCACGAGCCAGATACACATTTCCAAATTTTCCCTTTCCCAAAGGACGACCAATTTCAAAATCATCAAGAGACCATTGTTTTCTAAAAGATTTAGAACTACGTATTAGATTTCCAAGGAGACTGAAATTCTTTTGCTTCTGATGCTGCCAGTTGCTTCATGAGGACATTCCTGCCCCAGAGCTATCTACTACAAGTCCAAACCATATGAGAAATTTTTGAATGCAACACTCAAGCAGTCGCTTAGTTTCCTTTCTAGTATTTACGGATAAGTTTTTTTGGTTCACACATATAGCTATAAACTACTTTTTCATACTCAGATATACAAACAGATAGGCATGGTAAGCAGCTGCTTTACTTTTAGGGAGATTTAACCCCCCACCTGTGTATTTTTTTTTTAATTTAAGATTTTTCTGAGAACCAGGGGAGTCCAAGTTGACTGCAAAATTTATTTAGTGTCCCTGTGGCCCTGTCTGCAGATTTAGGTATCCATTGCTAATAGTATATAGATACAGCCTCTGATTGTGGCAAACCTATTCCCTATCCTTAGCAATCACTTTTGATCTGTTTAGACATTATGAATTAGTTAACCTTTCCCTTAAAGCCACCTAACCAAACAGCTATCACCACAGTTACAATAATTTACTTCATTTAACTCTCAAATACTTCTTTTTACTGTCACGAGCCAAATTCATTGAATTTCACATACCAAAAGGATACATTCTCTGCTCACATTCACACTCATAATTTTACAAGACCCCCTCACCTTTTCTAAACCAACTACCCCCAAATATTTCAGTCTTTCTTCATAAGAAGGGTTGTCCAACCCCTTGAACATTTCAACATTGGTAGCTTTGTCCCATACATATGGAACATGCCTTTGTCCCCCCTACCGTTAATTCTGCCAAGTAAATTGACTTTCATTGTGATAGCCACCATGACTCTACAGAGCTGTTTCCTGGATTACTACCAGGATATATAGGGAATTTATAATGAATTTCATTTGGCACTTCTTTGCTTGTTCACCCAGTATACATTTAACTGGAGACCAGAAACAGTTAACAGAAATAGCTGTGGAACAGGTGAGCAAGTAATGGAGAAAGGGAGGGGGAAGAGAATTAGATAGGGCCACACAGTTTCATAATAGCTTTCCAATATATTTGAAGCATCTCAGTTTGAGAAAACTGTCTTGATCAGAAAGCTTATCTCAAGCTTTTTAGAGAGGGGGGAAGGGGCAAGAGCAGGCAGGCCAAAATGAAGATTAAAATGAATATAGATTTAAATAAATGTATAGATTTAAATTTTAAAAAATGAAAAAACGTTCAGATTAGAAAGCCCAGGCAATCTCATCAGATATCAAAAGCTAAGCAGAGTCGACCCTGGACAGTACTTGGATGGGAGACCACCAAGGAAGCCCAGGGTTGCTACGCAGAGGCAGGCAATGGCAAATCAACCTCTGTCAGTCTCTTGCCTTGAAAACCCTATAGGGTCATTCTGCGTCACCACAAGAGATAAAGCCGTTATGCGTGAACTTACTCTGCCCCTTATCTACACATGGAAACAAGCTTACTTTTTCCCAACATTTTTTGTTTTTGATGCATCAATGCTCTCATTCTTTTGATTTGATATGCCTTCTGCTTCCGGCTTTTTTGCTGTACAAGGAGGAAAATTGAACACTTTGAATCAAGCTGATGCCAGATAGTGTAGCATTAAAACAAGAATTGCTGACGAATACAAAGCATCCCCCTGTGAGACTGGGAAACTTTTATGCTTCTCAGTTACAACTTTAGGATTTAAGCATCCAAGCATCCAAGGATTAAGCATCCTTGGCATCCAAGAACCATGGCAGGCTAATTCACACACAATTTCTAGTCCACTAGATTCCTTACAGTTGCATTCGGCCCATCCTCCCAAGTAGATGTGGGGAGCTGGAAAATTCCTGATCCAACTCTCATAATTCATTCATTATACAAATATTTATACTTCATTTCTTTTTGGCTCAAGGCAGATTACAAATCAAATTTAAAACATATAAGGTACAATAAAATCCTCCGATAACCCCCCATGGGGGAATCATTTTGGTCACAACCTCTTTAAGTGAACTGCCAGAAGTGGGCATGTTAATTTAAGTTCCCTCAATTTGCAGTTTGAGGATAACTCTGGCCTATATTCTGAAGTTACCATAAGGAGCACCTTGAACACCCAAGAAGCCCTGTGCAAGTTATTGCAGCCCCTTCTACCATCCTCCTAACTAATCTGTTACTGCGCATCATGGCTGAGCGTTTCTTTAAAACAGGAAGTTTCCCCATGTAAACACCCAATACTAAGTCCCCACAAGGTGTTGTCAAAGGCTTTCACGGCTGGAGTTCATTAGTTGTTGTAGATTTTCCATTTTTCTTCTCACCTCGACACAGAGAATATTCCATCTTTTTGTGTTATATCTCTGAGGATGCCAGTCACAACTGCTAGCAAAACATCAGGTCCTACAATGCCAAGACCATGGCCATATAGCCTGGAAAATCTACAACAACTAATCCCCTCAAGGTGTTTAGAATCTTAGAAACAGCAGGGGCAGTTCTAGGGATCCTGGGGCCTTGGACAAAACTCAACAATGTTCACCTCCACTGCCACACTTCTGAAGCCACTACAAGGGATGCTGCATCCGACCCCCCCTGCCAGCACTACTTCAAAAGAAGGCACGTTGGCTCTGCTCCTTGCCTTGTTTTGAGGTGCATCACTGCAGCAGAATGTTTTCCTTACACCAAACCAAGCCAGTTACAGTTGAAATCACTGTACCTTCATTGCAAAATTTTTACATATATCTTTAGGTTAGGCGAAACAATATGCATGTATCTAACCTTTATTAATGTGCATTGCAGTATACACAGTGGACACAGTTTTGTCTCCAAGTTCAACAGCTGAGCAGCAGTCCTTACCAGAGAGGGAGGACTGTTGAGCAGGTTCAGTTGGTTTATTTTGAACTCTAATTGTTGTTGTTGGTTTAACCTGAGTTGTTGAACGCTGCTGCTGAATTAACTGGTTGGGCGGTTTGGGATGGGAAGTAGGCAGTTTCCAGGCCTTTGACTGAATGGGCACTCGCTGGGGAACATTTGATGCAGTCAGAATGCGCTGTGGTTGGGCTGCATCTCCTGGTGCCCGATTCTGACTCACGGGAACTCGTTTTGGGCCATCCACAACACCTGTCTGAAAAGGAATAGATGTGTTTTCTGCAAACATCAAGTATCATAAGCACTTTAAAAGATCCCTTGGCTACATTGGCTGGCTCCCTTGCCTCCATCCCCCAGTGTCTCTGGCTCAGTGTGTGATGGGATGGACGCTCCGCTGGCTGGAGTGTGAGCACGCCGACTGGGAGATGTGGAGAAGAGGCACGAGAGGCCAGAGATGTTCAGAAACATCACAGCCGAGAAGGAGGCAGAGCTGGGGCGGTGGCTGCTGCTGCAGCGACGGGAGGCCACCCCTCTGCCGGCAGCCCTGTCATTGTTGTCTGGCTCAGCCGAACTGGCTCTGATGCCGCTCCCATGCTGCGCCTCGCTGCCACTACCAGCACCGCCGCCAAACACACTGCGAGGCCTCCCTAACGTAGGCCTGCCGTCGCGCCAAACGCCTCCTCCTGTCCAACTCGGGCGGCAGAAGCTGAGACGCCAGCATCAGCGGTGGAGTGCTGCTGCTCTACCCGCCACTGCACCCAGGGAATGAGGCCGCCGCCACCCCTTCTCCTGAGGGAGGGGCTGGCGGGTGCCAGGCCAGCTAGAGCCCATTGCCTTTTTTCCACAATGGGCCTTAGTCCTTGTAAACTTTATATTGCTTGACTTTCTGGACCTCTTAAGCAGGATAGTCTCTCTCCTACTCTTTGGCGTGCAATGTGTTGATTACTGAACTTGCAAAGAAAACTGAAATGAGAATTGGAGCAATGGCCTCTAATACCAAAGCATCCCTAAAGCACAGAAAAGCAACACTGTTCCCTAATTTAAATCATATAGATAAGGAGCAATAGATGATTTGCCTGTGAAAAGCTGCAGTTTCCACCAAAACAGTAACATCTCATTCTCTCCTCTCAACTTTCCAGAATGAGTAGCTGATTAACCCGCCCCCCAAAATTAAGATAAAACATGGCCTATATCATTATAAGTCTATTATTTCAGAACATAAAGTTTGAATCTAGTAGCACTTCTTTCGTGCACATGAAAGCTTATACCCAGAATAAAACTTTGTTGGTCTTAAAGGTGCCACTGGACTCTGTTCTGTTGTTTCAGACCCACACAGCTAACCATCTGAATCTGTATCAGAACATACTTATATATTCCACCTGGCAGGAGTCAAGGTGGGTGATAACACAAAACAATAACAATCTACTGAAATCATGTAATAGATGCTAGTGTGGTATAGTATTGTACTAGTATCTAGAAGACCTGGGTTCGAATCCCCACTCATGCCATGGAAGCTTGCTAGGTGACCTTAGGCCAGTCACCCTCTTTTAGCTTAACTTACCACACAGGGTTGTTATGAAGATAAAATGGAGGAGAAGAGAATGATGTAAACCAACCTGGGTCGCCATTGGCAAGAAAAAGAGTATACAAATGAAGTAGACAAATAAATACAAAACAGGGGAAAATTACCTGCTATTGTTAGCCTTAATCTCATGCCAAGAAATCTTGAGCAAGAATTGTACCTTCTATTATTGCAGTATGTACCCTGACAACATCTGCAAGGGGACACTTACCTTGACATTATGACTTGGAAGCCCATTCAAGTTCTCTTTACCAGCTTTGTCCATTATTGTCTAGAGGGAGATGAAATTCAGTCAGTCATTTAATCACATGCAGGGGTTACAAATCAGTTAAATATTGTACTCAAGGCTTCTGAAGCTACTATGTCCACCTTCTTCCAATTCTCGAACTAGCACATCTTCAAAAAGTTAAGCTCCCATTTCTTCTCCCATCTCACTGCATCAAGCTTTACACATGGTTTTAAAGTGTTTCCCCCACTTCTTTAAACCAAATACAGACAGCCCTTGTCATAAAATGAGTTTGAGCAATATGCTAAACAGCACTGCCCTCTCTTTAGTTCTAACCCATCCCACTGCTAATGAATCTAATATGGAGTTTCCTTTTCCCTGAACCAACTCACACAGGTGCTTCCAGAAGATGACAGGAGCATTTTTATTTTAGTAACCATACAGTACAACACAGAACATTCATGAACTAAATTTAGGAACTGACAGCATTGTCATTGCAAGGCTTTTTAAATTTTAACTTACATTAAGTCCATTATGCTTGGGGTGGGGGAAGACAATTAGAAATCAAACAAAGCAAAATGGGTACGTGTGACAGAAGGTAGACTGATGTGATGTAAAAAGGCAGTGTGGTCTAGCAATTCACACGTCAGACCCAGATATGGGTGGAAGCCAAGAAGTTTAGCAGGTGACCTTGAATCAGTGACACTCATATCCCAACCTACCTCACAAGAGTTCCTGTTACTTTAAAACAGGAAGGAAAAGGATGCATACCACCCACAGTTCTTTAGAAGAAGGATAGTATTAAAATACACAGATAGGCAGATATACCAAGGATATTGCTTTCCTTTTGTAGTAACAGACCACCACAGTCACTCTTCGAAGCACACAATACAAAAGTCAAGTTAATCTGTAACATGTGATCCCTCCAACCCCTGAAGCACCCAGGGTCACCACCTTGAGAACCAGCGTCATGCAGTAGTTAGAATATCAGAACCTGGGGAGACCCCAGTTTAAACCCGCATTCTGACACGCAAGTTCGTTGAGGCAGGCATTCTTTCTCTACCCAGCCTACCTCACAGGGTTGTAAATAGGATAAAACAGAGGGGAGCACCAACACCGTAAAACACTTTGAGTCCCCCATCAATCGTGGATAAATGAAGTAAACAGTAAATGAATAAGTTTCTACTGCTCTGACCAAGAGCCCTTACAAGTGGTAAAAACTGATCACAAGGCAACAATACCCCCGCCCAATGTTCCCTCTAAGCTGAATTAGTGTGAGCTAGCTCACAGTTTTCTTAGCCACCGGCTCACACATTTTGTCTTAGCTCAGGAAGGATGGTTCCAGAGCACATTAATTTATGCAGTAGCCAAATCGCTCGCTCACAACGTTAATACCAGCAGCTCACAAACTAGGCTTTTTGCTCACAAGACTCCACAGCTTAGAGAAAGTATTGCCCCCGCCCCTTTTGAATTTGCGATTTTAAGCCAACCCCACGTACGAACACAGCACTTTTGCGACTTATTTTCTCACGCTCTTGCCCCCTCTCCCCATACATTTATTTCATCCCCATTACCAACCCCCCCCCCCGGAAAACTCACCACCTCCTCCACTCTTCTCTACCGACCGCTAACGCTTTCTGAATTCAAACATTTCAGGCTCGGCCCTCTTCAGCACCCTTTAAACAGCCGCCACTCTCTGATTGGATTGTTGCTCCCCTTCACGCGCCGCCACCGAGACCATCAGGCGCCGATTGGCTTCTTTAGAACAGCGCCCGGCGTTCATTGGCTTCCTGGAGAAACAGGAGGCGGGGAAATATTGTGGAGGCAGAGGAACAGCAGCTTCCGGACGGCAGCCTGTATAGGTATGCGCATGCGCAACTCCTCCAGCCTTTTGCTATCGTGATCTCTAGACCCGGATGGTTCGTTTCAATCTGTTTGCGCGTTTAACGTTACGCCAATTGCGTATAATCGCGGCGTGTGTTAACTCGTCGCTGTACGGCCCTCAAGGGTCTTTTCGCTTACGCTAATCGCGTGTCACCTCGTTGCGCAACCTGTCCTAACGGTAGCGCCCAGGAACAACTTGCTTTCCTCTTGAAACTGTGAGGGGATCTGATCAGGGCTGAAGAGGGATTTCCAAGCTGCCTGTTTTTTCCTTTTGGGGGGCCAACTGAAGCAGCTTCTTGCTCATTCATGAGGGAGGGCCCACACTGAGGGGCCTTACCTATGGCACAGTAGTTAAGGCATGTGGGACAGGTGCAAGTTGACATGAATTGGTTATCCTGAAGGCAGAAAGGCTGCTGGGTTGCTGTTGATGGACAATAGGCTACACCAAGCTGGCCTGGCATAGTAATGGTCCAGTGTAGGGATGTGCCAGGGTGAGCATGGTAGGCTAGCAGCAGCAGGTACATTTCTTGTTTGTGCCAAAGGGTCAGCATGTTAGATAGAAAAGAGGCTGCAATGTTGCATGACTTGTAGGAAGAGGTTTCTTCCAAGGAATCTACCCAACTGTCTATGAAATTCAGTTTGCCTTCTCCCCCCCCCTTGCAGTAACTTGCAACTAGAAATGCGAAGCGTGAAGCACTCTGACCTCTCCAGGCTAGATGTTGCCCTTCTGTGGGCCCTTTCTGGCAGCAAAAGAGGCAGAGATTTACAGCATGTGTAGGAAGCAGACTCAGAACAGGGAGGGATCCTGAGTGTGGTTTTTGACACCTGTGAGTGTTGTTACTACAGCCCATGAGTTCCATCAGAGCACAGTGAAAGGGATATCTTCAGCTGATAGGAACTTTTAATTCCCATAACTCTCAGGACACATTCTTAGAGGAAATTGTGCTTTCCCAGTGATGCCAGACCACAGTGCATGGGGGGAAGGGTATTGCCTCATTGCGTCAAAGCAGTGCTACTGCATTCTGAAAAAATTGTTTGCGGTAAGAATATTTGGTTCCAGGTTCAAGCTAGGGGCAACTTGCAAGGAGCAGACACTTTCTTCAAAAGAAGTGTGAAAGGGTAGTGAGCCAGGCTAGGTTGCCTTTAATAAGAGTCACTTCTGTATGAAGCAGCTGTTGTGCCATTGTTGTACCAACCTGGCAGTCAATTTTGTCATACAAGTAAACAACTGTTGGTAGATAGGGTGATTTGGGGGAGAAACCAGGCAGACATAGGATTGTTGTATGATTCTTTTAAAAGAGGTCTGGTAAGGCTGATTTCATGAGAATTGCAAGTCAGGAAGGGATTTCAAAGGACTGCATGAAAAACGTGGGATAGGCTAATACTAGTTCTTTAGAGAAGAATGTCAAATCGCCACATGTCTCCAGGGTATGACTGGTGGCCATTTCCGTGGGGCATGTACATGGACTCCCCCACCAACGAACCTCTGCAAATGCGACTGTCATTTCTTGAGGCTGATGTGAGTAGAACTGCTCCTGGAGATTATGGGAGAGGGTTAATTTGGTTCTACTGATGTGCAGACAAACATATAGGAAATTCCCAACGCTGCTGTCAAGTTCATTGATACCATACCAAATGTGATTGAAAGCTGTTCATTTTCTTTCACACTACCGTTGCAATCCTTACATGGGAGCGTCCCCCCACTGCACTACTCAGAGGCTCCTTCCAAATAAATGTGTACGGTATTGCACTGCACCACAGCAATTTTATGCACGCTTAAGCAAGAGTAAGGCCTGCTGTATTCGATGGGACTTAGTTCTCAGTAAATGTGCCCTAAACTTTAAGGTTGCAAAAAACAAAAATCAGTCTTCAGGTATACCCATTACTTATTTTAGGAATATATAAAGCATACATTTCCTCTCCAAAGAGTTAACAGCCCCATTCTTGCCAGAGTGGCTCAAACCCCATCCTCTTTCTGTGCAGCCCTCTCGTCACACTCTGCAGGGATGCTTTGGGGCTTTTGGTCCAGTAGGTCTGTGGCCGACGATGAACCGGCCCATTCGTCCTCTGTGTGATTCCGGCGGGAATCGTTTTCTCTTCCAGCTGCGGCTGCAATCGATGTGTGGAGGCTCGATGCAGCAGCCTGCTCGGCGCAGCCTCCCTCGGCCCAGGCTACTGCCGGCCCCGCCTCCTGCCGCCCCGCTCCCGTTGCCTCTGCTGGACTATCCGCCGATCGATGCTGTCGGGCCTCCAGCAGCCATTTTAAGCGGGGAGAGACCCAGGCCAAGAGACGGACCGGTGAGTATCGAATTTAGCTCGATCGCTTGACCACATTTCACCCTGGGGTTATAGGGCCGCCTCTTACGGCTGATAGCCCGGAAGCTTCTCTGCGCTCCCCTTTGTCACTGACCCGCCTCTGTCCCGAGCTCCTTCTCACGCTCGTTTGGTGGGGTGGGAAAAGAGGACGGTGGATTTGGGGGAGTTGCGGGTGAAGTGTTGGAAGCGACGTGGATGCGTTGCAGAGGGATGCGAGAGGGCCACGTGGGAGATTATTAAAGGCTGTTATAAGGAAAACTGAATTGTGTGGACGGACGCACTCATTTGTTGACATACGTAAACTTTGTAGCTTCGAGTCCGGTAGTACCTTAGAGACCAACAAGGTTTTCAAGGGTATAAGCTTTCCAGGGTCAAAGCTTTCGTCGCCAGACCTTCGACTTTCGATAGCTCATACCCTGAAAATTTTGTTGGCCTCTTAAAGTGCTACTGGACTCGAAACTAGCTTGTTCTGCTACAGATCGGTACGGCTATGCTTTCTAAAACTTATCTTCATAGTAAAGGTTTTAAGTTATGTCTCTGGCCATATGAACATAAAGAGACTTGATGACCAGACTCAAGAGCTTAACAAGTCCAGTAAGCTAGTTCCATTGGTGGCTAACAAATAACTAATAGGAATCTTGCTAGGAGGATATGGAAGCCACAACCCTCTCCGGTTATTTGACTTCCCTGCAACTTACTTGGAGTTTTCATGGCCAGGTACCCTTTTATAGCACTGTTCTCCATTAATCTGTCGAATCCCTTTTCATAGTTGTCTAAGCTATTGTACCTTGCAGTAGCAAATTTCATAAGTTAACGAAGTGCTCGTCCTCTTTATGGGTGAAATGCTCTGTGGGAGGTTTGTTTTGTGTTTCTGTAGTTGTAGATTTCTTTATGTCTAATTATTGTGTCTAACTAACTAAATATGTTTTCACAATAACAGTTATTTGTTGCTATAATTGTTATACAATTAATATGCTAGTATTTGATGCTTTTACCTCTTTTGCTAACTATAGTTTCTTAATTATTTTAAAATGATAATAAAAAGATAGTGTATGAGTAAATAATGTATAACTCTGAGGAATATATTGAGGTGAAGAATTATTTAAGAATAATAAACATCCAATTACCAAAAAAGGGGGCCAAGGACTTATGTTGCGGAAGTTCACAGTTAAACTAGTCACCTCATGACTAGCTAATTAATTTTTATAAATCAGAGAAAGGGGGAAGTTTTTTTGTCCTAACTTGCTCAATGTGGCTTGTGAACAAATTTTATTAGCCTATTTTTCAGTGCTGCTTTATGTCTGCACTTCTTTTTTCTTCATTATTTCATACTATTTTAAAAATAGACTGCCTATCAGATTGGAACAGTTCTATGGAACAGTGTATATGTTGTTTTACTGTACTTATATGAATTTCTTTTCTCTTTGTTTCAGGCTGTTGGAAGACAACCTTTACTCACAATGTATAGACCGAAAGTAAGCCTGAAGGATAGGCAACAGCTTTATAAGCTCATCATTAGTCAGTTACTGTATGATGGATACATCAACATTGCTAATGGTTTGATAAATGAGGTAAAGCCACAGTCTGTCTGTGCACCATCTGAGCAGCTGTTGCATCTTATTAAATTGGGTAAGTTGTATTGCAAACCAGGGTTTAAGACATTGTGCTTAAGTTCAGGTATGTGACAGTGGCATTTCAACAGTCAACATATTTCCATTTCTGGGCTTTCAGTATTATAACTTCCCAGTCTCCAGAAATTATGCTAAGTGACTAGGATCTAATAAATTCTGCTTTCAAGTTTTCAGCTGAATTGCAGGAAGCTTTTTCTGAGGTGTTTGCACTCTTCCATCTCTCTAAATGAAAACAGAGTCTAATTTGTGCCAAAACTCATTTCCTTTGATAACGCAGATGAGCACTTAACCATTCAATGACTTTGTTCAACTTCAGTTACTTGTATCAACTCTGCACTGAAGTTGTTTTAAAGGGCCATATGAATACAAAATGCATGATGCTAATAGTGCAATCCAAAGAAGAACTAAACTTTGGTAAGTCTGTTCAAGGTGTGTAAGGCTGCACTGTCTAAAGGAAAGAGTTTGAAGTGCAACAGATTAGGTTTGTAAGATAACTGTTAAAGTCAGATGGGAAGTATTGCTGGATTAACATTATAGATAACAGCGTATCGATACCAGATCTTCAAAGCAGGCTTGAGAAACATTGCTGTTACCTTTCACTAATATCTTGCCTGCTCAAAGTTTAAATGTGTCTGCTTTAGGAAAGCTCTTCTTACTTTTTCTTCTCCCAGGAATGGAGAATGATGACAGTGCAGTTCAGTATGCCATTGGGCGCTCTGACACCGTTGCTCCAGGCACAGGCATTGACTTGGAATTTGATGCAGATGTACAGACTATGTCCCCAGAGGCCTCTGAATACGAGACATGTTATGTCACATCTCACAAAGGACCATGTCGTGTAGCTACCTATAGCAGAGATGGACAGCTAATAGCTACAGGATCAGCTGACGCATCAATAAAAATACTTGATACAGAGAGAATGTTGGCAAAGAGCGCTATGCCTATTGAGGTAATGGCTGAAATAATAATACAAGAATGCTTGCATTTGTTCCTTTTATTCCACCAGGCTGGGCTTAGCTCTAGACCCTCCCTTCAGAAATTTCCTTGTTGTATAGTCACCATTGTTGGGTTTTGCTTTATGTCCAATGGTGCACCTTATGTCCAATGGTGCTTCATGTCCAATGATGCATTCTTCCGTGAGTCTTCTTGTGACCTCAGCTGTCTGTTGGTTGCCCAGATTATGTTGTGCAATCCTAAAGCTGACAAGGACAAAGTTCTGACTTTGATCCAGAGAAGGAAACTGTGATCATTGTGACTCTGTAACCTTTATATCGTTTGTGCAGTTTGCTTTTGAGACTCTGGGTGCATCTGGCCATTAGCATTAAGGACAGAAATGTTCTTGAGCAAATTTCACTACTGTGTTTTTGAAAGATGAGGATGCTTCAGTCAAGCCAGTTCTGCCTCCTACACATCTGTTTAGCTTTGTTCTCAGTCCACAATCCTTCATACCTTGCAGGATTGCACAGAGCAGATTTTTATGGGGAAACATGCAGCCTTTGAACTTGTCTGCAGTTTCATGGGAGCAAATTTCTAATGATCCCTGGGGGAAAAGGTTGTTTAGAGCAGTTTGGTTTGGTAGAGCGTCTCACTATAAGTGTTTACCTGAATGCTATCTTCAGGTTTGTATAGCATACTCTTTTCTTTTGCAATGACACTGGCATGCTAACCTGATTCTTAACTTGGAACATTTTTATTGCCAAGGTGTTTTCTTGAATACAACAGTGTTTGACACCAGTATCTTTTATGGGGATGCTTTCAGTTACTTGGAGCCATAAAAAAAATTCACAAATGAAAAGGTTTCAGTCTGCAGAGCATTACTGTCTTGGCACCTCCCCATGCTGCTCCAAAGGTACAGCCTGTCTCTCCCCCCCCCACCAGCATGAGGGAACAGTCAATGAAAATGCATTTATTGACAACATTTGTATCCCACCTTTTTGCTTATAGAATTGCCGCAAAGGAGGCCAACAACTTAAAATATACATGGTAAAACACGTTATAAAACATTAACAGAACTCTTTCTCCCAAACATACCTTATTAACACAACTTTAAAAAGAGTTCAACAGAATTAGAATACATATTAGACAGCTGAAATATATACAAAAAGTATTGGTGAGGAAGAAGGGATTATTGAGGGAATACCAAATGGAAAGACGGCAACAAAAGGGAACAGACAGCTCTCCCTGGGAGGAGAGTTCCAGCGCTTTAGTTCCCTGACTGAGAAGGCCCATTCCTAGGTTGCCACCCACCTGATCTCAGAAGGCAGGGACACCTGAAGCTGGGCCTCTGAAACTGGCCATAACAGTTTGCCACTCTTCCATGTGCAGAAATCCTCTGTGGTATCCAAACCAATGGACTTCAGATGCTATAGTGACTAAAGGCAACCTTCACATTCAGAGGCAGCAAACCTCTGAAACCCAGTGCTAGAAGGCCATTCTGGACAAGATGGACCATTAGTCTAATCCATTAGGGCTCCTCTTACGCTAGTAACACCACAGACTTATGAGATCTGAACAAATCCTGAACTCTCACAGCTTCAGATCCCAGTTGAAGAAAGGATAGTTAATTTCTCGCCTATAAAAGTCTTTGTGAAAATGTCAGAGCATTTTCTAAAGCACTCCAAAAGAGTTGTATAGCCTGTGCTGAAAAGATACTCAGTAGAACCTGCTGAGCCACTGTGGGCTCCAGAGAGGCAGCTCCTTTCAGATAAATGTGTAATAAAGGCTATTCATAGTGTGTCTTAGTCCTCACAACCAAGTTGCTACAGTTCTAGCATTGTGATTTTTTTTTTTCAGGTCATGATGAATGAAACAGCACAGCAGAACATGGAAAACCACCCTGTTATTAGAACTCTTTATGATCATGTGGATGAGGTGACATGTTTAGCTTTTCATCCAACCGAACAGATCCTTGCTTCTGGATCAAGGGATTACACGCTTAAACTGTTCGATTATTCAAAACCATCTGCTAAAAGAGCCTTCAAATATATCCAGGTTAGGTAATTATGCTAAAGTGCTATAATTTTATACAGTGGCATAGAAATAATTGGCTTTCACTTTGAAATGTTTTTTTTTTAAGACTTGCTTATTTCGTTGACTGTGGGTGGAAGTGTTCACAGAAACAGCATCATCCTGGGGCTGAAGAAACCTCAATTCCATAGTTATCTTAAAGAAATTAACTTGAATGTCTGTGTCCACAAGTATGAGAGTTTTCAGCTGCCTAAAGATTAGATGTGGATATGAAAATGTAGTGTCTAAGGCTAGAATCAAGAATGGTGGGTAAAAGGGGTTGCTTAATTCTCTCCAAGAGTTATCTGCTCAGATTTACCCCTCCGCTTGTGTTCGTAATCCTGGGGAGAAAATAATTATTTGGAGAATTTACAAGCCACCCCTCCAGAGAGGTGAATGTTTCTGGTCCCCATATCTTTTGCAGTAAGGAAAGCAACTTGTAGAGGGTTGCTTTAAGCTGAATGTAACCAGAGGAGAAGAAATTAACCAGTGTGCCCGTACGCATTTCTTGCTCAAAGGGCAGTGTGCCAAAACTGTTTTGGATTGAAAAAGAAAAGACTCCAAGGATAGTAACACATCCTCCTTATAACTAGTTTGAATCTGGTCTGCAGACTGCTGAAAACTGGAAGTCATGTCTTCTGAAATGCATGTCGTGCCCTAAAAACATAGATCAGTTGTAGATTTGGTGGATCTTGATTGTCTAGTAAGTTATGTGGGCCAGAAAGAAATGACTCCTCATCTCTCTGTCTCCCCCCTAAACCTAACTCAGTTTTTAGCAATTGCTTTGGAGCGTGAGTCTTCTTGTGAGGGGCCAAGTATGGTCTTTGGGAAATTTACAAAATGGAAAGTATTAGGCACAGATGCCCATAACTTTTTAATCAGTTTCTTTCTCTTCAAAACCTACTTCTTGGGTTCCTTGGCCTCATTGGTAAGCAGTAATGGTTGCCACGGGTGCTTTCCCTCTGCTAGACAGCTGATCAAGCTGCTGCTGTTGCCCCATGCTTCCTCTTCCCCCCGCCAGACAGCTAATCTGGGGGCCAAAGACTGCTCTCTTGGTGTGTGTCCCCCACACAGCATCGCAGCTGATTTGTGCATCCTGTTTTCAGGATCCTGGATCCTTTCTAGTCCAGTGAGTGGTGGGGAAGATCCAAGTGAAAAGCTCTTTCATACAAATAATGCTCAATTGCTTCAAAATGCCCCTGTCTACTTTCCTGAAAGATACAGCAAGTGCTGGGGAAGTGCCTGTGGGTGCCATGAGTCCCACAGTGACAACACTGGGGATTACTGACCTCATGTAATATTTACAGACGCCTCTGGGACTCAGGAAATTAGGCCTCTAAGGATGAATGAATTACTGAAACTCACAAAATGTTCTTAAAACATTACAAGAATACATTGCCTCACGCAATATACATTGATAATCCTTGTTCTAGAAGGAGATATCTTTGAGCTGTAATGTGTATTAATTAAAATCTCTTTTTAAGTAGGTTTTTCCTCAAAAAAGCTATCAACAAAAATCCAATTTAAAAAATCTGATTAAAAAAAAAAAGAAATCATTGATTTTTGTCCACCCTCTTCTTTGGGAATGAATTTCTTCTGTACTTCATGCAGCAGCCAGCACAACATTTGAGAATTAGTTCTGGAGTAATAACAACAGTATGATGCATTTTTGTTAATTGCCTATTTTCCAACTAAACAGGAAGCAGAAATGCTACGTTCTATCTCTTTCCATCCTTCTGGAGACTTCATACTTGTTGGTACCCAGCATCCTACCTTGCGACTATATGACGTCAATACTTTCCAGTGTTTTGTATCTTGCAACCCTCAAGATCAGCACACTGATGCCATATGCTCAGTTAATTACAATGCAAGTGCTAACATGTATGTGACAGGCAGCAAAGATGGATGCATCAAACTATGGGATGGTGTTTCAAATCGCTGTATCACCACTTTTGAGAAAGCTCACGATGGAGCTGAAGTTTGTTCTGCCATCTTCTCCAAGAATTCCAAGTATATTCTGTCAAGTGGAAAAGACTCTGTAGCTAAACTATGGGAGATATCTACAGGGAGAACCCTGGTCAAATATACAGGTAGGTAGAAGCTAACCTCAGCAACATCAACAACAGAAAAGTTGTTCTTGGAAAGATCCAAGTAATGCACTGTTTTTCTCTCATGCAGACTTCTCTCTGATTATTATTCATACATAAGTCTAGTTGCTCTTGAGCTGAGTTTTTCAACTTCAGCTTCTCAAAACTGGATGCTTATTTTGGGGGGTGAGCGTGTCTTTAAACCTGATTGCATGCAGTCCTGTAATCTAAAACAGAAGAGTAGCTTTCAGTGGGGAAAATATTGTCATGCAACCCAGGAGACTTGGATTATTTGTCTGCTTTGTGTATTCAGTAACTATCATTGGTGTTGTCTCTCCATTTTGTAAGTTGAGACTAGTGGTCTGTTTTGAGGAAAATTGTAAATCCAGATGTTTTTCTTTTGTCTGTGAGCAATAATTCATGAGGAATAATGTTTTTTCCCTAGATGTAGGATAAAATCTAAGGCATAGCCTGCAGTCTTGCCCAGCAGCATACCCTAGGGTCTTGCATAACTCTTTAGGTATGCCAGGAGACATTCCTGGAAAGTTCATGTATTTATTTGCTTCCCACCAGTCTCATTTGGCATGGAAATGGTGTTGCTCATTTGATTATATCACTGAGCCAGAACAAGCAGCATCAAAGCGTAATTGTTCTGTTTGCTATTTTTTACTTCCACTGTGAAATGTTGCTACAACGACATAGAGCTCCAAAGAACAAAGAAATAAAACTGTTTGAATTTTCCTTGTCACATGAAGCTGCCTTATACTGAATCAGACCATTGCTCCGTCAAGGTCAGTATTGTCTACTCAGACTGGCAGTGGCTCTCCAGGGTCACTCACATCACCTCCTTCTTGATGATTTTAACTGGAGATGCTGTGGATTGAACCTGGGATCTTCTGCATGCCAACCAGAAGCTGTACCACTGTGCCATGGCCCCTTCTTTGTCCAAAAGAACTTGACAAAACTACCTTGTAATTTAAGACCAGTGTATAACAATTTTAGACCAGCAGGGTGCACCCAAGTCTTAGTTTATTGAAATACCATTTGTTACTGGAAGGAACTGTAGGCTACCTGTGAACACACATGGAGCTGCCTCATACTGAATTAAATCTTTGGTCCATCAAGGTCAATATTGACTGCTCAGACTGACATTGGCTCTCCAGGTATCAGATAGATAGCTGCCTGGTCCTTTTTTTCTTGTTAAACTAGAGATGCTAGGGGTTGAGCCTGAGGCCTTCTACATGCCAGGCAGAGGCTCTTCTATTGAGCCACAGACCCTTCATATATATGTATGTTGCGGTTGGACTTTACCCTTTTGGGAAAGCATCTTGATTTTTAAACATTCTTACCCGTAAAGAAGTCCTAAATAAGTGCTTACCTGCCAAGCTGTTTTAACTGGTACATGGTTAGGTAGGTTATTGAGAAAATATCTCCTATGGACCTCATACACAGGGGTTTGGATCCAGCCAGCTTTTTTGCTGAATCTCACCCAGTTCTCGTTTTTACAGCTATCTGTCCCTTGTGGCTTTTATCCATATAGGCCTCATGATCCCCTAGCATAGCCTTGATGCTGAAGGGGACCCTGTATCTCTTTTTCACCAGCAGAAAATCTCATTGGATCCAACCTGAATAGCATGGAAAGCTGCACATATTTGGGTTCACTAGAATGGCATGTATGTGAAATGAAGGGACAGGATGCATTTAATAATGCGTAGTGTTTGATCCATAATATTGTGAGGACAGAATATTCTCACTCCATATATTAGCTCATTGTGCCCCCAAAGTGTTGGGGTTCCCAGCCCCGTGCCAGCAAATGCCAGGAGATTTGGGGGGCAGTTCCTGGGGAGGGTGGAGTTTCAGGAGGAAGTGGTGTTGCTTCTGTGTGATGCTCTAGGGATTTCCCCTAATCTCTGTGGTAATTGCCATCAGCACTGTTCTCCCCCCATGTCATTTTTTTTAACTCCTCAAATTATCAGGGATAGAGGATTGCCCACTGCCAGCAGGCAAATCATAGTTATAACAATAGTGGGTCAGAGTAACCACAGAAACTGCAGTGTGCAGTGGAAGAGGAGGAACTGCAAAAATTGCTTTCCTCATTTTTCAGTGGTATGTATTAGATACCTGCCCGGAATACATATTTCCCTTCTTGGACATCATTAAGTGTATCAAATGCATGAAAATCTTAAAATACCAGTTCCATACAAATTTATAGAATTAGATTCCAAACTTCAGAATCTGAGAAATGATATCCCAATGATTTCTGGGGAGTATAATTTAATATTTATGGTTGTTACTACTCAAGTGTTGGAAGTAATTCATTGCAGCTAACCATCATCTGGAAGTATATAAACTCCAACTTTATGCCACCTGTCTCAAAACCAGGAAAAGGATTTTAGTATTGGCTAATGGACAGCATATAGTTGGTATGAATACCTTGGAAATTAAGTCCTGCTTCATCATGCTGGAGCAGGAGTCCAGCTTTTAGGATTCACTGTGTACATTGATTTTTGAGTATTCGCAGGTGTTGCACTCCATTTAGTTGATGTTAATTAGCAAACAATGTGACTGTTTATGTATCATACCTGTTATGTACTGAATACTTAGAGATTTATGGCATAGTTGAAGCACAGAGTAAAGATGGACTCTATAAGAAGTACTTCTCTCAATTTTACCATAAGTTTAGGAAAGAAATATCTACATCATGTCTGTCTGTTCATTTGATAGTCTCCATGCCTTTAATTGCAATTATATTTTGAAGGCAACACTGATCTCCCCATACCCCAAGTACTGTGCAATCAAAATGTTTGCTGCTGCTGAACTATTCCTGGTTGCTAATATGTCACAAGGGCCATAACAGATTCAAAAATATGACTGCATTTCTAAAAAAGTCTGCTTTCTGAAATCTCATCTATTTTTAACCTCTGGGCAAGGTTATCATATGTAATTAAAAAGCTCTCTTAGCAATACTGCATCTTTAGCAGAGTTTAATACCACTTTTCCTTTAGATTAATTTTTAATGATATTTGCATTAGGAGGTTGCATCATGCAATTTTTAAAATATGTATATGCTGATTACTTTTGGGATCCATTTCCCTAGATCTCTATACTGTTTTGTAGTGTAACTAATTTGTGTCAAGTTTTCACTCTTTTTCTGGTTAATTTTTTTATTTTCAAAAAGTGGGATGGAAAAGGGTAAGGGAAAGTGTAAATTCGTCTAAAGTTATCAAATATCATGAATAGTTGCATACAACAAGTAGAATTAACTGTATTAATAAAAATACATTGTTGAAATATAGAAGCAGCAGATAGCATCTGAACACCTGGACAGGGCATTACAAGCCACGGCTGGATGGTTACAGCAGAGCTGACTGAAACTGGATCCATCAAAGCCGGAAGTCCTGCACTTGGGTCATGGGGGTCAGGGATTGGGTATCAGGCTCCCAGCCTTCGATGAGGCCCCATTCTGCCAGCATCGAGGGCAAAGAGCCTGCGGGTGTTCCTGGAAGCCTCACTGGCTATGGTGGCCAAGGTCACTGCCACAGCCAGGTCTGCCTTTTTCCATCTGAGGCAGATCAGGCAGTTGGCCCCATGCCTCTCCCCCAATGACCTGGCTGCAGTGACACTTCCAGATGGACTAATTCTCTCTATGTGGGGCTGCCCTTGACTCTGCTCCAGAAGCTACAGGTAGTACAGAATGCAGCAGCACGGGTGTTGATGTTGCTGCTTGTGGAGGCCCGCATCTGCCCGGTGCTGCATCAGCTGCACTAGCTGCCTATTGAATTCTGGATACGCTTCACGGTGCTGGTGCTTACCTTTAAAGCCCTATACGGACAGGGGCCTGCTTAACTTTGAGACCACCACTCCCCATATGAGCCTCACAGTACATTATATTCTGCAAATCAGCATCTCCTGGTAGTCCCTGGGACCCCACCTGGTAGAATGAGCTAGACTTTCAGTTGAGGCAGTGGGTGTCCACCGGCTATGGCCTCCCCTCCAGGGACTGCAGATCCTACATTACTGGTATCAGCATTGTCTGTTGAGGCATATTGTACATCTAGTATTAGATGGTTTAATGGATTTATGTGTTTTAAATTTTAATTGTAAATCTGCACTGTGTGCAGACTGATATGTTTGGAACCTGCCCTGAGCCTGCTATGTGGGGAGGGCGAGCTATAAATTTAATTAATTAAGGCATCGTTATGACAGTATTCAAGAATAAGTTCTCTCTCTGAAATAAGAAACAAATATTTCTGAATATTCAGCGATAGTCTGGTAAAAATAAACAAGACTACTTCTTTAACAATTAAACAGATTTCTACACTAAGTTTAAGCCATACTTAAAACCTGGGTATTATCTTAATCATTTATCACTTTATAAGTCTTATTTTTACTAAATATCTCAAATACTTAATGAAGTATTAACTAAAGAGATTTAAACTGTAATCAATATCATCATCACCTTTTATGTAATATTCAAATAAATTCAGAAGTTTTCAAGAAATTTAACTACTCGCATAATAATAGGCTTGCCATTTCTGCTGAAATTCTTTCAGTGGCCTTTTATTTATATAATTAGTTTTGCCATTGTTGCATATTCAATTAATTTTTCTTTCCAAATCTCTAATGTGGGACATTTTTCTGTCTTCCATTTCATTGCAAATGTTAGTTTAGCAGCTGTTAACATTACTCTAAGTCTTGTGAAGCTCTTTCTATATTGTCTGGCAGAATTCTCAACAACATAGTTGCTGGTTTCATTGGGAATTTACTTTTTAAAATATTTTGAATTTCTTCATGTATATTTTTCTAGTATCTCTTCATCTGATGCAAGTCCACCACATTTGATAAAAGGTGCCTTCTGCTTCTTTGCATTTCCAACAGGACTCTTTATAATTCTTATCCATCTTTTCAATATCTTTTGGAGAGAAGTACCACTGGTAAAACATCTTATACCAGTGTTCTCTTAGTGCTTGGCTGGCTGTGAATCTAATATCCTTAGTTCATAGGTTTTCCCAGCACTGAAACTGCATTTGCTCACCAAAATTTTGCATCCTTTTAATCATACATGGTTTAACCTGTTCATCTTCAGAATCATATTGAAGCAATATTTTGTTAATTCGCCCTAGTAGGTGGTTTTTAGATTGTGAGACAATCTTTTGAAAATCTGTCAGTTCTTTTAGAACATCTCTTTTTATACAGATGTCGTTTCTTAATCTAGAAGCAATTGGAAAATATATCCACCATTGTGTCTCTTTCCCTTCTTCTTTGATCTCTTGCGACATCTTAATCTGTCATTGTGAATTTATCATACAGCCATAGGTTATGTAGTCTTTATTTTTCCTTTTGTGATTGCCATAATAAGCATCTATTGGTGACATTACTGGTGGGATTGAGCCGCTGATTCTTTTTTATAAGGATTTCCCAAATTTTATTATATTTTTAAACCACCCTCCCCTGTAGGACAGGGCTCAGACCAGTATACATCCATACAGAACATTTACATAATAAAATCATTTTAGGAATCCATAATATATTATACAGCAATAATAACCTATAACAAGTAAGATGGCGATAGAACTGCCAGAATATTTTTATATAAGCGATCTCTAATTATATGTCTTTTACCTTGGGTTATGCTTTTTGATGTGGATTATTTAATCCACAAATAGCTGTGTAATCCATCATCTAGATTTGAAGACTCTGATTTTATCAGTCTTTCATTAGGATTCCTAAACCAGTCTGATATCCAAACTAGCCCAGCAGCTTCATAATATAATTGGATTTTGGGTATTGCCAGGCCACCTCTTTTCTTCTCATCTTGCAGTACTTTAAATCTTATTCTTGGTTTCTTGCCATTCCATACAAACTTATTTATTTGTTTCTGCCAGTCGCTCAGAGTTTTTTCAGGAATTGAGATTAGAATCATCTGTAACAAAAAGTTTAGTTTAGGTAATACACCCATTTTTACAGCAGAAATCCTTCCTAGCCAAGACAGTTGTAGCTTGGACCATCTTTCAAGATCTTTTTGTATTTTAGATCAAGTTGTCACATAATTATCCTTGAGTAATGTATCATTTTGTCCTGTGGGATATATTCCTAAGTAGTTGACTGGAAGGTTTTCATTCTTTACTAGCAGCCATTACATGTGAAATGTACCTTTTTCTGTCTTCAAGGATTCAGATTGAATTTCTGACCTATAAGCAGTCATACCCTTCTTAGACTACCCAGTGTCTTCCTGCACAAACCGGGCAATAGCTCTTCCTGTTATGAACCATCTGTCAACGTAAAAAAATATTTTTTATTTAACATTTTAAGAAAGCAACCTGCACAGAAGAAGCAATTCTTAAGCTGAAGCTCCCGAGAAAGCCCCAGTTCAGATTTGTACAGCTGAAAGCCACGTGCTTTTTATGATTTCTGTGGTAAAGAATTATAATGGATGCCTCTAATACCTTGTTTTATCCAAAATGGAATCAACTTGTGGAATTTGCTACTACTAAGTTGTGGTAATGTGTCCACTTGTTTGGATGATTTAAAAGGAGATCATTCATGAAGGGTAGACCCATCAACAGTGATTAGAACTGTTCACTAGAGGCAGTGTATCTCTGAATTTCAGGTGCCTGAGGCCATTTAGAGGAGGGCTCCTGCTATCAGTGCCCTGCTGGGAAGTTTTTCTGAAGCATCTGAGCAGTCACTGTGGAACCTTGATGCTAAATTATATTGGTATTCTGTTTGAACCAGCAGAATATGGTGGATCTATAATCAAAAGGAATCCCATTTTCTGGAGGGGAAAAGTCTAAAAGTATTTTAAAAGTCTTGTTGCTTTGCAGATTCTTGTTGGATCCTAGCCCTCTTGAGTTTCTATATAAATCTATTGGCTGCAAAGCCTATCTTGTCGTGGTTAGGAGTAAAATAAAAGGGATTCAGTAGTAATGCTTGCGAGAACAGTTCTTCCAAAGCATAAAGGCACTAAAGTCTACACAACAGTATACTTTTTAACATGCCCTGTAAACTAACAGGGCCTAAACTTGACTTGTGAAAAGGTGATAAAGCTCCGCTTCCAGACTCTTAATGGGATGATGATTCCATTGGAAATCTCAAACTGGGTTTACTGTGGTTCACTTATATAACTGTGCTTTACTTATATACTGTGCTTCACTTCCACATAAGAAATATTCAGTCCTAATCCATTGATGGTTACTTAGAAGTAAATTTCACTGAGTTTATTGAGTCTCTCTCCTAATAAGTATAGAAGTACAAACCTTAGTTTTCACTGACGGAATGTTTATACCGGAGATTCTCCAACCCATGGGGACCATGAGCATTCCCCATGCATTCCATGATTTTTTTCAGTGTCCCACCTCAGGCACTTCACTTTTCCTAAATCATAATTAGAGTATGTTTTTGTCTAGATTAGTAGTGGTTAAACTATTTCAAGTTTTTATGGGGGCGGGGTTGAGATGGGGCATGGGGTTCTGCAAGATATCATGACGTGTTAAAGGGGCAACAACTTCAGCTGAAAAGGGCTGAAAAAACATTCTTCATACAAAAATCATATGCTTTTGTTAAATTTTTAGTCCCTGTTATGCTTCATTAATTGATGGAACAATCTCATCTTTAAGCTTGCTTCCTTCCAAATTTGTAATAACTTTATTATCTTCGTAACAACTGCTGAAATGTTTGTATTAATAAAATACTATTGGATAGGGCGGGGTATAAATCCCAAAATAAATAAATAAATAAAATAGGTACAAGGAAGTATCTTGTCACCTATCAGTTCTAAAGTTTCTGTTCACCAAAACTGAAATTGGTTTGTGATCACACATCCTTGTAGAAAATACAGAAGCCAACCAAAACTTCCAAAGAACTAATGATTCTACTTTCTCCCCATCCCAAATGGATGTGACCAGGGAACATTCTCCTTTTAATTAGTATGATTTAGTTAGTTTGATTACTGTGAATAGGCTTTCAAATAATATCTTTTAAGTCTCTAACAGAGTAAATGCTATTTATAACATTCGTGATACATTGAGGTTTGAAAGACTTAATTGTTTTTGCCAAGCTAGAAAAAAATATTTTAAAATCTACATTTAGAAAAGAAACAGTGTGAGAAGACTGCAGCCTTAAAAACAATACTTGACCACTTAACTTCAGCCCCCTTCCAAGAAGGTGACATTTGAGTGGTTGGAATACATTTGTTCATTGCCTCAGTCAATGGGTCTGCTTAGATCCCAGCAAACATTTTGTCATACTTTGATGAAAATCAGTTAGGATTCAGTGTTTTGCTGCTCCTAAGTTGTCTAATGGTCTGCCTTAAGTTCCTGTACTGTAATTAGTTGGTTCAACCTATTCCTTTCCTCATCTGAAATTTTAGGAATCTGGACGTTAGAAAGAAAGCCATCAACCTCTTTTTCTTGGGGTGAGTCAGACCTATATAATTGTGAATAGTATATAACCAGTTCTGACAAAATTAGATTTATTTCCATTTCCATCCCACCCCAATGTGAGGTTACTTTTGATGTAAAGAAAGGAGAATAAGTAATTCTAAAAAGTGTGTAAAACATCTACCCTACTCCTGGTTAACCTTGGCTGTGAAATGCAAGCCAAACAAAGTTTTCCGTCAATTGGCTGAAACATCCAGGCAGTCAGTAAAGTTAGTCCTACATAGGGCAGATTTTAGTAGTTTAGCCTTGAGATTATGAATATGTGGTAGTAGCTAGTTCTCTTAAAGCTATAAACCCTGCCCCCCTTTTTATTCATAGGTAAAGATCTTCAAGTTCATAAGGGCAGTCTGAGTGCTGTACACAGGTCAAAAACTCAATTGGCAGGGGTTGCAGAAAGTGGTATCTAGCCATGCCTGGAGTTGGAGAGCTGCTACATGCTCCACAAGCTTCCAAAAAAGGAATTGCTAAAAAATATCCAGCTACATCCAAGGTTTTTTAAAAAAAATATTTGTTTTTGCACAGGAGACAATGAATTATAGACTTAAGGCAGTAATTACCCTAACTAACAAGAACCTTTCTTCTCCCATCTGTTTTTGACCAACCAGGTTTTGCCCCAAGCAGTGTTCCTTCTAAGCTGAGTTAGTGTGAGCTAGCTCACAGTTCTTTAGCCTCCCGCTCACACATTTTTGTTTTAGCTCAGGAAGGATGGCTCCAGAGCAAACCAATTTATGCAGTAGCCAAATGGCTCGCTCACAGCTTTTATGCCAGTAGCTCACAAAGTAGAATTTTTGCTCGCAAGACCCCACAGCTTAGAGGGAGCCTTGGCCCCAAGTACACAATCTATTTTGGCAGTAGTGAAACTGAGCCTCTCATACCTCAGACTGGTTCTGCATTTGCAATGGCAGCTGCCAGTTTTAATGGAATTCAAGCAATTTTTTCCACCTGGAAGTGGATGGCAACCTCATCAGAAATGGAGCCATTTCATATGAGGCAGAGCCCAGTTAGCAGTTCACCACTATGAATAGCTTTGTTACGAGACTTTGAATATGTGATGACAGCCAAGGAAAAGGATTTACTTGCCAGTGCTACAGATTTTAACAAATTTGGATGCCATAATTGGTCAGCTTTGGCGCAAGTCACGTGCCATGCATGTTCTAGTCCTCTCCCTTCTAGTTCATTCACCACAGACCATGTGTAAAATCAGTGAATTTGTACTAACGAAGTGGTTAGAAAGTCCACTTGAGAGCAACTGTCTTGATGGCTATTTTATTAGAGTGGCTGACCAAGTCAGTGGGGAAAAAATGCTCCAGAGAGTTAGAGAATTCAGTAGATTCCATGAAATTCATGGGCACACCAGTCTAATTGTCCTGCCACTCCAGTGGCAACATAAGAGGGGCATAGATGTCTGCCTGCTGATTTTACCATGACAGTGTGGGTCTTTTACACGCACCGATTATCACTATCATGCTTTATCATTTGATGGAGGAAAATGTGCAAAATCATCCTTTTTCGCCCTCTAGGATGAGTCTTCAAAACATTTTAATGGAATAATTTCTTTCCAGCCATTTTTTTTAACTTTGCCAGGAACTCAGCGTTCTGTCTTAAATCTTTAAAAGTAGACAAAGCAACAGGTGTTTGTATTCACCTTTTGAAGATCTAATTCTGTGTGTTAATGCGATCTAGCAGTGAAATATTCATTTAAGTACCAGGATGCCTGATCTGAGATCACCTGATTCTGCTGTGGTACAATGGAAATAGTGCTGGGTTGTAGGGAGACCTGGCTACCAATCCCTTTTTAACCACACGGCTCATAGAGTAGGTCTTGGGAAAGCTGTTCTCTTTCAGCCAAGCCAACCTTACTAAGCTGCGAGGAGAAAACATAATAGCCATTGAAGAAGAAAAGGAATACAAATAGGATAATTCCAACTTGATGGTGACATAGCTAGAAAAGTTATGGCTTATGCACAATTAAGTATACCTCTTTGAGCCCTGATTCCTTTTTTTTTTTTTTTTTTTTTTTGGGGGGGGGGAGCACGAATTGATAGAGAATAACAAATATTTCCTAACTCATTTTAAGATCAGTAACTCCATTGAAGTTCCCTCTTTTCTCCCCCATCGTTGACCAGAGGAAAGTCGTTTATTATAGAATGGAAAAAACCCCAACGACATCAGCATTAATAGTAGCTTCCTTTTGCACAAACAACAACAAAAAACCTTGGTAAAGACAATTCAGATTACCTTACTAGAGTTACAATTTTACTCTAGTTAGTATTTGCAAAAACAAAATTTCATTTTCCTCAATTTGAGTCTTTTTGAGATATTTTTCGTTAGTTATGAACCTGGTTTCCATTCACACATAAAATCTCCTTTCTCTGACTCCCGAGTTCCTGAAATCTGCTGTTTGATCTCTGTCCTGTCTGTGTTAGGACCATTGTGGAAGCTCACTCACCATTTTTGGTCAGGTTTACAGTTTTCTTTCTGGGATCAAGCTTAAGGTAAACCAGTTCTGCCAGCTGGCAGCAGAAGTTGGCTGTAGATGGTAGTGATTGGCCGGCACTTAATGGCATCACAAATCTACCTGGGCCTATAAGGTCACAGTTGTGCTCAGTTTCCCTAGAACAGGTTTTCAAACTTTAAAAGTCTGATTGCACTGTGGAGGAAAAATAAAATAATGAACAAGTTTTTGAATGCATAAACATAAGAGTGGCATTTCTAGCTGGATTGTTGTTTTTTTAAGAGAGAGGGTGTTTAAAAAAACACAGGGTGTGTGTACAGCCCATATCAAGCATGGGATATGGGGCAAAACTGAAGAAAGAAATTGGCATTCAGCTTGGGGGCAAGTATATTCCTGTTTGCACTGCAAAAGTGTTGGGAAGGCAGTTTAGCTGGCAGCAGAAAAGATGCGCCGACTTGAACGTAAGAACATAAGAGAAGCCAATGTTGGATCAGGCCAATGGCCCCTCCAGTTCAACTCTCTGTCACACAGTGGCCAAAAATACCAGGTGCCAGGACACTAGAAGCCCTCCTACTGATGCCCCTCCCCAGCACCAAGAATACAGAGCATCACTTGCCACAGACTGAGAGTTCCTATCTATACTTTGTGGCTAATAGCCACTGATGGATCTCTGCTTCATATATTTATCTATTTCCCTCTTGAAGCCCTCAATGCTTGTAGCCGCCGCCACCTCCTGTGGCAGTGAATTCCATGTGTTAATCACTCTTTGGGTGAAGAAATACTTCCTTTTATCTATTCTAACCCAACTGCTCAGCAATTTCATTGAGTGCCCATGAGTTCTTGTATTGTATTGCTTTTAGGTATAACTATACACACCCCTCTTAGGGGGATTCTTTACTTTCTTTCCAAATGTGTCACTATCATTTGTCTGACTTCCTTTTGATTTTTCAGTTTCTCCTTCATTTTTAGAATGATTTTCCTGTTAATGTAAATCTATTCTCAAACTCCCCCTCCCCACAATATTCTGTAACTTTTACAGTAATTGAGGTTTGGCCTACAGTATTTTTTGTGAGCAAAATAATTTTGAATATTTTTATATCTTCATGTATAATAATCCAGGGATATAATTTTATCAATATATTTTAAAGAATTGCATTTGTAGGTGGGGCGACGTTCAGTGTAAAAGTAATAACCTGGAATGATTCGATCTTAGCAGTACCCCTGATTCCTCTTCTCTCAGCTTTGTCAACAATAACAGCCCCATTTTCTCCCTCCCATTTCAAACATCCATTTTTAATGGTCAGAGAAAGGACAATGCGGGAGGTACTGTTGTTCCCAAATTTCTTGTTTTGGGATTGTAGGCAGGATCGTATGGCACTTTTTTTGTTATGGGTAGATCACTACCTATGAAAGACATGAATTCTTGTTCTTCAGTGAGCTAGTTAGGAATAGTCTTCCTTTAGAGAGATATAGATCTAAATAGCTGTTTATTGATTTGTTATCAATGGCTGCTCTGTCAATTACCTTTTCAGTGTCTGGAATGAGAGGCTGACCTTGACTATTGACACAGTAGCTTATTGGTATCCTTGTTCTCTCTTTTTGTATTGGGCCTCCCTTACATATGAGCACCAAGCATACAATAACATCAGTACAGGTGGCAAAAGACTTGCGGCAAATCTGACAGAGCTTGGCAGAGAGGCCATTAGTGGTGGTGGCAAAAAAGGTATTTCTCTGCCATCGTTGTACTTGTGTAGCATCTTTCCATAGAACTGCTCTCATTGTCATAATGGGTGCTGTGTTCTCCCACCCCAAGACTGAGTCGTCCTGCTGTGACACCTTTTGCACAACCGTTTTGGTCCCAATCACTTGCGTTCATTTCTGCTGATCTGTCAGTCTTGCAGGATATAGTATTAAGCTCGTGGAACACTATATAGTCTAGGTCCTTATCCATAATGGCTGATGAAAACCAGATGGGAGAGGCTGCTGCTAATGGAAATTGTTAAATAGAACTGTCAGCTGACCAGGGATTTAAAAAAAAAACAAACCCAACAACCCTATCCTTGTGTCTTTAACAGTAGCTTGACCTGCAGAAATCAGGTGGAGCTTTTAGAGACAAGCATTGGATACCTTTGAATGTCTTCAAATCAAGTAGCCATTAAGGTTTCAGGGGATGGCTAGAAACTTGTCAATCTGTCATAAGAACTTCATTACGAAGTAAGGAAACTCAGATTCCTTTAAACTCGATTCTGAAAACAAGTCTTTAAAAAAAAAAAAAAGTTTTTGCTTGATATTGCCAGCCTTGACGCTTAACTGGCCGTTCTTACATTTTTTGCCTTTTATGGATGATGATTAAACAGACAGTTGCATCATAACTCTTGGCTTTCCAGGATAGACACGGAACAAATTACTTTCACTTTTCTGTCTCACTTCCAGCCTGGGTACAGGACCAAGACTGCCTTCATAGCCCTAGTAGGCAATTCGTGCTGATCGTATTAGATCTCTCAGCAGCCTTTAAGAGTACCGGTCAAATCTTGTTGGATCCTGTGTGGAACTAGGTAGATGTAAACGGCCCTGTCTGGTTCATTTGCTTGTGGCCAGAAATTTTTAAGATTGGCAGATGCAGGCCAATGCTATGGGAGGTGAATTATAGATGGCCTAGTTTTCATTTTGTCTCACTTTTTTCTACATATGAGGCTGTTGAGAGATCATCTATAGCAAATGGAGTGAGGTGTCAGCAGCATGTTGATTTTACCCAACTTTTAATTTTGTTGTCTGTAGAATCAAGGAACTTCAGTATTGGTATTGAGACAATGGGATTCATTGGATAAGGGGGTATGGCTATTGCATCCAAATGAGATGAAAATGATAGTGATTGCAGATCCCTGTGTTATGGAAAAACAAAATGCACCCATTGTTTATTGGGCCTGCCCTCCTTAAAACAGTGTGCAGTTGGAGGGGGGGTCCTGAACCTGGCCAAATGAGGTGCATGTTGAGGCCAAGATGGTATCTGGTCCATCTTGGTATCTGGTCCATCAGCTGCTCTCTGATAATGGAAAATGGATGATCTAGCATTCATTCTTGTGTAACCTGTGGGGTTGGTTATAGTGAACTTGGGCAGCTCCTTCAACAGCTTTCAGAAACTTCATTTACTTCAGATTGCAACAGCCTACATTCTGTGAATTGTGGAGGAATAACATAGAGACATTGAGTACTGAGCAACTGCACTAGCTATCCATTAGCTTCTAGGTTCTAATTTGAAATATTGGACCTTCTGAAGTCCTAAATGGCATGGGTCCTGTGCATGCTAAGAAGCCAGCCTACCTACATGCTGCGAGGTACCATTTGTTTGGAGCGGAGTGGCTTCTGTGGACCCTGAGCTGTAGATGATTTTTTTGTCTAAGCTGATCTGTGCAGGCTTTCAGAAAAGTTGGGAAGGCTTTCCTCCTACAGGATGTCCTTGCTGACTTTATCCAGTGAGCATACTGCTGACGGTTAGGGGAAACTTATTTGGCTGTCTTTGTCGTATAAAATTGGAATCTGCTACTTAGCAATGTGAGGCTCACTAGGGTACAACAAGCCCTGAGATCGATGAGTTTGTTTTATAGTTGTGTTAACAGTGTCATGTACGTTGCTGCATCTGCAGGAGCTGGCTTAAGTGGACGTCAGGTTCATAGGACCCAGGCAGTCTTCAACCACACAGAAGACTACGTGCTTCTTCCTGACGAAAGGACCATCAGCCTGTGTTGCTGGGACTCAAGAACAGCCGAACGGCGGAATCTCCTTTCCTTGGGACATAACAGTATAGTTCGCTGCATCGTCCACTCTCCCACCAATCCTGGTTTCATGACATGCAGCGATGACTACAGAGCTCGGTTTTGGTACCGAAGGTCAACCACGGACTAAAGCTGCATTTATGAAATAGCTGTCTGGGTTTTATATATTTTTTTTTCTCCCTACTTTTTTTAAACTTTGAATTTAAACAGTTTGGACTAAATTTTCTCAACAAACAAGAAACAACAACAACAAAAATTCCTTATTTGAAGGACAGCTTTAAAGTTGAGTCCATATATTCAAAATAGCAGCTTAAAATAGGCGGGTTTTTGTTGTCTACCTGTGCATTCTTTAAAGCCAGGTTGCATTCAACATCCCCTAGCCAGGATTAGTCTTCTGTTTTTAAGAAGCCTTGGCCTCCATTGTTTTGATTAAGTGTGCCCTTAACTGCTGTTTTGTATATTTTTATTTCTTTTTCCCTTCTGGTCATCTAGCTGTGAAGTAGATTTTTGTGCCATTCTTTTGGGCTTTTAAAAATTGTTCTTTAGATGATGTAGATCAACTAAACTAAAAGTTCGCTGATTAAATCTTGATCTTGGAATGGTGTGTTAATTTTCCTGTAATTAGCTCCTGTCCTATTTCTGCTTATTTATTTTTCTACCACCTTTTTCCCCAATGAGGGGGGCCCAAGTGGCTTCCATCATTCTTCTCCGCTGCATTCTAACAACCACCCGTTGAGGCAGGTCAGGCCGAGGGTGTGTGAGTAGCCCAAGGACACCCAGCAAGCTTCCGTGGAAGAGCGGGAATTCAAACCTGGAATCTCCCAGATCTTAGTACAAAAATGGTGGTTTTTAAACGGGGGGCAGTCTCTTTTTAAAAATCTTTTCAGTGATAGGGAGGAAACAGGACAAGGTGGCGCTTCCCCACAATGAATCCATGATGATGTATATTCTGGGGGAAGAGGCCATCAAACAATGTGCATTTGGCCCAGAGAATCTTGCATTGTTTCTCAGTCCGGTCTGGATTAGGCTGCAGATACAATCCCATAAATTGGGGGAGGACCCTAAGAAGGCTATGTTCAGTCTTAACTTACTGGTGTCCTTATATTTTGGCTTGTTTTGAATTGTATTTCATCTTTCTGCCCCCCGAACATTTGCAGCAGCTTATATTTTACATTTAAATTACGGGAATCCTGCTCAGGAATGAATTGAGGTCCCTGTGCAGCATACATGACACATTGTATGATCCCAGCAATCCTTAAAGGCTCCACTTCTTATATAGTTGTGAAAATAAAAGTATAGGGCTAACTGATAAGCCTTGAACGCTAAAAGACCTCTAAAATGAGTTAAGCCTTGTGTCTCTTGTCACAGCTGTTTTGGTTTATAAAACTGAGGACAGAATTTAGCCAGATGTGTGTCTTGAGGGGGAGGGACAGAGTCCATTTGGGGGTATAATGGCTATATGATCCATGTGCTCTAGAATGAGTCAAAACTCTGAATTACCATATTACATTCCTCAAAAACATAAGGCCACTAAGTTGCCGATGCAGGCCTTGTGGCAAATGACTGAACATTCCCGGGATTCCTGCTCACCTAGCCTGAACCTCCAGAGTCTAGCACAGTAATGGCTCCATGGTACTCACAGCTGAAATTTGGGGCTATGTGAACAGAAAATTCCTCCTCTTAACAGTCAAAGACCTGCAAGGAGAGGTTTATATGTATTGAACTTTACCTGTGCTGAAGACCTGGAGGTAGGATAGGGTATGTATATTATGCTTGTCAGGATGTTAAGTTCAGTGGTTGAGCAGGCCTTTTCCTTTATAAAAGAAATGACTTAACTGCCTTCAATATTTCCTGCCTACTACAGGGCAATGAGTAGTCCTTATCGTACTACTGGGGGGGGAATCATAAGCATATAAGAGAAGCCGTGTTGGATCAGGCCGATGGCCCATCCAGTCCAACACTGTCACACAGTGGCCAAAACCCAGGTGCCATCAGGAGGTCCCTCAGCAGAGCTAGAACTCCAGAAGCCCTCCCACTGTTGCCCCCCAAGCATCAAGAATACAGTGTAATACATTTTCACATACCTGAGGAGTTCCTTGAGTATGCATAAGCTACTACTTTGTATGGCTTAGTTTCTCTGCTCTTGAGTCTCTAGACTATAAATTTTAGAGGAAATAAATGAGCATCCGTAACAAAATGTTCTGGAATGATATTGGATATGAGACCTGTCAGCCTGTGGCTCTCACTGTCCATATACCTGGGATTTGCTTAACACAAATGAGGCCTGGCAGCAACAAGCAAGATCTGCCCGTTTGCAGGGGGGGGGGTCCATAGTCAGCTGGAAAGATGGTAGGATATACAATTTTTAATAAAAATAATGCCTTTATTGCGTTTTTATCCTGCCCTTCCTGCAAGGAGCTCATGGTGGGGTACTTGGTTCACCCTTTCACAGAAGTCCTGTGAGGTAAGATAGGCTGAGAGAAAATGACGGCACCAAGCCCCCTCAGTAAACTTTATTGCATTTCCAGCCCTTGTCCCAACACTAATTACTACACCTCACATCACTTAGGGGAGCTACCCTAATGATATGATATTGCAACTAATTTTGGATTAGGCCTAGGAGTGCTGTGTTCAAGCCATGAAGCACTCCATGTGACCAGACCATAAAGATGCGACAAAAATCCATCACCAGTGCCCCTTCCACAGACAACACTGATCCAAACTTTCTCCTTCCTTCCTAGTACAGGAGGCCATAGTGGTGGGTCTCACTTTCATTAAAGACGCTAACCCTTCCCACTTCAGAGGAACAAGATTCACCATTCCTTCTCTGGCCAAGGTTTTGTCACCCACTCCCCAAAATTAGGTTGTAGAATGAAGCCATGCTGCAAACGGGTCTGCTTCTTTCCAAACTAACCGTAACCAGGATTTTAGTCCGTCTTTTTGTTATGTATATCTAGTCCCTGGGGATAGATCTTGAAAATAACTCCATGGAGATGCCTACAATACCTGTGAAGGCCTACTCGTCTAGTTTGCATTGGTTTTATCCTGCAACACCACAAACCACTTTGTCTTGGACATAATTCAAATCTACATTCTCATCTTACTGACACACTGGAAATACAGCACTCCGCTACAAAGCATGCATTTCCTCCAGTTTTGTTGTAGTGATCCAAAGTAAAAGGAGCTGGGTGTATTGGAATTGGAGGACTTTGCTACTGTCTCCTTTTTTAGACTTGAGAGATGGCCCCAGTGTTCCCTCTAAGCTGAGTTAGTGTGAGCTAGCTCACCGTTTTTTTGCCTCTAGCTCATAGATTTTTGCCTTAGCTCAGGAAGGATGGCTCCAGAGCAAACTACTTCATTCAGTAGCCAAATCACCTGCTCACAATTTTAATGCCAGTAGCTCACAAAGTAGAATTTTTGCTCATAAGACCCCACAGCTTAGAGGGAACATTGAATGGCACCAAAGAGTTTAGATAAAGAGGTCAGGACAGACAGAGTATCCTCTCCTTTCTGCTATCTGATCCTTTCCTTTGAAGCAGAATGCTATCCTTAGGAGTAATTTCCTCTCTTTCTGCTCTCATACTTCTCTCTCACACGCACAAAAAAAAAAGTGCATGATCTCTCCGTGTTGTACCATGGAGGCTGGACATATGTCCAGCATCCAATACCATTTAGTGAGCTAGAATAGGTAATTATCCCTACCTCTTACCTGCACTCTCCAGGATGTATTTCCTTTAATAAAAGTTACTTATTAGTTTTAGACCAGATTACTGACTCTGTGTAACTTTGTGAGTCTGCAGCCACACCTAGTCCCAGCTTTGCTGCGTTAAAAGCCTTGAGCACTCTGCTTCTTTTTTGTGGTTCCCTGGCAGTACCAAGTCCAGAGAATCCAACAGGGTATAGTTGTAAATTGAAGAATTACTCCCAAGTGCATTGTTTCTTAAACACAAATATTTTGTTCGAATTAAAAAAAACAGCATACAGCTATTTGGTGTATCTCTGATGTTTAGCATAACAATGCTAATTAAGTTAATGCTAATTCATGCTAGTGCTTGGGTGTTAATAAAATCAGTACCAATTATTTTTACATGTAGAGGGGTGCCTGTTGCTCTGTTTCTTGGTGCCTGTTTCCTTCTTCCCCAAACTGTCTCTTGCTCAAAGAAAGTGCCAACCCTGGCTTTTCTCCACCTTATTGCAGTATTCTTTAGAAGAGCCTGAAAGACATCACCATTGTATTTTGCAGAAGAATGCCCAATGGGAAGCAGGCGCCTCCATCACGGGGGGACGCTTGGAACCTCCTAGCACAGGGGTGTCGACCTCATTTGTTATGAGGGCCAGATCTGGCATAAATGAGACCTTGTTGGGCTGGGCCATGTGTGTCATAAAATGTAATGCCAGGTAGCGGAGAGATAAGCTTTATAAAGGACACAAACATAAAGATTTGTGGGGTTTTTTTACTTAAAATAAAAGCATGCTTGAAACATTAGCACTCTTGCAATATGTTGTTTATTTAACAGTGTCTGATAACTGACACCTCTTGCTCTGAATTACTGCATCCAAATGCCTGTGCTGTTGCAATCCTGAGTATGCTGTTCAGGTGTGTATCTGTAAGTTGCAAACCTACGATGATGCAGCAGCAGCAGAACTGTGGACCAAGCAATGTAAGCCGCCCTGAGCCTGTTCGCGGGGGTGGGGGGCGGGCGGTATAAATTTAATAAAATAAATAAAATAAACTGGAACACGAAACAGAAGACAGTCAGTTCCACTATGGGCCTGATAGAAACCTTCTGGGGGCCTAATCTGCCCCCGGGCTGGATGTTTGACACCCTTGTCCTAGCACTTTATGCCTGGACCCAGTACCTGTGGTTGGCCATGCCCCGTCTTGGCAGCCATTTTATGGTGGTGCCCACTAACTGCTCTCAAAATCCAACATGCCTGCTGCCTGAGCAAAGTGTGAGAAATAATTTGTGGCATTCATAGTGCAACAGGCTGTTTCTGTTGGAAAATTTAGATATTCCGAGCTTGCAATGGATCTTTGTTCACTGGAGAGGAGGCATATTCTTTCTATGTGAAAATCTTTCTTTCTAAAGGGAAAGGTACACAGGAAATCTACAAATCAACAAACAAGACTACATTCTTACAAGTACAACAACAGACTGACTGACCATGTGGTTGGTAATGGAGATTCTTCTTCTAGACCCTAGAAGGAAATCACTTGAATACATTTACCAATGATTGTTAGTAAATAGGCTCCAGTTTCCCGGGCTTTCTCCCCATTGGCTTTGTGCCAGGTTACCTTCCAGGTCAGTCTAAACAACAGCACACAAGGCAAACAGATTAACCCCGTAATGACTGAATTTAGACCTTGCAACACACATATTTCCAACAGTTTCCACATAGTTTTCCTGCCTCTGAAGGAAAGTAACACAACTCATGAGCTTCCCAGGGCATTGCCCTTTAAAGATAATCAAAGAAAAACCTCCTTTCATCAGGTTCAAAGGGGGAACTGCCAGATAGCAGCAAACAGAAGCCTCTACATGGAGAAGAGGCAGCCCTGATCATTCTCAAAAAGGTGCAGAACAGCTTGCTGCTGTTCATCATCAAGTGAGGGGGGGGGGAGGGTTTCCTAGGCTGTGTGGGTGTGGCTGGCACAATCATGCTCTGCCTCTGTGCATCCATGATGGAGAAAAGGGAGAACAGGGAAAGGTTGGGAGGGACCTCAGTGGAGTATATAGCAAAAGAGTCCATTCTCCAAAGCAGCCAGTTTCTTCAGGGGACATGACCTCTATAGTCCAGAGAGGAATTGTAATTTCAGGACATCTCCAGGCCCCACCTGAAGGCCTGCAGCTCTATTTCTTCCTGCCTCCTTCAGGCCTGGAGCAGGAAAAGGCCTTAACTGAATGCCACCACTCAAGTCCTAGGGAGGGCCCAGAGCACTCACCCTGCCTCCAGCCACCTCCTCCTTCAGTCAGGCTGTATGTTGATGTATGGCCAAATTTGAGGCATGACAAATCTAGGCAGAGTGAACAAGAAATCACTTATTAAACAATCACTGTAATGTGTGAATAGGAGAGAAATAACAAAAATGGGGCAGGATTAATACTGGGCAAAACTCACCAAAAGAAGAAGAGGCCAGTTGGAAAACAGCAAAGCTCCCTGATGCTACTGCCTCACTTTGGTGCCTGCTGTTTGACTACCTGACTCCTAGGCCAGACTAACCCATCGTGAGTGAGGGATCAACTTCCTCTAAAAGCAACCTCATTGCTTCTCAGCCCCAGGGAGAAAACATACACGCCCTCTCTGTGCAGGGCCTTAAAGCTCTGCCTCCTTGACAGAAACTGCTGCCAGTTTTCCCTCCATTCCCCCTGCCCCCATCCAGTTCTAAAGCTTGGAAAGTGCCTGGGGAATGCAGGCCTATTGCAGAATTTACACAAGGCCTTGAGGCCTACAGGCCACTTATTCTTCAGCTGTAGGTTAATGGCAGGTGGGAATGACCTGGTGGGCAGAATGCCTAGGTCAGGGTGTTACGTGGAAGTGGCCGGACAAATGTCAAGCAGGAAAGACTTCACACGGGGAGATCAGTCTAAGGCTAGTTTATTGAAACGTAGTTGCAAATACGGGAAGGCACGGGCAGGCAGTCCACCTCAGTACCTTCAAAACTCTGTGACGTAGTACAGCTGAATTTAAACAAGCCCACCTCCCTGGCTGGGCCACCCATAAAGGGGTGGTTCCCCCTCACAGTCTAGCTACCAAATACCCTCCCCTAAACCTGGTGACCAAGCAGGGCCCCCCCCTCCCCCTTTCTCCTCTCTTGTGTGTGTTTTTCAGCAGGCTCTTTATCTTGGTTGTAAGCTAAGTTATTCCTTTGTTCTCTATGACCTTGGCTGCTTAGCTAGTCCCTAGCAAGTGAAGTTTCCAAACTGTTTTCTATTATGCTTGCACAAGCTTTTTCTGCTAATATATTTTGATAGTTCAGAACATTGATTCTCCCCCTTTCAAGGGGTGTCGAACTCATTTGTTACGAGGGCCGGATCTGACATGAATGAGACCTTGTTGGGCCGGGCCACGTGTGCCATAGAATGTAATGCCAGGTAGCGGCGATATAAACTTCATAAAGGACACAAACACAGAGGGTGTTTTTTTTTTACTTAAAATAAAAACATGCTTAAAACATCAGCACTCTTGCAATATGTTGTTTACTTAACAGTGTCTGTTAACTGACACCTCTTCCTCTGAATTATTGCATCAAAATGTCTTGACTGTTGCAATCTTGAGTATGCTGTTCAGGAGTGTATCTGCAAACCTTACAATGAAGCAGCAGCAGGAGCACTGGAAGAAGAAGCAGAAGCCAGCCAGTTCCACTGCAGGCCTGATAGAAGCCCTCCGGGGGCCTGATCTGGCCCCCCGGCCATATGTTTGACACCCCTGGCCTAGGTGATGGAGTAAACTGTTCTGTCAGTCAGACTGTGTGGAAGCATCCCATTTTGGAATGCTCCCTTGGGTTAAATTTCCTATACAAATTGAAGACCAGGACAGGAAGTTAAGTTTTCTATTTGTGTGGAGGATTAAAGAACAAAAACACAAAGGACCACTCATAGCTGGAATTCACCTCCTTCAGCCTGGAATAGTACAGCCCATTCTACCACCTCATTTTCTACCATGTGTGACCCAGATAGGACAGTCTAGGGTTGCCAAGTCCTCCTTGCCCACCAGTAGGAGATGTAGTGTTGCCAGATTCAAGTTGGGGAACTCCTGGAGATTTGGGGAGGACAGGGGCTCCAATGGGATACAATGCCATAGAATCTACCCTCCGAAGCAGCCATGTTTTTCCAGGGGAGACCAAAGTTTACACAGTAGTATAGCTCACAATCCCTAATAATTTGTCCAAGTCACTTTGTGAATTATTTTGTACAGTGCTACCCTGTCTCCTGTGTAGAAAAGCCCTCTTGAATAATTCAGTTTTGCATCGTTTGTGGAAAGCCAAGAGAGGGGGAGCTTTCCCAGCCTCAGGCAGGCCGTTTGAGAAGGAGGGGTCAAAACCGAGAAGGCATACGCATGGGCAGTTGTAGATTTTGCCCATTTGCGGGTTGGCACCTGCAGAAGCCATAGTTGCAGAGCATAGGAGGAGGGGTTTCTCCTCACAGATATGTAGGGTTGCTAGCCTCCAAGTGGTAGCTGGAGATCTCCTGGGATTACAATTGGTCTCCAGGAGACAAAGATAGTTCCCATGGAGAAAACGGCCACTTTGAGAGGCAGAGTTTATGGCTTTATACCCCACTGAAGTCCTTCCCCTCCCTAAGCCCCGCCTCCTCAGGCTCCACCCCCAGCATCTCCACGTATTTCCCAACCAAGAGCTGGCGACCCTACAGACAGTCCAAGGCCATGGAGGGCTTTGTATGTGACAATCTGGCCAGACCAGCAGGTGGCAAAGCATACTGCTGGGGGCAGCCTTTGCCTCCATTGAAGGATGAACAGGCCTACGTGACCTATAAGGGGGCGGAACCTACAGTTAATTGCCGGATTTGTTCCTGAGGGGTCAGTTCTTTGAAGAGCTTGGCCCACCCTCCCACCCTGATTGTTGTGTGAGCTTCGGCTGGTCGCCTTTTTCTTTGGGGCCAGGTAGGAATTTTTGATCTCGGGCTGATTGGCCTGAGCCCGGGATACTTTTTCGCCTACCTCGTACGATTAATCAGCGGCTGGTGAAATTGGCTCAGGGTGGAACAGGCCATGAGGTTGGTCACTTTAATGGTCAGGATTGGACCTGATAAATGAGTTGCGGCCAATGGGAGCACCAATTAATTACTCCATGTGATAGGAGTTTGGCCAACTTTGCCTTTGGGTTGGGCAACCCGGGGAAAAGGATGGTGAACTGCCTGGGGACAGCATGGATTGATCAGCCGCTTAAGTTCTGTGACTTGGGCTGGATCTCCAGGGCATGTCTTGCAAGGTGACCGCCAGCGGAGAGCCACACAGGTTGGCCCAAGCTGGGGTGGGTGGCTCCGCGTCCTACAACTGGGGAAGGGTCAACGTGACCCTTGGTCCGGATCGTGCCGCTTACTATTTTGCCCTTGCCATTATTTCAACTGTGAATTTAATAATGTGGCCCATAGTTCATCCCACTGTTTTGTGTCTGACTCTTTATTCCGAATATGGGGGCAACCAATACTTTAAACCGAACCTTGTAATTGATAGGCGGCCAGTGGTGTGACTGCAGAATGGGGGTAATAGGCATGCTCCATCGAGCTCCTGATAAGAGCTGAACTTGTGCCCTCTGTGTCAAAAAGATTCTGCAGGGCCCATACAAAGTCAGTACTAAGAAAGTGAAGGGTGCTTAAAAAACACCTTTAAGCTTTAAAAAAATGGGCTTTAAAAAAAACAACCAACAACTTTGAAAGGAAGCTGCTCCAGATGACGGATCTAACTCTTCTCTCCCCTGGGCCGCCTTGCATATAAATTAAAAAAGCCAGCATCTGTTTCCTTTTTCTCCCCTGCTGCTTGCTGTCCTCTCAGCCTGGCTTAACCAGATGTGCCCAGCAGCAGCGGGCGGGGGGGGAGAAAGTGGCAAGAAAGAGTGGGGAGAGGTAAGATCAAGAAAGGGTGAATTAAAAACAACCACCACCACCAGATATATTTTGATATATTTATTCCTCATGCCATCAATGCACGTTGCTTTATGTAGGAGGAGTCACTTTCTGTGCCTCCTCCAAACGTGAATTCTCCTTGGGAGATTCGGAGCGCAACCTATTTGCAGGGAACAAGCCAGAAGGGGAGAGGAGTTTATGGGGCATGTGAGAATCGGCTGGAGACCCTTCTTGATTGATGACCAATCAAGAAGTCTCTGCACAAAACAATGAGCTGGCCTCTCCCTGAGAGTCTTCTGAGACCTGCGGTGGGACAATAAGGATGCTTGATGTTTATATAGTGCTTTAGTGCTGCTTTTGAGTGCTGCTTGTCTGGTATTTTAATGATCTCTGCATGGGCACTCTATATGTGGCAAGGCAGCATCAGTAGCCCCACACTGAAGATGTGGGGCTGAGACAGAGGGGGTGGCTGGCTTCAAGACACCTAGTGAGAGAGTGATTAAAATGTGGAATTCCCTGCCAGAGGATGTAGTGATGGCCACAGGAATAAACAGCTTTAAAAGGCAGTTAGATAGATTCATGGAGGAGAAGTCTATCAATGGCTACTAGCCACGGTGACTGAGGGGAACCTCCACATTCAGAGGCACTAAGAGGCCTCTGAATCCCAGAGCCAGGAGGCAACATCAGGGGAAGGTTTCGGCCTCTATGCCCTGTTGTTGGCTGTCCAGAGGAACTGGTTGGTCACTGCACGAGACAGGATGTTGGACTAGATGGACCATTGGTCTGATCCAGCAGGCTCTTCTTATGTTCTTATGAGACCAGTTCATCATGCCAGGCTCTGTGGTCAGTTGGGGACTTCCTGGTTCACAGCCCACCCAACCGCTGTACTTGCCTGTATATTTTTATGTGTCAGCATAAGCAAACTTGCCTAAGCTTTGGCAGAAATCCGACAAAGGGTGATTCCGCACTAGACCTTAAATCCTGGTTCAACCCTGTCCCCGAACGTATATTCTACACGACACTCGAGTTCACCCCTGTAATTATCTTGAGGTATTTTTTGTTTTCACATTACATTGAGGTCACCCCAGTTTCACCCCACACTTGTCCCGGGATAAACAGATGCTGTTATAACCAGGGATAAATGCAAGGTATTGTGTTCCGAGTTGAACTCTGATAAAACCTGGGATGGGATCCAAGTGCCAAAAGGACCAAAGGGAGCTTTGACTCTCAAAAATTTATAACCTGGAAAATGTGTTGATTTCTAAGGTACTACTGGACTCAAATCTAGCTGTGAAGCCACTTAAAGCTCTTTGAGTATTTGTGTGTGTGTCACCTGCCATTTCTAATGATCTCTTTTTTAGGGGGTGTTTTAGTCCCCTTGGTGATGTTGCCTTAAAGCAGGTAAGGGTAAAGGTTTCCCTTGCTCTGAAGGCAGTTGAATCCAGCTCTAGGGATGCGGTGCTCATCTCCGTTTCCAAGCCGAAGAGCCAGCGCTGTCCAAAGATGTTTCCATGGTCATGTGGCCAGCATGACTAGATGCCAAGGTGCATGGAACATTGTAACCTTCCCACCAAAGTGGTACCTATTTATCTACTTGCTATTTCTTGCTTTCAAATTGCTAGGTTGGCAGGAGCTGGGACCACTCCGTCATGTGACACTCGGGTCTCGAACTGCTGAACTACCGGCCTTCCGGTCTGCAGTTCAGCATCTTAACCACTTGAGCCACCGCAAATGGTACCTGTTGGCTCCATAGTGCCTAACAGTACTTCTCTTGACACCCGCTGAGCTTTTCAGAAAGTGGGTGGGTCCATTGTAAGTCAAGGGCTGTGATTAGCTGCTCTCTTTCAAATGAAAGTGTTTTCCAGTGGGCTGTCAGGAGAACTGAGAAGCACCTGGGCTTTCCTTAGTCCAGGGTCTCCAACACTGGTGCCCAACAATTTTTAGTAGGTGGGTGGGGCCGGGTTGGGCAAAAGCCTATCAGGGCTTCTGATTGGCCATTGAATATTTGAATGGCTGGGTTAGGGTAGCCAGGTCCCCCGGGGGGGGGGTGGAGAAAACCCCAGATTGGGCCGCTGGGGGGAACCCCACCCCCAAAGTGCCGGGTTTGTAGAAACATGCCCAGCGTGATGACGTCACCCAGAGGTGACGTCATCGTGTCGGGCACATTGCAGGGGGACGCTCTATAATTTGAGGGGAAACTCTATGGTTTCCCCTCGAATGATAGTGATCCTGCCCCCAACGTGCCCGATACAACAACGTCACTTCCAGGTGATGTCATCGCAGCGTGCGCACTTTGTGCACATGCAGGGAACTCCCAGAGAGGGCCAGGACTCCCCCCGCTGCAGCTACGGTAGGACTTGGCAACCCTAGGCTGGGCAAATTTTAAAAAATGTTTCTTTGGCAGCAGCTGCCCACCACAGCACAAGGATCTTCGCTGTGTGATTAAAGGAAAGCTGGGGCAGCCATTTTGTGGCAGTGCCCACCACACTGTGTCAGGACTCCAAAGGTGCTTGCAGACAAAAATGTTAGTCAGTGTGTGGCTTCGTTTTCCCTTCAGGTTTTCCCTTGTCCCAGGAGGTGTGAGGAGGGTATTGGGAAATATCGGAGGGGCAGCAGAGAGCTCAAGGATTTAACGCAGCAGAGCTCATCCACTCAGTCTTTGTGCCGGAAAGAAAACAAAGGTACACAGAGCCTCTTTATATCCCTAGTCCAACTAACTAGATGGATGGTATTAAGTATTGAGACGAGGCAGCTCTTTTCATAATAACATACTTTTTTATTGAACTTCTGAACCAAAGACACAGGCTCCACAGGAACCAATTTATACTTGTAAAAACCACACCTACCTTAAACGACAATCAATACTAAGTCGGCAGCTAGGATCCTTCATTTGCATTTACTGTATACGAAGTGACTGTTGACAGTGCAGCTATTGGGTAATAAGCAACAAACCTGATTGGCCGTTACCGGCAATAAAACCAATAGCCTTGAAGGCCTTTGGAGCCTTCGCTCAGACCCAAGCTCCATCAGTACATTACGGAGGGAGATGCAGAAAAGACATCCTGCTCTCATGTTGCCAAGATGGAGAAGTGTGGCATTGTGTGGGGAGACAGGGAGAGGCTGGAAAGAAGGAAACTTTCCCTATGAGTAGCTATCTGCATTTCAAAGCAGACAATATATTGAGGCAGACTCAGCATTGGTTCTGTAAGGAAAGATCTTGTCTCACTAACCTGTTAGTGTTCTTTGAGGGGGTGAACAAACATGTGGACAAGGGGGACCCAATAGATGTTGTTTACCTTGACTTCCAGAAAGCTTTTGATAAAGTTCCTCATCAAAGGCTCCTAAGCAAGCTCAAAAATCACGGGATAAAAGGACAAGTCCTTTTGTGGATCAAAAACTGGCTAATTAATAGGAAACAGAGAGTATAAATGGGCAATTTTCTCAGTGGAAGGTGGTAAGCAGTGGGGTACTGCAGGGATCAGTACACAGTCCGATGTTTTTAACTTGTTCATTAATGATTTGGAGTTGGGAGTAAGTAGTGAAGGGGCTAAATTTGCAGATGATACGAAGCTGCTCAGGGTGGTGAAAACCAGGGAGGATTGTGAGGCACTCCAAAGGGATCTGTCGAGGATGGGCGAGTGGGCATCAACGTGGCAAATGGGGTTCAGTGTGGTCAAGTGCAAGGTGATGCACATTGGAGCCAAAAATCCTAATTATAAATGCACATTGCCAAACTGGCAGAGACTGAACAAGAGAGAGATCTGGGAGTCGTAGTAGATAACTCACTGAAAATGTCGAGACAGTGTGCGACTGCAACAAAAAAGGCCAGTGCTATGCTGGGGATTATTAGGAAGGGTATTGAAAACAGATCAGCCAATATCATAATGCCCCTATATAAATCAATGGTGCGACCTCATTTAGAATACTGTGTACAGTTCTGGTCACCACACCTTAAAAAGGATATTATAGCTTTGGGAAAAGTGCAGAAAAGGGCAACTAGAATGATAAAAGGGTTGGAGAACTTTCCCTATGAGGCGCTTGGGGCTTTAGCTTGGAGAAACGATGCCTGAGGGGTGACATGATCGAGGTTTATAAGATAATGCAAGGGATAGAGCAGGTAGAGAAAGAGGTACTTTTCTCCCTTTCTCACAGTACAAGAACTCGTTGGCACTCAATGAAATTGCTGAATGGCCGGGTTAGAACAGATAAAAGGAAGTACTACTTCACCCAAGGAGTGATTAACACTTGGAATTCACTGCCATAGGAGATGGTGGCGGCTACAAGCATGGACAACTTCAAGAGGGAATTAGATAAATATATGGAGCAGAAGTCCATCAGTGGCTATTAGCCACAAGGTATAGATAGGGACTTTGGGGCAAGTGATGCTCTGTATTCTTGGTGCTTGGGGGGGGGTCAACAGTGGGAGGGCTTCTAGTGTCATGGCCCCACTGCCGGAACTCCTGATGGCACCTGGTATTTTTGGCCACTGTGTGACAGAGTGTTGGACTGGATGGGCCATTGGCCTGATCCAACATTGGATTCTCTTATGTTCTTATGTTCTTAAAGTGGTAGCATTAGAGAAAGAAGCAGAGGATGTTTACTGTCCTAGCCTGTCTTATCTCTCTGAATCTATTGCAGTCTTCCTCTGTGGTCTAAGGCAAGACACACCACATAGTCTTTGACTTCCAACAGAGGGAGGTATTCCATTTGGCTGTGGCTTCTGAGGCAGCCCTTTGGGGTTTGGCTGCACTTTCTGCGGCGGCCATTTTGGGGTGGCACTTCCCTCAGAATTCCAAAGGTGCCCACAGGCTGAAAAGGGTTAGGGACCCCTGCCTTACAGCTTCTCAGCACCACTGTTGTGGTGTCTTTGGCATTTGGTATTTTATTAGGGTTGCCAACTTTAGGTTGGGAAATACCTGGAGCTTTGGGGGGTGGAGCCTAAGGAGGGCGGGGTTTGGGGAGGGGAGGAATTTCGATGGGGTACAATGCCATGGAGTCCACCATCCAAAATGGCCATTTTCTCCGGGATTACAACTGATCTCTGTCCCCTGGAGAACAGTTGTCATTGCTGGAGATCTCCAGCCACCACCTGGAGGTTGACAGACCTATAGTTGATTGATGGTTTTATATTGATTGATTGGTGGTGGCTGAGTGTTGGGACCAGGATCTGGGAGAGGGAAACTTTTGGAGTGATCTTGGGCCTCTTACACTGACTTGCAGCCTAACCTCCCTTACAGGATCGTTGTTCGGAAGATAAAATGGAGGAGGGGAGAATGATGTTGTAAGACACCTTGGGTCCTCATTGGGGAGAAAAGTATAGCATAGTAAAGGTAAAGGTTTCCCTTGCTCGAAAGCTAGTTGAATCTGACTCTAAGGGGCAGTGCTCATCTCTATTTCCAAGCCAAAGAGCCAGAGCTGTCCGTGGTCATGTGGCTGGCAGGACTAAATGCTGAGGTGCACGGAACGCTGTTACCTTCCCACTGAAGCAGCAACTCTTTATCTACTTGTAATTTCTTGCGTTCAAATTGCTAGGTTGGCAGGAGCTGGAGCCAGAGACGGGAGCTCACTCTGTCACGTGGCACTCGGGTCTCGAACGGCCAGACTACAGACCTTCCAGACTGCAGCTCAGCATCTTAAACTCAGCATCCCCACATGTGCCCCGAAGAGCACTTTAGTTGGGGTCACAACACCGTCTGGTGGCCCCCGGCCCTAGGGAGGCCAGGCTTGCTGCAACTAGAGCCAGGTCCTTTTCAGTGGCGGCTCCCACCTGGTGGAATGAGCTCCCAGAGGAGATCAGAGCCCTGCGGGACCTTTTGCAGTTCCCCAGGGCCTGTAAGATGGAGCTCTTCCGCCAGGCCTTTGAGTAGGAGCCACCACTACCACCACCACCAATGATATTGGTACCAACGGGGTAAGAGGACGGCCCTATGGACGCCAAATCGTGACAGCTGCTGGATGGGCACGAGTAACATCTATGGGACCTATCCTCCTTAGTGAAGGAGTATCATTGCTTTATAACATTTTTGATATACCATCTTGTTATACAGAGAGATTGAAACTAGTGAGCACTTTATGTTGCTAAATTGACTGTCTGTTTTTATTGTTGTTGTATGTAGGCACATGGTGCCCTTTGTAAGCCGCCCTGAGCCCGTTCACGGGGAGAGTGGGGTAGAAATACAATAATAAATAAATATTAAACTCTGAGCCATATTAATTTCTTGCTGTCCCAGGTGTCAGCTTGCTGAAGGGCAGCCAGATAAATGCAAATGCTGTTGTTCAGCAATCAGATAAATGCAAATAAATGCAAATGCTGTCGTTCACCAATCATCCATGGAAGCTAAGTTGTATCCTCCAGTCGCCTGACCTGTCCAGCACAGTCCACAATGCAGAAAAGATTGCCCAGCTCGATCAACGGCCATGCGCCCCTCTTTTTCTTTTTAAGCAGTCTCCACATTTTAGAAAGCCAGCCATATCCCACGCTCTTGCAAGAAGTCTGCAGCTAGAGAGTCGTGCCCTTCTTCCTATCAGCTGTCTAAAATAGGAACTACAGGAAGATGAAGCAAAGCAAAAAGTGTCTCTTTTCTTTTTTTCCCTGTGTCTGGCGGTCTGCAGAAAGGCTTCGGCCAGTCGGGAGGATTCTGCTTCTTTGCAAGCCCAAAGCCTTCTCTGAATGCTGACCTCGGCTACCTAGGCAGGCATTGGCTGCCCTAGAAGCTCCCTTTCTTGTTCTTTTCTTCGGCCTTCTAAATGCTTTTTGGAGAATGCAAGGAGCGGATGCGTCTGTCTTGAGAAAGTTCCTGGCACACTCAGACTTTGCACAACCAAGCTGTACCACAGTGAGAGTTGATGATGATAAAGGAAGTGGCCGCAGTTACTAGGAGCAACGATGGATAGAAACAGTGGGCCCTTCGCTCTCTCAAAGGTAGGTCCCTGGTTTCTGAGCTGTGAGGGTCAGGGGGGTCAGTGTTGGGAGGGAACCCGCATTATTGAATAACAAATGTGTTGGGAAACAAACAGGGCAGAGCGTGCATTTGCCTTGGCCCATCTTCGTTGTTTTATATTTGTTTATTCTGTTATTAAGTTCATGAGCATGGGGGTGTCTGTGTGGGAGGGAAAGATGAAGAAATTCTCTTTGAGTCGTTTGACACATTTTGCTAGAGAGCCAGTCTGGTGTCGTGGTTAAGAGAGGCAGGACTCTAGTCCGGCGAACCAGGTTTGATTCCCTACTCCTTCACATGCAGCCAGCTGGGTGACCCTGGGCCAGTCACAATTCTCTCAGAGCTCTCTCAGCCCCACCTTCCTCACAAGGTGTCTGTTGTGGGGAGAGGAAGGGGAGGTGATTGTAAGCTGCTCCCAGACTCCTTCGAGTAGTGAAGGGCGGAATATAAATCCAATCTCTTCTTCTTCTACCATCAGTGGTTCCATGTTAGTTTCAGAAAGGAAGAGAGAGACAAGGTATCAAAGTCAATATGGGAAATGAGTCAGTGTGGTGTAGTGGTTAGAGATCTGGGTTCCAATCGCACTCTGATGTGATGCTTGCTGGGTGACCTTGGGCCAGTTTCTCTCTCTTTCTCTCTCTGTCTCATCTACCTCACAGAGGTGTTGTGAAGATAAAATGGAAAAGAAGAGAGCCATGTACAAAGGGTCCTGAGCTCCTCAGAGAAAGGGAGGGATAGGGATGGGATAGATGGGACTTGTGATTAATCAAAGAGTGATTAACCCATGGAATTCACTGCCACAGGAGGTGGTGGCAGCTAAAAGCATGGACAGCTTCAAGAGGGAATTAAATAAGCATATGGAGTAGAGGTCCATCAGTGGTTATTAGCCACAGGGTATAGATGGGAACTCTCAGTCTGGGGCAGGTGATGCACTCTAGTCTTGGTGCTGGGAGGGGGCAGCAGTGGGAGGGCTTCTAGTGTCCTGGCCCCACTGCTGGACCTCCTGATGGCACCTGGTATTTTTGGCCACTGTGTGACAGAGTGTTGGACTAGATGGGCCGTTGGCCTGGTCCAGCACTGGCTTCTCTTATGTTCTCTTATGTTCTTATGATATAGCCGGAGTCTAGTGATACCTTAAAGACGAACTGTTCCAGGGCATCGTTGTGCCGGTCTGCAATAGAACAGCTAGATTCAATTCCAGTATCATATCACCCAATATGATAGCGGGCCACTATCTGATGAAGCAAACTTTGAGTCTCGAAAGCTTATATACCTTGAAAATATTGTTGGTCTCTGAAGTGCTACTGGACTCAAATCTAGTTTAAAGACTAACACAATTTATCCCAGCATACATTTTTGTGAGTTGGAACTCACGTCATCAGATGCACCATGAAAGCTTGGGTTGAGATGGGTTTTGTTAGTCTTTAAGGTGCCACTGGACTGATTTTTATCCTGCTGCCCATTGGGCAGTGGTAATTTTCTTTTCTTTGACCGGCTGGGGTTGGAGAAAAAGCAGGCTAGCTTTTAGGCCACTCATCCGCAAATCACAAAGGATGCAATCCAGGGCAAAGTTTTTGCACTATTCAGTCCCACGGGTTTCAGGGGCAGAAAAGTTAAGCAGGCACTGAAATATCTTCCCCTATAGAAATGAACAGGATTTTAAAGCACTGAACTTTTGGCTGGATCATGCCCATTGATGCGTCACCATCCTAAATTATTGTGGGGATGCATAAGACCCTGGAGAGCAGAATTCTAACCATGTCTACTCAGGCCAATTGATGTGCAACCAATTGCTTGGGCATTATAAATTCCAAGATCCATAAAACAATCTACATGCAGACTGAGCCCCTGCAGGTCGACTCAGAAGCAAGTCTCACTGGGTTCAGTGGGGGGCCAACATGTTAGAAGAGATTGGATTTATACCCTGCCCTTCACTACCCAAAGGAGTCTCAGGGCGGCTTACAAACTCGTTTCCCCTCCTCTCCCCACAACAGACACCCTTTGAGGTAGGCGGGGCTGAGAGAGCTCTTGACAGAAAGGAAGGGAGGGCAACAACCTCAGCTGAAGGTTGGGAACTGCCTGGGCTTGCCGACCTCAGCGGCAAGACTAAGCGGCTGTCCTCCTTGACCTCTCTTCCAAGCCTCTTGAGAAGCAGCATGGTAAGCCATGCATATGCTATGACATTTCCTCTAAACTTTCAAAGCATTCCCTCCTCCTGACAGAGTTGGGTCACTATTTTTGGTTGCTGTCATTAGTGCAATGGGAAAGGTGACCAGAAGAAAAATAAGACGAATTGTTTTTTAAAAAAAACAAAAACAAAATCCTGCTTTCCTGTACCCTAAGGTTTCTCAAAGCGGCTTACAATCACTTCCCTTTCATCTCCCCAACAACAAGCACCTTGTGAAGTAGGTGGGGCTGGGAGAGCTCTGAGAGAACTGCAATGGGCCCAAGGTCACCCAGCTGGCCTCACGTGAAGGAGGAATGGGGAATCAAACCCAGTCCTCCAGATTAGAGTCCTCCGCTCCTAGCCACAACACCACACTGGCTCTCTAGGATTGCCAACTCTGGTTTGGGAAATACCTGAAGATTTGGGGGGTGGAGCCTGGGGAGGGGAGGGTTTGGGGAGGGGAGGGATCTCGGTAGGATGCAATGCCATGGAGTCTGCCCTCAGCCATTTTCTCCAGGGGAACTGATCTCTGTCATCTGGACATCCACTGTAACAGGGGGAGATCTCCAGGTTTCGCCTGGAAGCTGGCAACCCTATACCAGTCTCATCTAGTGTCACCAGCTCCAGCTTGGGAAATTCTGGTAGATTTGGAGACAGTGCCTGGGGAGGGTGGAGTTTGTGGGAGGGAGGGAGGAGCTCAGCGGGATACGATGCCAAAGAACCCACCTTCCAAAGCTGCCCTTTCCTCCAGAGGAACAGACCCCTGCGGTCGGGAGATCAGTTGTAATTCCGGGAGAACGCCATGTCCCACCTGGAGGTTGGTAACCTTATTTCTTGAGATAGGGAAGGACTATGGAGACCTTGGGAAGCTCTGTGGGGCACACACATCTTGCTGTGCTGTTGTACAAGAGAAAGAGAAACGAGATTTATTTGTTCATTTTTCTGGGATGCAGAGGATACGGGTGGGTGAGACCCAAAGGTTCCTCGTTCTCCTCCCACATCTATTGCATGAAGTTGGCCTCAAATGAGAGCAAGCCCTGAGGAAGGCCCACAGAATTGCCAGAGACTTTCTTTTGGGTAAGTGGGAGGGCTCAGTGGAAGAGCCTCTTCTTTGCATGTAGAAAGTCTCCCGGCATCTCCAGTTAAAAGGAACAGGCAGCAGGGGACCTTTGCCTGAGTCCCTGGAGAGCTGCTGCCAGTCTGAGTAAGCGATGCTGACCTTGATGGACTAAAAGGTCTGATTCAGTATAAGGCAGCGTCAGCTAGAAGGACGAAACAGTTCTTTCTTTAGACGAAATGGAGAGAATTTGGAGATTTTCTGGCAACCTTGTGAGATACTTCATTAGTTTATATCCAAATACTGTAATGATTTATGGACCAGGTGGAAATGATTGGCGGAGGCCTTACAGCATTTTAATGTGCAAAATGCATTTATAACTTTTCATTCATGCAACACTTTAAATGCAGGGAACTGAGGCTGGTACTTGATGTTTATGCGGTATGTTAATTATCAGTGAGAAGGCCAATTTCATATCGCTGATCAAGTGTTTGGGTGTTTTGACAGGGGAGGTCTGGGTTCAAATTAGGGTTGCCATTTCTGGGTTGGGAAATACCTGGAGATTTTGAGGGTGGAGCCTGGAGAGGCCAGGGTTTCGGGAAGGGAGGGACCTCAGTATGGTACAGTGCCATAGTGACTCCTCTCCAAAGCAGCCATTTTCTCCAGGGGAACTGATATCTGTCATCTGGAAGTTGATTGTCATAGTGGGAGATCTCCAGGCCCCACCTGGGGGTTGGCAACATTAATTCAAAAGTGTGATTAGCCATTGCTATTCACTGGCTCACCTTGGGCTAGTTGACTATCTAACTTCACAGTGGATAAAATGGAGGGATTTTTATGTCCTGTCTTCTTTGAGCTTTCTGAAGGAAGAGATGGATTCTAATGTGATTTTTAAAAAAATTAGCATAGGCCCACATCTAACACAACTTTCAGTTTCCCATCACTAGACCTTGAAACTAATAAGTAGTGCTTCTCCTAAAATACATGGATTTTATTCTCAGAAAGAGTTTTCTGGGAGAAGAGGGGGGGATAAAGAAAAAGGGGGGGGAATTTAAAAGAGGAAGGACTAATTCAGGCGGGGGTGTGAGAACGGCCAAGACAAAGAAAAAGGCGTAAAGGAACCAGAGACCCGTTGCGCAATAACCGGGGGACGTTAAAAAACGATTAAGCAGCAGATTCCAGCTCGGGAGACCAGATGGCCAATTTGAATAGCCAGCCCCCAGTGGAAGTATTTCATTTTCATGGACCTGTCCAGCTTTGTTCTTTCCGAATCTCTGCCCTCCCCCCTTTCTTTTTCTCTCTTTTTGCCTCTTACAATATGTCAACTAACTCTCCTCTGAGGTCTGCTGTTTTGCATAGAGCTCATGGGCGGGGGGGGAGAGGCAGGAGAGATACCGCCGAGCGAGCCCTGGGCCGTCTCCAATCCGGCCCGCTCCACGCCCCGTTCTTGTTTAATCGGTTTATTGCCTTCAGACGTTCATCCAGATTCCCAGTGCAGGGAAACCCAGCAGGCTCGTCCTCCCGCGCCCGCGTTCCTGGCATTTTTCGTCGGTGCGAAGATAAGGCGGCTTTCTCGTTTGTTTTTCTGATTCCCCCCTTGACAGCGGAGGCCACCTAGAGCCATATGTCATGTCCTCATTTGCATGCTGATAAGGCCAGGCCAATGGCAACTCTGGAGAGAATAAAACTATGTAAATGAGGAGTCATCTCTCCCGCCCACCCGACCCGACCCCATCCCCGGGCTGTTCACTTCACTCAAAAAAAAAACCCTACTTCCCAAGCTGGGCAAGAGCTGCGGAGACAATTAGCCTGCCGAGGGTTGCAAACAAACCTTGCAAGACTTCCCCAACCACCCCACCCCCTTTCCTTTTTGCCTCTTGGAGTGTGTGGTTAGGTGATGGACTAAGAGAAATTTGGGGGAAGACAGCAACATGAAAATCAATGTGAGTACTGGGCGGCTTTTTTGTGTGTGTTTTTAAACTTTGCTGTGTCGGATGCAGGCGGGGACGTTTACTCGAACCTGTCGGACTGTCCGGAGATGATTTCGGATCGGCTCTGCATTTGTTTTCAAAGGCACTGCTCTTTAAGGACTGCTGGTACTGCTGGTGACTTTATAACCCCTGATCGCATCTCTCCTCTTTCTGCACACGTTCAATCCGTAGGTCTCTGAGAGGATGCCGAGACTACGGAAGGGTGTGTGTTAAGTCTAAGGTGTTTCTTTGCGCTTCTGGAGAGGTAATAAGACAGATCCAGCCTAAACCGGCAGTTTCCACAGATGCACGTTATTTCTGGGGATTTCTGGGGATCCCTAGCCCCCCAGGAGTGTGGGGGGGAGTTATGCGGGGGGAAAGTTCATATTCACTGATAAAATATGTAGGCTGTGGTCGCACACACTAAATAATGCACTTTCAGTCCACTTTCCAACTGGATTTTGCCAGTTCACACAGTAAAATCCAGTTGGAAAGTGGATTGAAAGTGGATTATTTAGCCTGTGTGACTGCAGCCCTCGTCTGGATCCAATATGTACTGCAGACCAAGGCTCCCTCTAAGCTGTGAAGTGTCGTGAGCAAAAATTCTACTTTGTGAGCTACTGGCATTAAAGTTGTGAGCGAGCGATTCGGCTACTGTATAAATTAGTTTGCTCTGGAGCCGTCCTTCCTGAGCTAAGACAAAAAGGTGTGAGGCGGAGGCTAAAAAACTGTGACCTAGCTCACACTAACTCAGCTTAGAGGGAACACTGCTGCAGACTTTCATTTCTCAGTTTTTAGTCTGGAAAATCTCTGGAAATTGGACTGTGATGCCTCTGAGAGGCTTGGGTATCTATTGGCAGATGCTCAGTCACAAATATCTAAACCCCCCCATCCCTTATTCTGAGTGGGAGGATTTAAAGGTCTCCCCCCCCCAAGGATCAGCATTATGGGAACATTCCATGAGGAAAGATGAAAAGGAAGCTCGTGGCAACTAAATGACTAGTTGATTTACTACATAATGAGCATTTGGTAAATCACAGTAAATCGGCAGGACTCCTTTTTTATGCTTGTCGGGCAGTAGATTGACACAGCTGCCTCACTAGAATCCACCGGGAAGCTCTTATTATGGTGGTGAACTTCGTTTAGAAGCCCACCTTTCACGCAAGGCGGATTACAAAATATGAAACACATGAGCAGAGGGAGCTGCCCTTTACTGAATCAGGTTATTGGTCCATCAGGGTCATTATTGTCTACTCAGACTGGCAGCAGCTCTCCAGGTTGTTAAGCAGAGGTCTTTCCCATCTAGCTAGTTCTTTCAAGCAGCAGAGATGCCAGGGTCTGACCCTGGGACTGCCTGCATTCAGGCCAGATTCTCTACCTCTGAGCCCCTTCCAAAGCAATTTAAGCAGCCAGCAGAGGCCTCCGGTAAACAATGAGGTAGGACTCGGGATTACAAAATGGGAGCAGCACGAATGCATGGAAATGCTTCCAATGGATCTGGCGGAGGAGATGTTCCTGGTAGACTGCACCTGTTTTTTTCTATTTCAGCACAGACAGCTGCCTTCTGTGCTGCTTTTTTGTGTGCCAGACTCACACCTTCCTTCTCTTCCTCCTTTCAGCCATCTACCTCTCCGATGGATAATATTGTCATTTTTACAGAATTGGTATGGCAGAGCCTTTCCCCTGAATTGCTGCTGTTCTGTGTGCAGAGAGTTTTATTCTGCGGAGAGACAGCATTCAGGTGCATGAGTCACCATTTGCAGTCTGAAATGGGGTACAGTCCAATGAGGGTTGCTACTATGTGATTGCTTGGTTCAAAGCTAGGGCTGTGCTGCATCTTGTGGCAGTGAGTTCCACTGGCTGGTTATGTGTTGTGCGAAGAGGCGTCTGTGCTGGAAGCAGCTGCCAGTCAATGTCATTGGGATGACTCGGTGTGATTAAAAGAGGGACAGCATTGACAAAATGAAAGAAAGTAGTTCCAAGAACATTACCTGCTTGAACGAAAATATATTGGATGGGGAGGATTGATTCTCAAGTAAATTCTCCGAACTTCAGTTTTCTGGCCAACCTTGATCCTTTCCAGTCTGGCTTCCGCCCTGGCCGTGGGATGGAGACAGCTCCGGTCGCCCTGTAGACATCTGGATTGAGGCGGGTCAGCGCTGCTGTTGTTATTAGATTTAACGGCAGCGTTTGATACGGTCGATTACAATCTTATGACCCACTGCCTTGCCAACAGTAGGAGTCCAGGGGACTGCCTTGAAATGGTTTTCCTCCTTTCTCCATGGTCAAGGACAGAGGGTGGCACTGGGCGAGAGGGTCTCCCTGCGGTACCCACTAGAATGTGGAGTGCCGCAGGGGGCGATCCTCTTGCCAATGCTGTTTATTTATTTGTATTGCTTTCAATTTATATCCCGCCTTGCCGGGCAAACTGGCTCAAGGTGGCTTACAAACAAATTAAAATACAATAAAATGCAATAAAATTCACTAGAGACAACAATTACATAAAGTGCTAGTACATACAGATGGCGGTTCCTATGATGTAATCCGATAAAAGAAGGCAATATCCATCGTTGCAACCTGTAAAGTGGTCCGAAGGAAGTGTCCGGCGTTGTGACGGAAGGGCCATAGCATATTCAGTTCCGATGACTCGTTTAGCGTAGTCCGGAGTTATGGGCTGGGTTGCCATCAGTATGCTGATGACACTCAGCTTTATCCGTTAATGGATGGTCATCTGTCCTCCGTTCCTGGAAATCTGGCTGAGGCTTTGGACGCTGTGGCTGGATGGTTGCAGCAGAGTGGATTGAAGTTAAATCCATTGAAGACGGAGGTTCTGTACCTGGGGTGGGGTTGGGGGGTTGGGGGTGGGCTCCAGGCTTCCTACAATGGAAGGGATACCTCTGGTGCCGGCCCAGTCGGTGAAGAGCCTGGGAGTAAACACTGTCAGTTGAGTACTGGATTCGCTTCAAGGTGTTGGCAATCACCTTCAAAGCCTTATACGGCCTGGGACCAACATACTCAAGGGACCGCCTCTTCCCATATATGCCTCGGAGAGCATTACGCCCTGAGAGTCAACATCTCCTGGTGATCCCTGGCCCAAAGGACGTCTGCCTAGCCTCGACCAGGGCAGGGCTTTTTCCACCCTGGCCCCCACCTGGTGGAGCATGCTCCCTATTGAGATCAGGGCCCTGCGGGATCTTATTCAATTCCGCAGGGCCTGCAAGATGGAGCTGTTCCGCCAGGCCTTTGGCTGAGTCAGCAGGCGCCCACACTTGCCCCCCCACCATGTTGTGGTCTCCCACCCACTGATAACCGGCCATACTTAGTTACATCAATGGGCCGGATTCTCCCTATGGCAAGTATGACTACTGTTTTTATATGTTTTAATATGTTTTAAATTTTATTGTATTTATTGAAATGCTGTGACCCGCCCTGACCCCGTTTACGGGATGGGCGGGATATAAATGCGAAAAATAAATAAATAAATAAATAAATACATTAAAAGACATATTCTTCTCATTCGAGTTAGGATCGGTGATGGATTTAGGAGTTTGAAATCAAGCCGAAAAATCCAGTGAGGCGTAGTATTCACACTTTTGGCAGAGGACCAGGAAGACCCAGGGTCGGAGACCACTTTGCCACAAAGTATGCGGGTGACCTTGGACTAGTCACTGTCTCATGGCCTAGTCTACCTCACAGGATTGTTGTGAGGATAAAATGGCAGGGTGGCCAAGTAGCCTGGACAAAAATGTCCCGTCCCTTTAGCAGAGGCTGATTACCATGGAGGTAAATAACATCAGCTGCCTGTTTCCATGCACTAGTAAAGGTAAAGGTTCCCTTGCTCGAAAGCCAGTCGAATCTGACTCTAGGGTTGCAGTGCTCATCTCTGTTTCCAAGCCAAACAGCCAGCGCTGTCTGGACGTTTCCGTGGTCATGTGGCCAGCATGACTAAACACCAAGATGCACGGAACGCTGTTACCTTCCCACCGAAGTGGTACCTATTTATCTACTTGCAATTTCTTGCTTTCGAACTGCTGGTTTGGCAGGAGCTGGAACTAGAGATGGGAGCTCACTCTGTCATGCAGCACTCTCAGGTCTTGAACTGCTGAACTACTGACCTTCCACAGCCTGCAGTTCAGCGTCTTAATCATTTGAGCCACTGCAGCTCACTACACTAAACTTCTATTAAAGAGACAGGTGATTTTCCTCTGGGCCAGTTGGCAACCATAAATAGGTAGAGCCATGTACCATGCCTTGAGCGCCTTGGAGAAAGAGCAGGATAGAAAAAGAAACGAGACAAAAGTGCATTTGCCCTGCTGATCCTTAACATTACTGTCTTAAGATTTATCAACGGGATGTAAGATCTATGGCTCCGATGCAGTTTTAATCGCACACGACATCTGCAGGCACATTAGGATACCCAACAATGTCCTGCCCCTTTAAGCAGAGCCTTACTGTGTGAACATGGGCCTGTGAAGTGATGCTTTTCATGACATGGAGGCAAATAAGATAACCTGCTAAATAACATCCCATTTAAGCCTGTGTTAAAGGGGTAGGACGCTTTTTCTCCAGGTTGTGGACAACAACCTTAATTCCCATCCAATCTTAAAAACTGCATCCAGCCAGTTCAGTGGAGTATTCAGGGCACTGGCTAAAGGTACGTCAGCTTCTTTCCATACATGCCCTTCCCTTGCTGGATTGGAATGCTGCCATTTTTTTTTTAAGTATAGCTCCCAGCCAGATTTCCGAGCAACATCTCAAAACACACAGAATTCAGAAAGTCACATTCCAAATTCCGAGTGTGTTGTGCTTGTGCAGTGGAATTGTGACTCCCGTCAGAACCTTTACAGAGACAAAATCTCTGCTTTGTGGCTGTTTTGACGTATGCTTTGGTGGAAAGTGCGGTCGAGTCACAGCAGACGTATGGTGACCCTGTAAGGTTTTCATGGCCCAGAAATGTTCAGGGGTGGCTTGCCATTGCCTGCCTCCGCATCACAAGCCTGGACTTCCTTGGTGGTCTCCCATCGAAATACTAACAAGGGCCGATCCTGCTTAGCTTCTGAGATCTGATGAGTAGTTCAAGTTAGCCTGGGCTGCGCCCATAGCTACTGTGGGGCATTTTGGGGGGTCGCCCCTTAATTAAAAGCCACACCCCCACAAATAGCAGAAACCTTAAAAAAAAAAAAATTCAAATATTTCAAAGTCACGCCGTCTGGTGAGTGAGTGGCCAGCTCCCCACCTTCCGGTCAGGCGCCGGGCCAAGGGCCATCCAGGTCAGGGCATGCACGCTTTAAAGGTAAAGGTTCCCTTGCTCGAAAGCCAGTCGAATCTAACTCTAGGGTTGCGGTGCTCATCTCTGTTTCAAGGCCGAAGAGCCAGCTCTGGCCGAAGACGTTTCCGTGGTCATGTGGCCGGCATGACTAAACACCAAGGCGCATGGAACACTTTAGGAACGGTTTAAAATGTCAGAATTTTATTATTTTGAGGGCAGCGTTTGTGGATTGCTAGCTGCCTTGCACACTCAGCTGGGGTGGAAAACTTCACGGAAAGGTGAAAACGAAATTCTGCCCTAGCGCACCGGTGCCAGAGGAGAGGACATTGTGGGGCAGAGAGCCACAGAGCTATTGAGGAAAGAGTGCTATCGAGCTGACAGTGTTCAAGCAGAATTGCTTGTGGGCAGTAGCAGAATATTTTTTTGAGGAAATCATAGATGATATAATATTTATTTACCTAGAACATTTCTGTCCCGTCCCCCTTCCTCCAAGGAGCTCAGGGTGGAATACATCAGTTTCCTCCCATTGTAGTTTATCCTCACAACAAACCTATAAGGGTAGCATTAGCCTGGGAGTAAGTGAGTGGCTCAACCAAGCTTTAGGGTGGAGGAGAGATTCAAACATGCCCCCCCTAATCCTAGGCTGACCTTCTAATCATTACATGTGGTGGTCAGGATACAGGGCTCTTTTTGTCGCAGGAGCTCCTTTGCATATTAGGCGACACACCCCTAATGTAACCAATCCTCCAAGAGCTTACAGTAGCTCTGTAAGAAGAGCCCTGTAAGCTCTTGGAGGATTGGCTACATTAGGGGTGTGTCACTTAATATGCAAAGGAGCTCCTGCTACAAACACCAGGGGTTTTTTTTTGGCTGGGGGTGGGGGTGGGGGGTGGGTAGGAGAGGGCTAGCTTGTGCACTGCCAAAGGCATGTGGTTGGCCTCTGTGAGAAATAGGAGAAGAAGAAGAAGAAGAAGAAGAAGAAGAAGAAGAAGAAGAAGAAGAAGAAGAAGAAGAAGAAGAGATTGGATTTATACCCCCACTTCACTACCCAAAGGTGTCTCAGAGCAGCTTACAAACTCCTTTCCCTTCCCCTCCCCACAACAGACACCCTGTGGGGTAGGTGGGGCTGAGAGACCTCTGACAGAAACTGCTCTTTTTGCAAGAACAGCTCTTATCAGAACTATGGCTTGCCCAAGGTCATCCAGCCAGGTGCAAGTGGAGGAGTGGGGAATCAAACCCGGTTCTCCCAAATTAGAGTCCGTGCACTTAACCACTACACCAAATAGGACTTTTGTTCAGATCCAGCTGAGCTTTTCTTATATGCTTAGGAAGATGTATTGGAGTGCCCTGGAGCCTGCCTGCCTCTCCATCTATCCTTTCCCATTCATTCCCTTTCCTCTCCCTCCAAGGAGCCCAGAGTGGCATATGTGGTTACCTCTGCTTTTATCCTCCCAGCAGTCTTGTAAGGTACTTCAGGCTCATTGATTTGAGTTCGCCCTGCTTGCATCATGAGGGGGTACTGTGGAGTCTTGCTCAGAAGTAAACATTCCATGCAATTTACTCCCAAGTAAGTGAGGGATTGCAGCCCAAGGCGAAGCAATGTAGCAGCTTCTGTGGATTATAGCATTCCACTCTTCTCCCCGCCCCCCGCCCCCACACCTGCCTTGCTCTGCAATCCTTTAAAATTAATGGGTGCCAGTTGAGGATGTTCCATTGGGCATTGTGAACACTTAATGGACTCAGTTTAGGATCCTGTTTCCAACTGACTCGTCTGGGAAGCTCAGTCCTTATCTCTGCAGGAATTCCAAGGCTGCTTGTTTGTTCAGAGGTATGTAGCTGCAAAGGTAAACAGTTGAGCAAACTTCAGGGGAGTCGCCCACCAAAACAAATCAATAAAGAGGCCTCTCTGGGACCTTAAAGTCTAACAGGTTCCTTGCAGCAGCATTAGCTTCCCTGGTTTAAAACCCACACAATACACATTGGCCAGAGGAGGAAAAGGTTGGATACACGCCGTTGAAAAAGACCTCACAAAACGCAAAGGGCCAGAGTGGTATAGTGGTTAGTTAGCGCATCCGATTATGATTTGGGAGACCCAGATACGAGTTTCCGTTTAGCCGTGAAAGCTTGGTGGGTGGCCTTGAGCCTATCGATCCTGTTTAGCTTAACCTACTTTGCAGGGTTGCTGTGAAGCTATAAACAGAGAGAGCAATAGGATTGCTCCAAAACTGAATCTCTACAGTGATGAAAAACAATAGCCAAAGTCCTTCCTAGGACACATGGAGCCAGAGACAAGAAGTGAAAACAGGGCTGGCCAGGTCCCTCCTGGCCACCAGCAAGGGGTAGGGAGGGGAGGGTTGCCTGGTCCAACTTTGGAAACTCCTGGAGATTTGGGGGTGGAGCCTGGGGTGGACACAGACCCCAGTGGGGTACAATGCCATAGAGTCCACCCTCCAAAGCATCCATTTTCTCCAGGGGAACTGATGTCTAGAGATGGCCCAGATCCCACCTGGAGGCTAGCATCTCTAGGTGAAAAGCCCCATCCGCCACCCTTTCTGCTGGTGGAAGCAGGGTGGAAGGGAAACTGGAAGCGCTTCTTCTCTCTCTTTTGCAGTGCCCCCTCCCCACACTGAGCAAACAAATTGTTATGTATTGAGCCTGAACTGTACTTGCAAAAGGTCTTAGTTTAGGATGCATAACAATGGCTTGCTAGGATCCTAGAATGGACCAGTAGGGAGACAGGGATTCTAGAGAAAACCAGTTGGAAGACAGTGGGGTGTAAATATATGTATTGAGCCTGAACTGTACTTGCAAAAGGGCTTACTTTAGGATACATAACAATGGCTTGCAATGTTCCCTCTAAGCTGTAGAGTCTTGTGAGCAAAAATTCTACTTTGTGAGCCACTGGCATTAAAGTTGTGAGTGAGCAGTTTTGCTACTGCATAAATTAGTTTGCTCTGGAGCCATCCTTCCTGAGTGAAGACAAAAATGTGTGCGCTGGAGGCTAAAGAACGGTGAGCTAGCTCACACTAACTCAGCTTAGAGGGAACACTGATGGCTTGCTTGGATCCTAGAATGGACCAGTAGGGAGACAGGGATTCTAGAGAAAACCAATTGGAAGACAGTAGAGTGTAAATATGTATTGAACCTGAACTGTACTTGCAAAAGGGCTTAGCTTAGGGCGCGTAACAATGGCTTGCTAGGATCCTAGAATGGACCAGTAGGGAGACAGGGATTCTAGAGAAAACCTACTGGAAGACAATGGGGTGTAAACAGCCTGTTGTTGGGAGTGGGGCATGTTTTGGGTGTAATCTTTTCCAAGCATAAATACCAGGCTTTGGCGCCAGGGATTTCAGTCTTCTTTCTCTTGCTGAATCACTAATAAACTATGAGCTGATCACTTCTACGCATCTGAACCCAGTATATTGCATAAATGCTTTTAAAAGTGAGTTTCCCCCATGTACATCTGACTGCAAGATCTGCAAGACCACACACCTGTGATCCAATGCATGCTGGGTGTATCATGTAGTCACTCCCTTTGTTGTGGAACCTTGGGCCAGTCATTCTCCCAGTCTTTCCTTCCTCACAGGAGGTGGTTGCTTGGATAATCCAAAGGAGGCTTGAATGGTGTTGTAAGCTGCTTTGTGTGTCCCCATTGGGGAGATAAGTGGGGTATAAGGTTAAAAAAAAAATTCCATTGGGATCTGAAAGTTGCAAATTTTGGTGTCAGATTTGTGTCCATCAATTTATTCTTTTGAGCAGAGACTGATTTTTATTTTTACCGATACAGGGAACATCAGGGTATTGTCAACAGATGATGGTATGCAAAACTGAATTATTCAGGAAGGTTTTTCTATTCAGGCAAAATGCTTCACAAAGTTACTTGGACAGATTATTAGGGACTGTGGTCTGTACTACTATACATCGTTTGCTATAAATTGGATCCTATTATGTAATTTTGCATCATTAAGGGCAGTAAGAACACTTACATTTTCAGTTTTCCTTCCCTCCCATTGGCAGCGTCTCCCCTTTTCTTCCCTCCCGTCCACCTAACTGCCTTCTAAATTTCTCCCTACCTTCAGCCTCTCCTTATTTCCCCCACTTTTCTTATTCCTTCCTTTGCCTCCCTTTTTTAACCTTTTCAGCCACCCCCACCAGCTTACAGAATTCATGACAATATTGTTTTAGTTGCCTAGCAACCACCAAAATGACCATTGAGATATCAGAATATCATCTGACATGATCTTACTGGGAATTGATCTCTTAAAACTACATATAGCTGCTTCAGTTATTTTGGGGTTTTTAAATCCCCCAATGCATTTTTTAAAGTTTCCCCACAAACCTGGGTCTTCCTTGAGGTTTCTAGAAAGACCCCTCCCATCTGTTCCTGTCCCCATTATGTGGATATTTTTACCCACACTGTATGTCTTAGTTCATAATTAGGTGTAAAGATAAATCCACAGCTATTTGATAGGTTGTTGGTTGTTATATTTTCAACTGGATGGCTTCCATTTTTGCATCTTCTTCTCAGTATATGCTGGTGGCCCCCCTTCCTTCCTCCCCCTCTTTCATGTGCTCTCTCTGGCTCCCCCCCCCCAAAGAAGTCTGCTTATACACAAAAGCTTATACCTGGAATAAAATGTTGTTGGTCTTAAAAGTGCCATGGAACTCTCTCTCTCTCCCCCTCCCCCTCCCTTCCCAGAGGAGGGGGAGGAGCCCTCAGGCAATTGAGGGAAGGGAGGCTTGGCTTTCTTTTTCTCCTCTGCCAAGCAGGAAATAGGAGAGACTGGGCAAAAGGAGCTGCGGTGCAGGAAACAGGAATAGAAAGCAAGAAGCACCAGAGAGCCAGTTGCTTGCGGGCTGGATAGCAGCCCTGCAGGGGCCGGATCTGGCCTTCAGGCCATATGTTTGACACCCCTGTCCTACAGCATGGGTCCTGGACCTTTTTGAGCCTGTGGGTACCTTTGGAATTCTGATACAGGCTGATGGGCACAACTGCAGAATGGCTCCCGCAGGCTACCTTCAGTCATACAGTGAAGATCCTTGTGTTGTGGTGGCAGTTGCTGCCAAAGTCAATGTTTTAAAATATCTGCACAGCCAATCAGAAACTTTGCTGGGCAATAAGTCCCACCTGGCCTGACCCACCTTCTAAACACACTTGGAGGGCACCAGGAAAGGAGTTGGCGGGCCACATTGGGGACTCCTATCCTTTTTAAAATTATTATTATAATAAAAAATTATTTGGTTTTAACACATTATAAGGCAGGAAGGGTACAGGGGATGGGATAAGACATCATGGGAAATTCCATCAAGTTTATATAAAAGCTATTACAAATTTCCCGTTTTAATTCTTTGTTTCCAGATCTCTTTTGTTTATATAATTACTAACACTGGTAACACTTAATCAATTTGCTAAAACCTTCTATTTTATTGAAAAAAGTCCGATTCTTTACAGTTCAAGTTAGAGTTTCTCTAAAACTATCAGAGTTGTATCCACTATTCCTGGTGTTCGAAGTTTCTTTCCACCCAGTTGTAGAATGGTATCCAATTGTCTCTCACATTTTGTTTGCTTTGGTCTTTTAACAAGTCCGACAATATATCCATTTCTGCCGTTTCAAATTTTTTGTCGAAAGTTTTCCGTTGGTATCTCTGATTTCTCCTAGTACTCCGCATAAAGAATTATTGCTGCTATAACTATAGGTATAATTAAGTGCTTAACTTTCTTATCTTTTACATCAGGCATAATGTTAAGTAAAAACATTTCAGGTTTAAATGGTAATGATATCAAACATATTTTTTGTAACATTTCATGAACCTTTTCCCAGGGGACTCCTATCCTAAAGGATGCTGATAGGCATGCCTTGATAACATGTCCTGAAATAGCATCCCGCTCCCATATTGCAGTTAATACCTCTTGTCCAATCAAATATTTTACTGTTGATGCTTTAGGGTTGATCATAGCCACCAGGGTGTTTACAAAACAAATGACACTAATTGCAGGGATATTATTTGGATGTAGAGAGGCAGGATGGCGTGTATTGCACAGGTCCACCAATAGCTGCCGTAGCCTCATTTACTAAATGGGGTCTCTGTGTTCAAAAGCAGTAGCCCCCTGCTTACCAGTGTTCAGAGCTACAACTGGCTCTGGCCTCTGTGTTCAGCTTCCAGAGGCATGCGTTGGGCCCACGGCATGAAACACGACTCTGGACTAGATAAACCATTGGTCTCATCCAGCACAGCTGCTCTTCACAGTCAAGGGTTCGAGCTTGGAATTCCATGCGCAAGTACAAACTCTTGAATGTGATGGACAATTTACTATGCAGATCATTTATCTTTTTTCACTCCCCGCACCCCACCATTCAGATAACAGAGGCCTTGACAAGATTTATTTGACTTTGGCCAGCCCAAAAATTGAGGAAGCAGACTCATTTTTCAACTTACAGGGGCCTGTATTTGAACAGCCATGTTTTGTAGTTATTGCTAGGGATGTAAAACTTCTGGGAGTTTTTAAAAATACATTTTGAGGGAAGTTGAAATATATGCAAGACTGCTGTCCTATGGAGAGTTACCCCAGTCTAAGTCCATTGACTTCTGTAGGCTTGGACTGAGGCTTGGACTGTAGGCTTGGACTGAGGCACCATAGGATTACACTGTTCATTTCCTATCAAATGCAAAGTTATTTATTGATTTAATAATGTAAGGTCATCATTTACAACTTAGAATATAAAACGAGAAACAGCTGCAAATGGTTGTTCCCTGTATTATTTTAGCACATGTTTCTTAATTTATGCTGTCTGAGAGAATGGAAAAAACAAAAGTTCAATGCAGAAAAACAAGTTCAGTAGCAAAATAAAGGAAGTATATTTAAAGACTTTCATAACAGGTCGTGCTACCAGAATATTTAAATATCAAGTTAAAGTCAATAATATTGACGATGCTGAATTCTATTTTGATTAAACTTATTACAGCATGGCTATTTTTGGGCAGGAACGCACAGGAACGGCGTTCCGGCTGGCTCCCGAGTTGGCTACACCCAGCAGGAACTCATTAGCATAATAGGCCACTCCCAACAGCAGAAACTCATTCGGATTGGCTACATTAGGGGTGTGTGGCCTAACATGCAAAGGAGTTCCTGCTACAAAAAAAAGTCTTGGGTTTTGACAACAAACAAGGTAAACAGAATAAGAAGCAAAAGGTGGGTGTGGCTGGATGGCCACGCTTCTGGTAACATGGCGGTAACATGGCCTAATATGGTAATGAGCTGTGCTGTTGGGGTGTGGCCTAATATGTTAATGAGTTTCTGCTGTTGGGTGTGGCCTATTATGCTAATGAGTTCCTGCTGGGCTTTTTCTACAAAAAGAGCCCTGCATTACAGTATATTCATTGTTGGCTAAATTGTTCACATTAAACAATAAATAGATCCTTGAAAATATGTCATATATGTGTACTTAGGAATTACCATTCTCTAATGCTGTATCAAATGTTACTTTAAATTTTTGTACTATTTATTTCTAGTCAGTGAAAGCTTGTCTTACAAAGCATTTCACCTGTTCCAAAAGGAACAAAAAATCATAGGATTCTTTTTCAGTGCCCTCAGAATTTCCCAACTAATGTCCTTGGGGAAAAGTGGAAAATTACTGTTTTTTCCTTCAATTTTTTTCTTTTTTTCCCGGGCCTTCACATCTCCAGTTATTGTTCCTGCAGAACTTAATCCCAAACTCTTCACAGGTTTTCCTATATTTTATGAATGCCATGACGAAATTGTTAAATGCTAAATATGATATTCTCTGTCACTCCTGATCCTCTCAGTTCTATTACTGCTTTAAATAGCTTCTTTGAATTGAATATTGGAACCAGTATAGAAAGCAACTAGTTAAGAAGTTGAAATCACCTACTACTACTGAGTGGCGTAAAGCCAACATATAAAGAAGCAATGACAAGAACTTGGCACCCATGTATTTCTGTGTCGTACAACATAATATTCTGATGTGGAATGATAAATAAGCTTTGTACTTCTGCTGAGGATCGTCAAGAATCACCATTGCTGAAAATGCTACTAGGCACCAATGGTGACATTTCTAGGTTTCATGGTGACCTCCTGCATAGGATTTGTTGAGGCCTGAGATCAACATCTGGCCAAAGTCTCCAAAGCTAGATTAGACTTGGGTAAGTTTTCCAGTGGTGACACAGATAGGTCCTCACAGTTGTTACTGTTTCCTGGCACATGCCCGAGTAGATCTCCTATATCCAGTCCCTGTACCTGTTTCTTTTTAGCCTTCTGTCTGCATATTAATTTGTATGCAAGAAAGCTCAAACTGTACATGACATGGGAGATCCGTGACTGGATATTCCAGTGAGTTATTTAGCACATGTGGTATAGTGTAGTGGTTAGCGTGTCAAACCAGGAGTTGGAGGACCTGGGTTCAGATCTCCACTATGCTGTGATTGGTTTCCATGTGCCTGCTGGCACTTCAGCAGCTGCTGGAAGGAAAAAACCCAATGCTGTCATGCATAACTGCCTGACATCACTTCCAGGTTGCCCGGAAGTGATATCACACTGTTGCTAACAACTGTCCCATGTCTCCATTCTACCGGGTTTCCCACTGGTTGCCAGATCCTACTAGCCCCAAGCTTGCTAGGCCCATCATTCTCTTAGCCTCACCTACCTTATGAAGTGGTTATGAGGATAAAATGGAAGCATTATGTAAGGCCCCCCCGAGCTCGCTGCCGAGCATTGCCAGGTGTCTTGGGGGGGTTGGGGATTTGCCTGCTTGACAGGCCCCTTACCCGCTGCCCCGAATTCAGCCACCAGGGGGAACCACACCACCAAAGTGATGTGGTGATGTGCCTGGTGTGATGACATTCATCCAGAGGTGACGTCATTGCACTGGGCAGGCACGTTGCGGGAGGATGCTCTATCATTCGAGGGAAAACTCTGTGTTTTCCCCTCAAATGGTAGTGGCCTCGCCCCCAACGTGCCCGATGTGATGACGTCACTTCTGGGTGATGTAATCACAGTGCGCGTGCTTCGTGCGCATGCCAAAGATGTCCCAGGGAGGTGCCGGGACCCCCCCCGCAACAAAGGTAAGACCTGTCAACCCTATTGCTGCCTTAGGATGTGGTGATGGCCACCAATTTCGAAGACTTCCAAAGGGGGGTGGACAAATTCATGGAGGACGGGGCTATCAGTGGTTATTAGTCATGAGAGATATCTACTCCCCTCCTTCCAGTCCCGGAGGCAATATGTCTCTTTATATCAGCTGCTGCGGAGTATGGGTGGGAAGATGCTGTTGCAATCCTTCTGCTCATGTGCTTTCTAGAGGCAGCTGGTTGGTCCCTGAACAGAATGCTGGACTGGATGGGCCTTTGGGCTGATCCAGCATGGCTCTTAAGTTTTTGAAGAAAGGGTAGGGGAAAAAACCTAGATAGGGGGAAAAACCTAGATAGTAGCAAAACAGTGAACAACAAGTCTGCTAGGGATATGCAGCTTTCGGGCTCCGGCCAAGAGGAAAGAGAAAGAACTCTCCCTCCCCCTTTACAAGCACACACCATTTGCCCCATCAATACGCTCCTCCCAGTCAACACATATATGAAAGAAGCGGCCTTATACTGACTCAGAGCTTTGGTCCATCAAGGTCAGTATTACCTACTCAGACTGGAAGCAGCTCTCCGAGGTCTTTCCCATCCCCTACTGCCAGGGATTGAACCTGGGACCTTCTGTATGTGAAGCAGGTGCTCTACCCTTGAGTTGCAGCCTCTCCCCTGAAGGGTTCATTATGGTTTGGAGGACAAACGGAGAGGCTTGCAAACAATGTGAGTGGTTTTGAGGTGATAACAAGATGGCAGCCTGGTTTCTGGCTACGTGACCAAAGGATTCCTGCTGCAAAAGCTCATCTTTCTGTTATTCTTCTACTGCTATGAGTCATCATGGCTAACCTCAAAAAGGAAATGAAAGGGGAGGAGGTGGCTCGGAAGGTGCTTGCCACCCTTTATTAATAGAGGGGAAAAATTAAATGCTGCTACAGAAGAGAGGCAGTAGAATAATTTCCTAGGAGACCAAAGGAGTTTCTTTGGTTCCCATAGTAATCTCTAAGAAAGACAGGGCCCTAAAGAATGCATCTGATATGACTTGGGTTGGATTGTGCTATATCTTGTTTAGTTTCAGTCTTAGTAACACTAGCCTTAGGCAGACAGCAACTCTGTGTCTCAGTGGTTGAGCTTTGTGTGCAGAAGGTCACAGGTTCAAGTCCCTGGCAGTGTTCCCTCTAAACTGAGTAAGTGTGAGCTAGCTCACAGTTTTTTAGCCTCTGGCTCACACATTTTTGGCTTAGCTCAGGAAGGATGGCTCCAGAGCAAACTAATTTATACAGTAGCCAAATCGCTTGCTCACAACTTTAATGCCGGTAGCTCACAAAGTAGAATTTTTGCTTGCAAGACTCCACAGCTTAGAGGGAGCATTGGTCCCTGGCATCCACAATTAAAAGGCTCAGGTAGTAGGTGATGTGAGAGACCCCTGGCTGAGATCTTGGAGAGCCACTGCCAGTCTGAGTAGACAGTACAGACCTTGGTGGACCTAGGGTCTGATTTAGTACAATGTTCAACACTGGAAGGAGACAATAGGGTCACACCTATTGGTCCTGGTCCCAGTCAGTCAAGTATCGATTGGCTGTTCTGCACGTAGCCTACAGGCATTCTAAGTGTAAACATAGAGTCTCTGTGTGCAGTCTGTACCCATGCGTACAGCAGTAGAACCTGCAACACATGGTGGATCAGGTTGGTAATGGGGGAGGGGGGGGTATCAGCCAATAGCCTTCTTCACGTGCTGACTCTGTCCAGAATAATAATCTTCAAAAGGCTCCTGTTCTTTGGCTTTGTTTGTCACAATGGTGGTTTTGTCAAAAGTGGTTAAGGTTTCCCCTTGGCCCTTCTTATGGTGGATGCTAAAAATGGACGGTGTGTTCAAGTGACAAGGACAAAGTTGTGTTTCCACAAGATAATACCTCGGCACTGGAGAGATCAGTGGAGAAATGTGGATATAACATTTGCTGTGATCAAAAAAAAAAAGGGGGCGTGGAAACCTGTAATGAAGAGATATTGAAGGATGACGTTTGTTCAGACTTCATACAATTATTCAGTTATTCAGTACACAATTGTTCTCCCGTGTAAACAGGGTTGAGCTTGGTTTGTCTTGGGGGTACTGCTGGACTCTAGCTTCATTCTCACATCTTTTTTATTAAGTCTTGCATTTATGTGCTAATTTGCTGTTAATTTGCTGCTATCCATTGATTTTACTGGCCACCTGATCCAATTTCAGCTCTGCATATGCAGAGTGGCCCCTCCTAACGGCTGCCCCCATCCTCTTTTTTCTAGCTCTTGAGGAGATCTTATTCCATTTGTCTGAAAAAGTGTGTGTTGCACATGAAAGCTTACACTTTGAATTAAACTTTGTTGGTCCTAAAGGTGCCACTGGACTCAAACTTTGTTCTACAATTATTCATTGTCAGTCTTTCTAACATCACTGGTATATTGCCAGGGCTTTTAACTCCTGTTGAGGAAGGATAAGAATTAATTTTAGCTCTCCCCTCCTGCTTATATCATTGTGAAGAATATCCAGTTCCTTCTTCCAGCCTTCTTGCTGACCTTCTGGATCTTGTTTCTCCTCAGTGTTTTCTTGGTTTCTTAGCTTCTTGAATTTTGATTCACAGGAATTAATGCAAAAGGTAAAACAAAGTTCAATGAGTGATGAGTAGAATCTGTACTGTCACTTCCTGATGCAAGACTGGCAAGGTGATCTGACACTGAGGCCCTTTTCACAGTACTCTTCTAAACCGGATGTTATTTGGTGTTGGCCTGATTTCGAGTAAATGATACAGGATGGGGGTTTCATACAGTGAATTTCCTTCTGTTAATGAGTTGTCTCTGAAGCGCTTTGGCAATTTCAAACAGTGCCACTTTTTCCCTGCCCTTTTTTGCCGCACGATCTTCCTTGGACTTTAAAAAAAAATCCAAGGTGAGTGCTATAGTGCTAAACCCCTATAGCGCTTCAGCTCTATTGTGGCACTATTGAGATGCATTGACTCAGTGGAGATGCATGCATCTCAGTGGTGCTGCTATAGTGTTATAAAAATGTCAGAGGAAGATCGTGTGATGAAAAAGGGTGGTGAAAAAGGGATATTGTAGGAGGCACTACAGTTTAAACTGCACATCACAGTGGTTCAGAAGCACAATTAAGGGGTTGAAAATGGTAGAAAGCAGTTTCCTTCAAAAGCAGCTCAACCACACTTTGTTAACTCGATGCAAACGGGCTCGTATGAACAGATAAATAAATTCCACTAGCAGCCAGTTATTAAAATGGGTCTGTCTGAAATAACAGAAAAAATCCTTTAGCAACCAGTTACTAAAACAGCATACAAGGGCAGTTTGAAAAGGGTCTGAGTTGCAGCCAACCAACTCTTCTGCTGCTGAAAATAGGTGGAAGGGAGTTTTTGTTGACCATGCAAAAAAAAAAAAAAAAGGCTAGGCTCGGGATCATGGAACCTGCATGAAATAAAAGCCAGGTGGGAAGAGGGCTGTAATAAGGAGGGGCGGGGGGTTGGGTGACTTTGAGTGCAAAAGCTGGCTGGGTCCAGCCCATTGGTTGAGTCATTTGTGTCCTAAAGGACATTTTATGGTGATGAGTGCTAGATTTGCATCCCCGGAATAAAGTCCATTCATGGCGCAGGCTTGCGTCATTTCTGAAAATCATTCTCACTTGTCGGACCCTTGTGGCATAGAGCAGGGGTCCCCGACCTTTTCGAGCTTGTGGGCACCTTTGGAATTCTGATACCAACTGGTGGGCACTGCTCACCTTCAGTCTCACAGTGAAGATCCTTGTGCTGTGGTGGCAGCTGCTGCCAAAGCAACATTTCAAAAAATCTGCACATCCAGTCAGAAGCCTTGCTGGCAAAAAGCCCCACCTGGTTCAGCCCACTTTCTAAAAACACTCGGTGGGTGCCAGGAAAGGTGTCAATGGATGCCAGGTAGGGTTGCCATCCCCCCAGTGGGGCTAGGGGGATCTCCCGATTTTGGGGGCCTCAATCTGCCACCAGCCAGCCGGCCAGTGGGGGAAGTCCTACCCCTGAACAGCAGTGTCCTATGGGGACACTGCTGACACAGTGATGTTACCGGTAGTGACATCATTATGCTGGGGCCATTGCACAGCAACACTCTAGCATTTGGGGGGAACTCTATGATTACCATAGAGTTTTTGTCCCGAATGCTAGAGCGTCACCGCACAACAGCCCTAGCATGATGATGTCACTAGTAGTGATATCATCATGTTGCATACAGGCAGAAGAGTCCTGGTAGGGAGCCGGGAGCCCCCTGCCACAGGAAAGGTGAGACCTGGCAACCCTAGCACCATGAAAACCACTGGCACTGTGTTGGGTTACAATGACCAGATACGACTGAAGATAAGGCTCTTGTCGTTGTGTAGAAGGAGCAGAGGGAAGAGACCTGCTGAAATTCCCTGTTTTATGTGAGGGATAAGAATGCAGGGGCCCTATTCTCCTTTGCCTCTGGTCACACTACAAGCAAAGGGGCTAAGAAAAGTACGACTGGAAGAGGGAAGGAGACAAGAGAAAGGAGGACAGTGGGGGAGTTCGAAATGGAAGAAAACTGGGGGAGAAAGTCAGCAGAGAGATGCAGGCACATGTGGCCCCAGGAACTGCAGAACCAAAGTAGGGATGCCAGCCTCCAGGTAGTACCTGGGGATCCCCTGGAGTTACAGCTCATCTCCAGAGTACAGAGATCAGCTCCCCTGGAGAAAATGGATGCTTTGGAGGGTGGACTCTACGGCATTGTACCCCACCGAGCTCCCTGTCCTCCCCAGTCTCCATCCCCAAATCATCAGATGTTTCCCAACCTGGAAACTTTGTCATTCCAGCATTGATCTGAAGTAGCCAGTCAGTTCTGGGGCTGAAGGCTTGGATAATGGGCCAGTGCTGTTCTTCTTTTCACCAGAGAAACTTGGAAGGCATCGTGGTGTAAGCCCTATATTTGGACTATGCTGATCTGGGGTAATTTTTTTGATTTCATCATGTGTTTCCTCTTTTGGCTGTGACTCATTGCTCTGCCTCTGTGGAAGAAAAACTGTTTTCCTGGCCTTATTCATACGTGAATGAAAGGTGATGCTTGCCATTTCAGCAAGACTACTTCCTCACGTTCCATGAATATGCCGTGGATAAGGACACCAAGAGAACCCTGCTGAGTCAGACCAACAGCCCACATCCTTTTCCCCACAGTGGCCAAGACGAGAGCCCCATCTGGCCACACAGATGGGGCACAGATGGCCCAAACCTCTCCTTGCTATTGCTTCCCAAGAGCTGGTATTCAGAGGAACATGGAAGTCCCATTTCGCCATCATAGCTAATGAACTTACCTTCTACCAGGCATTCTCTCTCAGCATAGCCTACCTCATAGGATTGTTGTAGGGATAAAATGAAAGAAGAAGAGGAGATTGGATTTATACCCTGCCCTCCACTTGGAGTCTCAGAGCGGCTTACAATCATCTTTCCCTTCCCCACAGGCACTCTGTGAGGTAGGTGTGGCTGAGCGAGCTCTTTTGAGGACTGCTCTTGAGAGAACAGCTCTGAGAGAACATGTGACTGATCCAAGGTCACGCCAGCAGCTGCATGTGGGGGAGTGGGGAATCAAACCCGTTTCTCCCAGATCAGAGTCCGCGTTCTTAACCACTACGCCAAACTGGCAGCCAAAACGTTCACAAACAGCAGGGGCGCTGGCCGTCCCATATTGGTTGCCTTGTTTAGGCTGCCAACCTCCAGGTGAGGCCTGGAGGTCTCCTGGAATTATGATTCATCTCCAGACTCCAGAAATCAGTCCCCTCGCAGAAAATGTCTACTTTGAAGGGTGGGCTCTATGGCATTGTGCCGTGCTGAGGTCCCTCCCCCAGCTCCACCCCCAAATCTCCAGGAATTTCCCAACCCAGAGTTGGCTACCTTTGGTATTGCCTCCGAACATAGAGGTGCCACTTAGCGTTCCTAGTCAATAGCCAGTGCTGACCCTCTTCCCCACAAATGTATTTGTTTTTACTTCAAGCCATCTGATTGAGTGGCCATGCCATACCTCAGAGTCACAACTGGATCCATACCATTAATGTTGAATCCAAGTTAAGTTACAGCCTCCATGAGACTAGATCCAGTGCCTGTGTGTCTGTGCGGTGCCCTTGCTGGCTGGTTGTGCAGAAAGCCTCTAAAAGGGCCATCCTGAACCATCAAAACAGGATGTCGATGCTGGCTTGGTCAGAAGAGACAGGTTGGTTGGCAGTCAAGTGCTGCAGGAGGTAAACAGGACTGTTGCTGTCTGTCTCTTGACAGCTGCAGGGGTGGTCGGCAACGGAGGGTGTTGCAAATCCAGGCATCATAAGAGCTCCCTTGTTCTGGGGCCATCCCTGCAAAAGAAACTGATGCTGTGGACAATGGGCTACTTTCATCCTCTGGGTTGGCCAACACATTTCTTCTGCACATACTCCAAGAGCAGCTGTCACTTCTTAGCAAATGTTAGAGGTTAAAAATACGGGCCTCCTGTTCCCAGTGCCGTTTACATCTTGGGGAGAACTCGGTCTCTAAGGGAAGGAGCTCTCCGCTCAGATTGGAGTTCAGATGACGTCCTGGGCCCGGCTGTTCGTATCCTGTTTAGTTTGAGGACTTCTGGGATTCAGTACACATCCCCCATCCCCACCCTGCCCTGGCTCTGTGAGCAATGTTGGCATAGAAGTATTTTCCATGCGCAGGGCAGACTGCCGATTTTTATTTATTTATTTATTTTTCATATTTGTATCCCACCCATCCCGCGAGTGGGCTCAGGGTGGGTCACATCATCTCATGCATTACCCTCCCTCCCTGGAAGCTGCATTGGCCTGAGATAAGAATTTGCTGTGGACCATGAGATTTGCATGTTCGTACTGGTCAGATAGATTGTTCCTGTTTTGCGCTGGGTACATTCTAAATCTACTGATGTCTGCTGCCTCCTGTTTCTGATTTGCTTCTTCCCCACCAATGGTATTCAATAGTGGGAATATGCTTTACTATGTTAGACTGAGGGCTAGGGAGCATTGGGAAGCTGCAAAGGAGCTGTACCGCCTGGCCTGCTGCGATCACTAAGCCTCTGAGCAAGCTGCATCTGGTATTTTTTTTGGATTTTAAAAAATGTGTGTTCATGTGAGTGTGTGTGTTTGTGTGTGCACCTGGAAGTCATGGCAACCTCTGGTGACTGACCCCTACTGGGAAGCTGGAGGATATTCAGAGAGGCGGCTGAATAAAGCCTGCCCCTGCCTCCTGCCTCTGGTATTTCAAGGAGGTCTACCATTCAAGTACACGCCAGAGTCGACCCTGCTTAGCTTCCAAGATCTGACGAGATCGGGCTTGCCTGGGCTATCCAGGTCAGGGTGCTGCATCTGTTTTTTCATTGAGCATCTGGTAAATGTGCTGGATTATTCCCCACTGAGAAGACATCATTTAGCATCACTTTAACAACTGTGCAAATATTACAGGATGCCCATTTTGTACCCCCTGTACAAGTGGTACCCAGGGCAGGTGGCACTGTTACCCTAGCCAGAGGTTGCATGGAATCCTAATCTCCAATAGAAATTTAGTCAGTGTTGGAAATGGGCCTAATGGCACAGCTGTCTAAATATGATAAAGCAGAAGGCCAATGGCATCTTAAAGATTAACAGTGTTAAGAGTGTCAGACTCAGATCTGGGAGACCCCGGTTCGAATCCCCACTTGGCCATGGAAGCTTGCTGGGTGGCTTTGGGCCAGTCACACACTCTTAGCCTAACTTGCCTCACAGGTTTGTTGTGAGGATAAAAAAGCTCGCTGGGTGACTTTGATGGTCAGCCTACCCTACCTCACAGTGTTGTTATGAGGAGAAAATGGAGGAGAGGGGAACAATGTAAACTGCTTTGGGTTCCCAGTGGGGAGAAAGGCAGAGTAAAGATGAAGCAAAATGAATAAAATAAGAAGAGGCTTAGTAAGATCGTCTGTGTAAGGGACTGGAGCAGATTATATTGTTACACATAATGGATGATGAGCAAGGTCAGAGGTCTCAGCCTCCCCCTCATGAGTTGAAGATAAATGTGTGACGAGGTGGGATAAATTACAGCTAATCAAGGAAGAGACTTTCTGAAGCATGAGAAAATTGACTGCCATCAATAAAGGCTCGTAGCATGGTGGGTGTTAAGTACAGCCAATTAAAGTTTCTAAAACGTCCCTCCTGTGAGAAATTATACAGAGTAAGGAAATCCAAGCCTTTGTTGAACAGTGTGATGAAGAGCCCTCAAGTCACTCATGGAGGACTTTCAGAAGGCTTCTTTGCTGCTGTTCCCAATTTTACACCAATGGTTAGATAAATGAACTTGTGGAGTTCTATTGTGGAGTAGTACTCAGCCTTCCAAACTAAAAACCCCAGTTCTGTTGGAGAGACGGAGAAATGGCAACAGGATTCGTGAAACTAGTCACCCACAAGGGGCTGGTAGTTAGTTTCACTCTTTGAAGTAGAAGAAGAGTTTTTTATGCCATGCTTTTCTCTACCAAGCGGCTCACAGTTGCCTCCCTTCCCCACAACAGATACCTTGTGAGGTAGGTGGGGCTGAGAGAGTTCTGAGAGAACAGTGACTGGCCCGAGGTCACCCAGCTGCCTTCACATGGAGGAGGATTGGGGAATCAAACCCATTCTACCACTTTACTCTGAGGTACACAGGGTGTCGACATGTCAGTTACCATTTTTTTTAAAAATCTCCCCCTCTGTGTGTGTGTGTAAATTGTCACTGTGGGACTGGAGCAGGGAAATGGTGCCAACATGGGTAGGACTGGAAGAATGCAGATCATCCCGCCTGCGTGACATCTGTTGTGGCTTTGTTGAGATTTCCCCCCCAAAATTTCATTTTATGTTATTTCATTTATACCCTGCCCTTTTCCTCAGCTGGGACCCAGAGCGGCTTACATCATTCTCCTCTCCTCCATTTCATAATTACAACAACCCTGTGAGGTAGATTTGGCTGAGAGCATGCAACTAGCCCAAGGTCACCTAGAGAACTTCCATCACATGAATGGGGATTTGAACCTGGGCCTTCCAGATACTAGTCTGACACTTTTTAAATTTTCTTAGTTTTTTAAAAAATTTATTTACATCTATACATGTCAGTTCCATATAAAAAACACCAAACAACGTGTGAGCTCATCTGAGTACAGTTAAACCATCAAAACATTCAGCCTTCAACAGAGGAAAGAAAGTTGGGAGGCCAAGAAAGAACTAGAAAAAGATCATATCTTTGTATATTGAATTATTTGGAATGATATTCTGTTCAGACAGAAATTGCATTAGTGGAAACCAAGTGACACTTTTAATCACCACACCACATTGTCTCTCAGCAGATCAGGTTTGGGATAGATCACAGGAAGGGCAGAGAAAACCCACCAGGTGCTGGGTGGAAGCAGGAATTAAAAACCACTTGAACAACCCATTTGTAAGTGACCCACATCAATTGATGAGCTGTTGTGGGTTAAGGAAAGGGGGTTTTTTGGGGGGGGGGACTGGGCATGTTTATTTGGGCTACAAGTGGGAGGAACTGAATTATTTCTGGATGCCTCACCCCCGTGCTTTTTGCATTTGAGAAAGAGAATCATTCTTAGTGACTGGAAAATGTGTGTGGAATCCGCTGGATTTCTGTTTTGAAACGTGTGTGTGGGGGGAATTCAGTGCAGAAACAAGACCAGAGCAAAGGCTAGAAGGAATTTTTTTTGCAAAACATCCATTGCAGGCTTGTGGGCTGTTAAATGTTCACCTAAAGGTGAGAGGGTGCTGAAAACCAAGAAACCACAGCAACCGGTACAAGCAGCAGGCTCCGGAGACTTTTAGACCACTGCTTTGCGTCACCTTCATGGCCTTCTCTGTACCACTGTGGGTAGAGGCAGAAATTCCTGCTTGAAATGATAGATTGTAGAGAGAACACAGATGCCAAGCTGTTGGGTGTGTTTCAGACTTTTCTGCATCTCTCCTTATTAATAATTGCATTTTCGGGTTGCAAAGTTCTATGCATGCCAAAATCAGTTGGCTGCCTGAACTGCCACTCAGTAGCTGTCCCGTTATCCACTGGCTGCATTCCCAGAGTCCCGCCCACATATGCATCACCCAGCCTCTCAGCCTCAGTGTGCTGGGAGGTGATGGACGGGCTGGACGCTCCAGCAGGCGAACGGTCATGAGGCCGAGCCCTCTACCACCCTGCCATGGAAGCTTGCTGGATAATGACCTTGGGCCTACTGCACCGAGCCCAGCCCCCGGATCGGGCTGCCCCAACAGGCCGGGCAGGGTGCTCGACGTCTGCTGCACCACATCGCTCAGCCCCGAGCTGATGGCGCCGATGGTCCAGCTCCCCTCAGCCTCTGCATCCCCGGAAGAGAAGGCTGCAGTCTGCCCCAGCAGGGCTCGCCCGCCCGCCCGCCCGCCCGGTCGGCCACTGCTGACTCACGCTGACTTCTGGACTCCTCCTGAGGAAGCTAAGGGGAAGGCCTGGGCCTTTTACCACCTGGTCCTTTTAACTGGAGAGATCAGGTGTGGAAACTGGGGCCTTCTGCATGCAACACACATAGTCTGCCACTGAGTCACCCCATTCTACACAGAAAGATGAACACATGAAGCAGCCTTATAATGAATCAGATAATTGGCCTATCAGTCCCTATTGTCTACTGTGACTGGCAGCAGCTCTCCAGAGTCTCTGGCAGACAGTTTTCATATAATCAACCATCAGACCTTTTTAATTGGAAATGCTGGGGACTGAACACGGAACCCTCTGTGTGCCAAGCAGATGCTTTGCCACTAAGCCATGGCTCTTTCCTTGAAGGTTGCTTCTCTTTGATGGCCATTTCCTAGCAAAGCATACTTCTTTCCTGTTGCATCCTGTATATGGCATAATACCATTATCTAGTTTCCTACAGCTTATTTCCCTTTCCTCTTTCGCCAGGAGACTTTCTGCCATAATATTGATGTTAGGCACCCTATTGTTAACATTGAGGGCTGCAGGGACATTGTGGGATGGTTTTGGAAAGTGCTGCACAGCACTAATGGTGCTTAACCTGCCATCGCACCCTTGGTGGTCTGTGGTTGACCCAACTGTGTAGCAGATCCCAAGGTGTGAGGGAGGGGGGAATGAAGAAATGGATGAGATAGTGGAGGAACCAGTAAGGGAGAAGCATCCACAGTGGTTTCTCTTTTATGTAAGCAGCCTGAGAGGTCTGTGGAAAAGAGAGTTATTACTTATTTGGCAAAGGCCTGACCTACTCTTGGAGGTGTTGTTGGTGTGCTGCACTTATAGCCTATCTTTCTCCTGTTATGGAACTCAAAGCGATAGATGTGGGGTTCCATCAAGGCACTGATTAGATCCACGTTGCTCTTTCACTCATTTTTTTTTGTTACGAAAGCAGTTTGTTATGAAAGGAGATGGAACCTCCAAGACTGGCTGATGGGAATTGTTTCCCATGTCGCCCGCAGGTTTTCACATATGTCTATACCAGCTTGAGACCAAGGAGATAAGGCAGGATAAAATTTTGAAACATATTTAAAACAATTAAACGATGATTTACAAAGGGGTCTGTATTTTGCCCTAGCTACATGCAGGCTGAAAGGATAATTATGGCTGCGATCACACATGCCTTTAGATCCAACATAGACTGATGGATCTAAAGGGAGTGATCAGACAGCAACATCTGGGAAGCATCCCGCAGCCATCGGCAACCCCTGCTGCACCACTGCAGAAGCAGATACTGTGAAGGGGGGAAAAACAACAGCATGGAGTTAAGATGGCCTGATCAGACTATCATGATGGTATGAGAGCGTGCTTGAGTGATCAGACGGGAAAGTCCAATAGTAAACGGGTTGCGACTGGCCATGGATGGACTTTCCCCTGTCTGATCACTCAAGCACGCTCTCATGCCATCGGGATGGTCTGATCAAGCCATCCCGATTCTGTGCCATTGTCCCCCCCCCCTTCACAGTATGCGCATCATTGCAAACTCCATAGGGAGCCCTCAGTGCAGAGGTGCGATTCCTTGTTTAAACGCATGAGAAACAAAAAGCAAAAAAACAAGAACCCAAAATCAAAAAACGACTCACCCATGGTTGTGTCTGATCAAACAGTGACAGGCTGAGCCTGCAGCTTCAAAGGAATGTGTGATCTCGCAACTGCATGTCAAATTCCTCCAGCGGGAATAGCCTCACTTCCCTTCCCCTCCACTTCAACTGGTGCATGTGACTGCAGCCTGTGAAGGGAATCACAAAGGATACAGAGTGCTCAACAGGAACATTAGGGATGTATGGATATATATTTAGAGAGAGTTGGGTCCAGCAGCCTGTCAGTGGGAACTGGTGATGGCTGCAGATATTTCCCATTTTCCCCTCCCCCCAGAGCAGTCCCTTCCAACCTCGGGAATGTATATCCTTGGGACTGCAGGACCTGCAAGTTGCCAGCCTCCAGGGGGGATAAACAAAACCGAGTTTGCGGTGAATTAAACCACAAAAGAACAACACTCACTGCGATGAGTAAAACTTTAATGTATTTTGCCAAAGTTATACATGTATACAATACATACATTACTTTAAAAATTCTATTTTTCAGGTTGTTATATTTGAGGATCTTGCAAATATATAACTTATTTTCTAACTGAAATCTTTCTAACTGAAATCCTCAATAGTAGTAAATTGAACACCATATATATGGGGTATCTTTACAATCCAGTATTCTAATACCCTGTGGTTACATGCTATTAAATTATACATAATCTTCTTGAAAATGAATTCTTGCTAACAATAAATTCTGAGAAGTGATTCTTCAACGTGCCTCAGCTGTAGTCAGCTCAAGAAGATTATGTATAATTTAACAGAGTGTAACCACAGTGTATTGGAATACTGGATACAAGGTATAGATAGGAACTCTTGGTCTGGGGCAGGTGATGCACTCTATTCTTGATGCTGGGGGGGGGGGGGCAGCAGTGGGAGGGCTTCTAGTGTCCTGGCCCCACTACTGGATCTCCTGATGGCACCTGGTATTTTTGGCCACTGTGTGACAGAGTGTTGGACTGGATGGGCCATTGGCCTGATCCAACACTGGCTTCTCTTATGTTTTTATACGGTCCTTAGGTCAAAAGTTTTACCCATCAATTGGATATGTATAACAATCAGCTTTGAATGATATAAGCTTTAAGAGACTGATATTTAGACTATTTCTTTTAACCTTATGTATGTTTTATTCATGTGTACACCCTAATAAACATTTGTATATTTTTATATTAATTTATTAGTTAGCTTGACCCTCTTAGATCAGAACTGATCTCTGTCACCTGGAGGTCACTTATAACAGCGGGAGATCTCCAGCCGCCACCTGGAGGTTGGTAACCCTTCTTGGAGCAAATGGCTGCTCTGGAGGGTGGACTCTATGGCACCACATCCCTCCTGAGCTCCCTCCCCAGACCTCTCCATCCCTAGCCTCTGCCCACGAATCTTCAGGAATTTTCCAGTCAGAAGTTGGCAAAACAGGGCTGACCAATAGCCACATGGGTTGGGGGCACTGCAGAAGGGGATGATCTCAGAGTTTCATGCATTTTAGCAGGTTCGACCCTGTTGGGTTTAACAAGCTAGAACACTTCAGTAACGATAGAGTTAACTTAGTGTTTGGTCACCAGGAAATTACATGAGTTTTATTGTGCCCAGTCTGTTTACTAAGTGAGAGAAAGCCCTGAATCTTGTAGGAGGTCTTAGTGAAATGACCTGAGCTTTTAGCTCTGTGATTGGAAATCAATGCATTGGCTATTTAGCATACTGGGGTCTCTTCCTCCTTTTGTTTGGTGAAGAAGAGACGCCCTTCCTGTGGTATCTTTCTAGCAGTAAACATGTAGGATCTAGTGTTTGTTATTTTGCATCCTGTTTACCTTTTCCCCAATGTTAGTTCTGGTAAAGCTTCTATTTTTCAAACATACACAAGGTCTCCGACTCTCGTTCACTGCTCTGCTGATTTAATCTCTGCTTAAGTATATTTTTTCTAAGAATACCTTTCAGACCCCTGGTTCTGTTAACAGCTCAGAAACATCAAGGAATTCTGTGGAGACAGTGACTAGTTTCAAAAAGAACCAGATGCTGAGGCCAAAACAGGTTCTGGGGTTCATCTCGGAGGTCGTGAGGTTGAACTGCAGCTCAAATTTTGTCCTGGTTGGGATTTTGAATATGTACATTATTAGTGGCTACAGAACAAGTCATTTATTACCTTGTATGTTCCCTCTTCTCCTCAGAACACCTTGGCAAAAGCGTTATATGACAACAAAGCGGAGTGTCCCGATGAGCTGGCCTTCCGCAGAGGAGACATCTTGACGGTTCTTGAGCAGGATCCCCTTGGGAGCGAAGGCTGGTGGAAATGTTCCCTCCACGGGAAGCAAGGCCTCGCTCCGGCAAATCGCCTCCAGCTGCTTACTCCTTCACAAGTCCCCTCTAACCTGCATTTCTCTCAAGGCCTTCAAACCAGCCCAGGAACCATCTACCAGGTTCCCTCTGCCCACAAATCGGCAGACCCAGCAGCTCCGGTCTATGAGAGAATGGACAGTTGGATTAAGCCTCGCTCTTCTTCCCTGCCGAACCAGGAGGTGTACCAAGTGCCGGCTTTGGCTGCAAAACTGCTCAGTGAAAAGACTCGGGGCTCATCAAATCAGGTAAAGATGGAAGCAGTGCCTCAAAAGGGAGAGTAGCCATGAGCCACAAACGGCGATCATGGAGAGCCTGGATGTTTTTTGCTTCCCCCCTCTGCTCTTTCTCTTGGTTGATTTTCACAAGGTGGCGTTTCAGGCACCCCTTTTGGACCTCCCCTAACAACGCTCAATTGATTGGCGGGAGAGAAATGGGGGTGACACAGTATCCTGTGACAACATGCCTGGCTGTATAACAGAAGGTGGAGGAGGAGACTGGATTTATACTCTGCCCTTCACTTGGAGTCTCAGAGCGGCTTACAAACTCCTTTCCCTTCCCCTCCCCACAACAGACACCCTGTGAGGTAGGTGGGGCTGAGAGAACTCTTGACAGAAACTGCTCTTTTCCAGAACACCTCTGCCAGAACTATGGCTTGCCCAAGGTCATCCAGCAGTTATGAGTGGAGGAGTGGGGAATCAAACCTGGTTCTCCCAGATTAGAGTCCACGCACTTAACGACTACACCAAACCGGTGGCATCGCTGTGTCATAGGACACTCTAGGATTCCTCTCACACTCTATGGTTTTAATGTTCTGGGACCTTCTATATATAAAGTAGGTACTCTATCACTGAGTGGCTGCTTCTCCCCATGTCTTGGATCTAGGGGAGATGTTTCCACAGGCTGAAAGATTTCTTCCCACAGAGCACAATTTTCCAAACCCTCTCCTCTTGTGGCAAGCTGAAATGCCTCCCTGAAGTTCTGTTCCTGGGGGGCCCCTAACCCCCAGAACAGGATGGGGGAGATTTCGGATTGCCACAGGGAGCAGGAAAATCACATTCTGAGTATGGAACCTGTCATTCTTGCAGAAACTTTAGGCTGGACCCTATGGCTTTTTAGGGCCAGATTCCACAACAGGAGTTCCAGTTTTGGAACTACAGCATCACAAAAATAATTTGTTTCTTAGTTAAGCCTTAAATTCTCAGACTGCAGATGGGGACTCAAAAGTGGGTTCCAACTCTCTTACTGATGACTTATGAAATCATAAAGGGGAAGGAGGGATAGGGTAGGCTTGGGAAGGAGGGCTACTTACCCCATCTGAGTTTGTCGCTGCCAAATGTACGAACTGGCTGTGAAATGAAGCCTCTTTCTCAGTAATACTATATCTTTAAAGATGCTAAGCACAAAAAAGAAAAAAAATTAAGTTTGCTCAATGGTAACTGATGAGAGATTCCTGCATTGCATATGGGGTAACTTTGGAGGGGGTTCCAAAAAAGTATAGTCAATTTCAAAGTGGGTCAAAATCTGTGAGAACCACTGCCTGGCAAGATCCTGAATATACACTCTTTTGGCACACAAGAATTCTCATCAAGGGAAGGTGACAACCTGGCAGGAAGTCAGCTCACCCCCTGTCTAGTTCTAAGTTTCAGGCAGGCAAAGCCTCCCTGGAAACCACTTATCCTGTAGACAGATCCAGAGGCTAGGGAGTGACTCCATCACATCCTTCTATGCAGCGAACCTTAACGGAAGAGCAGTAGGTTGCCAGCTCTTGGGAAATACTTGGGAGATTTTTTTGGGGGGGGGCTAGGAAAGGCAAGGTTTGGGGAGGGGAGGGGCCTCAGCAGGTATAACGCCACTCTCCAAAGCAGCCATTTTCTCTGAGTGAAAAGATCTCTGCCGCCTGGAGATCAGTTGCAATCCCAGGAGATCTCCAGTCACCACCTGGAGGATGGCAACCCTGAAGGGCAGGCTATTTCATTTAGTGGCTGTTCCGTTGCCCCTAACAGTCATTTTTTAGGATCCAAGAAGGGTAGTGTAAATTCAGTATACCTCACTGTGCTTATGTGGAAATAGTTCTTTCTCTCCTAAGTGTTTAGAAGAAAAAGATTTTTTTCCCCCTCATGTACCAGAATGATAGAAGAACATATTCTGATTGGAAAAGCCTAAAGACCTTGGAGTTTCTTCACTGTGGGGAAAAACAGACAATTAAGAGGATGAGGGTGTCAGGATTTTTTATATTGTCTTTCTTTCTCTCTTTTATTGCTAGAATTTGGTATGAACAGACAAAATCCCTCTCACAGTACTATAGTTTGGGGCAGGGGTGTCGAACTCATGAGGGCCGGATCTGGCATAAACGAGACCTTGCTGGGCCAGGCCAAGTGTGTCATAAAATGTAATGCCAGGTAGCGGAGATATAAACTTTATAAAGGACACAAATACAAAGGTTTTTTTTAACTTAAAATAAAAACATGCTTAAAACATTAGCACTCTTGCAATATTTTGTTTATTTAACAGTGTCTGATAACTGACACCTCTTCTTCTGAATTACTGCATCAAAATGTCTGTGCTGTTGCAGTCTTGAGTATGCTGTTCAGGTGTGTATCTGTAAGCTGCAAACCTACAATGATGCATCAGCAGCAGAAGTGGAAGAAGAAGCAGAAGACAGCCAGTTCCACTGTGGGCTTGATAGAAACCCTCTGGGGGGCACATGCGACCCCTGGGCTGCATGTTTAACATCCCTAGTTTGGGGTGTTATCCAGTGAAAATTATTGGCATTATGTTCAGGGAAGGCAAAAAGACCTTTGAACCATGTGTTGTTAACGTACTGCATTCATTTCCCACAAAACATCAAGATGGTTGTTAGTGTGTACAGACTGCTACATTACCAGATAAAGTCATGGAAAAACAAGGCTGAGGAATGGGACCTTTTATATTGAGTAGCAGATTCACTGTTTATTAATTTCACTATTTATACCACCATTTTCTTTCTAATGGACACCCCAAGTAGTTTACAATAACATTCTCTCCTCCTCTCAGGATCAAATATTTAAGTTTTTCCCAGAATCCTTTTGTTGGCCACCGATGGGAGACCAGCCACTGAAACAGATAAATGTTAATCTGAAGTGTCAAAGCAGTTCATTTGTTCTTAAGTGGCCAATAAGGCGAATGATGAACAGCGGTCCTGGCTTATCCACCTGTGAAGCTTTTGAGTTCTTTGAGGAAGTCAGATCTTTCAGATGTTAATCCTGAGAACTGCGAGTTTCCTGGGGTTTGCATCCTGCACCACAGCCACAGTTGCTGCTTGCAAGGAACAACTGCACCCTAATGAACTGTCACAACAGCACATATTGAAAGAACATGGAAGGCAAAGAGGCCAGCTGAGGGCAGGAATAGAAACAGGGTGGGCTGAATGGCTCTAAGACAGCTGGTGGGCGATCAGCTGTTAGCCAAGCAGCTGGGTACAGTCGGCCTGGTTGATATTCTGAGGCCTGATTCGAATGGGAGTCTGGTAGGCAAGGATATGCAACATTGCAGGCTCTCTGCATTTCTTTGTAACTGTAGCCCTCGGCACATCCAAAATGTGACCTATTTTGGCAAAACGTGATTCAGTTTATTTATAATTATGTTATGTTGCAATATTCCACCAGATCCTGAGATAATTCTCCTAGGGTGTTTTCAAGAATTGGTAGTTTCTTTGTTTATTTATTTACATCCTTTATACTTCGCCTTTCTTCCCAGTGGGGACCCAAAGCGGCTTATATCGTTCTCCATTTAATCCTTACATCAGCCCTGTGAGGTAGGCTAGGCTGAGAGGATGTGACTGATCCACAGTGACCCAGTGAGCTTCCATGTCAGTATGGGATTTGCACCTGGGGAGAGGAGGGACGTCAGCGGGGTACAATGAGCTGAGCCCAGCCCAGCCCACCCTCCAAAGCAGCCATCTTCTCCAGGGGAACTGATCTCTTTTGTATGGTGTTTAATTGTAATTGCAGATCTCCAGGCCCCACCTGGAGGCTGGCAACTGTAGTTATGCCTCACTTGTCTGCTGGCTAGCTAGTAGCCACACAAGCAGGGGGGAGAGAGTGACCCCAGAGATGCCCAGGGTAGGAATGCTTTCAGTGTTAAATAACGAGTAGACATTCCCTTTGACTCTGCAAAGCTGGGTTCCCAACTGTGAGCAGATCAGTTTCCCTGTCGTCTTCCTCTCCGAGGCCTGTCTCTCCAGTAGCCGCAAAAGCTTTTTTCCCTTTTCTTTCCCCCTTGTATGCCTGTCTTTCACACATCAGTAATTCAGCACAACAGTCAGTAATTCAGCACAACGGTCAAACAGAAGCTGCCGGGAGGGAATTATTGTGTGAAGCGTCACACGGCAGACTTGGAGCTTGTTTTTGAGGCTGGAAGCCATCTGGCAGGGTCAGTGAATATCGAGGGAAGGTTAACGAAAGCCCACCAAAGGCTTCTTTGAATAATAGTGGCGGGACCTTTTCGCAGAACCTGTAAGTCCAACTTCTTCTTTCTTATTCTTCCTCCTTTTCTCCTCAGCACCTCTTTACGCTTCCCAGAGCAAGCTGGGCGTCGATGCTGGGTAACAAAAGTGATATATATGACGTCCCATCGCCACAACGCCATGGAGCCTTATTCTCACAGGTGAGTCTCTTTACCTTGGTGGCTGAAAACCTCTGATAACAGTAGACAGATTAAAAAAAATAATTAAAAAGAGCTCTGTTGGATCAGACCAGAGGTCCATCTAGTCCAGCATCCTGTCTCACACAGTGGCCAACCAGTTCCTCTGGAGGGCCAATAACAGGGCATCGAGGCCGAGGCCTTCCCCGATGTTGCCAGCTCGCTCTGGGATTCAGAGGCATTAGTGCCTCTGAATGTGGAGGTTAAGAACATAAGAAGAGTCCTGCTGGATAAGACCAGTGGTCCATCTAGTCCAGCATCCTGTCTCGCACAGTGGCCAACCAGTTCCTCTGGAGGGCCAACAACAGGGTATAGACGTCAGAGGCCTTTCCCTGATGTTGCCACCTGGCTCTGGGATTCAGAGGCTTTAGTGCCTCTGAATGTGGAGATTAAGAGCATAAGAAGAGTCCTGCTGGATCAGCCAGAGGTCTACCTAGTTCAGCATCCAGTCTCATGCAGTCGCCAACCAGTTCCTCTGGAGGGCCAACAAAAGGACAGAGGCCGAGGCCTTCCCCTGATGATGCCTCCTGGCACTGGTGTGGAACTTCCCTTTAGTCTCCATGGCTAGTAGCCCCTGATTCCCTGATGCTCTCAACTGACCTGGCCTAATCACACATTACAAAGTCTTCACGACTGTCAAAAACATGACTTAAGATGGGTCCTGGATGTGCCCACCAAGTGTTTATAGAAAGTGGGTGGGGCCAGGCAAGGGTCTTGCCCAGATGGCCTTCTGATTGGCCACTGAAGATCTGATCATCAGCTATACAGATTAAATAACATTGTTTCGGTGGCAGCTGCCACCACAGCATTTGTTTTATTCTCTCTCACCTCTCTTTTCCAGTATATATATATATATATATATATATATAATTACCCCTCTTTTACCCTACACTTGGACTGTATGTGTATGTGGGGGCTCCTGCAGCAGCCATTTTGTGATTGGCTCCACCTCCTGCAGCAGCCATTAGGTGATTGTGCCCACCACCCTGTGTCATAATTCCAAAGGCACCCACAGCTCAAAAAGGTTGGGGACCCCTCTGTTAGGAGTTCCATGTCTGGATTAATAAGAACAATAATTGTCCCAATCGCACTTGAGTCCTAGCGGGACACCCTCCTCATGCACAGCTACAGTTTGTACTAGCCACCCACACCCTGCCCTAGGATTGTCAGGTCCCCCCTGGCCCTTGACGGGAGATGATGGGTAGGGTTGCCAGATCCTGGTTGTGAAATTTCTGGAGATTTAGGGGTGGAGCCTGGGGAGGACAGAGACCTCAGTGGGGTACAATGCCATAGACACTGCCCTCCAAAGCACCCATTTTCTCCAGATCTGTGAAGTCTGGAGATGAGCTGTAATTCTGAGGGCTCCCCAGGCCCCACCTGGAGGCTGGCATCCCTACCTTGCTGTTGGTGCACCAGGCCACACCCTCCCCATCAGTCATTTTCCTGACCGTTCCTGGGCTTCTTGGGGATGTCTGGACATGCCTGTCTGTCATCATCAGTTTCATTGGCCCCCAGAGTAGTTACTGTGCCATGGAGGCATCACGGTAAGCGTAAGCACCCTGGTATTATATGGAGGGTTCTGGCAGTGGGACCCGGGCAGTTTATTCTCTGTGCCACCTTAGCTACTTGTTGAAGGTGGGAATAGCTCAGCCATTACCTGCTGTACTTTAGGTGCACCAGTACAGATGGCAAGAAGTTAATGCTACACCTGCCAGCTCGGCATAGGTCAGGTGAAAATAGGGGTCCATCTGCCCCTGTAAAACTGCCAGTTCTACTCTGGCCGCCACAGTTTGAGCAACGTTTTGTTTCGGACTGCCAGCCCTGACAACAGTCTACATTTAATTGGCACTTTTGTTGGGACCCAGTCTTTCTGGATTACTTTTCTGGTACCATGAAGGACAGTTATTACCAAGTGGTTTGGGGGGATTTCAACCCCTTTCCTGTAGCTGCCACAGCTGTTTCAGAGCCTAGCTGCATGATAGGTTTCTTACTGGTCTGCTCCGAGCATTGTTTACCAGGGGTTTACCGTTGTACACCAGGGGTTCTGTGTCTTCTTCCAATGCCCACTAAGATTCGAAGAAACTCACCCTAGTAAGCATCAGGACATATTTCACTTGATCATGTATGACGTGGAAGATACTGTTTCGAGGGTCAGATTTTGGTTTCCAAATTACAAGAGAGAGAAACAGAAAGGGCAGAGGCAAGACATTAGGGAGAGCTGGCCCATGATCCACTTTCAGAGGCTTCATGATCCACTTTTAGGTCCTGATCCACAGGTCAGGAAATGCTGCCGTAGAATGCTATTGATTTGGTGGGGAGCAGGTGTTCAGTTACATTTCTTTCCAAAGTTCTGTTCATTAGACCACTTCGCCATCTAGAGGCCATCTTCTTTTACTACTACAACGAGGTCTAACAAAACAGCCACATTTTCCACGAAAAAGCTCCGAAGCCTTGCCCTTCTTCTCATGAAACTCCTGCTGAGCTTCACTCTGGTTTGTCAGATTTCACAGGTTCTGCATAGATTTCATTAATTTAAATTACTGGTTCTGGATTATGAATGGATCCCAAGGACTTGTCTGCTGTGCTATTTGAATTAATTAATTATTGTATGGCATTGTGCGTAGAATAGCCAGGAGATCCGGAGATTGTCTGGCAGCTAGAAGTTGTTATGTACCACCAGGTGGTGAGCTAGACTTGTTTTTAAGGCAAGGAACCTTTCCGGGGTGTTTTGCCATTGGCTGCCTCTGTGTCACAACCCTGGTATTCCTTGGAGGTCACCCTTCCAAATACTAGCCAAGGCCGACTCTGCTATTGGAAAGGAAGTATGATGGAAACAGATTTTCAGCTGATTATGAATGTGTTGATGGCAGCAAAAAATACACAGGGCAGCAGTGGAAAAAAGTAAGGAACCACTGACAATATTTAAATGGCTTAATAAAAATAGGGACAATATTTTTATGACAAATTAACATACTATGTTGTAACACAAAATAATAATTAAAAAACCCGGAGGGCAACTTCCCAATATTTGACCCGCCATAACCTTGATTTGCAGTCTGAAGTTGTACCGTCCATTCTGCTCTCTCAGGTTTCTGCTATCTCATTCTCTTGCATGCATGAATCAGGCCTCAAGTTGCTCAATTATTATATTAAACAGTGAAGGGCTGGCCCCGGTGGAGACAAAAAAAAAAGATGGAAAGCGGCCCAGCCATGACTATATTGTAGGTTTTGGGCAGCCTGGGGGAATCCTGGGTCTGCAGAAAAAACTGACTTGCTCAAAAAGATTACTTTAGGGGTTAAACACCCCCCCCAACTGAGCATGAGCAGATATCACAAAAGCAGTAGGAATTTGAACATCGTTTGGTGTGCAAGAACGGCCAGCATGGAGGAGGTAAGAATCTAGTCTACAGAGATCATTTCCCCTGGAAGACACCACATTTTCAGAGGGCAGACTGCATAGCACCACATCCCTGTTGAGCTCTCTCCCCTTCACAATCACAACCCTTCCCAGCCTCCACCCCCAATTTCCCCAACCTGGAATTCGTAACTATGAGAGGGCAGCGACCAGGATCAGTACGGACCATATCCAGCAGGAGGAGAAGAAAATGAAGATGAGAAGGAAGGCGATCCAGAGGAGAGGAGAAGGAAATGGGATTTCCTCTCCCCATCAGTCCCTCTTCCTCTTCCTTTTACATGCTTGCCTGGGCTGTCACGGGGATCTCTTAGGTATTCAGATTTTCCTCGCTTGTGTGTCCCTATTGCTTTTGTTCCCCCCCCTTTTCTGCACGTGTTTTGCTCCTGCAAATGGTCTATTTGATACTACATCGCTGTATGTCCGGCATACAGTGATGTAATATTTAACCAACCACCAGAGGGAGCAGAACACATGCGGAAAAGACTTTCCCTGGAAGTAATAGGGACACACAAGTGAGGAAACTGAGAATGTAGAAGAGCCCAGGGATAAAGGATGTAAAAAGCCCTGGAAATCAGTGAGCCCTCTTGGTACAGCTCTCATTCCTTCGTCCTCCTTTTCTATGGGAAAAGTTCTGGAGTTTCTCCATGACCAAATAAAAAATACTCCTCCTCTGTGCATGGGTTAAAGTATATATTATTCTTGCTGGAAAGATTAATTTCTTATTTTTTGCCCCTTAATTAGGGTATTGCCACGCCACCCTCCTCCAGGAAGGGATCCCAACTTTCCCCCTGTGCAGAAAATAGCCTGAAAGAGTCACCGCAGCTTTACGATATCCTGCCAAGCGCGCAAAAAGGAAGAATTTGCACACAGGAGTCACACGTGGCTAATGTAAGTGCTACTTGGGGAGAACAAGTCCAGAACTCTGTCAACAGAGCTGCACTTTTCAGGGGGGCAGGGCGGTGTCTGTGGCTGGCAGAACTCAGTTTCAGATATGATCTCCATCTAGGGTCTATGAGTTCAGGAGCGGGGGGTGGGGGGCTGAAGTAGAAGCTAGTGTAGAGTAGTGGTTTGAGTGTCCAGCTAGGAACCAGGAGATATGGATTAACCCTGTGATGATGCTTGAGCCTAACCTACCTCTCAGGGTTGTTGTAAGGGTAAAATGGAGGAGCAGAGAATGATTTGCTGCCCTGGGCTTCTTGGAAAAATGGCATGGTAGCTGCAGTAAGATAAGATGGAGTCTGGTGTGCAGCAGGCAAAACCTTCCCCTGGCCTATTGTACGGTCAAATTTAGACTACTGGGCACTGTTCTGACTACACCCCCACCCCTCCATCTCCAAAAAGGATATGATAGAGCTAGAAAAGGGCTGCTGAAGTGATCAAAGCTTGGGATACTTTCACTATAATATAAGAGAGGTGGAGATGTTCAGCTGTAAGGAGAAGAGTAAGAATGGACAGGTAAAGGTTTATGAAAATTACCCCTGATGTGGATGAAATGGATAAAAAGCCCTTTGTCTTCCTCGCCAGTAATGCCAGAATTTGGGGGCACCTAATGAAGTCGATGGGCAGCAGATTCCAGACAGATAGTCAAGATACTTATTCACACAACCATTATATCAGCTTGTGGAAATCAGCACTGCAGTGAGTGATGGCAGCCAGCTAGGGTAGCTTTATGGAGGACACATCAATCCATGGTGCACACCGGATGCGGCCTTATCTTAACCACGGTTATTCAGCCATTCATCCAAGGAGCAGCAGAAAAGAAAAATCAAGGTGTTGGAAAAAACCTTTTTATTGTTATTCTTTCTTGATCCCAACATGTTTACCTATAGCTTCCTGGGGGGATTCTGCCATCTCATTAATAAAGAATAGCTAAAGGTGAAACATGTTGGGATCAAGAAAGAATAACAATAAAAAGTTTTTTTCCCCTTCGAGACCTTGATTTTTCTTTTCTGCTGCTACTGCTGGCGTGGCCCTGACTTCTTCCATTCCTCCAAGGAGTCTAGGGTAGCAAACATCATTTCTTCCTCTTCCATTTTACCCTTACAACAATCTGTGAGGTAGGTTAGGCTAAATGTTCAGAGGCTGTATACTTCTGAATGCCAGTGGGGAAGATAACAACAGGAGGTGGTTTGGGGCTCCATGACCTGCTTTTAGGCTTTCCAGGGGTATCTGGTTGGCCACTAAGAGAAACAGGATGCTGGATTAGGTGTACCTTTGGTCTGATCTAGTGGGTCTCTAATGAAGAGCCCTGCTGGATCAGACCAGTGGTCCATCTAGTCCAGCACCCTGTCTGACACAAGAGCCAATCACAGGCCCCTGAGAAGGCTACAAATATCAATATCAAAGCTGACCAGTCTGTAGGCTTCATTCCACCTGCCAGTTGTAGAGGCCAGTAGTACACCAGCAGAGACCAAGTGCATGGCAGACTTATTTGTATTCCCAACAAGAAGAGGGAAGGAATGCTATTTTCTGTGTGCTCCCCCCCTCCCCAGTTTCAGTTTTAAACCTTATTCCATCCCCGGCTCTACTGCTTCACCAACTAGGGGGGACTCTTAATTCACAAAGGGATTGACAGGGTGATAGAGAAACAGAGCTGCTGCACAGAATCAAGGTTATGGTACTAAAAGAAGGATTGTGGGACATTCCTAATTCTGTATAAATTGCATTTTCTTGGTATTGCCTTCCAGGTGTACGACATACTCCCAACAGCTTCAAGAGAGCCTGGGAAAGCTGCAGAAACCGGGAAGGTTTTGAGTCATTACAATACCTTGCCAAACCTCCATAAATCAGAATGGATCTATGATATACCTGAAAAAGCAGGCTTAAAACAAACTCTTCAGAGCCAGTCCCCGAATAAGCTTGTGTTTTATGACATCCCACCATCTAGGCTTGATTCTGATATACAGAAAATCCCTCCAATGAACAGTGAATGTAAATCAACGAATCCACAGTTATATGATGTTCCACCGGTCCAAAGAAAATTAACCCTTCCAGAGAGTCTGCTTTATGATGTACCGTCCACACATGAAGCCCTCGTCCTGCACCAGAACGGGAACTATGATGTCCCTCCAGCTGTTCTCTCCGCCAGGACTGAAAAGGGGAACCACCAGCAGGTTCTTTATGATGTTCCAAAGGGAGTTACTTCACCACAAAAGAAAGGGATCGAGAAATGTACCTATAATTCCAGAGACAACATTTGCAGTTTCCCTTCGCAGTTGCCAAGAGATGCCAGACTGAACCAAGACAGGTTGTCCGTCTCGAGCGTAGAGAGCCGGACCAGCACCATCTCGACTTCCTCCAGCGCTTCTTCTGAGTCCTTCTCGTCGAGTCCGTCATCGTCCTCAGATGAACCCAGCAAAGAAACAACCATGGAACTTGACACGGCCATAGAAACCTTGACGAAGCTACAGCACGGCGTATCCAGTTCCATTGCAAGTCTGATGATCTTTGTGAGCAGCAGGTGGAGGTGCCAAGAACATCTAGAGGGGAACATTGAGGAAATCCGTCGAGCTGTCGACCACATCAAAGTCTCCTTGGGAGAATTCCTGGACTTTGCTCAGCCCATTGCAGGAAACGCTGCTTGGGCTTCTGACAGTAAGCTTCAGGTGAGAATTAAAAAACAGCTCAGCATCCTCATGGCCTCGTTTCAGATCCTGGTGGAAATGAGAGAAGCGCTGAACAAATGTAGATGGTCACTCGAGGTCCTGGTCATTAAGAAACCGCAGAGCAGCCCGGATGACCTGGATCGGTTTGTTATGGTGGCCCGCACCATCCCGGATGACATTAAGAGGTTTGTATCCATCGTCATCGCAAACGGGAAGCTCATTTTCAGAAAGAACAGCCGAGAGAAGGACTGCAAAGAGCTGAGACGCAAGACGACAAAGGGCAGTCTTGAGCGGCGAACGGAAGACAATTCGCTTCTAAGAAACGTTTTGGATAAATCGAAAGAAAACAGTCTGAACGTGGAGAGGGCGAGAGCAGAAGTCACTGAAGACTGTGATTATGTTCAGATACAGGTTGGTGAGGCTGTGATTATAGGAACAAACGCGCACGGGAAGCACATAACAGCACGCCACCTTTCACTCCTGAGAAATTAAACCAGCATAGCCCCAGCCTCCAATTTTGAACTCACAAACGAACAAATTAGATACTAGGAAAGGGAAATCCATACTTTTACTTCTCTTTAATAGCCCTGTAAGCACAGAAGGGTTATTAAAATGTGTTAAGGGGAAGTTAATTCATATGTGTTCTCCAGTGAACACTATTGGTGCCCTTGAAGATCAAATCAGCAATGGCATTGCCTGTACAGTGTTACTCCAGTCTAAGTCCATTCGTTTCAGTGGGCAGGCTGAAGTAACTTGACATAGAATTCCACTGTGGGGACCCCACTCCTGAGCACCTGTTTTTTTTAAAAGAAACGAACACCTGGGAGCTCTTCTTCAGAACTCTCAGCATCAAGCAGATTTATTGAACTCATTTGGATTCCCCTTTTTCTCCTCAGTGGAGACCCGAAGTGGCTTACGTGGTTCTCCTTTCCTCCATTTTATCCTCACAACAAATGTATGAGGTAGATTAGGCTGAGGGAATGTGACTGGCCCAAATTCACCTGGTGAGCTTCCATGGCACAAGTAGGGATTCAAACCGAGGTCTTCCAGATAATAGTCTGACACTCTTAACGACTATACTGTGCTGGCCTTGAAACAGCCATCACTGGAGAGCTCACAGTTTATTCTAATGGCTCTCTTTCCTAACACAAGAAAATGGTTGCCTGATGCACACCAGACAGGCAGGCAGACCTTAGGATGCTACTCTTTAGGAGGAGAAGGAGGAGGAGGAGGAGTTTGAATTTATACCCCACCCTTCACTATCCGAAGGAGTCTCAGAGCAGCTTACAATCTCCTTCCCTTTCTCTCCCCACAACAGACACCCTATGAGGCAGGTGGGGCTGAGAGAGCTCTCTTGAGGACTGCCCTTGAGAGAATAGCTCTGAAAGAACTTGTAACTGACCCAGGTCACACTAGCACACTAGCACTGTACCAGCACTTTAGAACAGTGGATTTATGGATTTTAGGAAAACTGACCTGTTTTTCATATGATGAATTTTATGATGGATTTTAATTGTACTTTTATGCATTTGTGTAAGCTGCCCTGACCTTGCCTTGATAGGGAGGGCGGGGTATAAATCAAATCAAATCAAATCAAATCAAATCAAATCAAATCAAATCAAATCAAATCAAATCAAATCAAATCAAATCAAATCAAATCAAATCAAATCAAATCAAATCAATCAATAGCAGCTGCATGTGGAGGAGTGGGGAATCAAACCCAGATGTCCCAGATTAGAGTCCATGCTCTTAACCACTACACCAAGCAGGATGCAGTTCAGTTACCCCTTGCCCTGCCCATAGTTGAACTCCACTGATTTTGTATGACTCTCAATAATTTTTAATCATGTATTCTCATTTACTGCATGTATACCTTGCCTTTCTCCCCAGTGGGGACCCAAAGTGGCTTACATTGTTCTCCTTTCCATTTCTGCTGCCTCACAACAGTCCTGTGAGGTAGGTTCAGTGGAGACCATGTGACTGGCGCAAGGTCACCCAACAGGCTTCAATGGCAGAGTGGGGATTTGAACCTGGGTCTCCCAGATCTTAGTCTGACACTCTTGACATTACCCCGCACTGGCTCTGTGCCCTAAAACATAGGCTGTAGAGTGCTGCTGAAGACAGTAATCCTGTATTAATAATCACTATGGATTGTACCTTCATTTGTATTAAGTATTATAGACAGACATCTTTTCCCCTCATTCCAGACATCATTAAGACTGGGACAGTCTCCATCCTCCCTTTCATCCAGCAAGAGTGAAAGGAAGAATGATGAATTAAAAATAAAGGTACTTTAAAAGTATTTCAGACACAGCAGGCATCTGAAATGATCTTTATCCCCTTGAGATGGCATGTTCTCTGTTTCATTAAAATGTAAGAGCTTGTGTTTTATCAGGGAAAGTATATAGGTTTTCTTATAGAGCTTCATTATTCCAGACTTGAAGATGAGCCGCAAAAAAATATTGTCATTGTTTTGTGGTGGCATCTTTTGTCTGTGGCATTTACTTACTGAGATTGTTTATATTGTTCACTGCTGATTTTAGCTTTAATCTTTGGACTGCTGATTTTTTCATAATATCAATATACCTAATTCTCTATGTGGCCAGATCTGTGGATACTTAAATCTGGAGCCATGAACAGACAACAAATCTTTCTACAAACCTGAGAAAAGCCCCATGTTTGCAGAAAAATCTGAAATCTAAAAGAATATACACGGTGGGGGACTTAGCCTCCCAAAATAACAGAAGCAGCAACTGCAGCTTTAAGAAACTAATGCCCTCTGTGGTTGTTGCTAGGTGACTATGACAGTATTCACAGTTCAAGCCTCGGTTTTTGTCTGTGGAAGGTGGGGAAATGGACAGGGCGTTTTCTAGGACTCTTGGCCTTTGAGGGAGAGCTCCACCAGGGCCAGGCCCGGCAGCAACCAGTGGGAGATTTGATACCATGCGATTTGCATGGCTCACCCAGGCCCATCTGCTTACTGGTATTCAAAAGCAGCCACCTGATAAAAGCCAATGTAGTGTAGTGGTTAGTGTTTCAGATTAGAATCTGGGAGACCCAGGTTCAAATCCCCACTGTCATGAAGTCTTGCTGGGTGACCTTAGGTCAGTCACACGCATTCAGCCTAACCCTAACAGAGTTGATGTGAAAATAAAATGGATGAGAAAGATATAAATTGCTTTTGCTCCACATTGTGGAGAAAGGCAGGGTATAAATGTAGTACAAAATAATAAATATAGCTGTAATGGGAGAGAGAGACAGAGGTGGGTAGGAGACAGAGAAAGAAACAGGGAAAGGTGAGGATATGGGAGGTTTCCAGGAGGAGGGAAGGGAGGAAATAGTGCGAGGAGTGGGATACAGCCAGGGAAAATGAGGTTCCCCCCCACAAGTTCTTGCAGGTTCTCCACTGCATCTGGGCCCAGCCCAGTCCAGTGACTGGCACTGCACAACTTGGACAGTTTTTTCAGGGGGAGAAGAAAGGAAAACTGAAGACAGGAAAGCAGACAAAAGTAGGATGGCTGACAGGTGGGAAAGACAGAAAGCAGCGCGAAAAGGGGAGAGGCTATGAGGTCTCCCAGGGAAAGGAAGGCAGAAATAGTGGGGGAGGCGGGGGGGGGAGGAGATGCCTTCAGCAAGTCCATGTGGGTCTCCCACTTGTACCTGTTATACTTTTCTTGGAACCTCCTTTGGGATTTATTTCTAAGTGAGAGAGCAGTAGACATCAGAACATAAGGAGAGCCCTGCTGGATCAGACCACTATTGCATCTAGTCCAGCATCCTGTTTCACAACAGTGGCCAGACAATTGCCCTGGAGGGCCAACAAACAGGGCATAGAGGCTAAGATACCTGTATTTCTTTTGTCATATTTTAGATAAATAATTAAAATGGAGAGCAAATCTTGAAACAAAAGCCAGAATTGTAAACGATATAGTTACCATGGTTGCCCATAATTAGGAAGCCCTTTCCTGGATTAATATGGGATTTTCTGACAATGCTTGATAAAGGAAGCTTTGTAGGAACAGTTCCTGATGTCCACCATCACCAGGATCTCTGAATATTTCTTATTTCATTTCTCCCTCTCCAGGGCTCCCCATCTAAAATGAAGCCCAATGTTCCGGGCGAGCAGGATCCTGCCAAGAAAATGGAGCTCTCCGATCTCTGCAGACTGTATTTTGGTGCTGTTCAGAAAGCTATCGGCGTTCTACATGACAGCCTGAGCAGAAACCAGGCCCCGGAGATCTTCATTGCTCAGAGCAAACTGATCATTATGGTGGGACAAAAGCTGGTGGACGCCCTGTGCCAGGAAGCCCTCGAGAAGGCCAGGCGGAATGAGATCCTGTGCAGCAGCAGCAAGTTTTGCAGCCTGCTGAAGAGCGTGGCGGTCGCCACCAAAAATGCTGCCATGCAATATCCGAGCGCTGAGGCCACGCGGGAACTTCTGGATCAAGCTGATGGGCTGTCTCAATACACACAGCAGTTCCAAGCCCTGATAGAATGACGTATCTCTTCTGCTGGTGTCCTGAGGATACCCATTGTTGTGACTACAGTGACTGAGATTAGTTTCTAGCTGTGACCGAGAGACTTCTTGTTCATTAAAAGAGTACATGTGTCAGTTTTCCACCTGCCCAAGGGGGACATTAGTACCATAGCTTCCTTGTCTCATAGGGGTGTTTTTACAATAAATGTCTAAAAAGTTTGGTATAACACTTTGCCGTCTACTGATCTACACAGTCTGGGGCAGCTCAGATCGTCGGTATGTTCAACCACAGCTGCTGAGGCCTCCCTAGAGCAGACCACGTATGGGACAAAAGTTGGTCGTTAGGATGAAGCAGGGGCAAATGCATCCCACCTTTCTTTCGTTTTCTAAAGAAAAATTCAAGGGAGCTCACAAAGAGAAGCAAGCCAACAGAAGGGGCCTTGCTGACTTTTTTTAGAGTGGCTGACTGCTAAAGAAAGATCAGAGGGCATCTGAGCAAGAGCTTCACGCTCGTCTCCTAATCCTCAGAATGGGCCTCTTAAATGTGGCTTAGAGATCAAGTAGCCCAGGCTAGCCAGATCTTGTCAGATCTCAGGAGCTAAGCAGGATTGGCCCTGGTTAGTACTTGGATGAGAGACCACCCAGGAAGTTCAGGTGATGGCAAACTACCTCCGTACATCTCTTGCCTTGAAAATTATATGGGGACGTCATAAGTCAGCTGTGACTTGATGGCTCTTTGCTCCATCAGAGATCAAGGGGCTAGACCAGGGGTGTCAAACATACGGCCCGCGGGCTGGATCCGGCCCCTGCGGGCTGGTATCTGGCCTGCAAGCAACTGCTTCCTTCTCCCTGCTTCTCTCTACTGCTGCTACAAAGGAGAAGGGGAAAAGAGAGTACACGCATGTGCACCAAATAAAAGTTCCCTCTGTTCGCTCCTGCTTCCTCCTCCGTGGCGGCTGCTGCATTGCCAAGCCTCTAAGTGAGGAAGGATGGAAAAAGAGAGCATGAACACGTACACCAGAGAAAAGCTCCCTCTGCTTCCTCCTCTGGGGCTGCTGCTGTCTTTCCAAGCCTCTCTTCCATCGTTTGGAGAGGAAGTCCCATGGCACATTAGGACAAAAAAAATCCCAACTTCAGGTATAGGCTAATAGGGTCTGGACTTGCGGAGACACAGGGAGTGATTAAAATGTGGGCCACAGGAATAAACAGCTTCAAAAGGGGATTAGATAGATTCATGGAGGATAAGTCTATCAGTTGCTACTAGCCATGGCGACTGAGGGGAACCACCACATTCAGAGGCAGCCTCTGAATCCCAGAGCCAGGAGGCAACATCAGGAGAAGGTCTTAGCCTCTATGCTCTCTTGGCCTTCCAAAGGAACTAGTTGGCCACTGTGTGAGACAGGATGCCACTGGTCTGATCCAGCAGGGCTCTTTTATGTTCTTATGTCGATCAACTCTTGCACTGATATTCAACACCATAAAACACATGTACGGCGATGAATACACTATTCACATTACATTTTCCCATCTACCAAATGTTGCCCTTTGAATGTATAGAAGATGTGGTGTGTGTCCAGCAACAACAAAAAAAGTACATTTCTCATTCAAAATTATCAATGCAGGGAAAGCCTTAAATCAGTGGTCTGCAAACTTTCCAGAGCCAAGCACACCTTTAATCCCCATGTGAAGGCATGGGATCCCCTTAACTGCGAGCATGTGGCAGAAAATCAGAGCATCACATTTATGTGGCACCAGACTCCTGTGACAAGAGTTACGACTTCACCAATATCAAGGTCAGGGCTGGAGGGAGCAGATCAAGACAGCCAGAGTCAGGAATCGCAAGACAAACACCAGGAGATGCACTGTAATGAGGAAGATGCCAGCAGAGACACACACACCCCTTCTTGAAAAAACTCTCCTTGATCTTTTCTCTTTCCTGTCCCAGCCACTTTGACCCTCATCAGTCACCCAGAGTTCTCCACCCCTGCTTACATTGTCTTTCTGGGCAAAAGAGCTCTGTGCTGCAAGCATATGCACAGACCACTGGAGGATCAACTGGCAAGACCAGGGGCAGTGGAAAGAAGGTAAAGGAGACAACTTTGCAATTAAGGTAGTGTGTGGGGTGAGGCCATGGCCGAGTAGCGGAGTATCTGTTTTGCATGTAGAAAGTCCTGGGTTCAATTCCCAGTATCACCAGTTGAACCAAGCAGGTAGTAGATGATGTGAAAGAACTCAAGCTGAGAGCTTGGAGAGCCACTGACAGTCAGAGTAGGCAATATTGATCTTGATGGACCAATAGTTCGCTTGAGCAGAAAGCAGCTTCACAAGCCTCTGACTCTACCTGTGCTAAAATGCAATCTTCTGCAGCTCCAAGTGACCTTGCCTTACCATTCTGCTGGTCCTCTCTCTGTGTGTGCAAACAGAGACAGGGAGCACTGGTCCCCTGCTCTATGCATTCACACTAACAGCAGGTGCCCCAAAGAAGAGCATGCCTATAGGAGTTTGCAGTGCAGTAAGCGGGTTCTGCAACACACCTGAAGATCCCAAACCATCTATCTGCCCTAACCATCTACCTGGGACAACCACAGGGTTAACCATATTTTGAAAAGCAGAAAAGAGGACATATTTCCCTACTGACTACTTCAAACAAGTGATCAGTATGACAAAACTCACTTTAAATACCCCTACTATTTAAGCTGTGATAATTGCTATATCTCTCCTTATATATAATTCTGTTTTGATCATGGACTCCCCTGAACATTCCAACATGCTCCGAAATCAGTTGGCTGAATGATCTGTCATTCAGAGGGTCTCCCTATCCACTGGCTGCATTGCCTGAGTCCTGCCTCCAACATTCTAAACAGTTTGCTGTCCCTCTCCCCCCCAAAGCCAGTCAGAACACAGAGGTCATTTGCATATGTGGCCTGACTGGCCTTTGCCTCTAACATTCTAAATAGTCTGCTGTTGCTGTTGGGAGTCCTTAGGTAAAATACATACCCCCAGTCTCCCTGTGGGGCCTGGAGATCTCCCAGAAACCACTGTGTTCCCCAGCCACAGCACATCATTTCCCCTACTGATATCCAAGATCAGTTCTCCTGGAGACAATGGCTGCTTTGGGCAGTGGACTCTATGGCATTATACCCTGCTGAGATCCCTCCCCACCCCAAACCCTGCCCTCCCCAGGCTCTACCCCTCAAATCTACAGGTATATCCCAACCTAGAGTTAGCAACCCTGTAACTGACTAGGAACTGCTTTCCAGACCCTTGGAACCTAGAAGACATGGCATAGGAGGAGGTGCTCTTCTACCTTAGGTGCCACTGCATAGCCCCAAATTAACATAAGCCAACCTCCAGGCGGCACTTGGAGATCTCCAGCTATCACAACTGATGTCCAGATGACCAAGATCAATTCTCCTGGAGACAATGGCTGCTTTGGGCAGTGGACTCTATGGCATTATACGCTGCTGAGGTCCCTCCCCACCCCAAACCCTGCCCTCCCCAGGCTCCACCCCCCAAAATCTTCACATATTTCCCAACCCAGAGTTGGCAACCTTGTAACTGACTATGGAACTGCTTTCCAGACCCTTGGAACCCAGAAGACATGGCATAGGAGGAGGTGCTTTTCTACCTTAGCTGCCACTGCATAACCCCAAATCAACATAAGTCAGGGGTGGAGGGAACCATACCTGTTACCATGAGGCTGTCCTCCCATACTACCCACTAGGGGCAGCAAAATGACTTGAGGCAGCCCTGCCTTATAGCTAAGCAGAAGGATTAAAAATTGCTTGCTTCCCTCTATTTTCCCCTTCCCTCTGCCACCCCACCAGCCACAGCCGGGACACTCACCTGGAGCTTCCTTATAGAGCTCGTTGTATTTCTTCCCACAACGGGCCTTACTCCTAGTCTAGCAATATTTCTAACCTTCCAACCCAAAAGAAGACATTTTCATTAGGGATTTTTGTATTTTTTTATGTATGCATGTGCATGCATCTGGAAGTCATGACGACCTCTGATGACTGACCCCTACTGGGAGGCTGGAGGACATTCAGAGAGGTGGCTGAATAAAGCCTGCTCCCACTCCTGACTGCTGGTATTCCAAGGAGGTCTCCCATCCAAGTACTCGCCAGAGTTGACCCTGCTTAGCTTGTGAGATCCGATAAGATCAGGGCTGTCCAGGTCAGGGTTCATCAGTTGTTGTTTTTTTCTAAAAAAAAAAAAGAGCCTAAAAGAAGGCGGAAACCAAAAAAGGAGTTGTCCTCTAAAAAGAGGACATCTGGTAGCCATAGATAACCAGGATCTATAAACTGTAGAAAGGAATGAGAATTTCATGGTGGACTGAGGCTTTCACTTCAAAGGACATTGCTGAATATTGCAATGCCATAGAATTAGAAGAAGAGACTGGGTTTATACCCCACCCTTCACTACCCACAGGAGTCTCAGAGCGGCTTACAATCTCCTTTCTGTTCCCCTCCCCACAATAGATACCCTGTGAGGCAGGTGGGGCTGAGAGAGCTCTGAGAGAACTGCTCTTGAGAGAACAGCTCTGAAAGTACTTAAGACTGACCCAAGGTCACACCAGCACCAACACGTGGAGGACTGGGGAATCAAACCCAGTACTCCCACATTAGAGTCCACACTCCTAACCACTACACCAAACTGGGGTTGAGAATTAGGTTTAGCTCCCAAAAGATCTGTTTAAATGACCTGCCAAATATTGAGCAAGTATTCTTGAACCATTAAGTTTAATAGGACAACTGAAAGGTACTTGAATAATTAATTGGTTTAATGCTAATTTCAAAAGCAGGTTGATTAACTACAACAGTGAAACAAGCGAACTAACTTTTAGAAAATTGGAAATACTTTTAACAATGTTAGGTAAGGTTTCTGTGCGGCTTTTGTCCTGCAGCACACTGGTCAGTTTATTTAGAGTTAAAATATTTTTAAAAAACTTAAAATAGAAATAAACCTAGAAACTGGGTTTTTTTAAATGTCCCCTTTAAAAACAGTTGTGGCTAAGAAATGACTTTGTCTTAGTATAAAACAGGCAACTACCACTTGCATAGTGGTATTTTTCCCTTTATGGAATATTTGATAAGATTTAATACGTCAGAACAAAGTTTGAGTCCAGTGGCACTTTTAAAAACAACAAAGTTTTATTCTGGGTATAAGCTTTTGTGTGCATGCCCACTTCTTCAGGATTAACCAGAATTAAACTTTGTTGGTCTTAAAGGTGCCACTGGGCTCAAACTTTGTTCTGCTGCTTCAGACCAACAGGGCTGCCCACCTGAATCTATTTAAACGGTCAGATGACCACCATGCCAGCACTCCATAAAATCTAGCCAATGTCTCACAAGAGCTCTAAATCCATTTGTCACAATCTCAGCTGGGTTATGTATTCATTGAAACTGTAATCCAACAGTTGCATATTACTACACAATTCTACAGGAAAATGATGGTGGGAATGCTAAGGGGGAATTCAAAGGTAATTTCTACACGGGCGACAACGATTTTCAGCCAGGGCTTTTTTTCTGGGGAAACGTGCCGGAATGGAGTTCCAGAACCTCTTTGACAAAATTCTTTTAAAAATGTAAGAGTTCGTTTTCAGTATACAGACTGAAAACTTCATTTCCCCCTTGAGAGTTCCAACATCTCTTTAAAAAAACCAAAACCCTCTCACTGTGACACAGGTGAGACACACACCTGGATAAAAAAAAGTTTATTTGGAAGTCTCAATGGGTGTCCTGCAATTTACTCCAAAGAGAGTGGCATGGAATTGCAGTCTTTAGAGTTTGGAATTTATTCCTAAATAAACGTGCACAAGACCTGCAATCCGATCCCACCCACTCTCCCTGACTTGATTGGACCTTACTCCCAAGAACATCTGAAGACCGAATCCAGTATGCGCATTTGTGGTTGTTCAGTCACAGAGTCGAATCCGACTCTTCGCAACACCATGGACCACATCACACCAGGCTCTCCTGTCTTCTGCCATCCTCCGGAGTTTGCTTAATTTCATGTTCATCGCATTGATAGCACTGTCTAACCATCTCATCCTTTGCGGTCCCCTTGTTCTTTGACCTTCAGTCTTTCCCAGCATCAGGGTCTTCTCCAGTGAGTGCTCCCTTCTCATTTGGTGGCCAGAGTATTCGAGCTTCAGCTTCAGTCTCTGGCCTTCCAGGGAACAGTCAGGGTTGATTTCTTTTAGGACTGACTGATTCGATCTCCTTGGAGTCCAAGGGACTCTCCAGAGTCTTCTCCAGCATCGTGTGCGTTTAGTCGGACGTAAAACTGAGTACAACGCAGTTTAACCCCAAGTAAATTCTTTAAGACCAACCAAGTTTAATTCTGGGTATAAGCTTTCCCGTGCACGCACACGAAAGCTTATACCCAGAATTAAACTTGGTTGGTCTTCAAGGTGCCCGTGGACTCCAAATTTCTTCTACTGCTTGACTAACACGGCTGCCCACCTGAACCCAAGTAAATCCGTTTAGGACTGCAGCAGACCCAAATCTACGCAAGTTTATCAAGATAGCATTCTCACTAGCGCGTACTCTCAAATTCGCCTAAGAGCGCAAGCAGACAATTTAAGCTTGTTTGGGAGGATCGCGCTATTAATATCACCACGCAGCCCAAGCCTAATCATGCCCACGTCGGTATAAACCCGATTACCGCGGATCTGTTGACCCCGCACGTCTGCTCCGCCTCCTCAAACGCCGTTGCTAGGGTCCCGTTAGCAACGCGGCAGGCCTATGTCATCACTACTTTCCCTTTGCGGTCCCAGATTCTGCGCCGGAAATGCCTGTCTTCCATGACCGGAAGTTTCTTTGTTTTGGGGGAAACCAGGAAGTGTGAGGAGGACTCTGAAGGGGCGCGATGGGTTGCGATGGGGGAACCATCCCCAAGAGGCACGAGCTGGTGAAGGGGCCTCGTAAGGTCGAGAAGGTAAAAGGAGGCATGGGAAGGGCCCGGACGGGGCTTGGTGGCCGAGGTGCTGGGGTGAGGGGCACTCTGGGAATGCTCGTAAGCGCTTCACTATTCCGGAAGGGTGAAGCTCCTCTATCCCCTCACCTTGTCCCCTTCCTCTCCTTGCGTCCTTCTGAAAGGACATACTAGGGGAGAATTATGGATTGGAAAACGGGAGATGACAGAACACTTTCCACGTAACAGCCCTCCCCCCCCGAAGTCTTATAGTATTGCCAACTCCCATTTGGTAAATGCCTGGAAATTTGGCATGTAATGTGGAGAAGACAGGGACCTCAGAAGGGTATAATGCCATAGAGACCGCCGCCCAGAGCAGCCATTTTCTCCGGGGGAACTGATCTTTGTCGTCTGGAGATTAGTTGTAATACTGGGAGATCAGTAGCCCCCAACTAGAGGTTGGTAACTCTGCCCTGAAAGGAATGAAGCTTCTTAGGTTTGTTTCATATATTCTGTTGGGGGGAAGTCTTTAAAATGTTTCAGATGGGAGACTCCAGTGAGAAGCTGGAATTCACGTGGAATTCACTGCCACAGGAGGTGGCGGCGGCTACAAGCATGGACGGCTTCAAGAGGGAATTAGATAAGCATGTGGAGCAGAGATCTATAAGTGGTTATTAGCCACAAGGTATAGATAGGGATTCTGGGGCAAGTGATGCTCTGTATTCTTGGTGCTTGGGAGAGGGGCAACAGTGGGAGGGCTTCTAGTGTCCTGGCCCCACTGGTGGACCTCCTGATGGCACCTTGTATTTCTGGCCACTGTGTGACACAGAGTGTTGGGCTGGATGGGCTGTTACTTGTACTCAGTAAGAACTTGAGATAGTTAGCATGTTACAAAAGGTAATTATAGCTCCTTACAAGTTTATACACATTCTTCAGATTCATCTCATTTCACCAGTTCTTTGGTTGGTGGAGGGGTCCAGACCTTCGCACAGTGGATCATTGACTCTTTTGACTGGCTTTTGTTTTCCTCTGTGCTCTTGCAATATAGTATCATGCAACTTGGCTAGAAGAATGGGGCTGCTGAACATCCTGCTCTGCATTGGTGAATTTGGACATCAGTGCTAGAAATGTCAAGAGTTGTGCAGATGATTAGCTTAAGTAGCAGCAACCATATACTTTTCTGTGAATAATTATTTTGTATGTGTTTGTCTTTTTAAGCACATTGAGTATGAATTGTTTGTAAGAGGTGGGTTTCTAAAGTGTGATGAAAGATGAGTGTAAGATGTGTTGGCTTTGAGCAAGGCTTTGCCTTCTTGACATGCATATTGTTTTACTCCTCAGGTTGACAAAAATGCAGAATTAGTGGCCCAGTGGTATTACTGCACTCTGAGTCAGGAAAAACTAAGCAGACCTATAGTCGCCTGTGAGCTTGGCAGGTATGATATTTTTTTTTCCCTCTTGTAAATTAATCCTAATTTTAGTTGTAAAGTTCTGTTTTCACAATGCCTTTCTTATTATAGGCTGTATAACAAAGATGCAATCATTGAATTTTTGCTGGATAAATCTTCTGAGAAAGCTGTTGTGGAGGCTGCATCCCATATCAAGAGTATTAAGGTAAGACTTTCTGTATTGTAGGCTATGTCTGTTGTGCCCAGACCAGAGACGGTTAATTGTGCCTGGTTCCTCAAAGTATGCTCAGTTTATTTTAAAGAAATTTAGAAGCACTAGATTTCTCTAGAATTATACCCATTTGTAAAATGAGGTGACCGTGAGGTATGGTTTTCTCTCTCTTCCTAATGAAGTTCCATATGCTTCTCCTTGGGCCTTTAGTTGATCTGCTTGCTTCTTGCCCCTCCCATCATGATGTTCCTGATGTCTTAAATGGCCCTTTACCTGTCTGAGATTCATCCTCAGAATCTTTTTGTCCTTATTGTCTTCTCTGGAGAGCTCACAGTTTGCTCATGAATCCATGTCTTTTTCTTTCTCTCTGCTACAGAAGGGCTCATCTTGTGTTCTTAAATCAACCCCATCCCACAAAGCATCAATCACTTGAGGAAGTTCCTGGACATTCTGGCTTGCATTTTCTCCTGTCCATCCAGAATGGGTCATTTTGTTCTTTAAGAGCCAGAAGAAGCTGTACTTGTCCCCCAGTCTTCTTTCATAGTGCAATTGCAAGGTCCAGTCCGTCCCCCCCGTAGGTGTTCTTTTGAAGCTTCATGTTCCTAAGCAGTGCTAGAGGTGCAGCCTCAAGTAGAGTGTAATGAAAGACATGCTTGTGTCCTCCCCAGCAGCATAGTCTTTCAGAGTATCTGTTCTTCTCCTCCCTGGGAGCTCACAGCTAGAGGTTACAGAGCTGCAGGAACCTTAGCAAGCATAGGGAGGAGTAAGGCAGGGAGATGTCTGCTCCTCAGCCTCCTGTTTGGTGCTTTTTTCTCTCTTCTTGTCCATTCTATTATCTTGTGCCCCCATCACCTTTCTCCCGCTTTTTGGGCAGAATCTAGTGCTGGTTCTGTTGTCTCTGTCATGTTTTAGCACAGTACTGTTAAATTATTATTGTCAAACCTCACTCTGCTAGTTTGCCATAGATGCTATGGGGAAGGTGCATTCCTACAGGGAGGGGAGTGAATGTGGTGTGAGGGGGCCTATCACTTAAAGCAGCAGTAATTTTCCTGAAGATGGAGGGAGGGAGAGGTGGAGAGAAAGTAACTTTAACTTTAAATGCATTCTCCAAGCTGGGGGAGGGGGCGTTGAGAACATATTTAAAGTTAAAGTTGCTTTATTTCTCTTGCTCCCTCCCTACCTCAAGCCCCTCAAGGAGGGGAACACTGGCTGGGGAAGAGAAGACCAGTCAGGGAGGCATGCTTCCCCTTTGTTTCCCCAGCTGCCCTGCCAGGAGCCGCACAATATGTGTGAAAGAGCTGCATGTGGCTCCTCAGCCACAGTTTGGCCACCCCTGGTGTAGTGGAAGAGTGGGGATCTGAACTCTGGTCTCCCTCATCCTGGTCCGGTACTCTAATGTTTATTCCACACTAGCTTGCCTCCATCAGCTGAAGTTTTAGAAACCAGCAAGGCCTGTTATAACTGAATAGGTCTGTCAGCTGGGAAGCAGGTTCCATCACTTGTTTTGCACAGATTATTTTTTCATTACGGATTAGGACCTCAGCCCTAAGTAATTCAGCATATGATTTTATTAATGTCTGAATGGTAGAGAGGAGGATTGTTGTATCTTTGGTTGTGCTGTGCAAGTTACTTGAGTGGAAAGCAGTCGAACTGAGACTTCTTTGTATTCTCTTTCAGAATGTCATAGAACTGAACCTCACAGACAATCCAGCTTGGACAGGTGACAAGGGGAACACAAAGGGAGATAAATACGATGACATCCAGAGTGCACGTTTTATTTGCCCTGTCGTGGGACTGGAAATGAATGGAAGACATAGGTTAGTGTTTTCTGTTAAATTGCAAGGCAATGTGTATTCTGGGTCATTCTCTTCCCTTAGCAGATTCTGCTTCATAGAGTTCAGCGGTTTCTTCATCAGTTAATTTGGTTATAATCTATCTGGATCAATTTGTAGCCTGAAGCCCCATTTTACAATTAAGGGGCTGGCAGCTGAGCCCAAGAAATATGTATTAGAACAAGATCCAAGTCCCAGTAGCTCCCCAGAATAAAGGCTTTTGCATTTCAGTGGCTGTCTTTCCCAGTAAAATCAATGAAAAACAGTATGCCCTGGGTTCTTCTGTCACTAACATCCTGTGACTTGTTACATTTAATACGTTGAACTGAAACCTACACCACCGTGAAATGTCAGGAGTCAATAGTATTAGACTGAAACGAGTAGAATATCCAATAGAGCTCCTAAAGCTCCCAGCTGTCTCCTGGCTGGATCCTCACTCGTACTCATTGCACTCTTTCTACTTAGTAGGTGTCAGTGAGTTTCCACAACAAGGACATTAACTGTCAGTGGGATTCTGTTGAGCATGCCTGCCCTACAAGACTTGTTCTGGGTTTTGAGGGGCCTCTGACATACAGTGCCCAAAGGGCCCCCTCATGCCTCCCTTTTCTCCTCTACCTGTCAGGAGTTGTTATTAATGGTGATAGGTTGGACAAGAGCAAAACACCAAAGTGCTGGAGAATGAGTCCTCACGCCTCGGAGTATGTAGTCACCGCCAGTCCCTTTAACAATAACTCTTCAACCAAGAGACCAAGGGACAGTCTCTGGCCCTGCCGGGTCTTAATCAAGAAGTCAGCATGGCAAGGTGGGGCACCTGCAAGTTGAATTCCATCTGTGCCAGACAACCATCTCTTCCTTATCTTGTTTTCTGAAGCTGCAGTCATACTTCGAGTTCCCCAAAAGAGGGGAAAGCTTCTATGATTTTATGAGCCTGAGGTGTTGTTGAAGAGCCAAGAGACTGCCAGGTGATTCAGTTTCTTGACACTACCCACCTGCATTCCACCCACCTGCCTGTGCATCCTTCTCCCATTTGCAAGCCCTTTTGTGCTCAGTGTCGTGCACTGCCCACACACCTTTTCATTGACTGCACTGACCAGTGCATGCAACTGGGAGGTTTGTTGCCATGGCCACCAGGAGACCACCAGTGCTCACCACCCACATACCCTTCCCCAATGGCACTTTGGAGCATAGGTGGCAGAGCACTTCAAGCAAGCAGATGGGGAAGGGCATACAGACAAGTGGCACGGCAGGTGTGTGAGTGGGGTTCAGTGGCAGCACCCCAGCAGAAGCCCTGGGCAGCTTCCCATGTCGGGGTATGCTGAGGTCAGCCATGCCTGTCTGTATCCCTCAGTTGTTCAGTCATAGTGCATCAATTGCCATTGCATCAGGAAAGACACCATGTGACACGTTGGGCCTTCAGTGTTGGGATTAGTACGATACCTTGGCCAAGGAGTTAACAGTATTGAATGCTTGAATTGGACTAGTAAGCCCCAAATGTGGAGTGATTGTACAATATGCTGCCTAAGCTAATTGTACAGTGAAGTTTATCTTGGCTGTATCCCTCAAGAGGAAACCATGTGTGTGAATTAGTTGTCTGAGCAGGTGTCACATGACCACAGGTGCAGGTGAGAGCCAGTGGAAGATGCAGAACCCAGTTTGATCCTTTGTTGCCCTGCTGAAGAAGTGCAGAGCTGTGTGGTAGACAGAAGCTTCTACCGTGGCCTTGGTGCTCATCTGCACATTTTCCCCTTTACGCTGCTTTTTAGCATACTAGCAACTTCTGAAACTGAGAGATCTATACAAGTGGATGTGATTGCTTCATTTTTAATTGCTTATTTACTGCTGGTTGTCCCCGGCCCAAGGGCCATCTGCTTAGCCTTGACCACGGCCAGGGCTTTTTCTGCCTTGGCTTGGTGGGACATGCTCCCATCTGAAATCAGGGCTTTGCGGAACTTACTACCATTCCACAGGCCCTGTAAAATGGATCTGTTCCACCAGGCCTTTGGCTGAGGTGGCAGGCGTCCACTAAAATCTCACCTCCCCCTCCCCCGAGGTTTACCATCTCTACATGGCTCAGATCAAGAAAATACTAGAGACCAAATGAAACCAGCTTGAAATCTATGTATATAATGTGACCTGTTTTTCAATCTATGCTGTTTTAATTGTTCTGTAAATTATATTGATAGGTGTTGAAGTTTTCATGGTATGTTTTAGATTTTGCTCTATGATCCGCCCTGAGCCCACTTGTGGGGAGGGCGGAATGTAGATTGAAACAAACAAATAAATAAAATAAAGTCATTGCAGTGCTGCGGTAATGCCAACTGCCATTCTATACAGTCCTTTCCTTACTGTGTACTTTCACAGATACCCACAAGGGGGAACTTTTGCATATTATACCAACTGAATTGCTGGTTACTGGCAGCCAGCCTGTGTAGACAATGGAAAGCCCCCAGTCTGTTGCTTACAAATTGTGGCCTAGTTGTAGTTTAGAACCCTTGTGCTATACTTGGAAGGAAATCCTATGCGTTTAAATAGGACTTCTTTCCAGGTAAGTGTGCATAGTATTACAGCCTGGGTCCCATTGAGGTTAACATTAGTCGTAGCTAGTTTAAACTGGATGGCTCTCTGTTCTCACCTTAGCTAGCTTGAACCTCTGCTTTCTGTCTATTAACATCTACTTTTATTTGATTTTTATTCTTGCAAGGTTTTGCTTCCTGCGGAACTGTGGGTGTGTGTTCTCTGAGCGGGCCCTCAAAGAAATTAAAACAGAAACCTGTCACAGGGTAAGTGATATTTTTGTCTGTCCTCTCCCTCCTCCCAAACTCTTGTAAGTTTGTGCTGTGCTCCAGTCCAGAAGTGTGTACGCTTACATCCTTTTAAGAACAGCGAGACATGGAACTTATATAACTACTGGTTAGATTGCTGCTGGGAATTGGTAAAATTAGGATGATCTTTGTCCCTGGATTTCATCTTTTGTGCTCTGAGTTCAGTGGGACTGTTTATCGTAAAAAGAATTTTGGCTTTTTGCGTTTAATGGCATAGTGAAAGTAATGCAAGATGGTCACCTTTCACTTGTTGTCCCAGTGGTGTCTGGTTTTCTTATGCTCTCGTGCTCTAGGAGTCTCGCCTTTTTGTCCTTGCCTGTCTTGATCTCGTGGTTTCATTCAGGTAGTGCAAGACATCCACAGACTTTATGGACTTGCTGCCTTTTTCTCCATGTCTAAGGCAGGGGTTCCCAGCGTGGTAGCTGTGGACACCATGGTGCCCACCGACACCTTTCTAGGTGCCCACCAAGTTTTTTTAGAAAGTGGGCGGGGACAGTTTGGGCTTTTGCCAGCAGGCCTTCTGATTGGCCATCGGAGGTCTGATTGGCTGTGCAGATTAACAGAATTGCTTCAGCGGCAGCTGTCACCACAGCACAAGAGTCCTCACTGTGTGACTGAAGGCAAGCTATGTGTATGCAAGAAAATATTTTAAAACAATATTTTCATTTTTAAAGGCACCCTGTTAAACTCAGCTTCTGCCTGAAATGTGAAGCATTACTACTAGAATTATGCACAACTTCACTCCCTGACAGTGTGTAGTTGGCTCTGCTTCCAGCGGCAGCCATTTTGTGGTTGTGCCCACCACCCTGCATGAGAATGCCAAAGGTGCCCACAGGCTCAAAAAGGCTGGCTACCCCAACCTAAGAATCCCAAAATGTCCTTATACTTTACTTTCCTGGCTCCTGATCTCCCTGCACCTGTTCTCTAGACTGACATAACTGCATCTTCAACAACTGGGAGTTTGTAACCCTGCCCCTTCCCCCACTCATTGGTCCAGGTAGGGACAGGACCACTGTGGGAACTGACTAATCAAAGGGGTGTCACTGATAGACTATGCAAAATAGTTTAGACAAACGACAGTGTCCTTGGAAAGCTCAATTGTCGCTCACAGAAAGTTTCCAGGATATGCTTCTGTCTGTTTTTCATGAGCTGCACATTTCATGTGATTCTTTGTGGGTTTCCCCCCATAGCTGTTGTATGGTGCTTCAATTTAGAACTTGCTTTTGTGAACAAAGGCATCGTGGTGACGTGATGTTTGTGTGAACGTATGTTGGGTTTTATGTGTAGAACTGAATGTAGACTGGAAAGGTGAATGTAGACTGGAAAGTCTCCTTTCTGGAGTAGCCTCTTGCAACACTTGTGAAAGCTGAAGGAATAAACTGCTGGTTTCAAGATACACTTAAGAAGCATGTCAGTGATTTCTAGTCTACTCTCCCCACTTGAAAGTCATGTTATTGCGGGGACATGGGCAGAGGGTGTTCTCTGGATCACTGTGTACAACCGTGGCTAGGATCACTTGGACTTTGGGATTATACCATTAATCACTAGTAGAACACCTGCTTGACATACTGAACACCCCAGGTTTAGTCCCTGGCGTCACCAGCTATAAAACATCTCCGGTAGTAGATCTGGGCAATACCTCATTGAAGTTCACAGAAGGTAAAAACCAGACCCATAAAACAATTACACAACCCGTGCTGGAATTACTTAACTTAATGGCACTGGATCACATTTGTATGCTTTTGATTGAGTATCGTATTATGGGTTGGCATACCTATGGGATTAAGGGAATTGAACACATGAACCTGCCTGATACTGAATCAGCTCATTGTTCCACTGATGTCAGTACTGTATCTTCAGACTGGCTGTGGCTCTCTAGGGTCTCAGGCAGAGGTCTTTACACCATCTACTGCTAGTCCCTTTAACAGGAAATGCCAGGGATTGAACCTGGGACCTTTCACATGCAAAGCAGAGCTACAGCCCCTTCCTTTTCCACTTGTATAGAGCTGTGTACAGCAGTTATTTTTTTTTTAACAGGACCCTGTTGAGGAGCAATTCTGAGAGAATGGGTCTTTGCCTGTTTTCCAGGGTTCCTAGTGGCTCTTTCTATTTCTGATGTCCAGCTCCAGGCCTCCCAAAGCAGGTGGAGACCTAGGTGTGGGCCTTCTTTTCTACTCCACCACTTTTCATGGCCCTCATCCTTTGAGTTGTTTTAATGGTGTCTTTGGGAGCACTTGACAAATGTTGACAGAAAGCAAATGTGTTGTAATTTTTACATTATGGTGTTGTACTAGATCTGGGAGACCAGGTTCGGATCCCCACTCTTCCATGAAGTTTGCTGGGTGACCTTGAGCCAACTGCTGTGTCTCAACGTACGCTACTTCCCAAGGTTGATGTGAGGATAAAACAGAGGAGGGAAGATGTATGTACACCACTCTGAGTTCCATAGAGGAAGGATGGGGGGGAAATTGTATTAAATTTAAAAAAATTAATCAGTTTGAGGGCTGGTTGAAGGGCTGTTGTGGGACATCTGTGTGCAGATTTTTGAGCAGATGTTTTAGGAGCAATGCCACCACAGCACAAGCATCTTTGCTGCATGACCAAAGAAAAGCTGTTCGTGTGTAAGAAAATATTTTTAAACAATGTTTATTTTAAACAACATCCTGTCAAGCAGAGCTTCTGCCTGAAATGTTGAAGATTTACTATTAGAGTTATGTGTGACCTCACTCCCTGATGTTTTGTGGTTGGCTCTGTCTCTTGTGGGAGCCATTTTGTGGTTGGCTGTGCCTCTTGTGAGAGCTGTTTTTCATTTGCGCCCATCACCCTCTGTCAGAAGTCCAAAGGTGCCCTCAGACTTCAAAAAGTTGGGGACTCCTGGTTTGTGGGAGTATCTGGACTATTCCAGTCAGAATCATGCTGACAATTTTTTTACAGGTTTGGTGGGACTTGGGAGGCATCGCGCCTTCTCCCCACAGCCCAAGCTGCTGTAGCAGCAATGTGGTTCTTACAGGGTAGTTGGTGTGCGCTTAGGTGCCAAGGCAGTGGTGGTAGTGGATTAGGGATTCACCTCCTGGTATTACAACTGCACCAATACAGCCTTTAAATAATTCCACTTAAAAGCTAGCATCCTGTCATGATGGATGCCTGGGAGTTCTGTATGCATTAATAATTTAAAGTTGTTTCTAGTAGCTGTTCACAAGATGAATTTGATTTCATCATGAGTATATCATTGTAGGAGTGTTATATAGTTTGCCCTTTTCACAGAGACTTAAATGAGGTGACTGTTGATTGTAAACAGGGAATTGTTTTCTAAAAAAAAAGATTTCAGAGTAAAGATGAGAAGAGGATAAAGAAATGAAAAAGGGGCTTTATTTCACAATTATGTACCGTATATCAGAAAATAATTATATGACGCAGGATGTATGGGAAAAATGCACTTCTCCCCAACACTCCTTTCATTATAATTTTTAAAACACCATTTATAAAATACAATAATACTTTCTTCTCTTGGGGTACATTTATATTCAACATTTTGGATTTCAGATTCCATAACTAATCTAGTTTATGTTATTGATTTCATCTTCACTACATATTCAGTATTACATATTTTTGCGACCTCTACCTACTCAGTGTAACTTTTAACAATAAGTAATTATCAGAGTACAGAAAGAAATCTGTTATATATTTCTTGATAAGACGGTAGAGGATATTTCTGCTCAGGATCCACTTCTTTATACATTATATTCAAGATGTTACATTGAAAACTTATTCTTGTTCTGCTTCTACGTTTCAGTACACTTATGTACACATTTTTTAACTAATTTTCATTCTAAATCTGTCTCCTGCTTGCATAATACACACTCCACATCTTAAATTTCATGATTGATTTATTTCACAGATAATTTTTTAATTTTGCTATTACTGCATATTCAATGAGTTTATTTTCTCATTCTAGGCAGGAGCAGACATCTAGTTTCCATTTTGCTGTGTAGATAATGCTAGCCGTTGTCACCATGTATTTGAATATCTCTTCCAGAATTTTTGGCAGTTTATTACGCAGTATATCTAATAACATATTCTTAGCTTCTGTAGGGAATTTAAATTTTAATATGTTAAGCATTTTTCCATGTATTTCCTTCCAGTATTTTTTTGCTTTTATACAAATCCACCACATATGAAAAAAAGTTCCATCTGTATCTTGGCATTTCCAGCATTTTCCTTTGCAGTTTTTGTCTGCTTTCTCGATCTTCTTTGAGGTTATATACTATCTACAAACATTTCGTACCAATTTTCTCTTAATGTCTGTCTGGCTGTAAACTTGATTTCTTTTTCCCATAAGTGTTCCCATTGATCCATAGATACCTGCTCTCTAAAATTCTGTATCCATTTGATTGTTTCCCCCCCATTTGTTCTTCTGTTTCTAGCTGGAGTAACATCTTGTATATCCATCGTAGTAAATAATCTTTTTCTTTTGTAATCAACTGTTCAAACTCAGTCGCATCTCTTAGAGCTCCGCCTTCTGTGTTAATGATCTTCTTTAGTCTTGAAACTGATAATATAGCAATCATTGAATATTTACTCCTTCATCTTTAATATCTTGCCAAGACTTGCTTATCTCCTGAGCATTTACCATGGCCGAGGACAGACTGGCAGTTTGCCCCGGTAGCCAGTCGTAGCAAAAAAACCCCGGATTAAACTATACCGGGTTTTCCCGTCCACACAGTGGGGGCTGCTGCTGGAAGATACAGGACAGAGGCATGCGGGAGCGTTCAGACTGCCGCACCGGAGGCATGCTATATTCGCCGTTTCCCCATTACTTCGGCTGTGGGTGTATGGGTGTATGTGTGCATGAGCGCTCATGCGCATAGCCGCATTTTGGCGATTTTTTTTTTGCCCTGCAATGCCGGCACCGCATTGGGCAGTGGAGCAGAGCGCAGCCAATCACACCGCTGCTGCCTGGTGCCCAACGCAGGTTGCTCCCGGCTTTTCGCCTGCACGTTCAGACTCCCCGGAAGCGGAGAAATGCGCGACGAACGCGGGCTTTCGGATTTGTGACGGCTTTTATCAGATGTTTTTTTAATCCGGCAGTGAAGCGCAAGAGCACCGGTAGGCTACGGGTGGGGGACGCCAGGCAGATGTGCCTGTGTGAACGTTCCATTTACTCCGGCATTGAATCATTGTCGGCCCGGGGCCCTTCCCGGGGCAAATTGCCAGTCTGTCCTCGGCCCATGTTAGGTAAAGGTTCCCTTGCTCGAAAGCCAGTCAAATCTAACTCTAGGGTTGCGGTGCTCATCTCCATTTCAAAGCGGAAGAGCCAACGCTGTCCGAAGACGTTTCCGTGGTCCTGTGGCCGGCATGACTAAACACCAAGGTGCACGGAACGCTGTTACCTTCCCATACATTACCATACATTAAAAAGACATTTTTATTTCTCGTGTATTTATCATGATAGGCTTCTGTTGGGGACGTAAGGGGAGAGTTTGGAGGGCTCAGTAAGTTCCAGCATGTAAACTATATTCTCAAAGGTCCATCTCTGATTATATGGCTTATTTCATGTGTTATGATAGCTTTGATTTCTTTTTTATATATATAGGATTTTTTATTGCTTTTCCACTATTAACTACACACTACAGTTTCAGAGTAGCAAGGCACATTGATAACCTATCTTACACTTTAGGTATTACCCTACAATTATGATTACAATATATCTTTTAGTTTCTAAATAGAAAGTATTCAAATAGAAAGAACAAAAATAATAATAAAAGAAATAACATAATTCATTAGGTTTTAACATAGAAAAAACTCAAAACATTATTTTGCTGCTTTCTTCTCTTTATGCTTCTTTTTTGCCAGGGGATTTTAACCTTATACGATCTGGGGGCAGCAGCTCCCTTGTCAGAGTCAGAGTCAAAGATGTCACCCAGGGAAGCCGAAATAGAAGATGAACTGTCAGTGGCTGCCTCCTGTAGTTCGCTGTCTTTTTCTGTTGCGTTCTATTCCTCTGCTTCCTTTCTTTGCTTTGCCAAAGTTCGATGTTGCTTCAGGAATAATTCAGCTTTGGAGAAAGAGTCAAACTTTTCCATCTTCTCTTTCTGATTGAATGTAAGGCCTTCTGGTAGAATCCATCTATATTGGACATTGTTCTTTTGAAGAAATGTTGTGATGTTTCTGTATTGCTTCCTCTTCTTGTGTACTTCATATGGAATATCTTTCAATATTTTTATCTCTTCGTCTTCAATTTTTAATGTTGTAGCAGTGGATGCTTTAAGTATCTGGTCCCTTGTTGATCTTTTTGCAAATCTGACAATTATTTCCCCTGGAAGATTATTTTTTTTCACAAACGCTGAATAGGTACTATAAATCATGTCTGTGCCCGCTTGTAGTATTTCAGGTTTGCTATTAATCAAGGGGGCCGGTGCTTCACTTAAAATTTCTCTTAAATTTTCTTCTTATTTTCTGGAACCCCTTCAAATCTTAAAACATAGAGAGACCTCTCCACCTGCAATTGTAGTAGTTTTTTTTTGGAAGCTCTATCTTTTTTTTTTTTAGGCCCCCTGAAGGGGATTTTTTATTGCATTTTCTAATATCTATACTATGGGGTTCGGGGAAGGGACACTAATTTCCTACCTCTAAATTCTATGGGAGACGGGAGAGGGCAACTAATACATCATCAACTACTGGAATAGGGAAGGAAAACTAAGACCCTACCTCTAAACATACTAATGGATATAGGGAAGGATCAACTAACGAGGTGACACGATTTGGCTACATAGATATATATCCTTGTCACCTAGTAGTACAAAAAAATGTTGCTGCTTATAGAATTTAACAAAGATTGATAAAAAAAATTAGTCAAACTGCATTATCAACAATTATCTTGGTTTTAGAGTCTTTTCTTCTTGCGTTTCTTCTTTCCTCGGGGTTTGGGAGCGGCTGCTCCTTTCTCTGATTCCGAAGTGTCTGGAGAACTGTAAAGTTTAGAACTATCGCTTGATGAATCCTGTGAGTAGGATTCTTCATCTTCTTCTTCTTCCTCCTCATCAGTTTTTGGTTTCTTATCTTTCTTACTTGTGCTAAATTGAAGTATTGATCCACAAACTTTTTTGCCTTAGGAACAGTATCAATATTAAATTTTTTATCTTCATATTTAAAACCGTAATCCGTAATCCAGACTAGGTCTGTCACTTGATAATTGTCTTTCCTTCTTTTATCTTATTCATAAATTTTTGTAATGGCATCATTAGGACTTCTTCAGAATGTTTATAATACATTGCTGTTCGCCCATCCATATCTGGAGCTTTGTCTTTTTCATATTTTTTAATTCTCTGGGAAATTTCTTGAATTGTTATTGTTTGATTTAAAGTTTTCCTGTGCTCTGGCATGAACTTTGTGATCAGGATGTCTTTGAAATATCTTTTATTCCTTTTTCTGAGACAGACTTCTTGTATAATCCTGAGACAGCATTGATAACTTATTCTTGTATTTATTTTTTCTGCAGAATTTGATCCCCTTTCTTTACACCTGACATTACTCTTTTTTTCCTTCTCCTTCCCAAGACAATACGCCAAATATTTGCTGGGGTTTTTGGGTTTGTTTGCATGTTTGAAATGCCTTTGTTTTAGAATTTTAAATTTTTTTCTGTACCTCTTCCATTTCTAACACGGCTAATTGGTTTTTTAGTTGTCTGATCTCTGCTAGCATGTCTTTATTGAGATTTTTTTAATGTTCTTGTTCCAATCTCTGGATTTTTTCCTGCTATTATCTTGGTTTGTTTTGATTTTTCTCATTTCTTTTTCATGGCAGCTGCTAAGAAGATTCCGCTGATAAAAGCTTCACTTGCTCCCCAAATTGTAGCTGAGGACATTCCTTTGCATTGTTTATTTTAAAAAATTCTTCCAGATCTTTTTTACACTTGCTTGCTACATCATCTTGTAATAGAAGGGCATCATTTAGTCTCCATCTTCCTCTAAGTTTTCTGATCCATTGCAAAACTACTTCTATGGGATTGTGGTCTACAAATATCTTTAGTTGAATCTCTGCTTTGTCTAGATTTATTGTTAGAGTTTTTTATATCCAGCACTTATCTATTCTTGAGTATGTTTGATGTTTGTAGAAGAAAGTAAAGTCTCTGCCCTTTGGGTGCTTGATCCTCCAGGCATCTTCTAATTCTAGCACTTCCAAATATTGGAATATGTGTTTGGGTAATTTCCCACATTTAAAATTCCTGGATCTGCCCTTCTTTGGATCTAGTATTCTGTTCATGTCTCCAAAAACCATTATATCTTCATCTTGAAATTCTAGCATAGTTTGGGGGAAAGTTCTCAAATTTAACTTTAGCATTGTTTGGTGCATATATTTTTGCTAACATATACACTTTACCTTCTGGGAGTCTTATTTTAAGGATTAGATACCTTCTCTCTGGGTCTTTTAATTCTTCTAGTACTTCTAATTGTGGATTGTTTAGAATATAATTATTAGAATATGCTGGAATATAAATGGCTACTCTACACTTTTTGTTTTGAGCTGAAGCAAGATATACTTTACCTAATTTTTAATTAATTAGGCATAATATATCTGTGTTTTGCTTTTTAAGTTGGTTAAAAGTTTTCATACGTTTCATGGGAGAGTTTAGTCCATTAACATTTACCACCACCATTTCTAGTTCTGAGCTCTTAGGTAAAATTTGCTTTGAGTTGCTTGGAGATTTTCTTTCAATTCTCTATTTAGATCCTCCTCTTGCATTTCTTCAGGCAGTAGCTTGGCTTGTTCTTCTGTTTCGATTACTTTCCTTCCTTTTGGTAAATATACCTCTATTGCAAATGGTATTTTACAGCAGTATTTTATTTATTTCGTTTGCGAAATCTGTCTCAGAAAGTCAAAAATTTCCTCTTCTTTAATACACGTTGGTAAATCTTGAAAGATCTGCTACTTTAAGTGAAGATTCTCTTCTTTAATATTGCGTCTTGTGTTTTCTTATGGGTGAAACGAACCAATATATCTCTTATAACTTACTCTTGAATGCAGATCTTGAATTCATTCTATATATCTGGTCGATGTCAGGAAAATCTCTGTGTATCTTCAGATAATCTTGAAGCAGCTCATGAAAGCTCTCTACCAAATTTGGCCTCCCAAAGTCTTCTGAGATGCCTCTAAAACATAGGTTATTAGATCTGCATTGGGTTTCCAAAACTTCAGTTCTTTGTTCTGCTATCTCAATCTGGCTGTTTAAGTATATATTATTGCCTTTCTGCTTCTCTTCAATTCTTACAATTTCTTCTGTTTGCTCTTGTAATTTTACATTAATTTTTGACAGTCCATTCCAGGAGTGGCCAAACTTGCTTAATTTAAGAGCCACATAGAATAAACATCAGATGTTTTGAGAGCCACAAGACATGAGCAGATATTACATGTTTTTAATTGGAAAATATGCAGATTTGCTTTTTATTAACATTAAATGAGACTTCCATAAATAAGGGGTAAAAGCAGATATTGATAATGATATTTATTTGTCCAATGATATTTGTTTGCTAAAGATATTTAGCTTCCCCAGCCACCCTGCCAGGAGCCTCACAATATGTGTGAAAGAGCCGCATGCAGCTCCTGAACCACAGTTTGGCCACCCCTGGTCCAGACGATAATTCTTGACACAGTTCTTGGATATTCATCAGGGTTCTTTCTTCAGATTCTTGAATATTTCTCTGGATATTCTGAATTTTCTTCTTTCTTTCCTCAAATTGTTGGATTTGATGCATCAATGCTCACAATAGCTTTTCCTCCAGTTCTTCTTCTTTTGCTCTTCATCTGTTTCTTCTACTTCCTTTTGTCTTTTTGACATATTCCAGTTGCCATTATTCTTTTTGCTCTTCTCTTACTAAAATATTATACAGACTTTACATATACTATTTCCATATACTTTTTTCCATGCAAGTTGGCAAATATATTTTTCTATGCAAATATAGGAATTTACAACTATCAGATTTTATTTTAAAATAACCAGACTAAAACATATATATATTTATTTGTTATGAGATTTATACCCGCAAAGCAGGCTCAGGGCGGCTTCCAGTCAGTATAAATACATACATAAAACATATTTAAAATACGATAATTAACAACACATTCTAGATACAAAATATAAAACAATTACAAATACAAAATACAAAGTACAAAAATGCTGGTGGTGGTTAAAACCATTGAACCAATGTTTCGCGATATCTGAAGAGCTGGTGTTCCTTACTTGCCAATTCCAATGGCCCCTGCTTGGTAATAGGTGCTAGATGTTCCTGATCAGGCAGCTGCTCAGTTGTAGCATTGCAGGCTGGGCATCCAGTGGCGGCGGCCCCTAATTGAATGCCTGGTGGAAGAGCTCCGTCTTACAGGCCCTGCAGAACTGAAAGAGGTCCCGCAGGGCCCTGATCTCCTCCGGGAGCTCATTCCACCAGGTAGGGGCCACCACTGAAAATGCCCCAGCTCTAGTGGCAGCTAGATTATAGTATGGAGAGATGCTACCTTAAATCCTTGTGTGGGGAATTATTCATAGTAAATAATAAACACTCTAAGTAGGGAAGATTCAGGTGGGTCGTTGTGTTGGTCTGAAGCAACAGAACAAAGTGAGCTTTTGTGTGCATGCTCACTTCCTCAGATACAATGAAATGGAATTTACCAGTCTGTACATATGGGCAGATAGATGAGATGAGGGATGTAGCTTATTTTCTTATCATTTCACAAACACAGTTATGTCTTCAACAGAACAGTTTATAATCTATTAAAATTTGGTTTTAGTAAAAAAGGGAAGGGTAGGAGAGATAATAAGAGAAGGGGGAGTAGGAAAGGAGGGAGGAAAGAGAAAAATGGAAAAGCAATTGAACAGCAGGCAGAAAAAAATGAAAAGAAAAAATGGGGTTTTGTATTATGTATTAAGTATTAGAAACAATTATATGGGAGGGGGAGGTGAAAAGCCTAAAGGAAAAGAAAAAAGAAGAAAAATTTATTTGACTTATTGGCTCTTAAAAGTCTATACTAGTCTGTTATAATTCACCCAAAGAAGGCAAAGGAATAAAAAAGTGGAGGGGGGAGCTTGCCCAGCAATTGTGCTTTTGTTTCCCAAGGTGCTGATTTGTCTGTGGTTCCCGTTGTCAGAAGGAGCAATATTGTAAAAAATTAGTCCAGAGTCTTCTCATTATTTTAATTTGCTGGGGAGTATCAAGAATAGTACTCTAGTAGTAGATAATATATCTTCCCATTAGGCCATCTAATTGGCGAATCTGCTGATCTGTGTCAGTCTGTATGTTGCACTTTTATTGCTGTGTCACAGCAGAGCCAAGCTCTGACCTTTTTAAATAAACATTTTTTAAAAGAAAAAAGGAGGAAGGAGGAAAAGAAATGGCTGATTGTATAATCCATAGAAAGGATATTCCACAAGTATAAAAAACTATAAGAAGTTCACCCAAGAGATGAAAATGCAGATTGCAGCTGGATTGGGTCTAAATTAGGCATCTATATCTGCTCTGTTTTATGTTAGACCTTTCTTGAGGGGAGATGTTAAATTAAGCACAGTTCAATAGTTTACTTACGCCCTTGAGAAAAATCTCATAAATCTCTTGTTGGTTCTCTGTAATTTGTAATCTGTAAATTTTCAAAAACCCTTTTACTGGTGAGATACAACAGTGCTGGCAGTCTGCCAGTCTTCCAAAATGAATAATAGTTCCAGAGCAGGTCTTTGAGGGCTAGCCAAAAGGTCACAGATTTGTAAAAAGAGAAGGAAAAAAAGGTAAGGTTAGATGTAAATGGGATGTTGGCCTTGAGGGCAAGTGCCCCTTATTCTCTGGTGTTCTTGGCCCTCTGCCATGGATTCACCTGTTAATTGGATCTCCCCCATGGGAGGAGAGGTAGGGATAGAAGAATAAATTCTATCTTCAGCGAGATAGTCTGGAGCCTTTAGAAATGCTCCTGTTCGGGCTTTCATTTTCTTGGTGAGAGATTGAAATCTTGACTGCAATCCAGCAAGCATAGCCATGTCACCTGGGCTACCTGTGCCAATTTCTTCCGTAAGCAGTTGCCATATACTCCTTGGAAAGTGAGGCATCCTACCAGGCAGTAATCCTCATAGGGCTGTTCCCCTGAATTATTGTACATAATATTGCTCCAGAACATTGCTCCAGAACAGATTTGCATCTGTCTCTGTCAATATTTATTGGCTCCTTACAGCGCTCATGGCAGCACACAGTATAGATAACATGCATAAAATAAAACACAAAATTTAAAATCACAATTTAGGACTGCCAGACTACCCCAGTCTTGTCAGGTCCTGGAAGCTGAGCACGGTCAGCCCTGGTTAGTATTTGGATGGGGGACCACCAAGGAAGTCCAGGGTCACTATGGAGAGGCAGGCAATGACAAACTGGCTCTCAGCCTCTCTTGCCTTGAAAACCCTATGTAGCCACCCTGAGTTGGTTGCAATTTGACAGAACCTTCTACCTCTCACCAGTAACTTAGTCAAATGTGGTCCTAAATAAAACCTCCTTTAGTTGCCTCCTAAAAAGAGGCCAGGCATATCCCCCTGTGGAGGTTCTTCTGTAATTGTGGGGCTGCCACAGAAAAGGCTTCTGTTGTATACCTGCCAAGTGAGCTTCTTTGATTGTTGGGACAGTTAACGAGGCCTCTCCCTGTGATCTAATTTGGGGGCAGGAACATATGGGAAAAGACAGTCCTTCAGACACGTAGGGCTTTATTGTATTTATGACTGCAACATAACAGCAGACAAGAAGCCCCCAGAAAACTAATTTTACAGTTAACAGGCTTATTTCCAGTGACTCAATGTGTATCCCAGGTACCGCTGTGGCCTGAAAGATTATCAACTTTACATGAACAAGATTTGAGTCCAGTAAAGTATGAACATAAGCTGCCATGCTGAAAACGAATCCTTCAATTCGAATGTTCTTGTTAAGGCTTTGATTTGTAGCTTTAATCCCCACCCCTACACTTTGCAGAGTGACCCACATGTTTGGGGTCCAAAGAACCTAGACCGAATTTACATTGTGGACATGAAAAATGTCTGTAAATCTTTTTTCCTGGTTTCATGTTCTCTCTTGTTAAAAGAACATGTCGGTAATAGATCACAAGCTACTCTCAGAAGCATGAGTGATAACACCTTCTTAAGAACAGCTGAGGTTTAATAAATGGGTCCAGAGGGTATTGGTTGCTATGTAGTAGGTGTATAATGTTTTGTTTTTATTCGAAGCGGCAATTAGCTCTGTTCCCCAAGCATACCCCGCCTCCTCTGTGCATAGCTGAGAAAGTAACTCCAATGCAAATGTGCCCAAAGCAGGAAAAGAAGAAACACCCTGCGATGTTCTATTTGTCTGATGTGACAGGCATTGTGCATGCAGCCGCTGCTTCCGTCTCCCTTGTCTCTCTAAAACAAAAGGGGATTTTTTAAAAAAATAGCTCCTGGATCCACCTGAATCTGCCTTCTAGCTGGAGGGAGGCATCGTTGTGCTGACAACTTAGTATGGGTGTTGTGGCTGTAGTTTATACACAGCAAGGCTCCATTACCATGGCACAACAGAGGGTAATTAAGCACTCTTGTTTTATTCATTGCCGCCTTTGTGGGGATTTAGTCTAACGTTCATGGTTGCGATCATTCAGCGCCTTCTCCTGATCAAATCACCTCTAGGTCATCTGACCCAGTTTTATCTCCTTGCCGTGCTTCATGGTTTGCGACATTCCCATCAGAAGCACCAGATCTGCAGCTTTGACTGTAGTTCTCTTTTGAGCTTAAAGATGAATTGGGACAATCATCTCTTGAACCTTGGGCCTGGATGAAGGCTTTTTCTCTTAATGTTAAAATTATATATTCCAACATCCAAGAGGGCTACCTCAACTGAGTCAGAGAGAGCTCTTATGTTTCCCACTGGTATAAACTTGTTGAGCGACAACTACAGTTGATCAGTCTTTCTTTGGATTCCATTTATTCAGTTACCAGACAGGAAGCCATAAGAATGATTAAGAAATGTTTATTTAAGTACAATTATAGCAGCACACAATCTGTAGGGCCCAAACAGTTGAACCAGGCAAAACTCCAGAAAGTGTTTGGGGAAGGTACCTTCCCTGAACATTGGTTTGGGGGCTACAGACTGGGTCAAATCCGTGCCAAATTTCTGCTTGCGAACCAGTTAACGCCCATCCCTAGTGTAGACACCATGTATCACGTGACCTTTAAATGTAATCATTTTTCTGAGCCTAGAAATCTTTTAATTCTTCCTTTGCTCCAAAATATAGATCATTTGTTAGACAATAATAAGAGACCTATCGCTCTTTTAGCTGCAAATTTTTATGTATCTGTGATAGATTTTCACAACTGTTCAAATGGGGTCTGGTTTTTCCTATATTTCAGTAATCTGCTTAAAACTAATAAGTTCAGAAGCAGTATGAGGTAGTAGTAGTAGTAGTCTTTTGCGCTCAAACACAGGAATGGCTGGTAAAATGATCAAAACAAGAATGAGATCCCTGTATCGCCTTTCGTTAGCACCAAACAACCGCATTGACGCAATGCATTGTGCAAGCTTTTGAGCTCACCAGAATTTTTCATCCAGCAGGATATTGTGAAAATTTTACTCTATTTTACATATTTTATTTATATTGCAAAATCTCCTTGAGCTTCATAAGAAAGGTTGATGGCTAACAGATGTTTTAAATAAATAAATAATACAATTTTAAAAAATGGAAGGGTGAAAAGCAGATATAGCTTGTTTTCTAAAAGCTAGGAGAAAGATTAGGCCCCAAATCCTAGAAAGATTTGTGCTTATGCGTTCCAGAAAATCCTCGGGTTCTCTTGGAGATCATTGGAATCACTATGCGGAAAAAATCAATTGTGAACAGTGTTCACTGGATGGCAGATTGGTCAGTATTTCCAGTTGTCTCTTAAAATATGTAGCCCCAAGAAAGTGCTTGCAGGTTGCATACTGCATTCCTATTTTGTACAGGCTGATGTTGAGACTTTGGCCTCTCTGATGCCTGGTATAAATGGATTGTGCGCCTTTGGACACTTCTCAGAGGCCTGTGGAACACAGAGCAATTCTGTGACAACTGTTGTGAAGTGGGCTTCTTGAGGCTAGGAAGCCCAAAAAAGGATTGTGGTGGTCTTTGACCGCCCTGCAGTGATGACTGTAATGATCTTTGAACTTGAAGATTTACAAGGTTGTGTCTTTTTAACACAACCAAGATTCTGAAGTATGTTGCATTAGCTGGTGAGAGCAGTCTTTGGGCCACATTAGTGTCTTGTAGGCTGTCTATGTCATTAGAGAGAAGGTTTTTAAAATCATGCTTACTGAAAACATAAGCCTTTGCAAGTGGTCCAGTGGATAATGTGAAACTTGTACAGTGGGAGGGAAAGGTCTCCCCCCCGCCATTGTGTAGATTGTTTTGCGTGAACAGCAAGTTGTTCATTCTGTGAGCACTTTTGTACACCAGGCCTGTTCTCCTCTTGTGAGACACTGAGACATAGATTGGGTACGTTAACCAAGAACGGTTAAATGGAGAATTGACGTTCCGGTCTTCTAGGAGGCTTTTTGGTCCCTTTCAAGCTCTGCTTGTTGTGCTTCACGAAGAGTTTAGAGCTGTGTGCACAATTCTGTGTTTCCATGCATGTGTGGGAATTGTTACCGAGAACAGGAAATGACAACCCAACTACCCCCAAAATAAATTTCTTGTTGTAATGAATGAGAAGGTATTGAAGTATGCAGACAGTGTTTGATGAATTCTGTAAATCTGAAGCAAGGCGGAAGATAGCTTTCAGTGGTCTGGATTGGGTAGGTTGGGGCTCATCCTGCAACCCTCCCTTGCCACCAGATCTCATGCTGTCCACTACCTAAGATGGTTTTAAAAGAGGGTTAGACAAATTAATGGGTCACAGGCCTATTAGTGGCTATTAGCTATGGTGACTAAATGGATTTTCCAGGCTCGGTGGCAGTGTCTCTGAATATGACCTTGGCGGGGGGGGGGGAGAAAGGGAAGCCTCCATGCCCTCCTTGCAAGATCCCTGGAGCCATCTGACTATCCACTGTGGCAAACAGGATGCTGACCTAGATGGACTCTTTGGTTTGATCCAGCAGGGCTCTTCTTGTGTTCTTGACTAGCTGACTTGCAGCAAAGGACTCAAAAAGCAAACAGCTGCCAGTTTACATAATTTTGACAAATTGCAGAATCCAGTCTTTCTTGGCACAGAACTGTGGTTGTTTTAGCTTAGCGAAATATGTAGCCTACCTAGAACATTGAATATGGGTCATGACCAAGTCTTTTTCCTGAAAATATCCAAGGGAGAAGAATTCCCACCCATCCCCACACATCCCATTGCTTATTCCACTGTTTGGTTCTTTTTTTTTTGTCAAACAAAATGTCTGTAGCACTGCCTCCTGAATTCCATTCAGAAAGCTAATGTGGTGCAGCGGTTAGAAAGCTGGACCGGGATCAGAGTTCAAATCCCCACTCTGCTAGGGTGCTCACTGGGTCCACCTTTGGCATGGTCACTCTCAACCTCAGCTATCTCACAATCTTGGTGTGAGGATGAAATAAGGATGGGAGAAGCAAGTATTCTGCTCTGAGCTCTGTAGAGGAAGAGTAGGATAAAATTGTACCACCTGGATCTCCTATCCTGAATTTACAAGGTGATGGCCTGGACAGCTGAAGGAAGCTTCAAGGTAGTAGAAAGTCTGTAGAGATCTGTAACTTCCTAAGCTAAGGAGCCTTTCCTGTATTTTAATATCTGCTGGTGCATGTATAGAGAGAAGGACAGTGGAATTGTTCTGCCCATTTCTCTTGAATCCCATGCTCTGTCTGGTGCAGTGCTAAAAGTATGCCTGTGAACATTTTCTTTTTAATAAGTACTTTATAACTTTTGATGCTGGTAGTGATTCTCTGTATCACATAGACCTCCACCATCTTCGACACACTATTTTAAAAGGAGTGCCAGGTTGAGGGCAGTCAGTTGGCAAGCAACTGTTGCTCTAGGGGTGAACAAGGCAATAAACGGTCCCTGTGGTGAGCAGATGCTGGGCAGTGGGAAACTCAGAGGCAAGGGAATTTGGAAGGGAAGCTGGGAATCCTCCCAGCGGGCAATTCCTACAAAGATCAGGTGGTGGTGGTGGGTTATTGGAAAGAGAGAAAATCCTCTCTGGGTGCTGGGAAAACCCCGGAGGGCAGGGCAGAACAGGGCCTGCAGGCCTGAGCAGGTCCGTTCCGCTACAGTGCACAACAATAACAGTTGCACAATGAAGACAAGCCCATTTCCTGAAAATGCTTTGTATGTTTGGAATGGCACATTTGTTCTGGCTTACTGGTTTTTTATGAAGTTCTTTATCAAAAAAGCAGTTGGCAGATGCTTGCCCGGAGAGTGATAAAATAAAAAACCTGAGCAGCGTTACAGCTGGGGAGTGTCAATGTGTCAAACATTTCAGGCATGGTGTGTGACATGTCCGCTTTGAAGTGGCGATGATAGCCCCGTTTTCCTTGGCGGTCTTCCACCCAAGGGCTATCCGCGGCTGACCCTGCTTAGCTTCCGAGCTCTGAGGTGATAGATAATTTTCAAAAGGACAAGAAAAGAGTACAGTGCATTAATGGGGCCGGAGAGCAGGGGCCCAACATGAAGAGCAGAAAGGAGGGGTTTTAATGTCTCTGAACCATCTAACCCCCTGCTTTCTGCTCTTCATGAACTGCCATGAACTACCTTAAAATGTTAACACTACCTTTCCTTAGCATAAGTCAGATGATAACAGTGTCCTGTTTGCTACTGCTGTCTTCCAGGAGGTTTAAGCCTTTCTCCTGCCTACAGAGCCTTCCTTCAACTTGAATGGCTCTTGCATCAGAGGAATAGCCACTTAGGTTGAAGGAAGACTTCAAATTCATCTGAGTGAGAGTGGTGGGGTGATCCACTAAATTTTTAGCAGTAGTGATCACAGAGTTATCCCTCAGGTTGATTCTGCAGAAGTGATCTTAAGTTGATAGCAGATAAAGATGTGTAGGTTATTGTTAAGGAATTTTACATGTCTAGTAAGAGTCTTTAAATTATGAGCTTGTGTCGGTTTGCCAAATTCTAGAAATGTTGTGTTCCTGCCTGACTCCTCCCCACTGTGGATTTGTTGTTTTGACCGCTGTTCCTTTAGCAACATTATCTCAGTCAAAGGTTGGTGCAACACTAACTTTCAGGGTGGAGTTTTTTTTTTTTTGGAAGGTAGAATGTACTCTGAACTGAAGTTAGAACAACGTTTGAGTCCAGTGCTTTAAGACCAGCAAAGTTTTATTCAAGATATAAACACACACTTTTTCAGATACATTGAAATGGAAGTTGCCAATTCATACATATAGATAGAGGGAGAGCAGCAAATTAGTATACAGCTTAATAAAGTTGTCTGATGGATGCAAGGACCAAATTGGAATAACAAGCTTAGTTTATATGGTCATAATTTGTGTGGGTTTAATTTCAGGGGGAAACATGGGAACATACTAGAAAGGGAAATTGCAGAGTTACAGGTTATCACAATACTCAGAACAATCGAACCCTCGGAACTTAACAGGGATATTGGTTTCTTATCTCACTACATATGCTAACCTCATTCAGTCCTTACCTCTCTAACCTCATACAGTCCTTACCAATCCCCCAGAAGGGCTATACATCCTCCTTATTTTATTTTTTATTTGGAATAGTAGATTAGAATAGTAGATTGTGATGTGATGGATATTAGAATGTAATGTAATTTCGAATGGTAGATTGGAATGTATTTCTCTGTTCTGGGGACAGGAGGGATAACTCTACAATCACCCCACCTCAGAGAAGAGGAAGCTGTGAGGTCACTTCCATGCTTGAAAGGAGACAGATGGAGTGTAATGGCAGGATCTCAGTTAATTACTCTGTGCATTCCACAATTAAGGGTACATCTGCCCATCAGTCTCTGATTTTGATATTTTTATTTCCTTCGTTATTTTTCCTCTCCTTGGGTGATTTCTCTCTCCCCTTAGACAAATCTTGGAAGGAGGGGGATGCCTATTCTAGGCTGTCCCATAACAGTTATGCAGATAGCTGTTTAGTCAGGTAAATGGGAATTTTGAGTAAGCTTCTGCATTAACAGTCGCTTGTTTCAAACGTGTATTCATTGCTAAGCCTAAAACTATCCTCATGTACCTTTAACATTGGTTTTGATTTTGAGAGCACTGTATGCTAAAGTCTTAAGAGTTGTCGCTAGTTTTCCTTTCCTCTGGATTGAAGCAGAGTCATACTTTCTGTTCCTACCCCTTCACCTTCTATTGTTGCATTTCTGAACCATAAAAGTTGGCTTGCTCACAAGATGTAGTTGGCTTGCTCAACTATAAAAGTTGGCTTTCTGCTTTTGAAAAAAAGTACATTTGAGTTATTATGTTGATGGTTTGTATGCCCTAGACTGCGCATGTATTTCTTCAGTTTAGCACAGTTCTGCCTATGCAGGGGCCACTGCACAAGCAAAAATGCCAATCAAGTAATGGGAAATGAGCAGGACTGAACTAGGAAACAAATACCAAATAGTGAAGCTGAAATGTTGTTGCTTGGATGCTTGGAGGTGATTAATGGATGTTACGATGCTGTGTGTCTGAAACGGTGGATGTTCAGTTTAAATTAAATTTTAATTAAATTAATTACATTTACATTTAATATAGTTTAGAAATGTAATGTACAATATTTATATGCTTGCCTTTCACCTGGGCATCCTACTATGTTGGATGAACACCGTTGGCAATAAGGTGCAAACTGGAAAGGGAGTCACAATCACATCTTCAGTAGGTTTTAATCAGGAATGTAACCACAGTCTCTTGTGCAGTGAGAACATAAGATCAGACCAGTGGTCCATCTAGTCCAGCATCCTGTCTCACACAATAGCCAACCAGTTCCTCTGGAGGGCCAACAACAGGGCACAGAGGCCAAGCCCTTCACCAATGTTGCCTCCTGGTTCTGGGATTCAGAGGCCTTAGTGTCTCTGAATGTGGAGTTTAAGAACATAAGAAGTGCCCTGCTGGATCAGACCAGTGGTCCATCTACTCCAGCATCCTATCTCACACAATGGCCAACTAGTTCCTCTAAAGGGCCACTGACAGGGTTTAGAGGTTGAGGCCTTCCCCTGGTGTTGCCTCCTGGCTCTGGGATTTAGAGGTTTAGTGCCTCTGAATGTGGAGGTTCCATTTAGTCATCATGGCTAGAAGCCACTGAATAGTCCTGTCCTCCATTAATCTGTCAAATCCCCTTTTAAATATGTAAAATATCAGTAATCAACGTCTCAATGGGTTAAGATTAGAGGCTGTCAATGGATTAAGATTAGAGGTTGATTAAATAACACCAATGGAAGAGGATTAATAATAGAATACCCATTAATTGGATATTAGCAGGGGGAATTAATGCTAAACCAAATTTAAGCAATCTATTGTTAATTGCAATGATTCAGTAATATAAGTTCACAAATCCTTCAGCAGCAAGGCTTCTCAAGCATCAGGAATGGCATTAGAAAATTAGTCCTTTGACTGGCGGTACCTTTAATTGAAGAGTCAGTTGTTTTTCCAGTAAATGTCATTCTACTGTATGTGGATCCAGTAATTATTAGCAATTCATGCCTCAGCAGCACCCCTTGGCTAGCCCCGTTGGCCACACCTGATGGCTCTTTGGTGTGCCCTGAAGATGTATGCCAGTGGCTTGCAGCTGAGGTCCAAGGCCAATTTGAGAGCCAGTTTGGTGTGAGAGCCAGTTTGGTGTAGTGGTTAAGTGTGTGGACTCTAATCTGGGAGAACCAGGTTTGATTCCCCACGCCTCCACTTGCACTTGCTGGATGACTTTGGGCAAGCCATAGTTCTGGTGCAGCTGTTCTTGAAAAAGAGCAATTTCTGTTAGAGCTTTCTCAACCCCACCTACCTCACAGGAAAGGGAAGGGAAGGGAAAGAAGTTTGTAAGCCGCTCTGAGACTCCTTTGGGTAGTGAAGGGTGGGGTATAAATCCAATCTCTTCTTCTTTGTTATCTTCTTTGTGTTTCTTCTCTACTGAAGGGCTGAAAGCTGTTCTTCCAACATTCAAGGAAAATCTGGCTAGCCATTCTTCATCCACAGAGGGGGAAGAGGTACAGAATGGGTGGTGTTAGATCAAAATGGGTGGCCGTGTCTGTCTGTAGCAGTAGAAAAGAGAAAGTCCAGTAGCACATTAAGACTACCAAAATTTGTGGCGGGGTATGAGCGTGTGTTATGTTGTGATTGAGTTAGAGAGCTATCTCTTCTCTGTGTAGAATCTCGACAACTTCAATAGCTAAGGAGGTATATATTTTATTAGTTAATATTTATATCCATTCTTCAGAATCTGTTGATAGGTGAAAAGTAGGGGTGGGCATGAACCGGAAAAATAGGAGGTTCATGGATGTTCATGGTTTTCACAGACTTCTGCATTGTGCAAGCTGGATTGTGCTTTGGGAAGTGGGTGGGGCCACAGCTCCTATAAAAGCCTTCAGAGCTCACTCTCAGAGCTCAGTTGGTCCAGCCTGACCCAGAGGTAGGCAGCCGGTTGGGCGGCTGAACCTGGAATTAAGCTCTGACGGGTCAGGCGGCTGGACCTGGAAGTGAGCTCTGAAGGTATTTAAATGCTTTCGGAGCCTGCATGAACCCTCCCTCGAACCTCATGAACCTCCATGAAAATAGCCTCCATGTCGCTGGGCATATCCTCAAATTTAGCCTACTTTACCAGGATTGCTTGTTGCTCCAGCTGCTTCAAGCACCAAGCAGAAACCTGTTGGACTGCATTCTTGGTGTAGGCCAACAGAAGTCTTACCACATTATGTTAACTTAGTGAGCACGTTGCCTCAGCAGCAAAGACTGTGGTTGGTATCTGCCTTTCTTGTACACATCAATACAAGCACTCATTGGAACATCAGATAAACTCTGCTGGATCTAACCAGTGTTTCATCTAGTTCAATATCCTGTTTCCTACAATGGCCAAATAGATTGCTCATGGGAGGTCTGCAAGTGGGGCCTAGATATTAAATTCTCATTCTGTTGGTACATTCCCACGAACTGGTATTCTGAGGTGTACTGCCTTTGAACACCTATGCTTGTGGTCATCACCAAAGCCATGTGGTCATCACCAAAGCCCTTCATTGTTCTCTATGGTGGGAAAAAAGTTACTTTTTCCCCACTATAGAGAACAATGGAGGGAATAGGGGCAACCTGTTTAGGGGCCCATAGAATTGGACCCCCTGATTCAATGTTCTTGAAACTTGGTGGGTATCTTGGGGAGAGGCTCCATCAGCTATCCTGTGAGTTTGGAGCCTCTCCCTCAAACCCCCTCCACTCCAGCCCCCAGAATATACCCTATGTCAGCGTTTTTCAACCACTGTGCCGCGGCACACTAGTGTGCCGTGAGATATTGTCTGGTGTGCCGTGGGAAAAATTCCAATTTCATCCGTAACATGCGGCTTCGGCTCACAGAGTTAAATTTTTTTAACATTTTCTAATGGTGGTGTGCCTCGTGATTTTTTTCATGAAAAAAGTGTGCCTTTGCACAAAAAAGGTTGAAAAACACTGCCCTATGTTTTCACCATTGACTTCAATGGCCCATAGGATATAATGGAGCTGAAATTGACATTCGGCTGCCTGAAAGACTCCCTGGGACGCCGGCTGGGGGCGGGGCTTGGCTCCTGAGCTCCCGGAGCTGTGCTCCGGTGCGCTCCCCCCCCCAAAGACCCCTGGTTGCTTCCCACATTACAGGGTAGTCCTGAGTACGACAAAGCTCTGTTTGGATTCTGATTCTGGACCCAGTTATAGTTATACAGGACAAGAGACTTGAATGCAAACAAAAAGATCATTTACTTTTCCGTTATTGACAGAGGGGGTCAGAAGCAAGGTGAGCTAGGGAGGTCCGAAGAGTATTTCCAAATAAGAAACAGGGCCGGTATCCTGGCTGAGAAGGGGTATTTTTCAAGGCAGTCAGTTAACCTCCTTGAACTGGAGTTTTTGGTAGGGGATTCAGTCCAAAATAGATCACTCAGAAGTGAGAATCTTTTTAGTGTGAAGTACTAATGTGTGTATAATGCTTTCTGAGGCAGAGTGCCAATATAGCTCTTACCAAGTGCCCCGATTAATGGCCTAACAATTAAGTGTTCAGTAAGTGTGTTCAGATCAGGCCTGCCCTCTCTCTCCTCCATCTACTGGCTCTCAGTCTTCGGAAGTTCTAAAAGGCCCAGAAGCTTCTTTACTTGGCTTGTTAAGCAGAAAGAAGCTGGTCTTGCATCTCAACATGGAGGGTGAAAGAGAATTCAACCAAAATGGTGGCTTGATGGCAGCAAGCCTGACCAACATGCTAGTTGCATTGCAGGGAAAAATCTATACACATACACTGTAAATGATACTATCTCAGTTTCAGGGAGATTTATTTTGCATTTTTCTGTCTTGTACTCAGTCAGTTCAGACCTTCGAAGCCGCTCGCGAATCACATGATGTATACAAGAAAGACATCAATATATAGTCAGAACCAAGCAATACAACCTTCAAAGCCCAGGGCAAAGAAAGAAAAGTACACATGAAGCTGCCTTATACTGAATCAGACCTATTAGGTTTAGTATTGTCTCCAGGGTCTCAGGCAGAAGTCTTCCATGTCACCTGCTGCCAGATCCTTTAACTAGAGATGTCGGGAATTGAACCTGGGACCTTCTGCATGCTTAGCAGAGGCTCTACCACTGAGAAACAGCCCCTCCCTTACACTCAGCGAAATGCCAGGGGAAATAATTCTTCGCATGGGGCTAAAAGCTGAGCATTCACTATGCAAATAGATGAGGTGTGGGGCATTTGAAAACTAGTATGCCACAGTATTCTGAAGAGGTCAGAAATACACTGTATGGGATTTGAGGAAGTAAAAAAGCTGAGCAATTGCAGAAAGTATTTGGAAGGAACCTACAAATGTTTTCTGCTCCACTTCCCCCTTCCCCATCACCAGGCTTCTGAAAATACTGGGGTCATATTCTACCACTCTCCTGAGCAGAGTGTATCTGTTTAAATGTTCATACCCCACCTTTTTCTTTTGGCACAAGTTTGAAGCTTTCCTCCAATCTTCCTCCAAGTTAAAGCCTAAGGAGTTTTCCTGCAGTTTGAGTGGCTTATCCTTCAATGGAAAAGCCACTTAAATTGAATTTCCTCCAATGGTTGTTATTGTTCAGTCGCACAGTCGAGTCCGACTCTTTGTGACCCCATGGACCACATCACACCAGGTCCTCCTGACTTCCATCATGCTTTGGAGTTTGCTTAATTTCATGTTAACCCAATGGAAGAGCCCCTTAAACTATCCTCCTTCTCTTGGAGACATCAGTCCTTAGAATGCTTACACACAACAGCTAACTTGAGCCTCCTTCCATTTGGCAATTTCCTCTTGTCATTGTTTCTGTGTACACTTCTCATAGCAAGGGAAGGAAGTAAAGGTAAAGGTTTCCCTTGCTCAAAAGCCAGTCAAATCCGACTCTAGGGATGCAGTGCTCATCTCTGTTTCCAAGCTGAAGAGGCAGCGCTGTTCAAAGACATTTCCGTGGTCATGTGGCCGGCATGACTAGATGCTGAGGTGCACGGAACGCTGTTACCTTCCCACCAAAGTCCTACCAGTTTATCTAGTTGCCATTTCTTGCTTTCGAACTGCTAGGTTGGCAGGAGCTGGCAACAGAGACGGGAGCTCACTCTGTCATGTGGCACTCGGGTCTCAAACTGCTGAACTGCTCAGCTTCCAGTCTATAGTTCAGTGTAGTTGAGCCACCGTGATTGCAAACCCTGTGAAAGTTTCAGAGTGCATTCAGTTGATAGATTTTTTCCCCATTCTATTTTGAATGCTTGAAAAAAGAGCTGTGGTTGTGTGGTTGGGCTCCAGAAGACACTGTTATTGATTAGCTAGCTCTCTTAGGCACAGCATGTACAAAGCACAAGAATGTCTCCAAGTTACCTTATGCACTTGTATTGCAAGGTTGCATTAACTGGTCAAACGATCAGTAGCTGTCTGCGTCTTGAAACTTCCTCTAGAAAAGGTTGAAAACACTTAAAACCCCCCAAAATAATCTAAAACAGTTCTTCAAAAACAGGTGTGAGTTGTTTTTATTTACTTATTCATTTGGCTTGAAATTTCTGTCACTTTTTTTTTGAAAAATCCAATCCTAAAAGAATAAAAACACCCTAATGCAAACGGTCCAAATTAAACTAAAACCAACAGCCTAAAAACCGACAAATAGCATGAAAGCAGCTAGCCCTTGCATCTGTTAAACGTCTTCCTTATGTTATATGCTAATTGCTGCTCACCCTCTATCTGTATGTATGGACTGGTAACTTCCATTTCAATGTTTCTGAAGAAGTGCGCATGCACACAAAAGTTTATCCCTTGAATAAAACTTCATCGGTCATAAAGGTGCCACTGGACAGTGATTAAACTGCCTTTAGAGTGGCTCCATGGCACCCACTATCACCTTTCCTGGTGCCCATCAAATGTTTTTGGAAAGTGGTCAGGGCCAGGGGGCTTTTGCAATAGGATAGGAGCAGACACGGGGCATATGCAGTCCCAGGAAAGCTTTTGTGGACTCTGGTGCCCCTTGCTGCAGTGCTAAGCATCTTTGCTTGCATGTTACATTTTTTGGCCATCTTGGACGTCTACACAAAGGCAGCACTATTAAAATGCTCAGTGGATCAATATGCCTGTATCTGTGGATCTCTCACACTAGAAGACTTACCTCGTTATATTTTATATTGTCTGTTACATACTGATCCCAGGGATAAATTTTAAGAACATAAGAACATAAGAGAAGCCAATGTTGAATCAGGCCAATGGCCCATCTAGTCCAACACTCTGTCACACAGTGGCCAAAAATACCACGTGCTATCAGGAAGTCCAGCAGTGGGGCCAGAAATTACTTGCCAGAAATCTATTTAAGATGCTGAAAAGATTGTTTTCCTGTGATTTGACATTGATGCACACGTCTCTTATAGAGTTTCCTTGTTTGCCTTTGCAGCAAAGTAGATAAAGTCCAAGGTGGTACTGAAAGGGACAGTTCTTTAAAGATATCGTGGCTTGATATGTTTTAAACCACTAAGGTTTTATCTGATCTGTTTCATGTGCTTATGCCACAGGAAATTTCATGATGGCCAATGGTTATATACAATAAACTACTACTACTGTCAGGTAGTCCTGCCATGATGGATGGAGGGGAGGGGAGGATGGCTATGGGCGCCATGGTGGCGTGACGGGCGGGAGGTTGGGATCGTAGGGGTGTTGATTTATGCCTGGTGTGTGAGAATGGAATGTGGCTCTGGTAACCCCTATCTTTAGTAGACTGAACAGTCTGACCTTGGAGAGTCAAGCTGCGAGCTTTCCTATCGCTTTCAAAGCTGCAGCTTTGCTGAGATTAATGGGGGCGGTGGGAACTTCATTAGCATAGTAACTTTCGATTCCCATTCGCATGTTATTCCCTGATTGGTAGAAGGGGGGGTCCCCATTCACCCCCTTCCCTGTATAACCGCCTGCTTTGTGTAACCAAGTTATTCTGAACAATGTATCTGTTCCAGTAACCTTTCTATTGCAGCTTACCAATAAATGCTATTCTTGTTTGAACCACAAGACATGGTGTTTGGCTGACTGAGTTAGGGCTTCTGACAGTTTGTTCAGAATCATCATCAATTTTCGGGACTGGTCGGAAACCCGCGGCTCCAAAATGAGCAGCGGTGAAGAAGACACTCTCCCGATCGAAGAGGAAAAGAAAGAGGATAAGAAACCTCTTGGGAAGGATGTACCCAGAGAGACCCCTGACACGTATGTGCCGGGAAAATGGGGTCAGGAGTACGACTTCGGAGGGCCCTACGGGGATCCATATGGAGCCGCCTATGGGGGGGTGACCACCCGAGTCGGACGCAGACGAGACTGGGTGAAACCCCTGGCAGAAACCCACGAAACGTGGTTTGGAACCCCTCGGGCATCGGTGGGGGGAAGCCACCCCGAAAGATCGGTCCGTAGACTGATTACGGCTGGGGCTCTGGAAGACACCGGCCGAGACTCTGAGAGCCTGGAAGGTGCCGTGGTGAGGCGAAGGTGGAGTGGGGAACCGAGCCAAGACCGCCTGATGCGCTTCCTAGATGAATCCCTCGCCCGCATCCCACAGATGATCGCAGAGGGCATCCGGGAAGAGCGAGAGCGACAAAGGCGAGAGGAACCACCAGACCAACCTCCCCAGGATCAACGGCCGGCGCCGGGTCCAGATCAGCAGAACGTGCCAGCCGGCCCTCCGGCGCAACCAGCGGGACCAGGGCCGCAGGGGCCACCGGGGCAGCCACCCCCTCGCACATGGGGGTTCTTGCCGCCGAAGCCTGCGGAACTCCTGGACGCAGATTTTGATGGAGACCCAGAAAAGTTCCCGTTCTTCCTCGTGAGGGCTGAAAGATTTATTGAGACCTGGGGCCACCTTTTCCAACGCGAAGACCGCATGGTAGATGTCATAGCATCCCACCTGAAGGGAGCGGCAGCTGACTGGTATGTCGGGCTCCATCAAGCCGACGGGCGGGAACTGAGAGAAATCGATTCTTTCATGTGGGCCATGAAAGAGCAATTCGAGGACGTGAACTCCAATAAAGCGGCTAAGGCGACAATCCGGGCCCTCAAGCAAGGCGCAAAAGATCGGTGAGGGATTACACAGCGGAGTTCCATAGATGTGCAGCCAAAATTCGAGGAGTGCAAGATGGGACCCTCGTGGAGTACTACAAGTTGGGGCTCAACGCGGAGATTCGCCGGGAAGTCACCAAGACCCAAGACCCAGACACACTATCTGGTTGGATACAAGCTATGGAAAACTGCTTGAAAACCATCAAATTGGATGACGCAGCAGCGATGATCAATCGGGGCCCTACACCGGCCGCGCGGGGAAAACATCCCACACCGAACCCAAAACCGAAGGATGGCACGAGGGAACTCCGGATGAAGCAAGGGCTATGCCTCAAGTGCGGGGAAGGAGGCCACTTCGCCGCGAACTGCCCAAGCTCCCCTACCCCGACTGGGGCGCCCAAGGGAGTCAAGAAAAAGTTCGACACGTCCACACCAAAGCCGGTAGCAAAGCCGAGAGGGGCAAAAGCTCTGCAAGCCAAGCCGCTCAGCGAGGCATCGGACTCATCGGATGGCGAGACCGTGCTGCCGGGAAACGAGACGGACCTGCTGTAAACAGCGCTGAACAGCAGGTCCCGGACTCCCAGGCGCAAATCCCGGTGAGCAAACCCCCCTCTCTTTTCTTTCTCACGGTGACTTTAGTGGACCCGGGTCTATTGACCCATGTGAGAGTACGGGCTCTCATTGACTCTGGGTGTGGGAGAGACCTCATCAACCCCACACTAGTGACAGGACTGGGGGCGAAAGTAATTAAACTAAACGACCCCTTGATTTTTACGCAGATGGACGGCTCCACCATGAAGGAACCCTGTAAATACGAGACTGTACCCTTGAGGGTGGGGATTGGGGATGACTGGGAGGAGAGGCCCTTCGTCGTCACCCCGCTTTCCCCTGGTACTCGGGAGCGCGTGGTTCTTCGATCACGACCCACACGTTCTATGGGGGGAGGGGAAAGTGAATTTCATCGCCGAGAAATGCCGGTCCCACCTGTGGAAGAAAGAGTGGGGACCCACGACAGGGGGGGAGCCCCTAGTGATGGTGGGGGTGGCAGAAGCGGAACTAGAGGGGATCCCTCCAGAGTATCGCGATTTAGCTTCTGTCTTTGGGGAAGAAGAAGCCGATGAACTGCCCCCCCATAGGAACTCAGACTGTGCGATTGAGATTTTGCCTAACCAGAAACTGCCTAAAGGGAAATTATATTCTATGAGCCCCTCGGAGAAGGTGGAGCTGAGGAAATTTATTGACAAAAACCTGAGCAGGGGGTTTATACGGCCGGCATCCTCCCCGTTTGCAGCTCCCGTGCTTTTCCGGAAAAAGAAGGACGGGGGGTTACGGTTGTGCACCGACTATCGTGGCTTGAATGCAGTCTCCAACACGAACGCTTACCCTATGCCACTAATCAAAGACTTGTTGGCTGCAGTGGCTGGGGGGAAAATTTTCTCGAAGCTAGATCTCAGAGATGCCTACTTCAGGGTCCGAATACGGGAGGGAGATGAGTTCAAAACGGCATTCAATACCCCCCTGGGTCAATTTGAATACTTGGTCATGCCGTTCGGGCTTCAGGGAGCGCCGGGGGTCTTCATGAATTTGATCAATGAGGTGCTCCACAAGTATTTGTTCAAGGGGGTCCTTGTTTACCTTGATGATATACTTTTGTATTCCCCTGACCTGAAATCTCACGTGAAACTGGTGCGAGAAGTTTTACAAATGTTGCACAAGCATAAACTCTTTGCTAAGCTGTCCAAATGTGAATTTCACAAGTCGGAGATCCCTTTCTTGGGCTACCGCATATCCCAAAAGGGAATCGAGATGCACCCTGACAAAATAAAAGATGTGGTGGGGTGGGAGCCACCCAAAACCCGGAGGCAACTCCAAGGGTTCCTCGGATTCGCGAACTTTTACAGATCATTCCTGTCGAACTTTGCTCAAGTGGCTCTCCCCTTAACTGATCTGCTTAAAACGAAAGGGAAGTCACCCGACTGCACTCGACCCGGGGCCAAACTAGAGTGGTCTCCGGAGTGCCAACGGGCATTTGACCAATTGAAAGCCCTTTTACGTCGGAGCCTGTGTTAGCTCACCCGAATGAACTTAAAAAATTCATTGTCCAAGTAGACGCTTCTGACGTTGCTATGGGAGGGGCGATCCTCCAAGAAGGGGAGGATGATAAATTGCACCCCCTTGCCTATGTCTCTAGAAAATTTAACGACACTGAACGGAATTGGTCGGTGTGGGAAAAAGAAGCGGGATCGATCCGCTTAGCGTTGGCTACCTGGCGCCATTGGCTAGAGGGGGCGCGGGTTCCTTTCGAGGTATGGACTGATCATAAAAACCTCGAGCTTCTCCGCTCCCCCCGTTCCTTGAACGCCAAGCAGCTGCGTTGGGCTGATTTCTTTTCCAAGTTCAATTTTACACTGCACCACTTCCCTGGGACATCTAATTCGCTTGCCGATGCACTGTCACGCCTCCCACAACACGACAGTAAGAGGGAGGAGATTCGTGACTCGGTTTTCACGCCTTCCCAGTTGGGAGGGGCAGTAACCACCCGACAGCAAGCCAAACGTCCCCCTCCGTCCCCAACCCCTCCCACCAATGACTGGATGACGAAATTCTCTACAGCTATGTCTGACGCTGATAGGGAGGAGGTGAGGGGGGAGGACGGAGTCTCTCAAGATGCGCATGGCTCCTGGAGAAAGAATCACAAACTGTTTGTTCCTCGTTCCCTTAGGGGGGAGGTGATGGGCTGGGCACACGGCTCGAAACTGGCTGGGCACACGGGGTTTGTAAAATCTCTCCAGCTCCTACAGAGACAATTTTGGTGGCCTGGGCTACGAAAGGACATTTCGTTATTCACATCAGCTTGCCAAACGTGCTTGATGAGTAAGCCCAGACCCGGTAAACCCCCAGGAGCACTACAACCCCTCCCCACGCCGGCTCGTCCATGGGAAGTGATCTCTATGGACTTTATTACTGACTTACCCCCTAGCGGGGGGAATACTGTCATCTGGGTGATAGTGGATCTGTTTACTAAACAGGCTCACTTCGTTCCGTTTGCCTCCGTCCCCTCTGCTATTTTTGTTTGAACCACAAGACATGGTGTTTGGCTGACTGAGTTAGGGCTTCTGACAACTACATTTCTGGCTTGATATGTTTTAAACCACTAAGGTTTTATCTGATCTGTTTCATGTGCTTATGCCACAGGAAATTTCATGATGGCCAATGGTTATATACAATAAACTACTACTATTACTAAAAATAAATAAAATGCTCAGTGGAGGGTGAAGCATACTGACCTTGAATGCATATTCTCCCCCCTACCCCCACCCCTAGCTTAATGATTTCTCGCTTCTTTTTATGACTAGTTGTTTAGGGGCAGTTCATAGTCCAACAGTACTCAACAGAAGAGGCAGCTGATAAGACGACCTTTGTCATCATCATTGATCCATTGCCTATCACATTCTTGCCACTGGTGTTAGCTCTCAAGTTGAAGGAACACCAGTTCATTAGGAGGCAGTTTAATCACACTGGCCAGAACTGAACACACAGATGGCCTTGTGGGGGAGATTTTTTCATAGCTCTCCCTTTTCGTCCTGGTGTGGGGAGCTCTGGTTGGGAAGAACGATGGCATTAGGACAAACTCTGCCTTCCTTTGTCGGGCACTGAAGTCTCTTGTGCCGTGGGTGGGGCTGGTTTCTCCCCACTCACACACCTCAGTTATGACCTTAGCTGAAGCCCACCTAAGTAAATGGGAGGCCTCCGCTTCTGTAAGAAAAACTAAAGGGGTTGCAAGCAGAGGGAGAATCCGTCCCAGATTTCTGTCCACTTTAAAGGCAGTTTAATCACAGCGGTGGACACTTCACCAATCTAGTCAAGCATTTCAGTACTTTCTATCTGGCTTGCAGTGTATTGTTCTTGTTGTTTGAGATGATTAAGTATCACACATTCTAGCTCTTGGAGCACCAGCTCTCAGGAGAAAGCCAGCATTGCATTCCCTTTTGAAAGCCTTTTTGTTTCTCCAAGACAGTTTATCGGTGGCTGATTGTAAAAACGTCACTTTTTTATTACAGTTGCATATCCTAAACATCCCAGCCTTATTACAGTTGTATATCCTAAACATCCCAGCCTTGGCACATTTCTATTTTTCAAAAACTGGGAATACTTTTAGCACGAATTTGTTTCCTTAAAGAAAACATTGTCCAGTTAATTCTGTATGACTGGGGCATGGGCAGATTTTATGTTTCTGGGAACTGCTTGTTCCCCCCCTCCCGCTCCAGCTTTTGGGAGCTACGTATGTAAGTGTTGTCATGTCACAATCAACTTACGGCTACCTCAGCAAGGGACTTTCAAGGCAAGTGAGAAGTAGAGGTAGTTTGCCATTGCCTCCCTCTGCTTAGTCTTCCATGATGGTCTCCCTTCCAAGTAACAACCTTACATAGCTCCCGAGATCTGATGAGAGCAAACTGTGGGTGATTCTTTATTGGCTTTCCCCTTCATTGTTTTACCAAAGGTGCAGCTCAAAACCACATTCAGATACCCCAGGGCAACGGCCGTACTGACTGAGAAGTCACCCCTGAACAGCCATAAATCTATGCAGACAGTGCCATAAAATCCAATGATCCAAGCACATGAAAGCGGCATGCAGTGCAGAGGGGAATTTCTGTTCCAAAGTGGGTTTCGTAAAACAATGGATGGAGAAGCCAATGCAGAATCTCCCTATATCATGCTGCCTCCCCCCGGGAGCTACCCAAGAGCAGCTTGTACAAAAATTACTGCACTTCTGAGCAGGTTTGCAGTGTTCTGGGGTGGGTGGAGGGAACTTTCCTTTCCTGTTTTCCCATAGCAAACCATTGCCACCCCAAATTGCAACTTGATCTGCAGGGTAAACAAATATACAGAGTTACCTCTGTGTTTTCCCTGGAAGACACAAATAGAAGCTGTGGCTCAAGAGAGGAAAGTGTCCTTTCTCTTACAGAACAAGAGAGTGTATATACGCACATGGAGGAGAAGAAGAGGCAGATGAACAGGGGTTCATTTCCTGATCGAGAGCATCTGTACTCTGCCTCCTGTACATGAGAGAGAGAGATAAGAGAAAGATAAGAAAGGCAACAGAGGAGGAGTGGGGGAAAGCAACTGTTAATTGCTTGGTAAATGATTGGTCACTCCCAAGTAATCTTTGGCCTGCGCCAACTGCACAACATGGAATGCATACATTCTGTATGCTGAACCTTTCCCCCCTCAAAAAAAATCTTCTAAAAGATGTTTGAGAAAGGTTGAACATGAGGGTTGGTTTCCCAAGGAAATAATAAGCAGATGACCAGTGCCGCGTAGAGGTTTTTGAAAATGAGTTCGGCTGCCAGACACAGCCGGGGGGAAAGTTTAATGATTTGCTTTGATGACCTTCTAGTTATGCCACAGATGAGAGTATTTGAAGATGGTTGCATTCTCAGCCTCAATCCAGGTATTGTAGAGGAGGTCTGGTATTATCCCCTTCAATCTCACTGGCAATGCGAACACCTCTTTAAAGCTGCGGAAGGAAATGCCCTTGAGCATAACGCATTCAGTGCTGCCTCTTCTGTTCTCTGGCTCACAATTTCAACTTCCAAAAAGGTGGAGTGTGCTTCTCTACTGAATGCAGCAATGAAATCATTAATGATTGCCGAATTCTTCTTCGTTCAGCAAGGGGGAGACTTTGTTGAAGTACAAAACTATGTTGGTTCTGTATCTGGGAAGTCTACTAAAAAAGGATTTCTCTGTTCCCATTTTCAACAGGGTTATATTGTTCAATTATATATTATAATTGTTCCCATTTTCAGTTATATATATCCTGGAAATCTTGTTGGTCTTTAAGGTGCTACTGGGCTCGAAATCTTGCTCTTCCGTCTGAAGTAGTCTCCTTAGACTGGAGGAAGGCTTTGAACTTTGCTGAATGGATCGAGAAGGCAGGAGCCTGTGTGCAGGGCCGACTCGCCCACTAGGCGAGCTAGGCGCTTGCCTAGAGCGCACTGGCCACAGGGGCACCAAACTGTGCCCTGCCCCCCCCTTGCAAAAAGCCCTCCCCGCCGCCCCCAGGGAAGACACCCCGGTGGGGTTCAGGAGGCGGCGGCAGCGGCTGCCAGCAAAGAGCACCCTAGTCAGAGCAGGAGAAGCACCCCAAATGATGGGTAGCCAATTGCGGTGGGATGGGGCGGAGCGGGGCAGGGCGGGGGACTGGCCAGCCAGTGGGCACATGGTGACTTGGGTTGGGGATGATGTCATCATCTCCAGACCAGAGCCCCTCGCCCCCCCGGAGCCCCTCGCCCCCCCGGAGCCCCTCGCCACCTCGCTCTCCTCTCCTCCCTCTAGCTGGCTTACCTCCCAACAAACCTGCAAGGCAGGCGAGGCCAAGGTGGGGCCCAGCTGGCAGGCAGGTAGGCATCTGATCAGGGGTGCTGGGGAGGGCGGGCAGATCTCCCGGGGACTGGCAGGACTTGGGCTCCGGGAGGGTCAGGGCCAGCGGGGTCGAGGCCGGCGCTCTTGCAGGGGGTGGGGAGAGAGGCGGGAGCGGGGCTGTTTCCAGCAGCAGTAGAAGGGGCCTGGGCGGTGCCGCAGACCTCCGGGCCTCTGTCTTCTTGGGTCTCCTCCCCACCCCCTCCCCTCCCCTCCCCACCCCCTCCCCACCCCACAGGCAGCAGACGGCAGAGGAGAGCGAAGCCGAGCACCAGCAAGCCAGCTGCCTGATGCTGCGCCTCCAGCACGAGGCCTTCCCCAAGAGCTGGGCCTGCCGCCGCCGCCGCCCCCCCCCAGGACCCACTCTGCCAGCACAACACCTTGCTCTACGCCCTGTAGAGCCTGCAGCCCTGGGCTGAGACCCACCAGGTCACCTCTGTCTCTGCGCTGCTCTGAGCTGCCCTCGCCACTGCCGGGCGCCCCCTCAGCCAGCTGCTGCGGAGAGACTCCCTGGCTGGCTGGCGCAGCCCAGAAGGAAAGGAGGGAGTCCCCCCACCCCCACAGTGCATCTACAGTCGGGTATGTTCATTTTAAGAATAACCCTCTCCCGGCAGGCTTCCACGGCCCCCTCCTGGCCATCACCAGGATGGGGCTGCTCAGAAGCTGGTCAGGACTGCTCAGAAGCCGGCGAGGGCACGCGCGGGGGGGGGATCCCCAAGTTATTGGTCAGCCCCCCCCCCAGGCGAGAGAATGACGGCATGTCCGCCTACCCGTGAGGAAGAAGTCCGGTCCTAGCCCCTCGTGCTTCTGAGTATACCCACTGAGGCTGACTTGCTTCCCTGCCGATCTGCCTCCTCCAGGCCCCGGCTGGAGGTTGGCAACCCCATGATTGGCAGGCTCACTGGGGGGGAGAAGGTAGCCCCGCCTAGGGCGCAAAAAACCCCAGGGCCGGTTCTGCCTGTGTGACACATCATAAGAACATAAGAGAAGCCAATGTTGAATCAGGCCAATGGCCCATCTAGTCCAACACTGTCACACAGTGGCCAAAATATACCAGGTGCCATCAGGAGGTCCAGCAGTGGGGCCAGGGCACCAGAAGCCCTCCCACTGCTGCCCCCTCCAGCACATCGCTGAGCCTCCTGCCCTGATTCTGCCAGTATGATGAGAAGCAGTAGGAGAAGGAGCCTGTCCCGCTCAGGGGATGAAAGACCTGCTTGCCTCTTAGGACCAAGAGCGGAGTCCTAGCCAGCAAGACCAAAATCTAAAGGTGAAGTCAGTCAAGTGCACAGAGCTGCTCCATATCTTACCAGAAGTAGATGGGAGATGTTAAATTTCCATGACGATGAGTGAGCCACACTGGGAATCTGCTGTTAAGTATGCATTGTGTATTAACGGCTTCATATCTGGTCCTCTTCCCCCGGCTAAAACTAGAAATCCAAACTTCAAACAGAGCATTTTATGATTGTGCGTAGCTGCTGGGTGGGAAGGCTGCCTTCCTGTAGTTGTTTCTCTTCATTTTTCTAGAAGGTTTTCCTGTTCAGAGAGCAGAGACAAGGTCTTTTTCTGTCACAACATGGTTTCAGAGATTCATTCCTTGAATAATCAAATGCCAGATTATTTGGAGAGATCTGATTTCCGTCTTGCGTCTGGGTTCTATCACCCTGTCCCCCAAAGGCTGCGCTTCTCCTGCATCTCAGGCTACGCATTACGTTTTGAAGAGCTGTTGTTCTTTTCCAAGTGCAGCAACACTTTTTTCTAAGGGGAGAACGCCACAGTTGTAGTCCAGGGTTTTTCCCCATTATTTTCTTCCCCTTTTTCTATCAAAAAAGCTACCCTGACCCCAGCTATTTTTAATTCCACTGGGGAAAGTTTACAGATATCAGTATCCCCCCCCCCCACCAGCTGGAGTACAAACAGCTTGGTGGTGGTTCTTTTGCAGTGGCAAAAAGGGCAAGGGATGAAAGGAGGTGGTGGTGGTTGGATTTATACCCTGCCCTTCACTCAGAGGCTTATGATCTCCTTTCCCTTCTCCTCCCCACAGTAGACACCCTGTGAGGTAGGTGGAGATCTCCTTCGAGAACAGCTCTTGAGAGAACAGCTCTGCAATAACTTGTGAGTGACCCAAGGTCACACCAGAAGCTGCATGTGGAGGAGTGGGGAATCAGACCTGGTTCTCCCAGATTAGAGTCCGTGCTCATGACCACTACACCAAACTGGCTCTCCAGTTAAGAGTTAAAAGTCCTTTCCACCCTGACCCATCCTTCCTCTTGGAAAAGCTGCTCCAACAGCTTCATTTGGGAAAAGGAAAGTCTTTTCGAAATGATCATGGAACCAACACAGCTTGGGCCTAAGACCTGCAGTGAGGTAAAGACTGAGCCTCAGTTTCAGTAGCAAAAAGCCTGAGTTGGCTTCACCCAGCTTTTCTGCTTGTGCAGAAGGAAGCAAATGGGTTTGCCCAAAGGACTATGCTGGAGATCAAGCATGCATGGAAGCTGTGTGTGATGGAGGCTGTAGTAAAGAGGGGAAATGGGTGAGGTTGAGTGAAAAGTTTGGCTGGATCCAACCCCACATATTTAGTTTACAGGTTCACTTCTGATCTGATTTTTTAAATAGTTTTGGTAGGACATAAAGTGTGTAGAATTCACTGGATAGTAGGCAGCACGATATACACAAGTTTGTGTAATTTGTGCACTTGATCTGGGAAGTTTGAAGACAGCTGAGATGTGTGGGGAGGTCTGCTTACTTGAGTCATATGTAGAATTAAGGCCCTCTCTATGAAAACCCCTTAACAATCACAGATCTTTCGTTTCCTGAGTTGTCATAGTTAAAGATCATATCCTTCAGTCTCGTGTCGAAACCCTCCATTTTCTGGGTTAGATCCTGTCAAAGTGGCTGTTTCCTCTGGTGCAAGGAGCCTTCCTCAATGTGAGAGGCAGTTCCAGGAGAACCTGTTACGTCGGGAAGACCTCTTGCAGTAAGGGGAAAGTAATGCTAGCAGAAAAGATTTGTGGCATCCTGCTCTTTGTCTGAATGTATGTACATGAACCTAGTTGATGGGATACCTGGGCCCCACTTCTTGGAGAGAAATCCTGTCAATCCTGCAGAAATCCCAGTTGGATCAAGCTGTAGTGCCTCACTCCTGTGGCCCGAAGGAGTACAAACTACTCTCCTTCTTTATTTGTGCAGTTTATGTAGCTTTCATCCACCACTATATGACAGAAGAAATCCAAGTAGTCGAAAAACCAGTGAATGACACTTTTTAAAAAAGTGCTCTAAAACAGGGATGACAAACTTTTAAAAAATTCTGTGGGGGGTGGGCACCAAGTCTAGTGCCACCTTCCACGATATTTCCACAATCGCGGAATGCAGATATTCAGCATGACGGGAACGTGATCTATCAAACTTTCAAATATCTGTGGGGCTCATCCGCTTCTCAAAATTGTCTGAAACCGAATTTTCCTTTCTCTTCTAATCAAAACTACAGGCCAGTATATTTTGTTAATAATATATAAAAAAATTATGGTCTCTTTTGTTGGCCATTCCTAATCTGAAATGATTAAAGAATAAGGCACATGCAGACATACGCACTGGTCACAGCTTCGGAAACCATGAACACACAAACAGGAAATGATCCATGTGTACATGGTTCTTCCCCTTTTTTTAATCAGTCTTCATATTCATGATTACATATAATCTCACATTTTCAGTAATTTAGGTGACAGTGAGTAGTCAGTGACATAAAACATCTTGCTGCTGTATGAGTCTGTTCTCCTTTTAAGCTGCCTTGTAAACTTCAGGTTCCATGTTTTGTCATCCCACTGAGATCTGTAGAATTCCTGTATAATAGTTTGGATCCAGTGGTGCACAGCAGAAACATAAATGGACTTCCTTCAGTTCTGCTTGTGCAAGATCTTGGGCAATACCTTGCACTTTCCTCCCTATAACTTTATAGCACTCAGAAATTGGTGGCACAACATCTTATGCAAGCAGAAACTCAAGTTGGGGACACAATAATTTTGACATCTCAAGTTTACTGTTGTCTGTTTCTTGCATTTCTCTTATACAAGAGCTCCAGTGCGGGATCCAACCCAATGTCTTTGTTTGTGTTCACTCTCATTTAGTCCTTGATTGTTGTTTTCCTTTCAGTAAATTGCCTGATTTGTCCTTCTGTCTAATTAGAGGCATATGGAATACCAAATTTCATCTTGAGCTTCATAGATTCTTTTTGTATGTACATTGTGTTTGTATTTTTATGTTACATATAACTGCCTATATAGGCAACTTGGAATTTTTTTTATAGCATTCTTGTCATCCAGTCAAAGACACTGTAGTCAGTCGGTTGCATATGGATTAAAACCAGTGGGGGGGGATCATACGTGTTCTTAGACGATGATGTTTGGAACATATGCATGCATCTTAGAGGCATTCCTTCCTTCGTTTTAAATGAGAGCACTCAAATACCTCTTCCAAAGTAACACCCTTCACTTATGTGATACTTTTATTAAGAAAATACTGTTAAGTATTCTAAAACATCTGCTGCCAGATAAATCTGAGGAACCTTTGTTCCTGAAATCTTAAAAAAGTTTTTAATAAACCGATCAATTGACTAAATGCTGTAGCCCTAATTAATGTTTTGGAGAATTATCCTATTTTTATACCACCTTTCCGCCTAAAGGTCCTCAAGGCCACATTGCTAAAGATAGCTGATGTCAGTATATATCAGTTCTTCATTCTGTGAATAGTCTCCCCCCCCCACCCCCAATGTAACGGTGGTGGTGGTCCAAAGATACAGAATTTGGGTGCTGCATCGGACAGATTTCATATCTGTAATGTACACGTTAAAACAACATTCTTTTGTTCCTGTCTTTTTGTCCTTCTGACGTTGGCCATAGTTGTTTCAGATGTTTGGCTTCATATCAAAATAAGTATGTTCCTGCAAAGCCCAGTGTTCTTCCAATGGTACTTCAGCCTGCTGGAGTACTTTGAGCCGATAATGCCTCTCTAGACATTCTATGACGAGCGGATAGGTTTCTGGCTCAAATTTGTTGGCGAACAAATGAGGAGATTCAATGATCCACTTTACATCACCAAGTCCATACACGCAAATGTCTCTGACATAATGACCTGCAAAAAAAATAAAAATAGTAAATTGTCAATCCAAGATTTGGTGCAATCTGGAATATGGGGTGGGTATTATAGCTTTGGGATGGGGACTGGTCATTGTGTGGCACATGCTGAGTCTCCCTATCCCTTATCATTACTCTTCGATTGTTTTATTGACCCAAAATTTTCACTTGTAAGTACTGTCTCCTTGGGCAGTGTCAACTAGGGCAAGGCATCTTAAAGGCACATGTTGTGTCAGACTCAGTGGGATTCCCTGGAGGAGGTTGGAATAGAAGTAGTATGGAAAACAAAGGAGATTCCCCCCCCCCATGTTTTACCGTGGCATTCATTGCTTAAGTTTCAAACATGAGGGTGCTGTACCTGAGTACAAAGGTACATGTGCAAACAAGAGAAGGAATACCCGTATGTGAAGCTGTATGTGGTTTGAGCATGTGAGATATAAAAGAGAAGAAGAGAAGAGATTGGATTTATACCCCACCCTTCACTACCCAAAGGACTCTCAGAGTGGCTTACAAACTCCTTTCCCTTCCCCTCCCCACAACAGACACCCTGTGAGGTGGGAGGGGGGGCTGAGAGAGCTCTGACAGAAACTGCTCTTTTTCGAGGATAGCTGTGCCAGAACTATGGCTTGCCCAAGGTCATCCAGCAGGTGCAAGTGGAGGAGTGGGGAATCAAACCCAGTTCTCCTAGATTAGAGTCCACACACTTAACCACTACACCAAACTGGCTCTTTGTGTGTGTGCGCTTTCATTGGTTGGGCCCCACCGGCATAGGCACTGAAGTTTTGCTGTGAAATAAAAGAAGGTATTCTATACAGATTATAAATTAAAAGTTGAAAATATAGCCCACTGAATTCTGGCTCCTTTGTCAGGGCTTTCGACACGTGCTGAAAGCTGGCATTAAGAGTTGGGATTGGATCTGCTTAAAAGAAAGGGGTTTAAGAGTTCCAGTCCCACCTTTCGAGCGGCACTCAACCCCATTTCTTAGACTGGGTTTTGTAAAATGAGGCCCACCCTGGCCCAACCCACCAAATGATTTCTGTATCCTTGTGTGGCCCTTGGGATCAAAAGTTTGGGTACTCCAGCTGTTGTGAGTCAGGGGGAGATTTCTTGCATATATGAATCTAGGACAATGTACAGTGGCTGTTTTCGGAGGAGCAAGGAAAGTGTCACTAGATTCTGCAGGGGTCAGCTTTTCTTCTGTGCAAAAGCAGTTAAGGAAAGGTTTCTGGTGGGGTGGGGTGGGAGGAAGGATGGGCATGTAATTGGAAGGTCATTTTACTGCCCCTGCCTCTGGAATGACAAGAGTATTACAATAGATTTCTCACTAAATAATGCAACAGGACCTTTATTCAATCCTTGCAAAACGATGGCACTGTGTTTGAAACAGGCCACCGCTGTTTACATAATTGAAACCCAGTCCTTCTGGAATATTTATTTAAGGCTCTGTATAATGCTTCCTCATTTTATCTGTATTCCCATTAATGACATTAGTCTGTTGCTTCTGAGTCACTTCTACAACACATTTGTATCATGGGGGGTGGGGGGAACTATTGTACTGACAGGTATGCAAATTTTTATTTCCCAGCATAAAAATTATTTTGCATTACTCCAGTTACCCATGAAGATAGTGTCAAGCCCTGACCTGGATAGCTCAGGCAAACCCGATCTTGTCAGATCTCGGAAGGTAAGCAGGGTCGACTCTGGCGAGTACTTGGATGGGAGACCTCCTTGGAATAGCAGCAGCGGAAGGCAGGGGCAGGCTTTATTCAGCCACCTCTCTGAATATTCTCCAGCCCCCCAAGTAGGGGTCAGTCACCAGAGGTCACCATGACTTCCAGGTACACACACACTCTCACGTGTCCACACACACACATTTTTAAAAAGATAGTTTCAGGAGGGTAGCCATGTTGGTCTGCCGTAGAAGAGCTAGGCCCTAGTAGTACTTTAGAGACCAGCCTTAGAGAACAAAAATCTTGTTGGCCTCTAAAGTGCTCCTGGACTCAAGTCTAGCTCCAGTTACCTAGGTCTCCCCCCCCCATCAACTGTGGCTCTCTCTGAAACCTCAGAGAAGGGAAAACGAATCTGAGTAGGGGGAAATGTCTTGTCCGACTGCTTCATCATACTAAAATTCCTTTGGCAAGATATTTTATTTATTGACCATTTAAAGCCCGCCGTTCTCCCATTGGGACCCCAAGGCAGCTTAGTTCGTTCTTCTCTCCTCCTCTCAACAACCCAGTGAGGTAGATTAGGCTGAAAGGGTGTGACTGGACCAAGATCATCCAACAGGCTCCCGTGGCGGTGTGGGAATTCAAACTAGGGGTGTGCAAAAAAAAAAATTTCGGTAAAATTCGGATTTGGGCATATTGGACCTGAATTTTTTCGGTATTCCCGAAAAAACCCGAATACCTATACCGGTAAAGCATTGAAATCCGAAAATTTTTGGGATTCCCGAAAAATTCGGGTCCATTATATCCAATGGGGCCATTGACTTCAATGGCAAAATTTTCTGGAAAGTTTGCAGGGGGCTGGAGAGGGGGGGGTTGAGGTAGAGACTCCAAATTTGGACTGTAGCTGCTGGAGCCTCTCCCCAAAAGACCCCCCAAGTTTTGAAAAGATTGGACCAGGGGGTCCAATTCTAGGGGCATCCAAAGAGGGTGCCCCCAGTTCTCCATTGTTTCCTATGGGAATGGATCAGGCAAGCAGATTCTCCCTGTAAAAAAACCTGAGAGGTGTGGTGGTGGTGTGAGGGGGCATGTTTGCCAAGCCAGCAGCAGACCATGTGCAATCACCACCCCACCATCCCCAGGTCTCTCCCAAACCAACCCTAAGGAAGAATAAAATAAAGAGAAAAGAAATTAATTTTAAAAGTGCCCTAATAAATCAAACCAGTCTGAAGTCTTCTGAGGTATTGATCCGAGGTCCACGAAGAGCAGGGAGGAAAGCAGGGCAGACTCAGGAGCAGGGGCAGCAGAGGCCAGCCAGCCACAATCTCCAACAGCCAAGCCAGGCAGCTCTCTCTCACCAGCCAGCAGGATCCAGGAACACAGCAATGAGAGTCAGCCCAGAGACTGGCTCCTTTTATGCTCTCTGAGCATACACAGAAGGATTTCAAAAGGAAAAACCTTCTGTGATTGGCCAGAGAGCAGATGCCAGAACCCTATTGGCCACCACAGTGCTCCTTCCCTGGGAAAGGAGCGAACTGGTGGTTGGGCTGCAGGCAGCAACAACAGCCTTGCAAACTTGCAAACTGCAATGCATTTTGCAAATGCATTGCAGTGATTGACTGTCTGGAGCCTCCTTCCCCCCCTCCTGGAAACAGGAGGAAAAGGTGGGAAAGAGGAGGAAATGGCGGGAAAAGGAATTCCCGGGCCCTTTAACAGTTTAACCCCCCCCCACGCCGTTTTTTGGCAATGCCGAAAAATGCCGAAAAAATGCCGAATTTTCCGGGAATTTTTTTTTGGAATTCAAAGATTACAGTGAATAGCCTGTCCGGGATCCCGAAAGCCGAAAAAAACCCAAAAATGCTTTTTTTGGGTTTTTTTCCGTTTTGGGATTCCCGAATGCACACCCCTAATTCAAACCTGGGTCTCCCAGGACACTCCAGCCACTATACCATACTGGTATACATGCAAATCAGCTTCACAATTAATCTAAATCATCTTGTTAAGGAGAGTGTGTATAAATAATCACAGTATGACAATTGCTGGAGGCATCTCAGTTAACGTGATCCGTTGCTACCTGGTGGGATTCTCCACGCTTTATGAATATTAAGATGTATGTTGTGGATAAAAATCAGAAATCTGTTAAGTGACTCCTGTCCCATAGAAACGGGTGATAGATTGGCAATCACCGTCTCCCCTGCTCTGATGCTGTGCAGCTCCCGCTTGTTTGAATGGGGATCTTGTCAGCTCAGTGCTCAAGCTGCGTCCAAATGAATGAAGGTGTGGTGTCTCATCAGAACGTGGTGTAGAGAGCGAGTGCACAGTGCGTCTTGAGGCAAGCTTGCACTGTGTTTGTTTTCTGTTACCTTTGCAACCGTTGTGTGATTTTCCTTCTTGATCGCTCCACTTGATGGCTCTTACGTTCCCATCCCACTCTGCATCTGGCGTGGCGCCTGGGGCATCTAATGGTCACATTAGAAAGCGACATTACCCAAGGGTTGATTACTTAAAATGCTGAGTCTCTCACCTACCCCCCCCCCACATGCCGTGTTAGGTCTTCTTGCAATTTCAGTACTGTCTCGTCTCGTGATCAGTGCTCCCTCTAAGCTGTGGAGTCTTGTGAGCAAGAATTCTACTTTGTGAGCTACTGGCATTAAAGTTGTGGGCGAGCAATTTGGCTACTGCATAAATTAGTTTGCCCTGGAACCATCCTTCCTGAGCTAAGACAAAAATGTGTGAGCTGGAGGCTAAAAAACTGTTGAGCTAGCTCACACTAACTTAGCTTAGAGGGAACAGTGCTTGTGATCCCTAGTTCTCTTCAGGGGGAAATAATAGCTTCTGTTTCTGAGGCTTGGCAGGGGACTAGGGAAGGGCTCAGAATGTTGTAAAATACTTTGAAGCCCAGGATGCTTGTGAAGGCATAGGAGGTTCCCCTGGCACCCGGTCAAGGAGGAAGCACAAGTCTTGACATTGGAAGAGGATTGTGAAGGCTCTGCCAAGTTAGAGAGCCACCCAGCCTAGGGCACATCATGCCTGATTGGGGAGGGGGGGAATGCTTCAGTGCAGTGGGTGTGGCATTGACGACCCTTACAGTGCCCCTCACTTGCAAGGAGTAGCCTGGCAGGAGCAGTCTAAGGGAAGGAGGCAAAGACAGCAGAGAGCAGCACTGCTGGCTTCTGACAGCACAATGGATCGTTGATTCCATTCCCACAATCTCATGCTGTTTCCTCCATGCAGGGTGGAGGCTCTCACTTGGGACAAATCCCTTCATCCCCCAGGCAGGCAGCTGCTGGGCTCAATTTGGGCATCTCAAGGTGTGAAGGTGAAAGGTCCCTTCCATTCCCAGTCTCTCCAGGCATGCTACGGATGTGAATCACCTGAGACTGGCGTATTTGAAGCATTGGTCTTAGCCTGAGAAATGGGGAGGCAGGGATATCATGGGCTCTGTTTTGCTGATCATTTCCATGTGTCTGATTCCCATGCCCAGTGGCAAATCTCTGACTCCTCTCTTGTGCTGTTTTTGGGGCTCCCCTTTCTCCCCAGGAGAAGTATTGTAGGGATACTTTGGGCTTTCAGCATTGGATGGGTAGAGAAATTGTCAATTTCAAAAGGGCTTATTAAGGGGTTTCTTGGATAAAGGAAAGCATAATCTTTTATGGGTAGCTAATAGGTTAAGAATGCAAGTCTAGCTAAATGAGAGAGTATATTGAACATCTGTATTCTTGTGCGCCTCAGAAGTTTTCCTGTTTAAAGATAGCCTAGCTCTGATGCCTTCAGAAGTTTACGCATGTTAGGCGGCAGAAATGGATAAATTGACTTTATTGTTAAAGGGACGTACAGAGTCCACATTTCAAAATACATGATCAAGATTCTATAGTTGGTACAATAGCTATGATAATATACTCTGATTAATAAAGACTGGAATAACAAGAAAACTGTAAGAAATATAGAAGCCAACAAACAAAATGGACTCTTTAGTTACTTGCATTGAGAAAATTGTTTGTATATAAGGCTTAAAATGAAACTATGTACTATACACTATTCCCCCCCATATGTGTTTGTGTGTCAGTGTTTGTGAATGTATGTTTGTGTTTAGAAAACACTTTTAATAAACCTTGCCCTATTTGGGGCAAGCAGGAAAAAAAAGAAGAGGTTTACGCATGTAATTGAGATGGGGGGGAGCTCTGTATTAAAAACTAATAGGTTGGGTAGAGAGGGATTTTTCAAATGTAATATCTAGAAGGTTATACCAGCCTTTTGGAACTGGATATTCTGGGTTTTCTATTTTATGAATGCTGAATGGCCAAACAAGAAAATTGTCTTGGCACATTGGCTTCTGGTTCCCAATTGATTCTCATGAGCTTCAGCATTAAGGGTGTGGGAATACTCTGTAGTATAAAAAATCCTGCTTACCTGGCAACCTGTTCAGAGTGACCCAGAAATGTTCATCAGGACTGTAGGTATCCCTTGACCATTCAAGCAGATCCTTTGCGCGTTCATCAGTCAGTACAAACTCTACAAATTTTCTTGTGAGTATGTAGTAGGCGCTCCCAAAATATATAGTCAAATTGCGGGGTGGCTCACTTTTCACGTTTTTGGTTGGATACACATAAGATTTTCCTGCATGTGCATATTCATTGTAACTTATGTGCGTTCGATATTTCATTTGAGGTGGCTGAACAATTCCCGGGGTTATGTTCTTACCATTCCATTTGCTTTTGATGTATTGCAGCAGCTCCTTGTTAGTTTTGATGGGGAAATCCTGCCCACATAGGTTAATGACATAATTCCATTGAGTTTTGGAATGAATCAAGTCATGCATGCAGTTGATGTCTGCTTGCAGTCTAGAAAAGCCAGCATAGACGACAGTCTCTCTTTTGGAAGCGATAAAAACATTTTCAAAGCAGTTAACCAGGGTTTGCACAGCTACCTTGTAATCCTTTGGTGATTTTTCATCAATGTGTATGCAATAAATGTTCTGAGGCATATAAATGGCTCTGAGTAACTTGATAAACATGTCCAGCTCTTTGTGAATGGTGATGATGTACGCCAAAGAGAAGTTCCCTTCTTCTTCCGACAGTGGCCTGGTAATGAAATGGAGTCTCTTGTGGACCGTTGAACAGTTGCAAGGAGTCCGTATGCAGGTAGACATCTCTTGGCCACGAAGAACCTGCTGGCATAGGTGGCCAATATGAGGAGCAGCATCTTTGCCCTCAAAGAGAGCCGAGCAAAGCTCATCTGGGTAGAAGCCACACTGTGCTAATTCCAGGGAACGTTTTTGCTCATCGGCTTCCTTGGGGAGTGTATTCCTGACATAGATGAAGGCAAAGATGAAGAGGCAACCCGCGATGCATAACAAAAACCCAGATTTGACTGCCTCAAGTTGGTTCATCTTCCGTGATCCAGAGGTTTTCTTCCAACCATAGTTCAGGGGAACGTGTCTACCTGGATAGGGATAGGAAGAGAAATCAGTGTTTGAATCAAGATGGGTGGCCACTGCGTGTAAGGGACAAACCACGCCTCCTTCTTCATTGGGAGTGTGTCCCACCCCCAATGAAGTATCTGGTCAGAGATGAAGCCTGTGTCTATGGAACTTAGTATACAGGGCGTTTTCATGAATGCAGATATTGAGAAAAACATGACTAACTGTGCATTCAAGAACTGGGTGTTCTTTTCTTGCCTTTACCATTCTGTGGCTTAGTGTTAAGTTTCTACCCTCATCTTACCCAGTTTGAGTTTCTGTTTACATTCCCATGTCAGTTCAGTAACACTGCTGCTTATTATGATCACTTTCTTTTTAGAGTCTCATCCCTCCTCCTACAGGAGTCTTTGGAGGGGGAGGGGTTACAGTGTTTATCTTTTTTAAAGGCTGGTATCCAAAGAGTTATTTAGTAACATACAAAAATGTTTGATGCCTCCTTTTCAAAAAGTATTCTCCCCCCGCCCCCTTCCCAGCCTTGTTATATTACAAGCTGCTTGTCAAGCTTACCTGAATGTGCAGAGCCGTACTGGGGGCGGGAGAGGCACACCTTTGCCGTGTTATTTGATAAGCGCAAAAGCAAAGCTGTGGCATGTGGAACTGGTTGCACAATTCTTTGGCTTCGGATCTTAGTTCCCTTTTCAAACAATGCATTTATATCCTGTATTTGATCAAGTACCTTTAAGGGTGGATTTGGCCTTGGCCAGCTTTTCCTCCAGCACCTGCAGAGTGGGGTTCGTCGTTGCTAGGCAAGAGATGACAGGTTAGCCTGCGTTCACTACTGTTTCTCGGTTTTGTTCGGATCATGAGGGAAATCGCCATCTGTGCCTCTGTTGCGATGAAAACTGCATTAAGGCATGGTCTCTCTCTCCCCTCCCCCCCTTATTTTGGTTTAATTAGCACCAAAGAGAGTGCTTTGGAAAGGAAGATATAATTTTTTTTTAAAAATAGTGTTTTTAAAGTATTTCAAATCTCTCCTGAGAAAAAGGAAAATTCTGACCCTAGCAACTCAGCTTTGCCTTGCGGTGCTATTTCTGGTTAATGTTTCCAGTCCCATTTTAGCAAAAAACAAACAAAAAACCCCCCTGAAAAAACTTGTTTACAGCTGCATGCTTTTACCTTTCCGCACATATTCTGACACAGACTTGGCTTTGTTGAACCATCCTGTGACTCTCAGTGCAGCGGTATGTGCTCTTAGAGCTCAGAGAGAGGTAAAGTCTCCATCCTTGATCTCTTAGGTGCTGGGTATATGTGGCACTAGAAGAGAAATGTAGCAGAAGGACAAGTCTGAAAAGCTCTGCAAATTTTCTGGTATTAATTTGCTAGTATTGATTCCCCGCCGCCCCCGCCTCAACACATGCTTGAAAGCAATCTTTAGCTTAAACAGTGCTGGTCCCTAAAATGAGAAATTTCATAGGATTGCTGTGTTTCCAGCAGTGGTGACGATGACTGAATTTCATGGTCTGATAACTTTAAAAACTCCCATTTAGCTATATAGCTATGTTTTCCAATATATTTCTGAGCTCAACACCTATGCTTAAAATCAGTTTTATTTCCCCAGATTGCTAATTGCTTTTTAAAGCAGAGTGTGCAGAAGTAAAAAAACGGGAAACAAAAAACCACACATACATTTTAGAATGCATCATGTTATAAACCTACCTTGGCTCTCCTGAGAAAGGCAGGCTGTCAGTGAGGTAAGTGAAATAAAAAAATAAAATCTGATCTGTCCTTACTGGCACGTCCTGGGCTTCCACGAAGGAGACTGCCCTTTCCCCCACTTCATGGTGTCGAAATCCTTCCCTTCAAACACTAGCTGGAAGATGCATCCATTTTGCCACCGACTCCTATCTCTGCGTTAGTCATCTTGTCACTGCACGGATCTGTTTGTGCAGGCTTAAGAAAACAGCCGGAAAACCAGTCCCAATAGGATAGCTTTTACTTTAGAAGCTCATAAGGGATAGGCTTACTGTGTAAACACACACAGGGAAACAACCGTCTTCTTAACAGGAGCCTCAAATGCCTGCTTTGAATCTGTGAAATGCTCCGCTCTCGCATCACATCAGCCTTTTGGAGGGAGGAAGAAAGGAGAGGAGGGAGGAGGAAGCTTTCTAAAGCCGGGTGCAAGGTTTTCTAAGCACAGCAGAAACATGCTAGCTCAGGAGATCGCAGGTCGCTGCCAAGGGACTAATGGAGCCAAGAATAGATTAGCATAATGGAAATTATGTGCCCTGTAGTGAGGGTTAAGAGCCAGGGGGGTGGGGGAGACGGCTGGCTACAGTAGGGCAAACAGGGGCCGTGTCACACCGACTCAGGAGTGCCTTGTAAAGGGTCATTTAAAAGGGAAGAATCACAGCCCTGTCTGGCTCCTGCTGCGTTGAGGTCGTAGAATGCTGTCACCGGAATAGCACAAGAGGGTGCCAAGGGGTAACAAATACAATAGTTCATTAGAGGGTCTGCTACTTTCAGTACAGAAACATCGCGAAAAGCTGCTTCTGCTTTTAAGATTCCTCTGGCCCACCGAAGGGAGACAGGCCGTCTTAAGGGATGGAAATCACTTTTCATTTGTTACCAGTGTGTTTGCCTGAGACTTGACTAGCTGGCTTGCCATTTCCCTGGCCAAGAATTCTGGGAATCATGAACAACAACAGATGCTAGCCCAGGAATGGAGATCACCCTGTCTGTGTTGTTGTTGATGTTGTTTCTTTATGGGTCCAACTCAGACCGCAACCTCTGCATCACATCAGCATTGTCCCTTTGGAGGATGTCAAAGCAGCGTTTCAAAAGTGGTCTTGAGAAATAAGTGTGTGCCTTTGCTATGTGCTGTAAGCCACTCAGAGAGGAAGGAATAAAAGGAAGGGGCTTGGGAAGAGAGCCAGCGCGAACTGCAGTCCAAGGTCAGATCATGGCAGGACAAGAGGTGCCACCTCACTGAAGTTTGCTAGAATGCCACTGGCACAAGACACCATATTGCTGTATGCTGGTCATTATTTCATTCAAACTTTGGCAAGCTTCTGCCATTTTCCCTGCCCCTGGTTCTTCCACGTTAAGGTGGGTAAGGATTGATCTTGGAGCCTTTGCTACATGAAAACAGCATCTTTCTGTTTGTTTCCTACAACATTTGATGGACGTCATTCACGTAATACTTTGGTATCCTTGGTAGCCACTTAGAGGAATTTTCAGGCTGGACATTCATGTATTACAGTTGTAATCATGGCCACTGCCTCTGTTCTGCATGCCACTTACACAGAAAGGTTATCTGGTGTCAGTTTGTACTGCAAAGGTACCACATGGGAGTATTGGAGGGGTACTGGTGTGGAGTGAAATTCACAGGGTAATAGACAACATTGGGCTAAATTTACCAGCAGTCTGGTTCAGTGTAAGGAGACATCATATGTTGATATAAATTATCATTTTTCACCATGGGCTGGGTCTAGTCAGCTTTTTAAATCAGTCTTTCCCAATACCAGCTGACTATCCCACATGGCTTATATCTGTGCAGGTTCCATGATCCACAGCAGTAGCCTTTTTGGAGGTCCGGGGAAAACCCCGCTCCCTTTTTCCACCGGAAAAAAGCCTGCTTGGAACGAACCTGATATCCACACTTTCTGTTTATGTCCTTTGAAGCACCTGATGAATCTGAGCACCAACTCAGGCATTCTGATTTTACTATATTGAAATCCCTTTCATGTAGGAAATGTCTGTCAAATCCATGCTCGTGTACATATGTAAGAACATAAGAGAAGCCATGTTGGATCAGGCCAGTGGTTCATCCAGTCCAGCACTCTTTGTCACACAGGGGCCAAAACCCAGGTGCCATCATGAGGTCCACCAGCAGGGCCAGAACTCCAGAAGCCCTCCCCCAAGCACCAGGAATACAGAGCATCACTGCCCCAGACATAGTGTTCCATCTATGTTGTCGTCATCCCATCTATACGTTATGGCTAATAGCTCCTGATGGACCTCAGCTCCATCTAGTGGCACAATTCAGAGGCAATACCAGTTCCCATCTTCCTTGTCCTGTTTTTTCTTTTCCTGATATCTGAATTGGCATACCTTTGTTATTGCTTTGCCTCTAAGCATTTGTTTGCAAACCCATTTTAGAGCTTGGTTTCATGCCATGGTTTGGAAGCAAGGCATTAACCTTAGCATATCAATCTGGAACCACAGTACACTATCAGTAGCAAAAATTTCAAGGTGGAGGAGGGAATATCTGCGCCTGCAGCAATGCCGTGTTTTTCAATTTCAGTTGAAGTCATTGTTAATCATGAGTAGGAAGTGTAACCAGCTGCTCGGTTGATAATTTCTCAAAATGTTTAACCGTATGCATGAGTAAGTGGTTGCAGGCTATGTTCCGAAGCCTCTAACTTGCCGAGACAGAGACGCTTATAGACCTAGGCAGTTCAAGAAGAAAACAGGCCGGTAGTCTCAAGGGCTCTGCCTATAAAATGAAAGAAAACTTGTTATATTCTATCAGCTTTTGCAATAAGACTCCTCACCCAAAACAGTTCTCATGGGAGCCAGTCGCTAGACCTGAGTCATTTTGTTTAAATTTCAATCATTTTAGAGCAGGTTATAGCTTTCAAGAGTACATGTAAAGTTCCAGATGCATACCGGGAAAGGCAGATGCTGAGAAACAAAAGTTAAGAAATGAGGGAATTGCAGTCTGTTGCTCTTCGGGCGCATTTTGCATTCCTTCTATTTCTAATGCTGAGGTCTCCTATCTCATAAAATTAGTTAATATTTAATATATATTTTTTAAAAATAGGATGTGTGCAGGTTATCCTAAGCTGCTGAAGTCCATAGTTCAAGAACTAAGCAGTGGTGATATTCCATATAGCATAATTAAAAATAGCGTGGGGGGGTGGTGGTTGGAATTTTCTTCCCCTGTCCTTGTTCTGGAAGCCTTTTAAGGCAGTGAAACCAGTCTTTGTAAATGAGATCTGTAGATATGGAATCGCTGTTGATTATAAATAGTCATGGTGTGGCTTTAACCTCTAGGCTGCCAGCAGCGTTCAGAGAACAATGTTGGGGGGGGGAACTGTACTTTTTGTTTAACTCTCCAGTTGCTGAAACTTTCCACATCATGACAGGCAAATGAGATCATTTGTAAGGATTCCTTTGGGGATATTGTAGAAATGATGGAACATTCAAGGGAATTTTGTGTCTTTGCCTTCGTCCTAATTTAAATAATTTCACATTACCTTTTATAGTTTTTGTGTCTGAAGTTATTTTTAATTCAATGGAATCGTTGGCTTGTAGAGGTTTGTATGATGAAATGAGCCTGTCTGCTGTCGTGGTTTAGAGTGTCAGACTAGGGATCTGGAAGGTCCAGGTTCAGATCTCTGCTCTGCTGTGGAAGTTCTCTGGGTGACTTCTGGCCAGTCACACGTGCTCAGCCAATCCCACCTCAAAGGATTGTTGTGAGAATATGAGGAGAGGAGGAGGATGCGAGCTGCTTTGGGGAGAAGAAGAGTCATTTTTATACCCCACTTTTCTCTGCCTAAAGAAGTCTCAAAGTGGCGTACAATCGCCTTCCCTTCCTCTCCCCACAGCAGGCACCTTGTGAGGCAGGTGGGGCTGAGAGAGTTCTGAGGGAACTGTTATGACTGGCCCAAGGTCATCCAGCTGGCTTCAGGTGGAGAAGGAGTGGCAAATCAAACCCAATTCTCCAGATTAGAGTCCTGCCACTCTTAACCACCACACCACACTGGGAGAAACACAGGGTATAAATGAAAAATAAATAAATAAACCTTTGGGTATGAGATCTGCCATTGGATTAGCACTGTGTGTGCAAAACTGCATATGTGCAGAATATCAAAACTGTATTTTTATTATATTGCTGGCTTTTTAACGAAAGATGGTAAATATAAAAAGCTTTGGTGCAGCTATGGGCAGTATGCCTGTGGAACCAGAGAGGTTCTTGCATTCCATGTTATGTAAAGGGTGAAGAATGTTGTAGAGAATCAGGGCCCTTTTAAAAAAAGAACTGGGTTTTCAGAAGAGCAGAATCTAGGCCAGGGGAGACCCACATTCAAATCCCTGTTCAGGCTTGAAACTTACTAGCAACCTGGGGTTAGTCATTCTCTTTGGCCTAACCTGCTTCAGAGGGTAGTTGAGAGGAGGTAATTGAGGAGGGGAGACCCAGGTATGCCCTCTGAGCTGCTTGGAGGAAGAGGGTGGGCTAAAACACACACACAAATCTTACAATAACCAGCTCTTGCTAAAATTGTAGATTCTGCAATAGTCATTTCTCACTGTTTCCATAAAGGCTGCTGCTGTAACTTACAAGTTAATCCTCTCTTTTCATCTTCTGTTGCTACAAATGGCGGTCTGATTTTGTTAACTAGCAGTTATTTTCATACCGCCTCACAGCAAGAGTGCTCAAGGTAGCGTACAGATCAAACACACATTAAAAACATATGTGGTGGAGGGAGGGGACAGCCGAGGAAGATCTATCTGGTCCCGCTGTGACCAACACCGCCGGATGGGGCCAATACCGCCGGATGGGGCCAAATAACATCGAATGGCAGCCTCTGTGAGTCTGACGTCATTGGGTCGAGTCGAGTGAGTAACTGTTGAGCACTTTATGGTGAATACCTTTTTGGAATGTTTTATTTGTTTTATATGTTTTTAAGCTGTTTATCTTCGGCACTTAGTTGCCTCATTGTAAGCCGCCCTGAGCCCGTTCGCGGGAAGGGCGGGGTAAAAATGGAATAAATAAATAAATAAATAAATAAAATAAAATGTAAATTAAAACATATGCGGTTTTCTACAATGCAGTATAAAGAAGCTGTATCATCAGGCCTCTGAAGCAGATACAAATATAAAACAATGCCACCAGATAAACATATGGGGTAAGCAGCCGAGAAACAAAAAAGCAAGAACATTCTAAAACATTAGCATCAAAATAGTCTAAAGTTGTTTGTAGCAAAAAGTCATGTAGAAAGAAAGGGCCTGTCCACCAAATCATCAATACAGCATAATTTTAAAGAATCAAATGCCCAGGTAAGTAAAAATGTCCTAACCTGGCAGTCGTTCATCACTTGCTGAGTCAAATGAGTGGACTTTTTCTGTTTAGATGTGCTGAGCTGAATCCTGCGGTTGCATAAATGGAAGGCGGCCATGGCAGTAAATCTTTCTCCTTTTGTCCCTCATCCCAAAACAGCCTTCTGGGACCTCGCCCTCAAAAGGCATTGCTGTTGGGGCCATTGGACCCCCTGCTCACAAAAAGCTTCTGGCCTCGGGGTGCAGCAGTAAGGAGGGGGGGATTTGATTAAAAAATATCTCTGACTTTCTTTTGCAGTAATAGAAAAGGAGTAAAAGAGGTTTGTTTGTGTTTAAGCATAAGACCAGTGGGGAGATATATTTTGCCCAGTTCCCTCTCCTCCTTGCAACCCTCTCTGCCTGATTGCCTTTTGACCAGTGTGTGTGTGTGTGTGTGTGTGTGTGTGTGTGTGTGTCCTATGACCTCTTGCAGTGCCTTTGCAGGAGGGCTGCTACAGCAAGGAAAAGATGGGGGGGAGAGATCTTCCACCATCAGTGCTTTCTGTTTGTACTTCCACAGGATCCAGCTTGAAATACTCAAATAAATAGTTTTTATTGTCCTTGCTTCCGTTTTATGTATTTTTAAATGCTGTTTATGTCTAATGGCTTTTTTTAATTTATACTGTGGTTTTTAACTCTGAAGAGCAGGACTCTGAAGAGGTGGCATAGAAATATTCTAAATAAACTCCCTGTGATACAAGTAGACCTTGGGCAAGGTGAAAGTTCTGTGGTGAAGTAAAGATGACTGCATGTTATGGCTTGATTCTGTAATTTTACTTATAACATTTATTAAAACATTTATATCCCACCTCCTTCTGTGGCAGCTTAAAATACATAAAGACCCTGAATAACAATAGAACTCCAGTTCCCTTCCCCCACCCCGACTAATATAATGCCTGCAACTTACATTCCACTGAAAGTTTTGCTGAATGAGGCTCCTAAATAAGCTCAATAGTCATGGGATAAAAGGACAAGTCCTCTTGTGGATCAAAAACTTGGCTTATAAATAGGAAACAGAGAGTGAGTATAAATGGGAAACTTTCTCAGTGGAAGGTGGTAAGCAGTGGGGTACCACAGGAATCAGTACTCGGTCCAATGCTTTTTAACTTGTTTATTAATGATTTGGAATTGGGAGTAAGCAGTGCAGTGGCTAAATTTGCAGATGACATGAAGTTGTTCAGGGTGGTGAAAACCAGTGAGGATTGTGAGGCACTCCAAAGGGATCTGTCGAGGATGGGTGAGTGGGCGTCAACGTGGCAAATGGGGTTCAATGTGGCCAAGTGCAAAGTGATGCACATTGGAGCCAAAAATCCTAAATATAAATACATGTTGATGGGGTCTGAACTGGCAGAGACGGACCAAGAGAGAGATCTTGGAGTCATAGTGGATGTTGTTCAGTCGCACAGTCAAGTCCGACTCTTTGCGACCCCATGGACCAGATTACGCCAGGCCCTCCTGTCTTCCGCTGTCCGCTGAAGTTTGCTCAATTTCATGTTCGTTGCAGCGATGACACTGTCTAACCATCTCATCCTTTGCCGTCCCCTTCTTCTTTGACCTTCAATCTTTCCCAGCATCAGGGTCTTCTCCAGTGAATGCTCCCTTCTCATTTGGTGGCCAAAGTATTTGAGCTTCAGCTTCAGGATCTGGCCTTCCAGGGAACAGTCAGGGTTGATTTCTTTTAGGATTGACTGATTTGATCTCCTTGCAGTCCAAGGGACTCTCAAGAGTCTTCTCCAGCACCATAGTTCAAAAGAATCTATTCTTCGGCGCTCGGCCTTCCTTATAGTCCAACTCTCGCAGCCATACATTACTACGGGGAATACCATTGCTTTGACCATGCGGACTTTTGTTGGCAAGGTGATGTCTCTGCTTTTTATCATGCTGTTTAGGTTTGCCATCGCTTTCTTCCCAAGGAGCAGGCGTCTTTTAATTTCATGGCTGCAGTCATCATCTGCAGTGATCTGGGATCCTAGGAACGTGAAGTCTGTCACTACTTCTACGACTTCTACGACTTCCCCTTCTATTTTCCATAGTGGATAACTCAATGAAAATGTCTAGACAGTGTGTAGCTGCAATAAAGAAGGCCAACGCTATGCTGGGGATTATTAGGAAGGGAATTGAAAACAAATCAGCCAGTATCATCATGCCCCTGTATAAATCATTGGTGCGACCTCATTTGGAATACTGTGTACAGTTCTGGTCGCCACATCTCAAAAAGGATATTATAGTATTGGAAAAAGTGCAGAGAAGGGCAACTAGAATGATAAAAGGGTTGGAACACCTTCCCTATGAAGAAAGGTTAAAACGCTTGGGGCTCTTCAGCTTGGAGAAATGATGGCTGAGGGGTGACATGATTGAGGTTTATAAGATTATGAATGGGATTGAGCAAGTTGAGAAAGAAGTACTTTTCTCCCTTTCTCACAATACAAGAACTCGTGTGCACTCCATGAAATTGCTAAGCAGTCGGGTTAGAACAGATAAAAGGAAATACTTCTTCACCCAAAGAGTGATTAACATATGGAATTCACTGCCACAGGAGGTGGTGGCAGCTACAAGCATGGACAGTTTCAAGAGGGAATTAGATAAACATATGGAGCAGAAGTCCATCAGTGGCTATTAGCCACAGGGTATAGATGGGAACTCTCAGTCTGGGGCAGGTGATGCCCTCTATTCTTGGTGCTGGAGGGGGCAGCAGTGGGAGGGCTGCTAGTGTCCTGGCCCCACTGCTGGACCTCCTGATGGCACCTGGTATATTTTGGCCACTGTGTGACAGAGTGTTGGACTAGATGGGCCATTGGCCTGATTCAACATTGGCTTCTCTTATGTTCTTATGTTCTTATGAGATCCAGGTGGTCAGCCATGTTGGTCTGAAGCAGTAGAACCAATTTAGGGTCAAGCGGCACCTTTAAGGCCAACAAAGGTTTATTCAAGGTGTGAGCTTTTGTGTGCATGCACACTTTTTAAAAAAGTGTGCATGCACACAAAAGCTCATACCTTGAATCAACCTTTGTTGGTCTTAAAGGTGCCGCTGGGACTCTACATTTGTTCTTTTGGAGAATAAGATTTACTTACAGTAAAAGTTTCCAAGGACAGCATCTCTCTCACTTCCTCAAGGGAGGAATTTGAACCTGGGCAGGCCACCTTTGTGTGGGAACAGCCAAGACGGTGACTGCTCGAAGGCTGTAGCTAGCACACAGGGGCATATGTGGGGAGACAGTCTTTTAGATATGTGGCTATCAGGCCATGAAAGGCTGTGAAGGGCTTTAAAGATCATGTCTTGCTCCTTGAATTGAACTCACAGATAAACTAGCAGTTGATGAAACCGTTCTAACCTTCGTAAGATCTATTCCCACCTGCCAGCCTCTGATAACTGTTGGGTCACTGCATTCTGAACAGCTGCAATTTCTGGGTGGTTTTGAAGGCCAATCCGATGTAGCACATATTACGGTAATCCAACCACAATGCTACAAAAGCATAGATTGGTATGGCCAATTCTCTGCCGTAAAATGAGCCTTTAATGAAATACTGTGTGGTGGCGAGAGCACGCATGGAGTCACAGAGGGCCATCACATGAGGTATGGTACAGACTGGTCCCAAGTTTTCCCAGGAAACTAAACTATGATGCATAACTGTCATGGCTAAACATAGTGCAAGATATCACAGATGTTGTGTAATGCATTACATCTAGCTGTCAACATAAAAACTCTGACATTCATTAAACACTTCAGATTTGCACAAATCAACACTTGTAGTTAAAGGCCAACATCTGCAACAGAGAATGGCTGATTCTATTGGACTCATTGTGTGGTGGTGTTGGGGAGAAAAGACTACAATATGTAGTATTTAACTTTGGCAGGGCTGCCCAATGCCACTGCACCGTCCTCATTTTCAGCAAACCTGGCCTTTTTGTGGTGTCATAAGAATACCAGACTTCCTCACAGAATAGCGTGTCTCAGGTTCCCTATTATGGGAATAGCCCAAGCAGAAATTCTGAATGTTATGAAACTTGTGGTAAAGAGTTAAAGAAGCATATAACATTGAGGAGGAGTTTGATATTCCTCTTCTCTTTCCGACATCTCCTTGATGAGGAAGAAAATGGAGTGAAGAAGAATTTAAGCTACATTTTGCCTAAACAGTGGCATAGATTTTTGTGTGTGTGTGCCTGAGAGAACTTTAAAACTTAAAAAGGCAGCAGGTAAAGAGAAAGACCCAACATGAGAGGGATGGACTGAATAAAGGAGGCCACAGCACACAGTTTGCAAGACCTGAACAAGGCTGTTAAACGTAGGATGTTTTGCAGGACATTAGACGAAGAGGAAGAAGAGACTGGATTTATACCCCGCCCTTCACTGCCCAAAGGAGTCTCAGAGTGGCTTACAAACTCCTTTCCCTTCCCCTCCTCACAACAGACACCCTGTGAGGTAGGTGGGGCTGAGAGAGCTCTGACAGAAATGGCTCTTTTTCAAGGACAGCTGTGCCAGAACTATGGCTTGCCCAAGGTCATCCAATAGGTGCAAGTGGAGGAGTGGGGAATCAAACCTGGTTCTCCCAGATTAGAGTCCACGCACTTAACCAATACACCTATTAATTAATAGGGTCGCCATAAGTCAGAAACTACTTGACAGCACTTAACATACACATGTGATGTTTGAGTTGGGTCTTGGCGGCAGGAGACAGGGCCCAGATGGCCCCCCGACATCCCTTGCCCAGCATCCCAACTAAGCTTAGACTCTTCTGTGGCCACTACAAACTGTGGAAGTAGCGCAGATCCTTGAGAGAACATATCTGATGACTAATGCTGGAAATGGTGACAATATCTCCTTTCTTCTGAACGGATGTGTAAGTTACTCATCTTGACCAAAAACCACTGGATGTGTAGGTACATCCTCTGTTGGCCAAGTGCCAGCCTGCGTGAATAGGAATCTGTGTTCTGTGGCAGGCTATTCAGCAGAACCTAGGAAAAGAACTAAGATATTCATACTTTTAAGGGCAACCTAGTCAGCAATCAGAGACTCGTGCAGCTGCTGCCAACATCCTCTGCATAGCAGAATTGATAACTGTGCTTCCTTTGCCTCTAAAAAGGCAAGATTTCTGATGGCCTTAATGATCAAAAACGTATCTCTCTCCAATCTTAATGAGACTGACTGTGTTAGCTTCCTGATTTCTTCCTGCACAATTCAAAGTGCTTTTAAAACCTTAAATGATCCAGAAACCAACATAAAAAATGCCTTGCTTGCTGCCTTACGAACCCACCCAGCAACTTTGGTCTTTAGAGGTCTTGCTCTGTATGCCTTTCCTCTCTGCAGTATGGTAAGTGGCTCTGAAAAAGCACAACGACAGCTGTCTCACACCACAGGAGATGATGATGATGCAGAAGAAGAAGAAGAAGAAGAAGAAGAAGAGATTGGATTTACACCCCACCCTTCACTTGGAGTCTCAGAGCGGTTTACAAACTCCTTTCCCTTTCCCTCCCCACAACAGACCACCCTGTGAGGTAGGTGGGACTGAGAGAATTCTAGCACAAACTGCTCTTTCAGGAACAGCTGTGCCAGAGCTTGTGACTGACCCAAGGTCACATCAGCAGGTGCAAGTGGAGGAGTGGGGAATCAAACCCGGTTCTCCCAGATTAGAGTCCGCATAAAGAAGTACATTTTCCCCAACAGAACAAAGTTTGAGTCCAGTGGCACTTTTAAGACCAACAGAGTTTTATTTGAGGTGTAAGCTTGCATATGCATGCACACTCCTTCAGATACAATGAAATGAAAGTTACCCACCTGCATCTGTTTTCTCCAAATTCTGGAATGAGTTGGTAATTCTCATATATTGAAACTTAGAATTGGGGAGGCGGTTCCAGGCTCATCAAGGGTGGACGTGTGTTGAGAAGCTCCGCGTGTTCCAGCCCTTTCCCTCACTTATCTTTCCAGCCCTTTCCCTCACTATTTTTTTCTAGTCAAAGTGCCCTCTTGTTGTGAGAGTACTTGCAAGAGACTTCTAACCTGGCAGGAGAGGGTGGCGACCCTCTCTTGTATCGTTTTGGTTCGTCTCAGAGGCAGAAAGCGGGTGGAAGCTAGACAAGGTTTTCGCCTTCGCCGTAGCACAAGAGGAACTCATCAGTACCAAAAGGTGTACAACATCGTAACTCAAAGAATGAAGAAAGAAAACAACCGGAAGGTAAGTGTCCAATAAATCAAGCTTGTCTTTAAGGGCGGAGGGGGAAAGCTATAATTATATACAGAAGTGAAAGTATGAAATAATTAGAATGCGCTTAGAAGTGGAGGAAACGTCATAAGCTAAAGGCAAAAAAGAGCAAAAGTATATGATTACAGTTAGTGGCTAGGAAGGGAAATAGAGCTTACTCAACTATTTATACTAATTAATGGACGTTTGATAATCAGTTTATCTGGAGGGTAAAAGTAAAAATTACTTAACTGGTTTTCTTTTCTTTGTGCTCTGTCTCTGAAAGCGGTCTGACTTCGTTGCAAGATCAGGTATAGCCTGACGAAGCATTTTTGGCTTGGCAAGCACGTAGGTGACGTGAGGACGTAGATAACACAGATGACGCAGAAGCAGACGGTGCAGCTGGGTGGATCTTAAAGGAGACACAGGCGATGCTGCTATTCGAATACTAAAGGAGATAAGTTCCAGCGGGCACAACACGGAAGTGGAAAGACAAGCGAGGAACAGCACGTCTGATTACTAAATGCAAACGGTGGAAGAAGACATCACTCTTAAAGGGACAGGACCATTTCTACGTTAAATTTAAAGTCATACTTAATAAAGGAATGGATAGGTATTAGAGTACCTGTACTGTACTAATTAAAAAGATTGTGTAGTAAATTAGGAAAACAGATAAAGAAAGGAAAATTAAAGACATATACACAACTTAAAAATATACATATAATTTATATATAGTGTACAATATACATATATACATCTGAGCACATTACTATTATCACTAAATAAAATTGCATAATACATGATGGTATCAGGAACAAGTCCAAGCAGAAAAAACTCTACAGCATCTCCAAGTCAAGTAGGGGTTTTAAGTCAATTAAAAATGAATCTACCTCAAACAATGCTAGCTGAACTTAAATCCATGATACAAGAAGGTGTTGCACAGTCAACACAACAAACTGCAGAGGCACTACTTCCAAACTTAATTAAAAAAGAAATAGAACCTATTCAGATGAAAATTGAAGAGATATCTAAGCAAATAAAATCTGACATGGAGGAAATTAAAGCTGAAATTGTAAAAATGGTAAAAACCACAAATAAACCAGAGGAAAAAGTTGGAGACTTGAACCTAGAGGTTCAGGAAATAGACAAAAACAGACAAACTTGAAGAATCATTAATCTTATTGGAAATAGAAAAATCATGGCTAATACTTAGATGTCAAAATATTACTGAATAGATTGAGAAGAACCTGAAAGAAGAACTGGCAAAAAATATTGCAGAACAATTTAATATTCGTACCAAAGAAGAAAGAGCAGAGGAAATGGAAGCTGTTTACAGGAGAAACTCGGCATATGCCAAGGGACACAAAATACCTCGTGAGGTACATATAAAATTTCATTAAAAGGGAATGAGGGATAAGATCCTTAAAGTTGCAAATGAAAACAAACTGATAATAGATGGAAAAGAGATAAGAATTCTAAAAGACATACCTTGCCGTGTGATGGAAAAGAGGCATAAGTATGAAGTTCTATCTAATCTGCTAAGAAGAAATACAACAATGTACAGATTGTTGCCCCCGGAAAAATTATTATTTACATACAAGGGCAAAAGACAAAGAATTGATTCGGTCTTTAAATTAGAAAAAATTTTGGAGAGAGAAGGGGAAGACCTAGGCTGGCAGAAAGAAGAGGAAGAAGAAGAGGAAGAAGATGAAGAACAGAAAGACTTAATTGCCCAAGGAAAATCCAAAACCCAAAATAAAGAAGATGAAAAAGAGAGAAAGAAACAAAGGCTAAAACTTAAGGCGGAATCACAGATACTTACTAGACTTAAACTTAAAAATATAGTTACAGCAAAGAAGAACAAAATAAATGGGAATTAAAAAACTGCAAATATTGAAGAAGAAATTTTGGTACCATTTAAAGATCTACTTCATAATATTATAGAAACAGGAAGTTTACCAACATCCTGGAATGATGCTTTGATCACATTAATACATAAACCTACTACAGAAGAAAGAGAAATTCAAAATTATAGACCCATCTCTCTTTTAAATGCCAATTTATTTACATACTGGAAACGTTAAACGATATAGTAAGAGAAAATCCAGACATAAAAGGACTTAAAATAAGAGAAGAGTTCAAACTGCAAGCCTTTGTTGATGATTTAGTATTTATATTAGAAGAGCCTATAATATCTGCCCTACAACTCCTTAATGTAATACAGGAATATGGTTCTGTTGCAGGACTTAAAATAAATCTCAAAAAGACTAAAATATTGACAAAAAACTGTACTCAAGATTTAAGAAATAAGATTTAGGCCTTTATGAAATTAGAGGTGATAAATAAAACTAAATATTTAGGTATAACTCTGACAAATAGAAATGGCATGTTGTTTGAGAATAACTACAAGAAACTGTTAGAAGATGTTAAGAAAGATTTACAGAAATGGCAAGATTTACGCTTATCTCTAATGCGTAGAATTGCCACAATTAAAATGAATATTCTTCCTCGCTTTTTATTTTTGGCGCAGAATATACCAGTTTTGAAAAATAACAACTTCTTTTTGGAACTCAATAAATTAGTAAGAACATTTATATGACATCCTAAAAAAGCACGTATTAAATGGAAATTACTCCAAGATAAGAAAGAGAGAGGTGGCCTTGGCTTACCAAATTGGTCTTTATATTACCATGCATCAGTCATGTGATGGATTAGAGATTGGATTTTGTTGGAAAATACGAGACTGTTACAGTTAGAGGGTCATGATTTATACTTGGGTTGGCATGCCTATGTTTGGTATGACAAAGATAAGATCCACTCTAACTTTCATAACCATATAATTAGAGGTGAGCTAATAAAGGTATGGAGGAAAATAAAAAAGATTTTATTCTAAATTACTAAAGTGGGTGTTGCCACTAGATGACTTTATAAAACCTACCTTGATATCTATAAGCAAAAGAGCAACTTATGAAATACTTCTGAATGAGAATAATGAAATAAAACTAATTGAGGTATTGCGAGTAAATGATATAAGTCTTACATGGTGGGAATATTTACAGTTACAATCAAGATACACCAAAGATAAAACAATAACATTTTATAGCTCAAAAACCGACTTAGATAAAATATGGCTATCAACCTCAGACAAATCGATACAAAAGATGTATAATTTTCTATTGTGTGATTCTATGCAAGACGAACTAGTTAAATCATCAATGGTAGTTTGGATGCATAGGACATAGTTGATTGGTCTAAGAAATGGAAAGCTGTTAAACTGTTAAGATCAACATCATTTAAAGAAAACATTCTTAAAATGGTTTATAGATGGCACTGTACACCAGACAAAATGGCCAAATGTTATAAAGAGGTATCAAGAAATAGTTGGAGATGTAAAAATAATATAGGCACATTTTTCCATATTTGGTGGAGGTGTGAGAAGATTTATAAATTCTGGAAATGTATTAACCAGTTAATAATAGAAATCATAATATCCATAAACTTACAACTGCTACCGGAAACTTACCTATTAAATATAATACCAGATGGTTATGGATGCGATGATACATATATTCTCACTGCAGCAAGAATACTTATAGCCAAATGTTGGAAATCTGAAAAACTGCCCACAAGGAATGAGTTGGTTATTAAAATATGTGAAATTGCAGAATTGGATAAACTGAACACGATATTGCAAGGGAAAGACACTAGAGCTTTAAAAAAAAGATGGTATAGAGTGTATAAATGGTGTGGAAAGAACGTTTAATGTAAACTCCAAAGAATGAACTATGTATACCAATTTGTTTTTTCTTATCTTTTGTAAATAACAAAACTTATAAATAAATGCTTAAAAAAAAGAAACTTAGAATTTAACTGATTGTAATAGTGGCCTTTTCAGCCACCCTTTTTGAATTAATAAGGAAAGAGAAATGTAGCAGTCTGACATAATCACAAAGTTATTAGATTAAAATTAATAAATAAATTCCACATAACAAAATTAGTAAAACATTAAAGCTTACCCTATTAATGCCATGATGTACAAAATGTACCATCTCCGAATCAGATAACAATCCACTCGAGCTGCATAGGATACAAGACACCGTGCAGATGCACATATATCACCATGTTGCGTACGCTAGTAATGTACGTTAATCAGGTTATATAAATTGATTACAAAACCCAGACTATCATTATAGCTCTCATGGATGAAATCATGGGAGGGAGGGGGGAAGCACGTAATCTGATATTGTTCTGAAATTGCTTATTCCAGAAAGCTAGGGAAAAAGTAACCTGATCCCTGCCAATCTGCCATTCTCTTACTTGGTTAAAGTAAATTTTCTTTGATATTATTGCTGTATCTCAGGTCTTGTAAAGCCCTTTCAAAATGGTAGGAGTACGTATTTTTCTCTCCTGTAGAAGCCAATAACCATTTTAGCTACACTTAGACAGCCCTTATCCTGAATACTGGTCCCCCACAGGGCTGTGTGCTGAGCCCCCTGCTCTATACCCTCTATACGCAGGACTGTACTCCCACCCACCCCAGCAACACCATCATCAAGTTTGCTGATGACACCACTGTGGTGGGGCTTATTTCTGGGAATGATGAGTCTGCCTTTTGGGATGAGGTAGAACGGCTTTGTGTTTGGTGTGGAGAAAATAATCTGATTCTTAATACCACCAAGACTAAGGAATTGGTGGTGGACTACAGGAGGAATAAAATAGACATCGAGCCATTGTTTATTGGGGGAGAACGTGTGGAGAGGGTGGCTACTTTTAAGTTCTTGGGAGTGACTATTGTGCAAAATCTGACCTGGAGCGTTAGCACCACTGCTTTGGTGAAGAAGGCCCAGCAGAGGCTTTATTTTCTCAGACTTTTAAAGAAAAATATTTTGAGTGAGAAAATATTGATGTCTTTCTATCGTTGTTCAATAGAGAGCATTTTAACATATTGTGTCTGTGCCTGGTTTGCTAGTTGTACGGTTGCAGACAGGAGAGCACTCCAGAGAGTTATTACCACAGCCCAGAAGATCATTGGTTGCCCTCTCCCATTCCTGGAAGAATTGTACAGTTCTCGATGTTTGAAAAAAGCAATGAACATTTTTCAGGATTCATCACACCCCAAACATTCCTTGCTTGAATTGCAGCCTTTGAGCAGAAGATATAGGACAATTAAAGCAAAGACAAAGAGATTAAAAAACAGTTTTTACTCGAGAGCCATCATTGCCTTAAATGCTGTATCAAATCAGATTTGGGTGACATTAGTGGTTCAGTTGCTATGTGAACTTTAAGGGAGCTATGAAGCAGTTGTGTGAATGGCTGTGTCAGGCCTGTAGCCAGGATTTTTTAAGTCGGGGCATTTAAATTTCTTAGGGGGCACTAGCCAATCAATTTAATCCAGGGGAGAAGGCTGTGACACCCTGGGCTAGATGGGAAGTCAGGGGGCCTTGCCAGCAAGTCGGGGGCATAGCCCCGAGATGCCCCACTGTAGCTATGGGCCTGGGCTGTGTGAGTGCGTATGATTATTGTTGTAGATCATAGAGGGGGTTGTAGATCATGGAGAGGATTGCAGTTTCATTGCGTTGTACTATATACAATGACAATAAAGTATATTATTATTATTATTATTATTATTATTATTATTATTATTATTATTATTATTATTATTATTATTATTATTATTATTATTATATTATTCCTCTCTTTTCCTTCCAAATTATCTAAAGTCCTCATGGTTCTGATGGAATTGCGTACCCTATTGTTTGTTCAGAATAGTTTCAAACTGTGTTCCAAAATGTTTTGATCTTGTTGCATTTCTAGAAACAGGTAAATGATCAGCCTTGGAATCCCTGTACCACCAGCGCTGTCCAGATTTAATTTATACTGAGCCAAATACCATTTATAGATCTTAAAATCATATTTTTCTAGATGTATTGATGTCAGAGTATTAAGTACATCTTGCCCAAGTCATCCTTTTTAATGCAACTAAAAAGCAGTGTGTGGAAGTCTAAAATAAAATGCCTTCACATATGTAGAATGGGCCATGTTAGAGAGCAGTGGCGGGGTTTAAATTGAATAAATAAATAATCAGTAAATGTACCACACTGTTTATGAATATTCAAATGTTTTGTTTTCCACTGTATTAATTCCCTCCCTTGTTGTACCTTTTGTATGTGTATCTCGCCTTTGCTCTTATATCCCTTGGGAATCTGATCTACACATCTCTGCTTTAAAGTAGAGTGGAATGCTTTTCTGAGCGGTGATATTATTCCTGAGTGCAATCAAGGAAGAGAATTTGGCTGGCTACATCCCGTAAATTCATAGAACACACACAGAGGGTTCAGTCAGTTGAGTACCATTTCTCTTTGGATGGAGCCTTTGCTTTGGAGAGGGTCCAGTAAATCCTTATATTCCTGGATCATTTCAGGAGTAGGAAAACTACTCAGCCACCATTCCAATACAGCCATAACCCATGCTTGTATAAAGATGTTCCCCCTTTATCAGTTGGCGGGCATAATTGGCCATTTGGCTGCTCTTTGTCACTGTGGAATCTGTCTTGAGTCACACCTGCCTTCAGGGTAGCAAGGGATTGAAACTGGTTTGCCCAGTCTGCAATGGCTATTTAAAAAGTGGTTTTGTATTTCATGTGCTAAGAGGTTGTTTTGATAGGGACGGGGATATTGACAGTGAATGGAGTTGAGGTGTTTTGTGCATCCAATCTTGTCTATATACTAGTTTCTCCACCTCATTTGCAAACACTCAGATGATTGCAGAGGAACCTCTTCTCTCCAGTCTTTTTCTCCAGCAAAACCTAACCTCTTGAAGTTTGGAAATCTGAACAGCATAATCAAGTATGGGGATTTTTCTGGGAAGAACATAAGAAAAGCCAAGTTGGATTAGGCCTGTGGCCCATCTAGTCCAGCACTCTGTGCCACACAGTGGCCAAAACCCAGGTGCCATCATGAGGTCCACCAGCAGGGCCAGAACTCCAGAAGCCCTCCCTCTGTTGCCCCCCAAGCACCAAGAGTACAGAGCCTGACTGACCCAGACATAGTGTTCCCTCTGTACCTTGTGGCTAATAGCCACGGATGGACCTCTGCTCCTCTTTGTTTCCTCAGAGCAGTTTTTCAGTTTTCTTGTTTGTAACTGCATACTGTTGTGTTCCACCCCTCCTCCCAGGTATTGTAAGGATTAGTCTTCTAAAGCCTCTAAAGTTTATCAGCTACAAGCCACCCTTACAATTTTCTCTGCTTTGAGCATCTTATTTTTAAACTCATGTTTCAAGGGCTTTGAAAATGTTCAGAGAATCTCTATGATAGGTTTAAGGTATACACCCTGGAGGATCGTATGTTTTCGTGAAAAGCACCTGATCCATTCAAGTCACTCAGATCCCATGCTTGGAGTCCCTGAAATATGTGCAACTTAGCACTGGTCATGATGCGCAAGAGGAATGAATTGATAATTGCACCACACTTCCTGGCTCACGCTAAAGTACAAAATAGGATATGTGAGAATCGTGCCGGTTTTGTGGGAGAAAAAGTACAGGTGGGGCTGTACAGAGCAGCGGACTCTGATCTGGAGAAACAGGTTTGATTCCCTGCTCCTCCACGTGCAGCTGCTGGGTGACCTTGGGTCAGTCATGGTTCTCTGAAAGCTGTTCTCTCAAGAGAAACCAAGCACCCTGCTGGGGATTCAGGCCGTACTCCGGATGCCCACCTCAGTATGCCTGAACATTGAAAAACTGCTGCTACCTGCTATGGATCTAGATTGTTAGTGGATTCAGATACCTTTTTGCTCTTCTTTAGAGCTCGTGGAGAAGAGCACTTGTCACACAACTTAACTCAAATCCTGGTGTTTGGCACCAAACCACACAAACAATTTGTGTATAGTGTACTGGACATTGTTTGGAAATGTGGATAGTTTAAGTTAAAGTTGTGGTTCTCAAGATTTTTCACAGGGGTCCTAGACTTGTGCAAATAATTCTAAGTCAAAATGAATATCCCTTGTCCAGCTGGTCACCACAATAGAGGTTAGGAAAGAATGTTTCCCCCAAAGCCGGGCAAATTTCTGTCCCTGCAACCCCCTTCACTTCTCAGGCTCTCCTCTGGAATTTGTCCATGTAGCCTTGCACTGTACCTGCACTGAAAACCTGAACCATTTTTTTTTAGTTGACAGGGCTTCACTAAAGGAATTGTACTGAGTGCCAGGGCTCCATCAGAGACGATCAGTCCGCAGATGCCGTTGAGTTCATGACTGCAACATGAAGTGGTGGTTTTACATGTATAAAATGGAAATCAAAGGCAAATTTCAGATGCAAACTTTTCTTATCGCCTCAAATGACATTTTCCAATGAAAGCATCTCTGTGTGTGCAATCAAACCTGGAACAAATTTAAATTCTATATAAATGCATAATGTAGCTCTGCTGGTGCACTTTGGATCTTCTCGCTTTCTTCCCCGTTTGGGGTAGTGGTTACTGAGTTCTTGCACAGTGGTTTCTCTTCACACTGCCAACTATCCAGCCACTATGGCTTACCAGTATTTCCTGTATAAAAAAAATCTTTCCTGTACTCAGAAAGCGATAGATAAAAATATGTTCCAGTACAGTTGTAGGCTGGTTGCTACGAGACCATTTCTTGGTTCTGTCATCCTTTGTAGACATGCCTCGATTCATTCTACTGTTCTCACCTCAGATTAAGACCAGGACTGAGGCCCACTTTTGATGTTCTGGACTTACTCAGCACCAAGACAGATAAACTCTGGAGCAGGCATATAAACCAAAGTCAACTGTTTACTCTGTGGAGCTTACTCCCCATGTTGCCTGCCCACAAAAGCAACACTTTTGTAGTTCATTCTTTAGCTGCCTCATCTTCTGCCCAGATTAGCCTAGTTTCAAATTTTTACAAGTCCACTCCTAGGAATCAGTTGCCTCTATATGTAGCTGTTGATTCAACCCTTGTTCAACCCCCATCTATATCATTTCTGCCTGGGCTGAAACCATTAAACCTAGGGAGGTGGATTGTCACTATCATCTATCTGGGCTATACAACTGAGCTAATTTTGCATTTTCTTCCCATCCTCTGTACCCAGTCTTTGTCTCACAGATTTTACCCCTCTTGGAGACGGATGCTACAGAACAGGTTAAGAACATAAGATAAGCCATATTGGATAAGGCCAATGGCCCATCTAGTCTAACACTCTGTGTCACACAGTGGCCAAAAGTCAGGTGCCATCAGGAGGTCCACTAGTAGCTTCTCCTTCTCAGAAACCAAGAGTGTCTGTTCCCATTATTTTACCATCCCAAAGAAGGATGATCATCATCGTCGCACCCAAGACCCAGCAATGCCTTCATCCCCAATAGATAATTCTAAACTGTTGTCCTTTCCTGCTTCATTGCTAAGCCAAATGATCTGATTTGGCTTAGCTGTCTTCAGAGGCACACACTTCCACATTTCAGTTTCTTCACTTCACCAAAGGAGCCACCTGCTGCCACTATGACACTCCTTTTGGGGCTTTCCTGTAAAAATCAGACCATTCCCTTCCACAAAGAATTCTTTGCTATGGCTAGGTGCTCAAAAGCCACCACAGTTCTTGAACTGTAGACTAACAGCTGTTATTAGCCTTCATCATGAGCTGGCTTGTCATCCATGCCCAATCACTGTTTGAGCTGTCTCCGTAATGGCAGTTGCTGCGTCTACAAACTTCAGCAGAATTTCTGCCCTTCCAGACTTGTGTAGAGCAGCAATCTGGTCTCAGACATCTGTTTTCATGAAGCATTTTGTCTGAGGTGTTTAGCTAGACTCAATATTGCCTTCACCAGGGCACTATTCAACTCCATGTTCTCCTGGTCTCGCAGCTCCCAACCAGGTAGGTCAGCTTTTTGTTCTCCTATTAATGTTCCTGCATAGAGATGATGAGGAGGAGGATGAAGAAGAAGAAGGGGGGAGGAGATTGGATTTATAACCCACCCTTCACTACCTGAAGGAGTCCCGGAGCAGCTTACAATCTCCTTCCTCTCACCATAACAGACACCCTGTGCGGTAGGTGGGGCTGAGAGAGCTCTTTCCAGAACTGCTCATGAGAGAACAGCTCTGAAAACTGAAAGAGAGAGGAGCTCTGAAACAACTTGTAACTGATTCAAGGTCACACCAGCAGCTGCATGTGGAGGAGTGGAGTATCAAACCCATTTCTCCCAGGTTAGAGTGCATGCTCCTAACTACTATATCAGGCTGCTTACCTGTAACCAATACTCTTCAGGTGGCCCTTTGTATACTCATATGTCCTGCTCTCCTTCTTTGGGATGTGCATCTTATGGACCTGTTGCACCACTCCACCAGAATGGCATGCCTCCACTTCTCAAGGCACCCCCATTAGCAGCCTCTCCCTCAAGTGGGGTGGACTATGCTACCAAAACGCTATCTCACACACAAGGCATCCGTAAGTCCCTGACGGCTGCAAACCATTCTGTCATGGCAGCATGTTATGTTGTGCATGTTCTCTGGAGAGTGAGGAAACCACACCAAGAAGCAGGGGATGTTTACCCCAAAGTGTAGACTGAAAGAAGTGCAGTGCCAGGTTAGGTCATGCAAAAGATGCTCTTGCCTGAAAGCTGAAGTTGATAGTGGAAACATGCAAATTACTTAAGAGTGCTTTCAGCACCTTTGTGCCTCCAGGGTCTATCCTAATGGCTTTGTTGCCTCAGTCCAATGATGTGGAAAGCAATTGCTACCAGGCTGGAGGAGGAAGGAAACTGCAAAATAAATCCATAAACCCAAATACCAGCACCATTAAGTGATGTTGTCTCTAATTTTGTCACTAGCTTGAGTCCGAGGTCACAGGTATTATCAGCTCTGTCATGGCAAGATAATGTTGCTTTCATCTGTAGTTCATGCAAATATTGGCGGGGACAGGGCTAGACATGGGAGAATAGAATGCAAAGTAGACCATTCTTGGCAAAAGGCTGCTGCAAGATAAAAAGTGAATGTTACAAGGTTTTTTCAGTTTTTTAAAAACGAGATTCATTTATTTATTTAATATATATATGTCAGAATTTATTTTCTGACTTTCCCAGAAGAGAATCTGAGCAGCTCACAAATCACTAGGCTGACAGGTCTACTGGTAAGCAGACAGTTCCGTATTAAAGCCTTCAATGAGATGAACCAACAAGTAGCCAACAATTCGGCCAAACTGGAAGAGTCGCTGTGGCATAGCAATTAGAGTAGCGGGCTATGACCTGGGAAACCCCAAGTTCAAGTCCCCACTCTGCCATGGAAGCTTGCTGAAGTATTTTGGACCAATCGCACACTGTCAGTCTAACCTACTTCTTAGGGTGGTTGTGCAGATATAGTGGAGGAGAAGAGAACAATGCAAATTACTTTGAATCTCTGCTTGGGAGAAGTGTACACGTGAAGTAAATGAATCATCAGCGCAATGAGCAGATTAAGACACTGAGCAGCAGAAGGGTCTTTGAAAAAGTATATCCTTGTGTGCACATTTAAAAGCTGGTTCAAAACATCCCTGACTTGGATGGCTGAGGCTAGCCCAGTCTTGTTGGATCTCAGAAGCTAAGCAGGGTCATTGCTGGTTAGTATTTGGAGGGAAGCCCCCAAGGATGGCCCAGACAGGCTCTATCTTGTCAGATCTCAGAATCTAAGCATGGTCTTTGCTGATTAGTACTTGGATGGGAGACCACCAAGGATAGCCCAGGGTGGTGCAATCTTCTCAGAGCTCAGAAGCTAAGCGGGGCCACCCTTGGTTAGTACTTGGATGGGAGACCACCAAGGAAATCCAGGGTTGTTACGCGGAGGCAGGCAGTGGCAAACCACCTCTGCTCATCTCTTACCTTAAAATCCCCGTGAGGGGTTGCCATACGTCAGCTGCAACTTGACTGCCCTTTTCACCACCATGGATGGCGACCCTCCTTGCTGCTTCCAGCAAACCTTTCCATAACATTAGAGCAGGGAATAACAAAAACAAAACCAGAACTGACCTTTAATTTTTAATGTTCCCTTTTCTACAGAATCTCACAGGGCAGTTTGATCAGGAAGCAATCTCTACCCACATCTCTTGTCTATTTTATGAGAATGCCTTGGGGACAATTCCTTTTAAGGCAGTTGTGGAAAATATGCTCCTCTTGGCAATAACATGAGAGATCATCTGTATTAAAACACTTTCCATTTGAGAGCTTCTGTATGAACAAGTCTAAAATGCTCCCTTGGAGATAGTTGGAATCAAAAGAATTCTCCTGAATCTGGGATATGTGTAGTTGAAAGGATTAGAAAGCTCTTAAAGGAACTTCCAAGAGAGCTCTAAGGGTCTGCATAAGAACATAAGAGCCCTGCTGGATTAGACCAATGGTCCATCCAGTCCAAATTCCTGTCTCACACAATGGTCAACCAATTCCTCTGTAGGGCCAACAACAGGGCGTAGAGGCCGAGGACTTCACCTGGTGTACCCTCCTGGCTCTGTGATTCAGAGGTTTAGTGCCTCTAAATGTGGAGGTTCCCCTCAGTCACCATGGCTAGTAGCCATTGGTAGATCCATCCTCTATGAATCTATCTAATCCCCTTTTAATACAGGAAACCCTTCTGATACAGTCCTTTCTAGGAAGGTATCACTTCAGACAGCAGGTGGGCTCTTGCTGCTTCTCACACATCACAGGTATGCAAATATAGGAGATGCCTTTAGTGTGTGGTTCCCAAACTTTTTGGTATTGTGACCCATAAATCCAAATTTACTTCGTAAAGTGACCCATCCAGGAATGGCTCAAGGTTTTTTGGTGCCTTAGGCAAACTATGACCTTGCCACCCATCTATTCCAGTATACCATTTTCTACAGTGCCCAACCAGGTATTTTTCAAAAACCAACAGACATCCCACAAAGGGTGCAGCTGCCCCCACTATGAACCTTGAGCATGTGAAAGTTCATCTCCTCCTCTCTCATCTGTTCCAGAGCTGGAGTTTGAGGAGGTGCATTTGGGAGGCACTGTCTTGAGGAGATACGCAAAGATGGCAGATGGCCTTAGTGGAAGAGCAGAGAGAGAGAGAGAGACCAATTCCCAATGTCTTACCAGGACAGCATGCACTCTAGCTTCCTGTTGTCCCTCCTTCCAGTTTGTGTTAGGTGAAAATGCTGAAAAGGTGTGGTAAATCACTGTCCCCACTCCAGCAGTGGAAGGGTTAATGCAGAGAGAGAGGGGGGGGAGCAGAGGCCAGTTATTACCCCTTGGCAACATAATAAGTCCTTAGTTACTCGACGGGAGCATAAATAATGCAAAACCTAACAAGGCACGACAGATTCTCCATCAGTTGCCTTAAAGATTCAGAATAAACAAGGGGAATGCATAGATCCCAAAAGGTCTGTAGAAAGAGACATTACAGAGCTGGGAAAAGTACAGAGGAGGGCAACCAGGATGATTAGGGTGTTGGAAAGGCTGAAGTGTCTGGGACTTTTCAGTTTAGAAAAGAGGCAACTAAGAGGGGGACATGATAGAGCAGGGGTGTCAAAGGTATGGCCTGCGGCCCGGAACTGGCCCAACAAGGTCTCTAATCTGGCCTGCAAGTAGAGTGCCACCCCCACCGCCACCCTCCACACCACTCTGGTAAAGATTTACTGCTTCCTGTTGGGGTTGATCGGCAGCTCCATGAAACTGGCTTCTTTGGGGACTGAGATCAGCTGTTTTCCCCTGTTGTCGTCAGCAAAGAAGCTCAGTGCCAGGGGCAGCTCACTAGGTGAACTAGGTGTTCGCCTAGGGCGGGCCGGCCCTTAGGGTGCCAAACTGCACCCCCCGCCAAAAGTCCCCTGTCCCCGCCAAAAGTCCTGACTGGGTGACCACTGCCACCCAGAGACCAGGGTGGCAGAGCACGGAGGGCAGGAGGGGGCAGCAGCAGCAGCAACACCCCACTCGTCGCCTGGACTAGCGCATGCCCCCCGGGGATCCTGGCTCGCAGCGGAAAAGGGGCTTTCGGGGGCTGGGTGTGGATGCAAGAGTCCCCCTTTTTTAATCCCAGCGTGAGGGGTGAGAGGGATGCACACCCCATGGTTTGGGAATGGGGCGGTGGGAGAAAAGCCAGGCATTTCCTTGTCGAGCCGAGGGGGAGAGCTATTCCCACAGGCTGGTAGGATGATGATAATTTTTTTTTTACTAGATTCTTTGGGCCGGAGACAGTGAGAGCGAGGAAATCTCAAAAACCTGCAAAATGTTTGCCGTGTTTGCTTTATTAGCGCTGTTTAGTGTGGAGGCTGTGGCGGCAGCTGCTGTTGCGGTTTCTGGCTGTTTCTAAGGAACGAATAGTTGGATTTGGATGCAGCGTGACCAGCCTGCCGAGGCCAGCTGGGCAACTGCTCCCAGCTGGGGCTCCCTCGGAGGCTGGGGGTGGGGGGCAGGCAGCAGAGCAGCAGCCAGAAATCAACGCTCCCCTTTTTCTGCCCAGCTGCGGTCACGCCCACTAAATAATCCAATTTCGGTGCACTTTCCAACTGGATTTCGCTGTGTGTGTGAACTGGCAAAATCCAATTGGAAAGTGCATCCAAAGTGGGTTATTTAGCAAAGTGGCATAATGGGGCTGCCAGGGGGTGTTGCCGTTTAGCCCACAGGCAAGTTAGATAGACCTGATAAATTAGATGAGGCTGTTCTGCCCTGGGACCCAAACTCCTCTTTCCTGATCAAATGACAGCCAAGGCCAACTAGCTCTGTTCCTGCAGCTCTCACCGAATCCCCATCCCACCTGGGGCAGAATTGTGCAGGATGGGGCCCTCCGAGCAGTCAGCCCCTTTTCGGTTTTGCCCCGCAAAATGCCCACCACGGGGCAGAGAAGGGTGCCCCGGTCATCTCGCGCACACACATCGAAAACCCACTGAACAGAGTTCAGAAGGCCAGGCCAGGCGGCACTCACAGAAGGGATGGTCAGGGGGACATCAGCAGGATGGCAGCTACAGGGGAGCAGGAGGGGGAGGGGTGGAAACCACCCTGGCTATTTTTGAGGGAGAATTCAAGAGGAAACAAATACTCAAGAAACTTTTTTTTAAAAAGGTCTTTCTTTCGTTTCCTCGTTTTATTCAGATTCTGCATCTGGATTTATTTGAAAGCTGTTTCAAGGGAATAGTGTGATTTTGGTGGCTGGGCCAGGCATCTTCCTTCCCAGAAGAGCCTGCCTAACTGGAGCGCCTTTCGTGGCAATGGCTGCCCCCACAGATTTCGGTGGGTGCATGGGCGGGGGGGGGCGCCAGAAGAGATCCTCGCCTAGGGTGCAAAATAAGCTGGGGCCGGCCCTGCTCAGTGTGATCGACAGTACCACATGACTAGCTTTTCCGGTGCCTGTGATCAGCTGTCTCCTCTCCCTCTGTTGTTGCCGCACAAAGTACCTCCTGCACGTTTGTTCACAAAGACTCCAAGAGCCTCGAGGAGATCCGCAGCGTCCTGTGTTTCTGGGCTATCCTTTGCAATTGGAAGCTCCCTGCTGTGTTTTGTTTACAAAAGCTGGAAGAGGCAAATTGCCTGCTGCTGCAGTCTCACATGTGGAGAGAGTAGGGGTTTTTTTTGGTCATAATTATATTGTAATAAAATTGCATGTTTGTTAAAGATTATTTGCCTGGTAGCAATTTGAGAAGTCAGAGTCAATTAAAAAAAACCCTCTTTGAATACAGTAGTGTTGCTGTTGTTATATTCTGGTGAATCTGCATTATAAGTTTGCTGGAGTGTTATGGATGCTTTGCCTGATGGCAATTTGGATATAAGCTGCTAGCAACCCCCCTCCCCCAAAAAAAACAACCCTTTGTTTCCAGATTTTGATGCAATAATTCAGAGCAAAAGGTGGCAGTCATCAAAAACTGTTAAATAAACAAAATATTGCAAGATGTTAATGTTTTCATTATTGTTAATTGTTAATGATTAACATTTTGGGCATGTTTGTGTTTTAAGTAAAAAAAATAATGCCTTTAATTGTGTTTGTGTTCTTTATAAAGTGTATGTCTCTGGTACACGGCATTACATTTTATGACACACATGACTTGGCCCCCCAGAGTCCCATTTATGTCAGATGCGGCCCTCAAACAATTGAGTTCGACACCCTTGTGATAGAGGGTTGTAAAATTATGCATGAGATGGAAAGAGTAGATAAAGGGAAATGTTTCTCCCTCTCCCAAAACACTAGAACTCGAGGGCATCCAGTGAAGCTGACAAAAGGGAATCCTTCCTTACACAGAGAGCGATTAAAATGTGGAATTCTCTGCCAAAGTATGTAGTGAGGGCCACAGGAATAAACAGCTTTAAAAGGGGATTAGAGATATTCTTGGAGGATAAGTCTATTAATGGCTACTAGCCATGGTGACTGGGGGGAACCTCCACATTCAGAGGCACTAATTCTCTGAATCGCAGAGTCAGCACCAGGGGAAGGCCTCAGCCTCTATGCCCTGTTGTTGGTTGTCCAGAGGAACTGGTTGGCCGCTGTCATAGAATCATAGAGTTGGAAGGTGCCATCCAGGCCATCTAGTCCAACCCCCTCCTCAATGCAGGATCAGCCTAGAGCATCCCTGACAAGTGTTTGTCCAGCCACTGCCAGTGAGGGGGAGCTCACCACCTCCCTATGTAGCTGATTCCACTGTTGAATAACTGTAAAAAAGTTTTTCCTAATATCCAACCGGTACCTTCCCACCCTTAATTTAAACCCATTATTGTGAGTCCTCTCCTCTGCTGCCAACAGGAACAGCTCCCTGCTCTCCTCTAAGTGACAGCCCTTCAAAAACTTAAAAGAGAGCAATCATGCCCCCCCCCAACTTCCTTTTCTCCAGACTGAACATCCCCAAGTCCCTCAGCCTTTCCTCCCAGGGCTTGGCCTCCAGGCCCCCGATCCTCCTCCTCACCCTCCTCTGCACCTGCTCCATTCTGTCCACATCCTTTTTGAAGTGATGCCTCCAGAACTGCACACAATACTCCAGGTGCGGCCTGAACAATGCAGTGTACAGGACTATGCAGGACTATGACATCTCGCTGTTTGGATGCTATGCCTCTGTTGATACACTCCAAGACTGCAGTAGCCTTTTTCATCACTTTATCACACTGGCTGCTCATATTTAACTTATGGTCCACCCATACCCCAAGATCTTGTTCACACGCACTGCTACTCAGAAGTGTATCCCCCATCCAGTATGCATGTTCCTCATTTTTGTTACCCAGATGTAGAACTCGGCAATTATCCCTGTTAAATTGCATCTTGTTCACATCCTCCCACTCTTCCGGTGCGTCCAGATCTCATTGAATTCTGTCTCCCATCTGCTGGTGCGTTCGCTCCTCCTCCCAATTTGGTCTCATCTGCATATTTAATGGATAGCCAAATCCAAATCCCTTTACTGGCATAAAAGTAATGAATAGCCCCTCCACACCCTCATCCAGATCACTTATAAAAATATTGAAAAGTACGAGGCCCTGAATCGAGTCCTGTGTGAGACAGAATGCTGGACTAGACGGACTATCGGTCTGATCCAGCAGGGCTCTTCCTATGTTCTTAAGAGATCCCCAGTGCTGGGAAGGAGCTGATGGGAAGGGCCTCAGAGGTGGAGGACACAGATGAGAAGCAAGCAGCCAAGAGAAATATCCAAACACAGCTGTTCTTGGTCCTTCCCCCCCCCCTTCACTCACTTATCTGTAGCTTGTGAAGAGGTATCCTGCTGGATCTGAACAATGCTCTGTTTAGTTAAGCATCCTGTTTCTCATGCAGCGGCCGACAAACAAGGCATAGAGACCGTGACCTTCCTCTGATGCTGCCTCCCAGTGCTGGGATTGAGTGATATGGGCCATCGAAGAGCCTTCTCCCTTGCTCGAGTAAATGCTTTTCCTTCAAAACTATTGTATGGTAGGTTTCAAAATATTCCCAAGCACGAACGGAGATGTGACTGCGGTTCTAATTCTCTTGATTCAATTGATCACGTACTGTTGGATTGTTCGTGGCATGTATCTGCCAGGGAAAAATGGTTAAACACTTGGTTGCGTGGTAAACATCACCTTTCCAATGAAATAAAATGCCAATTTCTACTGAATGATATATCAGCAGAGATTGCCGTGGCAGTGGCTAATTTTCTAGTTGACGTGATAAGAGTGAAAAATTTGGGAAACTACGTTTTATGATTTTATAAATTAACTCAGACTTCTAGCTGATTGTGTTATTTACTGTCCTTGTTTTCTTTAATGTTTAATATTCATATGCCATTAAAGGTTTATTGATTGATTGAGTGATGTGGGTTAGTGGCTGCCTTTGGATCTCTACTCCGTGAATCCGTCTGACCCCCTTTTAAAACCATCTGGGCTAGCAGCCACCACTGCGTCCCCACGGGCACTGAACTCTGTCATTAGCTTATCAAGTGAAGAAGTATCTCGTTTTGTCCGTCCTGCATCTGTTACCCATCAACTTCATCACGATCCCCCAAGTTCTCCCATTCGTATGTAAAACTTTGGGGAAGTTGGCATCTAGATGCCTGTGTTTAGGAAGAGACCACCAATAGGCAGTGGGCAAGCATGTAAGAGCAAGGGAGGGGAAAGGATTCCCAGCGTTTTCATTTTGGGGTGGGAGGCTGTTTCTGAGTCACTTCAGTGATACAAAATGCATTTTGGGAAGACAAAGTTAGATAAAGTCGAGACATATACATTACACATATATGCACAGATTCTGAAATGCCACTGCCCTGGTACGTCTGATTCCATCATGATGTTGCTAGCTCTGCCTCCTGTGAATGGTGGGTAGGCATCGCAAGGTTTTGCCTCTTGCTTTTGCCTCAACGGTTCTCATGTTGCCTTCACTCTGGCTGCCACAGCAAGTACAGGCCCCTCTCTATTTTGAGATTTATTCGTTTTACTTCCTGTAGTCCCCACCTTTCTCCCCAATGTGGATCCAAAGTGGCTTACATTGCTCCCTTCTTCATTTTATCCTCACAACAGCCCTATGAGGTAAGTGAGGCTGAGAAGGTGTGACTGGCCCAAGGTCACCAGCAAGCTTCCATGGGAGAGTGGAGATTCGAACCTGGGCCTACCAGATTCTAGTCTGACACTCTAACTACTACACCATGCTGAATCAAGATTTTTTTAAAAAGCTTTCTTTTCCCTTCCTCCATTCTTATCTTTTTTGCCCCAGGCGGGATTGCCAACTGTCCAGTGCTCCACAAAGCACGGCTTAGTTTTCCATTGCCAGGCGAGGTAGAGGTGTCCCCTGGGACTACAACTAATGTCCAGAAGATAGAGATCAATTCCCCTGGAGAAAACGACTGCTTTAGAAGGTGGACTCTGCCCTTCCTAGGCTCCACCCCCAAAATCTCCAGGTATTTCCCAAGCAGGAGTTGGCAACCCTACAAATGAGGGCATTTTCTTAAAAATGGAGGTAATAGAGGGGGCCAGTTTTTTGTTAATTTTTTTTTATTGCTTAGCTATCATTTCCAAGATGGCTGGTACGACGCAGAGGAGTTCAGGTCAGATTAAAGAATCCCCTCTGATTTTAGGTGAAGTAATCCAAGTTGCTTGGTGGGGAGGGCCAGGAGGGTTCGCAGAGCTGTCAGATCTGCAGTGGGTCAACTTTGCCTCCATTCTCACCTCCCCTCAGTTGTAATAGCCAATCTAATGGGGGTAGAGGTGTTAATGTGATTTTGCTGTGTAATCAGTGCAAGGCATATTAATTCTAGTATTTCATGTATTCTTCTGTATAGTTTACTGATCTTAGATACGGTATGATGAACCCACCTTACCACTGTGGTCATCTGCTGAGGATCTGGTTCAGGTGCCTCTGCCTTTGAAGACGAGGCAAATGGCAACCCAGGAAAGGGCCTCCTTGGTTGTGGCACCAACTCTTTCCCCAGGGAGACTTGTCTGTCCCCTTCTGTTGCCATGTCCCACCGGCAGGTGAAGACATGTTTGTTTTGCTTGGCATTCCCTCAGTGATCCCTGCTTCCTGCCCAATGTTTTAATTGTTGATTTTATGTCTTTGTATGTATTTTAGCTCTGGTTTTAATTTCTGTTGGGTATAATGGTTTCTAAGACACATTTTTATCGTGTGTGTTTGGTTAGCCCCCTTGGTGGTTCTTAGGAGGGCAGAAAGACAGGGTATAAATTTTGTAAAATGAAATTAATACAGTCTCTGTACACAGCCTCTGGCTGAACTCAAGCCTTTCCTCTCGTTAAGTTTTATGACTTCATTAGTAAGGACAGATAAGGTTAAAGTAGCTTTGATAACTTACCTCCAGCTGTGGGAGTGAATACATTAACTGGTTTATTGTGCCTGTTGCCAGTCCTAACTACTTGAACACACTGTGAAGCTGCCTTATATTGAATCGGACCCTGGGTCGATCAGAGTCAGTATTGTCTACTCTGACTGGCGGTGGCTCTCCAGGGTCTCAGACAGAGATCTTTCCTATCACCTCCTATCTATTTTTATTATTTTTTTTTTACTGGAGTTGCAAGGAATCAAACCTAGGAACTTCTGCATGCCAGGCAGATGTTCTCATGAGTGACTGCTCACTTCTTCAGATACAGTTAGAATGGGAATCCATCTGTCCTATTTATTGGAAAGTGGAGTGATTTCAGATGCTGAATGACATTAGCTGGCAAATGACAATAGCAGGCAAATAACAATAGTGGACGTGATTGGATCTAGGTGAGATATGGAGAGGGGTAATAGGCATGGAGAAATCAGCATTGCCAATGAGACAGGAAACCTAGGTCTAGCTTCAATCCAGGTGGATTGTCTTGAGCTTCATTATCAGGAGCTGGTTTCATTTGGCATCTGAAATCACCCTGCCACATATTTTACTAGTCTTTAAGGTGCTACTGGACTCATGCTCTTTTCTGCTGCTACCGACAGACTTAACATAGCTACCCGTCTTGATCTAAGCAGATGTTCTGCCACTGAGCCACAGCTCCACCACTTGGCTTTAGTCTGACTGGCAGTAATCTCAAGATACAACAACAACAACAATAACATCCCATCTCTAAATTCTAATTATATGATTTCATCCTTTGTTTCCCTCTAAAAACTCCTTTTAAAATAAACCTAATTGGGGTGTTTTGATCAGTATCTTATGGAATGGATCTCAGGGCCAACTTTCAATAAGACTCTTATAGAATGGGAATTGATCACTTCCTGGGCTTTGATTAGCCATGCTTGATTGTTAAAAGGATTTCTTTACTTATTTAGGAGGTAGATAATGTTATAAACCATTAGTGGATGTTTTCTTTGTATTATCTTTTTGTCACTGGTTTTGTTGGCCAAATTATCATATTCTCCTATCTGTTGATTTCTTGTACCTTGAAAAGAGTCCCACACTTTCAGTAAAGTTAATTAAGCCAAAGACTTCAGTGTGGATAGATGGGAGCTTGAAAAGCAAAGTTTCCCAAATAAATGTGCTATTCAGAGCTGGTTCGTCTTAGCAGGAGTCTAGCTTAAGAGATCTGTTAATAAAGAATTAATGTAAAGAAGCAGTAAATTCTCCATGGGGCCAATCATAAATCCCTAAAACAGGTAGAAAATTAAAGATTTCATTAATGGGGGCAGGGACAGGCTTTGAAAATCCTCCCTCACCCTCCCTGCTTGTTTCCCTCATGACTGCGACAACTCTGATCAGAGAGACCAAATAGTGAGCAAAGGGGGGGAAAATCCCTGCAGTGTATATGCATTATTCACATTATACAGATTTAGAAAAATTACATGTATCTGTCTTGCAAAATTATGTTTCTGCTATTCAGGTGGCTTTGAAAGCCATTTTGGTGTAGTGGTCAAGTGCATGGACTCTAATCTGGGATAATCGGGTTTGATTCCCCACTCCTCCACATAAAGCTGCTTGTGTGACCTTGGGTTAGTCACAAGTTCTCTCACAGCCGTTCTCTGAAGAGCAGTTCTTGAAAGAGCTCTCTCAGCCCCCCCTACCTCACAGGGTGTCTGTTGTGGAGAGGGGAAGGGAAAAGAGTTTGTAAGCTGCTCTGAGACTCTGAGTGAAGGGCGGAGTATAAATCCAGTCTCCTCCTCCTCCTCCTCCTTTTTCTAGGTGGTTTTCCATTGTTTTCCCAAGCAATATATATTGCTGACTGCCAGAAAGAGATAAAATAAGCCAAGAGCAAGGGGGACTTTTTAAATGGACTTAAGTATCAATTTATTTAATTTGCACACTTTTCTCTTTGGAAGCTTCAGACATTAATTCTAGACTTCCCAAAAAGTTTTTGTGGCACTTAATAGGCTGACAGGCTGTAATCAGTAGAAAAAGTTAGTTGTGACTAGCCCCTCTTCCATTCTTTTCAATGTGACTTCAGTGCTACTGTGTTTGAAATGTACTACTTGTAAATACCTTGAGCAAGTGAGGAAAAAATGAGCAATTTAATGAATCAGCAAGTTGTGGTTTATTGGATTAAATGGGTGACAAGTTGGGGGGCCTGCGAGGAATCATGGGGGAAGGGTCAATTGGGAACTCCCCTCCACCCCCGTGCAGGATTCCCCCTCCCGGATTCTCTAAACATTCAAAGGTTTGACCAGGCTGATTTTTCCTCCCGTCTTTTTATCCTTTAATTGACCCTCAGCAGCTCTCAACATTCCATCTTTTTTGGAGCATATTTAGTCCTCATCAGGCCAGATAATTAACATTTATTCATTTGGTTACATTTCAAAGCTTCTACTTAACCGGAAAGTCCAGCCAATTGTGTCGAAGCCCCTGGTTTGTCTGTGGGTGGATCATCCACAGAGGGCCAGATGACTTCCTGTTAGAAGCAGTGATGTGAATGCATACTCTTTTTTTTAAAAAAGCATAAATTACGTAATCGTCCGAGGCCATGCAAACATGCTTTGTTTACTGTTGTTCTTGTTACAGTGCACTGTTCCTTTTCAAGAAGATGATGTAATTGTACTTAATGGCACGAAAGAGGATGTAGAAGTGCTGAAGAAAAGAATGGAAGACAGAAGACTGAAGAGCAAATTGGGGAAGGTATGTTGTCTGTGGCATCAACACACAGAGTCAGGATTTGCTTCAAGGTGTTTTGTCGCATGTGCAGAGAGAGAGAGAGAGAGAGAACACCTTTCCAAAATGATTTCAATGACCCTTATTATGGTAATGAGCTTTTTCACACTGGGCAGCCCCCCCACACACCCATGATACAGTGTACCCATCCTCCCCCCCACCCATTGGGTTATACACCCCACAGTGAATGCATCTGAGTCAGAAGTTGGTTATAGATCTTCAGGTCTTCTTTGCAGAAGAATAAGAGTAGTACTAATTGCTGGGGCTGGGAGGGAAGGTGGGATGGCATAGCCCAGTTTCAGATCTCAGAAGCTAAGCAGGGCTGTTAACAGGGAGGGGAGACCACCAAGGAAGGGTCTGCAGTGGAAGGCCACAGCAAGCCCACTCTGCTTCTCACTTGCCACGAAAGCCCCTTGCTGGGATCGCCGTAGGTCAGGTGTGACTTGACAGCACTTACTTGCATAATTGCAGTTGTGCATTTAGTATATTTCAGGTGCACACAGTTTCTCAGTTGTCCGTACAGCAGCACTGAAAGCTAGGCCAGTGCTGTTATCACCAGAATTTGGGTGGGGAAGGTGGCGGATAAGCACAGCATCATCCTGAAATGGGCCACTGGCCAGTTTCCGGGATATTTCTTATGCTGAAACCCCTACGAAGCCTATTGCGCTTAGTCTGATGCCACCAGGCGCGTCTCTTCATCGTAGCTGAGAATGCTTAGTTGGACCCAGTTAACACAGTGATGTCTTGCCTGGGAGGAGCCTTCTTGCTGTATGAAACTGCTTCATGAATTTGGGGCTACTGTGAGCCTGGAACCTGGGACACTCTCAGGCTAAAACGAGACCTTTCAACACATAAGTAAAATTTCCCCGGTGCTTTCTTCTTAACCACAAGTCGCTTCTCATGCTGTTTTTTTAATTTCACTCAAAATCACCCACGTAGACAGGAAAGCACCTGGGTTGGGGGGACCAGCAACATCAATGACAGCTCCTTCCAGTCCTGGACCCGAGAAGTGCCAGCAACTACAACTCATTAGCTTTCATTTTTATTTATTTACATTATTTATAGTCCGCCTTTCTCATTTGGCCTCAAGGTGGATTACAATAGAGTGCGTCAATACAATACAGACTGGGGCATTCAGTGAACGGTGCAACAGGAATTAGGGCTGTAGAAGCAACCAGAAGTCTTAAGAACAGAACTGAAGCAAAGCATAAGTATTAACATGACACATTAAATGGCCCCACTGGTGGACCTCCTGATGGCACCTGGTATTTCTGGCCACTGTGTGACAGAGTGTTGGACTGGATGGGCCAGTGGCCTGATCCAACATTGGCTTCGTTTATGTTCTTATGGTGCAAAAATTACATAGTTGGATCCAGTGTCCCTTCTAAGCTGTGGAGTCTTGTGAGCAGCAATTCTACTTTGTGAGGCACTGGCATTAAAGTTGTGTGTAAGCGATTGGGCAGAAATTAGTTTGCTCTGGAGCCATCCTTCCTGAGCTAAGACAAAAATGTGTGAGCTGGAGGCTAAAAACCGGCAGACTTTGATCCCCAGTCATACCGAAAGCCAACCTTCCCATTGGACGGTAAAGAACTCACACTAACTCAGCTTAGAGGGAACAGTGGCCTAGTTGCAGTATGTCACACACAGTAGTATGGACTGCAGTCCCCAGTCGTTTCTTCCGGTAACTTTGTGAAACATTTAGCATAGTGTGACTCTTTTGCCTGGGTAGAAAAGCCCTCTCAAATATTGCAATTTTGCATAGTTTGCAGAAAGCCAGGAGAGTGGGAACCTCCCTGACCTCCTTGGCCAGGCCATTCCATAAGGTGGGGACTACAGCGGAGAGGGCACTTGTAGGGGCAGTCGCTGGCTTGCCCATTTGCAGGTTGGCACCTGTAGAAGGCCTTGCTCAGAGGAACGAAGCTGTTGTGGCAGAACGTAGGAGAGAGGCAGTCCTGCAGATATGAGGGACTAAGGCCAGGAGGGCTTTGTGTGTGTAGCTAGTGCTGGTTTAACAGTGGGGTGTGTTGCCGCAGTGCCATGGCCTCTAAAGAGCAGCGACCGTCTTGGCCACTGCCACTGTACTTCGGATGGAGCCAGCTCTGGCCAGCACAATGCTGAGTCCCCCCCACACACATTTTCTTTCCACGCTCAGGCCAGGAAAGTCTGCCTCCTGATGTTTCCAGCTGTTCCTAGTGGCCAAGATGAGCAAAAATGTATTGACAAAAATGCAAAGCAGTCCAAGCTGGGTCCCAGCTGTGTAATCGCATGGGGCAGAAGGCACATTTGCACCAAGGATGCTGATGGCCTTTCTGCAGGTCCCAACCGGGTACATGTGCAGTCCAGACTGGATAGCTACGGGCCCGTGATCCCAGCCCCCTCCCCCTTTTTAACGAACATAAGTACTGATCTGCGGGATCTGACCATGGGCTATCTAGACCAGCACTTTGCAGTGACCTGCCAGATGGGTCTGAAGCCAGGTGTGTTCGTGTGTCTCTCTCCCTGGATCCCAGCCTCGCCTTGCCATGGTGTAAAGCCATTCAGCTTAAGCCCAGCAACTGCATTCTGGTCTGACAGAAGAACCTGCAGCTCTTCCAAAGGAGGGCAGCTGACACTGTCCAGTTCTTCTGGACCAGAAACCATCTCTCTCCTCCTGCTCATGTCCCTAACCCCAGGGCTCTTTTTGGGCAGGAAAGCACAGGAACTGAGTTCCGGCTGGCTCCTGAATTGGCCACGCCCAGAAGGAACTCATTGGCAAAACAGGCCACACCCAACAGCAGAAACTCATTAGGATTGGCTATATTAGGGGTGTGTGGCCTAACATGCAAAGGAGTTCCTGCTACAAAAGAAGCCCTGGGGTTTTCACAACAAACAAGGTAAACAGAATAAGAAGGAAAAGGTGGGTGTGACTAGATGACCAGACTTCTGGTAACATGGGGTGTGGCCTAATATGCTAATGAGCTGTGCTGACAGGGGTGTGGCCTGATATGCTAATTAGTACCTGCTGGGCTTTTTCTACAAAAAAAGCCCTGCCTAACCCATTCATCAAAGCATGCTTTTAGGAATGACAACCGTTGTGGTTTTACAGTTACTGTCACATGTTCTTGCTTGACTGTTCTGGTTTTTAGAAAAACCAAAGTTTCCCCCCGTAAAGGTCCTCTTTCAGTTTTGAATTTGGCTTCCTGTTTGAAACCTTGCTCAGAAAATGAAGCTCCAGAAAAGCATGTGTTTCTGGCCGCAGCATTCATTGTTTAGTAGTCAAGTAAGGAAAGTTTCCACGTGGGTAGCCAGGTGCCACCCAGGCATACTCTGCTGCTAGGCACCTTGGTGGTGGGAGTTTAGTAAGTCCACTGCACAGGATGCATCTTCTCCTACGAGTCTTTGGGGGGGGAGCCATTTGGGGAAAGGCAGTGTCTGTTGCTACTCCCAAGAACACTTAAAACATAAGAACATAAGAACATAAGAGAAGCCAATGTTGAATCAGGCCAATGGCCCATCTAGTCCAACACTCTGTCACACAGTGGCCAAAATATACCAGGTGCCATCAGGAGGTCCAGCAGTGGGGCCAGGGCACCAGAAGCCCTCCCACTGCTGCCCCCTCCAGCACCAAGAATAGAGTGCATCACCTGCCCCAGACTGAGAGTTCCCATCTATACCCTGTGGCTAATAGCCACTGATGGACTTCTGCTCCATATGTTTATCTAATTCCCTCTTGAAACTGTCCATGCTTGCAGCTGCCACGACCTCCTGTGGCAGTGAATTCCATATGTTAATCACTCTTTGGGTGAAGAAGTATTTCCTTTTATCTGTTCTAACTTGGGTGCCTCCCTGAAAATGGGGCTGACTCAGCAGCATCACTCGCCTGTTCTGGAGCTAATAAGGTACCTGTCTAGCCAGGCTGAATGCAGTTCCTGGGTTTGCTACTTTTCTGGGTCCACACAAAGAGGGGGAGAGCTTTGTTGCCTGCCACCATCGAGCAGCAGAACATGGACGGTGACATCCTCCTCCAGCTTGGAGGGTCAAAAGTTGGGTAGGCCCTCTAACCCTGGAATGGGTTGCTGGACTAGGTGGACCACTGGTCTGATCCAGCAGAGCTTTTCTTAAACACACAACAAGAAGAGAAGAGATTGAATTTATACCCTGCCCTTCACTACCCAAAGGAGTCTCAGAGCAGCTTACAATCCCTTTCCCTTCCTCTCCCCACAACAGACACCCTGTGAGGTAGGTGGGGCTGAGAGAGCTGTCTCGAGAACTGCTCCTGAGAGAACTTGTAACTGACCCAGGGTCACACCAGCAGCTTTATGTGGAGGAGTGGGGAATCAAACCTGGTTCTCCCAGATTAAAGTCCATGCTCCTAACCACGACACCAAAAAGAAGCTGCCATGTACTGATTCAGGCTGTTGGCCCCTCAAGGTCTGTATTGTCTACTCAGACTTGCAGCCACTTTCCATCGTGTCAGGTGGAAGGTCTTTCACTCTACCTACTCCCTGATTCTTAACTGGACATGCCAGGGATTGAACCCAGTGACCTTCTGCATTCCAAACAAGTGCTCTGCCACTGAGCCGCAGCTTACCCTTACCCATTTGGAATGAACATTTTAGACACAAAGCACATGTTTGACTTTTATCCATTGTAATACTGACTGCTACGCTTTCAGTTCTGTGACTCCACTGTCTTCTTCCTGCATTCTTTTTCTCTGTATTTTGTCAGACGTTTCTGGTTTATTGTTTCCCTGTTTGTGCTTGCAAAACTCGTTCTTAAGGGAGTGGGCCAGAAAGTAGCTGCAGAAGTCCATTGCACAGATGGTGTACCTTGGGCCATTTTCTGTTTCCCAGCAAGTGCTTTCAGAATGCAGGGAAAGCTGTGTAACATCAGAAGCAGCTATCTTAATTCCAAGAAGCAGTAGACATATCCAATTTTCAATAAGTACATACGGTTCTTCTCGGTCTCAGTCATTTATTTGGCTGATGAGGAGACAAGGGGTATCAGAGGCAGGGAGAGACCTGTCTTCCCCACCCTTACTAGCTAGTCTTCTCAGTCCTTTGCTGCCACCTGCTGGAAGAAACACAGGCAAACATTTGTGTTGTGATTGACCCGTGTCTTACCCTTCTGCTCAGCACGGTTTAATGCCTTGTTCTGGGAAAGGTCCTCCGACTTCACTGGCTCTACTACCAGAAGAAGGGTTAAAGGAGGGCTCCTTAAATTGGTGGAGGAATAACACCTTTGATGATCAAAGCTTGAGTCCAGTGGCACCTTGAAGACCAACAGAGTTTAATTCTGGCTATAAGCTTCTGTGTGCAGGCACACTTCATCAGATACACTTCATCGGGTCTTTGATGATTGTATTCTTAGGATACATGCCACCCTGTCTTATAAATTACATTACACGGCATCTTTGAGGCATGTGTAATACAGTAGGTCTTGTCCTTTTTGAAGTAGGACCCCTCCTGCCTTTAGTAAAGGTAAAGGTAAAGGTTCCCTTGCTCGAAAGCCAGTTGAATCCGACTCTAGGGTTGCGGTGCTCATCTCCGTTTCAAAGCCGAAGAGCCAGCGCTGTCTGAAGACGTTTCCGTGGTCATGTGGCTGGCATGACTAAACACCGAGGCACACGGAACGCTGTTACCTTCCCACCGAAGTGGTACCTGTTTATCTACTTGCAATTTCTTGCTTTCGAACTGCTAGGTTGGCAGGAGCTGGAACTAGAGACGGGAGCTCACGCCGTCATGCGGCACCCGGGTCTCGAACTGCTGAACTACTGACCTTCCACAGCCTGCAGTTCAGCGTCTTAACCACTTGAGCCACTGCAGCTCCTGCCTGCCTTTAGTACCCTCTTGTAAAATAATAAATAAAATGCAAGAATCTCACTTCAGTTAACACTGAAGAAGTTTATACATTTTCCCACTTTTAATAATTGTCAACGTATAGTAAATATGAGCCCAACTTGGATAGCTCAGGCTAGCCAGATCTTGTCCGATCTCAGAAGCTAAGCAGGGTCAGCCCTGGTTAGTGTGCGGATGGGAGGCCACCAAGGAAGTCTAGGGTCTCTGTGAAGAGGCAAGCACTCCTGAATGTGACTTGCCTTGAAAAGGCCACAGGGTTGCCATAAGTCAGCTGCGCTTTGACAGCTCCCCCAAAAAGAGTAAACATTGCTACATGTTTAAGAGTGTGACAAACATCCCCGTCAGCCCATGGAATGCAGCCGACACACAGCTCCCTGCCTCTCCTCGCCTGCCTGCCTTCCTTTCCATCCCTGTATGTATTTCCTCTCCCTCCTCATTCACAGTTAACTTTTGCCAGCTCCAGCTTGTGCAGTTCCTGGAGACTTGGCAGCAGAGTGTGGGAAGGCTGGAGTTTGGGGAAGGGATGGAGCTTGGCAGACTTGTGGATGCCGCGCAGTCTGTCTTCTGAAGCTGCCGTTTTCTCCAGGCAAACTAATCTCTGTAGTGTGGAGATCAGTTGTAGTTCCGGGAGATCTCCAAACCCTTCCTGGAAGCTGGCAAGCCCTATTCATGAGGGGGGGAAACCAGCTTTCTCTCTGCCTTTCTCTTCTTTCAGCAGCAAACCATATGCTTGAGGAACTATTGCTTTTCATAGCAGCTGCAAGACAGAGGGACCCTTATTCCCTTTCTCTAGGTCTACCAGTGGTTACTAGCCATGGTGACTGAAGGGAACCTGCACATTTAGAGGCAGTATACCTCTGAATCCCAGAGACGGGAGGCAACATCAGGGGAAGGCCTCAGCCTCTATGCCCTGTTGTTGGCCCTCTGGAGGAACTGGTTGTTCACTGTGTGAGACAGGATGCTGGACCAGATGGACCATTGGTCTGATCCAGCAGGGCTCTAATTATGTTCTTTGGGGTCAGAGATCTGCCCTGTCCTCCAGACCTGAAGCTGCCATCTTCTGGCTCCTTGGTACCACTAGTGATCCTCAATCTGAGGGGAGTGGTGGCCTCATGTATCAAACTGAGTTGCTGCAGACACTGGGCCAGTATCCTGGTCAAATTCATGGAGGGGGGGGCCTCCCACAAGGCACCTGGGCCTCTCAATGAAAGGGCTGGGGCTGCTGCTGTTACCATGGTGACTTTGCATCTCAATGTGACCTAGGAATGTTTTCCCTTTCTATTGGAAGATATTTATCCCATGGCTCCCAGGTCAGGCCAAGGCTGCTTCTGTTACCATGGTGACTTTGCATCTCAACGTGACCTGGGAAGGTTTTCCCTTTCTATTAGGAGATATTTATCTCATGGCTCCCAGGTCAGGCCAAGGCACTGTGGTTGACAAGAGATTAGCTCACCTAAAAGTCTTTGACAGTGGTTTCCGTGCCAACCACAGACAGGATCCACTGGGGAAGCCCTGATATCTCACAGGAGGACCTCCTGCAAGATGACATCCAGGCTTCCCAGTGAACCTGCCAGCATACTGCAATTGTTTCGGCAACCACAACTCCTCCATTTGGAAGACAGCATCCCAGTCGGCTTCACTGAGGTTGGGGCTGGGTGTCTGGCATGTGGGCTTCCTTGCATGTGTTGCTGCAGCCCTGCCTGCAAGTGAGTGGGCCAGGACCCGTAGTTAGAGAACCAGTGATACAGTCAACAATTGACCGTATTTGTACTCGGCCAGCTGCCAGCACAATGCACACGGCTTTCCCCCCATGTTCTTCTTCTTGTAGCAGTCCCTTTTGAACTCTGGAAAGACGATTCTTGTGAGTCAAAGGATCCACATAGACAAAAAGGCACGCAGCTCAGAGGCTTGCAGTAGGGAGACACGGGGGGAATTGTCCCCTCGTTCCCCTTTGCTCATGGGTTTCAGGGAGGCAGGGCTGGTTTCAGCTAATTCCTCCACTTCACTGCAACCCAGTCTGCATGCCTTTATATCCACGTGGGTCCCAAGCTACTAGACATTATCTTTTTGAGGGGCTGAAGGAAAAGCAAGGGGGAGGAAGTGGGGCCAATCCACACCCACTAGGCCCTTTTCGGGGCAGTTGGCCAGATGTGTGTGTTAAGTGCTGTCAAGTCGCTTCCAGCCTATGGGGACCCTATGAATGAATGACCTCCAGAGTGTCCAAACGTCAGCAGCCTCACTCAGGTCTTACATACTGAGGGCCCTCGTGGCTTCCTTGGCTGAGTCAGTCCATCACGTGTTGGGTGTTCTTCTTTTCCTGCTGCCTTCAACTTTTCCTGGTGACTCTTGTCCTTTCCAATGACTCTTGTCTTCTCATAACATGACCAATGTACGGTAGCCTCAGTTTAGCCATTTTAGCTTCTAGGGAAAGTTCAGGCTTAATCTAGAATCCACTTCTTTGTATTTTTTGGTGGCCCATGGTATCTGTAAAACCCTCCTCCAACCCCACATTTCAAATGAATCAACTTTCTTCCTGCCAGCCCTCTTTACTGCCTAACTTTCACACCCATGCATAGTAATGGGGAATAGGATGGTATGAATTATCTTGATCTCGGTCACCAGCGACAGATCCCCTACGCTTAAGGATCTTTTCTAGCTCCTTCGTGGCTGTCCTTCCCAGTCTCTGTCTGCTTCTGATTTCTAGGCTGCAGTCTCCCCTTTGCTTGGTGATGAAGCCAAGGAACAGGAAATCTTGAACAACTTCAGTTTCTTGGTCATCAGTCTTAAAGTTGTGTAACTTCCCCATAGTCATTACTTTTGTCTTCTTGATGTTCAGCTGTAACCCTGCTTTGGCACTTTCTGCTCTGACCTGCATCAGGAGTTATTTGAAGTCTTGGCCAGATACAACCCCCATATATGTAGTTTGGGGTAGTGATCCCGTCTTTTGGAATATTCGCCCAATTTTGGAATATTCGCTCAATTGTTGGGCACCTCTTTGCTGTGTGAATCTTGGGGCCAAAAGGGTGGAGCCTATAGAGGAGGTAAGGCACTCCATTATACCAGGCAGACATTTTAATTACTCTGTTACACACACACACACATGGAAAGGTCTGGGGAGGAGATGAAAAACCTTATCATAGTGTTTATTTTGACAGGCAACAATCTGCTTCAATAGACAAGGAGCACCACAGACTCTTCTGTCTAATGAAAACTAATTTAATCACCATGTTTGGAGGCAGAGTTCTGGCTTTATAGTTGTAAAAAATTATAGCTCACTACACTGGCCAAAGGCAGGCATTTTGGTTAGCGACCATCAGCAATATACAAATGATAATTACAACAGCCGCACTTTACAACCCAGCGGCAGCACTCATAACTGAAGAAGTTGAACAGTGCCACCCCGGCAGAGCTAGCCAGCTGTGATGGCCAGGTGCTTTCTCAGCTCCCCACCCACCCTATCACTCTTTCCAGTAGCAGTGACCAAGCTGATCTTACTTGTGGCATGGGTTGGGAGTGGTCAGGTAAGGCAATGTTAACAAATAAGTGTGGTAGATTAACATGCTGCTATTGCAGAGGAAGCCTGGGAAGGCAGAATGGGAATCAAAAGTAAATTTCTATTCCTCTCCTCTTCTCCTGGAATGATTCACACCACCACTTTCCTTTCACAGCCCAAAAAATGCACTGGACATGATGTCATTGCATCGCAGCAACACTCTGGTATTTGGGCAAAAACTGTATGGTAGAAGCCATTTTTACCATAGAGTTGTTGTCCAAATGCCAGAATGTTGCCGTGATACTGGCGACACGATGGCATCACTTCCAGTCCACACCGGAGGTGACATCACCATGTTGCCAGCAATGTGGCCTAGGCCTCCATCCCGCTCCTGGTAAGTCTGCCCCCAACCCAGCCAGTTGCCAGGAAGAAACTTGGGATATAATCCTCAATCCTTTCACAAGTCCCTAAGGTAACACAGGACACTTAGAGAGAGTAGGTGCACCCTTTGTTCTTAAGGGATGAGTCTTCCTCTTGAGCCTATTGCTTCCCTGTATCTCATAGGTCCACTTCCAGGGAGCAGTCAGTATGCTCAGTGTAATTTTGGCTAAGCAGATATCCGGTGTAGTATGAAAAGCAGAGAGTAGGTATCTGGAACAAAATCCTTTGTATAAAGCATAGCAGGATGTAAGGTTTTTCTAATTATCAAGTGTATGCCGAGATATTGTCATTGTTGGCCTCATGTTGGCCTTTGTTGTTTCAGAAACCCAAGAAACCAAAAGCAGCAGAGACCACTGTGAAATCTGATGTTGTCGAAGGTAAAGTGATGGTCATGTGGAATTTTGTTTTTCGTATTTTTATCCCACCCATCCCGTGCGCAGGCTCAGGGCGCGTCACATCATCTTCAACAATACAGTAAGGTTTAAAAGCACAATATAAACATTTAAAATCAGTAGTTATAGCTACTGGTGAAAGTTCCAACCCATTAATACTGATGGATATGGCCAGTTGCCGAAAGATGGATGGCCAGTAGGTGAGTGGCAACAAAAAGCCCTTTTCTCAGTGCTGTTTCAGAGGGTAGCCATGCTGCTCTGCAGTAGCAGAGCTAGATTTGATTCCAGTAGGACCTTAAAGACCAACAAGGTTTTCGGAGTATAAACTTGCAACCGTCAAAGCTCTCTTCATCAGATACAAGTGGGAACCACATATCCCAGTCTGAAGGTGGGAGGAGCGTTGCAAAGAAACGAATCAGGATGCAGAAGAGCAATGCAAAATGTAATCAGCTTGGTTAGAGCAGAGAATTAAAGCTTATGGGCAGAAAATGAGCATCTGTAGTGAGACAAGAATCCTGTGTCCCTGTTCAGCCCGAGGGGTGGTGGTGGTTCATTCCGAATTTGTGAATGAACTAAAGTTCGGCAATCTCACGTTGTAATCTTTTCTAGTTGCTGGTTTGTATCCTAGCAGCGTACCCACCCAGTCTTTCCCACTTACCTTCCTCACTGTAGCTTTTGTCTTACAGTTCTTTTGTCCAGGTGAGTTCCACAGACCTGAGCACAGCCTCCTCCCTCTTTCATCAACACAAATGCTGGGAGGATCCAACTTTTATCCCTTTGAATGCAGTCACTGCTGGACTGTCCTTCAGTTTAGTTGAAGGGGATCCAAGCACCATCCCTCCAAATTGTGCTTCTGTTGTAAGGAAAGTTGACATCCCCGGCAAACAGTCGACAGTATTCCATTGCTTTTTTAAAAAAACAAACAATTCCTTCCCCCCGGCTACCACAACTAGCTTGTGGCAGTACGGAGGTGATAGGAATCTGTTGCCTAGTCTCAGTGATTTCACCCAGACCTGGATAGCCCAGGATAGCCCGATCCCATCAGATCTCAGAAGCTGAGCACAGTCAGCCTTGGCTAGTATTTGGAAAAGCAACCTCCAAGGAATACCAGGGTGGTGATGCAGAGGTAGGCAATGGCAAACCACCTCTGAAACATCTCTTGCCTTAAAAACAAGTCTAGCTCAGCACCTAGTGCTGCATAATGCTAAAAGATCTAGAACTTCTGGTTGCCAGACAATCTTAGGGTCTCCTGGCTATTCTACACATAATAGGAGGACAAAAAGGGGGGGGCGAAGAAAAACTCAACTCCAGGGGCCAGGTCTACCCACCAGAGGCTTCCAAATGGGAGACTGGGGCTCTGGAGAACAGGTCTACCTGCCAGAGGCTTCTGTGAATAGACTTGGCCTCTGGAGAACAGGTTTACCCACCGTAGGCTTCTATGGGTAGACCTAGCCTCCAGAGAACAGGCCTACCCACCTTAGGCTAGCCTCTGGAAAACAGGGCTACCCGCCAGAGGCTTCTGTGAGTAGACTTGGCCTCCGGAGAACAGGTCTACCCGCCCTAGGCTTCTATGAGTAGACCTAGCCTCCAGAGAACAGGGCTACCCACCTTCGGCTGACCTCCGGAAAACAGGGCTACCCGCCAGAGGCTTCTGTGAGTAGACTTGGCCTCTGGAGAACAGGTCTACCCGCCCTAGGCTTCTATGAGTAGACCTAGCCTCCAGAGAACAGGCCTACCCATCTTAGGCTGGCCTCCGGAAAACAGGGCTACCCGCCAGAGGCTTCTGTGAGTAGACTTGGCCTCTGGAGAACAGGTTTGCCTGCCCTAGGCTTCTATGAGTAGACCTAGCCTCCAGAGAACAGGCCTATGCGATTTAGGCTGGCCTCCAGAAAACAGGGCTTCCCGCCAGAGGCTTCTGTAAGTAGACTTGGCCTCTGGAGAACAGGTCTACCCGCCCTAGGCTTCTATGAGTAGACCTAGCTTCCAGAGAACAGGCCTACCCATCTTAGGCTGGCCTCCAGAAAACAGGGCTACCCGCCAGAGGCTTCTGTGAGTAGACTTGGCCTCTGAAGAACAGGTTTACCTGCCCTAGGCTTCTATGAGTAGATCTAACGTCCAGAGATCAGGCCTTCGCACTTTAGGCTGGCCTATGGCAAACAGGTCTACCTGCCAGAGGCTTCTGTGAGGAGACTTGGCCTCTAGGGAACAGGTCTACCCACCCTAGGCTTCTATGAGTAGACCTAGCCTCCAGAGAACAGGCCTACCCACCTTAGGCTGGCCTCTGGAAAACAGGGCTACCCGCCAGAGGCTTCCAGATGGGGAGACCTGACCTCTGGATAACAGGTCTACCTGTCCTAAGCTTCTATGGGTAGACCTGGCCTCCATAAATGAAAATATATTTTTGATAATATTTCTCTTTAAGTTAGCCTGACCCTTCAAATGGTGCCATTCTACACACAGTGCCAAGTGATAATGATTAATTATTATTATTGTGGTTTCACCACCTTTGGTGACATTACTCTCCGTCCCCATCCCTGTGCCACTGATTTATTTTAAAAGCTGCTTTAAGTGCCTTTGGGCAAGAAAGCAGGATATACATTTCAGTAATAACAGGGTGTGTGTGGATGAGAGAAATACATGAGCTTTGCCATTGATTTGAATAGGACACAGCTTGCAGCTTTATCTTTTAATCTCCTGGCACATGCCTCTTCTGTCCTTACCTTTCTTTTTTCCTTCTTTTAAAAAAAGATTCACCTGGACCATCGAATGCGAATGAAGGAAAGGATGCCACAAGCATTAATTCTGGAGAGAAGAGGAATATTGCCTTCTGCAAGGGCACAGGTTGGTGCATCCTCTGCAATGCAATGCATTATGGTTGTGAGCAATCTTTTGTTAGCCACTCACAACCAAATATTTCTTGAAGCTGGTACAAGCCTAGGGTTACATCCAGCCAGCCCTTCAGGTTTAATCTCACCCAGTTCTCCTCCTTGCTGCGGCCCCTGTCTTTTGTCCTTGTAGCTGAGTCCTAGCACATGGCTCATTAGATGTTCCGTTATATTGAGCGTATCGGCCCACACTGTGAAGAAGAGAGAACAGACACCCTGTGTGGTAGGTGGGGCTGAGAGAGCTCTTTCGAGAACTGCTCCTGAGAGAACAGCTCTGACAGAACTTGTGACTGACCCAAGCAGGGCTCCCTCTAAGCTGTGGAGTCTTGTGAGCAAAAAATTCTACTTTATGAGCTACTGGCATTGAAGTCGTGAGCGAGCGATTTGGCTACTGCATAAATTAGTTTGCTCTGGAGCCATCCTTCCGGAATGAAGACAAAAATGTGTGAGCCGGGGGCTAAAAAACTGTGAGCTAGCTCACACTAACTCAGCTTAGAGGGAACACTGGACCCAGGGTCACACCAGCAGCTCCATGTGGAGGAGTGGGGAATCAAACCCAGTTCTCCCAGATTAGAGTCCATGCTTCTAACCACTACACCAAACTGGATGTCTCTCCATATGGACTATTCATATGTCTCTTCATATGGTCTATTATGTATTTATTTATAGTCCACTTTTCTCACTTTTTGGCAGTCAGAAAAGACCCCATCCTCCTTTTTCACCAAGGGAAAACCTGATTGGATCCAGTCCGTAACACACCACATTCCTTAGCCAAGGTTAAAGGATCAGAATGAGCCATGGGATTATAGGTGCCACTCTCTCCCCTCTTAAGCATCTCCTGCCGGCTCTAACTATGACGACACCGGCCATAACAGTCGCTGACACTAAGCAGAGATAAGCAAGGTCCCGTTTTTAAGCAAGAGTTTGAAGCTGGTCAGCTGGCTTGGAAAGCTTCCTTGTAGATCATGAACCCTATAGCTCCCTTGTTCCAGAAACCATTCGAATTTCTGCATGGTTATCGTCGTCGTTGGATAACGCCTATGCTTAATATGCACAAAAAAATGAAACGTGAAAAGATTCATCTTAGTTCAGTTTGGATGTCTTGTTTGGTTCCTGTATGTTTAAATTATGCATGATCTTTGTATTCTTTTTTAATTTTAAAACTTCTGTTATTACTTATGTTAAGATTGCGACAGCCTTTGCAATGTGAAACTATCTTAGTACCTGTCAAAGTCAGCCCTGAAATGTAGTCCTATCTTTCTCATCTCTCTACACGTGCATGCAGTTTTAAGGGTGCAGTTTGGCCACTGATTGACATTTGCTACTATTTGGTGGTGGTTGTTTTTTTCCTGCAGCAGTCGAGGGGAGCACATTGCCTGCATCTGGAAAAGACGGCAAAAATGCACCTGGGCCCCTCAAGCGACCTGCTACCAACAAGGAGGAGAAATCAGAAGCATACAAGTCTATTTTTACTTCCCACAGCTCTGCCAAACGCTCCAAGGAACAGTCTTCCAACTGGATTACTCACACAGCTTACTATTTCTGAAGCAGCCCAAGTGCATGATTCCTAGCAAGTCCTGCTTTACCTCTGAAAAGGAAGGTCTTTGTAATGCGGTTTCGTGCAGGGATCAGTAGATTCAAAAGTAGGTGAAGTAGATAAGAAAAAATAAACCATTATTCAGATTGGCTTTGCTTGTAGCGGAAGAGATGATTTGAAATACCAGTCTTTAAGATCACTGCCTGTTACCCTTTCTCACAGCTGATGTATTTATTCAATTTTTATTGTTCCTGTTTCATTTTCATAATTGGGACATGTGTATCATATGAGTACAGAAACAGAAGACAGGATTCCAGCACCTAAGCTGTGTGACCACCACCCAATATCTGGCAAGCCGGCTGTCTTTGTAATCAGCCCTCTTTGGGTAGGAAATTGTAGGCTGGAGACCCAGACAAGTAAGGCAGGAGTCCAGCATCACACAGACACCCTTCCTGCCCAGTTTTTCTTCAGACTTGGTGTAGATGGGGCAAGATGCAATCTGAGAAGGTTCCAACGAACAGGACCTTGGACTAGCCCCTTCCCTTACTATAAGGCGACTTTAGTGAGCCCTGCTTTTCCCCATCAGCAGTAATCCAGTGTTCACAGGATGTGGGCTGTTTCATAGCCAGGTGATAAGCAGCTTGGCAGGCTGTGTCCTGGCTGTTCCACTAGTAACAGGTATCTCTCCTCCCAGTTTTTCGGGTGTGGAGTGTTACTAAAAATTCCACTTCCATTCTTTCCTGTCTTTTGCAACTTCCTAATGTCTTTCTCCTTACAAATAAAACACAGTATGATACCATGTTTTCCTAAATGGTGGTGTGCGTAATGGATTCTCCAAAGGCCAACGGTGCATTGTCACTGCAGGTATTATTCTCTGTGCAGTTTTCATTTGCGTTGCCTGCACCTGCTTGTTTATTTTCCCGCGTATCTCATGCTGACTTTCCATATCTGCTGCGCCATGCTAAAGTACGTACGCAAGTGCCGTCCAGTTGCAACCGACTTATGGCCACCCCAGCAGGGGCCTTCCAAGGCCAGTGAGAAGCAGAGGTGTCTTGCCATCACCTTCCTCTGCAGAGCCGTCCTTGGTGGTCTCCCATCCTCTTACCAGCCCTGCTTGGCTTCCGAGACCTGAAGAGATCAGGCTATCCCATGCTGTCTTCCATCTACCCTGAAGTAAGTGCTCTCTTTTTTCCAAGGCACCTTCTTGAAATTAGTTCGGCTTGGAACCTCTCCAGTCCCCGTTCACCCTCCACCCATGGACCACATCCCACTTGGCTGTGTGTCTCCAACCCAGTCTCACATTGCTGGCCCTTCCCGCCCTCTTCAGCCATTGTGTTCTGTGCAATTTGCTCTCTGTTCCCGGCATCCAGGACTGGAGTGTTGTCAATTGCACGGGAGAGGTGCAGCATGCTAGGTGCCGAGGCACTGTGGTCGTGGAAAGTGCCATCAAGTCGTGTCTGATTCAGGGCAATTCTGTAGGGTTTTCAAGGCAAGAGACGTTAAACGGTGGTTTTCCATTGCCTGCCTCTGCCTAGCAACCCTAGACTTCCTTGGCGGTCTCCCTTCCAAGTACTAGCCGGGGCCGACCCTGCTTAGCTTCTGAGATCTGGTGAGATCAGGCTCGCCTGGGCTGTCTGGGTCTGGGCCCGAGCTGCTGTCCCTCCCCCAGCCCCAAGGGCAAAGGCAGAGTCTCCCGTGCAAGCCCGTTGCCAGATGTAGGGGTTTTGTCTTGGGTTTCAACAAGACAGGCCTGGATTCAAATCCCTGCTTAACCACAAAATCTACTGGGTGATGGTGATGGTCTAATCACTACCGCTCAGCGTAACGTACTCTGCAGGGTTGTCGTGCAGATAAAACAAGGGAAGTCAGCTTGAGTTTTTTTGATTTTCAAATGGTTTGAACTGGACCCTGCTTCTAAACTTCCTCTGCTTTTCAACACCAACTTGCCGAGGAAGCTCCCTTTTCTACCTCCCCAATGTTAAAAGGCAAGACTCATCAGTTAACACTGAGGAAGGGGTTTTTTTTACAAAAAAATTGTGGTTAGCATATATAAATATATGTTATTATTGAGCAACAGGACGCAGCAGTGTGGTGTGGTGTCGGACCAAGATCTGGGAGACCCAGATTCAAATCCCAACTCTGCCATGGAATCTTGCTGGGTGACCTTGGGCCAGTCACACTCTCTCAGCCTAAGGAGGATAAAACGGAGGAGGGGAGAATGACGTAAGCCACCGAGGGTCTCCACCCCTGGGGAGAAAGACAGAGGACACCTCAAAAGAAGTAAATAAATTTCCTGGCCACTTTGCACTTTGTGTGCAGAAGCACACCCAGATTTGCCTTCAGGCCTTTCAGGATCTCCTCTCCTAGCTCATCCTCTTCCACCTCCACCTTCCCAGCCTCAAGCTCTACTAAGGAGAAAGCCGCAACTCTTTCGGGATCTCCCACCTGCATTTTGAGAAGTGATCTAAAAAAGAAAGAAAGCAGGTCCACTCGCCGGCCCTTCCCACCCTCTTCGGCCACAGTTCTCCTCGCCCTCTGCTCTCTTGGCCTGGCATTGACAGCTGGGGAGCCATCAGGCCCATGGTTAGAGGTGCAAAGGGGCTTTAGATAGTCTCAGCCAACAGATTAAACAAAAGTAAAGTCTGTACTGCAGTGCTCAATATCGTAACCTACCGGCAAGCTTTGGCTGGAGGTGTACATCACTTTGAGATTATGTGGAACGGTGCCAAAGCCAGTCTTGGCCGCTGTCTTCACACATATGCAGGTATAGACTGTGAAACTGGGTTTATCACAAGAACCTCTCGCCTCTGCCCCTTTCCCCCTGGTATGCACCATTTCCATTTGAATGGCTGTGAACGTGGACAATTGCAGCAATATTCCAGTAGTGGTGGTGACTTACTGCACACAGTGGGAAAGAGTCATAGCTCGCTCAGTGGCAGAATATCTGCTTGGCACGCAGAAGGTCCCAGGTTCAATCCCTGGCATCTCCAGCTAAAGAATCTGCCAGTAGGTGATGTGAAAGACTTCTGCCTGAGACCCTGGAAAGCTGCTGCCAGTCTGAGTAGACAATACAGACTCTGACGGACCGAGGGTCTGACTTAGGATAAGGCAGCTTCATGTGTGGGTATGGAATAGGTACGCAAACTAACCGTGCCCTCCCCCCAGAGAGGCCTGTGGCTCAGTGGAAGAGATTCTGCTTTATATGCAGAAGGTCCCACGTTCAACCCCTGGCATCTCCAGTTAAAAGGACCAGACAGTAAGTGATCTGAAAGACTTTGCAAGCCTGGAGAGCTGCTGCCAGTCTGAGTAGACAATACTAGCCTTGATTGACCGATGGTCTGATTCAGTAGACAGAAAGCAGCTTCGTATGTCTATGTAATCTCGTGGAGCTCAAGCAAGCTGCAAAGTATTGTCACATTGAAATGCAGACAGCCGTGCAACTTTTGAGAAGCATTTCTTCTCCGGTTTGGTGTAGTGGTTAAGAGCAGCAGATTCTAATCTGGAGAACCAAGTTCGAGTCCCCACTCCACATAAAGCCAGTTGGGTGACCTTGGGTCAGTCACAGTTCTCTCAGAGCTCTCTCAGCCCCACCTACCTCACAGTTGTTGGGAGAGGAAGGGAAGGAGTTTGTAAGCTGCTCTGAGACTTGGAGTGAAGGGTGGGGTATAAATTCAACTCTTCTTCCTCTTCCTCCCTCTCCTGGGTTACATCCAGACTAACATTTCCATGTGTGCAAGGGCTTCCACCACCACCCCAGCATAATTTTCCTGCCTTCTCCCAAAATACCAAAATCCTGTTACCGGGGTGGGTGGGCGGGATCCCCAAGGAACAAGATTTCTGGGGGCATTTCAGGCTGTCATAGGAGGGTAGGTGGGAAAATTGTGCTCTGTGGCCACCTATGGAAACGTTAGTATGGGTAGAAGCTGATTACTAGAACTGAACAGATTTTCTGTTGCACCCAGATTAAGAGCAGAGACCAAATGCTACAATCTAGTCATCTAATGTTTGTGAGACAGAGGAATTCAACCTCAACAGGGGTGACAATGTATTGGGAGGAAGAAAAGGAAGAAGATACTGGATTTATACCCTGCTTTTCACTCAGATTCTCAGAGCGGCTTACAATCTCCTTTCCCTTCCCCTCCCCACAACAAACACCCTGTGAGGTAGGTGGGGCTGAGAGAGCTCTGAGAGAACTGCTCTTGAGAGAACAGCTGTTAAGAGAACTGCAAATGACCCAAGATCACCCAGCAGGCTTCATGTGGAGGAGTGGGGAATCAAATCTTGTTCTCCAGATTAAAGTCCACCGCTCTTAACTGCTACACCACACTGGCTCTCAGTAACACCGAGAGATCAACATTGTTTCTAAACTTATGGGCTGGACCATGCCATCTCCTTTGGTGGATTCCTGAATGGAGTAGAAGGGCCCTGAGCTAGAGGATTTTGAGCCACATCTAGTATTTTGAACCACAACAGCATACGTATAAAAACCCACATTAAATCACAGAAAATTTAAAAAAACACAAAATATTTACATAGCAAAACACCACACCACACAAATCATAAGACCAGCTAAAGAGATGGAACCCCCTCAATTAAAAGCCTGAAACTAAAAGGTTAAAGTAGGGTGGCCAACTCCAGGTTTGGAAATACCCAGAGATTTGAGGATGGAGTCCGGGAGGGTGGGGTCTAGGGTGGTGAGGGACCTCAGTAGGGGATAATGCCATGCAGTCCACCCTCCAAAGTAGCCATTTTCTCTAGGAGGATAGGAATAAATATTCTAAATAAATAGATGAATGAATTACGTAGTCTGGAGATGGGTTGTAATTCCAGGAGGCTGGCAAGGGGGAAAGGCAACAACATTTTTTTTCAGATCCCTGGATCCATTCTGCATGCCACCAGTTGGCCATCTATGATCAATTGTAGGAACTGGGATGCCATCACAGAATGTCGTGACCCAGTGTTCAGATTCCAACAGCTAAAATAACTAGCAACTAACCGGCTTCATGCTGGCACTAAGAATCTCACTCCAGAAGTTGTCATGCTTTGGCCACTTGATTAAGAACCCGGACGTTTCAGTGAACTGCGGTGCTTGCCGTTATCCACAAGATCTAATTTAAAATGACATATTTTGAGTCACTCTTGTTGATGCTAACCCGGATCAGGCATGTTTTGAGTGCAAGTTCTTCAGCACTCAGCATGGTGTTGCTTTGCTACCTCCTTGTAGGTGGAGGGAGGGTGATAAATTAGGCTTAATTTATTTTGAAAAGTGTCCTTGGATGCAATTGGAAAGTGTTGATTAGAAATTCAGATTATCGTGTTTACACTTGGGTGATTTTTCTGATACGTGGGTGCAGGCTATTAACAGCTGAAACAGTTTTGCCATTTTTTCCCCTAAGCATAATTAGTTGTATTTTCCACACGTTGGTTTTGTCATGGGATTTGCATAATCTTGTCTTCCAAAATGTTAACCTATACGAAGCTCTTTGTCTCTTTCAAGCATTCCCCCCCCCTCCAGATCAAAACATTGCAAGTGTTTGCTGTGCCCCGAGGAATCATGCCACCATATTTTCTATTTACAAATGAACGCCTGACATTTTTGGATTTATTGTGGTTTTTTCTTCTCTCCTTCTTCCCTCCCCACAACGATCCCACTTTTTTCTTAAGGCACCAAGACAATGAACTTCCCAATGGATGAGCCGCAGTACGACAGTCTAATTCATAGTCTGGTTGTGTTTTGACAACATCTCTTATTTTTTTTTCATTCCAGAGAGCATCCCTGTCCTAGGGATATTATAGTTAAAAATGCTTATTACCTCCTGACTTATTAAATGTGGCTCATATCCTAACAGGAGAGCAAACTCTGCCGGTTCCCAAGCACCCCGCGGTCCTGTCTAGCTCAAGGGTTCTGGGCGCCATCCGTTTGAATGAGGTTAGGGTTCCTGATCAGCATCTGCCAGCCCTGGGGTCAAATCTGGCCCCCTGTCGGGTGCCTGTTGGCAGTTCAGATGCCAACGAACAGGAAAAGGGAGTGAGAGAGAGACTTTCTGGTAATTTGTTTGTTTAGTACATTTTTTTGTGCCACCTTTCCTGCAAGGAGCGCAGGGTGGCGTAGGTGGCTCTCCCTTCCTCCGCTGAGTCTTCAAAACAACCTTATGAGTTAGGCTAGGCTGAGAGAGAACAAAATGACTGGCCCAAAGTCACCCAGTGGGTTTTGTTGTTGGGTCGGGATTTGGGTAGGGTAGGGGGCCACGGTGGCTTAGAGGTTAAGACACTGAGTTGCAGACCGGAAGGTCTGTAGTTTGGCAGTTCGAGATCCTAGCGCCACGTGACGGAGAGAGCTCCCGTCTCTGGCCCCAGCTCCTGCCAACCTAGCAGTTTGGAAGCAAGAACTTGCAAGTAGATAAATAGGTACCACTTCAGTGGGAGGGTAACAGCGTTCCATACACCTCGGTGTTTAGTGATGACCCTAGAGAAGTCTTTGGACAGCACTGGCTCTTCAGCTTGGAAACAGAGATGAGCACCACCCCCTAGAGTCAGATTTGACTGGCTTTTGAGCAAGGGAAACCTTTACCTTTAACCCTTACCTAGGGATTTGAACCTGGGTCTCTGTGAGCCTAGTCCAACAGTCTGATGAATAACCACCACAGTATATCAGCTCTTCCTGCTAATCATCGGTGTGGTGACGACCAAGGCTGTGATCCACTGTTCTCACCAGCAGCTGAAAAATTTCCCCCTCACACTGGACAAAAGAAGTGCCTAAGTCATCTTCTCCTTAAGACGGCGCCTAACCCTTAAAAGCTCTGGAGATCCAACAGGAGTGCTCTGGTACGTTCTGACGAGAAAATTTTTCGTAAGCAATTATCACCCACCCTCGAGTATATGAAACCAAGGTACTCAGCCAGACCATGGGAACAAAATGAACACTGAAGTTAATAAGAGTACAAAACGCTATTACTGCTGGAGCACTGAACATATTGTCATAGTAATGGATATCTAAAGGGTACTATGTGTACCAGTGAAAGAATGGGCATCTCTTACTTTCCTTCTGAACTGGCTCAGTAGCATGCCCACTGCCTGGCTGAGCGCTTGGGGAAAAAGTCATGTGTTTTCCCTCTGATCTGGATAGCCTAACCTCATAGATCTTGGACACTAAGCAAGGTTGGCCATGATTAGTGCTTGGGTGAGAGACCAACAAGGAAGTCCAGTGTTGTCATGCAGAGGTAAGCAATGGCAAACTACCTCTGTTTGTCTCTTGCCTTGAAAATCCTATGGGGTCTTGGCATGAACTGAACCACAAAGCAAAATTCGTCGTGAATTTTGCCCTGTTCGTGTTTCATGAACTGAAGTTCATGTTCAGTCTGCCGTCATGAATGTCCATGAGCTTTTAAAGCACTTTGTGGCAGTCTGTGGATAGAGCAGAAAGCAGGGATTTAAAGGGATTCTGAGTTCCTTTAAACCTCTGCTTTCCATTCCCTGAGAAAGTTGCAAATGCAGCTGAGCAACAGGGATCAGGCTGCTCCCTGCTGCTCAGCTGTTTGGGGCTTTCTTGTTTAAAGGGACTGCACAAGAAAGCCTGAGCAATGGGGAGCAGCCTGCACCCTGCCACTCAGCTGTTTTTCAGGCATGCTGCAAACCCCGTTTAAAGGGACTGGAGTCCTTTTCAATGGAGCTTGTTGGGCCACGAACCACAAACTGGTTCGTTTTACAAGCCTTCTGGTTTGTGGTTCGATTTGTGGTTCAGCCACAAACCATGAACTGACAAGAACCGTATTTTTCTGGTTTGTGCCCATCCCTAGTCTTCATAACTCAGTTGTGACTCCCCAGCACGTTCTGCCACTAAGTGTTTCCCAAGAGTTTATTCAAAGAGTTTCCAAGCCAGCTACTACATCAGTGGCATGAATTCTACTGCTCCTTTCGCCAAACTCTGAAGCCTTCCACCAGCCTCGAGCGCCTTCCTTCAACTTAAGTGTCCCTTCCGCTAGCGGAAGAGCTACTTAAGGTGGATGAAGACTCCTTAAGTGGAGGGTGGCTGAGCTGAATGGTTGGATGCACCGGCAGGATAAATTGCACAGCACTAAACTGCAGATTAAGACCATTTAGGGCATCCCCAGAAAGTCCTTAGGTAAAGAACCACCTTGGCCTGGCAGAGAGAGGGAGAATGAGGCAGGCATCTTTCGAATTCCCTCCCAGGTCATAAATGTTGGCACGTGCACCTTTATGATGCCTCTGCTCCTATCGCATTATTGCCTTGTACCTCAGAGGTGTAGTTTGGGTCCTTCTGAACCCAACTTTACATTGCCAACTCTAATAGAGAACCATCCAATGAAGCTGATGGGCGGTAAATTCAGGACGGACAAAAGGATGTACTTCTTTACAGAGAGACTGATTAAAATGTGGAATTCGCTGCCTGAGGATGTCATGATGATGACCACAGGCACAGACAGCTTTAGAAGAGGATTAGATTCATAGAGGATAGGTCTATCAGTGGCTACTAGCCATGCTGAATGAGGAGAACTTCCACATACAGAGATGGTCAGCCTCTGAATCCCAGTTCCAGGAGGCAACATCAGGGGAAGGCCTTGGCCTCTGTGGCCTATTGTTGCCCCTCCAGAGGAACCAGTTGGCCACTGTGTGAGACAGGATGCTGGGCTAGAGGGACCTCTGGTCTGATCCAGCAGGGCTCTTTTGTTCTTATCCTCCAATTCTCTTGAGAATAAGAGAGGTATTTGGACTTGAATGGGATGATCCACCATATGAAATGCTTGCAAGAAGCATGAGAACTGCCCGAGCTAGAGAAGGTATCAAGCCCTGAAGCTGCTTAATTGCGTTGTCTGATGACATAGCTAACGTCAGTTCCAAAGAACTTAATTGAGAGGAAGGGGTTAATGTTACAGAACTTCTGTGTTATGTGCCCACAAAAAGCAGCTGCTGTGGGGCACTGGGTGTCATAGGGGTTGCCAAATGACTGGAGAGAAAAAATTGCCCAGCCCCTTGAATAGGATTCTGTTTACCAGGTAGTGTTACCAACCTCCAGATGGGGCCTGGAGATCTCCCGGAATTACAACTGACCCCCTAATATATAAATCAGTTCCACTAGGGAAACGATTTCTTTGGAGGGTGGACTCTATGGGGGACTTGGCAACCCTATTATACCCTTTGGAAGTCCCTCCCCACACCTCACCCTCCTCAGACTGTGCCCCCATATCTCCAGGAATTTTTCAACCTGCAGTTGGCAACCCTATTACCAGGAGTTTTTTTTTAAAAAAAAACTCCATGCCATATATATATTTTTTTACTCTCCATGCCATGAAAGGCTTCAGCGGCCCATTCCATACATTAAGCATCAGCATAAAGGAGGAGACTACCTCTCTCTCCCATCCTGTTGGCACCTCTATACCAGGTAAGCTCAGTGATAACACTTGACACAGAGAGTACTCCATCTTTCTGTGTTATACCTCTGAGGATGCCAGTCACAGCTACTGGCGGAACGTCAGGTCCTACAATGCCGAGACCACGGCCACACAACCCGGAAAGTCTACAGCAACTCAAGTGATAACCATTTGCACAAAACCCTCATCTCCCACTCTAAGCCAAAGAAGAACTTCCAGGAGAAATGGATGATGCTAGACATGTTTGCATACCAAAACAGATGTGACCTGATGGTTTTTGCTGGAATGCCAGCCTCCAGGTGGGACCTGGGGGTTCCCCCATGAATTACAGCTCATCTCCAGATTGCAGAGATCAGTTCCCCTAGAGAAAACGGATGCTTTGGAGAGTGGACTCTATGGCACTGTGCCCCACTGAGGTCCCTGTCGTCCCCAGGGTTCACCCCCAAATCTCCAGGAGTTTCCCAACCCGGATCCAGCAACCTTACCCCTCATCTCCAGCCTGGGGCTGGGGGATCTGGCAACCCTATGGGTTTGTATGGGAAAGGTTTTGTTGTTGTTGTTGGTATAAGATTTCTGAAGAGAAAGGAAGGGGGGAAGCCATCTGAGGAGAATGACATCTTTTCTGTTCAAAGAGAGCTGTAGCCTTTGGAAACCCACAGCAACCACACAGAAAGCCCAGTCAACCTTTCAGAAAGACCGAGAGACTTCCAGAAGGCCCGTGAGAGAGAAAGACTTTGTCGCTCTAGTTCTCTTGCCTAAATTTGAGTGTATTGGGATTACCAGCTTTGGGCTGGGAAATACCTGGAGATTTTTTTGGGGGGTGGAGCCTGAGGAGGGTGGGGTTTGGGTATGGGATGGACTTCAGGGGGTATACTACCATACAGTCCACCTTCTAAAGTGGCCATTTTCTCCAGGGGTTCCAATCTCTGTGGCTTGGAGATCAGTTGTAACCCCAGGAGATCGCCAGTCACCAACTGGAGGATGGCAACCCTAGTTTATGGATGTTTTCCAACTTTGACTCCCAACCCCTCTTTGTTGAATCAACCCTGTTTGTATTTAAAGTTCTGTTTGTGAAGGGTAGAAAGGTTACTACAGGGCCTATGGGTTTGTCTTTTAATTGTTTGGTAAGGCAACTGTGATTTGCCTCCTGGTAATACCCCCACCGTTAGGAGCAGTGGAAGGCCAGGGGCTGGAGGCACCGCTACTTTCTCCTTTCCACAACCCCCTTCCACTAATCAACCCCAGGTCTCATCGCCTCATCCCTCATGGAGATGGGGGAGAAACTGGGATCGCTTGCACAGATAATTCCAGACATCAGTAGTGCAGTGCGAAAGGGAGAGAAAACAAGCCAGTATGGTGTAGTGGTTAGAGTATTCAACTAGGACTGGGGAGACCCAGGTTCAAATTGTACCTCAGCCATGAAGCTCAGGGGGTGATCCTGGCCCAGTCGCCCTCGCAGCCTAACCTGCTTCACAGGGTAGTTGTGAGGAGAAAAATTAAAAAAAGGAGAGAACCACGCCTGCTGCCTTAAACTCCTTCGAGGGAGGGTGGGATAAAAATGTAAGATTTAAATGTTAGTCCAATTCCAGAAACACGACTGGGTCTGTGAATGAATTCAGGCTCATCCTTTGTCATTGCCCTTTGAAACTCTCGATATCTTGTTCATCAATGAATTTCCCCTCCATACTCTGTTAATGTGATCTATAATGTTCCAGTTGGTGGAAGCTTTGGTTGAAAAAAAAGAATTCCGACTTTTTTAAAAAATAGTTTTTATTTATATAATATAGCAATGATTTACAGTAGCACATACAATTAGGAAACCGCTACAATAAAAACATAATTAAAAACACAACAAGCACAAGAGCAATAAAATCAAACAGCTGTTCAATATACAGCTGTAACCTTCACATTATGTGGAAGTGCCTTTTTCAGCTTTTAGGTCTTTCCATATATTCAAGTACCACAATTGCAACGGAGAACAGAGAACCAAATCAGGGGCACCCTTGTTCCTGCCTCTACCATACTTCAAAATACCTCTGCACCCCCAAAACTTGCTCCAAAATTTCTCATTCTGGAAAATGTGCTGGCATTCAAAGATGTACCAGTATTGGGTTGAGTCCAGCCTGCCTTTTTAATTGCTCAGTTTCGCCCTTCCCCCCTCCTAACTACACCCCCACCAATGCTTCCTCTATGCTGTGGAGTCTTGCGAGCAAAAATTCTACTTTGTGAGCTACTGGCATCAAAGTTGTGAGCAAGCGATTTGGCTGCTGCATAAATTAATGTGCTCTGGAGCCATCCTTTGTGAGCTAAGACAAAAATGTGTGATCTGGAGGCTAAAAAACTGTGAGCTAGCTCACACTAACTCAGCTTAGAGAGAACATTGATCCCCCCCCACCCCTCCCCTAACAGTTTTTGTCTATGCAGGCCCTGTGATCCCCAGCATAGCCTCTTGGGTGGTCGAAGGGGACCCTCTGTCACCAGGGGAAAACCTCGTTGGATCCAACCCATTTGTTTTAGCCCCGGCAGACCACTTGAGAAGACGTCGTGGAAGAATAGAAATGCTGCTGATCGTCTTGCCCAGCTGTATGCTTCTTGCATGCCACGGAGGCTCCAGAGGGACTGAAATCCTTCTCCAGAGTGGCAAGACGCTTCATTAATGCTACATTCTTCGCCAGATTATAGGACTGACGGTGCACTTTGAATATATGACTTGGCTCACTCACTCCGCTGTACAGGTGCAGGCTGCTTTCAAAGAAATTTAATTTAAGATAAAGAGCTGCAAGAGTGGTCAGAGAAGCTGCAAATCATCAGTTGACAGTACTTGCACTTTACAAATTCGGGTTGCCCAGCAACCTAGAGGCAGCCTCAGGGTTACATAAATTCTAGGCTACTTTCTCATTTGAAATGCGGTCTTGGAGGAGAGTTTTATGGACCTCCAGATAAGACAAATAAATGGGTTTTAAATCAAATCAAGCCTGACCTCTCCCTAGAAGCGAAAATGACTAGACTGAGGCTGTCGTACTTTGGTCACATTATGAGTCACTGGAAAGGACAATAACGCTAGGACTGGTTGAAGGCAGCAGGAAGAAGACCCAACGTGAGACGGATGGGCTCGATCAAAGACGCCACGGCTCTCGCTCTGCAAGACCTGAGTGAGGCTATTAATGACGGCATGTTTGGGGGGCTATTAAGCCATTAGGGCTGCCATAAATCAGGAGCAACTTGGTGGCGCTTAACACACGCATGCATGCACGCACAAATATGCCACTTTCAGTTCTATAAGCCAGGACCACCGTTTTGATTATGCCCACGATAGTCTGCTTCTGGAGAGCCAATGTGCCTTTGAACTGCTGCTTTCCAAGAGCTGTAACAGTGGCGCTAATGAATCGGTTGGGGTTGCAGGATTACAAGTGTGCCTGTGCACGTAGGGAGGGGGAAGCACATTGGCTGGCCTTCCTTTAAAATCCCACAGGTAACTAGCCTGAGCAAAGGCTCTTCCCTCAAGGACATTAGTCTTACAGAAAGGAGCCGGATATTGCTGGAGAGCGCTGGGAGGACGTTTGCCTCTCTGCTAGCCAGGCAGGTACAGCCGTTGCCTTGTCTGAACAAACTCCCCTCCCCAAGAAGTTTATTTATTCCCCCCTTCTTTCATTTAAAAAAAAAGGCACAAAGCAACTTATAACTGTAGCTTCAACAACCCCTCTCTTGAGAACACTTGCAAACAGAGAACTTGGGCAGTCTGCATGGGACGCTGCGACCACAAACAAGATTTAAGTGTGGCTGAGGGGTTGCCAACCTTCAGTGGGGGCCTGGAGATCTCCCGGAATTACAATTGATCTCCAGGTGACAGGGATCAGTTCTCCTGGAGAAAACGGCTGCTCTGGAGGGGGGACTCCGTGGCATTCAGCCCCACCAAGATCCCTGCTCACCCCTGAGTCTGCTCCCAAATCACCAGGAATTGCCCGACCTGGAGTTGGCAACCTTAGCAGGCCTCGAGGGCTCTCTTAATGTTAGATCACAACAACAAAATGCAAGAAAGGGATAAAATTGAAACCTGCTTCACATTTCCACACCTTGTCCTCACAAAGAACCTCTGAGGTAGGTTAGGCTGAGAGCACAAGACTGGCCTGAGGTCACCCAATTGACTATCACGGCGGAGCCAGGGATTCCTGCCTGCGTCTCCCGGATCCTAGACTGACACTCTGACCCCTACCCAGGCCCGTAGCTACAGTGGGACCCCCCAGGGCCTGGCCCCCTGACTTCCTTCCGAGGCCCCACGACTTCCTATCCAGCCCAGGCCCCCTGACCTTCTGGGCTGTCCTAAGGACTCCCCACACTGTCGCTACCCCCCCTTCCCTGCCTGCCAGCAGCCCTGCTGGCTCCATCCTGGGCCAGCAGTTGGGGGGAGAGGCTGGGCTGGGGGGATCCTGAGCTGGTGGCAGCACGGGGCTCCCAGGTGAGGAAGTGGTGTGAGGCAAGCAGGCCGGTACTCATAGGCCGGTGGGGCGGGGCCAGGCCGGGGCACCTCTTCCCCATCCTCTTCTGCCTCCTCCTCCTCCTCCTGTGCCCGGGTGCCTAGTTGGAGCGCAGGCAGAGATCAGCTCCATGGTGCTTGGTGTGAGGCAACCAGGTGGGTGGCCAGAAGGTGAGATGGGGCTGGCAGGAACCTTTGTCGGTCCTCAGAAACTGGCCAGGCCATGGCACCTCTTCTTCCTCCTCTTCTGCCTCCCCTTTTTCCTGTGCCTCTTCTCCCTGTGCCTGGGTGCCCAGCCAGAGCGCTGGCAGAGGCCAGCTCTGTGCCGCTAGGCTTCCAGGGCTCAAAAAAACCCCACCCTTTTATTTTAATTTCAGCGCCCCCTGAATTATTTAAAAGCCCCCCCCCCCGACTTAAGAAATCCTGGCGACAGGCCTGCCCCTACCTCACGCTGGCTTTGGTAAAAATGTGACCAGTTCTGAGATTCCAGCAGCCCCAGAGACTTCAGGAGACACTATCTTCTCTTCCTACTGCATATATTTTGAAACAACTTTGGTACGAATATGCTCTTCAAAAAAATAAAAGCTGGGCAGTGCAGCAGGGTGCCTTGGAAGCCAACCCGATCACTGTGCGATTTGTTTCCATGCAGGGAATTTGTGCCAGCGTATTAGTAATTATCTTGCACAGAGAATCTGAGCACGAAATATTATTTTGCCGTGAGCAAAGGCTCTCCATCTGCCTGTCTGGAAAATGAGCATTCTCCAGCTTTTAAACAAAGCTCGAAACCAAGTCGGCACCTGCTGAGAAAACCTAACTTCCATGATGACTGTCATCTTTCTCCGTAGCAAGAGACTCGCCAGTGTGCAGTGTAATTGAAAGAAAAGGGATAATTATCTTTTAATATCCCTTCACGAGTTGAAATCTGATAAGTGCTTCTCGCTGTTATGAGTTCTCACAGTGCCACATGGAACAACGTGGGTGTGAAAGGTTTTATTGTTCACCTACAGACCTGAAAAGAGAATGCAGTGGAACTTCAGATTCACGCTGACTTGCAGGTTCTTCTGAAGGAGATGATACCTTTTCCCCTATTTGCATCCTTCAAATGTGCAGAAGGAAGCAGGAAGGGGCGGGGGCGGGGAGGAAGCCAAGCTACCAGCACTTTCTCCAGTGTAAACAGGCCTTTGGCAATGATCAGAATCAAGGTGAAATTAGAGTATCGCAGAACGGGTGACGCCACCAATGTAAGGGACCTCACAGCTGCCGTTCACTAACCAAGAACTGAAAAATCTAGCCGGTTTAATTACTGTGGAAACCATCTGTGGGTGATGTACTCCTTCGGGCACCCTACTTAGCTGTAATCCTCCCCACAAGGTGACTGGGGGAAAGTCAACGTTTTTGGAAAATACTGGGCTGGGTAAAAGAAAAAGAAGTTGTATGCAGTCTCAGGGCCTCACACGAAACCCAGAACGGGGGTGGGGAGCCATGTAATGCCTTGACTTAGGGCCAACCAAAGGGACACAAAATATGGTTTCATTTGGGTAGCCATGTTGGTCTGCAGGAGAGGAGAAGAGCGAGATTTGAGTATTTGAGGAAGGGCAGCTGACGAAAATCTTGTTCAGCTATAAGAAGAAGAAGATGATGAAGAAGAGTTGGTTTTCACACCCCACTTGTCTTTACCTTAAGGAGTCTCAATGCGGCTTACAAGCACCTTCCCCTTCCTCTCTCCACAACAGGCACTTTGTGAGGCAGGTGGGGGCTGAGAGAGTTCTGAGAGAACCGTGACTGGCCCAAAGTCACCCAGCAGGCTTCATGTGGAGGAAGAGTGGGGAATCAAACCCGGTTATCCAGATTAGAGTCCTCTGTTCTTAATCACTGTACCATGCTAGCTCTCAGTTGGTGCTGGATTCAAATCTAGGACAAAACATTGTGCAGGTTTTGAGCTCATCAGAACTGTTGGTCAGGCTGGATGTTACAAGTGTTAAAAAATGATGGAGGAAAAAAACACACATGGGTTTTCAAGATCGTAAGACCCTGTCTGGTCAGCCTTTGGTATTAAATGCTCACAGGATCAAAAAGTTGCTTTTGTACGGTGAAGGATTTCCTTCGATGGAAGAACATGGAGTCCTGACACATGAAGCTGCCTTATACGGTCAGACATTTGGCTTGCCTGGATCAGCCTTGTCTGACAGTGGCTTTCCAAGGTCTCAGGTGGAAGTCTTTCACATCACCTACTACTTGTTCCTTTTAAGTGGAGATGCTGGGGATTGAACCTGTGACCTTCTGCTTAGCTCCACCACTGAGACACAGCCAACCATACTTGCCGGAGATACCAAGTTCATGAAGCTCACTTACACTGAATCAGACCATTGATTCACCAAGATCGGTGTTGTCTACTCACATTGGCAGTGGCTCTCCAGCATCTCAGGTGGAGGTCTTTTACATCACCTCCTACCTGGTTGTTTCAACTGGAGACACTGGGGATTGAACTTGGGACTTTGTGCATGGAAAGCAGATGCTCTGCCACTGAGCCATGTCCCCTCCTATGGAAGCTGCTAACTTTTCACTATGATGATATGCACCTGCTGAGTGTCTCGGTGTGTCTTGCATGATATCAGGTCCTACACCTGTGCCTTGTGCTACTAACCTGCCCACTAAAGAAAAGATGCTATCACCTCACACGTTGCTGTCTATTGCTGGAAGTCCTTTCTTGGTTGAAGGCCATGTGTGATGGAACGCATTTATCTGTCCCCCTGGCCCACCCAATGTTGGGACCCGTGCTAGGCATACAGCTGGGACAGTAACTAAGGAAGCATTGGTTTAGCTAGTGTATTAGAGTGTCTAATTACGATCTGGGAGAGCCAGGTTTGAATCCCCACTCTGCCGTGTGAGTTTGCTGGGGACTTTGGGATCCTGGGAGGGGAGGAACTTCAATGGGGTGTAAGGCCATAGAGTCCACCTTCCAGAGCAGCCATTTTCTCCTGGAGATCAGTTATAATCCCAGATCTCTGGCCACCACCTGGAGGTTGGCAACCCTGCTCAGAAGACTCCATCTCAGGTCCTGCCTCATCCTCCAAGTCTAGGGATCAGGGTGTTTTTTTTAATTCCAAGAATCTAACCATGATAACTAGTCTTGAAATGAAAATGGGTTTATGTTGTTTTCTGTTTCATCACTTGCTTGATTGCATTTCAGTCATGGGCCTTCTTCCAAAGAGCTCGTGGTTGTGTCATTTGGTTTTTTCCCTCACTCCATATTTTATCCTCACAACAGCTTTGTGGAGAAGGATAGGCCAAGAGATAGGCCCAAGGCATTCAGTGAATTTCAGAGCTCCGTGGGAACTTGAAACTGGAGCTCTCTGGTCCTATCCTAAAAACACTGCTGCCAGGGCTTTTCTTGTAGAAAAAGCCCAGCAGGAACTCATTAGCATATTAGGCCACACCCTTGACAGCACAGTTCATTAGCATATTAAGCCACACCCCTGTGTTACCAGAAGTGTGGTCATCCAGCCACACCCACCTTTTGCTTCTTATTCTGTTTATCTTGCTTGTTGTCAAAACCCAGGGCTTTCTTTGTAGCAGGAACTCCTTTGCATGTAGCCAATCCTAATGAATTTCTGCTGTTGGGCATGGCCTGTTATGCTAATGAGTTCCTGCTGGGCGTGGCCAACTCGGGAGCCAGCCAGAACTCCATTCCTGTGCATTCCTGCCCCAAAATAGCCCTGACTACTGCTAAGAAACCAGAAGTTGGGGCCAACAAGGAATTGTGGGAGGTATAAACAACTGGGAAATTTGCCCCTGATTTAAATTAGCATCTCCAGGGTACCATCCGTAAGCACCTGGCAGCCTGAAAAGGGCCAGTTTCATCATCCTCTTCTATTTTCCCCCCCTCTCTTTAACTGACCTGTTCAACTGCCCTCAGCAGCCTGTGCTACCTAAACCATGCTCAGTCCTCCTTAGGATACTACGGCAGCTTCTCTCTCTCTCTTAAATGTGCAAACTGGTTTTGGGTCCCCCCCTCCCAAGCACGCCTGGGAAAATCCCTATATTATGTAGGGGTGACCCCATTTCCCTGACCTGATCTGAGACTCTTCCATCTTTGGGATTTTTTCCCTCAGTCTTTTCAATATATCTAATATTAAGAAATTGGTACAAGATAGTCCAGTTATTTGCAGCTATTTTCATTTTTTAAAAATCCAGTTAAGCTATAAATAAAGTCATTGCTTGATTCACAAGAGGCCTGCTGGATCAGATCAGTTGTCCATCCATCCCAGCATCCTGTTTCACACAGTAGCCAACCAGTTGTTCTGGAGGACCAACCAGCAGGGCATAGGGGCGGAGGCCTTCCCCAGTGTTGCCTTCTAGCACTGGGTTTCAGATGTTTGCTGCCTCTGAATGTGGAGGTTCTGTTTAGTCACCTTGGCAAATAGCCATTGATTAGGCTTGCCAAAAACTTACCGTATTTCGGCAGGGGACGGATATGTCCTGGCAGGACCATCCCCAGGGGAAGGAAAGACGCATGCATGGTACCATCAAGTTTTCAGGCCCATTGCCAGAGTGTTGCCTGGCATCACTTCCTGGCGACGGCATGGTCCGTTACAGGGAGGATGGATGGGCCCTTCTATCATGAATCTCTCCACTCCTCCTTTTAAAGACACCTACGCTTGTGGCCCTCACTACGTCCACTAGGAGTGAATTCCACAATTTAATCAATTGTGTACAGAAGCATTTCTTTTTTTTGTCTGTCCTAAATCTGCTGCTCATCAGTTCTAGAACTTGAGCCTCTGAATTCTAGTATTATGGGGGAGGGGATTATGTCCAGTCTCTTCACCCCCTGCATTATATTATAAACCTCGATCATGCCCCCCCCCATCTGAACTGAAAAACTCCACAGGAAAGCTGCTCCAACTCCATAACTGTTTTTGGATGTTTACACTAGCCATTCTGAAGAGAGAGAATTTTCCAAATCTTCATCTTTATTCAGATTTTTTATTATTGTTATTATTTGAGAGACACATCCAGATGCATATTAGAGATTTCGAAGGCAGTGTTTCCTCTGGCAAATTCAAGCAAATAAACTTGCCCGTGTCCAGTGCGGCTCTGGACTTGGGGCCAATACATTTGGGTGCTGCGAAGCCTGCGTAGAATGAAACGAAAATCCTAAATTCGGCCACCTGTTGCCCTCAAGAGGCGATGAGCTGCAGTTACTAGTTCTGTCCTCCTGGTGGCACTAGCAGCACATCGATGAAGTTGCCAGAATCGGACACACATACGCGATTACAAGTAAGGTAACAATGAACGTTTGCTTACCGGATCGAAGAAGAACGCAAAATTAAAACGTACGGATAAGCGTATAAAGCTTTAAAGAACTAATCCGCTTGGTTTAAAAGTAAAAAGAAGGCTTTCTTATTGAAAAAACGGCAGAAAACTAATTTTGTTTTGCATTCCTGTGGTCAGCTAAGACTAAACTTTGCGTAGCAGAATCGAAACCGACTGTGATTCCATGGTACAGGAAGTAGGCTAGAGTGGATGTTTTAAAGTTGTCCTGCCGGATGTAGACGGATGCTTCAGAAATCTAAAAACATGGAAATCAAGATAGTGCTGAAGATCACATAACACTAGGGTTGCCAACCTCCAGGTGGTACCTGGTGATCTCCCACTATTACAGTTCATCTCCAGGTGACCAAGGTCAGTTTCCCTGGAGAAAATGGCTGCTTTGACGGTGGACTCTGGCATTATAGGATCCCCCCCCCGCCGCCCAGGCTCTATTCCCAAAATCTCCAGGTATTTCCCAACCCATAGCTGGCAATCCTACGTAATACAGACTAGTTGCCCCCTCTATATGCTTGCCAGGTCATGATGCATTCACATTTGGACTCATCAATGGTATTCCCCGTTAAGATGCCACTGGGCTCCTGTATTTTAAAAAATGGCTTTAATGCATGATCACCGGCTGGCTGATTGATTGGCCTGCTGTTTGTTTATGCAGCTGGCTGCTGAGTGGCGCACACTGACAATGGCTCCGTAGGTGTCACAGGAGAAATGGAAGTCCCTAGAGCATCCCTTCTCCCTAGCTGCTTGAGGACTTCCATTTCTCCTAAATTTTATAGTGCGGAGATCAGATGTTATTCCAGGAGATCTCCAGGCCTCACCTGGAGGTTCGTTACTCTAGTTGCTATGGCAAAGTAGCGTTTTTAATGTTCCGAGGCAGTACTATTATAGGAAAGACAGCTCTCCCGCCTTCTGCTATACAAATGCCACACAGGAGCTTACAATTTGAAATCAAAACATTCGTGAAAGAGTTCCACACGGGATAGATAGTCTCCAGCCCTGGAGTGTCCTTCCTCAAACTTCTGATGGCACAACACAGGTGTTTTTCCGGGGAGAAATAGGATGCCGGCCCCTTGGTCTGATCCAGTGGGGCTCTTCTTTTGTTCTTCTGGAGATATAAAGAAAGCCAAAGTCCCTGTTCCCTTTCATCACGGTAAGGAGCAAAGCAATTTCAGCAGGCACGCCTTGTGATTGGCCCAAGGTCACCCAGTGAGCTTCCAATAGCACAAGTGGGGATTTGAACCTGGGTCTCCGTAGTCTGACACTGGCTTGCTGCTCACTGGGGCAAGGGGTCACTGCCCTGTGCTTCTAACAGCGTCCTGATCTACTGGCAGCAGGTGCCCGATGTCTTCAGATTCTGCTTCCGTTCACAGCAGAGGAGCAGGTTGGGCCTTTTTTTTTGCTGGTTAGATGGCAACCTCACTTCAAAGAAGGCAGAGAATCATTGAACTCCTGTAGCTGTGAGACATTCAAGGTTTCACCGACGTGTTCTCCTGTCCTTTGGAGGTTTCCCTCTCAAGTGGTGCCAAAAGGAAAGGAGGCGTCGTGCTGTGGTTCGGATGTTGGGGAAGAGGCCGCGGAATTGGTTTTAGCTGACTGACAAGTCTGACTGTACCTCTGAGCTGTCGCAACCGTTCTGGATCAGATCTAAGGTCAATCTAGTCCAGCACCCCCTTCTCTGCAATGGACAAGTGAGCGGGCCTGGGAAGTGTCAGAGCAGAGTAGGAAGTCTGTTGCTGTTGTTGCTTCCCAGCAACTGAGAGCCAGTTTGGTGCAGTGGTTAGGAGCGTGAACTCTAATCTGGGAGAACCGGGTTTGATTCCCCACTCCTCCACGGGCAGCTGCTGGAGCGACCTTGGGTCAGTCATAAGTTCTTTCAGAGCTGTTCTCTCAAGGGCAGTTCTCAAAAGAGGTCTCTCAGCCTCACCAACCTCACAGGGTGTCTGTTGTGGGGAGGGGAAGGGGTTGTAAGCTGCTCTGAGACTCCTTTGGGTGGTAAAGAGCAGGGTATAAATCCAATCTCTTTTCTTCTTCTTCTGGTGTTCACTGGTACACTGCTACTGAACACTGAAGTTTTCTATTACCCATCAACAGACCTGTCTGCCATGAATTTGTTTAGTCCTCCATTAAAGCCGCCAGAGCCCGCTCCACTGCAACATTTTCTGTCTGTGCCTTTTTAAAAATTCCACCCTTCCTCCAAAGTGCTTGGTTCTCCACTCCCCCATTTTGTCCTCATTCTACCCCTGTGAGAACGGTTAGGCAGAGAATGATTACAGGCTTGCCAGGTCGCCCTGGCCACTGGCAGGAGATGGTGGGACAGGGTTGCCACATCTCGGTTGGGAAACTCCCGTAGATTTGGGGATGGCGCCTGGAGAGGACAACAGGGACCTCAGTGAGGTACAGTGCCACAGCGCCCACCCTCCAAAGCATCCATTTCCTCCAGGGGAACTGATCTCTGTAGTCTGGAGATGAGCTGTAATTCCAGGGGATCCCCAGGTCCCACCTGGAGGCTGGCATCCCTAGCACTGGCCCAAGGACACCAAGTGAGCCTCATGACAGAATGGAGATTTGAACCGGGTTGTCTCAACTTCCTATCTGCCACTTTAACTGTTACACAACACTGGCTCTGTGAAGGGCAGTCAAAGCAAGTAGCACTGTTGATATACTAATGCAGGCAAATGTAATCCATTACATTGGTTTAGATCAGTGGCTTGCTGCCTGTAAGTTGGGATCCTCGGGTGACTTTCAGAGTCTCTCTTGCTTGGTCAGGAGCCCCTATAGAGGAGCTAGCCACCGCCGCCTCTTCTTCTGCTTCGTCCTCTGCCTCTGCTTCTTCGTCCTCTTCTTCTTCTTCTTCTTCTTCTTCTACTTCTTCTTCTACTTCTTCTTCTTCTTCTTCATCATCATCTTCTGGGAGGCTCTGATCCCTAGAGAGCCAAAGTCCTGTTCTTTCTGCCACTCTTTGCATGCATGCTGAGAAGAGCAGCAGGACAGCAAGGTGACATCACTCAGTGGTGGCGTGGACTCTTCCATGGTTTTGACCCTGCTTCCACACTCATTGGAAGATGTATTTTCAATGTACTTTAGCAATCGTTTGCAACCAGTTGCCAATGATGGCTAAAGTGCATAGGAAAGTGCATCCCAAGTGCATTATTCCACATGGGTGGAAGTAGCATGGTAGATCCGCTGGCATTGGCTTGTGCTTCCTGTCCTGAGCTCCTTTCTTGGTCCACAGTCCTGGCCTTGATGTCACTGAGGTCATGTCTTTCCCTTTTCCTGTCACGTGACTATAATACTATGTGACCTCCTGTCAGTGCCTGGAGTTCCATCAGACCCATGCCCAATGGTTCTTCAGTCTGGGAACTTCAGTCTAGATCATAAGGAATTTCTGCCCATGGAAGAGGGGGGCAGACAGTTATCTTGCCCCCCTCCACATCTGGACTTACCAGGATGCCTGCTCCAGTCAACTACCTACCCCCATGCCCTGGCTTTCCCCTTTGCTCAGTTGGAGGGCGGGAGCACAAGAGGGAGGTGGGAAGAGCACTAAGCAACACTATGAGAATGCCTAGCAGGGGTGTCAAACACGTGGCCCGGGGGCCGGATCAAGCCCCAGAGGGCTTCTATCAGGCCCGCAGTGGAACTGGCTGTCTTCTGCTGCTTCTTCCAGTTCTGCTGCTGCTGCGTCATCGTAGGTTTGCAGCTTACAGATACACACCTGAACAGCATACTCAAGACTGTGACGGCACAGACATTTTGATGCAATAATTCAGGGCAAGAGGGGTCAGTTACCAGACCCTGTTGAATAAACAAAATATTGCAAGAGTGCTAATGTTTTAAGCATGTTTTTATTTTAAGTAAAAAAAAACCCTTTGTGTTTGTGTCCTCTATAAAGTCTACATCTCCGCTACCTGGCATTACACGCGTGGCCCAGCCCAACAAGGCCTCATTTATGTCAGATCCAGCCCTCATAACAAATGAGTTCGACACCCCTGGTAGAGTTTTGTCTGGTGCTGTGACATCAACCGGAAATGATGTTGGGAAAATTGTGATCAGGTTGGAGATTGTATTCACTGTTGGCGGTTCTGCCCACCAATCCAGAAATTTGGGGCACAGGTTTTAACATAAATTTTTATAACTACCAGATTCAGCTTACCTGTTACTCCAGAAACGGTTCTATTGGGTACTTGGTCTGCTCCTACGGGAAACGGCGATATTACTTTCTACCCTCGTTGCAACTGCAAGAATTTCCATCGCGCAAGAACAGAAGGAAAAGAAAAGCCCAGCGATCTATGGCAAAATAAGTTATGGGAACATTTTATTTATAGTCGTATGACAGCAAACTCCATGAGAACTAATTCTGAGAATTATCAAAAAAAAAACAGGATGCTGAAATACTTAGCAGAAGGTGGCATAATTCCCAATAACTCATACTTCCAGAATCGGATGTATTTTTAACTCCATCCTGATTGTATATATTAAAAACACTTTCCTTCTATAATAAGTTAGAATAATAATGCTCTGTTATACCCATGTTATACTGATTGTAATTATAATAATTGAACTACTTTGTTTTTGGAATGCTATAATTGAATAAAATCTGAACTGGGAAACAAAAAGGAAATGATGTCACAGCACGACTCGATGTCATTTCCCCCTGTCTTCACACCCCAAATGCTCCTGATCCCCAAATGCTCCTGGCTGGCATCCCTACTCCTTATGCTTGTCCTGGGGACGCACTGACCCCCAGGAACAGAATTTGCGAGTCAGTGAAGGCTCAGGCAAGATGGGGGAGTTTGGGAGCTTCCCTTCCATGAGCCGGCAGGACTGGATTTGCTCCCCTTCCTCTTTTTCTCAGCTTTTGTATGTGTTTTTTTTGCCACCAAGCTACAGCTGGCTTCTGGTGACCCTCTAGGGTTTTGGAGGTAGGAGATGAAGGGAGGTGGTTTGGCTTTGCCTGCCTCTATGTCGCAAGCCTGGCTTTCCTTGGTGGGCTCCCATCAAAATACCAACCAGAAGCAATACTGCTTAGTTTCTGAGATCTCACAAGACCAGGACAGCCTGGGCTCTCCTGGTCGGGGTGCTTTCCCCAGCATGGTGCTGGTGATGGAAACTGCTGTCCGTCGGGTTAGGACAGATAAAAGGAAGTCCTTCTTCACCCAAAGAGTGATTAACACATGGAATTCACTGCCACAGGAGGTGGTGGCAGCTACAAGCATGGACAGTTTCAAGAGGGAATTAGATAAACATATGGAGCAGAAATCCATCAGTGGCTATTAGCCACAGGGTATAGATGGGAACTCTCAGTCTGGGGCAGGTGATGCACTCTATTCTTGGTGCTGGAGGGGGCAGCAGTGGGAGGGCTTCTAGTGTCCTGGCCCCACTGCTGGACCTCCTGATGGCACCTGGTATATTTTGGCCGCTGTGTGACAGAGTGTTGGACCAGATGGGCCATTGACCTGATTCAACATTGGCTTCTCTTATGTTCTTATGTTCTTATGTTCACAGCCAACTTTTTGTGATCTTTTATTGTATTTATTTATTTATTTCTTAAATTTCTATCCCACCCTCCACGCGAACGGGCTCAGGGCAGCTCACAATTCAGGGCGCCGTGTGCCAAGATATATAAAACATATAAAAAAACAAGATAAAACAACCATATCTTACAATTAAAGTGCTCAGTGGTGTTGGTCCTTCAGTCAAATTTAAAGATGGCATGCTATCGATGTAATACAGAGTCCCGCTTCAGCAGTAACTGATCGATCACAGTGCTGCGGCTCGATCTTCATATAGGGCCAGCCCACTACCTCGATGTTAGTAGTGATAATAGTTGGTGGTAGTGATGGGCGGCTCCTAATTGAAAGCCTGGCGGAAGAGCTCCATCTTGCAGGCCCTGCAAAACTGTAAGAGGCCCCACAAGGCCCTGATCTCCTCCGGGAGCTCATTCCACCAGGTAGGAGTTGCCACTGAAAAGGCCCTGGCCCTGGTTGCAGCAAGCCTGGCCTCCCCGGCCACCAGTTTGGTGTAGTGGTTAAACGCGTGGACTCTAATCTGGGAGAACTGGGTTTGATTCCCCCACTCCTCCACTTGCACCTGGCTGGATGACCTTGGGCAAGCCGAAGTTCTGATAAGAGCTGTTCTTGAAAAAGAGCAGTTTCTGTCAAGAGCTCTCTCACCCCCGCCTACCTCACAGGGTGTCTGTTGTGGGGAGGGGAAGGGAAAGGAGTTTGTAAGCCGCTCTGAGACACCTTTGGGTAGTGAAGGGCGGGGTATAAATCCAATCTCTTCCTCTTCTTCTTCTTCTGATGTTGTGACCCTGACCGTAGTGCTCTCTGGGGTATGTACGGGGAAAGGCAGTCCCTCAGGTATGTCGGACCCTGGCCATATAAGGCTTTAAAGATAAGTACCAGCACCTTGAAGTGAATTCTCTTAAGAGAACACCGTCTTTTAAAGACGGCATTGGCAGATAGTGGGTTAGGTCCAGACTAACATTTCCATTGTAGGGTTGCCCAGTCCCCCCTGGCCATCGTCTGGGGATATAGGGGCAGGGTTGCCAGCTCCAGGTTGGGAGACTCCTGGGGATTTGGGGATGGAGCCTGGGGAGGACAACAGGGACCACAGTGGAGCAGTGTTCCCACTAAGCTGAGTTAGTGTGAGCTAGCTCACAGTTTTTTAGCCTCTGGCTCACACATTTTTCTCTTAGCTCAGGAAGGAGGGCTCCAGAGCAAACTAATTTATGCAGTAGCCAAATTGCTTGCTCACAACTTTAATGCCAGAAGCTCACAAAGTAGAATTTTTGCTCACAAGACTCCACAGCTTAGAGGGAACGTTGCAGTGGAGTCCAATGCCATAGAGTCCACCCTCCAAAACATCCCTTTTCTCCAGGGGAACTGGTCTCCGTAGTCTGCAGATGAGCTGTAATTGTGAAGGATCCCATCCCCAGATCCCACCTGGAAGCTGGCATCCCTGTTCCACAGGTGCTAGGACTTCCACCTGCAGAGCCTGACTTTTATCCCTCTCTCATCAGCCCCCCATGCCCCTGAAATCCTGTTCCCCAAGGAAAGGATTTGGGGGAGCATTTTGGACTGCCACGGGGGAGGTGGGGAGTTGAGCTGTGCAGGCTTGTATCCAAGCCACTGCTTGTCCTTGCGGCTGCACATGGCTTCACCTGTGGTCTGACCCACTCAGTAGTGTCTGCTCTGACAGGTAGCATCTCCCCCAGGGTCTCCAGTGGGGAAGGTCCTTTCCCAGTCTTTTTTTTTTTTTTTACTGGAGAAGCCAGGCATTCAACTTGGGACTTTCTGCTTGCAAGAGGCATGTTCCGCCAGTGAGTCACAGGGCCGTCCCCAGTCATAATGGGAATTTGGGGCTGCAGGGGGTTTCCCCCATCGGTGTCACCAGCCACAGCAGCAGCTTTGCACCGCGCGCCCTGCTCACCACTGAACCCACATCTGATGTACTCGTTGTGTAAGAAGACGCGCAGCTAGAGGTGCTCAGTGCTGTCCCGTCCTGAATCATCTGGATCCCTCCGTGCACTTTTTGAACCGGGACTTTCGGCGCCTCGGCAAACTGCCAGGACTCTGCTGCTGCTGCGGCTGTGCCTCAGTTCCCAACTGGAGAGAGAGAGGGGGAAGGAGAGAGGGAGGGAAGGAGGGAGAGAGAGAGAGAGAGAGAGAAGTGTTCCTTTTCAAGCCGTGCCAAAAAAGAAGTCATTTAAACGGAGAGTACAAATTAAACAAATTAAAAAAGCCAGCGCTAATTAAAGACCACAGAGAAGCAGCCGAGGAGCTGGCCCTGCCCCTGTTATCTTGCTCACGCAGGGATGCGCCAGACAATTGGAAATGTCACAGCATTCATTAAATGTTCATTAAGGGCGCCACCAAATTGAGGGAAAATGCGATAATAATACTTCCCGCTTGTGTTGGAATCTCCACTGAGAGATCTCTAAGGAAGGGCTCCCCCACCCCCCGTAAGTAATTACCCTGCTCCTTTTCAAGAGGAGTGTGGAAAGGTAACAAGCAGCGAAACCCAATTTGTCCTGGGGGGGAGCTGGCGATGAGACTCTGGTGCCCCCGGCCTTGAGGTCCAATTGGTTGCAGTTCCTAAGCTGTAAATGTCCCATTCTCCCCTCCCCGGCAATGACACTTGCTTCTTAGATGGTCTGGAAATTGGAAAGGCCGCAGTCCTAACCACACAGAACACAAAGCAGAACGGTACATTCAATTAATGAAAAAAAATATGTCCTTTCAGGCTTGGCACTAGGGATGCCATCCTCCAGGCAGGACCTGGGGATCCCCTGGAATCACAGCTCATCTGCAGACTACGGAGACCAGTCCCCCTGGAGAAAAGGAATGCTCTTGGCATGGTACCCCATTGACGTTCCGTCCTCCCCAGGCTCCATCCCCATATCTCCAGGAGTTTCCCAACTTGGATCTGGCAACCCTATCCCCCCTTCATTCCCCACCAGTGGCCAGGGGGGACTTCGCAACCCTACTTGGCACATGGAGCTGTTGCAGGTCTGGGAGGGCTTCTGGTCTCCTGGCCCCACTGGGGGACCTCCTGATGGCACCTGGTATATTTTGGCCGCTGTGTGACAGAGTGTTGGACTCGATGGGCCATTGGCCTGATCCAACATTGGCTTCTCTTATGTTCTTATATTTCAGCTTTCGGGTCCTCAACACCTTCAGCAGAGCTGAGGTCATGAAATCAAACTTTCTCACCGTCCCATTCTTACTCAGGCTTGCCAACATTGGGCTGGGAAATTCCTGGAGATTCGGGGGCAGTACCTGTGGAGGCGGGAATCTGGGAAGGGGCTTCTCCTGGAATCTGTGATATACCCTAGAGTTTGCCCTGCAGAGCTGCCCTTTCCTCCAAGGGAACGGATCTCCATAGCCTGGCGATCAGCTATAATTCCAGGAGATCCCCCAGGCCCCACCTGGAAGCTTGCAACCAGTGTTCCCTCCAAGCTGAGTTAGTGTGAGCTAGCTCACAGTTTCTTAGCCTCTGGCTCACACATGTTTTTTCTCATCTCAGGAAGGATGGCTCCAGAGCAAACTAATTTATGCAGTAGCCCAATCATCTGCTCACAACTTTAATGCCAGTAGCTCACAAAGTAGAATTTTTGCTCACAAGACTCCACAGCTTAGAAGGAGTGTTGCAGGCCACCCAGAGTATGGTGTGCAATTGTCACCAAAAAGGAGCTGGGGGAGGGACTCAGTAGACCTCCTGACCATAGAGTCATAGAATCATAGAGTAGAGACCTCCAGGGTCATCTAGTCCCAAGCCCCTGCACAATGCAGGGAATTCACAAATAACTCCCCCCCCCATGCCCATAGTGACCGCTGTTCCACATCCAGAAGATGGCAAAAAACCCTCCAGGATCTCCAGCCAAACTGGCCTGGAGAAAAATTGCTTCCTGACCCCAAAGCGGCAACCAGCATTTCCCTGAGCGTGTATGAAAGGGCCATGAGAACTAAGCACTGAGGCAACCCTGCCTGCCCTCCCTTCTTACGATCTGCCTGAGTTCACAGAATCCACATTGCTGTCAGATGGCCATCTAGCCTCTGTCTGAAAACCTCTGAAGAAGGAGAGCCCGCCACCTCCTGAGGAAGCCTGCTCCAGTAAGGAGCCGCTCCAACTCTCAGGAAGTGTGACCAGCATGAAGTGACCAGTACGAGGTGTAACACGGGCGTCTGGCGCAGGAGAGAGAAAGGGGTAGAAATTCTGCAAAAGAGCCTGTTGAATGAGGGGAACATGGCTTAGGCCGCAATCTCTGGAGTAGGATTCACTGAATAAAATTGGGCCTACTTCTATGTAGACCTGCTAAGGTTTGCGCTCTGAGGCTCCAGCCCTGTGCTGAACATATATAGGAGCTGCCTTCTGCCAAATCAGATCATTGGTCCACCAGGGTCAGTGCGGTCTGCCTTGACGAGCAGCAGCTCTCCAGGGTCTTTCACATCACCCATTACCTAGAATCATAGAGTTGGAAGGGATCTCCGGGGTCATCTAGTCCAACCCCCTGCACAATGCAGGAAATTCACAAATACCTCCCCCTCCACACCCGCAGTGACTCCTGCTCCATACCCAGAAGAGGGCAACCCCTCCCCCCCAACAACCCAGGATCCACGGCCAAACTGGCCTGGAGAACAATTGCTTCCTGACCCCAAAATGGTGATCAGCATTTCCCTGGGCGTGTAAGAAAGGGTCATGAGAACTAAGCACTGATGCAACCCTTCCTGCCTTGCCTTCTTGTGATCTTCCTAAATTCTGTTCCTTTTTAACTGGAGATATCAGGGATTGAACCTGAGACTTTCTGCATATATTGAGCAGATGCTGCACCACTGAGCCACAGTCCCTCCCCTGCTTCCAGTAGCACTGAGTTATAAGTGCACACCCCCTCTGTTGTTTGTTTCCAGAAGTACATTGTCTTTTTATATGTACAAAGGTGTCTCTGGAAGAGTATGCATGCGCCAGGAATGTCCTACCCAAATTTCCAGCATCCTACCCTCCCTCCCTCCCTCCCCTCCCTCCCTCCCTCCACGGAGTTCAAGTTAGCACAATCCTTTCCTTCATTTCATACACCAAACAGCCCTGTGAGGTAGGTTAGCCTGGGAGAGAGTGGCTGGCCCCCCAAAAACGGTTGCATGGCAGTGTGGGAATTTGAATCTGGGCCTCTCAAGTCCTAGTTAAATGATCGAGCCACTGTGCTGTGCTGCCTCTCCAGGGGCTCTCTGCAGCCCTGAAAATGGCGGAAGGAAGGAAGGAAGGAAGGAAGGAAGGAAGGAAGGAAGGGAGAGAGAGAGGAAGGAAGGAAGGAAGGAAGGAAGGAAGGGAGAGAGAGAGGAAGGAAGGAAGGAAGGAAGGAAGGAAGGAGAGAGAGAGAGAGAGAGAGAGAAAGAAAGAAAGAAAGAAAGAAAGAAAGAAAGAAAGAAAGAAAGAAAGAAAGAAAGAAAGAAAGAAAGAAAGAAAGAAAGAAAGAAAGAAAGAAATGGTTCCTGTATGAATCAACCCATCATTGTTTTCTTCAGGATACCAAAATTCATTTGGCATCTTTCACTAAGCAGCTAAACTAACACTTAGAAGCACATAATCTCAAAACAGCCTGTGCCCTCAAAACTCTACAATGTAAGGGATTGGAGAGGATTAGAGCCCTTGCATTTGTTCTTTATTCTCACCTTTCATGTAGAGACATTGCAGAATCGCTTCTTAAAAACACCCACTTGAAGCCATGTCTCATTCCCACTGGAGCTTTGGTTTCCGTATGAATTCTGCTGGGTGCTTCTCTCAAGACCCTGACTGGAGTCCTGTGCTGCCTGGAAGCCCTGGCCCAGCGCACATCTCAGCAGAGGGTTCTGGCCTCGCATCAGGAGGAGCAGAGGCTTTACTGCCCACTACCCGATCCGTCTTTCAGCTGGAGATGGCGGAGATTGAACCCGGGACCTTCTGCACACAAAGTAGGCACTCTGCCACTGAGCCACGCCCCCCCCTTGGTGTTGTTTATACTAGCAGTCCACCACCACCACCGTTGTATCTAATGAAGGGAGCTCTAACTCACAAAAGCTCATAATCCCAAAAGCTTCTTGGTCTCTAAGGTGCTGCTGGACACGAACCTTGCTCTTTTACTGCAGATCAACATGAGCGCCTTCGGAAACCATGATGGCGTCCTGCCTTCTTCTGGCATGATGGGCAGCATGTAGAGGGTCATCCCATTTTGTCTTCACAGGAACACCCACCCACCCTTGCCTAAGGACTCTTCGTTGAGAAATGGGAACTGGTTCAGTGCTTTAACTGGTGTTTCTCAGAGCAAAGGCTGCATTCAGATGACATGCGTAACCCCGGTTAAGGAAAAAAGCACACCAAGCTGGCCGATTGCCAGGCTCGGGTGCGCACCTTGAAAATGGCTTCACTGTGGGCAAGACTGGGGAAATGGGGACTTTCCCCTTTGCATGTCAGCCCTCCTGGCTTCACTGCAATCTTTCCCAGAACATCAGAGCAAGGCCAGTTTGGGAGAGATCCGTGCACTTAGGAACCACAATTCTATGGGCAAATGGGGAGATACTGCCTTGCAGCATCGACTCCAGGACAAACAACCCATGTGAAGAAGCCAACTCTGTCTCTAATTACCCATGATGTGCAGGTACAGATGCAGATGGGTTTACCAGGCTTAGGATTGGACCCCACATTAGAGTTCCATGTTTGCAACAGTCTTTGTGGAGCGAAAGGACTAAAATGGCCCTTCGCCGTCTACTTGCGCCAACTGAATGTGATCCCATCCAATGCTCCCTCTAAGCTGTGGAGTCTTGTGAGCAAAAATTCTATTTTGTGAGCTACTGGCATCAAAGTTGTGAGCGAGCAATTTGGCTACTGCATCAATTAGTTTGGTCTGGAGCAATGCCCCCTCTAAGCTGTGGAGTCTTGTGAGCAAAAAAGTCTACTTTGTGAGCTACCGGCATTAAAGTTGTGAGCGAGAGATTTGGCTGCTGCATCAATTAGTTTGCTCTGGAGCCCTCCTTCCCGAGCGGAGACAAAAATGTGTGAGTGGGAGGCTAAAAAACTGTGAGCTAGCTCACACTAATTCAGCTCAGAGGGAACTATGGTCTGGAGCCGTCCTTCCTGAGCTAAGACAAAAATGTGTGAGCCGGAGGCTAAAAAATTGTGAGCTAGCTCACACTAACTCAGCTTAGAGGGAACACGGCACCATCCCTGCTCTCTTTTCATGCTCCAAGACATAGCACAAGGTACTTCTTCTGATACCATTTCAAAAACAAATAAGATCCCTACCAACCATCTCGATTGCACGTTCTTTTGCTCCGAGCACGTATGATTATTTAGTTAAAAACGATATGGAAGAATTATGTGCGGTTGCAGCCCTTGTGCCAATACTTGTGCAAGTGGAATCACGTTATGTTCCCTTTCCTTTCCACCCATGCATCGCTGAACCCAGGCCATGGTTTTCCCACCACTAACCAGGGTTAAATCCAGAACTGGCATCCTGGTGAGTGGGAGAGGAAGTCACTTGGATCATGGGTAACCTGTGTTAATACAAACCTCAGCATGTGAAGGTGTGGGGTAGGCAGACAGGGCTGGGGCGCAAGCCAGGTTCATGCACGTCTTTCCTTAACTGCGGTGACATCTGCATGCAGACAAAGTGTGCTTGACAGATGCGCTTGCTTAAACACCTGAGGATTCACTCCTCAGGGAGCCCCAGTCCATTCAGAGCTCCGAGGTGTGCGTGCCAGGGAGTACAGAGAGAAGCACCCTCGACACATCAGTATAACACCGATGTGGTGGCGGAATGTGCTGTCAAATTGCAGCCAACTTATGGCGAGTGGACTCCATTGGGTTTTCAAGGCAAGAGGTGTCCAGAGTTGCCTGCCTCTGCTCTGTGGCCCGGGACTTCCTCGGTGGTCTCCTGTCCCAGCGCTGACCGAGGCCGACCCTGCTTAGCTTCTGAGATCTGACAAGATCGGGCTGGCCTCCCGATCATCCAAGTCGGGGCAATGCTGATACACTCTCGACAAAATAGCCACTGCAGAAAACCTGGTGCCTGCTGGGAGGCTAAGAATCCCCTCTCTGTTCCATCGGATGCACACTTTCACACAACCTGCACAATGACAAGCATCCAAACCCTTACCAACACAACAAAGCCCTTACCTTTCCCCCAGATGTTACCTTAGCCAAAAAAAACCCCAAACGGCAGATCTCGCAGTGATTGCATTCCTGTAATATTTCTTTCTAAACAGCCCTGTCATAAAACGTACAGCTGGTGAGACGACGCTTGCTACAAGTGACAGTAAAAATTCAGACAATATGTGGAAAGAATTTGGGGAGGGGAGAAGGGGACATTCTTTTCTCAGCGACAACAGACCGGGACCTCTGACCCTCTTTGCGAGTCGAAAGCTTCGTTGCTGTGACAATAGCCCCTCCTCCGCACCATCTAGTTTAGGTAGAGGTGGAATGAAATAACGCAGGAGCATCCAAATGGCCAGGTCAGATTAGACTGAAGAGCATTGTGAAGACTGCAAGTGAGACAGGCGGGTGATGCTTTCCCCGTATCGCTTGTCCGAGGACCTTGTCCAGACATAAGGTGGGAATGAAGGGGCCGAGAGCTGAGGGGGCAGAACAGACTTCACGACTTCAGCCTTCCAGCCTTACATTTCCCAAAATTTTGCCTGCATGCATAATTCCCTGCAAGTGGAAAACCAGGACAGCTGGCAAAAGGCTCGGGTTGCTTCCACCTGGTGACGCTTCTCCATCTAGCTTCCATTGCCACTGGGAATGCAGAGGTGTTTGCAGTGGAAATGGACCGGCCATGTGACAGCTTGCGCTGCACTTCCCTTGCGCCCCGCTCCCCTTGCCTTTGCCCCTTGTGGCTGTCCTCCCCCTCTCAACCCTGTTCCACTAGAAGGCTGCGGTCACACAGACTAAAGAATCCCCTTCCACTTTCAATCCACTTTCTATGCACTTTCCAACTGGATCTTATTGTGTGAAATGGCAAAATCCAGTTGGAAAGTGCATAGAAAGTGGATTGGAAGTGGATTGTTCAATGCGTGTGACTGCAGCCGAAGACTTTTCTTTTTTTAAAAGAAAGCTGCATTTGGTGCATTGCTATAGCGATATAACATTGGCGGTGGGAAGTGCCATCAATTTGCAGTCAACTTCTGACAACCCCGTAGGGTTTTCAAGGCCAGAGGCGTTCAGAAGTGGTTTGTCATTGCCTGCCTCTGCATAGTGACCCTGGGATTTCTCAGTGGTCTCCCACCCCTGACCTGGATAGCCTAGGATCAACCCATCTTGTCAGTTCTCAGAAACTAAGCAGGGTCAGCTCTGGTTAATATTTGGATGGGAGACCACCAGGGAATTCCAGTGTCACTGTGCAGAGGCAGGCAATGTCAAACCACCTCTGAACGCCTCTTGCCTTGAAAACCCCACAGGGTCACCATAAGTTGGTTGTGACTGGAAGGCACTTTCCACCACCACTCCCATCTGAATACTCTCCAGGACCGGCCCTGCTTAGCTTCCCAAGATCAGGCTATCCAGGGCTATCCAGGTGAGGGTGATATAACGTTACAATGATCTATCTATTAACTCCTTTGAATTCCCAGCTCAAACAGAGAGTACAAAACCAGAGAGTAAGTCTCTAGCTTCTTTCCTTGTGGAGATATAAAGGGAAAGCATGCCACCACAACAAAAACAACTAAAAAACTGTGATTTCATAGAAGCTAGTGGACAGCTCATTACAACATTATAACGCTATATCGCTATAGCCACTGGTGGTTTTTTAAAAACCAAAACCAAAAAAGCCCTCTGGTCGAGAGGGAGAATGGCAGCCATTTGAGGTCAGGAAAATGGTGGCGATGTGGTCAGGAGGTGCAAAAATATACACCTTCCCAGCTGCACAGTATACAAAGATGCTCTGACTGCAGTTTTCCCAAAAAGATGGTATCACACACAACTGGTTTGGAAAGATCACAGCAAAGCAGAAGAAAACCCGAAAGCAAAGGATTAAGAGATGGAGTCACATGAATGCTCTGAGAGAGAGAGAGACAGAGAGTCAGGATGCCAAACTGGTGCAAAACTTCCATGCCTATGTTGCTGAGGCCAGCTCCTGATGAGCTAGTTTGCTAATAGAAGAAGAGAAGAAGAGATTGGATTTATACCCCACGCTTCACTCGGAGTCTCAGGGTGACTTACAATCTCCTTTCCCTTCCCCTCCCCACAACAGGCACCCTGTGAGGTTGGTGGAGCTGAGAGAGCTCTGACAGAAACTGCTCTTGAGAGAATGGCTCCGAGAGAACTTGTGACTGACCCAAGGTCACCCAGCTGGCTGCATGTGGAGGAGTGGGGAATCAAACCTGGCTCTCCAGATTAGAGTCTGCTGGTCTTAACCACTATACCAAGGTGAAGTGAGTTTTAACCTGTGGAGGGCATTAAGCATGTGTGTTATCCCCCCTGAAGTGGTACTGTCCGTTTGGCCCCTTCATTCCACTGCATGGGCCAACCAGGCCATAGAAACTGATTCTCAGAGGTATGCTGCCTCTAAAGATGGAAGTTCTAATTAGCGACTGTGGCTAATAGCCAGCTAGCGACCTACTGAGCTAAATAACAAATGCCAGTGTATTATAATAGGGATAAAACACAATTGTCCTTTCCTGCTACCTGCATAGCATTTTAATTTCATCTTATAATGGGGCACCTTATTAGCTCTCTGCACACTAACTGCACCACTGAATTCTCGCCATGTAAGTGGGACCATTTCTCAAGGGCCTAGGGCCTCTGTCCCTGGAAGAGTTCAGCAGTACAGCAGCCGTCTATAGGGATAGCTTTTTTAAAAAATTCCCTACTGTAATACACTGGCACTTGTTATTTAGCTCAATAGGACTTTTTAGTTTAGAAAAGAGACAACTAAGGGGGGATGTGATAGAGGTTGATAAAATAGTTCATGGGGAGGAGAGAGCTGACAAAGGGAAACCTTTCTCCCTCTCCCCAAACACTAGAGCTCGAGGACATCCAGCAAAGCTGATGGGCAGTAGGTTCAGGATGGACAAAAGGAAATACTACTTTATGCAGAGTGGCTACGATGTGGCATTTGCTGCCAGAGGATGTAGTGATGGCCACAGGAATAAACACCTTTAAACGGGGATTAGATAGATTCATGGAGGGGGATTAGACAGATTCCTGGAGGGTAAGTCTGTCAATGGCTACTAGCCATGGTGACTGAGGGGAACCTCCAGATTCAGAGGCACTAAATCTCTGAATCCCAGAGCCAGGAGGCAACACCAGGGGAAGAACTCAGCCTCTATGCCCTGTTGTTGGTCATCCAGAGGAACTGGTTGGCCGCTGTGTGAGACCGGATGCTGGACTAGATGGACCATCGGTCTGATCCAGCAGGGCTCTCCTTATATTCTTATTCTCTCTCCCCCCCATCAGCAGACGGACAGCCATGAGGAAAGTTTTACCTGCTGAATTTGTCTTCAGATATGTTAAAAGGACCCAAAGTCTCTAGACTTTACAGCTGCCTATCCCTTGGTCTTTGACGAGTAGTTTTCTTAGGAATTCCCTATGGGTGTGTTCAGTTTTGTATTTTTTATGATGGTACTCAGTGGTACTGAGTTCCGGCACCTGTTGGGGGGGGGGCGCTCTCCCAAGTCCTGATCCTCCTGAACGGGCCTGCCCCACTCAGTCAGAGAAACAGAGAACGGATCCTTGGGGAAAGCCTAGTGGAGATCTACAGATGGAGAGGGGCACTGGTGGCATTACCTTAGGTATGAGCACTGGCACTAAAGCACTTGGTGTACTTATCGTAGATTTTTTACTAAATATCAAAACTGACCTAACAACTGTATCATGGGGCTATTGAAGAAATTCAAGGAAGATTTTGCTGGGTCATCAAATACATTTTTCTGGGTCATCAAACACAGAACGCAAGGTGGTTCTGAAAGGGAAAAAAAGAAAAATGCCATGTTTTTTTCACCCTGTTTAAAATACCATTTTGTGGTTAATGTTTCCATTATTCTGAGGTCACAGACAGACAGACGTGGTCTCAAGCATCTTCTGAGAATAGGATTGTTAATCTCGGGGGGGAGGGGCTGAAAATCTCCTGGGATGACAAGGGATCACCAGGTGACAGAGATAAGTTCCCCTGCAGAAAAGGGGTGCTCTGAAAGGTGGACTCTGTGGCATTGTACCCCGTTGGAGTCCCTCCCCTCCCCAAACCTCACACTTCTCTAGCTTCCCTCCCCAAATCTCCAAGTACTTCCCAACCCAGAGCGTGCAACCCTATTGGAGAAGAATGTTATTTATGTAAGGCTATATGTTCATGTGGGGAGGCACGATAGTCTCCTTCCTTCCTTCCTTCCTTCCTTCCTTCCTTCCTTCCTTCCTTCCTTCCTTCCTTCCTTCCTTCCTTCCTTCCTTCCTTCCTTCCTTCCTTCCTTCCTTCCTTCCTTCCTTCCTTCCTTGTGTTTCAGACCCCAAATGAGCAGGTTCCAGAGAAAGAGCAAAATTCCTTCCCCCACACCGCCCTTCTACTGCTGCCTGCTGTGCCTTCATGCTCCAGGGTCCAGTGAATGTCTAGGAACAGCAGGGAATGTGAAGCAGGACAGCACTGGGAGGGAGGAATCTGCAAAACCAAATTCCCTTTTTTTCTCCCTGGCATATTTCTGCCAGCAGAAACCCTGGGTTGGATCCAGCCAACCTTGTCCTTCCGTTTCACCCTGTTCTCCTCCTCACTACAGCTGGTTTCACACAGCTTTTATCCATGCAGGTCCCATGATCCCCAGCAGCCTTTTTGATGGTCAAAGGGAATGCCTCCCTTCCTTTTCCCTGGCGGAAAACAGGCTGGATCCAACCCCATGTATATACCCTGCCTTGATACTATGAGCTAAATGGCCTACGCATTAAGACTGCCATTTCCCAGCCTGGGTGGGGGAACTCCTTCCTTGGATTCCAGTTTGGTGTAGTGGTTAAAAGCACACACTCTAATCTGGGAGAACTGGGTTTGATTCCCCACTCCCCCACATGTAGCCAGCTGGGAGACCTTGGATCAGTTACAAGTTATTTCAACGCTGTCTTCTCACGAGCAGTTCTTGAAAGAGCTCTCTCAGCCTCACCTACCCCCCAAGGTGTCTGTTGTGTGGAGGGGAAGGGAAAGGAGATTGTAAGCCGCTCTAAGACCCTGAGTGAAGGGTAGGGTATAAATCCAATCTCTTCCTCCTCTTCCTTCTCTGTTCTCTCCAGCTGCACACAAGAGTGGTGTGGGGGAGGAATGGGGGGGGGATTCAGTATCACACTGATGCCACGATATCACTTCTGGCATGAACTGGAAGCAGCTTCATCATGTTAGCACACCATTCTAGGAGTCACCCAACAGATTTTTGATGAATCCAAGGACGTTATGCTGACACGATGGCATCGTTCCTGGCTCATGTCAGAAATGACGTCCCACTGATGCAAAGACACCAGTCCAGTAGGACCCCACCCCATGCAACCTCCCACTGGGGGCCAGTGCTGGGCTGGCAGCCTAACCCGCCATATTGAAATATAAAATATTATCCCCAAATGTCATCAGTCATTGTGCCCTGCCCTGATTAATATTTTTGGTTATCTGGAGGGGGGACGCCACATCTAGTTCAAAATTCAGGTGTATGTCTTATAAAAGGTTTCCAGACTCATCCTGCCCACATATACAGTTGAAGTCAACTATCCTAGTAAAGTGTGGTGGCCAGATTTCCAAGAGGAGCTCCCCAGAAAGGAATGGAGAAGCAGTTATTTCCTCATAGCTCAGACTAGCCTGAGCTTGTTAGTGCTTGGGAGTCAAGCACAGTGAGCCATGGAGACCAGACCACCAAGGAAGACTTTGAAGAAGAAGAGATTGGATTTATACCTCACCCTTCACTACCCGGAGAAGTCTCAGAGCGGCTTACAATCTCCTTTCCCTCCCCCTCTTCACAACAGACACCCCGTGAGGTAGGCGGGGCTGAGAGAGCTCGTCTGAGAACTGCTCCTGAGAGAACAGCTCTGAGAGAACTTATGACTGACCCAAGGTCACTCAGCTGGCTGCATGTGGAGGAGTGGGGGAATCAAACCCGGTCCTCCCACATTAGAGTCCATGCTCCTCACCACTACACCAAACTGGCTGTCAGTAGCAAACCACTTCTGTCTTGAAAACTCCACAAGGTAGAACTTCATGAGGTTGTCATAAATTGGTTGTGCCTGATGGAACTTAGTTATCCTATTAACCTATTTTAGCATCAGAAATTTATAAGCTAAAAAATTGCCTTATTTAAGTTCAGAATTTTTCACCTTACTTGGTGTAACCATTTGTTCCTTGCATTATTCTTTACTAATTAAACTCTGCGATGACCAGTTCTGATTTCTAAACAGAGAGGTGGTGGTTGTTTCCCCCAGATCACTTAAAAGTCAGTCTCTCAGAGCTATTCTCTCACGAGCAGTTTCTGTCACAGCTCTCTCAGTCCCACCTACCTCACAGGGTGTCTGTTGTGGGGAGAGGAAGGGAAGGAGATTGTAAACTGCTCTGAGACTCCGAGTGAAGAGTAGGGGATAAATCCAATCTCCTCCTCCTCATCTCCCTCTTAAGGCTGTTGTGAGGATAAGGCTGAGGAGAAGAGAACAATGTAAGTCGCATTAGGTCATCATAGAGAAACAAATAACAAACTAACAGCATTCCATTTTCAGATGGAAGGGGTTGTTTTACAATGGTACTGTTTCAAAAATCTGAGAGGGGTGGCAGTTCACCCAATAGCCCACCCTAGCCCTAGCCCTCCAGACCCGGAGATGAAAAGCCATCAACCAATATCATCCAATCACAATCTCCGCAGTGGCTCTACCTTACATCTCTGTTGCCACTGCCTAGCCTGTAAATGTGTTTCCAGCTGGCTTTCATGGCAAACTAGAGAGCAGCAATATCCCTCAGGTCACCAACCTCCAGGTGGTACCTGGAGATCTCCCACTATTCCAGTTGATCTTCAGATGAACAAGATCAGTTCCCCTGGAGAAAATGGCTGCTTTGGAGGGTGGACTCTATGGCCTTGTATCCCGCTGAGGCCCCTCCCCTCCCCAAACCCTGCCCTCCCAAGGCTCCACCCCCAAAATCTCCAAGTATTTCCCAACCCAGAGCTGGCAACTCTAAATACCCCCCTCCCCATATGTCTTCATCACTTCTATCTCTCCTTGCCAGATTTGAGTTAGGAAATCCCTGAAAAATCGAGGGTGGACCATAGAGGAGGGCAGGATTTGGGGAGGGGTCAGGGAGGGACCCCAGCGAAGCATCATGCCATAGAGTCTGCCCCCCCCCAAGCAGCCATTTTCTCCAGGGGAACTGATCTCCGTCATGTGGAGATCAGTTGTAATTCCTGGACATCTCCAGACTCCTCCTGAGTCCTGAAGGCTGACTCACAAAAGCTCCCGCCCTGCCACAAATTTTGTTAGTCTTTAAGGTGCTGCTGGTCTCTTGCCTCTTTTCTATCCCTACAGCCGTCTTATGACTGACAACATTTTGTACTAACACAGGCTTTCCTGGACTAGGCTCCACTTCAAAGGGCACAAGTGCTTATGACAGGATTTTTTAAAATGTCATCATCTGGAACCTAACTGATAAAAGCACAGGGGAGACGCATGAGTCTGTTGTAACACAATTAAAGTGCAGCGACACCTTAAAGACTAACAACATCTTGAAATAAATGATGTTGTTAGTCTTTAAGGTGCCATGTGGGACTTTTGTTGTATTTTAGACCCAGTTCCGGGTTCGGAAATTCCTGGAGATTTGAGGGTGGAGCCTAGGAACGATGGGGTTTGGGAAAGAGGAGGGTCTCAGTGAGCTATAATGCCATAGACTCCGCCCTCCCGAGCAGCCATTTTCTCTAGGGGAACTAATCCCTCTGGCCTGGATATCGGATAATTCCAGGAGGTCTCCAGTTCCCACCTGGAGGTTGACAAGCCTACACTTAACCCATGTCTCCTCTCCCACTGAAGATCCCTACTTTGGGACCCACAACATTCCTAGACTTCTGGTGACCCCTTGAGGTAGGATGCGGGGGAGCATGGTGGGCTGAAGAGGGCACTTCCTTCTAGTAGGGAATCCAGGTAGGGTTGCCAGCTCTGGGTTCAGAAATCCCTGGAGATCTGAGGGAGTTACGTGGAAGAGTGGGGTTTAGGGACGGGGAGGGACCTTGGCAGGGTATAATGCCATTGCAGTCCACCTTCCAAAGCAGCCCTTTTCTTCAGGAGGAGTGGTGGAACAAATGTTTCAGATAAATAATAAGTGACGTATGTAGTCTGGAGGTCAGTTTTAATCCCAGGCATTCTCCAGCCCCCACCTGGAGGCTGTCAACTCTAGATCCAGGCCTTAGTCTTTAAGATGTCACTGGATGGGTTGGGTTTTTTTTTTTACTCCAGGTACACACAGGGCTACAGCTCTGGAATTTCTCTCCCTACCACCTCCTCTTCAGGTGAGGAGGCCAAGAGGCACCCCCCTCCCTTGAGAAACGTTGGCATTTTATAGCACTATTGCATTCTCAGATAGATTGCCGAGATTGCCGTTTTCCCCCTTAAAAATGTCTTTGGAATCTGGCATCAGTGGATCAGGCATTATGCAATGCAGTCCTGTGGGCTGGACCGCCAGACCCTCCTTCACTTAGCATTAGCTGTGGTCTCGGAAGGGAACAAGGTCTGAGTCCAGCGGCACCTTGAAGACCGACAAAGTGTAATTCTGGGTATAAGCTTTTGCGTGCATGCACACTTCATCAGATATATTGTAGAACAAGCCATGATATACGGCTTTTTCAAAACGAAGTCTGAGTCCAGGGGCGCCTTTGAGACCAAGAAAAGTTTTATTCAAGGTATAAGCGTTACGTGTGCTTGCATACTTCTTCAGATATGCACCTGAAAGCTTATACCTTGAATAAAACTTTGTTGGTCTTCAAGGTGCCACTGGACTCAAACTTTGTTCTGTGGCTTCCGATCAGGCAGGGCTACCCATCAGACTCTGGCTTTTTCAAAAGAACTGATTTTTCAAAAGAACTGATTACCTTAAGAGGTAATATTAGCAGGAGTATCTCTTTTTTTAACTCAACTGCTTCTTCTTTTTAAAGAAATGATTTCTCTGCGACCAATCCTGACCTCAAAGGTCAGGAGGTTTTACTTAACACCCAGGAAATGTTCTCTCCATCCATCATTATTCCCTAATTAACAACATAAAATATTTCACAATAAATTTCAATGACCCTGGATGGGTGCTTTGTGTTATTCCTCTTTTTTTAAAACAAAGAAACGGCTGCATTTGCATTTGAAAGGCCCACCAAGAGCTCTGGAGTCGTCCACCCAACAGTTTCTGGAGGCGTCATTATCTCTCCTGTCTGGCTCCTGAGTAAATTGGTGACCTATTTGTCCTTCGCAGTGGAAGGAAATTTCCACAAGGTTTCCACAACCACAAGAAACTTCACACACACTCTCTCTATAAAATAATAGACATACCTGTTTTCCCAGGCATCCTGTTGATTGCTAGGTGTGTGGTTTTTGTGGGGTGTATGTATTCTTATATTGGATGTCATGTAATTTGATTTTGTTACCTGGCTTTTGTCCTTAATGACACTGCTAACTCTACTGATTTTAAGATAACGTTTTACTGTTTATCTGCTCTCGTTGGTGTTCACGGTTTTAGGATTTTTTAATAACTGTTTTATAAGTATTTGTTGTGTTTTTAATTATAATGTGTTGTAGATCTCTTGCAAACTGCCTCGCAAACCAGTTGGTTGAGACCTCGGGGGAAAGAAATATTTAGAATAAATGCATGCAAATTTTAAAATCTGATATAAAATGTCAAGTTGCAGGTTTTCAAAGTTTTTGGGTTTGTTTTTTTAAAATCCTGCAACATTAAAAAAGAATAACGCAGACATGCCTGGCTTATGTGAAGAACAAGGAGTTTCTCACCTGGAAGTCAGTAACCTTTGCAGATGAGCACCTCCTAAGACAAAATGGGTCCTGACCTCGATAGCCCGGGCTAGCCACATCTTGTCCGCCCTGGCTAGTATTTGAATGGGAGACCACCGAGGAATCCTAGGGCCATGATGCCGGGATAGGCAATGGCCAACCACCCCTGAATATCTCTTGCCTTGAAAGCCCTACGGGGCTGCCATAAGTCAGCTGTGACTTGACGGCCCTTTCCAGCACCAAGGATGTTTTGCACTTTTACCTGGTCAGTTCTGCGGAACGCTGTGCACACCTGTGCAACTCCAGGTGTCTGACCTTTTGCTGCTAAAGCCAACCAATGGTGGTTGGCCGATAGCCTCTTCACCTTTGGGGGTTCCTTAGGAAGCAGAGCTGCCACTCAGGGTTAGAACAACGGTCCAAACCTTGTAGAGTTGCCAGCTGGCCTGGAGAAATACATCCTATCCTTTTAATAGAGGTTTAATGTGTGGAAATGAACTGACCTGGATAGCTCCTGCTAGCCCCATCTCATCAGATCTTGGAAGCTAAGCAGGGACGGCCCTGGTGAGTGTTTGGATGGGAGACCTCCAAGGAATACTAGGGTTGTGATGCAAAGGCAGGCAATGGCAAATCATCTCTGGACATTTCTTGCCTTGAAAACCATATGAGGTCTCCATAAGTCAGTTATGACGTGACAGCAACAACAAAGAAATAGTTTGCACTGTACAAAATGGTTGCACAAACGTGCTTGGATAAATTATTAGGGACTGTGGTCTATACTGTGGAATCCAGCTCGTTGTAAGCAGGATCCTATTTATGTAATTTCTGCACCTCTTCATAAGGACATAAGAGAAGCCAATGTTGGATCAGGGCAATGGCCCATCCAGTCCAACACTCTGCACCTGGTATTTTTGGCCACTGTGTGACAATCAAGAGGTCCACCAGTGGGGCCAGGACACTAGAAGCCCTCCCACTGTTGACCCCCCCCCAAGCACCAAGAATACAGAGCCTCACTCTTCCCAGAGTCCCTATCTATACCTTGTGGCTAATAGCCACTGATGGACCTCTGATCCATATGTTTATCCAATCCCCACTTGAAGCTGTCAATGCTTGTAGCAGCCACCACTTCCTGTGGCAGTGAATTCCATGTGTTAATCACTCTTTGGGTGAAGAAGTACTTCCTTTTATCCGTTCTAACCCATCCGCTCAGCAATTTCATTGAGTGCCCACGAGTTCTTGTCTTGTGAGCAAGGGAGAAAAGTACCTCTTTCTCTACCTGCTCTATCCCATGCATAATCTTATAAACCTCGATCATGTCGCACCTCAGCCGTCGTGTGTCATGTGAATACTTATGCTGGACTTCAGTTCTTTCTGGTGGTTTCCAGACTCCTAAAACCCTCTTGCATTGGTTATTAAATGTCTCGTTTGATTGATTGTACGGGCTCCCTATGTATCATTCGCCTTGCATCCCTTTGAGAAAGGTGGACTATAACATAAATAAACAAAATTTGGAATAAGCATACAATGTGATGGTGTGGTTAATATCAGGCTAGGGGAGCAATGTCCTGGGTTCAAGTTCTCTCTCAGCCGTGACACTCACCCTAACCTTGGCCCAGTCAAAAAAATTTCAGCGGAACCTACTTCACAACGTTGTTGTGAGGGGGAAAAAAAAAACAGAGGAGAGAAGAGCTGTATATACTACCTTGAGTTCTTTGGAGGAAGAGCAGGATAAAAATGGGACAGATAGATATGGATGAAATCTATGAGATGCTCCTCAGATAAAATGGCCACAATGTGTTCATAGAGGTAGTGATGGTGGGGAAAATGCTAATATTACAAATAGGGTGCATACTGATATTTATTTAGAACGTTTCTATAGCACCTCTTCAGGGAACCTGCTCAGGGCAGCTTACAAAAAAACAACCCCACAATAAAAACATAAAACATTAAAAGTTATTAATTAAAATCCAGAATCAACAAACCCAGCCAGAGGGGGGGGGAGAAAGTGGATAACTGAGTAGCTTAAAAATAACAGCTTTCAGACTAAGAGCGCACTATAAAATCATGTTTAAAAGATCCACCCCTTAATTAAAAGCCTGGGTGAAGATATACTTTTTGGCCCGGCACCTAAAAGAAAGCAACGTAGGCAGAAGGCAAGGGGATTCCATTAAACGAGGGGCTGCTGCCGAAAGGGCCCTGTCTCTGGTTGGCATTCTGTGTACACATCGGGAAAAGGCGCACAAAGTTAGCATACTGCTTTCCAGCGGTTCTAAAAATGGTTCATGACAATTAGATCAATTGATATGTCAGATTGTTACTATAGTGACAGTCTTGGAGAAGATAATTAGACTGACGGATTGTTTTTTTTTAATGGTATAAACTTCTGCGACCCACAGCCCAATTCCTTGGATGCAACCACCATTTCTGGCTGTTGTTATTCTGTCAGTCTGAGAGAATTCCAGAGGCAAATGAGAGGCACATCCATTTCAATTTATCTGTCTTTAGTATACAGGTGCTGTCAATAGTCACAAATGAACCTAGGTGGTGGGAGTACTCAGATCAGATGGGGGTGAGGTTAAGGTGCCCTTAATGAAGCCCACAAGCCGTACACCTGGTGACCATCTTTGAGCAAAACTAGGAATGCCAAATCTTGCCCTGTCTGTAGCATTCTTAAAATACTAGCTGGGACAGGGTTGCCAACTCTGGAAATACGTGGAGATTTGAGGATGGTGCCTGGGGAGGGTGGGATTTAGGGAGGGGAGGGACCCCAGTAGGGTAGAAGACCATGCAGTCCACCTTCCAAAGCAGCCATTTTCTCGAGGAAAAGTACGGGAAGGGAAGATGTTTTAAATAAATAATGAATGAATTAACAATTCATGTAGTCTGGAGATCAGTTGTGATTCCGGAAGAACTCCAGCCCCCACCTGGGGGTTGGCAACCCGAAGCTGATAGAAGTTATTCTAAAAAATGTATCTCCACTAAATTTCAGCCCTGAGGATGTCCCTCTGCTTTGATTTCTGGCTCTGCTCTTCCTCAATGCAAATAAATAGTGACTTAGAGGGATAGTGTAGGGAAGATGTTCTTCAGCGTCCTAACTCCTCCAGATGTTCTTGCTGCTCTGGGGTATTAATGGCTCCTAGTGCTTGGTCAGGACTAGGGATGGGCATGACCTGGGGAAATGGTGGTTCATGGCTCATTAGACCTCACAAATCACGAATGACAAACCTCTACAAACTTTTCAGTTTACCAAACCAGTTGATGGTTTGTTAGGTTCATGAGTTTGGGATGCCATAGAATGCCCCCCCCCCATCTAGAGAAGACAAACTCATGGCAACTATTCAGTTGACTCTCCTCTACCTGCCTTCTAAATTTGGTAAGGATTGGAATTGGGGTGGGCAAGTTACAGCCCCCCCCAAAAGCAGGTGCCCCAGGAAACTGCAGGTGCAGGAGTGTATTGAACTGACCTCTTGCAAGCTAGAGGCATCAAACTCACAGAACTCCTCCCCGGGCTGCCCTTCTTCCTGCCCTCCAAGTTTGCTGAGGATTGGCTGGGGGGGGTGGTGAGTAGCAGCCCCCCAAAGCAGGTGCCCCCCAGGAAAGTGCTATCTGGGGAAATCACAGCTAACCCTTCTCCCCCGACCTGGGAGGCGGTGAAGGAAAGAACAATGTTGTAAGCTACTTGGAATTCCCATTGGAGAGAAAAGCTGTGTATGTGTGGCAGTATTGTGTGCTTGTTAAGTGCCATCAAGTCACCCCTGGTGACTGGGGTTTGGGGGGTGGCCTGCCACAATCCCCCTCATGCCCAGGAGGCAGTCACCCTGTTGTGAAGATGGATTCTGAGGATGGCCAACCCTTCCCCTCTGCCCTGGGAAGTGGTCACCCACCCACCCGCTCATTGGGGACATTGTTGCTGTAGATGGGGAAACTGTGGGTGCAGTCAAACAGGCTGACTTCTACAGGTGGATGTCTGATGAGGTAGAGGTTGGCATAGGTGGATGTCGGCCCATGAGGTAAGTATTGTGCTGTGAGGTAGATCTGGGTTCATGAGGTGGGTGCTGCACTATGAGGTAGATGGGGGACAGAAACCATGAGGAGGCAGATGTGGACCAGGGGAGGCTGGAAACGACGATTCTTGGGAACACAACTCATGAGGAGGGGGGTGTTAAAAAATCCCTTGGAGGGTGGTGCAGTTCTTCAGCTGAGGAACCCGGCACCTGTCCTGGCTGAGACACTCTGTTCGGTTGTAGCAGGAGGACAGGTGGAGAGGTGCTGAAATATCCCTTTGAGGAGGGTACAGCTCCTCACCTGAGGAACCTGGCACCTGTGCTGGCTGAGACACTGTGTGGTGGCTACTGTAGCAGCAGGATAGATGGAAAAGAGTCAGTGTATCCCAAGGAGGGGGGTGCAGCTTGGGACCCTCTGTGTGGCTGTAGCGGGGGGCCATTGGGGACCCAGGACTTAAAGTATCCCAAGGAGGGGGGTGCGTGGGTCCTCCGGCAAGGAACCCAGTACTGGATGACTCATACCCTCTGCATGGCTGTGGCCGGAGGACGCTTTTAAAATTGAGAGCTGCCCTGGGAGGAAGTCTTTTAAGGGTAAGAGCTGCCATGGGTTAGGGGGAGACAGAGGCCCTGAATTTTTCATCCTCGAGGTCCAGAGAGGGGAAGCCCAGCAGTGGGAAGTCGGCCTTGATAAAGGACAACTCATTCATCATGGCAATGCCATAAAGCCCATCCTCCAAAGCTGCCATTTTCTCCAGGGGTAGACAGTACAACAACTGAGGGTCATGGTATTAGGAAGATATGAAAAAAAAATATATAAAATTGTGTGTAACAAATGTATACTTAAGGTAAATCTATTTTGTGCTTTTTATTTTTTTAAAAAAATTCTATCCTAATTTATAAATACCGGTGTCAAGTATTTCAAAATTTGGATTCACCACAACAATACATCAAAGTGCAGGCTTACACTATAGTCAGACATTCAAAGAGCACCTTGCCAATTTCACAGACATGGGATCAGTGTTTGTGAAATTGACAATGTGCTGTTTGAATATAGTATAAGCCTGCACTTTGATGTACTGTTGTGATGAATCTGTGTTTTGGAATATTTGGCACCAATATTTATAAAATAGGATAGTTTTTTTTTAATAAAAATAAAAAACACAAAATAGATTTACCTTAAGTATACATTTATTACACAGTGTTAGTTATATATATATATATATATATATATATATATATATATATATATATATTCATATTTTCTCCAGGGGAACCGATCTCTGTTGTTTGGAGATCATCTGTATTTCCGGGAGATCTCCAGGACCCTCCCAGAGGTCCACAATCCTACCAGTGGTGCCGAGAAAGAAAATTAAATCCTCTTTGGCTGGGAATTTCAAAATTGTCCCAGTTCAGTGTCCATCACCATGTTTAGATTTTTTTTAAAAAAGAATCTACAACCCTAAGGATTCTAGGTGCATTAAAAAGCAATATATTAATACATACACAATGCAAAAGGGAAGATGAAAACCAGAGGTCTCTCTTTACAGAACAGTGTAATGACTAATTTGTGTCAACAACCATGGGAAGCACTGCTGAGTAATGACTGCGGGGGGGAAAGTGCCGTCTGGTCACAGCTGATATATGGCAACCCCAGAGAGTTTTCCAGGCAAGAGATGCTTAGAGTTGGCTTTGCCATTGCCTGCCTCCCTGTCACAACCCTGGTATTCCTTGGTGGTCTCCCACCCCAATACGGACCAGGGCCAACCCGGCTCAGATTTCACAATCGGACAGGATCAGGCTAGCCTGGACGAATGATGACAACCTTATCCTTTTGATGAGTGCCATTCCCCAGACAGGAATGCTCCCATCCTTGACAGCTGCATTCGTGTAGCAATGATTTTTAAGGAGTGGGGGCAGATACCACCCATACATATGTCTAAAAAACTTTCAGGGGGATTCAGAACTCTGGGAGGGGGGCATTTGGTATTTGGGGATTTTATGCAAATCCCTGATTGCAGGGAGAAGCCAGCAGGGGAGAATGGCTGTATACAGCAGATAAAATCCAAGATCCGAATTTCTCCCCCAGGCCCTTAAATAAGTGGCAAACAGGGATCAAACCTAACATTAAGGGTTAGCTGATAGCTATCCGGCGCAAAGGTTTCACTGAATAGATGAATAAAATGCATATATAAATACAGTTACTTGCAGGGCTTTTAAAAAATTCTTTTAAAGAGGTGCCGGAATTCTCAAGAAAGAAATGAAGTTTTCAATCTGTAGCCTGAAAACTCACAAACTTTTAAACACTTTATTAAAATAATTTGGTCGAAGAGGTTCTGGAACTCCATTCCAGCACATTCCCCCAGAAAACAAGCCCCTGGTCACTTGTTTTTATGTCCTGATCTTTTTCTACTTTTGGTTTGGAAGGCATTTGATACTAATCTTGCCTGTGCAGATTAAAAGGACATGGACCACCAGGCTAAGTCTTCTAATACATTTGAGGTACAGCGTAACTGATACATACTAAAGACCCAGTTTGTCCGTGAGAGGCCAAGATCGAAACCTGCAAGTATGAGCAATCCTAAAGGATTCTCACACTTGAGAGTTTCGCCCCCTTTGTGCCCTTTGATCATCTTGTCTTCTTCCAGCTTTGACTTTGGTTTGTGGAATGGAATCATCTTCTTTTAAAAACAGCACGAAACAGATAAAGTGCCTTAGTCATCAGCGGTGCCCTATCATCCTTGAAGGGGCTGGAGCCCATTGGCTGGGTTTATTTATTCACAATCTGTTGCTAAATGTTAACTACTTGCAAATGGACTGGAGAATTGAGTGGCCCTTGGGAGTGACTGGGTCATACAAATCGCCCTGCTGTTTAGTAACCCTGGATCTTAAAAGGACAACTCGGCAGTAGCAAGAGTGCAGTAATGTGAAAACAAAGTACCATTGCACAACTATCCTCAGTAATGAAATCTAGCCTACTCCTTGTCTCAGCACTCAGTGCTGTGCTTCTGTGCTAAGAAAATAAGAGAAGCCATGTTGGATCAGGCCAGTGGTCCATCCAGTCCAACACTCTGTGTCACACAGTGGCCAAAACCCAGGTGCCATCAGGATTTCCACCAGCAGGGCCTGAACTTCACAAGCTCTCCCACTGTTGCCCCCCAAGCACCAAGAATACAGAGCATCACTGCCCCAGAAAGAGTGTCCATCTATATCTTGTGGCTAATAGCTACTGATAGACCTCTGCTCCATATGCTTATTCAATCCCTTCTTGAAGCTGTCTATGCTTATAGCTGCCACCACTTCCCGTGGCAGTGAATTCCACATGTTAATTACACTTTAGGTGAAGAAGTACTTCCTTTTATCTGTTCCAAGTCTACTGTTTATTAATTTCATTGAGCTCTTGCACTGTGAGAAAGGGAGAAAAGTACTTCTTTCTCTACCTTCTTTATCCCATGAATAATTTTGTAAACCTCTACTATGTCACCCGTCAATTGTCATTTCTCCAAGCTAAAAAGCCCTAACCTCTTTAACATAGGGCTACATAGGGAAGGTGTTCCATCATCCCCTTAATCATTTTAGTTGCCCTTTTCTGCACCTGTTCCAATGCAATCATATCTTTTTTGAGGTACAGTGACCAGAACTGTACACAGTATTCCAAATGAGGCCACATCATTTATTTATACAGGGGCGTTACGAACTGGCAGGTTTGTTTCCAGTCCCCTTCCTAATAATCCCCAGATAGCATTTGCCTTTTTCATTGCAGTCGCACACTGAGTCAACATCTTCAGTGAATTATCCATCGTAACTCCAAGATCTCTCTCCTGGTCAGTTACTGCCAGTTCGGATCCCATCAACATATATTTATAGTTAGGATTTTTGGCTTCAATGCACATTGCTTTGCACTTGCCCACGTTGAACCTCATTTGCCACATTGACGCCCACACATTGAACCAGCTGCGTAAGACGACCTAAGAAGACCAGAGAGCTGACTGCGAATTGTATAACAACTACCGCTGTGAAATTATTGAATTCTTGATACTAGCACTTTATTATATTTATGGTTTTAGAATTGTTAATTGTTGTTGTTAACCTATTTTATGTGCATTGTAAAAATTTTAGGTACCTTATGTAAGCTGCCCTGAGCCGGCCTTGGCTGGGAGGGTGGGGTAGAAACTTAATCAATCAATCAATCAATCAATCAATCAATCAATCAATCACTTGTCCAGACTTGACACATCCCCCTGGAGTGCCTCACAGGCCTCCCCAGTTCTCATCTCCCTGAATAACAGTGTCATCCACAAACTTAGCCACTTCACTGCTTACTCCCAACTCCAAATCATTAATGAACAAGTTAAAAAGCACTGGACCTAGTACCAAGCCCTGTGGTACCCCAGTGCTTACCACCTTCCACTGTGAAAACTGCCCAGTTGTACTCACTCTCTGCCTATTTATACTCTGTGCTGAGCACAGTAAATCATTAAGTTTGTGAACATCCAGGTAGGACCTGAAGACCTCCTGGAATTACAACGGATCTCCAGTCCAGACAACAGATCAATTTCCCTGGAGAAAATGACAGCTCTGGAGGGGGGACTGTATGGCTTTACACCCTGCTGAGGTCACTCCCCTCCCCAACCCCAACCCCCAGCCTCTACCCCCAAAATCTCCTGGAATTTCCCAACCCAGAGCTGGAGATCCTAATTTAGATCATTAGTTTGGCGGGTGGTTTTTGTTTTGTTGGTTTAAATAACACACTGCCATTATTTCTCTAAGGAACTCTGAGCCCCTTAGATACCTAGCGTTGGATCTGAAAGGAAGATTGCCCTCTTCCTGGACTTGATTAAAAGATGATGGGGGGGGAGTCAAAGAGCCCTCCCATACCAGTGTTGTGTAGTGGTTAGGGGGCTGGATCTCTGAGTCCCAGGTTCAAATCCCTGCTTTGCCATGGAAGCTCACTGGGTGACCTTGTCTCTGCCTAACCTATTTCACAAGGCTGTTGCTGTGAGGACCAAATGGAGTGGGGGAAAGAACAATGTTGTAAGCCCCTTTGGGGGCCCATTGGGTCAAAAAGTGGGGTATAAATAAAAATAAATAGACAATAAGCAAACTTTCCACCTGCTCAGTGTCTTTTTAGACTGCTAGTTGGTTGCCAGTGTTCCTTCTAAACTGAGGTAGTGTGAGCTAGCTCACAGTTTTTTAGCCTCTGGCTCACACATTTTTCATATCAGCTCAGGGAGGAGGGCTCCAGAGCAAACTAATTTATGCAGCAAGCAAATCGCTCACTCACAACTTTAATGCCAGTAGCTCACAAAGTTGAATTTTTGCTCACAAGACTTCACAGCTTAGAGGGAGCTACAACCCAAATCCTATTTCATTGTTTAAGGAATATCCCATCTTGTTGATTCTATTGATTCACTCTATGTAATCCACCTTGAGTTCCAGTCAGAAAAGTAGACAATGAATGAATGAATGAATGAATGAATGAATCCATGCTCACTTAGCACAACATCGACCAGGACTTATGTAGCTACTTTACACAGGATGCAACCCAGTTTTAACCAGACCTTGATGCCATGCAGTTGGGCCACTGCACTCCTGTCCTACATGGCTTTATGTCCACATGAGTCCCAACCTCCCTGTGGAGCCTGGAGTTGGGACTGCCAGCCTTCACGCGGGACCTGGTGATCTCCTGGAATTATGACTGATTTTTGAACTGCAGAAGTCAGTTCCCCTGGAGGGAATGGCATACTTGGAGGGTGAAAGCTATGGTATTATCACAAATTCTAGGTGAGCTCTCTACCCAAACTCTCCTCCACAAGCACTGCCTCCCAAATCTCCAGGAATTGCCCAGGCCAGAGTTGGCAACCCTACAACTCCCACAATCCTAGAAGAAGAAGAAAATATTGGATTTATACCCCGTCCTTCACTACCCGAAGGAGTCTCAGAGCGGCTTTCAATCTCCTTTCCCTTCCCCTCTCCACAACAGACACCCTGTGAGGTAGGTGGGGCTGAGAGAGCTCTTGACAGAAACTGCTCCTGAGAGAACAGCTCCAAGAAAACTGTGACTGACCCAAGGCCATGCCAGCAGCTGCCTGTGAAGGAGTGAGGATTCAAACCCGGTTCTCCCAGATTAGAGTCCACACTCCTAACCACTATACCAAACTGGCTCTTTTGGAATTCAAAGGAGCTTTTTTGGAATTCAAAAGAGATACCTCCCCCCTCTTGCACCTGTGGAAAAGCTGGGAGGATTCAGCCCAGTCACTCCACCTGGCTCTCTGGTCCCTAGGAAAATGTTATCTTTTACATATTTCATTTATACCCAACCTTTGTCCCAAAGACACTTCTATAATTTTCCTCTCCTTAGGTGCCCCAAGTTCTGGCAGTGTGGGGGTGGGTGGGTGGGATTCTCCCCTGCTTGCTTTCTCCAGCCCATCTCAAAAGCTGAACAGTTTTACTTCAGCATAAATGTCCCTGGCTTAGAATCCTTTGTCAGAGGCATGGTGGCGAAACCTCACTACACAACTCTCCATTAACATGAGGTGGGCTGGCATTGTGAATGGTTGGAAGACCATAAAATGCAGGAGATCTGAGACATTTTCATGCAAAATATTCAAGATAAGCACTGGGACCATTGACAGCCCGGCTATAGAAAGATAATATTGCCCACGCCAGGTCCATTGTGAGAATATACATCCTATCAGGAAAGCCCAGTCTCCTCAGATCTTGGAAACTAAGCAGGGCTGACCCTGGCAAGCACTTGGAAGGGAGACCTCCAAGGAATTCCAGGGCTGGGATGCAGAGGCAGGCAATATCTACCCACCTCTCTGAAACATCCATGCCCCACAAGGGGTCGCCAGAAGTCACCATGATTTCCAGGCAGGCAGGCAAGAACACACACACACACACACACACACACACAAATTGTCACCCCAAAAGTTTTTAAAATACAAACCACTACCATCAGTGACACCAAGCAGCAGTCAGAGAAGAAGCCTTTAGCAAGGTATAAAGGGAGAGGGCATCCAAGCCGTGATCCTGGGTATGATAGAACCTGGGAGAGCCAGGTTCGAATCCCCGCTCATGCCATGAAAGCTTACTCGGTGACTTTGGGCCTCAGATGCTCCATTTGTCTCCTCCCAAGCACGTAGGTAAATAACAGCATACTTATCTTTGAGGTGGGGTGAATGGTTGGGCAGTGTATGTCCTCTCTCTCATCTGATCAGAGAAATGCATTTTTAATATTACAACACTCGGAACAACGCCCCCACCAGGACTAACAGGAATATGGTTTCTTATCTCACTACATATGCTAAACTCATTCCGTCCTTACATAACTATTCTCATCAAGAAGGGCTATACATCCTCCTTAGTGTATATCTCTTTTGGAACAGCATATTGGAATAGTGATTGTAATGTAAATGCAACGAATATTGGAATGTATGTCTCCGTGTTCCCCCATAATTAAATCCAAACAAATGGTGACCATATAAACTTAATCTAGAGGCTGGCATCCCTAAAAACAGGCCTCTTGACTGACTCTGAATGAAGATCACCCTTTTTATAAAGGAGGAGGTGGTATTATATTATAAGTGCTGTTGATTGCTTTCTGTAACTTCCTGTTGTAGCTACTTATCTTGTACTTGACTTTCCTACTTATCCTATCTAACAACAGTTGGAGGTGGCCCTGCCTTCGCCTATTCTGAGTGAACTGATTACTCCTCTTATCAGATCCTTCTTTAAACTGGCCTCTCTCTGTACTGTGTCCCCGCCCAACTTTCCTTTGTGATTATATCATCTAATGGATGTGCACTCCAGTGCATCTGATGAAGTGAGCTTGCTTATGCTGGCATACATTTTGCTCAACTTTAAATTGCCACCGCACTGCTGTTATATATGGCTCTCCACTGGCTCTCCACTGGCCCAGTATGGTAGTCTATAAGGGTCTTGATAGATGTGGTAATGGGGTGCTCCCAGCATTGTCCCCCCTACCCATTCCCTACTGTTGCATCCCAGACTGGCAAGGGGGAAATGGGTTGTCAGGTCTTGTTGGTGTCACAACACTGTAGAGTTTTGGGCAAATCTTGGAGCAGGACTTCAGAACAGATATCCTGTATTGACACAAGGCAGAGCAGCCTGTCCCTGCCTCCTAATTTCAACCAGTTAGGGTTGCCAGGTCAGGACTGGAAAATTCCTGGAGATTGGGGTGTGTGTGGAGTCTGGGTAGAGCAGAGTTCTGGAAGGGGAAGAACCTCAGCAGGGTACAATGCCGTAGAGCCCAACCTTGAAAGCTGACATTTTCACCAGGGGAACCGCTCTCTGTAGTCTGACAATCAGTTTAATTCCAGGAGATCTCCAGGTTGGCAACCTGATGTAGCTGCCCAGCGCTTTGGCTACCTGGGTGGGAATGCACAAAGAGAGTGGAGTGCCAAGCCCCTGGGCAGACCACAAGGCCTGGCTGGGAGACCTGCTGTTAGCTTGGCGGGTTAGAAGCATTGCAAGGCCTGATGCGAAGCTGTAGTCAGTCACAATCTGTTTTCTTCACCCATACCCCATTTTTCTCCCCAGTGGGGACTAGGATACCAGCTCCCACTTGGTAAATACCTGGTCATTTAGGGCTCTAGTTTGGGGAAGGTGGGGTTCAGAGAGAGGAGGGACCTCAGCAGAGGGTTACCTGTCCCCAGGTCCCAGCAGGGGTTCCCTCAGTTTTCAGAGCTTCTGTCTGCCGAAAACCCACCTCTAAACAGGGACAGCACATGGCTTCTCTGATGTGATGACATCACCCGGAAATGACATCATTACACCAGGGACACTGCATGGCAACACTCTAGTTTGAGGGTAAAACTCTGTGGTTTGAAGCTGGTCTTGCCATAGAGTTTTGTCCCCAAACCAGGGTCACCACGTGACATCCCCGGTGTGATGATGTTACTTCTGTGTGATGTCATCATGTCAGAGATGTCCCAGAACACAGCAGCAAGAGAATCTGGCAACCCTCCCTCAACAGGGTATACTGCCATGGAGTCCACCCTCCGAATCAGCCATTTTCTCCAGGAGAACTGATCTCAATCTTCTGGAGTTCGGTTGTAATCCCTGGAGATCTCCAGCCCTCACCCAGAGGTTGTCAACCTTAACAGGGATCCCAAGTGGCTTATGACAGTCTTCTCTTCTCCATTTCCTCTCATAATACCCCTGCAAGGTAGGTTAGACTGAGAGCGACCGAGTGGCCCAAGGTGGCCCAGCAAGCTTCCATGGAGTGGGAGTTCAAACCTGGGCCTCCCAGATCCTAGACCAAAACCATAACCACATGACACTGTGGTGGCACCATTAGTCAGTCCCCATCTCCTAGGGAGGACTTGTCAAAGGCATCAGATCCTACGACATGTCCCAAGCCTTGAAAACAGGTTCTTAAGGTGAAACACTGGCTCAGGGGAGCCTCATTCCTGGGCTTGTGGTGTTGTAGCACTTTACGGACGGGTGTGGTGAACACCGAGTGCTGTAATTGCCAGAGCCGGTGAGATTTTATCGCAGGACCTGAGATGTGCCAGCTGCAAAAGGAGACTGGCACAGCTGCTCTGGGTAGAAGGCTGCCAGGCTGAGAAATTCTGCACCTGTCAGGAAAGTTGCTACTGTTTTGCTTGGCTCTGCTCTGAGGCTAATAGTGGATGGAAAAAAGGCAGGTTGCTCTCTTGGTCCATTACAAGGGGGAAAAAAACCAAATGTAAAGGTTATGTAACATATTAGGACTAACTGACATATTGAAATAGATTTTTTTTTAATATTGATATCCTGCTTTCTCACCAATGGGGAAAGGGCTGGGGCTCAGTGGTAGAGCATCTGCTTTGCATGCAGAAGGTCCCGGGTTCAATCCCCGGCATCTCCACTTGAAAGGACCTGGCAGCAGGTGATGTGAAAGACCTCAGCCAGACACCCTGGAGAGCCGCAGCCAGTCTGAATAGCCAATATTGACTTGATGGACCAAGGGTCTGGCTCAGTAGAAGGCAGCTTGGTGTGTCCATGTGAAACCCAGAGTGGCTTGCAAAATCATTCTCCCAGTCTCCATTTAGCCCTGGCAACAACTGCCCTATGAGGTAGCCTATACTGACAGAGAGTGACAGACCTAAGGTCTTCCGGTGAGCTTCAGTGACAGAATGGGGACTTGAACCTGTGTCCTTATCCAGTGTCCTTGAACCTGTGTCCTTGAACCTGTGTCCTTATCCAGTGGGAGGGTTTCTATTTTCCTGGCCCCACTGGTGGACCTCCTGGTGGCACCTGGTATTTTTGGCCACTGTGTGACAGAGTGTTGGACTAGATGGGCCTTTGGCCTAATCCAACATTGGCTTCTCTTATGTTCTTAAGACTCTAAGCACTACAGCAGTCTGGTTCTTAACCAGAGATGGAGTTTTCAACGTACCCAGGACTTTTCTTCAGGTTGGACCAGCAATATATTTTTAAAAGTGTATAGGAGTGAAAAAATATGAGAAAAGATGTTTTAGGGCATGACAGAATAGTTCCATCACCTGTCACCCTTGTAAAATGGAATGCAGGCAGTGCCTGATACAGACTATGGTAAGTCTCAGGCTGTACCAAAGGCTACTTACTTACCTGGACAAAGACACAAAGGGAGCCCTTGGGCAGGATGCCAGCAGCCTTTCAGATCTTCCTCCAGCACGAATTTTATTTACATTATTTATAATCCGCCTTTCTGACTGGGACTCAAGGCGGATGGCACAGAGTGGGTCAATCCAGTCCACAAGATGGGACATTCAATCAACACTGAAATGGGATTTGGGTTGTAGTGCCAACCAGAAGTCTAAAAAAGAAGAACTGAAGCAAAGTGGGTAGCCGTGTTAGTCTGTCCATAGCAGCAGAAAAGAGCAAGAGTCCAGTAGCACCTTAAAGCACGAAATTTGTGGCTGGGTAGGAGCTTTGGTGAATCTCTTATTTGAAACAGATTTCATTAAATGTCTTCTCAAAGCACAATACCACCAATACCAAAAAGGCTCATAAAAAGACATAATTTGTTGGCAGCATGTGGAGAAACAAAAAATAATAATAGGCACTTAAACACACCAACAAAGGCTCTAGCAGTGCAGTCGTCTTAACTATTTCAAATGGCTCTTGATCTCCAGGTTAATGAAACAAAGAGACAGCTGGATGAAAAGACTTAAATTTCACAAGCACGGTGACAACCAAACACTAAGTGCAGGATGCAGTATCTCTGGTTTCTCTTCAGATCGCATAAATCTTTCACCTTTTCTGAGTCTTGGTGCTCCTGGACTCTTGCACTTTTCTGCTGCTACAGACAAGCTAACGTGGCTACCCATCTCGGTCGGTCTCCATGAAACTCTGTGGCAGGGTATGGGCTTTCACGAGTCCCTGCTCACGTCTTCAGAAGCGAGCGCTTCAGAGGTGAAGAAGAGAGCAGTGACTCACAAAAGCCGCACATTTTAGCACATTCCATAATCTTTGATATCATCTCATGCAGTGTTGGGATCCTCAGCGTCCTCCGTGCCATTGCCAATAAAATTCTGGCAGCTGTTATAACATGCAAAATGAACTATCTGTGATTCTTATCTAACTCATCGGGTAAACAGTTGAACAAAAATAACTCCGGCTTAAAAGGTATCGTGATATTCAAGACTGACTGTATGAAACTGTGCACTTCCATCCAGAATTTATGAACCTTTTTTAACATGCCCGCCACATATGATAGTACGGCCCAATATGGTTGTTACATTCCCAACACATATCACTCAAGTGTTTATAAAAAGGTAAAGGTAAAGGTTCCCTTGCTCGAAAGCCAGTCGAATCCGACTCTAGGGTTGCGGTGCTCATCTCCGTTTCAAAGCCGAAGAGCCAGCGCTGTCCGAAGACGTTTCCGTGGTCATGTGGCCGGCATGACTAAACACCAAGGCGCACGGAACGCTGTTACCTTCCCACCAAAGTGGTACCTATTTATCTACTTGCAATTTCTTGCTTTCGAACTGCTAGGTTGGCAGGAGCTGGAACTAGAGACAGGAGCTCACCCTGTCATGCGGCACCCGGGTCTCGAACTGCTGAACTACTGACCTTCCAGAGCCTGCAGTTCAGCGTCTTAACCACTTGAGCCACCGCAGCTCCACATAAAAAGTGTTTATACATTTTAGCTAATCTATCTGGGGTCAGATGCCATCTACAGAACATTTTATATAAGTTGAAATGGACAAGCTGACAAATACATTAAAAAGAAAAATGGAAGAAGAATATATGTGACCCTGGAGGGTGTTTTATGACTGGCTAAAAACTTAAGTATTGAGAAAATAAAATTAAGCGAAGAAGAAGAAGAATGACAGATGAAGTAGTTGTGAAATCGTAATGAGAAGATATGCACGCAGAATGCTAAACTGGAATTTGTAATATTTCTGTCCTTTTCTTTTCCACCTTCCTTTCCCCTTCCCCCATTTCTGTATATAAATTAATAAAAATTTGAAGAAGAAACAAGAAAGCCACACATTTTGTTAGTCTTTAAGGTGCTACTGGACTCATGCCCTTTTCTACTGAAGCAAGGCGTAAGTGTTAATATGACACATTAAATGATGCAAAATGACATAACGGGATCTGACCTGCAGCAGACTATATGCTGTTGTACGGACCACAGTCCCTCAGTGATGTATCCAAGTAATTTTGAGAAATCTTTTCTAGCAGTGCTACCCGATTGCCTGTGTAGGAAAGCCCTATTCCATTTTGCATAGTTTGTGGAAAGCCAGGAGACAGGGAGCCTTGCTGACCTCCTCAGGTGGGCAGTTCCTCCAAGTGGGGGCCACAACCGAGAAGGCACGTGTTGACTTTGCTCATTTACAGGCTGGCACCTGCAGAAGACTCTGCTCTGATGAGTGAAGCTGTTGTGGTGGAACATAGGGGGAGAGATGGTCTTGCAGGTAGAAGGGTCCGAGGCCATGAAGGGCCTTGTATGCAATTTTTGTTGTTGTTCAGTCACACAGTCAAGTCTGACTCTTCACGACCCCATAGACCCCATGTCAGGCCCTCCTGTCTTCCGTTATGCTCTGGAGTTTGCTTAATTTCATGTTCATTGCCTCGATAACACTGTCTAACCATCTCATCCTTTGCTGTCCCTTCTTTGACCTTCAGTCTTTCCCAGCATCATTGAGTGCTCCCTTCTCATCTGGTGGCCAAAGTACTTGAGCTTCAGCTTCAGGATCTGGCCTTCCAGGGAACAGTCAGGGTTGATTTCTTTTAGGATTGCCTGATTTGATCTCCTTGCAGTCCAAGGGACTCTCAAGAGTCTTCTCCAGCACCATAATTCGAAAGCATCTATTCTTCATTTGTGTGTAATAGCCAAGACTTTACACTGAGTTCAATCATTGATGGGCAGCCAGTAGAGTGACTGTAGAATGGGAGTAATAGGCATGCTCCATTTTAAGGCAGAGAGCTGGCATTCAGAAGAACCGGAGCCAGTGTGGTACAGTGGTAATTAATTAATTATCACATGGCAGTGGGTATAGTATAGCCAGGAGATCCTAAGATTGTCTGGCAGCCAGGAGGGCTAGCTCTTTAGTGTTATGCTCCACCAGGTGGCGAACTAGATTTGTTTTTAAGGCAAGAGAGGTTTGATCCCCAGCATCTCCAGTTAAAACGGTCAGGTAGGTGTTGTGAAAGACCTCTACCTGAGACCCTGGAGAGCCGCTGACAGTCAGAGAAGACAAGACTGGCCACAATAGGGCAGCAGTCAGCTTCACTATAAGGCATCTCCCCATGTTCATGTATGAACATACGTGATCAGGTCGTGTAAGTCAGTGTGGTCAGAGATCCAGCTTTCTGTCGTGGTTGGAGTTTCAGACTAGGATCTGGGAGGCCCCGGTTCGAATATTGGCTCTTCCACAAAAGCTGGCTGGATGGCCTTGGGCTGACCATACACTCTCAGCTAGACCTACCTCACGGGGCTGTTGTGAGGACAACATGGCGGAGAGGAGAATGACATTAAGCCTCTATAGGTCCCTGCTTGGGGGGGGGGCAGGGTGTAAATGAAGCAAAGGGGGAAAAAAGTAAACAAACGTACACCAGCCTGAGCTCATTGGAGGGAAAACAGGATTTAAAAATGTACTAAAAATAAATATTCATAGCAGCTCGCAGATCAGAGAGTGAAGTATCTCCTGGTGTTAAGGTAAGCGAAAGAGAAAGTTTCATCATTTTAATTTCTGTGCATCACAGCTAGGGTTGTTTTGAGGCAAAAGAATTTTCTTTGGAACCTCATTTGAAACATTACTGATTGCCATGCTTCTCCACCTGTGTGAGCAAAAAGATTCTATATGTAGCCTTTTGTGGGTGTCCAAAATATTATGTTGGCAGTTTCACACGTTCATTAAAAACACATGTGATGAAACATAAATCAAGACTGAAAAATAAAATTTTAGACGCACCTATGGTAAAGCATTGCATGTCAGTACAACATTGTTTTGAGGACTTAAAATCCTTCATGATCTACAGATATGAGAACCAAAGCCTCAACCGGCAAGACATTAAGAAGATTCTTCTCTGCAAAGAAAACTTTTGGATTCACAAGCTTCATACATTGACCCCAGAGGGAATGAACCAAACAACGGACTTCTCATGCCATTTATGAACTGGATTACCATTTTACTTGGACTCTTCCCCCCAAAAAAAGGGGAGAATATCTCCTTTAAATATCAAAGTAAAGCCTAGACCTGCCTTGGACTGAAATACACTATATATACTTTAAGAAGTGGAATGTGGATTTTTGCTACTGTCTCTTTAATTAGAGAACACTCGCATAACTGTTAGTAGGTGTTGTAAGATTTAAAGACCAGAGAACAGGGTCAACACTATGCAGCCTTGAGAATGACAGGAATTTTAGCTGCACAATGTGGTAAGAAGACTTATGAAGCCAAGCTATACCAGAAATATTGTATAACTTTTAGACTTATGAATTATGTCTTTTAAATTGTCTTTTTTAGGACCGGCAAGAAGCATCAACACAATTATAAATGAAAGTTTCCCCCTTTCTGGAAGACTTCATGCAAGTAGAAGCAGGTGTGTAACTCTGGAAACTCCCATTGGGGTTTGACTTTTAAAATACTGATGCAAAATTGACTGGTAGTTGTTATATTGTATGAACTGTATGATATTGTTATATTGAATGTATTGAATATATATACCTGATTAGGATGTTACAAGAATACACAATGCACTTTATAGAATGTTAATTATAAATAGAACACATTAATTTACAAAAGTTTCTTGCAGTGTATATTTATTCGTTACTTGACTTTCCTAACACTGCAGCTCGGGTTGCTACAGCCTCCAAGTGGTAGCTGGAGATCTCCTGGGATTACAACTGACCCCCAGGTGACAGAGATCAGTTCACCTGGAGAAAATGGCTGCTCTGGAGGAAAGAGGAAGAGGAAGAAATTGGATTTATACCCTGCCCTTCACTACCCAAAGGAGTCTCAAGGCAGTTTACAATCTCCTTTCCCTTCCCTTCCCCACAACCAGGCTTCCCAAGAACTTACTGTAATTCGGCAGGGGACACATACGTCTTGGCAGGACCATTCCCGGGGGGGTGTGGATGGGGACGCGGCACATGATGTCATTGCCAGGAAGTGATGCCGGGCGACGCTCTGGCAATGGGGCTGGAAACTCGATGGTCGAGTTTCCAGCTCCATTGCCAGAGCATTGCCCGGTGTCACTTCCTGGCGATGGCATCGTGTGGTGTGGGTGTTCCAAGGAGGAATGTTCTGGCCAGGGACTGTGTCCCCCCCCACACTGAATTACAGTAAGTACTTGGCAACCCTACCCACAACAGACACCCTGCAAGGTAGGTGGGGCTGAGAGAGCTCTTTTGAGAACTGCTCATGAGAGAACAGCTCTGAGAGAACTTGTGACTGACCCAAGGTCACACCAGCAGCTGCATGTGGACAAGTGGGGAAGCTCTGGTTAGTACTTGGATGGGAGACCAAATGCTCCTGGGTTTGAAAACCCTCTGGGGTTGCCATAAATTGGCTGTGACTTGACCACACTTTCCACCACCACTAGGCCTCCTGTGCCTTGATGAGCAGAAGCCACCATAATAGAGCTCTCCCCCAGCATGGAGACTCCGCCCTGGCCACCAGCAGGGGGTGGGGTTGCCAGATCTGGGTAGGAGATCTGGATAGGAGATCTGGGGATGGAGCCTGGGGAGTACAGGGACCGCAGTGGGTTACAATGCCATAGATCAGAGTTTTCATCAAATACCAGAGTAGCTGCTTGGGATCATTCCCACAGGATTAATTGATTGAAGCATGCATAGTCCTTACCAAGCGGACATCCATCTCAAAGGTTGGAATGTTTCCTTAGGAGAGTCATTCACCCCTGGGATTGGTGGGAAACCTAATCTGACTCTGAAGTTCTCAACAGAGTTACGCCCTACTAGCCCATTGACTGCTTATGCACCGACTCTACAGAAGGATTCCCTTGTAGATCTTTTCTGCTGCGGCATTCACTGACGAAACACTTAACACAGTTGCACAATATTTGGTATTTAAACAGTTAACTTGATTGATAAAACTTTCCTAACACTGGCTTGCCTTTTGTAAGGATATGGGGGGAAAGGGTGGGGTGGGAAGCTGGAAATGCCGAATTTTGCAATGCAAATAGTTGATGATGTCATCTTTAAAAAAAAATGCAATCGGGAGTTGCCAGAATTTATTTTCTGTTCTGTTCTCATTAAATGCACGGGTACTTAGGGTTCGGTGCTTTCCGAAAATATTTTGCAGGACTTCGTGGCCAAAGAAATTTCAAGGTTCAGCAGTAGAAAAGAGCAAAAGTCCAGCAGCACTTTAAAGACAAACGAAATTTGGGGCAGCGGATTTTGGGAATCACGGCCCACTTCGTCAGTTTCATTAGCGGTGACTCCGGAGAGCTCCTCCCCTGCCACAGGTTCTGTTTGTCTTGAAGGTGCACCTGGACTCTTGCTCTTCTGCTGCTGCCGACAGACTGAACGTGGCGACCCATCTTGATCTATCAAGATTCGGCAGTAAACGTCTTGAAGGTCAATGGCCCAATTTAAAAACTGAATTTCATCCATCCGAACTCCAGGGTCAATCTGTGACTGTTTTTAAAACAAGCAAACGCGCACATTGGGGAATTAATTATTTGAATGGGTGTTTTAACAGGAGCCAATCGCATTTCTCTGAAAACCTCTTTTGAGTGCCGCTGCAAATCGGTGACACAGCTAAGCAATTCAAGTCCCGTGGAAAACAATGGAACCTCAGCTCCCTAAAATGCATGCTGGACCGCAAACTAATGTGATTATTCATGGAGAATGCAGAGACTCACTGTAAAGATGAGCTGGCATGGCAACCTTTGGAATCTGCTGACTTTAATTATGGGATGTCTGGGGGGGGGAAGCAAAGAACTGGAGGACTGCTATTTTCCTCTTAAGATCGGGAGGGTGGATACGGTTCGCGGAGGGATGGGGGCTCCGTGGGAAAGGGTTCGGCTCAAGCCCAAGATACTACAGCTGAAGGATCTCATGGAGCAGGTGTTGAAGAAGGTGTTTCTCTGCCTGAGACCCTGAACAGACATTACCAGGAGGTTGCCAACCTCCAGCTGGAGCCTGGAGATCTACCGGAATCACAACTGATCTCTTGGAGAAACTGCCCGCTTTGGAGGATGGGATGTGAGGCATTGTACCTTGCTGAAGTCCCACCCCTCTTGAAACCCCACCTTCCCCAGGTTCCAACCCCCCACCCCCATCCCCAGGAATTTCCCAACCAGGAGCTGGCAAACCCATGGCCAATATTAACTGCTAACAGCCAGGCTGCTAGGGGGCCCCTCTGCTTATCTTGTATATTTTGCATTTGGCATTTTATGGCCCTTTGAGTGTTCACAATGCCTGCCTGCCTCATATTAATGTATAGGTGTGTAGTGAGATTTCACATCATGCCAAAAAAAGAATAAAATGATGGATGGGATCCTGAAAGACAGCAGAAGACATGCCCTGGCTTTCAACCCAGAGGTCTGGACTTCGCCAGCTGAATCACAGCCCTACAGAGAGCAGCACGGGGCGGGGGGGGGATGCATTTGCTTTTGGAAGTCCTGTTGCCTGTGTGTATGTGTAGAGAGTAGGGTTGCCAACTCTGGGTGGAGAAATTCCTGGAGACTTCGGGGTAGGACCTAGGAATTATGGGGTTTGGAGAGGAGAAGAACCTCACCTGATATTTTTGGCCGCTGCATGACAGAGTGTTGGACTAGATGGGCCATTGGCCTGATTGAACATTGGCTTCTCTTATGTTCTTATGTTCTAACTCCATAGTGTTCACCTTCCAAAGCTGCCATGGTCACCAGGGGAACTGATCTCTGTAGTTTGCAGAGCAGTTGTAATTCCAAGGGATCCCCAAGCCCCACCTGGAGGCAGGCAACCCTAAGAGAGCAAAAGCATCCATCCCTCCTGCCTTCCATGTGTACACTCTGAGAGGAGCAGCAGGACAGTGAGGAGATGTCGTTCCTCTTTTTCTTGTGGCCAGGTTGCCAACTTATAGCAACCCCGTAGGGTTTTCAGGCCAAGGGACGCTCAGAGGTGGTTTGTCATTGCCTGCCTCTGCATGACAACCCTGGACTTCCTTGGTGGCCTCCCATCGAAATACTGACCAGAGCCGACCCTGCTCAGCTTCTGAGATCTGAGGAGATGGGGCTGGACTAGGCTATCCAGGTAGGGTTCCCAGCACCCAGCATGCCTGTAAGTCATGGTGACTTCTGGCAACTCCTCCTGGGGAACGGAGGATGTTCACAGAAGTGGCCTGGTCACCTGCCTCTGGCCTCCCAGCCCTGGTATTCTCTGGAGGTCTCCCCTCCAAATGCTTGCCAGGGTCAGCCCTGCTTCGCTTCCAAGATCTGAGGAAATCGGGCTTCCCTGGGCTACCAAGGTCCGGCCTACCCTAATGTTTTTTTTTATGGTCTCCTGACTCTCAAATGTAGCTTTACAGTGGGGCACAAAGAGCAGGAGGTAAGATAGCCACCTGTGAGTAGATATGACACTGCCTTAGACCGAATCAGACAATCAAAGTCAGGGCTGTCTAGGCAGTGGCTTTTTTTTGGGGGGGAGAGGTGTCTTTCACATCACCTGCAACCTGATCCTTGACTGGAGATGATGGGGACTGAATCTGAGACCTTCTGCATGCCAGGCATACGCTCGACCCTTGTGCCTCAGTCCTCTGTCCTTCCCAATAAGCCAGTTTACAGATATCCATGCTTTTAAATATGTTTTACAGCCACTGTTTTCATGGAGTTCTTTCTTTCTTTCTTTCTTTCTTTCTTTCTTTCTTTCTTTCTTTCTTTCTTTCTTTCTTTCTTTCTTTCTTTCTTTCTTTCTTTCTTTCTTTCTTTCTTTCCTTCCTTCCTTCCTTCCTTCCTTCCTTCCTTCCTTCCTTCCTTCCTTCCTTCCTTCCTTCCTTCCTTCCTTCTCTCTTTCGTTACCAAGAAATTTCCCTTTGCGCTGATAAAATCCCAATAAAATCATGTGAAAGCTGCCTTTCAATATCTGATTCATAAAAAGGTGGCTAGTGCCCCCCCCCCCGTGGTCCTGCCTGCCCCTGGGATTTTTGTCAAAAGCTTGCAGCAGAAATTTCCCTGTCTGAAGCCTTTGGCAGGTGAAGTTTCCCTGTCTCTTATCTCAGGAAAAAACTTTTATCTGCTGAGATTTCCACCTGCTGGGATACTGTGAAAGATGCAGGGGTGGGGGCAGGGAACTAACAACCTTATTTTTTTGGCACAGATATTTGTATTATGGCAGCCTTTGGGATCTGTCTGTAATATTGCCGGGCATTTTTAAAAGAGTAAATAATAATGGGCCATTTTCTGAGAACTGTGACAAATACCACCATGGCATAGCGTTAAAGTGTCAGACTAGGGTTACGGAACAGTAAGAGCACAGAAACATTAATATCAACCCTATTGATGTTGGCAAAAATAACAATTGCACATAAATGGAGACAAAAAAATATTCCTACACTAACTTGCTGGCAAAAAAAAAATTGGGGTATGCTTTATTTATGGGCTCACCTCATATAACTCGTCAGCTTTACAGTCAGAAAAATATAAAAAGTGGTTTCAGGCAGTGTGGTTTCCTATGATTAGTTACTTACAAAATAGTGAAACTATCCCCAAAAATCCATTATATAGAAACTTTTTTTAAAAATTGTTCTATACTGTTAAAATATTCTCTAACGTATGTGTATTTGTAAGCATTCATAGTAGCTATCTTAACTTTTGTGGATTGGTGTGTTGAAACTGTTTATGGTCATGTTTGTGACTCTTTTAAGTGCCAAATGTTGTTGCAAAAATGTTGGGAAAAAATGAATATTTATATATATATATTATAAAAAATAGTAAGAGTCCAGGAACACCTTCAAGACTAACAAAGTTTGTGGCAGGGTAGGAGCTTTCCTGAATCATGGGTCACTCCTTCAGTGACTCATGAAAGCTGATGCCCTGCCACAAATTTTGTTAGTTTTTAAGGTGCTGCTGGATTCTTGCTCTCTTCTACTGCTACAGACAGGCTAACACTTCTACCTGTCTTCATCTAGGACTAGGGAGAAGGAGATTCAAATCTCTGCTTAGTAATGACCTCGGGCCCCCATCACTCTCTGCTTAACCTACCTCATAGGGTTGTTGTTAGGACTTCCAACTCTGGCCAAGGAATTTCCTGGAGATGTGGGAATGATGCCTGATGAGGGGGAAATTTGGGGAGGAATTTCAATGAGAATCTCTGGTACACCACAGTTTGCCCTCTGAAGCTGCCCTTTTCTACAGGGTAACTGATCCCTGTCATCTGACCATCTGTTGTGATTCTGGAGGGTCTCCAAGTCCCATCTGGAGATTGGCAACCCTAGTTGTAGAGATGAAACCCTGCTAAACTCCTCAAAGGAAGGGTGGGATGGAAAGGTGATTTTTAAAAGCTGGATTCGAGCTGGATAGCACCTTAAAGACCAACAAGATTCCCAGGGTATAAGATTTTGGGAATCCAAGCTGCCTTCGTAACTGATGAAGGGAGCCTGGACTTTCAAAAGCTTATCTTCTGGAGATCTTGTTGATCTTTAAGGGGCCATTGGTCTCAAATCTTGCTCATCTGCTGCAGACCAACATTGCTACCTGCCTGGAATTATTTTCAAAGCTGGCATCCCAGTCTTAAAGATGTAACAATTTTTAAAAAGGCACAAAGGAGTGCATTTTACCAAAGATTCTCCAATCTTAGAGAGCCAGTGTGGTGTAGAGATTAGAGGGTTGGACTAGGATGTGGGAAACCTAGGTTCGAATCCTGACTCTGCCATGGAAGCTAACTGGGTGACCTTGGGCCAGTCACACACTCTCAACCTAACCTACCTCCCAGGGTTGTTGTGAGGATAAACCAGAAGAAGAGGAAGAAGAGATTGGATTTATACCCCACCCTTCACTACCTGAAAGAGTCTCAGAGCAGTTTATAATCTCCTCTCTTCCCCACAACAGACACCCTGTGAGATAGATAGGGCTGAGAGAGAGCTCTCTTGAGAACTGCCCTTGAAAGAACAGCTCTGAGAGAACTTGTGACTGACCCAAGGTCACACCAGCTTTATGTGGAGGACTGGGGACTCAAAACTGGTTCTCCCAGGTTAGAGTCCGCGCTCCTAACCACTATTCATTCATTAATTCATTCAATTTTTACCCCGCCCTCAGGGTGGCTTGCATAAAAACAGGTGATTACATTAAAAATATAAGTTGTAATTAAAACCAACTATAAAATCATACTAAAGTGCTAGTAGTTGTTGGTATTCGTAGGACAGTAGCAGCCAATACACCAAAGTGGCTCTCAAGAAGAGAACTGTGTAAGCCAATTTGGGTTCCCGCTGGGGAGACTGGTGCAGTAGAAATGAAGGAAAGAAACAAGTGGATGAATTAGCACTTAGCCCAAGTGCTGACAGAGGAAGTCGATGGGTGTGTGCAGAAACTGGAGCTCAGATCATAGCAGGCGCTTCTACGATAAAAGCAAATTTTCAAGAGTAGAAAGCGGGAGACAGAAGCAAGAGGCTTCCCTTGTCCCTGAAATGCAGTTCTGGAAATCCGGGCCCGGGACAGAAGGCGCTGGGACTGGGGGGTGCTTGGAATGTTGGCTCCCAGCGTCAATCTCCCGCCCCCTTCTTTTGTCGAGGGCCTCCCCGCCTTGGGAGTCAATGGACTGTTACCTTGTTAAACCAGTCTAGCAGAAAAACTGTCTCCACTCAAACAATAGTCATCTCAGCAGAAGTGTCGGCTCATCCCCTCCCCTTCATTCAAGTTTCAAAGGCTCCTTGGGGCTTATTTAAATGCAAACCCTTATCAAATGGGGCGATCGGTATTATTAAAGATGTAAGCACCCCTTGTTCCTCAAGTGTTTTCTTTTGATTTGACTCAGGGCTTTGTTTCAGTGTTACCTGAGTTAAGTATCTCAGGTAATGCAAAGGCGCTCACTCCCCTATGGCTGGATTCATCCAGATAATGGCAGACAGGTAGCCGAGGCTTCCTCAGGAGGTGGTGGGCTCTCCTTCTTTGGGTTTTTTTTTTTTTAAAAAAACAGAGGCAATGCTGAGTCTGTGAACTTAGGAAAATCATGAGAGGGAGGGCAGGAAGGGTTGCATCTCCTGGATTGCCACTTTGGGGCCAGGAAGCATTTTTCTCCAGGCCAGTGTGGCCAGGGGTCCTGGAGATTTTTTTGCCATCTTCTGGGCAAGGAACAGGGGTCACTGGGGATGTGTGTGTGAGGTACTTGTGAATTTCCTGCATCGTGCAGGAGGTTGGACTAGATGACTCTTCCAACTCTGTGATTCTAAGATTCTGTGTCAGTTTTGAATGGTGGCAGCAAAAGGCAATAGGAGTCCAGTGGTTTTATAAGGATTAACAAAAGGTATTCCAGCATCCACTTTTGAGGGCCAGAGCTAGCCTTTAAGGTGCCAGCTAAGGTTGCCAGCTCTGACCTAGTAAATTCCTGGAGATTTGGGAGCAGTGTCGGGGGGGGGGGATTGGGGAAGGGATTTCATCTAGAATCTATGGTATACCATAGAGTCTGCCCAGTAAAGCTGCATCTTGTCTAGCAGAACTGATCTCTGCAGTATGGAGATCACTTGTAATTTCAAGAGAACCCTAATCCCCATCTAGAGTTTGGCAACCCTATGTATTAGGGGACTTCTGTTTTATTTTGGACTTGTGTCATGATTGAAGGCATATGTGCCGGTCCACAGGAAACACCCCAAAAGACAAAAGGCCCAGTGACTTCCCTGGAAGTGAGGGGATTCAAACCCAGATGTCTGATGCTATTTTAGCAGAGGCTGGTATCAGAAAATAGGCTGTATCTGCTCAAAAAGGACAGCTGCAATGAATCATATTGGCTTGCAGAGACCTGATTTTAAAGACTTGGTTAGCCATGATGTTCTCGGGTGTTGGGCTTTCTTTGTCTAATTTGTTTCACAGGTTTCCTGTGGGGAAGATGTCTCATCTTTAGAAGAATGGTGTGGTGTGTGTAGCAGTGTGTGTGAACAAGATCTTGGGGTACAGGTGGATCGTAAAATATGAGCAGACAGTGTGATGCAGAGACAAAAAAGGCTAATGCGATCTTGGGGTGTATCAACAGAGGCATAACATCCAAATCGCAAGATGTGATAGCCCCACTGTACACTGCATTGGTCAGGTTGCACCTGGAGTATTGTGTGCAGTTCTGGAGGCCTTGCTTCAAAAAACATGTGGACAGAATGGAGTGGGTGTAGAGGACAGCAACAAGTATGATGGGGGGGGGGCTGGAGACCAAACCCTACAAGGCAAGGCTGAGGGACTTGGGAATGTTCAGTCTGGAGAAGAGGAGGTTGAGGGGGACAGGACATGATGGCTTTCTTGAAGTATCTGAAGAGCTGTCACTTAGAGGAGAACTGGGAGCTGTTCCTGCTGGCAGCAGAGGACAGGACTCACCACAATGGGTTTAAATTAAGGGCAGGAAGGTTTCACCTGGATACTAGGAAAAACTTTTTGACAGTAAGAGTTGTGCCACAGTGGAATCAGCTGCCGAGGGAGGTGGTGAGCTCCCCCTCCCTGGCAGTCTTTAAACAGCGGCTGGACAAACACTTGGCGGGGATGCTCTCGGCTGATCCTGCATTAAGAACATAAGAACATAAGAGAAGCCAATGCTGAATCAGGCCAATGGCCCATCTAGTCCAACACTCTGTCACACAGTGGCCAAAATATACCAGGTGCCATCAGGAGGTCCAGCAGTGCATTGAGCAGAGGGTTGGGCTAGATGGCTCATATAGCCCCTTCCAACTCTGTGATTCTGTGATTCTAGGGTGAAATCATATGTGACTTTTAAAGGACTTTTAAAACTCATGAGAAGGAGAAGAAGAAGAGGAGGAGGAGGAGGAGGAAGGAGGAGGACCATGCTGTTGAGTTGTAACCAACTCCCGGAGACCCCGTCCATGAAGTGTTCCAAGCATGAGGTCAGCAGAGGTGGTTTGCCATTACCTGCCTCTGCAGAGCAACCCCACTCTTCCTTGGTGGTCTCTCATTCAAGTACTGACTATGGGCCAATCCTGCTTTTAGGGTTGCCAACCTCCAGGTGGTACAAATCACCAAAGTTCACTGTGGAAAAAAATGATTCCATTACAGTTAGAGCCCACAAACGTTGCTTCTTCCTTTATCCCTTTATTTTACTTCATGCAGTGCTGCCGCTGCTTCCAAACAACTTCCAAACAACAAGAATGGATTTCCTGGGTAAGTATTCCGTTTCCCCCAATGCTTCATCAGGTTGCTTGTTTATACATGGAGCTGTTTTACAAATAAATCATAATATGGTTACAACTCATATTCCTTCATTCTTTTTCAAGTGTGAGCAGCCTAGGACATGCTTACCCAATGCTCTTCGCCTCTTACTCTGAATTAATCTTGTGTTTTCCTTCGGCATCTGCTGGCTCTCATTCTTTACTGCCTGTGGAAGTGTTTGGAAGCCGCGGCAGCATTGCATGAGGTAAAATAAAGGAATAAAAGAAGCAGCAATGTTTGTGGAGCATAACTGTAACTAAATCATTTTTTTCACAGTGGACTTTGGTGGTTTGTATCTTTGGTTAAGGGCTGCAGTGGCTCAAGTGGTTAAGATGCTGAACTGCCGGCCGGGAGGTCGGTAGTTCAGCAGTTCAAGACTCAAGTGCCGCATGACGGAGTGAGCTCCCATCTCTGGCCCCAGCTCCTGCCAACCTAGCAATCCGAAAGCAGGAAATTGCAAGTAGATAAATAGGTACCGCTTCGGTGGGAAGGTAACAGCGTTCCGTCCACCTCGGTGTCTAGTCATGCCGGCCACATGACCGCAGAAACTTCTTCAGACAGCACTGGCTCTTTGGCTTGGAAATGGAGATGAGCACCACATCCATAGAGTAGGATTCGACTGGCTTTCGAGCAAGGGAAAACTTTATCTTTGGTTAATCACTGTGGTCTATCTGTGGCTTGAACCTCCAGGTGGTAGCTGGAGACCTCCTGGGGTTAGTGATCTCCAGGCGATAACGATCAATTCACCTGGAGAAAACAGCCACTTTGGAAGGCGGACTGTATGGGGCTATACCCCACTGAAGTCCCTCCACTCCCCAAGCCACACCCTCCTTAGGGTCCACCCACAAAATCTCCAGGTCTTTCCCAACCCAGAGTTGGCACCCCTACCTGCTTAGCTCCCAAGCCCTGCTACGCTTGGGCCAAACTGGCCTGATCAGGTTGCTCCTGTTTCTAACCACTATGCTATTTTGGCAGCAGGTCATTTTTAATTGCTTATTTGGCACACTCTGATTCATGGAATGGTTACAAGCTTGTATCGTGTGTCATTTCTCTAAATATGCACGAAGGGTAGCTCACTTTTCTTCCCATTAGGCAGGTGGAAAACCGAGGCTACCCTCTACTTTGCGCAGGCAGCAGGGACTGGAATCCTGAAGTTGCAGAGGGATTATATACTTTAGGCTGGGTTTTGGGGGGGGCTGGGATCACTTTTTTAAGTACTCCGGAACATAAAAAGGAACTCCACGGAAGTAGAAAATGAGTGTAAGCAGAGAGAAGGCAGAGCTGTAACTTCTGTCCCTGGCATGCCAGATCTCTTCTTTTTTACTTGGGCCGGTGTTCAAAAAGTAGTCTTCCCAACCTGTATATTGGACTGCTATGATTTGCTCGACCACTGTAAACACGTGAAGCAGCTTTATACTGAGTCAGACTATTGGCCCATCAAAGTCAGTATTGCCTACTCGGACTGGCAGCAGCTCTCCAGGGTCTCAGGCGGAGGTCTTTCACATCACCTACTGCCTGGTCCTTTTCACTGGAGATGCTGACGATGGAACCGGGTACCTTTAGCATGCAAAGCAGAGGTTCTACCACTGAGCCACAGCCCTTCCTGAAGCCAAATATCCAATGTGCAAACCAAATATCAGGAGCAACTACTACAAGATCCCCCAAGGAGGGAAACATACAGGCGATCTGAGCTGCTCCTGCCCCACGGCCACGGCCTCGACGCCTCCAGCCTGGCGGAAAACCTCGGCCTGCATGATATGTCACAACAGATGGAGGAGGTCCAGGTAAAGGTTCTGAGAACAAAGATTCAGGGTTCCTGGCAAAAAGGGATGCTTGCATTTGAATGTATTGTCCTTGTGGGAGGACAAGCCGTTCCGCCATGGCCCTGTGAAGGCAGACTACGGAATGTCCCAAAGGGAGGGCTAGTGGATCTGAAAAACAAGCAAAGAACAGGTTGTCTGCAGTGTTCCCTCTAAGCTGAGTTAGTGTGAGCTAGCTCATAGCTTTTTTTAGCCTCTGGCTCACATATTTTTGCCTTGGCTCAGGAAGGAAGGCTCCAGAGCAAACTAATTGATGCAGTAGCCAAATCGATCACTCACAACTTTAATGCCAATAGCTCACAAAGTAGAATTCTTGCTCACAAGACTCCACAGCTTAGAGGGCACATTGGTGGGGACCCAAAGGTCTCCTCTCCTCCTTTTTAGCGACATTATTCACCTCTCCTCCATTTTATCCTCACAACAACCCTGTGAGGCAGGTTAGGCTGAGAGAGGATGACTGGCCCGAGGTCACCCAGTGAGCTTCCGTGGCATGAGTGGGGATTCGAAACTGGGTCTTGACGCTCTAGCCACTGTAAACATGTGAAGCAGCTTTATACTGAGTCAGACTATTGGCCCATCAAAGTCAGTAGTGTAAAGCAGCTGCATGTGTCCTCCAGTGCACAGACTGACTCCCCAGCTGGGCGATGAGAGCAACCGACTCAACACACTGAGCTCCACAGAGGAAGGTCAGGGTAAACATATGATTGGCGGGTCGCCAGTAACAGGGACAGATGCATGCTCTCGGCCAATGGACCTAGGTTGGAAGAGCATAGTGCCACACAAGCTGAAGAGAACAAGAATGGCCCCACCAGTAGGCAGAAAAAATGCAGAAAAACAGGTGCCAGGTGTAAAAAATATGTAGTTTTTGTGGATCCCGACGCATTTCGCTATTCACGTCATCGGGCGATCGTTTCCAAAGTTATTCACTTTCCACCATGGGTAGTTGCTCAAGGTGGAAAGCGGATAACTTCGGAAATATTCGCCTTATGAAGCGAACTGCGAAACGCGTAGGGCTCCGCAAGAACTAAATAAATGTGTTGGGTTTTTTTACCTTGCACCTGCTTTTCCTACATTTTTCTCTGCCACACAAGCTGACCACATAACAGGTGCCTTCCATGGAGATAGGTCAAGATGGGTAGCCACGTTAGTCTTGTCTGCAGCAGTAGAAAAGAGCAAAAGTCCAGCAGCACCTTAAAGACTAACCAAATCTGTTGCAGGGCATGAATTTTTTGAAGACGTGAGCAGTGACTCACGAAAGCTCCTACCCGAACACAATTTTTCTTAGTCTTTAAGGCGCTGCTGGACTCTTGCTCTTTTCTACAGCTAACAGGTGGTCCAGGAGGACACGGGTAAAGTTGGCTCAACGGAGCAATGAGCTTCTGCCATCTATGCAGGATGTGCGCCTGGTTACACCTACCCAGTATGTCCCAAGTATTGAGCTGAGTATTTATGCTGAGTATTCCTTTCTGTACAAGGAAAAAGGGTAGGAAATGTTTTCTGAAACCTCAGTTAAAAATACACCCATTGATGGGCAGATAAACTGGGATTAGGGACCACGTCTGGCCCAGGGCCTACCAGTCGGTAGTGCTTGAAAGTGGCTGCAAATCCCAAAGTTCCTCTTTCGAGACTGCAGAGTGTGCTGGGATCGTGTGCCTCTCCAGGCCCTCCAGAACTGAGATGGCAATACCCAGGTAATGAATGCGTTGGCACCCAAATCCTTTAATTACCGGGGGTGAAAAGACACCAGTGATAATTAACTGCAGCAAACTAATTTCTGTTCTAGGAACATTCAAGACACCCGGTCTGTTTACCTGACCATCAGCAAACAAATCCTCTGGAGCTGTCTTTCTCCTCCCCATCCTTTTCTTTTCTCCTCTTGTGAATCTGTTGGCATGCAACCAGGGCTTGCCTTTCTAAAAACAGAAGAGCCCCGTCTTGCCTAGAAGGTGCATTGCCAGGTGAATGGGATTAGTTGTGGCCAACCAGGGATGTAGGAAAAGGCACTTGGCACATGCTCCAAGGAAAGCGGCAATGATGGCCTCACCTGCTAAGGATAATGTTGGGGGGGGGGACTGTCTTAAAATGTACTTCCAATGAAATCCACTGCCTCCCCAATTTTCCGAGACCTGTTTCCGAGAGGAAAACTCACATCAAGGCTTTACCACTAGCAAAGTAGGCAGTTTTATTTAAGAATGGATTTATTCCGACACCAGCTTTCTTCACCAACAAGCCGGCACGTTTTTGTTATATTTACAGCCTTCCATATTGCATTCAGAATCTCTAAATCCTCTATTTTGTCATAACCACAGGCAATAGAGCTCTGGATCAGCTGCAAGAGGTGACTGTTTACCCCTCAACAATCAGGACTGGAAAATAGGTACTGGGGCTCTGAATATGCTTATACCAAAATAAAGCATTGCTATTAAATAATTTTTTTTTAAAAAAAACAAAATCCATGCACACGTTTCCTCATTTCACGATGCCGCTCTTCTCTTCGTGGTGCTTGTTCATTACGCCACTGTGAGGAGCTGCTGCCTCAAGGAACACCAATGCGTCAGGCAACCCCGGGAAAGGACGTGGCTGGCTTGCAGTCTCTGGCCTCTTGCCCTGCCTTTTGCGCATGCAGAAAGTCTCGCTGCTAAGAAAGTCAGAGGAGCTTGTCTCTCTAAAATGAACAGGCAAAGCCAGTTACCCTTCACTGGAATCTCATTGATTTCTATGGCATTTTGACCTTCTTGACTACTGTAACAGGCTGTTCAATAGCTGGTCTTGTTACCCTTTTCCTTGCTGGGGAAAATGCATATATCACTGAAAGATATATTTTTTTAAGTAGCCTTTGAGACCGAGGCTGATTCTGCGTTGGCTTTCCCCCCTGTTGTTCTACGAAACCCACGTTGGAACAGAAATTCCCTTCTGCACTGCATGATGGTTTCACTTCCTTTGATCATTGAGTTTTATGGTAGCTTCCACACTCCATGCCTCTTTAAGTTCTTTGATTGTTGGATTTCATGGTACCTTCTGCATAGATTTATGGCTGTTTTATGGCCTTTCAGGGGTGACTTTGCAGTCAGTACGGTGTTGCCCCGAGGTATTTTGAGCTGTACTTTTTTCTTCCAGTTGAGAAAATGTGGAGCAAATGTTAGATGCGGAATTACCCTAAATTTTGGATGTTGAAAAACAAAAATTCCATGAACCAGATGTGTGCAAAAATACTCCATTTTGTTTATAATGACTGTATGATATTACTGAAGAGGTCAGTTGGCCATATAAGAAAGCCTTTATAAGAATGACTTCCTAACCATGCAGTCCGAAGAAGATTTGCACTCTTCTAAAAGCCATTGACCTCAGTGGGCTTAGAAGGGTGTCACTGTGTTTAGGACAGCACTGAAACTTGCTTAAGCTGGTGAACTCAAGCTCTTGAGCAGGGCAACAGACTTTGACCTAAATGGTGACACCCATATCCTGGTGTCTCTGTGGCTACTGGTTGCAATTAATTTGCAAGCAATTGCATTGCAGAGGTGGCAGAGTGAAGAGAAAAGCACTATGAGGCCTCTGCTGTTCAGTACATCATTGCTAGAATAAGAACCTCCACAGAGTACTGCTCTTTCATAGCAGTCAACCAATTCTGCGTTGCCTCTGAAGAGGAGACCTGTGGCTTGTATAGAAGATGAAGAGAAGAGATTGGATGTATACCCCACCCTTCACTACTCAAAGGAATATCAGAGCGGCTTACAATCTCCTTTCCCTTCCCCTCCCCACAACAGACACCCTGTGAGGTAGGTGGGGGCTGAGAGAGCTCTCTTCAGAACTGCCCTTGAGAAAACAACTCTGAAAGAACTAGTGACTGACCCAAGGTCATACCAGCAGCTGCATGTGGAGGCATGGGGATTCAAACCCGGTTCTCCCAGATTAGAGTCCACGCTCTAACCACTACAACAATCTGGCTGTATACAGGAGTAACAACTCCAGGTTGGGAAATGCCTAGAGATTTGGGGGTGGAGCCGTGTAGGGATCTCATTGGGGTACAGTGCCCTAGAAACCACCCTTCAAAGCAGCCATTTTCTCCAGGGGGACTGATCTCTGGAAATCCAGTGTCATTCTAGGAGATCTCCAGGCCCCACCAGGAAATGAGCAACCTTAATTGTTTACCACTTCCCTGTTCCCCGCATGACAGAGATGGCTGGATGGTAGAGAGAAGGGTAGGAAGGACATGTCAGCTCTGCACAGGGCAACAGGGAAAACAGCAGATTCTTGACTGGTGATGAATAAGAACAGGAGTGGAAAAAATAAGACAGTCATAATTGGAATGCCCTTGTTGTATCGACTTGTGGAGCAGCTGCCTGCAGAATGTTCGGTACAGTTCTAGTCATCCCTGCCTCCCCAAAGGGCTTAGACTGGAGGAACTTTACAAGGATTGTGGTGTAGAATGCCTAGTGATGGCCACAGGGTTTTTTTGGCCATTAGGTGAGGATACATTCTGCCCCCCCCCCGTGCGGGGCGGGTGCGGGTGCTGGAGCCACAACAGGCGGGCCGAGGGGGTGAGCTGCAAATGCATGCAGGGGAGGGGCCTGTGCCAGGCTGCAAAAGGAACTTCAAAGAGATGACGGGGGCAGCAGAGGGCGAGCGGCACTTTCCCATTGTCCCGGGCTGTGTCCTGCACCTGTCCCCCCCGCCTCCTTCTCTTTCTGTCTGGGGGGCTGCAAAGAGGGGAGTCTCTTGCTGGGGATGGAGCAAGAAGCTGGCAAGGGAGGCTTCCTGTGCGGGGCGAGGAGAGGACGAGGCCGGACAGAATGGCGCCCTTGTCAAGCCGTCGCCCTAGGCCGGCCCTGAGAATGCCCAAATTCAAAACAGGACAGAGTTTGTGGAAACTTAATGGAGTTCAGTAGAATGCAGGCTTTCTGTAGAGGTGGCTCTTCTCAGCCCTACCAAATTGTTTCTGTGTATTTATTTTTATTTATAACCCTCTTTTCTCCCCACCGGGGACCCAAAGTGGCCGACATCATTTTCCTCTCCTCTGTATCCCTACAACAATCCTGTGAGGTAGGCTAGACTGAGAGTGCGTGTGACTGGCCAGAAGACATCCACTGAGGTTCCATGGCAGAGGCAGAATTTGAACCAGGGTCTCCCAAATCCCAGCCTGACACCCTAACCAGTTCTGGTTCTTAAACACCAGTGGCAATTAATGCCCGTCCGTTACATACGTGTTAGCATTACAAACTACCCCACCCCGCCCACCCAGTTCTGTGCTTTCGAGATTCAAGAGAAGCTATGGAAGCAGTTGCAGAAGATCTCATTTTCTGTGGGATTTAAGAAAAGGAGAAGCAAACATCCATCAAAGAATTTGGAATCGTATGACCACTCCTGGCCCCCTTAAGTGTATGACTGGCTGGAGGCAGGGTCGCCAGCTCCAGGTAGGCAATTCCTGGAGATTTTCATGTGAAGCCTGGGGAGGCAGGATTTGGGGAGGAGAGAGGGAATACCGTGACATGGACCACACCCTCTCAAAGCTGCCCGTTTCCCTAGGAGCCATGGCGTACCAAGGGGAGGGCAATAGGGGCGGTCCGCCCAGGCAATAAAGGGGTGCAAGCCAGTCCAGATTCAGAGATAGAGAGATGCTGGGGTCGCATAGGGTTGCCAGATCCAGACTGGGAAACTCCTGGAGATTTGGAGATAGAGCCTGGGGAGGACAGGGACCTCAGTGGGGTACCATGCCATAGAGCCCACCTTTCAAAGCAGCCACTTTCTCCAGGGGAACTGATCTCTGCAGTCTGAAGATGAGCTGTGTAATTCCCAGAGATCCCCAGGTCCCACCTGGAGGCTGGCATCCCTAACTGAGGCAGGGGTGACCTCACCTGAAAGAATGCGGCCCCCCTTCTTTCACTTCCATCCACAGCTGGCCTTCAGCAGCAAGAAAGGCTGTTGACTGCCAAAGGGCACCCCCCCACACACACACACACCCCAAAACAGGATCAGCCCTCTGGACACTGTAGCTGGTTTCTGGGGCTCCTGCCCGGCAGGAGCTTCCTTGCTTTTGTAGGACGGTGCAGGGAAGAAAGGGGCAGAAAGAACGAAGGGCCCGAGCTGCAAACTGAGGAGGAGACAGAGAGGCGATTCTGCATTGGCTTCCCCCTCCGTTGTTCTACGAAACCCACCTTGGAACAGAAATCCCCCTCTGCATCGCAGGCTGGTTTCACTTCCTTTGATTATTGGGTTTTAGGGTAGCTCCCTCACTCTGTGCCGCTTTTGCTTCCTTTGCTCGTCGGATTTTATGGTACCTTCTGCGTAGATTCGTGGCCATTTCATGGCCATTCAGGGGTGCAGTCGGGTGCAGGGCATTTGGACTTGGTTTAGAGCTGTACTTTCCCCTCCCAGTTGAGAAAATGTGGAGCAAATGCTAGAGTGAAAGGGAAATGGGAGGGGGAAGCAAGGCCAGATGTAGTCAAAACAGCCCCCTGGGGGGAGGGTGGGATACGCTGCACAAGGTGCGAGGGGCACGGAGGCACTGGGCCTGTAGACCACTGGCTGGGATGAGACGGAGGGGTGGCCTGGCAGGGGAGCAGTGGATGAGGAGGGCTGTGATTCTGAGCCTCTTCCTGCACTTGTGGAGGGCCAGATGGGGGAGGAGCAAAAAAAAATTGCTTTCCCACCGGCCACATTGATTGGCCGCCCCTGCCCTTTTCTCAGCTCACCTTGGCAGCAGCCTCTCCAGACTCCTTTTGCTGGGTTTGCATCACGCTGGCTGTGCTGCAGGCCCGTAGCCAGGATTTCTTAAATCAGGGGGCCTTTAAATGATTCAGGGGGCACTGAGATTAAAATAAAAAGGGTTCGAATCAGGGCCTTCCAAAGAGTTGACTTCCAGCCCCAACTGAGTCCTGGTGCGTTGCCGGGGGGGGGAGGATGGGTTTTGAAGTTCCTTTGTGCCCAGCTCCCCCCTTCCCTTGCCCCTGTTGCTCAGACATGGGCCTGAAGCATGAGTCATTGTCCTGGAGCCCTGGGATGAAGGATCGCACCCGCCTGGTGTGCGCACGGACACCCTGCCACCAGGGGCCCCACTCCGGAAAGAGGGTCCGCAGCCCCCACCGTGCCCACTCACAGTCCCATCCTGACAGCGGGTGCCCAGGTGGGCAGGCAGGCAGGCTCATTCGCTCACTTTGCCCGGAGTGGGAGGGACCGGCTGGGGCCGGAGATGGCAAGGCTGGGGGCTGAGCGAGCATCATGGGGTGAGGCTTGGCAAGGGAGGAGGGCCACACTGGGCCACCAGGCACTCTGGCCCACTGGCCGGCCAGTGAGCGCTTCTTCTCCGGGGCCTGCCTGGTTGCCTGCCTGCCTGTCCAGGGTATAAGTTGGGGGGCCCTGATGGAAAGTCGGGGGGCTGGGCCCCAAAATGATCCAATGTAGCTACGGGCCTGCTGTGGTGTCAGACTGGTGTTCGCATGGGCCCGTTCCAGCCAGCCCTGAGTAACTCGCCTTCCTGTCCCTGGGGAAGGAGTTCTGCTGCACACAGCCTAGCAGGGTCATGGGAGGCAGCTTCATTGCCGAAAGGTTGGCTCCCTCCGCTCCTGGTCTCCCTGCTGATATCCTAGTTGCCTTGTGACTCTTGAAGAAGAAGAAGAAGGAGGAGGAGAGGTGCCCTTCTTATTAAGGAGACATAAAAATGAGCAATTGTGTGCAGCCCTGCTACAATGCAGGTGAAGAGAGGCTGCGTTGCAAAATAGGTCTACTTGGAAGTAAGTCTCGTTTTGGGTGCTTACTCCCAGGAAAGAGTTCTTCCAGTGCAGCGGCAGTGAGACTGACCTGGCCCGAGCCTTAAGCACGCTATCTTCCTGTTGATGTTGATGTAACTAGTGGGAGTTTAGAGTGCTTTTGTTTTGCCTTGGTTACGTCTGAGGTTGGAGGGGCTGGCCAGGAAAAAAGAATGTCCCTTTAACAGAGTTTTAACTAATGGCAAGGGACACTGGAGGGTTTTCGTGGGATTAAGTTAGATAAATTCAAATGGCTAGCTGTGTTGGTCTGAACTGGCAATAGAACAAAGTTGGAGTCCCGGGTATACCCAGAATTAAATTTTGTGGGTCTTAAAGGTGCCCTTGGACTCCAATTTTGTCCTTAAGTTAAACAAACAAACAAAACATCATCTGGTATTTGCTGCAGACCCAACTGATATTAAAGTGACAGCTAGAAGAGCCATTTAAAAGTTGGTAACATGAATTATGTCCCTGTTTAGACACAGCGTTGGAACACTGGGAGCCATCAAAACCGTGAACATCTAACATATTTTAAAGAGTGCTTAGATTCCTGCATGTGCTTGCAATTCATACTAGGATTAAGTCCTATAGAAAAGAAATGGCAATTCTGAAAACTCAACCTTGTAGTGCCACTATTGTGTTTCCCCTGTAAGGCCTTTTAGTACAACGAACGCCTGAGGACTTGTACTCTCCCTTCACATAGGAAACCTTGTTTTCCGGTTGCCCGCTATAGGTCTGTGTATTAATTCCAACCAAAGTCTTATCCCTTAGTAGGGAGCTTGCTATCAGCATAAAATGTGGCTGGAAGAGGACAAACTCTTGATACAAGATGAATAAGCTTAGCATATTCAATATTGCCATGCCCAGAGGCAGTATACCATCAGGGTGGAGGAGGGGAGTAAAAGGCATCACTCACTCCTCCTTCTGGACTGACACCAGTCCAAAAGGGGTGGGTGGGTGCTTCTTACAGTGGCATTCAGCCCGGTTTTCTTCCCTGCTGAGAAGAGGACAAGCTCTGCGGATCTGTTGTGGACCTTTTCCTGAAGCATTGCGAAGGGGGGGAGCTTTAGACAGCTGGGCCCACAGCCAAGGCTCTGCCAGTCAGTTTTGCTCTACAGAGGAGGGGAGTGTTAAAAAATTATCTGTTCCGGGAGTCAAATATATTGAATACACCCAGGGCTATTTTGGGACAGGAACGCACAGGAACGGAGTTTTGGCTGGCTCCTGAGTTGGCCACGACCAGCAAGAACTCATTAGCATAACAGGCCACACCCAACAGCAGAAACTCATTAGGATTGGCTACATTAGGGGTGTGTGGCCTAACATGCAAAGGAGTTCCTGCTACAAAAGAGCCCTGGGTTTTGACAACAAACAAGGTAAATAGAATAAGAAGCAAAAGATGGGTGTGGCTGGATGACCAAACGTCTGGTAGCATGGGGTATGGCCTAATATGCTAATGAGTTGTGCTGTCAGGGGTGTGGCCTATTATGCTAATGAGTTCCTGCTGGGCTTTTTCTACAAAAAAAGCCCTGGATACACCACTGTCTCTAGGAGAACTCTGTAGTCCATAATTCCCATAGCTCTCCAGGCTCCCAACTGGAGATTGGCAACCCTACCTAGAAAGCTGCCATGCCAGGAGATTCAAATGTGGGTGTCCCAGATCTTAGCCCAACCACTGCCCCAATGCTTGCTTCATAATACAGTGACACACAAGTCCTAGATAGCCAACTGGCTAAAACCGTGGGCCAGGATCTAAAGATAGGTAAGGGCAGTGGGATTCTCCCCCCCCCCATTTGAACTTTTATTCCTAACATTTAATAGGGATGCCAGCCTCCAGGTGGGACCAGGGGATCCCCTGGAATCACAGCTGCTCTCCAGACCAAGGCTCCCTCTAAGCTGTGGAGTCTCGTGAGCAAAAATTCTTTGTGAGCCACTGGCATTAAAGTGGTGAGCGAGCAATTCGGCTGACTGCATAAATTAGTTTGCTCTGGAGCCATCCTTCCTGAGCTGAGACAAAAACACGTGAGCTGGAGGATAAAAACACTGTGAGCTAGCTCACACTAACTCAGCTTAGAGGGAACATTGCCCAGACTACAGAAATCCGTTCCCCTGGAGAAAAGTGACGCTTTGGAAGGTCCCTGTCCCCCCCAGGCTCCATCCTCAAATCTCCAGGAGTTTCTCAACTGGGATTTGGCAGCCTCCCCCCCTCCCCATATCCCCCGCCAGTGGCCAGGAGGGATCTGGCAACCCTATTTATCCCAAATCGTTTTTGAAATTTCCCTCCATTCAAAGGCAATTTGCCGTGGAGAGACAGAAGGCGGGACGGAGGCTGTTGTTTGAAAAATAAAACAAAAAATCCAATGGGGTCTTAAGAGCCTGAGAACACTGATTTGTAACGTGGCCTTTCATGAGTCCCCATTCACTTTTCCAGAGACGTTGGCAAAAAATAAGCCTGAAGTCTGAAGGAAGCTTTCCGAGATGCTCTGGGTTCCACTGAGAAGGGAGGGAGTGTGCAGGCCATGCTCATCTGCATGGTGAAGAAACAGGTTTGTCAGGAGCCGAGCCAGTTGTGGGGAGTAGTTAAGAGTGCTGAACTAAAATCTGGGAGATGTGGGTTTGAATCTTCGGTCTGCCACGGAAGTTCACTGGGTGACTCTGGGCCGGTCACAGGGTTGCCAGCTCCAGGTTGGGAAATACCTGGAGATTTGGGGTATCGAGCCTGGGGAAGGTGGGAGCTAGGAGAGAGACCTTGGCAGGGTACAATGCTGTACAGTCCACCCTCCAAAGCAGCCCTTTGCTCCAAGGAAACTGATCTTGGTCATCTGGAGAACAATGGTAAAAGCAGGAGATCTCCAGATTCCACGTGGAGGTTGACAACCCTGGCCGGTCATTGTCTCTCGGCCTGGTCTACCTCACAAGGTTGTTGTACAGTTAAAATGGCGGAGGGATGAACCAGAGACATCTCCCTGAAGACGATGGAGGAAGGGCAGAATAAAAATGCAATAAATAAGTAAATTGATGTGGTGTCCTCCTGTGAAGAAACAGCAGCAGAAAGAGAACCATACCTGCCTTGTGTGTTTTTGTAAGGCAAATTTTGGGTATAAATTTACCACAAATGTATAAATGATAGGATATAAATTTACTAAATCAATATAATACATATAAATAAATATACTTGAGGTCCGGAAGACCGGGCAGGGGGAAGAATTAAACCTCCCCAACAGTCCCAGTACGACTCAAGGCCTACCATAATCATTATTTACCATGACCATCTATTTATCAACTAGTTCGATCATTCTTCATTTACAATCAGTGAAGTTCAATCATTAATTTGGGGGCGGTATTTGTGTGTGTGTGCGCACCTGGAAGTCATGGCGACCTGTGGTGACTGACCCCTACTGGGGGGCTGGAGGATATTCAGAGAGGTGGCTGAATAAAGCCTGTCCCTGTCCTCCCAACTGCTGGTATTCCTCGGAGGTCTCCCATCCAAGTACTTGCCAGAGTCAGCCCTGCTCAGCTTCTGAAATCTGACAAGATCAGGCTTGTCTGGGCTATGCGGTTCAGGGCACACGGTTCAACCATTATTTACAATCTTGCCAGTCCGGGATCTCCCACTGTCGAGTTTGGCCCCCCCACACATACAAAAACAGGTGGCTTTTAACCATGAGTTTGGGGGTGGGGGAGAGTTATATAGAGTTATTTTTTTTTTTTTACTTTTTCTTTCCCAAACTTGCCTTCAGGATTCCAACCCACAATTGCCCACAGAGACTCCAAAGGACTAGGAACTTGCTTCTGAATCAAAATGCAGCCAACGGCCCTTGCAGAGGAATTGAGGGCAGGGGGACTTTTCGGCCTGCTCCTGGCCAGTAATGTGGCCCCGAATGGACAGAGTCATGTGTCTGTTTGCAAACACAATTCGACTGCCACCTGCCAGGAAAGCGTATTGAGGCTTGAAGGGTTGTTTCTTTGCTATTAAAAAAAGAGAGAGAGAGAGCTGGCACTTGGTATTTTATGATGCTGACTGCACATCGCTGGTGCCTTATTAGTGTGATTATGTACGACAGGGTGAATTAAATCGAGTGTTTTGATGTGAGTTTTGCCAGCAGTGCAAAAAGGAAAAAAAAAAGGTCCCATTCTTTTTCACTTACTATTTGATGCCTCCTGCCATCTTCGCAGCCTGGAAGAGGAAAATAGAACCAGGAAAAATGTCCCAGGCCTTCTCTCGTTGAGAGCGCACCACATGGCAGGTTTCTATGACTCTCATCTGCCACAAAAGAGTTCCTTGCTGCTGGATCAGACCCTCAAGGACTGAGGGTCTAAATTTCTTTTAGGACCCAAGGACTAAATTTCAGACTATTGCCATTTTAGATGCAAATGGAAATGGACGCTGCCACCCACTGAGAAATTTGTGAAAATAGGTCTTTCCCCCATAGATTGTTCTCCACGTTGATTATGAATGGTGTTATAGACACAGAAGTCAATGGAACCGAACTGGTTTCAATCCGCAAGTTGTTGTTGTTTAGTCACACAGTTAAGTCCGACCCCATGGGCCACATCACGTCAGGCCCTCCTGTCTTCCATCATGGTCCGGAGTTTGCTTGATTTCTTGTTCATTGCATCAATAACACTGTCTAACCATCTCACCCTTTGCTGTCCCCTTCTTCTTTGACCTTCAGTCTTTCCCAGCATCAGGGTCTTCTCTAGTGAGTGCTCCCTTCTCATCTGGTGGCCAAAGTACTTGAGGTTCAGCTTCAGTATCTGGCCTTCCAGGGAACAGTCAGGGTTGATTTCTTTTAGGATTGACTGATTTGATCTCCTTACAGTCCAAGGGACTCTCAAGAGTCTTCTCCAGCACCACACTACCATCAATGAGCCCGGCCCTTGGTTCAACATCCAGCCATACCACTGCCTGGTTAAGAAGGTTATGAGCTGGATTGTCCGCAAGCAATATCTACAGTATGCCATCTCAGTTAACGAATGGAGGATTATTAGCACCTATGTTTTTATGACAAATTGTATTTAAATTGTATTAACGTGATTTTATGTGGTTTTACTGGCATTGTACCAATTTTGTAAGCCGCCCTGAGCCTGCTCACAGGGAGGGCGGGGTATAAATTGAATAAATAAATAAATAATTCAAAAACATCTATTCTTCGGCGCTCAGCCTTCCTTATGATCCAGCTCTCGCAGCCATACAGTACTACTGGGAATACCATCGCTTTGACCATGTGGACTTTCGTTGGCAGGGTGATGTTTCTACTTTTAGTTATGCTGTCTAGGTTTGCCATCACTTTCCTCCCCAGGAGCAGGCATCTTTTAATTTCATGGCTGCAGTCACCATCTGCAGTGATCTGGGATCCCAGGAACGTGAATTCTGTCACTGCTTCCATGACTTCCCCTTCTATTTGCCAGGGAGTGATGGGGCAGGATGCCATGATCTTAGTTTTTTGGATGCTGAGTTTCAAGCCCGCTTTTGCGCTCTCCTCTATCACCCTGAGCAAGAGGCTCTGCAGGTCCTCTTCACTTTCTGCCATTACAGTGGTATCATCTGCATATCTGAGGTTGCTGATGTTTATCCCAGCAGTCTTAATTCCGGCTTGTGATTCATCCAGGCCGGCATTTCGCATGATGTACTCTGCATATAAATTAAATAAGCAGGGTGACAATAGACATCTTCATCATACTCCTTCCCCTATTCTAAACCAATCTGTTGTTCAAGCCACATAACTCCACTTCTAATAGTAGAAAAGAGCAAGAGCCCAGTAGCACCTTAAAGACTAACAAAATATGTGGCACAAACTTTGTTAGTCTTTAAGGTGCTTCTGGACTCCTGCTCTTTTCTGCTGCTACAGACAGACTAACCCAACTACCCATCTTGATCTGTCTTCCCTTCTAATAATAACTGAGTGCCATTGAGTCACAACCGATTTACGGGGAGCCCTCAAGGGGTTTTCAAGCCAAGAGATGAGCAGAGATGGTTTGCCATTGCCTGCCTCTGCATAGCAATCCGGATCCTCCTTGGTGGTCTCCCATCTGTGGACTGACTGTGGCTGACCCTGCTTAGCTTCCAAGGTCTGAGGAGACTGAGCTAGCCTGGGCCATCCCGGTCAGGGCGCTCAGTCTCCTCGGAGGCAGAATCTGCCTCTCTGAGCCATCTTTGATGGATGTCTGCTTATCCTTTTCTTAAATCCCACAGAAAATGAGCTCTTCTGCAACTTCTTCCATAGCTTCTCTTGGTGGAAGATGATTTGCTGGGTCCATTTTTGCCTTGACCTTCCTCTGCAGAGCTCAGGGTTAACGCGCAGGGTTCTCCTCCCCTCCATTTGATCCTCACAACAACCCTGTTGAGGTAGGCTAGACCAACAGAACGACTGAACAAATGTCACCCACTAAGTTCCAGGCAAGCAGGAATTTGAACGCATGTCCAATACTCTAACCACTATACCCACTGTACTGGCTGCAGGATTTCTTCCTCCTCCTACAATCTGTCACAGAAGCGCATTATAAAACTGCTGTTAGTCTCCCCATAAAGTTTTGCTGGTAGTTGAAGCAGAGGTTTGGGGGCGAATTTCTCTGCAGAGTTACACATGGCTAAAGTTAGTTCCTGTTTCCTTTTTTTCGCAGTTCCATGTTCCTTATGTGCAAATCCATGCGGCTCAGGTGGATTTGCCTCCTGTAAGCATAGAGATCTGATCTGATAGCAGCAGCTGTGGTCTGTGTGTGTGTGTGTGTGTGTGGGGAGTATAGCTTTAATTGCAGGGATGGACGCCAGCTCCCCTTGGTTCACCTGGGCCATTCTTCTATTGTTGCAGAGGACCCATCATGCGAACTGGACCTAAGATCAGTGGTGAACTGCTGGATCGTTCCCTTCCCCTGATAAGGCAACCGTGCAAGGAAGTCTCTATGAGGCAGCCCTGCTTTAATGTGTGGGTTATCCTTACAGGGTTTGGGAGATCATCTCTCAGGATAATCTGTTTAAGTAGGTTGCTAGAAAGACAGATAAGGCATTGCACTTCCCAGAGAGCCACGAGCTTTCTCTGTTGCTGCCCTTTTCTCCTCTTGTGGAATAGTTCTGCAGAGGAGGGTGCAGCAGAGTGCTTTCTCTGACACATACGAAGCTGCATTTTATTGAGCCAGACCCCTGGTTCGTCATGGTCAGTAGTACTGTCAACTCAGACTGGCAGCAGCTCTCCAGGGTCTCAGCTGGAGGTCTTTCACTTCACCTTCTACCTGATCATTTCAACTGGAGATGCCGGGAATTGAATCTGGGACCCTCTGCATGCCAAGCAGATGCTCTGCCACTGAGCCATGGCTCCTCCCCTTCTCTGACATGCATTCAAGAATCACAAGTGGAGACCGGCAAGGATTTGCAGGGGGGATTTGAACCTGGGAGTCCCAGATCCTAGTCCAGCACAGGAGAGTGTTGAGTTCTGGATTCACAGTAGGTCCCACCTAGGACAACAGTCTCAGAGATATATGGAGGGTGCTTGAACCGAGCAGCAATGCTTCTCCTTCATGGTCCATGGGCAAATACAAGCTGCTTTTGACTGCAGCATTTATTGAAGAGATTTATGTTTTGCTTTTCTGTGTTACTTCAAAGCGTTCAATGCAGTCAGGTGAGGGTTTTTTTTCTGTCAAGTCACAGCTGACATGGTGAGCCCCTGGGATTTTGAGATACAAGAGCCTGTCAGAGGTGGTTTGCCATTGCCTGTCTCTGTGTAAGGACTCTAGGTTTCCTTGGTGGTCTCCCATCCAAATGCTGACCAGGGCCGACCCTGCTTAGCTTCTGAGATCTGATGAGATCGTGCTAGCCTGGGCTGTCCAGGTAAGGCAGGGCCTAGGGTGTACTCTGGGGTCTGGTGAGGAGCTGGGGATTGTAGAATTCTAAGCAAGCAACTTTTAAACATTGGGGAGTGGATTGTGTGTGTGTGTGTGTGTATGTGATCTTTGTATGGGGCCCACGTAGGTAGCCCTGAACACAAGCAGTTTACAAGACAGGCAGGTCTGCAAAAAGTCCAGTACATCAGACTAATGGCCCTCAGTAGGCAAAGTTCAAAGACTGCAGCAGCTGAAATAATAAATATTGTTCCAAACTGATTCATCATGGGGGGGGGCGGCACAATTCTACTGCAATCTAGCCTGCCTCACAGGGTAGTTGTGAGCATACAAGGGAGGAGGGGAAGAACCTTGTATGGTGCTCAGAGCTCTTTGGAGGAAGGGTAGGATAAGAATCGAACCCAGCCCTTCCTGAATTCTGTGTCATGGAAACTTACAGTCAGAAGTTGTTAGGTCATCTGTCCTATCAAGTACCAACTAGATGGCAGTCAATGGCTTTATGTTTTGTTTCAGCTTTTGTTTATGCTGAAGTTATTCCCTTCCTAATGTATTAAACATTGTTTATACAATATTAGTAAATTTAAGCTATGCTTATGTACTTCTACAGCTCTTGCTCGATGTTTTGTAATTGTGTTCAGTGTATCTCCATAAAGTTTATTTTTAAAAAGTGGAAACTAAGACTTTAAGACCCTGTATTGATTTAATCTGTTATTTTTTGTTTGTTTAATTCATTTGTACCCCACCCTTCTCCCCGGCGGAGACCCAAAGTAGCTCATCCCATTCTCCTCTCCTCCATTTTATCCTCACAACAGCCCTGTGGGGTAGGTTAGGCTGAGAGCGTGTGACTGGCCCAAGGTCACCCAGCGGGCTTCCATGGTATGAATGGGGATTCGAACCCCAGTTTCTCAGGTACTGGTCCACCACTCTTAGACCACAACATCACACTGGCATAATTCTGCCTTGTTGAAACCAAGGCTGTAAAAGAAACTCACAAGGGTGGAGTGAGGAATGGGCTGGTGTTGGAGAGAGCGCTCCCTTTGGTCTGCATTAGGCCTTGAGCAATTCACTGGACGCAGAAAACTTGTCAGGGTTGTCCTATAAACGGCTCTTCTTTCTCCATTTCCTCCTGGAAACGACATGTGGGGTAGAAAATCTGGTTTGAATTGCACGGTCCTCTTCTCCCCCCCCCCCTCCCCGGGTTGGCCACAGATGTGCCCTGATGATGATGATGAAACTCAAGTACTGTAAACACCATGAAATATTTACAGTGTCTTTGAACGCTGCTCCTCTGCTCTTCTCCTGTCTTTAAATAACTAGCAATGCGGCAACTTGATTCTCCTCCCCGCACTCCGGCCAAAAAAACACACTCAAAACTTTCCTGCAGTCCTAAAGGCACTTAGGACCTGGGACCAAGACCCACATGCAGTAACATGGGGCTTAATTCTGAGCAGACCTTATTAGGATTTCTCCTTTGATATTAGAATGTAAAGAAAAGGGTTTTTTTTAAAAAAGGAAAATACTACTTTGTTCACAAAGTTCACATTTCTGCAAGGCAAACGGGCAAAAGCTAGATCCAGCTACCACTTTTAAGTCCCAGTGGAATGAATGCAAACAAATCCGTGCCTACTCAGAAGTAAAACCCCACTGGGTGCAGTAAGGCTTACTCCCAGGCAAGCACGTAAAGGTCTATATCATGAAAAATAGTTCACTTGGCCTGGATCGAGCCCTGTGATTTCCATAGTCGAATGGAAGCAGCTCCCAACTGCCCCCACCTGCGTGGTCCATTCAGTTAGACACGTGTCATGATGTCGCAGAGCCCAGGCGTTGGGACTGCCGTTGGCGTGGCTTTGTGCTTGTAGGAAAGAGGGAACAGACCGCGGCGATCCGTGAAACGGCCCAGGAGGGCGGCTGTCCGCTGTCACTTTCCGGGAAATAGGATCGAGTCCCGCGGGGTTGTCGGAATGCCCCTTGCAGGCGACTGATTAAAAAAACCCCGAAGCGGAGCAGAAAGTTATTCATGTGGTTTCCTCCAACTCCCGTTTAAAAAGATCTCAAGGGAGGCACGAAACAGGAGGGTTGCTGTCCTGCCTCCCTCTAAATAGCCCAAAGGGGAGACCCTTCAGACAGTCCCTGGAACGACCCCCCCCTCCCGGACTGGGTTGGACGTGCCATTTAAACCGTCGACCTCGCTTCAAAGGTCGCACCTCCAAATCTCCCCAGGTCTGTGAAGGAAGCGGAGGGGGTGCCTTCCTTTGAAGCTGGATTGCCACCACGACCCCTGCCGCGACAGCCCGGGCTGTTTTATGCCTGCGGTCCAACAGGTGCAGCTTCCCCTGCCATCCCAGCTATGCGGGCTGTGATTGCAGCCGCTGGAGATCTACCTGTCCGGAGATCTACCGGTTGGACGGCCTTGCCTTTGACAGCGGTTTCCACCCACAAGTTGGTCAGGTGGAGTGTTTTCTCCTGATTTTCGATGGTGGGGTGGGGGGAGAAACGGAACTCTTCCGCTGCTGCTGACCTGACGTTCTTATGGAGTTAGCTGCCAGGTGTGCGTTTGACTTGAAAGCCCCACTGGACTCGGGGTATCTCACTTACTCCCCAGTAGACACGCACAGGATCGGGGTGCGAGAGCCTTCGACGCACGCCCTCCTCGCGTGTATATAGAACCACAGAATTGGAAGGGACCTCCAGGGTCATCTAGTCCAACCCCCTGCACAAGGCAGGAAATGCACAAACAGCTCCCTCCCCCACACCCCCAGCGACCCCTGCTCGGTGCCCAGAAGATGACCCAAAACCTCCAGGATCCCCGGCCACACTCGCCTGGAGAAAAATTGCATAGGTCTGACTAGAGTTATTTAAATGTTAGGAACATTTGGGGGTTCCTCCGTGATAGATCCAGCTGGTTTCAAAGAGGTCCTTCGCTTTGAAACCAAGAAAGCGTTTAGTTATTGCTTTACTATTTGGGTACGACTAACGTGATACGTTATTGCTTACTATTTGGAGACTAACGTGATACGTTATTGCTTTACTATTTGGGTACGATACGTCGAAAGACCTTCTGAGCTTTCTGTCGCCAGGAGGGGCCTCCCCGGTCTAAACCTTGCCTCTGCCACAAACTCACCGGGTGTCCTTGGGCAAGTGGCCCTTCCTCAGCCCCAAGAGGCCCCCCCCATCTGTCCAAGGGGGGATAATAAACCCAGCCTACCTCGCAGAGTTGTTGTGTTGTGAGGATTATTCAAACTATGTTAAAAAAAGTATTCGAGGTGGAACAAAGTGTATAGTGCCTTGAACGCTGCCCAATATATTCATGATAATATCACCGAATTCTTATATTAGATTGATTAGCCACGGAAACGAATTTTTAAAACGGGGCATCCTGTGCATGTTTACTCAAAAGCAAGTCCAACGGCAGCCAGTGGCTCTATTTAGGAGTAAACGCGCATAAGATCGCAGTCTATGGTGAATTTGCTTTAGCCAAATTAGCCATGGTTTATTTTATTTTATTTTTTGCGGGGGGAGGGGTGGGAGTCTCGTGGGTTTCCTTCTGGCTACTGCTGGGGAGCTGCAGTTTGCTGCGCCCTTACTTACAAGTGGACCCCATTGTTTACAGCTAGATAACCTTCTATACTTCTATAGCCGCGAGGCTGCAGCCGTAAAGGGGTCCGTCCGCCTGCAGGTGAAGCCCCGTTGAAAGGAGCTGAACAGGTTCGCGAGGAAAGGCGCTTAGGATCGCGCCGTGGTCAGCGCAGAACACTACGAAGCCCCGCAGCAGGAGTTCAAGCCGACTGAAGATCCGACCGACTCTGAGCTGGGAGCAAAACCCCGCTGATTCAGCCGAGCTTGCTTCTGAGTAAACATGCAGAGGATCGGGGCTTGCGTCCCCTCTGCCTTTTGAAAGCGATGCACTTCTCTGGAGGCAGCGGGAATGTCGAGCGCTTTTCCCTCTGGCTGGCCGGTGGGAGGCTTTCCCTAAGATCGGAGGTTCTTTCAGCTGGGAGACGAAGAACCCCGTGAGAGCCCAAAACCTGCCTTATTTGCCTTTGCAACTTCAACATTATTAGAGAGGATTTTTTTTTGGGGGGGGGGGGGCAATCATTCTTGTACCGTTTACAGCCCTCTTCCCCGACCTAGACCAGACAGACGGAGAAACTGGAGTTGCGGAAATCAGTAAGGCAAGCTTTTGGCTCTCACCGGCCTCTTCGCCAAAGGAAAAGAGGTCAAACGAACTCAGCTTTGCTTCAGTTAATTTCTTGGGAGGCGGCGAGGCGATGCCCTTTATTTACTACAGGAGCCCCCCCACCCTTAGGATCTCTTAAAGGAGAACCATGAACCGGGTGGCCGAAGCGCCTCCCCCACCCCGTCTTTGACAGGCAGAAGTCTTGCAGGTAAAGGTCCTTCCCCAGCTATGCTTCCCCTTCGGTTTTATTTTCCAAGTAGGGAACCCGCAAAAAGCTCCGCAAAGCACCGTCGGTCCCCTCCGCCCCCCGCCCCCGCCGGACGACTTCTTCTCCAGGGCCTGAGCTGAGGAGGAAGCGTCAGAGCCAGCAAAGGGGGGGAGGGGGGAGGAAGAATCCGAAGAGGAATGTCTTGCTGCTGGCGGGGGGGGAGGGAAGCGGAGTGGCTGAGCCGGTTTCTGCGCAGGCGCCTGGCTCCTCTCCGCCGTGTGCGCCCAGGTGGAGCGCGCCGTGGCCCGCCGGGGTTCCAGTCCAGGAGGCAGCGGCCGAGGAGGGGATCCAGCGCCTCCCCCCCCCCGCCGCCCCGCGCCCTGGATGGCTCTGCTGGGGAGGATCGATTGGCAAGTAAGTTTGCTCGGGCCGGCGCGGAGGAGACGCGGGAGCGGTCAGGGAGCCGGGGAGGATCGGGGCCCGGCCAGGCGCTCTGGGGCCGCCGGAGCCGAAGGTGTGGCTCAGGTCTCCCGGCGCGATCCTTCTGGGTCGAGTTCAGTCTGTCCAGGGGGCTGCGAGCGGGTTCCTCCCTGGGGTAGAGGGACTCCCGTCGAAGCTCGCTGGGATGGTCGGTGGCTTCCGACTGGAGTCCCTCGGGCTGGGATCGCGGAGTCAGCAGGGACTGCTCCCTTGCGCCGGGGCCGGGGGTGGGGGGAGGCTTTAGAAGCCGGTCTCTCTCCGGGGCTTTTCCTGCTCGTCTTGCGGCTTCGGTGGGGGCTTCTCCCGGTCCTTCAGGGCGCCTGGGGGCGAGACTCGTGTGCGTTTGGAGCCCGAGCCGATCCCTTTCAAGGCGCTCCCCTCCGCGTAGGACGGCGCTCCTCCTCCGATGCGCCCTTCCTCGGCAGGAGAGGCCCGATCGTGGAGACGTTTGCTCAGAAACCCGGGGAGGGGGTCTACTGCCGAGTAAGTAGGCACCACGGGGCTACAACGTCCCACATCGCGAGCCTGCCTGCCTGCTAGGGGGCGCTAAACACCGCGGTCCCTAATGGGATTGAGCCGGAACCGTGGACACCAGAGCGGGTCCCGCGATCCCCTTAGTCTTAGGTCAGGGTCAATGCGGCGCTTGGGAACGAGCTGGCCAGCGGACGGGGGCTGCATGGAGGCCGAGCCCTACGCGCGGGTACGCGGCGGGGTGACAGCTCAGATCGGCTGGGAGCCAAAGCAGGGTCGGCGGAAGGGTTCTTAGGCCCCCGCCCCCCGCCCCGTTCGAGCGTTTCGTGCAGGAATGGCCCGCGGGGACCGAGAGCCTCCGAGGCAGCCCCTGTGCACATCCAGGAAGGGGAGGGGGTCGGTCGCCCCCTCTGGCGCTGGGAAGGCCGCGGTCTGATTCTGAAACGAGCCGGTCCTCTCCCAGTCCCAGAAGCGCCTCGCATCGAAGCCAATCGCCAGGTTCTCGTCGTTAAGAAAGGTTTTGCTCCGTCTCTGGCCATCGGCCGCGGAGACTTTGCGCGGGGGGCGGGCGGGTTCGTCTTAAAATTCTACAGAGTGACCCGAGAGAAGAGCCAGGGTCCCCGAAACCCCTTCAAAGGCTACCACAACTCGTGGCTGGGCAAAGAACAGAGCCGGAGTCCAGCAGGGCACCTTGAAGACCAACCAAGTGTAATTCCGGGGCTATGTTTTCGTGTGCGAGCACACGTCAGGATCTGGAGAGAAGGGAGCCAGCGACTCACGGAAGCTCCTGCCCGGCCACGAATGTTGTTAGTCTTTAAGGTGCTGCTGGACTCTTGGCTCTTTGCGCCTGACGCGGCTGCCCGTCTGGATCTGAAGAGTGACGCGACATCAGTCGCTGCTGCCCGAGCAGGGGAGACGGAGGGGCGGGGGGGCGGGGGTCGCCCTAGGGCAGGATTGGCCTGCTTCGTGTCGAGTTCTGTTCGTCCTGGGGAAACAGAAAAGGCGATATTCTTCTCCTTGTGCTTTGGCAACCCGTTTTGGTTTTAAGAGATGGACCTTTAATCGTTTTGTCGTCTTTTATACCTCCTTTTGGCATATGGGCGGCCTCGAAGTTGTTCTTGGAAATCTCTCCCGTAACCCAATTCCTTTCCTCGAGTTGCAATGCTAAAACCTGCATCCTTAAGGAGTAACTCCTCTCATAATAAAACCGGGTTCCTTGGGAGTCACTCCGCTAAAACCAGCAAGGGGGCGCCCTGTTAGTTTGGGGCGGAGGCCTCTCTTGTGGCGCTTGAACAGAGGCCGAGTCCAGCCGCGCCTGGACCCGGAATTAAACGTCCTTGGTCTTCAAAGCGCCCCTGGACTCAGCCTTCGTTCTGTGGCTCCAGACCAACCCGGCTACCCACCGGAATCGATCTTGTGGCACCTGAAAGACATTTCCTGGACCTTCGGGGTGCCACAAGGCTCTGGTTTACTCTTTCCACAAAAACCGGCCTTATCGCAGAAGCCACAGGCATCAAGCGGGGGACTTCTGCCCGCCGGACTGCCCGGTAGAGGCAACGGCCCAGGGGCACGCTTGGTCGGTTCACCCTGCAGACCAGTAGAGGGGTATTGCCGGCCTCGGATGATCCATTAGGCCGGTGGCCCTGAGGGTATAACAGAGTTCCTCCTCCAGTAGGTGATATCCAGTTAGAGGGATCCCCTCGCCCCTGTTTTCTGACATGATTATCTGGGGCCCTGTAGAGCGCAGGGAGGGGAAGATGCCATCGTCTAATTTTACCTACTGGCCGAACTGGAAACCAGTCCCTTTCCTCTTGGCCACAGCCGTCTCCGTTTGCTCTTGTCAGCTGTTCCTCCTAGCCCACAATCTCTCTTCGAAACCCTACTACGGGAACAAAATGCCTCTCAAATCGAGAAATGTAAAACAACAACAACAAAAAAAAAACCCATTCAAGCCCCCCACCCCGCATTCCTCCGTTTTCTCCCCAGATCTCCCGTACCTCAGCACAGTTCCTGGGCTGCACTTTTCTTAGAAGTAAGCCCCATGGAAAGAGTGAGACTTGCTCCAGAGTAAGCGTGCTACTTTTCTTTCCCAGGGTGTCATTTAAGAATGGGGGGAGTAGATTCCCCCCCCGCCCGTGTTTGAGATCCAAATGAGATTTAATTCCAAAATGGCAATTCCATTTCTAGCTCTGGTCTAAACCGATGGGCCTAAGTGTTACGCGTGCGCACCAAAGACACAACTCCTTTAGATTATGGGAGGGGGAGTGTCAGTATTTGCACATTCAGGGGGCTTTACAGCCTGTTTTTGGCACGTCTGTTCAGCAACAAGCGTAGCAGTTCTTTGGGATTTACTCCCTAGTCACCTGGCCTGAGTGGAGACTTCCCCTAGAATATACTCAAAGGTATTGAGAATTTAACTCCCCCATACCTGCCTTGCTTATTTCCAACTATAAAACTGCGGATTTAGCAATATCGTCTGAAATCAATGGGGTTTTCTTGACTCCGGAATATGAGCCCGAACGGCGTTTAAATTCGCGAAGATCAGTCGGCATATTCCGGATTCTTCTGCTTTACCAGTAGTTAAGAGAACGGCTCCGGAGAGATAAAGCCGCGTGTTAAATCGGTTGCTTGTAGCCAACAACACTGAACAGGCGGGCTGCCTTATAGACTAACCGAGATTTTAGTCCGGCCGCAAACGGAAGCGGGTTCTAGCCGGCCCAAAGGCGATGCCGGAAGGAAGACCACTTTCGCCAAGTCTTTAGAACGACGCCGGACTTCTGTTTCTTACTGGGGGAGAGGGCACTCCACGGGGGTCTGAGAATCTTCTAGCCTGGGTCTTTGGAGATCTCCTTCGAGCCAAAGAGCTGCTCCAGGTGGGCTGGAAGGTTTAGACCCTCAGGAAGAGGCCCGGGGTGGCGCGATGCGGGGAGAAACCCGGGGCAGTTGCCGGGTGAGAACTGAATCTCGGCTCTCTGCTGTTCCCCGGGGAGAATCTCTCCTCCCCTCCGGCGGCGGCCTGCATTCAAACGGGGCTTTTGTGTACGCTCGAAATGTCAACTTGCATCGTCCTGAAGTTCGCAAGCGCTGTCAAAAGATCTGCTCCTCATACTCCCACTCTGACGTTGCAAGTGCAACTGATTTCCCGCTAAGTTTGCTTTGCTCGCGAGTAGGCCTGCATTGCGCCGATTTGGGTGTGCGGGGGGAATCGGTCTGTGTGTGGGGGGTGGGGGCGTCGCAAGTCAGGTGCCTGGAGGGGGAGACGGGTTCGTATTTCAAGCGGAGATCGGGATCTTTATTTTTTTAAAAAATTCTTCGAGTGTATTTAACACCCTGGAGAATAAATCCAGGGAAAGCAAAGGATAACTGGGCCAAGGCCTTTCCGGCTGGCAGTCAGGGCAGTTGGTGTTTGAACGTCGCCTGAGTTTTTTCGTTGGGATGCTGCTGCTGACATGCAACCGAATTCAAAAGACTTTTAAAATTTTGGTGGAGAGTCATTAGCTCGTATGAGACGATTTTGCTTTCTGAACGTGCATCTTTCCCAGGGCAATCTTATGCTCCGGCTGGATTCACTCTGCAGAGAAGTGCGCAGCTCATCTCCCTTGACGCCCCCGCCCACCCATAAGCACCTCGGTGTCCCGCAGCTCCCTACGGATATGCTGGAGGCCCGGGAAAGTTGGTGCGGCAAGAAAATTGTTAAAGTTGTCCAGCCTGTGCATATTTACTTGGGAACGGAAGTCATCCCTGGACTGTTCAATGGGAGCCGCTTCCCAGTAAACCCGTGTAAAGCTTGCAGGGTTCGTGGACCCAGGGCTCTCTGAGCAGGCTTTTCAGACAGAACCTACCTGAAGAAGCGCGGGCGCGCACAGGACAGCTTATGCCAAGAATGCAACTTTGCTGGTCTTAAAAGGTGCCCCGCTGGGCTCAAACCTTGTTCTATTGCTTCCGACCAACACGGCGACCCCTCCTGAGTCTAGGCTTTTCACGCGTAACCCTGCTCAAAAGCAATGTTCCCTCTAAGCTGTGGGGTCTTGTGAGCAAAAATTCTACTTTGTGAGCTAACTGTCATTAAAGTTTTGAGCGAGCGATTTGGCTGCCGCATCATCAATTAGTTTGCTATGGTGTCCTCCTTTCCTGAGCCGAGACAAAAAAAAGTGTGAGCTGGAGGCTAAAAAACTGTGAGCTTAGCTCACACTAACTCAGCTTAGAGGGAACACTGTTCAGACGTTCCATTGAAAAGGGATGGACTGGAAGTCTAGCGGGTGGCAAAAAGGGTGGCGGTGGGGAGATTTGTTTCAGAGACAGCCTGCCCTACAAACTTCCCACTTCCTCTCTTTAAAAAAAAAAAAATACAGGGAGTGATGTTTGATCTTTCACCGGGTGAAAGTTATCAGGTGTCCAGGTTAGATTTCGGATCGAGGAAACGGGGGATCCAGAGCTTGGGAACAGTCTCCTCCAGACACAAACAATTCATTATTTTAATTTAGTTCAGTTATTTATTTATTTTAAAAAAGAAAAGAGCTGCAATCCTTATATCTCCCCCTCCACAGAATTCAGGTGGTCCGCAAAAATCATGCCACTCCACCCGAGGCTAGCGGCGTTGAACCAGCGTTGTTCTGTCACCCTCTTTCCGAGGTTCCCCGCGGCCCCGGCTGCTTTCCTTGCCTTCCCGACGCCGAACCACAGAGAGAATCGTCGCCTTGTGTGTGTGTGTGTGTGTGTGTGTGTGTGTGAGAGGCAGATTCTTCTGCAGCCCCTGCCGGGCCTCCTTCGCTGCTCTGATTCGGCACCTGCGTGCCAGGTTGACAGACAGCATCGCTCGGGCGGAGAAGGGCGCGGGGCGATTCGCTCGGGAGGGGGGCGGGCGACGGGGGACCTGGTCAATTTCAGCGCCCTGCCAAGCCGGAGCGAGTCAGTTTCAAAGCCGGGCCAGGCAGGGCCGCGGGAGCTCTCTTGGGCACACGCAGGGTTAACCCTGAGGGCTGCAGCCCCAAACCCAGTCCTCCGGAGCTCTCTTCTCTGCCGGACCAAATCCTGTCCATCCTAACTCCCTCTAAGCTGTGGAGTCCTAAGAGCAAAAATTCTATTTTCTGAGCTGCTGGCATTAAAGTTGTGAGCAGGTGATTTGGCTACTGCATAAATTAGTTTGCTCTGGAGCCCTCCTTCCTGAGCTAAGGCAATAATGTGTGACCTGGAGGCTAAAAAACGATGAGTTAGCTCACACTAACTCAGCTTAGAGGGAACACTGCTACAGACCCTCCAGATTTTAAGCTTCCCGCGCCGGAGTGAGGTGTGTGTGGGGGAGACCAAAATCCAATTGGCCCGTGTCATTCCGGAGTTCCCACGTGGCAGCTTCGAGGGAGGAAAAGACGGAGGCAGGGCCCCCTCCGGACTCCGTCGCCCACCTAAACAAACACTTCCTTGTCATGGAAATCTAGTCACTCCTTAAGCGACTTGCCAACAGCTCCTTCCAGCGTCTTCTTTCCCTTTCCGCCCAACAGGTGGGGGTTGGGGAGGGGGCGTAGAGCCTGAGCCGCCTCGGTCCAAGGCCCAAAGGCCAGAGAGAGCCCGATCCGGCTCAAGGAAGAGGAGTATTTCGTCCCAAGCGGGCGGCCTGCCGTCTAAACCCAGCCACGCTGGAACTCTCCATTCAGGTCAGGTGAAGAAGCCGCCGGTCTGTTTCCCCTCCGCCCTGGAATTTAGCGGCGAGGAAAGGTCTTCCTTTGAAACCTGCAGCGTCCCAAAGGACTTGGCTCGGGGCCCTGGAGAGTTTAGGAAATCCCAACCCAGGTTCCGACCCTGGGAAGCAAAGTCCCCTCGCTCTGAGAGACCTCCCTCCTCCTCAGCAGGTCCGGTAGGCTGAGGTGGGACTTTTCCATCTGGAGCAGGGGACCCCAGGCGAGGAAAGCTTGCGCTGGAGTTGGGGGGCGGGGGCGGCGAATTGGACAGGAGTCTTGGGGCCACCATAAAGGCTGGCCCGGCCCACCCCTCTAGAAGGATCTGATCTGACTTCTCACCAGGGCGGTTTGGGATCGCAGCCTCGAGTTCTTCCGGGGTGCAGCGTGTGTCGAACAACCACGGCCTTTCCCTAGCAAATTTCAAACGCACAACTTGGACAATTGATCGACAGGCGCGTCCTGATCGCGAAAGAGCTGCGGTGGGGGGGGGAGGGGAAGATGCCCCCGTGCTTGCATTCCTGGACAGGCGTCTTCCAGCTGAGTCGGCTTAGAGCGACAGCCAGAATTCTCGGGCACGTTTTCTGTTTGGAAACAAGCTCTTAGCGAGCCCAGCGGGACTTGCTCCCGAGTCAGCGCGCCGCTTTCCACGCAGGGACCCCTTCCAAGTTCCAAACCACGCTGGGTCATAGACTGCGCCAAAGCGCTTTGGCTCAGGAAAGACCCGTTGGAGCGAATCCCAGTGACGAGTCGAAAGAGATAAAGGGTTGCAGTGACAGCGGAGGCGCGACCCGAGAGATTGTTTCGAGCGGCCACTGTGGACCGAGAAGAGGAGGGGGGGGGGCTATCAATCAAGGCCTTTGTCGCCGACCCTTCTCTAGGAAGTCCGCGCTACTGTGCAGGGCCAAGGGCGTGTGCCGGCGACGCTCTGTTTACCTACAACCCCCAACTTTTTAATATTTATTGTCATGCTAAACGAATTTCACCATCTGCTCAGCCCACGCCAGAGCGCAAAAAGGGTTGCCGTAAGGACTCTCCGTTGGGTTGTTCCTCCGAAGAGAAGTGAAGGTGGGTAGAGAGAGAACTCTTGGGGAGTTAAATCCGGTTGGGGGGAAAAAACAACCCCAAAGGGTTCCAAAAAATACCTGTGGCTGACGTTCCGCAGCCCCCCAGGCCAATGGGGCTTCCGCCCAGGCCGGGACCGCAGCCCCTGGGACCGCTTTCTCGAGGCAGCCGAGCAGCTAGTCCGCTTTGATGTCCAAAGGCGAACAATTCCGTCGCTGAGCAGATTGGAAAGTATTCACCTCTAGATCTCAAGCGCCTTTCCCCTGGCGGCGAGCCCCGGCGAAGCCTCTGAACTGCCTGGGGCGGTGAGCCGCCTTCGAGTTTGCTGCCATGGAGGAGGACTAACCGAGACTAACCAAATCCCAGCGCCAGGCTCTGGTGAGTCAGAGTTCGCTTCCTCCCTCAGCATCTGACCAAGCGAGCTCTCGGGCACCTTGCATGAGGGAAGGCAAACGGCGCCGGCCTCCCTGGACTCCTGTTCGGTATCGTTCCGAACAGCCCAACACGGCTGCGCCTCTGGAAGGGCCTCGGCCCTGAGCTGTAGACCCGCCGGCCTGACTCTCCATGGCAGGATCGGGCTGAAAAAGCCGCTTGACCTCCCAGCCAGAGCTTGACGCTTCCACTCGGCGTGTGGCCGGAGTGTTCCCTCTAAGCTGAGTTAGTGTGAGCTAGCTCGCAGGTTTTTAGCCTCCAGCTCACAGATATATTTTTTTTGCCCTAGCTCAGGAAGGATGGCCCCAGAGCAAACCAGTTTATGTAGTGGCCAAATTGCTCGCTCGCAACTTTAATGCCAGCGGCTCACACAGTAGACTTTTTGCTCACAAGACTCCAAGGCTTAGAGGCGGCACTAACTTAAACGACTGAAAATGGTTTCTAAAAGGGGTCACCGGAGCCTGCAAAGCCGCTCGTCTTCAGGAGCGGCGGAGTCCGGAGTCACACCTTGGAGGAGTGGGGGAGGGGGGTGAGTCACCCCCTGCAGGGGGCCCTTAGAACAAAGCCCCTTCTTTGGGGGCAAAGGGGAGGTGGGGTGGGGCTCCCCAGCCTTATTGCAATTCTCGCTTTCCCTCCCCCTTCCCACCCCAGCCAATTGCGAGCGTTGGATTCCGGCCGGGTGCCGAGAAAGGCCGCCCTCCTGTTGGAGCGCGTCCTCTCCTGGCCAGCCAAGGGCTCACGCTCCTCGCTGCCGTCGCGGAAAGAGCCCCGCCGCCTGGCTCGCCGGCCTCTGGCCCTCTGCGCGCGCGCGGTAGGCACGACCGAGCCCTCCCCCCCCACGCCCCTTCGCCAGCCAGCCAGCCTTGCGCGCGGTGCGCCTTCGGGCTGGCTGGCGCTCTCCCAGGCCGGCGGGCGGGCGGAGCGTGCGCCGCGAAGCCGCTCCGGTGCCGGAGCGCAACAGCGAAAGGAGGCGGGGCTTCTTCGACTTGGCTGCTCCTTCCCCATTGGCTGCCCGGGCGCCGCCTGTCAGGGGAAGCCGAGCCGGCCCGGGGGCGGGGCTATGCTAATAGCCGTGCCATTAAGGGTGCCTGGGCCGCGGGAAAGCTCAGTGACCCTCTCCCGGGAAGAGATCCAGGTCCCCTCCTCGGCCCGCTCGCCTCCAGGCCCGGCAGCCCTTAGAGAGGCGGGAGAGGCGCTCGGACCCGCCGCCGCTGCTGCCGCTGCTGCCGCCGCCGCAGCCCTTGGATTTACCCGACGCTAGGCTGGGACGTTTCTCCCCCCCGCCCACAACACACACCACCGCCACTTCTCACCTTCTCTCCCTGGTTGATATTTCCTTTTTTAAAAAAAATCGTTTCTGCACATTTTTTGGGGATACTGGACGCCATGTTGTGGAAACTAGCAGACAATGTCAAGTACGAAGAGGACTGCGAGGTGAGAGCTCAGGGCTGGCGCGGGGGGGGGGGCGCGCGTTCCGCGGCTGCTGGGATTCGAACCCGTGAGTGTGCCGGCGGGAAAAAAAAGGCCGTGGCTTGAACTCTCTTCAGGCTCCAGTCAGGGAAGCCCTGGGATCCTCTGCAGCTCCCTCCGACCAACTGGCCTCTCTCTCCCCCGCTGCCTGCCCGTCCCTTCTCTGCCAAACAAAGCGAGACAAGGCGCTAGTCCCCAGGAGGTCCAGTCCAACCCAGGCGAGTTAGCGCCGTGGACGCCTTGAGCGAAGTCAAGGGAGGGTCCCCCTGGGTCTTCAGGCGTGAGGGCTAGATCAGAAGTCGGGAGGTCTTGCTGCAATTTCGCTTTATCTAAGCGGGCGGCTATAGTGAAGTTTCCGCGCCAGGGTCCGCGGCGTCGAGTGGGTCTGGTGTCCAACGAACCTCTCTCTTAAATTTGTCTGGAGAGGTTGGGATGGTGCAGCCTGGTGAAATCGGCATTGCAACACTGAAGCATGTTTACTCGGAAGTGAGTTCTGCAGGGAGTTCCTCCTTCATCGCTTTGCATACAATTGCATGTCTGGATGCGCTCTCCGGGCTGGAACTCGCCGGCATGGTCCCCCCGCCCCCGCCCAGACATCCAACTCGGTGCCCGTTTCGATTTCAGTCGGACTTTATTTTTTTTTTACTTGCGTATAAAAAGGAGGATGTTGCCTCCCCGGCAGCCGATTCGCTGGCCGGGCTTTCCCAGCGTGGCTCCGACGGATCGCGGGCGAGTCCGAGGGGGTTCAGCGGCGCTTGCGTCGGAGTCCCCGCGCCTAGGCTCGGACCCATCGCGGGCGGCCGGGAGAGGCTTTCTCCAGAGTAGTCGTTTTCTTGCACAGCCTCCCTCGACCTCCCGGCCCAGCGAGCTTCGATGACCGCGAGAGGGTTAAGCCCGGGCTCCTTCCTGCAGGGAGGCAGCCTGAGTCACCGAGGGCGCCACCCCTCCCCGTCCGGGGCTGGCGAAACCTCCCGTGAGAATAATTGCAAAGGTCCCCGGCGCTTCCCGGCTCCCTGTGCCCAGCGCCCCACATTAGACGGGGGACCCTGCGGTCCGGCAAGACCGGGAACCGAAATCCGCGAGCTGTCCGCGGGGCTTCCCTCTCCGTCGAACAAGCCGCGCTAAGACCGGGCCACGGGAGGAACTGGCCTCCTGCAAAGACTAGCCAGGCGCGCGTGGGAACGCGTCTCCCCCTCCTAGGTCGCTCTTTTGCAGCGGGGGGAAGCCCAAAAAACTTTTGTATGGCAACAGCCCCTCGGGAGAAAGAACTCCGGAGGCGGAACCGCGGTGGTTTAGAGCGGCGAGAGACGACTCTCGGGGCTTTCCGCGGGGCTTGCTCCCCGGTAAATCCTGGCCGAGCGCAGTCTTGCGCAGAGAGGGAGACCCCGGTGGTGGTGGTGGTGGGGGGGGGGCCCTGCGACCAGACTCGCTGCTGGCGGCTCGCTGCTGGCGGCAAGCCTCCGCTTGCTTACTCGGAAGTCAGCCCCGCGCTGTAGCCTCAGCATCCTTACTCGGAAGTCAGCCCCACGCTGTTTGGCGGCGCTCACTCACTGCCGGGTCAAGCGGGGCAGAGGATTGATTCCCAACAGAATCTAGGCGGACGCTTATGCCACACCAAAGAGTCGCGCCCCACTGCATTGTGATGCAAAGCGAGTCTTTAAGGTGGTGGTTTTTTGGGGGGGAGCCGTAGATCGCTCGCTCTCGCTCTCCCCCGCTCGCTCTTAAGCGCTCCGAGATAAGATAAGAGAAGCCGTCGAGTAGGATTGACGAGGAGCGGAAGTGATTATTCCCCTGCAGCCTGTTATTTTTTTCCCTTCCCTCCCCGAGAGAGGGAGAGAGAGACCCGCCTGCAAATCTTCGCCCACTTGCGCGGCCCGGCTCCAGTCCGCCCACGGGGAGGGGAGAGAAGCGCGCCGGGCCGTTCGCCAGCCTGTCGGACGGGTTCTGCCGGCGAGGAAGGGAGGCCTGGCGCTTGGGCCATGCGGGGAGGAAGCGAGGTAGGCAGGCAGGGGGCGAGTTGGGGAGGCCCGCCGGGGAGCCGGGAGGCAGCGTGGCGATTCCTCTCCCGGGGGCGGACTGTGCCCAGGGGCCCGAGGCACCTCGGAGGAAGGTTGCCCGAGGGGTTTTCTGGCCCTTTAAGGGAGGCCGGGGCAGGCCCCGGGGCAACCGGTGCAGCTTTCCACGTGGTTCTGTGCCCAGGAGAAAAAGTCACTTGCTGGTAGCTGGGTCGCTGCTGGGTGCTACGCAGGGTTGCTCGGAACGGAGTGTGTGGCCCTCGGGGAGAGGGTGCGCGGGGCTGCGGCCCCGGGGAAACCGAGAAGCTTTTGTAAAAGGGGGGGAGGGGCGGATCCCGGGATGGGATCCTAAAAGCCGTTCGTTGAGATCCCATTTCGTTAAGAGTGTATATTCATGTTCACTTAACAGGGAGGGGGTACCTTTCCCCAAACACCCGCCTTCCTGGGAGGACCCGGCTGCCCATCGCCCCTTGTTCCCTGGACAGCTCGCCCGGGTGACCCCTCGGGCCAGTTGCACCTTCCCGGCCGAGCCCACCTCGCAGGGTTGTTTTGAGGGTAAGATAGAGGCCAGGATAACGAGGAAAGCCGCTTTGTGCCCCTACTGGGGAGAAAGGCTGGATATAATTAATAGTAATAGTAATAACAATAGTAATGATAATAATTTAGTGGTTTGCTTGAGGCACCGCCAGCAGAGAACTCGGGTGGAATTGACTCCGGGTTAAGTTTATTTTCCAGACTCAATACTGAACCCAATCCTGTGCATGCTTGGCTCGGAAGTCCTCCCAGCGACTTCCTCCCAGTTAAATGTACACAGGATTTATAGTCGACAGATCTAGGTAAACTTTGGGGGCGGGGAGGTAGCAGTCCCGTAGTATTTACTTCCGAGGAGGGCCGCAGAATAAACAATGGCCGTTTAAGAGTCTGGGTCCTCAATGTTGAGCCTGCAACTTCCCCTCTTTCCCGGAAATCCTCGGACCTGTACCTTTAGTAGGATCAGGACATGTTCCCTACTGCAGCGGGGGAGTCTTCATGCCTCAACACACCGATGATTTAGTGTCATTGAGGTCTGCACACAGCTTGGCGATCCCGGAGCCACTGAATGGGGTGCCACGAGGTCCCCCGGGACTTCTGTCGCTCGCCCTGAATCCAAGCCCTGCGGAAAGCTGCTTTCTAGGATGGCGGGGCTTACTCGCAAGTAAGACTGTACGCGGCGTTGCAGGGCCTTCTCTCGGGGCGCCTGGCGCGGCAGCCTCCGGCTCAGCGAAGGGGACGGCTGAGTTTCCAGCCGCTGGAGGCGCTCAGAGGGCGGGCTGGCTGGCTGGCTGTTGAGAGGCCTCTTTGGGCTACTCCGGAGTAGAGCGCTTCACCCTAAACGACCCATCCTTGGCGAGCAGGCGTCGCTGCGTGCCGGGGAGAGGGAGAAACCGGCCGCATGAAATGTGGGCTCGCTGATCTTCAACGGATGGCTCTGAGCCCCCCAGGGTGTCTGCTGGGCCTGGGCCTGGGTCAATGAGGGCAGGCTCGCAACCCGGGTTCCCGCAGGCCCCCCCCCCCGCAAACTGCAGGGCCGGCTTGCCGGATTCGTTTCCCAATCGCGGGCGTGAGTCTCCTGTGCACCGGCTTAATCCGGGCCAGGCTGCGGTTTGTAAAGCGATTCCCTTCGGGAGTGACTCCCAGCGACACGGCGAGATTTACCCCCAGCGGGTGCAAGGGGAGTTAGAAGGAAACCGAGCCCGCCTTCAACCCCGGAATCAGTTTCGAGCGGCCGGGCGAGATGGCCCGAGGGGAGACCGGCAAGATGTTCAGGGGATGAGCTTTGGAGAACGAAAGCTCCCTTCGCCAGACACGAGGAGGAATGGAGGAGGGGCAAGAGTACCTCTGAGAGTGCGCAGAGTGCCCCCCCCGCCCCCGCAGTCTTCCGGTGAGGGTTTTCCGACCGGAGAGCCGACGAATATGTGGCTTTCGAGAAACTCGGCGCTTACAATGCAGCTCTGCGTTGCCGAATTCCTCCGGTGAAAACCCGTTGATTCCAACGAGTTAAGACGGGGGGAGGATCGGTGTAGAATCGCCCTGCTGGCCGAATAGAATCCTAATCGCTGGGGAGCTCGGGATCGGTTTCCTTGGAACTGACGAATGGTTGAACAGAGAGAGGGATGGATTTGGGAGAGAAACGTGCGCGGTGGTGGGATCGGGCCCTAAAATATAAGCGCCGGCCAGGTGACCCCTCCTCCGTCTCCTAGTGCCCCTCCTGCGTTTGATCCCTTTGAAAATTGCAGGCCCCCCCCCCCCGGCCCTTGCTGCATTGGTCACGGCCCAGCCTCCCCGCCCGGGCTAGATGAAGCTGCCGCGCCGCTTCACGCTCCGCTGGGGTCCCCGCGGCGATCCCCTTTCTCCTCCGATTGACCCGCCCTGTTAGTTTAACGAGCGTGGAGGCAGAAAGCCGGCTCCAGCCCCCGCGACCAGTGCGGATTTCCACCTTTTGAAAGGCTCGCGTTTTGCCCAAAGATCCTTCGCTTGCAAACTGATTTCCCCTTTGGACCCAACTGCAAAAGTCTGTCTCTTTCTTTCTTTCTTTCTTTCTTTCTTTCTTTCTTTCTTTCTTTCTTTCTTTCTTTCTTTCTTTCTTTCTTTCTTTCTTTCTTTCTTTCTTTCTTTCTTTCTTTCTTTCTTTCTTTCTTTCTTTCTTTCTTTCTTCTAATATTTTTGTAGGATATTTTTGTAACCCCCCTCCCCGCACCAGCCCATTTTTAACAGGCACCCTGGGCAGAAAGGTTAATATTAAATTTTCAGAGCTCCCAGGGGTAGGAGGAGGGTGGGGTTATTTTAAAATTAAGTTACCCAAGAGGACAGGACGTTTCTTAAGCCCCTGGGAGTGGGGGAATTGTGCTCGGTATGAAACAGAAAATGATGATGATAAAAATAAAAAATACTGGTGCTGATGATGTTTATAATAATAGGCAAACAAATCTTTAAATATATATATATTTAAAAAAATCTTTCACAAATATAAATTTGTCAGTAGTAAAAAAAAGAAAAAAAAAGTAGTCCCTTTCATAAATTCAAGCCACCTTTTGCAACAGGCTGAAAGTGATAACTGTATTTTTCCTTATTTGTCCAGCACTATGAAAAGAAGGAAAAAAACCTGGTTCGTTACAGAGAATTTCTGTTTTTTTATTCTTTCCCAAAAGTTGGAGGAAAAACAGAACACAACTTCTAATAACTCGTATGTGCTTATTTTGATTTGTTCCTCTCTTAAAAGGTGGAGGAGAATTCTACTTACCTTCCTATAGGGAACCAGGTTCTTTCTGTAAGACCGGATACACTGGCTTCTTAAGACATGCAAAAAGAAATAAGTCCTAAAATTGTGTTAGGAAGTCAGATCTGTTTGAAATCAGTGGCACCTGCTTCCATTAAACCATACTTGGGTTTTGAAAAAGTGTGCCTGCACATGAAAGCTCATACCTTGAATAAACCTTGGTTGGTCTTAAAAGTGCCCCACTGGACTCTAAATTTGTTATACTTGGGTCTGGTTGCTTTAAAATCAAACTTGAGAGCTGGAGTTTTGTAAATGGCAGGGAGTTCTTGAACCTGATAGGGCTTACTTATGAGTAAATACTTAAGTGTTGGACTGGACAGCATACCATGTGAATGTCTTCCACTCTTTCTCCTTCTTTTTGGCCCTTCACTCAGTTGACAACATTATCCATCAGGAATGATCACTCATTGAACTTTTAGTAAATTGGCTTAAGATGAGGATCCTGGTTTTGAAGCTGGGGGCCGTGGCTTTGATCTTATTGCAGTATTGGGGTTTTTTTATGTGTTTTCAATGAACCCCTTCCCTTCCTTGAAAATATGACCTTTGGTAGGCATTCAAACTTCCGAATCATTGTTTATTCAAACATGAAATTAATGGGATTTCCCTGTGTGTTTCCCTCTCCCTCCGGCAACGTTAGGCTGCGGTCCTCAAGCAACTAACTCCAGAGAAATGCCATTTCTGTCAGGGAGGGTGCTGGGAATGACTGGGATCAAAGTGACACAAGATGCTTTTCCGAATGGCTCCGCTCTTTTGATGCCAGTGGAGCTGTTTCAGATTAGGTGGTTTCAGGATTACAGCAAAATCTTGGGCGAATCTTCCTGAAGCTGACGAAGTTCAACCACGATGCCAGCTACACCCCACTCTGAAAAGTGCTGTGTGGCAATCTGGTTAATTACAGCGGGTATGACTCCCAGGTTCAGTCTTTAGATCCGGCTGCCTTTTGGAAACTGAGCGTCTCTGTGCACTTTTCAGTGTGACTTTGACACCTCAGGTAGCCTCCCCCCTTAAATTTCTTGGTGAACTGGTTTGGAAGAGAAATCCCCCCCACCTTACCCAGGGGGGCTTAAAAGGTTGCCCAGATGTAGCTCGGATCAGAGCCTAGGCGATTCCCCCCTTCTTTAGGTATTCTTCCTTCAGGAAGAATGTATTCCATGTCAATTGTTCTCCCAGCTGTCTGTCTGAACATGGCCTCCCGCCCCCAGAATTGAGGATTCCTTGCACTGATCTAGCATCTTTTTTCCCTTCCTCAGGACCGCCATGATGGGAGCAGCAATGGAAACCCCAGACTACCCCACCTCTCCGCTGTCAGCCAGCACTTGTACAGCCCGGCTCCCCCGCTCTCTCACTCGGGGACCTCAGATTTCCAGCCCCCTTACTTCCCTCCCCCTACCAGCCTCTGCCTTACTCTCAGTCCAGCGACCCTTATGCACACCTCGGGGATCCCTTCTCCATCAACCCACTCCACCAACCGCCTCCGCCTCCTCCCAGCCAGCAGCAGACCAGCTGGCCCAGCCGTCAAAGCAGCCAAGACCCTTCGAGCCTGTCCCACCACGCCCGGCCCGGTCTGGTCCCCCATCTCCCAGCTCTGGAAAGCGGCTCTGCCGGGGCAAGGAGGGAAACATACAGGCGATCGGAGCTGCTCCTGCCCCACGGCCACGGCCTCGACGCCTCCAGCCTGGCGGAAAACCTCGGCCTGCACGACATGTCACAACAGATGGAGGAGGTCCAGGTAAAGATTCTGAGAACAAAGATTCAGGGTTCCTGGCAAAAAGGGATTCTTGCATTTGAATGTATTGTCCTTGTGGGAGGACAAGCCGTTCTGCCATGGCCCTGTGAAGGCAGACTACGGAATGTCCTAAAGGGAGGGCTAGTGGATCTGGAAAAAAAAAACAGGTTGTCTGCAGTGTTCCCTCTAAGCTGAGTTAGTGTGAGCTAGCTCACAGCTTTTTTTAGCCTCTGGCTCAAACATTTTTGTCTTCGCTCAGGAAGGATGGCTCCAGAGCAAGCTAATTTATGCAGCAGCCAAATCACTCACACACAACTTTAATGGCAGTGGCTCACAAATTTTTGCTCAGAAGACTCCATGGCTTAGAGGGAGCATTGGTTGTCTGTGAGCTCGTATGGGCTGACCTGTTCAAAATAAAAGAGGCATGGGGCAAAACATAAGTTCATGGGGCTCATACTCCACTGAGGAAACCCAAGTCTATTGCTCCTAAAAGTGTAGTGACGTTCTTAAAGTGTGGTTACATGTGGGTTTAGAAACAACAAATATTGTTAAGTTCCGTGGTCCAGTGACCCTAAACCCCAGTGGCAAGGGTCTGCTCTGCATATACATAGTCAGAGTATATTGGAAATGTTCCAAAAAGCTTCATGTACATTTCAGTACTCAGAATAGCCCAGAAAGGTAGGTTGGTATTAGTGAATGAGGACAGAAATTGTCATGCCCAAGGCTGTTTCGTGGGTTCATTGGCGGAGGTGAGATTTGAGCTGGTTCTCCATCCAGTCCCCATACTCCTTAGAGGAAAGCACTTCTGCTTCGTGGAGTCCCAAAGCCACATTTAACACCCTACAGGGTCAGAGACTAAAATGGAACCAAAGTGACCCCACTACGTCCTTTATAGATTTGGATAACTTGGCTGCTTGCAAAAATCTATGGACTATATCGCTGCTCTGTGGATGCCAAAGAAAGCTGTACGTTGCAGGTTTCTGTGGCAGCAGTGTCATCAAACCAGATTTTCTTCCCACATAAAAGAGATCCTCGCTCAGAAGACTCCAGAGCCTTTCAGGGCAGAGCCTTGGCATTGGAATTTAGGGTCACTGGACCACAGAACTTAACAATATCCCTTGTTCCTAAGCCTGCAATCTAGATATGTAGCCACACTTTCAGGACATTAGAACCATCATGCCTTGTGTACAGCTCAGCAAATGCTAGTTCTCTGGCTGGCTAAACAGTGCATTTAACTCCTGCCTGTCTAGGCACATAGCCGAGGATGGATAAGCCCCTGTTAACCCAATGGTACTGAAGGATAAGCAAACATTTGTGGCCTGCAAGCGTGTTTACTGAGAAGTAAGTCCTGTGGATTCCAAGGGGAGCACACTGTCATGTCAAGTAAGCACGTCTAGGAGTGCAGTTTGAGAACTGGGCTACCATTCCCACTGATTTCTTTAGGTATGGCTAGCTGTTGCTGAGTTGTAGGCATTTTGGGGTTGGCCCTTGGGGCTTCCAGCTTAAGATTTGGAGGTATGAGATAGCAGGGAAAAATTTCACTTGGATTTGCAAGGGGGAATGGGTGGGTGACGGATCTTATTTCAGCTCTAAAATGATATTCTAAAAATTTCACATTCTCTTTCCAGAATGTGGAAGACCAACATTTATTAATGCATGACCAGACAGTCATTAGAAAAGGTCAGTAACGTTGTGTTCTGTGGTCGCTTCTTTCTTCTTTAAAAAAAAATCAGCGGTTTAACAAATAAAGGATGGCTTAATAGATTGTTTTAGTATTATATTAGCTTCCATGTGGATTTTTTTTTTCCTGATGGAAAAAATTAAAGAGTTTTTCTTTCAAGTGTGTCCACTTCAGTTGGCATGATATCTGAGGCTGTTGTTTCTACAATCCCTTGATTTCAAAGTAGGCAGACTGTGGATTTGGCTAGAATGTATATTTGTTTACACAAGGACTCTGTTTTATGCAGGAAAAGCAATTTGGGCCCCATAAAATAGGTTCTAAAGGGGTTGTTAAATTTTCTAGTGTTTCCTGGAACCGATTAATTAATTGTACTTGCTGTGGAATGTTCTTCAATCTAGCATACGTTACTCTACTACTTCTTTCTGATGGTCAAAAGTTGATTCTATGGCAACCACCTTTGCTACTGAGTTAGTGTATTAACCTAATGCTTTGGTCACAGTGGTTTTGGGAAATGTTCTGCTAAGAATCTACCTATGAAAGCAGAAAGTAACTGATGCTGCTGTAGGTGCTTTTTCATTTTGGATTAATTCCTAATGTGGTCCTGACTGAGTAGCTGTTGCCATATAGATCTCTTCCAAAGGTGCAGGTGGATTTTTGCTTTTTACAATATGAACATTTTTGATAAGGAGTTTTGGGAGAAAAATCTTTAAAAATATATATTTATAAATGCTTCCAAAACTACAGAAACAACAGGGATAAAAAAAAAAATCATGCACACCTTCCTTTGGTGATAACTTGTGACATTTGTGATGTCAACTTGCTCTCTTCAATAAGCAGGAAAACTAGGAAATGCTGCTCTTGTAAAGAAAAAATCTTGTTCCGCCATTGGCCCCAAAGTTTATTTAGTTGGTTCCTCCAATATAAAAAACACAATGTGTTTCTTTAAAAAGAAAGTATTCTGTCTCAGATTCTATAGATTTTAGTGGGGTGGGGAGGAAGTAAAACTGTCATATCAGATTTCTGGAATGGGAAGATCAAGAAATTTCTGAAATGGGAAGGAATGGGTTAACCTTGCAGCCCCCATCATGTCTAAATGGATGCTCAAAGGATTTGGTTAGGATTTATTTACACTGAAAAGCTTTCTTTGGTGGTATTTATAAGAGGGGGGGGCGGGAAACCAGAGAAATGAACTTCCTCGATTCTGGTACTGACACACACACCCACCCCCCGTTTGTAAAAATCAAAGGGGAGTTTTGTCTATAAGGGGGGGAACCTGTATGAGAAAAAGCAGAAATGTTTTGCTGTAAACTCTGCTGATTGCAGAATTAGCTCAGGGCAGAAGGTTTTTCATTGCTGTCAAGTTTTACCCGCTTTGAGAATCTTCCCTTTTCTTTGATAAATAAAATATCGGGTTCTATACGGCTTAACTGTTTCCTGTGCTGATTGCTGGCTGCAGTTGTCCATTGGGAAGTAAATTTCTATTGACTTTCTTCCCACCCCCTTCTTGGAACATCTGTTGCCAGAAACATTTCCACTGTTTAAAACTTCCATGATCTTTGCAGCACGAATGAAAAAGAATTCTATCCCTTGGGGTTTTTTTTTGGAGGGGGGTATTTATTAAGAAACCCAACATTGTTAATCATTTGAATTTGACCCAGCTAAGCATTTTATGCCTGCCATCCTGTACACTGTTACTTAGGAGGAAGTCTACTTAAGCATAGAATTGAGTTGTAAACCTCACTGAGACAGCAGGTGCTTAACTCTCAGGAACTACTTCCAGAGGATAGGTGGGCTTAATAATATAAGTTCAGGCATTGGGGGCATGAAAAACCTCTTTGAGTTGGGGCTAAACAGCCCTAACTGCTCTTAATGACAAAAATGTATTATGGGGTCTTTCTTCAGGGGTTCATAAAATTCACAGGATTGACTACGTTTACGATCAGTCTGTGTAACTGAAAAGAAGTGGATTTCTCTAAGCAAAGGGGGACAAAAATGAAAAAAACCCACCCTTCTCTTTCTGTCGCTCTTGGGTTTCTAGGTCCCATTTCATTAACGAAAAACAATGCGTTAGGTCTCCCTTGCCAGAAGGACGGGCTCATCGGAGTGGTGATCAACCCCAACGAAGTGTTCTGCTCAGTCCCGGGACGGCTTTCTCTCCTGAGCTCCACGTCAAAATACAAAGTGACGGTAGCCGAAGTTCAAAGGCGGCTCTCCCCTCCGGAATGTCTTAATGCCTCTTTGCTTGGAGGAGTTCTCCGAAGGTAGGGCCCCCCAGCCATTTCTCTTCTCTCTCCCCCCGCCCCTGGCCTCTTGCCATCAGCCCACGTATCTTGCAAGAAAGCCTGGCGAGACGATGCTGAACTGTATGTGAATGTTTTTATCTCCCGACAATGCTACGGCTCTGCAGAGAGGGAGGGAAACGCTGCATCCTTAATAGAGTTTATTTCCAAGTTTGTGTGTTCGTATTCTCTCTCTCTCTCTCTCTCTCTCTCTCTCTCTCTCTCTCTCTCTCTCTCTCTCTCTCTCTCTCTCTCTCTCTCTCTCTCTGGCACCCCTTGAGCTTGCAGAGATGGTGCTATAACAGTTCTGGAACAAATTCTCATTTCCTTTTTTTTAAAATTTATCTTTTCCTTCTCAGTTGACAGAGCTTCTTGTATCTTGAGTCTTATTTTCTTTACTGGAGCAATCTCCTCTTCTGCACTAAATGCCCTCTGATTCCTCATGGGCTCCCATTTCAGGGGCACTAGTCCTGACCTGGATGGCCCAGGCTAGCCTGATATGGTCCAATCTTGGAAGCTAAGCAGAGTCAGCCCGGGCTAATACTAGAAGGGGAGACCACCAAGGAAGTCCAGGGCTGCAACGCAGGGGCAACCCACCTCTGCTCATCTTTTGCATTGACAGCCCCGTTGGGGTGGCCATACATTGGCTATGATGTGATGGTGCTTTCAGCCACCGTGGTGTTGGGGTTGCTAGCTGACCAGGAGATATTTTAAAAAAACAAACAAACCCTGCCTTTCACAACGGTTTGATGTGCAGAAATCAGCAGGTGACGTTTCTATCGTGATGGAAACGTCATCTGTGCTGGCTGATGTCTATGCGCTCAGCTGCAATTAAAGGTTTGCCCCTCCAGGGGCAGGTTCTGAATCTGGTCACCTAGTTTCTGTAGCAAGAGGCAGGGTTCCTTGCTAGGTTCTTGGATAAATCGAGTTTATTTATTTATTTATTGGATTTATACCCCACCCTCCCTGCCAAAGCAGGTGCAGGGTGCAGGGCGGCTTACATAAAAAGTGTTAAAACGGTTTAAAAACGCATAAAGTGCAATACAGATCTCAAGGTTGGATCCAGCCAGCTCTTCCAGTAGTGGAAAAAAGGGAGGAGGGAGTACCTTTTGACCACCTAGAAGACTATGCCAGGAAGCAAAGGGCGGGCATGGATAGAAACCAGGTGGGACGGGGGCTGCAGTGAGGAGGGCGGGAGGGGGGTACTAAACGAAACTGAATGGGAAACCTGACAGGATCCAACGCACAGCGTATTTTAAGAGAGTCTTAAGCACTGGTTGCCCAGATCATATGAACCAGGGATGGAGGTGCTCTTGAGGAATAACAAGTTACTAGAGGTTTGCAAAAGTGAAAGGGGGGTTGTGGAGCAACGTTCCGTCTAATCCCCCCCCCCCAACTGAGTGGTGCAGTTCACATTTTGAGCTTTAATCTTACAATGGGCAATGCAAGATACTACCTGGTTCCAGATTGCTGCTTCCTGTGTTAATGACTGGTCGCTCCTGTGCACAGCTCAGAGGGGACACTGGCCGTCTGAGGCATCGTTCCGAAGGGTGCTCTGGCTTTCAGTGGGCTGTAGTTTCACGTCAAGGAATTAGGATTGCAGCTCTGGCTAATACCCAGTTGTGTGTGTCTGTCTGTGCTCCCCAAGACGACCAAAAGGCCATTCCATGCTTTTGGAAGGTTTAATAAGTCCATTCTGTCTTGTCCCCACAATTTGGCACGATTTGGGGCCGTGTGCAGGCAAAATGCCTCTTCTCCCCCTCGCTCTTTTTGATCTTGCTTTCTGATGTTTATGTGATGGAGCGTTCAAAAGTAGGTCAAATCTTGTTTTGTTTTCTCCTCTCCCCCCCCGCCCCGACCGTATTGAATGTCAGCAACTTGTATTTTCCAAATTGCTTCGAAACGTGGCCTCTTTGAAAAAAACCCCACTAAATAAAAGCCTGGTCCGTCTTTGTCTTCTCCTCTCCCCTGCAGAGCCAAATCTAAAAACGGGGGCCGATCGTTAAGGGAGAAGCTGGACAAAATTGGCTTGAATCTTCCTGCTGGCAGAAGGAAAGCCGCAAACGTGACGTTACTGACATCATTGGTGGAAGGTCAGTCTTAAAAAAAAATATCCCCCCCCCCAAAAAAAAAAAAAAAAAGATTCTCTGGGCAAAGGATCGATGAGAGAAACTCGAGTACCAAATGAAGGTGCCTTCTTGGAATTATTGGGCTGATTTAAGAGACGAGGAAAAATCCCCAAATAATCTGCAAGTGCTAAAATCAGTGTGGGGCGGCTGCCCACTAGAGCCATGCAAAATGTGGATTGTGTGTTTGTGTGCGCACGCACACATTTGTGATGGAGGTTCCACAAGAAGGCCTGAATCTGAGGCTGAAATTGTGTCAAAGGTTATGGCAAGGGACTTTTTAGGGAGGCCAGCCTGCAGGTGGGACCTGGGGATCCCCTGGAATTACACCTCATCGCCAGACTACAGAGACCAGTTCCCCTGGAGAAAATGGCTGCTTGGAAGGGTGGACTCTATGGCATTGTGCCCCACTGAGGTCCCTGTCCTCCCCAGGTTTCATCCCCAAATCTCCAGGAGTTTCTCAACCTGGAGCTGGCAACCCTACCCCAAGTATCCCCCCCCTTGGTGGTCAGGGGGGACCTGGCAACCGTATTTGATGGACCAAATTAGAAATGGCAAGAAGCCTTCCTTGATAGTCCAAATTAGAAATGGAATCAATATAAATACATGCTTGCCGGTAAGAGCTTCATGTCAAGAACAGCTAGATCTGAGCCCACCAGCACCTGAGAGATCAGCCAAGATTTTCCTGGTGTCAGCTTTAAAGAGTCAAAAGTAGGAATGGAGATCCCTGAGCCCTTATATCCCAGCCGGAAGGTGGGAGGGGCGTAGGAACTCAGGACTGCAGAGGTACGATACAAAGGGTCATCAGCTTGATTGGATCAGAGGAGAAATGTGGTGGGGGCAGAGAATTAGCCCCTTCAGTGACCAAAGGTTCTTAGGTCCCTACTCAGCCTGAGGGGCGGGGTCTATTGTTCTGAATTTGTGAATGAACTCCAGTCCCGCAATCTCTGCATTGTAGTTTCCCCTTGAAGCATCTGTTTGAGGACCTGCCACCAGTGTTCCCTCTCAGCTGAGTTAGTGTGAGCTAGCTCACAGTTTTTTAGCCTCCGGCTCACACATTTTCGTCTTAGCTCAGGAAGGAGGACTCCAGAGCCAACTCATTTATGCAGCAGCCAAATTGCTTGCTCACAACTTTAATGCCAGTAACTCACAAAGTAGAATTTTTGCTCTCAAGGCTCCACAGTTTAGAGGGAACATTGCCTGCCACCCTTAGTTCTAGGCTTGAGGCTGAGAACCATCCTCTAAAGTGGGGTTGATTCAATTTCAATTTACCACCTCCTTGTGATTGTTTAGTTATTGATGTTTACGCCCCACTCTCCAAAACTGCTTGCATTGTTCTCCTCTCATCTAGTTAATCTTCTCAACAACGACCCTGTGAAATAGGTTATGCTAAGAGAGTTAGGGTTGCCAGGTCCTCCCTGGCCACTGGCAGGGGGTAGAGTTGACGAATCCAGGTTGGGAGACTCCTAGAGATTTGGGGGCAGAGCCTGGAGAGGACAACAGGGACCTGAGTGGGGTACAATGCCATGGAATCCACCCCCCCCCCCAAAGCATCCATTTTCTCCAGGGGAATGGATCTTGGTAGTCTGGGGGTGAGCTGTAATTCCGTGGGATCCCCAGGTCCCACCTGGCTTGAGGCTGGCATCTCTAGAAGGCCACCCGTTAAGCTTTCAAGGCCAAGTGGGGATTCTCCCAGATTTCGACTGCTATCCATGCCTACCTTTGTCCTCTGTACAAGCAAAGATCAGTGGCTTGTTAGAATCTGGAATATGCCTTTTATCCCTGGAAACCTACTGGTGTCTTTGTCGTAATTCTGATTGATGAGACACCCCCCCCCCTCTTTTTTTGTGTGTATTAAAACTGGATGCACACTTCATGCAGAGAGACAGCCTGTTTCCTTTTAGGGTCTAAGAGCTTGGGGAGCTTGGGCTGTGAATCATGCAGAGGGGCAGCGGGCAGCCGCTCTCCTGGCAGGGAGGGAGTCTTCCCGTAGCTTTAGCCCGTCTCTCACTTTGCAGGCAGCTTTCAGTATTTCACAAAAATGCGCGTTATGGCACGTCGCTTTGGAGTTGCTGCTCGGCTGCGTAATATCTACGGGCTGCTGTAAAGCTCAAGTGAAGGGTACCAGAAATTAAATCAGCGGTCCCTTTCCACGCTCAGGGTGGCCCACTCAGTGCTGCAGTGGACGGACCAGTGTGAGCCCACTTTTACTGCCTGGGGAAATTGTGCTTTGGAACCGGGATCCCCGGCATTTCTGCTTGCGTTTGCCAATTTGATGAACTTGGTGGTTTGGGTGGAGAGTCCCGAGGCCTCAGATCTGCAGAGTCGCTTTGTGGGTGGGAGTGCCGGAGTCCCCAAGTGGTGTTTGTTTGGTTTGAGCTGCCTCAAAGACGTGGGCGGGTGAGGCGTCAAGCTGTTAGCCATCCGTGCCTGGTGCTCTGAATGTCGGAATCTGTCTTCAGTCAAGCTCCTGACTGCAAAGTGTAATGTTTTGCAAGCGCTTGACATCCTGCAGAAACAGGCGAAGAGCATCTGCCAATTATAGGGGAAGAAGCCAATGATGGGAGGGGGCAGGGCGGAGGCAGCTATCGCTTTGCTTGAACACGGAGCACGTGGGCTGGTCTCCAGGTCGGAGAGAGACTTCTTTGCAGAGTTGGCATGTTTCCCAGGGGGTTTCTTGCTGAAGCTACGGTTGCCAGCCTCCACCTTGGGCCCAGAGATCTCCTGGAATTACAGGCTAAACAGATTGCCTATTTATTTAAAGCATTTATCCCACGTCTCGGGCAAAAAGGGCTGCTTTGGAAAGTGGGCTGCGTGGCATCATTTCCTACCCAGGTCCCTCCCCTCCCTAAATGCCGCCCTCCCAGGCTCCACCTTCACATCTTCCGGGTATTTCCAAACCCAGACTTGGCAGAGCTGGCTCAAACCCATTCGTGGCGTTGGTGATCAATAAGGAGTGTCCCCTGCTGGCCAAGAGGGGGGGTGGGGATGCCAACTCCAGGATGGGAAACTCCTGGAGATTTGCGGGTGAAGGACCTGGGGAGGACAGGGACCTCAGTGGGGTAACAGTGTCATAGAGTCCCCCCTCCCAAGCGTCCACTTTCTCCAGGGGAACTGATCTCTGTAGTCTGGAGATGAGCTGTAATTCCAGGGGATGGTGTCCCTAGCTGCCCTTCAAGAATATTCTGTTGGGGGAAGAGGGGCCATGGCTCAGTGGCAGAGCATCTGCTTTGCACACAGAAGGTCCCAGGTTCAGTCCCTGGCATCTCCAGTTAAAAAGGGAACAGGCGGTAGGTGATAAGGAAGTCCTCTGCCTGAGACCCTGGAGAGCTGCGGCCAGTCCGAATAGACGGTGCTGACTTCGATGGACCAAGGGCCTGGTTCTGTATAAGGCAGCTTAGTGTGTTGGTCAGAAGGGGCGGCTGAGAAGAAATATCCAGTTCTTTCCATCTTATCTGTTCATGAACTAATGTGTTCTCTTGGAGAAGGTCCATCTGCAAAGTTACTAGGGTTGCCAGCCTCCAGGAAGGGCCTGGAGATCTCCCAGACTTACAACTGATCTCCAAATGACAGATCAGTTCCCCTGGAGATAAGGGATGCTTTGGAGGGTGGACTCTATGGCATTAGACATCACGGAGGTGTCCCCCCCTCTCCAAATCTCCAAGCATGATCCAACCTAGAACTGGCAACCCCACCCTCTTGAAGGTCTTCATGCCCATCATGTCAATTCCTCAACATTTGGGAGTGGCCCGCTTGGATGTCTTATTGTCTTGACTGGATCTTGTTTGTTTTTAAAATCAGGAGGTTGCCATACGCATAGAACACGCCCATTCCTTGCATTGCTGGCCCTGTATGCATGTCTAGATAAGAGAGGGAGCTGCTGATTTGGGATGCACTTCATGTATCTGACAATAATGGAATGTGAGCCCTGATAGCTGCTAAGTTGGTTAGGCTTTAATATGGTTGCCGACCTCCAGGCTCCAACTGGGGCCTGGAGGTCTCTGGGAATTTCAGCTGATCTCCAGACCACAGAGATCAGGCTCCCCTGGAGAAAATGGCGGCACTGAAGGGTGGGCTCTATGGCACTACACTCCGCTGAGGTCCCTCCCCTCCTCAAACCCCGCCCTCCCCAGGTACCCCAGATCTCTGGCTTTACCTTGGCCTAATCAGGGAAATTTTTCTGTTCCACTTCCAGGTGAGGCTGTGCACCTTGCCCGCGACTTCGGCTATGTCTGTGAGACCGAGTTTCCTTCAAAAGCAGTGGCTGAATACTTAACCCGGCCACATCTGGGGCGCAATGAGATGGCAAACAGGAAGAACATGCTGCTCGCTGCAAAGTAAGTACCGTTGCTCAAATGCAAGCCTGCCAGGGGCGTTCTGGAATTTTCAGAGGGCTTCGTAAACGGTCACGATAAAACCAGGGAGAACCATGCGTGCTCTGAGCTCCTTGGAGGAACAATGGAATAAAAATATACTGGGGGGAGCCCCATAAGGATATTTATTTGCATGTTGCAGGTGGGGGAGCGAAGCAGCTTGTCTGAGCCCACCTACTGTGATACTGAAGCCCGCGTCTTGTAGCTTTATAGCTCCCAGCCATTATGCTGCAGTTGCTGTCTTCCCACATGCCGCCGATCTGATCTCTTGCCAGGATTTCAGTGCAATTCTCCACCGTGTCTTTCCTCCACTTGGTTTTATCATCGAATGCAAAGCAAGCAATTTTGGCAGTGCTATAAAGAGCTGGGGAGTGAGGAAGGCACTCCTTGTGAGATTTCTGTTGACCCCCAGATCTTCTGTTAAATCTGCCTGAGCATCGTCTTTGCTGCAGGTTGACAATCCAGTTGGCAAGGCTGGGAATGCAGGTTGTTCCCCTCCTTTCTCCTAGGGTTGCCAGCCTCCAGGTGGGGCCCGGAGGACTCCCACTTTTATGTGGTACAAGATCAGCTCCCCTGGAGAAAATGGCTGCTTTGAAGGGTGGACTCTACGGCATAATACCATGCTGAGGTCCCTCCCCTCCCCTCCCCAAACCCTGCCCTCTCCTGGATCCACCCCCAAAGTCTCCAGGTGTTTTCCAACCCAGACCTGGCAACCCTACTTTCTCCACATGTGCAATGCCACACTGCTCCATCTGGGGCTCCCTGTGTGCGTGGCTTCAGTCTCGGGGTGCCTGACCAGCATGCAGAGGGAGGCGAGTCTTGCTTCATCTCTTCCAGAGCGGGCCTTTTTATTCCAGAAGGTCTTTGCATGATGGTTTCTGATTGCTTTTTGTATCCATTTTTTTCTGCTCTTATTGGTCAGATGTGGTTGTTGCCATTTAGCTTACAGTATTGTGGAAATGGTGCTGTTTTTGAATCACTGCTTTGGGTGCTCTTAAGTGGGCACGAAGGCAGCTAGTTGATAAACCATTGCTAATTAAGATTGAGGCACTGGCTGGTAAATCCCAAGCTGTAACTCCTAAAGCGATTTCTCTGTGGAGGGATTCTGGATTGTATGCATCGTGGTTCTTTTTCCTTCTGAATGCATTGGGTTAAGGAGCAGGATTTTCTTAGTGGAAGGGGCTTGATTGTTTGCGTCACAGGTGCTTCTGGAGAGGATCCCACATTTGTGGCTTGCAGGGCCGTATTTTTTGTAGAAAAAGCCCAGCAGGAACTCATTAGCATATCAGGCCACACCCATATGTTACCAGAAGTGTGATCATCCAACCACACCCACCTTTTGCTTCTTATTCTGTTTACCTTGTTTGTTGTCAAAACTCAAGGCTTTTTTTGTAGCAGGAACTCCTTTGCATGTTAGGCCACATACCCCTAATGTAGCCAATCCTAATGAGTTTCTGCTGTTGGGTGTGGCCTGTTATGCTAATGAGTTCCCGCTGGGCATGGCCGACTCAGGAGCCAGCTGGAACTCCCTTCCTGTGTGTTCCTGCCCAAAAAGAGCCCTGCGCACCAACTAAGTAAACTTCATTTCAGTGACTGAGATTAAAAGGTAATAATAACATGCTGTTGAATCACAGTCAATTTATGGTGACTCCTCATGGGATTTTCAAGGGAAGAGATGAGTCCAGGTGGTGGTTTGACATTGCCCTTCCTTAGCATAGGAGCCCTGCTCTTCCTTGGAGGTATCCCATTCAAGTATTGACCATGGCAGATCCGTAAAGTTCTGACAAGCTTGGCCTAGTCTGGGCTGCTGCTCTGAGTTTATAAGGGGCCTCAAAATATGGAAAATGTATAGAAAGCAGGTTTTTGGATAATATTATGGAGCACCTTAATCTAAATATAATTTAGGACCCCGGTATGTCTGAATTCAGCCCCGAGTGCTTGAATCCAGAGGGCCATTCTCATATGTGCCATCAGCTCTTGTGCTGAAACTGTGGATTCAGGGCTGCCAACTTGCAGGTGGTGGCTAGAAATCTGGGATTTCAGCTGATCTCCAGGCAACAGAGATCCATTCGTCTGGAGAAAGCGGCTGCTTTGAAAGGTGGACTCTGTGGCCTGGTACCCCACTGAAGCCCCTCCCCTTCCCAAGCCCTGCCTTCCCCAGATCCATCCCCCAAATCTCCAGGAATTTCCTAACCCAGAGCTGGTAAGCATACTCTGCAGGCTGCAGGTGAGTTTACTGTTGACGTCTGCAGCACCCATTTGCCGCCCAAAGTGGCATAGTCTGCAAAAAGTTTCCCACATGAAGTTGTGTAACGTGCCCCTCCCTGGGGGAAAAAAACACCAGTTGGTAGATGCGGGTCAGAGCTGTACGTAACCCAAATTTCTTCCTCAAGAAGAGCCAAACCTGTATTTGTGCAAATTAAGCACACTTTACAGAAATGTCTGTGTCGCCGCTCTTAATGATGGGGAGTGGCAGTGAGGTATGAAGCTCCATCCCAACTGCTGGGATTCCCACCCCACCCCTTTGGTGATCTCTCTTCAGGCCTGGGACAGCACTCTCAAGAAGACCCTCTTTGCCCTCATGAAGGCCAGTTACTTTTCTTTCTTAATGTAGCAAAGGGGAATGCCCCTACAGCAGGAGTCTCCAACGTGGTGCCTGTGGGTGCCATGGTGCTCACTGCTACCTTTCCTGGTACCCACCAAGTGCTTTTAGAAAGTGGGTGGGGCTTTTGCTGGGGTTGCCTGGTCCTGCCTCCGATCTAGGGGGGGCTCCCGGGTCCTCATTGGGAATCTGCTGCACACATGATGACATCACCTGGAAATGATGTCATCACATTGCTGACATTGGGGGGGTGATGCTCTAGTTTTTGGGCAGATCTCTATGGTTTTTTGCCCTCAAAACCATCGGATTTGCCCCCAAACTAGAGTGTCACCCCCTGACATTGACAACACAATGACATCACTCCCAGCTGTTCAGGGGTTCGGACTTCCCCAAAATCCCCGCCCCGACCTGGGGGGTGGCAACCCTAGCTTTTATCCAGAAGGGCTTCTGATTGGTTGTGCAGATTAAAAGGCATCCTATTAAGCAGAGCTTTTATCTGAACTGTTGAAGAGGTACTATTAGAATTGTATGTAACCTCGTTTTCTGACGTTTTGTGGTTGGCTCCACCTCCTCAAGTAGCCATTTTGTAATTTGCTCCACCTCCTACGGCCACCACTTTATGACTGTGCCCACCACTCGGTGTCAGAATTCCAATGGTGCCCACATGCTCAAAAAGGTTGGGGACCCCTGCCCTAGAGGACGAGTTGTGCATCCAGGGATTTCCCCCCAAAGTATGGAGTACCACTGGTCATGGCAACGTTTCTTCTCTTAACCTGCTGCCTGAAGAACAGAACCAAACTAATTGTGTGAGGCTAAAGTTTTAAAAGTGTGCTTAAATAGTGTGCTTAAACACTTCATAAAATTCTTTGCAAGGTAAAAAGCTGTCATTTGTTTGGGGCCAAAGGGATGGATGATGGTGGTCACATGGGAGGGGAAGAGGGGATTGAACCCTCTGAGCCCTGCTATCTCCTGCTATTGAAATAATACAAGTAAATGATAAATAATAATCAGATGCAGGTGCTAAATGCTGCAGATTTACACGTGGCCATTTCCAAATATGTTCTGCTTCTGTTGCATTTGATCCCATCCCCACACCCAGTCTTTTGCCAAGGCAGGATTTAATGAAGGCAACTTGGTCCAGAGTGTGCATTGCTGGGGTTGAGTTGGGAAACACTTGGGGGATTTGGAGATACAGCCTGGGAACAGCAGTGTTTGGGAAGGGAGGGACCTCAGTGTCGCATAATACCATAAAGTCCACCTTCCAAAGCAGCCATTTTCTCCGGTGGAACTGATCTCTGATGTCTGCAGATCAGGTGTAATTCTGGGAGGCCCACAGGGCCTGCCTGGAGGTTGGCAACCCTAGGTGCATTGCATGGTGGCTGTAGGAGGACGATCACTTTCAAAGCAATGAGCAGGCTTTGCGTGTGTTTCTGTACATGTTCTGTGTTATGGCCAGGGTTGTGAACTTCCAGGTGGTGGCTGGAGACCCCCCCCCCACTATTACAATCGATCTCCAGGTGGCAGTGATCAGTTCCCCTGGAGAAAATGACTGCTTTGGAAGGTGGGCTCTGTGGCCTTGTGCCCCTCCCAAGGTTCCTCGCCAAATGCTGCCCTCCTCAGGTTCCACCCCCCAAATCTCCGGGTAATTCCCAACCTGGAGCTAAGTTTTGGATCAGTGCAACAGTTCGTTCTTTGAGCATGGTTGTTAAAATGTCAGTGGGAGGAAACCAGGGCCTTTTGTGGCTTTGTCACGCCATCCTGGGACAATATTGGCAAGTTTGAAAGGCACCCTGCAGTGTGAATTAAATACTGGGGTTTTTGTGGTGTTCTTGGAGGGATACTTTTAGCTATGGTGTTAGGTACCTCTAAGAATGCGTTTCTTCTTCTGAGGACTTGGGGGCCGGTTTCGGCTTGGCCAGTGGTTGAAATTTGTAGCCGCTTCACATGGCATCCTGCAGGCATCCAAGTAGGGTTTCCAACATCCAGGTAGCGGCTGGAGATCTCCTGGAATGATGATCTCCAGGCAACGGATCCATTCCCCCCTGGAGGAAAAGGGCAACTTTGGAGGGTCGGCTGTATAGAAACACATCCCTTTGAAGTTCCCTCCCCAAACTCTCCTGGCAACCCAGTCTCCAACCGGATCATCAAGAGGCATGCAGCTCTGTTCCCCGTCCCAGCTTCTCGGATGCTTTATCCTTGCAGAGCACAGCTGTGGAAGTTCTCCCTTATAACCAAGCCCTCACTTGGTGGGCAAAGGAGAACCAAGCAGGAGATCGGAGCAAAGCAAAACAGGGCCGGGGATGGGCGTCCTCCTTCCTTGTAAGTCTCCTAATGCGTTCTTGTGCTGCAGTCTGTTGCTTCCCGGATTCGAGCCGAAGACGGGCAAAAGGAGGACTCCTCCTTGCTGTCTTGATGCTCCCAGCGTGTGAACTTGTCTCTCCATCACTTTGTTTCTTCCTCTACATTTTTTTTAAAAAGCTTCTGTTTGAAAAAGGCCCTTGCTGTCTGGGGAGTAGGTTGTGGTGTTGGTTTGATTTTGCTGCCGCGTTCTTTGTGTGCTCTTTTGCTTGATTTTTTTTTTTAAAGAACGACTACATGTTGTCTTGATGAGGGCCGTGTGGCTGGGAAAGCATGAAAAAGAAATTCAGAGCTCTGTGGGCAATGCCAGGGGAGGTCCTAGGAGCTGGAGAAGTTGCTAAATAAGATTTCCAGTGCTCAGAGGGGTTTTTTTCCCCCCCTCTCCCCCGAGTCCTTTCCCCTTAAGTAGAATACATTATGCAAAATAAGAGATCTCAGGCAACTTGCTTAACTGACACATTCTGGTTTCAAGATTTATTTTCCTTGCACTTTTGTTTATCTCACCTTCCCTCCAAAGAGCTCGGAACGGCACGCATGGTTCTCGGTTGGTTTTGCTTTTTAATATTGATAAGTCTGCCTTTCTCCCGACTGTGTTGCTTCCCACTCCTTGCTGTTTGTGGGGTTGGATCCTGGGACTTCCTTCCATTCCAGACTGTTCATCCTTATTCCGCATTGGAGGAAGTCTCTCCCCCCCCCCCGAAGGAATTTCAAGCTTGTTCTCCCCTGGGCTAATCCCGCATCTTTAATTTGCCGGCTTTGAATTGGCTGTTGCAAATATGAATTAGCTTGGTATGGAATGTGATTTCTGCGTGCAAAATACACAGTACCCTAACGAGGGTTGCCAGCTCTGGTTTGGGAAAAACCTGGAGGTTTGGGGGATGGAGCCTAGGGGAGGGCAGGGTTTGGAGGGGAGGGTATAATGCCATAAGTTAGGATTCTCATATTTTGAAAAGCAAAAAAGAGGACGTATTTCCTGACTGACTACTTCAGACAAGTGGTCACTATGACACAGCTTATCTGAAATACCCCTGCTATTTAAGCTGCGATAATTATTACCAACTAGGAATATTCCAAACTTTCCAATCGGGGAAAAAAGAGCCCAAAAGAGGTCGGACACCAAAAAGGAAGGCATTTCCTTCAGCAACCCTCCCTTAGAGTCCGCCCTCTAAAGCAGCCATTTTCTCCAGGGGAACTGATCTCCGTAACCAGGAGATCAGTTTTAATTCTGGGAGAGCTCCAGACACCCCCTGGAGCCTGGCAACCCTAGCTCTCCCTTGCCAGAAATCCTGCCCCATGCTTTCTCTGCAGTGCAGCTCTTATGGTCAGAACAGCCATTTTGCTCTTCAGCAAGAAAGTATCTGAAAAGTACCTGAAGAAAGGTCATCCTGGTGCCACAAATTTTGTTAGGCTTTAAGGTGCTCCTGGGCCCTTGGCTCTTTCCTACTCCTACAGACTGACGGACACGGCCCGTCTTGAGCATAAGAACATAAGAGAAGCCAATGTTGAATCAGGCCAATGGCCCATCTAGTCCAACACTCTGTCACACAGCGGCCAAAATATACCAGGTGCCATCAGGAGGTCCAGCAGCGGGGCCAGGACACCAGAAGCCCTCCCACTGCTGCCCCCTCCAGCACCAAGAATAGAGTGCATCACCTGCCCCAGACAGAGAGTTCCCATCTATACCCTGTGGCTAATAGCCACTGATGGACTTCTGCTCCATATGTTTATCTAATTCCCTCTTGAAACTGTCCATGCTTGCAGCTGCCACCACCTCCTGTGGCAGTGAATTCCATATGTTAATCACTCTTTGGGTGAAGAAGTATTTCCTTTTATCTGTTCTAACCCGACTGCTCAGCAATTTCATGGAGTGCCCACGAGTTCTTGTATTGTGAGAAAGGGAGAAAAGTACTTCTTTCTCAACCTGCTCAATCCCATTCATAATCTTATAAACCTCAATCATGTCACCCCTCAGCCGTCGTTTCTCCAAGCTAAAGAGCCCCAAGCACCTCAGCCTTTCCCCATAGGGAAAAGTTCTCCAACCCTTTTATCATTCTAGTTGCCCTTCTCTGCACTTTTTCCAATGCTATAATATCCTTTTTGAGATGTGGTGACCAGAACTGTACCAGATGTGTTTGATTTGTGTGTTGGAAACAATTTCAGCTTCTTCTGAAAGTTGCTTCTTTTTAATCCTGAGCATATTCTGCCTTTTGGAAGCGCTAACCTGACAGCCGCTGTCCCTCTTCTGTGTTTTTTGCCTCTGTGCGCCCCGCAGACAGATCTGCAAAGAATTCACCGACCTCCTCACTCAGGACAGAACCCCTCTTGGGAACGCAAGGCCGAGCCCGATCTTGGACCCTGGCATCCAGGGCTGCTTGACTCACTTCAGCCTCATCACGCACGGCTTCGGGAGCGCCGCCATCTGCGCCGCCATGACGTCCGTCCAGAACTACCTGAACGAAGCCCTAAAAATTGCAGACAAAACGTACATGAACGCCGGGGACCAGAGTCCCGCAGAAACCAACAAAAGCATCGAGAAGATGGATAAGCATCGGAAGTGAGTGCGCGAGAAAGGAGCCAGTCTTTCTAAACCGTTCTCTCAAATATAGGACTTAAAAAAGATTTTCATGCCTGAGGGGCGTGTAGAAATCTGTCACAACACTTTGGGGTGTTTTTTTTTAATTGTTTTTGTTGAAAGCCTCCTGATTTTGGATCCTCCCGTGAGATACATCTCTCTCTCTCTCTCTTTCTCTAAAGCTGCTGTTATCCATTCATTGTGGGACCAGGTACCAGAAGGTAACATGGACTCGAGCTTTGTTTTTAAGCAGTACAAAGTGTGGTGCTATTTGGGGAGGGTGGGGGGAAAGGGAAGAAGTTACTGTGGTGTTTCGAGATGCTGTGGGAGGAGATCCGTCCCGTCTTCCGTGCGCGCTTGTCTGCATCTCATATCAATGACATCCAGCAGTGCCCTGCACATGCGGGCAACATGTGGAACATGGCACACAGGATGACGACATTGGGACATGTGCACGGATTGCCTCTCTCCAGACCATACTTAGGTGCATTGCGGAGTCCTACATGCACTTAGCTGGGGGCGGAGGGAGGAGTTAAAAGGGCTTTTGTCAAGCCCTGCATGGGGCTGCAAGTAGAGGGGAGGATGGATCAGGCCCATTCAGCTTTTATTTCAGAAGACCATCAAGCTTCTGATCAGCTGGGATGCTTCCGGCTCTCAAAACTTTTCAGGATGCTCTTTGGAAGCCAGCCGTAGCACAGAATAACAGTAGTAACCCCAGGGTTTCTGAACTTCTGGCAAAATGCCCGGGACTTGTAACCTAATTGAAATATCCTAGGAGAAGCTTGATGTAAAAATTACTTCTTTTTTTTAAAAAAATCTGGTGGTATTTTGAACGCTTCTTGTGTATCCTGGTGAGAGAGCTTTAGACTTCTGAGCCCGATCCAGGAAACGTTGCTGCAACATACCTGAATGGAAGCGAGGTTTTGGGCAGGACTTCAATGAACTTGGCAGAATTGAAGTGGAAAGTGGCGAGGCTTTTTGATGCAAGGATTGCCCCCCCCCCCCCGGTGCCCCAGCTAAAAGGGGAAAAAAGTTTTAGAAACTGACATCCACTTTAAAGAAATCCAGGATACTGCAGGATACTGCAGCTTTATACACCACCTGTGTTTTTAAAATGGGGAAAAAACTTGAAAAGCATAGGCACATAATTTTTTAATGACTTTTTTTTCGTTTTTGCCTACACAGGCCAAAAAATTATATATAAATATATAAATATATCTATCTATCCAGGGAAGTTTTATGTGTATAAGGGAAAGCGAGTGTGTTGAATGTACATACTTATTTATGTTGTAATTTAATGGGATTTGTAAATAATGGTGAACTTTTTAATACTTTTTTTTATAAATGGGCTTCACATTTAAATTTTTTTCCCCAAAAAAAAGGTAATGGGTAAAGTTCGGTATTGCTAAGTTTATGCACAGGTCTGTTTATGCTGGGTATTTAAGACTTTTTACAAAAAAAAAAAAAAAAGTGTCTCTATTCTTGCCACTGAAGATTAGATAGAATCTGAGGTGTTTGTCGACAAAGCAATAACTTTGTGTATTAGTAGCAATCTGAGATGAGTGTGTGAGGTGCGGTATGTCTGCGGGGAAGGGGGGGGCAAGAAATCATGAAAGGCGTACAATCCAGCCCTCCCACCCCGCACCCCAGGTTGTAAATGTTCCCCTATCACCATGCTGTTGTATAGGATAACCATAATAAAAAGTATTCTGGATAGAAATATTTGATTCCTCTTCTTTTCTTTTGCTGTCCTGCTTTCTGTGAGTTGGGGTTGGGAGATCTCCAGCCTGTGCCCGGAGGCTGGTGACCCTAGCAACTCTTGCAGATGGAACTCCTCCCAAGAGGACACATTTATTTCATGAACAGAACTAAAACAGAATGGAAAGAACTGGATATTTCTTCTCAGCCTCTGACCCAACACATGAAACTGTCTTATACTAAACCAGACCATCGGTCCATCAAAGTCAGTGTCGTCTACTCAGACTGGCAGCGGCTCTCCAAGGTCTCAGGCAGAGGTCTTTCTCATCACCTCCTGCCTGTTCCTTTTTTTGACTGGAGATGCTGGGAAGTGAACCTGGGATGTACTGAGCCACGACCCCTCTCCCATTTACCAAGGCTGCAAATTGAGTTAATTTGAAGCCAGTTTGGTGTAGTGGTTAGGAGCGCAGACTGTAACCTGGGAGAACCGGGTTTGATTCCCCACTACTTTACATGCGGCTGCTGGTGTGACCTTGGGTCAGTTACAAGTTCTTTCAGAGATTTTTTTCCCCACAAAGCAGTTCTCGAAAGAGCTCTCTCAGCCCCACCTACCTCACAGGGTGTCTGTTGAGAGGACAGGAAGGGAAAGGAGATTGTAAGCCACTCTGAGGCTCCTTCGGGTAGTGAAGGGTGGGGTATAAATCCAATCTCTTCTTAATTTGTTACACATAATGTATTCAGAAACTTTTAATCAAATGAAACCCCCCCCAATGGTTGCCATCTTAGAAGAGGCATGCTTCTGTATAGGTGTAGAATGCCTCTTCTAGGCATGACTCACTTTCAGATGCAGCTGTTAGAACAAAGCGGGTGTTCCTTCATGAACAAATGCAATTGATTAAAACTTGCATGACTAATCAACTAAGATGCCTTTAATCAGCTGAAGTTCTCCATAGCAGGTTGGAAGCGGGGGAGGGGGATGGAACTCCAGCTGTTCTGTACACATCCACCCTTTTCCAGCGCGGCCGCCCCCCCCCCCCGCTTGATGTATTGACATTTTTTCTGTAAAAAGCGTGGCAGATCCCCACAAGGAAACTGCATCATGGAAAGAATCGCTAACAGTTTCTGTCCTGCATAACCATTTCCACCCCTTTTCGGCTGCAAGCAAATGTGCAAGGGACTTTGATCATGCTACAGTACAATATTTTAAATGAACTGAACAAAAACTGTTAAGCTTGCCTTTTATTAAAGCTTCCAGCCAGGCACTGTAGTCATTGCCCTCTGGGGGAGAGAGGATAAGCATATTTCCAATTTTATTTCAGCAACATGTCCCCAGACAAGGTCTGTTGGGGGTCTGGCAGTGGGCCTTAACTAGTGCTCTGTGATGGATGTGCATCGGCATTGGGGGGGAAGTCCTTTCCATGACTTCACTGTGCATGGCTGGGCTTATGATAGAAATTATAACACTGCGATGGCTAGTTCCACACTGGAGAGACTTCATCTTTGTTCTGTACCTTCCTATGAGGAAAGGCTGAAGAATCTGGGACTTTTCAGTTTAGAAAAGAGACAAAGCGGGGGAGGAGGGGGAGAATAGAGGTTTAGAAAATTATGCGTGGAGGTGGGGGTGGGGGTGGAGAGAGTTGACAGAGAGGAATTTCTCCCTCTCCCAAAATACTAGAAATCAAGGGTATCTAATGAAACTGGGCAGTGACGAAAGGAAATACTTCTTTACATAGAGAGTGATTAAAATGTGGGGCTTCCTGCCAGGGGATGCAATGGCCAAAGGCACAGATGGCTTTAGAAGAGGATCAGATAGATTCATGGAAGAGAGGCCTATCAGCGGATGCTAGCCATGGTGACTGAAGCAGTCACCTCTGTCCAGAGGCAGTCAACCTCTGAATCCCAGAGCCAGCAGTCGACATGAGGGGAACACCTCAACCTCTAAGCCCTGTTGTTGGCCCTCCAGAGGAACTGGTTGGCCACTGTGTGAGATGGGCTGCTGGACTACATGGACCACTGGTCTGATCCAGCACAGATCTTCTTATGTTCTCCATCTTCATTTAACAAAAAAAAATAGGAGCAGCCCTGCTAATTCAGAATAGATTTTCTTTTGCCATAATTGGATGTGCATAGGGGTTTTTCCAATCTTTCTGTAATACATCCCTACAATACTTGCACCATGGGATTAGGGTGACTTTGTTCCCCCATAAAGTAGATGTGACTCTCTCCAGCTATGCAGTTCTTTTGCCCTGTGGGGTACAGTGAACTTCCAAGGAGCTCACAAGGGTCTTTGAGGTTCATCCTCATCCGTTTTATCCTCGCAACCATTCAGTGAGGTGGGTCAGGCTTATGACAGACTGGCCCAAGGGCACCCAGTGAACTCTATGGCAGATGAGAGAGATGAACACAAGTTCCCTCTGTTCCTAAGCTCTCTAATCACTCCACCATTCTGCCTCTTTTGCCCTCACACATGAACACATGAAACTTCTACTCAAACTTCTACTCATTCAGACCCTTGGTCCATCAAAGTCAGTATTGTCTGTTCAGACTGGCAGCAGCTCTCTGGGGTGTCAGGCAGCGGTCTTTCATATCTCCTACTGCCCGGCCCTTTTAGCTGGAGGTGCCAACGATTGAACCTGTGACCTGCACCCCAAGAAGGTTCTCTACCATGAAGCCATAGCTCAGTTTGTGTTCCGTCCAAACCTACCTTCTGCAAGTGTAAGACCCTCCTTCTTTTGGGCTTCCTTTGTATTTCTTGGACTCAGGATTGGATCCCATGGAAGATGTGTACACAACAGCCCTTGTGCAAGCGGAAATAATTGTATCCCACTATGTTTCCCACATGCTGAAGCTGTCACACAAGTTATTTCTTCTCATGCAATTTCAAAACTGAAAGAAATGAAATCACGTGAGCAGTCCGCTGTACATCTCACATGCACATTATTTTGTTGAAAACTAAAAGCTGGTGAGTTGCTGCAGCTGTTGTGCTATTGCTTGCACAATTGGAACTGTGGCAAGTAACACTTTGCCTTTTGCTCCCCTGTCACTGGATCCAACCCCATTCTCTGAGCTTACTCTTTAAGCCCTATTGATTGTAAAAGGAGAGATAAGCAAAGCCTTTAAACTCACCCTGTTCCAATCCACGGCTCATGTGCTTCACCTTAACTGATCTATGGTGGTAATAATATCTAGTCCACACCTGAGCATCTCACCACACATGCAGGTGCATGTTCAAGCAAATTGACTCTATTGAAAAGCCTTGTGTTTGAAGCAGTGCTTCCAAGTTTTGTCTGTGGTGGTTGATCTGCAATGACAGATTTGAACATGAAAGTTACCACTGGCCACTTTGGTCACTGAACATGCATGTGTGAATGAGCTTTTGTTAGTATTGCTTGTGAACTTGGGTAACCTTGGGTTCACATCCCCACTGATGGCCTAATTCATCAAGGGCCAGATCTGACATACAGGTCACTTTGTCGGGTCGGGCCATGTGTGCCATAAAATGTAATGCCAGGTACCAGAGATATAACCATTATACAGGACACAGGCAAACCCAATTAATGATAGTGTTTTTTACTCAAAATACAAACATGCTTAAAACATTAACACTCTTCCAGTATTTCCTTAAAGTATCTCCCTGATGCCCACCCTCCCACTGCCATTGCCCATTACTCATTAGCATTGGGATAGTATACAGGGACACAGGAAGAGCCCATTCAGAATAGTGGGTAAGAACGCAGACTCTAATCTGGGAGAACCGGGTTTGATTCCCCACTCCTCCACTTCCAGCCAGCTGGGTGACCTTGGGTCAGTCACAAATTCTCTCAAAGCTGTTCTCTCAAGAGCAGTCCTCAAAAGAGCTCTCTCAGCCCCACCTACCTCACAGGGTGTGTGATGTAGGGAGGAGAAGGGAAAGGAGATTGTAAGCCACCCTAAGACGCCAAGTGAAGGGCAGGGTATAAATCCAGTCTCTTCTTTTTCTCTTCATCTTCACAATGCACAGCCTCTGTCATCTGGCAGTAAAGGCAATGACTAGTTGCTCGTAGGCAGGATGAGAGCCCTTGACGGACTGGTTCAGGCCTGTGGGCTGTATGTTTGATGCCCCTGACCTAGTTATACATTCAAGTTGGGTCTGCATCTACTGTGTGGACTTCCAATCAGATGTGCACTCCCATCCCCCACAGGGAACTCACATAGGTGCCAAGCTTGCACCAAGACCTGCTGTGCAGCAAGAAGAGACTAAAGTCTTCCTTCCCATGCCATTCTTCCCACCTGAAATGGTCCTGCAGTTGCTATCTGCTCCATGGGGAAAATGTATGTAGGTATACTCCCTCAGTACAGGGGGAGCCCTCAACAGGGCAAATAGCATCCCTTGTGGCTGTTTCAGTTCAGGAAAATGGCACAGGATGAAGGCTTAAGTAGATTTCCTTAATGTGCCCTGGTCCTCATCTGAATTGGGTTCCCGTAGCCAGAAATTTGTGGGTTTTGGAGTGGGGGCCAACAAGGGGGCAGCTTAGTGCAGTGGAGCTGACAGCATAGGAGGGCAGGGGGAGGGTGAATGGGGTGTGTGAGGGAAGGAGAGTCAAGCATGGGGGAGGTGGGGTGGAACCCCCAGGCTGGAACCCCCAGGATTAGCTCACAGCACTTTTGGCCCCTGACCTGACCTTGCTGAGCCAGGTTGGTCTGGGCACTTTCCCCACCAGGAAAGGAAAGGGTAACTCACCTGCTGCCTGCGCAGTGCTGGGATGCCTGTGGTAGTCACAGGGAAGCAGAGACTGGGGGGCAGTGGGCTTTCCTTCTCTGAGGGAAACGTCCCACCCAAAGTGGTGTGAAAGTGGTGGACCTCGTGAGGAGGTGGGCTGAGAGAGAGACACAGAGAGAGGGAAGAACCACAGCAGGGAGAACTGCCCCTGGCCTCCTTGAAGGGTCCTTCTCACCCAGCCCTGGCTTTGTTGGCCTCTGGCCAGCTGGGGAAGCTGAGTGGGCTCAGGGGCTTTGCAAACATGCCCATTTTGCTGCCAATCTCTGCCCTGCTGGAGCTTGCAAAATCCCACCCCCTTGCTTGGATTTCTTGTGACTCTGCTTTGAGATCAATCCTTTTAAGCTTGCAATGCCAGTGGCACTGGGTTCTGCTGGGTAGTCTGCACATTGTGACTGGTTCTGCTGGGTTTGCACTCACCCTTGTTTGTAGAGTGATTCTGTGCTTCACATTAGTCCTGTTGAGCTGGCATTGCCACAATGGCACTAGGTTCTGTTGGGCACTACTACATTGCACTTGTTCTGCTGGGCTTGCAACCCACCCCCCACTTGGATTGTGATTCTGTGCTTGACATCAGTCCTGTTGAGCTGGCATTGCCAAAGTGGCACTGGGTTCTACTGGGCACTAGTACATTGCACTAGTTCTGCTGGGCTTGTAAACCAACACCCCAGAGTGTGATTCTGTGCTAGACATCAGTCCTGTTAAGCTGGCATTGCCATAATGGCACTGAGTTCTGCTGGGCACTAGTACATTGCACTGGTTCTGCTGGGCTTGTAAACCAACACCCCGGAGTGTGATTCTGTGGTAGACATCAGTCCTGTTGAGCTGGCATAGCCACAATGGCACTGGGTTCCTCTGGGCACTCTTTGATTGCACTGGTACTGCTGGGCCCTCTGTATATTGAACTGGTTCTGCTGCTGTTGCAGAAATGCCCCCCTTTCAGTTTCTACTGCAGAGATTCTCTGGCTTGACCTTAGTCCTGTTGGGCTTGCACTGCCACAGCGGCATTGGTTCTACTAGGCTTGCAAAAAGCCCCCCCCCATCATCTTCAGTTGCTACTTCAGAGATTCTCTGGCTTGACCTTAGTCCTGTTGAGTGTGCAGTGCCACAGTGGCACTGGTTTTGCTGGGCTTGCAAAAATGCCCCCACCTTCAGTTTCTACTGTAGAGATTCTCTGAGACTTTGATTTTGTTTTGCTGGGCTTCTATTGCCCTTGCTTTTTTTGCTTTTTTCCATCCATAGAAAACAAGGCAGGACAGGGGCACCTTTGGGGGCTAATACCTTGGACCCCCCCAGCCACTGGTGGAGGATGGGGGAACAGTTGCAGGTTGGGAAACTCCTGGAGATTTGGGGATGGGGCCAGGGGAAGAAAGGAAGAATGAGAACTCAGTGGGGTACAGTGCCATAGAGTCTACCCTCCAAAGGCAACCATTTTCTTCAGGGGAACTGATCTCTGTAGCCTGGAGAAGAGCTGTAATTCTGGGGGATTCAGTTCCCACCTGAAGGTTGGCATCCCTCGTTTGAAGCCTTCATCCAAGCCCAAGAACATTCCTCCAATTTATGTGCCTCTTCTGCTAGAGGACGAGCCACTTAAGTTGGAGGAAGACTCATTGTACTGGAGGAAGACTTCAGGCTTTGCTGAATGGAACGGTAGTGTTCAGGTCAGAAATTCTCCCTTTGTCAACTTGGTCATTTGCCCCTTTGCAGCTGGATCCCATGTGTCCTGTGTAATGCTTTCACTAGCAACTTCTGTTCAATGAGATCCTGGGAAGTTTTCTCTCCCTTCTCTCCCTTCTCCCCGCCCCCCCTTGGCAGACCACACAATGACGCATTCTTCACATGGCTTGTCTGATCAACACGCGGCTGGTCTGTAAATATAAATCCAAACCACATCGCTTTAGACATGCTGTACCAATCTTCGAGACAGCTTGTCCATTTCTGTTTACAAATATACCAGAATGTTCTGAGAGGCATGAAAAGCAGGCCCCCCCTCCAAAGAATGGAACACTCTCTGGTGAGCTTCATGGCTCACATTTTTATAATTTTTGGAGGTCATGGAGGACAGAAAGACAACTTCCCCCCCAAAAATCTATGTATAGATAGTTAGAAACAACCATTTAATATTCTCCTTGAGATGTTCCAGCAGTTGAAAGGAAGAAGCTGATCACCGCAAAACAGCACAATTAAGAATTCAGTTGTAGGGAACAATGACAACAACAACAACAATCACATGGCAGTGGATATAGTACAGCCAGGAGATCTGAAGATTGTCTGGCAGCCTGAAACTCTAGCTCTTTTAGTGGCAAGCTAGATTTTTTATTTCGGGGGCTGAGAGAACTGTGACTGACCCAAGGTCACCCAGCTGGCTTCAAGTGGAGGAGAAGGAGGGAAGCAAACCTGTTTCTTCAGATTAGAGTGCCACTCTTAACCACTATAATTTACTGGCTCTCAGTAAAGGCACTTGTGTCCTGACACTGCTCAGCAAAATCTGAAGCCTTCCTCCAGCCTAAGGAGACTTCCTCCAATCTAAGTGGCTTGCATGAAGGTTCCTCAGGTTGGGGAAAGACTTCAAACTTTTCTGATTGGAACAGAAAGATAGAGGCCGGGGAAAACTGTAAGAGCACTGGTCTTAAAATGCAGATTTGACTGACAGTACAATCCTATGCAGAGTTCCCCTAGCCTCTCATTTACCCACCCTGGAGTGGGAAATTACCCTCCCCTGACTCCAATTTCCTACCCTTAAGGACTTGAAAAGTGTGTGTGGGGGGGGGAATGGCTTCCATATAATGACATTCTGGGAATTTCCCTTAGTTTCTATGGTGAAGAGCACAGAGATTACAAGAGGCAGCCTAGAGTGAAGTGTTATATCCTCCCCAAACTCCACCCTCCCCAGGCATAGATCTCCAAATGTCCTGGCATTTGTCGAAACAATGTTGGGAATCTTATCTAAACCTATTGATTTAAATGAGTTTAGAACAGGGGTGTCAAACATACGGTCTGTGGGTGTGAACCGGCCCATCCAGGGCCCTTATCTGGCCTGAGAGGAACGGGTTATTACCTTTACTGGCAGATGACAGAGGCTGTGCATTGTGTGTCCCTGTATACTGTCCCAGTGCTAATGAGTAATGGGTGGTGGAGGTGGGAGGGTGGGCATCAGGGAGAGACTGTAAGGAAATACTCCTAGAGTTTTGACGTTTTAAGCATGTTTGTATTTTGAGAAAAAATAATATCATTCATTGGGTTTGCCATTGTCCCTTATAAAGTTTATATCTGCTGTACCTGGCTTTACATTCTATGGCATACATGGCCTGGCCCAACAAAGTGACATCTATGTCAGATCTAGCTGTTGTAACAAATGAGTTTAACACCTCTGGTTTGGAAGAACTAGCTCTGCAAAGTACCGCATGACCAGTAGCCGATTCTAGCCCTCCTCCTCCCCTCAGCTAGTTGCATCGTTGGTAAGGTCGCCAGGCCTCAGGCTTCGGCCTGGGGATTTTGGGGCTGACTCTCAGGGCCGTTAGGAAGCCCAAATACTTGGTGGACTGCTTTTATGACTTGGTGGACTTCTTCTTTCTATTTTATTTATTTATTTTAAAAAATAACAAGGGGGGGGAAAACAAGGGGGAAGAAAACCCTCAAAATCCAGCAACTAATATAAAAAGGAAACATGCACACACACCCCACATTCACATAGATAAAGAAGAAACAAAAGTATAACTTGGTTGTGGTGATGGTGGTGGTTCCAGATCTATACATAAGTATAATTCCTGCTCCACTCTCCAATGACTCCAAGAATTGTTTGCTGAGGACCCTGCTCTTATCAGGATCCTCAACAAAAATTCTTTTGGGCACCTCCATGTATGTTATATTCATGGGGGGTTTTCTGGTCAGCAGCCATCTCTTTTTATACTGGATTTTGAAGCCTATCCGAGGTTTCATTTCTTGAAAAGCTTGTAGTCTTCATGGACAAGGAGGGAGAGAAAGCACACCATATTGTATGAATGCATCATCTGTTTCCGCAAAGCTCTTCAAAAGTAAAAGGGACATGCATTCAGATTTCACTGCAGTACTGGAAGACTCTTCAAACGCCACATTCTCTAACTCTCAAACACGACATACCTCTTGCTGTCCAATTTTAAAACAGATTTGCTTCATGCTCCATGACCGAACGACAAAAGATTTTATCTCTTGTCCCTTGCAAAAAAAAATCTATCTATCTATCTATCTATCTATCTATCTATCTATCTATCTATCTATCTATCTATCTATCTATCTATCTATCTATCTATCTATCTATCTATCTATCTATCTATCTATCTAGGAAAATCAGACTACAAAGTGCAGGGGCAGAGCCATGGCTTGATGGTAGACCAACAGCTTTGCAAACATAAAGCCCCCCGTTCAGTTCCTGACAGCCCCAGTTAAAGGATTTCAGGTAGCAGGCCTGAGACTCTGGAGGGCCACTGCAAATTAGGGCAGACAGTGCAGATATAGATGGACCAGCAGTCTGACTTGGTATAAGGCAGCTTCCAATAGCATGCGTCAAGAACAGACATCAATCCTTACACCACAGCACTGTCCAAGTAAGAGGGGTTTATAAAGCTCAATGGATCCATCATCCTGCCTTCTTCCATCTCTGCTCTGCACAGACTGCAGTGTAATGCTCTTTACTCGTGAGTAAATGACAGGCTGGGCATAAGGACTGGAGAAGAATGACTACAGAGGAGGCATAGAAGGCCTTCTTGACTCGAGTCATGGCATTCACTGGTATTACGCACACCATTAATAATAGATTGAGATGGGTAGTCGTGTTAGTCTGCCTGTAGCAGTAGAAAAGAGTAAAAGTCCAGTAGAACTTTGCAGACTAACAAAATACGTGGCAGGCAATGCACTCTGGTGAGTCACTGCTCCCTTCTTCAGATATTTGAAGACGGGAACAGTGACTCATGAAAGCACCTACCCTGCCAGAAATGTTGTTAGTCTTTAAGGTGCTACTAGACTAATATGTTGTCGAAGGCTTTCACGGCCAGAGTTCATTAGTTGCTTTAGATTTTCCAGGTTGTATGGCTGTGGTCTTGGCATTGTAGGACCTGACATTTCGCCAGTAGCCGTGACTGGCATGCTCAGAAGTATAACACAGAAAGATGGAGTACCTTGACACAGAGAGTACTCCATTTTTCTGTGTTATCCCTCTGAGGATGCCAATCACAGCTACTGGCGAAACGTCAGGTCCTACAATGCCAAGACCACACAACCCAGAAAATCTACAGCAACTAATGCTACTAGACACTTATTTTTTTCTACATTAATAACAGTACACCATCACTTAAGAGCACTAGATTGCTTTGATTGCATTGTTTTCTAATTTCTGCAGACTGAGCTGTTCTTTCTTATTGTCTATTGTTTCTTATCCATTGTGGCACCTGAGGCACCTCATTTCATTAGTCATTTTGATGTTTGTGATCCTGTCTGGTCCTGCGATCTTTGGCTGACCGCACCTCGTCAGAACCTTGGACCTGGCATGCCTGCTGACAGAGGCCTCCTCAGTCCCAGCAGTGCTGCCTTCAACGTCTTGGTCTGTTCTCAGCAGTCTGGTTGGCTCGGGCAGACAGGAGGGCCCCTCTGCCGCCATTACTCAGGAGCCCTGCTTCTGACAACATCCGAGTTTTCCTTGGAAGTCTCTGATGATCCAAGTCATTGGCAGGCTGGAGCTTGTCGCGTTTGGGAGAGCTCTCAAGATCATCGCCAGAGGCAAGATGGCTGCGAGCCATTTTCTTCCTTAGAACTTATAAAAATTTACATAATTAAAAAAAAGAAAACCACTAAAATCGACGTGCCATTTTGCATCTCGGGCTCAAGAAACTAGGTGAAAGGGCCTGTCTTCTGGCACACTCATAGCTCGTAGTTTCAAAAAGGTGCCTTGGACCAGAGAAGCTTCAATCTTGCTGCTTCAGGAAGGGCCACCACTCAGTGGTAAGAGCACCTGCTCTGCACACACGAAGTCCTGGCTTTGGTCCCGGACACCTCTCGCTAAAGGAAGTCAGGGAGCAAGCCTGGGGAAAAAATTGTGCCCAAATCCTTGAAGATCAACCAGTGAAAAGAGGAGGAGGAGAGGAAGAGCAAGAGCAAGAGGAAGAAGAGGAAGAGGAGGAGGAAGAATTGGATTTATACCCTGCCCTGCACCCGGAGTCTCAGAGCAGCTTACAATCTCCTTTCCCTTCCCCTCCCCACAACAGACACCCTATGAGATAGGTGGGGCTGAGAGAGCTCTGAGAGAACTGCTCATGAGGTACCAGCTCTGAAAAAACTGTGTGACCCAAGTTCACCCAGCTGGCTGCATGTGGATGAGTGAGGAATCAAACCTGGTTCTCTAGATTAGAGTCCATTGCTCTTAACCACTACACCTTGCTGGCTCTCTCCAAGGGAACCCTCTCCCGTCTTCCTAGCTAACCCTCAGCACACCGTGTACCAGCCATTATTCTTTTCTTTCTTTACTTACTTACAGACTGGCTCTCACATTGGTCTAGATGGACCATTCGTCCATCTAGGGGCGGTGCATTCAGGGGGGAGGGGGTCACTTAGTGGTGGAACATCTGCCTTGCATGCAGAAGGCCCCAGGATCAATTCCCATAATCTCCATTTAAAACAGATCTGGTAGCAGATTATAGGAAAGACCTCTTCCCTAGATCCTGAAGAAATACCACCTGGAAGAACAGACATTATTGACTGTGACAAAGCAATAGTATGATTCAGTATTAGCTAGCTTCTTGTGTTAATTTATCTTTAAAGTCAGAAAGAGGGAAGATATCATGGTATAGCGCCGTCTCATCAGACCTTGGAAGCTAAGCAGGGTTGGTACTCAGATGGGAGACCACCAAGGAAGACTCTGCAGAGGAAGGTAATGGCAAACTACCTTTGCTTCTTGCTTCCCTTGAAACCCCCTTCCTGGGGGGGTCACCATAAATCAGTTGTGACTTGTGCTTGTGTTAAGTACCTTCAAGTTGCTTCCAACTTAGGGCAACTCCATGACTTAATGGCCTCCAAAACATTTTGTTACTAACCGCCTTGCTCAGGTCTTGCAAACTGAGGGCCCTTGTGGCTTCCTCGACTGAGTCACCCCATCTCCTGTTGGGTCTTCCTCTCTTCCTGTCGCCTTCAACTTTTCCTAGCATGATTGCTTTTTCCAGCGATTCTTGTCTTTCATAATGTGACCAATGCTTCCTCTAAGCCATGGAGTTTTGCGAGCAGAAATTCTACTTTGTGAGCTATTGGCATTAAAACTGTAAGCAAGCAATTTGGCCACTGCATAAATCAGTTTGCTCTGGAGCCATCCTTCCCGAGCTAAGACAAAAATGTGTGAGCCAGAGGCTAAATAACTGTGAGCTAGCTCACACTGACTCAGCTTAGAGGGAACACGGAATGTGACCAAAGTACAATAGACCTCAGTTTAGTCATTTGTGATGGCTGGCTCTAACATAATATAAAGTCAGAATCATACATACCAGAGCACATTTGGGGATGAAAAATGGATGTCATCTCGTGTGGCGCTGCGGTGGCTCAAGTGGTTAAGACGCTGAACTGCAGGCTGTGGAAGGTCAGTAGTTCAGCAGTTCGAGACCCAAGAGTGCCGCATGACGGAGTGAGCTCCCGTCTCTAGTTCCAGCTCCTGCCAACCTAGCAGTTTGAAAGCAAGAAATTGCAAGTAGATAAATAGGTACCACTTCAGTGGGAAGGTAACAGCGTTCCATGCACCTTGGTGTTTAGTCATGCCAGCCACATGACCATGGAAAAGTCTTCAGACAGCGCTGGCTCTTCGGCTTTGAAACGGAGATGAGCACCACAACCCTAGAGTCGGATTCGACTGGCTTTCGAGCAAGGGAGCCTTTACCTTTACTAGTATGCTTGCCTTCCGGTGAGGTGCTCTGTCATGGGCATCAAGTGAAGAGTGAGGAAATGTTTTCTCTAGAGAGTCCCTGAGGGGTAGTGGCCAGGCTTTTGGCCTAGAACTGGAGAGTCCTTGGTTCAAAATTTCCCATTCAGCTATGCATTGGGTGGCTTTGAACCAGTCAGTTTGAAGCCTAGTCTATCACAAAGGTTTGACAGGGGCTAGTGCAAGGTAACCAATGCTCCCCCTAAGCCATGGAATCCTGTGAGCAAAAGTTCTACTTTGTGAGCTACTGGCATTAAAGTAGTGAGTGAGCGATTTGGCTACTGCATCAATTACTTTGCTCTGGAGCCATCCTTCCTGAGTGAAGACAAAAATGTGTGAGCCGGAGGCTAAAAAACCCTGTGAGCTAGCTCACACTAACTCAGCTTAGAGGGAACATTGTCCTCCAAGCAAGGTCCACCCCCCCCCTTCCTAGGTCTATGCCCCTGGAGTCCAGTGGTGGCAAGGACCCAGCATGCTGGGAGCCAGCCCAGCCCAGCCCCTGCGATGGATCTGCACCCTGCTCATGGTGCTGTGCCAAGCAGCCACTTGGGTGGTTTGTAGGGTTGCCAGCCTCCAGGTAGCACCTGGAGATCTCCATCTATTACCCAGATGACCAAGATCAGTTCCCCTGGAGAAAATGTCTGCTTTGGAGGGTGTTCTCTATGGCATTATACCCCACTGAGGTACCTCCCTTCCCCACACCATGCCGTCTCCAGGCTCCAACCTCCAAATCTCCAGGTATTTCCCAACCCCAGAGCTGACATCCCTAGTGGCTTGGCTGGAGAACCAGCCCTGGAGGCTGGGAGGGCAAAAACAAAGAGGGGAAGAAGGCCTGGGTTCCTTACAGGAAGGGGAGGATTAAAAAAGAAATGACAAATAGATTAAAAATTGCAACAAAGGCTCAATTCTATGCCGTCCTTTGCACTGTGAAAAATGTCACAGCAACTATGTGCTTGAACAATGATTATTAACTTTCTCTGTATTTACAAGTTCCAGGCAAAACCTTTAAAGTGTGTACAGTGAACAAATACTGCTTTGTTTCCAGCTTGATCAGGGGTCTTACCCACTCCAGAATTTCTTCCTATCATTGTAGCAAACTGGCTGAAGCGGAAAGCAAGATGAAGGAAGCAATAAAATACAACAGTGTGGACAGCACCCAGGCTGTATCAGGATTAATACAGGAAGTTTGACATTGCTCATTCATTCATTCATTCATTCACACACCCTCCTGCAAATGATCAGGAACTTCAAGTACACACATATGTATCATGCATATATAAAGGAAGGACTGGAGTTTAGTGGCGGAGTACAAGGAATTTCTGCTAGGTACATGGAAGGTCTTGTGCTCAGTCCCTGGCATCTCTAACTAGGCTTCCTTGAGCAGCCGCCTGTTCACCTCCCACCCTGCTCAGCAATTGTGAGTTGATTGTTGGGCGAGTTGTTTGCACAAATTAGAATGTGTCTATTTTGTGCAATTATGCTGCTTTCTTGCTTAAAGGCAGTACTTTTTCATAGCGGTCCCCCCTACAAGCATTATTCATCTGCTGCCACCTGTGATTTTAAAAAAGCACATTATTCAAAGGAAAAAAATCCATTTGAATTGAGCTTTACTATTTAAGTGTCTCCATGCACCTTGGGTGTCTGGTCATTAAGATCATGAATTCATTTCCCCCTGTGTTTACTGATATTGGCAGAAGTCTACCTGCATTATTTACCTACCTACCTACCTACCTACCTATTTTTTGCCATATATCAAAGGAATCACTGATCAAATGGGAAAACTTATGAAAAAACACAATACACAAACAGTATTCAGATCCACCAGAAAAATACAACAGATCCTATGATCGGCAAAAGACAGAAGAAACCCCCTCACTTCTGCAGGAGTATACCACATACCATGCAGTTGTGGACAAGTTTACATCAGGACGACACAGCGTGGTATTCAGACAAGAATAAAAGAACATGAAAGACACTGCAGACTTGGCCAACCTGAAAAATCAGTAGTGGCTGAGCATAGCCTACCTCAAACAGGACACAGCATTTTGTTCCAGGACACTGAAAGGCTGGATGGCACTTCCAATTACCATGTCAGATTACACAGGGAAGCCATTGAAATTCATAAATATAAACATAACTTCAACAGGAAAGGAGAGAGTTTAAAAATAAATAGGGCATGGTTTCCTGTCCTGAAAAACACAAAATGCTCTACATCTGACAATAGCACTACAGATAAAATTAGACTTTCAATAGCCATTCCACATACAAAAGAACCTCCTCAGGAAACAATCCATAGACAAAAGAACCTCCTCAGGAAACAGGAAACCTCCTCAGGAAACAATCCATAGACAAAAGAACCTCCTCAAGAAAGCTCCTCCATTAGCATGTTCATAGCCTGAACTACTACAAGATAATGACTCAGCCCTACCCCACCTTCCGGGGTCAATATAAATTACCTGCCTACCATTTTTCTTCTCACCTTGACACAGAGAGTTCTCCATCTTTCTGTGTTATACCTCTGAGGATGCCAGTCACAGCTACTGGCGAAACGTCAGGTCCTACAATGCCAAGACCATGGCCACACAACCCAGAAAATCTACAGCAACTAATGAACTCCAGCTGTGAAAGCCTTCAACAACATTATCTATCTATCTATCTATCTATCTATCTATCTATCTATCTATCTATCTATCTATCTATCCATCTATCATCTATCTATCTATCTATCTATCTATCTATCTATCTATCTATCTATCTATCTATCTATCTATCTATCTATCTATCTATCTATCATCTATCATCTATCATCTATCATCTATCATCTATCTATCTATCTATCTATCTATCTATCTATCTATCTATCTATCATCATCTATCTATCTATCTATCTATCTATCTATCTATCTATCTATCATCTATCTATCTATCCTCCTCCTCCAAATACTGTAATTTCAATTACAAATTTCATTAAAAAAAAAATAGAGGCCACGGCCAAGAGTTCAAAGGCTGAACACTAAACAGCAACAACTGGTAGACTATGCAGTCACCAGGTAGAGGCAAAGTTACTCAACACAATCTTTAACAACAATGATCAAAAGCTAAGGAGGTCAGGAGCCAGTTTGGTATAGTGGTCAGGAGTGAACACCTGAATTGGTGGCCCATGAAATATATAGATGAGGCTCCACATCTGAACCTGAGGTCCAGCTATTCCTTGTTCATTTCTGCTCTTGTGGTTCTCATAGGGTTGCCCGGTCCCCCATTGGTGGCCAGTGGGGACTAGGCAACCCTATGAGGACCGCAAGAGCAGAAACGGACAAGGAGCAGCCGGACCTAGGGTTCAAATATGGATGGGCTTTTTAGGGTTGCCAGATCCAGGCTGGGAAACTCCTGGAGATTTGGGGGTGGAGCCTGAGGAGGACAGGGACCTCAGTGGGATACAATGCCATAGAGTCCACCTTCCAAAGCATCCATTTTCTCCAGGGGGACTGATTTCTGCAGCTTGGAGATGAGCTACAACTCCAGGGGATCCCCAGGACCCACCTGGAGGCTGGCATCCCTAGCTTCTCACCCTGCTACACTACTGGATAAATTAAGCCTGACGAACATATGAAGCTGCCCCATACTGAATCAGACCAGGGGTTTCCAGGTTCTTCTGATATTTGTCTTGCAGGGAAGAATTTGCATGCTTTCGACCCTTTAAAACTGATATTTGATCTACACGCAGTTCTCATTACATTGCAGCACAGTGGATATTAAAGCAATCACTGGATTTAGGAGTCCACGAGATGACATTCACAAATGTTAATTTCTGCTCAAGACCACTAAGGCTGGATTAGGGCCAGTCCACATGATCCTGTAGGTGTATTAAAATGAAAGTCATTATAAGTACTGACAGCTGAGTTACAGGCTCAGCAAAATGGCACAGTTAGAGTCATCCCAGTTTGGTGTGCGTTAAGTGTGCGTTCTCTAATCTGGGAGAACCAGGTTTGATTCCCCACTCCTCCCCTTGCACCTGCTGATGTGACCTTGGGTCAGTCATACGCTCTGGCACAGCTGTTCCTGAAAGAGCAGTTTGTGTCAGAGTTCTCTCAGCCCCACCTACCTCACAGGGTGTCTGTTGTGGGGAAGGAAGGAAGGAAGGAAGGGAAGGGAGGGAGGGGAAGGAAGGAAGGGAAGGAAGGGAGGGAGGGAGGGAAGGGAAGGAAGGAAGGAAGGAAGGAAGGAAGGGGAGGGAGGGAAGGGAAGGAAGGAAGGAAGGGAAGGGAGGGAAGGGAAGGAAGGAAGGGAAGGGAAGGGAAGGAAGGGAAGGAAGGGAAGGGAAGGGAAGGGAAGGGAAGGGAAGGGAAAGAGTTTGTAAGCCACTCTGAGACTCCAAGTGAAGGGCGGGGTATAAATCCAATCTCTTCTTCTTCATCATCATTATCATCCCTGTCTGGGGGCAGAAAAAAGGATTCTATACCACCACATGAAGCAGCACTTGGGGGGGAAATAGAAAGAAGGAGAAAAGGAAAATAAAAATAGAGAAAGGAGAGAAGAGAGAAGGGAGTGGGAGAGAGGTGAAAACAGCAGGAGTGGTGTTGGTAGTGAAGAAGGAGAGATTGGATTTATAACCTGCCCTTCACTACCCGAAGGAGTTTCAGAGTGGTTTGCAATCTCCTTTCCCTTCCCCTCCCCACAACAGACACCCCATGACGTAGGTGGGGCTGAGAGAGCTGCCCTTTCCAGAACAGCTCTGAGAGAACTGTGACTGACCCAAGGTCACCCCAACTGCTGCATGGGGAGGAGTGGGAAATCAAGCCTGATTCTCCCAGATTAGAATCTGCACTCCTCACCACTACGTCAAACTAATGGATGCTTTGGAGGGTAGACTCTATGTTTTTGCACCCCACTCAGTTCTCTCGCCTCCCCAGGCTCCACCCACAAATACCCACGAATTTCCCAACCTGGATCTGGCAGCCCCCTCCCATCCCTTCCTGGGTCTGGCAACCCTAGGGTCTGGAAATCTCCAGGAATTACAAGTGATCTCCAGATGGCAGAGCTCAGTTTCACTGGACAAAATGGTTGCTTTGGAGGGTGGACTCTACAGCATTATACCCAACTGAGGTCCCATCCCTGCCCAAACCCCACCCTCCCCATGTTCCACTTTCAAATTTCCTGGAATGTTCCCAACCCAGAGCTGGCAACCCTAAGAAACAGAAAATAACTGAGTTAGAGCAACTCTACTAAATTTCTAGAGGCTCAGGCCTACTTTATTTGCAATCTCCTATGCAGGGAGCTGCGGTGGCTCAAGTGGTTAAGACACTGAACTGCAGGCTGTGGAAGGTCAGTAGTTCAGCAGTTCGAGACCCGGGTGCCGCATGATGGGGTGAGCTCCTGTCTCTAGTTCCAGCTCCTGCCAACCTAGCAGTTCGAAAGCAAGAAATTGCAAGTAGATAAATAGGTACCACTTCGGTGGGAAGGTAACAGCGTTCCGTGCACCTTGGTGTTTAGTCATGCTGGCCACATGACCACGGAAATGTCTTCGGACAGCGCTGGCTCTTCGGCTTTGAAACGGAGATGAGCACCGCAACCTAGAGTCGGATTCGACTGGCTTTCGAGCAAGGGAACCTTTACCTTTACCTTTATGCAGAAGAACAAAGTGTGAGTCCAGTGGCATCTTTAAGACCAACAAAGTTCAGTTCTGGGGATAGGCTTTCAAGTGCACGTACACTTCTTCTAAGTAATAAACCTATTGATCACATGAGGGGCCTTATAGATACAAAATATCTGGTTTAGCTCTGAACTAGGACCTCTTCCTAATCCTCAAACAAGGCTGTCCTTCCCTCCGCTGTTCTGATGCTGACCTATAAATGCAGAGTCATGACTCTAGACCTCATTAGTGGTGAACCACCCAAGCAAGGAGCTCGATGGACACACCCATGTGAGGAGAGGAATTTTGCTACTCATCCCAACTCAGCCCGAAATCTGAGGAAGCAGGAGAGTGCCGAACTCTCCTTGCCTAATGATGCTACATTTCTGCGGGAGTAAAAAAAAAAGGGGGGCGGTGTTTTCAGAATTCAGCTTCCTGAAATGCTCATGTTTCTAGTCCTTCTGGGTGTGAAGACATGTGTAGGCAAGGCTCAGTGGAATCTGACGAAGCCTGAGGGGACGCTGAGTGAGATTTGTGCAGATTCTTGCCCCTCTCTGATTTCTGACAAAGCCAAAATAAATTCTATGACATATTAAAAGTTGCAGAATAAATTATGCACACTAAAAATTTGACACAGACAATATACACAATCCAAATAAGTGGTGGAAGCATACAGCCTTTCTTGGGGTAAAATGGATGGCTAGGCATCACATTTTAATTTGTTTCACACGCAGCATGAACAGCTGGGTGATCAGCTCCACGTATGAACATAAGAACATAAGAGAAGCCAATGTTGAATCAGGCCAATGGCCCATCTAGTCCAGCACTCTGTCACACAGCGGCCAAAATATACCAGGTGCCATCAGGAGGTCCAGCAGTGGGGCCAGGGCACCAGAAGCCCCCTCCCACTGCTGCCCCCCCCCCCACACATGGTTTTGCGCTGATCGTGTTAATGTGGTAACTGGTCAAGTAAGAGCAAATCCAGTTGGTGCCATTCACTCTGGAGTAACTCATAAACTATCCAGGGAGCTCTTCTTGCTTCCAGACTTAATTTGCTTGCTCACCTCCTGTTTGTTTGTTTGTTTATTTATTTTATTTTTTATCCCACCCTCCCTGCCAAGGCATGCTCAGAGTGGTTTACAATACATACACATAAATAGATGCATACGTTAAAACTCCACAATATACTAAGAACAAAACAAGTTAAAATCCCAATGTATAAAACCATCACTACTGTTATTTTGTGGACTTGCTTGTAACAGTTTGCTCACTCATCACTCAAGGTCCTGATTTTTCAGTAATCCTGTTTTTTGTGATGGCTTAATTTTGTTATCCCCCTGCTGTGCCAACACACTCCATGTACGGAAAGGGTCCTTTTGTGGGATGAATGTGCAAAGGGCTTCCTTACAAATGTTTGGGGAGTCAGCATGGTGTAGCGGTTAGAGCGCTGGTCTCGGATCTGGAAGACCCTGGTTCCAATCCCCACTGTGCCATGGAAGTTCATTGGGTGATCACTCCCAGCCTTACCTACCTCACAGGGTGGTTGTGAAAATAAAACGGAAGAGGGCAGATTGCTGTTGTATGGGTCCCCATTGGGCAGAAAAGTGTGGTACAAATTTCTAAATACGTAAATAGAAGTGGCATGTTGATGAGGCAGGAAAACCAGCATCTTTATGAGCGATTCTTGTTGTGGTTTCTGTCTACATCTCCCCGAAACCCAAGCTTCGCTGTGATTGGCAGGAGTTAAGGGCGCCTGGCATGTCAACCAACCCTTCCAGTCAGAAATATGGCTCACACTCATTATCTGATCATCCTGCATCAAAATCTGGATTTAGGAAAAGTCCTCTCCCAGGAATTTAATAAACGGCACCCCCATAACAGGTCAAGCAAGGCAGTCATTTTATTTTTTTTTAATAGGCCTGGGTGTGTGAGTCTAGAAGCCAGATCTGATGAATTTGGTGTCACCCTGATGGAAATCTCCAAGCCTGTATTTGTGCAGAGATTAAAAGCAAAGATGAAATTTGAGGCAAAATTGCAGAATGCACAAAGTGAAGACAGAGCATCCTTATCTCAGGCTGACTCACGCCTGCTCATCACTTGGTGACTGCTCCGTGGCTGCCTTAGACTGACGTTAAAATATTACGGCCTTCAAAGTCAACAAGACTTCAAGAATCAGTTAAAGCATAAGAAAGTCTCGTTCCAAGTCTCACTTCAAAAGCAGGAGTGGTGGGGTTTTTTTAAAATTAAAATTGCAACCCTAGCATTTTTCTCTCTCCCCCACAATCCGCTTTCTCAAATGCACGCACAAACTGGAATCTCGAAATATGTTAGGAAGTGCGTGTCTCCTCCACAAGACCTCTTGCTAGAAGGGTTCTGAGAGTTCCGTGCTGGAACTGAATTCCCAGGTGAGGTTTGCCAACCTCCAAGTGGGTTCTGGAGATCTCCCAGAGTTACAACTGAGCTCCAGACCACAGAGATCAGTTGCCCTGGAGAAAAATGGCTGCTTTGGGGGGTGGACTCTATGGCAGTGGCTCCCAACCTTTTCAGTATGATGACCCACAAGTCCAAATTTACTTGGTATGGTGATCCAACCAGGGGTGGCCCAAGTTTTTTCTGGCACCCGAGGCAAACTACAACCTTTGCATTCATCTAGTTCAGCATTCCATTTTCTGTGGTGGTTAACCAGCTCTTTCTGAGAAACCAACAAACCTGCCCCCACTACAAACCCCAAATAAGTGGCATTCTGACCAATGCTTCCTCTAAGCTGTGGAGTCTTGTGAGCAAAAATTCTACTTTGTGAGTGACTGGCATTAAAGTTGTGAGCGAGTGGTTTGGCTACTGCATAAATTAGGTTGCTCTGGAGCCATCCTTCCTGAGCTAAGTCAAAAATGTGTGAGCCGGAGGCAAAAAACCCTGTGATCTAGCTCATACTAACTCAGCTCAGAGGGAACACTGAACAGCCTTTGCATATGGAGACTACACTCCAGCCTTTGATCACCTTCTTCCTCTCCAACCTCCCCTATGATCCTAAGAAACTCACTATAGAAACCATCAGGGCACATTTTGCTCAATCAACATGTACACGTTAGGGTTGCCAGCCTCCAGGTGGGGCCTGGAGATCTCCAGGTTCTACAACTGATCTCCCATTGACAGGGATCAGCTCCCTGGAGAAAATGGCTGCTTTGAAGGGTGGACTCTATGGCATTGGACCATGCTGAGGCCCCTCCCCTCCCCAAACCCCACCCTCTCCTGGCTCCACCCCCAAAGTCTCCAGGTATTTTCCAACCCAGACCTGGCAACCCTAGTTCATGTAGTAAAGAAAAATTACCAGCTAATGTATGACATGGACGATACTGTTTCCAGGGTCAGATTTTGGCTTCCAAAATACAAAAGAACAATGGAAAGGGCCATTAAGGAGGATGCCCGGCCCACGGCCCACTTTCAGAGACTTCACAACCCACTTTTGGGGCCTGACCAACAGGCTGGGAAATACTACTGTGTAGCATTATACACAGCTAAGATCTCCCCCTGCACAAACCCTGCTTTCCCCAGATTCCACCTTTAAATCTGCAGAAACTTCCCAATCCAGAGTTGGCAACCCTATCCCAGGAGGATGGGGGCTTAATCTGGACTGTGACTGTGGCACACAGGAAGAGGGAATTTAAGCCCCACAATTAATATCTTCTGAACTAGGAACAGTCACAGGAAGCCATTTAGAAAATCCATCTGCTCACATGGTGGTGGAAAGTGCTGTCAAGTTGCAGTCAATTGATGGCGATCCCACAGGGTTTTCAAGGCAAGAAAGGAACAGAGGTGTTTTGCCATTGCCTGCCCTGCATAGCAGCCCTGGTCTCCCATCCAAATATTAACCAGGGCCAACTCTGCTTAGTTGCTGAGGTTTGATAATATTGGTTTACTCTGGGCCAAACAGGTCAGTACACATTACTAGGCCAATAGTGGCTCCCTGGGGCAATTTCAGGACAGGAAAAATGGTATGTGTGGGGGCAGCGTAAGAGTTAAGCTCCCTTTCCCCATGGTCTTGATCTAAATCAAGCCAGTGTGCTTGGGGGATTAAGTGTTGACTGCAGAACCCTCCCCCCCCCCCATGCCTGATCAAAGGTGACTAGGGCAGACACAGGGATGCATGACGACTTTGTAAATGCGTGAATTGGTGAAACTCCAGATGGAACTTGTTCCTCAAGTCCCAGGGTATGTATGTGTGTGTTCAGTCTGGGTCAGAGCCTTGTTTCTGGATTGGTACCAAGTCGTTTCTTCACTTCCATCTCCCTGTCTGAAATTAAAAATGTATCCTTGGCTGGTAATAACCTTATTGTGTCTGTCTTTTTTAAAAAAACCAGGCTTAAAGTTACCTGGGTGGTGGTAGTGGTGATTGTGGCTGTATTTAGAGTCAAATTACACTTCTGGAAACCCAGTAAGAGAACTTAAATTTAGGATTTGTTTCAGTTGGTTGTGTATGGTAGGGCTCTGATTATGATACTCCCAAATGTCTCTTTTTAAACTTTTGAGATGCAAAATTGCTAACTTGGAATATTTGAAGTAATTCCCCAGGTAGCCTTTCTATATAGGGTTGGATCCAATACAGGCTAAACCTCCCCCCTGTAGCTGTCTCCATATCCCCAACAGCTGCTTCTGAGGGTGCCCGGATGCAGCAGTGCAGTGTTAGAGTGCAAGGGGAAAATCAGGAAGAATATTTTTTCCCCATCTTGCATAATCTCTTAGGCAAATGAAGAGCTTTGAGGAAGAGCACGCATGATGCAGTGGTTAGAGTATTGGATTAGGACCTGGGCCAACCAGGTCCAAATCTCTGCTCTGCCATGGAAGTTCATGGGGGAATTTGGGGGGCCTCCACAATCTCTCAGCCTAGGCTACCTCACAAGGTTGTTGTTGTGAGGATAAGGTGGAGGAGGGGAGACCAATGTGAAAAGTCTAGGGACAATTAGGGAGAAAAGTGAGATGTAAATAAAGAAAATAACAGTAAGAATCCTCCCTCCCTGCTGCATGCCCACCTTCTACCTGAGATTCCTGATTCCTGAGATTTTCCTGATTCTCAAGAAGAGCTTTCCAGATAGGGCTGCCAGCCTCCAGGTGGGACCCGGGGCTCTCCTTGAATTAGAATTTATCTCCAGATGACAGAGATCAGTTCCCCTGGAGAAAATGGCTGCTTTGGAAGGTGGACTGTGTGGCATTATATCCCAGTTTGGTGTAGTGGTTAACTGTGCGGACTTTAATCTGGGAGACCTGAACTTTAATCTGGGAACTCCTCCACTTGCACCTGCTGGATGACCTTGGGCAAGCCATAGTTCTGGCACAGCTGTTCCTGAAAAAGAGCAGTTTCTGTCAGAGCTCTCTCAGACCCGCCTACTTCATAGGGTATCTGTTGTGGGGAGGGGAAGGGAAAGGAGATTGTAAACCGCTCTAAGACTCCTTTGGGTAGTGAAGGGTGGGGTATAGATCCAATCGCCGCCTCCTCCTCCTCTTCTTCTTCTCTGAAGTTCCTCAAAATCTCCAAATCCTGCCCTTCCCAGACCCTCCCCCCAATCTCCAGGAATTTCCCAATCTGGAGCTGGCAACCCTTTTCCAGAACATTCCAGAGGCAGGCAAAGGGTGGTGAGGGAAAGGGCAGAGTTCTATTCCCCAAATTAATTCTATTCACTGTTGATTCGATTCAGCCGTAGAGGGGAAAGAGGTATAAAGCCAACATCTAATGCCTGCCCCTGAATCTCAGATTACCTTCCTCACTCAAAGTGGCGCTGAGGAAAAAAGCTTTCTGATACTTTTAGGAGGGAAAATGCAGGCTAGCCTCTGTGGGCAAAGGATCCAGATATTTCCCAATTGCTTGTTCTATTTCTCCCTAGAATTGTGTCTTGCTTGACAAGGATGCTTGTTGAAACCTGTTCAGTTGGTCTCTGCTTCTTTAGACACTCTTTCCTAAGAAAGAATGCGCCAAGGGATCTAATTTTTTCCTCTCATAAAAAAAAGAAGTGGGATGGTTGTGGACGATGTCACAAAGTGGCCCCATAAAGGCCTTTTTTATTGAGTGAGTAAGTTTTGGCTCTTGGGGAGAAAATGGGGAGGTTGTTCACTTGGGCTACGTAAAGTGGTGATGAAGAGAATTTTGCTCACTCATAGAAACATTAGCCATTAGCCAGGAACAAACTTGATGTGGTATGGAGTTTCATGCCCCTGCTTTTTTAAAAAAATAAATGAAAAGGTGCCTTGGTGTGCTACAATTTGGAACAGAAGAACAGCAGAGGTGCTTAACCCTTTCCCCTGCTGCTGTTTGTATGTAAAACAAAATTAAAAATCACCTCTGACTGTTTCTCAGTCAGGGAAAAGAGAACAGTGTCACAGCACAGACTCATAGAGCTGGACTGAGGAACCCCTGACCCAAAGTTTTATGCCACTAAGCTGCAAGAGAAGAGAAGAAGAAGAAGAGAAGAGATTGGATTTATACCCCGCCCTTCACTACCCAAAGGAGTCTCAGAGTGGCTTACAAACTCCTTTCCCTCCCACTCCCCACAACAGACACCCTGTGAGGGAGGTGGGGCTGAGAGAGCTCTGACAGGAACTACTCTTTTTCAAGAACAGCTGTGCCAGAGCTTGTGACTGACCCAAGGTCACATCAGCAGGTGCAAGTGGAGAAGTAGGGAATCAAACCTGGTTCTCCCAGATTAGAGTCCACACACTTTACCACTATACCAAACTGGCTCATATTAGTTAATGAAACATGTATCCTAGAGGCATCAGTTTATCTTCCAGCCTGTCAGTGGAATGGGAACCTTCTCCAAATCTTCCTGTGTGCTGAAATGTATCTCAATATTATGAGGTAAATTTTCACACCCCAAGAGAAGAAGTTAGGATATGTCCTTGTGCCTTAAACATACATTCTTTTACTGTAGCTGATGAAGGGAGCTTTGACTCTTTATACCCTTGACTCTTTATACCCCCCCAAAAAATCTTGTTGGTCTCTAAGGGTCTACTGGACTTGAATCCAGCTGTTCTACTGCAGACCAACATGGTTATCCTCTGAAACGATTCTTTTATTTTGTTATATATAGAAATATGTGTCCCACTTTTCTTCACTCATAGCTAAGTCACAGCACAGAGCTCTGCAGAGTTAGGGTCAAACTAAGCCCTGCTATGTTGAAGAACAGCTGGCCAGTCTCCAGCCTCTTGCCTCTCAGCTCCAGGGTCTCTTGGAAGAGACGGGTTTTCTAGACTCATTTCAGTTTGGCTTAAAGCTGGGGTTGATACAGAGACTGCTTGGATTGCCTTGGTTGATGACCTCTACTGAAAACTAGATTAGGGGAAAGTAACCCTCCTGGTTCTACTGGATCTCTCAGTGACCTTCAGTACTCTCATCCATAGTGTCCTGAGCTGCTTCTTGGGACTAAGGGGCACCATGTTACAGTTGTTCAAGTCCTATCTGGGAGGTGGGACTTAGGAGGTGGTGCTGAGGGATTTCTGCTCTGTCCTGTGGCCATTGACCTGTGGGGCTCCGCAGAGTTCAATCTGATCCCCCATGCTATTTAATATCTACATGAAGGTGCTGGTTTTGCCCTACGTAGCTTAGCACTGGGGTATCCTAAGGACTGTCTTCTGACTAGAGATGCCAGCCTCCAGGTGGGGCCTGGGGATCCCCTAGGATTGCAGGTCATGTCCGGACTACAGAGATCAGTTCCCCTGAAGAAAATTGATGGTTTGTACGTTGGATTCTATGGCACCGTACCCCACTGAAGTCCCTGCCCCCAAATCGATAGGAATTTCCCAACCTGGGTCTAGCAACTGTATCCCCCCACCCCCTACTGGTGGCCAGAGGGAACTTGGCAACCCTAATCTCCCTTTTTAGTGGCAGCCCCACGATTATGCAACAACCTCCCATGGGAGGTGTGCGTGGCCCCCCTCACTTTTAATCTTTAGGAGGGCAGCTGAAGAAGGTCTTATTTAGCATGGCATTTGATTAATTTGGTGGCAGTCTTAAATTGTGGTTTTAAATTCTGCTTTTTATGATTGTTGTTTTATTTGCTAAGATAGCCTTGAGATCTGTAAAGTAGAAAGGCAGATAATAAATGTTTTAAATAAATAAAATAAATGACACATTATGCTTTTTAATGTGCTGTGTCCAGGTTTCTTGTAACTAACTTGCTTCCCCACAGTTACACAGCAACGGCAAGGAAAGACATTTTAAAAGTCCCCTGGAGCCTGATTGGGCTTGGGACAACAGCCTATGGTTGCCAACTATGGGTTGGGAAATACCTGGAGATTTTGGGGGTGGACCCTGTGGGATGAGGGGCTTAGAGAGGGGCAGGACCTCAGTAGGGTATAATGCCATAGAGTCAACTCTCCAAAGCAGCCATTTTAACCAGTGGAACTGATCTCTGTCGTCTGGACTAGAGATAAGTCCTAATTCCAGGAGCTCTCCAGGTAAGGTTGCCAGGTGCTACCTTTCTGCCAGCTGAGGATCCAAGGGTCCTGTCTGGGAGTTCCTGCCACGTGCACAAAGCACATGAGGTGCAATGACATCACCTGGAAATGACATCATCATGTCACCACCATTGTGGGGGGTGATGGTCTAGTTTTTGGGCAAAACTCTATGGTTTGTAGCTGATTTCACTGTACAGTTTTGCCCAAAAACTAGAGCATCACCCCCCACAATGGCAGTGGCATGATGACATCACTTCTGGGTGACATTAGCATCCTGCTTTTCAGGGCTTCCCCACGCCAGCCATCTGGCCAGTGGTGGGGAAGAATCCGTAAAATCGGGGGAACCCCTGCCCAGATCGGGTGCCTGACAATCCTGTCTCCAGGTCCCAGCTAGAGGTTGGCAGCCCTATGTTTTCTCTAGCTGAAATAGCTGGAAGTAGCCCTTTCCCTTGCTCTGGAACTGCACATGGAATGCACGGGAACCCAGACCCAACTTGTCAGAAAATGTAACGTGTAATTTGGCGGTTGCGCCAGTCTAGATCCAGCATTGCTCCAAGGGCCTTAGACTAGAGCAGCTCTCCATGTACTCTCAGAGCCTTTTACATAACTAATTCATCCAAATATTAAATCCCAAATCAGAATGCAGCCCCGCTACATGCAGCTCCCTTAAATCAAAATTCTGGCAATACTCAGTCCAGTGTCTTGTGCCATTGTCTACTGCAATGGTCACAAAGGCAGATTTCTCCGCGCAACCGTTGCCATGACCTTTCCAAAGCGTCATGTGATACCTTTTGCTGTGCCCATCAGAACACCTGTCTATATAGATCCCTGGGCCATGGGATCCTGCTCCTATATTTAAATGGCTAGGCACCCCTGGATTAGACCGTACCGACAAAAATAATTCCAAGCGTAAACATAAGACAGGTGAATAAATAAGACCGAGTCATGTATGACTGACTACATCTAAAGTGAAGCTCAAAATAGAGCCAGCAAACACGAAGATGAAGCTTTCTTTCTTCACTTCACAATGAGCACAAGCTCTTTGTTTTTAGGAATCAGAGATGATTTACCAGCTCAGAATATTCATGTTTATGCCCTGTTGAGACTGCATGCATAAATGTGACCCTTGACAGGGAGAGAGAGCCTAGTCCTGATGTACTAGATTCCAGTCTAGCAGGACCTTAGAGACCAACAAGATTTTGGGGTTATAAGCTTTGACTCTCGAAAGCCATATCCCCAAATCTTGTTGGTGTCTAAGGTGCTACTAGTCTCAAACCTATGTGTTCTACTCCAGAACAACACAGCCACACTCTGAAACTATCTTCATGGACTGAATATGATTGAGAAGACCAAGGGTGATGGTGGTGGAATTGCCTCACAACTTCTTTTTGTACACACATGACAAATATAGTGCTTAATTTTTCCCCAGTCTTTCAGTATTCACCAACTGACAGCAATGCTGATCCTGTGAACTTAGGCAGATCATGAGAGGGAGGGCAGGAGGGGTTGCATCAGTGCTTAGTTCTTGTGGTCCTTTCATACACGCCCAGGGAAATGCCGATCACCACTTTGAGGTCAGGAAGCAATTTTTGTCCAGGCCTGTTTGGCTGGAGATCCTGGAGGTTTTTTGTCACTTTCTGGGTGTGGAACACTGTTCACTGGGGGGTGTGGGGGGGAGGTATTTGTGAATTTCCTGCATCGTGCAGGAGGTTGGACTAGATGACCCTGAAGGTCCCTTCCAACTCTATGGTTCTATGATTCTGTGATGGGGAAGGGAAATTCCCAGAAGGCAAATGGAGATTGTGAAACAGAAAATGTCAAAAACAGTGTTACCTTAAAGTTTAAACCCTGGTTTCATATATTAGAAATCTGAACTGTTTGTTATCTGAGATAAATTCACTTTCAGTGCCCTTCTAAGCTGAGCTACATCTTGGCAAACACTTTGTTATTGTTCAGTCACACAGTCGAGTCCAACTCTTCGCATCCCCATGGACCAGATCACGCCAGGCACTCCTGTCTTCCACTGTCCTCTGAAGTTTGTTCAATTTCATGTTCGTTGCATCGATGACACTGTCTAACCATCTCATCCTTTGCCGTCCCCTTCTTCTTTGACCTTCAATCTTTCCCAGCGTCAGGGTCTTCTCCAGTGAGTGCTCCCTTCTCATTTGGTGGCCAAAGTATTTGAGCTTCAACTTCAGGATCTGGCTTTCCAGGGATGATTTCTTTTAGGATTGACTGATTTGATCTCCTTGCAGTCCAAGGGACTCTCAAGAGTCTTCTCCAGCACCATAGTTCAAAAGATTCTATTCTTCGGCGCTCGGCCTTCCTTATAGTCCAACTCTCGCAACCATACTTAGAAGGGTAGAACTCTGCTTCGTAAGGCACTCATTAAAATCTCTTGGGCAAATGTGAATATATATTTATGTAGGATCTCAGGCTAGCCCAATCTCACCAGTTCTCAGAAGCTAAGCACGGTCAGCTCTGGTTAGCGTTTGGATGGGCGACCACCAAGGAAGTCCAGGGTTGCAATGCAGAACCAGGCAATGGCAAACTACATCTGTTCATCTCTTGCTTTGAAAATCCTACGGATCACCATTTGTTGGCTGCAACTTGATGGCACTTTCCACCACCAGCAAATCAGACATGCCTTGACTGGGATGGCCCAGGCTAGCCTGACCTTGCCAGGTCTTGGAAGCAAAGCAAGGTCGGCTCTGGGTGAGACACCACCAAGGAAGCCCAGGGTTGTGACACAGTGGCAGGCAATGGCCGACCACTTCTGAATGTCTCTTGCCTTGAAAACCCTACAAGATCACCATAAGTCAGTGGTGACTTAATGGCACTTTCTACCTACACCAAATCAGACACGCCTTGACCAGATGACCCAGGCTAGCCTGATCTTGTCAGGTCTCAGAAGCAAGGTGGGGTGGGCCCTAGTTAGCACTTGGATGGGAGATCACCTATGGAGTCCAGGGTTACTACACAGAGGCAGGCAATGGCAGAAACCACCACTGAACATCACTTGCCTTGAAATCCTGCAGGGTCACCAAAAGTCAGCTGTGACTTGAAGGCAAAAAAGAACAGAAAAGAAAAAGGATCTCAGGACTACATGCATGTGGCTCTTTGTTTCTTCATTTTTTTATTCTAAACATTTTTATATTGTCTTTCCACCCAAATAGAGTCCAGCGCTATCCTTATAACAGCCCCTGTGAGTTAGAGTATGCTGAGAGAGAGAGAGAGAGTTCATGGGCAAAAGTCACCCAGTACCGTTTCATGGCTGAGTAGAAATCAAACCGAACAGTGCAATCCTAAGAAAACCATCCTAGCGGTAAGGTCCATTGAGCAGACTGGTGTGTAGGATTCTGAGTAGACCCGCTCAGGATTGCTCTCTGGGTCTCCTAGACCAGCAGCACTCAAACCATTACATTACACTAGATCTTAGAAAATATATTTTGCTGATAAGATATAATGTTGCTGTCGGGCCTTGGCTTTCTATTTAATCTGCTGGGGAATCCTAATGCAGGGGGAACCGAATGCCGTGTAAAATCCAAACATTTATAAGGCTAATGATGAAAAACGATAGCCTAATAGGGCTATGGAGGGAAGCTGTTTATATATGTTCTAACAATGCCCAAAGTTATTGCAAGGAATAATATAATGTCTTTGATTGTATATCCCTTAGTTACACCACTGAGTACTTCTTAGGGAAGAAATTACTCTACACCTGTCATAATGCAACCAGAAGCAACGCAAACTCCAGGCTGTAAAGCTGCTTTCCTTACATTTCTGGGCATTGTTGAGGGGGAAAAAAACGCCATATGTCCGAAAGGCAACGAGGGGAAAGGCAGGTGCCCAACCGAGAGCTTGGCTGATTTCTTTGAAACACCCGTGGAGTTTCCCATGTATAATGACTTGGAGCTCATTAACCACATCCTCTGATGCAAGCTGTGGACAGAGGGGAGGCGGACACAGATTGGCTGGCCCGTCATTATTGTCCAACTCCCCTCTGCCCTGCCCCCAACCCTACGGTCCCCTGCTTCTTCTGTGTGACCTCTCTTTGGAGCCTGGATGGGAGCAAGGCAAAGGGAAGACACAGAAGCAATAAGTCAGCTAGGGAGCCCTGCACAATTAGGGTTGCCAGCTCTGGATTGGGAATTCCTGGAGATTCGGGGGTGGAGCCTTGGGGAGGGATCTCGGTAAGGAACATGCTCGACAGTCCACTCTCCAAAGCAGCCATTTTCTCCAGGGGCACTGATCTCTGCCATCTAGAGATCAGTTGTTGTGCCAGGAGATCGTCAGGCCCCTGTTGGAGGTTGGCAGTCCTACTGCACATTTAGGGTGGCTTCTGGGAACTTCCTCCCGCTTGCATGGAGCATGTTACATAAGCCCTCCCCGAATCCACATAAAGTTTCATTGTCTCAATGCAATGCTGCTAGCTAAAATCCTCAATGGAAGAAGAAGAAATGCAGGCAGTTCCCAGATTTAAGGGAAAAGATACCCACATCATGTGCTCATGTACTGAGCAGGACTCATGGAGTTCACAGGCCTTTCTTCTTTAGTCTGGTGAAAAAGAAAACCTGTTTCTTTTTGTTCACACATGTGCAGTAGTGTTGTAACGCAATTGCCATGTGGAAGCACCAGTGATTCAGAGAATAGGAAATGTGTGCAAAATCCAAGCAACTACCACTGTGCCACAACCACAGCCCCCCCCCGCCAACCATGAAATGGCAAAAGTAAACTTCCCAGTAGAACTTACAAAACGCAAACACCAGCGCTCCTAACATACTGATTTGTGTACTGAAAAAGGATTCAGAATTGCATGGTTTTTGGACAAGGAAAAGTTAAATTCTACTTTTCCCCTTCAGTGCTGGGTTGGCGAGGGAAATAACTCACCAGCCAGACCTCCCGTATTGACAGTTGAACAATGCAACTTTAAAAATGCAGAATGCATCTGGAAAAGAAGAGTGGTGATGTGAATGAGGTGGGTGGGGTGAGCATGCAAGGGTGAAACTGGAAATGTCTGTATGGCGGGAAAATAACTTCACAGGCCCTGGGATTTCTCCACTAATAAACTGTGAGTTCAGATCCAAGGGTTTTTTTAAAAAAACAAAACTCACTAAAACTGGGGATTCCAAAAACGCAGGATAGGAAGGAGAAAACTTCAGGTCTGTGCCTGGTGAGGAAAACTCTATTGTGGAAAATTTCACATAACACGCAGATTTAAAAATGTCAATGTGTGAAATCTGACTACTGTGGAAATGGTCAGAGAGTTTCTGCTCGTCTGTTTCAGCTACAAAGAGTGTGACGGACAAGCTAAATTTCACCTCTCTCTAAGAGAAACCAATGAGAGCTAATGGAATGTTGAGAAAGGAATATTTGGAAAACAGCAGTTCAAAAAATGACAGGAGTTGATATCAGAGGAGTTGATAGCTTAAGAGATGAAGAGGAAAAAAAGGAGGATGTCTAGAACATTGAAGAACCATTGCTTAGAGCAGGCTGAAAATAGTCGATTTGTAACCAAGGGATCTCAGTTGCAGGAACAGGATCTCAGTTCAAAAGTTCAATGGAAGTAAAATGTAGTTACTTATACCTTACTTTCCTCAGTGTTATGTTCAGACCATAAATAAAAAGTTAACTTCTTGTTTAGATTAACCCTGTGGGCTGCGTGTCTAAGGGAAAGATGTACACAAACATAATTTCATATTTTGGTCTATGTTGTTCAGTTGCACGATCAAGTTCCGACTCTTTGTGACCCCACGGACCACATCACGTCAGGCCCTTCTGTCCCCATCATCCTCCGGAGTTTGCTCAACTTCATGCTCGTTGCATCAATAACACTCACTGTCTAACCATCTCATCCTTTGCCATCCCCTTCTTCTTTGACCTTCAATCTTTCCCAGCATCAGGGTCTTCTCCATTGAGTGCTCCCTTCTCATTTGGTGGTCAAAGTATTTGAGCTTTAGCTTCAGTATCTGGCCTTCCAGGGAACAGTCAGGTTTTATTTCTTTTAGGATCGACTGATCTGATCTCCTTGCAGTCCAAGGGACTCTTCAAGAGTCTTCTCCAGCACCATAATTCGAAAGCATCTATTCCTTGGCGCCTGGCCTTCCTTATGATCCAACTCTCACAAACATTCATTACTACTGGGAACACCACCGCTTTGGTCTATACACGTATGTATATTATAGGATACAAATGAATGCTGGCAGCGAGTGACTGGAACAGTGTTTGAGCTTCAACCCCAACAACTCTGTATGAGTGAGGGCTTTAGAAAAGAGTGAGAGTCCAGTAGCAACTCAAAAGACTAACAAAATATGTGGCAGCAGGGTAGGAGCTTTCGTGAGTCATGGCTCACTTCTTCAGATACAGCTTGTTATTAAACGGGCTGGACTACCCTCTCTGTAGACGTCTCTGGGTGTGAGAGAGAGGACATAAGAACATAAGAGAAGCCAATGTTGGATCAGGCCAATGGCCCATCTAGTCCAACACTCTGTCACACAGCGGCCAAAATATACCAGGTGCCATCAGGAAGTCCAGCAGTGGGGCCAGGACACTAGAAGCCCTCCCACTGCTGCCCCCTCCAGCACCAAGAATAGAGTGCATCACCTGCCCCAGACTGAGAGGACCTGAGGTGTGAAATGGTCATGGCTCACTGTCTATTTGAAAAGAGACAAGAAGGGTGATGACCGTGATGTTCTGCCCCTGGACCTGGGGATGAGAAGTTGCGGAGGATGGAAGGCACTCTGCCTGAATGGAAAGGAGTGTCACAAAGAGGTTTTTTTGGGATGGCAGCCTCAGGTCTTTATTGTATTTCCTTTTTTTGCTGTGATTTTGGTAGCACTGGATGCCACAGACTCCCATGGACTTCTTACTCAGCCCCGTGACTCACAGATCCCATCCCAAATTCTTCTTTGTTGGGTCCTCTCTTGCAGACGAGTTTCCAGAATTTAAATCTGCTCATGGCATCCTTGGAATTGGCATTACAGTGCAACTTGGTAGCTGCTGGTGACTTTTGAAGCCGTGAGTCATTTTCTGCAGCTGTAATCTTTTTTTAAAAAAAAGTTAACAAGGGTCAAAGTTTATTGCCAAAAGTTTTTTGTATTGGCCGGGGCATCATAAAGCTTAAGAAGCCGCCTCTATTTTTCTCCAGACTTCGCAGCCTGAAAACCACACCCTCATTAAACACTTCCGCAGCCCTCTTTGACCCAGATTTTTCAGAAATGTCTGCCGTCATCAGAGGGTCTCCAGTCAAGAGTTCCCAGACAAATAACTACTGCAGATGAGTCCGTTCTGGGTTTTGCAGGGGATACCCTGGGAAAAGAGCTGTCCTGTGAAGGTGGTTGGGTGGTTTGTTCTCATTATTTTGTATTGGATTGCAGTCTCCATTTCTTATTTCCAAGGTTTCCAGGATCTTGATTCTATTTCATTGTATATTCAGATACACACACACACAGCCAGTGGTTTCAATTCTTTGCTTTTTCTCTGATGGTTTTGTAGATTTGCTTGCACTGTGAATATACACTGGCTGAGTTCAGACTGGCAGTTTGAAGTGCGAGGGAGTTGTGGCAAAAAGACCCGGCACAACCTGTTCCGAGGTTTTCCCGGTCACACTGCACCGACTGATGTGGGAGCATACCGGGAAGGACACGCAAGGGAGCATTCGCACTGTTGGCCCACCCCTAGCGGAGACATGGCTGTAAGTGGCTTTTTTAAATAATCCGGTTATATGTCCATCCATCAACGTTAATGGCTGCTGTTCAGTCTTGGTCAGCAGCAATTCACCTGTGCACATTGTTGCACGGCCCCATGGGAGCTGAAGTTTCCTACCCCTTGGTGCCATTTGACTACCTGACCAAGCATCTGTGACCCAAGCGTCATTTCTACTTGCTTGGTAGGTGCAAAAGTGGCCACCGGGCAGAAAGGAACAAAACTCCACCACCACAGATACTACGCAGCCATAGAGCTGCTTAGCGTGCTGTTCATGTCAGATGGTCACGAGACATGAAGACTCTGAGGCTCAGCTGTCAAAGACCATGGGCTGGATCCTACGGATTTGTTCCACTAGAGCAAGGGTCCACAATGTGGTGCCCAATGGATTCCATGGTGCCTGCTGACACTTCTTCTGGCAGCTGCCAAGTGTTTTTAGGAAGTGGGGCCAGGTAAGGCTTTTGCTCAGCAAGGCTTTTGATTGGCTATTAGAGATCTGATTAGTTCAACAGGGCTTTTAAAAAAAAAATATTGCTTTGACGGCCGCTGCCTCCACAGCACAATGATCTGCACTGTGTGGCTGAAGTTAAGCAGCTGCAAACATTTTGTGGCTGGCTCCAGCTCCGGCAGCAGCTGTTTTACGGCAGCCATCTTGTCGCCATGCCATGTCACAATTCCAAAGGGGCCTGGAGGCTCAGAAAGGTTGGGGACCCCAGTGCGAGAGGCAGCATCTTCCTCTGGGACCAGGGGCTTCCCTCCAGTGCTAGGAGCTCTCCCCCCCCCCGTGTCAGAGGATGCCATTGAAACTTTTTTCTCCCCACGTCTGGCTCTGCATGCACCTTCACTTGCGTAACGATGCTGCTCCAGGGCTCTCCCTTCTGGATCCAGAACAACTCGGCTTCCAAGGACACTGATCCACTCGCTAATAAGGCCCCAGAGAGGAGCTCAAGCAACTAGTACAGCTGCGAAGCGCAAAAGCAACTGTAATGGAGGACGGTCGCTACCATTAGCAGAACAAACTCAAAGGATCCAACCCAGTACACTCACCGGCTGAACATGCTCAAGTACTCAGCAGGCCTAATTACGTCTGCCGAAATAACAAAAAGAGCCTTGCAGCGCCTCTAAGTCTAACAAAATTATTATGACATAAGCTTTCACGAGCACCGGGCTCTGCTTCACCAAAGCTTATGACACAATGAATGTGTTTTTCTTTCGAGTGCCAAAAGACTCCTTTGTTATTTTGGTTGCAGCAAAACTAACACAGCTACACCCCTCTGGCAACGGTTCTTGTGTATAACCTTTCCGTGACCGTTGGCCGTAATCGTTAAAAATGGAGCTTCCATATTCCGCAGCAGTATGCCGGGGACAAAGGACAACTGTCTCCGTTCTGTAAGCTTCCAGGGGTGTCTGGCTGGCCATTTCTAGAGACAGAAGACGGGTCTAGACAGATTTTTGGCCTGATTCAGCAAGGCATTTCTTACTTCCTTCAATCCCACTTTCCCATCAGCTGTCAGAAGAGCACAAAGTGTCTGATTCACAAAAAAAAACCCCAAAAGCCATCTCAATCCTGTGCTTACCTTTCCTACATGGTCTATTTGGGCTTCAAAGGGATTTTGTTATGTTCCCCGGAGCCTGCTTTAAACCCCTCGTTATAATGATGGGGACTCTGAAGGGTGCTGTTTCAGAGAAATGCTGTCCCATAATAGCGTCGTTGCTGTGGAAAATCCGATGTTATTTGGCCATTCGCTCAGAGATCTCTAAGCAATCAAGACATTTGCCTCAAGGCTGCACATTCAAAGCTACAGGCAAAACCCTCTGGACATAATGATTGGGCATTTATGCAGAACTAAAAACTGGAACAGCTGAGCTGGAGATCTATGAATAGCAAGCATGCCTTGGAGCACAAAAGACAGCCCTCTGAAATAAAAAAGGGGTTTATAATGGTTCTGACATCTGGTACATCAAGATCATGCAACGGTTGCGGTAACTTTCTTTGTGAGTGTGCATGTGTGTGTGTTCGAACCATGTTTGCAAGAACTCCAGTGTTTCCGTGCCGGCAAGAAGGGAACCCTTGAAGCACTGCTGTGCAAATAAAATAAAATAACATTTTTTAAAAAAAAAAATCATCGTATTAATCAAATGGTGCTTCTGGTGAAATCTTGAGAAGATACATCATTTCGAATCAAAATAGCCATGGAACAAATTTATCATCGCTTCCTGTTCTGACCCCCACTCTCGACACTTTCTCAAGGGGGTGATTTGATGAGTCCGAAAAGCCTTGATGCTAATGTTAACTGAGGCGTGTCTTCTGATACGAGAAAGCACAGAAAATTGGCCCTAAGCGGTCTCTCGCCGGAGGGAGAGACTAACGAAATCTGGAATGACTTGGATCAATAGCAAGTCGGGGGCACGGAGGGTTGAGAAATGAAGGGTGATGGGTGCTGTGTGTGTTTGTGTCTGTGTGGTTTTTGTGTGTTTTAGAGAAAGGGAAGGATTTGGTTTTCAAAGTCTTCTGCAGAGCCCTAGATTCATCAGGAGTCCCGAAAAAGAAAAGCCTTCTTGTAGGATGTGCTCTGGTGGACACATTCAGGATACAAAGGTATGAGAAAGAGACTGAAGGCAAGAACTACGTTCCTGGTGCCTGGTGTGATCTAGAGGCAGACATGTAGTTGGTCCAGGGAAGTAGGGTTGCCAACTCCAGCTTGAGAAATTCCTGGAGACTTGGGGTGGTGGTGCCTGGGGAGACTAGACTGGGAAGGGATATAGTGTCATTCTAGGGGTTCTGTTGCTTGTAGACTCTTTGGTATACTACAGAACAGTGTTCCCCCTAAGCTGCATTAGTGTGAGCTAGCTCACAGTTTTTTAGCCTCCAGCTCACACATTTTTGTCTTAGCTCAGGAAGGATGGGCTCCAGAGCAAACCAATTTATGCAGCAGCCAAGTCGCTCCCTCACAACTTTAATGCCAGGCGCTCACAAGGTAGAATTTTTGCTCACAAGACTCCACAGCTTAGAGGGAGCATTGCTACAGAGTCTGCTCTGCGAAGCCACCATTTCCTGCAGGGAAACCCATCTCTGTGTTCTGGAAAGCAGTTGTCATTCCAGGAGAACTCAAGACCCCACTGGGAGGTTGGCAACCCTACAGGCAAAAGCGAGCAAGGAAAACCCAGTGAATTGAGGTGAAAGGCACAGGTAAGCATCTGGAGAACAAGCAAGGTGTTGAAAAGGGAGAGGGAGCTTCCCTCGTCCTCACGCAAGAGATGAGTTGGTTGGGCCGAGGAGCTAACTGAGAGCCTAAAACTTGGAGGGGCCTGGAGGAAAGAGATCCACCTGGAAGATCAGCTGAGCAGGGGAGTGGATGCTTGCAGCTCAAGTGGTGCTCTCCAAGCTCAGATCTCAGCACTGCAGGTTGTCAGGTGTGGATCCTGTGGCGATGAGCCCTTGTTTGAGATTTCTTTTCAAGAACGTTAGTCGGGCAGCCACCAGATTTGCTCTAGTCCATAATCTTAATAGAAAGGTGCTTGTGGCGCTTTTGCAATGCAAATAATTCCCAAAGTGGTTTACAAAAAAAAAGAGGAAGTTAAAATTAAATTAGGCAAGATATCAAAGAATAAAATGACAGTTGTTTGGGGGGTTTTCGCTGGCAAGTGACTGCTGACTTATGGTGACCTCTTTGGGGTTTTCAAGGCAAGAGACTGGTTTGCCATTGCCTGCCTCTGTGTCACGACCCTGATATTCCTTGGAGATCTCCCTTCTAAATATTGACCAGGGCCAACCTGCTGAGCTTCTGAGATCTGACAAGGTCGGGCTAGCCTGGGCTACCCCAGCATGTGATAAAATGGCAGCGCAAGATAAAAAAAAACCCTTCAATTACTAAATGCACATTAAACAGAAGATTCTAACTTTCTTCAAAAACAAGACACAGAGGAGCAAAAGGGATTCTCCAAGGAAAAGAACTCAGAATTATTGCATCAGTGAAGGCTCTGCGTCTAGCAGAGACTGATCTTGCTTCCACAAAAAGTGGGACATGAAACAGCGCCTTCTCATTTATCAAGAAGGCTGATGTGGGAGAAGATATTCCTTGAGAAACTCGAGAAAATGACTTAGACCGTTCGTGGTACAGTAGTTAGAAAGAGTGTTGGGTTAGGATCTAGGAGATCCAGGTTCTAATCTCCAGTCTGCCATGGAAGCTTGCTGGGTGATCTTGGGCCAGTCACACGCTGTCAGCCTAACCTACCTCACAGGGTTGTTGGGAGGATGAAAGGGAGGAGAGGAGAACAACATAAGCCATTTGGGTTCCCTTTATTGGGAAGAAAGGTGAAGCCTGTCCTGCTGGTTCAAAAATGGTGAGCCATGAATTTCTATCAAGAACTGCTGGACCATCTTCAAAGGCAGCCCTGGGTGGAAAGTATTGCAGCAATCCAGGCTGAAAATCACTTGGCAGTGGTAAGATCTCCCTTTCCCATATGGCTCAGTTGCATCATGGAACTATCCCAGGCACTTCAGAATTTGCAATGGACCATTTTCGCTACTGCCGGGCTTCTCTGTGACCTGGCAACCTTGTTGCCCATCCACCATAGAGTTTAACCTGGCTGTCCAGGATGTTATCTACTGTCTGTGGCTTGTTGTTTCTGTACTATAGTTGACCTCCTTTGGTTCCTCCAGGAACTTGACTCTTTGGAGGACAGGTTCAGTTTCTCTGATGATGGTGTAAAAATGCATAAATAATGCCAACTCAGTAAATATCCAAATGCAAAAATATTTGCATGCATTCACATATAACATTTATAATATGGCTTTGTGGCTAGAATGAACAGAGATACTGGCTTGGATCCACCAGAACGTTTCAGCAGACAGATGGCTTTCTACTCATGGAGTGCAATTTTCTCACCTTGTTGGCAGCCCCAAATAAGCCACAAAGTGGGAAGGAAGAACTTATCCATCTAAACAGTAATCAACCTGTAGAATTCACTACCACTCGACGTAGTAATGGCCAATAGTTTAGTTGGCATGAAAAGTGGATTAGATCACAGAGGACAGGTCCAATGATTGCTGTCAGTCATGATGAGTAAATGGAACCTCTTTGTTCCAAGGCAAAAACTTTGGGTGTTAACAACAGAGGGAGGACTTGGCGCTTGTGCCCTGCTTATAGGCCTTTCAGGGAAACCCCAGTGAAAAGGCTGCTGAATTAGATGGCAAATTGGTCTGACCCAGGAGGATGCTTTTATGTTTTATGTCCAGAATAACAATTGCCAGAGAACCAGGGTAATTCTCATCTGTTCTGATCACATATTTCTTGAATAAACCATTTGGAGCTGGGATCCCCACCTTCTGCGCTTGTGGGCATCTTTGGCATTCTGACACTGGATGGTGGGTGCAACCGTGAAATGGCTGCCACAAGAGCCAGTGACAATATGGCTGCCACAGCAGATGTAACCGACCACAAAATCTCAGGGAATGAGGTCTTGCATAACACCTTCAACATTTCAGGTAGAAGATCTGTTTAACAGGGTGCCTTTTTAAATGAAGCTATCATTGAAAAATATCTTCTTGCATACACATAGCTAAGCTTCATTCATAACAGTGAAGATCCTTGTGCTGTGCGGCTGCTGGAGCAACTTCTCAAAAATCTGCACAGCCAATCAGATTTCCAACCTGCACAGCCGCCAATCAAAAGCCCCGCTGGGCAAAAGCCTCACTTGGCTCCACCCACTTTCTAAAGACAATTGGCAGGGCCCATGGGTACCATGCTTATTAGAGTATTGTGGGTTTTGCCATTCTGATTCAAATAAGAAATATTCATGATGATCAAGGACAGTTCTGAGGTAGGTCTTCTAACTTGTAAACGTTGGGGTTTCTGAGTTCAAGGGATAGGCCCATACTCAGGAAACCTGTTTACAACATTTGTTGTATGGAAGTATCCCCCAATACAGAATACACAAGCCTTGTGGAATTGTGAATGAAGCCTGTACATTTTGGTCTCCACTTTCCTAGGAACTCCTGTTTCTCCTGTTTCTATGTACATAAGGTGCCATCAACTGGTAGCCAACTTATGGCAACCCCAGCAAGGGGCTTTTAAGGCAAGTGAGAAGCAGAGGTAGTTTGCCATTTGTCTTCCTTAGTGGTCTCCCAATCAAGTACTGACCCTGCTTAGCCCCTGAAATCAGATAAGATTGGGCTATATCATCTTCCCTCCATCCTGCTTCTAAGGAACATGGGAACCAAAGGCTTTTTCAAAGGTGGGTCTTTCTTTGCAAGGGTGGTGTTAAAGTTAGTGCGGCAAACGTTTCTCTTTGCATAGCAAGCCGCAATAAGAAGACAAGCATCAGACTACCCAGAGGGAACATTTCACAAGGGCCTGTCCATTCCCAGAATGCCAGAGAAATCTGTCTGCTTATCTGTCCACCTGACTCTAATAAATAGCTGTATAGTTCCCCAGGGACATGAGGGGAAAAAAAGTAATACCCCCAAGGTACCTGCAAACATACCCTGGGGCAAAGGCCTTCCTTCTCATCGCCCTTTGCCAATCAATCCGGTCCCGTGATAAGGATCAAGATTCACCGGGATTTAGTGGCTAATCCCACTTATCCGCTGAGATTCCATTGATATCCAATTAAATGTCACCCGCTCTCACTCATTAGTGGGGATGTGGATTCTGAGAAGGCTTGGTCTTAAGAGCTCAGTGGAACTCTTTATTTATGAGTTGCTAAATATCAGGAGCTTTGCTTTCTTTCCACCTTTCTTTTGCAAGCAAGGAGGCCTCGGCATGCCAGCCTGAGGATGATCCCTTTCCAACAAACAAGCCTTCTGTTTTACCAGCTCTGCAGTTCACAAAGCCATTTAATCGCCAGGTAGCTGAGGATCCAATTGCTTTGTGATTTGTGGTAGAGGTGCTTGCAAAACGTAGTGCCTGCTGATTAAAGGAAATTACAGGCGAGCAAGAGAGAAAGAAAGAGTAATGCTTGCACTAATTGCGGCTTTCGGAATCTAATTCCACAGAAAGTGATCATAAAGCCCGTTATTACATACGTGCCTACCAATTAAGAAACAAGCCAATATTTGGGAAACAAAAGCCAAACTCGAGGATAGTTCTCTGTGTCTTGGTTTCTCTTTGACTGCGGGGCCCTGCGATGCTTTAGGACTTCATTTTCTCTTAGGCAGACAAGCCTCGGCTTGCGTCGCTGCAATCAAAGAGGCACAGTAGCATCAAGTTCCTCTTTTACCTGGCATAATAGGCTCATAACTGATGTAATATATACCAGTAGTGAAGGCATGATTGGCTGACTGCTCTGATGTCATGGCTGGCCCATAGCCACAGTGGGGCATTTAGGGGCGGTGCCCCCTCATTTGTGGCCCATGCCCCACAACTCCCACTGCCCCTGCTGTGCCTTTACTCATTTGCCTCGGCTGCTACAGGAGAAGGAGAGCTGGCCACCCAGTGCGATTAATACTTGGGGACTATATGGTCTGTTCTACAGTAGCGGCAGGCCTCACCTGCCTGTTACTGTAGCAGAGAGCACATACTCACTGAGTATTAATCGCACTGACCAGCTCTCCTTCTTCTATAGTGGCCGAGGCAAATGAGTGCGGCCAGCAGGTAAAGAAAGACCCTTCTATTCTCTGCCTGCCTGCCAATGGGAGATCTCTCTCTCCATTTCCCCCCCCTCTCTCCTGCCCCCCAAAATTTCCCAATGTCCCCCCACCAAAATTTTTCTGGCTATACCCCTGTGTCATGGAAGGGCAAGGCAAGTGTAGGCTGCCATTGTCTGAGGGACTTAAAACCCAGGAAGAGCAGGGAAGGCAGCAGAAAGAGGAGGGGGAGGAGATTGGATTATGATTCTATGATTATACCCCACCCTTCACTCAGCGTCTCAGAGCAGCTTACAGTCTCCTTTCCCTTCTCCTCCCCACAACAGACACCCTGTGAGGTAGGTGGGGCTGGGAGAGCTCTTTCCAGAACTGTCCTTGAGAGAACAGCTCTGACAGAACTATGGCTTGCCTAAGGTCATCCAGCAGCTGCAAGTGGAGGAGTGGGGAATCAAACCTGGTTCTCCCAGATTAGAGTCCGAGCACTTAACCACTACACCAAAGTGACTCTACACCAAACCACTAAGCAAACACTACACCAAACCAAAGTAGTAAGGCGCTGCCACTTCTAAAAAGGCAGCAGGCCACAAGAGACAGGAAAGATGAGATATAAGTTTTGGAAGATGGTGTGAGCCAGAGAGATGAGGGTTCATATAGTTACCTTATAGGTAACATTAGGGAACTAATCTTCCCAAGCACTATGGGGCCAGATTCGGTTCATGTCATGAGCTAAGGACTGCTTCCCCTCCCACACCATTTCCCATACATTGAGGCCTACAGTGGGGCAAAGACTCCTACATGGCAATTCTGGCTCAGGAAAATTTTACAGGATAGAAGGCTGAAGTCCCCCCTCAACCCTGCACTGTGCTTGTGAGCTGAATCCAGCCCCCCAGCACTTAGGAATATTAGTTCCTTAGATATTAGGTATGGCACAAGTCGGATCAAAGGACCCCCAACCTGACCAATGTCATGTGTGTGATACAGATGAGCCCTGAGTGGGAGAGGAGAAAACCAAGACTGTTTTAGTGATGTTCAACTGTTTTGATGCAGTTTGGTTTTAATGGTTTTTAAGGTGTATATCTTTTATTATGCATGCTTTTAATACATTAGCTGACTTGGTGGCCCTGCTGAGGTAGAAAGGTCTGATAGAAATTTTGTAAATGAATCAATACAAATCAATTATATATCTCCCCTCAGAATTCAGGCCCAGATGCTGGAAGGGATTGAGTTTGGCTGCATTCTTACCTTTTCCCTCAGGACTGTTTCCCATATCTTATATTGTATGCTGCAAATCTACATGAGAAACTGAGAAACCCCTCTTCCACAGAGGTATCTACGAAGATAAAATTCTTCTGGATGAGTGTCTATCTGTTTATCATCTATATCATCATCTATCTATCTATCTATCTATCTATCTATCTATCTATCTATCTATCTATCTATCTATCTATCATCTATCTATCCAGGGCTTTTTTTGTAGAAAAAGCCCAGCAGGACCTTATTAGCATAATAGGCCACACCCAACAGCAGAAACTCATTAGCATATTAGGCCACACCCCCATGTTACCAGAAGGGTGGTCATCCAGCCACACCCACCTTTTGCTTCTTATTCTGTTTACCTTGTTTGTTGTCAAAACCCAGGGCTCTTTTTGTAGCCGGAACTCCTTTGCATGTTAGGCCACACACCCCTAATGTAGCCAATCCTAATGAGTTTCTGCTGTTGGGTGTGGCCTGTTATGCTAATGAGTCCCTGCTGGGCGTGGCCAACTTGGGAGCCAGCTGGAGCTCCCTTTCTGTGCGTTCCTGCCCCCAAAATAGCCATCTCTCTCTCTCTCCCTCTCTCATCTATCTATCTGTCTGTCTGTCTGTCTATAATTTTACTGTGTTTCTATTAATGCAGCCTTATGAAGAATAAACTCTTCTTTGGTTATAGATGAAGAGGGGTAGCCATGTTAGTCTGTCTGTAGCAGTAGAAAAGAGTAAGAGTCCAGTAGCACCTGAAAGACCACAGATTTTGTTAGTCCTTAAGGTGCTACTGGACTTTTACTCTTTTCTTCTTCGGTCAGCAAGGGAAGGGCACCAGTCCACATCTTATTCTGTCCTGTCCTGTCTTTTTTTTTTTTTTTAGCAGACTCCTAATGAAGTGGTCTTGTCAAAAATCTAACCTTCCCGCCTCTCTGTCTTCTTCACTGGAGACCTGCCGCCTAATTCCATTAAAATGAATTTGCACATCACTATCGACGTTCGAGTTCAAAGAGACCGGAATGTTAACAATGCTGTAATGGACCCTGTGCTTATAAAACCCTCTTGCATAAAATCTAGCTTCTACTTTGATTTCATCTTTTCCAGACACTAATTTTGTTCTTTTTACGGTGCTCATTGTATACTGAGTAACTCAACAGTTTATAAAGATGACTCATGGACTGGAGCAGATAGATCCCAGCAAAATGTAGACGAAGAAGACAGGTCTATATTCTACTTAATCACTGAATGATAAGATGGCATTTGGGGTTACCAGGCAGACTTCTCTCTTTTAAAGGATTCTTCTGGAGTGAAACATCCCATATTTTACCTTAGGTCATCAGATCTTTACTTAACACAATGAAAGACCCATATCAAAATAAAAGCCAGTTGCTAATATGCTGATCAACCTCTTGCTCAGCTTAGATAAAATGCAAAACGGTGGTTTGATTACACTACTGTCAGTATGATTGTTTGAACACTGGCTGGTTCACTAACTATGCTTTGTTAGAGACCTTCAAGGCAAGGCTTTGTGTGATGTTTCATGGCACACAGAGACACCTGGCTACAGCAAAGGTAATGAAACTTGCACAAGCCACCTTGAGCAGGTTCTCCAGAGGGGTGGCAAATACCTACACTGGGACCTTTCTTGGCTCCCCCCTCCCACAGATCTCCATGAAACGCTGTTCCTGGGGGTGGGGGTAGAGGACCCCAAAGAACAAGATGAAGGGGATAGCAGTGTGAAGGGGGAGCTGGTGGAAAACTGTCAGTTTAGACTGGATGCAACCCTTTTTTTACATACACATCATCAGCGAGCTGAATCTAGTTTCAGAGGGTGGCCATGCCAGTCTGCACTGCAGTAGAAGAGCTAGAATTGAGCCTGCTGGCACCCTCGAGACCAACAAGGTTTTCAGGGTAATAGCTTCTGGGTAATCAGATATCTGACGAAGGGAGCTTTGAGCAGCCCTGTGGAAAAAAATCTTTTTGGTCTCTAAGGTGCTAGAGCTGAATTCTGGTTCCACAAACTAAGAGCCAGTTTGTTGTAGTAGTTAGGAGCGCAGACTCTAATCTGCGAGAACCGGGTTTGATTCCCCACTCCTCCACATAAAGCCAGCTGAGTGACCTTGGGTCAGTCACAGTTCTCTTAGAGCTGTTCTCTCAAGGGCAGTTTCTGTCAGAAGTTCTCTCAGCCCCACCTGCCTCCCAGGGTGTCTGTTGTAGGGAAGGGGAAGGGAAAGGAGATTGTAAGCCGCTCTGAGACTCCTTTGGGTAGTGAAGGGTGGAGTATAAATTCAATCTCTTCTTCTCTTGTAACCATAGACTTTCCACATGGGTGTTTTTCCCTGCATGGAAAGCAGGAAGTCCATGGATTAAGGCAGGGGCAGGGGCAGTGGGGGAGAGAAGAGCAAGAGTCCAGAAGCACCTTAAAGGCTCACAACATTTATGGCAGAGTGTGCGCTATCGTGAGCCACTGCTCATTTCTTCAGATATCTGAAGAAGTGAGCTGTGTGACTCACGAAAGCTCGTACCTTCTCACAAATGTTGTGAGTCTTTAAGGTGCTCCTGGACTCTTGCTCTTTTCTACTGCTACAGAAAAGAGCTACCCACAGCTACCCATCTTGATCTATCTGCAGGAAGGGGGGACATTCATTCTGCGCACAGTAACTCTATGTTTGGGGTTACGGGTATGCAAGTTGCATCTGAGTCATGGCCACCCTGTGAATTAATGACCTCCAGAGCATTTTATGACTAACACAGCCTTGCTCAGGTCTTATGCAAACTGAGGTCCATGGCTTCCTTGACTGAGTTCATCCATCTCAAGTTGGGTCTCCCTCTTTTCCCGCTGCCTTCAACTTTCCCCTTTAACGTGCAGAAGGCATCAACCTGTTTTCCCCCCAGGGCTGCTGAAAGTTTCCAGGAACTCCAAGATGAAAGATTCCCTCTGGGCTCCCCTCATACAACCCAACCCAACCCTATTGTGAAATCAAATCACATGACTTACTTATCTCCATCCCCCCCCCCGTCCCCTCCTCTCAGGAACCCAATTTTCCCCTGACAGCTCCCTAGGGACACCATACAGTCTTGACTCTGCTTCCTGATTTGGGTTGGGTAGGGAGGAAAGAAGTAGGACCTGCCCAGTTTTATGAGCTCTGACTTGGATTCTGAAGCATGGGAAAGAAAACGTGGTTGGGTGGCCCATGGAGAAGCGGGGCAAGCCAGTTTGGTGTAGTGGTTAAGTGCGTGGACTCTTATCTGGGAGAACCGGGTTTGATTCCCCCCTCCTCCACTTGCACCTGCTGATGTGACCTTGGGTCAGTCACAAGCTCTGGCACAGCTATTCTCTCAAGGACAGTTTCTGTCAGAAGTTCTCTCAGCCCCACCTACCTCACAGGGTGTCTGTTGTGGGGAGGGGAAGGGAAAGGAGTTTGTAAGCCGCTCTGAGACGCCTTTGGGCAGTGAAGGGCAGGGTATAAATCCAAACTCCTCTTCTTCTTCTTCTTCTTGGTCCTGCCTCACCCCTTCGTTCTCAGTTTCCCTGTGCAGGCTCTGACTTGACAGTGACAGCAGGAGCAGAAGGGGAAAGGGGCAGGTGGGCTTTGCACTGAAAAGTTTAGGTCTCTGTATCATAAGGACTGGGAAACTGTATTGGAAAACAGCAAAAATGTTCCTGGGACTTCACAGCAAGGCAAGGACTTAGAGAAAATTGGTACAAGGTGTTCTACCATTGGTATATTACTCCAAAAGATATTGAGAAGATGGAGAATAATAACAACTGTTGTTGTTATTAAAATTCCTGAATCACCACATCCCTGAGTACACAGGGCTCTGGGTGATTTTACAATGAATATACAAAAGTACAGCTTAAAATCAATAATCAGTTCATCCCAAAGTTTCACAGTCTTCCTATGGCATTTATAATTCAATCTGAAAACCTGCTCTGAGCTGTTCTCTTCTCATGGGCAGTGCTGGAAAGTGCTGGAAATGTAAAGAGACGGATGGTACCTTTCACCATATGTGGTGGCCTTGCAAAAAGATCAACAAATTTTGGATAGAAATACATACAGAAATGCAGAAAATCTTGAACTTAAAATTTCCCATGAGTCGCAGACTATGCTATTAGGAATCTTACCATCACGTATCAACAGATTAGAGCAGGAGCAATGCTCCCTCTAAGCTGTGGAGTCTTGTGAGCAAAAATTCTACTTTGTGAGCTATTGGCATTAAAGTTGTGAGTGAGCAATTTGGCTACTGCATCACTTAGTTTACTGTGGAGCCATCCTTCCTAAGCTAAGACAAAAATGTGTGAGCTGGAGGCTAAAAAACTGTGAGCTAGCTCATACTAACTCAACTTAGAGGGAACACTGAGCAGGAGTGTCAAACATAAGGCTCGGGGGGCAGAACCGGCCCATCCAGGGCTCTTATGCAGCCCGCAGACAACTAGTGCAAGGGAGGAAACAGGAGACTGTTTGGGCGGGGGCAAAGCCACTCAGATTGTGGCTTCAGCATGGCGGAACAACCTCATCTGCAGCAGTCAAGCAGTGTGGGAGCATCTGCCCAGTGCTGCACTGCTGGGTCTCCAGTCCGTCCATATGTGTTTTCCTCTGCATCCCCCTCCGAGCCCATGGGGCCTTGCAGTGAGGATACACCAACTCAGAACTTACTAGCTGCTGTCCTTTATATAGTTCGTATATCCAGTACCTGACATTATGTTTTATGGCACAAATGGCCTGGCCTGACAAAGTGACATTTATGTCAGATCCGGCCCTCGTAACAAATGAGTTCAACACCACTGGATTAGAGCATGAGCTGTTTAGATATATGTTAACTATGGCTCAAGGGGGGGAGAAAAAGAAAAGAAAAATGTTCCTGGGACAACAGAGAACTCATCCTTCCCATAACTTTTGTAGAAGTGCAAAGAAGAATTTGTATCCCACCTTACCTCCCAATGGGGGCCCAACACTGTTCAACTCTCCACCATTTTATCCTCACAACAACCTTGTGAGGTTGATTAGGCTGCATGTGTGTAAGTGGCCGCAGGTCACCCACTGAAGCTTCCACAGCAACAGCGGGGATTCAAACCTGGGTCTTCCAGATACTAGTTTGACACTCTTAACCACTACGCCACACTGGCTCTCACTGCCATGGACTCTTCCAAGCATCCCAGAGGTAATAACAGTAAACTCCCCAGTTCTTTTCCAGAAGAAACTTGGTACAAAATCAGCTGGTCAAGCCCAAACCTAATAGAGTCAAGGGTTGGGTTACCATGTTCAAGTCTGCAAATCTGGGTAACCTAATGTGCATAGTATGCAAACTCTATGTTAACATGTTCCCATGTAGGAGGTTCTTACTTGTTTTCCTCCTCGGTCTTGAACCTTTGGCAGATACAGTTAAACACATACACACTTTGGACTGAAGTGTTCAGCTGTTGTTAGTAGAAGTGGTGGTTAGTCCTCATAGTGTAGTGCCATCGCAGAAGAACCCCTCAAGGAGGAGTAGGGAATGGTGTTGTCGGGTAACGTTATCTGAACTTAGCGCATATTGGCAGCTAGGTTCCCTCTAAGTGGCTGCAGGATCAATTCCAAGCAAGCAAGCATCAGGTGCAAGCACTCAAACCTGACTCCACATGCCTGATACTTAACCTAGGAGGCAGCATCTAAGCAGTATAAAAGAGGAAACAGTAGCGTAGGCTTCATTGGAGAATTGGACCTGCTGGGGATTATTGCTACTGTAAGATGCCCCCAGTGACTAGAGGGATGTGAGAAACTGTCTTTATGAGCCAGTTTGGTGTGGTGGTTAAGTGCACGGACTCTAATCTGGGAGAACCGGGTTTGATTCCCCACTCCTCCACTTGCACCTGCTGATGTGACCTTGGGTCAGTCACAAGCTCTGGCACAGCTGTTCTCTCAAGGACAGTTTCTGTCAGAAGTTCTCTCAGCCCCACCTACCTCACAGTGTGTCTGTTGTGGGGAGGGGAAGGGAAAGGAGATTTGTAAGCCGCTCTGAGACGCCTTTGGGCAGTGAAGGGTGGGGTATAAATCCAATCTCTTCTCTTCTTCTATGTATACTGTGAGTTGTTTTCTTGTCTGTAGTTAAAAGTGTATTTGTGTTAACCATGGTGGCTTGCCTCTCTGAGCTTCCTTTGACCAACCAAGTCCTTGAAAAGGAGCCCTGGTCTCCTCAGGCAAGAAAATAACCTCTGGCAAAATATATAACTGCTGAAGGGAAATTTGGTTTTCTGTTCTGGGCACCCCAGCCTCCTATTGATTTCAATGGGGCTCCATGAGTTTTGTCAAACTTGCTCTCAGTGTTGAGCAGAACTGCAGTCAAAATCTTACTCAGGATCAAAGCCTATCCATTTCTGTGGGACTCATTTCCAAACAAGCGTACATAAGATTGTAGTGTTAAACAGGGGTTTTTTTGTAGAAAAAGCCCAGCAGGAATTCATTAGCATAACAGGCCACACCCAACAGCCAGAAAATCATTAGCATATTAGGCCACACCCCCATGTCACCAGAAGTGTGGTCATCCAGCCACACCCACCTTTTGCTTCTTATTCTCTTTACCTTGTTTGTTGTCAAGACCCAGGGCTTTTTTTGTAGCGAGAACTCCTTTGCATGTAAAGCCACACACCCCAATGTAGCCAATCCAAATGAATTCCTGCTGTTGGGTATGGCCTATTATGCTAATGAGTTCCTGTTGGGCATAGCCAACTCGGGAGTCAGCTGGAACTCCGTTCCTGTGCGTTCCTGCCCAAAAATAGCCCTGGTGTTAAATGTCTCAAATATTGCCCAGTGGCATGCAGCAGTATGGAGATCAAGAGATTGTTTGCACTAACAATTAAATAGAGAATTATGAAACTCAGGATTAATGTATCAGTTGATAGCCTCAGCCAATGAACTGAACCCAAAGAGGGGATGCCAGACTGTGCCAACTGTGATATATGCTGCTGCTCCCCTCCCACCCCAGGTTTGCAGAGCCTGAAGATAGTTTTAGTGGCATACCCAGTTAAACCAGTATGCTGAAAATCAATATATGAAAGATCATCAAGTAGTAGGAATAATATTCTTCATTTAGAGTAATTAGTATGCAGCAAGAGAGGAGAGATTCCTATTCTGCAGAAAGTTTTGTCTAAATTTCAAAGATGTTGCCAAGGGGTTTCCCAGCTGCCTTGGAGAAAAATACCCTGTCCCTTGAACAGGGGATAAATGGAACATTATTTGTCAGGTGATGTTACCTACCTCCATGCCATGAAAAGCTTCAACTGCTTATTTCCCCACACTAAGTCTCTCTTCAAAGGGAGAAGACACTTTTTCTCCAGGCCAGTTGGCAACCCCACTTTATGAGTATCTGGAGTGTTACTGACCCCCTGTTGAAACTGGGTGATGTAAAGTAAAGTTTTAGCAGTCACTTTATTTAGGTTTTGTTATATATTGGGATTGAATCATCCCTGATTGAATCACCTCAGAGACTGGCTGAGCTTGGAGCACAAGAACAATAGTCGAATAGGACTCTGGAATAAACCAATCAAGTAGTAATGTTATGTGAATAGCCTATCACTGGGAGTGGGGTGTGTTTGGGTGTGGCAATTACATGCTATTTAACAGAGCTGAGGTTCTGGGGTCTCGTCTTGTAGTTTTGCTGAAATCACTGAATAAACTAGAGCTGATCACTGCAATTCATCTAGAACCAAGTATTTAACAGTTTTTTTCAATAAGACATATTCTCTCCCATCTCCGGCACTTCCAGAGGCAGCTGAAAGATTAATTGCATGCCCTTTGTCCACTAGGTAATGCTACCTATTTGACTTCTTTTGACTTGCTAGTACAGTGCCTAAAATTGCTTTCCAATTTCAACATGCCTGTTTCCATTGCATAATTTAGGTAGGAGACTGAATGTTTTGCCTTCTGTCTCTGGATTTAGGAGGCCCAGAGACTTTTTTGTTTCTTAAAAAAAAAATTAAAAATGAAAGCTGGAAACCCAGGCCTGCTAACAGGCTATACCATTATGGAGATCAGGGTTCACAACAGACCTGGACAAAAGATTCCTGTCCCTTTAAGAAAAGTTTCATGTATGGAAATAGGAAGCTAAAGATTAGCATGCCATGGGTGTAAATGACATGACCTGGTAAATGACACCCCACTATAAGCTTCTATTAAAGGAACAGGATGTTTTCCCTCCAGGCTGTTGGCAACCCTAACTGGGTGGCATGACTGCCCACAGTACAGCAACTCTAAAAAGGCTTGCCAACCTCCAGTTTGAGGCCGAGAGATCTCCCAGAATTACAACTAATCTCCAGGCAGCAGAGATCTGTCCCCAATGCTCCCTCTAAGCTGTGGAGTCTTGTGAACAAAAATTCTACTTTGTGAGCCACTGGCATTAAAGTTGTGAGCAAGCAATTTGGCTAATGCATAAATTAGTTTGCTCTGGAGCCAACCTTCCTGAGTGAAGACACGAATGCGTGAGCCGGAGGCTAAAAAAACTGTGAGCTAGGTCTCATTAACTCAGCTTAAGAAGGAGCATTGTCAGTGCCCCTAGAGAAAATGGCAGATTCAGAGGGCAATCTCTAGGCCGGGCACCGCATCTCCTGGTAAGCTCCCTCTCCAGATTCCACCCTTAAATCTTCAGGAATTTCCCAACTCAGAGTTGGCAACCCTAAACCATAGTGTGTGCTCCAACTCCATCTATGTATGTTCAATGTATACCATCTAGTCTGGAGATGAGCTGTAATTCTGGAAGATCCCCAGGTCCCATCTGGAGGCTACCATCTCGAACTGCCTGGTCCAAACACTGACTCTAGCACCATGAGCTTCTATTTTGGTTGCCTCCAAGCAGCCTTTATTGCAAAGAAGATTTGAATAAGGGGATGCAAACTGTTTCCTGGTCCAAAACCCAGTTCCTCTACAATAAATGCATATGCATAGACTAGGGCAAATTTGCAACCCCAAATAACCTGTGACCTACCCAGGTTCACAGGTCCCATTGTCCTACACTTAGACTCTGGACCATGCCCTTGTTCTGCATAAGATTACAATATTTTACTGTTCTCTGTAAACCCTTTTCTGTCTTGAAAGGTATGATTCTAAGTCAGGGGTGGCCAAACTTGGTTAACGAAAGAGCCACATAGAATAAATGTCAGATGTTTGAGAGCTGCAAGACATGAACAAATATTACACATTTTTATTGAAAAATATGCAAATTTGTTCTTTATTAACATTATAAATGAGACTGTCAAAATAATACAAAAGGGGTAAAAGCAGGTATTGATAATATTTATTTGTCCAATGATATTTATTTGTTTGCTAATGTTATTTATTTGTCAAAGATAGAAAGAGACAGAAAGAAAGAATGAAAGAGGTAGAGGGAGAGAAAAACAAAGAAATCAAATAGATGGGGGAGGGGAGGAAGGAAGAGAGAGAGAGAGAAAGAATAGTGGAAAGAAAGCAAATAGATGGGGGAAGGAGGAAGGGAGAGAGAGAGAGAGAAAATAAGGGGGGAGGAAGGAAGAGAAAAAGATGGAAAGAATGAAAGAGGTAGAAAGAAAGAAAGAAAGAAAGAAAGAAAGAAAGAAAGAAAGAAAGAAAGAAAGAAAGAAAGAAAGAAAGAAAGAAAGAAAGAAAGGAGAGAGAGAAACCAAAATAAAGAAAGCAAATAGATGAAGGAGAGAGAGGAAGGAAGGTGAAAGAAAGAGTTGGAAAGAAAACAAATAGATGGGGGAGGGAGGGAAAAAGAGAGAGAGAAAGAGAGATATGGAAAGAAAGCAAATAGGGAGGGAGAGGTGGAAAGAAAGCAACTTTATCTTTAAATGTGTTCTCCAACCCATCGCCCCTCATGCTAGCCAGCATGGTTTGGAGAAAGAATTTAAAAAGACAAATGCCTTCTCCAAGCTGGTGGGCAGGGCTTGGAGAATGCCTTTAACTTTAAATGTGTTTTCCAAGTCCCCTACCCCCACTGCCATGCCAGCTTGGCTTGGAGAAGGGATGTAAAGAGAGAAATGCCTTCCCCAGGCAAGCCAGCTGGCCAGTGGGGGAGGGGACTTGGAGAACACATTTAACTTTAGATGGGGAGGGAGGGGAGAGAGAGAAAGAAAGGAAAGTGGAAAGAAAGCAAATAGATGGGAGGGTGGGAGGGAGAGGTGGAAAGAAAACAACTTTAAATGTATTCTCAACCCCCCCCGTCCCCCGTCTGGCTTGGAGAAGGCAGTTGTCTCTTTACATCCCTTCTCCAAGCCAAGTGGGGAGGGGGTGCTTGGAGGATGCATTTAAAGTTAAGGTTGCTTTCTTTCTTTGCTCCCACCTGAAGCCTATCCAAGGATGAGTACACTGGCTGGGGAAGGGAAGACTGATCGGGGAGGGGAGGCATGCCTCCCCTCTGCTTCCCCAGCCTCCCTGCTGGGAGCCACACAATATGTGAGAAAGAGACACAGTTTGGCCACCCCTGTTCTAAGTTCTTTTCATTTTTGAAGAAGTTGGTGTTATATAGTGATCACTGCCTTACTTTTGTGGGTTTTAAAAATGGAGTAATACTTGATTCTGGTAAATTTCTGTAAAGGTGTCCAGAACTGTACTACAAAGTAAACTTTGAACAAATGCATTCCTTCTGCTTCATCCAGTATGTTTCTCAGTGTAATGCTAAGTGCCTCTTATCTATCCTGTCGTTGATCAATTCTGTGGGAACTGATTGTTTTCCTTTCTCATGTAAGTAGGAAAATAGTTCTTGGCAATTAGTAGTTGTAATGGTAATTAGCATTACTAATGGTATTACCATACCATCTCAGGTTCGTTTTGGTTGTCTTGCAACGTTATATACTCCATCAAATGTCAACAATGCCCTTCTGCTCTCTGCATTGGACAAACAGGTCAGTCCCTACACAAAAGAATAAATGGACATAAATCTGACTTTAAAAACACCACACTCAATACCCAGTGGGAGAACATTTTAATCTTCCAGGTCATCCTGTTGCTGATCTAAGAGTAGCAGTCCTCAAAAGAGGAGCTTCAAGAGGAGATTACAACTGAGATTGCCGAGTTTAACCTCATTCACAAACTCAGAACAATGGACCCCAAGGGCTGAATAGAGACGTAGGTTTCTTATCTCGCTACAAATGCTAATATTGTGCTCCCAAGCATTTCCCTACTGCTCTAATCAAGCTGATTAAAATGCAGAATGTATCTCGGCATCCTGAGCTCCTTCTGTCCAACACTCCTCCCACCTTCTGATGGGGATATAATGACTCAGAGATTTCCATTCCTACTTGTAGCTGATGAAGGGAACTTTGGCTCTCGAAAGCTCACACCCCGAAAAACTTGTTGGTTTCTAAGGTGCTCTCATGGCCTTAAATCTAGCAGTTCTATTACAAATGGGTGATGGCTAAGCAGCAGTCTCCCCTCCATGTGTGAAATGAACAGTGATGGGGGAGTTAGCCCCATGTGCCTTGTGCAAGTGTTCATGGGATGCTTTGGGCCTCAAACAACTTGGTTAACATGACACACAGTGGCTGTTTGCACTAGGATTACATTTTCAAAACCATATCAGAGGCTTAGTAAATGCACATATTCACATGTGTGGGGCTGGCTTTTTATATCATCCACAACAAGTTCCAGCACTTACAGTGTTGCCAGTGTGAACAGTGAACCTGTGGCTCAGAGGTTAAGACACTGAACCGCAGACCAGAAGGTCAGTAGTTTAGCAGTTTGAGACCCTAGTGCCGTGTGACAGGGTGAGCTGTCTCTGGCCCCAGCTCCTGCCGACCTAGCAGTTTGAAAGCACGAAATTTCAAGTAGATACATAGATACCGCTTTGGTGGGAAGGTAACAGCGTTCCATGCACCTTGGCATTTAGTCATACCAGCCACATGACTATGGAGAAGTCTTTGGACAGGGCTGGCTCTTTGTATTGGAAACAGAGGTGAGCACCGCTCCCTAGAGTTGGATTCGACTGGCTTTTGAGCAAGGGAAACCTTTACCTTTTTAATGGTAAGTTATTCACTAGATGATGCTATTTCCCTCTATGCCATGAAAAACTTCAACTGCGTATGTCTACACATTAAACATCTATTAAAAGGGCAGGACATTTCCCACCAGGCCAGTTGGCAAACCAAACTGTAATACAGGCCATCAAGCACTGTTTTATCGGATGTCCTATGCAGTTGATTCCATTTGACTATATAATGTCTGGAATCTCAGTGATAAAAGATGGACTGCAAATACTGTAAACAAATAAAAAAAAGTCCATGGTGAAAGAGCCCTAGAAGAATGTCAGTGCACAGCTTCATGATTGGTGCCCAGTAGGAGGTGGATTGGGAAGCAAAAACATTCCTGGAAGAGGGCCTGTCCCCCCAGGCTGCTCCTAGTCCCACCCTCTGAGGAAGGGAGGAAGAACAGGAACACTGACTCACTCACACCTGTCCTGTGTAAGGCTGAGGCTGCAAGCTCACAAAGGCAACATCTTGTGCCTGTCCCCCACAAGCTGGAGTTACTGGCCCATGGTGGTGGCTTCTGCCATCTTGCACAGGGCAAGGGATGGCTCAGGTGGGGCCCCCTGCCATTGGCCCACTGGGACTTTTCCTACAGGCCTTCATGGCCAATCTGCTCCTGTTACCAAGTGTAAAGTGTGAAGCAGTGGTTGCTGGATAGCTTTAGGCAGTGCATAAGAGTTGCGGTGGTTCAAGTGGTTAAGACGCTGAACTGCAGGCTGTGGAAGGTCAGTAGTTCAGCAGTTCAAGACCCAAGAGTGCCGCATGACGGAATGAGCTCCCATCTCTAGTTCCAGCTCCTGCCAACCTAGCAGTTCAAAAAGCAAGAAATTGCAAGTAGATAAATAGGTACCACTTTGGTGGGAAGGTAACAGCATTCCGTGCGCCTTCGTGTTTAGTCATGCCGGCCACATGACCACAGAAACGTCTTCGGACAGTGCTGGCTCTTCGGCTTTGAAACAGAGATGAGCACCACAACCCTAGAGTTGGATTCGACTGGCTTTCGAGCAAGGGAACCTTTACCTTTACCTTAAGAGTTGCCAATCTCCAAGTGGTAAAAAAATACCCAGTTCATAGACTGTTACACTGTATATATTTTATTCAGGAGTAAAAGTTACTCTCACAATTCTTAGAAAAAGGAATTTTCAAAAATTATCTAGTTTGAGGACAATCTTTCATTCACATTAAAACAGCACATTGAGGCGGCACAGTAATATCTAGTCCTGTGACCTGTTTGGTACTCATTTCCCTCAGCTTCGTCAGGTCGCAGTCTGTCAGGTGCTGCACATAAAGTCTCATCCAAGTGGTGGATGGAGGTCACCTGGGATTACAACTGATCTCCAGGTGACAGATCAGTCCCCATGGTGGAAAACTACTTTGGAAGGTGAACTCTATGACATCATATCCCATAGAAGTCCCTCCCCTTCCCAAATCCCACCCTCCTCAAGCTCCACCCCCCAAATCTCCAGGTATTTCTCAATTTGGAGCTGTCAAATTACAGTGTGTGCTCTCCTCCCCCCCCCCCACCCCACCTTACTTATCTCGCAGGAGTTTGGGGAAGGGTTAAAATATCACTGAAGGCTCCTTGAAGGAATGGTAATTCAACAAATAGTAACTCATGCCTCAACCAAGAGGGTTAGAAACCTGGTGTTGTGGGGATTCTGTAGATGGCAATTAAAGCAGGAACAAATGAAGTAATTAAAAATCATGGGATTTGCTTTAATTTGTACTTATCCCAGAATACCACACAGAGTGTGCCAGACTTTAGCAATTTATAATTGCAGCACCATATTTTCTGGAAAAGGGGGGGAAAACACACTATATATGTGCACACTTTTGCAATATAAGGAACAGGCCCAAACCTGTGGGGCTGAGTGGTGGAAATTGCTCCAGATGATTACGGCCTCTTAATTGATTACGCACAAACAGGTGTGACATAAGTCAGAAGAGGAAAGCTGGGATGAAAAGGTATCTGCTCATTATGCAAGGGTTGCCACAGTCTGTGTTCAGTTGAGTAACCGACTTCACCTGCAATGCTGAGTCTTGCTTAAACCGCCTTCAAAATATTGACAGTTCCAAGGCAAAGCTCAAAGTGATTGTTAAGAACATAAGAGAAGCCAATGTTGAATCAGGCCAGTGGCCCATCTAGTCCAACACTCTGTCACACAGCAGCCAAAATATACCAGGTGCCATCAGGAGGTCCAGCAGTGGGGCCAGGACACTAGCAGCCCTCCCACTGCTGCCCCCTCCAGCACCAAGAATAGAGTGCATCACCTGCCCCAGACTGAGAGTTCCCATCTATACCCTGTGGCTAATAGCCACTGATGGACTTCTGCTCCATATGTTTATCTAGGGTGCTTTGAAGAGTCCTCTGCTGGTGACTCCCCAGATATCAGGAGAGTGGGCAACTTGACTTGGAGGTCCTTATTACATAACAAGGCAGTGAAGGGCAACAGTTGCCAGCTTGTAAATTTCAACACACTTCCCTGACAGTTGAATAGGAAGACTGTGTTTGAATGCACTGGAAACCTGGGCTGTGCTCAACATTTGGATCTGAGCTGTTGATTTCATTTGTGTGGAAGACTTAGATTATGCAAGTGTTCATTTTTGTTTTTTTAAAAAAAAGATATTCTGCTTGATGCCATTGTTTTCCGAAGCTGCCATGGGAGAGGGTCGTTTTCCCCTTCGCTTCCTGTTCCTGAAGTAGTCCTGTGGAATAGACAACCAATCCGGAATCACATTTCAAACAGGCAAGAGTGAGTCTTTAAGGTGCCACGTGACTCCTGTTTGTTTTTACAACACGGCTACTCCTGTGGAATTACGGCAATGACATTAGTTGGTTTTAGTCATGTTTTTATTGTATTGTGACCAAAGCTTCTTCTAAGCTGTGGAATCTTGTGAGCCAAAATTCAACATTGTGAGCTACTGCCATTAAAGTTGTGAGCGAGCGATTTGGCTGCTGCATCAATGAGTTTGCTCTGGAGCCCTCCTTCCTGAGCTAAGACAAAAATGGGTGAGCTGGAGGCTAAAAAACTGTGAGCTAGCTCACACTAAGTCAGCTTAGAGGGAACACTGACTGTGACTATGGTATACTCAATGCTACTGTGAAGTGCCTCAGTCAGATATCGGCAGAGATGGCCAACAGATATTCCAAATAAATACATTCAACAGCTTGGTTCAGACATAGTGAAAGGCCTTGTTTTATTTTAAGAAGGGTTAGTTTGTGAAGCCAGGATTCAGCTCACAGGTAATCATTAAATCCTGGCATGTCTCAGCATATGCTGGTTGTTCACCTTTGCTCCTTCTTCTGCATCACGGCAGAGCCCCAGCTGGTATCCCAGACTGCACGGGCAAAAGAACAAGCCAGGACTGATCAGGATGTCTGCATTCATACACTACACAGCACCACAGTTAAGACTAAATATGATTAAAATATGCTCAAGCCATAGATCCTGGAAGGAGGCACCCTGATGAGCTGGGGTTGGTGGTGGGGTTGCCAGCTCCTGGTTGGAAAACGCTTGGAGAATGAGGTGGAGTCTGGGGAGGACAGGGAGCTCAGTGGAATATAATGCCACAGAGTCTACCCTCCAAGTACCAGTTTTCTCCAGGGGGACTGATCTCTGTAGTCTGAACATCAACTGTAATTATAGGTGGGGTTGGCATCCTCCAGATGGCACCTGGAGAGCTCCTGCTATTACAGTGATCTCCAGATGACAGAGATCAGTTCCCCTGAAGAAAATGGCTGCTTTGGAGAGTGGACTCAATGGCATTATACGCTACTAAGGTACCTTCCCCGCCCCCAATCCTGCCCTCCCCAGGCTTCACCCTCCCCCCAAATTTCCAGGTATTTCCTAACACAGATTTGGCAAATCTAATTACAGGTAGGGTTGCTAGGTCAACTTACCTGGCCAGTAGAAGTGATGTCGGGCATTTTCAGGTCTGCTTACAGTTTCGGGCCTACTTCTGGTTTCGGGCCTACTTCCAGTCAGGGTGACACTCAGTTTTGGGCAAAACTCTATGGTAAATTTGACTTCAAACCATAGGGTTTTGCTCTAAAACCAGAGTGTCACCCCAACCGGAAGTAGGTCCGAAACCGGAACTTGACTGGAAAAAGTCAGCTGGGGGTGGGATTTCCCCCCACGGGCCAGCTGGCTGGTGGCAGGCAAGAGCCTGCAAAAGGAGGGGTAGAGCCTGTGAAATTAGAGGGGATCCCCAGGCCCCATCTGGAGGCTGGCATGCATCCCTATGATGAACCAGATTTAGAAGAGCAGCTCATGTTTGGACAGTCTCACTAACCACAGTTAGTTTAATCAAACTCAAGGTTTTTGTGTGATGCCTGAGCCAAGCCAATGAATGTGTGAATGGATAATGCCAGTAAGTAAAATCACAACCAATCAAATTTGGACAAGTGATAATGTCACAAAGCAAGTGAGGGCAATTGAGACCTAAAGTAAGTGATGTTTTTGAAATGAATAAGTGCAACAACCGGCCCCCTCAAAAAACCTCAGTGATTTCTCCTTGATGTCCAAACGCCAACACTTTGACCGTTACATTGTGTAAGCGGGCACTGTCAAAAGTGTTCCTGTGAAAATGGTGAGTTGTTTCAGCTTAGTCCTACTTAAAATGTGCCCTTAGAAGAATAATAGATTGGATTTATACCCTTCCCTTCACTACCCGAAGGCATCTTAGAGCGTCTTACAATCCCATTCCATTCCTCTCCCCACAACAGAGACACTGTGAGATAGGTGGGGCTGAGAGAGCTCTGACAGCAACTGCCCTGGAGAGAACAGCTCTGAAAGAACTTGTGACTGACCTAAGGTCAAACCAGCAGCTGCATGTGGAGGAGTAGGGAATCCAACCCGGTTCTCCCAGCTTAGAGTCCACGCTCCTAACCACTACACCAGTCTTGCTCTAGCATGCTGAAAGAGTAAAGAAGGCTTCCCCATCAGCTGCTTTTGGATTGCCAAACAAAGCTCTTGCAAGGACCTGAGAATAGTATGCAAGAGAACTTCTGAATACATGCCCCACTCTTCTCACTTCAAAGTAGTCACCCAAGAACTGGAGAATGAAGTCTTCTAATTCCTCCAGGCATCCAGCATAAAGTACAATCATCTTGTTTCCAGCAGTCTTCTGTAATTCTCCCAGCCTTACTTATCTTGTAAGGGCTTGGGGGGAACTATAAAGTTTTTGCAAATCCTAGAGTGTCCCCCCAACATCATTACATCACTTCTGTTTTTGATGGAGGTGAAGTCCGCAAGTTGGCACAATGCCCGTATACCAGTTTCTGCCCCCAAAAGACTCCTGGGGGTTGCCAGGAGCAGCCTGGCAACCCTAGCCTCAGACTTCTATATCTGCAGACTGAATGAACTTAACAGCAACAATGAAGCAACAAGGAAATGAAAGAAAGCCATGCTCATTCATATCTGAAGAGGATAGGAAACCCAAAATCTGATAAGGGAGGATTTTTTTCATTGAAGTTGGATGAAACATGCAGGAGTATGCCCGGCTTCCAGGGTGATTGTTTCAAAGCTGTGATTTGTAATAAACCAGAGCACTAAAATTAATTCCCATCCTTTAGGCCTTCTGTTTTGCAAGACATAGGACTAGCTTTGCAACGTGAACTTGCTCAGGGTGTCATGTTTTGTTTTGCCTTTTCCTGTTCCCCAAGCTTGAAAATCCTTGGGACATTTTTTACTCCCTCTGACTGGTAGTGGCTTCTACAGTCCTAATTTCTCCTCACACCCAGCTCCAGTGCAACCCTGTGTGGGAAAATTGTCAGCCTTTGTGTCTCGAATGTATGTAATATACATTTTCACTCTTGAAATATTTATCCTCCCTTTCTAGGTTCAGCGTCAGCGAATGAGAATACATTTGATACTATCAAAAATGCAATACAGATTAAAACACCAGTTTGGTGTAGTGGTTAAGTGTGTGGACTCTAATCTGGGAGAACCGGATTTGATTCCTCACTCCTCCACTTGCAGCTGCTGGATGACCTTGGGCAAGTCATAGTTCTGACAAGAGCTGTCCTTGAAAGGGTAGTTCTTGAAAGAGCTCTCTCAGCCCCACCTACCTCACAGAGTGTCTGTTGTAGGGAGGGGAAGGGAAAGGAGTTTGTCAGCCACTCTGAGACTCCGAGTGAAGGATGGGGTATTAATCCAATCTCCTCCTCCTCAACTCAAACTCTTTTAACACCAACAGTTGAAACAACAGCAGTTAGAGGGAGCCATTGTGAGGCAGTTGGTTCATCTCAGCCAGGACCTGAGAGACCATGATTCAATTACTTACCTCAAGGTCAAACTAGATTTTCCTTTCACTGGAGTCGAAATTGTGTTATTTTGAAACATGGACATGACACCTAGGAACTAATGTTTCTGTGCATGCTGGGGTCTGATTCATATCTGTATTGCAGCACAGGGGGAGAAGGTGTTTCAACCTTCTCTCTTGCACCATTTTCTTGAGTCAAAATGGCTGCCAGTGGCCCTATTTGCCCCATTGTGGGCCTCTACGTGCTGCATTGGAGAGGAGGCTAAAGCTTCCCTTCCATTACATGATCCCAAGTCAAATCAGGTCCCTGACATCATACCTGTCTTTAAAAAGAATACAATTGGGTCAGGGTTTCCCCATCCAAACTGATGTCTGATGCAATATCTAGTTTGGATCGCAGTCATAACATAATAAGAAATGCAGGGGCCCAATTACAACTGGGGCATTGGTGTGAGGGGAGAAGTGGTCCCCCCATTCTAAAATGGCCTTAGGGAGTTATTTGCCCACTGGGGGAATTGACATGTACCTCTACCAGTATATATGTTGAATGGATTAAATAACAGTTCCCCCAGGGATGTTTCAGGACAGAAAAATGGCATGAGGAACAAATGTAATGCATCTTGTACTGTTATACTGATCCAAATTGGGCCACCATCCACCTGAAAAATAAGTTTAAAAAACTCTGGGCACTGTGGAAATGCATGCCTAGTTAGACCCTCAGGCAACCAATGATGCTATAACACGCGCCCCCTTTATATTCACAGTACCGTGAGGGTCTGCCTGGTTAGAGCTGCTTATAATTTTTCTGACCAGTCCGCTGTACAAATCTACAGAAGTCTCTTCGGGGTATTTGTTTTACTTCTTTGTCAAGGATATTTGTAAGGACCACTGCTAAGTGTATTTGCTTCACCATTAATGAGTTAGGCACCACAGCTTGTTAACGTCAAAACAGAACAGGCTTTATTTACAGAAAACACAACAGGGGAATGGAAGCTTTACACAGAGGATAATTTGTTTCTTTTCAGGCTGAACTCTTGAACTTGGCTTTTACTTAGGCAGAATGCTTGTTGCTTTTACTTTCACACAGATGTTAAACAGTTCTCTACACCCTCTGATGATCACACCCTCCTGTACTGATTCGTGGTTAACTTTTGGCTTTGGCTCTCTGGCCCCTCTTGAGCCCAACTGGCCATCAACCAGTTGTCCTGACTTGGCCCAGACCGCTTCCTCAGCCCTCACTGAACCACTTCTCTCAGATCTCTTAAGGAGTGAGGTATTGTTTGTGTATGACATTGTTGTGTTTAGCTTTTAACCATCTGGTCACTGTCCCCTTCCTTCTGAGGAACTCAGTAAACCAGGTTATTCCAGCCCCAGTTATCTGTTTAACTGTTATTTGGCTGTCTACACACAGAGCTACAGAGCTAGAACTCCTTCAGTTAGCCCTCCCTCCCACTCACTAACAACTTCTTCCCAACTGCCAATTCCAAACTGACTGTTTGGTCCGTTAAATGCCAATCACAGAGGGTTCCGAGCTAAATGGCCCCCTCCTCACTCCGTCATGTGACTCAGCAGTGTTCTGTGTTTACTTTCTGCTGGTCCCAGATTTTCAAGTCCGTCACAGATGCCATACAGGTTTCTGTGCCAGAGATCCTGGAACACACCTTCCAGTCACAGTAGACAGTCCTGAGCTTGATGACATAGAGTGGACTGGCCATTTTACTTACAGGGAAAGTTCCCAGTGGGCCACTGCCCTGCAGGGCAACAGATGGCCTGCAGCATGCCAAACCAAACATTAATAGGTCTGCCAGCACTACAGAAGCCCATTCTGGCCTATTCTGTGTCCCATTCTGGAATTACTGTGGAGTCTGTGGATCTCTAGAGCAAGGATCCCCAATGTGTTGCCCATAGACGCCATGGGTTCTTCTTGCACTGTCACTAGGTGGCAGCAGTGAAGTGAAAGGCCCTGGGTGAACAAATACCTATCATTGCCATCAGTGGCCAGGCCTCAGCTGAGAGGTCCCGGCAGTGCAATGCTTTGGGAATGGGTGGTGGCTCAGTGGAAGATCAGTAGTCTGGCTTGGTGTAAATAATCATATCTATTTCAGGAGTGCCACAGGTCATCCAAGGAGAGAAGGTGTGGCCAAAAGAGCAGCAATTCAAAAGAGAAACTGAGCAGGAGAAGCTGCAAAAGTTCTTTCTCTGGCTGCAGATGGGAAGTTAAAGTGGACAGTGCCAGATTATAGCCCAGCAGTTCCAACAACAGATCTGTAAAGTGGGAATGTAAAGAGCCACTGTGGTGCAGTGGGTGTTGGACTGAGAACTGGGAAGACCCAGGTTTGAATCCCCACTTTACCATGACAGTTTGGTGGATGACCTTGGTCCAGTCACATACTCTCAGGATGAAATGCAGAGGGAAACAGTGGAAGCCGCTTTGGGGAGAAAGGCAGGATATAAAACACACAAACAAATTAAACGAAGAATTCTACTTTGACAGCTATCAGTCATCAGTAAACCAGGAGAAAACCAGAGTGCAAGAGAAAGTAAGGAACAAGTTAAGCAACACTTTTTGGAAATGATCGAGTATGAATTCCAGTTCAGTCTGCCTAGGTTGGGTAATGAGACCAAGACGTTAATAATTCTGAACTACCAAAAAGTACAATAGTCAAGTAGGAATGATTTGCCCTCCTAACACTTTCTGGTGGTTTAGGAATTCATCAAATCTGGCTGCCTGCCCCATAACGCAGCTCAAGCTAAGGCAGACAGTTTTGCAAACATGTAATTTTATTTTATTTGCTAATGATCAGGAAATGGATCCTTTAAAAAAATCATATGTACTGTACAATTACATGTGTTTTGATCTGAAGAGAGAGATTGCTTTTATTGGTTTCATTCTTGTAACTGGGCTACAGTAAATTAACAGTGGGAAAGCATGCCATTTCATCTGCACACTGCCAGGATCAAAACTGCTTCCAAAACGAGAACCAGCCTAGCCCAAAATCTTAATCTTTAGAATTTCGGGCTGAACCTTTGAAGGGGTCTTTGTATTTGAAATGAAGCACAAGGAATAGTTTGTTTTGGTGACACATTTTCCTAATACGGATGTGTAAATTGCTCTGATGGGTAAAATTTCAGAGCAGGGCCCCCCAGTCTTTTTGATTCTGTGGCCACTTCTGGAGTTCTGACATGGGGGTGGGGGCAACCACAAAATGGCTGCCACGGGAAGATGTCCAAGTGCAGGGTAATTAAAAATACACTGGGAAAGAAGAATCAGGGAGAATAAAACAAACTCTGTAGTGGCGGCTGCTGTCAAAACATTATTTTAATCTACATAGCCTGTCAGTTCTCACAATCCCTTCTGCACGCAGAATCCAAACTCGAAAGGGCGTTCCAAGCCATCTCCAATCCTCTCACCCGCCATGCAGGAAATCCGAAGCTAGAACATTCTCAACAGATGGCGCTCCAGCCTCTCCTCCAGTTAGGGTTGCCAGCTCCAGGTTGGGAAACACCTGGAGATTTTGGGGTGGAGCCTGAGGAGGGCAGCATTTGTGGAGGGGGGACTTCAAAGGGGTATAATGCCATAGTGTCCACCTTCCAAAGTGGCTGTTTTCTCCAGGTGAGCTGATCTCTGTCACCTGGAGTTCAATTGTAATCCCAGGAGATCTCCAGCCACCATCTGGAGGTTGGCATACCTATCTTCAATACCTCCACTGAGAAAGAACCCCTTCCTCCAAGTAACTGGTTCCATAGTCAAACTTGCCATTAGTGAGGTTTCTACCGTGGGAGCTTCCTGGGTAACCTTTGACTCTCTGCCTAACTGACTTGACAAGGTTTTTGTGAGGATAAATGGAGTAGAAAATGATGCAAACCACTAGTGCCCCATTGGTGGGAGGGAGGGCAGGGTATACATGCAGAAGATACAGAAATACAGAAGTACAGAAGGGTTCGACTGTTTTGTGTGTGTGTGCTGTCAAGTCACTTGTGACTTATGGCAACCCTATAGGGTTTTCAAGGCGAGAGACATTCGGAGGTGGTTTGCTGTTGCCTGCCTCTCTGTCACAACTCTGGTATTCCTTGGAGATCTCTCATCCAAATACTAGTCAGGATCGACCCTACTTAGCTTCTGATAGGTGGGTGCAAATGTACAATAAACTACCTTGAGCCCTCTAATCGAAAATGATATATCCAAATGATATATACAATAGAAGAGAACAATGTCTATTTTAACCACTTTCACAATATATAAATAGTATAAGGTACATGAAAGAAAGATACAAAAATGAATAAATAAGAATTGAAAGGAGATCCAAATACAATTCACCAAAAAGTTCAGAGGGAAAAATTCCATGAAGGTGTGCTAACAACTCTGTTTTGAACATTGTTCTTCGGGTACACATACCGATTCCTTTTAAGAGTTATCTGGAATATATCAAGTGTTCCAAAATAAACATCCATTATCAGTAGTTTAAAAACCTCGTAAATCCCAAGCGAATCTCACAACATGAATAACAAATATGATATTGACAATTAACAAGCAAAATAACTAACAAGCAAACAAGTACAGAGCAATGAATCACAAGCTTCCTTCTCCTACTAAGAGACCATTCTACTGTGCCAGCCGCCAGCCAAATGCTGACTCATGCCCTTTTCCCAGGAATGTTCTTTAACTTCTTAAAGAGGCAAAGGCACTTCAAAGGAAGGGAGATAAATCCAACCGTTCGGCTGTGTCAAATCTAAAGTGTGTATCCAAAATTCTTCCCTCTAAAGCAAAATTCTATTGATGTTATAATGAACATCTTAATTTAAGCATATAACCTTTCAATGGCAAAAAAGAGACAACTGTTGGAACTATCATTTCAGGAGGCTGGTCTGCAGTAGGAGAACTGGATTCAAGTCCAGTAGCACCTTAGAGATGAATAAGATTTTCAGGATAGACACTTAAAATATATATATATATATCTCCTGGATGGTGCAACCGTTGGGTGGATTCATGGTTGGTTGAAAAATCGTACCCAACGAGTGCTTGTAAATGGCTCTGCGTCCATGTGGAGGGAAGTCTTGAGTGGAGTACCACAGGGCTCAGTCCTGGGCCTGGTGTTATTCAATGTTTTTTATAAATGACCTGGATGAAGACATAGAGGGGATGCTTATCAAATTTGCAGATGACACGAAGCTGAGTGGGATTGCTAATTCTGAAAAAGACAGAGTCAGGATTCAGAAGAATCTTGATAGGCTGGAACAGTGGGCTGAGACAAATAAAATGAATTTCAATAGAGATAAGTGCAAAGTCCTACACTTAGGTACAAAAAATCAAAGGCACAGATATAGAATGGGAGGGACTTGGCTTGACAGCAGCACATGTGAAAGGGATCTAGGTGTTATGGTTGATCACAAGCTAAACATGAGCCTGCAGTGTGATGCGGCTGTGAAGAAAGCTAATGCAATCTTAGGATGCATTAGCAGAAGCATTGTGTCCAGATCACGGGAGGTGGTAGTTCCGCTGTATTCTGCTATGGTCAGGCCCCACCTGGAGTACTGTGTCCAGTTTGGGGCACCACATTTTCGGAAGGATGTTGACAAACTCGAGCAGGTCCAGAGGAAGGCGACCAGGATGGTGAGAGGGTTGGAGTCCAAGTCTTATGAGGAAAGGCTGAGGGAGTTGGGTATGTTTAGCCTGGGAAAGAGAAGGTTTAGAGGGGACATGATTGCAGTCTTCAAGTATTTGAAGGGCTGTCATGTAGAAGATGGAGTGGATCTATTCTCTCTTGCTCCGGATTGCAAGACTAGATCTAATGGGTGGAAATTACAAGGGAGTCGTTACCGGCTTAATATCAGGAGAAACTTCCTGACTGTAAGAGTGGTTGAGCAGTGGAACAGACTGCCTCAGGAGGTGGTGGATGCTCCTTCGCTGGACGTTTTCAAGAGGAGACTGGACAACCATCTTTTGGGTATGTTGTAGGTATGTAGGGGTTTTGGCTGTGTTCCTGCATAGTGCAGGGGGTTGGACTAGATGGCCTGCAAGGTCCCTTCCAACTCTAACATTCTATGATTTTATATATATATATATATATAATTAATTTATATCAACAATAAACAATATTCAACATAATTACTTATTTAGATCATTTACAATACAACTATGATAATGATTGCCTACATTGCAAAGAAGGGATGCAAAAGTACAATGCAAAATCAGTGGCTATTAGCTACAAGGTATATAGATAGGAACTCTCAGTCTGGGGCAGGTGATGCACTCTATTCTTGGTGCTGGGGGGACAGCAGTGGGAGGGCTTCTAGTGTCCTGGCCCCACTGCTGGACCTCCTGACGCCACCTGGTATTTTTGGCCGCTGTGTGACAGAGTGTTGGACTAGATGGGCCATTGGCCTGATTCAACATTGGCTTCTCTTATATTGTTGTATAATCAGCTTGGTTAGAGTAGGGGACAAATGTTTAGGGGTGAAAAAAATCAACATCTGTGTAGTGAAGTAAAAATTCTTTGTCCTTATTCAGCTCTGAGGGGAGGGTCTATTGTTTTGAATATTTAAATAAACTGTTGGAAAGATTATTCAATTCCAAAAATGGGGTAGAAGAAGAAGAAGAAGAGATTGGATTTATACCCTGACCTTCACTCGAAGTCTCAGAGTGGCTTACAAACTCCTTTCCCACAACAGACACCCTGTGAGGTAGGTGGGCTGAGAGAGCTCTGTCCTTGTGAGAACAGCTCTGACAGAACTATGGCTTGCCCAAGGTCATCCAGCAGCTGCAAGTGGAGGAGTGGGGAACCAAATCCAGTTCTACCAGATTAGAGTCCGCGCACTTAACCACTACACCAAACTGGCTCTCACAAGGTGCCTCTACGATCTCATTTCTAAACTTACTGTGATGCTCTGAAATCCTGGGTTTAAGAAAATGTGTCTGAAGTTATATGTAGTATCAGAAACTGGGCGCCTGAAAAGTTTCAGTTGCAGTGCCCACAAGTTCTTGTATTGTAAGAAAGGGAGGAAAGTACTTCTTTCTTTACCTGCTCTATCCCATGCATAATCTTGTAAACCTCTATCATGTCACCTCTCAGTCATCATTTCTCTAAGTTAAAGAGCCCCAAGCGCTTTAACCTTTCTTCATAGGGCCCCATTGGTGGACCTCCTGATGGCTCCTGGTATTTTTGGCCACTGTGTGACAGAATGTTGGACTGGATGGGCCATTCACCTGATCCAACATTCGCTTCTCTTACTTTCTCATGTTCTCTTATGCCTGTGAGCAGTTCACACATTTACCATATTTAAAATATCTCTTAGGATCTACTGAATGTTGCTTTGTTCTCAAATCCATGTGGACCAAAACATCTCCAATAGACTAAGTTCTACAAAATCCTACAATAAGGCAACCTGGTATATCACTAACTAAACGCCAGTGTTTCAAGATGATATGTTTGATGTTCTGAGCTATGTATGAAAATTCCAAAGAAAAGAAGTGTTCTTCCTTTGAAGATATGTAGTTGTTAATTGAGAGTTCTGATCTAATGTCACAATCAACCCTTTACAATCATCCCTCCTCTCAGCTCCCATAGTCGCCTTCATGGGACAGCCTCTGGCTAAAAATTGGGATACTCTCACACTAGATTCTGCCTTATATATGGACAAGAAGTATTACGCTTACGGCTGTGGCCGAAAGAGCCGTACCATTAAAGGAAAGGAAAGGAAGTGTTACATTGAATATGTTAAAATGAACTGTGAGATATTTTCTACATTAATTGTACAGGCTGTTAACTCTCATGTTGTAAGAAAAAGTTCATGTCTGTGAGGTTTTTCTGTACCCTAACCTTTAGAAATCCTTCATCTACACAGATGTAGTAGCACCTTAAGTCCAGTAGCACCTTGAAACTGAACAAGATTTTCAGGATATAATCTTTTAAGAGTCAAAGCTCCCTTCATCAGACAAAAGACTCTCAAAAACTTATACCCTGGTTAAGGTACTAGGTAAAGGTTTTCCTTGCTCGAAATCCAGTCAAATCTGACTCTAGAGGGCAGTGCTCATCTCTTTTTCCAACTGAAGAGCCAGCACTGTCCAAAGACTTTTCCTTGGTCATGTGGCCGGCATGTCTAAACGTTGAGGCACACAGAACACTGTTACCTTCCCACCGAAGCAGTACCTATTTATCTACTTTCGAACTGCTAGGTTGGCAGGAGCTGGGGCTAGAGACAGGACTGTACTGCCAAACAACAGGCCTTCTGATCTGCAGCTCAGTGTCTTAACCTCTGAGCCACCGTGGCCCACAATCTCCTATATATAATATCATAATGGAAAGACAGGGACTGAGACATTAATCAAAAACTTAAGCCAAACTATAGGTCAGGGGGGTCAAACTCATTTGTTACGTGAAAGGCCCAGCCTGACAAAGAGACATTTATGTCAGATCTGGCCCTTGTAACAAATGAGTTTGACACCCCTACTATAGGTCTACCAGGCAGAAGCTCAATGCCTTGAGTTTTAGGTATGTATAAAATTGGGACTCTGGGACATTTATTAATCAAAAAGGAAGAGGTTGACTCCTTGATATATTCCAAAGCTTTTTTTTTCTTTCACAGATGACCTATGGTGACCTTGTGGGGTTTTCAAGGCAAGAGACGCTCCGAGAGGGTTTGCCATTGCCTGCCTCTGTATCACAACCCTGGACCTTCTTGGTGATCTCCCATCCAAATACTAACCAGCGCCGACCCTGATTAGTTTCTGAAATCTGACAAGATTGGCTATCCAGGTGAGGGGATCCAAAGCTAAATCTTCACAAACAGCAGTTCCAGTTATTTGAGAAATATGCTTGATGTGAAATCTCCTTGGTGTGTGTGGATGCAGCCCTGTTCCATATGCACAGTTTACTAATGTCATACAACAACCATTTTATTCCTGTTAGACTGCATTGTGTAAAAACTATTTTATTATAGTTATAGATCAATTTATTATATATATATATTTTACTTCATTTATAATTCACCTTTCTCAGGATTCAAGGCAGATAACAAAACTGTAAAATTGTAGTAAAGACCAGCGTAGTACATGCAACAAACACAACCAAACTGGATCACACAATCAGAGAACAGCAAAATAAAAAGCGGTGGGAAGGGGGAGAGGGAAAAATGGGTAAATTAATTTTGCAGGCAATTCAAAAAACAACCCTGTTCCATTTATAAGAAGGGCCCTCCTGCAGAGTTCTGTTTCCCCACGTCCATATTCACTTAATAAAAATGCTGTCTTTGACGGATCCAAGTTATCTGAGTTACCAGAACCTTCTGGAGATCTGTCCGTGGAAAGGGATAGATCAGAGCCTTTAATTTTAAAAATACACCTGGGGAGGGAAGAGAGAAGAAAACTGAGGAACATTCAGTTTAGGTCATCCTAGCAATCCGAGGACAAATTTCAACAGCAGTAATATTTTTGCTCATTTATTTTTTCAAAGGCACACTTTTTTTTTTTTTAGTCCTGCTTTTAATGACTAGTCTTGCCTACAAGGAGTGGGTGAGAACACCCTCCATGGGTCAACAGAATCCTGAAAACACGGGTGGGGACCGTGATTGGCTAATGGTGTAGGGAAGAAGGGTTCCGCACATCTGAATCCTTCCGTGAGAAGTTGACTGTCTGTTGCTGTAAGCATCTCTGAGACTACAGATTGTAAATGGGGCATCAGGTATTCGTTCTCTGGGAAGCCGTTTTAGCAATTACTGTATCTTGGCAGTACGTGACAGATGCTATGGTTCCATGGAAGACTGTCCTAAATTTAAATCCCATGCTTTGGAAATTATTCAGCGATGCATCGGTCAGTCTTCACGGTTGAGTGGGGGTTAGAACCTAGATCTTCCCACTCAAACTCTACTGCTCAGTCCACCACACAGCACTATACTGTGCCTAGTTGTTACTGATGCAGGAAACAGATGTGATAATTATTTATTTAGAAATAGGTACGTGGCTTCCTGACATGAATTTAAGCAAACTCCGGAGCATGACGGAAGACGGGAGGGCCTGGCGTGATGTGGTCCATGGGGTCATGAAGAGTCAAACTCGACTGTGCGACTGAACAACAACAGCAAAACGTGGCTCCCGTTGAAAAGAACAGTCTCTCTCCCAAAATACTAGAACCTGAGGGCATCCAATGAAGCTCATGGGCAGTAGGTTCAGGACAGAGAAAAGGAAATACTACTTTACACAAAGAGTGCTTAAAATGTAGAATTCGCTGCCAGAGAATGTAGTGATGGCCACAGGAATAAACAGCCATGTTGACTTAAGGGAACCTCCACATTCAGAGGCACTAAACCTCTGATTCCCAGAGCCAGGAGGCAACATCAGGAGAAGGCCTTGGCCACTATGTCCTGTTGTTGTCCCTCCAGAGGAACTGGTTGGCCAGTGTGTAAGACAGGATCCTGGAGCAGATGGATTCTCACTGGTTTGATCCATCAGGGCTCTTCTTATGTTCTAACAGTCCTGCATCTGCCTTGGTCTCCAGTAACATCTAGAAAACACATTATATTACTGTACTTTCGTTGCTGATACAAGACATAGCAAAATGAAGGATGAGAAAGTAGCGGCATCATGGGATCCTTTTGTAATGCCAGATGTTACTAAGGAACAGAGAAGGAGGCAGAGTCAGGGGGTTGCTGTTTTCAGTGGCAGCTGCCCATCTTCCATCATATCTGCTTCCAGCCACTGTTACTGAAGGAGGTGCTGCTGGGTAGATTTCTTTGACATTCAAATGTGTAACCGTCATCGTGGAAGAGAGGCTCCCCATATACCTTATTAATAAAAATCAGTTTGCAAAGCAATATGTCAAGGACAAAAACAGTGTGGTACCTTGGAACATTATATGATGGTTTATCTTGGCTTTATATAGAAATATGTTGAATGCAACATCCTTATCCATGTATTCCTTTTCCTCCAGGGAGCTCTGAGTAATAAACATAGGTTTTTCTCCTCTTTGTTTCTTGTTACAACAACCCTGTGAGGTAGGTTATGGGGAGAGAGAGAGATAAACTGGCCCAAGTTGAGTAGGGATTTGAACTCAAGTCCCTTCAGTCCTCATTCAGCGTATTAACTATTTGCCCACATGGGCTCTTCTTGGGATATTTGGTTAATATAGCAGAGTTTTGCCCAGTGACAGGAGCATGATACTGAGTGCAGTAAACCTACATTTATTCAAGGAGATCCAGTTCGCATTCAGGCTGCAGTCGAAAGGAGAGAGAGAAGCCTAATCTAAAGAGGACTTCCCCTGTCACAAATGGCCAGCTTGTCCGGCATCATGTGTGAGGCAGTATGAGGGCATTGTCTCTGTGGGAGAGACCTGCAAAGACCTACATCTTCATGGAAGTCCATGTGCAGTGAGAGTGAGAGGACAAAGGGAGACAGAGAGCAGCTCCCAGGTTAAGATAAACGGAGGCATCCCATTCAAGGAGATGACACCCACACACACTTAGAGTGATGTAGCGCCCCACGATGTCCAGGCATGCTGAGTCGCTCACTCCAACAGCTCTCAGCATTAGTTCTTTGCTGCACATTTGATGCATGTATGAACAAAGAGAGAATGCGTTCTCCTCCTCTTACAATACTAGAACTTTAGGTTAGGCACTGCAGCCTCTCAGCAGAAGCGTCAGCTAAAGTGGTATCCTTTTTTCACACGGCACATAATTTGCCATCGGAATTCACTGCCAGGAGATGTCATGACAGCCACTAGCTTTGAAATCAGGATTCCCCCTTTTAAAAATATTACATTTTGGGTTTTCTGTTTTTAATGTGGTCTATTTTATGCATACTTTATCTATGTTGTAATAAGCCGCCTTGAGCTCTGCAATGGAAGAAAGGCAGCTAATAATGACTTTAAATAAATACATACTTTAATTTTTGTGCTGTCAAGTCACAGCTGAGTTATGGAGACCGTGTGGGGTGTTCAAGGCGAGAGGCATTCAGAGGTGATTTGCCGTTATCGGTCTCCGTGCCACAGCCCTGGTATTCCTTGGTGGTCTCCCCTCCAAATACCAGCCAGGGCCAAACCTGCTTAGCTTCTGAGATCTGACAAAATCAGGCTAGCCTGGGCTATCCAGGTCAGGGCAAATAAATAATAAATAAAATATTCCATTTTAGGGACTGAAGCCTTTTCTCCACATACTCTACCATCCAAATTGAGCAACATACATGTGGCAACTGTGGAACAAACATGACTATTAATAGGATATAGAGGGTGGGAAGGGAACCCCAGACCCAGCTTGAGTACTTAGTGGTGTTTAAACTGCAAACATTCAGATCTTTGATTACCTTCTCTTTTCCACTTGAGGAGATGCATTGCCATGATGGCATACTGGTTTTGGCCACTGTGTGACACAGAGTATTGGGCTGGATGGGCCACTGGCCTGATCCAACATGTCTTCTCTTATGTTCTCTTATTCCAGCAGTGAAAGGTCATGCCAGAACTAGCTCTGAATGTAGGGCTGCCACCACACCCAACTGCAGGGGGGGGAATGACATCAATATCATGATGTCATTTCTGAGTGGAAAGCCAGAAGTGACATCACATAGCCCCCAAGATGATGATTTATTTTAAATGCTGTTTTAAAGTTTTAACTGATTATTTATTATTGTGATGTAGCCGAATGGCCTAACAGTGTTGTGATCCACCCGGAGTCCATTCGTGGGAAGGGTGGAATATAAATTTGAAAAATATATAAAATAATAAATAAATCTAGGAATTCCATCAGTCTCTATGGTCTTTATGTGGCAACTGTGTTGGCCTTGGTCACACCAGCATTTCTTTTAGCTAGAGGCACAAGTCTTTGACATGAACCAAAGGGCAGTAGCCAAAAGACACTTGCTGGTTTGTCCTTTGGCTCACAGCCTATGTTCTTGGGTGAGCTGGCCCACCAGATCCAGGATCAGCCAAGGTATCACTTGTTATTATTCTTTGTTTGCTTAATTATATTTCTGTATCTCTATAAGTGGCTTTGGGTCACCTCCTTTGGGGAGAAAAATAGGATATAAATATCTTAATATGAAGGGAGGGAGGGAATGTTTCACCCTGAATTCCCTGAAAGAAGGGATAAAGATGAAATAAATAAATGAACACACTTGGGGGGTGGGGCTTTGGGATCTCTACTCCCTAGGGTAAGAACAAAACTCCTGGAACTCTCTAGAGCTTTTGTTATTTTATTAATTATTTGTTTATTTTATTTGTTAACATTCATAAATGAAATCATTCCCAACTATATTGACCTGTCCTGAAGTCTGCTCCTAGCACCCTGGTCCAGATTTCAAGATAGAATTCTGATTTGGCTACTTGGGAGTAGCTGAAATCAGAAAATAAATTCTGAATTTTAGATTTTCCAGCTCCATACCATTATGGAACAATTCTAAGCAGGTCTATTCAGAAGTAAGTCCCATTTTATTCAGCGGGACTTACTGCCAGGAATGTGTGCTTAGGATCACTCTCCCGGGAGTAAGTTCCAGTGAACAGAATGGGCTTTACATCTGAGTAGACCTGACTCGCTTCCTCAGGCCCTCAAACTCCTCACAGTCCTAACTGAACAGAATATTGTCCTGGCACAGATGTCCGTTCCTCTGACAGAGCTGGAGCTGTCAATCTGTCTGCGCAAACCTGCCCTGATTTTGTGTGACCGGAGAACCAAGTAGCTTGGAAAGGATTAACTGGGTGACATCTGTTTGGGCAGCAGACATTTGGGCTTGGGAGATGCTGTTTCTGCCCCTCTGTTCTTTTGGAGAAATGATTCACAATTATAGGAGATTATTTAAAGGGGGGGAGGAAACACCTTTAACACAATAATTATTTTATCTGTAATGTCAAGTGCCAAAACTAATCTTGGGAATAAATCATCGATACAGCCAAGTTCCTGCCCAGTGTGTTCAGCTTTTGTGCAGTTTTGGCTAAGAAACCTTTTTCAGCTGCAATTTTTTAAAAAAAAGATATGCATTACATTCAGCTAATGAGAAAATAAATCCTTTGAGAAGGTATTTAAAAAAACCCCTTTTCCTGGTGCTTCGAGGGCCAAACTGTTTTATTATTTTTGTTGTTGTATGTTTATCCTGCCCTTCCTCCAAGGAACTCTGGGCAATGCATGCTGGCCTCCCTTCTATTTTAGCTTTGCAACAACCCTTCGAGGTAGCTCAGGCTGAGGGAGACTGGCCCAAGTCACTAATCACTGTGGAGTGCAATGCACCAGGAATTTCTCCTGCACACTTCCATGGAAATGAAAGGAGAATCAGTGGGATTTTTGCAGAATTTCCCCGGGGAGTGTGCTTTTCTCATTGCTGCCTGTATTGGCACCCCAAATCACCCACCTCAGAAGAGCATCTCACCTTACCGTCCACCCCTCCATTATGGTTGCCAGCTCTGGCTTGGGAAATTCCTGGAGATTTGAGGGGTAGAGCCTGGGGAGGGCAGGGTTTGGGGAAAAGGACGGACCTCATCTGGGTCTAGTGCCATTAGAGTCCACCCCCCAATGCTGCCATTTTCTCCAGGGCCACTGATTTTGGTCATTCTGAAATCAATTGTAATAGTGGGAGATCTCCAGGTGCTACCTGGAGGTTGGCAACCCTTCCCTCCAGATATTTTTATTCTGTCTGCATTCACCTTGTGAGGATTTTCTGTTTTGACATTCATTGCTGCTGAGAATGCAGGGGCATCCAGATGATGATGATGATGATGATGGATAGTTACCATCAGATATTTGACTGGTAGTGGTGTTCTACAGTTCAAGATCTATCCAAGTTCTTGGGAACTGCAGATGTATTTTCGTGAGTATGGCTGAGGCTGACTCCTCCTCAGATGAGGAAGAGGCAAGAAACAATTCAGCCTCCTCTAGTGTTAAGTATGAGACTCAACAACAGGATTAGCTCAAAAGTGATTTCAGCTTTATTAAACAGCAACTGTAAGTCAGGAACACACGACAAACAAGGGGAGCGCAGCTCCTTCTTTTAAACTCTCCTGGGCTGTCAAAGCCACACCCACAACATATTAACGACCAATAACATTGCAGGTGTTAAGTATGAGATTCAACAACAGGATTCAGCAAGAAGTGATTTCAGCTTTATTTAACAGCAAGACTTCAACTCAGGAACACACAACAACAAGTGGAGCACAGCTCCCTTTTTAAACTCTCCCGGGCTGTCAAAGCCACACCCACAGTTAGCTAAAGGCCAATCACAACACAGAGATAAAGGCCAATCACAACACAGGGATAAAGGCCAATCATAACACAGGGATAAAGGCCAATCACAACACAGAGATAAGGGCCAATCATAACACAGGGATAAAGGCCAATCAGGACTGTTCCCTCTTTGCAACATATTTACAAGATGATTGGTTCTGTACAGAGGTTTCTTAGAAACCAGCCAATAGTAATGCCACAGCTGAAGAGCCACATTTGAAATCAAGCTTAACATAGGAATGTATAGCCCAGATTCACATTCCAATACATAACAGCAGGGATAAAGGCCAATCAGGACCGTTCCCTCTTTGCAACAATATCACTCAGTGATTGGGTATTTACAAATAGTTTCACAGAAACCGACCAATGGTAATGCGACATCTGAAGAGCCACATTCAGACTCAAGCTTTACATGACAATGTATAGCCTTGATTCACTTTTCAATACACAACATCTAGAGTCAGCCCAGAGGAAGAACCCTTAGCAGTACCTGAGGAGGAAGAGTCCTCAGCAGCTGCACAAGAGGTGCAGCCAGAAGGAGAGACCATCCCTGAGCCTGGGCCAGCAACCCCAGCTGCAGACACCCCAAGGCTAGACTCCCCGCCTAGTTCCCCTGAGTGCCCCAGACATAGGGCACGTCAGAGGCTGACTTTGCAGGAATGAAGGAGAAATGCCAGGCTGCAGCTCCAGCAACGTCAAAGAGAAGAGTTGTAAGCCTTTGCAGACTCAACTCCCAAGGGAGGGAGGATCTGTTTAAACCCCCTTGGTGCACCTGCTCCAGTGCGGTAGCAACTCTGCAAAATCAGACCTGCTTCTGAGAGTGCAGCAGCCATTCCTTGCCTTTGGAAACCTGCATTCTGGAAACGACTTCCCGGCTATCCGAACTTTGGTTTTCTCACTGACCTTGATTCCGGCTCAGGTCTTCAGCTTCTAGCTTATCTCCTTGGTGGCTACCAGCCAAGTCAGCACATGTATCTTCACAGAATGTCCAGGTGTTTCTTGAGACGCTGCAAGGGCTCCAACATCAGCTGGCATGATGGTAACCTTTTTCCCCCAGAGGTGCTCTAACTCTGTTTAGGTCAACATTGTTGTTGTTGTCTTCTTCCTCCTCCCCGCCTCCTCAACAACTACAACATTATTTTTATGTTGCCTTTATGCCCAAATAGGATTTCCAAGGCAGCCAACATCAAGGCATTGAAACATCATTTATAATTAGATATAAAATAGTTCAATAAACACAAACATATAAAACCAAAACCAAGAAGGAGAACCAATAATAATTATTGGAGGTATGCCCAACAAAACTGGCAATGGAGCATTCACACAGAAATCCCCTGTCCACTTCACTCTGTCACTACCATTTCCCCCTGCATTGTTGAGCTATAGCCATTACTGATAAGGCCCTTTGGTGCCATGACAGGGAAAATGGCAGCCTAAGGTGCTGACTGAAGGAAAATGGCACCGATATGGGTGGGACTATCAAAAACACAGAGATGTACCTGTCTTGTGTTCTTGTGAAAAAGATCATAGTAAGCCCAGTTTGAGAAAGAGCATGCTGAGGGTGGAGGAACCCTGGGAAATGGACCATTTAGAGGCTGATGGCATGTGGATGTTCCCACAAACCACCTTCTAACTTGGGAGCAAAGACAGAGAAGTATATCCCTGTGGAAGCAGCCCTGATTGCCAGAAACAGGCAGCAAGGATTCCTCCCCATCTCAGCGATAGCACTTCCTTCGCTAGGTGTGGTTTTGCCCTCAAATATATAGCATGCCCCAGGGCTTAAATCACACTCAGATATGATCATTTTAAAGAATATAATGTATTTACTGAGGTAAAGCAGCCGGCGGAACAACAATAAACGTCTCTTAAGCAAACATAGCAAAATAAACTTGCCTGCGTAGCCAAGGTTTCTGTTTGGTCAAGTTGGAACAGGGGAAGCAGCAGCTGTCGCTCAAGCCCGTGTTGGCATTTGCAGTCATGAATGACCTGGAGTGGAAGCTCTCCGCCCTGACAACTCCCCTCGTCCCGTCAATGGCATCGGGGTGTTTTTTTTTAAAGGAATCGTCACTTTCTTTTTGATTAAGGAAGCTGCTGGCGTGGCGGTGCCAAGCTTTGGCAGAGCAGCAGAAAGTTGCCACAGCTGGAGGCTGCGCCAGTTTATTTCCATAACACTTGAGTAGCCTCTGGGGAGTCAGGATAGCCTTTGGAAACTTCACGCTCTCCTTGGCTGGCTTTCAGAGACAGGAAACATGAACGTTTAATAATCTTTTCCTGTGCTAATTTCAGTGTAAAATGGGATTCCCCTCTTCGTGAAAGCCGTCCTCTGTTACAGTCAAAAAAGTAGGCTTTGAAGCCTGGCGGCCGGCCCAGAAAGAAACACAGCAGAGGAGTCCAGAGAAGTGATTTTTAATTTTGATATTTCAAGCTGATGCTTCACTTTTGTGTCTAGGCACAATGTTGTAAGTGTCCATGGGATGCGCACCAATGCTGAACAGCACATGCGCACACACAAGACACCGACAGCGGCCCGCCCCCCATGGTGCATGCGTACTTCGTTGCTTTTTTGCCGCGCTGCAGCAGCACGGTGTGATCAAGGCGCAGAGCTGGAGTGTGGCAACCCGGTGGCCCATGTGATCGGGCTACCGCGCCTTATTTAGCTCCGGGGCAAACAGCCACGCCTCTCCCCCGCGTTTTCTGGCCTGTATGACCGGGGCCTTAGATGAACAATGAATGGTGGGGTTTTTTTTTAAAAGCACAGCACTTATTACAACTCATTTATTTGATTTATGACTCTATTTAAATAACTGTATGCTGAGCAGATCTGTGGAGCAGCAGGGGTGGGGTCTAACTCAGTCTGCACACATGTGCAAAATAGATGATTGTGTTGTACTGGTTCAGATGGGTCGCCATGTTGGTCTGAAGCAGCAGAACAAAGTTTTGAGTCCAGTGGCCCCTTTAAGACTAACAAAGTTTTATTCTGGGTAGAGGCTTTCGCATATACAGGAACGCGTATACCCAGAAGCTTGGTTGGTCTTAAAGGTGCCACTGGACTCCAAACTTTGTTGTGTTGTACTGAACCATTAATGAGGAATAGTTGAAGCCACCTGCCAAACAGCCATGAACCAGTCAATGAAAAGCCTATAAAAAAACTGGCTTTATGTTCTCATCTGGCAAACACCAAGCTGAATTCAGCCCCCATTAGAGTGTTTGATTCCTTCTGTTCCTGTGTTTGTAATCCCAAGCAAGTACAAAGGGTTCATCCATTAATCTCATATCACACATGGTGGCGGGTAGAGAGGCAGTAACAAAGTTGTGATAACATAAAACCTTTTTTTTTTGCCATCAGGTTGGGGCCAAACTGATGGTGACTCCATAGGGTTTTCAAAGCAAGAAACTTCAGAGGTGGTTTGCCATTGCCTTCCTCTGTATAGCAACCCTGGACTACCATCCAAATACTAACCAGGGCCGACCCTTTTCAGCTTCTGTGATCTATTCAGATCGGGCTAGCCTGGGCCATCCAGGTCAGGGCGTGTCTGAGTTGGTAGTGGTGGAAAATGCCATCAAGTCGCAGCTGACTTATGGCGACCCCATTGCCTTGAAACAAGTTAAGGGATGTTCAGTGGTGGTTTGCCATTGCCTGCCTCTGAGTAATGACTCTGGTATTTAGGGCAAGAATAAAACTAGAGTTTGACAAAATGGCGATTGCACATATCAGGACATTCACATGTAGCATGCTGTCCTGGTGTACAGTCAGGGACCTATGTACCTCTGGGACCGCCCCTCCCGAAAGGCATTCAAATCAGTGGACAAGTGTCTTCTGGTGGCCCCCAGCCCAAAAGATATCTGGCTGGCCTTTGCCAGGGCCTTTTCCGCCCTGGCCCCAGCCTGGTGGAACTCTCAGCCAAGTGACATCCGTGCCTCATCTGATCGATTGAGGTTTTGCAGGACATGTAAGGGAGAGACGTTCCGCCAAGCCTTTGGTTGAGGCCAGTGATGGTTCTTTACATTTGCCTGGCACCTTCCCCCCATGGCTGAATGCTAGCACTGCTATCTTGTTTTTTTTAAATGTTTAAATGTTTTGAATGTTTTAAATACTGTGTTTTTATGTTTTTAACTTATTTTACACTGCACTGAACCAAACTGTTGTGAACTGCCCTGAGCCCCTCCCAACCGGGAAAGAGCACCCCCCCCCATCCAAATAAATAAATAAATACTCAGCAGTTGAGCTGGAAACTTAATTACTGAAAAGGGCTTTTGTATCAGTAGCAACCGAGCTAATATTAGAAAGTAGGTGGGGAGGGAGAACCTATTATCTCAAGTGCAATAGGACCTGGCCCACAGGGTCAAATGGATGCTGTCCCCCTCCTCAGAATTTCCCTTAGATTTAGGACACTAAAATTTTGCGGATCACCACCACACAGCTATGATTTTGTTTGACATTTCATTTCATTACATCAACGTACTCCAAAAATATACAGAAATCAAATCCGTATTACTTAGCTACATTTCCTTCAGTCCGGGGGCATTTACATCATTACTGGTTTAAAACAAAAATTAAATGTGAGAGAAGCAAATGAGAAGGGAGTTCATTTTTAGTAAGGCAAATATTTGCATAAAGAGCTAGATGGATTTTCTAGCTGTTGGGGAGATAAGTAGGCCTTTTAAAATTACACTCACTGACTTGCATGATTCATTATGTCAAGAACAATCACCAGCTCTCTAATATAGTTTAATCCTGTGATACTCACTGTCTCTCCCCTTCCTCCTGACTTATCCCAACAGAACAAAAGAGAAAGCACTCTATGGACTGATTGGCTGTGAAGATATTTTTTAAAAATGTTACTTTGGTAGCAGCTGTCACCACATCACAAGGATCTTCACTGTGTGACTGAAGGTAAGCTGTATGTATGCGAGGAAATATTTTAAAACAGTCTGCTCATTTAAAAAGCCATACTGTTAATAGAGCTTCTGACTGAAATATTGAAGAGTTACTATAAGAGTTATGCATAATGTAACTCCCTGACCTTTGGTGGTTGGCCCCGCCTCGTGCAGCAGCCATTTTGTGGTTAGCTCCACCTTCTGTGGTAGCCATTTTGTAGCTGTGTCCACTACCCTATATCAGAATTCCAAAGGTTCCCTTAGGCTCAAAAATGTTGGGGACTCCTGCCCTATGGATCACCACAAGTTGGCTGTGACTTGATGATACTGTCCACCACCAGTGTGGCCTTCCATTAGAATGCCTTGGCCTAGGCTAGGGTTGCCAGCCTTCAGGTGAGGCCTGGAGATCTCTTGGAATTACAACTAATTTCCAGATGACAGAGATCAGCTCCCCTGGGAAAAATGGCTGATTGGAAGGGTGGACTTTATGGCATTATAACCCACTGAGGTCCCTACCCAGGCTCCACTCCCAAATCTCCAGGCATTTCTCAAACCAGAGTTGGCAACCCTACCCTGGGCACAGACTGTAAAGAGCATTGTCTTTGACTTGGATCTTATGAATAAATTTTGTGCATGCTGCATAGTCTCTGCTGTGGGCCGCACTTCCTCTTCTTCTAACACATCTGTTTGTACAAGGGCCCATTGAAACCATTGGTTTTGAGCAAACAGAAGTTTTAACGGGAAAGGAAACAGAGGCCCTGTTCACACGGAGCATTTGCCCCGCTGAAGGCACGGGAGCCCTGCGGACTTTCCGTGCTCGATCATACGAGCACATCTGGGAGACATAGTGCTCCCGTGGCCAACCCGCGGCTTCCCCTGGAAAATGCGGGGTAAAAAACTAGTAGGTCGGAAGTACTAGTTTCTGTAAACCCCGGGTTTTCCGGATGTTGTCAGTTTCCATGGGATGCGCACCAACGCTGAACAGCGCATGCGCACACACAAGACACCGACAGCGGCCCACCCCCCCAATGGCGCATGCGCACTGCGCTGCAGCAGCACAGTGTGATCGGGGCGCAGAGCTGGAGTGTGGCAACCCGGTGGCCCGTATGATCGGGCTACCGTGCCTTATTTAGCTCCAGGGCAAACTGCCACGCCTCCCCCGCGCGTTTTCTGGCCCATGTGACCGGGGCCAGAGACTACCTAGGACACACAGAGCTCATTTACAGGCTCAAATCCTTTGTCTTTGCTCTGAAGACTAGAAGTTTGCTTTCCTTTTTCACTTTAAATGAGTGGTAGATGACACAAATGCCATTAAAAATTTCTGTGGTTCTTAGTGTGATAGTAGCTGCATGGCAAAGTGGTGTTCTGAATTACGGTGGGTTTATTAAAAACATGTATTTATTAATGGACAATATCCCTGGTATGAAAATGGCACTAGGAGAAGCATCAAGCTTTCAAATGCTTCAGGGCACTTTTCCAATCAAGAAGAATAATTACGGAAACATTTTTTTATTGCTCTTAAGTTCTATAAAGAGCTCGTTTCAAAGAGAGACGCAGAGAAAGAGAGCAATTCAAACCAGGGACCAAATTTAAGATGACAATGTCTCTTTCAATGATTCTTGTTTATGACAGTCGGAGGCAGAAGCACAAAAAGTCAGAGGTCGTTGGCTTTCTTTTACGGGCAGCAACCGTGCTCAGCTATACAACAATGTCCGCATGAGTCGCGTCAGCAACTGAGGAGACTGAGTCATCCCTTTGCTCTCCTGCGAGTTAGAAGGGAATACTCGTTATAAAAATCGCTCATAACCAATAAATAAATAAATAAATATGGAATGGCGGTGCTATGTGGAAAGTCATAGACTGACATTAACATTAATATGTTTTTGTAGAACTATATGCTGTAGAACACTTGGTGAGTCGCAGCCCCAAACTGGAAGGTATCCTTATATGTTTTATTCATTTTCACCCTGACCTGGGCAGCCCAGGCTAGCCCGATCCTGTCAGATCTCGGAAGCTAAGCAGGGTTGGCCTTGGCTAGTATTTGGAAGGGCAACCTCCAAGGAATACCAGGGACATGGTGTAGAGGCAGACAACCACCTCTGAAACATCTCTTGCCTTAAAAACAAATCTAGCTCACCACCTAGTGGTGCAAAATGCTAAAGGAGCTAGAACTTCTGCCTGCCAGACAATCTTAGGATCCCCTGGCTATTCTACACATAAATGCCATATGACTAATAATAATAATAATAATAATAACAATTATTATTATTATTATTAATTTACTACATTTATACCTCACTTTTCTCCTCCACGGGGACCTAAGGCACCTTCTGTTGTTCTCCTCTCCCATTTTATCCTCAGGAGAACTTTGAAGGAATGTGGCTTCTCCAAGGCCACCTAGCAAGCTTCCATGACAGAATGGACACTCAGACTTGGGTGTCCCAGATCCTAGTCCCTCTAAGCACTATACCATACAGCAGTAGGTTCCATCAGAATCTTCCCAACCATCTTTTACAATAGGGCTGAGGATCGCCTAACCATAGCGAGGTGATTGAGATAACTGCATAGATTCACGTACATTCTTTCTCCTCCCTCCTAACACAATTTTGGAATGGTGTCTCACACACACACCAATCGCATGAAACTGCCTTACTGAATCAGGCCTTTGGTCTGTCAAGGTTGGTATTGTGTGGTCAGGCTAGCAGCAGCTTTCCAGGGTCTCAAGCTGAAGTCTTTCACATCACCCATAAACTGATCCTTTTACCTGGAGATGCTGTGGATTGAACCTGGAACCTTCTGCTTGCTAAGCAGTGGCTTTACCACTGAGCCACAGCCCCTCCCTAAGCATCACTCAGAACTCATCGTCTGCAAAGCCATTTCTGCTATCTCTAGCTTGGGGCTAATCATGGTTAGCATTTATTTATTGACTTCATTGGTACCCTCTCTTTCTCCCCAGTGGAAAACCAAAGAGGCTTACTTCATTCTCCTCTTCTCCATTTGGTTTAGTTTGGTGTAGTGGATAAGAGCGGCCTACTCTAATCTGGGAGAACCAGGTTTGTTTCCCCACCCCTCCACATACAGCCAGCTGGGTGACCTTGGCTCAGTCACAGTTCTCTCAGAGCTCTCTCAGACCCACCTACCTCACAGGGTGTCTGTTGTGGGGAGAGGAAGGGAAGGAGATTGTAAGCCACTCTGAGACTCCAAGTGAAGGGTGGGGTATAAGAGCCAGTTTGGTGTAGTGGTTAAGTGTGTGGATTCTAATCTGGGAGAACCAGGTTTGATTCCCTACCCTTCCACTTGCAGCTGCTGGATGACCTTGGGCAAGCCATAGTTCTGTCAGAGCTGTTCTTGAAAGAGCAGTTCTGGAAAGAGCTCTCTCAGCCCCACCTACCTCACAGGATGTCTGTTGTGGGGAGGGGAAGGGAAAGGAGTTTGTAAGATGCTCTGAGACTCCAAGTGAAGGGCGGGATATGAATCCAATCTCCTCCTCCTCTTCTTCTTCTTCCTCACATCAACCCTGTGAGGCACGTTAGGTTGAGAGCATGTGACTAGCCCAAGGTCACCCAGTGAAATTCCATGGCACGAGTGGGGATTCAAACCTTGGTTTCCCAGATCCTTGCCCAGCACCCTAACCACTAACCGCTGGCCTTTAAGATGGATGACAACAACATGAACCATCATTAGCTTTGAAACTGAAAGAGAGTAGGAAAACTCATACAATGGGGAGAGAGGAGCGTGAACCATTGTTAAGCAACTTAGCAGCACATCTCTGTCCCAGCTCTTAGGGAACAAAGGAAAAGGCTGACAGACCATGAGCGAAAGCAAAAGAAAAGGGGAAGAGTGGCAGCCAATGCTACCTCTAAGCTGTGGAGTCTTGTGAGCAACAATTCTACTTTGTGAGCTACTGGCATTAAAGTTGTGAGTGAGCAATTTGGCTGCTGCATCAGTTAGTTTGCTCTGGAGCCATCCTTCCTGAACTAAGACAACAATGTGTGAGCCAGAGGCTAAAAAACTGTGAGCTGGCACACTAATTCAGCTTAGAGGGAACACTGGTGGCAGCAGACTGGCGGCTGCTCTCCAGGGTCACCCAGTGAGCTTTATGGCTGAGTGGCAGGGTTGCTAGCTTCAGGTTGGGAGATATGGGGCTGGCGTCTGGGGAAGACAGGCTTTGGGGGGGAGGGACCTCATTTGGGGTACAATGCCATAGAGCTCACTTTCTAAAGCAGCCATTTCCCCCAGGGGAACTGATCTGTGTCCTTGGGAGACCAGTTGTAATACTGGGAGATCTCCAGGCCCCACATGTAAATTGGCAAACCTACTGAGTAGGGATTTGAACCTGGGTCTCTTAGATCCTAGCCTGACATTCTAACTACACTGGTGTAGATTAGAACAGTAAGACAGTGGATGTAAGATGTATGCAGGATTAATTGTTGACTCCAATCTGCAGTTACTCAATGACAGAAATTTTGAACCAGGTGAGGCCCAGATAACAATCATTTTAGTGTAGCCATCACAGGGGTAAATGACACGAAGTGAGACTTTTAAATGTATTAATCTGCATAACTGCTTTCATTTATTAGGAGTAACCTGTTCTGCACCTCTTCTACACGACAAGAACTCAGGAGACTGACAGACGATGGCAATACCTAGTATTTCCAGGATGGCAGTAGATAGCTCTGGGCAGTGCCAACAAGGAGGAAGAATGACAAGGCCAAAGTTCCTCTGCCCAGATCATAATTGGGGTCAGGAACGCTTGAGAAATGAGGTCCCATGAGGGAACTCACAGCTGACATCTGACTAAAAGTATCCGAGAAGGACAAGCATAAAACATAACATGTAGACAGAACATCTGGGTCTGGGTTTCAAGAACTAGAGTCATGGAAAGGCTGAATGCCATAGCTGTAGATTAAATACCAGAACATTCCCTACACCAGCTGTATACTAACGTGTTGACAAAGTATGGTGAAGAAGTCATTCAGCCATTAGCAATCATTTTATGGTTCCAGCCTCATCAGATTAAAGTCCACCTACATAGATTTGTGTAGGTAGAATATGAATATTATATTTGTGATGCTTGTCTCTTGGATGTTATCTGTCATTAGAGCCCCAAGGGCTGTTATCTTGAAAGCGGAAATTCACCAGGAAGGAATGGGTTTCCCAGTTGTGAATTTTGTAATGGGTAGTAAGGATTAAGAGGAGAATTTCTTTGCACAGGAATGCAATGCTTATCTGCTAGTGTGAAATTCTTCATCTTTGAAGACACAGTCTCCACTTCCCAGCTTTGCTACAGTTCTAGTGCTGGTGGCAAAGGATATTTCTTATTATTCATTTATTCGTTGATTTATAAGATTATGCATGGGATTGAGCAGGTTGAGAAAGAAGTACTTTTCTCCCTTTCTCACAATACAAGAACTCGTGGACAATCAATGAAATTGCTGAGCAGTTGGGTTAGAACAGATAGAAGGAAGTACTTCTTCACCCAAAGAGTGATTAACATACGGAATTCACTGCCACAGAAGGTGGTGGCGGCTACAAGCATGGATGGTTTCAAGAGGGAATAAGATGAACATATGGAGCAGAAGTCCATCAGTGGCTATTAGCCACAGGGTATAGATGGGAACTCTCAGTCTGGGGCAGGTGATGCACTCTATTCTTGGTGCTGGAGGGGGCAGCAGTGGGAGGGCTTCTAGTGTCCTGGCCCCACTGCTGGACCTCCTGATGGCACCTGGTATTTTTGGCCACTGTGTGACAGAGTGTTGGAATAGATGGGCCATTGGCCTGATTCAACAATGGCTTTTCTTATGTTCTTCTTCTTCTTCTTCTTCTTCTTCTTCTTCTTCTTCTTCATTATTATTATTATTATTATTATTATTATTATTATTATTATTATTAATTATATTATATATTTTTCAAGTGTTAACTCTCAAATTGCACAGGTAAACCTGGTAGTCTGGGGGGGGTGTCAAACTAGAGGAGAGAGCATCCTCATAGCCATCATGAGGACATTGCTGCCATTCTACCATCATTAAAATGCTACAAGGGCCCTGTCCTGATCAGGCCTCCAGCACGGCAGGCAGGGAACTCTCGTCTCTCCACTTTGCACCTATCAAGTGCAGAAATGGCCACACCCCCAGGTGTTTTGGCCCTTGAAAAGGCATGGGGGGATGGGACAAGACGAGCCCCATGCTGAGGGCCTGATCCTCCCTGCAGCGTTTTTAAGTGACTTTAAAATTGCAGTGGTGATGTCTTTGCTGTGGCAGCCATGAGGATGCTGTCTCACATAGTTTGGCCCTACTGTTGATAGACGGTGATTTGTAAAATTATATTAAAAACTCGATCCCCATAAAGAAGGAAAGACTCACAACTTGGCTAGGCGAGGAGTGCTAGATATGCGTCTAGGCTTCTTGTTCCCATTGTAATCCCTTACGAAGAACATGTCAAGCCCTTGAAGTTGCCTTATACCTAGTCAGACCACTGGTCTATCAAGGTCCATATTGTCTATAGTGACTGGCAGGGGCTTTCCAGGGTCTCTGGAAAGGGTCTTTCACCTCCGTTTCCCCCCTCTGGGAGAGATATCTGGCTGTCCTTGACTGGGGCCATGGCCAAAAAGGCCCTGGCCCCAACCCGGTAGAACTCTCTGCCAAATACCATCAGGGCCCTGTGGGATCTTATGCAAAGATGTTCCACCAGGCATTTGGTTGAGGACAATGACGGTTTACATCATGGCTGGCACCCAACCTGGACCCCCCATCCCTTGTGGAGTTTATGCCCTCCCCTGTGCTCGCGAAGCCCCCACAGACCAGAAACAGGAGGGGACCACAAAAATATTGCTATTTGCTTTTAACTATCGTATAGTTTGTTGGATATGATTTTACGGTTTTAAATCCATACAGCACCTAGAGCCCCACATTCATGGCGATTAGGCAGTCCACAAATATAATGTAATACAATAATAAATAAATAATAAATACCTACTTCCTGATTGTTTTAAATACACAATTCTAGGGTTTGAATCTTTATTAAGATTTCAGATGCCAAATGACAATAGCAGGCATGATTGGATTAGGTATGATATGCAGAAGGGAAGTAGGCATGGAGATATCAGCACTGGTAATAAGACAGGAGACCTAGGTCTCAATCCCATACTGGAGGATTCAGTCCAGGAGGATGCAAAGAATAAATGGACATAAATCTGACATTAGAAAGCACAACATGCAGTTGCTGACCTAAGAGTAGCAGTGCTTGTTATGTTCTAACTGTAACTGAGCCTATTCTTTTCTATGTAAAGCTTGATTCTTGACAATGGATCGTAAGCTGTAACATTTCTATTGGTTGTTCCTATGGAACTGTTTAAAGGAACCAATCACTGTTGTAAATATGATTGTGGAGGGAACAGACCTCATTGGTCTTTATTGCTGTTATTCTATTGGTTCTTAACTTATCTATGGGTGTGGTTTTGACAGCCCGGATCATTTAAAAAGGGAGCTGTGCTCCACTTAGTTGTTGTGTGTTGTCCTTGTTGTCTGAACGTCTAGTTGCTGTTACAAATAAAGCTGAATCACTGCCTCTTATTGAGTTGCCTACTTAACAATGCTCTTACAAAGGAGATTAGAAAGAGAGACGGCTGCATTGCAATTGATAATGAAGCTCAAGACGATGCATCCTCCTGGACGAAACTGAGAGCTAGTTTTCCTGTCTCATTACCAACATGCGCTATTATCATTTGGCACATGAAATCACTCCACTCTCCAAGATATGAGGACAAATCCATGTGTTCTAATTCCTAATCAGGGTCTTTTTGAAAGAAAATAAAGCCAGATATGAACAGTGAGATCCAATCATTTTTTTTAAAAAAACAACCCACAACTTTTCAGAATAAGCCAAACCAATTTCCTCAATGCACATTGTGCTTGTCAGAAGAATCCACCCGCTCTCTCCTACCCTCCCTTCAAAGAAGTATGTTTGCACACAAAAGCTTATACCTGGAATAAAACGTTGTTGGTCTTGAAGCTGCAATGGGACGCCAACTTTTTTTCTCTCTTTCTCTTTCCTCCCCTTCCTCCCCCCAAAAGGAGGAGGAGCAGCCCCAGAGAAGGAAGCAGAAGACTCTCTGTGTGTCTGTGTGTGTGAGAGAGAGACTTGTCTTTGTATCTCTTCCGCATGAAGCAAGAAGCAGCTACAGAGCTCTGTGTGTGTTTGTGTGTGTGAGAGAGAGAGAGAAAGAGAGAGGAGGGGGAGGGAGGGAGGCAAGATGCAGGAAGCAAAAAGCCACTGAGGGAGCTGGGAAAAGGCAAGCTAGGGTGCAGCTGCAGGAGCAGCCCTGGGAAAGGAAACAGGAGAAGGAAGTTGATTGGGAGGCCGGTTTTGAGCCCTGGGCAGGCCAGATCCAGCCCGCAGGCCGCCTGTTTGACACCCCTGCCTTAGAGAGTCATGGCCTGTATGAGAAGACAATACTGATCTTGATAGACTAATGGTTTAGTTCTGCATAAATGGTTCATGTAACAGCTCTAGATAATGATCCTTTGGTTCCTATGTACATTGGGAGACGTATGTGACCTGGGACATCTATCAGCTATACAATCCCAGGTTTACACTGATTGTTTTTTAAAAAACACATTACTACACACAGCTTTCATTTTTATGGTGAGTATCTTTTCTATTGTATGTATGTAATTTTTTCAAAAAAAATGATGTTGAACTGAAACATTTTCCCATGGGTCTGTTCCCTGTTCCAAAGAGGTTGATTAATCTGATTAACCCAACAAGACAGCTGAAATCACTGCCAAAAACTGTCAGCCATTTTCCATTTCAAGCTGCCAGATCTTTTTGTCTCAACCACATAGATGGAGCATTAAACACACACACACACACACACATAGCCATAGACTGACATTTTCTAATTTGGATACGGCAGGATGGACTTGAGAGAAATTGATGGATTTGATAGGAATGAATTAAGGTAATCTTAATATGGATTCAGTGTTGTTTTGTTGCCTCATTATATTCACTAGGAAACCCACAAATATTGCTGCCCAATAGTGCTGCAGAAGGGTGCGCCACTGAACAGCAGTAGGAGCGCCAGTCAGTTGATAGCACCTGATGGGAGCCTACGGGTCAGAGACTGGTGTAAATGGTGTCATGTGATACCCCAACATTATTTCCGATAAAAAACCCAGATGTGACATTGTTATGTTGTGCGACACTCTAAGAATGTCCCGGATCTCTAGATATAGGAAACTTCTAGAGCGTTGCACTATGCATTGATGTCACTTCCAGGTTTTCAACTGGAAATGATGTCATACTGTTCCATGACACTGTTCCCTCTCCCTTTTGGAGCATGTGTTCGTGCATGTGTGTGCACCTGGAAGTCATGATGACCTCTGGTGACTGACCCCTACTAGGGGCCTGGAGGATATTCAGAGAAGAATAAAGCCCTACCCCTGCCTCCTGGTATTCCAAGGAGGTCTCCCATCCAAATGCTTGCTAGGGTCGTCCCTGCTTAGCTTCCAAGATCAGGCTTGCCCAGGCTATCCAGGTCAGGGCCCCTCTCCCTTTTTTTTACCCACTACTCATTTGAGCAGGCACTGAAGGCAAAAGGTGGGAGATTGCTCATCACAGTGGGTGACCTGCCCCCCATTTAGTAGAAATCAGGCAAACTGTATGGAGGAGATGGCAAAGCCAGCCGGGTTAACGTCTTAATCTCAGGAGTGTTGCACTTTTAGTTGCATATTCTTGTAAGAAGAACGTATACTTGGGCGAAGACTTTGTGCTGAAGTTTGGAGCTTGTCAGAAACTCTAGGGGAACTGAAGGACACTTTCCTGAAAGCAAGCCCATTGACTAATATATATATATATTTGCCATCGTCACAGCTGACTTATGGCGACCCGGTAGGGTTTTCAAGGCTAGAGAATTGAGAGGCGATTTGCCATTGCCGGCCTCCGCACTGCGATGCTGGTACGCCTTGGTGGTTTCACTTCCAAATACTGACCAGGGCCCACCCTGCTCAGCTTCTGACAGGATCGGGCTAGCCTGGGCCATCCGAGTCTGGACTAGGCTGGGCTTTAGCTATGTTTTTATATCAAAGGGAGTTTGTTAATGAAAACGGGTTGGGAGGGACTGGTCTCGCCCACTTCCTGCTACCGTGCATCCCACACTACCCCACGAGTGCCTTTGTTCTCAATGGCCAATAAAAATAGTACTGTTGATGGCTCTTTTGAAGCAACAGAAGGGTGTTGCAACTTCGGTGCCTGCTCCTGCTCCTCTCCGGGATGCAATCGGCTGCTGAACAGCCCGTCTGCTTTTACTGCGGGAGAAAACAGAAAGAAAATGGAGTGATGATGACAATCAAATTCTCTGCTGATTGTTTACGGGTCCACTTTGGGGTGAGTCACACAGCTGGTGTCATCCCCCTCACAGTCTGATGCCTTCCCAGATGAGGAAAGTGCCAAAATAATGAGCCCATAAAACATGATCCGTCAGGTTTGTGTGCATGAGCAGAGAGACCTGTCCTAGATCAGCTCGCCACGGAGGACAAACCCAGAGCGTCTGGCAGAAGAAGCAGAAGGCAGACTTTGTTGTCTGAATTTTATTAAAAATAGCTGTTCCTGGGGAAAAAACCCCCCCCCCAATTATCTAGAATGTAATTTATTTAAACGGAGTCTTCCAGAGTGGGGCACCTGGTTCCCTGGAGGCAGAGTTTAATTCCAACCAAAGGGGGGTCCTGGAGCTCAACACAAATTGCAAATTCTTGTTGCTCAGTGTGGCAGGACTCAGGGTAGCCAACCTCCAGGTGCAGCCTGCAGATCTCCTGGAATGACAACTGATCTCCAGAAGATCAATTCCCTGGAGAAAATGGCTGCGTTGGAGGTTGGACTCTATGGCATTACACCCTGCTGAGGTCCCTCCCCTCCCCAAGACCTTCCCTCCCCAGACTTAGTCTTGCCAGCCCCCCGATAGGTTTTTCCTCCCAACTTCAGGCCCCCAAATCCACTGCCAGCCAGCTGGCAGGCAGGGGGAGCCCCACTCCCAAAGAGTCCCGGCATGCCTGATGTGCCCAGCACGATGACGTCATGCCCAGCCAGTTTGGTGTAGTGGTTAAGTGCGCAGACTCTAGTCTGGGAGAACCGAGTTTGATTCCCCACTTCTCCGCTTGCACCTGGCTGGATGACCTTGGGCAAGCCCTAGTTCTGTCAGAGCTGTTCTTGAAAGAGCAGTTTCTGTCAGAGCTCTCTCAGCCCCACCTACCTCACAGGGTGTCTGTTGTGGGGAGGGGAAAGGAAAGGAGATTGTAAGCTGGTCTGAGACTCCTTTGAGTAGTGAAGGGCGGGGTATAAATCCGATCTCTTCTTCTTCTTCTTCTTCACTTCTGGGTGACATCATCACAGTGTGTGCCAGAAGACTCCAGGAGCCAGGCTAGAGCCCCCCGCCAGATTGAGGTAAGACGTGGCAAACCTACCCCAGGCTCCATCACCAAGTATCTGAGAATTTAACAACCCTGAGCTGGCAAACCTAGATGGCTTGGCCTAGTTGCGGTAGTGAGTCTACACAGGCCCCAGAGTCCTTTAACAGGACAGGCTGAGGGCATCCCAGTACCCTGAATACAGGTAAGCTACAAGCTATGGTCCCAATTATCCACCCCCCCAGTCCCAATTTCCGAACCCTGAGGAACTGAACGGTTGAAGAAAAAACAACCCTATCTCTACACAGTGACCCTCTAGGAATTTCCCCTAGTATCTATGGCAGAAAACATAGAGAGTAGGAGAGGCAGTCTAGAGCATCACTTGGAAGTAACATCACATCCTTCCCATATCCCACCTTTCCCAGGCACTGCCCTCCACGTCTCTTGGCATTTGTCGAGGCAGTGCTGGGAACCCTAAGACAATGTCAGTAGTTAGAATGCTACCAAACACTGAATAAAGTAGAACATTTTGGGGGCGGGGCGGGGGGGGAACAAGCCTTGCTCAACATCCTTATGCCTGATGACTTTTTTTTCACCCAAAGACTGTCATTTAACCAGAATATCTCTTGTCAGTGTATCTTGGTCCAGGGGGCAGGGGGGGAATGAGAGGGAATGTATGCACAGGCCCAGGGAAGGAAAATAAAGGATAAAGCAAAAGCTGCAGACACGGATGGCCATGCCGGTTACTCTTAGTCTAATCTTTTTTCTTCTTTTTTTGGTCACATACTTCTTATACAATGGTAAGAGCTCTAGCAGCCTGTGTTGTTGAAAGACAGGGGATTTTTTAAAAGAAGGGCTGCAATGGTTGGGTTGGATCCCTGCCTATATTTGGACTGTATTTATTATTCCGTTTCTATTAAGGTGCTTAACTTATTCATGGTTAGGTTTAGACAAGAAATAAATAGCAGGGCAGCTGCGGCTACATGTCTGCTCGCTGTGAGTCATTGCCACAACTGTTTCATAGAATTATTTAGGTTTACTAGCAAAACGTTTGGAAGGCTGCAGATCGGGACACAGGAGAGAGGGAAGGGTTTAGTTTTTTCATAATAAAGAGTTTGCCTCTATTATCTATTGGCATGCTTGGCAAGGGGCTTAGAGAAATCTGATCTATGTTCAAGCAAAATAACAAAAGACTTAGCGATTGCACGTTCTCAGGGCTGGATTAACAAGACATGCTCTTCAATCCAGAGCCTCATGGGCAAAGCGATAGGTACACACACAGAGCTCATGAGTGAGTAGACTCCCCATTCATTGCAGTGGAGAGGGGAGTGGTTTCCTGCAAATACAGAGGTACAGCAAACAGCTATCCTTCCCCTCTTGGGGTATAGTGGTTAAGTGTGCGGACTCTAATCTGGTAGAACCAAGTTTGATTCCCCACTCCTCCACTTGCAGCTTCTGGAAGACCTTGGGCAAGCCATAGTTCTGCCACAGCTGTTCTTAAAAGAGCAGCTCTTGAAAGAGCTCTCTCAACCCCACCTACCTCACAGGGCGTCTGTTGTGAGGAGGGAAAGGGAAAGGAGTTTGTAAGCCACTCTGAGACTCTGAGTGAAGGGCAGGGTATAAATACAATCTGCTTCTCCTTCTCCTCCTCTTCTTCTTCTCCTCCTCTTCTCCTCCTCTTCTCCTCCTCTTCTCCTCCTTCTCCTTCTCCTTCTCCTTCTCCTTCTCCTTCTCCTTCTCCTTCTCCTTCTCCTTCTCCTTCTTCTTCTCCCACTTGATATGGTGAGATTCTCTGTATACAGCTGGTTTCCAGGTAGGGTTGCCAGCCAACCGTCAGGAAACTCAAAGAAATGGGGACATATAAAATGTGATTGCACTGATGGTGTGATGTCACTTCTGGCACAAATTTAGAAGTGATGTCGGTGCATTGGGGCGATGCTGAAGGATTCCACTAGGGATGTCAGCCTCCAGGTGGGACATGGGGATACCCTGGAATGACAGCTCATCTCCAGATTACAGAGATCAGTTCCTTTGGAAAACATGTTTGCTTTAGAGGGTGGACTCTATGGCATTGTGCCCCACTGAGGTCCCTGGCCTCCCCAGGCTCCACCCCCAAATCTCCCAAGAATTTTATAACCTGGATCTGGCAATGTTCCTTTCCCATACCCTAAATGGGGAAGATCTGTGGCTCAATGGTAAGGCATCTGCTTGGCATGCCGAAGGGCACAGGTTCAGTCTCTGGTAAGGTAAAGGTAAAGGTTCCCTTGCTCGAAAGCCAGTCGAATCCGACTCTAGGGTTGCGGTGCTCATCTCCGTTTCAAAGCCGAAGAGCCAGCACTGTCCGAAGACGTTTCCGTGGTCATGTGGCCGGCATGACTAAACACCAAGGTGCACAGAACGCTGTTACCTTCCCACCGAAGTGGTACCTATTTATCTACTTGCAATTTCTTGCTTTCGAACTGCTAGGTTGGCAGGAGCTGGAACTAGAGACAGGAGCTCACCCTGTCATGCGGCACCCGGGTCTCGAACTGCTGAACTACTGACCTTCCAGAGCCTGCAGTTCAGCGTCTTAACCACTTGAGCCACCGCAGCTCCACTCAGTCTCTGGTATCTCTAGCTAAAAAGACCAAGTGGTAGGTGATGTGAAAGACCTCTACCTAAGATTCTGTAGAGGTGCTGCCCGTCTGAGCGGACAATACTGGCCTTGATAGACCAATGATCTGATTCAGTATAAAGCAGCTTCATGTATTAATGTGTTCACTTCCAGGTTTGCTGTGGACATGATGTCACATGGATGAGTTTTCCCATTATCCTGTCAAGTGGTTGCAGGGGCTGGAGGGTGCTGGGCCGGAGATCTCCTTCTATAATAGCAGAACTGGCAGCTCTCTTTCCAGGCCAAGACCCCATTCACCCAGCATGCCAGGGACCCCAGTCTCTTTGAGTCTGCCAAGCACTTTTGGAATGTTGAGAATAGAGCAGATGCCATGACAAAATTACTCCCATGTGCTATGGGGAGAGGCACAAAATCTGAACCAAGAAGAGTTGCCAGGTGCCTCCTGGCCACCAGCAGGAGATGGGGGTAGGGCTGCCAGATCCAGGTTGGGAAACTCCTGGAGATTTGGGGATGGAGCCTGGGGAGAAGAACCTCAGTGGGGTACAATGCCAAGAAGTCCACCCTTCAAAGAATCCATTTTCTCCAGGAGAACTGTTCTCTGTAGTCTGAAGATGAACTATAATGCCAGGGGATCCCCAGGTCTCACCTGGAGGCTGTCATTCCTAGAGTCGAGCATCCTTCTGTGATGGAACCAGTTGTTTCTGAATGGTTTCTCCTAGTAGTCTGGTTCCTCCTGGGTTTGTCTGAAGTACCATGAGCTCCAATGAGATACAACAAAGAGGCCATTTTTGAGGAGAGCCATTTTAGGGAACAAGCCAATGAGCCCCAGGAAACCCATCTGCCAGTGCCATGGTCCCATGGGTTCCAGGGTGACGGACCTTGTCATAGACAGTGGAAGTGGAAAGGGCAGATTCTAGGATTCAGGAAAGCCTGAGCCACTTTCCGATGTGAGGCAGGGCTTCGTAAGGGCTTGTGAAGACTGAGTGGAGAGCTGGCCACAGGGCAGGGGGCTTTCCCTCTTCCCCTTATATCTTAATTCTTTCAGACCCAAAGTGGTGGAGTGGTTAAGACTAGTACCTGGGAGACCTGCGTTCAAATCCCCACTCATGTCATGGAAGCTCACTGGGTGAGCTTGGGACAGTCACACTGTCTCAGCCTAACCTACCTTACAGAGATTGTTGTGAGGAGAAAATGGAGGAGGAAGAGAATGGTGTAAGCCACTTCAGGTCATCTTTGGGGAGAAAGGCAGGGAGATGGATGGATGGATGGATGGATGGATGGATGGATGGATGGTGGGTGGGTGGATAGATAGATAGATAGATAGATAGATAGATAGATAGATAGATAGATAGATAGATAGATAGATAGATAGATAGATAGATAGATAGATAGATAGATAGAAGAATGCTGGCAGGGGGTCCTTCTCCTCATCCTGGAATTGTTAACCATATGTATACCATAGAGTTTTTCTCAAATGCTAGAGTGTCCCCCCGCAATGTGCCCTGCATGATGACATCACTTCCGGGTGATGTCATTGCACCAGGCATTTTGGTGTGGATAGAGCTGTTTGGGGGTAGTATTAGAATGGGGCCCCAAAAGCGCATAAACACCTGCCCCAGTTGGGGAAATATGCAACCTAGATAGATAGATAGATAGATAGATAGATAGATAGATAGATAGATAGATAGATAGATAGATAGATAGATAATCAGGAAAAGGGCCCTGGATTATTTCCAGCGGCCCAGCCCCCATGGGCCTACTGTGACTACATGTCTCAGAATATTTCCTATGTTTAAAATTCTTTGCAGATAGAAAACTTAAAACAGCAAGCACAACACTCTCTCTCTGCAAACCTTTTATTATATTCGCACAGAATTTGTGGTTACACAAAGGAACTTTTGGAGCTGGAACCCACTTCCTCCAATCTGAAGTGGTGCAGTCTAATTCTTCTTCACCCTGTCTTATTCTCTGGCCTGTGTGAACTAGTTAGAACCACCAGGCCCCTCACTATGGCAGGAGGTCTCCTGCGGGTAGCCCTCTTTGCCTGCCACTGCTTGGAACAGCAGTGGGATGCAAAAAAGAGCAACGTCACTTCCAGGGAAAACCCAGAGCTGATGTAGGGTAGCTCTAGGAATCTCCAGAAACTCTATTGTGCAACCCATGATGCACGCCCCTTCCCCCATGTCATCAGCCTCAACCCTCCTACTAGTTGCCACGTTCGGCCTAGTCAGCCTAGAACTAGGCTGCAGTTTCCTCATCTACAATAAGGGAATAAAAATACTGACCTACGTTACAAGGTTGTTGTAAGGAAATAAACCTTTTTAAATGTTATATAAATAAATGTTCAGTACCGGGAAAGGAACAGTTCTGAGGTAAGCGGGGAGAATGTGCTTCTTTCTGTCAAGAGAAGTGAGAAAGAAGGACTTTCTAAAAACTAACCTTTTCACCATGACATATTTTAATGCTGTGGCTGTGTTGGTTTCATTAGAAACAGCCGTGGGCGGAAGTGTGATGGGTTGTTGTGTCTGACTGCTACAGTTTTGACTAGCAGATGCGAGCAGGTGATGATGAACTACAGCGGCTTGACAATTTGTTTTATTATTCTCCAAAGCAGACAAGCTTGGCTTTTTAAAGAGATGGGTTGGCTAGGAAATCATATCCTGGAGGTAAAAAAAAAAAAAAAGATGAGGGGTGGGGGGGAGAGAGAGAGAGAGAGAGAGAGAGAGAGAGAGAGAGAGAGAGAGAGAGAGAGAGAGAGAGAGAGAGAGAGAGAGAGAGAACAGGTCTGATACTGAGAGGTGGAGCTTCATGAACTCAAGTGACAATCACAAAGATCTTATAAGACAAACCCCATGCCTGGGAAAAGTCAGATATATAACCATAGCAGTCTTACAAGTGTAGTTACTGCAATACATCTGAACTTGGTGTTGTCTTCAGGGTTAAGCTTTGAAGGGGGAAAAATGCTTCTGCTAGCTTTCAGTAAAAGTTGGTTGTGGAAAGCACTGATTGGCTGGTGCCTGTGAGGTCACTGAGAGCTTAGCATGTTAGCCTACCACTCCACTGAGCCAGGTCTGAAGTCTTTCTGCAGCCTGATGAGCCTCCTGCCAAGAGCCATGGAAATTGGAAAAAGCCTTTGTACTTAACGGAGCAAAGTGGTAGGTTGGCCAGCCTTCATATGGGGCCTGAAGAGCTCCCAGAATTACGACTCATCTCCAGACCACAGAGATCAGTTCCCCTGGAGAAAATGCTCTGCTTTGGAAGGTGGACTCTATGGCATTATACCTTGCTGAGGTCCCTCCCCTTACCAAATCCCGCCCTTCCTAGGCTCCACCCCCTAATCTTCAGGAATTTCCTGACCCAGAATCAGCAGCCCTACAGATTGGTAAAATACAGGTCACTGCAGACTGGGTTAAAAATCACAGAAATTTAGCTGAGAAGGAACAAGTAATAGGTATATTAGGAAGAAGAAGCGATTGGATTTATACCCTGCCCTTCACAACCTGAAGGAGTCTCAGAGCGGCTTACAGTCTCCTTTTCCTTATCCTTGTCCACCCCACAACAGAGACCCTGTGAGGTAGGTGGGGCTGAGAGAGCTCTTTCAAGAACTGCTTGTGAGAGAACAGCTCTGAAACAACTTGTAACTGACCCAAGGTCACACCAGCAGCTGCATGTGGAGGAGTGGGGAATGAAACCCGGTTTCTCCCAGATTAGAGTCTGTGCTCCTAACCACTATACCCTTTCCTGGATACACAAGCAACAAGACAAGTTTTTCGAAGAGGAATTATAAACATTTATATCTGGACTTTTCACTGTTTGAGGAATTTGACTTAGGCTATTTCTGAAGGTGGAGTAATAGGATTGTTTGTGTATTTGGACCATGTATTTTTGAGTTTCTGACTATTGTATTGTATTTTTTATAAACTAAACTATTTATATAGGTTTAGATTGTCTTACTCATTGACTGCTGAATATTTTTCGTTATTTATGCACGGTTTGATCTTTTGTATCTTTTGTATAACTTACCACCCGGAGGCTGGCAACCCCAAGTTCATGCCACAGGGAGTCCTGTAGAAACTGTTTCTGTGCTTCTGAGCAGACGCAATGTGGAAAGAGAGAGGTGGGAAGAATAGGGTGGTGGCAACTGTGAGCACCTGGGGCCACAGGGGTGTACGGAGCCGTTCCTGCCCACTCCTGTTGGGCCTGCTGATGCTGCCACGGCAGGGTGCATGTCTGTGCCCCTGTGTGGATAGGCAACCTACCTTGGATAACATCTGAACCCCTCCTCTCCTGGCCCGGAACATTTGCGTAATGTTTACGCCTGGCTGGTGAGGAGTAACAAACGGTTCAGTTCATCCTGTCAGAAGCAGGATTCATTTTTGAGCGACAGGCTTGCTTAGATGTGCATTTTGATTTCCAGCTGAGGAAACTCAAGTCAAGAAGATCTCCCGTGCCAATCTCATCCAAAGGAGGCTTCTCCCGCTCCCCTTTCCATGAACTGAGAGAAACACGGGCAGAGAATCCTCCATGTGGATAATGCATTCCTTTCTGCTCCATTTTGAGCTTCGAAAAGTGGGGGGAGTGTCTGAAAATAAAAGCCCAGTGCTCCTAAAATGCAGGGCAGAACTTTAAAGTGACCTTGTAGGAAGGTTAAAATTGTTATCCAATCTAGGGATGCCAACCTCCAGGTGGGACCTGGGGATCTCCCGGAATCACAGTGCATCTCCAGACAAGAGAGATAATTCCCTCTAGAGAAAATGGACGCTTTGGAGAGTGAACTCTATGGCATTGTTACACCACTGAGGTTTCTGTTCTCCCCAGGCTCCATCCCCAAATCTCCAGGAGTTTCCGAACCTGGAACTGGCAACCCTAACCCCCCCGGCTAGCATTTGTCCCTCAGACTTCCAGGGTGACACCTGTAGAAGGTCCTGCTTGGATGAGTGAAGTTATCATGGCAAAGAATGGGGGAGAGATAGACCGATTCCGCAAAAGCAATTGTTCCAGCCTTGGTCACCCATTTTCCCAGTTGTACTGCTCAATTTCCCACTATTTGCTGTGCGGTGACATTTTGACCCACATCTCCCCTGATTTCCCCTGCGTCTTCTTGATCCTAGGGAGGGTGGGGGAATTGGCGAGGGAGAGACGCGAGTGAAAATGCTGCTGTGCAGCAAATAGTGGGAAACTGAGCAGTGCAACTGGGGACAATGGGCGACCGAGGGTGGAACAATTGCTTTTGTAGAATTGGTCATAGTCATAGAATCACAGAATCATAGAACGTTAGAGTTGGAAGGGACCTTGCAGGTCATCTAATCCAACCCCCTGCACTCTGCAGGAGCGTAGCTGAAAGATAGCCCTACATACCTACAACATACCTGAAAGATGGTTGTCCAGCCTCTGCTTGAAAGCGTCTAGGGAAGGAGCATCCACCACCTCCCAAGGCAGACTGTTCCACTGCTCAACCACTCTTACAGTTAGGAAGTTTCTCCTGATATCTAGCCAGTATCGACTCCCTCATAATTTCCACCCATTAGATCTAGTTTTGCAATCTGGAGGAAGAGAGAATAGCTCTGCTCCATCTTTTATATGACAGCCCTTCAAATACTTGAAGACTGCAATCATGTCCCCTCTAAGTCTTCTCTTTCCCAGGCTAAACATACCCAACTCTTTCAGCCTTTCCTCATAAGACTTGGATTCAAACCCTCTCACCATCCTGGTTGCCCTCTTCTGGACACGCTCGAGCTTGTCAACATCCTTCCTAAAGTGTGGTGCCCAAAACTGGACACAGTACTCCAGGTGAGGCCTGACCGTAGCAGAATAGAGAGGAACTACCACCTCCCGTGATCTGGACATAATGCTTCTGTTAATGCATCCTAAGATTGCATTAGGTTTCTTCACAGCCACATCGCACTGCAGGCTCATGTTTAGCTTGTGATCAACCATAACACCTAGATCCCTTTCACATGTGCTGCTGTCAAGCCAAGTCCCTCCCATTCTATATCTGTGCCTTTGATTTTTTGTGCCTAGGTGTAGGACTTTGCACTTATCTCTACTGGATTTCATTTTATTTGTCTCAGCCCACTGTTCCAGCCTATCTAGATCATTTTGAATCTTAACTCTGTCTTCTTCAGAATTAGCAATCCCACCCAGCTTTGTGTCATCTGCAAATCTGATAAGCATCCCCTCTATGTCTTCCTCCAGGTAATTTATAAAAACATTGAACAACACCGGGCCCAGGACCGAGCCCTGTGGCGCTCCACTCAAGACTTCCCTCCACGTAGACGCAGAGCCATTTACAAGCACTAGTTGGGTACGATTTTTCAGCCAACCATGAATCCATCCAACGGTTGCTCCATCCAGCCCACACTTAACCAGTTTATTCTCAAGGATATCATGAGGAACTTTGTCAAATGCTTTACTGAAATCTAGATACACTATATCCACAGCATTGCCAGAGTCAACCATTTTTGTTGTTGTTGTTGTTCAGTCGCACAGTCGAGTCCGTCTCTTTGCGACCCCATGGACCAGATCACGCCAGGCCCTCCTGTCTTCTGCTGTCCTCTGAAGTTTGCTCAATTTCATGTTCGTTGCATCGATGACACTGTCTAACCATCTCATCCTTTGCCGTCCCCTTTTTCTTTGACCTTCAGTCTTTCCCAGCATCAGGGTTTTCTCCAGTGAGTGCTCCCTTCTCATTTGGTGATGAAAGTATTTGAGCTTCAACTTCAGGATCTGGCCTTCCAGGGAACAGTCAGGGTTGATTTCTTTTAGGATTGACTGATTTGATCTCCTTGCAGTCCAAGGGACTCTCAGGAGTCTTCTCCAGCACCATAGTTCAAAACAATCTATTCTTCGGCGCTTGGCCTTCCTTATAGTCCAGCTTTCGCAGCATACATTACTACTGGGAATACCATTGCTTTGACCATGTGGACTTTTGTTGGCAGGGTGATGTCTCTGCTTTTTACCATGCTGTTTAGGTTTGCCATTGCTTTCCTCCCAAGGAGTAGGCATCTTTTAATTTCATGGCTGCAGTCAACCATTTTAGTAACTCTGTCAAAAAAGGAGATAAGGTTGGTCTGGCATGACTTATCCTTGATAACCCCATGGCTCTCACATATGATGGTCCAAGGCCACGAAGGGCTTTGCCTGTAATAGCCAATACTTTAAATGTGGCCCAGTAACTGATGGACAGCCAGTGGAGTGATACTGCACATGCACAAAACATTTGCAATACAATTTTAGAACAATTCTGTGCACTCAGTAAAAAGTGAGCATTCCCTCTCCCCCATGATTTGACAGTGCTGTTTGCAAACTGCAATTCTAGAAGAGGAGGAACTGCACTTCACTTGTTTTAAAAAACAAGGGCAATTGAATATCAGTTGGGCTTTAACACACACACACACATACGTACGTAGGTACGTACATACATACATATGGATTCACCATGATAATATGCTAACCACTGGAAGAAAAATGTGGCCTCTGTGAAGGGAAGAGAAGTTTTCGGAAGGCAGCCTGACTTGAGGCGAGAGGCAGAGATTCCGTGTATAAATTGAGAATGGTATTGCTGAGCAGCTGTCCTTGAGAAGTGACAAAAAGCCCGATAGACATTGGGAATCAAGGAGGATACAGCCCAAGCCAGGGCAGGCTGGCTCGATTTGACAACTAGCAACACTGTAAAGCTTTGACAGAATAGGAACTTACATGTTGTGTCAATCATGTCCTGGGTGCCACTTCAAATCCATCACTTTTCAAGAGTGCGCCGATTCCTGCTGGCACCAGAAATATAGATATCCGTGTCGCTAAGTCAAGGACAGGAAGACATTGGATATAACAGGGTGTAGGCCGCTTATAGCAGGTTCGGCTTGCAACACGGGAGGTGTATAGTGTGTGTGTGTGTGTTTTTAAATTTCCTCCTTGGGACACTGTCCAGGTATGAAGGAAGGGATGGAGATAAGAAGGAGACTTAAGAACATAAGAAGAGTCCTGCTGGATCAGACCAATGGTTTACCTACTCCAGCATCCTGTCCCACACAGTGGTGAACCTGTTCCTCTGGTGGTCCAATAACAGGGCATAGAGGCCGAGGCCTTCACCTGATGTTGCTTCCCAGCACTGGGGTTCAGAGGTTGGCTGCCTCTAAATATGGAGGTACCCTTTAATTACCATGGCTAGTAGCCATTCAGAGGGCCTATTCTCCATGACCAGACAATCCTTCTGTCAATGATCTTCAAGAAGACTTGCAAGAGACTCACTTAAAGCATTAAATAAGTTATATAGGCTACATTTAGAAACACCTACATTTAGAAACACTTTGGAAGCTCTGGGGTTAATCGTCCCCATGACTGGATGGGTGACTGTTGGAATACTATGAAGTCTTTATGGAAGAACTACTTCAGCTGCTATGAAAGATATGTTTACAAGAAAGTATTATTGCAGATTCTTGGGATGAGGACAAGAGAATAAGGCTTAAATATAGGGTTGCTAGATCCAGGTTGGGAAACTCCTGGAGATCTGGGAACAGAGCCTGGGGAGGACAGGGCCCTAGAGCCCACCCCCCAAAGGGGAGGACAATGCCGTAGAGCCCACCCTCCAAAGCTGCCACTTCCTCCAAGGGAACTGATCTCCGCAGTCTTGAGATGAGGTGTAATTCTGGGGGATCCCCAGATCCCACTTGGAGGCTGGCAACCCTATGGTATACATCAGACAAACCCATTTTATGTTAAAGTGTTGACTATAAGATAAGTACAGTCATCTCAGAAACCCATTTCACTGGAATTATGGCCCACTACATTCACTTTTGACACAGTGGGTTTTGTTCAAGGAAGAACTTATAACAAACAATACCAGACGAGCAAAGAAATCTGCTACATGTGATGCTGCGAGTTCTGTGGGCAGAAATCCAAGCGCTTGTAAAATGTAATGTAATGTAATTTTTTTTTAATTTAATGTTCAGGTATGCAGAGACCTGATTCAGACTGGGAGCAACATATGCTCCTCTGAGCTAAGTGTACAAGTACTAATATTAGTACCTCTAACCATGCAACAGGGCAAATAGTAACTGCCTGGAGACACTCCAAGTCAGGAAGATGTTGTGGGGAGAGCAGCTAAAACGCCAAGGGATTGTCAGCCGGAGAATTTGGACAGAGGGGACAATCTCTTTGGTGTTGTGCTGATGCAACAATGTTACTTGAGAGCCAGTTTGGTGTAATGGTTAAGTGTGTGGACTCTAATCTGGGAGAACCGGGTTTGATTCCCCACTCCTCCACTTGCAGCTGATGGATGACCTTGGGCAAGCCATAGTTCTGTCAGAACTGTTCTTGAAAGAGCAGTTCTCTCAGAGCTCTCTCGGCCCCACCTACCTCACAGGGTGTCTGTTGTGGGGAGGGGGAGGGAAAGAAGTTTGTAAGCCTCTCTGAGACTCTGAGTGAAGGGCGGGGTATAAATCCAATCTCTTCTTCTCTCTTCTTCTTATTTCTGGCACAAAACCAGAAGTGACATCATCACATCTGGCCGACTAGTGCAGGGTGAATCCTAGAGCATCATCCCAATGTGATGTCACTTCCAGTTTTGTGCAAGAAGCAACTGTGAAGACCCTCCCACAAACACACATTTCCCCCTCAGCCTGTCAAGAGGCCTAAAAACAGCTGTTCACCATACGCCTAATGGCGATCCAAAACTGGGCCCTTGTACACCTGAAAATTATATTTAAAAATACACGGGGTGCTGCATCCATGGCATATCCAGCATCGTGTGTAGTGGGATCCTAAGGGACTGAACTCTGACACAGGGCATCTGTAGTTTGTGTCCCACCAATTGACCTCAATGGCCTTAGAAGGCTGTAACTCTGCTTAGAATTGTTCTTTATTTCTCTCACATTCAGCAACCCTTCCTCAATATTTGGGTAGTAATACTGACCTGCCTCTCAGGACTGCCTTGATTTCAACCAGATAACACTTGGAAATTTCATTGCCCCTCCCCGAAGAGCTAGTTGGTTTAGCTAAGCAAGGGTGGAGTCAGTAGCAGAGGTTAGCAGCATATAGAAAGTCTGTTTTTCTGGGAGCTTGACAAGATGTTCTGGGCTCTTACCACTTTGTATAAGTTAATTGGAAACTGTACACATGAAAAGTTAATTAGTAGAGGGGGAATTACATTTATATAACTGGCATTATTGCCGTAATCATATTGTCATCACTGGGCTATATTGTTTAAGCTGCAGACTGCAGTCTGGTTTCTGTGCTGTCCAGTTTGTTGGAACTGGATTCCCTTTTGTGAGCACATTTGTCAGGGTCAACAGCAAGCAGGTCCAAACACACTTCTCATCAAGAGTTATGTTTTATTGGAATGCTGTTCTGTTGCCAAGTAGTACAGGTACATTGTCAGGAATAACGGGTAGTGCACAGGGATCTATGTATATACTCTGGTGCTTCAACTAGCTAAGCAAATGAAATCCAAGTGCTCGCGCGGGAATTTTCCTGGCGGGACATTACATCATGAATGGGAGATCTTGCCCAACCCCCTGAGAGCAGAAATATTCACACCAGTAGTGGAACTCAAGCCCTCCCTCCCCCCCAAGGTTATATTGATAGCTGTGTTTGGTGGAGAAGTATCTCCCATGGTCGCTCAGCAAAGCAAACAGGTGCGCATGCGTACAAGTTAGGGATGGGAAGTTACAAGATACATGGCAGTTATCTGATAACATTGGACAAATCCAGCACCTTGGTGGATTTGATAAGAAGCTGGACTTGGCTTAGGGTTGCCCTGGCAACCAGTAGGGGATGGAGGGACTTACCAGGAGCAGGAGGGAGGCCCAGACTATGTCACTGGTGGTGTGGTGACATTACTTCCATTGTGTACCAAAAACTCTATGGTAAAAATGGCCTCTACCATAGAGTTTTTGCCCAAATACCAGAATGTTGCCATTATGTCACTGATGTGATGACATCACTTCTGGTACATGTTGGAAGTGACGATATAGCCTGGGCCTCCCTCCTCCTCCAGGTAAGTCCCTATACCAGATGGCTGATTGGTGGTGGAGTGTGGGGCCTAGTGGCGGCGGGGGGGGGGTTAGCAATCCTAACTCAGCTCAGTGTGAAGTTGTCTTTTTCTTTGCAAGTTAAAAAACCATTTGTTTAATTGAATGCAAAATGACCGTGGACTGTGAGTTTCTGTCCACTGTTATACCCATGTATTCAGCTCTGTATGTTGCATTGTTCAATGTGGTGGAAACATTCAGTTTCCACAAGATTTTGGAGATCCTGGACCCAATCTGTAAATGCTATCACAGTCATATGTGACTTAGCAAATCTTTATTTGCATTTTTAAGTCAGTTTTGTGCTGCATTCGCATTTATATATCAGTTTCGTGCTGTTGTTACGCTGTCTTTCTCTATGCTTGCCAGAGTCACAGCAGCACGAAACTGATTTAAAAATGTAAATGCAGATTCAACCTTACACGTTCCCGTCTCTTCCACTACAGATCAAACCACAGTGCACGTGCCTTGTGAGGGGCTATGGCTCTGTGGTAGAGCCTCTGTTTGTCATGCAGAAGTTCCCAAGTTCAGTCCCCAGCATCTCCAGCTAAAAAGATCAGGTGGTAAGAAATATGAAAAACCTTTCTCCACTTAAGACCCTGAACAGCTGCTGCCAGTCTTAGACAATTCTGACCTTGATGGATCAAGGGTCTGATTTAGTGTTAGGTGATAGAGCTCCTTCCCAGGCACTATGATCCTGAGCTGAAGAAGAAGAAGAAGAAGAAGAAGAAGAAGAAGAAGAAGAAGAAGAAGAAGAAGAAGAAGAAGAAGAGGAGATTGGATTTATACCCCGCCCTTCACTTGGAGTCTCAGAGCAGCTTACAAACTCCTTTCCCTTCCCCTCCACACAGCAGACACCCTGTGAGGTAGGTGGGGCTGAGAGAACTTCTGACAGAAACTGCTCTTTTTCAAAAACAGCTGTGCCAGAGCTTGTGACTGACCCAAGGTCCCATCAGCAGGTGCAAGTGGAGGAGAGGGGAATCAAACCCGGTTCTCCCAGATTAGAGTCCATGCACTTAACCACTACACTAAACTGGCTCTCCAGGGACAGTGCAAGCAGGCAGAGATAGGGCTGCCAACCTCCAGGTGGTAGCTGGAGATCTCCTGGGATTACAGTTGATCTCCAGGCCACAGATATCAGCTCACCTGGAAGAAATGGCCACTTTGGGAAGCAGAGTTTATGGCATTATACCCCACTGAAGTCCATCCCCTCCACAAACCCCGCCCTCCTCAGGCTCCACCCCCAGAGCTCCAGAGCTGGTAACCCTGGGCAGAGAGGAGAACACTTAAGTCACATATGATTGTGAGGGACATGGCAGGCTGGGTCTGGGGTCTCTGCCTCTTGAACATTGCCTTGCGCAAATCAACCCCAAGTACTGTTACCATCAAGGGTCAGATGCAGCCTGTGAGTTACTAGGGTGCTTTCCATGGGTGTTCATAATACCAGAGAGAAGGTGCAGCTGACACTCCCATCAAGCTTAACTCATGCCTTGTTATTTCTGGAAGCATTCATGCCCTGGATACCAACAAGCATCTGAATCAGACAGCAAAAGCCACAATTAGACAGAGGTAGGTTCAGAGTTCTTGCCCCACAGACACTGCTATCCAGTTCTCTAGAAAGAGTCTCCAAAACTCATGCCTGAGCATTTTTCAGAAAGAATTGTAAGTAGGGTTTAGGGGTGGGGCCTGGGGAGGGGATGGTTTGGGAAGGGGAAGGACCTCAGTTGGGTATGTCGCCATAGAGTCCACTGTCCAAAGCAGCCATTTTCTCCAGGGGAACTGATCTCTGCCATCTGGAGATCAATTGTCATCCTAGAAGATCTCCAGGCTTCACCTGGAGGATGGCAACACTAAGTCTTGCAAGATGTTTGTCTTTGGGTTGGCTGGGTTGATAGCCTGTGGTAACACCATTTGTGGTTTGGTGTGTCTTCGACATCTAAGAACATAAGAGAAGCCAATGCTGAATCAGGCCAGTGGCCCAATTCAGTCCAACACTCTGTGTCACACAGTGGCCAAAATATACCAGGTGCCATCAGGAGGTCCAGCAGTGGGGCCAGGACACTAGAAGCCCTCCCACTGCTGGCCCCCCCAGCACCAAGAATAGAGTGCATCACCTGCCCCAGACTAAGAGTTCCTGTCTGTACCTTGTGGTTAATAGCCACATATTCTTTAGCTGGCCACTTTGGGGTTTTAGCTTGATTTTAAGGGATTTTTGTATAAATAAAAAAGACACAGAAATAACTGTGCTGTTTGAAGCCTATGATAATCAAATCAGAAAGCAGCTGGCTTTGGGAATTCACACCACGTCTCTTTAATTTGCTGACACAAAAATTCACACCAAACATTCAGTTCAGCTTGAGCTGTGGGGATAAAACGAATGGCTGCGAGCGACTCAGATGTACTGTAAGCTCCTTGTAAACACAGTCCCTGGGGTAAAGATCCTAAAAATTTAATGCTGTACAACGAGTAACAGTTCAAAGTACAGGAAATCGTTTCGTGGTTATTCAAGAACTTTTAAGGGGGATTTTGCAACTCTTCTCGAGCCAAGCAGGTTAAATTGACGGGCTGCTCCCCATATAACGTTTAATTTGTGCCGATTTTACCAGCATACCACACAAACTTCAGAATAACAGTCCAGTCAAAGCAAGGAATCTGACGTTGATGAATGAACTTGCTGCTATGTTTTTGTTCCATGCTTCTATCAAGGAGCTCAGGGTAGCAGGCGTGGCTCTCCTGTCCTCCATTTTATTCTTACAATAACCCTGTGAGGAAGGGCCTAGCTGAATCTAATACTTTCCTTGTGTGTTGTCTGGATCTGCCCCAGGTCCTGATAACTGGGTGTGCACTGCAAGTAGGGCCGTCACTTCTAGCTACGACCTGGAAGTGACAATGGGTAGTTCTAGAAATCACCAGAAACTCTGTGGTTTTACCACAGAGTTTCTGGATATTCCTAGAGTGACCTGTTACTTCTGGGTGCAACAGCAACATTACTGTTGGTTTTTTTAAAATAAAAAAAACTTCTCCTGCCGCTGCTCTGAGTGGTGACGGGCAACACAGTTTGCCAGTGGGTGGCTTCCCTCTATAGCAAGTCCTGTCCTTGGAACTGCCTTTTTATCTCACTCTTCCGCCATGAAGTTGAGAGTGACGAATATGCTTCTTTCCTTCCCATTTTATCTTCACATCAGCCACACTGGGAGTTTAGGCTTAAAGGTTGTGATGGTGAACTCCATTTCCACCTCAGTTGCCAAGTCTTATGGCAGCCCACTAACCACTACACCACACAGAGGCCGAGTTCAGACTGGCAATTTGCAGTGGGAGCAAGTCATGGCAAAAAAGCCCCAGAAAAAACTGTTTCTGGATTTTCTCGGTCACACTGTGCCGTCTGATGCGGGAGCATACCGGGGAGGAGGCGTGAGGGAGCGTTCACACTGTTGGCCCGAAGGTGTGGCTGTAAGGTGTGGCTTTCTGTTTCGCTAATCTGGAGATATGCGCTTATGTGCATGAACGCTTATGCGCACGAATGCTTATGTGCATGAGTGCCCAATCAAAATCGCGTTCACACTGTGTTGGTGCAGGATATACGTGGGACAGACATGCTTCGGGGTTTGATACCACTTTTAACAGGTATCTTTTAAACTCGGGAATGAAGTGTTACAAGACGGGTTGAGTACGGCTGGGGAATGCCAGACAGACGTGCCTGTGTGAATGCCCCCTTTAATCCGCTTGTGAAACGTTGCTGAAACGCACCTCTCTCGGGGCAAACTGCCAGTCTGAACTCGGCCAGACTCTCTGCTTAATGTATGATTTGAATAATTAAGTGGGCAACAATATGCAAATCTCACCACCAGGATTTGGAGAACTGGAATATGGTTACCTGAGGCAGGATGAGAGCCGGAGGAAAACAGCCCTACCTTCCCTGAATTGTGGGTAACAGGGAGAAGGTTAGCTGTCTGCAAAAGGACAGTAGTTCAGTGGTAGAGCATCTTCTCTGCATGTGGAAGGTCCCCAGTTCCATCCCCAGCATCTCCAACTAAAAAAAAATACTAGTTAATGTGAAATATCTCCACCTGAGAGAGCTGCTGTCAGTCAGAGTAGGCAATACTGATGTTGACAGAAGACAGAAGACTGATGTTGACAGTATTGTCTAGTCAGACTGGCAGTGGCTCTCCAGAGTCTCAGGCAGAGGTCTTTCACATCACCTACTAGGGTTGCCACTCCAGGTCCCCCCTGGCCACTGACAGGGGATGGGAGGTGGGGTTGCAGATCCAGGTTGGGAAATCCCTGTAGATTTGGGGGTGGAACCTGGGGAGGACAGGGACTTCAGTGGGGCACAATACCATAGAGTCCACCCTCCAAAGCAGCCATTTTCTCCAGGGGAACTGATCTCTGTAGTCTGGAGATTCACTGTGACTCTGGGAGATTCCCAGGCCCCACCTGGAGGCTGGCCGTCCCTATTACTTACTACCTGGTCCTTTCAACTGGAGATGCCAGGGATTGAACATGTGGCCTTCTATAAGCCAAATAGATGTCACTGTTTCTATCAGCTGTGGAAAATGCTGGGCTAGTATATACTCTGGGAGTGTCACCAACCCAGCTTTGCTTTTCGTACACAGCAGAATATCTTGCATCCAGGTTGCAAATTGCCTCCGATCGACACTTCTTTCTCTCAGCCCGCATGTACCGAGCCGAACTAAAGTTTGCTGAATTTGACCCACAGGGTGCTTCTTCTGCAGCTGCATTTACACAGACAGGACAGAAGTCAGATAGTTTTATGACTCCCCTCCGGCAGTCCATGAAGTGTGTCTGGTTTTGACAGCTCTGGGGGCGGGGCGGGGGTGGGGGGGGAATGGCCTTGTCTGAGCACAGGTCCAAGTGCAGCACGCAGAGCTTCAAGCCGGAGCCCTGGCAACAAATGAAAGTGAAACGAGAGGAACAAAACTGTAAATCCAGAAGGGGAAGGCCTCCCTGTGATTTGTTTTGGATGACTGTGCTGAATGGGTGACCCTTCCAGTGGACAAGAGAGCGGTCATTTCTGGCAATCCTTTTTTCAAAAATGAGAGCAAAAATGAGAGCACATGATGCAGGCTTAGAGCTGCCAGGCCTCCCACTGGCAGCACCATTGCTATGGGTGGTGGTTAGAGGGAAATGGGGGAAATGGTGTTGTCTGTGTTGCAACATCACCATAGAGTTACCAGTGATTCCTAGAGCTACCTGATGTTGTTGTATAGATGATAATGCACCCCCACCCACCCACAAAGCTCTTGCTGGTTGCCAGGCATGGTGTGTGAGGGGAGGTGGGGGCTTTGCTTTGCCAAGAAGGAGCATGTATACTGTAGCCTGCAATTCCTACTGCTAGTATGCTGTGGATACAGTCTGATAAATTTCCCTGATGATTAGTTGTTTGTGGTGGGTGGTGGGGAAAGCAGCTACTAATTTGTTGTAAGGTTGATTCATTTTCCTTCCAAACCATGTTTTGGTAGTGGGGACATTAGCTTTTTCTTCCATGGAAAATTTCAGCTGACTAAAGGGATCCTTGTTAGGGGTCTTCTTCTTCTCACTGCATCCCCAAGTACTCCCCGGAAATTCTTCTCCTGGGGGCAGGGAACCCTCGTGATCAACAAAATGGTGTCAGAAGTCTAGAGCAGGATGGGGGGAACCTTCCTTCCTTTAGTGAATTTTTTATTCTGGATTCAATAGGGTTGGTGGATGGATGCAAGCCAGCGGCCCTTGTTTCGCACGTCTAGAAGGTAGACTGTGTGGCATTATTTGCTGCTAGGATTGCCAGCCTCCAGGTGGCACCAGGCACCTCCTGCTTTTACAAGTTTTATTAGGTTTGCCAGGCCCTTTCCTGCTGCGGGTGGGGGGCGTTCTGGGGGCAGGCAAGGATGTTGTTGATGCAATGATGTCACTTCCAGGAGCAATGTCATCACATTGGCAACAACAGGTCGACACTCTACTTTTTCGGCCAAACTCTATGGTAAAAATGGCTACAAACCATAGAGTTTTGCCCAAAAGGTAGAGCATCATCCCTGACAGCACCAATAGGATGATGTCACTTCTGGAAATGACATCATTGCATTGATGACATCACTGAGGGACATCTTTTTTGGGGGGGTTCCCTTGACAGCTAGCTGGCTGGCAGACCCACAAAAGCGGGGAATCCTCCACCCTCACCTGGGGGCTGGCAAGCCTACAGTTGATTTCCAGACAACCAAGGTCAGTTCCCCTGGAGAAAATGGTTGCTTTGGGGGGTGGATTCTATGGCATTGTACCCCGCTGAGGGCCTTCCCCAAATCCTGTACTCCTCAGGTTCCACCCCCAAATCTCCAGGATTTTCCCAACTTGGAGCTGGCAACCCTGTCTCCCTCCTTCAGGCCTTCCAATCCATCCCTACTTGGGCCAGTCAGTTTCTCTCAACCTCTCCCTCTCAGGGCTGTTGAGTAGGGGAAAAATGGGAGTGAGATTCATAGTCTGAGCTCCTCGGAATAAAAGTATTGGAGGAGAGGGGGAAATGTGTTTCATTTTATACAATACGTGAAATTTTTAAGACACTGAATTATGTACCAGTATTAGGTCAACCAGGATTAAAGAGTGTTATTGATGGGTGTTTCCAGTTTCACAAATGAAGATAAATTGTTGGCGATATTTGTTTAGGCTGTTGCATAGATGACCCATGATCCAGGATTTTTTAAAATTTCGAATGTAATGTTCCTTAGAATCATGTTCTTTTACAGCCCATACATATCCTGACATCTTGCAACATTTTGTAAGATTGTGTATGGCCCCGTTCACACAGAGCATTTGCCCCGCTGAAGGCACAGGAGCCCCGCGGACTTTCCGTGCACGATCATACGAGCACATCTGGGAGGTGTAGTGCTCCCGTGGCCAACCCGCAGCTTCCCTCCAAAAACGCGGAGTAAAAAACTACTAGGGTCGAAGTACTAGTTTCTGGAAACCCCGGGGCAGAGGCCGGTGTCTGATCGCAGGAGCGCCAGTATCCCGCAGCTTCCAACGCTGGCCCATGTCCCGGGGTTTCCGGATGTTGTAAGTTTCCATGGGATGCACACCAACGCTGAATGAGACATGTGCATATGCAAGACACCAGCAGGGGCTGCCCCCCCCAATGGCACATGCGCACCTCGCAACAGTGCAGTTTGCATGGTCTGCTGCTCCGCTTTTTTGTCGCGCTGCAGCAGCACGGTGTGATCAGCACTTGGAGCTGGAGCGTGGCAACCCGGTGGCCCGTATGATCGGGCTACCGCGCCTTATTTTGCTCCAGGGCAAATTGCCACGCCTCCCCCCGCGTTTTCTGGCCCGTATGACCGGGGCCTATGTTCATCAAGTATGTCCAGAAACGTACATAATAAAAATCAAAACTAGAATACAATCTGGGAAATGGGTTTCATTCCACGTATACTCTGAAAGCAGTAAAAACAGCAACATACACAATATGATTGTTCTTCTGATTTCTTAAGACCCATGGAATCACAGATATATACGGAATCACAGATCTCTCTCTCTCTCTCTCTCTCTCTCTCTCTCTCTCTCTCTCTCTCTCTCTCTGTGATTCCTTGCAAGTGACGTTAATATTCTTAGGCCCATAAAGTATGTTGCATTTTAAAAATGCATTTTTCACTCTTGCCTCTTGATTTTTGCTCCATTTAAATCAACGTTTTATGATGCTTTGATTACCATCTTCCTGTCCTGTCCCTCTCCCCACCACATTTGTGACGTATTTTATGGATTATCCCACTTCTGGTCATGATGTGCTTTTAATTTTTACAAGCACATTCGCTCATCCAGAATCTGAATTCTCTGAGGATAACCTCCGAAAGTCCTGATGTGGGTAGCCCAGGCTAGCCTGATCTTGTCAGACCTCTGAAACTAAGCAAGGTTGGCCCTGGTCAGTATTTGGATGGGAGACCACCGAGGAAGTCCAGGGTCACTACACAGAGGCAGGCAATGGCAAACCATCTCTGAATGGCCTCTTCCCTTGAAAACCCTTCGGGGATTGCCATAAACTGGCTGTGACTTGATGGCGAAAAACAAACCAAAAAACCCCTTCCAAAATGTACTTTTTTTGCACGTTGTTGTATGGATCTGGTTGTCACTGTAGAGTCAATTGTCCTCCTTTTCCTCCCTCCCCTCATGATGCATTTTGAAGAACACTGAAAAGCTCCCACAGATTATCATAATTTATAATTGCATTTATTATAAAAAAGCTCCCTTCCCATGCTCTAGGCATGCTTGAAAATCTCTCTCTCTCTCTCTCTTTTCAAAAAAGACTAATAAGCAAATCTATAATTTCCCCACAGCAGGCTTGTCCTACAGTCAACTCTGGCTGTACATTCCTCACTCGCTGTTATACTTTGTTCCAGGTATACGACTGGATGATATTGGCTAATTTACCTTACGATCACTGGGCGTGGTGAGCCATGCTTGGAAGGAAAGACCAATTTACTTTTATGTCCCTTTCTTTCCTGGAACGGCTTCACAGCGCCATTGAATAATCCTGCACATTGGGCAGTGTGCCAAAGGGAGCTACAGCTCCTCCCATGATTCCCAGTTTATCAAAATGTGCTGCGTGCTGAAATACCAAAAACCTCATAGAAGCCTAGTTTGGCCTTTATGCCGTGGATGGAGTCCTTTCCCCCTGGTTAGTAACATGAGGGAGGAGACAGAGGTAAAGCGCAAAGGCCACTGGATTAGGCCATGGATGGTGCCACACATGAATGCTGCATTTGTGGAAGCTATACAGAGGTCCCCAGCCTTGTTGAACCAGTGTGGACTTTTTGAATTTTGAGAATAGTTAGTGGATGTGACTATAAAATGGCTGCCATTGGGGGCAGGGCCAGCCACAGAATGGTTGCCATGAGGGATGGAAGCAACCACAAAATGGCTGCCTTGGGGGATGGGACCTGTCATGAAATGTTGGAAGGTTCCAGTCTAAGCCTCCTTGTACAGTGGAGGCAGCTCTTTCTGATGATGTCTCCTGGGTTCTTCTGAAGTGCCTTCTGCTCCAAGGAGATGGAGAAAAAACAGGACTGGTTCTTTGCTTTGGGGAAGAAATAATTGGCTGCCAGCTAAGCACAGTATATGAAAAATAAGAATCTGACAGGACTGTACCACCTTGTCTGAAAGCACAGCCATGGTACAGTCTCCCTGCACAGTTCGCATGCCAGACAGAAAGCCTGTAGTCTAGTGTTCCTCTAGGCATGCTCACTTTCTGTGTGGGAGGCAGGAAGGTTCGACACAAAAGTGCACTTAAACAGTGAGATAACCTACGTGAATAGTGACTTGATATGGGGGGGAGGCTGTGGCTCAGTGGTAGAGCATCTGCTTTGCATGCAGAAGGTCTCAAGTTCAATTCCAGACATTTCTAGTGAAAAGGACCAGGTTCCTGGTGATTTAAAGGAGTTCTGTCTAAAACCCTGAACAGCTGCTGTCAGTCAGAACTGACTTTGCTAGCTTCACATTTGCTCATATATCAAGATTGCAATGCAACCATTGAAGAAATAGGCTATTGTGAATAAGTAAAGTGGAGCTATTGTTTTTGTGGCCTAAGAAAGCTTCTGCCACAATAAGATGTTATTTCTTTTATTTGATTGGGGGTGATTGGTATTTTTCATATGTGCATGTATGTGTGTGTGCGCAAGCATGTGAGTGTGTGCACACCTGGAAGTCATGGTGACCTCTGGTGACTGACCCCTACTGGGGGCCTGGAGGATATTCAGAGAGGTGGCTGAGGAAAGCCTGCCCCCACCTCCCGCTTCTGGTATTCCAAGGAGGTCTCCCATCCAAGTACTTGCCAGAGTCGACCCTGCTTAGCTTCCGAGATCTGAATAAGGTGTCATTTCTTCAATAATGGGGCAACAATACAGAATCCAGGGACGTCCTTCGGGGAACTGTTTTGGGAATTCAGGGATTTCTTCAAGGAATTATTCAGGAGGGCATTTTGATAAAGGGAGTAGAGCTGTAGTTTATTGCACTGTTTATTTTGGTTTGTTTAGCTAGTACCGGGGAAGGGCTTTCTCAGTGATGGCCCCTACCCCGTGGAATGTACTCTCTAATGATACCCACGCCCTGCAGGACTTGCTTAGTTTCCACAGGGCTTGCAAGGCCAAATTGTTCAGGTTGGGCTTTGGAGGCTAACCAGATGTTTTGGGCTGGTTGGATAGTGGTATGGTGTGGAGTTAAATATCTTATAGCCCATGTTGGAAGGGCGGGATATAAATCCAATAAATAAATAAATAAATAAATAAATAAATAAATAAATAAATAAATATTAATACCTTATTTGTATTATCTGTATTTGTTGGTTTGTAATTTATTTATCATGCTGTTGTTTAACTGTTGTAAGTTGCCATGAGACCCTCTGGGTGAAGGGCAACTAAAAAAAATTCTAATAAATAAATATTATGCATTATCTTGCCTGTACAGCATTCTTTTCTCATTTTTGTAATCCAGTTTTCCCTAATTTTCTAATTTTTATCAATATGAAGAAGAGTTGGGTTTTATACTCTGCTTTTCTCTACCATAAGGAGTCTCAAAGCCACTTACAATCATTTTTTCCTTCCTCTCCGCACAACAGAAACCTTGAGAGGCCGGTGGGGCTGAGAGAGGTCTGAGAGAAACTGACTGGTCCAAGGTCACCCAGCAAGCCTCATGTGTCTCAAAGCACCTGACAACCACCTTCCCTTCATCTCCCCACAACTGACACCTTGTGAGGCAGGTGGGGCTGAGAGAGTTCTGAGAGAAACTGTGACTGGCCCAAGGTCATCAGGCTTCAGGTGGAGGAGGGGGGAATCAAACTTGGTTCTCCAGAGTAGAGTCCTCCTGCTCTTAACCACTGCACCACACTGTTGCACTGTATAAAATATACTGTTCTTTACTGCATTTTCTTTTCTGATTTTGTAATCCATTTCGAGTCTCAGTGAGAAATGGGATCTGTAAGTAAAGAAATAGATCCAACCTGGAGAATCCATTCAGTCTTATGCATTCAGCTCTAGTTTTCCTTCTGAATACTTTTAATAGTTGGCACCATTTGTAACTGTGCAAACACAAGCTTGTGTTTTCATTAATTGCCGAAGCTCACTGAAGGCAATTTTTTCCCAGTACCCTAAACCTATCAGGACAAAAATGGGGGGGGGGGGATCAAATTTCCTGTTACTTATGTTACACCTGAAAATATGTGTATATGTGGCAGCTAAATCAAGATATGGTATGCAAAGCTTTCGAAGTTGGGGAAAGTTAGTCAGATACCTGTAGCTGACAGAAAATTTAAAAGGTAAACCTTTTCCATACAAAGAACAGGAGCAAAGCTAACATCTGCCAAGCCCAGAGGCCTCATGGCAGCTTCCGTGGGCTAGGAACTCCCCCCCCCCTTGCAGGAGGCCTGATGAGCTTTAATAGCTGCTGAAATCTCATAAAACAAACCTGTTTGCAAAATGTCGAAAAAATGCAGTATATCCAGAAAAGCGGGACCTGTTCAGCACAATTCTTCAAAGTGACAGATCAGCACAAACAAACCGGCTGTATTGGAACCACTGTCGAAGGAGGTGGGAGGCGGGGGTAGGGGGGCAGGGGGGCAAGGAGGAAGAGAAGGAGGAGGACAGGTCGAAAGGACTCGGAGAAGGAATAAAGAAGGTTCTTATCTCTTCTCAAAGGAATAATATCCAAGCCTGCCCTGCGACATGGGATTAAGAAACAGTGAGATTCTGTCTACAGCATGCTATACTTTGGGGGGTTGCCAACTCCAGGTTAGGAAATTCCTGGAGATTTGGGGGTGGAGCCTGTGGAGGGTAGGGATGCCAACCTCCCGGTGGGACCTGGGAATTCCCTGGAATTACAGCTCATTTCCAGACTGCCGAGATCAGTTCCTCTGCAGAAAATGGATGCGTTGGAGGTGGACTTTATGGCATTGTACCCCACTGAGGTTGCTGTCTTCCTCAGGCTCCACCTCCAAATCTTCAGGCGTTTCCTGACCTGGGGCTGGCCACCCTACCCCCCATCTGCCACTGGTGGCTGGAGGGACCTGGCAACCCTAGTGGAGAGTGGGGTCTGGGGAGGAGAAGGACCTTCCTCAGTGGGGCACAATGCCATACAGTCCACCCTCCAAAGCAGCCATTTTCTGGGGGGGGGGTGGACTGATCTCTCTAGTCTGGAGAACAGTAGTAATTCCAGGAAATTTCCAAGCCCATCTGGAGAGTGGCAACTTATGTATGTATGTATGTATGTATGTATGTATGTATGTATTTATTTATTTATTTATTTATTTATTGTTTCGCTTTATAGCCTGCCCTTCCCATGAATGGGCTCAGGGTGTCTTACAGCAACAAATACAATACAATTTTCAAATAATACATCAAACCAATTAAAAAGAAACCATTTAAGGTGGGCAGTGCCATGCATTCAATTCCAGTTCCTACATTGGGACATAAATAAATAGGCCAACGCTGAGCCATAATGATCTCATGCAGCAGCAATAGGGAGGCCAGTTGGTAGAGGCCTGCTGCCTCAACCGAAGGCCTGGCGGAACAGCTCCATTTTACGGGCCCTGCGTAACTGTAACAGGTCTTGCAGGGCCCTGATCTCAGTTGAGAGCGTGTTCCACCAGGCTGGGGCCAGGACTGGATAAGCCCAGGCCCTAGCTGAGGCTAGACAGGCATCTTTCAGGCCGGGGACGACCAGTAGATGGCTATCTACAGAGCACAAGGCTCTCCAGGGCACATATGGGGAGAGGCGGTCCCATAGATGTGCAGTCCCATAGATGTGCTGGTCCCAGGCTGTCATATATACTTGGGAGCTAGGTTTGAATCTCTGCTCAGATAGGAAGCACTTACCTATCACATTTCTCTTGTACCTTTCTTCCAAGGAGCTCAGGGCAGCCTACCTGGCTCTTCCCTCCTCTATATTTTTCTCACAATAGCCCTGTGAGGTAAGTTGGGCTGAGATCTAGTGACTGTTCCGAGGCCACCCAGGGAACTTTATGGCAGAGCATGGAGCCCAGACCTCCTCAGTCCTAGAGCAACACCACTCTGGCTCTGGTGTGTGTGAACCTATCAGAACTCAATGTCTACAGAGGCCTACTTTATCTGGTCTCCCAAGGAGAGTTTGGAATACGGGGTCTACATTCCACCCCTAGTACGTACCTGCTACCAAGTCACAATCAACTTTTGGTGACCCCAGCGTGGGGCTTTGTAGGAAAGTGATTAAGCAGAAGTGGTTTTCCATGGCCTTCCTCTGCAAAGTCTTCCTTGGGGGTCTCCCATCCAAGTAGTGGCCCTGCTTAGAAGAAGAGGGAAGAAGAGACTGGATTTATACTCCACCCTTCACTCAGAGTCTCAGAGCAGCTTACAATCTCCTTTCCCTTCCTCCTCCCCACAACAGACACCCTGTGAGGTCAGTGGGGCTGAGAGATCTCTTTTGAGGACTGCTCTTGAGAGAACAGCTCTGAGAGAACTTGTGACTGACCCAAGGTCACTCCGCAGCTGCACCCCGCACCCAGTTCTCCCAGATTAGAGTCCGCATTCTAAACCACTACACCAAACTTGCTCTCAGCTTCCAAGATCTGATGAGATGGGGCTAGACCATGCTGCTCTCCCTCCCTTTCATCTTCACTAAAATCAGGGCAGGGAGCATGGCTGGGGGCATGACTATCAAAAGAATACAAACCCAAAGAGGGGTTTTGAATAGAGTTTTTCCAGAGATGGAGGTCTGGATTTCAATGGACACAAAAGCCCTTCTTTCTACCCATCCCTTTTGGCTAAAACCACTCCATTCAAGTGAAACCTAAAACAACGCAAGGTGCAAACTCCACTGAAGTCAGAATTTGGATTTCTGAAGTCAGAATTTGGATTTACAAAGCAGCGAGTGGGTGGAGGTGGGTTGCCCAGCTCGGAGAGAGCTTGGCTTTTTGACTCTCCCACTCACTTCCTTCCAACTTCCCTGTGCAGGGACAACATTTTGCAGCCCAAACTTCAAACGTTCAAGTCATGCAACAACACGCACCCCGATCTATGCATATATGGCTCATTTGTGAGAGGGATGCGTGTACTTGCCTGCGTAAATCTGGCACCTGGCCAGGAAAAGGGGGGGAGGGAGCAAAATGAAATCATCCCCAAGAATTGCATGTACAATGACAGCAAATTTGCATTTGTATCTTGGCCCACATGTTTGACGTTCAAAGCAAAAGCTGGAGCTCTTCCAGCTTGCGAAGGAATGGGAGAGGGTGGTGTCAACTTTATATAGCCTCCTCCTTTGCTTTGGCCATCACAAGACTCCGGTGAGCTTGGGAACAAATTAATAACTACCAGCTACCTTTTTGCCTTCCCAAAGACTGTGTGCCCAGGTGACTTGAGGCTTCTCTCTCCAGGGATAAAAATCCAAAACTCCTTCCGTGTTGCCTCCGACGAAGGTCAACTGCCTCTGGCGTTTTGGCAATCCTTCAAACCGCTCTTCTTGGCTAGGGGGGGGAAAGACTATATCAATTTAGAGATTAAAATCAATTGCCTAGAGGATATCAGGTCCGATTTCTTTTCTTGGCTAAGGTAGCATCGAATGCCCTTTTATTAGACACGTTGTTATCACTTATGTTAAGGAGGAAGCGGCATTACAGCCTAGCCAAAAATTGTCTTGAGATAAGATACCGGCTGAATGAAGCTTGTCAGGGGGTCTCTCCAGCCATAGCTATCCCAAATTGTCACTGAAACGCCTACTGAGGAATGGATCCAGATAGCCAATTCCCCCTCCCCTCCCCTTCCAAGTATTTTTATAGCCACTGAATGGTGGGAACCAAGTGACATTAGGCTGTCGGAAGGAGTTTGTCATGTTACAGGCATCTTCCACTGAACAAGGTGCAGAAAACAAGCCCACGGGAAGGAATGCCTCCAATACCCACATATCACCTTGCTATGATGCCCATGCTGGGCATTGTGGTTTCCCAGTGATATCAACCTATTAGTTTTACTGCTAGGGAAATGCATGAAGCTCACTCAACCCCAGCTCTCTCTCTCAGCCTGGCCTACCCCACAGGATTGTTGTGAAGGTAAAACTGCATATGCCACCTGAGCTCACATGACCACACATGAACCTAGATCAAATGTCTATCCTTGGTTATCAGTTGGTTCTCCAGGATCTAAGATATAGGTCTTTTGCTTAATCTGTTACTGGATCTTTTTTTAGTGGAAATTCCAAGGAATGGACATTGGATCTTTGGCATGCAAAGTAGGTGATCTAACACTGCGATCCTTTTGGATCTTTTTTAGTGGAAATTCCAAGGAATAGACCTTGGATCTTCAGCATGCAAAGTAGATGATCTAATGCTGAGATCCTTTTGGATCCTTTTTTAGTGGGATTTTCAAGGAATGGACCTGGGATCTTTGGCATGCAAAGTAGACGATCTAGCACTAAAAAATGGGCTCACCTCTCCCCATTGCCTTAGGGAGCGGGTGTTGAAAATGTGATTGACATCACCTAAAGCCCCTTTCAGACATTTGATTCTGGGGCAAACCAATCCCAAATAATGGGAGCGTGTGCTACCCACAATCCTCCTGATATAGGCATCACTGTTTTGTCTGACTAGGACAACCTGCATATTTTTCACCTTCAGTATGTGTGAATGGAAACCAGAAGATGTACGTGCATGGGGAATATATGCACTTTGTTCTATTCACATAAAAAGGTGGCCATGCATATTGGGAGGCCGTAGGTCGTATTTACTCCTGTTACACATAGCCGGCATGCCAAGCCGAACACCTGAAAAGTTATACATTTATATAATGCCACTTTTCTCATAGGAGTTCAAGTGTGCAACTACCTTGGGAGGACATTCCAATTCTCCAGGTGTTCCTACATAACCCGTGACCCATCATGCCAAACACAGCTCACCGGTCACATACTGTGGCCTGTCAGGTGCTTGGTGACCACTTTATTCCCACAGTCCCGGGTAGCTGGTCTTTACCAAGCCACTATCCATGACTGCCGCGATGTATTTAGCTTGGGGGTTGCAAAGCCCATCCAGAATGGGTTCTTCGCTCAGAATGCATGGATCTCCCTGTTCCCTGAGGATTTGCTGAGGGCAAATCCAGGTGGTGTCTCTTTCGGGCGCCTGTAGTTTATGGTGTTTGGGAAATGAGCTCCCAGTACCTTGTTATTAATTGCACTCAGGGTGATGCCGATCAAGGCTACAGCAAGGCGAAGGACTGTCAATAGGACCAGAGCAGCTGTTCGCTGGGCCCTTAATTGCCAGCTGACCCTCTTGATTGGAGAAGACCCTGCTGGGCTGAAGCTTCTCCTATGAATTGCTTTCTAGGGGCAACTTTAATTGCTTTAAAAAAAAAATCATGCATGTGTCAAATTGCAGCTGTTGTTCTCATTCAGTGCTCGTCCAATCTTACAGAACCAGTGTGCGCAGTTTGACTATCATGGCACGTGTCTGACAATGGTATATCTGCATTACAGACTGACTGGCGGAACATTTATATTTGGTCACCAGAGAACCCTGGGAACTGTAGTTCTTTATCTTCTGTAAACAGGATTCTTGGAATTCTCATCAAATGGCGGTTTCCAGGATTTGATATTATTTTATTGAGAGGAACCCTGATCCTTAAGTAATATATGGATTATGGGGCTTTGAATTGTAGATGCACACTATTTTATTGCAGGCAATTGATGTCCTTCTTTCCAAGTTGCAGCTTTTTCATTTTTCCTAATATCTCTTGCTTCCCTGAAAATTAAAGCAGAACAGGCAGGTTGATAGTACCACAGCAGTTAGAAGAGACCAGTGGTTCAGTTCAAATATTATATCAAGGATAAGGAAGGGTCTGGAACTTTAGTTGCTGTAGATTTTCCAGGTTGTGTGGCCATGGTCTTGGCATTGTAGGACCTGACGTTTTGCCAGCAGCTGTGACTGGCATCCTCAGAGGTATAACACAGAAGGAAGGAGTACTCTCTGTGTCAAGGTGAGAAGAAAAATGGTAGACAGGTAATTTATATCTACTCAGGAAGGTGGGGTAGGACTGAGATTATCTTGTAGGAGTTCCCCAGGCTGTGACATGCAAATGGAGGAGCTTTCCTGAGGAGGTTCTTTTGCATATGGATTGGCTGTTGGAGTTCTAATTTTATCTGTAGTGCTATTGTAAGATGTAGAACATTTTGTGTTTTTCAGGACAGGAAACCTTGCCCTATTTATTTTTAAATTCTCTTCTTTCCTTAGTTGCTGTAGATTTTCCGGGTTGTGTGGCCATGGTCTTGGCATTGTAGGACTGCTACGCATTGTAGGACTGCTGTAGGACTGTTTTGCTAGTAGCTGTGACTGGCATTGTAGGACTGCTAGGCATTGTAGGACTGCTGTAGGACTGTTTTGCTAGTAGCTGTGACTGGCATCTTCAGAGATATAACACAGAAAGATTGAGTACTCTCTGTGTCAAGGTGAGAAGAAAAATGGTAGACAGGTAATTTATATCTACCCCAGAAGGTGGGGTATGGCTGAGTCATTATCTTGTAGGAGTTCTCCAGGCTATGAACATGCTAATGGAGGCGCTTTCCTGAGGAGGTTCTTTTGTCTATGGATTGTTTCCTGAGGAGGTTCTTTTGTATGTGGAATGGCTGTTGAAATTCTAACCTTATCTGTAGTGCCCTATTTATTTTTAAACTCTCTTCTTTCCTGTTGAAGTTGTGTTTATGCTCATGAATTTCAATGGCTTCCCTGTGTAATCTGACATGATAATTGGATGTGTTGTCCAGCCTTTCAGTGTGTCTTGGAATAAGGTACTGTGTCCTGTTTGAGTTGGGCTATGTTCAGCCACTGCTGATTTTTCTTTTATTCTTGTCTGAATACTATGCTCTGTGTTCCTGATGTAAACCTGTCTGGAACTTTTTATGAGCATAACTTTTGATGAGATAACAAAGAGCCAGCAGAAGAAAGTCTGTTTGCATAACTGGAAATATACAGCTTAACATTACTAAACATTAATATGTTGACTTTTTTTTTGCGTTCAAGACACAGCAGACTTATGGTGACCCTGTAGGGTTTTCATGGCAAGAGACCTTCAGAAGTGGTTTCCCATTGCCTGCCTCCGCGTCACAACCCTGGACTTCCTTGTTGGTCTCCCATCCAAATACTAACTAGGGCCAACCTGGCTTAGTATCTGAGACCCGATAAGATCAGGCTAGCCTGAGCTTTTGAATGGCTGCATTTAATGGCAGCCTTTTTAAATGGCTGAATTCTTCTCTACAATGGTGTCAGTGTCCATAGGTCTAGTTTGGCCCTCTGTACAACACAGCTCCATGCGTCTGTTCACATGCCAAAGCCCGGCAAAACAAACAGCTCAGAGGGCATCTGCTATGCAGCAAGGCTCTTTTTTTCACTGCCTGTCTGTACCCAGGGCCTGAAGAGTTGGATTCAAATCCTTGTTCTGCACGCCTCTGCTTCCCAAGTGATTGATGGGAAAGAAATTATATCCCCCTGTTTATTCATCAGAGATAAGAACGGGGCTGTGGAGTCCTACTGTCACTGGCTGCCTCTTGGTTTCCTTATCTGGGGAGGCCGATCTTCCCTAGAGAAGTTCACTTTGTCTTTCCTTGCGCTGGCAAATTAATCCCCGACACACCTGGTTCCCTTTGATCTGGTTCTCCCACTGAGCTCAGGCTTAGAAAATGTAGCCAAACAGGATGTCAACTCCTTTAACCTCCCACTCAGAATCGATGGCTCCCACGTCCTGTTAGCACCGCGACTTGTATCGTATGCAGAGCCTGTGATCTCATGGTGGTTGAGCAAGGCTAGAACTGGGTAGGACTTTCTTTTTTTTTTACTGCTTTTTATCCCTGAGAGGGGTTAAGCAATCTGGAAGCCTCACGTGGAAATCCTTCTAGATCGTGCTCTGCAGTGGGTAAGACTTTGAAACCACTGTCATCGCAATGCTGTGAGAAGCTGAGCTTGATGCAATTAGCAGGGGCGCTTATTCCAGGGGGAGGGACTCTTCTTTCTCGCATGGGAAAGTTAGTACCTCTTTGACACGATACTCATGTTCCCGCAACCAAGCCCAGGTGTGACACCGGCTCCAGGATGGGTTTGAGGGTGTGGTTTGGATAGAGGCTACAGTACTCAACACGATGGGTTAATCCCCCCCTCGGCCATTTTCCTAATTAAAGCCTTCCCCACCAGGTAGGGAAGGAAGGATGACAGGCAAAGATGGGGTGCCTGCTTTCTTTCTCTACTAGGGTTAATAGAGGCCCATTCTGCAGCTAGCATTCGCTAGCTGCGTCACGCTGGAACAGAAAAAGATGTGGCTCAAAACCACATTCGAACACCCCGGGCCAACACCATACCGACTGCAGAGTCATCCCTGAATGGCCATAAAATGGCCATAAATCTATGCAGACGGTACCATGAAACTGAGAGATCAAAGCAAGTGTAACCGGCATGCAGTGTGGAGGCTACCATAAAATCCGACAATCAAAGAAAGCGAAAGTGGCATGCAATGTAGAGGGGAATTCCTGTTCCAGCACGGGTTTGGTAAAACAGCTGAGCAAATGCTAAATGCAGAATGGGCCATAGAGGGAAGGCAGCAAGGTATAGCCCGATCTTGTTTTCTGCTTTTGCTTTTTAAATTTTATTTTTTATTGTATATTTCCAAAACCATAATACAGATGGAGAAAACAAAATCAAAGATGATAACATCAGAAGTATAGCATGAATTAATGAGATGTGTAATGTATCCACAGGAGAACATGGGCTCTGGACAGCCATGTGCTTGGACTGGTTCTAACCGGTCCACCATGTGGCCAGGCGAAGGGCCTGAGCTTCGCCCCGAAGGACAATGGACTAGTGGATCCTGACTCCCCTCCAATGGAGGAGCAGGAGTTAATCCAATCAATGTAAATAGCGAATCACCGGGTGTGTGTGTGTTTGGGGTGTGGGTCACTTGGGAATAAAAGCCGGCCTGCGAGCCGGCTCAGTGTCTTGTTCTTCATCTAATAAAGTATGTGAGAGCTGAAATCACTAGTAAGTCTCAGTACTTTTCAAGATGAAAATATGATATAGATATAAAACAATATCATAAAACAATACTTATTGATTTAAGACTGCAACGGGACTCTTGCTCTTTTCTGCTGCTGCAGACAGACTAACACGGCTTCCCATCTCAATCTATCTCAGTGGACAGAAGAGTGTGACTTCGCTCAGGACTGCACTATAAGCAACCAGCAGCTCCCACTGATACAGCAGCACAGCCCCTTTCCACTTCAGAAATGAAGGCAGAGCTAGCTGCAAGGATATTTTGCCAAAATCCCGAGTTTTGAAACATTTCAGGATTCAAATTCCCCTTCTCATATATTTTCAAGTTTGCTCCTAACGTTGCCTTTTAAAAACTTTTTAAAAAAGCAGACGTTGGATGTGATCACACACACTGAATAAACTACTTTCCATCCACTTTCAATGCGCTTTCAAATTGCTTCAGGGTCCCCCCCCCATGTGTTTTGCTTTCTCTAGTAGTCCCAGAGGGAGCAAAAGAGATGTGGAAAAGGCGGGGGCAGGGGCAAAGCAATAGGGAAAGACGAGTGACAAAAGTGACAGTGCGGAAGTGGATTGAAAGTGAATTGTTCAGTGTGGCTGATTCTGCATCTGTTTCCTCGCAGTTTTTCCACAGTCATGTTGGGAGTTTAAGTGCGCGGACTCTTATCTGGGAGAACCGGGTTTGATTCCCCACTCCTCCACTTGCAGCTGCTGGTGTGATCTTGGGTCAGTCACAAGTTCTCTCAGAGCTGTTCTCTCAAGAGCTCTCTCAGCCCCGCCTACCTCACAGGGTATCTGTTGTGGGGAGGGGAAGGGATAGGAGTTTATAAGCTGCTCTGAGACTCTTGAGTGAAGGGCGGGGTATAAATCCAGTTTGGTGTAGCCAGTTTGGTGTACTGGTTAAGTACGCGGACTCTAATCTGGGAGAACCGGGTTTGATTCCCCACTCCTCCACTTGCACCTGTTGATGTGACCTTGGGTCAGTCACAAGCTCTGGCACAGCTGTTCTCTCAAGGACAGTTTGTGTTAGAGTTCTCTCAGCCCCACCTACCTCACAGGGTGTCTGTTGTGGGGAGGGGAAGGGAAAGGAATTTGTAAGCTGCTCTGAGACTCCCTTGGGTAGTGAAGGGCGGGGTATAAATCTAATCTCTTCTCTTCTTCTCTTCTTCATCCAATCTCCTCTTCCTCCTCCTCCTCCTCCTCCTCCTCCTCCTTCTCTGCACGCTACTTTCACTTTGTTCATTGGGTTTGTGTGATCGCAGCCCCAGGCTGCCAAAACTTTTAAAACATTTTGCCTCTTAAAAAATATCAACTCTGTCCACAAATTACAGATTGTAAATCAACCATACAATCTGTGTACGGTATACACTGATTTTTTAAAATATGCGTTGAGTAATTCTCATGTTACGTTCAACACATGTACAGCTGAATGTGTGATTTAAACCCCACGTCTATCCAGGTACTAGGCCCTGGTTTCATTTGTGAAGCAAATGCACCTTCACTCTTTCTTACAATCCAATGTACACATACAGGATGCACATGGAGTCACTGTAACTTGTGAACAGGGCTTCTGTCTCCAGGATCACCAGGCCAAGCTTGGCAACCAGAGGGTGTGTTGGGGGCGGGGCCATGGCAGGATCACGCAACGTTCGTGACACTGTTACTTATAGTTTACATATATTTTACAAAACATTGGGTTTTTTACTTATAATTTTGGGTTGTTTATTATTGTATGGTATGGATCTTGTGTTGTTTCCTTTCAGTTCTATCAGAGGGGATCCTAGCCAGGAGAACCTACATTTGAATTTGTTGCAAGCGATTGTGCAGCACAAGAATCCAAGATTCCCGCCCCGCCCCCCGTTCATTTCAGGTCTCAGTTCAGCACAAGATGTCCAGTGAACCCAGCCTCTTTCCTTTGTGAATGATCGTGGAGTTTAGTCTTTAGAGTGGAGCCAACTGATTAGGAAGCCTAGTCCTGTGTGATGTGGACAGCTGATCAGGGAGCCCAATCCACCGGGTGTGTTTGGCTGAGTAAGGCCCTACCCTGGCCCCAGGTTCTGTTTTCTCAAGCATTTAGTTAGATGCTGCCAGTGGCACTGGTCCTTCATCACCCCCAGATTCTGTACCTTGTGCTTCCTATTTGGGAGAAGGAACAGGGCCAGGCCAACAGTCTTTTCCGTCTTTCACACACTGTTAGTCGCCTAAAAGCTTAAATCAAACAGGGATGGGACCTGTAAAGTTGTTGAACACTCTTTGTGAGACTAACCACATGTTTAGCCCGAGGACAAAGGCGAAGTTGATTATTATACCTTTTTTTCCTCCTCCTCTCTCATCCAAAGCAACAAAGGCCTCCTTTTCCTGAAGGCAATTTCAAGCTGTTATTCAAGAATGAAAATTGATATTAGTTATAGCTCTACTCAGCCAAGCTTAATTTTACTGACGCTCCAGGCTAGCAAATATGAAAAACGTCAGTTTCCTGGATGATAAAGTGGTCCAATGCAAACAGTCCGGGGTTCTGATAAAAGTAGCGACTGCTGACATTCGCTGTGACTTTGCAAAGGATGCGTCTACAATGGCAAGGTGAGGGTTTTTTTAAAAAAAGTAAACTTTGGAACCAAACCAATTTGTGTAGAGAAACAATCCCACGTGGCACCATACTCTCAGATCACATAACCCACGGTAAGAGGTGTCGCGTAATCGTAGACACATAGCAAATATTGATGTGTCTAGAGACAAGGGGATGGCGGGACTGCTCGGAGAAGCTAAGGTGACTGTCTTGGACACGGCTTTGGTAGGTAGGGCTGCCAAACTCCAGAAGGCACCCGAAGATCTCTCACTGTTACAGCTGATCTCCAGATGACCGAGATCAGTTCACCTGGAGAAAATGGTTGCTTTGGAGGGTGGAGTCTATGGCATTCTATTCTGCTGAGCTCCCTCCACTTACCAAACCCTCCCCTCCCCAGGCTCCACCACCCCCCCCCAAATCTCCAGACCTGGGCCCTTTCTGCACTCTCCTTTTAATCCATGTTCACCGCGGAGTCCTCCAAGCAATTCTGCACTAAAATCATATCCAACCTTTTTTAAAAAAATCCAGGTTTTCCCCCATTCTGCACTAAAATCAAGTTCAACCTTCTTTTTATTCTGGGTCCCCCCCCATTTTGCATTATATTACCTCCCTTCAATGGTCAGCCTGGTTTCAGTCTTCTGTTGCCCTGGGTTATTTGGATGCTCTTTTGTGGAAAGTACCCTGGTGATCCTAGGGATCTGGGAGACCCAGGTTCTGATCTCCATTTTGCCATGGAAGCTTCCTGGGTGATATCGGGGCAGTCACAGGCCCTCAGCCTAATCACCCTCACAGGGCTGTGAGGATAAAATGGAAGAATGATATAAGCTGCTTGAGTGGAATTGCCAGACCCCCCAGTGGAGGCAGGGTCCCCTGCCACCAGGCCCTGCCCCCCAGCCGCCGATCAACTGGCCAGTGGGGGGATTTACCTGGAGAGAAAGAGAGGCCCAGGCCTCACTACCAATATTGCACAGGAAGTGACATCATCACACCAGCGACATCCAATCAACGTTCTGGTGTTTGGGCAAATACTCTGTGGTGGAAGCTGATTTTACCATAGAGTTTTTTCACAAATATTAGAGTGTTGCCCAGACATTGCTAGTGTGATGACATCATTTCCCATGTGAGGGCCGGCAACAAGGCCTAGGCCTTTTTCTTTCTCCAGGTAAGTCTTCCCACCCCCCACTGGTTCCCAGGAGTGACCTGGCAACTCTATGCTTGGGGTCCCTATTGCAGAGAAAGGTAGGGTATCAATGAAGTAAATAAATAAATACTATTAATAGAGTTCCATCCTCTGGTCATTCTGTCTTAAATGTATGCCTATCGTCTGTCTGCCCCTTTCCTCCTCACCCTTCCTTTTCCACGTTAGTTTGCCTATCTGCATTTCTTGAGCTTTCATGACTGTAGCTTTATGATGTTCTTTTTCTGTTTTATAAACATTTTCTTTAACTCCCTTTTCTATGATGCCCTCAGTGCTAATGAACATGGTTTCATAAATAAAATAATAACCAAAAGTTTTTTTAAAAAGCCCTGTGTTTGCAAGACAAAGAATGTATAGGGCCTCTGCTTTTGAATATACGATAAGTAGCCCATTTCACTGTAGAAAATGGAGCCTCCCTCCACCTCCTTCTTGCTTACTTAAAGCCTGGCTCTGTTGTCTCGGTATTATCTGCTGTACAAATATTGGCCTGTTCCTTAAAGCTGCTTTCATGGAAAGTTTAGTGAAGTTGTAAGAGTCAGGACGTATCCTTTATATGTGTTGGATAAGGTAAAGGATACCACATAAAATGGAGGATTAAGGGCATGCTACGGCTTGAGGATACTCATATAAATATAGATATGTGTGTGTATATGTATTTAAAGAACAGGATTTATTGTTGACTTACATTTTTCAATTGGGTGTGTACAATCAGCGTGGCGAGGATTTATGTATCACATCGATTGTCTTCTGTTCCGTGCCAACTCCCCATAGCGTAGCTACATACCAGAAACCTCCATCATGAGACAGTCAACATCTCCAAGTCAACTTCTTTTGTGTGCATTTTAAAAGCTTCCACTAAAGGACTTTCTCTCTCTCTCTCTCAATCTGTTTTTTTGAGTTTTAGCATTAACAAAAGAGTCTCCGTCTTGAATGGGGCTCACCACTCTCCCATGCACTTCTCCCCTGGATGAGTTTTCACAAGGCACTCTAGAAGCAAAATTGTCTCTAAATACATAGAGCGGTTTTTTCCATTTTCTTGGGGGGGGGGGTTTTTTGATACTTTTTCCCCTGGGAAATTACAGACAGTTCCGTCACCCCATGAGATAACAGTTGCCAGCTTCCAGGTGGGGCCTGGAGATATCCTGGAATGACAACCGATCTCCAAATGACAGCAATCAGTTCCCCTGGAGACAATGGATGCTGATTGACCACACTGTTTTCTGCACTCTGGTGAATTTAAGGTATTTATACGATATAGTGTAGTTAGGGAAATATACTATCTTGTTAATATCTTCATAGCTTGAATTTTAATAATAAATATTTTTGAGGCAAGGGATAGATTTTTTTTTTAAATGAAGCGAATAAATATTGAGACAATTGACTTGGAATTCCCCAGTCATGGCTTTCTTGCACCTACATTTACTTGGGAGTTGTGCATTGATCGTTCTGGTTACCACCACTGATCAAATGTGGTCTTCTGTGTGTGCACTAAGTGCCATCAGGTCATTTCTGAGTTATGGTGACCCAATCAATTAATGCCCTCCAAAAAGTCCTACCGTTAACAGCCTTGCTCTGGTCTTGCAAACTGAGGGCCTTTGTGGCTTCTTTGACTGAGTCCATCCATCTCCTGTTTGGTCTTCCTCTTTTCCTTCTACCTTCATTTTTTTCCTAGCATTATTGTTTTTTCCAGTGACTCTTTGTCTTCTCATAATGTTGTTGGAGTGAGCTACTCAGCATGCCTGGACATTGGAGAGGGGGGATGCTACATCAGAGTATGTATAAGTATTATCTCCTTGACAATATCTCCCAGCCTCACTGCTGTGGCTCAGGAAGCCAGTTTGGCGTAGTGGTTAAGAGAGGCAGACTCTAATCTGGGAGAACTGGGTTTGATTCCCCACTCCTCCACATGCAGCCAGCTGGGTGACCTTGAGTCTGTCACAGTTCTCTCAAAAGCAATTCTCAAAAGAGCTCTCTCAGACCCATCTACCTCACAGGGTGTCTGTTATATGGAGAGGAAGAGAAGGAAATTGTAAGCTGCTCTGAGACTTAGAGTGAAGGGTGGTGTAAAGTAGTGGGTTTGAAGACGTGTAACGTGAAATCAGCTCATAGTTTATTGGTATGAACAGAAGACAAAATAGTAGGACCCGAGTCCTGCTTAAATCCCCCAGCACCCCACACCCCACACACATACCACACCCCGTGACTGGCTATTTACAGTGCCCCAATCCCCATAGGTAAACGTCCCAATTTGGATTGGCCGAAAGGTCCTTTCTAGGATCCTAGCCAGCTATTGTCTTTCAAGAGAAGCTTTGCCTATTCTCATGACCACATGCAACCCCGACCGTGTGTGTGGTCCACGGTTGGTACACAACAGGTGGGATATAAATCCAACTCTTCTTCTTCTTTGCCATAACCTGGGAGCTGCACTCTGACCTCGTCTCTCTCTCCTGCTTTCCCCTCTCATTCTGCACATGGCCTTCCATGGAGAGACATGTCTCTTCAGGTGTTTTCTGTCGAAACAATGCCCTCATACTAGGGTTGCCAGGTCCCCTTGTTGCACCAGCGGGGGGATTTGGGAGGGTGTTCCAGGACATCCCTCACATGATGACATCACCCAGAAGTGATGCCTTCGATGTGATGACATCATTTCTGGGTGATGTCATCGCTTTGGGGGCGTTGTGAAGCGATCTCACTATTTGGGGATGCAGTTTCCCCCACGAGCCAGCTGGCTGGCAGTGGGCAGGTACCCCAAAAACCAGGGAAACTCCCGCTGGGACCGGGGGACTGGCAACCCTACTTCATACTCCCACACACATGATGCCAGGCAAGCTGGCCATCTGTGACAGGGAAAGTACTCTTTCGATCAGGCTTCTTTTGACTGCACTCTGAACGTGAACTGGATCTACTTCAATAAATGTAAGTTCACCTGTTTGCAATATACTTCTTGGGAGATTTATTTACTGCACTCAGTATCACATTTCTATGACTGGGTAACACTCTGCTATATTCACCTAATATCCCAATAAATGTGGCCGAAGTATGATAGCCCCAGTTTAGTCTTTTTAGCATCTAGGGAGAGTTTGGGCTTGATTTGATCTACAACCCACTTATTTGTCTTTCTGGCAGTCTGGGGTATCTGTAAAACTTTTCCCCAGCACCACATTCTGAATGAATCAACTTTCTTCCTGTCAGCTTTCTTTATCGTACAACTTTCACATCCATACATAGTAATGGGGAATACTATAACATGAATTAACTTCATCTTGTCTTATCAAATTTTATTCTCAAGCCCGAAAATCTTCCTCAGTGAAAAATATTCACCCCCTCCTCCCCTCACAGGAAAAGTCCTACACAGCATGGGCCTGACACAAAGAGCTTTGCTTGTCTTCAGTGATCTAGGACCATGGGGTGTGGCAGTCGATGAAAATTCATTCGCTGCATATTTCCATAAACCACATCATGTTTCCCTAAGCACCGTGAAGCCCAGAGAAGCCAAGAATGGTAAAAGCACACACACACAAAAAAAGATCACCATGTGTCATTAAAGGAAACAGACAGATGCTTTGACAGCACACATTTTTACAAAGCTTCATTAAAATCACTTTCCTCGCTCAGTCATGCTTGTGTCATCAAATTATTTTAATGTGCTAGTCACAGGGTACATCTTGCCTTCGTGAACTAGTGTAGAACTTGAAGGAAAGGCTCTGCGCTCTGTGCTTTTTTAAAAACCACCACCACTACCACCAAAACCCATTCCTCAGCCTTCTGTAGTAAACCTGAAGCTAAATTGCTCCCAAAGATTCTCCTTTATGGATGTTGCTGCTAATACATTCCCCCAGATAGTCTCTGAATATTTGATAACTGACAGTGCATATTTTGCAGGAAAAATAAACGGGAGTCTTGTAGACCCTTCAGGACTTAGACAATCTTCTTCCAGCATAACTTCTGAAGTTGGTTTTTGGTTAGCTGTTATCAGGGGAAGGCTCCTACCCTCTGGAATGCACTCTGATGTCACCCATGCCCTGTAGCTTAGCTTCCATGGGGCTTGCAAAGACAAATAGTTCAGGTTGGCCTTTGGATTGGTTTGATAGTGGTGTGGTGCTGATCTTAATATTTTATGCATATTAGAAGAAGAAGACAAGATTGGATTTATACCCTGCCCTTCACTATCCAAAGGAGTCTCAGAGCAGCTTACAATCTCCTTTTCCTTTCCTTCCCCACAACAGACACCCTATGAGGTAGGTGGGGCTGAGAGAGCTCTTGAGAGAACTGCTCTTAAGAGAACAGCTCTGGAACAACTTGTAAGTGACCCAAGGTCACATCAGCAGCTGCATGTGGAGGAGTGGAGATATTATTTGATATTTGTTGGCTTTTAACTTATTTATTATGATGTTCAAGTGTTAAAGAGAGCCAATTTGGTGTAGTGGTTAAGTGCGTGGACTCTTATCTGGGAGAACCAGGTTTGATTCCCCACTCCTCCACTTGCACCTGCTGATGTGACCTTGGGTCAGTCACAAGCTCTGGCACAGCTGTTCTCTCATGAACAGTTTCTGTCAGAAGTTCTCTCAGCCCCACCTACCTCACAGGGTGTCTGTTGCGGGGAGGGGAAGGGAAAGGAGTTTGTAAGCCGCTCTGAGACACCTTTGGGTAGTGAAGGGCGGGGTATAAATCCAATCTCCTCCTCCTCCTCCTTCTTCTTCTTCTTCTTCTCCTCCTCCTCTTCTTCTTCTTCTTCTTCTTCTTCTTCTTCTTCTTCTTCTTCTTCTTCTTCTTCTTCTTCTTCTTCTTCTTCTGTCTTCGTCGTCGTCACTGTGTGACCTCTGGGTGAGATGCAACTAAAAAAATAACAACAAAAAAGGTCTAGAGGTCACTTCTTCAGACTCATTGAGTAGGAACCTCAAATGAACACATAATGCTGCCTTATACTGAATCTAAACACGGGCCCATTAGTGTAGTCGACTTCGAATGGCAGCAACTCTCTGATCTTTTTAACTGAAGATGCCAGGGGCTGAACCTGGGACCTTCTGCATGCCAAGCAGACACTCTATCACTGAACCACGGATCCTCCCCAGGCATCCTTACTATTCATATATTGTACCTGAAGAAGTAGGCATTTGTATTTGGAGGAAGATACCAAATAAATAAGGGGCCGCAGTGGCTTAGAGGTTAAGACGCTGAGCTGCAGACCAGAAGGTCTGTAGTCGGCAGTTCGAGACCCGAGTGCCCCATGATGGAGGCAGCTCCCATCTCTGGCCCCAGCTCCTGCCAGCCTGGCAGTTCAAAAGCAAGAAATTGCAAGTAGATAAATAGGTACCGCTTTGGTGGGAAGGTAACAGCGTTCCGTGTGCCTTGGCATTTAGTCATGCCCATGGAAACATCTTCAGACAGCACTGGCTCTTTGGCTTGGGAACGGAGATGAGCACCGCTCCCTAGAGTCAGATTTGAGTAGCTCTCAAGCAAGGGAAACCTTTACCTTTACCAAATGAATGAATGAATCAGCAGCTGAACAACATTTCAAAGGATATCCACCTGGTATGTGTCCCATCAGAATTCTGTTTTGTGTTTTTTGCAACCCACGTTTCAATTTAGAGAAAGACCCCCGTAGCTGAAAAGAGAGCGACTGGCAACAGGCTCGTGAGAGCTACGCACGATTGTGCAAAGGCCTAGCCAGGAAAGAAGGCAAAAGAACGAGAGAACTCACGCCAACAAGGAAGCCTGCCATATATCCAGATGCCACTGTTGGCTCCACTGATGATTAAAACACACACACACAAGCACAGACTTTTGGCACTTTGGCAATGCAGCTGCCAAGCTTTACTCAACGACGGCCATACCGACTGGCGAAGACACACGAGCCTCTTCTAAGGCAAGTTGCATGGAACATCAAACACTTCCAGAAAGAGCCAAACAACAGCCAAAACATATGGGGGGACGGGGGGGATGGGACCTTCCTGGCCTTTCCAGGATCCTCGAATGTGAAGTCCATTTGCTTATCTTGCATATGAGTGCTTATCATCTGCCACTGGAGTCTCAGGGGAGGTGAAAGACAAATCTAGTTCTCCTAAGCAACAGAGGTCATCATGGCAATCCTGTATTTCAGTGGTAGGTACTCTGATGCAAAGCATTTTGGGTAGTGTTGGATCAGTCACACAGTCTCACTGCTATGGCTCTGGGAGAGGAGCTGTGGTTCAGTGGTAGAGTATATGCGTGGCATGCAGAAGATCCCAGGCTGAGTCCCTGGCATCACCAGCTAAAAAGATCAGGCAGTAGGTTTTATGAAAGACCTGTGAGACCATAGAGAGCTACCACCATTCAGAGCAGACTGTACTGACTTTGATGGGCCAATGGTCTGATTCCACATAGGCCATCTCTAGTTAAGTAGATAAGGTGGTAATGTGATGTGGAAGAACTTCACTTGAGACCCTTGGAGTGCTGCTGCCAGTCTGAGTAGACAACACTGAACTTGATAGATGGATAGTCTTGGAGTAAGGCAGCAACCAATTTCCATGTGTCGTGAGGAGGATAGAACCTTGTATGTTATCCTGAATTCCTTGGAGAAAAACCAGATCAAAAGATCGCTAGACTTAAATACTTCATACTGTGAGTGAGATCTCCCGTTGTGGAAATATCCTCCTTATTAAAAACAAATCCCTGAACATAGACAACTAGATATCAGGGAGAATCTAGCCTTAAGAACATGAGAACATAAGATGCATTTAGCTCAGCAGCAGCATCTCTGACTAGCAAAAGTTCTTCAGGCTTCAAGCAGGGAAGGTTCTTTGCCAGCACCTGCTACCTGATATCCTTTTATCTATCTATTTTAAAACTTTCCCCCCCTCTCTAGTGCTGCTTCACCTGAGCTCATCAGAACTTGGGAGCTAAGCAGGGTCATCTGCAGTCAGCACTTGGATGAGAGCGGGCCCGTAGCTACAGTGGGCCTTTTGGGGGCTTCGCCCCCTTTCTTAAAGGCACAGCCTTTCTAAAGGCACTTGGTGGGGGCCAGGAAAGGGGTCAGCAGGTACCATGGCAACCACGGGTGCCATATTAGGGACCCCTGGGCCTACAGTTTCTTTTCCTCACTTCTTGTTTTGTCATTTGGGGGAGGAAAGTGACACACCTCTGGCTCTCACCGAAAACCAGATAACTGTGCAACGTAACTATGTTACAAAAAGAACATCGTTGGTAAGTGACATTTTTGACAGGTGTATTTTGAAAGTGGATTCAGCCCTGTCATTTTTATGTATATAAAACTTGTGCAGGAGATGGGAGGGAGATTTGAGAGAGTCGTTCTCTCCTCTCTCTTCCTCTCTCTGTCTTGTCATTTTGCCAAATTCTGCTTCAAGTAAAAACAAAATACTCCAAACATAGTTATCTCTCAGGCAGGGGAATTCAGATACCACCGTATGTTTATTTTGTACCGCTTCAGAGATGTTTATTTCTTCAGCGGAGCCTGCAACTGATCTGATTTTGCAAGGTGGAAGAGCGTTTTTGCCCTTTTATGACATCAGCCGAATGGTCTGACTAATATCCTTGGGTTCCTTCCTAGCCGGGCTCGCTCTGCCCTCGTGATTCCTTTCCCCGCAAATTGGTTTGACAAGCCCAATCCTGTCTGCCGTTCAGCAGGTCAGTCGTTTTCAAAGGTAATCGGATGCAGAATGTTCGTTCTGCTTCCAGCCTGCCTAGGTTTGAGGCTGCTTCTGTGTGGGGATATCTCCCCAGGTGGGTCCTAGTATGCTCCTCCTCTTTTGGCGGGAGCTGCCCCATGGTATCCTGTTCTTTTGGAACATGACCCATGGGTAGGGTTGCCAATTCTGGGTTGGGAAATTCCTGGAGATTTTGGGAGTGGAGCCTGGGGAAGGTGAGGTGTGGGGAGAGGAGGCATCTCAGCAGGATATAACGTCACAGAGTCCACCCTCCAAAGCAGCCCCAGGGGAACTGGTCTCTGTTGCCTGGAGATCAGTTGTAATTCCAGGAGATTTCCAGGGCTCACTTGGAGGTAGGCAGCCCTACTTACACAGCTACAGGGACTTTTCCTTTTGAGCTGGATCAGAGGAGAAACTTCTTATGCTCTGATTTCATGGAGGAATGAAAGGTGGAGGTGGGGGTTCAGGCAGAGTGTGGCAATACAGGCAGAACACTCAAAACGTTTTCTCTCCCACTCTGTCCACCAAAGGTGCTCCAAGCTGGTTTTGAACAGTTCAGTAAGGTTGCCAGCTCCCAGTTGGGTAACACCTGGAGATTTCAGAGGTAAAGCCTGAGGAAGGCGGGGTTTGGGGAGGGGATGGACTTCAGTGGGGTAGAATGCCATACAGTCCACCTCCCAAAGTGGCTATTTTCTCCAGGTGAACTGATCTCTGTCACCTGGAGATCAGTTGTAATAGTGGGAGATCTCCAGCCACCACCTGGAAATCTGTATATCAAAATGAGAGCTCACAGGAGGAGATTGTATCAATCTTAAAGAGCTAGGATCAAAAAGTACTTGATTTCCCCTTTGTATCAAGTACTTTTTGATCCTAGCTCTTTAAGAATATATAAGGGTTTGTTGAACTTTAACAAAGATTTAAAACCGTTTGAATTGTTTTGTACAATATAATCTTTCTGCTTTTGTTCGTAATTCATTCACAGAGTGTTTTTTATATTGGTACAACCACCTGGAAGTTGGCAGCCCTACCTGTTCCTCACTGTGAAGAAATGCCTTTATCAGGAGGTTTAAAACATTTGTCTCTCTGGCCAGAGAACAAGCAGGAAGGGGGAAGTCAGTTCAGTTGCTTTCCAGACTTACTTCAGCCCACCTTCACACAAATGCTAATAGATCTAGTAGGAGAGATAATGGATGGGTGGTTCTCCCTTCTCCAAGCAGGGGACAGAGTTTTGGGTGGCTTTAGACTAGAAAAGCTCCAGGAAGAATCTCCAAGAGGAATCTCCAGGAAAACCTTCTCTGACCCAGCCTGACCTGGTCAGTGAGTGGGGAAAAGAGAGGTGATAAAACTCCTAGAAGCAAGATCTCTTTGGTGCTGAGCCCATCCAAGCAGACAGAACTCTTAACTGAGGTCTAGAGGAGGCAGCCATTAATCATATGCTGGCCTTAAGAGCTGGAAGAAGCTGCAAGATAATGGTGCCTCTGTGGAGATCTATAGCATCCTAAGCTAAGCAGCTCAATCTGGTGCTGTGCTAAAAGTATGGAAGTGAACATTTTCTTTTAAATAAATACTTTATAACTTTTGATGCTGGTGGTGGTTCTCTGTACCACCGTCTTGGACAAGTTATTTTAAAAGAAGTGCCAGGGGAAGGCAGTCAGTTGGCAAGTGGCTATTCCTCCAGAAGTGCACAAGGCAGCAAGTGGTCCCCATGGTGACCAGGTGCTGGGTGGCAGGAGATACAGAGGCAAGGCTTCAGAACTAGGATGGGAAGCTGAGAGTCCTGATCCTCCCAGTGCACAATTCCTTATAAAGGTTAGGTGGTGGCGGCAGGTTACCAGAGAGAGAATAGCCTCTCTAGGTGTTGAGAAAACCTTGGAGGGCAGGGTGGAACAGGGCCTGGAGGCCAGAGCAGGACTGTTCTGCCACACCCATATTTCTCCTCTAATAAGAAGCGTTTCACTGTTAAATCCTGTTGAAGCTACTACTTTCCATCTCTAAATCTCTCCACTGTATGAATTCTCCCCCTAGCGAGCTTCCATTTCCATTTGGCCACCTGTGCTTTGCTGATATTTCCCTCCAGTGAAACCTCAGATTACTTTCTCTCTCTCTCTCTTTTTTTTGAATACATTTTTATTAATTTTCAAACATAAGTAACAAACAAAACAGAAAAGAAAGAGAGATTAGTACCTTATGTTACATTCTGTTTAAATCTCTCCTACATTGCTTATAGGAAGTTTAACTAATAAACTAATATAATTTGCAACCAACCATGCCGAACATTACATTAGAAATTTCCTTTAACAAACATCTGAACACAGAACCATTGTTTTCCCTCAATAGAACAAAATCAAAAGTTCTTACCACAAAGATTCCACACTTTCATATATTTCAACCTTTACCAGAGACATTTCCTTTTTAATTTCCCCTAGTAGACACACTTACATAACTATTTTCATTCTGACTTGCCATTTTATTGCTGATAAACATAAACATTGAGATCCTTCTATGTAATTTAGTTTCAACTATTGATCTATATTTTAATCCACATCCTAACCCATCACCTCGTTAATTTCTTCTACTTCATTGCTCTCTAATATTACAGATTAGCATTCCCAACAAAACGCATAAATCTATATATTTTTAATTATTATTTTTTGACCATAAAGTACTAATTTATTGTATAAATAAAATTAGCCATAAGAATCTTTCTTTCAAGTTTCAATTTCCTAATCGACTGTCTTTCCATTTTTACTCAGAATCCTATCACTATCCGCTCTCTCAGTTTAAATTCTTAACCATAGAAATCCTTCTATTTAATTACATTTTAATGTAAGCTAAGCCATTCTGTTCATTTCCCCTTTGGGAAGCTCCTCATATAGATACAGAGGTTACACTTTTATAAATAAATCATAGTTTTTTTCTTTTTTGTCAAGTATCTTCTCTTCAACTGGATCCTATATTTGTGTCTTTTCCCTTTATACACCAGATAAAATTGATTTAAAGTTAACAATGTAAAGCCTGGATTGGTGCTTAGTTGTGTATTTTCTTTCTTCATTCCATTTTGTGAAGAAACTGTAGTTGTCTTGGATGGTTTCTTATCTGTATCTTTTCTTTAATTTTAAATACCTTACTTCCCTAATAAGTCTGGTTCCTTTTCTTACTGTAGATATCTTTTTATGCGACTTCTGGCTCTGTCTTAACACAATATCCTCTTGCTTGCAGGTTTGTTCTCTATCCCTTGGAATTTGAAGAGTCAATTTGTCAGTGTTGGTTGTAGGTTTCTTTAGAGACGTTTGGCTTTCACTATATAATTCCGTGCAGGTCTCTTTAATTCTTGATTTAATTGTAGCAACAGTCATGAATATAAGGTCCTCCCATGTAAACTGGGTCAAGCATTCCTCATCATAGTTATCTAATTTCTCCACCTTCTACTTGGGTATACATTTTTCAGACACTTTCTTCTCTTTATAGTAGAGCTCAAAAGTTTGTTCAGTTTATACTCCCATAGATTATATTAGAATACCCAGATAGCAATACTTATAATTTCCCCTTTTTTCCAGTTGTATGATTTTAAAGAGTTTTGTGCCTGGAACTTTTACAAGTCATTTACTTAAGGAGGAGGGGGGAATTTATCACTCTTCCTTCCTTCGCCTTTCTGGTTCTTCAAAGGGGGTTTGTTCATACAGTCTCTAAGTTCTTTTATGTTGCGTCTTAAATGTACTCACAATGTCTTCACTGGTGCTGGAGGTTAGGTACTGAACTCTCTTGGTCAGGTGAAATCTGCTCCATACTTTTACTTCGGGACAGTCCTGTGTCTCCCATTCACCACTGCTCACCAGGGGCTCGGATCGCATCCCCTGCTCCAGACCTCAAGCCATGAGGACTGGCGGAACCCAGGAACCCCTAGGGTTCCGTTAAAAGCTATGGAGAGTCAGCGTTGCTCAGGAGCAAGTCCGAGCACCCACTGCCTCACTGTACCGTAACCCAGAAGTCTCCTTACTTTCTCTTCTTCATGACACTGTCCCTTCTCTTTTTCTGTCCCTTTTCTCTGGAACAGATTGCTGTCTGACATGCACACCACTCCCTCCTTGCGGTTGTTTAAACAGCACCTGAAAATGTACCTCCTCTTCCATATCTCTGACCTCTTCTTCTCCTTCTCTTCTTTCTGTGCTGTCTCCCATTTCCTCATTGTGTTGACTTTCTTAATTTTTAAGCTCGAGGGCAGGGTTTGTGTCCTTTTTAATATGATTGCCATACAGCTCTTAGCTGCTAAGGTGCTGTATTAACTAATAAATTTTATTATTATAAGATGAAGAGCTAGTATTGCAGAGCACAGGAATAACCTTGTTGGTGCTTGCTGCTTGCTTTAAAAAAATGTCAAAAGACTGCAAAGGATTCTGAAAGTGCAACAAAAAGTGTTTGGCCTTCAAAATAGATTTATGGGGGGGAAATGTAAAGAAAGAAAGACTCCGTTCTTACCTGAATAATAAATCTGCAGAACTGGGCCTAAATCTTATTCTTGCAAGCTTTTGTGAGTTGGGCTGGTTGTCAGGAAGAATGTCCAAAGAGGGCCATTGGATCAGACCCAGGGTAGTTCACCCAGGGCAGATTGGGGGGAACGGCCCTGGAAAAGGGGCCTCCTCCTAAAGGAGGGAGGGAGCTCCTGCTTGGCCAGCGCCTGGTTCAAATCACAAGGGAGCCCCCATCAAGGGCAGTCTGAGACAATGGACAACAGGAGCAACTGCCCTGGACCTTCCCTTGGGGGGGGGGTAATTGCTGATCCTCCCCGCCGACCCTGGAAGGAAGAGGAAAGTAAGAAGAAGTTCCAGCCACCTAGGGTTGCCAGCTCCAGGTTGAGAAATTCCCGGATATTTGGGCATGGAGCTTGGGGAGGTTAGAGGTTGGGAGGGAACTGATCTCTGTCATCTGGAGATCAGTTATAATTCTGCGAGATCTCCAGGCTCTACCAAGCAACCTTATACTGTTCCCATCTGGGGCTCAGGCGGCTGTCTCTTAGTGTTTGTGGTGGCTCTCATTGGCCTTGCATGGGGCCACAGTGGCTTTTACCTCCCTTCCATGCATCCCAGTCCCCTGTCAGTGAAGGGCTTCTGTGTATTTTAAACCACATTTCCCCCTTTTTGCAAACACAACTGCAGGGATCACCTTATCAAGGAAGAAAGGAGTTGAGCCATAGGACTGAAATCACAGGCACTGAAAATGTACAAACAGGTTGGAACATGCTTAGAAATCACCCTCCCTGCATGGCCATCAGACAGTTCAGAAAAAAGGTACGAGTATGTCAAAACTTCCTTTCTTTATTCTTTTTCATATGTTGAACAGCAGACATACTCCTGCGTATCTGGGCCTAGTTTCACATTGCGGTCATTACCCAAAGGAACGTTCATCCTTACTTTACAAAAAAATCCCTTCAAGCATCGATACAGCAGAACCAAAGCAGGCTCAAAATAGGGTTGCCATTCCCCTGATGAGGTGGGGGTTTATCCGTCTTCAGAGGTCCCCAATCCACCAGCCCCAATTTGGCGGGGGGGGGGGAACCCTGCCCCCAAAGCACCCCATCCGTGCCAACATCCCTGGTGCAATGACATCACATAAACCCCAGGGGAGAAAGAGGGAGCCCCCTGCCAGCAGCCAGGCAAGACCTGCCAACCCGAGCCTCCATGGCTCTATCAATGAACACTTTCATCAATTAATCTATCAATTAAAGCAAACAGTACTTGAAGCCCTGTTAGAGATTGCTTCCCTCCCCATCCCCCATCATTTGTATGTTTGCTTACTCCAAGTCCTTGGGGACGGACTGGTAGTGGAAAGGGCCATCAACTTGCAACTGATATGGCGCCCCCGTAGGGTCTGCAAGGCAAGAGACAAAGGGAGGTGGTTTGCCATTGCCTGCCTCTGTGTGGCCAACCTGGACTTCCTCGATGGTCTCCCCTCTGAGTAGTGACCAGGACTGACCCTCCTTAGCTTCCGAAATCTGTTGAGGTTGGGCTGGGCTGGGCCATCCAAGTCAGGACATAGCTGGACTAGAGATTTAAATGAAAGTGGGGCAAGCTGTCATTCTGTACAACCTTTGCCTTTTCACAAGCGTGACTTTCGTAATCCTGGCTCCATCACGATTCCCATTCGATGAAGAATGACATATGACAGCCAAAAGTTCGGGGTAAGGGGTGGGGGTGTACCCTAGTCAGTTTTCTGCCTTCGTTGCCAGCCTCTGGGGCAAAAAGTCTGGCTCTTCTGTGGCATCTCATCTGCTTTCTGACTTGGCCACAGACACACAGGTCAGGCCGATAGCTTCACAGGTCAGCGAAGAGACTGGCAGCCAAGGAAAGATGGAGGGGGCCAATCGTTTCGAGTAAAGGACGCATCTGAATCTGGAATCCTGCAACCCGACACCAGATGGGGAAGAGTATTTTCAGCTCTACAGCAATCACATTTCTCTGGCTCCTCCATAGGAAATGACTATCTCCAGGAATTGAGATCTCCAGCAACAGAGATCAGTTCACCTGGAGGAAATGGCAGCTTTGGAAGGTGGACTCCATGGCATTAAACCCTATCAAAGTCCCTCCCCTCCCCAAGCTCCACCTTTCTCTGGCTCCGCCCCCCAAATCCCCAAGTATTTCCCAGCCTGGAGCTGGCAACTCTAAACTGGCTGAATCAGACCAAAGGCTCATGTAGTTTAGCATTTTCTTTCTAATAGAGGTCAGGTCAGATATCCAGGATAGTCCAGGCTTCACTGATTTAATCAGATCACAGAAGCTAAGCAGTGTTAGTCTTGGTCAGTATTTGGATGGGAGACCACCAAAGAAGCTGAGGGTCACTATGCAGAGTCAGGTAAGGGCAAAACAGTTCTCTTCATCTCGGAAACGCTGTAGGGTACTGGACAGCACTTTCTACCAGCAGCTAGATGTCACCGGAAGCTCCTTGTTGTTGCCTTCGACAGCTCGCATTCAAAGTTCTGTGCTCCTGAACAGGGAGGTTCCTTTAGCAATCTTGGCCTTGACGAGTAACAAAAAAAATAGCTAGTGAAACCCTTACCCTGACTTCAACTGGTAACTTCTGCCCTGTTGAGGCTGTAGGGACCGACTCTAAGAAAGGAAAGAAGCCCAGCAGTTCAGCATCACATGGTGTGCACATTACATTGTGTCTCGAACATGCAGTGAACCATGGCAGAACCCTGAATCCGATTAAGGTCTGCCTTTATAAATTTGGTACAAGAGCTGTGTGAACGTCACACTTGGGATTCCCTTTCTGTCAGCGTTCGGCTATATTCTGCTGTGTTCCCCGGTGTCCTGCTATGGGATGAAAGAAAGGCCAGAGACTGAACCGATGTCCTCAGTTCCCATGTTTATATAAAACAGGTTCTTGACACCAGGGGAGGTTAATGTTTGTCACAGCTGTGGTTCTTCATCTGCGATGGAGCTTGCAGAAGGGACACCCTCGCTATCCCGTCGATGCAAGCCAGACAATATTCACAGATGGCTTTACAAGAGACATTAACACCACTCTAATTACTGTCATGCTTGTGTTTTTGCTCAATGCATTGACTCAGGTGTGCACCTGAAGAGAGAAAAGGTAAAGACAGAGACCGATTCCACAAAAGCAGTTGTTGCGCCCTCGATCTCCCATTTCCCCTGGTTGTACTGCTCAATTTCCCACTATATGCTGCACAGCTGCATTTTGACCTGCATCTCCCCCTGATTTCCCCCACGTCTTCTTGATCCTTCCCCTGATGCTGCCTCCTGGCTTTGGGATTCAGAGGAGGTTCCCCTCCACATTTATTTATTTACATTATTTATAGTCCTCCTTTCTCACAGGGACTCAATGTGGATTATGCACAATGAGTCAGTACAATTAACAAAAAGAGACATTCAATGTACAATGCAATTGAATTGTAGAAGTCTAGAAACCACCAGAAAGAACTGAAGCATAGCATAAGTATTCACAGGACATTTTTGGCAGTACAAAAATTATGTAATAGGATTCCACTTACAGGCTGTGGTCACACACACTAAGTAATCTGTTTTCAATCCACTTTCAGTGCACTCTCCAACTGGAGTTTCAGTGCACTCTCCAACTGGACACAGTAAAAGCCAGTAGGAAAGTGCACTGAAAATGGATTGAAAGTGGATTATTTTGTGTCTGCAGCTGCAGTAAGCAATACCCAGCAATATAAACTACAGTCCCTCATCATTTATCCAAATAAGTTTGAAAAACATTTCATACAGTGCAGCCCTATTACCTGTGCAGAAGAGCTCTCTTGAAAAATTCAGTTTTGCACAGTTTGCCGAATGCCAGGAGAGCGGGAGCCCTCTGGACCTCCTCAGGCAGGCCATTCCATAAGGTGGGGGCCACAGTGGATTTTGCCCATTTGCAAGTTGGCACCTGCAGATAACAGGGACCAAGGCCATGAGGGGCTTTGTACATGATAGCCAGTACCTTAAATGGTAACAAATGGACAGCCAATGGAGTAACTGCAGAATGGGAGGCAGATTGGTGGCCCCTGAGATCGGGGGAACCTCTGCCCCCATCGAGGGGATGGCAACCCTACCTTGCTTAGCTTCTGAGCTCTGATGAGGTTGGGCTAGTCTGAGCTATTAGGGTTGCTGCCGAGTCGTGGGATACAGCCCTGCATTTCTTATTACCCTTCTATCATTATGAAAACTGCCATTTTCAGCGGGCTTCCTTTCTATGGGCAAGCTCAGGTCAGGGAAGGTCCAGCTGTCTGCTTCTAGGATGCATTGATTTGGGAAATGCTTTTCTATTTAAGTCTGGTGGCTACACTTGTTGTGGATGTGCCATCCCAAGCCCCCCCGAGATCAGGCCTGGCATCCTCTCCTAGCTGGCAGGGGTTCACCATCGCCCATGGCAGCTGCTCACTTGCTGCCCTGGCCAGAAGAACAAAACAGGGAAGCAGATGATGACACACAAACATGCTTTTTTCCTCCTAATGGGATGAAGAATGGAAAAGAAAATGTCTCTCAAAGACAAAGACAGTTGCACCAGTCATTATTCTGTTGCCAATGGCCCTTGGTCTCTCCATCCATTACTACTGCACACAAGATGGGCTTTGCAGGATCAAGCCAAAGATCCCTCCATTGCTGGTCCATCAGGTTTTTTTTCAACAGGGGCCAGTTAAGCTAGCCTATGTCCTTCCCCAGTCTGTCAACAGTGCCTGGTGGATGCAGATATCCCTTTTACAGACTTCAGTTGTTGGACCAAGTATTGCCTTTCCTCGAGAAGCAAGGTGATGGGGATCCATGTGCAGGCCACATCCAAGTTAGACTGCAGTAATGCGCTTTTTGAAGACTTTGAAGAACGACTGAAAATTGCAATTAGTATAAAATATGCTAGCTAGGAAATTGGCTGGTGTGATTTACAGGGTTGAAATGACATGTCACCCACAGGTGACTTTGGGGCGAGGGATTACACTCTACAAGGTAACAGTTTCCTTTGCACTCTGTGAATGTGCAGAGACTGAACTAAAACTACCTCTTTAGGTACACTAAGTGCCTTCCTAAGTAGGGTTGCCAACTGAACCTGGAGAAAAATGTCCTTTCCCTTTGATAGAGGTTTAATGGGATGTTATTTGCCAGATGATGTTATTTACCTGCATGCCATGGAAAGCTTCCCCGACCCATTTCCACACATTAATCCTCTGTTTGTGGGACAGAACATTGTTCTCCAGTGCACTCTTGGCAACCCTAATCCTAAGAAGGTCTACACAGACCTTCTTAGTTGTTCAGTTGCACAGTCGAGTCCAACTCTTCACGACCCCATGGACCACACCACACCAGGCACACGCAGAATCCTACTCAGGTGTCTTTAATGGGACTCACTCCCGGGAAAGTGTTTTTAAGAATAAACTGAGAAGTTTGCAAATGAACTTTCCCCATTCATCCTTCTCTCCCCCTGGCTAATAAGATGCCAGTTCATATGTTGTTATGGGGTAGCGACAGCAGACAAGAGCTGATCCTGGGTCACTTCGAACTGCACGAAGTCAATGAAGCCTCAGGCGACTTTCTGGAGCCTGGAGGGGAAGCCATCGTTTTTCATCAGGTTGAGTGGGAAGGGTCTGCTGGGATTTAAAGGAAGAAGGTCTATCCTTCATTTGGGGGAGATTTTAAAAAAAACCTCCTGAGGAAAAACAAATGAAACCCCGGAGTTGGTACTGAAAAAAAGACTTGGTTTTAAAATGGAAAGGTTTTTAGGAACCTGAGCGATTTGGATGAAAAAGTCCAACAGTAGCTGGGAATGAGACAAACCCCAAAATAGCCTGACACAAATCTGCCTACCACTTAATTCACCATCACAGGGGGAAAGTTTTAGATGCCGAGTAAGAAGATTACAATTGTTGCTCATTTAATTTCCTCTTTGCTCAGTTTTCTGTTCTACGATTGCTGTTTCCGCACAGGGAAAGGAAAGGTAGACCCTGCTGTGAGACCCTGCTGTGAGAAGGGTTGCTGTTACACGCCAGCATTCCAGGGGCCAGTGGGAGAAAAAAAAAAATCACCATCAGTGACAGCATGATGTCACTTCCTGGAAAAGTTGGGAAGCAACATCACTTCTCTCTAGGAATCACTGTTCTCTAGAAATCACTAGAAAAGTTTCCAGTGATTCCTAGAGAGAACGGATGTCAACCCCAACTGTGAGGCTGCAGTGAACAGGGTGTAGGCCCCTCCCCGATACTACTCACAAGAAGAAGTTTGTTGTGATGTTTGAATACAGCCAATGAAACATGCAGAGTAATCACATGACATTACTACGAAAGGATATGATGACAGTCCATGAATTCTAGAAGGTGTGGCTTTTCTGGGTATCCAGTTGTAGAAAAGAGTTCTCCATTCCAGTGCTGTAGCACAGAATGCTTTTGCCACATGAATAGCAAGATTGTCTTAAGCCTTTTAGCCTGCAGAAATGGAATTTGCTATTTTATGGACAGATTCCAGGAGCTACTTCCTTTTCTGTGTACACTGCATGCCAAAATTGGGCCTAGTCGGCTGTTATTAAAATGTTGCTGTCAACCTATTAAATGCTTGAAAAGCAAAGATTTAAGGGAGCTTTATGCGTGTACACCCATGCTGTGTCTAATTGTGCTATGCACAAGGAGATCCAATTTCTTTATTTTAGCTACATTTTGTAAGCTATTTATCCCATCACCCGACAGCAGATCTTTTTCTTTATTCCATAGATACCTGCTTCAGTTCACCACAGTGGTTACAAGTTAACCAAGCAGTTAGTAGAGTTAACAATCTTGATCGTTGGTTGGTTGTCTTTGGGGCATCCTTTGTACATGAGAACAAACTTAGAGTCCAGTGGCACCTTTAAGACCGACAAAGGTTTATTCTAGGTATGAGCTTTCGTGTGCATGCACACTTTCTACATGAGTTTTTCTACCAAGAGCCCTATCAGGCACTGAGTCTAATTCCTCATCTGAGGGGAAAAGGAGGACCCTGGAATAGATTCATCTAAGCACGGCCAAGGGAATCAGAAGAATTCTAGAATTTGCTAGATCCCAAGCCCTGATTCCTATATAGGATCCCCTAAGTTTACTTTGGCCACCAAATGAGAAGGGTGCACTCACTGGAGAAGACTCTGATGCTGGGAAAGATTGAAGGTCAAAGAAGAAGGGGACAGCAAAGAATGAGATGGTTAGACAGTGTCATCGATGCAATGAACATGAAATTGAGCAAACTTCAGCGGACAGCGGAAGACAGGAGGGCCTGGCGTGATCTGGTCCATGGGGTCACGAAGAGTCGGACTTGACTGTGCGACTGAACAACAACAAGTTTAGAGCTCTCAGCAGAGGAACCTGCTCTGAGTGCAATCTTCTGAGGAACTGCATCTGAAGAAAAGTTCTGTGTAACTCAGAAATCCTTTGCAGCATTTTGAACATAATAAGTTCCACTAACAACGATCCCTTTGACTGTTTTATGGGTTTTGCTTCTCGGTGACTGCGGTGGCTACTAACATCTTTGACATTCTTCCTTATGGGCATAATGGTTGAACCAGTCCAATATTTTCAAAAACAACAACAATAGCAACAAACCCCCCTTTGGTAATGATTTGCTTGTGTACAATAACTGAGACACTAAACTCCACCATTTCCCCTTCAGAATTTGTGTATTTGACATCAATGCTTGGTCAACCATCAGATGTTCTGCTATGGATACTTCTTCGCCCTTCTCTGCAAAGTGGAAACAAAGAAGCAAATGGCTTAAAATGTGCATCACAGAAATGTAATCATCCCCTAATTGACTGTTCCCTAATGGAATCTATTAATTTATGGCCAGAGAAGAGCATGCTAATTTGTGGTTAATGGTGTTTAAAAGATAAACAACCTAAGTAAAGTCAGATGTGTATAATCCAAACACTTGGGCTCTGTCTGCGTTCCAGATGGCTATTTAGTCCAGGGAATAGAGGAGATTAATCAACTAGAGCAGAGTTTTTCAATCTGAAGTCCATGGAAAATAACTATTTTTCCTATACCAGCTTCCGTGAGTGCTTCTAAACTCTATAGCCTTCCAGTTCTCTTTCTCCTCTTTTTGCCTTTTACTTTTGCAAACAGAGGGATTTATCACCAGATTTTAATGCTGATGAAAGGCTTGGAATTCCATTGGATATCACGATACATTACTGTTACTGATGTTCAACCACCCACAAGCTTGCATTGCATTCTTGGTTACAAATACGAAACCAATTTTGCATTGATCATTCAGTGGTTCATAAGCAGTTTGAACCAGTTTGTGAAATTACTTTCTCTGTATTGTACAAGGCAGTGCAATGTAACTGAAAGTGTTTCACACAAGCTTGTTGTCACATAGCCTGATGGGAGTTGTAGTTTCTCCCCTCATCCAGAGACCTGTTGTCATTGTGCTGCTTGGCATCCAATCATATGAATAAGTAGAGAGCAAATCAATCAGTCAGCCAGTGATTACAAATAAAAACTCTTTAAAAAAAATCTTACCACTTGATATTTTGAAGTTATTTTGCACATTTGAAATTTTGAAAGCTTTTGGGGAAGTATAGTTTGCCTCCCATATAATTTAATTACCTAATCATCACCACTGCCCTGGATCCTGGAGGATAATTAGGGTTGGTAATGCACAGATTGGGACTGTGATGCCTCAAATGGTTAAGATGTTGAACTGCTGACCGGAAGGTCGGTAGCTCAGCCGTTTGAGACCCGAGTGCCGCATGACGGAGTGAGTTCCTGTCTCTGGTCCCAGCTCCTGCCAACCTAGCAGTTCAAAAGCAAGAAATTGCAAGTAGATAAATAGGTACCACTTCGGTGGGAAGGTAACAGCATTCCATGCACCTCAGCATCTAGTCATGCTGACCACATGACCATGGAAACGTCTTTGGACAGCGCTGACTCTTTGGCTTGGAGATGAGCACCGCATCCCTAGAATCGGGTTCGACTGACTTTCGAGCAAGGGAAACATTTACCTTTACCTAACCTACAAATTGTGGCTGAAGATCTCACAGATATACAACTGGTCACCAGATGTCAGAGATCAGTTCCTCTGGAGACAATGGGTGCTTTGAAAGGTAGACTATATTGCATTATACCCTGCTGAGGTCCCTGCTGTCCCCAGGCTCCACCCCTCCCCCAAATCTCCAGGTATTTCCCAATATACAGCTGTCAACCCTAGGGACAATCAATTTTACTTACTGAACAAATGCAAAAGTACTTGCAAGGCAAGGAGATGAAACTCCACCACCACAGTTACTGTGCAACCACAAACCTGTTTGATTCAGACAGCACTGAACTGACCAAGGCTGAAGCTCAGTTTCTGACTTACTGTGTCTGTTGAACATGATGTGTTCACCTGCTGGACGTATTGGCTGCAAAGATGAGATCTAATTGTAGCTTGATGCAGTGGTTAAGAGTGGCAGGTGATAATCTGGAGAACCGGGTTTGATTGCTCACTGCTCTTCCACATGAAGCTAGCTGGGTGACCTTGGGCCAGTCACAGCTCTCTCTGAGCTCTCCCAGCGCCACCTACCTCACAGGGTATCTGTTTGTCTGTTGTGGGGAGAGGAAGGGAAGGAGATTGTAAGCCGCTCCCAAGACTCCTTCAGGTAGTGAAGAGTGGGGTATAAAAACCAACTCTTCTTCTTCAATTGATATTTTTTCACAGTGTATAGAGCAGCTGTCTCCATACTTTTTGAGCCTTTGGGTACCACTGAAATTCTGACACACAATTACAAAATGGCTGCCACTGGAGAAGAAGAAGAAGAAGAAATTGGATTTATACCCTGCTCTTCACTTGGCGTCTCAGAGCAGCTTACAAACTCCTTTCCCTTTCCCTCCCCACAACAGATACCCTGTGAGGTAGGTGGGGCTGAGAGAGCTCTTGACAGAAACTGCTCTTTTCAAGAACACCTCTGACAGAACTATGGCTTGAGTGGGGAATCAAACCCAGTTCTCCCAGATTACAGTCCACACTCTTAACCACTACACCAAACTGGCAGAGGCAGAGCCACACACACATACACACAGAAGAAGCCCAAGTTCAGGGGAGAAGAGGGGCAATTTAAAAATAATATTCAGAAAAAAAGGTGTATGAGAGGATAAACCAGTACTGTGGTGGCCACTGCCACGGAAAGAACGTTATTTCAATCTGCAGAGCCAATAGCATCTCTAGTGGCCAATCACAAGCCCCACTGGACAAGAACTCGACCTGGCCCCACCCACTTTCTAAAAAACCTGATTGGCTTCAGGAAATGTGTCAGCAGGTAAGGTACCACGGCAACCACAGGAGCTGCACTGGAGACCCCTGTTATACAGTTAGGTTTGCCATCCTCCAGGTGGTAATCATCAACCACCAACGGATGTACAGTGTATGCAAGTATGCAAGTCACCCCCCCAAGGTATTAAAAAACAAATAGTGTCCTTACAATGACTTATTATTTTCTATTACAATCCTCTTACACAGAAGTTATCAACCACTCCCTCTTTGTCTCTAAAGGTAAAGGTAAAGGTTCCCTTGCTCGAAAGCCAGTCGAATCCGACTCTAGGGTTGCGGTGCTCATCTCCGTTTCAAAGCCGAAGAGCCAGCGCTGTCCGAAGACGTTTCCATGGTCATGTGGCCAGCATGACTAAACACCAAGGCGCACGGAACGTTGTTACCTTCCAACCAAAGTGGTACCTATTTATCTACTTGCAATTTCTTGCTTTCGAACTGCTAGGTTGGCAGGACTTTGTCTGTAAACATAGTCACAAAAGAAGCAGCTACAGATCGTCTAGGTTGCTGTCCATTTCCTCTGCCTCTGAAGCCGAATTGAAGCAAGATAGACGGAGAGTCAGAATTAACTTCTAGAGCTTTTTGGGGGTAAGATTATCTGGTCTCCATATTTTGAATATGTACACATGAGCTATTTTATATAGTATGGAATTTGTTTATAAGCATCCATATGTATTCACAACTCCACCATTGAGACAGTGGCCTGAAGAAGTCAGAGTCAGAAAGAGACTTTCTGCATGCAAAAGGAAATTTTCTACCACAGAGCCATGACAATTCCACATAGAATTGCCAGCCATAGCTAGCAACCCAGTGAGAGAATTTGGGGAGGAGAGTGAGGACCATATTGGCATTGTGCTGGCGTGCAACATTACTTTGCATGCAAAACTAGAAGTGACATCATCATGTTGGGGTGACGCTCTGGGATTCACCCAAAACTCTGTGGTTAAACCACTGATGACATCGCTTCCAAGGCAAAACCAGAAATGATGTTATTGTGTCAGGACAACGCTTTAGGATTCATCCAAAACTCTATGGTTAGACCATAGAGCATTATTTTGATACAATCATTTCCTGTTTTGTACTGGAATCAACATGCATTGGTGCAATACTGAACAGCACCCCTCCCTGCGCAAACACATTTTTCTTTTGACAACTTGTCAAGCAGTATCAAGGAACAGAGGGCTCAGACTGGAAGGAATCCCACTATTAGGGTTGCCCACTCCGGGATGGTTGCCCTATTTGATTGTCCATTGTGTTCAATAAAGTTTACAAGTTACACAGAATATTTTGACTAGGTTTTCAAATTTTCAAAGATCTAGTGCTTTTATTCCTTCTATAGCAGTTGAAGCAATTGTTTGGTTTTTGAACTGTTGAAATAGGGCTGATGAAATAAAACCTGTTTTAATGCTAAAAAAAAAAAAGAAAGAAAAAAGAAAAGAAAAGAAAATACCTGGAAATGTTGGGGGTGGAGCCTGAGGAGGGCGGGGTTTGGGGAGGGGAGGGACCTCAGCAGGGCTTAATGCAATAGACTCCACCTTCCAAAGCTGCCATTTCCTCCAGGTGTACTAATACCTGTTGCCTGGAAGATCAGTTGTAATTCCAGGAGATCTTTGGCCACCACCTGGAGGTCTGGTAAACAGCAAAATACAACCGTGACACGATAACTATATCTTTGTTTCATAATTAGTGCAACCCCTTCACCTTTTCACAATCAACAAAATTTTCTATTTATAAACATTCCACCAAGCTTCTGAGGGTGAATGCATGCCAATAGATACATTAATGTAAACGGTCCTATTCTGTGGTCCGTTTGTACTTTCTTTTTCTCTTCCGTATTGTTGTTTTACATAATGCCTCCTGCGGTTTCCACATCGGGATGGTGTTTCAATGTTTTATCAAGGCAGATCCTGTGTAGAATGATTTCCTCACGTTTTAATATTCCATTGCTATTCATTATACAGACTCCCAGCTTGCTGTTGAATTCTGTCTTGCTTATGGAACCATCAAGTAATATCTGGTTTTTAGACCATCACTGGTATTACACGATGGTTTAATAGACGACGGAATTCAGAATGGTTGATTGTGGAAAGGTGAAGGAGTTGCACTAAGCTTTGATAACACAAAGACAGAGATAATCGTGTCATGGTTGTATTTTGCTGTTTACCATTCGAAACTGTGATCTCTCTTACTTTCAACCACCTGGAAGCTGGCAAACCCTACCCACTACAGCAGGAGGTCTGGCTCTCTACTTCCACATTAAGCCTCCAGTATGTTCAGCCCCTATGTGTTTCCAAAGTGTATATGTGTGCGCTGCATACATCTCAACAGGAACCCTACAATTTATTTATGTATTTATATATATCTTCGACTTATACCCCGCTCGAACCCCCGAAGGGGTCTCTGAGCGGCTTACAGTTACTCTCAATCCTATATCTAAGGCCACATAGATGATTGGGAAGGGACTGCCCTACCAGCACCCTGTGGAGAGAGGTCTTGTCAATTTCATCCTGGGTCAGCTCAGCGTTCGCAGGTCTTGTCAATTTCATCCTGGGTCAGCTCAGCGTTCGCAGGTCCCTCCGGCGCATGGTTCCTGCGTCAGCGTGGCTCCGGCTCTGTCTTTCCGACTCCGCTGCGCCTGCGCCTCCACGCTCTCCTCGCGCCGTCGTCCCGGTTCCGCCTTCTGCCATTTGGAGTTCTCACCATCTTGCCGCCCGCCTTGCTGCCGCCGGCGCTCCACTACCCCCGCAGGGGGAGAAGGGTGCTCCCTGCCATCTAAGACAGGTACCCATTTTATCTACTTGCTATTTTGTTGTTATTTGACAGCTTTCGAACCGCTGGGTAGACGGGAGCTGGGACTTGGGCCAGGTGCTCACCCTGGCCGCGGCGGGATTCGAACAGCCGTAATGGCTGTTCATAGATGTTACCAGCAGGCATTAGTTGCCTGCGCCACCGCTCCCTACAAAAATAGGATTCTGTGGTCTGAATGCACTTAGGGTGGGTGAGGGCTTGATGCTGCCATTGCCCTTCTCCCCAGCGCATGTCCAATTGATAGGCCCAGGCATGATTCCAAAGAATCACTGGAGAGATGTTTCCAGGTATGAAGTACCACTGAGCCCTTTTGTGAAGTTTGTGTTTGTCCATCAGTTAGGCCCATCAAAATGATCAGGAGGGTCCTAAGTCATCACAGTAGATTCAGATGGGGAGCCGTGTTGGTCTGAAGCGGCAGAACAAAGTTTGAGTCCAGAGGCACCGCCAATGCTTCCTCTAAGCTGTGGAGTCTTGTGAGCAAAAATTCTACTTTGTGAGCTACTGGCATTAAAACTGTGAGCGAGCGATTTGGCTACTGCATAAATTAGGTTGCTCTGGAGCCATCCTTGCTAAGACAAAAATGTGTGAGCCAGAGGCTAAAAAACGGTGAGCTGGCTCACACTAGCTCAGCTTAGAGGGAACACTGGTGGCACCTTTAAGATCAACAAAGTTTTATTCTGGGTATAAGCTTTCGTGTGCATGCACACTTCTCCTGAGACATCATCACACTATTATTCTTATTCTTATGATAATATAGGGAACATTTGAAAGAATGTCCAGCTATAAAAAATCAGTTTAGGCAATCCGATTGTGGTGTACTTCAAAAACATACGCCTTTCTCAAAAATTTAATGCATATTTTCAGGTTCTTAGTTCCGAAGGACATGGGCCATCACAGCACAAAGGACAATATTTGTACTAGCAAGGGAGGAGAAGCCATTCCGCAATTCTTTGGAGCAGAAAAATGCAGAAAAGTCAACTTTCTTCTGATTCTCACCCCACCTCCTTTTATTAAGCAAATATCTTTCACTTCTGCTAAAAGCAACAAACCCCCTTCCCCTGTTGCAGCGTAACAATGTTTACGACAAGAAATCCGGACCAAAAATAAACAGACATGATCTGAACAAATCAGATCACTCAGCAGCTTCTATCTGAACTGTACACTTTAATCCCTCTTAGGAGCAGATCCTTTGAATGGAGCGGCTTTCAGTTTGGTTGACTTTCCCCAAACGGCTCCTGATGGGGAGAGGCCTGGTGATCGTAATGAAGGGTGAGTAGCATGAAGGCATTCTCTGAGCCATGTTATCATATTAGCCATCCCTGTCGTCCGTCCCCCCCCACCCCATCACCCTCTGCTTTCACGATGGTAAGAAAAGGAACATTTAAATGTGACTTTTAGACTTGCCCGTGTTCAGTTTTTAAAAATGTCTTAGCCCACCCATCCACTCAGGGCACTTTTCCCAATAAAGTTAAAAAACAAAAGCATATGAAATTGGCCATTAATTTTTCTTTTTTAAAGCAGCAGTCCAAATAGTATAGAGCAGCAACTAGTATAAAGCAGTAAAAGCAGCCATAAATAATCTAAAAATAATCACTGCCACAGGAGGTGGCGGCTACAAGCATGGACAGCTTCAAGGAGAATTAGATAAGCATATGGAGCAGAGGTCCATCAGTGGCTATTAGCCACAAGGTACAGATAGGAACTCTCAGTCTGGGGCAAGTGATGCACTGTATTCTTGGTGCTGGGGGGGGAGCAACAGTGGGAGGGCTTCTAGTGTCCTGGCCCCACTGCTGGACCTCCTGATGGCACCTGGTATTTTTGGCCATTGTGTGACACAGAGTGTTGGACTGGATGGGCCATTGGCCTGATTCAACATTGGCTTCTCTTATATTCTTATGTTCTAAACCAAGGAAAGCAATAAAATCATCAAAAGCCAGTTTGGTGTAGTGGTTAGGAGCACAGACTCTAATCTGGGAGAACCAGGTTTGATTCCCCACTCCTCCACTTGCAGTTGCTAGTGTGACCTTGGGTCAGTCATAAGTTCTTTCAGAGGTTTTCTCTCAAGGGCAGTTCTCGAGAGAGCTCTCTCAGTCTCACCTACCTCGCAGGGTGTCTGTAGTGGGGAGGGGAAGGGAAAGGAGACTGTAAGCCTCTCTGAGACTCCGAGTGAAGGGTGGAGTATAAATCCAATCTTTTCTTCTTCATCATCAGGGTCAGGAGCATAAAATCAGAGGTAGCACCAGTGATCAACATATGAGTGAAAAGCAAAAATTTGGCAAAGTTCCACCACTGCTAAACATGCAAAATCCATAGATTTCTGGAATGGCAGGAACAAGGAGGTAACATGAGTTTCCTGGAGCAGAGAGTTCCAAAGCCAGTGCATCACTGCCGCAATGTCTCACATGCCACCAATTTGATTGCATTTAATGTGGGCTCATTAAACTGGGCAGCAATGGTTAATCATAAATTACAGGCAGGTTCATTGTTTCAGAGGGTAGCCATGTTGGTCTACAGTAGAACAGCTACATTCGAATCCAGTAGCACCTTTGGGACCAATAGGATTTTTGGAATATGAGCATTCAAGAGTCAAATCTCCCTTCGGCAGGTTCCTGTGGGTGAAGGCTGGCCTGTTACCTTCATGCCCTGCTTGTAATTTTTCCACACTGATGAAAGTAGATTGCCAAGGCTGGGTTGGGAAATTAATGGAGATTTGGGGGGTGGAGCCTGGGGAAGATGGGGTTTGGGAAGGGGAGGGGCCTCAGCTGGGTAGAATGCCATAGGGCCCACCCTCAAAAGCAGCCATTTTCTCCGGGGGAACTGATCTCTGTTAGCTGGAGAGCAACAGGATCTCCAGGCCCAACCCTATTTGCCAACACCAGCATGGGAGGTTTCTGGAGTCCGGGTAGCAGTTCCAGGGGAAGGTCAAGTCTGGGGAAGGGAGGGAGCTCAGTGGGGTTGCAATTTCACTCCAGGACTTCCATTTCTGTTGGCCTTTGAAGCTGGGGTTGCCAGACCCCCGGTCCAGCCAGGGGATCCCCTGGTTTTTGAGGCTCCAATTTGCTGCCCACCCTGAACAGGGACATTGCTCAGAAGTGATATCAATGCATTGCCGACGTTGGGGAGAGACACTCTAGTTTTTGGGTAAACTCAATGGTTTGAGGGCAAAACCCCCATAGAGTTTTGCCCAAAAACTAGAGCATCAACACCCCAACGTCGGCAATACAATGATGTCACTTCAGGGTGACATCATTGTGATGCACGCACTTTGCACCCGCACCAGAATATTGCAACTGGCAGCCTGGAGCCCCTGTTGGGAACAAGGCAGGACCTGGCAAACATATTCACAGCTGCCATTTCTTCCAGGGGAACTGATCATGGCTGAGGAAATGGCTATGGTTTTCCCCTAAATATTATGCAAGGTATCACCCATAGGTGACAATTCCTTGCCACATTAGACCAAAGAAAGTCTAGGTCACTGTTCTTTGGAGGAGGTGCAAAATAAAAAAAAATGTGCAAGTCAGTAGCCATCAAGCTGATGGTAAGGCCAATCTGGCTTCAAAGGAGGAGGAAAGATTTAAATACAGCATCATGGCGCACAGAGATGTTTCCATTGTAAGACCTACTGTGTGGTTAGTGAAGCAAGCCATCCTGCTAAGCCATTTGTATCAGTTTTGTGTAGTGGTTAAGTGCATGGACTCTAATCTGGGAGAACCAGGTTTGATTCCCCACTCCTCCACTTGCACCTGCTGCATGACTTTGGGCAAGCCGTAGCTCTGGCACAGCTGTTCTTGAAAAAGAGCAGTTCTGTCAGAGCTCTCTCAGCCCCACCGATCTCACAGAGTGTCTGTTGTGGGGAGGGGAAGGGGAAGGAGTTTGTAAGCCACTCTGAGACTCCCTTGGGTAGTGAAGGACGGGCTATAAATCCAATCTCCTCCTCTTCCTCTTCGTCTTCTTATCACTGTGTTCACCTAGGGTTGCCAAAAGCCCAGGAGCTGACTTGCTCTTTGGTGCTAATTTCATAGCATGGAGATATAACCATTGCCACCGATTAATGTTTGCATGTCGGAAACTGTGCTCTTAAAGTCACCTTCTTGTAGGGTTGCTAGCTCTGGATTGGGAAATACCTGGAGATTGGGGGGAGGGGGTGGAGCCTGGGGAAACCGGCATTTGGGGAGAGGAGGGACCTCACCAGGGTATAATGCCATAGAGTCCAACCTCTAGAGCAGCCGATTTCTCCAGAACTCATCTCAATTGTCTGGAGATCACCTGGAGGCTGGCAATCCTACATTCACAGTGGCTAATTTAAAAGTCAGCAACCTAATGTGCCCATGCAAATGAAAGAGAATGAAAAGCAAAGAACAAGGAAATGAATGGATTCAAATAGTTCTTCTTTGAAAAGTAGTTGACCAGCTGACACTAATCCTCTGAAGGCCAATGCTCTCAGCATTAAGCTTGCATGTGGAAAGCAGCATTTGCAGGGAACAGCTATTTATCCCATTTCCCATGAAATCCTGGGACTTGTAGTTCTTTGAGGGGTGTCTAAGGATTTCTACACGGGTATTCTCAGCACTCTCATCACACTGCGATTGCCAGTTTTTTCTGGAGGGTGGAAGCCATAAAATTTAACTGCTGTGAACCTAAATAAGTTTGTAATAGGTACATTGAGTATTGTATTTCCTGTGGATCAGTTCAGTGGCTCCTTGTGCCATTCAGTCACTTCCAACTTATGGTGACCCTATAAATTAATAGCACCCCAAATGTCTATCACTAAGTTTTGCAAACTGAATTCTAGGCATATTTAGGCATGTTTATTCTTTAAAGTTTGGTGTCAAATGGCTTGGGGTCCTGGAGATGTTGGAGGTGGTGTGGAGGGAGGGTCGGTTTTGGGGCAGGAAGGGACCTTAGTGGGATATAACCCCATAGAGTCCACTTTCCAAAGAAGAAGAAGAGTTGGTTCTTATACCCTGCTTTTCACTACCGGAAGGAGTCTCTAAGCAGCTTACAATCACCTTCCCTTCCTCTCCCCACAATAGGCACCTTGTGAGATAGGTGAGGCTAGGGGAGCTCTGAAGGAACTGTGACTGAACAAAGGTGAGTCAGCACTGGCTCCCATTTCTTCCAGGACAATTGGTCTTGGTTACCTGAAGATCAGTTGTAATTCTGGAATATCTCCAGGAGGAAGCAGCAACAGCAGCAGCAGTGTTGGTTTTATACCCCACTCTTCTATGGTTGCCAGGTCTGGGTTGGAAAATACCTGGAGACTTTGGGGTTGGATCCAAGAGAGGACGTGGTTTTGGGAGGGGAGGGGCATCAACATGGTACAATGCCATAGAGTCTGCCCTTCAGAACAGCCATTTTTATTTATTTATTTATTTCTGGCCCCGTTCACACGCCGAATTTGCCACAGGAGAGCCACGATTGAATGGCAGAGTTTCTGGGCGCGATCACACCACAACATCTGGGAGGCGTAGCACTCCTGTGGCCAACCTGCGGCTTCCCACTGAAGATGTGGAGTAAAAAACTACCTCCTCAAAGGTACTGGTTTGCCACGGGCTGCCTCCGGACCTCCTCAGTGTGAGGCCCCTCATTGACATGCAGGCACAGAGGGAAGGAACCATGGCATGCTGCCAATGCATGGGATCGCGTTCTGGTGGCTCTAATTGTGGCACTGCAAATAGCCTCGCCTCCCACCGCGTTATCCGGCCCGTATGACCGGGGCCTCTGTCAGCTGGAGATCATTAGTCGTTGTAGATTTTCCAGGCTGTATGGCCATGGTCTTGGCATTGTAGTACCTGATGTTTCACCAGCAGCTGTGACTGGCATCCTCAGAGGTATAACACAGAAAGATGGAGTACTCTCTGTGTCAATGTGAGAAGAAAACTGGTAAGCAGGTAAGTTATATCTACTGAGGAAGGTGAGATAGGGCTGAGTCATTATCTTGTAGGAGTTTCCCAGGCTGTGACATTAGCTGAGTCATTGTCTTGTACGAGTTTCCCAGGCTGTGACATTAGCATGTCACAGCCTGGGAAACTGCTACAAGATAATGACTCAACCCTGCCCCACCTTCCTGAGTAGACCTACCATTCTTCTTCTCGCATCGACACAGAGAGTACGCCATCTTTCTGTGTTATACCTCTGAGGATGCCAATCACAGCTGCTGGTGAAACATCAGGTACAACAAGGCCAAGACCACGGCCATACAGCCCAGAAAATCTACAACAACGAATGAACTCTGGCCATGAAAGCCTTCGACAACATATAGCTGGAGATCAGCTGTATAAGCAGGAGATCTCCAGGCCCCACCTGGAGGCTGGGAAACCTACACTTTTCACTACCTGAAGGAGTCTCAGAGTGGCTTACAATCACTTCCCCTTCCTCTCCCCACAACAGGCACCCTGGGAGGTAGGTGAGGCTGAGAGAGCTCTGAGAGAACTTGTGACTGATGCAAGGTCACCCAGCTGGCTGCATGTGGAGGAGGAAGGGGGAATCAAACCTGGTTCTCGAGATTCCAGTCTGCCTCTCTTAACCACTGCACCACAGCTGGCTCCACTTGGAGGTTGGCACCCCTATAACTGACCTTCCTTCCAGTTTGCAGTGTGTCTGAACTCAACGTGTTTCAGTGGGGAGGGCTTCTGGTGCCCTGGCCCCACTGCTGGACCTCCTGATGGCACCTGGTATATTTTGGCCGCTGTGTGACAGAGTGTTGGACTAGATGGGCCATTGGCCTGATTCAACATTGGCTTCTCTTATATGTTCTAACGAAGGACTTTGCAAATTGAAAAAAACCACCCTCTGGAATGCAAAACAGGAGGGAAAGAAAGCCTCTTGTGAATGAAACACGGAAGCACTTTTCAGATCACAAAACGATACCGCAGGCCTCACGAAACTTTGGGCGAAATGGACACTTTTAAAGCTTGCTTGCTAGCACCTTCCGAAAGAGACTGTGGAATAACCCCCAAACGTGGGGACCTCCCCCTTCTTTTTTTTTTGCTGAAAACACTGCTTGGGCTGACAGCACCTGGGTCATTCTGATGATGATCTAGTTGGCAGCATTTCGAGTCGAGCGCTGACAAGTCTTGTTCTTTCCAGAAAAAAAATCAAAACCGATCAATCCACGTGCTCACTGTACTGAGGAACTTTGCTGTCATATCTTTCAAACCGCTTTAGTGTTCCGGCTCCGCTACAGCGAATGCCTAACAGAAGGAGACAAGTAGATGCAGTTTCACTTTGTCGAGAGCAACTACATAAGGGAAGCAGAACGTAACTAGCAGAGCCCTGATAAGGTCATGTCAAACAGATTAGATGAAGGCTGAAAAGCACAGCTTCCCTTCCCCCCCCTCTCAGGAAGAAGAAGAAGAAGAAAAGAAGAAGAAGAAGAGGAGGAGGAGGAGGAGATTGGGTTTATACCCAATTGGGGTTATACCCCTGCCCTTCACTACCCAAAGGAGTCTCAGAGCAGCTTACAAACTCCTTTCCCTTCCCCTCCCCACAACAGACACCCTGTGAGGTAGGTGGGACTGAGAGAGCTCTGACAGAAACTGCTCTTTTTCCAGAACAGCTCTTGCCAGAACTAAGGCTTGCCCAAGGTCATCCAGCAGGTGCAAGTGGAGGAGTGGGGAATCAAACCCGGTTCTCCCAGATTAGAGTCCATGCACTTACCCACTACACCAAACACTACATCTAGTCCAACCCCCTGCACAATGCAAGAAGAAAAAGAAGAGCCAGTTTGGTGTAGTGGTTAAGTGTGCGGACTCTAATCTGGGAGAACCAGGTTTGATTCCCCACTCCTCCACTTGCACCTGCTGATGTGACCTTGGGTCAGTCACAAGCTCTGGCACAGCTGTTCTTGAAAAAGAGCAATTTCTGTCAGAAGTTCTCTCAGCCCCACCTACCTCACAGGGTGTCTGTTGTGGGGAGGGGAAGGGAAAGGAGTTTGTAAGCCATTCTGAGTGAAGGGTGGGATATAAATCCAATCTCCTCCTCCTCTTCTTCTTCTTCTGCTGGTGGTATGGTTGCCATCTCTGTGTTGGGAAGTGCCAGGAGATTTGGGTGATGGAGCCTGTGGAGGATGGGACTTGGGGAGTGGAGTGACCTCAGCTGGGTACAAAGGCATACAGTGCACCCTCCAAAGCAGCCATTTTCTCAAGGGGAACTGATCTCTGTAGTCTGGAGATCAGTTGTAATACCGGGAGATCTCCAGGCCCCACCTGGAGGATGGCAGCCCTACGCGGTCAGGGGCACTATATCACTTCCCGAAGAAACATCAGGTAGCCCTAGGAATCACTTCAATTACCATAGGAGTTTCCAGCAATTCCTAGAGCTACCCTATGGCACTTCTAGTATCTTAACGGAAGTGATGCGGTGCTGCAGCTGGCAGCAGGGCCCCCAGTGGCATCCACGCACCCTCTTCCATGCAGAACGTACTGAAGCTGAAAATATGTGTGATGCTCTATTCAGGTAAAATGGCAGCCACTCATATCAGGAGGATCATGGGTAGTGCACATTCCCGGTACATGCAGTGGGATATCTCAAAATGGAATGACTCCAAAGGGCTCCTGTTTAAATGTGCACATAGCTGGGGGGTCAGGGCTTATAGATGTGATCCTTGCCATGCTCAGTTTGTTCTCCAGGCATCTGAAAAGGGCTGCAATAAATGGTGTTCTCTAATTATGGACGTATGCTTCCCCCTTTCACTGTTTATTAATGATTGGTGCTGCTGTTTGTAGTTTATGAGACGATCTGTAATCTTAGTCCCTTGGTAACTATGTTGGACGAGTTTCATGGGTTTTTTTGTGAATTTTGAAGGCTTTCCAAATATGTCATTTTTAGGAATCCGTTTTACAAAAAAAGTGTCATTTCCATGTTGGGAAGTGGAATGCTTGACTAGATGTTCCTAGGTTGGACAGAGCAAGGAATTTTCATCTGTGGGTGAAGATTGGCGTAATCTGTAAAGAGAAATCACAGCCATTTCTTTGCCCATGGCACACGCCAGACTCCCTCCCAGCTTCGATATTTGTATGACAGATGCACATTTTACCAAGTCAAACATTGGGTCAGCCATCAGACTTGCTTCTCCTCCACAGGATTCATTTGGGCTGCCTGCCTTAAATCTGGGTATGTTTAATCATTTATCCATTCATGCTTTATTTTGTTTCAAATGGAAGCATTTGAAAAGCTGCTGCAGAACTGCCTGGAGTTGGGCATGTCATGGACCTTGGCCAATCAGTGCCACTCCAAACCATCTTTCCCCCAAAACTCATGGAACCAGCCCCCACCCCACCCTGAGCTTGACTTTAGAAAGGGAAAGCTATGTGTGGGTGCTTCTGAATTATCCCTTTAGTTCTACACATGGGATGCCAGCAATGCTCCCTCTAAGCTGTGGAGTCTTGTGAGCAAAAAATTTGACTTTGTGAGCTACTGGCATTAAACTTGTGAGCAAGCAATTTGGCTAAATTAGTTTGCTCTAGAGTCATCCTTCCTGAGTTAGAGGCTAAAGTACGTGAGACAAGAGTATGTGAGCTAGAGGCTAAAAAACCATGAGCTAGCTCACACTAACCCAGCTTAGAGGAGATACCGGATGCCAGCCCTCACCCTTAAAAAAAGTTCTAAGAGTCTTAGCCACCTCAGGGTCCCAGAGAGATGCAGTTACCATCCATCAGGTGGGGCCTGGAGATCTTCCAGCATTACAACTCATGCCCTAATGACAGAGATTGAATTCCCTGAAGAAAATGGCTGATCTGAAGGTCAGACTCTATTGCATTATAGAGAAGAAGAAGAGAAGAGATTGGATTTATACCCCACCCTTCACTGCCCAAAGGTGTCTCAGAGCAGACACCTTGAGAGAACAGTTCTTATCAGAACTATGGCTTGCCCAAGGTCATCCAGCAGGTGCAAGTGGAGGCGTGGGGAATCAAACCTGGTTCTCCCAGATTAGAGTCTGCACACTTAACCACTACACCAAACTGGCTCTCAGTTGGGACTCTTAGAATGGGACCCCTAGAGTTCAGGGACCATCAGTCTCTCTCTCTCTCATCCTAAACTACCTTGCAATATTGGGAGAATAAAATAAAGGTTGGAAGATCCATATACTACCCTGAGCTCCCTGGAGGAAGGAAGAGATCAAAATGCATGTCTGTACTCTTTTTAAAATTCACAGCTCATTTGGAAATGATCTCCCCTGCTAGAATTTGCTGACCTAGCCACACTGCTCCTTGCTTCTGTAATTGCCAGACTCCATCTTTGCAATGTGCTCCATGGTGGGCTGCCCATGAAGACAGCGTCAGTTGATGCAGAATGTGACTTCTCATTTACATTCAGGACCCAGCCACTTTACCACACCATTCTAAGAACACTTTCCTGGGCGGAAGTTGCATTGAATAGACTTGGCCAGGGGTTTAAGCAGGATCACTAATTATGTCTAAGCAGTTGTGCTGACTTACTGTCTGATTCTGGGTTCAATGCAAAGTGGTCATTCTTACCATTAAAGTCCTTCATCCCCTGGGACCTACTAAGGTATTGATTATCTCATACAAAGCACTTTGAGAGATTTGAGGGATCTAACCCAATGCTAATGAATCTAACCCAGTGTGTTATCTTTCAAATGCAAGCACGGAATACTCAAAAATGATCTTCCAAAATGGATGTTTATATCTGCTGGAGGACTGAGGGAATGAGAGATCTGGAAGTGTCTTTTTCTGAAAAGATAGAAGATATATTTTGCAGAATATGGAGCTGTTTGTCAAACTCTAGTTTGCCATGCTTGGGGGAGGGAAATTTTTGAGGGAGGGGTGTGAGTGAGTGAGTGTGTGAACGGCTCTGTTGTAGTGGCAATGTAACTCTTCCTAAGATATCTCCCTATGCAGGGATGACCTTGGAGATGACTGTACTCACTTTGCTGTCTTAAAGAAAGTAATGGTATATTTACAGGTGGGGGAGTAGAGCATGCAAAAGCTAGGCAGGACGATTGTGGGATATGATTGGACAGGACCCAAAGGAGGGGCCTGGTTTGAACTGTCTATAATTGGGGATTTTGCCACCAGAACATTAGTTCTGACACAATACTGATCTCAGCTTGGAACATCTTTATTCGTCAGCTAGGAGTAAGGCCCATTGTGGGAAGAAATACAACAAGCTCTAGAAGGAAGCTCCAGTCAAGTGTCCCGGCTGTGGCTGGTGGGGTGGCAGAGGGAGGTGGAAAATAGAGGGAGGCAAGCCATGTTTATTTCCTTTTGGTTCGCTATAAGGCAGGGCTGTCTCAAGTCATTTTGGTTCCCCAAGTGTGTAGTGTGAAAGGACAGCCTCATGGTAACAGGTATGGTTCTCTCCACCCCTGTTGATTTGGGGTTATGCAGTGGCAGCTAAGGTAGAAAAGCACCTCCTCCTTTGCCATGTCTTTTGAGTCTGGAGAGTGGTTCCATAGCCAGTTACAGGGTTGCCAACTCCAAGGGTCTGGAGAGTGGTTCCATAGCCAGTTACAGGGTTGCCAACTCTGGGTTGGGAAATACCTGTAGATTTGAGGTGCAGAGACTGGGGAGGACAGGGTTTGGGGTACAGAGGGACTTCAGCAGGGTATAATTCCATGGAGTCCATTGCCCAAAGCAGCCATTTTCTCCACGAGAACTGATCTTGGAGATCTCCAGGTGCTGCCTGGAGGCTGGCAGAACCCTTAGACCTGTGGATCTGAGGCGTAGAGCCTGGGAAGGGCAGGGTTTGGGGTACAGAGGGACTTCAGCAGGGTATAATGCCATAGAGTCCACTTCCCAAAGCAGCCATTGTAATAGCTGGGAAATTTTCTAAAGGGGAAATGATGTTCTGTGGCTGGGGAACACAGTGATTTCTGGGAGATCTCCAGGGCCCACAGGGAGATTGGCAGCTCCAGTGACTGTTTAAGGGACGATTGGGATATGTATTTTACCTCAGGACACATTCAATGACTCCCAACAGCAACAACAAACTGTTTAGAATGTTAGAGGCAAAAGCCAATCAGGCCGCATATGCAAATGACCTCTGTGTTCTGACTGGCTATTGGGGGGAGAGGAACAGCAAACTGTTTAGAATATTGGAGGTGAGACTCAGGCAATGTAACCAGTGGATAGGGACAGCTTCTGAGTTGCAGATAATGGAGCCAACTGATTTGAGAGCGTGTGGAATGTTCAGGAGAGTCCATGACCAAGACAGAATTATTATATAGAGAGATAAACAAATCACTACCAGAGAGTGTTGTTGAGAGTAACTTTGTCCAAGAGTCTGTTGATCCAGAAGGTGGATCTATGAAGAAGTGTCATTGGCTTAGATAGTGTTGGATATGTATGCTATTAAGATGAAGATTCTACTGAGATTTACCTTTTTATTTATAACTGTTCCTTTGCAAGCGCCAAAAGAGCTCTTTGAGGAGAATTCAGTTAGCATTGGATAAATTGATCTGGTGTGATAAGAAGGCGAGAGTTCCAAAAGTCATTATGTTTGCTTCAGCAAATAAGGGTGGATTATTGATACCCAACGTAACAATGTTGCTTTGTACAGTACAATCCTATTACCTGCTTAGAAAAGCCCTCAGTTTTGCATCCTTTGCAGAAAGCCAGGAGAGTGGGGGCTTTCCTGACTTCTTTGTGCAAACCGTTCCACAAAGCAGAGCCACAATGGAGGAAGCACCTGTACAGGCAGTTGTTGAGTCTGCCCATTTGCAGGTTGGCACCTGCGGAAGCCCCTGTTGACTTGAGTGAAGCTGTTGTGGTGGAACATAGGGAGAGAGGTGATCCCACAACTAAGAGGGTCCAAGGCCATGAAAGGCTTTGTATGAGATAATCAATACCTTAAACTGGGCCCACTAACAAATGAGCAGCTAGTGGAGCATCTTCAGAGAGGAGAAGGAGGAAGAGGAGGGGGAGGGGGAGAAGAAGAGTTGGATTTATACCATGCCCTTCGCTTGGAGTCTCAGAACAGCTTACAATCACCTTCCCTTCCTCTTCCCACAACAGACACCCTGGGAGGTAGGTGGAGCTGAGAGACCTTGGAGAGAACAGCTCCAAGAGAACTTGTGACTGATCCAAGGTCACCCAGCTTGTATGTGGAGGAGTGAGGAATCAAACCCAGCTCTCCAGAGTAGAGTCCGCTGCTCTTAACCAACGCACCAAACTGAGTAATATGCATGTTCTGTCTAGTTCCAGTTAATGGCTGAGCTGTGACATTCTGGACCAACTGAAGTTTCCAAGCTGATATTGAGGGGGAGACCAATGTACAGTGCATTACAGTATCTCCATGTTACCATGGCGTGGATCCCGGTGGCCAGATCAGCCATATTAAGGTAAGGGGGCATTTTATGAGCTAGGCTGAGTTCTTGGAAAGCCTTTTGCAACTGCATTAACTTGCTTCTCTAGTAATAAAGCTGGGTCCAGTATGACCCAAAGGCTTTTAACCGAGTCTGCAAGAGTCAGTTGAACTCCATCAAAAGAGGGGAGAACAATGTCTTTCAAGATCTCCTCCTTCCCAAGCAGCCTTACCTCTCTGTCTTTTCATGGTTTAGATACAATTTGTTCACTTTTAGCCAGTTTATCACCAGGGTCAGGCAATGATTCAGGATCTCTACCGCATCATCAGGACATCTGGATAAGGATATATAAAGCTGAATATCATCAGCATATTGATGTCAATGAACTCCAAAGCTATGAATGATTTGTCTGAAAGGCTTTACATAAAGACTGAAAAGCATGAGGGATAGAATTGTGCCCTGTGAAACCCCACAAAATAGGTCCCACACCAATGACAACTGGTTTCCAATAGCAACCCTCTGAGTACGATCCCGGAGGAATGATTTGAACCAGTTTAACGCACATCCCCTGATAGCTACTTCTGCCCCCAGGTGACTCAACAAGATGGCACCATCTACTGTATCAAAGGCTGCAGATAAATCCCATAACACCAACAGAGAGACTTAGTCTTTATCTACACTCAGATGGAGGTCATCAACTAAAGCTAGCAGAGCCATCTCAGTCCCATAGCTTGGACTGCAGCCAGACTGAAAAGGGTCTCAGGCAGGTGAGTTATCCAAGAAGACTTGGAGTTGATTCATTATTTCTCTCTCAGCTGCTTTGCCCGGAATGGGTAGATTAGAGACTCAGTGATAACTAGCAATAACATTTTCCTATAGGGATGATTTTTTAAGTAGCAGAGTAATAACTGCTTCTTTGAGTGGCTGAGGGAAGGTGCCCTGAGTCAGTGACAAAGAGTTTGCTGATGTAGCCCTTACATGATTTTATCAGCCAGGATGGGCAAAGATCCAGGGTACAAGTAGTTGCCTACACAGATCCCAGAATCTTGTCCTCAGCTAGTATGGAGACTGGGTCAATATGATCCATAAATAGCCCAGGTTATTAAGCATGTGTTCTTAACTGACATCCAGATCAGTGTGTACATGGTGCTGTGTAATCAGAGTTTTGTAATGTTGGGAAAGTGAAATCTTTATTCAAGTATTTTGTGATGGTGGGACTGTAGGTTACATTTAGAGGGCCATAGAATTTAATTTCAGATGGGTAGCCATGCTGGGCTGGGCTGAAGCACCAGAACAAAGTTTGAGTCCAATGGCACCTTTAAGACCCACAACATTTTATTCTGGGCATAAACTTTCATGTGCACACATACTTCTTCAGACACAATAGAATTTAATGTACATTTATGTAAGGTTTATATATATACGGTAGGCTATATGATAAGCCTATGATAGTATAGTTGTAGTACTGAATGGAAATAAAGTTTTAAAAAAAAACCACTTATGTGAAACTAGAATCAAATCTCTTTAGAATAACCTTGAACTTTGCGGTGAGTGAATCTAGCTTGGTTCACTGCTACTAAATTAGTGTTTGCTTTATGATCGGGTCAAGAAATGCCTCCATTCCAGGTTTCGGTTAACACCCCAAGGGCAATTTTGCCTCAATAAAATGTGCAGCATCATGACCGATGAAGGTGAGAGCCACCTTGCCTTAGGACAACTCATATTCCCATAATGATATTTTACATTGGTTTACAGTTATTGCTGCAGGCTGCCCATTGTCTCAAGAGTAATCTTCAGTTTCCACAGTGTAGGACGGCTCTGTGCGTGAGAGAACATGGTGCAATTCTGTGGAGGCAGGAAAAGTGCTGGATGTGGCATCAAATACTGAATTTGTATTCCCTGGCGTATTAGTTTTCTTTTCTTTTAAAAAGTCACTTTCTAGCTTGAGAGCCAGTTTGGTGTAGTGGTTAAGTGCACGGACTCTAATCTGGAAGAACCAGGTTTGATTCCCCACTCCTCCACTCACAGCTGCTAGATGACCTTGGGCAAGCCATAGTTCCGTCAGAGCTGTTCTTGAAATGAGCAGATTCTGTCAGCACTCTCTCAGCCCCACCTTCCTCACAGGGTGTCTGTTGTAGGGAGGGGAAGGGAAAGGAGTTTGTAAGCTGCTCTGAAACTCCAAGTGAAGGGCGGGTTATAAACCCAATCTCCTCCTCCTCCTCCTCCTCCTCCTCCTCCTCTTGTGGCTGAAAAGATAAGCTCAAACATATGTGGGGCCTGCCTATGGAAATCTCAGAGGGCAAAAGAGTAGCCAAATAAATCTGCCAGTGATTTGCAGAGGGAAGAGAGCATCAGTGTTCCATAATCCATAAGAGGACAAATAGGGTTGCCAGCTCTAGGTTGGAGAGTACCTGGAGATTTTGGGGGTGGAGCTTAGGGAGGACAGGAGTTGGGAGGGGAAGGTCCTCAGCAATGCCATAGAATCCATCCTCCAGGGAAGCCATTTTCTCCAAGGGAAATGATCTCTATTGCCTGGAGATCAGCTGTACTTCCAGGAGCTCTCCAGGCCCCACATGGAGGTTGGCAACCCTAGGACCAATCCTCTTAAACCGTTGCTGCTAAGCTCAGGAGCCTTTAGAGAGATATCTGGTCAAAAGCCTTTTGGAAGTCCAAGTATATGACGTCTGTTGGATCACCCTTATTCACATGCTTTTTAACCTTCTCAAAGAGCTCCAGAAGGTTATTGAGACAGGACTTCCCTTTGCAGAAGCCATGCTGATTGTCCTTCAGCGGGCTTGAGTCCTCTCTGTGATTAGTAATCATATTTTTAATAGCAGTTTCTACTAATTTAGCTGGAAGTGAAATATACTAGTTGATAAAGGGTACTGAATTCAGTTCTTCTTGGTGCCAAATTTATATGGCAAAGTGTGTGCAAAATAACTTTTTCTTCATCCAGATTACACATCTGCCTTCTTTTGGCACCCACACTTTTTGAGTTAGGTCAGAGTTCCTCGACTGCCTTACCTACACAAATAAGCAATTCATGCAAGTGGCCTTTCTCATATCAGGGGAGAAGCAATGCTGTTTCACAAGCCCCTCTGCCTCTGTCACATTGCTGTGTGGGCAGGTGGACCGTAATGCCTGCCTTTGTTCTTAGAAATCTTAGAAATCTACCATTCAAATAACCAGCTATCCAATGCCCCCCACCCACTGGCACCCACTGATGTAATTTCTGGTGTGACCTGGAAGAATTTGCATTGCTAGGGATGCCAGTCTCCAGGTGGAACCTGGGGATCTCCCGGAATTACAGCTCATTTCCAGAATGCAGAGATCACGTCCCATGGAGAAATGGCAACTTCAGAGGGTGGACCCTATGGCACTGTACCCAACTGAGGTCCTTGTCCTCCCCAGGCTCCATATCCAAATCTCCAGGAGTTCCTCAACTTGGAGCTGGCAACAATAACCCCCCTCTGATGGCAGCCAGGGGGGACCTGGCAACCATAGGCATCACACTGGGGTGAGTCAGTCAGAAACTCTATGGTTTCCATAGCATTTCTGAGTGAGTGCTAGAGGGTTCCTCAGTGTAATCCTGGCACTTCCAGGTCATGCTGGAAGTGACATCCTCCTGTGCCAATGAAGACTGCTCCCCTCCCATTTTGCTGACCTGCTTCCTCCAGCCAACCAGAGTCTCAGCGGACATCAGAAACTTCAGCAACTACTAATGTCACTAAGGACTCCTTAGACAGATTTGGAATTGTAAGGTTGTTGTAGAGCATTTATTTATGACTGATTTGTATTATTTGTGACTGCTTTAACTGTCTTGGCATCCTTTTAACTTTGAAACTTTGTGAGATTGGAGAAGTTGCCTTTGTGCCTGTAAGCAGCTGTAAATGAAATTTTGTGAGTTGTGGAAAGAAACAGACACACAGGAAGACATTCTGTTCCATCTCTCCTTATATATAAAAGAGTTTTGGTGTCTGTCCTGCACACGCTCCTGCAGCTGTTGGCTCCATCACCTGCCACTCTGAAGGATCCCCTGGCTGCACTGGCTGACTCCCTTGCCTCCATCCCACCCACAGAGGTGGCCACCAGCATCTCTGGCTCAGTCTGCTCTGAGCCAACTGACAGGACAGATGCTCCGGCAGCTGGAGGGTGAGCACACCAACTGGGAGATGCGGGGAAGAGGAGTGAGAGGCCACAGATGTTCAGAAATGCTACAGCTGAGGAGGAGGTGGGGGTGGGGCAGCGGCTGCTGCTGTGGCGGGAGGCCACTCCTCCTCTGGCAGCTCTGACATCGTCATCCGGCTCAGACGAACTGGCTCTGACGCCGCTCTGCGCTATGCCCCGCCACCACCAGCACCACCAGTACTACCACCGAACACACCATGAGGCCTCCCTGATGCAGACCCACCACAGTGCCAAACGCCTCCTGACCCTGGCAGCAGGAGCCGGGATGCTGGTGGTGGGGCAGGGGTGCTCTACCTGACACTGGGCATGGGGGACAAGGCCGCCACTGCCGCCCCTTTTTCTCCGGAGGGAGGGACTGGCAGGCGGTGGCCCAGCTAGAGCTCATTGCATTTGTCTCCACAATGGGCCTTATTCCTAGTCTTTGATAGAGCAGTGATGGAAACGAACACAGAGGCTGGCAGGATTCATCAGCCGAAACGGGAGTGTCCCTGAAATTGCACATTGGCCTCCTACAAAGTAAACAAGGTGCTATTTGTCACGTCTCTATGTTGGAAGTTGGAATATTTGGAAAAATCTCTATTGGAAGCTTACATATTGTGAATGGACTAATTGGCGGCACAGAGCACTTTAAGAATCGGTGAACTTCACTTTTCATTGTACCTTTATTGGACTATGATTGAACTGAGTGTTGCACCTTACTAAGAACCTATGGATGTTGTTAATATAGGTGTTTACCTTGCTTAGTTATTGTTTCACTGTTGTTTCTTATCCTTGTTTCAACTGTCTAGTTCAGCAACCATCTGCCAAGTGGAGCAAGGAAGGGAGAGTTGAATTCAGTGGGGTGAACAGAGCATGAACTGAACTTGGGAGTGTACGAGCATCCCCGGTCTGAAACTGAAGCTGGCTGTTGCACAGCTCTGATTGGCTAGCCACTGAAACATCACAATCCCATTCCAGAGCAATTCTGAACATTCACATTTTCTTCTTTTTTAATGAATATGGGGACGAATGACTATTACTTTAAAGTGGAATTCTTCTGCAAGCCATGTCAGACTCAATGAAAATGGCTTTCATATTTGGCTTTCATCTCAGTGACTGTCCGACTAACATAAAATATGCAGTAGCTATGTTCCCAGGGCCATTGTTGGAAACTATGTGGCAGGTGTAGTTTGTGTTAATTTCCCTCTCCTCTCCTCTCCTTTCAATTTTTGTAATTTTTCCTCTTCTCTCTTTTTAGCATAACCTGTATGTGCTGATAAGTGCTAATAGCTCTGAAAATTACCATGTGCTCCTATGCAGAGTTACTCCAGCCCAAACCCAGTGAAATCAATGAGCTTCGAGGGGAGTAATTCCAAACAGAACTGCACTGTTAATGTACCACTCAGGCATTCACAGATATATTTGCATCTCCACACTTTTTTGTCCCTGAAGTTTTCAGAATTTTTATTTTTACAGTTTTCCCTTCCCACTTTAGGAGAACCTCTGCCAAAGTCTCTGCAGATTTTTTTTTACAGTGTCTCAAATGCAGGGAGTTTTAATAAGGGTGATCTAGCCCAGAAGAGGGATGGAGCTGAAGAGAGGACTGGCAGCTTCATGGACTATGAACGTAGAAGCTGAGGTGCCATTTCAGATTTAGTAAAACCAGAGTTTCCAGTGATTCCTTTGTTGTTTTTGGTAAGTACACAAATTTGTATTTCCCTCCCCTTCTCCCACTGCCACCTAGAACAGAATCTGGGAGCAGGGGGGAACTATTCAAGTCTATTAGAGAAAGCATACAGAAAGAAAGCTGAATGAGAGAAGATTTCACAGAGTGTGAGTGTTATGCAGAGAGACAGCATGCAGAGACAACTGCTGAGCAGGAAAGGATTTACTGAGTCTACACGTATTCTGCTCTGAAGAAGCCTGATGAAACGGGTGTCGGAGCAAGCCTGTCTGCAGATCCGTGCCCTTTATGCTATTTGTCTACAATCCAATATGAGTACAAGAAAGACACAAAGAAGATTTACTGTCTGTAAGAATTTTAGATTATTGGACTGTGCTTGTCAACATTGTGGACTCGTTTTTTTGTATGTATGAACGTACAGAAATATATTAGTATTAGCACTAATATTGATCTATTTTTTTGAAAATCTGTTAAAGGCTGCGTTCAGACGGCCAGTCAATCGCGCCATGAGCCCTCCTAAAATTTTATCCCGATTTTTTTAATCCAGCCTAGCACGACCAGACGCCCCCCATGAAATAGCCTCACCGCGCGTTGTTCCCACCGTGATTTGTCTACACAGCATCCACCGAGGATTTTTTTTAAAAAAGTTTTGTACATTCGCATAGGCAAGGCTGCGCCTCCTTGGAGAACTGAGGCGATCGCGGAGGGTTTTCAGCAAAGTCCCGGTCCTCCCCCTTGCCATCATGATCAATGGAGGGACTATTTTGCAAGTTAGAACAGTCCTTCCCCCCCTCCATCTCCCATCGCGGTAACATCTTGCCCCTAAAAGAAATAAGCATGAATATTACATTCCTCGTAGCGCTTATCGCTGAATGCGTTTCCTCGTTAAAGCGCACATGGGGTTTCAATTTTTAAAAAATCGCGCCCCCGTCGGCTCGGTCTGACGTCAGACCGAGCCGACGGGAGCATCGCGCGCTAATGGAGTGACCAGACGGAAGAAAGTCTGCAGTTGTTGCGCGGGTAAGCGAAAACCCTACATTGAAAGTGCTACTTTTTAAATCAGGATTGGAGGCGCAGCAGAACGGGATGCCTATGGGACCGGAATATTTCGCAGATGTTTCTGTCTGGTCGTGCATTTTTGATCCGCAAGGGAGTCGTTCCTATGGCAGATCAAAAGATCCGTCTGAACACACCCAAAGAGTGATTTTCCCTTTGTAAATATGTCACGGTTGCCATTGAGTATTTTCTAGTCACTTATCCTGTGATCTCTCTTTGGTTATTCCCACTGGGGGACTGGCAGGCCTAGCCGGGCCAGGTGAGGTTACATGGTGGCTGTTCACTGCCAGGCCAGGCTGAGTTCTGTGGGTAGGTTGCAGTGCCCTGAGCAATGAGGGGGAAGGTCAGGACAAAAATGTGACAGATCAGGAAGTTTGTTGTTCAGACATTGCTCCTGACATGAACTCATGAGCTATCCTAGACCAAACCATTCTCATTCTGCCTCAGTTCCCCATCATTAGCATGAGGAGAATAATACAGGGCTGTTATCAAGGGTTTTGAGAAAATATGTGTGAAACATCATGCATGCTTAGATTCGAGTCCAGTAGAAACTTAGAGACCAACAAGAGTTTCAGGGACACAGCTCCCTGAGTCAAAGCTTTGTCAGACACAAGTAAGAGTCAGTCCAGGTCCATAGCCAGGATTTTTTAAGTCAGGGAGCATTTAAATTTCTCAGGGGGTACTGGCTAATCAAATGAATCTGTGGGAGAAGGTCGAATGCTCTGGGATGGATGGGAAGTCAGGGGCCTTGCCAGCAAGTTGGGGGGCCTAGCCCCGAAATGCCCCACTCTGCAGCTATGGGCCTGAGTCAGTCAGACACGAGTAAGAGTCAAAGCTTTGTCAGACACGAGTAAGAATGAAGATCTCTGAGTCCCTTTCTCCTAGTCAGAAGTTGGGAGGGGTGTTGTAAAAAATGCTTGGAAAGGATGCAAAGGTACAATGCATATCATAGTCATCTTAATTAGAGCAGAGGGGGAATGCTCAGGGGCAGAAAAGTAGAATCTATTGTGAGAGATGAATTCTGTGTCCCTATTCAGCCTGGGGAGGGGTGTCCATTGTTCTGAATTTGTGAATAAAATCAAGTTCAGCAATCTCAAGTTGTAATCTCCCTTTGAAGCTTCTATTTTGAGGGCTGCCGCTCTTAGGCCAGCAACAGAATGTCATGGAAGATTTGAATGTCTCTGAGTGTTGTGCTTTTTAATGTCAGTTGTATGTCCATTTATTCTTTTGTGTAGGGACTGATCTGTTTGTCCAATGTAGAGAATGGAAAGGCATTGTTAACATTTGATATATGAACAAGTGAATGAACCTGTGATAGCATGGCTCATGTTGTTAGGTTCAGTTATTTTGTTGTGAGAGTGGATATGGGGACAGAGCCGACATCTTGGTTTGTTGCAGGCCCTGGTCCCTGAGTCTGTGTCCATGTTTGGAAGGGCACAGTTGTGGGTAAGAAGTTGTTTAAGGTTTGGAGGCCATCTGTGGGCAAGAACAGGTTTGCTTCCCAATGCCTGTTGCAGAGGAGTATAATGGTCAGCATAGGTTGTAGGCTGTTAGTGATATGCTGAGCTGGTTTGAGCTGAAAGCTGTATATGACCACCAGTGATGTTCTGTTGCTGTTTCATTTGAGCCTACCTGGTAGCAGGTTGTCCCTTGGCATTCTGTTACGTGCTAGATCTATGTTAAGAATTACTACTGAGTAGAGAGATTGTGCTGTCCATGCAGGGCACTTATGTAATGTTGTTACCAGAGGCACTGCCTTTTATTCTTGGGTAGCCTACTTTCTAACCTGAAGTCCAAAAAAAGCCAGGCACTCTCAGCTTGACCACAGAGTCGGGCTGCAAGTGGTCTCCAAAAAGATTTCATATTCAGGTTTCATAAGGTGACCTCAGAGCAAGCCTCCAGTCTTCCCCCTCCACCCAGCAGAGATTATGGAATAACAATGAGTTCCAGAGGTAAGTCTTTAGAAGCCACCTGGCACTCTCTAGCACCTCACCCAGCCTTTTGTGTCCTATGTGTAAATTCTTTGTCTTTCCTGCCTCTGTCCCTCAAGATACTGGGATAAACCAATCAATCATTCAAATGTTTAGCAATCCTTCCTGACGCTAATCAGGGACGGCTCCTACCTTTTGTCTACCCCAGGCCAGGACCATTAGTGAGTCAGATAATCCATTTAACTAGCTACCCAACACCTGGCTTCTATTGTTAAATCCAGCCCCTGCCTCTCTGGAAGCTCATTGGTCATACCTAAGGTTTGCCCCTACTGGCATCACACACCCCTGGGACTCATCATTGGTCCAGGTAATCTATTGTTCTCACCTGAGACCAGCCCCCAGGGCTACCCATTGGTTTGCATTCTTTGCCAGTGCCTATATCCCAGCACTCACATGGCCTTAGAGTGTGTGTTTTCTGCCATGATCCAAAATGGCAGGCCACCCCTGAACTCTCTGAGTTTAGGCCAGAATCCATGGACCTCTGCACATCTGAACAGGTTGTATCATCCCTCTATAACCCATCAATCACCTCTGCTTCCTTAGTGCTATATTGTATGAATATTGTGTGTATGTTTGAGAATATTTAGTAAAGAAATCATTATTTTAGCCACCCAATTTCTGTGTCTGTTCCTGGGTGCTTGGGAATTCTAACTCTGGTATACAAAGGTCAGGTCCTATAGATAAGCCAATTGCATATTAATAATTATAATTCCCCATCTTTATTAAATAATAGAGCAATTTGGCTAACAATGTGTAAAATTTCTTATTCTACTAATAACCAGAATCCAGTATTCTGCCACTGAGGTCAATGGGAAAAGGTGAAAACCATGAAAACAAAAGAGAGGAGGGAAAGCCATTTTTAAAAATAAAATAATGACAATGCACATGAAAGCTCATACCTTGAATAAACCTTTGTTGGTCATAAAGGTGCCACTGGATTCTAAATTTGTTTGTTCTGTTGCTTCAGACCCACGGGGCCACCCACCTGAATCTACCATTCTGGCTCCATAATCGGTAGATAGATACTCTGACCAGGGCTCAGGGTGTCTCATTCATCTCAGACAGAGAATGCGCCTGCAACCTGAGGTCCTTGAATGGGAGGTGGAACCTGGGATTCTCTGAAAGCAAAGCAAGATGCATTCCCTCCCCCTTTTTTCCGATATACAGAAGCATTCCGTTCTGTTTCCCCTCATGGTTCTGTATGACCCCAAAGAGCGTGTTAATCTGTATTGAAATGGGGCCTCATTTGCCCTCCTTCCTCCCCCACCATGTCCCAAAATATAGAATCTGCCTACAGGAATGTGGCTCTTACAAACTGGCCAGGTGTGCTGTTGTGAAGGGGTTTGCAAGACAGAGCGTAATTATATACTTTGCAACTTCTACACTTTACAAGAGCCACGCTAGCGAGGCAGCCACAGAGAAGCGCAACCAGTCGAAGGACACCTGCCAAATCACTCCGGACAGCTCATATAATTAGGGGGGGCTTTATGCCACAATTTAGGGGCTTCTTAAGCCTGCCACCATTCACACAAAAAAAGGAGGGCACAATGCAGGAAACAGTCAAAAAAGAGAACAATTCCAGTATGTTTCAAATGACAGGACTGGGTTAGTATAGGGTTCTTTCACTCCCTCCCAGAGGAGAAGGGATTACACCGCAGTAATACACATGGGGTAAATAATGGCCAGCTTAACAGCTATTATGCAGCTATTACTTATGGTATCTTTTTCCCACAAGGCCTGGGATGCCACATTTCCACATGCTGCTTAGGGTTTCCTACCTTTGGGTGGCAACAGAAACGGGATTATTCTTACTGGCTCCCTGTTATCTTGCAAACTTCATGTTGCGAACCTGACGGCTCCTGGAAATGTCAAAACTCTTGAGATACTGTACACGAGTTTTGTTTTGTTCATATTGTTTAAGCTTGTCGCATGTATTGTACCTTTATAGCGACTGACACAGTACAAATATTGTTTACATAGTTATAGGTTTATTTCAGTCTGGATATACCATTCATTGCACACGGTGCTTTAGTATTCGAATGGAACCTTCAGGGGGCACCCGGAGGTCTCCCGCTATTACAACTGATCTCCAGATGGCCAACGTTGGTTCCCCTGGAGAAAAAAAGTGGCTTTGGAGGGTGGACTCTGTGGCATTATAACTTCCTCAGGTCTCCAGGTATTTCCCAACCCAGAGCTGACAGCCCTACAGATCCGTAAGTTTGCCAGTCTCCCCTTGAGTTCTCTTGCCTTGGTGGGCAATAATAAATTGAAATGACAGATGATCACCAAAGGACAGAGATCAGTTCCCCTGGAGAACATGGATGCTTTGGAGGGTGGATTCTATGGCACTGTACCCCATGGAGGTCCCTGTCCTCCTCAGGCTCCATCTCCAAATTTCTAGGAGCTTCCTGACCTGGATCTGACAACCTTACCCCCACTCCACCCTCTCTGGTGGTCAGGGGGGATCTGGCAATCCTACCTCAAATCTCCAGGAAATTTGGCAACCCTAAATGCTCGGCCACACCAAGCCAAGATGAACAGCCATGTGAGTCTGTCTGTACTGTACCAGGAGAAAAGAGTAAGAGTCCAGTAACACCTTAAAGACTAACCTTAAAGGAAGCCAAACTGAAAGGTCTTCAGCAGCAGAAAGAAGTAAGAGTCCAGTAGCACCTTAAAGACTAACAAAATTTGTGGCAGGGTAGGAAGCTTTTGTGAGTCACTGCCCACTTCTTCAGGTACTGCTATAATGTGACATTCTAGCTATATCCGAAGAAGTGAACTCACAAAAGCTGCCTACCCTGCCACAAATGTTGTTAGTCTTTAAGGTGCTACTGGACTCATAACTCCTTTTCTGCTGCTGAAGACCTTTCAGTTTGGCTTCCCGATACTCCTCCCCCACCCCCACCCCCAAAAAATTCTACTGGAAATACAGTAATCAAATTAAAGGATGATTGACATTGTCTGGTCTTCAGCATGGTTGCAATTCATAACGGGATGACCCCCTCAGACTCAAATGAGAAATGAGAGATGAAACCAGAGAGTCTGCTGTTCCTTCCTTGTCCTCAAATTTCACTCTTCCCAAGCTTTCCACTCTTTCTGAAGTCCGATTTAACAAGGAGAATTTCTAAAATTGATTCCAGACTTGGTGCACTTCCAATGCACTGGAGCATTCAGTTCCTTGAGTCCCATCACTTACTTTTTACTTCATTCATACCTTGTCATTCTCTCCTAGGGGGACCCTAAGCAGTTAACATCCTCCTGCTCTCCTTCATTTTATCCTCACAACAGCCCTGTGAGGTAGGTGTCACTGGCCCACGGGCACACAGCAAACTTCCATGACAGATTGGGGACATGAACCTGGGTCTCTCAAATCCTAACCCAACTCTCTAACCCCTTCCCTGCAGTGTCTAGTGGTGTAAAATGTGTGGTCGTGAGTTTATTACACACTAATGGAGGACAGAGACCCAGGGCTGCTGTTCTGTATGGTGGCCACCAACTATCCAGCCCCAACCTCAATGAGAGATCATTTCAGAGGGGAGCCCTGTTGGCCTGCAGCTGAACAGCAAGATTTGCATCCAAGAGCACCTTAAAGATCCACAATATTTTCGAGATATGAGCTCTGAAAAGTCAAAGCTCCCTTTGTCAGATACTTGTGTGTGTGTAAAGTGCTATCTAGTCGCAGCCCACAGGGTTTTCAAAGAAAGTGAAAAAACAAGTGAGAAACAGAGGCAGTTTGCTGTTGTATTCCTCTGCAAATAGGGGAGCCAGTTAGGAACACAGACTATAATCTGGGAGAACCGAGTTTGATTCCCCACTCCTCCACATGCAGCTGTCTGGGTGGCCTTGGACCAGTCACAAGTTCTTTTAGAGCTGTTTCTCTCAAGAGCTGTTGTTGTGTACCAAGAGAGACCGCGCACGCGGTTAGGCTTGCACATGGCCATGCGGACAGGCTAAGCTTCACATCCTAAGACAATAGAAGTGGAGGATCCGATAACTCACCAGTCGGCCAGCCTGGATCCTAAAAGGAACCAATGGAGGGAGTTGTTTGTAAATAAACCTATCACGGGTGTGGATGTGGGTGTTGGGTGTGGTTAAGAACGGGAGGATAAGTGAACTATGGGCCCCGCTAGTTATCTCAAGTTCTCCTATGCATTAATAAAGTATGAACTGAAATCACTACTTTATGCCTCAGTACTTTATAGTAGTTCTCGAAAGAGCTCTCAGCCCCACCTACCTCACAGGGTGTCTGTTGTAGGGAGAAGGGAAAGGAGATTGTGAGCCACTCTGAGACTCTTTCAGGTACTGAACAGTGGGGTATAAATCCAATCTCTTCTCCTTCAACGTTTTCCTTGGTGGTCTCCCATCCCAGTACCAACCCAACTTAGCTTCTGAGATCTGACAAGATTGGGCTATACTATATCATTCCCCATCGCTAATAACAACGTCTAGCATTCATATATTTATTTTATTTAAAACATTTCTATGCCCCCTTTCTACCTAACTAGAGTCCCCAAGGTTGTGAACATCAATTCATTAAAACATTTCAAGATTAGAACAGCATTTAAAACAACGTATATGTAAAACCAGGGGTTATTTGGAGCAGGAACGCACAGGAGTGGAGCTCTGGCAGTTAGAAGCACAGGAAGCAGCAAACTCCACCCCCAGCTCCCAGCAGGAGCACGAAGCAGCACGTGTAGCATTCCTCCTGGGCCCAGATAGGCTACTCTGGGACTGGAATGACAGCCCCCAGACTGGAAAGACAGTCCCTAGGGGTGGAGCCTGAGCAGTGGGTGTTGCCTTCTGACACTTCCAGTTATGTCAGGGGTGTGGCATAGGCAAATAAGTTATGCTAATGAGTTATGCTAATGAGCTCCTGCACCTCTTTTTCTACAAAATGACCTCTGTGTAAAACAAACAAGTCAACAAAAGCATATAAATGCATCACATAGCCTGAGCATTCAAAATGTTTCCAGAAGGCAAGAGATGCTTAGAGGTGGTTTGCCTTTGTTGCCTCTGTGTAGTGACCCTGGACTTCCTTGGTGGTCTTCCATCTAAGTACAAACCAGGTCTGACCCTGCTTAGCTTCCAAAATCTGATAATATCAGGTCCTTTCCACACTAGACTTTAAATCCTGGTTCAACCCTGTCCCCGAACTTACATTCTACACTACACTCGAGTTCACCCCTGTAATTATCTCAGGGTATTTTTTGTTTCCACATTACATTGGGGTCACCCCACACTTTCCCCAAGTTATAACCAGCAATAAATGCAAGGTATTGGTCCTTTCTGCACTTGGATCTCATCCCTGGTTTCATCAGAGTTCAGCTCAGGACACAATACCTTGCATTTATCCCTGGTATCCCTGGTCATAACAGCATGGATATTTATTTGTGTAACTTATGCCACCTGTCCAGGGTCCTGTTGAAGGTGATTAATAAGTTAAAACAATACTATAAAATCATTAAAAATAGCTGTTGATTGACCTGTCCTCCTCTATGGCTAGATGTCCTTTTGCCCTTCTAAAGCTGTGAATTAGTACAGATACCATATTAGCGTTGCAAGGCAAACAGAGAACTCATGTTTCCCTTGTAATGTATGTAACAACTCATTGAAGTGCTTAATTTTAGTTGTAAGCATACTTAGTGGTTAGACTTAACTGAACTCGTACTGTATACATACCCCCACATACTTTCCTGTTATTAGTAGTTTAGTTTCTGTGTGTGTGTTTCTAAAAACAAAATGTTATTCCAGCAGAAATCAGATGCAAATTTGAAAATAACTGGGTGTGCAGAAATGGTGGAGATGTAAATGCCTAGCAGGCTTGGGGCTTAAAGTTCCTCTCTTTAATGTTTATGCTGAACATTAAACACCCACTATGTGGCAAATTGCTCCCAGGGTTACATCTACTCCATTGTCCCCATACTGACTCCAGTCCTTTCCCACTGTATGAGGAGGAAAGTTTGCATAGGCAACTAGGGGTAAAAATGTCACCTGGAGGGAATCCTGACCGCTATCATGAACCAACTTCAGTTTACATATATACAAAGGCAGGGCTTTTTTTGTAGAATAAGCCCAGCAGGAACTCATTAGCATAACAGGCCACACCCAATAGCAGGCACTCATTCACATATTAGGCCACACCCCCATGTTACCAGAAGCCTGGTCATCCAACCACATCCACCTTTTGCTTCTTATTTTGTTTGTTTGTTGTCAAAACCCAGGGCTTTTTTTGGTAGCAGGAACTCCTTTGCATGTAAGGCCACACAGCCCTAATGATTTCTGCCATTGGGTGTGGCCTGTTATGCTAATAAGTTCCTGATGGGCGTGGCCAACTCAGGAGCCAGCTGGAACTCCCTTCCTGTGTGTTCCTGCCCGAAAACAGCCCTGTACAAAGGCAAATATTTGAATCCAGTGAAGTGATGATGATAAATTCAATGGTGTTCACAGAATAATCACAGGCTTGCAGCCAAATGTGTGCTGGGTTTTTGTTTCAAGCAATCTAATTTGGAATTCCACATGCATGAAAGTGGACTTCCGGGTGTATTGCAAGGAGGGTCGGGATGGGAAACACCTGGAGATTTGGAAGTGGAGCCTGAGGAGGGTGGGGTTTAGGGAGGGGAGGGACCCCAGCAAGGCCAGTGCCATAGAGGCCACCCCAAAGCCTGAAGATCAGTTGTAAACCCCAGAGATCTCCAGGCCCCACCTGCAGGTTGGCAGCCCTAGTCACAAGCTGGGTGGGGAGGGACTCATTGGTGACATCAGCTGCTCTGCATTCGGTCTCCTTGCTTGATCCGCTACATTCATGATTTTCAAGTGGTCACATATTCTTAATCTTTAATTCAAGAGGAAGAAGAAGAGGAGGAGGAGGAGATTGGATTAATACCATGCCCTTTGCTCCCCAAAGGAGTCTCAGAGTGGCTTACAAACTCCTTTCCCTTCCCCTCCCCACAACAGACACCCTGTGAGGTAGGTGAGGCTGAGAGACAGCTCTCTCGAGAACTAGCCTTGACAGAACAGCTCTGAGAGAACTTTTGGCTGATCCAGGGTCACACCAGCAGCTGCATGTGGAGGAGTGGGGAATCAAACCCAGTTCTCCCAGATTAGAGTCCACGCTCCTAACCACTACACCAAACTGGCTCTACATTGGGATGCTCTCATGCTTTGTCAGCCACAGAACAATAGGTTTTGCGCTTGCTTAAGATATTAGACTGGCGTGCTCTTTATAAAAATTAGAGAAACAGTTTCCTTCTCAAAGACTCAGGTGCTTGTATCTTTGAAAACCGATGTGCCAGCTATGGAACAGAAGGTCTGGTACCTGGCTTGCTCCTAATATAAAAGTTTAATTGCAGCTATAGGAGGTTCCTTCCTGAAGGCTCAGTGGCTTGCACTTTGGGAGAGTATTTTGCCAGCAATGGATCAGACAGTTTTGTACTTGCATATCAAAAGGGACTGGCTTGCTCCTCATTCATTCATTCATTCATTCATTCATTCAATTTATACCCTGCCCTCCCTGCCGAGGCAGGCTCAGGGCAGCTTACATAAAATTCCACATATAAATACAATTATATAAAAGCTGAATTGCTACAGTAGGAACACGGAGCAACAAGAGGAAGATGATTAATGAAGAATGAAAACTTCTGAAGAAGTCATAACACGAAACAGGTCTGTGACTAGCTACTCGTCTTGTTTTATATTCTTTTATAAGGGGTAGAAATCAAATCAAATAAATAAATAAATAAAAAGAGCCCTGTTGGAAATGGCGATATAAGATTACTTTAAGGGTTGTTATTTTTATTTCTCTATTTGAAATTCAGGTGTAGCTTTGCCATGTAAAAGCACAGTAGCCTATATATCACAGTGATCCCTCCTGGAGGCCGGCAGCCCCTGACGCCCTTTGAATCCCTAGCCTGTTTGTCATCTTCATCGCCTCCTGCCTCTTCTTTTCTCAGACCCTGATGCTGGTAGGAATGGAACTGAAGGTACTAACCAGTCCACGATGCATGCAACTTTCAGTTTGAAAGAAGTCTGGCCAGGAAAAGGCACTGAACGCACGCAAAACCCAACAGCTTGGAATTCTATATACCTCAGAAAGCCAGACATGTCAAATATCTTCCGGAACATAACTGGGACGCTCTTTTGACCATTTCAATATATCCGCGGTTGTAGGGGCTTTTCTCTCCCCCCCCCAAAGTTGTTTCATCTTGCTTGATCGAGACTTTATTGTAGGGACAACCACAACCCCCTATCCTCCCCGAGGCCAACATAGTGGGCCAGAAACTAGACAGCGATCCACGGAACCCTTCGGCTGTTTGCCGCTCATCCATGCTTGAACAGTAAGCTTTCTTTCTTTGGAAATTTACATTTTCTTTCCTACATCAGCTTTTTCTTCTGCTTGAAGGAGTTCTTCTTCACGGTCGGGGAAGAAGCGTTCCCCCCAACCTCTGTGCACATGGCTGCTGGCTGCCCAGTGCCCAGTGAATTAGCTCTAATAATTTCTGTGGGGATTAATTAACTAATTGCTAATGACTTGAGGGTGAAATGCTATGTTTTTGCATGTCAGGATGCTGTTCGTGATCAACACAATCGCTCGGCGAGGGGCTTGACAGGACGCATTTGCTCGGCGAGATGACGGCCGATCCAGATTGGTTTGTGATGATTCATGGAACAGTTGGTGGCAGTCCCTCCGAGAGTTTTCCTCCGGAGTTGGCGCCAGCAGAACTTAAAAAAAAGAAGAAGAAATCAGGGTGCTGACAGTATTTATCAGCCCAGGCTGAAAAACGTGTTCCCGAAAGATTATTGATAATCCTTCTATATCAGTTGAATTCAGTGGTCTTTGATTAATGGTGCTGTTGAAGTTGGGAAGAAAATAAGGCTGTACTGGTGAGTAGGAGAAAAAAGGAGGAGCGAGGGGCAAGGGAAAGTAGTTTATCGGACCTTTGGGATCCTCATGTGGAACAGGCTTCTGGAGCGGTGGCCTCTTCTCTGTGGAAGAAGATGGCTAGATGGCCATCTGACCAATGCCGTTGCGTGAACTAGGCAGATCACGAGAGGGAGGGCAGGAAGGTTGCATCCAGTGCTAGTTCTTGGTCCTCTTACATGCCCGGAAGTGCTGAGGCGGTGGGCTCTCCTTCTCTGTAGGAAGAAGATGGCTAGATGGCCATCTGACAAGAATGCCATTTGCATGAACTTAGGCAGATCACGAGAGGGAGGGCAGGAAGGGTTGCATCCAGTGCTTAGTTCTTGTGGTCCTTTCTTACATGCCCGGGGAAATGCTGATTGCCACTTTGGGGTCAGGAAGCAATCCTGGAAGGGTTATTTTTGTCATCTTCTGGGCGTGGAACAGCAGTCACTGTGGGTGTGGAGGGAGAGGTATTTGTGAATTTTTTGCCTTGTGCAGGGGGTTGGACTAGATGACCCCCGAGGTCCCTCCCAACTCTGTGATTCTAATGTGTTTCGCAATGAGCTTTGTCAGGGGATATCAGTTGGAAACTTCTCTAACGTCCGCCTTCTTGCATCAGACCTGGCTATAAATTATATAAACTACCAACCTGGACAAATAGAAAGATTAGGCAGAGCTCAGTATAATTTATAGGCAGGTCTGATGCAAGAAGGTGGACGTTTCTGACTGAGGTCTTCTGAAGAGAGGGTTGCCAGTTCCAGGTTGGGAAATTTCTGGAGATTTTTTTTTGGGGGGGAGGTTTGGAGAGGGGAGGGGCCTCAGTGAGGTATAATGCTGCGCAGTTCACTCTCCAAAGCATCCATTTTCTCCTGGGGAACTGATCTCTGTAATCTGGAGATGAGCTGTAATTCTGGAGGATCCCCAGGTCCCACCTGGAGGCTGGCATCCCTAAGAACATAAGAACATAAGAGAAGCCAGTGTTTGATCCGGCCAACAGCCCATCCAGTCCAACACTCTGTCACACAGTGGCCAAAAATACCAGGTCCACCAATGGGGCCAGGACACTAGAAGCTAAGTCCCCACAATCACCAGCATTAGCTTTCCAATGGTGCCTCAACCTCAATATCCTTAGGCTGGGAGGGCGGGATAAAAATCAAATAAATAAATAAATTTCACCAGTAGACAAGCTCGAAGGATACAACCCTGTAGATATCCAGTGCTGAAAAGCAGCCACTGCCGCCTCTGTGCCTGTCAGGTACCCTGTCATGTTAATGGAATGAGGGAGGATGGAGGTTGCCCCCCCCCCCACTGAACTCTAACTGTTCTCATCCTCTTATCAGGGCTTGACCCTGATACTCCAGCTGCGGAGTCTCGCTGGGAATCTTAACCGCTCCTAGAATGTTTTCATTAGCTTGCCCACCAGGCCCGTAGCCAGGATTTTTTAAGTCAGGGGGCATTTAAATTTCTTAGGGGGCACTGGCTAATCAATTTAATCTGGAGGAGAAGGCCGTGACACCCTGGGCTAGCTGGGAAGTCAAGGGGCCTTGCCAGCAAGTCAGGGGGCCTAGCCCCGAGATGCCCCACTGTAGCTATGGGCCTATTGCCCGCCTAGCTTGCTTAGCTTGCCACGCGCGCCAAATGTATCCATTGGCTTCTGCTGTCGGGGGGGGGTAGTTGTTTGAATGTAATATAACCAACCTTGCTTTGCTGTATTTGCCCATTACTGACACAGAGCTTGTACACGTGTCTTTGGAATAGTTTCATTAAACATTGTCTTCTGTAAGAAGCCCTGTGTTCAACGACTGACTGAAGAACCTGGCAGTGCCCTGCTTGTTTGGCCCTCCGTGGCAACTGGTTGGCCACTGTGTGAAACAGGATGCTGGACTAGACGGACCACTGATCTGATCCAGCAGTTTCTCCTTACGACCTTTTCCAAGGCATTAATCACATCAGTGACTAAATATCAATCAGCTGACATCGTAAACATTTTGAAACTCATTTGTGATAGAAGCCAATATAAAAGCAACATACACCCTAGGGTTGCCAGCAATGTTCCCTCTAAGCTGAGTTAATGCAAGCTAGCTCACAGTTTTTTAGCCTCCGGCTCACACATTTTTGTCTTGGCTCAGGAAGGAAGGCCCCAGAGCAGACTAATTTATGCAGTAGCCAAATGGCTCACTCACAACTTTAATGCCAGCAGCTCACAAAGTAGAATTTTTTGCTCACAAGACTCCACAGCTTAGAGGGAGCATTGGTTGCCAGTGCTGGGTTGGGAACTACCTGGAGATTTTGGGGGTGGAGCTGCAGGTGGGTGGGGTTTGAGGAAGGGAGGGACCTCAATGGGGTCGAATGCCATAGAGTCCACCTTCCAAAGTGGCCATTTTCTCCAGGTGAACTGATCTCAGTCTCCTGGAAAGTGGGAGATCTCTAGCCACCACCTGGAGGCTGGCAACCTTACTTGGTCCTTTGCCCAGTGCTTGAAGAAATGCCTGAAGCAGGGAACACAAAAGTTTCAGTGCTGATATTTAGAAGAGCAGGATCCCCCCCCAATACATTTTCCAAAAGTCCTGATTTACGTATTTCACTCATTGTTCGGATAAATAATAGATTACGTGCCTGTTACCGCACACTAATGCATTTCAAACAAATCCATTTGAACATCATTATCCACCCCCCACTCGCCGTTTGCAGTTCTAATGCCTGTGATCAAAGAAATTACTGAAGCCTGTTCCTCTTTACATCCTGCTTATTTGCTGTTTCAAAGATCATCTTAGGACTGCAAGAAATGATTTATGTAAGTATTTAATAAGGCGCACTCCCATATATGTCGATTCCATGCGCAGCAATATGGTTTAAATGATGCGGAGGCACAAGCAGTCTTGCTTACATTTCAGTCTCTGTGTTTGGGTCGTCTAACCAGGTGCACATGTGAACTCAGCATCAATCAGATGTTCCAAGGGTCCATGAAAATTCCATGTGGTTTGTTGAGGTTGAGCAGTAATAGAGAGGCATATTATATAGACATCTTTCCTCTTGTAGCTGTGCAATTAGCAACAAAGCATAATCTCTCCCCCATCATGCACCCACACGCAAACACGCACGCAAGAATAAGAATGCAATACTTACGATTGTTTTAACATTTTTAATTACTTTATTATTTTGTTTTACTGCCTGATCCAGAAAGACTCCGGAGAGGCCGCGGTCTTATAAAAGTAGGCTCCCAAGTTGCTCAGGCCTTGCAGCTGCTCTGGCCCCAACCTCCCACCTTCAGGAAATTGAGAGCTGGGGAGGGAATGCCCTCTGTAGGAATTTCCCTGAGTCTCTATGATCTTTACCACAGAGATCTGACGAAATTCCTAAAGCATCCCCCAGAAAGTGACATGCCATTCTCCTAGGGATGCCATCCTCCAAAGGGGACCTGGGGATCCCCTGGAATTACAACTCATCTCCTGACTACAGAAATTAGTTCCCCTGGAGAAAATAGATGCTTTGGACGGTGGACTCTATGGCATCGTACCTCACTGAGGTCCCTGTCCTCCCCAGAGTCCATCCTCAAATCTCCAGGAGTTCCCCAATCCAGATCTGGCAACCCTCCCATCCCATCCCCTGCCAATGGCCAAGGGGGACCTGACAACCCTACATCCTCCCCAGGTACCACCCCCAAATCTGCCAGCATTTGCCTAAGCAGTGCTGGGAACCCTATATAAAACCCTATATAAAACCAAATAAAGCTCAATATATTTTAAAGAGGCAGAAGCCAGTACCCTCTATAGGACAACATTAGAGCAATATTCAATGATGTGTAGATACAGCCAAGCACTGACACAGATCCTGAGTAGTACAAGCAGAGCTGCCCTGCATGAACAACAACTTTCTTGCCTCTTCTTCCCTCTGCAGCCTGGTGATGTCATATTGCTGATGCTACACTCTAGGATATGGCCCAGACTCTATTGGCAAGTCCTAGAGGTGTCACATCCGTGTGGTGACCTCACTTCCAGGTATTCACCAGAAATGATATCACACCGTCAGCACTCCATCATTCTCACCCATCCCCTCCTCTCTGTCTCCAGCTGCCAGCCAGCCAATGCTATGGCTTACATGGAATTTTTTTTTTTACCTCTGTGTTGCTGTTTGTTTCTACTTTGGTTACCAAGTCCCCCCTGCCCACCAATGGGGGTAGCCTTGTGAGATCCAGGTTGGGGAATTCCTGGAGATTCAGGGATGCAGCCTGGAGAGGACAGGGACCTCAGCTGGGTGCAGTGCCATAGAGTCCACCCCCCCCCAAGCATCCATTTTTGCCAGGGGAACTGATCTCTGTAGTATGAAGATGAGCTTTATTTAGGGTTGCCATTCCATTGGTGGGGCCAGGGGAATCCTCTGATTTTGGGGGCCCCAATTGGCTGCAGCTCAGCTGGCTGGCAGGGGAAACCCGAGAAGCCCCTACGTGGCTGGCGGGATGACCTCACCAAGGAGTTACATCATCGTGTTTCCAACACTGGGGGGGGGGACGCTCTTCAATTCCGCAGGGCCTGCAAGACGGAGCTGTTCCGCCAGGCTTTTGGCTGAGGCAGCGGATGTCCCTATGTGGCCTCCCGGAGGTTGCTGGCACCCACCTACCAACCCAAATAATATGCGAGGAACCTCCCACAACCAGTTGACTTGTCTGAATTGTGCTTGCGTTTTAATGTTTATTATTGTTTTAAATTGTTTAAATTTTTAACTGTGTTTATTGTATTGTTCTATGACTTTAGCCTGCCCTGAGCCCGCTTGCGGGATGGGTGGGCTATAAATACAGATAATAAATGAATAAATAAATAAATAAATAAGTTTTGGGCAAAACTCTGTGGCTTTGAGACCAAAAACACCATACAGTTTTGTCCAAGACCTAGAGTGTTGCCCCCAGTTTTGGAAACGCAATGATGTCACTTCTGGGTGATGTCATTCTGGCACGCAGAAGAAATCCAGGAAGGATCGGGAGTCCCCCCTGGCAACCCTAGCTGTGATACCGGGAGATCCCCAGGTCCCACCTGGAGGCTGGCATCTCTAGTTTCTGCTTCGCCTTACCATTTTGGTCCCCCTGCCACCCTATTCCAAGCCGGCAGACGTTTTAAACTATAACCAAGCCGCCCCGCCTCCCGACCTCCTTCATGATTTTTGGCCTCTTCCTTTAATCAGTTCCCATCTTGTCTCCGTCTCTCCCCGCCCCCCCCCACTCCTCCATTTCACAGGCATCATCCCGTCTCTCCTTCTCTTTCAGTCGTTGGGCCTTCATTTGGTACAAAGGTTTTAAAGCGACAGAAGTAATTGCAAGTATCGTGGCATTTCCTTTCTTAATTAATCCCAACTGTTTGGGGTTTTTTCCCCTCCCTGGGCAGAACAGAAAGCATCCGTGTTTGATGAGGCCATTATGGCTTCATCGCTGGGGCAGCAGCGGCTTCTCCCGCCGAGTCTGTAAACAGCAGACAACCCGCAGGCCCCACCCTTCGGCCCGCTTCTGGCTTTCATTACAACCCCAGACTGGAGGAGCACCCAGCTGTGTCGTCCTGTAAGGTCTGTCCTGTCTTTCAAAGCTTGTTAACATGCTAATATAAAAGGAAGTAGGACTGATTTTCAGGAATTTACGGCTAGTCCTAAACTTCAAAGATGGAAAGCCCTGCTTCTCCAATGGGAGCCTCGGTGCAGTTTCTGTTGGTTATTGTAGACCATCCCTTTGCGATTATCCACTCTGACTACCAGTCCATAAAGATCTACCTTTTTGATGTAGTGAAAAAAAATCCTCTTATAAAAAATGCTCTAATTTAGGGATGGCAGCTCCCAGGTAGGACCTGGAGATCCCTTGGAACTACAGCTCATCACCAGACTACAGAGATCAGTTCCCCTGGAGAAAATGGATGCTTTGGAGGGTGGACTCTGTGGCATTGTAGGGGTACCTTTTCCTGCCCCAGCATAGAGAGCCAGCATGGTTTAGTGGTTACGAGGGGCAGCCTTTAGTCTGGAAAAACAGGCTTGATTCCCCACTCCTCCTCCACATGAAGACTGCTGGATGACCTTGGGTCAGTCACAGTTCTCTCAGAACTCACTCAACCCCACCTACCTCACAAGGTTCCTGTTGTGGGGAGAGGAAGCTGCTTTGAGACTCCTTAAGGGCCATGGTGGCTCAGAGGTTAAGATGCTGAGCTGTAGACTGGAAAGTCTGTTGTTTGCCAGTTCAAAACCCGAGTGCCCCGTGATGGAGTGAGCTCCCGTCTCTGGCCCCAGCTCCTGCCAACCTAGCAGTTCGAAAGCAAGAAATTGCAAGTAGATAAATAGGTACTGCTTCAGTGGGAAGGTAACAGCATTCTGTGCACCTTGGCATTTAGTCATGCCAGCCACATGACCACGGAAACGTCTTTGGACAGCACTGGCTCTTCGGCTTGGAAACAGAGATGAGCACCACCCCCTAGAGTCAGATTCGACTGGCTTTAAGGTAGAGAAAAGTGGGGTATCCAAACCAACTCTTCTTCTTCTTCACCTGGAGGCTGGCAACCCTAGATATGTGCGCTATGGGAGTCCCATGCATTACAGAGCTTCCTGGAGCACATTCTAGGAAACATGCTGAGTTTACAAACAGCACCAGCCAGTCCAATTGAGTCACAACATTGCTCTGTGTGAACTGAGACTGTGCCCCAGTTCATACCCGAAGCCCCTTTGCAACTCTGGATTACAGTGGAAGATTGATACGATGGGCAGGCTGTCTTTCTATTCAGTTCTGCCATTGTCTTTCGAGAAAGCTGGTCGGCCATTACTGATTTTCTCATTAAGAAATCCCTCATCAGATTCCGAAGGACCCCAGGGTTTCCTCGGAACACCGTTTGATAAACCTTTGCCTTAATCAAACAAAAGGCAGTTTGGGAAACCAGAATCGTAGACATCTATTAGCATTCTAAAGTTGGAATCTGAAGAATTTGGAAGGACAAAAATGAAAGCCATGTTGCCCTGCTGGGTTAATTATATATGGAATGGTTGAGGCTGGTCTTCTCAGCAATAAAAGTGTCAAATAACACACTGCCGCTGAGTTGTTTTGTGAACTGACCTCTTGACTGAGTTTGATGCTCGTTTAAAAAAAATAAATCCAAAGGCAACACCCAATTTTCTATCTTTTGAAGCGGAATGGAATTTCTGCCAAATTCTCCTTTGCATTTATTTATTTATCTATCAGATGGCAGAGTTACACACAGGAAGCACATAATAATATAAAATATGTAACCAAGTAAGAAACAATGGGTATGCAGACCAATCGGGCAATCCACCTAAACACTAATATCTAGATTTTCAATCCACTCAGTCGCAGCTGGGGAGAGTACAATGAGCTCCATCACATCTCCCTGGAGAGCAGGATGCTCCTGTTCCTGTGACAGATGGAAAAAAGTTTGGCGGGCTGCACCCCCATCACATCCGGGTCCTAGTATTTTGCCCCATTTAAACAACAGGCCTGCACAACTGCCAAAGCTCGTTCGTATTCCATTAGCCATCTTCCATACTACACATGCACAAAAATTATATTGCCCCTCCTGTCCTCTGACCAGTCGGACATTTAGCAGATGCCTACTCTGGGCATTGAGTGATGTATGGAGAAATTTTATGTAGGTAATTAATTTTACATTAGTGTTTTTATCTTTCTTTTTTAAAAAAACAAAACAAAAGTGTTTTTACTGTGCTTCTGAGTGACCTGTGGGCTGTGACAAAGACTGAGGTTGATTTCGCACTAGAGCTGCCTTAGTGTTGCGCTGCCGTTTGCCCGACACTATTGTCAATTTCACACCTGAAGCCGCGGGGCTGCATTTTGACCCGCAGCTTCGCCCGATTTCCCCCACAGTTTTGTGATCCTGTTTTTTGAGGCTCACGAAACTGCGGGGAAATTGGGCGAAGCCGTGGGTCAAATGCAGGTCCGCGGCTTCGGGTGTGAAATTGACCAATAGTATCGGGGCAAACGGCGGTGCAACACCGAGGCAGCTGTAGTGGGAAATCAGCCTAAATGTGACTGACTGCTCTGTGTTTTTGTCTTTTTCTTTTTTAAAAATAGATATACATTCTATTGAAATATCAAAATATACATGAACAAAATAAAATTAGTAATAACCATCAACATTCAAAGACAGAGTAAAAATAAACAAGTAAACAGTCGAAACAGTTAAAGTAATTTGACAGGAACAGCCTGCCTCCGGAGGGTGGTGGATGCTCCTTCGCTGGACGTTTTCAAGTGGAGGCTTGACAACCATCTTTCGGGTATGTTGTAGGTATGTAGGTATGAAGAGCTATCTTTCGGCTATGATCCTGCAGAGTGCAGGAGGTTGGACTAGATGACCTGCAAGGTCCCTTCCAACTCTAACATTCTATGATTCTAATATATAACAATAATTTTAAGATTATCAGGAAGTGCTGCTTTGATCTTACTGTGTTTTTCCATATAACCAAGAAATGGGAGCCAATATTCCAGATAATCAGAATGGAGGACTGGATTGTCAACCAAGGAGATGGAGTCTGAAATTTTGTCCATAATCAGGTATTCCCATAGTTTGTTGAACCACATTTAGGTTGAAGGTTGAGTTTGTCTTTCCAATGTCTAGCCTGTTTTAACTCTGCTTCTGAATGGCCTGTGGGCCATAATAAAGACTGACTAGGTGCTTTCAGATGGGCCGTTTAGTCTCCTTTCAGCACGCTTCAATAATGGATTTTATGTGCACGTTCACACACCCAACATCTACGCACTGTCCGACGGACGCTCCCACATGTCGGTAGTCTAGACAGTGGGGAGCTCAGCAACTGCGCGGTAAAGCAGGATAAGGGAGGTAAGTGTGATCGTGATTGTCCAGATCAAATATAATCCGGTCAGAAATGGAGCAATTTAAACTGCTCTCAGCATGCCATCTGACTGCACCCAAGGTGGATCACGCAACAGCGGCAAGTTATTTTAAAATTTTTTCTCAGTTTGTGCATAGGTGCCCCTCCGTAGAATGTCGGTTGTTATATATCAGACATTGCAGATGTGTCTGGGGCAGATCCAAGGTGTTCATGCACAGCACAGCTAATGCCTCATTGGCTTTTATCTACTAGAGCATTTCTGCAGATAGAAGGCCCAGGGAGAAGTTTAGCAGTCCAAGAAAGTAGGATGTAGGAAGCACAAGTAGCAGAGACCTAATAAAATGTCATTGGTTAGGCTCCAAGTTTTGCAGGAACACGGTGTCTTATTGGACTTGGGGACATCAGGTGGTAAAACATCTGTCTGGCGTGCAGAATGTCTCAGGTACAATCCCTGGCATCTCCACCTAAAAGGATCAGGTAGTGAGGAAAGGCTGCAGAGTCTGGCACTTTTTAGTTCATAAAAGAGATGGCTAAAGAGGGGACATCATAAAATTAATACACAGGATAAAGACAGTGGACAGAAAGAACTTTTTTCTCCTCCTCCCAAAATGCTAGGACTCAAGGGCAGCTAATGAAGTTGATGGGCAGTAGATTCAGGAACGACAAAAAGAAATACTTCTTTACACAACAAGTGGTTGAAACGTGGAATTGGCTGACAGCAGATGCAGTGATGGCCACAGACATAGATGGCTTTCAAAGGGGATTTGACAGATTCATGAAGGACAGGCCCATCAGTGGATACCAGTAGGGATGCCAGAGCCCCCCATTGGGGTTGGGGTCTCCTGCTGCCAGGCCCCCACCTCTCCATTACCTAGGCTTGCCAGCTTCCAAGTAGGGCCTGGGGATCTCCCACTTTTACAACTGATTTCCAGCTGACAGAGATCAGCTCCCCTGGAGAAAATGGTTGCTTCGAAGGGTGGCCTGTATGGCATTGGACCATGCTGAGGCCCCTCCCCTCCCCAAACCCCTCCCTCTCCTGGATCCACCCCCAAAGGCTCCAGGTATTTTCCATCCCAGACCTGGCAACCCTACCACTACTGGCCAGCTGACTTACAGGAGGAATCCCACCCCCTAAAAAAGGAGGAATGCCTGGCATTTCTGTGACATGCCTACCTGACCCGGAAGTGATATAGGCACGTTGGGGGCAACACACTGGTTTTGGGACAAAAGCTCTACAGTAGAAGCTAAATCTGCAGGGCAGGGCAAAGAAGGGGCCACACAAACTATTTTTCTCCATGATGATCATGTGGAAGGAGAATTCGTGTGGCTATCTCCTCTGCGTGCAGATGCAAAGGCTCACTCCCGCTCTCCCTCGCCATGGGTTTAGTAACCCGTGGGGCTGTTACACACACCAAACTAGTACAAAGCAGCTTTTATGTGTTCATGTGTGTGTGTTCACTCTGTGACCTTGGTGCATGAGTCTTATATCTGGGAGATCTTTCACTTGCATTACTAAAAGAGGTAGGCAGACAAATGTGAGAGGTGGAGAGAGCTCAACATTGCCTTTTCCTGGGCCTTACTTCACTGCTCCTCAGTTGGTGAGCTGGCACTGATTCTTATTTCTACTTCAAGGTAGAGCCAGTTGGCCCCTGAGATGCTGGGTCTGGTTGTGGATTCCTATAGCCCAGTAGGACAGCAACCCACCAGAACATTTCCCTGTAATTTAAATATCCAGTCCCCATCTTGACTATTGTCAGTTAAAAGTCTTTCAGTGACAGCATCAGTGATGAGAAATGGAGGGGGGCAGTGTGGTGTAGTGGTTAGAGTATCAGAGTAGGGTCTGGGAAACCCAGGTTCAGATCCCCACTCTGCCACGGAAGTTCTCCAGATGCCCTTGGGCCAGTCAAACACTCAGGCCAACCTACCTCACAGGGTTGTTGTGAGGGTAAAAGGGAGAAGAGGAGAGGGAGTTAAGCCACTTTGGTCCACATTAGGAGAAAGGTGAGGTATAAGTGAAGCAAGTAAGTAAGTAAGTAAGCAAACGAAGAAGAAGAAGATATGGTTTTTATACCCCAATTTTCTTTACCCTAAGGAGTCTCAAAAGTGGCTTACAATCACTTTTCCCTTCCTCTCCCCACAAGAGGCACCTTGTGAGGCAAGTGGGGCCGCGAGAGTTCTGAGAGAACGGTGGCTGGCCCAAGGTTACCCAGTAGGCCTCGTGTGGAGGAGGAGGAGGAGGAGGAGGAGTGGGAAATCAAACCCTATTTTCCAGATTAGAGTCCATGCCTTTTAACTGCCACACCAGGATGGTGCTCATCCTGAGGGCCAGTTTGGTGTAGTGGTTAAGAGTCTGGACTCTAATCTAAGAGAACTGGGTTTGATTCCCCACTCCTCCACATGCAGCTGCTCGTGTGACCTTGGGTCAGTCATAAGTTCCTTCAGAGCTGTTCTCTCAAGGGCAGTCCTCAAAAGAGCTCTCTCTGCCCCACCTACCTCACAGGGTGTCTGTTGTGGGGAGGGGATGGGAACGAGATTGCGAACTGCTCTGAGACTCTTTCCGGTAGTGAAGGGCAGGGTATAAATCCAATCTCTTCTTCTCCTCCTCATAAATAAACAAATAACCCCTCCTTTTGCTGGAGACAGTTCGTAATTTATTCTATCTTGACAGGCACTTAGTATGTTAATATGGCCTTTTTATTGCTTAAAAAAACACTGGAAGCCACCTTGAAAAATATTTTTTTTAAGGGCAGGGCATAAAGAATACATGTAAATAAACAAACCACATGGTCATGCATCTTTGTAAGTAAAAACCTTGCAATTTTTTTGTTTGTTTCTTTGATACCTGCCAAAATCAAAATGATCATAAATAACTAGATCAAATGGAGGAAAATTTCAGCATCCCAATTCAAATCTCTCTCTGTGTGAATATCCTGTTAAATTCTGAATATTCGTAAATGTGAATCTGCTCTCCAAGAGCCTTCCTCTTGGTAATCTGATACTTCAGGCCCTGTATTACAGACGAAGAAAGGCATCAGACAACATAAAAATACCGAATAAAGTAGCATCTCTGAACTCAGCTTGCGATTCACACTCCCCTTTTTCTGACAGCTTGTTAAAAGTTGGCAAAAGAGGTGCTGTAGAGGGACTTTTGTTATTCGGCGCTAATTAGAATGAAGTTAAGCAAAAATCAAAAATGGTTTCGAAAGATGCTAGATTGTTAAACTGAAATCCAGAGAAGCACTCCATCTCCCAAGCTGGAAAAGGGAGGCCAGAGATGGGAAACAAACTGATTCAATAAAGGCTGGTTTTCTGTTATTCAAAGCAGTTGATTACTTTTCATTTCAGAATGCAACATAGTTAAGCCAGTTTGGTGTAGTGGTTAGGAGCGCGGACTCTAATCTGGGAGAACCAGGTTCAATTTCCCACTCTTCCACATGCACCTGCTGGCATGACCTTGGGTCAGTTACAAGTCCTTTCAGAGCTGTTCTCTTAAGAGCAGTCCTCGACAGAGCTCTCTCAGCCCCACCTACCTCAGCAGTGTCTGTTGTGGGGAGGGGAAGGGAAAAGGATTGTAAGCCACTGGGAGGCTCCATTGGGTAGTGAAGGCTGGGGCATAAATCCCTCCTCCTCCTCCTCCTCCTCCTCCTTGCAGCAAGCCCATAAAGCATCTCTTTAAGATTCCCCTTTTACAAATGGAGACCTGACCTGGATGGTCCAAGCTAGCCCAATCTCATGAGATCTCAGAAGCTACCCGGGGTTGGCCATGGTTCGTACTTGAATGGGAGACCACCAAGGAAGTCCAGGGTCCCTACTAGGCTTCCAATCCTCCAGGTGGGGGTTGGAGATCTCCTGCTATTACAAGTCATTTCACCTGCAGAAAGTGGCCACTATGGCATTATGCCCCGAACCCCACCCTTCCCAGGCTCCACCCCCCAAATCTCCAGGTACTTCCCATCCCGAAACTGGCAACCCTTGTCCTTATTCAGAGGCAGGCAATGACAAACCACCTCTGTTCATTTATCGTTAAAAGTCCTATTTGCTGTATACCTGGGGAATCCTCTGACTCTGGAGACGTCTCTGCCTTGTCTGCAGATAGAGTTTCTGGCGGTTCCTAGAACTACCTTGTACCACTTCCAGGTTTTCCTCAGAACTGGTGTTATGTAGTAGCCAATACTTCTTTACTATAATATCTCCCGATGTAGACACTGGAACCCCTGATAGAAGCCTTTATAACCTTCCAAGTGCAATATTAGCTCTGGTTAGTGGGTCTTCCTATGTATGTATGTATGTATATATTTATAGACTTATAAACACCCCACCCCCACCCTGGGGTCACAGGGCTTGGGACAGCTCACCACATCAATAAAACATTCTGTAAGGAAAGATAAAAATATATTGACAAAAATAATTAAATTATAAAATAGAACCCCAGCTTAGGCATCAGAATAAAACCACTTAGCACCAAACAACCGGCACCCCAGAATGTTGTAAAAAATGTGTCAGGTGGCACTACCAATAGATGGTAGAAAAACTGACCATGACCTCTCAATAGAAAGCCTGGTGGAACACCTCTGTTTTACAGGATCTACGAAACCTAGAAAGATCCTGTGGGGACCACATGTCATCTGGCAGAGAGTTCCACCAGGTAGGGACCACTATAGGAAGAGCTCTTGCCCTTGTTGAGGACAATCAAGCTACCTGTGGTCTGGGCACCATTAATAGACCGCATTAGGAAGAACGAAGCATTGGGGGGGCAATATAAGAGGTGGCCCTGTAGGTATGAAGGCCCCAGACCATTTAGGGCTTTAAAGGGGAGAATTAGCACCTTGAAGATGATTTGGAAACCAATAGGCAACCGGTGCAACTGCTTAAGTACAGGGTGAATATCGGAAGACCATTGTCACGTCCTTTGGACCAGCTGGTGGGGGATGGGAACAAACTTAATGGAAGTGGGGAGGAACGCCAAAAATAAATGTGATGAACCTATGTGACCCAGAAGTGATGCAGGAGACATTGGAGGTGACACTCTGGTTTGGGGGCAAAAACTCTATGGTAGAATTAGCTTTTATCATAGGTAAAGGTAAAGGTAAAGGTTCCCTTGCTTGAAAGCCAGTCGAATCCGACTCTAGGGTTGCGGTGCTCATCTCCGTTTCAAAGCCGAAGAGCCAGCGCTGTCCGAAGACTTTTCCATGGTCATGTGGCCGGCATGACTAAACACCCCAGGCCCACACAAGGAGGGTGGCCTTCAGCCTGCACGAGTGAGACAGGTGGGCAAGTGTGGTGGCCACCAACCAGCTGCTGCCCAAGACCCTGAGGGGACAGGTGGGTATTCCTGGTGTTTTTGAGCCCTGGAGCGGGCAGAAGGGTAGGGGAGGCAGCTGCTTTTCCCCCCATCTATCAGGGTGACAAAGTGGGACCATGGGTCAGGGATACCCTGTGACTAAGACTGCTCCTGCATGCAGTTCCCATGAACCCAACAGAGCTATTCTGGTGGTCAAACCAGACTCCCCCTCTTCCATTTTCCACTACTGGGAAACCCGGTTGGCTCCATCCCCAAAATATTTAGAATCGGCAGGTTTCGTTTTTTTCCCCTAGATGGGACTAAAATGGCACACGCAGCTGAAATTCAATTTGAGCGGCTTTTTCTTCCAGGGGAAGTTGAATTTCTGCCTCTCGGTTGCTGTCAAAAAGTCAGCCCTGCAAGATGTCGCACCTGGTGTCGCTTGTGCGGCCCACGATCCCGCTGGAGGAAAAGATGCAGCCGAGAGCTGAGAGGTAGCAGGTTGCCTCGCAGAGCTTCCGTTGTGAAGCAGCCGGCCAAGATATTGCGTAACGCCCTGTACGATGGCAACAACTGGCCAGCCTCTGCCGCTGTAATAAGCTTTGCAGGTTGAGCCTCTCATGCAATTATATCAGCCATCATTGTGATTTCTATAATCCTCTCAATTGGCTGTGCCCTTCCATGCATAAAAATTTCCATTGACTCAGAATAATTGGTTAGGGTGTTTTTCTACTGGGTTTAATCAATTTGATCGGGCTCGTAGTTTTTTGTCCCTGATTTTTTTTCTTTTGGTGGTATGGAAGCAGGATGCAGGGGCGTGATCATTCCCAGAGATGATGACCCACTAACCAGAGCTAATGTTGTACTTGGAAAGTCGTAAGGGCTTATATCAGGGGTACCAGTGTCTACATGGGGAGAGATTATAGTAAAGGAGAAACATGTGAGAATCAGCAAGGTCCAGCCCTCTCTCCAGTCTTGGATGGCCAAAAAGCAGTGGTCTATTTGCTACCAATCCACTCAGAAAAATTTGAGCTTTCCTACAAGCACCCATTCTATTGTCAGGTCTTTATGGCTGCTAGGCCTCCCACTATGACAGAAGGCCTCCCACTGACGGCTTTGTTTGCCCACCACTATGGCAAATGGCAGCAGAAGACTAATTTTTTAACGAGCAATATTGGCTACTTCATGCTGCCACTTCTGAGGAATACCTGGAAGTGGTATAGGGTAGTTCTAGGAATTGCCAGAAACTCTATAGTTTTACCACAGAGTATTCAGCAATTCCTAGAGCTACCTAATGTCATTTCCAGATTTTCCCTCATGATGTAACTAATGTTGCTAACAGCCCCCCGCCATTTCCCCACCCCCACCCATCCCACCCGACTGCTACTTCTAACGCATTCCCACCTAATTCACCTGATTTATTGGGCTGCCAGGTCTTAACATCTTAAAAACACTGAAACCTGTGAGGTGACACCCCAGTAACATCACATTGGGTAGCAGTAGTGATAATGGCACTGCCACATACCACTAGGGATTGCACTGTGTGGTACCTGCAAAGTTTTGTCATCACAGTCCCGTGGCTTTGAAGAGACAGACTATTTACCATACAAAGATAAAAATTAACATGGAAAGTCAGTATATGCTAAATGTTAAAGGTCATTACTTAGTGCCAGATTATTGTCTCCCAGCTCCAATGTATGTCTGCAGCCATTACCAAAAGTGGACTGTTCTCAATGTCAGGGTTGCCAGCTTGCCTGGAGAAAAATGTCCTGCCCTTTTAACAGAGGCTTAACGGGATGGTACTTATCAGGTGATGTTTTTGACCTCCAGGCCATGAAAAGCTTCAGCTGCCCATTGCTACAGATTCAGCCACTCCAAAAATAAAAAGACATTTTGTTCCCAGCAGCCGGAAGACCGGCAAAGCCATCTCCTATGTGAGCTGGTGGATGACAGTGGTATTTCAGCCTGCCACCCTGAGGCACTGAGAATGAACCCCAAGGCCCGAGAGCCAAAGCCTGAAGCCTGCCAAAACCAAGCTGTTTCTGCCAACCAGGCCTCAGTAAGGCCTCAGCTAACGTTGCTATTAGGGTTGTCAGCCGATGCTGGCAACCAGAGAGAGACTTAGTGGCAGTGGGGCTCTGTGATTATTGTTTTGAGTGAATGCTGGAGCACCTCCCCTACATGGCGACGTCACTTCTGGGTCGTGCTGGAAATGACATCACCATGTCACTGTCAATGACAGTTTCCCTACCATTCTTCCTCTGCCAGCCCAACAAGCAGTGTGGAGGGAGGGGAAGAGATAGGGTTGCCTGGCCCGGGGTCCCATCCCCCAATGCCGGTCAGCTGGCCAGTGGGGGGACTTACCAGGAGCAGGAGGGAGGACCAGGCTATGTCACTTGTAACATGGCAACACTACTTCCAGCATGTACTGGAAGAGAGGTCATCACATCAGCGATGTCTGGATGACACTCTGGTATTTGGGCAAAAACTCTGTGGCAGAAGCCATTTTTTACCATAGAGTTTTTCCCCCAAATATCAGAGCGTCACCAGGATGTCCCGACATGATGCCCTCACTTTCAGTACATGCCAGAAGTAGCGTTGTCATGTTGCCGGCGATGTAGACTGGGCCTCCCTCCCACTCCTGGTAAGTCTTTCCCTTTCCTTGCCAGTTTCCGGGGGGGACCTGGCAAGCTGGCAACCCTAGGGAAAAAGCTGCTACTAATTCAGGAGACCTGGCAGCCCTAGTTGTTGTGCTATTAATGCTCCCTCTAAGCTGTGGTATCCTGTGAGCAAAAATTCTACTTTGTGAGCTGCTGGCATTAAAGCTGTGAGCGAGCGATTTGGCTGCTGCCTAAATCGGTTTGCTCTGGAGCCATCCTTCCTAAGCTAAGACAAAAATGTGTGAGCCGGAGGCTAAAAAACTTTGAGCTAGCTCACACTGACTCAGCTTAGAGGGAACACTGGGCTGTAACTGCCCTGGAGAAAAATGTAGTCTCTCTTTAATAGAGGCTTAATGGGATATGATTTAGTAGGGGATATGAAAAGCTCCAGTTTCCCATTTCTGCACATGTAGCTTCTATTAAAGGGCCATGACCTTTCCCCCCAAGCTGGCTGGTGGCATCTTTACCAGCTGAAAAACATGTGGGAATCACGAACTGATTGTTCGTGTTGTGAAACTGGTCAGGGTTGGAGCGCAGCCTCTTCTTGCTAAAAAGGTGGCAACCCTTGGCTGTGTATATTGGTGCCTTATCACCAATAGTAATAAGCACCTTTGAGCATCAAACTGCACCACAGCCATTTATGTATTTAAATCTCTACCCCACATACTCCCTAAGGCTACCACTGAGGAGGTGAGTCTGTGACTGAAGAGCAAAAGGTTTGCATGCACGAGGCTCTTGCTCAATCCTTGGCAACTCAAGGATCTCGGGTAACAAGTCTGGGGAACGTCTCCTGCCTGACACCTCGGAGAGCCAGTCGGCATAGGAGATATTGAATTAGATAGCCCAATGGCAGCTTGGCGTGTTCGCAGGCCTTAGGGCAGGTGTTTGTAGTTCGAAGTTATGTGCACACAGGAGCTGATGCTTGTGCGGTGCTTTCAAAGCCCCGTGTTGCAAGAGAACAACCAGGATTCAATTAATTGGTTTAAAGGCTCCTGAGAACCCAGTTCTCATCCACAGAAGGCGGCAGCATCTATGTGCGACCCCTCTGGCTGATTTTCCCAAGTCTCTACTGTCTATGTGCCTGCCCCAAGTAAAACTAGAGAACCCTATAATGGTAGAGCTGTTATCACTTGCCAGCAGGGCCAGCAAACAGCAAAATACAGCCATGATATAATGACTATATCTTTGTATTATCAAAGCTTAGTGCGACTCCTTCGCCTTTTCACAATCAAGAAAAGTTTCTGTTGATAAACATTGGGTTCCACTTTTCTTTTCTTTTTCTCTTCCATGTTGTAGTTTTGTATAGCACCTCCTGTGGTTTCCACAACAGGATGGCTTGGACCCTTTTTCAATGCTTCATCAAGGCAGATCCCACATAGAATGATTTCTCCAATTTTTAACATTCCACTGTTATTCGTTATGTAGGCCCTGAGCTTGCTGCTGAATTCTGTCATGTCTATTAAACCATCAAGTAATATCTGGTTGGTCTAGCTTCTATGTCAGAGTGGGGGATTTGAACCTGGGTCAGAAAGAAGGAGGAGGAGGAGATTGGATTTATCCCCCACCCTTCACTACCCAAAGGAGTCTCAGAGCAGCTTACAATCTCCTTTCCCTTCCCTTTCCCTCCCCACAACAGACACCCTGTGAGGTCGGTGGGGCTGAGAGAGCTCTCTTGAGAATCACCCTTGAGAGAACCTGTGGTGCAGTCCATTGCCCCTCATTCTCCTGTAGAAACATAGGAAAGAGGGCTCTGGGAAGACAGGTAACATTCCTTCTTTCTCTCTAAGAATGTACTCTTTTTTCTGGTCCAAGAGTGCAGCATGCTTCCATTTCATAAATAATATTATGAGTCAATTATTAGGACATTTCTGAATTATTATTCCGAGATAACCATGCGCTGCAGGAATTTGGGCAATATCACATTAGCAATTCCTCTCACTACTACTCTCAAAGATGGGCACAATCCATTGGGAAAGCACTGAGGATTTGTTGCCCTGGAGAAGAACAATCCCCAGGTGTAAATTACACTGGAGAAGAGAATTAAGCTCAGCAGAAGCTCACTGGGGATGATATAGTATAACCCAATCTCGCCAGAAGCTAAGCAGGGTCAGTGCTTGGATGGGAAGCTGCCAAGGAAGACTATTCAGAGGAAGAACATAAGAAGAGCCCTGCTGGGTCAAACCAGTGGTCCATCTAGTCCAGCATCCTGTTTCACACAGTGGCTGACCAGTTCCTCTGGAGGGCCAACAACAGGGCATAGAGGCCAAGACCTTCCCCTGATGTTGTCTCCTGGCTCTGGGATTCAGAGGTTGACTGCCTCTGAATGTGGAGGATCCCTTTAGTCACCATGGCTAGTAGCCACTGATAGACTAGGGGTGCCCACCTCCAGGTGGTGGCTGGAGATTTCCTTGGGTTGCAACTGTTCTCCAAGCAACAGAGATCAGTTCACCTGGGGAAAATGGGGCTGCTTTGGAAGGTGGACACTATGGCTTATATTGAAGTCCCTCCCCTCCCCAAACCCCGCCCTCTTCAAGCTCCACCCCCAAAATCTCCAAGTATTCCCAACCCGGAGCTGGCAACCCAACTCATAGACCTCTCTTCCATGAATCTGTCTAATCCCCTTTTAAAACTGCCTGTTCATACGGCCACCACTACATCCTTTGGCAACAGATTCTGCATTTTAATCACTCTCTGTGTAAAGAAGTATTTCTTTTTGTCTGTCCTGAATCTATTGCCCATCAGCTTCATCGGATGCCCTTGAGTTCTAGAATATTTTTTTGGGGGGAGGGGGAGTTTTTTCTGTCAACTTTCTCCACCTCATACATAGTCTTATCAACCTCTATCATTTCTCCCCCTAGCCGTCTTTTTCTCAACTGAAAAGTCCCAGACCCTTCAGCCTTTCCTCATAGGGAAGGCGATCCCATTCCCAGTCATCTTGGTTGCCCTCTTCAGTGGCAAACCACCTCTGCTTAACCACTTGCCCTGAAAACCTATGGGGTTGCCATAAATCGGCTATGACTCGATGGCACTTTACACAGACACACACGCAGAAGCTCATCGGTCTGGAAGTTATTGCATAAGTTTGCTCGGGGAAAAAAGAAACCTCCTTGCTTCATAAGCTGCCATGTTCTCCCTATTGATCACTCACTTCCAGACATCATGCCATCTACTTGCCGGTCTTGTTCCTAGAGTTGATACCTCCAGCTTTTTAAAAGAGTGCCACAGGGGCCCTGGAGAACAAATTACCCGGGCTGCTTAATTACAGAGTCTGACTTCTTTATCTCACAGAAGTCTTATGTAAATTTCGTTTTGGAAGAAAGGATGTGCATCTATAAAGAGTGAGTCACTGAGTATCTCTGTCTCTTAGGAGAACGCGGTTCTGGCTAGGCGGGGAAGAAGATGGAATTCAGGAGCCTGGGCCTCATGAACCCTGACCTGGAGGGCCCAGGCTAGCTGCTCTTGTCAGATATTGGCAGCTAAGCAGGGACAGCCCTGATCAATGTTTGGATCATGGGAGGCCACCAAGGAGGTCCCGGGTTGCTATACAGAGGGAGTCAAGGGCAAGCCGCCTCTTTTAGGCTATCGCCTTGGAATCCCTACAGCTGCGACTTGATGGCAGTTCACACAGGAAGGTTGCCAGACCTCCTTGTGGAGGTGGGGTTCCCCCACTGCTAGGCCGTGCTCCCAGCCACCAATAAGCATGCCCCCCCCTTGTCGCCTGCCCCAAGCAGCCAGTAGGGTGGTTGGGCTTGCTATGCAAGGAGAGCGGAATATAAATCAAATTTAATAAATAAAATAAAGAACCAGCCCTCGTTGTAGTTATTACATAACTACATCTTGGTCTACTGTTTCTTCTCTCTTGCCCGTGTTGCTGAAATTTCTTTAGGAGAACACACTGCTTTGGCCATTCTTAGTTACATTGTTCCCCCCCGCCCCCATTCAGACATCTCTTACCATGTAATTAGGCTGTCCCTTGAGAGAGTGGAATGCATCTCACACATTCCACATTCCACCTGCTGGCATTTCCCCCTCTTGCCAATGACCCAGTTTGTTAGGTCTTCCTCTGTGGTGTTTGAAATGCTGAACTGGGGCAAAGAGGTATTGATCTGAGTCCTGGCTCTGCATGTTGCAAAGTGGCCCAACAGGGGTGGCCGAATACCTTACGAATCAGAGTAGCTGAGCAAATGTTTGCACCATCCATCAGTAGAAGCTCATAAGATTTAGGTCAGAGTCTGGGTAGGAGACCTACTGAGATCTTGATGCTCAGTTCCTTGCATTCCATGATGGGGAGGAAGGAAGGAAGGAAGGAAGGAAGGAAGGAAGGAAGGAAGGAAGGAAGGAAGGAAGGAAGGAAGGAAGGAAGGAAGGAAGGAAGGAAGGAAGGAAGGAAATACACATAAAAAATAAATACGCTCCACTACCAGTGATGAGGCAGTGGTTAAACAAGATTTGGCATCTTTATACACTGGGCAAAATTTCCAAATCCATCATCCATACATACATGCATCCTTCTGTCCATCCATCATCTATCACCATCATTGTCTGTCTGTCTGTCTATATCTATCTATCTATCTGTCTATCGATCATCTGTCTGGATACAGAAAAAAAACCGTCTTCCCAAAATGCTCCCTCTAAGCTGTGGAGTCTTCTGAGCAAAAATTCCACTTTGTGAGCTACTGGCATTAAAGCTGTGAGCGAGCCATTTGGCTACTGCATAAATGAGTTTGCTCTGGAGCCCTCCTTCCTGAGCTAAGGCAAAAATGTGTGAGCTGGAGGCTAAAAAACTGTGAGCTAGCTCACGCTAACTCAGCTTAGAGGGAACACTGTTCCCAGCTGCTATATACATGATTATTTGTGGAATAGCAGAAGAATCATCATTCATATTGTAGGGTCTGGCAACAGATCTTAGATGTGATTCAGGTTATTTTCAAAGCTGAGTTCAGAAGATTGTTATATTAGTTGATAGGACTGCTAGTCCAATCTCGTCAGATCTGGGAAGGTAAACAGGGTTGGTCCTGGCCAGCATTTGGATGGGAGGCCACCAAGGAGCTCCAGGGTCACAATGCAGACAATGGCAAACCACCTCTGAAAATTTCTTATTTTGAAAACCTTGCAGGTCATCATAAGTCAGCTGAGACTTGATGGCAAAAAAGGGGGGGTATCAGCAGGGCTCTTTTTGTAGCAGGAACTCCTTTGCATATTAGGTGATACACCCCTAAGGTAGCCAATCCTCCAAGAGCTTACAGAGCTCTTCTTACAGGAGCTACTGTAAGCTCTTTGAGGATTGGCTACATTAGGGGTGTGTCGCCTAATATGCAAAGGAGTTCCTGCTACAAAAAGAGCCCTGGGTATCAGTATTACCAGAATCAGTGAACAATATATGAAATAAATAGCCTGCTGTTGGGTTTATTGTAACATCATGATTCATTGTGGTTTATTAATATTATTTTAAAAAAAAACACTCCCCACTTCATTCATCAGGTCCCATCATTTCTTTCACTCCTTTCCTTGAAAGATCTTTCACTTCCATTGTATCTCGTAGCAATTTAGGATATTTATCACATTTGTTGGTTCTGTATGATGACTTCAATGGAACTACAAACCACAAGTCACTCCTTGCTTGAACACAGGTTGAACATCATTGCGGCAAGCTGAGATCTGGAGGGTGTTGAAACAACATCATCCAGTTCACCACAGACAATTCGCAACAAGTTCGCCCCATTCTACCAAGACTGTTATATCAATATTTTGCAAAGCAGGGATTCTCTAGAAGACTGTTACTTACCTGCTGTGGTCTCTGTAGAGCGCTGCCATTTGGAACGAAAGCACAGACACTGTATAATAGGCCTAGCTCCGCATTATGTTTTTCCTGGGTCTTGCATGCAGTCAGATGTATCTTGTGAATTCCATGCTGAGAACATACTTCCCAGGCATGTGCAAGCCCAATCTGGATCAGAACTACAGTGTATGCCATTTTCCCAATGGTCCCAGGAGGCACTACGTGCCCCACTGGGGAAAAATCTGAGTTCCCTATCAGTACATGTGCAGCCCCCCAAAGAGGCAAATGGCACCCTGGACCCATTTCTGGTCTGGAAAATGGCATGGGGTGCATAAGCCCCCCACATCATGGTCCTAATACCTGTTTGCCTGGGAGTCAAATTCCTCGCATGGATCTCGCAACACATCCAGTTGTATGGACCTGGAGAAAAACATATCTGTAGTCAGGTCCAATTAATGTTCTGTATCATTGTTTCCCAACTTGTGGATCAAGGCACATAAGTGGGTCACAAAGCCTCTGAAAATGGGTTGTGGCCCAGCCCTCCCCCATGGCCACCCCTGCCCTTTCCTTTGCTCCCTTTTGTATTTGGGAAACCAAGATTTGAGCCTGGAAACAACGTCTTCCACATCATGACCTTAGTTGGTATTTTTTCTTCACTGCATATACCTGTTGATCAAGTACACCGTGTCCTGATGGGCATTAGAGAGAGTTTCTTAGACTCTTTATTGGGAGAGATTAAAGGGAGTAACGGAGAAAGAGAGGGTGGTCAGAAGCTGGAAAGTAATCTCCATATGAAAGGTGGTAAATGGATGGTTCTGCATCTGGCATTTGCTCCACATTTTTTGCAGCTCAAAACCACATTGAAATACCCCCGGCCAGTGCCATACTGACTGCAAAGTCACCCCCTGAATGGCTATGCAATGCAGAGGGTACCATAAAATCCTATGATCAAAGAAAGTGAAAGCGGCAGGCAATGCAGAGGGGAATTTCTGTTCTAACCTGGGTTTACCTTACAATATATTTTGTAACAGCGGCAAGAATATTATATGCTAAACACTGCAGAAGAACTGAAACTCCTTCAAAGGAAGAAGTTATAAGTAAAATACTAGAAACTGCAGAGATGGATAACCTAACCTTAATCTTGAGAGGAAATAACAAAGAAGATTTTGAGGACACGTGGTTAAGGTTTTATAAATGGATAGAGGAACATAACATATCAAATTCTTAGACTTACAGCTGAATTTAAAAGGAATAAGAACTACATATATACCTATGAGCAAAAGGTGTTTATTAAGATTACAAGGTGTATAGAAGAAACGAAATTTTTAATTACAGTATGAGGACAAATGACAACATGAAAATATATATATATATATATATACAATGAATCTTCCCCAAATGTTTATGTTTCTATGATTGTATGTTGATAGTCTGTTTTATATGTATGAAATAAAAAAACTTTAAAAAAAACCAGTGGAGGGAAAAAAACAATGCAGAATCACCCAATGTCAGAATGCCATTTGGTCGGGGGCAGCCCCACCCTTTCTGGGATGTTTGTTGGTTTCTCAAAAACATCTAGTTAGCCACTGTAGAAAATGGAATGCTGGACAAGATGGGTGTCAGGGTCATAGGTTGCCTAAGGCACAAAAGAACCTTAGGCCAGTGCTGGGTGGGTCACTGTACCAAGTAAATTTGGACTTGTGGGTCACCATACCAAATGGGCGGAGAGACACTGTTCTATATGACTTGTTGGGTTCTGGAATAATGGAGTGTTATTTAAAATAATGACCACCCTTTACAACAAATGGCACTTTGAATTCTTTGATTGCTTTCTCAATGTAACAATGGATATAAGTATCATCTGTTGAAGTTAATAGATATTTGTAGAAGACAATGAGCTGGATCACACATTAGAGATACGGTAGTATTGAAAGAAATTAATAAGATATTACATCAGACCATCAGTTAGATTCAAGAATATTTCCATTAAGAGATGATACGAGGTTGAGTTCCAAAGGAAAACTCAGAACTTTGTTTTGAGTATAACAATCCTAGCTGGAAAAGTATGTATGCAATACTGGAAACAGAAGAGAATACCCAGTACCTGGGAATGGCTTCTGAAGATACGGGAAAGTGCAATGATTAGAACATGTTTATCACCTATATGTGTGTTGGTGAAGGAAGAGAAGGAATGAATTGTTGTATAGGAGGCATTTTGCATGCATTAGAGATATTGGAATTCCAATTTTAATACAAATGTGATTCAGGAAAGTTGACTTCCTATAGTCTACAAACATAGTAACATATGAGTTGGCGCCCTTCTGCTGAGAAAGAAGTTTCCATTAAAGTACACTTTGTTCCACCACCATGAATGTGAACCTCCTCCTCCTGCTCCTCCTCCTCCTCCTCCTGCTCCTGCTCCTGCCTCCTCCTCCTCCTCCTCCTTCTTCTTCTTCTTCTTCTTCTTCTTCTTCTTCTTCTTCTTCTTCTTCTTCTTCTTCTTCTTCTTCTTCTTCTTCTTCTTCTTCTTGTCTTTGCTGTGAGATCTGCTGTGGAAGCTGCCAGTTACAGAAATGTGCAAAATTCTGGGCAAGCTCTTGCAGAATTTCACCTGTAACTATATTTGACTTCATTCCTGGTTCCTGGAACCATCTCTCTGTGTCTGTGGAACTGGAATTACAAGTTATCAGATTTATTTTTTTTTAAAAAAAGCATACAGATATTGTACTTTTTTTTTTGCTGTCAAGTTGCAGCTGACTTAGGGCAACTCGTAGGGTTTCCAAGGCAAGAGACACTTAGAGGTGGTTTGCCATTGCCTTCCTCTGCATAGTAACCCTGGTCTTCCTTGGTGGTCTCCCATCCAAATGCTACCCAAGGCCAAGCCTGCTTAGCTTCCACAATCTAAACCAGAAAACAGGCAGACACCTCAGCGCTTTAAGATGAAATAAAATACAATTTCTCTACTATATTTAACAAAATTATTTTATAATAGTTGTTCACATATCCACGTTGTTGTATATTCTTTTTTCATAAGCACACCATAAGTACAGAAAAAAGTGAGTTGACAAAACTCCCTGGAGTTGGCTTTCGTTTCGTTCACAACTTCCTCTGAGCACACTGAAGCAATGTGGTAACCTCTCTTGAAAACCTACTATTCATACTGTCTTCACATGATATTCCATGCCTTCAAATTGATTTGTTTGTATGCCTGGGACAAGATTTTCCAGTAAAATGGATCAGGATGCATTCTAGCAATTGAAAGCAGGCATGGAGCTTTATATCTGCTAGGTGGATTTCACTGGTTCTTCAGGTCAGCTAGTCTCCAGAGGTCTTACTGGCCCTTCCAGTTAGGGTTGCCAGCCTTCAGGTGGGGCCTGGGGATCTCCCGCTTTTACAACTGATCTCCAGCTGACAGAGATCAGCTCCCCTGGAGAAAATGGCTGCTTTGAAGGGTGGACTGTATGGCATTGTACCATGCTGAGGCCTCTCCCCTCCCCACACCCCACCCTCTCCTGGACCACCCCCAAAGTCTCCAGGTATTTTCCAACCCAGACCTGGCAACCCTACTCCCAGTCCAAGTTAGCCCTCTGCTGGCCATTTTGATAGGGTTGCCAGCTCCTGGATATTTTGGGGGTGGATCCTGAGGAGGATGTAGTGATGGTCACAGGAATAAACAACTTTAAAAGGAGATTAGATAGATTCACGGAGAATAAGTCTATCAGTGGCTACTAGCCATGGTGAATGAGGGAAACCTCTACATTCAGAGGCACTAAACCTCTGAATCCCAGAGCCAGGAGGCAACATCAGGAGAAGGCCTTGGCCCCTTAGGCTGGTCCTGCATTGGGCAGGGGGTTGGACTAGATGGTCTGCATGGCCCCTTCCAGCTCTATGATTCTATGCCCTGTTGTTGACCCTTCAGGGGAACTGGTTGACCACTGTGTGAGACAGGATGCTGGACTAGCTGGACCATTGGTCTGATCCAGCAGGGCTCTTCTTATGTTCTTATGAGAGTGGGGTTTAGGGAGGGGAGGAACTTCAATGGGGTGTACCATAGAGTTCACCTTCCAAAACAGCCATTTTCTCTTAACAGTGGGAGATCTCCAGCCAACACCTGAAGGCTGGCAAATCTACATTTGAGGATGGCATTATGTGCAGAAAAGTCAGGGTTAGCATGTTCCTGTGTCCCAAGCAGGCTACTTGGATGGAACACACAGCAAAGCTCTAGAGCATCTCTCCAGACTGGTTTAGAGACTCTCAAAACAGATAAGTAAGGTTGGTGGTAAGTTCCTTTTGCAAGCATGCAAGCACATAGCACACATGAAAACACATCTTCCTGCTTCATGCATGAATGGACAGACTTAGGCATAGCAGATGTCCCTTCATGAAGTATAAACCTGACTGCTACATAGCTGCATGCGCAGAAGGTCTTTAATTGTAACCATTCCTTGTTCTTGATCATGGAACTGTCATTCAGGAGGCCAAGCCGGCCCTGGAAAAGGGATCTTTTCAGACACACCAACCCCTGACAGGGGAGGGAAGGAAGGAGCAGGCTCACAGCAGCTCCTGCCCACCTAGCATGGGCAAGGGCTGCAGTCCTATGCCTGCCTTGTGCAGGGAGGGGAACACCAGCTTGTGGTGGGAACTGTCAGCTCATCGTGGCTCCCACCCACTGCATGCTTGGCTGCCCTGGGATTGGGAGGTGGCAGAGTTGCCCCCCAGGAGATCAGTCCACTCAGACTTTTCCCAGATTGGCTTTAACGGCCAATCCACCCTTGTGGCATTGATTGCAGTGAACTACAAGGTCAAATAGGGCTGCCAGGCCTCCCACTATGGTGACATCAGCATATAAAACCATCGAGTTCCCAGTGATTCCTAGAGCTATCCTACATCACTTCTGTCTTTTACCCAGAGGTGACATACCAATGTAGCCAACATCACTTGCCTCTGTTTCTTTGCCCTGAACCCTGCTGCTAATTGCCAGGCCAAACCTTACGGCCAACCTATGACCAAACCACCTGAACAAGTATCCTTCTGTCTGGTGAGCAACTTCTCTCACTTCTTCAGATTACTTCTTGCAGACACGTTAAATGATCGTGCCCTCCCATCCAAATCTGAAACCTTCTCTTCTTCCCAGATGCTTTTGTCTGGGAAGGGTGGGCAATAGAATTTGTTGGAAACGCCTAGCCGTGCATGTTGCTTGGGATTACACTTCCCAAGATGCATTGCCAAAACACACATGCATTCTAGAAGGGGAGTGAGCAGGCATAAAAAATTACAAGCCAGTTTAGAACTCTTGAAAACGGAGTGTTCTGGTGAGACTCATCACTGCCAATCTGGTTCAGCATAGAGGACTGCCAATGCCAACTTGCAAAATTCCCGGAGATTTAGGGGGCAGTGCCCGGGGACGGAAAAGTCTGGGGGAAGGAGGGAGCTCAGTAAGGATATGATGCATAAGGTAAAGGTAAAGGTTCCCTTGCTCGAAAGCCAGTCGAATCCGACTCTAGGGTTGCGGTGCTCATCTCCGTTTCAAAGCCGAAGAGCCAGCGCTGTCCGAAGACATTTCCGTGGTCATGTGGCCGGCATGACTAAACACCAAGGCGCACGGAACGCTGTTACCTTCCCACCCAAGTGGTACCTATTTATCTACTTGCAATTTCTTGCTTTCGAACTGCTAGGTTGGCAGGAGCTGGAACTAGAGACGGGAACTCACTCCGTCTTGCGGCACCCGGGTCTCGAACTGCTGAACTACTGACCTTCCACAGCCTGCAGTTCAGCGTCTTAACCACTTGAGCCACCGCAGCATGATGCATAATGATGCATAATTTCCACTTCCCCCAGGAGGACTGATCTCGGCTTTCTGGACATCAGCTATAATTCTAGGAAAACCCTAGACCTCACCTTGACTCTGGTAACCCTAGTTCAGGATCAAGCCAAGGGCAGTTCAGATACCACCGATACAAACATTCCCAACACGAATTAAATCACACACAATTTCCCCAAAGCTTTCTTGTGAATCTGTTTTCCCAAAATGACTTACAGCATACTTTCAATGAGTCTACGAAGCCTGATGCTCAGACTGATGGGGGATAAAATGATTCATTCCCCTTTAAAAAGGATGGTGAGATTGTTCAATCTGCCAAAAAAGAGAGCACCACATGAATCAGATAGCCAGTTAGGGGATACATAAATCATAAACAGGATGAATCCATGGAAACTAACAAGACAATAAACAAAAGACAGAAACTGGCCACACATGTGCAGGGGAAGGGATAAGCCTGTAATCATCTGCTACCTGTTTCACCGTATTGTGCAAACAGTAGAATAAGGGACAGATTGCATGCCAAGTGTGACAGGCGTTGTGCCCAACATTCCCATTAGGTAGATGAGATGCAAAATAGCAAAGAGAGTTATTCAGTCACGGAGAACTAACTTGTTCCAAGGGAGATTCAGGTGGGTAGCCATGCTGGTGTGAAGCAGCAGAACAAAGTTCAAGCCCAGTGGCAGCAGGAGGAGGAGCAGAAGGAGGTTGGATTTATACCCCGCCCTTCACTACCTGAAGGAGTCTCAGAGTGGCTTACAACCCCTTCCCCTTCCCCTCTCCACAACAGACACCTTGTGAGGTAGGTGGGGCTGAGAAAGCTCTGAGAGAACTGCTCTTTCCAGAACAGCTCTGAGACAACTGTGACTGACCCAAGGTCACACCAGCAGCTGCAAGTGGAGGAGCAGGGAGTTAAACCCGGTTCTCCCAGATCAGAGTCCATGCTCCTAATCACTACACCAAACGGGCTGTCTTTAAGACCAACAAAGTTTTATTCCAGGTATAAGTTTTGTGTGTGCACGCGCTTCTTCAGATATACATTTCAGATACATACTTGATCCAGATACACGCTTCAGATACATACTCGAACTTTGTACCAACGGAGACTCTGAATATATTTATTTGTCTATTTCAGTATGTATGCCCCGCCTCTCCCTTGTGGCTCAGTTCTCAAAACCATTTGCAATACAATAAAAACAAAACTATGAACCCCCACCGAAGAAGGTACTTGCTGCCAAAGTCCTGTTAAAAGCTCTCGCGGGTAAAACGGCCTTAATGTGTCTCCTGCAAACTTCTACAGTTGCTGTCCTCCTCCCCTTCTCAGGGAGCCAGTCCACAAGGAGGAAACCACTCTGGCATAGGAACAGGCTCTGGTGGATGCCAGGTGGGCAACTTCAAGTGGGATGACAACCAGGAAGTAGCCGCTAAAGGACCAAAATTATAACGCGGGGTTATTCTGCCAGTTACATGGCAGAACTTTTTGCTTGCAGAGTGTGAGGAGCATTGCAGATCTGCCATCTCAGTGATTCTTACAATGGTCCTGCAAAATAGGCAACTATTATAAGTGATAGTTTAGTTAAGACCCTAAATCAGTAACAGCTGTACAAAGTTTTATTCTAATTCTTCCCTCTTGATTGCAGATGTTGAGGGGACAGTGACTTGCCACAATGATTATTGTAAGCTGCCTGGAACTATTAGGAAATGGGGACAGTAAATGTTTCAATCAATCAATTGTCAAGGTAAGGTTGCCAGCCTCCAGGTGGGGCCTGGAGACCTCCCAGAATTACAGCTGATCATAAACAGGATGAATCCATGGCAACCAACAAGAACAATAAACAAAAGACAGAAACTGGCCACACATGTGCAGGGGAAGGGATAGATCAGGTTCCCTGGAGAAAACAGCTGCTCTGGAAGGTGCATGATCCATCCCCAAATCTCCAGGAATTTCCCGCCCCGTAGTTGGCAACCCTCTGCCAAGGCCACCTAATGACTTCTGAATAAAAGATTAGAAGTGGACTGGGCCACTGGGTAGTTCCAACAGCTTAGTTTCTTGTACCACCTCTCATGGTCTACCCTTTCTTGTGTTCTCTCTACCACCAACCTGATTGCACATCTTCAGATGCTAGCATCTTACAGATGCCCTGAAATATGTTCAGAATTTAAGCCAGCTCTCCCTTAATAGGGACTCTGCCTGTCTGAAGAATAGTCACGGGGAAGCTATGCTGTTACCAGGAGTTAGGCCTTGCTGTATCACCAGAGCTCCTTACTGACCCCTAGTGTTGCCAGATCCCCTCTGGCCACCGTCGGGGGATGTGGGGGTAGGGTGGCCAGATCCAGGTTGGGAAACTCCTGGAGACTTGGGGATGGAGCCTGGGGAGGATGGGGACCTCAGTGGGGGGCAATGCCATAGAGCCCACTCTCCAAAGCATCTGTTTTCTCCAGGAGAACTGATCTCTGTAGCCTGGAGGTGAGCTGTGATTCCGGGGGATCCCCAGGTCCCACATGGCAGATGGCATCCCTACTGACCTCCTTCATGTTTGTGTGTGATGTGTTTTGTTTTTAAAGCTCGCTTTAGTATGTTTTATTGTCCTCCAGCTTGGGGGCTGTAAACTGTGTAGGAAAGGTGGCATAAATATGTTTTAAATAAACCAATAACTAATTCTAGAAAGAAAGCTGTTTTCATTTCCTCTTGAGCCAGTTTGGTGTTGTGGTTAAGTATGCCGACTCTTATCTGGGAGAACCGGCTTTGATTCCCCACTCCTTTACATTCAGCTGCTGGTGTTGCCTTGGGCCAGTCACAGTTTTCTCAGAGCTGTTCTCTCAAGAGCAGTTCTCAAAAGAACTCTCTTAGCCCCGCCTACCTCACAGTTGAAGTTGAAGCTCAAATACTTTGGCCACCAAATGAGAAGGGAGCATTCACTGGAGAAGACCTTGATGCTGGGAAAGATTGAAGGTCAAAGAAGAAGGGGACGGCAAAAGATGAGATGGTTAGACAGTGTCATCGATGCAACGAACATGAAATTGAGCAAACTTCAGTGGACAGTGGAAGACAGGAGGGCCTGGCGTGATCTGGTCCATGGGGTCACGAAGACTCAGACTCGACTGTGCGACTGAACAACAACACCTCACAGAGTCTCTGTTGTGGGGAGGGGAAGGGAAAGGAGTTTGTAAGCCACTCTGAGACTCTGAGTGAAAGGTGGTGTATAACCTAATTTCTTCTTCATCTTCTGAATCCAGGGCCCATTCAAAAATAAATCTACCTCAGCCTGCCAAAAGCTCTCTCACCAGTCTGTTCTGTATTACTGAGGTGGTAAAGCCCACAAAATCAAAATTAACACACATACAGACCGTTGGTCAATCGTTCACGTCAGGTAAGGAAGAGGGGAGAACCTGCGAGTTGACTAGCAGCAGCCAAAGTACATTTGGCTGTGTTTGAGTGTCCTCTGCTTACTGGCATTTAAAGCCTGGGTGGAGTATTCTGTGCAGATGGAGCAGCAAGAATGAGGAAATAGCCCCCCTCCAGTGTTGTTTTGAGATGGGAAAATGATTTGGGGAGGAAACAGTAGTGTTTCCAGACTACTTGGGGGTAACCTTTATTTTTTAAAAAAGCCATTCCCTGCAGTTGCTGTCTGACTGTGGGGAACCTGAGTGGTGTCTGGGGATCATGGACCCAACTCATTCAAAACTTGGATATAGGGTAGCCAGGTCCACACACCACTGCCCCAGCCACCAGCAGAGGATGAGGGGTAGGGTACCCAGATCCGGGTTGGGAAACTCTTAGAGATTGGAGATAGAGCCTCGGGAGGACAAGGACTTCAGTGGGGTACAATGCCATACAGTCCACCAGTGTTCCCTCTAAGCTGAGTTGGTGTGAGCTAGCTCACTGCTTTTTAGCCTCTGGCTCACACATTTTTGCCTTAGCTCAAGAAAGATGGCCTCAGAGCAAACTAATCTATGCAACAGCCAAATCGCTCACTCACAACTTTAATGCCAGTAGCTCACAAAGTAGAATTTTTGCTCACAACACAGCTTAGAGGGAGCATTGCAGTCCACCCTCCAAAGCATCCATTTTCTCCAAGGGAAGTGGCCTCTGTAGTTGAACTGTAATTCCGGAAGACTTTGAGAGTGGAGCCTGAGAAGGGTGGCATTTGCAACTTTCTACGAGGTTGCAACTTTCCATGGTGGAGACAAGGATTTGAACCTGGGACTCACCACTACACCACACCGGCTTCCTGATGTTCTCTCTCTTATATGCCTCCATTCTTCTAAAGGAAAAGCTTTTTCCCCTCTGGTGCAAGGTGTCTTCAAAAAGGACAAGGGGGAACACATAGGGTTGGCATCTCAGGGCTGAAAAATACCTGGAGATCTTTTTTGGGGGTAGAGATTAGGGAGGGCAGGGTTTGGGGAGGGGAGATGAGATGAGGGACCCCAGTGGGGTACAATGCCATAAAGTCCCCCCTCCAAAGCAGCCATTTTCTCCAGGGGGACTGATCTCTGTCACCTGGAGACCAGTTGTAATTCCAGGAGATCTCTGGGACCCACCTGGCGCTTAGCAGTCCTTGGAACACAAGATCCCACCCACTGTTGTCTCCTCTTTGCGATCTCAGCTCAAGGCTTTCCCCTTTTGGTTCTCTGCATTAATGCACCGAATCCCTTCCCATCTCCTTATGTTCACAGGGAAAAGAAACAAATTATCTTGTCAGGTGCAAACCCAACGAAGAAGGAAGCCAGACAGGAGTAGCACGAAAGGTCTATTTCTCATTAAAAAAAACCCCTCTCACATCTACACCACAAAGGTCCCTCCGATTTATTGTTCCGTGTCTTTTGTTGAACCATAAGACTCCCTTTGTCTGCAGTGCGCTCAATATGCTTTCCAGCCCATCGCAACCCTATCGTAAAAGGAACAGCGCAGGGCAGACGCCTCACATAATAATTTAGCTCCAATTAAGGCAAGTGATTATTCTGAGACATCTTGTGATCTCTCAGCAAGTGCAGAGTAAATATAGAGTTGGGGCGCAAAAACCACAGCTGTAAAAAAAAAAACGGCAGGGACTGTGTAATTAAAAGGATATGATGTCGGCTAATATCTGCTGTACACGTTGCGCCATACCCAACAATTAAAATATTTGAGGCTCGCTGTGCTGTTCCAGAATGGGAAGGATGGAAGTGCTTACAGTGGCATCTAGGGTTCAGTGGCAGGCAGTTCCACAGGAAGCAGGATGATGAGAACTTCTCATGTGAACACAGGAAGCTGCCTTATACTGAATCAGACCATCGGTCCCGTCAGAGTCAGTATTTGTCTACTCAGACTGGCAGCAGCTCTCCAAGGTCTCAGACTGAGGCCTTTTGCATCACTTACTGCCCGATCCTTTTAAGTGGAGATGCCTGGGATTGAACCTGGGACCTTCTGCATGCCAAGCAGATGTTCTACCACTGAACCACAGCTCTTCTGTTTCAATCAGAATCCTCCTTATATAGAGCCATCTTAGGCAGTGATATGCACCACTGCTACCCACTCAAAAGTTTTTTCTACGATTGCTCCCGTTTCCTACAGTGGGCTTCCTAAGGCACCAGAAAGACACCATAAAAGTCGACACCAGCCTGAGCATGGAACAACTCAAAGAAACAGTACAAGATTGGAAAATGTGGAGAGAGCTGGCCCATAGAATTGCCAAGAGTCAAACAAGACTGAATGGCTAACAACAACAGCTCTCCCTAACCCCCACACGCCCAGCTTCCCAAAAGTGAGGCCGCGCTCTTTGAATGGATTTTGCTTTGCGGGCTGGATAGTCACTAGGTTCTTATGAAGAGGACTCTGTTTTATGTGTTCTAACAGGGCAATCCTAAAAGCAGTCACACCCTTCTAAGTCCATTGAAGTCAGAGGGTTTAAAAGGGTGTAACTCTGTTTAGGGTTGCACTGTAATTGTAGATGTTGGGGGCTGATCTTACGTTTTGCAGTTCTGATTTGTTGCTGCATTCCATTTTAGTGGGTGTTTTATTGTGCGAGGTTGTAAGGCTTCTGAAGGGCAAGGGAAAACTTGTCAATCAGTCAACAAACCAATAAATAAAAGGGCTTTTTAAAAACATGTGAGGCATGCATTGCTTTGCTTATTTATTTACTTCATTGATATCCCACCATTTCCCCACAGTGGGAACCCAAAGCAGCTTACATCATTCTCCTTTTCTCCCCGTGAGTACATGGAGCTGTTTTAAGTAAGGGTTGCCAACCTCCAGGTGGTGGCTGGAGATCTCCCACTGTTACAATTGTTCTCCTGCCAATAAAGATCAGTTCCCCTGGAGAAAATGGCTGCTTTGGAGGGTGGAGTCTGTAGCATGATACCCTGCTGCAGTCCTTCCCCTCCCCAAACCCCACCCTCCCAAAGCCCCACCCCCAAAATCTCCAGGTATTTCCCAACCCAGAGCTGTCAACCCCACACTTTATCCTGGGGCAGTCCCTCTGTCTGTCAAGGCCAGTCTTGTCTGTTCTGATTGCCAGCACCTCTCCAGGGTCTCAGGCAGAGATCTTTAACATTGCTTACTAACTGATCCTTTTACAGGTGACTGAATCTGGGATCTTGTTAGCCAAATTGCCTTATTTCTCTAATAAAATGGGAGAATTGGAATACTAAATGGCAATGGCTTTAATTAAGGGAACTTTAACCTGTGTATGCTGGAGTCCAACTTATCCAGATCCCCAGAAATGGACACAGAGACTAGATCTTAAAAGTGATTCCTTTTACTAAATAATTCACACTCATACAATATTAAATAAAACAATCACACGCTCAAATGATACAGAACTAAGAAGCTAGATAGAAAGATACAGTGACAGTTGCATTAGTAGGGAGGTATCATTGATGGGGCGATACTTTACCTGTCCGATACAACAAGGCGATCCTGCAGTGAAAATGGGGGGATACTTAGGGGAAAGGGTCATGTTTTGGCCAGCAACACATGTAGGAGACTCCAAACAGTGCTAAGAATGGAGCCAGCAAGGTAGGGTGGGGTCAGGTAGGTGGGAAGTGAGAGAGAGAGCAATGGGGAGATGCTCTCTTTTTATGCCCTAAAATGACTGGGAGGGGGATGCTCCACCAGTCACGTAGTCCCCAGGAAATCTAGAAAAATCCAGTTACTGATGGTCAGGAGGATGGGCTTAATGGTTGAGCAATTGCAATAATATTCAACTAATGATGACTCCTTTAGAGAGGCAAAAGAAAGAAAAGAGTAGTAATGTCTTAGCTCCATTGACAGTAGTTGGTCTCTACGACTTGATGATCGACAGCTGCATTATCAGGATGGGTGGCTGGAGGACATGACAGTGGTTTAATCCTATTATGGAGTCAGTTCTTTTGTTTAGGGTGAGGCTGAGTATGTGCTACACCTGGAGGTGACAATATGCAGAGGTGGGTGGGGAGGTGCCTGCGTGTTGGAGAAGAGGGCTTTCCATGGTGTCTGTGAGGAATATCCAGGTACCCTTTGCATAGCAAAGCTTCTCTTCTTAGGGAACTGCTGCTGGTTTCTGCGTGCTTGTGGCATCAGGGAGGTTTGGCTTGCCTTCTGCAGGTATGCAGGGGTGAGAGGCATCGGGTATTCCACGTCTGGCTTGGCACACTGCTTCAGGGCAAAGCTACCCTCGGCTGGGCATGTGCCTACAGTCCAGGAGGTTGGCACCCTCTTCTGGCTACCGTACAGTCCAATACTCCGCCGTACTTATTATACAGTCCAGTTTACAGGTATAGTCCATAGCCTTATAGATGTTGTGCAAGGCTCTTGCAGGGCAACAATCTGCTGCATACCAACAAGATGCTCTACCACTGAGCTACAACCCCTCCATTTTATCATTACACCAACCCTGTGGGGTAGGCTGGGCATTATTCTCTCCCCCACCCTCCAATCTAGAATATAAACATGAAGTAACTAGCCAGGCTGTACAGTGGATTTAACAACAGATCTTGTTTTCTAAAAGCATGTGCAGGAATTTAACTGTATGAATCAATGGTAAAGGGTTTACTCATCAAGTAAAAGTTGACAGAGTCTATCTAATTTCTTAATGGTTTGGTCAACTTTCCTGGACCATTCTGAGGTTCCCAGAATAGGTTAATCCAGCCTCTTTAAATATTCTTTGATTTGCATTTACTGGGGAGTTACAATCACTAAATTTAGCACAGTTCAGATGCTGTGTGTGTATAAAAGTATTTAAGTATATCTTCCTGATTTGATCTCAAATGGGGAACAGGGTTCAGGGGATTTTCTTTTGTGGATCACTTTTGTTGTTGTTGCTCATTGTTTTATTATTTTGTTTCATTTAAAAACTTAGAATCAATACATACATTAAGATAAAATGGATTGATTATCTCCCAGCATGCTGATTTACCTTTTCCCCTAATTCTGAATTCATCTCTTTCTTATTGTTTCCAACCGTTTTGATGATCTGCTTCTAGCTGGGGGGCTGTTATATGAATTTAGGCCTCTCAATGTTGTTTTTATGGCTTTTTAAATAGAAATCAGAGAGAACAATTAAACAACAAGAAACAGTTTTGTTTGCTTTTGAAACAAATTACATTTCATCTGTCTGAACAATGTGCAGGCTGCTTGCTTAGTGCCACCTTGAGGATATACACAGGTGAATTCGTACCTCAAGTTTTTAAATTTAGATTACTATATATTTTTGTGGTCTTGTCCTTCCATTCCTGATTTCTAAATCAATAAAATCTACACATGCTCTTAAACACAGTTCCTGGGACAATCACCTGAAAAACATTAATTATGGGCTTTAAAACTGCCAGGCTTACCCAAGATTGTATTGGTAATGATATCCATTCGATGCTACTAATTTTATGGAAGTGTGGAACTTAAGAAATGGAAAAATTTTCACAGAAAAATACAGCACTGGAACATTTTCTGCTCCACATCACTATCAACCATAGGCATCGCCCTTTATCTTTTCTTTTACCACCCAGTTCGACACAACTGCCCCAACCTGGATAGCCCTGGCTAGCCTGATCTCATCAGATCTCAGAAACTAAGCGGGATCGGCTCTGTTTAGCACTTGGATGGGAAACCACCAAGGAAGGAAGCCCAGTGTTGCTTTCAGAGGGAGGCAATAGCAAACCACCTCTGTTAGTCTCTTGCCTTGAAAGCCCTATTGGTCACCATAAGTCAGTAAACAGAAACATTAGCCAAGAAGCTGTGTTTCAGCATTATAATGCTGTTAAAAAATTATATATATATATATACACACACACACACACATACAGGGGTCATTTCCTGCAGAAGCGTAGTGGAGCGGTGCTCTGGCAGTAAGGAGCCCCCACCATTCCTGGTCCACCTGCACAGGTGGGCAGGCCAGGGAAGGCCTGCAGAACCCCCCACTGCCTGAGGGGATTTAAATGCCTTAGAAAGGTATTCTAAACATGTCTGGGTTCCCTGCCCAATGTTTGCCTCCCTGCCCTCCCCTTCTCCAGGCATGCCCCCCATTTCCCCTGAGCCTCTCCGCTTTTGTGGAGATGGGGAAGGGAAAAGAAAGCCATTCTAAACACGCCTGGGTTCCCTGCTCGATCTTCTCCAGGTGCCCCGCAGCCACTTCCATGCCTGCCCTTTGTCAGGGGGTGTGGCATATGCAAATGAGTTATGCAAATGAGCTCAGGCACCTCTTTTTATTACAAAATGACCTGTGTGTGTTTGTGTGTAAACAGTGATATAATACTATCAAAATTGCATTAAAAACCTGATCGTTTGGTAAAGAGGAGAGGGAAGGGGAAGTCTGATGCATGGAGGGTGGGTTCAGAAAGGGGATGATGGCACGGGCATACTTTTTGAAAACGGGTGTCTGGAAAAACTCTGAATGAAGAAGTTCTGCATTAGCACCATGGTGAGTGTAGATCAGCCTGGGAAAACCTTTGCACAGCCAGAAAACTCCAGGGAAACCACCGAAAATTCATACTCACTTCTAGAGGCACCCGAACATGAGCAAAAAACAACACAAAATCCAAAGCATCATGGATCCAGACTTGACGGGAATAACACGTGTGGAAAAAGTCTGGAAGACACTTTCCACTAGAGTTCCCAGCTCTGAGTTGGAAAACTCCTGGAGATATGTGGGTGGATCCCAGGGAGGGTGGCATTTTAGAAGGGGAAAGACCTCAGTGGGGTACAATGCCGTACAGTGGGGTAAATTGCCAGAGCAGCCATTTTCTCCAGGGGAACTGAACTCTGTTGTCTGGAGATTGTTTATAATTCCAGAAGACCTCCAGGCCCCACCTGTAAGTTGGCAGCCCTACTTTCCTCCACCACCCCGGTGCAACCAAGTGCCAGTCCTGAAAACACCAACTGATTTGCAGCAAGCTCATTCAACATGAATCATTATGTTTTAGAACAAAGATCTCAGCGAGATAGGCAAATCCAAGGAGAGACAGTGCTGGCTGATTGACCCTGACAATTCTGAGAAAGACTTTGTTCCCTGTTACACCTCTCATGCTCCTCCCTGCCCTCTGGGATTGGCATGATCTCTCCCCCACCACACTGCACATCTCCCAGGCTGGAAAAAACTGCAGTTGTTGAATTTCTGCCCAATATGCAGCAGTTCAGGAGACTTCAGGAATGCGAAGGATAATCATCCGTCCTCCAGCTATTCCCTGCACATCTTCCCTTTCTACGATACTTGATTATATCTGGGCTAGAAAAGCAAGCATTGAATTTGACACACACACACACACACACAAACCCACTCTTTCTAGTGCTGTGAGTTCCACTGTGTCGAGCTTTCACTGCAGTGCAATTACATCAAACAGGCCTGGAGCTGGCACACCATCAGGCCCATGCGCTTTGATTGCTCTCCACAGAGCTAACTGTAGAATGTAGAACGGCAGGCATTTGTACATGGCAGGCATCTGCAATCTACAGTTCCATGAGCCAAATGGCACCCAGTGCAGAATGAAATCTGGCTCCTTAAAAAAAGAAAACAAACTCTTGAAATTAAAGTTTGTGGGAGGGATAGGTAGAATAACCAGGATGGGAAAGAGAGCGGCAAGCAAAGGTCTGTATGACATTAAAGGGCTCCCTGAGACGCTTCACACACAGAAAGCCAAATGGTGAGGGCGGGCAATTGCCTGCAGTGTAAGTATGAACTATACTCTGATGTATGCCAGTGCACGAAAACAGTTACACATGACACTCCTGTGTATGTTTACTATTTATGGTGAGTGCCAGCCTGTGCTTGGTCTGTAGAAACTTTATGGATTTTTAATCGACTTGTCAGTGATTAGTAATGGAAAGAAAGCTATATATTTTCAGTTAGGTAAACAGCCTTTTTGATACCAGCCCGTTGTTGATCTCTTGCCCTGAATTACCAAGTGGTTTGGTTCTTTAATTATAAATGGTTCCTGAATTCTGATAGAGATGGAAACAAATAATCCCAAGGAAGAAGCTGATGTGAAACAGACTCTGGCTGTGATCACACACAGCAAAGAATCCCCTTTCAATCCACTTTCCAACTGGCAAAATCCAATTCGAAAGTGTTTTGTGATCTCAGCCTCTGTTTGTCGGAAGACAGCCCACTTGTCCTGAAAGAAACGGGCATCTTTCTTCATTTAAAGCTCTTCTCAGATCCGTCATTTTCCATTAACCCCTTGCTCTAACCCTTCTGCTCCCCTTCTCCAGCTGGAACAAAGCTTAAATCAATGATCCACAGCATGGCACCTGTATGCCACGGTGTCCAGCTCAAACCTCCATTTCATTTTCCCCAGGACATTCTATTGCTGATCTTCATTCCCCAGCAAAACAGCTTCAAAGGGAGACTCTAATGTGAAACTGAGGGAGCAGAGTTCACCAAGCAGTTTGACACCATCTCCCAGGGACTACAAAAGGACATGGCATTCCTCAGTCATTATAGGTGTTAACCAGCTCAGGTAAACTTGGGAAATTGTGTTATCATATCACATCTGCTGTGGTATCTGTACTGTACCTTATAACACTGGAATTTTACACAATTATGTCTTACTGTGTACTTCCTGCATTTCATGGCACCTTGACTTTGCTAATATATCTTTTTTAAAAAACAAAACAAAACTCCCTTTTTGTATACATTTAAATACAGGGTCTTCACAACAAAATTTGAATCCAGTGGCACCTTTAAGACCAACAAAGCTGAATTAAACTTTGTTGGTCTTAAAGGAACCACTGGACTCAAACTTTGTTCTGCTCCTTCAGCCCAACACAGCTACCCACCTGAATCTAGGATCTTCACGAGTTTCCTTTAATAGAAGTCCTGAAATGTTACAAATTTGTGCAGTTTACGTAAGACAGAAAGAAGCAAAAAAAAAAACAAAGAACAATTACAGCAAATGTCACTGTATGATAATAATTAAAATAAGTTTTAAGCAACAAGTTACATTCCCTGCTGGTGGTTTGAAAAAATCTTTACAGCCACAAATATTAATGCCTGGCTAGTGAGGGCCCACTGTGTGTACCTGATGAAGTGGGCTCTAGTCCATGAAAGCTTGTCCGGGAATAAAAACTACATCAGTCTTCTCTTCACACTTGACACAGTATAAAGGTTAGCTGGGGTCCCCATCTGGCAGTACACAGGATGGAGACCTTTGTACTCTGTAATGTGCAATGTGGGACCTTTGCTGCTGCAGGCTAACATGGCCACCCCTACATGATTTCCATAACCTCCCCTGGCTTTGTTTTAGTTTTGAACTTCAAAAAGTACTTTGGTTGAGCCAAGTACTTTAGTCTCTCTGTATGTGTGTATATGTGCTAACACCCTGTATAAGCATATAGTGCAGTAAGAACAACAATTAGGCTTACCGACTTCCCACAAGGTGCAGGGGTCTCTTGCCCCCAGCTCCCATTTCCCACCGTGATGGGGGGTATCGCTGTTTGGTGGAGGAGTGATGTTACTTGCAAGGAAAACCTGGAAGTGACATCAGTCTGCTCTAGATTCCTAGAGAGGCATGATATTACTTCTGAGTCTTCCCTGGAAGTGACATCACACCATCGCTCAACAGCACCCCCCATTCCTTGCATCACACCTGACTCCCGCTGGTTGCCACTGACTAGCAACCCTACCAACAACAAGGACAAAATGACTGGATACCCTCCCAAAAGAGCCATGGAAATGTGCCCTTAGTAACTCATTTTATACTTATTTAGTAATTGGGTGACTGGTAATTCTTTATTCCCATGTTGTGAGGAAATTAAAGTTGAGAAAATAAACAAACAAAAAGTCAGTTCTTTGGATCACACTATATTTTTTGGCAGATAAATGACAGGTTGTGTCAAGCTTCCCTCAGAGATTGACATCCCGGCATTTTTTGAGGGGAGCTGCTTTAATAAATAAACACCCCCTTCAGAATCCAGAACATGTCATGTCTTTGTGCTAATAGGTATAATCACTGATGCAGGTGTTCCCACCTCGTAGTATGAAAAAAAGCATTTGCCAAGCTTAAAAAACCTGGAGTAAGCAATATAAATTATTTCTCACATGCACTAGCATTTCTTGCTGAGACAAGTGAGGTAGAACTGTTTTTAAAACCATATAATTATGTTACTAGGTATCATTTATTAAATCACATTTCCCCCCGCACCCCACCCTCTCCTCTTTCAAGTTCTTCCTGAAAAAATACTCTTCTGCTTCCGAAGGACTGAGTGGCCATATTACTTCCTTCAAAGAAGGGTCTTTTGCGGGCTTAAAACAAACATCGCAAAAAGAGGCAGGTCGCTGTTAGGAAACAGGGCTCAGCTGAGATTTCTGACAAAGTTACTGGGTTCAAAAGGGGACTTGAAGGGTGAAAAGTTTTGCTTGCTCTCATTGTTTTATCCCTCTTCCTCTTGTTTGTGGTCCTGGCAGTGGTACGGTCTGTCTTTTCTTGCTGTTGCCATTTCTTCCCTTTCCTTCTCACCCCCTTCCCCTCAGAAACAGAGGGGCTGGGACGCAGGAAGCATTCCTCTCCCTCTAATTTTCCTACACAATGCTACTTACCTAAGGTTACCAATCTCATAATGAGACATGGAGATCTACAGGAATTACAACGAATCTCCAGACTACAAAGATCTCTTCCCTTGGAGAAAATGGCAGCTTTGGAGGATGGATTCTGTGTAGGGTTGCCAACTTCCAGGTGATAGCTGGAGATCTGCTTTTACAACTGGCCTCCAGAGATCAGTTCATCTAGAGAAAATGGCCGCTTTGGAAGATGGACTATATGGCATCATACCCTGCTGAGGTTCTCTCCCCTCCCAACCTCCTCCCCTCAGGCTCCACCCCCAAATCTCCAGGAATTTCCCAACCTGGAGCTGGCAACCCTAATTTTTATGCTCTCTCCCCTTCCCAAACTCTCCCCTCCCGAAGCTCCTACAAAACATATCCAAAAATATTTGGCTCTTTTAGCACCAGACCAATTCATTTCTTTAAATACAGGCCCTTAACTAGGGATACCAACCTTCAGGTGGTCGCTGGAGATCTCCTGGGATTACAACTGATCTCCAGATGACAGAGGTCAGTTCCTCTGGAGAAAATCACCACTCTGGAAGGTGGGCTCCACAGCATTACACCCCAGGGAAGTCCCTCCCCAAACCCCGCCCTCTTCAGGCTCTACCCCCCAAATTTCCCAAGTATTTCCCAATCCTACTTTTAACTGAGCAATTTAAAAAGCATTTTTAGCTGCTTCTGTGGTCTGCTTCCAGCCTCAGAGCTGATAACATTTTAGGCTGCTGGATAGGACTTGCCAACCTCCAGGTGGCACCTGGAGATCTCCTGCTATTACAATTGACCTCCTGATGACCAAGATCAGTTTTCCTGGAGATTATACCCTGCTGAGGTCTCTCCCCTCCCCAATCCCCACCCTCCCCAGGCTTCCCTTCCAAAATCTCCAGGCATTTCCCAGCTGGCAACCCTGCTGCTGGATGTTTTTTTATGCTGTTTTTATGCCCTGGCTTGTTTTTATGGCTTATAACTAATAATTGTATGCCTTTTTAATGGTTTTCTGGGACCATTTGACTTTGTGAGCCTCCTCAAGCATGTCTCTGGAGGCATATAAATTTTAGGCAAACTCACTCACAGCGGGGTGGGGGGGGTGTCTTTTCTTGCTGCAGTTATCATGGTGCAGTTGGAGAAATAGGTCAACTGAGTGCTCTTGTTAGTCATTATCATGATTCCTAGCACTCTGTAGGGCATTTAATATATCTTATGAACATACAGAAATACCTTACACCAAGTCTGGCCATAGGTCTACTTAGTTTAGCCAGGCTGCGATCACACGCAGAATTAGCCGCGCCATAGGCACGAATGCCGGGCGGATTTTAAGGGCACAATCAGACACAAACATCTGGGAAGTGTCCTGCACCCATCGGCAACCCGTTTTGCTCCGCCATAGAAGTAGGGTAAAAAGACACTAGGGTAAGCCTGGTAGCAAACAGGTTGCGATGGGCCAGGAATGGACTTTCCCCCGTGTGATCGCTCCAGCACGCTCCCATGGCATCGGGATGGTCTGATCAGGCCATCCCGACTCCATGCTGTTGTTTCCCCCCCTGTATTGGTCTGCGCATCATCATACACTGCATAGGGAGCACTCAGTGTGGAGATGCAAATCATTGATCCCTCATTGAAACACACCAGAATCATTGTGTCTGATCGCGCAGTGGCAGGCTGCCACCAGGGACTGTGTGATCACGCAAATGCAGGTCAAATGCAGGGCCTGCAAGACGGAGCTCTTCCACCAGGCCTTTGAGGAGGAGCCGCTGCCGCTATCATTCCATCATTGAGAGCCTATCATCCATCTGCCCCATTATCTGGAGAGATAGATGCCGCCTGTGAGCTGGGATATACTACTCCTGGTGCCCATGCAATTAAGAAATTCGCTGCCTATGTGGGATATCGTGCATCGTGCATCTTGGTTTTATATGAATTTTACTGTTGTATTGAATTTTTTACTGTATGTAAAATTGTTTATTGTTTTAGTTCTGAAACTCGGCTTGGCTGCTTGTTAGCCGCCCTGAGATACCAGATAGGGTGGGGTATAAATCTCAAAATAAATAAATAAATAAATAAATAAATATAAATATAAATAAATTCCTACGGAGCAAATAGCCTCACTTCTCCCATGTGTTATCTTGCACGTGTGACCACAACCCCAGTTTGGTGTAGTGGTTAATAGTGGCAGACTCGGACTTTTGGTTCATGGCAACTCGCTAGCAGATGTGCCTCCCGGTCGATCCAGGGGCCCGATCTGCGTGCTAGCAGTTTGGAGGGGGGGGGATCATCCGCTACCCCCCGGGAGCCTTTGGGGAAAGGCTCCTAGCCATGGGGCTTTTGAGGGGTTGCCTCTTCTCCAGCGCGATGCTGGAGAATCAAGGCACTCCTCCGCCCCAACGGTCCAGCTGCTATGCGTCCATATGGAACTAGAGTTGTTGGCCGAAACAAGCGTTGGAGACTGAGCGACTAAAATGAACTGAAGCGAGGTCGCAAGACCAGCAATGAGCAGTGAGCTGAGTAAAGGTGAGAAGACAGTATTTTAAAAAGAAAGCACCCTCCTTGGGATCGGCGTGGGAAGCGAGCGGGGGAGGGGCCCCTCCCAGACGCAGAGACTTAAAAGCAGTACAGCAAGGGGGGAGCAGAGATAAAGGCTAAGAAACCTGTTTTAAGAACCTTACCAGGGCACGTCCAAGTGTTTTAGAGACTTTCAGAGACTTTAACAACTTCAGTAAAAGTAAACAACCCAGAAAGATGGCGGGGAAAAGGCTTGAGAAAGGATCAAAACTGAAACCAGCAGGCGGCATGAGTCCGAGACCAGAAGAGACCACAGAGTTCTTAGCAGATTCTTTGCACCCTCTACTGGACCAGATGACTAACATCAACCAGCAACTAGTCACTTTAAACCAGAACTTTGCATCACAGCAACTCCAACTCTTGGAAACTACAAAAAAAAATGGAGCAGGTGGCTGAGGAAGTTTTGGAAATGGACATCAACTCAAAAAAAGCACGAAAAAAGATGCAAATGCTGGAAAGGAAGCAAGCTTCAGAAAAACTTCAACTGTTACAGCTGCAAATGGAGAGAGCAAATTTGGTACTCCGGTTTCAAGATGTTACTGAAGCCAAAAATGAGAATCTAAAGCAACTGCTGAGTGACGCATTAGCCCCAGTGATGGATTTAAAAGCGGAATACATAGTAAGCGAAATGGATGTGGGCTTACTCTACGTACATTAAGAAGAATAATCTGCCAGGAGAGATTGTGTTGAGATTTTCGAAGAGGCATATAAGGGATTTAATCCTAAAAGTGACTGCAAGTACATCCTTGAAAATTGGGGGCAATAACATTAGAATCTTAAAAGATATCCCGTTTGAAATAAGGAAAAAGAGGAAGAAGTATAAGGACTTAATTCTCTTTTTACAAACAAACAGCATTGCATACAGGTGGTTGATCCCCGAAGGCGTCAAAATAAAGGATAAAAAGGAAAAAATTGATTCTATTTTTAAAGCATGTGAGTTCCTGAGGCTGCAACTGGGTGAAGCAGAAGAGGACGTGAAAGAAGAAGAGGATAGTAAATCCACTGGTGAACTGGACTCTGTCTTCCGATGAGGATTCTGACACAGAAAAGGGGGCAGCTGCTCCCAAACAAGGTTATCAACTGAGAGATCAAAAAGATAAAGCAAAATGAAGATTGAGACTCTGAAGGCTTTTGTAAAGCATTTAGCTTTAAGATGCTCTGGAGAGGGTTGTTGAACAGGGAAAGTGGTTAAAAGGATGTATAAACTAGCTTAATTGACCATGCTCAATGTTATATAAGCATTTTTAGACTAATATGTGTACAAGCTAAAATGATGATCTCCAATTCTTGGGTTTTTAGGTAGTTGTGGTTAACTTTTCTTTCTCCTTAGATGTAGATGTATTTCCCTCCCCTTATTTCGTTATAGTTTGTAGTCCTTAGAAAATGCAAATAAAAAATCTCCTTCGGGGGGCAAAAAATAATAATAATGGCAGACTCTAAAATGGAGAACCAGGTTTGATTTCCCACACCTTGACATGCAGCCGGCTGGGTGACCTTGGATCAGTCACAGCTCTCTCAGAGCTGTTCTGGAAAGAGCAGTCCTTGAAAGAGCTCTCTCAGCCCCACCTCCTTCACAGGGTGTCTGTTGTGGGGAGAGAAAGGGAAGGAGGTTGTAAGCCATTCTGAGACGCTGAGTGAAGGGCAGGATATAATTCCAACTCTTCTCCTCCTCCTCCTCCTCCTCCTCCTCTTGTCTGCTCCAACAATAGTTCTCCAGGCTACTAAATAGAAAAATGCCTTTCTTACCTTCTGTACCTGAAACCCTGTAACTGGAGGCATCATGGACTGTACTGGGAGACTTTTTGCATGTAAACCATGTGGTCTATCATTGAGCCTTATTTCTACCTGCTCCCAACATACTGAGGGATGGATATGCTCTCCAAATAGATTTGTGACTTGCTTGTGTACCTGAATTCTATGCAAGCACTCACTTAAGAATGTTGGACTATTATTATTTTTCTGGATTTTTGTGGACCTCTTTTGGGATTGAGCACACATTAAACTGCTTTATGCTGAGTTAGAACATTGGTCCATCCAGGTCAGGCTGTCAGTGGATCTCCAGGCCGGAGGTCAGGCCAAGGTCTTTCACATCACCTGTTATCTTTCTGTTCTTAACTGGAGATGCCAGGGATTAAACCTGAGCCCTTCTGCTTGCTAAGCAGATACTTTGCCATTGAGCCATGGCCCCTCCCTAGTTAGTTTCAAGGGGTAGCCATGTTGGTCTGCAGTAGAACAGCAAGATCTGAGTCCTATAGCACCTTAGAGACCAACAAGATTTTGGGGATATAAGCTTTCAAGAGTCAAAGCTCCCTTCAGCAGATACTTGATGAAGGGAGCTTTGACTCTTGAAAGCTTATACCCTGAAAATCTGTTTTTCTTAATAACTGGTCTCATCCAGTTTTGCCTATTTTGGTGATTATTTCCTGTTTTTGGTTTTGGTTGCTAGGTTATAGTTTTTATTTGGTTGCATGGTTGAGGAACAACAGAAGGCAACAAAGAGCTTACATAGCTTAGTGGTAGAAGTGGGTGTGGCTCAGTGATAGAGCCCTTGCTTGGCATGCAGAAGATCCCAGGTTCAGTCCCCAGCATCTCCAGGTAATAAGATCAGGTGGTAGGTGATGTGAAAGACTGGATGCCAGAGAGCCACTCCCAGTCTGAGTGGACAATATGGGCCTTGCTGGACTGGTGGTCTGATTCAGTATAAGGGACCTCCATGTGTTCATGTGTTCATAAAGAGGCCTGGGGAGTGGCGAGGCCTGACTTCCAGCTTTACTATATCAGATGAGACTGTCTTGCAATGAATGCGAGCTGAGAGCCGCCTACATAAGAGCTGTCAGATGCCTGTCAGCTAACAGTATTTGGCTGGTCAATTGGAAGGCATCCCAGTCCTCAGCATTACCACATAAAACAGCTCGTCACTCATGCTTTCCAAAGAGAGAAGCTGATGTTGCATGAGCGTGACGTTTTATTTATCTGATTTTTCATACGGTTCTATACATTTAAAGTCAAGTCTTTGTGCTTCAAACGAGAAAGTGTGCTACAGCATTTTCAGATGTGTATGAATTCTTCATAGTGGGCAGAATCTGATTACTCATAACTGAGGGACATGATTTACATAACGTATTTTTGTTACGCTTCGGATGTTCAATGAAGTTACTGTTCTGTGTTTGATTATACCATGAAAATTAACTTTTTTCGCCCTCCAGGGGAGGGGGGGACACTGAAGACATTTTGGTGCTGTCAGTTGAAAATCCAAATGGTACTTCCAAAGGTGAGGAAAATGCCATTAAGGGCCCTGGTCATACGGGCCAGAAAACGCAGGGGAGAGGCATGGCAGTTCGCCCCAGAGCTAAATAAGGCATGGTAGCCCGATCACATGGGCCATCGGGTTGCCACACTCCAGCTCTGCGCCCCGATCACACTGCGCTGCTGCAGCGTGGCAAAAAAGCAGTGAAGTGCGCATGCACCATTGGGGGGGTGGGCCGCTGTTGGTGTCTTGTGTGTGCGCATGCGCTGTTCAGCGTTGGTGCGCATCCCATGGACACTTACAACATCCGGAAACCCCAGGGACATGGGCGGGCGTCGGAAGCCGCGGAATACTGGCGCTCCCGCGATCAGATGCCAGCCTTTGCCCCGGGGTTTCCAGAAACTAGTACTTCAGACCTACTAGCTTTTTACTCCGTGTTTTCCACGGGAAGCCACGGGTTGGCCACGGGAGCACTACGCCTCCCAAATGTGCTCGTATGATCGCGCAGGGAAAGTCCGCAGGGCTCCAGTGCCTTCAGCGGGGCAAATGCTCAGTGTGAACGGGGCCATAATTTAGATACTTGGCAATTTTTGATTTTTATTTAATTATTTTCTTATATTTTTATTGAAAACATTTTAACCCCTCCTTATCTGTTCAGACTAGGGTTGCCAGCTCTGGGTTGGGAAACACCTGAAGATTTTAGGGGGGGAGCCTGGGGTTTGGGGAGGGACCTTAGCAGGGCATAATGCCACGGAGTCCACCCTCCAAAGCAGCCATTTGTTCCAGGGGAATTGATTTTGGTCATGTGGAGATCAATTGTAATAGTGCAAGATCTTCAGGTGCCACTTGGAATTTGGCAACCTTACCTCGGACTCAAGGCCCCAAATTTTCTACTTCACCTTATGGAAGGACTGCCCCAAGAAGAGGCAACATATCCCTTCTAAAAGGCAAAGAGCATCTTTTGATGAAAAATGAATGCTGGTCGCGATCACACGCAGAATTAGCCATGCCATAGGTGCAAATGCCGGGTGGATTTAAAGGGCGTGATCAGACACAAACATCTGGGAAGCTGCCTCGCACCCGCTGGCAACCCATTTTGCACCGCTGCAGTAGCAGAGTAAAAAGACACTGGGGAAAGTCTGGTAGCAAACAGGTTGCTACGGGCCACAGATGGACTTTCCCTTGTGTGATCGCTCCAGTGTGCTCCCATGGCATTGGGATGGTCTGATCAGGCCATCCTGACACCATGCCGTTGTTTTTTTCCCCCCGTCTTGGTATGCGCATCATCACACACTGCATAGGGAGCCCTCAGTGTGGAGATGCAAATCATCAATCCCTCATTGAAGTGCACCGGAAACACACGGCAAAACAAACAAACAAACACCACCACCAACTCACCCGCAGTTGCATCTGATCATGCAGTTGGAGGGCTGTACCCGCAGCTTCCAAGGTCTGTGTGATCCTGAAACTGCGGGTCAAATTCCTATGGAGCAAATAGCCTCACTTCCCCCCACCCCCAGCTTTATCTTGCATGTGTGACCGCCACCGCTGACTGGCCACATAGTTCCAGGACCTTTTTCAGAGAAAACAAATGAGATGGATTTATTTGGCCATGAGCTGTATAGTTGCAGCCTGCTGAGACAATTTTAGGCTTGGAATTTGTTTGGGGATGGGAACCCAAATTCTGATGCACATTGGGGGGGGGGGGATCATCATCTTCATCTTTAACTCCAGATGAAAATTTCCTAGGAAGTTCCAAGTTAGGTAATTTTACTCTGTTTAGTTTTGGCAGCCAGGTTTGTTTTTGCTAGACTTTGGAAGGAGAATTTAGCTCCAAATGTACAGGACTGGACTGAAAAAAAAAATTAAGGAAATTTATGTTAATGTAAAGCTTACCTACAAAGAGGAAAGTGCTTGATTCAACTTGAAGCTTTACTGGGGCTCTGTAATTAATTGGACGACACTGTAATCTTTATAATTGCCTATATGACGTTTGTAATTTTGAAACGCGTTCTGATGTTTCGAGACGTTAAATTTAAAATTAAAAAAAATAATAATAATGTCCACTTTGCATCCAGAGTTAACAGGCAGTTTATATCTCAGAATAAAATGAATAGGCCATAGAAACCACAAGCATATGAAGCGTAGGTGAAACTGATTCCAAGAGACTTTTTACATTGAAACTACAGGGAATTATAAAGGAGCAAGGGTCAAGAGGGGTAGAGTCATGGCCCCTGTATTTAAAAGCATTCCTCAGGAGCAACCTTTATGCAAGACCTTTGTGTTTGTCCCAGTGGGGCAAAAAGCAGGAAAATGGTCCGGGAAAGACCCTCTCCTCCCGTCATGCAATCATTCATAACTGAATTTGGAGCCAACACACTTGCTGTAAAACACAGACACACGACTTCAGGGCTCTGTATACCAGAAACTTATCTGGACCCAGTCACACGTGCCGGAAACTGCAGGGGGTAAACGAGGCTATTCGTGCCACGGTAATTTGACCCGCCGCTGTGTGATCCAATGCAACAGTGGGCGAAGCGGGTGTTTTTCCTTGCAGCCTGCTTCTGGTGCTCTTCATCCAGGAACCAGTGATGCAATCGGAGTGCGCCAGAGCGATCATACTGGCAACTCCATCCTTGGCCCGTCGCAACCTCTTTGATAGTGGATTTTCTGTTTTTGTTTTTTTTTTTACTCTGCTTCTTCAGCTGACTGCTACAGGTTGGTGTCGGGTGTGGGACACTTGCCAGATGTGTCTGTGTGAACGCGCCCGTAAAATCCGGCCGGCATTCATAAATATCCCGCAGCAAATTCTGCGTGCGACCAGGACCCTGGTTTGGCTGATGTGTCTCTGGCTCTGTGCAGATGCTTCATTTTTACCTCCTTTCCTTCCCTGTGAAGAGCTCACGGTGGTTCACCATTTCCCCCTCCCAATGCTGCAAGATAGGTTAGGCTGGGAAAGTGATTGGCCCAAGGTCACCAAATAAGCTTTGCAGCGCAGAAGAGATGTGAATCTGGTTCTCCTAAGTCCACCACTTAAACTGTTACACCACAATGACTCTACACCCTGAGCAATTATGACTGTTGTAATCCACGACATAGGCTTATGAGCCAGGCTTGCATGCCTTTTCTGTTTTAAAAAAGGGAGGGTGGCTGTTGATAAAAAAAAAATCCAATAGGTATTGCGTTGTATGCTAGCTGTCTTCTGCCGGCAGAGTTTTGAAAGTGCTGTGAACACAAGAAAGTTGAGAGATTATTTCGGCCGGTTCCTCCTCCTCACTGTAGCCCCCTCAACTCACGTAGCTTTTGGTCTTGATCCATATATGCCAGCGTGCTGCTCTGGTTGGCAGGATACACCTCAACAAACAGGAAGCACAGAAAATTACCAGAGAAATGTTGTGAACATTCGGTTTCTGGGGTTTTTTACTTGAATGTTTTGCAAAAGTCGGTGATTTTAGGTGATTTTAAGCAATTTTAAGCGAGGACACTCTACTCAGTTCTGTGCCCCCCACCTCCATTCCTCAGGTTGTCTGCATGATGTTTACATGTTTTCTTCTGTAAATTAACAGCACCTCCAGGGAGGTAATTAATTGGGGAGGGGGAGTGTTGGAGGACAGCTAAATCCTCCTCCCTTGCTCCATGGTCCCAATCTATATTGGCCCCATGCCCCCAGCTGCTATTTAGCAATAACAAATATGTTGGAGGGCCATTCAGGTTTTCATTGTTTGACTCTGGCTCTAAGATGAAAGAAAAATGCAGCAAAAACAGCTGCCGAAAACTTGTCCAACTTATTAAAATCTTACTCTTCAGATTGTTTGGGGTAAAAGAAATTGGAGAAAAGAGTCTCCAAACTCTGCTTAAAGAAAGAGGCCCCAAACTTGGTGCACCATCCTTCTGTGTGGTTTTGGAATTTTGCTGACTGCTACCACAAAATGGCTGCCATGGAGTTGGGGCCAATCACTCAAATGTGGAAGGTTCCAAGCCAAGCATCCTTCTAAAATGGAGGCAGCTGTTTCTGAATGGGTTCTCTCCTCAAACACAGGAGTGAGGCCTTGTGGGTTCTTCTGATATGAGGAGGAGAGATAGGGCTGCAAGCTCTGGGTTGGGAAATACCTGGAGATTTTGGGGGTAGAGTCTGGAAAAGGTGGAGTTTGGCAAGGGAAGGGACCTCAATAGGCTACAATGCCATGGAGTCCACCCTCCAAAGTGGCTGTTTTCTCCCGGGGAACTGATCTTTGTAGTTGGAGATCAGTTGTAATACCGGGAGGTCTCAAGGCCCCACCTGGAGGTTAGTACAAAAACTGAGGGTCAGTGTTAGGAAGATATGGAAAAAATATATGACACAGTGACATATATTTTTCCATACCCACCTGGAGCCCTAAGGAAAGACAGGACTGGTTCTTTGCTTCGAGGAAGAAGGAAACACATTAGCAGGCACCATTTGGCCCACAGGCACCACATTAGGGAGTACTACTGACTAAATGCATGGTTTGGACCGCAGCACCAATGGGCTCAGCTGCAAGAAGCAAAGACTTAAGAGTGGAGCTTTTTAACCCTTTTGGCACAGTTATTTCAGCCCGGTGAAAAAATCCACCAGAAGGTTTTTTTTATTCTTCATGGGGAAAACTGGATTACTGTATTTCTCCCCTCTCAGTAGACATAAAACTGCCTCAGAAGGTGGCTTCCTTCAATAAGGAAAGGATGAGGAAGGCTATATGTACCGTTTTGCCCTTCAAAAATATAGCCCAGGCCACTGGGTTTGGAAAAGAAAAAAAAAAGTGGGATTGTGGAATTAGCTTGTAGTCAGGCCCCAAGGGAATGTAGAGTGGGGCCATCCACACACATACAAACAAACACACATGTTGTTGCAGGCCACATGTGATTGTTCCTCAGGAGCACCACCGTTTCTGGCCAGTCCGCTGGTTCCAGGACAACAGTTGCTATCAGCAGTTTAATGAGCCCATGCGGTCATGAGGCATGTCAAAGGCACATGTCCTTTTGTTCAGGAAAAATGCAAGAGGGCAACTTGATGTCACGTCTTGATAATTATTAATAATTATTGGATTGATCCAACCAGCACCGCCACCACCCAGAAGAATGCATTTGCACACACGAAAGGAGAGCGCGGTTTCTGCAAATGCAGCCCTCCCCATGGATCACTTCAGTACAGAGCTGCCTACTTTGGTTTGAGAAATTCCTGGATATTTGGGCATGGAGCCTGGAAAGAGTGCAGTTTCGGGAGGGGAGGAACCTCAGTGAGGTATAATGTCATAGACTCACTCCATCCTTCCAAGCAGCCATTTCCTCCAGTGGAACTGAGCTTTATTGTCTGGAGATAAGTCGTAATTCCAGGTAGCGTTGCCAGGTCCCCACAGCTGCTGGCGGGTGATGGGGTTGCTGGATCCGTCTTGGGAAACTCCTGGAGATTTGGGGGCGGAGCCTGGGGAGGACAGGGACCTCATTGGGGTACAATGCCATAGAGTCCACCCTCCAAAGCAGCCATTTTCTCCAGGGGAACTGATCTCTGTAGTCTAGAGAAGAGCTGTCATTTCGAGGGATCCCCAGGTCCCGACCTGGAAGCTGGCATCCCTAATTCCAGGGGATCTCCAGGTTCCACCTGGACACTGGCAACTCTACTCCTGGATGGCTCTTTAGGAACATAGAGGGCTGCAGCAGGAAAGTACAGAAGATTCACGCTGGGAGCAGGGTCTGCTTGGGACTCTACATCCTGCTCCTCATGATAAGAGGATTTAAAAAAAAACACGATTGTGACACAGTCTGTCAGCTTTGAGCAATTTACGGTGCAATCCAAAACAGAGTTACACCTTTCTAAGCCCACAGACTTCAGTGTCCATGGAAGGACGTGACTCAGTTTAGGATTTGCACCGTTCGCCTCAAATGTAGCCGAAACTGCGTCCAAGAGCGAGTGAAATCTGCTCATTGGAATTGTGTCGCAAGTGACTTGGAACAGACACTTTTCTCTTCAGGAGAAGAGGGCAGGGCCTGATAATAAACTCACTGCACTTTGCTGAGCCACTCCGGTGATAACTGCTGTTGTAATTTGGACATTCCAGGATGATCCCCCAGAACTGCTGCATTATTTCGTAACCGACCGCAAATTGGGAGAGCCGCTGAGAGGCCGCGGAGTTCTTTGGAAGCTGTTTGCGCTAGAACTTCTCATACAAAATGCACTGCTGGCACAGGAGACATATTAAGTAAAATTACTAGCAGTCGTGGTAATAATACTTGGGTTTACGATGCAGCCTGGCATGTGGTGATTCATAAGGGCAGCATCCTCCTCCTGGCAGGTCCATCCTGTTGCGCTGCTATGTTTACAGCAGTATGACAAGGGATAAGTAAGGAGATACTGATCTCCCTGGCTCCACGATGGACCAAAGACTTTCGGGATGGGAGCGTGAACATGACACAGTCTTCCACCAATCATTATGCTCTCTCTCTACCCATTTCTTTCCAATGTAACTACCGTTCTGCCATTCTTATTAATATGCTAACAAGGCACGCTTGGCTGCGGAGGTTACGGTAAATTGGGCATAGAATATTAGAGGGTTGCCCAATACCTGTTGAAGGAACTACACTGCGGTTGTACCTTTCCCAGCACAGAAGGAGAAATATAGTCATGGCCTCTGCTGTCCTGCCCTCTTCTTATTCTGCCGTGCACTCCTTCCCTTACATGAAATGCCCCTGCCAGCACCTGGGGAAGGGGCAGCCAACAGGTTTATGGAAGGAAGGAAGGAAGGAAGGAAGGAAGGAAGGAAGGAAGGAAGGAAGGAAGGAAGGAAGGAGGAAGGAGGAAGGAAGGAAGGAAGGAGGGAGGAAGGAAGGAGGGAGGAAGGAGGGAGGGAAGGAAGGAAGGAAGGAAGGAAGGAAGGAAGGAAGGAAGGAAGGAAGGAAGGAAGGAAGGAAGGAAGGAAGGAAGGAAGGGGAGGCCTTGTATGCCATTGAACTAGGCAGCAGATACAGTGGGAATCTCAAGCTTGCATTTGCAACCCTAAATATATAATGCACACAATGGGCAGGGGAGGATGGACTCTGTGCTGAAATATACTCAGAGTTTTGCACCAAGAGAAACTGGGCAGCTATATTGGTTCTGCTCATATTTGGCCGTTTTGCTTTAATAATGTGGCAAGCCTCGGTTTTTATTCCAGATGGCCGTATTGATATCGTGCAGTAGTGTTAGTAAGGCCAGTCCTGTCTGTTTAAAAAGGAAAGCTTCTTATAGATGACCGCTACCCTGTATTGAGTGGGCTTTAGTTTAAGGGATTTTGATAGCTTGAAACCATTAAGGACCAAAGTAGGTGGGATTAGGGTTGCCAGGTCCCTCCTGGCAGACAACAAGGGATGGGGGTGACTTACCGTGTTCAACAGGGAGGCCTATCCTGATGTGCAGCAACACGTCTATGTCACTGCCCATGTGCAGGGTTGCCAGCCTCCAGGTGGGGCCTGGGGTTCTCCTGCTTTTACAACTGATCTCCAGCTGACAGAGATCAGCTCCCCTGGAGAAAATGGCTGCTTTGAAGGGTGGACTCTAAGGCATTGGACCATGATGAGGCCCCTCCCCTCCCCAAACCCCATCCTCTCTCAAATCCACCCCAAAGTCTCCAGGTATTCTCCAACCCATAAGAACATAAGAACATAAGAGAAGCCAATGTTGAATCAGGCCAACGGCCCATCTAGTCCAACACTCTGTCACACAGCGGCCAAAATATACCAGTTACCATCAGGAGGTCCAGCAGTGGGGCCAGGACACTAGAAGCCCTCCCACTGCTGCCCTCTCCAGCACCAAGAATAGAGTGCATCACCTGCCCCAGACTGAGAATTCCCATCTGTACCCTGTGGCTAATAGCCACTGATGGACTTCTGCTCCATATGTTTATCTAATTCCCTCTTGAAACTGTCCATGCTTGTAGCTGCCACCACCTCCTGTGGCAGTGAATTCCATATGTTACTCACTCTTTGGGTGAAGAAGTATTTCCTTTTATCTGTTCTAACCCGACTGCTCAGCAATTTCATGGAGTGCCCACGAGTTCTTGTATTGTGAGAAAGGGAGAAAAGTACTTCTTTCTCAACCTGCTCAATCCCATTCATAATCTTATAAACCTCAATCATGTCATCCCTCAGCCGTCGTTTCTCCAAGCTAAAGAGCCCCAAGCATTTTAACCTTTCTTCATAGGGAAGGTGTTCCACCCCTTTTATCATTCTAGTTGCCCTTCTCTGCACTTTTTCCAATGCTATAATATCCTTTTTGAGATGTGGTGACCAGAACTGTACACAGTATTCCAAATGAGGTCACACCAATGATTTATACAGGGGCATGATGATACTGGCTGACCCAGACCTGGCAACCCTACCCACATGACTTGGAAGTGCCATCATCAGTTCTGGGACATCGGGGCAACACTCTGATATTGGGCAAAAACTCCATGGTAAATTTGGCTTCTACCATGGAGTTCTTGAACACATACCAGAGTGTCGCCCTGATAACCCAGACCTGATGACATCACTTCCAGGTCACATGGGCAGTGACATAGACACATAGCTGCGTCTCCCTCTTTTTTGGAGTTAAGTTCCCCCCGCCAGCAAGCTGATTGGTGGCAGGGAGGTAGGGCCTGGCAGCCCTGGATGAGATCTTTGGACATCTATCATTGGATCTTGCTTGCATTTTTTGATGGATCAATAGCACCTGCAGGGAATCTTATCTGGATCAGGGCTCTGGTGCTGTCGTGGGTCTGGGTCCGGCTGCGGCTGACTCCTCTTCAGATGAGGAAGAGGCAGGGAACAGCTCAACCTCCTCTAGAGACAGCCCAGAGGAAGAACCCTTAACAGTACCCGAGGAGGAAGAGTCCGCAGCAGCTGCACAAGAGGTGCAGCCAGAAGGGGAGACAATTCCTGAGCCTGGGCCAGCAACCCCAGCTGCAGACACCCCAAGGCTAGACTCCCCGCCTAGTTCCCCTGAGTGCCCCATATGTAGGGCACATCAGAGGCTGACTTTCCAGGAACAATGGAGAAGTGCCAGGCTGCAACTCCAGCAACGTCAACGAGAGGAGTTGTAACCCTTTGCAGACTCAACTTCCAAAGGAGGGAGGATCTGTTTAAAACCCCTTGGTGCACCTGCTCCAGTGCAGCAACAACTCTGCAAAATCAGACCTGCTTCTGAGTGTGCAGCAGTCGCTCCTTGCCTTTGGAAACCTGCATTCTTGAAATGACTTCATGGCTATCAGACCTGTGGTTTTCTCACTGACCTTGATTCCAGCTCGTGTCTTCAGCTTCTAGCTTATTGCCTTGGTGGCTCCCAGCCAAGTCAGCACAGATGCAGAGTGGATCTAAACCTCTGCGCCCTTTTCCTGGTCTCATCCAACCCACTACAATTACTATGGATTCACTGGAACTTCAACAAGGTCTGAGGCCTTCCGCCAGATTTAGCAGTTTTATAGTAGAAGAGCCACTTATATTGGAGGAAGTTTCTTTAGGCTGAAGGAAGGCTTCTGTTTTTGCTACGTGGAGTGGCAGGATGGAGCCCATTATTTGCCCCACTGGTGGGGAAATATACAAGCTGCCTGTATGGTGTCTGAAGGTCTTCCCCAATGAAACAAATTGTCAGGTCTGAGGGGCTTGAGGTTGGAAAAGCAGCATTAGAAGAAAAGGCTAATCCATGTGCAATGGTTCTGACCCAAATTTAGGAGTTGCAGTTTACCAACAGAACCTGCTTAAGAAAACGCTTTGTGGTTCTCCAAGCATCTTGTCTGGTTTGGTCCTGAAGAGCTGTGTTTTAATTTATTAACATTATTTATAGTCTGCCTTTCTCACTGGGACTCAAGGAGGATTACAAAGAGTGGGTCAATACAATCAGCAAGATGGGGCAGTCAATAAACAATAAAATAACGGGCAAGTCTGATCTCAAAAGCTAAGCAGGACTGACCCTGGTAAGTATTTGGATGGGAGACTTCCAGAGAATACCAGGGCCAGGAGGCTAAGAGGCTGGAGGCTGGCAGTCAAGCCATTTCTCTGAATGTTCTCCATGCCCCGGTAGGAGTCTCCAGAGATTGCCATGACATATGCACACACAAGTGTACACACACAAAAAAATAAACAATGAAATAGGATTTGAGTTGTAGAACCAACCAGAAATCTAAAAAACAGAACTGAAGTAAAGCCTAAGTGTTACAAACAAGACACATTAAATTTATTAAAAATTACTTCCGGGCAATAGCCTAACCCCACAGACCTGATCCAGCCCAGATTTTCCTTCCTTCCTTCTTCCTATCACCCCATAACCAGGGCCTTAGCTCAAACTGCGTTGAGGATGACTACCTACTATTAAAGTTACTCGATAGTCACTTTTTTGAAGAGAAATCTTGTTGCATGTATAACTGTGCGTTCAACCTTTTGGCTTCCCCTTTCTCTTTCATATGCCTGTAGTCAGTTTGCCAGTTATCTGATCAGGAGGTGAACCGGCATGCAGTAATATGCATATGACTGGGAGATGAACCATCAAGTTGGAACAACAACACTACAGCCCCTTGATTCGCATAGCTGATCTTGGTTCTTAGTAGGTGGTCTTTTTTAAAAAAAAGGTTTGTGGAATATCACATTATTATTTAAGTTCATCGGCCCTTAAAATTTATGTGCACATGTTCTAGGAGCCGCAACATGTTCTACAGCTGCAGTTTGTGGTAAAGCAGGAAAAACCCTGTTCAGCTCCTTGTGTCGGAGGAGAACCCCTTGAACTGGAGAAGTCTCTGAATTGGAGGAAGTCTCCTTCTGCCAGTGGAAGGCTCCCAGGAGAAAGCTCCTGGTGCCAGAGGAAGTCTCCTTGAACTGGAGAAAGCCTCCTTCTGCCAGAGGACAGCTCCCTGAACCAGAGGAAGGCTTGCTGTACCAGAGAAAGTCTCCTTGAACTGGGGGAAGTCTTCTTGGTCTGGAAGAAGTCTCCTTGTGGCAGAAGAAGGCTCTGTGTGCCAGTGGAAGCCTCCTAGAGGAAGGCTCCTTGAGCCGGTGGAAGTCTCCTAGAGGGTGGTTCCTGATGCCAGTGGAAGCCTCCTAGAGGAAGGCTCCTTCTGCCAGTTGAGGTCTCCCAGAGGAAAGCTCCTGGTGCCAGTGGAAGCCTCCTAGAGGAAGGCTCCTTGAGCCGGTGGAAGTCTCCTAGAGGGTGGTTCCTGATGCCAGTGGAAGCCTCCTGGAGGAAGGCGCCTTCTGCCAGTTGAGGTCTCCCAGAGGAAAGCTCATCGTGCCAGTGGAAGCCTCCTAGAGGAAGGCTACTTGTGCCTGTGGAAGTGTCCTGGAGGATGACTCCTGATGCTGGTGGAAGCCTCCTAGAGGAAGGCTCATTCTGCCAGTGGAAGTCTCCTGGAGGGTGGTTCCTAACACCAGTGGAAGTCTTCTGGAGGAAGGCTCCTGCCAGTGGAGGTCTCCCAGAGGAAAGCTCCTGGTGCCAGAGGAAGCCTCCACTATTAATGGTGCATAGGATCCAACCCAAAGTATCTACTGTGAATTGCTCTGTCTCCCATCCCTCCTCATCCCTCATCCTATGAAGCTATTTTTCCCACTGGATTGCCATTGCAGTACCCTTAATTGCAAACAAAGGAGCAGAATTAAATAAAGAACAAGGCACAGCCAAACTCATGCTCCACTGGGCAGTGTTGGGAAACGTGCTTCTGACAGTGACACTGAAAACCAGTTGTCAGTCAAATGTAATCAAAAAGACAAGAGGGTCTGCTGGCAAGAACTGAATTTGCATTTTCCATTCTATTCACTGTCATTGGCTAGGAAAGCGTTGGGGCTTGTGCAGTGCTAACAAAGCTCCCCCCAGAAGCTGCCTTTGTTAGAGAAATATGGTGGGCTTTGGTGTTATCTCTGTGTAAGAGAAATATACCTTGTGGTCATGTGATTGTTTTGTGCACCTTATACAACTGTGTAAGTCATGGGCTGAACGTCTGATCTAATGGGACAACCATAATATTTTCTAAACCTACAACCGCTACCAACAGTGGAAAGGCAACTCATTTGGAGCTGCATGTGAGAGTAAAGGTAAAGGTTTCCCTTGCTCGAAAGCCAGTCCAATCCAACTCTAGGGGACAGTACTCATTTCTGTTTCCAAGCCAAAGAGCCAGCGCTGTCCGAAAACTTTTTCCATGGTCATGTGGTCAGCAGGACTAAACGCTGAGGTGCATGGAATGCTGTTACCTTCCCACCAAAGCGATACCTATTTATCTACTTGCAATTTCTTGCTTTTGAACTGCTAGGTTGGTAGGAGCCGTCACACGGCACCAGGGTCTCAAACTGCTGAGCTACCAACCTTCTGGCCTGCAGCTCAGCGTCTTAACCTCTGAGCCACCACAGCCCCTGTATGCAGTGTTCCCTCTAAGCTGAGTTAGTGTGAGCTAGATCATAGTTCTTTATCCTCTGGCTCACACATTTTTGTCTTAGCTCAGGAAGGATGGCTCCATGGCAAACTAATTTATGCAGTAGCCAAATCACTCGCTCACAGCTTTAATGCCAGTAACTCATAAAGTAGAATTTTTGCTCACCAGACTCCACAGCTTAGAGGGAACATTGTCTGTATGTGAGAATGTCCCCTTAATTGAATGCTTAAGTCATGCAGTATGCAATACTATGCAGTATGCAATACTGCAGAATAAAATCAATTCAGGGACAGTAGGGTATGTGCTTAACTGTGATCTCCCCTGGGCATAGGGTTGCCAACTTTGGCTTGGAAAATTCCTGGAGATTTGGGGTGGAGCCTGGAGGTGGTGGAGTCTGAGGAGAGGAGGGGCCTCAGAGGAATGTAATGCTAGAGAATCCACACTCCAAAGCAGCCCTTTTCCTCCAGGGGAACTGATCTCTTTAATCTAAAGATCAGTGGTAATTCCAGACCTCTAGGCTCCACCTGGAAGTTAGCAGTTTTATCAGGCCACTAGCTTCCAAGGGCTTGGTCAGGAAAATGGAACCAGAGAGAAGCATGAATGCCTTTCCCCAGCAGTCTGGTGTAGTGGTTAGGAGAGCAGACATTAATCTGGGAGAACCGGGTTTGATTCCCCCCTCCTCCACATGCAGCTGCTGGTGTGACTTTGGGTCAGTTACAAGTTCTTTCAGGGCTGTTCTCTCAAAAGCAGTTCTCGAGAGAGCTCTCTTAGCCCTACCTTCCTCACAGGGTGTCTGTTGTGGGGAGGGGAAGGGAAAGGAGATTGTAAACCACTCTGAGACTCCTTTAGGTAGTGGATGGCAGAATATAATTCCATCTCTTCCTCTTTCTCTTCTTCTGTTGGCCACTTCTGCCCCACCCCTCCCTGTCCCTGAACAGGGCATGGATTCAACAGACTTTTTATCCATAGTAAGACTATTCCCACTTGTTAACCTGGGACACATCCACACTTGCATTGGTCACATTCATGCAGCTGGGACTTGCACTGAAAAATTCCTCCATGAATTGCGCCTCTTGGGTCCAGTCTTCCTGCTCTCCATAAAATGGCACTCTGTACCAGTGCTCCCTCTAAGCCATGGAGTCTTGTGAGCAAAAATTCTATTTTGTGAGTTACTGGCATTAAAGCTGTGAGCGAGTGATTTGGCTACTGCCTAAATTAGTTTGCTCTGGAGCCATCCTCCCTGAGCTTAGGCAAAAAGGTGTGAGCTGGAAGCTAAAAACCTGTGTGCTAGCTCACACTAACTCAGCTTAGAGGGAACACTGCTCTGTACTGGGCAGTCGAACCTGCCACCTCACTTGGCCTGATTTTAAGTCTACTTCTATTCAGTGCTCATACTGCAATTTCAGGTGGATGTCCCTGTAACACTCAGAGTGGAGCTTTTCTGCATGCCTTTCTACAGTGACCAACTGTACAAGACCCGTCAGCAGGGGAGACATCAGTTGTGATGGTCACAGTGATTGTGTTGCTACTAAGACTGATAGGAGATGAAAAGGACAGAAGCGGACCAACTGTATGAATAGGTCAGTCAGCATTAGAATTCCACAGAACTCATCAGTCTGCAACTACATTCTCCTCTCCTGCATTTTATCCTCACAATGACCCTGCGAGGTAGGTGAGGCAGAAAGCGTGTGACTGGCCCAAGGCCACCCGGCAGTAGCAGAGTGCTGGTGGTGGGGAAGTGCTGCTGTCAAGTCGCAGCCGACTTATGGCAAACCCCATAGGGTTTTGGGGGTGAGAGATGTTCAGAGGTGGCTTGCCAGTGCCTGCCTCCGTGTAGGAACCCTGGACTTTGTTGGTGGTCTCCCATCTGAATACTAACCAGGGCCGACCCGGCTTAGCATCCAAGGTCTGACAAGACTGGGCTCGCCTGAGCTAGCCAGGTCAGGGTTAGAGAAGCCTATTTTCTTGCCTTACGCTGTGGGCATACGGTTAAGTTAGCCAAACATACTAAGCCTCTGGCCCTGTTCAGGCGGAGACTGTGATATGCAGACCTTATGATAAGTCAGGGTTATTCTGAATACCCTGTGATTAATAACAACAGCCACACATCTCAAGAAGGCTCCCTGGAATCATCAAGGGCAATTCTAAATTAACCTGCTGCTCCAAAAGACGTTTTGGCACTAATAAGCGAAGACGAGTCAGCCAATTTTACATTCATGTTCCCATGATTTTTACATATGTAAGAAGTAACAAGCTTTAAATTGTTCGAGCAGCCAAACACAGACTTTGCTTGTCTCCGTGAAATCCTTTCCCAGGGTAATCAAACCTTTTGAGTCCTTGTTTCTTACAATTCAGTCCCTTTGTTGCCAAGTCTCACAATTTTAATACAAGACTCATAACGATTAATATTTATTTACGCATCGAATCCTCAGGCAGTGGGGGGAGGGGGTGGGGAGAGAGAGAGAGCAGCTGTGGGACAAGCAGAATGAATCGAGACACAAAAGAGAAAAAGGGATCGCCCCGCACCCTTGCGTAAACAGAATTCGTGGAGCAAGTCCACTCATGAAAAGGCAGAGAGGTGATTTTCCCTGACTCCCCCTTCTGGCTTCAGCCATCCTCCCAGGGTCACAGCGTGTATCATTCCGGAGGTCTGACTCTGTATGAGTGTATGTGGGGGGAGTAGACTGCTGGGAGGAAGAAAGTTGGTGAAGACCTGGTTCTGCCACTCAGGGAACCTTGAACCAGCCTGGTGTGGAGCTTAAGAGCAGTGGGCTTTAATTTGGAGAACCGGGCTTGATTCCCCGCTTCTCCTCCTCCATGTGAAGCCTGCTGGGTGACCATGGGCCAGTCTCACAACTCTCTCAGCCCCACCTGCCTCACAGGGTGACTGTTGTGGGGAGAGGAAGGGAAAGGAGATTGGAAGCCGCTCTGAGACTCCTTAAGGGAGAGAAAAATGGCTCCAACCCACATAAAACCCTATGGACTAGTAACTTAAATGGTCACTTTATAATTTTTTAAATTAAACTTTTATTCAATTTTCACTAATATTTAGGACATTTTAGGAAGGGAAGGACATGGGGAAGGGGATAAGACAGAGGTGTCAAACTCATTTGTTATGAGGGCCTGATCTGGCATAAATGAGACCTTGTTGGGCTGGGACACATGTGTGTCATAAAATGTAATGCCGGGTAGCGGAGATATCAACTTTATAAAGGACACAAACACAAATGGGTTTTTTTTTACTTAAGATAAAAACATGCTTTGTCAGGGAAAGATGATAAGGTGTATCAAAAAAGATGGTGTAAATTTAACAAAGCGATAAGAGAAAACATGTAACGTAATGTAAACTCCAAATGATTGTATATGTAAAATTTGTCGTTCTGTGGTGGAAAATTGATAAACTATTTTTTAAAAAAGATAAAAACATGCTTAAAACATTAGCACTCTTGCAATAGTTTGTTTTTTTAACAGTGGCTGGTAACTGACCCCTCTTGCTCTGAATTACTGCATCCAAATGCCTGTGCTGTTGCAATCTTGAGTATGCTGTTCAGGTGTGTATCTGTAAGCTGCAAACCTTACGATGACGCAGCAGCAGCAGAACTGGAAGAAGAAACAGAAGACAGCCAGTTCTACTGTGGGCCTGGGTAGAAGCCCTCCGGGGGCCTGATCTGGCCCCCCGGCCAGATGTTTGACACCCCTGGGATAAGACATAAAGGAAAATTCCCCATCAAGCTTAAAGCTTTATTTCCATACCTCTTTCCTTTGTATAATTTCTAAAGCTATAGATGATTGATCCAATCACTAAAATCTTCTATTATGGTTCCTGAAAAAGTACGTGAACAGTGCATGCCTGGGGTCAGTTGGTAAACCACTCAGAATACTAGCTAAGCCCTCTGCCACTGTAGTTCAGACACACATCGCTGCACCACCAAGCTGTGCCAGTGTTACCTGGAAGGCATACTGGTGGAGCACCTTGCTGGCACCACATAGGTGTAAATCCGTGCCAGTATCCAGATATTACTCGTAACAGGCAGAGGGTTGCCAGTCTCCAGGTAGGGCCTGGAGTTCTCAGAGAATGGTAACTTATGCCCAGACTGCAGGGATTAGTCCCCTTGGAGAAAATGACAGCTTTGGAGGGGAGTCTCAGTGGCATCACATCCCTGCTGAACTCCCCCTCCAATTCTGCCCCCCAATCTCCAGGAATTTCCCAGCCCAGAGTTTACAGCCTGTGAAGCAAAGCACCTTCCCCCCACCATTCCCTCAAAGGTTAATGTGAATGGTGATGGGCTTGTATTGATCTACAGGTGTTGCTAATTGGTTTCTCCCCCCCCTTTAGCCTGGGAGCTTCTTATCATCTTCAAGTCCAAAGATGGAAGCTGAGAGCCAGTTTGGTGTAGTGGTTAGGAGCGCGGACTCTAATCTGGGAGAACCAGGTTTGATTCCCCACTCCTCCACATGCAGCTGCTGGTGTGGCCTTGGGTCAGTCACAAGTTCTCTCAGAGCTGTCCTCTCGAGAGCAGTTCTCAGTTAGAGCTCTCTCAGCCCCACCTACCTCACAGGGTGTCTGTTGTGGGGAGGGGAAGGGAAAAAGATTGTAAGCCGCTCTGAGACTCCCTCAAGTAGTGAAGGGTGGGGTATAAATCCAATTTCCTCCGCCTCCTCTTCTTCTTCAGCTTCTCATGGGAACCTGTGATGGGAGGGGAGACAGGGAGATGTGATGTCATCTTCTAGAGGATTCTCATGGAGACCCATTCTGATTGGATGCCATCATCATCACCTGACTTGATGAGCCAAAAATTATAACTTCATTAATAACTTACTTTTGTTAAGAAGACCTCAAATAGTACTGTCTATGGTTCTAGCAGTTGCAGGACATAGTCTTGGCCTATAGTCCATGGAAATCTCAGCCGTCTTCTTTCCTCCCAGGCCAAGGGCCTTCTATGTTGGGGAATACCCTTCCCTCTGCTCTCTACCTGTGGTCAAATGTAATAGTTTTGCTGTACCGGGTGAAAAGTTGGGTAGGATCTCAGTGTTGCTGGATATCTTGTTATTGCCATCATTTACCAGCTTTTACCTGTGTGGACAAGAAAACCCAGTAAGTGAATTTATGTATTGGGTTTTGTTTGTTTGTTTGTTTAACAATGGATATACCACACTTTTTCCTTTACAGGATTCCAGGACTCAACAAATGAATTAGAAACAAGGCAAATCTGCAGGTAACAGCCATTCATTCTCAAGAGCCATAAAACACACCAAATGCCCATTTCTTCTGAAGGCCAACAAGGAGTCATCTGACCTACTCGTAGAAGCCATTCCACAACAATTTGTCAAGGATTCCAAGCCTGAACTCCGTGGATCCCCAGGGCAGTAGTACACAAGTAACCAGACCACCGTTTAATTTTAAAAGAAAAGTTTCATAACGTTTACTTCAGTTTCTGTCAACGTAAGAATTGATTATGCACATACATACTCCAAAATCGTGCAGCAAGAAAACTAGCTCAACTGTCTAACAGTTCTTGGGGTTGTATTATATGGCACCAGCCTTAAAGTCAAGAGTCAAAGGCCAAAGCTTAAGCTAGCAATCACAGTTCAAGCAGGTGGTTCACACCTTTAGTCCATCAGGATCCCAGCTAGCTTGTTTTCTTTCAGGGTCATAGCTCAGTTATAGTTTTTAGCCCAGCAATCTCAGGTGATGATGACATCCAATCAGAACACGTTCTCAGGAGAAGCTCACCTCATCACCCCTGACTCTCCTCTCCCCCGGCCTACGGGCCACAGGCTCCCGCAAGAAGCTAATCACGCCACCTTCATCTCTGGCCTTGAAGACGATAAGGCCAAGAGACCGATTAGTAACCCCTGCAAGGTGGACATACCCATTTCTAGTCACATTAACCCCTGAGGGGGAGGCCAGCAGTGCTTTGCTTCACAAGATTGCTATGGAGAAAGTTCAGCTGTAGTTGTTTCTAGGGCCTTAGATGAAGCTATGTGAAACAGCTCAATATCCCGCAACGTGTGGACCCAGAATGAGTTTTTTTGTTCAGTGGTTTGGCTCATGAGATTCTTTTGTACGGCACTGCTAAGGGTACAGTAGTTCTACTGAGCTCGTTATGAAGCTGCCTTTCACTGAACCAATTAACCAAGCACAGAACAACCTCAACATTGCCCTAGACAGCTTTTGCGCAAGTGAGTTTTGACACCGGCATGTATCCTGGCACACTGCTAAAAAAGCTTGGAGCTTTCCTCCAGCCTAAGGAGGCTTCTCCAGCTTATGTGATTTTTCCTCCAGAAGAAGAGTCTCTTAAGTTGGAGGGTGTCTACTTAGGCTGGAAGAGGACTCCAGGCTTTGCAGAGTGGAGTGGTAGGCTACAAGCCGCTATTAAAACCTTGATTGTCCCTAATCTCTTCTTGAACTCATGAAGTTGTCTTATATTGGATCTGATCATTGGTCTATCAAGGATAGGCTTGCTTTTTCTTACTGGAGGCGGCTCTCCAGCAATGCTCCCTCTAAGCTGTGGAGTCTTGCGAGCAAAAATTCTACTTTGTGAGCTACTGGCATTAAAGTTGTGAGTGAGCGATTTGGCTATTGCATAAACTAGTTTGCTCTGGAGCCATCCTCCATGAACTAACTCAAAAATGTGTGAGCTGGAAGCTAAAATAATTGTGAGCTAGCTCATATTAACTCAGCTTAGAGGGAACACTGCTCTCCAGGATCTCAGGCAGAGGTCTTTTGTATCACTTACTACCTGATCCTTTTAATCAGAGATGCTGGAGATTAAACCTGAGATCTGTTGCTTGCAAAGTAGATGCTCTACCACTGAGCTGTGACCTCTGCTGTTCGCTGATATTTTGCCAGTTGCTTTGCCTTACTGTTACGTTATTGTGATTGTTTGTTTCACTGCTCCTGTCATTTTTGCTAACTAATTATTTTAATGCTGCTTGTTCTAGTTTGCATTTTACCTTCTGCTTTTTATTGTGCTTTTATTGACTTCTCTTCTCTGTCTTTGAAGCTGGGTTATCTATTACTACTATAAATGGTGCTGGGTTTTTTTTTAACTGAGAAGTGTGGCATAGAATTCTATAAAATGAACAAATGTGTGCCCAAGCATTGTCAAAAATGAGATGGTAAGCTTTTCAAGGCAGGGATCTCTATCTTGTGTTATTTCTGCCTCACTCTGTGTATTGTCAAACGGTGCTGATGGTGGTGTGTTCTGCAGGTTCTTACTGTTTGGAGCTGTTGTGTTACATTTAATAGTTTAAGTTCCTCCTGGATGAAAGCAGATGCAGGTTGGTAGTGTGTCTGCCTCCCTGCCCTGCCCTGACTCCCCCCTGCCACTGGGTGTGCTGTGGGGCCAGTCCTGGCTATCTCTTCAAGGATGAAACTAGTCCTGGTGGCCTGGTTTTTAGATCTGCCCCAAGATCCCCTAGCCCCTCCAGGTCAGATTTTCAAGAGGTTGGGTACTGGATGTATTTCTTGGCCAGAAGGCACCAAAGAAAGATAACATGATTTTATGTACCATAACATGTTTTCAGTGAAGTGCAAGAAGATGGGAGGGAGGGCATGTCTGTAATAATGTATTTGCTTTGTATGCACACAATTGGGAGACGACTGGACAGGGTCTTTCTTCAGGGACCTAGCCTTACTATGACTTGGGGTTGCACTAGATTGGGAAAATGGTATAGGGGAGGGATTGACTTCCACACATGCCTTTACTGGGCTGATCAAATTTGGAGCATAAGAACATAACATAAGAACATAAGAAAAGCCAATGTTGGAACAGGCCAATGGCCCATCCAGTCCAACACTCTGTCACACAGTGGCCAAAAATACCAGGTGCCATCAGGAGGTCCAGCAATGGGGCCAGGAGACTAGAAGCCCTCCCACTGCTGCCCCCCCAAGCACCAAGAATACAGAGCATCACTTGCCCCAGCCTGAGAGTCCCTATCAATACCTTGTGGCTAATAGCTGCTGATGGACTTCTGCTCCATATGCTTATCTAATTCCTTCTTGAAGCTGTCCATGCTCGTAGCCGCCACCACCTCCTGTGGCAGTGAATTCCATGTGTTAATCACTCTTTGGGTGAAGAAGTACTTCCTTTTATCTGTTCTAACCCAACTGCTCAGCAATTTCATGGAGTGCCCACAAGTTCTTGTATTGTGAGAAAAGGGAGAAAAGTACTTCTTTCTCTACTTGCCCTATCCCCAGTGCTAGAGCATATGCTTGGCATACAGAGGGTCCCAGGTTCAATCCTCGACATCTGCAGTTAACATGTTCAGGTGGAGATGGTGGTAAATGCCGTCAAGTTGCAGCTGACTTATGGTGACCCTGTGGGGTTTTCAAGGCAAGAGATGAACACAGGTGGTTTGCCATTGCCTGCCTCTGCATAGTAACGCTGGACTTTTGAGGTGGTCTCCCATCCAAGTGCTAACCAAGGCCCAACCCTGTTTAGCTTCCAAGATCTGATAAAATCAAGCTAGCCTGGGCCATCCAAGGCAGAGCAGTTCAGGTAGTCGGTGATGTGAAAAACATCTGCCTGACGTGAAAAGCTGCTGCCAGTCTGTGTAGACAATGCTGATAGACTCAGCGTCTGCTTCAGTATAAGGCAGCTTCATGTGTTCATGTGTGTTCAGATGCCCCATAAATTAGATCAAATTGTCTGGGATTCGGCTGTGTAGAGTACTTAGCATACTGGTTGAGCTTTCCAAGTCCTGCTGCCCACACACTTGGTCCCAATCTGATCCATCAGTTCTTTTCCTGCCAGCTTGTCAACAAGCCATATGCCCTGATTCTGTAAATATTTAGGAGAAGGATCTCTGTCAACTGGAGAGTCTCCTAGAGTAGCGCCTTCCAGACGCTGTCTGCTGCTGTTGTTTTTCTTTTCTTGCCAGGTGAAGAGTTAATGATTTATCACTTTATCCCCTTGTTCTCACTTATATAATGACTCAAGGAGCAACTGCCTCTGATCTAGTCAGCAGAACTACAGTGCCCTGCTAGAAAAAACATGTATGTATAAATTAATGACCTAGTTAATGCCAAGTTCAGCCATTTGTTTGATATCGGATAAACCACATCTTCAATTTGATGGAGAGGACTGAAACCCCACCTTCCTGATGCCTGTTGAAAGCGTCAGGACTTCAGCTTTTAAGCCTAAAATTACAAGACAGTGGGAGAGTCCATGGCTCATCCTAGCTTTGTGTTGCATCATTGCTCAAGGAGCAGTTAAAAAGAATGCAGAAGAGAGGGGCCAAATGAGTTTTAGAAGAACCTGTGGCGATTGTGACATAGAGGCTAAGAGCCGGCGAGATCCCAATTGAAATTGTGTCTCCCTCACGAATCCCCTCAGCGGCCTTTTTGAGAAGTCGTTACTTCTCCAACCCTTCAATATTTGAAATGTATTTATTTTATTCATTTATACCCCCCCTTTCTCCCCAATGGAAACCCAAAGCGGCTGACATCATCCTTTTCTCCTCCATTTTATCCTCAAAACAACCCTGTGAGGTACCTCAGGCTGAGAGAGTGTGACTAGCCCAAGGTCATCCAGCGAGCTTCCATGGTACAAGCAGGGAGTTGACCCCATGTCCTCCAGATACTAGTCCGACACTCTTAATCACTACACCACACTGGCTCTTGGTTCCCCTAACTCCTTACATAGGAGGTGTATTTTGAATGCAGAGTTCTCCTTCACAGGAGATTTGGATTTTTGGGTCATGGTCTAAATCTACCTGTTAGAAAAGATGGCTGCATTAATCTTCAGTTTGTTCCCTTTGTTCTGTGGGACAATGATCCGAATGTTACTAAGTCCTTGGCCTCTTTTAGTAATTCAGCATAAAATAAAAATTAAAAACTTTTATAATTAGAGAACAGAGTTTGAGTGCAGTGGCACCATTAAGACCAACAAATTTTAATTCCGGGTATAAGCTTTCGTGTACCACTGGACTCAAACTTTGTTCTCTAATTATAAAATGACCTGGCTGAATCTATTTTATAAGTAGTGTCATCTTCCAGGGGAAAAATGAGATTCCTTCCCCTCCTCTCTTTAAATTAGTGTGGTTAGGCTTAAAGCTATGGCTGATAAAGCCGAACTATCGAAGGAGAGAAGGAAATCTTCATTTTCAAAAAATGTACCAGCTTTTACATGTATCTACCAAACACACTTAAGCCAGTTTTACACTGCAGCTCTTTGCTATGTATCCACCATTGTTGTGGATTCTAGTGTGCTTTTTTTGCAGTGAGCGAAAAGTGTGAAAGGAAGAGTAAGGAAAAGTGTGCAGTGGACAACCCAGCTATCATGGTTTATCAATCCATAGCCAATCAGGGATCCAGTATATAACTCCAAGAGTTTAGGAATATGCATCATATTTATTGTAGGAAAAACAGCAGAGCAACATTGGTGAATGGCACTAAGAAGAAGAAGAGATTGGATTTATACCCTGCCCTTCACTACCCAAAGGTGTCTCAGAGTGGCTTACAAACTCCTTTCCCTTCCCCTCCCCACAACAGACACCCTGTGTAGGTAGGTGGGGCTGAGAGAGCTCTTGACAGAAACTGCTCTTTTTTCAAGAACAGCTCTTATCAGAACTATGGCTTGCCCAAGGTCAACCAGCCAGGTGCAAGTGGAGGAGTGGGGAATCAAGCCCGGTTCTCCCAGATTAGAGTCCGTGCATTTAACTACTACACCAAACTGGCTCACTAAATATTGTTAGAGATGATCTGCAGTCTACAGAGATTTGTCCCTCTGGAGAAAATAGCCCCTTTGGAGCACAGACCTTATGGCATTATACCCTGCTGGTGTCCCTCCCCTCCTCAAATCCCACCCTCCCCAGGGTCCATGCCCAAATCTCCAGGAATTTCCCAACCCAGAGTTGGCAAACCTAGAGACAGGCCTGTAGCTAATGCGGGGCCCATGGGGTCCACCCCCCTAGCATTTCTTCTGGGCCCCCTCCCTTCCGGGCTGGCCCCAAATTGAATTAACGCTATTAGCTTTTATTTAATTAGCTGTACCCCCCTGAGGCCCCCTCCACCCAAAATCTGTAGCTGCCTAGAGATGGCTGAGCTTTGACAATTTTCTTTTACATCTGTTGCTCAGTGTGGATTCAGAAAGCTTTATGCAGCTGGCTATGTTATGTATATAAAAAGCTGTTGGTCTGTAGGACTACCAACAGGACTATGGGGGGAAAAATGAATTTTAATAGATGTTTAATGAGATATTATTTACCTCAGTCCCATGAAAAGCCTCATTTGTCTATTTCCATATGTTGAGGGCCAGACTAGATGATAGATCTGTCACAAGCTTTCACCTGTTTACCCTGTGGCTGTTTCAGCTCCTGAAAGTGATGCAGGAAGGAAAGTTGATTCTTCCCACCCCCCGCCGTGCTCCTGAGCTGAATTGGACTGTGATGCATTGGGGAGGATTAGTTCCCCGTTGTAGCATCTGTCTGCTAGGTGGTACACTTGCCTTCACATGAGTCAGGTTGGAATTCCCCAACCTGACTCATGTGAAGGCAAGTGTACCATCTAGTTTGGTCTCTATTAAAAGGACAGGATATTTTTCTCTAGGTCTATTGGCAACTCTACTGGTCTCTCTAATTCAATTGAAAAGAGCAGGAGTCCAGTAGCACCTTAAAGATTTCAGAAGTGCACAAGCTAAATAAACTACAGTTTTAGGGCCTCAGATTAGGATGGCCCTCTTAAGAAGGTCTGAAGCAGTGACTCACAAAAGCTCACACCTTGCCACAACGTTTGTTAATCTTTAAGGTGCTACTCGACTCTTGCCCTTTTTGACTGCTGCAGACAGACTAACACAGCTACCCATCTTGATCTGTCTCCAATTCAGTACTTTCTGCTCTGAATAATGGAGGGAGAAATCGTAAAATAGGCAACTTGGAAGTAAGTCTCATTTTATTCAGTGGGGCTTACTACTAGGAAAGCATTTGTAGGATTGCAGCAGGAAGCTCTTCACACTCTCAAGATAGGTTCACCTTGAAGTTTTGTACTTGGGAACAGATACCTGTGTCCCAAATATACTTCCCTTTGTTATTTGGTACACCTGAACGTTACACAGTCAGGGCTGGATTTGAAACCCTGTGGCGTTACCATATTTTTAACCAATCTTGAAATATAGTTAATTTTGTTTTATTTTGAGAGTCTGGGGACCAGAGACGTAGGAGTGCACTGTCAGCACCATAGAGTTTCTGGCAATTCCTAGAGAGGCATGACATCACTTCCAGATTTTTCACAGGAAGTGATGTAATGCCATTGAGCCAATTTTTTTTAAGCAGGGATTGCCAACAGGTGACCCCTCACACACACCATAGCAGGACACTTGGCAACCCTACTTAAGAGGGCCCTCATAATCTGAGGCCCTAAAACTGTGGCTTATTTAGCTTGTGCAGAAATCTGGCACTGCTCATAGCCTCGCTGCTTATTTTCTCTTCCATCATCCTGTGTCTTTCTGTGTGGCCACAATGCATGGTTGACATAGTCTTAGTGGGAAAAGGTGATGTCTCGGCCTGAGAAAGAATCCTGATCCCACACCATACCTTCTCTCTTCCCTAGACACCTTCCCCACACTTTCAGTTATAAGCTAAAGCACCAGCATGGAAAACAGCACGAGTGGAAGTGCCCAATGCCGTGCCACGCTTCCAGAAAGTTTGGGAGCTTTGCGAAACCTCCTGAGCTCTGTTAGGTGATTAGCCTATCTCTCGGGAGCCGAGTTCCGTGCTCTCGTAAAGCCATTGTCTTCCATTCTTGAGAGCCTCTCCGCACCTTCGTATTGCACAAAAGCCCAAACAATGCCTCGACTCCTCCGCTTCCCAGAGTGAAAGATGCATGCACACTGCATTTGAAAAGCAGGATTTAGCAACTCCGACGTGGGCGACTCAAAATCCACCCATTAAAATGGAGCTCTCTGATCTGAAGTCAGATATGTGCTGCTCCTAGTGGGCAGGGAGCCAACCCCAATTAAGTTTTGCATAACCTGCATCTTCGGTGATCTTGATTTATTAGCTTTGTTTGAAGAAAGTAATAAAATTAAGGTTTGGTTTATCGTGTCTCTGCGTCAGGAGACACAGTTCCTCCTTAAACTTGCTGGTGTTCGGGACGTTGAGACCCTGCTTCTACGGCTCAGCATATCGTGGGGGGGGCACGGACCTGGAGCCCTACCCACCTCCATTTTCCTTGGATGCTTTGTTCCTTCCGAAATCCCCTGTGGCGCTGAACCTGTGGCTGGGTCTTATGCAAGGCCACCCAAGATGGGGCTCTCCGTCCTCACCCAACCCTCACCCCCTCCTTCCCTCTCTCTTCCGCATATCAGCATATGGGCTGGTTATAATCTGGTCGTGGATGCATCTATTTTTGAAAGCGGCAGGAGTTGAGAAGGGCATGCAGGATTTAAATCCAGATAGAGCTCTCGTTGGGATTGCTTTAGGTACGGACAAACACCAGAAGTGTACAGGACTCATGGCCTCCTGCTCAGCAGGGTTGCCAGGTCTGGGTTGCAAAATACCTAAAGATGTTAAAAGTAGAGCCTGGGGAGGACGGAGACCTCTGTGGGGTACAATTCCATGGGGACCACCCTCCAGAGCAGCCATTTTCTCCAGGGGAACTGACTTTGGTCATCTAGAGATCAATTGCAATAGCAGGAGATTTCCTTGGAGCCACCTTGGAGCTTGACAAGCCTACTGCTCAGGATGAAACATGGATGATGTTGAACGTTGGCTACTTAATTCAGTGCCTGATCTGGGTGCCCCAAGCAAGCCCAGTCTCAACCAATCTCAGAAGCTAAGGGGGGGTCTGCCCTGGCTGGTACTTGGATGGGAGACCACCAAGGAAGTTCAGGGTTGCTACGCAGAGGCAGACAATGACAAACCATCTCTGAACATCTCTTGGCTTGAAAACCCCATGATGAGGTCTGTGTAAGTTGGTTGCGATTTCCTTCCTTCCTTCCTTCCTTCCTTCCTTCCTTCCTTCCTTCCTTCCTTCCTTCCTTCCTTCCTTCCTTCCTTCCTTCCCTCCCTCCCTCCCTCCCTCCCTCCTTCCTTCCCTCCCTCCCTCCACTTATAACCTGCTCCTTTCCCCACCAAGCAGGGCACAGGGTGGCTTCCAACCATTAAATATACAATCAAATCAATGTATTACAATTTGAAACCCAGACACAATAAATTAAAACCTAAAAACCAGTCTACTAGGTTAGATGGTGCCCCCCAACAATCCATCGCAAGTGGGCAACTGAGCAGACAGCCAGCACAGAGAGGCTCGCAGCCCAACAATAAAGAGGGAGATCAGCTGATCTCTCGAACCATGACTGTCCTCAACCCTATGCCTGGTGGAACATCTCAGTCTTACAGGCCAGTCTTGACAGCAAACAAACAAACAAACAATGCAGTAGGGAGCAAATACAGCTGAAAAGTGCAAATATAAATGCAAGCGCCTGGTTTTTGCCTTGCTCAAAGCACAAGAAGGTGTGGTTTTCTGATAGATGCCAGCAAGGGATGAATCCAGACGAGCAGATAATTTTTTCTTTTACGGGGAGGGGGGACATGAGAATTAAACCCTGAGCCATCCTATGCGTGTGTTCGATCTTTAGTGTCTTGAAGAGGAAGTCTTAAGCCTCTGTTTTCATCCCCCCCTTATTGGCAGGCGAGGTGCCTTATCGCCAGAGGGGACAAAGACATTCCCTGCTTCTCTCTGCCCAGACTGTCTGCAACTCTGCCTGCCTGCCTGCCTGTTTGAAGCCAAACATTTGCTTTGATTCCATGCATGGCACGGCAGGCTGGCTTCCTGCCATGGTGGGAGAAGGCCTTAGCTCTGGCTTCTATGGCTTATTCCCGGGAAATGAAACGGTTGCACACAAACAGGGATCTTGTACAGAACCACAAAGCCTGAGACGAGGCAGTGATTGCAGGAAAGCAGCAACACTGTATTCAGAAATGCCACTTGGGATGATCTTGTCTGGTGGGGAAGATGAGCTAACTGTTGTGGTTGGTTGGCGTTCCTGACAAGCATATATCTACTACGTCAGCACAAGGAACTCTCAGGCTGGGGCAAGTGAGGCTTTGTATTCTTGGTGCTGGGGGGGGGCAACAGTGGGAGGGCTTCTAGTGTCCTGGCCTCACTGGTGGACCTCCTGATGGCACCTGGTATTTTTGGCAACTGTGTGACACAGAGTGTTGGACTAGATGGGCCATTGGCCTGATCCAACATTGGCTTCTCTCTTATGTTCTTATGTCATTCTCTCCGTAGCGCCCTGCAACCTTCCATTGTCCAGGGAGATGAAAAATATCCAATTTTAAGGATGTTCTCTGAAGATCACCAGTTCTGAGCATATATGGTAACTATGAATGGGTGTCTTTCAGGCTGGGCATTGATCAGTTCCAGCTATTATTTATATTTTTAGAAAAAAGAAGTTTTCTGCTGCTTTTCCAGCCACCTGCCAGAGGTGGCTAACAAATTAAAATAATAAAATAAATCAATAAACAGCACAGTACAGCTATCCCAACCAGCATAAAAGTCATCCCAGATGTAGCAATAATAAAACCACCAGTGAAGACATCCTGACCCCAGCACAAAACATTGTTGAGAACAAGTCATAAGACATCAAACAAGCGGAATGGAGGTCATGAAATAAAACAGAAAATGGGGGGGGGAAGCTGGGATTTAAAAAGTCAATTAAAAAACCTGGGCAAGCAGGAATGTTTTAGCCTAGCACCTGAACAGCAGGCAAGCTTTCAGGACTGGGACATTCCCAAGGTGGGGTGCCACCATTGAGAAATGCTCCCTCTAAGCTGTGGAATCCTGTGAGCAAAAATTCTACTTTGTGAGTTGCTGGCATTAAGGTTGTGAGAGAGCGATTTGGCTGCTGCATCAGTTAGTTTGCTCTGGAGCCCTCCTTCCTGAGCTGAGACAAAAATGTGTGAGCCGGAGGCTAAAAAACTGTGAGCTAGCTCACACCAACTCAGCTTAGATGCAGGCCCATAGCCAGGATTTTTTAAGTCAGGAGGCATTTGAATGTCTTAGGGGGGTCTGGCTAATCAAACTAATCTGGGGGAGAAGGCTGTGACACCCTGGGCTGGATGGGAAGTCGGGGGCATTGCCAGCAAGTCAGGAGGCCTAGCCCCGAGGTGCCCCACTGTAGCCACGGGCCTGGCTTAGAGGGAACGCTGGAGAAGACCCTGCCTCTGGTTGCCACTCATCTCGCCTCGGTAGGGGAGAGTACAGAGGTCAGGGCCTGAATTGAAGATATGAACTCAGCAATAAGGGTAGGCGAGGCGTCCCCAACCTTTCTTGAGCCTGTCAGCACTTTTGGAATTCTGGCACAGCCTGGTGGGCACATCCACAAAATGGCTGCCACAAACTGGCTGCTGCAGGAAGTGGAGCCAGCCACAAAACAGCTGCCACAGCTGACCTTCAGTCCCACAGTGAAGATCCTTGTGCTGTGATGGCAGCTGCCGCCACAGCAACGTTTTAAAAAATCCGCACAGCCAATCAGATCTCCAGTGGCCACTCAGAAGAGTTGCTAGGCAAAAGTCCCACGTGGCCCTGCTAAAACACTTGGTGGGCACCAGGAAAGATGTCAGTGGGCACCATGTTGGGGACCCCTGGAGTAGGCGGCAGTCCTTAGGGTACCTTAGCAACACAACCCTGATTTTTTTTAAAAAAAAGATTTAATTTTCATAAATGCTCACCAACTTGCAGAGAGGTGCTGAAGAAATTAACCATAAGGGCTTGTGAGGGGGATCTGAAACTCTTCTTCCAAGAGCCTCGCAGTGACTCCATTTTAGTTGTTACCACGATGCCCCTTGGTTCCAAAGAGGTTTATAATTTATAAGGACTGTCATGGATACACTGATGCTAATGCCATCAATTCCTGAGCCACCACAAGCCGGCCGAGTCTTGTTAAAGCATCTCCACAAATGGCATGCTTTGACATTCAAATATATCGGATTGCATTTGACATGCTTGCTTTGAGTGCCGTCTTCTCCACAGCCTCGCACAAAACACACCGTCAGGTCTGTTGACAAAATAACGTTTTACAAAGCTCCAAAGAAATGTCAACAAAACCATGGTTTTTTTTAATCCAAATGGGATACCCCCCCCCAAAGCAGCTGATTCACTCTCCCTATCTGGTCGTGGAACAGAACCCCAGACGAAGCACGCCAATGTGGTTTACCACCCCAAACAGCTTGAATTTGGACTGTCACAGCCCGACAACAAACTGCTCAGGAAATGCCTCCTGAAATCCTCCCAGGAATTCTTTGGCAAATAATTTCTGATGACAAATAAGTCAGAGGAAAATCATTATCGGCTTTGCCAAGATGCACCGAGGCAAGAGGTGCGAAATAAATGATTTATGAGTAAGTTCCCAAAAACTGTGAAAAAGAAGGGGAGGGCAAAAAGCCACCCAGACACTAAATAAAAGACGGGAGAGCAAAACGGGGGCTCCACGGTGACAGTGGAAGGGATTCCAGGAATTCTGCATTTGAGGCCACTTGTGATTTGTTATCAGAAGCACACCCAAGCAGTAAATGCACGCTGTTCACACACAAATTGAACTCTCTGCTTCTTGCGGGCGAAATAGTATGGAGGCCCAGGTTCACACATTCATGGGCACTGTTGGCAAGCAATGACGGGGCGGCTTTGCAAAGACATCACAGCTCCAGCCTCCCAGGCAGAGCCTTCGTGCCACCTAAAATCGCCCAGAGCATCAGACTGTTCAGTGGGAGCATTTCACACATTTAGCTGTGAGTCACCGAGTGAGAAAACGGCGAGTGATGAGATAAACAAGGGCACGAATGAGCTATTAGTGTCTATTTTTTCACTCAGAAGACCAAATATGGGCTATTGGGCAGGCAATTGTTAATTCTTTCTTGTTTAGGAGAAGGGGCTGTGTCTCGATGAGAGTATCTGGTTAGCAGGCAGAAGGTCCCTGATTCAATCCCTGGCATTTCCAGCTAAGTATCAGGTAGGAGGTGATGGGAAAGACCTCAGCCCGAGACCCTGGAGAACCACTGTCAACTTGAATAGACAGACGTGGGTGAACCAAGGGTCTGATTCAGTATAAGCCAGCTTCATGTCCTTTTTAGGCTCATGGGTTCCCATGTGTTGGCACAGCATGATCAAATATCAGCTTGCAGCTTCTTTCAGTGTGCCTGAATATGCATGAAAAAATTGAGTCTATTTAAATATGCAGATGAAGGGCTTTGTGAATAGTAAGTCCCGTTGACTGTACGGAGAACCTTTGTCGGGAGCCTCTGCTTGTCATTGTCTTGGCTCCAAGGCCCTGCTCACGTAGGCTGGATACCCACCCTGCCCCCCCTGCCCCAGACAATGCATTGGCCATGTGAGTAGAGGCCCTTTAAAGTACCTATGAGAAATGTGATCTGCAGTTGATCCCCTGACTTGCTCCCACACTCCCTGAGAGCTTAAACCCCATTGGCTTGCCGTATAAAAAAATTGTCCAAACTTTTAGTATAGACCAGTATACATTTTTAAAATCTTGGCCAGGGTTTATTTGCAGCATCACATTTCAAGGTGGTTTCTTTCGTTCTTTCAATATTTCAATTTGTGCTGCTGAAGTGAGCACCTTTAAATACTTATATCCCACTTGTCTCTCCGAAGTTAAATACTTATATCCCATTTGTCTCTCCAGGTTCCCCACCCCCCACATACAATATCCGTTAACCAACCGAACAAAACATCAATGGGTCTTGGGCCACCTGGGATTCTGCGAGTGGTTCTTCCAAGGGCACCGGCTGCAAGGCAGAAGGGCTCACCTTTGTGGCCAAAGCTGGCCCTTAGGACTGCAGGCAGGCAGCTGACAAAGATGCAGCTGAGATGCTGCGCAGTGGGCAAGATGCCCCTGTGCCTAATGGGACACATTAGCTGGCATCCCAAGGACCCATTTCTGCTGGGAGTGGCACTTTGCTCCAGCACAAGGACTTTTCCTTTGGTGCAAGAAGTTCAGAGGGCCAGACATGCAGGGGTGTTTTAAAGAGTTGGGTCTGGGTTCCCATTTTAAAAATAAAGGAATAGCCCAAATGGGCTTGGAATGCTGCATGTGGGGGAGAGGAGGAGGAGGAGATTGGATTTATACCCTGCCCATCACTACCTGGAGTCTCAGAGCAGCTTACAATCTCCTTTCCCTTCCCCACCCTGTGAGGTAGGTGGGTTTGAGAGGGCTCTTTCGAGAACTGCTAGTGAGAGAACAGCTCTGAGAGAACTTGTGACAGACCCAAGTTCATGCCAGCAGCTGCATGAGTAGAAGTGGGGAATTCAAACCCGGTTGTCCAAGATTAGAGTCCACGCTCCTGACCACTTCACCAAACTGGCTCCTGCCTTTCTCCCGAGGGCATTTTCCTGCATCAAAATACTCCTGGGGAAGGTTATTTCCCCATTTTGGCCATTTCACTTACACAGAATACTTCATGTGGAGCAGCAAAAATGGAGAAATAACCCCCCAATGCTATTTCAGTGCAGGGAAATGGCTGGGGGGGAGGCAGGAGCCCTTCCTCCCACACAACAGCATTCCGAGTCCATTTGGGCTCTCCTTTATTTTTTAAGAGCCATTTCCCGCAGCTGCTGTGTGGCTGTAGGGAACCCAAGTGGAGTCCAGGTAACCCAGATCCAGCTCTAGAAAAACCTGCAGATCTAGTTTCTTGGGTCAGGGGAAGTCTCCTTGCACGAGAGCAAAGGGCCTCTGCTAGCACAATGGTTCTATGGGATCCAAAAAAGGTTAGTCAAATGCAAAAGAGGGCCAGCAATAAAAGCTTAATATATGAAATATATAAAAAGATATATGTATTTATTAAACAAACGTTTTAAAATTATATATAAGGGCCCAATAGCAACTTTTTTCTGGTCCCTATTGATTTTATGTCTTGTATCTGTATGATTGTAAAGTATTTTTATAGCCAATATCTTCCTCACTGTGTTTGACCTCTGAAGAAGGCCTATGCAGGCTGAAATGCATCAGGTCAAGTCCATCAGCCCTTGTGTGTTATAACTGGATATTTGTACATGAGGCGTGGCTGGGCCCTTATATATAATTTTAAAACCTTTGTTTAATAAATACATGTATCTTTTTATATATTTCATATATTAAGCTTTTATTGCTGGCCCTCTTATGCCTTTGACTAACCTTTTTTAGGTTCTGAACTCTAGGTTTTAGGTTCAGTTTTCTCTCACCCCCCCTCCTTTTTGTCCCAGTTTCTCTATGGGATCCAAACCACCCTTTCCTCACACCGCTAGATTACAAGCACCAGTCTCAACTGTGTCAGAGGATTGTTCTGAAAACAAAGTCGGCTCAGCTGTATAGTGGAGTTAACATAAGAACATAAGAACAAAAGAGAAGCCAATGTTGAATCAGGCCAATGGCCCATCTAGTCCAACACTCTGTCACACAGCAGCCAAAATATACCAGGTGCTATCAGGAGGTCCAGCAGTGGGGCCAGGGCACCAGAAGCCCTCCCACTGCTGCCCCCTCCAGCACCAAGAATAGAGTGCATCACCTGCCCCAGACTGAGAGTTCCCATCTATACCCTGTGGCTAATAGCCACTGATGGATTTCTGCTCCATATGTTTATCTAATTCCCTCTTGAAATTGTCCATGCTTGCAGCTGCCACCACCTCCTGTGGCAGTGAATTCCATATGTTAATCACTCTTTGGGTGAAGAAGTATTTCCTTTTATCTGTTCTAACCCGACTGCTCAGCAATTTCATGGAGTGCCCACAAGTTCTTGTATTGTGAGAAAGGGAGAAAAGTACCTCTTTCTCAACCTGCTCAATCCCATTCATAATCTTATAAACCTCAATCATGTCACCCCTCAGCCGTCGTTTCTCCAAGCTAAAGAGCCCCAAGCATTTTAACCTTTCTTCATAGGGAAGGTGTTCCAACCCTTTTATCATTCTAGTTGCCCTTCTCTGCACTTTTTCCAATACTATAATATCGTTTTTGAGATGTGGTGACCAGAACTGTACACAGTATTCCAAATGAGGTCGCACCAATGATTTATACAGGGGCATGATGATACTGGCTGATTTGTTTTCAATTCCCTTCCTAATAATCCCCAGCATAGTGTTGGCCTTCTTTATTGCAGCTACACACCGTCTAGACATTTTCATCGAGTTATCCACTACGACTCCAAGATCTCTCTCTTGGTCCGTCTCTGCCAGTTCAGACCCCATCAACGTGTATTTATATTTAGGATTTTTGGCTCCAATGTGCATCACTTTGCACTTGGCCACATTGAACCCCATTTGCCACGTTGACGCCCACTCACCCATCCTCAACAGATCCCTTTGGAGTGCCTCACACTGCTCCCTGGTTTTCACCACCCTGAACAACTTCATGTCATCTGCAAATTTAGCCACTGCACTGCTTACTCCCAATTCCAAATCATTAATAAACAAGTTAAAAAGCATTGGACCAAGTACTGATCCCTGTGGTACCCCACTGCTTACCACCCTCCACTGAGAAAGTTTCCCATTTATACTCACTCCATGTTTTCTATTTATAAGCCAGTTCCCAAGGGAAAGAAGGTTGAGAACATCTCTGCCCGCTAAATGAGGTCCGGGTTCAGCTGGTGTTCCTCCTTGGTCACAGGTATTTAGCTTGGGAGCGGCAAGAGGAGAGAGCTGAGGGCCTTTGCCGCTTAAGCCCCTGGAGTCAGACCAGTGAGTCTGGGACCAGGCAAGCAACTAAAATGTTTTCTTCTTGTTCTCTGTTGGTTTATTTAAATTGTATTTTCGTACTTTGTAAGCTGCTTCGAGGCCCCATTGGGGAGAAAAGTCGAGCAGAAGTCTTAAATAATGAAGTGAAAATATTAAATTACTTAATCCTGCATGACAGAAGTTATGGCACTTAGTATTCTCATTGAGAAGAGAACCTAGTAAAGGATGACATCACTGGAGAATCTGGTTGCCAGTTCTCCAGGTGACACCTGAAGTTCTCTTGCTGTTACAACTGATCTCCAGGCTATAAAGATCAATCCCTCTGGAGAAAATGGCTACTTTGGAGGGTGGATGTTATGGTATTATGCCCTGCTGAGGTCCCTCCTCTCTCCAGGTATTTCCCAACTCAGAGCTGGCAGCCCTACTGAACAAACTGACTTGTCTGAATGTGTTAAGAACCTAAGAAGAGCCCTGCTGGATCAGAACAGTGGTCCATTTCATCTCTCTTACAGACCTTTATTGGCATATATCAGATTACAGGGAGAAACAATAAACAGATAAAGAGGTAACAAGGGAAAGTGAGTGAATCATATGCATAGACATAGACATTACACAATCGATCCTTAATTATCATACTTAGAAAAAAGGCTACCTTTTCTGTTATTTTGGGTGACGAATCGTTCAGAAGATGGCACACCTTCAAAGTATCCGGGCAGCCTATCATGTTAAATAAAATTGGGCCTAAAAGAGTAGAACGTATATCATCATATTGGGAACAGTACAGAAGAATATGGAGGACCGAGTGAACTTGATTTAAATTACTTGCACAAGGTCTTGTTGAATATGGAATCCTATTATATCTACCATAAGTAACTGCAGATGGAATAGTATTGCATTTAGCAAGTGCAAATGCTCTGCACAATTGTGGGGCATGAAGGTCTGATAAATAAGAAGGCAGATGGCCAATAATTGGAAGGATTCCAAAACTCAAAGGGGAGGTCCATCTAGTCCAGCAAGCCATAGTTCTATCAGAGGTGTTCTTGAAAAGAGCAGTTTCTGTCAGAGCTCTCTCAGCCCCACCTACCTCACAGGGTGTCTGTTGTGGTGAGGGGAAGAGAAAGGAGTTTGTAAGCTGCTCTGAGACTCCGAGTGAAGGGCGGGGTATAAATCCAATCTCTTCTTCTTCTCTTCTTCTTCTTCTTCTTCTTCTTCTTCTTCTTCTTCTTCTTCTTCTTCTTCTTCTTCTTCTTCTTCTTCTTCTTCAAGGGAGGGCTCAGTGGTACAGCATCTGTTTGGCATGCAGAAGGTCCCAGGTTCAATCCTTGGCATCTCCTCTTAAAAAGGATCAGGTGGTAGGTGATGTGAAAGACCCAAGACCTTGGAGAGCCCCTGCCAGTCTGAGTGGCTGAGACAGACCTTGATGGACCAAGGCTGTGGTTCAGTATAAGGCAGCTTCATGTGAATAGGAAAGACAGCTGATGCTTCTCAGAATGGACTGGGAAGTCTGCTCACCCAGCATTGTAAGGATGACATAGAGAGGACCGCTGGTTTTGCTTCAAAAAACACTCCTGGAGGTTGGAAGTAAACATTCCGCCATAAAAAACCAGCTCAGCACAGAACTCAGTGTGATTCATCCCTTTGTCAAGGGGCGAGGATTGTAGGAAGTGGGAGATGGCAGATACATATCACTCAAGGGTGGGATAAGGCTATGCATACTATTTCCAAATGGTAACCATGAGAACAGGGCCTTGCAGAACTCCAACTGGCAGCTTTCCCCAGAACTGAACTCTCTAGCAGCTAAACAGCGCTCTCCAAAACAAATCTTCTCAGGAATTGTCATGCCCCACAGCATGGGCTTTGATTCAATAGCCAGGTTGATTTATGTGTATTTAGGTAGATATTTTTTTAAAAAATGACCTCCCAGCTATTTCCGGCACCAAAGCATCATCTTTCTTCTTTTTCTCTGCCTATGGCACTCTGTAATAGAAAAGTAATCTTGGGAGGTGCTTCTCTGTTGTGGTTTAGTGTGGAATAGTACGTAGGGCCAATTCAGGAAGCCAACTTGGTGTTTTTTGAGTGTTGCATGGAGAGTTTAAGTCATATGGTGAGACAGTTGAGTGATTGCTTGGCCACACATAAACCAACTCCCAAGATTGTATAATTGGTAAACTCACTTTTCTCAGATTCTGGTAAATGTGTTTTGGGGTGTAAAACTGGTGACAGATGAAAGGGCCTTCTTCCTTGTACCTCTTGAAGACTTCTGTTCACCATATGTGACATAAACAAGGCAGATAGGGTTGCCCGCTCCAGGTTGGGAAATACCAGGAGGTTTGAGGGGTGCAGTCTGAGGAGGGTGGGGTTTGGGGAGGGGAGGGACTTCAGTGCCATAGAGTCCGCCTTCCAAAGTGGCCATTTTCCCAGGTGAACTGATCTCTACCACCTGGAGGTAGGTAACCCTGAAGGCAGAATATTTATCACATATGACAGATGGGTCTCCTCTTCAAGCCAAGTGTGGTATATGTGGGATTGCCAACTCCGAGTTGTGAAATTCCTTGATATTTGAGGATGGGGCCTGGGGACTGCAGGGTTTGGGGAGGGGAGGCATCTTGGTAGGCATGTGATTCCACAGAGTCTACCCCAAAAGGCAGCTATTTTCTCCAGGGGAACTGATCTCTGTAATCTGGAGATCAGTTGTAATTCTGGGAGATGTCCAGGCCTCACCTGAGGGTTGGCCACCCTACAGTGCAGGAGGTTGCCTCCTCTCCACTTTATCTTCCCACATTCCATCTTTCTTTCTTTTTTCTTTTCTTTTTTGGCCCCCAGAAGGGGATTTTTTTATTGGTTTTTGTATATACTACTAAAACTACAAAGAAAAATAGGGAAGGGGAACTACATCTAGGGATAAAGAAAAGTAAACCCACACTATACTAAAACCCCAAGAGGAGATCATATCCATGTTAAGCTAAATGTTAGTATTTTAGTGTTAATAAACAATGCATATTGTGAGTTCCTGTCTATCTCAGCTAAATTATTAATTTGTTACTTGTTATGAGGAGATTCCAGAGCATCCCCTCCAGCTCGCTTCATAGAGGCAATTTCCAGAGTCCTTCTGCCTTTATCTAGGCTTTCTGTCTCTAAAGTCATAAGTTGCTGTGATGCAAAGTTTTGATTTAGTGTGACCAACTGCTGGTTAATACCAGCGAGTTGTTCCATCACGGGCTTGATGGTATCTGCTAGGAGTTTCAGGACATCCACTCCCTCTTCCGGTCTTGGACTCTGGCTGCCCGTTGGTTTCACTTTCGTTCCTTTTTCCCCCCACGCCCGCCCACATTCCATCCTTCCTTGCCCATCTGACTTACCTTGGATATCAGAGTTAGCAGGGAGAAAGCAAGCAGTGAGGAACGTTCAGAATTTGTTATCAGAAGCTACATGCTAGTATAGCCTATTGGAGTGTCAGACGGAGACCAAGGAAAGCAAGGCTCAAATCCCATTGCCCACACATCTCCCTGGGTGATCTTGAGCCAGTTAATTTTTCTAGTTTTTCTAGTTACAGAGAGTACCCTTCTTACAATAATTTGAAGCATGACCTTTATTCCCACAGTTTAAGCAGAGGGGGGAGAAATAGTTTTGCCTGCTATGGTCATAGCCATATAACTAAGCTGAGTTAGTGTGAGTTAGCTGACTAATATAATATAAATATAGAAATTTATTAAGGTGTACACTTGTTAAAATACTTTCTGATTAAAATTTTTCAGTTTCAGACATATAAAAACATACAAATATCATACAAAGGATGGGTCACACTATACAACTGAAGACCAAACGCGTTTCGGCCCCAAGGGCCTTCCTCAGTGGTCACTAATACATATATATCATAGACACACATTCATAAACATATATACATATATCAACCCAGGTGTTGTAGCCTTATATGGTTGTACAGCTATTACAGAGATTAGTACTGGGCCATAGATATATCTGTTGCAGTCTCACCAGTACTTCTACACTGGTAATCAGAATTTCGTAGTTATGAATGTGTGCCACTCCATCCGAGTAAAGATGGGTTGATATATGTATATATGTTTATGAATGTGTGTCTATGATATATATGTATTAGTGACCACTGAGGAAGGCCCTTTGGGGCCGAAACGCGTTTGGTCTTCAGTTGTATAGTGTTGACCCATCCTTTGTATGAGTATTTGTATGTTTTTATATGTCTGAAACTGAAAAATTTTAATCAGAAAGTATTTTAACAAGTGTACACCTTAATAAATTTCTATATTTATATTATATTAGTCAGCTTGGCCCCCTTGGTTCGCAGTGTGATTTTGGGTTGAGTTTCCCCTTCCCTCCCCCCCCTTTTTTTTCAGCTTTAGTGTGAGTTAGCTCACAGTTTTTTAGCCTCCAGTTCACACATTTTTGTCATAGCTCAAGAAGGATGGCTCCAGAGCTAACTAATTTATGCAGTAGCCAAATTGCTTGCTCACAATTTCAGTGCCAGTAGCTCACTAAGTAGATTTTTTGCTCATAAGACTCCACAGCTTAGCGGGACCATTGGTCGTATCCCCCCCTCACTGGAAGCAGGCGGGTGGTTGACCACAGTAGCAAGTTCTGCCCCGTCATTACTCAAAAAGAAATACTTAAGGCGATGCTGAATGTTACTTTTAGTGTCCCTATGCAAAGCAATTATCGCCTTGTATTCACCGCCCCAGATTCCCCCATTCATTTAACCTTTTCTTTGGGGGCATAAGCACCCTACACTTGCTTTTTAACCAGAACTCTACATCTTGTTCAGGAACATTTGTCATTCTGAATGACACAGTGAGAACCCTTACCTCTCCCCTAAACAAAGAGATTACATCAAAATCAACCAGAAGGCCCGTGTCAGAAACACAAGCAAGCAAATTTGCGGGTAGTAGTAATGCCTGATTCTGAAGATGAAAGATTGGAGACACCTCCATGTGGATGGATTTACAGTTGGTAAATTGGCTCGATGCCACAAGAACCTCAAGGAAGTGAACATGAATGTTTTGGTGGAGGAAGCTGCAGTTGGGCCACAGGAAAGGTCTGGAAACACAGCAATAGCATGCAAGCATTTTTGTAAAAAAGAGAACTTAAGGACAAATCTACATGATAAATATGCTGGTTTTATACCAGTTGTGGCTTCCCCCAAAGAATTCTGGGAATTGTAGTTTGGTAAATCCTTAGTTACAGAGCCCCCACCATGGACTGGTGGTTTAGCTTACTGGGAAAATTCTTGGTGAGCTACTATTCTGATGTCCCTGGGCAGCCAGAAGCGAACCAAGCCAAACCCCAGCAGCACTGGCAATACTGCAGGGGCATGGGAGGAAGCGATGGGCAAACCTATGCTCATCCTCATCACCACCATTTAGCTCAGTTTGCTCCCTGGCCCAATTCAGTTTTGGAGATCCCAAGCACCCCTTCTGGACAACAATTCCCCATATTCCCTGGGGCAAGAGAATACCTATTAATCCAGTTTAAGTCTTTGCTATACCCTTCGTTACTACCCGGGTCTGTCATAGTCAAGGGAAGTCAGGAGAAGTGCATCAGCCTCACCCACGCCAGTCAAAGGAGTCTTCATAGTTGCTCGTTTTCATACAGAAATAAAGATTTGGAGAGGCGATCCAGGTGTGTTCCGCTGGCATCAGAGGGCTCCCAGGAACTGCTCCCTAGAAACCCCTGAAACTCTTTCATTAGATATGAAAATGCGGGATGAAATTGTAAAAGAATCAATGGTTAAGTGAGCTCAAAATTTAGGCCACAATATTCAGCTGGAGGAATGATCCAGAGTGTGGAAATTAAATATAAAATTTACGAAGGCTGTTTCTTACAAAGAGAATATATATAAAATGTTTTATAGATGGCATATGACTCCTGAGAACTTAGCCAAATGGTATCCTAATATGTCAAATTCATTCTGGAAATGTAAAAATAATACTAGTTCTTATTTTCATATGCGGTGGTCATGTAAGGTAACTAAAACATATTAGATCTAGATACTGAAATATTACAGAAAATACTAGAGACAAATATTCCATTTAAACCAGAATTTTTTTTATTAAATCTTATTCCACAGAATTTACAAAACAACAGGTATATTTGATTGTACATATTGTGACAGCAGCTAGAATACTTTATGCAAAATATTGGAAGGGAGAAGAAACACCAACGAAAGAAGAAATTCTCAAAAAACTGAAACAGCAGAAATGGACAAATTAACTTCACAAATACAAGGAAAAAATAATGAACTGTTTGAAGAAACTTGGGCAAGATTTTACCGATGGATGGTACGGAGTGTATAAAGATCCTGAAAAGATTTGAGCATGAAAATTATTGATGATAAAACCTGTACAGGTGTGCAAAACATTTTAAGATTCAACTATACTTGAACTGTTAATTTGAAACTAAGTATGAGCTCCACTATCGTAGTTATGTTTGGTTTGTTGTTATGTGTTGTTATTGTGGTGGTGGTTGTTATATCTTCCTTCCTTCCTTCCTTCCTTCCTTCCTTCCTTCCTTCCTTCCTTCCTTCCTTCCTTCCTTCCTTCCTTCCTTCCTCTCCTCTCCTCTCTCCTCTCTCTCTCTCTCTCTCTCTCTCTCTCTTTCTTTCTTTCTTGAAATAATAAAATTCCCCGGTCCAACGGGGATATTAAAAAAAAAAAAAAGCTGCCATTCTTGCAGAAACCAACAGGCACAGGGTGGTAGGGGGTGGAAGGTGCCATCAAGCTGCAGCTGACTTATGGCGACCCTACAGGGTTTTCAAGGCCAGAGACATTCAGAGGTGGTTTGCTGTTGTCTCTGGTTCTGCGTCGCAATTCAGGTACTCCTTGGCGGTCACCCACCCAAATACTGACCAGGGCCGACCCTGCTTAGCTTCCGTGGTCTGATGAGATCAGGCTAGCCTGGCCTATTCAGGGTATAGGGCATCTGTGGGTATTCTGGAATGCATAGAACCGGAGTGGTGTAGCAGTTAGGGCATCAGACTAGGGTCTTGGAGACTCAGGTTCGGATCCCCACTCTGCTGTGTAAGGTTTCAGGATGGCCTTGGGCCAGTCACACTCTTGGCCTCACCTATATCACAGGCCTAACCTTGCTGTGAGGATAAAATGAAGGAGGGGAGACTGGTGTAGGAGAGAAGAGAGAGAGAGAAGAGGAGGGCATCTTTGAAGGAATGGTGGGATAGAAATGTACTAAACAATAAAATAACTAAAAGGCAGAGGTGGGAGCCATTTGGGGCAGTTTCCATACCGGCCCTAAAGCTATCCAGCTGTCCTCAACCAGGGCCAGGGCCTGTTTGGTTCTGGCCCCGACCTGGTGGGACTCTCTGCCAAATACCATCAGGGCCCTGGGGGATCTTATTCAGTTCCGAAGGGCCTGTAAGGCAGAGATGTTCCACCAGGCATTCGGTTAAGGACACAGCAATGGTTAACATCATAGCTGGCACCCTTCCTGCCCAGCTGCTTTCCATAGCTGTTTTACTCTCTTCCCCCCTACCTGCGAAGTGGCCAGCAGTCTGTAATGGGATAAATTAATATTTGCCATCTTTTGTTTGAAATATCTTATTAATGTTTTAATCATTTTATCTTGATGTTTTTATGAAAGATGTACATCGCCCAGAGCCCTGCACTGCAGGGATTGGGCAATTAACAAATTTAATATGTAAATGAAATAAATAAATACTACAGTTGCCATCTTCCAGATGGGGCCTGGAGATCTCCAGGAATTTACAGCTGATCTCCAGACTATACAGATCAGTTCTCCTCAGGAAAATGGCACCTTTGGAGGTGAATTCTGTGACATCACATCCCTGCTGAACTCCCTCCCCAAAGTCCATCCTCCCTGGGCCCCAAATCTCCAGGTATTTCCCTTTGGGACCGCCCCTTGGGCAAGTCATAGTTCTGATAAGAGCTGTTCTTGAAAAAAGAGCAGTTTCTGTCAAGAGCTCTCTCAGCCCCACCTACCTCACAGGGTGTCTGTTGTGGGGAGGGGGAGGGAAAGGAATTTGTAAGCCGCTCTGAGACACCTTTGGGTAGTGAAGGGCGGGGTATAAATCCAATCTCTTCTTCTTCTCCTTCTTCTTCTCCTTCTTCTTCTTTCCTAGTATACTCCCAGAGTATACACTCAAAGAGATCAGAATTTATTGGTGGTCCCCAGCCCAAGAGACATCTGGCTGTCCTTGACCACAACCAGGGCCTTCTCTGCCCTGGCTCCAACCTGCAGTGGCTCAGTCTTTGAACTCCGACTTCTTATTCCCCCTCCCCCACCTGTTTCCCATGAGATAGTGGTGCGGCTAGGATTTTAGCACCACCTGTAAGCAATTGCTCAGATTATAATGCTTTTGTTGACCTATGGAAATTTTAATTTGTTTTATACAACTGTACTGTACACTGCTCTGAGCCTGGTTTTACCAGGGAGGGCAGCTGATAAATTTAATAAATAAATAAGCCAGAGATGGCGTAAATAAATAAAATGTTGTTTGTTTTTGTGTTTTGATTGAAATATTGTCTAATTTTAACTGTATTTTAATTGTTTAAAGGTTTTAAAGGTTTTTTTTCATGTTTGGTGCCTGGTGGACCTTGATTGGGTGGAAAGACAGCATAAACATGTTTTAAAATAAATAAAGAACCCCTACTGCGTACTGCCATGTTTACACAGCCCTGGCCTGTTAGGCTCAAAGTCCCTCAAAATGGTGTGCCAAAGAAATTCAGCATTGGATCCAGGCCAATGGAAAAGCTGTTTCATTTGGCTTTCCCCGGATTATCTTGCATTTCCCTTGCTGAAAGGCAGGGACGTTCAGTCTAGTGAATCTGAAGCTGCTCTTTTCTAACTTCTGACTTCTTGTCCTGTTTTTTATGCATTGTATAGTAATTATGTCCTTTCAACTTTTTTCACCTCCTAGAAATGGAGAAATCAAGTGGTTAAGATGCTGAACTGCAGGCTGTGGAAGGTCAGTAGTTCAGCAGTTCGAGACCCGGGTGCCGCATGATGGGGTGAGCTCCTGTCTCTAGTTCCAGCTCCTGCCAACCTAGCAGTTCGAAAGCAAGAAATTGCAAGTAGATAAATAGGTACCACTTCGGTGGGAAGGTAACAGCGTTCCGTGCACCTTGGTGTTTAGTCATGCCGGCCACATGACCACGGAAACGTCCTCGGACAGCGCTGGCTCTTCGGCTTTGAAACGGAGATGAGCACCGCAACCCTAGAGTCGGATTCGACTGGCTTTCGAGCAAGGGAACCTTTACCTTTACCTAAGAAATGGAGAGAGAGATTTTAGATTAATTAAAAAAAGACAAAATATCTCAAGTTCAAGATCTCATGGAAGCCCACCCTGCCACAACTTACCAAACCTCATTCATGTGTAAAACTACAAGCATTTAGCCTTGCTTCAGATCGGGGGTTGCATGGGGAGACAAGAAGAGGTTTAAAATTTCAGCCCCACCAGCTCTGCTAATCAAAACTACCCCCTTTCCCTCTCCACTACGGTAATTACAAATGTTTGCTCAATCCTCTAAAGCGTTTGCAGTCCCTTCAAGATTTGTGTCATCGTGTTGCGGCACTACCTTCAAGAGCCAGAGTGTCAGCCTCTGCTTAAACCAGCTTAGCGTTTGGCTCAGCAGCTTCAGGTTGGATATGGCGGATAAAAAACACGAAGAGAGCTTGGCGTCTCCTTGTTCTTTTGGCTTGGCTGGTTAATTACATAATTGGGTGCTTTTTTTCCCCCTTTTTCTTTTTTGCCAAGAGGGACTATTTTGATGTGATAGTTGCTGGCTTCTCCATTCTCTGTTTAAGAGACGCTGCAAAGATACAAATCAAGTTATTCGCTTGAGATATATATATGTATGTATATATATATAAACCTTACCTCTGATATGAAAGCCACTAGAGCTCATTAAACCTTCAAGGATCTTAAAAATCTAATTTAGTGAGGATTTGCATGGCCCCACACTTAGAAGATGGCACCAAATACTCGACTCCAGTATAATTATGCTGTGTGATATTCTGGGCAGAAATACATAATGGGAGGTTTGGGTGTGTGTGGAATGTGGGGCTCCCTATTCCAGGCACACCCACTCACTCGCACTGAAAGATCTCTTCCAAATATGACCCCATGTGGTAAGATTTACGGCCAAACAATATCATTCTGATTTGACCACTACATGGGACGTTTGGAGCATCTTCATTCTTAGGAAAGCGTCACCAAGAGGGAATGACATGGAAAAGGCATCAAGTGGTAACTTGTATCTGGAAGAGTAGATTCGCGTATTATGGAGTACGTGGGTTGGGTCTGGGGATCAAACTTCAGTTGCGGGTTCTCTTCAGTTCCCACAATTTGGATCCTCACAGCACACACAGGAAAGGGGCTTCAGAGCCCTCCCCACTTTATACTGTGTTCTGGATATGAAACAGTCCCGGGGTGTAGGGTTTGGGAAAATCCTACCTGGGACTGTTTCAGATCAGAAAACAGAGTATGTGGGGAGGCCGCATATTTGATTTGCTCTCTACGTGTAATCCGGGTTGTTCTGTAGTCTGACATTTTGCATTTACAGCCAGTATTCCTGAAGAATCATAACAATCCCAAGTATTCAGAGCATTTCACAAAAAATAACCTTGAAGGCATCTTTACAACAGCCTTTCAAGACAGTCAATATTACTATTTCACTAATGATGAAATTAAGCAAACTCCGGAGGACGACAGAAAACAGGAGGGCCTGGCGTGATGTGGCCCATGGGGTCGTGAAGAGTCGGACTCGACTCTGCAACTGAACAACAACAACGATGATGAGAGAGTGAGGAATAACAGCTTGACATAGAGTTGCCAGACCCCTGGTAGAGGCAGGGGTATCTTGCCACGAGGCCCCACTGCCAATCAGCTGGCCAGCAGGGGAATTTACCCCGAAAAGAGGCCCAGCCAACATGCAGCCATGTTTCTACATCACTGACCACATGGCCTGGAAGTGGTATCATCATGTCAGGGACATTGGGGCAACACTCCGGTATTTGGGCAAAACCTCTATGGTAGAAGCCAAATGAACACAGTACAAGCAGAACACAGTATGATAGTAGCCCTGAACAGGGAGGCCCCATTTAGTCATCATGGCTAGTAGTAGTGGATTTGCCTAAGGCTCTAAGGCAACTAAACTAGTGGCTATAACATTTAAAAGCCTTTGATGTTACAGAATCAGGATGAGTTCCAGACAGGGTTGCCAGGCCTGTCCTAGTAACCAGTGGGAGACTAGTATGGGGACATGGGGGGAGGCATGTCAGTGACAGCATGATATCAGTTCCAGGAAAACTCCAGAAATAATATCAGTCATCTCTAGGAATCACCAGAAACTCTATGGTAAAACCATAACATTTTTGGTGATACCTAGAGATGACTGATGTCACTTCTGGGTTTTTTCCTGGAAGTGCCAATCACTGGAAACTCCACAGTTTTACCAGAGAGGTTCCAGCAATTCCTAGAGAGCCATGATGTCACTTCCAGGGTTTCCAGGGAAATGATGTCATCTCTTTGGCCCAGCAGCCATTTTTTCTCAATTCCAAAGAAAGCAGAGGATTTGTTCACTGCATGACCACAGTGGGAGGTTTCTAAGCCCAGAGACAAAAGAAAATCTGTTTCTGTGGCCAAGCTGAGGGTGACTGGCTGTTACTTATTTTCATGGGATAAACTCAGTACTTCGCTAGCCAATAAGATTATAGGAAGAAGAAGAGTCGGTTTTATACACCGCTCTTCACTACCCAAAGGAGACTTGGAGCAGCTTACAATTGCCTTCCTTTCATGAGGAGAGACTCAAAGTTACCTGTTTTGTTTTTCCCCTATTCCATTGGGATTTTATCCTCAAGATTCAAGAAGTAAGCAGGTGCCAAGAAACACACCTATGTGTGCTATGGCACCACTGGGGCCACAGTGGGATCGCTGGTCTACAGTTTCAGTATATATTGTGCTATTATATATTGCTGTTGTGTATATGGGAATGATCCTGATGCAATGATAGAGCGTCTGCTTGGCATGGTGAAGGTCTCAAATTCAGCCTCTGGTCTGAGTAGACCAGACTGACCTTGACAGACCAGCTGTCTAATTAAGTATAAGAGAACTTTATGTGCCCAGATGTGCAGTCCAAGTGGGCACTTTTGAAATTTTGGGAACAGGAAGTGGACAATAGGTACTTTGAGTGTGTAAGGTGCATGGGACCAACTAGATTTTCTACTGGTGAGAAAGGGAGGAGGGAGTCCCCTGTACCCACAACAAAAAGGCTATGCTGGGGATCATGGGTCTTGCAGGAACACAACCCATGTGGGATGGGAGGATGTAGTGAGATGGAAAACATTCCAGATTGAGTAAAAATAAGATGATTGGATCTAACCCTACACGTGGCGAAGGAACACACCAAAACGTTTTCAGCTTATGTGTGTAAAAAGAAGCCACCCTTAGTTCAATATCTCACTTTCCCTAATCCAGCTCAGTTCCAAAAAAAACAAAACCCTGAATTATTGTTGAAAGCCATGAACTTACCACAGGCCTGTGAGGCAGTTGAAAAAGAACGATCCTTCCAGTCTTTTCTGCCACACTTAGGGAAAGAGAGAGGCCCCCAAGTAAGTTTGCGAAAGTACTTCTTTATTGAAAAGGATCCAGGATATGAAAAGTTCCAACCACTTCCTGCACATTTCTCACAGGGTGGGGGCGGGGCGGGTGGAGGGGAGCCTGAAGGATGTGAACCTTCTAATTGTAGCACAGGCCGTGCGAGTGAACTTCAAACACGCTTGAGGACGATCAGATTAGAGACAAAATTATCCACTTGTTATTACTTTAATTTTTGTCTCTCTGTAATTTCAGACAGAATGAGATTTGAAAGGAGATGGGCAAAAAAAAAAAAGTGATGCCTGACTCAAAGTTGAGCTTCTGATTCATCCAGCCTCAAACCCAGACCAAAGCTGAACGTTGATGGTGCCAAGATATTAAGATGTTGTTCTCGCCAGAGCCAAGCCCCAGTGAGTGGCAATCAGGTTAGATCTGCTATTCTGGTGAGAAACGCATCATCTGGGAGAAACTCTCATTACTTCTCTTGGAACATGTCAAATTCAGAGCCAAGGCCTCCATCTTGAAGTAGAGAGGAGCTGACTGGGCCATTTTGAGCACACAAAGCTGTTTATACAGACTCAGATCATCAGTCTATCAAGGTTAGCATTGTCCCCTCTGACTGGCAGTGATTCTCCAGGGTTTCAGGCTGAGGTCTTTCACATCACCTACTATCTTATGCTTTTAACCGGAGATGTGAGGGATTGAACCTGGGACCTTATGCATGTTACCACTGAGCTGCAGCCCCTCCCCTTTTGTTTCTTTTGTTGGTATAGGTTTTGGGTCATCTCTTTTTCCTATCATTGATGACCATTCTTTGGTTTCTTTGTGTTTCTTTCACACCATTTATATGTTATAGGCCAGATGTCCTCAACCTTTTTGTATCTGGGGGCACCTTTGGACTTCTAAAAAGCATGGTGGGTACAGCCACAAAATGGCTGCCACGCAATGTCTGCTGCGGGAGGCAGAACCAGCCACAAAATGGCTTCCACAACTTGCCTTCAGTTGTACAGTGAAGATTTTTCTGCTGTTGCAGCAGCTGCTGCCAAAGCAGAGTTTGGAAGAAGAAGAGTAGGGGTTTATACCTCACTTTTCCAGGGGTCTTCTGGAATTACAGCTCAATGCCAGATTACAGAGATCAGTCCCCCTGGAGAAAATGATGCTTTGGAGGAGTCAGGCTCATTAGTCAGGTCACACGACACAGGGCTTCATCAGAAGAAAACTGTTTATTGGTGAATCAGAACTAAAGACACGTGTACTGCTTGTGTTGGGAATGCCCGGGAACAATAGGGCCTCCTGATTTATAGTGAAATCTAAGGCTTTTTTTGTAGAAAAAGCCCAGCAGGAACTCGTTAGCATAATAGGCCACACCCAACAGCAGAAACTCATTAGCCTATTAGGCCACACCCTGAGCACAGCTCATTAGCACATTAGGCCACACCCCCAAGTGTGGTCATCCAGCCACACCCACCTTTTGCTTCTTATTCTGTTTACCTTGTTTGTTGTCAAAACCCAGGACTTTTTTTTGTAGCAGGGACTCCTTTGCATGTTAGGCCACACACCCCTAATGTAGCCAATCCTAATGAGTTTCTGCTGTTGTGTGTGGCCTGTTATGCTGATGAGTTCCTGCTGGACAACTGCATGGACAACTCAGAAGCCAGCCGGAGCTCTGTTCCTTTGCGTTCCTGTCCAAAAATAGCCCTGGTGAAATCAAATACCGCCCTTACAAGCTGAAGCCAATGAGTATAGTTCACATGTGTGGGCAAAACAAGTAAGCTAAACTAAAAGCCATTGGTTCCCAGCCAGTGAGTTCTGCAGCTGGAGCATCTCCGAGGTCAAGCAAGCAATAACACACAGGCAGAAAAACAGTACGGCTCAGAGGCAGGCAGAGTACCCCTCCATATTCCAAAACCATGACAGGGTTACCTGACAGGAGGGTGGGTTCTATAGCACTGTATCCTGCTGAGCTCCCTGTCTTCTCCAAGCTCCACCCCCAAATCTCCAGAAGTTCCCCAATCTGGAGCTGGCAACCCTACCCTCCATCCCCTGCCAGTGGGCAAGGAGGACCTGGCAAATCTCAAATGCCTTATAATCACATTCCATTCCTTTCCCCACAACAGACACCCTGTGAGGCAGGTGGGGCTGAGAGAGCTCTGAAGGAGCTATGACTGGCACAAGGTCACCCAGCAGGCTTCATGTGGAGAAGTGGGGAATCAAACCCGGCTTCCCAGATTAGAGTCCACTACTCTTAACCACCTCCCTCATGGATCACTGCCTTGTCGTGGCGAGGGGGCTTGCGTGGTTCGATGAGGCTGTGGGCTATGCCGTGGAGGGCCACCCAGGACGGACAGGCCACAGCAGAGAACTCAGACCAAGCGTGATCCCCTGGAGAAGGAAATGGCAACCCACTCCAGTATCTTTGCCAAGAAAACCCCATGGACAGTAACAAAAGGCTAAAAGATATGATGCCGGAAGATGAGCCCCTCAGGTCGGAAGGTGTCCAATATGCTACTGAGGAAGAGCAGAGGGCAAGTACGAGTAACCCCAGAAAGAGTGAAGCGGCTGGGCCAAAGCCGAAAGGACGCTCAGTTGTGGATGTGTCTGACAGTGAAAGGAAAGTTCAATGCTGCAAAGAACAATACTGCATAGGAACCTGGAATGTAAGATCTATGAATCAAGGTAAGCTTGATGTGGTCAAAAATGAGATGGCAAGAATGAACATTGACATCTTGGGAATCAGTGAACTAAAGTGGACAGGAATGGGCGAATTTAACTCAGAAGACCATTATATCTACTACTGTGGCCAGGAATCCCGTAGAAAAAATGGTGTGGCCTTTATAGTCAACAAGAGAGTGAGAAAGGCAGTATTGGGATACAATCTCAAAAATGACAGAATGATCTCGGTCCGAATCCAAGGCAAACCATTCAATATCACAGTAATCCAAGTCTATGCCCCAACCACTGCTGCAGAAGAGGCTGAAGTGGACCAGTTCTACGAAGACCTACAACAGCTCGTAGAACTAACACCAAAAAATGATGTCCTCATCATCATAGGGGACTGGAATGCTAAAGTAGGAAATCAAAAGGTAACCGGAATAACAGACAAATTTGGCCTTGGAGAACAAAATGAAGCAGGGCAAAGGCTAACAGAGTTTTGTCAAGAGAACACGCTGGTCATAGCAAACACCCTTTTCCAACAACCTAAGAGGCGTCTCTACACATGGACATCACCAGATGGGCAACACCGAAATCAGATTGACTATATAATTTGCAGTCAAAGATGGAGAAGCTCTATCCAGTCAGTAAAAACAAGACCTGGAGCTGACTGTGGCTCAGATCATGAGCTACTCATTGCAAAATTCAGACTTAAATTGAAGAAAGTTGGGAAGACCACAAGGCCATTCAGATTTGACCTAGATCACATCCCCGATGAATATACAGTAGAGGTGAAGAATAGGTTTAAGGGGCTAGATTTGATAGAGAGAGTGCCTGAAGAACTATGGACAGAGGTCCGTGACATTGTAAAGGAGGCAGCAGTCACCGCCATCCCAAAGAAAAAGAAATGCAAAAAAGCAAAGTGGCTGTCTGATGAGGCTTTACACATAGCAGAGGAAAGAAGGAAAGCTAAAGGCAATGGGGATAAGGAAAAATTTGCCCAATTTAATGCAGATTTCCAGAGAACAGCAAGGAGAGATAAGGAGGCTTTCCTGAATGAACAATGCAGAGTAATAGAGGAAAACAATAGATTGGGAAGGACTAGAGATCTCTTCAAGAAAATTGGAGAAATCAAGGGAACGTTCCATGCAAAGCTGGCCATGATAAAGGACAAAAACGGTAGGGACCTAACAGAAGCAGAAGAGATTAGGAAAAGATGGCAAGAATACACAGAAGAACTATACAAGAAGGACCTCGATGTCCTTGACAACCACGATGGTATAATCACTGACCTCGAGCCAGACATCCTGGAAAGCGAAGTTAAATGGGCCTTAGAAAGCATTACTAACAACAAAGCTAGTGGAGGTGATGGTATCCCAGCTGAGTTATTCAAAGTCTTAGAAGAAGATGCTGTTAAAGTGCTGCACTCAATTTGCCAACAAATTTGGAAAACACAACAGTGGCCACAGGATTGGAAAAGGTCAGTTTACATCCCAATCCCAAAGAAGGGCAACGTAAAAGAATGTTCAAACTATCGCACAATTGCACTCATTTCACACGCTAGCAAGGTCATGCTCAAAATCCTACAAGCTAGGCTCCAACAGTACGTGGATAGAGAACTGCCAGAAGTACAAGCTGGGTTTCGAAGAGGTAGAGGAACTAGAGATCAAATTGCCAACATTCGCTGGATTATGGAGAAAGCAAGAGAGTACCAGAAAAACATCTACTTCTGCTTCATTGACTATGCTAAAGCCTTTGATTGTGTGGATCACAATAAATTATGGCAGGTTCTTAAAGAGATGGGAGTACCAGACCACCTCACCTGTCTCCTGAGAAACCTGTATAAGGGTCAAGAAGCAACAGTTAGAACCGGATATGGAACAACTGATTGGTTTAGCATAGGAAAAGGAGTACGACAAGGATGTATATTGTCACCTTGCTTATTTAATTTATATGCAGAGTACATCATGCGAAATGCTGGCCTGGATGAATCACAAGCTGGAGTTAAGATTGCTGGGGAAAAGATCAATAACCTCAGATATGCAGACGATACCACTCTGATGGCAGAAAGTGAAGAGGACCTAAAGAGCCTCTTGCTCAGGGTGAAAGAGGAGAGTGCAAAAGTGGGCTTGAAGCTCAACATCAAAAAAACTAAGATCATGGCATCTGGCCCCATCACTCCTTGGCAAATAGAAGGGGAAGTCGTAGAAGTAGTGACAGACTTCACGTTCCTAGGATCCCAGATCACTGCAGATGGTGACTGCAGCCATGAAATTAAAAGACGCCTGCTCCTTGGGAGGAAAGCGATGGCAAACCTAAACAGCATGATAAAAAGCAGAGACATCACCTTGCCAACAAAAGTCCGCATGGTCAAAGCAATGGTATTCCCCGTAGTAATGTATGGCTGCGAGAGTTGGACTATAAGGAAGGCTGAGCGCCGAAGAATAGATTCTTTTGAACTATGGTGCTGGAGAAGACTCTTGAGAGTCCCTTGGACTGCAAGGAGATCAAATCAGTCAATCCTAAAAGAAATCAACCCTGACTGTTCCCTTGAAGGCCAGATCCTGAAGCTGAAGCTCAAATACTTTGGCCACCAAATGAGAAGGGAGCATTCACTGGAGAAGACCCTGATGCTGGGAAAGATTGAAGGTCAAAGAAGAAGGGGACGGCAAAGGATGAGATGGTTAGACAGTGTCATCGATGCAACGAACATGAAATTGAGCAGACTTCAGCGGACAGCGGAAGACAGGAGGGCCTGGCGTAATCTGGTCCATGGGGTCGCGAAGAGTCGGACTCGACTGTGCGACTGAACAACAAAAAACTCTTAACCACTACACCATGCTGACAGATTTTAAAAACCTGCACAGCCAATCAAACCTCCAGGGGCCAAGCAGAAGCCTTGCTTGGCGAAAGACCTGTCTGGCCCTGCCCACTTTCTATAAACCCTAGCCAAGCACCAGAAAAAGTGCTGGTGGACACCAGTGCTCCCTCTAAGCTATGGAGTCTTGGGAGCAAAAATTCTACTTTGCGAGCGACTGGTATTAAAGTTGTGAGTGAGAAATTTGGCTGCTGCATAAATTAGTTTGCTCTGGAGCCATCCTCTCTGAGCGAAGACAAAAATGTGTGAGCCAGAGGCAAAAAAACGGTGAGCTAGCTCACACTAACTCAGCTTAGAAGGAACACTGCATTGGACATCATGGGCACCATCACATTGGGGACCCCCTGTTATATGCCAATCAGTGCCTAAATTATTTTGGAAAATGTGTTAAATTTGGTGTAAGAACAGAGATAGTGATGAGTTCACTATTCACAAGGGAGAAACAAAATCAGAATGAGGATAATCAGACTGAACTGGACAGCTTTCCCACATTTAATCTCTTCCCCATCTTGCAGGTATGCCAGTACTTTAGAGATCAATGGGACTTCTATCAGTATAACTGCACTACGGATCATAGGCCACGCTGCAACTAAAGGTTATGATTTTTTTTTTAGGAAGATGCGTTTGCTGGTTCTAGTGAATGAGTATGTGCACTATAGGACCATGGGGATGAATCAAGCAATCCTGAAGGTAACAGACAGTCACAGATTCCCTGCTTCTCTCTCCCCCGCACAGTTCTTTCCCACCCTGGAAAAGTTGATTTGTGGAGTCAAATGAGACTCCATGGAGCCACATGGGACTGTGGGCTGCAGTGAGGAGGGAGAAGGGTGGAAATTTCTCCCTTCTGATCCTTTGATCAGCGCAGCTTCACTGACAGAAGAGGCAGGATATCGCCCCCTTCTTCCTCCTCACTACAGCCTGCAGACTAGCCCAGCCCTTACTCCAGATCAGGGGTGTCAAACATGCATCCCAGGGGCTGGAACCGGCCCATCCAGGGCTCATCTAGCCTGCGAGCAACTGGTGCAAGAGAGGGAAGGCAGGAGATTGCTGGGGTGGTGGTGGGGGAGTAGGCATGCAGGCACACATGGTGAGGTGTGTGTGGTCACAGCTGTCAAGAAATGAAAGGAAATGGCTTTGGGGCAGGTATGGTATCCCTTGGAAAAAAACCTAGTCTTGCGTATGATTAAATATATTTACTGGGGCTTTTGTGGAACCCCCAGTAAATCCAATTGCTTTCATTCCTAGGAATCAATTCCTTTTGTTTGTATTTTGAGTAAAAAATAATATTCCTAATTAGGTTTGCCTGTGTCATTTATACAGTTTGTATCTCTGATACCTGGTATTACCTGTTATCGCAGACATGGCCCAGCCTGACAAAGTAATTTTTATGTCATATCTGGCTCTTGTGACAGATGGCTTTGACACCTCTGCTCCAGATGAATCCCACCACCCTAGCAACTGACTTTCCTAAGTTCTAAAGGGACTGCTGGGGGGGGGGAGTGGGCAAGATCCGCTGTCCTTGAGCAGGTGTATTGTTCGTTGCAACCCATGGTGTCAAGATCTCCCTGACGTACTCACATACATGGGAAGGTGTGCCCTGATCCCATGCATCGTTGGCTACTGCTTGATTGTTGCAGTGGATTTTCCTGAGTGGACCAGACAATGCAGTGGTGCGTGACTGCTAGTGGGCACTGCCAGTGCAATATCCTCCAGTGTGTGGATGCAACTCTACTGAAAAGACAGCTTGCTCCCATAATAAACCTGCCTCCTCTGTGTGCCCCACCTTCAGAGCTGATGTGGGTGGTTACCGCAGATAGGTAGTGGAACCAAGATTGGGAAACCCTGTCCTCAGAGCTTGGCGCCTAGCCTGCAACACTTGGGACATCAGGTCAAATGTTCTTATCTGTCCATACCTTTGACTGACTTGCATTGTGGGTGTCTGATTTAATCCGTCGGGTTTCCCTGCTCCTCTTCCTGATCTGAATCAGTTCTAGTCTGCACTGTTAATAGGTGTGCAGTGTCGTTAACTATTTTATTGGCATTTTGTTGTTTCGATTGTGTTTGTTAGTCATCTCAGAAACTATGTCAGGGAAGCAAGATTAGTCAAGGACATTTTTTTAATCTCGCTTTTCATCCCAGGAACTCAGGGTGGCATACATCCTCCCTCCTCCATTTTATCCTCAAACAAATTTATTTGTTTATTTAGTTAAAGCATTTATCAGCTGCCTTTCTCCCTTACAGAACTCAAGGAGGCTTACCTGCAAGGTAAGTTAAGATGAGAGAGAGTGACTGACCCAAGGTCACCCAGCGAGCTTTCCTAGCAGAGTGAGGATTTGCACTTGAGTCTCCAAGACCCTGGGCTAGTGTGCTAAACACTGTACCATAAAAGCACTTTCACCCTTTAATTAAGCAAGTACATGCACATGTTTGTATTATGAGAAAAGGGCTTTCTCCCTGGATTTTCAGAGTGGTGTACGAACATTTGTGCATGTATGGGACTTAGGAACACTTTTCTATTAATGTACATACCTTGAGGGTAGGCTTGCTACTTGCCTACCTGCAGCAGGTAAACCCACAGCCTCCGCTCCAGTCCCCTGCTTTTGAGAAATTGTGGGGCAAGAGAAAAAAATTGGCTCTGTAGTGATGCTCTTGGAATTTCCCCACATCTCTATGGTCTTTACCATAAACGTTAGGGTACATTCCTAGAGTATCTCCTGGACTATCTCACAATCTTCCCAAACTGCACTCTCCACAGGCGCTGCCCTCAAAATCTCTTGACAACTACCAAGGCAGTGCTGGCAAACCTACAGGGGGGACTTGCCATCGGCCTCAGACTCTTCTTCTATGCCTGTTTGTTTGCTCCACAAAGGGCTACAGTTACAAGCAAAGACAAACCACCCTATCCCTTCCCCCTGAGCCATGAAATACTGTTTTAAACACACACACATTGTTGTGCACCTTGAGCTGGAAGCCTGAGGTTGGAACAGAGCATTCTAAAAACATGAAGGAATCATCTTGAGGGCTCACCTTAGTTCCTTCCCCCACCGTAATGTTTAGTACAGTTTAGTCCACCTCCTCTCATTATTGTGCTGTGTTTCTTCACATAGCATAAGTTGTATCATGTGTTAATGGAGAGGAAGGGGGAATCAGTGTGGGACTGCCACTGGGGAGGGGTCAGCAGCATTTTTCCTGTCACATTTCCTGACATTTTGTGATGGTGTCCACTTCCTGTTCTCAAAATTTCAAAAGTGCCCACTGGTTCAAGATTGGGGACCCCTGGGTTAAAGTGTTGGGCTAGGTTCTTGGAGACCTGTATTGAAAGCCCAGGGCTATCACAAAGATCACTGGATAACCATGGGCCAGTCACTAGGGTTTCCAGGTCTTACCTCTTCACTGGTGGGGGGTGGGAGGGAGCTCTCCAGGAGTGGGGGTGGGGTGACCTCACCACACGTAATGTCCCCGATGTGATGATGTCAGTAAGAAGTGATATCATCACGCTGGAAATGTTCTGTGGTGATGCTCTGGTATTTTGGGCAAAACTCTATAGTATAGTATAGTTTGGTGTAGTGGTTAAGTGTGCGGACTCTAATCTGGGAGAACCAGGTTTGATTCCCCACTCTTCCACTTGTGGCTGCTGGATGACCTTGAGCAAGCCATAGTTCTGACAGAGCTGTTCTTGAAAGAGCCGTTTCTGTCAGAGCTCTCTCAGCCCCACCTACCTCACAGGGTGTCTGTTGTGGGGAGGGGAAGGGAAAGGAGTTTGTAAGCTGCTCTGAGACTCTGAGTGAAGGGCGGGGTATAAATCTAATCTCCTCCTCATCCTCTTCTTCATCTGCCAGATCCCCCCTTGCCCCCTTCTTACAATAGAGTTTGGCCCAAAATACCAGAGAGTCGCCATGCAGTGTCCCTGGTGTGATGACATCACTTCCGTGTGACATCATCACATTGGGGATGTTGCACCGGATCGTGACTGTTGGGGGCAGGACTTCCCCCCACCAACCAACTGGCCAGCAGAGGGCAGGAGTCCACAAAATCAGTGGATCCTTGACAACCCTACCAGTCACATGCTCCCAGTTGGACATACCTCAAAGGTTTGTTTTAGGGGTAAAATGCGGAAGGGAGAAACATGTTCTCCTTAGAGCTCCTGTAAGGAAGGATAAGCTAGAAATGTACTAGAGTGATAAACAATCCTATGTCAACAGGACCTACCACAGATGCCGTCACCCTTCATTAACCCTGGCTGAGGCTTGACCATTCTTCTTCCGCTGGCTTGTATTATTATTTTTCACTGGCATTCTTCTTTGGGACTTCCTATGCTGGCCTAGAGTCTATGATACTAGATTATCATTTGCCAGATCTTCCCACTCACTACTATCAGTGTCAAAATCCTGTACATAGTGTAGTCAAACAAGCCTTAAATTGAAGCTTTGGGCAACCTAGGGAGTGGCTGATTTTGCAATCCTGCTGTAAAGCATGTCCTTTGGTATGCACCCAGCTTGCATCCCGTCCAGGTGTCTGAGGCCAAACAGCCGCCCCTGTATAAAATGCATCCAGTTCTTGGACAGTTGGCTCTCACATGGGGTAAAAGTTAGGAGTAAGGGTCATCAGCTTCCAAGTGGAGCCTGGAGGCCTCCGGGAATTAGAACTGATCTCCAGACAACAGAGATCAGTTCCCCTGGAGAAAATGGCTGCTCTGGAAGGTGGAGTCTATGGCATTACAACCCACTGAAGTCCATCCCCAAACCCCACCCTCCTCAAACTCCACCCCCAAATCTCCAGAAATTTCTCAACCTGGAATTGGCAGCTCTAGGATCAAGGGTGCCATTTGCTCTCAGGTTTAATGTTTGGAAATGGGCTGCTGAAATTTTGTCAGGGGTTGGAGGTAAAGAACATCACCTGGTAAGTAACAGGCCATTAGGCCTACGTTTAAAGGGACAAGACATTTTTCTCCAGACCTGTTGGAAACCTGATGTGCTCACAATAAATAAAATAAATAATTTTTAAGATCAAAATATGCTAGCCATCTTAAAAATGATTAATAAATAAACACCCAAATTTACTTGGTCAAATAGAAATGTTTTCACCTGGTGCCTAAAGTTCAACAAAGAAGGCACCATGGTCAATGTCAGATGTTTCAGGGAATGTTTGGTGGGGAAATCAGCTCTGGGCTATTTTATCTGTGATTACCAACATTCTCGTCAAGAAATGCCTGGAAAGCTTCTGAGGTACACCACTTGGCAACCACTGGCACAGAGCAGATACATCCGGATCACATGTGCGAGATGACTGAATGGAATAACACACACACATTCAAGATCCTACATAGTTGCAAAGACAGTAATGTAATTTCAAAGCTGACGAATAAGACTTTTATATATTGTCTATTTGTGTAGTCTAATGGCAAACCACCTCCATTCGTCTCTTGCCTTGAAAACCCTTAAACTGGCTGTGATTTGACAGCATTTTCTACCACCACCCAATTCTACTTACCTTAGCTGATGGGGGGGGGGGTCTTCTGTGTCTTCATTGCCCTCATGTCTGAAATTTCCTTCAAGAACTCATACTCCCTTCTTTTCCCCATAAATCTTTTGGCCTCATTCTTAGCCTTGCAATATTCTAGGTTCCCAAACCACTCTAATGTTCTTATCATGGGTGACCGGTATTTCCATGGGTGCAAATATTTCTTCTCATGGAGAGTGAGTACCATGAGTCTGTCCTCGTGTGGGAGCCCCAAAATGTTCCAGAGGGTCCCCCCTCCTCCAAGACCATACTTTCAGGGTTATTTGGGGCACCCTCGTGAGAGGGAAGAAGGGAAAATCACACTCCATGAGCCAGTCCTTGTACCCACAGAAGTGCTAGGTGGGATACAAACCCAATGCAAATTATCCATTAATTATTAATTGTTTTGTCTAACTTTGCAACAATTGCCAAAGAAAAAGGGTGAAGTCTTTTAAGTTCCCCTCATGTAGGGTGGCCAGCCTCTAGGTGGGGCCTGATCTCCAGAGTACAGAGATAAGTGGCTGCTTTGGTGAGCTCTATGGTATTATACCCCATGTAGTCCCTCCCCTCCTGCAACCATACCCTCCCTAGGCTCCACGCCCAAATCTCCAAGAATATCCCAACCCAGAGATGAATGCATGAAGCTGCCTTATACTGAATCAAAAACAGTATCTCCTCCAGGGTTTCAGGTCTTTCACATCACCTACTGCCAGATCTTTTAATTGGAGATGCTGTGGATTGAACAAGGGACCAAGGTTGCCAGCTCCGGGTTGAAAAATACCTGAAGATTTTGTGGGTGGAAACTTCAGTGAAGTATAATGCCATAGACTCCACTTTCCAAAGTGATCATTTTCTCCAAGCGAACTGATCTCTGTCACCTGGAGGTCAGTAGGAGCAGTGGGAGATCTCCAGCTTCCAACATCCTATTAAGCCTCTCCTAACAGAATAGGATTTTTTTCTCTTAGGCCCATTGGGAAGCCTTGTAGTTCCCCCTGTGGCTGGTTTTCACTTGAACAACAAACAAACCACAATCTGATTGTGGATTTCCTATGTCAAGTCGAGCTTTGTTCTTTCTCCTGTTTATAATGTGAGCCAACCATTTTGGCCAGCCTGCCTGCCGCGAAGCAGAGAGGGTAGTATACCTAGCGATGGCTGAATATCAAAACAGCGTACCAACTGTTTTACTGAAACCTAAGAACAAGTAAAACTTAACAACGGCCCCAGTCACACAGAGAATTTGCCACGCGAGAGGCACGAATGTTGGGCGGATTTTCGGGGCATGATCATACCGCAACATCTGGGAAGCGTAGCGCACCCGCGGCCAACCCGTGGCATCCCACCAAAGATGCAGAGTTAAAAAGCACCTAGGAAAGTGCATTAGTAGCCAAAAAATGCACAGCACAGGCTGATTGTGGCAGCACTAGTATCCCGTCGCAAACCGGATGTTTTTTGTAAGCCTCCATAGGATGCACACAAACGCCGAACTGCGCATGCACATAAACGCGAAACTGAAAGCAGTGCTGCTCTGCGGAACGGCACATGCGCGCAAACGTGAAGCTGAGAGCAATTGCCCGTCTGATCTGGAAGCAGTGGCTTGCAATCGTTGCTTGTGTGATTGCGCCGCACCGCTTCTTTGCCACGCTTCAGCATCACTGTGTCATTGGCAGCTAACAGCCTAAGCACGGAGACTCGGGGGACCGTGTGATTGGGCTACCGCGCTTCATTTTGCTCCAGGGCAAACAGCCACGCCTCCCCCCCACGTTATCTGGCCTGTGTGACTGGGGCCAACATTCTTGTGATCCTTGTTTCTTCCTTCCATCCTCTGTGGTATCACCCACTGGAAGAACTGAGAATGGAAGCTCTTTGGGGCAGCAGACTGTTTACTTTTTCAGGCACCAAATGCACAGCCAGCCCTCTTTCAGTCATATAAGTAATGCTCCTACATTTTCTTCCAGAATTACAACAGATCTTCAGATGACAGAAATCAGTTCTTCTGAAGAAAATGGCTGCTTTGGAGTGTCAGCTCTATGGCAATATACCCTGCCGTGGTCCCTGTCTCCCCCAGGCTCTACCACCAAGTCTCCAGGAATTTCACACCCTGGAGTTGGCACCCTGTTAGGGCTGCATTCCTCACAGATGAGTTTAATGTCTCCTGACAAAACTGGACTTCCAAAAGAGTGAGGGAGCATCTGCCTTAGCTTTGGTGGAGGTTTCGTCAGGGCACTGTGATCAGGTTGACAATTCAGCCTTGGGGAAAGTTATAAATTCTGTCCTGAATTGCAGTACAATTTTTCACTGTGGCATTTCTGCCCTCCGGACTTAACTCTAGTGATCCATAAATGTGGCAGCCAATGGGATTTTTATGGCTGGGAACACATTCTTTGCAGGCAGAAGGACAATACCCAGGGATTGGGAATGTAATTAAAAGGGATGGATGGACTCTCCAAAAGAAGAAGCAGTGCAGATTGCTACAGGATTGCAACACTTTGGAGGCCTTAGGCAAAAATGGCCAATTCATTAATTAAATAAATAAAATAAAAATAAATAATTAAAACAAAACAAAAAACCTTAGCCTAAAAAATCTAGTCCACAGCTTTGAAATGGTTGCTAAACTAGAGAAGTGAACGTGAGACATCTCCTAAAATACTGGTGACTGTGACACAGATTCCTCTACTAAACGATTAGAGTTATTTATTGAAGAATTTGTTTCCTACATCAGGCAAAGCCATTGTTCATCACGATGACCTTTTGTTAAACGGTTGGTTAGTCTGGGGTTTTGTAGAGTTGCCAATATCCACGTGGGACCCGGAGAACTGCCAGAATTACAACTGATCTCCAGACAACAGCCATCAGTTCCTCTGGAGAAAATGGCTGCTTTGGAAGGTGGACTCTGTGGCATTGTACCTTGCTGAAGTCCCTCCCTTCCCCTCCCCAACCCCCACCCTCCCCTGTCTCTACCCCCAAATATCCAAGAATTTCCCAGTCCTAGGTTTAGGGGAGGGGTTAGATGTTCAATCTTTGGCATCACCATTTAAAAACAACAAACAGTAGTGAACGTCAAGACCACTTAGCCGCTAACATAGGCGTTGCAGTCATTTCTTACAAGGGCCGGATCTGACAGAAATGTCACTTTGTCGGGCCGGGCCATGTGTGCCATAAAATGTAATGCCAGGTACCAGAGATATAAACGTTATACAGGACATAGGCAAACCCAATTAACAATAATTTTTTTACTCAAAATACAAACATTCTTAAAACAATAACACTCTTCCAGTAACCCCCTAAAGTATCTCTCTGATGCCCACCCTCCCACTTCCACTGCTCACAACTAGGGTTGCCAGCCTCCAGGTGGGGCCTAGGGACCTCCTGCTTTTACAACTGATCTCCAGCTGACAGAGATTAGCTCCCCTGGAGAAAATGGCTGCTTTGGAGGGTGGACTCTATGGCATTATACCCCATTGAAGTCCCTCCCCTCCCCAAACCCTGCCATTCTTCTGAATCCACCCCCAAAGTCTCCAGGTATTTTCCAATCCAGACCTGGCAACCCTACTCACAACTTATTAGCACTGGGGCAGCATACAGGGACATAATGCACAACCCCTGTCACCTGGCAACAAAGGTAATGACCAGTTGCTCGTGGGCCAGGAAAGAGCTCCAGACGGGCTGGTTCCAGGCCACAGGCCACATGTTTGACACCCCTGACTAAGTGTATACAGTATTGACTGTGACAGGAAAAAATCTGACATATTATAAGGCAGCTTCATGTGTTGCTGGCTTGATTTGTGGTCCTACTGTTTGTCCTGGGTTGATTAGTTCATTTATTTTCCTGGGAGAACCAGGTTTATAATCCCAGTCTGCTGTGGAAGCTTGCTGTGTGACCTTGGGCCTAACACAGATACTCAGCCTAATCAGGCCATCGGTGTGGTGTAGTGGTTCAGAGCAGTGGACTAGTATCTGGTTCGAATCCCCACTTGCGCCATGGAAACTTGCTGGGTGACCTTGGGCCAGTCAGAATCTCTCAGCCTAATTTACCTCACAGGGTCGCTGTGACGATAAAATAGAGGAGACAATGATGTAAGCAGCTCTGGGACCCTCTCGGGGGGGACAGAGACAAGGTATAAATGAAACCAATAAATAAATAAACCTATCTCACAGGGTTGTTGGGGTGATATAATGGTGGAGAGGAAAGCCACGTAAACTGCTTTGGTTCCCCCATGGGGAGAAAGATGGGGTACTCTGAAATGTCTCCAAAAGCCAATTGAAACTTCCAAACAGTTAGAATGAACTAGCACGGAATTCCGAGTAATTCAGTGAAGAGAGAGGTCAGATAGGGAGGGGCAGGGTGGCTTTCCCCCTCACTCTTACCCTCTGAATTCAAACTAGGCATGCTCCTTCTTGCTATACATGTGAACATGCTGGCTCTCTTCAAAGAATAATAAAGACATCCAGAGGCTCTCAGATCCTGAATCTGCTCCAGATCAGCTCCCCGTGATGGGAGGGGCAGAATCTTGGCTCAGGCCTTTGCCTCAATGCCCTGGCACTTGCTGCTTTGCTTAGGGTTCCTGACCTCCAGGTGGGGGCTGAGGATCTCCCAGAATGACAGCTGAAATCCAGACTACAGAAATCAGCTCCCCTCGAGAAAATACCTGTCTCCGAGGGTGGACTCTTAAGCACTACACCCCTGCTGCAGTCCCTTTCCTCTCCAAGCCCTGCCCTCCCAAAAGTTCCACCCCCAAATCTCCAGGAATTTCCCAGCCCATAGCTGGGCAAGTGGCAACTCTAGTTTTGCAGCAGTTTAGCAGTTGGCAAGCCCAGCCCTGTAGAATGAAACAAGTCAAAGAACCAGAAGGCCTGTTCTGTTACAGAATCAGAAAGCCCGCCCCCAAACAGTGAAATGGTACCATGACTGGTGGAAAGTGAAGCACCAACAATCTTAATTATCTGGCAAGGACATCAGCCATCTCTTCTGATTGGAGCAGGTCCCTGCCATGCACAGGTCTGCTGCGTCACTGTCTCTCCTCCCTTCCCCTCCCACTTCCCTGGGAAAAAAGAAAGCAGACAAAGAGGTGCCGGAATAATTGTCATATGGAACGTTTCCAGCTGTTCCTGAATGTCAAAAGCAATTCAGATCTGGAACATTTACTATCTTTGTGAGCAGCCATTGTTTTGACTAAAATTTGATTACTGATTGCACATCCTCATAAAGAAAGTCTTGTGTCTTAATTTGTTGTTGTTCAGTCGCACAGTCGAGTCCGACTCTTCGCGACCCCATGGACCAGTTTACGCCAGGCCCTCCTGTCTTCCGCTGTCTGCTGAAGTTTGCTCAATTTCATGTTCGTTGCATCGATGACACTGTCTAACCATCTCATCCTTTGCCGTCCCCTTCTTCTTTGACCTTCAATCTTTCCCAGCATCAGGGTCTTCTCCAGTGAATGCTCCCTTCTCATTTGGTGGCCAAAGTATTTGAGCTTCAGCTTCAGGATCTGGCCTTCCAGGGAGCAATCAGGGTTGATTTCTTTTAGGATTGACTGATTTGATCTCCTGGCAGTCCAAGGGACTCTCAAGAGTCTTCTCCAGCACCATAGTTCAAAAGAATCTATTCTTCGGCGCTCGGCCTTCCTTATAGTCCAACTCTCGCAGCCATACATTACTACGGGGAATACCATTGCTTTGACCATGCGGACTTTTGTTGGCAAGGTGATGTCTCTGCTTTTTATCGTGCTGTTTAGGTTTGCCATCGCTTTCCTCCCAAGGAGTAGGCGTCTTTTAATAGTCTTAATAGTCTTAATAGTCGCATACTTTTTCCAGGTCTTTGGAGAAATTTCTTTCTTGATGTGCTAGAAAAGAGTAGATCTCGACAAAATGTGATCAGTGTCGTGCCAGTGAAGAGATCTTACATTCGTTTCGAACTGCTCTTGAGAGAACTGCTCTGAGAGAACTGTGACTGGCCCCAGGTCACCCAGCTGGCTTCTTGTGGAGGAGTGGGGAATCAAACCCAGTTCTCCAGATTAGAGTCTGCCGCTCTTAGTCACTACACCAATCTGGGTCTCCAGGTGTCTTAAAAGTATGGCGGGGTGGGGGGGAGAAGGATCAAGTGCAGTGTCAACCCCCCTGACTTCTACAAGTTCACAGGAATTCCTTTGTGCATGCAACTGAAACTGCATAGTGTTCTCTCCCCATGGCCGGAAACCCGAAAAAAGCAAGTTTCCCAATTGTACACAGAAGGCCTCACATGCATATAGTTCTACAGGCACAGACCTATCGATACATTTTTATCCCACCTCTTCGTCCAAGGAGCTATAGGTAGCATACCTGGCTCATCCCCTTTTTTGTTCTCACAGAAGCCCTATAAGGTAGGTTAGGCTGGGGTTGCCCACTGGACTGAGAAAAACGTCCCGTCCCTTTGGTCGTGGAAAGTGCCATTGAGTTGCAGCTGACTTATGGCGACCCCGTGCGGTTTTCAAGACAAGAGAAGAACAGAGGCAGGCCCGTAGCCAGGATTTTTTAATTCGGGAAGCCTTTAAATAAGTCAGAGGGCACCCTGCACACACCCCTGTGCACCCCCCCAAGGGAGCATCTGGGCTGGATGGGAAGTGTGTGGGGGGCCCTTGGTGGTAAGTCAGGGCGCTGGGCCCCGATATGCCCCACTGTAGCTTCGGGCCTGAACAGAGGTGGTTTACCATTGCCTGCCTCTGCACAGCAACCCTGGACTTTCTTGGTGGCTTTCCCTTCTAATTACTTTGTTGTTGCTGCTGCTGCTGCTGCCGTCAAGTCACAGCTGATTTATGGCAGCCCTCTGGGGTTTTCCAGGCAAGAGGTGTTCGGAGCTGGTTTGCCATTGCCTGCCTTTGCATCACGACCCTGGTATTCCTTGGTAGTCTCTGAACAGAGCCGATCCTGCTTATCTTCTGAGATCTGACGAGACTGACTGTCCAGGTCAGGTTACCCAACTGGTAACCTGGGACAACCCTGCTTAGCTTCCGAGCTCTGCCAAGAGCGGGCTAGCCTGGGCCACCCAGGTCGGAACAAAGTCCTGTGCCTTTAAGAGAGGCTTAATGTGTAGAAATGGGCAGCTGATGCTTTTCTAGGGTTGCCAGGTCTGGGTTGGAAAATACCTGGAGACTTTGGGGTGGATCCAGGACGGGGGGGGTTGGGGAGTGGGGGGGGGCCTCAGCAAGGTACCATGCCATAGAGGCCACCTTTCAAAGCAGCCATTTTCTCCAGGGGAGTTGTTCTCTGTCTGCTGGAGATTAGTTGTAAAAGCAGGAGATCCCCAGGCCCCACCTGGAGGCTGGCAACCCTATCCTTTTCATGGCATGGAGCTAAGAAACTTGGCAAATGACATCCCAGTGAACCTCTATTAAAGGGACAGGACATTTTTTGTGTGTGTGTGTGTCTCCAGGCAAGTTGGCAATGCTAGGTTAGACTGAGAGAAGGTATGTGATTAAAGACCCACAGAGCAAAGTTTGAGTCCAGTTTAAGACCAACAAAGCTTAATTCAAGGTATAATTCAAGAAGCACAGCTCTTCAGATAAACTATTCGACTTCTTCAAATAACTGTTGTATATTTGGCAAACACCCAAGGAGCTTATCTGAAGAAGAGTGCTCGCACACAAAAGCTTATAACTTGAATTAAACTTTGTCGGTCTTAAAGGTGCCACGGGACTCAAACTTTGTTCCGCTGCTTCAGACCAACTCGGCTGCCCACCGGAATTTAAAGACCCACCGTCCGTGTTAAGGTCAAGTGGGGATTAAAATGTGGGTTTCACAGGAACCTCTTCCGGATGCCACCCCATTCCTATCTACACAATTGGTCACCCCAAGATGTCATCTGGAAAAGGCTCATGTTTACCACAACAAGACCGTTCCACATCAGGCTTATATACGAGAGAGTAGCTGTAGGCAACGAGTGTGTTTGTTAATGCGGTGGGGTGCTCCTCCGTAACACCGCTCATTGGCTTCGGCTCGAAGGTTTTGCATTCCCAGCGCCACGATTTCTCAATACGAACAAAGAGACAGATGAGAAGCACCGCAACTTGGCAAAATACTAAACAGAGTCAAGTTTGGCCAATTAAGTGGAAAAGTGAATAGCGTGTTGCCACCTGCGCTTGTCTCAGGAACACAAGAATTCAGGCTTGCAATGGAAATCAGTATAAATATTCAGTTATAAACGGGCCTGTGCTTGGAACCGGAGAGTCATCAGATTGCCTGATGTGGGGGCTGGGTGGGAAGGGTGGTCCTTCATACCTTTGTGCAAAAAAATGCTTTCCATGTGCTGTCTCAGTTGAAAAGCTTTTGGCAAAATACTGAACTGAGTTGAGTTGGAGAACAAAGTTTTTAAAAGAGAACGAATTTTTTTAAAAAGTTACAGAGCAAAGTTTGAGTCCGATCACCCCCTAAAGACCAACAATGTTTAATTCTGAGTGCTTTTGTGTGCAAGCACTCTTCTTCACAGAAACTCCTTGGGTATTTGCCGAATAAACAAGTTATTTAAATGCAGAAACTGTAGTTGTTTTCAGTGTATAACATATATACATACACATAATACAGGCTGAATTTTTCCAGACAAAGACAACCTAGGACCTGGGAGGCCTGCATTCAAAGCACTCGACCATGAACCTGACCATGAGCAAGCATTCTAATTCAGCCTCACCGCTACATCACATGTTGAGTTGCCTGGTCCCTCTTGGCAATCAGTGGGGAATGGGGGGAACATACCAGGAGAAAGAGGAAGGCCCAGGCCATGTTGCTGGTGTCACATGGGAAATGACGTCATCACAGTGCAACATTGCTGTGACACTCTGGTATTTGGGCAAAAACTCTATGGTAAAAACAGCTTCTACAGTAGGGTTTTTGCCCAAATACCAGAGCATCGCCTGGTTGTTGCTGGTGTGATGACATCACTTCCTGTTTGACACCAGCAACCAGAAATTTTGGGTTGGTAGGGCATGGGAAAATTTTGTGGGGCAGTAGGGGCAGGGGGAGGGAGAGGGACAGCCGCATGCCTTCTCTGAACTCCGAAAAGCAGCAGGAAGAGCTGGCAAGGCTGTGGCAGGCAGGGGTAAGTAGAGCAGAGCATGGGGGGCCTGGCAGCCTCCCAGGGTGGGGTGGGGCTCATCTGTGGGGGGCATTGCCCCCAAATTCCCCCTGGGCTACAGGCTTGGGCAGTCATATATAAGAGTTGGGTCCATCAATTTCACAGGAGAATGATCTTTAAGTTTTCTATAGCTGTGCTCCAGTGCCTGGCCTTCGAAACTAAAGTGGCTGGCAGCCGGGGGCATGGCCTTCTCTGTGGAGGTGCCCAAGTTATGGAATGTCTTCCCCAGAGATACTCAAGAGGCATCCACTTTACTTTCAGATGTCTGGTACAGACTACAAGTGAGATTGAGTGCAGGGGGTTAACCCTGCAGGCATCTCCCAGTTGCTCTGGCTGGCCTCAGATATGAAATATCAAAAGCTGTTAGTTGTCTAACAGATTTCTTCAACTATCCAATCCTAACTGTTGCAAAGCAAATATCAAACACTGTTGGCTGATAACTATTTTACATGAACAGTCAAATACCACTCAGCGCCATTGCATTCCCATTAGGAAGCAGAGTGGAAGGGTAAATTCCCCTTCTGTGCCATCTGTCAAATGCTGTGGGTTACTTTATCCTGGGGTCAGCAACCGTTTACAGTTAAAGAAATAAAATGTACCAAAGTTCAGAGCGAGAGGTCAACAAAAGAGTCAGCATAAGACCTCCCATTTGCACAGGTGAAAACGTACAACTTAACATTTCTGATACCGGTCATGTTGATTAATAACCCGTAGTTTCTGCAGCCCCAAAAATGATAATTGTATTTCATTAACAAGTGGCACACATGAGGTCTCTCAATAAATATACACCACAGTAGCCTGCGTAGTTGCTTTAGTGCCTGGCATAAATCTTCCCATTGTTTGCATTCGGATTACTGGCAACTGTTTACCTCCACCATTTCACTTTCTTTAAAGCTTCTCTATGAAGCCCTTTAAAAAGGTAAAGGTGTCCCATGCTTGAAAGCCAGTCGAATCCGACTCTAGGGGGCGGTGCTCAACAGCCAGCACTGTCCGAAGACTTCTCTATCGTCATGTGGCCAGCGTGACTAGATGCTGAGATACACAGAATGCTTTTCCTTCCCACCAAAGCAGTACCTATTTATCTACTTGCAATTTCTTGCTTTCGAACTGCTAGGTTGGCAGGAGCTGGGACCAGAGACAGGAGCTCACTCCATCATGCGGCACTCTCGGGTCTCAAACTGCCGAACTACCACCTTCCGGTCTGCAACTCAGCAGCTTAACCTCTGAGCCACAGCAGCCCCATATGAAGCCCTTTAGTGCCATACAAATCTTTGCTTGCCATTCTCTTCACATACTGATTATTCAAGCAACCCACCTACCCCTCCAGTATACTGTAACTTAAAGCTTTCATTTTTTTCCCTAAAGAGTTCTCTTTCTTCATGTCCTGTGCTTTATCCTATTGCATGCCCCCTATCGATGCCAAACATCGTTGCTCAGATATTGAAAGGAAATGCCAGAAGTGATTAAACCATATTCGAGACATGAAGGATTAGATTGGTTACCGTATAGAAATCTTTTAAAATCTGATGGGAAAAGTTTTGTTATGAGAGACAGAGATGATGTGGAATTTGATTATGATTAGTTGAATTATAGACAGATCTATGACTTGTTTAAAACTGATAAGAGAAAATATGGCTTTAGGGCAAAGAATAATGAAATTGAGACTATATGGGTGGAAAAGGGGGGGGGAAATGATCTCAAAAATATATAAGGTTTTACTGAAGTGGTATACAGAAGATGAAATTGTAAAAGAACAAATGATAAAATGGGCGGTAAATGTAAATAGTGAAATAACTATGGCATCATGGGAATGTTTGTGGAAGAAGTCAATGAAAATTTCAACTTGTGTTAATGTTAAAGAGAATTGTTATAAAATGATGTATAGATGGTATGACTCCAAAGAAAATTGCTAATATAAATGAGAGTATGTCTAGCAAATGTTGGAAATGTAGAAAGAAAGAGGGCTCATTTTACCATATGTTGTGGACTTGTGATAAAGCCATGAGTTATTGGTCAGAGATTCATAATGAAATACAGAAGATTCTGAAATGTATTTTTAAGAAAGATCCACAAATCTTGTTGTTAGGTCTTAAACTGGAAGAATTAAATGTAACCAAGAGACCATTGTTATGGTATTTGGTCATAACAGCTAGAATGACTTATGCACAATTCTGGAAACAAGAAAAGATTCCTGAAACATGGGAATGGATTAAGAAGATGCTTTTTATGGCTGAAATGGACAAAATGACAAGAAAGCTTAATAACGAAGAAGATGAAGCATTTTTTGAAGAATGGAAAGATTTTAAAGACTATCTTGAGAAAAATTGGGATGTTAAAAATAGATTGATTTGCTTTGACAGTTATTAAGGAGAAAACAAGAAAAAGAACAATAAGATTGCTAAAATGTTACCTAATTTGATAATGGAAATGACATATTTTGTGAATGGTAATTAGATAATAGAGTTTATAAGGGGGTAAGAGCATTGCGGGAAGCCTTGTACTGGGGGGAGTGGGGAGAAAAGAAAAAAAGGTATGTGATATTTATAAGATGGAATTTTAACTATGTGAAACATATCCTATAATAAAATGTTTAAAAAAAGAAAGAAAGAAAGGAAATGCCAGAGTAAGTAATGCATATAAAAAAATTGGCAAATATTTTGCAAATGCACACGTCTCCTGGAGAAGCAAGTAGGGTTGCTGGGTCCTCCTTGGCCACCAGAGGGGAATGGGGGTGGGTAGGGTGGCCAGCTCCAACTTGGGAAACTCCTAGAGATTTGGGGAAGGAGCCTGGAGAGGACAACAGGGACCTCAGTGAGGCACAATGCCATAGAGTCCACCCTCCAAAGCATCCATTATCTTCAGGGGAACTGATCTCTGTGGTCTGGAGAGGAGCTGTAATTTTGGGAGGTCTCCAGGCCCCACCTGGAGGCTGGCATCATCTGGAATCAGGATTTAAAAACCTGTAGAGTTGAATTATACTGAGAGCAGGTGTCTAACACAGTTGCTGCCAGTGACTAATAACATTCTGCTTTTATATTTCACTCCCAAGCATTCAACGCTCTGCGCTTTCATCATCCTGTTGTCATCACTGCAACAACCCCGTGAGGTAGGTCAGTATTATCATCCCCATTTAGCCGATGGGAAGAGTTGAGGGCAAGAGAGAACAGCTTGCCTAAGGCCACCATGTAAATTCATAGCCCAGGAGAGGTTCAAACCACCGATTTCTTCATCTGCAACTCGAGTCGGTAGCTAGTGCGTTATGCCAGCTTTGGATGGGGCGGTACTGCCTGAAGCATGGGGGGGGAATGGAATATGTCAATCCTAGATTGATAGATATATGAGACTATTTACTGTTTGGCAGCCTCCACTCATTATAATGGGACTTGCCTGGCTCTCCCAGTAGATTAATTGGATTCTTTTGTACGCCCAGCGAGATTATCAGGAAACTCCCCCCATCTCCCAGTGCCTGTTGCACCCTTCAGGTTTTGGGAATCCCCTTCCCATTCTGCAGTGGAGCCCAATTCCTCCCTCCGCCTCCACAACTGAAAGATGGAATTGTTCAGCACAAGAATTATCTGATATATGGCTTTTCCCCCACTGATAAGCCCTGATTTTAATCGGCTGAAGCTCCAGGCTCAGCTAGCTCCTCAGAGACAAATGATTATTGTCTTATCACTTGATGCTGACGTTGATTGGACTTGGAAACATTTTTAATTAGCACTTTGGAGCGCTCTCTCTCTCTTTCTCTCTCTCTCTCTCCCTCTCTCGGCTTCGTCTGTTTATTTAGCAGGGGAAAGGGAAGGAAAATAATAATAACTGGAAGGCAGCGACAGGTACAATCCAGCCAAGATTCTGTGTTTTTTCACCCAGATGGGAAAACTAAGCACCTGTACACATGTGCGCCGCCCCTCTCTCCTTCTCTGACACTCGTAGGATTCAGCAAAAACTAAAATGGGGCTTAATTTGGGCTGTTTACAACATGCCACAGGGTTGCCAGCTCCGGTTTGGGAAATACTTTGTTTCTTATTCTATTTATTTATTTGAGTTATTTGTACTCCGCCTTTTTCACAAGACCTCAAGCCGGATTACATGTAGTGAGTCAGTACAAACAACAAAACGGGACATTCAATAACCAATGCATTAGGATTCTGGAAGCCTGGAACCACCAGAAGGAACTGAGGCATAGCATACGTATAAGATAGATTCATGGAGGATAAGTCTATCAGTGGCTACTAGCCATGGTGACTGAGGGGAACCTCCACATTCAGAGGCACTAGGCCTCTGAATCCCAGAGCCAGAAGGCAACATCAGGGGAAGGCCTTGGCCTCTATGCCCTATAGTTGGCCCTCCGGAGGAATTGATTGGCCACTGTGAGACAGGATGGTGGACTGGTCTGACCTATCAGGGTTCTTCTTATGTTCTCATGAAGGCCTTGCCCTCAGCCTCTATGCCCTGTTGTTGGCCATCCAGAGAAATTGGTTGGCCACTGTGTGAGACAAGAGCTGGACTAGATGGACCAGTGGTCTGACCCAACAGGGCTCTTTTGATGTTCTTCTCAAGGAAAGGCCTTTTTGGCTGTCCAGAGGAACTTGTTAGCCACCATGTGAGACAAGATTCTGGACTACATGGACCTCTGGTTTGACCCAACAGCGCTCTTCTTATGTTCTTATCTCTATCTATGGCACGGTTGTTGTCTGGACTGAAGACAGGAGGTGGGTGATTCATGCCATGAAGAAGAGCACATGAACACATAAAGCTGTCTTATACTGAGCCAGACCAGTGGTCTTTTGGGGTCACCATTGTCTACTCTGACTGACAGAGGCTCTCCAGGGACTCAGCGGGAGGTTTTTCACATCACCTCCTGTCTGATCCTTTCTACTGGAGATGTTGGGGATTGATCCTGGGATCTTCTGCATACAAAGCAGATGTTCTGCCACTGAGCCACAGCCTCTCCACCAAAAGGCTTCTTGGGTCCATGGCTAATGTGAGCAGAATTTGATGATGAAGCCAAATGTGGCTTTGCCATTATAATAGCATTGTGTCATTCATGTCTGGAACCACTGTTACAGGAAGGAAGGAAGGAAGGAAGGAAGGAAGGAAGGAAGGAAGGAAGGAAGGAAGGAAGGAAGGAAGGAAGGAAGGAAGGAAGGAAGGAAGGAAGGAAGGAAGGAAGGAAGGAAGGAAGGAAGGAATATCTGGCATCATACCTGCCTTCCATGTATCTGGAATCTGGAGTAGGAATTAGCAGCTGGTGAGACTAAAATCACACCTGCATTCTGAAGCACAGGCAGGCTGGAATGCGAGTACCATTCAACCTTTCATTGTATTTGAAAAAGTGTGCCTTACACACGAAAGCTCATACCTTGAATAAACCTTTGTTGGTCTTTAAGGTGCCACTGGACTCTAAACTTGATCTACTGCTTCAGACCAACATGGCTGACCACCTGGATCTACTTTCATTGTAGCCCTCAGTCCAGTAAGAAACCGACCCATTTTTCACAAGGGCACAGGCACTTTTAAAGCTCCCTTTCTGTCTTTTCGATACACACACACACCAATACTGGGAGAAGAAAACCTGAGTATTCAGGGCCCTCTGTGTAGCAGCAGTTCCTCCTCTCCTCTCCTCTCCTCTCCTCACTCACAAACAGACTTGCCAATCCAAAGAAAGGAAACTGAAAGGCATGTAGAGAGGGTGCTAAGCTTGTAACGGAAAGGCATGTGAAGATGGTGCTGAGCTGGAAAGAGAGAGGCTCTATACAGGACTCCCCCTAAGGACAATGTGAAACTTCAACAGGTTTAATATTCAGCAACAGGGTATGCTAACCGGGGTTGTATGCATGATAAACCCTGGTTCCTTGCTTCATGCTGGCTGTCTCTCTGCTTCCACAGTCATGCTGAAGTCCTGGTTTTCACCTTGAATGTTAACCTTCGCAGGCTGGGTCTCTCTCCCTATGCGAACCCACATAAGAATGCTGGCTGTCTTCTAGGGATGCCAGCCTCCAGGTGGGTCCTGGGGATCCTCTGGAATTACAGCTCATCTCCAGACTACAGGGATCAGTTTCCCTGGAGAAAATAGACGATTGGGAGGGTGGACCCTACAGTCCTCCCCAGACTTCACCCCCAAATCTTCAGGAGTTTCCCAGCCTGGATCTGGCAACCCTTCCCCTCCCCTGCCAGTGGCCAGCAAGGACCTGGCAGCCCTGCTATCATCTCAGTCTCTTTTGTCGGTGCCCTCTTCCCAGGTGGCAAGAAGAACTGCCACAAGACTGCCTTGTGGAACAGTCTGTTGGAGGTGGGGAGGAGGGCACCTCATCCCACCTCCAGCTTTCCAGGAAACACTATAAGGCAAAGCTATATTTAAAAAATGGGCATATACTCTTATCATGGCATGGGTGTGGCTGGTTGGTTGGCATAGGTCTTTGTGGTGATAAACAGGGCTTTGAGGACTGTTTTTATAGCTGTGCTATGTTTCCAGGATTTTAATTTTGGTAAACTGCATGGAGTCCTGTGTAGGATTGCCAGGTCCCCCTGGGCACTGGTGGGGGTGGGGTGGGGGGGTAGGCTTGTGAGTTCCAGGGTGGAAAATTCCTGGAGTTTTGAGCATGGAGGCTTGGGAAGACAGGGACCTCGGTGGGGTGCAATGCCGTAGAGTCCCCCCCTTCAAAGCATCCACTTTCTCCAGGGGAATTGATTTCTCTAGTCTGGAGATGAGCTGTAATTCCAGAGGATCCCCAAGGCCCACCTGGAGGCTGGTATCCCTTCTCCTGTGTGCTGGAGAAATGTGGGGTAGAAATGCTTAAAATAAATAAACGGAACAATTTCACCCACACACACACCCATATGCCCACCCCTATGAAACACATCTGAAGTGATTTCTCTCCCTCCCCCCCCACACCTCTTTGTGAGATCTAAGTACATGAACTCCATCAGGGATTTTCTGCTTTCCCATGTGAAAGTCGATCTGAAGGCCCTTGGCTAGGGTTGCTAACCTCCAGGTGGCACCTGGAGATCAATCTCCAGACAACCCTGGAGCAGAAAATGGCTGCTTTGGAGAAGAAGAAGAAGAGATTGGATTTATACCCCACCCTTCACTTGGAGTCTCAGAGCGGCTTACAAACTCCTTTCCCTTCCCCTCCCCTCAACAGACACCCTGTGAGGTAAGTGGGGCTGAGAGAGCTCTGACACAAACTGCTCTTTCAGGAACAGCTGTGCCAGAGCTTGTGACTGACCTAAGGTTGCATCAGCAGGTGCAAGTGGAGGAGTGGGGAATCAAACCTGGTTCTCCCAGATTAAAGTCTGCACACTTAACCACTACACCAAACTGGATCTCAAACTGGAGGGCAGACTCTATGGCGTTGTACCCTGCTGAGGCCCCTCCCTTCCCCAGGCTGCACTCTTCAAATCTCCAAATATCTCCCAACCCAGAGTGGGCAACTCTAGCCTTGGCTCAGTGATGGACTTTGCCTACAGAAAGTCCCAGGTTCTATCTCAGCATCTCCAGCTTAGAGATCTCATAGAGAGAGAGACCTTTCTTCACCTCTGATGGTGAAGAGCCGCCTCCAGTAGAAGACATCACTGAGCTAGAAGAACCGATGGCCTGACTCAAGGCAGCTTCACATACATTCACCAATTTCAGACATTTGCATAACATGTCATCAGCTGCCGGGGGCCAGCAGATCAACAGAAGAGCTGTTTCCGTGACTTGGCATCTTACAATCAGCCAGTCTCTTTTCTGGAGGGAAGAGCCTAAAAAGTGGGCTCTGTCCTCACTGGCCAGTGGCCAGAAGAGGCTGCTGTCTAAATCACCTTATATTCCTAACGTAGTGTGTCTTTATATTGAATTTTAATGGCTGCGAGCCACTTTTGAGCCGATCGGGGTTGAAAAGGAAGGCAACACCAATGGGGTCAGCAGCAGTCTGGAAAATAAAGCTTACTGGGGAAAGGCTGAAGAAGCTGGGTGCATTTTGGCTAGAGAAGAGAGGGGAGATGGTGCCCTCCAAAGACCTGAAAGGATGTTACTCAGATGACAGAAAGGACTTCTCTGCTGCTCCAGAGGGCAATGCTGGATTTAATGAGTTTAATATTGGGGGGAGGGGGTGTTGGTAGAGTAATTAACACAGCGACGATGCACAACCTGATTAAAGAGTAGATTTATTTATTTATTCGATTTTTATCCCACTCCTTCTCTACCAGGCAGAGCTCAGGTTTCTTTAGGAATTAACATACTTGATAGGAAAGAGGAGAGACAATAGGTTCCTAACATCTCTAGCTGAGAGAGGGGGGCCCGTTCTGCATCTAGCATTCGCTCCGTTGTTTTACCAAACCCACACTGGAACAGAAAAAGATGCGGCTCAAAACTACATTCAGATAACCCGGGCCAACTCCATACTGACTGCAGAGTCACCCCTGAATGGCCATAAAATGGCCATAAATCTATGCAGACAGTACCAGTGAAAACAGCATGCAGTGTGGAGGCTTCTATAAAATCCAACAATCAAAGAAAGTGAAAGTAGCATGCAATGCAGAGGGGAAGTTATGTTCCAAGGTGGGTTTGGTAAAACAGTGGAGCGAATGCTAGATGCAGAATGGGCCGGGGTATAGTGTTGCCAGGTCTGGGTTGGAAAATACCTGGAGACTTTGGGGGTGGAGCCAGGAGAGGGCGGGGATTGGGGAGGGGAAGGGCCTCAGCAGGGTACAATGCCATGGAGTCCACCCTTCAAAGTGGCCATTTTCTCCAGGGGAGCTGATCTCTATCAGCAGGAGATCAGTTGTAAAAGTGGGAGGTCTCCAGGCCCAACCTGGAGGCTGGCAACCCTACCAGGGTATGACTGAGTGTGGCACTTCTGAGAAGGTGGGGGGGGGGGATCGCCCTGAGAGTAGCAACCTGCAGACCAAAGAGTGATTAACACATGGAATTCACTGCCACAGAAGGTGGTGGCAGCTAGAAGCAGGGACAACTTCAAGAGGGAATTAGATAAACATATGGAGCAGAAGTCCATCAGTGGCTATTAGCCACAAGATATAGATAGGAACTCTCAGTCTGGGGCAGGTGATGCACTCTATTCTTGGTGCTGGAGGGGGCAGCAGTGGGAGGGCTTCTAGTGTCCTGGCCCCACTGCTGCACCTCCTGATGGCACCTGGTATTTTTGGCCACTGTGTGACAGAGTGTTGGACTAGATGGGCCATTGGCCTGATTCAACATTGGCTTCTCTTATGTTCTTATGAGGAATGACACTTGACAAGAGAGAAGGTGCTGACCTCACTATCCTATCTAATTGTCTTCTTGCTGCCCCCTGCAGGGTCTTCTTCTCTTCTTCTTGTACACCAGACATGGCTCTTTCCAACAAGGTGAGGTCAGTTTCAGCTGAATATTGGGAGCCAGCGTGGTGTTAAGAGTGGCAGACTCTAATCTGGAGAACTGGGTTTGATTCCCCACTCCCCCTCATGAAGCCTGCCGGGTGACCTTGGGCTAGTCATAGTTCCCTCAGAAGTCTCTCAGCCTCAGCTAGCTCACAAGGTGCTTTTTGTGGGGAAGGGAAGGGAAGTTGATTATAAGCCGCTTTGAGACTCCTTAAGGTAGAGAAAAGTGGAGTATAAAAACCAACTCCTCTTCTCTTCCTAATAGTAAGAGTGGTTGAACCATGGTACCAGTTATGTGGCGTGTTGGCACTGCCTCGCTGGACATTCAGGTGGTGTCTGGACAGCCATCTGTTTAGAATGTTCTAGCTTTGTTTTGTAGCTTAACGCAGGCAAGGAGATAACACAAGGCAGGATTCCTCACATCAGGTTTTATTTCCGTGTCCTTCTTAAAGCCCCTGCTCTACTGTATCCTCCATCCATCTTCCTCTTTCTTCTACTCTGCTTTGTCTTTCGGTACAGAAGGGCCTAGCCTGCCCAGCAGCAGACTATGGTCTGCTAGGGTTGCCAACTTCCTGGTGGCGCCTGGAGATCTCCCAATATTGCAATTAATCGCCAATCGACAGAGATCAGTTCCCCTGGAGGAAATGGCTGCTTTGGAGGGTCGAGTCTGTGGCACTGTACCCTGCTGAGGTCCCTCACTTCCCCAAACCCCCACCCTTCCCCAGCTTCCCCCCCAAAAAATCCCCCCAACCAGGATCCACCCCCAACCAATGTTCCCTCTAAGCTGTGGAGTCTTGTGAGCAAAAATCCTAGTTAGTGAGCTACTGGCATTAAAGTTGTAAGCAAGCAAATTGGCTACTGCATAAATTAGTTTGCTCTGGAGCCATCCTTCCTGAGCTAAGACAAAAATGTGTGAGTCGGAGGCGAAAAAATGGTGAGCTAACTCACACTAACTCAGCTTAGAGGGAGCACTGCCCCCAAATTCCCCTCCCCAACCAGAGCTGGCAACCCAATGGGATTAGGGCTGTCAGTTCTGGGTCGGGAAATACCTGGAGATTTTGGGGGGTGGGGCTTGAGCAATGTGAGGTTTGGGGACGGGAGGGACTTCTGGAGGTTATGCCATCGAATCCACCTTCCAAAGAGGCCATTTTCTCCAGGTAAACTGATCTCTGTTGCCTGGAGCCACTACCTGGAGTTTGGCAGCCCTATCTGGGACACAATCCCAGACTTCAACAATAAAAATAACATACAAAACAGCTATTAGAACAGAACACTTTGGCTTTTCTGCCTCCAACTGGGGGCTGGCTTGTATGTTCCATGGAATTCACTGCCACAGGAGGTGGTGGCAGCTACAAGCATGAACAACTTCCAGAGGAAATTGGATAAGCATATGGAGCAGAGGCCCATGAGCGGCTATTAGCCACAAGGTATAGATAGGAACTCTCAGTCTGGGGCAAGTGATGCTCTTGGTGCTTTGGGGGGGGGCAACAGTGGTGGACCTCCTGATGGCACCTGGTATTTTTGGCCATTGTGTGACAGGGTGTTGGACTGGATGGGCCATTGGCCTGATCCAGCATTGGCTTCTCTTATGTTATTAAGCCCTTTCCCACTGTAGACCTCTAGGACAATGACTAAAAGTGGGATATTAATATAGTAAAGAAATACATCTGTACTCAGGCGCAAACATACTTATTTGTTCTATTGATACCTATCTGGGTACCCATAAACTAAGCTATAAACCAATTTTAGGATAAGTTCAAATCTTTCTACGCCTGTATCATGTAATGAGGTAGGTATTATAATATAAATGATAATAAACAGTTGGGTGTAGGTGAAATCCCTCACTGTAAAAGCACTGGGGTATTAGCCTTCTCTTCATTAGAAGAGAACAGGAATGGGAGGCAGACTGGGGCTTCAGGGCAAACATGAATTACAGGATCACAACCAGGCTCTTTTCTGTGGGAACACCTTGGGCACTGATAATTGAAATATTATCTTAGATTTTTTTCCTCCCAGTTGCAGTTTTCTAATTTTTGAAACACATGCATACACAGCACTCGAGAGGAACTGCCTTCTCTGTACCCCTATAGCCCTGGGAAATGGTACTAAGAACAGGAAAGAGCCCTACAGTCTGGAACTTAAATCTAGGATTCACTTTGTCTTGCTTGGCATGCAGAAGGTCCCAAGTTCAATCCCCAGTATCTCCAGTTCAAAGGATCATGCCATAGTAAGTGATGTGTTAAGATCGCAGCCTGAGCCCTGCTGCCTCTCAGAGCTGAGAATACTGACCTCAATAGACCAACAGTATACATAAGGGCTGACTAGACTGAGGTCTTCAGGGCTTGAAAGCTAAGCAGTACTGACCATGTTCTAGTACTTGGATGGGAGACCACCAAGGAAGGCTAAAGAGGAAGGCAATGGTAAGCCACCTCTGTTTATCTCTTGCATTGAAAACCCCATGAGGTGGAACTTCATGAGGATGGCAGGAGTCAGCTGGCACACTTGATATATGAGGCAGCTTCATGGAATATCTGCGTATCAGGGCCAGAGTTCATTTCACATTGGAAATCCATCATCACAGTGCTCAAGAAGTAGGGCGATTCTGCATTTAGTATTCGCTCCACATTTTCTCAACTGGAAGGAAAAAGTACAACTCAAAACCACATTCAAATATCTCGGGACAATGCCGTACTGACTGCAAAGTCACCCCCAAACGGCCATAAATCTATGCAGAAGGTACAATAAAACCCAAAGTTCCAAGGGAGTGAAAGCAGCATGGAGTGTGGAGGCTACCATAAAATCTAATGATCAGTGGAAGTGAAACCAGCACACAGTGCAGAGGGGAATTTCTGTTCCAATGTGGGTTTCATAAAACAACAGAAGGAAATGCCAATGCAAAATCAGGTGTATTTTACCTTTGGAAAGCAGCCATAAGAGGGTGATTTGGATTGGAGCTTAATATTTGAAGCATGAGGGGATTGACTCTTTCCCCATCCTTGGGTACCTGTTTCTTTTCCATACAGGGCTAATGGAATGGCAGGGGGCAACTTCTGCTGGAAAAGAAGCTCATAGAAAAGGCTGAAACCCTTTGAACCTCCCTCTGTTGTCTCCAGTTTGGCCTTAATGCTATATTTATAGGGTTGCCAATCTTCAGATGGGACCTAGAGATCTCACAAGAAGCAGCCTTATATTGAATCAGACCATTGGTTCCATCAAGGTCAGTATTGTCCTCTCAGACTGGCAGCGACTCTCCAGGGTCTCAGGAAGAGGTCTTTCAGATCACCTAGAACCTGGTCCTTATAAATGGAGATGCCAGAGGTTGAACCTGGGACCTTCTGCATGCAAAGCAAAGGCTCTTCCACTGAGCCATAGCCCCTCCCCAAATTTCCCAGAATTAGAACTGATCTCTGGCAACAGAGATCAGTTCCCCTGGAATACATGGCTGCTTTAGAGAGTGGACTCTGTGGTATTATACTCCACTGAGGTCCTACCCCTCCTCTACCTCCTTCCCCCCAAAAAATCCAGGTACTTCCCTACTGGGCATTAGCAACCCTGTTTTATACCTTCTGTTTGTTACATCTCCATCCTGCTTTTTTCTAAGGAACAAAGGGCAGTGTGCATGGATTTCAAGAGAGCCAGTTTGGTGTAGTGGTGAAGAGTATGGACTCTAATCTGAGAGAACCGGGTTTGATTCCTTACTCCTCCACATGCAGCTGCTAGTGTGACCTTGGGTCAGTTACAGGTTCTTTCAGAGCTGTTCCCTCAGGAGCAGTTCTCAAAAGAGCTCTCTCAGCCCCACCTCCCTCACAGGGTGTCTGTTGTGGGGAGGGGAAGGAGTTTGTAAGCTGCTCTGAGACTCCTTCGGGTAGTGAAGGGCAGGTTATAAATCCACTTCTTCCTCTCTTCTTCTCCATCCCCCACTCAACAGCCCTGTGAGGTAAGACAGACTGAGGGACAATGACTAACAAAAAGTCACCCAGAAGAGGGAGTCTCCAACGCAGGTGTTTAGGGAGACTCTAACCACTACACCGTGCACCATACACTGGTGTGTTCTTCTTGGTGGGACATGGTGATTGTTCAGGATTGTCATACTTGGATCCAGGAGTCCCAGGTTTAAGTCCCCATTAGGCCACGGAAGCTTGCTGGGTGATCTTACATCGGTCACACACTTTCAGCTTGACCTACACTGTAGAGCTGTTTTGAGTATCAAAGTGGAAGAGAGGAAAATGACGTCAGCTGCTTCAGGTCCCCCTCGCAGGGTATATGTTGTATATTAACTGGAATAAGATGGCCACCACCGCACGGCCTGACCATGCGGTCCACAAACCTCAGAGCTTCGCTCCAAAGACAATAGCCACTTCGGATCTGTAGGCTCATCCAGATCCAAAAGTAGACCTATTGAATTGTAGATGTGTAAATAAGGCCAATCATGGGTGATGGGTGTGGTGCGGGGCACGAATATAAGCCAGGCACTCCCTGGCACATGTATCCTTCGTTCCTGATATGATCCAATAAACAAGAGCTGGTTCAGTATGCTGAGTCTCCGACCTCAGTCAGTATAAATGAAGGAAATAACATTAACATCTCATAGAAACACACAGCTGGAAAGGACCACAAGGATCATCTAGGCCAAACCCCCTGCACAGCGCAGGCAATTCACAGCTACCTCCCCCCCCGCCCCACTCACTACTTTATCGCATTGTTTTAGTTGTTTTTAACTTTGTCATCTGCCCTGAGCCTCAGTGAAAAAGGCTGACTGTTAATGAAGTAATAAATAACGTCTGAGTTCAATGGATAAAAAACAAGTGGATCTTCAAGAATGAAGTCTTACACTTTTAAGACGATGGCCACGTCCCAAGGAAGGCGTCATGGTTCAACGTAACGTGTGCAAGGCAAATGGGTAGTGTGTGTGTTCTAAGGAAACCTCTGCTGCAGTGCACATATTCAGTCCCTATATGAGAACCACCACTGTACTCTAAGGGGACCTCTTATGAGACACCCACACGTGGTACTGTGGTTGCAATATCCATGGGAGGTCCCCTAATCAGGGGTATGTTTAGCCTGGAGAGGAGGCAACTGAGAGGTGATATGATAACCATCTTCAAGTGCTTGAAGGGCTGTCATCTAGGAGTTGTTTTCTGCTGCCCCAGACGGCTGGGCCAGAACAACAGGTTGAAATTAAATCAGAAGAGTTTTCGGCTTCCTCGGGAGGTGGTGGGCTCTCCTTCTTTGGAGGTTTTCAAACCAAGGCTAGATGGCCATCTGACAGCAATGCAGATTCTGTGAACTTGGGCAGATCATGAGAGGGAGGGCAGGAAGGGTTGCATCAGTGCTTAGTACTTGTGGCCCTTTCTTACATGCCTGGGGAAATGCTGATTGACACTTTGGGGTCAGGAAGCAATTTTCCTCCAGGCCAGTTGGGCTGGACAGGGGCAGATTAAGGCCCACTGGTGCCCTAAACACTGGCCAATCTTGGTGCCCCCCTCCTTTCCACACTGACCCCGTCCATTTTAGTTGTTGACCTGTCTGACCAGATATACAATGCAGGTTGCAGCAACACAAAAATTTATTCGTATGATAACACAATATACTGTACAAACTAAGCCAAGCTTTGGCTACAGAAAGTTCTACAAAAATGAAATTAAAAAGGGGCAGAGAGGGTCATTGAAATGACTGTCATGACAACTGAACTTGGCTCCATCGTTTTACTTTTAAACATAGCCTATGACACTGCACCTCGCCAACAAAAAAATATAAGATAACTCTAGGGTGCACCATGATCCATTTGCACTAGGTTTATCAATTTTTTTTTTACAAATCTTCATTCGGGGTTTTTTTTTTCTTTTCACCCTTTTCCCAACTTTGTGGTGTCCCCTTTGACCCTGGTGCCCTAAGCACGTGCTTGGTCTGCTTAAGGGTGAATCTGCCACTGGGGCTGGAGATCCTGGAGGTTTTTTGTCATCTTCTGGGCATAGAACAGGAGTCACTGAGGGGTGGGGGGAGGTAGTTGTGAATTTCCTGCATTGTGTGTGTGGGGGGGGTTGGACAAGATGTCCCTGGAAGTCCCTTCCATCTCTATGATTCTATGATTCTTTTTTAAAAAATTATTATTCCTTAGTCTGTGATAATTCTTTGCAACATACATCACAAAGGGAGCCAGCCTACGCCGGTCTATTCAGGACAGAGTCCCGTTTTATTAAATGGAGCTCACTCCCAGGAAATTGGTCCCGGGACAGCACCCTGATATTCTAAGGCTCGTTCACAAACAATATATAACCCACTTACTCACCTCAGGGGAAACCGAAACAGCAAAACCTTCTTCTGGATTCCATGCCACAGCCGATTACATCCCAGCCTGATATATTGCAGCGGAAACGTTGAATGTGAGAAAGCCCGCGACTCTTTCCTCCCCCCCCCCACGCCATGTTCTGTAGGCCTCGGAGGCAGAAGAGAGGGGCAGGCAGTTGTATTCAACATATTGCCATGATCATCCTCGACAAATACAAAAGGGGGTGGCTGGGGGTGGGATGGGAAGGGATCTGATTTTTGCTCTGGGCGGCTTCAGACGCTTCTTTGCGGATTACTTGCAGAGTCGGTCCTCAAGGGGACAGCTACGCTGTTGTTGCATGCAGAAAGCACTAGCAGGAATTTCACAACTGAAAATGTTTCTATATATCTATATCTGTCTATATGTTTATGTATCAGGTAGCCTAGAAATGAATTAAATTGACGTCTCTAATTCATTAACAGCCTAATCTAAATTTCAGGGTAGCAATAGGAGCAATTCTCTCCCCCGCCCCCCCTCCATATAATGACCTTGTTTCAGATAAATATCCTGAACTAGGCTTCTCCTGTCTGGACTTTTTCTTCTCACTTAGGACTCCTAAGTGAGAAGAAGACATCCAGATGGGACAGGATATGTGTATACATTATATTCTGACCTGGATGGCCCAGGCAAGTTCTATTTCTACAGATCTCAGAAGCTAAGCAGGATCATCCCTGGTTTGTATTTGAATGGGAGACCATCTCGAGGTACCACACAGAGGCAGGCAATGGCAACACACCTCCAAACATCTTTTGCCTTGAAAACCCTGTGGGGTCACCAAAAGTTGGATGCAACTTGAGGACACGTTCCACCACTGCATACATTACACGTCATATTGAATGCTAAAGAGGACAAGGATACCATACCCTTTCACAGTCATGTAGAAGAGTGAATATTGGTAGGACAACTTTTCACATTGCAGTAAAGAAGGAACAATGAGTAGCTCTAGAAACCACCAGAAACTCTATGGTTTTACCATAGAGTTTCTGGCAACTCCTAGAGCTACCCTAAAGCCATGATGTTGATGACATCAGTGATATCACCCCTCCATGTCCCCACTGCCCACCCCTCCCACTGGTTGCCAAGCTTAAGAACCTTAAAAGCCAAACAACACCCACCCCAAATGATATCTTTGTGCCACTTTCCCCACTCCAGCCATGTCGTTACAACTCACTGCACCTACCCAACTTCACTGTCACTAGTGTGGGGAGAGGAGGAGTATGGAAATGCACTGCCTGGAAATAAGTCACTGCAGAAATGACACTGCACATGATAGGAAGAGAGGGGACCACGATACAGTGATGACATTTTTGGTTCTTCCTTTATGCCTGCCATAAAGTTTGGCCCTCAGGCACCAGGTCATATGCAACCTGTCCACCAATATAAAATGTTAATTTTTGGCATGTTGAGAGTCATCGGTGTCTCTCACACATAGGAGTGTCCTTGATGTATTTTCATCCGGGAAGCTAGGGCCTAAATGAACTTGGGAACGAGGGCTTTCCAAGGGCCTGTTTGACTCCCAGCTTGATTTTGTTGTTGCATGGGGGCGGGGGGAGAAACACGTCAGATATGTTCTTGGTAGCCCTGCGTATCATTAGGAAAATTAACTGTCACCGGTCTCCTCCTTCAAATTAGCCATCCGGATGCTGTTCCTTCAGTTTCAGGAGAGATCTGTTCGTGCGCCTGATGCTTTTTGACAGCAAACAGATCTCATTCCTTCCCTTTCACAAAACACTAAAGAGGAAAGGTTCCCAAAGTCTTCTAGTGTAACGTATAATATCTACTGGGAGCAAGGACCAGGACATGAGGCAGAGCGGCTTCTCTGTAGCAGAACATCATTGCTTCCGTATTAAAAATATTGTCTGCCCCACTGCGATGGAGATGACTTTTCCTGATGGTGTTGGAAAGTGCCATCAACTCACAGTCGACTTAGGGTGACCTGTAAGGTTTCCAAGGCAAGAGATGGACAGAAGTGTTCTGCCATTGCCTGCCTCCGCATAGGAACCCTGCTGGTCTCCCATTCACGTACTAACCGGTGCCGACCCTGTTTAGTTTCTGAGAACTGACAAAATCGGGCTAGCCTGGCCCATCCTCCCTCTCCCAAAATGCTAATATTCAGCTCACCAACAAAATTGATGGATAATAGATTCAGGATGGTCCAGGCTACCCCTATCTCGTTCGATCTCGTTAGATTGGAAGCTGAGCACGGTTGGCCTCCTAGAAAGAAGTACTTTTCTCCCTTTCTCACAGTACAAGAACTCGTGGACACTCCATGAAATTGCTCAGCAGTCGGGTTAGAACAGATAAAAGGAAGTACTTCTTCACCCAAAGAGTGATTAACACATGGAATTCACTGCCACAGGAGGTGGTGGCAGCTACAAGCATGGACAGTTTCAAGAGGGAATTAGATCAACATATGGAGCAGAAGTCCATCAGTGGCTATTAGCCACAAAGTATAGATAGGAACTCTCCATCTGGGACAGGCGATGCACTGTATTCTTGGTGCTTGGGGGGGGTCAACAGTGGGAGGGCTTCTAGTGTCCTGGTTCCACTGCTGGACCTCCTGATGGCACCTGGTATATTTTGGCCAGTGTGTGACAGAGTGTTGGACTGGATGGGCCATTGGCCTGATCCAACATTGGCTTCTCTTATGTTCTTATGTTCTTATGGCCCTGGTTAGTATGTGGATGGGAAACCACCAAGGAAACCCAGGATCATTACACAGAGGCAGGCAATGACAAATCACCTCTGAACATCTCTTGCCTTAAAAACCCTATGGGGCCACCATAAGTGAGATACAACTTGACATCACGTTACAACACACACTGATTCAGGACACACACACACAAATACCTACAGAACTCACTGCCAGAAGATGCTGTGATTGCCCCTCATTTAGTTGACTTTAAGAGACAAATTCATGCCTGTCAAGGGCTTGTAGTCATGACAGTTTCATGGGACCATCCTTGTTCAAAGACAACGTGCTTCTAAATTGATGGGATCAGACGGGGAGACAGCGGTAGGGCCCATCTGTCTGGCCACTGTGGAACACAGGATGCTGGACTAAACGTATCGTTCATCTATCCAGCAGAACTCTTCTGGTGTTACTACATCCTTATGTTGAAGACAGGATAACAGAAACATAAGAACACAATTTGAGCCCTGCTGAATCAGAACAGTGTTGCCCAGCATCCTGTCTCACCGTGGCCAACCAGTTCCTCTGGAGGGCCGACAACAGGGCATAGTGGCCAAGGCCTTCCCCTGATAAGAACATAAGAGCCCTGCTGGATCAGACCAATGGTCCATCTAGGCTAGCATCCTGTCTCACACAGCAGCCAGCCTGTTCCTCTGGAGGGCCAGCAACAGGGCATAGAGGCCGAGGCCTTCCCCTGATGCTGCCTCCTGGCTCTGGGATTCAGAGGATTAGTACCTCTGAATGCGGAAGCTCCCCCTCTCCTTACCTCAGCAAAACAGTTTTGGGGTGTTGCCCTAATACTCTCCAAACTCCACAAACCATCTCTAGGCATGCTCAGTTCCCTTTTGTGTCATGGAATACCTTTTGGTTTGCTGCCTAGGTCCAAACCCCCTCCCCCATAATCAACGCAGAAGGGATGGTGCTGAACCCTGCTTCCCCCCCCAAAAAAAAAAAAACCCCCAAGTGTAGCAGGAAACTCACATTTTCAAAGCTAGTATAGTGTAGTGGTTACTGCGGTCATCTTGGCCTCAGAAGACCTGGATTCAAATCCTTGCTCAGTTCAGGGACGTTCTTATGCTAGTCATTTTCACTGCGAAACGTGGTTTAACCACCAGTCTCTCCCATTTATAGAAAAAGTCTTCCTGCCGCAGATATTTGAGCAAAAATTCAATTAAAGTTAATAACATGCTGGAAAATAAAAGATCTGCCGCCAATAATCTTGCAAAATAAAAATAATTCCTTTTATAATTGAATAATATGGCAGAAGCACTGGAGCAAAACCACGTCGACATTCTGAGGTATTTTTTCCTAAATGGGGTGTGAAATTCAACCACTGGTTCCTGCTAGTCACATTCGAATCAGATCTGACTAATTGGATGAATGGGCAATTTCCCGTTTTTTAATAGAAAGGAGAAATCTTTAAAGTCAAGTCCAGAGCCCGAGATGAGGAGGACGAGGGAAAGCCATCGGAACAGACAGGAAGACAAACAGAGATCTTTTAACACTGATGTAATTTTAGGAGGTCTTAATTGGATCCTATTAAGAAAGACGTTCTTTGGAAGATAATGAAGATGGAAAATATTTCATTACTCTGGACGTGACGATGGGGGAGGAACAATGAATAGGAATATTCGGGGGGCAGTTGGCTCAACAAAGCAGGTCTGCTTCTCTGTGATAGAGAGACTGCAGGGAAGGATACTGCAGCCACTTTCACCTGAACAAATGTTTAGCAGGGGGGTATATCTCAGGGCCTAGTTTGGAATTCAGAAAGGGCTGCCAACTCTGGGCTGGGAAATTCCTGGGGATTTGTGGGGGGTGGAGCCTGGGAAGGGCGGGGTTTAGGGGAAAGGGAGCCCTCATTGTGGTATAATGCCATACAGTCTGCCTCCAAAGTAGCCATTGTCTCCAGGGGAACTAATCTCTATTGCCTGGAGCTCAGTTGTAATACGAGGGGATCTCAAGACCCCACCTGGAGATTGGCAACCCTAACTGCAGATGATACAACTGCCTTCTTGGAGTGGAGGGACGGACCATGGCTCACTTGCAGAACATCTGCTTTGCATACAGAAGGTTGCTGGTTCAACTCCCAGCATCTCCAGTTAAAGGGATCAGGTAATTAGGGTTGCCAACTCTGGAATGAGACCCTGGAAAGCCAGTCAGAGAAGATAATAGAGGTATTGATATACCAGTGGTCATGTACTCAAGTGGGTTTGGTCTGTGCCTTGACCAGAGATCTACTGGGACTCCATCAGTTCAATGAAGGAAGAAAGTGAGTCCATATTTCACATCTTGCTTTAAATGAGGCCTACCCATCTTGTGATCCAGCAGCCATATATGGCTTCCAGATTAATGTTTAGCAGTTCCCAACAGGAAACAAAAATTGGGAATCTTACTGAGCCCCTAAGTGGACCTCCACCTGAACCTAGCAGGGTTGCTGCATTTCACAGTTTGATATAGGCCTACTTTTAAGCCTTCTTCAAATGCCAAAGGAGAAAGCAGTATGAAAATATTGGGATTTCCTCTTCTCAGAATGTTTGTGAATGGCCCACTGAGATCACTTATCATTACAAGACAGTTACGCATGCTTCATCTACATCAGGGAAGTTTTCTGTAGCACACAAAATCATGCTTTACTTAGGACCAATGCCAGTTGTGTGAATTGGCTCGTACTGAGAAAACAATTGGAGGCCAAATCTCTGCCTCAGGCAAAGCCTTTTGCCTCGTCATGGTTTGTGGTAGGCCCCAGAGGAAGACATAGCTCACAAAAACAGAACCCAGGATTCTATATTCTCCAAAAGCCTTCCTAGAGCCGGTGAGACAGTGCAATGATTAGTAGAAAATGGAAACAGTGTATAGAAACAGAAGAAATCCTCTTTGGCAGTAAGATCAGCCAACTGCTCTGGTTGGATAATGTCCTTGTTAGTTTCCCTCTCCCCTTACCATCCCACTGGTCTCCTGCTGTCCAGGAAAATGAAATGAGATGCCAGACTAACAAACAGATTGGAAGGCTTCCAATTTTGTCAAAAATCACTCTGTTTGGATGTGGAGTGTTTCTTATAGTCAGAGCTTTTGGTAGGCATGCCAGGTCTGGGTTGGAAAATACCTGGAGACTTTGGGGGTGGATCCAGGAGAGGGTGGGGTTTGGGGAGGGGAGGGGAGGGGAGGGACTTCAATGGAGTATAAATGCCATAGAGTCTACCCTTCAAAGCAGCCATTTCCTCCAGGGGAGCTGATCTCTGTCAACTGGAGATCAGTTGTAAAAGCGGGAGATCCCCAGGCCCCACCTGGAGGCCGGCAACCCTAGCTTTTTGGAAGGGAGGTGCCTGAACTCTCAAGAAAGAAATGAAGTTTTCACTCTGTATACTGAAAACTCACAAACTTTTAAACATTTTTAAAAGAATTTTGTTGAAGAGGTTCTGGAACTCTGTTCTGGTGTGTTCCCCCAGACAAAAAGCCCTGCTTATAATTAGGGTTTCCAGGTCTGGGTTGGAAAATACCTGAAGACTTTGGGGGTGGATCCAGGAGACAGCAGGGCTCAAGGAAGGGAGGGGCTTCAGCATGGTAAAACACCATGGAGTCCACCCTCCATAGCAGCCATTTTCTCCAGGGGAGCTGATCTCTGTCAGCTGGAGATTAGTTGTAAAAGCAGGAGATCTCCAGGCTCCACCTGGAGGCTGGCAACCCTACTCTTCATTAATAAATATCCAGCTACAGGTTCCTAGTGCATATACAGTGGTGGCTTTGAAACATATTCAAAAGCCTACAAATTGAGTTTTTTATACACACACACCTGCTTTAACCAAGCTCAGAAATGGCTGTGAGGATTACAGCTGAACCAAGTTTAATATTCTTGGTTCCTTGCTTGGACATAAGCACTAAAGAATGATAACCTTGGTAGGCCATGATAGGACTCCCTTTTGAACTTTGCAGAAAAGAACGATTAGAAACGTTTCCTAGCATTTAAAAAACCTCAAGGAACAGACCTGCTTTTTTACCTCTTGCATTTGTGGGTTGAACTGGATCACTCTAGTAAGCAAGTGAATGTGCATCAGAGCCCAGAACGTGAATATAGAACAGAAAATAAAAACAGTCGAGCCATTTATTTTCATCAGGAAAAAAATGCATTTTAAAAAAAATGTTTACTTCATTTATACATGGCAACAGAAGAAAAAATGGCTGTCTGGCAAATGGTGAGACATCACTTCTATGAAAAACCTAGAAGTGACATCATGCCTCACTAGGAATCGATGGGAACTCTATGATGAAACCATGGAGTTTTAGGTGATTCCTAGAAAGACATGGAATCACTTCCAGTCTGATGGCCACCTACCATGCCCCTGCCCCTACCCCCAGTCTTCTGCATACAATCCTATACGTATGTTATAAATGTGTATTTAATACTTCATGCAGTGCCTCAGCCTTCAGTTTATCAAATAGATAGATTTTTGTAAACAATTTTAATGTAGCTCTGAAGTAGAGCACCTGCTATGCATGCAGAAGGTTCTGAGTTCAATCTCCTGTTATCTCCAGTAGATAAAAGTAGGTGAAGTCAAAACTTCATGTATATTTTTTAACGTTATTTATAGCCTAACTTGCCTTCAAAGTGGGCTGAAACCAGCTGCAGAAAGAACCCCTTATTCATTTCTGTCCATAAAATATGTGCCTAGAGGGGAAAAGGAATTATATTCTGCAGTAATCTGAATCTCAGACACACACGCACACACACCCCAATCGCTAGAAGAAGAAAGTGTCCAAAATGAGATCTTGGCAGCTGGACTTGAAGAAACCCACAACCGTTGCCGACTACCGTGATTGAGACGTGATGCCAAGGAGGGCTGCCGAAGGTAAAACGAGGAGAAACTGTATCCGTTTTTTAAGATTTTCTATTTCTCATCCCTCAGCAGAAACGAAGAAATCTGTTTGGAATTCGATCTCTGGTCGCTGGTGCCCTTGGCAGTCTTGGGTGTTTGCTGTCCCCAATAACCCTCAGTCCTCCTGTTGAGAGGAAAGCTTCCTGCCCTTTGCAAGCAGCAGAATCCACGGTGGATGTAAACCAGGCTGGCATCAAAGAAGGCAATGCTCCCGGTGCCTGGTAGGCAGTGGGTTGCTGCTACCTGCAGGTGGAAAAGGAAGTGGCAAGCACTTGACTTTCGCTCTGCATCTGGCTGGTTTGGGATTGTGCATCTTTTCTCCCGTAAAATACCAGAGCCGGGCCCACCGAGGCTTTCCTTTTCCCTCCCTGTTCTCCTTAAGGCACCTTTCCTTTCCATTCAGCTCAGCGTTCTCAACATTTTACTGAGGACGTTGAATCCAGCTCACTGTGGTTACCTGTCCGCAGGGTTTATGGGACTCTCTATCTCTTTGACTCAATTGCATTTTTCATTTTCAATTGAGGTATGAGAGCAAATGCTATAATCCACACGCACACATACACCCATGACAAACAGGACCTCAAATGCTCCATTTTTTTATTAGGACAAGGAAATTAATAGAATAAGAAGGGTGGGAATGACATAATACTATTTATTAGAAGCAAGGTTTTGGAGTTATGCATGTAATGTTAGAACTCGACCATCCCAGACCTATAGATAGGGCTGATTAGAGGAGCATGAGAAAAAACACAGAATGTATTACTGGACACAGATTTTATCTTCCGGGGGCTGTGGTTCAGTGGCAGGGCTTCTGCTTGGCATGCAGAAGGTTCCAGGTTCAATCCCCGGCATCTCCAGTCGAGAAGACCAGCAGTAGGAGAACCACAGCCAGTCTGAGCGGACGGTACCGACCTCGATGGACCAAGGCGGGTCTGATTAAGGATGAGGCAGCTTCATGTGTTCATGTGCTCATCTGATTAAAAAAATGAAGTTTCTAGTCCTTATAGTGCCAAAGGTATGCTTGAAACAGAACAAGCAGCAGTGATATCCGCTGGAGTCTCAGAATGCAGAGCATTTGTAGTGGTTCAAGGCAGAGATCCAGGACAACCTAGGGCTCCCTGCCCCTCTCCCATGACTGGCGAAACCAGAACATGCTATGCAAAATAATGTAACAAGAAGAATATTCTATTGATTAACTGAGCACTATCAATGGCACAGCACCCAAAATAACATATGCCTATAGTCATTTTCTGATCATAGAATTATGAGTACCAGGAACCCACCAATCACGTTAAAGGAAGCAGGTGCTACCTGCTTTCCTCCTGATGCAGTTGCCATGTTGTATGAAGAGGGCCAACATGTGCATTTACCATGCATGTACAGCCGTTGGATATGTGAACACAACCCCTGAAAAATCACTGGACAGTTCACATGTCAAGAGCAAGCGTGGTAAAGATGTGTGCTCCCCCTGTTCACATAGCATAATAACTATGTGGATTGAGAGAATCACAGGTAGCACATACAGCTGATAGACTCTTGCTGCGCATGATGATGGGAAAGTTTGGTCCCGATCACACGCAGAAGTAGCCGCGTGTTACGCACGAATGCCGAGCAGATTTTATGGGCGTGATCACACGGGAACATCTGGCAAGCGTCCTGCACCCGTCGCCAACCCATTTCGCCCAGCCAAAGAAGCAGAGTTAAAAAATATCGGGAAAAGTGCAGTACCAAACAGGTTTGTGACAGGCCGCAGATGGACTTCCCCGTGTGATTGCTCCGGCACGCTCCCATTGTGTCAGTCCCTCGTTGGAGCGCATCCGGAAACATGCAGCAAAGGAAAAAAGCCAATTCACTTGCTGCTGCGTATGATCAGTGGCAGGTGCGTATGATCAGTGGCAGGTGAAGTTACTACAGCGCAGATAGCCTCACACAGACCCCGGCGTTATCTAGCACGTGTGGCTGAGACCTTCACCTGCCAAACAGGAGATAATGATGCTAATCTGCCAAAATTGCATAACTGGCATACTATAGAATCCAACTTTTCTTGGTACAGAGTTTGGATTCCCTGGGTGCAGAATTTTAAATATTTTAGCACCAATTCCATCCAGCCCTGCCTACTGATGGGAGTCGCTGTGAGAAGCTCATGTGTTATCCCTTCAGTCTTTTCCCATGCAAATTCTTCTTGCTGTGCTGCCCATCTAAGCATATCCCAATGTGACAGCTTCAAAAGTGCCAGACGAGTATCCTGCGAATGTCCGTACATCACAACCAGTGTTCCCTCTAAGCTGAGTTAGTGTGAGCCAGCTCACAGTTCTTGAGCCTCTGACTCACACATTTTTGCCTCAGCTCAGGAAGGATGGCTCCAGAGCAAACTAATTCATGCAGTAGCTGCATTGCTTGCTCGCGGCTTTAATGCCAGTTGCTCACAGAGTGGGATTTTTGCTCACAAGACTCCGCAGCTTAGTGGGAGTGTTGATCATGACTGTAAGTTCACCCCAGATCCATCTCCCATCTTCCCACATTGCAGGTAGCAGCTTTAAAACTGGCAAACACCTACAAGGGCAAGAGTCATGCCAGGAAGCTGCAAAGAACGGACCCACCTTTGCAAGTTAAGAAAATAAGAAGAGCCCTGCTGGATAAGACCAGGGGTCCATCTAGTCCAGCATCCTGTTTCACAAAGTGGCCGACCAATTCTTCTGGAGGGCCAACAACAGGGCATAGAGGCTGAGGCCTTCCCCTGATGTTGCCACCTGGCCCTGGGATTCAGAGGCTTATTGCCTCTGAATGTGGAGTTTCCCCTCAGTCACCATGGCCACCAGTGATGTTGCAATAAATGCAGGTGTGCACACCTTGGCTTATGCTCTATAGCTGTCAGTGGCAGCTTCTGATCCAGGAAATGCACACCAGCATGTTTGCTGGCATTGGGATTATGTAACGCCTTTGCTTGAGGTGTCAAAATTGACTTAACCCTGCTCTGTCAACCTGTCTTTACCAGATCCCTCTTTATCAATTCCTGCACTTAAAAAAAAAAAAAAGTCTTCCTCTGGGAGTTCCCCATCTGTCGTAATTGTTGGGACATGAATGAACCTCTGCTTGATGCACCGCCTCAAGAGTTTGGGTCAATTGCACGGCTCTGCAGTGGTACAGAACATCTCAATCCGTATCTTGTTCGCTAATTTGCTAAGGCAAAGTGCTCTGATTGCGGTTGGGGGACTTGGCCCTGACAACCTCAGAATCCAAATCTGGATCTCTCCCTCAGCGAAAAAGAAATCCCAACATTATTGATCTGTTGCAGCATGCACGCGTGCACCAAGAGTGCCGGAAGGAACCTTGGCTGGAAGGCCAGACTGGTAGGTTAGTGTCGCTTTAAGCAACAGTGTTCCCCTGGTCTAGATGCAGCATTGTGGAGAGGAGACGAAGGCCATGGCTGCTTGGATCAGCTCGAGAGCAATGCAAGACAAGATCAGCCAGGTCGGCATTAGCATGTGAGATAAAGGGAATACGAACACAGGGAAACCATAGCTACCGGCAGGTCTGGGCAGAAGAGCGACGCCTTCTGGGGCCTGGCCCGGGCAAGCCTGGTTATCTTCTCATCTTGGGGCCTGCCCCACCAACGGCCTCGCCCCAAAAAGCTGGGTGCCAGAAACGTTGGCTGCCAACGCAGAACTAATGGAGAAGGAGAGGAAGAGGAAGGTGTGGTCTGGAGGCTGGAGGAGAGGAACAGGAGCCAGGAGGAGGCCGCGGCTGGGCAGCCGATTCCATCATCCGTAACAACTCCGAGGCAATTGAACTCTCTCTGTCTCTCTCCCACTCAGGGCCAGATTTGCAGGCTCACTCAGTGACTCCATGAGAATATGGGGCCTGTATAATGTGGTCCAAAACAGCAGCAGGGCAACTGGACTGAAGACGGAGTGCTAGGGAAGGAGAGGTTAAGGCTGATGCCTTATAGTGCGTGAGAGATTCCCTGTTGTGGTCTCATTGAGGCTGCAAATTTATTGCCTCGTTTGGACTGCGCCTTTCTCTCCAGGGGGGACCCAAAGTGGCTTATATTGTTCTCCTCTCCCCCATTCGGTACTCATAATAACACTGCAAGGTAGGTTAGTCTGAGAGTGTGACTGGCCTAAGGCTGCCCAGCAAGCTTCCATGGTATGAGTAGGAATTCAAACCCAGGTCTCTCAGATACCAGTCCGAACTCTTAACCATGACACCATTCGGGCAAATGCATTTGCAGCGGCAGCAAAGTCTCCACCTGGGCGACTCCTTCTCCTTTACCCTTGTACCCACCATTCCGCCCTTCCCTCCGGTGGGCTTTTTGCTTCTTTTAAAAAAATCAGTAGTTTATAGATTTATAGAAGTCAATATACCAGTTATGACAAAAAGTCCAGCAGTTGTATGGTGGGGTGGGGGCAGCAGGCACAATGAGAAATCTGGCTGAATGGCAGCAGTTTCCCCAAACCCACGTTGGGTGTGATCTTTTAGGAAGAAGAAGGGATTTGGTTTATACCCCGCCCTTCACTACCCGGAGGAGTCTCAGAGCAGTTTACAATCCATTTCCCTTCCCCTCCCCACAACAGACACCCTGTGAGGTAGGTGGGGCTAAGAGAGAGCTCTCTCGAGAACTGCCCTTGAGAGAACAGCTTTGAAAGAACTTGTAACTGGCCCAAGGTCACAACAGCAGCCTCATGTAGAAAAGTGGGGAATCAAACCCGGTTCACCCAGATTAGAGTCCACACTCCTAACCCCTACACCAAACTGGCTACATCAAATATCTTACCAAAGCAGGCTGGGGAAAGGTTGCAGTGGAGCCAGGAAAAACACGGACAAATGTTGACTGGAGAACGATGCCATGCTGATGCCCCTAAAAGAACGCATACATGCATGACACTGCCTTCTACTGAATCAGACCATCTCTCCATCAAAGTCCATATTGTCTACTCAGACCAGCAGTAGGTCTCCAGGGTCTCAGGCAGAGGTCTTTCACATCATGTCCTACCTGAGCCTCACTGGAGATGCCGCAGATGAAATCTGAGACTTTTCACTTGGCAACCAGATGCTGTACCACTAAAGATGTTACCTCTGGTTTGGGATATACATGGAAATTTGGGGGTGGAGCCTGGGGGTTTGGGGAGGGGAGGGACCTCAACAAGACGCAATGACATAGAGTCCACCCTCCAAAGCAGCCATTTTCTCCAGGGGGAACTGATCTTGGTTGTCTGGAAATCTATTGTAATAGTGGGAGATCTCCAGATGCCATCTGGACAATGGCAAGCCTATGTACCACTGAACCACTGTCCTTCCCCCAAGAAACAATACAAAGGCGGGACTGCACAGCAAAGCCGCCATCCAGAAGAAGCCTATCTCTCTTTCTTGCTCCAAATGTCTGATCATAAATACCCTCCTGAATGCTTTAAGCCACAGTGCGGAAAATTAGGCCCTCTGTCTTTCCCCTCCCTGCCCAGATCCTAAAGCAGCCTGGGAAAGGAACCGTCTTCAGTCAAGGAAGTGGTACAGAGTTAACCTCTCCACTGACACTTGTGTTTCAAGACTAATATCTGGCATTCTAATCCCAGAGCCTCAATAGCAGGTATAATGTGCCCTTTGCTTATTCTCTGCCTTAAGAACATAAGAAAAATAAGAGAAGCCAATGTTGAATCATGCCAATGGCCCATCTAGTCCAACACTCTATCATACAGTGGCGAAAAAAACCAGGTGCCATCAGGAGGTCCAGCAGTGGGGCCAGGACACTAGAAGCCCTCCCACTGCTGCCCCCCCAGCACCAAGACTTGACCCTTTGGTATGTTTGACCCTTTGGTATTTCTCTGCCTCACCCAAAAAAATATGTCAATAGATGTATCCACTTCTCTGGATATTAAGAACTTCACCTGATGTTTTATGCTGTGAGGGAAATAAAATTGGAGTGCCCAGGGCATGGTTAACGTTCCAGAACTATGTTGCATTGGTTGTGTGACTACCGATCACACAGTGAGAATTCTATGTGGGTGGATGTTTTATCGTCTTTCCGGTAAGGTGTATAAAATTATTCCATGAAAATGTGCTCACTAACAATCAGCAGTAAACTAATCACTGTGGTACACCATTCCAGTGGGTACATGGAATGGTTCTCATGTCAGATGTAGGCCTCTTTTGGTCTCATATTTTCTTTTTTCTTTTCTTTTTTTGCTTCACTCTATTAATGCTTAAAATAAAGCAGTAAATACATATCAAGAACTAATGCAGAAGCTAATTCTGGGAGAAAATTAACAGTAGCTAATAATCACCGTGCCAGTCAGAAGCTTGAGACAGAAACTAATTTAACTCACAGAAAGTGAGGTTAAACCACTGTTTGCATAAATTAATAAAAGCTCAGTGATATTTTTAAAAATCGCCGTTTTCTTCCTTCCTTGTTTGATGGGTATTTAAATAATTTCAGCAGATTTCCAAACATGGCCCACCCATTCGTTCACAGAGAAAGAAGCAAAGAAAACTTTTAAAACCCTTTCAGCTGTTAGGAGATTCCAGTCTTTGCTTATGAGGCTGGGTGGCACATGAAGAACTTTTGCTATGAGGTTTAATAGAAGTTGGTTAAAAAAACCCAAAACTGTGCAGACCTTTATCAGAGTTACACCCTTCTCGGACCAGTGAAGTCAATGGGTTGTTGGTGGCGGAGAGGGTCATCAAGTCACAGCTGACTTATGGTGACCCCGTTGGGATTTTCAGGGCAAGAGACATGCCTTGCCACTGCCTGCCTCTGCATCACAACCCTGGACTTCCTTGGTGTTCTCCCATCCAAGTACTAACCAGGGCTGACCCTCCTTAGCTTCCAAGATCTAGTGACATCAGGCTAGCCTGGGCCATCCAGATCATATTTGAAATAGAACAGCAAATACATATCAAGAGTGGGTCGAGATTGGTGTGATTCTGCCTAGGATTGCACTGTAGATGGCACATGAATAGGCCTGGATCTGGTGCACACGATAGGCCTGGATCTGGTGCAGAGTTTCCTTGGGTGGAAGGATTTCTATCAGGATTTCTATCAGTGAAATGTGATTTTCTTGCCTCACTTTATTTTGGGCTGTGGCATGATGGGAGAGGTCAGACAATCATGCTCCGTAGGCAGATCTCCTTTCACCCACAGAAATGCGACACAGGATCCAAGCCGTGGAGGTTTTAGAATGAAATCCCCCTTGTCTGTTCTATTGGTCTTTCTATTCTGTTGACCTGTTCTAATGACCTCCTTCCAAAGTACTCAGCGCAGCATACAAAGTTCTCTCTTTCATTTTATCTCCACAACAATCCTGTGAGGTAGGATTCAGACTGACGGAACTCAACTAACCCCCGGAGTCATCAAGTTATCTGCTGAAATAGCCTCCCGCAAAAAACCTTTGGAATTTTTTCTGCATCTGTACTGAGGAGGCAATTATATGGGCCAAGACCTGCCAGTTGATTCTTTACCAAGTATAAACCACAATGGTGCAGTGATTAAGAGCAGCAGACTCTGATCTGGAGATCCAGATTTGATTCCCCACTCCTCCTCCATATGAAGCCTGCTGGGTGGCCTTGGGCCAGTCACAGTTCCCTCAGAACTCTCTCAGTTTCATCTTACCTCACAAGGTGCCTGTTGTGGAGGGAGAGGAAGGGAAGGAGATTGTAAACCACTTTGAGACCCCTTAGAACAGAGGAAAGCCATAGACTTTAGAGCTGGGTTTGATTCCCCATTCCTCCTCCACATGAAGCCTTCTGGTGACTTTGGGCCAGTCACAACAGTTCCCTCAGAACTCTCTCAGCCCCACCTGCCGCACAAGGTTTCTGGTACAGAGAGAGAAAGAGAATGCATCCGTAAGCCACTTTGAGACTCCTGCAGGAAGAGAAATGTGGGATATAAAAACCCAACTGTTCTCCTCTTCTTCTTCTACCATCTTTCTATCTATCCGATCCAGATGCCAAATCTTTATTAGTGGGGAAACCTAGATTTAAAAAGAGTCACTAAAGCCTAGAGGAATTCCAGTCACGCTAATAAGACTTGACCAACAAAGAGGAGTGCAGGAGGGGTGAGCAGAGAACTTTAATCTCATTATTACAGGATAGCAGGGGAATGGGGAATGGGCGGTTTACTCTGAAGCTGTCATTCAAAGCCAGGGAGGTGGAATCCCTGGGCACTAAAGGAATACACCTGTCCTTCTCCACACTCCAGAGTTCTCTTTCATGTACCATAATCCCAATATATAGGATTCCAAAAGAGCTTATTGTGAGTCATAATTATCCTCCCACTCCTTCACTTTCTGAATAGATCTCTCAGGTACGTTGTGCATAGTTTGGCTCCCCTTGGAAAGCAAATACAGTTTCTTGTTAGGAAAGGAATCATCTGAAAATTACCTGTTTTACCTCTCTCATCCACCTCGTGCTGTTGTTTTTTAAAAAATGGCAGGCTGGCTTACCTGCCTGTCCCCTTTCTGCCTCCAAAAGCCTGACATGCTGGCTAAAGTCACTGCAGCTAAATCCCAACATGCCACTGCAAAGCCTCAGGAGAATTTTACAGGTGAGGTTTGCTTGAAGGGTTGTGATCCATGTTCCCTCTAAGCTGAGTTAGTGTGAGCTAGCTCACAGTTTTTTAGCCTCCAGCTCGCACATTTTTGCCTTAGCTCGGGAAGGATGGCTCCAGAGCAAACTAATGTATGCAGTAGCCAAATCACTCACTCACAACTTTTAGGCCAGTAGCTCAACCCTGAGTGTTCCCTGGAAGACCAGATACTGAAGCTGAAGCTCAAATACACTGGCCACCAGATGAGAAGGGAGCACTCACTGGAGAAGACCCTGATGCTCGGAAAGATTGAAGGTCAAAGAAGAAGGAGACGGCAAAGGATGAGATGGTTAGACAGTGTTATCGAGGCAACGAACATGAAGTTGAGCAAACTCCAGAGCATGACGGAAGACAGGAGGGCCTGGCGTGATGTGGTCCACGGTGTCGCGAATAGTTGGACTTGACTGTGTGACTGAACAACAACAACAGCTCACAAAGTAGAATTTTTGCTCACAGGACTCCACAGTTTAGAGGGAGCATTGGTTGTGATGTTATTGTGTGTTTTCCACATGCCATGAATATATACAAACTTACATACGCTAAAACAGGGAGGGCCAACCAGAGATTTTTGGAAAGGCTTTGGCCCATAGGGTTGCCAGTCTCCAGCTGGTGGTTGGAGATCTTCCAGAATTATAACTGACCTCCACAGAGATAGATCAAGATGGGTAGCCATGTTAGTCTGTCTGTAGAGGTAGAAAAGAGCAAGAGTCCAGTAGCACCTTAAAGACTAACAACATTGGTGACAGGAATATGAGCTTTCGTGAGTCACTGAAATCTGAAGAAGTGAGCAGTGACTCACAAAAGCTCGTACCCCAACACAAATTTTGTTAGTCTTTAAGGTGCTACTGGACTCTTGTTCTTTTCAAATGGCCACCAGCCCTTCCAGGTTACAGAAATCTGTTCTCCTGAAGAAAGTGGCCAATTTAGAAGGTGGACCCTACCCCATTGAGCTCCCTCCCTGACCACTGTACCCTACTGAGGTCCCTTACTGAGCCTTCCCCGGGCTCCACACCAAAATCTTCAGGAATTTCCCAAACCAGACCTGGTAACCCTATGAGACAATTGTATATGGCCTGTCAGTTGTACCAAAGTGGGGGATGATCTCTACTCTCTCATGGACAGGGGGGTCATGGCTCAGTGGAAGAGTATCTGCTTTGTATTCAGAAGGTTTCAGTTCAATCCTCTGCATCTCCAGTGAAAGGGCTCAGGTAGTAGGTAGGGTTGCTGATTCTGGGTCAGGAGTGCCTGTAAATCTGAGGTCAGAGCCTAGAGAGGGTGGGGGTTGGGAAGGGGAAGGAGCTCAGCAGAGATGTGATGTCAATCGAGCACATTCTCCAAACCTGCTATTTTCTCCATGGAAACTCACTAGGAGGCCCTGGGCCCGTCGCTCTCATCAAGAATAACCTACCTCATAGCTTTGTTGTGATGACATCCTGGAGAAGGGAAAGAACAATGCTCTTGGGTCCTCATTGGAGGAAGCAGGAGATAAAACTATACTCAGTACAGAGTAGAGTCCTTGCAATGGAAATAGGTTCCTATCTCATAGGGACGGGCGGAAGGATGGATGGATGGACAGATGGATGGATGGATCTGGATGGATGGATGGACTACATTTCTGTGCTGCCTCTCCAGAGAACCTGCCCAAAGCAGCTTCTAAAATAAAACATAATAAAACAATAGCACACCTTAAAAGTTGTGAATTAACATCAAGCATTAAAAACCTGACCACAGCATAAAATCATAAAACATTAAGCAGCTTAAAATGAATTTTAAAACTATTTTCAGATTAAAAGGAGACTATAAAAATGGCTTTAAAGACCAAACCCTTCATTAGAAGCTTGGGGAGGAGGCAGGGGAAGGAGGAGGAGGAGGAGTTGGATTTATGCCCCGCCCTTCACTCAGAGTCTCAAAGCAGTTTACAATCTCCTCCCCTTCCTCTCCCCACAACAGACACCCTGTGAGGTAGGTGGGGCTGAGAGAACAGCTCTGAGAGAACAGCTCTGAGGGAACTGTGGCTGACCCATTTCGGCCTGGTGTCTGAGAGAGAATAGTGTCAGCACAAGGCTTGCTTTGGGGGTGGGGATTCCACAGGCTGAGAAAGCCCCATCTTTAGTCATCACTCGCTTACCTCTGCAGGTAGGGGCACAAACATCAGGGCTTGTGAAAGAGATCTTAGCTGGCAGTAGGGTTGCCAGGCCAAACCTGGAAACTGGTACAAAGGTTGGAGGCAGGGACTGGGGGAGGACACGACATCAGTGGCATCACTAAATCACTTCCAGAGAAACCTGGAGAGATGGAAGGGATATCTAGGAATTGCTGGAAATTCTATGGTAAAATCATAAAGTTTCCTGCGATCCCTAGAACTTATTATGTCACTTCTGGGTTTTCCCTGGAAGTGACATAGCTATGTCACCAATGGTACTTTTTTTGGGGGGGGGGCGTCCCTCCCACTGCTGCTAGGAGTACAGTGCACAAAGAATGCCAGCAGGCAATCTCCTGCCATATCAGGAAGCCTGACTTCCCTAACAGGCAGACTGGACATTCCTCCAAGTACCCTGGCCCCAAGGCATTTTAGGGCCTTAGAGGTAAGAACCAGCACTTGGAATTTTCCCTAGAAACAATGGGCAGCCAGTGTGTATCTTTCTACCCAGGGCTGATACAATCCCTGAATCTGACCCCTGACGATCATCTGGCTGCTGTGTTGTAGATCAGCTGAAACTTCTAGACAATGTAAAGGTTAAACTCTGCATTTTGATCATACCAGCAAACAATACAGAACTGGCACAAATTCTGATGCCTCTCTGCAACGCACCTAGAGTTGCCAGCCTGCAGGTGGGGGAGGGGCTGAAATTCTCCTGGGCTAATCTCCAAAGAGCTCAGTTCCTCAGGAGAAAACGGCTGCTCTGGAGGATGGACTCTATAACCTTATGCCCCACTGCAGTCCCTCCCCCCTCCAAACCCAACCCTCTTCAGGGCCCACTCCCAAAATCTCCTGGAATTTCCTAGCTTGGAGTTGGCAACACTAAAGGAGACCCCTGTGAGTGATCCACCTGTCTTGGCTGAGCTGTCAAATACATTCATGTCTGTGACCCCCTCCACTGTCATAAGGTTGCCAACTTCCAGATGGTGGCTGGAGATCTTCTGCTGTCACAACTGATCTCCAGGTGACAGAGATCGGTTCACCTGGAGAAAAGCAACACTTTGGAAAGGTAGACTCTATGGCATTATAAAATACTGGAGTCCCTCTACTCCCCAGACCCCAACCTCAGTCTTCACCCCCCAGATCTCTAGGCATTTTTCAACCTTATGTAGGTGTTTAATGCCAGGGAAATCAGTGCAGTGAAGAGAGAGAAAATGATATAGTGAAGAGAGCCTTTATCAAGGGCATCAGTGCCAGCTACACAAGGTCGGGCAGGGAGGCTGGGAGGGAGGGGTATAATGTACATTTACTTTTGGTCCCTGTAACCAGAAGACCCACGGATGTTTTCAGTGGCACCCAAGACTGAGTGAAACAGGATCGAGTGAGAAAAAACAGGACTAAGCAGATGCAGGGGAAATCGGACGAAGCTGAGGGGCAAAATGCAGCCACCCAGCAAGTAGTGGGAAATTGGCTGACGTGATCTGGGCAAAGGGAAACACAAGGACAGAGCAGCGGCTTGTGAGAAACCGGTCTCACTTTATTTCTGATTTCTTCCAGAAAGTGAAACTCTCCAGGGCAGGTTTCGTAGAAGGTTTATCTTTAGATAAATGTACGCAGACCAATTTAGGCGTTCGCATGAAACCACCAGGAAGCCCACGGGAGGAAAGTCTTGTGAATCTTGGCCCTTTGGGCTGAGTTTCTGTTTGAACTGCAATGCACCCGCTAACTCCAGATGGAAGAGGCAGAGGCAGATTGTTACCTGGGACCAACATAGGTGGTCGTCTGGGAAAGGGAGGGACCTCGGCAAAGTGTAATGTCATACAGCTTATCTCCTAAAGCAGCCATTTTCTCCAGGGGAATTGATTTATATTGTTTGGAGATCAGTAGTAATTCCAGGAGATCTCCAGGTCCCACCTGGGGGTTGGCAATCCCAGACCATTGTAAAAATATTATACCCTGCTTTCCTCTCTGAGTGGGACCCAAAGCAGCTTATAACCTCCTAAAAACTGCCTGACAGCCCTGCTGGATCAGACCTGCGCTCTATCTAGCTCAGCATCCTGTTTCACACAATGGCCAACCAGGTACTCTGGAAGTCCAACAGTTTGCAGTTGGTTCCTGCTCCTAAACTCCATCTTCTCCTTCCCCCATTACTGTCACATGTTTATGTGCCAAGATCTTTGCACACAGTCTTGGATGCATACTCTGCCACTGCTTGTGCTAATCTGCGGGGCCATGTCTCAGTCTACCTCTAATACTGAGCATTGGAATCAAATAATAGGACATTGCTGACCCTCCCAAAACCACATACTTGGAATCAGCATTAAAACAAAGTAACACTTTCTTCTTACGTAATGCTGGGACTGGTGAGGGTAAGAAAGTGAGGAAGATGGACCCACATGCAAGTGCAATGTAGATTCATAAAGGTCTCCTGCTAAGGAAGGAAGATGACCCACCCAAGTGTTTGGCTGATGTGGAGGACTGCTCTGTCTACCTCAGGTTCTCTTCCTCTCTGAAGCTTCATTCACCACTCCAGGTTTCTGATGCAGACATATCATTAGACATGCCCCACAGTTTGTGAACGTGGTGGTAGTGGGAAGTGCTGTCAAGTCACTGCTGACTAGTGGTGATGGCCCCATAGGATTTTCAAGGCAAAAGACTAACAGAGGTGGTTTGCTGTTGCCTGCCTCTGCATAGCAACCCAGACTTCCTTGGTGGTCTCCCATCCAATACTATGCTGCTTAGCTTCTGGGTTCCAACAAGATGAGGCTAGCTTGTGGATCTAGTCTGTCTATATTCCAAATGAAGGCACAGCTCTCATGGTGCACACAGACACACACAGACACACACACACAAACAAAGCTGCCTTACACTGAATCAGATCATTGGTCCATCAAGGTCAATATTGTCTATTCAAACTGGCAGCAGTTCTCTGGGGTCTCAGGAAGAGAAGAAGAAGAAGAAGAAGAAGAAGAGGAGGAGGAGGAGGAGGAGATTGGATTTATACCCTGCCCTTCACTACCCAAAGGTGTCTCAGAGTGGCTTACAAACTCCTTTCCCTTCCCCTCCCCACAACAGACACCCTGTGAGATAGGTGGAGCTGAGAGAGCTCTGACAGAAACTGAGAGAGCTCTGACAGAAGCAGGTGCAAGTGGAGGAGTGGGGAATCAAACCCGGTTCTCCCAGATTAGAGTCCGCGCACTTAACCATTACACCAAACTGGCTCTTTCACATCATCTACTCCCTGGTCCTTTTTAACTGGAGATGCTGGGGATTGATCCTGGGACTTTCTGAATGCAAAGCAAGAGGCCTTTCCACTGAGTCCTGGTCCCTCCCCTGCATGAGTCAGTGTGAGACCTTGAAGTGTGCACAGAAGAGGTACTACAGCTCTGTGTTGTATTCAGCCGCAGTAACCATATCTTACAGCAGCCTCTTCTGAAGCCAAGGGCCTGGGCGTGAGACTTCTGCACTGGGATCAGAAGCAAGTACCAGCAAATACCACATCTGACATTTGCTTTTTTAAATAAATAAATTATATAAGGATCATGCTTCTATATAGTAACTGGGGATTAACAGCTGTCCATTGGACGTTTGTACAGGATAAGTCACATCGCACACTGCAATGAAATCCCCCATAATTAAGTCCCAGTTGAAATTGTATCCCATTCTCCAGACCCAGCAAAGCTTCTTCACTCTCACTTTACAGTTCCATGCATTGACATCTGTTATTATTAATTACTTCTTCAAACTTCACCAGTGATCTCTTGCACTTCCTTTAAAGAAATGTTGAAAGCACCTTAATGAACAAATTAATTATGTGCAGCCCATGTTGAAAATTAGCCTAATTAATAGTGCCGTCGATACCCTTTTCCTGGTTGGGGTGGGGTGGGGGAATGTCATTGTCTGAGAAATCCAACGATCCATATTTATAAGCCACGGGACACTTTGACAGATGACAGTGTTGTGATGAAAAAGTGGTCAAGGGTGCCACGTTCCCATCTTCCTGCATGACAGCGGTTTGTGATATGTTAAGTTTATTTCATCGCCGTAATTCTCTCTGCATATTTAAATGTGGAACTTCCAGAGCTTCTGTCTCCTGCACGTGACAATGAGGCATGACAGCTCAATGCAACCTCCATATTCAGTGGCAGTATATCTAGGGGCAAACTATCTCCATTTTGCTTGAGTTTTTGGAAAAAGAATGCTAGACAAGGTGGTCTGATCATCTGGTCTGATCTAAGCAGTTCTTCTGATCTCCTAGGGAGTTAGCATCCCTAGTCCAATCAAATGCCTCTGGGAAGCCTACAGAGTGGGAAGTCTGCACTCTCTGCTGATATTCCAGTGAAGACATACCTCCTCTGAGCATAGAGGAGCTGCTGGAGGCTGGCCTACCCTTGGCATCTCTCTCTCTCTCTCTCTCTCTCTCTCTCTCTCTCTCTCTCTCTCTCTCTCTCTCTCTCTCTCTCTCTCTCGAGATCCAGTTTGGTGTAGTGGTTAAGTGTGTTGTCTCTAATCTGGGAGAACCGAGTTTGATTCTCCACTCCTCCACTTGCAGCCGCTGGATGACCTTGGGCTAGCCATAGTTCTTTCAGAGCTGTTCTCTCAAGGACAGTTCTAGAAAGAGCTCTCTCAGCCCCACCTACCTCACAGGGTGTCTGTTGTGGGGAGGGGAAGGGGACGGAGTTTGTAAGCTGCTCTGAGACTCTGAGTGAGGGGCAGGGTATAAATGCAGTCTCCTCCTCCTCCTCCTCTTCCTCTTCTTCTTTTTCTAATCTGGGAGAACCGGGTTTGATTCCCCATTCCTCCACTCGCAGCTGCTGGATGACCTTGGGCAAGCCATAGTTCTGTCAGAGCTGTTCTCAAAAAAGAGCAGTTTCTGTTAGAGCTCTCTCAGCCCCACCTACCTCACAGTTGTGGGTAGGGGAAGGGAAAGGAGTTTGTAAGCCGCTCTGAGGCTGTCTTGGGTAGTGAAGAGCAGGGTATAAATCCAATCTCTTCTTCTTCTCTTCTCTTCTTCTTTTCTCTCTTCCTTCTACCTTTGACCTCCTTCTAACTAAGGAAACCATTAATGACTCCTCTGAGCCCGCTGGTTCCCATGCTCAGTCATCCCCTCCTCCCCCCCCGCCAAAAAAAACAGCAACTTGGCTCTTACACTCCTCTTCTTCCTCCAACCGCATCTCCAGATGCTATCTTGGGTGATATATGGTAACCTGCATACCTGACTTGTATTCTCTTGCAGAGCTGTAAAACGATTTGTAATGCTTTTGCATAAGGGACATGACACAGCACATGGGCAGGCAAGGCACTGCAGCTCCCCCTGTGCATGTCACACTGTTCTGGTATCGTGGGGGCTGACACCATGCCATTGCAGCTGGATGACTTGATAGTTCTCCCTCCATGCTCTGTTCATGGCATCGCATCCCTCATCTGTGCAGTATGATGCAGACGGGCACATCTGGATCTGTGTCTTCATTCCATCTGCATTAAGCATTAGGTTTAGGCAGCGTTTTATGTTTGTTCTCTTTTAAAAAGTTGAATCCATTTAGTTAAATTCATTATTAAAGAGTTAGCTATCCAAATCATTTTCTATTTCCTTTGGTTTTTAATAGGAAACATGGCTTCAGCTGCACCCTGTTGCATAAACAAATCTGGACCCAGCCAAGGAACCCAAGGGTTGACGTCATCTTCTGGGCTTGCATTTTACTCCCACACCAGGGTGTCTGTGCTTATATGATTCACCTGGACCAAACTGGTATCTTATCTGTTCAAAACAGATTAGAACTTCTTTATTTAGCAGGATAGTTTCCTTGTTAGCTAGCTAACTGATGTCTGCCCTAAAAGGATCCCCGCCCAAGGTAGATTATATGCAATAGGAATAAAGTCCATTTAAAATCGTGAAACTCATTTCAAATTTTCAAGAGTCTGATTTATAGGGCTTCCATTGCCAACCTCCAGGTGGGGGCTGGAGATCCTGACAATGGAGATTAGTTCCCCTGGAGAAAATTGCCACTTCAGAGGGTAGCATACATGGCCTTATATCCACCCTCTCCAGTCTCCATCCCCAAATCTCCAGGTTTCCCAAGCAGGAGCTGGCAACCCTATCGATTTATTTAACAAACATTGGTTTTGGTTTATTCTATTACGGAGTTTTTTGTTGATTTATTGAAAACATTTCTATACCACCTTCCCACCCAAATAGGGCCCCCAAGGCGGCGAACATCAAAACTTCTAAACATTTTATTTAAGTCATTTATACCCTTTCTTTGTCCCCAGTGAAGACCCAACATGGCTTACATCATTCTCCTGTCCTCCCTTTCATCCTCACAACAACCCTGTGAGGTAGGTTAGGCTGAGAGAGTATGACTAGTCACCAAGCAAGTGGGGATTCGAACCTGGGTCTTCCAGCTACTAGTCTGACACCCTTAACTACTATACCACACTGGCTCTCATATTTTCAGCATTTCAACACAAGATACTAAAACAGCATTTAAAATGCCGTATATCTCAAATATGTAATAGGTATAGGCACAAACTGGAAAAATGCAGTTCGCTTCATGACCCAGAAATGAAACCATGAACTGAACCAGGAGGTCTGTTCATGAACTAAACCGATTCATAGTTCATGGATCCGCAAACCCCAATGAAAGGGACTGCGGTCCCTTTAAATGGGGTTTGCAGAAAGCCTGGAAAACAGCTGAGCAAGCGAGAGTGTCTTGCTCCCCACCACTCAGCTGTTTTGGGGAGTCTTCTGCAGTCTCTTTAAACTTTAAAAGGACTTCAGAAAACAGCCCAAAAAACAGCTGATCCAGTAGGCAGCAGTCTCCTCACCAACCTAGCTTTGGGCTCTTTTGCACAGCCCCATTTAAAGGAGCTGAACAAGAGAGCTCAATACACCTGAAACCACAAAGAGATGTCTCCCCACTAGCCCAGTTTTGGACTCTCCTGTTTAAAGGGGCTGCGCAAGGAACCCAGTCGAGTTTGTCCGTTTGTTTGTTTGTTTGTTTATTCTACTTATATCCCGCCCTCCCCATGAACAGGCTCATGGCGGCTTACATTAATCGGTACAAGGTACCATAAAATCTACATAAAACGTTTTAAACATTGTAAAACAATCAAATAATCAAAGCCCAGCTTTGGGCTCTCTTGTGTGGCCCCATTTAAAGGGGCCGCACAAAGTAGCCCAATACAGCTGAGCCATTGGGGAAAATTCTCCCCACTGGCCCAGCTTTGGGCTGTCTTGTGCAACCCCATTTAAAGGGGCTGCACAAAGGAGCCAATAGAGTTGAGCCCACTTGGAGAAGTCTCCTTGCTGGCCTACCTTCGGGCTCTCTTGCACAGCCCCTTTAAACCAGGCTGCACAAGAGAGCCCAACAGAGCTGAGCCTCTGGGGAGAAGTCTCTCCGCTGGCCTAGCTCCAGCCAGTCTTGCACAGACCCATTTAAAAGGGTCCTCCCCATGGGTTCAGCTCCATTGTGCAGCCTGGTTTATAGGGTTGCACAGGAGAGGCTGAAGCTGGGCTGGTGGAAAGATTTCTCCTAGTGGGCTCAGCTCTATTGGGCTCCCTAGTGCAACCCAGTTTAAAGGGACTGCACAAGAGAGTTCAAAGGTGGGCCAGCAGGGAGACTTCTGAAACAACTGAGTGGTGGGGATGTCTCCCTGCTGCTCAGCTATTTTTGCAGCTTTCAATGGGAACAGAAAGCAGGGCTTTAAAGGGACTTAGAGTCCCTTTAAACCCCCGCTTTCTGCTCCACCCATGAACCACCATAAACTACCATGGACTGCTTCAAAAGTTCATGAAATTCACAGCAACAGACCTGTCATGAACTTCTGTTTACAAACCACAATCAAGGCAAAATTCATGATGAATTTTGCTCCGTGGTTCGCTTCATGTCCATCCTTAATACGTAATCAATTCAGTAAAACCACATGTAATAAGACAACCAGAGAGGAAGGCCAATAACAGTTACTGGGTAATGCCAAACAAAAGAAAGAGGTCTTCACCCTCTGGTAGAAGAGCACAAGATCGGGATACAGACAAATTTCCCAGTGGGGAGGGAGTTCCGAAGTTTTGGTGCCACGATGAAGAAAGCCCTGTCTCAGGTTGCCACCCAGCTAACCTCAGATATTGGAAGCACTTGATGCAGGGCTGGAGTTGACAGGTAGATTCATATGGGAGAAGATAGTCCTTCATTTTATTTATTTATTTATTTATTATCTGCATTTATATCCTGCCCATCCCGCAGGCAGGCTCAGGGCAGGTAACATCACTATTATAAATACAATTTCAGTTGAAAACACGATAAAAACATTATAACAATTAAAACAATGGGTACAGCTTGAAACAGTGTCAGTTTGCTATAATGGTCTGGCCCGATGGTGCAGTGCGTTAAAGGCCAGTTGTCAGTGGCCAGTAAATAGACGGGTGACAAACAGGTGACAGCAACCTCAGGGAAGCCACATATGGGTGCCTGCTGCCTCAGCCAAAGGCCTGGTGGAACAGCTCCATCTTGCAGGCCCTGTGGAGTTGAAGAAGAACCTGCAGGGCCCTGATCTCCATAGGGAGCATGTTCCACCAGGCAGGGCCCAGGGACCGCCAGGAGATGTTGATCCATAGAACGTAACACTGTTCAAGGTGTATACAGGAAGAGGTGGTCCCTCAGATACGTTGGTCCCAGGCCATGTGAGGCTTTGAAGGTTATTTCAAATATTTCTGTTAATTGACTATATTTCTGTTAATTTATTATGTAATTTATCATTAATTTATTATGCATTACTTATTGTGTATTATTAATTTATTATGCAATCTTAAGTTAAATAACATTGTATAAAACAAAATTTTATACAAAATTAAAAAGTCACTTAAACTGCCTGCTTAGAACAGTGAATTAAAGCCACCATTCACAAACCAGTAAGCAAAACAGAGTACACAACAGTCAGGTTAACAATAAAAACAATTAGCCATGACCATAAATGTTTTTTTTTCCCCAGTGGACATTGTTGTGGACATTGTCCGAATTCAGAGATCCAGAACGTACATACAGCTCCACCATGCACCATCTGCTTCAGTCATCTTGGTAAAAGGGGCAGCACTGCAAGAACTGTACAGGCACAGGATCCTGTGATTTGTAATTTATAATCCACCCCAAGTCTCAGTGTACCATGAATATGCAGATAGGGTTGCCAAATCCAGGCTGGGAAATTTCTGGAGATTTGAGGAGTGGAGCCTGGAGAGAGTGGAGTTTGGGGAGGGGAAGGACCTAAGCACGATATAATTCTATAGATTCCACCCTTCAAAGGAGTCATTTTCTCCAGGGAAACTGACCTCTGCCATCTGGAGATCACTCGTCATTCTAGGAGATCTTTGGGCTCCACCTGGAGGTTAGCAGCCCTATCTAGAGAAAATATAGAAGTATTGCTTATATGACTGAAAGGGGAGCATGGGGTTTCCCGGGCAAGAGATGAGCTGAACTGGCGTTCCACTGCCTTCTTTCGAATAGCAGCCCTGGCCTTCCTTGGTGGTCTCCTGTCCATCTACTAACTGTAGCTGACTCTGCTTAATATGTTGTCGAAGGCTTTCACGGCTGGAGTTCATTAGTAGCTGTAGATTTTCTGGGTTGTGTGGCCGTGGTCATAAGAACAAACATAAGAACATAAGAGAAGCCAATGCTGAATCAGGCCAATGGCCCATCTAGTCCAACACTCTGTCACACAGCGGCCAAAATATACCAGGTGCCATCAGGAGGTCCAGCAGTGGGGCCAGGACACTAGAAGCTCTCCCACTGCTGCCCCCTCCAGCACCAAGAATAGAGTGCATCACCTGCCCCAGACTGAGAGTTCCCATCTATACCCTGTGGCTAATAGCCACTGATGGACTTCTGCTCCATATGTTTATCTAATTCCCTCTTGAAACTGTCCATGCTTGTAGCTGCCACCACCTCCTGTGGCAGCGAATTCCATATGTTAATCACTCTTTGGGTGAAGAAGTATCTCTGAATCTCTTGGTTCATCTTGCTGCGCATTGCTATGATGTGCCAGGATATCCTAATGTTTTATCGACAAGTGTTTTATTAGTTTGCATTGTTTGATTGGAATTGTTGATTTTATGCCATAAGCACTTCAGGCATCATGTGTGCAGAGACACTAAAACAGAGAATCTAAATAAATCAGTGTCCCCTGGAACTACAAGCAGCCGTCCTCCAAGATCACAGAGATCTTCAATAATCCTGCTACACCAGATTCCATGGACTGAACCTGAGCCCTTCAGCATACAAAACGTGTGATCTTCCATTAATATATGGATAGGCAGTATACTTTGTATGTGGAACGAAATGCAAGAGTCCATTCTAAACCTTCTTCCCTACAGCATTAACTCCCTTTTCTTTTCTTCCCATTTGTAGAATTGACACCACAGTTGTTTTTCACTGACTATTAATCATCTGTGCACAGCAGTCGAGCAGGCGTAGATAACACCGATTTTATAACTCACGAAAGCAGCACAGCCTCCTGGAATCCTTGCACGGCAACACAGATTCTATTTTTAAAAGCCTGAATTACACCGATGCAGCCTTGTACCTGAGAAGGGCTTGTTGGCAGCTTACAAGGCAGCATTCGGATTTGCGTGGGCGCCATTGACACTGGATACGGTTGGAACTAGTACATGCTCGTACGCTGACATCCACCCGATTTCCTTTCAACACATTTGAAACCGGTTTGCAATTAACCATATCTAAATTACACTAATTTAAATCGGAGATAACGAGAATTTACATGGGTTTAACTCAGGACCTCTGAATGACAAGAGACCCTAGTTATTTATTTTATTTATTTACGTTACTGATAGATCGCCTTTCTCAGAAGGACTCGAGGTGGATTACACAGAGTGAGTTAGTGTGATCAATAGGGTTGCCAACCGCCAGGTGGTGGCTGGAGATCTCCTAGGATTACACCTGATCTGCAGGCGACAGAGATCAGGTCCCCAATAGCCCTTTGGAGGGTGGGCTCTATGGCATTATGCCCTATCGAAGTCCCTCCCCTCCCCAAACCCTGCTCTCCTCCAGCTCTGTCCCCCAAATATCCAGGTAGTGCTCAACCCAGAGATGGCAACCCTAACAATCAACAAAGCAGGACATTCAATAACCAAGGAAGTCTGGAATAATGCTCCCTTTAAGATTGTACTTTGTGCGCTACTGGCATTAAAGTTGTGAGCAAGCAATTTATTTATTTTACTTATTCCTCAAATTTCTACCCTGCCCTCCCAGCCAAATTTGGCTCCTGCTTAGTTTGCTCTGCAGCCATCCTTCCTGAGCTAAGACAAAAATGTGTGAGCTGAAGGCTAAAAAACTGTGAGCTAGCTCACACTAACTCAGCTTAGAGGGAACATTGGTCTGGAACCATCAGAAAGAACTGAAACATAGCATAAGTATTCACATGACACATTAAGTGGTACAGAAATTACATAAATAGGATCCTACTTACAATAAGCTATAGAAGAGTGGAAGAGAAGAGACTGGATTTATACCCCGCCCTTCACTCGGAGTCTCAGAATGGCTTACAAACTCCTTTACCCTCCCCTCCCCACAACAGACACCCTGTGAGGTAAGTGGGGTTGACAGAGCTCTTTCCAGAACTGCTCTTTCAAGGACAGCTGTTGTCAGAACTCTGGCTTGCCCAAGCTGTGAGTGGAGGAGTGGGGAATCAAAGATGTTTCCGTGGTCATGTAGCCAGCATGACTAAACACCAAGGCGCATGGAACACTGTTACCTTCCCACCAAAGTGGTACCTATTTATCTACTTGCAATTTCTTGCTTTCAAACTGCTAGGTTGGCAGGAGCTGGAACCAGAGACGGGAGCTCACTCCGTCATGCGGCACTCTCGAGTCTCGAACTGCTGAACTACTGACCTTCCGCAGCCTGCAGTTCAGCGTCTTAACCACTTGAGCCACCGCAGCTCCTAACCCTATTACCTGCACAGAAAAGCCCTTTTGACTAGTTTAGTTTGGGATAGTTTGTGGAAAGCCAGGAGAATGGGAGCTGTCCTGACCATCTAGCAGAGGCCAGATGGCCATCTGACAGCAATGCTGATTCTGTGAACTTAGGAGGGAGGACTGGAAGGGTTGCCTCAATGCTTAGTTCTCGTGGCCCTTTCTTACACGCCCAGGGAAATGCTGATTGCCACTTTGGGGGCAGGAAGCAATTTTTCTCCAGGCCGGTTTGGCCAGGGGTCTTGGAGGTTTTTTGTCATCTTCTGGGTGTGGAACAGCGGTCACTGCAGGTGTGGAGGGGGAGGTATTTGTGAATTTCCTGCATTTTGCAGGGGGTTAGACTAGATGACCCCTGAGGTCCCTTCCAGCTCTGTGATTCTATGACCTCCTCTATAGCATTGGAAAGGCTGTTCAGCTACTAGACTACTGTCCTTTTCAGTTATTTCACAAACCATGGATATGGGGAGACTGTTTGGTGGTGGTGTATGTGAAAGTTTTCTGCTGCATTGTGATTCCAAAGCAAAATGGAGCATGTACTTGCATGCTGATGTTCATGGCAATTTACTTGGTTCCTAGCAGTAGAGACTGAACATGAGAAATAGTTAGGATCCACAGGTAATATGTTTCCATGCTACTGTAATAAATCATGAAGGCCTTTGGAGAGGTATCATATAAACTTTCTATATACATATTTTCCCCTGAAAAATCCAGAAGGTGAATGATGTAAAACGCTCAGTATTCAATGACTTGAGGGTCCAGGCTATTCTACTGATATCTTTTATGTGTTATCTTGCTCTTACTGCTTTCTTCTGTCTTGCTGTTTTCTACTTTTGTTATTCCACTTTTGCGCCATTTGTGATATGTCAGAAGGATGCATTTTTATCGCTCCTAATTTTCGCAATCCCAGTCCTGTGCAATTTGACTGCAGTGTTTGCCGCTGCTGTGTAACCCTCCTTGAGTCCCAGCAAGTAAGACAGACTAAAAAGACAGTAAGTACATGAAATAAATTGGGGGACTCATGCCCCTTCTTAGTTTATTTATTTAAAACATGTATTGGCTGTCTTTCTGAGGTCCCTCCCCTCCCCAGACACGCCCTCCCAGGGCTCCACTCCCCCAAATCTCCAGGAATTTCCCAAACTGGAACTGGCAACCAGAGGTAGTGCTCAGGGCTGGAGTGTTTCAAAGCCAGGGAGGGCAGCAAAAGGAAAGGGAGATCAGCAGGTTTTTTTAAAAAAAAATCTTGCTCAAAGCAGCTTCTCCTTGCCTTTTATGTACTTCTCCATCTGCACCTCCTACTATTGATAAGGTTTGCAAATTTTGGTTTTTTTAAAAAAAGACAGGAGTGGGGTGGAAGGGGTTTGCTCCAATCTTCTTCCAGCTTTCCCTTCAGAAGTGAAATTCAAGCTGGATTCTTCCCTTGAAATGAATCATCCCTCGGTGGGTGTTTCCAATGTGCCTGAGGGAGCTAGGTACCCGGTTCCACTAAGCGCTTTGGAATAACCCAGCCATCTCTAATAAAGACCCCGGAGGGCATATTTTATTGTCTTTGGAGTTGCATCGGCTTAGCAGGAATGATCACTTAAAGGTAATGAGATAATTGTATGTAAATATTGGATCAGAATCTCTGTCAAATTATAGCTTGGCATAACCTGTTGTTGCCCCAGAGAATACAAGACATGGAACAGGTAAGATGATCTTGTGGCTTTGTTTTGTTTTATTTGGCTCGAGTGGCTTCCATGGTTGTAACACAAGGAGGATACAAGCTTTTGAGCTACACAAAGTTCTGCAGCAAAGCAGGCTGAGGAGATTAAATATCCTTTGTTATTATGCAGACAGCTCTACTGATGCCAGGATTTTGACTCATTTCTAAATATTTTTAAAAAATGCTATCTAGGCCCCGGTCATACGGGCCAGAAAACACAGGGGAGAGGTGTGGCAGTTCGCCCCGGAGCTAAATAAGGCGTGGTAGCCCGATCACACGGGCCACCGGGTTGCCACGCTCCAGCTCTGCGCCCTGATCACACCACGCTGCTGCAGCGCAGCAAAAAAGCAGCACAGCAGACCACGCAAGTGCCAAGTGTTGCGAAGTGCGCATGCGCCATTGGGGGGGGCGGGCCACTTTCGGTGTCTTGTGTGTGCGCATGCGCTGTTCAGCGTTGGTGCGCGTCCCATGGAAACTTACAACATCCGGAAACCCCGGGGACATGGGCGGGCGTCAGAAGCCATGGGATACTGGCGCTCCCACGATCAGACACCAGTCTTTGCCCCGGGGTTTCCGGAAACTAGTACTTCGGACCTAGTAGTTTTTTACTCCGTGTTTTCCACGGGAAGCCTCCCAGATGTGCTCGTATGATCGCGCACGGAAAGTCCGCAGAGCTCCCGTGCCTTCAGCGGGGCAAATGCTCAGTGTGAACGGGGCCATAGTACATGAACCAATTACCAGAACAGAATTTGAGCCCAGTGACACCTTTAAGACCAACAAGCTTGCACATGAAAGCTTAAACCACGCATTAAACTTTGTTGGTCTTAAAGGCGCCACTGGACTCAAGCTTTGTTCTCTTGCTTCAGACCAACACGACTACCCACCTGCATCTATCAGAATGAGACCAGTTAAGATCATCGGGACTTTCTCCCCCCCCAGAATACTTATTTTTTTGGAATACTAATTTTAAAATTTAAAATTTAAAATTTAATTTAAAATTAAAATACTAATTTAAAATTAGTATTCCAAATACTAATTTTAAAATTAGTATTCCAAAGGAGGTCATGTTATAATCATAAGAACATAAGAAGAGCCCTGCTGGATCAGACCAGTAGTCCATCTAGTCCAATATCATGTTCACAAAGTGGCCAACCAATAGGGTTGCCATCTCCAGTTTGGGAAATACCTGTAGATTTTGGGGGGTGGAGCCTGAGGAGGACAGGCTTTGGGAAAGGGAAGGACTTCGATGGGATATAATGCCATAGAATCCACCTTCCAAAGTGGCTGTTTTCTCCAGGTGAGCTGATCTCTCTAGCTTGAGAACATTTGTAATTCCAGGAGATCTCCAGCTACCAGCTAGAGGTTGAAAAAACCAAGAAGGGATCACAGGTATACAAAATGCAACAAACAAACAAACACTATGATGTAGATGACAACTAATCTTCTGGTTCTATGTTCAAGTGTTTATAAAGGAGCGAGCCAGTCTTGTTTTCTTTTATATAGGTACAAAAGCCTCCTGTATTATGCTGGTTTAAGAGCTCTCCATGAACACTGTGTATATTTATGGCAGTAGCAACCAGTCCTCTTCTCTCCCCGGCTAGAAGCCTTCAATTTTAAATTGGCTGGCGATATTTAAAATTGAAGGCTTCTAGCCGGGAACTAGAAGATTATTTGAAAAATATAAAGAAGAGATTAAACACTGGGTTGCTCTTAAACAGAACACTGAACTGTAGCAAGAGGCTGACACCTTCATTACAATAGGATTACTCCTGAGGAAGATTGGGACGAAATGAGTCTATATCTGGATGCTCATTGAGAAGGATGGACCTGTAATATTGCCAAGTTTTACAGTATAATATGATTCTTACTTAACATGTGCTGTCATCTATATCACAGTGTTTGTTTGTTTGTTTATTGTACCACCTGGAGGTTGGCAACTGTACTGACCAGATACCCTGGAGGTCCAACAACAGGCATTCTGAGGCCTTCCCCTGATGCTACCTTCTAACATGGGGTTTCAGAGATTTACTGCCTCTGAATATAGAGGTTCCCCGTACTACCAAAAAAAGAAGCATCCCAGTACAAACTAAGACAAAATAAAAGTGGAGAAATATTGAATGAAACTAACTGGCACCTATAAAATGAGGAGGGGAAGGAAATTTTAAAGAAAAACTCTTTAAATTTTTTCTTACCCTTTCCCTGTAACTCATTAGTTGTGATGATGAATCTTTTAAATATGATCTTCCCACAATCTTCCTCTCATTATAGGGGCAGCCCAAATAGAGTTACCAGACCTTCTGGTGAAAGTGGGGGTCCCCCGCCTCCATGCCTGCCCCCCAGCTGCTGGTCAGCTGGCAGGTGGGGGACTTACCTGGAGAAAGAGAAGCCCCAGGCCTTGCTGCTGGTGTTGCACAGGAAGTGACAGCATCCAGGTGGTGCTCTGGTGTTTAGGCAAAAACTCTGTGGTAGAAGCCAATTTCACCATAGAGTTTTTGCCCAAATACCAGAGTGTCACCTGATGACATCACCTCCTGTGTGACTCTGGCAACAAGGCCTGGACCTTTCTCTTTCTTCAGGTAAATCCCCCCATCTCCCACCAGTTGCCAGGAGGGACCTGGCAACCCTAAGCCCAAAGCTAAGTCCTAGGTGCAATGCAGCCAGCAAGGCACTGCTGATTGGTATCCTATGTTCGATTAGCAAGGGAATGTTCCCCTGAAAAAGCACAACTCCAAGATGTAGAGAACATAAAAATTGCACTGAAGTCCACAGCATCCTGGCCACAGCCTATCAATTGCAGATTGCCATGTCAATAAAGCAGCCAGCCAGCGCTTGCCAATATGGGCACACACCTGTGATATCACCTTGCTGCCATGCACACACAGAATACAGCAAAAGAGAGAATACAGCACACATACCCCCACACACACCCACACACTCATAAATGCTGCACAGCAGACCCTTCTTGTGGCCAGTAGAATTTTTGGAACAAAAACACTTGGAACTCTACAGAACAGGCTTGTCCGTGTGCGTGTGTGTGTGTGTGTGTGTGTGTGTGTGTGTGCACATGCATGCGTGTGTGTGTGTGAAGTGCCATCAAGTTGCTTCCAACTTGTAACAACTTTATGAATTAATGACCTCCACAACATCCTCTTGTTAACAGCCTTGCTGAGGTCTTGCAGACTGAGGGACATGTCTTCCTTGATTGAGTCAATCCATGTCATGTTGGGTCTCCCTCTTTTCCTGCTGCCTTCAACTTTTCCTAGCATTATTGTCTTTTCCAGTGACTCTTATTTCCTCAAAATGTGGCCAAAGTACAACAGCCTCAATCATTTTAGCTTCTAGGGAGATTTCAGGCTTAAACCCATTTGATTTGATCTAGAACCCACTCCTCAGAATGTGGCCAAAGTACAACAGTCTCAGTTATTTTAGCTTCTAGGGAGAGTTCAGACTTGATTTGATCTAGAACCTACCTATTATCTCATTGGAAGTCCACGGTACCCATAAAACTTGCCTCCAACACCATATTTCAAATGAATCAAATTTCTTCCCATCAGCATTCTTCATTGTCTAACTTTCACACCCGTGCATTGTAATAGGGAGTACTATGGTATGAATTATCTTGACCTTGGTCACCAGCGACAGATCCCTACATTTAAGGATCTTTTCTAGCTTTTTCATGGCTGCCCTTCCAAGTCTCAGTCTTCTTCTGATTTCTTGGTCACAGTCTCCCTTTTGGTTGATGATGGATCCAAGGAATAGAATAATAATTTCAATTTTTCATTGTCAGCTTTAAAATTGTGTAATTTCCCAGTAGTCATCACTTTTGTCTTCTTGATGTTCAGCTCTAATCTTGCTTTGGCACTTTCTACTTTAACCTTTAGCAGTAGTAATTTCAAGCCTTCACTATCTTCTGCCAGTAATGTAGTGTCATCCATACATCTCAAATTGTTAATGTTCCTTCCAGCAGTTTTCACGCTACCTTGCATCTAAATCTAATCCAGGAATTCTTATGATATTTTCTACATATAGAATGGGCAAGTAGGGAGATAAAATACATCCTTGTGTGACACTTGGCCAACTGAAAACCATTCTGTCTCTTCATATTCTGTCCTAACAGTAGTCTCTTGTCCAGAGTACAGGTTGTGTATCAAAACAATCATATGTTGTGGTACACCCATTTCTTTTAAAACCAACCATAGTTTTTCATGATCCATGCAGTCAAAAGCTTTTCTGTCATCTATGAAACACAAGCTGATTTTCTTCTGAAATACTCTCATATGCTTCAGTAACCAATGTAAATAGAGATATATTCTCTAGTATCTCTTCCTTTTCTGAATCCAGCTTGAACAGCTGACTATTTTTTTGTTCCATGTATGGTAACAGTCTTTGTTATGATTTTGAGCACTGCTTTACTCGCATGAGAAATTCATGTGATGGTCCAATAGTTGCTGCAGTCTTTGGCATCTCCTTTTGTCTGAATTGGAATGTAGATTAGAGTGTTTCCAGTCTGTGGGCCATTGTATTATTTTCTATATTTATTGGCATTTTTGTTAAGATTTTTATGGACTTGAAATAGCTCTATCGGTATCCCATCTAAGACTGGTGATTTGTTTCTCCCAATTGCTTTGAGTGCAGCTTTCACTTCACTTTCTAAAACTACAGGAGGTTCTTCAAAAGGTTCTTCTATGAAGAAGATCTATCATTTTCTTAACTCTTCTGTATAGTTCCTCAGAAAGAGGGAAAGAATGACAGATTCCCCACCCAATTCTGCACTGCACCAGGGTTAGGCAGTTTGCTAACAGCATGTCTTGCGGTGGCAGATACAACACAGTATAAGAACATAAGAACATAAGAGAAGCCAATGTTGGATCAGGCCAATGACCCATCCAGTCCAACACTCTGTCATACAGTGGCCAAAAATACCAGGTGCCATCAGGAGGTCCACCAGTGGGGCCAGGACACTAGAAGCCCTCCCACTGTTGACCCCCCCCCCCAGCACCAAGAATACAGAGCATCACTTGCCCCAGAGTCCCTATCTATACCTTGTGGCTAATAGCCACTGATGGACCTCTGCTCCATATATTTATCTAGTTCCCTCTTGAAGTTGTCCATGCTTGTAGCCACTGTCACCTCCTGTGGCAGTGAATTCCAAGTGTTAACCACTCTTTGGGTGAAGTAGTACTTCCTTTTATCCATTCTAACTCGACCATTCAGCTATCTTTGAGTTATACTCCTGTATCTCTGTGTGCACCAGCACAGAGATTAGTTGGTATCTTAAATTTACAGAGACAGGGTTTAGGATGTTTCCTTTAAATCTGATACTGATAGGGTTGCCAGGTATCCTGCTATAGCCCCTTCAGTAGGCTGGTGGGGGGTATGGGGAAAGTCACCATTCCATTGTTGATGTGACCCAGAACTTGCATATTGCCTCTCTAGGATTCAGTGGAAACTTTATGGTAAAACTCAGAATTATGCCATGGATGTGATGGTGTTTCTCCATGTTCCCACCCCCCAGTCTCCCATTGGGTGCCAAATGCTGGCTGGCAACCCTACTGAGCATGTTCATTTAGAATTCAATCCCCTTGCTTTTAGTGGAGCTGCTTTCCAAATCATTACGTTTTAAACCACTGCAGTCTTTAAAACGTTTGAAGTAAATCTGCCTGCCTTAAGAATGAATCTGTCTGGCTTGTACATTCAAATGCACAGATAGTCTCATTTTCTATTATATTCAGTATCAAAATCTTGAAACGCTTCCCTTTTTTAAAAAAAAAAAATGATGATGATGATCTAGTGACTATTTATTTATGTAGCTTCCTGTCAGACTTTCGTCTGCGGGGCAAGTGATTTGGAGCATTTAGGGCAAACCGAATCCAGCTGTAACGAAGACTGTCTGTTCAACGGCCATTTGAGCCTTCCGAAGTAAACCGTGCAGCCAGAAAACATGTGTTTTGAGAATCTCTTCCCAAAATACTTATTCTCCATTTCAAACATTCATTTGATATAAAGGGATGCCACGGCCTAGAAACGCAGCAGATATCCGTTTCATGATTCCCAAACGAACCTCCTGCATTAGACTGCGTGGCTCACTGCATACAGAGAAGGGACCATTCTTAAAGCATCAGACTCCTATTCAATACGAATTGAGCAGTAGCGAGTTAAAGAGGAAAAAATTAGCCTCAAATTAGCATCTGATGATCTCAGACCAGCCCCCTTTAATCCCTTCCACAAAGGCCTAAACGAATGCTGTGCAAATGTAGACCCAAATGACACCTTTGTTGTTCAAGGGCATTTTTTAAAAGGGGGGGAATTGGAAGGAGGATTTTTTTATTATTACAACAGAAAATTATTGGACATCTGCTCCCAAATGATCAATGTTTTAGCGTTTGTGTGCTTAGATAATGAACGACTCATTATTATTGGCAAAAATAGTAGCAAGGAGACCTTCTTTCTTTTTCCTTCTTCTCCCCCCCACCTTCTTTTTCAAGTAAGATCAGAAGCTCCTTTGTTAACGCTTTGGCTTACTTTTATAGTCTTTTTTGGCAGATGCCTCTTAGAACCAATAAGTTTTGGGAAAGGAAGGGAGCGAGGTGGGGAGAGAGTTAAAACACAGGAAACAAGCATTGAATGGCTGCCAATAAAAATGATCACAAATCAGGGCTGCTGATGTCATAACCCCCGGGGTCAAAGGTCGAGGAAGGAATAAATGGTTCTGAAAGGGACAGCCTGTCTGGTGCGTTGAGCTGTTGTTGGCAGGCGGGGCCCATGGTCCATGAGTAAATGGAGGACACAATAGAACCCAATGTGCCTCATTAGCAGCCGAGTCCTGGCTGTTTGATGAGGTTTTCACATCCCACTGTGTCACTGTGTGATGCAAATGGAATAATTACTATGATCTAATGGCCGTCTCTTTTACATGCAAGGGCCCTTTTGAATGGAGCCCCCCTCCCTGTCTTTTATTGTATTCATCTCTGGGTTGTGCAAACGGTAGGGAGCCGCTCGGAGTCGGAGCCTGTGAGACTGGCGGCAGGTCAGCTCCAACCGTTCGGCATTCACCAGGAACAGAATGAGGAGACCAAGTAATTTGCTTCCCCCACCTGTCTTTCTCCCCAAGAGTGGCAGATTGAAGGTCACACTCGGTTTGACAGAGCTTGAGTCACTCTCTGAGCCTCGCGCCAGAGTTAGACAGATGCATGTTACGTTTCGCGGAGGCTCTCAAAGGCTCCCCCTTTAATTGGGCCCGTGTAGGGTTGCCAACCTCCAGGTGGGACCTGGAGAGCTCCTTCTATTACAACTGATCTCCAGATGACAGCATTATACCCTCCCCTCCCAAAACCCTGCCCCCTCTGGGTTCCACCCCCAAACTCTGTAGGTATTTCCCTGCCCAGGGATGAAAACCCTAAGCCTGTGTGAAACAAGCCTCTGAATCTCAGAGCCAGGAGGCAACATCAGGTGAAGGTCTTGGCCTCTGTGCCCTGTTGTTGCTCATCCAGAGGAACTGGTTGGCCACAGTATGAATCAGGATGCTGGACTAGATGGACCACTGGTCTGATCCAGCAGGGCTCTTCTCATGTTCTTCTGAGTAACTCTGCCTATATGCCCTATATGTTACTTTTGGATTTTAAAACATTGGCAGATGTCCATAACCTTTCTGGGGATCCCTTCCAGTGACCCAGATCGAAGTAACCATCTGGAACCTCAACTTGTGGTAGACCTCATCTGTTGATGCTCTAGTTAGGAGTCCTGGAAATTGCAATTTGTATTTTAATCTTAATGTATTTTAATTGGTTCTAACTGTTATTTGCATAACTATGTGACTGTTGACTTGGTAGGATGGAACCCGCCCTGAGCCTGCTATGCAGGGAGGGCAGGATATAAATGAAATCAATCGATCAATCAATCGCAAGATAAGAATGAGACAGCTGAAGGGCTGGGAACAGGGGGCAGAACTAGGGTTGACAGCTGTGGGTTGGGAAATACCTGGAGATTTGGGGGGGGGGGTTGGAGCTGGAGAGGGTGGGGTTTGGAGAGGGGAGGAACCTCAGTATAATGCCATAGAATCCACCATCCAAAGCAGCCATATTTTTCCAGGAGAACTGACCTCTGTCACCTGGAGATCAGTTGTAATTCCTGGAGGTCTCTAGCCATCACCTAGAGAACCCTAATTTTGAAATGTGATGTCTGGAAAATATAAACCAACACGCGCCTGTCTTACTGTCTACTCTCTAGTTATTATGCCCTTCAATATCAGATTGTAGTCAGATTATATCAGATTGTAGACAGCATAATAAAAAGCAGAGACATCACCCTGCCAACAAAAGTCCATATAGTCAAAGCAGTGGTATTCCCAGTAGTAGTGTATGGCTGTGAGAGTTGGACCATAAGGAAGGCCAAGCACCAAAGAATAGATTCTTTTGAATTCTGGTGCTGGAGAAGACTCTTGACAGTCCCTTGGAATGCAAGGAGATCAGATCAGTCAATCCTAAAAGAAATCAACCCTGACTGTTTCCTGGAAGGCCAGATAGTGAAGCTGAAGCTCAAATACTTTGGCCACCAAATGAGAAGGGAGCACTCACTGGAGGAGACCCTGATGCTTGGAAAGACTGAAGGTAAAAGAAGAAGGGGACAGCAAAGGATGAGATGGTTAGACAGTGTTACCAGTGCAACGAACATGAAATTAAGCAAACTCCGGAGCATGACAGAAGACAGGAGAATCTGGAGTGATGTGGTCCATGGGGTCGCAAAGAGTTGGACTCGACTGTGCGACTGAACAAAAACAACAAAAGGTCTCAGCCAAGTTGTAATTTACCACATTCAGAAGTCAGTTCCCCTGAAGGAAATGGCAACTATGTAGGGCAGATTCTAAACAATCTGTGTTGAGCCCCCTCCCAACCCACCCTCCCTGGGCTCTGCCCCTGAATCTTCAGGATTTTCCCAAGCCAGAGTTGGCAACCATAATTTGTGGAAATTATTGATACAATTTGAAGGAGTCACAAGCAATCACAATGAGGATGGGATAAATAATTGGGAAATTTCCTCCTCTTCCTCCTAAATGTTCCCTCTCCAAAATATTATAAACACCCTCGGCTCCTCTCCACATTCCAAACCAATAAGTATGCCGTGTTTCAATTAAGCCCTGTTTGGGGGGTATTTTATTCCTTCTCAACATTTTCAAACCAACATGACAGACAGTTTGGTATCTAAAGGGTTACTATTCATATTGCTAGTGTAAATATGAATAAAAATCTTTCTGAACCAGGTGGGAGTCTAGCTTAGACTTTAACTGAATCAGAACTACACACCCATAATGTCAAATTTAATGGCTAAATTAAAATAATTGCCTTGTCTACAAATACCCTTCATTGGTTGATGTTCTTTCTCAGGGAGTTAAATATGCATTTTTGTCTGTGGGGCATAAAGAATTACACAGAGTAAATTATATAGTAAGCAGCAAGGTGCTTATGTAATCAAATAAAAACATGTATCATCCTAGAAATCAACCCACCACAGTTTCATGTTGTTGACCTCCAGATCTAGAATACTTTGCATTTACCTAGCTATTGAAGTAAAAGAGCTTGGAAGGGTGTAACTCTGTTTAGGACTGAATTGTAAATGTTCCTTGCCTGCCCATCGATTTCCAGGCGCAGTGATTACCTACAAGGCCCTAAACAGCTTGGAGTTGGGGTACTTAAAGGTCCATCTCTTCCCATATTGTCCAACTTGCCAGTTAAGAGTAGGGATACCAGATCCCCCAGGTGGTGGTGGGGGTCTCCCGCTTCCAGGCCCTACCTCTCTACCGCCAGCCAGCTGGCTGTTGGGGGAATTACCCCCCCCCCAAAAAAAGGAAGGCACACCAGAAATTAGAAGAGAAAAAGAAGAGGTGGAGATTGGATTTATACCCCGCTCTTCACTCAGAGTCTCAGAGAGGCTTATAAACTCCTTTCTCTTCCCCTCCCCACAACAGACACCCTGTGAGGTAGGTGGGGCTGAGAGAGTTCTTTCCAGAACTGTCCTTGAGAGAACAGTTCTGACAGAACTATGACATGCCTAAGGTCATCCAGCAGCTGCATGAGGAAGAATGGGGAATCAAACCTGGTTCCCCCAGATTAGAGTCCATGCACTTAACCACTATACCAAACAAAACCACTACACCAAAGTGACATGCCTACGTGACCTGGACATGACATAGGCACTTCGGGGGCAACACTCTGGTTTTTGGGTTTTAGAAGAAGAGTTGGATTTATAACCCGCCCTTCACTCAGAGTCTCAGAGTGACTTACAATCTCCTTCTCTTCCTCTCCCCACAACAGACACCCTGTGAGGTAGGTGGGGCTGAGAGAACTCTTGAGAGAACAGCTCTGAGAGAGCAGTGACTGACCCAAGGTCACCCATCTGGCTGCATGTGGAGGAGTAGGGAATCCAATCCAGTCCTCCGGATCAGAGTCCACCACTCTTAACCACTACACCAAACTGGATCTCTAAGCTAATTCTACCACAGAGTTTTGCCCAAATACTAAAGCATCACCCCCCCAACATGCCTATGTCACTTCTGGGTCACGTAGGCACATTGCTGAAATGCCGGGCATTCCTCCCTGCTCCTGGTAAGTGCACCCCCATCCCCTGCTGACCTGGCAACCTTAGTTAAGAGCCACTTCTCAAGTTTTGCCCTCTGTGTCCCCACTTGGAGAAGTAAGCCAGGCAAATGATAGATGGATAGACGGATAGATGATGATAGAGAGAGAGAGAGATCATAGATGAGGAGGAGGAGGAGGAGGAGGAAGAAGAAGAAGAAGAAGAAGATATATGAGATGATGATGATGATGATAGGTAGATGACAGGTAGATGATCGATAGATGATTGATAGATGACAACAACGATGATGATGACGACAGACAGACAGACGGATGGACGGACGGACGGACGGACGGACAGATGGATGGATGGATAAAATGTATTTAGTTCTATCAGCTTTGCTGGTGGCAGAAGAAGGAAAAGTGGGTCTCTTCTGACAATCAAAAAAGGCTATGCTAGGGATTGGGGCCATGCAGGATTTAGGCTGCAATGAGGAGGAGGAGAATCAGGTAAGACTGGTTGGGAAAAAGTGGGTAGAGTCCAACTCCATAATGTTGTTAGGTCTTTACAAAAAGCCCTGTAAGGTAGACTGATATTGCTGTCAGCTGAGAGCCTGCATGGTGTAGTGGTTCGAATGTCGAACTAGGATCCAGGAGACCCAGGTATGAGTCCTACTCTGCCATGGAAGATCTGTTGGGTGCCCCTGGGCCAGTCACAGACTCTCAGCCGAACCTATTTCATGGGAATGATGTTTGAGTGTAGTGGCACTTTTAAGAGCAGCAAAGTTTCGTGCATGCGCACGAAAGCTTGTACCCCAAATTAAACTTTGTTGGTTTTAAAGGTGCTACTGCATTCAGACTTTGTTCTATTGCTTCGGCTGCCCACTGGAATCTACCTCCCAGAGTTGTTGTGGAGATAAAATTGTTGGAAAATTTGGTAAAAATACTTAAATATTCAGAGCTTGCAATGGATCTTTGTTCACTGGAGAGGAGGCATATTCTTTCTATGTAAAAATCTTTATTTCTAAAGGGAAAGGTACACGGGAAATGAAATCTATAGAACAACAATCACTTAAGACTATATCCTTACTGTTACAAGTACAACAACAGACTGACTGACCACATGGTTGTCTTCTTTCTTCTTGACCCTAGAAGAAAATCACCTGAATACATTCACCAATGATTGTTAGTAAATAGGCTCCAGTGTCCCGGGCTTTCTCCCCACTGGTTTTGTGCCAGGTTTCCTTCCAGGTCCGTCTAAACAATAGCATACAAGGGAAACACATTAACCCTATAATGTCTGAATTTAGACCTTGCAACACACGTTTTCTCAACAAAAATGAAGGAGGGGAGAATGACAGAAGCTGGTTTGGGTCCCCACTGTGAAGAAAGGTGGGGTATGCATGTATAACTGGGGTACGGTTGATAAATACTTTGAGGCTTTGGAAATGAAGCTTGGGAAGGGTAGGGTTTGGGAGGGAAGGGACCTCAGTGAGGTATAATGGCATCGAGCCCACCTTTCAAAGCAGCGTTTTCACAAAGGAGACTGTTGTCTGTAACCGGAAGACCAGTTGTGATTCCGGGAGATCTCCAGTCACCCTGGGACTTTTGCCTTGGCACTAGAATCATTTATAGAACCTCTGTTTGTTATTATCACTCTCTTCTTCCCACCACTGTATACGTTCATACATTAAACTGCTTATTTTGTGGGTTTGCCAGCCTCCAGGTGGGGCCTGGAGATCTCCAGCTTCTACAACTTATCTCCCGTTGACAGAGATCAGCTCCCCTGGAGAAAATGTCCTCTTTGAAGGGTGGACTTTCTGGCATTGTACCATGCTGAGGCCCCTCCCCTCCTCAAACCCCGCCCTCTCCTGGATCCACCCCCAAAGTCTCCAGGTATTTTCCAAACCAGACTTGGCAACCCTATTATTTTGTGTGACCGTTTGTGGGGAATTCACATCAAGGAAAGGACTGAGACGTTTCACCTTCTCTCCTAGTGCTGTGATTTCATTTCAGTTCACACCCCTTCTCCAGCGGCTGGTTGTACAAGAAATATGAAGAGATGTGAGATTTGATCAATGTTCTCCAATGTCTCTTGTTGTCTAGATCTTATCAGTGGCAATTTATTTATTATTTTCAATTTATAACCCACCTTTCCTGCACAAAGCATGTGACTGGGGTTACTAATGCCTGGAGGAAAAAAATGCCCAGTTCCTTTAACAAAGGCTTACTAGGATGTTTATTTAACAGTTGATGTTCTTATCTCTATGTCAGCCTGGTGTAGAGAGATAGTGTGGTGTAGTGGTTAAGAACCATGGAGAAATGGGTTTGCTTCTCTACTCTTTCACATGAAGCCTGCTGGTGACCTTGAGTCACAGTTCTCTCAGAACTCTCTTAGCCCCACTTACCTTACAAGGTGCCTCTCGTGGGGGAGGAAAGGGATTGTAAACTGCTTTGAGACACCTGAGGCATGCTGAGTGACCTTGGGCCAGTTGCAGTTCTCTCAGAACCATCTCAGCCTCACATACCTCACAAGGTGTCTGTTGTGGGGAGAAGGGAAGGCAATTGTAAGCCACTCTGAGACTCCTTAAGGCAGAGAAAAGCATGGTATAAAAACCTACTCTTCTTCTTCATGCCCCCAAAATATTTCTGCTACCCATTTGCACATGTTAAATGTACAGGACATTTTTCTCCAGGCTTGTTGGCAACCCTGCAATATGTCTCACCAAGAAACGCATCAAGCAACAGTGATGGTAATACTCCAGGCAGCTGATTCAGTAGAGTAGCCTCCAAAAATGCCATCACACCTTACAAAATAGAGAACTTCAAAGCTAGAAGTGTCCAGTCTTTGCTGAGAGGAGGACTTATTTCCCACAGAATCCCACACAACAAACAGGGCCTTCAGAGCAAAAAAAAAGTGTGCATTGAGATACCATGGTTTGTTTACATCGGCCATTCAAAGGTCACTTGAACGATGCCCTGTTGATGACCGTGTTGTGGTGGTCATGAGGAATCCACCCCCACCCTTTTTGAGAAGAACACAACCTCGGCTTTCCTCCAGGCTACATTTCTTTATTTTGAAAGAAAGGGTGGCTTGTGGATCATTCTGGAAGGTCAAATCTGGGTCAGCATCAAAGCTCTGAAGTGGTCCTGAAAATGCACATTCATATTGTGTTGAGCCCATTATTCCAGAGTTTAGATTCATTTGGCAAAATAAAATGAGCATCTTGGGTACCATTGGCAATTACTTAGAAGGCCAATCTGGACATGTGGGAATAATTAACACAGATAATGCAGGGGTAGATCTGACAACTGAACATATAAGGAATTTTAGGCAGTATACTTAGCAAACCAATCAAGGAACATCCAGTAGAAATAGGCTGTTTATTATTTAGGTTAATTCAGCTTTTAAAATACTGTCATAACAGAAGAAAACATGCAGCTGGAATTGCTCAAAACTACTTTTGACCATTTATACAGCACTTTTAAATTCCAATCATACTTTCAATTCTACTGCAACATATCCAAGGCTCCGGTCATACGGGCCAGAAAACGCGGGGGAGAGGTGTGGCAGTTCGCCCCGGAGCTAAATAAGGCGCGGTAGCCCGATCACACGGGCCACCGGGTTGCCACGCTCCAGCTCTGTGCCCCAATCACACCGCGCTGCTGCAGCGTGGCAAAAAAGCAGTGCAGCAGACCACGCAAGTGCCACGTGTTGCGAAGTGCGCATGCGCCATTGGGGGGGGCCGCTGTCGGTGTCTTGTGTGTGCGCATGTGCATGCGCTGTTCAGCGTTGATGCGCATCCCATGGAAACTTACAACATCCGGAAACCCCAGGGACATGCGTGGGAGTCGGAAGCCTCGGGATACTGACGCTGCCGTGATCAGACGCCAGCCTTTGCCCCGGGGTTTCTGGAAAGTAGTACTTCAGACCTAGTAGTTTTTTACTCAGCGTTTTCCACAGGAAGCCGCGGGTTGGCCACGGGAGCACTACGCCTCCCAGATGTGCTCGTATGATCGCGCACGGAAAGTCCACAGGACTCCCGTGCCTTCAGCAGGGCAAATGCTCAGTGTGAACGGGCCCAAGTAGGGTTGCCAGGCTCCAGGAAGGGCCTGGAGATCTCCCAGAACTACAACTGATCTCCAGCTGACAGAGCTTAAGTTCCCTGGAGAAAATGGCTGCTTTGAAGGGTGGGCTCTATGGCATCATACCATGTTGAGGCCCCTCCCCAAACCCCTCCCTCTCCTGGATCCACTCCCAAATCTCCAGGAATTTTCCCACCGCAGAGCTGGCAACCCTTAGCCTATCAACCCTACATGACAACTCCACACCATTAAGTATCTGTGGTTCATTGGCTCATCATCCATCCAGCACATTTGAACACTGGTTTTCTTCTAAAGAGCTCAGGGTGCCATATGTAGTTCTCCCCCCATTTTATTTCTCACAATGCTGAGAGGAAAGAGATAACATAATAGCTGTGCCAGTGAGCTTCATAGCAGGTCTTCCTTATCCGAATTCAATACTCTGACCCCTACACTGCACTGACTCTCTCCACTAAACTGGTGGGAACAGCCTCAGCACATACAGGCTTTCTCCATGATGGTCTGTGTCTTCTGAAACCAGCTTGCAGAGGACTTTGGAAGATTACATTCTCTGTTGGCCGCCATTCAAATCAGAGCTCTTTTTTTAGCAGGTAGCAACAGGTACACAATGGACAACTGGGACTTTCTGTGATGCCACCTTGTCTCCTTCAGTGAGAGTGCAGGAAGGAAATTTAATTCGAAGTGTGCCAAATATTGTAGCGTTAAGACACAAAGCATTTTCTGATGTTTGCCATAAAATTCTAACATATACACTGCTGATATCTGAAACTGAGCCTTGATATTGACTGTGGAGTCTTGATAATCCCCTCTTAAGATCTTAATAGGGTTGCCAGCTTCCAGGTGGGGCCTGGGGATCTCTCACTTTTACAACTGATCTCCAGCTGATAGAGATCAGGTCCCTTGGAGAAAATGGCTGCTTGGAAGGGTGGACATTAGGGCATTTACCATGCTGAGGCCCTTCCCTTCCCCAAACCCCACCCTCTTTTGGACCCACCCCCAAAGTCTCCAGGTATTTTCCAATCCAGACCTGGCAACCCTAGATTTTAAGAACAGCCCTGCTGGATCAGATCAGTGGTCCATCAAGTTCAGCATTGTGTCCCACACAGTGGCCAACCGGTTCCTCTGGAAGTCCAACAACACAGCATAGAGGCTGAGGCCTTCCGCTGATGTTGCCTCCTGTGATTGGGATCTAGAGGTTGACTGCCTCTGAATGTGGAGGTTCTCTTTAGTCACCATGGCTAGTAGCCACTGACAGACCTGTCAGTGAATCTAATTTCCTTTCAAAGCTGTCTATGTCTGTAGCCATCACTACATCCTCTGGCAGCGAATTCCACATTTTAATCAGTGTCTGTGTAAAGAAGAATTTCCTTTTCGTGGTGTTCACCTGGGATGGCTGGCACTCTCCAGGGAAAGCACCCCCCTCCTCCCATATGCTCACAAAATTTGGTTTTAATGTTCACACAATAACTTTGTGTCCTGCTTTTTGCTAAGCGGTCCATTCAGTCATCATTGGCAAGGGTTAAATTTAACTAATCCATTTTCTTGAGGTGGCCCTATTGTAGGTGGAGTGTGGAATGCAGAGTACCACAGAGCCCCTTGCATTTTTCCTTGATTGTGTTTAATTACTTTTGAGAGTTGAACTAGCTGGCACTCTTCCCCCCCCCCCCGCCCAAGGCACAAGGGAATGACTGAAAAGGCCTGTTCTGAAAGCCGGTCGGGGCATCACATCATCAAGTAACTAACAGACCAAAACTGACACGCAAAGAAAAGGCATTAAAGAAAAGGCATTATTACTTTTGTTGTTGTTAAAACAGTCATATTTGCTTTTGCAATCCTTCTGCTCTCAGCACAGGGAGAGCGTTTTTGGGTGCTACATTTTATGATATTAAACAAGGGCTCCAGTGAATCTGAAGTGTAAACAAAACACTGAATGGTTTGGTATCATTTCAAATAGCAGAGATATTTTTTCCCTTTAAATCCCTCATTCCTCTTGAATGACATGCTGGAGTCTCTCTCTCTCTCTCTCTCTCTCTCTCTCTCTCTCTCTCTCTCTCTCTCTCTCTCTCTCTCTCTCTCTTATTTCTTTTTTATTTCTCTTTCCTTGCTCCATTATTTCATTTTTTCTTCCTTTCCTCCTCTTTCTTTTGTTCTTTCCTTGTTTGCTTATTTTACACATTCTTTTCTTCTTTGATTTTCATTCCCTTTTCTTTCATCCTTCTTTCCTTCCGTGTGTTTTTTTTTTTTTTTAACTGCCAGACAGAATTCAGGACATAAAGCAAAAAATACAAATGGTGCTGACATGGAAGTGAAAAATGTAATAATGAAGTAGATCGTGACAGTCTGTAATCCTTTCTCCAAAATCTGAGGCAGGGCCAACTGTGATCACCACTCACAGAAGTGCTTGTGCAAAGGGCATGTGGTCCAGCAGTGCAACAGTGGAGTACATGGTATAATGAAAAAAACCAAAAAGGTGGACACACAACGTTCACCCTCCAAAGCATCAATTTTCTCTATGGAAACTGATCCCTGTTGTTTGGAGATGAGTTATAACTCTAGGGGATCCCCAGGTCCCACCTGGAGGCTGGCATCCCTAATCTCTGCCTTAGAAACCATGTTTTTTCCCCCAGACATTTGTGGCATCCCATTGATAAGGCATGGTACTATTGAGGTGAATGTTAAAAAAAAATCATTTGACTTGGAAGCACAGAAGCTTTACACAGTATTCCTGGTCATCCACGTTTCCAGGTTAAGGGGGAAATGCTGTTCAAACAAATTACAAAGGTGATCTGTCTCCTATGGTAACAGGAGAAAGAAATTTTACTTACAAAAATAGAAACACATCTTACATGACATATTCATCTAGGTACATTTAACAGATTAATTTCAAAAAGGTTAACTTTCTACAGCTCCAAGCCCATGTAAGAGAGAGAAAAAGAGAGATCTTATATAAGATGAAAAACAGAAGGCAAGCAATAGCCAAAGAGGCTCAACATCTAATGGATGAGAGGGTGCCTAGTGTACCCTCGTAAGAAAATTTCCCTCCCAGATCCTCTTGGATGCAGAGTTACAATATCCAACAGGTATAACATGGGGCTATGTTATACACAAAAATTGCGTGCCAAGAAAAAGTGAATTCTGAGGCCTGTAAGTTTTGTTCTTTTGCATATTTATCACTATGGCACTTACTATTTTGCATAGTTTATTCTGCTTCTGTTACATCATATGGAGTGCTGTAGTACACTAGGCCACTATCACCTGATCACTGACATCACTTCTTTGTAAACACTTTCAAGAAGACTTTTTAAAGCCATAAGGGCTAGAAACTTGTTTTTTAAATTAAAGTTAAGATTGTCCCAGAGCTGAACTCTGAGCCCAGAGCCTCAGTTTGTTCTTTGGCATGGAATTGCAAACTGCACGCAGTCTTGAATATAAACCAATTGCATTAAGCCAAGAGTTTTTAGCATGACGACATCCAAACCAGATTTTGGGACACTGTCGTCAGGACATGCCCTTAGACCTTTTCACCATGTGTCACCCGCTGACCGTGGCTGCTGTTCTGTTTGTCTTTGGGAATTAGTTCAGGACATTCTTCTTAATGAATCCAATGAAGTGAAATATCCAGAGACTGCTTTATGGAAAAGGCTTTAGTGGAAATTTACAGAAACTGGCCTGGGTCTCTTGACAGCCAAAAACTTGCCTCGTTTCTTGAATGTCATCTTCTTTCTATCAAGTCATTTCTCTAACAGCTAGAAAGATGGGACAGTGCTCTCGGAGCTGTTTTCCTGCATCACTCTTAATTGGTTTGTTGCCCATTGGACGCAGATATATTTTGGCAGAACCAAAGGAAGGGCACTTTTTAGGGTCTATCTATACATCAGAGCCAAAATATATACAGTGGGTGTGTATCCAAACCATACCTATGTTTTCTTGGATAGACCAGAGGTTCCGAAAACAAATAGCTCCATCCAATCATCTCAGGAAGCCACCACATACGAGGCCATTTGAAAAGCTGGTATCCTTTATTATTTTATTTCTCACACAAACGGATTTTGAAAGAAGCATATTTATTTATTTAAAACATTTATATCCCACCTTATCCCCTCAGACTCAAGACTGCTGACAACATAACACCAGACTGCAGTTTTTGATCTCTCCTGCTGGCGCTGCTGGAAAGGTCCATGTTCAAAAACGGGCAGATGTGCTCATTCACAGACACATGGACTAAAACCTGCTTCATGTTTGTGGCACAGGGTGCTCATCTAATCTGGGGGTTGGAACTAAGGTCGAGCTCAAGGTTAAGTTTTAAAAATCCTTTTTATATATATAAAAAAAATTCAGCATCACTCACATGTCTACAGATGCCTTCAATAAATTGGTTCATCAGAGACATTATCAGTAGTGTCAAAATGAACTTATTTAACTCAGCTTTAAAATGGGGGAGTGTAAGGGCATATATAACTGTTTAAGGGTGTGAAATTGAGAACCGCTCTTGGGAATTACTATGTAAACTCAGAATAATCATTCTGCTATTAACATCTCTCTGTTCAAGTGACTCTCGTTTTAGGATCCTTATTTATAGATGGTTGATAATAATGAAACCTTTGTTCCTTAGAGCTTCCCCCCAGTCCTATCTTTATTGATTTATAGACAATCAAGTCATTTATCTGGACAATGATGCAACCATTCCTGAATCCTGGAAATGCCTTTTCACATTCTGTCAATTGCATCACAATCGTTTCAAGGGAAACCAGTGAAGTTACTTTAGAAAGAGTCAGTGAAAAACTATGTTGTTGTTGTTTTTTAATTAAAACAGGCTTAATCTCTCGTCCCAATTCATCTCCTCAAAGGGTACATTTTCTCCAGTGCGAGGAGCTTGTTGCCATAATGGATTAGGATATGGATGTGACTGTGGAGTTGAGACTGTCTTTCGGGATTGCAAGTTCTTCTCCAGCACATCTGATCCCTCTGAACTGCTCATGTCCTGGGTCTGTTATCTAGGCTATGATACACAACCAATTTGCTCTGATCTGGATAGCCCAGGCAAGCCCAATCTTGTCAGATCTCGGAAGCTAAGCAGGGCTGACCCTGGAAAGTACTTGGATGGGATTCCTCCAAGGAATACCAAGGCCAGAGCACAGAGGCAGGCAATAGCAAGCCACATCTCTGAAATGTCCAAGCCCCACTAGGGGTTGTCAGAAGTCAACTGTGACTTCCAAGCACACACACACAGCCAGTTCTAAATCCTGAAAAAGCCATTTCATTTTTTGCTAGTGACAACTGAAGCCCCAAAAGCAAGCCCATACTTATCTTGAGCCCATCTACTCAGTTTTTTTTTTAAAGGAACCACAGCAAAATAGGAAGAGTCATAATATGCCTGTGACACATAGCATGAGAAATTCTGACATGTTCTGTAATAACGTTTCAAGTGTTGGCATGGAAGTGAGTCGGCTTCTCAGCTCACTGGCATGGGAAGGAGAAGTGCTTTCAGAAAAGTAATAATCCAAGTGGAGTAGCTGGCGCTTATCTCTTGCAGCAAAAATAAACAGGAGTCTAGTGACATCTTAAAAAGTAAATCATTTATTCCAGCAAAGAAGAAGAAGAAGAAGAAGAAGAAGAAGAAGAAGAAGAAGAAGAAGAAGAAGAAGAAGAAGAAGAAGAAGAAGAAGAAGAAGAAGAAGAAGAAGAAGAAGAAGAAGAAGAAGAAGAGTTTGGATTTATACCCCGCCCTTCACTGCCCAAAGGCGTCTCAGAGCGGCTTACAAACTCCTTTCCCTTCCCCTCCCCACAACAGACACCCTGTGAGGTAGGTGGGGCTGAGAGAACTCTAACACAAACTGTCCTTGAGAGAACAGTCGTGCCAGAGCTTGTGACTGACCCAAGGTCACATCAGCAGGTGCAAGTGGAGGAGTGGGGAATCAAACCCGGTTCTCCCAGATAAGAGTCCGCGCACTTAACACAACCAGTGATTAGAATCCATATAAACACATAAACAACCAGTGACACATAAACAACCAGTGATTAGAATCCATTTCTTCACTGGAAAAAGTGGGCTGAAATCAATGAAAACTCACTTATACTAGAATAAAATCTTGTCACTCTTTAAGGCAGGGCTCCCTGGCACAGTGCCAGTATGTTCCATGGCCCCCTGCCAACACTTTTTCTGGTTCCCATTAGTGTTTTAGAAAGTGGGCGAGGCCAAGCAGGACTTTTGCCCAGCAGGGCTTCTGACTGCAGATCTGATTGGCTGTTCAGATTTTTAAAAAGCATGGCTTCGTCAGCAGCTACCGCCACAGCACACAGATCTTCACTGTATGACTGAAGGTAAGCTGTATGTAGGTAAGAAAATATTTGTAAACAAAATGTTCATTTTAAATGGTATTCGACCAAACAGAGCTTCTGCCTGAAATGTTGGAGTTACAATTAGGGTTATACATAACCTCATTCCCTGACATTTTGTGGTTGGCTTCATCTCTTGCAGCAGCTGTTTTATGATCAACTCCGGCAGCCATTTTGTGTTTTCTATGCCAGAATTCCCACTTGCAGGGAGGGCAGGATATAAATCCAAATAAATAAATAAATAAATAAATAAATAAATAAAATGTTTTCCCCTTCCTTGGACTAGATGAGTCCTGGGATCAGAGGGCCAAGTACACATGGAACCCAAGCGAGAGGAAGGTTTAGAGGAAACAACTGCACTGAAAAATATGTTAGAGTGAATGATTCAGCATGCCTGGACATGGGGGGGTGCAATGTATCTCAAGGGCTGTGATCACACGTACCTTTAGATCCGACATAGGTGCAAATGCCTGATGGATCTAAAGGGAGCAATCAGACAGCAGCCTCTGGGAAGCGTCCCGCAGTCATCGGCAGCCCGTCCTGCTCCACCGCAGAAGCAGAATTAAAAGACACCAGGAAAGTCCAGTAGTAAATGGGTTCCGGTGGGCCATGGACAGACTTTCCCCTGTCTGATCACTCAAGCACGGTCTCAAACTGTCAGGATGGTCTGATCAGGCCATCCTGGCTTGGTGCCATTTCCCCCCCTTTGCAGTATGGGCATCATCACATACTCCATAGGGGGCCCTCACTGTGGAAGTGCAATTCCTCATTTATGCGCATGGGAAACACACAGCCAAAAAACCCCGACTCACCCGCAGTCACGTCTGATCACTCAGTGACGGGCTGTGCCCGCAGCTACAGAGGGAGGTGTGATCTCGCAACTGTGTGTCAAATTCCTCTGGAGGGAATAGCCTCGCTTCCCTTCTGCTTCAACTGGCACCTGTGACCAATGTTCCCTCTAAGCTGTGGAGTCTTGTGAGCAAAAATTCTACTTCATGAGCTACTGGTGTTAAACTTGTGAGCAAGTGATTTGGCTACTGTATAAAATTAGTTTGCTCTGGAGCCATCCCTCCTGAGCGAAGACAAAAATGTGTGAGCCGGAGGCTAAAACACTGTGAGCCGGCTCACACTAGCTCAGCTTAGAGGGAACACTGCCTGTGACTGCAGCCTAAGTGTGTATAGGTGTTATCTCCTTGAATAGGATGCCTCTCTTTAGCTTAACGTGGGAGCTGCCCTCTGACCCCTCCTTCTCTCTCTGTCCTCTCACTCTTTCTTGACATGGCCTTCCATGGAGACACATGTCTCTGCAGGTCTCTCCTGTAGAGACAATGCCCTTATACTTGTTCATTATGAACAAAGTGGCTATTTGTGACAGGGGGAGTCCTCTTTAGATCAGGCTTCTCTCTCTCCTTTCGACTGCAACCTGCATGTGAACTGGATCTACTTGAATAAATGTAAGTTTACCTTTTTTTGCAATATACTTCTTGGAAGATTCATTTCCTGCACTCAGTATCACGCTTCTATGACTGGGCAAAACTCTGCTATATTAATCAAATATCAGATAAACCAGTTCCGCAGGTGGAGCAAGCTACGGGGATGGCAAGCAGGGCAAGTGGGTGGTGCCAGTTTCTTAATAAAACCGATTAAAACCCAAATGCTGTCTATTTTTAAATGCAGGTGTTCTGATATCTTTTCCAGATTAGAGTATTTTTATCAAATAAAATGCATCGGAAATTACTCATCCTTAGAGTAGAAAAATATGGCTAAATGCTATTTTCAGGGTTAGCCCACAGAGTATGCTGGATAAGGTTGGCCGCCTCCTGGTGGTGGCTGGAGATCCCCCAGAATCCCCCAGAATTACAATTGATGTTCAGGCTACAGACATAAAGAAAATGCTCTGCCTACAAAAAAGGCCATTAAGCTGATCCTAAAGCTGATGATGTGATGTTACTTCCAGGGGAAACGCACAAGTGGCATCAGTCTTCTCTAGGAATCTCCAGAAACTCTATAGTAAAACCATAGGGGTTTCCAGGGATTGCTAGAGAGGATTTACATCACCGGCAGCCCCTCCCATGTCCCCATGTCCCCATCTCCAACTTTTTGTCCTGATGCCTGACAACCCTAGCTGGCAAGCAGTGTGAGAGGGCAAACCTCTACTAACAGAATAAAAATGGTATCATACATTCAATAAAGATGCATGTTTAACAAAAAACCCTACCTAAATTCTTTCACTGACATTAAAAACAACCTGATCTCCTTTACTAAACATGTGTGAACGATCCACAGGATGTTCCATCAGTAATCCTGTTTCTGCTTATTCATGGAAATCTTAAAATTCTAAAAAATAATTAAAACACATAAAACTGGCGAGTAACTAGGAGGCAATGCTAGTTCATTGCCCTCTTAACCGGAAGTCATTCATTCATGGTAATAATTTCTGGAACTGATTGATTGTAGGGTTCATTCAGAACTGACCATTAGTCCCAGAGCAGTCCTCCTTCAGGTATCACCAACAAGGTATGATTTTCTCTGTAGACTCCACTCTCCAAAAGCATTTTCTAGGCCTTTGGCCTCCCCCTGCACATTTTAGATATTGATGCTTGCCCCAGCAATGATCTTGGCCACCCCTATTTCTTTACCTGTTAATGATAACACAGAGTATAGCAACACATGAAGATTACTTTGACACTGGTGAAGTTCTGTGTATGAATTTTTCCATCTGGCAACCCTGAAAAGGGCCTCAATCCAGCCAGCCAGCATAGTGGTTCACCAACATTTTGCATAGGGGTATTGATAGGGTGCCCAATCTCCAGAATTCCAATTGATCTCCAGTCCACAGAGATCAGTTTCCCTGGGGAGAGAAAAAAGGTGGATTGAAAAGGCATTAGTCAGAATGCGTGAAAATGCCCCTAAGCACAAAAATCTTTTGATAACTTGTGGAATGCTTAAGATATACCTTATAATAAATATAGTTTCAGAGGCAAAAAAAAAGAAAGAAGAGAAAATGGCTGCTTTGGAGGGTAGATGCTATGGCATTATACCCCACTGAAGGCCCTCCCCTCCCCAAACTCCACTCTCTCCAGGCTCCATGTTCAAATCTCCACGAATTTCTCAACCCAGCAGTGGCAACCCTCATTTGTTTGGGAAGCACTCTGTTGATTTTCTCCCTAGTGGGGACCCGAAGCAGCTTTCAAAAAATGTAGTTTAAACATATTCTAATAAAATAAATCCTGAGCAGCAGAAGATTCTCCTTCCAAATTTTTTGGACACACGGGCTAAAAGGACTGAAATGAATTTTGCTGTTGCCAGTATGATCTTAGGCTAAGAACATAAGAACATAAGAGAAGCCAATGTTGGATCAGTCCAATGCTCTGTCACACAGTGGCCAAAAATACCAGGTGCTATCAGGAGGTCCAGCAGTGGGGCCAGGACTCTAGAAGCCCTCCCACTGTTGTCTCCCCCCCCCAGCACCAAGAATACAGAGTATCACCTGCCCCAGACCGAGAGTTCCTATCTATACCTTGTGGCTAATAGCCACTGATGGATCTCTGTTCCATATGTTTATCCAATTCCCTCTTGAAGCCATCCATGCTTGTAACCACCACACCACCTCTGGTAGCCATGAATTCCATATGTTAATCACTCTTTGGGTGAAGAAGTACTTCCTTTTATCTGTTCTAACCTGCTCAGCACTGAGTGCTCATGAGTTCTTGTATTGTGAGAAAGGGAGAAAAGGACTTCTTTCTCTACCTGCTGCTCTGTCCCATGAATAATCTTATAAACCTCGATCATGTCACCCTTCAGTCGTTGTTTCTCCAAGCTAAAGAGCCCCAAGTGTTTTAACCTTTCTTCATAGGGAAAGTGTTCCAACCCTTTTATCATTCTAGTTGCCCTTTTCTGCACTTTTCCCAATGCTATAATATCCTTTGTAAGGTATGATGACCAGAACTTATCCTTATCACTAAGCAAAGGAGACAGTTTCTAGGGTGTTGGGGGAGGAGTGGTCAATTAGTGGCTTAAGATAAGGAACCCTTGTATCCTTAAAAAAGCCTGCATTGAAGCAAAACATGAAAAGATGTGTTAATCCTATTAAGGCCGCAAGGGCAAATTCTATCAGAATAGGGCCTATTCAGAAATCTCCCTTGTAGAACCATTGAAGGTATAGATGGTGCTTTTCTACCACCACCAGAAGGAGAGAGAGAAGTACGGATAACTAATACGTTGATTAATAACCCATCGAGTTGCCACAGCCCAAACGCTGGTTCTTGCAAGTCATTTTCAGGAACAGGCACATGCAAGGTCTCACTATAAGTAATAAATATACACAGGTGCACTCTGCACAATTGTTTAGTCCACTCATAAGGCTGTGCAAGGTTCACATTTGGATTATGGCAGTTGTTCACCTCCTTTTATGCAAAACATCTCCAAGAATGCCCTCTACTCCCTTCCCATAACTAGTTATTCCATCATAAGAACATAAGAAGAGCCCTACTGAATCAGACCAATGGTCCATCTAGTCCAGCATCCTATCTCACACAGTGGCCAACCAGTTCCTCTGGAGGGCCAACAACAGGGCATGGAGGTTGAGGCCTTCTCCTGATGTTGCCTCCTGGCTCTGGGATTCAGAGGATTAGTGCCTCTGAATGTGGAGGTTCCCCTCGGTCACCGTGGCCAGTAGCCACTGATAGACTTATCCTCCGTGAATCTACCTAATCTCCTTTTAAATCTGTTTATTCTTGTGGCATCCCAACTACCCTTAATATGAAATATTCATTTTCTTTTTTAAAAGCACCATATTTGGTTCCACAATCAGCCACATTTTGCTCTGGGGTTGTACATTGTAGACCCCTGATTTATCACAGTGGAAATTTGTTATCCACCATTTTCCATATAGATTCAGAGGGTAGCCATGTTGGTCTGCAGTAGAACAGTACAGCATCAGTCCAATATCAGTAGAGATATCAGGTAGGACCATCCTGGGGATCCCCCAGAATTACAGCTTGTCTCCAGACTTACGGAGAAGGAGGAGGAAGAAGAGATTGAATCACAGAGTCTCAGAGCAGTTTACAATCCCCTTTCCCTTCCCCTCCCCACAACAGACACCCTGTGAGGTAGGCGAGGCTGAGAGAGCTCTTTCAAGAACTGCTTGTGAAAGAACAGCTCTTAGAGGACTTGTGACTGACCAAGGTCACACCAGCAGCTGCATTGTGGAGGAGTGGGAATCATAGCCGGTTCTCCCAGATTAGAGTCCGTGCTCCTAACCACTACACCAAACTGGAGAAAATAAATTCTTTGGAGGGTGGAGTCTGTGGCATTGTACCCCTCTGTGGCATTGTCCCTGTCCTCCTCAAACTCCCTCCCCAGATCTCCAAGAGTTTTATTCTAGAAATACATGCTTGATAGTGCAGGACAGAGAAATAGGGACAGTTCCTATACTATCTGACTAGGAGATGGATGTGGAGGCTGAGAGGCATCTCCGTCTTGTGTGCATGGCACAGAGAAAGGAGAGAGAAGGAAGGAAGTTGCTTTTCCCTAACAGTATTTGTTATGTATTGGAATGTGAATCTGGGCTATACATTCCTATGTTAAGCTTGATTTCAAATGTGGCTCTTCAGCTGTGGCATTACTATTGGCTGGTTTCTAAGAAACCTCTGTACAGAACCAATCATCTTGTAAATATGTTGCAAAGAGGGAACAGTCCTGATTATCCCTGTGTTATGATTGGCCTTTATCTCTGGGTTGTGATTGGCCTTTATCTCTGGGTTGTGATTGGCCTTTAGCTGTGGGTGTGGCTTTGACAGCCCGGGAGAGTTTAAAAAGGGAGCTGTGCTCCACTTGTTTGTTGTGTGTTCCTGAATTGAAGTCTTGCTGTTAAATAAAGCTGAAATCACTTTTTGCTGAATCCTGTTGTTGAGTCTCATACTTAACAGTATTAATCTGCAAAGGGATTCAGTGACAGTAAACAGGAAGATGCTTAGTGTCTGCCTATCTGCCTGCAACTCTGTGGTTACTTGCTTCTGGAGGCCGAGGCAATGGAACATCGTATCTGGTTCTTCCAGAATCTTGAAAACTTATACCCTGAAACACAGAGAGCCAGTTTGGTGCAGTGGTTAAGTGTGCAGACTCTAATCTAGGAGAACGGGGTTTGATTCCTCACTCCTCCACTTGCAGCTGCTGGATGACCTTGGGCAAGCCATAGTTCTGACAACAGCTGTCCTTGAAAAAGAGCAGTTTCTGTCAGAGCTCTCTCAGCCCCACCTACCACACAGAGTGTCTGTTGTGGGGAGGGGAAGGGAACAGAGTTTGTAAGCTGCTGTGAGACTTTGAGTGAAGGGCAGGGTATAAATCCAATCCAATCTCTTCTCCTTCTCTTCTCTTGTTGGTCTCTCAGGTGCTGCTGGACTCCAAACTAACCATTTTCCAAATAAGCTCCAGCACTGGAGCGGTTTCTCTTTCATTGCCGCTGAACATTCAATGGACGTGCTAGATAACACCGCTCCCAAGTCTCTTCCTTGCTAGTGACAGGCAATTCAGATTCAGACTCCATCTTTAAATCTATGCACACACACCCTCTTTTTTTTTTTTTTTGCATTGAATTGCATGTGCCAGTTTGGAGAAAGCTCTTTGGGAGTCCACAGTCTGCTTTGGATTTTCCCTGCCTGAATAATTTGAAGCCACCCACAATGCAGTCAGCCTGCACAAGCAGCTTCCTAATCTACAAGCAGAGGCCGAGGTATCCTCTTAATGTAGGAAATTCCCCATGGGTGTTTCTTATGCTTCCAGCCTCATATTCCAAGGAGGAAAGCTGCTCGGCGGCAGGACCATGGCATTACCATCATCCCAGTCTTAATACTGCTGCGTGCTTCGTTTCTTTCTGCCACAACACTCGTGAAATGTGTGCAGTTATCTCAGTGATGACTTAATAAGTGTGCAAGATAAACTATTTGGGGCTTGTCAACTCCCAAACTGTTGGCAGCTTGACTGAAAACAGTACGCTGCTGCTGGGCCGAAAAATGGGCCGAAACAAAATGTGTTACCATCAGTCCCTTAGCTACAGTGGGGCATTTCGGGGCCTGGCCCCCCTGACTTGCCGCCAAGGCCTCTCAACTTCCACCCAGACACCAGGCCTCCGGCTCTCTGGGCCGCCCAGAGAACTCTCCACTACTGCCCCTTCCTCAGACGCAGCTTGCCTCCCCACTTAGGCAGGCAGAGGGCAAACGCTGCAAAAGTTAGTTTTTTCAAAAAAATTATTTTTTATTTTGTGACATCAGTGCACCCTGACTTATTTAAAAGCCCCCTGGATTACAAAATCCTGGCTATGGGCCTGGTTACCATGCTGAATGGTGAAATGAAACGATGAAGAGAGTTGTGTTTCTCAAAAGGTTATGCTACAATAAAGTTTGTTAGTCTTAAAGGCGCTACTGGACTTTTTACTATTTTGCAGCAACAGACTGACACGGTTAACTCCTCTGGATCTATGAAACCAACCTGACACTCAGGGCTGAGGTCAAGCTTCCTTACTAAATAGAGCTGCAGTGTTTCTAGGGTCGCCAGGTCCCCCCCCCGCCCCGGCCACTGGTGGGAGATAGAGGGGTAGGGTAGCCAGCTCCACGTTGGGGATCTCCTGGAGATTTGGGGGTGGAGCCTAGGTTGGGTTGTCAACCTGCAGGCAGCACCTGGGGATCTCTTGCTACTCCAACAAACTGATCTCCAGACAACCAAGATCAGTCCCCCTGGAGAAAATGGCTGCTTTGGAGGGCAGACTGGATGGCATTATACCCTGCCGAGCTCCCTTCCCTCCCCAAATCTCACCTTCCTCAAGCTCCACCTCCTGGTCTTTCCCACCCCAGTGCTGACAGCTCTTAGCCTGGTGAGGACAGGGACCTCAGTGGGGTACAGTGCCATACAGTCCACCCTCCCGAGCACCCATTTTCTCCAGGGGAACTGAACTCTGTAGTCTGGAGATGAGCTGTAGCTCTGGGGGATCCCCAGGTACCAGCTGGAGGCCGGCAACCCTAAGGTAGGGCTGGATTCTCCCTAGCCGGTTTGCAGAAGGAAGAGAGGAGTAATGACATCTGAGCTGGGAGAGTTCAGTCCTGGAAAATCTTGGGCTGGGCAGGATTTAGCCCCTTGGACTGCAGAAATCAGCAATCCTGGCTTGGAATTTATTCATATTTATTTATTTATTTATTAATCACATTTATACCCTGCCCTCCCCGCAATGCAGGCTCCTTACCTTGCCTTGTTCCAAGGCTCCTTACCTTGCCTTGTTCCAACAACAACAACAACAATAATAATAATAATAATAATATTCAATTTGTTAATCACCCTATCACAGCTCGCACCGGACTCTGAGCAATGTACCCCAAAACAAGCTCCTGTTCATCACATGAAACAGAAGTGTTCAGCGGCGCCTTAAAGCCTAACACAATTTATTCCAGCATTAGCTTTTGAGAGTCAGGGCTCATCCCCCGCCCCCCGCCCCATTTCCTCAGATCCCTTCCTGACTCTCCCCGAACCCATCACCATCTATTTGACCTTAATGTTCATTTCTTCCAAGTTATATGTTCTCTCTGTCCCACTGATTTCAATGGGATCACCATCACAACTAACTGTACTTCGATCAGGGTATACCCCCCTGATGTTTCTCTCTTGAAATCATTTCATCCTTTGTCTTCTGCTGCTGTGTTTGCATGTGTATTGAGTTGCCTCCTTGCAAGAAAAGAAGAACGGGAACACACTTCAAAGGACAAGCATTCTGAAACGGTTTTCTTGGTCACAAGAGCACATTGCAGCTGAAGTTAATTTACCTCTGGTGAGTGTAATCTTTTCCCCTTATAAGGAAGTCGTTTTCCCAAAGAAGGAATGTGTAGCGACATATGTTCTGTTCACAACAATTTGTACACATCCTCTAGATAGACAATGCTGCCTGTCATGATCGCTAACTTTTTTCTGTGTTGTGTGTGTTTGTGAGCATTTAAAATGGATGCTCAAAGTGGTACATCATATCTTTTCTTCAACGGTCAACAACTTCTAATTGTTCACCGGTTCATTTCCCCAGCTAGCTCCTAAAAGCTGCTTGCTTAAACAGAGCACTTAATTTTTATTTAAAAATAAATAAATACGCACCCTGTGTTTTTTTGTTTCCCTGTCTGAAGATTTAGAGGCCTCTTATTTAAAGACATGCATTTGCCAAAAATTTAATACTTTGCATGTGTTTAATGATATAATCTTTCTACATAAGGACAAATTCCTACTAAAATTTTCAATTGCTGCGTGTTTTTCCTTTTAGTTTGATGGCTGAGATCCAGGGAGGGAATTTCAGCTGATGAGAACATTTGTTTCTTCCCTGACATGTGAATAAGAAGACTTCTAGCCTAATAACAGGCTGATCCTTATGTACACAAAGCTTCTAGACCAAAAGCTTCTGTTTGTGGTGGGGCTGTGGCTCAGGGGTAGAGCATCTGTTTTGCATGTAGAAGAACCTCCAGTTCAACTCCCAGCCTCCCCTAGGCTTGCCAATCCCCAGGTGGGGGAGGGGGAACATTTGTGGGCTCTGGCCCACTGGTGGCCAGCTGGTCGAAGGGGAAACCCTGCCTGAAACAGACCACCCTGCATGGTGTTGCTGATGCACTGACATCACTTCCAGAAGTGACATCAGCACGTCAGCGATGGTCTACTTTTGGGGCAAAACTCTATGGTATATTGCAGTGTTTACCATAGAGTTTTGCCCAAAAAGTAGAGTGTCCACCCCCCAAATCTGCAGCTATTTCCCAACCCAGAGCTGGTGGCCTGGCTTGCAGCAGGGCATGTTGTTAGGCTTCTCAGACTCTTTCTGAGGGGAAAAAATTAAAATTAAATGGGATTATTAATGACTCCTAAACAGCAATTTATTCCAATGCATCAGAAATACAAAATAGGGCAGGTGGTGTATTTTGTTAGACTGATATCTGACAGTGCAGGAGCTGAGCAGAACAGCCTGCAGGGAAATGCAGGTTGCTTGCATAGGGCTGCATATTTTTCCAAGGAGGAAAACATCAGCTCTGTGGGATCATTTGAGGTGGGCAGTGTTAAGTATGAGACTCAACAACGAAGTAAGCTCAACAAGTGATTCAGCTTTATTCAACAGCAAACTCCAACTCAGGAACACACAACAACAGACAGTGGAGCACAGCTCCTTTTTAAACTCTCCCGGCTGTCAAAGCCACACCCAGAAATAGTTAACGGACCAATGGCAGTGCAGAGTTAAGGTCCAATCACAACTGTTCCCGCTTTGCAACATTATCACACAGTGATTGGCTATTACACTGGTTTCGCAGAAACCGACCAATACGAATGCGACAGCTTAGAATCCACATTCCAGAATCAAGCTTAACATAGGAAAAGATAGGCTTGATTCACCTTTCAATACACAACAAATTCCTCCCCCTAAGATGGAGCATTTCCCTTCCAAACATAATCTTTCAGGTAGGGAGGGGCACCTCGGCTTCGGTTTGACCGGCGCAGCGGTCTCTGCTCCGATGGCGGTGGAGCGGCACACTCTTCGGGGACTCCGATGGTCTCTCTCGCAGGAGAGTCAGGGGACACTAACACAGGGGTCTCAGGCACTGGAGTTGGGGGCTCCCCAGACTCCGAATCTCGATCCGCAGTACTCACCTCCTCGCCGGGAGGCCCTTCCTGGACGGGGACCAGCTCAGGCTCGGGCACTGACTCGGCGCTTGAGTCTGCCCAGCGCTCTCTGAGCTGGTCAATGTGGCGGCGTATCTCCCGTCCGCTGGGAAGCCGGACCACATACAACCTGGACCCTGCCACCTTTGTGACCACGGCTGGTAGCCATCTGTGACCTTCCGCATAATTGCGGGCAAACACCTTGTCCCCAACCAAGAACACTCTCCCCTGCTCTGGGGTCTCTGACCGCTGCTTGGACCTGTCAAGGTCAGGGTGCAGTCGGTCCAGTAGGGTAGCCAGCTTACGGCCCATTAAAAGTTCAGCTGGGCTCCTCCCCGTTGTTGAACAGGGGGTGATGTGTTGCCTCAGGAGGAAAGAGGCAATCTTCTGGCTCCAGTCCCCACACGTCAGGTGCCCAAGTGACTCCTTCGCCGTCCGTACCATCCGTTCGGCCTGACCGTTGGAGGCCGGATGGAACGGCGCAGAAGTCACATGGCGGATGAGGTTGTCTTTAAGGAATTTTTCAAATTCCGCTGACACGAACTGTGGCCCGTTGTCCGAGACCAAACAGTCTGGCAGCCCGTGGGTCGAAAACAACCTCCGGAGGGCGTTGATGACTGCCCCGGACCCTGTTGACCTCATGGGTACCACCTCTAACCATTTAGAGTAGCTGTCAACACAAATAAAAAACATTTGCCCATGGTATGGTCCCGCAAAATCAATATGGAGGCGTGACCAGGGCCTCCTCGTTTTCTCCCAGGGCTGAATGGGAGCCTGTGGTGGTTCTGGACGGGACTGTTGACACTCCATACACTGCCTTACCCAGGCCTCAATGTCCTCGTCCAGCTTCGGCCACCACACGTACCCTCTGGCGAGGGCTTTCATGTGAACCATGCCAGGGTGGCCCACATGTAACGCCTCCAAAACATCCTCCCTCAGCTTGGCGGGAATCACCACCCGACTCCCCCAAAGCAAACAGCCCTTCGTTACCGATAGTTCGTTCTGGCGCGAAACGAACGGTTTGAATTCAGGCGCCATTTTCCCTGCCGGCCACCCCCTCCATGCCCAATTAAGGACACGGGCAAGCACAGGGCCCTTAGCCGTCGCAGTGGCAATGTCTGAGGAGGTTACTGGTGCCTCCGGGAGCTCTTCGAGCGCCAAAATGTCCAACTCCGGCTCGAGTTCTTTGTTGTCCAGTGGTGCGGGGCAACGGCTCAGGGCGTCGGCATGCCCGATAGCCTTCCCCGGGCGGTGCTCAAGCTCAAAGTCATATGCCGACATGAATACTGCCCACCTCAACATCCTGGGGGACAGTATATTCGGCGTCTGTCGGTCCGGGGAGAAGATGCCCAGAAGCGGCTTGTGATCTGTTACAAGGAGGAACCTCCGCCCATAAACAAAGTCATGGAATTTTTTAATTCCGGCGATTAAGGCGAGGCCCTCCTTGTCGATCTGGGCATAGTTCTTCTCCGCCGCTGTAAGTGATCGTGAGTAGAAAGCGATCGGTGCTTCCGACCCATCCGGCATGAGGTGGCTAAGAACGGCGCCCACCCCGTAGGGTGACGCGTCAGCCGCAAGCACCAAGAGTTTGTTCTCGTCAAAGTGGGTCAGCACCGCACTAGACGAGAGGAGTTCTTTAACGCCCGTGAACGCTCGTTCCTGCCGCTCTCCCCACTCCCACTTTGCGTTCTTGTGGAGCAGAGCATGCAGGGGTTCTGCAACCGATGCCTTGTGGGGCAGGAAGGCATGATAAAAGTTTAGGATCCCCAGGAACGACTGGAGATCCTTCTTTGACCGTGGCGGGGGCGCGTTCTTGATGGCGGATACCTTGTCCGGTGTAGGATGGACTCCATCCGCGTCAATCAGGAATCCCAAGAACTCCACTCTGTCTGCTCCAACCACACATTTAGAGCGTTTGACCCTCAGCCCGGCTTCTTTAAACCGGCCTAGTACTGCTCTGAGCCGAGCCATGAGTTCGCACTCGTCAGAGCCTGCCACCAGAACGTCGTCAAAATAGGGCACGACTCCAGGTAGCCCATGCAGGAGCCCCTCCATCAAGCCCTGGAAAATGCCCGGGGCTACGTTAACCCCAAATTGTAGTCTCTTGACCCGAAATGCCCCCTTGTGGGTCACTATGGTCTGGGCGTCAGCAGTTGCATCGTCTACGGGCAACTGCTGATAGGCTTGGGCTAAGTCAAGTTTGGCGAAAACTTTTCCTCCTCCCAGCGAAGCCAACACATGGCTAATGACCGGCACTGGGTAGGAGTGCTGCTGGAGCGCTTTGTTCACTGTACACTTATAATCAGCGCATATGCGTATCGACCCGTCTGCCTTTACGGGCGTTACTATGGGAGTCTCCCACCGACCATAGGGCACCGGCTCGAGGATACCCTGATCCACTAGCTTGTCCAGCTCTGCCTCGATCTTCGCCTTAAGAGCGAGGGGTACCTTCCTGTACTTCAGCCGTATGGGACGCACTGAAGGGTCTAAATCAAAAGAAACGGGGGGCCCCGTATATAACCCAAGCCCTTCCCCAAAAACTTCAGGGAACTCTTGATACAAAGACTCCCTTTTATTGTTGCAAATGCTGTTAATGCCAGAGATGGCAATACCTAGAGCCTCGAACCAATCAAGGCCCAACAAACTGACCCTCTCACCCTCTGCAACCAGGAGGGACAGCTCAGCCTTCCGCTCCTTGAACTCCACCTGGAAGGTAGCTCGTCCCGCCAACGGAATGCGTCGTCCCTGGAAATCGGTGAGACGCGTTGTTACTGGAGACAGGCGACGTCGGCTCCTCCTCGGAAATAAGCGCTGCCATGTTTCGGTGGAGATGACGGTGACGGATGAGCCTGAGTCCACCTCCATCGTACACGGAACGCCATCCAGCCGAAGCGTGACGTGAATTTTCCGAGTGGCCTTGTCACCGGTCGCCAGGACGGTTGAAGGGCAGGTGTCAGTCTGGTGGCAATCGGACGTTCTGCTGTCATCTGATGGCCGAACCTTGGGGTCTGCTCGTCGCGACGACGGTGGCGATTTCCTCGCAGCCCGGCAAACTCGAGCCAGATGACCTCGCTTCCCGCAGGAGTGGCAGATGAGCTCTCTAGCCCGACAGAGGTCTCTGTCGTGGTTGCCGCCGCAGCCTGCGCAGGGACGAGTCGTCGAAGTTCTCGGTCTGGTCCGCGGTGGGCGTGTCTCCCGAGTTCGGCACACGCCGTCGGCGTCGCTGTCAGACTCGCAGGCGGACTGCCGGTGAACTGCAGGCTCCTTGCTGACCTGGGTCTGCCGCTGTCGAACCTCTCGCGTCAACTTGTCCGCGGCCTCCGCTGCGATAGCCTCGGCGTAGGCAACCGCATACGTCAGTTGGGTGCGGGCAAAAGACGCTGTTGCAGGCGCTCGTCTCGAAGGCCGCACACCAAACGGTCGAGGAGGGCGTCTTCCAGATCTGTGAACTCACAAGGCCTTGCCGCCTTCCGCAAGGCAGTGACGAACTCAGCGATGGACTCGGAAGGCCCTTGGCACCGCTTGTAAAGGCGTGCCGGCACGCGATCCGAGACGGTTGTGGCGAGAAATGGCCTTTGAGCTTGGCCGTGATCTCAGCCCACGTTGCTGCACTCAGCTCAGTCGGAGCGACCAGGGACCGGGCGATGTCGAAGGCGGCCTTGCCGCACGAGCTCAGGAGCGTCGCCTTCTTTCTCGCCTCATCTGTTATCTGATTCGCCTGGAGGTGGAACTCGAACCGTGCCAGGTACGAGTCCCAGTCCTCCGTCGCCGGGTCGAACGCTTCGAACGCCGGGTTGACGGCCATTGGGGCTGTTGGTGCTGCCACTTCTACTCGTGGAGCCTCAGCCAGCTCGGCCGGGTGTGTGTCCTCGTCTGCCGTTGCGCTCTCAGTTCAGCGGGGCTGCCTACCCGCTCTAGCATCCCACCTTCGTCGCCAATTGTTAAGTATGAGACTCAACAACGAAGTAAGCTCAACAAGTGATTCAGCTTTATTCAACAGCAAACTCCAACTCAGGAACACACAACAACAGACAGTGGAGCACAGCTCCTTTTTAAACTCTCCCGGCTGTCAAAGCCACACCCAGAAATAGTTAACGGACCAATGGCAGTGCAGAGTTAAGGTCCAATCACAACTGTTCCCGCTTTGCAACATTATCACACAGTGATTGGCTATTACACTGGTTTCGCAGAAACCGACCAATACGAATGCGACAGCTTAGAATCCACATTCCAGAATCAAGCTTAACATAGGAAAAGATAGGCTTGATTCACCTTTCAATACACAACAGGCAGATTGCCACTGGGGGGGACAGGGTTTTTTTGTTTTTTGTTTTAGACTGCTTTCGGCAGTCTGAATCAATTCTATTTCCCACCATATTGCTTGGCTTCGCCAAATGTGTGTGTGTATAACTTGGTAGCTGGGCTTTAAAAACAGTGTTCAAAATAAATCAAAGTTATCCAAAGGTGGATCAGTGGAAAACACACAGGAATCTATCTGTCTGCCTGTCTGCCCGCCTGTCTGCCCGCCTGTCTGTCTGTCTGTCTGTCTGTCGTCATCTATCCTGTCTGTATGTCTGTCTATCTATCTACCTACCTACCTACCTACCTACCTACCTACCTACCTATCTATCTGGGGAGAGAGAGAGAAACTTATTTATAAAAGAAACATTGCCTCAAGGGGATTTTTTTTTTTTGCAAAGCTCTCTGGCCCCAGTATGTGCATGTAAAAGAAGCCTCGCTTTGTGTTAGCCAGAGTGGGTTTTAAAAGTATATTCCTTGATGAGTTGAGGATTTGTCATATTCAGATGTGAAAATCATAGCAGCTTTGAAATATTTTTATTTTCCCCCTCCTTCCCCCCCCACCCCAATCTCTGTTTACACGCAGTGATGTATTGGCCTCTTGTGATGACAGTTGTGGTGGTGTTATTATCCACAACACCTTTCAGGAAACTGATACTTCAGGCCCTTTAAATGGCAGGTAGGAATAAGAAAACAGGATTGCTGGCTCAGGGTTTCTGTCGATCCCCTTTCAAGGGAGGATGAAGGATCATTTCATGTTCTTTCCTCTAGCACTTTGCACATGAAAACTGGTGAATCAGTTAGGTACAAACATTACATAGCAATAGAGTTGCCAACCTCTAGGTGGTGGCTGGATATCCAGAATTACAGGTCATCTCCAAACTACAGAGATCATGGAGAAAATGGCCACTTTGGAAGGTGGACTCTATTGCATTATACCCCACTGAAGTGCCTTCCTTCCACAAACCCCACCTGTTAGCAGTCAGACCCCTCCTCCTACAAAGTTTAGTAGTTTAGCAGTTAGAGAGAGAAAGAGACTTAAAAAAACCTTCATACAGTATCACCTCAAAACTTATAAATGTAGGGCACTGCCTGGCCTAAAATAACACAAAATGGATGCCAGCCAGAGACAAGCCTGGGAAAATATTTTTGAAGGTGAGTCAGAGTGGCTGACTGAATAATGGCCTCCTCCTTGCCCCAGAAAAACGCATAATTTAGGACAATAGGTCTCCTGAGAAACTACTGACTAATCTCATCAATGAGCAGCTTCATTTACCCCTTACCCATTTACCCTTAATTTAGCAATACTTAACATTATTCACCAAACCTAGTAGCTTTCCCTGTCCAGTACTTAGAGGGTCATCAAGCACCATTAGGACCTATAGTCCACCTTAGGTAAACCCATCAAGAATCTCCCAAATCACTGTACACCTCCAAAAAAAAAGTTATTTTTTTTCAGGCAGACAAGTCAGACTGCCCCAGGGAGCATTTTCTCCTATAACTGTAGCACTCTACTCCATAGTAGTGTGTGTGTGTGTGTTCTGGGCACTATACCTCACACCCTCACTTGTGTATCGGCCTTCTCCTTTTCTCTGTAGTTTTGCTGCTGCCTCCTTTTCTCTGGTAGTTTTGCTGCTGCCTCCACAGACCTCGCACTTCAAGACTGGTAAAGACTGGTAACTATAGCCTTCCCTGAAATTGCTTTCTCCCATCTCCTCCCTGATTTCCTCTTAGCTAGCTTGTATGTTTTACATGTGTTTGTATGTGTGTGTTTTGCCCTTTTATTCCTTTTTCAATAAAACTCTTTCCAGTTGACTATCTGACTGGTTTATTTTGAGAGTTCTCTAAGTGAAAAATCCCTATTTACATAGGTGGAGAATCCCAGTTACCCCCCTCTCGTTCTGTCTCCTTAAAACTAATTCCCCAAATTAAATAGGAGACTGCCTCTTTGGGTAACACACCCTCCTCAAGTTCCACCCCCAAAATCTCCAGATATTTCCCAACCCAGAACTGACAACCCTTCATAGCAAAGCAGATTGAAAACTAGAACATTGAGTAAAACTGTGACACTGGTGTAGAAGAAAGAGAGATGCATCTAAAAAGGAGGGGAAAAATGTATCCCTGTCCTGCTAAGCACAGTGTCTTGCACATATGCAATCAATGTGTGAATTTGGTAGTCAATCACAGTTGGATAATGATGATGATATATAATTTTTTTTACAAACAAAACCCCACAATACATTACTGCAGTATTACATAGACGGCCATCTTGCATGGACATAAACGTAAGTAATAGATATAAACATAGACAATCATTTATAGTCATCTACTTTATCTATTAAAACTAGTTCCTACAGATGAGGACGAGGAGGAGGAAGAAGAAGAAGAAGAAGACCACTGCTGTCATAGCCATGCCACAGGCATTTATGAGTGATTCAGGGTGTAAGTGATGGGAAGAGAGGGAAGCTAATTACTTACATGGGGAAAATACAGTTCCAATGGTCCTTTGCTAAATTGTCCATGTGTTAAACAATGCATGTGTGTGTGTGTGTGTGTGTGTGCGCGCGCGCACTAGATATGCAGCCACCCAACAAACTCCAACAAATGGCTTGGTAAGTATTTGATCCAATCATCAATAAACTGGTGACATATTTGTGACTAGTGATTATGATGTAATCTGACTCCACAACAGTTCGGGAACCCCTAGTTTTAGGTGGAATGTGCTGTGCCATTTGAATGTGTATGAGCGTCATCCAACAAGTCAAAGAGAACAAGGCAGATCACTTGTCTTCTGATCTTTTTGAATTTCCTTAGAATTCACTGCAGGAATTCACTGAAGGAGGGAGATTTTAATGGGATTAACCATTTCCCACTATGACATTTCTGGGATGCAGACACACACACACCCGCAACCATTTTTAATATTTGTAACAGAGGAAAAGGTAATCTCCCCTTCACATATAAAGAAAGAGGGGTTGCAGTCTACTTTTAAACAACTACAGAACATGTGGTTAAAGGGAGCCAGCTTTCCCTCCCTCCCTCCTTACCTTGTGAGACTCCATTCTTTCTCAGCATTTTTCTCCCAGCCAAGTTCACTTCTGGTGTCAGATTCTGACTGGGAGAAGAGTGCTTTGGGGGCATCAAATGACTGCATCTGCCCACTTCGTCAAGCAAGACTGTTTGTTGCTCCTAAATCAGGTGTCCTTTCTTCCTATCTACTTGATATTTGGCAGCTATGAGCCCTTGAGTGAGTGGTACTATCTTCAAGAATGTGATCCCAATTGGATGGGGGGAGAGCTATAGTAAGAGATTTCTTTCCCTTTGAAACCAATGCTAACAAAACAAAAAAACCCAATGTTATAAAATGAATATTAAAAGGGTAAAGGTTTCCCTTGCTCGAAAGCTAGTTGAATCTGACTCTAGGGGGCAGTGCTCATCTCCGTTTCCAAACTGAAGAGCCAACGCTGTTCGAAGACATTTCCGTGGTCATGTGGCCAGCATGACTAAACGCCAAGGTGCACAGAATGCTGTTACCTTCCCATCAAAGTGGTACCTATTTATCTACTTGCAATTTCTTGCTTTCAGACTGCTAGGTTGCCAGGAGCTGGGGCCAGAGATGGGAGCTCACTCCGTCGTGCAGCAGTAGGGTCTCGAACTGCCAAACTACAGACCTTCCAGTCTGCAGCTCAGCATCTTAACCTCTGAGCCACCGCAGCCGCAGTGAATATATGTAATATCAGAGAGAGAGGGAATATAATGTTCTGTTCCACAAGTTGAGCTCTGCTTGAGGTTCATCAGATGCATCCCTACATATTTTTCATGTCATCAGATCAGCATCCATGCTCCTTGAAGCTTACCTGGCAGCTACCTTACTCTCCTTTAGGAGGCCACAAGCTTTATTTTTACCCAGACATTTAACTGAGGATCTCATGTTCTTAAGGATTGTGAGGAGACTCTTATTTGAGCCAGACATTAGGCTAGGACAATTATGTAGTCAGTTTCCATGCCCCTGCTGATTGCCAGTGTGATATTGAGGGAAATGTGAACTGGGCAGGTGGGTCGATATCAGTCCCTTGAAAAGATAGCACACAGCCTGACTAGTGTGTTAGTAAATAGGATTCCCAGCTCTACACTAGCAAATGCTGGCAGATTTAGGGAGCAGTACTTGAGGATGGTAGAGTTTCAGGAGGATAACTTAAGGAATTTTCCAATCTTTGGGTGTGTTCAGACGGATCTTTTGATCTGCCATAGGAACGACTCCCTTGCGGATCAAAAATGCACGACCAGACAGAAACATCTGGGAAATATTCCGGTCCCATAGGCATCCCGTTCTGCTGCGCCTCCAATCCTGATTTTAAAAGTAGCAGTTTCAATGTAGGGTTTTCGCTTACCCGCGCAACAACTGCAGACTTTCTTCCGTCTGGTCACTCCATTAGCGCGCGATGCTCCCGTCGGCTCGGTCTGACGTCAGACCGAGCCAACGGAGGCGCGATTTTTAAAAATTGAAACCCCATGTGCGCTTTAACGAGGAAACACATTCAGCGATAAGCGCTACGAGGAATGTAATATTCATGCTTATTTCTTTTAGGGACAAGATGTTACTGCGATGGGAGATGGAGGGGGGAAGGACTGTTCTAACTTGCAAAATAGTCCCTCCATTGATCATGATGGCAATGGCAAGGGGAGGACCGGGACTTTGCTGAAAACCCTCCGCGATCGCCTCAGTTCTCCAAGGAGGCGCAGCCTTGCCTATGCGAATGTACAAAACTTTTTTTAAAAAAATCCTCGGTGGATGCCGTGTAGACAAATCACGGTGGGAACAACGCGCGGTGAGGCTATTTCATGGGGGGCGTCTGGTCGTGCTAGGCTGGATTTAAAAAATCGGGATAAAATTTTAGGAGGGCTCATGGTGCGATTGACTGGCCGTCTGAACGCAGCCTTTATGGTAAAGACCATTGAGACAAGGGAAATTCCTAGTGTTTCCATCAACTCCCACCCCTTTCCTCTCCATTTTTTTCTCCTTCTCTTCAAAGTATTGTGGGCAGGGGAGTGAAAGTGGAGGCAGGGGACTGCCCACTGCCAGTAGGCAAATGGCAAGCCTGTTACTAAATGTTGAGTCAACATCTGAGGTTCATGCAGCCACAACAGACCATGTGGTGTCCCTCTTGTCACAAAATGTCTTTTGTTGGATAAAGGTTGAGGTTGAATCATGAATGAAGCCAGGTTTCTTGAGCCTGTATGGATTTTGAAGTGGAGTGACTGTTGTTTGATGTAGTGGTTAAGAGCGGCGGACTCTAATCTGGAGAACTGGGTTTGCTTCCGCACTCCTCTACATGAAGCCAGCTGGGTAACGTTGGGTCTGTCACAGTTTTCTCAGAATTGTTCTCTCAAGAGCAGTTCTCTCAGAGCTCTCTCAGCCCCACCGACCTCAAAGGGTGTCTGTTGTGGGGAGAGGAAGGGAAGGAGTTTGTAAGCCGCTCTGAGACTCTGAGTGAAGGGCAGGGTATAAATCCAATATCTTATTGTCATTTTTGGAGTCCCCTGGAGCTGCCAGCCATAGCTTTGGTGGTTGGCTTCCACACCAGAAAAGAGTTGGAATGCTAAGAAGAAGAACTGGTGAAGAAATGAGACTGATCAACAAGCAGTTTCATTTCAGGGGGGCAGCAGGAATGAAGCTCTGGCTTCTATGGCATACGAGGCATAAATTAAATCATAACTAGAACAAGATTCCTGACAAGAAGTGATGACAGGTGTTGTGAATAAGCTGACGCACAGGCCAGGGCCCTGAATAACAATTGTCAGTCATCGGCCATTTTGTAGTTCCTGGAGAAAGCTTCATAGCAAATTGCAATGCTTGATCGTCTGCATTCCTTTTAATGTCTTTGAATAATTTTCAGTATAAATATTTGTTTTCCAAGGAGGCACAGAGGACATCTGTCTGATACGGCAGCATAATGCTTCTTGTGGTGTGGCAAGTTTGGACGGCATGGTGCGTGTGGAGAAACAAACAAACAGGGCAGGAGGATTAAATGTAATTGATTCTTTTTTAAAAAAACCTTTTCCCCTGCCTTTTTCCTAATACATAAGAACATAAGAGAAGCCATGTTGGATCAGGCCAATGAGACAAAAAAAAGGGGGGGACCCAAAAGAATGAATTAAGAACCTAGAAGTTTAAACGAATCCAAACCAGAGGGCCCAGTATTAAAATAGCTGAATATAGGACATAAATATATCAATTATACAAAAATATACGTATTTATTACAAAATAGTTTTAAAAACAATTACAGGCCCAAATATAGCCTCAGTTTGAATTAAAATCATACACTAATCTCAGATGTAGACCTTATGCGACCCTGACCAAATGCGTTTTGGCCTAATGGCCTTCTTCAGTGGTCAAGCATAATTATTACACACTAGCTCCAGACTTTGGAATAATATTATAAAAGATAGTTGGGACTGTGTGCTAATCAATATCTATGACTCAAGGCGAAGGTATACTTAAGAGGCCTCATTTGAAATCACCTACCTTCTATCCTAGTCAGGTACAGGTATCTTGGGTAATAATTCAATTGCGTACCTTCCTATCCTGGTCCAAAGAAAATCAGTTCTAAGTGCAGTCTGGAGCCAGAGTAACATGTATATAGTGTATAGTGCCCAATGACCCATCTAGTCCAACATTCTGTGTCACACAGTGGACAAAACCTAGGTACCAGCAGGAGGTCCACCAGCAGAGCCAGAACTCCAGAAGCCCTTCCACTGTTGCCCCCAAGCACCAAGAATACAAAGCATCACTGCCCCAGACATAAGCTGTGATCAGACATGCAGTTTAATCTGTTGCTGTTACTGTTCCTTTATGGATTTAAAATGCATGATCAGACAGCAACATCTGTCTGTTGTGCCCCAGTCGTCTGCATGTTTATTTGACACCTGTGAAAGTCTAGTCCTTTTGGGCTGAGCTGGTTTCAAACTGAATTTCCTGTTGTCTGACCGCTCTGTTGCGCACCCAAGCTGTCAGGCAGGTCTGATTGGTCTGTTGTTTTTCAGCCACCATTTTTTTACTGCTTAGCAAAGGGGCTGCTCTAAAGTTTGTTTTCTTCATAAAAACTCCCTTGTACTTCATCTTTTTCTGTGCTGGGAAAGGGGTAAATTGAAAAGTTTAGAGAGGGAGAGTACATGTCCCAGCAGGCTGATCTGTGCTTGTGCGCATGCCCAGAAGACATTGTTTTTAAAAAATGGCCAGCAGCCCCAACCTTCATAGCAGGCCCGTAGCTACAGTGGGGCATCTTGGGGTTAGGCCCCCTGACTTACTGGGAAAGCCCCATGACTTCCCATCCAGCCCAGGGCCCCCAAGCGGTGGCAAGTGGAGGGAAGGAGTTGTTTGGTGCGAAGGGCTGGCTACGGTGGCAGCACAGAGCCAGACAGCACCTATTTCCCCTGGAAAATCTATTTAACTTTAATTAAATTGCCTTTAATCCAATTAGTCAGTGCCCCCTAAGAAACTTAAATGCCCCATGACTAAAAAAATCCTGGCTATGGGCCTGCTTCATAGCAGTTATTAGACAGATTTATAGTGAGGGTTTTTAATTTTTTGTCCCTGTCTATGTTTTAAAAAAATATGAAATAGGATGTTTCGTCAACACCATAATTTAGAAGTTCCTCATCTAAACAGCCTATAACGCAGAAAAATACCCATAATTTTTTTTCACTTTATACTGATTTCTTTCCCCAAAGAAGACTGTTTCATCATTGGGTTGTTTTGTATGGTTTTGTTTCATTATTGATTCATTTGCTATAGTTGTTCCATTTTCATAATTCTTTTTTATGATTATTCCCCATTAGTTTCAGTGGAAGAGCTTTCACAGGTCTGCAACTTCATGCAAGACAAAACTCAGGGGGACTGTAGTAGCCCCTGAGGATACCTATGTTACCAAATTTCATAAAAATAGAATAAAATAAATTGACCTTGTGAGGCAATGAAAGGCACTTATGTTTGACATTAAAGTTTATGGGAGAACCTGGGCTTTATTTCTGGGGGAATGAGAACCTCTTCAATAAAATTCTTTTTAAATTGTTTAAAAGTTTATGAGTTTTCAGTATACAGATTGAAAACTTCATTTCCCTCTTGAGAGTTCCGGCACCTCTTTTTTTTAAAATAATAATAATAATAATAATAATAATAATTAAAGCCCTGGGGAGAACTGATAGGAAGAATTCAAGATAACAGTACAGACAGCATTGAAGCCTCTTGGCTTCAAGAACAGTAGCATCAGGAAGAGGCAAACTGACAAGGCAGGGGCATTTGGTGGCAGAAGGAGGGGGAAGAATCTGGGCAGGCAGACAGCAGGAGAAGGACCTTGGAGCAGATTTGCTTGGATGGGGGATATAGGGTTGCCTACCACCGGGTAACACCTGGAGAGCTCCCATTATCGCAAATGATCTCCAGATGACCAAGATCAGTTCCCCAGGAGAAAATGGCCACTTTGGAGGGTGAAGTCTATAATATTATACCCTGCTGAGGTCCCTCCCCCCTCCCCAAATTCTACCCTTCCTAGGATCCTCCCCCCAAATCTCCAGGTATCCCAACCCAGAGCTGGCAGCCCTCTGGGGATAAGGTTTGGAGAGTATCAGAGGAGCAAGGGTGTGCAATAGAACCTTTGGCACAGCAGGGAAGGCATCGGGAGGAGACAGGAGGCAAAATGCCACCTGGTATCCTTCAGGATTGGAAAACTTCACAGTGTGGCCCAGGACAGACTGGCAGTTTGCCCCGGTAGCCAGTCGTAGCAAAATAAACCTGGATTAAACTATACCGGGTTTTCCCGTCCACACAGCGGGGGCCGCTGCTGGAAGATACGGGACGGAGGCGCACGGGAGCGTTCAGACTGTCGCGCCGGAGGCGTGCTATATTCGCCGTTTCCCCATTAATTCGGCTGTGGGTGTATGGGTGTATGTGCGCATGAGCGCTCATGCGCTCATGCGCATAAGCGCATTTTGCCGATTTTTTTTTTTTTGCCCTGCAATGCCGGCATCGCATTGGGCAGTGGAGTGGAGCGCAGTCAATCACACCGCTGCTGCCTCATGCCCAACGCGGCTTCCACCCAGCTTTTCGCCTGCGCGTTCAGACTCCCCGGAAGTGGAGAAACGCGTGACGAACGCGGGCTTTCGGATTTGCGACGGCTTTTATCAGGTGATTTTTTAATCCAGCAGTGAAGCGCAACAGCACCGGTAGGCTACGGGTGTGGGACGCCAGGCAGATGTGCCTGTGTGAACGTCCCATTTACTCCGGTATTGAATCGTTGTCGGCCCGGGTCCCTTCCCGGGGCAAATTGCAGTCTGGACTCAGCCTGTATGTGATCCTAGTGGCTACAGCTTTGTCAGGTAATCCTGACATCGGATGGATGGAAGGGTAGGAGGGAGGGATGGTCTGCAACTTTTCATGCTCTGGAATGTAGGGAGGTGTGCAGGTTGCCTAGGAGATTCAGAATTCCACTGCCTGGGCACTCTGTTATCTCACCAAATGTCCTTGGTCTCACAGTTCTGGTTTCCTCTGTCTGGGACAGCTCTGGGGCATTTTGGTTATTTACTGCTTTACTACTTTCGCACCTTTTCCCACGCGCGGGCTTAGTGACTATTGGTAAATGGGGGGGGGGGGCATTTCAAGCTGGTATAACTGTAGGTGTCTCCTTAGAGTTAGCCATCACTGACAATGAGATGTTAACGTGCCTTTAGAACTGCTTTCAATAAACTCTTCTTTATGAAGCCTGGTGTTTGACTGACTTTCTGAAGAGCCTGACAAGCTTACAGTCAGTCATGAAAGCCCAGAGCCTCTCTCTCCCCTCTCCCTTAGGCCTACTGTGTTTTCTGTATGCCTTTTATTATGAAAATGTTGGCCGCTTCGTTCAAGTTAAACCAATAGAGGCAGCAATAACAAAAGAATAAAGTGAAAGAAAATCATGGCTTTAAACTTTAAATCATGGCTTTTATAACTATAAAATTGATACATACCCCCAACACAGAATCTCTCTCTTATACATTATTATTTTTTTATTGGCCTGTACACCAAGTATCATTTGCATTATTCCATTTCTGGCATCAGATGTCTTCCTCACTGGTCAGAACAATCCTGATAGGCTTATCGAAGAAAAGCTGTGACAGATGTCACTGTGTATTACATTCACTCTGCGACAGATTTAGCCTCGAGTTACATACCGCTCTGAGTGCTGCCTCTAAAAAGCATCTTGCAACTAGCCTGCAGTGGAAACAATCAACAAGAGGAGTTCAGATATATCTGTGACATTACAGGGGTGAGTTTTCTGGGATGGAAATGGCAATGCAGTAAGTGCAGAGCACGCAAGGAAAATTCGTTCTTTGAACCAAGATGTATACCCCCTTTAATTTCAGTTCCCCCTCCTTCTCAGCCACCAAGTCATGGAATTGGGTGAACATGGAGGAATCAACTGAGACAAGGGTGATCAGCTAGTGGGTTGATGGAAAGTCATCCTTAATTATAATGAAGCTGTAGGCAAAGTTATTAATGGTGATTGCCATCCCTCGACATCTCATAATCCCTACTTGTTGAATACCGCTGCTGATCCTTTCCCTCCTTTCCAATCCCTGTTTTATTCCTACTAGTGAAGAAAATGGTAAGCAGTCAGTGGGCTATTTCCATCCCTGCAAAACAAATTGCACTCTTTTTTGCTATAATTTGTCACCAAATTAGACCTTTCTTGTCTGCTGTGGTTCTCAAGTCCTAACCAAGGTTTCCAGTTTCCCCTGGCAGCCGGCAGAAGACTTACATTGCTAGGTGGAATGACCTCCTTGGTAATGCACTGACATCAGGCACCATGCACCCAGGAGTGATGTCAACACGTCATTGGGGATGCTCTGACATTTGGGCAAAACTTTATGACAACTCTGGCAATGCACTGACATCATTTTCCATGTGGTCAGAAGTGGTGTCAGCATGTCTATAGTAATCATAGAGTTTTACTCAAATGCCAGAGTGTTCCTGGCATTCCTCAGAGATGCACTGAACATCAATTCCAGGCACACAGGAGTGACATCAAGATGTTGCCAACATCTCCTGTGGTTTCCAGCCATCCCCCTCCCCCCCCGTTAGCCACCTAAGTGATGGTGAGGAGGTTCTCACTGACAGCCAAGGGATCCACCACCACCAGTGGGGACTTGGTAAGCCTAGTTTCACCCCTTGACTGCTAGAAATTTTACTCAGGTATCTTTAGACTTCTGATATTCAAACTGGTGCTGTGTGTGAGGTTCTTAGCACAATTTGACATCTAGGGCTGCATGGCCTGCTGACTCCATACTCTCAAAGAGCCACAGCAAAAGAACATTCTAGAATGAGGAGAAACAAGAAAGAATATCTTTCCTTTTCTGGAGAGGACTGTTACTATATGTCTGACCCTAAAAGTGTCCTGGGTCTCACTGACAAGAGCCTTTGTGCAAACATTATGCAAATGATTTCAGTTACTTAATTTTGTGTCCCCTCAGCTCATGATCCACTTTTATATGTACACTGTAAAGCCTTTTCTCACCCTTGGCTTGAGGGCAGGAGTCATGCAGAATATGTGACAGGAAAAAAACAAACACTGTCTAGTTTATTTCGCCCAGCGCAGGGGGTTGAATGAGACCTTTACATAACTCAGTTTCTTCTTTCCCTTTACTCCCTATTTTTATCTGAGGGTTTTTACTGTATCAGTTTCTTACAGCCTAGGTGCTTCCAAGTAATCAAAGTGGCAATTCGTGGCCTAACATCTTCATAAAACAGGTGGGACTTCAACGGCTGTCAAAAATGGTTTTGTGTGTTTACACAGACTTTAAATAACTGCTTCATTATGGAGCCTGCTTCCTGTTATATAAACAGTATGCAACATTATCCTATCAACTGTTGGGCCTGCTGGGAAAGGAAACAAAACAAATTCCCTTACAGAAGTCATGAATTTAAGCGGGATATTATCTGTCTCAAGACACCTTGGTTAGCACTATTTTTAGTTTTTCTTTTGTTATCCTGTCCTGGAGAATTCCTCTCAGCTTTGTGGTTAATTTAGCTCGCATCTGTTCTGCTGTGTTAACTGTATAAGAAGCCCCAAAGAAAACAACTGCCAAGTGTCATGGATTGGGGCCTTCCAAGTGTTTGACAACTCCCCACCTCTTTGGCAGTTCCAGAAGAGGCAGCAAAAGCTGGACATTTATCAAGTCCCTGTTAAGGGCTGCCAGCCTCCAGGTGGGACCTGGAGATCTCCTGGAATTAGAACTGATCTCTAGCTGACAGAGATCAGTCATCCCTGGAGAAAATGGCTGCTGTGGAGGGTGGGCTCAATGGCATAACACCCCACTGATCCCTCCCCAAGCTCTACCTTCAAAATCTCCTGATATTTCCCAATCCAGAGCAGGCAACCCTAGCTCTGTTGGGTGGGCCATACAACATGGTTGTACAACTTAGCATCTCACAAGATGTCATATGGAAAAATACCTGGGAGCTGGTATAGGTATGACTAGATTTTTGTCTGTGAAGTTCAGTATGTACTTTTTAGAACTGAGGCAAATTTTCCCACTAAAATTTATTACGGTAGGAAATAGGATTGTCATCCTCCAGGTGAGGCCTGGAGAGCTGGAATTACAACTGAATTTCAGACTACAGAAATCACTCCTCCTGGAGAAAATGGCTGCTTTGGAGGATGAACTGTATAGTGCTATACCCTGCTAATGTCCTTCTCTTCTCCCAGCATTGCCCTCCCAAGGCTCCACCCCCAAATCTTCAGGAAATTCCCAACCCAGAGTTGGCAACTCTAGTAGGAAAAAAAAATCTTTACTTAGTTTTAATCAGTCATTCATGGTTGATGCATTCTTTCCCACGCACCCCTCTTTTTGCTGTTCCTGATTGGTTTGCTACTAAATTATACATGAAACAGAACTTAGGAAAATTGAATTCTGTAGAGGTGAGCCCAAGAGCATCTGACAGGTGATAGGGGATGAACTTATACCAGAATTTGACATCAAAACAAATCTGGAGATTTGAACAAGAAGGCCAGCGTCTTTCACATTCCGTCAGACACAAAAAATGTTTTTGCCATTGGACACCCCCTGTCCACTTCCCTCCCTGAGAGGCAAGATTTTCCCTCCATTTTTCTGTCCCTTTTCTGACTGAGCCATCCTACTTGTCTGTTTTCTTCTTTCCTGAAGAATTCTGGCTGTCCCACCCTGTCACAATATAATATTTTGGCTGTTTGCTCAGTCCAGGAACTTGAGGGAAGGAATGGGAGCCCCCTTTAACTTATACGAATTAAATGGCACTTGAGAAGTTTTTATATTCCAAATTAACAAAAGATTTTATTCAACATATAGGGGAAAGGGCAGGAGAAATCAGGGGTAAAATTTCTGTGGCCATTCAATATAGATAACCCTGAGGTAAAATCAGTACATGCACAGACTTTAGTTCTTGTATTTCAGGTTAATGAGAGTTTCTGAAGCTATTCACAGTTATTTAAAATCTTTATGTTGAGAAGCTTTTGTTCTGGTGTTTTAGTAAACACTCCAGCATAGTTTCTTTGAGTATTCTCTGACTCTTGGTTTCCAGAAGTCTGGTACACTCTTTTCAGTATCCAAACCCCTTCTCTTGAAACATCACTACTCATCTCGAGTTTTTAACTGACTCTGAAGGTTTCTAACCACACCAGACCAGGGATCTCTGCACGCTTCAGAGCTAACTCCCTGTTTGACTGGTAGGGAAATTCTCCTCTCACTAGAAGATCTATCCCCCTTCTTTGGTCCGAATGGGAGTCTTCACCTAACTTCCCAAACTTTCTTGCCAACTTTCTCTCAGCTCTCCATCTATGTAAAACTGTTCTCTGCTAAGGCTGAAATTAGAGTGATCTCATTCAGCTCTCAAGTCTTTCTCTGCTCAGCTGATGCTAACCAATCAGATCTCTTGGAACAGCCTGTCACTCAAGGCTCTCTGGTTCTGTGAAGAATTGACCCTTCACAGTCCTTTATCTGTTTACACAGCACTTTTAGTTATATCTAATTTGCTAAGTACAGATGTACCATCACTGCAAATGTTTACACATGATTTTGAAAGTATAATGTATGTATTTAGACAATGCTAAGCCCACGTTAATGTAATGCTGATGTTTGTTTCTTGATCTTGTTTCTCAATATGACTGTAGTCTCCGTAAAAAATTCCATAAAAATTAAATAAAATAAATAAATAAAAGTGCAGTCTGGCACACCAGTCACCTAGGAAACAACAAGAGGTTGCTTGGCAGTATTCCTTGGACAGATAGTTCCATCATGAAAGGGCTGCTACCGGAAAAGACCCAGTGTCTTCTAGCCTCTCCAGACCATAGAACCAAAAACGCATTGGCAGATAGATATATGGATGAACACCTCAATGACTGAAAACAGAGCTAGGGTTGTCAGGTACAGGTCTGCAACTCCTGAAAGTCTGGGGGATGGGGGCAGGGCATGGAGAAAAAGGATGCCCTGTAGGTGGTGATGTCAGTTTCAGCTAACACCCAGAAATGACATCACCAATATTGTAGGATTTCACCAATCTCTATGGCAAAGCCATAGGGATAGGCAGAATCCTGAAGCGTCAGTGATGTCACTTTCATGATTTGTCTAGAAGTGACATCAACACATACATGGTGTCCCCCGTCCACAATTTCACCCCAGTAGCAGTCCAGGAGGAGGTGGCGGGTGATCGCCCACCACAGCAGAAAGACAAATGTTCAGCTTGATAATGTCATGACATGGGTAAATGTGCCTAAACATTACATAAGGGATCGGAGAGGACTCAACACATGCCTGCCAGTTTTGGTGATAGTCCCACATAGGGCATAGTGTTCTCATTCTGTCCTTTGGGTATGACCCTGGGGAAATAATGCCCTCCAGAAATGTCAGGTTCCATACTCTGGTTCCATTACAATTTCATTTGATTTAAAGGAATGAACTTCAGTTAGAGTAAATGGATTATTTGTAGAGGTAGATGCAGTAGATGTATCCAGTTTGCATTTGTTGAAAGGGAGAGAGCTATATCTTGTTAGCAGAGCAAATACCTTGCTTGTATTGTAGAAGGCCTCAAGGTCTATCCCTGGCATCTCCACTCAAATGAACTTCTGGTAGCAGGTGCCAGGAAAGACCTTCCTCTGCCTGAGACCTGAGAGAGCTGCTGCCAATCTTAGCAGGCAATATTGAACTAAATGGACCAAACTAAGGATGCCAACATCCAGGGGTGACCTGGGAATCTCCTGGAATTACAGCTTGTCTCCATACTACAGAGATCAGTCCCCCTGCAGAAAATTGATGCTTTGGAGGGTAAATCCTATGGCATTGTACCCCACTGACGTCTCTGTCCTCCCCAGGCTCCATCCCTAAATTTCCAGGAGTTTCCCAACCTCGCCAGCAAACCTACTCCCCCCCCCACTGCCAGTGGCAAAAGGGGATCTGGCAGATAAAGAAGAAGAGGAGGAGGAGGATAAGGAGGAGATTTATACCCCACCCTTTGCTATGTGAAAGAGTCTCAGAGCGGCTGACAATCTCCTTTCCCTTCCCCTTCCCACAATAGACACCCTGTGAGGTAGATGGGGCTGAGAGAGCTCTTTTGAGAACTGCTCGTGAGAGAACAGTTCTGAAACAACTTGTAACTGACCCAAGATCATACCAGCAGCTGCATGTGGAGGAGTGGGGAATCAAACCCAGTTCTCCCAGATTAGAGTCCGCATGCTTAACCAGTACACCAAACCTACAAATATTTTACTGTGTATAAAGAAGTTTCAGGTGTTCCAGATCTAGTTTATTGTCACTGATGTATTCCGTGACTGTGCCGTGTTATGAAATAATGTTTTCAACGGACGCTGATGAAACGCGTGGCTTAATCTATGCAGTGAAGCACTGACGGAAAAACAGACTCCTTGATAAGCTTGATTCTGCATTTCCACATAAGATTTCCTTTAAATATATATATATATATATATATATATATATATATATATATATATATATATGTAGACTCCATTTAAAATTCTGGATTTGTTGGAAGGCTCTTTGTTTTGTCTAACTTTCTCTGCTTTAGGACAACGTGATACGCACGCTATGGCCCTTCCCCAGTACAACTCAGCATATGTCATCAGTTGCACATCGCTGCCCCTTCAATTCAAGACAGGCTTGGGCAGCATATGTGGGGACTAGGGGTTGCCACAGATACTCCAGGGAAAGAAAGGAATACAAGGCAATTAGCAGAAGCAATCGCCAGACCCCTCTGTTAAGCCTCGGTAGGAAGTACAAAGACATATCTCACAGGCATGGAAACAATTAAGGTCAACAAGTAATCGTGGAAAAGGAAACGCTACAAAACAAGAACATGGCAAATGACCTAGTAAACACCCTCCACCCGGACTTAATATATGCTGCATCTGGGATTCACGTGTATAATTTAGCCGGTTTTCCCTCCTCCCTCTCCACTCTGCCACGGATAATGACTTCCCTTTGCAATTTCCTGGAGGAAGTTGTTGGAGTGTTCTTATAGTGATAAAATGGGCTACGGTGTTGCTTCATTTTTGGAGTCAAAGAAGTTCAGCCATCTCCTCATTAAGGAATCCAGGACACCATGAGGTGTGTTTAGTGTTGGGTTTTGTTTTTTTAAGAAAGGCATCTTTTACATAAGTGACTTTTATGGAACAATAAAATTATTGGGGAGGAATGCTTTTTACCGATTACTTGACTGGACTTAATTGAAGCGGGCTATATACCTTGCATCCTGTATACCTTAACCGAAGTGGGCTATATATCTTGCAGTATGAAAACAGCGTCATAGAGCTCAATTCTTCTTTGTAAAAAAAAAAGATTAACGGTGGTGACAGTGCACAAAAACCAAATGAAAGAGCCCTTTGCTTACTTGCTTCACTCCATGATTTTCAGTGCTTCGGATTTCAAAACAGAAAACTGGATGCTGCACAATATAAAATGCATCTCTCTCTATGTGTGTGTGAATAATTTCTTAATTATATTGTTAACTCAGCCTAATGGCCCAGGGCAAGTAACAACATTTAGGAATGATAAAGTCACATTTCAAACGTCAAAAGTATCTTCAGAGTCAACATACTCCTAAATCAATTGCTTGTTTTCATAAGAAAAAAATTAAAATTCCTTTGATGGGATATCAAAAAGGACTGTCTTCAAAACAACTCTGTGCATGCGGAAGACTCCAGATTCGTTCCTTGACATCGCCAGTTAAAAGGCTGTTGTGAGTTCCGTTTGAAACATCTGGAGTCGCTACCTGTCGGAGTACAATGCTGAGCTAGAAGGACCACAGAGGGACCATTTTCATAAATAGGCCAAAACCATGTTCATGTTTAACAAGGAGGAGGCTTGCCCAATCAGGAACTCTGACTGGGATGACTTTACGACTTATTTTATTTATTTAGCCATTTAAATAATTATATCTTACCTTTCCTCATGGCTCAAGGCAGCTTATGAATCATAAACTTAAAAAACATACAGAATAAAATAGAAATTAATTCCCATGCACACACACACACCGAGAGTCCGGAATCTCTGGCAAATAGAATGTCTTTTCAGTGCATCCTAAAAATGTCTAGGTATGATGACTCCCTCCCCGCTTTGTAACTTGTAAACAACCCCACAAAGAAGCACATAGCTCATTTTAGACTGTGGAACTAATGGTCTTAAGGTGTAGTCCTAGGGCTGCCAGATCCCTGGGGGGGGGGGTTGCCCACTTTAGGGGCGCCCGATCCACGGGCCTGGATTCAGCTGGCAGGGGGAACCCCACCCCCAAAGTGCCTGGACTGGCCCACGTGCCCAATGCGATGACATCACCAAGAGGGGGGACACTCTAGCATTCAGCCTGAAAACTCTGTGGTATCATAGAGTTTTTAGCTGAATGCTAGAGCATCCCCCTGGTGGCATGCCTAGCATGATGATGTCACTTCTGGGTGACATCGTGTTGTGCGCACTATGCGAGTGTGCCAGAGCATCTCTGGAGTAGAGCTTCTCCCTCACACCAGATAAAGGTAGGGACCTGGCAACACTATGTAATCCTGTCTGGGAATTGTTTATTTATTTATTTGGTTGAGTTGTGTCCTGTCTGTCTCCCCAATAGAAACCAAAAGCCACTTACATCTAGGGTCGCCAGGTCCCCCCGGGCAGCCAGGGGTGGGGGTGGGGAATGGGCTTACCGGGAGCATTGAGTCTCACCTGACGTTTCGGTGATGTGTCCACATGACTTCCATTGTGACCTGGAAGTAATGTTGGCACGTAGAGGACATCAGGGTGATGCTCTTGTTTTTTAGCGTAACCCTGATGTGTCTATGTCACTTCCGGGTCACACTGAAGTCACATAGGCACGTCGCTAAATTGTCGGGTGTTCCTCCCTGTTTGTGCAGTAAGTCCCCCCTGCCAGCCAGCTGATTGGTGGCGGAGAGGTGAGGCCTTGGAGTGGGGGACTCCCGCCCCCATCAGGGGGTCTGGCATCCTACTTACATTGTCCTCCTCTCTTCCATGTTATCCTCACAACAACCCTGTGAGGTAGGTTAGGTTGACAGCAGTGTTCCCTCCAAGCTGTGGGTGCGAGCAGCCACTTGTTAACACAGGACACCCTGCTCAGCAGTAATCTGGAGCCACGCAGGGTCTTGCACTGCCCATTGCCCATTTTAAGATTACAGGAGTTATATTCTGCTCAGGCTGTGAACTGCTCTGCTCGGGGGGGGGGATTAGAGGGAACGTTGGCTGAGAGGGTGTGACTGGCCCAAGGTCACCCAGCGAGTTTCCATGACATGAGCAGGGATTCAAACCTGTGTCTCCCAGATACTAGTCTGATACTTTTAGCCACCACTCTTAACCATAATCGTGGCAAATGCAATTCCTATAAGGTACTGGCAGTGGGAGGAAATATAGAAATAAAGATGGGAGCCTTCATTACAATAAAAACAGCCTTCATTGGCCCTTTCCCTGCAGAGCCAGCGCAACTCTTTTGCACCGTTTGCTCTTGATGGCATCACTGCAAAGGGCATTGCCCAAGTTAGGGTTGCCAACTCCAGGTTGGGAAATTCCTGAAGATTTGGGATGGAGCCTGGGAAGGGTGGGGTTTGATGAGAGGAGGCACCTCGGCAGGGTAGAATATCATAGAGTCAACACCCTCCAGCTCAGGGGAACTAATCTTTTGTAGCCTGGATATCAGTTGTAAGTCCAGGAGATCTCCAGGCCCCACCTGGAGGCTGGCAAGCCTAGCTCAGCACCACCACCCCAGGAATAAAGTCATAGGACAAAAAGCCAACATTCTCCTTATTAAATACTGGGTTCAAGACGCACTGCAGTGAACAGCTCTGCTTTATTAAGTGATTTCAGGAACAAGACAAAAAAACCAGGGCAGCAGCCCTGTTTAAATAGTATGCAAAAACCACACCCCACTCCCAAGGATAGGCTAGTTACATAACATTAGTTTCTCATTGGTCACTTCCAGAGTCCTGGTGGGCTATTGTTCTAGAGCTCCAAGCTCAGCCACTCTCTGGTAGATAGACCTGGAATGTTCCAGACCTAACACATAACACTCCTTTTTTGAAAAAGAAAAGTGCAGATCCATTATTTGTGCAAGGAGAGAAAGCAAAGAGGGGGTCTGCGAGTTCTGTTCAGCTGCAAGGATCCACAGTGAAGTCGGGCTGTCCCTTTTCCGCACCACGACTGACCTCCTTCTTCTGCCAAAAAAAGTTAAAAGCAACCCCCCCCCTTGATTTCTCTCCCAAGGTGACAGCCTACTATTTCAGCTGCCTGCCCAGGTAAAAATCGCTTCCCATCGCTTGGTGCCTGGTGAGATAACTGTCTCTTCTGCCCTGGAGGCAAAACAATCCATTCTCTCCCCCCTTCCCCCCATCCATCCTTCCAGTGCCTCATTTGCTTAAGAAAACCCAAAGTGACTACTGCAGTTAATTACAAGGTAGAGTCTGATGCTTTCCAAAGGAATGCTAAATCCCCCCCCCCTTCTATTTCTTGCTGGAGGCGCCTAACCAGCCCGTGATTGACAGCCTTGTAACTGGCTATGAGTTAAAGTGGGGGACACACACTTCAGTTTCAATTCAAATTAATAGCCTAAGGGGGCCCTGTGTGGCAAGGAATGAGCCAGGGCCCTGGAGGTAAGTAGTACAGCCATTTGGGCATAATCCCCTAACCTCTTTACTTCCTCTGGTGAACAGAAGAATATTTTCAAGCCCTGATCCTAAAAGCAAGTCCAGACACCGTCTTTTATCAGCTATGGCTGGCTCAACACTTTTGCCTGAGGAAAGCAGTTCTGTTTTGATAGTGTGAAATTGGACGTGGAGCCGGAACTGATACAGGACTGTCCCCCGAACCGGCATACAGTGGTTTTGGGTAGTGGGCACCATTTAGATTTGCCAGGCTTAGGGTTGCCAGCCTCCAGGTGGGGCCCGGGGACCTCCTGCTTTTACAACTGATCTCCAGCTGACAGAGATCAACTCCCTTGGAGAAAATGGCTGCTTTGAAGGGTGGGCTCTACGGCATTGTACCATGCTGAGGCCCCTCCCCTCCCCAAACCCCTCCCTCTGCTGGATCCACCCCCAACGTCTCCAGGGTATTTTCCAACCCAGACCTGGCAACCCTAGCCAGGCTCCAGGAAGGGCCTGGAGATTTCCCAGAATTCCACCTGATCTTCAGATGACAGAGATCAGCTCCCCTGGAGAAAATGGCTGCTATGCCCTGCTGAGGCTCCCACCCAACCCTCCCCAGGCTGCATCCCCAAAGTCCCCAGGAATTTCTGAACCTAGAGTTAGAAACCCTAGCACCATTTTCTCTGTGGGTATGTATGCTGCAGAGTAGTAAATATTATAAGAATTAATAAGTAGCAATATATAGTAATAATAATCAATGCAATTAAAGTTATTTATTTACTCATTAACTCTGCTTATACCTAGGGTTTCCATCCCCCACATAGGTCCTGGAGATCTCCCAGAATTACAGCTGATCTTCAGACTACAGAGATGAGTTCCCCTGGAGAAAATGGCAGTTTGGCAATTAGCCTCTATGGCTGAGGTGTGGAACTCATTTATTAAGAGGGACGGATATGACATAAATGTCATTTTGTTGGGCCACGTGTGCCATAAAATGTCATGCCAGGTAAGGTAAAGGTAAAGGTTCCCTTGCTCGAAAGCCAGTCGAATCCGACTCTAGGGTTGCGGTGCTCATCTCCGTTTCCAAGCCGAAGAGCCAGCGCTGTCCGAAGACGTTTCCGTGGTCATGTGGCCGGCATGACTAAACACCAAGGTGCACGGAACGCTGTTTACCTTCCCACCGAAGTGGTACCTATTTATCTACTTGCAATTTTCTTGCTTTCGAACTGCTAGGTTGGCAGGAGCTGGAACTAGAGACAGGAGCTCACCCTGTCATGCGGCACCCGGGTCTCGAACTGCTGAACTACTGACCTTCCACAGCCTGCAGTTCAGCGTCTTAACCACTTGAGCCACCGCAGCTCCCTGTCATGCCAGGTACCAGAGATATAAACTTTATAAAGGACACAGGAAAACCCAATTAACAATATTATTTTTATCTCAAAATACTTTATTTATTTATTTACATCCCGCTCTACCCCTCAATTGATACTTTGCAGTGAAAGCAATTGATATCCTGGGGGACTCACAAAAGCCCCAATATATGTATTTCATCATATGCAAGACTAGGTTTTTTCCAAGGGATACCATAAAAGGGGGATTACTTTACATTTCCATACACACCAGTTGCTTATGGGCCAGGTAAGAGCCTTGGACAGGCCGATTCGGGTGCCCAGGGCTAAAGTTTCACACCCCTGTGCTATGGCATCATATTCCTCCAAAGCTCCTCTCATTCCCAAACCCCATCCTCCTCAGGATCCACCTTCAAATCTTCAGGTATTTCCCTATTTATTTGTTTACTTGAAACATTTGTTAGCCACCTTTCTCCCTTGCAGAACTCAAGGCAGCTTACAATATAAATAAAATATTATGAAAAACACAATAAAAACCACAATTATAAAACCCATAGTCACATTTTAAAAGCTCCAGGCAGGACTGCCAGTAATAAAAGCTAAATCAATCAAAATGCAGTCCTAAATAAAACTATCTTCAACTGCCTCCTGAAGATCAACAATAAAGGGGCCAGGAACCCCTCCCTGGAGAGGTTGTGCCATAATTGTGGAGCCTCCACTGAAAAGGCCCTCTCTCATGTGCCCACCAAACAAGCATCTTTAATTGGTGGGATAATCAGAAGGGCCTCTCTCTGTGATCTTACATCCCAGGCAGGAACATGTGAGAGTCCCAAGCTCCAGTCCCATAGGGCTTTAAAGGACAAAACCAACACCTTGCAATTGGTTCTGGAGTGACTCAGTAGCCAGTGTAATTGCTGCAGTATTGGTACACATGCTCCCGATAGCTGGCCCTGACCAACACCCTTTCTGCAGCATTCTGCACTAGCTGCAGCCTCTGAACACTCTTCAAGGGTAGCCCCAAGTAGATTGCATTGTAGTAGTCCAGTCCAGATGTAACTAAGGCATGGCTCACTGTGGCTAGATCTGCCTGACCCAGGAGTGGATGCACATTCTGAGCCACAGCAAACACATTCTGAGCCACAGCAGCTACCTGGTTGTCTAAGGTGACCACTGTGTCAAGCAGCACTCCCGAGCTGCAAACCTGGCTTTTCAAAGGGAGTATAACCTCAATCCAAGACAGAAGAGATCTGAAGTCCCTGGTCTGCCTTTTTACTAACCCAGAGACCTTGTCAGGATTAAGTTTCAGCTTGTTCACCTTCATCCAGCTCATTACTGTCTGTCTCCAAGCACCAGTTCAGAACATCAACAGCATCCTTGGAATTAGGTGGAAAAGGAAGGCAGAGCTGTGTGTTGTCCTCCTATCGGTGACATCAGAGCCCATACCTCCTGATGATGTCTCCCAGTGGCTTCATATAAATATTAAATACCATGGAGGCTAAGATGGAATCTTTGGCACTCCACAGGTCAACAGCCATGGGGTAGAGCAGGAATCCCCTAAAACAACTTTCTGAGACCGATCCCCCAGATAGGACTTGAACAATCATAGTACGATCCCCCTTAGTCCCAGTGCTGAAAGGCAGCTCAGTAGGATATTGTGGTCAATAGTATCAAAGGCTGTGGCAGGACAGTTGTGCTCCGGCCTGCGGGCCCTGTTCTGCCCTGCCCTCCAAGGTTTTCCCAACACTCAGAGAGGCTTTTCTCTCTCTCCTGCAACCCACTGCCACCATCTGACCTCTGTAGGAATTGCCCATTGGGAGGGTCAGGACTCCCAGCTTCCTTCCCAGCTTCTGAGGCCTTGTCTCTGAGTCTTCTGCTACCCAGTACCTGGTCACCACAGAGACAGTTTATTGCCTTGTGTGCTGCTGGAGGAACAGCTGCTGGCCAACTGACTACCTTCCCCTTGGCACTCCTTTTAAAATAGTGTGTCCAAGACAGTGGAGGTCTATATGGTACAGAGAACCACTACCAGGATCAAAAGTTATGCCGTATTTATTAAAAAGAAAATGTTTACAAGCATAATCTTAGCACAGCACCAAAGTGATCAAGGGATTCAAAAGAAAAGGGTAAAATGCAATTCCTCTGTCTCTATACATGCCCAATCAGATGTTAAAAATATAGGACAGGCTCCTTAGCTTATAATGACATAGATGTCTACAGACTTACCATTTCCTCGCAGCTACCTCTGGCTGTCCAGGCCAGCACATGGCAATGGACACTGCCTCCAGACCTCAGTTAAGAGTGCTATCTGCTCTGATGGACTCAGCACAAAAGAGACCTCCCTCCTTGCTCCCAGGAGTTTTATCATCTCTCTTTTCCTCACCCCTGACCAGGTCAGGCCAGGTCAAATAAGCTTTTCCTGAAGTCTCCAGAATTTCCTTCCTGAAGTCTTCCTAGTCTTAATTCCTCCAAATCTCTGTTCCCTGCTTGGAGAGGGGGAAACTAGACCCTCCTATTGTCTCTAGCTAGACCTATTAGCATTTCTTAAGAAGTAGCTAATGTGAGGCTGGGAAGCCCAAACTGACTTTCCCCTCCCTGTCTGTTCTCTGCTCAGAGAGAAAAACTTTTAAAACCTCCTAGTAAAGGGTTTACTTAGGTCAGTCAGAACCAGCAAACTATTTAACATCTCTTGAAGTAAAAGGGTTTAGAAGAGACTTCATTCTGGCTAGGTGCTCTGCCCTCTGTTCTGCTGTACTTGAAGGAAAATACAAGAATATTCCTTTCTCAGAAAGGCTTTGTACCTGCCCATTAAGGGATGTTGAGATTACGGAGCACATTTTTTAGATACCCGTATTATAAAGTGGCATATAATAAAATCATCACTCCGTTGATTGAAGAAATTCCAGGCCTTTCTGAAAAAGCTAGACTCAAGTTTCTTCTATCTGATAGAAATCCCAAGATTACCCACCAAGTAGCCAGTTTCTGTATGGTGATACTTAGATTACGGAAATTTTATGGTAGTTAGGTAGTTATGGCAATTAGATATTAGATTATATTTTAATCTGTTTTTAATGTTTTATTGATGTATTTTAAAATCTTGGAATATTGTAAAGGTGTACTTTTTGTATGACTGGTCTAAGGACTGTAGAAATAAACTGAAACCGAACTGAACTCAGGTCAGTCTTCTATACAAAAAAATGCATTTCTTCACAAAGGCGACTGAGAAATCCAGCAGAAATAGGGTTCCATTCTCCAGTTGGCACCTGCAGATCTCTCGCTTTTACAGTTGATCTCCAGATGGCAACCCTATGCAGAACTGCAGAACCACATTCCCCCTGCCTAGTTCACAACAAAGGTCATCAACCAAGTGGACCAAAGCAGTCTCTGTTCTAAATCCTGGCCTGAAACCAGATTGAAATGGGTCCAGAAACTCAGTTTCTTCCAAGGACCCCTGAAGCAGTTGGTAACCCTATTTAACCCCACTATTCTCCCCAATCCAAAGTAGTTTACATCATTCTCGTATCCTCCAGTTTATCCTGACCACAACCTAGTGTTTGGGAAGGGGAGGGACCTTGGTGGGATATAATGCCACGGAGCCCACCCTCCAGGACAGCCATTTTCTCCAGGGAAAATGATATCTATAGTCATTCAGCAGTAGTCATTTTGACAGATCTCCAGGCCCCAGCTGGAGGTTGGCAAACCCTGTTAGAGGAGGAAACTCACTTTGCAGTCTTGTGATTCAACCCTATCTTTTCTTTGTGGGGAAAAGGTTGCCAACCTCCAGGTGGTGGCTGGAGATCTCTTGGAATTACAACTGGTCTCCAGATGAAATCGATCCGTTCCCCTGGAGAAAATGGCTGCTGTGGAAGGTGGGCTATATGGCATTATACCCTGCTGAAGTCCCTCTTCTCTCCAGACCCTGCCCTCCTCAGGTTCCACCCCCAAAATCTCCAGGTAGTTCCCAACCCAGCCCTGGCATCCCTAGGATGTATGTTGCTTTTATATTGGCTTCTATCACAAATGAGTTTCAAGATGTTTATGCTGTCAGCTCGCCGATTGACGTTTAGTTACTGACTTGATTAATGCCACGGAGGGCCAAACAAGCAGGGCATAGAGGCAGTGGTTGTCGCTTTTCAGCACTGGATATCTACAGGGTTGTATCCTTCGAGCTTGTCCACTGGCAAATTGAGGCTGAGGCACCTTTTGACCATTGGAAAGCTAACGCTGGTGATTGTGGGGATTCATGGAGGCCGGCCAGGTGGGATGGGACCTGGGGATTCCTCAGAATTATAGCTCATCTCCTGGCTACAGAGATCAGTTCCCCTGGAGAAAATGGATTCTTTGGAAAGTGAACTGCACAGCATTATGGAGGAGGAGGAGATTGGATTTATACCCCGCCCTTCACTACCCAAAGGTGTCTCAGAGCGGCTTACAAACTCCCTTCCCTTCCCCTCCCCTCCCCACAACAGACACCCTGTGAGGTAGGTGGGGCTGAGAGAGCTCTTGACAGAAACTGCTCTTTTTCAAGAACAGCTCTTATCAGAACTACGGCTTGCTCAAGGTCATCCAGCGAGGTGCAAGTGGAGGAGTGAGGAATCAAACCCGGTTCTCCCAGATTAGAGTCCGCGCACTTAACCACTACACCAAACTGGCTCTCATTGAGGCCCCTCCCCTCTCCAAACCTCCCCTTCCCCCAGTTCCACCACCACCATCCAGTCTTCAGGAATGTCCCAACTCAGAGTTGGCAACCTGGGGACCCATGAGGGCTAAATCCATATGGGAGGGGGTTGTCATGAGGAGGATAATTGAGCGAGATAAAGGGGAAAACTGGTAGAATCCCACATTGTTTTATGGTTTGTTATTAGACGACCGATATGCTGTTAGCAGCCTCAAAGATCAACAGATAGGGAGCATGCTTAGCTCACTCCCCGAATGAAATTCACTGAAAATTAAATAATGGTGGTGAAGAGACTGTGCTATGAGCCAGGAAGTCCAAATCTCACCTCAGCCCCTGGGTGGATTCTCTGTCTGCCAGGGACCACTGGCAACGCCTCCCCCCCAAGGCATTTTCAGCATAACTATAATAATGATCTCAGTCTTTAGAGAGCTGTTGTACTAAAGATTACTGAGATGAAGTGCTCTGAACCCTTGAAATGTGTGCTATAAATGTGAAGCATTAAGCATTATTATCACGCTTTGGGTGCAATGTACGAAAAGGAACTCCTAGGAGTGAGATGTGTGAGTTTCAAGAGCTAAAATAGCTTGTGTTTCTCACCTCTGCTGCCCCACACATTCCTTTCCGTACATTGCGCCACATTCTCATGTGCAAGTCAATAATTTCAGGGAAGATTTTGCTCTCAGCTTCTCAGTGAAGTGTCAGAGGTAAACCCATCTCATAAAGACATCTTTCCCTCTTTCCAGTAGTCCAGTGAAGAAGAGATATATTTTTCAGCTGTACTCTTGAGACTAGAAGGAGAAGAGAAGTCTCTTATACCCCGCTTTCTTCTACATTAAAGGGTCTCAAAAAAGTTTATGACCACATTCCTTTCCCCTCTGAACAAGAGGCACCCTGTGAGGTGGGGAGGGCTGAGAGAGTTCTTTTTAAAAAAACATTTCATTATGAGCTTTACGTATACATAGTTTCTTCATGTCAATTCTTATACATTCTGAATCTGTCTTATTAATTCGTTATCTATCCATTTGTATACTCTCAACCATCTTTTCACATAAACATCTTCATCCTTTCCTTGCATTAACAAGCTCAGGTTATCCATTTCCACTAAATTCAACAGTTTATAAGTTAACTCCTCCCTACTGGGAGTTGTATCTAGTTTCCAGTACTTAGCTAACAGTATTCTAGCAGATGTTAATATATATAATCAATAAATAAACATCATTATGATCAAAATCTTCCGGAATCAAGTTTAGTAAATATACTTCTGGTGTTGACATAAGGTTTACATTTAGAATTTCTAGAATTATTTTCTGTACCTTCCGCCAATAATTTTGGATTTTTGTGCAATGCCACCACATGTGATAAAACGTTCCTATGTTTAACTTTACATTTCCAGCATTTATTAGAACTATTTGAGTAGCATCTTGCTATTTTTTCAGGGGGCCAGTACCACCTGTGAAATGAGGTGCTGGTGATGTAACCCTTAGGAGCAGGCTCCAAGTCTGAGGCCCATACTCAGACCCCCTTTTCCTCCTCGCCCAGTCAGCGCCCATGAGACCGAAAAGCGGGACGGCAGAGTGGCTGCGAAGGGCAGACATGACAAGTGGTGATAAAGGACATCCCTGTGTTGTCCCCTTCTGAATCTCTATATTTTGGATCATGTCTCCATGTATCATAATCTGTACGTGTTGTTCTTTGTAAATTGCTTAAACCATAGTAAAAAAAAATTGTTCCACATTCCCATATATCCAACTTTTGCAATAAAAATTCCCAAGAAAGGTTGTCGAAAGCTTTTTCGGCATCTAGAAACATTAATACTGTTTGTTTCTCTGGATGGGCCTCGTAGTATTCTAAGGGGGCTGAGAGAGTTCTGAGGGAACTGTGACTGGCCCAAGGTCACCCAGCAGGCTTCATGCAGAGGAACGGGGAATCAAACTCCGTTCTCCAGATCGGAGTCTGCCATTCTTAACCACTACATTATGCTTCACTACATCCTTTAGGTGTAAGTGGGTAGCCATATTGGTCTGAAGCAATAGAACAACGTTTGAGTTCAGTGGCACCTTTACAACCTTTACACCTTTAATTCTGGGTATAAGCTTTTGTGTGCATGCACACTTCTTCAGATACAGTGAAACAGAATTTCCTCAACCATTACATATATTTGGGGGGGATTACTTGCCAGGAAGGGCTAGTTGGAGTCAAGATGCATAAGTAACTGGGCAACAAGTATAGCTCTCAGTCTGGGGCAAGTGATGTTCTGTATTCTTGGTGCTGGGGAGGGGGGCATCATGGGAGAGTTTCTGGTGTCCTGGCCCCACTGATGGACCTCTTGATGGCACCTGGTATTTTTGGCCACTGTGTGACAGAGTGTTGGACTGGATGGGCCATTGGCCTGATCCAACCTTAGCTTCTCTTATGTTCTTATGATTAAAGTAGTTGTTAAGACCTGTGAATGGCAGTAAATTAGCATACAAAGACAAGAGCTAACAGACAGATGTGAGAACTAAGTTTGAGTCCAGTGGCATCTCAAACTTAGTTCTCACATCTGTCTGTTAACTCTTGTCTTTGTTTGCTAATTTGCTGCCATTCACAGGTCTTAACAACTACTTTAATCCAATCTCAGCTATAATCATCCAGTTACTTATGCATCTTGACCCTAACTAGCCTTTCCTGGCAACTAACCCTCCCCTCCACACCTATATATAAGGAAAACTTCATGTGTATGGAAAGCTTATCCCCGGAATTCTACTAGACTCAAACTTTGTTCTATGCTTTAGGTGTGTGGGACACACAGGTTTAGCCCTGCTTACCCTTGAGGGTGACTGCTGAGCCAAAATGAAATACAATGCAAATTTGAAATACATATTTAATTACGTTTTTTAAATCACTTCTGTTATAAATTCACATTGTTTCCATTATGTATTGTGAGTCAAACAATGTCTTGTCAAAGTCTGCATTGAGATAAGCTTCCAAATTCCCTCCCCTCATCCCAAGTCAAAGTCCACTTTAAGTCCCACAGTTCTAAGCTCAAATGAAGATAGGGTTGCCATTCTCCAGGTGGTGGCTGGAGAGCTCCCAGAATTACCACTACTCTCCAGGTTACAGCAATCAGTTCCCCTGGGAAAAAATGGCTGCTTTGGAAGGTGGACTCTGTGGCATTATATCCTGCTGAGGTCCCTCTACTCCTCAAATCCCACCCTCCCCCAGGCTCCACCCCCAAAATCTCCAGGTATTTCTCAGCCCAGAGCTGGCAACCCTAATGAAGACGATGCAATACAAGCACTAAACTTCTTCCAGTTGCTTGTAACTCTGCATGAGCGGCATAAGAAAAATCCTTGTACTATTCATGGCACCATCCTGTGTTGATTAAACACAACACACCTAATAGACCTTCTTTCCCTGGCCTGGATAGCCCAAACTATCCTGATCTCATCAGATCTTGAAAGCTAAGCAAGGTCAGCCTTGGTCAGTGTTTGGGTGGGAAACCACAAAGGAATACGGTGGTTGTGACCAGTGTTCCCTCTAAGCCGAGTTAGTGTGGGCTAGCTCACAGTTTTTTAGCCTCCGGCTCACACATTTTTGTCTTAGCTGAGGAAGGACGGCTCCAGGGCAAACTAATTTATGCCGTGGCCAAATCTCTCGCTCACAACTTTAATGCCAGTTGCTCACGAAGTAGAATTTTTGCCCACAAGACCCCACACCTTAGAGGGAGCATTGGTTGTGACGCAGGGGCAGGCAATGGCAAACCCCCTCTGAACCTCTCGCTTTAAAGGGGCTCCCATAGGTCAGCTGTGACTTGATGGCAACAAAAGAGGCCTTCTTTGATGTTCGATGTGGGTAGAATGAACATGGGCTAGCAGCAGGTTTAATTGGCAAGCTCCGCCCTCAATCTATATGCATTCATTGGAAAATCTATATAATCTATGCACACAGCCATTTATATGTGCAGAGCTGTCTCTGCTCAGTGGGGAGGACAGCTTTGCCAGAGCTCCTAATGGCATGGAAAGAGCCCTTGGTAGATGCATTCGCACACTCTGGGTCAGACCAGAAGGTCGGACCACAACCAACGGGTTGAAATTAAATCAAAGAAGTTTTCAGCTAAACATTAGGAAGAACTTCCTGACAGTTAGAGCGGTTCCTTAGTGGAACAGGCTTCCTCAGGAGGTGGTGGGCTCACCTTCTTTGGAGATTTTCAAACCAAGGCTAGAGGGCCATCTGACAGCAACGAGGATTCTGTGAACTTAGGCAGATCACGAGAGGGAGGGCAGGAAGAGTTGCATCAGTGCTTAGTTCTTGTGGCCCTTTCTTACACACTCAGGGAAATGCTGATTGCCGCTTTGGGGTCAGGAAGCAATTTTTCTCCAGGCCAGTTTGGCTGGAGATCCTGGAAGATTTTTTGCCATCTTCTGGGCGTGGAGCAGGGGTCGCTGAGGGTGTGGGGAGGAGGTAGTTGTGAATTTCCTGCATTGTGCAGGGGGAGGGTTTGTTAGGTCTGGGTTGGAAAATACCTGGAGACTTTGGGAGTGGATCGAGGAGAGGGTGGGGTTTGGGGAGGGGAGGGGCCTCAGCATGGTACAAGGCCACAGAGTCCACCCTCCAAAGCAGCCATTTTCTCCAGGGGAGCTGATCTCTGTCAGCTGGAGATCAGTTGTAAAAGTGGGAGATCCTCAGGCCCCACCTGGAGGCTGGCAACCCTTTGCAGGGGGGTGGACTAGATAACCCTCGAGGTTCCTTCCGACTCTATGATTCCATTATTCTATAGATCCAGCCACCTTTTTCACTCTGTCTCCCCCAACTCTCCTCCCCCAATTCCCTATCCATGCAGGTACCATCATCTCTATCATGGCCAGGCTGAGAGCCAGCGTGGTCTAGTGCTGTAGTGGTCAGAGTGTTGGACTAGGATCTAGGAGACCCAGATTTGAATCCCCACTCTGCCATGGAAGCTAGCTGGGTGACCTTAGGCAAGTCACACACATTTCAGCCTGATCTATCTCACAGGGTTGTTGTGAGGGTTAAACCGAGTAGAAAAGAACACCGTAAGCTGCTTTGGGTCCCAATGGTGGGGGGGACATTTTTTGCTTATTATTCTTACATGAAGAAGAGCCTTATGAGAACCAAAAGCTTGCATATCATAACAGTAGCCCCCCTGACTGGCTTGTACTTGCTTTGAGTATCAATATAGTTCTTTTGTCCTATTTGAATGTCAGGAACAAAGACAGTCTGTTTGGTTTAGAAGCTCAGAAGAGCGGTGGGTTTTTTTAAAACTATTTTTCTTGCAGGAGTGATGACACTATGGGGAACATCTGGAATTCATTCATGCACGGCCACAGTCACTAATACTACGGAGTCCGTTTCTTTCAGCAAAAAGATTCTGAAGCTGGAGGGGGGAAAAGAAAAATGCAAAAGCACAAATGATGATAGGTAGAAAAATAAAGATTTGTTTCCCTGTCACTCTCAGGCGACTCAGCGAAAATATGCAGACACTAAATATTTTTGGACAGTGAGGCATACGATCATTTGTATATGCAATCTGTGTAGCTAAAGCGTACCCATTAGGGCTGCCGGCTCCGGGTTGGGAAATACCTGGAGGTTTTGGGGGTGGAGCCTGAGGAGGGCGGGCTGTGAGGAGGGGAGGAGCTTTGATGGGGTGTGATATTATAGAGCCCGCCTTCCAAAGCAGCCATTTTCTCCAGACAACCTGATCTCTGTCTCCTGGAGGCCAGTTATAATCCCAGGAGATCCCCAGCCACCACCTGGAGGTTGGCAACCCCATTACCCATCTCCAGCTCAGCTGGCATCTTCTGGGGGCCACCTGCATCAGAAAAGAAATGCATCTCGGCCAGGCTCTGCCTCCTCAGGCTGCCAGCCTATGGGACTCTCACAAGCAGAGCACAGGGGAATAAAAGACCAGGAAGAGCCATATTTAGGGTTGCCAATCTCCTGGAATCACAGGTGGTCTTTAGGTTACAGAGATCAGCTTCCCTGGAGATGATGCCTGCTTTGGAAGGTAGACTCTATGGCATTATTCTAGGGTTGCCAGGTCCTACCTGGCCAGCGGTGGGGGCTTCTGGGATGTTCTGCGCGTGCGGTGCAATGACTCACTGCCACAGGATGTAGAGATACCTGTAGTGTTGCCACCTCCGGATTAGGAAATTGCTGGAGATTTGGGGGTAGAATACAGGTTTGGGGAGAGGAGGTAGTTCAGTGGGAATGTGATCCCATACAGTCCACCCTCCCAAGCAGCCATTTTGTGCAGGGCAACTGATCTGTGTAGTCTGGGGATCAGCTGTAATTCCAGGAGAATTTATATGACTTTTAAAAAGGACAAACTAAGTGTGTGTGTGTGTGTGTGTGTGTGTGTGTGTGTGTGTGTGTGTGTGAGAGAGAGAGAGAGACAGAGACAGAGACAGAGACAGAGACAGAGACAGAGAGAGAGAGAGAGAGAGAGAGAATTACTAGTTGGGGTTGCCAACTGCCAGGTGGTGGCTGGAGATCTCTTGGGATTACAACTGATGGCCAGGTGACAGAGAACAGTTCACCTGGAGAAAATGGTGACCTCTGTGGCATTATCTCCCCATTGAAGTCCCTCCCCTTCCCAAACCCCACCCTTCTCAGGTTCCCCCCCCCCAACATCTCCAGATATTTCCCAGCCCAGACCTGGCAACCCCTTCTACTAGCCATGATAGCGAAAAGGGATCTCAATTGAAAAAGGCGGTATATCTCTACTGGGAAGCAATAACAAGCGGTATTGGGCCTAGTGCCCAGCTTGTGGGCCTTCTAGAGGTCATCTGATTGACCACTGTGGGAAACAGGAGGCTGGATTTGATGGTTTTATCCAGCAAGGCTCTTCATACATTCTGATGTTTTTTATCATGTGTAGCAGTCCTGCACAGATCTCAGTGCATGATATAATAGCCTTGTGGGGAAAGCAGGAATTGGTAAAAAGGTGGGTAGAACAGAAAGGCCAAAGTTATGGAGGAAAGGAAACAGTTAGGAAAACAGATAGATACGTTTCTAGTGAGAAGTGATCACAGGATACAGCAATGATAAGCACAGAGCTGAGTTATTGTTTGAACAGAAGTTGGCAGAAGACCTGGAAATATTTACAGGAAGCCTGGGGGACCCCCATCTAGTGAGCGGGAACTGAGTTTAGTAAAATGCAGCAAAGACTCTGTGGCATTCCACAGTTTTTTCTCCATTGTATCTATATGGTCCGTAGTGGCCCATGAGAGGTTTCCTTTCCTAGTGTTGGGGTTGCCAACCTCCAGGTGGGGTCTGGAGACCTCCTAGTATTACAACTGATCTCCAGATGACAGAGATGGTTCCTCCTGGAGGAAAATGACTGTTTGGAGGGTGGACTCTGTGGCATTGTATCCTGCTGAGGTCTCTCCCCTTCTCAAACCCCACCCTCCCCGGGCCGTAGCCCCAAACTCTCCAGGTATTTCCCAACCTAGAGCTGGCAACTCTCTGCTTTGAGACTGGGAACAGCACCTTTCAAAAACTCTGTTATTGTTGTTTTTTTAAAAAATAGGTCCCTTGTATTAGAGAGCGGGAAAACTTTTCAGCATGTCGATTTATTAAAGTTGGGTGCTGTTCCAAAATACAAAACCCAGAGCAGATGCTTGCCATCATTTTAGCAAATTGGACAGATACCGCTGAACCGCCAAAATGCCTTTGGATTTCATGACACAGTATAAATTGAACACGACAGTCTTCCTTCCCCCCCCTCCCCAACCCCATTTCTTCCAGCCATTTCTAGCCTGCCTCGCCAGAATGAAGTGTGCATACTTTATCAAAGTTTTCGATCTGGTCTCACTCTTCTTAGGAAAGCTGCTGCACTCTACTGGCCTCAGACGGTGGCAGCCGCTTCTCAGAATTCTAAACCGTGAGGGAAATATGCACTCAATTACATGGAAACAATGGGAGGGGGGGAGGGGATACGGTTCATACAAAGCAGAAATGTCCGGCCCTTGCTAGGACAATAGCGCTAGGCCCAAATGGCATTTCGGAGCCACCCTCAATCAAGGCTGCTGCTCATACAATTCTTTGCTTTTTGGAAAACAATAACTTGTCGGAGCACGGGTTGTATAACCCACACGCTGGTCCGCAGAAGCCCCAAGTACACAGTGTTCCCTAATAGGGAACAACAAAGAAAGCTTTTTACATAACTAAAGCAAGTTCAGAACAGATTGCTAATGTAGCTACAGTGATCATTTTAAGGACCGGGAAAGCGGGGAGGACAGTGCAGTTTGGCTTCAGATGCTCCAGAGCAGAGTAATCCCTCAATGTGAGCAACGCATGGAAGAGTAATCTTTAAAGGGAAATCAGTTGTCACATTCACGGAGGACAGGTCCATTAGCCACAATCACGACATTCTGCCCAAAAATTTATTACCTGTTAGAATCATATCATAGAATGTTAGAGTTGGAAGGGACCCTGCAGGTCATCTAGTCCAACCCCCTGCACTCTTCAGGAGCATAGCCAAAAGATAGCCCTACATACCTACAACATACCCAAAAGATGGCCGTCCAGCCTCCGCTTGAAAACATCCAGGAAAAGAGCATCCACCACCTCCTGAGGCATTTATTTATTTATTTTAGCCTTTTTTAAAAAAAAAAAACCCTTTTCTCCCCAGTGGGGACACAAAGCAGCTTACACCGTTCTCCTCCCCTCCATTTTATCCCCACAACAAGCCTGTGAAGTAGGTTAGGCTGAGAGGGCCCAAGGTCACCCAGCGAGCTTCCATGGCATGAGTAGGGATTTGAACCCAGGGCTCCCAGATAGTAGCCCGATGCTCTTAACCACTATATCACACTGGCTCTCAAGCAGTGAGAAAGGGGGGAAATGGCTGAAAGGGCATTGCTAATCTCTGTGCTGGGATTGCCAACCACCAGGTGGGCCCAGGAAATCTCCCGGTATGACAATTGATCTCCAGACAACAGAAATCGGTTCTCCTGGAGAAAGTGGCTGCTTTGGAGGGTGGACTCTACCAATACACCTTGCTGAGGTCCCTCCTCTCCCCAAACCCTGCCCTCCCCATGTGTGCTGATGAGAAACTGCTGTCATTTTCTGCTAATGAATGTTCATGTATTACTCAAAAAGCACGTTCATACGGGCAGCTAATCCCGCCATTATGCCGGCTCAAATTTGATCCCCATCTTTTTAATCCATCCTTGCATGACCAGACATCCCCCGTGGGAATCGCCTTACCGTGCACTGCCTCTGTTGTGGATTGTCTAGACAGCGTCCACTGAAGGAGGCATGCGCAGTGGAGTTTTTTTTAAAAAAAACTTTTTGTGCATGAGGATAGGGGTCACGGCGCATCTTTGTTGAAGGAGGTGCGCGGCGGTTTGTTTAAAAAAACTTTTTGCGCATGCACATAGATGTGACAGAGCTTCCTTGTTGATCCTCGCATGTGTAGAGATTTTTTTAAATGGCGCCTGCTCGGGATGGTCTGACGTCAGACCACCCCGATGGGAAGATTGTGCGCTGGTGGAACGACCAGATGGATGAAAGTCTGCAGTTGTCCCGAAGGTAACCGAAAACCCCAGATTTAATGTAGTATCTTTTAAGTACGGATCCGAAGCGTGGCAAAATGGGATGCCCACGGAAGAGGGACATTTCCCAGATGTTTCTGTCTGGATGTTAATTTTAGATCCGTGAGGCAATCGTGCCTCACGCGGATCTAAAGAGCCGTCTGATCGGACTCAAAGAGTAGTTATTGTGAGGATTTTGTCATGGCTACTGCAAATAAGTGTACTGAACTACTGGCAGAAAAACTGGCAGAAAAACTCAATGTCCAGAAATATTATACCTCAGAACACCAGATGGTGGGATCACAGAATGGGAGAGGAAGGGTTTTGATGCCTTCTTTCCTAGAAGCCTGGCAGGCCACTGTTAGAAATATAATTCTGAGTTAGGCTGACCTTTGGGCTTAGTCTTCAGAGTTCTTCCTATATCCTCACCTGTAATAATAGCCAGGGGAAAATTTCTGGGGAAAGGCAAAGGGAGGGGCTCAGTGGATTCTTTAGAGGAAAGTTTTGCTTTTTAATAACTTCACGACGGAAACCTAACACAAGCTGCTGTTCTCAGCATGGATGTAGTGATTAGAAAGGTTCTTCTAATGCATTTCTGCATGCTGTACAACTGCTGGTGGTGTAGGAAGCCTGGCAGGAAAAACAAAGCAAACACAGATCTCCATCAGAAGTGCCTTGAGAAAGGATTCGGTTAAATGATCTGTACAGCTCAAGTGAGTGAGCCAAACCATCTCTCTTTGTCTCTTGCCTTGAAAACCCAACCGGGGGGGGGATGCCACAAGTCCCAATGCAACTTAACAGTCCTTTCCACCACCACCCCCATCCCCAGTTCCTAGTCTGACTCTCTCTACACCTCAGAACCCCACTCATCGTGTGGCAGTCCTCCACAGTTTCCCCGGGCGTAATAATGACATGCGTGTGGTCGTGTAACGGCTCTGTGAAATCAGAGGTTACCCTTTCTTTGGGTCTGTATACCTCTTAACAGTGGACGGTATTTCTGCAATCAACACTGATTGCTTGAAGATGCCAAAATAAGCACACATTTTCTTTTCTTTTTAAAAAATAAGTGTGTGGCTGGTGGTTACCGTACTATCTGCATGGTTACATGGTCTTGCTTGGGTAAGGGGGCAGAGGGAGAGAGAAACAGTTTTGCTCCTGGAAAGTGGCCCAGAGAAGGAAACAGAAGTCTGAATATTTGAGTCTAGTTGGCAAAAGGCAGCCTTCGGAGACTTTGGAAGGACCCGATGCTGCCTTCAAGATTACTCATGTCTAAGCAGATGTTACAAAAACCGTGCCTCTCTCCTTACAAAAAAAAAAAAAGCAGCATTGCCATTAAAAGCTGCCCTTAGAAGTTCCTACTGCTCGGGGAAGTGGGGGAAATCCAGTAGAGGATCAACCGCCTTCATGACTGGACACCAAATATTCTATTTTGAAAACATCTCATTGGCTATTTTATCAGCTCTGTCCCAAATTGTGCTCCATCTGTTAAAACAAGATTTTCTTGTTTATTTATTTATTTTATTAAACTTCTAGCCTGCCCTCCCCTGCATGGCAAAGCTCAGGGCAGGTTAAATATATACATGAGCCGCGGTGGCTCAGAGGTTAAGATGCTGAACTTCAGACTGGAAGGTCGGTAGTTCGGCAGTTTGAGACCCGAGTGCCACGTGACGAAGTGAGCTCCCATCTCTGGCCCCAGCTCCTGCCAACCTAGCAGTTCAAAAGCAAGAAATTGCAAGTAGATAAATAGGTACTGCTTCAGTGGGAAGGTAACAGCATTCCATGCACCTCAGCGTTTAGTCATGCTGGCCACATGACCATGGAGACATCTTCAAACAGTGCTGGTTCTTCAGTTTGGAAATGGAGATGAGGACCACATCCCTAGACTTACTTTTGAGCAAGGGAAACCTTTACCTTTACTTACTCAAAAATGTGGAATTGCTAAAGAAGAAGAAGAAGAAGAGATTGGATTTATACCCCGCCCTTCACTACCCAGAGGAGTCTCAGAGCGGCTTACAAACTCCTTTCCCTTCCCCTCCCCACAGCAGACACCCTGTGAGGTAGGTGGGGCTGAGAGAACTCTTGACAGAAACTGCTCTTTTTCAAGAACAGCTCTTATCAGAACTATGGCTTGCCCAAGGTCATCCAGCCAGGTGCAAGTGGAGGAGTGGGGAATCAAACCCGGTACTCCCAGGTTAGAGTCCGCACACTTAACCACTATACCAAACTGGCTCTCGAGCCCAGGTGTTATGGCTACTGTTGGATAAAAATGATTGTGTCACCCTCTCAGTGGCAAAATTCATAGGCACAATAACCACATATTATACTGAGTAAGGTCTTTTAAAATAATTTTTGTTTCTGACTTCTGCTTAAGGTGAAAGTTGTATGAGCAGTACTAGACAGACAGACAGACCGACAGACAGACAGATAGATAATACAACGATACACAACCACAATATAACAATATGATACAAAAATAATGGATTACAATAAAACAATCAGCAATATCAATAAATTGTTAAAGTCCAATTGTAAAATTATTTCATTTCATTTGTGGTGCCAATACAGCTATTTCTGAGGCCGCTCTGTATATGTGAGTAACAGATGGCAAGTCAATGCTGCGGGAGGTGGGTGGTGAGAAGATATATAAAATGAAGATGTGCTGGACACATGCTGGAAATGCACTGGGGAGGCCAATACTGGTAGAGTTCCACCACCTCAGCCATAGGCCTAGTGGAACATCTCCATTTGACAGGCCCTGCAAAACTGTAACAAGTCCAGCAGGGCCTGGATCTCACCTGAGAGAGTGTTCCACCAGGCCAGTGCCAGAACTGGGCCAGGGACCACCAGCAGATATTGATCTATTGAGCGTAACTCTCCCCTTACTACAGCTATCATTTAGAAGAGAAGAAGAAGAGATTGGATTTATACCTCACTCAAAGTGGCTTACAAACTCCTTTTCCTTCCCCTCCCCACAACAGACACCCTATGAGGTAGGGGGGGCTGAGAGAGCTCTGACTGAAACTGCTCTTTTTCAAGAACAGCTGTGCCAGAACTATGGCTTGCCCAAGGTCATCCAGCAGGTGCAAGTGGAGGAGTGGGGAATCAAACCCGGTTCTCCCAGATTAGAGTCCGTGCACTTAACCACTACACCAAACTGGCTTAGTGTTATGAACATATAATTTGCATGGAACTGTGGTGTTAGAGGCCTCTCTATTTATAGATTTAACATACAAAGGGCAGGAACTAGGGATTTCAGTGGGGAAAATCAGGGAGCCCACTTTCTGCACAAGTATGGTCGCTTGCCAGTGCTCGCTTCCTCTTTGTTACAGTATAGCACAACCACTGAAAGTGGCCAGAACAGGTATTGCGGTTAGCAACAAAGTAAGAGGTGGGTGACTATGGTTGCCAGCCTCCAGGTGGAGCCTGGGGATCTCCCACTTTTACAACTGATCTCCAGCTGACAGAAATCAGCTCTCCTGGGGGAAATGGCTGCTTTGAAGGGTGGACTCTATGGCGTTTTACTATGCTGAGGCCCCTCCCCAAACCCCTCCCTCTCCTGTATCCACCCCCAAAGTCTCCAGGTATTTTCCAACCCAGACCTGGCAACCCTAGGTGACTCAGCTGGGTTCATTCTGGTCCAGTCTGGCTCTGGCACACTCTTCAGTCTCAGCAGTTGGTAGTTCATGCCATACTGTTCTCAGATGGTTTGTCCTTTCTCACCATTAACTTGTTGGCTGGCTTAACAACAGGTATTACAAATCTCCTGCTTTAGTGGGAAACTTCCCCCCTGGCAGTCTGAGACCCCTGCCACTTCTTGCTAGGGCAGTGGGGAGGAAATGGGGGGAATGGTGATCACTTCCAGCATGAACGGAAAGTTACATTAAATCATCAGGCTGATGCTGATTCACCCCAAACTCTATGCTAAAATATAGTACAATCATAGAGCTTGGGGTACATGCTAGAGCAGGGGTGTCAAACATGCGGCCCAGGGGACCGATTAGGCCCCCAGAGGGCTTCTATCAGGCCCGCAGTGGAACTGGCTGACTTCCACTTCTAATTCCAGTTCTGCTGCTGCTGTATCATCATAGGTTTGCAGCTTACTGATACACACCCGAAAAGCATACTCAAGACTGCAACAGCACAGACATTTTGACGCAATAATTCAGAGCAAGAGGTGTCAATTATCAGACACTGTTAAATAAACAAAATATTGCAAGAGTGCTAATGTTTTAAGCATGTTTTTATCTTGAGTAAAAAAACCTCTTTGTGTTTGTGTCCTTTATAAAGTTTATATCTCTGCTACCTGGCATTACATTTTATGACACACATGGCCCCACCCAACAAGGTCTCATTTATGTCTGATCTGGCCTTCATAACAAATGAGTTCGACACCCCTGTGCTAGAGCATTGCCCCAAACAGTTAACATCACTTCCTGTTCACACTGGAAGTAACCTTGTAACACTGGAAGATGCCAGATGGGAATAAGGTTGTCAGGTCCTATTGGGCAGCCAATGGGGGGCACCCAGGTCCTTTCTGGGATCTTCTTCTGCATGCTTGAAGCACGTCTGATGTGATGATGTCACCTGGAAGTGACATCATCATGTTGCCAGCGCCGGGGGGTGATGCTCTAGTTTTTGGGCAAAACTCTATAGGTTTTTTGCCTTCAAAACCATAGAATTTGCCAAAAAACTAGAGCGTCACCCCCAATGTCGGCAATGTGATGACATCTCTTCTGAGTGACGTCATTGTGTTGGGGGCATTGCACATCAACGTCCCTGTTTGGGGGTAAGGTTTCCAGTTTTGTGTAGTGGTTAAGTGTGCGGACTTTAATCTGGGAGAACTGGGTTGATTCCCCACTCCTCCACTTGCAGCTGCTGGATGACCTTGGGGAAGCCATAGTTCTGTCAGAGCTGTTCTTGAAGAGGAGTTTCTGTCAGAGCTCTCTCAGCCCCCACTACCTCATAGGGTGTCTGTTGTGGGGAGGGGAAGGGAAAGGAGTTTGTAAGTCACTCTGAGACTCCAAGTGAAGGGCGGGGTATAAACCCAATCTCTTCTTCTTCTTCTTCTTCTTCTTCTTCTTCTTCTTCTTCTTCTTCTTCTTCTTCTTCTTCTTCTTCCACCAGCCAGCTGGCCAGTGGCAGATCAAAGCCCTCAAAAGTGGGGGAAGCCCCGCCAGGACCTGGGGGCTGGGAACCCTAGATGGGTAGGCCCCTGCCCCCCAAATTCTCCCTCTAGCAATTCTACTTAATGACCAGTCTTATCCCACAGAGGAAAGTGGGGAAGATCCTGCTAGTTGGCTAGCAACAGCTGAGTAAGATCTGGCAGAGTTTTGTTTCTCCCAGGCTTACAGGTACTCAAGACATGGCATGTCCAGAGGAGTAAGCCCTTGGGCAGGAGGCAAAGCGCTCTTGGCTTGACAGTTGTAGCCTAGTGCTTGGATGAAGATTTTTTTAGCAGACACAAAGAGAGATCCGATGTGTGTTCAGAAGCTTCCTCCCTACACTAAGCAGAAATTAAAATGACAGTGTAGTAACAGGAAGAACAACAAGGATGTGTCAGTAAGGACAGGAAAAAAATAATGTGAGAAATAATATCATGGCAATAGGCATGAAGAAACAGCCAGAAATACAGAGCTACATCTACTGGAGGAATAAAGAGGACACAGTTATTAGAATTAGTATATGTAAGGATTGTGAGAAAATGGGTGCCTCCTCTATATACTCCTTTCACTCCAGGCAGTCTTCTCCACAAGGTCATATGGTGGAACTATGGCAATTATCCTAGGAATATTATCTACTAAGTTCTCTGCATAAACATGCTTAGGACATCATTCCATGCATGTGTTTCTAATGTACCAGTGAAGTCAGTGTGAGAGATACTGGCCACTTGTGGCCTGTACAACATGCCCAGCTACCAAAATAATCCAATGCAGAACTCTCCACCCATTTTGGACCAGAAGTTCAGAACTGTGTGGACCCTCTTAAAAATGTGGGCACTCTCTGCAAGAGTGATATAAAGTTCTGGCAGAGCATAATGAAGCACCTCCAGGAATTTCACACATGAATGTTCAAGGTTGTCTTTGGTGGCTATGCTTAGAAGTTCTGGAAAGGTAGGGAAGAAATATCTCCAGTACCAAGTGCAATAAGACCCCTGCGCTGGTGCCTTTTCATCCAAGAGAGTTGCCAAGACTTTTTGGCTTAGATCCTTCTGGGGGGGCAATTTTAACCAATTCCTCCGTTCCCCACCTCCTGAAATGCTGCTCCTGGGGGAATGTGAGACCCCTGGAAATAGCTTAAGGGGGAGTTGGAGGTCTCCTGTGAGAAGGGGAGAATCAATGAAAACCACTCTTCTCCTTGTGTCTGTGGAAATCTAGCTGGGCTCCATGTCTTTGGCTACATTTATATTTGGAAGGCCCCTGCCTGGGAAAGATGTTGTTGATACCCATTCAGCCATTTTGAGGTATATACCAAGTGAACTTTTCTGCTCTAGGAATGAGTTTTGAAAAATTCAAATGTATTGCCCATAGTTGTGGTTACTGACAATGGGCCAGACTTCATTAGCTGTGTATTTAGAGAATTCCTGAGCAAATCCCATGCCATACTTCTAATTGTATAACTGGATGGCGGAGATGAAAAAGATGACTAATGTGAATTTGGTAGCAAAGCTGACTCAATCTCTTTTGAAATATAGAAACACACCCCAAACCACCATGGGTGTGCATCCAGTGCAGTTATTGATGGGAAGGAAGATAAAGACTCATACGGAGCTGGTGTATTTCCATATGGAGGTGAAAGTATGCAAAAAACAGAAATACAGCCTTGATGATTAAGCCAAAGAGTTACACTTGAGGGTGTGCAGGGAAGATGTCCTCCATGCTGAAAGAGAGTCCCGTTTCTGAGGAAAGCCATTATCCAGGGAGAGAAAGAAAAAAATCCTAATTTTACAGTCTGCATCCAGGTTCTAAATCCAGGTAGAGGAATGCAGTAATCTCAGATGAAATCTGAGGTGAAATTTAGAGTCTGTGGACTGGTACAAAACTCTTCCATAAGAACATAAGAACATAAGAGAAGCCAATGTTGAATCAGGCCAATGGCCCATCTAGTCCAACACTCTGTCTTCCCTTAGACTTTTACTTCTAGGTCCTTGAACTATATTATTCTCACAATAAACCACTGGCTTTGTACTTTGTATTTATATACAACAAAAAAGAAGGCATATCTGTAATTGTCACAAGCAACTCCTAGCAACTACGGGACAAACAAAGGTGGTTTGCCATTACCTTCCTCGGCAAAGCAACCTCCATCTTCACGGAGGTCTCCCATCCAACCCTGCTTAGCTTCCATGTTTTGACAAATTCAAGCTAAGCTGTGCTGTTCAGGCTGCCATTGATATGGGGTACTAAACCCTTCACCGGCATCTGTTGGTTGTTGTAGGACAATATTATTAAGTCCACCTTGCCACAATGGCCAGGAGAGGCAGAGGAGTAGAAGCACCAGGACAGAGAGGGGAGGCAGCGGGACAGGGTCCAGTTTTATCATTGACTATGTTTCCGGCAAAGAAGGGAACACGTGAAAAATCAAATATAAATGTTAAAAAAAAAACCAATGAAATTATTTTTAAAATTCATTTGATACTTTGTTTTTGCACTGCTTGATATCCTTAAGGTTCAGGTAGCCCAGTTTTTCATATAAAGTAAAGGTAAAGGTTTCCTTTGCTCAAAAGCCAGTCGGTTCCATCTCTAGGGTGCAGTGCTCATCTCCGTTTCCAAGCCGAAGAGCCAGCGCTGTCCGAAGACATGGCCAGCATGACTAGACGCTTGCATGAATAGACGCCGAGGCCGGCATTGCTAGATGCTGAGTCACACAGAATGCTGTTACCTTCCCACCAAAGCAGTACCTATTTATCTACTTGCAATTTCTTGCTTTCGAACTGCTAGGTTGGCAGGAGCTGGGATCAGAGACAGGAGCTCACTCCATCATGCGGCACTTCCAGTCTGCAGTTCAGCGTCTTAACCACTGAGCACTTAACCATCGCAGCTCTCAGTTTTTCACATACCAAAACTCAGAAGCAACCAAAACATACAGGCCACTGGTAAGGGAATAACACCAATGCCTTTCCCTGCACCATTCTGGATTTCACCTCTGCATATAAACCTTAGGAAGCCTGGGTTAAGAGGAATACACAAAACCTTTCTTAGCCTTTGCCAATTTCCTGCCATTGAGATTGGCTGCAGAAGGGAAGGTGGCACGGTACAGCCCAATCTCATCAGATCTTGGAAGCTAAGCGGGGTGGGTGTGTGGATGGAAGACCACCGAGGAAGGCTCTGCAGAGGAAGGCCATGGCAAACCACCTCTGCTTCTCACTAGCCTTGAAAACCCCAAGCTGGCGTCACCCCAAGTTGGTTGCAACTTGACAGCATATGTATGTACGTACATACATACATACATACATACATACATACATACATACATAACTGTAACCCTATGCATACTTGGAAACAGGGCCCTTTTTGTAGCAGGAACTCCTTTGCATATTAGGTAACACACCCCTAATGTAGCCAATCCTCCAAGAGCTTACAGAGCTCTTCTTACAGGGGTGACTGTAAGCTCCTGGAGGATTGGCTACATTAGGGGTGTGTCACCTAATATGCAAAGGAGTTCCTGCTACAAAAAGAGCCCTGCTTGGAAATAAGTCACAAACAGTGTTCCCTCTAAACTGAGTTAGTGTGAGCTAGCTCACAGTTTTTTAGCCTCCTGCGCACACCTTTTTGTCTTAGCTCAGGAAGGATGGCTCCAGAACAAACTAATTTATGCAGCAGCCAAATCACCTGCTCATAACTTTAACGCCAGTTGCTCACAAAGTAGAATTTTTGCTCACAGGGCTCCACAGCTTAGAGGGAACTTTGGTCACAAAGGGACTTACTTCTGAGCCATAGAAAAGTGTAACCGCCTTAAAGACTAACACAATTTGTGGCAGGGGTACGAGCTTTCGTGAGTCACCGCTCACTTTTTCAGATACAGCTGGAATGTGAGTCCACCTGTCCTGTAGATTGGAAAGTGGAGTGATTTCAGATGCCAAATGACTTCTCCATGCCTACTACCTCTCTGCATATCACACTTAACCCAACCACACCTTCTATTGTCATTTGCCTGCTAATGTCATTTGGCATCTGAAATCACTCCACTTTCCAATATATAGGACAGATGGACTCCCATTCTAGCTGTTATCTGAAGAAGTGAGCAGTGACTCAGGAAAGCTCCTCCCCTGCCACAACTGTTGTGAATCTTTAAGGAGCTCCTGGACTCTTGCCTCTTTTCTGCTGCTACAGACAGACTGACACGGCTACCCGCCTGGATCTTACTTCTGAGTAAACATACATTGGGTCAGGCCGCGTGACTCCTTTCCTTCACAAGCCACATGAGTGTGTGTATGCATATAAACAGAGATATACCTACACATTTGTATACTTTGCGATCCCATTAATCAAGATGTCCCCGGGACACCAGCCTTGGACCTTTGACCTTGTCCACTGCTGTACTCTTCATGCATGAAGCCTTATGGTACAGCCCAGCAGTAGGGCAACGCCAGGAGTTGAGGACAGCTTGATGACATGGATAGCTCTGGACAGGAGAAGCGGCTGCCCCCAAGGAGACGTTCAGCATCAGTGACGAACATCTACAAGCCTCTACTGGCAGTCATGGCAGATGTAGCCAGCAGCGCAATGAACCACGCTGTTGCTTCCCTTATGAAGTTCTCAGATGATTGATTAGTATGTACAGAGGAGCCATCCTGGGTTTGTCAGAAGGGGTGAAGAGACATAAAACAGCATGTGTGTTTTTTTAACAACAACAAAAAATTCTCACCCCCACGTCCATGCAAAGCTGGGATGGTTACAATATAGCCTTTTCTTTTCTTTTTTTTCTTTAGATGTAGTTTTGCATCAATTTCTGCCTCTGATTTTAGTGTCTAAAAGTGCAATCCCATGCAGAGGGCCATTAGATTGGACTAATTTTGCATAAGTTTGCATGGTAAGACTGAGAGTTGTCCCACTTTTTTCAGCATGGAATGCCCAGGGAGGCGAGAGAAGGAAGCCGGCCTGCAAGTCCCAGAAGCAATGAGAACAGGAAATCAAGATGTCCTCTGGGTTTAGGCTTGATGCGTAAGTGAACTGCAGCAGCCCATTATGGCTTGGGGAGGGGAAAGTTCAATGACAGTCAAACTCGCTATCATTATCCATGCTCTTCCAGTTTCCGGCATCCTCCCAGATACTAAATACTCCATTTTTAGAAACTGTGAGTCATAGATTGGTGCGATGTGTCAAAAGCTTCCCTGTTACCTGATGCCCGTAGTTTTGGAATCTAGAAAACAGGATCTAGAAAACGGGAATCTAAATACCCATATTGTTGCTGCAGGAAGGAGCGCGGAGACTCTTTTATTCCAGCAAAGTTTTATTCTAGTAAAAAGCTACATACATTGAATCAGAGGGCAAACGTGACCGTTACTCAACATGGAGCCGTTGCTGGAAATGGTGGCCTCACTTTGGGGTCCTCCCCCATGATGCTGAGGCCCCTTTACTCATGTTGTCCCTTCGTCACACTGCATATTTCCCTGCCATATCACTGGCTGCCGACATAAAGGAACATGTAACGTGATGACATCATGACACAGGGACATAAACATGAAGGCTGTGGAAGATCAGTAGTTCAGCAGTTCAAGACCCGAGAGTGCTGCATGACAGGGTGAGCTCCTGTCTCTAGTTCCAGCTCCTGCCAACCTAGCAGTTCGGAAGAAAGAAATTGCAAGTAGATAAATAGGTACCACTTCGGTGGGAAGGTAACAGCGTTCCGTGTGCCTTGGTGTTTAGTCATGCCGGCCACATGACCATGGAAACGTCTTCAGACAGCACTGGCTCTTCGGCTTTGAAATGGAGATGAGCACCGCAACCCTAGAGTCGGATTCGACTGGCTTTCGAGCAAGGAAACCTTTACTTTTACCTTTACCTGTTTTGTCATTTTTTTCTGCCCTAAGTCTTGCCTTGAAGTCACTCCGTTTCACATTTTTCTTCCATGTTAGGACATAACGCTGGATAGAGAAAGAAGCAATGGAAGCAGAGGGTTGCAGGGTTAGCGATACACAGTTTAGGGGCGCCCAGCTTGAACGGGGAGCTGGCCATGGTGCCACTAGGGGTAGTAGCAGCATACCTGTGTTCTTATCAAGCATCTTATATCTGTTTGTTTTTATTTGTTTATTTATTTATTTGCTCTATATCTCGCCTTCCCCGGCTAGTGGGCTCAGGGTGGGTCAGAACAGGTCATTTCACAGTAAAAACAATATTAAAACATACAATTTAAATCCAGTTGAGAGCCAGTTTGGAGTAGTGGTTAAGTGAGTGGACGGGGTTTGATTCCCCACTCCTCCACTTGCACCTGCTGGATGACCTCAGGCAAGCCATAATTCTGTCAGAGCTCTTCTTGAAAGAGTGGTTTCTCTCAGAGCTCTCTCAGCCCCACCTACCTCACAGAGTGTCTGTTGTAGGGAGGGGAAGGTAAAGGAGTTTGTAAGCTGCTCTGAGACTCCAAGTGAAGGGCAGGGTATAAATCCAATCTCTTCTCCTTCTCCTCTTCAATTTAAAATCAATTCGGAATAAGATGGCAGGCCAGTTCATGGCAATCCAGAGTGCCTCCTACATGATCAAGGCATCCAGTTCACTGGAAGATGCTGTGCAGATCTCTATAGCATCACAGGGCCATTAAATAGGGCAGTATGAGCAGGGGAGGCCGAGACGATTGGACGTTTGCTGCCTCAACCGAAGGCCTGGAGGAACAGCTCCATTTTACAGGCCCTGCGGAATTGTAATAGATCCCACAGGGCTCTGATCTCAAGTGTGTTCTTCTGAATGTGAGAGGACCAAACAAGGTATGGAAGGGAACATAGAGGGGATTTTTCATTTGAGACCCTCAGGCGCCTCTCAGCAGCTCTGTGTGGAAGACATATCCATGACCTTCTGCTGACCAGATCAGCACATCAAGCCGGTGCCTTTCAAGAAAGGGCTCTACCTCACCTGTAGGGGGAAAAACTTGAAAAACAGCCATTCCAGTTGAAAAGACGTGATTTGCATGCCAGGTGACCATCAGGCTACTGGAACAAGTAGTTAAAGATTGGAATGACTACTGGTGAAGTTCTTCAAGCTTTATCTGATTGCCTTTATGACTCAGGAAGGAACTTGTCTCTTCTGACCTCTTGCTTGTTTTCTTCTCGGACATGGCAGCAGCTGGCGGGGGAGGCAAACATCCGACCTGGTTGACCTCCAAGCAGAGAAGATCGTGCTTGAAAGCACAGGCTCTTCAAGGCTGCGCAACTGGGGCTTAAGGGTATGATTTTTCAAACACGTAGTAAGCTTGGTGTAAATGACTTGGCCACCAATGGGTCATTGGAGCAGCATACAGTGACAGAACTGCAGTTTATCAGGAAGCCAGGCTGCCTCTGCAAACAGCAGGTCTGTCCTCCTTTGTAATGTGGTGTTGTGACTGAAATTGTTACCCCACCAACAGGAGCCAATGGTATGAACAAGAGACTGGTCAAGCAGAACCTCAAGACACAAAGTAAGGTGAAGTAGCAGGGTAAAGCTGAAACAAGAGTATTGTTTCTGCCAGCACTACTATGCTTCTCAGAATATGGATGCTTTTACACATGGTAAATGATGTGCTTTCAATCTATGTTCAATGCATTTTAGTGTTTTTTTGCGAGAGGATTTTACCATTTCACAAAGGGCTTTTCAGCATTCTTCTTTTTTCCCCCTGTTCCACATGTGTTTTGCTCCCTCTAGTGGTCAATTTGATATTAGCTTGGATTATGTCCAGTGTGTCTCCCTGTACATTTAAACTGCAGGTTTTTATGCCGAACATTAACGGTGTGGTATCAAGTCGACCACTAGAGGGAGCAAAACACATGCCGAACAAGAGAGAAGAACCCTGAAGGAACAAGAACTTACAAGTGAGGAAAATGAGAATGTGGAAAAGCCCACAGTAAAATTCAGTTGGAAAGTGCGTTGTAATTAGGCTGAAAGTACATTGTGCAGTGTGTGAAAGTGCAGTATTTCCACACTGACAATTTTTCATTTGTTGGGTGGTAAAATGCAAAGGTTCTTGCCACACCACAAACAATATTCATGGCCAGTTCTTCACAAACAGTTAACGTGCACCCTAGAATTCACTTCAGCATACCAAGGTCATACAAGATCTGAGTCATATGAATAGCTACTTGTTGAGGCTCAAATACTGGCAGAGAGTCCCCAGAGGTTTTTGGCTTCTTGACAGGCCACAGCCTCAGCAGGGAACTAGAGAACTAGAGAAATTCACTGCTCTGTTATCTCCAGTGTCTTTCTGGCCAGAAAATGGGACCTGCCCCCAGAATCTTGAGCAGGTAGTGATGGGCAACTCAACTCCTCCTTCACACGTTGACACCATTTTGTAGAAGAAGAAGAAGAAGAAGAAGAAGAAGAAGAAGAAGAAGAAGAAGAAGAAGAAGAAGAAGAAGAAGAAGAAGAAGAAGAAGAAGAAGAAGAAGAAGAAGAAGAAGAAGAAGAAGAGGAGTTTGGATTTATACCCCGCCCTTCACTGCCCAAAGGCATCTCAGTGTGGCTTACAAACTCCTTTCCCTTCCCCTCCCCACAACAGACACCCTGTGAGGTAGGTGGGGCTGAGAGAACTTCTAACAGAAACTGTCCTTGAGAGAACAGCTGTGCCAGAGCTTGTGACTGACCCAAGGTCACATCAGCAGGTGCAAGTGGAGGAGTGGGGAATCAAACCCGGTTCTCCCAGATAGAATTCCGCACACTTAACCACTACACCAAACTGACTAAGAGTGTTTAGCATCAGTATAGATATCTGCCATAAAAAATGGTGGGACTTGAAAGTGCTTCACCTTGGACAGAGCAACCTGTACTTGAAGAAATATGACTTTGTTTAGGCTACAGGTACTTTACACTCAGCCAAACGGTCATTACGGAGAGAACAAATATTTTCTGTGACTTCAAAAATATACTGGGGAGTTTCCAGTTTTGTGAAATGTCAAGGAATTTTGAAAGTGTGTTGAGTTCATTACCCTTTCCTTGCCATTTAATTTTAAATCTGTGTTTTGTAATGTTTTCCCATGGTTCCCTCCACACATATGCCATTTTATTAACATGTCTTGCTTAGGGTTGCCAGCCCTGGAATTACATCTGATCTCCAGGTGATAAAGATCAGTTCACCTGGAGAAAATGGCCACTGTGGAAGGTGGAGGATATGATACCTGATTGAAGTCCCTCCCCTCCCCAAACCCCGCCTCCCTCAGGCTTCACCCCCAAAATCTCCAGGTGTTCCCCAGCCCAGAGCTGGCAATCCTAGTCTTGCTAGTGGTTGGTGTGTGATCATCTATCAAAATCTGTCAAAGTCGGCCTTCATTAACTTGTCAACACTGGCCAAAAAGGTGTTTGGGCTCAATCATGGGAGTGATCAAATTGTTAGACTGTTTCTAGAACTCAGAAAGCTGAACTTTCGCAAGTAAGTTATCCATGACACTCAGATTTCCAGAAAAATCTGAAAACCATAGATTTTATTTATTTATTTATTTTATTTCATTAGATTTTTACCCCTCCCTCTCAGCAGAACTGGCTTAGGCTCTTAATATATTACTGATATTGGAACACTGGTAGAAAATATCCAACTTGACAGACCTTAAGCTGAGCTGTAGGTGAGACATTGATGGTTGGATCAGACCAGTGGTCCATCTAGTCCAGGATCCTGTCTCACACAGTGGCCAACCAGTTCCTCTGGAGGTCCAACAACAGGGCATAGAGGTCAAGGTCTTCCCCTGATGTTGTCTCCTGGCACTGGTATTCAGAGGTTTATTGCCTCTGAACTTGGAGGTTCCTTTTGGTCACGATGGCTAATAGCCATTGATAGACCTATCCTCCCTGAATCCCTTTTAAAGCCATCTGTGCCTGCGGCCATCTCAATATATGCACTGGTTTGACATACAGTTGATCCTTATCTGCATGCAGACATTTACAGCTCTGTGCATTGTACTCCAGCAGAGGGGAATGAGATCATGCCTCCTAGCCCCATTGGTCAAGGTCCACAATGTAAATCTACAGCAAGCCCTATGTGCATACAATTGTACACATGTAGGCTTATCCATGTGACCAAGGCCATTTTTTAAAATGCAGCTATCAGGAACAAAGCCAATGAACTTCTCTACACATGTATGGTGTCCCAAGTTTTTAAATGTCTTCCCGGGGCTAATAGGTACTTTTCATGAGAAAGATAATAAGAATTGCCTTGTCAGATAAGATCAGGCTTCCAAAACATGGACTCTAGATGTCTCTAGAAGCTCACAAGAAGTCTGTGAAAAGGACTGTCATTCCCTATAGTTTGTCCCTGGCACGCAATACGTTGAAAATGGAAATTCCATTTAGTAATCCATTCCTGAAATTGTCCTCTATGAGTTTGTCTAACTCATTTAAACCAGTGGCTAGCACCACATCTTGCAATACTTAGTGTCATCCATTACCTCATGCACTATGCAGGGAAAATACTTTGTCCGTCTGTCCTGACTCATACTGCCAGTCAACTTCAACTAGAGTGCCTCCCACCCTGGTAGGGTATTTTGAAGGAAGGAGAAAAACATGTATCTATCTATCAATCTATAATCATCATCATCAACAACAACAACAACAACTGTATTTATGCATTGCCCAGTCCCTGCCACAGCAGTGTTCTGGGCGATATATAGTATTCATAAAACAGAAACAAGATAAAACCAATTAAAACATTAATAAAACTACTGAGATTCCCTTACTGGCTGGTTAAGACTGAAGTGGAAAGTCCCTAAGACCTATGAATAGCTGTCCTCTGGGCGTGTCTGATGTAGACAAAGTCAGGAAATCTCAGAACTCTCGCATACTGCTCTTCTTACGTAAAAGCTCTCCAGAGATCTTCTGATAAGCTCGAATTCATGTTGACTAAGCAACCAAAGATTGAAGTCATTTTGTCTAAATGCTAGCTTGACTGCCCAGAACCTGCTGGGGTTAATTTATATAGCTTGACTTTTTAAATTGATGTATGAATACAATAACATTGGACAGATTTCATGAGACATATGGACCTTCCTTAGATGAAGAGGTCCCCCGATCCATTTTGATATTTTTCCATTAACAGGACACAAGCATCATCTCTGTGGGTCTGGTGCAAGCATAACACTGCCCCCCACCCCACCCTTACAATCTCATGTGTTTATTAGGGCTGCCAGCTCTGGTTTGGGAAATACCTGGTTATTTTGGAGGTGAAGTCTGAGAAGGGTGGGGTTTGGCGAGGGGAGGGACTTCAGTGGGAATACAGTCCATCATCCAAAGCAGCCATTTTCTCCAGGTGAACTGATCTCTGTTGCCTGGAGATCAGTTGTAATAGCAGAAGATCTCCAGCCAGCACCTGGAGTCTGGCAACCCTACGTTTCATGAAGAGGTTTTCCAGCTCTGGGTTGGGAAATATCTGGAGATGTGGAGCCTGAGGAGGGCAGGGTTTGGGGAGTGGAAGGACCGGAGCAGGGTATAGTGCCATAAAGTCCACCCTCCAAACCAGCCATTTTCTCCAGGTAGGATGGCAGACCTCCAGGTGTGAATGGGGGTCCCCCAGTTTCAGACACTCCTCTCTGCCCCCCCAATGACTCCCCCAAACAGGTAAGACACTGGAAATCAATGTGATGTGCCTACGTGACCCAGAAGTGGTGAAGGTATGTTGATGACATGAGTGGAGTGATGCTCAGAGTTTGGGCAAAACTCGATAGTAGAAGCTAATTCTACCACAGAATTTGCCCAAAACCCAGAGCATCACCCCCACCCCCGACATGCTTATGTCACTTCCAGGTCACGTAGGCATGTCAAGTTTATTTTCAGCATTCCTCCCAGCTCCCAGGAAGTTCACGCCCCATGCCCTGCTGGCAACCTTATCTCCATGGGAACAGATCTTGGTCATCTGGAGATCAATTGTAATAGGGGGAGATCTTTGGGTGCCACCCAGAGGTTGGCAATCCTAGTCATGGTTTTAAAAAATATTTAATTTCCGAAAGGTCGTCAAGAGACCTATTGTGGTTATGCCTTGGCAGGCTCCGACTCCCCCCCCCGCCTTCCTTCTATGCTTTAATTAATGAATAGGTGTAAATTTGTAAGATACAAGACTGAAAAGATGTGAGCTCCACACACCTGCAATCTGAGCCTACTACGGTTGACAGATCCAGGTTGGGAAACTCTTGAAGATTTGGGGGCGGTGCCTGAGGAGGGCAGGGCCCTCAGCAGGGTACAATGCCATAGAGTCCATCCTCCAAAGCATCCCTTTTCTCCAAGGGGACTGATCTCTGTCCACTGGCGATGAGCAGTAATTCTGGGGGATTATCCAGGTCCCACCTGGAGGCTGGCATCCCTAGAGCCTGCACATAACTGCAGACACACACACAGATACACTTTAAAAAAAATTACTACCATGTCACTGCTGCTTTGCATAGAAGTTCAGGTAATTAGCAACTCCAAATCCAGGATAATTATTATAAAGTCCTCTTATATAGGAATGAATCAGGCAAAGGCTAATTTGAAGATTGCAGCCACCAGACTCTCCAAACAGCTGTTGGAGTTGGAGCGGTTTGTAACTTTCTTTCTTTTTCTTTTTTTTAAGATTACAAAACCATCTATTCTGTTGCAAACAAATCATCTCCACTGAATTATGGAAAATAGTAAAGAGACTAATGAGGTAAACATAAATTTCCCAGGCTTTTGATTATTATTTCTTCCTGATGGCAGCTGCACATAAGATGGGGAAACGAGGTATGGGTTGGATTGGAGATGTCGCCCCCCCCCACACACTTAGTCCAAGACATCTGTGCCGGTTGCCTTTAGTTTCCCGTCGGGGGCATGAGAAGGAGTGTCCAATTCTGAGTGTTGACATGATTTGTCAAGACCTCCATTGTATACCTTTGCAGTGATGTGACCCGGGACGGTGATGCTAAACAAACGTGCTCCTCAAGTAGCCAGTGGCAGCCATCCCTAAATTGCCACTCCGAACTATAAATAATGGCACATATTGCGTGCATTGACGACTGTGTTTAGCGGACAAGAACAAAATGATCACGTTCCTGCGAAAATGCATTTTCATCTTGTAAGCCACGTCCTGCTAAACGTAATGTAAACAGCTTTACTCCAAAGTGTGCGGTTTTTTGCCTTGGAAGAGGAGAGGACCCAAATGCCAATCCCAGACACTTTGAAGTCCAGCGTGAAAGTTCAATGGGGGGGGGGGGAGTCAATAACAAATGACTATAATTAAAGATGTGGATTTAAATGAGACTGTCTTGCCGTGGAAGAGAAGCTTCTCCCATATCCATCATTTCAAGATAGATCAAGGTGGACACAGCCGTGTTGGTCTGAAGCAATGCAACAAAGTTGGAGTCCAGTGGCACCTTTAAGACCAACAAATTTTTATTCAAGGTGTGAGCTTTTGTGTGCATGCACCATCAGACGAAAGCTCACATCTTGAAAAAAAATTGTTGGACTTAACGGTGCCACTGGGCTCCGACTTTATTCCCTCATTTCAAGGTTAGTCCTAAAAGGTTCCCTTGCTTGAAAGTCAGTCGAATCCGACTCTAGGGTTGCGGTGCTCATCTCCGTTTCAAAGCCGAAGAGCCAGCGCTGTCCGAGGACGTTTCCGTGGTCATGTGGCCGGCATGACTAAACACCAAGGTGCACGGAACGCTGTTACCTTCCCACCAAAGTGGTACCTATTTATCTACTTGCAATTTCTTGCTTTCGAACTGCTAGGTTGGCAGGAGCTGGAACTAGAGACAGGAGCTCATCCCATCATGCGGCACCCGGGTCTCGAACTGCTGAACTACTGACCTTCCACAGCCTGCAGTTCAGCATCTTAACCACTTGAGCCACCGCAGCAGGTTAGTCCACTGAACACAATACTATCGCACACAGCTGGGAAATAAGACGGGCATTTTCAGTCTTCTAAAATTTCTCCTAGGGTTCCCAACACTGCCTCTGCAAGACCAGGAGATTTGGGGAGGGGATGCCTGGGGAGGATGGAGTTTGGAAATGGTATTATGTCAGTTCAGGGGGACACTCTCCCCCTGTCATTTAAAAGAAGAAGACTCCCCTCCCCAATGCACTCATGCACGCATAGAACCACACACAAATCAGGGCACCTCCAGAGAGATGGACTTTTCATCCCTCCCACATTCCAATGCCAACACCCTTCCCCCTCCTCAATCTTAGCAAAAATGGACCAAAAGTTATCCCTCAGTTATTTGCAGCAGGTTTGGGATCCCATCTTGTTACCCCAACTGGCTCTTCTTTTCTACCCCATTCTGCTGCACTTCTCCTGTCTGGTCAATATCCCTCCCCGGAGCTACCCTGCCCTCTTCAGGAAGCGGGCTTGTATGTCCTCAATTCTCCCCTTTGTTTCCTCCCTTAGTAGCAGGTAATCGGTTAGGGGAAGGGTTGAAACTGTGTTCGGTACTTTACATTTCCTCTCTGTAGCACCTCTGTTTTTATTCGTCTGATTTTTAATTCAAGAAATTTCTTTCCTTGGTGAAGAAGCTTATTCCCCTTCATTTCTTTTGAGTGTTGGTCTGTATTTCAACCCTGGTATACTCAGGTTACGTTCTCAGTCATTAATGCCCCACAATACACGTTTTCTTTTTGCTAGCAAGAGGACGTTTTTGCTAGCTACAGGGCCTGCATGTGCTCAAGTGATTGGGGTAACAACCGCTGTTCCCCTAATCTCCAGCTAAAAGGGTCAAGTAGTAGGAAAGGCTTGCCAGTCCCCAGGTGGGGGTGGGAGATCCCCTGATTTTGTGGCCCCTGCCCTGTTGCCGGCCAGCTGACTGGCAGGGGAAACCCACCCCGAAACAGACATCCCCATGTGACGTCGACAACATGCTGATATCACTTTTGGAAGTGACATCATTGTGTCGGTGATGTCAGGGGCGACACTCTACTTTTTGGGCAAAACTGTATGGTTTGTAGCCATTTTTATCATAGAGTTTTGCCCGAAAAGTAGAGCATCACCCCGATGTCACCGACATGATGGCGTCAGTTCCGGAAGCAACATCAGCACGTCGCCGATGTCCCTGCCCACCCCCCGGTATGCCCCCCAAATCCCCCTGCTGGCAGGAGGAAGGCACCTGGCAACACTATAGTAGGCTCCTACGAAAGAAACCCACACGAGACCCTGGGAAGTCATTGCCAGGCAGAGAAGACAATGCTGGCCTTGAATGACCCGTGGTTTGACTTACAGGAAGGGAGCTCATGAGTTCTTTGTCATATTTGGCAAATACATGCTTGGTTTCAATCATTTTTTTTTAAAAGCTCTATAATAAAACTTTGTTGAAGGTCTCCCAGTGCATCTACCTTTATTTCCTATGTACTCCATTTGGGTTCCGAAGCATCAGAAATCCTTGCATTGTCAGGGTGGGAGTAGGGATAGTGGTCCTAACCTATTGTCAATAGGACAATCAGTCTGTTGCTCAGATCATACAACTCATCTATCTGAAGTTATCAGGAGAAAAGAGCAAATATGCCTGTTTCTCCACTTCCTTCTAGATCCAGTGTGCTGTAGTGATTAACAGCAGCAGACTCTGCCCTGGAGAAGCGGGTTTGATTCCCCAGTCCTCCACATGAAGCCAGATGGGTGACCTTGGTGTAGTGGTTAAGTTCGGTGTAGTTTGGTGTAGTGGTTAAGTGTGCAGACTCTAATCTGGGAGAACCGGGTTTGATTCCCCACTCCTCCACTTGCAACTGCTGGATGACCTTGGGCAAGCCATAGTTCTAACAAGAGCTGTCCTTGAAAGGACAGTTCTTGAAAGAGCTCTCTCAGCCCCACCTGCCTCACAGGTTATCTGTTGTGGTGGGGAGGGGAAGGGAAGGGAAAGGAGTTTGTAAGCCGCTCTGAGACTCCAAGTAAAGGGCGGGGTATAATTTCAATCTCCTCCTCCTCCTCCTCCTCCTCCTCCTCCTCCTTGGGCCAGTCACAGTTCTGTCAGAGTTCTCTCAGCCCCAACTACCTCACAGGGTGTCTTGTTGTGGAGAGAGGAAGGGAAGGAGATTGTAAGCCTCTCTAAGACTCCAAGTGAAGGGCGGGGTATAAATATACAATTCCTCCTCCTCCTCCTTCTCCTTTTCTTCTTCTTCTTTTCTTCAAAGGCTTTCATCCTCAAATCATAATTTGGCAATAGTTCAATAAGAATATCGTAATTCTCTATTCCTTCTGAAGTAGACAGTATATGGTATAACTTGGAATGCCAGAAGTAACTTTGAATACAATAAGTGAAGTTATTTTATTGCAAGATTGTTCTGGGCTGCTTACTGATTTGTAAGTGTTCTCTGTATCATGAGTACATTCCTACTACTTGTTTTATGGTCACCAAGTGTTTGATCACTAAGCAAAACCCCAAATATAGATGTTTAATTTTATTAGCAAGATGCAATTCACTTGGCAGTCTTAAAGCCATTCCCTGGATGGAAAGAAAGTGTTCTTGTGCTTCTGGAAGCTGTCTCACACGTGTTGTTACATTGTGCCAGGTACAATATATTGGGAGCTTTTATTAATTCTGATGTTCAGAGTTCTAGTAACTATATTATCTTGAAATTGTTGTTTTCTCATGATATGGACCGGTTGCAAGCTGTTGCTAAATTTCCTGCTCATGTTTTAAAATAGTTGTAATGTTTAATAATGTTTTGATTCTGCCCCCTTTTCTGAATCCCAGCAACCTGTGGTTGAAGGGATAGGAAATAATAAAATATTTGTTTTTGTAATGAGGTCATGTGTCTTCTATAGGGATGGGCGTGAACTACATTTTTACAGTTTGGTTCAGTTCGTGGCTCATGGCTGAACCACGAACCAAACCACAAACCATATGCCAATCTGCAAACTGAACTGGTTCATATTGGTTTATGAGCCATTTAAAGTTTAAACCCCTGCTTTCTGCTCCCTGAAGCTTTTCATGGGGAGTAGAAAGCAGGGGTTTCCAAACAGTGAGCGATCAGCTGTTTGGAAATCCCTGCTTTCTGTTCCCCATGGGCTTTTCATGAAGAGCAGAAAGCAGGGGTTGACAAACTGCTACAAACTTCATCAAAGTTCATGGAACTTAGTGAAAGTTCTTCAGTTCGTGAACATTACTTCACGAATCACAAACTGGCCAAAATTTGTGATGAACTTTAGTTTGTCAGCCAGTTCATGCCCATCCCCAGATTTTTAGCCAACTTTTACCCCGTGGAATTCAGGGCAACATATGTGGTTCTCCCACCATTTTATCCACACAACAGCCTTGTGAGGCAGGCTAGACTGAAAGAGGCTGACCTGAGGTTCCCCAGTGAGCTTTATGGCAGAGTGTGGATCTCAGCCTGGGTCTCTCCTGCCCTCCTCTAACATTTTAATCCTTACACCAGCAGAACAGCTTTCCGGGATCCCAGGGAGAGGCCACTGAAGCAGTGCAATGGAACACAGCCTTTCCAAATGCTGCAGGTGTCCCTTCAAAAACTCTCCAGATATTATTTTTTATGATCCCAGCATGCTTCTCTATTACAGAGAATTGTATGTTCTCACAACTCATGTTGCTAACTTGGGTAGCTAGGAAAGTGCTCAGTGGAGTAATGGGAACAAAAATGGGGGGGAGGACGTTGCACAACACAGCAATCTTATTGCCAGGTAATTCCAAGATTGGGCAAATCCCTACAGTATCTTTCAAACTGGTGATGTCACTTCCTGGTAGGGTTGCCAGCTCTGGGTTGGGAAATACCTGGAGATTTTGGGGGTGGAGCCTGGGAAGGGTGGGGTTTGTGACAGGGAGGGAACTCAGCAGGGTACAAATGCCATGGAGGCCACCATCCGAAGCCACCATTTTCTCTAGGGGAACTGATCTCTGTTGCCTGGAGACCAGCTATAATCCCAAGAGATCTCCAGCCACCACACAGAGGTTGGCAGCCCATCTTCTGGGTCTTCACCCGGAAGTGACATCACTGTGCCCCGCATCACTTCCCCTTTGTGTACCCTGCCTGCCAAGGCTCCCAGGATTGCCAGACATATGCCTGACATTTCTAGGGGAGAACCCTATATACTGCCCTGAGCACCTTGGAGGAAGGGCAGAATTAAAATTTTACGGAAAATAAAAAGATGTTTTTGCCATTTTGTCCTCTTCTGGAGTTCATGTGCTTCTCCCTTTTAAAAAACCAGAATGCACTTCATCCCAGCACAGGGCATTTGGATACAGCAGTAGCCCTGGTAAAGCCAGTGCTATTGCCCTGGCAATAAATAAAACACAGGACTTGAAGTACCTTTGAATGGGAACAAATTGGGCACCTGAGCACCAGGGAACTGGCATGGTACCGTGCTTAAAAGAATAAAAGTCATTCTGGGCGCTGCCTGACTCAAATATTGCCTCTAATACAAATTTAGTTGTGGCTTTAGTGAAGCCACACACTGTCTATTTCAGACCTCCGTCAGTAATATGGATGTCATAATGCCAGGTCTACCTTACAATCCTGCTATCGGGATTACAATGTGATAATAGAAGAGCGGCACTCTGAACTCTGAAAATGCTCTGTCAATGCTAAGTATCACAAAGCCAAAATAACAAAGAATTTGACTCTCCAGAGCTTCCACTACCATAAATGTGTCAGTCTTTAGGGTGCCACAGGGTTCTTGGTTCGGCTGCTGCCTACTACGCCTCCGGGATTTATTTTTGTTACCGTGCTATTTATGTAAATATAAGAACAATACAAATCTCAATCTACAGCTGTCAATGAACTGCATGTACAATCCACCCATTCTATTACCAAATGATAACCAAGTTTTACACAACGTAAAATTTCACGTCTTCCACATGCGCCCAGTTTATTGGCGCTCCAATGCAGGACGAAGGGTTGCTGACTGTTAACCGACATGTCCTAAGAATGTGACTTTCTTTCCCAAGAGAAGAGCAAGAGTCCAGGAGGTCCTTAAAGATGAACAAAATTTGTGGCAGGGTATGAGCTTTTGTGAGTCACCGCTCAGATATCAACTGAAGAAGTGAGCAGTGACTCCCCAAATCTCCTGCCCGGCCACAAATGTTGTTAGTCTCTAAGGTGCTACTGGGCTCTTGCTCTTTTCTACGGCTGCAGACAGACTAACACGGCTACCCGTCTTGATCTTTCCCGACATAAACTTTCTTTCTCAATTAAACGGAAAAGCCCTCTGGAATTTAGAGTTAAGCGAAATGTACTTGCCTTTGAATGTCTCCACATCTCTCTAATAGTTAAAATCATCCTTCGGAGATTACCTGGGTGTTGGGGGGCGGGGGGAGGACCTGCAAGTTCCTCCAAATGCCAGTAGCCAGAAGGGAACTTCAAATAGCCATCTTTCTGTCATCAGGTGTTAGAGAAACAACCCCCCCCCCCCGCCCCATTTCAAAAGCCAGGATTAGTGTCATGAACAGGCCGGGGAAATTGTCATCTTTGGAGTTTGGAGAGTTAATTTTCCATTCACACAAATCAATCACAATAATAACACGCTCAAGAAAAAGGGGGCTGAAACTTCAAACCCTGCGCCAAGTGGCTTTGCATTACATACACACCTATGTTGTGCCCTGAGGTCATTCGGCAGTTTTGTGCAAGCAGAGATGCCAATTTCGGCACAGGTATTTGCATTATCACTTAGATCTGCCCCCAGGGGGAACAGGAGGGCGGGGAGATCATTTCAAAATGATATTTTAAAGACTGTGGGGCCACTGGGAATGTTTTCTTAAAGTGCTATCTGCAGGCAATGAGAAACAAAAGACTTCTGCAGAATTAACACTCATGTTCCTTGCCATGCGGCAGCACAAGGCACACATTGAGTTTTAATAGAGCATCAAACCACAAGTGTTCTCAGCAGAGAATCAGACCTTAAGCGGTGAAGTCGCAAGACTGGCCCTCCAATTTTCTATGCATTTAACTAGGAGATAAGCAGGGTTACCTACACACTGCCTTTAAACATTCTTCACAGAAGGAAACCAAATTTGGTGCAACATTCTGTACATTTTGGGGCTGTTTTACATAATTTATTTGGGTATTCCTAGACATGATGACAGGGCATGAATCGAGGGGCTGAACTGGTACCCCAAAGTGTTGGGAATCTTAAATCTTATTCAGCAACCCTTGTGGCTTTTGATACTTCATGTTAACCTATTTACCCATAAAGGATAGACATTTGATATTACAAAATAGAGATGAGATTTTAAAGAAGCTGGCTTGAGCATCATTGCTGCAGTTTTGGGGCATTTATTTAATTACCTCGTATCTTCCTTTCCCCTCAATGGTAAATCAAAGCGGCTCCTTTCCTCCATTTTATCCGCACAACAGCCCTGTGAGGTAGGTTAGGCTGAGAGTGTGTGACTGGTCCAAGGTCACTCAGTAGAGTGGCGGTGGTAGAAAGTGCCGTCAAGCTGCCTGCTGACTGATGGCAAACTTCTCATGGGGTTTTCAAGGCAAGAGATATTCAGAGGTAGCTTTCCATTGCCTGCCTCTGCATAACCAAACTGGGCTTCTTTCCTGGTCTCCCATCCAAGTACTAACCAGGGCCAACCCCACTTAGCTTCCCAGATCTGATGAGATCAGGCTAGCCTGAGCCATCTAAGTCAGGGTGCCCAGCACAGTAGGGAATCAAATCTGGATCTCCCAGATCCCAGTCCAGCCCTCTAGTCACTGTTTTGTTCTTCGTCTGCATGGAAACAATATACAAAATGCTGGGAATAAGATTTGGTTCTTCTTACGTTAGCTCATACTGTTATCACCACTTTAATATGGCTGCCTCTACTGCGTACCTGCAGCAAGGCATGCAAATTATGATCGATATTTCAGGTTTGCAAATAAACAATAAGCTCAGGTGGAAGATCCTTTCAAGAAGGAGAATGCTTGCTTAACTTTGAAGCACGCGGAACTAGCAGCAGCAGACCCGGCAAGCATCGAAAGGAAAGAATAAGGGAAATAGAAACTAGGAGAAGGAGCTGATGGGCCCCAATTAGTCTCTAGGCAATATCAGCCACTCCCCATCTATTGAACAACTTTGTGAGTAAATTAATCCTTTAATTAACTGTCCAATTATGGAAATATATTATGCTGAAGTATTGATTAGTTTATCATATTTTGATATGCCGACAGCAACAAAGATACGCTATGATACTCTGTGCTATGATATTCTTTGCTATGTTACTTTCTCATGTTTTACATTTTTATATTATGCAATGTCCTTAAAATGTGTTTAACAAATGATGCTTTATGCTTCTCACTTTTCCCTATGTCCCTTTCTTCCAGTACCCCACTTAAATGGTAAAATAAAAAATATATTTTTTTAAAAAAATTATCTCTCCAATTGTATAGCGTGTGATCCATTGCTATTGCTATCCTAACATAAAACAGAGACAAAAAATGGAAATGGTTGTGTTACATGGCTATTACTTCCCATGTCAGAGTAATCTCTATCATGACATCAGGAGAACCAGCTCTGGAAATCACCATATAGGTGTCCCCCCACACACTGTTGCATATGTTAATACAATCCAAAAAGAGACCTCCTAACTATAGAGTACATAAACCAAAAGAAAAAAGGCCAGTGAGACGGTATCATATGCACAAAACTATTATATAAAGCACCACACTTATAAACACGAGTATATGATGCGAAAGATCAGATACATACAAAATCCATAATTTACAAGTAACAGTTGAGTACAGGTAAGTAGTTAAGTACAGATAAGTTAACAAAGGTTCTGGATTCTCTCTTCATTTTGTAGATTCCACTTCCTCAGAATTAAACTTCCTTAACTATAAGGTAAAATATTTTTATATAATATAATGTATCATAGACTGAACCCAATAATATAATCGATTGTATAATAAAAAATTCATATACCACAATATAAATCTGTTGTTCCAGTCTTCCATTGGGTGATGTAGTATCAAACTTAAATATCTGAAATAATATTAACTTATTCGAAATTTTCATAAATTTTATAATCTTGGATTTCATAACATTTTTAAAATATTTTTTTAATACTCACCATAACATCTTACAATGCAGCAATCATTCATTAATGCAGTAATGTCGGGCACCACTCATAACAGCAATTGTTTCCCAAAGCTAAAGTGCCTTAAGGATATGCTATTCATCCTGTCCTTATATAAGACAGGTTAAAGGTATTGTCCCTAATTATAGAAAGCAGGAAAAATCTATTTCAGTATTTAAGCCATAACGGTGTATCCAGTATGCTTCATGTCTAAATAGCATTTTTCTAATATCCATTCTGTTGAGAGGATCCTGATTAAAAACTTCCAAAATTACAAAAACAAAATCATTACAATTATGCTGATGCTCCAAAAAATGGGAAACAAGTGGAGAGTCCGTGTGGGCGAATACAGGACCTGTGCTCTACAATCTGCGTCCTAATTGCCCATGTAGATACATACATACATACATACGTACGTATATATACGTATGTATATATATATATATATATATATATATATATATATAACATATTTAAAAAATATTTTACCTTATAGTTAAGGAAGTTTACTTCTGAGGAAGTGGACTCTACGAAAAGAAGAGAGAATCCGGAACCGTCGTTATCTGTACTTAACCACTTACCTGTACTCAACTGTTACTTGTAAATTATAGACTTTGTATGTATCTGATCTTTCCCATTGTATACTCATGTCTATAAGTGTGGTGCTTTATATAATAGTTTTGTGCATATGATAACGTCTCCCTGGCATATGTTAAGACAGTATCATTCATCAGGAAACAGCTATGCAGAAGTGAGCTGCGCTGCCACCATGAACACCAGTCCCATCAGTTTCCCATACCATGAAAATCTGTTGGCCTCTTAGGGGTTGCTGGACTCCAAACTAAGGTACCACTTTGGTGGGAAAATATCCAAGAACAAATAAAAGCAGTGGAATGGATCAATGCTCCCTCTAAACTAAGGAGTCCTGTGAGCAAAAATTCTACTTTGTGAGCTACTTGCATTAAAGTTGTTTGCAGGTGATCTGGCTACTGCATGAATTAATTTGTTCTGGATCCATCCTTCCTGAACTAAGACGAAAATGTGTGAGCCAGAGGCTAAAAAATTGTGAGCTAGCTCACACTAACTCAGCTTAGAGGGAACACTGGAATGGATGGCTTTTGAACAGATAGATCCGGTACAGTACAGGGGTAGGGAAGTGTACATATTCATAAAAATTTGGGTTCTCTGAACTTCACAAATGTCTCTGTGGGTTGTTGCTATGGTGTTCCTAGCAGGAATTCCTAGCTGCGAATTCCTCTGTGTAAGGGTCAGGGCAGAGCAATAAGTTAGAGTACCCAGTAATTTGATTAACCTGCAACACACACACACACACCCATTCCCCACAAGTGCCGGATAACAAACCTTTTGCTGTATATATGCGATCTGTCTGTTTGTAAGTAAGCTGTTCTGAGCTCCTCAGGGGAAAGATGTGTTTAAAAACAGATAGATGGATGAGACGGTAAGATCAAGGTTAGGACTAGGAGGTAGATCAGCCTAGTCTTATGAGACAGTTATCAATTGTAATCCCATTTTTTCGGACTGCAAAAATCAACTTGGTGCGTCTTTTCAATTTACGGTACTTGAGTCCTTCAGAAAAGTTGTTGGATAAATATTAAGAATTGTATTAGTGAAAATTACCTGCTTGAAACTAGACTGCAGTCCCTTTGGCATTCCTTCTAACATATACTAAGACTATTATACATTTAATAGTTTTGTTTAGTAATTATTTCGAGATTTAGAGATTTAGTAATAGGGTTATCACCATGATCTAATAAAGCATGCACTGAGAGCTGAAAGCAGCAGCTGGAGGGCTGAATTCAACCAGTTTCACCTCCCAAACAGCTAATTGCCAGGAAATTATCTTTATGAACAAAAGAGGTGGGGCTGCACATAAAAAGCCGTGGATCTGAGAAGGGAACCAACCCATTTGGGATGCACATAATATAATGCCCCAGCTGGATCCAACACAACAAGAAATATCTCAAGACGGGCAGCTGTGTTAGTCTGTCTGCAGCAGTGGGAAAGAGGAAGTGCCCAGTAGCACCTTCATGACTAACAAAATTTGTGACAGGGTATTCTAGCTGTGAGGGGTTGCAGTGGCTCAAGCGGTTAAGATGCTGAACTGCAGACTGGAAGGTCAGTAGTTCAGCAGTTCAAGACCTGAGTGCCGCATGACAGAGTGAGCTCCCGTCTCTGGCCCCAGCTCCTGCCAACCTAGCAGTTCGAAAGCAAGAAATTGCAAGTAGATAAATAGGTACCACTTTGGTGGCGGGAAGGTAACAGCATTCTGTGCACCTTGGCGTCTAGTCATGCCAGCCACATGACCACAGAAATGTCTTTGGACAGTGCTGGCTCTTCGGCTTAGAAACAGAGATGAGCACTGCATCCCTAGGGACAGATTCGACTGGCTTTCGAGCAAGAGAAATCTTTACCTTTACCTTTTCTAGCTGTATCTGTAGATGTGAGCAGTGACTCATGAAAGCTCCTGCCCTGCCACAAATTTCATTAGTCTTTATTTATTTTATTTTATTTCTTGCATTTTTATCCCGCCCTCCCCGCAAGCGGGCTCAGGGCGGCTCACAACAAGGGCACCAAGTGCCAAATATAATAAAACATTAAAATCAAGATAAGCACAACCAAATTCACATTAATAAAGTGCTCAGTGATATTATTCCTGTAGACAAGTCAAGGTGGAGGCTTGTAGATGTTAGCCCCGAGCCCGTTTTGGCGGCACCGATCCATCACAGTACTGTAGTGGTCTTATATTGGGCCGTCCCATTGCCCCCGATGTTACCACAGATGGTTGGTGGTGTGGTAGTGGTGCTACTGGACTCTTGCTCTCCAGAAATAGTTTCAGAGAGTAGCCATGTTGGCCTGCAGTAGAATCAGGGAATCAGAACTGGAAGGCGCCATACTGGCCATCGAGTCCAACCCCCTGCTCAAGACAGGATCGGCCGCCCTAGAGCATCCTTGACAGGTGTTTGTCCAGCCACTGGCAGAGACGGACCAAGAGAGAGATCTTGGAGTTGTAGTGGATAACTCAATGAAAATGTCTAGACAGTGTGTAGCTGCAATAAAGAAGGCCAACGCTATGCTGGGGATTATTAGGAAGGGAATTGAAAACAAATCAGCCACTATCATCATGCCCCTGTATAAATCATTGGTGCGACCTCATTTGGAATACTGTGTACAGTTCTGGTCACCACATCTCAAAAAGGATATTATAGCATTGGAAAAAGTGCAGAGAAGGGCAACTAGATTGATAAAAGGGTTGGAACACCTTCCCTATGAAGAAAGGTTAAAATGCTTGGGGCTCTTTAGCTTGGAGAAACGACGGCTGAGGGGTGACATGATTGAGGTTTATAAGATTATGAATGGGATTGAGCAGGTTGAGAAAGAAGTACTTTTCTCCCTTTCTCACAATACAAGAACTCGTGGGCACTCCATGAAATTGCTGAGCAGTCGGGTTAGAACAGATAAAAGGAAATACTTCTTCACCCAAAGAGTGATTAACATATGGAATTCACTGCCACAGGAGGTGGTGGCAGCTACAAGCATGGACAGTTTCAAGAGGGAATTAGAAAAACATATGGAGCAGAAGTCCATCAGTGGCTATTAGCCACAGGGTATAGATGGCAACTCTCAGTCTGGGGCAGGTGATGCACTCTATTCTTGGTGCTGGAGGGGGCAGCAGTGGGAGGGCTTCTGGTGCCCTGGCCCCACTGCTGGACCTCCTGATGGCACCTGGTATATTTTGGCCGCTGTGTGACAGAGTGTTGGACTAGATGGGCCATTGGCCTGATTCAACATTGGCTTCTCTTATGTTCTTATGTTCTTATGTTCACTGCTTGAAGATGGCCAGGGAGGGGGGAGCTCACTGCCTCCCTAGGCAGCTGATTCCACTGTTGCACAACTCTGACTGTAAAAAAGTTTTTCTTAATAGAACTGTTAGATTTTGGCCTAGTAGTTCCTTAGAGCTCATCAGCCAGGTTTTCAGGGTATAAGCTTCTGGGAGACAAAGTGTCCATGCCTGATGAAAGGAGCTTTGACTCTCGAAAGCTTATATACCCTGAAGATCTTGTTGGTCTTTAAGGTGCTATTGGACTCAAATCTAACTACTTTATGGAAAATATGCAGGAACAGTGGAACTGAGGGTTTTTGGATAAGCTATCATTTCAAAACGGGATCGTGAACCAAACTGCTGAACAGAGAAGTGACAGATGATTGAGAGGCAGAGCCCCTATAGCACAGTGGTGGGGAACTGGGATCTGTGAGATCCAGGTCTGAGACTCTACCTTGCCATGAAATGCTGTGGATGACCCTAAGCCAGTTGCTTTCCCTCAGCCTAACCTACCCCACTGAGTTGTGGCGAGGATAAAACAGGGGAGGGAAGACCACGTGCACTGCCCTGAACTCTTTGGAGGATGGGTGGGATAAACAGTTCCTAGGCAGCTATAAAACTAACTAAGGTCCCGGTCAGACATGGTAGAAAATGCGCAGGGGGAGGGAGGCTATTTGTGGCGCGGTAATTTGACCCGCCACTGTGTGATCCCACGCAACGGCAGATGAAGCGGAGTATTTACCTTGCAGCCTGCTCCCTTGAAGGCTCAGTGACACCAGCCTGCTTCCTCAAGGGCTCAATGACATCATCGAAGTGTGCAGGGGCGATCACCCCTGGAACTCCATCCTCGGCTGTCTCACCGTCGCTTGATAGTGCAAGTTACCTGGTAGTTTTTAACTGCACTTCTTTGGCTGCCTCCTACGGGTCTTTGTGCGGGATGCTGGCCAGATGTGAAAGCGCCCATAAAATCCACCTGTCAATCGTCGGACTCCCGAGGTAACTACTCCGTGTGATCACGGCCTATGTTTAGAAGGACAAACGAAGAGGCTTCTGGATAAGACCAAAGGCCCTTTGAGTTCAGCATCCTATTTTGGCATGGGCCTTCATCAGCAATGCAAGAGTTATTGGGACCAAGCTAAAAAGGATGCAGCAGACTCCAGGAAGATCGCCTTCTAAAAAACTCTACGGCGACAGCATGGGTGGGGGGCTTCAAATCTGACAGGAATAGCAAAGGTGTCATTCCCTCCCCCATTCCCCAACCTTGCTGTTTTTCCTCAACAGGTGAAAAGATACAGTGACTTGGCATCTTCTTTCCCTGGGGTGGGGGTGGGGGTGTAGAATCCTAGAATCACAGAGTTGGAAGGGGCCATACAGGCCATCTAGTCCAACCCCTTCCTCAATGCTGGATCATCCTAAAGCATCCCTGACAAGTGTTTGTCCAGCCGCTGCTTAAAGACCGACAATGAGGGGGAGCTCACCACCTCCCTGGGCAGCTGATTCCACTGTTGCACAACTCTGACTGTCAAAATATGTTTTCCTAATATCCAGCCAGTAATTTTCCACCTGTAATTAAAACCCATTATTTAATCTCATCGTTGTGAGTAGATTGAAGGTGATTTATCTACATCGCAGGATGGAGAAGCAAAGCCAATGATGTTGACTTTCTTCAGTATATAAAAGGTTTTGATATTATACTTCTCCAGGAAACGTGATTTATCTAGATGGTGGCAAACCCCTCCTGTTGTTGCTCTGGTACAATTCAGAACTATCCACAGTAAAAAAAAAAAAATGGAGTCCAGTTTCACATATCTCCTCAGTCCTGTCTGTTTTATCCCTTAGAATTGCCCCTTTTGTTCCCAACATTAGGTCTGAAATTCAGATGGATTAGAAACAAAGATTGAAATGTTTAACCTTGGGATTTTAAGGCTATAGATTTCTTTACATATTTCTGTGATTGACCACATCCCACTAGGGTATTTAAATGCTTTGTTGATTTTTAGATTTCCTTCCTTCCTTCCTTCCTTCCTTCCTTCCTTCCTTCCTTCCTTCCTTCCTTCCTTCCTTCCTTCCTTCCTTCCTTCCTTCCTTCCTTCCTTCCTTCCTTCCTTCTTCATCTTGAGGGGGGAAAATTGACAAAAGATTAAAGAAAAAGTTGGAGACTTTAATATGCACTTTAATAGGCAGGTGATGCACTCTATTCTTGGTGCTGGGGGGGCAGCAGTGGGAGGGCTTCTAGTGTCCTGGCCCCACTGCTGGACCTCCTGATGGCACCTGGTATTTTTGGCCACTGTATGACAGAGTGTTGGACTGGATGGGCCATTGGCCTGATTCATCATTGGCTTCTCTTATGTTCTTATCTGTCCTTTTTAAATTTGAAATTTCCAAAATAATATCTGTTCTGTTTCTAATGTTTTAATTGCATTTAATTGTAATTTAAACTTAATCTCCTCCGAGCTGCTTCCAGACTTCATAGTGGGATGAGTTGTGTCTATTCAGATAAATAAACAAGCTGTGATTAAATCAGGGTAATTTCCAGGAGGGGAAGAAATGTCTCTGGGATCAGGTATTTCCCCCCTCCCAGCGATATTCACAAAGTGAACAGTGGGTGCTAAAGAGAAGGCAGGAAACATGAAATATTGCCAGGAGAATAAATCAGGTGAAATTCAATACAGATTGTAGCTAAAGCTGAACGAGAAGTGAAAACTCTGCTAGAGGCTACATCTCTCAGAGCTGCCTGTTAACTAGATTCCTTTCAGCTCAAAGGTAAAACCTTTAAGAAAGTTCAGGTGCTTTGAAGTTGAAGTACAGCTTGCAATGACAAATGCATCCTTTTCTGCTGCTTTTTAATAGCTCACTGGTATTTTCTCTCCCCCACCCAATTTGTGCAAACTGGACTTGATACCAAAAATGGAGGGGAAACAAAACAAAACAAAACAAAACACTCCAGACCTTTTCTCTTGTATCTGACTTTTATCTTGACCTTCCTCCAAAGGACTCAGAGCAGTAAGGCTGCCAACTTCCAGGTGGGCCCTGGAGATCTCCCTGGATTTCAACTGATCTCCAGGCTACAGAGATCAATTCCCTGGAGAAAATGGCTGCTTTGGGGGGGGGTGGACTCTATGACATTATACCCTGCTGAGGTGTTTCCCATCCCCAAATCCATCCTCCCCATAGCTCCACCTCCATATCTCTAGGAATTTCCCAACCCAGAGTTGGCAACCACACATACAAGGCTCTGCCCGACCCCTGTATTTGTCCTAAAACAACTCTGGGAGGTAGGCCAGGCTGAGAGACAGACAGACATAACAAATGAAACTGGACTGGGATCACCCAGTGAGCTTCATGACTGTGTAAGCTTGAACAGGGACTGGCAGCTCTTAATCTGGTACTCTAACCACTACCCCACACTCCTTCTGAAAAGAGTGTTTTCCACATGTAGGGCTTCTTTATGCCTTCATTGGGAGGCTTTGGTTGTATTATGTTAGCCTTAAATCTTCTCTTATTGTGTAATCCCGGCATCACTTTTTTGTTGTTGTTCAGTCGCACAGTTGAGTCCGACTCTTTGCGACCCCATAGACCACATCACGCCAGGCCCTCCCGTCCTCCGTCGTCCTCTGGAGTTTGCTCAACTTCATGTTTGTTACATCAATAACACTGCCTAACCATCTCATCCTTTGTCGTCCCCTTCTTCTTTGACCTTCAATCTTTCCCAACATCAAGGTCTTCTCCAGTGAGTGCTCCCTTCTCATTTGGTGGCCAAAGTACTTGAGCTTCAGCTTCTATGGGGAGACTATTTGCTCCACTGTGGTACTAAATGAATAAAACCAGTAGCATCTTTCATTCCTCTTGCAGTTTCCCCAAAACCCATATCTTTCCAGAAACAGCTGCCAAAACATATTTTGTTTAACCCCCATCAGAAGAAAAACATTAGATGTCCCTCAGACTATACAAATCACTGTCAATGTCCACCATATCTCCAGTGCCTCCCCTCAAGAATATTTTATGGTGCTCAAACATATTTAAATTAGGGCTGCAGTGTTTAGTTGGTTAGATTCATTGACTCAAAGCCTCTTGATCATCTAAATCACCTTTTTGAGCCTGTGGGCACCTGTTGCCATGCAGCCACTTCAGATATCAAAGACTCTTTTAATATCACTGCCTTACTGAACTGTGAAGAAGTGTGTGCCAGGGCACTGGGCAGAACTGTGGTCTTACGTGAAGTGCCTTGTTGCTGGACTATGGACTGTGGCCAAAGGAAACCTTGAGCTTGCCAAGCCAGACAGCAGCCAGTGACTACAGAAGACTTCTGCCCCTGCAACCCTGCACCAGATCAAGGACTGTGATGCAGCCCACCAGCCCTGGACTCCATAAACACAGAAACAGCAGCAGACCTGAGAAGGAAGCCATGCCTAGACAGAGGACAGATGTTCCTGCAAGCAACCATGGAAAAATCTTATCTCCACCACGCAGCATCTTCCCCTCCAACCCTACCTTTGTGTGTTAGCTTCCCCTGGAAAACTACAAATTCCTCTTTCACCTGAGTCATTCTCAGTCAGAAGACTGTAGCCCAGCTCAAGACAATAACAGCAGTGAAGCCCTTCTGACAGCCATCCAGATAATGCCCCTGTCAAGCATCGGATCATTAACGTGAAGTATCAACCCAGCACCATGATTGGATACCTGCAGCCTTTCCTTTGTCTTACCCCCTTCCCCAAGAGGTGTCACTCCCTGCCAACCATCATGTCTAAATTGTTCAACTGTCATCTCTTTTGTATTGCCCTGTGCTTGTATTGTGTTAATTTCAAACTTCCCAGGAACAAGTGATCACATGGCCATTTGCCTCAGGTCACAAATTTGGCTATTTAAGGAGAGCCCTGTGCCTTTGCTCTCTCTCTTGTGCCTGAACTTCCTAATCCCACCCCACCTTAAGCTTCCATCCCTGATCATTTTGGAATCACGCCACGTGTGTTGCTGGCCAGTACACAATCCATTCCCTAGCTCTCACTTCCCTTCTTACTCGCTGCAAGGGCTACTCATCTTATCGGACAGGTAAAGTATCACCCCTCAACAATGCTCCTGCTAATGTAAAATGTCCCTGTCTTTTCCTAGTTCTGTATTGTGTGTGTGAATGCTTGATTATTGTTTGTATGCTTGAGAATTTATTAGTAAAAGACCAACTATTTCATCAACCTGATCTCTTCCTCGTCTATTCTCGGGTCCTGGGAATTCTGACTCCCGTATACAACGGTTATGGTCCCATATTTTATGCCTATTGCCATTTAAGATTCATAATTCCCCAAGTTTCTTAATAAAAATAAGGCAATTTGGCTAACACACCCACTCCTCATTCTTAAAATTCCAAAAATGCCTGCTGGCTTAATGAAATTAGAGGGCCCTGTTCTAGTATAATCCAAACTCTAGCAAAGTTGTTGTCAAATAGATCACTTTGTTCAACTTTTATGAAGCTGATCAGTCAACTTCCAGGTTTTACTGTCTGACTGAACTGGAGTCAAACCTGAAGACAGAAGCTTCCTTATATTAGTCTATAATAGCGTCTTTATGTTTAGTCTATAACTTTATGACTACTCTATAACTTTATTCTATACCTTAAAGTTACATCTCTGTTTTGGACTTTGTATGCATCCTGCAAATGTACTTACTTGTTTGTAAATCCTTTTTCTGAGCTACACAATTGGGATGTATTAAATTGTTGACAGAGCCAGTGTGGAGTTTGACCATTCAAGAAGGAATCAGTTTGCACACTAGAACACATGCCCAACATAAACTTGGACAATAAAATGGCTTTCAAGAAGTAGACCGTCCCTACACAACATCACTACACCACTCATCATCACCAATCATCCCAAAATAAGGATCTAATTATAAAATAGCTAAATTCGAGTCCCATAGCACTTCAGAGACCAACAAGATTTTAGGGGTATGAAGTTTCGAAGGTCAAAGTCCCCATCCTCTCAAAATCTCATATTCTGACAATCTTGTGGGTCTCTGACTCAAATCCAGTTGTTCTACTGCAGACCAACATGGCTAAACTCCAAAATTACAAAATGAGATCATTTGTATTGGACTATGTTGATAAGGTGCTCTGACCTGGATGGCCCACGCTAACCCAATCTCATCAGATCTCAGAAGCCAAGCAGTGTTGGCCCAGTTAGCTTTTGGATGGGCGACCACCTAAGAATATACAGAGGAAGGCATTGGCAAACCACCTCTGCTAGTCCCCTGCCTTGAAAACACTAAGGCGTCACCATAAGTCAGGTGCGACTTGATGGCACTTCATTTATTTATTTGTTTGTTTATTGCTTCAATTTATACCCTGCCCACCCCACGAGCAGGCTCAGGGTGGCTTTACGCACCCATGTTGCTAAATTGTGCAAGCTCTTTCAGACCATTAAAACTATGATCACCTGACCATATCCAGTCCACCTTTGTGACCAACACAAGAACCGTCCTCTCAATAAATTATATGTTTGGAATGTCACTTCACTGAATGTCACAGATATTCCCAAAGATCTGTGGACATTTCTCTGGTTACCTATCCAAAGATGGGAAATGCATTTTGAGTTAACCTTAATTTTGAGCACTGACCACGGGATTCCATTCCTGGATTTCTGACTTCTTAAGGAATTTGGGAACAAAGCCAGCCAACTTTCAGATTTAATTACCAAAGGGTCTTCAAGAAGAGGAGCCAGCACAGTGGCTGAGGCCTAATCTTTAACAACCATCTGCTCTTCCCGCCCCAGTTCAGTTTCCCCTACTGAGCAGGTCAGCGCACCTTCTTTTTGGCGATAAGAGAAATATATTACTCCACCTTCAACAGGCTGACATTTGGCTCTCTGAGTGGATAGGCAGAAAAATTATCCGCCTGGCCCCTGTAGGCTGGAAAGCAGAAACATCTGTTGCTGGCATGTCAGCATCGTTTGGGGAACAAAATGGAGGCACAGATTTGAATGACCCTTCTTTCACAGGAGGCATCGGTCATGAGAACTGGGCACTGAACACTTTTTGGGAGGCCTTGGAAGGCCAAAGCCAACCAAGGAAGAACACAGGACGATATAAAGAAGAGGGCTATATGTTTCTAAGTCAACCCATTTGTTCCCTTTTTAATGAGAACAGCATTGTGAACACAGGGCATGTAAGGCAGAGACGCCTCGCCAGGCTTTTGGTTGAGGACAGCGGTGGTTCAGTCTCGGCACTCCTGCTTTCCATTCCCTCCCCCGCCCGTTTACGATGAGATAGTGGCGCGGGTAGGATTTTAGCGCCATCTGCAAGCAATCCATCAGATTGTTATGTTTTTATTGCCTTATGTAAATTTTAATTTGTTTTATTGATGTTTTATATGACTGTATCATACACTGCCCTGAGCCTGGTTTCACCAGGGAGGGCAGCGGATAAATTTAATTTAATTAATAAATAAATGAAAGCCAGTGAGGACATTGAGGCTGAACATCTTGTCAAAAAGCAGAATGGAGTCCTGTGAATGAGCCATCGGTGCTCTTTTTAGAGTACTGTCTGTTTCTGGGATATTAGTAAGCTAAATTGAAACTAAATACCCCTTCCTCTCCCCACAAAAGACACCCTGTGAGGTAGGTGGGGCTGAGAGAGCTCTGAGAGAACAGTGACTGACCCAAGGTCACCCAGCTGGCTTCATGTGGAGAAATTGGGAATCAAACCCGGTTCTCCAGATTAGAGTCCACCACTCTTAACCACTACACCAAGCTCAGGTTACCAACCTCCACATGAGGCCTGGAGAACTCCCAGAATTAGAACTGGTCTCGAGACAACACAGATCCCGACCACAGAGATCAAGTTCTGGGGCCAGATTCTAAATCAAATGATTTTGTCTGTCTGCTTGTTTGTTTGTTCATTTAATTCATTTGTACCCTGCCTTTCTCCTCGGGGGGGACACAGACCAGCTAACATCGTTCTCCTCTCCTCCATTTTATCCTCACGACAACCCTGTGAGGTAGGTTAGACTGAGAGAGTGTGACTAGCCCGTGGTCTGCTAGCAAGCTTCCACGGCGTGAGTCAGGATTCAAACCCGGGCCTCCCAGCTGCTAGTCCAACACTCCGAACCACTCCACCACTCATTGCAAATGATGCTTTGATGGGGGGGGCACACAAAAGAGCATTCTGCATTTTGAATTGTACAGTTAGATTGTTCTGTGCATTCAAGGTAGGCCTGACCTGGATGGCCCAGGCTAGCCCAGTCTCGGCAGCTCTCGGGAGCTAAGCAGGGTCAGGCCTGGTTGGTGCTTAGATGGGAGACCACCAAGGAAGTCCAGGGTTGCTATGCAGAGGAAGGCAATGGCAAACCACCCCTGAGCATCTCTTGCCTTGAAAACCCTACAGGGTCGCCATAGGTCAGTTGTGACTTCAGCACAAAAAAAAAAAAATCAAGGTTGAAAAGGTAGGATCTGATGGAAAGAGCAGGGGCGGGGGGAAGCTTAACCCTTCCACCACTAGCTATTTACTGCTTCTTCTACTTCCCTGAAAAGTACTGAGACTGACACGTCAGCAGAGTGAAATCAGCTCATACTTTTATTTCAGATCAGGAGCAAGACAACTCTAGCCGGCTCGCAAGCCGACATATTCAATAAAACCCCACACTGCAAAACACACCCATACACATTCATAGGCTATTTACAGTGGCCGAGAGTTCTGTAGGCTCTCGGCCGGGAGCCTAGCCCTCTGATTGGGGCGGGCTAGAATCCACTTAGTCCATGGTTTGTTGTAGGGAAGGTCCGAGGTTAGCGGGACCACATGGAGCCCCCTGGGTGCCACGCGGTCGGGACTGAGTACGTTACACCCCCCCTTCCAAGAGTGATGGTTTACCATTCCCTCTTTTGAAATCCTGTGCTAGTGTTTGGGAGGGGAAGCCTGGGAGGGGAAGCATCAGAGGTGATCTTGGGCAGAAAAGCAGCCAAAGGGGAAAATTATTACAGACCCACTTCTGTTACTCTGCTCCTCTGCTCACAACTCTCTCCCCAAAATAAAAACAAACAGTAGTCATCTGTGCTTCCTTACCTCATTACGTTTGCACAAAGGTGAATGATGTAAGCTGCTTCTCAAAAAAGTGCTGGATTATTTGGGGAAAAAAATTAACTGTTTCAAGATATAGAAGAGCTTTTATCCCTGGATGTCTAAATGTACTGCCCTCAGCGGTTACCAGCAGAAGTTATGTAAAGCAACCATATTTAGAAAGGATATGCCCCTGTGGCAGTGGGAAAATAGAGAGCATAGATCATGTCTTACTTGATTGCTGTACCCATTCAGAGTTAGGATTTCTCCGCCATCTTATATATTGCAGGGCTCTTTTTGTAGCAGGAACTCCTTTGCATATTAGGCGACACACACCCTAATGTAGCCAATCCTCCAAGAGCTTACAGTAGCTCCTGTAAGAAGAACTCTGTAAGCTCTTGGAGGATTGGCTACATTAGGGGTGTGTCACCTAATATGCAAAGGAGTTCCTGCTACAAAAAGAGCCCTGAATATTATACATACCCTGTTTTATCTACTAGTATGTATCGGACTGTTTAAGTTGGTTTTATACCGTGAATATATATTATCCTGTCCTGAGCCCTACTTTAGGAAAGGGCAGCCTAGTAAATCCAATTTAACAAATAAATAAATAAAATAAAATAGAGTTGCCAGGTCTACTTACCCAGCTGGCGGGGGATGGGAGGAAGTTTTCCGGGAGTAGGGAAGATGAGGCAATGTCGCTGTGCACAACGTTGTCAGTACATGGCAACTCTCTAGGATTTTGGTCAATACTCTATGGTTACCATAGAGTTTTGGCCAAAATGCTAGAGCGTTGCCACATGATGTGCCCAGTGTGATGATGTCACTTCCATGTGATGTCATCATGCCAATGCCATTGACGTGGGAGGGAGCTGTTGCTTCCCCTGCCAGCCAGCTTGCCAGCGGTGGACTGGAGTCCCTGAAATCATGGGAACCCCCACCCCAACTGGGGGTCTGGCAACCCTAATTCAGAGTATAGAAATGAGTTGATTATCTCCCATAAAGGTGTGCCTTCCGTGTCACCCCCTTCTAGGGTGACAGGGCTTTAGAGAGACAAACCAAAAAAAAGTCACTGTGTTTATAGCCAAATTATCTCCAGTTGTTGTGGCTCATCATACAGCTATTCAGAACTGATAGGCTGACAGAACACTGATTGCATCATCATCATCATCATGTAAGATTCTTTGGGACTCCATTGAGGAGAAAGGCCGGGCATCACGGAAGTAGATAGATAAATACTGTGTAGTTTTTTATTTAAAGAAAATCTGGACACGAATTGTATAAATCTAGCAATGAATCAGTTGCTCTCCATGCAAGGAAATTTAGGGATATCTGTTTTAGAAAAAAACAAAACAAATCCCATCTCTCTGAGTCTTCGTGTATGTTAGATTTTTTTGTTGTTGTGCTGCTACAACATGACATAATCCTGTTGGTCAGACGTCATGCCCAAAGCCATTTAGGTCAATGCTGGCTTCTTCTGTTTTCCCCCTAGGGCTTCTTTGACATCTCCAGCAACTTAATCTAGGTCAGCACGCACCTGCTGTAAGAAGGATATTTTCTGAGTAATGGTTCAGTGCTTTTGAGGCTCATCAAACTTACAACTATATGTACAAGCAAAAAAAAAATCATTGTAAGGTATGGTGATTATAAGTAATTTTTAATAAATGTAATATATCCCAACTGCTCAACAGTTACATTTGAAAGTCAACCAATCTCAAGGTGATGGGAAATGTCGTATGCCATTTTAATTAGTAATTAATGATTGTAGCGTTTGAGTTCAGGGCATTAAAGAAGGGATGCTGCAGTCGAAACTGCATGTCCCCTCAGCTCTTTGCTGAATTTATACTTGCAAACAGTGGTACGTATTATGTATAGAATGTGAATCGCTGCTATCTTTTGACACATTGAGCTTGAGTCGGAATGCGGCTCCTCAGATGTCGCATTGCTATTGGTCGGTTTCTGCAAAACCTATGTAAATAACCAATCACTATGTGAGAATGTATCAGAGAGGGAACGGTCCTGATTGGCCTTTATCCCTGCATTGTTATTGGTTCTTATCTGACAATGGGTGTGGCTTTGACAGCCCAGGAGAGTTTAAAAGAAGGAGCTGTGCTCCCCTTGTTGTCGTGTGTTCCTGACTTACAGTTGCTGTTTAATAAAGCTGAAATCACTTTTGAAGCTGAATCCTTGTTGAGTCTGTACTTAACAGTACAGATATGGCAAGTCTTCACTTATGCTTGTGAAGAAAAAAGGACTTCCTCATCGCCAGGCAGATAAGAGAGCCTCCAGATCAGTAGAGTCCATGGCCCTAACAAAGCTCCTGTTCCCATGTCATGAAACCCCTAGAAGGGAGGTGTTCAAGGACCTCGGTGCTCCCTCGAAGCTGTGGAGTCTTGTGAGCAAAAATCCTAGTTCATGAGCTTACTGGCATTAAAGTTATGAGTGAGCCATTTGGCTGCTGCATAAATTAGTTTGCTCTGGAGCCGTCCTTCCTGAGCTAAGAGAAATGTGTGAGCCAGAGGCTAACAAACGGTGAGCTAGCTCACACTAACTCAGCTTAGAGGGAACACAGCTCCAAACCCCTGGAACTGGCGGTGCCTATCTTTATAAATTTCCTTTGACTTTTAGGCTGCAATCCTAAAAGCATTTTTCTCAGAGTAAGCCCTATTTAATAAAATGGGACTTACTTCCTAGAAGCGAACAGGCAATATCAACAACTGCCCATACACATGGCCTTCCCCACTGCGGCCCCACTTTGTGAAATGGCCTGAGGAGGTCCAGAAGGCTCTCGCTCTCCTGGCTTTCCACAAACTATGCAAAACTGAATTATTCAAGATGGGCTTTCCAGCACAGGCGATAGGGTAGCACTGTACAAAATGATGCACAAAGCGACCTGGACAAATGATTGGGGATTGCAGTATATACTACTGTGCCTATCTTGCTGCAACTTGTCCTGTATCTGTCCTAAAACAGATGAACTCATATTCTAGCTGTATCCGAAGAAGTGAGCAGTGATTCTCAAAAGCTCACACCTTGCCACAAATTTTGTTTGTCTTTAAGGTGCTCCTGGACGCTTGCTCTTTTCTGCTGCTACAGACAGACTAACATGGCTACCCATCTTTATCTATCTTCATGAGCAGAAGTGTGTCCTTTAACGCAACGGAGCAGATGATATCATTGGAGTGGATGATGTCGTAGAAGCCTTTATTTTTTAAAAAAAAAATCATGCTGAACCACCTACATTGCACCTGGCTTTCAAGGAACTCAGGACAGCAGATACAGACATAAACTTTAAATTTACTTTATTCTTCTGATAATTTTTCAGCCAACAGAATTTGTGTTTCATTTTCCTTTTATGCTGCATTGTGTTTCCTTGCTTTGCTCTGTGGCTTTTTTAATTGTATGATTCTGTTTCAAGTGCACGTCCTATTAAAAAAAAAAAAGATGTGGATTTTAAAAACCAAACATGCAGTATTTTTTGCAAAATCTTCCCATTTAGAATTTTTTTTAAAAAAAGTATAACAACTTTTTGTCAAGCCGTCTTGTCGATTTTCTCCTTTGCAATGAAAAACCAGGTTAACTTTTTAAAGGAACATTTCCTTACAAGAAATCTATTTGAAATAAATACAGTTGATCTTCTTCTTTAGATCTTTTAACACTCCATACTTTGGACACGGTGCTCGAGGCATTAAATAGAAACCTATCAGTTTCTTTCTAAATCCTGCCCTTCCCTTAAAGAGACATCAACAAACACCTTGACAGCAAGAAACAAGTGTATACTGGTGTTACACTGCACATATATGTGTGTGTGCATACATTACATAAATATAAGGAGCAAAGCAAAGGGAAGAGGATCAACTTTTATAAGACCTCATTTCACTAAAAAAAAAGGATGCATGTCAAAAAATATTATGACTCTTCTCGAGAGGAACGTGGAGTCAAATCCAATAGACAAAATGCTAAAAGAAACTGATTAGCTGGTAATGGTGAAAGTACCATGAAAGAGAGAGAACTGGAAAATGGAAGGAGAGAACTTTCTCTAAGAAGGAGACCTGGGAGGGCTTGTGTATCTTCCTCACTCCCAAACTAGGCAGACATGAGTGCCTGTAAGCCCCATTTCTCCATAGCTGATTCCCAATTGCTGGTTAAAAATGTCAATATTACTTTCCAGATAAGAAACCCCAGAAAAGGAATCAGCGTGGGATCTTCACATCTTCTAATCATTTATTTGGTACATCAAAACAAGACATCTTTGTTTTCCATTTGATAAGAGGAATTATTTTATGTTTAGGTTTTGCTGTAGAATGAAGAGGGAAAATTTGGGCGATACCAAACTCAGCCTCATCTCACGACCAGTGTTGTTGGTAAATTTTATGCATGAGTAGTCTGGCAGGCTGATAATCTGTTTGCCCCCTAAAAATGAGAATACTCCAGTACCTTCAAAAGGAGTTAAAGGATTGCCTGAGGGGAATTTTTAATTAAAAATTGTATAACCTCTGTGAAACACATGCAGTTTTTGCTCAGCACAAGCACTTTGGGGGAAACCTAATTCTGAACACAGATCTGCGGCTGTTACAATTATTCGAAGGGGGTTTGATGGCGGAATCACAACATGCTGGTTTGTTAATGAGTCAACACACAGAAAAAGATTTCCGACAAGGATTCTACATTTGTCACCCTGAACTCTCTGGAGGAGGAAATCTAATAAGTAAATTTTAGGAGTATTGTTCAATGGAACCCTGTTCTCTCAGAGTTCGTGCTGCAATCGCTGACGCTATGAAGTGGCTGTGCTGCAATTTTTTAGTTATCTATAATATTTCCTTTGCATTAAACGATTCTGAAAGTGGTTCACATTAAAAATATAGAACGGATTTTTCATTTGCAAAATTAAAAAGCAAAACTAAGACTAAAACCAAGCATTAATAAAATTGTGTTAAAATTTCTGTGCCAAAAATTTTAAGTCTTTAATTGATGCCAGAAGTTCTAGAGTGAGGGAGGCCGTGCACAGCTTTTGGGGAAGAGTGCCAAAGTCTAAGGACACTTAGCTAAAGACACTTCTGCAGACAAACACCAGACATACCTTAGGCAATTTAGGTCCCTGCAGCAGCATCCTCTCTGATGACCTGAGAGCACTGGCAAGCGCTGATGAGTGGTCCTTCAGATAATTTGGACTCCAAATCTTCAGGTCTTCTTAAAAGTCAAAACAGTACTTTGGCCGAGGACAGACTGGCAATTTGCCGCGGGATGGGACCCGGGCTGACAACGACTCAATATCGGATTAAATGGAATGTTCACACAGGCACATCTGCCTGGCGTCCCCCACCCGTAGCCTACCGGTGCTCTCGCGCTTCACTGCCGGATTAAAAAAACACCTGATAAAAGCCGACGCAAATCTTGAAAGCCTGCGTTTGTCGCGCGTTTCTCCGCTTCCGGGGAGTCTGAACGCGCAGCCGAAAAGCTGGGAGCAACCCGCGTTGGGCATGAGGCAGCAGCGGTGTGATTGGCTGCGCTCCGCTCCACTGCCCAATGCGGTGCCGGCGTTGCAGGGCAAAAAAAAAATCGCCAAAATGCGCTTATGCGCACATACGCCCACAGCCGAAGTAATGGGGAAACAGCGAATATAGCGTGCCTCCGGCGCGGCAGTCTGAACGCTCCCGCGTGCCTCCGTCCAGTATCTTCCGGCAGAGGCCCCCGCTGTGTGGACGGGAAAACCCGGTATCGTTTACTCCGGGGGTTATTTGCCGCGACTCGATACCGGGGCAAATTGCCAGTCTGTCCTGGGCCTTTGTGTTGGGCCTGGAAACAAACTGTGATTTAGTACAGCATTGGTATCACGGGCTGGTTGTGGCAAGCCCCAGTAAACTACCATTTGCTTAACCAATTGAAGATTCCACACCGTCTTCAAAAGCAATCCCAGGTAGAGTGCATTTCAGTAGTCCAGTCTGGATGATGCCAAAGTCATGTGTGACTATGTCTGGATCCTCCTTTTCTAGGAATAGCAGGAGCTTGTGATCCAGAACACCCAGACATCTCCACCACCTAATCATCTTGGGACAGTGGGGTGGGTTTTCCCCCACTTTCGGGGGCCCATTCTGCCACCAGCCAGCCCCACCCCCAAAGAGCCCTGGCATGCCTGATGTGCCCAGTGTGATGTCATCGCAGTGGCCACATCGTGTAATGAATGCTCTAGCATTTGGCTAAAAACTCTATGGTGACCAGTGTGATGTCATCGCAGTGGCCACATCGTGTAAGGAATGCTCTAGCATTTGGCTAAAAACTCTATGGTGACCATAGAGTTTTAGGGCAAATGCTAGAGCATCCCCTGCATGACATGCCCAGCACAATGACATTGCTTCCAGGTGATGTCATCACAGCACGTACACCAGAAGATCCAGGAACCCGGGCCGGAGCCCCCCGCTGGGAGTCAGGTCAGACTGGGCAACCCTAGACAGTGCAGTGCAGTAGCACTCCCAAATGGTGGATATGCTCTTCCAGGGGGAGTTCAATCCCACCCACAACCGGGCGCTTTACTCCCAATCCACAGTACTTGCTTTATCAAGATTAAGTTTCAGTTTGTTTGCTCCCATTTATCTTAAGCCCTAGTCACTGTGGTTTACCGTACAGTAACCAGAAGCAAAGGCGGCCTCTAATCACACCAGGTAAGTTTTTTCATTTTTCTGGAACAGTGAAAAATATATCTGTCAAAACTCATAATTTGTTTACAATCTTCCACTGTTACTGATAATTGTCTCCACAATGTGTTCCCTCGACAGTAGGGATGAGCGTGACTTGGGCAAATGAGTGGAGCTCAGAGGGCATCGGAAGTTACCAGCTGCCTCTACTGTTTTGCAGGTATTACCGAATTCCTCCACCTTTTCTTTGCAGGAGGTTATCAAATTCCATCACTTTTTTTGCAGGGGTCCCCAGATTCCACTACTTGTTTTGCCAGGGGATATCAGCAGCCACCATGTCGTCCTGTTACATACTAGCAAATGCTTTGGATTTAACTGCTATGGCTTTCCTGCTCTTAGAAAGCCTCCATAGTTTCAGTAACATTTGGCGTTGGCTGATTCTCCCATTCAAGTTGAAACTGGCTGCATGTTTCTCTCTTCAAAGACATTCACCACCCAACCTTTTGTGACTCCAGAAAGCTGAAACCTGGCACCGGGGCTGTGGTTGTGTCTGTACTGCAAGAACAATAGCCAGGAATGGGGTGCTTATGTGTAGTCATGGTAGCCCAGAAATACTAACAATGATCTCCCAATAAGGATTTGCCTTTCCTGGGCTTCATGAATATTATCCTGTACAGAGGTAAATGTGTTACCGTCACCAATAGAAGATCTCAGTTGCAGTAGTTCAATAGTTAAAGGCTCTCAAGCACTAGAACACTGTCTCATACCCTAGATTGTCCTGTTCCGGGCAGACAGCCTGCTAGGTATTAGACATGGGGGAAGAAGAAGAAGAAGAAGAAGAAGAAGAAGAAGAAGAAGAAGAAGAAGAAGAAGAAGAAGAAGAAGAAGAAGAAGAAGAAGAAGAAGAAGAGGAGGAGGAGGAGGAGGAGGAGGAGGAGGAGGAGGAGGAGGAGGAGGAGGAGATTGGATTTATACCCCGCCCTTCACCACTTGAAGGAGTCTCAGAGTGGCTTACAATCTCCATTCCCTTCCCCTCCCCACAACAGGCACCCTGTGAGGTAGGTGGGTCTGAGATAGCTCTTTCGAGCTTGAGAGAACAGCTCTGAAAGAACTCATGACTGTCCCAAGGTCACACCAGCAGCTGCATTTGGAGGACTGGAGAATCAAACCACGTTCTCCTAGATTAGAGTCCACGCTCCTAACCACTACACCAAACAGGACTTCTGTTCAACTATGATTCTCTGGATTGGGTTGGTAAAAGAATCCAGTCTATACAGCAACTGAGGATTTTATGGAGATAGATCAAGATGGGTAGCAGTGTTAGTCTGTCTGTAGCAGTAGCACCTTAAAGACTAACAGAATTTGTGGCAGGGTATGAGCTTTCATGAGTCACTGATCAGATATCAACTGGAGAAGTGAGCAGTAACTCACAAAAGCTCATATCCTGCCATAAATTCCATTAGTCTTTAAGCTGCTACTGGACTCCTGTTCTTTTCCTACTGCTGAGGATTTTATGATTACTTAAAATGACTAATATGTCCCTGAACCTTTCCAGCTGAGAGGAGGATCAACAGCTTTTTAAAACAAACTCAATCTGGAGTTATTTAGCAGGTGCCAGCCCATGACCAACCCACCAGCTACACACACTTTTCTCTGCTGGAAAGACTCCCGTATTTATCTAACCTTGATTTAACCAGGAAACCCAGCCGAGATGAATCGGCTTTCTAACAGAGAAAAATGTGGGTGACCTTCTGCCGTTACACCTCCAAATGACATTTTGCACTCTGGCCTGTGGAAAATAATAATAAGGGGGGTTGGGGACAACAATCACGTGCTGATGGTCCCTTATATAGAATATTGTTTCTTTTTCAAATTAAGAACAAAGCAGAGATTTTTTAAAAATACCACACATTGACATTGTTTCTTGGGTTAAGACCCAGGATAATGTACAAATTCGAAGGTTGTTGTTTCTTTGTTAAGCACCATGGTTTTTAATTTCTTGTTCTTTTGTTACTAACAGTTTACTGTGGAGATTTTTCAGATGTCTGAAATGCTCATTCAGCACACCCGAGGCCATGAATCATAGAATCATAGAATTGTAAGGGCCATATAGGCCATCTGATCCAATTGCCTATTTAGTGCAGGATCAACCTAAACTCAGCAGCTGCCTGTCAAGAGTTTTTGAGAAAGTGGGTAGGGCCAGGTAGGGCTATTATCCATTAGACATTTGTCAGGCTATGTACATTTATAAAAACATTGATGTGGCAGCAGCTACCACAACACAACACATGAAAATATTTTCATGCTGTGACTGAATGTCAACTGTGGCAGCCATTTTGTGGCTGGCTCTGCCTCCTGAGGCAGCCATTTTTTGTCGGCCATTTTGTGGCTGTGCCCACCACACTGTGTCAGAATGCCAAGGTGCCCACAGGCTCAAAAAGGTTAGGAACCCCTGGCCTAAGCATCCCTGACAACTGTTCGTCCAACTGCTGCTTGAAGACTGCCAGCGAAGCACCCGGGTACAGCTTTGGTTGTGATCTTTCCTCTATCAAAGCAAGAAAATACTGAGCTAGGCACATCTAATGCTATGCAGCAGGTCAGAAATGTAGAGCACTGTTTACAATTTAAATGTTAAATCTAAATGAATCAATTGCAGCATAATAATTTATATAAACAACTAGTGGCCAAGCTCTGATTATTCCATTCACCAACCCTTGCTCACTACACTCGCAACGTTATTTCATCTGGCCGATGCGATGCCCCTGTGCACTTCATAAGCAAATGCCAAAAGCAATGTTTGGCCCTGTTTTTATCCAATAATGATAAGTATTTTCAATATATGGTGTTCCTTATAAAATACTGTTTATGTTCACAGTATATTATAAGGATAGAATGTGGGAAGGAAGGACCTTGTACATTGTCCTGAGCTCTTAGCAGAAATGGTGAGATGAAAATTTAGACAGAGATATAGCTTTGTAAATTTATTTCTCCCCCCCGCCCGCCACAATGAACAGCAGAGTATGAGTTTTCTGACCTTGGAAACCAGGAGTCCTTTTCTACCCCTAATTCCCTGCATCATATATTTTGGGAAATGTTATACCTAGTTTTAAAACTGCACACAGAGGAGAGTCCTAACTTGTTTCCCAGTCAGTTAGCTTTGATATTTTGCCAAGGTACCTAATTATGTTTGACATGTAATTCACAGGATGTGTCTTACCTGGGCTTGTATCGAAGCAGCTCACCTACCCTCAATTCTCTTCAAAAGGATGAGCTCTCTCTTCAAAACGGCTGTGATAGCTGCCTATGAAACGATGTCTTGGATGGAGGCGCTGCACCCTTTGCTTAACTAGAGGCTGATAGGAAGGCTGAAATGTTAGAGTTGGAAGGGACCCTGCAGATCATCTAGTTCAACCCCCTGCACTCTGAGAGAAATGAGAGAGACAGTGTCGTGTAGAGTTTCAGGCTAGGGTCTGGGTGAGCCAGGCTTGAATCTCTGCCCTATTGTGAAAGCCCACTTGGATGACTTTGGCCCAGTCACTCCCTGTCAGCCTAACTGAATTTCCAGGGTTGATATTGTTCTGAGAGTAAAACAGAGGAAGGGAGAACAATGCTGTGAGCCGCTTTGGGTCCCCATGGGGGGCGGGGGGGGGGCACGTGAAGGGCCATCGTCACAGCCAACCTATGGAGTCTCTGTAGGGTTTCCAAGGCAAGAGACTAACAGAGGTGGCTTGCCATTGCCATTGCCTCCACATCAGAGCCCTGGACTTCCTTGGTGGTCTCCCATCCAAATACTAGCCAGGGCCAACACTGCTTAGCTTCTAAGATCTGACAAGATCAGGCTATCCCGGGCCACCCAGGTCTAGGGTGCCAAAAAACCAACTGCCTTATCCCCTCACTCTCCTTTTTTGGGGGGGGGGTAACTTTTGCATTTGTTTTGCATGTGTGTGTGTGCCCATGCCCGTGCCTGGAAGTCATGGCGACCTGTGACAACTCCTACAGGGGCATGGATGACGTTCAGAGAAGTGGCTTGGTCACCTGCCTCTGGCCTCCCAACCCTGGTATGCTCTGGAGGTCTCTTGTCCAAATACTCACCAGGGTCAGTCCTGCTTAGCTTACAAGATCTGATGAGATTGGGCTTGCCTGGGCTATCCATGTCCCCTCAATTTCCATTTGTCAGCCCAGCCTTGCTGTAAAGGCACAAGGCAGCCAGACCTGGAAAAAAACTATAGAGGGGTCGATGGTGTATGGCAGCCAGTTGCCCAGCCCCCACACCATTTTGAAGGCGGAGCTTATCTCAGCCCCCTCCCATCCCCTTAGTGTCTGGCTGCAGGCAGAGTGTGCCGAGGACTGCAGCCACTCCACAGTCCTTTCTTTGGACTGGGTTAATTTTGAGCAGATGTAAAGGGGGGGAGCACCAGGAAGCACAAGTGCTGGATTTAAAACGAGCATGACCTGATGTGGATATACCTTTTCATTGAAGGGGATTCCAGCTCTCACATGGTCACCTGAAAAACTCTCCGATGATTATCCAGAATCATCACAGCCCGATAGGTTGCTCCACATTTACACATTTATATTAGATGACACACCCCTAATGTAGCCAATCCTCCAAGAGTTTACAGAGCTCTCCTTACAGGGGCTACTGTAAGCTCTTGGAGGATTGGCTACATTAGGGGTGTGTCACCTAATATGCAAAGGAGTTCCTGCTACAAAAAGAGCCCTGGATGCACCTAAACTAGACCTATGGTAGACCTTATGGAGTCGTCGTTATATTAAGAAAAGCAAACCTAAACAGCTTGCAACTGGTCATCCATTAAGTATCCCCAGTTCAATTTAAAATTACAGGGTTTTTTTCTACTTGCCCAACTGAAGTTTCTTTTTCAAAAATATCTCTTCAAGAGACAAAATTGGAAACCAATTCTGAAATGACTTTATTTCAGGGAGTTGCATTTGATCACAACATGGTTTGCACTTCTGCCTTCTGAGTGAGCATCTTGGCAGGTGGCAGGAGAAGAAGTTCACTTTTCACGGTGGTCCCCAAAAATCTGAGTTGATGGAAGACTCCCACACAGTACACCAGCTGGTAACCTTTTCCCCCTCTCTCTCTCTTGCAAACTGCTGGGGTTTTCTTCCCCACCCTTTCCCCAAGAGATGGTTGCATTTAACAACATCAATTTCACTTGGCTCCTTAGTGTTATTAAATAATTACAAGTGGTAAAACCTCATCCTGAAATGCAGACATCTACTTCCATGAGTAAGTAGTAAATTCTAACCTGCGGTCATTTTTTAAAAAAGGTATTTCAGATGCACATCTTAGACAAATGGGCAAGGATTTCGACAAGAGATAACTTGGTTTCCACCCTTCAAAGAGCTGAAGCATTTCTTCTGAGCACTAAGCTGAGCACTAACCTGCCATGTTCTCCAGCAGTAGGGTTTTCTGAGCCCTGTTACTTGATGTCACCCTTTTTTAAAAGTTGGGATTGAATGGGCAGCCTTCAGCATGTATATCACATCTGAACTATTTGATTTTGCCTTTGGAAAAAATATTGGGATATTTGGTTAATACAGGCTGCGGTCACACATGCTAAATAATCCACTTGCCATCTGCTTTCAGTGCACTTTCCAACTTGATCACACAGTAAAATCCAGTTGGAAAATGCATTGAAAGTGGATTGAAAGTGGATTGACCACAGCCTCTATAGAAGAGTTTGACGAGTCATAAAAGTATGGTATTGTGTGAAATAAAATAAATCTCCCAAGAAATATATTGCAAAAGTAAAACTTGCATTTATTCAAGGAGATTCAGGGCGATTCTGCATTGGCTTTTCTCTCTGTTTTAGCAAACCCACATTGGAACAAAAATTCCCCCCTGCATCGAACGCTTCTTTCACTGTCTTCGATCATAGGATTTTATGGTACCCTCTACACTGCATGCTGCTTTCACTTTCTTTGATCATGGGGTTTTATGGTACCTTCTGCAGGGATTTATGGCTGTTCAGGGGTGATTTTTCAGTAATTACAGCATTGGTCCAGGATATGTGAATGTGGTTTTGAGCGGCACTTTTTCCTCAGTGTTGAGAAAATGGGGAGCGAATGCTGGATGCAGAACCATTCAGGTTGCAGTCGAAAGGAGAGAGAGAAGCCTAACTGAAAGAGCACTTCCCCTATCTCAAGTGGCCAGAGAATCTGGCGTCACACATGTGGAAGTATGAGGACGCTATTTCTACAGGAGAGACATGTGAAGAATGGTATAGAACAGGGCACAGAGAGAAAAGAGGGGTCAGAGGACAGTTCCAGGATTAAGACGAAGAGAGAGTTCCCATTCAAGAAGATAACACTTATACACATTTAGAGTGATTTAGTGCCTGCCCCCTCCACATACAGACTTGCTCACTCCAACAAAGGAGGAAGCTTCAAGGACCAAATAAAGCAAGGGTCACCGTTTTTCTGTTTATTCCTGTTAAACCAAGTACTAGGCTGGGGAACCGATGCGATGCGTTTCCTTTGTGCAAAAACCGTTACCTGTTCTGTTGATTTAATTTAGTGCCCCAAAGCAACTGATGAGATTAGTAACTGCAAGTTGTATGTTTAAATGCCTCCCCTTGAAGAATATTCTCTGCACATCCAAGCCAAGCATATGGTGGGGAAAGCCAAGCGTCTTTTGCTTGATATCATTTTCTCTCTGTACAGATTGCCAGTTGTATAAAAAGTTGCCTCGTGGCCAGTTTTCCACTGGTGGGACTGGTATATTCCCCTTCAGTCAGCTGCCGGAAGATGTCTTTTTATAGAATGGAGGGAAGAGAAGAGAGGCAGGGGGGTTTAAAGGCAAAGGAATTTGCAATGTGCCTGTAGGAGGTTCACTTAAGAGTGTGAGAGACCGTGCACAACACCACTATAAAAACACACCCCATTTTAACTTTGCTTTATTTATCTGGTAGGTAAACAGAGACAGAGTTGTGCTGGAGTAAAGGCAGTTCAGAATGCCTGGACACGGGGGGGTGTATGTGTGTGCATTCGAATCAGCCTGTGTATATATGTATGATGCCTCATATTATCTATGCTAGAAGCTTCTCTCTGCGATCACACACACTAAATAATCCACTTTCAATCCAGTTTCAATGCACTTTCTGACTGGATTTTACTGTGTGAACTGGCAAAATCCAGTTGGAAAGTGGATTGAAAGTGGGTCACTTAATGCGTGTGATCACTTCTTCTCTTTCTGTGCCTTTGTTCTCTCACCTTGTGGTGTTGCAAGAGACAAGACACTTCTGCAGATCTCTCCTGTGCGAGCAAGCCAGGACTTCAGCCAAGATCGCATTCTCCTGCACCTGCACAGCCACAATAGCTGGCCACTTGTAATAGATGACACTATGGGTGTGTTCAGACGGATCTTTTGATCTGCCATAGGAACGACTCCCTTGCGGATCAAAAATGCACGACCAGACAGAAACATCTGCGAAATATTCCGGTCCCATAGGCATCCCGTTCTGCTGCGCCTCCAATCCTGATTTAAAAAGTAGCAGTTTCAATGTAGGGTTTTCGCTTACCCGCGCAACAACTGCAGACTTTCTTCCGTCTGGTCACTCCATTAGCGCGCGATGCTCCCGTCGGCTTGGTCTGACGTCAGACCGAGCCGACGGGGGCGCGATTTTTAAAAATTGAAACCCCATGTGCGCTTTAACGAGGAAATGCATTCAGCGATAAGCGCTACGAGGAATATAATATTCATGCTTATTTCTTTTAGGGACAAGATGTTACCGCGAAGGGAGATGGAGGGGGGAAGGACTGTTCTAACTTGCAAAATAGTCCCTCCATTGATCATGATGGCAAGGGGGAGGACCGGGACTTTGCTGAAAACCCTCCGCGATCGCCTCAGTTCTCCAAGGAGGCGCAGCCTTGCCTATGCGAATGTACAAAACTTTTTTAAAAAAATCCTCGGTGGATGCCGTGTAGACAAATCACGGTGGGAACAACGCGCGGTGAGGCTATTTCATGGGGGGGCGTCTGGTCGTGCTAGGCTGGATTAAAAAAATCGGGATAAAATTTTAGGAGGGCTCATGGCGCGATTGACTGGCCGTCTGAACGCAGCCTATAATTTAGATCAAGATGGGTAGCTGTATTTGTCTATAGCAGTAGAAATGAGCAAGAGCCCAGTAGCACCATAAAGGTCCCGGTCACACAAGTGGGATACTGCACCACTGAAGGGAGGCAAATTAGAGCCGGAGCAAAACGATGTGCGGTAGCGCAATCAGACGGATCCCTGAGATGCCGTGCAGATGCTGATAGCCGGCAATCACATGGCGATGTTGAAGCGCATCAAAGGGTTTCGCTTTCTCATTCTTGTGCATGCGCAATCCTATGTTTCTTCACATACTGTGGAGGCTTGGAAAAAACACATCCAATGCGACGGGGTGCATGCATGTGCCGGATGCGCCAGATTAACTCCGCTTCCGCAATCTGACGCTCCCCTGGGACCCACATTTTCCGGTTGCTACTACCCTTTTGCTGGTACTTTTTACATCCGCTTCTTCGGGCTGATGGTACCGGTTCGTGATGGGTGTGCTACGCTTCCCAGATGTTGCCGTATGATTGCACCCGTTTGATGCACCCTCAACCCATCCGTTTCGTGGGGCAAATCCTCCCGTGTGACTGGGGCCAAAGACTAACAACATTTGTGGCAGGGGATGAGCTTTTGTGAGTCCCTGCTCACTTCTTCAGATACAGCTAGAATGGGAGTCCATCTGTCTTTGTAATTGGAGAGTGGAGTGCTTGCAGACGCCAAATGACCAGGGCTTTTTTTCTGGGAGAACACACTGGAACAGTGTTCCTGAACCTCTTTGACAGAATTCTTATAAAAATGTTTAAAAGTTCATGAGTTTTCAGTATACAGATTGAAAACTTTATTTCCTTCTTGAGAGTTCTGGCACCTCTATTTCCACACGCACACAAAGAGCCCTGCAAATGACAATAGCAGCATGATTGGATTAGTTCTGATGTGCAGGGGTGTGGTAGGTGTGGAGAAATCAGCACTGGTAATGAGACAGGAAACCTAGGTCTCAATTAAGTCTATGTGGTGCATTGAAGCTCAAGACCAATCATACTATTGTCTTTCACCTGCTATTGTCATCTGCCTGGTAATGTCAATTGCCACCTGAAATGACTCCACTTTCCAGTGTACAGGACAGATGTGGACTCACATTCTACCTGTACCTGAAGAAGTGGGCAGTGACTCACAAAAGCTCATGTTGTTGTTGTTCAGTTGCACAGCTGAGTCCGGCTCTTTGTGACCCCATGGACCACATCACACCAGGCCTTCCTGTCTTACTTCATGCTCTGGAGTTTGCTTAATTTCATGTTCATTGCATCGATGACACTGTCTAACCATCTCGTCCTTTGCCGTCCTCTTCTTCTTCGGCCTTCAGTCTTTCCCAGCATCAGGGTCTTCTCCAGTGAGTGCTCCCTTCTCATTTGGTGGCCAGAGTATTTGAGCTTCAGCTTCAGGATCTGGCCTTCCAGGGAACAGTCAGGGTTGATTTCTTTTAGGACTGACTGATTTGATCTCCTTGCAGTCCAAGGGACTCTCCAGAGTCTTCTCCAAAAGCTCAAACCCTGCCACAAATCTTGCCAGTCTTTAAGGTGCTACTGGACTCTTGCTCTTTTCTACTATTGTTTAGATTTGCTTCTGTTTCTCCTTCTACAGAAAAAGGCACACGTGAATGAATAAGCATCAACAAAAGTATGTTCTTTTTTTCTGTTGCAATATAATGACTTGAACAGACTTTATCACACATGATTCCACGCTCTACCACATTAACTAATTATGACTACTCAGTAAGTTGTTCTTTTTGGAAGCTGAAATTATATTTGCTACTGGCTTCTACTTGAAAAATGTCCAAAGACCCAAAAGCCAGATAGCTTTGACGATTTTGAGCCCAGTGACATGCACATTTACTCAGAAAGAAGTACCACTGGGGATCAAGGTACAAGTTAAGTACACAATAATGTTGTGAACTGCTTTGGTTTCCCACCGGGGAGGAAAAGCCAGGTACAAATATCAAAATAAATACTGACCTATGACTTTTGCTCTCCACCATCATGCCAGGCCCGCTAAATGAGATTTACGCAGAACAAGGCCAACAAGACCCAGTTGCTTTCATGAGAGGTGAAGAGGAAAGTCCAGGAACAGGCCATTAAGCAGTATTGGGATATCGTTTCAAGTATGCCTCATGTCAGCGCTGGATCAAGCCCACAACTGGTTGCCAACTCCTGGATGGGAAATTCCTGGAGATTTAGGGATAAAGCCTGGGGATGGTAGTGTTCAGGGAGGACAGGGACCTCATTGGGGTACAATGCCATTGAGTCCACCCTCCAGAGCAGTCATTTTCTCCATGGGAACTGATCTCTGTAGTCCAGAGAAGATTTATAATTCCAGGATTTCTCTAGGGTCTGCTTGGACTTTGGCAACTCTAGAAACAATGGTCATGTACAACATGCTCTCATTTCAATATGACCCAGACCAGAATAGCGCTTGCTGGGTTGTTGCCCAGGCCAGCTCAGTAACTTTTGTTCGTGATTCCCTGGAGTTCAGGCCTCCAATCCGCTCGAGGTGCTTCAAATAAATCTCTGCTCCTTTAATGAGTTCTTTACAACCGCTAAGTGCTTATGCTGGAGATTGACAAGGGTAACTGGTAGCTTAAAACTTTGGCACCAAATAAGACGATCGGCCCCACCTTTCCCCCTCTGGCGTCTCAGCTAAATGATTGAGGCAAAGAACACCAAGGGTTTGTTGCTACTATACAAATGGTGGTGTGCAATTAAATTAGGAATCTCATCTGCCAAGTACGCACACAGCGTTGGAGTCACCTGGGAGAAGGTTCTTCATTTTGTACAATTCTGTGCAATTCATTTGGTGCAATTTTGTGCAATTCGTTGTGTGCAATTTTGTGCAATTCGTTGGGTGCAATTAAATTAGGAATCTCATCTGCAAAGTACGCACACAATGTTGGAGTCACCTCCATTCTGTGCAATTTTGTGCAATTGGTTTGGTGAAATTTTGTGCAATTTGTTGTGTGCAGTTTTGTGCAATTTGTTGTGTGAAATTTGTGCATTTGCAAAGTACGCTCCCACTATTGGAGTCACCTGGGAGAAGGTTTTTCATTTTCCTTAGGGCTTCCTGCCAGCAGAGCAATTACCTAAACCAACAACATACAAAGAAAAGTAGATTTTGAGACTGCCAGGGCTCCCCTCTCCAAAGACGTGTATTCTTCTGGGATTGCAGCCTATTGCAAGAGCAGAGGGAAGGTCTGAAGATGCAGAGGATGGAAATGCCTGGGATAAGGAGGCCAATCCGCATGAGTCCCCGATGGAAAAGCGAGAACAAGATCCATGTCCCATAGCACATTACATATTGATGTCACATTGTCCCTGATAAGGCAATTTTACTTGCACTCTTAGGACCTAAACTGGAAGGTACATATTGGTACTGATATGATTTCCAGTATATGCAACTACTTCTGACACAAGGCCAGATATATTTGTGGCCCCAAATAAAAATCTTTTGGTGTGTCATTCAGTTTCAGAGTGGAACATTCCATTTTTGGTCCTATATTATTAATTGTTTCCTGCCTTACATGTGTTATAGGGACTTTGTTGCATGGTGTATTTTGTACTCTGTAATACTTGACCTCTGAAGAAGGCTCTTGTGAGCTGAAACGCGTCAGGTCAGACACTGTTCTTTTTTGTGCGTTTGTCACTTTGAACATGTTATGAGGCTTTGTTTGGGCCTCTGCTAGGTTTTTATATGTCTTTGAAATAAACACGTGTACTTTTGTCTGTACCTATTGATGTTTTTAACTGTGGGCCCTTAATCAGTTTTCTAAACTTCCTTTGGAGGCTTTTGCTTGGTTGGTTTAGTCTCCCCACCCCCCACCCCTTTCTTTGGGTGCACCTTAAAGACCAACAAGATTTCCAGGGTATAAACTTTCCAGAGTCAAAGCTCTCTTTGTCAGGTGTCTCAAAGGCTTATCCCCTGGAAATCCTGTTAAAAATGCTCCTGGACTCGCATCTAGTTCTTCTACCGCAGACCAACGTGGCTACCCAACTGAAACTGCCTCCATGGAAATGGAGAATGTCTGCACCCGCTGTTGCCAGGGAGGTAGCTCCTCCCCTGTCTGATGAAGCCTCAGAATCATCCACGGTTCAGGGGGCACTTTTCCATTTCAGATCCTTGAATGGCCAGATGTTGTTCCGATGGAGGTGGATAATGAAGAGATCTCCTTGTCACATCATGCAAGCCCAGATGTGGGGGGGACACTGCCTAAATACACACACTCCCTCCCACACGCACACGCCACAGTTGAAAACGTATTAGATAAACATATGGAGCAGAGATCCATCAGTGGCTATTAGCCACAGGGTATAGATGGGAACTCTGGGGCAAGTGTATTCTTGGTGCTGGGGGGGCAGCAGTGGGAGGGCTTCTCATGTCCTGGCCCCACTGATGGACCTCCTGATGGCACCTGGTATTTTTGGCTACTGTGTGACAGAGTGTTGGACTGGATGGGCCATTGGCCTGATCCAACACTGGCTTCTCTTATTTTTATTTATTTATTTATTAGATTTTTATTCCACCCTCCCGGCCTAGGCAACCCTTCTGCACAGGCTACTTCAAGCCTAAACCCACTTCGGACCTCTAATGGAAGACTTTGTTTGCTGAGCTTGATATAGCCCAAGTGAGTTACTAGGGATTGCAGTCAGATGGGCAGTTTAGCCCGATAAAGTTGTTTTCCCCTAATGAAGAAGAAGAGATTGGATTTATACCCCAACCTTCACTATCCAAAAGAGTCTCAGAGCGGCTTGCAAACTCCTTTCCTTTCCCCTCCCCACAACAGACACTCTGTGAGGTAGGTGGGGCTGAGAGAGCTCTGACAGAAACTGTTCTTTTTCAAAAACAACTGTGCCAGAACTATGGCTTGCCCAAGGTCATCCAGCAGGTGCAAGTGGAGGAGTGGGGAATCAAACCTGGTTCTCCCAGATTAGAGTATGTGCACTTAACCACTACACCAAACTGGCAAATGGATTAAACTGGCCGGTTCACACAGCCACATCTGTCAGTCGTTCCCCAGTTGTAGTCACACCATCATAAGACAAGTTGGAGACAGAGTAAATAGACAGTAGTTGAATAACGGGGCTAGCGAATATTTGTGCATTCATCCCACATTTCTGGATGTCTGAATTCCCCCGGTGGATGCTCAAACCAGTTTGGAAGTGTGAACTTATCATTCTGGTTTCACCGTTGTTGTTTTTTTTTTAAAAAAAAACTGGTAGAGCAGATGCGCATGGGCGCACATGCACACCCAAGAATTTTTTTTAAAAAAGGTCAAAGTTGTATTGTTGTTGTTGTTGTTTTTTAAAAAAGGCCAGACTGCGCACTCTGTGGTTGATTCACAGCACTAATCTGAACAGTCAACCACGGAAGAAGTACACAGGGCGGCCTGACGACTATCTTACCAGTACCCTCTCTGCAATCTAATAACTGAGCCTCGGTTGACTGAGTTGTTGTGTCTTCCAGGCCTGTTAAAGGGCTAAATGGGGAGGGAGGGTCCCACCATAGCTATGCACTGACATTTTGAAGGCAAGGCTAAGCACCGTCCACATTCCGGATTGGCTGCATGCACAGCTTTCTCACAGAGGCAACCCAGCAGCCAGCATACTGTTTCTCCTTAAGGTCAGAGCAAAAGGGGAGGGGAGGTTTCTTTGCTCCAGGTTAAAAGGGGAAGTCTGGGAAGCCCCATGAGCCAGGCTCAGAGAGAAACTGCCTGAAAAGGGAGCCTGTGAGATCCAACCAGCAAGGGGGGGGAGGTTGTATTATATAAAGGCAATAGCTGGATCTTTAAATATAGCACCTGAACTTCATGACCTCAGTGCCATTTAGGTGTTAAATTCCACACTTGATCTCGCCGTGCTTAATTCAGCAATGCCAGACTCAGGCCCATTCTAATGAGACCTTATTCATTTGATTGGATTCCGTATTCATTTGTGATCATCACAGTATTCTGACACACCTACAGTTATCCCTTGTGTGGCCCTGGGGCCTCCCTTTTTTTCCTCTTTACTTGGGGTCTGTGTGTGGAGAGAGAGAGAAAGAGAGATGTGTGTAGGTGTGTGTTAAGTGCCATCAAGTCCCTTCTGACTCATGGCGACCCTATGAATTCAATGTCCTCCAAAACATCCTTTCATTAACAGCCTTGCTTGGGTCTTGCAAATTATGGACCATGGCTTCTTTTATTGAGTCAGCCCATCTCACATTGGGTCTTCTTCTTTTCCTGCTGCCTTCCATGTAGGTAGGTAGATAGGTAGGTGATAGATAGATAGATAGATAGATAGATAGATAGATAGATAGATAGATAGATAGATAGATAGATAGATAGATAGATAGATAGATAGATAGATAGATAGATAGATGATGGACGGATGTTAGGTAGGTAAGTAGGTAGGTAGTTAGATAGACAGATGGATGTTAGGTAGGTAGACAGACAGACAGACAGACTGGCGTTCACACAGCTTATGAAGTGGGCTGTCCTTTGGCGCACCAAAAAGTATATGCCTCAACAAACTTCACAAACAGTTCTCCTTATTTTGTTTCAACTGCTGTGAATAAAGTCCACTGAATTCAGTGCTTTGGATTGGATTGGTCAGTGCCTAGTTTGGACTGAGTCCATACTGGCTTCCTTGATCTTGTTCTAACTTTGATCTTATTCTGGATGTTTTTAATGCCGATAAGCGTTAACAGCCACAGGGCATGATCCATTCTTGATCTCCATGGGTACATCTTTGCAAGGTGGCAGGGAGGTCACCATCAGGCTGGAATGAAGCCCTCTTCCTTGGGTTTGCGTCCCAACTGGCCTTTAGCTTCATGTTCAAAGGGGTGCTTCGTACATGAAGCACTTACAGCATCGCTTTCAGTGGAAGTCTCACAGAGCAATCCTAAGGAGAGGTGCACCCTTCTAACTCCATTGAAGTCAGTGGGTTTAGGAGGGTGTAACTCTACTTAGGATTTCACTGTTGAACTATCAGGTACTCCCATTGCCCCATCGCATGTTTCGCCTTCTAAACTCCTTCACTTCGTGCAGTTTTTCTGCTCAGACATCTCCCAACCCTGGCAGGTTGCTTCTGGCCTTAACGAGAGAAAAGACCAAGGTTCTTCTGTCTTTCCCTTGCAGAGCAAAAGGCCACCGGACAGAGTAACCTTAGGCAGCCCTGAAGTGAGTAAATCCTGTAGCACAGGGGACCCCAGTGTGGTGCCCAAGGGCATCGTGGCACCTGCTGACACTTCCTAAGAGCCAGTTTGGTGTAAGGGTTAGGAGACTCTGATCTGGGAGAACCAGGTTTGATTCCCCACTCCTCCTCCACATGCAGCTGCTGGTGTGTAGATATCTTTGGGCCCCTCTCTTTCTCTTGCTCTCTCTCCCTCTGCATCACATCACAGGCTTGTTGTAAAGATAAAACAAAACTGGGAAGAACCACATGAATCATCCTGAACTCTTTGGAAATGGGTGCAATTGCTGGAAGTGGAGGACTTTGCGCTGTCTCTTAGCCTCAGACTTCAGAGGGGGGGCATAAGAGAGTCAGAGAGATAAATAGACCAGGGCCCTGATCATCCTTCCCTCGTACTCCTGCTCTGCTTTTATTCTTTTGATGTGTAGATTGCTATTCTCAGGGAACCTTCCTTCCTTCCTTCCTTCTGGCCTGACACCTTCTCTCCAAACCGTGCTACGCCATCTCCATCTTGGCACCATGAGGGCAAGACATGCTTCCTACATCTCTATCCATCCTAGCAAGTTAGACTAGATTAGAAACCTATCTCTACTCTATCCTGGCTAGAACGGAGTTCCTTACAATAAAGGGCTCGTATTCATTTTGCACAGATAAAGAGACTCCATGTGTAACTTTGTTTCTGGTCAGCACACACAACCCAGATAGGCTTTGCTGCATTATGTGCCTTGGGCACTCTGCTAACCCAAATAATCCTTCAGGGATAAGAATTAGACAGATATTCTCATGGCACAAATATCCGCAAGGTTAACCTTTGTCCCACCAAATGCATTAGTCATCCACATGGGAGAAGCATTCAGACATGTGATGTCCCCCTGCCATCAGAACCAAGTGCTTATTTCAATCCGCTCTTATGGAAAGCAGCGAAATGTCGGGCTGTGTGGAGGTGGTAACTGTTGTGAAATAGCTTGACTGTTGGGAGTCCAACCATGACAGCTGTTGTTAAATTGATTTATTACGTTCATTAAAAAGTTGGTTCTTTTCTTCCCATGTTGACTGGGAAGAAGGGAGACAAATCCACAAGTTTGGCTCTGAGGCCTGCAAGGAGCACGCCCAAGGAGCATCCGTGCAAGAGACACACACGAGGAATATCCGTGCTCCAGCACAGTCCCAGACTTGCCACGTATTAAGGAAATTGGCAATACGCAGAAGAATGAAAAAGTAAAGGTCGTTCATACTTCCAAAGGAACTAAGAAAACAAGAATTGCTTTCCAGGGTCAGATAAAGCTCGATCAAGCATGGTTAGGGTTGATAAACCTGGCGACCAGTGAGAAGGTTGGAGGTGGGGACATGGCAGGGAGCTGGTATGATGACCAATGATCCGTCCAGTCTGATGTTGCCTCTTAGCACAGAGGATTCCTACCACTGTATACTGAGAATGTATGTATCCATGGGATTTATGCTTCAGTCGCGCACATGGTTGAAAATTAGTAATTCTTTTCAGCATAAATGTAACATATACTATCTCTAAAATCTTTAATGGTCTGCGGTTGAATATTCTCTTATAGCAGCTTCATGAACTTACTTGAACTTACACCACCTAGACAAGCCACAAAAACTTGAATTCCCATCTGCACTTTTCCATGTATGCCACTTTGAGGTCTTTGAAGAAATAAGAAGAGGAAGGAGGAGGAGGAGGTGATTGGAATTATACCCCACCCTTCACTACCTGAAGGAGTCTTAGAGCAGTTTACAATCTCCTTTCCCTTCCCCTCCCCACAACAGACACCCTGTGAGGTAGGTGGAGCTGAGAGAGCTCTTTCGAGGACTGCTCTTGAGAGAACAGCTCTGAGAGAACTTGTGACTGACCCAAGGTAACACCAGCAGCTGCATGTGGAGAAGTGGGGAATCAAACCTGGTTCTCCCAGATTTGAGGCCATGCTCCTAACAACTATATCAAACTGACTCTATTACACCACTACACCAAAAGGCAAGATAAAAAGTTGGTAGGTAAACAGACAATCAGAATTTCAATATTTTATTGAGAATAAAGGAAGAATTTAAAGTGGTGGTAATCGGGGTTTCTGGAGGACTACATGTCACCGTTTTGCTGAACGGTCGGGTTAGAACGGATAAAAAGAAATACTACTTCACCCAAAGAGTGATTAACACTTGGAATTCACTGCCACAGGAGGTGGTGGCGGCTACAAGCATGGACAGCTTCAAGAGGGAATTAGATAAGCATATGGACCAGAGGTCCATCAGTGGCTATTAGCCACAAGGTATAGATAGGAACTCTGGGGTGAGTGATGCTCTGTATTCTTGGTCCTTGGGGAGGGGGGTCAACACTGAGAGGGCTTCTAGTGTCATGGCCCCACTGCTGCACCTCCTGATGGCACCTGGTATTTTTGGCTACTATGTGACAGAGTGTTGGACTGGATGGGCCAATGGCCTGATCCAACATTGGCTTCTCTTATGTTCTTACGTTCATCCATAGATACATTAGAACCTTCATCCTGAAGTATTACTTATCATCCCTCTTACCATACTCTCTAAGCCTGGCCCAGTTCTTAAAGTGAAGCCCTGTGACATCCTCTTGATCAATGGGAAAGTCCGGCACATGCATTAATAATCTCTCCCACAGTTTTGGCTGGATCCCATTCAGTGACCTTAACCTATTTCAATACATGACAGTCAAATTATCATCAGGAAACACGATATTTGGTTTATTTATTATTCTTTGATTTGGTTCGATTTGGTTTACTTGTTCAATTGGATTGTCCTCATTTTTTTGTTGTTCTCATTCATGGTGATTTGTTCTTTTTCACTCAATTTGCTTTCCACCACCACCCCCATTTTTGTTCCATTCCTTCTGATTTTTTTCTTCTTTAATGAACTAAGGAAGTGGAATAAGAGAGTGTCTTTACCTTATTACCCACTGCTGTTTCGTACCACTAGCAGAAGCAGAAGGAGAATCACGGGTTATTCCAAACTAATACTTCGGACTCTTAACTGGCTTTCTATCATTTTAAGGATTTCTTCACGAATGTGGTCAGTGCATACATGGGGGTAGCTTAGCCCATGCATTTTAAAGCTGCTCCAAGGGAATATTCAAGACATTCCATTGGGCCTTTAATCTAGCCATTAATAGGCTATTAATGCAGCATGCACTTTATTGGGTTATGTGTATTTATTTATTTATAACAGACAACTGGGAGCTGCATGCACAGTTTCCAGAGCTGGATGAATGCATCCAGCCTACAATTCTGTGCAAATGATTACCATCCATGGGTTGGGAAGTGCACATGCAAACTCAGTAAGATGTCGGCGCTGTTCCTACTAATATCAGAGATCATCACAGAGTCATAGGATTACAGAGTTGGAAGGGGCCATAAAGGCAACCTAGTCCAACCCCCTGCTCAATGCAGGATCAGTCTAGAGCATCCCACCCTGACCAGTGTTTGTCCAGCCGCTTCTTAAAGACTGCCAGGGAGGGGGAGCTCACCACCTTCCCAGGCAGCTGATTCCACTGTGGCACAACTCTGACTGTCAAAAAGTTTTTACTCATACCCAGCCGGTACCTTCCCACCCCTGATTTAAACCCATGATTGCGAGTCCTATCCTCTGCTGCCAACAGGAACAGCTCCCTGCCCTCCTCTGAGTGACAGCCCTTCCAATACTTCGAGAGCAATCATGTCCCCCCTGAACCTCCTCTTCTCCAGACTGAACATTCCCAAGACCCTCAGCCTTTCCTCCTAGGGCTTGGTCAAAAGGGGCTGGATCCATCTAAGTACAGAACCATTGCAAGTACTCCCATTAAATATCACAGTCTGCCCACCAGAGATCTGTTATCTGGTTATGCTCTCCTGGTAATGTGGTATATATGCAGCCAATTTTACCACTTTTAAACAAGATGCTGGGCGGATGCACAGACACATGATGTGGAAATGCCTTTGCCCCACCAGCATCACATTAAGATCAGGACTTCAATTCCATTCATCCGAAACTTGCCAAATGGCTCACCCTTCTGAAACTGGTAGAAGTACAATTTAATTACATGCATCGTTTCAACTCCAGGACTTGGTAAGAAGTGTTGAATTACCCCTTGACTTAAATCCTTGAAGAATGCTCTTTTGACTTAGTCTACTTTCTTTCAAACCGAATGTGGAAAATAATCAGACAAGCCATGCCCCGGAGTCACTGTTTATTCCGCCTATGCAGAAAGCTAGACTGGAATTAATTCCACAGCTGTCCTTTAGATGCACTTGAACCCCAGGAGTCGGAATCTTATGAGCTCACAATAACCAACAATGCGTCCAAAGGGATACTTAGGTTAAGAACTTGCTCCGTACTGTGGCTCTGAACACTGATGTTATGACATTTCTTCTTTTTATAAAAAAGGGAAAATAAAATTAGTCTTTTTAACAGGTTAATGTAATGCAAAGAGTTAATAAAATAAAATTTGGAAGAAATAGAGACGTCTGAGTATTCATTATGGACAGGTTTGCATAATATGCGGGGATTGTAGAAGGCCATAGCTTTGACAATAGACCACATAATCTCTGTGCACAAACACAGGTCCACATTCCGTTGGTCCAGTCAACCAGTTAAGAGCTTCTTGAGAAGCCCTGCTGTCATAAGAACATAAGAGAAGCCAATGTTGGATCAGGCCAATGGCCCATCCAGTCCAACATTCTGTCACATAGTGGCCAAAAATACCAGGTGTCATCAGTAGGGCCAGGACACTAGAAGTCCTCCTACTGTTGCCCCCCCTCCAAGCACCAAGAATACAGAGCCTCACTTGCCCCAGAGTTCCTATCTATACCTTGTGGCTAATAGCCACTGATGGACTTCTGCTCCATATGCTTATCCAGTTCCCACAGATGATCACAGTGGCACCTTGCCTGAGTAATGCCCTCCCTCTTGACGCTCACCTGGTGCCTGTTCTAGTCTTGTTAAGGCCCTAGGCCAAAACATTTCTTTTTACCCAGGCTTTTAACTAAGGGTTGATATTTTTTAAAAAAAATTCTGTCTGCTTCCACTCTGAGGGCTGTTATAAGGATCCTTTTTAGACAGCGTAGTGTTTTATAGCCAGGGTTTTTTATTATCTGAGCTTTGACGGTTGCCGGCCCTTGGCTGGCAATGCCTGGGAGACAGAGAGGAGGAGACGAACCTGAATGGCATCCAGTGATGCTGTGACATCATTTATAACTGCGTAACCTGGTTGTTGGCCACTGTGTGACACAGAGTGTTGGACTGGATGGGCCACTGGCCTGATCCAATATGGCTTCTCTTATGTTCTTATGTTCTAACCAGAAGAGATGTCACTATATCACTGGATGCTCTAGCATGTCTCCAAAAAAAAGAGTTCTGGGGGAATGCTGGAGCATCCAGCAATGCTGTGATGTCACTTGCCAGGGTCAGCATAAGTCGGCTGCGACTTGCTGGTCTACAGTAGGACTTCTAGATACTAGTCCAGTAGCATCTTAGAGACCAGCAGGGTCTTCAGAGTGTGAGCTTTGACTCTTGAAAGCTCATACCCTGAAAATCTTGTTGGTCTCTAAGGTAGGGTTGCCAGCCCTGGGCAGGAAAATACCTGGAGACTTTGGGGTGGAGCCAGGAGAGGACGGGCTTTGGGGAGGGGAGGGGCCTCAGCATGGTACAATGCCACAGAGTCCACCCTCCAAAGCAGTCATTTTCTCCAGGGGAGCTGATCTCTGTCAGCTGGAGATGAGTTGTAAAAGCAGGAGATTTCCAGGCCCCACCTTCTCTAAGGTGCTCCCAGACTCGTGTTAATTCTTTCATTTTTAAAATTATTTTCATCTTTTTTTAAATATCTCATGAGCCATCTTGAGCAGGGCTCTGAAGAGGCAGCTTATACATTTTCTAAAGAAGTATATAAATTGTCTCAAGTTGAAAAACTTTCAAGTAGCAGGACCCTCTGCCTTAGACCCACCATCAAGGTAGGCAATACTAAGGGAGGTGGACCAGCAGGCAGTGTTCCCTCTAAGCTGAGTTAGTGTGAGCTAGCTCACAGTTTTTTAGCCTCCGGCTCACACATTTTTGTCTTAGCTCAGGAAAGATGGCTTTGGAGCAAACTAATTTATGCGGTAGCCAAACCTCTCACTCATAACTTTAATGCTGTCAGCTCACAAAGTAGGATTTTTGCTCACAAGACTCCACAGCTTAGAGGGAACTTTGCCAGCAGGTTGACTTGACAAAGGTAACTTCCTGTCCTCCGTGCTTACATTTGTCCTGTGATTTAGTGGTTTGCATGTTTGGCTCAGGTAACCGGGAAGGGAGTACTCGGCAGTGGGAGGTTTGACCCTTAAGAATACAGACAGATGAGTGTGTGAGTGGTGCTTTGACCACAGAGTGATTTACCTGGTGGGGTGATGCTTACAGAGATTATTCTATGTTTAGATAGGCCAACGAGGGAAGGCAACAGGATACAGCCCGATCTCATCGTATCTCAGAAGTAGGGTTGCCAGTCCCTGGTTGGGGGTGGGGGATCCCCCGGTTTGGAGCTCGTTCCCCCACTTTAAGGCTATCAGAAACCAGGAGAAATTACCCTCCCCTCCAAAAAAACAGGCAAGACAATGAAAATAAACTCAATGTGCCTAAATCACCCGGAAGTGAAGGAGGCATGTTGGTTACATCGGGGGGCACTCTGGTTTTTGGGCAAAACTCTATGGTAAGAAGCTAATTCTACCATAGAGGTTTTACCCACAAACCAGAGTGTCGCCCCCGACATCCCCAACATGCCTATGTCACTTCTAGGTGACATAGCCATGTTGCCCCCAACGTCCCTGACGTTCCTACATCATCACATTTATTTCTGGATTCTTTCTTCCCCGCTCCTGATAAATGCACCCCCATCCCCCACCTGTTCATCCCATGGACCTGGAAACCCTACAAGAAGCTGTTGTTATTGTTGTTCAGTCGCACAGTCGAGTCCGACTCTTCGCGACCCCATGGACCAGACCACGCCAGGCCCTCCTGTCTTCTGCTGTCCGCTGAAGTTTGCTCAATTTCATGTTCGTTGCATCGATGACACTGTCTAACCATCTCATCCTTTGCCGTCCCCTTCTTCTTTGACCTTCAATCTTTCCCAGCATCAGGGTCTTCTCTAGTGAATGCTCCCTTCTCATTTGGTGGCCAAAGTATTTGAGCTTCAGCTTCAGGATCTGGCCTTCCAGGGAACAGTCAGGGTTGATTTCTTTTAGGATGGAATGATTTGATCTCCTTGCAGTCCAAGGGACTCTCAAGAGTCTTCTCCAGCACCATAGTTCAAAAGAATCTAGTCTTCGGCGCTCGGCCTTCCTTATAGTCCAACTCTCGCAGCCATACATTACTACAGGGAATACCATTGCTTTGACCATGCGGACTTTTGTTGGCAAGGTGATGTCTCTGCTTTTTATCATGCTGTTTAGGTTTGCCATCGCTTTCCTCCCAAGGAGCAGGCGTCTTTTAATTTCATGGCTGCAGTCACCATCTGCAGTGATCTGGGATCCTAGGAAAATGAAGTCTGTCACTACTTCTACGACTCCCCTTCTATTTGCCAAGGAGTGATGGGGCCAGATGCCATGATCTTAGTTTTTTTGATGTTGAGCTTCAAGCCCACTTTTGCGCTCTCCTCTTTCACCCTGAGCAAGAGGCTCTTTAGGTCCTCTTCACTTTCTGCCATCAGAGTGGTATCGTCTGCATATCTGAGGTTATTAATCTTTTCCCCAGCAATCTTAACTCCCGCTTGTGATTCATCCAGGCCAGCATTTCGCATGATGTACTCTGCATATAAATTAAATAAGCAAGGTGACAATATACATCCTTGTCATACTCCTTTTCCTATGCTAAACCAATCAGTTGTTCCATATCCGGTTCTAACTGTTGCTTCTTGACCCTTATACAGGTTTCTCAGGAGACAGGTGAGGTGGTCCGGTACTCCCATCTCTTTAAGAACCTGCCATAATTTATTGTGATCCACACAATCAAAGGCTTTAGCATAGTCAATGAAGCAGAAGTAGATGTTTTTCTGGTACTCTCTTGCTTTCTCCATAATCCAGCGAATGTTGGCAATTTGATCTCTAGTTCCTCTACCTCTTCGAAACCCAGCTTGTACTTCTGGCAGCTCTCTATCCACGTACTGTTGGAGCCTAGCTTGTAGGATTTTGAGCATGACCTTGCTAGCATGTGAAATGAGTGCAATTGTGCGATAGTTTGAACATTCCTTGACATTGCCCTTCTTTGGGATTGGAATATACACTGACCTTTTCCAATCCTGTGGCCACTGTTGTGTTTTCCAAATTTGTTGGCAAATTGAGTGCAGCACTTTAACAGCATCTTCTTTTAAGACTTTGAATAACTCAGCTGGGATACCATCACCTCCACTAGCTTTGTTGTTAGTAATGCTTTCTAAGGCCCATTTAACGTCACTTTCCATGATGTCTGGCTCAAGGTCAGTGATTATACCATCGTGGTTGTCAAGGACATTGAGGTCCTTCTTGTACAGTTCTTCTGTGTATTCTTGCCATCTTTTCCTAATCTCTTCTGCTTCTGTTAGGTCCCTACCGTTTTTGTCCTTTATCATGGCCAGCTTTGCATGGAACGTTCCCTTGATTTCTCCAATTTTCTTGAAGAGATCTCTAGTCCGTCCCAATCTATTGTTTTCCTCTATTACTTTGCATTGTTCATTCAGGAAAGCTTCCTTATCTCTCCTTGCTGTTCTCTGGAAATCTGCATTCAGTTGGGCAAATCTTTCCTTTTCACCGTTGCCTTTAGCTTTCCTTCTTTCATCTGCTATGTGTAAAGCCTCATCAGACAGCCACTTTGCTTTTTTGCATTTCTTTTTCTTTGGGATGGCGGTGATTGCTGCCTCCTTTACAATGTCGCGGACCTCTGTCCATAGTTCTTCAGGCACTCTGTCTATCAAATCTAGTCCCTTAAACCTATTCTTCACCTCTACTGTATATTCATCGGGGATGCGATCTTGGTCAAATCTGAATGGCCTTGTGGTTTTCCCAACTTTCTTCAATTTAAGTCTGAATTTTGCAATGAGTAGCTCATGATCTGAGACACAGTCAGCTCCAGGTCTTGTTTTTACTGACTGGATAGAGCTTCTCCATCTTTGACTGCAAATTATATAGTCAATCTGATTTCGGTGTTGCCCATCTGGTGATGTCCATGTGTAGAGACGCCTCTTAGGTTGTTGGAAAAGGGTGTTTGCTATGACCAGCGTGTTCTCTTGACAAAACTCTGTTAGCCTTTGCCCTGCCTCATTTTGTTCTCCAAGGCCAAACTTGTCTGTTATTCTGGTTACCTTTTGATTTCCTACTTTAGCATTCCAGTCCCCTATGATGATGAGGACATCATTTTTTGGTGTTAGTTCTATGAGCTGTTGTAGGTCTTCATAGAACTGGTCCACTTCAGCCTCTTCTGCAGCAGTGGTTGGGGCATAGACTTGGATTACTGTGATATTGAATGGTTTGCCTTGGATTCGGACCGAGATCATTCTGTCATTTTTGAGATTGTATCCCAATACTGCCTTTCTCACTCTCTTGTTGACTATAAAGGCCACACCATTTTTTCTACGGGATTCCTGGCCACAGTAGTAGATATAATGGTCTTCTGAGTTAAATTCGCCCATTCCTGTCCACTTTAGTTCACTGACTCCCAAGATGTCGATGTTCATTCTTGCCATCTCATTTTTGACCACGTCAAGCTTACCTTGATTCATAGACCTTACATTCCAGGTTCCTATGCAGTATTGTTCTTTGCAGCATCAAACTTTCCTTTCACCGTCAGACACATCCACAACTGAGCGTCCTTTCGGCTTTGGCCCAGCCGCTTCACTCTTTCTGGGGTTACTCGTACTTGCCCTCTGCTCTTCCCCAGTAGCATATTGGACACCTTCCGACCTGAGGGGCTCATCTTCCGGCGTCATATCTTTTAGCCTTTTGTTACTGTCCATGGGGTTTTCTTGGCAAAGATACTGGAGTGGGTTGCCATTTCCTTCTCCAGGGGATCACGCTTGGTCTGAGTTCTCTGCTGTGGCCTGTCCATCCTGGGTGGCCCTCCACGGCATAGCCCACAGCCTCATCGAACCACGCAAGCCCCCTCGCCATGTCAAGGCAGTGATCCATGAGGGAGACAAGAAGCTAAGCAGGGCCAATACTTGGATGGTGAGACCACCAAGGAAGGCTCTGCAGAGGAAGGCAATGGCAAACCACCTCTTCTTCTGGCATCTTGAAATCCCTTTGCTCGGATTGTTGTATGCAATTTGACAGCACTTATAGATAAGCTGATAATGGGGGGGAGAGCCAGTGGCTGTGTGCCATGTTGGCAACAGTAATGTTGGAAAGGGTAACTGTGCTTTCCTGGGGGCACAATTTAGGTTGCTAAGCCCAAGGACCTCTGAAGTGGTCTTCTCAGAAATGCTTCCTCTCAGTCATTGCATGCGACTGTGGTGGTAGCAAGGACCGTTCGGATCTGTTAGGCAGTGGGGGAACGTTTTGGGACAAGCTGACCCTGTACTAAAAAAGGCAACTCCACTTGAATTAATAATACGGAGCAGACTGTTAGCATTTAATATCGAAAAGGTCACAGAGCAGCTTTTAATTTAATGCCTGGAGGAAAGCCAACTGGAGCTCGAGGGCATCCGGTTCAGGATGACTCATGCCTGAAGGATGAGGGGTTAACGGGTCGCAGTTATCAAGATGAGGATATGCAAGAATGTGACAGTCGGAACATATCAGGAAATAACACCAAAGACCCCCACGGATAGGGTTGCTGACTCTGGACAGGGAAATACCTGGAGATTTGGAAGGCGGAGCCTGGGAGGGCGGAGTTTGGAGAGGAGAGAGAGCTCAGCAGGGATGTGCCATTATAGGGCCCACCTTCTGAAGCTTCCATTTATTATGGAGGAATTCATCTCTGTGGTCTAGGGATCAGTCATAGCTCTAGGAGAACTCCAGGCCCCGTTTTGAGGTTGGCAACCCTACTTATGGGGCACAGATGAAAATCTGCAAGCCAACGGTGCTTGTCAATGGACCCAAGTAGAGGAATTTATATGCATGTGCTACCAGCCTCCAAGCAAAGAGGGAATGTACTGTAAGTACTGGAAGGGCTGTCACTTAGAGGAGGGCAGGGAGCTGTTCCTGTTGGCAGCAGAGGCTAGGTTTAAAGTAAGGAAAAACTTGTTGACAGGAAGAGTTGTGCCACAGTGGAATAAGCTGCCTAGGGAGGTGGTGAGCTCCCCCTCCCTGGCAGTCTTTAAGCAATGGCTGGACAAACTCTTGTCAGGGTGGGATGCTCTAGACTGATCCTGCATTGAGCAGGGGGTTGGACTCAATGGGCTGTATGGCCCCTTCCAACTCTGCGATTCTGTTATTCTATGTATGGCGTTAAACGGGAACATAGGTTTGCCAGGTCCCCCCTGGCCACCAGCAGGGGGTGGGGCAGTAGGGTTGCCAGCTCCAGGACAGGGAACTCCTAGAGAGTTGGAGGTAGAGCCTGGGGAAGACAAGGACTTCAGTGGGGTACAATGCCATACAATCCACCCTCCAAAATATCAATTTCCCCAGGGGAACTGATCTCTGTAGTCTGGACATAAGCTATAATTCTGGGGCATCCCCAGATCCCACCTGAAAACTGGCATCCCTAGGAGTCCTTCAGAAACCTGGAGGGATAAGGAAAGTCATTGGGATGCAGACATCCCCAAAGAGAAGATACATAGAAATATTCTGGGAGTAGGGTGGCCCCAGACATCAGAAAGGGCAGAGAGTCCAAAATGCTGGAAAACATGTAGGCTGTGGTCACACGGCAAGCTTATCCCGATTTGTTCCCGCTATAGATTTGATTGGAAATATTTTTTTTCCGGGTTGGGATGATCACACATCCCTCCCCCAACCGCTTGCATTGTGCAAGGAGGGGAACAATGATTGGGGGAATGTGTGTTCAGCTCATAATAAACAGACAGAACTCCTAGATGCCATAAACAATGGTGCAGTTGGCCATGGAGCTGACTGGAGGGCAGGTAGGCCAGGACTCAACCTTCAGCATTGCTCAGGACCTTGTATGAGATGTAAATATAGTTGCACTGATTCAGAGCTGTGATCAAAGTGCCATTAAGTTCAGCATTCAGGTGGACGGAAGATTTCCTCAAAATTGCAGTGCAACTAGATTTGACTTAAGAAGAGGAAATTCCTAAAAAATGAGGGAGTAGTCAAAAGGAAACTGAAAAATAGAGGGAATATGATAAAAGCCCTTCAGGATGCCTGGGACATAAAAATGCTATGTTGGATGAGCCCAATGGTCCGTCTAGCCCAGCATCCTGTTTTGCACAATGACCATCTAGTTGCCGTAGAGAGCCAAAACAACAGGGCCTAGAGTCCAAGGCCTTCTGCTGATGTTGCCTCCTGCTATTGGTATTCAGAGATTCACTGCCTTTGTGGAGGTTTCCTTTGGTCGTCATGGCTAGTGCCTACTGCATGAATCTATCCATGAATCCATGAGTCTATCTGGTCCTCTTTTAAAGCCGTTTATTCTCGGGCACATCACTACATCCAGTAGCAGTGAATTTATGCACATATGTATTTACTTACTTAGGTACCTCATTTACATATATCCCTCCTCCCCAATGGGGATCCCAAGTGGCTGACATCATTCTCCTCTCCTCCGTTTTATGCTCACAGCAACCCCGTGAGATAGGTTAGACGGAAAGTGTTTGACTGGCTCGAATTCACCCAGCATGCTTCATGTCATGAGTCAGGATTTGAATATGGGTCTCCCAGATCCTAGTCCAAAATTCTAACCACTACACCAAAATTGCTTGTTGAGTGAAGAAGCATTTCCTTTTGTCCATCTTGAATCTACTGGCCATCAACTTGATTGGGTGCCCCCGAGTTCTAATATTATAAAGTTGGAAATAATTTAAATCCACAATCACGGCAGCTCAATTAGAATATTCACTGCCAATTAGGAACGGTACCAACAAATCTGCACTTTCAGACACGCTGCATAATGCGCTTCCAGTCCACTTTCAATGCACTTTAGCAATCGTTTACAAGTGGGTATTACCGTTTCACACAGTAACAACCGGTTGGAAAGTGGGGTGGATGCCAGTGTAGTCAATAAGCAAAGTCAAGGAAGTCCTAAAAGGCATGAAGAGTTCCATTCAAGAGTGAAAATCTTGCCCAAATGAGGTGAGCAAGAAGAAGCACAAGTTGGGGCCAAACAAATGCAAGTTGACGACAACGTGGGTGAAAAGGGAATATGAGAAATATATTACTAAGTACATCGAGGCAAAAAAATAAACACACTCTTTAGATACACCAAAGCCAGAAACTGGCCAGGGAGGAGGTGGGAACCATTGGATGACAGAGGGTAAAATGATTCCTGAAGGAACTTGAAACCCTTTCAGAGAAGCTGAATCTCATTTTATCCTTGCAGCAGCTATGGAAGGTAGGAAGGCTTTATGGATACCATAAGCTTCAGGGATCAGCAGGGACCTGAACAAGTGAGGAGGGGGTTGAATCCTCAGACTCAGACTGGAAAGGGCCCAGCAGATTAAAAGCAGCAACAGTGGAGAACTCTCAGCAAATTTCCATTATCATGTACTAGGCCACGCTCTGTGAAACCCCAACCACCACCCCCAACCCCCTTCTAGTGGTTGCTGCTTCTCCAGGCAAGACTGTGGTAAGGTTGCCTGCTCCAGGTTGGAAAATACCTGGAGATTTGGGGAGTGGAGCCTGATGGTGGGGTTTGGGAAGGGGAGGGACTTCAGTTGGGTATAATGCCATAGAGTCCACCTTCTAAAGTAGCCATTTTTTCCAGGTGAACTGAGATCAATTGTCACCTGGAGATCAATTGTAATCCCAGATGTCCAGCCACTACCAGGACAGGCTGGCAACCCTAAGAGGTCCTGCTTGTATCCCTCCACTCTTGCTTTTCCTGGAGCTCCAACAGCAGCAAAGAGGGATGGGATGGCAGGAACATGTACGGCTTCTCCTGTCCCTCTCTGATGTCCTGAACTCTATGATCCCAGCTCCAGGAGCCTGGGAAATGTAGTTTCCTGCCCCCACTGTATCTGGTACCTGGGATATCCAGGAGTAGCTGCCACCATGCTGAGCAGGAGTATACTGAAGGCTTCTTCTTCAGCTCAAACTAAAATCCAAGCCTGAGAAGACTGCAGGGCTGTAATGCTTGACTTCTTATCTAAGGTGCTGTATCCAAAGTCTAAGAACTGCACATTTTTGCAGCATGCATTCTTTTGAACCACATCTCAGTAATATGCTGATGTTCCATCCACTGCATTAGGGTGTCTTGCAGGCTGGATAAGTGAGTCTATGGAGCTGGCTTATTCAAGTCCACATGACATATCGCATGCATCTGGAACTCAGTAGAACCCTGACTACATAGATCCCTCTCCTAAATTACCTTTTCCAGTTGGGGAGGTGGGGGGATTTATTTATTCCTGTTTTTTGAGGACTGAGTAGACGCAGGGAAAATCAGGCGCAGCTGCGGGGCAAAATGCAGCTGCGCAGCACATAGTGTGAAATTGACATGTATGAATGGGGCAAAGGGAAGAGTGAGTGCGGAGCAGCAGCTTGTGGGAAATTGGTCGGGGGGGGGAGAGAGAGAGAGAGAGAGAGAGAGTCTCCTATGTTTAAGACCAAAAACATTTTATTCCTGGGGGGGGGGATGTCTCCTGTGTTTAAGACCAAAACCGTTTTATTCCAGGTATGTGACAGAGAGAGTCTCCTGTGTTTAAGACCAAATGCTTTATTCCAGGTATAAGCTTCCAGGGCAAGCATACTTCTCCTTGAGGGCAGGAGGGAAAGAGCCAGAGAGAGCACGCCAGAGAGAGGGGGAGGGAGTCCCATGGCACTTGAAGAGCTCCCCTTTCCATTTCTAACAAATGTGATGGAACCCAACAGCATAGCTTGCATTCCTTATCAGTGAAAGGCAGCAAGAGTACAGCAGCACCTTAAAGACTAACACAATTTGTGGCAGGGCAGGAGCTTTCATGAATCACTGCTCACTTCTTCAGATACAGCTGGAATGTGAGTCCACCTGTTCTTATATCTTGGAGAGTGAAGTGGTTTCAGACACCAAATGACAATAGCAGGCATTAGTAATGAGAGAAGAAACCTAGGTCTCAATTCAGTCCAGTAGTTTGCATTCATTGTTCTCTCTAAGCTGTGGAGTCTTGTGAGCAGAAATTCTACTTGGTGAGCTCCTGGCATTAAAGTTGGGAGCAAGCGACTTGGCCGCTGCATAAATCAGTTTGCCCTGGAGCCCTCCTTCCTGAGCTAAGACAAAAATGTGTGAGCCGGAGGCTAGAAAACTGTGAGCTAGCTCACACTCACTCAGCTTAGAGGGAACACTGATTGCATTGTCTTGAGTTTTGTGATCAGTTGCAATTCAGCAGTCTCTTTCTAATCTCCCTTCGAAATACCTTTGTAAGATAACTGCTACTCTTCGGTCAGCAACTGAATGCCCTGGATTCCTGGAAGGTTAAAATGTCCCCCCATTGGTTTTTGAATGATTTAGTTTCTAATATTAGTAGAAAGAGTAAGAGTCCAGTAGCACCTTTAAAGATTAACACAGTTGTGGCAGGGTATGTGCTTTTGTGAGTCACTGCTCACTTCTTCAGACTTATTTCCATTTATTCTTTGCATCCTCCTGGACTGAATCCTGCTGTATAAAAACTGGGACCAAGGTTTCCTGTCTCATTACCAATGCTGATATCTCCACGCCTCTGTTTATCACATCAGTGCTGATATATCCACCTGTCTGGGTAACAAAGGGACATCAGCAGGAGTGGATAAAAGAAAGGTCAGAGAGCACCCTATATACCCCAAACTAACTGCTGCCTCTCCTGAGACTCCAAAATCTGTGCTAACGTTAAGTGACATTGCACATTCCTTCCAACATTATCCTTGCAAACTCATCTGGAACCTGGCAGGGGGGAATATGACCCCAGAATCTCCAACGGGGTCTTCTTTTTACCAAACAAAAAGGTAGCTGGGGAGGAACAGAATCACGGCCAGGGCATGTGGGATAGAGGTTAACCCCCCCCCCACACACACACACACAGAGATCATTTTTGAAATGCAGATCAGCTCCTGGAATTGTTATTTGCTCCACAAGAAAAATAATATATGTGCACAGATGGTACCTCTATGAGGGAGAGTTTCTACATTCAGGAACGGGAGGAGGGAGTTGCCGTGCAAGAGTTGTTGGGCTTTTCTGTATTCTCGTTTTCCTTGCTTGTGTATTCCTTTTGCTGGGGGGGGTTGCTCTGCATGTATTTTGCTCCCTCTAATGGTAGATTCAATATTATATCACTTTATGTCCCGCATTTAAAAACCTGCAGTTTAAAACTGTCGGGAGATATGCTGGACAAAAAGTAATGTAATAGCGAATTGACCACTAGAGGGAGCAAAACACATGTGGAACAGCTTGTTGGGCATTCATCCAAACCTATGTGCCTGGTCTTAGCCAAGATTTGCACATCTGACAAGTCCTGACTCTAATGAGTTACATGAGAAGAGCTACAGAATGGAGATGGAGAAATTGTCATCGTTTCTTAGGGATGCCAGCCTCCAGGTGGGACCTGGGGATCCCCTGGGATTACAGCTGACCTCCAGATAACAGAGATCAGTTCTCCTGGAGAAAATGGTTGCTTTGGAGCGTGGACTCTATGGCATTGTACTCCGCTGAGGCCTCTGTCCTCCCAGACTCTGTCCCCAAATCTCTAGGAGTTCCCCAACCTGGATCTGGCAACCCTACTGTGGTAACCCTCCTTAAGATACCCGCCTCTCTGCACCAATCCTAGTTATTTAGGCCTCCTGCAAATCCAAGTGGGTGGGAGGGGGTGAGCCAGCCTCAGTTTAAAAAGGGTGAAGAAACATTTTTTACTTGGGGACAGGGATTTTGTGGCTCTGGAAAGCAGCGTCAGCTTAGCCAGACTTTTATTTGGCTTTTTAGTTAGGGTTCAGGGGTTGTCTTAGGGAAGAAAGTTTATTTTAGTGTGACAAATAAAACTGGTATGTATAGGTTCTGTGGTAAGGGGCTCTCTGCGAGAGAAAAGACCTGCCTTGATGATATCTCGTCCAGAGAAAGGGGAATCAAATCTCCCCTCAGGGGTTATTTTCTTTATTTGAGATCAGGCTTTACTTTATATATATATGTTATATATTTCAGTTATCCACACACTATATTCACATTATTAAATACTTTATCCTTTTGTTAAATAAGCCTTTGTTGCTCATCTCCATCTGTGTCTTGTGTGTCACATCAAAATTTTAAGAAACAGGGGCCTCTCTTTACCTCACATATAAGTACTATCTTAGTCTAAGTCTGCAAATGAGAGACCTTTCGGGAGCACATCGCTTACACGCTACCAATCCTTTTTTCAAAGAAGAAGAAGAAGAAGAGATTGGATTTATACCCCACCCTTCACTACCCAAAGGCGCCTCAGAGCGGCTTACAAACTCCTTCCCCTTCCCCTCCCCACAACAGACACCCTGTGAGGTAGGTGGGGCTGAGAGAGCTCTGACAGAAACTGCTCTTTTTCAAGAACCGCTGTGCCAGAGCTATGGCTTGCCCAAGGTCATCCAGCCAGGTGCAAGCGGAGAAGTGGGGAATCAAATCCGGTTCTCCCAGATTAGAGTCCATGCACTTAACCATGACACCAAACTGGCTTTCATGTCCCCCTTTTGATTTGATTGTGGTTGGCTGGGGTATAAAGAATCTATGGGAGAGGCCAGTGCAAGAGACTGGATCTTCTTCAGTCCATAAGGTAGGTGCCTCCCCCACCACACCCCATAGCCACCACACCTACCCCCCAACCCCTACCAATGGCCAGGGGGGACCCGACAACCTTCTTTCTTTGCTGCATTCAAACCAGTAATATGCAATACTTTTGTATTCTGGAAGGAGAGCAGTGAGAATCCCGTTTCTCAAACCGCACCTTCTGCTGTAATCTCCCTCCCGCTCTGTATTTCTCATGTTTAATGCAAATCACTTCCCAAGACCCAAAGAAGCAGAGACGGAGAGGAGCGTTGCTAGAAACCTGAGATTCCGGGTTATCTGACCATCAAAGGGCACTCTGTAAACACAACGCTAGTAAACAGGAACTAAAGGCCATATGGAGTGTTTGCGGTTTCCCCCCAACCTTTCTCTGTTATGTCTAAAGCTCTCACATCCTGTCAATTATAGGAAAAGTTGGAAACCATCTTTTCTGCAGATTTAGTTGCATTTTAAAGGAACAGGAGGGAGCAGAGCACTTAACACCCCCTCTCTCAGAAAAGTCTTCAAGGAGCTGACTGGTATACTATTCCTGAACTGACATTTTAAACATCACGTTTTTATTTGTTCTTAAAGATGTAAGGGGTGTGCGTAAAAAAGCATGAGCTTGCAAATAGACACACATGGCCCATACATAGACAACTCATGTGGGGGAACTCCTTGCGGAGAATACACTCCATGGAACACACAATAGTGGTTAAGAGTGTTAAATCAGTATCCAGGAGACCTTGGTTTGGATCCTCATTTGTTCCATGGAAGCTTGCTGGGTGATCTCGGGCCAGTCATATTTATGCATGGGTATTTCCCCACACTTTCACTGTGCCTGTCCGTCAGGTTTTCTTTGTTGTTCTGCATTGATTTTCCTCCCTTCAGCACTCAGTTCGCTTTCTGGTCACTGTTTCCCCAGGTTTCCTGAGAGTGCTTTTCTGCCGATTTTCCTTTGTTTCGCTTCCAAGCCGGAGGTAATTCAAAAATGTACAGCTTCTCTCAGATTTCTTTTCTCCCTCCCTCCCGCCTTTTTGCTGCCTCTCAAAAGTCACACCCCCTCCCACATCGAGGTTGTTCCACCCACTCTGCACCTTCCGCCAACCACCATCCTCCCCCCTTCATTGGTGTACAAGCTCCATTTTCCCTCATTTTTAAATATTATTACAAGCGGCATGAGTCTAGCAATATAAGACTATCACTAGTCTCGGATTGCTGAATAAAAAAAATTAAATGACTGAGGAAGTTTAAAAGGAGCTGTGTGAAGTTTAGATCCTTGCTGGTATTGACTTGAAAGGGGGAGCAGAGAGGAGGCAAACGGCAGTGTCCCCAGTGCAAAAAAAGAAAAGAAAAAATTTCAGTGCAGCATGCAAACAAAATCGGGGGGATAATCAGTGCAGAATGAAATTAACATGAGGTGGAGAGAGAGAGAGAGACTGGAATGGGAAGCATGTTCATAGCCTGGAGAACTACTACAAGATAATGACTCAGCCCTACCCCACCTTCCAGGGTAGATATAAATTACCTGCCTACCATTTTTCTGCTCACCTTGACACAGAGAGTACTCCATCTTTCTGTGTTATACTTCTGAGGATGCCAGTCACAACTACTGGTGAAACATCAGATCCTACAATGCCAAGACCACGGTCACACAACCCAGAAAATCTACAGCAACTAAGGAAACCTAAAGCTTTGAAAACATTTTTCCCTTTAATGCTTTAGTGAACAAAGTTGTGGGGGGAGTATTTTGGCAGTTTCTGGAAGCCTAACATTAAAATGGCGGCTGAGGCACCTGGGCTTTCTGCAAACCACCAAACTTAAGAATCACTTGGGATCAATCCATTTGGAGGACAGATGCAATCAGCACAGGGCAGGCTCTAAAAAGACTGCCAAGATTGCAACCAGCATGCAGGAGAATCACAAAGAGAAAACCATGCAAATTTGCAAGGAAGGGCAGGAAATTAGTGTTACTATGCAGCTATGCTAGGACATCAGCGAAAATACCTCCCCCTTTTTTTTCAGTTTAGTGGTACAAGACTAAAAAGCTCTCCAAAAAGCATGCACAAAACCTGAACCACCCACATTACATTACAGACCTGTAGGAGAACACTTCAACCTTCCAGGGCCTTCAGTAGGTGACCTCAAAGTAGCTGTCTTATTGAAAAGGAACTTCAGAAACAGACTAGAAAGGGAAAATGCTGAGTTTCATGTTATTACAACACTCAGAACAATGGAATCCCCAGGACTTAACAGGGACATTGGTTTCTTATCTCACTACATATGCTAACCTCATTCAGCTGTTACATCTGTATTCTCACCAATCCCCCAGAAGGACCATATGTCCTCTTTATTTTATTTTATTCCTTATTTGGAATAATAGATTAGAATAGTAGATTGTGATGTAATGTAATCAATAGTAGAATGTAATGCAATTTGGAATAGTATATTGGGATGTATTTCTCTGGTCTGGGAACACGGGAGATAACTCTGCACAGCCAGTCATCCCGCTACAAAGAAGAAGGTGCTTGAGAGGAGACATATGGAGTGTAATGGCAGGGTCTCAGTTAATTACCCTCAGCATTTCACAATTAAGGATAGATCAATCTCCAATCTAGACATATTTATTTTCCTCACTATATCCCCCCCAACTGAACCCAAACAAATGGTAGCCATATAAACTAAGCTTGTTATTCCTGAATCTACTAAACATCTTCATTATATTGCATGCTAATTTACTGCTAACCCTCCACCTATATGTATGGACTGATAACTTCCATTTCATTAGTATTCAATTTCATCTGAAGAAATGTTTGTGTGCACAAAAGCTCATCCCTTGAATAAAACTTGGTTGGTCTTAAAGGTGCCCCACTGGACTCAAATTTAGTTCTGCTGTTTCAGACCAACACGGCTACCCCACCTGGATCTACCTTGCAGGAAACGAGGCAACCAATTAGGGGTGAGACATGTTTTATTTGTTGTTTTATGTTTTGTATCAGTATCTAGCTTTGGTTTTGTTTTCATTTTCCTTTGTTTTAGTGGTTATTGAAATGTGTTTTTATGACATATGTTATTAATCTGTTAGCTGCCTTGGTGTCCCCGATGAAGGCAGAGTATTAAATTTTGTGAATAAATGTACAATCATTGTCGTGTCCAAGACGTCTGGAATGGCAGGTGTGGAGTGATCTGGCTTAGAATTCCAGATTGTTCAACAGAAAGAAAAACTTTGAACAAAGTTGTATGATGCAGTGTCATAACTCTGAACCAAGGCCACAGTCCTGCACAGTGGACCCGTATCTGAAGTCCAGCGGCACCTTATAGACCAACAAGATTTGCGAGGTATACGCTCTTGAGAGTCAAAGCTATCTGACGAAGGGAGATTTGATACGCAAAAGCTTATAACCTTAAAATCTTGTTGGTCTCTAAGGTGCTGCGGGACTCAAAGGCAGCTGTCGTTCTACCGCAGAACAACATGGCTACCCTGTGAAGCTATATCTGAAGTAGTTCTCATAAATGCCAATAAAAGCCAAGTTGACCAGCTGCTTAGGGAGTGGGAATCTTTTTTACCTTCTAGAGATTTTATTTTTCTTTGGGTTTGTCATGAAATGGGAGGTCGACCCCTTTCCACAGCAGAATTCCTGAAGGAGTCATCACTGACTTTTAAAACATTGCAAACACCCGCAAAGCCACCCAGTCCAGTGCAGAAGGGCCAGCCATCATTTTGAGGTCTGTGCTGTTTCACTCTATGATGCTGTTTCACTTAGCATGTGTGCGGGGGAATGGGGTCACGAAATCCACCACCGCGTGGCACTCCTTAGTCCCCAGCTACCTTGCTGAAAGTCAGCACTCTTCTCCTCTGTTTGGTGTAGTGGTTAAGTGCGTGGACTCTTATCTGGGAGAACCGGGTTTGATTCCCCACTCCTCCACTTACACCTGCTGATGTGACCTTGGGTTAGTCACAAGCTCTGGCACAGCTGTTCTCTCAAGGACAGTTTCTGTCAGAAGTTCTCTCAGCCCCGCCTACCTCACAGGGTGTCTGTTGTGGGGAGGGGAAGGGAAAGGAGTTTGTAAGCCGCTCTGAGACACCTTTGGGCAGTGAAGGGCGGGGCATAAATCCAATCTCTTCTTCTTCTTCTCTGCTTGATATGTAAAAGACTTTATAGATAATTACACTTCTTAGCCAAAAGTCCAAGAAGCATACTTGCTCCTTTCCTATTTAATTTATTTCTCAATTATTTGGCCCCCGTCTTACCAGAAGACGACTATCATTCTCCTAAACTGGGCACCTGTCGAGTACCCATCCTGCTACATGCAGACGATACAGTACTACTCTCTTGCACGAGGGCGGGGCTCAGATGTCTTCTGAACAGATGTCTTAGATAACTCCTCAATTATGAGAAATCCAAGATATTAGTATTTGCTAAGTCTCGCAAAATTCAAAAATGGACATTTGATGGAAAAGAATTAGAGCAGGTCAAGCATTTTAAATATTTAGGTGTCTATTTCAGTTATAACATGCCCTTATCATGTCATCACAAATGTATGACTAATTTAGCCACCATTAATGCATCAGCCATCTCACGGTTCTTCTTTAATAGAGGCAACCAGTTTGTTCCAGCTGCCTTCAAAGTTTTTAAGGCTAAAGTGATCCCACAGCTATTGTATGGCATCCCCACATGGATAAGTGCCCTCGAGATCAGAACTGAAAGAGTTCAATCCAAATTTGCAAGGAAAATCATGGGTCTGCCACGCTGCATTTCATACGCAGCTCTCTGTTTAGAAACAGGCCTTAACATGATAGAAACAAGGGCTTGGCTTATATCAACCAAATACCGGCTACAAATGCACTATACTGTCGACAGTGGGAGCTATATATACCAAATGCTGTCTGAATCTACCTTGTCTAAATGGATTGCCTACATAGAGAAGAAAATAATTACAGTGGGATTATCCATGGATTCTCTGTATATGTTATCTTTCACAAATGCATATCAGTTAATCAAGCGCAGAATCCTGGATATAGAAACGCAAAAACTAGTTAGCGATGCAAATAAATCCTGCTCCCCCTTGAATTTTGGAATCCTTCCAATTATTGGCCATCCACCTTTGTACTTATCAGCCCTCCAAGCCCCACAATTGCGCCGAGCATTTGCACTTGCTAGATGCAGTCCTGTTCCATCTGCTGTTACTTATGGTAGATATAAAGGGATTCCATATTCAGCTAGACACTGTGCGGGTAATCAAAATCAGATCGACTCGGTCTTCCGTATTCTCCTACACTGTCCCCAATATGATGAGATACGTCTTACTCTTTTAGACCCAATTTTATTTAATATGACAGGCTGCCCAGATGCATTAAAGGTGCGCCATCTCCTGAATGATTTGTCACCTGAAATAACTGTAAATGTAGCCTTATTTTTAAGTTTGGTAATCAAGGATCGATTGCACAATGTATAGATGCATATGATTGATTAATTTCTCCTTGTTACCGCTTTATCCACTTTTGTCTCTTCCTGCAACCTGACATATGTCAATAAAGGTTTGTGTATGCTTGTATGCGATATGTAAAAGATACCTTTGCTCAGCTGAAACATCCTCATAACTCCAGACCACCACTTCCTTTGTTGCAGGTTTTTCTTGTTGCTGCTGTTATTATTGTTGAGCACAATTTTTAGCCTGCCCTTTCTCCTAGGAGCCCAGGGCAGCATATATTCTTCTCTTGTCCATTTTATCCTCTCCTCACAACAGTCCTGCAAGGTAGGTTAAGCTGAAAGTGAGTGATTGGCCTAAGGTCACCCACTGAGCTTCCATGGCAGTGGGGAGACTTGAACCTGGCCCTCCCTGATCCTAAGTATGGCATTTAACCACCACAAAGGCCAGAGGACTGGCAAAGGGCAGAATGGGAAAGGAAGGAGACAGGTAGACCTGGATGAGGAGCTGTTCTTGACATTGCCATGTACATTAAAATAGGTGGCTGAACGTTTGGGGGTTGAACGGTTACTGACAGTCATATTATTCAGCATCATTAATTTACATGGCAATTTCCAACAATGTGAATCCAGGATAAGCCAGTATGGTATACGGCTCATGGAATTGCCAGCTCCCAGTTGGGAAATCCCTGGAGATTTTGGAGGCGGAGCCTGAAGAGGGTGGGGTCTGAGGAGGGGAGGGACTTCAGCACATAAAGCTGTAGAGCCCACCTTTCCAAGCGGCCATTTTCTCCAGGTGAACTGATCTCTGTCGCATGGAAATCCATTGTAAGAGCGGGAGATCTCCAACCACCTCCTAATATTTGAATTTGAAAGCTATGCTGTCTTAGATAGGTTATTATGTTTGCTGCAAGGGTTCTGATGGGACCCTAGACAATGCTGCTATCTTAAGAGCTTTTGTGCTCACAAAGAAAAATTATTGCGCCTTATGTCCTTTATGGAGCTGCGGTGGCTCAAGTGGTTAAGACACTGAACTGCAGGCTGTGGAAGGTCAGTAGTTCAGCAGTTCAAGACCCGAGAGTGCCGCAAGATTGGGTGAGCTCCTGTCTCTAGTTCCAGCTCCTGCCAACCTAGCAGTTTGAAAGCAAGAAATTGCAAGTAGATAAATAGGTACCACTTTGGTGGGAAGGTAACAGCGTTCTGTGCACCTTGGTGTTTAGTCATGCTGGCCACACGACCACGGAAATGTCTTCAGACAGCACTGGCTCTTCGGCTTTGAAACAGAGATGAGCACAAGGTATTAGCCACAAGGTATAGATAAGAACTCTCGGTTTGGGGCAAGGGATACTCTGTATTCTTGGTGCTTGGGGGGCAACAGTGGAAGGGTCTCTAGTGTCCTGGCTCCTCTGCTGGACCTCCTGATGGCACCTGGTATTTTTGGCCACTGTGTGACAGAGTGTTGGACTGGATGGGCCACTGGCCTGATCCAACATTGGCTTCTCTTATGTTCTTATGTTCTTATGTATGTAGCACCGCAACCCTAGAGTCGGATTCGACTGGCTTTCAAGCAAGGGAACCTTTACCTTTACCTTTATGTCCTTTATATAAACATCACGGTCCCTGAAAAAGATTCATTCGAAACGGGTAAATTACTAGAGTCCCGTGGGACTAGTGATAGAGTCACTAATAAGGTGCTGTCTGAATGTAGACCGCACTCGATGTATTGTTTGGGTGAGATGTTTTTCTCTATGTATTGTTTGGGTGAAATATATTTTTTGATAATATCCGATACCAATATTTAGACAATAGTATTCAAAAATATAAAAAGAAAAAGCATAAAGCATAAAATTGTTCTACTGTAAGCATATATTTATTGTACACAGTGATATATATATTTTTTGTATGCCCACCCAGAGGTAGGCAGATTTTCTCCCACCCGCAGCTCCTGATGGGTAAATGGAACGCCCAGTTGGTGGGCGGCATTCGACATGTGGCCAGTCACCACACGCACAGACCCGCCTTCGCACTTTGAAAGCTTTGAAGCTGCGACATCTGGTGACCTCTTCAGGCTAGAGGAAGCTGCCGCTTCTGTATTTCAGGCCTGCCTCCCGAATGGGTGGCGAGTTTCCTGCCTCTTCCTTGTAGTCCGCAAAAAAATAATCCAAGCCAGGCCCTCCTGCTTTAAATTACAACTTCTCTAGAGTGGGTTTCCCCTCAGACCCTTGTTTTAATTTATTTCTTTTTTTCCCCTTGCAACACCCTCTCGTCATGACAAATTAGGCCATTTGATGTCATCTCCAATGATGTGGTGCAAAAAATTGAAAGGGGTGGGGACACTTTACAATATATGGCAAGCTTATTGAAAAAAACACAACCACATAAGACGGCGACAAAGTCATTCTTTATGGGATTCGTCTTGGCTTACAAGTAGTTTCAAGGGGCATTGAAGTGGTAGCGGTGGGGTGGATAAAGAGGGCAAACAGGGTAGACAACCCTCAGGGCTGGAGATCTCCCAGAATTACAGAAATCACTTATTAATTAATTAATTAAAATATTTATTCCACTTCCCCTGGAGCAAATGGCAGTTTTGGAAGATAGACTGCATGGCATTATGCCCTACTGAGATCCCTCCGCTCCCTAAACCTCGGGCTCCCAGGCGCCATCCTCAAATCTCTGAGTATTTCTGAATCCAGGGTTGGCACCCCTACTTCCCTCTCCTTCCTGATCCCCTCAGTGGAGGGCGCTGATAGGGTTCCTACCACTGCCTTGCAAATGCTGGCAGATTTAGGGGATGATACCTAGGAAGAACAGAGTTTGGGAAGGATGTAATGACACTTGCAGGTGATGCTAACAGGCTAGGCTACCTCTCTCTGTCTCTGTGGTTTTGACCACTGAGACTAGGGGAAATTCCTAGAGTGTTACTATGTGGAGGCCATTTTTTTTTCACCTGCTCCTCATTTCTTTGGGGGCCAGGAGATTTGAGAGGGGTGCTGATAGCTCCCCACTCTGGGCAGGTAAATGAGAGGCCTAAGTGTTGCACTGAGTGCAGGAGGTGTTTGTGCAGACTTCCTCGTGCTCCAGTCTCTGTTGCCAAGTCTGTGCTTCAGGCCGCTGATGCAGAGGAATATTGTCCACTAAAACCAGGGCTATTTTTGGGCAGGAATGCACAGGAACGGAGTTCCAGCTAACTCCCAAGTTGGCCACGTCCAACAGGAACTCATTAGCATAATAGGCCACACCCAACAGCCGAAACTCATTAGGATTGGCTACACTAGGGGTGTGTGTCCTAACATGCAAAGGAGTTCCTGCTACAAAAAAAGCTCTGGGTTTTGACAACAAACAAGGTAAACAGAATAAGAAGCAAAAGATGGGTGTGGCTGGGTGACCACACTTCTGGCAGCATGGGGTGTGTGGTCTAATATGCTAATGATTCATGATGCCAGGGGTGTGGCCTATTATGCTAATAAGTTCCTACTGGGCTTTTTCTATAAAAAAGCCCTGACTAAAACCAACACTATCTGCTACAGAAGAACAGACAGGAAAAGCCAAAGGTCGATCCAACACAAATATACACACAAGAGTAGTGTGTATAAATCTATAAAATCTAGTCAATATCTACACCCAAATTTATCTGATGTGTCTAAATGGTGGTGGAAAGTATCATCAAGTTGCCACCAATTTATGGCAACCCCGTAGGGTTTCAAGGCAAGAGACATTCAGAGGTGGTCTGCATAGCAACACTGGGCTTCTTGGTGGTCTCCCATCCAAGTACTAGCCACAGCCGACCCTGCTTAGCTGCCTGAGATCTGACAAAATCGGGTTAGCAGAACATTAAACAGCAAGTGGTTAGAGGACTGCATGTGAGTGATTAAACTTCTCAGTTGGAAAGGGCCAATGTGAATAGGCTCTGTGTTGCGTATGCCTGTGTGGAGATTCAAGAAGTACAGATAGATCTCCATAGCAGACTTCCCCCTTCCTTGGCAAAACCATAGCAGCACCGATCCGAGAACACTCCCTGCTCCCACCACCGCTGGTGCCAGGCTGTCTGGGGAATACATCTCACTTTCATTTCCCAGGCAGCCGAGCCTGCTTTTTTCCAGGAGTCAATGGGATTTTGAATATCTGGACTGATTCCAAACATCTAGAACAATAAAATTCAGATTCACGAAATGTTCCAAATGTGGATTCCAAACATATCTGAATTGCACATCCGTGCAAGGATGCTTAAGGAGGCTCAGGTACATTTGCAGCCCAAGGCTCAAGGGGCAATATTCTCCACAACAGAGCGGGTTGCCAACCTCCGTTTGGGGGTTGGGATCTCCCAGTATTACAATAAATCTCCCGGACAACAGGTATCAGTTCCCCTGGAGAAAATGGCTGCTTGGGAGGGTGGGCTGTATGCAGGGGTCTTTTCGTAGAAAAACAGCTGCAGGAGCTCATTAGCATATGGTATGCTAATGAGCTATTATGCTATTAGAATATGCCACACCCCCTGACATCACCGGAAGTGATGTCAGAAGGGGAAGCAAAAGGGGGGGAGGCATCTTCAAAAGCCTCCCCTTCCCTTCCCCAGCTGGTCTGGGTTGGGGAGCTAAGAGAGAAGGGATTTAAAGTTTAAACTCCTTCTCATGAGAGTTGGGCCACAGAAGGAGGAAAGAGGGAAGGAGAGAGAGAGAGAGTAGAGAGAAGGAAAGAAGGAAGGAAAGAGGGAAAGAAAGAGAGGGAAGAAGGAGGGAAACAGGGAAAGGAGAAAAAAGAGAGGAGAAGAAGGTGGGAAAGAAAGAGAGAGAGAAGAAGGAGGAAAAGAGGAAAAAGAGAGAAGGAAAGGAGGGAATGAAAGAAATTCGGCAGCAATTCGGCCCTAGTATATCCTATGGGCCGTTGAAGTCAATGGTTAAAACATAGGGTATATTCTGGTGGCTGGAGGGGAGGGGGTTTGAGGGAGAGGCTCAAAACTCACAGGGTAGCTGATGGAGCCTCTCCCCAAGATACCCACCAAGTGTCAAGAACATTGTACCAGGGGGTCCAATTCTATGGGCCCCCAAACAGGTTGCCCCTATTCCCTCCATTGTTCTCTAAGGTGGGAAAAAAAGTTATATTTTTCCCACCATAGAGAACAATGGAGGGAATAGGGACAACCTGTTTGGGGGCCCATAGAATTGGACTCCCTGGTCCAATGTTCTTGAAACTTGGTGGGTATCTTGGGGAGAGGCTCTATCAGCTACCCTGTGAGTTTGGAGCCTCTCCCTCAAACCCCCTCCCCTCCAGCCCCCAGAATATACCCTATGTTTTCACCATTGACTTCAATGGCCCCTAGGATATAATGGGGCTGAATTGCCGCCAAATTGCTTTCATTCCCTCCTTTTTTTCTCTATTTTTCCTCTTTCCCTCTTTCTTCTCTTCTCTCTTTCTTTCTTTCCTACCTTCTTCTCTTCTCTTTTTCCTCCTTTCCCTGTTTCCCTCCTTCTTCCCTCTCTTTCTTTCCCTCCCTTTCCTTCTCTTTCTTTCCCTCTTCCTTCCTTCTTTCCTTTCCTTTTCTCTCTTTCCTTCCCTCTTTCCTCCTTCTATGGCCCAACTCTCATGAGAAGGAGTTTAAACTTTAAACCCCTTCTCTCTCAGCTCCCGCACCCAGACCAGCTGGGGAAGGGAAGGGGAGGCTTTTGAAGATGCCTCCCCCTTTTGCTTCCCTTCTGACATCACTTCCGGTGATGTCAGGGGCGTGGCATATGCTAATAGCCTAATATCTTATTAGCATACCATATGCTAATGAGCTCCTGCAGCTGTTTTTCTACGAAAAGACCCCTGGAAAGGAGTTTGTAAACTGCTCTGAGACTCCAAGTGAAGGGCAGGGTATAAATCCAACCTCCTCCTCCTCCTCCTCCTTCTCTTCTTCTTCTTCTTTGACACCTGAGGGAGTGAGGATGAGGGATCCCAACAGCCTTTTTAAATGAGGTTTTGCCCTGATGAAGTATACATACAAAACTGCCTTCTACCCCATCATACTAGGTAGCTGTATACTCTGACTAGCAGCAGCTCTCCGGGTTCGCTATCAGGTTGCCAGCCTAGGGTTGCCATCCCACTAGGGTTGCCAACCTCCAGGGGGAGACTGGAGATCTCCCAGAATTACGACTACAGATTACAGAATACTACCAGAGAAAATGGCTACTCTGGAGGGTAGACTCTATTACATTAAAACTGGCTGAAGTCCCTCCCCTCCCCAAATCCTTTCTTCCCCAGGCTCCACCCCTAAACCTTCAGAAATTTCCCAATCCAGAGGTGGCAAGGGGGTGAGCTCCAGGTTGGGAAATACCTGGAGATTTTGGGAGTGGAGCCTGAGGAGGCCGGAATTTGGAGAGGGAAGGGACTTCAATGGGGCACAATGCCATAGAGTCCACCTTACAAAGCAGCCATTTTCTCCAAGGAAATGGATCCCTGTCATCTGGAGATCAGCTGTAATCCCAGGAGATCTCCAGCCACCACCCAGAGGCTGGCAAATCTAGATTGGCAACCTACCTTCCACTATGGTGGGAGGCCTCCCATGGGCAGCCCTCATTGCCCGCCACTGCTTGAGGCCGCTCTGGAAGGGGAAAAAATCAAAAATTAAACAAAACATGCTGGCATTGTGTGTGCCACCTGGTCAGTTAAGGAGAAAAAACAGAAGCGACATTGGGCAGCTCTAGGAATTGCTAGAAACTCTATGGTTTTACCTAAACGTAAAGGTTCCCTTCCTCGAAAGCCAGTCGAATCTGACTCTAGGGTTGCGGTGCTCATCTCTGTTTCAAAGCCGAAGAGCTAGCGCTGTCTGAAGACATTTCCGTGGTTGTGTGGCCAGCATGACTAAACACCAAGGTGCACAGAACGCTGTTACCTTCCCACCAAAGTGGTACCTATTTATCTACTTGCAATTTCTTGCTTTCAAACTACTAGGTTGGCAGGAGCTGGAACTAGAGACAGGAGCTCACCCAATCTTGCGGCACTCTCGGGTCTTGAACTGCTGAACTACTGACCTTCCACAGCCTGTAGTTCAGCGTCTTAACCACTTGAGCCACTGCAGCTCCCATGGTTTTACCTAGAGATACCCAATTTCAACCTGATGCCACTTCTGGGTTTTCCATAGAACTAATGTCACACACAACACTGCACACCTCTGTGTCCCCCTCCCCAAAGCTCCCACAAGCTGCCAGCCACATCCTGACAATCTTAGGTCCCTGGCAGGGATCTTTCTTGTCCCCACTACCCAAAACCTTCATTTAGAGATACTAGGAACTGAGTCTGGGACCTTCTGCTTGTTATCTAACTACTGAACCAGGGTCTTGCCTCTGGCTACAATGCTAGATGGCCCTTTCCTCTCACGAGAGATGGGATGCCACTACAGCTGCAATGACAGAAGTAAATTGCAAGAGTCCACCTAGGTCTAAGGTCTGCATCCATCCATCCATTCATTTTTATTGCTCATAGACCCATAAGTCATAAGCAAATAGGATATAATACAAAATACAACATATATACATACAGTACAGTTACAGTTACAATTTCACAGAATTAAGCAATTTGGTTACCAAATATATATTAACTGCCTCAAAGTGTCAATTCATTTAATACCATCCAGGGTTACAGATAAAAACTTTGCCACTGCCAGCGTCCCATTTGGATCAGTATCAGCTAAGAGATTAGCTACAAGTTGGTCTAAGGTCTCTTGCCTGGTGAGGTAGTTCTGGTGCCCCTGAGAATGATTGACATCCCAAATGTCCTATCATTAACTGCCTTGCTCTGGTCCTGCAAACTGAGGGCCCTCGCGGCTTCCTTGACTGAGTCCATCCGTCTCCCGTTGAGTCTTCTTTTCCTGCTGCCTTCAACTTTTCCTAGCATTATTGTCTCTTCCAGTGACTCTCGTCTTCTCATGTTTTAACAATGGCTGAGTTCAGACTGGCAGGTTGAAGCGGGAGCCAGTCATGGCAAAAAAGCCCCTGTCAAACCGCGTTGACTGATGAGGGAGCATACCGGGAGGAGGCCCGCGGGAGCGTTCAGACGGCTGGCCTGGAGGCGCAGCTGTAAACAGCTTTTTCCTGGCAAATCAGCTATGTGTGCATGTGGGTATGAGCACATATGCGCTCATGTGCTCATACACACATGCACACATAGCCAATTTGGATCCCATTGTGCCGGTACCACATTGGGCAATAGAGCGGAGCACAGCCAATCATATCCCTGTTGCCATATGCACAACGCAGGTTGCTCCCGGCTTTTCAGCTGAGCATTCACACTTCCAGGAAGCAGAATGCAACAGGATAAAGGCACTCCCCGGGATTTGCTACCACTTTCAACAGGTATCTTTTAATTCCAGGAGTGAAGTGGAACAGCATGGGTTGCCTACAGGTGGGGAACGCCAGGCAGATGTGCCTGTGTGAACGCCCCCTTTAATCCGCTTGGGAAACATGGCTGAAACGTGGCTATAGCGGGGCAAATTGCCAGTCTGAACTCAGCCAGTGTGTGCGTGTAAAGTGCCATTAAGTCGCAGCTGATTTATGGGCCTCCCAGCCAGCGGCTTTCAAGGCAAGTGAGAAGCAGAGGTGGCTTCTCATCACCTTCCTCTGCAGAGTCTTCCTTAGTGCTCTTCTTTCCAACTACCAACCCTGTTTATCTCCTGAGATCTGACGGGATCGGGCTATACCATGCTGCCTTCCCTCCATCTTAAAATGGGGGTTGCTTTTTTAAAAAGCCCTTTTGAAGGATAAAGTAGAAGGGCCGTCAAACATTTTACCACCGGAGCACATGTCCTTCACAGCAAATTATAAATATTTAAATCATTGTCGATATGGCGGGGAAGAGGAATCCACTTCCAGGATCCACAAGAATCAAGGCGATGGGTCTGTGGCTATTGTGTCTGCCTACCGAAGCCAGAAGAGAAGTTCTGCGACCGGATATTTCCAGATTCCCAGTTTACATGGAATCTATCCAGGCAGAATTAATTTCAGTTGGTTTCACAAAGAGAGAAACAGAAAACTAAGCACATGCTCTTTCCTTGCCAGTGCAACACCGAAATCAGATTGACTATATAATTTGCAGTCAAAGATGGAGAAGCTCTATCCAGTCAGTAAAAACAAGACCTGGAGCTGACTGTGGCTCAGATCATGAGCTACTCATTGCAAAATTCAGACTTAAATTGAAGAAGGTTGGGAAAACCACAAGGCCATTCAGATTTGACCTAGATCGCATCCCCGATGAATATACAGTAGAGGTGAAGAATAGGTTTAAGGGACTAGATTTGATAGACAAAGTGCCTGAAGAACTATGGACAGAGGTCCGTGACATTGTAAAGGAGGCAGCACTCACCGCCATCCCAAAGAAAAAGAAATGCAAAAAAGCAAAGTGGCTGTCTGATGAGGCTTTACACATAGCAGAGGAAAGAAGGAAAGCTAAAGGCAATGGGGAAAAGGAAAGATTTGCCCAACTGAATGCAGATTTCCAGAGAACAGCAAGGAGAGATAAGGAGGCTTTCCTGAATGAACAATGCAGAGTAATAGAGGAAAACAATAGATTGGGAAGGACTAGAGATCTCTTCAAGAAAATTGGAGAAATCAAGGGAACGTTCCATGCAAAGCTGGCCATGATAAAGGACAAAAACGGTAGGGACCTAACAGAAGCAGAAGAGATTAGGAAAAGATGGCAAGAATACACAGAAGAACTGTACAAGAAGGACCTCAATGTCCTTGACAACCACGATGGTATAATCACTGACCTCGAGCCAGACATCCTGGAAAGCGAAGTTAAATGGGCCTTAGAAAGCATTACTAACAACAAAGCTAGTGGAGGTGATGGTATCCCAGCTGAGTTATTCAAAGTCTTAAAAGAAGATGCTGTTAAAGTGCTGCACTCAATTTGCCAACAAATTTGGAAAACACAACAGTGGCCACAGGATTGGAAAAGGTCAGTGTACATTCCAATCCCAAAGAAGGGCAACGTCAAGGAATGTTCAAACTATCGCACAATTGCACTCATTTCACACGCTAGCAAGGTCATGCTCAAAATCCTACAAGCTAGGCTCCAACAGTACGTGGATAGAGAGCTGCCAGAAGTACAAGCTGGGTTTCGAAGAGGTAGAGGAACTAGAGATCAAATTGCCAACATTCGCTGGATTATGGAGAAAGCAAGAGAGTACCAGAAAAACATCTACTTCTGCTTCATTGACTATGCTAAAGCCTTTGATTGTGTGGATCACAATAAATTATGGCAGGTTCTTAAAGAGATGGGAGTACCAGACCACCTCACCTGTCTCCTGAGAAACCTGTATAAGGGTCAAGAAGCAACAGTTAGAACCGGATATGGAACAACTGATTGGTTTAGCATAGGAAAAGGAGTACGACAAGGATGTATATTGTCACCTTGCTTATTTAATTTATATGCAGAGTACATCATGCGAAATGCTGGCCTGGATGAATCACAAGCTGGAGTTAAGATTGCTGGGGAAAAGATCAATAACCTCAGATATGCAGACGATACTACTCTGATGTCAGAAAGTGAAGAGGACCTAAAGAGCCTCTTGCTCAGGGTGAAAGAGGAGAGTGCAAAAGTGGGCTTGAAGCTCAACATCAAAAAAACTAAGATCATGGCATCTGGCCCCATCACTCCTTGGCAAATAGAAGGGGAAGTCGTAGAAGTAGTGACAGACTTCACGTTCCTAGGATCTCAGATCACTGCAGATGGTGACTGCAGCCATGAAATTAAAAGACGCCTGCTCCTTGGGAGGAAAGCGATGGCAAACCTAAACAGCATGATAAAAAGCAGAGACATCACCTTGCCAACAAAAGTCCGCATGGTCAAAGCAATGGTATTCCCCGTAGTAATGTATGGCTGCGAGAGTTGGACTATAAGGAAGGCCGAGCGCCGAAGAATAGATTCTTTTGAACTATGGTGCTGGAGAAGACTCTTGAGAGTCCCTTGGACTGCAAGGAGATCAAATCAGTCAATCCTAAAAGAAATCAACCCTGACTGTTCCCTGGAAGGCCAGATCCTGAAGCTGAAGCTCAAATACTTTGGCCACCAAATGAGAAGGGAGCATTCACTGGAGAAGACCCTGATGCTGGGAAAGATTGAAGGTCAAAGAAGAAGGGGACGGCAAAGGATGAGATGGTTAGACAGTGTCATCGATGCAACAAACATGAAACTGAGCAAACTTCAGCGGACAGCGGAAGACAGGAGGGCCTGGCGTAATCTGGTCCATGGGGTCGCGAAGAGTCGGACTCGACTGTGCGACTGAACAACAACAACGATATAAACTGAAATGCACTGAACTTCACTGAACTTTGACCACATATCTACTACACACATGAACACACATGAAGCGGCCTTAAACTGAATCAGATCCTTGGTCCATCAGGGTCAGTATTGTCTACTCAGACTGGCAGCTGCCCTCCAGGGTCTCAAGGCAGAAGCCTTTTACATCACCTACCACTTGGTCCTTTTGAACTGGAGATGCCAGGGATTGAACTTGGGATCTTCTGCATGCCAAGCAGAGGCTCTACCACTGAGCCACACCCCTCACCCCACATACAGTTGGGTCCTGCAATATATGTGCACGCAAGGATGTTCCCTCCTCTCCCCGAGAATCAGACCCTTGGTCCATCAAGGTCAGTACTGTCTACTCAGATTGGCAGTGGCTCTCCAGGGTCTCAGGAAAAGGTCTTTCACATCACCTACTACCTGATTCTTTTAACTGGAAATGCTGGGGGTTGAATCTGGGACCTTCTGCATGAAAAGAAGATGCCGTACCACTACAGCCCCTCCCTATCCTGCAGCTGACATCTGACTCCCACCTCCCTGGGGTATTACCCCCCCCATCCTGACATATTCCATCCCCCCAGGTGCAGCATTGGGGGATGTTTGGTGATTCAGTGGGAAGGGAAGAAGTTGCCCTCCACTGACAGAAATCCTTCCATTGGTGGAAATATTCCGCAGGATCCAAACCTAGGGCTCCATCAGAAGAAATGCCTGATTTAAAGACTCCTTGGTTTCGTTGAGGTCTGATTGGTTTTCTCTGGATCAGAGGTCCTTACAAGGCACTTTGACACAGTCATCATGACCAGTCAAATATAACTTGATCAAATATTATGGATTGCACGTGAGGTAAACTCCTGATCCAGTTGTACCAAATTTTTGTGTGTCTAAATTCATTTCAAGTACTATGCCAAGCAACTTTATACCTGTGCCAGGTCATTCCTTGATAATAAAGAGTAATCCCATATTAACAAACACATAGCAGCGTACTTGATGGAATCTTCTAAATCACCAAAGAATAAGCTCATATATCCTGGGGTCATGGTTAGGTCATTAAAGTGACAGAAAAGCATTGTCTGCTTTTCTGTGCCTGTGCAGTCAGCAGCATCTATTTGAAAAATGATCACAAGAATGTATTGCAAGATTAGCTAAGTTCATGGGTAAACAGGCGCAGAAGGCACACAGAGGTATCCAAGTAGTAACTCCCACTTGAAAGGACCCCCCCCTTTTACTAATGTGCCTTTTAACAATTGGAGGCAGTGACAATAGAGAGGGAGAGGAAGGTGAGAGAAACAGTCTAGTAGTGTGGAAAACACCCTGATCCTACAAATGGATCCAAACAGTTTAGGAAAAATAATCTCCCTAATAACAACCAGCAAGCAGGACAGATGCCAGTGAGTGGGTGACCAAGCATAACTAGTCACTGTAGAAACTGATACATCTAAGGTCTATTCCAACAAGCTTAGATCTTCTGACCAGATAATCCTTTCAAAAAAATACCTCTGAACCGAACAGCTTGTCCCAAATTCTAATTATAAGCCTGTGTTTCGACCCTCAAATGTAATCTGAATCCAAGGGTAACTTTTTTGTTGAACGACCATACAGGTCAATGGTGTTTCATGGGTCAAGAAGGTCACACTGAAACTCCATCTGTTTCAGTTCTCCTGTGGAACCATGAAAGTCCTTTTAAACTTCAAATGTTCTGTAGCATTCCTGACTTACCAGTAATATGTAAAAACTGTGGTCTAGAAATGTCACGTCCGTCTCTCGTTCTTTGTTTTGATCTGCATAGGAGAAGCACCGGTTTGGGGAGGAAAATTCAATTCAGCTGCCTTCGGGTCAGTGCAGAAGGGGAGCTGACGGGTGAGCGCCTCCGGCCTATAAAAAGCCTGTCCTACTGAGTGCTGGCTCCGGGGCTTATTAAATGCCAGCCATTTTTGACTAGTAAAAGACCAAACAAAGTGCGAGGGCTTGGTTTCCCTGCTCTTTGATGACTGAGTTCGGTCTTAAGTGAGAGGTATTATTTATATAAACACTTACTGATATGCACAGGCTGTCGCGAAGAATTAGCAGATCTGTATGCTCAAGGTTAAACGCTGTGCATCAGCTTGTTGCAGAGGTTTCAGGACAGCCGGCTTCTGCTGAACATGGGAAACAAATTCACTGTGTATTTTTAGAGTTCTCCTTATAAGGTTCTGAGCTCCTTCCTCGCTCACTGATTTTCAACCTGGGCCGAAAGAGTTAGGACTGGAGACTGCTGATGGACACCTTCCAGTCTCCATACCTATTTAATAGGTTCAGTGTGGATCTGAGTCTCGTTTACCTAATATAGGAACATGTCCTCCAGTAGTACTTATGACTCATAGAGTGTCTATTTTCTTGCCTCGGTATCAGCTCTAATCATTTTGCTAGAGTCGATTAGGAGAAAAAAATTATTGGAGACATATAATTTTTCTGCATACAACTTTGGTGTGGATCCCAAAAGTATGCTCAAAATCAGCCGGACAACCACTGCAGCTCCTTTGGATCTCATCCATCAGCTACAACTGAGGGGAAAAAACAGACATACAAAACTCAGAGACAAGTTCCATGGTAACAGACCACTGAATTTGGAGGGATTCTGTGCTCGCATGCAGTGCTGGTTATTTGCCACTGGAACATTTCTTGCCACCTCATATACTTAATGTTATTCAAGTACTGGACAATTAAAGTAAGGAGAACAAGGATTTTATTTAGCATAGACTACAGTGGCCATAATGCTGTGCAACTCTGAGAAAATTGCACAGGCACAAATGTGTGTGAATACCTTTATGATTAGAAACTATGGGCACATAAAGAAAACCAGCTGGAAGCTACACAGGTGGTACAGGTGGTAGTAAACCCTCCCCAACACAGAGAGAATTATGAGAATTCTGCCTTAATCCACTTCAGCAGTAATTCTAGTATGGCACCATCCCAATGTGATGTACTTCACAGCTATTTTACACAAATAAGAATGCCAGCTTATTGCCTGTTGCAATGTTTTTAGGGTTATCTTTGAACCATGAGGGTGAGAATCTTTTCAGTAAGTAAGGCTGAGATACTCAGGGATCTCAAAAGAGCCTGTGAGTCATACAGAAGTCCCTTATGGACCACATTTCCATCACAGCAACCAAGGGCATATGGGCCTTGTATCTTGTGAAAAAGTTCCTGATGGACCATTGCCTTGCTAGAGTGCTGGCAACCAAGACCATGCCAAGCCCAGCAATATCAAGAGCACCATAGGGCTGTGCCAGTGGACTGTCTTTTTGCTCGCCACCACTCTGAGTGGTAGCAAGAGAGGGAAAATACAGCAACATCACCAACGTCGCCATATCACTTTCAGGTAAAACCACAGAGTTCCTGGTGATTCCTAGAACTACCCTACAGTCACTCCTGAGTTCTTCCTGGAAGTGATGTGTTGACGTCAACAGCATCAAATGTCCCTCATGGCCCCACCCCCAAACCTTTCACTGGTTGCCAGGCTTGGCCTGGCACCTTTATAGCACCATGGGAGCAGTTTGGCTTCAACCAGGCCACCAGCAGGAATGATGGGCATGTGCCCCTCATCGCCTCCTCCTGTGCCTCCACCAGCTGGGTCCAAGTGAAGCAGCTCCAGAGGTGTGGGAGGCATCAGAAAAACCATTCACCCAAACTTGGTCCTGGGCCATTTTAGTTTCCAAATCCACCCTGACAGCAACTCTTGCCTTCTTCCTTTTCCAAGAAAACAGCCACTCTCACATAAGCTTTGTACCTAAAGGACCTAAACTTGGGTTGCCAATATTTTGAAAAGCAAAAAAAGAGGACATCTTTCCCGGCTGACTACTTCAAACAAGTGATCGCTGTGACAGATCTCATTTTAAATACTCCTACTGTTTAAGCTGTAATAATTGCTATGAACTAGGTATATTCCTAACCTTCCAACTCAGAAAACAGAACATTTTCATCAGTTGGTTATTTTTAAAGAGCCCAAAAGAGGAAGGCCACCAAAAAAAACAGGACATGTCCTCTAAAGAGAGGACATCTGGTAACCCTAACCTGAAACTTCTGCCTAAATTACATTCATATGTATATGCTGTCAAGTCATAACTGACTTATGGCGACCCCAGCAAGGGGCTTTTAAGGTAAATAAGAAGTGGAGGTGGTTTGCTGAGGACGTCCTCTGCAGAGTCTTCCTTATCCACAGAGCTTTTTTTGTAGAAAAAGCCCAGCAGGAACTCATTAGCATAATAGGCCACACCCAACAGCAGAAACTCATTAGCATACTAGGCCACACCCCCAACAGCACAACTCGTTAGCATATTAGGCCACACCCCCGTGCTACCAGAAGTGTGGTCATCCAGCCACACTCACCTTTTGCTTCTTATTCTGTTTGCCTTGTTTGTTGTAAAAACCCAGGGCTTTTTTTGTAGTAGGAACTCCTTTGCATGTTAAGCCACACACCCCTAATGTAGCCAATCCTAAAGATTTTCTGTTGATGGGTGTGACCTGTTATGCAAATGAGTTCCTGCTGGGCATGGCCAACTCGGGAGCCAGCCAGAACTCTGTTCCTGTGCGTTCCTGCCCAAAAATAGCCCTGCTTATCCAAGTCCTAACCCTGCTCAGTTTCCAAGATCTGACAAGAATGGGCTATACCATAGCATCTTCCCTCCCTGCTTAAATTTACTGTGTCACAAAGTAGTTTGGTGTAGTGGTTAAGTGTGCGGACTCTAATCTGGGAGAACCGGGTTTGATTCCCCACTCCTCCACTTGCAGCTGCTGGATGGCATGGTTCTGACAAGAGCTGTCTTTGAAAGAGCCGTTCTCTCAGAGCTCTCTCAGCCCCACCTACCTCACAGGGTGTCTGTTGTGGGGCGGGGAAGGGAAAGGAGATTGTAAGCCGCTCTGAGACTCCGAGTGAAGGGCAGGGTATAAATCCAGCCTCTTCCTCCTCCAAGTACAACAGAGATTAATAAAGACTCCTCGTAACGTGCAACCTAACATCACGGGGCCATCTTTGTTAATGAGCCAGCCCTTCCTTTCCCTGTCAAACAGAGGAGAAACCAGGCAGTTGCCAAGAGGCGCGGTGATGTGACTTCCTTTTGAATGTTGATGTTGGCTTTGATGAGAAAGCTTGACATTTTCCCATCCATGAAATGCAGACCGAGGAAGAGTCTCCTAATGGGTCCTAAAGTTTCAAAGGACCATCCTTTGGTGTAGTGGAGAGCCAGTTTGGTGTAGTGGTTAAGTGCGCGGACTCTTATCTGGGAGAACTGGGTTTGATTCCCCACTCCTCCACTTGCACCTGCTGGATGACCTTGGGTAAGCCATAGTTCTGTCAGAGGTGTTCTCTCAAGGACAGTTTCTGTCAGAAGTTCTCTCAGCCCCACCTACCTCACAGGGTGTCTGTTGCGGGGAGGGCAAGGGAAAGGAGTTTGTAAGCCGCTCTGAGACACCTTTGGGTAGTGAAGGGCGGGGTATAAATCCAAACTCTTCTTTTCTTCTTCTCTTCTTCTTCATTGGACCCTTGGCTGTGACAGAGTCATAAAATAATGGAGGGGGGGCCCTACATGGGCTTGCCCACGTTCGGCAGCTGCAGCTTGTTCAGGGGCCAGGCGGAGACGCTCAGCCAGTTGTTGAACTGAAGTCGATGAAGCCCTCGAAGCTGGTTTGACAATGGTTTGGGTTGAGATTCACTCCTTCTCTTGCTGGACTTCCTCCTCCATCACAGAAGGGCATCAAACTACAGCCAGATGAACCAAAGTGATCATGCACAACACAACAAGAGGACCACGGTGTATGTAGGTCAATTAACAAAACTGAGCACCATGAATTAAATTATATATAAAGCATGAATTCTTGTTGCTTTTAACAATTTTTGCAATCACTTATATGTAGTATTTTATCTGGATATTTTTTGAAAAATAATGTCAATGTAATACAACATATGGACATATCAAATCGTCCTTTTGTATTGGTTCTTGTGTTGTTGTTCAGTCACACAGTCGAGACCGACTCTTCCCGACCCCATGGACCAGATTACGCCAGGCCCTCCTGTCTTCCGCTGTCCACTGAAGTGTGCTCAATTTCATGTTCGTTGCATCGATGACACTGTCTAACCATCTCATCCTTTGCCGTCCCCTTCTTCTTCAATCTTTCCCAGCATCAGGGTCTTCTCCAGTGAATGCTCCCTTCTCATTTGGTGGCCAAAGTATTTGAGCTTCAGTTTCAGGATCTGGCCTTCCAGGGAACAATCAGGGTTGATTTCTTTTAGGATTGACTGATTTGATCTCCTTGCAGTCTTGTACAGACTACAAAAACCAGCACTTTGAAAAGTCACAGCTAACCAGTGCTTCCGGGCCCAGTTCAAAGTGCTGGCTCGACACACACAAATGGTCAATGGGACCCAGATATCTCGGTCACTCTCTGAAGTTCAAAATCTGCCACTCTGTCCCCTCTTCAAGTTCCACCTCCAGTGAAGACCAGATTGGCCTCTACAAGGAATGGGACTTGGTCAGCTGCTGATCTGCAGTTTCGGAGCTCTGCTCTGGCTTTGTTCGCTCCGTCTTTGCCGGAGACGCAGCTGAAGTTGATTCCGCTTCATTCAGAAATTAGACCTCTACCCTCCTACTATTTGGTTTGAAGGACAATTTTTTGTTGTTTAATACGGAATAGGCATTTTTGCCTTTGTTTTTTAAGATGCTTTAATGGACCATTGTGTGTGCCAGTTTGGGTGGCAGCTGAAAAGCAGTGCAATTTAAACATTGTTTAAAAATATTGTAAATGAGTCATCTATGGACAAAGCAGCGCGATTCTTTGGAAAGACATGTTGTACATTCTCATAAACTGGTGCCAGACAGCAACGTTTTATTTAATTGTTCGTTTGTTTACTTCTCGCGGCTCTTTCTTACATGCCCAGGATAATCTTGATCGCCACTTTGGGGTCAGGAAGGAATTTCCCTCCAGGCTAGATTGGCCAGGGATCCGGGACATTTTTTGCCTTCCTCTGGGCATGGCGCGGGTCTCACTGAGGGAGGGGTGGGAGGTAGTTGTGAATTTCCTGTGCTGTGCAGGGGGCTGGATTAGATGACTCCTTAGGTACTTTCCATCTCTGTGTTTCTATGTTACTTACTTATTGATTGATTGATTGATTGATTGATTGATTTGATTTATATACCACCCTCCCCGTGAACAGGCTCAGGGCAATTCACAACAATCTCAATACAATACCATTAAAACAACAATTAAAATAGTAAAACCATAAAATACCATGCAAATACTGTGCACAGAATGTCACTATGGAGGCCATTGTCCAGTCATTTTTTTCTTCAGCTTCTCAGTTTCTTGAGGGGGGTTCGGGCCAAGAGTGGGGGTTTACCTATCACAGGCAGGCAAACGCCAACTGTATGTTGAAGCTTTACACAGCATGCAGCTTAAAAAAAAATCACCTGAGTATTGCTGCAGATATTAAAGGGGTGCTGGAGGATCCCCTAGGGATGCCAGCCTCCAGGTGGGACCTGGGAATCCCCAGGAATTACACCTCATCTCCAGATGACGGAGATCAGTTCCCCTGGAGAAAATGGCTGCTTTGGAGGGTGGCACTCTATGGCACTGTACCCCCACTGAGTTCCCACCCTCCCCAGGCTCCATCCCCAAATCTCCAGGAGTTTCCCAACCTGGATCTGGCAACCCTACTCCCCTATCCCACACCGGCAGCAACCCTAACCCTAACCACTTAAAGGTTGTGAACTGTAGAGTCGGTGCCCTCCAGGGAAAGAGCGCTGAGCAAGAAAATGCATCGATCTGACTCAGCGGGAAGTTCTTTCACGTGTTAAGAATGCCCAAGGCCTCCTCTGCTCTGCTCTAACAGCCTTAGGGGCAACATCATAGAGCTGAGCTTTTCTGTTTCATACAGAGGGAATAACCGGAATCTGGCCTTATAAACGGGCCTATCGTTTTCCAAACTAATTGCCAACTGCCTTATGCAAGAGTCTCCGCTCTGGCTGGCTAGCGTTCCCTGTGTGATCTCAAGTAAACGTAGAGGCTTTTCTCCCCCATCCTAACCCCTTTCTAAAAATGTTGATGCCGTTTTTTAAATGGATGCACTTTTGTCTCAAGGGGCATTTCTTGCAAGGATGCGCTGAAAGAATGCCCAGACTGTATCTGTAGCCATCTAAGGTTTCCCGTTTAGGAAAAAATGCCTGATATTTTGGGAAGCATTTCTTGATTGGCTAGTCTGGTGACCATCATAAAAGCTTCGTGCCCTCCCCCCCAGCTACCTTTGACCTTTTAATGCTTCCATTCTCCTCCCCCTCCCCCCATACAAGACCAGGGCTGAGAAGGAAACTCCTCACTCCAGACTACAGTGTAATAATTAAGTGGAGTCACGCTAGCTATTAGCAGAGACAAATCTGCAACTGATTAAGAGGCCTATTTTCCCACAATTAATTTCCAGAGGCAAAGGAACGTTTGATGTCAAAGGTCTTTGTTCTTGTTCTGTGCCTCCGATTCTCAGGCCTTGAAAATGGACATTGCAGGATCTCCTTGTGCAGCTAACTGCCTGGTTGCTTAATTTAGGGCAGGCATTCCCGCACATTTCTGGTGCCCCACTGACAGCCTTTGGGAGCATTGTTGCTGCCACTGTGAACTCCCGTTTGCAATGTGTGGTTATGGAGGGGAGGGCGGGGATTGGCTTAAATGGATTTAAAGGGGAATTCAATACTTTTCCAGAGATTAGGTACATCAGTAGTTATGAGCAACAATGGGTTACTGGAACTTCCATCTTCAGAGACTGCATGCCTCCAAATCCCAGTTGCTGGGGTGTGCAGGACAAATCGCTGTGCCCTTGCAGTATACCGTCTGGGACACCTATTTGGCTACCATGGGAAACAAAATACTGGCCCAAGATAGGCCATTGGGCTGTACAAGAATAACTGATACTTACAGTGGTGTCCATGAAAATGGTGGGCAGTAGATTCAGGGAAGAAAAAAGGACCTTCTTCAGTCAAAGAGTGAAATTTGCTACCATGGGATGTAGCAATGGCCACAAGGTTAGTTGGCTTTAAAAGAGGATCAGGCGAATTCGTGGAGCATAAATTCAATAATGACTGCTAAGCACAATGACTAAATGGAACCTCCATGTTCAGAAGCAGTAGACCTCTGACTAGTGCTGGGGGCAAAAAAGGGTGGAGCTTTAGCTTCCATGTCCTTCTTGTAAACTTCCTGTGGCACCTGCTGGCCAGTGTGTGAAACAGGATGCTGCACTAGATGGACCGTTGGTATTATCCAGTATGGCTGTTCTGACTATGATACTTTTGCCAAGTGGGTGGGAAGAGGTCTACCGATCACCCGTTTCAAGTCACCACATTCTGTATTGGTTGCAGAAATTCTGAAATTGTTCCAGTCTTCATTTCTGTCTGGAAACATGGCAGAATGGGGAAAATCTGTGGGATATAGTCATACCTGTGTATAAGCTCTATAGGAAGGGCTGGGAGGGACAGGTTGGGAGAGGTGTTGCATTGTACATCAAAGTGGACATAGAATCCAATAAGTCAGAAAACATCAGGGGAATAGGTGATCACAGAGCCAACCAGAGGGGTAGTGATCTTGGACTTGGTTCTAAACAGTGAGAGATGTAGAGATTGTTACACCAATTGGGAGCAGTGACCACAATGCTATTAAGAGGCAGTTTGGTGTAGTGGTTAGGAGCGCGGACTCTAATCTGGGGGAACCAGGAGCACCAGCAGGGCTCTTCTTATGTTCTTACGGACACTGAGGTTCTGCGTTATCTGAGCTTGTTTCCAAAGCTGATCTGACGCATTAATAATTTATTATCAGTCCACTTCTATTCCCAAATATTGGGCAGTGGCACTGCATGTGGACATACAGTCATAGATGGTTAGGTCATGAAATCCAGAATGTTGAGATACACCTTGCATTTCTTTCCATCCATTAATGTTTCCTCTTCTCATATTAGCCTTATGCACGTATCCATAGATAAAACACTGCAACAAACAAACAACCTACCAATCTCTATGGAAAAAGGAGGAGGAGGACAAGGAGATTGGATTTATACCCCACCCTTCACTACCCAAAGGAGTCTCAGAGTGGCTTACAATCTCCTTTCCCTTCCCACAACAGACACCCTGTGAGGTAGGTGGGGCCGAGAGAGCTATTCCGAGAACTGTTCATGAGAGAACAGCTCTGAAAGAACTGGTAACTGCCCCAAAGTCACATCATCAACCACATGTGGAGAAGTAGGGGATCCATGTGTAATTGGGAGTTACACATGGAATTCACTGCCACAGGAGGTGGTGGCAGCTACAAGCATGGACAACTTCAAGAGGGAATTAGATAAACGTATGGAGCAGAAGTCCATCAGTGGCTATTAGCCACAAGGTATAGAGAGGGACTCTGAGGCAAGTGATGCTCTGTATTCTTGGTGCTTGGGGGGAGGGCAATAGTGGGAGGGCTTCTAGTGTCCTGGCCCCACTGCTGGACCTCCTGATGGCACCTGGTATATTTTGGCCGCTGTGTGGCAGAGTGCTGGACTAGATGGGCCATTGGCCTGATCCAACACTGGCTTCTCTTATGTTCTTATGTTCTTAAACTCAGTTCTCCCAGATTAGAGTCCATGGTCCTACACTACACCAAACTGGCTCTATGAAGATAGGTAGCCATGCTAGTCTGTCTGTAGGTGTCGGAAAGAGCAAGAGTCCAGGAGCACCTTAAAGACTAATAAAATTTGTGAAAGGGGATGAGCTTTTGTGAGTCACTGCTCACTTCTTCAGATACCCTCTGAATCACACCCTCTGTTGTCATTTGCCTGCTCATGTCGTTCGGCCTCTGAAACCACTCCACTTTCCAATACATAGCACAGATGGGCTCACATTCTAGCTGTATCTGAAGAAGTGAGCAGTGACCCAGGAAAGCTCCTCCCCCGCCACAAAGTTTGTGAGTTGTTGTGTCCGCTGACCACTTCAGGCCATCAGCGAAGGAGCCTGAGCTTGAGTCCCGGAGAACAATGGGACTGGGGCTCCGAGCTCCTGCTTTGGGGAACCAATGGGAACGGCGGCGGGAATTCAAACCCGCCAATGGCACCAGGGGGCGTCCCCCTTAGCATGTATATAGTTGGCCACCTGGTCAGGTATTTTTTGTCTTGTGTTGTATAATAGCGAACCATGCTGATCACTACATCGTTCTCCGTGGTTTCATTATGCGTCTAACTCACTATACAACATGAGACTTTAAGGTGCTCCTGGACTCTTGCTCTTTACTACTACCGGTCTCTATGTGGTGGTTCCTGAAGCTGCATCAAAATTCTTTTTGAGCATGTTTTACTACTGTGTGAGAGAGGCTCACCTTTTCTCCCTGTACTTTGTGGGGGAGGTATTTGAACACTGAGGGACTCCTGCATGACACACAGGAATTCAGGAAAACCTGCGACTCACATCTGACTGTTCCCTGGGAGTTACAACCCAGACCCCACCGGTGTGAATTGGGTTTTTTTCTGACCTGAGACCTGGAGATAACAGGGATGGAACCCAGGACCCTTTTTTCATGCAAAATATATGCTCCACCAGCCACCTCCACTCCCGAGCCAGACCACTGGCCTATCCAGGTTGCCACTATCTGGCAGCAGCAACTTTCCAGGATCTCAGGCCAAGAAAAACTTGTTTCTTCCCAACAGCTGCCATCTGGCCCTGTCCTGGATAGCCCAGGCAAGCCCGATCTCGTCAGATCTCGGAAGCTAAGCAGGGCCAACCCTGGCAAGTATTTGGATGGGAGACCTCCAGAGAATACCAGGGCTGAGAGGCCAGAGGCAGGCTGTCAAACCACTTCTCTGTATGTTCTCCGTACCCCAGTAGGTGTGCCCAGAGGTCACCATGACTTCCAGGAATGGGCACACACATACACACCACACACACATGCAAAAATACCCCCCCAAAAGCCCCACAACCCAACAGCTGCCATCTGAGGGCCCAGCTAACAAATGATGAATTCTGGATTTCCCAGACCTAACTTGTTTCCCTACAGTCACACAGCAGCTGCAGGGAAAGGGATTTTAAAAAAAAGTTTGCCTATTTTTTAAAATTAATTTTAATAAATAAGAAAGTACATATCACATCACAATACTATTTAGATTTTAAAAAACAACCCAGTTTCATCAGAAAAACCACCTAACTAAAATGAGGCGATTCAGTTAACTTATGCAATACTCCTACCCACTTATAATTTCAATGCTACGCTAACATGCTGACCAGAAAGGACGACTCTTTTGTTGGCAAGATATTGTCTGACTGGTTCCCAGGTTTCCTCATAAACAAAATGTTCCCACACCAACAGAGAGTCAGGAAAAAAGGGGATATTCAAAATCTTCCCCATAATCTATTACTCCCATAAATTTACTTGCCAGTTATGAAGTGTTGGACCCCAGGGGCAAGGAAAGTGGTTTTTATCATCTCCGGGAGCTTGACCGGGCTCAGGAGGGGGAGGGGGGAATACTACCTTATCCCCACACCATTTCCCCAAGCCGAAATGGCACTGGGGGAGAGTAAAGTGCCCCACTTCGAAGCTGCCTATGTTGAGCTCTGTTCCCTGGACCAACTCACCAAAATGTGTGCTATTTAATTTGGCCCTGAGGTGCCAGTTATCGAAACCAACAACTGTTTTGCATGCAAAACAGATGTTTTAACACTGAGGCAAAGCACATCCTCAGATCACGATGAGGCAACGGGGGGGGGGGAGACTATGCTTTTTAAAATATATATATATACTTGGGTAAATAAAAACATTTTCACCTGGTGCCAAAATGAGCAACGGAGGCTTGAGGCGACTGGGTGTGGGGCAAGAGAATTCTGTACAAATTGATCAGAGAGCGAGAAGGGAGCTTAACCACTTCCACGCCCACTGAATCGGCCCAGAAAATCCAACGATCCATCTAGGTCTTAATGCCAGAGCTAACGATCCTCACTGAATCCACTGCCCTTCAGTGTGTGTGTGGTGGTGATGGGGGGAGGGGATTTTGCTGCCCTAAAAGTGTAGAATCACAGGACTTCCAGAGTTCTGGCTTCCTGCTTGAAGGAAGTTAACTGTGAAGGCTAAACCCCGCAAATTCCACACCGTCTCGAGTTCTCGTCCATTCCTACTCTGAAGCATCATGTAAGGACAAGCCCATCGTGTGCATACCTCATTATATTCATCAGCTTGTTGGCAGGTGAGTGGCAGTCGACTGAATTATGCATACAGGCTCATGAGCAGGCACGGTTGCATTACCCAAAAAGAAAAAAAGTAAAAGAGGACAAGCGCTTTCACTAGCAGCCTAGATCTTAGTGGATGTTCTCCCAGGCAGCCTAATACTGAGATACAGGCATACCTCTCTATTCCGGAGCTATTAGTATCTTGGGATCTACAGAGGCCTACGGGCCTTCTTTCTTGATGGCAGCCCAGTGGCCAGTGATTCAATTTAAAAGGGCATGTCACGCTAGGTTGGCGAGAGCCAGGTTGGCGAGAGCCAGTTTGGTGTAGTGGTTAAGTGCGCGGACTCTTATCTGGGAGAACCGGGTTTGATTCCCCACTCCTTCACTTGCACCTGCTGATGTGACCTTGGGTCAGCCACAAGCTCTGGCACAGCTGTTCTCTCAAGGACAGTTTCTGTCAGAAGTTCTCTCAGCCCCACCTACCTCACAGGGTGTCTGTTGTGGGGAGGGGAAGGGAAAGGAGTTTGTAAGCCGCTCTGAGACGCCTTTGGGCAGTGAAGGGCGGGGTATAAATCCAAACTCTTCTTCTTCTCTTCTTCTAGGTGTTAGTGAGACCCCACTTCCCTCACAGGATATATTTTATTTCTTTGCTTGTTTGTTGACTTTGTGGATACGGCAGCTTCTCCAAGACCACAAAGGTTTCCCTCCTCCCTTACGACAAGGCTCTGCGTAGACCTTTCAGCAAAAGGGTTCCGGCCCTGGGAACAAGCCTGGAGTTTGTTTTTTAATTTAAGTGGGACTGCAGCACAGTTAGTCCTGCCAGCTACCTGGAGATTTTGTGAGGGGAGCCCGAGGAGGGTGGTGTTTGTGGAGGGGAGGGACTTCAATGGGGTACGGTGCTCCAGAGCCCACCTCCCAAAGGGGGCCATTTTCTCCAGGTGAATTGATTCCTGTCACCCGGAGAGCAGTTGTAATGGTGGGGGATCTCCAGCCACTGCTTGAAGGTTAGGAGCACAAAGGAAACACCACTGACTGAAATGAGCAAATTAGCAAGTCTATAATAATCATATAAGCATAACAGCAAAGGTAATACAATTCAAATGAATAGGCCAAAGTGCAATAATGAGCATACATAAAGCATATAAGAAAAGGCACAGTCTATAGTCTTTCCATTAATGGAGCTGCGGTGGCTCAAGTGGTTAAGACACTGAACTGCAGACTGTGGAAGGTCAGTAGTTCAGCAGTTCGAGACCCGGGTGCCGCAAGACGGAGTGAGCTCCCGTCTCTAGTTCCAGCTCCTGCCAACCTAGCAGTTCGAAAGCAAGAAATTGCAAGTAGATAAATAGGTACCACTTCGGTGGGAAGGTAACAGCGTTCCGTGCGCCTTGGTGTTTAGTCATGCCGGCCACATGACCACAGAAACATCTTCGGACAGCGCTGGCTCTTCGGCTTTGAAACGGAGATGAGCACCGCAACCCTAGAGTCGGATTCGACTGGCTTTCGAGCAAGGGAACCTTTACCTTTACTTATAGTCTTTCCATGTATCTACTTCAATATAGAAGCAACTATCAGAGTCCAAATTGAAGTGCAAGTCATCAGATTTTCTGAGCCATGAAAAGCCGACGTGTAATCTGGATGCCTGATGCCGCGTTTCGAATAATTCTTATTCAAGCATGGTTGTAATGGGACTGAATATAAATTCAAAACAAGTACAAGTGAGAATGCATACAGGATATAAATATTTACAAAACTGGAGCTGCAAGGAAGACTCACCCCAGTCTCAAAAGCTGGCATATACTAAGCCAGAATAGTCAGTCAAGAAGGATTAAAGGTCCTTATCCTGCCATGTGTTAAAGGTAAAGGTAAAGGTTCCCTTGCTCGAAAGCCAGTCAGATCCGACTCTAGGGTTGCGGTGCTCATCTCCGTTTGAAAGCCGAAGAGCCAGAGCTGTCCGAAGACGTTTCTGTGGTCATGTGGCCGGCATGACTAAACACCAAGGCGCACGGAACGCTGCTACCTTCCCACCGAAGTGGTACCTGTTTATCTACTTGCAATTTCTTGCTTTCGAACTGCTAGGTTGGCAGGAGCTGGAACCAGAGACGGGAGCTCACTCCGTCATGCGGCACTCTCGGGTCTTGAACTGCTGAACTACTGACCTTCCACAGCCTGCAGTTCAGCGTCTTAACCACTTGAGCCACTGCCATGTGTTACACCTTAATTTATACCCAGTTTCAGGCTGCATCAGCACAGGCGGAGCTTCTAACAGGTCATAGTGTGTGTGTGTGTGTGTGTGTGTGTGTGTGTGTGTGTGTGTGTGTGTGTGCGTGTGTGTGCGTGTGTATGTGTGTGTGTGTAAGCTACAACTGTTTAACCACCACTTTGTTACTGCTGTGTACTGTCCCCTCAGTCCACTGCTGGGGGAACAAGTAGGGTTGCCAACCTCCAGGTGGTAGCTGGAGATCTCCCGCTACTACAACTGATCTCCAGGTGACAGAGAACAGTTCACCTGGAGGAAATGGCTGCTTTGGGAAGTGGACTGCATGGCACTATGCCCCACTGAAGTCCCCGTCCCCTCCCCAAACCCCACCCTCCTCAGGCTCTATCCCCAAAATCTCCAGGAATTTCCCAACCTGGAGCCGGCAACCTTAGGAACCAGAGCCCCGGGCTGTTAGGTGCCTCAGAAAGGCCGCTTCCCTCACAGACACGTCAGCTGTGGGATGCTTTCATCTGCAGCCTTGGGAAGAGAGAGGAGGGAGTGGGGGGGCAAGTAAGCGAGCAGGGAAAGAATGTGCCCTGCAGTGACATGCTTCCTCCCGCTGCTTGCACACCTCCCCCCTCCCCGCTGATGTCTTCTGCTGCTCTTGCAGGGAAGTAAAGTGTCCTACACCAAATCCCTGCAGCTTTGAAGCTGTCTTTATAGTGTTCCCAAAACCGCTGCAGACATTGGCTTTCCTGCAAGTCTCGGGTGTTTCATAGAGCACATGAAGAAGGGGGCATTTTCCTTCTGGAAAGGTCATCCCTTGATGAAGAGCTTATCCAGGGACTCATGAACACAGCAGGACTCATGAAACAGCACTGGAATAAAGAATTGCTTCTTATAGGGAAGGGGACGGCTCAGGAGATGGGCCGTGGCTTGGTTGCAGAGCATCTGCTTGCCGCGCAGAAAGTCCCGGGTTCAATCCCCAACGTCTCCAGTTTAAAAAGGACCAGGTAGCAGGTAACGTGAAAGACCTTGACCTGAGGTTCCAGAGAGCCGCTACCAGTCTGACTGGACAATATTGGCCTTGATGGATTCAGCATGAGGCAGCTTCATCTGTTCAGTTATCAGTCCTTGCTGGGAACATCTTCTACCGCAGACGGTGATCAAATGACCACACACACCCTGCCGCCAGCAGTGGGATCCGTTAATTAGGAGAGTCGGGTTCCCTTCGGCTGCACATGAAGCATCCAGGAAAACAAATACTCCACTGGGGTTGCAGATGGAACCACGTGCATGGCTTCTGGGGAGTGCTTTGAATTAGGCCTCCAGGATGGTGCAATCATAAGCACGCCATGCACAGTTGTCCAGTTTAATGCAGCCGTATGGGAGGAGCAGTGACAGCTATTCTGGACTGCCTGCCCCTCTGCCACCTCTCTTCACCAAGTGGCCCGCACAGCTACCCAAAGGCACACACACACACAAAAACATTTGGAAGAGACTCAGGAACTGTTCCCGATCAGCAAGGTCAGAACGTGCTGAATGTGCTTCCATCTCTGACGCTGCGCAAGTTGAGGCTTGGGTGGTGCAGGGATTTACATAAGAACATAAGAGAACATAAGAGAAGCCAATGTTGAATCAGGCCAATGGCCCATCTAGTCCAACACTCTGTCACACAGCGGCCAAAATATACCAGGTGCCATCAGGAGGTCCAGCAGTGGGGCCAGGGCACCAGAAGCCCTCCCACTGCTGCCCCCTCCAGCACCAAGAATAGAGTGCATCACCTGCCCCAGACTGAGAGTTCCCATCCATACCCTGTGGCTAATAGCCACTGGTGGACTTCTGCTCCATATGTTTATCTAATTTCCTCTTGAAACTGCGAGGGTAGCATCTGCACGCAGTGACTTGGGCGTTTCCGTCTTTGTGCTTGCCGGATTTCTCCTTCCATTTGCTCTGTTGGAAGCTGCCATGCAGGATCTCTGATACAGGGGAGCCATGAGGGGCGGGGGGTGTTATGTTCTATCTGTGAAACGGAGCCTATTCTTTTCCATGTAAAGCCTGATTCTTGACCATGGATCGTAAGCTGTAACATTTCTATTGGTCGTTCCTATGGAACTGTTTAAAGCAACCAATCACTGTTGTAAATATGTTTGTGGAGGGAACAGACCTCATTGGTCTTTCACTCTGTTATACTATTGGTTGTTAACTTTTCTGTGGGCGTGGCTTTGACAGCCCAGACTGTTTAAAAGAGGGAGCTGTGCTCCACTTGTTGTCGTTGTTGTCTGATCGTCTTGTTGCTGTTACAAATAAAGCTGAATCACTTTGCTGAGATCACTGCCTTTGTTGAGTTGCATACTTAAAAGGGGGTGTACTATAGGAGAATGCAGTATGGGAAAAGGCTTCTGGAATTAGAGTGGCCAACTCCAAGTTGGGAAATTCCTGGAAATTTGGAGGTGAAACCTGAGAAGGAAGCTGTTTGGGGAGGGACCTCTGGAAGGTAGAACGCCACAGAGCCCTCCCTCCAAAGCAGCCATTTTCTCCAGGGAAACTGATCTCTTCCGTCTGGAGATCAGTTATAATTCTGGTAGATTTCCAGGCCTACCTGGAGGGGACAAAGTTTGAGTCCCGTGATACCTTTAAGACTTCTTCAGACAAATGGAATCAAATCTCCTCAAGCCACTAACAGCTGCCCCCCCTGCCCTCTTTTTTCCTGTAAGTAGCCCTTGAGGAGGTTTTATTCCATTTGTCTGAAGAAGTGTGCGTTGCACCCCAAAAGCTCATACCCTGAATAAAACTTTTGTTGGTCTTAAAAGGTGCCCCAATGGACTCCGACTTTGCTCTGCTGCTTGAGACCAACACGGCTCCCCCGCCTGAATTGTCCTTCACGGAATCGTACTGGTGAGGCCAGGGTGCTCCGCGAACAACACTTTGAGTTCTGCGCCCAGGTTGCTTCTCTGAACTCTTCGGGGAAGAGAAGAATCCAAATATAGCCAAAAGAATTTTTTTTTTAAAATCATGCTTTCTTCTTAATCTCTATATTTAAAAACAAAAAAACAACAACCCACGGGAAAAATGTTTCATTGGTGTTACTTTAGTGCCCTCTGTAGGTAGTTAAAAGAATGTCACCCCCTGATGTTCCCAGACAGCCGAAGGATTGAACGATGCAGCTGCCAGGTACTCATGGCCAGGGGCAGATTAACCATTACGCAGACTAAGCACGTGCTTAGGGCACCAGGGCCAAAGGGGGCACCACAAAGTTGGGAAAAGGGTGAAAAAAATGTAGAAAAATGCCTTTCAGGTCATGAATACTGGAACTTTGGTACATTTAACGTGAAATAGTAAAATAGATGTTGTATTGCATTTTTGTAGGACTTTCTGTAGCCAAAGGAGCTGCGGTGGCTCAAGTGGTTAAGACGCTGAACTGCAGGCTGTGGAAGGTCAGTAGTTCAGCAGTTCAAGACCCGTGAGTGCCGCAAGACGGAGTGAGCTCCCGTCTCTAGTTCCAGCTCCTGCCAACCTAGCAGTTCGGAAGCAAGAAATTGCAAGTAGATAAATAGGTACCACTTCGGTGGGAAGGTGACAGCGTTCAGTGCGCCTTGGTGTTTAGTCATGCCGGCCACATGACCACGGAAATGTCTTCGGACAGCGCTGGCTCTTCGGCTTTGAAACGGAGATGAGCACCGCAACCCTAGAGTCGGATTCGACTGGCTTTCGAGCAAGGGAACCTTAACTTTTGCCTTTATGTAGCCAAAGCTTGGCTTAGTTTGTACAGTATATTGTGTTATCATATGAATAAATTTTTGCACGGCTTTTTTTGTAGAAAAAGCTCAGCAGGAACTCATTAGCATAATAGGCCACACCCAACAGCAGAAACTCATTAGGCCACACCCCCGTGTTATAAGGAGTGTGGTCATCCAGCCACACCCACCTTTTGCTTCTTATTATGTTTATCTTGTTTGTTGTCAAAACCCAGGGCTTCTTTTGTAGCAGGAACTCCTTTGCATGTTAGGTCACACACCCCTCATGTAGCCAATCCTAATGAGTTTCTGATGTTGGGTGTGGCCTATTATGCTAATGAGTTCCTGCTGGGTGTGGCCAACTCGGGAGCCAGCCTGTGTGTTCCTGCCCAAAAATAGCCCTGAATTTTTGTATTGCTGCAACCTGCATTGCACATCTGGTCAGACAGGTCAACAACTAAAATGGACGGGGTCAGTGTAGAAAGGAGGGGGCACCAAGATTGGTCAGTGCTCAGGGCACCAGTGAGCCTTCATCCGCCCCTGCTAATGGCTACAGAAACCTTCAGGCGGGCATACGTAGGCCCAGAGTTGCACACATAAATTGCAGTTTCTAAGGAGCCTCTTTTGTCTGTTTCGGTATAGACGGCACAGGGGGCAGGATGCAAATCCTGGCGGGGCCAATGGCAAAGGCAAAGCCACACGTCTTCCTGTCTGTGCTGCATCCTGTAAAGATAAAAGGAGAAAGCAGAACTGATTCCGGTGTCATGTTATCTTGTGCCCATGGGTTAGCCTTGCGTAAGGCATCCTGGAGGGCCTGCTTAGCCCCACACACACACACACAAAATAGGGTTGCCAGTGTCCACATGGGACCTGGAGACTCCCAGAATTACAACTGATCTCCAGCTGGCAGCCATCAGTTCCCCTGGAGAAAACAGCTGCTCTGGAGTGTGGACTTTATGGCATTAGACCCAGCTGAGGCCCCTCCCCTCCCCAAAGTCTGCCCTCTCCAGGCTCCTCCCCCAAACCTCCAGGTATTTCCCAACCAGAGCTGGCGTCTGTCGTGCAGTGAGCTGGAATCCACGTGCAATCCACATATAGCAATCCATGCATGAGGCCGGGTACATGGCCTGTGGCCACACTCACTTCCTTTTAGGGTTGCCAACTGCCTGGAGAGAGAAAAAGATGCCCTGCCCCTTTAAGAAAGGCTTCAGGGTATGTTATTTACCAGGTGACGTTAATTGCCTCCGCACCATGACATGTTTCAGCCACCCATTCCCACACATTTGTTGGAGAAGCGACAGCCAGCCAAGAGCCTAGAATTAATGCAAATATGGCTGAAAGAGTAGTTTAGTCCACTCCTAGCCTAGGGGGAGCTGCGGAGCATTCTCTAGGGTTTAGCGTTTTATTGGATGTTTTCTCTTGCAGTTCACCCTGCCTCTTGTTGTTTCTCTCTCTGTTATGCGTCAGCGCTTGTGCTCTGAAGGCCTCTCTGTTGCGTTAGTGGCTTGCTGTCAGTTATTGTCTTTTGGCAAAAATCCTGTTGCAGTGATTCATGAAAGCCAACTCCAAAGCGGGGGTTGGCTTTCTGAACTCTGAACAACAACATGCTCGCCTCTGTTAAAGGGACAGAACTCTTTTTCCCTCCAGGCCTGCTGGCAACTGTACTATCTATGCATTTAAGTACGGCCTGCTCCTGGAATCCCACTTCCTCCCATAAGTATTGGGAGCACGGCCTGCTACAGGTTTTCTCCTTGTGTGGACAGGGAAGTGTAGGTTTCTGGACCTCTGCACCCACGTCCAGGGCCATTTCCCTGGTTTCTGCTCTTACCTGCTAACCCACCCCTCCTGGCCAATGGCAGGCTTTGGGCTGACTTCATTTTATTGGTATCAGATACGTTGCTGCAGCCTCCTAACACTATAGCAATATATCAGCTGCACATTTCTTTTGAGACGCTTGCAAAAAGCCCAATGCCAGCACAGCAGGGGGGAGGAAATGGGTGGGGGACTTCGAGAAACACGGAGAATCCCTCCCCACCCATCCTGTCGATGCTCCATTTCCACTGCAAACCCAGTGTCACTAAGAGCCCCACAGGGAATTGTCTCCACATGGAAGCAATCTCAGGCTCCAACCCTTATTCTGCCACGAAGTGCACTGCGTGATGGCGGGCCAGTCATTCTCTCTGCGGGCCTATCCTACCTCACAGGGTTGTTGTGAGAATAAAGTAGGGAAAGGAGAGTGAAGACATACGCCATCCCACGCTTCTGGGAGAAAGGGTAGGCTTTAAAAAAAAAATGGGCTAGATAAATTTATACTGAACTAGTCGGTGCCTGCCGGAGAGATTGCCTAAGGGTCCACTTATAAATTGCAAAGTCCTTGTGTTTGTTGGGAGGACTTTGTATCACGAGCGCAATGGGAGTTTTTTGTGTTCACCTGAGAAAGGGGCTGCTTCAGAAGGTGGACTGTATGGCATTAGACGCCGCTGGGGCCCTCCCCTCCCCTCCCCAAACCCCACCCTCCCCAGACTCTACCTCCAAAATCTCCCAGTATTTCCCAATTTGGAGCTGGCAACTCTAGCTGCCAGCGCAATCCTACACAGAGTTGAAATCAACAGACTTAGACTAGATAGGAATTCAGTATACTACACACAAGTTTAACACCGGCCATCTGCTATATGGCAGGCCCTTTTAATCTCCCCTTGCATGGGAGCTTCCCCCCCCCAATTCCTCACCACCCAACTATATTTAACATCCCGTATTTCCTTTGTTCGTGCTTCTAATCAAGTCGGCTTCTGCTTTATTAAAGCTCGGAAGACAATAAAGGCGTTGGCCTTCAAGGTGTCACAAGTCTCTGCTGCTGTCACTACAACAGACTAAGGCTGTGTTTGCCTGGAATTCAATCCTTTCGAGGTCAGTGAGACTGGCTTCCAATTCAACTGTAGAGCCGGGGTGTCAAATATGCAGCCCAAGGCCTGGATCAGGCCCCCGGAAGACTTCTATCAGGCCCATAGTGGAACTGGCTGTCTTCTGCTTCTTCTTCCAGTTCTGCTGCTGCTGCGTCATCGTAGGTTTGCAGCTTACAGATACACACCTGAACAGCATACTCAAGATTGCAATGGCACAGACATTTTGATGCAATAATTCAGAGGAAGAGGTGTCAGTTATCAGACACTGTTAAGCAAACAAAATATCGCAAGAGTGTCATATGTTTTAAGTGTGTTTTTATTTTAAGTAAAAAAAAAACAACACCTTTGTGTTTGTGTCCTTTATTTGTGTGGCCACCAAATGAGAAGGGAGCACTCACTGGAGAAGACCCTGATGCTGGGAAAGATTGAAGGTCAAAGAAGAAGGGGACGGCAAAGGATGAGATGGTTAGACAGTTCATCCATGCAAGGAACATGAAATTGAGCAAACTTCAGCGGACAGCAGAAGACAGGAGGGCCTGGCGTGATCTGGTCCATGGGGTCACGAAGAGTCGGACTCGACTGTGCGACTGAACAACAACAACAACCTTTATAAAGTTTATTTCTCTGCTACCTGGCATAACATTTTATATCACACATGGCCCGGCCCAACAAGGTCTCATTTATGTCGGAAACAAATGAGTTCGACACCCCTGCTATAGAGGATCAGACATAATAACACAACTACTCTTCTGGAAATACAGTCTCTTCGCCACCTGTTTTCTGCCAGCAGAGGGCAGCACACTCCAAGGAAATGTAAAAGGAACGTTCCTTTCCAATATTTTGTTGCTGTTCAGTCGCACAGTCGAGTCCGACTCTTCACGACCCCATGGACCAGATTACGCCAGGCCCTCCTGTCTTCCGCTGTCCGCTGTTCCAATATTAAGGGAATCGAATTGGGCGTCCCTGTGAAAGATACTACGACAAAACCAAAACGAAATCTTGTGACACTTTCAGTAATAACGGATTTAATACATCACAAATCTCTATTGCTATTGAAAGGACCACAAGACTCCTTTCGTTTTTTAAAAAATTTTAACAGAGAATGCAAATAGTTGAAGAAATCCAATGTAATACCTTTTATCAGGGACCAAATAACACAAAACTGTTTTCAAGTTTCCAAGTTCTCCAGAGTTTTATGAGGCTGGATGTTAAAAGGTATGTGGGGGGGGGAGGTTTTTTCCAGACTTTGATCTTAAGGCTTCTTTGTCTGCATCCTGCTTAAAATATGATTGAAAGAGTCCTGACCCACCAAAACAAAGCCAACCTAATGGAAATGCTACTCCCCTGGAAAGGGCTTAATGGAAGTTGCAGGGACCTCAGAAAGGATATAATACCATACAGTGCACCTTCCAAAGCAGCCATTTTCACCAGGAGATGTGGAATAAATGTTTTGGGTGGTGGATGGATGGATGGATGGATGGATGGATGGATTATGTAGTCTGGAGATCAGTTGTAATTCCCGGAGATCTCCAGCTCCCACCTGGAGGATGGCAACCCTAAAATCTCCTGGAATTACAACTGATCTCCGGACAGTAGAGATCAGTTTCTGTCGGGTGGAGGGGGACCGATAAAAGGAATAAGAACAAGCAAAAAAGGAGTTCTGGTGTTGACTCTTGGTGTAGTGGTTGCCGTGTTGGATGAGGTTCTGGGAGACCTGGGTCTGAATTCCCATTCTGCCATGGAAAGTTGTTGAGCCAGTCACTCTCTGACTCAGCCTATCCTACCTCACACGGCTGTTGTGAGGATAAAAATGGAGGACGAAAGCATAGTGTTGTGAGTCTCTTTGGGTCTCCATTTAAGGTGAAAGTGGGGTGTAAATATCTAAATCAAATACCTATTTCTGCTGTCATGTTGTGCCTGTAACTTTGGGCCAGATTAGACTGATGGGATTATCTGGTGGGCGAAGGATGGTTGACCTCCTGGGCTTTTCCCCCTAAAACTGCTCCCCTGGGAGCCGCTATTTGCCTTCTTGGGGGCAACTTGGGGTCTCAATCCAGCGTGGTATAGTGGCTTTGGACTAGTATCTGGGAGACCCGGGTTTGAATCCCCGCTTCTGCCCTGGAAGTTTGCTGGGTGACCCTGGGCCAGTCACCCCCTGTCAGCCTAACCCACCTCAGGGGGTTTCTGTGAAGATGGAACAGAAGAGAGGAGAATGATATGAGCCTCTTTGGGTCCCCGTTGGGAAGAAAGATGAGGTATACATGGATTAAATTAATAAATAAGTCTTCATATCTGCTTTATCCTTTGTGCCACTGCCCCTAGGCTGAGTCCGGTTTCTTGTTTATAGGATAGAAGATGCAAGATTAGGCATGGGATAGAACGGGTAGAGAAAGAAGTACTTTTCTCCCTCTCTCACAATACAAGAACTCGTGGGCACTCCATGAAATTGCTGAGCAGTCGGGTTAGAATGGCTAAAAGGAAGTCCTTCTTCACCCAAAGAGTGATTAACCCATGGAATTCACTGCCACAGGAGGTGGTGGCAGCTACAAGCATGGACGGCTTCAAGCTGGAATTAGATAAACATATGGAGCAGAGGTCCATCAGTGGCTATTAGCCACAAGGTATAGACAGGAACTCTCAGTCTGGGTCAAGTGATGCTCTGTACTCTTGATGCTGGGGGGGGCAACAGTGGGAGGGCTTGCAGTGTCCTGGCCCCACTGCTGGACCTCCTGATGGCACCTGGTATTTCTGGCCACTGTGTGACACAGAGAGTGTTGGACTGGATGGGCCATTGGCCTGATCCCACACTGGCTTCTCTTATGTTCTTAACACAACAAACCCAGTATGTTTTCCCCAGAGGATCAAACATGGGGGGGGGGGAGTCATTCGAAGTCAGGAAAGAGGCACCAAAGAAAGCTTAAATCCTCCTCTCCTGTGCTGAGATTCCTATTTGAATGGGGGAGTCTATTCACGGATCTCCCAAACTTTCGTCTATCGTGACCTTCATACGGCATTATCTCGGCCTCATCTGTTTCTGCAGAGCAGCCCTGTGGGTCTATGCGAGCGAGTTCTCCAAGTTCAACACCAGGGTGTACAATTTCTCCAAAAAAAAAAAAACCCTGCTTGCCAGAGATTGAACTCTGGATTTGAATTCAAATTTGCCATTGGTGCACGATGCTAGTAAACTGGCCAGGAAAAATCAAGACGGGCAGCCGTGTCAGTCAGTCTGTAGCAGCAGAAGAGAGCAAGAGTCCAGTAGCACCTTCAAGACGAACAAAATTTGGGGCAGGGGGGCGGGGCAGCTTTCTGAAGAAGTGAGCCAGTGACTCACGAAAGCTCATCCCCTGTCACAAATGTGGTTAGTCTTTCAGCCGCAACTGGGCCCTCGCTCTTTTCTACTCGCCAGGAAAAGCATGACAGAGGTCCCGTTCACACGGAGCATTTGCCCCACTGAAGGCACAGTAGCCCTGCGGACTTTCCATGCGCGATCACACTAGCACAGCTGGGAGATGTAGCACTCCTGTGGCCAACCTGCAGGTTCCCCTGAAAAACGCAGAGTAAAAAACTACTAGGGTCGAAGCACTAGTTTCCAGAAACCCTGGGGCAAAGGCCAGCGTCTGATTGCAGGAGCGCCAGTATCCCGCGGCTTCCAACGCCCGCCCATGTCCCGGGGTTTCTGGATGTTGTAAGTTTCCATGGGATGCGCACCAACGCCAAATAGTGCATGCGCACACACAAGACACCAACAGCACCCCCCAACGGCGCATGCGCACTTTGCACCAGTGTGGCTTGCGTGGTCTGCTGTGCCGCTTTTTTGCCGCACTGCAGCAACACGGTGTGATTGGCGCTCGGAGCTGGAGCATGGCAACCCGGTGGCCCATGTGATCAGGCTACCCCGCCTTATTTTGCTTCCGCCCGAATTGCCACGCCTCCCCTCCCCCAGAGGCTGCATCCACGACTTCCGGTGATTCCGCTACTGTTGTTCTATAGCTACTGTTTGCAACTAGATTTTCCCAAGTGAGGAAGACAACCCAGTTGCAAACGAATGCTTCACTGCAATGGTAGCACCACACCCAGCAATACGGGGGGGGTGAAGCCTGAAAGGAAGGCGGGGCTTCCTAAAATCCTTTTTTTAAAAAAAATGCGATGGCGGTCCCAGGTGTTTGCAAGCATTTCAGGTTTGGAATAGGAACTAGGTCAGAAATGCAAGATCCCGAGGATGATCTCTCCCACATTTAAGGTTGCCAAAGAGCCTGACTGGCTTCTGTGCCTTTAATAGAGGTTTGAAATCCAGAAATCAGGAGGCGAAGCTTTTCTATGACACGGGATCAAACTTAGAACCAAGCCGGATTGCTACTCACGGCAGGTGAAACCCCTGCTCCCTCTAAGCTGTGGAGTCCCGTGAGCAAAAATTCTACTTTGTGAGCTCCTGGCATTAAAGTTGTGAGTGAGGGATTTGGCTGCTGCATAAATCAGTTTACTCTGGAGCCATCATTCCTGAGCTAAGACAAAAAATGTGTGAGCCGGAGGCTAAAAAACTGTGAGCTAGCTCACGCTAACTCTGCTTAGAGGGAACACTGGACAGGGTTGGGGGCTAGCTGGGGTTGCCAACTTCTGGTTGGGAAATACTTGGAGATTGGGGGGGTGGAGCCTGGGGAGGGCGGGGTTTGGGGAGGGGAGTAGCCTCAGCAGGGTCTAATGCCACAGAGACCACCTTCCGAAGTGGCCATTTTCTCCAAGGGAACTGATCTCTGTCACCTGAAGGTCAGTTGTCATCCCAGGAGATGTCCAGGTTGGCAGGCCTGTAGCCAGGATTATTTTGTTCGGGGAGGCATTTAAATTTTTAAGTTCGGGGAGACATTTAAATTTGTAAGTTAATTAATCTGAATGCCTGTCTTTGACGGGGGAGGCTCTGAGCCTGTTTCTAGCCCTTCCTTTCAAGCGAGCCCGTCCGTCCCCAGGAAAAAAGTGCTCAGAGGACATTTAAATGCCTTCTGAGCTCCCATCTAAGCTTTCTTGCCCTGCGGAAGGGAACTCAACAGGCATTTAAATGCCTTCTGCGCAGTATTCCCTCTAAGCTTGAATCCGTGCGAGCCAGCTCACAGTTTTTTAGCCTCGGGCTCTCACATTTTCGTCTTAGCTCAGGAAGGAGGGCTCCAGAGCAGACTAATTTATGCAGTCGCCAAATCGCTCTCTCGCAGCTTTCATGCCAGCAGCTCACAAAGGAGAATTTTTGCTCACAAGACTCCACAGCTTAGAGGGACCATTGCTTCTGAGCTGTCTTTTCCCAAGTCCCGTGATCCCCCAGAATTCCACAGTTGGGAGGGAGAAAGAAGCCTTGAGGACAAGCCACGGTGCCACTGCCTGCTGGAGTCTTGCTTCAAAAATAAAGTTTCTACACACACACACATATTAAAGATTGCAAAAAAATACCCCCAAAAATAAGGTTTCTGGCATGGCTATTTGTGAGGTGGGGCTTTTAATTCAGGGGGCGGGCCCCTGGAATGCCCGCTATAGCCATGGCCCTGCAGGTTGACCGCCCTAGGACTGGCTCAGAAACTGACACACCTGCCTGTGGGGGAGACTGGAGAAACCCTAGACTGCACAGAGCTCACACCTTTTCCAGCCGTTGCAATCGAAGAAGCAGATGCCGCCAGCTGCCAGGTGTGCCTGCGTGCAGCTGAGTTTGCACAGAGGTTTCTCCCTGGGGTCATGTTATGATCTCAGCAGAAAGAGCCTGGGCTTTTTCGCCAACCTGCAGGAGTGAGTCCTCCCATATCTCTTTTGCAAGCGAATGCAAAAACCCTTGCCTTCCCTGATTTTATAGGTTTTTTTAGAACGTTGGATTTGGGGCTTGTTCCCAGCTTCCTGGAAGGGCCTGGAGTTCTCCCGGGATTACAGCTGGCAACCAGACTGCAGAGATGGCAGCTCTGGAGGGCGGACTTTATGGCATGGCACTGCCACGGGGCTCCCTCCCCCTTCCCAAATCCTGCCCTTCCCCAGCACCACTCCCAAATCTCCAGGAATTTCCTAAGCTGGAATTGGCAGCCCCATATCCTTCAGGACTCTGTTCTGCAAGAGATGTCCCCAGTTCCTGCTCAGGATTGCATTTTTGTTTCCAAACGAATGGGGGGGGGGGATTAAGCAAGCTTTCAATTTTTTTGTTTGTTCAATCATTCATTCATTCACTTGCTTCATTTAGACCGTACTTCTCTTCCCTATGGAGACCCTACATGGCTTTCTCCCGTTCTCCCTTTCTATCCTCTGGAGGAAAGTCCCCATCATTCCAAAAGCAGAAATTTCTATTGTTAGAGAGGCCAGGGAAACGTCCCTCACAAAACTTCTTGACAGTTTCGACCCATTGAAAGAGATAACATCCCCTTCCCCGCGAGTGCTTCTGGTAGCTCTTAAGAAACACTCCGGTGGCAAGCGGGATTGCAGGAGCTTATCGGGACTTCAAAGGTGCCGTCCCACAAAGACCCTCTTCTCGTGAGCATCAGGAAACATCTGGGATGAGAGATGGTAGAAGAAGAGCCGCACTTGCCCATCAAAGCATTTTCCGAGTCTGGGGGTGGAAGCAGATGCCTCGAACTTCTCTTCTGAGGAACACGTTTGTTGTTTTTTTCTCATTCTCTGCAGCCTTCCAACCCCTCTGGCTGCCTCTAAAGCTGAATTTCGGGGGCTCACGAGGAGAGAAGCCCTGACCTGGCTGGCCTGATCTTGTCCCATCTCAGAAGCTAAGCAGGGCCGGCCTTGGTCGGTCCTTGGATGGGAATAACATAAAAGGGCCATAAAATCCTAGAAGAATGAAAGCATATATAAAAACAGCATTAAAAAAAAGCATAAAATATTTGACAAAAGGCCAAAGTACCAAAAGCTTTGTAAAAAAAACCCCTTTGGAATTAAAATTAGATTTGTTGTAGAAGAAGAAGAGATTGGATTTGTACCCCGCCCTTTACTGCCCAAAGGCATCTCAGAGCGGCTTACAAACTCCTTTCCCTCCCCCTCCCCACAACAGACACCCTGTGAGGTAGGTGGGGCTGAGAGAACTCTGACACAAACTGTCCTTGAGAGAACAGCTGTGCCAGAGCTTGTGACTGACCCAAGGTCACATCAGCAGGTGCAAGTGGAGGAGTGGGGAATCAAACCCGGTTCTCCCAGATTAGAGTCCGCGCACTTAACCACTACACCAAACTGGCTCTGTAGGGAAAACTGGAAGTCTTTTATGTTCCCCTGCCTCTTTTTTCATTTCTTTTTTTTATTATTTCATTTTCCCTTCTGCATGCTTTCTGTTCCTTTATGTTGTATGGTCTTGAGTTTTTTTGTATGCTTCCTTTTTTAATTCTTTAATAAAATTAAAATTTCCTATGGGGGAAAAAACCTGGGTTTCAAAGACAGCTTGGAAGGAAGTGATGCAAGTTGGCTACATTTGGATAACTAAGCTTATATTTTCAAAGAAATTGTGAAAATAATGTTGGCATTAAGAATTTACCTTAGGGTTGCTTAGGGTTGAAGGAACTTTGGAGAGGGGAGGGGGCGCCAGTGCTGTGTATACTGTGATGTCACTTCTGGGGGGAAGTGATATCACATCCCTCTAGGTAAAACCATGGAGTTTCCAGAGATTCCTAGAGTGATGTGACCTCACATCTGTGTTTTCCCCAAAAGTGATATCACAAGACACACAAAGCCAGTGTTGTGTGTTGTGTGTGTGTGTGTGTGTGTGTGTGTGTCTGGTGAAGAAGAAGAAGAAGAGATTGGGTTTATACCCTGCCCTTCTCTTGGAATCTCAGAGCGGCTTACAAACTCCTTTCCCTTCCCCTCCCCACAACAGACACCTTGTGAGGTGGGTGGGGCTGAGAGAGCTCTTTCCAGAACTGCCCTTTCAAGGACAGCTTTTGTCAGAACTATGGCTTGCCCAAGGTCATCCAGCAGCTGCAATGCCACCTCTCAAGCAATGGCAGGCAGTGAAGATAGCCAGCAGGAGACCTGGCAAGCCTATCTCTGCTTAAACTCCAGCCATGGCAGTAATTGCATCCCAGACAAGAAGGAACGGAGGGGGAAGACAATACGTGCCCCTCAATGGCAGAGTGTAACAGCCAAAAATGCCAATGCAGAAAGATGCAGAAAGATGAGAAACTGTGTAGCGAGACCCTCTTCCCTCGAAGGACAAGATTAACTTCTTATTACCAAGAGGCTTTCAAGGCGACGAACATGTGTCCTGTGTCAGAGCCACAGATTGTAAAAAAACCAACAGTCCCAACTGTGTCTGTGAGCAGACAAAATCTTGCAATTAAAAGTCGCAGCAGACATCCAGTTAATTACACAACCCCACCATTCGTGGAAATCGCAGCCCCTGAATCAAAATAAGGGCTGGGGTCGTTTTGGAGCAGCAGACCATATACATTTCCCCCCTGGCATTCACACGGCAAGCAGAAACATTTCTGGCAAATTTGAACGGTTCTGGGTCTTCTCACCTCCCAGCTTTAAAGTCCTCCTTGCTTCAGCCAGTGTCTAATGCAACTCCCACACTGGCAAGGACGCTCATGTTCATTACAAATGCCTCCCCTCTGCCTTGAACAAACACAGACATGAATGAAGCCGCCTCATACTGAATCAGACCCTTGGTCCACCTCAGTCTCCTCAGACTGGCGGCAGCAGCTCTTCAGGGTCTCAGGCAGAGGTCTTTCTGATCACCTACTGCCTGCTCCTTTTAGCTGGAGATGCCAGGGATTGAACCTGGGACCTTCTGTATGCCAAGCAGCGGCTCTTCCCCTGAGCCACAGCTCCTCCCCATTGTTGCCTATCACCAGGGCTTTTTTTGTAGAGAAAGCCCAGCAGGAACTCATTAGCACAACAGGCCCACATTCAACAGCAGAAAGTCATTAGCATATTAGGCCACACCCCTGACATCACAGCTCATTAGCATATTAGGCCACACCCCCGTGCCTTCCCTTGGCTTGCCTGGGGGCCCCGTGGCTGCAGGGAGCCCGGGCAAGCTGGCCCTTGGACAGGCCAGGGAAGGCACGGGGAGGTATTTAAATGCCTCCCTGATCCTTCCAGGGCCCCCCTGGCCCGCCCACTTCGGAGTCACCACAACTTCAGGTCGCTTTGGAGGGTAGATTCTATGGCATTATACCTTGCTGAGGTCCCTCCCCTCCACAAACCCTGCCCTCCCCAGTCTCCACCCCTAACATTTACTTGTATTTCCCAACCTGGAGCTGGCAGCCCTAGCACTTGGTCTGATCCCGCAGGGCTGTGTGGGACTGGACATTTCTATATCTCAGTTACTGGAAACTGGAAATGCAAGAAAATGATGCTGGATTGCCCTGATTTGCAGTCAAACAGGTTGATGTGTGCACATTACACAGAAAGGATGTGAAATGCAGGAAATGTGTTTTGGTGAGGCCGGTTAAGATACCGCAGGGAAGAATCCAAACTGGGGGGGGGGGGAAGGCTGTTAAAAAGCTGTTTGCTCCTCTTCCAGCTCCTGCCTCTGTGCTGATGATAAGAACTTCTCAGAGCGGCACCAGGAGAGGATGGTCAGCAACCAGGAGGCCTATTTTAAGAACTGTTGTCAGTTATAAGGCAGATGGGAAGTCGAGTGACTTTCTTCGGAATGTAGCTTCGGGGGCTCAGCCTCCATTCCGCATGGTGTTTATTGCAAATACATATCCCAAACCCCTGTCCTTCCTGCTCCCAAATCCATGGGTTAACAGCAAGCCAAATCTTCCCAGTAGGTTACAGAACCAAGATCTGAGACTGGAGATTATAATCTTATACACCTAAGAATAAACCCTATTGAAAGCAGTGGGGTTTTTTGTCAGTAAATATTTATTTAGGACATTTTGTCCTGCCATTCACCCAAGCAGCTTGGGACAGTGTACATCAAGGGTACCCAGCCTTTTTGAGCCCATGAGCACCACTGAAATTCTGACACAGTGTGGTGGGCCCAGCCACAAAATGGCTGCCACCGTTTAGCTTCAGTCACACACACTTCACACCACACATTTCTGTGGTGGCAGCTGCTGCTGAAGCAATGTTTTTTTAAAAATCCACAGAGCCAATCAAATCTCCAATGGCCAATCTGAAACCTTTAATGGCAAAATCCCCTTGTAGACCCACCCACTTTCTAAACCCACTTGGACCGATTCCCCAGAAGCAGCTGTGCCACCCTCGCTCTTCCGTTTGCCCCGGTTGCATTGGTCAATTTCACACTATTCACTGCATGGTCGCATTTTGACCCACATCTCCCCCCAGTTTTCCCCACAACTTCTCGATCTTGTTTTTTTGAGATCGAGAAGACATGGGGAAATCGGGGGGAGATGTGGGCCAAAATGCAGCCACACAATGAATAGTGTGAAATTGACCAATGTAACCCAGGGCAAACGGAAGAGCAAGGGTGGCACAGCTGCTTGTGGGGAATCAGTCTTGGTGAGCACCAGGAAAAGTGTTGGCAGGCATCATGATGCCCATGGGCATCGTGTTGGAGACCCCGGTGTGCATCATTTCCTCTCCCCCATTTTATCCTCACAACAACCCTGTAAGTTAAGTTAGGGGGAGGGAAAACACCTGGCTCTAGTTCACACTGCAAGCTTCATGGCAGAATAGAGGTTCAAACTGGAGTTTCCCAAACCCTAGCCCAACACTACAGCAGAAACAGGACTATGCTGTAGTACTGGAAGTAGATCCTAGTCATTCCAAGATGTGCTTTAAAAACTCTAAAAGATGGCTTAGAGCAGCTATGAAAGGGAGGGAGCGAGTTATTAAAAACCCTCCCTCCCTTGTTCTCCTCCCCTCACCCATTTCTTGTTCTAGTCACTTACTTTCTGTTCAGGTCCCATACTGGAAATAATTTTAACTCAGGGGGAACTTGACAGACATGGCGGGGGGGGGGAGCACAGGTTCACCAGTTCCCTTCTTGCGGTTATGTCTCTCCTCTAAAGAGACCATTTACACATGGAACTCTTTACAACACCATAACCCACATTTGAAACAAGAAGCCTACATCCACCCACCCTCCGCTGCCCAAGAAACCAGCATACGCAACTCTGAGATTCCAAGGACAGAACAGCCAGATGTAGAGAAGAATAGATCTCTTGCATGTTTTAAAAATATCAGTGTATCTAATTCTCAGTGTGGTGGAGTCTGTGGATGCTTGGAGCAGTTAAAAAGACAAGACAGAGCATTCTACAAATCTAACAAATGCCCCAAGTTTCTAGAAAAACCTGAACTCTTAAAAAATAAATACATGAGGGGGGTTTAAAGCCCCCCGAATAATAGAAGCAGCACCTGTAGCTTTAAGATGCAAATACCCTTATAGTGGCTGTTGCTAGGCAACCATACAGTATTGCCAGTTTTCAAGCCTTGTTTTCTGTCAGTAAAAGGCAGTGGTAGGGGGCAGTATCCTTTCCAGGGCTGTTTTGGCCTTTGAAGGAGGACTCCTTGGGGCCAGGCTTGGCAGCAACCGCCCAGCAACTTGATACCATGTGACTTGCATGACTCACCCAGGCCTGGCTCCTTTCTACTGTTCAACAGCAGCCACCCCATGAAAACCAGTGTGGAGTTGTGGCTAGAGTTTCAGATTAGGATCTGGGAGAGCCAGGTTCAGATCACCACCCTGCCATGGAATCTGACTTGGTGACCTTGGGCCAGTTATATATTTACAGCCTAACTTCACAGAGTTGTTGTTGTGAGGAGAAAATGGAGGGCAGGAGACGGATATAAGCTGCTTTGGGTCCCATTGTGGAGAAAGGCAGAATATAAATGAAATAATAAATATAGCTGAAGATGGGGAGGTTGGTTGGTGTGTGGGAAAGAGAAAAGAAAGCAGGGAAAGGTTACAGGCTATGGGGGCTTTCAGGGAAGGGGGAAAGGGGAAAGTGGGGGAGGGGAAAATGAAGAAGAAGAGATTGGATTTATACCCCGCCCACTCAGAGTCTCAGAGCAGCTTACATACTCCTTTCCCTTCCCCTCCCCACAACAGACAGGTAGGCGGGGCTGAGAGAGCTATGAGAGAACTGTCCTTGAGAGAACAGCTCTGACAGTCACAGAACTATGGCTTGCCCAAGGTCTTTCAGCAGCTGCAAGTGGAGGAGTGGGGAATCAGACCCGATTCTCTCAGATTAGAGTTGGCGCACTTTATTTATATTTATTTATTTATTAAATTTCTATCCCGCCCTCCCCGCGAACGGGCTCACTACACCAAGTCCTTGCAGGTTCCCTGCTTGCATGGATATGTTGTTATGCTTTAAAGAAAAAACAACTATACAACTTGTATAAAAAATACAGAATGCCACAAGAAACGTTCACTGAACAGAACCAAAGTGTGTCAGTTCAGTTCATCTCATTGTATTGGCCTGGATTCTACCATGCCGGTGAGCAGCGTCTGAAGCCTCCCTCCAGCCAAAGGAGTCTTCCTAAAACTTAAGGGGCTCTGGAGGCTACAAATTAGTAGAAGTCTCCTTAGGCTGCAGGAAGGCTTCAAACGTTGCCCAGTGGTATAATAAGATACAGGCCATTATCTGTCCCATCTCTAGAACCTATCTCTGCAACACATGTGTCATGCCTGGCAACTGGCAAGAGGGTTGGAGATGCCCCAGAACAGAAATATGGTAGTTCAAGGAGTTGCCAGAGGCCTTACAGGAAAACCATTAGGGTTGCCAGTTCCTACCTGCAACCTGGCAGGGTGCTCCTGGCTCCTGCCCTGGTTCTTGGACGAAACTCTATGGTTTTCTGCCTTCAAAACCATGGAGTTTGGCCAAAAACTAGAGCATTCTACCCCCGATGTCGGTGACACTATGACATCATTTCCAGGTGATGTCACCCAGTGATGTTTTTGTTCAGGGGTGGGGTGAATCAAAACCCCAAAAGTCAGTGGAATCCCTGCCTGGACCAGGGTTCTGTCAGTGTCAACCCTAAAAACCATAGAGTTTCTAGCAATTGCTAGGCTGCCTTAGGTCACTTCTGGGTTTTCCTGGAAGTGATTAGCAACAGAGACAACATTGCCTTTTAAAATATATTTCTCCCACTGCTGCTCAGAACAGGGGTGGGCAATTAGGGCTGCCAAAAGGACACCTCCTTCCCTAGTGGGAGGCCTGGCAGCCCAAAGGCACTGAAAGCTTCAGGAAACTGTGCATGGTCCAATTTATGGAATGTTCTGTGTCAAGTTAGGCTTGCCATCTACCCACCCGTGCCAGGTAAATCCATGTCCTCCTCCCTGGTACTGCACTTTCGAACAATTGAGAAGTAAGAGGGGGAAAACGGCCAGAAAATGGCCTCCACAGTAATGTTCTAGGGATTTTTCTGTGTCTCAATGGTCTTTACCGTAGAATGTAGGGAAATTCCTGCAGTGTCACCCAGAAGTGATGTCACATCCTCCCCAAGCTCCACCCTCCCCAGGCACCATCCTCAATATTTTGCACCCTTTGCTGAGGTGGTGCTTGGAATTCTAACTTGCCCCCATATTGAAGGCACTGACATTTGCGTTTGGGGAGGAAGTGTATAAAAATATACACTAGTGTAAGAGCTTTTGTGCCTGATTGTACCCCTTTTTATTGCCTTGCATGTCAGGCAATAATTTTGTCCTCCCCCTTTATTGTGTCCTGTAATACCTACTTTGATAAACACATCCTATTAACTACTGGCCACTGCAAAGAAAGAACTGTTCAATGTGGCCCATTATCAAAGCTGAAAAACACTTGCGAAAATTAGCCAGAGTTATTTGTGTTTCCTGCCAATGCCATTCAATGATTTTTTTTCCTTTTCATTATACACAAAGCCCAGTCTTCAAGGATTAGCTGTCAACAGGCACCTCTTTGTTCCCCAGAAGAACTTTGCTTTAACGCTGAGTTGCGTACCAGGGGTGCGGAAGGAGAAGGTGATATTTGTGTGGCAGTAAAATCCAGGGCTATACAGAAGCAAAATATGTTTGCAGCCGGCAAATGCCAAGTCAGACCTATCTCCCTAACACTAGCACTGGTTCAATTTCCAGAAGCAAGCCTCTAGCACGTCTCATGTTTAAGTGGCAAGTTGGGCTTTTATAGAGATATTTCCTGCCAGATAATAAAAGCTTGTTTTCATGTGACACTGTTTTCCACCAACAGATAAGGGTGCCCCTTGTCTGGTGTCCCAGGCTGGAGAGATGCCAAGGGGTAGAGGAAAGGCAGGGTGGATGAACCTGTGATAGAGGCCTATCACTGAAGAGCTATAAATCACAAGAGCATCATGGGCTAACGGAGACCTCTACACTCAGGGTTGTTACCATTGAGACAAAGGCCTGTACCCAACCATGCAGTTCTAATGGTAATTTCCCATTCACCCGCCATTGCAGTCCCCTGAAATTTTGTTCTGAGATAGAGTTGCCAGCTCCTGGTTGGGAAATTCCTGGACATTTCGGGGTGGAGACTGGGGAGGATGGGTTTGAAAAGGAGAGGGACCTCTCCAGGGTATAATGTCATGGTGTTCACTCTTCAAAGCAGCCATTTTCTCCAGGGGAACAAGCTTTGTAGTCTGGAGTTGAGGTAATTCCAGGAGATCACAGTAGACAATACTGACCATAATAGATGCAAGTGTCTGACTCAGTAGACAGGAGTAGGGATGGGCAAGATCCAGGGGGGGAAAAACAGCCCTCAGAGGTTTGAGGTCCATGGGATTTACGGACTTCTGGACAATAAACCTCCATGTTTAACAGACCGGGTCATGATTCATTTGGTCCATGATGCCGTGCAGGGCCGGCGCGCTCACTAGGCGAGCTAGGCGCTCGACTAGAGCACACGGGCCCGCAGGGGCACCGAACGGTGCCCCCGAAACCCCCCCACTGACCTAACTGGGCGCCCACCTCCGCCGCCTCCCCGCCACCGCTGCCAAGAGCGCCCAGGTGGGGCACAGGAGGAGGTGGCGCGGCTCACCTGCCTGCATGCTCACCCTGGGGGGGGAGAGGCAGGGGGGTGTCCTGAGCACCTGGCCGCCGCCAGTCCTGAGTGCCCAGCTGGGGCGCCTCCTGCACCCGGGGGAGGGAGGCGGAGCAGCATGATGGCGGGCGGCGGCCAGCGGGGACTCTCCCCGCCACCGCCAGTCCTGAGTGCCCGCCCGGCCAGGGCTGGCAGTCAGAAGGCGCCGGAGCCGTGTCCTCCACCTCCCCTCACTCTGGTACGGGGCCTGCAGGGGGGGGCAGCTGGGCGACCATTGGCCTCCTCCTCCTCCCACCAGGAAGAGGCAGGAGCGGCATGGCAGTGGGGACTCTCCCTGCCACCGCCACTGCCAGTGCTGAGTGCGGCGGCCGGGGCTGGTGGGCAGAAGGCACCAGAGCCGCATCCTCCACCTCCACCCGCCCCCCCACTCCGGTACGGGGCCTGCAGAGGGGGGGCGGCTGGGCGACCATTGGCCTCCTCCTCCTCCCACCCGGAAGAGGTGGGAGCGGCATGGTGGCAGGCGGCGGGGACTCTCCCCACTGCCGCTGCCACCAGTGCTGAGTGCCCAGCCAGGGCTGGCGGGCAGAAGGCAGCGGAGCCGCATCCTCCGCCCGCCTCCCCCTGCTCTGGTACAGGGCTTGCAGGGGGCGGCGGCTAGGCAACCATTGACCTCCTCCTCCTCCCGCCAGGAAGAGGTGGGAGTGGCATGGCAGCTGCCGCCAGTCCTGAGTGCCCAGCCAGGGCACCTCCTGCGCCCTGGGGGGGAAGAGGTGGGAGCCACTGCTGGCCTCTGCCCATGCCCAGCGGCTCCGAGCCCACCAGCCCCACCTCCAGCTGCTCCCCCTGCAAGGGTTGTGCCAGGCCGGGCAAGGAGGAGGGGCACGAGGGATGTGGCAGAATGTCCCCGCCCCCCTTCCTCCATGGAGGTTGGCAACCATGTAATTGGTGGGCACATGGGGGGGGCGCCAGAAGGTAGCCTTGCCTAGGGTACAGAAAACCCTTGGGCCGGCCCTGATGCTGTGCGGTTTATGGAGCCATTTAAATGGACCCTTTCCCTTTAAATGGCTTTTGCAAAGCTGTGTGGCACACAAGTGAAAGCCAAGCGGCAACTTCGCCCACTTCTGGTTCCCTTCTGGGTGAACTAGAAGTGAATGTACTCACCTCTCAGCCTTCACTTGCACACCGCATGGCTTTTGCAAGCCCCACCGACATGGACCTCACCTTACGAACCTCCTGGGAGGGTCGTGGGAGGTCCATGTCGGCAGGATGGGCTGGTCTCATGGACCACAAACATGGGGAAATTAGGTCCATGGTTTGGTCCATGTCCATCCCTAAACAGTCAGGTGGAGGATTATATGGATAAATACTCCATCCTCTGAGGTCCCACAAGTAGTTTGAAGTGTTTCAGCACAGAGAGGTGATGAGAACTAGGCCATGCACAGAAAGAAAAAGAGTGCAAGTGCTTTACACATTAAAAAGCCATTTATAAATAATAATAATAATAAGTATAAGTAAGTATAATACTGCCTTTAAAAGTGCCTAGAAGACCTAATTCCCCTTCATTTCCCAGAATAATGAGCATCATAACAGAGCATAGCTGTGAGTTTGGCCTTGTCATTCACATTTCATGCCATTGGATGGCCTCTTCATTGCAGCATGCAAAGAATCTTTCAGTGCATGAGGTAAAGTGGAGCAGGCCTCAAAAACAGCCCTTAGTGGCTACTGAGAGGATGACGAATAGGAATACCACGCTCTGCAGGAGAGCTGCCAGAAGGTGTGAAGCATCCAAACCATATGGCTGACTCCTGCAGTATATAAAACCAGCTGTTAAGGATATGCCAGAGAAATTTTTTTGTTATTTTACTGACAGAAGCAAGTTAGAAAGTGGGGGGAAAGGGAAAACTTCCTAAGATTGAAATTAAAAGTTTGAGGTTAGCTCATCTCTCAATTCCTTTCCTAAATGAATTCAAATTTCATTGGCCCAACAATATTTTGAGGGCGAGGGGAGGTGAAAAGCTAGAATGAAATTCCTGCTGAGAAATTCTTGTTGTTAGTGTGCATGCTTGTGCCTTCGCAAAGCACATGCATGTGCACAAGGGCTTCACACCAAGATGCTGGCTCCATTTTGTATTGTTAAGTTGTACACTGTGATTGCAAATTCAAGTGCATGAAGCTGCCACAGAGAGCCCATTGCATAGGTGAGGGTGCAGAGTGCATTTGGCAAGGCTACATATGCAATTGATATTTTCTCGGGGACATTGCTCAGTTCAACCAGGCATCACAGAACAGTGCCTGAGAAACTGCCTATCTAAGCAGGGTGACTGCCTACCATTTCATTCCAGGCTATCCAACAAACGGTACAGTCTGTGGAGTACACAGCCACCCAGGATGAGCAGACCATCGAAGACTCTTAGCCCTAGCAGTAGAAAACAGCAAGAGTCCAGTGGCCCCTTAAAGACTAACAATATGCAGCAGGGTATGAGCTTTCAGGAGTCACTGCTCACTTCTTCAGATACTGCTAGAATGGGAGTCTAGCTGTCCTATATACTGGTGCTGAATGACATTAGCAGGCAAATGACAATAGAGAGAAATGAGAATTAAGGTTTTGACAGAAAGTTAAGAAATCTATATCTTTCACTCAACAGTAATCAATTATGATGTTTCCTGGCTCAAACAACATTGTTTCTTTCACACCCTCACAGTACTATTCTAGGAGCAATCACGTTATGATGCTTCAAGGCGTATAACCAGACACGCGTTGTTCAGTAATTTGTGTGTGTATCTGGATGTCCACTAGCCTACACCCCCACCAAAAAGGTTGGGCACCCTGGTTAGAGTGAGACACTGGTTTGTTTTGCTCGTCTTCCTTCTCGGATCTTTGCTCCTTGGATAGGTAAATATAGTCCCATAGAATAAGTTCCCTTCTTTGTCTCTGTAAGCTACCACCTTTATTTTCTGAACTTGTATGTCTGTTCATACACTGTTTTTCAATTAGTAAGTTTTGATTTTATTCTTTAGTTTTCTTTAATAAAAACCATTTCAGTAATCACAGCCTGGTTCATTTTGAGAATTTTACTGAGGAGAAAATCCTGGTAAACATAGGTGGAGATCCTGCTTGATTACCCCCTCTCACATTGTCTGGGTTTCCTGGCTAATTCCCCAACAAAGTGAGGAAACCCTCACAACCACTTTGGGTAACAGAACACCTGCCAGTGCTCCCTGACCCCCCTCTCAGCACTCAACAGGCTGGGTGACCCTGGGCCAATCACCATTCTCTCAGAATTCTCTCAGCCTCACCTGCTTCACAAGGTGTCTGTTGAGGGGAGAGAAAGGGAAGGTGATTGTAAGCCACTCTGAGACGCCTTCAGGTAGAGAAAAGTGGGGTGTGGAAAGCAACTCTTTCTCTTTGCCCCAGGCTCCTCCCTCAAAATCTCCAGATATTTCCCAACCCAGAGCTGGCAACACTATCCCCCTCCCAACCAGTATTCCTTCATAGAAGATGGTGTCACTGGGTGCTCCAATCTCTGTGGTGGGGGCAAGGGGAAATGGCGGCTCTCAACAAGCAGGCTGGGCTTCCAGTGCACACATGGGGTGGCCTTGACAGTGCACCAACGTGTAATGTAAAACCCCTGTCTCCTGGTTGCAAAGAAATACATACAGCAATGTAAATGTTTCCAAATCTGTTTAGCAGGGCACATCGCCTGAGTCCAGAGAAACAACTCAACTCAGCTTTGTGATTCACCCAAGGGCCACTTATCTGCCGTTCCCCCGCCTTGTGGGAGGCCTGCCTTGTAGATGGGGGGCAGGGAAGGGGAGAGAACCCTGTACAAAGACTTAGAGGGAATTGATTCCAGATCTTCCACTATATTTACTAAACCAACAAACAAGCAAACAAAAGGCTCCCCCCCCCTTCACCGATACATTTCTTAAATTATAGGTTTACTGCTTCCTGGCAAGCTAATAAAGTCGAGATGAAGAATGGGGGAGCCTGCTGTGAGAATGAGTAAACATCTCCTACTGTCTGGGGAATGTAAGATGACTACTGTCTTATCCTTTGTCACAGGTTGTTAAGATAAAATTACCCTATATATCACCACCGCTGTCAATGGAATTAGAAAGGGCAAGCCTCTACCTCCCAGAGGCGCTCTCTCTCTCTCTCTCTCTCTCTCTCTCTCTCTCTCTCTCTCTCTCTCTCTCTCACACACACACACACACACACACACACACACAAAGAGAAAACAACAAAAAACCCTCCCCAAGAACTGAAGGTATACGAAGGTTCTCAGTTCTCACAACCAGTAGTTGAAGTTGTAAATTTGTTTCTGTAAGGTCTCTACCATTCAATTCTGTGCATGGAGGGGAGGAGGGCCTCCCATTCTCCCGTGTCTAGGTAACTGCCCACATGACCCAGAAGTGATGCTATCACATCTGGGATGTTGGGGGGGGCACTCTAGTATTTGGGGGAAAATTTTGTTAGAAGCCAAATTTACCACAGAGTTTTTGCCCAAATATCCCAGTGTCCCAAAAGTAATAGCATCACTTCCTTGTCATGTGGGCTGTGATGCTGCTGTAGGTGGATGGGTCTCCCTGCTTCTCTCAGTAAGACTCCACCCTGTCCCCTGCTGGTTGCCAGGAGGGAACCTGGCAACCCTATTGTAGCAGGAGATCTCCCACCATTACAACTGATTTCCAGGTGACCAAGATCAGTTCACCCAGAGAAAATGGCTGCTCTGGAGGGTGGGCCCTATGGCGTTATACCCCGTTGAAGTCCCTCCCTTCCCCAAACTTCACCCTCCTCAGGCTCCACTCCCCAAATTTCCAGTTGTTTCCCAACTCAGAGCTGGCAACCCTATCCATTACCAACTCCAGGTCAGGAAATCCCTGGAGATCTGAGGGTGCAGCCTGGCAGAGTGGGGCGGGGAGCTTAGCAGGGATGTGACGCCACAGAGTCCTCCCTTCCAAAGCTGGCATTTTCTCTGGGGAAACTGACCTCTGTAGCCTGGAGAAGAGTTGTGATTCTGGGAGATCTCCCAGCCCCACCTGGTGCTTGGCAACCCTACACCTCCATACCAAACAGTCCGTGCACTTATAGACAGCTAGACGTCTAGCCCAGCATGATCTCTAACCTGTTCATCTTCCTATGTGCAGAGATTATATTTGTCATTGGCATTCGGCAATCTCCCCGGTGGGCTTCCACTTGGAGTTGCCATATTCCAGGCTGGGAAATCCCTGGTGGTTTGCAGTGCAGCCTGGGGAGGTTGGGGGTTGGAGTGGGAGGGACTTCAGTGAGTCACAATGCCATCCAGTGCACCCTTCCAAGCAGCCATTTGCTCCAGGGGAACTGATCTCTGCAGGCTGGAGATCAGTCGCAGTTCCAGGGGTCTCAAGGCCCCACCCAGAGGTCTGAAACCCCAGTTGCACCATTATTCTCCCTTCCTCTGTTTTAAGCTCACAACAACCATTCCGTGATGCAGGTTAGGCTGAGAGTATGTGACTGACCCCAGGTCACTTGCGGTGAGCTTCCATGGCAAAGTGGGGATTCACATCTGGGACTCGTGGAGCTTAGTCTAACACTCCAACCATTACGTAACACTGGCTTTCCATAACATTGTTTATGGAGAGCCATGCCTTAGACAGTTCTCTCTTTGCATTGTTCTCTAATTTACTTTTGCATTCTTAGTTGATATCTTGTGCTATCTGATGGAACTTTTTAAAAATATGTGGTAATCCACCTTAGTCACAGAGACTGATTAAAATGTGCAATTTACTGCCAGAGGATTTAGTGACGGCCACAGGAATAAACAGCTTTAAAGGGGGATCAGATAGATTTATGGAGGACAAGTCTATCAGTGGCTACTAGGGTATCCTCCACATTCAGAGGCACTAAACCTCTGAATCCCAGAGCCAGGAGGCAACATCACAGGAAGGCCTTGGCCTCTATGCCCTGTTGCTGGCTCTCTGAAGGAACTGGTTGGCCAGTACATGAGACCAGATGCTCGCGTCTGCCACTCTTAACCACTGCACCACACTAGCTCTAAAACAATGAAAACAGGTGTTCAAACAGACACCAGGTAAATCTTCAGGGAAGAGCGTTTCCACAACTAAGGTGCCACCAAAGAGGATGCTCTTGGCGTGGAGGTTGCCCATGACAGCCACATTCAGATAAGGTTGTGTTGTAAACCACCACCACCCCAGTGGGTGCAGTGAACTCCTGCCCAATATGGCATTTGGCAGCAGGAGAAAAATAAAATGAAATAAAATAAATGGCATGACATAATGCCCATGAAAATCCAGAAGTGGCGTCATGCCTCTCTAGGAATTAGCCAAAAATATCTGGTAAAACCACAGTGCTCTCTAGAAATTGCCAAAGACTTGTTGATTTTACCAGAGAGCTTTCGGCCAATACCTAGAGAGGACTGTTTCCATTTCCAGGTTTTCCCAGAAGTGACATCACACCGAACCATTTAGGATCATGTAGGTCAATGCCAGCACTTTGAATCCAGCCCTAAAGCAAATGGGAAGCCAACTGAGTTCTTTCAGAATGCTGGGAGAAATATGAATTTTATGGTCAGCCCTAGTTAGCTTCCTGTGGCTGTATTCTGGAACAGCTGAAGCTCCTGAGCCATCTTCAAAGGCAACGCCATTAGGAGGTGTTACAGTAATCAAGCCAGGAAGTTATCAGAGAAGAGGTGGTTATCCGAGGAGAAGAGGGGCTGCCGCTCCTGAAAGGCACTCCATTCAGACAGAGGCTCACAGAGCATTCAAGCAGAAAGCTGCCTCTGTGCCTATCTCTAAGCTGTATACCTGATCCTTAAAGGGAGAGCACAGCCCCAAATGAAAGAGGGGAAATATCAACATCCTGGTTTCATAACAGCGTTTCTGGATCTAGTGTGCATTACTAGAGACCTTGCTCCAGTGATCACCAGCCCCATAGCTCACTGTGTTTTGCAACCATTACTTCCATTGCAAATAGCAGAAGGAGATAGGGTTGCCAACCTCCAGGTGGGACATGGAGATTTCCCAAGATTATAGTTGATTTCCAGACTACAGAGACCAATTGCCCTGGAGAAAACGGCTGCTCTGGAGGGTGGACTCTATGGAATTATACCCCACTGAGGTCTCTCCCCAAGCACAGCCTTCCCCATGCTCCACCCCCCAAGCCGCTAGGAATTTCCTAACCCAGAATTGGCCACCCTAACTGAAGATCATCTGGTGCCAGGATATCCTGATGGCTTCCATTGCTGGCACTGCAGCCCTCATTATTATCCTGCAGCTGGGGGGTGGGCAATTTGAGGATTCCTAGCTTTATTTCCCGATGAGTCATGCCTGCCACCAACAGGCAACTTGTCCATTGTAAATAGCACTGCTGGGAGGTCTGGAGATAACCCGAGTACTAATGCAATCCTATGCAGGGGATCCTATGAGATCAGTGGAATGCGGCTTTATAGGACTGCAATGCAAACCTGATAAGATATTATAGGGATCTGAGGGAGAGGAGTTTTGATCAGCAGACCTCAGCCTTTTCCACATGGGTTATTTGGCCTGGGTATGAGGCTGTTGGAAAGCATCCCTCCCCTTCCCCCAACTTCCCCTCAGCATTCTGGTGCTTTTGTGCACTTCCCAGGGTTCTGCAAAGTTTTAGAAAAGAGCACAGCAAAGCCAAGAAGAAGAAGAAGAAGAAGAAGAAGAAGAAGAAGAAGAAGAAGAAGAAGAAGAAGAAGAAGAAGAAGAAGAAGAAGAAGAAGGAGGAGGAGGAGGAGGAGGAGGAGGAGGAGGAGAAGAAGAAGGAGAAGAAGAAGAAGAAGAGGAGGAGGAGGAGGAGGAGGAGGAGGAGGAGGAGGAGGAGGTTGGATTTATACCCCGCCCTTCACTACCCAAAGGTGTCTCAGAGCAGCTTACAAACTCCCTTCCCTTCCCCTCCCCACAACAGACACCCTGTGAGGTAGGTGGGGCTGAGAGAGCTCTTGACAGAAACTGCTCTTTTTTCAAGAACAGCTCTTATCAGAACTATGGCTTGCCCAAGGTCATCCAGCCAGGTGCAAGTGGAGGAGTGGGGAATCAAACCCGGTTCTCCCAAATTAGAGTCCACGCACTTAACCACTACACCAAAGCCTAGATGGTTGCTGTTTGGGCGGGAAAATTCAGATTTTCCTGGTCCCTCCCACACAGCAGCCATTCCCCCCCCACACACACCACGGGGTTGTTTTTTTTAAAAAATCAGCACTTGAATATCATTGTGACAGACAGTGCATCAGATTCTCTGAATATCCAGCTTTCGGGGGGGGTTAAGTCTCTGTCCTCATTCATTCTGGAGATAGAATGGGAAAGGCAAAGAAAAGAGCTAAAGACTTTTAAAAAATGAAAGCCATGAATTCAGTGAATCTGATACATGGATTGTAATAATGATGTAAGAATGTTCAAATATCATTTTTTAAAAACTGAAAAAGCCCCAGTGGCTAATTGAGAAAGGGGGATGGGGCAAGAAGACTGAAGGGGAAACTGCCATATGGATGTACCCTTGCTGTCCTGGAAACCACAGAAGCAATAGGGAAACCACACAAGTAGAGTTGGTAACCTCCAGGAGGGGCCTTGAGATCCCTTGGAATTACAATTGATCTGCAGACTACAGATAACAGTTCCCCTGGAGAAAATGGCTGCTTTGGAGGATGGGATCTATTCCTGGCTGAGGTTTGCTCCCTCCCCAGCCTCTGCCTTCCCCAGAATCTAACCCCCAAGTCTCCAGGAATTTCCCAAGCTCGTGACCCCGACCCCGCAGGCCTGTCTCCTCTTGCCCAACTTCATGTATAGGTCTGCCTTCAAATTCAGATGAGCCCAGATTCTTCTATATTCTTTTAATTGCCATGGGCACTGATGGGTCCTCGTAAAATAAGGGCAGAACTTTACACTATGTATAGTTATGTTATATTTTAATCTCATTTGTTATTTATAGTCTGCTTTTCTCACAAGGACTCAGGACGGATGACACTATAGTGAGTCAGTGCGATCAACAAAATGGGACATTCAGTAACCCATGCATTAGGGTGGCTTTTCCCTTATAGATTATATCTGCTGAGGCTACAGTTTCCAGGGGGAGACCAGTGAGAGCAGGGAAGGGCTCTTTAGCGTTCTTTTCTGGGTCCATTTGACCCACACATAATGTGTTATCCTGCATAGCCCTAAGAAGAAGAAGAATAGGCAGGAAATGTGTGTTAAACTCTGATCATTCCCAATTTAAGCTCAGTTCTGGGTGCCAAGGCATTAAAAAAATTCAAATTAGGGATGCCAGCTTCCAGATGGGACCTGGGGATCTCCCAGAATTGTAGCTTATCTCCAGACCACAGAGATAGGTTCACACAAAACTGCCTTATACTCAGGGCTTTCTTTGTAGAAAAATCCCAGCAGGAACTCATTACCATAATAGGCCACACCCAATGGCAGAAACTCATTAGCATATTAGGCCACACCCCGACAGCACAGCTCCCTCCCAGGATTGGCTTCCCCAGGTGCCCCGTGGCTTGCAGGGTGCATCAGGAACCCGAGGGAAGGAAGGAAGTTTCTGGATCGGCTTCCCCAGGCACCCCCTGCAACTGCAGGGTGCTTGGGGAACCTGGGGAGGGGAGGCAGTTTCAACTGCCTTCCCTCCCTGGATTGGCTTCAAGAGCCAGTTTGGTGTAGTGGTTAAGTGCGCGGACTCTAATCTGGGAGAACTGGGTTTGATTCCCCACTCCTCCACTTGCAGCTGGCTGGATGACCTTGGGCAAGCCATAGTTCTGATAAGAGCTGTTCTTGAAAAAGAGCAGTTTCTGTCAAGAGCTCTCTCAGCCCCACCTACCTCACAGGGTGTCTGTTGTGGGGAGGGGTTCTGAGACTACTTTGGGTAGTGAAGGGTGGGGTATAAATCCAATGTCTTCTCCTCTTCTTCTTCTTCCCCAGGCACCCAACAGCTTGCAAGGCATGTGGGAAACTCGGGGGCGGGGGAGGCTGTAGGCGTGGCCAACTCAGAAGCCAGCCAGAACTCCGTTCCTGTGTGTTCCTGCCCCCAAATAGTCCTGCTTATACTGAATCAGACCCTTGGTCCATCAAAGTCAGCATAGTCTACTCAGACTGGCAGCAGCTCTCCAGGGTCTCAGGCAGGGGTCTTTCAGATCACTTCCTGCCAGGTCTTTTAACTGGAGATGCTGGGGACTGAACCTGGGACCTTCTGCATGCCAAGCAGATGCTCTTCCACTGAGCCACAGCTCCTCCCCTCCTGAGTTTCTTCAGTTCACATGGAGAAAATGGATGCTCTGGAGGATGGACTCTATGACATTGTACCCCACTGAGGTCCCTGTCCTTCCCAGCCTCTGCCCCCAAATATTCAGGAGTTTCCCAACCTGGGTCTGACAACTCTGCCACCCTATCCCCTGCTGGTAGCCAGGGGAGACCTGGCAAACCTAGTCCAATTATTATTATTATTTTTAACACGCAGAACATTATTTCACTGGACTTTTTAAAGTCAAAGAAGCTTTCCAAATATTTTCATAATGCTTTGCTTCAGAGTAAACATCCCGTTTGTTTTCTGAAAGGGAAGTTAGCCGCATTCCCGAGCACTCTTAATTACACTCCCAAGCTGAAAGGTCCCCAATGGCCGTGACCCCAAAGGTGTTTATCCTTCCCTCCAAGTTTGCAGTTGATCAGCCAAGAATATAATTCCAGTGGAATTAACGTATTTCAGGGTCTGTAGATAAAACGAGTCATCTGCAAGGGAAGGACAACCATGGGAAAAATAAAATTAACTGAAACATCTAAGATATGGGGTTAGGCAAAAAGTGCTGATTAAGAAAATGATTTTTACCCTCTTCAAACTTTACCTTTCAGAGCAGCCTGACCTACAAATTCATAATGGAACTACTTTAACTAGGAAGGAAGGCTACATGGTATAGCCCAATCTCATGAGATCTTGGAAGTTGGAAGCTAATCAGGGTCGGTACTTGGAACTGGAAATCTGGGAATTGCCCTCCCAATGCAACTGCCAAAATATTTTTATCAATTGGCAATGCCAAAACTAAGAAGAGCTTTTACTTTGGCACGACCGAACGTTCTTCCCTCGGCAGTTTTGGAGGGCAGATATAATAAAGTATCATACTCTAATAGAACATGCAGATGTTCATTATCATACAATCGAAACCATTGAACATATGATTATGGAGTGCCCTATATTTGATGAGTTGAGGGCTAATTTAGTCACCCCTTTACTTAAAGATATAGAACTGCTAAATGTGCGAGCCCAGGTGTCATGGCTACTATTGGATACCAATGATCGTGTCACCCTCTCAGTGGCAAAGCTCATAGGTGCAATAATCAAACAGAAGAGAAATAATACTGAGTAAGGTCTTTTAAAATATTTTCTTTGGTTCTAATTTCTGCTTAAGGTGATAGCCGTATGAGCAGTGATAGATAGATGATAGATAGATATAGATATAGAGACAGAGACAGAGACAGAAATGATAGATAGATAGATAGATAGATAGATAGATAGATGATAGATAGATAGATAGATAGATAGATAGATAGATAGATAGATAGACAGACAGACAGACAGACAGACAGACAGACAGACAGACAGACAGACAGACAGATAGATAGACAGATAGACAGATAGATATCTTGGAAGTTGGAAGCTAAGTAGGTTCGGTAGCAAGATTGTCAAGGAAGACTCTGGAGAGGAAAGCAATGGCAAGCCACCTCCCCTTCTCACTTATCTTGAAAGCTTCTTGTTGGGGTCACCATAAGTTGGCTGCAAATTGATGGCTCTTTACACATACAACTACTTGAAGTAACTAACACTGCTACGGTAAATGCACACTGATGATACAGTCATAGTATTTAGGTTATTATTTTCTAAAGCAATTTTAAAAATGTATATCCTGCTTTTTGCCCTTGTGGTGACCCAAAGTGGCAACAACAACCCAGTAAGGTATGTTAGGCAGAGAGACTGTGACAGGCTCAACGTCACTTGGTGAGTTTTCTTAACTTAGTGGGGATTTGAACCTCATTTCCCCCAATCTACCACACTAACTACCACACCATGCTGGCTATATAAACTTTCAATCTTTACATGAATGTGGAGGTTTGGGAATGAGTTTTCATGAGCTGGAGTTAGAGTTGCCAAATTCCAGGTGGGGCTTGGAGATTTCTTGGGATTACAACTGATCTTCAGACAACACAAATCAGTTCCCCTGGAGAAAATGACCACTCTGTAGGGAGGACTCTATGGCATTATACTACACTGAGATCCCTCCCTAACCTTATTCTCCCCAAGCTCCGCCCCCAAAATCTCCAGGAATTTGTCAGAGTTGGAAACCCTAGAATTCACAAGATGAATATACACACTCCAAAGCAACCACTTTCTCCAGGGCAACTGATCTCTGTAGTATAGAAATCAGTTGTAATTTTGGGAGAACTCTAGGCCCAACCTATGGAGGACCTGCCATATTGGATGGAGGATACAGTGATCACACTGAGGTAAGATACAAAGCATTATTTTCAGTGAACTGGGCCAGGAAAGCAAATTGAGAAAGGGCTAGCCTGCAACCTGACTTGGACCATTTCCACACCTCAGTTGTTCCCACTGTTTCCCATCAAGTTGAATCCACAGTTGATGCTCTGGCTTTGTGGCACCCCTTCCACAAAAGAACATTTATTTGGGGGGATTTTTTCTTGTATTAGAATCCAACCCTCCCCATGTGTTCTGCACTTCCTTTGAAAAGAGGTTGTGTGACTGTGTTGTCATGTACTTTGTCAGCAACAGAACCTCATTATTATTTTTTTGCATATGCAGTAATGTTATAACATCATAACACTGTAAAAAAAGGCTGGATGTATTGTGGGGAACAGCATGGTTGCCTCCATTTCAAAGGTCCCCTGTTCTGCCTTAGTTGCTGTAAGAAATGCATTTCTCCTTGGAGCTTTGAAAGGACCAAGACCTCTACTTTGTGTTTTAATTTTTCTCCCCCCTGAACAGAGAACAGGCTGGGAAGGAGGAAGTCAGTCAGTGATTTTCCAGGTTACCTCAGCTACCTCTTAAGAAATGTTAATAAGTTTACCTAGAGACAATGGGATGGCCAAGCTCCCCCTTCTTCCCCCTTCAAGCAGGGAACAGAGATTTGGAGGAATGAAATGCTAGAGGGTCAGGAAGAATCTGCAGGAAAAGTTTCCTTGACCTGGTCTGACTGGGTCAGTGGGAGGAAAACAGATATAATTTTAAAAAACTCCTTGCAGCAGGGAGAAGGTCTCTTTATTGGGGTGTTGCATCCATGACAGCACAAAGACCTCTACGCTGGGAAGGCACCACTGACCATGAGCTTGCCTAAAGAGCTGAAGGATAATTCAAGGTAATGGCCACTCTGTAGAGATCTGTAAGTTCCTAAACTAAAGGAGCCTGTCGTATATTTTAACTTCTGATAGGGCATGTATAGAGAGACGGACAGAGGATTTGTGTTTTACACATTTCTTTTAGATCCCTTGCTCAGTCTGGTGCTGTGTTAAATGTATGCTTGTGAACATTTTATTTTTAATAAATATTTTAAACTTTTGATGCTGGTAGCAGTTCTCTGTACCACATAGGCCTCTACCATCTTGGACATGCTATTTTAAAAGGGGCGATGGAGGAAGGCAGTCAATTGGCAAGTGGCTATTCCTCTATGTGCGTGCAAAGCAGTAACTTGTCCCCATGGTGAACAGGCACTGGGCAGTGGGAGACACAGAGGCAAGACCTCAGAACTTGGAAGGGAAGCTAGGAATCCTGACCCTCCCATCAGGCAATTCCTACAAAGTTCAGGCAGTGGTGGCAGTTACCGGAGAGAGAGAGAAAATCCTTGGAAGGCAGGGTGAAATAGAGCCTGTAGGTCAGAGTAGGTCTGTTTGGCCACAGTCACCAACTAAGGAAATGGCTGGTGAAGATTGCCATAAAATGAAAATAGTATCCCTTTCATAATCATCGAACTGGATACACTAATTCATAACAATGTTATTCAATAATTACGGAGCACGCTCAATATATCATCATGTACTTAATCAGCATGGCAACCTCCTTTTTTGTGCATATACAGTAGTGTTGTAATATCATAACATTGTTTTAAAAAGGCTGGATATATCGTGGGGAACAGCATGGTTGCTGCCATTTCAAAGGTCTCCTGGTCCTCCTTTTTTGTAACTCAAGATCAGGCAGCTCTTTCTTTAATCAGTGGTTTCAGTTTATTAGAACAGAACACAGAACACACAGAATAACCCCAACTTATATACAATTTGGAACTGGCTAAACCACACCCCTAGAACAGTAAGGTTCAATCATAAGTGAGTGCTTAGGACCAATAGGTTTTGTTCCAACTGAAAGTCATAGTCTTCCCTGATTGGTCCACTGCACAATGGCAGCCAATCAGGCTGTTGATTTCAGGATACTGAGAGTCTATGGAGCTTGTGACTGAAGCTCAGGCTCATTCTACAATTCAGGCTATCCATATAACACGATACATAACAGTCACCAACTAAGAAAATGGTTGGGAATCATCGAACTGGATACACCAATTCATAACAGTGATATTCAATAATTATGAAGATGCTAAATGTGCCCTCAAGTACCTCATTGGCGACAGAACCTCCTTTTTTGCATACGTAGTAATGTTATAACATCATAACATTGTAAAAAAAGAAAAAGAAAACACACGGGGAGTTATAGGGAAAGAGAAGGGAGGGGATGAAGAAACAATACAAGCACGTAGCGTCAAAACCTACCCACCAACAAAAATGAAAGGATGGGTAATTGTACAGAGAACGCTACATGAAACCTCGCTGCCTGTTTTGTCCCAACATTATAATGTTGCAATATTATAATAATAAAAAAATTCATGTTGTAACGCAATCAACATTAAGGTTTTTTTTAAAATAGTGGATTGGTCAGGGGACAACCTGAGGGGGGCAGGAGGAAATTGAACACATGATACTGATGACACAAAAGGGCAGTGGGAAACAAAATTTGAACTCGGGAATTCCTCACTGGAAAACTCTGAGTTCAGATCCAAAGGGGGGGAGGGGAGCAAAAAAAGTGGATTTGGAAAATGCAGGTTAACAGGGCACTAAATTCGGATCTACTCCTGCGGACATGGAAAGTTGTGCAGAAAGTTTTACAAACTCTGATTATATACGAACGCCAATGCGCAGGTTTGCACTTGTGCGGAAATGGTCCTGGATGACCCGGACTAGCCCAATCTCATCAGATCTTGAAAGGTAAGCAGGGTTGGCCCTGGTTAGTATTTGGATGGGAGACCATCAAGGAAGTCCAAGGTTGCTATTGCAGAGGCAGGCAAGGGCAAATCACTTCTGAACGTCTATGGCTTTGAAACCCCTACAAAGTCTCCACAAGTCGGCTGCAACTTGACAGCAGTTTCCATCACCAGCAGCCTGCTTATCGTGCTCCTCCACAAATTCTTCTTTGTGTGTTCTGTCAAAAGTGCAGGAAGGGTAGCAGATGTCTCCCCTTGGACTTTTCTCCTGCCCCATGTTGGTCTAAGAAGCAAACGTCTTTGGGGGTAGTTTGGATAACCTGTTCCTGAACTAGGGAGCTTGAGTGGGTCAAATGTTTTCCTTCCACAACAAGAATGGCCTTAAGGATTCTAGACAGGGCTGCCAGGCCTCCTTGCTATGGTGGGAGACTTCCTGTCAGCAGCCTCGCATGCTGTCCACTGCTTGGAACAGTGGCAGGAGATTTTGTTGGGGGGAAAAAACCATAGTAACATTTCACTTCTGGGCAAGACTGGAAGTGATAGAGGGTAGCTCTAGGAATTCCTGGAAACTCTACAATCCCAGCAGTTCCTAGAGCTACCCAATGTCACTTCCAAGTATTCCCTGGAAGTGATGTTGCAATGCAGCTGATGTCTCTCTCCATCCCATCTCCACATACCCCACTCTTCCCGCTGTTTGCCAGGCTTGGCCTGAGAACTAGGGTTGCCAGGTCTTACCTCGGTCCTGGTGGGAGGCTCCAGCCCAGCTCCTGGGGTCTTCTGACCCCAGAAGTGATGTCATCATGCTGGGCACATCACTCAGGGGATGCTCTAGCATTTGGGTAAAAAACTAAGGCCACTATAGAGTTTCTACCCAAATGCTAGAGTGTCCCCCGCGTGATGTGCCCGGCAATGGATTGGGGGCCCTGAAAGTGGGAAGAACCATGCCCCCATTGGGGGAGGATGGCAACCCTACTGAGAACCCCAATTGTAGAACATTTTGCACATTGGTAAAGCATAACAGTGAACTTGCTGCGGAATGAGAGACGGAGTGGATTAGTTGTTGGAATGTTGGCAAAGAACTGGGGAGGCTCAGGTTATATTCTCCCCTCACTCACAGGGTGGTCTTGGCCCAGTCTCTTTTATCTCTCAGCTTAACTTCTTCCACAGGATTGTTGGGAAGATGATACAGAGGCAGGGAGAGTCACGTATCCTGTCCTGAGCTCCTTGAAAGGCAGGTGGGATGAAAAGAGGGTTGCTGGCCTCCAGGCAGGGCCTCGCATTCTCCCAGAATTGCAAGTGATCTCCAGCCCACAGAGGTCAGTCCACCTGGAGAAGACGGCTGCTGAACTCCCTCCCTTCCCAAACCCAGCTCTCCCCAGGTTCCAAACCTTTAGGAATTTCCCAACCCAGAGTTGGCAACGCTGTACAAAAAAAAGGCAGCCATAATAAAACACGGTATGATTTACTACAGCAGCCATTGATTATCCTTTGTTGGAAGAGCACCAACTCCTTCTGAAGGAGGCCAGCCAACATCTGACTTCTTTATGCTTTTAGCACACATTGCAAAAATCTGTTTTTCAACAGCCTTTTAGTGATCTTGTTATTTAAATGATCAGCTGTTTGCCATTGTAATTCAAATCAGTGTCTGGTTAGTTAACCACTGTGGGGTTATTTCCTCCCCCAACAGTGTATGTACACATAGAGTGGGGTATAAAAGAAAAAAAAGGATTTTTTTGGTGTGAATCTAATTCTTCAAAGATCACATCAGCTCAAATAAAGATTCCCAGTTCTGCTAAGATCCATCATTTTGTCATTTATTTCTTTAGCTTTATTGAGATATACTTTCTCCCAAAGCAGTATTCAACATCATTCTCCCTTCCCAGATCCTAGTCAGACACTGTAACTCATGAGTCCTCAATCTTTTCAAGCCTGCCAGCACCTTAGGAATTTTGACAGAGGGTGGTGGTCACAGCTAAAAAGCCAACTACAAAATGGGAGGCAAAACCAACTACAAAATGGCTGCCACGGGAGGCAGAACCAGGGCTATCTTTGGGCAGGAACACACAGGAATGAAGTCCCGGCTGGCTCCACGCCCAGCAGGAACTCATTAGCATAACTGGCCACACCCAAAAGCAGAAACACATTAGGACTGGCTACATTAGGGGTGTGTGGCCTAACAGGCAAAGGAGTTTCTGCTACAAAAAAAGCTCTGGGTTTTGACAACAAACAAGGTAAACAGAATAAGAAACAAAAGGTGGATGCGGCTGGATGACCACACTTCTGGCAACATGGGGGTGTGGCCTAATATGCGAATGAGCTACACTGTCAGGGGTGTGGCTGATGAGTTTCTGCTGTTGGGTGTGGCCTATTATGCTAATGAGTCCCTGCTGGGCAGAACCAACCACAAAATGTCAGGGGGTGAGTTACCCATAGCTCTAAAAGTAACCGCTGGATGGGATAGTTTAACATCTACTGGACACTACCTACCTCCACGGAAAGTCATCTGCCTCAATTGATCGACCATCTTGACGAAATTTGATCACTTTATTTGTAATACATGCTGGTTTTTATTATTTTTACTCTGTTTTATGTACGGGAATATTCTGCCCGCCTGTAAGCCACCCTGAGCCCGCTTGCGGGGAGGGCGGGGTACAAATATATAATAAATAAATAAAATAAAAAATAACTCTTCAGCATTTCAGGCATAAGCTCTGCTTAACAGGGTGCCTTTAAAAATGAACATATTGTTTAAAAAATATTTTCTGGCACGCATACGCAGCAACGTACCGAAGATTTTTATGCTGAGGTGGCAACTGTTGCTGGGTTTACTTTTTAAAACCTGCACAATCAATCAGACTTCCAGTGACCAATGAGAAGCCCTAGTGGGCAACCCCCCCACACACCTGGACCCTCCTGCTTTCTAAAAATACTTTTCAGGTGCAAGAGAAGGTGTGTCACAGACAACATGGCACCCAGGGGCTCCACTTGGGGACTCCTGCTCTAACTTCTACACCACAAGGGGCTGGTCTACAACTGTTCTTCATTCAAAGTGCTCCCGTGTCTCTTTTTTTTAAATTCAGGGACAGAGATGCTGTCTGCCTACCTATTACACACACACGCACACACACACAGCCGAATCTAGGGGGGGAATGAGGGAAGTGCAACCTGACCACAAAAGGTTTTCCCTTGTAAGTAAGACGCTTTCACGGGACATAATTGAATACACATTTTGTTCAGTTTGTGCGGAACGTTAAAAACTAGCAGATCCAAACAGACTGACCAAATTTATACTGCATTTGCCAAATTACCAGTGGCCATTGCCTTGTAACATCAGGTCTCATGTTCAAACTTCTGGCTAGGGGGGCATTTTTTAAAACAAAAACAAAAACTTGCCCCTTTCCTCCTAATAGAGATTGATTTAGTGTATGTTTAATGGATATATAAATCACTCAACATCCTCAGCTTGCATAGAAATTCTGCCAAAAATGAAGGGGAGAGAAAGTTTCACATTTCTTCCTTTTCAGAATCGGTTTTCTGTGCTTAACAAGCATGGACTCGGAAAGACCTGGACCAGTTAACCGCAATTCCTCTGTGAGTGTGGTGGCATCATCGACCTTTGCAGGAGTTTCCATCCAGGAACTCCTGCCAGGCCTTCAGGGAAGCCCAGGGCGGTCCTGAACAGAGCTGGAATCTAAGCCAATGTGTATCTGAGGAACATCAGAAACCACTCACCCCTCCAAGGAAAACGTCTTGTCCACTATCCTGTGCAGCCTGCACTGCTTCACATGCTCCACTTCTACCAGTGGTCACGAGTTTCAAAATCAGTTTCCACGTGAAGAGAGATTCAGGTGGGTAGCCACATTGGGCTGAAGCGACAGAATGAAGTTTGAGTCCCGTGGCCCCTTTAAGACCAACAAAGTTTTATTTTGAGTATTATCCTGCACCTGAAAGCTTATACCCAGGATTAAACTTTGTTGGTCTTAAAGGGGCCACTGGGCTCAAATTTAGTTCATGTGAAGAGAGAAACATGATGCCTTCTAATTTTTTTTCTTATATCAGTTTGAACACAAGGAAGCACGTGCACTGTATATGTTTGTTACCCAAACCAGGAACCGTCAGTCATGATTCAGGCATGAGGAAAGAGGCAGGAGGGAATGCAAAAGAGCAATAAAAAGCTGTGTTTGTGCCCATCATGGACAGTCTGTGACTTCTGAATGCAGCCAATTATAGTGGGAGCAGAGCATTTCAAGAATAAGATGACACTCTAGGAATTCCTCAGTCTCTATGGTAAAGACCATAGAGATCTGGAGAAGTTCCTAGAGCATCACGGATGCTATGATGCCACTTCTGTGTGCTTGCCTGGAAGTGACATCACAGTGTCAATGCTGATATTTTTTCCTGCTGCTTTATTGGGCAACCACATGGGAACCACCATGGGGACAGGCAACTGCAGGCAGGCAACTGGTAAGCCTAATTTATGCACAAAACTACCCAGAAGACCCAGGGAAATATTTAGACTGCAAACACACATTGTTGGGCATTTTGATGTCATTGAACTATAGTAATCATTGGTAACTAGATGGTTTTGTCCACACCAGGAACATCCAGATCGAAACAATTGCAATAGTGCAGTGATTGCGAAATATCCAACAATAGGTAGATGCAGCTTTAGGCAGTGCAAGAAAATTACCAATACACTTACCTTAAATACAAGAAAGTGGCAGCCATGTGTCTTGGTGCATATTCCCCCTCTGCAACACCTAAATTCTTACCTCATAAACCAGTTTGGTGTAGTGGTTAAATGCTCAGACTCTAATCTGGGAGAACCAAGTTTGATTCCCCACTTGTCCACATGCAGGGCTCTTTTTGTAGCAGGAACTCCTTTGCATATTAGGCGACACACCCCTAATGTAGCCAGTCCTCCAAGAGTTTACAGTAGTCCCTGTAAGAAGAGCTCTGTAAGCTCTTGGAGGGTTGGCTACGTTAGGGGTGTGTCGCCTAATATGCAAAGGAGTTCCTGCTACAAAAAGAGCCCTGTCATGCAGCCAGCTGGCTGACCTTGGGTCAGTCACAGTTCTCTCAGAGCTGTTCTCTCAAGAGAAGTTCTCTCAGAGCTCTCACAGCCCCACCTATCTCACAGGATGTCTGTTGCGGGGAGAGGATGGGAAGGAGACTGTAAGCCACTCTGAGTGAAGGGTGGGGTATAAATCCAATTTCTTCTCCTCCTCCTCCTCCTCCTCCTCCTCCTCAAACCAGGTCCACAGCACAATATCACCATGTCAATACACAAGCAAGTTGTATTTGATGTAAAGAAAGAGAGGAACTAGACACACCACTGCCATTTTCAGAGGCAGACCCTTGTATATTGCGATATCAAGTTCTGGGCAAATGTAAACAGGTTCCTGAGAATGTTTAGGGCTTCATAGGTTATAACTAGCCCCTCAGATTGTGGACGGAGGAGAACAAGCAACCAGTATGGATGTCAGAGTCCCCACATCATTCCCCTTTTCACCAAACACATCACAGCTCAGTAACAAGTCGTTCCACTGAGAGGGAGCTGCTGGTCGACTCTCAGGAAGAAGAATACAGATATTTTTTATTTGTTGAACAATATGCCCTCTTGCAGTGATGTATGGTGTGCTAACAGTCTCCCATCAAATGGGGTAGGACATTTTTCATTGCCCCTCTGAGGCTTACCCTCAAAGCAGTGGATTATAGGAACTCATTTCCTTTGGTTCAGGGTGGGGGAGAAATGTAAGTTTACGTTCAATAAACTCGAGAGCTATGACGCAGTGTGACCCTCCCAATGTCCCAAGCATAGCTGTTAATAGCTTCCTCTCCCAGGACGCGGGCTTACCCCCGTTCCCTTATCGACTTTGATGCATTAGCTCAAGAAAACCTCTATCCTCCATAACTCTCCAAAATGATACAATACATCATCGGAAAGCGACCTGGGCTCAACACATTGTTAGCCGTTTGATCTCTCGAGTCAAAACTCGTGATAGGTGTGTTGTGTGCTGTGCGCACACACACACACACACATGTGCACACAAATGTTAAAAGCCTATTTAAGTTAACTAAAGACATCCCTACAACATCAGGGTTGAATTGCGGGTGATTTCCTGCAATGCAGCTGTTATAAGTTTATCAAGCTGCGGGTGGCTGTAATCTGTAATCATAACCAGATTGCCCAAGCGATGCAAACAGTATGGACGTGGGGGGAAGATCTTTAAATGGGAGGGGGAAATAAAATAACTGGCTAACTGCAAACCAGAGAAGCCAGCCACAAGTTAAGGGTTTGCAGCAGGATCACTTCAAACGCTAGCAAGGATGGAAGAGGCCAGATGCTGGAATGTTTTCACAGGCCTGGCACAGATTTGTAGTTTGCACGGCTGACCCAGGGAGGAACTGGGTTTCCCAGAGATCTGTTTCACAGGACTCGGATTTTCAAAAGAGTTCACCTCCCATTGAGGTGAAAAACCTTCAGCACGAGGCCCAGCTGAGGAACATTCAGATTTTTCTACCATGGCCAGATTTTTTTCAAGGGCTGGGGATTGGACTTTATGAACACAGAGGCCCTGTGATAGAGTTACCAGCCCCCCCACTGGTGGCTGGAGACCTCTCGCTATTGCAACTGATCTCCAGGCAACAGAGATCAGTTCCCCTGGAGAAAAATGGCTATTGGGGGAGATGGGTGGTATGTCAGCATACCCCATTTCCCCCAAGCCCCGCCCTCCTCAGCCTCCACTCCCCAAATCGCCAAGTATTTCCCAGCCCAGAGCTGGCAACCCTACCAATGGTCCTATTGCTCCCAAAATTTGATACAGTGTCAGGAGGCACTTTTGATCCTTTAACGTGATGTTCCCCAAGTTCCCTTAGGACATTGTTTCCCATCTGTGATCTTTCTGTGGTTTCCTCATCGTTCCTCCGTGCTCTCTCACCTCAGATCAAAGGCAGTTTGAGAAAGCACAGAGAAAACAGTGAGGGCACCACAGAAAGATGACGGACGAATGGACAGTGAAGCTGTGAAGACGCTTGGGAGAAAAAAATGCTGCAGTTCAGCAAATGAATGCCAGGGGAATGTCCACGAGGAAGAGCGTCAAGTACATTTAAAGGAAAGTATCTCCTGACTTCTTATGGATTTCCAAATTGCTCCAAAACAACCCCCCCAAAATGCTTTGTCAGTGTCAAGAATGCTCTAGCTTTGGATTCCCTATATTCAGAGGCCAATTGAAATTAAGCGTTCTGTAAAGGCCCTCCCAACTCCATGATCCTGTAATTCTAAATGATTTACTTCCACTTCATGGCATCTGCAAGAAGTGTTATAGGCAGGGCAATTTTTGTCTCAGAAACTCCTTTGCATATTAGGCGACACACCCCCTAATGTAGCCAATCCTCCAAGAGCTTACACAGCTCTTCTTACAGGGGCTACTGTAAGCTCTTGGAGGATTGGCTACATTAGGGGTGTGTCGCCTAATATGCAAAGGAGTTCCTGCGACAAAAAGAGCCCTGGTTATAGGTATGGCTGCCAACCTCCAGGTGGCCCCTGGAGATCTCTTACTCTTACATTTGCTCTCTAGATATCCAAGATCAGTTCCCCTGGAGAAAAGGGCTGCTTTGGAGGACAGACTCTGTGGCATTAGACCCAGCTGAGGCTCCTCCCCTCCCCAAACCCTGCCCTCCCACACTCCACCCCCCAAATCTCCAGGTATTTCCCAACCCAGAGCTGGAAAGCCTAGTGGAGGAATAGTTCCGTAGCTTATTAAAGCCTTGCCATAGATAACAAACTTTTCTGCTCAAGACAAGTAGGTGAAATGCTGAGGAAACAGCTTTCATGGACCAGAGTGAAAAATCTTTATCTGGCTCCAAATCCAATATGGTGCACGGGCACATGAAAAAGACTCCAGCCATTCAGTCCTAAATTAGAATCAGGATTCACAAACACACACAGAATCCCATGTAAACAAGCTCTCACTCACTTCAGTCACAGAATGGAAACACATCTAACCTTTGGAGACAGACTGGTCAAAATGTTTTCCTAAAATACCTCCAAAAATCCAAACAAAAGATCCTCAGAGCAACCGAACACCCCCTTCTCAGTCAATCAGCTAGATTCTAATACATGTCAAATTGCTTCTGTCCAGAGTTAATCCAACTGCTGGAAGCACTTGTTTGCTTTGCTACAACCTCTAATTTTGTCTCTGATCTCTGTATGGGGAGCAACAGCAAATCGTAATAACGTTTTCCACGTGGAATTAGGGAAGGCACGTTGAGATTTCCAAGCATCGTCTTGCATTCTGGACAGGTGCAGTGCTCTGACACCCCATAGTGAAACATAATAATAAATGGTTTATACAGATCAGGAAAATGCATTGCAGAGAATTATAGAGCAGAGTAACTGGGAACCACCACGGACCGGACAAGTAAGAGCATATCAAGCTGCCTTATATTGATTCAAGTAATTGGTCCCTCTAACCCAGTGTTTTGTGCTCTGATTGGTGGTGAGTATCGGGGAGGGGGGACTTCAGGAAGAGTATTTTCATCTGATCTTTCAGCACGCAACTACTCATGGCTGACTGTGCAAAGGGGGATCTGTTGAAAAACATTGCACTGGAGCAAGGCCAGATCAGCAGTTCACACAACTGACAATGCTGTAGGGCTGCCGGGGGGGGACCTCTGCCACTGTTGCCAATACCGTCATTTTTGACAGGAGTAACAGCCCTGTTTTCCTTTTCCCCTGCTCAGTAGAGCAGCAGGTGCAAGAAGCATAGAGGAGCCTGGTGGGAGGCAGCTCCTTGCTTTCTCTGTTCTGAATGAGAAGAAGGAGAAGAAGGAGAAGAAGGAGAAGAAGGAGAAGAAGGAGAAGGAGAAGGAGAAGGAGAAGGAGAAGGAGAAGGAGAAGGAGAAGGAGAAGGAGAAGGAGAAGGAGAAGGGAAGAGGAAGAGGAAGAGGAAGAGGAAGAGGAAGAAGAAGAAGAAGAAGAAGAAGAAGAAGAAGAAGAAGAAGAAGAAGAAGAAGAAGAAGAAGAAGAAGAAGAAGAAGAAGAAGAAGAAGAAGAAGAAGAGGAGGAGGAGGAGGAGGAGGAGGAGGAGGAGGAGGAGGAGGAGGATACCTCTAGTTATCTTGCTTGGGTAGTTTTTCCTGGTTCTTCTCCTTCCTGTTCAAGATATCTGGAGACTGCAGAAGAGCAAAGTCTCTGGCATCTTTTGCAAAGTTTGTCCTCTGTTCTGAACCTGTGTGTTCCACTCTGTCTAGAGAAACCTAGAAGAGGGACCATAGCTCAGTAATAGAGCATCCAGGTTCAATCCTCTGCATCTTCAGTTAAAAAGACCAGGCAGTAGGTGATTTGAAAGACCTCTGCCTGAGACTCTGGAGAGCCACTGCCAGCCTGAATGAGCAGTACCCACCTCGGTGGGCCATTGGTCTGATTCAGTATAAAGGAGTTTCGTATATTTCATGTAACCTTAGGCCAACAGTGGAGTCTTCTTTACTCTCAGAGGCAGATGTGTAGCTTTATATCAATTCCACTCTTAAGATTCCCACTATTGCCTAGGCAAATGCTAGGGGATTGGGGGGGGCAGTGCCTGTGTAGGGTGGAGATCAGGGAAGAAGTGAGTCATTTATGTGTGAGGCTCTAGGAATTTCCCCTAATATCTATGGTAAAAACTATAGAGACCAGGGGAAAATACCTAGAGTGTCCCTATGGAGGCCGTTTTTTTCCTCCTCAATTTCTCAAGAATGAGATACTGAGGCCAGGGGTGGATGAATTTCCCACTGCCCTGGACAATTGGGAAGCCTCCTCCACCTACCAACATTTAATCTAATCAAGTTCACAGCACATTTATTCATTATTTATTGAAGTTATACCCTTCAGGGCAGATTCTAACAACTAAACATTAAAAGTATAAACACCTAAGCGGAGCTAACACACTTTGTTTTTATTGCTTCTAAAAAGTGTATGCATGAATAACAAGTTTTTTAAAAGATAAAACGAATAGGGGAAGAAGTGGCTAAAACACATCTGTTTATGACTCAGTTGACCTGAGCATCAAATCTTGCCTTTATGATCCAGATCTGCAAACCAGAGGCTAAAGTCAAACATGTCCTGGAAGAGGGGGTCTGTGGCAAAAACTAAACATAATTGTACTGACAATGATTTATTTTTCTGTAAAAACACTTTGGATCAGCAAAAGAACAGCAGAGGGGCTGTCTAAGAAAACCTGTTTGCATAACTGAAAAAAAATCATGCAATTTATCATGATGGATAATTGGAATGTGATATACATTAAAATAGCAAAAGGCTTCAAACATTAAATTATCCCAAACATTAAAACAGCCCTTAAAGCACAAATGTATATAAAGTATTTAAAACATCATTAAATACTTTATTGCAGCATCATTGCACCAGGCACATCAGGTGTGCGCAAGGACATCCAGGAGAGCAGGCTGAAGCCCCCCACCGGCAAAAAGGCAGAGACCTGGCAATCCTAATATTTTTATTGTGCCAGGGGCTCATGAAGGCAAAAGTGCCTAGGGCCCATGAAAGTCACAATGGGGCCCTGCCAAGACTGGAGGGAGAGATTGCTTGGAAAAGGATCCCAGCACAGACACACACATATACATGTCTATACCTGGAACCTATTTGGATCTGCTATTCTAGGCCAGACGGCTGTGAGTGGAGTGGGGGCTGTCTGGCAACCCTCCATTGGTGAACTGACTTCTTCCCAACTGGCTTTACTCCTTAATGGGTTGGAAATCGAGGGAGGAAAGGAGGTTTTTAAAAAAACAAACCTTGAGGCCACCTGCAGCCTTTTAAAACTTTTAATGGAGACTCAGACGTGAATCTGCTGTGACTGTCAGTTAATTTATTGTTATGAAGCCACACTACTATTCGATTTGGTTCTACCCGGCTAATTAAGACTCAGGGCTACAAATTAAAACAACGCATGTCTACAGTCAAATCCAAATAAGCAGCAGCAATTGGATATTTGTAGCAGAGCGAACGCCACAAACATTCTCAGAAATACCACCAACAAAATTAAGAACTAAAGCACCCAATAGCAGCCTAAATAGCCCAGACTAGCCTGACCTTGTCAGAGCTTGGAAGCTAAGCAGGACCAGCAGTGGTTAGTACTTCGATGGAGGACCACCAAGGAATACTGGGATTGCTGTGTAGAGGCAGGCAATGGCAAAACCGCCTCCGTTCTTCTCTTTCCTTGAAAACACCATGGGGGTGGGGGCTATGAATTAGTTGTGACTCGATGGCACTAAATTATTACTAAAGAACCCGAAAGCAGAAGGGATACTGGGTAATATTTTTGGAGGGATAAACACTATCCCTTAGTATATCCCTTAGTAGACAATATCCCCTAGCTACCGTATCCCTTAGTAGACAATATCCCCTAGCTACCGATTGAGTACCAGATCCACTTCAAGGTGTCGGTACTGACCTTTAAAGCCCTATGCGGCCTGGGACAAACATCTCTAAAGGACTGCCTCTCCTCATATGTGCCCTAGAGAGCCTTGTGCGTGGCGGACCACCATTTGCTGGTTGTCCCCAGTCCAAAGGATGTCCACTTAGCTTCAACCAGGGCCAGGGCCTTTTCTGCCCTGGCTCCAGCCCGGTGGAACATGCTCCCACTTGAGATCAGGGCCCTGTGGGACCTATTACAATTTCATAGGGCCTGTAAAATGGAACTGTTCTGCCAGGCCTTCAGCTGAAGTGGCAGGCCCCCAATTATTTGGCCTCCCTGGCTGAAGCTTCTAGCTGCATACTGCCCATATAAATTAGACCTTTACTGTTTTGATTATGGCCTAGCTGCTTCCTGGCTGCTTCGGACTGCTAAATTTTATTATCCTTTGTACTACCTGTTTTATAATTGTTTTAATTATTTGTTTTTAATTATTTATATTAGTATAACTGTTTTAATGATTTTGTAGAACTGTTGTCTGTGACCTGCCCTGAGCCCACTTGCAGGGTGGGCGGGATATAAATCGAAATAATAAATACATAAATAAGCCTTACTATCACTTAGTGTAAATAAGTTTTCTACTGAATTGTCCTGTGAAGACAAGATAATCCCACTGCAATGAATTGCTGGTGATGAAAAGTGCCATCATCTCACAGCCAACTTTTGCAGACCCCGTGGGGGTTTCAAGACATGATATGTTCAGAGGTGCAGTGATCCTGGATTTCAATGGTGGTGGTCTCCCACCCAAGTATTAAGGGGGCCAAACCTGCTTAGCTTCCAAGACCCAACGAGATCGGAGGAGACTGGGCCATCCAAGTCAGGGCAAAAAAAAAACCCTGCAGTAGCACCACAAAAGCACAGTGACCAACGATGATTGGCCTGTTCTGTCCAAGATATTTTTATTCCGTCCTTCCACCAAGGAGGTCCAGGGTAGCATACAAAAAAAATCCTTTCCACCTTGTTACCTCACAACAGCTCTGTGACGTAACCTAAAGTGACTCTGGGGAGCTGCTGCCAGTCTGAGTAGACATCCCTGACTTGGATGGGCCAAGAGTCTGATTCAGTGTAAGGCGGCTTCATGCGTGTTCATGTCAGGTGAGAATGAGTGACAGACAGGACAGAGAATCGGGACTCAAGTCTCCTACACCACACTACATCCAAAGGGCAATCTCAGTCTTAACAGGGACTCAAGTCTCCTACACCACACTACATCCAAAGGACGATCTCAGTCCTAACTGGGACTCAAGTCTCCTACACCATACTACATCCAAAGGACAATCTCAGTCTTAACAGGGACTCAAGTCTCCTACACCACACTACATCCAAAGGACGATCTCAGTCTTAACAGGGACTCAAGTCTCCTACACCACACTACATCCAAAGGACGATCTCAGTCTTAACTGGGACTCAAGTCTCCTACACCACACTACATCCAAAGGATGATCTTAGTCTTAACTGGGACTCAAGTCTCCTGCACCACACTACATCCAAAGGATGATCTTAGTCTTAACTGGGACTCAAGTCTCCTACACCACATTACATCCAAAGGATGATCTCAGTCTTAACAGGGACTCAAGTCTCCTACACCACACTACATCCAAAGGACGATCTCAGTCTTAACAGAACTTTTGTTCATTTGTGGCACAATTAGGGTTGCCAGCTAGGGGTTGGGAAATACCTAGAGATTTTGGGGATGGAGCCTGAGGATGGCAAGGTTTAAGGAGAGAAAGGACCTCATCAGGGTATAAAGCCAATGAGTCCATCCTCTAAAACAGCCATTTTCTCCAGGGAAACCAATCTTGGTTGCTTGGGGATCAACTGTAATAGCGGGAGATATCCAGGTACCACCCGGAGGTTGGAAACTATAGGCACAATCCATTAGGGAGTTCTCCTGCACAGGCCCCATTTAAAAGAATGGACACTGTCTTAAGACGGCCAAGTACACTGCCACAGCTTACCATCCATTTCAATGGGGCTTGTACGCGAGAGCTTCTCAGCGGATCTTGCTGTTAGTTGTTACGCTCACAAAACCCACAACTAAAAATAATAAGGATAATTATTATTATTACAGCTTCAACATCTGGAAAATATCGGAGGCGGCAGCTAACCAAAGGAAAATCCATCCGGCAACAAGATACAGACACAGCAAGATAGCTCGCGAAAACTACTCATAAAGCCCCTAGGCTCCAGGATACCATGAACATTGTAACCCCTCCTCCAGATCATCAGCAAGGACAGAACTCCGAAATGTGGACCCCAGATGCAAAAATAACACGGACCACATCAAAGCCCCCCAGAGGGTAGAAGCTGCAGATTTAGAAGTGAACCGAGGAAACGTGTGGTACTGAAGTAGGTGAAAGTTAATGTTGCCCTCTTTTTGAGGGGGACACGGAACGGAAAGGGCTCTGGGGTTAGCTGTTCTAGGCGACTGTCCAAGTACATGTAGCTCCATCTATACTTCTCCTTAACCCCAAATGGAGCTGGATTTTTTGCAAATATTTGTAACGCATCCAGTTTTGAAGATTCACTATTCAGATGCCGAGATTTTGAATCTGAGGTTCCAATTCATATTCGGCTTGGAAAAGCTAGATTTGAGATGTTGGCATATCAGTGTAGCTGTTAGGCATCTGCTGTCAAGGACCCACATCATGCATTCCTCTAACAGAGGAGTATTTTTGTTTGTGGAAGAGGGGACTGTGATCTCTGCATGTTCTAAGCAGGGTCTTAAGCACATATTTGGAGAGGCAAATGACCACTGGGAATCACAGAGACGGGGATGAGAAACATCTTGGAGGGTTGCAGCAGAGAAATGGAGGGTGGGGGAAATCCTACTCCCCTCCCTTCTGCTGGTTTTCCAAATCTGTATCTTGAAGTTGCTTTTCCCTTGGGAGAAAAAAAGCAGCCATTAGGCTTCTGTTATGCACGCTTGTACAAAATATGTAGCTAATCAATTCCAGCTTAAATCTCTCTGGCTGAATGGCTGCTTCCACATGTGGTGTGTTTTTTTACATAGAAACATTGAGCTGGAAGGGACCCAAAGGGTCATCTAGTCCAACCCCTGCACAATGCAGGAAATTTACCACTACTTCCCCCCCATCCACTCCCCCAGTGACTGCTGCTGTATGTCCTGTGAACAGAGAGCAACAGGCCTCCCCATTTGAAAGGAATGTCCACACAATGTCATAGTTCGACTATAAACCTTCTTGGATTTGGTTTATAGCAGGAAAAATGGGGTGGCTATGTGTGGGACATTCTTATATTCAATATAAGAAAAGGTTTCCGTTCTTTGTTTCGCACAGCAGAGATGGGTATGTTCAAAACAACATCCATTTATTAGCAAGAAGATATAGGGATGAGAGTGACTAGTTTCAGGACGAGGGAGCTCATGGTGGTAGAAAGGGCCTTCAAGTCACAATTGACTTATGGTGACCCCCTTCAGGGGTGGTTTGCCATTGCTTGTCTCTGTTGTGATCCTGGTAATCCTTGGAGGTCTCCCATACAAATACCAGCCAGTGCTGACCCTGTTTAGCTTCTGACATTTGACGAGCTTGAGCTAGCCTGGACTACCCAAGTCAGGGCATGGGAGCTCACACTCACCATGCTCACTTATAATTCTAACAATGGAACTAATAAGAGGGATTGCACCCTATGAGACTAAACCCACACAAACAAATATCGGGGGGGAGACTGTTTTGTAATTTACAGAATAAACATACCATAAAGCCTTCAAAATGGCAAAGCTAAGATCTACACACAAACCCTTAAGCTGGTAATTCCTGATTTGCAAGCCAAAGGGAACTTCATGGACAGGGCTATAGTCAGGACAAGCTACAGTCAGTGCCAGGATGCAACCTCCTAACAAGGTCATTATCTCCAACACTCAATGGTTTCATTTTCCCTTTAGTTCCACCCATAGATATCTTGGAAATTCCTAGAACATTATGACATCATTTCTTGTTCTGAAACAGGAAGTCCCTTCCCAGTGTTGTTTTCCCCCCATTTCCCTCCAGCCAATGAGTGAGGGTGGGGGACATGGAGCATTGCTGGGAGGTCCCCCTGCCATTACTGGGTAAATTGTGACCAATAAAGAAAACAAAATTGGGCTGCCTACCAAAGACTCCCAAGCAATAAAAAAGTTATGCCAGTAAAAATTAACAACTGAAACTTCTATTGAAAGTAATAGAACACTTTAGTCAATTGTAACATCAATACTAATAGATACACACAGTTACAGGATTCCAATTGCCAATGAATCCGTTGTTGTTTTTATTACTGGGTAAGTGGCAATTCTACTGTAAGTCCTTTAAGGAGTTTTTCCCACAATCCCAGCCAAACAACACAGTAGTTACAGTGTGGCTTACCCTAGCTCTGGGGCCCAGTTTGGCTTTGAAGTGCAGCATTAGTGAGAATGGGCTTCAGCTTTCCCTCCCATGCCATTTCCCAAGTCAAAATGGCTGTGAGGTTGGACCTGTTTAACCTGCTGCAGGTTTTCTCTTCTACTGACTGCAGCATGTAGCGTCCTGCAGCAGACCAATCAGGGCTCCCCATGGTAGGATTGCCAGGTCTGCGTTGAAAAATACCTGGAGACTTTGGGGGTGGATCCAGGAGAGGGTGGGGTTTGGGGAGGGGCCTCAGCATGATACAATGCCATACAGTCCATCCTTCGAAGCAGCCATTTTCTCCAGGGGAGCTAATTTCTGTTAGCTGGAGATCAGTTGTAAAAGCGGGAGATCTCCAGGCACCACCTGGAGGCTGGCAGCCCTACCCCATGGCCATTTCAGTTCAGGGAAACAGCATGGAAGGAAGGCTGAAACCACTTCTACCCCCATGCTATACCCCAAGCCTAATTGGGTCCTGGAGCATTTGGGAATTTCAGTTCCCCAATGTTATGTGTTACTGCAAGTTAGGGACTCAAAACCCAGCTCACATTGCCTAAACTGAACAATGTCAGGTAGCCCTGTCATGGAGTTGGAATGAGAGGGGAGTACTTTCAGTCTACCAGCCTCTGACCATTACTATTCTACTGTCTGTATGTTATCATCTCCCTGACCTTGCAGTGTCTGCAGCTGCAGAACTTATATGCTGAGAATCAACAGCTTTTAAATTGTTTTGCTTACTTTGCCCACTTGCTTTGCCTGTGCTCATGAACTATACTCATTGGCTTCAGCTCATTTAGTGGGGTGTTTGAATCCACTATAATTTCAGGGAGCCCTAATGTACCCGGGCATTCCTGACACAAGCTGCACACGTGTCTTTAGTTACGATTCACCAATAAAGAGATTCTTTTACTGAAGCCCTGCGTTGTATGACCTGATTAAGGAGCCTGACAAACAACCAGGGCAACTGACAGGAGGGTACTGGGGGAGTACAAAATCTGGGGTCCCAAATGAGCAGGAGGGCCCCTGAAGCCACCCTCATGCTGTATTCATGGAATACATTTTAAGAAAAGTTTTCTAGTGCAGTGCTAACTGCAGCCACTAGAGGCATAGAGAAGGCAGAGCATAATAAAGAGCTCGCCCTTTCTGCAATGTGTACTAGGATTCTGAGGGAAACTCTTGCTTTGCAGATCCTGCTAAACCCAGGGCTATTTTTGGGCAGGAACGCACAGGAATGGAGTTCTGGCTGGCTCCCGAGTTGGCCACACCCAGCAGGAACTCATTAGCATAATAGGCCACACCCAACAACAGAAACTCATTAGGACTGGCTGCATTAGGGTTGTGTGGCTTAACATGCAAAGGAGTTCCTGCTACAAAAAAAAAGCCCTGGGTTTTAACAACAAACAAGGTAAACATAATAAGAAGCAAAAGGTAACATGGAGGTGTGGCCTAATATGCTAATGAGTTTCTGCTGTTGGGTGTGGCCTATTATGCTAATGAGTTCCTGCTGGGCTTTTTCTACAAAAAAAGCCCTGGCTAAACCTATTGACCAAGCCAACACTGGAGCAAAGCAAGACTAGCCAGGACAAGCAACAGTCAGTGCCAGGATGTGGCCTCCTAACAAGGTCATTATCTCCAACACTGTATGGTTTCATTTTCCATTTAGTTCCACCCATCTCCTGCACAGCCAGCTCTTGCAAACGGGCAGTCATGTTAGTGTGTGGTACCAAAAATTAAAAAATTAAAAACACCTTTCATAGTCTCTCCCTAGATTTATCTAACTCTTTTCCACACTTTTCTCCTCCTTCATTTTGCATACTTCCTTTCATGATCTACCATTCCTCTATCCCCACTTCTGATCCCCTCCCTTATTTTTCAATGTCAATTCCTCATCCACCCTGGTACGCAACTTAAATTGCATTTAATAGTAGTATAGCAGCAAACCTTTGTTAATATTATGAACAGAAGGGGGGGAGTTAATATTTCCCCATAACCTATCGCAGTAGCAAAAGGGTGCCTCCACCCTTCCTTTCTTTATGAGCATAAAAATAAACGTTTATCTGTCGCAGTAGTAACAAATGAGGAACAGAAGTTAGAACTTACTTACTTGTTTAATTTATTTCTGCTTTTCTCCCCAGTATCCTGCTTTTCTCCCCAGTGGGGAACCAAAACAGCTTACATTGTTCTCCTCTTCTTCAGTTAACTTCCAAGGGGATTCCAGACTGGATTTCCCAGATTCTAATCTGACTCTTCAATCACTACACAAATTTAGCTTCCATTGCAAAATAGCATGGGGGTGGTGGTAGAGGGATCTGGATATAACAGAATATTCCTAGTTAGCCCTGATGAGTTATGCCTGCCACAAATGGACAGACAGACAGATGGACATGTGGATCTTTTTATTATTATAGATTTGTGGTAACAGCCATCCAAGTGATTTTCTTTGTTATGATGTTTGATTTAGATCAGGTCATATGGGGGGGGGGGGCAGACGGAATCTTTGTCTGGGGGCCTACAGCAGTTCTCCGCAGCCCTGTGAGCAATGGTAGAGAAGAAACCTTCTTTTAACAGGAAACTGAAACACAGCTGTGCTTGCACCTGGTTTCAGAAGGGGTAAATTTTAAAAAATCAAATACACTGTGTAAATAAACAGATGCTCAGCATTTCTCTAGAACAGCTTTTCCAAGAGCTGAAGTAGATGGGAGATATGGTGACTTGCCTGAGGCCATGATGGTTACACAGGATAGGAAAAGTTTACAAGGAATAAAACATTGTGAGGACAGCTGTTCCCCTGACATTTTCGTACAGGCACATAACAAAGAATCCTGGATGATTATCTGAAACTTGTGACCCTACAAAAGATGGGTTCTGACCTGCCTCAGAATGACCTGGGTCAGGAACTCTCAAAGAGGCTTGGCAAGGGTTCTTGAGAGATGATAGTGTGGTGGCGGGGGGTGGGTTGCCCCATAAATACAGAATTGTTATCTAGTGAGTCATCCAGTGAGCCCACCATGGCTGATCTGGGAACTGAACCCAGGTGTCTTAAATCTAGTCAGAACACGATTAATCTATTTAAATGAGACTAGCTTCCCTCATAGCATCTTGGGAAATGTAGTTTTATGAGAACATGGAGAGTTTGGGCCCTGGTTGTTCAGACTAGGCCTACAAAATACTTTATGGTTATGAGCAGGGCTATTTTTGGGCAGGAACGCACAGGAACGGAGTTCCGGCTGGCTCCTGAGTTGGCCATGCCCTGCCACACCCAACAGCAGAAACTCGTTAGGATTGGCTACATTGGGGTGTGTGGCTTAACATGCAAAGGAGTTCCTGCTCCAAAAAAAGCCCTGGGTTTTGACAACAAACAAGGTAAACAGAATAAGAAGCAAAAGGTGGGTGTGGCTGGATGACCACACTTCTGGTAGCATGGGTGTGTGGCCTAATATGCTAATGAGTTGTGCTGTCGGGGGTGTGGCCTAATATGCTAATGTGTTTTTGCTGTTGGGTGTGGCCTATTATGCTAATGAGTTCCTGCTGGGCTTTTTCTACAAAAAAAGCCCTGGTTATGAGGAACAGTTAGGGTTGTCATCCCCCCGGTGAGGCCAGGGGATCCCCCAATTTTGGGGGGCCTATTCTGCCACTGGCCAACTGGCCAGTGGGGGAAGCCACACCCCCAAACAGCAGTGCCCTGCGGGGATGCCACTGACACAATGACATCAGTGGTAGTGACATCATCATGCTGGGGCCATCAGATGGCGATGCTCTAGCATTCACGGGGGAACTCTATGGTTACCAGAAAAATCCTGACGAGGAGCTGGGAGTCCCCCGCTGCAGATAAGAAGAGACCTGGCAACCCTAGGAACAGTAGTACGACAGGGGACAGGGTCCTAACCTTAGCTTGTCCTTAGCTATTTGAGAAGGATTTGGGGATCCATAATTTGACACCCCTTTTCAAGGACTTCCTTTGCCTGGCTGTCTCTGCCATCTCTCTCTCTATGTCTAAACCTAGCCAAGGAAAGAATTGTTTGGTTTAGTCCAGATCTGCCTGCCAGTCTCTCTCCTCCTAGATGTTAGTAAGTTGGACAATAAAGATAGGTGACAGGAAGAAAGTTGACTCATTTGAAATGTGGTGATGGAGGGGAGTTTTATTGGTACCGTGGACCACCGGCATGACAAATTATGGGTTCTAGATCAAATCAAGCCTGTACTCTCCCTAGAAGCTAAAAAGACCAAACTGAGGCTATTGTATCTTTGGTCACATTATGAGAGGACAAGAGTCACTGGAGAAGACAATAGTGCTAGGAAAAGTTGAAGGCAGCAGGAGAAGTGGAAGAAGACCCAACATGAGATGGATGGACTCAGTCAAGGAAGCCACAAGGGCCCTCAGTTTGCAAGACCAGAGCAAGGCAGGTTAATGACAGGACATTTTTGAGGCCGTTCATTCACAGGGTCACCCTATGTTGGAAGTGAGTTGATGGGCTTTAACACACATAGAGAGAGATGAATGGGTATAATTTTGGTCAGACCTTGATTATCGAAGTTCTAACTGTAAACCCCTAACTTCATTGCCACCTCACAACCCAAACACATGCAATAAATCAGGAGAAAGTGCCATCATGGATCCTCCTGTCCATTCCACCAAGGCTCCTATCCCCCAACATCTTCTGACAACTGATGACCGGTTTGGTGAAGTGGTTAAGTGCGCGGACTCTAATCTGGGAGAACCGGGTTTGATTCCCTGCTCCTCCACTTGTACCTGGCTGGATGACCTTGGGCAAGCCATAGTTCTGACACAGCTGTTCTTGAAAAAGAGCAGTTTCTGTCAGAGCTCTCTCAGCCCCACCTACCTCACACGGTGTCTGTTGTGGGGAGGGGAAGGGAAAGGAAATTGTAAGCCGCTCTGAGACTCCTTTGGGTAGTAAACGGCGGGGTATAAATCCAATCTCCTCCTCCTCCTCCTCCTCTTCTTCTTCTTCTTCTTCTTCTTCTGCCATGAGGACAACCAGACTGCAGAAGGGGCTGTGAAAGGAGCTTCCGCTGACTTATTTCTGGCTTTAAATCAGGGAAAGTTAAAGGGCTGTGTCTACCTTAGCTTCTTGATCTCACCAATCTCACTGTTCACCAACAGCACCACCACCACCCTGGGTGTCCATGAAGTGGTCTTCCATCTGAACTCACTACATGCATGCTCACACGTACGCACACCCAGACGCAGTCACAGCCCATCAGATAAGTTTCGAGGTCTTTCGCTAACTCAACTGGGCGGATCAGCTTGTTTACCTCTCCCATATGTTTTCCACCATTAAACATCCTTTAATTCAGTTCAGTCATTTTAGCCCAGTCTTTAGATGTAGTCTCCGAGTTTGTTTTGCCGGCGCACTCCTTAGTCATTACTGACCAGGAGGTAGTGATTTTATATTTTTTTTATCTCCGTCCCTCTCTGTTGTGGGTACTGTAAAGTTTACAGGAAGAACCTTGGTCTTTTCTTTTCATCTCATAGGAAGAAAGCCTCAGCAGCTGCGATTTCATGTTTGGGAGAGATAAGACAGTGCTTAGGGGTCGCCTGTTGTCAGGATGTTGTGCAAGGAAGCACATGGTGGACCCATGAAACCACGTAGCGCAGAACCTGTGACTGCATTAAAGAGCGAGCAAGCTCTGCATTGAATCACATCCTCAGGCTACACACAGCTGTGACCCACACGTGACATTCCCCTGATGACAAATAGGCACAAACGTGTACATGGTGAAGGGACAATACGGGGCAGGCAGGAAGAATCTACTTCCAGCTTCTCTTGCATGTTCCACCTGCTTGCCCAGCTGAGATTCACAGTCCTAGTGAAGGCATCGACAGCACCTCCTGCTTTGCCAGCCCCCTAGCCAGCAAGCCAGTCGGGAAACATGGCTGGGCGGCCCACGGAACTATTTCTCCTTGTTGTAGGGGTCAGAGTGAAGAAAACAAACAAACGCAAACCCTGTAATATCTTATTGCAAGTACAAATCAATTCACCAATTTCAATATAACAAAATTCATAAAGGATCACAATCGTTTGAAACATTCGCCAGGTCCATCAAACAGAAAGTCCAATATATGCAATTCCTATGTTAATTTCACAATGAAAATTAAGGAAGGAAGGAAGGAAGGAAGGAAGGAAGGAAGGAAGGAAGGAAGGAAGGAAGGAAGGAAGGAAGGAAGGAAGGAAGGAAGGAAGCCTTCTTAAAGAGATCTAGCAACCTGCAGACCTGTAGATATTATGTGCTCCGATGACAAGCACAAGGACTACCGTATGGGTGGCTGAAACCCCAAATGCAGATATTATTTACTATTTATTTATTACTTTCCATTTATATCCAGCCTTGCTGGGCAAACTGGCTCAAGGCGGCATACAACAGTTGAAATACAATAAAACAATAAAATGCAATAAAATTCACATAAACAATTACACAAAGTGCTAGTACATATAGATGGCAGTTCCTATGATGTAATCCAATAAAAGAAGGCAATATCCAGCATTGCAACCTATAAAGCGGTCCGAAGGCAGTATCCAGCATTGTGACATAAGGGCCATAGCACATTCAGTTCCGATGACTCATTTAGTAGTGGCGGCTCCTAATCGAAAGCCTGGTGGAAGAGCTCCGTTTTACAGGCCCGGCAGAACTGTAAAAGGTCCCATAGGGCCCTGATGTCTTCCGGGAGCATATTCCACCAGAGTGGAGCCACCACTGAAAAGGCCCTGGCTCTAGTGCTGGCCAATCTGACGTCTTTCAGACCAGGGAGAGTAAGGCGATTTTGTGACCCTGACCTCAGTGCTCTCTGGGGAACATACGGGGAAAGGCGGTCCCTCAGGTAGACAGGCCCCTGGCCATATAGAGCTTTAAAGAGGGGCTATAAAAAGGGGATGTTCCTTTTTGTTTTTTTAAAGCAAAAGGGGGTGTGAGCGAGAAGACTGAAGCCTTTTCATGCCATCTCATTACAACTCTGTAGCCTATCTCCAAACACCTCCTAGGGTATTAAAACATGGCTGAGGAGAAAAATCCCTGGTGAAGGGGGGTGGGGGAGAGACTGCAGGGAAGTAAACCGTGCTGTGGCGAGCTTAGTATCCCCATCTGGGACATCCCTTTCACTAAAAAAATCAGAGGACACACTCTTTCAAAATGTTAGGGCTATGTGCCTGTTGTGGGGAGGGGAAGGGAAAGGTGATTGTAAGCCGTTTTAAGATTCCTTAAGGTAGAAAAAAGCGGGGTATAAAGACCAACTCTTCCTCAGATGTATCACCTGGGTGTGATCAACTCGTCCCATACACTGCCCCGAAATCTTCCAACCCAGTGACTGACACGTGGTACTTTCTGTTTTCCAGGGCCGGTTCCTACCAGCACCATTTAAAATATTTTGTGTAATTACAGTGGATTTGACAATCAAGCCGCTCGAGTGTACTATGTAGTGCTTTGGATCTTTCTGGTGCAACTAGTAATTTTGGTAATGACAGTAATTCATACCATCTATCTTAGTGGCCTTGCGGCTGGCAGGAGCAGGGTAGCTAATTCTGTAGTTCAGCAATGCCTATATATAGCTTTGTGGCTTTTTATATATTCTAAATGTGAAATTTAAAAGAAGCCTGATGGAGGGAAATTCCACTCCTGATGTCAACCATCTTTATGCGAAAATGCCAAAGTCGTTTAGTTCCAAGGATTTTCTAAGCATTGTCACCCATAAGGACTGCCTGCTCTACTGCTATGAATCTGTGACACTACTGGAATCATCATTAGAAGCCCTGTTTTATATATCCCTTTGCTTGGAGGTGAGAAATATCACTAAAAGAGACAGTGCCTTTTCTGTCATGGCACCTTTTCTGTGGGAATGCTTGGTGCCTAGTTTTTGTTAGCTTGTTTGTTTTAGGCATCGGATAGAAGCTTAATTAATTAATTATCATATGGCAGTGTGTGTAGCATAGCCAGGAGATCCTAAGATTGTCTGGCATCCAGACGTTCTAGCTCTTTTAGCATTATGCACTATTAGGTGGCAAGCTAGACTTGTTTTTTTAAGGCAAGAGACATTTCAGAAGTGATTTTGCCATTACCTGCCTCTGTGTCATGGCTCTGGTACTCCTTGGAGGTCGCCCATCCAAATACTCTGCTGAGCTTCCAAGACCTGATGCAATCAGGCTAGCCTGGGCTATCCAGGTTCAGAGTACCAGGTGAAGCTGTTTTGATAGATAATGTTTATTACATTTTTGTTCCCTCGTTCCTCCAAGGAGTTCAGGTTGGCATATATTGTTACCGTCATATCTATTTTATTTGTACAGTCCTGTGAGGCAGAAGAAGAAGAAGACTAGGTTTTTATACCCCACTTTTCTGTACCCTAAGGAGTCTCAAAGTGACTTACAATTGCCTTCCCTTCCTCTCCCCACAACTGGCATCTTGTGAGTAGGTGGAGCTGCAAGCTGAGAGAGTTCTGAGAGAATGGTGACTGGCCCAAGGCATGTTAAACTTAGGGAGAATAACGGTCCTTAGGTCACTCAATGAGCTTTGTAGCCAGATGAGGACTTGTACTCGGGGAGTTGGAGTGCTTGGTGTTGGGAGAAAAAATAGACATTGTGGGTATATCAGAAACTTGGTGGGATGAGGAAAATCAGTGGAATACAGTGATTCCCGGCTATATATTATATCGGAAGGATGGGGGGAGGGTTGGAGGTGGGGTGGCTCTGTATGTCAGAGAGGGTATACAGTCCAGTAAGATTGAGAGGGTAAGAGAATTGGATTCACTTCTGGAAATGCTATGAGTTGAAATAGTGGGCCCAAAAGGAAACTTAACACTGGAAGTTTGTTATCGCCCACCAGATCAAAAGATAGAGGAGGATTATAAAATGATGAATGAATTAAAGATAGTGGCTAGACAAAAAAACTGTGTCATAATTGGTGATTTTAACTACCCACGCATTGATTGGGTCAATATGTGTTCTAGTCGGGAAAAAGAGATTAAGTTTCTAGACACTCTCAATGACTGTGCTATGGAGCAGATGATCCCAGAACCTACCAGGGGGGAGGCGATCCTGGATTTGGTCCTAAGTAATGCTCAAGACCCGGTGAGAGATGTAAAAGTGATTGCGCCACTTGGAAACAGTGACCATAACGTTACTGAGTTCAACATTTGCATAAATAGGGAATTGGCCAAAAAGACTGACACAACCACTTTTAACTTTAAAAGGGGTAACTTCTCTGATATGAGGGGACATGTGAGGAGGAAACTGAAAGGAAAAGTAGAAAGGGTCAAAACCATTGGGAAGCTTGGAGACTATTTAAAACAACAATCCTAGAAGCTCAGAAAAAATATACCACAGATTAGGAAAGGCACAGATAGGTATAGAAAAAAGCCTGCATGGTTAACAAACAAAGTAATGGAAGCTGTAAAAGGTAGCAGTGGAAAGCTAGTCTCAGTGAGGTTGATAAAAGGGAACACAGGCTGTGGCAAATAAAATGCAAGTCTGTGATCAGGCAGGCAAAAAGAGAATATGAGGAGCATATTGCAAAAAACATAAAGACCAACAATAAAAATTTCTTCAAATATATTAGAGGCAGGAAACCAGCCAGGGAGGCAGTGGGACCCTTGGATGACCAAGGAGTAGTGAAGGATGATAAGGAAATGGCTGAGAAGCTGAATGCATTTTTTGCCTCTGTCATCACTGTAGAAGATGAGAAGTGCTTGCCCACTCCAGAACCGCTGATTTCCAGAGGGATGTTGAAAGACCTGAGTCAGATTCAGGTGACGAGAGAGGAGGTCCTACGACTGATAGGTAACTTAAAAACTGATAAATCACCGGGCCCGGATAGCACACATCCGAGAGTTCTGAAAGAACTCAAATGTGAATTTGTGGATCTCCGTACAAAAATATGTAAACTTTCGTTAAAATCTGCCTCCATTCCTGAGGACTGGAAGGTAGCTAATGTCACTCCCATCTTTAAAAAGGGTTCCAGAGGAGATCCGGGAAATTACAGGCCAGTCAGTCTGATGTCAATACTGGGTAAGTTGGTGGAAACTGTTATTAAGGAAAGAATTAGTAGGCACATTGATGAACAAAAACTATTGAGGCAGACTCGGCATGGGTTCCGTAAGGGAAGATCTTTTCTCAGTAACCTGTTAGTGTTCTTTGAGGGGGTGAACAAACATGTGGACGAGGGGGACCCAATAGATATTGTTTACCTTGACTTCCAGAAAGCTTTTGATAAAGTTCCTCATCAAAGGCTCCTAAGCAAGTTCAAAAATCAAGGGATAAAAGGACAAGTCCTTTTGTGGATAAAAAACTGGCTAATTAATAGGAAACAGAGAGTGAGTATAAATGGGCAATTTTCTGAGTGGAAGGTAGTAAGCAGTGGAGTACCACAGGGATCAGTACTTGGCCCAATGCTTTTTAACTTGTTCATTAATGATTTGGAGTAGGGAGTAAGCAATGAAGTAGCTAAATTTGCAGATGATACGAAGTTGTTCAGGGTGGTGAAAACCAGGGAGGATTGTGAGGCACTCCAAAGGGATCTGTTGAGGATGGGCGAGTGGGCATCAACGTGGCAAATGGGGTTCAGTGTGGCCAAGTGCAAGGTGATACACATTGGAGCCAAAAATCCTAACTATAAATACACATTGATGGGGTCCAAACTGGCAGAGACTGAACAAGAGAGAGATCTGGAAGTCGTACTAGATAACTCACTGAAAATGTTGAGACAGTGTGCGACTGCAATAAAAAAGGCCAGTGCTATGCTGGAGATTATTAGGAAGGGTATTGCAAACAGTTCAGCCAATATCATAGTGCCCCTATATAATTCAATGGTGTGACCTCATTTGGAATACCATGTACAGTTCTGGTTACCACACCTTAAAAACGATATTATAGCTTTGGAAAAAGTGCAGAAAAGGGCAACTAGAATGATAAATGGGTTGGAAAACTTTCCCTATGAGGAAAGGTTGAGGCGCTTGGGGCTCTTTAGCTTGGAGAAACGACGGCTGACGGGTGACATGATCAGGGTTTATAAGATAATGCATGGGACAGATAGAGAAAGAGATACTTTTCTCCCTTTCTCACAATACAAGAACTTGTGGGCACTCAATGAAATTGCTGAACGGTCGGGTTAGAACGGATTAAAGGAAGTACTACTTCACCCAAAGAGTGATCAACACTTGGAATTCATTGCCACAGGAGGTGGTGGCAGCTACAAGCACGGATGGCTTCAAGAGGGAATTAGATAAACATATGGAGCAGAGGTCCATCAGTGGCTAATAGCCACAAGGTATAAATAGAGACTCTGGGGCAAGTGATGCTCTGTATTCTTGGTGCTTGGGGGGGTCAACAGTGGGAGGGCTTCTAGTGTCCTGGCCCCATTGCTGGACCTCCTGATGGCACCTGGTATATTTTGGCCACTGTGTGACAGAGTGTTGGATTGGATGGGCCATTGGCCTGATCCAACATTGGCTTCTCTTCTGTTCTTATGCGACTCGCCAAGTGGGGCCTCCATGAACTCGGTCTTGCATCCTCATCACTAACACCATTATGATTGCCAGCTGGCTTGGAGAAAAATGCCCTGTCCCTTTATTAGAGGCTTTTTGTTGTTTTTGTTCAATTGCACAGTCGAGTCTGACTTTTTGCCTAGCTCTAGTTGCACATATCCACACATTAAGCCTCTGTTAAAGCTTGTAATATAATTGTAAGGAAGTGTTGTGAAACACTTTAAGTAATTTGTTGAGAGGTACACTGCGAATGCCTGCAATAAAATCATTCAGCAGTATTTAGGGTGGATCCACCTGATGACCCTAACCTGTAGCCCAGAGTATTTAGTTACGTAATTCAGGTGTGTAGCCATGTTGGTCTGAAGCAGCAGAACAAAGTTTGAGTCCAGTGGCACCTTTAAGACTAATAAAGGTTTATTCACAGTATAAGATTTCACTTCCTCAGATACAGTGGAACAGAACCTCCTCAACTATTACTTATGGGGGGTGAGGTGGGAGTTGTTGTCAAGAAGAGCCATTTAGAGCCAAGATGCATAAGTACTGAGTGATTATAGATGAGATCCGTGAATGGCAGTAAGTTAGCATGTAAATACAAGAGTTTAACAAACTGATTTGGGAACCAGGTTTGAGTCCAGTGGCACCTACACGAGAAACAAAGATCAGTTGTGTGTAGTGGTTAAATGCACGGACTCTAATCTGGGAGAACCGGGTTTGATTCCCCACTCCTCCACTTACAGCTGCTGGGTGACTTTGGGCAAGCCATAGTTCTGACAAGAGCTGTCCTTGAAAGAGCAGTTTCTGTCAGAGCTCTCTCAACCCCATCCACCTCACAGGGTGTCTGTTGTGGGGAGGGGGAGGGAAAGGCGTTTGTAAGCTACTCTGAGACTCTGAGTGAAGGGTGGGGTATAAATCCAATCTCCTCCTCCTCCGCCGCCTCCTCTTCTTCTTCATATATACACTCATTCAAAATCATCTAGTTAGTTACCTAGTTATGTCTTGCTTTTCTCCCCAAAGAGGACCCAAAGCAGCTTACAACATTTTTTCCTCTCTTCCATTTCATCCTCACAACAACTCTGTGAGGTAGGTTAAACTGAGAGGGTGTGACTGGCCCAAGGTCACCCAGCAAACTTCCGTGGCATGAGTGGGGATTTGAACCTGGGTTTCCCAGATCCTAGTCCCAGCACTTTAACCACTATACTTTGGGTAGTCACAGGAAGAAATAAGATACTCCGAGAAGATCTATGATTTTTGGCAAGAGGCCTTCAGACAGTCTAGGACATTAAATTGTCCAGGGCCATTGGAATGCTGCAGCTGTCATACACTGGCCACATGGAACATCATCATGCCTCTAATGTTGTCCAGATCTGCATCAATCCATCACCAAAACCAAGAGATGGTGTGACACGGTAGGCCTCAAGGCAGACGGTCTGGGTAATTCTAATGTCTTGTCTTTACCCACTGACACACAAACTTGTTTGGAGATTTTAGGCCACAGAGTTGTTGTTGAGAAAATCCTGTGGCTTGGATCCAATGGAGTGTTTCAACAGACAAAATGGTGGAGAAAACTTTCTCACCTCCCAAAGATGCTGGGGGGGTGTCACATTTTGAACTGCAGTCTAAGGGGGAAGTGAGAAAGTCATACTCCGTGGCCAGAAATCTTTCATTTCACAGAAATGCTCCACTTGACCCAAGCCCCTGTGTGTTGCCCTGTCCTGCTTGGATATATATGGGATGAACAAACAATTCAAACGTGTGCCCCTCCATCTATAACCTGAAGTGGTTCAGCATTAGCAGAAAGGGACCGCACTTTGTGCTTTCCTTGAACATCTGCTCTTATTTTCCAAAGTTATGGCAACAACTTTCCAAGTGAACATGTATTAACAATGCTGTTATTTCCGTCTCATTTCTTGGATCAGCGAAGCAACACAATCTTCCAAGCAATGGTTTCCAAAATTGGCCTAGCCTAGAAGGTGTGTCTGTAAATAAGTAGGCCGTCAGAGAGAGAGAGAGAGATTTTCCTCAGGCGTGCATGCCCACACTTGTGTTGTTACATTCGCACAGACTGTGATCTGTCTTGCGCGTTATCTGATCATTGTTGAGTGCAATACAATATTGCCTCAGGCTTGACTGTTTGCAACAATCTGCATATATTTGAAGGACTGTGCTTCTGCATATGGACCTTTGAAATTCCTACTGACAGTAGCAGCTAAATTTATTACAGTCACCAGCTGAACTTGGTGAGATTTGAACCTTTGGTCTGGTGGTGTTAACAGGAAATGCCATTCATTTCTGCCGGCTCCATCCTCTCTGCCTCCAGGCTTCCCGAGAGGCTACTATTGGTGGTTTTGTGGTTTGCCAAAGAAAGCTGAAGGTTTCGTCCTCCAACTTTTCGGCGAAGCGGTCAAACCACGACATTTTCCAAAGGCAGCATGGCTTACAAGTGTACCGTAACCACACCAGTGTGTCAGACTTGCCACAGTTTCCATAGAGGTGGGGACTTTCTGGTGGTGGACGAGGCTCTTGAATTGACAGGCAAGTAAACATCACAAAGTTACAGCGGGAGGTCGCCTTTATTTGGGATCTGCCATGTAAGAGTTCAGTCCACGCCTACCTTGAAGGAACTCTCTGTGATCTTTGAGGCTGTACTTTCTCACAAGCCTGTATGCTGGTTCCCACATGGGGGGAAAGGGGTTGTGCCTGCACTTGGTAAATAATTTGTTCTGATGCTGTTTCCCTGCACGGTTGCCGTGATGGGTGGGGCATCACCTCTGTGACCCAATTCTTATTTTCCCATTATGGCATGGAAACTGCTTCTCTGTGACTGTTCCCGTGCAGCATTGGTAATGTCTGTTAACAGAGTACATCATGCCAGTATAAGGAAGGGCACTGCCAACATGGAAAACAGCTGCAGCATCAACTCCACCCACAAGATAGAGCTTCTTTCCAAGGTAACTGGGAGCATATTGGAAATAGGAAAAATAATACTCGCCAGCATTGGCAGCTGTTTCTTGGGACACCAGTAAAACTATGGATTGCAGCAGGAAAGCCCAAAAAATGATGGAAAGGGCCTTTTCCCAGTTAATGGTGCAGTTAATCAATCTGACCTGTCCTGAGCAATCATATGTTAAGGGAGAAGATTGTATCCTGAGGCTCTTTTGTCTGGCCCTTCCGTCCCGCTCACTTCACAGGTTCATGGGAAACATTATTTCAGTCCTAACTGCATAATAGATAGATGTTGGGAATAATATCGTTGGTTATTAATATATTTCTTGAAAGCCAAGATGTGTGCAAAGCAAAGTTAGAAGACTTCTGGTTTGCAGGGTGATAAAATATGGGATGATAAAACAAACACACAATGGTTTTTTAAAAAAATAAAAGGAAAATAGATTACTACACAAATTTCTACACCTTAAACCAGTGGTATTCAAGTTTAGAGTCCAGTGGCACCTTTAAGACCAACCAAATTTTACTCAAGCCATGAGCTTTCATGTGGATGCGTACTTTTTCCAAATATTTTTCAATTTTTTTTTCTCTGCTCTTTCTTCCTATCCAGCTTACATCATTTTAAAACGAAAGAGCAGAGGAAAATGCTGCAGAAAAATATTAAAGGTGTAAGGTCTCGTCGGATGAACCCTTGAGTGAAACGGTCTGTTGAGCGCTGTACCATCAGAAAGACTTGAGACCAATTTATTTCAAAGGAAACAACTTTACTGGTTGTTATTCACTGGATAATTAAAGATTCCCCCCACACACACACCAACATGACTTCGTTATCATATCATGGTTGTTTTCCTACGAAGTTCAGCCTGTCCCGTGATCTCTTGTCCTAGACCTCAGATAGCAGTGGCTCCTCCTCCTCTGTGCCTTCTTCCTGGCTTCTCTTGGAGGCAGCCATGGAGGGGCTTTTTCTTCCTCCATGTGATATGACCCTGAGAGGGCTTCCACTGCCACCCAGATTGGGCTTCTCCTGACCCTCAGGAGAGAGATCCTGGCTTGCCTCAGCAGCTGCCATTGCAAAACATCACTGTGCTCTCCCGATGCTGGCTGGGCATTTCCTCCCCATCTCCTCAGGCCGCTCCAACCATCCTCACTTTCAGAGTGCAGGCCTTGCCTGCCTGGCTGCACCTCCCCACCATCTCCTGCTCCATCTTTGCCTTCTGTGGCAGCTGCAAGCATTGCCCCATTCATACCACCGTTCACACAATAACACCACAGCTGGAGGCGGCAGGGCAGCAGTGGACACCGCTGCTGATTGGGATCACTCTGCTCGACGGCGGCTGTGGGGGCCCCCCCGTCTGACATGATCCCTGAGAGGGTAGGGTACATCCGTGCGGGGATGTGGCCCCTGCCAGCCCCCCTCCCCGGCTGCCACTTACCTAGTTCTGGCTGGCAACCTCCCACCAATGATTCCTATCTCCTACATTTGCTCCATGGAGAAGCAGAAGGTAAATGGGTGGGGAATTATGATCATCGTTGCCAGGATACTGCTTCTGGTTTGGGAACAGGAAGTGACATCATAATGCTCTAGGAATTTCCAAATCTCTATGGATTCTTCCTGTTCTGAAACCAGAAATGGTGATCCAGCATGCTCTGCCCCCCAGTGCTCATGGGAATTGCCAGCCCAGTTGGCAAGCCTAGGCAGGAAATGTGACAGTGTTGCTTTCTGCTCTCACACAGAAAGAGCTAACAACCTAGTAGGTGCAATGGGCCCTCACCAGTGGGTTGAAGACTACTGCCTTAAAGAACAAACACATGAACATATCCAGTGCTTATACTTCTAAAAGGAGATTGTGGCTGGAAATAGATAATAATAGGTGCCTTCTTACTTTGGGGGGCTGAAAATGGTATGATAGAGTCATCATCTCTTGTGATAGGTGCAATGGTTCCTCCACCTGTCCCTCTACTGTTTTTGGTCAAACAGACTTTGCATGTTCTCAGTGCTTCAAAAAAACTGCAAAACCTCTTTCACATAGAGAAAACAATGGGATGAAATTTGTGTTTATGCTACAGGCAACAATGGCTTAGGGCTCATTCATACCTAATTCATGAACACTACATGATTTCTTCTCACTCCCTTGTTGTGTGAGCCCAGTACATGTTTTCTTGCTCCCATGTGATCACCCCCAGCAGTGCATAACTCTGGCATCTTGATATGGGGACTGAGGTCCATCAGTGGCTATTAACCACAAAGAATAGATAGGAATTCTCGGTCTGGGACAAGTTATGCTCTGTATTCTTGGTGCTTAGGGGGGCAACAGTGGGAGAGCATCTAGTGTTCTAGCCCCACTGGTGGACCTCCTGATGGCACCTGGTATTTTTGGCCCCTGGTATTTTTGGCCACTGTGTGACAGAGTGTTGGACTGGATGGCCATTGGCCTGATCCAACATTGGCTTCTCTTAAATTCTTATGTTAACACACATCCCATGGCATTTGCATGATGTATCATGCATTCCTGTATCAAAGGAATGGAAGGGACAACATGCAAGTGGCCAGTGGTAGGCATCAAGAGTCCTGGGGTAGTCTATGTACTCCTTTTCATTATCCCATGAGGACAAGCAGCCATCTGAACTGTACTTTGATGCTTGCAACTACATGTATGAATTGACATCATAGAAAAAAGTGTGTTTCTGAAGAAAAATAGGTTAACCGTGTTCAAGTCATGATGGCTCGTTCACACATTCAAATTACCACCATACACTGCACTGACCACGTGATGCAAATGCACACGTGAACCAGCCTAGAGTCTAACCACCACCTTCAGCTTTCTCAGGGCTAGTTGAACATAAGGCTGGAAAATAACCATCTCTGTGTTCAGTCTACTTCCAAGGTTGTAAACCTAGAATGCATTCATGTTTTGTTCTTTAAGGTGTTGGTCTTCAACGCAGGGGTCGGGTCTAGAGTTGCAGCTCTGGGTTGGGTGTGGAGCCTGAAGATTTTGGGTGTGGAGCCTGAGGAGAGCAGGGTTTAGGGAGAAGAGGGACCAATGCCACAGAGGCCACCTTCCAAAGCAGCCATTTTCCCCCGGGAACTGATCTCTGTAACAGCTGGGATTCTGGGAGATCTCCAGCCACCACTGGGAGATTGGCAAACCTTGTCAGGACCCTCAGATGGGCCACAGAGCCCACTTCCTACTTCATGAGGCCCTACAGATCTGCCACTTTGTCACTTTCTAGAATTTTCCAAGTCAGCACCTGTGTGGGGCCCCACTTTGGACTTGGTCCCAGCAGAGAAGATCGCGTTTAATCTTACCACCTCCTTTCTTTGACCAACCAAATTTAACACACACCCATGCATTATCCCGTGGTCATGTTTTTCCTGGTGTCTCTTCTACTTGGTCCTTTAAAAACTGTTTTCTCTGGCTTGTGTCTCCAGTACTGTCCCACCTTCCTTGCAGCCATGTTCTCTGAGTGCACTTCATCCCTTTGGCAGTGCTGATTCTGTACCATCCAATACACAGGCTGTTGTTTTATGATTTCTTGGCCAGGAAGGCTCATTCTTTCATTCCCACTGATTGAACTCATTCTACTAGTTCAGGACAGCCTCTAATTGAACCCAAAGATGCATGGGGTAAGGCAGCTACCACTGCAGCCGTGTCCTTGGTATGTATTTCTGGCCCTTTTATTACCAATCCCGAATTCTGTTGGTGGAATTCAGGATGTGCGAAGGTCAGTATCTGCGGGGCTTTTTTTGTTTTGTTTCCTGCTAAGCAGAAAACACGTCAATGATAATTCACTTAAAAATATTTGAAAGTCAATACTGCTACAGTTACAAGATCCAGTGAAATTCGTAGCAGACAAATTGAATCCATCCAATGCTGCATGTAGCATAAACTCCAAAAAATAAATCCTTGATAGCTAAAAGTCACAGGGCTGCAGTCCAAGGGAATCCGATTTCTCTTCCACCTCCCTCCTCCACCCACCCCCCAAAATAAAGATATAAATCTCAGAAAATGAGAGTTTCTAATGGCAGTGCTGACAGAAAGTTAACTGCAGCTTCTTAAACCCAGATGCCCTGGCAGTATTTATAGTTCCACATTCTGTGCATGGTATGTGCGTGTTGTTACCTTGCAAACTTTACAGTTGACTTCTCACTAGTAATGTGAAACCTGAATAATGGGTAAGCTAAAGAAAAAACAACCTGGACCTTTCTGCCGTTTGCAGTAATTCCTTTTCCTTTCCCATTTACTTTCTTTTAAATACCTATCTCTCAGGGAAAATTAAGTTTCAAAATGATAATTTGAACAGACCAGTTTTAGAATTCGTTTTACAAGAGTTGTATTTTATTTTTTTTTTAAAGATGGTTTTCTCTGGTTTTCTGCAAAACATGGGGGGGGGATCTTATTTTATAGTAATTAGAGCAATTATATTAAACAAAAGTCCAGTGGCACCTTAATGGCTGTCCAAGTTTATTCCAGCATAAATTTTCCGTGAGTCAGAGCTCATGAAAATTTCAATAGGCCAGTTTTAGAATTTGTTTTACAAGAAATATATATATATATATATATATATATATATATATATAAAAATTGTTTTTCCTGGTTTCTGCAAAACATGGGAAAAATCTTATTTTATAGTAATTATAACAATTATATTCAACAAAAGCGGCACCTTAATGGCTAACAATTTTATTCTGCCATAAGTTTTTTGTGAGTCAGAGCTCAAGTCATTAGATGCTCAGAATGTACATCTGATGTACATGCTTCTGACATATTTAGTGCATATATATATATATATATGCATGCACATAGCTTTCATTATTCAGAATGTCTCGAATGCATTATCTTGTTGAAATCCTTGAAACCAGGGCTTTTTTTTTGGTAGTGGTACTCACCACTACTAGAACTGGCACTTCTTTTGGGGCCTCTCACAAGTCCTGAGGGGGGAACTGGGGGAAATCAGTGCAACCTTATATGTGTGTATTGGCACCTTTATTCTTTTTTTACGAATAAAGCACCCTTTGTGGAGAAGGCTAGTATTATTACTCCAGTATTGCAAGGTTGAGAGATCTAGGCTTAGCTAAGGCCACCAAGTGAATCTTTGGCTAGAGCAGCCAACTTCCAGTTGGGGCCTGGTCATCTCCCAGGACTGAACACACATGAACACACATGAAGCTGCCTTATACTGAATCAGACCTTTGGTCCATCAAGGTCAGTATTGTCTACTCAGACTGGCGGCAGCTGTCCAGAGACTCAGGCAGCGGTCTTTCACATCACCTATTGCCAGATCTTTTAACTGGAGATACCAGGGATTGAACCTGGGACCTTTTGCACACCAAGCAGACACTCTGCCGCTCAGCCATGACCCCTCCTCAGCCACATGGAGTTTTGCATTTGGGTTTCCTCAGTCCTAGTCCAGCTACTTCATTGGCTCTGGTATACCAAAGAGTGTAATGTGAAGCCAACAGCCTATCAGCCGATAGAATAAAAACTGAACTGTTACGCTTAGAAGACTATGAGGGGCTGGTGTATAAGGCACATGGAGTCCAAGCCTTTTAAGACTTCCTAGGCAAAACTGGATGCCTGCCACATTTTCACTCCAGTATAACAACAGAGAGTATCACGGAAAGAAGTAGAAACATAGATAAGAAACAACTGTGGGACAATAACTAAGCAATGTAATCAATACAAGAACTCGTGGGCACTCAATGAAATTGCTGAGCAGTCGGGTTAGAACAGATAAAAGGAAGTACTTCTTCACCCAAAGAGTGATTAACACATGGAATTCACTGCCACAGGAGGTGGTGGCAGCTACAAGCATGGACAGTTTCAAGAGGGAATTAGATAAACATATGGAGCAGAAGTCCATCAGTGGCTATTAGCCACAAGGTATAGATAGGAACTCTCAATCTGGGGCAGGTAATGCATTCTATTCTTGGTGCTGGAGGGGGCGGCAGTGGGAGGGCTTCTAGTGTCCCGGCCCCACTGCTGGACCTCCTGATGGCACCTGGTATATTTTGGCCACAGTGTGACAGAGTGTTGGACTAGATGGGCCATTGGCCTGATCCAACATTGGCTTCTCTTATGTTCTTATGTTCTTATGTAACTATACTGACATCCACTTATACCACAGAAAAATCATCCATATGTTCAATAGAAAGACTCTTAGGAAGGTGCAATGCTCTGTTCAATCATAGTCCAATGAAGGTACAATGAAAAATAAAGTTCACAGATATTTAAAGTGCTCTGTGATGCCGATTAGTCAATTCATAATACGTAAGCTTCCAATAGAAACTTATCCAAATATTCCAACTTCAAATGTAGATATGTGATAAACAGCAACTTGTTTACTTTGTAGGAGGCCAATGTGCAATTTCAGGGACACTCCCGTTCCGGCTAGCAAACCCTGCCAGCCTTTGAGTTTATTTCCATCACTGCTTTATCAAAAAAGACAGAACAGAATGGCTTCCTCTGCATCCGTTTCTTGCCACATCTCACAAATTTACATTTACAGCTGCTTACAGGCACAAGGGCAACTTCTTTGTGGGATTGTGAGAATGAACTAATTGGCGGCACAGAGCACTTTAAATATTGGTGAACTTTATTGTTCGTTGTACCTTTATTGCATTATGATTGAACTGACTGGTGCACCTTCCTCAGAGTCTTTCCATTGGACCTATGGATGATTTTTCTGTGGGATAAGTTGATGTCAGCATAGTTGGTTACATTGCTTAGTTATTGTTTCATGGTTGTTTCTTATCTTCGTTTCTACAATTTCACTCCGGGGCAGAATCTGCATCCAGGCAATCTCAGTGGCAGATTTTTTAAAAGGAAGTTTTTGGCTCTGGTGGTGTCTATGTGCAATACCTGGCAAAAATTCAGAAGCTGAGGTATGGAGTAAGGACTACTGAAAAGCTTGGCGGGTGACGGTGTCCCCCAATTGTTCTTTCCCATGACCAAGAGAAACAGTAGAACAGTTTTGCCCCCCCCCACTTTTAAAGCACACACAGCCTTGCCTGGATGCACGTTCAACTGCACCCAAGCCCTGGAGCACTGCATGCACAGTATTTTCAGTCCCCAGTCACTGCCCACTATGGGAGGGAAGAGGGCCCTTTACGTTGAATCTTACGGCCCCAACTCAGAGGAATTGCTTTGCAGCTAAGCTGTTGTGCTTGCTGACTCAGGATCTCTTCCAACGTCACAGCCGCTGTTCTGCTAATCTCCCCCTCCTGCCCACATGCCCCGCTCTCAAGGGTTTTAGTTAGCACCCAGCACTCAAGCTTACAGCTGATCTCCAGACTACAGAGATTCGTCCCCCTGGAGAAAAATGGCTGGGGTGGCATTGTACCCCAGCTAAGGTCCCTCCCCACCAAACCCCACCTCTCCATGGCTCCACCCCCGAATCTCCAGGATTTTCCCAAACCAGAGTTGGCAACTCTATCTATGGCAGAGAGGAGTTCTGAACCAGTGACTTTCTCCCAGATTATAGCTAATTCTCTTAACTGCTGTGTGACAATCGCTCATAAGCATACTTACTGTGTTTTGTTTCATTTTTAACTAGTTTGCTGTTTCATAGTTGGTTTTCCTCTTTGTTATATTTTGTATCAGCTTGGTAGCCCTTATAGGCTTGGGGGAAATGAGCATATAAATGTAAAAAAAAGTATACATATGTCATCGCAATGTAGTTATTGATTAAGTTATTAATTAATATGAAAGAAATTTGCTACGAACGATAAACCCCATTGTTCTCAATGGAACTGATTTGCAAGTAACCATATTTAGGATTGGGGGTAACAGTTAAATAAGTTGTTCAAACACTGGAGGGAGGGGAGAAATGGTTTCAGTTGCTAAAGAGAACAGAGAGACAGCATAGCTGAGCTCTGACCCCTCTGTAACTCATTCCAGACTCGGCATCTTTCCACTTTCACATAGTTTATGTGAAGTCATCCAAGGAACTTGACACATCAGTAGCACAGAGCATACGGATAAATCCACCAGTGTTGCCGAGTCTCCCTCCATTAGCCAGGCCAAAGTTCACATCAGAGTCAGATGGATTAACTGTTGGCTTAAGGATGCTACAGGATGGAATTACCAAAATATGCCCTCCCTAACAAGTTACCCTGTTTACCTGAGAAGAAGACTAGCTTTTTCCCCCCAGGAGAAAAATATGGCGTCCTCTTATACATACAAGTGAAAGGTATGGGTAGTAATAAAAATGTGTTTGTATGCAGGGCTTTTTTTGTGGTGGCACTCACCAGCACCCTGACCTGGATGGCCCAGGTTAGCCCAATGTTGTCAGATCTCAGAAGCTAAGCAGGGCTGGCCCCAGTTAGTACTTGAATGGGAGACTACAGAAGAAGTCCAAGGTTGCTATGCGGATTCAGGCAACGGCAGACCACCTCGGATCACCTCTTGCCCTGAAAACCCTCCAGGGTCGCCATAAGTCGCTTGTGACTTGATGGCTCTTTTCACCACCACCACTCTACAGCACCTGGGTGGGGAGCTCTCTCAAGTCCTGAGAGAGGAGGAATTGGTGGAAATCACTGCAGCCTTATAGATGAGTAATGACAGTTTCTTAAAACAAAAAAGCACTGTTTGTATAAGAACATAAGAGAAGCCAATGTTGGATCAGGCCAATGGCCCATCCAGTCCAACACTCTGTCACACAGTGGCCAAAAATACCAGGTGCCATTAGGAGGTCCATCAGTGGATCTAACCTTCTTTGGGAGAGTTTGAGTCCAGTGGCACCTTTAAGACCAACACAGTTTAATTCTGGGTATAAGCTTCCATGTGTATGCATGGTATCTGATGAAGGGTGCATGCACACGAAAACTTATACCCAGAAAATAAATAAATAAATAAAAATAAATTAAACTTCGTTGGTCTTAAAGGTGCCACGGGACTCAGACTTTGTTCTATCACTTTACAAAAACTATTATCTGCCTGCCTGCCTGCCTGCCTGCCTGCCTGCCTGCCTGCCTATCTATCTATCTGTCTGTCTATCTGTCCATCCTGTCAACCATGCAGTTTCATAGTTGTAAACCACATACAGGGATCAGGCATGCCTGCATTTGCCAATAGGTTGTGTGGCAATTAATTTCCCCTTTCCCCTCCTATACTTCATTAATGGGACATACTGCCTCCCCTAAAGTGGGCTAGTTATTCCCAGCAGCCTAGCAGTTCAGCCCAGGAAGAGGCAACAGTACCAGAAGGGTTGGGAAAGGCCTGCACAGATTCTGCTATTTTAAGGCCTGCTTTGAATTATTGCAGGTAAATGCTGGTAACCAATGTAATTATTACAGATCCTTTCAAACAAAGGTGAAGTTACTTATTGGGAAGTTATTAAATGTTGGTTTGGGACTATTAAGATAATTAGAAATTCATATGATTGTGAAAATATGTAATTTTATAGTTATTGATCCTTTTAAAACTGTTGCAATATATATTCCTTAGTATTCTATTTGTTAATACAACTGAGCATTTCAGCCTGGCCCAGAAAGAGGCAACAGCATCAGAAGGGTGGGGAAAGGCCTGCACAGATTTTGCTATTTTAAGTAGCCCCTGTAAGAAGAGCTCTGTAAGCTCTTGGAGGATTGGCTACATCAGGGGTGTGTGGCCTAATATGCAAAGGAGTTCCTGCTACAAAAATAGCCCTGGAAACCTCCATGCTTTTGTTTAGGGGTTCAATTCTATGGGCCCCTAAACAGCTTGCCCCATTCCCTCCATTGTTCTCTATGGTGGGAAAAAGTTACTTTTTCCCCACCATAGAGAACAATGGAGGGAATAGAGGAAACCTGTTTGGGGGCCCATAGAATTGGATCCCCTGGTCCAATGTTCTTGAAACTTGGTGGGTATCTTGGGGAGAGGCTCCATCAGCTAACCTGCGAGTTTGGAGCCTCTCCCTTGAACGCCCTCCCTCCAGCCCCCAGAATATACCCTATGTTTTCACCATTGACTTCAATGGCCCATAGGATATAATGGGGCCGAATTGCTGCCGAATTTCTTTCATTCCCTCCTTTCCTTCTCTCTTTTGCCTCTTTCCCTCCTTCTTCTCTTTTCTTTCTTTCTTTCTTTCTTTCTTTCTTTCTTTCTTTCTTTCTTTCTTTCTTTCTTTCTTTCTTTCTTTCTTTCTTTCTTTCTTTCTTTCTTTCTTTCTTTCTTTCTTTCTCTTCTCTTTTTTCCTACTTTCCCTGTTTCCCTCCTTCTTCCCTCTCTTTCTTTCCCTCCCCTTTCCTTCTCTTTCTTTCCCTCTTTCCTTCCTTCTTTCCTTCTCTCTACTCTCTCTCTTTCCTTCCCTCTTTCCTCCTTCTGTGGCCCAACTCTCATGAGAATGAGTTTAAACTTTAAACCCCTTCTCTCTTAGCTCCCCCACCTAGACCAGCTGGGGAAGGGGAGGTTTTGGAAGATGCCTCCCCCCCCCTTTTGCTTCCCCTTCTGACATCACTTCTGGTGATGTCAGGGGGCGTGACATATGCTAATAGCCTAATAGCTCATTAGCATACCATATGCTAATAAGCTCCTGCAGCTGTTTTTCTACGAAAAGACCCCTGGCTAAGACCAAAGCCACACAACCCGGAAAATCTACAGCAGCTAATGAACTCCAGCCATGAAAGCCTTCGACAACAAATCATCTGTCTATCTATCTATCTATCTATCTATCTATCTATCTATCTATCTATCTATCTATCTATCTATCAATCATCAGTGCAACAAAAGAGTTTGCATCGAATCTCAATCCTGTCCAAACTCTGAAACTTTTTCGTAGTCTTTGAGCCCACTGGTGCAGAGGGGAGCGGCCTGCCTCCCCTCTCGCGTCCCAGCCTTGCTCAGTGTCCCTGACTGACATAGAGTTAACTCAGCATTCTAACCCAGATCGCAGAAACTTTGCATGTCCTTACAACTGCTGCTTGGGCTCCAGGAAGTTCTGAGCATGGACCAACGTGGTAAAGGACACTGACTGATGCATAACACCAGACATATCACAGATACTGCTAGCACTGTGGATTTTAAATGATTCCTGGTCTGCTCATGGAGGACACCTCATGGTCTAGGTTTGGGTTACTACCCTAGCAATAGAAATTGGGAGGAGATGCTTGGGGGCAGGCAGGGACAATGAAAGCAGCATCACGCTGACTCTGTGATGTCCTTCTGGCATGAACCCCCAAAGGGATGTCACTGTGTTGGGGTGATGCTGTAGGAGTCACCCGAATGGTTTTACCATAAAGTTGTTATTTTTGATTTTATGTAAACATAAGACTGTTTCATTTAGGACTGCATCTAATTCAAGCAGTCTTACACTGTGATTCTAAAATTTCGATTTCATTTTTTAAAAAAAAATAATTATGTACTACACATTTCGTAGTAAACAGAGAAAATATGATTTTGACAGAAACAGAACAAAGTTAACAGCACATTTGGTTATCAAGGGAACAATTTGAGCTCCTTCCGCCTTCTTGCAACAGTCCACCAACCAGCATGGCTGTAACTCCATGTGGGTCTGGTGACGCTGAGGATCAAACTTCCTGGAGTCAGAATCATCCGCTGGAGGGAGGGGGAAGCAGGGAAGATTCACGGTCCTTCCAAGTGTGAAGTGCAGGATCCAGCCCATGATTTGCAGAATATAATGCGTGATACCAGCAATATGCTCAGTCTCCCATTGGTATCATCTACCGTTACCTTTCTGGAACACAAATGCAAATGGCATGTGCGCATGTCTTCCCACACAGGCTTCCTTGCATGCATGTGCATATGTGAATCATTCTTGACTTCAACCACCCTGGATTTGCTGCTGCAGCCAATGGCAGGCAAGGAACAATGGCTCTGGAGGAATGGTTGGAAGAAAGAGGGGAGCTTAGAAGGGAGATGGCTCCAGGGAAAGCTGCCAGGGGGCTGCAGAACAGGCTGCCATCTTCCACCGCCACCCCAGTGCAGCCAATTTAATCCAGTGCACATCTGTCCCTAGATGCTGATGTCTGCCTTCTTTCTTCCCATCCAAGCTGCTCCAAGCAGATGAGAATCACAGGCCATGCAGAATCCTAGAATCACAGAGCTGGAAGGAGCCAAACAGGCCATCTAGTCCAACCCCCCTGCTCAATGCAGGATCAGCCTAGAGCATCCCTGGCAAGTCTTTGTCCAGCCGCTGCTTAAAGACTGCCGGTGAGGGGGGAGCTCGCCACCTCCCTAGGCAGCTGATCCCACTGTGGCACAACTCTCACTGTCAAAAAGTTTTTTCCTAATCCGGTACCTTCCCGCCCATAATTTAAAACCATGATTGCGAGTCCTCTCCTCTGCTGCCATGTGGTAATCCATGTGGCTGTTGCAGATCAAAATGTAAAAAACGGGAAGGGTGTGTGTGATAGGGACAGGCTGGCGAGGAACTCGAACATATGAAACTGCCTTATACAGAATCGGATGCATCAAAGTTAGCGCTGTCTACTGAGACTGGCAGCAGCTCTCCAGGGTCTCCGTCAGAGAGTTCTTTCACACCACCTACTACCTCATCCAAGGGCTGAACATGGGAACTTCTGCATGCCAAGCAGATGCTCTATCACACTGAGCCACGGCCCCTGCCTGATTGAGCCTAGGAGGTGCTCCTCATGAGGAAAGCCCTGGGGCACAGCAGGAAGTGAAAACGCACCCCAGCAGCTCTGAGAAGCCTCCTCGGAAATGGCAAGGCAAACCCCGGTTGGAGTTGATGAGGGCTAACAGCCCTGGAGATAACCGCCATTAGTGGCAGCTGGGAATAGGTGGGGTGGCAGGTCAACCAAGCCAGGGTGTTGCTTAAGGTAATGCTTAAAAGCAGCAGCAAGAGGCTTGCTGGGGGGCGGGGGCAGACCAAGCAGTGAGGGGGATTTCTGCACCAAGAGACAGGAAGAGTGTTGTCAACTACTTCCTTGCATTGTATGCCTGAAAGTCTGAATAAAACATCTGGCAGAAGTGACTGGAGAATCCTGTGTGTACTTGGAGGGGGGGGGTTTGGGATCAATGGACTCTAGACTTTTACCCAGCTGGCTATGGACTGCAATGCTACAGGTCACCTGGGGTACATCCTCTCCTGCCACAGGGAGGGAAAAGGTATTTATTAGTCGTAGTATTGCTGTTGAATGCTCTGCAAGCCTGCATTGACACTGTTGGTGCAACTCGTGTCTCCTACAGGCCGAAGATGCCAGGTATCAAGAAATATATCATGTCTATTCTTCTTGCCTCTATAGCAGTATCATCCTCTGCGTGCTCTTAGGGGGGGGGGAGAATCATCGTTCTGGCAGCATCTCCAAAAATATGTCTCGCATCCACCTAAGTTGGACCATTTATCAACTTCTTAGCTGGATTGCTTCGTTCTTCCTCCCTCCCTTTCTCGTGCCTCTATAACTTTACTGGGATGACTAAATCCCCGAACTATGTCAGCAGTAAACAGAATCCATTTACCTCCTGCTTCTTTGAAACAGCTGCTGACAGCTGTGCTGGAAGCATCCACTGGGCATCTTTGCAGGACGGACTGCAAGAGAGTCACATTTCTTGCTGTGGCTGCCCCCCCCCCCATTTCCCTCCACCTCCCTGTGCAGTAAACCTCTGGATATCAGTGTTAAGAGGCAATATCTGGGGGGGCCTAGGCTTCCGCACGGCTCGTTGGCCCTCCAGAGTAACCGGTTGGCTTCTGTGTGGATAGAGGGACCACTGATCTGTCAGGGCTGTTCTAATGACTGAAGATGGACTGTTTTTGCATATAAACTCTGGGCCCTCCCCAAGCCGTAAATGTTTCAGACCCATAGCTCAATTTGAGATGGGGCTGTGGCTGAGTGGTGGAGCACCTGCCTGGCATGCAGAAGGTCCTAGCTTCAACCCGCAGCATCTCTAGCTAAAAACTTACCAGGTGTAGGTGATTTGAAGGAATTGAAACCCTGGAGAGCTGCTGCCCATCAGAGAAGACCAGACTGACTTTTTGGGCAATTCTGCATTGGCTTTTCCCTCCGTTGTTTTATTAAACACACACTGGAACAGAAACTCCCCTCTGCATTGCACGTGGCTTTCACTTCCTTAGATCATCAGATTTTATGGTAGCCTCCACGCTGCATGTCACTTTCGCTTTCTTTGATCATCGGGTTTGATGGTACCTTCTGCATAGATTTATTTCTTCATCACATTTCTTCACATTTATGACCATTCAGGGGTGACTTTGCTGTCAGTCTGGCGTTGCCCCGAAGTATTTGAATGTGGTTTTGAGCTGCACTTTTCCCTCCCAGTTGAGAAAATGTGGAGTGAATGCTAGATGCAGAATTGCCCTTTATTGCCTAGGAATCCAACTCAGTATAAGGTAGTATGGTGAATGAGAGGCAGGGGGAAGGGGGCAAGAGATGCAGTGATAGATATGGTGATGGAAAGGGAGCCTGGCACCTCTGCGGCTCAGAAGAGGGGGTGCTCTTTGCCAGATAGAGAGCACTGTTCCCAAATGAGAGGGAAATGTGCTAGCCTTTCAACTCTTCTTGATTAGGAAGAACTTCCTGACAGACCAGTTCCTCAAGGGAACAGGCTTCCTTGGGAATTGGTGGGCTCCCCTTCTTTGGAGGTTTTCAAACAGTGGCTAGATGGCCATCTGATAGCAATGCGGATTCTGTGAACTTAGGCAGATCATGAGAGGGAGGGCAGGAAGGGTTGCCTCAGTGCTTAGTTCTTGTGGCCCTTTCTTACACAGCCAGGGAAATGCTGATTGCCACTTTGGGGTCAGGAAGCAATCCTGGAGGGTTTTTTTTGTCATCTTCTGGGCATGGAACAGCAATCACTGGGTGTGTGTGTGTGTGGGAGGGGAGGTATTTGTGAATTTCCTGCATTGTGCAGTGGGTTGGGACTAGATGACCCTGGAGGTCCCTTCCAACTCTATGATTCTATGACTGTCCAGATGTGGCAGGCTTGAGCCTCATGTTGGCTGAAGCCCCTGGAGCAATGTGGGGTGGGGTCTGAAAGGGGAAGTCCTTTGGGAGTCCATTGTTGGGTGTGCGTTTTGGTGTTCATCGGAGGAACGGTCTCTCCTGTGCCTTTGCCATGAAGGATGACAGAGGGGAATGATGCTAAAAAGGGTTGCAGCAGATGCACTGTGGACAGGGGGCCTCCTGCAGCTAACAAAGATCAGGCATATCATGGATAGTAAGCGCCTAGTTAGCTACTGTCCTTTTGATTATTTTGTTTAGTGCAAACATATTCTGTCCTTGTAGTACCCTGGGTTTGTGCCTTATAGAAATACTGTTGGTTAATTAGAGAGAGTCTGCAGAAGTCCTCACCCACCTACCTTGACTCCTTGACATGCGACAGAGATACACTCCGGCAGAGTTGGCCTCAGGCAACCCATGGAGAGAGGAGGGGCTAGATTTTACCCAAGGTGGTGGCAGCAAAAATGAAGGGGGGGGGCAAGACAGTGGCTAGTTTTGCCCCACAGCATGATAAAGATCACGAATGGTGGGTTCCTGTGACCAGTGAAAACCTGGTGTGCCACAGAGTTTCCAATGTTGTGCATTGCTTCTGTTTGGAATGTGCGTGTGCAAAGTGCCATCAAGCCGTAACCCCGTCAAGGGGCTTTCAGGGCAAGAGAGGAGTCTATTTGGAACAAATCCTCACTAAATATGGTAGGGTTTATTTCTGAGTAAACATGCATTAGCCAAGGATGCAAAATGGACCCCATGTACCTGCAGGTCCACCTCTCCTGCTAGGTCAGCTGTGAAAATGTTGGCATACTGTGGTGCCATGTGGGTGCCCATGGCTGTGCCATTGATCTAAATCAATGCTGGGTGCACAACCAACATTTTTCATGGCTGACTTGGAGCAATGTTTCCTCAGCTCCCATCCATCAACACTCCTCTCGTGCCTGAGATTTATCAATAACATTTTCATCCTATGGACACAAAGAAAAGAAGCACTGGAGAAATTTCACCAGGCCTTTAATGACTTCCACCTCACTATCGACCTCACCGTGAACCAATCCACACAAGAAGTACATCTTCTAGACACCAGGATATAAATACATAATGGAATCATAAAACTACCTTATACTGGAAACCTACTAATCACCAAAAATATCTACACAGCTCCAGTCACCGTCCTAGTTGTTAAGTTGCTAAGCTGTCCTAAATATCCATCGTCTACAGCAAATCTCTACGCTACAGCCACAAATGATCCATCGTCTACAGCAAATCTCTACACTACAGCCACATTTGTTGTGATCCTTTCAGAGAGAGACTCTCATTTGCAGGATCTACAACAGACATTTTTTGGAATTATAATACCCACCTGATGTAGGAAGATCAAAGCCAGAATGATGTCTCCTCCAAGTTAGGCCTCAGAAGAACAACAGAGCACCACTGGCTCTCAGCTCAAAATGATTCAACATATCATTAACGACCTACAGCCTATGTTGGGCAGTGATATTCCTCTCTCATAGGCATTGGGAGGCAAACCTTTTCTCGCCTACAGACAGCCTCTTAACCTTAAACAATTTCTCACCCAAAACAATGACCTTCCTAACTTGGACATGGACTCTGCGGCCGGGGCTTGCAACAAACCACCGTGTCCCTGTCCCCATATTCACTCTGACAACATGATCATCAGACCTAACAACAACAGGTATACTATCTCAGGTTCATTGATTTGTTCATCTTCTAATGTTATATATGCTATCAAATATAAGTAAGGCCCTTCCATGATCTACACTGAAAAGGTCATTTCCCACGCAAAAGAATGGGCTGAAATCCAGTACATCGGTACTGCTGAACTGATATCGGTGGCCTGGATCTTAATATCAGTACTGCTGATCAGAATTAGTTGTTGCACGGTTTTATGGTTTTATGGTTTTAATTGTTATTTTAATGATTGTTTTAATGGTATTGTATTGAGACTGTTGTGGAACACCCTGAGCCCGTCCGCGGGGAGGGCAGTATATAAATCAAATAAATTCTTCAAGGGGAGATTACAAAGTGAGATTGCTGAATTTGAGTTCATTCACAAGTCCAGAACAATGGGACATAGGATTCCTATTTTACTACAGATGTTAATTTCCTGCCACCAAACATTTCCCCTCTGCTCTAATCAAGCGGATTACAATGCACATTGTACCTCTGCACCCCGAGTTCCTTCTTTGCCACACCCCTCCCACATCTGGCTGGGATATAAGGAATCAGGGATCTCCATTCCTACTTGTATCTGACAAAGGGAACTTTGACTCTATAGTGCTGGTCTCTTGAATCTAGCTGACCTACCCTGATCGTTGCCCTGACCTGGATGGCCCCAGCTAGCCCAGTCTCATCAGACCTTGCGAGCTGAGCAGGGTGGCCCCTGGTGAGGACTTAGATGGGAGACGGCCAAGAAAGTCCAGCGCTGCTATGCAGAGGCTGGAAATGGCAAACCCACCTGTCTGTTTCTCGCCTTGAAAACACTACAGGGTTGTAGGGCTGGCTGCGACTTGATGGCTCTTCCCCATTATTTTGTGGCTTTTGAGAGATTTTGTTTGCTTGTGTTGTTTTGTCCGTTCTTTGACCCCAGTCCCAAGGCATTAGGATTAACATATTTGCAAACCACCCTGAGTCCCATTCAGAGAGGTGAATTATAAATGAAGATAATGATGATGCTAATTTTAAAAGGGGAAATGACCACATCAGGACACAAAACTAGTTTTCTTAAAACATGTAAAACGGCCAGGATTTATTTGACTAATTTGCACAAACAACCATCGAAAACAACTGCTCTAAGGGGGAAAAAAGACCCAAAATGTATATTTTTAGCCAACAGTTGTTAATAAATACTTTATTAAATAAGGAAACAAATGTGTTCAAAAGGGAGATGAATCATTTCTTCCTGAATGCGATTGGGAGGGAGGGAAGGAAATTCAAAGATTGAAATAAATAATTTTGTTCTGCTTTTGTGAAAACTATTTACACAAACATGTACAAACAGTGGAGCTTACATTAAACTTTAGCAGAAAGCCTGCCATTTCTTTAGGGGAAAAATAGAAATAAACCCAGGAAACGAATATCCCCGTAAAACAGATAAAAAATATTGGAGTGTATACAAGGGAGGAGTTTATCAACGGTGGCCCTGCCACATAGGAGGAGAGCCACCAGTGTGGACTGGAAGGCAAGGCACTTCAAAAGTTTACCCACGGCCATAGTATATACATACGTACACACTCACAGGGTGGTATGTAATGCATCATGTTAGCTCTTGAAGAACCAGTCAAGCTCCCCAAATAAGGCTCAGTGCATCCCAGAAGTATACAAGAGGTTGGCAAACATTTTTTTGCATTTATGTTCTAGATGTTTGTGAGCCCATTTGTAGATCTGTCCACTTCCTCCTCTCTGTTTGACCACCATCGGGTACAATGATAAAACTAGGTAGAAAGAGAAGATAACCAACAGCGCATGGGCCCTATGTGATCTTTCACCTGAGACAAAACCCTCAAAATTTTCCTTCTCAGAACAATCAAAGCTGAGTTCTGGTCTACTGTTACATCATTAACCAACAGGCCAATCCACTCCCTCTGCTCTCTACCCTATTTGCATTTTCAAACATTCCAGGTTCTATATGGAGGCCTGGGGCATGCAACAGATCACAAACATTTGGTAGTGATCTTTCTAGTTACTGAAATTGTGCTTATTGCCTTAAGTGATTTTGCCTGAAAATAAAGTGAGTACTGGAACCTGCACACAATCCAAATGCTTCCTTCAACCTATGTTTCTCTTGCGATATGCCAGGCACACAGGAGGCTGCTGGAAATGGTTTTGTGTGGTAGGCACTCCATATAAGCTGTAGGGAGTGTCCACAGAGAGTTCTTCCTCTCCTCTTAGACCAAAATTAGGAATTGGCACCTAATTTAGTCCTGGGGGTCATGTTGGAAATGTGCAATGACTGAGACAAAAGGTTTCGTCCATTTTTGTAAATTTACACATAAATACATTCGCACATTAATTTTTGAACTTGGAAGACATGGGTGGTGGATGAGCTGCCTTTCACACAGGCCATTTGTGTGAATTCTGCCAGCACTGTAGAAAGGAAAGTATAGTGCAGTAAGTAGAACCGTTATATATGGAAGACACAAGTTCAAATAGTTCCATGAACATACGAAGCTGTCTTATACTGTCAGGTCCAACTGACCCTCCAGCTTGGAAGGGGCTCTCCACAGAATGAGAACAACCTCATCCCAGCCCTCTGGCCAGTGAACCACTTAATCGGAGACAACGAGGACGGAATCCGAAACTTTATGCTACCAACTCCAAATAATCTCACATGAGCCACTCTACAAAGTCCTGATGCAGTCAACTGTTAACAGCATTAACCAACAGTAGACCTGATGAAGTCAAGAATGTTGAATCCCAATTCATGGGTGGATGAGATGTGCCTTCAGAAGCTTCAGCATGTCTCTCTGCAAGCCTGAGGACTAGAAATGTATTTTCTTTTTGAGGACTGTACTGAGATGTTTCAGGATGCATTTGTTCCTGGAAACCTTAGGACCAAGACAGAGTTAGCCAACATGTGGGACCCCAATTGGGAATGGGCCACGGGGAAGAGTGGGTAGGTCTCCTCCCACATACCATCTCCCAATGTGTATTAACTATTTTAAAGGGAAACTAATAACGCTCTGTCTGTTTTGGTCCAAAGGAGCTGTTGCTAACTGTGCTAAGAGTTCTAACACGACTGGTATTGGGGTAAAAAAAATAAATCACCCATACTAATTTTTACATTCATAGAGCTATGCTTGTTTGTGTTTGAAATTCAAGGCCTGCTATGTGGAGAAAAAATTTCAAATGAGAGACTTCTTCCTTTGCCCTTTGTGCTTCTTTATATGAACAGGGTTTAGCTATAAGGGTTAACAGCCTCCCAATCCACATGTAAATCTTTTTTTTACAAGTTATCAAAGGCTGGTGAGCATCATGATGACTTGTGGGTAGTGAGTTCCACCAAGTTTTGTGCAAGCTTAATGGCACAATGACGAGTTGAACCCAACAGTATAGTAAGCTTCGTATGTTCAGTGGTGGGTGGACCCATGCCGAACACAGCAGCCCTTTAAAGCAGCAACTTTTGGAAACAATAATCTCGGTTGATGCAACTTTAAATACTGGTCTGAAAGGACACATTGGCTGCAACCCCAGAATCACCTTCTAGGAAATAAAATGGGACGTACATCTCTGAGTCGACCTGCGTAGGATTTCTCCGATTATCATCTCGTTGACTTCTGTCCAGTCTGTTATTCACTAAGGCTCTACATTTTAGACCAGCTGATGCCCCTCTGGGTTTCTTTTCTTATGCCTAACTATAATTGTCTTTCAGAATTTAACCCTTTCACAATTTGGAAAATATGATCTATTCTTTACAGAGTTACAAACAAAACTGAAAGAAATGGTATCACCTGAGCCTCGGGAAAGGATACTGCTGGTACTCTAACCCTCGTTGCTATGTTACTGATCTCCGTATCCAGTTTGGATCTCTATGGGATGTTGCTGGATTTGATCGATTGCATTCTTTTGCTTAGCCTCTCATCTTACAGTCACTACCTATGCCTCCCATGTCAGACTTGGGAAGAAAGTAAAACAGAAATGTAGAACCAAAGGATGGGTGAAAGCTGTTCAGAAATACAGATAAAAACCATGTTCTAAGCATATCTTCTCCATGCATATAAAGAAATTCCCTGGTCTGAAGCCTTAGATTTGGAAGAGGAGGAGGAAGAAGAAGAAGGAGGAGGAAGACGAAGACTTTATACCCCATTCTTCAGTACACGGAGGAGTTTCAGAATGGCTTACAATTGCCTTCCCTTCCTCTCCCCACAACAGACACCCTGTGAGGTAGGTGGGGCTGAGAGAGTTCTGAGAGAACTGTGACTGACCCAAGGTCACCCAGCTAGCTTCATGTGGAGGCATAGGGAATCAAACCCGGTTCTCCAAATTAGAGTCTGCCACTCTTAACCACTACACCAAGCTGGCTCTAGTGAAGTTGGACTGCACTACAGGAAATAAGGTTAAGTTTAATGGATGCTCAGATTCTGTGATTATTATTATTATTATTGGTTCTCAAAGTGAAAATCAAATATTTGCAATCGTGCCTAAAACTCCTCAACAGGCAGCAGGCTTGTAACCTTCCCTGTTGATATGCTACGCATTTTATTGTTAAGAAGACAGAGAGATTGATGGTTTAACTGTGCAAGCTGCTGAGTAATTAAATCAGCTGCAGTAGAAATAAGCAACAGACATTCAGATCTGCCTTAAATGTATTTTTGAATGGGGAACCAAAGGCACAATTGCGCCAAATGTGCATGTTCTGGACAACAGCGCTTCTGATCTGCTTGCACTTTGGAATGGAGGAGAAGATGCATAGTTGCAGATGGTATGCATGCCATGCACAATGGCTGGGATCTGCTTGGCAAAAATTGCATAGCTGCTTTGGTGGGCAAGCACCCCAAACACATGATGCATGTGGGGAGATGGAGATATCCACACAAATAAAGGGACAGTTTTCAGAGACCCCCTAGTGATTTCAACAGAATATCTGGTTCATCCAGGCACATTCATTCATCCGTTTTAATGGAAACGGTTTGTTTTTCCAGGAGTAACTTCTATAAATGTGCACACAAACACTCGCAAACGCTCAAAACACACACGCAAACACGTTGCTCACCACGGATGGCTTTAGTTAAAAGGTTCATTCCCCTTGAAGAACCACCTTTCGGGAAAGCTTTTGTTTGCCTACAGAGTTACAGACCTGCCTGCAAACTGATCCTCAGTCCTGATTTGCATCCTTGCATCATTTTGCAGAATGATCCTCGCTTGAAAATTAAAAGCAAAAAAATTGCCCAAGTCGCCACCTGAGTCTGGAGCTCATCCTGTTTTGGCTGCTTCAGAAAGGCTATTCCTTAAGTACTGTGGCCTGTTTAAAGGAGATTTGCTTTGAACAATCCATGTTTTCCTTAAAACGACAACAATAGCTCTGCACATCTTATGAGCCGCATGGTACGGGATGTTTAATGGCAACCACAGGCCCGTACCACCATGTTCCGGTACTTCTTCAAGATGACGTTGGAGCTGTCGTCAAAGTAGAGGACGGAGATGGCGTTGAGTTGCGTCGGGGCACAGCAGGGCTTCGGCACAGTGTCTGGATTTATAAAGTGAACCTGTGGGGCAGATGCAAGGTAGCAGACGTGAGAGGATGTTCACAAGGACCTCTCATAGTCAAATGTTTGAAATGTTTCACACACATTTACAAATTCTTATTTGTGCTAATACCTGATTCAATTCCTTTGTACCCTACCTTTCTCCCCAAAGTGTCTTACAGCATTCTCCTCTCCTCCATTTTATCTTCACAACAACGCTATGAGGTAGGCTAGGCTGAGAGAAGGTGACTGGCCCAAGGTCACCCAGCAAGCTTCCATGTTACAAGTGAGGATTTGAACCTGGGTCTCCCAGATAACTAGTCTGATACTCTTACCCATTATACCACACTGGCTCTCTTGTACTAAACACAAGGTAATTCCAAACACCTGTTGCCTATCAAGCCCCACTAAGGCTATCAGACTAGTGGTCCATCTAGTCCAGCATCCAGTTTCATGCAGTGGCCAAACAGTTCCCCTTCAGGGTCAACAACAGGAGATAGAAGCTGAGGCTGCTTGATGTTCCCTCCTGGCACTGATATTTAGAGGTTCATTGCCAGTTTGGTGCAGTGGTTAAGTGCACGGACTCTAATCTGGGAGAACTGGGTTTGATTCCCCACTCCTCCACTTGCAGCTACTGGATGACCTTGGGCAAGCCATAGTTCTGACGAGCTGTCCTTGAAAGGGAAGTTCTGGAAAGAGCTCTCTCAGCCCCACCTACCTCACAGGGTGTCTGTTGTGGGGAGGGGAGGGGAAAGGAGATTGTAAACCGCTCTGAGATGCTGAGTGAAGGGACAGGGTATAAATCCAATCTCTTCTCCTTCTTCTCTGATCGTGGAGGTTCCCTTTAGTCATCATGGCTAACAGACACCGATGGACATCTCCTCCATGAATCTATCTAATCCCTTTTTAATGCCTTATGTCATAGGGTGGAGAAAGTGGAAATAACTTGAGTATTTTAATAGGTGGATGAGACGGATCATGACCCATCACTGGGTGGATTGTACCAGCAACATCACTTACCCCTTTCTTCTTTCTGTTTACTTTTTATTTTTGTATTATTTATTTCTTTATTTATTATATTTATGAATTGCCCCCACCTCTGCTACTGCAGGGCTCTGGGCGATGTACAACCAGCGATAAAACAAGATAAATTAATTAAAACCTTAATACAATATTAAAAAATATTTAAAAAACCAGATGGCGAATAACCAATCCTCCTTCCAACTCCCACTGCCGGCCACTTTGTGGACCAGGGGGAGGAGGGCAAAATAGATGTAGACAACAGGGAACGAGAACAGAATGCAAAAGGCAATCAGACAGATCTTTGACATTTCTCACTCCCCACCCAAAGCGGCCACAAGAGAAATACAACATCATTAGCTAATACAATATTTGAATCTTCCCTGGGTTTCAGCAGATCTAGTTTGGATTATGTCATAAAAAAAGAAAAGGAAAAAAGTACCCTGGTGAAGCAAATTTTCATTGCTATTTTGGGGGGGTATAGATATGGTGAGTTGGATAATGCAGAATGTTTCCACTAACGGAAGGGGGTGGATTTTCACCTGTTCCCTCCTCTTACTCCAGACCTCTGATTCCCACATTCTTGTTCTTGGAGGGGGAGGGGTTCCCAGTCCCCCTCCCCAGAACAACATTTGGGGGGATCATTTTAGTTCTGCAGTGGGAAGTAAGCAAGTCCAGTCGCACTTGCTTACCCTTGCACTGCACTCCTTCTTTCAGTGGAGATTTACTGCAGGATCCAAGCCAGCGAGTTTACATGACTAATTTAAAGAGATTTCATATTTATGCATGCTACCTATTCTGCAGAATTCAAGAAACGGCTGTATTTCCGAAGGCTGGTTTTTACACCATCTTTTAACTATTTCCAGTCTCGCCTGATCTCATCGCATCTTGGAACCTAAGCAAGGCTGGGACTTGGGAGGGAGACCACCAAGGAAGACTCTGCAGAGGAAGGCAAAGGCAAACCACCTCTGCTGCTGACTTGCCTTGAAAGCCCCTTGCTGGGGTCGCCATAAGTTGGGTGTGACTTGACAGCATTTCACACACACACACAAATAACTGCACTTGCTTTTTACTAAAGCTTCTTGGTTTGCTTCAGTTGGGTGGCAACTTGTGGACAGAACTGAAACAATCCATTAAAAAAATGCAATAAGGCTCAACCAGTCACCGAGTACCCACCATCATGTCAGGCTGATGTTCCCTTTGGGAAGTCTAGCCCAGCTGTATCACCTCGTATTAGGAACCCTGAGACTCTGTGCAGACTGTAAACTGAGAAGGATAACAGCAGCGCCCCGAGCTATAGAACAACGTTTGCGTCTAGTGGTACCTTTAAGACCAATGAAGTTTTATTCAAGGTGGGAGTTGCCGTGTATATGCACACTTCCTCAGACACGTATATGCAGACGAAAGGTCACACCTTGAATAAAACTTTGTTGGTCTTAAAGGTGCCACTGGACTCAAACTTAGTTCTACGGCTTCAGATCAACACAGCTACCTTCCTGAATCTAGCCCCCTGCTATGCGTGGGCAAACTTTTCTGGAGTGGAGGTGACCACCTGCAGATCCAGTCCCAGTCCAGCCCCTTCTACTGACCTGCCTTGAACTCTGCAGAAAGCAATTTCAGCAAGCCCCATCACCCACCCCAGGAAGGGCTGACAGGGAGGTCCTAACAGGCTGCAGACAGTGGATAGACAGAACGTTTCCTTTTCCCTGTCCCTGTAATATACCAGAACTTGTGGATACCCAATGAAATCATCAGGACAGACAAAAGGAAGCACTTCTTCAATTGCAGAGTTAACAGTGGGATTCAGTGCTACAAAATGTAGCGGTGCCCCTTAAAAGGGAATTTAGACAAATTCATGGAGAACAGAGTCATCGTGGTTACAAGCGACAATGGCTACACACAATTTTAAGGGCAGTAGCACACTGAATACTATTGTTCAGAGGCAACAACAGAGGGAGCGGTTTGGCCGCTACAAGGTCATCTGGTTGGCTTCTGTGCGAAACAGGAAGCTGACCCAAATGGACCACTGGTCTGATCCAGCATTGCTGCCTCTTAGCCTGCACGTGAGACCCTTCTTGGTCTATGTCCTTGTTCACAATCCAGCATGAATATTGCCAGTCACCAGGTCAGCAAAGGACACCAAGGGAATCATATTAGCAAGAGAAGGCTTCTGTAACAGTTTAGCGTGACTGATTGGAGTAAATTAAAAAAACAAACACCTCCCCAGTACAATGATAATCAGATTTGGTAAAGTTGCACGGGATTTAAAAAAATGAGCTTACCAGTGTTTGCACAATAGCATGGTTTGTTGCATTCATGTAAGAGTTCAATGGAAAGGCACACTCTCCTTCGCAGTAGTATGCAGCGTAACCTTCTGGAGCAATTATCCAGTCCTGGGTAGGATCAGAGCAAGAGAGAAAGCATTTAATCCATGGACAGGGAATTATTTAACCTGACTTCTTTGAATGTGCTTTGGCATTCAGCAAACTCACTTAAGGCTGGTTTCTCACAGCAACAGCAAAGTTGAGCTGATTCGTTCGGACTTTTTGGAGACACAGGGAACACGGATCGCATTTGGGGATTTAAGTCTTGCCACTTCAATGTTGGACATTTTTTAAGTTATATGAATTGTTGGGGGTGGAGAAAGTTATACAAATTGAGGGGGAAAGGTCTTGCACTGGATGCACGGTGAAGCCATCTAGATACCATTTAGCCATGCACTGTAAGGGTCAATGCAAACTAGAAGACACCCTACCATTTAGTTTTAGTTGTGCTGGGATTTTTACTGATTTTAATGGATTGTTGTAATATGTTTCTAATTGTAAATCTGCATTAATTGCAGACCTATATGTTGGTACCTGCCCTGAGCCTACAATGTGGGAAGGGCGGGATAAAAAAGTCCAATAAACAAACAAACAAATAAATAAAACAGTAAGGTGCCAAAATGGTGACCAAACATGAGATAAGATCGATGTGTGACCCCTGGGCACCATTCACTTGGACATTCTGTGCAAGCATTAGAAGAAGAAGAGAAGAGATTGGATTTATACCCCACCCTTCACTACCCGAAGGAGTCTCAGAGCAGCTTACAATCTCCTTTCCCTTCTCCTCCCCACAACAGACACCCTGTGAGGTAGGTGGGGCTGAGAGAGCTCTGAGAGAACTGCCCTTGAGAGAACAGTTCTGAAAGAACTTATGACTGACCCGAGGTCACACCAACAGCTGCATGTGAAGAAGTGGGGACCCAAACCTAGTTCACCCAGATTAGAGTCCACGTTCCTAACCACTATACCAAACTGGGGGATGGGGGAATCAGAGGTGTGGAGTAAGAGGAGGGAACAGGTTCAATGAAACCAGCATAGGAGGACTTCCAGGTGAATTTGCTATGTACCCAGTGGACATTCTTCCTCAAGGACCAAAGTTGCTTGGGCCATCCTCGATGTCAAACACTTACAAACTGTTCTGTGCCACTGAAGCAGCTATTGGGAAGCAACAATACCTGACCTGGCGCACCTGAAAATAAAATGGTTGCTTCCACACAGCTATGCGCATGTGAACATCAGCACACTTTTCCACACACGTCAGGAAGTGGTGGTTGTATCTGGAGCTGCACTGAGCTAGGCATGAACACATGAAGCTGGAGTCAGACCTATCACACTCTATTAAGATCAGTGTAGTCGATTTGCAGGCAGCTCTCCAAGGTCTCAAGATAAGGTCTAAAACATCACCTACTACCTGGTCCCTTTAACTGGAGATCCTGGGGACTGAACCCAGGACCTTCTGCATATAATGCAGATGGTCTGCTGCTGGGCCACAGTCCTTGTTTTTGCTGCTTCTTTTTAATTTTTTGTTGTATCTGTGTGTGCACGCGCACACATGTGCTTGCGTGCCTGGATGTCATGGTGACTTCTGGAGACCCCTAGTGGGGTTTGGACATTTCAGAGAGGCGGCCTGATATTACCTGCCTCTGCGTCTCAGCCCTGGTATTCCTTGGAGGTCGGCCTTCCAAGTCCTTGCCAGGGTCGGCCCTGCCCAGCTTCCAAGATCTGACGAGATCGGGCTTGCCTGGGCTATCCAGGTCAGGGCTCTTTATTTTCGCTTCTGGACGGCTGCATGAGTAGTCAGCCTGCTCTACATGGACTGACTTTAAATTGGCCCCAAGCCATAGTGGACAGTTTCCCCCAAGTCCCCACTCCCATTTTATCCTGGAGACATTGGAAGTTATCAGATTTGCAAGGATCACTTTGTTATGCATGGTTCTCTTCTCAGTGTGGTCAGAACTGCACGGGTCAATCTGCAGGAAGCGGCATGTGTGAAGGACCCTGGTTTGTGGCCGAAGATGAATGGCCTTAATGTTCTTTTCATCTCTTCCAACTCTATGATTCATTATTTATTTTTAAGCTATTTATTAACCGCTTCTACAGGGGGAAAAACATTCGAAGTGGCCTGCCAGAACACATAAACATTTAAAACACATCTTAAAAAACCACTAAAACAAAACCAGAAAACCTAATAAAAAGGAATACGTTCAAGTCAACTGCGGCACAAGGCCGTATTATGACCAATTAAGCCAACTGTAGATCAACTAAATAAACTGAATTAGAACAATCTGGCATGTTAAAAATAGGCATTCATTAAAACAAATTCAGCAGCAGTCAAATATATCGAGGTCACAGAACAGAATAGCATACAATGCAGCAAAACACCCAGCAATGACACTCAAAAGACTAGGCGGTGAGCAAGCCACTATGACAACAACACTCCATATTTTAGGTGCCACTACAGAAAAGGCCCTTATTTTAGAAAAGGACGGAGCAAAAGGACTAGGGTCTCAGATGGAAATTTGCCTAAGTGGTGGATTTCCTGACCTCAAACTTGATGTGAACTGCCTCAAGACACACATTATAGTAAAGCACAGAGGCAAAAATTTTAAGGAAGCAAATGTCAACAGGTGAATTCCAAAGAGATTTGTTTTGAGGATTCCACTGAGCCTGTACAATTTGGCTTATCTTTTAGGATCCCACTATATTCTGGACACTACTCCATAAACACACCTAATATGCACTTAAAATTGAAATTTGCTATGGCAATGTGGGGGTGAGGCAGACGTAAAATTCTGGAGTGCCAAAACCTGTTTTGAAGCAACCTCACTGCACTTAGCATAAGTGTGTCTTTTCTCCTCCTGGACAAACTGGTTCACCAGCTTTGCAACATTGTTCAGTTTAAACCAGAGAAAAGCTAGCCAAGGAAGGTGCCAACTGGCTAGTGTCCATGCTGTCACTGAACATCTCTTTCCTTCCATCCCAGAGTAGTTTTGTAAGTTAAAAATGCTTGCTGGTGTTTTTTTTTAAGGTGAAAGACGAACAAAACAAAATTATGTGTGCGTTATTGTTCTTCTTTTGAAAAAGAGCCAGGCAGACTGGTTAAAGCATGAAAAGAAAGGCTGGAGTGACAGATGAACCAGAGTTCATGCAAATTATGAAGCCAGGCTTACACCATAGGCGAAGAACCTTTGTGGTTGCTCATTAACTACTTCATCTCTCTTCACTCTTATTTAAGTAGCTAGCAGTGTTCAGAGCTCTACATTGGCCACTATTTAGGAAGAGGTCACTGTCATTTAAAAGCCAATAATTCATCCCTAACACTAAAGGGTCTATTTTGGAACATGTGAAAGGACTGATTTTGAAGCAATACCATCAAGGCAACGTAGTTCAATTTGAGCAACTGCTCCACATTTTCCATGGTTTAATACTTAGGGTCAACCAAATAACCACTGCGTGTTTTCCAAGTGCATTCAGTAATCCATCTAGTCACCCCTATCATGAACTGGTGCTTTCAAAAAAACAATCGTGGGGTTGGATCCTGTGGACCTGTTCACCAGCGATGGTGCTTGCCTCCAGTTCAAGGAGCCTTCCCCTGTTGCAGAAGGTTTAGGACTTCTAAAAGTTTAGGACTTCTTCAGGAATGTATGATCAATCATCTCTCCCCATCAAAATACAATCCCCAAACCCCTCCTCCACTCCAAGTGCACAAGTCAAGCCCGTACCGGGGGGGGGGGATTTGGGGGCAATGCCCTCCACACATTTGCACTGCCCCCTCGGACACACACAACCCCCCCAAAACAAATTTCAAAGATTTCCAAAATGACCCCAGACACACTAATGGAAGCTTCAGTTCCATTTTCTTTTTTCCAGACCGAAAAATAATTAGGTTTTTTTAAATGCAAATAAAATAAAATTGCAAAGAATACAAAAGAGAGAGAGTCGGAGAGTGCCCCCTCCCAGCTTACACAGAAAAGCTGCCCAGAATCGAGTCTCTCCATTCGAAAGGACTAGAAGAGGACTAGAGGTCATCTGCTTCCGCTGCTCCTTCTAAGCTGTGGATTCTGGTGAGCAAAAATTCTACTTTGTAAGCTACTGGCATTAAAGTTGTGAGCAGGTGATTTGGCTCCTGCATAAATTAGCTTGCTCTAGAGCCATCCTTCCTCAGCTAAGACAAAAACGCGTGAGCCGGAGGCTAAAAAAACTGTGAGCTAGCCCACACTAACTCAGCTTAGAGGGAACACCGCCCACCAACCAAAATTTTCCGGCAACATCCCTGGCACAAGTTATACTTTTGCAAACACAAACTGGAAGTTAATGTATAGCAACAGGCCTCCCCCCACCCCCCATCACCACAATGCCTTTTGCTGCTCTGAAAATAGACCACGAAAGGTCAGAACTGGAGACTTCAATCTCAGGATTCGCATTACCAGCATGATAACAGAGGACTAAAATGTGCCACCAATCTCCAATTCCGAGCACAAAAACAACCTTACCTGCCAGCCAAGATCCCTGAAACTGACATAGAGCTCATGTTTCTTGCAAGCTTGCCTCTGATCACTGCTGCTGTTCTCTGAGTTCAGAGGGTGGTTGGTGGGAAGAAAGGGGGAGGAGGGGGAGAGCACAAAACCGTCATGTTACTTTTAAGACAACCAGCAGTATTCTTATGCTGCAATTTTATAGACATACTGCACAACCCAGCAAGGGCACCTTGTGATGTTACTGTTTCCACTCACAGATGACCGCCATGAAAACAAGCATGTCGGACTTGTGCCAGATCTATGCGTACTGTGAAAGAAACACAAATCCTGCACCTAATCCTGTCCCAAACAAACCTGAGTTCTGTGATGCACAGAATTCATGCAAATTAAGCCATGCTTAATTTGAATTTTATATAATTTCATAATTTGGGTTTTTTAAAAAGAACCACGGTGCAAAAGGTAATGGCTTGGATCCAGGCTAATGCTTCCACGGGCAGAGGTCCTTGCACTCGCAGAGCACAATTTTCTCACCTCCCTCCTCCCACAAATGCCTGAAATGCCACCCCCCCCACGCCTTGGGGAGCCCTTGTACCTGTGGAAATGTTGGTTTGTATCCAAGCCATTACATTCTGCAGCACAAACACATAAAATTGCCCTACTGAGTCAGGCTATTGGTCTGTCAAGGTTGGTATTGTCTACCTGACTGGCAGCTGCACCTCATTGTCTTAGGTACATCACTCACTCATTCATTGACCGAACCTGAAACTTGCAGTATAGAAAGCAGATGCTGCACCACTGAGCCACAGCCCCTCCCCTCTACAGGGAGGGTCAGGTGTCCTGACCGCTGGGACTTCTTATTCAAAAATCACCCGTGCATTTGGGACTTTGTCGGACATTTTTAAAGTCTTGGGAGAAGGGTGTGTGGCTCAGAGGCAGATAACGTGCCTTGCATACAGAAGGCCTTAGATTTATTCCCTTCTCTGGCATCTCAAAGGATCTCAGGCAGCAGGTACTGAGAAGGACCTCTCCCTGCGTGAGCTGATGATGCTGAGCTATATGGACCAATGGAATCCTGGGAAATGGACTCCGCGTCACCCACAAGCCCATGCAACAGAACGCAAGTGGCTGCTTGTGTTAGCTTCTCCAGTTGGAATCTCCACTCTCCAAAGCTGTTTTGAGCTGTTTAACCCTCCTCCTCACCATCACTCCCACCCCACGGAGTTCCTGGCCCTCATGTGGCTGGGGAGTTAGTGTGGAACAGTGGCAGGTAGATTAAGGCTCAAACCCTCTCTCCCCCATCGCTTTCCTTCTTAGCATCATCTCTTCCCCAACTTGCCCTAACTGGCCTAGGGCATTTAGTGACCCCTACGGATTTCTGTTGCTCGTGTCTCTGTGTGGCGTGTAGCTCTGCCCTGCAGTATGCATCCAACTTTTGATCCCGTGCATCCCCCAGATTCCCATGTCTTCACAAGCAGTGTGCACACAGCTCTGTTTGTACCCATATCTCATCTAAGATTTAGACCCATCTTTCTCAACAAAACCTGCACATCTCATGGTTAGACAGAGGGGGAAGCAGATGCAGCATTAAGCTCTTCTTCCAAGAGCGAACGGAGAGCAGAAATGTTAATATGAGATGTGGCTGCCTTACACTGGATTGCTTGGGAGGCTGAAACTACAGTGCTGACATGCTGGTATTTGGTCCATGGGGAAATGAGGTCCTGCTTCATAACACTTGTGGGGGTATCATAAATTTCAATAATATTAAAGAGCTTGACTCAGGAACTATAAAACACTCATCTTATTTTCTGCACAAAGCTAAGGAAGCCCCAGGGGGAAAAAACACAATTTTCGCTTCTAGGCTTCTCCCTGATTGGTACAGGCCTCTATGGCTGAAAATCCATTTTGTTTCCATACCAAGCTTGTAAGAAAACTTGGGAAAGGAAATGGAGTTTATGCCTTCACACAACTACAGGTTGTGTTTCTTAAAAGAGTCCCTGTCAAAGACGATTTGTTTATTAGTTGGGCAAAGGGCAGATACACACACAAAGATCTGATCAGGTTCTCCTTGTGATTCTCTCTTGCTGCATAGGTGTGTTATCTCATTTGGTACTCATTTAAAATATTTCTACACTGTTTTCCCCCCAAAAAAGGCCCAAGGTGGCCTACAAACAAATCTGCCATCAAGACAAACAATAAAAACAAGACAAACAATCCCACAACAGAGGAAGCTGCCTTCTACTGAATCAGACCATCAAGGTCAGTATTGTCAACTCAGACCGGCAGCAGCTCTCCAGGATCTCAGGCAGAGGTCTTGCATATCACCTACAGCCTGGTCCTTTTGACTGCAGATGCTGGGGGTTGAACCTGGTACCTTCTGCATGCCAAGCCAATGCTCCGCCACTGAACCACAGCCTCTCCCCAACATCTGAGTCAAACTCTTAAAACAATGAGCAAAGGTTATCTTTGATGCTTTTTGGGAAAAGTTTTTAATCCTTAAGGCAATCAAAACCAGTTGTGTATATGTACTATTTTATTTGTATTCGCAGTATGGGTTCCGAGTCAATTGTTAGAAGTTACATAAATAAAAATTGCTCACTGATCTACAAAACCCCCCAAACCAGTTGAGTATAGGGTGGTCCACAAATAAGGGCCATGGCATGTATGGAGGTGTTAACCTCCCCCCCAGTACTATATCCTTTATAGAAATCTCTCCCTTATGCTGCTTTAATGGAGGGGAAAGACAGATACTTTAATGACAGCTGTCTATCCAAGGGTGGGGTGGGGATGAAGATTTTCACTGGGGAAATGGCGGGGGAATATGGTTCAGTCATCCATCTCCCTCCCTCCTAGGGTTGTAGTTGCTTTGTAATACGAAAAACCCAAACAAAACTGAAGATCTGATCATGCATCTCCCATACAGTCTGTACTTTGGCCCCTGGCCTGTATAGTTTTAAATTCATCTGGCTGCGATGGAACTGCTGACTCATTTTGCTGTTCCAGCCAGTTTGGTTACATTTGAATCCACTGCTGCTAATAACTGTATTATTGACTTTCGTTGCTTTTGTTTTTATAACTTTAAAATTGTTTTTCATCCTTGTACTTATGAATCACCTTGGAGGCTACACATACCAAGAAGGCAGCGTAACTATTTCGTTCGGTTTGTCACTGGATTAAAAGAATCTTTTCTTTTTTGTAATCTATGCAAAATCTTTTTTTAAAAAGGTGATGCATAATTACCACCATCATCAATGGTCCCTCTAAGCTGTGGAGTCTTGTGAGCAAAAATTCTACTTTGTGAGCTACTAGCATTACAGTTGTGAGCAGGCTACTTTGGATACTGTATAAATTAGTTTGCTCTGGAGCCATCCTTCCTGAGCTAAGACAAAAATGTGTGAGCTGGAGGCTAAAAAACTGTGAGCTAGCTCACGCTAACTCAGCTTAGAGGGAACACTGACCATCACCACCATCACCTCTGGTTAAAGCATCTCCATTGACTGAGGGGCTTTATCTTTTACACACTGTTTTTATCGTCCACTTCTAGGTTAAGGAATGTTTTATGGGTTTTATTTTAGACCACTGAATAATGTTTTGTGTAGTTTTTATGCCCCCCGCCCGCTTGTTTTTATGGCTTCTTTTAATACTGATAATTTTTACTATTTTTGTTGTTGTTTGTAAGCTGCCGATGAGTATCTGTCTAAAAAGGAGGTAAATATCCCACCACCACCTTGGTCACCACTATAAAAATGTTTGCATACCTCCAACGTTTGACACCCGAAAGGCTTCTTGGTTCTTTGGTGCTTTCGATTTCTGGTTTCGGGGCTTGCCTCCTGCAGAACGAATACTACGGAGGTGGACCTCGGTAGCTTTGAAAAAGGCGACGGTGAACGGCTGCTTGTTCTGTGGGCCGTGCCTTCCGATAAGTCCAGCTAACTTGGGATTGATGCTTTGTCCTAAAGAGTGAGGGGGGAGGGAGGTTAGATCCAAATATGAATTTTATTGGCTTGCCAGTTATACTAGGAATTGCTGGAGCCAGACAGGCTGGCCGGCAGCTCATGTGCAAAAAGTTCCCACGGCTTTCCATATGTCTGAGGACAGCAGAGGAACCGGGCCCTGAAAATAATGATACTTTGTCTTGCGAGGAATGGCCCATTGCAACTGATTTTTGTTTTGCGTCTCACTGTGTAACAGCCGAAGCAAATGCTTCCGCCGAATGTTAAGATTTCCCTGCATTCTTGAGAGGGGTTTCTTTGAGTTCACCAACCTATAATTTGATGGGATCCTGTAAAAAGGAACCATAAAACCAAACCCAGAGGAACACTAAATGCTCATTGGAAGGTTATGAGCCTAAAATAAAATGCCTCAGTTTTAATAAAAGTTGATGCTGCTCCAGATAGATTGTATTGGACAGGAGGCAATCGTTTCATTCTTCTGAGCAGGGCTGCCAACCTCCAGGCGGTGACTGGAGATCTCATTGGATTAGGATTGATCTCCAGGCGACAAAAATCAGTTCCAGCCTGGATTGCACATTCAACCTTTTTCACGACTTTTGCAACTACTTTGCATTTACATGGCACTTTCTGCATCCTCTCCCCCCTCCCCATACCACCTATATATCTCTGGCCAGTTTCTTCTTCATACCCTCCCATGCATCTGACGAAGAGAGCTGTGTTTCTCGAAAACTTATGCTACTATAAAGTTTGTTAGTCTTAAAGGTGCTACTGGGTTTTTTCTGTCCTGGAGAAAATGGCTGCTCTGGAAGGTGGACTCTATGGCATTATACTCCATTAAGTCCCTCCTCTCCCCAAGCCCTGCCCTCCTCACGCTCTACCCCCCAAAAAATGGCCAGGTGTTTCCGAACCCGGAGCTGGCAGCCCTACTTCTGAGAGACCCAGATGATTGATGCTGCCTTCCATACTTCACAAATTTGAGTACGACTTGGCCAATTCTATAAGGGCCAGGCCATATCTAATTCAGACAGAAATTTGTTCTCCATCCCAATGACTGGGTAGGATACCCAGAGCCAAAGCCACAATAATGGCACAGTTTTAGCAAAAGCCTGAAGTGCAGCAGGCCAAAAAAAAAAGCGCTACTCTTTTGACTCAGTGGAGGGTAGAAGGCCAGGTTTCAAACATTTATTCTAGGGCTTGGTGACCTGGGGCTGGTCAGACACTCTCAGCCTAACCTACCTCCCCATTGACCTCACCGCTGACCTCAGTCTAACCTACTTCACAAATGGAGGGGAGGAGAACAATATAAGATGCTTTGGGTCCCCACTGGGGACAAAGGTGGAGTATAAATGAAATAAGTAAATAAATCCATCTTCAATGAAGAAAAACATCTGCATTAACTTAAAGGAAGACAACATCCCCATGTTCCAAGAGAAATCACTGATAGGCCAAAAAATGCACAGTATTAAACCCACATCCCTCTACGGTTGCCAGCTCTGGGCTAGGAAATATCTGGAAATTTTGGGGGTGGAGCCTGGGGGGGAACAGTTTGGGGAGTGGAGGGACCTCAGCAGGGTATGTCACAGAGTCCACCCCTTCAAAGCAGCCATTTTCTCCAGGGGAACTGATTTCTGTCACTTGGAGATCAATTGTAATAGTGGGAGATCGCCAGCCACCACCTGAAGGTTGGTAGCCCTAGACTAAACGAACCGTGTCCTTTGTTCAGACGCAAAGCAGGAACCAAGCTCTCTAGCAGCTATCTTCAGCCTACGAGGCATTTTAGGCTACAGTCCTAAAAAGGCACACCTCCTCGGGTGCAAGTCCTACTGAATTCAGCGGGCCAAAATAAACACACTGAGGCTCGGACTTGTCTGCAATGAGACAAACAGGATACAAAGCAATTCGCAGGAGGCTGACTAAACGCCCTGTGTATACTGGTGCTCCAATATATTGTCAGGGGGGGAAGCATTACAGGGCTTACGAGATGACGGACTGCCTAAGGCTTAGTGAATTACTTCAGTCCCCTCTCGCATTGCTTCGTTTTATCCAAACTTTGTAAGAGTAAACAAATAGCCTAATCCCTTTTTCCTGCTATCCTTGCGGGATCGACTTGGCCTTCACACAAAGGAATGGGAATGCCCATTAAATATGAACTAATCCCTTTCATATAATGTCAAGCAACAGTTCGAAACGACTCGCGGCTGTCCTGGTCCTCATGGTGTCAACTGGGAGGGACACCAAGGGCTGCCCCCCCCTTCCCAAAGCGATACATTCCCATCTGCCCTTATTCCTGGCTCATGCTATGACTCTCCAATGCTCCTTCTTCATCCTCCTGTTTTCATTCCCTCGAACCTTAGGGGGAAAGGGGAAGGGAAGTCAAGTCTCTGGGAACTTCCTGAGCCCCCAAGATAGACAAGGCCTTCAGAATGTTGCTAAGCAACTGCAAAGGTAGTTTCAAAAACAGCCTGGAAGAAAGAGGCATATTTAATTGCAAAAGAGAAAATCACTCAGAAATCAGAGGATCAGTCAAAGGAAGTTGACAGGTGTGCTAGAAGGGCATCCCTTCAGAAGATTCTCCTCCCTCAACAACAACAGCAACAAAAAAATCTAAAACAAGGGCTCAAAGTAAACGTAGTTCAAAGAATAAGGAACGGGGAGATACAGCCCAGGCCAAAATGATGCCAGCATGGTTAAACAGCACAATCAAGGAAACGATAAATGGCAAAAAGACTTCCTTTAAAAAGTGGAAACCTTGCCTAAATACCAAAAAAAACCTCCAAAATGCTCTGGCATAACAAATGCAAATTTACCATAACACAAACAGAGAAGAAATGTGAAAAATCAAATTGACTGCAGATATTTTAAGCTACATAAGAAGCAAAAAAAGAGGGAAGGGTTGCCAGGTCCCTCCATGTCCCCAGTGGGGGACTTTGGGGGCGTTATTGGGGTGGTGGGGACGTCCCCAACAAGATGATGTCACACAGAAGTGATGTCATCACATTGGGGACCAGTGACCTCCGCTTCTTGCCAAAAGCATTTAAAGCGTCCCTTTAAAGCGGGAAAGAGTGCCTCCAAATTGGGACCCCCGCTGTGGAATAGGGGGATCTGGCAACCCTAAAAATAAGCCAGAGAGATAATGGAAGTCAGAAAAAGAACAGGAAAATGACTAGGTAGTTGAAGAGAAATATAACTCTTTGCCTTTTGTCTACACTGCAATGTTTCAGCTTTGAAAGTGAAGTTCAAATTAGCATGCTAATGGGGCTGGATGGCATTTCCTTGTTGTTGCTTCTTTTTTGTAAAGAACTGAAGTGTAAAACCGTTAGATCTTTTAATTATAATACATAACCAATCAGTAAATGCAGTTCCATTCCCAGACAACTGGAAGACTGCCAATGTAACATGGATCTGTAACCACCCTAAGTGTTTCTGGAGTACACTGGTTTGATATTAAATGGGGGAGGTGTCAAGAGGATATATATATATATATATATATATATATATATATATATATGTGAACTCTCAGTCTGGGGCAAGTAGTGCACTCTATTCTTGGTGCTTGGGGGGGCAGCAATGGGAGGGCTTCTAGTGTCCTGGCCCCACTGCTGGACCTCCTGATGGCATCTGGTATTTTTGGCCACTGGTGACAGAGTGTTGGACTAGATGGGCCATTGGCCTGATTCAACATTGGCTTCTCTTATGTTCATATATAACTTATGTTTATATATATTCACATTATTTATGGTACAGTGGCAGGTCTAACTACATTGGACTCTCTTTCCAGCCCCAGCCCACTCCTTGGAACTGTAGTTCCAGTCTTAGCTAGCACTATCTCAGAGACTTCTGGGGCATTCTCCATTTCCTGGAGGGAGGGATATCCGGTGGCTGCAGGACACAACTTTTAGCTCCGTCAGCACCAGGAAGAGAAAAAGGAATACAAGAGAGCCTCTCTGCATTTCTTCTACAGCCACCAGGCACCCCTTTCACTAGAAAATGAGAAAAAGTCAGAGAAGCCCTACACCAGCTTCTCTACAATCACCTCCCTTTCTTGGTTGGCAGGGTGCTGTGTAACTATAATGGGGAAAGGTGTAAGAAATGGAGTCTGGATTCAAATGAACTCACACTCCAAGCTCATTTTATTGTTTCAAGTGCTGCTCTGAGAATAGAGTTGCCAGACTCCCCTGGGAGGTGGGAATTCCCTGCCACCAAGACCCCACTGCCCCACCAGCAATGGGTCTACGTCACTTCCTATGTGACCCAGAAGTGACATCATCACATTGGCGACATTGGGCAATGCTCTGGTATTTGGACAAAAACGCTACGGCAGAAGCCAAATTTACCATAGAGTTTTTGCCCAAATACCAGAGCATTGCCGGGATGTCGCAGCGTGATGACATCACTTTCGGGTTACATCAGAAGTTACATAGACATGTTGCTGCAACGTTGGTTGGGCCCTCCCTCCCACTCCTGGTTAGTCCCCCACCCACCCTATCTGAGAGCCACCTCTGAGGTTATTCCGAGGAGTTTATGATAGAGAAGCCAGCGAGAACAAGGATGCTAAGTCTAGAGAAAGAGCATTATAATGATAATGGAGGCAAGGTGCATGCTAGAGGCAGGAGAACAGGAAACAGTACTAGAGGCAAGAGAGCAGGAAATAGTAATCACAGGAGTCGGGTGCACAAATGCTCCAAAGATCAGAGCTTTGTTTCTGAGACATCAACAGGCTAAGACAAGTGATTTCCAAGCTCTCCTTAGTCAGCACAAAGGCTAGAGTTTTATTTTCTTTTTTAAAACGAAGACTGAAATAAGAGTCTATGAAATTATCAGTTTCCAGGGGAGATGGCCCCTCTATTAACCTACCCCAACAGACGGGAGGAACCCAAAGACAAGGAGACATGGAGATGCCATCTCTAGAAAGGAACAGCTATTACAGCTGGTACCTTGGGGACCTGGGCTCCCGCCTCACTTCATACAGATCCACCCCAGAATTCACATGACCTGGTCAGCTCCATGGGCCCCAACGCTGACTGGCCTTCCCGAAATTTTGTCCCCAGGAGTCCCACCCCTCTTGATAACCCTGCTGGTCACAGCTGCAAAATGGGATTGGAGGTTTGCTGGGGCTGCCATTTTCTGAAGCTTACCATCTATGCTCTCTACTGACAGCTGCAAGCCGAGATTGTGTTGCGGGTTTACCACCCAGTGGTTACTCGTTGCTGTGATATCAAACACCAGCCAACCTTCTTCTGCAGCCCAGATTGTTCGAGTGTCAAGCAGGAACAAATCTGAATCCCTGGAGAGACAAAGCCAGAAGAGAGGAAAGGATCGCTTGCAAATGTCTTTGAATTCTCTCTGGAAATACAGCCAGCCTACTAAATACAAACTAGAGCTATAAGGATGCCACTTAGTAGTTTGCAATGTACAGGTTGTACTAGACAGAAGCTGTTGCTAAATTATTTTTAATGCATTTAAATCCAGATAGCTTACAATAAGAAGCAAGAGGCATGTAGACAAAAACATGGGGGGAGTAACTCCTTGAGTTTTTAAATGTGTTTATCCATCCCCAGCAGACAACAAGAATTGTACATAAGAAAAATCTGGAATACAGAACACACATTGCTAGAGAAGAAAAATCTGGAATACAGAACACACTTTGCTAGAGTTATGTCACGTGTGCTTTCCTATTTCATTGGCGGGGGTGGGGGAGGAAGGCAGTACTCTGGAATGTATGTGAAATATTCCCAGTTTATCTTATTTATCCACTCTCATTGTTTCCCTGAGAGAGCCTGAATTCTCCCCAGAAGCTAAAATGACTAAACTGAGGCAATCGATGGTCACACTATGAGAAGACAACAGTCACTGGAAAAGTCAACAATGCTAAAAGGCAGCAGGAAAAGAGGAAGGCCCAACGTGAGATGGATGGGCTCCATCAAGGAAGCCAGGGACCCCAGTTTGCAAGACCTGAGCAAGGCTGTGAACAAGAGGACATTTTGGAGGATATTAATTTATAGGGTCACCATAAGTCAGACTCAGTGGCACTTCATACGTACACAAATGCACATTGTTTCTCTAATATGCCCTTTCAACATTATTTGCATTTTTAAAAAATGAAGTTTTATTCTGGGAATAGTTACTTAGCCAATCAGGGATCACACAGCCAACACGATAAGGTCATGATGACGCTACATGGCAGCCAGTCACATATTGACTACAAAAGATGGCACAACCCAACTGAGAATGACAGCAAGGCTTCCTGAAACAGCTCTCTAAATGGATGCATGCCTTTGGTTGCTTTCACCAAAGGGGAAGGCACTTTCCCCTCTAAATATACAGCCAAAATAACCAAGTGATAATATCACCCTCAGTCTATGCAAATATCAATACAGGCCCCTTTTATGGATTCTTTTGTGGCTACTTGTTCTTTCGAAGGCACACACACAAACACACACACTGAAATTGCAATCTAACCACAAGGGGGAAAAAAATGTTTTTTCAATGGCCGACCCTCGATTTTACCATTTACAGGAGTGCATTGATAACAAAATAGCCGTGAAAGGGAGGAAATGCCACCCACATGGATTTGAGGATCCCAGGGCTTGAACGAGGGAGGAAGGGCGATCACACAAACGGTGAGCAAACAACCCTCCAGCTTGTAGCACTGGTACAGTTACATTCCAAAGTTTGGTCTACCCAACTGTAAAAGCTGGATTAAAAGCTCGGTATAAATGATACTGCTCATATAGGTCGTGCCAGTATCGACGGAGACGTTGCAGTTGTTTGTGCCAGCTCACTAATTGGATATTTAAATACCCCAGCTTCATTTAGAGGGCCCGTTTTGCTGACTCGCCTGCTTCATCTTGCCAAACGTCTCGTGTGCACTTTGCATAGAGATTTGCGTAACTAATTGCTTTGTAACCATTCCAGCACTGGCAAAAAAAAACACCTCAGATAAGACCATCTGCGTGGTCACGAGAAGGATTTACTTAAAGCTTTTCTTAATAACAATTACTAGAAGTAAGAATGTGCAGTTAAATGTTTATTAATAATATCTGAACTAAACAATGCTCATTCATAAACAGGTTAAATGAGTGGAACACTTGTGGCAGTGGGAAAAACTGAGCCAGTGTGGTATATCGGATTAGTATCCGGGAGACCCAGGTGCGAATCTCCACTCATACCATGGAAGCTCACCAGGTGACCTTGGTCCAGTCACACTCTCTCAGCCTAACCTATCTCACAGGATTCTTTGGGGATAAAATGAAGAGGAGAATAATGGCATCTGCAGAGACAGATGGCACAGTATAGTGGTTAGTGTTGGATTAGAACAGGGCTGTCAGTTGCCCGCCCACCAGTGTTCCCTCTAAGCTGAGGTAGTGTGAGCTAGCTCACAGTTTCTTAGTCTCCAGCTCACACATTTTTGTCTTGGCTCAGGAAGGGACGGCTCCAGAGCAAGCTAATTTATGCAGTAGCCAAATCGCTTGCTCACAACTTTAATGCCAGTAGCTCACAAAGCAGAATTTTTGTTCACAAGACTCCGCAGCTTAGAGGGAACATTGCCGCCCACTGTGAGCAACCTCCCCTCCCCTGCTTACTCTCAGGCAACTGAACAGCAGGAGGAAATGGAGGGGATGAAGCCACGGATGCAGTGATATCACTTCCAGTTACCACACCCAGAGCACTCTAGGAATTTCCCCAATCTCTATGGTCTTTAGAGACTGGGAAAATTCCTGGTTCAAAGGCAACATCGCTTCCAGGTGATCATTCGAAAGTGATAAAGCTGAGTCAGTGATGCCCCTCCCTCCAAGCACCACTGCCCCAAAGCTACCAGGAGTTACTGGGAAAAGGCTGGCAACACCAGATCAGGCCCTGGGAAACTGGGTCTGAGTCCCCACTCTGCCATGGAAATTTCCCAGACAAACTCAGGCACCTCACACTCTAGCCTAACCTACCTCTCTCTGGGTTCTTATTGTGATGATGAAGTGGAGAAGGAAGGAATGATGTGATAAGTTGTTTGGGGGGACTGGGATATAAATAAAATATTAATAATCAGCATTTGACCTGCAGACTGAAGGGGGACAATGACTGACTGAGGACGTGAGGTGCCTTCTACTTGTTTATTTTCTTTAAAAGCTGCCATGGGGGAATCCAAATCAAGCGTCCATTCAATACTGAAGGGGGCGGGGGGGGCAGAACAAACCAATATGCGAAGTGGCTGGTTGGCTCAGACTGAGCCGGCTGAAACTGAATCTGGTGAAGATGGAGGTCTTGTGCCTGAGTCGGAGCGGTTCGGGGGTGGGGTTCCCACTCCCGACCTTCGGTAGGACACCATTGGTGCCAGCGCTGGAGGTTAGGAGTCTGAGAGTGCTCCTGGATGCCTCCTTAACAATGGAGGCCCAGGTAGCAGCCACTGCTAAGTCGGCCTTTTACCATCTTTGGCTGATTCTGCAGTTAGCTCCCTTCCTCGGCCATGACGACCTGGCTACAGTGATCCATGCGATGGTCACCTCGAGACTAGACTACTGTAACGCTCTCTACATGGGGCTGCCCTTGTCGCAAATCCGAAAGCTGCAGCTAGTGCAGAATGCCACGGCCAGGCTTGTGATGAGTCTTCCTAAATGGGAACACATCCAGCCTGTGCTGAAGGCACTGCACTGGTTGCCAATAGCATACCAAATTCGCTTTCAAGGTGCTGGTATTGACCTTTAAAACCCTATATGGTCAGGGTCCGACATACCTGTGGAACCGCCTTTCCCCATATATATCCCAGAGAGCACCATGGTCAGAAACAGAACATCGACTGACCATTCCTGGCCCTAAGGATGCCAGGCTCGCGGCCACCAGGGCCTTTTCAGTGGCGGCTCCACACTGGTGGAATGAGATCCCGGAAGAAATCAGGGCCCTGCAGGACCTTTTGCAGTTCCGCAGGGCCTGCAAGACATAGCTCTTCCACCAGGCTTTCAATTAGGAGCCGCCACACCACCACCACCACCATCTGTGGTCGACTCTGTTCTGGGGGGGGATTGTGTTATTCTACCGCACCAAGCCGGTGAAAACTGTTAGTACACCATCTGAATCATTCAAAGATTACCATCAAAGATTACCATCACTAGCACTTTAATTGTTAATTGTTGGATTGTTTTTAATGCTTAATGGTAATGTATGTAAGTTGTTTTAAATTTTGTACATGGTTTTTATGCTACAGTGTACCAACTAGTATAAGCTGCCCTAAGCCTGCTCACGGGGAGGGCGGGGTATAAATTGAAACAAACAAACAATACAATAAATAAATAAATAAACCAGAGTGGGAGGAAAAAGGCTGAAACTGACCAAGAACAATGAGGTAAGGCCAGGGGGTGGATCAACTTAGTTCCCTCTAACTATTCCCCCCTCACAGCCCCCACAGCTGAGGCTTCTAGCCAAAAGAACCCGCTGAAAAGCAAATTAATGCTGCTGCCTGCCCATTTTGTAAATGAAAATGTTTATAAAATGGAGATGCTGTCTCCTATCTGTCTGATATACAGAAGGGGGGGATCCCTTGGGTGAGGGGTACAACCCTGAGAATGTTGGCGGCGGCGAGGATAAAATACATTCCTTATGAAAAACAAGGTCACATGGATGTCCCAGTCCTGAGAGTTTTAAAACTGTATTTTCTTCTTAAAATGACCAAAAACACCCTGAATCCAAATTAGGCTTTTTGTGAAAAACACTAATTAGTGCTATTATTTGTATGAACCACCCTTTTATATATATATATATATATATATATATATATATATATATATATATATATATATATATATATATATATATAAAAAGCATGGTGCGTTTTTGTTTTTAATGAGAGAGAGAAGATGGTTCCTGCTTTATGGGTTGACAACCTAATTTAAACACAAACAAAAGGGGGGGGAATCCAGACTGCATGAAAATGTGAAGAAGAGAAGGCAAAAAATCTTTGAGTGGGATACAGGATAGCTGAAACAAATGAAGGCATTTTTAAAGGGGAGGAGAGAGAGAGAGAGAGAGAGAGAGAGAGAGAGAGAGAGAGAGAGAGAGAGAGAATCAGGCCTCCCACGTGCCAGATAATGCGGGGGGAGGGGAGGGGAGGCTATTTGCTCCGTCACAATTTAACCTGCCACTAAGCAATCAAACATGACGGCGGTAAACCGGTGTTTTTTAGTTGGCGTGTGTTTCGGGCGCGCTTCAACGAGGGAGCACGGAGGGAATAGGAGCGCACTGGAGCGATCACAGAGGAACCTGCATCTGCGGGCCGTCGCAAACCCCTTTGGTAGTGCACTTTCGCTGGTAGTTTTTAACTGTGCTTCTTCGGCGGTAAGAAACGGGTTGCCGACGGGCGCAGGACGCTTGCCAGATGTTCCCCTGTGATCGCGCCAGTAAAATCCACCTGACATTCGTGCCTATCCCACGGCTACTTCTCTGTGTGACCAGGGCCTCAATTGTGCAAAGTACCAGCGAGTAAAGAGTTTCACAGATAAGGAGCAATAAGAGGAAAAACTCACCAAGGTGTAAACTAGAGGAAGAGATACAAAGCTTATGGACAAAGAAGAACACAAAGACACAGGAGAATACAGACAAATTCACCATTGGGAGATAACCAGGAGCTAAAATACATATTTTAATGTATTTTAAATGTATTTTAATGTATTTAATGTATTTTAAATGTATTATAATGTATTTTAATGTATTTTGTGGCTGTATTGTATATTAGTCTACTGTAAGCCGCCCTGAGCCGCCTCGGCGGGAGGGCGGGATACAAGCCTAACAAATAAATAAATAAATAAATAAAATAAAGATGGAAAACATTTAAAACTAAGCACAAACATTCTCCTGCCCATTTCCCCCCTTCTGAGAAAAATCTGATGGGTTGGCCCCTACTTTGCTGTCAGATGGATAAGAGGCCCCTTGTTATCCCTGAAAATGTCACAGGCAAGGATCATGGGACTGCTTGGTTAAAAGCCACACAGGGCAGAGCTTCCAGTGAGGAGGGAAATGGGATGGGATTGCCAACTCCAGGTTTGGGAAATTGCTGGAGATTTGGGGGTGGAGCCTGAGGAGAGCAGTGTTTGGGGAGGGACCTCACCAGGGTACAATACCATATAGTCCACCCTCCAAAGCAGCCATTTTCTCCAGGGAAACTGATGCCTGTAGTCTGGATATGTTGTAATTTTTAGAAATACCCAGGCCCAGCCTGGATGTTGGTTACCCTTAGAATAGGGTGAGGTCACTCGCTCTTGAGCCAGCAGGATAGGTGTTAGGCTTCAACCCAACATTTCCGGAATGATCAACAATATTCTTAATCTAGACTACTCCCAAAAAGTTGCTTGGTGCATGCCTCTTCACCTCTAGCCCCTAGCCGAACTCCTTAGGGCTGCCTAGTGGATGGACCAGCTCTGTCAAAGACACTAAAATGTTATAAGGAAGGCCAAGCACCAAAGAATAGATTATTTTGAATTATGGTGCTGGAGAAGATTCTTGAGAGTCCCTTGGACTGCAAGGAGATCAAATCAGTCGATCCTAAAAGAAATCAACCCTGACTGTTCCCTGGAAGGCCAGATCCTGAAGCTGAAGCTCAAATACTTTGGCCACCAAATGAGAAGGGAGCATTCACTGAAGAAGACTCTGATGCTGGGAAAGACTGAAGGTCAAAAAAGAAGGGGACGGCAAAGGATGAGATGGTTAGACAGTGTTATCAAGGCAATGAATCTGAAATTAAGTAAGCTCCGGAGCATGACGGAAGATAGGAGGGCCTGGCATGATGTGGTCCATGGGGTCATGAAGAGTTGGACCCGACTGTGCGACTGAACAACAACAAAATACTAGTAATACTGTGGATTCTTTAAGGAGACAACTGTTAAATGTTTGCTCCTCTTCTTATACTGAGATTACTGAAACCAAAATACAAGCACACAGTCATACTAATATTCAGATATATGGTAATACCTGTCCCCAGTTAGGGCACTCGTGCAAAATGGTGAGTTTGTTGGACGCACGAGAGAGGGCCTTTTTCAGTGACAGCCCCACAATTATGGAACAGTCCCCCAGCCTGGCCCCTTCGCTTTTGACCTTCAGGAGGCAGCTGAGGACAATGTTATTTAGGACTGCATCGGATTAAAGCACTTGTAAGCAGTGATTTTAAACTGGGGTTTTAAATATCTTTATGCATTCTATCTTCTGTATTTTCTTTGCACTGTAAGCTGTCTTGAGTGCCGCAAGGAAGAAAGGCGGCTAATAAATGTGCGGACTCTAATCTGGGAGAACCAGGTTTGATTCCCCACTCCTCCACTTGCACCTGCTGATGTGACCTTGGGTCAGTCACAGGCTCTGGCACCGCTGTTCCTGAAACAGCAGTTTGTGTTAGAGTTTTCTCAGCCCCACATACCTCACAGGGTGTCTGTTGTGGGGAGGGGAAGGGAAAGGAGTTCGTAAGCCGCTCTGAGACTCCAAGTGAAGGGCGGGGTACAAATCTTCTTCTCTTCTTTCTTCCAGGCCTTGCCTTTTGTCTATTGCCTCAACCATTCTGCTTTCTCTCATGGGCTTGGCCCAGCCTGTCAGGGGCAGAGGTTAAGATGCTGAATTGCAGACCAGAAGGTCGGTAGCTTGGCATGTCGAGACCAGAGTGCCATGTGACGGAGTGAACTCCCATCTCTGGCCCCAGCTCCTGCCAACTTAGCAGTTCGAAAGCAAGAAATTGCAAGTAGATAAATAGGTACTGCTTTGGTGGGAAGCTAACAGTGTTCTGTGCACCTTGGCATTTAGTCATGCTGGCCACATGACCACAGAAACGTCTGCGGACAATGCTGGCTCTTCGGCTTGGAAATGGAGATGAGCACTGCCCCCTAGAGTCGGATTCGACTGGCTTTCAAGCAAGGGAAACCTTTACTAATCCTCGCAACACCACCCTTCCAGGTTGGGCAGAGGCCCTTCTCTGCCACCACCTCTAATCCCTGGCACCCCATGAGGCCTGCCTTCTAAAGTGTTGGCCTGTGCAGTGTCAGGCAGTTGCCAGGGCGATGCCCACACACATCTGCTGCAGCAGGGATATGGGCTAGTCCCTTAGCAAGAATACAGACCCCTACAGGCGTAAGCCTGCTCCCTTCCTGGCTCAGGTCCCTGCTGCCAAGTCAGTTGAGGCCTTAAGGTCCTAAACAGTAAACTAAACATCACTTCCTGGGAAAGAACAATCCCTGGCAGAATAATCAGGATATTTCAAGTGGTCGGGCTACTGGTTTAACTTTCTGACAAATAAAGAACCAAGCCCATACTATCAGTCCCTCAAACACATTAGACGCCTTGAAAGAATGCAATTAAGGGCATTTGAATTTCCCACCAAAACCCTCCAGCTCAATACGGTAACTAAGTCCTAATCTCTGCTTTAATACCTTTTCTCTGTTTCTGCTCTGTAAACATTCCTAGGGCCCTGGATTTTCTCTTCTCATATTTGGCCAATTTAGCTGTTTACTTTGGCACGCGTTTCCCCGTTGCCAATCAGCTGGCTGGTGGGGGGAAATCCCACCCCCCCATGGCCCTGAACACAGCATGATGACATCAGCTGGAAGTGACATCGTCACAGAGATGCCGTTGCACAGGGATGCTCTAGTTTGGGGGCAAAACTCTATGGTATTGAAGGCGTTTTTACCATAGAGTTTGCCAAAAAACTAGAGTATCTCCATGTGACATTGGTAATATCATCATGCCGCACTGCATCATGCGGCCCTGCCCATCCTCTTGGAACACTCCCTCCCACCCACCCCCGCTGGGAAGCAGATAAGACCTGGCAACCCTATGTTTACCTGTTAGCACACCTTGCCCACTTCCCTCTTTCAAAGTTGGGGGTGGGCAGGAGAAAGCAATTTTTTTGTTTTGAGACCCTATGACTGAAGAAAAATCAGTCCCCAAATTGCACTTTGACCTACTCAAGGCTACCTCTAGTTTTGTAATCAGCAAAGTACCTGCATCTAAACAACTTGCCAGTTCTACTTTCCTCTGGGTTATACTTTTGGATTTTACTAGCTGCCTGGACACTGAGATTCCTGGCCAAGTAACTGGACTTTTGCTGGATCTGCTCATATAGGTAGCTGCAGCCCTCAATTATTCCCTTTCACTCTACCTCCTTGGCTTCTATTCTTGCATGAGTTAGGTAAACTGCACAATGTATGTAAGGTTGCATGGAATATTTGATGCTTAAAGAGGGCATCCTAGCGCTTGGTATTCTTGCTGAATGGTTGATGTTATTTTTTACTGTTTGCCAGTTCTTCAGCCCAACCACATGCACTACTCTGATCCATAAAAATTGGCCTCTTTCAGATAGCCTTTGTAATCCATTTTGGTAGCCGGTTGCTAATGGATTTTTTGGTGTCATTTCAGACACAACTGTTTTAGCAACCAACTGCTAATGGATTTTATTTAGCTTTTCATACAAAGCCACTTGCAACCAGTTGGCAAAGTGTGTTTCAACCATTCTTCAGGTAAATTACTTTCTTCCATTTTACCTCTACTTTGTGCTTCTGAATTGCTGTGGTATGCTGTTTACAATGTCTGCAATGCTTCCAGTAGCACTGCGCTCCCTCCCACTGCCATTTTTCACCACACAATCTCCCTCAAACGTTTTTTTAGTTGAGTGCTACAGCGGTACCATTGAGATGTCTTTGCACCACTGAGATACATTGAGATTGCGGCAGTTGTTACATGGATACAGGAGGAGAGAAGTAGCTTATTGGGCAGTGGGTGCTCAGGGCATCAGTGACTCGTGTTACAGAAGCTGCTAAAAACAACCGCAATCTCAATATATCTTAGTGATGCCAAGGCATCTCAATGGTGTTGCTGTAGCACTGAAGCACCATATTGGTCTAGCACAATAGCGCTCAACTTAGAATGTTCAAAAAAAGTTTGAGGAAGATCGTGAGGTGAAAAAAGGTGGTGGTGGGGGAGCACAGCAGTATTTGTAATGGCCGGATCATTTCAGAGACAGCTCATTAACAGAATGAGATTTGCTGTATGAAACTTCTGTCCCTATATCACTTTACTTGGAACTGGGCCAACAATGGATAACATTTGGTTTAGAATGCCAATGTGAAAGGGGCCAAAGCCTCTAATTCACTCTATCTTCATTCTCGGTATTCCTTCCAGGCTTGTTGGTTCTTCATGATTTTGTCAACAGCTCACAATACTGTTTCAGGGCACTCTATCCAGAGTGAAGGTGCATCTTTTATGCTGGGTGCAAAGCTTAAACTGGCAACTCCCTTTAGTATGATGGTGAAGAAGGAAGGTTTTCTTCCTTAGGTTGCTTCAGTGTGATTTGGGCTCAAACCAGAACATGGGTCAAAATCATTATGTCCCTCCATGGCCTTATAGTAGGTAAACAACTTATATTACAACATCAGAGAGATAAATGCCCACCTCCCATAATTCAATGGATCATGGACTTCATACCTTATAAATATTTGAGCGTATGTCACATAGACAATTGCATATGGACTTATTTTTAGATATTTGGAAACTTTTTCTAAGCCTTGTAAAAAATTTTATTATTAAAAAGTGTGTCACATGGTTTCACCTGCACAGTGGATCTAGCCTAAAAACACTGTCCTCTAGAGGGAAATGCTTCCTACAAAGAGGCTGAGTGAGTAGGAAAAGAGGGGGTAAACTCCAAGGAGAGAAGAAGCCAAGGCATTTGTTTCTCCTGATGATGTGGATAATGTCTAAAGAAGAAATTCCTGAAGAAAACAGACTGTGGAGACGGAGAAAGGCAGTTAGCAGAAGAGTGGCCATCTTCTCAGGAGAACTTTCAGTCCTGGAAAAGTGTGGCTTCTCGTTGACTGTGAGGAAAAGTGGCTTCTTGGTGACTGTGAGGAAAAGTGTCTAGAAGACTTTCTTTTCTTCTTGCCCCAAGTTTGGAACTACCATTACTTTTATCCACACTGTTTATTAAAGTTCCCAGTCTGACCCTTCTGTTCCTCTCATCTTTCAACAAACCTTATTTGTTTAAGTGTGTTCAGGTTTTGAATGGGGCATCCACAATCCTGGAACTTTTACAGAAGCTTATGTGTAAACCTGCCACCATTGTTGTCACATTTGTACTACTACTACTACTACTACTACTACTACTAGAATCACACTGTACATGGCTCCCCCCCCCCGACCACACACAGTAGCAGTGGGAGCAACAGATACTATGCTCTTGCTTAAACTGAGCCCCAGGACTCACCTAGCTCTCCTCTGTACCTGGGAAAGACCAGTTGTAGCAGGCAAAAGCTGCTGTCATTTCTGATCACCTCCTTGAGTAGCTCTCGGTAAGATTCTGAGGAAATTCTGGTACCTCAGAGAGAATTATATCCTCTGGCAAGAGTGAATCCTGTGGACGACAGTGTTTCAAAAACTTTCCAGTAGTTTCCATTAAGGAGACCACACAGCTTGCTAAGCCAGGTTCCTGAGACTGAAACTCATCCTCAGGCTCTGAAGTCCTGAGTTGACTAGGCTGCTCGCACAGGAAGCAAGGATGGGGACTAGACTGCTCCCAGACTCATATATTGACGTCTTATGCAGAGTTTCCAGAAGTGAAAAACTTATGTGCTTCCTTCACTACTTGACTCAACCCATCTCTGTTACCCACAAATCATGACCATTAAAAAAAAAAAAAATGGGTGGGGGTCTGACTTGCTTTCTTACCCCCACCTCCCGCACCACCCCGGCAGAGGGGAAAATCAACCACTTCTTAAAATCTACCGCTTTTTATTATTAACCTTACTCGGAAGAAGCCAGCCTTTAAAAGAAAATTCCCAGGCCCACACGAACGCATGATGCATTCAACTGCACGCCATGAGTCAGCCTGGGAAATTGTATAATGTGTTTTGTTTTCCTGCAGTTAGTTACAGTCCTGTGCAAACAGCAGGCCCAGAGGGGAAAACCCTCCGCAAGAGAGATCAAAGGGAGTCATCCTTCCCGCACACATTTGAAACATTCCTGCCCTGGTGTCCAATAATTTACTCTCCAGCAATAATGGATTAACACTGCCTCTTCTAGCCTCCAACAAGTAGGACACAGAGCCAAGCAGAGCTGGAAGAAGAGCCTCCAGTGATCTTCATGTCACAGAACTCCTTCCAAGTTAAACAAATCACTCGTCCCATCTGGTTTGTGACTAGAAAATGGCCCTAATTATTACTAATTCAGTGCCATGTGCACAGAAGACATAAGGCAATGCGGAATTGAGGAGTACATCAGGGTAAAAAAATAAGGCACACTAACAATGTCTAAGCAGAGGGGCAGATTTCTCTGCAGACGGACTTCAGTGGATTTATTAGAAGGGATCTCTCTGCTTACAACTGCCCTGTGATTCCCTGGGCTAGAGAGACATTTTAGTTTGCTTTATAGTTAACCTTGAGCTATCAGGACTTCCAGTAGGGCTGCCGGTCTCCAGGTGGCAGCTGGAGATCTCTTGAGATTACAACTGACCTCCAGGTGAAAGAGATCAGTTCAACTGGAGAAAATGGCCATTTTGGAAGTTGGACTCTGTCATTATACCCCATTGATGTCCCTCCCCTCTCCAAACCCCACCCTCCTCAGGCTCCGCCCCCAAAATCTCCAAGTATTTCCCAACCTGGAGTTTGCAACCCTAGCTTCCAGTCCATAATGCGTACAGCTCAACTACAACATCAAGAAGAGCTCTTACATGCATTCAACAATTGCAACAGAACCAGGTCTCAAATCTAGCCTTCTAGCATTCAAAGCGGGAGCCCAATCCAGAGACAGACTGGGGGACAGGGAGGATGGCCGGCCATTGTGTCGGTGGCATGATGTCACTTCCAGGTTTGCCACAGAACTGACATTACACCATGGATACAACATTGGGTTGGCTTGTTTTTTGCTTATTTCTCCCTCCCCCTGCCCTACTGAGCAGCAGCTGAGGTCAAGGGCTGCCACGGGGAAATGAGGGAAGCCATCTGTAAGACTTGTGGAAGGGAAGGCTGCAACTAACCCCTCTAAATGGCCTTTGACAAAATGAGTTGTTAAAACAGAATTCAGGTTCCTATGTGATTCAGTAAACCTTCGCCTGGAAAACCTGTATGCTACCCCCTGTTCTTGGCCTAACGTTCCTGCTGACCCAACAAGGCCCTCACTCTTGAGCTCTGTTATGACTTTTTGCTTTCCTCTGAATGTTACACCTAATGTTTGTCCTGTGCTGAATCTGTGTCTATCAGAGGTTCTGCTGCAGGGGCACCTACTCATGCTCCCACACCCACACCACTGTGGCAGAAAGCAATGGAATTTTTTGAGTATTCCTTCTCTCTGTCACACACACACTGAACAGGTTAGTGTGTACAAAACCAACAGACCCAGTTCTCACTACAGCTTTTTGGAATGGACTTCTAACTTAGGGCTGCCAACTCTAGGTTGGGAAATCCCTGAAGGTTTGGGGGTGGAGCCTGGAAATAGCAAGGGTTGGGGGGGAACCTCGGTGGGGTATATGCCCCTGGCATATATGCCCTATATGCCTCTAGGGTATATGCCCTAGATGCCCCTGGAAGAGCGTTACACTCAGGAAATAAGAACTTCCTGGTGGTCCCTGGCCTGAGAGAAGTTCAGCTGTCTTTGACCAGGGCCAGGGCTTTTTCAGCCCTGGCCCCCACCCGGTGGAATGCTCTCCCAGAAGACATCAGTGCCCTGTGGGAGCTGTTATGATTCCACAGTGCATGCAGGGCAGAGATGTTCTGCCAGAGGGCAGCAACGGGGGCAGTCTTTGGCACTCTCACACAAGTCCCTGTCCCTCATGACCCCTCCCCCCCCCGGGAAGCTGGGTTGTTGGAACTTTCTCTGCCATCTTACATATGCTGTATTTTTGCCATTTTTGATTAAGTTGTTTTATATATATTCGTATTTTGGTCTGTTTGAATTTATTTTAATCTGAGATTCTATCTCGACTCATATTTCCTCCCCATCATGTGAGCCTAGGTCAACAAAGGGCTGATGACCTTCAAAGCAGCAGCAGCATATTTCTTGAGGAATGAATGGGCTTTCCTGGAATCTCAGGTGAACCAGGAAGTAAGGCAGAAAAACTATAAGACGAGGACATCTCTGGGTAAAGATTCCTCTCTCCTAAATTATGGTAGGAGAGAAGACTCAGAAGTGGGGCTGGGGGGGCGGGAGGGGAGGCTTCTTTCCCAGGCCTTCTCATCTCATCAGGGTGAACCTTCTTTAAAGCTGCAGGCTGTAAGAAATTCTCTCTTGAGCTTCTAGCAGGGAAAGCAATTAAGAACATAAGAAGAGCCCTGCTGGATCAGACCTGTGGTCCATCTAGCCCAGCATCCTGTCTCACACACTGGCCAACCGGTTCCTCTGGCTAGCCAACAACAGGGCATAGAGGCTGAGGCCTTCCCCTGGTGTTGCCTCCTGGCTCTGGGATGCAGAGGTTTAGTGCCTCTGAACATGGAGGTTCCCCTCAGTCACCAAGGCTAGTAGCCACCAATAGACCTATCTCCATGTACCTATCTAATCCACTTTTAAGGCTGTTTATTCCTGTGGCCAGTTGTACTTATCCCTCTGTATCCAGATACCTCATGAGTCAGCACAGATCTCAACCAGGGGCGGGTTTCACTTTTTCCTGTAGGGTGTGGCCTGGTTCATGTTGACCCAGAGGCTGACCTGCAGAATAGCTGATGCTTGTTCATGTCTGTATTGTGATGGTTATGCCTGGGAACTGGGGAGAGGAGAGGGCCAGTATGCAGAGAAACCTCCCTTGAGACAGGGAGATGGGAGATGGAATTCAGTGGAACTTCTAGTCCCACCAGCCCTCCGATGGTGTGAAGTTATGAACTGGTATTCTAATTCTCCTATACCTCATTTTCACTTTGCTGAAAAGTTGGAGGGCAGGGCAGCTTTCATAAATAAGCCGCCACATGCAGGGTTGTCAGGTCTGTCGGACTAGCTGACAGGTGATGGGGGTGAACTTAACAGAAATGAGGAGGGAAGAAACTGGAAATAAACATGACATTGGGTGGGGGGGATGCTCTGGGCTTCTACCATAGAGTTTTATCCAAAAACCAGATGCCTAAGTCACTTCCGGGTGATGTGGGCACATCGCATTTATTTCTGGCTTATTGCCTTTTTGAGGAGGTAATGGGTGGGAGGCAGAGAGGAGCGCCTGAAACAGGGGGAACCCCATCCATACCGGGGGTGGGTGGGTGGGCGGGTCTGGCATCCCTAGCCACATGGCCAAATCCATCCTCCACACACACAGCAACAGCTGGAGTGTGTATTCAGAATATGCAGTGCGTAATCTCTCAAATCATGGGATGCATGGACAAGATAATATTCACAGCTTCATACATAACTCTTTGGAATACTTTATTTCAGAAATCTATGTGGATTTTCTTGCCACCTTGGATTTCTTTAAAGAGGATGTAACCCCTATTCAGCGAAGGAGGATTTGGTTTCCCTGATCTTAGATTCTATCACCAGGCACATTAATTGACTTGTACTAATTATTGGGATCACTCCTTGCATTTGGAGTATCCATCCTGGGCTCTTTTGGAGGCTTCTTATCTGGTGCACCTCCCTAACTGGAATGCATCAGAATTCCTGCTGAAAGCGGGGAGGGCGGAATATAAAGATTATAAATAAAATAATAAAAAATAATCTACTTAAAAAATATGACATGTAAAGTCTCAGGAATGAATGGAATAAGGAGCTAGATTGCCCTATTTTGCCAGAGCAGTGGGATACGGCCTTAAAGTTCATACTTGCTCTCTCTATGGATCTTAAGTTGTGACTTATTCAGCAAAAAAAATATGTTTAGGATACGTTGGACATCACAGTGACTCTTTAGTAAATGACTGAATGAAGTGTCCAATTGTTGTAACTTACAGGATCTATCTATCCATTTAAAATATGCTTTGGATGTGTCCAGGCCTTTGGTTTTTCTGGAAGGAAGTTACTACTCTTATCCGTTTCGTATTAGAATGTTCACTGATTTTTGAGGATGCTTATTAAACTATCTGCCCATCTCTTAGAGGCTAACCGGTGGTCAATGAAAATGGACCCTCCATGCCCTTACTACAGTTAAAAAGCTTTTATTCCAACATTAGCGCCAACACTCTGGAATGAGCTCCCCAGTGAGATCAGGGCCCTGTGGGACCTCCAGCAATTCCACAGGGCCATGTAAACGGAGCTTTTTTGCCGGGTGTTTCAGTAGGAATGATACTATATCGGCTGAGCACCACTTGCACTTTACTTATTATATGACACCACCACATTTAAATGGTTTTAACTGCATTTATTTTGGAACTGAGTTTGGTCATTTTATGTATGTATTTATGTTGGTTTTATGGTTGTATGTAAGCCACCCTGAGCCGCTTCGGCGGAAGAGCGGGATAGAAGTTGAATAAATAAATAAATGCCCACTTCCTGTAAATCAATGGATTGAGGATCTGACAAGTTTTTCAACATAGATGACAATTGTGCATGGAGAAACTTATATGTAGATCTGCTACCACTGCGGTTATATTTTTGTTTCTACTTTATATATACTCTCCCCCCCCCCTTTAATTAATTGCTGGATTTTAAATTTTCCTTCATTTTTCCTGTTTTTAAAAAAATTAAAATTAAAAGTGGGGTGCATCCTACCCCTACCAAGCAAATCCACTGAGCAAAGTATTTATTTATTTATTTATTTATAAATATTGTTTTAGACCCACCGGCTCACGTTTGGCTCTTCTGTTGGAGGAGAAGCCCCTAATTTGGAGGAAAGCTCCTTAGACTGGAAGAAGCCTGGATCCCCCCCAAAGCGTCATAATAAGATTTTACTCAGATGTTGGATTGCTAATAAATTTGCACCTCGTCAACGAAACCAGCTTATTCGCTCTGCTGACCCATGACTCTTTTACTTCACTTAACACCCACACACTAAGTGATCACCCACATGCGTGAACAGGTGGTCACAGATCCAAAGCTTCTGTATCATTTCACACAGTATCTTCTCAGGACACCTTCGTCTCAGCTCTTCCATGGCCTCAGTTCACACATTCAGAATGAACCCCCAAATGAGGACAGAGGGCCAAATATGCATGTGTGGGAAACAGCCCCCCCATATCAAATTGCTATAGATGCTCATTAATTTAAACTAAGTATTATTCATCACTGGCTCATGTTGGATGTTTCTCCACCCCCACCCCCACCCCTTCAGGCACTCACCTTCCTGGGTGTTCTTGGAGAACCTGGTAGACACTAATCTGGAATGTTTCATTATCAAAGCGTTCTCTGATGTAGTCCTTGTAAATCCGAAACTCGGCAGCTGTTACTGCTTCACCCTCAGGGATCCTGGAGAGGTCAAAGCGGAACTCTCGGTGATGGCTGCGCTGGTGATAGAACTCCCTGTCGTGCTCCACTGCAAAAGCGGACAACCAATCCATTAGCACCGATGCTTTTTAGTTCCTCCAAAATTATCATTGTCAAATCTAATAGCAAACTGACTGGCCCCTATACAGATAATAAATGCAGTAAACTAGGCCGGACACAGATAAAATAGGGAGCCGCTACCAATTTGAGGGACCCTTCTAGGCATGCCAGGCAGAAACCCAAACGTTGTTGCATAACCAAAATGAAAACAAAAATTTAAGAATTTAAGGCTGACTAAGGACTGAAAATTCTCCTGATGGGATGGAATACTGAATACAGCTGAGCAGAAGAAGGAAGAGGAGGAGATTAGATTTATACCCTGTCCTTCACTTGGGAGTCTCAGACCAGCTTACAATCTCCTTTCCTTTCCTCTCCCCACAACAGACACCCTGTGAGGTAGGTGGGGCTGAGAGAGTTCTCTTGTGAACTGTCCTTGAGAGAACAGCACTGAGAGAACTTATGACTGGCCCAAGGTCATGCCAGCAGCTGCATGTGGAGGAGTGGGGAATCAAACCCGGTTCTCCCAGATTAGAGTCCGCGCTCTTAACCACTTCACCAAACCCATGACCATCCAGATGGATCAAGGCGACCAATAGGATCCACACATCACTGGATACTGAACTATCAAAATAATTCACCTGAATTTCCCTGTACAGACAAGATAATCCATGAGGTAAATGATTATGAAATACCCAATTGTGTAGGGATCCAGCTCAAGTGAAAGGGGACAAAAGACAGTCAGGAGCTCTAGAGGGGAAGAGTTTGAGGATGCAAAATTGTTCCTCCCTGGCTTCCAAGCTTGTTCCATATACTAGCAAAGTGGTATATCTGCACGTGAACTTTCCTCATTGTGGAAAGAAAAGACAGTTAATATAGGAGGACAAAGCTGGTCAGTATTACATGCAAGGATGCCATTCGGATGACTCATGGAATTCTCCAGAGTAGGATGGGCAGAGCCCTCAATGAACTGATGCATAAAGGAAGAAGAAGAAGAAGTTGGATTTATACCCCACCCTTCACTCGGAGTCTCAGAGCGGCTTACAAACTCCTTTCCCTTCCCCTCCCCACAACAGACACCCTGTGAGGTAGGTGGGGCTGAGAGAACTCTGACAGAAACTGCTCTTTTTCAAGAACAGCTCTGCCAGAACTTGTGATTGACCCAATCATGTTGGTATGGATCCATCCTATAACACATTTTGTAGGTGAATCTAGTGTTGAACCAATCCACCTAACGCTCAATAGAAATCCAGTGTGTTAGAACATTTTTCTGCTTCACTATCCCCCCACTGCAAAGGATGGAAACAGACAGCCAAGGATCTGTTTTCAGACAAATCAAAAGCATTACTAAGATGGGTAATGTGTACTTAAGAGATTACCACCACTTATTAGTGACTCAAATATTATGGGTTCATTTGGCGCAACGGACACTTGTATGTGAGTCACAGAGGTCATGTAGCCGGCTGCAGGACCTTTGCTAACAGAAAATAATAGTGAGAACACTGACGTTTTTGTGCTTACCGCTAGTTTCCTTGCGTCACTCTAGCCCGCCACGCAGGCGTGCCTTACTAATGCCTCATCAGTAACTCAATAACCTTATAACCACTTTTTTGGACAGGGATTGTCTCAGCTAAGTCAGTATTTCCCAAAAAACGAGTGCCAAGGGAGCCCTAGATGTCAGTCACCAGGCTGAACACATTACAACGTGCTAAAGGCATCCAAGCTTTTTTTGGAAATCCAGGATATGCCGAGCATCTCAGTTTCCCCACTGGTATTTAGTGGATCCTTCAGTGTACTCTGCCAAGCCTGACAGAATTTGGATAGCGAGCTGGTGTAGCATAGCATTGACGAACCTGAGCTATGAACCAAATCCACTGTTGAAATCTTCCTTGTGCCATGATTTCCCAGATGGCTTTAGGCAAGCAGGCACCTTTCAGCCTTATAAAGGGCAGAATCCCACAGAGAAACAACCTGTTTGGGGTTGTATAAACCGACTGTGTCATTCTAAGCAGTTCATTCAATGCTTGTAGAACATCATAGTGTTTTATGGACTCTGGTGTTTGGCACGAAAGTTTTGCCTGGTCATTTGAAAAACTGTATATGCATTTCAATTCTCCTTGCTTTCCCAGCTTCTGGTTTAAATACCCTTTTCCTCCTCTGTCCACTCTCTCTTCTTTTATTCCTCTTCCTTTTCAGACCTCTCCTTTTTTCCTTGTTTTTGCACACCACAACTTTCCTCACTTTCTCCTTCATTCCAGTTGACCATCCACTCTTAGCCAACAGCAGCCAAAGAGGCCTAATCCAGCCTCCAACAAGCCCTTCTGTGTCAGAATAATTCATCCAACTGGTATCAAAGGCTTCATTGCTGCAGTCACCAAAACCCCACCAACCACTATTTTATTTAAACTTTCATATCCTGCCTTTCCTCATTGCTCAGGGAGGCACAGAATTAAAACATGACAATTTCTAACCAGCAAACTAAAAACTCAGGTAACACCCCTCTCCTCAAGATACCTGCCGTTTATACACCATTAAAAGGCCCGTCAAATAAAATGTCCATGCACTTGCCAGCTTCCAGGTGGGTCCTGGGGATCTCCCAGAATTACAGCTCTTCTCCAGACTATGGAGATCAGTTCCTCTGGAGAAAATGGCTACTTTGGAGGGTGGACTCTACGGCATTGTACCCCACTAGGCCCCTGTCTTCCCCAAGCTCCACCCTCAAATATCCCCCCTTTGAACATGTGGAAATTATAGGCCAGGTACAACCCTTCATCCTCCTTCCACAAAATAGTTCGCCATTTTGGTTTGTTGGTGGCTGTTGCTTTAAATCAAAGTGCAACCCAATATCGCAGACAAGCACTGCACTGAGAAATGGAGAATATCCTCAGGGCTCCATAAAGCCCAACTAACCCTCTTGGAACAGAATTAATTTGCACTGAGCACAGAAGTAGGCCCAGAACATGGATGCAGTGGGGTGTACACAGATCTCATGTTCCCCACAATGGCCTGTTACTCTACCTCACCTAACACCTTGGGGGAGGGAATATAAAAAGTCCCTAGGCCTTACGGGAATCCCATTGCCCCCAAGTTGGGGCTGGATGACGCCCTCAGTGTTTGTGCAGGCTGAACACACTTAAAGCAGTTCACCATGGTCTTTTAGTAGTGTTAAATCCCAGCAAAGATGAAATTGATTGCAACCAATTAGATAAGAGGAAGTGCAGAATTTAACCCACATAAGTAGAAAGCCAGAGCTGATGGGTACTCCATGTTAATTGATATCAAGCATAAGGATGTAACTTTGTATACTGGCACCAGAACAGCAATGAAAAGCAGACTAAAAGTGTATTCAAATTGAGGCAACTATTAGAACAGAAAGAACCCATGCAAATAACATGCTGGGATTCAGAAAAGAGTTCACTTGATTTGATTTATTAAATTTCTACCCCTGCAAACCACATATGCTGCAACCTGGCCTAGGACATGTTGCAACCCCCCCCCCCAAAAAAAAAGTTCCAACCCTAGCTATGCTGCTCATATTGCATGCACTCCAAGGAAACACCTTATCCTACCTAGGCCAGTTTTCTCTTCCGCCAAAGCACCAATACTAATTTATGGGCTGGGCAGGGAGAATTCATTAGTAAAACTCTTTGAAGATCAAACTATGCCATGTAAGAGTCAGGCGTGGTTTTTTTTATTGTTATTAAAAACGAAGTGCCCTTACCGGTTTTCTCCCAACTATTCCTAGTAAAAACAAAAACAAACAAGCAAGCAAAGAATGCTGACTCAGCCCAAATGAAGCCCCACAGCAATCTGTTAGTGTGCCAAATTAGAAGGGAGGGAGGGGAGGAGAAAAGGCGAAAAAAGGGAAGGGGGGAGTCTATAGTCCTTTACCTGCAACCATTAAAAATTATTTTGGAAACCCACAAGCTTTCCTTGTTATTATTAAAAACAAACAAACAAGTAAGCAATCTTACCCCTCCCTCCTGCTGGTCTGCCTTTCCCATGCTATTTCCACTTGCCTTCCTTTCTTCCCTTCCCGTCCCTTTGCAGCTTCTCTCCTTTTCCTGTTTTCTTGCCTCTCTGTAGCCTCCACACACACCCCATTTTGCTCCATTCCTCACTGCACTATACTATCACTTCCTCCATCTTCTTTGCTGCCTTTTTTACCTGCCTACTCCTCCCTCCCCAACTCTCCTCAGGTTTCAAAATTGAACTGCACCCCAGCCATTTTTGGATTGTCTTGGCAACTGCAGAATGCTGTGTGATGTTACCTAGACAATCCAGGCAACAGCTTTGCAGGTCTCCTGAGGTAATCTTGCCAGATATCAGCATTTCAAAGCTTTTAATTTTCATTTTATCCCGCTTTTTTAAAAAGTTAGTTTTTTTCCTGAAAATACTGGGATTTCCTCCATTTTTGCACCTGGCCCTACTGAGTGAATTTTTCAATCCGAACTCTGGAGCCAGGGTTCAGAGTTAGATATATAGATGCCACACGTGTGGTGTATTTCAGAGATCCAGGTCATACATTATCCCAGTGATCCCTATGAAGGTGCCCAGCGGGAGTTTCCAGGTGTCCACTTAATCCTCCCCCAAAGCATGAGGTATTTCACTAGACCCCAAGGAGGCATAATGTTTGCGTCTGCAAGGAACACTCATTCAGAAACAAATGTCTTCATCAGAGGAGGATGCTTGACTTGGGACCTCCCCAAGGCTATTTTTGGGCAAGAACGCACAGGAATGGTGTCCCGGCTGGCTCCCAAGCTGGCCACGCCCAACAGGAACTCATTAGCATAATAGGCCACACCCAACAGCAGGAACTCATTAGGACTGGCTACATTAGGGGTGTGTGGCCTAACATGCAAAGGAGTTCCTGCTAAAAAACCCCTGGGGTTTTGACAACAAACAAGGGAAACAGAATAAGAAGCAAAAGGTGGGTGTGGCTGGATGACCACACTTCTGGTAACATGGGGGTGTGGCCTAATAATCTAATGAGTTTCTGCTGATGGGTGTGGCCTGTTATGCTAATGAGTTCCTGCTGGGCTTTTTCTACAAAAAAAGCCCTGGACCTCCCAATCTTCTGTAATTGCTCCCCATGTAGGGTTACCATACTTTGAAAAGCAAAAAAAAGGACATATTTTGGACTAACTACTTCAAACAAGTGATCGCTATGACAAATCTCATTTTAAATACCCTTCCTATTTAAACTGTGATAATTGCTACTAACTAGGCATATTCCTATCTGTCCAACCCCAAAAGAGGACATTTTCATCAGTTTTTTTAACAAAGAGCCCCAAAGAGGACAGACACCAAAAAAAAATATGTCCTCTAAAAAGAGGACGCCTGGTAACCCTATCCCCATGGCAACCACTTTGTGACTGCCCCACCTTTTGTGAATGACATTTTATGGAGGCATCCACTGCTCTTCCTCAAAATTCCAAAAATGCAGACAGGTTCACCAACATACGATGGGAGATGTTTCCCAGTGGTTCACTTTCATGCTCCATTAGTAATGTCTGTTTGTCAGGCACAATGTAGGGCAGAAAGCTTACATGATTATTCCACAGATCAATACATCAAGGTACCAGGAACAGCTAACAGACAAAGGAAACAATAACAACATTTGTCTGATCCACATAGTTCCTGTTTACAGGTATCACTGGTACAGCATACACACACACACACACGTACACATTATGTTGCCCAATACTGAATCAGATCATTGGTCCATCAAGGTCAGTACTGCCTACTCGGGCTGGCAGCAGCTCCCCAGGGTCTCCAGGCAGAGGTCCTTCACATCCCCTACTTCCTGGTCTCTTCCTTTGAGAGCTTCACAGCCACCTCCTTCACTCAGTGAGCTTGCTAATCTCCCAGTGTGGAACTGCACAGAAGCCACAACAATGAAAACAGGGTTACACTTGCCTGTGACTGTTGTTCATCGAGTGGTCTTCTGTGCAGACACACATCCCTCCCTCCTGCTCCATTGTTTTGTGAACTCTCTGGAACTTTAGTTTCTTGGGGTCTCCAGCCACAGCATGGAGAGAACTGAGGGAGTGGTGGCCCTGGCTCCTTGTCATGTGATCGTTTTGGCAGAAACGTGCCAGAGGGAGGAGGGGCACTCCAAGTCTACTAGAAAGCTTTGGAAATCTTTTCCACAGCTTGCCTGTGCACATACAGTCCAGCCCCGTAGCTGGGGATTTTGGAGGGAGGAGGCCTTGGGGGGCAGCTAATTATATCAAAGTTAATTACATTAATTCGATTGGGGGGGCAGCCTGGAAGGGAGGGTGCCCAGAAGAAATGCCAGGGTGCTGGGCCCCACGGACCCTTCATTAGCTACAAGCCTGATGCAGTCCCAATGGGTGCTTGTACAAAAGACCACTCAATGAACAACTAGTACAGGTAAGCGCAACCCTGTTTAATTGACCACTTTGCAGGGGATCGTACCAGGACATAAATCTGCAAGCTTTCACATTACAGAAAACTGCTTGGCTGGACTGAACGGAAAAGTAGCCGGTTCTTAGCTGAGTGGTGCTGGGAGGGGAAGCAAAGTAAAAAAATTCTAGTCATTTGGCACATACATAAATTCTAAAACACTTATGTCGGCTTGCGTAAGTTATGAGACCTTTCCAGCACGCACCATTTACACCGAAATTCTCACTCGTAAAAGCCATTTACAGTTTTGAGTCATGGTCCATTGAAGTGATTGATTTGCACATATACAACAGCACACGTTATCGGGCCAACTCTCCAGTAGTCCTCCGAACTGCAGTTCAAATCGGGCAGCATTTGAAACACGGGCCACAGCTTGGAAGCACAGGGCAGGGGAACCCCACCAGCCAGTGAGCATTATCATTCTTCTGCGGGCACCTCTGCATCACAGACACTTACAACCAGTCTGTGAATCAGATCGCCAGTTTTCCAGGCTGCCACTTTTTGCACAGCAATGGCTCACTGTCAGGGCTTTTTTCGTAGGAACTCATTAGCATAACAGGCCACACCCAACAGCAGAAACTCATTAGCCTATTAGGCCACACCCCTAATGGCACAGCTCATTAGCGTATTAGGCCACACCCCCATGTTACCAGAAGCGTGGTCATCCAGCCATACCCACCTTTTGCTTCTTATTCTCTTTACCTTGTTTGTTGTTAAAACCGAGGGCTTTTTTTTGTTGCAAGAATTCCTTTGCATATTAGGCCACACACCCCTAATGTAGCCAATCCTCATGAGTTTCTGCTGTTGGGTGTGGCCTGTTATGCTAATGAGTTCCTGCTGGGTGTGGCCAACTCGGGAGCCAGCCAGAACTCCGTTCCTGTGCGTTCCTGCCCAAAAATAGCCCTGCTCACTGTCAAATTTCATTTCCCTAGTATGTTGTGGTTGCTGGCTTAGGATCTGAAAAGACCCAGGTTTGGATCCCCGCAGAAGCTCACTGGGTGATCTTTGGCCAGTCACACACTGTCAGCCTCACCTGTCTCATGCGGTTGTCATGAGGATAAAATGGAGGAGAACAAAACAATGCAAACCGCTTTGGGTCCTTATCAAGGAGACATGCAAGATATAAGTGAAGACCTGATTAGGCCATCAGTGACTGGACAGCTAACTGCAAATAGGTTTGAAAGAGCCTTGTAAACATGCCAATCAAAGCTGGCAGCTCATAAACATTAGTAAAACCATAGAGTTTCCAGCAATTCCTTGAGCTATCCTATGTCACATCCGTTTTTTTTCTACCAGAAGTAATGTCACACCACAGCCGGTGTCATGTGGTTTGAAATCGCCCCCGCCCTCTGATTTGAAAAAAGAGGTGCTGGAACTCTCAAGAGGAGTTTTCAATCCGTATACTGAAAACTCATGAACTTTTAAACATTTTTAGAACAATTCTGTCAAAGAGGTTCCAGAACACATGTTCCCCCAAGAAAAAAAGCCCTGCCTATCGGTAATCCAAGAACCCACTCACTCCTAGCAGCCTGCTAGAAAAGAGGGCATGGACTCTCTTCCATTCACAAAAGCTTCCTTGCCTGATCATCTGAGGCGATGTTCTTTTGCCACAGGTGACCAGGGCAGTGGCTGTTCAGAGACCTGATATAGGACATCAAGACCACAGAAACGCATTGCTCTTCCTGTCAAGTGCATTCAAGTGCTAGTGCTATAATTAGTTACTGTAGATTTTCCGGGTTGTGTGGCTGTGGTCTTGGCATTGTAGGACCTGACATTTCGCCAGAAGCCGTGACTGGCATCCTCATAGGTATAACACAGAAAGATGGCATCCTCAGAGGTATAACACTGTGACTGGCATCCTCAGAGATATAACACAGAAAGATCTTTGACACAGAGAGTACTCCATCTTTCTGTGTTATACCTCTGAGGATGCCAGTCAGGGCTACTGGCGAAACGTCAGGTCCTACAATGTCAAGACCATGGCCACACAACCCGGAAAATCTACAGCAACTAATGAACTCCAGCCATGAAAGCCTTCAACAACATAGTGCTATAATTGTTTACCGGAGATTTTTTAAATAAATCAGGGGATTACACATATTAGATCCCTCGTGTGACAAAGAGTTATAATTGTGTAGACTGTCTAGTGAAGGATCACCCTTGGCACTCTGCTTTCCAACTAAAGTCTTCCATGGATCTTTAAGACACTGGGGTGGGGGGAATCCAGGTCCGTAGCTACAGTGGGGCATCTCGGGGCTAGGCCCCCTGACTTGCTTGCAAGGCCCCCTGACTCCCCATTCAGCCCAGGATGTCACAGCCTTCTCCCCTGGATTAATTTGATTAGCCAGTGCTCCCTAAGAAATTCAAATGCCCCCCGACTTAAAAAATCCTGGCTACGAGCCTGGGGGAATCCTGCTAAGCGCTCAGTGATGAGGGTCTGAGATGGAAAGGAGAGGCAGGGAAGGGAACGGGACTCTGTGGACAAATTTGAAAGGAAGAAAGGTGCAGAGCAATTCTGCACATTTTCAAGGGGCAAAGCACCACTTTTCCAACAAAAAAAAATATTTGGATGCAGAAGTTAGTTTTTCAGCATATTTGGGAGAAGGCTGCTCCGGATATATAACCAAATAAATAAACTACCAAGGCCATGCCAGCCAGTCCCCGCAACACCGATTTTCTCCCTGCCCCTGGACATATTTGTTGACCCAGAAGTAACAAATCCTTTCCAGAACTGATTTATTAAAAAACACTGACCTTCAATCAGCAACTGTTCAGTCACTGCAGTAAATCTTATGGTATAGCTATGCTCATGGAACACCAGGTTGGAATGCCTGAAAACAAAAGGCCTGAAGTTCCATGCTCTCTTCAGACCACTGTGCTTGGGCATTTGGGCAGACGTTACAAAGGTATACATTATAGCACATTCTGGTTTGATCACCCCCAGCAAAGCTGCAACAAGTATTTAATTGTGGCCTGCGCAACTCAGCATGTGAGAAATTGAGAACATTTGAATTTGTTTGATAAAGCAAGGAAAGGTGCCACAAGTGACAACAGTTTAGAGCAGGAGTTCCTATCTATACCTTGTGACTAATAGTCATTTATGGCCCCAGGCCCCACCATCCATCCATCCATCCATCCATCCATCCATCCATCCATCCATCCATCCACTTACCTACCTATCTATCTATTGATACCTTATGGCTGATGGACTTCTGCTCCATATATTTATCCAATTCCCTCTTGAAGCAGTCCATGCTTGTAGCCGCTGCCACCTCCTGTGGCAGTGAATTCCATGTGTTCATCACTCTTTGGGTGAAGAAGTACTTCCTTTTATCTGTTCTAACCCAACCATTCAGCAATTTCATTGAGTGCCCACGAGTTCTTGTATTGTGAGAAAGGGAGAAAAGTACTTTTGTGTCCACCTGCTCTATCCCATGCATAATCTTGTAAACCTTGCTCATGTTGCCCCTCAGCCGTCGTTTCTCCAAGCTAAAGAGCCCAGAGTGTCTTAACCTTTCTTCACAGGGAAAGTGTTCCAGCCAATGTTCCCTCTAAGCTGTGGAGTCCTTTGAGCAAAAATTCTACTTTGTGAGCTCCTGGCATTAAAGTTGTGAGTGAGCAAGTTGGCTACTGCATAAATTAGTTTGCTCTGGAGCCATCCATCCTGAGCGAAGGCAAAAATGTATGAGCTGGAGGCTAAAAAACTGAGAGCTAGCTCACACTAACTCAGCTTAGAGGGAACACTGGTTCCAACCCTCTTATAATTCTAGTTGCCCTTTTCTGCACTTTTTCCAAAGCTATAATATCCTTTTTGAGGTGTGGTGACCAGAACTATACACAGTATTCCAAATGAGGTCGCAATGACCAGCCACCAAGGAAGTCCAGGGTTGTTACGCAAAGGCAGGCAATAGCCAACCACTTCTGTTCATATCTTGCCTTGAAAACCCTGCAGGGTCGCCCTAAGTAACTTGAGGGCACTTTCCACCACCAACTATGAATGTGGCTTTCTGCAAGCCACTGAGTGAGCCAAACTGACTTTGGGCCAACGCGAATGTGACTGGAGCCACAGATCCAGCACATGCATGTGTAAACATTCCATGCCTGCCCCAGAACATGCCAATGCACCTACCACATGAGCCAACCCACTCAGATATAGTGCTAGCATGCCAGCAGCATATGCATCCACATCAACTGCTTATGTGCTTGCCCTACATGTAGTTAAGCCAGCACATGAGGCAATGGAGATTCCCTGGCCCAAAGGATATCCAGCTGTTCTTGACCAGAGCCATGGCTTTTTCAGCCCTCGCACCAGCCTGGTGGAACTCTCTGCCTAATGACCTTTGTGTTCTCTGGGACCCAATGCAGTTCCGCAGGGCCTGTAAGGCAAGAGATGTTCCACCAGGCCTACGGTTGAGGACACCAACAGTCCGCCATCAAGCCTGGCCTTCCCATCTCTCCCCTCTGGGAAAGCATACGTAACACTTATAACGCCACCTGACTAGTTTTAATTATTGCTGTTTTCATTATTTTAACCTGAATATACATTTATTGGAATGTATTTATGAATTGTTGCTATCCACCCTGAGCCCCACGCGTCTATAAATCAAATGAAATCAAATAAATAAATACATTGCAATTGAACCTGATAGAGATGCAAATGAAAGACTTGCACAGTAAGAATTTTAATTGTGGCTTCACCGCATTGGTTTTTGCCTTTTAATCTGAAAGCCAAGAAGGGAGAAACAAAGATTTTAATTATGAGCCCCTTCATTAAATAACCCAGTAATTAATTACCCAGCCAAAGCTGAAACGTGTGCCTTGGTGTGTACTTGTTTAGCTTAATTTGTATCTGTTGCTCCCCGGTGCATTCGCAGCATTTACCTTTCAAGTTGGGAAGATGCATTGTGAACAAATCCCCACATGATCTTGTTTGGCTATCCACACACAGCAGGGTATATTTCCTAGAGTCTGTCCCTAAATGTCAATTTCACTTGAATTTTCTCCAGTCCAGCCTACCTTCGTGTATATGAATGCACAGGGAATATACCAGGTACAGTGAAAATAATGAATACATTTTACAATCTCTGTGATCCCAGCAGAAGGAATCGACGCTGCTGTGACTGTAAAGCTGCTGCTAAAACGCACCACCTCACTGCACCTGCTTCATGAGATCCCAGGCAACATGTGGGGTGTAGTGGTTAAGAGTGTCAGACTAGTCCCTGGGAAAGTCAAGTTTGAATCCCCACTCACGCCATGGAGGCTTGCTGGGTGGCCCTGGGCCAGTCACACACTGTCAGACTAACTTACCTCACGGTGCTGTTGTGAGGATAAAATGGAGGAGGGGAACATCATGTGAGCCACTTTGGATTCCCAATGGAGTTAAAGGCGGGATACAAATGAATCAAATAAAAATAAAAAAATGTGTGCCTGAAGACAAATCACGCAGTGAAATGTCAGCAGCAAAGAAGCCCAAATCCAACCCTAAGTTTCAAATACTGCACACGGTGCTCATCACCATGCGCTGCTTTCCTGTGGATGTGCTATTTTGGTAAAGAGTTTCACCAGTACTCATAAAAGTAAGTTTTTCCAAAGGTTTGCCCCCTACATTGGAAGGCATGGACAGGTTTCAGTCTTTGGCCCGAGACTGCCAACAAGCAGGTGGGACTTGGCTTTAGATTAAAATGACATGGGACTGGAGCTCAGTCATCAGGAACGGAGATCTCTCCACCAGAGCCTTGGGCCAGCTATCAGAGTGGCTCTAGTTCAGATAATTACTTAAAAAAAATGAGTTCACTCTTCCGAGCAGAAGTTCTTCAACCAGTCTGACTGCAACCTCCGTCGGTGAAGAGTTCTCTCACTTCTCATGCCAACAACGCAGCGGGAATCGCAAAATTAAAAAGAAAAACACTCTTTCCTTATGCATGAGCAAAGCGATGTGTGAGAACTATGTGCCAGTATCATTCCCAGGATGGTGCCAAAACCACAAATGCCCCATCAGCAGGAAAGCGGGGGGTAACAACCTTCTTCGACCCAAGAGGATTGTGGGAGCTGACTGCTTCTTAGAAACGGAGAAAGCAGCCAACGCAAATCTAGCTCTAGGAAAGAAAAAGGCAGCCAGCACTGAGAGTGCACAAACTCAGGAGGGGTTGGGAGTAATCATTTATTTACTTCATTTATGCACTGGCCTTCCTCTCCAGTGGGGGCCCAAAGTGGCATTCATCCTTCTCCTCTCCTCCATTTTGCCTTCACAACCCAAGGTCACCCAACTAGCCTCTACAGGAGACTGGGGGTCTCCCAGATCCTAACCAGAGACCTATCCTCCATAAACCCTTTAAGACCGTCTAAGCCAGTGGTCTGCCCTTACCCGGATGGCCCAGGTCTCAGAAGCTCAGCAGGGTTGGCCCCGGTCAGAGCTTGGATATGAGACCAAGTCCAGGATTGCTCCGAAGAGAAGGGCTATGACAAACCACTTCTGTTCATCTCTTGCCTTGAAAACCCTATGGGGTCACTATAAATCAGCTGTGACTTGTCGGCATTTTCCACCACCAGGCCAGTGACCATTACCACACCTTGTGGCAGGAAGTTCTACAAGCCAGCTACCTGTAGTGTGACGCAGAATTGTAAGAGTCAAGTAGGTCAAGGGTTGCCAGCTCTGAGCTGGGAAATACCTGGAGATTTTGGGGGTGGAGCCTGAGGAGGGGAGGGTTTGGGGAGGGGAGGGGAGGGACTTCAACGGGGTACAATGCCATAGAGTTCACTTTCCAAGTGGCCATTTTCTCCAGCAGAGCTGATCTCTATAACCTGGAGGTCTGTTGAAATCCCGGGAGACCTCCTGCAACCACCTAGAGGTTAGGAACCCTAAGTGGGTCTGATTCTAGTCAGTCAACAGGTAGAAAAGTAGCTGCTGTTGATGATAGGGATACCACTATATTTAAAACAAAAGCAAAAATCTGAAACCAGGGAAGGTGATAAGGCTTCCCCATCCCGTTCATTTTCACCAGAGTACAACCCTCCCACCGGCTTCTGTAAGACTGTCTCCCTTCTATAACCACCTGCCAACACAAAAGGACAGTATTAGGTTCAAGGGGCAGGCGTATGTGTGCCCACGGAAGAATCGTACAAAATTCTAATATTCTATTTTCCAAGTAATACATGTAGCTGGAACGGTTACTGCTTCTGCAAAGCAGTTAGGGGGAGAGAGAAAGAAACCTTTGCAACAGTCTTACTGCAGTCGTTCTAATATTCTCAACATTCAAACTGAACAAAGGTGATGACCAGTGTTCCCTCTAAGCTGAGTTAGTGTGAGCTAGCTCACAGTTTTTTAGCCTCCGGCTCACACATTTTTGTCTTAGCTCAGGAAGGATGGCTCCAGAGCAAACTAATTTATGCAGTAGCCGAATCGCTTGCTCACAACTTTAATACACCAGTTTGGTGTAGTGGTTGAGTGCGCGGACTCTAATCTGGGAGAACCGGGTTTGACTCCCCACTCCTCCACTCATAGCTGCTGGATGACCTTGGACAAGCCATAGTTCTGGCACAGCTGTTCTCTCAAGGACAGTTCTCTCAGAGCTCTCTCAGCTCCACCTACCTCACAGCATATCTGTTGTGGGGCGGGGAAGGGAAAGGAGTTTGTAAGCCGCTCTGAGTGAAGGGCGGGGTATAAATCCAAACTCTTCTCTTTCTCTTAATGCCAGTAGCTCACAAAGTAGAATTTTTGCTCACAAGACACCACAGCTTAGAGGGAGCATTGGTGATGACACTTCCCCTTTTGAAACTTCCTTATATTTCTAAAAGCATTCGTCTTATGCCACCCCAGCCAGAGGGACCAGCTCCAAAGAGGAGGGCGGCTTTGGCAAACTGGGCTTGAAAAAGAAAGGCAATACCCCCCCCCCCCAGCCACACACACACCATTTACAACAAAAGCCAGCAATGAAGGCTGGCTCTCCAGCCCGCCCATGTGGGTTTTCCTTTGCACACCCCTCCCAGCCCACGGGGCCTTGCATTGAGGACACACCAACCCGGAGCTTGCCAGTTCCTGTCCTTTATACAGTTTACATCTCCGGTACGTGGCATTACGTTTTATGGCACACATGGCCCAGCCTGACAAAGTGACATTTACGTCAGATCTGGCACTCGTAACAAATGAGCTTGACACCTCTGCTCTAGGTACCCTGACCTGGATGGCTCAGGCGACCCCAATCTCAGCAGATCTCAGGAGCTAAGCAGGGTTGGCCGTGGTTAGATCTTGGATGGAAGACTTCCCCAAGGAAGTCCAGGGTCACGGTGCAGAGGCAGACAATGGCAAACCACCTCTGAACGCCTCTTGCCTTGAAAACCCTACAGGGTCGCCATAAGTTGGTTGCAGCTTGATGGTGGTTTCCACCACCGCTGGATTTGAAATCTTGTGCTGCCACCCCAAGCGATGGCCCGGAGAAGCTTGCCAAAGAAGAAGCCCTAAATCCTCCAAGTGACAGGTGGGAGGAGCCGGTGCAGCACAACAGCTAAGAGACTGTCCCCTGATCCACACGGCTCCCGGTTCAAATTTCATGTCTGCCACGAACTCACTGGGTGGTCTTATCCGAACCGCTCATCCACGTCCCCCTATTTACAATACGGGGATAATTATACCACTTGCCCTCTTACAAGATAACACAGGATGCACTTTGAATGCTGAAAAAAAAATCTATAAAAATGCTAAGTGGCATTATTGCAATGTTCATTCTGGGCAGAAACGAATGCACAAAGGGGAACGAATCTCCACGCACTGAAGGCCACTTCTGCACAGAGCATATGCATCTTACTCAGACACACCACCATACCCTTTTCTTCTCTGCTGGTTGAGGATCACGTGTAGGCTTATGCGCAAGCAGGCCCTTGCACATGAACAGCAATGTGGGCTTCATTCCAACACCCTCCTCCCCGCAGCACATTCGTCCCTACACAAGTCAAACACCTGCACAAGGCCTACATAAAAGATTTGTCACGCTGACAGAGAAACGTATTTCTATCTCCGTGCATTGTGGCAAGAATTTGGGAAGCACGAGGTTACACAACCGGGTTTGCATTTATCCCCGTCCCCTTGACTAAAAGATTTACATGCTTAGAGCTGAATCAGCTTTCCGAAGGGGGTGTGTGACATAAACAGGGGCTCTGGAAGCAGAGCGCAGCAAATGCTGCATATTGCGTAACCCATGTTTCTTTAATGCTGCTAAAATATCGTTTGCATGACACCATCCAAATTTATGGCATCGTCTCCTTTGCCCAACTGGATTGTTTTGGAATGAGCTGAAAGGAAAACAATTTTATTTTTTTTAAAAGCGAGAGGCTTTTGCTAGGGGGGAAAAACAACCCACAGCTCTCTTACAAATTAATCTGATAATTGGTTAGCTGCTGCAAGCCCGAGTGCCTTGTTTTGAAAACATCGACTTCCCCGAGTATTATTATTGGCAATCTGGGAGCGCCACGATGTGCAAAAATAGAACGGGACGAGCAGTGTCAGAGGAGGACTCGGTTCTGCTGCCCTGGTGCCAACTGTGACCTGCGCTTTCCCCCCCAAGGCTCAGCCCTGCGAAGTCTGAGATTCCGCTCTTTCTTAGACAAGGTCTGATATACAAAGTCCTCATGTTGCCCACCAAAAAATTCAGGGACTTTGTAATGTGTACTGAGGCCCTAAATCACATCATAATTTTATTTATTAAAACATTCATATCCCATTTGCCTCTTGCTTAAAGAAGAAGAGGAGAAGAAGAGATTGGATTTATACCTTGCCCTTCACTCAGAGTCCCAGAGCGGCTTACAAACTCCTTTCCCTTCCCCTCCCCACAACAGACACCCTGTGAGGTAGATGGGGCTGAGAGAGCTCTGACAGAAACTGTCCTTGATAGAACAGCTCTGACAGAACTATGGCTTGCCCAATGTCATCCAGCAGCTGCAAGTGGACGAGTGGGGAATCAAACCTGGTTCTCCCAGATTACACTACACCAAACTGGCTCAAAGCAGCTTATGCTAAACATTAAAGCATTCCCAGCTACAACCACAGATAAAACAAGCCCCCCATCCCTCCCCCTGTTTAAAAGCTGACTACCATTCAAGACCCCTCAAAAGCCCCAGCAAACAGGCAGGCATAGCAGTGCCCCCCGCAAGATCTCCAAGGCCCCCTCGCCTCTTCAGGGTGTCCATTCCACAGAGCCAGAGCCACGATGGAAAAGGCCCAGGCTCTGTTCAATGCCAGATGGGGAACCCTAGGAATGCCAGCCTCCAGGTGGGACCTGGGGATCCCCCAGAATTACAGCTCCTCTCCAGACTACAGAGCTCAGTTCCCCTGTCGAAAATGGCTGCTTTAGAGGATGGACTCTACGGCATTGCACCCCACTGAGATCCCTGTCCTTCCCAGGCCCCACTTCCAAATCTCCAGGAGTCTCCCAACCTGGATCTGGCAATCCTACCCACCCCCAAGCTGGTAGCTGGGGGGACCTGGCAACCCTAGTCTATCCTAAGTGGTGGGACAGCCAACAGATGTGTGCCTGATGACCACAGCTGGCACACAGGGTCACATGGAAGGAGATGGCCCTTCAAACAGGTGGGTCCCACCCACGTCATGAAGGTCTTTAAAGGTTATAACCAGCACCTTGAGTTGAGAGATACATTTCCTTCTATTCTGAAGTATGTTGAAACAGACCCTCCAGAGAAAGAAAATTCATGCTTAACACGTCAACTGGTGGAGTAACTAATGTTCCACGTGGGCATGCAGAGTTAATTCTCTCCCTCCGGTCTATCAATGCATTCCTTGAGCTTTCATCGCAAGAGTCTTACTACAGACTAAGCCGTCTTTCCTACAGCAAAGGAGAAAGCTTTCTGCATTCTTTCCCCAACACCACCTTCTCGCTTGGGGGGGGGGGGAGTCAGACAGCTCAAACAGCAACGGTGCATATCACATCTGCAACCAGACTGGAAAGAAGGAACTTCCCTCCCGCTGAACAGAATGGGGAAAGACGGTTCCCATCTGCACATGTATAAGCATTAGCTATTACTTTGTCAACAAATCCTCTTAATACAAACCATTTCTTATCATATACAGATGTCGAGGGGGAAAATGGAAGACTGCAGTACAAGATTAAACACTTTAATGTCAGCATATGTGCCACGCAGCCACGAACAATGGTATCATTGTGAACATACCAAGAAGGGAGGGATGAAGGAAGATGGATTTAATTATCTCCAGGGCTGTTGCATGTTCTTCCCAAATGGAATCAAACTCCAGAAAGCTAGGCTGTGCAAGCCAGGGGCAGCCACCCCCACATACACCCCCCCCTCCGAGTACAACGCTCATAAGCAAGGTCGTCCCAACCTGGTGTCGGAAGAACCACGTTGAGTCACCCGGTGTCCCAGAATCCCCCGCAGCCACAAGAAGCAAGAAGATTATCTAATGCTGGAAGTCCTGATATCCCATATGTTGCTCTGGAGGATTACGGCTATGACGAATTTTCACAGTGGTGCATCGAAAGTACTGGGGAAACAAAACAAAGACTCTCGGGGAACATCTGAAAAAGTATCTCACTACAGACTTGTATTAGGTCAACATCTGTACAGTTGAGGGCCACGACAATGGGTGCTGCAGCAGATGACACAAAGTTAAGAGGAACCGCAAGCACAAAGGAGGACCGGAACGCAATCCAAAATGATCAAGTTGTAGGCTCGGATAAAACACCATGTGACCTACTCAATTCCCCCTTTCCCTCTGCAGCCCCAAATGCCCCCCAGTGTCCTAGGGAGGAACATTTTACGGGGCCCTGTGGACTGCAGGGGAAGGTGAGAAAGAAATACTCCACTGGAACCGAGATCCTAAACTGGAGCTGCAAAGAAACAACACACTGCCTACAGGAAGAGAAAGCTGTTGACACACACAGCACAGAGTTGCAAATCCAGGATTCAGCTGAATAATCTGTCCCATGTGCCTGTTCCACACATATAATTGCGCTAATTGCTGGTACATCTGCATATGGAAGTATCCCGCCTTTTATTTCTTCTCATGGTCCATTGCATCACAACCTGTATCATTAAATGATGCCAAGTTAATTTGAATCTTTGGTAGGTCAATCCCTTTCCTTCTTTACCTGCAACCTGGACGCACATAAAAAAACTTCTAACCCCAATCCACTACTAGGTGAAAACCCCTCCTTATTAAAAATCAGAATAGGATCATCCGTGTGGGGTGGGAGGGAGAAGAGGAAACAAATTGCGTAGAAAAGTATGAAAACCGTAGATACCCAACTGACGTAATCTACCCTGATTAGGTCTTAACTGGATTTTTTTATGTCTAGGTTCAAGTAGTTACATTTTACAATAGCTATACCCTGAACAGCATTCAGGAGGACAATCTAAAAAAGAGCTCAGAACACAAGGAGTTATAAGGGAAAGATGAAGAAGTGTGTTATGTTTTGTTCAGCTGTTAAGAAGGGGACTAACAGCTTATGAATGCCACAGGACAGACAGGAAACAATGGGGTCGAGCAAAACAAGATTACACAGGATACTAGTTCTGTTTTTAATGCTACTTACAGCCATAGTAACATCACCTGAAAGAATCTGACCCCTAAAAGATAGCAGAGACTGAACTGCCCACACAGGGGAAACTTAAGCATATTCCAAAGGCAGTACAGCAGAAAAACCGACAACAACCACAGTTCCATTCTAAGCAGTGGAGGAGATTTGGTAAGATCACCATAGAGTTTCCGGCACTTGCTAGAGCTACCCTTGTCACTTCTGGGTAGCTCTAGGAATTGCTGGGAACTTTATGGTCAGAACTTCCTGTAAGTACTTGAGGCCTTATTTTTTCTCCCCAGGATGATGGCGCCCCCGCCCCCCTCTTTGGCCCTAGTTTCCACCTGACCGGCTGATCGACAGGCAAGGGTTGCAATCAGCTGGAGGTCTCTCACCATCAGCAGGCAAATGGGAACCCTCGACATGCCGATGGGAGGAGAAAGAGGGAGCGCTGTAACTAAGGTCACTTCACCACGCTGCAGTGCACGAGCCAACACAACTACAGTGTTTGTCTGCATTTTCTCTCTGATCTATTATAAAAGCTTTAAATCTAATAATGTAGTCGAAGAACACGTTATCCATGTCTAGTGCTGCTTGCTTGTGCAAGGATCCTTCCCTTAAGGGAACACCGCTGAGCTGGAGATAAACCCCACAGACATTTGTTGGGTACGTGCCATTGTGTGTCTGAAGCATCTGGAAGAAGGAGAAACTGGCATTCTTGGCAGGAAGAACCGTTTTTGCTGGTTTACTGTGCTGCCTTATTTTGTTGGGTTGGTTTTTTTTTGCAAGGGTATTCTTTGCACCTTCCCTCCCTTAGTAAAGTTATTTCCATATAGGTTACGTTTAGCCATGTCTGTAGGATTCAGTTTCATGGGGGCAGGTTACTGTGTGTGTGCGCATGTTTGTGTGCACATGCACACACGTTTTGCAAGGGGTTTCCAAGTGATGTTGCCATTGTTGTGGTTATATGGTATTGTTTGCTAGTTTTGTGCACTGGGGGACTCAATGCTTTAAAACGCTCCACCGGCATGCTTTAAAAATGTGTTCTTGCAGAAGCAACCGTAGTAATTTGAAGACTGTGATAAATTAACTCCCCATCCCCAATGCTGGTGATAGAGAGCAAAGCCTAAACCAGCACTTACTGATATGCTAACAAGTCTCAGATGAAGAGGAAGGATTTTTCAGGTGGGGCTCATGAGCTCATGAGGTTACAGCTGCTTCAAACTGTTGAGGGTGCGTGTTAAATTCCCCCCTTTTATACAGTATATATTTGCCTGCAAGAAGGGAAGGATGGAAGTGTCATGGGGGGGAGGGGGAATGGAAGAACAGGAACAAAACAGAAATTTTGTTTTACTGCATTCTCCAGTTTCCGATTCCTCCATACCTCAATTTCTGAAGTTCTTTTAAGGCGTATTCATGATGCCCCCCTCCCAAACACGCAGAGAATCAACCAATTAGGGTAAATATAGAAACTTTCTAGAAATTCCCAAACATGAACATATCAGCTTAAATATTTTAATAGTTTGTTAATGTGTTTTGGGGAGCAGCCGTGGCTCAGTGGTAGAGCATCTGCTTGGCACACAGAAGGTCTCAGGTTCGATCCCTGGCATCTCCAGTTAAAGGGACAATGTAGTAGGTCGTGTGAAAGACTTCTGCCTGAGACCTTGAAGAGCTTCTGCCTGTCTGAGTAGGCAATACTGGCCTTGATGGACTGATGGTCTGATTCAGTATAAGGAAGCTTCATATGTTCATGCATTTGCAATTTTATATTTTAATACATAAACTTAACAACTTATTGTTTAACATACACTACAGAAAACACTGTATTATAAATAACCCCCACCCAATAACAACAAAAATTGCAAATAAATCAAGCTTAAAGTTCCAGTATTAACAAACTGCTCTCGGTCTCATCCTTTAATATCCATGATGCAGAATTGCTTCACTTAGAAAGTAGGGAAACAGGAATTTAAAACTCTGTGGGAGGAAAAACTAAGGAGGGGAGGGAATTTGGAGTGGAATCAGGAGTAGAATCAGGGGGTGGGAAAGGATTAAGTGTTCTGTTGCCCCTTCCTTGTTTTTAATCTCCCCTGATAAAAATGTTTCTCCCATCTGAACAGGCCCCCACGCTACCATCAGATGCATTTGTGTGTTAACATGGGCTGTCTGGGTTTCCTAGTCCCTTTGCTGGAGAAACAATACGACAATTTTTAAAGCCCTTATGGCTTGAAAGGATTTGCATTGCAAAACCAACAAGTTTTTAAAGCCCTTCCGGCTTGAATGAGTTTGTACTGCAAAATTAACAACAATTTTTAAAGCCCTTCCGGCTTGAATGAGTTTGTACTGCAAAATTAACAATTTTTAAAGCCCCCCACCCCGAACTGAATGGGTCTGTACTGCAAAATTAACCATTTTTAAAGCCCTTCCAGGTTGAATGACTTTGTACTCCAAAATGTACAATTTTTAAAGGCCCCGCCCCAACTGAATGGGTTTGTACTGCAAAATTAACAACAGTCTCCACTGGCCCAGAATATTCATTTCCCACCTGAAATGCACCTCTTCTGCTTCACCATCCACATTATCAAAATGTTGACACGGAGTAAGAGGGAGGGATTACAAAAGGCAATTTAAACCTTGTGTATGAAAATGTGTCTTTCGAATGTCTGCGGGATCACGTACGAAGGTGCATTGGGGGGACCTTCTTTGCATGCTTAATCAACAGACAAGGAGGAAGGGGCGATTGTTTTCACATTCTTGTAAGTTTAATTTATCTTTCCAGGAGAGTCCCTCCCCCAAATAACTTCTGCCTTCTGTTCTTTATTACTCCGAGCATATTGCAAAGTTGCAGTTACAAGCGCAACAGACTCTTGGGCCTTTGCATAAAGCAGCGTTGGAAGAGCCAACTGGATGCTAGACTGGTACAGCTGGTTTAAGGTATTTCAGAAGTAAATGAAATCAAATGAGAATTTATAATCCTTCCTGAGGTCTGGATTCCATCAAACTAAACTCATTAGGCATTAAGGTGCAGGTGCAGCTAAATAAAGGATTGTTCTGTTTCCCTTAATACCCTGAGATCCGCGTCTTGAGTTCAGAATAAGAGTCCTTCAAAAGCACCAGTCTGCGGCAGGCATCTATCAACCGGCAACATTTAAAGGAAAGAGCTTAGGGGATGGAATCCTCTAATGGCACGCTGCTATCAGTGGAATGCACTCTTTCCCAAATGGTTGGCTAGACTAGAAACTGGACTCAGGCAAAGAGGGCTCTTCCTTCGGGGGGTGGGGTGGGGGAATTAAAAGTTTGTTAATTTCATTTCCAATCTCCCCCCCCCATGCCCCACTTGAACACCTGTCTAGGTTAAGAAATCCTGTTCAGCTGCCTAGAATGTTGTGCCATCTTTGCAACAATCACACCACAAAGTTTTATATCATTATTCAAAAGCATTAAGAGAACTGCAGGAAGGGGAAGGAAGGAAGGAAGGGGAAGGAAGGAAGGAGGAGGAGGGGGGCTAAGAAGCCCACTATAAACGTAACACGAAATAATGCTCCTCTGCAAATGATGGCTTGCAAAATGGTAGCATGCACTTGCCTCCTGCTATGGGCAAGTTCTTTCTCCCTTCCCTTCTCGCCTCATATTTCTTTGGCAGATACATTTTTATCCCACCCTTTCTCCAAGGTGTTTCAGGGAGGGTGACGTATGTGGTGCTCCCTTCCTCCATTTGTTCCTCACACTGACTCTGTTAGGTAGGTTAGTCTGAGAGAGCACAATGGACTCAACATCATACGAAAAGCTCCAAAGCTCAGTCGGAGGATTTGAACACAAGTCCCCCTGGACCCTCCTCTTAACTGTGACCATAGTCTAGCCATGAATTTGTGGTACAGTTACACCAGCTCTACCATGGTTAACACTAACCAAGATTGTCATCTGAGAAGGACTACACTTTTTAAAAGCCTAGAAGCGCTGTACAAACAGGTAAAGGACTGTGAAGGGCTCACTCTTCACGGAAACAGAGGGCCTTAAGTGGCAGGCTGCTCCAAGCAATCTGATTGGTTAGCATCAACTAAGCAGAGAAAGACTTCTGAATTGGATGCTGAGGACAGATTCAGTCAGATTTCTGCCTTGACTGAGCTGAGTACTGACAGTCTGATTTCAGCCCTAGCTGAGAAAAGTTGAGTACTGACAGTTTCAGAATTCAGCCTTATTTTATTTATTTATATTCAATTCAATTTATATACCGCCCTCCCTGCCAAGGCAGGCTCAGGACGGCTTACATTAAGAGTTAAAATACATTAAAACATAAATTATAAACATCATAAAAATCATATCCAATAACAAAGTAAAGTGCTAGTGGAGGTATGATATCACGTAGAAATCCCAGTAGGCCATGGTGGAATGGTCACAAAAGAGTATAGCCAGAGTTGGTAAACAGCTTTATCAGACCATTTATAGAGACTGCCGCAGGCTGCTGGTGGTAGTATAGGTGGCCTTACCACAGTTCGATTGTTGGAAGCAGTTCCTAATCCATTTTGCAGGCCCTGCGGAGAGCAGTTTGAACACAGTTTGAACACAGGAGAACTGGGCAAAAGTTTGCAAGGAAGTTTGGGAAGAAGGCAAAGGCTCCCATTCGGGCCAAGGAAAGGGGATAGATCTTCTAGTGAGAGGAGAAAATTCCCTACCTAGTCTAAACAGGATGATAGCTCTGACTAGAGATCCTTGGTCTGCTGAGGTTAGAAACTGCCTGTAGAAACCTTAAGAGTCAGTTAAAAACTCAAGATGGACACTGGCGTTTCAAGAGAAGGGGTCTGGGTACTGGAAAGAATGTACCAGCCTTCTGGAAACTCAAAGAGTCAGAGAATACGCATAGAAAGTGTGCTGGAGTGTTTGGGGAAAACACCAGAACAAAAGCCCCAATATAAAAAAATTAAGTAACTCTGAATAGATTAAGAAACGCTCATTAACCTGAAACATAAGAGCTAAAGTTTGTGCATGTACTGGTTTTACCTCAGAAACTTTACCCCTGATTTCCCCTGATCTTTCCCCTCTATGTTGAATAAAATATTTTGCTAATTTGGAATATAAAAGCTTCTCAAGTGCCATTTAAGTCATATAAGTTTACATCATATAAGGGACTCTTGAGAGTCCCTTGGACTGCAAGGAGATCAAATCAGTTGATCCTAAAAGAATCAACCCTGACTGTTCCCTGGAAGGCCACATACTGAAGCTGAAACTCAAGTACTTTGGCCACCAAATGAGAAGGGAGCACTCACTGGAGAAGACCCTGATGCTGGGAAAGGTTGAAGGTCAAAGAAGAAGGGGACAGCAAAGGATGAGATGGTTAGACAGTGTCATCGATGCAACAAACATGAAATTAAGCAAACTCCGGAGGACGGCAGAAGACAGGAGAGCCTGGAGTGATGTGGTCCATGGGGTCGCAAAGAGTCGGACTCAACTGTGTGATTGAACAACAAAAAGTTAAAGGGGGCTCCCATTCCTTCCCTCAGGTTAATGGGCTGAGCAAACAGACAAAATATTATACTGTGACAGAGTGGGACAGCCAGAATGCTCCAGGAAAGAAGACAACAGACAACTAGGGTGGCTCAGTCACAAAACAGAAAGAAAAACAGAGGGAAAATCCTGCCTCAGAGAGGGAAGTGGACAGGGGGGTCATACCATCTTAATAAAAAAAGTGGTAGAGCATTTGCTTGGCATGCAGGAGGACCAAGGTTCAACACCCTGCTTCTCCAGTTAAGTGGCCTGGTAGTAGGTGAATCAAAAAACCTCTACCTGAAACCCTGGAGAGCTCCTACCAGTCTGAGTAGACAATACTGACCTTGATGGACGAATGGTCTGATTCAGTATACAGCAGTTTCACGGGTTCAGTCTTAGTGTTAGATCAGGGTCTGAGTGGGCTAAGATGGCAGACCTGGTTAGTGGTATAATGCTAACAGCAAGTTAAAATGAGCCAGAGGAGGAGGGACCAATGGATCAAAGTCCACTGGTTTTTATGACCAGATCAAAATCCCCATTCCATTCAGGATGCACATTGGGATGATGTTCTGTTGCCTTATTGCCAACCCTAAGAAGTACACCTGCAACTTCCACAACTATCGAAACTCAGGTTTTCATTGGACAGCTGATTAACAGCTGCAGCCAAGGGGTTGATACAGAGCCTATTAGTCTCCCCACCCCCAATCCCTGCCCCACCCCCAAAAAACAAGCACCAAATGTGTGAGAAATATCTTTAAGATCATTAAACAAGTAAGGAGGAGAAGGGATTGTAGGAAGATGGCTGCCAGCTTCTAAGATCCAGGCTGAGCTGTCTGTCTTGACTCCTACTGTAGATATTTAAAGCCGGGACATGGCTGGGGGTGCAAGCCGAAGGGAAACAGCTGGAGGCCTCTTTGCTCTTAGTCTTGATGGACAGACCCAGTGGACACCAACACAGGATATTCTGTGTGCCTATTATGCTTGCTCATTCTTTATACGATACTTTGTCCAGTTACATTTATCTGAACTGTATTGTTTTGTAGGGAAGGAAGGCGGCATGATATAGCCCAGCCTCATCAGATCTCAGAAGCTAACTAGGGTCAGCATTTGGATGGGAGACCACCAAGGAAATATCTGTGGAAGAAGACGATGGCCAACTACCTCTACTTCTCACTTGCCTTGAAAGACTACTGCTGGGTCGCCGTAAGTCGGCTGTGACTTGACACAAATACACATTTTTTGTAAGTTGCTTGCAGTCCCCCCTGGGGAGAATAGCAAGATTTTAAAAAATAATAATCCCTCTCCCGCTCCAAAAAAACCTTCCTGTTAACTAAATAAATATGGTCCTGACCTGGATGGCCTAGGCAACCCTGATCTCATCAGACCTTGGAAACTAAGTAGGGTCCTCCCTGGTTGGTACTTGGACAGGGGACCCCCAAAGAAGTCCAGGGTTGCTCTGCAGAGGCAGGCAATGGTAAACCACCTCTGTTCGTCTCTCACCTTGAAAATCCTACGGGGGTCACCATAAGCCCAATGCGACTTGATGGCACTTTCCCACCACCAAGTAAATGAGCCTATAAGTTATAGCATAGGCAGGCGATGCATTTGATACTGTGTGCCAGGCAAGGCTTAGAGGTTCCAAAGTGCTTTGCAGAGGCATGCCTCAAAAGTTCCAAGGTGGGAGCTGGCAGCACAGCTACGGCTGCCCACGCCTGGCACAGCTTCATGAGGCTTCCAAGCAGCCAACCAGGTCAAATGAAGTCAAAAGATCTGTCTAACCTAGTGTCCTGCTTCCTTTTCCAAGGTGAGCCGCCAGCACTCCGGGCCAACTGGAACCTCGTGAGTCATCCTGCACAGGTGGTGGGTAATCGCATCTCCTCGGGGCAAACCATGGCTATTAATACTTCGACTGAAATCCCAGGCGGGAAGAGGAAAGAGAAATGGCGAATACAGAGAATCTCAGTCTCCGAGACCTGGATCTGGGTGCTTTCCAACAAGCTAGGAATTGCTAAGCAATTGGGGGTTTGTTTGTTTTTACAGAACTGACTCACAGGCTCATGGGACTTCCTATGTTCTGCATGGAGCTTTGTACTTTAAAATTGCAAGTAGGTAAATAGGTACCACTTTGGTGGGAAGGTAATAGCGTTCCGTGCGCCTTGGTGTTTAGTCACGCCGGCCACATGACCACGGAAACGGCTTTGGACAGCGCTGCCTCTTCGGCTTTGAAACGGAGATGAGCACCGCAACCCTAGAGTCGGATTCGACTCGCTTTCGAGTAAAGGAACCTTTACCTTTACCTTGCACTTTAAAATACCATCACTAAGATTGGACACTGATCCTATAACCAGGGTGCTAACAGTCAGTGTGGTGTCAGTGATTAGAGCATCAGTTTGAATCTCCAGTCTGCATACTGGGTGACCCTGGGCCAATCACAAGGCTCTCAGCCAGGACTTATCTCACAGGGTTGTCATGAGGATAAAATGGAGTTGAGGATGGCGTACGCTGCTTTGGGTCCCTCAACGGGGAGAAAGGTGGGGGCATAAATGCAGTGAATAAATACATAACAACAGAATATATTTGTCTGTCTTGGGAACTCCTCACACCAATACAGGGAGGACTCATTCAGAACACCCCAATCAGATTTTTTTTAAACGCCACTTCAAATGAAGAACAAAGTTTGAGTCCAGTGGAACCTTTAAGACCAACAAAGTTTTATTCAAGGTATAAGCTTTCGTGAGCATGCACATTTCTTCAGATCCAGTGAAACAAGTTTGGTGTAGTGGTTAAGTGTGTGGACTCTAATCTGGGAGAACCGGGTTTTATTCCCCACTCCTCCACTTGCACACCTTGAGCAAGCCATAGTTCTGGCACAGCTGTTCTCGAAAAAGAGCAGTTTCTGTCAAGAGCTCTCTCAGCCCCACCTAGCTCACAGGATGTCTGTTGTTGGGAGGAGAAGGGAAAGGAGATTGTAAGCTGCTCTGAGACTCCTTTGGGAAGTGAAGGGCGGGGTATAAATCCAATCTCTTCTTCTCTCTTCTTCTTCATTATGGCTGAGGACCTCTTGTCCCACTGGATCTGAAGAAGCATGCATGCACACGGACGCTTATACCTTGAATACTTTTTTCATTGTTGTTGTTGCTGTTCTTTCATTTGTGTGTGTGTGTGAGCATACATGCGTGTGCCCATGCCTGGAAGTCATGGTGATCTCTGGCGACTCTATGATTCTATGACTCCTACTGGGGCACGGAGGACATTCAGAGAAGTGGCTTGATAACCTGCCTCTGGCCTGCCAGCCCTGCTAGTCTCTGGACATCTCCCACCCAAATACTTGCCAGGGTCAGCCCTGCTTAGCTTCCAAGATCTGATGAGACTGGGCTTGTCTGGGCTATCCAGGCCAAGGTTCCTTGAATAAAACTTTATTGGTCTTAAAAGTGCCCCTGGACTCAAACTCTGCCCTGCTGCTTCAGACCAACATGGCTACCTGCTTGGATCTAACCTCAAATGAAGGTGTTTGTACACTGTTGTACACACACACGGGTACCACGCTCATGACCAGCAACTGCACATGGGTGGGGTCAACATGTTCATTTCCACTCTTCCTTCATGCCTAGTGAAGTCAACGTGGGTCATGTCGAATGAAGGGGGCAAGCAGCTAGGGATGACAACCTCCAGGTGGCACCAGGAGATTTCCCATTATTACAACTGTTCTCCAGACAACCAAAGTCTGGAGAGAGGAAGGACTGTAGCTCAGTGGTAGAACAACTGCCTGGCATGCAGAAGGTCCCAAGTTCAATCCTGGGTAACTCCAGTTAAAAGATCTGGCAGTAGGTGATGTAAAAGACCTCTGTATGAGACCTCAGAGAGCTGCTGCCAGTCTGAGAAGACAATACTGACTTTGATGGACCAAGGGTCTGATTCAGTAGAAGGCAGTTTCAAGGTCAGTCCACCAGAGAACATGGCTGCTTTAGAGTGTGTACTCTATGGCCCTGCAGAGGCCCCTCCCCTCCCCAGGCTCCACCCCCAAATCTCCAGGGATTTCCCAGCCCAGAGCTGGCAGCTCTACAAGCAGCCAATCCATGCGCCATGAACACAAGACTGTGTGTGTGTACATTAAAAGTGGGAATTACTAACAAAGAAAGTTTTACAAATCACTGGTGAAACAGATTCTCTTCCAGCAATGCATGGAAGCTGAACATCTAAAATATTTCAAGTGCCTTTCCACTGCAGCTTCTCTTACATACAGAGGAGTGTAATTAGGGGGCCCAGTGGCCATGTAGTTAAAATACACGTGGGGGGAGTTTATGGTTTCCTCCAGAAGGAAACAACCAACCACTACTAGCCTTAAGTTTTTCCCCGTCTCAAATAAACATTTATTGCCCCATGTACTTAACAGATCATGGGGACTAAAGTTACATTCCCCCTCCCCTTTAAAAGAACCCCAAACACTTCCCAGGAACGAATTCTTTTAAAAATTCTACTCATAATCAAAACGAGGAACTTAAACCCTTCTGTGAATGTTTATAGGGCCACACTGGGGTCAGAGAGAAGGATGGGCAGGAGTTTTTGTTTTTTATTAAACCCTCAAAAGGTCCCTCTGGACTTATAAATGCTTTATAGTTTCAAAAAAAGTGAGAGAAAGCGTGCAAAAATAAAATTCTCTGAAGGCTCCTTTTTTGTTGTTGTTGCTAATATGGTACTTTTTTAGGACATGGCAAGACTTTAAACATACTGAGAGACAAGAACTCCCTCCTCCCACCCCCGCAACATGCATAAACTCCCAAGTTTTTAATAAGCTGCCATCCCGTCAAACTACTGTATTTGCCAGAAAAAAAGACTATCCTGAATGTAAGTCAACTCTTAAAAAAAATTATAGACACAAAAATATTAATACTCGTGCACATACCTGTAAGATTTATGTGAATTTAAAGCAAACCACTCTTCTCTTTGATGGCACACGGGAACAAAAAAGCTTGTTTTCCTTCCATGTAAATATGGTAAGATTTTCTGTCACAAGTAGAAAGCTGCTGCTTTTGAATGCAATCAATACTCAGCCTTGCCCCCTCCAACAAGAAAACGGTCAAGGTATTTGTGTTTACCCCAAACAAAAGTCTAAGCCATTATGGGCTCAATTCAGGAACTGTGAAACACAACCAGATCCCATTTGACCACTTGCAAAAGGTCTTGGAGGCATGCCAGGGGTCATTCCTAGGGAAAAGGTGCAGCTCATTTGCATAACTCATTTGCATATGCCACAACCCCTGACAAAGGGCAGGTGTGTTTAAAATGAGTTATGCAAATGAGTTTAAATCCTCTCCCCCCCCCCCCAAATCTCTCTGCAAAATCAGAGAGGCTCAGGGGGAAAGACAGGCATGTCTGCCTCCCTGCCCTCCCCATCTCCAGCCAACCCACAGCGGGCTGGCTGGAGATGGGGAGGACAGGGAGGCAGTCATACCTGGGTTCCCTGTCTGATCTTCTCCAGGTGCCCCGCTTTGGGGCGCTCCGGCAGGAAATGACCCCTGGAGACATCTAATTTTTGATGGATTGGTACTTATCAGTTGGTAAGAAACCTAGGGCTACCAGCTCTGGGTGGGAAAATACTTGGGAGATTTGGGGGTGGGGGAGCCTGGAGACGGCAGGGTTTAGGGAGGGAAGGGACCTCAGCAGGGTACAATGTCTTGGAGTCTACCCCCCACAGTAGCCATTTTTCTACCATCTAACATTGCCTTGGAGAAGCTACCGCCATCTATATGCAACAGCACTTTATTTATACATTTGATTTGATTGCTTGTCTGAATTTTAGATTATTGCTCTGTGGATGCATCTATGTTTTATTGTATTTATTCTGTTTTATTTTAACTTGTAATCCGCCCTGAGCCTGCCCATGTGAGGAGGGCAGAATATAAATCGAAATTATAAATAAATAAATTTTCTCCAGGGGAACTGATCTCTGTCATTTGGAAGTCGATTGCAATAGTGGGAGATCTCCAGACCGCACCTGAAGGTTGGCAACCGTAAACAGGACAGTGGTGGGGTTAATCAGAATTCCAGGCAGGCCTACCAGTCTGCTATTGGGGTCAGGGGATCCCCAGCCCTCCGCTCTCATTTCCTGCCATGCCTGGTAACCCTAATTCCACAGAGGCAGTTGTGTGCGTCTATTCTAGAAAAATTAAACAGGAGTCCAGTGACACCTTAAAGACTAACAACATTGATTCCAGCACGAGCTTTTGTGAGTCAGAGCTCAATTCCTGAGATGCAACAAAGAGATCGTTTATAGGGCCTTTGGCATCTCTTTCTCATGTCAACAGGGGGAGGGGTTGTTCAGAAATAATACCAAGCCATGTGATGCGGAACTCCATTGACTCTCTCAGGGGGGCATCGGCCTCATGAACTTTCTCCCCGCCCCCCCTCCCGCCCATTCTGCACCATAAGCAAATCAGAGGACAGAGCCAATCCCATGGCACACAATGCGGCTTACTCCCAGGAAAGAATCCTTAGGACCAATGCTCCCTCTAAGCTGTGGAATCTTGTGAGCAAAAATTCTACTTTGTGAATGGCTGGCATTAAAGTTGCGAGCGAGCGATCTGGCTACTGCATAAATTAGCTTGCTCTGCAGCCATCCTTCCTGAGCTAAGAGAAAATGTGTGAGCTGGAGGACTAAAAAATTGTGAGCTAGCTCACACTAACTCAGCTTGGAGGGAACACTGCTTAGGACTGCATCGGTAGTTGTGTTTGTGTGTTAAGTGCCGTCAACCTGCTTCTGACTTATGGATACCCTATGAATTAACAATGTCCAGAATGCCCTGTCATTAACAGCCTTGCTCAGGTCTTGTTCAGGAAGACCATGGCCTCCTTTACTGAGTCAATCCATCTCAGGTTGACTCTTCCTCTTTCCCTGCAGCCTTTAACTTTTCCTAGTACTGTTGTCCTTTCTGGTGGGTCTTCTCATACATACGATAGCCTCTGTTTAGTCATTTTAGCTTCTAGGGAGAGTTCACGCTTGATCTGCTCTAGTAGTTAGCTGCCCCACTGTGCCCTTCACAACAGCGCTGTAAGCTAAAGTAAGTAGAGAGTGGTGGAAACTTTTGGTGGGAGGAATGGTCTCAGGTGGAGGGTATTATCTACTACTCAGTAGACCATTTGGTTAAAAAGAGTGCTTTCCTTCTGTCCTGGGAACCTTGGGAACTGTAATCCTGTGAGGAGCCAGTGGCCTCTGGAGAGAACATTAGATTATACTGCAGCCAGCTAACCCTTCTAAATAGCTGATCGTGCCGGAGATCTACTCATGTAAAGCAGAATAACATGGGAAGTCGGAGCTCACTAAACATCACAGCAGCTGCTTCTGGGACTAAAAGAAAAATGCAGCTTGCAGTGCATATAGGGTTGCCACCCTCCAGGTGGGACCTGGAGATCTCATGCTATTACAATTGATCTCCAGATGACCAAGATCTATTCTCCTGGAGAAAATGGCTGCTTTGGAGGGTGGACTGACCCAAACACTCCCAACAGGTCCAGAATGCAGCTGTGTGTACCCACATACAACCGGTGTACCATCAGCTGCACTGGCTCCAAGATGAACACCGGATCAAGTTCAAGGTTTCGGTTTTAACCTTTAAAGTCCTATTCGGTCTGGGACCAACATATTTATGGGATCATCTCTCTTGGTATGTCCCCCAAAGAGCATTGTGCTCAATGGATAAAAATCTTGTGGTGATTCCTGGCCCAAACAGCATTTGTTTAGCCTCAGCCTGGGCCAGGGTCTTTTCAGCTCTGGTGGAACGCTCTCCCAGATGAGATCCGTAGGGCCAGCAAGAGAGAAATGTCTTGCTGGGCCCACAGCTGAGGCAACGAGGTTTCCGTCTGAATTGGCCTCTCCCAGCCCTTTTCTCCGCCATCTATCCTGTCGATTGCACCAGCTTATTATCCATTGACAAACAGGCTATACAACCTCACTTTGGATAAGTTATACTGCCTTGTGCCTGTATATGCTAAGTTATACTGCCTTGTGCCTGTATATTTTGGCCGCTGTGTGACAGACTGTTGGACTAGATGGGCCATTGGCCTGATTCAACATTGGCTTCTCTTATGTTCTTATGCCATCTGATTTGATTTTTTAATTCACTGTTATGATAATTGTTTTTAATAACTAATTTATAATATTTTTTAAAACAGTGATGTTACCCGCCCAGAGCTCTGCTGTGCAGGGGAGGGCAAGCGATAAGTCAAATAAATCAGGCCCATAGCTAGAGTGGGGCATTGTGGGGCATCTTGGGGCAAGGCCCCCCGACTTGCTGGCAAGGCCCTCCTGACTTCCCATCTAGCCCAGGGTGCCACTGCCTTCTCTCCCGAATTAAATTGATTAGTGCCCCCTAAGAAATTTAAATGCCCCTTGACGTTAAAAAATCCTGGCTATGGGCCTGGAATAAATAAATAAATCCCTAAGTAATGTTGGAAGTTGCTGTGCCAGTTTGGTGGTGGTGGAGGAAAGTGCAGTCAAGTCGCAGCCAACTTATGGCAACCCCTGTAGAGTTTTCAAGGCAAGCAACTTCAGAGGTGGTTTGCCATTACCTGCCCCTGCATAGCAGCCTTGGTTCTTCCTTGGTGGTCTCCCATCCAAATACTAACCAGGGCCAACCCTGCTTAGCCTCCAAGATCTGATGAGATCAGGCTAGCCTGACCTATCCAAATCAGGGCCTGCCACTCTAGAGAGGTTCAAACAGCCAGCCTCTATCAGAGTTCGAATCATTGCCTGGAATCCTACTGCTTTGCTCAGCCAAGTTTTGAAGCCATCCTCCATCCTAAGGAAGACTTCCTTCTTGAGAAAGAGCCTTCTGTCTGGGGAACTTTGGGAACTGTAATCCTTCTTGAGAAAGAGCCTCTTCCTCGGAAGAAGTCTTCAGAACTTGGATAAGTAGAGACATGGATTAAAACTGCTCTTGTCATGAAATGTGGGGGTGGGGGGGCAATATTCCAGTTCAAAGGAAACAAAACCACTAACATATTCCCAAGAAGAAAGCGCACAGGTTTATGCTTAGTTTTAATAGAGCGTGATGTCTCTTTGTGTGACTAAAAGCAAATTTTTTTTCATGTATTCCACCTCTTTGTAGGAAGTGCCACCAAAAAACTAGGGCTTTCCTCACGCACATGCCCTCCCACCCCCGACCATCACCACCTCCTTCTCCTCCTACCCCCCCCCAAAAAGTTTCATGCAGCCAAGGACACCCAAATGGTTTTGAATCACCCGTTTTATTAGAACAGGTGTAAGCATCTGCTGCCTACGCCAATGTGTTCCTTTGCCGGCAAACAAAGGTGCCGTTTTGGTTCAGCAGCTTTAAAAGTCTCTGGAGAGCCAAGCAGAGAAGGAATGCAGAAAAGCGCCTGGCGAAGAAGGAAAGGCACTTTAAGTAATGAGGTTTGTCACTCAAGGCTTCTCCTAAATTGCTTTCAAATATTTCCGAACTATTTTGACAAAAGAGATAAACAAAACGCCACCGTGGAAAGCCTGCCCGGAAAAGTCTTTTTTTTTTTTTCGGTCGAGTGTTGCTCACAAACTTCTTTATCTCCTCGCAGCAGACTTCAAACGAAATGCATCCCCCCATCTGATGCTGAGCTTGGAGAAGAAAAGACATTTTTAAAATCTGTTTTCATCCAAGTCCCGTCCTTATATGAAGTGCTGAAAGTTTCACACGTTACAGAAATCTCAACCAAGTTCTCAGCTAAGCTGTATCTGCATCGGAAAAGTGGAGGACAATTTTTTTTTTTGGCCAGTTCCCCCTCTCCCATAGCAGACCTCCACTTCACCTCTCATGCTCTGTGGGGATCCACAGACACATGCCCCCAGCCCAAATTTAAGGGCGTGGTGCAAGGGGTGAGTGAGGCAAGCTTACTTCTGCAAGCATCACAGGGCATCTACCTCAGAAGCCAGAGTTCTGACTCTGTTAAAAACTCGATAAAGACAAGATTCTTCAGTGCCTTAAAAAACCCCAGAGCGTTTTTAAAAACAAAAATTCTGCAGCCCTAATCATGCTGGGTGTAAAGCTAGGGCAACTGCTCTTCCCCTGCATCGCACTCCACCTGGCTTCACCAAGTCTGTGCTGTCTGGAAAACTCTTAGCAATTAAAGTGCCGGAGGAAAGAGGATTTAGGGTTCTTTCTCCACCCCCACCACCACTGTGTGTAGCCTGTACTTATCAAGTCTATTTGCCTTGGGAACGGAAGCCTCTTTTTAAATAATGGACAATCCTCTTTGTTTTATTGTTACAGGAAAACTCTTCCAAACTTTTTAGACACTGTCCACGCTCTTTCCCCCGCCCGTTCCTGCTTTGGCATGCTTTTCCCAGTCATATTTTAATGAGCGAACAACCCCCCCCGAAATAGGTAGTTTTGTATAATTATACAGGTGCTCATTAACTGGAATTGCTTCTCCTAAAGGCTGACTGCACCCAAGAGTTTCCCTTTTGTTTGGTGCTTTATTTAAGGGATTAGGATCTTGCCTTTCCTTTGTCTGACCAAAGGATCCCTTACCCAGTGATACACCCCCTGGCAATGTTTGCAGAGATGAGGCTGAAGATGGTCAGGAAGAAGAGGGTCACCTTAGTAACTTGCTTCCTTTTGGGGCTTTGTAAGCTATTATTTTTTACATATGCATCTGAAGGAAAGGAACAATGGGGGGGATGTGGTCACTGTTCCCTCTAAGGTGAGTTAGTGTGAGCTAGCTCACAATTTTTAGCCTCCGGCTCACACATTTTTGTCTTAGCTCAGGAAGAATGGCTCTGGAACAAACTAATTTATGGAGCAGCCAAATCGCTCGCTCAGATCTTTAATGCCAGTAGCTCACAAAGTAGAATTTTTGCTCACAAGACACCACAGCTTAGAGGGAGCATTGGATGTGATACACTTGGAGACATGCTTGGTGCTTTCAGGAGAGGGAGCAGACATAGCTCCTCCCTCCTGTTTCCTTCTAGAGTTGCCAGCTGGCCCGGAGGAAAAGGTCTTGTCCTTTCGATGGAAGCTTAATGTGTGGAAATGGGTAACTGAAGCTTTTCATAACATGGCTGGTACATAAGAACATAAGAGAAGCCAATGTTGGATCAGGCCAATGGCCCATCTAGTCCAACACTCTGTCACAAAATGGCAACACCTGGTAAATAACATCCCATGAAACCTCTGTAAAAGGACAGGGCACTTTTTCTCCAGAACCTCTGCACATGTTGCATTCCACATAGCAGAAGTCTTGAGAATCCACAATTGGCAGACTTCGATATGACACTGAGAACCTCAAATCATGGTTTGAGCTCATGGATAATCAGGCAGATCCAGGTTTACAGCGGCTTTCATATTCAATCTGCTCAGCTCTGAAGGTAGGGTGGTGAGGTGCCTTCCTCCAGTGGGGAGTGAGGGGTGGGCAGGAACTTCCAGAAGTGACATCATCGCATGGGCAATGCTCTACTTTTTGGGGAAAACTCTATGGTAAAAATGGCTACAAACCATAGAATTTTGCCCAAAAAGTAGAGTGCCACCCCCAGCATCTCTGATGGGATAACATCACTTCCGGGAGTGATGTTAGCATGTTACCAACGTCGTGTGGGGATGTCGGTTTGGGAGTGTGGTTTCCCCTGCTAGTCAGCTGGCCGGTAGCAGGCCAGAACCCACAAAAGCTAGGGATCCCACCTACCCCTAGCGATCTTCAGAACAGTGGTCATACCTATGGATTATCAAGTCATTAAAACTAGGATTAGCACAAAGCCCTTGACACCTTGATTGATGATCCTAGTTTGCCAAGTGATAACAAACATAAGCATGCCAAACTGGGTATCTCACCAAACTGTAACTAAGCTGCTGTAACCATCTGGTATGATGGCTGAACTGAGACAAAGCATATGATATTTTCCCAGGACGGTTTATCTGTATGTTCACAGAGTTGTCCATTGATGCATTACAGAGTGGAGTTATTGCATTTTTTTTACATTCCTTACATCTTTGATCTGGCCATTTTAACTTGTCAGAATATAAAGCTTGCCAATGGGCCAGGAAAAGTAGATGTCCTAGGCTTTTAACAGAGGTTTCATGTCCATAAACAGGCAGCCAAAGGTTTTCATGGAATGGAGCTAACTACATTGCTGAAGCTCAAACTGACCTTAACAGGGACAACTAGAGGGACCGACTTAAAAAATGGCAACCCCATGAATATATAGAAAGTGAGCCCAAGTTTAACAGCTAAAAAGACAAGGCACATCTAGGATTGCCAGCTACCTGGAGATTTGGGTGATGGACTCTGGGGAAGGCAGGCTTTAAGGAAGGGAGGGATCTCAGCAGGGTATATAATGCCATAGAGCCCACCCTCCAAAGCAGCCATTTTCTCCAGGGGAACTGATTTCTATTCTCTGGAGAGCACTTGTAATAGCAGATCTCCAGGCCCCACCTAGAGCTTGGCAACCATAGGCACATCTGACCCACTTTCTGCAGAGAGTTCTGATTGGCTCTTGTAGTGCAGCTCTGGGCAAAGCCCATTTTCCATCATTTAAAAAAATGGGCTCCCAGCTTTGTTAAGCCTGCAAGCACTTCTTGGAATGCCGAGAAAGGCAATGGCTGTGGCCACAAAATGGCTGCTTGCTGCAAGCATTTGAAAGGTGCTCCCTCCAGGCACAAAAGGGGATACCTCCTGGGCTCTTCTGAAGCACCTCTGGCCAATACAGTAGGTGGAAGAAAGCCAGGGTGAGATCTTTGCTTTGGGGAATAAGTGTTTTGTTTCAGTTTCCAGGAAAAAGGGGGAAGGGGGTTTCGCTCCCTGTACATCCTCAAGAACAGGCCATGGCCCAGAGAACCAGCTTTGCATGCACAAGATCTCCAGTCAGCCCCATAGCTAAAGATTTTTGGGAGAGGGGACCTCGGGAGGGAACAGCTAATTAAATAAAAGTTAATTACATTAATTCAATTTGGGGGCCCGCCCAGGAGGAGGGGGCCTGGAAGAAACGTGAGGGGGCCAGGCCCCGTGGGCCCCACGTTAGCTACGGGCCTGTCTCCAGTTAATAAGGATAACTGAATAAGGAATGTTAAAGACCTCCAACCTGAGACCCTGGAGAGCTGATGCCACTCGGTGTACACAAGACTGACCTGGATGGACCAAGGGTCTGCTTCAGTATATAAGGCAGCTTCACGTGCCAGAACAGATTTACTAAGCAGAGAGCAGTTTTGCCAAGGTGAGTCAGGGCTGCCAAACCCCATGTGGGACCTGGAGCACTCTCAGAATTACAACGAAATTCCAGATGAAAAATGTATGCCCCCATGGAGAAAATGGGTGCTTTGGAGATTGGACTCTATGGCATTACTTCTGTCCAAGGCCTCTCTCCACCCTAAACCCTGCCCTCCCCAGATTCCACCACAAAATCTCCAGGAATTTTCTAACCTGCAGCTGACAACCCTAGGAGAAAATCACCTCTTGACTAATTAGTCAGTAGCCCTGCTCACTAGTTAACAGTGAACATATGTATAATCCATGTACCAGTGTGCATTTGATTTTCCCCCCTTTATACCTGTGTTGCGTAATTCTCATGTTGCATTCAATGCATGTGCAGCTGAACATGTGAGTGAAACACCACATACACTCAGGTACCGGTCCCTGGTTTCATTGGTGAAGTGAAACACATGTGACTTTCTCACGAACGGGTAAATACACCAACATGCTGGTTGTATATGTATTCACTGTAATGGGTGAACAAGATTAATGGGTAGGGAAATTCCCAACAGAAGTCCAGTGGCACTTTAAAGCCAAAGGGCCAAACCATGCATCATGTGTAATACGTCACTGCCAAGGGAACATGCAACTATATGGCGACTTTGAGCTCCCAGTGGGAACGCAATTGTGAAGCGCCATAGGGACCAGTGTGGATTGGGACATGCATTTGTAGTCCTGGCTCAAAATACTTCCAAGGAGGGAGCCTGTGTGGGCAGCCCTGCTCATGGGACAAATAACACCTCCCAGGGGGCATTTCAAACTGGAGCACTGTCTGGCTGCAAGTTCCCTTGGCAATCACATGTTAGTAGAGGAAGGAGGAGGAGGAGGAGATTGGATTTATACCTCGCCCTTCACTCGAAGAGTGGCTTACAATCTCCTCCCCTTCCTCTCCCCACAACAGACACCCTGTGAGGTAGGCAGGGCTGAGAGAGTTCTGAGAGAACTGCTCTTGAGAGAAATGTGAATGACCCAAGATCACCCAGCTGGCTGCATGTGGAGGAGTGGGGAATCAAACCTGGTTCTCCAGATTAGAGTCCACCACTCCTAACCACTACACCAAACTATATGTAACATTTAGTTTGGGTCCAAATTCCTGTGCATCTGATGAAATGACTTCTGAGTCACGAAAGTTTATGCTGAAATAAATTTCACTAAGTCTTTCAGGTGCCACTGGACTCCTACTTTGTTTAGCCCAAAATACCTTGATGTTGTTTTTGATGGGGGGGGGGTTGTCATTCAATCATTAGGTCAAGTCTCAAGAAGCAAATGGGTGCCAGGAAATGCGTTCATAGGTGCCGTGATAGGGAGAGAGAGAAGATGTGGCTCACTGTGTCAAGCAACTGCTTGGCATGCAGAAGGTCCCAGGTTCGATCCCCGGCATCTCCAGTTTGGTGTAGTGGTTAAGAGCAGCAGATTCTAGTCTGGAGAACCAGGTTTGGCTCCCCACTCCTCCTCCACATGCAGCCAGCCGGGTGATCATGGGCCAGTGACAGTTCTCTCAGAGCTCTCTCAGCCCCACCTACCTCTCAAGGTGTCTGTTGTGGGGAGAGGAAAGGAAAGAGACTGTAAGCCGCTCTGAGCGAAGGGTGGGGTATAAATCCAATTTCTTCTTCTAAAATGATTAGGTAGTCGGGGATGTGAAAAACTAGAGACATGGCAGAGCCGCTGCCAGTTCTGAGTAGATGATACCGACCTCGATCTGACTGAGTGTAAGGTAGCTTCATGGTGCCACACTGGGGATGGTTGTTTTAACGCCAAATGATGTGACCATTGGAGCCACAACCTTTGCAGGACTTGTGTCCTCCAAAACAGAAGAGAACTCTTGGAAAAGGACACATGCATGCACAGCACAAAGGGTATTTCACACAACATTCCGCAGGAGGATGAATGCACATCTAGGGGTGCAGGATTGTGGGTGCAGCCTTTGTTCGTGACCTAGTATGCAAAGGCCTATGTACACTGCAGGGCTCTTGCTAGCCCTGTTCACAAGTTACAGAATGCACATACAACCCATGTAAAAGAGGATACTTGAATTTTCTTCTTTATATGTGCACTGAGCCACTCAACATGTGATATAAGCCCAGCACTTACCCAGGTACTGGCCCCTGGTTTCAATTGTAAAGTGAATACATGTTGGCAAAATGAATACATACCAGTTCTTTTTTGTGAGTAGATGTGCACCTGTAAACCCAGGATATCCGCATGTTCACTATAACGTGTGAAAGGGGCTTCTATGGTCAAGAAGAATACAGATTTTTTTTTCAAGGTTCCAGTTCAAGCAGAGAGCTGCCCTCGTGTGTGTTAAGTGCTGTCAACTCAGTCACTTCCAGCTTATGGCAACCTTGCGAATTAATGATTCAGGTGTGGAGCCGTGTGGTAGGGTTGCCAGGTCTGGGTTGGAAAATACCTGGAGACTTTGGGGGTGGATCTGGGAGAGGGAAGGGTTGGGAGAGGGGAGGGGCCTCAGCATGGCCCAATGCCACAGAGACCACCCTTCAGAGCAGCCATTTTCTCCAAGGGAAATGGTCTCCGTCAGCTGGAGATCAGTTGTAAAAGCAGGAGATCTCCAGGCCCCACCTGGAGGCTGGCAACCATGTGGTCTGAAGCAAGAGTCCAGTGGCACCTTTAAGACCAACACAGTTTAATTCCGGGTATAAGCTTTCATGCGTGTACGGTGCTTTCATGTGTGTGCACGGTATCTGATGAGGGGTGCATGCACACCAAAGCCTACACCCAAAATTAAACTTAAGTTTAAACTTAAAGGTGCCACTGGACTCAAACTTTGTTCCTGTGAATTAATGACCTCCAAAACATCTACATTAACAGCCTTGCTCAGGTCTTGCAAACTGAGGGATGTGATTGAGTTGATTCATCTTACGGTGGATCTTCCTCTTTTCTGCCAGCCTTTAACTTTTCCTAGCATTACCGTCTTTTCCAGTGACTCCTGTCTTCTCGTAAGGTGATGAGTTGCCCGCACTGCATCAGTCACATATAGTTCAGGGCACAGCACACTGCTGCAACTACACACACCCCTCTTCCCAAAGGAATTCATCCTCCCTGGAAGATCACGCAGGAAGCCCTTTTGTCTCTTACAAGAAATTAATTGTAAACAAATGCTTTTTGATCTAGCAGCACAGCTCTTGCAAAGCCAGTCTCCATCTGAAAGCCAAGCAGTGTGGTCATTAGAACCTCAAGGATGCAAATGCTCTGCTGTCTGGTAGATGAAAACAGAATTCTCTGCAAAGATCTTTCACATGAATATTGACTGACGGCCTGCAAGCCCACATCAAAAGAACAGAGCGCATACAGTCCCACCCAGAAGGATCAATACAGAAACCTGCTGAACAATCCCTATCACGTTTTCCATAAGAACCAGCAAAGCCAGGTTTCAAAGCAATTCCTAAAAACAAATCCTTGCTGCTCTTACAGATCAAAAGCTGGCTTTACCAGGAAAAGTTTTACAACCCCTCAGAAAGCTAAAAGAAGTTTTCCTCATCGCAACAAAAGGGCAGGTGCCAGAAAGCAGGCACAATCTCCAGTGAAACCACCTATTGCAGCTGAGATCTAATGGGCAGAAGGGACCGCCGAAAGGTTGCTCCTGTCTAGATCCTAGCAGTGAGTGCATGGGAGATGAGCCTGATACAGGTATAGTTAGCGCCAACAGGCTTCAAAATGGAAGCGAGAGATTTTGGACTTCTGTTTGACTGCAGTAGTAAAGGTAAAGGTTCCCTTGCTCGAAAGCCAGTCGAATCCAACTCTAGGGTTGCGGTGCTCATCTCTGTTTCAAAGCCGAAGAGCCAGCGCTGTCCGAAGACGTTTCTATGGTCATGTGGCCGGCATGACTAAACACCAAGTCGCACAGAACGCTGTTACCTTCCCACCGAAGTGGTACCTATTTATCTACTTGCAATTTCTTGCTTTAGAACTGCTAGGTTGGCAGGAGCTGGAACTAGAGACGGGAGCTCACTCCTCCATGCGGCACTCTCGGGTCTTGAACTGCTGAACTACTTTCCACAGCTTGCAGTTCAGCGTCTTAACCACTTGAGCCACCGCAGCTCCTTTGACTGCAATAGCGTTCAATAAATTGAGAGCCAGTGTAGAGTAGCAGTTAAAGTCAGGGATCTGGGAGACCCAGGATCGACTCTGCCATGGAAGCATCTTGGGTGTCCCACTTTCATCCTAACCTATCTCACAGTGTTATTGTGCATATAAACCAGTGCACAGGGGAATAATGTTTGCCACTTGTATAAATGAAGTAAAAAACAAACAAACCAAACACCCTAATACTAGATAATAACCTACAGTGCACAATTTCCAGTAAGGACAGATCTTGACCTCAAGTATGGCTGGAAGCCTGCCTCGCCAATCTCAAAGGTTTGGGGGCTGACTGAGATCACTCTGCAGACTGTGGCTTGGTATAAAAGCAAAATCATCACCCCCTGTCCTGGGTAGCCCAGGCCAGCCCGATCTCATCAGATCTCAGAAGCTAAGCAGGGCCGACCCTAGCAAGTACTTGGATGAGAGACCTCCAAGGGGTATCAGGGTCAGGACAAAGAGGCAGGTTATCAAGCCACTGCTCTAAAACATCCAAACCCCAGTAGGGGCCACTGGAAGTGACCATGACTTCCAGGCATGCAAGCACATACACGCTCATACATATACCCCAATAACAACAACAACAACAACAACAAAAACAATAAAAAATCCATTGGTCCTTAAAAGCAAAATCATGCCTTTGTTCCTTGTTTGTATTAGCCACTACTAATTTGCAAGTTCAGATGCAGACGGAGAGACCGTGTGGTATAGACCAATATGGCACCTGCAGACACCTTTCCTGGTGTTCACCAAGTGTTTTTAGAAAATGGGTGGGACCAGCAGAGTTTCTGATTGGCCACTGGAGATCTGCCAGATGAGTGTTTCTTAGCTAGCTCAAGATGAACACTTGCGTGCATGCAGGAAACGTTTTAAACAATATGTTCATTCTGCTGAACAGAGCTTCTTTCTGAAATGCTGAAGAGCTACATTCAGTTGTGCGTAACCTCCCTCCCTGACATTTTGTGGTTGGCTCCACCTCCTGAGACAGTAATAGTGGCCACCACCCTGTGTCGGATTGGCAAAGGTGCCCGCAGGCTCAAAAAGGTTGAGGACTAAGGTTGCCAATCTCCAGTTGGTGGCTGGAGATCTCCTGGGATTAGGCAACAGAAAATAGCCACTTTGGAAGGTGGACTTTATGGCATTATGCCCCACGGAAGTCTCCCCCCACCAAAAATAACCCCTGCCACCTCAAGCTCCACCCTCCAAATCTCCATGCATTTCCCTGCGTAGAGCTGGCAACTCAACTGGGGACCCCTGGTGTAGCGGGTAAAGTACTGTAGTAGGATGTGGGAGACCCAGGTTCAAGTCTGCAATAAAGGTTACCAGGTGATTTTATAACAGTCATTCTCCATCAGCTGATACTGCCTCACAGAATTGTGAGGAGCACAAAATAGAGGAAGGGCAAAGTACGCACTGCGCCCCCAGTGAAGGGACAGTTGCCTGCTTCAGTGCCTTTTGATCCCGACCGGAGGATACGGCAAAATGTCTGCCCATCCAGAGACGCTATTGGATGTCTTTTCTCTCGATTCAACCACGGAAAAAGAAAAAGAAAATTTAAATTCCCCCACCTCCCTTGCGTCAAATTGAACCTGTGAGCCATTTCTTCACGCCAAATTCCCCCCCGTTATAATTCACACATTTTGTTTTTCTGCCCACTGCATAAAAAATGGCATTTTAAAAACAACAACAACACCTCACTCAAACAAATTGGGAACAGCAGCGATGAAGATAGGCAGGACGAAAGCTAACAAACAAACAACAAGAAGTGGAAAGAGGGCGTAACTCCAGCACACCTAGTTCCAGCTACAACTTGGCTGCATTCGCTCATTCATAAATTTAATTACAAATTGAAACGAGGTGGCATAATTTTAAACTATTGTCGAGTAAACATTTCCCCCCCTCCGCTCGAAGGGCCATACCAACATCTTACAACATCCCACCCACCCCCTTCAAGCTCCCAGAATTAGGTATAAACTCTGGAGAGTCAGGGCCAAGGAATTATTCCCCCCCTCCCCAAATTTCCTTTGGGGCTGGCAGCCACGCAAAAGCAAAAGCCATTTGCACAAAATGATGGCTGCGGCGCTCTCACCCTTCCATGGGAACAAATTAACATTGGCATGCCAAACACAGGAAAGTAAGGAAATTAGAAACACTGTTCGGATTTGGCCGGCCCCTTTGAAATACTGTACCATGCGCTACTGATGCCAATTAATGAAAACCAGGAGGGCTTTGCCGAGCGGGTCTGGTGGAGGAAATGCATTAACACACATCCAACATGTTTGCACAGGAACTAGATTAGAAACATCTTGGTTCCAAAACAATACAGCAATTACCCTGGAAAACTGGCGAGCTTCAGAGTTCAGGACGCCCAGCACTGGTCCTCGCCTTCGGAAGAACTGTGCAGTAACAGCGCCATGCAAAGCAGAGTATGGAGAAAATCCCATGACGGAACATACCCCATTTGAAAAAAAAACAAAAAAAACCCCATGCATCCCTACCAATGCTCCCTCTAAGCTATGGAGGCCTGTGAGCAAAAAATTCTGCTTTGTGAGCTACTGGTATCAAAGTTGTGAGAGAGCGATTTGGCTGCTGCATAAAGTGGAGTCCTCTGGAACCATCCTTCTTGAGCTAAGACAAAAATGTGTAAGCCGGAGGCTAAAAAACTGTGAGCTAGCTCACACTAACTCGGCTTAGAGGGAACACTGATTCTGTACCTAAAGAGAGTGAAAAGAGTCAGTTTGCCATACACACTCTTGCTGGTGAGAGGAAGCGTTCTATCAAGTTCCTCCAGGACCTGCTGAAACTGTCCAGCCCCAAAGAAACTAAACAAAGAAGTTATTTGGTTTGGGTAGATCTAACCCTTGCCCTGACCTAGATAGACCAGGCTAGTCCGATCACATCAGATCTTGGGAGTTAAGCAGGGATGGCTTTGGCTAGTACTTGGATGGGAGACCACCAAGGGATACCCGGGGGAGGGGGTGTGACAGGAAGGCAGGCAAAGGCAAACCACCTTTGAATGTCTCTTGCCTTGAAAACCCTACGGGGTCACCATAAGTCAGCAGTGAGTTGATGGCATTTTCTACCACCGGATCAGCACTGGGCTGTGAGATTTCACTGCGCTCATTAGGACTATCTCACAAACATCTGAAAGAATAAAAAAGGGCTGGGTGAGGCTCATACCAATATCAGGCTCCTTTACAGGGTTACGTGATTCTAGGAAGAGATGACGGCCTCTTTGACGTTACCATTCTAAACCAGATGTTACCCATAGTTGTCCTGGTGCCAAATAAAGTGAAACAGGGATGGAAGTTTCGTACAGTGAATTTCATCCCGTTAATGAGCCATCTATGAAGCAATCTGGCCATTTCAAGAAGTGATGCATTCCCCTCCCCACCCCCACCCCATCTTTTCAGCCACGTGATCTTCCTCGAACCTCTTTTTTTTTAAAAAAAGAAGTTCTAAGTTGAGCACTATAACACTACCAATACAGTGGTGCCAAGGCATCTCAATAGTGCTGCTGTAGCACTGAAGTGCTATATTGGTCTAGCACTATAGCACTCAGAACATTTTTTAAAAGTTTGATGAAGATTGCACAGCAAAAAAGGCAGGGAGAAAGTGCAGTGCTATTGGAAGCGCTAGAGACATTTTAAACAGCATGCTACAGCAATTCGGAAGTGCAAAGAAGAGTTGAAAAGCAGTTTACCTCAAGAATGGCTCAACCACGTTTTGCTAACCGGATACAAGCAGCTTTGTATGAAAAGGTAAATAAAATCTGCTAGCAGCCAGTTTCTACAATGGTTCTGTCTGAAATGACGTACTAAAAAACATTAGGAACCGGCTACCAAAACAGATTACAACGGCTGAGAACATAAGAACATGAGAGAAGCCAATGTTGAATCAGGTCAATGGCCCATCTAGTCCAACACTCTATCACACAGCGGCCAAAATATACCAGGTGCCATCAGGAGGTCCAGCAGTGGGGCCAGGACACTAGAAGCACTAGAGAGGGGCTGATGTCACAGAACTATGCCCCAAAAGCCTCCCCCCAGGTTCCAGATATATAGTAGATGGCTATGGTGACACAGGAAGGGGACTTGGGCCAATGGCAGAGCTTCTGCTTTGCATACGGAAGGTCCTCAGATCAATCCCTGGCATCTCCAATTAAAACTAGCAGATATTGTGAAAGAGCTCTGCCGCTGTTGGAATACTGACCTTCAGAGAACAATGGTCTCACACAACCTAAGGCAGCTTCCTGTGTTCAGAGCAGCAGACTCTAATCTAGAGAACCAGGTTTGGTTCCCTACTCCTCCACATGCAGCCAGCTGGGTGACTCTGGGTCAGTCCCAGTTCTCTCAGAGCTGTTCTCTGAAGAGCAGTTCTCTCAGAGCTCTCTCAGCCGCACCTACGCTCACAGGGTGTCTGTTGTGGGTAGAGGAAGGAAATGAGATTGTAAACTGCTCTGAGACTCCGAGTGAAGAGTAGGGGATAAATCCAACTTTTTTTCTTCTTAAATCTGTACCCTGTTCCAGCCAGACTGGAGGTTCGGAGAACAATAGCCCAAGATAGTGTTAAAAGGATCAGGTAGTAGGTCATGAGACCCTGGAGAGCCACTGTCAGTCCGAGAGGACAGTACTGATCTTGATGGATCAATGATCTACTTGAATGTAAGGCAGCTCCTCCACATGTACATGAAACAGCTAGATAGTTCACCAAACTTATTATCTATCCAAATTCCATGGGTTTTTATTGATTTACAGTCCACTTATCTCACCAAGACTCAAAGTAGATTACAAAATATACAACAATGTAATCGAAATGTTATAATATAAAACAGCATAGAATAGTACAAAATGTGCAACGAACAGTGTAGTGAGAGTGGACTGCAAAGTCAAAAAACAATGCAATAAAAGCAGTATAGAACATGACATATAAGAAATGCAAAAACTGGATGACAGAAATTAGAAAACAATGCCCTAAAAACGAGTTAATACAGGCAACAGATCTTTTAAGTGGAGACGCTGCAGATTGAACCTGTGACCTTCTGCACACCAAGCAGTTGCTCTCTCACTGAGTCACAGCCTCTCCCCATTTCCCAGAGAATGCTCAGGGACAGGCAGCTGCTGATCTTACCCCTTTGCACAGTGGCCCCTTCAGCAGACTTGGCTAAAATGAGTCCAGCTGTCATGGGGGAGTGTATTGGGAAAGGCTTTCCTTTACTGGCTTTCCTCGACTGGCTTTCGAGCAAGGGAACCTTTACCTTTACCTTAAGCCATGAAGACTGTTGCAGGTTGATAGTCAGTACCTTGAACTGAACCTGGAAACTAATTGGTAACCAAAAGAACAACGGTAGAACAGGTGTAATATACATACGCCACCTAGTCCCTGATTAGGATTCATGGTGAGAAATGGATCCATATGCTACTGTAATAAACCTTTCATTTCCAGGATTTCCCTGCAAATAACTCTGATTGTGCAACAACATTCAACAACCTGTGGACCCTACTCAACTGTAGTTTAATGATGTGGGCCCTGCAGGTGTGTCAATGCAGATGCTAGTCATTCCATTTTTAAAATGTATCTATTTTATTTGTATCCTGTCTTTCACCCCAATGGGGACTCAGAGTGGCTTTCGACATTCTCTCCTCTCTTCACAACAACCCTGTGAGGTAGGTTAGGTTGATTTTCACTAACAACGTCAAGGAGAGGAGAAAGTTCTGAGGCCAACATCATAACAAATTAGCACATTAGTCCTTTCAGGCTCCTGACCATCTTCCACTCTAAGGGTGCAGGTTTAAACAGAATGCTAGTTCTTTTGGCTTATTTTAGTATTTATGCTTCTGCAACTAAACTTAGGGTCACATTTCCATCCTCCCCCCCCCCCCATTAAAAACCTTGTAGGCCTACTCTCAAACATACTTTTGCCTAAGCTTGGCACGTCTGCCGAAGCCAAAGAGCCATTCAAGAATTTGCCCTTATGACCTGATCCGGCACGGCAGGGCTACACACAAGGAGTCCTATCTAGCGGCCCGTCCGTTTTCTGAAGCAGTACAACAGAGGGAAAAAATGCACGTAATTAAGTCAATCTGAAATGAACATTATTGAAAGAAGTCAAGTGTGTGACAGGAAGGGCATGAGCGACGGATATAATTATCGCTGTACATTTCAAACTAAATGGTCTACCTGGTCACCGTTACGGGGGGGAGGGGGAGGACCCCACTTATTTCAGTGGATTTCATTCCGTCATCTCAGCCATTCGTCACTTTAGAACCACCGAGCGGTGTGAAAAGTAAACGCATTATCATTTTAACCACAAATTAACAGTTTCTGTATAAATATTAGCATTTCCTCACTGCGGTTGGAGGAGAGAAACTGTAACAGCTCTAACGGCATATTTTTTTATTCCGACTAATTAAAAACAAAGGGCTCCGTGCAATTTAATATATTGATTCTAGCAGTGGGACTTAAAGGCCATTTTTATAATAAGTGTACACAGCTGCAGCCGCTCACCCACCGCCCCGTTTTAAACCTAATCCCCACATTCCTCCTGACAATAACATGACAGGATCCACACATCTCTGTATTAGCCTTAACCCCGGTGACACTGCCAGAATGTATTAAAACTAAAGCATAACAGTGTCCTGTTTAAAAAGAAATCTGTCAACAGCCCCTGACTAGGCTTTAATAGCTAGATGCTTTTTTCTCTCTTAAAAAATAATAATAATCTTTCCACCTACTTTCTGTCCCAGCCTCCCCTGTATACATCCCAAAGAGGATGAACTATTTTATTAAGAAAAGCAAGGTGCAAATGCTGAGGGGAGGGGAGCTTTTATCAGCAGCTGAACAAACAGCGATTGATGGTGTGAGACTCAAAGCAGCCTGTATTAGGCAATGGAGAGCCCTTGGAGTCAAACCTGCTCTCAGAATTAATGCAAGGCAACCATTTCACCACTGCTGCTGCTAACTGCTCCCCACCTTCTGCCCTGCCAGTCTCTTCCTGCCGCCCTCTGTGTTGAAGGATTATCCTCAGCTCTCAAATGGCCACCATACATAAACAAACATGGTGGCAGTCTAGAAGTGCAAGACGTGGATTTCAGGACAAACCTTTTCCTACAGGCCTTTTTTGGGAGTTTCTTCAGCTACATACCTTAAATGAGGGTCTCTGTAGCAGCTTCCTCTCCTAGAGAGACTTGCGAAACCAAGCAGACTCTTATTCCCATCTTCTAAAAAGGGAGCAAGTCCTGATGAAGGACATCAGTGTGGTGTAGTGGTTAAGACTGTCAGACTAGTATTTGGGAGACCCAGGCTCGAGTTCCTACTCATGCCATGGAAGCACGCTGAGTGACCCTGGGCCAGTCACACTCTCTCAGCCTAACCTACCTCACAGCGCTGTTGTGAGGATAAAATCGAGGAGTGAAAAATGATGTAAGCTGCTTTTGGTCCCCGTTGAGGAGAAAGGCAGGATATAAATAAATTAAACTAGTAAATAAAATGAACATCTGGGTCAGACTGTTGGGTGGCCGTGAAAGATTAATTCTAAGCTGCTCTGCGATGCTTAACAATTAACTCTATTTTTTATTAGTTGTTGTAGACGACAGCCCGGAAAATCTACGACAACTAATGAACTCTGGCCATGAAAGCCTTCAACAGAACTCTGTTTTTCTTTGAACACAACCAGATTATTTCCAAAATAACAAAAGTTTTCAGTAACATGGAATGGGTATTCAGGAAGTCACTTCAACACTCAAAAAAAGTCAATTAACTACCAAAAATCCCCCAGTAATCCTGTGAACTTTCTCCCTTAATGCTTAGATTTGTAGAGTAATTTTACGTTACCAAAGCTTTCTTTTTTGTCTTGTAGATGAATCACTACAACAAGGTACAGGAATATTATACCGGGTGGGAAGGGCTGATCCTGAGGGCGTGGCCTGCCTAAGGGCACTCTGGGAGTCCGTGGAAGAGGCAAGATTCAATCTGCTCCATAACTCCCTTTCTTAGCTGATGCCCAGCTGTCTTGGACCACAATATTCTATTCTTCATGAAGCATGAAGCAGCATCTCTGAGAAATAACACTCTTTTATTAGTTGATTCGTCTTTCATTGCAATATTTATTTCTTTAACTAACATATTTCTACCTCACCTTTCCTTATGGTTCAAAGTGTCTTACAATAATAGTTAAAAACATCCCCAGCTAAAACCAAAAATATATAGCAAACCCCAACCCCCCCCCTTTAAAAATGCCCAATGTTCGAACCCACTCTAAAGTCCTGGAAACAATCGGGTCTTGCAGTGGCTCATGAAGATCTTCAAGGTGTGTGTGTGGAGGGGGGGAGGGCCCTCACCTCTTCAGGAAGCCCATTCCAGAGAGCCAGAGCCTGCGCCTTTTCCATCATTGACGGATAGGAGTGGCCTACTCTGCAGAATGTACCAAGTAGCACAAAATCTCACTGTACTCGGTACATTCTTGGAAAAAATGTCTTCCTTCTGTAGACTGGCATTATGGACCCCAAGTTAAAAAGAATGTTGGTCAACAACAAGATGGCCACCTTTACTCTGTGATGGATTCTCTACCTAAGCTCTGCAGAGTAGGCCACTACTATCTGTCAAAAGAACCTTTTCTTTGGTCTTCTCCTCCCCCTCCTCCAAAAGGTAACCTCTGTGCAGCTGCCATTAAGACCAGTGCAGCAACCATTCACACCTCTCCTAGAGCTATTAACACCTCATTAACATGTCACAAGCCCTCATTTTTCCTCCAAAACCTTGGATGGAGAGGCTACAGAAAGGGGTTTAAAATACAGTCTCCAAATGTATAGATTCATTAGAAAGCTACTTGGTTTCACTGACCAGTGATGAATAACCCATGCACTTCAATTTTGCTTCACTGTCTGGGATTGGAGCTATTCCCTCACCAGCTCTGCATAAGCAATTCAAACCCTGCTTCACCTAACTTCCATGCCTGGCAGATGTATGTATCTAACTGTGCAGATTACATGAAGCAAGGTAATAATAATTAATAATTAATAATAATAATAGCTATTATTGTTGTTATTAATTATTTCAATTTATTTAATTGTTCTATCCCAGCGTACACTGAGCTCCAGGCAAATGTACAAAGGGACATAATGCCATAAGAGTATACAAAATATTAAAATTCAATATAAGGCAAAGGGTAAGGATTTCTATTGCTCAAAACCTAGTCGAATCTCTAGGAGGCGGTGCTCATCTCCGTTTCCAAGTCAAAGAGCCAGTGCTGTCTAAAGACGTTTCTGTGGTTAAAATATACAATTTGGTAAAAACTAAGAAACCAGAATAAAAGATCCAAGATGGCATCCTATAATTTTTCTAACCCAATCCTGTACTATGTGGCCATTTTCTGGGCAAGGGGAGAAGAACTCAGGACAGAAATGCAGAACGGGGGGAAGGGGAAGGAGGGTACCAGCCATGGAAAAACTGTTGCTGTCCTCAACCAAAAGCCTGGCGGAACATCTCTGCCTTACAGGCCCTGTGGAATTACATAACCATTTATGGAATAGCTCCAAGCCCAGATAGTGACACAAATAGTTACTTATTTATTCAAACACTTATATCCTGCGTTACATCGTGGTTCGAGGCGGCTTACAAAAATAGTTAAAAATAATTTCCAGCTAAAGCCAGAATAAAATAACAAATCCCAAATCTCTCCCTCCCCCTCTTAAAAAGATGCCTGTCAGTCAAAAAAGCCCCGGCAAACAAGCAAGCAATATGACACAGAGAGTACTCCATCTTTCCGTGTTATACCTCTGAGGATGCCAGTCACAGCTACTGGCGAAACGTCAGGTTCTACAATGCCAAGACCACGGCCACACAACACGGAAAATCTACAGCAGCTAATGAACTCCGGCCGTGAAAGCCTTCGACAACATAATATGTCATCAGCCTGAATAGCTCAGTTTAGCTGGAGCTCAGCCACGGTTAGTACTTGGAAAGGACACTACCAAAGAAATCCTGGGTCACTATGCAGAGGCAGACAATGGTAAACGTCCTCTGCTTTTCTCTTGCCTTGAAAGCCCCATGAGGGGTCACCATATGTTGGCTGTGACTCAAAAGCACTTAATGATTATTGCTAGCCAATAAAGTTTCCTTCTAACATAGTGGTTGCAACCTGCCCTTGACATTTTCTGTGGGATAGAGGATATCTTGCTCATCATTGCACTGACTAGGGATGGGCATGAACCCCAAAGAAACAGTTCTGTTCGGGATTTGGGACAGCCCCCGAACCAAACCCCAAACAGACCCAAAAGGGCCCCACCCAAACTGAGCTGGTCTGGCAAGTTTGGTTCCCCCTTTCTTCTGACCACTGTGAGCTGCCACTGGGAGAAAGGAGGTGGGGACCATCCTAGAAGGGACTACCCTTCCACCTTCCTCCCGGCCACAGCTCACCGGGGCCAGGAGAAAGGGGGAAATGCCCAGGAAGGGTTAAATGGCTGGCAGCTTCAAAGGGGGGAGCAAAACTGCGGGGGTGAAGGGCTGATAGCCATTTAAACCTAACAGCTAACTGGCAGATCCTGCACTGCTCAGCTGTCAGGTTTAAATGGCTGGCCCCAAACAACTGAACAGGCCACAAGTCCAGTAAATGTTCGGGGAAGGTACCTTCCCCGAACATCGGTCCACGAACCCTGAACCAGCCCAAGTTTGGGCCAAAGTTCGGTTTGTGAACCAGTTTATGCCTATCCTTAGCACTGACCCAGGCTTCCTACAGCTAAAAAACATAGCAAAGACCAAGGTAAGTCCTTCATGCCAGATCACGTCTCTTTATCCAAGACGCTACTCTGAAGTGTTCTTAGCGTAACAGTTAATTTAATGTACATTTGAGCTGGGTTACATGAACAAACAGACTGTGCCACAATAATGAGGATTTACCACTCACTGGCGTAGCCCGATCTTGTCAGATCTTGGAAATGAAATAGAGCTGATACTTGGCTGGGAGACCACCAAGGAAGCCTCTGCAGAGGAAGGCAATGGCAAACCACCTCTGCTTCTCACTTGCCTTGAAGCCTCTTCCTGGGGTTGCCATAAGTCAGTTGTGGCTTTAAGGCATACTTCACCCTTACAAACAGCCTAACACAATGATACTCAGTGGCTTAGGAGCCACATGTGGTTCTTGGACAGGCTACCTGCAGTTCTTCTGAAAATCATGCTCCAATGTGGCACTTGCCCCATATTTCAGGAAAGTGGGCAGGGTCCTTGCCTGCTGGGGCTTGTGGCTAGCAGATGGTTCCCACCTTGAAAAAGTGACCAGAGCTGTGAACCTCACTGAGGTACAGGCCTTGTGCCATGGATGGAAATTTGTTGTTGTTGTTTTTGGTTGACAGTAATTTCAAATGTGGCTCTCCATAAGGAGTGAAGCCAAATACCACTGGCTTAATGAATGGACTATGCTCAGTCAGAATCTCTTACCCAAACCTTCATCCTGGGTACCCCCATGTACAAATCCAACCACATAGCCCTTCCTGACTCTCACATCCTTTACCTACCGGAAGGAATCAAAACTGAGAACAGGAGTCTTTGCCCAAAATCAAGAATAACTTGCAGTAACTAGAGAGTGACCAAGTCAAGCAAAAAATTAAAGAAATAAACGAGATAGAATTTGGGGGACAATATGTCACACAGGCTTGGAAGTCCACAGATTTCTGCTTTTTTAAAAAGAATTTATTTTAAAGGGGGGGAAGGCAGCATGGTATAACCTGATCTCATCCAATCTTAGAAGCTAAGCAGAGTCACTACTTGGATAGGAGACAGGAGGAGGAGGAGACTGGATTTATACCCCGCCCTTCACTCGGAGTCTCAGAGCGGCTTACAAACTCCTTTCCCTTCCCCTCCCCACAACAGACACCCTGTGAGGTAGGTGGGGTTGAGAGAGCTCTTTCAAGAACTGCCCTTTCAAGGGCAGCTCTGACAGAACTATGGCTTGCCTAAGGTCATCCAGCAGCTGCAAGTGGAGGAGTGGGGAATCAAACCTGGTTCTCCCACATTAGAGTCCTCGTACTTAACCACTACACCAAACCGGCAAAGAAGAGGAAAGCAATGGCAAACCAACTTTTGCTTGCCTTGAAAGCCACTTGCTGGGGTCATTGTAAGTCAACTGCGACTTGACAGCACTTTATACACACACATACACTTTAGGTAATGCCTATCCAAATCCCTGTGTTATTGGCATGGAATAAAACAAAGTGGCATAGCTTAAAACAAGGATTAATGTAATAACAGATTGATTAGTCAAAGCAGGAAGTCAACAGTAGCTAAGAGAAGCACTGTTGGGTATATAGTTCGAGCGTCAGACTATAATCTGGGGTTCAGATCCTCAACTCAGCCTTGAAACCTATCAGGTGACATCGGACCCGTCGCTTTTGCACTTCTCATACACATGTTCTCACAAGGAAACTCCACGCTTTCAAACACAACGGAACTGGGAATGCCTCCCACCACTGGATCAGTGTTTGGCAACTGAGAAATGCAAGCTAAGAAACTAAGAAAAGGCAATGCACCCGTGATTCTCTACAACTAGAACTGTTCATTTGGGAAGGGGAAATTCAGAGGGAAAGAGAAATGTAGCACCATGAGGTTGCGTATTTCAGTGCTTACTCATGCAGGGGCGGGGGGGGAGGGGGGCCCTGCACATAGAAAGGGAAATCTGTGCCAGAGCCCTTAATGTGAATAAAATGGAGGAGAGGAGAATGATGTAAGCCGCTTTGGGTCCCCACTGGGGAGAAAGGAGGGGTACAAAAGAATTAAATAAATAAATATGTGAATGATGCTAAGATTCATGAAATCTTGTTCCCTTTCCCCCAGCAGTTAAAACTGCTACATTCTATGATATCACAGCAGCTCAGCCAATGACTATGAGAGAGCCAGGAAGCTCATTAGAGACAGGAGACCCCATTTCAGCACACATCTCCTGTAACTTCAGCTTTTAAACATTCCCCAAACAGCAACATGCTATTTAGTAAGTCGCAAATACTTCCAACAGATAAGGGATTTAGTGAACGTTCACAAAATGCTGATATTCAGAATTCAGAAGAACAGAGAGCGCTAATTAGTCTCTGATTGTTATTGTAATCTGTACTCTGAAACCTGAAACTTCCCCACCCACCCAGTTTAGGCTAAAACAAATCCCACAAACAAAAATACATAACAAACCCTACACTGAATGCAGGATGGGTCCCATGTCTTCCCTGTTAGAAGTACCCAGCCAGGACATCTGAACTTTCAGCCAGTATTAAAGACAGACAAGAAATACTACATCAAAGTAGAACTCCACAAAAGTTCTTCTGAACCTTGGATATCTACACAGTAATTTGAAAATCATAACCTCCTGCCCTACCACCTATGTACATGTAGCCTTAGTAATGAGCACAGCAATTGTCTTCCTAACTTCTCCCTGAACGCTGCATTCTCTAACAGAGCCACATCTGGAATGGCTCAAGTGGTTAAGACGCTGAACTGCAGGCTGTGGAAGGTCAGTAGTTCAGCAGTTCGAGACCCGAGAGTGCTGCGTGACGGAGTGAGCTCCCGTTTCTAGTTCCAGCTCCTGCCAACCTAGCAGTTCGAAAGCAAGAAACTGCAAGTAGATAAATAGGTACCACTTCGGTGGGAAGGTAACAACGTTCCGTGCACCTTGGTGTTTAGTCATGCTGGCCACGTGACCAGAGAAACGTCTTCGGACAGCGCTGGCTCTTCGGTGTTGAAACAAAGATGAGCACCGCAACCCTAGAGTCGGATTCAACTGGCTTTCGAGCAAGGGAACCTTTACCTTTTTAAGTTTACAAAAGCTTCCTGAAGCGCTATCTGGACCTTTCTCTAAGGAGCTCAGGGCACTTCACATGGCTCTCCCTTCCCCCATTTTATCCTTCCGACAACCCTGTGAGGTCTGACACTCTAATCAAACTGCCAAGCAGCTGGGAAAAACAGGTTCCAGCATGATTAGCAGCTCCACAGAGGTATGCAGATCTGGATCCTAGACTTTGCATTTTCAGATCAACTTTGCAAGAAAGCTTCACAAGACCTAGGACTTGGCCCCGAGTGGCTATATAATACCGTCAGGTGAGATGGTGGATATTCTGAACAAGTGTCTCATGCTGGCAATGGGCTGGACCAGGCCAATAATGGAAGCTCGATCCAGGTGCAGTTGGGCGATAATAAAGCTAATCGAGGAGTGAGGAATCAGGTGTTTGAAATGTGCTTACCCTCCCCAGGAAACAGCAGTTTCACAACTCAGAGGTGGTTTGAGATCCATGCCTGCAGATGGATGCTCAGATATCACCCCATAGTTCTAAGCAGATTCAATGGGTGCCACCGACTGTGGCCTTCCCTTGAAAGGTGAAATGCGGTCATGTTATCCGTGCACTGATCGCATCCAGCTATGATTACTGTGGCACGTTTTACGCGGAACTGCCTTCAACGACTGTTCAGACTTCAGTTGGTGGGGAGCCAAAGGCAAGAGTACTGCCTTGTATACAATGTAAGGAATGCATCTTTCCAATATTTAAACAACAATTAGTTTCCAAGTACAGTTTAAAGCCCTCAAAGGCCCTGGGACCTGGGTATAAAGCAGCCTAGCACTTAATGTTTATTTATTTTATTCAATTTTTACCTTGCCCCACCCTGCAAGCAGACTCTGGGCACCTTACCACATACCAATATAACAATTTAAAAGATTAAGACATAATATAGTAAACATTTAAAATTCGATTCCATAAATAAATTACAAGACGGCTATGATTCAATTAAAGTGCTCTTGGCAAAATTTGGCCCCTCTATGTGCACTCAGTTTTACTGTTTTCCCCGAAAGTGGCCAAGTTCCCATAATCAGTGAATAAGTTTATACCTGTAGATAATATAGGAGGTGGAGCAGGTGGGTTGGGCAGTGTGGAGGGGGGGGATGTGATGTGGTGTGCCGCCTCCTGAACCAAAGGCCTGGCAGAACAGCTCTGTTTTACAGGCCCTGCAGAATGGCAGCAGATCTTATATGTGCAGCCCTGTTTTCTGAAATAACAATAGAGGCAAGGGACACGACGGGGCCTTCTCAGCTGTGGCCCCCCCCCCATTTTTTGTACTCTCCCCACAGCTGTGTGCCCAGCATCAGATTTGATACAGCACAGTTTACTCCACGAGCTTTTCATATATGTTAAATTCCGGGACCACAGGATGAAAAATATTTCATATAAATGGAATCCTTCTCCCATCCTACATCCCATTGCAGTTTCTAGGGTCTGCATAGCAAACGGCCATATATCACAGGCCAGGGGTCCCGAACATAGTGGAAGTAGTGGAGGAGCAGGAGGAGATTATATTTATACCCCACCCTTCACTCGGCGTCTCAGAGCGGCTTACAAACTCCCTTCCCTTCCCCTCCCCACAACAGACACCCTGTGAGGTAGGTGGGGCTGAGAGAGCTCTTTCAAGAACTGCCCTTTCAAGGACAGCTCTTGTCAGAGCAGTGTCCTCCAAGAGAGCCAGTTTGGTGTAGTGGTTAGGAGCGTGGACGCTAATCTGAGAGAACCGGGTTTGATTCCCCACTCCTCCACATGCAGCTGCTGGTGTGACTTTGGGTCAGTTATAAGTTCTTTCAGAGCAGTTCTCCCACGGCCAGTTCTCAAAGAGCTCTCTCAGCCCCACCTCCCTCACAGGGTGTCTATTGTGGGGAGGGGAAGGGAAGGGGATTGTAAACTGCTCTGAGACTCCTTCGGGTAGTAACAGGTGGGGTATAAATCCAATCTCTTCTTCTTTTAGGAATTGGGCGGGGTCAGGTAGGGCTTTCGCCCAGCAAGGCTTCTGACTATTGGACATTTGGTTGGCTGTGCAGATTTGTGCTAGCAACACACAAGACTCTGTATTAAGGTACTGAAGTTCTACTATGGTAATCATTTTGTGGCTGGCTCTGCCTCCTGTGGCAACCATGCTGGGGCAGCCATTTTGTGGCTGTGCTCACCATGGCATGTCAGGATTCCAAATGTGCCCGCAAGCTCCCTGTCATATAGGTATTTGTAGGGGGAATCTCCTAATGACTGGCACCCAGCTCTGAAACTCTCTCCTCGAAGTTTTAAAGCAGACATTTTTCAATGGCAACCAACTATAACAGAATATTTGTATGGGTATATTAGCGTTGTAGGAATGCTCACACCAATCCTCTTTTGCCTTGAGTCTCTGGGTGGCTCACTTATAAATCTCAATATACAACAGCCCAATTTACACACTTTTGGAAACAACTCACGGAGCTTAAAAAGGGGGGAAAGGGGGAAAACGTGTTTATCCTGATGTATGGACCACGTCATGTGATCTTGGACGGGCCTTCTCAGAGCCAAGATTTAATCTGCTTTGTTTCAAGTGGGGAAATAGGCAAAGATCAAATAAGTTCAAATATGGGTCAGATTTCCTTGGGAAAAAAAATCTTTTGATTTATACAAGGAGGAAAAATGAAGTTTCAGAAGTGTGATTACGAAAGGGTTACTGCAAACACAGCTGTACACATACTCTTATATCTGAAGCGCTCCAAAGTGGGGGGTGAGGGGGGGTGCGAGAAAAACTTTGCGACATCTATATTAACCTTTGGCTGTACACCAAGGAAGGCCTGTAGCGAAATGGAATGCGATGCAGGCCCTTCCAAATTTTAACACAAGCCAGGTTACAGCTGCAAATGTCTGCCCCCTGCCTTCACTTTACAAAGTAATCCCCAAAGGAGAGGCTTTCTACTCTCTCCCCCACCACCACCTTTTAAAACTGTTATACGAAAGAAGAGTCTAATACCCCACGGTGCTGAGAGTCAGTTATTAAAAAGGGCAAAGAAAGGGGGAGTGGATGCCAAACACTTGTCAGAAATGGGCCGGGGGGGGGGTTTGCGCACGAGGGAAGGGAGGTACAACCAGATGGTATGAAGTAAACTGGAAACTCCAGCGTCTCCTCCTCGGACGTTTTCGTTTACGTGAACCCAAAAGCCACTTGTGTGCTCTTTCCAAGAATGAGTAATTTTACTATTTTTGCCCCCTCCCCTTCACTGTTTGTCAAGCATTTAACCGCAATTTTATAGCTGTCAATGAGGCAACTAGGCTCGACAGCATTTTTCACTCTGACCGGACCCGAGAGGAAAATTGAAAAAAAAACCAACCCCAATCTTCCCAGAACATATTTTCAGCAAGGATCTCGAAGCAGGTGGGAGGGCACCCTGACCCCGCAGCCTGTGGAAACCTAGTTAAATTTAAACTCATGTAGGCCACAGAGCTACTTTGGAGTAGGAGGGGAAAAAGAAAACACCCATGTAAAATCTGTCGCCTTAGAGCTGTCCTTGAATGTGCAAAACCCCAAAATACAGCAATAGTAATGATGATGATAATAATAATAGTACATTTTATACTCCGCTTTTCTCTCAAAGAGTCTCAAAGTGGCTTACAATCACCTTAAGAACATAAGAGAAGCCAATGTTGGATCAGGCCAATGGCCCATCCAGTCCAACACTCTGTCACACAGAGGCCAAAAATACCAGGTGCCATCAGGAGGTCCAGCAGTGAGGCCAGGACACTAGAAGCCCTCCCACTGTTGCCCCCCCCCCAAGCACCAAGAATACAGTGCATCACTTGCCCCAGACCGAGAGTTCCTATCTATACCTTATGGTTAATAGCCACTGATGGATCTCTGCTCCATATGTTTATCTAATTCCTTCTTGAAGCCGTCCATGCTTGGAGCTGCCACCACCTCCTACGGCAGTGAATTCCATGTGTTAATCACTCTTTGGGTGAAGAAGTACTTCCTTTTATCTGTTCTAACCCGACTGCTCAGCAATTTCATTGAGTGCCCATGAGTAGGGGTGTGCAAAAAAAAAAATTCGGTAAAATTCGGATTTGGGCATATTGGACCCAATTTTTTTCGGTATTCCCGAAAAAACCCGAATACCTATACCGGTAAAGCATTGAAATCCGAAATTTTTTGGGATTCCCGAAAAATTCGGGTCCATTATATCCAATGGGGCCATTGACTTCAATGGCAAAATTTTCTGGAAAGTTTGCAGGGGGCTGGAGAGGGGGGTTTGAGGTAGAGACTCCAAATTTGGACTGTAGCTGCTGGAGCCTCTCCCCAAAAGACCCCCAAGTTTTGAAAAGATTGGACCAGGGGGTCCAATTCTAGGGGCATCCAAATAGGGTGCCCCCAGTTCTCCATTGTTTCCTATGGGAATGGATCAGGCAAGCAGATTCTCCCTGTAAAAAAACCTGAGAGGTGTGGTAGTGGTGTGAGGGGGCATGTTTGCCAAGCCAGCAGCAGACCATGTGCAATCACCACCCCACCAACCCCAGGTCTCTCCCAAACAAACCCTAGGAAGAATAAAATAAAGAGAAAAGAAATTAAATTTAAAAGTGCCCTAATAAATCAAAACAGTCTGAAGTCTTCTGAGGTATTGATCCGAGGTCCACGAAGAGCAGGGAGGAAAGCAGGGCAGACTCAGGAGCAGGGGCAGCAGAAGCCAGCCAGCCACAATCTCCAACAGCCAAGCCAGGCAGCTCTCTCTCACCAGCCAGCAGGATCCAGGAACACAGCAATGAGAGTCAGCCCAGAGACTGGCTCCTTTTATGCTCTCTGAGCATACACAGAAGGATTTCAAAAAGGAAAAACCTTCTGTGATTGGCCAGAGAGCAGATGCCAGAACCCTATTGGCCACCACATTGCTCCTTCCCTGGGAAAGGAGCAAACTGGTGGTTGGGCTGCAGGCAGTAACAACAGCCTTGCAAACTGCAATGCATTTTGCAAATGCATTGCAGTGATTGGCTGTCTGGAGCCTCCCCCCCTCCTGGAAACAGGAGGAAAAGGCGGGAAAGAGGGGGAAACGGCGGGAAAAGGAATTCCCGGGCCCTTTAACAGTTTAAAACCCCCCACAATGCCGTTTTTTTGGCAATGCCGAAAAATGCCGAAAAAATCCCAAATTTTCCGGGGTTTTTTTTTTGAATTCGAAGATTACAGTGAATAGCCTGTCCGGGATCCCGAAAGCCGAAAAAAACCCGAAAATGCTTTTTTCGGGTTTTTTTCCGTTTTGGGATTCCCGAATGCACACCCCTACCCATGAGTTCTTGTATCATGAGAAAGGGAGAAAAGCACTTCTTTCACTACCTGTTCTATCCCATGCATAATCTCATAAAACTCGATCATGTCACCCCTCAGCCGTCGTTTCTCCAAGCTAAAGAGCCCCAGGCGTTTTAACCTCTCTTCATAGGGAAAGTGTTCCAACCCTTTTATCATTCTAGTTGCCCTTTTCTGCACTTTTTCCAATGCTATAATATCCTTTTTGAGGTGTGGTGACCAGAACAGTACACAGTATTCCAAATGAGGTGCACCATTGATTTATACAGGGGCATTATGATACTGGCCTTCCCCTCCCCTCCCCACAAGAGAGGCCTTGTGAGGTAGGTGGCGCCGAGAGAGTTCCAAGAGAACTGTGATTGGCCCAGGGTCACCCAGCAGGCTTCATGTGGAGAAGGAGAGGAGAAATCAGACCTTGTTCTCCAGATTAGAGTCTGCCACTCTTAACCACTATACCAGGCTGGCTCTCAGAATGTAGCCAGATTCTCAAGATTTACCATTGGTTTTACCACCACTGGAAAATTTTGTGTCCCAACACTTTAAAAAATGTGTAAATTGTACAAGTCACAGTTTTCAGCTCTGTTGTCTGAGTGAGATGTTCAAATTGATCAACAGTGCAATCTTACATAGAGTTACCCCCCTTCTAAGTCCAGCAAGGGAGGGAAGGCGGCATGGCAATCTCAGCAGCTCTCAGAAACAAAGCAGGGTCAATACTTGGACAGGGGACCACCAAAGAAGACTCTGCAGAGAAAGCCAATGGCAAACCATCTCTGCTTCTCACTTGCCTTGAGAGCCCCTGGCTGGTATTGCCACAAAAGTGATATTGCCACTTTGACAGCATGTCCGGAAGTCCACTGAAGTCAAGTGGGATAGATGGGTGCAACTCTGCTTAGGACCAAACTGAAAATGGCTTGGATGCTTTGGAGCATCCAGCCATAATTTTTAGCATCCCAAGGGACTCTTTGCCCTGACCAGGATAGCCTAAGCTAGCCTGGTCTTGTCAAATCCTGGAAGCTAAGCAGGGTCAGCCCTCTACTTGAATGGAAGACCACCAAGCAAGTCAGTTTGGTGTAGTGGTTAAGTGCGTGGACTTTCATCTGGGAGAATCGGGTTTGATTCCCCATTCCTCCACTCGCAGCTGCTGGATGACCTTGGGCAAGCTATAGTTCTGACAAGAGTTGTCCTTGAAAGAGCTCTCTCAGCCCTGCCTACCTCACAGGGTGTCTGTTGTGAGGAGGGGAAGGGAAAGGAGTTTGTAAGCTGCTCTGAGACTCCGACTGAAGGGTAGGGTATAAATCCAATATCTTCATCTTCTTCAAGAACAGGGTTGCGATGCAGAGGCCGGCAATGGCAAACCACCTCTGAATCTCTCTTGTCTTGAAAGCCCTACAGGACTGCCATTAAGTCGGTTGTGACTTGACCTGACAGCAAAAAAAAAGTACCCTTCAAAAGGGGTAGCACGGATGTCTTTACAAGCCCACCGAAGTGGTTTCTAAACTGTGCCTTAGGGACATTTGAGGTTCCTCGAAAGCTTCTTGGCAAGAAGAAACGTTTCAGAAAATCCGTGTGACCATCCCCTACTGTTCCCTCCTCTCCAACAGGGTCAGGATCTCGTGGGTACTCTCAGGTCACCTGGGCTAACAGACTGCCCTAGAGCTCCCAGGAGAGTGAGCCGGTCATTGCTTTGTCACAGGATAACTATCTCCCCCCCCCCAAAAAAAAAAAATACAAAAACAGAAGAGGTGGCTTCCAGAATCAGACCAGGATTCTATATACTAGTCTAGCATCCTGTTCCACACAGTGGCCAACCAGTTGCCTTGGAGAGCCAACAATCAGGGCACAGAAGCAGAGGCCTTCCCCAGATGTTGCCTCCTGACACTGGAGTGTAGAGTTTTACTGCATCTGGATGCAGCTCAGTGGCAGAGCATCTGCTTGCAGAAAGTCCCAGGTTCAGTTCCGGGCATCTCCAATTCAAAGGATCAGGTGATGCTGAAGACCTTAACCCTGAGAGCCACTGCTAGTCTGAGCACAGTGCTGATTTTGGTGGACCAGTGGTGTGATTCAGTATAAGGCAACTTCGTGTGTTCACACATCAAATCCAGTTTCCTTCCCAAAAATCGCATCTCGGCCAGTTTCCCTCCCCCAGTTACCCTCTCTGTCCCACACCAAAAAGAAAGGAAATCCCCAGCTATCCCCGGCTCACTACCAGTCACCTTAAACTCTCTCCTTCAATCCCAGAGCCCAACTTTATGCATTAAGAGTTACGATCTTTCCCCCGCAAGCCTTGCTCTTTGTGACTGTGCCAACCAGAGCCAGGCCTTTTTCCAGTCATGCCACCTCACCTGTGGAACACCTTCCCCTGCTGGCACTCACCTGGGGCCTCCCTTACTGCTACAATGCAGAAGCATGTGACTGCTGAGCTTTCTCTTCATGCTACACTGAAGAAAAGGGGAGCTCGCACATCTCTTCCACAGTTCGGAATAGCACGCACTTGTTCTTCCTCGCTTGGCGCTTCCTTGCAAGCTACAAAGCCTCTCTGTCTTTTAATAAAAGGATTATTTGTTCCAAGTGCAAAATCTTTTCCATCTCCTCCTCTTCCCCCCACCCCCCATCCTTGGAAAACTCACCTACCAAGTAAAAAAAAAACAAAAACTAATTTTCCTTCTCCTAACATATGGGGAGTGAGGATGAGGAAAGCACCTTGTAGGAAATGGCTTGAAAGAAAATCAGTTCACAACAATACGATGGGATACTTGCATTTATTTCTGATTTTCTGTGCTTTGTTGACAGGTACTTTTCTTAAAAAAAAAAAGCTGCAATACTCTTTATGACACTTCCTTACTGCACTTGTTCCAGGCATGTAACAAAACCCTGACTGGGGAAATACAATGACTGCAAAGGTATCTCTTACCAAACCATGGCACAAACGCTTTTCATACAGGCCGTGCTTTAAAAAAGATTCCTGTGGAAAGCGTTCAGTTTAAAAGGGGAGGTGGGGAACAAACAAAAAGATCCGCCCCACAATAGATCTTCTAATTTCCCACTGTCAATAGAAATGTATGTCCAAACGCAGGTGCTGGGCTGGGCTATATCCTCTGGTCTGCAACCGAGTCTAATTCATTAAGGAGCCTCTAAACAAGCCGGCCTTTGTCCCGTGGAGATGAAAGACCGGCAGCCACAATGGGATGAAAGGTGTGCACAGGGATGAAGAAAGCCATTAGGGATCGATGTCCTTTCTTAAACTTGTCCTGGCATGCACTGTTGACAGGGGAACAAAACCGTACAGACAAACCCTTCAGAAGTGTCTTGTTGCCGATAGTCCCACCTGTCTACCTTTAAAATAACTGGATCTTGCCTATCCTCTTACCAATAACTGCCCACGCTGACAGCAGGTAAATACAATAAGATATATCGGAGAACCAGGATTCCTCGAAGAGACTCCTTTTCCCACCCTGTAGTGTAGAATCAGGCTGGGTTTATATGACTAGTGGGGTCGAATGGAAAAAAGATTTTCCTGAGGATAGTGGCAAGGGGTGAGGACAAGGCTCTCTCGTGGAAAAAAGGGTTGAATCTTGCAGAAAATTTCTGACAACAGAAAGGAGAGCAATTTTTATCCATTCCTGCCCACCCCCAATGCTGTTCCTAGGAATTCCCAATCCACCAAGCAATCCCTTTCAGGGATCATTTGGAGCCACAGCTGGAAAGGGGAGGCGAGAAAGTCCCATTCCGCTGGTGCAAATACCCTCCATCAGCAGAGACATACCCTGAGATGCAAGCCAAAGGTCTCTGTGCTTTTAGGAAAGCAACACACCAGGAAAAAGAGTGCAGCCTAGTGTTTCCCCAGACACTCCATCCTTCTATGTGCAAAGCTGTTTTATTTCCAAAGGGGAGCATGTCCATAACCCCATTTCTGCACGCTGGAGCAGCTTAACACAGGAAAAGCTTTTCCTTCTGATTCAATTTACCGCATAAACCAGTTCTATAAAGGGGGGGGGAATAATGTTTGTTACCCTTCAGCCAGCAGACTTTAGATGAGGGGTCCCCAACCTTTTGGAGCCCACAAGAACCTTTCTAACACAACATGGTGGGCACAGCCACAAAATGGCTGTCACAAAATAGTTGCTGCAGGAGGAGGAGCCAGTCACAAAATGGCTGCCAGAGCTTACAAAAGGGTTGCTGCAGGAGGAGGAGCCAGTCACAAAATGGCTGCCAAAGCTTACCTTCAGTCACACAATGCAGACCTCTGTGCTGCGGTGGCTGCTGCCGCCAAAGCAACATTTTTAAAAATCTGCACAGCCAATCAAATCTCTAATGGCCAATCAGAAGCCCTGCTGGACAAAAGCCCCACCTAGCCCGTCCAACCTTCTAAAAGCAATCGGCGCCAGAAAAGGTTTTGGTGGGCATCACGGTGCCCAGGGGCACCACACTAGGGATGCCTGCTTAACCTGAAACTTAGGCTGTTTTCCATTAAGCCCCATTACACAGCGATTGACCACCAAAAAACAACAACAAAAACCTGCTATCATAGAATTTTAACCATAAAACTTCATGTCATCCCTCAGGCTACGATATTAGAGATATTATTTAACCTGGCAAACAGCATCTAAACTCACAAGTGGTTTATAATTCTGCTTCGCAAATTTTTTTCCACAGAACGCTCACCCCTTTTGCTTAAGGGAATTCGAGACGTTTAATAGAAATTTGGCTTTTTCACAAACTAGGATTACATGCTAGAATGACCCTGCAAGGCTTCTCACAATGGGAAGTCTGCTGACACACCACGGGGGTTTGGCTCGCTTCTGGCCATTGGTGAAGCAGGAGGTGATAGGTGTCACCTCCTGGATCGGCCCCACTGCCAAAAGAGTCTGACCTGAGTAGCCACGGCCATTTATCAAGCCAGCAGCAGCACAGAAAGCAGCAAACTATTTTAAACCAGTGCTGTTAGGGACAAGCAATGTGGTTTTCTGGGAAAATCTGAAACAGAAATTTTGTCCAGAAAATATAAATAAATAATTTAAATTATTGCGAGTGGCCATGTTGGTCTGAAGCAACAGAACAAAGCTTGAGTCCCGTGGCCCCTTTCAGACCAAAAAGGTTTAATTCTGAGTATAAGCTTTCATGTGCATGCACGATAACTGAAGAAGTGTGCCTGCACACAAAAGCTTATACCTAGAAATAAACTTTGCTGGTCTTAAAAGGGCCACCAGACCAAGCTTTGTTCTAATTTAAATAATGTTAGCCACAAGCGCCAGAGTGATATATTAAATAGAATGGTGGAGTAGTGTAGGAGACAAAAGACTTGTCCCACAAAGAAATCAGGCAAAGTCAGGAGTGGAGATGGTTTCTTTAAAAAATCTTTACTGTTGCACAGCAGAGAAGCTCAGCCTGAGTTAAAAGACTCAGGCAAGGAGTTCAAAGATTTCGTGGTTACAGTATGCAATAGTATCATTAACATATGCAAGTCCTAATGCCCTATCCCAATCGCAAAAAGTCCCTGTGTGTCACCTAATTGGCTCCCAAACTTACAATCTAACTCGTACTGCCTTCCTCAAGTTGTCCCACCTTTGTTTGTTTCAATTAAATCGTACCTTTCTTCCCTCCCTTCCTGTTGTGTTAATTCCATATATGTACATATGTTCTTTGCCAAATATGGTTATACGTTGCAGTAGAAGTCAGGTGCTTTCCATCACAAAAGAGTGACCAAGATGCCATGTCTCATCCCTTCCACTTATGGCATAGCAGATGTTTATTTTCTAATTTATAGTATCCTGGTTTCTGTTTTTAGCAAAAGTCTGTCCTTGTAGATGTCCACCTCTTGATGTATAGCATCCTGCTTTCTGCTTTGTAAGCTTATATCCTGCCAATGAACTTTATGGCAGAGTTCATCCTAGTGTGTGTGTCAGTTGCTACAAAATACTGGTGATGGGTTCCCAAAAGTTCCATATTAATTTCTCCCCTTTACACTAGGATCCTGGGAGAACTGGGTTTGAACCCTCATTTCTACCATGGGCTCATCACAAATTCTCAGTCTGGCCTACCTCTCAGGGTTGTTGTTGTGAGGAGGGAAGAATGATTTTCTAAGCCGTTTTGAGTTCGAGTTGGGGGGAAAGTAGGATATGAATAAATAAATGCAAAAGCATGCAAAATGTAATTAATGCTAGCAAAAGATGGCAAATACACTATGTACAGACCTGGGCCACATACAAGCTCTGGAATTTGTCCCTGCTTTGTTTTAACACACAGTTTCATTAATTGAACACGGGGGGGGGACTGTGGCTCAGGAGCCACATGCAGCTCTTTTACACATATTGTGTGGCTCCCAGCAGGCAGCTGGGGAAGTCAGGGGAGGCATGCCTCCCCGGATCAGTCTTCCCTTCCCCAGCCAGTGTTCCCCTCCTGGGTAGGCTTAAGGAGGGGGGGCAGAGAAAGAAAGAAACTTTAAATACGTTCTCAAAGCCCTCCCCCCAACTGGCTTGGAGAAGGCATTTGTCTCTTTAAATCCCTTCTCCAAGCCAAGCCAGCAGGGGGGGTGGGGCTGGAGAACACATTTAAAGCTGCATTTTTTCCACCTCTCCCTTCCTTCTTCCCACCCCATTTATTTGCTTTCTTTCTTTCCTTCCCACCCCCCACAGCAAATAAATATCATTAGCAAACAAATAAATATTGTTGGACAAAAATAATCATCATCAAGATCTGGTTTTACCCCCTTTTGTTTTTATTTTTGGCAGTCTCATTTAATGTTTATATAAAGCAAATTTGCCTATTTTCCAGTAAAAATGTGTGTGTGACATTTATTCATCTCTTGTGGCTCTCAAACACCTGACGTTTATTCTTTGTGGCTCTTACATTAAGCGAGTTTGGCCACCCCAATCTAACATGATCAATTTGCAGCATAACAGCTCTGATAATTTCAGATAAACTATCAGTCAGCCAAAAATATGCCATGGAAAATATAGCACTGGAAAACGTTCTTGAAAATCCTCCCCCCCCCCCCAAAAAAAAAAGCCCACTGGTACAGGTCCTGCTATTTCATAAGAATCCCACTTATTGCTTCTTCCGTTATTCAGCTTCTTACTCAAACATATTTGGTGTACTTGAGATGAGAAAGGCCATGTAATAAATAAAGTGTTGAGCAGAAACTGCTGCTAGATACAACCGCGTGCTTCTGTTGCACGGTCGGAACAACAATCAACCGTACGCATCAAAGCTCATATTGAAATAAATGCAGTTGATCTTTAATGTGCACCTGGACTTCTGCTTCATCTTACTATCACAGACTTAACGCGGCTACCCTTTTGCATACACCTGTTTATCTGATGGCAGTCAAATATTCCATGATGCCAAAGAACAGGGTGCAGCTTACCTTAGGGGCGGGGCTCTGGCTCACTGGCAGAGGATCTGCTTGGCAAGCAGACGGTCCCAGGCTCAATCCTCAGCATCACCCATTCAAAAGATCACGTAGGAGGCAATGTGAAAGACCTCTGGCCTGAGACCCTGGAGAGCCGCTGCCACTCAGAGCGGATGATACTGACTTTCACGGGTCTGATTCAGACGATACTGACTTTCAGGGGTCTGACTCAGTCTTAGGCAGCTTCATGTGTGGATGTGATTATACGTTCACGTCTTAGCCAGGTCAGGATGGATCGCTGCTTGGCCCCTCACTAGCCAGCAATTTGGGACAGACCTAGCAACACGGCAAAACTTATCCTACTGGCTACCTGCTATAATGACCGGCGGTGGCAGACAGTGCCAATGAGTCACAGCCAACTGATGGGCCCTGTCCAGTTTTCAAGGAAAGAGATGAACAGGGGTGGTTTGCCCTTGCCTGCCTCTGTGTGATGACCCCGGAGTTCCTTGGTGGCCTCCCCCATCCAAGTGCTAAGCAGGGCTGATCTTGCTGAGCTTCTGAGATCTGACAAGCCAGGTCCACTTGAGTCCGTGACTAGTTACAACTATTTGAGTTAATTACACTGTTTCTCAGCAGCAGCGTACTAATTTGTTTCGTAGTTAGCACAAACAGCCAACTTGATGATTCTTTTTTGGTGTGTGGCTCTAATCAAGTTTGCGCTTTTTAAAAAACGACAGCACCCGTGCCAGTGAGGTATAGTGTTGCAGCAAGATCTGGGAGAACCAGATTCAAATCCCCGCTTCTGCCATGGATGTTCACTGGGTGACCTTGGGCCAGTCCCTCACTCCCTCAACCTAGCCTACCTTCAAGGGTTGTTGTTGTTGTTAGATCAGCAGAGGAGAGAACAAAGCCACTTGAGGAAGAAAAGTGGGGGTTTCGGTTTCGGCGTTGCGAATGGCGACCGCTTCTCGGGACGCTCCCGGAGGCGGCTAGCCCACACGCAGTTAGGGGGTCTTCGCATGTGCAAAAGACCCTAGTGAGCCTTAGACAAAGGCTCCGAACCGGGGGCGCTTGGGGAGTAGCCTCTTTGCCGGTACACAGCCGGGAAATTGAGGCTTTCTCCCCGCCCCAATCGGCCCCGTTGCGTTGTGCCCGCATGGGATGTAGCAGCGCCACCGACTTCCAGGAGTGAGGAACAGCGACATGAATTAAAGTAAAAAGAAGAAACGGCAGCGAACCGTGAGTTGGAGGTCTAAATCTGGAGCGAAAACCCGAGCCCTTCCCCCGTAAGCGAATAAGCATCTGGGAGGAGGGGGAATCCCCCCCCCCATTGAGAAGCGGGACTTTAAAAGAAAGCTAAGGGGGACGAAAGGGAAGAAGGGTTGATGAAACTACCTTTGGGGTGTTATTGAAGCTAAAGAGTTAACGGGTCTCCTGAGCGACGCGTCACGAACTTTGAAAAAGTAAACAAATAAAAGAAATGTCGGCCATGAAGAAGGTCCCTTTGAAACCGGAAAAGAAGGGAGGCGGGACTTCCGGTCCGGATAATCCCCCTCCAGAGCATGCTGTCAGTCAACAGACAAGCGAGCTACTGCACCCTCTGCTGGTCCAAATACAGAAAATCAGCGAAACCTTAACTAACATGGAAGGTGTTCTCAGAGTCAACAAAAGCAACTAACAGAAACGTCCAAGAAGATGGAGGAGATCGCACAGAAATGCTTGGTCTCGACGGAGGACATCGGAAAAGTGAAGAAAAGGGTCAATAAGTTAGAAAAACACCAGGATGAGCAAGAGAAAAGGATTTTGATGTTACAAATGGAGAAATCGAATCTGACCCTTCGTTTTCAGGGCATTAAAGAAGAAGAGAATGAAGATCTAAGATCTATACTAGCAAATGCCTTGGCACCCATAACTGACAGAGATCAACGAGAATTAAAAGAAGAGATGGATAAGGTCTACAGGGCTTATTCCACCTTTACAAAGAAAAATAATCTGCCAGCAGAAGTGGTGGTCAAGTTTGTTAAGCAGAGTACTCAAGATCAAATTCTGCGTGCAGTCTCAGCGGTGCCCTTGAAAATTGGGGAACAGACTATCAGAATACTGAAAGATGTGCCTTACGAAATCCGGATGAAAAGGAAAGCTTACAAAGGATTGACCACTTTTCTACAAAGACATCAGACTATATATAGATGGACTTTCCCTGAAGGCCTAGTGTTCAAGTACAAGGATAAAAGAGAAAAGATTGACTCCATCTTCAAAGCACAAGAATTTCTGAAGAGACACGCCAGTTCAGAGGAAGATGCAGCACTCGCAACTTGGACAAGTAGTGAGGATGACGGCGGCCCAGAAGAGGGAGGTGCCGGAGCGGGAGATGTGAAAACCAAAGAGGGCCCATCTTATAACCTGAGGGATACCAGAAGAAGACAACCAAAGAAATAACTGTTCGGGAAGCGTCAGAAAGGAGTTGATTAACAACTAACCCCAAAGGACACTACTAACCTTATTAACAGAGTTATTTTGGATCTTTGTTAGATGAAAAGAAGACTCTCTAATCACGGTGACCGCCAAAAACTGTATTTATACTGACTTAAACTAACTTTTATTAACAGGATACTCACTCTGCTCTTTTCTTAATCCCTCTATATACCCTACCTTTTTCCATTTATAAAAAGAATAAACTCCTCTCCTTTTTAGGAGGATTTTGATAAAAAAAAAAAGAGGAAGAAAAGTGGGCATAAATATCTAAATAACCAGGGCTCTTTTTGTCGCAGGAACTCCTTTGCATATTAGGCCACACACCTCTAATGTAGCCAATCCTCCAAGAGCTTACAGTAGCCCCCGTAAGAAGAGCTCTGTAAGCACTTGGAGGATTGGCTACATTAGGGGTGTGTCGCCTAATATGCAAAGGAGTTCCTGTGACAAAAAGAGCCTTGTAAGTAACTATTTACCAGTCAAATGGCCAGCATTAAGAGAGCCAGTGTGGTGTAGTGGTTAAGAGCGGCTGGCTCTAATCTGGAGAAGAGGGTTTGATTCCCCCACTTCTCCACATGAAGTCTATTGGGTGACCTTACAAGAGCCACAATTCTCTCAGAACTCTTTCAGCCCCACCTACCTCGCAAGGCGCCTGTTGTGAGGACAGGAATGGTAGGCGTTGTCAGACACTTTGAGACTCCTTAGGATAGAGAAAAGTAACAAACTCTAATCTGGAGAACCAGGTCTGATTCCCCACTCCTCCACATGCAGCCAGCTGGGTGACCTTAGGTCAGTCACAGTTGTCTCAGAGCTGTTCTGTCAGAACTCTCACCTACCTCACAGGGTGTCTCTTTGTGGGGAGAGGAAAGGAAGGCAATTGTAAGCCACTCTAAGACTCGAAGTGAAGAGCAGGGTATAAAACCAACTCTTCTTCTTCTGATTGTGGGATTATTCACCACTGAATGTATCTAGATATCTCCTACAGAGAAGAACCACATTCCACGTGATATAGAAGTTCTATTCGAGGACATTCATCCCATTTTGACCATTTATCACCAGTTGGGAGCAGCCCACTCCACTCCCAATAACCTTTTGTTTTCATCCATTGATCCTGAGACGCCAGGCCTTTTCAACAATGAGGGCAGTTTGGCAGTGGAATCCATTGCCTGGGGTGATGTGGGTTTTCCTTCTTCAGAGCTGTTTAGAGCAGAGATTTCTCAGGGATGCATTTGGTCCGCCTGCATGGTGGTGCCGGGGGTTGGACTGGGTAGTCTTTAGGCCCCTTCCAGTTATTTAATTTGATGATTCTATGTTCCCTTGCTCCCTGCTATAACTTTGTAAATGTCTCCCACTGCCAGCAGAACACCTGCATCGGATGAACCTGAGAAACTGCCTTATATCAATGGCCATCTAGCCCAATATGCTCAACTCAAAAGCTCAGAGTAGACAGTACAACTTCTAACAAATTGGATTTGGGTTCCCCGGACCTGACTCATATTCCCCAGAGAAACATCGTTATCTGTGGGGAACTGATTCTGCTTCGGACTACAGCGGGGGTGAGCAGCTTCTACCCACTGTTCCCTCTAAGCTGAGCTTCTGCGAGCTAGCTCACAGTTTTTTAGCCTCCGGCTCACACATTTTTGCCTTAGCTCAGGAAGAATGGCTCCAGAGCAAATGAATTCATGCAGTGGCCAAATCACCTGCCCACAACTTTAATGCCGGTAGCTCACAAAGTAGAATTGCTGCTCAGAGGACTTCATGGCTTAGAGGAAGCATTGCTTCTACCCACCCACCCATCCCCCGACAAACACAACATCTCCCCAGACCTAGCTCATTAAAAGTCCTAACGTCTTGTTTGATCCTAACTGGCAGTAGCTCTCTGGGCTCCTAAGCAGAGAAAGGTCTTCCCCAGCACCAGGGCTGGTCATGCAAGGGTGTTTCATCTAGCTGGCAATAAAACGTTTCATGTATCTGTAACTACTTGCCAAGATCCTTCCACTTCAGAAGTGCTGACAGATGGATTACATTGCATAGGTAGATACTGAAGAACCCCTGTGGTGTGGTGATTAAGAGTGTCCTACTAGTATCTGGGAAACCCAGGTTCGAATCCCCACTCATGCCATGGAAGCTCACTGCTGGGTGACCTCGGGCCAGTCACACTCTCTTGGCCTATTCTACCTCAGAGGGTTGTTGTGAGGATAAAAAGGAGGAGAAGAGTGTGATGTAAGCTGTTTGGGGTCCTCACGGGGGGGGGAGGCAGGGTACAAATGAGTTAAGCAAATTATAGAACAAAGTTTGAGTCCAGTGGCACCTTTAAGACCAACAAAGTTTAATTCTGGGTATAAGCTTTTGTGTGCACGCTTATACCCAGAATTAAACTTTTGTTGGTCTTAAAGGTGCCACTGGACTCAAACTTTGTTCTGCTGCTTCAGACCAACATGGCCAACCGTCTAGATTTTAAATAAATTATGTCATAAGGGCAATGCAGTGCAACTGGAAATTCTTTTCGACCAGATTGGTAGATCTCAGTGTGAAATAGGCTTGGTTCTGATTTAGGGCTAACCATGGGATTCTGGTTTTAGTGAGTCCTGAACATTGGATTAACAGTTCCCAACCAGTGTTCCCTCTAAGCTGAGTTAGTGTGAGCTAGCTCACAGTTTTTTAGCCTCCAGCTCACCCACTTTTGTCTCCGCTCAGGAAAGAGGGCTCCAGAACAAACTAATTTATGCAGCCCCCAAACTGCCTGCTCACAATTTTAATGCCAGTCGCTCACAAAGGGGAATTTTTGCTCACAAGACTCCACAGCTTAGAGGGAACATTGTTCCCAACAATGGAAGTCTGTCCTAGATTTAGAGTCCAATGGCACCTTTAAGACCAGCAAAGGTTTATTCAAGGTATGAGCTTTCCTGTGCATGCACACTTTTTTCAAATACCATGCACACGAAAGTTCATTCCTTGAATAAACCTTTGTTGGTCTTAAAAGGTGCCACAGGACTCTAAATTTATTCTGCTCCTTCAGACCAACATGGGTGACCAACAGGATCTAGTTCAACACAGCAACGCCTGACCTCTTTTTATGATTTTATGCCCCCCACAACCTGTGTTTCCGCCTGCTTGGGAAAACCCATCCAGATTACCATCTTAACCGGCGATTTAGTTAACTAAGAAGGCCTAAGGAGACACACGATCCATTGCACAATGAACACCAGCCCTGGCTATTGTCTACACCAGTTCGCATTCAGAGTAAGTTGCCTGTTCAAGCTCCTTCTTGCCTTGTTTAGACAAAGCTGCAGGCTGGGTGGGATGGTTAAAATTTGACTCTCTGTTCCGAACTCATGTTCAGATTTGGTGGGGATCCACAGACATCCAATCTGTACATGCGGTGGTTTCACAGGCGCCATGTGAGGCTGGCTAAAAGCAGACACAGAAAAAACTGGTACCTATAATTACACATTTTAAATAGAATGCCTGCCTCGGACAATGTTCTACTCAAATCCAGCCGGTTTATTCAGACCCGTCACAGGCGGGGGGGGAGAGGAACCGCCATTGGACGATGAGTGTCCCATTAAAAAGGCTCAGCCAACCGCAAGGGGAGAAGTGACAACTTTCCCCTACATTTGCATAAATCCATCCACATGTGCTCACTCAGGGAACACAGACTGGCAAGCCCAGACTCAGCTCATTAGACCGAACAAATGAGGACTGGCTGGGGAACCCTACGTGAGGTCATTAAGATCATACTCCACAACCTACTTATTGCAGAGGCCTTCCAAGCAATCTGAACAGGACCCCTCTGGAGTCAACGGAGCGGGGACCTCGGCTTGAAAGCACCCAAGAAATCCCACCCGCAAGCCTAAAAGAGACACTTCAGCCTACCGTAATTTTTCCTTTCCGACTGGGGCCTGCCCCTTTGCAAGCAGCTAGAACAAAACTACAATTATTCAAAGGGCTTCCTAGCCCTTTTATTTGTTCTGTGCCACAGTGTGGCCGGCTGCAACACAGTCCCAGGTATGAACTGTGTGTGTAAAGTGCCGTGAAGTCGCTTCCAACTTATGGCAGTCCTATGAATTAGTGACCTCGAAGCTGTCCCGTCCTCAGCTCTTCCCCAGTAGCTAATTAAGTGCCAACTGACCTGGGGGGGGGGTTCCATGTTCATTCATACCCCGCTTTTCTCCCCAATGTTGGATCCACAGGGGCTCACAGTGCTCTCCTCTTCTCCATTTTATCCTCACAACAACCCTGTGAGGTAGATTAGGCTGAGTGCGTGTGACCAGCCCAAGGCCACCCAGCAAGTTTCCACGGCAGAGTAAGGACTCAAACCTGGGGTCTCCCAAGACCCTCATCTGACGCTCTAACCGCTGTATTACACCGGCTCTTTTCATAGGAAAAGGGACAAGAGTACAGTGTGGTGTAACGGTCAGAGTGTTGAACTATCATGATCTGCGAGGCCCAAGTTCAAATCCTCCCTCTTTCATGGAATCTTGCTGGCCGACCTTCGGCCATTCTCTCTTTCTTGGTCTAACCTACCTCACAGGGCTGTTGCTGTGCAGATAAACCGATGGGGTGAAGAACAGTGTGGTAAGCCAGTTTGGGTCCTCATGGGGAGAACAGCTGAGCACAAATATCAAAGTAAATAGAAATGCTGAACAGAGTCCTAAAAACGCACATGGTGTATTCATGTTCAGATGGCAGCAACAAAGAGCTGGATCAGGATAGGAAGCAACTCATTCTACTTCATGTCCCCCTCCTGCAAAAAAATTACACCCAAACAAGTTCCCAAAACCATTTATATGCTAATTAGCCCAGATTTAATTGGGCATAAATAGCACCTCAAAGTGGTCCATTGCACTTGCAAACACAGAAGAGAACCTTCTCTAGGGTTGCTTCTCCGAACTTCTTTCGCCAGAGCAGTTCTCTACCAGTGCGTCTGAACTATCCTTTAGTTCATACAATTGAAGCAGCAATACATGGTGCTTCCCCACTCTTTCCACACAGTGGGAGAATTTTCACAACCTTCCATTAGTCACTGGAGTCTTAATACTGGAGTTTCATCTAATCTAGGAAAGCCACACGCCCTCTGTGACATGGATCCTTTGGTTTCCCCTAAACTTTAAAGAGGTTTTGTCAACATTCCCTACTGTGACACATTATAATGTGGAACAAATTCCCAGTTCAAGTGCTTTATGGGGCAATTTAAACAGCTCATGGGAGATTCATTTATTTCTAACTTCAGTTGTACCTATAATAAGCACAGAAAGAATGGCGTTTTCCCTATTTTTTAAATCCACAGGCATCAGAGAAATTAAGAACATGTAGCCCATGTTCATTAAGGTAAGTACGGAGTTCAGCAGATCTTTGGTATTGCCAAGTAATTAAACTGGAATTAGAAGGTTTTGAACGGGCCACAATCTGTCTTGCGACCTGACCCTACACAAGCCTACTCAGAAGCAAGTCCTAACTGAACTCAAAAGTTCAAGCATGCACAGGAATGCGAACTTAAAGGCCTTCCTTCAGAGTTCTATAGATAGCTCAGAAACACAGAGACCAAAAGCCTGGTTCACATGTGACAGTGAATACATTTTGTCTGTATATGCATACATCTGTTTGTAAGAAAGAGCCAACATGCATCACTTCTTGAATGAAACCGCTGACCAGTGCGTGAATAAATATGGAGTTCGTACCCACATGTTCCACATAAAGAGCATCCTCAAAGGACTCTGAACACAGATTGGTTACCCATTACAACTAGGGGGTCTTAAACTATGGTGAAGATATGGGGGGGGAGAAGCATACACCACTTGCCACATCATACTGGCCAAGGCACATAGGTGCACTGCATGCTTTCTCTCATTCATTTGCAGTGGCAATTGTTCCCCAGATGGTTCCATCCTTCCAAAACGATTTGGAAGCATCCGCTGATGGTTCTATCTGCACTTCCCTGGGTGCAATTTTAGAAAAGGTTAGAAATGGTTTCCTTTATTACAGCGTTGGGGGTGGGGGGGACGACACCTGGGACACTTTGAGCTCTGAGGGGATGAGGGGGTAAAAAGGAGACCGGCAGAGGCCCCGATCCGCCGGTGGCTGCACACCAACAAGTGCTAGAGGTCAAGGCCTACTCTGCTGTCCAGATGGGCTAGTGCTAGGTCAGGGAAGCACCGACGGTTGAAGAAGTTCGGAGGGGGGGATCACAAGGCTCAAGGCGTACTAAAAACGACGCATTCGCCCTTTCCCTTTATTCCCACTGCTCTTCCCTCCCTGCCGCCAGCGCTCCAAAGGTGCACCGTCGCCTGCCCACCCGCCGCCGCTTTTCCGTCTTCTGAGGGTGCCACCTGTCGGTGCCCTGCAAAGCCGACTTCCCAGCTCAGCCTCCCCATCCTCCCCGATGACCTTCCGGGAGGCTGTTGTGGGGAGCACCTGCCCCACCCCGAGGCTCTTTCCTCCCGGACGGGCCGGTGCCGTCGGGGAGGGCCTCGGCGCGCCGGCTCTCCCGGTCGGAGACTCACCCAGGTTGACGAAGCTCATGACCATGTCGGCCTCGGTGAGGAAGTTGCTGTCCTGCAGGCTGGCCAGGGGCGGCCCTTGGGTGCTGAAGAGGGGCTTGTAGGGGTAGGAGTAGCCCTCGACAGCGTCCCCGCCGCCGGCGCCCTCCTCTTCCACCGACATGGCATTGTACAGGTCCAGCATGAACATGGGCGCCGAGTTGTGCTTGCCGTTGAGGTGGGGCCGCGGCCGGTGGGGCAAGCCCAGGATGGACAGGATCTCCCGCTGCATCTCCCGGCGCTCCTGGCTGCGGAGCCGCTTGTGGATGAAGCTCGAGCGCACCTCGTTCTCCAGGGTGAAGTCCGCCCGGGCGCCGCGCAGCTCCAGCGCCCAGAGGAGGAGGACCCCCAGGGCAGCCGCCAGCCGCTGGACCCAGCCCGCCGCCGCCTGCATCTCCGTCACGGGGGGCAGCAGCGGCAGCAGCAGCTCCCGGGATCCGGCGGCGAGAGGAGGGCGGAGGCGTGGACCATGAAAGAAGACCCGAGACCGGGCAGCGGCGGCGGCGGCGGCGGCGGGATCACTCGGCGGCCGGCGAGCTGCGCTGGAGAGCCGAGGAGCGCGGCGCGCACATGATCCTTGGGGCGCTGGGAGGGAAAGGAGCGAAGCGGCAGAGGCTCAGCCTGCAAAAGCCATGAGCAGAAAGAAGAAGGAGCAGCCCGATCCCCCTGCCCCGCCGCTCCGCTCCCGGCCCCGCCGAACCAGACTCTCTCGCCAGCCTGTGCGCTCCTCTCCCCAAGTCCGGGCTTTTTGAACGGCGGCTTTGCAGCAGCCGCAAGCAGCCGAGGGAGGCTGAACAAGCCCGAGGGGGCGGAGCTCAGCCTGGGCTCTCCCGCCCTCTCCAAAAACTCCGCCGCCGAGACCAGGCTGACTCTCCCGACCCGCTTGCTGGTTTGCTCGCCCGGGGCTGGGCGTGGACAAGTACTAGGCCGACGTACCTCCCACTCGGAAGCCGCTGCGGGAGGTGAGCTGCTCGCAATGCCGACGGCGGATCTCCGGTGTTCCCCTTGCCGGGAGTAGACTGTCCCTCCCTGAGCGTGTTTACTCGGGAGCAAGAGGCGCCGGCCCCCGGGCGCGTGTCCGGAGGAGAAAGCCAGTTCTACCTAAGGAGTTCTGGCTGCGCCGCTTCGCCAGTGCGTGTTGGGAATCTCGAGGGTTAATTCGAATGAACAGAAACGTGAACGAACTTTTTCTTTAAAAGGATCAAAGCAGAAGCTCGGTTGTTGTTGTTGTAAAAAAACTTTTAAAGACTTTATTGTCGTCACAGGTGCAGCTGGTTAGATTAGTTCCCCCCTTCCCTTCAAGCTTTGTGCAAAAGAGGTAGGTGGCAACCAAGGTGCCCAGAGAAAGGTAAATTCCTGTGCCTGGTCTAGAAAACAACCGGGGAGGGGGAGAACTGGATTGAACCACAAAATTGCAGATAGTTAAATGCTCCCTAACCCCCTATTAGAATACGGAGTGTAGAAAATTAGATATTGGGGGGGTCCCTCTTCTTTTTTCCTACAGGATTTTTAAAATAAAAATAAAAATGGAGGAACACTTCAGCATGTAATATCCCACCTGCTGGGCTGAAGTGGTACAGTCCAGACTCCTCCTTTGAGCAGGTGATGAGTTAGGCGGCAAGACAAGACGGGAGATCAGTTCAATGTAAGACAGGAGCCTGAGTGCACTGGAGGGTGAGATAAAGGTTCTGTGCCTAGTAAAATAGGTACAGTCAACCAGTCTGAAGAGTAACTGAGCTGGTGTGCATTTTTATTGAAGCAAATTAAATTAATTAAGTAATTTGCTATCATTTTACTATCATAGTATCCCACAATTGCAAAGAGCTCCAAGTGGTATGCATGGGGTTATTCTTCTGTGAGTTTTGTTGTTGTTTTAATTCTCCTAACTATCCTCTGTGATGTAGTAAGTACAGTTCAGGGCTTTGATTGCAAGAGATCTGGGACAAAATCTCATCCATGAAGCTCGGTGGGTGACCTTGAGCCAGTCTCTGTCCCTCAACCTAACCTACTTAACAAGGTTGTTGTGAAAATAAAATGTAGGAAGGGGAAATCTAGGTATGCTTCCCTGAGCCCCTTGGAGGAAGGGTATGCTAAAAATATGAGATTGATAGCTGTCGCAGTGCCCAGAGCTACTTGATGAGTGAGAATTTCAACCTGGGTGTTTCTGAGGAAAAACCTGGCACTCTGTCTAATAATAATAATTAAGTGCCATTAAGTTGCAGTCAGTTACGGCAGCCCCTCACGGGGTAGTCAACATAAGAGACATTCAGAGATGGCTTGCCATTGCCTGCCTCTGTGTAGCAATCCTGGACTTCCAGTTTGGTGCAGTGGTTAAGTGTGTGGACTCTAATCTGAGAGAACCAGGTTTGATTCCCCACTCCTCCACTTGCAGCAGCTGGATGACCTTGGGCAAGCCATAGTTCTGCCAGAGCTGTTCTCTCAAGAGCAGTTTCTGTCAGAGCTCTCTCAGCCCCACCTACCTCATAGGGTGTCTGTTGTGGGGAGGGGAAGGGAAAGGAGTTTGTGGGCAGCAATGCTCTGAGACCCTGAGTGAAGGATGGGGTATACATCCAATCTCTTCTTCTTGGTGGCCTCCCATCCAAGTACTAACTGTGGCCAACTCTGCTCAGGTACTGAACTCTAACAAACTGGGGTTAGTCTGAGCTATCCGAGCTGCTGGTACTCTGTCTACTACTCATATAAATATATTTATTTTATTTTGTTAAGATATTTATACTCTGTGTTCCCTATAACTCTAGGCAGCTTACAAATTCAAATTAAAAAATACAATAAAAACCTCACATGAGTGACATAATCTCTCCCCCCCTTCCCGTGTCTACAGTTTACACCCCATTAAAATCCCTGTCAAACAGAGTAGCCTCTAGGGCAGACATCGTCCCTCCCACCTCCTCAAGGAGCCCTTTCCAAAGTCTGGAAGATCTGTGAGGGGACGGGCAGGGACTCTAGTGGCTGCCGGGTGGGCTGACCTAAACAAGATGGCAGCCTGAGAACTGCAACTGATGTATGAGGACATACAGGAAGAGAAAGTCCTTTAGATATGTGGCTCTTAGGTCATGAAGGATGTAATGAGCTGGCTCAAATAACTGAACCCAGGAAGTTGCTTTATACTCTGTCAGACCCTTGATCCATCAAGGTCAGTATTGTCTACTCAGAGTGGCAGCAGCTCTCAGGGACCTCAGGCAGAAAGACCTCAGGCAGACAGAAAGACCTCTGTCTTTCACATCACCGATTACCTGATCCTTTTAACTGGACATGCTGAGGACTGAAACTGGGACCCTCTGCGTGCCAACCGGATGCTCTGTCACCGAGCCTCACCCCCTCAGATTCTTCAGATACTCACGTGAGCAGTGACTCACGAAAGCTCCTACCCTACCACAGATTTTGTTAGTCTTTTAAGGTGCTACTGGACTCTTGCCTCTTTTCTACTTCTTTGTCTGCTACAGACAGACTAACACGGCTACCCCTCTTCATCTAACCCCTCAAATAGTTCTGTCTAGGTGGACAATTCTGTCCAACAGTGGTTCTGAGAGACCTCCAGAGATCTGTTTCCCATCCTGTCAGTAGAGACCTCAAGGACTGCACCTGGGGTGGGCCCTTGTATGTACAGAGCTATCCACTGTTTGGCCCATATTGAACCTTCCAGGGATACCACTTGGCCTCAGCGGAGCTGGACAACCAGGCTGATTCACACAACTGTTTTTAATGTGGTGATTATGGAATGAAGCAAACATGAGTTGTGATCTTCTATCATAGCTACTGGTCTTGCGAATGCTCCGATGTGTCATTGTGGCTCGCCACATCCTGGAGTGTGTTCAGAACTGAAATCATCTCAGGGCACTGCCTTGCTGAGTCAAACACGGTTCTGAGTAAGGCTGCGATCACACACTAAAAAATACACTTTCTATGCACTTTCAAACTGGATTTTGCCAGTTCACACAGTAAAATCCAGTTGGAAAGTACATTGAAAGTGGATTGAAAGTTGATTGGTTAGTGTGTGTGATTGCAGCCTAAGGCTGGTCATGGATCATCAAGGGCTCAGGACTTATTCAGGCTTCCACCACTGGAGAAATCAGGGCTTAGAACCCGGGACCTTCTGCAAATAATGAATTCGACTTTTGAGTTGTGTCCCCTCCCCAGTAAAGTCAAGATTTCAAGGCATGTAAACAATGTGTGTTTTTAAAAATCTGTCTATAATAGTACCATGAAAAGGGGCCGCGGTGACTTAGAGGTTAAGATGCTGAGCTGCAGACCAAAAGGTCTGTAGTTCGGCAGTTCAAGACCCTAGTGCAATGTGATGGAGTAAGTGAGCTCCCATCTCTGGTCCCAGCTCCTGCCAACTAAGCAGTTCAAAAGCAAGAAACTGCAATTAGATAAATAGGTACCGCTTCGATGGGAAGGTAACAGCGTTCCGTGTGCCTCAATGTTTAGTCATGCTGGCTGCATGACCACAGAAATGTCTTCGGACAGCTCTGGCTCTTCAGCTTGGAAACAGAAATGAACACTGCACCCTGGAGTCGAATTCGACTGGCTTTCAAGCAAGGGAAACCTTTACCTTTAATCTTTAATACTACCATATAAAAGATGTTTATGTGAACCCAGTGTGCTGGTTGGAGCATTGAAATAGGATCTGGGAAACCCCGGTTCAAATTCTCCACTTTGCCATGGAAGCTTGCTGGAAGACCTCAGGCCAGTCACACACATGCAGCCTAACCTACCTTGCAGGGTTGTTGGGAGGATAAAATGGAGGAAAGGAGAATGGTGACAGCCGCTTTGGGTCCCTACTGGGAAAAAAGACATGGTGGAAATGAGGCAAAATATGCATAAATGAAATCCTCCCTCACTGGAACAAATAAGTAGCTCCTATCCTGTCTTCTAGGAGCTGCGGTGGCTCAAGTGGTTAAGATGCTGAACTGCAGGCTGCGGAAGGTCAGTAGTTCAGCAGTTCGAGACCCGAGACTGCCGCATGACGGAGTGAGCTCCCGTCTCTAGTTCCAGCTCCTGCCAACCTAGCAGTTTGAAAGCAAGAAATTGCAAGTAGATAAATAGGTACCACTTCGGTGGGAAGGTAACAGCGTTTCATGCGCCTTGGTGTTTAGTCATGCCGGCCACATGACCATGGAAACGTCTTCGGACAGCGCTGGCTCTTCGGCTTTGAAACGCACCGCAACCCTAGAGTCGGATTCAACTGGCTTTCGAGCAAGGGAACCTTTACCTTTACCTTTATCCTGTCTTCTAAAGTCTTCAATCCCCATCTTTAAAAAGGGAATAACAATGGCTCATGGTTATTCCGTAAATAATTTGCATACTGCTTAGCTCACAAGAATTGCTACAGGAATTAGTAATAATTGTTTGACCCTTCAAAGGAGAAAAGGATCGTTCTAGGCCAGCTGCTTTTATTATAACATTTTAATCCTGCCTTTCCACTAAGAACAAACGTGTATTGTTTGGCACATACACCCTTCATGTTATTCTCACAGCAACCCTGTGAGGTAGGTTGGGCAAGTTCAAGGTCACCCGGTGAAATTCATGGCCATCCTGTGTCTCTCTGTCCTCAAACTACCATGTCACGCTGCCCCACATTTAAGGAGTGGTATTGTGCCTCTTCAATGGGATGATACAGAGCTGTCTTTTATGTGGAAGCTGTGTGCAGCTATGCAACTTGTGGGATATTTGACAGAAGAAGGAGCCAGTTTGTTGCTGTGGACTCCAGCCTGGGAGAACTGAGTTTGATTCTCCACACCTCCACTTGCAGCTGCTGGATGACCTTGGACAAGCCATCGTTCTGTCAGAGTTGTTCTCTCAAGGACAGTTCTCTCAGAGCTCTCTCAGCCCCATTTACCTCACAGGGTGTCTGTTGTGGGGAGGGGAAGGGAAAGGAGTTTGTAAGCTGCTCTGAGACTACCTTGGGTAGGGAAGGGCAGGTATAAATCCAATCTCTTCTTCTTCTTCTACCTCACAGGGTGTCTGTTGTGGGGAGGGGAAGGGAAAGGAGTTTGTAAGCTGCTCTGAGACTCTGAGCGAAGGGTGGAGGTATAAATCCAATCTCCTCCTCCTCCTCCTTCTTGAAGGTACAGTTCTGTTTCTCCTCGTTGGGGAGAAAGGGAGAGTATAAATGAACTAAATACGTTAAATAAACAAGCCAGGGGACATAAATAGCATAAAATTATCCATAAAACAGATCCCAACCGATGAAAAGAAAAAGCTGGAATGATAAACCCTTAATTAAAAGTCTGGATAAAAGGTATGTTGTAGCCTGGCACCTAAACTACAGTAAAAATAGGCACCAGGCAAGCCTCAAGGGGGAGGGTGTTTTATTTATCAGGTTTTTTTGTTCTAAAGGCAGGGTGCTACCATAGAAAAGGCTTTGTCCCTAGTCACCACCCACCTCACCTCTGAAGGCGAGGGCACAGAAAGCAGGGCTTGGGAGGTAGATCTTAGTTGGTGGGCTGGGTAGTATGGGAGGAGGCAGCCCTTCAGGTACCCTGGCCCCACGCCTCAGAGGTAAGAACCAGCAAAAGATAAGAACCTTTAGCCTTCATCAGCCCACAAGCAGATGATACACAGGGCTTTAAAAAATAAAAAAAGAGGTGGCGGAACTCTCAAGCGTGAGATGACATCTTCAATCTGTATACTGAAAACTCATGGACATTTAAACATTTTTAAAAGAATTTTGTTGAAGAGGTGGTGGAACTCTGTTCCAACGTGTTCTGCTAAAAAAAAAAAAGCCCTGAATCTTGTTGGCTGTTATAGATTCAGGTGGGTAGCCATGTTGGTCTGAAGTAATAGAACAAAGTTTGAGGCCAGTGGCGCCTTTAAGACCATCAGAGTTTAAGTCTGGGTCGAAGCATGCATGCACCCGAAAGCTTATACCTGGAATTAGACTTCGTTGGTCTTAAAGGTGCCACTGGACTCAAACTTTGTTCTGTTGCACCTTAGCAGTCCGCCTCTGTCTGAATTATCTCACCCGCACGGGATGAACCCGTTGTGAATGGTTGCTGTTATGCCTGATAGTGCAATCTCAGGACCAGTCTTAACTAGCAAATGTAAAAGCGTATGTTTGACAAGTGTTCTTTTCCTGATTGTAAATAGCAAGCCAAATAGAGATTACTCCATGGAAACATAAGAAAGGTGACATGGAAACAGTAGGAAAAAAACTGACTGAGTTTTGAGCTATTCAAGAATTTTCACTCCGTTCTGAAGAAGAGCATGTGATCAGTTGTTTTTAGGATGCATGACACTAGGGCTCATTGAACTGCAAATCAGTTGTCAGGATTTTATCATTGTCGTGACTTATGATCCCCAACAAAATTGCAGACCAAATTTTTTTTCCTTGATAACATCTTTGTTAGCTTATATCATTTCACGATCTTAATAGCTCTTCCTTCCACCCTTCCCGCCCACATACTTTGTTACATCTCGTCTTGAATTTTAATATAGAAAACCCTGAGGATCTGCTTGCCCTTTAACCTTGACTCACACAGGGAAGATCCAGTTCAGACTTGGAACTGCCACAAAAGATTGCAAACCATTCCACATTAATTCTAGTATCAGCATAAAGAAATGGCTATTTATCTATTTGAGGATGGTTACTGGTGTGTCCCCCTTAGCCTGGCATGAGTCACATGCAGTGACAAACTGTGGTTTGTTGGGACAGGAAAGAGCTGGGGGGGGGGCATTCTGAGGTTCAACAGCTCCCTCCCCTTATTGCAAGTAGCTAGGAAATTAAATGCTCCAGCCGTCAAAGCAAACCATAGTTTGCTGTTTCATCTAAATTGCAAACTATGGTTTGTTCTCTGCCCTTTGAGGAAGGATTGGTCCACAATTTAGAATCCTGATTTAGAGAGCAAAGAATAAACCATAATCTATGGTTCATAGAATCATAGATCACAGAGTTGGAAGGGGCCATAGAGGCCATCTAGTCCAACCCCCTGCTCAATGCAGGATCAGTGTAGAGCATCCCTGACCAGTGTTTGTCCAGCCACTGCTTAAAGACTGCCAGTGAGGGGGAGCTCACCACCTCCCTAAGCAGCTGATTCCACTGTTGCACAACTCTTACTGTATTTTTTTTTCTAATATCCAGCCAGTCCCTTCCCACCCTTACGAATCCTGTCCTCTGCTGCCAAAAGGAATAGCTCCCTGCCCTCCTCTAAGTGACAGCCCTTCAAATACTTAAAGAGAGCAATCATGTCCCCTCTCAGCCTTCTCCAGACTAAACATTCCCAAGTCCCTCAGCCTTTCTTCATAGGGCTTGGTCTCCAGGCCCCCAATCATCCTCATCGCTCTCCTCTGCACCTGCTCCTCTCTGTCCACATCCTTTTTGAAGCTTCCAGAACTGCACACAATACTCCAGGTGTGGCCTGACCAATGCAATGTACAGCAAGACTATGACATCTTGCGATTTGGATGTTTTGCCTCTGTTGAAAGACCTCAAGATCGCATTCGCCTTTTTTGTCTCTGCATCACACTGTTTGCTCATATTTACGGTCCACCATACCCCAGGATCTTGTTTCACACATGCTGCTGCTGCACAGAAATGTATCCCCCATCCAGTATGCACATTCCTCATTTTTGTTACCCACATGTAGAACTCAGCATTTATCCTTGTTAAATTGCATCTTGTTCACATCCGCCCACTTCTCCAGCATATTCAGATCTTGTTGAACTGTATCTTTATCTTCTGGTGTGTTCGCTGCTCCTCCCAATTTAGTGTCATCTGCAGATTTAATGTGCAGCCCCTCCATGCCCTCATCAAGATTATTTATAAAAACATTCAAACAAAATGACCAATTCCAGATTGTTGCAGAAGTGTTTCATTTCCTACCCACATTCAAGGGAAGGGGGGAACACATAAGCCTGAAGATTCTCTGGTTTTGTTCTCATAGTGATGAACTATGGATTAGGCACTGTATGTCAATAAGACACCAATGTTTATTTCTTGAGACATTCTAGGGACTTCGCATCAAAGAGCAGCTTTTTCTACCAAAATCTAGCCCCATTGCAGACCACATTGCATTTCTCCTAGACTCTGTGGTATACCCTAGAATCTGTCTCCCCAAAGCTGTCATTTCCTCCAGGGGAACTGATCTTTGTAGTTTGAAACTCAGTAGTCATTTGAGGAGAACACCAAGCACCACCTGGAAGTCAATAAACCTAATTTTACCACATCACATGCTGTTTTGGTAAAAGAGACTATAATCCTAGTGGTCTCAAACACTGGGAGAGTTCCATACCAGAATGCTGAAATCCATATAAAGATTTTATCATGGGTGATGCTGCAATCCTATGAAAATTTACTTAAGAGGAAGCTCTCTTGAATACAGCAGAATTCGCTTCCAAGAAAACATGCTGAAGCCATTTAGACTGATTAGATTTCAGGTTGACAATATTCCTTTTACTGAATTTTCTGCTGAATTGCAATGAAGCTCAAGATAATGCATCCTCCTGGACTGAATCAAGACCTAGGCTTCCTGTCTCATAACCAATGCTGATTTCTCCATGCTTGCTAACCTTCTGCATATCTAATCTAATCAGACCTGCTATTTGCATTCACCTGCTATTGGCATTTGTCTACAAATATCATTTGGCATGTGAAATCACTCCACTCTCCAAGATATAAGTACAGATGGACTCACATTCTAGCTGTATCTGAAGAAGTGAACAGTGACTCATGAAAGCTCATTCTGTGCCATAAATGTTGTTAGTCTTTACAGTGCTCTTTTTTACTTTTACTGTAGAATTCCATTAATGGAAGGGGTGGGGGTCTCTTTTCACCAATTCTGCCCTCCTGCTACAGACGGCTAGAGCTTCCCCCCCTTGCTGCTGCAGCCCCACCTCATGAGTTTTTTGAGCTACAGAAGAATAAGGAGGTGAGAAATCCCACTATGCTGATGCACATTCCTTCCATCTGTGGAAATTACCACTGGATCTAACCCACTGCCTGTTCTTAACTGTACCTACAAATACTGTGTGGAAGCCACTTTATCGTTTCTTGGCCTTTTGGCTAAGATTAACTGCAGTAAGGAAAATATAACACTTGTTATGAAAGGGGATTTTTCCTGTCATAGTCCAAATGTTTGGCTGTAACCCGGCTGCTTCTCATCTGAATTTCTGGGGATATAACTTTCTTCTCCAGAAAACTTATCTACAGCTCTTTGGTTTTTTTCCTCTTGTTGCTGACTTTCACGCGATGATTCTAAGACTCAGAATCAGGTCACCGGCTGTCGAAGCCCAGGACTTTATCTTGCATAATAAGCATGTTATGAAAGTGGATTATTTGAAGCACAGGTGGGCCTAAATCTCCTGCCCCAAAACATTGCCCCCACTTGGCTCCAGATCGTCCCCAAGCAGTCTGATTTGCAGGTGCATTGGCTAAATGTCTGGGTAAAACCTGGAAGGGAAAGCTGGCTGATAGACCTCTGTCACAAGACAACCCGTTGCTGCTAATTTATTCCTAACTCACTTGGCTAAATTCCTTCTTGAATATGGGCCAAGAAAACAAATCTGACAAGGCAGCATGCAAAAAATGACCTAAAACTTTTTTTTGTGAGGTGTTTTTAAACCAGTTTGGCCAGATCATTGTTATAATTTGGGGAATGCTGATTTGTTTGCAACTCAGTTTTTTAGCCGTCACGACAGCTGTGAAATAATCTTGAAAGGGTGTGGGAGAACTGCAATCCGTAAGTGATTTCCAGGTTTTGTCCAAAAAAAAAAAGCATGCATGTATTATTATTGCTTCTATGTGTGATTGTGTAACCTGTCTCGAGTCTCAGAGAGAAAGGCAGACTACGGTGGCGGAAAGTGCTGTCAAGTTGCAGCTGGTTTACGGTGACCCCATAGCATTTTCAAGGCAAATGTCCTGAGGTGGATTCCCACTGCTTGCCTCTTGAGTCACGATCCCGGTCTTCCTTGGAGGTCTCCCATCCAACTACCAGCTGGGGCTGGCCCCTTTTTAACTTCCATGATCTAATGAGATAGGGCTAGCCCAGGCTAGCCAGGTCAGGGTATTTCTACACCTTAAACCTCTATTAAAAGGACAGGACATATTTCTCCAGGTCACCTGGCAACTCCCTGAGGACACTAGGGCCCTGTGGAACGTATTTCAATTCTGCAGGGCCTGCAAGACGGAGCTCTTCCATCTGGCATTTGACCACATTTAACATCCTGATATAACTTGGAGCCTCCCCGGGATTGTTGCATCATCCACGTTTGTACTAACTCACTCCTGCTACGAAAACATTGGATTATGACTGCCGTCCCACAGGAATGTATGTGTGCATTGCACTTTAGATTTCGTGTGTTTTTAAACTGTTTTAATGTTTTTATGTAAGCCACCCTGAGCCTGCTTTGGCGGGGAGGGCGGTGTATAAATCCAATAAATAAATAAATGTATGAAGTTTGTACCGTTGCAGTAGCCCTGAGCTGCTGCTCTACCTCCTAAGGAGCCCCCCAGAGTTGAAGAGGCCAACCACCTCTATTTGGCTTTAGCAGCAGCGCAACTGAAAGTCAGACACCTGAAGTTGCACAGGTGTGCACAGCCTTCAGCAGAACTGGCCAGGTAAAAGTGCAAAACATCCCTGGTAGTGGAAAGTGCCATCAGGTCACAGCTGACTTCTGGCAACCCTGTAGGGTTTTCAAGGCAAAGAGGCATTCAGAGGTGGTTGGCCATTGCCTGCCTCTGCACTCCATGGTGGTCTCCCATCCAAAGACTAGCCAGGGCCAGCCCTGCTTAGCTTTTGAGATCTGACAAGACCAGGCTAGCGTAGGCTATCTAGGTCAGGGTAGGTGGACTATTCCAGACGTAAATAAATGGTGACCCTGAAGGGTTTTCAAGGCAAGAGATGTTCAGAGGTGATTTGCCATTGCCTGCCTCTGCATAGCAACCCCCGGGCTTCCTTGGTGGTCTCCAATCCAAGTACTAACCGTGGCCAGTGCTGCTTAGTTTCCAAGGCCTGATGAGATCAGGCTACCATGTGCCATCTAGGTCAGGGTAGTAAACAACTAAATTAAATAAAAGGTACGTGTGTGTTTATTCATCTTTCCAGTGTCATTCCTGTGTTTTCAGTTTATGGGAAAATACCCGCCTCAGTAACACGAACGTAAGAAATGCTTCTCTCTTCTCAAGCGGCCATGTAACAAAGCCAGTTTGCTGGGAATGTGACTGGTCCATGATCTCATCCCAGCGAGGCAGAGAAGAAACCAGTTTTTCTTCTTTCCTGCCTTCCTTTTGGCCCTCTCCCGGTCTCCTCCAGGATGAAGCAATATCTTACCTGCTGGCAGCTGTTGTTAGAGATTCTTTGGAGAGATTACAAACACCCAGGGCAGAGCAGTGCCTTTTTGCTGCAAAGTTCTACTCAGGCCACGTGATCAGCTCAACAACATTTAGGTTTTGTCGTCTCTTCCAGTGTCCTTGCTTTTTTAAAAAAATAAACATCCACTTCTCCATCCTCCATGTGCAGTTTGTGAGCATGTGAAGGCGGATCTTTCAGAAAAGGAAAGGCTCATATTGTCAAGCTAATGAGATGCGCACCCTCCCTCTGGTGACTTTGCATGCATGCATGTTGCTCTAATCTCACATGCAAATTGAGCAAGCACATGCCAGTGGCTCATTAGGGTCCTCTGCATGCCAAATTAACTTCCAAGGCAGCAAATGGGTTTGGGGATTAGGCAAATCGGAGGGGGCCAGCATTTCAAAGGAGGTCACAAATGGGGTAAGTTTTAAGGAGCTCCTGCAGGGGCATTGCATTTGCCACAGGGAAGCTCTCTGATTCTCACATAAGTGATCTGTTTTAAGAAGAGCTGAGAGTGCCAGAGGTAATCATAGGCAAGCCCATAGCTGATCATTGGCAGGGAGGGGGATGTTTAATTTTGCTTCTAATCGTATATTTTGATCCAGTCCTACTTCCGGGGAGCTCAGGGCGGTGTATGTGGCTTTCCTGCAGTTTATCCTCCCAACAACCACCCTGCGAGGTAGGTTAGGCTGAGAGAAAATGACTGGCCCATGATCACTCAGTGAGCTCCCATGGCAGAATAGGGATCTAAAACTGGATCTCCCAGATCCCAGATCTCCACTGTAATCATTATACCACACTGGTGGTGGAAAGTGCCATCAAAGCACAGCTGGCTTATGGCGACGCCATAGGGTTTCCAAGGGAAGAAATGTTTCAGAGGTGGCTTGCTGTTGCCTGCCTCTGGACTTTGTAGGTGGTCTCCTGCCCAAATACTAGCCACAGCCGATCCTGCATCGCTTCGGAGATCTGATCAGAACAGGCTAGCCTGGGCCCTCCAGGCCAGGGCATGCCACACTGCAGTATGGCAAGAAAGTGAACAGTCTTAACACGTTTAAAGTTAATAGAACAAAGTTTGAGTCCAGTGGCACCTTTAAGACCAACATAGTTTAATTCTGGGTATAAGCTTTTGGGCGCATGCACTTTGTCATGCCTGCACACGAAAGCTGACAGACTAAACTTCGTCTTAAAGGTGCCACTGGACTCAAACTTTGTTCTATTGCTTCAACACAGCTACTTGAATCTATGTTTAAAGTTAATCTAGCGATTTCTTTTTAAAGGAAACTGTGATGGGCCAAAATATTTCTCAGTTACTTCTGTAGCCTGTAATACTAGGAGCTGGTAGAAGATTTATTTCTTAACGAGCTCTTGGTGGAATACTGCCTTGCCGTTTTTCTTGCGTCTTTATAAGGAAAGGGGGTGGAGGTTTTCCATTTTTAAAAAAAACCCTGAAAGCCGGCAGTTCAGGAAATGTGCAAGGTGTCATAGTTAACAGAGAGGTGCATTTCACACCCAATCTGATTATTTCTTGGGAATGTGGATGTTGCTGCCCAGCTTCTTGGTTCTACACAGTGCAGCTATTGTTACAACAAGTCTTTAAAGAAGATTATGTACCAACTATGCATACCAAAGGCACAAATCCCTTTGCTGGATGGGATGATAGGTAGCAAGCCCATGTGCCTTTAAGCACTGAACTATACCAAGTACACAGGAAAGGGGGACTTGAAAGGCTGATTTTAAATGCAAAAGGTCAGAGATCCCGCCCACTATTGAATCCTTTCTCTTCCATCACTTACCTTTCTGGCCACAAGTGTTTTTCTTTCAGGCAGGGTCGTTTCTGGTATTGGAGCCCTCTCTGAGGGGAAAAAGGCCTGGTGTTGGAGAGATAAACCTTTTGGGGGAAGGGAGGGAGTCTTCACTTGTACATACCTTCCCCCTCCCCCCATTTCATATCATAAGAATAAGAACATAAGAACAAAAGATAAGCCAGTGTTGGATCAGGCCAATGGCCCATCCAGTCCAACACTCTGTCACACAGTGGCCAAAAATACCAGGTGCCATCAGGAGGTCCAGCAGTGGGGCCAGGACACTAGAAGCCCTCCCACTGTTGCGCCCCCCCCCAAGCACCAAGGATACAGAGCATCACTTGCCCCAGACTGAGAGTTCCTATCTATGCCTTGTGGCTAGCCACTGATGGACCTTTGCTCCAGATGTTTATCCAATTTCCTCTTGAAGCCATCCATGTTTATATCTTTACCTCACTCACAGACTCCCCTCTTTCTGTATGACTGAGGCGATTCCTGGCTGCTCTCAGAAGTATTTAAGAGTGGCTATTTCTCACTGTTTTGTTGTAGACCTCCTGATGGCACCTGGTATTTTTGGCCAATGTGTGACAGAGTGTTGGACTGGATGGGCCATTGGCCTGATCCAACACTGGCTTCTCTTATGTTCTTAGACTAAGCTACTAAAAAGCAGCTGAAACTAGAAAGCAGAACAGCTAGAGAGGAGTCCAGTAGCACCTTAGAGACCAGTAAGATTTTGGGGATGTCTTCTACTAGATTCTAGCTCTTCTGCTCTTGACTAACATAGCTGCCCTCTGTAAGGACAGCAGATGCTCTTAAAATGCAACATCAGGAGAGCTCTGAGTTAGAAAAAGTTTGTTCCTCTTCCTCAAGACTCTTCTGTTACCTTGGCTGTTGCAAAGTTAACCAAGCAACCCCTCTGGAATTTAAACCACAACACTGTTCTGCAATTTAATCTCGGATGTATCTAAGAGCAGCCCTTTTCAACCTTGCCTTCCCACAACAGAGATCTCTGCTGAATAAAAATCCCTACTGAAGTCTCAAAGAGCATCACTGGGAATCTGCCTGAGGGGAACTGTGGAAGTCGGCCACCACCAAGGCCCCTGGCCTGGCTTCAGACTTGAGGGAATTACCACAGGCCAAAACTACGGGTGGTGTTGGTGTTCGTGACTGAAACTCCAGACCTGCAACTGGACCCTAAAAGGCAGCAACAGAATAACCTCATTGGGGGCCATGGTGTTGGGGAAGAGGAGGTTTAATTTCCCCTTGTTGTTAGGGTTGCCAATGTCCAGGTAGGACCTGGTGAGCTCCCAGAATTACAACTGATCTGCAGACGACGTAGATTAGTTCCCCTGGGGAAAATGGCTGCCTTGGAGGGTAGATTCTATCGCATTGTATCTGGGGGGGGGGTCCTCCTAGGGTTGCCAACTCTGGGTTGAGGAATTCCTGGAGGTTTGATAGTAGAACCTGGGAAAGGTGGGGTTTGGAGAGAGGAAGGACCTCAGTGGACTAGAATGCCATAGAGCCCACCCTTCAAAGCAGCCATTTTCTCCAGGGGGTGGCCAAACTTGCTTAACATAACAGCCACACAGAACAAATACCAGATGTCTGAGAGCTGCAAGACGTGGACAAATATTGCACACATGTTTTTATTGAAATATATGCAAATTTGGTTTTTTATTAACATTAAATTAGACTGTGTGAAAGAGGTGCATGTGACTCCTGAGTGCTCTATAAGCTGGAGACCAGCTGTAGTCCTCAGAGACGTACAGGCCTACCTGTAGCCTGGCAACCTTCGTTCCTTTCCTTTGCAAACTTTGCCTTCCCCAGGCTCCACACATAAATCTCTGCGACTTGCCCAACCTGGAGAGGGCATTCCCACTTGCTGTCCTAAATCCCCACCTGGAATGCCTTCCCCGGTAGGAGAAGACAAAATACAATATATGGGTATCCATTTATCAAATCAAGCCCGAACTCTCCCTGGAAGCTAAAATGACTCGTACTTTGGTCCCATTCTGAGAAGGCAAGAGTCACTGTAAAAGACAATGTCAGGAAAAGTCGAAGGCAGCCTGGATGGACTCAGTCGAGCCAGACTTGACAAAGGCTGGTTAATGATAGGACATTTTTGAGGTCATTAATTCACACAGTTGTCATTAGTCCGTGGTGACTTGATGTCACTTAATGCACATATCTTCCGCCACACACACTGAGGCTTAAAGCAGCCCAGAAAGGCTGTTTTTCAATGGGAAAACTACCCTGATAAGGTGAATTTACACTCATGGCTACTGAAAATCACCAGCAGTCCCCTGGACACCCCGCCCCCACATATTTAAAGATGAGAAAGACCATGGGACAGATATGTCGGGGAAAGAAGGAGGGAACAGAGTAATTAATTAGGAAACAGAGGAGAGGGGGAAAGCCGTTCTAGAAATCCAGAATTCCTGGAAACATAAATGTCCTCTTGTGGTATTGAGAGTACTTGCTACGCCCAGTAAAGAGTTAAAATGAGCTGTTATGGCTTTCCTAGGTGTTGCTGAAGGCCAGATTCAGAGTGGCATGCCTGGAGAGAACAAACTGAGGCAGGTGGGCTGCCAGTTTCTTGGGCTCTCCTGAACTCTTTATCCCTAGTCCATTATCCCTAGTCCATTCCTCAGTGGCTCTATTTCACACACACCTCTTCTCCAAAATAAATGAAATTCTCCAGATTTTTTCTCCTTGGGCTGGTCACTGCATTAGGCTTATCTGATGCTTTTGTCCTAATGGCAAACATTGTCCTGAGGGAAATCACTTCTGTGACTTTACCTTATCTAAAAGACTCATTAGTACCGTGTAATTATTTTAATAGATCTACAGCAAGCCCACCAATTAGCACTACTGAAGAAGAAAAATGTGCAGGAGGGAAAGTTGCCAAAGGACCCAAAATAACTGCCTGGACCTGCTCTTGTGCCTTTTAAAATCACATTATAAACTAAGAGAGAGAATCACAGAACCAGTACATAACAAAAAAGATTAAACCATGACGAACTTACTAATCATCAAATCTCATAAATTCGTTTTGCATTATTTATAAATTTTGAATGTAAAGTGAACTGTGCAAATTATACCACATGTATCAGTTACAACAATCTTCATGAATAAAGTTGAATTGCAATCTTAGTACATTTCATTCTTTCTAAAGGTCCACAGACTTTATCAAAATCCTCAAAGAAAATGATCCTTCAAATGGGAAGAATATTCTTAAAGGGAAGAAGAAATGCTCCACACTCCGTTTTGATGTGTCTTGAATGGAAGAATGTCGGATCCCGCTAACATGGGAGCCAGCGTAAAGCCATGTTTCCAAAAAAATATTTTTCTCAAAACGGGAGTACAAGCATCATTTTTTTTGCAAGGTAGCGTCAACAGCTTAAACTCAAAAAACTTCCCTGACACATAGAGCAGAGGTAAAAATTATCCTGTGCTAATATCAACTGATCAAGCTGCTTAGGAAGGCAAGAGACAGATTGTCATTTTAAAAGAGGAACAACAACAAAAAGAACAACTGGCACATTTCCTGTGCCTTTAAAACAGCAACCTGAGATGCTTTTGAAGTTTTTCTTGGCATGAAGTTAACAAATGGGGGTGGGGGGGGAGTTTCAATTGCTAAATGTCTGTCAGGCTGCTTCTATGACTATAAGTACAAGGCCAGAAGAAAGATGGAAGTGGTAACTGGCAACCGGTGAAACTACATTTCCCTGGCATTATTTGGTTTTGTAGATAAGGCTTGTCCTAAGATGAACTTCATTGCAATAGAAAGCTAAACGTGCTCCTTTAAGAGCATGGAGGATGTTCAGGAACCATCCCACGCACCCTGATGAATATCCCTACCACCATCACACACTGTGGGGAAATTGAAGCCGTGGAGTCTCGTTCAACGATGGGTGGATAAGGCCGAGGGTAAGGTATGTTTCACAAAAAGAGACGGTTGATTCTGAGCTGCAGTACTTCCAAGTGTATTTTTGAAAACTCCCTTATATGAAACAGCTACTTGGATGCAGAAATCTAGCACATTGGGAGGAAAAGGGTAACATGGTCCTCTCTCTGGTATGGCAGTTTACTAAATGCAAGGTACACAAAGATTTTTATGTGGGGGGGGAGCATTTTACAAAATATGCCCACTCCACCTGCAATCTGAAGTGGTGCAGTATTCTGCCATAGGTAGAGTAAGCTAATGTTCAAACTATGAAACTGAGCCTATTTTTTTCCATGCTAAGCTTGATGCAAGGAATGGATTGTAAGCTGTAACATCTCTATTGGTCGTTCCTATGGAACTGTTTAAAGGAACCAATCACCGCTGTAAATATGTTTGTGGAGGGAACAGACCTCATTGGTCTTTAACTCTGTTATTCTATTGGTTGTTAACTGTTATATGGGTGTGGCTTAGACAGCCTGGATAATTTAAAAAGGGAGCTGTGCTCCACTTGTTGTTGTGTGTTGCTGTTGTTGTCTGATCATCTTGTTGCCATTACAAATAAAGCTGAATCACTTGCTGAAATCACTGCCTTTTGCTGAGTTGCATACTTAATACAATCCATAATGCACAAGGCACAAGCAGATGCGAAGGAGGGGGGGAAAGTCGGCTGTTTTGACTGACAGTGAGGGAAATGGTTCATTGCCTGTTTGTCACATGCCAGGGACCAGGCACTGCTTGCTACCCCCTCCTCCAGTTCTGTTTGAAATGAAAGAAAGCCAGTGTGGTGTAGTGGTTTTAGAGTGTCTGGGAGATCCAGGTTCAAATCCCCACTTGTGCCATGAAAGCTTGCTGGGTGACCTTGGGCCAGTCACCCTCTCTCAGCCTAACCTACCTCACAGGGTTGTTGGGAGGATAAAATAGAGGAGAGAAGAATGGTGTAATTAAGTTGCTTTGGTGCCCCCATTAGGGAGGAAGGCTAGCACAAATGGAGTAAATAAAATGACAGGGTTTTCAAAACCATCTGTGGTTGGTATGCGGGACCAAATCAAAATGCAGCATTCTGAGAGGAAGAAGGTGCAGTTTTTTAAGTCTACTCAGGAGTTTACACAAGCCATCTTATTCTATCACAACATTCTGCTTAAAGATATAAGTTTACAGTTATGGTAAAATGAGTTAGAAAAGTTTGGGCTGCAGATGAGAAATCATACTTTGCATTCTCTCCTCCATGGAACAAGCAAATTGGTAAAATTTATTCCAGCCCAGTTCTCGGTATGCTAGTTTTCTGATTTCAGGGAGATTTTTTTATCCCAAAAAGTACTTTTAAGATGTGCTCTCTTCCCTGCAGGCCATTCTCCCCTGTCAGGCTGTTTTTACCTCATTCTGTTGTATAGTAAACCTTATGGAACAATTCAAAGATTTGCATCAAAGGCCAAGTTCCACAATTCCACCCACTAGTGGACCAGTATGTGAGAAATTTAAGAAGAAAGGATACCTGCTATCACGTTGAATAAGAACTGGGGCTGGGGGGATGTTCCAAGACTTTTATCAAGACACCTCAGGCTCAAACTATATGAAAAGCAGATTATAAATATTTTTTTAAAAAATAATAAATGATATATCCTTATTATCCAATAAGGAGACAAACTAAACCTATAGGTAGAAGGCCTGTTTTACTTAAGCCCCAGTCACACGAGCGGGATAATCCGCAGGGGATGGGAGGCTTTTAGAGCCGGAGCAAAAAGACGTGCGGTAGCGCGATCTCACCTTCCCCTGAGGCTCTGTGCTCAAGTCTTCAGCAGCCGATCACACCACGCGAGGCAACAGAGCAGTAAGGCATTTGTGCACATGCGTGGGACGCCGACGGGCGCTGCTTGTGACAGGCTACCAGCGCTTCCTGATCAGACACCCGCATGTGCTGCGCATTTTCAGGAAGATAGTGCATGGTTCCTGGTATCTTTTAAATCCACGTCTTTGGGCTGAAGCTACGGGTTAGAGATGGGAGTGCGATGCTTCCCAGATCTTGAGGTATGATCGTGCCCATTTAATCCGCAAGCAAGCCGTCCCTCTCACGGGGCAAATTCTCCGTGTGACCGAGGCCTTATTTCACTTGTCTTGTAAATTGGTGGGGGAGTTTCTAATCTCTTCACCACCTTCTTCTCTTTAAAAACAAAACTTTAGAGCACTTTCATTCATTCACTAAGACATGTTCTACTAGCATTTCAGATTGTATGTTGGGGCACAACATTGTTGAACGTTTCCCTTTATTTTTTTGCATAAGAAATGGTCTCTCTTCAAGTAGAAAGCTAGCTAACCTGGGAGAAAGTGCTCTTCCCAAACATATTATTATTATTATTATTATTATTATTATTATTATTATTATTATTATTATTTAGATTTCTGAATCGGCCAACCCCACAAGCGGACTCTGCGTGATTTACAGCATTAAAACAGATAAAATATTTAGGAAATTTTAATGTGGTGGACTGTCACCACCATCTGAAAGCAAAGTAGGAATGCCAATTGTCCTGGACTTTTTTTTTTTTTCAGGAGATAAAAACTGTAGGGTCTCTGCTATAAACTGCCCCCCTTTTCTACAGTTGACTGAAACTTCTATTTATTTTCAAGGCAATTAAAATGATTTTTCGCCCCCAGTTAAGACATCCAATTGTAAGGACAATGGGAACAAAATGCCTTTTGTTCAGGCTAAACTGTTCCTAATGATCCCCTGTATCAACAGAGGCACCAGCAGCGGTATCAACAAGGCCCTGTATTGAGACCCCTTTCAAAAGGCCAAGCAGAGCAGAACGTGAAGCCGAAACTCACAGAGAGCCGCTTGCTCTCTGTACCCAGCTGGGTGGTCTGATGGCCAAGAAGAGACAGGAGAGAAAAGAAGGGGCAAAAATCACAGGGAAGTCTGAATTATCTTCCTGGAAATACCAAAGCGTGTCTGAATTTTGCTCTGCGACCTCATTGAGGTTTCAAAGACAAGCCTCCAGGTGGGGAACCTGTGCAGTTTTGTGGAAGTGTGTATGTTTTGTGTGAGGGGGAGAGAGAGAAAGTGAGTGATGTGTGAGGGAGACAAGGGGAAGGAATAAGCTCTTTCCCAGGCACTGGAAAGCCATGTTGGTGATTAAATGGGGAGATGTTCAAGAACAGCCCAGCCTTTGTCCCTTCTCTCCCTCCAATTTTGTTCTGTAGGCTGGCCTTCCTGTCAGTCATTAATGCACCAAAAGCAAGCCATTCTCAGACAATGTAGTTAGTTCTTACGTATTCCAGAGACTCCACAGGTATGTCGAAAAATCGTAAAATAACCAAGACCTGTCATGAATGGCTTGGTTAGCCTGATCTGAGAAGTGAAGCAAGGTACTTGGACAGGAGACCACTAAAGGATTTCCAGGGTCACTACACAACTGAGGCAGACAACAACCTTTGCCTTGAAAACCGACGGAGTCCCTGAAGTCAGCTGTGACTCGGTGGCACTTCACACACACAAATTAACCCAAAGGAACATATGTTTCAAAGCCAGATGTTCAACCTGAGGAGAACTGTATGTGAGCGAGGAGGCCCAAAATGTTGAGTGCAGTTGAAAGGAAGAAAAGTGGAGGGAAAATTGTGGTTGTTGTTCAGTCGCACAGTCGAATCCGACTCTTCGCGACCCCATGGACCACATCACACCAGGCCCTCCTGAGATTTCTGGGGCAGGGATGAGAGTTTCTACCCCCCCAAAAAAAGTGCAATCTCTTAGCTATTAATAACTTCTGAGGCAGAGAAGTCCACGTCGTCTTCCAGTTTAGCTCCCAGGACATTAAAAACCTCTAATTCAGTGAGGTAGAGGGGTATAGAATCATAGAGTTGGGAGGGACCTCCAGGGTCATCTAGTCCAACCCCTTGACCAAGGCAGGAAATTCACAAACACCTCCCCTTCCACACCCACAGTGACCCCTGTTCCACGCCCAGAAGATGACAAAAAAGCCCTCCAGGATTGCTTCCTGACCCCAAAGTGGCAATCAGCATTTCCCTGGGCATGTAAAAGAATGTGGGTATAGGAATGTGCATCACCCAAGCAAGTGACAGCCCACATGGAACAGAGGTTAGAGTATTGGACTAGGATCAGGGAGCCCCACATTCAAATACCCACTCTCCCACAGAAACTTGCTGGGTGACCTTGGGTTGGTCAGTCAGTCTCTCATAGCTCTAACCTATCTGGTAGGGTGAAGGTCATGAGGATAAACAGGACAATGCAGGACATGCACAGCTTCCCCACCACTGCTCCCCTAATGATCCCTGCTCTGTGCCCAGTGGTAGGCATAAAACCTCCTGGGCCAATCTGGCCTGGAGGAAAATTACTTCCTTACCCTAAAGTGGCAATCGGCATTGCCCTGGGCATATAAGAAAGGGTCACAAGATCCATGCACTGGCATGTGGTATATGTGGCAGGGTATGAGCTTTCGTGAGTCACTGCCACTTCTTCAGATACCCGTGTGGCTAGGGTCACCAGCTCTGGGATGTGAAATACCTAGAGACTTTGGCCGTAAAACATGGAGAGGGCGAGATTTGGGGAGAGGAAAAGGATCCAATCTGGGTACAGTGCCGTTGAGTCCACCCTCCAAAGCAGCCATTTTCTCCAGGGGAACTGATCTCTGTAGTCTGGAGATGAGCTATAATTCTGGGGTATCCCCAGGTCCCACCTGGAGATTGGCACCCCTACTTATTGATGCTGCAGAGAGCTTAAAGAGACAGAGAGAATCTTGGGGTTGTGAAACTGTAAAAAGGACCAAATATATACACATTGTTCTCAAGTTTGAGAGATGAGAACAAAAATGTGCCCTAGTTTATTATTCTGTGGTTTTGGTAGCTTATAACCTGCTTTTCTGCTTAAGAACATTCCAGGCAGCTGATAATAATTGTTTTTAAAAATCTAACACAATACAAGCCATAAAACACAGAACCATGAAATCCAATACAAATGTTCAGTGGAAAGAACAACAGTAAGACTTGGTTCAGTGACCAAATCGTATTGTAAAACAGACAACAGCCAGCCATGGTCATAAAGTCCAGCTACAGAGGCTAGAAGGCCTTGTAACAGCAGTAAAAACTGAGGCATATGTTGCAGCCCACTGAGTGAAAACATAACCCTCTCCTCGCCTTATCTTCTCCTGAAGGCTGAAGAGAGGAAGGGCTTTTGGTACACAAGCTGTGGAAAGCAAAATGGCTCCCCGCCAACTGTTTAAGCTTGGAGTTGCCAACCAGGCTTAGCAAACTCCTGGAGATTTGCAGGTGGGGCCAGGGAAGGCAGAGTTGGGGGGGGGGGAGCTCATTTGGGATGTGATGTCACCAGGCCTGTAGCTACAGTGGGGCATTTGGGGGCCTGGCCCCCCAACTTCCTGCCAAGCCTCCCCGACTTCCATCCAGCCCTCACCCCCTCCCTGGCTCTCTGGGCTGCCCAGAGGACTACCAACTCTCTGAGCCACCCAGCACTCCCCACCATCTCCCGTTCCCCAAGTGTGGCTTGCTTCTCTGTGTAGGTGGGCAGAGTGTGAATGCTGCAAAAGTGAGTTTTTAAAATTTTTATTTTATTGTGTGACGTCAGTGCCCCTGACTTATTTAAAGGCCCCCCGAATTATAAAATCCTGGCTACGGGTCTGGATGTCACCCTAAGACTTCGGTTTCTCCTAGCCTCTAAGGTATACCATTGAGTCTGCTCTCCGGAGGTGCCATTTCCTCCAGGGGGACTGATGGCTGTAGACTGGAGATCAGTTGTAATTCCAGGACAACTCTGGAGCTCAACCTGAATTTGGTAATTCTGCACTGAGCATGAAGCGTGGTGGGCTGGTGGGGGTCACACTGGCCAGCAATCCTAAACACATTTTCTTGGGATTAAGCGCCAATGAATAAGATGGGACTTACTTCTGAGACGACCTGCTGAATATTGCTCCCATGGTTTCCTGCAGTGCTTGGAATAGCATAACCAAGAGGAGACAGGGCTCTGTACCTTTAAGGGCAGCATTAAAGAGAAGTTGCCACTCTTCTCAGGGAGCTATGGAGGTGAGACACTCATTTGTACCTATCCTGAAGTGTCTAAGAGGGCCTTCCTCCACTGCATGTGGGCAGTTAGAACCGGATATGGAACAACTGATTGGTTTAGCATAGGAAAAGGAGTAAGACAAGGATGTATATTGTCACCCTGCTTCTTTAATTTATATGCAGAGTACATCATGCGAAATGCCAGCCTGGATGAATCACAAACCGGAATTAAGATTGCTGGGATAAACATCAGCAACTTCAGATATGCAGACGATACCACTGTAATGGCAGGAAGTGAAGAGGACCTGAAGAGCTTCTTACAAGGAGTGAAAGTTCATAGCATCTGGACCCATCACTCCTTGGCAAATAGAAGGGGAAATCGTGGACACAGTGACAGAATTCACATTCCTGGGATCCAAGATCACTGCAGATGGTGACTGCAGCCATGAAATTAAAAGACTCCTGCTCCTTGGGAGGAAAGCGATGGCAAACCTAGACAGCATGATAAAAAATAGAGACATCACCCTGCCAACAAAAGTCCACATGGTCAAAGCAATGGTATCCCAGTATTTATTTATTTATTGTATTTATAACCTGCCCTCCCCGCAAGCGGGCTCAGGGCGGCTCACATTGCCTGGCATTAGTGCCAAGGTTCATATACAATTAAAACATTTAAAACATTAAGACATTTAACACTATTAAAACATTTAAAACACTTAATGTTTTATAGTAATGTATGTCTGCAAGAGTTTGTAGTAATGTATGCCTATAAGCATGGACAGCTTCAAGAGGGAATTAGATAAACATATCGAGCAGAGATCCATCAGTGGTTATTAGCCACAAGGTATAGATAGGAACTCTGGGGCAACTGATGCTCTGTATTTTTGGTGCTTGGAGGGGGGCAACAGTGGGAGAGCTTCTAGTGTCCTGGCCCCACTGCTGGACCTCCTGATGGCACCTGGTATTTTTGGCCACTGTGTGACAGAGTGTTGGACTGGATGGGCCATTGGCTTGATCCAACATTGGCTTCTCTTATGTTCTTATGTCATGGGGTCACCAGGAGTCAGTTGTGACTTGATGGCACACAAAGGAGGAAAAGAAGTGCATATACACTGCTCAGAGCTCTTTGGAGGAAGGGTAGAATTAGAATGTACTAGATAGATTGCCCTGCCCTTTTCCATTGTGGTTTCTTACTTCCTTTCTGAACTGAGTCCATTGCACGGGTGGGTGGGTTTGTTAAGTGCCATCAAGTTGCTTCCATGACCCTATGAATTAATGACCATTGCATGGATACAACAGTATAAAATTAGCATTTTTAATACATTGAAAGGAGCTCAAAGTTTGTGGATGGTTTGAAGCCAATGGGCTACAAGTAGCTTGCCTGGAGAGCCAAAGGCCATGACAAAAGAATGGTAATTTCTCCTAATAACTGCAGATAACCCCTCAACAGGCCTTAGGAGTGAGGAAATGGCCTTGCCCAAGTATCCATCCTGGCTTGGAAGAGGCAACCCCCATCCCACCCCAGCATCTGAAGGGAAGGGGCAGGTGTGTGTGTATGTATGCAAAAGGAAGCACAAATAGAAAGAGAAGCAGATAAGAGTGCTGGGAGTTGACTGAAACAATTTAGGGGTGCAAGATCCATCTCTCTAGTCTAGGATCTGGTATGGGGTAGTATATCTGTAGGAGTGCCTCCTGTGCTCATCTTGTACATTTGTCAATAAAACAGGTCCTGGGGGGGGAACACTTTTAAATCTCCAGCACTCTCTCCTTGAAGGAGAACCAACCTAGGAAAGTGCAGCCCTGGAAGAACTTCTCCCCACTTGGGGAAGCGAAGCATGCCTAAGGATATACTTCAGACATCACTGTGTCTCCATTCTGGAGCCAGTTTGTTGTAGTGATTAAGAGTGGCAGACTGTAATCTGGAGTGCCGGGTTTGCTTCCCCACTCCTCCTCCCCCACATGCAGCCAGCTGGGTGACCTTGGGTCAGTCACAAGTTCTCTCAGAACTGTTCTCTCAAGAGCAGTTCTCTCAGAACTCACTCAGCCCCACCTACCTCACAGGGTGTCTGTTGTGGGGAAGGAAAGGGAAAGGAGATTGTAAACCACACTGAGACTCCGAGTGAAGGGCCGGGTATAAATCCAGTCTCTTCTTCTTCGTTATACTGCTGCCCAGTTCCCTTTATAAAAATGCCCTCCTGAACAATTCTGTTTTGTACAGTTTATGGAATGACAGACATGCGGGGACTTTCCTGACCTCAGGGAAGCCATTACATTAAGCAGGAGCCATAACAGAGAAAGCACATGTAGGGGGGACCGGCAATCTTACCCATTTGCCAGTTCCTTGCCTTGTGTAATCCTGGCAACAACTCAGGTAGGTTACGTGAGCCAGCAACTGGCCCAGAGTCACCCGGTAAACTTCATGACTGAGTGGGGCTCTGAAGCCAGCTGAGAGGCTGCCACTCTTCCCGCTATACACACCCGACTGGCTCTCAGCGTCCCATTGACCACATTGTGCTCACTCTAAGGGACCTGGAGGCGCAGGAGAAAGGAGGGTAATGGGACATAAAACTGGAGCACTTGGGCGTGCAGTGCATGAAAGGGAAATCCATCGCAGGACTTCGTTTCTGTCAAAGTCCGAGCCTTGTTGGTGCCTCGCCGAAACTGCTGAAGGCTACATGCGTGTTCTTGTGTGATGGTTTACTACCAGCAGTGGTAGGAACAGTGCCTCATCTTCATACCAATGGGAGTGGCCAGAGTTACGGATTGATTTTTGATTAGCCCCCGTTGCTTGTTTTCATTGCCTCGAATTCCCCCCCCAACAAGGCGACAGGCAACTTGTATCCAAAACCTAAATTAAAAAAATAAATAAATGAACTGAGTTTCTTTCCTTCTGTTCTGTAATAGGAAGTAATGATTGTTCTGAGAATAGTGCCTCTTCTTTTGGGTGGGTTTTTTTTTGGAGTGGCACTGATTAGAATCGGTCCTCGAAGAGCTGCCCAGGGTTTTTGGAAAGAGTTTTGTGAACTCTTGGGATCTGTTCCCTGATGGTTGTTCAGAGACAGCAGAAGCTTTTACCCGGATACAGAACACAACTCACTCGAAATCTTTCTACTTAGGAGGAGGGATAAACAGAAGAGAGTGACTCTTGTGCAGTCTGAGTTTTGAAGGGGCAAAACTAACAGCTACATTACAGCAGCTGAATGTTAGAACATAAGAACATAATAGAAGCCAATGTTGGATTAGGCCAGTGGCCCATCCGGTCCAACACTCTGTCACACAGTGGCCAAAAATACCAAGTGCCATCAGGAGGTCCATTAGTGGGCCAGGACACCAGAAGCTCTCCCACTGTTGCTCCCACCCCCAAGCACCAAGAATACAGAGCATCCCTTGCCCAAGCCTGAGAGTTCCTATGTTTCTGACTGAAATGTCAATGTACGGCTTAAAAGGCCAGTAGCCTTTCTTTCACCCATGTTGCAGAAGGATGAGGGCTCTGGAAGCAGGGTATCTGGCTGTGCAGGTGCATACTGTCTGTGTGGAAGGAGGAAACAGGTGCACACGTGCAACTGCCCAACATTTACAGCATCTGACTGAGCCTAGCATCAATGCAGTGTCCCACTAGGAATGCAGGGTGCTAGAGGTACAACTTCCAGCAAAATAGGACCATGGCACAGAACAAAATGTTGCAACAAGGGCCAGAAAAGCATTAAGATGGGTAGCCGTGTTTGTCGGTAGCAGTAGAAAAGAGCTGTAATGCTGGGTCTCGTCTCTTAACCTCTAGGGCTCTTGACCAACTCAGCTGAACTCCACTGAAAGTGGGAAGTACCATGTTATAGAATCATAGAATGTTAAAGTTGGAAGGGATCTTGCAGGTCATCTAGTCCAACCCCCTGCACTCTGCAGGAGCATAGCTGAAAGACAGCCCTACGACATACCTGAAAGATGGTCATCCAGCCTCCGCTTGAAAATGTCCAGTGAAGGAGCATCCGCCACCTCCCGAGGCAGTCTGTTCCACTGCTCAACCACTCTTACAGTTAGGAAGTTTCTCCTAATATTTAGCCGGTAATGACTCCCTTGTAATTTCCACCCATTAGATCTAGTCTTGCAATCCGGAGCAAGAGAGGATAGATCTGCTCCATCTTCTACACGGCAGCCCTTCAAAGACCTCAGCCTTCCCAACCATCATTACCTCAGTCTTGTTGGGATTCAGTTTCAATTTGTTCACTCTTAGCCACTGAACCACAGCAGGTAGGCAGTGGCTCAAGACCACCTCTCTAGCATCACCAGGAGATTTGGATACAGAGACAGAATCATAGAATCATAAAGTTGGAAGGGACCTCTGGGGTCATCTAGTCCAACCCCCTGCACAATGCAGGAAATTCACAAATACCTCCCCCTCCACACCCACAGTGACTGCTGTTCCACACCCAGAAGATGACAGAAAATCTCCAGGATCCCTGGACAAACTGGCCTGGAGAAAAATTGGTTCCTGACCCTGAAGTGGCAATCAGTGCCTCCCTGGGCATGCAAGGAAGGGCCACAGGAACCAAACACCGAGGCAACCAGTGTTCCCTCTAATGTAGATGTAGAGCTTGGTGTCATCAACAGATTGGGAGGACCACAAGGTAGCACATGCTCCCCTTACATGCATGAACAGCGCACCAAACTCAAATGCCTGAAAAGAGCTTATGTCTCATTGTGAAAGAAAGTGGATGGAATGGGGTTGTCCTTGAGAACAGGAACAATAATGGGGAAGGGGATTCTTTGGGGGGCTGGATGGCATCCTGCATTTGCTCCGTGCCATCTATTAATGTCTCTTTCAAAAGCCCTATAAAGGTTCCATGCTGTGTGCAAACGTACGCTCACATGTATATATTAATAAGACATTTGGGAGCTTGTTTTCAGGACTAAATGTACCAATGACTGTCATGTATTCCGGCTTTGCACCATTAAACTATGCCACATGTTGTCTCTCTGTTACTTCAAAAATCTCTGGTCCAAAGGGAGCTATTTACTCGTGAAGCGTTCTGATAAACGCTTGACTACCACCGACTGCAGTCTGCTGGCTGCTGCTTCAAAGGCTTCATGGTTTGGAAATTCCAGACAGATAAATTGCTTAAAAACACCTCACATTCTCTGAAACCCACCCAGAGCGGTTCACAGGAATTTTTAATTTATCCAGAACAAAAATGAGCAAATAGGTTTTGTAAACCTTTAGACTGTCATCATTTCCTCTTCTTTTTTTGTGTGTGCGCCTTTAATCTTTTTAAAAAAAAGACGTGTCAGCAGCACGCATAAGAAGAGGCTGTTTAGTCAGTACGCCTGTCAGGTATTATGGAACACAGGCCTTTGATCAAATGTGTCATCTTCTATATTTAATGCATATCAGTTATCACCTATCTATTTACCACCCTTCTCAACCTGTGTGGATAAACTGAGGGTCTCTATCAAAGGCAGAGAGCTTCAAGGCTCATCCCAGCATAGTAGGGGGTCTAATTAACCTCCCACTCCAAATCAAAAGGTTGTGAGCACTCAACAAGCAAGGAGGATGAAGATTAATACCCACCCTTCCTCAGAGGCTCAAGAGGGCCTACCTCAGGATATCGCATTTCATCTTCACAACCAGGTTCTGAGGTAAGAGGAGCTCAGAGACTTATGTGTGCTTGCATTTATTTTCATTGAAACGTTTGTATCTGGACTACTTCTACAGGCCCGAGGTGGCCAACAATATGCCAACAGGCAAATTATGTTAAAATCAATAGGGAGAGAGTGGAATCAGTCATACAACTGATCATAAAAATAAGGCCCAGATTCCCAGACTGGGTTTTGTTGGGGTTTTTTTGTCATCAGGACACAGCTGATTTGTGGTGAGGCCTGTGAAGTTTTCAAGGCAAAAGACATTCAGGGGCGGTTAAGCCATTGCCTGGCTCTGCATCACAACCTTGGTTCTCCTTGGAGGTCTCCCATCCAGACACTAGCCAGGGCCTGCATAGCTTCTGACGTCCGAGGAGGATAGCTTCTGAGGTCTGAGGAGATGGGGCTAGCCTGGGCTATCCAGGTTAGCCTTTGGAAATAGAACAATCTTATACATTTTCCTGGTCTCCTCTGTGAGGCATAAAATTGGTCCATCCACTGAGGAGTCCCCAGATCGGGTAGACGAAGGCATGGTGAGGAACAACAGTCTGGAAGAGAGCAGCCATATCTTTCTCAAGGCCGACCTGGCGAACTTTGTATTTGAGAAAGGGTCTGATCCTAGGCAAACCTGAATTCGAATCCAGCTAGGGTTGTCAAACTCCCAGTGGGACCTGGGGTTCTCCCAGAGTTACAACCAATCCACAGACGACAAAGATCACTTTCCCTGAAGGAAATGACAGCTTTGGAGGGTGGACTCTACAGCATCACTTCCTCTGCTGACCTCTCCCAAACTCTGCCCTCCCCAGGTTCTGCCCCCAAATTTCCAGGGATCTCTGAAGCCAGATCTGGCAATGTTAAATCTATATGCACCTCACCACACTGATTATCATGGACTTTGGAGCCACATCCCCAATTTGGTATTTGCTGCCAGAGCAAGCAGAAAGTTGACTTTCGGTGTGTTTTTAAGCAACCCATCTGACAGAAAAAGAGAGATTCTCTCACAGGTGGCAGACATAGCCGCATCTGGAAGTGCTTCTGCTGACCAGAGGAATGGCATCATCTGCTCCCGCCTTCTCTTTGGCAACACTTCTAGGTTTCCATGCCAAACGTGTATTAGAGGGGTGAGCAATCCTTAACATTACTCCTCTAAATCCAACTTGTAATGTTTGACAATGTTATTCCCCCTCCGTTTAAGGAAAGATGGCACTATCTGACCTAAAGTGACCACATATGGTAAATCCTTTTTCTTTTAACCTTAACATGTGTTTAATACCTCTGTGGCCTTCTTCCTCATAACTCATTACATCGTGTGCTCTCTCTTTCTCATTTTCTGCTGGTGCAACCAGTGCGGCCGCATTCCTGCCGAGCCGCTTCAAAGATGGCCGTGAAGTTTTTTGCGCTTGAATTTTATTATTGCTCTCCTCCAGTATCTCTGGCATTACGACGATAAGAGCTTTCTTACGCCAAAGGCACGAAACTGTACAAAGCGTCCCATGTTAACCTGGTTAGGTAACATGTTGAAAAAGAGAGGATGTTATCTATGGAAAGCAGCCCTTCAGATCCTATCAGCTGCATGTTTGGCATGGAGAGAATTTCCTATGGTAATGCTTCTCACACTTTCCCAGACTTTTCCCGGCACCAATGAAGGCTGCAGACCTCTTTGTGATGTTAATGAATCATCTTAATGGACTGCCTAGCAGAAACATTCATCACCTTTTGTACAGCAATGATTTTTTAAAGAAAAAAAAATTAAATGGTTAAGTAGGCAATAAATGCCTATCAGACCAACCACTGTGGGCTGGTAATCTATAACGATAAATCACGGGTAAATCATTATTGTCCTGCTTAATTAACACCCTTAGGGACTTCATCATTAGGTAGCCTGGAAAGGGCATTCACGCTCTCACCATATGGGTAAGTGTAATTATGTGAAAAGCATTAATCACTGAGAACTTCGAAAGAATTGGAGAAGGTCCGTCGTTGGTTGGTTTTTCACAGGAAAGTCAAAGTTCATACTTAAAAAACCCCAGGAATCTGGTGGTAACTTAAAAACTAATAAATTTCTATTCTGGCATAAGCTTTAGTGACTAGAATCCACTTTATCATCTGATGATGTATTCTAGCTCGTGAAACTTTTCACTAGGATATAGAACCAAGCATAGTGTAGTGGTTAAACCATTCGACTATGATCTAAGCTATCCAGGTTCAAATACCCACTCTGCCATGGAAGCTTGCTGGGTGACCCGGTGCTAGTCACCTACCCTCACCCTAACCTATCTAGGAGGAGGAGGAGATTAGATTTATACCCCGCCCTTTGCTACCCGAAGGAGTCTCGGAGCAGTTTGCAATCCCCTTCCCTTCCTATCCACACAACATATACCCTGTGAGGTAGGCGGGGCTGAAAGAGCTTTGAGAGAACTGCCCTTGAGAGAACAGCTCTGAAAGAATTTATGACTGACCCAATGTCACACTAGGAGCTGCATGTAGAAGAGTGGGGAATCAAACCTGGTTCTCCCAGATTAGAGTCTACAATCTTAACCACTACACCAAACTGACAATTGTGAAGATAAAATGGGGGATTTTGTAAGCCATGTTGGGTCCCCATTAGGGAAAAACATGGAATATAAATGAAGGAAATACATACATAAATAAAGCCTGGCTAATCTTTAAGGTGCACAAGGCTCCTGTTTATTTTTGCTTTACAACCAGCGGGGGACTGGGGTGGGTGGGTGGAATGGGGGATAGCCGTCAATGGTATCACTTCTAGAAAAACTCGTGATAGCATACCTCTCTAAAAATTGCTAAAAATTACATGGTTACCATAGAGTTTTGAGCAATTCCTAGAGAGGTGAGGTGTTGTTTCCAGGTTTTCCCAGAAGTGACATCATACCTCCAGCCTGATGTCACTACAAAAAAAAAGCCCAGCAGGAACTCATTAGCATAATAGGCCACACCCAACAGCAGAAACTCATTAGCATATCAGGCCACACCCCTGACAACACAGCTCCCTCCCAGGATCAGCTTCCCCAGATGCCCCGTGGCTTGTGAAGCGCATGGGGAACCATTGGGAAAGAAAGCAGTTTCTGGATTGCTTTCCTCAGGCATCCCACAGCCGAGGAGGGGAGGCAGATTAAACTGCCTTCCCTCCCTGGATTGGCTTGGCTTCCCTGGGCACCCTGTGGCTTGCAAGGCACCTGGGGTACCTGGGGGGTGGGGGAGGCTGTAGGCATGGCCAACCTGGAAACCAGCCAGAACTCAGTTCCTGTGCATCCCTGCCCCAAAATAGCCCTGCCAACATCTGACAAAAAATAGTTAAAACAATAAAACAGTTATCAGTAAAGAAGATAATTAGCAGTGTCTCCAGCAATAAAGCTAGCAATATTTTCCGTAAGATCCATTGCTATCACACGCAGCAGAATCAGAGATTAAAAAACAGTAAAGAGCGGTCAGTAAATGCATGGGCAAACAATGCCAGCAGAAGCTTATTAACAAAAAGGAAGGAGTACAAAAGACCTTTTTTGCTGAAGGCCTTCAGCTCAGGCAAGTTTCTCCAACCAGGCAAATTCCGTCAAAGAGGAGCCTCCCAGAGAAACACCTATCTCTGGTACTCATTTAGCTTAATTCTGGCACAGAACGGGAGCCTCTAAAGTGGAGGCTCTTTTGAATTCTCATTTGTAGCCAGGGGAGGATTCTCTTGTATGGATGATTGAGACTGATATCTAGAGCGTCCTGATTTCTTGGCAGTGAATTGAACTACGTTTTACAGTTCTATCACGAAACTGAATATTAGATTTCAAATGGCCCCTCCCCCTGCCCCTCTGTTTGGCCCTGACTTTAAACTCTGACCCTCCTGAGATTTCTCCAGTGGTGTTCAGTTGATAGCACTGTTTGTTGTGGTTGCCAACAACCTGTTTCTGTCTCTTCACACTGCTGCTGTCAACCTGGGGATGAAACAGGGGGAGATTCAAGGTGACATCGTCAAACCGTTTGCTCAGTGGAGCAGCAGGGGCAGGGAATGGGAGGGGGGAGTGACGTTGCACGTGAGGTTGATGTCCTTTCTGGGTAAGGATGCAGTAGTGGGATCCCCATGTCAAGCAACTCAGTAGGAATTTGTTTGATATCTATGACCTTTACCACAGAGATCAGGGAAATTCCTAGAGTGCCGCTCAAGGTGGTGATGTCACTTTCCTCTTGCCCCACTCTCAAAAACTACCTCTGTTATCAGGTACAGGTCTGAAAACCCTAGGATGAAAACCTATCAGCATTTATTGTGCTATTCTGTGTGCCCACTTAGGATCCACTGTGGGGGCCTCTCGGCTGGATGGCAACCTGTGGCTGAGGACTGCCCTGATCCCCTAGGGCGATGCGTCGCAGGCCAATACAAGGGGTTTCTTCTCGTTGTAGTGGATGAGGACTCTGTCGGAGACTAGTAGAGCTCTGATGGCGTGGAGTGCTGCCTGCTCTTTGTGGCCCCAAGCCCACGGCGCTGTCTTGTCCAAAAGCTGATGGAGAGGCTCAGTGACAGCTGCTTTGTTTGGCAAAAATGAGTGATAGAAGTTAAGTAGCACCTTTTGAGGGACATGCCAGGCATTGCCCCCTATTTGATGATGTGTTGATTGCAGGGGCCTCCAAACCTGAACTGATTGCTCGTGTGCAAGAAGTGTTCCGCCATTTACAAGAGGTCAGAGCGAACCCAAAGCAGCTTGTATCCTCCTCCTCCCCTCTTCCATTTTATCCTCATAGCTACTCACAGGAGAGGGGCTGCCTGTGGCTCACTGGCAGAACATCTGCTTGGCATGCAGAAGGTCCCAGGTTCAATCCTTGGCATCTCCAGTTAAAAGGATCAGGTAGGAGGTGATGTGAAAGACCTCAGCCTTGAGACCCTGGAGAACCACTGCTGGTCTGAGTAGATCATGCTCACCTGGATGGACCAAGGGTCTGATTCAGTATAAGGCAGCTTCATGTGTGTCCCGGCTGAGTGTGGGTGACTGCCCCAAGGTCATGCAGTGAACCTCCCTGGCAAAGTGGGGGTTTAATCCTGGGTTTCACAGGTCCTGATCTGACACTCCAACCACTGCACTACACCATCTCTCAAGAGGGGTATACGTTTTAATTGATATGCATTATTTAAACAAATATAAACATCATACGTAAATACCGAAGAGGGGGGACAAGAAGAATGGATTGGGTTTTAGTTTTTTGGTGCAAGTCCCTGTCAGCCTAAACCTGTCTTGTGCAGCACTCCAGTTCATTTGGTTTCCTCTTTAATGTCTCCCAGGCCATTCAAGCAAATGAGATTCAGCATAATGCAAATCCAGCTTATGAAATAAGGAAACGTACAACCCCATGCATGTTTTCTCAAGAACAGGCTTTACCATGGGAAATAGTGACCTGTTTTCTTCCTGATGGAAGCTAATAAGCTATATCCGTGGCGGTGACAGAACCAGCTCATGTGGCTTTCTTAAATGCAACACAGCAAGTTTTGAAAGCAATGTAATGCATTCATCTGACCCTTCCCCCATTCTTGGAGAAGGGGGCTGATTGCCTTGGTGGCCCAGGAAGGTGGTCAAGTATCTGGGAGACCCAGGTTCAGATCCCCACTCATGCTATGGAAGCTTGCTGGGTGATCTTGAGCCAGTGACACTCTCTCAGCCTAACCTACCTCACAGGGTTGTTATGAGGATAAAATGAAGGAGAGGAGAATGATGTAAACTGTCTTGGGGAGAAAGTGGGGGGGTTAAATAAAATAAATATACAGTAATAAACAAGACTGAAGGGACATGGTCCCTACAGTCTACTCTAGTCAACACTCTGGCTGCAGCATTCTGTACTAACTGTAGATTCCGGACAGTCTTCAAAGGCAGCCCCAGGGAGAGTGCATTGCAGCAGTCTAATCTAGGTGTTACCAGGGCATGCCCCACAGTGGCAAGAACAGTTTTGTCTGGGAAGGACCACAGCTGAAGTGGCTGAAAGGCACCCTTAGCCACCACTGCCACCTGTTTACCCAACAGGAGGTCCAGGTCCAGCAGCACCCCTAAGCTACAAACCTACTGCTTTAGGGGACATGCAACTCTATCCAGAACAGGGGATAACCCGTTTCCCGAGTCAGACCTTGCTGCCACCAGTAGCACCTCCGTTGTGATACTTGAGTGCTGAGGAAAGAAATTTGGATCTTCTCTTCAAGAACTAACAACCATGCAATTCCATGCACTGTAAACCAGCAATCTCAAGAGGGTCCTAGGTGTATGGCAGGCCTTTCCACTGCTCGCTTATTTTTGCTTTCCTTCCAAAGCATCAATCAAGAAACCATTAAGAAACTGATGCAGTTGCTTCAGCAGCAGATTCCAGACCCGGCACAACTTCCCCTACCTATAATTCCCAACTTTGTATGACATAAGAGAAAGAAATGTTGTGTTCTGCTTCAGACACAAAATTACCAGATAAATAAATAAATGCATGGAGCCCATCATATAACCATACTGATGAACAGAAGCAGAGATTCTTTAAGATAGCCCTCTCCCTCACAGCCATTTCACAGTGCAATCCTAAACACAGTTGTGTCCTTCTAAATTCGTTAAAAGGACTTAGAAGGGTGTAACTCTGCTCAGAACTGCATAGGTATGTCAGTTGCTGTTTTTGGATGGGCATTCACCACAACCCTTGTCTCTAGGGTTGTCAGGAGAAGGGTATTACATTGCTTTACGTGTTGATGTCGTGTTTGAGCAAAACCCCAGATTCAGGGTTGCTAGCCCACCAGTTGGGGCACTGCCAGTCAGTGGGGAGGGCAGGATATAAATCTAACAAATAAATAAATAAAGTGGCAGCAGAAGAAAAATAAAATTTAAAAATGGCCATGGATGTTGGCATTTGGTGCAAAAATACCCAAAAGAATTTTAAAAAAATTATCTCCCACCTTTCCTCGTGGTTCGAGTTAGCTTACAATAACAGTTAAAAACGTTTTCAGTGAAAACCAAGAATAAAACAGGAAACGCTAAATCTCTCCACCCTCCACCCCTTCAAAGATGCCTGCCATTCAAACCCTGGCAAACACCTCCTGAAGATCTCCAAGGAGGGAGGAGTGAGCCAGTGACTCACAAAAGCTCCTTTTTGTTGTTGTTCAGTCGCACAGTCGAGTCCGACTCTTCACGACCCCATGGACCAGATTACGCCAGACCCTCCTGTCTTCCGCTGTCCGCTGAAGTCTGCTCAATTTCATGTTCGTTGCATCGATGACACTGTCTAACCATCTCATCCTTTGCCGTCCCCTTCTTCTTTGACCTTCAATCTTTCCCAGCATCAGGGTCTTCTCCAGTGAGTGCTCCCTTCTCATTTGGTGGCCAAAGTATTTGAGCTTCAACTTCAGGATCTGGCCTTCAAGGGAACAGTCAGGGTTGATTTCTTTTAGGATTGACTGATTTGATCTCCTTGCAGTCCAAGGGACTCTCAAAAGCTCCTACCCTGCCTCAAATTTTGATAGTCTTTAAGGAGCTCCTGGACTTGTGCTCTTTTCGACTGCTACACACAGACTAACACGGCTACCTGTCTTGATCTATCACATTGCAGCAGTTTTTTTAATATTTAAAAAGATCCAAACTGAATTTTTCAATAAATGGTTTTATTTAACCATGGGATTCAACTATGGATGAATGTTTAATGAGAAACACCCAAGGTACGTGCATTAAAGCAAAATTTGTGGTCAGCCCACCTGAAGAACCGGGGGAGAAGCATAGAGGAAATGATCCTTGAATTTGACACAAGTACAGATGTGATTTCGAGTGTTCTGAGGAAAGCTGGAGCAGAGCCAATCTCATACTGCAACAGGAAAACGACAACAACGTCAACCTTTGTTTGCACACAATCATAGCCCCACGCTAGACCGACCCCATACCACCCCAGCTCACTTTCTGTTCTCACCGTAGTCTATGTACATTCTCACACCTCCTTTGGTATTCTTGACACAGCTCAGGAGGAGTTCCCATGAAATTTAGAAGCGGTCCCCTTCTCGTGTCTTTCACAGGAGGACATAAACACGGCTGATGGAACCTGTTCAGCCGCTTCCCATGGAATTTAATGTAAGGGAAATTTATATGCAGATCGGATTTGCTGTAATCTCTTCTATCTTGATCACACCCAAATTGTTTTTTCAAGCTCAGGCACAGATTTCTTCCACCTGCAATAGTGAGAAAATCTGGGAGGGAAAGACACACACAGACAAGGGTCATGCATTAGCCTACTTTGCTTTGTACTATTCCCTTGAGTTTATTTTGAAGGAGGAGAGCTAAACTCTGATCTCAGTAGAAAAGAGCAGGAGTCCAATAGCACCTTAAAGGTTAACAACATTTGTGGCAAGTTATGAACTTTCATGAGTCATTGCTCACTTTTTCGAAGACGACTCATGAGTGCTCATACCCTGCCACAAATTTTATTAGTCTCTAAGGTGTTACTTGACTCTTGCTCTTTTCTACTGCCACAGACAGACAGGCACGGCTACCCATCTTGGTCTGATCACAGGGACTGAAACCAGGGGGGCTACAGAAGAAGCTAGAGGTGAATGGTTCGAGGTGTCAGGATCTAGGCTGTTGGAAACACCCTTTGTGTGCAGCTGAGACTCTGGCCGATTTCCCACAAGCGCTGCTCCACGCTCGCCTTCCCTTTTGCCCGGATGGTATGTGTCAATTTCACACAAGCTGCTGCGGGCTCCGCAGCGTCGCCTGATTTTCCCTGCGTCTACTCAATCCTCAAAAAACAGGATTGAGTAGACATGGGGAAAATCGCTGGAAATTGCAAGGCAAAATGTGGCTGCACAGCAGCTTGTGTGAAATTGACACTTACCGTGGGGCAAAAGGGAAGGCAAGCGTGGAACAGCGCTTGTGGGAAATCAGCCTCTGACTCTTGTGTTTTGACTTCAGCCCAGTACTCGTCAGCATTAAACCCTGGTTTAGAACCCCAGTTCCTGGGACAGAAACCAGCTCCAATTTGTTAAGGGGGCCAAATTAAAACATCAAAGCAAATTGGAAATGTTATTTAGGCTGCGGTCACACACACTAAATAATCCACTTTCAATCCACTTTCCAACTAGATTTTACTGTGTGAAATGGCAAAATCCAGTTGGAAAGTGCATTAAAAGTGGATTGAAAGTGGATTATTTAGTGTGTGTGACCGCAGCCTTAGTGGGGTGAAGTAGAGAAGGGAAAGCAGAGCAGATCTATTTCTAAATCAAATGCACTTTATAGCCGAGGTTGGTTTTATGTTGGTTTTATGTGAGAAATGCAAAGCTCTTGCCAAAACAAACCAGTACGGGCTGTGGAATAAGGTACAGCTGTCTATTAGCATTCTACAGATCAGCAAAATTGTTCTTTAGGCTGGAGAGGAAGTGAGCGACAGAGCACCGGAGTCTTTTAATTTATAGTTGAAGTTATTTCTTCCAAAGTCAGTGGCAAGGAACCCAATTTTTGGATTTGGCTATGGCAGCAATTTAAAGAGTGCAAGGATCTGTACATACATTATGGAGCTACTCGGGATGGGGGAGCGCATCTCACAGCAGGTCTTCCAGCACTGCACTGCAAGGTGCTTTTGAAATTTCCTCAAGTGAAAGGAACCATGTTAGCCCAGTGGTTGTTAGCAAGGCATGTTTGAAAGTAATGCTACAGCATTTGGCACATTATAAGACCAAGCCATGTAGTGGAGAAATGAAAATGGTAAAAAGAACTCAAAGTATGAAAATCCAGAAAAAGTCACACAATCCTGGCATTTGCGGGAGGATAGTGGTGGTGGTTCCAAAGAAACCACCTAGTCTGAAATCACCATTAGTTGTTCACTCAGTTTTATAACAGACATTATAGTCCAGGACATTGATGGCAACTTGTTACATTTTTTTCTGGCAGGTTGTATTGTTCTCCACCACCACCTTGCTTTTTTCCAGACCTGATTTGTGGTAAGTTTTTGATCCTTAAAACATATGTGCAGTGCCAAGCAGTCTCGTGTGTGTGTTTGTGTGTGTGTAAAGTCCCATCAATCCCAGTTTGGTGTAGTGGTTAAGTGTGCAGAGTCTAATCTGGGAGAACCAGGTTTGATTCCCCACTCCTCCACTTGTATCTGCTGGATGACCATGGGCAAGCCATAGTTCTGGCACGGCTGTTCTTGAAAAAGAGCAGTTTCTGTCAGAGCTCTCTCAGCCCCACCTCCCTCACAGGGTGTCTGTTGTGGAGAGGGGAAGGGAAAGGAGTCTGTAGGCTGCTCTGAGACTCCCTTGGGTAGTGAAAGGTGCAGTATAAATCCAATCTCCTCCTCCTTCTCTTCTTCTTCTCCTTGCATTTCTGTGTCAACTCCATAGGGTTTTCAAGGCGAGAGACTAACAGAGATGGTTTGCCATTGCTTTCTTCTGAATAGCAACTGTTAAGTATGAGACTCAACAACGAAGTAAGCTTAACAAGTGATTCAGCTTTATTCAACAGCAAACTCCAACTCAGGACACACAACACAGACAGTGGAGCACAGCTCCTTTTTAAACTCTCCCGGCTGTCAAAGCCACACCCATAAATAGTTAACGGACCAATGGCAGTGCAGAGTTAAGGTCCAATCACAACTGTTCCCGCTTTGCAACATTACCACACAGTGATTGGCTATATACACTGGTTTCGCAGAAACCGACCAATACGAATGCGACAGCTTAGAATCCACATTCCAGAATCAAGCTTAACATAGGAAAAGATAGGCTTGATTCATCTTTCAATACACAACAAATTCCTCCCCCTAAGATGGAGCATTTCCCTTCCAAACATAATCTTTCAGGTAGGGAGGGGCACCTCGGCTTCGGTTTGACCGGCGCAGCGGTCTCTGCTCCGATGGCGGTGGAGCGGCACACTCTTCGGGGACTCCGATGGTCTCTCTCGCAGGAGAGTCAGGGGACATTAATACAGGGGTCTCAGGCACTGGAGTTGGGGGCTCCCCAGACTCCGAATCTCGATCCGCAGTACTCACCTCCTCGCCGGGAGGCCCTTCCTGGACGGGGACCAGCTCAGGCTCGGGCACAGACTCGGCGCTTGAGTCTGCCCAGCGCTCTCTGAGCTGGTCAATGTGGCGGCGTATCTCCCGTCCGCTGGGAAGCCGGACCACATACAACCTGGACCCTGCCACCTTTGTGACCACGGCTGGTAGCCATCTGTGACCTTCCGCATAATTGCGGGCAAACACCTTGTCCCCAACCAAGAATACTCTCCCCTGCTCTGGGGTCTCTGACCGCTGCTTGGACCTGTCAAGGTCAGGGTGCAGTCGGTCCAGTAGGGTAGCCAACTTACGGCCCATTAAAAGTTCAGCTGGGCTCCTCCCCGTTGTTGAACAGGGGGTGATGTGTTGCCTCAGGAGGAAAGAGGCAATCTTTTGGCTCCAGTCCCCACACGTCAGGCGCCCAAGTGACTCCTTCGCCGTCCGTACCATCCGTTCGGCCTGACCGTTGGAGGCCGGATGGAACGGCGCAGAAGTCACATGGCGGATGAGGTTGTCTTTAAGGAACTTTTCAAATTCCGCTGACACGAACTGTGGCCCGTTGTCCGAGACCAAACAGTCCGGCAGCCCGTGGGTCGAAAACAACCTCCGGAGGGCGTTGATGACTGCCCCGGACCCTGTTGACCTCATGGGTATCACCTCTAACCATTTAGAGTAACTATCTACACAGATAAAAAACATTTGCCCATGGTATGGTCCCGCAAAATCAATATGGAGGCGTGACCAGGGCCTCCTCGTTTTCTCCCAGGGCTGAATGGGAGCCTGTGGTGGTTCTGGACGGGACTGCTGACACTCCATACATTGCCTTACCCAGGCCTCAATGTCCTCGTCCAGCTTCGGCCACCACACATACCCTCTGGCGAGGGCTTTCATGTGAACCATGCCAGGGTGGCCCACATGTAACGCCTCCAAAACATCCTCCCTCAGCTTGGCGGGAATCACCACCCGACTCCCCCAAAGCAAACAGCCCTTCGTTACCGATAGTTCGTTCTGGCGCGAAACGAACGGTTTGAATTCAGGCGCCATTTTTCCTACCGGCCACCCCCTCCATGCCCAATTAAGGACACGGGCAAGCACAGGGTCCTTAGCCGACGCAGCGGCAATGTCTGAGGAGGTTACTGGTGCCTCCGGGAGCTCTTCGAGCGCCAAAATGTCCAACTCAGGCTCAAGTTCGTGGTTGTCCAGTGGTGCGGGGCAACGGCTCAGGGCGTCGGCATGCCCGATAGCCTTCCCCGGGCGGTGCTCAAGCTCAAAGTCATACGCCGACATGAATACTGCCCACCTCAACATCCTGGGGGACAGTATATTCGGCGTCTGTCGGTCCGGGGAGAAGATGCCCAGAAGCGGCTTGTGATCTGTTACAAGGAGGAACCTCCGCCCATAAACAAAGTCATGGAATTTTTTAATTCCGGCGATTAAGGCGAGGCCCTCCTTGTCGATCTGGGCATAGTTCTTCTCCGCCGCTGTAAGTGATCGCGAGTAGAAAGCGATCGGTGCTTCCGATCCATCCGGCATGAGGTGGCTAAGAACGGCGCCCACCCCGTAGGGTGACGCGTCAGCCGCAAGCACCAAGAGTTTGTTCTCGTCAAAGTGGGTCAGCACCGCACTAGACGAGAGGAGTTCTTTAACGCCCGTGAACGCTCGTTCCTGCCGCTCTCCCCACTCCCACTTTGCGTTCTTGTGGAGCAGAGCATGCAGGGGTTCTGCAACCGATGCCTTGTGGGGCAGGAAGGCATGATAAAAGTTTAGGATCCCCAGGAACGACTGGAGATCCTTCTTTGACCGTGGCGGGGGCGCGTTCTTGATGGCGGATACCTTGTCCGGTGTAGGATGGACTCCATCCGCGTCAATCAGGAATCCCAAGAACTCCACTCTGTCTGCTCCAATCACACATTTAGAGCGTTTGACCCTCAGCCCGGCTTCTTTAAACCGGCCTAGTACTGCTCTGAGCCGAGCCATGAGTTCGCACTCGTCAGAGCCTGCCACCAGAACGTCGTCAAAATAGGGCACGACTCCAGGTAGCCCACGCAGGAGCCCCTCCATCAAGCCCTGGAAAATGCCCGGGGCTACGTTAACCCCAAATTGTAGTCTCTTGACCCGAAACGCCCCCTTGTGGGTCACTATGGTCTGGGCGTCAGCAGTTGCATCGTCTACGGGCAACTGCTGATAGGCTTGGGCTAAGTCAAGTTTGGCGAAAACTTTTCCTCCTCCCAGCGAAGCCAACACATGGCTGATGACCGGCACTGGGTAGGAGTGCTGCTGGAGCGCTTTGTTCACTGTACACTTATAATCAGCGCATATGCGTATCGACCCGTCTGCCTTTACGGGCGTTACTATGGGAGTCTCCCACCGACCATAGGGCACCGGCTCGAGGATACCCTGATCCACTAGCTTGTCCAGCTCTGCCTCGATCTTCGCCTTAAGAGCGAGGGGTACCTTCCTGTACTTCAGCCGTATGGGACGCACTGAAGGGTCTAAATCAAAAGAAACGGGGGGCCCCGTATATAACCCAAGCCCTTCCCCAAAAACTTCAGGGAACTCTTGATACAAAGACTCCCTTTTATTGTTGCAAATGCTGTTAATGCCAGAGATGGCAATACCTAGAGCCTCGAACCAATCAAGGCCCAACAAACTGACCCTCTCACCCTCTGCAACCAGGAGGGACAGCTCAGCCTTCCGCTCCTTGAACTCCACCTGGAAGGTAGCTCGTCCCGCCAACGGAATGCGTCGTCCCTGGAAATCGGTGAGACGCGTTGTTACTGGAGACAGGCGACGTCGGCTCCTCCTCGGAAATAAGCGCTGCCATGTTTCGGTGGAGATGACGGTGACGGATGAGCCTGAGTCCACCTCCATCGTACACGGAACGCCATCCAACCGAAGCGTGACGTGAATTTTCCGAGTGGCCTTGTCACCGGTCGCCAGGACGGTTGAAGGGCAGGTGTCAGTCTGGTGGCAATCGGACGTTCTGCTGTCATCTGATGGCCGAACCTTGGGGTCTGCTCGTCGCGAAGACGGTGGCGATTTCCTTGCAGCCCGGCAAACTCGAGCCAGATGACCTCGCTTCCCGCAGGAGTGGCAGATGAGCTCTCTAGCCCGACAGAGGTCTCTGTCGTGGTTGCCGCCGCAGCCTGCGCAGGGACGGGTCGTCGAAGTTCTCGGTCTGGTCCGCGGTGGGCGTGTCTCCCGAGTTCGGCACACGCCGTCGGCGTCGCTGTCAGACTCGCAGGCGGACTGCCGGTGAACTGCAGGCTCCTTGCTGACCTGGGTCTGCCGCTGTCGGACCTCTCGCGTCAACTTGTCCGCGGCCTCCGCTGCGATAGCCTCGGCGTAGGCAACCGCATACGTCAGTTGGGTGCGGGCAAAAAGACGCTGTTGCAGGCGCTCGTCTCGAAGGCCGCACACCAAACGGTCGAGGAGGGCGTCTTCCAGATCTGTGAACTCACATGGCCTTGCCGCTTTCCGCAAGGCAGTGACGTACTCAGCGATAGACTCGGAAGGCCCTTGGCACCGCTTGTAAAGGCGTGCCGGCACGCTATCCGAGACGGTTGTGGCGAGAAATGGCCTTTGAGCTTGGCCGTGATCTCAGCCCACGTCGCTGCACTCAGCTCAGTCGGAGCGACCAGGGATCGGGCGATGTCGAAGGCGGCCTTGCCGCACGAGCTCAGGAGCGTCGCCTTCTTTCTCGCCTCATCTGTTATCTGATTCGCCTGGAGGTGGAACTCGAACCGTGCCAGGTAAGAGTCCCAGTCCTCCGTCGCCGGGTCGAACGCTTCGAACGCCGGGTTGACGGCCATCTGGGCTGTCGGTGCTGCCACTTCTACTCGTGGAGCCTCAGCCGGCTCGGCCGGGTGTGTGTCCTCGTCTGCCGTTGCGATCTCGGTTCAGCGGGGCTGCCTACCCGCTCTAGCATCCCATCCTCGTCGCCAATTGTTAAGTATGAGACTCAACAACGAAGTAAGCTTAACAAGTGATTCAGCTTTATTCAACAGCAAACTCCAACTCAGGACACACAACACAGACAGTGGAGCACAGCTCCTTTTTAAACTCTCCCGGCTGTCAAAGCCACACCCATAAATAGTTAACGGACCAATGGCAGTGCAGAGTTAAGGTCCAATCACAACTGTTCCCGCTTTGCAACATTACCACACAGTGATTGGCTATATACACTGGTTTCGCAGAAACCGACCAATACGAATGCGACAGCTTAGAATCCACATTCCAGAATCAAGCTTAACATAGGAAAAGATAGGCTTGATTCATCTTTCAATACACAACAGCAACCCTGGATGAACAGTGAAAATACTGTTGAGGCGTCTCAACAGTACTACATGGAGAAGTATAACTTTGCTGAAGAAGACTTATTTCCCAGGAGACACAGGCTGCAATCCAGAGTACGCTTTCCTGGGGAACAAGCCCCATCAGATGAAATGGAACTTACTTCTGGGGTAGATCTCCTTGGTATTGTTCCCATATAGTACATTTGTATGGGAAATATAATGTTATATTATCTGTTGAATGGAAGCGTCATTTCAGTTTCGCTTGCATCTGAATGCCAAAAAAAAAAAAAGTATCTTTCAATGGCATAAATAATTTCTAGCAGGAGTCCTCAACATGGTGCTCACGGACACCTTTCTCGGTGCCTGCCAAGTGTTTTTAAGAACCTGGGTGGAGCTTTTGCCCAGCAAAGCTTCTGATTGGCCACTGGAGATCTGCTTTGCTTTGGAGCTTCTTTAAAATGTTACGCTGACAGCAGTTCAGTTCATGGTGTGACGTGACTGAACGTAAGCCAGGCCAACCATTCTTGTGCTTAGTTCTCGTGACTCTTTTCTTACTCAGGGAAATGCTGATCACTGCTTTGGGGTCAGGAAGTAATTTTTCTCCAGGCCAGTTTGGTTGGGGATCCTGGAGGTTTTTTGTCATCTTCTGGGCATGGAACAGGGGTCATTGTGGGTGTGTGGGGGGAGGTATTTGTGAATTTCCTGCATTGTACAGGGGGTTGGACTAGATGACCCTGGAGGTCCACCTCCTGAATTAGCCACTTTGTGGCTCTCCCCACCACACTGTGTGAGAAGTCCAAAGATGCCCACAAGCTCAGATAGGTTGGGGACTCCTGGTTTATCGCTTGTAACTCCCAGTGCAGTTTTTGCACACTTAATGAAACTTTAGAATTTAAATATCTTTTCCTGGACCAACGACACTGAAGAAGTTTAAAGCAAGCTTCCACATCCCGAGGAATCATCACGAGGCTGGATGTTTAGAATTTTTTTTTTACCTAGAGTTGTCAGTCACCTGAAGAAGAAAAAACCCTCCCCCCTTTTTTGCCATCAAGTCACAGCTGACTTATGACAACCAGTGTTCCCTCTAAGCTGAGTTAGTGTGAGCTAGCTCAGTTTCTTAGCCTCTGGCTCACACATTTTTGTCTTAGCTCAGGAAGGATGGCTCCAGAGCAAGCTAATTTATGCAGTGGCCCGGTTGCTCACTCACAACTTTAATGCCAGTAGCTCACAAAGTAGAATTTTTGCTCACAAGACTCCACAGCTTAGAGGGAGCATTGATAACAACCCCATAGGGTTTTCAAGGCTAGAGACGTTCAGAGTAGTTTGCCATTGCCCACCTCCATGTCACGACCCTGGAGGTCTCCCACCCAAATACTAGCCAGGGCCGACCCTGCTTAACTTCTGAGATCTGACAAGAATCAGGCTGACAAGATCAGTTGACAATCCTAACCTAATTCAGTGATCTGACTCAATATAAAGCCATTCCATGTGTTTATTTCTCTTTATAGCACTCAGTGATAGGGCATCAGCTTGGCATGCAGAAGGCCACCCCTGATACCTCCATTTAAAAGGATTAGATAGTAGGTGATGTGAAAGACCTGAGACTCTGAAGAGCTGCTGCCTTGATAGACTTGCAAGAGAGTCAGATAAACAGACAGGCAAACTCACACACAAAGAAGGAGGCAAGTTGCTCTTCATCTTTGGCACCATCTGCATCCATCCAGGTAGTTAGAATAGATTCTATTCCTATCTCTCATCTATTCTGTCTACCCTATCTAGAATGTTCATTAAATAAAGAACTCTTTATTAGTTTTGAAACTGTGTGTGAGAGAAAAAGGGAGAACGGAAGGAAGGAAGCAATTCCCTGAGAGTATCAGTCTACGCATCAAAGGGACAGAGGCAGAAAAAAGGAAAGATGCTCTGAGTTTGTCTGTCTATCTATCTGACTCTCTTGTAACCCCCCTCTGGAGGCTGAGGCTAAGATACAGCATTTAGTCCTCCTCTTCCAACAAGACCAAGGGTCTGACACAGTATAAGGCAGTTGCATATGTTCACCAGACTACCAGATAGCCCCACTGCTGGACCTCCTGATGGCACCTGGTATATTTTGGCGCGTGTGACAGAGTGTTGGACTGGATGGGCCATTGGCCTGATTCAACATTGGCTTCTCTTATGTTCTTATGTTCTTATGTGGTTTGGGGAGGGGAGGGGAGGGGAGGGATCTCAGCAAGGTGTAATGCCATACAGTCCACCCTCCAAAGCAGCCATCTTCTCCAGGGGAGGAGGAGGAGGAGGAGGAGGAGGAGGAGGAGGAGGAGGAGGAGGAGGAGGAGGAGGAGGAGGAGGAGGAGGAGGAGGAGGAAGAAGAAGAAGAAGAAGAAGAAGAAGAAGAAGAAGAAGAAGAAGAAGAAGAAGAAGAAGAAGAAGAAGAAGAAGAAGAAGAAGAGGAGGAGGAGGAGGAGGAGGAGGAGGAGGAGGAGGAGGAGGAGGAGGAGGAGATTGGATTTATACCCCGCCCTTCACTCTAAGTCTCAGAGCGGTTTACAATCTCCTTCCCCTTCCCCTCCCCACAACAGACACCCTGTGAGGTAGGTAGGGCTGAGAGAGCTCTTTCAAGGACTGCTGTTGAGAGAACAGCTCTGACAGAACTTTTGACTGACCCAAGGTCGCAACAGCAGCTGCACATGGAGGCATGAGGAATCACACCCAGTTTCCCCAGATTAGAGTCTTAGCCACTGCACCAAACTGGTTCTGATCTTGTTCATCTGGAGATCAATTGTATTATGTACTGTGTGAGACAATGCCTGAGCTTCAACTAAAAGCTGGTATCGTGTACAGCACATTCTGATTGGCTACTCTGCGCAGTAGACCAATCAGAACATAAGAAAGCTTCTGGAGGGAACTGAAATCATTGGTCTTTATCGAAGCAGTTTTAATTGGTTGTCAACTCACTTGGGGGCGTGGTTATACTCGCCAAGAAAGTTTAAAAGAGAGCCTTCTGCTCTCCTGTTTTTGTGTTGGTTTCTGTCATGTTCAAATAAAGCTGAATCACTTGTTAAGAGCTGACTGAGGTCTCATACTTAACGAATTGTAATAGCAAGCCTACTTCCTGGCCTTCCCAGGCAGGCCATTCCACAAGCTGGAGGGCACAACAGAGAAGACATGTACACGGGCAGTTGTTGATTTTCCCCGTTTGCAGGGTGGCACCTGCAGAAGGCCTCACTCTGATGAGCAAAGCCATCATGGCAGAGCAAAGCGGGAGAGGCGGTCCTGCAGATACAAGGGACTCGGGCCATGAAGGGCTTTGTGTGTGGTAGTCATAAGAGGGATTCTCAAGCCTTGCATGAACTGTGGAAAACAAGAGGCTAAAAGACGGATTCTTGAGCCTTGTATGAACTATGGCAAGCAATTTTGTGACCTCACACTCACTCGTATATCAATAACATGTACGGATTAATGTGGGTCGTGTATTCAGCCCTGCACTGCTATTTTATATAATCTTGGAAGCTTTCAACGGCAAGACAAACCTTCAGTGAGTGTTCTACTCATTGTGTCTACGTACCGCCTAGCAAGTTCACAAACTGGCAGGGGGAAAAAAAGATATTTGACTATTTTAAAGGCCTGTTGAACTTTCCCCTTTATCTGTAATAAAAGAGAAGGTCAGTACTCTGGTCTCTCGTCTTCGTATCACTTTCATTGATGGAACACTTAATAATTCAAGAGCTGAGATGCGGCTTGAAAGCCGAATGCACTGTGCCAAACAGCCCAGGTCACTCACAGTTTCCCATTGCCAGCCACAAAGCCATAAGTCATGCTTTCCTGCAAGTCCAAATACGGCATGTGATTTACAACGATGACATAATTCTGAATCATTTGGGTTTGTTCAAAGCTTGGAGAAAAGGATGACTTACATACACGTAGGGGAAGAGTCCTATTATTTAAAAAAATGAAAAAAAACCTTAAGGAACATATTATTTTCCTTAGCTTTTGGAGTGGAGAACAGGAGTCAAGGCAGCATTTCGAGGACTTCTCAACCAACATGATAGAGGTTTGTAAAATTATGCATGGAGTGAAGAGAGCTGACCAAGAGAACTTTTTCTCCTTCTCCCTAGAACTCCAGGGCATTTAGTGAAGGAGATGGCAGTTGATTCAGGACAGCCAAAAGAAAATATCTCTTTACATAGCTCTCCTTCTTTGGAGGTTTTCAAACAGAGGCTAGATGGCCATCTGACAGCAATGCTGATTGTGTGAAATGCTGATCAGCACTTTGGGGTCCAGAAGCAATTTTTCTCCATGCTAGTTTGGAAAGGGACCCTGGAGGGGTTTTTGCCATCTTCTGGGCATGGAACAGGGGTCACTGGGATTGTGGGGACGTATTTGTGAATTTCTTGCATTGTGCAGGGGGTTGGACTAAATGACCCTGGAGGTCCCTTCCAGCTCAATGATTCTATGACTAAAATGTAGAACTCACTGCCAGGGCATGCAGTGATGGCTAGGCCACAGGCATAGACAGCTTTAAAAGGTTATTAGATTCATGGTGGATAGGTCTATCAGTGACTACCAGATAGGTGATTAAAGGGAACCTCCATGTTCAGGGGCAGTCAACCTCTGAATCCCAGAGCCAGGAGGCAACATTGAGGAAGGCCTCAGCCTCTATGTCCTGTTGTTGGATCTCCAGAGGAACTGTTGGCCACTATGTGAGAGAGGATGCTGGATTAAGATGGACCACAGGTCTGACCCAGCAGGGATCTTATGTTGTTATGTTCTTAACAGAAGAGAACCAGGAAAAATCTACAGCTAAATTCAAGTCCAGTAGCACCTTAGAAACTAACAACATTTTTGGGGTATAAGCAGGGCTTTTTTTGTAGAAAAAGCAAAGCAGGGACTCATTAGCATAATAGGCCACACCCAACAGCAGAAACTCATTAGCACATTAGGCCATATCCTATCAGTACAGCTCATTAGAACACCCCATGCCTTCCCTTGGCTTGCTCAGGCGCCCTGCAGCTGCAGGGAGCCCAGGCAAGCTGGCCCTTGGAGGGGAAGGGAGGCAGTTTAAACTGCCTTACCTTGGCTTGCCTGGGCACCCCGCAGCTGTGGGGAGCCCAGGCAAGCCGGCCCTTGGACAGGCTGGGGAAGGCACGGGGAGGCATTCAAATGCCCCCAATCCTTCCAGGGCCCCCGGGGGCCCCCACCTTGGAGTCACTGGGGGGGGGGCTCTCCAGGCCTTCCCTCTGTAGCCACGCACGCAGAGGTTTTGGCTGTAGTGGGCGTGGCCAACTCTGAAGCCAGCCGGAACTCCGTTCCTGTGTGTTGCTGCCCAAAAATAGCCCTGGGTATAAGCTTACTAGAGCCAGAGCTTATACCCTGAAAATCCTATTGGTCTTTAAGGTGTTACTGGATTCGAATCTAGCTGTCCTACTGGAGACCAACATGGCTGCCCTCATAAAATATCTAGGCACATAATACCATGAGGCGAGTTCTTCAGCTCCCCATATCGTGGCAATACAAATATGAGGAAATTGTACCAACATAATTTGGTCTTACTATTTTAGCTCTGTTCCTCTTTTCTTTAAAGAACACAGTCGGGGAGGGGACAAAAAAACACGCCTGCAGCATTTCTTTAAAATTATGGTTCTAATTTAATAAAAATGAACTACCACATTCTAAAACATTGCCAGATTCTTTGCAGTATGTACTACCTCTGTTTGCAAGGACTGACTTATGCATGTGTTAGCTGTATGCTAACCACAAATGGCTAAGGTCCAAAATATTTCAAGGACCGCTTCCACTCCTATCAGCCTGCCTGGATCTTGAGGTCCTTCCTGTAGGACCCATGTTAGTCTGTAGTAGTACAAAATGTGAATCCAGTAGTACTTTAAAGACCAACAAGGTTCAGTTGGCAAGGATGCATTGGTGGGGGGGGTTGAGCTGCCTCCCCCAGACTGTGGAACTCCCTCCCTCAAGATGTGGAGTTGGTGCTATTCTAGGCCCTCTACACAAAATTAAAAACTTTTCCAGAAGGTATAGTGATCAAGGCTTTTTGTCTGCTTGTTTTTTTGAAAAAGAGATGCCGGAACTCTCAGGAGGGAAATGAAGTTTTCAGTCGGTATACTGAAAACTCACAAACTTTTAAACATTTTTAAAAGAATTTTGTCGAAGAGGTTCTGGAACTCTGTTCCAGGGCATTCCCCCAGAAAAAAAAAGCCCTGAATACAATTTATAACTTAAACCCATTCCCTCATATTTGCCACGCCAGGGAACTGGTAGTACTTATTTATATTTTTTATAGTTCGCCTTTCTCACTTTGACTCAAGGCGGATTACACAGAGTGAATCAAGACAATCAACAAAATCAGACATTCGAGTAACAATGAAATAGGATTTGGGGTGGAGAACCAACAAGACATCTAAGAAACAGAACTGAAGCAAAGTGTAAGGGTTAACACGACACATTAAATGATGTAAAATTACACGAGTTCCAACCTACAGCAAACTATACACTGTAGTATGGACCACAGTCCCCAATAATTTATCCATGTAATTTTGTGAAGCCTTTTGTACAGTGCTACCCTATTTGCCCTCCTGAATAATTCAGTTTTGCACAGTTTGTGGAAATCCAGGAGAACAGGAGCCTTCCTGATCTTCTCAGTCAGGCCATTCCACAAGGTGGGGACCACAATGGAGAAGACACAATGGAGAAACTATTTATTGTTGGATATATTTCACATGTTTAAAATTACATCTTGTAATTATCCCATATCCTTTTCTTTTCTCCCCTCCCTCCCCAATACAAGGCTTCCCGCAATGCTCTTACGCCCTTATTAAACTCTATTATCTAATTACCATTGACAAAATATATCACTTTCATTATCAAATTACGGTAACATTTTAACAATCTTATCATTCTTTTTCTTATTTTCTCCTTAATAACTGTCGAAGCAAATCAATCTGTTTTTAACATCCCAGTTTTTCTCAAGATAATCTTTGAAATCTTTCCATTCTGCAAAGAATGCTTCATCTTCTTCATTATTAAGCTTTCTTGTCAATTTGTCCATTTCTGCCATAAAAAGCATCTTCTTAATCCATTCCCATGTTTCAGGTATCTTTTCTTGTTTCCAGAATTGTGCATAAGTCATTCTAGCTGTTGTAACCAAGTACCACAACAATGTTCTCTTGGTTACATTTAACTCTTCCAATTTAAGACCTAACAACAAAATTTGTGGATCCTTCTTAAAAGTACATTTCAGAATTTTCTGTATTTCATTATGAATCTCTGACCAATAGCTCATGGCTTTATCACAAGTCCACCACATATGGTAAAATGAGCCTTCTTTCTTTCTACATTTCCAACATTTGTTAGACATACTCTCATTTATATTAGCAATTTTCTTTGGAGTCATATACCATCTATACATCATTTTATAACAATTCTCTTTCACATTAACACAAGTTGAAATTTTCATTGATTTTTTCCACAAACTTTCCCATGATGCCATAGTTATTTATTTCACTATTTACATTTACAGCCCATTTTATCATTTGTTCTTTTACTGTTTCATCCTCTGTGTACCACTTCAATAAAACCTTATATATTTTTGAAATCATTTTTTTCCCTTTTCCACCCATATAGTTTCAATTTCATTATTCTTAGCCCTAAAGCCATATTTTCTCTTATCAGTTTTAAACAAATCATAAATCTGTCTATAACTCGAGAAGACACGTATATGGGCAGTTGTTGATTTTGCCCATTCAGTACATGACTTTAGTTTGTTCCAGGGGAAAAACACTTAGAGACTTTTGTACAGAATGTTTCATCTGCTTATTATATATTTTTTTAAGATTAAGCTGTTTTCTCATCCAGGGACCAGAAATATTACAGAAGGTCTTTGAGCAGGATTAAAAGAAGGACAACGCCTGTTATTTTACCTCAGAATTGTTTGATATGGTTTTGGGACCTTTGGGTTAAGTTTATGGGACCTTTACAGTGATCTTGTTTTATGCTTGGATCTGTTGTGACATGAGCCACCTTTAAGGACCTTCAGGTGGAAAAGGCAGTAGATGAATACTGGAAATAATTAAATATGGCTGATAAGGATCTAAATTTGCAAAGATAAAAGGGTACTCTGTTTATCTGATGTCACATTTATTTACTGTAATAGCTAGAAAGTGCTGGTATCAATTGGGAAGGTGTCCTTGTCACCCTGGAGGGGCCTGGAGAGCTAGCCAAGTCATCTATTTTGCTTTCATATGATGTTTCGGTTGGGTTGGGGTTGATCTGAGGGATTCTTTGTCTCAGGGGCCCTAGTGGCTCTTGGCAGCCCAGAATATAGGCTCTTGCCTCATCTTTTTATCTCACTTTCCCCAGGCCATTATTCTGTGGTTAGCAATGGAAGTTCTTATTCCACCCTTCGCTCTCAGTGCTTAAAGAGTGACACACCCTCAATTTCAGTGGTTTGATACAAGTATAATTGCAAGCAGATTATGGCCTAAATTGCTCTTATGCTCACTGTTCTGGGGATTTCTGAAGTAAAACTAATCTTAAATTGCTACATTTTGTTATGCTAACTGTTGAGGAATGGGCCCACTCTGGTCTGCAGACCCCGTTCCACCCTGCCCTCTAGGGTTTACCCAACACCTGGAAAGCCTTTTCTTTCTCTCTCAGGTAACCACTGCCACCATCTGACCTTTGTAAGTAATTGCCCACTGGGAGGGACAGCTTCCCTTCCAAGTTCTGAGGCCTTGCCTCTGTGTCTCCTGCTGCCTAGCACCTGGTCACCACGGGGACCGTTTACTGCCTTGTGCACCCTTGGAGGAATAGTCACTTGCCAACTGTCTGCCTTCCCCCTGGCACTTCTTTTAAAACAGTATGTCCAAGACAGTGGGGGTCTATGTGGTACAAAGAACCACTACCAGGATCAAAAGTTATAATATATTTATTAAAAAGAAAATGTTCACAAGCATACTTTTAGCACAGCACCAGATTGAGCAAGGGATTCAAAAGAAATGGGTAAAAAGCAATTCCTCTGTCCCTCTCTCTTTTCATGCCCTATCAGATGTTAAAATAAAGGACAGGCTCTTTAGATTAGGAAGTTACATATCTTTACAGAGTTACCATTACCATGCAGCTTCCTCCAGCTCTTCAGGCCAGAACATGGTTAATGGCTGCTTCCTCCAGACCTCAGTTAAGAGTTCTGTCCGCTCTGATGGACTCAGCACCAAAGAGACCTTCCTCCTTGCTTCTAGGAGTTTTATCACCTCTTTTCCCCACCCACTGATCAGGTCAGGCTGGTTCAGGGAAGCTTTTCCTGGAGATTCTTCAGGAATTCCTTCCTGAAGTCTCTCTAATATTTAACACCTGCAAGTCTTTGTTCTGTGTTGGGGGGGGGGACTGACCATCCCATTGTCTAGACCTATTAGTATATATATTTAGGTGGGCTGAGGTAAGTCAGGAAAGCAATTGAACTGACTTCCCCCCTTCCTGTCTGTTCTCTGCCCAGAGAGAAAAAAACTTCTAAAACTCAGAGTGAAGGTTTTGCTCATTTCAAGCCTCCAAAGATAAAATGCATTTCTTCACACCAACCAATGGATAATTGGTAAAGAAGTAAGACAAAGTAAGAGAGCCAGTGTGGTGTAGTGGTTAAGACAAGGATCTAGGAGATGCAGGATCAAATCTCCACTCATGCCATGGAAGCTTGCTGGGTGACCTTGGGCCAGTCACATTCTCTCAGCCTAACCTACAACACAGGGTTGTTGTGAGGATAAAATGGAAGAGAGAGGAACAATTTAAGCTGCTTTGGGTCTCCACCGGGGAGAAAGGTGCAAAGGAATTAATAAATAAATTACTCCAAGAGACGCTTCAGTGAATGTCTTCACTGAACATAGTTGTGTGCCTGTATGGGAGAGAGATGAGAAAAAGGATTCAATTTCTTTCTTTTATACAAAAAAACCCCTGTAGCATTCTGCAGTAGTGCTAAGTAATGCAGTAAATTTCATAACCTGTGTTGACATGTCAGCTAGTATACTAGAAAACAGTACATTAGAGCTATCTTTTACAGGGAGAAAAAATATAAAACAAACTTCCATTAGGTGCCTTGGCTAATGTGACTGAAAATATAAGAAGCAGGGACTCTTTGGTGACAGCGTCTTCATTGTTGAACTCCCTGCTCAAAAAAGGCCCAGCAGGCAACCTCTCTTCTTGTGTTTAGGTGACTTACAAAAACATTATTTCAGAAAGCATTTGAAGATCTAAGCCTAATGCTCTTTTAAAGGAATGGCTTCTCTTGTATTATTTATAGTTATGGCTTAATGCTGGTTTCATTGCTATTTACATAATTTGTAAACCATTAGAGGGCTGGAGTGGTGCCTAAGGCAGGGTAAAATACAGGGAATTAAAGACAAACAAAAGAAAAGTATTGAAAAAGTGGGAGAAGCACAATATCAGCTTCAAAGACACTGGCTGTAAAGATTCTAGACTAAAGGCTATAAAGTTGAGTCCCTTAAGGCTCAAGCCGTTCAAACTAGATTTAATGTGCCTGCTGCAACACTGAAAAACATTTCAATATTAAGCATTAAAAAAATGGAAATACATCCCATTGGTTTCAAAGAGACTATCTGGAAATAAGTGTGTTTAGTACTGAAACCCTAATCATATGGCACTGGAGCCAAAGGAACTATACTTTCCTGGAAGATAGCAGAAGGCAGCCAGAGTTTGAGGCCAAAGCTAGACGTAATGGGCATATGTGGGTAATACCACTGGCCTATGGGAAAAAAAGACCTTTCACATGACCTCATCATACTCAGTTTACTCCGCCTTCTACAAGCAGCAGCCAATGAAGTGTGTGCGTGTGGGGGGGATGGAACACTAAGTCTGATGACATCATTTCACACTTCTTTGTTTACTAAACTTTATTGGAATGGGGAGAAGAGATCTGAATCAGCAGCCATGTATTGGGTGTAACATGGTCCTCAGTATGCTCTTCAGCTTCTATGAGCCTGACACACTTTCTTTTACAGATTCTCTGTTTCATAATATAAATATAGGAATATTTATATTGATATGTGCTCTTGTTGTGTTTGGTTTATTCTCTGCTGTTTGTTGTGAGGTGCACAGAGGTATCCTAATCCCCTTGTTCTGATTGGCTGTCCAATAAAGACCATCCATTGGTCCTGAAGCCACCCAAGGTAACCTATCACAGAGCTATGCTTAGGTCCAATCAGACCATCTGTATATAGTTACATTGTGTATAGTCCAGTTATAGAATCGTATAAGTTTGAGTGCCGCTCTTTGCAGAGCAGTCCTGAGCTGAGTAATGTTGGAATAAAAGCCTTGTTATGGTTCATCTTCCCCTGACTCTCAATACTTAAAAGCCCTCTTCCAAGCATGATTCTGAATTACTTCACCGTTTTCAAACTGTCTTGGAAAATGTTCAGGAAAAAGCTCATTAGCTTCTGAGAGTCCATCTTCCCCACCACTGCCACCAAGTTCATAATGGTGGCGCATGTGTGAATGGCCTTGTGAAAGTTTCATCTAGGACAGGGGGCTAACATTAAAGAAATCAGCACCTGTTTCTACAAAGCAACTATCACATAGTTTCACCCTTTTGAAGTGATTTAAAAATGACGTAAAGGCTCAGTCCTGATTGTTCTCCCACTTGCCCCTTATCAAGTGCTAAACCAGCCCTATACCCCCTCCACAGCTGTTTTGGCACTTGAAAAGGCACATGGGGAAACAAGAGTGTCACACTGTGTGCCCAATCAGGATTGGGCCTTCACGGAATTTTAAAATGACTTTAAAATGGTGGTGGTGTCCTCGTGGGGATGTAAGGCCAGTTAGAGTCAGGATGCAGAGGTACGATACAAAATGTAACCAGCTTAAGAACACAAGAAATGCTCTGCTGGATCAGACCAATCTTCCACCTAGTCCAGCATCCTGTCTCACAAAGTGGCCAACCAGTTCCTTTGGAGAGCCAATAACAGGGTGGGCATCGAGGCTGAGGCCTTCCCCGATGTTGCCTTAGCACCTCCGAATGTGGAGGTTCCCCTCAGTCACCATGGCTAGTAGCCATTCACAGTTACAGATGCACTGTTCACTTGCTTATGAGACAAACTACACTCAATGCATTTTATTTATCTGCAAAATGTATATCCTACCTTTCTGTCCAATCAGAGCCACAGAAGGCAACTAACAATTAAAAGCAGGGCATTATAAAGCATATCACAGAAGCACTTAAAACCAAGTAAAAAGCATATGTTGAACAGAAAGCCAGCATTTACTCTACTGTTACTGCTCAGTTTTACAGTGTCTCCTTTGTACGCTCCCAGAGCCCATGGTACAAAAAAGGATAAGTGTCTCAAGTGTAAGATTCCAGAGTCATTGCAACAGAGATTAGGCATAAGCTTCCTTACCACAAAAGAAAGGATCTGTCAAACCTGTAAGTGGCTAAAAGATTCAAAACAAAGAACAATGGTTAGCAAATAAAATCCCTCTATTGTACTGCGTGGCTGCCATGATACTAAATTACCCGCAGGTGTTTCTTATTCAAAAGTTATACGAGCTAAAAACATATTGGATTTGATTCTTTAAGCAAGGCATGTCAAATCGAAAAGGATACGTCCCCTTTATGCTCTTTCCTGGGAATGACTTTTCATCTCCTGTTTCTGTACTAGAGGCCCTCTTCATTAAAAAAGATCAGCATCTTTCCATGTAAGCAGCAAGTCATAGTTCTGGTTCCCAGACCCAGCTAACTTGTTCATAGTCAAATTTGCTGGCCTGGCTTGTAGAAGGTGTTTTTGCTCTGCATTTTTTCACAGCCATGAGAAACTGACAAATTATTCGATAACAAAGCCAGGAATTCATGGTTACTTCCCACCCACCCCCAGCTTTCAAATACCTGTGAACAACAGTAATTGCATTTCTAGAGTATTTTTAGTACCAGTTTCCAGGGGGGGAAATGGTAGAAAAATAGCATGTTCCTGTTTTGATGAAGGAAAACAAGGCCTAGGGAATGCCCAATATGGGGGTTGATAATTGCCTAATATGAAGCAGTAACTTAAAGATTATAAATTTAATTTTAAATACACACACACACACATATATATATACTGGACAAATTTCAAGTGCACACATAAATTATTTTCATCATTACATGCTATCAAGTCTCAACTGACTTATGGCAACCCCACAAAGGGTTTTCAACACAAGGGATGAGCAGAGATGGTTTGCCACTGCCTTCCCTTGCATAGCAAGCAATCCGACTGCCTCAGTAGTCTCCCATCCAAGTATTATTCATGGCCAAAACCCTGCATAGATTCCAAGCTTGGATGAGCTCAGGGTAGTCTAGACTATTTAGACTACTGTAATCTTCACAGGGATTCTGAATAATTACGAACATTGTGACAATTCTACATGTGCGTGGTTTGTTTGTACACAAGTTAGTATATATGTGCTGGCAAGTGTTGTTGTTAGCCATTCAGTCATGTCTGACTCTCGGGATTATATGTAAGTAGTAACAGCCAGGGCTATTTTGGGGCAGGAACGCACAGGAACGGTGTTCGGCTGGCTCCTGCGTTGGCCATGCCCATCAGGAACTCATTAGCATAATAGGCCACACCCAACAGCAGAAACTCATTAGGATCGGTTACATGAGTGGTGTGTGGCCTAACATGCAAAGGAGTTCCTGCTACAAAAAGCTCTGGGGTTTTGACAGCAAACAAGGTAAACAGAATAAGAAGCAAAAGGTGGGTGTGGCTGGATGACCACACGTCTGGTAACATGGGGGTGTGGCCTAATAGGCTAATGAGTTGTGCTGTCAGGGGTGTCTGGCCTATTATTCTAATGAGTTTCTGCTGTTGTGTGTGGCCTATTATGCTAATGAGTTCCTGCTGGGCTTTTTCTACAAAAAAAGCCCTGGTAACTGCTAATTAAGCATTAATTGATCATTTATTATATGATTATAAGATTCAGTTTGTTCACTGAATCAATATTTTTCCTTCTGATATACATATGACCCCAAACCGTAATTTTTAAAACAGTTCTGAGTACAATCTATATTTTTGGCCAATGTATTATTATTAGTTTTACTGAAAAAATCTGCTAGTTTGGCTTATGAATTTTAAATTGTAGTTGAAAAAACAATTTAAAGACATGTTATAGTTATCCTCTTCAATAAAAGACGAAATTATACTCAGTTTTAGAACCTCACCTGTCTGCAGTTCATATTTGCTCCTGTACTGAAGTTTTTAAAAAGCTCCCTAGAGTGTGCAGGTTCATTTACCAGTGTTATTTAAAGTGACGTACCCTGTCTGCATCAAACAAACCCTGAAATACTGATGGTTGATATGAAGTTCTTAAACAGAGCTACAGGGGTTTTGCATAAATATTTCCTGTGTGATCTCAAGATACCTAAAGGCCAAAAGAAAGATGTATGAATTTGAAAGGCTTTGTTAATTCCCATCTTCTTTTGTTGTTTCTTCCTTAATTACAGCACTTTCTTTCATGTCATCAAAGCTCATCAGAGCCCATGGCTCTACTGGAATTGAAGCACTATGTTTGTGTATTACCATTGACCTGGTGGGCTTTTACATAATTCAGGGACAATTGGTAAAAACAGTAATGTGCTCCATACCTTCTAAATTGGGGGGGGGGAGGGATTCAGAAGGAAATTCTTCTCACAAGTCCCATTGAGAGTCAATGTGGCATAGTACAGCACTCAAATTATAAGGCGCCAGGAGATCCCAGGTATTACTGTGAGTCATCAGAAAATATGTATGCCTTCAATACAGCACAGGAACTCTGTCAGGCCAAATAAAACTAGAATCTAAAATCAGTTCAATGATAATTGACATGCCCATCACTTCCCAGACCTACACCACCCTTGGTAGGTTCTGGCCTGAGCCCTGATATTTATTTATTTATTATATTACATGTGTTAATCGCCTAATCCCCACAATCACAGCGCTCTAAGTAATGTACAAGATTCTAAAACCATAAAAACATATAAAATCATATCCAGCATTATATAATAATTAAAAACAAGTGGCGAAATTTTTTTCAGTTCCTTCCTGTCTGGTCTGTGAGTGCTTTGCACCAGGGCGAGGTGTAGGCTCCACAAGGAGCCAGGTCTGGATAGGGTGCCAGCCATGATGTCAACTGTTGCTGTCCCCAACTGAACACCTGGCGGAACATCTCTTCCTCACAGACCCTGCGGAATTGCATAAAATCCCGCAGGGCCCTGATGTTTATTTATTTATTAATCATATTTATACCCTGCCCTCCCTGCAATGCAGGTTCATTATTTGGCAGAGAGTTCGGGGGGGCGGGGACCACCAGCAAGTTGTTCTGTGAGGAGTGTAATGCCCTCCCGGGGTGTAATGGAGGAGGCAGTCCTGCAGATATGTCGGTCCCAGACCACTCAAGGCCTTAAAGGTCAAAACCAAAACCAAAAATGGTGCAAGTTCCCAGCCTAACCTGCCTCACAAGGTTGTTGTAGGACAAAAAGGACAGGAAAGAATGAGGTGGGCTGCCCTGAATTCTTTTGGAGGCAGTACAGACCAAAAAAAAAATGTAATAAATGGCCATCTATCATTCATTCTTTCTAGGACTGGCCTTTCGAAGTAAACAGATGACATTTACTACCTTATCTTACTTTCCCTCTGAGTGGCAAGGCAACTCTGCACACACACATACACACCCTTTGTCTTCCCTGCAAAGTCTTGTTTCCTCCAGCAAGATAGTGGGAGCCACTTCACACATTACCTTGTGAGTCCTACATCTAATCATTTCAAACATGTGCTGAAGGATATAAAATGCCATTCGCATTCACCCATTTTGTAAATGGGAATGGCAAATTTGGGTTTCCTTCAGCATTGAGTGAAGTGAAATTCTTGCATTTTACGTTCAGGGGAGGAGAAGTTGCAGGTTGTTTATTCAACAAGAGGCCTCCATTATGAGGCGGAACAACTGCAGGAAAAAAAGAGAAAAGCCTCCTCTATCCCCTAGCCTCTCTGTGGGAATAAAATGGTCAGGAAGGCCTGGAGAAGGGTGAAATACAAATGTAATAAATGTCCTGGAGAAGGGTGAAATACAAATGTATGTAATGCCCCACTTATTTTATGGCGTGGAAGTGTGGGGATGGAAAAGAGAATAATATATCTACCCTTGAGGTAATCCAAAATTATTTCCTAAGACAAATCTTAGGTCTCCCCAGGGGATCTCCTGCAGCGTTGATACGAGCAGAAACAGGACTCCCTTCTATTAAGGCAAGGGTACACCTTGCAATTGTAAAATACTGGAAGAAGACCAATTTGTCTAGATCTAACTCTTTAAGCCACCAGTCTGTCAGATCATTATTAACAAAAGACCCTACACATTCTGATTCCTTTAGCAATATCCTTAGTAGATACACCATACCTGATGACCTCCTTGGGGCCTCAGGCGACAATTCCCAACTCAGGGAATGGATATTCAAATCAGATGCTGTGATAGACCTGCTATCATAAAGTCAAAGACAGCTTTGTGGTACAAATTTGTCAAACCTGATCATTCTAGATCATCCTATCTACACAATATTTCCAACCATAACATCAGGGTGTAATTTACCGCCTTGCGTTTTCAAACAATGTACATAGCATTGCGGGGAGGGTCAATTTCTTCAAGTTCCAACAGAACGCAGTATATGTATTTGCAGTTCACTTGCCATTGAAAACCTCCCTCACTGTATCTTAGCCTGCCCGTTATACAACGCACCCAGAGACAAATTCTTGACAGGAATTTTATTAACTATAAAAGCATATTCTGAAAATGAGAAGTTTGTATTCTTGTTATAAGATACCGACAAGTTTGTTACCTATGGAGTCTCCCTTTTTGCCCTTGCAGCCGAAAAGATTAGAGCCAGGGCAGCACCATAGGGGCCATTCTTACAACACGTAAGCTATTTTAACCCATTCTCGTTTTAGGTATGTGATTTTAGGTTTTACTTTTTTATGTATGTTATCATACTATTTTACTGTTTTACTGATCTATTTAAATGTTTTGTAATTTTGTTATGTCCTATGGCTAACACAATAAACCCTTGTGATTGATTGATTGATTGATAATTCATTTGAGCGGGGGCTAGGCAAAAGAAAATCCAAATTGTCAATCTTTTGGGAAATCCAGCATTAGTGAAGACAGCAGCATTCCGGGGTCTCAGGCTGACGGTACTTGGGACACCATAAATTGAATATTGCATGGAGCAATATTTCACTTCACATTTCCTTCACATCTTGCCAGGCAGTGAGAAAAGAAACTGTATGCTTTCCTGAACTGCATTCTGCAATTACACCCTAACTCACAATTGCAAAGCTTTTCATATGAGCAATTGGTAAGAGAAACTAATTTCTACTAAATCTTAGCTGTATCAGTCTGTGAATTATAATTCAAGCATGATTCTGAACCCAAAATGCTCAAAGTACCTGCATTTGCTCTTATACGGGATTCTTTTTATCCTTCCAGTTTTACCTTACCAAACTCTTCGTCACAGAGAATAACATCATATTGACCACAGTGAAAGGGGAAAGCCTCTTATTTATTTAATTTTAGTCTAAGAAATCTGTAAGATCCTATGATATGCACTGGATTTTGGCCATGCACAGACTCCCTGAGTGACATTATGAGCAAAAACATGCTGCTAAGCACTCTGGCATGATGAACTTGGTATTTCCCATTATGAAGGCTATGCCTTCCTAACTCTTCTTTAAAATCCTCCGCAACTCATAACACAACAGCTATTTCATCATCAAAAGATAGGCTATTGGTGAACGTACTCCTAGCTTTAGGAAATTCATGACCAGTGGTAGCCTGGCCATCAGGAAAACAAAGGTCGAGTTCAGAGTGGCAATTTGGCCTGAGATAGGCATGTTTCAGAAATGTTTCACAAATGGATTAAAGGGCCAGTTCACACGAGCACATCTGTCAGGTGTTCCCCAGCCGTACTCAACCTGTCTTGTAACACTTTCCTCCCGAGTGTAAAAGATACCAGTTGAAAGTGGTAGCAAACCCTGGAGAGCGCATTCATTCTGCTTCCCAGAAGTGTGAAAGCTGATCCGGTAGGGATGCTCTTATGCACTTGAGCGCTTATGTGCATGAGTGCATATCGTCAGATTCCATTACAAAAAGCCGCTTACAGCCATGCCTCCACCAGGGGCAGGCCAACAGTGTGAATGCTCCCTTGCGCCTCCTCCCCAGAATGCTCCCACATCAGTTGGTGCAGTGTGACCGGGAAAATCCAGAACACATTGTTCCAGGTCTTTTTTGCCACGACTCCCTCACGCTTCAAACTGCCAGTCTGAACTCGGACAAAATGTCTGCAATGTGGGAGGCAATGCAGATAAATATGGAAAGTTCTGTGCCAGTGTACACTGCCATTTGCTCGGGTCCTTTTTTCTGGGGGGGTGGTTATAGCCAGCTAAGATTGCCAATCTATTAGGGTTGCCAACCTCCAGGTGGGGCCTGGAGTTATCCCAGAATTATGACTACCCTCCAGAGCCACAGGGATCAAGTCCCCTGCAGAAAATGATACCTTCAGAAGGCAAACTCTATAGTATATCATTGATTCATGGTGAGATCCCTCCCCAGTCCCCCCTCTACAAGCACCCCCCAAAAAAATCTCCAGGAATTTCCCAGGCCAGAGCTGACAATCCTTAGTAATTTAGAAAGCCATAAGAATCTCAGTAAAAGTCAGAAGGAATCACAGTCCAGCTAAAAGTTGATTTACTTGTTTATTTTATTGGATTTGTATCCCGCCCTCACCGCATAGCAGGCTCAGAGCGGTTTCCATCATACACAATAACCAATATACAAAGAATTAAAAACAATTTTAAAAACCCAATAAAATACACAATATTCCTGTGGTACAATTTATGGCCAAAGCCTCACAGATGCAGTCTAAGATGCCCCACCCCAACGCCACCAAAAAAAGCAGGAAGCCTGTGCGTTGAACTCCTGAACAACATACTGGAGTTTAAAAACTGTTGCATTCATACCATGGATACTTAGGTTGCAGTTGAAAAGACTTGCCTGTTAAAACAGACATAGCCATAAAGACATGAGAACCATGTTGGGGGGGGAAACATAAGAACATAAGAGAAGCCAATGTTGAATCAGGCCAATGGCCCATCTAGTCCAACACTCTGTCACACAGCGGCCAAAACTACCACGTGCTATCAGGAGGTTCAGCAGTGGGGCCAGGACACTAGCAGCCCTCCCACTGCTACCCCCTCCAGCACCAAGAATAGAGTGCATCACCTGCCCCAGACTGAGAATTCCCATCTATACCCTGTGGCTAATAGCCACTGATGGACTTCTGCTCCATATGTTTATCTAATTCCCTCTTGAAACTGTCCATGCTTGTAGCTGCCACCATCTCCTGTGGCAGTGAATTCCATATGTTAATCACTCTTTGGGTGAAGAAGTATTTCCTTTTATCTGTTCTAACCCGACTACTCAGCAATTTCATGGAGTGCCCACGAGTTCTTGTATTGTGAGAAAGGGAGAAAAGTACTTCTTTCTCAACTTGCTCAATCCCATTCATAATTTTATAAACCTCGATCATGTCACCCCTCAGCCGCTGAAGAGCCCCAAGCGTTTTAACCTTTCTTCATAGGGAAGGTGTTCCAACCCTTTTATCATTCTAGCTGCCCTTCTCTGCACTTTTTCCAATGCTATAATATCCTTTTTGAGATGTGGTGACCAGAACTGTACACAGTATTCCAAATGAGGTCGCACCAATGATTTATACAGGGGCATTATGATACTGGCTGATTTGTCTTCAATTCCCTTCCCAATTCCATAGCGTTGGCCTTCTTTATTGCAGCTACACACTGTCTAGACATTTTCATTAAGTTATCCACTATGACTCCAAGATCTCTCTCTTGGTCCGTCTCTGCCAGTTCAGACCCCATCAACGTGTATTTATATTTAGGATTTTTGGCTCCAATGTGCATCACTTTGCACTTGGCCACATTGAACCGCATTTGCCACGTTCAAAACCCCACTGGCAATCTTTAAATGGCTCCGTCAGAGAGACTCCATCATCCCTCTTCCACCAGCCTTCCAAAGATCCACCCTGTGGTGTGCCACCAAGCAAGGATCAGAAACATTACAACAGGTAAGAGGCTAAGGAGCAAAGTGGTCCAGCAGTGCAATCCTGGCATGGTTGTGATGGAAAGCACTATCAAATCACAGCTGACTTATGATGACCCTTCATAGTGTTTTCAAGAACATTCAGAGGTGGTTCACCATTGCCTGCCTATGCATAGCAAACCTGGTATTCCTTGGTGGTCTCCCATCTGAGTACTAACCATGGCCAACCCTGCTTAACTTCCAAGATCTAATGAAAACAGGCTATTCTGTGCCATTCAGGTCAAGGCAGCCTTTGATTTAGAAGAGTACAAGTGGAGACCCACAAGAAACTTGTGGGATGGTCATCCCATTCCTCACACCTTTGCTTCCTTCCCTCTACCCTTACCTATCTCACACTCCTTCTCCCTTCTGGGGGTGGAGCCATAGACTCAACCCTCCAAAGCAGCCATTTTATCCAGGGGAACTGATCTCTGTCACCCGGACAACAGTTGTAATGCTGGGTGGTCTCCAGCCCTCACCCAGAGGCTGGCAATGGTAGTTCTCATGGAAGACTGGTTTGGAGGGTGGAGTCTATGGCATTATACTGGTCTGAAGTTCCTCCCCTCCTCAAACCCCACCATCCCCAGGATCCACCCCTTAAATGTCCAGGAGTTTCCCAATCCAGAGTTGGCAACCCTATTTCCTTCCCACCCAACAGCCAACTTAACCTTTATCTGCCTTTATCTGTCTTCAGCTTTTCGTCTCCACCCCCCTCCCCCACAGCTTCTACCAAGGAAAATTATAGTCTTTCTCCACAGTGGGGACCAAAGCAGTTTACATTATTCTCACCTCCTTTTTATCTGCACAACAACTCTGTGAGGTTGGTTAGGCTGAAAGTATGTGACTGGTCCAAAATCACCCAGTCAGCTTCCACCGCAATATAGGGATCTGAACCTGGGTCTTGCAGACCCTGCTCTGAAGCTCTAACTGCTGCACCACTGCTGGCTTTCATAGGGTGGCTGCTGAACAGCAGCAAGCAGCCAGGCCAAGTTGAGTCATGCAAATTAGGTGGTATCAAGTCACCCAGAGGGTGCTGCCTAGGGATGCCAGCCTCCAGGTGGGATCTGGGGATCCCCTGGAATTACTGCTCAGCTCCAGACTACTGAGATAGCTTCCCCTGGAGAAAATGGATGCTTTGGAGGGTGGACTCTAGGGCATTGTACCCCACTGAGGTCCCTGTCCTCCCCAGGCTCCATCCCCAAATCTCCAGGAGTTTCCAGACCTGGCAACCCCACTACCCCCATCCCCTGCCAGTGCCCGTGGGGGGACCTGGCAACCCTAGACTGCTGCCAGGCCTAGGGTTGGCAACCTCCAAGTGGGGCCTGCTGGAGGGTGAACTCCAGAGATCTGTGAACAACGGAGATCTGTCTCCCTGGAGAAAATGGCTGCTTTGGAGGGTGGATTCTGTGGCATGATGCCCAGCTGAGGCCTCTCCCTTCCCCAAATCCTGCCCTCCTTGCACTCCACCCCAAAACCTCTAGAAATCCCCCAGCCTGGCCCCAAGGCTCCCTCCCTCCCCCTCCCTCCAAGGCCGAAAGAGGCCTGGAAAGAAAGGGCCCTTCCCCCCACCCTTTTACTGACAGAGCCAGTTAGATAGAAGCCTCCCCCCCCCCCCAACGTTCTAATCTCTCACGGTTGATGCCTGGAGTCAGGTCCCTTCAGAGGCCATTTCAAAAGGTTTTGGGGGAATTCAACCGTCCCTGCAGGGATTTTCTCACTTTTCGGATTTTTCTACAAACCCAGGAAGTCTACTGACTATGTAGGAAAAGCTGTTGGGGGAGAGTGAGGCCCCTGTTGGAGGGAATAGGTATCCGCACAGAAAAAAAAAAGTCTGGGAATTAGAATAAGGATAACTCTTGTTAGTGTTGAACTGCAAATGACTTAAAGAAATTGAGTCCCTCCAAGAATAGTATGATGGTGGTTGTTTTTTTTAATAATTATATTGTTTGCTTTTCCTTTGCAAGCTGCCTCAAGCAAGTTTCTGGAGAGGCAGCGTGCAAATCTTCTAAATAAACAAACAGTAGTGTAGAAAGGAAATTTTGGCCTTTGTGACTTTCCTCACAACAGCAATAACAAGCTTTAATCTGCCAAAATCTCTTGTTCTGCACCACTATGGAAAGTACAGAAGGTATCTTGTCCTCTTTTGAATGAGTGATGCAGTCCAAACTGTGCTTCAGCCCGAGTCTAGCCCAGTGTTTTTCAACCACTGTGCCGTGGCACACTAGTGTGCCGTGAGATATTGTCTGGAGTGTCGTGGGAAAAATTCCAATTTCATCCGTAACATATGAACAATTATAAAATAAAGTATTATTATTTCATAATAAAGTGATTATAAAATAATTTCTTCGTGTTTATTTGATTCCTATTCAAGAGAATTACTTTATATATAGTCAATATAGGCATAGAGTTAAAATTTTTTAACATTTTCTAATGGTGGTGTGCCTCCTGATTTTTTTTCATGAAAAAAGTGTGCCTTTGCACAAAAACGTTGAAAAACACTAGTCTAGCCCTAAAGAATTTGGGCTGAATTACAAAAGAGACCCAGACACCTGTGCAGCTGGACCATCAGGGCATCATCTTTCCCTCTTATATCCCCCCCCCCAAAAAAAGGGTTGACAACTTCCAGCCGAAAAACACCTGGAGATTTAGGGGGTGCAGCCTGGAGAGGGAAGAGGGTTTTTTGGAGGGAACCTCAGTGGGCATAATACCATAAAGTCCACTCTCTAAAGCAGCCATTTTCTCCAGGGGAACTGATCTCCCTCACCTGGATATCAATTTTAATTCTTGAAGATGAGATCTCCAGACCTCACCCAGAAGGTGGCAACCCTGAAGTCCCCCAAGAACACCAGACTTGATGGCTTTTCTTGATACCTCGAAGGTGTAAGAAACAAGATTTCTGTAGCACTTCGAAGATTTAAAAAAACTTCCAGCACCCCTTCCTCTGCAGTTTTCTCTATGCCTCTGTGGTTGCAACAGAACTTCACTTTTTTAAAAAACCGCAACCCCATTCCAATTTATTGTCAACCCAACCAAAATATTTTCTCAATCAACCTATTAAAACACGCCATAAAAACAAGCTTTATTTGAAGGGGCAACAGCCGCGCCCAACAGCAGTCCCCAACCCTTCTACAAACCGCTCGACCCCGCCCCATTCAACCTTCTCTCAACACCGGCATGTACGCGCCCCTGTACGGAATCCCACCCTTCCCCTGATCTGATTGGCTGTCTGGCTCAGTCTGCGGCCCAAGATTGACGTGAAATCGGTCGGCGTGGAACAGGTACTGGCGTCTCCTTATGCGTTTCAAATCGCTCCGCGGAGGGCGGGAAAACCGGTTGGTGAGGGCGGCAGTTTTCCTTTCGTTTTGTCGCGCGCAGCGAGAAGGCCGCTTGATTGATTGATGGATGTCCTCGCCATCCTCCACTCCCATTTTGAAAAGTAACCTACAACTTTTCGTTTGATGCCCTCGCTTTAGCGTCGCTATGAGCTTCCTCAGAGAAACGGATTGGTCCCTCTTCACTTTATTGCACCAACACCGAACTGAACTCAGTGAAGCGGCTAGAAAAACGCTTGGGAATAAGGGAGATCCGCTTGTTTCTATTCACTGCAGTGAAATTCCTAGGTAACAACAACAAAAGCAATTCTAATCCCATTTACTTGGGAGTAAGTCCCATTAAGCTTCATGGGACTCGGTACTGAGTAAGCGTGCAAAGTATTGTGCTGGAAATTGGAAGTTGCAGTAGAGTTGGAGAGTCTCAAGTGAGATGCACACCTGCTTGTACACAGCCTTCTGCTGTGCTGTCCTGTGCCAAATGGTTGACCTTATTGCTGCCCACACTTTTCGCCACTCCAGAATCTCTGTTCATGGGTAAACACCTCACAAAACAGGAGAAAAGTAGTACCATGTGCCATGACAAGCTTAGCTCTGTGTTAAATGCCATCAAGTTGCTTCTGACCCTGTGGCGATCTTCAAAACGTCCAGTCATTAACAGCCTTGCTCAGGTCCTGCAAACTGAGTCTTTCTTGACTGAGTCAATCCGTCTTATTTTGGGTCCTCTTTTCCTGCTACCTTCAACTTTTCCTAGCATTACTGCCTTTTCCTGTGATTCCTATGAGAGCCAATGTGTAGTGGTTGAGAGTGGTGGACTCTAATCTGGAGAACAGGTTTTGATTCCCCACTCCTCCACTTGAAGCCTGCAGGGTGACCTTGGGCCAGTCACTCTTCTCTCAGGACTCAGCCCCACCTACCCTACAAAGAGCCTGTTATGGGTAGAGGAAAGGAAGGTGATTGTACGCAGCTTTGAGACTTCTTAGGGTAGAGAAAAGCAGGGTATCAAAACCAAGTCTTCTTCCTCTTCTTGTCTTCCCACAATGTGACCAAAGTATGTTAGCCTCAGTTTAGTCATTTTTGCTTGTGGGAAGAATTTGGGTTTGATTTGATCTAGAACCCACTTACTTGTGTGTTTAGTAGTACTCAGTATCCATAAAACTCTCTTCCAACACCATATTTCAAATGAATCAACTTTCTTCCTGTTAGCTTTCTTTACTGTCCAACTTTCACACTCATACATAATAATAGGGACTAATATATTATAAATTATCTTGATCTTAGTCACTAGTACCTCATCTTTACACTTAAGAACCTTTTCTAGTTCCTTATGACATGCTTACAGTTCAATCAAAATCTCACCAGTATGAGAAGCATCCTTTGGAGTGGCCATGTAAAAAATATGGAGAGGAGATGGTCCTGGGTTCTATCATGTTGTTGTTGTTCAGTCGCACAGTCAAGTCCGACTCTTCGCGACCCCATGGACCAGATTACGCCATGCCCTCCTGTCTTCCGCTGTCCGCTGAAGTTTGCTCAATTTCATGTTCGTTGCATCGATGACACTGTCTAACCATCTCATCCTTTGCCGTCCCCTTCTTCTTTGACCTTCAATCTTTCCCAGCATCAGGGTCTTCTCCAGTGAATGCTCCCTTCTCATTTGGTGGCCAAAGTATTTGAGCTTCAGCTTCAGGATCTGGCCTTCCAGGGAACAGTCAGGGTTGATTTCTTTTAGGATTGACTGATTTGATCTCCTTGCAGTCCAAGGGACTCTCAAGAGTCTTCTCCAGCACCGTAGTTCAAAAGAATCTATTCTTCGGCGCTCGGCCTTCCTTATAGTCCAACTCTCACAGCCAAACATTACTACAGGGAATACCATTGCTTTGACCATGCGGACTTTTGTTGGCAAGGTGATGTCTCTGCTTTTTATCATGCTGTTTAGGTTTGCCATCGCTTTCCTCCCAAGGAGCAGGCGTCTTTTAATTTCATGGCTGCAGTCACCATCTGCGGTGATCTGGGATCCTAGGAACATGAAGTCTGTCACTACTTCTACGACTTCTCCTTCTATTTGCCAAGGAGTGATGGGGCCAGATGCCATGATCTTAGTTTTTTTGATGTTGAGCTTCAAGCCCACTTTTGCACTCTCCTCTTTCACCCTGAGCAAGAGACTCTTTAGGTCCTCTTCACTTTCTGCCATCAGAGTGGTATCGTCTGCATATCTGAGGTTATTGATCTTTTCCCCAGCAATCTTAACTCCAGCTTGTGATTCATCCAGGCCAGCATTTCGCATGATGTACTCTGCATATAGATTAAATAAGCAAGGTGACAATATACATCCTTGTCGAACTCCTTTTCCTATGCTAAACCAATCAGTTGTTCCATATCCGGTTCTAACTGTTGCTTCTTGACCCTTATACAGGTTTCTCAGGAGACATATGAGGTGGTCTGGTACTCCCATCTCTTTAAGAACCTGCCATAATTTATTGTGATCCACACAATCAAAGGCTTTAGCATAGTCAATGAAGCAGAAGTAGATGTTTTTCTGGTACTCTCTTGCTTTCTCCATAATCCAGCGAATGTTGGCAATTTGATCTCTAGTTCCTCTACCTCTTCGAAACCCAGCTTGTACTTCTGGCAGTTCTCTATCCACGTACTGTTGGAGCCTAGCTTGTAGGATTTTGAGCATGACCTTGCTAGCGTGTGAAATGAGTGCAATTGTGCGATAGTTTGAACATTCCTTGACGTTGCCCTTCTTTGGGATTGGAATGTAAACTGACCTTTTCCAATCCTGTGGCCACTGTTGTGTTTTCCAAATTTGTTGGCAAATTGAGTGCAGCACTTTAACAGCATCTTCTTTTAAGACTTTGAATAACTCAGCTGGGATACCATCACCTCCACTAGCTTTGTTGTTAGTAATGCTTTCTAAGGCCCATTTAACTTCGCTTTCCAGGATGTCTGGCTCGAGATCAGTGATTATACCATCGTGGTTGTCAAGGACATCGAGGTCCTTCTTGTATAGTTCTTCTGTGTATTCTTGCCATCTTTTCCTAATCTCTTCTGCTTCTGTTAGGTCCCTACCGGTTTTGTCCTTTATCATGGCCAGCTTTGCATGGAACGTTCCCTTGATTTCTCCAATTTTCTTGAAGAGATCTCTAGTCCTTCCCAATCTATTGTTTTCCTCTATTACTTTGCAATATCTATCATGTAATGTGATGTAAATCCAATCTTTATGTTCTGTAAATTTGGTTATCCAATTATCTTTTTTGGTCAGAACTACACACCCAGCAAACACCTTACTAGTACTAGCTAGGTTGCCAGTTACTAACTATAGGTTGGAAAATTCCTGGAGATTTAGGAGGTCAAGCATGGGGAGGGAACTCGCCATGTTATAATGCCATAGAATCCACCTTCCGGAGTAGACATTTCCTCCAGAGGAACTATCCTTGTAGTCTGGATATCGGTTGTAATTCCAGGAGATCTCCAGGCCGCACCTGGAGTTTAGCAGTTATATTACTATTATTATTTATTTCATTTTTATACCGCCCATAGCCGAAGCTTTCTGGGCAGTTTACAACAAGTATAAAACAATCAAAATACAATAAATAAAGCATCAAGAATTAAAAATTATAATATACTAGGATACAGCATCAGGAATTAAATATTATAATATACTAGCACACAGGTTGCAACTTCCTTTGCGGCTCAGAAACATAATTCACTTGCGATCTCATGCCAGTGTGAGAGATGTTTTCCCTCAAAGGTGCACTGACAGACAAAATGGATAGCTGCCACTGCACCTCAGTCCCCGTGGAGTCCTATGCCCACTTCTCAATTTAAAATGTCACATGAATAGACAACATGATTGCCAAAAAGAGACTGTAAAAATGTTCATACTTTAAACATATACTGCTGCTGTTCTGGGGTGTCTATTCTGACTGGTAGCAGGTCTCCAAGGTCTCAGGCTGAGGTTCTGCCAGCTCTGCTATCTGACATACTTTATAGGGTTGCCTATTTTGGGGGTGAAGCTTGAGGAGGGTGGGATTCTAAGGGGAGGTACCTGTTGGGAGTTCCAGATGCAATTTCTCCTATCTCAGACCTTCAGACTGAGTGGCAAGTGAGGCTAGATAGCTAGATAGACACACTGACCTTTCTTCCTGTATCTACTCTTCTGCCACTGTCCCCTTTGAAATGCGGATTGCGTTCTCAGGGATCAACTTCCCTTTCCTGCTTCTCTCTCACTCTGAATGAAGACTTGCTTTCTACCTGTACGCACCAAGTTCTCTCTTGGCACCACAAAGCAGATGGGCCTCTCGCCATCCACCTCCATCCTTTAGCTAGTAAATTAGTAATCTATCAATCTCTGCTCTTTCCTATCCAAAGTGTACTTCTCAAATAGAGACGTATTTCTCTTCTAAACTTGCAATGTGGCTCTGTGTAGCTTTGTAAGCTGAGTAACCTGATAAAGTGATGCTCCTGTGTTTGTAGCTTTATTTAAGAACTCTGTTAACTAATGGTGACTGGACTTAACCACACCAGTTAACCTCAATAGTATTTACGTGGGATATAATGTCATCAGGAAACTGATCTCTTTCTTCTGAAGATGGGTTGTAATTCCAGGGGTTATTCAGGCATCACTTGGAGGTTGGCAACTCTACATTTTTAAAACTGGAATTACCACAGACCAAAACTGGAGTCTTCTACAACTGAACTACTGTATTTTCTTTTAGACTAGTTTATTCACTCCACAGTGATGAGGCCATCTCGTAACACTAGGGCTGCCAACCTCCAGGTGGCACCCGGAGATCTCCCACTGTTACAATTGATCTCCAGATGACCAAGATCAGTTCCCCTGAAGAAAATGGCTGCTTTGGAGGATGGATTCTATAGCATTATATCCTGCTGAGGACCCTCCCATCCCTAACCCCACCATCCCCAGGCTGCACCCCCCAAAATCTCCCGGTACTTCCCAACCCAGGGTTGGCAACCCTACAAAAGACCTTTCTTACATACACAATTTGCATGCAGAATACATGTTTGTCCATAACAGTCAGCAAACACACCCAGCTTAAATACCGTTTTAGAAACCAGCACCTGCTCCATTTCCTTAACCAAGTATCATCTAAATCACCTCTATAGCCCTCATACCTCCATCAACCAGAAACAAGCAAAAATGGGTATATCAGTCTCAGTTCATCCCAAATGTATGAGATAGAGCTGTTTAGAATTAAACTCTGAAAGGAGGGAACATTTCATGGCAGTATTACATGAAATCTTATTCTAGCCAGCTAATCTCTTCAAGGCTGTCCTGAGCCTTCAGGATGGGTGGACAATAAATCCAAATGAATAAATATCAAATACCTAAATTAATCTGCACTGCAAAAAATAATTCCGGTAATTCCAAAGAAGGGAAAAATTACAAGTGTTGGAGCACAGAGTTATATGTAGCTCATATTCTTAACCCTGTTCTCCAGTTGTTTAGAAGCAAATTATGTTCATATATATTTTCCAAAAGTAGCATCATTACTGGTCACTGATTTTCTAAATTGTGAGCCTAAAAATATTGACAAGTTAGTACTCCCAGTTACTTTATTGGGCCTTTTCATATAGCAGGGAACTGCAGCATTGGTTATAAGGACTGAGAAAAGTACAACTAGTATTGTATGCATGCTAGAGCATTGAATACAAGCAGTATAAAAGATTGCTATTTGAATGTTTTTGGTTTAAACAACGTAGTTTCATAATTTAATTTACCATAATTTTGTTCTGTGTTCTCTGTGTTCAAGTGCCATTGTTTGCTAAAATACTGGGGTTAATTTGGTAACTGGATTTTTTTTTCATTCTTGTTGTAAAATAATGATTTAAGTGCATTTCTGTTTGTGCTGCCAAAAAAAACCCTGCTCATGCTGTGACCTGTTGGAAATGAGCTGACAGGCTTTATCCTTGTGTGATACATCTGTAGTGTCTTGCTGTTCCCAGCTTAGATTTCTCTGTAATTAATGCCGAGTGTTTTTTAAGTTGGCATGTTTGGCCAGTAATGTATCTTTTTTTCGTCTTAAAGGTTACTTCATCTTCAAGGAGCTAAAGTGAAATAAAGAGCATATGTTCTTGCCTTTCTCCTTTAAAGCACTCTCTCAACTACTGTTGGCCTCAAACCCCAGAAATTAAGTTTGGATGCGAAACCTGGATCTGCTATTTGGCACTGATTACTTAGCCATACATTTCTAAAGATGAAACAGAAACTGTCTGGCTAAATTATCTGACTAATGCAGAACTGTGATAAAATTCAATACACATGGGTCATAAACGATCATTACAATTGCAGAAACTGAAGCAATCAGAAGTAACTTGTTGTGTCCTGGGATCAGAGGGCGGAGCTGGCGAAATACAGCCAAGCTTCGCTCTCTGAGAACAATAGGGACTAGGTTCCTGAGCTCGCCAGAAGTGAACCAATGGCAGCATTGGCGGGCGATTCAAACCCGCCAATAGGAATATAGGGCCGTCCCCCCTAACTGTATATAGTTGGCCTCCGGCCGTTACTGTGTGTTCTTTGTCTTATGTGAAGTACGAATAAACGCGTCTTCTCTTATGTCGTCGTCCGAGTCATGAGGCCTGAAACCCAGTACTTTACAGTGGCGACGAAGGTGGGATACTAACGCCTTCTGTGACTCCATGAACGACGAAACGGACACCGCCGAGCAACGCATCGCTGACCCCGAGAGCAGCACCGCACCGCTCGCCCCGGCGCGCGCCGTTCCTGACAGAACCATGGCCGCTTCCCACGTAACACTGGAGCACTTCGACCAGTCGCAGCCAGAAACCTGGGACGCATGGGTCGACCAGCTCATCAGCTACTTGGAGCTCAACGAAATCCGCCACCCCGACCAGAAACGAGCGATTCTCCTGAACGCCTGCGGCACCCAAACCGTCCGCCTCGCCAAGAGCCTCTTGGTGCCCCGCACGGCCTTGGAGAGCTCGTTTGGGGAAATCCTGGACGTCCTAAATGGCTACTTCAGCCCCCGGCCGACCTTCCTGGCCAAGAGGATGGATTTCCAGAGGCGAGTCCAGACCCGAGGGGAATCCATCGCCAACTTCCTAGCCGCGCTAAGGGCGCTAGCCGTGGACTGCGGGTTTCCGAAGGTGGAGGACAACCTGCTGACACAGTTCGTGTGGGGCCTGGCGGACTCCAAGCTGCGGCGCAAGTTGGTGGGACACCGGAAGCTCACCTTGGACGAGGCCCTCGACGCCGCCACTGCCCACGAGGCCGCAGAAGGGGATCGGCCGGTCGCGGCCGCGCAGGTGGTTGGAAGGAGCCCAAGCCCCGGAAACGAAGAGACGGACGAGGTCTTCGCCCTCAAACCCCAACAACGCCGGCCGGCGCCGTTCCAGCAGGCCAACAGGGAGCAAGCCAAGTACTCCGGCAACCGAGCCGTCTGTGCCAGCTGCGGGGAGGGCCACGGACGGAAATCCTGCAGGTTCCGGGATGCTGTCTGTCACGGGTGCGGAAAGCAGGGACACCTCGCCCGGGTCTGCCGGTCCAAGGGCCCCGGAATTCGAGATCGTCGGTCCCCCAGTACCGCGCATCGTCCACCGCACACGAGACAACGGAAGAGGTCGCCGAGTTGTACCACCTCACCGACCAACCACTACAGGTACTTCGCCTCCCCAACCCCAACCTCTCCTCTGCCCCGAAGATCCAAGTAACCGTGCGGATCGAGGGGTCCCCTGTTGCATGGAAGTGGACTCGGGATCGGCGGCGTCCATCATTTCCCTGGACACTTTAAAAAGACTTTGCCCATTAGGGGGACCCCTCTACGTCCATCGCCACTAAGCTTGGTGGACTTTCAAAAGAACCCTGTCCCCATCCGGGGAGTCGGCACTTTCCGAGTGCAGTACCGAGACTTTGAGGGGAACTTGGACTTGGTGGTGGTGGAGGGAAATCTCGCGAGTCTCCTGGGGCGGGCGTGGTTCGAGGCCCTAGGCATATCGATTGGGGGAGTAAATAAATGTGGGGTGCGGGACTGGGGGGCGGTGTGCAAGGAATTCCCGGAGGTCTTTGACGGGAAACTGGGATGTTACAAAGGGCCCCCGGTGTCGCTCCACTTAGACCCCACCGTGGCGCCCATCCGTCGGCGCTTCCGCACCGTGCCCCTGGCCCTCCGCCCTAAAATAGAGACCGAATTAGACCGGCTGGTGGCCCAGGGAGTCTTAGAGCCCGTCCCGAACGCTAGGTGGGAGACACCGATAGTGACACCCGTCAAGCCAAACGGGGAGATCCGCATCTGCGCGGATTATAAGTGCACTATTAACCAGGCACTTCAGGCGCACGCATACCCCGTACCAGTGGTCAGCCATGTCCTAGCAACACTGGCAGGGGCGCGCATATTTGGAAAGCTGGATCTCGCGCAGGCGTACCAGCAACTCCCGGTAGATGAGGCCACGGCCGAGCGCAAACCATAGTGACCCACCGGGGGGCCTTCCGGGTGAAGCGGCTGCAGTTCGGGGTCAGTGTGGCCCCAGGGATCTTCCAAAATCTAATGGACGATCTGTTAAAGGGATCCCTGGAGTGACGCCGTTCTTCGACGACGTCCTCATCGCCGCGACCACCCCGGAAAGCTTCGCCGCCCGCCTCCGAACTGTATTGGAACGCTTCCAAGCCGCGGGGCTGAAAGTGAAGCGAGAAAAGTGCCTCCTCGGGGTGCCGGAGGTAGAGTTCTTGGGATACCGGGTAGACGCATCAGGCCTGCATCCGGCGAGGGACAAAGTGAAGGCCATCGTGGAGGCCCCCGCCCCGAAGTCCAAGGCCGAGCTCCAGGCGTTCTTAGGCCTCCTGAACTTTTACCATTCCTTTCTCCCCCACAAAGCCGCCGTGGCCGAACCCCTACACAGGCTGCTGGATAAGGCGTCACCTTGGGCATGGGGAGCGAGGGAGGAGGCGGCGTTTCGGGGGTTAAAGTCCTCTTGATTTCAAACGCAGTACTCGCGCACTTTGATGATAAGCTCCCGGTCATCCTGGCGTGCGACGCATCACCGTATGGGGTCGGGGCAGTCTTGGCACACAAGCTACCGGATGGGAGGGAGGTCCCGGTGGCTTACTACTCCCGCACGCTGTCCCCCGCGGAGCGCGAACTACGCCCAAATCGACAGGGAGGGCTTGGCACTGGTGGCGGGGGTAAAAAAATTCCACAATTTTGTGTACGGGCGGCCCTTCACGCTCGTAACAGATCATAAGCCGCTCCTGGGACTGTTCGCGGCGGACAAACAAACGCCGCAAGTTTTGTCGCCCCGGGTGTTGCGCTGGTCCTTATTTTTAGCGGGTTACCAACACCGACTGGAGCATCGGCCGGGCAAGGCGCTGGGTCATGCCGACGCCTTGAGCCGCCTACCGCTGCCGCAGACAGGGGAAGATCCGGCCCCAGCCCCCGCTGTCTTGCTGATGGAGGAACTGCCAAACCCCCCTTCAGGCTGCAGATGTGGCCGCCCGCACGTCCCGAGATCCCATTCTCTCCCGGGTCCTAAACTGGGTGGTGAGGGGTGGCCAGCGGAACAGACAGGGCCAGAGTTCACAGCATACAAGGCCAGGCGGGAAGAGCTGTCCGCATTGAAAGGGTGTTTACTATGGGGAGACAGGGTGATCATTCCGGGGCCCATGAGACACGGGGTGCTAGAAACGCTGCACGAGGCCCACCCGGGCATCGTACGAATGAAAGCTCTGGCAAGGAGCTACGTGTGGTGGCCCGGGGTGGACGCAGAAATTGAATCCTGGGTCAGAGGGTGCACACGATGTCAGGAGGTCCGCCCCAATCCACCGAGAGCGCCAACCCAAAGCTGGGAGTCTACCCACAAGCCGTGGTCACGCCTGCACATAGACTTTGCGGGGCCGTTCCAGGGGCTCCAGTTCATGGTAACGGTAGACTCTTATTCAAAATGGGTGGAAATAAGCCCAGTGTCTACCACCTCTACCAAGGCGGCAATAAGGGCCCTGCGGAAGATATTTGCAACGCACGGGTTACCCGACACAATCGTGTCGGACAACGGGGCAGCATTCACATCTGCGGAGTTTCAAGCGTTCCTCGAAAGGAACCTCATCAGGCACATACGATCCGCGCCTTTCCACCCGGCAACTAATGGACAGGCGGAGAGGACGGTACGCACCGCCAAAGAGGCCCTGAGCCGCATAACGGGGGGGACTGGGAGTTCCGGCTGGCCCGCTTCCTTCTCACATACCGCACCACCCCAAACCCCATCTCCGGCCACTGCCCCGCAGAACTATTAATGGGCCGCCGCCCTACCACTTTATTAGACAGACTCCACCCGGACCGAGCCCCCGAGAGAAAGCTGGTCGAGAACAGGGAGGCGCCCCGAAGCTTCCTACCAGGAGACCCTGTCTACTTCCGGAACTACGGAGCGGGGCCGCAGTGGGTGGCAGGGCGCATCCTAAAACCCACCGGGCCGGTGTCATACGAGGTCCTAACCGATGGGGACCGGGTCCTCCGCAAACACATCGACCAGCTCCGGAGGCGACAAGACCCCGATAGAGAGATCGAGTTACAGGGAAATGCCGCCCCCGCCCCATCATCCGATCGACCGCAAGCACCGACAGCGGAGCCAGCGCCAGAGAGTCCACGGAATCCGGAGGGAGCCCCGGTAGCCGCTGAACCGCCGCCGCCGCTGCCGCCACCGTTGGCCCCGGTAGCAACTGAACCGCCGCCGCCGCTGCCGCCACCGTTACAGCCGCCACCGTCACCGCCTCGGCTACTTCCAGAGGCCCAAGCTCCTTGTGCGGGTGGACCAACTGACAGGGGCCCCGCCAGTCCGGTACCGGCCCCCGACGTTCGCTAAGAGAAAGGAGGCCACCAACATACTTAAAGACTACGTCACCTGATAGGGGACGAACCATGGGGGAGGGGTGTTGTGTCCTGGGATCAGAGGGCGGAGCTGGCGAAATACAGCCAAGCTTCGCTCTCTGAGAACAATAGGGACTAGGTTCCTGAGCTCGCCAGAAGTGAACCAATGGCAGCATTGGCGGGCGATTCAAACCCGCCAATAGGAATATAGGGCCGTCCCCCTAACTGTATATAGTTGGCCTCCGGCCGTTACTGTGTGTTCTTTGTCTTATGTGAAGTACGAATAAACGCGTCTTCTCTTATGTCGTCGTCCGAGTCATGAGGCCTGAAACCCAGTACTTTACATAACTTATGTCCTTAACTCAGTGAACAGTACTGACAGGAAATGGGGCAAATCATCAGTCCAATGGACCCCATCTGTTGAATCTATCCATCTTTTCTGTTTTATTTTCAGCCTTTTCAAGCTAAAGCATGGCTTTTTCAGTTTTCATATTTGAAAACTGGACATTAGTTGGTCAAGCTGTATATTCCTTCTGATAAATACTAGCCCTCTAATAGAAATCATTCCCAATATCCTCCTGTGTTATATATGAAAAAATATGCAATCATCTTTAAAAAGTACTCTGTGATTCTTTAATTGGGGGAACGTATTCTATATCTGAGATTCATTCTGATATATGCCACCAATGTGCTTCTGTTTAAGAAAGGACCATATTCTTATCCACAATGGAATATGACCATTCAGAGTTAGAAGAAGTTAACAGGCAGGATCCAAAAATTCTTTGTGCCAAAAGGGGCTTTGGCTTGAATGTTCTTTGAACTGCAGCCAAACTCCCCCCTACCACTGTCACCATTTTCATGGGAAACCATTTCTTACTGATAGAAATCTCTAAAGTGGTTTGTAATGTGGCAAAGATATATGGTGGACAAGTAAAAACATTCCCTGAGCTAAAGAAAGCTTAGGAGTGCTTAAAAGTTGTGTGTGTCTCTTAGGCTAAAAATGGAGTCTATACCTGAATTTTAACAAATGAATGCAGCATCTGTGGACTGAGAGTATTATTTGCAACATAATCTGCCAAAAGCAGAAGGTAGGAAAAGTGAAATTGGGGGGGGGGGATCTATTTTGTTCATAGGGAACTCAGATCAACCTGCTATTTTTGTTGTATGAGGAGTGCTACCAGTGTTCTTAGTTCAGTTCATGACACATTTTATCTCCCCCGTCTCACACACAATGTTGCTATCCAGCCAAAACCTTCATATAATTAAAAACCACAGGCACTCATTCAAAGTGTCAGATCAAAAGGTTAATGTGCTGTGGTAGAGAGGAAGTACTTATATTATACCCTTGAACATTTTTTGAAGTTTGCAGCATTTAAAAACAAGTTAAGTCAAACTCTGGCCAAAGCTAATATTACATCATTTGATTTAAAACATTAATCATAGTTGTTTTAAACCAGTTGATCCAACTGTTTGGCTGGCTGGGGGGAAAAAACAACAACTCATGAGGAGTGGCTTCTAATATACTTTATAGTGCTAAAGCTCAGACATACAAAATGACAACTAGGGGCACGTAAATCAAGACAAAGTCCAATATGGTGTTTCTTGCAGTGTCAATTAATTAAGGCAATTATGCATATCAGAGTTTCATTGCAGATTTTGGCACTGATTGTACATGCTGGATATGCAAACTGAAATTATATCTCATAATTTATTTCAGCTCTGAGGTTCTTAGAGCAATTGAAAATGTTATTGAAGATGTTATCACAAGTCTGTCCAGAAACGAAGCACCCGTTCTCTTATTGACTAACAGATCAGATTGGGATAACATACAGTAAGTATCTTTCACTATCCTTGATAAATTTGATCAATATCACAATTTTGTTCTTCTTTCTTCTACGTATGAACCTAGTCATGGTGCAGTTTCCACTTCATTTTTGGGTTTTTTTTGTAATGAATTTGCAAAAAACTGTAGGTTTGTCAAACATCACAAACTTTGACTAGTTTCTGAAGAGAACAAGCCTGGTTTATCCTTGGGCTTGTGCATTCTTTTTGCCTTCACTTCTTGAGCAATAAGCTGATTTTGAAGTTTTTGTGGTTTGGAAGAGAATCAAAGATTTTTGTGATGTCCAAACTGGAGGGCTTTTAACTCACTCCGTTTTGTTTCTGTCTGAAAACTGATTTATGGGTTTCAGACCAGGAAGTCTTCAATCTGCGTCCGTGTGTGTGTGTATCATACACGATTGAGGATAATCCAAGTTCATTCTTGTGAGAAACTAGAGTTGGTTCATACCTGAATTTAGCCATTCAGGCAGTGCATAGTTGTTAGTTAATGCATAATATTGGCATTCATTCACACAACTGGTTTAGCACATGATATTATGGCTAAAAGTCACCATGGGCTCACTAAAAGCCACAGCTGTCACACACTGAAAAGGTTATGAGGATATATCCTGAAAGTGAATGACAATACAAATCCTGAAATAATAACTCAGAAACTCAGTCACGTAGAAGCCACGGAGACACAAATGAACAGCCAATCCCTCTCAAAGCTCATTCACTCAGGATACTTCAACTATGGAAGTTTGAGGGGACAATCTTCAGGCAGTCAGTCTATATCCATATGATAGCAGGCTATATAGAAAGCTAATGAAAGAGTGAGATTGGAGGTAAATAAGGTGGGTGGGTTGGTCTTCATGAATCAGAAGGCTGAAGGCATAAAAATAATACGTGTGTGTGTTTGCCTGGAAGATTTCTGGTGACCCCTACTGGGGGCTTGGACATTTCTCCCAGAGGTGGTTTGAGTAACCTGCTTCTGTGTCCTGCCTCTAGTATTCCTTGGAGGTCGCCCTTCCAAGTACTTGCCAGAGTCGGCCCTGCCTAGCTTCCGAGATCTGAGGAGATCGGGCTTGCCCAGGCTGTGATAATAGTCAAATGTTATTATTTGATTACTTCATTGGTTGTAAGCCTCCTCTGAAGGTTGAGTAGTAGAAAGACGAGATAGGACTTAAATAAGTGAGCCATGATTATGACTGGTTGGATCTGGCCTACTTTTTCACTCCACCAAATTTCCCTCTTCACTATGGCCCCCACCTAGGGTTGCCAAATACTTGCTGAGGGCAGGGGATTTCCCACCCCCAGCGGCCATTGCCTGCTGGTACTCCAAAGGCTGCAGGAGAAGAAAATTAAATGGCCATCTGTGATGGTGTGACATCACTTCCTGGAATAACCCAAAAGTGATGTCAGTAGTCTCTAGGAATAGCCAGAAACTTTGTAATAAAATTGGAAAAACCTGGAAGTGACATCACACCATCCCCGTAGCTAGATGATTTGGGGGGGCACTGGGAGGGCATGATGTCACTTCTGATGTCACAAAAATAATAAAATAAAAATAGGAGAGTGATCTCCTAGCCCCCCCTGCTATCTGGGGGGGAGGGGAAGAGAGGTGCCACTGGAAGGAGAGAGGCTCACCTCGTTCTTCCAGCTCTTTGCTGAACTGTGTGCTTTCCCTAGGTGTAGCTACTCCCCTCGGGGAGGAGAACAGGAGAAAAGTGCATGGAAGAACATCAAATCAAAATGCTTATCTATATTGATTCATCTGATGACTGGCAGCCCTAATGGAGCCAGGTGGGCAGGCACGTTTTAGAAACCCTGGCTGGGTCAGAGCAGCAAAGTTTCACCTGTTGCTTTGCGTAAGGTGCCCGAGCCATGCTGGGGGTATCTGCCTCCCTCTCTCTGTTGCGTCAGGCTGGCAGAGCCAATCCCAAGGTCACAGAGTAGCAATGCTGTGCACTCGGTCAAGGGAGGCGGCGGACTACAATTCCTGTGGAGCTGGCAGGGTCCACGGGCACAGTGGTGAGCAGTGCCTTTGGAGAGGGGGGTGATGTCAGCCAATCCATGTTTCACAGGCAGCCAGTGAGCTGGGGTGGTGGTGCTTGTAAGCTCCCCATTCAAGCATGACTGCAGCAGCTGCACCACCTCACCTACCTCTGTGCTTGCCATGGCCATTCCACCACACTGGAAGGAAGGTACATGGCATGGCAGAAAAATGCCTGGTGGGGCGGGCTCTAAGATTTGGCAGGGGCATTGAAAATTTGGGAGGGGGCATCACTCCGTACACCCTGTGCTAGCTATGGCCCCGCACCTGCCCCCCCCCCAATATCCTTCCCTTGGATTCCTGCTGGTTTCTAAACACAATCACGCAACACTACCTTCACCCCATATGAACTTTGTCCAGGCAAATCCCATGATCCCCAGCACAGCTTTTTTAATGGTTCAAGTAGGCCCAGTCTTCCTTTTTTCCCATGGGGAAACTGGTTGGATCCAACCCATAGAGCACCCAAGCCTAAAAATGAGTATCTATCTGAAGATTGCCATTTTTGGAACTGCATTACTCACAAAAGGCAAATGAATGTGTCTAGTTATGAGAACAATCATAAGTGTTCATACGGCAGGTTTTAAGATACTTAGCTACGAATAGAGCGACATAAGAATTGAAATAAATGTATTGAAGTATCTTTTCAATTTTTTTTTCTGGACTACAGGCTCTTATGCAGTTTTATGGTGGTGCCTTCTGCCACCTGAAGGACATAAAAAGCAATGCATTCAAAAAATGAAAATGTAACTGTGATAATTTGCAACAGAAAACAATACAAGACATAATAGCATCAAGAAATGTTTTGTTGTGATTATACTGGGGTGGCCAGGCTGTGCCCGAGGACCAGTGGGAATTTGGGGATGGAGCAGAGGGAACATGGGGGTGCTGTTGATAATGGTGTGATGTCTCTTCCAGAAGAAACCCGGAAGTGACATCAGTCCTGTCCAGGAATCACCAGAAACTCTACGGTTAAACACTATGATTTTACCATAGATTTTCCAGTGATTCCTAGACAGGACTGACATCACTTCCATGGTTTTCTCAGAAGTGACATCACACCATCACCAACTGAGAGTTTTAAAAACAATTTTTTTCTTGCCAACCACTGGAGTGCATGTGGATAATGACTGCTGGGGAGCAGGAGACGTCCCACCTCCTGTGGGAATTTGGTGACCCTAGATTATACCTATCAACATTATGTAAATTGCCAGTATCACTCCTATTCTGTGGAAGTAAGTTCTGTTGATTTTGTGAGGAAAAATTGTAGGGAAAAAAGGAGTTAGTGAATAAGTAGAGCTAATTTATATATATTTTGGCATATGTTAAACATGGCATTTTTGTTGAGAAAATTGCATGAATTGCTTTGTATGCTAAAAAGCGACTAAAAATAATAGATAATTATCCCAACACAGAATAATTGTTAAACTGGAAATATAACAGATAGGCCCCGTCCACACGGAGCATTTGCCCCGCTGAAGTCACGGGAGCCCTGCGGACTTTCCGTGCGCGTTCATACGAGCACATCTGGGAGGCGTAGGGCTCCCGTGGCCAACCTGCGGCTTCCCTCCGAAAACATGGGGTAAAAAACTAGTAGGTCCGAGGTACTAGTTTCTGGAAACCCCGGGGCAAAGGCTGGCGTCTGATCACGGGAGCGCCGGTATCCCGCGGCTTCCGACGCCCGCCCATGTCCCCGGGGTTTCCGGATGTTGTAAGTTTCCCTGGGATGCGCACCAACGCTGGACAGCACATGCGCACACACAAGTCACCGACAGCGGCCCGCCCCCCCCAATGGCGCATGCGCACTTCGCACTTGCGTGGTCTGCTGTGCTGCTGTTTTGCCGCGCTGCAGCAGCGTGGTGTGATCGCGGCGCAGAGCTGGCACGTGGAAACCCGGTGGCCTGTGAGATCGGGCTACCGCGCCTTATTTAGCTCTGGGGCAAAATGCCACGCCTCCCCCGCGCGTTTTCTGGCCCGTGTGACCGGGGCCATAATTTCTCTTATTTGAATCAACTGGCTTCCATCCAACCCACTATACAATTGTCATCTGTACAACTGATCTTTCTTTCTACCCCATCTTGTCTGTGGATAGTAAACTCTGGGTCCAACTGTATCATCATATATCTAATTCTGAACCAGGTGATAGGGTGTAGATCAAAATATCTGTAAAATGGAGCCAAGGACAGACGAGAGATTTTTGTAGAACCTGAAGGAAGTCCCAGGTTGGCAGAAAAATCTGAAATCTAGGGGAAAATGCACTGAGGGATTAAACTTCCCCAAATAATAGAAACAACCCTTGCATCTTTAAGAAAAAAATGCCCACTGAGACTATATTCAGAGATCTCAGGGCTGGCAGGGTGGGGTGTTGCTAGGCATCTGAAGAAAAATTGCTATCCCAGGTCTTGGTTTCTGTAAAGCAAAAGCTTTGGGGGAGTATGGGTGGACTTGGATGCTGGGCCTAGCAATGGCAGCCACCATGCAACTTGGCTGGTCCCTGAGGCACTGGCAACTGTGCAAGTTGGCCAGACAGTGGTTGTCGCTGCTCAACTCAGCCAGACATTTCTGAAGCCAGTCGGAGAGGTAAGGAGGGAAAGTTGTGCTGGTTGGTGGGAAGTAGAGAAGGAAGCAAGAAAAGGTAAGATGCTATGGGGCTGCTACAGAAGAGAAAGAGGACATAATGGGGGAGAGGATACAGGAGAAAATTAGATGCCCCCTTCAAGTTTCTGTGGATCCCACACTTGGGCCGAGGACAGACTGGCAATTTGCCGCGGGATGGGACCCGGGCTGACAACGATTCAATACCGGAGTAAATGGAATGTTCACACAGGCACATCTGCCTGGCGTCCCCCACCCGTAGCCTACTGGTGCTGTTGCGCTTCACTGCTGGATTAAAAAAAACCTGATAAAATCCGGCGCAAATCTTGAAAGCCTGCGTTCGTCGCGCGTTTCTCCGCTTCCGGGGAGTCTGAACGCGCAGCCGAAAAGCCGGGAGCAACCCGCGTTGGGCATGAGGCAGCAGCGGTGTGATTGGCTGCGCTCTGCTCCACTGCCCAATGCGGTGCCGGCGTTGCAGGGCAAAAAAAAACAAACGGCAAAATGCGCTCATGCGCACATACACCCACAGCCGAATTAATGGGGAAACGGCGAATATAGCACGCCTCCGGCGTGGCAGTCTGAACGCTCCCACACGCCTCCGTCCTGTATCTTCCGGCAGCGGCCCCCGCTGTGTGGACGGGAAAACCCGGTATTGTTTAATCCGGGTTTTTTTGCCGCGACTGGCTACCGGGGCAAATTGCCAGTCTGTCCTGGGCCTTGATCAGTCCTATGTACCTACACTTTGCCTTGATCCTTCTGCTGAACTCTGGGTTCAGGGGGATTATCCAGCTAAAAGGTCTAGCTCTTTAGCATTATCCAGGGTGCACCACAAGGAGGCGAGCTAGAATTGCATCCCTGCCAAATAATATACAGGCTACCCTTGGGACTGATGTGACTATTTCAGCTGGCACAGGGACTTCATCAAGAGCACATATTTAACCTGTGCTGTGCTAGCTGCACTGGGTTCTGGTTGAATACTGGATCGAGTTCAAGGTTCTGTTTTTGACTTTTAAAGCCCTATGCGGATTGGGACCAACATATCTACAGGACTGTCTCTCCCAATATGTCCCTCAAAGGGTCTTACACTCTTCAGAATAACATCTGCTGGAGATCCCTGGCCCAAAAGAACTCTGCCTGACCCCAGCCACAGCCAGAGCTTTCTCAGCTCTGGAGCTGGCCTGATGGAACACTCTCCTAATTTAATGCAATTCCGCAGGGCCTGTAAAACAGAGGTGTTCTGCCAGGCCTGTAGGTGAGGCGACAGTAAACCATGTACACTGGCCTCCCGCACCCTGTTCCATCTACTGTGGCTGATTCCCTTGCATGTGCTATTCCATCCATGGTATACATAGGTTAGGATCTGTCAGTTGTGTCATAGATCGCCCTCTATTGGTAGTCAATTAAGTATCTGATGTCGTAGGTTTTAATGACTTATTATGTTTTTATGTTCTATTTCTGCTAATTGATTGTCTGTGCTTATACTTGTTGTACCCTGCTCTGAGCCTGCTGCTCAGGGAGAGCGGGCTAGAAATGGAATAAAACAAATAAATAATGTCCAGGCAGAAATTCAGTAGGTGCAGCTTTACCAAATACTTGCTGTATACACTATGAATTTCTGCTTGACACATTCATAAGGATCTCTGAAGTATAGCAACTAGCCCCAGAGAATTCTTAAACATATACCACATCTTCACACAGATTTTATCCTCCTGATGGACTTTGTAATTATTTGAACAATATTTATTGCAACTGTTTTTCCCTTTCATCATGGATATTATTTGTCCATTTAAAATATTACTGTCAAGAATGCTTCCAAGCCACTTTTGATCACTTTATTTATTAATTGGCTCAGTTAACAGTCATGTATTTTGAATGCAAAACAAATAAAGAAAGAAAATTATATTTCCACGGTGCACGAGAGTCTAGCATTATGTGTCATACTCTTCAAAGTTTGTTGTTGTCTAATGCTACTTATAGGCCACATCTTGTGTTTTACATGATAATGGGGATTCTAGAGTATATGACAAAGAATATTACCTTTAATAACTGAATTGATTTACCAAATCATAGGTTTGAAGATTCTGTAGGTTTGCAGATGGCATCTAATTGTACCAGAAGGAAAATAAGAAGTGACTGTCCCAAGTCAGCCCCAAAGTTTGGTAAGTTAAAAAAAAAAAACTTCCTAGATATTGATTTAATTTACCATTTTGTAATGTTTTGCAGTACACTAAAATTAATTTGTATCAAAATGTTACGTGAACTAATTTAAAACTTCAGTGTGTGTGTACATATATTCCAGAGGAGTAGTCATGTTGGTCTCTTGTAGCAAAATAAAACAGAAGTCCAGTGGCACGTTAGAGATTAATAACATTTATGCCAGTATGAGCTGCTGTGAGTCAGAGCGCACTTCTTTAGATGTTATGGGAAGGAAACCATTCTGGAGATAGTTATAAGAAAAATCACACAAGGGCAGGGAGAATGAGGAAGAGCTGGAGCAGTGGGAGGCTTGGTATAAATCCTCATAAATATTTCAGGTGTGATTCCCTGGGTAAGAAACTGGAACAGATCTGGTTGTTACACATAATGGATGACGAGAGAGATCAGAGGTTCTAGCCTCTCAGAGTGGACAGATAAACAAGGTATATCAAGTTGGATAAACACAACTAATCAAGGAAGAAGCAGGCTGAAGCTTAAGAAAAATTAACTAGCACCAGTGAAGTGTTACAGTATGATACCATATGTAAAGTAAAGCCTACTAAAGTCTCTAAAAAGTGGGTCCTGGAATCCAAGTATTTGCTTAGTCCAGGGAGAGAGACAGTGTTTACTGTTCTAAAAAAACCTTCAAAGGGAGAAAACAACATGAAAGTGCCGAATTAGAACTCATCAACAAGTTAAGGAACACTGACTGACTGATTTGTGGATTGACAGGGGTATTTAAATTGTTCAGCTACTACCCCATGATATCATTTCTGTGTTTTCGCTGGAAGTGACATCACACCGTATGCAACAACTGTGATTTTTTTAAAAAAAATCTCCTGCCACCACTGGCACAATCTGGCATCCAAATCACTCAGAAACATAACATTCTGTCCATATGTAGCCCGAGATGTTCTAGGCATCGAAGGAGATCTCATTATGTGAACAGGCTTCCACATATATACTAATTGCTAGATCAGGACCTATAAGCATAAACTTTATTTTTTCTCTCTCTTTCTCTCTTCCTCTGTGTAAATATTTTAAAATTAAAGTATTTTTTAAAGCATAATCTGTTTGAAAATGCACCTAACAGCAAGCCAGAGTTTTCAATAAAATTGATAATATTTATAAATTATGTTTTACATTTCAGCGCTATTCCTTAAAATGTTATCTATCATCTATAAGATGGTGCAAACCAATATTTATGCAACAAAAAGGTAATAATAATATTTGAGATATTTAGATATCAAATTCAAAATAAAAATACACTTTAAATTACATTAAATTAAGCATGCTAAACTTCTCAGATATGATACACTGCTGATAAGTGAAGTATTTCAGACTGCTTGAACATTGCTTTGTAATCCAACAAGGGAACCTGTCCCTCAGAGCAACTGAGAGACTATTTAATGGATACGCACCAGTAAGAGCGCTGTGTTAACAGTGCAAGAACCTAACTTTTATTACTTACTTTGCAAAACTTGCTCATTGGCCTTTGCATATAGATTTAAATGATCCCTCAACATAAGACACTTGTTGGGACCAACGAATTTCGAGTCCACTGGCACCTTTAAGACCAACAAAGGTTTTTTCTAGGTATGAGCTTTTGTATGCAAGGATGAGTAGAGTTCAGTTTTAAATGGTCTATATTTTAAAAGTAGAATCCACATATTCTACTTAGGTGCTTTATATTTACAAAGCAGAATACCTCAATATTTAAAGCACGGCTATTCTTTGGTAAGTGATCCTGCGTACGCATTCAACTTTTTCGATCAGGCCAATATCCAATAGCGGCCAGTGAAGCAATTTACTCGTGATAACTGTTGGCTGCCACTGCATGGTGAGGGAAGAGGAATTCTCATCCTCCTCAGCAATGATTGAGAGGTCATGGTCAAGGCAGAGTACTATGTCAACACTATGCCAGTGTATGATTGCTGACTGGCTAGCAACCTCCAGTGACATTAGCAGTCCATTAAGGGTTGCTAGCTAGTCACTGAGGTGGATTAAATACCATGTTTCTGTAGGCACAAGGAGTTCTGCCTGCAGAGTACAATTTTCTCAATTTTCTCCTTCCACAGCAGCCCAAAATGTCCCTTGAAATCCTGCTCCTGGGGGAGAGGGGACCTGTAAGTCTGCAAATAGTTTATGAATCACCCACCATCTTGGAGATGAGTGATGGGTGAAATATTTTGGAGATGGGTGTTCTACCATGTACAGTTAGCAAAAAAACACAACTTTTTATCTGTGATTGTTCCATGCTGAATATAGGGAGGGCAGAACAGAGTTCAAGCAGAGGGAGGCAGATAGCACAGGAAATCTGATGAGACTCAAGACCAGTTCTTTCTTTAGTGACAACATCAGAATTAAATTGGTCTATTAATAATATTTTGTATACTTGTTTACATTTTATCTTGACAGAGATATATTTTATACTGATATACAATGTTTTGGCAACCAAAGAGTTATGGACAACATTATCAATGATATTTCTTGTATGCTCAAGATACCTAGGAGGAGTCTACATATTGTTAAGTATTAAATAGCTTTCTTTGTATGATCTGAAAAAGTTTAAAATGTTTGGGAAAGGGCAACAAATAAATCCTTTCTTAATCTACACTTACAGATTTCCCAAGTATTACTTTATCTTCTGTTTCAAGCTGGGGTTAGGAACAAATGAATGACTGAATGTGGAGGCTTAGGAGTCAGCTATTAAAAATTCTTAATTACCAATGAGTGTCTAGGCTCAGGCCTTTAGGAAAATGGACATACCAGCCTTTCATGAAAGGGAGGTTGGATCCAGCCAGTTCTTTGCTCAGTCTTGCCCAGCACCAGTGTTCCCTCTAAACTGAGTTAGTGTGAGCTAGCTCACAGTTTTTTAGCCTTCGGCACACACATTTTTGTCTCAGCTCAGGAAGGAGGGCTCCAGAGCAAACTAACGTATGCAACAGCTGAATCATTCACTCGAAACTTGAAAGCCAGTAGCTCACAAAGTAGAGTTTTTGCTCACAAGACTCCACAGCTTAGAGGGAACGTTGCCCAGCACCCCTCCTTTCTAGAGCCTCTCATCCCACGTGTAGGACCCATGATAGCAATTTCGATAGTGAAAGGGTTAGGGTTAGCGGAAAAAAGTCAGGGTTCCTTTTTCACCAGTCGAAAATCTGGTTGGATCCAGTGTCTGCAATATTTTTCTGAGACAACCTCCTTAATTTTTTACAATGAGTTATCCTTCCACATTGCAAATTGCTATTTTCTAATTTCATTGTTCTGGAAGCATGACATAGCACAGCAACATCATCACATGATGAGTATGGATTTTAATGTGTGTTTTATTTTGTATGCCATCTTGAACTCCTTGGCAGAAATAATCACATCAACATGCCCTACATCTTCTGCCTACTATAGTTATTTCCAGAGCTGGTAGTTCCAGGGCTGCCTACTTGGTTGTCTTCAGAGAAATCTGATCATAGGAAGCAAAGAATCATTATACATATATTTTACAGAATTATTTAGTTTAAGTCTGCATAAGCATTCTCTCCCCCCTTTATAATATACTGTAAAAATAAAATAATTTTTTATGTCAACACACCAGTGCTTACTTAGAGATGTCTGCAAAAGGGAAGAAAGAACCATGTTTGCCATGCTGAGCTCCTTGAAGAACACAGGAAGAACACTGCAGGATCAAATCAGTGGTCCATAGTCCAGCATCCTGTCTCACAGAACAGCCAAGTAGTTGTGCTGGAGGAAAGGGAACTGGATAGATAGTTTGACAATTTGCAATGTATAATATCTAGCTGAGTGTATAATGACTGGATTGATGCTTTCTATTTTCTAGCTGTCTACTAGCAAAGGATGTATTGCTGGTAATTTAAGTTATGTTGAGGAAGATGGCACAAAAGTTAATTGTACCTGCAGTACAATGGTACGTATTGTTGATTCAGTGGATTTGATAGCAGCATGTTGCATTCAGGGCTAAGCCTGGCACTGTTGTTCTACCCAGGGTTTTCCTTCACATATTATGCTTACTCTGCATGTTGGGCTTAAGACCATAATAATAAACTACCCAGAGTTTCCAGGATACACAAATAAAAAGACAACAAGTATAGAAAGATACAGGAGAAAGGTCTACAAAACAGTCCAGGGTCAGCAATCCAAAGGTCAAGTCCAGGGGTCAGGCTTAGGAACAGGTGCAGGATACAGGGTCTGGGTCCCAGGCTTCAGAAGCAAGCACAGCTTACCAGAGACAAGGTACAAGACAGCAGGGTCAGGGTCAAGCTGTTTGCTAAGCAGGCAAATATTATTAAAATATTTATACCTTGCGTTGCACACTGCTCACATGCTAATTTACTATACATGTTCCTCCTCCTGCAGTCTGAATTTGTACAGTATGTTTTCAGATTTCTGCCACACCATTCTCTCTTTGAGCACTTTTCTCCTATTAATGACTTCGGTGATAATGGGGGCCAGAAATAACGTTATGTAGAGCCAGTAGAAGGCACTGGTGAAGGCTGATCTTTCCCACTTCTTTCTTCCCCAGCACCCACCTGAGAGCCTCAAAAAGGTGATGTTGAGCATTGGACGACCTGTGTAACTAAATGACCACATCATACAGGTGGCTGCACTCAGGAGAAGAAAGTGAGCAAAATTGTCTCTCACTGCCTCTTCCATTGGAAGAGCCTCTTGCACCAACAGAACACTAATGGAACAGAAGGGATGATTTAGTTAGCCTTTCCATCCTCAGTGCAGCCACCTATGTTGCACGGCCTCTCATCACACAAGTCCCCTGTCCCCCAGCATCACTTAATCAGGATTCTCAAGGGGCTGCTGGGGGGAGGGGAGGCAAGAAAAACCCACCCCCACCAACACCTTACACATCCAATGCATAGGATGTATCCAGCACAAAGACTCTTTGAGAACTGCACAGAGGTTGCCAACCACTGCAGCTTTCCCTTCCTCCCAGGAGCCATTTCCAGCCCTGGAAAGCTCAAGGTTGTAAGACCAGTATGGATTAGTTGCTGCATGGGATGGGAGACTGCAGTGGGGAGGCTTCAGAGGGCAAAATCACTCTTCTTTCTCTTCAGCTAGAGGGAGCAATTTCAAACAGTCTCCCTAATGCAACCTCCTAATTTGAGTGACTATTACATGTGGATACCAGGACCCTGGAAATAAACTTTCCCATGACTTGAAATGGCTGCTGGGGGAAGGGGAAAGCTGGGAAGATCAGCAGCCATCAGCACCTTCTGGTGATGGATTGTAGGATCCAGTCCTATGGTTTCTAGGCCTTAAGCCATAAATGTGGATGCAGCCTAGGACTTACTGTGGGGGGAAGAAATCATCCACGTCTGCTTGGAATTATTTTCTCTTTGCTGTAGCAAATGCATAATAAATGCTATCCTCTATTATTTTCAGTGCTGCACAGTAAGCAAAGAAATTCAAAAGCACATTATTGGCTCCCACGCCGAATTTGCTGTGGGAGAGCCACGATTGAATGGTGGCGTTTCCGGGCGCAATCACACCGCAACATCTGGGAGGCATAGCACTCCCGTGGCCAACCTGTGGCTTCCCGCCAAAGATGCGGAGTAAAAAACTACCTCCTTGAAGGTACTAGCAAACGGTTTGCCATGGGCTAACTCTGGACTCCCTCGGTGTGATTGTGCTGGCGTGCGGCTTTTCCCTCCGGCTCCTCGTTGATGCGCAGGTGCGGAGGGAAGGAACCGTGGCGTGCCACCGACGTGTGGGATCATGTTCTGGCGGCTCTAATTGCGGCACCACAAATAGCCTCGCCTCCCCCCCGTGTTATCCGACCCGTATGACCGGGGCCATTAGTTAGCTATTGCCTCTTTTGCCCTGACTTGGATAGCCCAGGCTAGCCCAATCTTGTCAGATCTTGGAAGCTAAGCAGTGTGGGCCCTGGTCAGTGTCTGGATGGGAGACCACCAAGGAAGTCCAGGATCTGCTGTGCAGAGGCCGGCAATGGCAAACCAACTCTGAATGCCTCTTGCCCTGAAAACACTATGGGGTCTCCATAAGTCAACTGTAGCTTGACAGCAAAAAAACACATCTGCCTAGGTACGTACAGTATTCACAGAAGTACTATAAAGGTAGGAAAGACTTCAGTCCATTAATTGGAGGTATTAGTTCTTTGGGAACCCTCCAATTTAAGCATGTTCAACTGTTTTATCACAGGCACCTGCAATGATACTGTAGTTAAACATTAAGACCACACACTTCAACTCTCTGTGCCAATTTCTTCTTCTGTCCTGTTTTTTCCCCTCCATATGTTTGCCATATTGAAGCACATTCCTGTATGACATATGAAATGTTAACAAAGATTTTCATAACTCCGAATATCAGCTGAAGAATGGTAAAACAAATGGAAAATACAGCACAGCTAAAATTTCTGTAAACATCTGTCATCAGGATATTTGACTTCTAGCACTGTCTACTGACCTTATGAGTGTTCCAGCATAAAAGAAGTCTATAGTATTTGGAAGAGTACCTAGCAGTGCAATATTAAGAACATTTTCCTGGGAGTAAGCCCCACTGCGTATACTTGAGTAGGATTTCTGAATAGACCTGCTTAGTATTGCTCTCTTAGGCTGTGTTCTTTAGCACGTCTAATTTAAGCAACCTTGAGTTCAGTGGGACAAACATCCGAGTATACATTTTTAGAATCAGGCAGTTAATATGAGAGACGGAAGCAAGACACATTAGGCAGAGTCTATATTGCTATCAATCTCTGCTGCATGATGCATTGATTAGAGTGTCAGATTAGAGACTCGGGTACGAATCCCTATTCTGCCATAGAAGCTTGTTAACCAGTCACTCTTCTCAGTCTCACCTACCTCATAGGGTTGTTGTGAGAATAAAATGGAGGAGAAAAGAACAATATAAGCTACTTTGGGGGTCCTCATGTGGGTGAAATACAGGCTATAAATGAAGTAAATAAATACTGTAGAAAACTCTTCTGGATATTAAGGACTGGAGGGGAGATTTATTCCCATTCCTTATTATCAAATTATTTTAAATATATATCTTTTCTCCATTTATAATTATTCCTTTCACTTTTGTCATTTTAGACAGCTGTACCATCTAATGTCGAAGGAATGAGAAGTATCCTTTAGACAAAATGTCTGCTTGTACCAACCAAGGCTGCAGTGTTAACATTTTCCTTTTAACATATGATATACATAATGAATTATGAGACATGATACATATACTATGTATCCATCATTTCATTATGTGCTACAATGAAATTCAACTAATATTAGATTTCATTTATAGCCTTAACAATATAGATCTGAGCACTGATGCAGAATTTATACTACTTGTAGAAAAAGATGCAACATTTCAGAGACTCTTGGATGACAACTTCTGCAGTAAATTGTCCCCATGTATGATGATTACGGTATGAAGTTAACTTTTAGACTTATTTACATGATAGTAAGATGATTTCTAAAGATATATTTAAAATATGGTTTATTATATGCATCTTAACTGAACATTATTTCTTTAGGGAAAAGGTGTACCAGATCTAAACACAAGACTTCTAGTCAAAAAATTATGGGATTCATGTCATGTTCCTATCTTTGCTCTCATGGATGCTGATCCACATGGTAAGTGTAGGAACCACTATGCTAGAATATCAGTTTTGAGGTTATTGTTGGAGAAAAGGAATGGAGACAGTCTACCTAATTGTCACCACATCATTATATTTAATTGTCAACGTGATCCCATCTGTGAATAATTAAAGCTGGAGACAAGACAAATCTTTATACAAACCAGAAAAAAAGCCCCAAGTTTGCAGAAAAATCTGAAATCTAAAGGAACAAAAATATATTGGGGGGATTAAACCACCCACAAAATAATAGAGGCAGTGCCTGTAGCTTTAAGAAAAATGCCCTCTCAGTGATCATTATGTGCATTACTAGGGAACCACAATAATATTGCCAGCCTTTAAGCCTTGGTTTCTGGCAGTAAAAGGTGGGGGGAAGGGCCCTTTTATACGGGAAGGAAGGAGGGAAAGCTGAAGACCATGGTACAGATAAAGGTAGGTTGGCTGTTGGGTGGAAAGGACAGAAGGAAGCAAGAAAAGGAGAGAAGCTTTGGAGAGTAAAGGAAAGGAAATAGAAAATAATGGGTGAGGGGAAATGATGTCCCCACAAGACTTTGCAGGTCCCCTGCTTGTTTCAGCAAAGGCCAGCTCCTGCTGCTTATAGCCCTATCCCCACCAGATACCTGCTAGGTTGCTTCTTTCCTCAGAAGCCAGCCCTGTAGCCTGCTTATTGCCTTATCCCCATGGGCCTGCTGGGATGTGCTATGGCTGGGAAGGTGACACCAGGCCAGCCTCACTCCTGATCAGACAAAGACTGGCTGGTGCTGTCACAACAGAACACCCCCTGGCTGGTGGTGCAAGTGGGGTTGTCCTGATTGCCAGCATCCTGGAGGAGGAAGAGGGAGCTTGTGTTGCTGCTGCTGAACCCCTATCTTCTAGCTGTTAAGTTCAGGCAGGGTCCCACTGCCCAGCAATCACATGTATAGAAACTTGAGCCTATGCAGAATATTGCTTGGAAATTTTAGAGCTAAGCTTAACAATGGGCAGAGGTGTGTCTTCTGCTAGGTTCTTCTCAGATAGACCACAGCAGGAGCAAAGGAACATTTGTTGTGGGGAAGGTAGTTGGGTGCACAGATAGCCAAATGAAGAACAACAGTTACAGGTAAATAACTTCTCTTTCTTCCTTTGTGGCTTCTCTGTATCACACATATAGGAAGAATAGCAAGGTGACCTATCTAGAGGTGGGAACAGATGAGGTCAAAAAAACTAAATGTTGAGCAGTGCAGTACAAAAAGGCATGTCTTTTCCAGCTCTGAGGTTGTGTTTTTGTTTATTTATTTGTCTACTTACTTACTTACTTATGTATGTGGCTACACAGATAACAAAGAACAGCCACAGGCAAGAGACTTGTTTTACAGGTGGTTGTGAAACAAAACAAATAATGACTGTTTTGTTATTGTTTATATTCAGTTTTATACCAGTATATGGGAAAGTGGAGTTCCATAATATACCATGCTTCAAAAACAGACAAAGTCTAATAACTGATACTGTTTTCTCAACTAGGTATCGAAATAATGTGTATCTACAAGTATGGATCTGCGGTAATTTTTTCTCAGTTTTAAATTGGTAGTATTCACCATTTGATCTTGTACCTGAAATATGCAATTTGCTGTTAACTGGTCTTTTTTAATGCACTCTTTTTGGTTTAGGAGTAAGAGGCTGTACCTGAGACCAAGCCTTGTATATATTTTAATTAACACAAGCACATATTTCCCCTCCCACTGCATGTCTGCTCAAAACTGCTGTACCAAGCTGCTTTCCTTCTCCTGCAAGTGGAAAAGCAGTGTGTGTGTTGGGAGGAGGGGAGGTGGACAAACAACATCAAGAGAGAGGGCTAAGCATTATCCTTTTATTTCTGATCACAGTTTCTAGGGTGGTGGTCACATGCATGAGATAACGTGGTGGGAGGGGAAGCGAGGCTGTTTGCTCTGGATCTGCACAATCACACAGTCCCTGGGAGCTGCGCGGGCAGCTCACCACTGCGTGATCAGACGCAAACCGCGGGTGAATCGGAGGGGGGGTGTTTTCTTTTGTCGTGTGTTTCTGGTGCGCTTCAACAGGGGATCGATGATCCACATCTCCTCACTGAGTGCTCCCTATGCAGTGTGTGATGATGCGCATACAGAAATGGGGGAAAAACCAATGGCATGGAGTCAGGATGGCCCAATCAGACCATCCCGACGCCATGAGAGCGTGCTGGCTCAATCACACAGGGAAAATCCATTCCTGGTCTGTAGCAAACCTGTTTGCTACCAGACTTTCCCTAGTGTTCTTTTACTCTGCTTCTGCGACAGAGCAAAACAGGTTGCCCACGAGTGTGGGATGCTTCTCAAAATTATGCGTCTGATTGCGCCCTTAAAATCCACCTGGCATTCACGCCTATGGTGTGGCTAATTCTGCATGTGATCGCAGCCTAAGGGTACATTTTAGTTGTTGTTTTTAACAGCCTGCTGAAAGAGTCCTCATGCTTTTTCTGATTTGGTTTTGTCAACTAGAGCAAACAGTGCTTGTTACATATTCCAGTGGGTTTGCTTGGTATAAAGCAGTTTCAGACATGTTTCAGATGTTTATATATGTATGTATGTTATACTGTAGAGTTAGCTGAGGTTTTCAGACTTTATCCATAAGAAAAATGAGCAGCACTACAACTAGTGGGGAAAAGTAAAAGGGCGACACTCAAAAAAGAGAGATGAGGAGGAATGCAGAGAACCAAAATGCTTACACAGGATGAGGGAGTGCATAATTCGGTGACAGTAGAGTAGATGGGGAGAGTCACACAAGGGTAGAATGTGGGGGGGATTAGCAGTCACCATATGATAAAATCATCAGAAGTACAAAGCTACCACTGTAAGGCTTTTCACTTCTTCCACTAGGGCTCCTGAGCCATTTGACATTTCCACATCACTTATATTTTATATATAGCATTTATATGTAATTGACACCAAAGCAATGTTAAAAATTGCAAAAATAAATTGGTGCAGGAAACAAAAAATGGCATGAAAATAAAGGTTCACAATCACAGGTACAATTTTCACAAGGGGAAAACATAAAGGAAAGTGATTTTTGGACTGAAAAAAATGGTGCTGCAAAATTCAGTAGCATCTCTAAAGAGGAATCAAGGAAGAGTTCACATCTACCTGATAATTGCCTGTACCTTGATGGAGGCAGCAGGGGAACATTTCTGCCATTTAAAATTGCAGTTAGGAAACAAGGAAATAAAATGATAAAGAAGGAACATGTCCCTCATCTTTGCTATTTATCTGGCTATGCAACGAGAAGCTGGTAAACATAAGTTTTATTCATACAATTTTTAAATCTCTTTTACTGGAGCCTACTTGCTTTTATTTGGAATTGATTATTTCCTTTGTCCTTAATAATGTTGTTCCCATAGTATAAACTAAGATGGGTAGCCATGTTAGTCTGTCTGCACTAGCAAGAGTCTAGTAGCACCTTAAAGACTAACAAAATTTGTGCAAGGTAAGAGCTTTTGTGAGTCACTGCGAATTCACTGAAGACCACAGTGTTAGAATATGCATGAACCACAAACTTAGTATCGGTTTTGATTTTCTTATAATTTCCCAGTCTGCATGATAGTATTCCTCCATCCTGAAGCTGTCTAGTGTTTTCTGTATGAAAAAGGACAATTTGTAGAGGAGCATTTGCACAGCGTCAGGAAGAAGAGAAGATACTGAAATCCTTCCCTCTCTGCTGGTTTTCCTTTGCAATCCCTGCTTCCCAGCTTCTTTTCCACAGACAAGTCTTGGAAGCATGGTTGGTACAAGTAAAGCCACCCAGCAGGTTTGTAAAAGCTGTGATTGGAGGGAGACACTGCCCCCTGCCTACTTCTTTCCTCCTGCAAACTACATCAATGGGAAACACATGGCTCAGAATATAAAGCTTGCTGTCCAGTGTGTGATTCTTTCTTTAGTTTAAATTCAGCACCGATCATAACAGAAAGAAGGCGTGGTTGTTCATGTACTTAAATTTGTTTTAACTGTGCAGAAGCATAAATGTATATAACAGATGGATGTAACTATAAAAAAGCAGGACAATCAAGTGGATCTCAGTGAACTATTATAGAAAGATGAGATCAGTCAGAACTAGATGCCACAACAGTGAACAAATACAATTCAGGGAGGTGCCATGGCTCAGTGGCAGAGAACCTGTTCACCATGCAGAAGGTCCCAGTTCAATTTCTGGCAACTCCAGTTTAAAGAATCTGACAGTAGGTGATGTGAAAGACTTCTGCATAAGACCCTAGAGAGCCACTTTTAGTCTGAGTAGCCAATCCTGACCTTGACGGACCCAGGGTCTGATTTAGCAGAAGGCAGCTACATGTGTTCAGGTGTACAATTCATCCACTGTATGTTCCCATAATATACTTTTATGTCAAATAAACTGCAAAACAAATATGGTGTTAGTACTACTGCTTGAAACCCTGATTTTAGATTGTTTCAGTTCAATAACAGCAAATATAAACAGGATTAAGCACAATTTTGTTATTTTATACTTTAGTCAATGTCATTTGAAGCCAATCACCTCACAGTTCCAGCTATAAGATGGCTTGGACTCCTTCCATCAGATTTCGACAGGTTAGTTATTTTCCTGAAGAAAGATTTTGTTAACCAACAAAGAGTCTGCTTTAAATACCATAAAACTGGGGAAATTCTACTGTTTTATTTTAAAATACACATTGGTAGATGTTGTTAAGAAAAGTCTCTTAAGACTCTGAGTGCCTTATCTAGCTACAAGAGTCCAGCCAGAAATTAACTGAAGATCCAGTTCTGTGTTAGCCTATCTATGTATTACTATATTCTGTAATTTTGAACTGCTGTTTACAACTAATTCTCCATTCATATGTGACACTCAAAACCAGGTATTTGTCATATCTACAATTAGACAAGCACAAAAACATTTCACACATAATTCAGCACTATTTATTTATTTTATTTATTTATTATGAGATTTATACCCCGTCCTCCCCGCGGGGTATAAGAATTTTGTCTGCTGTTTTTCCCCTCAAAAGCAAGTTTAAAATTCCTAAGAATGCAATGAAAGACTGAAATGTGTGGGACAATGTCTGGTGAAATCTAAAAAGCTAACAGAGCTAAGCAGGGGCTGAAGCTTCAGAGCTCTGCAGATCTGTTTTCTCCTCCCCATAACTAGCAGAAGCACAATAAATTATGCAACACAATAAACACATGCAAATAGGCATTAAGTACACACAGCTTGTGTTATCGATGCAACAAACATGAAATTAAGCAAACTGCAGAGCACGATGGAAGACAGGAGGGGTTGCGAAGAGTCAGACTCAACTGCGCGACTGAACAACAACGACACACACAGCTTAGATTATGGTAAGAGACATCACGTCCAGGCAAGTAGGGCAGCGAGTCATGGCACAAGAGGGAGGAAGGCTTCAGGCTTCCCCCCATGCTGTTTTGCAGGTGAGGAAATAGCCTTTGGATGCGTAGTTCACCATGCTGGGAGACTGTATATCAGGGCTGCCAATCTCCAGGTGGGGCCATGATCTCTAGTCTATAGAGATCAGTTTCCCTGGAGAAAATGGTAACTTCAGAGGGTGGGCTGTATGGCATCGCATTCCTACTGAGTTCCCTCCCCTCCTCAAACTCTGTCCTTCCTAGGTTCCACCTTGAAATGTCCAAGAATTTCCTGCCCTAGAGTTGGGCTATATGTTATACTGTTAACTACATATCCCCTACAATGTATAATTTGTCCCCTTAATCTCTCTGGATTTCTTTTACAAAGCAATGTCTCACTATTATTATTTGAACATGTTGTAGGTCACAAAATTACTATTTTTAAACAGTCTTGAAGAATAAAGTAAAAATAGCCAAACTATCTGCTTTTTAGGTTGAATATTCCTAAGAGTGCACTGATTCCACTGACTAAACGAGACCAAAGTAAGCTAGCCAGTTTGCAGATGAGACCTTACATTTCTTATCACCCAACGTGGAAAAAAGAGGTATGTATAAACCATGTTTTTTAAAATCTGTTTCTTGTATCTTGAGTACTCCAACCAATTATCTTCAGTTTGTGGAAAGCTCTGCAGATATACAGAGAGGTTTTTGATGGTAGGATGTGGACTCAAGGGAGCACTGCTTCCAGCCTGACATCCTGCCTGGTGGAAAATTGCCCCTGGATTTCCTCTTCTGTTTCTACTCAGGAGTGGGGGTGTCTTACAGTGTCTCTGGGTGGGCTAATATGCCTTCACACACTTGGCAACCCATTCTGCCCCTTATAGCCCAGTTTTGATTGATGTGGATCCTTTAAAGTTGATCTGATTGTGAAGTACCTCAGTTATATGCATGTTAGTGACATCATCGCTACTTATTTTGTAAGATATTTTGTCAATTCTTTCCAGAAATCACCCCTTTCTCTCTGATATTTAAAACATAAAGAACACCTCCCAGCACAGTTGAGACACAGCTTAAGGTAGCATAACTATAATCATCTATATATCTGTTTCTCAACTGTGAGCAGACCTGCAGATATCTAAATCCATGGATTGGGCCCACAAGAACATAAGAACATGAGAGAAGCCAATGTTAGATCAGGCCAATGGCCCATCCAGTCCAACACTCTGTCACACAGTGGACAAAAACACCAGGTGCCATCAGGAGGTCCACTAGTGGGGCCAGGACACCAGAAGCCCTCCCACTGTTGACCCCCCCCCAAGCACCAAGAATACAGAGCATCACTTGCCCCAGAGTCCCTATCTAAACCTTGTGGCTAATAGCCACTGATGGACCTCTGCTCCATATATTTATCTAATTCCCTCTTGAAGCTGTCCATGCTTGTAGCCGCCACCACCTCTTGTGGCAGTGAATTCCAAGTGTTAATCACTCTGGGTGAAGTAGTACTTCCTTTTATCCTTTCTAACCTGACCGTTCAGCAATTTCATTGAGTGCCCATGAGTTCTTGTATTGTGAGAAAGGGAGAAAAGTACCTTTTTCTCTACCTGCTCTGTCCCATGCATTATCTTATAAACCTCGATCGTGTCTCCCCTCAGCCGTTGTTTCTCCAAGCTAAAGAGCCCCAAGCACCTCAACCTTTCCTGATAGGGAAAAGTTCTCCAACCCTTTTATCATTCTAGTTGCCCTTTTCTGCACTTTTTCCAAAGCTATAATATCCTTTTTAAGGTGTGGTGACCAGAACTGTACACAGTATTCCAAATGAGGTCGCACCATTGATTTATATAGGGGCATTATGATATTGGCTGATCTGTTTTCAACACCCTTCCTAATAATCCCCAGCATAGCATTGGCCTTTTTTATTGCAGTCACACACTGTCTCGACATTTTCATTGAGTTATCTACTATGACTCCCAGATCTCTCTCTTGTTCAGTCTCTGCCAGTTCAGACCCCATCAATGTGTATTTATAGTTAGGATTTTTGACTCCAATGTGCATCACCTTGCACTTGGCCACACTGAACCCCAAGGAGAGGAAGGAAATTATTCTTTAAATGTGAGGGGATACCCCCCCCCAGGTTTGCAGAAAAATGTAAAAAAAAAAAAACATCACAGGGGTTTAATTCCCCCCCAAAAAACTAGTAGTGTTGTCTGCACCTGTGCAGCGCTTATACTCCTGCACCCAACATGCTGCTAAGGCAGTGAAGCTGCAGGTGGGTAGAGGAGGAGTTGCCGTTGCCATTGAGGCAGCAAAGAGGCCAGGTAAGTAACTGAGTTAGCAGCTGAGGCAGTGAACAGACTGGGGGCAAAAGATGAAGGGCTGCCGCTGCCAAGGCAACAAAGCTGCTGGGCGGTCAAGCAAGGTGCCACCACTGGACAGGAGAGAGGCCAGGCAAGCAGCTGGCAGAGCCGCTGATGCAGCAACACACAGCAGGGGTGAGCAGTAGCCACCACAGCAGAAAAGAGGCCGAGTGACTGGTCAGGCAAGCTACTGTTCAATAGCAGCCACCTCATAAAAGCCAGTGTGGTGTTATCAGTTCAGACTAGGACCTCAAATTCCCATTCTGCCGTACAAACTCACTGGATGACCTTGGGCCAATTACACATTCTCAGCCTAATTTAACTCACAGGTGGGGCAGATTAGCCATTAAGAGCACCAGGACACCTCCCAGTGGGCCAGTGGCCTCCCCACCACCACTTGGGCCAGGCCAGCTGAATCCAGCCTCCCCAAGCCCCATGCAAGGCAGAGGATGCATCACCCAGTTCATCTGAGGCAAGGTCGGGGAGATGGTGTCTGTTCCACTGGAGGCCTGTGTGAAGCAAGACATGGGTAGCGGCAGCCTGGCTCAGCCCAATTCAGTGGAGTCCCTTGGCAGCGTCCAGCTTGGTGGATGCCCATGCAAATCAATAGGCAGAGCCTGGCTTAGCTGAACCCCATGCGAAGCAATATAGACATTGGCACTTGGCCAAGCCCCACGTGAAGTAAGGCAGATGGTGGCGCCCAGCTTCTCCCGAACAAGCCCTGGGTGGGATGAGGCAGACACTGCTTAGCTGAGCCCAAGGTTGCCTGGCTGAGATGAGGGAGGCATTGCCCAGCCCTTGCCCGGCATGCCCGAAGCAAGGATAGTAGTACCCAGAAAATTGGTTAGGGTGGCTGCCCTTCCTTCCTTCCTTCCTTCCTTCCTTCCTTTCTTCCTTCCTTCCTTCCTTCCTTCCTTCCTTCCTTCCTTCCTGAGAGTCAGGATTAGCAAACTGCTTCTTTCTCTTTTCCTCCTTCCTTTGGGGCAGGGCCAGGGTGATCGGGGGGGGGGAGGGCTTTGTCCAGAGTTTTCACTCCCAGTCTGGGATAGTGTTTGTATACTAATGGTGACCGCACACACGGTCACCTTTCCACGTGGCCAGGCGGACTAGCCTAGCTTCGCATCCCTAGACAACAGAAGAAGAGGATCCTAGAACCAGCCTATCGGCTCGCCCGGATCCTCAAGGGAACCTATGGCTGCAGTAACTTTGTATATAATCCTATCACGGGTGTGGGTGTGTATGTTGGGTGTGGTTTGTACTTGTATTTAAAGCAGCCTCTGGCTGGCCACTGTATCTCAAGTTTTCCTCATTCTGACATAAAGTATGAGCTGAAATCACTACGCTATGCTTCAGTCTCAGTACTTTATAGATAGCTAGACTGCTACTAGGCTTTTTCTGAAGAAAAAAAAATGGAGGAGAGGGAAATGATGTAAGCTGTTTTGCGTCCCCATTGTGGAGAAAGGTGGGTTATAAATGAAGTAAATAATAAATATAGCTGAAGATGGGGCAGATAAAAGGTAGGTTGTTGAGTGGGTAGGAAGAAGAGAAGGAAGCAGGAAAGGGTGAGAATATGGGGGTTGCCGGGAGAAGGGAAAGAAGAAACAGTATGGGAAGGTAATACAGGGTAAAATGAGATTTCCCCCCCCCCCCGGCCCGTCCTGTGCTCTGCAGCCCAGCCCAGCCAGGTCTTCTCTGGAGCAGGGCTCACAGGACTAGAGAGCAAAACTTGGGACCGTTAACAAGTGCTGGCAGCAAGGAACTGGGGCTGACACTCAGGCTTGCAGCTACTGGACCAGTTGATCATGAAAGACAGCCTTCTCAAGCCTCAGCCCAAATAGGCTGGGAAGTAATCAGGCTCAACTGCCCTGCTGGTAGGTGTTCAGCTCCTGTGGCTGCACTGTGCTTTGGCCAGGATCCTTTGAAGGATTGTTGTTCTTACTGCCTGGCTCTGGGATGGGGTTGCATGCAGCCAGTCAAGCACTGCCTCCTTTGGGTCACCTTGGCCTGCCCTAGGCCTTTTGCTACCACCATTCCTGCAGCATGAGAGTGTCCCCTGGTGGTCATTTTAGGGGCCAGTGGTGAGTTATCCCTTGGAGACTCTGATGGGGTGTGGGTGTGTGCTCTGGCTCTGCTGGAACATTGGCAGCAGGCACATTAGCAGTTTTGGCCTCCTCGGTCTCTTCTCTCGATGGCTCTGAGTCAGAGTCACTGGGCTGGGCAGAGGAGGCCATCACACACACACAGTTTGCGCTGGAGCCATCCTTCCTGAGCTAAGACAAAAATGTGAGCTGGAGGCTAAAAAACTGTGAGCTACCTCACCCTAACTCCTTAAGCTTACATGAGAAAAGTCCAGTGCAAAGAGGTTGTGTTAGTTGATGAGTAAGATGTTATGTTGATCTTTTAAAGTCAACCCTTTTATCTCTTCCTGTAACCTACTGGAATTATATTCTTTGGCTTACTTCTTTTTTAAATACAATAAAATGTATATAAAGACAATAAAAAAGAAGGGGGGAGAAAAGCTCATGCTAACTCAGGTTAGAGGGAACACTGAACGTAAGTCCTTGCAGGTTGTGCACTGTGCAACTAGGCTCCACCCTGCGACTGGCATTGTGCAACTGGCCCTACTTTTCATGGGTAGAGGCTCCTGGGGTAGGGAAGGAGGGAAAACTGAAAACAGATAAATGTAGGTTGGCTATTGGGTGGGAAGGAGAGAAAGAGGCAGGAAAAGGGGAGAGGTTATGGGGGCTTTCAGGGAAGGGAAAGCAGAAATAGTGAGAGGGGGAAATGAGATGTCTCTTGCAAGTCCTTGTGGATTCCCACTAGTCAATATATCTACTTCTCAACATAGCCTATCTGAAGACACTTACATTTGGATATTGGGGCCATGAACAGACAAGACAGATCTTTCTGAGAGCTGAGACCTGAGAAAAGCTCCAGGTTTGCAGAAAAAACTGAAATCCTTAAAAAAACCACTACATAGAGTGTTAGGCAAAACCCCCAAAATAATAAGAAAAAAAGTGTCCTCTGCAGTGACCATTGGGTTTTATTTATTTATTTTTTGCTAGGGAACCACAACAATATTGCCAGCATGCAGATCTTAGTTTCTGTCAATAAAGAGCCAGGCCTTTGAGGAAGGACTCAGTAGGACCAGGCATGGCAGCAACAACTAGCAGGCTTCAGCTGCTCACTGCTATTCAACTGCAGCAACTGTATGAAAACCAGTGTGGTGTAGTGGCTAGAATTTCAGATTAGGATCTGGAAGACCCAGGTTCGAATCCCCACTCTGCCATGGAAGTTCACTGTGTGACCTTGGGCCAGTCACACACTTTCAGCCTAACCTACCTCACAAGGGTATTGTGAACATAAAATGGAGGACAGGGGAATAATATAAGGAGCTTTAGATCTCCACTGGGGGGAAAGGCAGAATATGAATGGAGTAAATAAATAATAAACATAGCTGAAGATGGAGACAATGAAAAGTAGGTTGGCTGGTGGTTGGGAAGGAGAGAAGGAAGTAGAGAAAGGGGAGAAGATATGGAGGCTCCCAGGATAAGGGAGAAAGGAGATAATAGGGGAGGGTATCTGGAGGTAATGAGACACCCCCCATAAGCCTTTGTGGGTCCTTCACTTGTAATACCTGAATTGACAGGCCATGGTTTGTGCAATTGTAATCAATCAACAAAGAATCAAAACCCATTATTTAAGCGGGCTTTGCAAAAAATGGCTTGGACTAATTGCAATTTTCTGTGTTCTCTGAATGGGTTGCCCATAGTTTTTCTAACTATTCTACGTCCAAATGTTGCTGTACTATAGAGATGAGAGCAAACTTATGAATGTAGAAGTGAACATATATAAGAGCTAAGAGATTAGCAAATAAATGCAGGCAAAGGAGTCTTTGACATGTGTTGTGTATTGATATGAACTCGTCAGCACTAGCAAGACCCATGTGGTCAAGCACAGCTTCGGGTGTGCGAACAATAGCCGGTTCGGATCCTAGGGCAGACCAATAGGATTGTTCAGATCCTAGAGTAGACCTGTGATGGGCTCCTCCACTGTAAATAGCCTATCACTGGTATTGGGGTGTCTGTTGGGTGTGGGGTACCGCAGGGATATAAGCAAAGCTCGGACCTCACTAGTTTGTCTTTTAGTTTCACTATCTAATAAAGCATTAGCTGATCACTATCCAACATGTCCGAACTCAGTACTTTACAACATGGGAAAGGGATCTTGTGGTTTCCCCATTGCTGGTGCAGCTGCAGTTAAAGTACAGCAGCACTGGGGCTTCCATGTGGCAGCTTTCCTGCAGCTTCCCTCCCCCAATCCCCTAGCAATGGGCATCCCACACACACACCTGGGCCATCAGGGCTTTTGCAATTCAAAAACAAAATCAGTACTTGAATATCGTTATATCAACATACTATTACAACCAGGGGTCTTTTTGGGGGGGAGCGCACAGGAGCGCAGCTCCGGGAGCTCAGGAGCCAAGCCCCGCCCCCAGCCGGCGTCCCTGGGAGTCTTTCAGGCAGCCGAATGTCAATTTCAGCTCCATTATATCCTATGGGCCATTGAAGTCAATGGTGAAAACATAGGGTATATTCTGGGGGCTGGAGGGAGGGTTTGAGGGAGGGCTCCAAACTCACAGGGCAGCTGGTGGAGACTCTCCCCAAGATACCCACCAAGTTTCAAGAACATTGGACCAGGGGTCCAATTCTATTGGCCCTCAAACAGGTTGCCCCTATTCTCTCCATTGTTCTCTATGGTGGGAAAACAAGTTATTTTTTTCCCACAATAGAGAACAATGGAGGAATAGGGGCAACCTGTTTGGGGGCCCATAGAATTGGACCCCTGGTCCAATGTTCTTGAAACTTGGTGGGTATCTTGGGGAGAGTCTCCACCAGCTATCCTGTGAGTTTGGAGCCCCTCCTCAAACCCCCTCCCTCCAGCCCCCAGAATATACCCTATGTTTTCACCATTGACTTCAATGGCCCATAGGATATAATGGGGCCGAATTGCCATCCTTTCGTTCTCTCTTTTTCCTCTTTCCCTCCTTCTTCTCTTCTCTTTCTTTCTTTCCCACCTTCTTCTCTTTTCTTTTTTCCTTCTTTCCCTGTTTCCCTCCTTCTTCCCTCTCTTTCTTTCCCTCCCCTTTCCTTCTCTTTCTTTCCCTCTTTCCTTCCTTCTTTCCTTCTCTCTACTCTCTCTCTTTCCTCCTTCTGTGGCCCAACTCTCATGAGAAGGAGTTTAAACTTTAAATGCCTTCTCTCTTAGCTCCCCCACCCAGACCAGCTGGAGAAGGGAAGGGGAGGCTTTTGAAGATGCCTCCCCCTTTTGCTTCCCTTCTGACATCACTTCCAGTGATGTCAGGGGGCGTGGCATATGCTAATAGCCTAATAGCTCATTAGCATACCATATGCTAATGAGCTCCTGCAGCTCTTTTTCTACGAAAGGACCCCTGATTACAACTATAGCTTAGCAGATTCTATGAATTCCCAGGTGTTTTTTTTAAGTAAGACTCAAGTCCCTACGGTGCAAAGATATGCTATTTTTCTTGTATCTCTGCAAGTGAAGGTATTAGAGACTTTTTAAAAATGAAAACTGAGAATTTAGAGAACCTGCTACATCTACAATGGTCTATCGATATAATAATATTCTAGGTACCAATCTTTTAAAAAATTAAAAGCCCAAGTGGTTGGGGGGATGAAGTGGTTGGGGGGATGATATGGAGCAGAAGTCCATCAGTGGCTATTAGCCACAGGGTATAGATGGGAACTCTCAGTCTGGGGCAGGTGCTGCACTCTATTCTTGGTGCCGGAGGGGGCAGCAGTGGGAGGGCTTCTGGTGCCCTGGCCCCACCGCTGGACCTCCTGATGGCACCTGGTATATTTTGGCCGCTGTGTGACAGAGTGTTGGACTAGATGGGCCATCGGCCTGATTCAACATTGGCTTCTCTTATGTTCTTTATGTTCTTATGAAATGGATTGTAGCATGTGGCACCAACAAAGGTAAACTATCTTTTATGATGTGAACCAGTCAGTCTTCAACAGGCTATATCATATTTTTGCTGTGCTGCAGTGACTCCTCTGGATCCTTTAAAATTGTTCATCATATATGCTAAAATTTAATTTTCAATGCTTTTCTTTTCAGCTAGATATTATGGCAGTATCTAAAATGAAGGCTGAAATCCAAGCTTTGACTTCTTTTTCATCAGATTACCTATCCAAAGTCTATTTGCCAAACAAACTGCAGTTTGGTGGATGGATATGAATATTTAGACAATCTTTCAAAAGGCAGGTTTCACTCAGAGCTCTTAAAACAGGCTTCATAAAAATGGCAGTCATTCTGAATGAAACACTATGAAGATATTCAGTTTGGAATTTTGAAAATGTTTTTAAGAATTTCTTCTTGTACGTCTTTATAATTTTTTTTTACCTTTGTCCTCACCTGTGTTTGTACTTCAAAGGTGTTTTAAGTTTAACATGTATTGATCACATGTTTTGATCACATGTAATACAAATAAAAACCTTACATTTCTGATTTAAAACTTTGATTAGTTTTCATGATCTAAACATGAAGTAAACTTCACTTACTTGACCTAACACTGAATATCCAATCAATCCAGTTTTAGCAAATCAAGCTACATTTTCAATGTAAAGCAGAATAACAATACCGTACATTTTAGACCTTATTTGTCATTATTTATAAAATTTTATATCATTTACCAGTTGCATGCAAAGGAATTTCCAGCTGTCCTGTTCAAAAACAATTTGATTTCTTTCACTTGTGGAATTATTACTTTTACTTATCACAAAAACAATAAATGAAGTAAAATCAAGTGTGTATTTGGCTGGGTGGAGAACAGGTCTGCCCACCCCAGTCCACTATATTGGTAGACCTGGTGTTGGACCGTCACCTTGTGCTGAGCCTTCCAAAACATACCAGCACTTAAAGGGGGGGGGACTCTTGCAGTCTGCTTTGGGTTTTTTTTTAGTGAAATATGACAACCAGCATTACAGGTCAAGTATAACAGAGGTGGAACAATCACTGTCAGAACCCTGCCTAACCTAAAAAACAGGAAGTTACTTAAATGTTATCAACCTGTGCAAACTACTTATCCAAATATTTATATCCCACTTTTCCCTGTGGCTCAAGGCAGCTAACAAATGGTACTGAAAAGCATAATCGGGGTATGCAAAAAATATTCTCACCTCAGTTGTAGCTTATGGGGACCATTATAGTCAATAGGCTCCATAGGCTATAATGGGGAATCCATCTGGGGCTCAGGGGTGTGTGCTTTTTTTTTAGGTAGATGCATCAAATTTGCAGAATAGCTGCCTGTGCTTCTCCTCAAGCCCCCCCCCCAATTCTATGGGCCTCAAAAGAAAGTGCCCCCATCCTCCATTATTTCCAATGGTGGAGAATATGCCTTGTGAGCAGCAGCAACCTGTTAAAATTTTGTGTCCCTGCAGCCCCTACCACAGTTTAGAAGGAACTATAGGCCTGGACTCTGGATTCTTGAGCAAGTGCCCCCACCCCATCACTGGCAACGAGGGACTGCGGGTATCAATTACACACACCGGTTTTCTCTATAAGAGGTGGTTATGTACAGTACTTGGTAGGAAACGGGGGGGGGGGAGAGACGTATATTCACCGTGCCCTCAGCCACCTTTCCTAAGCCCGGCGAATAATTACGCTTCTCTATAAAGTTTTACTAGAAGACCACCAGCCAACACTTCAGGCGGCCAAAGCCCAAATTTAACTCCAGGCCACTGCCTTTATTTAGAATTACCGCAAACGGTGCATATAAACTAAGGACACGCTGCTGTTTGCACACTGTAGCAAATTAATATTCCCCCCCCCCCCCCAAGCACGCGCGGAAACGACCAGCGTAAATCCTAATCATTAAAACAGACTCCCATCTTTGAGCAAATATCTCCTCATCTTTCGTCGACAGGAGCGCCGGGAAAAGCTCCCCCCCGGTCGTAGCCTCTCCAAGCCTCATGCCCGCCAGCAAGCCACGCCCACCGCCTTGAGCCACGCCCGCTCTTAAGCCGCGAGCGGCCGCCGGTGCCTTCTGCGAGTTCTGATCTGAGCGGCGCATGCGTAGTGAAGTGAGGCCTTGTTCTCCGTTGGTCCTCTCCGGGCTGGACGTTTTGTGTTGAACGGAGGGGGTGGTGGACGTCAGAAGGCGGGGAGGGTCTGTCCGCTGTGACCGCTTCCCGCTTCGCCCGCGGGCCGTTTCCTTCCGTGGCCACTGAACCGCCTCCTGGGTAAGCAGGGCGACCGAGAACGCCGCACGCCTGCCTGCCGTTTCCCCTCGTGTCTGCCTCCGGCGGCCTCCCCTGGGGTGGGTCCCTCGCCCGCTTTCCCCTCGGGCTTTCCTCCACCGAGCCCTCGCCTTCGTTGGCACTTGCGTCCCCCGCCTTCTCCTGCCTGGGAATCGTCCTGAAAGTTCTCCCACCTGGGCGGGCTCCCTCTGACATGCTCTAGCGAGGAAGATGCGGTTGGGGGAGGGGGGAGTGTAAGCAGGCTACAATAATCAGTCTGGTCGTACCTTAAAGGCCAAACAAATTTTATTCCAGCATGAGCTTCCCTGGACTGGAGCCCGCTTCTCCAGATGCTGTGAGTGGGTTTGGGTTTTTGTGTGTGTGTGTTTTAAGTTTCACTATTGTCTCTTGCAAATGTCAGGTCTGCATGGGCGGCCAGGAAGGCAAGTAAACATACATGCTGTAAGTAGGGTTACTAACACTGAGGTGGTGCCTAGGGTTTTCCTGGAATTTGACCTGTTTTTCAGACTACAAAAATCAGGTTCCCTGGAGCGGTGTCATAAAGTGTCATTATAACTGAGCGTCCTTCCCAAACGCTGCCTTCCCCAGACATCACACCCAGATCTCCAGGAATTTTCCAAGCTGTGTTTTGTAGCTAGCCTGAGAGTGATTCTCCCAATAAGCATGTTGTCGAAGAGGAGATTGGATTTACACCCTGCCCTTCACTGAGAGTCTCAGAGCGGCTTACAATATCTTTCCCTTCCCCTCCCCATGACAGACAACCTGTAAGGTAGGTGAGGCTGAAAGGGTTCTCTTGAGAACTGTTCTTGAGGGAACAGCTCTGAGAGAACTTGTGACTGACCTGAGGTCACACCAGCTGCTGAGTGTGGAGGAGTGGGGAATCCAACCCGGTTCTCACAGATTAGAGTCTGTGCTTCTAACCACTATGCCAAACTGGCTCTGTAAATAGGGGCATGGTGTGTATTTTGCATGTGCATAGAGCTTTGGTGCATGCAGACTGATCACTGGATTTCCCAGGGTTCAGACAATGTGATGGCCGTGTATACTGGGAGAAGTGCACTCTTGTCTGATGTCTTGAAAGAGCTTCTAAGTGTTAAACCAGAAGTCCAGCGGTACTTTAAAGTCTGATTAGTTTTATTTGGGCATGAGGTCAGCTTTGATTCATAGAAGCTCATACTGGAATAAATGTTAGTGTTTTAAGGTACCACTGGGTTTGTGGTTTTAATTTGCTACAGTAGACTAACATTGTTACCTCTCCAAAATGTAGTATTTCCCCTCCCATTACAAGTGTTCACTAGTTTAGTGTAACTAGTGAAGTATCTGTATTTTGCTTGATTAGATCTGAATTTTATATAATTACACTTCAGCTGGTACATCCTGTGTTTTCTCTTCCATTGTGTTTGGTTTATTTTTCCATACTACTAACTGTCCAGTGAGGATCAGCTTATTGCATCTAAAGAACTGGACTTTAGTCCATGAATGCTTATGCTGGAACACAATTTTGTTTGTCCTTAGGTGCCTCTAGGTACCTGTTTATTTTCATGTTGCGACCAACTAAAAACTACTGCTCTGAAATTTTTAGGAGACTGGGGAACCCTTAAAACGTGAACATTTGGGGAAAAGAAGTTTTTGCTTTGTTTTGTTTCCTTGAGGACTCCCACTTTTTTCAGTAGAGAAACAGAATTTGGGGGAGTGCGGGAAAAAATCCTATGAAACAGATTTTTCTCTTTTTTTGATTTCTGTGAAGTGTATTAAGGCAGCAAAGGATGCAGCAGTTTGCAATTCTCTCTTGCTTTAGTAATGGGAGTATTTGCAATTTTGCGTGTAGACTTTTATGGAATTTCAAAGTATTGAACAGTATAAATGTGTCAGTTAATATATCTTTATATGTGAGCTGAGTTATAAATGATGCATTTTACATTGCTAAGGAACAAAATAGGCATAGGTTTGATAAGAAAGTCATTGTGGCATATATTTAACTCCCCGCCCCCCCCAATTTCTGTTTTTTCCAAGGAAAAATTGGGGGACATGTCTCTTCCTCTGCTGTGGTTTTGACATTTTTGATAATTCGATGTCCTGTATGACCCTTTCCTCAAAGAGTAAATGTTTCTTTCTGTGTCTGTCTCTGTTATTCACAGGGCCAATATGAGTTTGTTTGGGTCAACATCAGGGTTTGGAACTGGAGGCACCAGCATGTTTGGCAGCACTGCTACGGATAATCACAATCCAATGAAGGTATTTAGACATAATCTCCCCTCTGCAAAGAGTACTGGGCACAAACATTTATATTCCAATTCCAATAACCTTTATTGGCATACAGTAACTCTATAAAAGGAATAGCAGTACAATCAGCCCATATGTCAACGAAGGGAAACAGAATACTGCAGTTTGTAACATTGTATATAATAAAAATAATAGGGCAGGATGATAAAAATTTGAAACAGTAATCTCGAATATTGCAGTAATAAAACAGTTACAAAACAAAGCTTAACTATCCAAAGAGGATAGACACACCTTATCTCTCTCACTCACTCTTCATCTCCTTACCTCTTCCTCTTCCCTCAATTCTTTTCTCTTTTTCTTGGCCCCTGAGTACATTTGCCAGGAACTCTGCCACTTGTTCAGTAACTTCATGGTTTTTGTCTGCTATCAAGAATTCAACACCTCTCTTGGTCGCAGCCTTAGAGAGTTGAAGGAGGGGACTAATCAAGTGTGAACGTAGCTGAGTAAACAGCAGGCAGTTTAAGAGAATATGCTGAACAGAGTCAGGTTCTTTGCAGAGGCATCTGCAGAGTCTTGCCTCATAGGGGATACCCTTGTATCTCCCTGTGACCGCAGCCAAGGGAAAATATATTAAATCTGGCCAGCATAAATGCTTTGCATTGAAAAGGGATTGTTAAATTTGAAAAATACTGGGCCATTTAATATTTGCAGGGAAACAAGTCCCAGGAAATGGGGGGAACAAGTTTATCTTTATATAATATCTCCTTGTTTAGAATATAATGTCAAGGGAAACTGCCATGTAGGGTGATTTACAGTGGGGTTGGCTTGATTTTCTGCATTTCTTTCTGTTCGAAGTTTTGAACCTCTGTCAGAATTACAGTTTTAGTAGCTGTGCATATAGAATACTCTGACTTGTGTTCCAGGACATTGAAGTTACTTCTCCTCCTGATGACAGCATTGGTTGCTTAGCTTTCAGTCCACCAACATTGCCGGGTAATTTCCTTATTGCAGGATCGTGGGCAAATGATGTAAGTAACAAATTAAAGTGGGGTATTGAGGCATGCGATGTGCTCCTCTTACACAGCCTGTGTCAAGTACACACAGATTCTTGTTGGGGGCAAAATGTGGTAACCATTTCTTTTAAGTGAGTGACAGCAAGACAGCTGCCTCCCACCACCTCTGTCGGAGGAACTGAGTTTGTAATGTTCTACGGACAATATATGCAGACAGTTTTTAAACTTGCTTTTAATGGTATTGTTACTTGCTATTATAAAGAACTTATTAAATATAGATGAGGCAAAAACTGTAGATGGGGAGAAAATTTGAGTTGCAAGCTAAAGGGACCCTAATTAGAATACTCTTATCGTCAACTTGCAGATTCTAATGTAATAATTAGAGTGCAAGGTCAACGACACTAATTTATGTGTGCCTCTGCTGAAATTGTATAAGTAGGGAAATTTCAGAAGAGTAGTCACGTCAGGGAACAACCCATGCTTAACCTGGGAAGAAAGACCCTTTTCAGCACAGTAGGAGTGTCTTCTGAGTAAGAATGCATGGAGTCAGGCAGCCCATCACTTGTAACACAGTCAAAAATCCTTCAGCATCTTTGAAATAGATGCATTTATTGCTGCGTGACTTTCCTAGGGCTGAGTTTACTTCGTGACAAACTTCTTTAATTTTTGTTTTTGGGACACCTGAAGCTGCCTTGGCATACTTAAGAACAGTACTGTGAGAACCTCTGTGGGCCCAGTGAATGAGGTCCAACACTCTAGCTGTTGGGCACAGTGGTTCTTAGTGTGAAATTAAAGTTAAAATTCCAGCTAGAGCAAGGGATGCATTAAGAGGCCAGCGTTAATTCTCTTGCCTTTGTTCAAAATGGGAGTCATCAGGGATGTTTTAAAGACAAATGGTGCAAAAGCTTGTATAACAGTAAAGTGGTATATTGGTGATTCAGACTTACAACTTTTTTCCCCTTACATTTTAGGTTCGTTGTTGGGAAGTCCAGGACAATGGGCAGACTATTCCAAAAGCACAGCAGATGCACACAGGGCCTGTGTTAGATGTTTGTTGGAGTGATGTATGTCCCTTTATTTTTCAAGAAACATATCATAAATATGTTGAATATATCGGGGGAGGAGGGGGCAGGGATTCAAGGCCACTGACTTAAATTTTTGCTTTCTGGTTGGCATTATGTCTTCCTTTCTGTTGTGGTTTTTAAGCACGTGTCCACTTAAAACCAGAAGCATACTTCACAAGACAAGAAGGTTAAGCAACCCTTCTCAGTACTGTCACCGGTCTGAGGATAGATACACTCAGTGGCTATGTGATAGAGTACATATTAATTTATCTAGATTTGAGTCCAGTGGCATCTAAAAGACCAACAAGGTCTTTGGGGTATGAGATTTTGAGAGTCATATGAGATTTTTTCAGTCATATCTAACAAAGGGAGCTTTGACTCTTGAAAGCTTATACCCCCAAAATATTTTGTGTGTGCGCTTACATGCCTGGAAGTCACGGCAACTTCTGGTGACCTCTGGTGGGGTCTTGGGTGCTCCAGAGAGGTAACTTGATAACCCGCCTCTGCATCCTGAGCCCTGGTATTCCTTGGAGGTCTCCCTTCCAAATACTTGCCAGGATCGGTCCTGCTTAGCTTCTGAGATCTGAGAAGATCAGGCCTGCCTGGGCATTCCAGGTCAGGGCTTGTTGGTGTCTGAGGTGCTTCTGGACTTGAATCTAGCTGTTCTACTGCAGATTAACATGGTCACCCTCTGAAACAATATTAACTTGTCTGTTACTTGGGCAAAATACGTTTGTGTGCTTTATGCTGTGAGTGTTTTATGCAACTAAGCTTGAGCTGGTGTACTACCAGCTAAGTGCCCAACAAAATGCATTGAGAGGTTCTCCCCCCCCACAAACCAGCTGGGGTTGGGGGAACAGGTCCGAGGACTGTTGCTGTGGGAAGAGACATTTACAATACACACACACACACCACTTTTGATCTAAACCATTTCCATAGCGGCTGTTGACCCAGCAAGGAAAAACAGTCAAATTCAGTGCCACAAGGCATGAGGACAGCAAGTTTAAATGGCTTGAAAAGGCATTTAGAGAAATGGATGGAGGGGGAAGGTCTATCCATGGCTCTGTGTACTGAGGCCATGTACCACGAACCATGAGGATAGTTTCAGGTATGCAGCTCTGTTGGTCTGCAGTAGAACTTTAGAATGAGCTTTCAGAAGTCACCGCTCCCTTTGTCTCAGAAGCTCATACCTCCCAAAAATCTGGTTGGTCTCTAAGGTGCTACTAGACTCAAATCTAGCTGTACCACTAGCTGTAACGATGGGGGGCTAGTGTATTCATGTCTTGCTTATGGTTTCCTGGGGCTATCTGGTTGGCCACTATGAGAAATGGGAAGCTGGACTAAAGGGACCTTTTCACCTGATCCATCAGAGCTGTTCTTACACTTGTTTTGTTTTTGACTTTTTCCCCTCCTCTCTTCAGGATGGGAGTAAAGTGTTTACAGCCTCTTGTGATAAAACTGCCAAGATGTGGGACCTCAACAGTAACCAGGCAATACAAATTGCACAGGTATGTAGTGTCTAGAATTTTAATCTGTTTTCAGCCTCCACACATGTCCTTCCTCTGAAATGAAATGTTTATTTCTGATCTTTGCAACAGTGCTTCTGATAAAATATATTGGCCTTGATAAGCAATATAAAGAAAAGCATGTGCAGCTGTGCATATATCTTGACCGTGTTGTGGCTGTCTTCCTAACACTGCATCTTAGAACCGTCGGTTCTGCTTCCTTTGGGCAGCAGCTGAGTTTGCACTGCATTGATTAGCTGTGGTCTTTTGGTACCATGAACTCACCAGGGAGAAGTTTCTCTGTTCTGTAAATTATGTTTAAGGGTGCTGAATAAACTTTGAATTGTATAAGGCACCATTTGTGAGTTTCTTTTGTTTTCCAGCAAGGCCCGGTTAGCTTGCCTGAAGCATGGGAAGGGGAGGCAAGACAGACAGCTCAGTAATTAGCTGCTAAAAAGCATTTGTCAAAATACGGTGCATTGGGCAAGAAGGAGGTTAGCCTGCCTTTACTGCCTGGGACAGAGAAACCAGAGTATGTCTGTATGCCTCTCAATTAGCATAAAGAATAGATGATTCCACTTACGTTTTGAAATATTTTTTCCCATCTTATTCTAATTATAAAACAATATAGGATATTTAGAATCAGGAATAATATAAATACGACACATTTTCAAGTAATTAAACAATATAATTTGCTTGACTCCTATGTTTGCGTGTTATGTACCATCAAGTTGCTTCTGACTTAGGGATGAATTAATGATCTTCAAAGAGTCCTATCGCTAACTGCCTTGCAAACTGAGAGCTGTGGTTTTTGTTGTTGAGTCAATCAGTCTTATGTTGGGTCTTCCTCTTTTCGTGCTGCTTTCAACTTTTCCTAGCATTATTGTCTTTTCCAGTGAGTCTGATCTTCTCAGAATGTGATCAGAGTACACCTACTTCACAGGGTGTCTGTTGTGGGAGGGAGAAGGGAAAGGAGTTTGTAAGCCGCTCTGAGACTCCCTTGGGTAGTGAAGGGCGGGGTATAAATCCAGTTTTCTCTTCTTCTACTTCTACAATATCCTCAGTTCAGTCATTTTAGCTTCTGTGGAGAGTTCAGACTTGGTTTTATCTAGAAACCACTTATGTGTCTTTTTGGTAGTCCACGGTATCCATAAAATTCTCCAACACCATGTATCAAATGAATCAGCTTATAAACTTTATTGTCTATTTTTCACATCCATATGTAGTAACAGGGAATACCATAGTATGAATTATCTTGACCTTGGTTTTCAGTGACACTTACCTACATTTGTTGGATAAGCATATGGAGCAGAGGTCCATCGGTGGCTATTAGTCACAAGGTATAGCTAGGGACTCTGGGGCAAGTGATGCTCTGTATTCTTGGTGCTTGAGGGTGTCAACAGTGGGAGGGCTTCTAGTGTCCTGGCCGCACTGGTGGGCCTCCTGATGGCACCAGGTATTTTTGGCCACTGTGTGACAGAGTGTTGGACTGGATGGGTCATTGGCCTGATCCAACATTGGCTTTTCTTGCGTTCTTAGAGAAGGATCTTTTCCAGTTCCTTCATTGCTGTCCTTCCAAGTCTGTCTTCTAATTTCTTTGTTGCAGTCTCCCTTTTGGTTGATGATTGACTCATCTAACAAATACTTTCCCCTTATATTTAACCAAAATCGTCTTTACTATCAGTGTGTCTTTAAATTCTCCTTATAAACGTCATTCATTTCAATAACCTTTAATGGCATAAAATTATAAACTTAAAAGTTTACCGCAGAGCTACTTGCACAGCAATAGGTTCTTCATATTCAGTATCAGAATGAATGTAATTTTAGCCTATAATTACCCCTTCAATACTACTGAAAGAGTTTATCCTCAAAACACAGTGTTGCAGAATTGCATAATTCAAAAGTGAAAAAGGTTTCTTTTCTCTCCAGTCCAAAACCCATAAAAGGTTGGCACTGGTCAAAGAGAGGGTTTGGGGGTTTTTGCCTTCCCATCTCCCGGTGCTACCAATTCTGTCAGTTTTAGTAATTTCATCAAGTGCCAGATTTTCATAATCCAGTCTTTGCTATTCAGTCTTTGGGAAGATTTCCAGTGACTAGCAATTAAATATGCTAATCACCTTTTAAAACATTTCTTATCGTTCAGCACGAAGCTCCTGTTAAGACTGTCCACTGGATTAAAGCACCAAATTATAGCTGTGTAATGACTGGAAGCTGGGATAAAACACTCAAGGTAAGCTGTTTGATTTTTGTTCCAGGCAAGATTGTAAATATTTTCTGTATAACATCCAGTGTAGTATGGTGGTTTGAGTGTTGGGCTAGGGCATAGGAGGCCCAGGTTCAAATCCCCACTCGCCAAGGAAATCATGGTTATTCTCCCTCTGCCTAACCTACCTCATTGGATTGAAGGGGGTAAAATGGAGGAGGAGGAGGAGGGGAGAACCAGTGTGTGTGCCATCCTGAGCACCTTGAATGCATGGTGAGAAAAAAGGGTAATTAATAAATAAAAGTGTGTGGGGGGGCTGTTATTTATTTATAACCTAGTGGTTAAGGTGGTGAAGCACAACCTGGAAGTCTCCGGTTCAGACCTCAGTTCAGCTATGTGCTTGCTTAAGCAAGGCACTGGCTACCCACCCTGCCCCTGTACCTCATTCTGTGGTATGATGATAATTCTGGTCTCATTTGTACAGAGCTCCTGGAATAAGGGGTTTCATATAACTTGTGTATGAAATGTTCTGTGAAAACCACGGTGTAAATATGAAGGCTGAAAATGGTGCTTTTGATAAAATCCAGTGGGTAGCCATGTTTTTGAGTCGCTCATTGAGTTTGTCTTTGAGGTGACCTTTGAGCCAATACATGGACCTTCGTGAGCTGATCTGCATTAAGGATACAGAGCCGTTCAAAGCCATGTTGACACGGCCACTTACTGTTGATACTGGATTCATGGGTGGGGAGTCATGTCATGTCTTTAATTTTGTGTTTTGTTTTGGTTAAGTTTTGGGATACACGATCGCCAACTCCAATGATGACGTTGCAGTTGCCCGAGCGGTGTTACTGTGCTGATGTGGTAAATAAACTAGTTTTTATTTTTTTATTCAACTTATACCCCGCCCTCCCCACCAAGGCAGGCGCAGGGCAGCTTACATAAAATTCCTATAAATACACTTAAAACAGTCACAAATAACATCATCATAAAATAACATGACACTTCATGTAAAAATCCTAAAGTGCTGGAACGTGGTCTAATAAAGTGCGAGAGCAGAGGTTTCAAGTTTGCAGGACTACTTAGGTGGTGATACAATCCTGATAGTATTCTCACCAGTTCAGTTTGTTCGACTTATTTGTGCAGCGGGCACAGGCTGTAGGTGGTAAGGCCAGGGCACTCCTTGGTGTTGAATGCAGCTCCTTAGTCGAAAGCCTTCAGCTTTGGATTTGCTAGAAAGTATGCTGTTTTGCTGTTAGTACAGCATTTTACTTTTTTTCCCCTTTGTAATCAGTGTTGCTGTCGTAAAATATGTGTCATCCACAACACCGAGCAAGAGAAGGTTGCATAATAAATTGTATAGAAGGGGGTTGGTGTAATGGTTAAGTGTGTGGACTCTAATCTGGGAGAACTGGGTTTGATTCCCCACTCCTCCATATGCAATTGCTGGTGTGACCTTGGGTCAGTCGTAAGATCTGGCACAGCTGTTCTTGAAAAAAAGAGCAGTTTCTGTCAGAGCTCTCTCAGCCCCACTTACCTCACAGGGTGTCTGTTGTGGGGAGGGGAAGGGAAAGGTGTTTGTAAGCCGCTCTGAGACTCCCTTGGGTAGTGAAGGGTGGAGTATAAATCCAATCTCTTCTCTTCTTCTTCTTCATTGAAACAGTGTTGTGAACTAAAAGCTTCCTGGAGTTGCCTTTTCAAATCAAATTACCCTTTGCACTGTGTTCTACCGGTTAATTTTTGGTTCAGCTGATTATCGAAAGTGTTTTGTTCACTGGAATTTTTTCCCCCCAGGTATACCCCATGGCTGTTGTGGCTACTGCAGAGAGAGGTTTGATAGTTTATCAGTTAGAGAATCAGCCTTCAGAATTTAGAAGAATAGAATCTCCGCTTAAGCATCAGGTAATACCCGAATTTAAGAATTAGTCTCTTTTGTTTTCGGAAACGGGACCTTTTTTAAAAAAATGGGACAGGGAATTATGGAGGAAGCAATTTGACTTTTGTTAAAACTCAAAATATATTATTGACCTTTTTATACAATAGAAATATTTTGACCTTTTTATGTATTTGAAATGTTTTAATATAATAGGCCACATTCTAAAAGCTGTTTGCACAAATAATTCTGTCAGGAAGCAGAGACAAAATGCAGGAACACAACAGTTGCTGTCTTCCTTTTGACTCTAGAGAATTCAAAATACTCTCTCGTGAGAGAGGGGTCCAAGAAATTGAATGTTTTCGAACACGGTTGGCAGAATTCTTTATTAGAAGAAATTTTTTGTTACTTCACTGTAGCTCATAATTTATTTACCAGCTGGTGTAAATCAGTTGTCTTAACTATCAGTCACATTTTTTCCCCACTAAAATTCTCTGGTTCTTGTAGTTGCAAATACTGTCATGAAAGATGTACTCCTACAATAATGTCTTTCCCACCTGGTCAGTGTTCCCTCTAAGCTGTGCATGTGAGCGGCCACTCATTAACATAGGAAGCCCTGCTCAGCAGCAGTCTGGGGCCGCACAGGGTCTTGCACTGCCCACTGCCCATTTTAAGAGTACAGCAGTTATATTCTGCTCGGGATGTGAACTGCTCCGCTCAGAAGGGGGAAAAAATTAGAGCGAACATTGCACCTGGTCCTTTTAAGCGACTACTGAATGCTCATACTGTCCATTGAGACACACATGCTTCAAATGAATGTTTCATTTGTTTTTACCCCCTTCAGCATCCAGGTAGCATTATACTTTCCAAGAAACCAAGTAAAATTGATCGTCAAATTTCAGGCTCTGACACAGGCCCCCCCCCCCCCCCCTTGGCTATAAGTTAATCTTAAAGCATTAAACAAATTTGGCCCTCATAATCAGAAAATGCTCTCTGGGGCCTTAGTTCAGTATCTTTCATACTGTGCTGTGCCTGTAGCAAATGGGGTGACCTCTGTATTGACCTGTCTGAAATGCAGTCTCTTTCATTTAGCATCGCTGTGTGGCGATTTTTAAAGACAAAGTGAACAAACCAACTGGGTTTGCCCTCGGAAGCATCGAAGGAAGAGTAGCCATTCATTACATCAACCCGCCAAATCCGTAAGTGTCTTGAAACTCATTGTGAGCTGCTTGCTTTTGTCTTGCAGTAAATGTGGACTTTGACTTGCCGGAATACTTAATGTTGTAGTGTTGTGCAATATGGAACTTTAAAAGTTACATGCTTTTTTTCAGTGCCAAAGACAACTTCACATTCAAATGTCACCGTTCCAATGGCACAAACACATCCGCACCTCAGGATATCTATGCCGTAAGTATCTTCTAGTGCTGGAAACTCTGTGCACGAATTAGTGAAGAAAACTGATACCTGTAACTGAAATGTGGGCTGTGGATGTTTTTTAATACAGGATATTTTTAAATACAGAATGTGGCCATTTTCATGCTGCTGAAAGAGAACTCACCATCTAAATAGTCGCTTCCCCACGTCTGTTCTTTATGATTAGCCTGTTGTAATGAATGGGACCTGTTGAGCTTTGCAGGTACAACTCAGCTTGCATCTGAGTTCTGTGGGACTCAGTTGGCTTCTAGAGCACTGTTGGTGGTGGATAGTGTTCTCAGGTCCCAGCTGAGTTATGATGACCCCATGGAGTTTTCAAGGCAGGAGATGTTAGAAACGTACAAAGGTTCACATGCATTGTGTATGGTAACTGTGTATGCATCGTGTCACTGCTTGTTTAATGGGAAAATTTGTGTTACTTTAAAGGTAAACGAAATCACTTTTCATCCTGTCCACGGCACTCTTGCGACCGTAGGGTCCGACGGCAGATTCAGTTTTTGGGATAAAGATGCCCGGACCAAGCTGAAAACATCAGAGCAGCTGGACCAGCCAATATCTGCCTGCTGCTTCAACCATAATGGCAATATTTTTGCCTACGCTTCCAGTTATGACTGGTCAAAGGTAAGCTAGCGATGGCTAAAACATTAAGAGCAGCGTTGGAGAAATTCAGCAACACTGGTGGACTGAAGTGTCCACTAGGAGAAAGGAAGCTCCCAGTGCTGCAGCACTGTGTGGTAACACACCCGTAGCCAAACTTACCATGTGGTCTTACGCAGTTTTGAAACAAGCAGGCTTCTTTGGAATTCCCTATTGGAATAGAACTGGGAACATTTGCAGAGTGCAGTGAATTCAGTAATGTTCCAAAGGGAAAAAAATAAAATTTTGAGGGAGGAATTTAAATATTTTCTCTTTTAGAGTGAGCAAGATGCATTTTAGCATGGTGGCTATTTGTATGTGGATGTTTTGCTCTGCCTTGGCTTCCTTAACAGCAGTGCCCTTTTGGGGAACACCCGTATGACGTTGCCCTCGATTCGTCTACTTTGCTGCAGTCTTTCCTAACCTGGTTTGGTATGATCCTTTTGGGAAGATTGCATTTGGGGCAGCTTTAGATGCCCCGGAAGCAGGAAGATGTGTGCTTCTGCGCACATCAGCCCCGTTTTCCTTGCCTTGCCTGGCAAATGCCTTTCTCCCCATCTCTCACTAGAGGGCTTTTTAAAAGTGTTCTTCTAAACATCAAGAATTATTACACTGCTACAGTGGTATAATAGTCTAGTGCCACAATATGCTACTTCCCAGCTTGCTGGCTCCCCCCTTAACCCCCCCCCCAAGTCTCCTGTCCTTTTTATTGCAGAGTTTAAGGGGGCGGGGAATGCAGGCTGCACCTTTCCCCATAACTCCTGAACAAAAAGGGCTAGAGCAGTGGTTCTCAACCTGGGGCCATATGGCCCCCCAGGGCTATCTATAAACAAAACTTTGAAATAGCGACCTTCAAGTACAACACCTTTATTGACATATAAAATAGTTACCTTTATACCAGTAGGACAGGGGGCCACGGTCGGAAAAAGGTTGAGAAACACTGGGCTAGAGGCTTCTCTTTAAAAACAATGAAAATGAGGTCTTGCAGATTATGGCAGTACATCATTATAGTATCAGTGCCTGTTTCTTGAAGCCCTCTGATGGGGGGGAGGTGGCTGTGGGGCACAAGTAAATCAAGTGAAGGAAAGACCGCAGCATGAATGCCCCATTGTCACTGTGAATGTCTGCACTCACAGCAGCCATGAGAACGACACAGAGGATGGTCTCTGTGGTGGAAGCAACCAAGGCTTTATAAAATAGGTATAGAAGAGTGATTGAAAGCATAAGAATGCAGTGTAAGAACATCCTGTAGTGATACTCATAGCTGTGAATATGCATAGGACTGATCACTGAGCATTATTTCTAACATTTTCAGTGTTCATTTTAACATCTTAAATAGATGACCCTTACCCCTAGCTAGGTTACATCACATAGACCCTTCTATAGGTCAAAAATGTTGGAAAAACTGTGGCCAGGTTGGCAATTTCTTGCACTGTTGGTGGCAATGCCTGCTGATCAAAGAGCTTTGGCAGATAATACTGACGCAGATCTTTCTAATCACTGGACATGACTTACCTGCTTTGCCAGAAGCAGTTCCGTTAGGCAATTGGTCAGAATCCTACGGGAGACAAAACAAAAGCAGTGTTTATTTTAATTCTTTTAGCTGTCGCCAGAGAGAAAACAGGACCTACCTTACACATGTGGCCAAACAAAGTTTGGGAGCATTTCATTTATGGCAGAATTATGAGTCAGTCTATAATTCCTTATTTAGAAAATTACCCAAAAACTTTTCAGGCGACTTGGTATCCTGTAGTGGAATATTTATCAAGAAATGAAATTGTTCCAAGAAACTCAGAGATTGGACAACTCATAAATTTAATTTATAAATACCAAACCTGTTTCCCTGGACTACCTTTGCAGGGACACGAGTTCTATAACCCGCAAAAGAAGAACTATATTTTTCTGCGTAACGCTGCTGAAGAGTTAAAACCCAGAAACAAGAAGTAGTGAGTATCATTCATTCAGAGCGTCTGTTTCAGCACTGCCTTTTTGCTGTGTGCCACCGTTGGGTCTTCTGGTTGCCTGTTTTGGATCGGTAACTTGCTGCTCAGCAGGGACTCTGTAACTAATAACCAAGCACATTCTCATAGGCTGGGAAATAATCTTTTGAGTGACTTTGTTTTATGCTGCACCAGCGCTGCCGGACACGGGCGTGAAGATGTGTTGGCTTCTTTAACCGTTCTGGTAGCCCCGCATTGGACTGAGAAGCACCGCTTGTATCCTAAGTAACTGCTTGACAATAAAAGCATATTTTACAAATACTTCAGGGGAGAAATGTGCGTTGCTGGCAAACTTATTTTTTTCCCTTGCTTGAGAGCTCTACTGGGGATGGGGAAATAACCCAAAGGAGCCTTTGTTTGTTTCACAGAAATAGAAATTTTATTTTTACCTGTGGGCCACCTAGATGAAAACGTGTGCTTAAAATTTGTTGTGTCTTTTGTATTTTACATTGTCTTCACTCTCGTGAGTGTGCTGGGGCAAAGATCCCAGGTAGAGACCAAGTAGGCATTTATAACGATGCGTTCCAATACTTAAGTTTCAGTTCTACTTTTTCACAGTTGCCTCCCCATTAAGATAAAATGTCAGGGGGTGTTAATTTTGAGATGTGGGTGAACTACTAGGAGCTTGGGGCATTCTCTCCAGCCCTGTCTCGACAGCGGTAATGTCCTTAGAACTGTTCCGTGATTTTAACCTTGAGGCCTCGGTGTCAATTTAGACAGGACCTCAGAGTCTGCTGTTCATTTCCTCAGGTCCTGCTGTCTGGGCCACTGAGCATGCAGTGCAAAAGCTCCCGTCTGCGCCTGTGGTATCAAGGCAAAGGAAGCTATAGCTTCGAGAATGTTTTGTGTGAATGTGCCACATAATGCAACTACTGTGGTGACCCCTTTCGTGCCCTGCAGGGCTGCACATGCAGCTATTTCCAGAGGTCTTTCACATAGGAAGAGCCCCACCCCCACCCCCGCTGTGCCTGTTTCAGTATCTTTAAGACAGGCAAGCGTCACCAGGTGACCTGTGTGGGAGAAATTGTGTGGAGGCTTCTGTAAAGGTTCTCTAGGCCAGGTTTGTTCTCATGAGAAATGCCAAAAGATTGTCTTTTTAAGAAAAATAAAGCCGGGTGCCTATTTGTGTTCATAAGGACTGGAGGGGGAAATGAGGAGAACTGGAACTTGCATACCGAGATGCTTCTCGCTGTCCAAAATCTCTGTAAAACCTAAACGTTGTACGAGTTGCTACAAATGACATTAAACTGTTTATTAAATGCATATGCATGTAAAAAGTTGTCAATGTGCTTGGTAAGCTGAAAGGGATGCATTGGGGTCGGGAAATGGAGGCAGCTAAAACACTGAATTATTCATCAGTTGAATTTCAGCCAATCGTTCGTATGTGAATGAAGGGTTTCAGCTTCGCAGCATCTTTTACGAAATGCAAAGTGTTCATTCTGGGCTGTAAATTGGGCAGCCTCACTGTCATAGCCAGGTAACCATGCTACATGCTCAAGAGCACGTGTGTTTATACTCCTCTCCCGTTAGTAGATACATGCCCATGTCTTTTATATGCCGCACATCTCTAAGCTAATCCAAAGCTATGCAGGTTTCTGTCTTGGAGCTGGAAGAATCTCACATTACCTGTGCATACGCCACATTTCTGACCGTTCTGGGACAAATTGTGTCACACTGGTCTGAGACTAATTTGACCTTTGTTAGCTAATTCTGTCTGACTTCTGTGTCTTGCACCCTCCCCAGTGTAATTGGTGTCAGATGGACTTGGTGGGGAGGCTGCTGTCACTTTGAGGCTGGAAGCCGCTCCCTCACCGTACAGCCACCGATGTATGTGGCCTTGTAGACCAGATGGCATCGGCCTTCTCACCAGGGCAGGCAGATGTAGAATTACAGGCTTCAGATCCAAGTTAAATTCTGTGACAAATCCGTTCAATCTGTTCCCCAGGGCACGGCTTCTTCTGTGTCGGGGCTGTTGCTGAGCTTTGCAGACCTATGTTTCTGTTCTGATTATAAAACAGCATTTTTCATTTTTGCAGTTAATTCTCACAGCGATCAGTCACAGTCTAGCAGGTAAAGAGTGTGTGTGCGTGTGACCCATGCAAAGCAAATAATTTTTTGGCTTTAATAGAGCTGTTGCCTTGCTTGTCTGTGTAACAAACTTGACCAGGTACATATTTCCATTTTTAGCGAGTGGTGTTACATTTACATACAATGCGTAGTGAAACCCACAAGCAGTGCCTTGCTAACCATTCTGGGGACATACTGTAATGCAAAAGTCCGGGGGTAGTAAAACTGACCTTCCCTGCCAGTTTGGTGTAGTGGTTAAGTGTGCGGACTCTTATCTGGGAGAACCGGGTTTGATTCCCCACTCCTCCACTTGCACCTGGCTGGATGACCTTGGGTCAGTCACAAGCTCTGGCACAGCTGTTCTCTCAAGGACAGTTTCTGTCAGAAGTTCTCTCAGCCCTGCCTGCCTCACAGGGTGTATGTTGTGGGGAGGGGAAGGGACAGGAGTTTGTGAGCTGCTCTGAGACTCCAAGTGAAGGGGTGGGGTATAAATCCAGTCTCCTCTTCTGCTTTCTGCAAGGCATCTTAACAATGTATGATTTGAGTCCAGTAATACCTCAGAGACCAAAATAAATGTATGGCGCAACATAACATATGGTCCATCGGTGGCTATTAGTCACAAAGTATAGAGGGAACACTGTGTGTGGGACAGTGATGCTCTGTATTCTTGGTGCTTGGGGGGCACCAATGGGAGGGCTTCTGGAGTTCTGGCCCTGCTGGTGAACCTCCTGAGGGCACCTGGGTTTTGGTCACTGTGTGACGCAAAGAAGTGTTGGACTGGATGGGCCATTGGCCTGATCCAGCATGGCTTCTCTTTCATTCTTAACGAGCTCTGAAGAGAGCTTTGACTCTCAAAGAAAAAACCCTGAAAATCTTGTTGGTTTTTAAGGTGCTACTGGACTCGAACCTAGCTCTTCTACTGCAAACCAACACAGCTGCTCTCTGAAACTTAACGTCTGTTTCTTATGCATGCTTCAACTTGTTGTTGAGTGGCTTAGATATCCTTGAAGAGGGAAGCTGCCGTAAAATTCAGGGGCCCGTACACGTCATCCATTCATATATCCGCGCATAGCAAGATCTTTTCCTTTGTACGTTGGTTCTCCAACCAGCCCCGTGACTAAGTCCTCCAAAACTACCTTGTGAATCTGCAGCGAAGGTGACACTTGGCCCAGCTTGTATTTTGCTTCTAAATATGGTTTTCATTTTACCTCCTCTCTGTCGATATGCAAGAACAGTGAACAGAAAATCCACTACCCAGAGTTTTGTAGACTCATGGGCTGGTAGCTAATACCTGAAAAGCAGGTGAAGGAGCCTTGCTCAGATTTACATACAAATTACAGTTACATATGATATTAAACCTTTTGTGTATGTTTTCGGGGGTAGTCTTATATTCAGGGTAGTCGTACATTCAGGGTGTTCTTCGTTTTGGCAAATGCAGTAGCTACTTGTGTGCTCCAAGCATTAGAAGAAATTTGAGACTGCAAAGTGTTCCGTAGTTAGAAAACTGAGCAATTTGGTTAGTTGGGGTGCGTAAACTGGGAGTCCTGATAATGTGAGGTATGGCGTGACTTACCAGGTTTTTTGCTGTATTAGCAGTTCCGTCAACTAACCCCATATGTGCCCTGTGGTTAAGCACTTCATCTCAGCAGACACACTTACTTATTCTTTAGTCTTTGCCTAATAAAATATCTTATAATTTGATTCCAGGATATAGGATTTACTGCATGTATTACGATGGTCAGAGGCACATCACAAAGACTGTCTTTAAAAAAAGAGAACTCCTATTATAGGCTTGAATGCTCTGACAAATCACTGAGAATTTTATTTGCCTTGGTAGTCATTTTGCCTGGGTGTTTCACATGCAGTTTTTTATAAGCTTTCCCCTTCTTCGTATGATTCCTTGGGTTTTTCTTTCACATGCCTCAATAGTACCTTCACTTAAGGCATTGACTTTTATTCTTCTACCTTTGGGTAACCCTTTCCACAATTAATAAGCACCTTTTGTATTGGATTCTAGAATGTGCTGTAGCAGCCCGTTCTGTTCATGTAGACCACTGGCCAGGCCTGTGGGGGTTTCACTCTCATTCTATATCAACAGAGGAGGAGCACCAAAATTCTCTTGCAGTTCAACATAAAGAGTGGCAGTGGTAGGCAAGCAGTTTTCCCCAGGAACTTCTCCTCCAGTATGGACCTCTGAGCGGCTGTTAATGAAAAACTTCCAAAGAGCAAAGGAGCCCAGCTCTGTACAGAATTGACAAAGAACAAGGAGGCGTCAGAATTCAAGCCCACCTGCAGTCATCCGTTTCACCCACTGCTTGGTGAACTGAACACAGAAGAGTGGAGTCCAAACATTTGTGGCTGCTTGATAATGCACTTTCTATGCCTTTTTGCTGCAGTGTTCTGTATATGTAATCCATGTTCTAAAACAAATTCCTGCCTGTATATTAGCTGTATCATGTACTTTGAAGAAAAACCAACCTTACGCAGCAATGCACGTGAACCCATGCAAAATCTCCAAAACAGTGTCGGCCTTCTACAGGGAAGGGGGCAGAAGGGGAGAAAATTGTGTAAGCCAGAAGCCCCTGACATGGTATCCATGGGTACCGTGGAACCCACTGACCCCTTTCCTGGCATCTGCTGAATGTTTATAGAAAGTGGGCAGGGCCAGTGGAGCTTTTGCCCAGCAAGGCTTCTTATTGGCCATTGGAGGTTTGATAAGCCATGCATGTTTTCTAAAATGTTGCTTTAGCAGCAGCTGCTGGCACTGTAGCACAGGGATTTTCTCTGTGACTCACAGTAAGCTGTGGCAGTCATTGTATGGCTAGGTCTAACCCTTTGTGCAGCCATTTTGTGGCTGTGCCCACCACACTGTGTCAGAATTCTCAAGGTGCCTGCAGGGCATGTCGGGGGTCCCTGGAGTAGGTCAAGTTGGAGCAGACAAAAGCAATTTGAAACAGCACATGTAAGTGACCGCACTGCAATAACTCCAGGGAATGCGGGGGGGACGACGACCCAATCCAGTTCAATAGAATTACTTAGACTGGCAGCATTGGGGGCCATTCTGGCTGTGATCTCAAGTCAAGGCAGGCTGGCTTGCATTGCTTTCAGATAGCGGTCTTGCTGCTGCTTTGGCCTGTGCTAAGATTAATGCTTACCCCTTATGCATCTGTTCGCCACTAGCTGAGCAAGGTTGAATGAATTAACCTTTCAGGCTGTTCCACATTCCTGAGAGCTTTGCCGGACTGAAGTTTTTGAGCTTTAGGAATAACCAGTCACGGGTTACGAACTCCTGATGCTGCAAGCACCTGCAGCTTGCAAGTTAATCTTGTGAAGGATGTAATTGAGATTGTATTTTAAGATTGCATATGGCTCACGTAAGTGTTGAGATATTTATTTAAAGATTAGTTTATTTCAATTTATATCCCACCCTTTCTGCAAACAGGCGGAGGGCAGCTTACAGCAATAAATAATACAATTATAAATAACTAGGAATAAGGCCTGTTGTGGAAATAAATACAATGAGCTTTAGAAAGAGGCTCTGGGCGGGTGCCCTGGCCTTGGGCACTCAGCACCAATTTGCTGTGGCAACCTCAGCAGGGTATAATGACACAGAGCTTACTGTTTTCCCCAGGGAAACTGATCTCTGCCATCTGAAGAGCAGTTGTAATTTTGAGTGATCTCCAGCCCTCCCTGGGAGATTGGCAACAATGGTTCTCCAGGGGGAAATGGCTGGTTTGGAGGACTATGGCACTGTACCTGTCTTGGAGGCAGCAACCCCATCTCCTTCCCAGCCAACCATCAACATACTGTTATCTACCCCTCTGACTTCAGCTTTCCATCTCCCCACCACATCTGGAGCCTCTACATAGGAAAAACAGTCTTTCTCCTCCTCAGTGGGGACCCAAGCAGGAGGAGAAACAACCTCAGCAGGGTATAATGACACAGAGCCCACCATTTTCTCCAGGGGAACTGATCTCTGCTATCTGGAGAGCAATTATAATGCTGAGTGATCTCCAGCCCTCACCTGGAGATTGGCAACAATTGTTTCCCAGGAGGAAATGGCTGGTTTGGAGTGTGGAGTCTATGGCATAGTGAAACCCACCTGTCTGATAATGGAACGTATAATTTCATATGAGCTAATGGAGTCAGAATATCTCCAGCCCTTACGAAACAATACGTTTCTTCCGTCATTTGGGGTACCATCACCTAACCTGCTTCCTGAAATACAATCACTCCTCTTTTGTTCCTTTTTTTACTTTTAAGGTGCCACAGGAAACTTATTGAGGAAGATATCTCTGCCAGGATCTCTGTTAACTTTGGTTGCCTGTTGAGCTTTCATTTTTTTTAATGCTGTAACAAAAGTGCTCAAATCATCTACTCCCCTCCCACACCCTTTATTTATTATTTTGTCTTTCCTTAAAGTTTTCTTCCAGTGACTTACAGTGTATATGTTTATTTAAGGGTGCTTAGGGCTGCTCAGCACTAATACTGTAGTTGAGCTTTGAATTGAATGGTGGGAAATTTCACAATGGAAGTTAAGTGCAACATTAAAGTATTTTTTTCTGAATCCCTTTAAGGATAGGTGTAAAACCCCTAATTCATGGGAGAAGCTGTTGCTCAGCATTTTGTTCGCTAAAGCTCCCAAGTTCAGTTCCCGGCATTGCCCCTTGTAGAGCTGCCGCCAGTCCAAGAAAACAATACTGACCTTGACGGACCAACGGTCTGACTCTGTATAAGGCAGCTTCACAATGTCATATTTTCCTTCCCAATTCTGGGTCTGTTTTATTGGCCAGTAAGATCTGCATTTAGGCTTGCTGAGACCCTCAGTAGTCATGTGTCAGATTGGAATTCAGTCTCCTATACCCCTTGTCTAGAAGTCCTGGGAATGACTGCTTGATTGGTTGATCATTTCCATGTGTGTAGTGTAGCCAGGAGATCCTGCGATTGTCTGGCAACCAGAAGTTCTAGCTAGTTAGCATTATCCAGGGTGCACCCCAAGGAGGCGAGCTAGAATTGCACCCCTCAATTCTGGGCCCTCTGTTCTTGCAGGAGATAAAAAGCGTTCCTCTCTTTTGCACCTCCCATGCTGGTTTCCAACCTAGTGGCTTGTTCCTGCCTCCCCAGCCCTATCTGGAAGCAGTCAAGTTTTTCTAAAAAAGATTGTCTCCAAGAATGGACCCTGCTTAGCTTCCGAGATCTGATGATACCTGGCTATACCACGCAGCCTTCCCTCCCCCTCATCTTTTATTAAAAAGGTAAAGCTTTCCCTTGCTCGAAAGCCAGTCGAATCCGACACTATGGGGCAGTGCTCATCTCTGTTTCCAAGCCAAAGAGCCAGCGCTGTCCGAAGATGTTTCCGTAGTTATGTGGCCGGCATGACTAAATGATGAGGCACATGGAACACTGTTACCTTCCCACTGAAGGGGTACCTATTTATCTACTTTCAATTTCTTGCTTTCGAACTGCTTGGCAGGAGTTGCGGCCAGAGACGGGCGCTCACTCCATCATGCAGCACTTGGGTCTCGAACTGCCGAGCTACAGACCTTCCGATCTGCAGCTTCAGTGTCTTAACCTCTGAGCCACCGTGGCCCCAATCATCTTTTATTGCATGCATGCAAATTTCTGGTTTCTAGAGCAAACTTTCCATCATGGCTTTGGCGAAGCTTTGATGGATTGTGACGTGCACATTGGTGGCATGTGACCGAGCAGGGTTCCCTACAGTGTACAGAGGGTCTGTGGTGAACAGAGAGGCGTTCCCTGACAAATGGACATGGAAAAGTGTCCTGTTGGTGGACTGGAAGACTGTTGCCCTACATAACACCACTGAAGCTTAAATTTGCTTTTCATAAAACAGCATAGACGCATATGCTGTGATCTTTTATGGCTTGGTACGCATTGTTCCAAAGCAAGCAAACAAAAAGGTTAGCCCCGATGTTCATGAGGAATGGTCATGCCACCTGACTGTATGGGGGGGGGGCAAGTAAAGCCCAGTAAAAGCTAAGTTGTCGTCTTCTGTCGTCATGTAGGTTCTCTTTCCTGACTATGAGTCAGCTTGTTGCAAGACAGAAAAATAACCCATTTATTCAAGTCCCCTGTGTCCCTTGTTCATTCAAAGGAGCTCTCCCCCTAGTCGTTGCATGATAATGTGGTGAAATGTGGGCTTGGTGCTCTAAGGCCTCTTATTCATAGCTAAACAAAACAAGTGCTGTTCGCTCGGGCCAGTGTTGGTGGCCAGTTGCGTGCATTCCCTTGACTGAAGTTATCCCTGGCGTGCCAGGGGCGATAGCTACCAACGCGTGCCCTGCGTGAGGTCTGATGGAATTGTTCTGCGACTGAGTCTGGGGTCAATGGAAAGAGAAGAATAGCAGAACGCAACTAGCCACCTTTCTGTTGTTCCCTTGGATTCTTATCAATGGATCCTGGATGAGAAGATACACAATGCCAGATAAGACCACCTTACCTGTAACCAGTGTTCCCTCTAAGCTGAGTTAGTGTGAGCTAGCTCACAGTTTTTTAGCCTCCGGCTCACACATTTTTGTCATAGCTTAGGAAGGATGGCTCCAGAGTAGACTGATTTCTGCAGTAGCCAAATTGCTGGCTCATTACTTTAATGCCAGTAGCTCCCAAAGTAGAATTTTTGCTCACAAGACTCCATAGCTTAGAGGGAGTATTGCCTGTAACTACTGTCTAGGGGCATGAAGTGCCCTTTAGTGAAGGGACCGTGGCTCAGCATTTGCTTGGCATGCAGAAGGTCCCAGGTTCAAACCCCAGCATCTCCAGTTAAAAGAATCAAGCCGTAGGTGATATGGAAGACGAAGATCTTGGAGAGAGACTGCCATTCTGAGTAGAGAATACTGGCTCCGTCAACTCATCTCTTGCCTTGGAAACCCAGTGAGGAGTCTACATAAGTCAGTTCTGACTTGACAGCACATTTTTAATAATAGGCATAAGAACAGCTTGTTTGCTGTGGTGGTAAAGCACTATCGGTCATAACCAGTGTTTCCTCTAAGCTGAGTTAGTGTGAGCTGGCTCACGGTTCTTTAGCCTCTGGCTCACAGGACTCCACAGCTTAGAGGGAGCATTGGGCATAACCAGGGCTCTTTTTGTAGCAGGAACTCCTTTGCATATTAGGTGACACACCCCCTAATGTAGCCAATCCTCCAAGAGCTTACAGTAGCCCCTGTAAGGAGAGCTCTGTAAGCTCTTGGAGGATTGGCTACATTAGGGGTGTGTTGCCTAATATGCAAAGGAGTTCCTGTTACAAAAAGAGCCCTGGACGTAACTCTACCAGTCTACGGAAGTAGCCATTCTAGTAGCAGGTTATCTGAGGAGCAGCGTGACCATTAGAATCTGCTGGGGCAGGAGTAGGTTAATCTTGTCATAAAACCAAATATTTCAGTCTGTTTTAAAATTCATCTCTTTGTTGGACCAACTGTTACAGCTGAATATTTAGATTGCCCAACTCCTTCCCAAAGCCAAACGCAAGGTAATCTAAAAAGCTGAACGCTCTCTGTGGACCTCTGTTCCAGAAACACTTAAGTATGGGAAAAGGTAACCATCTCCCTCAAATAGATTGATGTACTTTCTGTCTTTACTTCATTTGAAAGATTCTTAACAGGATTGGCTGTAGTGGACGTTCCAACTCAGACGTTAGCCTTCTCAGCTCGCAGGGAATCCTCAATGTGTTTAGGGCTGCAATAAAAACACTCCAGAAAATGCACACAACTGTCCAGCTACTGGGCAGTCACTCTGATTGGTAGGTAGTAAATAAATCCCTTTTAATACTGTTCAGCATCTGTCACACTCGCTGCTACCTTTATCTGGGCCAGAAGATGGCAGCATGTCTATCTGCTGCATTCATGTGTTGGGAACCCTTTTAGAAGAAGAGTTGGATTTATTCCCCTGCCCTTCACTCGGAGTCTCAGGGCGGCTTACAATCTCCTTCCCTTCCTCTCCCCACAACAGACACCCTGTGAGGTTGGTGAGGCTGGGAGAACTCTGAGAGAACTGCTTGTGCTTCTTCTTTGAAAGAACTCATGACTGACCCAAGATCACCCAGCTGGCTGCATGTGGAAGAGTGGGAAATCAAACCTGGTTCTCCAGATTAGAGTCCACCACTCTTAACCACTACACCAAGCTGGCTTTTGAAGTGTTAGATCCTACTAGGTACTAATAAAATAACAAATGAAACTGCAAGAGATAAAAAATGGCTTCATCGAGGGAAAAAACCCTCAGAAGTTGAAACTCCCTTTTTAATGATATGCGATTGTAACAGCTGAATCAAAGGCTTTTATTCTGTGCTCTGGGATTAGGTCAGATTCTTCCAAATTCAAGTCCTGTGAGGGAGGGAGAAATCGTCATACCATCCTTCAAGTATATGGGTCCCAGGTCATAAAGGGCTTTATAGGTAAGCCTTAGTGCCTTAAATTGGAACTGGAAGCAGAGAGAGAAAGAGAACCCTGCCAAAACAGGACTGCTGTGACATGATCCCAACAGGCAGCCCCGACAAGAAAGTGGCTGCTGCATTTTGCACCAACTGAATTTTCTGATTTGTTTGTCTCGTGATACAATATCAGGATTTCTAAGATCATCCCCTCCTGAGAGCCAGTTTGGTGTAGTGGTTAGGAGCGTGGACTCTAATCTGGAGAACCGGGTTTGATTCCCCACTTCTACCCAAGCAGCTGCTGCTGTGACCTTGGGTCAATCACAAGTTCTCTCAGAGCTGTTCTCTCAAGGGCAGTTCTCAAGAGAGCTCTCTCAGGCCCACCTACCTCACAGAGTGTCCGTTGTGGGGAGGGGAAGGGAAAGGAGATTGTAAGCTGCTCCGAGACTCCTTCGGGTAGTGAAGGGCGGGGTATAAATCCAATCTCTCCTTTTTGGGAACAGGCTTGTGATGAGACTCAAATGAGTGTAAAATAACACCTTTTTTTGTTTCGTCTTTTGGCGTCAAGGCGCAGCTGACTTATGGCAACCCTGTAGGGTTTTCAGGGCCAGAGACGTTCAGAAGTGGTTTGCCATTGTCTGCCCCTGCGTAGCAAGCCTGGGCTTCCTTGGTGATCTCCCGGCCAAAGACTAACCAGGGCCAACCCCCCTGAGTTTCTAAGAACTGACAAGATCTGGCTAGCCTGGAACATCCAAGTCAGGGCAATACCTTGATTAGGACCAAGCAAAGATCGAAATTAAACCTATATTCTTAGTCTCCTACAACAAGAACAAGGTGTGAGCTTCCGTAAGTAAGCACCTATGTCAAACACGTGAAGTCGACAGCAGTAGGCGCATAGAAATGCAGCTGGGGAAACTGCCTTGCGAGACAAAATGAAGTTGAAAAGTCTGTGCAAAACCCACGTGCGAACTTGTCGTTATTTATTTTACAAATGCAAATGAGAATACATTGAAAAGATGAGATGTTCAAAAAGAACAAGCAGCCCCATCACAAGACGTTAAAAGTTAAGAGACAATAACAACAATTAGTTAATATCTATCATATCTACAAGCTAACTTAAGCATAAAGTAGAATCTCTTGCCAGACATCGTGAGATCTATATTTCTGTTTCCAATAATTCACGATGGGGTACCATTGATCTACCCTGGCGTGGATGGCCAGGATCTCATCAGATCTCGGCAGCTAGGCAGGGTCAGCCCTGGTTAGTATTTGGGCGGGAGACCACCAAGAAAGCCCAGGTTTGCAATGCAGAGGCAGGCAACGGGAAACCACCCCTGGATGTCTCTGGCCTTGAGAACCCTACAAGATCACTGTAAATCAGCTGTGATTTGATAGCAACCCCCCAAAAAAAACACCTTGTTCTGCAAAAATTTCTTATCTAAAATATTTCTGTTAAATTTATTTACTTCAGTTGTAGAATCAGAGAGTTGGAATGGATCTCCAGGGTCATCTAGTCCAACCCCTGCTTAATGCAGGAAATTCACAAATACTTCCCCCCTCACACACACACACACCCCCAGTGACCGCTGTTCCATGCCCAGAAGATGACAAAAATATCCTGCCTCTCTTTCCCATAACAATCTAAATCAGCTTGCATTGTTCTCCTATCCTCCATCTTATCCTCACAACGACCCTGTGATGTTGGTTCGGCTGAGAGTCTGTGTCTGGCCCAAGGTCACCTAGGCAGCTTCCGTGGCAGAAAGGGGATTCAAAGCTGGGTCTCTTCCAGATCCTAGTCTGACATTCTAACCACTACCCTGACGCTGGCTACTTAACAGCCACGAAGTAGGGTTGGGGGGGGATGCTGTTTGTAAAGGCTGACGAGGCCATGGCTCAGTGATCGATCCAGGCAACACCCCAACTCTAGCGGGTTGATGCTCACTTGGGATGACACTGCATGAGAGAGAACTGTTTATTCAATATGCTTTGCAAGCTTTTGAGTGACACAGGACACTTCCTGAATTGGTGTTCTCAAAGCGGTGGAGGGGGGGGAGTTATTATTTGGGATTAGAACCTTTCTACCATTGGGTGACAGCGAGCAATTTTGAAGTCAGGGAAAGGGTCGTGCATATTCATCATTCCAATTCATCATTTATTTAAAACACTAAACGCAGAATGAGAATCTGCCTGTGTAATCCTTAGCGCTTTGTTTTTCTTTCTGGGGCATGTTCTGCAAACAGAGTTATGACACTGGTGCAGTAAATTGAAAGGGATTTTCGTGGGCACAGAGCAGCTGTTCATTTCAAAGGCCAACAGAATATGCAAAATCGCTTCCTGTTCTATGCTGTAACACTACCTTGGCACGCTATATCCGGGTCTCGTCTCTAGCGGAGTTTGATCTGGAGAGCACAGCCATTCCTGCGCATTGCTGTGAACATACAAAACCAGGGGTTTGGTTTCACATCACTTAAGAACTGGGAGACTCGGGAAACAAAAACGCCCATCTCTGCCATTCACAGCAGGCCCTGAATAATTAAAGTGTCTCTCCAAGCTGAACATAATTCACTGAGTAATTAATCAGTCAGTAGGAGAAAATTTGCTCCCTTTAGGAAGCCGGCCGTGCCAGCTGTTGCGTCTTTTGTTTGACTTGAACAATTTAGATTGTAGAGATGACGGTATAGATTGGATGTTCTGGAACATGGGCAGTTCTGGAGCAGCAAGGATTTCCGATTTGCTCTGAATACATTTGCCATCAGAAAAGTTCAAAGCAGCCGTTATCTGTATGCACGAGACATGGTTTAGGTGCACGCAGAAGATATTTTTGTGTGTGTACCTAAAAATGGAAAGCATACGTTTGCACAGAAGTATCCTTCCAGGAAGCAACGTTCATACCCTGTGGTAAACCCAGGTGTGCTTCGATGTAATCAGTGAAATGCCTTCTGCTGTATTTCATGGTGAAAATGGTACGTTTCATGGCCACACGACAGGGGAAATCGATGTGAGGCATTTATTATGGAGGATTGCCCTGGATATCAGGTGGATTCCATGAAATGCAGAAACTGGCTTTGCACTGATTTGTACCTTACATGTTGAAATTTGAGTGCGCTTGGTGGTGGTGGTGGTGGAAAGTGCCAGCAAGACACAGCCGACTTATGGTGACCCCCACAAGGTGTTTCGAGGCAAGAGGTGCGCAGAGGTGGTTTGCCATTGCCTGCCTCTACGTCGTGACCCTGGAATTCCTTGGTGGTCTCCCATCCATGTAATAACCAGGGCCGACCCTGCTTAGCTTCCAAGATCTGGCTAGCCTGGACCATCCAGGTCACGGATTGTGCTTATACATGTTTTAAAACTGCTGACAAAACTTTCAACAAAATGGTTTCTAAAAAAAAGTGAAATGGGTCTTATTGACTTGGCAGGCTTGCGTTCCAGATCTTGCAGGGATTCTCTTGACAGCACTCACCAAGTCACGTTGTTTGGTCAAAATTCCAAAGGATGGAGCTAGCCACAGCACTCCCCCATAACGTTTAGGCTGATTCTGCATTGGCTTTTTCCTCCATTGTTCCCCCACGTTGGAACAGAAAAGGTGCAGCTCAAAACCACATTCAGATACCCCGGGGGACACGCCGTACTGACTGCAAAGTCACCCCTGAACAGCCATAAATCTACGCAGAAGGTAACATAAAATCCGATGATCAAAGAAAGTGACAGGGGCATGCAGTGCAGAGGGAAATTTCTGTTCCAACGTGGGTTTGTTCTGACAATGGCGGGAAAAGGCAATGCAGAATCGCCCTTAGGCACCCTCCGTGCTGTGACTGCATTACACGTTTCCCTGTTGCTGCTAGTGATGTAAAGCAGGGTGCTGGGAAATACACAGGGATGACATCAAAACACGGATATCTCTGAGCCTTTCTGCAAGGGTAAGAAGAACTCGACACGGGGCTGCCATTTTCTGTGGCAGCTTTGCGCTGGGCATTGTTGTTTTTATGAATTATTATTTACCGTTTTACCATGTGTTGTGAGCCGCCCCTGAGACTGCTTGCGGGGTACGGCGGGATACGAATGGAATAAAATAAATAAACAAACAAACAAATAACTGTTTCTTTGTTTCAATAATGTTTCAATTCATAAACATAAACACAATTTAAACAGGTTTCCTGTCCTGAAAAACACAAAATGCTCTACAGCTGGCAATAGCACTACAGGTAAGATTAGAGTTTCAATAGCCATTCCATACACAAAAGAACCTCCTCAGGAAACAATCCATAGACAAAAGAACCTCCTCAGAAAAGCTCCTCCATTAGCATGTTCATAGCCTGGAGAACTACTACATGATAATGACTCAGCCCTACCCCACCTTCCAGGGTAGAAATAAATTATTTGCCTATCAGTTTACTGCTCACCTTGACATAGAGGGTACTCCATCTTTCTGTGTTATACCACTGAGGACCACTGAGGATGCCAGTCACAGCTACTGGTGAAACGTCAGGTCCTACAATGCCAAGACCATGGCCACACAACCCAGAAAATCTACAGCAACTAATGAACTCCAGCCATGAAAGCCTTTGACAACATAATCTTATAGTCATTGAAGTTCTTGAAACTTAGCCCTTAAGACATAAGGGGTTGATTCTGTATGCAAAGATTTGCAGAGGACCGATAGGGCTGATGTCTCTTAACTCTGTATGTTTATTTTATAACATTTTTGCTGTGAAGAAGAGGCATGTGATCTCCGCAGAGACAAGTTCACAGTTTTGAGAACGTAAAACAAAGCATCTGTGATAATAAGTTCTAGATAGAAAAACTGCCCAGTAATCTTACAGAAACCTCTAGATGGGTTGTGAATAGATTGATGGAATTCATTTACCCCCAAATGTAAACATTTCATGAATATATAGCCTCATGCTACATAATTAAAAACTAATCCTTATTTCATGATGAATTACTTTTGGACTATAATGTATCTTAAATAAAAAACTATCTTAGACAGATTTTTTTCCTCAAAAAGCACTTTATTAAAAAATCCAATTTAAATTAAATGAACTGGGGTCAGTCACAAGTTCTCTCAGAGCTGTTCTCTCAAGGGCAGTTCTCGAAAGAGCTCTCTTAGCCCCACTTACCTCACAGGGTGTCTGTTGTAGGGAGGGGAAGGGAAAGGTGATTGTAAGCCACTCTGAGACTCCTTTGGGTAGTGAAGGGCGGGGTATAAATCCAATCTCCTCCTCCTCTTCTAAAAATCCAATTTTTTAAAAAATTGATTTTTATCCACCCAGAGTCTTATGTGCATACTCTCAGAGGAGGCTGGCGCCTGAATCTCTGCATGATTTCATGACTGCTTTCTTCCAGTTAACCTCCACTGAGGTAGACTTTTGAACCACATATCTGCATCAGGTGTGATCTGAATACTCATTTACTCATCATGCAGCAATACAGAAAAATCACTGACTTTCAGAGGCCTCCAGTGAGTCTCTGTATGAGTCACTGTTCTGAACCTGCCTCCTCCTAATCAGGAAACAGCATCAGATCACAGCGCTTCATGAAGAAATACAAGACATCGTCTTCTGCAAGTAGGAATGAAGCGGCTCTCAGTTTTTAAATCAGAAAACCATTTATCTGACGTCTGTGAAACATTTGCACCAGCTTTGGATGCCATCCGCGAACTGCCGCTTCCAGGAGTCTCTCTCAATATACGAAGGAATCACGGAAACAGCCACGTCACTTCAACTTTTCCAGGCCAGGCTCTGGCCAGTGCCCTGCCCCTCAAAGGGAGCTCCTGATTGGTCCATCTAAGACAATGCAGCCCGCTTCATATTCCATCAATGACACCGGACCTCTGTCACAAAGGCCTGCACTGACACACCTTCAACACCCTTAGTGCTTTTCACTGCTGTCTGTGTGGCTCGCTGCTGCTTTGGCAGGCGAAGGTGTAGGGAGAGGAGAAGAAAGATGCCACAGTAGCTTCCGGATCCCTTTCTGTCTCCAGCTATGGCTGTCCTGGGGGACACGGTTTACAACAGCTGCCTCCCTTTCGGCGAGCCCCAACAGAAGTTGCTGGCCACCGTCCTGATCTTATTGGGTGTTTTTGCTTTATTGGGCGATGCCATTAAACTGGTCACTTGGGTAAGCAGACCGCAGCACATGGGAACGTGTCTCTCTCCTAACAGGGATGGGGTGCTTGGAGCCCATTCCACACACGTCTGATTCCTGTCCAGCTTCAGGGGGCTGGTTGTCTCCCACCATGCCCCAAACGAAGCCCCCTGAGATTTCGCCAGCCCTAGAGAATGCTTCTCCCTCTTGCGTCTAGTTCCAGTCGATGAGATTCAGGAGGGGTCTCCTGTCAAGTTTAAGAAAACAGAATCACAAAGACAGAAGCCCTTGCTGGCCACCCTACTGGTAGGGCGCCTGTTCCTGCCACAGATCCTAGCTGGGAAAGCGCATCCAATGATGGAGATTGGATTTATACCCAGCCCTTCGCTACCTGAAGGAGACTCAGAGCGGTTTACAGTCTCCTTTCCCGTCCCCTCCCCACAACAGGCACCCTGTGAGGTAGGTGGGGCTGAGAGAGCTCTCCTGAGAACTGCCCTTGAGAGAACAGTTCTGAGAGAAGTTGGGGCTGACCCAAGGTCACGCCAGCAGCTGCAAGTGGAGGAGTGCGGAATCAAACCAGGTCCTCCCAGATTAGAGTCCGTGCTCCTAACCACTACACCAAACTGGCAGTTCCTAGTCAGGAAAGCACATCTGATGAAAGGGAGCTTTGACTGTCGGAAGGTCACACCCTGAAGTTCTTGTTGGTCTCAAAGGCGCTGCTGAGTCGGATCCAGTTCTCCCAGTGCTGACCAACACAGCTACCCTCTGACACTATCCTGCTGTAAACTTGCCATAGTCCAAACCTTTCAGACAAGCCAGGAAACTCTTTCCAACACTTGGGGGGGTGTCATCGAAATCAACTCATGCTTGCGTTGCCCTGGCTTCTAGAAAGGTATGCTGATGTGAACAGGGGCTATGCCAGCGACTCCTCTCACGTGACCCTAATCTCCTGAACAGCGTGTAGGAAGGAGCCAGGCCGAGGCTTCCCATGCTTTTGGGAACTGACCAGAAGCCCTAACTAAGGGCCAAACTAGACACGATTGGGTTTATCTGTGTTATTCGTTAGCACACACACCCGCTGGTGCGTAGGGCAAACGAGAAGCTAAACCCTGCCTCCTGCCTTCCCCCCTGTGTTACCTCACTGTGTTCCGTGGGTTTTTCTTCTTCTAGGGTGCCAAGTGAAGTTGGGGTAGGGAGGAATGCTAGAGGGGACTATGCAGAGGGGAGGGCATAGTTTGGTGTAGTGGTTAAGAGCACAGACTCTAATCTGGGAGAATTGGGTTTGATTCCCCACTCCTCCACATGCAGCTGCTGGTGTGACCTTGGACCAGTCACAAATTCTCCCTGAGCTGTTCTCTCAAGAGCAGTCCTTGAAAGAGCTCTCTCAGCCCCACCCTCCTCACAGGGTGTCTGTTGTGGGGAGGGGAAGTAGACTGTAGGCTGCTCTATGACTCAGAGTGAAGGGCGGAGTATAAATCCAATCTCCTCTTCTTCATAACTCCCCACATACATATGCTTAAAAAAAAACCAGGCTTCTGGTCCACATGTGAATCCCTGCCCCCCTCATGTGTAGCTTGGTCCGAAGTCTTTTGCAGTGCAATTACGTATTATTTACTTAGTTTCAGAGGGCAGCCATTTTGTTCTGTGGTAGAAAAAATAGACTTGAGACCAGCAAGAATCAAAGGTCCCTTCATCAGATACATGCCCGATGAGGGAAGCTCTGATTCTCGAAAAACTATCCTCTGGAAATCTTGTCGATGCCTCTCCAGGAATCCTAAGCAGACTGACACCCTTCTAAGCCCATTTGACTTCAATGGACTCAAAGGAGTGTAACTGCAGATGGCACCATTAGTAGATCAGATTTCTTTGCCAAAGAACTGCTGCTGGTCTATGCAATAAAGCAGCTCTCATGTTTTTTCTTCCCCCTCTTTAGTCTTGGCGGACCGTGGCTCCTTTCCTGAGGACAGCATATGGCTCTTGCTTCAAGAAAGGTAAACTGTAGATAAATAAGAAATCCGGGAAAGAAAATACCCAATTCTCTTTTCCGTTCTGCGTTCCTAGGAACGCAGCTTGGATCCCGCTGAAAATTTCCGCTGACAGGGATTTTCATCAGCAGAGCCGGACTTCCTTATTTTCTTCCTTCCCCTGAAGTCCAAAATGCCCGCACCGCCCCCCCCCCCGTGTTCCTGGGAGAGAAGGAATCCCCAGGGATAGCATGGGGGGGGGCAGGGAAGATGTATGGTCTGCAGTGAGAGGAGGGAACTGCTAAAAGTGGCCCCCTCTCCATCAGTGGAAATGCCCTACAGGATCCAACTGTGGTCCTTTCTGCATCTGCCTGCCACTCCAGGTTTTCTCAGTGTTTGAGTAGAGGCAATTTAAGTCCATGGCAAAACAGCACCCAAATAACCCAGGGCAAAAGCAGGCTGAAACTGGGCTGACCACGGATTCTGAACCCAGAATAAAAAGAAGGTTGAACTCAATTTTAGTGCAGAATGGGGGGGGGGGGGAACCTGGATTAAAAAGAAGGTTGAATTGAATTTTAGTGCAGAATTACTTGGAGGACACCGCGGTGAACATGGATTAAAAGGAGAGCACAGAAAGAGGTACAGGCAATTCTTTCACCTTCCTGTCCCATTTTCCAGTGGGTTTTCTGTCCCTTTCAAGTTGGCCACAACGATACTGGAATGTTAGGGCTGGGAAATATTTTTATTTAATAGGGATAGTGATATCCTGTCCTGTGGGGCTCAAAGGACAAGTCAAACCATATAGTTGCAAAGAATTAAGCATCTACCTGGATATTAAACACCTGCAAGGACAAATTTTAAAAGGGGTACGGAAGAGGGAAAAGCCGCAGTAACAAAATTCCCCAGTGATGTGGCTGAAAAGCCGAAAGGTGTGGCAGGAGTGTCAGAAAAAGCAGGGAAAGTGCTGGCTTGTCTCTCTGCTAAGAATGCCAGGAGTCTCGCAGCTTAACAGAAAGAGGCCAGCCACCATTTATAGTTAAAGCACCAAAGTAAATCAATATTCAGAGCAAAATCTCAACAAAGATTCAGCTTAAAAAAAACTCTGTTTGCACAACTGAACCTATTCAGCTTTACATCATTGATGACCGACACGCAGATTAGTAATCCATGAAATTCCCAAAGCCAAACACGGCTTGTTAAACATAAGAACATAAAAGAAGCCAATGCTGGATCAGGCCAGTGGCCCATTCGGTCCAACACTCTGTGTCACACAGTGGCCAAAAATACCACGTGCCATCAGGATGTCCAGCAGTGGGGCCAGGACACTAGAAGCCCTCCCACTGCTGCCCTCCCCCAAGCACCAAGAATACAGAGCATCACTTGCCCCAAACTGAGAGTTCCTATCTATGCCTTGTGGCTAATAGCCACTGATGGACCTCTGATCCATATGTTTATCCAATTCCCTCTTGAAGCTGTCCATGCTTGCAGCCACTGCCACCTCCTGTGGCAGTGAATTCCATGTGTCAATCACTCTTTGGGTGAAGAATACTTCCTTTTATCTGTTCTAACATGACTGCTCAGCAATTTCATGGAGTGCCCACGAGTTCTTGTATCGTGAGAAAGGGAGAAAAGTACTTCTTTCTCAACCTGCTCTACCCCATGCATAATCTTATAAAAGGCAATCATGTTACCTCTCAGCCATCGTTTCTCCAAGCTAAAGAGCCCCAAGCTCTTTAACCTTTCTTCATAGGGAAAGTGTTCCAACCCTTTTATCATTCTAGTTGCCCTTTTCTGTTGCGCGCCCTTTATTACAGGGGCCCCCAATGTGCCTGGCGTGATACGGTCCATGGGGTCACAAAGAGTCAGACTCGACTGTGCAACTGAACGACAACCTCAGTGTTGTGCCCATGGGCACCACGACACCTACTAACACCTTTCTTGGTGTCCATCAAGTGTTTTTAGGAAGTGGGCAGAGCCAGGTGGGGCTTTTCTCCAGCAAGGCTTCTGAATTGCTGTGCAGGTTTTTCAAAATGCCGCTCTGGCAGCAGTTGCCGCCACAGCACAAAGATCTTCTCTGTGTGACTGAAGGTCAGCTGCGGCAGTCAATTTGTGGCTTCTTCTGCCTCCTGCCACATTTTGTGGCAGCTATTTTGTCAGGATCCCAAGGGTTCCCACAGGCTCAAAATGGCTGGCACACACAAGGTAAATAAGTAAGAAATGTACACAGGAGAACCCTGTGTGACTTGTTTGGAGTGCACTAGAATAAAACCTGTGTGCATCCTTCGCACTTGGATTACTGGCAACAATCCACCCCGATCGTTTCCCCTCCTGTAAAGCATTTCTAAGAAGCCCTTCAATCGCAGACTCAAGATGGATTACAGTATAAGTCGGTGCAATCAATCAACAGGATGAGAATCTGATAAGCAATTTAGGATGACGATTACAGAAACTGGAAACAAAAAAATGAAGTTTTACACATGACAAGTAGCGGCCCACCAGGACTTGCAGGGGGGGAAGGGGGAATCTCCTTCCTTCCCTACTATTTTCTCTTTTCCTTCCCTGGCAGCCACCAGAATCTCTCCCCTTTTCTTTCTTCCATTCTTCCCACCCACCAGCCAACCTACATTTAATCTACCCACCCACCTTCAGCTTTCCTCCCCCCCCCCAGGAAAACACTGCATATTGCCAGCCGCTGAGTGCAGTGAAGAACCCACAATGACTTATGGGGCACCTCAGTTTTCCCTCTATCCCCCTCCAGACATTATTTCCTCTTTTCCTACTCCTGGCAGCCCTCATATCCTTACCTTTCCCTGCTTCATCTCTCCTTCCTTCCCACCAACCCACCTTTTATCTGCCCCCATCTTCAGCTATATTTACTGTTTGCTTCACTTATACCCTGCCTTTCTCCACAATGTGGACCCAAAGCAGCATGCATCAATCTCCACTCCATTTTATTCTCACAACAACCCTGTGAGGTAGGTTAGGCTGAATGTGTATGACTGGCCCAGGTTAACCAGTGAGCAACATGATAAAACAGGGATTTGAGCCTGGGTCTCCCAGATCCTAGTCTGGAACTCTAACCTCTACACCACATTAGCTTTTATGCTATGGCTGCTGTTGATCAGCAGTAAGCAGTCAGTCCTGGCCTAGTAATGCTAGTTGTGTGGTACCAAGTAGCTAGAGGTTGCTGGCGGGCCTAGCCCTTATAAATCGTCCCTCAAAGGCCAAAACAGCCCTTGAAGGGGCCCTCCCCTTGCCTTTTACTGACAGGAACCAAGGCTTGATGGCTGCCTATACTGTTGGGGTTGCCTAGCAATGGCCACTGAGGGCATTGATCTTTTGAAAGCTACAGGCACTGCTTCTATTATCTGGGGGCATTTAACCCGTGTGTGTGTGTGTGTTTAGGTTTGCAGATAGATCTGTCTTATCCATTCATGGTGCCAATTGCCAGATTTAAGTATCCACAAAGGAGGCCATGTTGAGAATTAGATATATTGATGATGATATGCTAAGCAATGCAGAAAAGGTTATTACAGAAGTAGAACACAAAGCATGCAGCATAGAGCTAATACATACTATAAACAGTGGTATTGTTCACAGTCCTGTTCCCTTTACGGAAGCATTTTCCTGGGTCATTTTGCTATAATAATTCTCTTTATAAAAACACCCTCTTCAGCAATTCTGTTTTGCATACTTTGTGGAATGGCCGAAGCACGCACCCCTTCCTGGTCACCACAGGCCCAAGCATCATATTTCATTCCATACTAAGCCGCATTTGGCTCTGGAACTATAGGTTGCCAACCCATGGCTCCCCGCAAAGAGTTCAGGGAATTGTGAGGGGCAAACAGAGTATGGCGAATTGCCTCATGGTCCCACAAGTGACATTTTCTTGGGCATGGGGGCTAACCATCACAAATCTAGGTGGATTCTTGAGCCACTCACTCATCTGACCCAAATGGTGGCCCTTAAATCCCCTCTATTGCCCGGCTCTCCTCTTGCTCTCCTTATTTATTTTACTTACTTCATGTATACCCTGCCTTGCTCCCCAATGGAGACCCAAAGAGGCTTACATCATTCTCCTCTGATTTATCTTTGCAACAACCCTGTGAGGTAGGTTAGGTTGAGAGTCTGTGACTGGCCCAAGGTCACCCAGCAAGCTTCCATGGGGGAGTGGGGATTTGAACCTGGGTTTTCCAGATCCTAGTCCGAGACGGTAACCACTACACCAAGCTTTAACCTGGGACCTTCTGGGAATTCCATAAATTAATCTGTACGGTTAAGAAGCAGGCTGTGACCCAGACATCCACTTCCTTAAGAATTCTTTTATATATGTGATTGTTCTCCTCCTCTGTCACAAGGTGGCACATGGCTCAAGACAATGAAGGCCTTCTCCAGCAGCAAGAGATCCTGGAGAGATTCAGTGCTGATCAAAGGACGGAAGAAATTACCCGGCCTTCGCTTCCGCTGCATCGTTGACCCCGTGAAGGTAACTGTGCAGATGGGTAACTCCAACGAGGCAAAGGTCTGCTGGCCTCGGGAGAGTAAGAAGAGAAAGACCTGCTACTACAGCGAGGGGTCGAGCCATCAGGACACGGACGACAAGAAGGCCAGCTGGTACAGGAACCAGCAACAGCTCCAGAACAGCCAGTGCAGTTCCCACGCCTCTGACACCGAAACTCCCCAGCCAGCATGCCCAGCTGGATCCGTTGCCTCCTGGGTGCGTTTCAGCTTCAGCTCCCCGGAGCGGGCGATGGAGGCGGGAAGCAGCTCGGCCCGCTACGGGGCTCTCGCCCGCAACCACCAAAGGGCCACGGGAGATAAACAGCACGGCTTGGAGGTGGCCGGCGAAGGCGCCCAAGGGCAGAGGTTTCTGCAACGTTCCATTGTTTCCAACGCCGAGCAAGCCGCCGCCCACCGTTCAGATCACCCGCACTGCAACCATCAGTCCAGCGAGACGAACTTTATCCGTAGCCCCATTTTACCGGGGCCCAGGAGAGTGGTCTACTCTGCCCTGGCTTCCGACACAATCTCCAGAATGCATCTCAACAGTGAGGAATACGCCTGCCCGCACTCTCCCAGAGGTCCCCAGAACCGTCTGGGGCTAGAGTGGCACCAGCGTTTGCCAGCCGCGCAGCAAGCGGAAGTGTATGTCTATCTTGTCAGCCCGCCGCTCCCCAGCCCAGAACACAACCCTGAGCAGCCTAGTCATCCCTTCTCGGTATCCCACACCGTCTCTGGAAAGGACACACTGGCAAACAGGAACTCCTTTAGCCAGAGCAGAGGGAGCTCCAGCCAAGGGCCGGCCGGCCAGGGCAGCTGTGACATCCAGAAGCAACGCAAGAGCATCTGGGAGAGGAAACACCAACAGAGGACCCTACAACCAAATTTGGATTTTGAGAAGCTGGCGGGAAGCAGTGGGGGGGCCAGCTTGGGCCATCGGGGAGGGCTTGATGGGGCACCCCCCACCATTGCCAACTGAAGGTACCTTCCACCATGAGGATGGCCACATACCGAACTTCTTACCCTGAGGAAAGTGGGTGACCTCCACTGGAGGAGAATGGAGAAAGGGTATCCTCTGTAATTTCATTGAAAACCTCTGGGCATGCATGGGTCAAATAAAACCAAGGCAAAGCAGAAATATTTCTGTGCTGGGGCTCCAAAGATAGCACTGATAAGGTAAAGACACACATGATATGCCTCTCTTGCATCTCCAGTTCCGTATGCCTCTCAGGGCTTCTTTTTCCTGGGGGAATGCGCCGGAACAGAGTTCCGGAACCTCTTCAACCAAATCCTTTTAAAAATGTTTAAAAGCTCATGAGTTTTCAGTATGCAGACTGAAAACTTCATTGCCCTCTTGAGAATCCCAGCACCTCTTTTCCCAGGAAAAAAAGCCCTGATGCCTGCCTCTCATACAGAACGCCACGGTCTCCCCAACAATGGTTCCCTGTTACACTGGTCCAGAGATAAGGAAAAGCAGTAACTCCAGCTAGACCTAGATAACCCAGGCCAGCCTGGACTCATCAGACCTCAGAAGCTAAGCAGCTGACTTGTGTGACCCTGGTTAGTACTTGGATGAGAGACCACCAAGGAAGTTCAAGGTTGCTATGCAGAGGCAGGCTGTGGCAAACCCACCTCTGAACATCGGTTGCCTTGAAAACCCTACCGGGTCACCCTAAATTGGCTGCGACTTGATGGCACATCCCACCACCACTAGCTAGAGGACTGGGAGGGGGGGGGTTGCCTTGGAGGAAGGCCAGCAGCCATCGCCCAACGTCCTTAGATAATGGCTTGTGCTTGAACACATGAAGCCGCCTTATACTGTAGTAGACCCTCAGTCAATAGAGGTCAGTATTGTCAACTCGGACAGGCAGCGGCTCTCCAGGGTCTCGTTCATTCACATCACCGACTACTTTTAACTGGAGATGCCGGGGATTGAACCTGGGACCTCCTGCATGCCAGGCAGATGCTCTGCCACTGAGCCACGGCCCCTCCACAGCTTGAGATGTCAAAGCACAAACCTGTACCATGGAAGCCCAATGGAATCGGGGAGTCCAGGCTTCCTTCAAAGTAGGGATGATACCGCTGAATGCTGTTTGGGGTTTCTTACAGGTGGATGAAGGTGGAGAAGAGCTCTCAGGCTGGGAGCCAGGCAGGGAGAGTGCCTAAATAAATTTGGGTTTGGGAGTCAGGGAGTCAGGGAGGGCCTAAAGAAATTTGCTCTGGGGACCAAACAATCCTTGACCTGAAGCATCCGAAACTGAATCCTCTCCATGTCAGCAGTAATTCTGAAGACACCCCAATCTCCTGTGGCCTCCTATTGCTCTTTCACCGTTTGTGTTCTGGCCCGTTTCTTCAGCAGGGCTATTGGGGGCTCTGCCCCCTCCCTTAAAGGGAATAGCCCCACAAGATTTTCTTCAAAAAATGATTTTAAAAGGAGAAGGAGGAGGGTGAAAGGGCTGCACAGTCTCAGGGCGCACTGAGGTGGAGGGCTGGCAGGGAGAGTGCCCCCACACTACTCAGGTGCCCGCAGAAAGTGCTGTGCTGCAGTGGTGGCCTCAAGTTTGGGGGGGGGGAAGGAGGAAAAAGAGGACTGGGTGAATGGAGGAGGGGGACGAAGGCTGGGAGAACAGAGAGAAGTACAGTTTTTTAAAAATGGCAGCCCCACCAGAAAAAAATTGCCCCACAAGCCACAAAACCCTGGCTACAAGCCTGTTTGTGTTGCCTGGGAATAGGCTATGTACTATAAAAAGTGCAGGGTTCAGCCATTTACATTGGATTAGGTCCTATCGAACTTTTTCTGCTAATGAGTGGAGCCTTGCCACCAGTGTTCCCACGAAGCTGAGTTAGTGTGAGCTAGCTCACAGGTTTTTAGCCTCCGGCTCACACATTTTTGTCTTAGCTCAAGAAGGGATGGCTCCAGAGCAAACTAATTCATGCAGTGGCCAAATCACTTGCTCACAACTTTAACGCCAGTAGCTCACAAAGTAGAATTTTTGCTTAGAGGGAGCATAGCTTGCCACTCCACCACCAGCAGAGAAATCCTATCGGGTCTCCCCCTATTTGACAGTCTCAGGAAAATGTTCCTCGTATTTAACCATACTCTACCTTCCTAGGAGCTGCGGTGGCTCAAGTGGTTAAGACGCTGAACTGCAGGCTGTGGAAGGTCAGTAGTTCAGCAGTTCGAGACCCGAGACTGCTGCATGACGGAGTGAGCTCCCGTCTCTAGTTCCAGCTCCTGCCAACCTAGCAGTTCGAAAGCAAGAAATTGCAAGTAGATAAATAGGTACCACTTCAGTGGGAAGGTAACAGCGTTCCGTGCGCTTTGGTGTTTAGTCATGCCGGCCACATGACCACGGAAACGTCTTCGGACAGCGCTGGCTCTTCGGCTTTGAAACGGAGATGAGCACCGCAACCCTAGAGTCGGATTCGACTGGCTTTCGAGCAAGGGAACCTTTACCTTCCTATCGCTTGCAGTCTAAACTATCAGTGCTAAGTTCTAGGATATGTGAAAAGCCTCCGGGGAGGGCGGGATATAAATCTAAATAATAAATAAATAAAAGGTTAGCTAAATCCAAAGTGGCGCTGCTGGACAGAAGGCAAGATTTTCAAACGTTTTCTGCATCCATCATTCACTAACCCCTTTAAAACACACACACACACATACAAAACCCCCGAAAGCTCATTATTTACAGCAGCAGTGAGATTTTAAAGGCCACAGTGCGTTCAGGGTAATCAGGAAGGGGGGTGGGGAGAGAGCTTCTGAGCATGATTCTTGATACCAAAAAGGGATTTAGGGCTTCTTTTCAGCCTAGATAGTGGCAACCATCCAGGACTGGTCTTAGCAAAACCAACAAGCCTCTCTGTTCCCACAGTACTGTACAAGCTTGTGGAGAAGTGACGTGAGCCACAGATTCTAAACCCCTGTTTTTAAAAGGGCTGCCTTATGTGCACTTCCAGGACATTTTTTTATCCTGTCCTTTCTCCAAGGAGTCCAGGGCCAGCCAGCCTGGTTCTCCTTTCCTCCATTTCATCCTCACAACAATCCCATAAGGTCAGGCTGAGAGAGGGAGAGAGCACACAACAGGGCCAACCTGATGGCACTGTAGGATTAGAACCCAGAACCTGGCCCAAAACTCTAAATACTACGCCACCCTTGGCTTTCATTCCCAGTCCTCCTACTTGATATTCCTTTCAAATAGAGACACTCACAGGAAGCTGCCTTATACTGAATCAGACCCTTGTTGGTCCACCAAAGTCAGTATTGTCTACTCAGACTGGCGGCAGCTCTCCAGGGTCTCAGACACAGGTCTTTCACACTATCTACTATGTGATCTTAAAATGGAAATACTGGGGACTGAACCTGGGACCTTCTGCATGCCAAGCAGATGCTCTGCCACTGAGCCACAGCTCCTCTCCACTTATTTATTTACTACATTTATGCCTTGCCTTTCTCCCTAATGGGGACTAAAAACACCTTACATCATTCTCCCGTCTTCCATTTTATCCTCACAGCAACCCTTTTCTGTAGGTTAGGCTGAGAGAGTAACTGGCCCAAGCAGTGAAGTTCCATGGCACGAGTGGGGATTCAAACCTGGGTCTCCCAGATCGTATTCTGACACTTCAACCACTACATCATACTGGCTCTTTAAGCAGTGGAAAGTTTGACCGGCAGTGTTTTAACTGGGCTGGTTCCTTTCCCATGGTATTCAACCCACCGTTGCAGTCCTTGTCTTCGGTGCTGATCGGTCTGCAGAACAGAGAACCAGTCCAAATGTGTTTTGTGGGACTACATTACCCATGAAGAACTGAGCAGCGACTCCGGAAAGCTCCTGCCCTGCCACAAATCTTGTTACTCTTTAAGGTGCCACTAGACTCTTGCTCTTTATGTTACCCATGATGCACTGCATGACACACTGGGGCTCCCTGCCTCCTACCTGCAAACCTGCTTCGCTTTGGCTGCATGCATCATATAAGGTTGCCATTCTCCAGGTGAGGCCTGGAGTTCTCCCAGAATTGCAACTGATATTCAGGCTACAGACATCAGATCCTCTAGAGAAAAAGGTGGACTTTATGGCATCACACCTCACTGAGTTGCTCCCCCTTCCCCAAACTCTGCCCTCCCCCAGGCTCATCCCCTGCAAGAATTTCCCAAGCCGGAGTTGGCAACCCTGAATTTCCTGTACTTTCCAAGTAGACCGTTGGAGCCTTAAACACCTGCATGTATGCACGTGTGAACAAGACTCCCGGGCCCCAGGACGTCCCGTTTTTAAAATGAATTAAAACGGTTTTTAAATAAGGTGTTTAAAAAGCAACCCGCCCCACACGCACACAAAGAAAGGAGGTTTGCAGCAACACAGCTAGCTTCCCGCCTCCAGCTGCAAAGCTTGACAACGTCGCTCCGGCCTCCGCCAAAAGCTCCCCGCCGATGGTCATTTACAGCCCCCTCAGGGGAGAGCGAGCGGCAGGCTGGTTACCTCGCAGCAGCCCCCCCCCCCCGACCTTCTCCAAAGGCCAGACCCCGCCAGCAGCTGCAAGCATTTGCAAACGTTAGTCCCGCAAAGTCTGAAAATACTCCCCACCCCACCCCCCAAAAATCCCCACCCTTTCTTCGGCGGCATTCTCCGGCGGGCTTCTGAAGGCAAACATTTGCTTTGCAAACTCACATTTCTTAGTCAAATTCAGCGCCGGCCCTTCTCCCCGTCCCCACCCCCTAGCCTAGGCAAACCACTCGCCTGCCGGTAGGAGGCTACTTTGCAAGAGAAGGTAGGGGAGACGTTACTGCAGCGTCTACTGGGAAATGTAGTTTTTTCTTCAAGAAACAGCTGTGCAATTTGGTATTAATAGTCTAGGGTTGGTAAACCCGGGGGAGTGGGGAGCGGTCTGGAGAGCCTGGAATTACAACTGGTCTTCAGACTACAAAAATAGCTTAAAACACACACACACACCACTTCACTTCTTCTGAGGAAAATGGCGGCTTTGGAAGGTGGGCTACTAGAGTTGCCAACCTCCAGGGGGTGGCTGGAGATCCTCTGGGATTACAAATTATCTCCAGGCGACAGAGATGAGTTCACTTGGAGAAAATGGGTGCTTTGGAAGGCGGACTGTATTGGATTATACACCATTGAAATCCCTCCCCAAGGCCCACCCTCTTCAGGCTCCACCCCTAATATCTGCAGTTCTTTCCCAAGCCAGAGCTGGCAGCCCTAACAGTAAAGTACTAAACCCTACATAGCCTTGCCAGCTCCAATTGGGAAATGCCTGGAGATTTGTGGGTGGAGCCTGAGGAGGACAGGGTTTGGGGAGAGGAGGGACTTCAATATTATTTATTTATTTATTTATTTATTTATTTATTATTTCGATTTATATCCTTCCCTTCCCGCAAGTAGGCTCAGGGCGGGTCACCACTGTAAATTCCAATACAATCTAAAGACAATTCAATGAATAGATACCAGACATTAAATGAATAGAACAAAACCAGTTGAAAACAGTTAAAGTGGGCGGTGCAGCCAATTTCAATTTTCAGTTCTTACTGAACAGAAATGGGTCGAGGCTGAGCCGTAAAGGTCTCCTTGATAGTAGCCTAAGGCCACAGTTTCCAAAGGAAGAGAAAGGGTTTAGTCACAGTATGGTCACAAGGAAAGGTTGCCAAGTCAGGAACATAAGAAAGTGTGTATCTATGACTAAGCTGAAGATGTGTAACTCTGATGCGCATACCTAGGATGAGCACAGTGTTGTGCTAGTCAGTCAAATCTTAGGGAACCCTCTGAAGCTCAGCTGTTGCTGTGTTTTCTGGTCCAGTCGAGACACTTTGGATTTTATCCCCAAGGCTCAAAAAGCAGTTGGACCTCAGGAAATACATTGGTGGGCACCATAGCACCAACTGGGCACCATGCTGAGGATCACTAGGTTAGCTTGTAAACAAGGACAGACTTAAAATTCTGCTCATTGCTTCAAAACCTTAACTTATTTTTAATGATACCTTGCCTTTCATCTGAAATGGGCCCCATAAGGCAAATTGACAACGTGCACAACTGGAAGGGCTAATGTTACAGAACTAAATGACCCCCGACTTGTTCCTTAGTCATGCATTCATGCACCAGAACATTAGACCGTGCTTCAGTAAATGGGGGATATCTCACAGCCCAGTGGCTATGGCTGTGAGTTTGTTGCCCTCCTGAGACTGCAGACGGAAGAACTTTTTCCTGGGAGTCAGCCCCACTGAATAAAACAGGACTTTACTTCCAAGCAGATGAGTTTAACATTGCTTCACTAATGGAAACTCGGGCTGCTGTTTGGTTGCTTTCCAAAGTGTTTTCCAGCTCTTCTCCAATATTTTTCCAAACCTGCTTTGGTGCGATCTTGCCTGAAACACAAGAAGTCCAAGTGGGTTTTCATGCCATGCAGTTGGGAAGATCACATTTTCAAACCTCCTGCTCACAGGAGAGCTGTTTGCTGCTAGCATGCCACCCCAACTTCAAAAAAAGAAAGTTGCTATAAGCATTATAATACTATAGCGCTATAGCACATACCAAAGTTTTCAATAGCCAGCAAAACACTCTCAAGGATTGGAGGGGAGCAGGCAGAGAAAAGCAACTGCCAGAGGATGACCAAGAAAATTGTGCAGAATCCTTCCATGGGGTGTCATGGGGGGCCCCTTCACACTGCCATATAGCCGAGTGCTCACTGCTGCTTCGAAGTGGCCCCTTTGATTTTGCAGCCCCATCCTTGAGTTTTGCCAGGGCTCCAGAATCACTTTACCATGGGGAATCGCCCCGTATGGAAGCAATCTTCATATCCCCTCCAGAGCAGGGGTCCCCACCCTCTTTGAGCCTGTAGGCAGTTTGGGAATTCTAACACAGGGTGGTAGGCAAAGCCATAGAATGGCTGCCACAGGAGTCACAGCCAAACACAATGTTCCCTTCCCTCTAATTTTTGTTTCCCTACCCAGCAAGAGCAGTTCACATCCTGAGCAGAATATAACTGCTGTAATCTTAAAATGGACTGTTTAACAAAGGGATGCCAACCTCCAGGTGGCACCTGGAGATCTCCTGCTATTAACAATTGATCTCCAGACAATGAAGATCAGGTCACCTGGAGAAAATGGCTGCTTTGAAGGGTGGACTGTATGGCATTATACCCTCTCCAAACCCCACACTCCCCAGGCTCCACCCCCTAAGTGTCCAGGTATTTCCCAACCCAGAGCTGGCAACCCTAGTTTAACAAGACGCCAGTCAGAAGACCTGGTGGGCCAAAGCCCCACCCACTTTCTAAAAAGCACTTGGCGATCTCCGGAAGCGTTGGTAGGCATCAGATAGCGCCCACGGGCGCCAGGTTGGGGGCCCTGTATAAACATATATATTTATATATCGTTCTGGCATGTTCTCCATATACATTCAGGCATCTAATGATGTGAACTTTTGCCTGAGGAAGTCCCTGCCACTGTAAACGGAAACCGCATGGGGGCCTGTTGTGCCAACACTCGGTGTAAACTGGGCGTGAACGAAAGCAGAGAGCAGAGGAGACCCAAAGGGCGAAAATCACAGCAGCTCTAAAATACACACTCGGCGGGTTCCGGCCAGCCAGTTCCAGTTCGGGTCGCCTTCTTCGCCAAAGGCGTCCACAGATGCCTCGGAGGCGCACAAGGCGCCCTCGCCCCACTTTCGGGGATGGGTGGCGTGAGGGAGGCAAGACCGCAGCCTTTGCACAAACGCTCGAAAGGCACAGCAGCAAGCCCGGCCAGCCGCCGACGTGCACTTCAGCAATCTCCTTCCTCGCGCCGCCCCGTCCCCTTTCCCCGCCACTGTCCCCACGCCTCGCGCCAACTTTGAGGACAGCCGCTGTGAACTACAAACCCCGTGAGCCTCCTCTGCGGGGCTTGGAGTTTTGTTTTTTTTTTAAAATCCCAGCGCAGGGGGAGGCGTGGCTGGAGCCTGAGCTTGGCAAGGGGCGGGGGGAAAGGATGGGTACAAAGCGGTGCGCGCTCTGGGGAGCGGCTCAATGCTCCGCGGCTGCGAGCGGGAGGTTATTTTGCACGAGGGGACGGCGGCGGTTGCCGGCGCGCTCGGAACACCCTATAAGCACGCCCTCCTGATGCTGCAGCGGCTGCATGGGTGGCGAAGCGGCCGCTCTGCCTGATCCGTCGGCGCCGTTCCTCGGCGGACTGGAGCCCTCGCCTCCCCGCCGCGCCCCCTGCAAGGCGATGGCCCTGGCCGAGTAGGACGGCTCCCTTTGCTCAGCCCTGGAGGTCTTGCCTCCCACCCCGGCTTCCCCCTTCCTCCTTTTGGATGCTTTGCCCAGCCTCTCCCACTCCCCGCCGCCTGCCTCCTCCTCTTCCTCCTCGTCCGGCTCTCCAAGCAGCGGCAGCCGTCGAGGCTGCTCGGCCAGCGCCATGCACACGGTGCAAAAGGACACTACCTTCACCAAGATCTTCGTCGGGGGGCTGCCCTACCACACCACGGATGCCTCCCTGAGGAAGTACTTCGAGGTGTTCGGGGACATCGAGGAAGCCGTCGTCATCACCGACCGGCAGACGGGCAAATCCCGGGGCTACGGCTTTGTAAGTGCAGAAGGGGTATGTGTGTGGGGAGGGTCGCTTTCAAGGGGGGCGGCTGCGGTTGGAGAAGAAAGTATCCGGGCGCCGGATTCAGATCTCCTTTTGCGCGCCGTCTTAATTGATCCGAGTTAGCTGCTTAACGCGTCGGGGGTTCCTGGTTCTCCATCGTGCGTGCGGTTTAGAAACTTCGGTTCTAGAGAATCTTGCATTGACAGGGTTAAAAACGGACGTGCTTAAAAACCTTAGACCCCCCTCCTCCTCCCCACCCCCGTTTGTTCCGCTTTGCTCCCGTTTTAGCCGATGCTCCGTTCCTCCTTTAGCGCGACTTCGCCGCTCCCTTGATGCGTGACATAATTTATGCAGGCCCTCTAACCTTTTGAGATCCTGGGAAGGCCGACGAGGTTAGAGCGGCGTGTGCCCGAAGGCGTCGGGTTTGCCAGGCCTCGTGTTTGCGGGGGTGGGGGGTACTGTGGTTAGAGTATGCGAGGGAATAGGATTTGAGAGACCCAGGTTCAGGTTCCCCGCACTGGCATGAAGTTATCTGGATGACCTTGAGTTTCTCTTGTCCCCGTTGCCCACCTCGCGGGGTGGTGGTGAGATAAAAATTCGGGGAGAACGGATCTCTGTGTATGCTGCCCAGGAAGACTGGGATAAAAATGCACCAGACAGGTAGAAATAGTCAAGGGATTCTCCCCTTGCCCCGGCCCTGAAGATGGGTTTTTCTGCAGGGGTGGAAAGAAGAAGAGGAAGTGAATGAAGTCCACAAAATTGGTCTTTATGGCTAAGAGAAAACAGGCTCTTCTGAGGGTCCTCACGAACAGGTGGGTATAGATGGGATTTTTTTGTGGCCTATACATGTGTACGCACACAAGTTTCAGTGGATTGGCTGCCTGCCAGTGAATCAAACAAGTGGGAGAGCTGGATGCATTGAAGTCTTTCCAGAAGGATCTCCGGAGACCGGGTGGCATTTCTGTGGGTGCTTGGTTAAGCTGCAAGCTTGGGTTCGGAGAGCCATCTTGTATTTATAGTCCTGCAAGATTTTGCAGTTGAAACTGCCGCAGCCTTGGGGGGGGGGCGGGTTCTGTGTTCAAGTCACTATGAGAGTTGCATGATTGTAGTAAATAGCTGCAATAGCTTTAATAAACAAATAGAGACCTGGCCAACTGTACGTTGTTGGGTAGTTCTGTGGCTCCAGACATACTCTGTTCTGTTGTCTCTGTGTTGTCGGGTGCAAGGCCTGTGTTCCCAGAAGTGGCGCGACATGTCTTTAAGGGGGCCTCTTGGCTCTAAGAGTTGTGCAAAGTCTGTGTTCTGTTTTACTCTTTTAACATGTTGCTTATTTTGGTGGTGATCTATCGCCCGCTCAAAAGTCTTTCAGTCTTTATAGAGCAGCAACTGTTTACTTGAGAATCTATTTTGTTTCTCACTCTCCACTGTCACGGAATGACTTCATTATCCCAATATATTGTTGCCTTAAACTGTCCGCTGGAACTGGTGCCTTGTAACTCTTCCCAGTTTTGTAGAAAGTGGGGTAGAAGGAACCCATCTGTCTTCTCCCCCACACACACATTTATGCCTCTCTTCCTCTTGGGTACCACAGCAGCTCTTGGATTTGCCCCTTACCCATCCTATAACCATCCACAAAACTTCACAGTGCATTATTGGGCCGATGGAGGGTATCTTTTCTCCCTTATAGGAAAGACTGAAACATATTCTAGACTACATTTCGGAAGCTAAGCAGGGTCAGGCCTAGTTGGTATTTGGATGGGAGACCACCAAGGAGTACCAGGGTCATGACGCGGAGGCAGGCAATAGCAAACCACCTCTGAACCCCTCTTGCCCTGAACACCCCGTGATGGCTACAACATGATGGCAGTTTCCACCACTAGCACATGGGCAGAACCTGCTATCAAGAGGAAGATCTTACATTCTCTTTATCTTGTTTCCATCTATCCCCTTGAGATATGGCAAAACTCACACGTTTTGGAAGCCTTGTAGTCCAATCATTCTTGCTAAAATTGTCCTCCGGAGAAAATCTTTGACTCCTTGAACAGTTTTGTATTCAAAGTAAAAAGTCCAGGGGTGGCAGCTCTAAGGAAACAGATCAATTGTGCATTGGATAGGCTGTTTCCTCTGGGGTGGTTGCCCGAGCGCTGTCAAATCAATTAAGGCAAATTTTAGTGATTATCATCTGCCTCTCAACCAAGTAATTGAAAAATTTAAATACGCTTGCTTTTTACTCAAATGACATAATTACAGTTTCAGTAAGCCAAAAATTCCCATTCACTCTCAGAAGGGGAAACGTTCTTCGTTTTCTTTTCATGGCTGATCCTAGGAACCTACCAGAACTGAAATTGTCCCCCCCCCCCAAAAAAGGGCACAGCCTCCAGCTCTTGTTACAGCAATCGAATAAAACTTTTGTTTTGACTTTTTTAAAAAAGGCTTGCCAGCTGCCTTATACGGAGGCACTCTGTCTATCAATTAGATTTGAGTCCAGTAGCGCTGTAGAGACCAGCAAGCGTTTGAGGATATAGGCTTCTGAGAGTCAAAACTCCCTTTGTCAGGCACAAGTAGGAATGGAATCGGTCTTGTCAAATCATTTCCTACCTAGTAGTGTTTAACTGGGGATGCCGGGCCATGGAGCTACAGCCCCTCCTCCACTAAAGATAAATGACCCAGGCTTCCCAGCATATGTATACACAGCAATTTATAGATCTGTAGGCTTACTTTTATCTACAGAATTCAAATTTAGGTTTCCAGATGCGCAGCGTGTCTTTGTATGTGAGGCTGCCTTACCTGTAAAGTTTCATGTTGTGCATTGTGTATATAAAGTGATGTTAAGTCACAGCCCACTTCTGGCAAACCCCATAGAGTTTTTGAGGCAAGAGATATTCAGAGGTGGTTTCCCATTTCCTGCCTCTGCGTAGTAACCCTGAGCTTCCTTGGAGGTCTCCCATCCAAATACTTCCAGGGCCAACCCGGCTTCGCTTCCGAAATCTGACGAGATTGGGCTAGCCTGGGCTGTCCAGTTCAGGGTGTTGTGAACTGAGCAGATCTCAAATGCCATATAGTATATATTGGAGTGGTCCCTGTATTTCCTCCCAAACCGAGTGGTGTGCATTTTCAACAGGGAAGTTCTTTGCTTTTATTCTGTTGTTTGCTGCCGACTCAGCTCAGGCAAACACCTTCTGTGCCTTTTTGCCCTGAGAAGAAAAACAGCAGTGGCCATCTCCTTCCCTCGGCGAAGCATATCTGAATGTCCTCCTTTTCTGAAAAAAAAAAGGGAAACAAAAAATTTTAGCTGCTCCAGTTGACCTCAGCACCTGCCTCTAGTTTACCGCCTCGCTCCTTTTGCCCCTGCTTCCCTTGGGAGGTTTCTGTCAGCTTCTGCCTGTGCTAGTGTAAATCATTACCAAACCGCTGCCGCTGAAGAGCAAACTCGGGAGGAAGCAGGTGTACCAGAGTTCAAGGAATTTTGAGAGTTGTGTGTCAGCATGCCTTCCGCTCTGAGGAGACTCGGGGGCTTTGAGGTGTTCAGCTTTGCCAACCTCTTCCTTTCTTCTGATGTCGGCCAGAAAACACAACACCAGACAGGTGGGGATGGAAGGCTTGACAGGAAGGGTTACTCCCTCCTTCCGCTTCTGCAGTGAGGTTTCAGGCAGAGGAAAATCGACGCTCTTCTTCACCACTGCAGTTTTGGGGCAAGCGCTTGCCAGTGAAGAGCAAGTGGGACGCTACAAAACGTGGATTGTGCTTCTTTTTAGGTGACCATGGCCGACCGAGCTGCTGCCGAGAGGGCCTGCAAGGATCCCAACCCAATCATCGACGGCCGGAAAGCGAATGTCAACCTCGCGTATCTGGGAGCAAAACCAAGGAGTATTCAGACCGGTGAGCATTCGAACATTTCTTTCTGGTTAGTCGGGCTTGCTTAAATCGGTTCGAGGCCTTGAATAGGGCAGTATAAACAACCCTGGGTTTTATTGTTTGCGCCCAGGAAGCTCGGATTTTGCCGTCAAAACAAATTCTGCATGTTACGCTTACTTTGCGCAATGCTTTCTGCTGCCGAGCATGGAGTTCTTAAAGTGTTGGCAAGTCTCATGGATAGGGGTGATGAGACAGGAAAAGGCGGCAGGCCGTTCAGTCACATGCACCCTTGCGCCAAGTGGCTGAGGAGGGGCGGGACAGTGTCCATAGCAACTGTGACTACCATGTGATGACATCATCAGCCTGCACCACTCTCTGTTAGCAGCTGTGCTACCTAAGTTGCTATGGCAGCTGGCAGTTGTAGCGTGTAAACAGAAGATGGAAAGGCAGGGTTAAGAAGTGGAGAAGGCAAAGCATGTCTTGAGAGATTCTACCACTCTGCTCAAACATTGAAGCTGCCTTAGACATATGAAGCCTTTGAACTTTGCTGAGCAGAGAGGGTAGGACACTTTTTATTTTCTTTATTTAAAGATTTTATATCCCACTTTTCTGTCCTCACAAGGGGCATCAAGGCGGCTAACAATTTAAACATATGTGATAAAGTCATATTTTAAAACTATTAAAATCAGTCCCTCCCAAAACATTCATCATTAAAACAATTAAAAACAGAGTTAAAATGCGTACAATACATAAAAACAACAATTAAAACACTGGTTAGAAAGGAGGGGTCACTGAGGGAACGCCAAATGAAACAAAAAAAAAAATCTTCATCCACCAGTGGAAGATGGCAACAGAAGGACACGGATGAGTCTCCCTGGGGAGAGAGTTCCAGAGCTTTGGGGCCGTGACCGAGAAGGCCCCGCTCAACCCACGTTGCCACCTGCCAGTCCTTGCCAACAGAAGGCAGTGCTAAATGTTCCATTGGTCCCAGGGACAGAAGCCAGGATGATGCTGAGCAGATTAGGGTACATTTGCTAGTCAACAACACTGGTGGAGTTGTCTGGGGCACAACACGATAGAGTAACAACAAACAACAACTTGTCAATTTTGGTCTCAGGTGGCATTTTCTGTTAATCAGGACAAGCAAAATGTTGCAGTAAGGTTTCCAGTTGTTGGGGCGGGGGGGGGGAGGTCCTATCCTTTTAAGGGAACCTCGGTGGGATGTTATTGACCAAGTGATGAGAGTTTCAGCTGCCCATTCCCACACACATTAAGGGACAGGTCATTTTTCTCCATTGACAACCCCTGTGTTTCACTGCCAATCAAAATGCACACTTTTAAAAACGTAAGAAGAGCCCTGCTGGGTCAGACCAGTGGTCCATCTAGTCCAGCAACCTGTACCACACAGTGGCCAACCAGTTCCTCTGGAGGGCCAACAACAGGGCACAGAGGCTGAGGCCTTCCCTTGATGTTGCCTCCTGGCTCTGGGATTCACAGGTTTAGTGCCTCTGAATGTGGAGGTTCCCCTGGCTAGTCACCCTGGCTAGTACCATGACTTCTCCTCCATGAATCTATGTAATCCCCTTTTGAAACTGTTTTTTTCCTGTGACCATCTCTACATCCTCCGGCAGCAAATTCTACCACATTTTAACCACTCTTTGTATAAAGTAGTATTTCCTTTTGTCCGTCCTGGTCTCAGTGCCTATCAGCTTCATTGGATGTCCTTGAGTTCTGGTATTTTGGGGAAAATTTCTTTGTCAACGTTTTCCACCCCATGCATAATTTTATCAACCTCTGTCATGTCCCCCCTTAGTCATCTCTCTTCTAAACTGAAAAGTCCCAGATTCTTCAGCCTTCCCTCATAGGGAAGGTGATCCAACCCCTAATCATCTTGGGTTGTCCGCCTCTGTACTTTTCCCAGCTCTACAATGCTCTTTTTAAGATACGACGATCAGAACTGTACTCAGTATTCCAAATGAGGCCATATCATAGATCTATTACAGGGGCATTACAATACTGGCCATTCTGTTCTCAATAATCCCTAACACGGTGTTTGCCTTTTTCACCGCTGCAGCACGCTGGGGTTGACACTTTTGTTGTGCTACCCACTATGACCCCCAAGACCTTTTTCCCTATCAGTCTCAGCCAGTTCAGACCCCATTAGCCTATACTTGAAATTGGGATTTTTTTTTTGGTCCTAATGTGCATCCCCTTATGCTTACCAGCATTGAACTTCATTTGCCATATTGTCACCCACTCTCTAGTTTGTGGCGGTCCTCTTGGAGCTCTTCACAGCCAGCCTTGATTTTTCACAATCCTGAATAATCTGGTGTCACTGCACGACTCACCGTTAGTTCCAGATAACTGATGAATAAATTAAATAGTACTGGCCCCAGTACCGATCCTCGTGGGACCCCCATTGCTTGCTTCTCTCCATTGTAAGAACTGTCCATGGATTCCTACTCTTTGCTTTGTGTCATTTAGCCAGTTTTTAATCTGTAAGAGATTATCCCATGACTGCTAAGTTTACTCAGGAGTCTTTTGTTGGGCCAGTCGCATTCTTCCAGCCTAACCTACCTCACAGGGTTGCTGTGAGGGTGAAGTGGAGGAGAGGAGAGCAATCTAATCCGCTTTGGGTCCCCATTGGGCAGAAAAGAGGGGTATAAATGAAGTGAATACATACTTTTGAGTCACTGGGGCAGTGTGAAATGAAGATTTCATTTTCACTATAAGCGTGCAGAGTTGCTAAGTGAGGTAAATACACTGGACGGCTTGAGACTGCGACTCTGTTCCTATTTACTTGGAAGTCCTCCTGACTAGGAAGGAAATCCCCCAGTGGACTCATTGGGCTTATTTTTTTTTTAGAAGAATGCTTGGAACTGGGCCATAGTTTCCAGAAGTAATGGCTTCAATTACTGGGTGGAATAGCATTTCTTCATGAGACGGAAAGTAAAATTTTCATGCTGTTTTGACTGGTAGAACCATAAATATTCATAGTTTTGAGAACTGGTCAGATAGATCTTGAGGCACTCGAGGGCAGAAAACTGGAGTATGAGATTACCCAGGTGGGTTCTTTGAATGAATCCTGATGAAAGACAGAATAGCATTTCCAGATCCTAGAGCCTGTAATTAATTGCCTGGATCCTGTAGGAAGCTGATAACAATAAATACATGACTTGGAGTGTAGCACTGATAATCCATGACCTCAAAAGCCACATATACTCTCCCTGCCCACCCATGGCCAAAGTTGTTACAACTCAGGGATGTTTGACAGGAAGTCATGGATTCAATTTTAAGATGTTGGGTCCAGTGTAGACATTACAGCAGCTGACTACAGTTTAGCAATAGGGATCACCCCCTTATTGGGATAGATGAACATGCACGAAGCTGCCTTATCCTGAATCAGATCGTTGGTCTATCACAGTTGACATTGTCTACTCAACTGGCAGTGGCTCTCCATGGTCTTAGGTGGAGGTCTTTCACATCACCTGCTACCCAGTCCTAGAGATGTGAAGGCCCGGAAAAAACCCAGAAAAATTGGGGGGGGGGGGGATGGGTTTTTTCCTGTTTTTTTCCTGAAGCCTTTTTTGGTTTTTTTTCTGAAAAATTGGAAAAATTGAAAAAAGAAATTGATTATGGAATGTGATAATGACAAACATGACAGACTAGCTGCAGAAGCAGAGACTGAAACTTATACCGATAATTACAGCTCAGAAAATGATTCTGATTAAATTTCACGCCCATTCATTGAAACTTAGTCCCACTCTCCCTTCTATACATTTCCCCCCTCTTCAATTCTTTTTATGAGAATGGTTTTTTTTATTTAATAATGTGGAGAGGAAATATGAATAATTCTTACTTCTGAATTTTTAAAAACTATTTTGTGGAGGTTTTTTTGTCTGTTCCACAAACTAATAAACAGTTCAGAAGAAGAATAAAAGAGTTTGGAATTATATCTTGCCCTTCCCTCGGAGTCTCAGAGCGGCTTACAGTCTCCTTTCCCTTCCCCTCCCCACAACAGACACCCTGTGAGGTAGGTGGGGCTGAGAGCTCTTTCCAGAACTGCTCTTGAGAGAACAGCTCTGACAGAACTTGTGACTGACCCAGGGTCACACCAGCAGCTGCAAGTGGAGGAGTGGGGAATCAAACCCGGTTCTCCCAGATTAGAGTCCATGCTCCGAACCATTACACCAAAAGATTGTTGCTCCATTTGTTTCAATTACAAATAAATAATATAAAATAAGTAAATTCTGTTTGTAATAATTGTTTGGATACACTATATTTTTAATATGCTAGTTGTGATAATTTCATGCCAAGTAAAATTGTCCATAGTCATATTTTATGTTCCTAAAGTAACAGAATGACTTTCAATCTGGAAAAGCAAAAAGTGCTAATCAATTTTTCCAAAAATTTCTGGGTTTTCCCGGAAAAAAACCAGGGGGGGGACGGGTTTTTTTCCAAACTTCAAAATTTCTGGAAATTTTACATCTCTACTCAGTCCTTTAACTGGAGATGCTGGTGATTGACCCTGGGACCTTCTGCATGCCCAGCAGATGCTCTACCACTGAGCCATGGCCCCTTTCCAACCTTTTACTAGATTGTAACAGAAAAGACAGGAGGGAGTGTTCAAACTTCTGTGACAGTCCTGATTGACAGACCATGGTTTGATGCTCCACTTTTACTAACAACAGAATCAAACTCAGATGTCATTATAAACACTGTTTCTTAAAAATGGAAGCCAAAATCAGTGACTTTTTTTTTTTTTAAGTCACCCTAATACATTTGGAATGGGGTGTGTCTAAAATGCTGCTGTGTTTGTCGCAATATTTAGCCTGTTCAGAAAGTGGACTTAACATGTGCAAAAGCAAGGAAAGCCAGTATGGGCTTATGGAGAGGTCAGGAGTGGCTCCATGCTGAAAATGGGCTTTTTCAGGGAAATCCTTTTGTTTTAAATAAAGCCCCCAACAGGAAACTTCGTTGTGTTGCGCATGTACAGGTGGAGGATTTTTGAGAATAAGTGGTGGCAGATGAAGGCCGTGCTGTCAGTGGAAAGAGAAGGGATTTGGTAGTGGTGGAAAGTGCCACCAAGTCTCAGTCAACCTATGGTGACCCCGTTAGGGTTCCCAAGTACTTACCGTGGGGGAGCGGGGGACGCATGCTCCCTGGCCAGACCAGTCCTCCCTGTAACGCACCATGCCGTCACCAGTGTCACCTGGCGTCAGTTCCTGGCGATGGCATCGTGCGTGTGTCTTTCCTTCCCCCGGGGATGGTCCTGCCAAGACATATCTGTCCCCCACCGAAATACGGTAAGTTCTTGGCAAGCCTAGACCCCGTAGGGCTTTTCAAGGCAAGAGACATTCAAAGGTGGTTTGCCATTGCCTGCCTCTGCATAACAGCCCAGGTATTCCTTGCTGGTCTCCCATCCAAGTGTTGACCAGGATCGACCCTGCTTAGCTTCTGAGATCTGATGAGATCAGGCTAGCCGGGGCCATCCAGGCCAGGGCTAAAAAGGAGTCGAAATGCCCGCATACTACTAATCCAAACCCTGGAATGAGTTTTTATGAGTTTGGTTGCCATTTGGTCATGTAACCTGAACACTTTGGAGACTTAAGAAAAAACTGGAATGTGGCAGGTAACAAGATGCCATGTACAAAAAGCACAATTATGTCACTGAAGTTTGGGCAATTTATGGGGCTGTTTGGTTTGTCTGGTGTATACTTTTTTTTTGTGGGGGAGGTGCACCTAACTTTTTATGAGTGGTGTAGACCCTGTGTGAAAGGCTGTCTCTGGAAGCAGAAACAGGCATCTGAGAGTGTGGGGGGAAATTGACCATGACAGAGCCTAGGCTAGAGACTATAGGGAAGAAGGAAATAGCCAGGTGGGCATAGTGGTTAGAAGTGTGGACTCTAATCTGGGAGAACTGGGTTTGATTCCCCACTGCTCCACATGTGGCTGCTGGTGTGACCTTGGGTCAGTCACAAGTTCTCTCAAGAGCTGTTCTCTCAAGAGCAGTCTCGAAAGAGCTGTCTCTCAGCCCCACCTACCTCACAGGGTGTCTGTTGTGGGGAGGGGAAGGGAAAAGAAGGGAAAGCCACTCTGAGACTCCTTTGGGTACTGGGCAGGGTATAAATCCAGTCTCTTTGTCTCTCTTCTCTTCATATCACTGTATCACCAATAGCAGTAGAAACGAAGTAGGGGGTCCAGTGAGCCACACTGAAGAAGTGAGCCAGTGACTCACAAAAGCTCCTAAACTACCACAAATTTTGTTAGTCTTTAAGGTGCTGCTGGTCTCTCTTTTCCTACTGCTACAGGCAGACCAATGTGGCTACCCATCTTGACCAATGGCAGATGTGCATCTTTGGGAGGCAAAATAAAGCAACATTTTACATCCAAGGAGGTGCTTAAAAAAGGGAAGAAAATAAAGCACTGGCAGATAGTAAACTGTAGATAACAGAATAAATGGCTGGAAATTAAATAATGAGAAACTGAAGTCCTGCGTATGAATCATGTCTTGGGGGTAGGGCATCAGTGACCCCTGACAATAGTGCAAATGTTGCACAACAGAATTGGGGCTGGTGGGCTGCTTCTAAAACAGTCCTAAGATTAAAAGAATACTTAAAATGGTATAGCTGTTCTTTGTGATGTAAACTGAGGGAATTACAGCTAAAATACGCACAGCATGGCTATTTTTACGAGGAGACAGAATTCCAAGAGCAAAGAGTGGCTTTCCAAGATGTGTGTATGTATCTGCAGCTATTAAGAGTAGAACAGGAGAAGCGATGTAAAAGAAAATAGGATTTTGAGGTTGGACACAGAGACCCTTCTGAAAAAATAATGTATAAAGAGAATGCCTTTAGTGAGGTGGAGGTTCCAGGTAGCCATACTGGTCCATTACAAAATCCTTAAAATGTCGTCGATCATGCAGACACATGAAGCTGTCTTATACTGAATCAGATCACTGATCCATCAAGGTCAGTATTGTCCACCCAGTCTGGTAGTAGCTGTTCAGGGTCTCAGGCATGTCACTCACTACCAGATCCCTTTAACTGGAGGCCCTGGGGATTGAATCTGGGACCTTCTGCATGCCAAGCGGATGCTCTACCACTGAGCCACAGCCATTCCCCTAAAGCAAACCATGAAATACCTTTTATTAAGACCCATCAAAATGGCACAAAACAATGGGCAAGCTTTCGAATTTTCTACTACCCTTCATCAGGATGCTTAAAAAGAAAGGAAGAAGAAGAATGGGAGAGAAATAAGAAATTCCAGGCATGATCTTGAGGCTTTTTTTCTGCATTCTGTTTTGGTAAGAATAATTAATCTGTTGTTTCCTCCTGCAATATCTGCTGCAAAGGAATTTTAAACACTTTCTTCAAAAGAGTAAGCTGTATTGGAAGTTCCAAAATAGTATTTAAAAATCCAAGAGAAGTGTTTTTTAATAAAAAGGGAAGAGATTGGATTTATATCCCGCCCTTCACTTGGAGTCTCAGAGCAGCTTACAATCTCCTTTCCCTTCCCCTCCCCGCAACAGACACCCTGTGAGATAGATGGGACTGAGAGAGCTCTTTTGAGGACTGCTCTTGAGAGAACAGCTCTGAGAGAACTTGTAACTGACCCAAGGTCACACCAGCGGCTGCATGTGGAGGAATGGGGGATCAAACCCAGTTCTCCCAGATTAGAGTCTGTGCTCTTACACTTTATCAGTTTGCTGTAGTGGTTAACACAGGAACAGAAGACAAACCATGAACGTTTTCTGTTGGTCTTCAGTTGTGTCACCTATTTGGATTCTTATAGCCTACCATTTCCTTTTGGTACAGTGTGTGTTACAATCGTCTTCTCACTGTAATCTTTGAGTTCAACAACATGAACAGCAGCGCCTTGTTCTGAGTCTCATGTAGAAAGTATAGTTATGCTGGGCCTTGAATTTATACACCCCAGGATTTGGACCAATGCTTCAGTATCATTGAACCGCTTTCATTCTTATCAGCAAGATGTGGCATGAAGTAACCTAATATCATGCTTACCGATCTTTTCCTCTTAGGTTTTGCCTTGGGGGTGCAGCAGTTACACCCGGCGCTCATCCAGAGACCCTTTGGGTAAGTGAAGTTTTTGTTAACGCTCTGAATGGTTGGTTTGAAATAAATTGCTTTTTTAAAAAAAGCCCCAACTGTTAAATTGAGGCAGTAAACAAAGATCCTGTAGTTATGGCAAGGTTTTCTGGTACTTTCTTGGCAATCATGACCCATAATCCTTTGCAGTGTTTTGCACATGTGCAGGCCCTGGAAATGCTTGGTGGAGCAATGTTTCTCTGTTTATCCACTCGCCTCTGCCCCTGTACGAAAATGGCTGCTACAGGGAAGGAAGGCCTGTGTGGGGCCCTCTTTAAGCTCACATGTCTGGGGTGAGATCTCTCCATTGGGGCGCTGGGCCCATGTGGAACACGGCACAGCTATAGTTATCATTATTTGTTAATTTGCGTTATTTATAGTTTGCCTTTCTCACAGGTACTCAGAGTGGATTACGTATAGTGAATCAGTTCAGTCGATGAAATGGGGCATTTGGCGTCCCGTCCGGATCTTCTGTACCCCATATTAGGCCAAATTTTAGAGATCTGATGATTTTAAGCTCCTTTTCTTGCTTGGCAACGCAGATACAGAGATAACTGAAATAGTAGCAGAGTTTCTCTGCGGGGCCATGGTTTTACGGCCTGATAAGTGATATTATGAACTAGGTTTTATCATGATGCTACTCTTACTACGTTGTCACTCTGTGACGTTACTCTGCAATTTTAATTTTTCTGTTCTTGATTTTGTATCTGGCCTATTGTATCCTTATATATATATATGCCAATAAAACGTTTTGGATTGAAATGGGACATTCGGTAACTAACGCATTAGGAGTTTAGAAGTCTGGAGCCACCAGAAAGGATTAAAGCGTAGCATAAGTATTCACGTGAACCATTAAGTCAGAGACGTCGAACTCACTTGTTATGAGGGCCGGATTTGACATAACTGCCAGGTTCCTGGAGATGTCAGTTGTATAAAGGACAGCAGCTGGTAAGCTCCAGGTTGTTGTCTCCCCACTGCAAGGCCCCATGGGCTGTGAGGGGGGTGCAAAGGAAAACCCACATGGGTGGACTGGAGAGCCAGACATTCCCATGCTGCTTGACTGCTGCAGACAAGCCATGCTGAAGTCACAATTGGAGTGGCTCCACCTTCTCCCCCCCCCCCCAGTAGTCTCCTGTTCCTTCCCTTGTACCAGTTGCTTACGGGCCACCTAAGAGCCCTGGGTGGGCCGCTTCCAGTCCTCTGGCCTTATGTTTGACACTTCTGCGTTAAGTGGTACAAAAGCTACATCGTAGGATCCTACTCACAGTAAGCTGTGCACAGCAGGACAGACCAGTCTCAGTCATTCACCCAAGTAAGTTTGTGAACTCCTTTTATACAGTGCAACACTTATGACCGGCACAGAAAAGCCCTCTTGGGTCGTTCAGTTTTTCATACTTTGCAGAAGGCCAGGAGGGTGGGAGCTTCCCTGCCTTAGTTCACTCATGCAAATGAGATGCGACGAGTTTTTGTCTCTTGTGGACAGTATCTGGTGCCTCTTCCTCCTGTTTAAAGCATTGATGCAGTTCTCCAGAACCTTCTTCTGTTCCTCCGGGAGGTTCTTCTCCTCAGGCCCTGTGGAGCTGGGTGGGAACTGTGCCAGAGCGTCAGTATGTAACTACGAGGGGCCTCCGTGGGCGCCTGCCCCCAAGACAACCCTTCTAAGAAACCTTGAGATGCTTCTGCACAGCCCTCATACATTTACATGTGGGCCTCTGTCGGCGATGCGGTGCGCCCTCCGCTTTGTTCCGCATGTAAGAAAATCCTGGCCCCTAACAGCAAGCTGCCGTTGGATTGCCAAGCCTAATATTCGATGAAAGAAACATTAGGTCAAAAATTGATTCTGGACAGATGTTAGACGGGGCTCGAGGGGTCCACAAAAGCAGACCATTGTCTTCCACTTTCAATAGCGGAAACCATCCCCTCCCCAGTCCAAAAAGATCCCCTTTTTCTGCATCTAATAGGACCTGGCAGCTGCTCTGGAAAAGACAAGTGTTCTCTCCCCGAACAATAGGGACTGTCATACTACCTTCATTTAACTATTTAATGATTGATGCAGTTCCTTCTTTTTTCTTCTTCTTTTTTTTAAGTACCCCCTTTTTTGGGGATGTGAATGTCGATTGGGTTTTGTTTGAAAGTTTTGCAAGGGAAAGAAATTGGGTCCTTTTTTTTTTTGGCTTTCTTTTTCACGAGGACGCTTTGGAACGCTACTGGTTTTGCAGGGACAATGCGTGGGAGTCCTGCAGCCCCCCACCCCACCCCTTTGCCAAGAAGAATTAATATTTAATCTCTTCTCCGGCACTCCATGCACAAACCGGCCTTTCTTTTCCAGCCGTCCGGCTCTGGCTTACGCAGAGGCGTTTTGAGTTCAGGCTTCCAGAGATCTAACAAGGTGGTGTTGTCTAAACAGTGAGCCCCACCGGGCCTTGTGGTGTGTGTTGTTGAAAACACATTGTTTTCCTTACAGCTAACTAATGCTGAATGCTGGGGGGGGGGGGGGAGAGGCCTTAAAGAAGCTCAAAAAAGCTGGTGGGGGGAGCAGGGACTTCTTTGTTTAGAAAGCCTGTTGTAGCTTGTTGAAATCAATAACACAAACCCTGTCAAGTACGGCACAACTCTTACGTCTGCTGTTTTTCTGGCAAAATCCTTTGTGTCTTGAGAATGTCACTGCCTCTGCAATCCCATAAGAACAACATAGGTTTACATAGACACGCTTTTTTGAAGAAATGAACTATCATTTTTTAAAAAAAAATGTTACTCCCCCCCCAAGGATTGTTAGTAGTGCTGTGGATATCGTTTGCTGTCACATAATTGGAAACCTCTGTACATTGTTTGACTGTCACATTGTGCTAGCTGGTGTCCAGGACAGAGGTGGCTTAGCCCCATTTCCGGGAGCTAGAAGTCTGTAGCGGATGTGCTCCTACTAGAGCGGGCTCTGCAGAAAGCAGCCATTGAATGTGTAGTGTGATAAATGAAGAGACGCCCCCCTCCCCCCAGCAGTCTTTATTTGCAGTTCACTATCAAATATATAGGCCAGAAACAGGCGGCTGTCTCTCTGGCAGAATCCCGGGCCTGCTAACTCTTCTGTGATAATGTCATGGAATGTTCATGAGTATTCCAGCTGAGGAGTAGAAGGTTGTACTTGCAAGTGCGAGGTCACGCAGGACCCAAGAACAGATATCTGTGTGTGGTTGCAGAGGGAGAAGAGGGTTGCCATTGCAATTGTGTAAGCCCTGACGGTGTGATAACTTGGTGAGTTTATGTCAGGAACTTTTGTCCAGGTTTCTTCAAGTACTGTGTCACTTAGCTAACTTCCTTGAGCAACCTGGGCTTTCCCAATGCTTCTGCACACAAGTATGACAGACTGCACACCAGAGAGGACTGTTTAATTCCATTGTGGATGGATGACAATATGATCCATGCAACATTGTTGAGAACAGACTGGCCTGCGGGCGGGGAGGGCTTCGCAGCTGATCGAATGCGACTTGTAAAAATGTGAGCCTGTTGACAAGGAAGCCCCCAGGTGACATTGAAAGCGAGAGGGCAGAAGGAGGAAGGAAGCAAAGGCCCCCTGACGAAATTGCCTTCCTCTGTCTAATTTCATGTTGATCTCCATAGGGCTTGGAGCTGGTCCCCATGTGGCCCTCATAGAGCAGGTTCTATTGCAAACAGCATCCCAGTGCCTTGTCTTCCGCACCCTACTTTAATGTTCACTTCTGCCGCACAGGTCGCTCTCATCACACCGAGAGTTGCCAATGCATGTTCCAGGGGTGGGGCCTCTGGCCTGGCAGCCCACAGCGTGCAGAGAGCAATCTAAACAGGAAGAGTATTTGAACCCATTAGCTGTGGGGTGGAAAACTCACCGCAAGGATGTGAATTTCAGCAGCATCTTTACATCAAATGTGGGGTAGGTGCTAGCCTAGCCATATATGGGTCTCGGAATACAACTTTCATTAGCCTCCATCTGTACATTGCCTTACAGCCCTAATAGCCCAGTCTAGCCTGATCTTGCCAGAGTTTAAAAGCTAAGCTGGGCCCACACATGGCTGGGAGACCTCCAGGGAAGCCTGGGGTTGCGATGCAGAGGAAGGGAGTGGCCAACCACCTCTGCTTATCTCTCGCCCTGAAAATCCCATGGGGTCACCATGAGGCAGTTGTGACTCCGTGGCGAACTTTATCTTACACATTGCCTGCTTTGAAACAAGGGAAGCTGCTGGGGGGGTGGGGGGAGGTGGAGGTTGATGGGGAAATGCTCGAACCTTTCCATTCCTTCTGTTTACGTATTTCAAATTCTGCTTTCACCCCAGCAACGTTTCCACCCACGGTGCTTGCCAGATTTCACCTCTTCTAAAATGGCTGCTACTTGGCCAGTTACCTATGCTTCCACGAAAACGTGTGGTTTCATCCCCAGCTTCTCAACGCAGTGGAGGGGTAGGCAGATGCACCCTGACATATTCAAGCGGTTCCAAGTCCCAGATGCTCGGCCTGATCCAGCAGAGCTCTTTTTCTGTCTATCAGCCAGAATCTCTGTGAACGTTTGTTTTTGCCGCACATTGCGGAAAGCTAGTTTCGTGGGTGCCGTGGAAGAGTTTTATAGTGGTTCTGTGCGTTTTCCTTCATGCGCCGTAGAGCACGAAACAATTCATGTAGATAGGTGTGCCAGTCCAGGCTGTTAATGTTCCAGTTTCTGGGGCATCTGTTTCGCCGGTAGAAAACCATCCGGGCTGCACTGAGCGTGCACACATGACAATGAATGCTATAAATTATTTATTGGTTACCAAGAGACGGGATCCGGGAGACCAGGGAGACAGGAAAGGGGTGGAGGAGGGGAAAGAAAATACATACATATATATATATATTTGCAAGCTTTGGTAGACAAGAATTTCACCTATATATATATTTGCAAGCTTTGGTAGACAAGAATTTCACCGCGCTCTGCTCCAGCAGTGATTTGATCCCATGAAGTGCAGGCTGGTGAAGGGGTACGGGTTCACCCAAATGATTGTGGCGACGAGGAGCATGGCCGGTTTCCTAAAGCGGAGTGGCAGGTGCTCTCCCAAGCAACACGACTTTGGCAGCTGACGTTTCTGGAGCACCCCCGCAAACTTTAGAAAGAAATATTGCAAGCTTGCAGTGCTGCGCGTGAGTGTGCAGCTCCAGATTTCTGTGTAAGGGAATGCGGGAGAGTGAGTTAAAAACTGAAAGTGGAATTCATAATATCAGCTTATCGGAATATATTAGTTTGGGGGATCCCCGGCCTTTGTGAGCCTGCGGGCGCCTTTAAAATTCTGACACGATGCGGTGGGCCCAGCCACAAAATGGCTGCTGCGGAAGGTGGAGCCAGCCATAAAATGGCTGTTGCAGCTTGCAGTCGCATGGTGAAGATCTACATGCTGTGGTGGCAACTGCTGCCAAAGCAGCACTTTTAAAAATCTGCACAGCCAATGAGATCTCCAAGGGCCGGTCAGGAGCCTTGCCTGGCAAAAAGCCCCACCTGGCCTTGCCCACTTTCTAAAAACACTTGGATGGTGCCAGGGCACCATGGTGCCCCCAGGCACCACGTTGGGGACCCTGTTCTAGTTGATCCCATTTGCTCTCCCGGAAGGTGTAGGGCGTGTGGGTTATGTGCATCCACATCCATAGGTCTGCCCTCTCCCCCTTTCCCCCAGCAGCTTTCTTCATTGTCCTTTAGGCCCGGTATTAGAAGCATGTTCGTTGCTGCGGTCTTCCACATTTCATAGCTGTCTCCTTTCGTACAAGATGCACGTCATGCTCTAATGGCTCCAAAGAGTATACTTGGGCGAGGGAGCTTAAAATATAATGCCAGAAAGAGAGTACAAGGGAGGCCTTTGAGCTCCCATCTGTAGCCTAGTCAGGACAAAAGGATCAGGTTTTTTTCCCCCTCTGGTTAGTTCGTTTGATTGGCTGCTTGAGTTGAAGCTGCGTAGATACTGTGCGGAGTCCCATCCAGTTCATAGCGAACCTTTAGAAATTGGCTCTCAACAAATCTATTTCTCCAACAGATAATCAGAGACGTTAAAAGTCTGTGAGCTTCAAAGGCGCAGTTAAAGTAATAGCTCAGTTATGACTTTGTGACAACTTGGATGTCTTTCCTTCCATATGAGAAATCTTCGCAGAGCTTCTCTTGTTGTTTTTGGGAGCCGTCCTGAAAAACTGTGCTTACAATATCTGCAGCCAAGTGATACGCAGTTAACTGTGCTGAAATTATAACTGTGGGCCTGGTGAGAATCTGCTCTGAAATGCAGCAGATGTGCATGAATTCGATCACTATCCCCCACCCACACTTTACTTGCATATATTTAAAAAAGTGTCAGTCCATCCGACCGTAGAGAGATGTTTGAGGGTGAAACTGAAAAATAGTCTTAAAACACAAATCCATCTTTAAAATGAGACTCCTTGGAGCAGTTCCTGAATGTCTTAAGACCAGTTTGGTGTAGTGGCTAAGTGTACAGACTCTAATCTGGGAGAACCGGGTTTTGATTCCCCACTCCTCCACTTGCAGCTGCTGGATGACCTTGGGCAAGTCATAGTCCCTTCAGAGGTGTTCTCTCAAGGACAGTTCCGGAAAGAGCTCTCTCAGCCCCACCTACCTCACAGGTTATCTGTTGTGGGGAGGGGGAGGGAAAGGAGTTTGTAAGCCGCTCTGATACTCCGAGTGAAGAGCAGTGCATAAATCCAATCTCCTCCTCCTCTTCTGCTGCTCTGAGATTTTTGAGAAGTCCTCAATAGGGTATGATGCTAGTGGAGAATACTTCTACATGGGTGATGTGCAGTTCATGCCCGTAGCCAGGATTTTGTGGTTTGTGGGGCAAAAATTTTTCTGGTCAGGCTGCCATTATCTTTATGTCAGCTCCAGTCTGCCCCCAAGCCCGACTGCCAGTGGCTACCCATCTCCCTCCCCTCCTGAAAGGTTTAATGGGCCCTTCAGATGATTGGCGGGAAGCACGTGGCCCACCAATCAACTAGTTGTTCATTCACACAGTTGAGTCCGACTCTTTGCGACCCCATGGACAACATCACTCCAGGCCCTCCTGTCTTCCGTCGAGCTCCAGAGTTTGCTCAACTTCATGTTCGTTGCATCAATGACACTGTCTAACCATCTCATCCTTTGCCGTCCCCTTCTTCTTTGACCTTCAGTCTTTCCCAGCATCAGGGTCTTCTCCAGCGAGTGCTCCCTTCTCATTTGGTGGCCAAAGTATTTGAGCTTCAGCTTCAGTGTCTGGCCTTCCAGGCAAACAGTCAGGGTTGATTTCTTTTAGGATCAACTATAGAGGACCCTTTAAATCTTGCAGGAGGAAGAGGGACATGTGCCACCCCCCACTTCTTCTCGAAAGCATTTAAATGGATGTTGCTCATAGCCCCATTTCCGGGAACTAGAAGTCTTGTGAGGTAGGTGGGGCTAAGAGAGTTCTGAGAGAACTGTGCCTGGCCCAAGGTCACCCAGCAGCAGGGTGGATTTGGTTTAAATCACTAGTCAGTAAGACTCGATTTAAATCATGGTTTTCTCCATAAGGCTCATTCTTGCTGGCCTTAATATTTGCAACCCAGGTGAAGGTTTCATTTCAGTATAATATCTTTTCAGGTTAGTTTCAGTTGTATCAGAAAATTGGTTATTTACTACTTGAAATAGTTCACCTTACAATGATTTCATAATTACCTCTCCCCAATTTAACAGATTGTTAATCATTCATATTTGGACAACTTTTCTGCTGTACTTTATTGGAAGGAGAAAAATAATCATTAACAATAACCATTTAAATTGTTTTATTTAACTAAAACAAGAAGATTATATAGCATATGTATTCTTGTATTTGCTTAAGCATCCACGAAGATATACTCACAAAGATCTCAAGATTTCTGGAGCATTCTGCTCAAAAATTTCCATTACTGCTTGCCCATTCCTCCTCACATTTAGTTCTTAACATCCCCTCCTTATCCAAACCTATTCCATACCAAACAATCTTATAGTCATTGAACTTCTTGAAACTAAGCCCTTAAGATATAAGGGGTTGATTCTGTGTGCATAGATTTGCAGAGGACCAACAGGGCTGATGTCTCTTAACTCTGTATGTTTATTTTATAACATTTTTGCAGTGAAGAAGAGGCATGTGATCTCTGCAGAGACAAATTCACAGTTTTGAGAACTGTAAAACTAAGCAGCTGTGATAATATCTTCTAGATAGAAAATAGCCCAGTGATCTTACAGAAACTTCTGGAAGAGCATGACATTGTGAATGAATTAATGGAATTCATTTATCAAAAAAATTAAACATTGTGTGAATGTACGGCCTCATACTACAAAATTAAAAACTAATCTTTATTTCATGATGAATAACCTTTGGACTATAATGTATCTTAAACAGAGAACTATCTTTAGCTAGATTGTTCCTCAAAAAGCACTTTATTAAAAAACTAGGAATAAGGCCCATTGTGGAAATAAATACAACGGGCTCTAGAAAGAGGCTCTGGGAGAGTGCCCCGGCTTTGGGCACTCAGTGACAATTTGCTGTGGCAATCTCAGTAGGGTATAATGACAGAATCCACCATTTTCTCCAGAGGAACTGATCTTTGCTACCTGAAGAGCAGTAGTAATTTTGAGTGATCTCCAGCCCACCCCAGGAGGGAGTGGCTGGTTTGGAGGGTGGAGTCTATGGCATTGTACCTGTCCGAGGTCCCACCTCTCCTCAACACTCACCCTCTCCAGGTTTGACCCCTCAAATCTCCAGGAATTTCCCAGCCTGGAGTTGACAACCCTATCTCCCTCCCAGCCAACCATCAACCTACTTTTAGTTTTCCATCTCCTCCCCCCTCCCTCCTAGAGAGCAGTTGTAATTTTGAGTTATCTCCAGCCCCCACCTGGAGATTGGCAACAGTGGTTCCCCATCAGGGAATGACTGGATTGGAGGGTGGAGTTTTCTCCCAAAGGCCAACACAGGTGTGGAAAGGGCCTTTTACTGACAGAGGAGAAAGTATAGGTGCCAACTCTGATTAGGGAAATACTTGGAGATTTGGGGGGTGGATCCTGTGGAGGGCAGCATTTGGGGTGTGTGTGGAAGGACTCAGCAGGGTATAATGCCATAGAGTCTACCCTCCAAAGCAACCATTTTCTCCCGGGGAACTGATCTCTGTCATCTGGAGGTCAATTGTAACAGTGGGAGATCTCCAGGTCCCACCTGGAGATTGGCAGCCCTAGGGGAAAGTCAGCCGCACAGCGGGGAGTTGAAGAAAATGGTTTGATGGTCGCTGGCCCACTTCGTTAGCCAGCCAGCCATGCTGAAGCTAAGCAGGAGAAAGAGCCTTTTCCCATTTATTCTGACAGGAAAGTGGCCATTGGGGAGGGGGTTATGCTGAAAGTCCTTTGTTTTTTTACTCACAGAACCAAGCTTGGTTGCCTACCGACAGCCACTGAGGGGACAGTCCCTCACAGGAGTCAAGAGAACTGTCTTCCTTAGGAGAGAGAGCTGTCTGCCAATAAATCTGACATGCAAAATCTGTCTGAAGGGGGAGTGGATGGGGAAGAGGAGCAGACCCATCACCTGGCCAATTGCACGCGAGTACTCTTGAGTGGCGGGTGGTGGGCCAATGGCTGAGGGAGGGCATTTTACAGCCAATGAGAGTGCATGGAATCTTGCGAAACCAAAAGATAATTATTTATAAGGAGAGATCCAATTTAAATTTTAAAAATCAATTTTTTCTTTTTTTCTTTTTTTTAAATCATTGATTTTTATCCACCCTGCCCAGCAGGCTTCATGTGAAGGAGGAATGGGGAATCAAACTTAGTTTTCCATGTTAAAGTCCACCCCTCTTAACCACTACACCATGTTGGCTCTTAAAAAAAAAAAAAAAAAAGACAACCTTTCCTCATCAGTATCTTACTCTGATTTTTTTTTGCACTGTGGCTTTTTTGAAGGGGGGAAGGGAGACTGACTTGTGATAACAGAACTTCCAGTGTCTTGTGGAGCCCTAATTATTATTTTTTTTTAAATTACTTCATTTAAATCCCATCTTTCTCACTGAGACTCAAGGTGAGCTATGAAATTACTAAAAGTTCCACTATCTTTACCAGGTGGTCTTTGCTCATTGACTTAATGGCAACTCCTTATGCTGTGTTGTCCTGGTACAGATCCCAGGGTTTGGAACCACATATCCAAGGCATTAATTGTGAGGGACTCACAGGCACTTGAATGGTTGTGGCTCAGGGGCAAAACAGCCGCTGCAGAAGGTCCCAGGTTCAATCCTCAGCATCTTCAGCTAAAAAATCCGGCAATAGGTGATGTGAAGGTCTTCTGGCTGTGAAATGTGCTGCCAGTCTGGGCAGACAATACCGACTTTGATGGACTGATGGTTTAGTTCAGTGTAAGGCGGCTTCATGGGTTCAGGTGCGCATGGTAAATTTTTGCTTTCCTTCCATGTATTGGAGACAGAACCCGCCCCCAGCTTTTGTTTAACTTCCTTTTAAGCGTTATAAAGGAAAGAAACAATTTACACATGAATGTGCATTCTTGGTACCTGGCAGGGGTGCGTTCAGTGAGGCAGCACTGTTTGCCGTCCTGGAGTACAACCATAGCTTGAAGTCTCCCCCCCCAAGTTCCTGTGGGTAGAAACAGTCTCTCGGCCCTTGCAGACTGTCATTGGACTTAAATGTGGGAAAGCCACCTTCAAATTCTCCCCCCCCAAGCTTTGAAACTCCCCAAGTGGACTTTGAGGCATGTCCCACACCCTCTCCCGGCCTGCCTCCCAGAGCTGCAGCGACACTCTGCACTCTCTGGCGAAAGCAAGCAAGCAAATAGTGGCTTCCTCTTGGCTCAGCTCCAGGCTGTTGGCTGCTCACAGAAACGCCTTTTGAAATCGGGAGAGCAGGCCCAACCGTTTCCCCGGAGCGGCGAGAACAATGCTTGCCTATGAAAACAGAGCGCCAGCCAACAGCCTGGCTTGCGGTGATAAAACTGGTTTCGGGCCTTGCAAGGATAGGTGGTCGGAGGGCAGGGGGAAGTGTTGGGTGCTGGACAAGCAGGTGGTGTATGCGAGGCCGGTGCCCGGTTGGGGTCGGAAGGAAGGAGTGGCAGCAGCCAGACTACCCCCAGCCCTGGCCTGGGAGGGTAGGAAACTGGGAGATGGCTGTGTAAATCTTACATAGTCCCAAAGAGAGCTTGAGAAAGCCAAGCAGGGAAGGTGGTTGAGCTAATTGCCAGGGAAAGATGGATCCCAGCAACGGGGGCTTTGTAAATGGATGCTCCTGGACAACCAGTATCCCTTTTCCAGCTGAAGAACGTGCTCTGCCACTGAGCCACTGCCCCTCCACATTCCACCGATTCTGGGGAAGATCCCTTGATGGGACCTCAGCAGACGTTTCAGAAACCTAACAAACAGACACTGTTAAGTAGACACATCTGGGGTACTGCAGAAGACTCTGAGGTGGTTCTTTTGAGGCATGTGCCCCATTTGCATGGGACACCGGCCAGGCATGTTGGGCCTGATGTATCACCCCCAAATGAAAGGGAGTGGGCACTGTTGGGCGCACCCAGTATTCATCTGCAGTGTGCACTGCAAGGGAATGTCTGTAATGGCGGGAAAGAACTGGTCCGTCGATAATTCTCAGTGAGGAGTGGTTTCCAAGAACCAGACCAGTTTTCCAAAGCACTGACTGACTGAAAGTCGCTGCTCCAGTCCATGAACCATTTTCCTCTGGTAGCAACTAGAATGCAAATAGGCCACCATAGGTAGTCCCACCCACTCAGTCCTTGAGAAGACTCACTGGAAAAGACAATCATGCTAAGCAGGGGTCATTTCGTAGAAAAAGAGCTGCAGGAGCTCATTAGCATACCTAATAGGCTATTAGCATATAGGAGCTGCGGTGGCTCAAGTGGTTAAGACGCTGAACTGCAGGCTGCAGAATGTCAGTAGTTCAGCAGTTCGAGACCTGAGAGTGCCGCATGACGGGGTGAGCTCCCGTCTCTAGTTCCAGCTCCTGCCAACCTAGCAGTTCGAAAGCAAGAAATTGCAAGTAGATAAATAGGTACCACTTTGGTGGGAAGGTAACAGCGTTCCGTGCGCCTTGGTGTTTAGTCATGCCGGCCACATGACCACGGAAACGTCTTCGGACAGCGCTGGCTCTTCGGCTTTGAAACGGAGATGAGCACCGCAACCCTAGAGTCAGATTCGACTGGCTTTCGAGCAAGGGAACCTTTACTTTTACCTTTACCTCATTAGCATATGCCACGTCCCCTGACATCACCGGAAGTGCTGTCAGAAGGGGAAGCAAAAAGGGTGGAGGCTGGGGGGGAGCGAAGAGAGAAGGGGTATAAAGTTTAAGCCCCTTCTCTCTAGAGTCCCGCCGTTGATCCTGCATTGAGCAAGGGGTTGGAGTAGATGGCCTGGATGGCCCCTTCCAACTCTGTGATTCTGTGAGATGCATTGATTCAGTCAAGGAAGCCATGGTCCTCATTTTGCAAGACTGGAGCAAGGCTATGAACAATAAGATATTTTGGAGGTTGTTACTTCATAGGGTTGCCTGTAAGTCGGAAGTGACTTAACAGCACTTGTCTCTCTCTCTCTCTCTCTCTCTCTCTCTCTCTCTCTCTCTCTCTCTCTCTCTCTCTCTCTGTCTTCATTCAGTCCTGTCCTTTCCTTAAAATCAGGTGCAGCAGATAGGAGATCTTTGTGATCTTCATCTTTGACCAGATGATCAGTGGTTTCTATTTCTCCTGATCTAGAGACCTGGTGAATGCTCTTTCTTGGGTAACAAAGGAATAGGAGTTGCATTCTGAGCTGCAGATTTCTGTAAGCACAGCCATGAAACCAGGAACTTGCAAGGAAAAGCATTCTTTGATATTTACATCATAATGGCAGCTGTCCTTTGACTGGGCCCCAGCTTGCATTCTGTAGGCACTAGCTCATCCCCACATAAGGTTTCTTCCTCCACAGATATTCTTGGCACTTTGTTGTGGGGAGACTGTTGTGTTTGAATGAAACTTGTTATCACAGTAGTATCCCAGTCATTTGTGTAGGAGCTCTCAGCAATGTGCACGGGGATTTGTTCTTTCCCTTTATCCGAATACCAGACTTTGAAGATAGGGATGGACTGAGAAATATAACTGTGGCATTTTCTTGTTCTGCAGCAGGGGTCCCCAACCTTTTGGTGTAGTGGTTAAGTGCTCAGAGTCTAATCTGGGAGAACCGGCTTTGATTCCCCACTCCTCCACTCACAGCTGCTGGATGACCTTGGGCAAGCCATAGTTCTGTCAGAAGTATTCTTGAAAGCGCAGTTCTCGAAAGAGCTCTCTCAGCCCCACCTACCTCACAGGGTGTCTGTTTTGAGAAGGGCCGGGGAAAGGAGTTTGTAAGCCACTCTGAGTCTCCGAGTGAAGGGCGGGGTATAAAATTTATAAATCCAGCCTCCTCCTACAGGCACCTTTGGAATTCTGACGCAAGGCAGTGGGCGCAATCACAAAATGGCTGCCGCGGGAGGGGGGAGCCAACCGCAAAATGTCAGGAAGCAAGGTTGTATCTAACTCTAATAGTACCTCTTCTGCCTGAAACGTTGAACCTCTGTTTAGCAGGTTGCCTTTTAATCTACACAGCCAGTCAAAAGCCCTGGTGGGCAAAAGACCCATTTAGCCCTCCCCACTTTCTAAAAGCACTTGGTGTGCGCCCGGAAAGCTGTTGGCAGGTGTCACGGTGCCCGTGGGCACCACATTAGGGGCTTCCGCTTTACAGGAGTATCCGTGAAAATGAAAGCCTATCATGAATTTGAAATCCACTTTGTTTTCCTGAGATGGCACAGGACACCCACACACATGAATCTGGCTGCTTGCTCAAAGATCTTGCTCGTAACTTTTCATGGGAGCCTCAGAATTTATCTTTCTGGCCCCACCCTGTTGAGGTATCTCTAGAAGGGGGAAAGTTTACACTGGACTTGACCTTAGAAATAAATGCTCGGGTGCCTGAAGCAAACGTGTCCTGGCCATGCATGCAAGATACATTCTTTCTCACCCAGTATCTGCAGGACACATTCTTCTTCACCCAATGGGCCCATGCAGAAGATGTCTCAAGAATGCCTGAATTGATCTTTACAGGTCTGCTGACTCATATTACCAAGAAGTATGCAAGTTGCTAAAATTCCAGTTAACTTCTCGGGGCGGGGGGGGAGTCACAGAGGTAAGAAACTTGGGTCTGGTTGTTATAATTCAAGACCAGTATCTCAGTAACCAAGTTCCAAGGAAGGGGCCGTGGCTCAGTGGCAGAGCATCTGCTTGGCATACAGAAGGTCCTTGGTTCAATTCCCGGCATCTTCAGTTAAAAAGAATCAGGTAGTAGGTAGTATTTTGAGCCCATTCATGTGAGACTGTGGGGAGCCGCTGCCAGTCCGAGTGGGCAACACTGTCCTTGACGACCAGTATAAAGGAACTTCATATGTTTCTATGGTGCATATAACGCTGTTGGTTCCTTGGAACCATTGGTCCATCAAAGTCAGTATTGTCTACTCAGACTGGCAGCAGCTCTCCTGGGTTTCCAGCAGAGGTCTTTCATGTGTTTACGTGGTGCATATACCACTATTGGTTCCTTGGAACAATCTTCCTCCCTTGCCTGAAGGTGGGAACACTGGGAGAAAACACACCACCCCTACCTGCCTACATGATTCAGAATATGATTCTTCATGTCCTTCTACTCACACATGAAGCTGCCTTATACTGAATCAGACCCTTGGTCCATCAAGATCAATATTGTCCACTCAGACTGGCAGTGGCTCTCCAGGGTCTCTGGTAGAGGTCTTTCCCATTACCCACCGCCTCCTCTTTTTTTAACTGGCGATGCCGGGGATTGAACCTGGGACCTTCTGCGTGCCAAGCAGATGCCCTAACATTGAACCACCGCCCTTCCCATTTTATCCTCAAACTTGGTTGATCAATAATAGAGTTATAGTAAAACCTGGAAGAGAGAGAAGAAGAGATTGGATTTATGCCCCACCCGTCACTACCTGAAGGAGTCTCAGAGTAGCTTACAATCTCCTTTCCCTTCCCCTCCCCACAACAGACACCCTGTGAGGTAGGTGGGCCTGCAAGAGCTCTCCCGAGAACTGCCCTTGAGAGAACAGAGCTGAAAGAACTTATGACAGGCCCAAGGTCAGCTGCATGTGGAGGAGTGGGGAATCAAACCCGGTTCTCCCAGATTAGAGTCCACATTCCTAGCCACTACACCGAAAGTGGCTCTCACTAGGGAGAAAGGAAGGGCAGGAGTGAAATCAATATTCCGCTCAGCTGGCCCGGGGGCTTGCAAATGGGAAGGGAAGCAGCCTCTGGCCCAGGCCACCAACCAGCGGGACACAGACTGCCTCCCCCCTCCAGAAGGGCATCAGCCAGGAAGGGCCAGGATACAAACGTTGACACTAGCTTCCCATGACACTGGCTGCTTCCCATGTGCACGGGACAGCCTCTGCTGCAGACCATGCTTCCTCTGCCGCTAGCCCTTCTGCAACAGCAGTGGTGACCAGGGTGCGCTAGCAGCAGAGGAAGCCTGCTCCACAGGGGAAGAGCTCCAGCATATGCAGAATGCAGCCACAGGATCAAAGCCACTGGTGGGACCTGTTATCTCCTCACAAACAGGGCCTGTTTTGAGAACCAATTACCAACAGAAGAGTAGAACACAGAACCACGTATTGATTCTCTGGGAGAACCGGGTTTGATTCCCCACTTCTCCACATGCAGCTGCTGGTGTGACCTTGGGTCAGTCGCAAGTTCTCTCAGAGCAGTTCTGGAAAGAGCCGTTCTCTCAGAGCTCTCTCAGCCCCACCTACCTCACAGGGTGTCCGTCGTGGGGAGGGGAAGGCGATTGTAAGCCGCTCTGAGACTCCTTCGGGTAGCGAAGGGCAGGGTATAAATCCAATCTCCTCTTCTTCTAGTGGGGATCCAGAGCAGGTGGTGTCATTCTCCTCCATTTTTTATCCTCAGAAGGATCTTAGGTTAGGCTGAGAATGAGCGACTCGCTCCAGCTCACCCAGTGAGTTTCTGTAGCAGAGTGGGGGTTCGAACCTGGGTCTCCCAGATCGTAGTCTGACACTCTAACCTCTATACCACCCTGGCTATCAGTGTGTTCTTTTTGGCAGGGAGGGAGGAAGCAAGCTCTGTGCCGGTGCTTCTTTTCTGACCAGTAGTTGAAGCCAAGCTGGGCTTCGGCTGGAAATGGGGTTCTTCTCAGAGAGGGAGAAGCTGGACGCCCTCCGTCTCTCCTGGCTGCCCTCGGTCTCTCCTGGCTCTTTGGTTGGGGGCAGAGGTCAGATTCTCCATCGCATGTGTACGGTCCTTGTGCAGCAGAGTTCATGCCTGCATATTCTTCCTTGTACAGTGGCATTGCCACCGACGATGACTTGCAAATCTGAAGCAGCCCTCAGAAATTTATTTTTTATAGTCCACCTTTCTCACAGGGGCTGGAGGCGGATTACACAGAGAGAATCAACAAAATAGGACATCCAATTACCAGTGCATTAGGATTTCACAAGCCTGAAACCAGAAGAAAGAACTGAAGCGTAGCATAAGCATTCATGTGACATGTGAAACGGCACAGAAAGTACGTAACGAAGATCCTACTTACACTAAGCTAGACTCAGCGGTATAGACCACAGGCCCTAAGCATTTATCCAAGCGAGCTTGTACAACCATTTTGTGTGGTGCAACCCTGTTACTAGCACAGAAAAAAACCCTTGAATAGTTCAGTTTTGCGGAAAGCCAGGAGAGTGGACCTCCTTGCGCAGGCCGCTCCATGTGATATCACTGGACATCTTTACAGATGCAGTAGTTCTGAATGGAGGCTGGTTGTCCATTTGGCCTCAAGGCCTCAGGGGAAGTTTAGAGACAGCAAAGGGAGTCCCTGCTTGAGAAGATCAGTGCTCTGTCGTAACAAAAAGATTACAGTACCTTTCAGGCTAGCAGACAGTGGCATAAACCTGCTTCCACGTATGCATACAGTGTACTGTGAAAATGGTGATAATTCCAGAGGGTTAGCTGTTTTAGGCAGTTGCAGCAAGAATAAACGGGAGTTTTATTTATTTGCTTCATTTGTATTTTGCCTTTCTCCTCAGTGGGAACCCTAGATGGCTTACGTAATTTTTACATCCTTTCCTCTCCTCCATTTAATCCTGACAACACCCCTGTGAGGTAGGTTAAGCTGAGAATGTGTGACTGGGGCAAGGTCACCCACCTAGCTGCTGTGTCAGAGTGGGGATTCAGACCTGGGTTCCCCAAATCCTAGTCTTGACACTCCAGCCACTGGGCTACGCTTGTGGCACCTTGAAGACAAACAAAAATTCATTCCAGGATAAACTTTACTGGGGTAAATTTTTGTTGGTCTCTAGCGTGTCACAAGCCCCCAGTTTACTTTTTATTAACAAAATTTTATCCCACAAAAGTTTGTGCTGGAAGTTTGTGCCACAGGACTTCTGCTTATTTGTGTGGAAACGGTAGGTCGCCTATATGCAGTACATTGGAGGGATAAACCAACAAGTTCAGATGAGATTCAGCGTTAACAGCATTGAAAGAGTTGGCTGAAAACTTCTGCTTTCATCCTCTGAACCAGAAACATGTAGAATTCTTAGGCGCAGGGAGACGGAGAGACTCATGGTGCACACCACATAGACCAGATCTTATACCCTGAATTTACCGAGTGGCATCCTGCCGTAAACTGTGGCTTCTGCGCATGGTGTAGCCATTAGAGCGGCAGGGGCTGCGGCTCAGTGGTATTGCATTTGCTGGGCATGCAGAAGATCCCGGGTTCAATCCCCAGCATCTGCAGTCAAAAGGACCAGATGATAAGAAAGAAGAAGAGATTGGATTTATACCCCACCCTTCACTACCCAAAGGTGTCTCAGAGCGGCTTACAAACTCCTTTCCCTTCCCCTCCCCACAACAGACATCCTGTGAGGTAGGTGGGGCTGAGAGAGCTCTGACACTGTCTAGTCTAGGAGGGGACCTACAGTCAGTCCTAAAGTCAAAAAAAGAAGGAGAGGAAAAGGCATCTCTTTGCTTTGAATTTAAAAAATTCTATAATTTCTTTGAAAGAGTAGCGGTCAGCTCATTGTTCGGCATAGCCTAGTTTTGGTCGCTCTCTCGGAAGTCTCGAGCAGAGACTTTACCAGAGTCTGTTTCAACGAGTTAGCCCTGTCGGTTTGCAGTAGAACAGCTGGATTCTGGACTCTACCCGGTGTGCAGAGTGCTGTCAAGTCACCGCTGACTTACGGCGACCCCAGCAAGGGGCTTTATTTATTTATTCTTTGAGTTTCTACCCCACCCTCCCAGCCAAAGGCAAGTGGGAAGCAGAGGTGGTTTATCATGGCCTTCCTCTGCAGAGCCTTCTCGGTGGTCTCCCTTCCAGGTGTACCGACCCTGCTTAGCTTCCGAGATCTCACGAGAGCGGGCTGTACCAGGCCGCCTCCCCTCCCTGGACTCCCGTCTAGCAGTTTAATTGGAGTCGTCGGGGACTTGAACTTAGGACCTTCTTCTCCATGCAACAGATGTGCTCTCTCCTACTGTGCTATAGTTGCCAATATCTGGAGATTTTTTTTTGGGGGGTGGAACCTGATGAGGGCAGGGTTTGGGTTTGGGGAGGGGAGGGGCTTCAGTGGGGTATAGTGCCACAAAGGCCACCTTTCAGAGTGGCCATTTTCTCTGAGGAAGTGATTTCTGTTGCCTGAAAGATCAGTTGTAATAATGGGAGCTCTCCAGCCGCTGCCTGGAGGTTGGCCACCCTAGCCGTGACCCCTCTATAGTAATCTCTCCCCCTACACACACACGCACACCCACTCACTTGGGAGACCTCATTTGGAGTGGTCTTAACAGCCATGATTTCCTCCCTGAAAAGTGGATAGCTGGGTAAAGTTAGAAGCCTGAGTAATCTCAAATGCAGAGATGCTGCATTGGTATCCGAGAAAAGAAACTTAACTTTCGTCTTTTCCCTGTGGTTGCATAGCTCTTGCTGTAATGGGTCACACCCTCTGCTTCCTCTGCTGCCGCCTCCCCTCTGTCGGTGTTTCTCCGCTCTGCTGTTCCCCCCCCCCACACACACACAAACACACTTCCTATGTTACTTAAAAAAACCAAAAACGACCAAACTGGGCTTCAGGTTGCCCTTTCAGTTGCTACGCCACTCTTCCAGAGTCGCTCCCATGCCAACTCACATGGCGGTGTTGGATGAGAGACAGGGAATTCTAAAGTAAACCTTCCTTCCACATACAATTATTTTTCTCTGCTTCTGTTGAAACTTGGCCAGCTGGCCAGGGCGGACGTAACTTGGCAGCCGTGAAGCAACTGGCACTTCAGGACAGAAAAGGTTAAAAGAATACCCGGCTCTGCCATAGCTTGATATGGGAAAACCCCGGGGCAGCTGAGTTCAGTGGCCCGGGTGCACACTGTTCTTTGTCATTTTGAGCGGCCCTAATAAAAGGTGTTTACACGGGTTCTGGGTTTTGTTCTGGATTTGGCAGGGACCAGTGTAGCAGCTTACAACTTTTTTTATGGTGGCCTGAACCAGATCTTGGGAGCTAAGCAGGGATGGGAGACCACCAAGGAATACCAGGGTCGTGATGCCGAGGCAGGCAGTCATGAACGTCTCTTGCCTTGAAAACCCTACAGGGTCGCCATGGGTCAGCTGTGACTTGGTGGCATTTTCCATCACCACCAATGCTAGCCAATATGGAGCCAAATGCAACAGTTAATGTTCCGGGTTCCACCCATCCACTTTTCAGGCAGATAGATTTCTTGTTGTTGTCATTACTATTATTATTCATTAAATCCCAATTTAAAAATTGCAAAATAAGACAGGCTTAAGCAAATTTAGGGTCCGGTCACACAGAGGATTTGCTGTGCGATAGGGACGAATGCTGGGTGGATTATACGGGCACGATCACATGGAAACATCTGGCAAACATGGCGCACCCGTCTCCAACCCGTATCATACTGCCGAAGATCCGGAGTTAAAAAGTACCTGGAAAAGTCTTCTATTAAATGGGTTGCGACGAGCTGCTGCCAGACTTCCTTCGTGTGATCGCTCCAGCGTGCTCCTCTTGCCTTGTTGGAGCACGCTGGAAACACCCGCCAACGGGGAAAAAATCGGCTTCATTGCCGTCGTGTTGGATCATGTAATGGCGGGGCAAATTGCGAAGGCGCAAAGAGCCACGCCTTCACCCCACGTTATCTGCCCCGTGTGACCGGGACCTTAGTGTGGTTAGTGTGATCTCTAAATGCAGGCCAATCCACTAACCGTGGTTAGTTGGGATCAGTCAAACTAGGAGTTGGAAGCATGGTTTGATGTTGGTTTAATACACACATTTGGTCTTGTCTGTGGTTTAGTGAGACATACCAAGGGGTACATCCTGGCTTAGTTCTGGCTTCTTTCCTATCATCTTCCCCTCCCAATGCGCTGCCTGGCTATGCTGGAACTTGCATAAGAACAGAGGAATTGATGCCTGCTTTTGCCGAGACAAACCAGGCTTTAAGTTTGAGATTAGAACATAAGAAAAGCCATGTCGAATCAGGCCAATGGCCCATCTAGTCCAACACTCTGTGTCACACAGGGGCCAAAACCCAGATGCCATCAGGAGGTCCACCAGTGGGGCCAGAGCTCCAGAAGCCCTCCAACTGTCCCCCCCCCCAGCACCAGGAATACAGAGCATCACTGCCCCAGGCATAGTGTTCCATACCAGCAGGATTCATTTTACAGGCAGACTAATTTAAAAATAAAAAAACATGAGTTTCGTGTCATGCAAGTCCCAAGTATAAATGTTCAAATCAAAAATGCATAAAGGAATAAATATTCAAGATGAGTTAACACAGCCTTCCCAAAAGAGTACTAACAAATTTATTGTCAGCTCCACTGAATATTAACAGTTGTGAGCAGGCTGTTAAATCTAAGCCCCACCCCCCATCTGCTAAAATCCTGATACTGATGTCCAGGAATGTATGGATTTTTCTTAGCTTTCTCTGGGGCCCAGCACCTTAGTTTTATAGCCTTGAAATATTTGCAAAAAAATGAATAAATCAGTAAATGGTATTGCACTATAGTGGTATAGCAGCTACGAGTTTTTTGAAAGCATCTTGGTGGCACAGCTGGGAAAATGGCATCGGTGTTGGCAGGACCTTTGAGGAGAGGCTGTGGCTCCATGATAGAGCATCTTCTTGGCATGCAGAAGGTCCCAGGTTCACTCTCCAACATCTCCAGTTGAAAGGACCAGGCAGCAGGTGGCATGAAAGACCTCAACCTGAGACCCTGGAGAGCCGCTGCCAGTCTGAGTAGATGATACTGACTTGGATGGACCAAGGGTCTGATTCAGTATAAGGCAGCTTCACGTTAAAATGCAGACCCTCTAGTCCAGACAGGGTGATAGGACACTTGGACTGTGGTCTCCCCCAAAAGGTTGTAGGGAAGCAGAGTGGGGAAAGAACAATTGCAGCATTTTTAGAGTACATGTGTTTGGTGTAGTGGTTAAGTGTGTGGACTCTAATCCGGGAGAACTGGGTTTTATTCCCCACTCCTCCACTTACACCTGGCTGGTTGACCTTGGGCAAGCCATAGTTCCGGCAAGAGCTGTTCTTGAAAAAGAGCAGTTTCTGTCAGAGCTCTCTCAGCCCCACCTACCTCACAGGGTGTCTGCTGTGGGGAGGGGAAGGGAAAGGAGTTTGTAAGCCGCTCTGAGACTTTGAATGAAGGGCGAGGTATAAATCCAATCTCTTCTGCTTCCTCTTCCTCCTCCTCCTCTTTTTCTTCTTGATTGGGGGAAAAAGAAACATTCCTGTTCGAACACCAAAATAGAGAAAAAACTCTGTGAGGGGGCATCTAAATTCTTGATCCTGGAGGAAAACCTGTACTCGAAGGATTCCTTCCCCATCTTTGCGCTCCATTCTTACCAGTAGAAGGTGTGTGCGTGCGTGTGTTTAAAGCCAGCTCCATAACTCTGGGATTATTCACTAGAAGGGGTTTAAGATAGGGTTGACCAACCTTTCTGAGCCTGTGGGTGCCATTGGAACTGGGGAGGGTGAGCACCCCTCCAAAATGGCTGCCACAGGAGGCAGAACACCGGACCCCAAATGGCAGCTGCAGGAGTCAGGGTTGCCAACCCCACCCCTCTGGAGGCGGGATATCCCCCGCCCCTGGACTTTGCCCCTGCCGCTGATCAGCTGGCCAGTGGGGAGACTTACCAGGAGGAGCAAGAGGGAGGCCCAGGCTGTATCATCAGCAACATGGAGACGTCACTTCCAATGTGTACCGGAAGTGACATCATCATGTCGGCAACATCCGAGTTATGCCTTGGTATTTGGGCAAAAATTCTATGGTAGAAGCCACTTTTACCATTGAGGTTCCCCCCCCCCAAAAAAAAAAAAAAATGCCAGAGCATCACTGGGATGTTCCAGCATGTTGACGTCCCTTCCAGTACATGCAGGAAGTGACATTGCCACATTGCTAGCAATGTAGTCTGGGCCTCCCTCTGGCTACTGGTAAGTCCCCCTGCCAGTTGCCCCCTCCCCTTGCTTTGCAAATTCTAGAAGGGGGATAAGAAATGAAGGAAGGAAAGCCACCAGGGCAGGGAAGGAGAAAGAAAAATAAATGCAATAAAGGAAAAGCCAAAGGCCTGGGGGGGGGGGTCTGAACCACACACTGACTAAGGAAAGCACAGGTGTTTACCTGTCCCGATCTTCCCATGGAAAATCATTCCATTCAAAGGACAGCCAGTAATAAGCCCTGCCTGGCAATGGCTCCACCCACTTTCTGAAAAGCTTGGCGGGTGCTACTGCCAGGGGAAGCACAGGGCAGGCACCATGGTGCCCACAACCACCACATTGGGAAACCCTCTCCTCGGGAGCTTTATTTTCCAAGAAGTCAGGCAGAGTCTAAGAGATAACCTTCAGCACTTTGCCAGCTACAGTTCCCAGGATTCCTCAGGGGAAGCCGGGTCAAGGTGGTGGTGGTAGAGGCTGCCCCCTCTCCAGAATCCACACCCTCCTCTTTCCTCATTGTACAGCCCCACCATCTGTTAGTGCAGAGCCATGGAGTCCAAGTTTTCTCTGTGTTCACGTGTGCACGTGAAAACACACTCCGTCCTTCCAATCTGTAGATGCACGGCCAAAAAAAAAAAGACAGCAAGAAAGTGGGATGGCTGTGTGTGAGAGAGTGAGACTGTGTCATTTTTCTTTCTAAAGCTAAGCAGATGCACAGGCATTGTTCCCATGTGGTGGCAAAGTCTTTTGTCCTTGTTTTGTGCAGAATGTATCTTGAACCGTTGTTGCCTAACAACCTTTCTAGTCTGCTTGCCCAAAAGTATTTTTGGCTGTGTCAACGTGTGGCATCACTAGTAGTACCGCTGGCCAGAATGGGGCAAGGGGTGGGGTGGGGGGCACACGGAGGGAATCTGTGGATCTTTTCAGGACGGATCCCTTTTAGCTCACTGCACAAGTATGTTAGCTTGCACTGCAGATGATCTTTCCCTCTTCACACTTCTCTGCTGTTCGCAATGTCAGTTGTGGTAGTTCTTGCATGCAAAAGGTTGTGCTTGAAGGATTTGGCAGCCCGACAATCTCCGGGTGCAAGTTTCTGTTACTTAGTTCTGGTGGAATCTCAGAAGCCAAATTTCACAGAAACACGTGGACAACAGTCAGAGGATCAGAGCTTGCAGCTGCTTTCGTCTGGAGTGCTATAAGATATTGGCATATTTTTCAAAGGCAACAGGGTTTTTGGTTCTTTCTCTTTTTTTTAAACTGACCTTCAGTTACCTTGGCACTGTGTTTTTGTTTTAATTTTTAAGAGCACAACAGTATATACTACCTTGACAGTAAAGCGTGCATTGTTTTATACCACTGGGAGGATGCCCGCTGCCAGTCTCGTCTTCTGACGTTGCTAGTTTCTCGGGATCCATGCCTGACGGTTTCCTCGAACTCGGATACATAATGGATCAGATTTGTTTAATTCTCAAGACAACAGTGGATGGTTGAATCACCTTGTAGCTTAAAAAAATAACCCTCTCTGGCACACTGTGCTGGTATTGTATAGCACAAAACCCAATGTAGCATTGCGCACCTTCAGGCAGCAATGGTTATCACGTGTAGACCCAAACTGAGCAAGCAGGTGGTAAGGAAGACTAGGGCTTGCAGGCTTTCCCGACCTTTCTGGCCCAGTTTTATTTATTTATTATTTATTTATCAAATTTATACCCCACACTCCCAGCCAAGGCCAGCTCAGGGCAGCTTACCTAAAAATAAGACACATAAATAACGGTTAAAACAGTTTTAAAAACTTCTAAAATCACCTGACATTATAAAGTGCTAGTTTTGGCCACTGAAGTGCTCAAGAGTGTTCTGTGAGCTTGGGAGCATCCTGCAGTTTCCATTTTAGTCCTGCCTTTAAAACCACATTATCCTGCCTAGGGACTCATACAGCGTTACTAGGTGTTTAAAGTGTAAGTCTCTGTTTGCCTTGTGAAAATGTAGGAGTATTTTTAAGGCCAACTTCTTGTGGTATGTGCTTATCTGACGTTTGGGGGAAAGGGACTTAAACGTCTACTGTGTCTTCTTTTGCTTGCATTGTTGATCGCTTTTGCAGAGAGGAAGGCCTAGGCACCAGTGTTTCCCTCTAAGCTGAGTTAGCGTGAGCTGGCTCACAGTTTTTTAGCCTCCAGCTCACAGATTTTGTCTTAGCTCAGGAAAGATGGCTCCAGAGCAAACTAATTTATGCAGTAGCCAAATTGTTCGCTCACAACTTTAATGTCAGCAGCTCACAAAGTAGAATTTTTGCTCACAAGACTCCACAGCTTAGAGAGAACATTGCTGGGCACCTGGGAAATTTCACATGCACACTGAAAGCTCCTGCATGTGTGAGGAACCCATGGGCCAGTGCTTTCATGTATACGGCTTTAACCTGCTTCTTTTGGGGGGGACGGGCTTGGCTGCAAGCCTAGGTCACCAGTTTTGCATGAAAGCTGTTGTGGTGAAGTAGTTAGAATGGTGGGCTACAGTCTGGGAGGCCCCCAATTCAGATCCTTGTGCTGCTATTGGGAAGTTTGCCCAGTGACTGTGGGCCTATCACTCTCCCTCAGCCTCTCACCTTTCTCGCAAGGTTTTCTTGAGGGTGAAATAGGGAAGGGAGAATCGTATGGCACCTCGAGGTCCTTGGAGGAAGAAGGGGAATGATAAAAGTGTGACAGATAGCGTAGTAAAATGGGTCTCCATAAAGGCCCTTGGTGTGATCAATAATTGCCTTGTCCTGATGGGTGTTGTAAATCTGAACAGTTACGCCTTAAGTATTACCCTGCAAGAACAGCGAAGGAAACCCCACTTCTCCATCCTACCCCCGGTTAAATTTATTTATCACATTTTTATCCCACCCTTACCGCACGTGGCTCAGGGTGGGTAACACCCTTGTTTCATTTACAGTATAATCAGTTAAAAATTCAAAAACATTTCAATAAATTAATTTTTTTTTAAACTAAAATGGCGACATAACTTTTCTCTAATAGCTCCATCAGCTGGATAGGTGGTAGGCATATACAATTTCAGTAGGGCCACTTTGCTGGGGAGGCCAGGTGATTGGATGTCCATCGCCTCAATTGAAAGCGTGGAGGAACCAGCTCCATTTTACAAGCCCTGCAGAACTGTAATAAGCCCCGCAGAGTCCTGATCTCAAATGGGAGCTTGTTCCATCAGGTGGGGGCCAGGACTGAGAAAACCCTGGCCCTGGTTGAGGCTCGACAGATGTCCTTTGGGCCAGGGTTAGGGTTAGGGCCGTACCGAGATCAGGCCAAAAATGTTGTCCTGTATCCTGATAGGGCTACTCCATTTAGGAGCCACACAGAAATACCTTTGGATTGGAGCCATTCTGTATCGTGACTGTAAGAACATAAGAGAAGCCAATGTTGGATCAGGCCAATGGCCCATCCAGTCCAACAGTCTGTCACACAGTGGCCAAAAATACCAGGTGCCATCAGGAGGTCCACCAGTGGGGCCAGGACACTAGAAGCCCTCCCACTGTTGACCCCCCCCCACGAATACAGAGCATCACTTGCCCCAGAGTCCCTATCTATACCTTGTGGCTAATAGCCACTGATGGACCTGTGCTCCATAAATTTATCTAATTCCCTCTTGAAGCCGTCCATGTTTGTAGCCGCCACCACCTCCTGTGGCAGTGAATTCCAAGTGTTATTCACTCTTTGGGTGAAGAAGTACTTCCTTTTATCCATTCTAACCCAACTGCTCAGCAATTTCATTGAGTGCCCACAAGTTCTTGTATTGTGAGAAAGGGAGAAAAGTACCTCTTTCTCTACCTGCTCTATCCCATGCATAATCTTATAAACCTCGATCATGTCACCCCTCAGCCGTCGTTTCTCCAAGCTAAAGAGCCCCAAGCGTTTTAACCTTTCTTCATAGGGAAAGTGTTCCAACCCTTTGATCATTCTAATTGCCCTTTTCTGCATTTTTCCCAAAGCTATAATATCCTTTTTGAGGTGTGGTGACCAGAACTGTACACAGTATTCCAAATGAGGCACCATTGATTTATATAGGGGCATTATGATATTGGCTGATCTGTTTTCATTACCCTTCCTAATAATCCCCAGCATAGCATTGGCCTTTTTTATTGCAGTCACACACTGCCTTGACATCTTCAATGAATTATCTACTACAACTCCAAGATCTGTCTCTTGGTCAGTCTCTGCCAGTCCGGACCCCATCAACGTGTATTTATAGTTAGGATTTTTGGTTCCAATGTGCATCACCTTGTACTTGGCCACATTGAACCCCAATTTTAGATGTCTCTGACCTGGATGGCCTAGGCTAGCGCAGTCTTGTCAGGTCTCAGAAGCTAAGCGGGGTCAGCCCTGGTTAGTGCTTGGACGGGAGACCAGCAGGGAAGTCCATGGTCGCTGTGTAGAGGAAGGCAAGGGCAACCCACCTCTGAACATCTCCTGCCTTGAAAACCATTTGGGTCACCATAAGTTGGCTGGCAGCACTTTCTACTCACTCTTCAGTTTTTATTTTCATTTATAGTCTGCCTTTCTCACTGGGACTCAAGGTGGTTTATCGGACCAATAGAACTGTTCAGTTGTTCAGTATGCTGACTACACCATATATATGGCCTTTAAATGTACATTGTGGCTCAATTCGGGCATTGGTTCAATAGTCTATAATATTAACTGATTACGAGCTAAAACTTAGGTATGGTCTCCTTGCTTCACAAATAGCTCACTGTTTATCTGTCTGTGGTAGGCTTATATGTATACAATCTGACCTGTTCTGCTTTGTGTCTCATTAATTTTGACATGGGTATCTTGCCAAGTAGTTAGGATAACACCTTGATCCTCACTGCAAGCCATCTTCCCATGTCTTGGGGCCCGAGGTGCCAAGTGAAACCCGAGAGGAAGCTCTACACCACAAGCGTCAGTAATTCTAATTTTAGGTTTGACCCTGTTCTTTGGTGTGTTCAATTTTTATTTTTATTTTTTTTTGTGGTCTTGGCCAGTGATTAATCAGGAATGCCATGGAGCGACTCATAAGTTGCCGTTCACAGGGTGAATTTGACGTGTGGTGACAGTTTGAAGACCACTTGATTGATGTTTTTATAATCACGTTTTGAGATGAAGTTCTTTTCTGGCATTAAGTTGTTATTCTTTCCGCCTTGTTTTGGATCCCCTTCTTTTAAACAGAAGAGAGGGGGGCACTTAAAATCTCATCTATAAAGGCAAATTAGATATATTTTTTTTGGCCTTGTTCAGGTTGCTGCATCTTATGATCCATACAAATGTCCCAAAATGGTACAGTGGCATACATTCTTTTGCCATTTTTAATAAACACAAGTGCGGTTTGTCAAACGATATTTCTCCTTCAGGAAAAGTAAACCTTTTTAAAACAAAAACAAAACTGAGCCGTTTTTAAACACAGAAACCCATCCAGAAGATAACTTCATCACACTGCAATTGGTGTGTCCTTTCTTTAGTTGAAAAATAATCAAAACTTAACCTATCTGGTATGAATTGGGGGGAGGGGGTTAATTACAAATGAGTTTGGTATCTTGTTCTGTTTTTTAAATAACATTCTGATTTTTTTCCCTCACTATTTCCAGTTTCAGACCTTTTCGTAACATAGTTTAAAACTGGGGCAGATTGTGTGTATGTCCATTTTGTAATCTCTAAATTTAGTGCAAAGGGGTAGCTATCACAGTTACAATGTACAGTCCTGCCAACAATAACCACAGTTGTCTTGGTATCTCAGGCCTGGTGTTATGTGGGGCAGTGGCAAGGCAAAAAAACCCACTCAACCGAGAAGCTTGGTGGTACGCGAGTTACGCTGTGTGTTTTGGTTGGGCTGCTACCCATGTGAAGCACCTAAGGTTGGCAAAAAAATTTGCTGTCCCTTTAATAGAGTATTAAGATGAAGAAATGGACTGTTGAAGCTTTTCATAGCATGAGGCTAAATGATATCACCTGAGGAGAAGAAGGGTTGGTTTTTATACTCCGCTTTTCTCTGCCATAAGGAGTCCCAAGGCAGCTTATAATCTCTTCCTCTCCCCACAGTAGTCACCTTGTGAGGCAGGTGGGGGGCTGAGAGAGTTCTGAGGGAATTGTGAGTGGCCCAAGAAGTGGGGAATAAACCCGGTTCTCCGTATTAGAGTTCACTGCTCTTAACCGCTGTACCACACTGGCTCCCACCACGATGAGGATTGCTGCAGATCAGACTGGTACTAAAAGGATGGCTTCAAGGGGCCCAGTTTCAAAACTGGCAGCCTCGAAAGCTGCTACATGTGCCACACGGCTGCTTTGCACGGGTTGCGGCCCAGTTTAGGCCAGACACTGAGCCAACCCACCTGGGCAAATATTTTCGTTTTGCCAATGTAATGTTTGAATCAGGCCTAAGTGAGGAATGAACACAGGTCGGCTTCTGAGGGCCATAAGGCCGCCGCCACATACACAGGAAGGGTTCTGAGATGCCTTGTTGGAAACCAGCCTCCATATTGCCCAACCAGTCCCTGTCCCCCCCCCCCCGTGCACATGTGGAGGAGCTTAATTGAAATTGACCACTATTGCTGGAAGGAAACATGCCTAAAATTGGCTTTTGGGGTCCCTTAGGGTTACCATATTTTGAAGAGCATAACAGAGGACATCTTTCCCGACTGACTACTTCAAACAAGTGATCGCTATGACAAATCTCATTTTAAATACCCCTACTACTTAAGCTGTGACAATTGCTACTAACTAGGAATATTCCTAACCTTCCAACCCAAAAAGAGGACAAAAGAGGATGTACACCAAAAAAAGAGGGCATGTCCTCTAAAAAGAGGGCATCTGGTAATCCTGGGTCACAGAAGATTCTTCCATTGTCACTGGCTCTGCTTGCTTATAAATTCTGGCTCTAGCCAAAATTAGAGCTCCGGATGCACTGCATTTCCCCCCCCTTTCAGAATAGGCTTTCTTCCACCAAATTTACATTTCTGGATAGATTATTTCTATGTCAGACATAATTATCATGTTTGGAATATGTGGAGAAATAGTCTAGAATAGCTAGCAAGAGAGGATGTGGGTTGCTTCTGCACTGTAGCTTATTAAAATGTCAGAGATGGCTTCGCTATAATTAAATTCCATCTCAGTGCAGTGGGTAAAGTGACTTAGGTTCCAATTAGTGATTTCCACTTTTGCCTAACTGTATGCGACGTACAAATAACCACAAAGAGTATGTATAAAAATATAGGCAGGAGAGAATGGGGCGCCCTGGAGAAGGAACGCATACAGATGTCACCCGAGTGCAGCAGTCTTAATGGATTTAGTTGTGTGAGTTTTTAATTGTTTGAAACTTCACGACTGAGAGCAGTAACTTGATTTTTATATGGTATCTGCACATTGCCAAAGGTGCCATTTTAAAAGAGGCAGTCTCTCCTGTAGCTGTAGAAAAGAGCAAGACTCCAGTAGCACCTTAAAGACTAACGAACTTTGTGGTAGGAGAGTCACTGCTCACTTCTTCGGGAAGCACATCCCCTGCCACAAATTTCATTAGCCTTTAAGGTGTTACTGGACTCCTGCTCTTTTCTACCGCTACAGACAGACTAACACAGCTACCCATCCTCGTCTGTGCACTCCTATGTGCAATAGATGCGGGAATACTTCCTCTAAGATGGCTATAGCCCCTTTCAGTGTTTGTAAATAGTGGTAGAAAAGGTAGTTCCATTTAAAAAAAAAAGAGAGAGAGAGAGAGAGATAAAACTCTGCTGATCCCTTATTTGAGAGTGTTTCTTTGACTAATCCAAAAGGTTTTAATTGGTTGATTTAACAAATTAATCATTGAAAACAGGGCAGAGCCACTGTGGTGTGCCCTGAGACCGGAGGATACTGAGGTTGAAATCCAGCTCTTAGGCTGAGAGAGACTGGCCTAACCTACCTCACAAAATGCGTTAGGATAAAATGGAGGAGGAGGTGAGAGCCATGAGGCAACTTGGAGGAAGGGTGGAATAAAAATGTTAACATGTAGTCCTAATGAGGACAGTGCATCTTTTCAGTCAAGGGTAAGGTCTCCATGGCACGCATGTGGCACAACAGGCCATTTTGCTTGCCAGCCTGGGCCAGGTGTCCTCCCAAGCAACCGAGGCACTGCTGGGGCTAGTGGCACAAGGGAAGGCAAAGCCATGGCTTGTGCCCCCCCCCCCCATCGTCTCTCAAACTCGAACAGCTGAGTCCAAAGAGAATCCTTGAAATTTTGGCAGTGCTGCTGGGTTTGGTTTGCTCCAACTCTCTGGTTCCCCTCCTCACCACTACCACCATTTTGGTTGCTGGCACACTGACATATTTACAGGAACACTTTGCTCCCACCCCAGCAATTGGGCCAAAAAAAAGTTGCCTACCCCTTTTCTGGACCTTTGAGCTTGAGCCCTCATTAATTAAAACGGGGGAATAAATACACGTAAATAATAGACATGTTTTGACTCAGTACCAAAGAGGATCTCTTGAACAAATGAAGCATGTTGACAACCCCAGCCAAACAGACGTTCCAGAGACATTTTCCTTTCCCTGTCAAAAAAATCTTTATACTTCTAAGAGGTTAACTTTGGTCAGCCAGTGTCTTTTTGGTCCAGGGTTCCAGATAGATTCATCATCAGCTGAAACCAGAACAAGTTTCAGCCTGTCAGAGAAGTGGGGAGGGTGTTTACATGGTAACTTCAGGGAAATATGAATAGGGAGTGGGAGAGGAGAATAAACAGAATAAGCATTTTGTGTTTTACAACAAACGTCCCGTAGTTACTGCCTCCCCAAAAAACAACAACACAAAAAGCTAGCTGTATTGTGGCAATACAGGTTTAAACATAGAGTCAGTGACAACATGCTGGAATGTTCAATAAACTTGAAAGGCTTTTCCTTTGATTGTAAGAAAATGATCAGTACATAGCAGGATTCTTTCTGATAAGAGCTTTGATATTCCCTCACTGCCGTGTTGAGGCGGGCTCCGTTTTGACAATAACTCCTGTTTTGTTGAGGTACCTCAGCTAGAAGTTACCACACGTATTTTTGCCAAGGCCCGTTCCAGGGAGGCTCTGGCTGCCTAAGAAGAATCAGAGGCGCGAAGAGCCTGAAACTGGTTACACTGTTCGTCTGGAATTCTGACAGGGCTGTTGTTAAAAGCCGATGAAAAGTTTCTGCTGACTATTCAGGGACCAGAGTTTTCTGGACTTGTCAGGGTAAAAGGGATGGTCTACACAGCTGGCAACCCCTCGGAGCGAATGTGGCCAGGGCCTGACAAACCCAGTCTACATGTTACGTTCACTGTACAGAGGTAGCTGTAACTGGCTTTCCCCGGGAATCCTGGGCCCGGATAGATTCTCCATGCCAATATCGTAGCAAGGGCCACCTCTCTGGAAGGTTTCCATGGCAGTACTTTTTGTTTTTGATTCTGGCCAGTGTTAGCATGAAACAGTAGCCCTTTTCAGTCATTACGTTTTACCACTATCCTCCTGATATATCCTTTTCACCTTTTTCTTCCTGAAAGGGGCAATGTGTGCATTTTCAGCCAGGGTACATGCATACCAAAACCTTTTAGGGTTCTGGTATGTATGTATTGAAGCCAAAAATACATATATGGCTCCTTTCAGAAAAAAAATGGCGTACACTTATTGGTAAGATTGTGTGTAGTGTGTTACGTGGTAAACAAAGATTGAAAAGGGTGAATGTTAACCAGTTTTTTCAGCACATTATGAGCTACATGGAAGGTGTGGAGAGACACTCAAGAAATATGCCAGTCTTTGGCAGCTAGGTCCATAATTTATACCTAATGAATGGGGGCCTTGATAGTGACCAGGCCTGGTCAGGTTTCTTACCCTGAAATGGCTTCCTGTGGTGTTTTGTCTACTGCCACAATTGGGTCACTCTGGCAACCTTTCCGGAAAGGGGAAGGTGTTGTGTGGGATAAGTTTAGTTACCTAGGAACGGGCCGTGTAAACCCTTTCTTGACAGTCTGCAAACAGAGGTGATGCATACTGGTAACTACTAAGACATCCATGTGTTCACTGCCTTCCAGAACTGACCTTTGGCTGACATGAGAGAGCAAGGGTCAGCAACCTTTTATCATTTTTATAACCGAGGAGCCAAACTGTGTCATAATTTCTTTATTATTAGTCCGCCTTTCTTGCTTAGACTCTAGGTGGATTACAGGGTATAAACAGTGCAGTCCATCAGTATAAAACAACCAGTGAACAATGCAATGGGACTAAGACTTCAGAACTGGGAAACAATGCAAACAACAAACCCAGGCAGGTAAACTGGAATTCAGAAAGCAGATTAAAAGATAAAGAGAAGCCAATAAAAGGACACCTACAATAAGTACTGCAGTGGACTATTCCACTGTAAAGGTGTCCTCCCAAGCTGTTCATTCTACTACAGTTGTAATCATTTTAAAAATGTCCTCTTGAACATGATGGTTCTGCACATTATGCAGAATGACAGAAGTGTGGAAGCTTCCCTAACTTCCTCAGGCAGGCCATGTCAGAAGGTGGAAGATGCTGCTGAGAATGCACATTGAACAGGCAGCTACTAATTTTACACAATTGCAGGGGGGTATCTTTAGAAGGCTTTCCTCAGATAAGGATAGTGGGAGAGGTGGTCCTGCAAGTATGTGGGTCCCACAGCCATTCAGGGCTTTGTAGGTGACAAACCAGAACCTTGAACTGAACTCAGTGACTAGTCAGTAATCAATAGAGTATCTGCAGAACAGGTGTGACATGCATGTTTCTCCTGGTGGTTGACTGAAGAGGAGGAAAAGGAGGTGGTGGTTTTATACCCCACTCTCGACTACCCAAAGGAGTCTCAGAGCAGCTTACAGTTGCCTTCCCTTCCTTTCCCACAACAGACACCCTGTGAGGTAGGTGGGGCTGAGAGAACTGTGACTGACCCAAGGTCACCCAGCTGGCTTCATGTGGAGCAATGGGGAATCAAACCTGGTTCTCCAGATTAGAGTCCACTGCTCTTGACCACCACACCACGCTGGCTGCAGTGTTCTGCACTAACTGCAGTTTCCAGGTTGTCTTTAAGGGTGGACCCATGTAGAGTGCATTACAGTAATCTAGCCTCAAGGTAAACATACCCTGGACCCACACAGCCAAGTCAGTTGAGTCAAGGTAGGGGGCCATCTTAAAGAAGCTGGTAGAATGTCTTCTTTTATGCAGCTGCATTAACTTGCTTCTCCAGTAGTAGTGCTGGATCCAGTATAAGTTTCTGCTGCCCCAATCAATACTGGTTGTTGTGAGTCCTTTGTTAGGAAGCAGCACACATAATATCTCAAGATACATATATATATAGGATGGCTTATCATCATACTGATTTGTGAGTATTCAGAAAGCATTTACTTTGGCAGGGCTGGTAGCAGAACGCTGAACTAGGCAAGTCCTTATACTCTTTAAGAATTTATAGCTAAGCATTCCGCAATTTCCGTAGCTGGGTTTAAAACCTTCAGTGTTTGTTTTTGCTTTCCTGTGGAACGACTCTAGATCTTGTTGCACAAACATGGTATAAAGTGCCCCAGCAATTCTTCCATCTTTGGAAAAGTAATCTAACAATGTCTTCTTTTTTTAAAATCCTACAGGCTCACGCATCACTTTATCTACCCTCAAGCGATCGTCCAGCCCAGCGTGGTCATCCCAACGCCTGTCCAGTCCATCACATCTCCATACATAGACTACACGACCGCAAGCCAGGCCTATACACAGTTCACCACAGCTGCCTACGACCAGTACCCGTACGCCGCTTCCCCCGCTGCTGGCTTCATGGGGTATGGCTACACGGGCGCAGTTCAGCAACCTCTCACGGCGGCCAACCCGACGGTAGCAGCCCCAACAGCCTTTGTGCAGTACCAGCCTACTCAGCTGCAGCCAGATCGTATGCAGTAGAGGCCTGGCCTGGAGTCATCTTCTTTTCTGGGAAGACTGTTCTTTTCTTTCCTTCTGTGATGGAATGGGAAGATGTAAAAAAGGATAAGGAAGAAAAAAAGAAAGAAATATCTGTGGAATAACAGAGGAGGCAAAAAAAAATGAAATAAAAAATTAAAAGCTTTTGAAAACCAACCTTATTAGGAATGCATATCAATACCTAAGCTATTTATAGTGTTACAGACAAGTTTTTAAGTCCTTGCAAGAAAGACTTACACATGCAGCAATGGACTATTTTTTTTTTTTATCAAGACAAATAATGTTGCAAAGATGGACTGAAAATGACTATACAACGTGAAACAGGTTCTTGCACACTTAATAGCAGTCTACTTCCATTGCCTATCTTTTTCTCACTCCTGTTTTAAAAAAACTTCTCTGTATATCCTTTAGCCGATCAAGTTCTATTGTCTGGTTACTTAACCCTCAACACACAAGGTACTCGGAGAATACAGAAATGGAAAAAAAAATGCAAACCTTTTGTTGTTGTTGTATTAAAAGAAAAACCTTTGTAATACTCAGAGATGCCTTACAGGAAAAAAAAGAACCTATTTTAATATTTATTGTGATCTTTTTATTCGCACGAGCTGTGAATTGCAGATGGAACATCTGCCTTGTTTAATTTCTCAACTAAATTATTGTATGTAGGTGGGGAGGGGGGAATCGCTAAGTAAGTGCTAAATCACTTTCGACATGCAAAAAGGGAATATTGGCTTTAAGGACAGCAGAATATTCCTTTAGTCAACGCACTGTTAAATTTTTCTTATTGTAATTATTACTCTGTTATCTCAAAGTTTAGGTATATTTTTAAATGGGGAAAAAAAGAAGGAAAAAAGGAATACTGAACATATTGTCTACTTTGATAGATCTTTTGTTATAATGCTGCAAAGTCTAGAAAAATCCTACAGTATTTATATAAAAGCTAAGCAGCGTGTGGAGTCACGGGGCCCACAACGCTTAGGAGGATGTCAGAAACAGATCAGAGTTTTAAAGCGGTGTTACACACTTGAACAAAAGGGTTTTAAAATGTGACACTTTTGATGCCTAATGGTACAACAGCTGATGAAGCAAAAAGAAAACAAGACCGTGTGAGTTAAAGTACATTTTTACAAAAAACAAAAAAAGAGCAATAAACTATTTTGATTTTTAAAACAACTCAGTGCTCTGTTATATACCTCTGTAGCCAGTGCTGTCTTATCTACTGCGTGGCACATTCGCCCAGGTGGAGTTTAATGTGGCTGCAGTTAAGTAATAGGAAAATACCTTGCTCGAGAGTGTATGCCCGCACACGCAGAAGGAGACCCTGTGTATTACAAGGAATCTGAGAAGATGGGGCTCATCTGGAGACCTTGTCAGTGAGGGCAATTTGACCTCCGTGGAGGGTGAAAGGGCGGTTTTGCCCTCATTGCAATGCTGTGCCCTCTTCCCTCCCCCCATAAGAATGAATGGGAGACATTCACTTACATAGGAGAAAGAGGTTTACTTAAGGAGGACGCTGGAGGAACAGCTGAACTGTGGAATAAGGGAGGAAGTAAAAAAAAACACCCATGTGTGACAGGTATTAAGTTACTTTGTAGTCATGTGACCGGAAGATACTTGCCTTTGTTAAACGGAATCTTCTCCATGGCGTGGTCTCCTGTCACTATGCTGCTGCTGCTGCTTTCTCGGTAAGCATGCAAAAAGAGGCAAGTCATGTGGTGCCCCTGTTGACTACAGATGCCCACTAGCAGCAAATCCTTCCAAAATCAGTGAAAAAAAAAGAGATAGATCTATGGAGGCCCGTGATCCACCTAAAGCGCCCATTCAGTGAGTTGAAGCCCACTACTCTGGAGGGTAACAGGTTGGGAACGGGCTTTTTATTGAGTCTGCTTGATGCAGAATGGTGAATCGGTGCTTCATGTGAGGTGCCGACAATCACATCCTGTGGAGCAACAGGGTTCTTAGAACTGGTTCCAAGCATGACACAGCTAGCTTGCTGAAGGGCAAATCTTAATCATCCCCACGCCCACCCACTTCCCAGTCCGTGAAATGGTGGTGACTGTGGCCTGCCTCTCAGGGTGGTTATGAGGATTCATGAGATGAAAATACATTGCTTGCCCATAGCGTGGGATTCTGGGCAAGTCTATATTTCCGAATTAAGGTGACGGAGATGTCTGGATCCCATGGGCCCATGGTTTCCCCTCTGCACCTCCCTAATAATATGTAGTTCAGAAATCTGCATAACATGATCATGTATTTACTTCATTTATACCATGCCGTTCTCCACAATGGGGACCTAAAACAGCTTGCATTGTTTTCCTTTCCAGTTTTCCCACCTTGTTTGGTTGGCTTTCGCTTGTGGAAAGTTAGGAAGGCTTAGGCATCACGTTACACCAGGCCCATAGCCATGATGGGGAATTTGGGGGCAGAGCCCCACCATGAATGAGCTCTGCCCTACCCTGGGAGCAGGGGTCATTTGGAGCAGGAGCGGAGCTCCGGCAGTTAGAAGCACAGGCAGCGAGAAGCCTCACCCCCAGCTCCCAGCAGGACTGCAAAGCAGCATGTGTAGCATTCCTCCTGGGCCCAGATAGGCTACTCTGGGACAGGAATGACAGCCCCCAGAGTGGAAAGACAGTCCCTAGGGGTGGAGCCTGAGCGGTGGGTGTTGCCTTCTGGCACACTTCCGGTGATTTCAGGGGGTGTGGCATAGGCAAATGAATTATGCTAATGAGTTATGCTAATGAGCCCCTGCACCTCTTTTTCTACAAAATGACCCCTGCCTGAGAGGATCCCAGACCCCCACCCCCAGTGCACCATGCCACTTACTGCTGCCTCTCCACCGCCTCACCAGTTCTTCCAGGGAAGCCACCCTGCGGCTTCTGGTCAGTTTTACTCCCTGTCTAAACCTAACAGCTGATGGGAGTGTAACTGACCAGAAGTCGCAGGGCAGCACCCCTTTCATTCCCCAGCCTCCCTGCTGTCGTGGGTGGCGGGGTTGGGGAAGGAGAGAAAGAGAAGGTATGAAGAGAAGGAAGAGAGTTTGGTGTAGTGGTTAAGTGTGTGGACTCTAATCTGGGAGAACCGGGTTTGATTCCCCACTCCTCCACTTGCAGCTGCTGGATGACCTTGGGCAAGCCATAGTTCTGTCAGAGGTGTCCTTGAAAGGGGGCAGTTCTTGAAAGAGCTCTCTCAGCCCCACCTACCTCACAGGGTGTCTGTTGTGGGGAGGGGAAGGGAAAGGAGCTTGTAAGCCTCTCTGAGACTCCGAGTGAAGGGTGGGGTATAAATCCAATCTCTTCTCTCTTCCCCAGTCCCGGCAGCGGCAGGGAGGCTGGGGAAGGAAAGGAAAATCCCCCTGCTACTTCTGGTCCCTCCCCCACAAATTTTCTGGCTATGGGGCTGTGTCTCACCCTCCCCTCTCCAATTTAACTACCCATTACTGAAGAGATGGAAGTTTATCAGGCCGGTTTTCTCCATAACAGAGGAGAGGGCTGGTCTGAACTGCCTCAGTTATGCTGCAAAACCAGCCCCTTTTCATTACCTCCTTGCCGGGGCTGCATCCAGCCTGGAATATTTACTTCAAGTAAAGAGCTTCTCACATGGTATTTGTAGCAAGCAATTGTTCTCACTCAGGGGTTTTAATTCCTCTATCGATTTGTCCGTTTAAATCCTTGCTTTCCAAAGGTCTCGACAGCTGAGACAACATTTTTCTCAATTACAATTGGAAGCATGCTCCGCCCCAAGCACAATGCCTGTGCGGAGATGTGGAAGCATTGCTTTCTGCATGTGGGTGGCACATGCATCCTGATTGGAAGCAGATAACACCCAGAATATTAACTCCTGCACTGCCCAACCTATAAAACAGAGATAACTGTGGCCCAACTCACAAGGTTGTTGTGGGACATATATGAGATGAAAAGTATCGCTCAGTGCATTGGGTACAGGGCAGTATATTTCCATAATAAGGCAGTTTGTCTCCCTTTTAGGGCAAGTAAACCACATTTCTGTAATGGGTGCCATTGGCTCATTCAGTTATGCAGGGCATTCCCAGGACGCAGGACAATTACCTGCCCTCAGAGGAGCTTAATTTCAAACAGGCATGGCTATTATCATTGTTCTTGCTCTCCAACACACCCTCGTGTGTTCTGACCCTGATTGAAATGTGCAGCCCACAATTTCTCCCAAGGCAGCAGGCACTAACAGCCTTTGAGGGGAAAAACAAATACTTTCACATTAAATTAATGCCAGCACTAGTGGATTAATGGAGGAGGACAGATTGAAGCCCTGCTTATTAAAAAAGCAACCCACTTTTAAAAAAATCATTGTGTTGCTTTGTTGGGCTTCAGTGAGTCTTCGGGAAAGGAAGTCTGACCACTCGGGTACAGCAAAAGGGAATATTTCTCTGGGCGACTTGCCTTGGCAATGGATGAAATGGATGAGAGATTGTTCACGACAAAGGGTAAAGGTTGCGTTGGAATGAAGGGAACGAAGCCATGGGATGGGAACACTTATCGGGCAATGAAGAGGCATTCTGGGAAGGAGTGGCCGTCTGGGGGGGGCTTTTGGCAAGGGAGGGGCGTTTTGTCATTGGGAAGCCATAGAAGAGCAATGTCCCACGTCACTCCCTTTCAACAGCAATATGGGGACTTGGAACAACTGTGCTCTATTTTATGTTCTTCCCACCGTGGGACCTTCTATAACTAGCATCATTAAGCAATCACCGTCTCTTTCCCCAAGCAAGGCATTCCCTTTCCAAGCACCATATATAAACTCATTTGTTGCATGGATCATAAACAAACCTCCCTTCAAGGAGGAATTTGACAGGGGTAGCTGTGTTAGTGTGTTGTAGCATGCAGTGACTTAACTATCGTGCTTATTGTGGCACAAACCTCCACGTACATCAATGTTACGCTCAGTCGACAGAGATCCAAAGAAAAAGCAATCTGTTGGGCCGATGCAAAAACGATGGCAGTGTTTTCTGTCATGTACTTAGACGAAGGCCAAACAGTATAAGGATCTGTTTCTGTATGAGAACTGGGCAGGGCAAGCAGTGCTCTTTCCAGGCAAGGCGAGTTTTTGTCGTTCTAACACATTCACAATTATTTAATATTTGGGGATGTAACTCAGACATACCCTGACCTGGCTGGCCGGATCACATCCAGATCTCAGAAGCTAAGCAGGGCCAGCCCTGGTTAGCATCTGGATGGGAGACCACCGAGGAAATCCAGGGGCGCTACACAGAGGCATGCAATGGCAAGCCACCTCTGAGGGTCTCTTGCTTTGAAAACCCCATGACGGGGTTGCCATATGTCAGCTGCAGTTTGTAAAGTTCCCACAATGATCTCTTCTATGCTAGACAGGGCAAAGAAATCCCACCTGCCTTCATGCTGAGGAGACAGCCACATCATTAGCATAGTTTGCATGCAGGAGGTTCTAGGTTTAATTCCCCAGCATCTCCAGTCAAGTATCTCAGGTAGGACAGGGGAAATATTGTCTCACGAAATTTGGAAGAGTGGCTTGCCAGTCAGACCAGACAGTACTGAGCTAGACAGCTGACCGGTCTGCCTCAGTAAAAGGCCGCTTCATGTGTTCACACTTTTTAATTGCTCTTTTCCAACAATAGTTTTCTTCATAGTTGAATCCATCCAGAATGCTGCTTTCTGCCAAAGCTTCTGTCTCGGGTCAAAGCTAGGGTTCACGTGGTTCTCCGTCAACTGGACAGCCTGGGGGAGGGAATGGCATTGTCATTCATCTCATGCTGGGATTGTGCCAGTTCTCACAGTCTCCTGGGTACATGTCAGGTGGCACGCTTTCTATCAGTCTCTTTCATGAGATTGGGTTTTCAGTTCTGAAAGGCAGCAGAAAGTTTGAAGCAACTTCTCCTTTTGAAGAATAATGATACTTCTACATCTACGACTCTTTTATTTTCCCAGGGACAATAGAACCTGAACATCTCTCAAACCGGGGTGCAAGTAGATGAGGGCTGCAGGGAGAGGCTGGGGCTCAGTGGTAGAGCATCCGCTTGGCATGCGGAAGGTCCCAGGTTCAATCCCCAGCATCTCCCGTCAAAAGGACCAAATAGTAGGTGATATGAAAGACCTCTTTCATAGTAGGTGATATGAGAACCTGAAGAGCCGCTGCCAATCTGGGTAGACAGTACCGACCCTGATAGGCCCAGGGGTCTGATTCCATATAAGGCAGCTTCATGTAATGAGGTGTTCACAAGGATACTCCAGGGGTCTATAAGTCCTTTGTAAGAATACGGGGCGAGCTGGTCTCCTTCCCATCTCACTAATGTGAAGGCAGTTTGTTTTCAGGCTAGGTCACCAACTCTGGGTTAGGAAATTCCTGGAGATTTGGGGGTGGAGCCTGGAGAAGGTTGGCTTTGGGGACACGAGAGACCTCAGCAGAGTGTAATGTCACAGAGTCCACTTTCCAAAGCAGCCGTTTTCCTCCAGGGGGACTGTTCCCTGTTGTCTGAAGATCAGCTATAATTCCGGGAGATCTCCAAGCCTCGCCTGGAGGTTGGCAAGCTATCTTAGGTCCCAAATAGACATTATATGTAACATATGAAGTGCTGCAGCGCAGGCAGGCCTGTAGCTACAGTGAGGCTATCTGGGGCTCCGTCCCCTCAAAGGCACAGCCAGATAGGAATTTATCCAGAAAAATGTGTTTTTAAAATTATTTTTAAACATTTCTTTAAAGGTGGAGGTGGGGTTTTGCAGGTATCATTTGCAGGAAGCAGGGGTCCATGTTTGCTGCCTGGGAGGGGGAGGAATCTCTGCGTAAGGGGTGTAATAGGAAATCAGAAGGTGTTCCCAGTTTAGAAAATGGTGCCTGCTCTTAAAAGTACAGTTGTGTACAAACAGAAAAAAATTATGGCAGCCCCACCAGAAAAAAATTTGCCCCACAAGCTACAAAATCCTGGCTGCAGGGCCCAATTTGGATCAGGACCAGGGCACAGGAGGAAGAGGAACTTCAGCTGTCCCCCCCCAATTTTCATGACCCAAAAACAGCCCATGGGGACTATTTGCCCACAAGGAGGGCCGCACATGCAAGTATTCAGTGTACAGGCAGTTCCCCAATGTGGCAAATAACCACAGAGACAGGGAGATTCCACGGTTCATCCACAGACCATAATAGTCAATGGCAGTTCTCAACCGATTACCAGAAGTCATTTCTTATTTCTTTGAGAAGCCGTGAACATTTTTCTAGACCCCTTTTCTGTTCATCTAAGTTAGAAGCTATTAACCAATAAGTTTCTTCTTTTCAGCATAAAGTCCCATCCAATCAAAAGAGGAGACTGATTTAGGTTGTAGAACCAGACAGAAGTCCAAAAACAGAAGCAAAGCATAAGTGTTAATGTGACACATTAAATTATGCAAAATTACACATGCAACCCACAGCAAACTATATGTTGTAGTACAGACCACAGTCCACACAACTTCCTTTTCTGCATATGGAAGGTGCCCCAACTGAGCAGCAAATATAGACTATCAACTCAAAAGAACCAATGCGCTTGGGGAGAAGTTCTCCTTCACAGCAGAGTAATGGCTAAACGCAAGTTTTTCTAATACGCTCCATGGCTGAGGTCAGAGAGGTTATCCAACTACACAGTTTACTGCCACTGAGCCAGTCATTAAAATGTTTTGCCACTACTGATAAGCTGCACAAGCAGACGGGGAGGGCGAGAGCAGCGGTGCCCTCCGCTGGGGTTATCTAGTTCAGACACTCGTAGAGACCAAAATGTTTCCTGCTCGATAAAGTGGTGTTTTGGGAGGTGGGGGGGTTGGGCACATTATCTGCAGCTCATGCTGGCAGCCATAGACATAGGAAGACTGCAGAGGGTTACCAACTCTGGGGTGAGAAATTCCTGGAGATCTGGGTTGGTGCCCGGGAAGAACAATCTGAGGAGGGGAGGGTGTTATGGTTGACAGTTGGCTGATGATGGCAGGAAATCCCCCTCCCCTGCCACCATCATCTGCTGTACCTCAGTTGGACAGCAGGAGGAATATGGGAGGTGAAATGGGGGGAAATGTGATCAGCGTTCCCAGTGCGATGATGCCACTGCCGGCACAACCTGGAAGTGACATCATCATGTTGGGTGACACTCCAGCATTTGCCCAAAAACTCTGTGCTCAAACCATAACTCTAGGATTTGTGAGACCCCAGATCCTCACTCCGCCATGGAAGCTTGCTGAGTGACCTTGGGCCAGTCAACCTACTTCACAAAGTTGTTGCTGCGAGGGGGAAATGGAGGACTGGAGACTGAGGCATGCCACCTTGAGTTCCTTGGAGGAAGGGTGCGACAAAAATATGCTAAATTAAAATAAATATATTTAACAGAAATTCACTGGTGTACGTTTCATGCATCTAATGAAGTGAGCTCTGGTTCATGAAAGTCTCTGCTGAATAAATTTTCTTAATCCTTGAAATGCCACTGGATTCCTATTTTATTTTGCTGCTACACACAGATAGGACAAATGGCTCTTTACCATTGACACACAAGTCAGATCCCTGCTCCCCAACAGTGTCTTTTTTGCAGATGTAAGTGATGTCAAGGGACCATAAAGTGCAAGTGCAGGAAACACAGGGCGAAATGCAATCATGCAAAATTCAAACCTAGTCAAGCCAAACATAGAGATTATTCATTCATTTCACTATACTGGCTAAATTATTTAACACCTGCAATAGGCAGGTTTTGCTAGGATATGAACACCAGAGTGATTAGAGCAAGAGCTGCCTTCCCTGGGCTGGATGTGACTTGCCCAGGCCAAGACCCAGCTTCCCCTGGCCAGACGCAACTCACCAGGGCTGAAAGCCACCTTCCCTGCACCAGAAATAGCCCTTCTACCCTGGGCTGGACTTCTTGCCAACCTCCAGGTGGGCATACAAAAATATATATCACTGTGTACAATAAATATGTTTATGGTAGAACAATTTTATGCTTTATTTTTTATATATATTTTTCAATACTGTTGTCTCAATATTAGCATCAAATATTATCAAAAATATATTCCACCCAAACAACACATAGAGAAAAATATGTTTCACCCAAACAATACATCAAGTGCAGGTTTACATTCAGACAGCACCTTGTCACTATCACTAGGGGGTATTTAGATGCTTGCTCCTTGGGAGGAAAACTGGCAAACATAGACAGCATAATAAAAAATAGAGACATCACCCTGCCAACAACAGTCCCTATGGCCAAAGCAATGGTATTCCCGGTAGTAAAGTATGGCTACGAGAGTTGGACCATAAGGAAGACTGAGCGCTGAAGAATAGATGCTTTCAAATTATGGTGCTGAAGAAGACTCTTGAGAGTCCCTTGGACTACAAGGAGATCAAATCAGTCAATCTTAAAAGAAGTCAACCCCGAGTGTTCCCTGGAAGGCCAGATCCTGAAGCTGAAGCTCAAATACTTTGGCCACCAAATGAGAAGGGAGCGCTCACTGGAGAAGACCCTGATGCTGGGAAAGATTGAAAGTCAAAGAAGAAGGGGATGGCAAAAGATGAGATGGCTAGATAGTGTTATTGATGCAATGAACATGAAGTTGAGCAAACTCCAGAGGACAACGGAAGCAGGAGGGCCTGGCGTGATGTGGTCTATGGGGTCGCGAAGAGTCGGACTTGACTGTGTGACTGAACAACAAAAATTTATATGCTCTGCTGAGAGTCCTACTACAATAAATCCAGTACAAAAATAATCGTCTACCAGGATCGTTAAAACACATCAATTGTAATCTGCTAAGATCTCTTGAACTGAGTGACAGCCCTAATTGTAATTTCCCCCTACAACTCATGCCACTGCCAAGAATAAATTTCTCCCCGGGATTCTCAACTTCTCACACCTTACCTAGGCTATGCCGATGTCTGTTTCTGTAAAATACTACCGTAAAAATGACAGTTTCCTGAGGATGTGTTACAAGGAATGGGCCCTAAGCAGCAGAGGAGTCAAAAATACATCAAGGTGCCTAACATGACTGTGGCTGCAATCCTAAAAACACTTAGGGTTGAGAAATACCTGGAGATTTTGGGGATGGAGCTGAGGGAAGACAGGGGTCGGGAAAGGGTGGGACCTCAGGAGGGTATATGGCATAAAACCCACCCTCCAAACCAGCTGTTTTCTCCAGGAGAACTGATCTCTGTAGTCTGGAGATCATTTGTAATAGCAGGGGAATCTCCAGGTGCCACCTGGAGATTGGCAACCCTGCTTACTATGGAGGGGCTGAGAAGAAATAAAGGGCAACCTATTTACCTTGCCTTTTTTTTAACAAAAAAGTGATGCTGGGTTGCTCTTACAGAGTAGCCAGAACGATAAGAACCGAGTTCCTCATCTCAGATTCCAGCAGCCTGACAGAGTGGCGGTTGATAAGAAACATGAACGTCGGTGCTACATGGTAAAGAGAGCGTCCCAAAATTTTTTTTTAAGCTACAGTTTATTCTGCATTCAAATTAGAAGTCCATTTCACATATATTCTCTCAACCAGCTTCCAGAACAAGAGGGAACCCGTCTTCTTTGTCCCTTTGTACCTGATGTGTGAGGAGGTGCTTATGAATTTTCTGTCACAGAGCCTGGAGAGCATAACATTAAACGACAGCTTTGAGCACCGCATTTAACAGAAGTGGCAGCATATTCCCTCATGGGGGTCAAGCTGTTTGTAGTACGTTTAATTTAGAGCAGAAAAATGGCTATCTGGGAAAGGGTTAAGCAGGCGCCTCCCCTTCCTCTTGCCACCCCTGCACTCAAAATCACATATTCATGAGGGAGCTTTTCTGCTCATTACACCTAGAGTTGACAGTTCTGCGTTGGGAAATATGTGTTGGTTTGGAGGGGTGGTGGAGCCAGGGGAGGGACCTCAGCAGGGTACAATGCCATAGAGAACACCCTCCAAAACAGCCATTTTCTCCAGGGGAATTCATCTCTATTGTCTGAAGATCAGTTGTAATTCTGGGAGATCTCCAGGCCCCACCTGGAGACTGGCAACACTAACTACACCACACGGACTTTCAAATCCTGCCTGACAAGAACCAGAATTCTCAAGAAGAAAAATAAATGTAATTCCTCCACACAATGTGTCCCCCCCTCCCCATTACTTGTGGTGTATGACCCAGGCCAATGGTTTCAAATCTGTATGGTGTATGACCCAGGCCAATGGTTTCAAATCTGTATGGTGTATGACCCAGGCCAATGGTTTCAAATACTTCCCAGGCCAATGGTTGCCAGACTCCACATAGGGCTTGGAGATCTCCCAGAACTAAAACTGATCTCCAGACATAGGATTGCTAGGTCACTCACAGCATGATGTCACTTCTGGGGAAAACCAGAAGTGATGTCACAATGCTCTAGGAATTGCTGGAAACTGTGGTTTCACCATAGAGTTTCTGTTTATCCCCAGAGCAACGTGATGCCTCTTCTGGTTTCCCCCAGAAGTGATGTCATGCCATGTGTGATGCTGGCATCCCCTCATGTCCCCACGCCTCATCTATCACTGGTTGCCAGCCATTGTCTAGCAACCCTAACCAGCCTACAGAGATCAGTTAACCTGGAGAAAATGGCTGCTTTGGAGGATGCATAGCACCCACCCATCCCCAAACCCCACCCTCCCTTGGATCTACCCTCAAATATCCAGGAATTTCTCAACTCAGAGCTGGCAGCCCTACCACAAACACCTTTGCCTAGGTTTGCCAGCCTCCAGGTGGGGCCTAGAGATCTCCTGGAATTGCAACTGACCTCCAGATAACAGAGTTCACTTCCCCTGCAGAAAATGGCTGCTTTGGAGGATGGATTGCATGGCATTATACCCTGCTGAGGTTCCTCCTACCCCCAAACCCTGCCCTTCCCAGGATCAGCCCCCAAATCTCCAGGAATTGCCCAGCCTAGAGCTGGCAACCCTAGGTCTGAATTAAGGATGCCAGCCTCCAGGTTGGATCTGGGGATCCCCCACAATTACAGCTCATCTCCAGGCTACAGAGATCAATTCCCCTGGAGAAAATGGACACTTTGAAGAAAAAGAAGAGGAGTTGGATTTATACCCTGTCCTTCATTCAGAGTCTCAGAGCGGCTTACAATCTCCTTTACCTTTCCTTCCCCACAACAGACACCCTGTGAGGTCAGTGGGGGCTGAAAGAGCTCTGAGAGAACTGCTCTTGAGAGAACAGCTCTGAGAGAACTTGTGAGTGACCCAAGGTGGCCCAGCTGGCTGCATGTGGAGGGGTGGGGAATCAAACCTGGTTCTCCCAAATTAGAGTCCACCACTCTTAACCACTACACCAAACTGGCGGGCGGACCTTATGGCACTGTACCCCCACTGAGGTCCCTGTCCTTCCCAGGCTCCATCTCCAAATCTCCGGGAGCTCCCCAACCTGGATCTGGCAACCTGACACACACACCTCTCAGCCCCCAGTAGCAAGGGGGACCAGGCAATCTTTGTCATATTTGGGTTCTATTTTCTTTCAATGGCCAGAGGCAGTAACCGAAGCCAATGGTTTCTCCCACCTACAAGCCTTTCCCCTAAAGGTCTGGTTGCTTTCATCGGGAACACGTGGCTGTGAAATACTGAACCGCAGGAGGAATTCCTTCCTGATCAATGCAGCAGCAGCAGCAATCTACTATCTCTCCAAGATAAAAGCAAATAACCCTCATGCAATCTTAGTAGTTCTTTCCCCGCATTGTTCTGAGTTGGTATTTGATAACATGAATCTATATGGAGGGTTATTTGCAGCCTAGAGAGATAAGTCTAAGAATAGAAAAGCACCTTTGGCCCTAATGATTTCCAGGCTGTTAAAGATTATGACTTTTCCCACACAAATATAGGCAGAGCCTGCCTTCCCTGTCAAGGGGATGGTAACTCCGCAAAGAAGGATGACTTTGTACCAGCCTCCGGCTTGTTGTTGGGATTTCCAGTGGAGATAGGTTGCCCCCAGCTTTTGAATGAGCAGAGGCTTTCTTGTCTAGTTGCTGGTAGACTTTGGAACTCCTGCCAGCGGCCTTCATTACCTGCCACTTCTCTCCCACCCACCCCCAAGCAACGTTACCTGAGTTGCTATGTGTCGTGGGCCTGCCTGCCAACACCTCCTCAGATGAGGAAGAGATGGAGGAAGCTGCCCCCAGCATTCAGATGCTGCAGAAAGAGCCACCAGACAAGGTGAAGATTCCATCAGGTGCAGATGGGGAAATCTCAGACTGCAGTCAGTGTGCTTTGCAGGATCAGGGTTGACAGCCCTGTAGGCTGTTTAGCCACTGAGACTTGTACCTGTCCCTGGGTGACTCAGCAGGTTGAGGAGCCACATCTGGCCTTGAATGACTCCTGATAAAAGCAGCCAGAAAAGGGAGAGACACAGTGTGGAAGTGACCAGTCCACAACTTGTGTTTTGGTCTTCTGTTTGGTGTAGTGGTTAAGAGTACGGACTCTAATCTGGGAGAACCGGGTTGGATTCCCCACTCCTCCACATGCAGCTGTTCTCTCAAGGGCAATTCTCTGCTGTGGGAAGGGGAAGGAGATTGTAAGCCACTCTGAGACTCCTTTGGGTAGTGAAGGGTGGGGTATAAATTCAATCTCCTCCTCCTCCTCTTTCTTGACTGTGACCTGGCTTGTACTCTTTGGATTTGCCCTTTCTGGACTTTTGACTAGCTGTGCTTTGACCCTGGACTGTTTTTGGACTATGCCTCTTGCCCCAGGTGCCTGTCTGAACCAGGACACTATATGTCACTTCTAGGGAGAATCTGGCAGTGGTGTAGGAATCAATGGAAACGCTATAGTAAAACTGTTATGTATTGGGATTGAATCATTCCTGATTGAATCACCCCAGAAACTGGCTGAGCTTGGAGCCCAAGAACAATAGCCTACCAGGACTCTGGAAGCAACCAAAAGTAGTAATTTTTTGTAAATAGCCTGTCATTGGGGAGTGGGGTGTGTTTAGGTGTGTCAACTGCATGCTATTTAGCGGAGCTGTGGCTCTGGGGTCTGCAGGAGACAAAGGGAAGCCTTTCTTTCCTTCCACTGGCTGAAGCTCCTCCCTGAAGGGAGGGAGGGAGGGAGAGAGGGAGAGCTTGCTTTGCTGGGCTGCCTCAATTGCATGGGAGAAATACCAAGCACCTTTAAGACCAACAAAGTTTTGTTCAAGGTATGGGCTTTTGTGTGCCTTGCTACAATGTGTGTGTGTTTTGTTGGGTGCAACTGGATTCCCTCCCCCTTTTCACTGTATTCATGCCCTCATGATCCAGTCTTTCTCAGTAAGAAAGAAATGTGAACTATTTTAGAGGAGGAATAACAACAAGCCAAGGAAGTGGATTGGGCTGAGAGTGTGTGTTCAGACCAAGTTCACCCAGCACATTTCCTTTGTCAGAAGTTGTAGTTATTTCCCTGGGGTAGAATACAGTTTTGTAGATAAGCAAACAGTCCTCAGTTTGTGTCAGGATGCCTTCTCATGTTCTTGACCAGCAAATGAAGCAACTTATGTACAAAAGCTCACAATGCCCAGCCATTTCATATTTTCCCTTGGGTCCTAGGCTCAGAACACTGACCATGAGATTTCTGTAATGAATGTCAAAAAATCAAAAGTAGGTTTGCAGCTTATAGATACACACCTGGACAGCATACTCAATATTGCTACAGCACAGACATTTTGATGCAATAATTCAGAGCAAGAGGTGTCAGTTATCAGACACTGTTAAATAGACAAAATATTGCAAGAGTGCTAGTGTTTTAAGCATGTTTTATTTAAAGTTTAAAAAATCGTTAATTCTGTTTGTCTGTGTCCTTTATAAAGTTTATATCTCTGCTACCTGGTATTACATTTTATGACACACATTGCCCAGCCCAACAAGGCCTCATTTATGTCAGATCTGGCCCTCACAACATAAGAACATAAGAATGTAAGAGAAGCCAATGTTGGATCAGGCCAATGGCCCATTCAGTCCAACACTCTGTCACACAGTGGCCAAAAATACCAGGTGCCATAAGGAGGTCCAGCAGTGGGACCTGGACACTAGAAGCCCTTCCATTGTCCCCCCACCAAGCACCAAGAATACAGGGCATCACTTGCACCAGACCTAGAGTCCCTATTTATACCTTGTGGCTAATAGCCACTGATGGACCTCTGCTCCAACAAATGAGTTTGACACCGCTGCTGTAGCCTCTACACCCCATTGCCTCTTGGGATTCCTTTTCACATTGAGGCTAATGACCAGGTTTGGGTGGGGAGGGAAGGAGGTGGTTTAGATGGTAACCAGGAAAAGATTAACCCAGAATTACTGATCTATTCCAAAAATCTGTGAGATCCAGCCATGGGCCTTCTGCATTAGAAGTTATTTGAACCTTAGTTTGTGGAATCCAAGTTTCTCCACCCAAACAAACAAGCACATATTTCATCAGTCAAATAGTCCAGCATTAAGCACAAAGTTAATGGAAACTCATCTTGAGAAAATAAACTAGATGCTTATTAAGCAGAAAGGACTGGGGTGGGGAGGGACACTCATTCTTATTCTTTGCAGGCTGGCGCCCACCACCAGGCTAGACTGAAAACAGCAGTCGTGCTGTGGAATGCCGAGCGAAGGTACCAAGAGGCACTGAAGTTGGCATTGGTCAAAAGAAAGCAGGGGTCTGGGCTACTGTCTGATGTACTTTGGCCAGTTTCGCTAGAATAGAACAAAGTGAGGCAGACCCTGTGGTGGAGAACACGAAGGCCAGCCAAAGGGGTGGAATGAGCAACTGGAAACCTGGCTCTCAAGGACTGTGACGCTGAGTTAAAAAGAAACATTTTACAAAAGCTGAAACAGCTTTCCTCGTCTCTGTTGTATGTATGTACATATTGACAATCCCTTAGCAACCGTGGTTTCCCCTCCCGCTTTGTTAGGCTGAATTGCCCAAGATTTGCCTAGTCACATCAGTTAAACAGCAGACGCTGGATGCCAATGGAGAAAAATGCAGAAGGAAAGAATCCGGCTTCTCTTCTTTGAAAGGCCAGAGTCAGGCATGCTTGGGGCGTGCAATCCAATTTTAACTCCTCCATTGCCAGCTAAGGAGATTGGTGTCTTTTCCACTCATTCCTGTGGAGTTAGTCAACCTTAATGACAGTCACAATGGGGTTCTCCCCCCCACTGCACTTTATTGGGTTAAATGTAAAAAAAAATCAATTGCCTTGGAAGCACAGAAGCTTTACACAGAATCCCCAATCCTCCACGTTTCCCGGTTTCTGTTTTGTTTTTAATTTTTATTAATGTTTAATGAAAGATATTCCATATATACAGTGAATTCAAAACACTCAATCAATATTACATAGAAAACATAACACAACACCGTGAGACTCTGTATCATTAAACTAATGCAAACAACTACCACTACTGAGAGACCTTCTCATAACCTTAATTTTGTAACCCTATTTGTGGTACCAATAGAATTAAAGGAGTGCTCAAACCTTAGTAAACAACTTCATAGGTGAAGCCATTCTGTGTAGCTGGGATTTGCTGGTAATATATCGTTCTCTGAGAAATATGCTAATAATGGGAACCATTTGTGAACAAATTTAGAGTGGGATCCCACGTGCCCTTGTGTGTGAGTATCATAGGTTACTGCAACTTTGTCCATCACGAAGTGATCCCAGCATTTATTTCTCCTTTGAGAAAGAGATGGAGGATCAGCATTTTTCCAGGAGGCAGCAATCGAGAGCCGAGCTGTGGCTAACAGGGTGGAGGCAAGTTCAGAGATCTTTATTTCATGGTTATCAGTGTTGCATGTTGAGTTAAGAAGCAGTAAAGCTGGATCAAGTGGAATGTTTTCTGATGTTATCTTCTTTATTTCTTCCAGAACTTGGGACCAGAAGGTTTGAATAACTATGCAGGACCACCAGCAATGGAAAAAAAATCACTGGTGGACCCATAGCCCTTCCAGCACTTGGAACTATATTGTGGTTGCATGTGTTGCAGTCGAGCCGGGGAGAGATACCACCTGGTAAGTATTTTTAAAAATTGTAGGTTTATATTAAAGAACTTTGATTTGTTTGGGTGGGAACTCCAGATGTTAGACCATTGCTGTATATTAAGATTAACGTGCATATCTTTGTTCCAGGCTTTAATGTTAGGAAGGGTCTTGGGTTTTTTTGTATCCCAAAGAGTCTTGTAAAGAATTGAGAGCAAACCTTTAGAACCAGACAATACTTTGCTCAGAAGCATTTCAAAGGCTGTTTTCTGTCTTGTAAAGGAGCCCATTTCCTTTATCCAGTCAATCAGACTCCTAAGTTGGTAATATTTCAACCAAGAGACGTTATATCATGTATAATTTCCTCAAATTGCCTTTTTGCCAAAATCTCTCCTTTGTCTCTCAAGTCCTTTAAACAGTGCAGGCCAGCTGAAGTCCATGACCTGAAGGCACCTGCTTCCAATCCCAGCAGGAACCAAGGCTGAAAAGTATAAGTGGATAACGGAGAGATTGTTGGGGCCAGTAAGTGTCGCTTCAGGTCCCAGACTTTAACGGTTGAGGCCAGAAAGGAGTTATTACTTAGGGTTACTGGTCTCCTAGTTGGAGGTGTCCATATGACTTCATGAAGGGTATATGGCAAGACATAAGACTGTTCAATTTGCATCCAGTTTGTGAGCAAGGTATGCTGCAGCATTTTAGTAAGATTAGAAAGTGTAGCTGCCTGGTAGTATTGACAGAATGATGGGAGACCAAGCCCACCCAGCACCGTTGGTTTAACCAAATGACGGCAATCAATCCTAGATTTATTAGAATTCCAAAAGAAAATAGATAGAGAATGCTGCCAGAGCCTAAGACCTTTGTCATGGATGTGGATGGAAAGTGCTCTGAATAAGAAGAGGAAGCACGGGAATAAGAAGCGTTGAATCAATTGAAGTCGGTCAGCGAGTGCTAGTTTTTGTTTATTCCAATCCCGTATTCTACCTTGCACGTCTTATTTAATTTTAGGGGTATTTGTATCCCCAGATGTCTCCATTCATCCTTGATCCAATGGTAACTGAAGTTTCGTTTAATCTGTTCCCTGGTTTCTGTGGCTAAAACAATGGGATAGATCTCAGATTTAGTTGTGGGCTCAATATGGTTCCGAAGTTAGTGATTGTTTTTGATATCTCTGGAAGAGAGTTTAAAGGGTCAGACACATACAAGGTCATGTTGTCTGCATACATTGTTAACTTATGCTCAACTCCCTCAATAGTGATTCCAGAGACAGTTTCCTTTCTATACAGCTCTTCCACCAGCGGTTCTATCGCTAGTGCGAATATCAACGGTGAAAGCAGGCACCCTTGCCTTGTGCCCCTGGTGGGATGAAAAAAGGATGAGTTGACATCATTTACTCTGACTTTCGATTTTGGATGTCGGTAGACGGACTTTAGAGCCAATAAGAAGTTCTTCCCGAAGCCAATCTTTTTCATAGGTGCCTGCAAATATGGAATTTCAATAGAATCGAAGGCCTTCTCAAAATCAAGGGCCAGGATTAGTGTATCTTGCAAGGATTTATTTCCAAAGGAGATAATGTTAACAGTGCGCCTTATATTATCTGTAATTTGTCTATTTGGGATAAATCCCATTTGATCTGTATTGATTAAGTCTGGAACCACTTTCTTTAGATGATTTGCTAAGATGGCCGAGAAGAGTTTGGCATCTTATTCAGTAATGCGATTGGACAATAAGAAGATGGATCCATCAGATCTTTCTGTTTTTTAGGAATAACAACAATAGACGATTCAGCTCAAGATGGAGGGGTTTTCCCTCCTTGCAGAGCGTTATTGCAAAGAGTTATAAGAGGATCTACAAGGGGGACTTGAAATAATTTGTAGAACTCTGCCGGGAGTCTGTTAGTACCTGGAGCTTTATTCAACTTTGAGTTATTGATGACATCTATCATTTCCTGTCTAGATATCAGCGAATTCAGAGATGCAGATTGTCAGCTGACAAACGCTTCAGTGTTAAATTAGAGTCTAAGTACGCAGCTATTTTCTTATCTGGTGGGAATTTTGTAGAATATAGTTCTTCATAATATTTGGTGAATATTGACGCTATTTCTCTAGATTTATTATGGATTTTGCCATCCGAAGACTTCAGGGCAGTGATATAAGCATTCTTCTTTTTATCCTTCACTCTCCATGCTAAAAGGTGCGTATTTTTTGCTGATTTATGCCAAAATTTTTGTTTCAGAATGACAAGATTTCTTTGAATTTTCTTCAGTTCAATAGATTCCAGCACTTTCTTTTCTGCTTGTAGTTGTTTCAACGTTGACTTCTTTTTGGATTTCTTGTGTTCTTGTTCCAAAGCTGCTAGTCTGTGTAATGTATCGACCTTATTCATCCTGGGTTTTTTTTCAGGTGTGTCATAGCCGAGATGATGTTGCCCTGCATAACCGCTTTCAAAGCGTCCCATTGGATTGCCGTATCTACCTCAGAGTCCTTGTGGATCTCCAGGAACTGGCTAATGGCACTCTCCAATTTTTTCTTTATGTCTACGTGAAATAAAATGGAAGTGTCCATCGCCCATTTTTTGTCTGTGGTTTCCTGTGAACAATCCGAAAAAAGGCAGCTCAGCCAAGCATGATCTGTCCGATGCTGTGTGCCTATATTGGCTGATTGTAGAAAAGCTACTAGTGAGGAAGAAATTAATATATAGTTAATACGAGTAAAGACATCGTGTCTCGCTGAGTAATATGAGTACTCCTGTTCTAAAGGGTGACGGTTCCTCCAGGCATCTAGGAGATCGAAGTTTTCTAGCAATTTGGCAGGCCTTGATCTGGTGCCTATTGTATTTCATTCTTTGAGTTTAGCATTGGATCTATCTAGCCAATTATCTATTATTAAGATCTTCTCCTACTATCATGTGGCCCTCCCTAAAAGCTTGCAATTTAGAAAAAGTGTCTTGTAAAAACTGGATCTGTACATTTCCTGGTTAAGGGGGAAATGCTGTTCAAACAAATTGCAAAGGTGATCTGACTCCAATGGTAACAAGAGAAAGAAATTTTACTTACAGAAATAGAAACACATCTTACATGACATATTCATCTAGGTACGTTTAACTTATTGTGAACAGACTGACTCCAAAAAGGTTAGCTAGCTACAGCTCCAAGCCGAAGTAAGAGACAGAAGAAAAGAGGTCCTATATAAGATGAAACCGAATGCAAGCATTGTTGGAAGAGGCTCACCCCTCCACTGAAGAAGAGGGCCTGTGGCTTTGCATGCAGAAGGTTCCAGGTTCTATCCCCGGCACCTCTAGTTAAAAGGACCAAGTGGTAGGCAATGTGAAAGAAACCCTGGACAGCCTGAAACCCTGGACAGCCACTGCTAATCTGAGTACACAATACTGACCTTGATGGACTAATGGTCTGTTTCCTGATGCCTTTGATGGGTGGGGGGAAGAGTTGTTCTCTACAAAAATGAACAAATGTTGCTTTTTAATTTAATTTGGGATGGAAGTTGCATGCAAAGTAGCATTTATTCTGATAATTTATTATTAGTTTTGGTATTGTGACTATTTTGTAAGCATTGTAATTGTGAGGTGGGGATTTAGACCTTTGTAATTATATGCATGTTAATCTCCCCCCCCTTCTTTGGTTTTGTGATTTTTATTTAAAGCTGAGGAAAACATATGTCTGTAGAGATGATAAACATTAATTTCTTTCATAGTTTGTACTTGCCCTCAACTTGTCAGACTCGGGCCTCGTTTGCCATGGGTTGTCAGCCTGTCTTTGGTTCTGTATGCTTATTGTCCTGTTTTATTTTGGCTGGGGGAGGGAAAGTATGTGAGTGTGTGAGGGGGTGTGTACAGACCTGCATTGCTGGGAGTCGTGCTAAGCTTGTAACTGCATCTACACGGGGCCTCCCTTCCATGAGAAGAATGTGTGCTTCTCCTTGAGTACCAGATACTGCTAGATAATGTAACCCTATGCCTGCAGGTGTGGGAGGAGGGCTAATGTTGCACAGTAGATTTTGGTAGGCTGGATGTATTGGTGTGATTGGACTGGTCATCATGGGGGAGGGCTGTTTGAATTATGTATAATATAAGAACTGGTGCCAAGGGAGTCAGTTCTGACACAGATCGTCTATGCTTGAGACCTCTCTAACTCTCAATAAACAAATCACTGCCAGGAGAGTGTTGTTGGGAATGAGTTTCTTCAAGACCTGACACAACTAAGGAAATCAAGAGTCAGATGATGCAAAAATATTGTAGTAGTTCGGGGGGGCACAGTTTTGTTGAGCTGTGGATGCAACATCACTTGCAGGTGGATTTGGAAATGGCATCATGGCTCTCTAGGAAACACCAGAAACTCTATGGTAAAGCCACAGACATTTCAGTGATTCCAAAAAAGAACAATGCAGCTTCAGGTTTCCCCTAGAAGCGACACCAGTCTTCTCTAGAAATAGTCAGATATTATTTTACCATGGAGTCTCCAGTGATCCTTAGAGAGATGTGATGTCACTTCCCGACAGGGGCATAGCCAGAAAATTTTGGTTGGTGAGGCATGGGGAAATCTGGGGGTGTGTGCCTTGGCCATGTCTGCTCCTCCTCTTGCAGCAGAAGAAGAAGCAGCTCCGGCTCCACTGCAACCTCTAGTCCCCCTCTAGCCCTCTCGATTGGAGAGACTCAGTTATGGGCTACTCTTCTGTGTAAGCCAGGGAGAGGGGGAATCTCCGACTCTCTCTTTTGCATTTTGCAATTTTATTTTATTTTTTGCAATTTTATTTTATTTTATTTGCATTTTTAAAAACCTATTTATTTTTCAGCCCGGAAAAAAAGAAAAGAAAATGAGACTGAAGCTTCCCTGACTGTGCCCAGGGTCATTTTGGAACCCACATATGCACCTTACATTTTTAAATTTTTTTAAAAAAGATTTTTTTTAATTGCCCTCAAATACCCTCCGTGGTTACAGGCCTGCTTCCTGGTTTTCCGGGAAGAGACATCACGCTGTTGCTGATGGCCTTCCCCCACCCTACCCAGTCCCCCACTGGTTGCCAGGCCAGTCTTGGTAACTCTACTTGCAGGAAGCCTCCTTAGTCTAGAAGAAGGCTTTAGATGTTGCTGAGGAGAGCAGCAGGAAACTTTGAGTTGTGCTCCAGCTGGTTTAATTTGCTCAAGGGACAGACTGGCCCTTGAACTTGCTGGTAAGTTTCCCAGGGGTGGCCAGCAGCGAGCTGAGCTAACTGGCCCCTGAGGTGCTGGCAGTGCCATAGGCTTTGCACCCAGGCTCTGGCAATGGTGCCGGTGTGTATAATCTCATCCCTCTTGCTACAGCCCAGGTCCAAGGAAAGGAGACCCCAAAGCACCATCAGCATCCCAGGGCCTGCTTGGCTCTGCTTACTCCAGGGCGGTTTTAATATCTAGCCCGCTCCTGATTTGGACTGAACTTTGGTAGACAGTAGCCTATTTCACTAACTGTGTAGTTATTGTGAGAACAACCAAGATAAATTGCAAAGCGTTTGGCGTCATAAAATGGGCCCAGGTGTAATTGAATGGCAACAGAAATGGGTTCCACTTCCTAAAATGTTTTCTCATTTGGAGATAGTGGTTTATCACAGGCCACACATTTCTGGGCACGGTTATTTTTATTCCTTCTCTTTCTGACAACCTCTTTGTCACAGGAAACTGGCTGCAAGGCCAACGCAGGAACAAGGGTAATGGCACTCCACAGCTATTACAGTGCCTCAGCCTCTGAGCTATGGATCACTTCAAATTTGCAATATAGAACAGTGGCCTGGGTTATCCTGATTGAAGTTTTTTAGAACATTTTGTTTCCGAGGCCCTGGTAACCTCCAGCCTCAGTTTTGAAGTTGCCCTGAACAGCTTTAGTTTGAACAGACTAGACTCATTTAGGTTTTCCTTTGGCAGCATAAGGACAAATTCACATTTGTCTCTATCATATTCTTGTCCCACCTTCATGTCCGACACATGAACAAATGAAGCTGCCTTATAGTGAATCAGACTGTAAAGTACTGGGTTCGCAGCATGGAGGCTCGGACTACAACATGTGTTCAGACGCGTTTATTGTACTTCACACACAAGGATAAAGAAAACCGGCCCCACAAGGGCCAACTATATATGTGTAGGTGCAATCACATGACTAGTAGCAGGCACCTGATTCTACTATATAGGTCCAACATTCTTTTGACCAACACTGCTTTTAACTGAAGCAACATTTTTTGGAACATTTGGCCATACAATCTTTGAAAAGAAAAAAATATATAATTGACCAGAGGTGATTATTTTCTCTTTTTTCATTTTCAGTAATTAGCTGTTTTATATTTGTAGTATGCATTGATTTATATAATTTTATTGTTCTAGAGGAGTACCACTGGACATGTGATTGTACTGGAGGCCTCATTTGCAATTTTGTATTTTTCTTCCTTGCCCAGTGGGTAAACTTTGGAAGTAAGTTAATGGTTTCTGTTTGATGATATATTTACAATTTATTGGTTAGTTGCATTATATGTGTTTAATTTATTAATTTTTGATTTCTTTTATCTTTACAGCCTTTGTTTTCTGGTCTTTATGGATTCTAAATTTTTTGTATGTATGGTTGTATGCATTTCTGTTTATACAATAGCCAATGTGTTCCATATGTATTTTGTATTAGACCTCTGAAGAAGGCCTGCTCAGGCCGAAACGCGTCAGGTCTATCTCATCAGCCCTTGTGTATATTTTTATAATTTTTTATGAGGTATGAATGGGCCTTTATATAAGGTTTTAATTTGTGTTTAATAAATACATGTATGTTTTTGTATGTTTTCTAAGTGAATTTTAAATTTGGCCCTCTTTTGTTTTGGACTAACCTTTTCAGGTACTGAATGCCAACTATATACACCCCATCTGGCACACCTCCTGTCCCATTGGAAGGTTAGAATTTCCCGCCAGAGGTCCTATTGGTGAACTCGTGGTGGTTTAGAATCCTCGGTCCCTTTGTGATTGAGGACCAAGCTTTACTATAGCCGCGGATCCCTGGTGGTGGTCCGCATACATAACACAGACCCTTGGTCCATCAAAGTCAGTATTGTCTCTACTCAGACTGGCAGCAGCTCTCCAAGTCTCAGGTCGAGGTCTTCCACATCACCTACTACTTGAACCTTTTAGCTGGATGTACAGCCTTTGTAACTCCATCTTTGTTACAGGCTGGTGCTTGAGTTCTGTGAGGGGATGCCCATCAGGTGGTTCCCAAGAGAATATTTCTTTCTCTCATTCTTGTTAGCAGCTCATATCTAGGAAGCCTGATCTGTTTTCTCTCACTACTAGACTAAGGTTGCCAACCTCCAGGTAGTGGCTGGAGATTGCCTGCTATTACAACAGATCTCCAGGTGGCAAAGATCAGCTCATCTGGAGAAAATGGCTACTTTGGAAGGTGGACTCTATGGCATTGTACCCCATTGAAGTCCCCTCTTGCCCAAGCCCCGCCCTTCTTAGGCTCCACCCCTCAAAACCTCCAGGTATTTTCCAATCCAGAGCTGGCAACCTTACACTAGACACCAGGTACAAGATGGCCTGGCTCATTCTAGTGTCGGATAGCTTGATTAATGATTTTTTGACTCATAGCCAGCAATTATGGTATAAAATGCTTAGTTTTAGCTATGCATCTCATCTTGGATTCCGGCAAGCTTCGTTGTGTGTTTGTGTGCTTGAGGCCCAGCAGGTGGGAGCTTAGCCTGCTATTTCTGTAAGTTTGAAGTTTTATTAAAATCTCCTTGTAAGCAAACCTGGATCTTGCATATCATTTTCTTGGGATTTCTTTGAACTTCAGAGCTTCTGCGCAGGGCTCCAAGCACTGAAGATGCCAGAGATTGAACCTGGGACCCTCCACATGTCAAGCAGATGCACCACCACTGAGCCACTGTCCCCTGGATATGATAAACACCACAGCAGGGGTCCTCAAACCTTTTGAGCCTCTGGACCTTTGAGGGATTTTTGGAAGGGGTAGTGGTGGTGACCAAAAAATGGCTGTTGTCTGGAGAGACTACAGAAGGCTGGGAGGTCCTGAGCTCCTATAATGGAGATAGCTCCTTCCGAATGGGTATTCCAAAAAGTGATGGCCCCCGGGGTCTTCTGAAACACATCCTGCTCCAATTAAGGGCACTTTCACACACTCTAAATGATGCACTTTCAATCCACTTTGAATGCATTTTGCAACTGGATTTTGCTGTGTGTAATGGCAAAATCCACTTCAATAGTTGCTGAAGTGGCTTGAAACTGCATTATTGAAACTGCATGTGTGAAAGCGCCTTAGGTAAAGGAAGCCAGGTTTGCTCTTTGCTTTGCAATTGGGCACCAGGAAATGTATTGATGGGTGACACACTTGTTGATAGGGTTCCCAGGTTGGCCCTGACCACCAACAGAGTTGCCAGATCCAGGCTGAGAAACTCCTGGAGATTCAAAGGTGGAGCCTGGGGAGGACAGGGACTTCATTGGGGTACAATGCCACAGAGTCCAAAGCATCCATCTGCTCAAAGGGAACTGATCTCTGTAATCTGGAGGTAAGCTGTAATTGCAGGGGATCCCCAGATCCCACCAGGAGCCTGGCGTCTCTCAAGATGGGGCCTGGATTTCTCCCAGAATTACAACAGATCTCCAGGCTATGGCAATCAGTTCCCCTGCCGGAAGTGGCAGCCTCAAAGCTTGGGTTCCATGGCATCACATTACTGCTGAGCTACTTCCCCTCCCCTAACTCCACTCTCCCCATGGTTCATGCCAAAATCACCAGGAATATCTTTAGCAATATTTTTAAAGGGTGCTTTTTTGTTTTTGTTTTTTTTTAGCTAAGAGGAAAACTTGGCATTGATGGAGATGACACATCTCCTGTCAAAATTCTCTATTCTTGGTTTCTGTCTGTCCATTTTCATCCTACCCTGCCTCCAAGGAACCAAGGATAACATGCATAGTGTCATTCCCCCCCCCCCATTTTAACCTCACAGCAACCCTATGAACCAGGGAGAAAGCAAATGGTAGGTTTGCCAACCTCCAGGAGAAGTCCTGAAACTGCAGTTGAATTCCAGATTTATTTATTTACTTACTATATTTATAGTCTGCCTTTCTTGCTGAGACTCAGAGCGGATTACACTGTGCCAGTCAATATGATCAATATGAAGAGAGATCTAATAAGCAATGTAATAGGACCAGGATTACAGAAATCTAAATATGCATAGCATATTTGAAACGATACAGAGCGCAGATAAAGTCAGTTGGCCTAGAGAAAATGGTTTGGAGGGTGAGCTGTATGGCATTATACCCTGTTGAGGTTCCTCCCCCTCCCCAACACTCCATCCTCCCAGGCTCCACCTCTAAATCTCCAGGAATTTCCCAAACCAGAGTTGGCAACACTAGCAACTGACCTAAAGTTCCCCCAATGAGCTATGACAGAAGAGAGATCTGAATGCAAGTGTCACTTATCATAGTCTGACAACTGCACCATAGGTAAAGCTTTCCCTTGCTTGAAAGCCAGTCAAATCTGACTCTAGGGGGCGGTGCTTATCTCCATTTCCAAGCCGAAGAGCTAGCGCTGTCCAAAGACATTTCCACATGGAACACTTACCTTCCCACCGAAGCGGTACCTACTTATCTACTTGAAATTTCTTGCTTTCAAACTGCTAGGTTGGCAGGAGCTGGGGCCAGAGATGGGAGCTCACTCCGTTACATGGCACTCGGGTCTCGAACTGCTGAACTACCGACCTTCCAGTCTGCAGTTTGGCGTCTTAACCACACTGAGCCACCGCAGCCCCTTAACTGCACCATACTGGCTGTCTAACACACGAGCATAAAATGTCAATCACAACAACATCCTCTTCTAGAGCTTTTAAGAGACCATGTGGTTCAGTTAGTGCCTAATTTAAGCCATTCTGACTTTAGTATTAAAGTTACTGAGAATAGAATGCTAATTGGGACAGCACAGAGTCTACTGAGAGCAGCAGCAGAGGACAGATGAACTTCTGTATTTCCCCCCACTGTCTAATGTAGTTTGTAAGACTTCAGGATAGTAAAATAGCACAGCACATGGGCACGGTAGAAACTATTTTTAAATTTCTGCCGGATAAGCTAGAAAATGTGAATTAATTAAAAAGCACGTATGTTGATAAATTGTGGGTTGTCACCCAATTAAGAAGCCTTAATGATTTTTTTTTTTTAAATCTGCTATCCAGTTAAATCAGAAGGATCTTTTTAATCATTGGAAGTTGTAATATAAATTAGTCTGAGTAATTCACTGACTAGTGTAGCCACAATGTTCTGCATATTTTATTCTGAATATAGAATTTGGATTAGATTATTTTTCCCACCAATGGCTGGAAATACATTATTGCAGATGAAATACCACTGCAATTGATTTGTGGCATGAAACATTACAGAAAAAAATTGACCAGAGTAAGCGTATGCTGCAGGCAGTTGTGGGGGAGGGGGGCGCTGTTTACTGTATAATCCTGATTTTATTTATTTATTTATTTTCTATATTTATAGCCCTTCTTTCCCACTGAAGTTCCAGCCAGATTACACAATGTATGTCAATACAATCAATATGAAGAGATATCTAATAAGTAAAGTACAAGGACCAGAATTACAGAAGATCTGAATAAACACAGTGTATTAGTAGGGTTACCAGATGTCCTCTTTTTAGAGAATACGTCTGCTTTTTTTGGTCCCATCCTCTTTTGGGCTCTTTTAAAAAAATTGATAAAAAATGTCCTCTTTGGAGGTTGGAAGGTTAGGAATATTCCTGTTTGTAGTAATTATCACAGCTTAAATAGGAGGGTCGCCATTCCCCAGATCTGGGCAGGGGGATCCCCTGGTTTTGGGGTCTTCGGCCTGCTGTCAGCCAGCTAACCAGTGGGGGAAACCCTGCACCCCCAAATAGCGGCATCGCCAGGAGATGTCCCCAACAAAATGACATCACCTAGAAATGATGTCATTGTGTCTGGGACGTTGCGCGACAACACGCATTTTTGGGCAAAACTCTATGATCTGAGGGCAATTTTACCATAGAGTTTTGCCCTCATACCAGAGTGTCGCTGTATGATGTCTCCAACGTGATGATGGGCAGATGCAGAACAAAAAATGTTATTCCATCAGTGGAAAACAGTGCAGGGACAAAAGGGTAATATGTGCAGCAAACTGTTAAGAAATCCTATATACCCTGGCATAGCCCTTCTTTCCCACTGGCATAGGGGAGAGAAGGAACCACAGTATAGCCCAGTCTCATCATATCTTGGAAGCTAAGCAGGGTCAGTACTTGGAAGGGAGACCACAAAGGAGAGCCCAGCGTGGTGTAGTGGTTAAGAGTGGTGGACTCTAACCAAGAGAACCAGTTTTGATTCCCCACTCCTCTCCACACGAAGAGTGACCTGGGGCCAGTCACAGTTCCCTCAGAAATTTATCAGTCCTACCTACTTCACAAGGTTCCTGTTGTGGGGAGGGGAAGGGAAGGCAATTGTTAGCCGCTTTGAGACACATGAGGCCTGCTGGGTGGCCTTGGGCCAGTCACAGTTCTCTCAGAATTCCCTCAGCCCCACCTACCTCACAAGGTGCTGCCTGTTGTGGGAGAGAGAAAGGGAAAGGTGATTATAAGCTGCTTTAAGACTACTTAAGGTACAGAAAAGCAGGGTATAAAAACTTCTTCTTTCTCTTTCTCCTCCTCCTCTACAGAGGAAGGCAATGGCAAACCACCTCTGCTTCTTACTTGCCTCAAAGGCCTCTTGCTGGGGACAGCACTTTATACACACACGCACACACACACACAAAGTGGCATAGTTCAGTCCTTTCCCCTTTATATATCACCTTCCTGGACCATTCTAGGATAGCCCTCCTTAACAATTCCATTTTACATACTTTGTGGAATGACAGAAGTGTTTAAGTCCATCTTATAGTCTAATATCAAAGTCTGGACATCTTTGGATATTTACATCCAGTTACTGGAGCTGTGAACGGACAAGACAGATCTTTCTACAAACCTGAAAAAGGCCCCAGGTTTGCAGGAAAATGTGAAATCTAAAACAAAAAACACTGGGTAGCTTAAAAAAAAATCCGAAAATGATAAAAGGAGGGGAGGGCCTGTAGCTTTAAGCAACAGATTTCCTCAGTGGCTGTTGCTGGGCAACCAGAGTATTCCAGGCTGGTTTCTGTCAGTAAGAGGCAGGGCTCTTTCCAGGCCTATTTTGGCTTTGAGAACTCATTGTGGCCAGGCCTGGACCTAGGGTTGCCAGCTCCAGGTTTGGAAATTCCTGGAGATTTTGTGGTTAGAGGTTGAGGAGGGGAGGGTTTGGGGAGGGGAGAGACCTCAGTCAGATATAATGCCAGAGAGTCCACCTTCCAAACCAGCCATTTTCTCCAGGGGGACAGATCTCTGGCATCTAGACTTCAGTTGTAATTCTTGGAGATCTCCAGGTCCCATCTGGAGGTTGGCAACCACAGCCTGTTAGCAACTTCTGCGTGACTTGCTATTACTCAACTTGTGTGATTCAACCAGGCCTGGCTGCTTGCTACTCTTCAGCCACAACCACCCTATGAAAGCCAGTGTGGTGTAGCGGTTAGAGCTTCAGAGTAGAGTCTGGTAGACCCAGGTTTGAATCCCCATGTTGGTGGGAAGCTCACTGGATGATTATGGACGAGTTACATACTTTGAGCCTAATTTACCTCACAGGGCTGTTGTGAGAATAAAGAGGAAAGGGGACTAATGGGAACTGTTTTGGTCCTCACTGTGGAGAAAGAACATCATTTTCCTAGGTAGAGGCTGCTGTGGGGAGAAGTCAGAAAGCTGAAGACAGAGGGGCAGATAAAGGCAGGTTGACTTTTGGATGGGAAGGATATAGGATTGCTAACTCCAGTTTGGAAAATTCCTGGAGATTTGAGGGGTGGAGCCTGGGATGGGTGAGGTTTGAGGAGGGGAGTGATCTCAGACAGGTAGAATGCCTCATCAGAGTATAATGCCATAGACTGCAGCCTTCAAAGAAGCCATTTCCTTCAGAGGAACTACCATTGCCAACCTCCAAGTGGGGACTGGAGATCACCTGGAATTACAACTGCTCTCCAGATGACAGAGATTAGTTCCTCCAGAGAAAATGACTGCTTTGGAGGGTGGAGTCTATGGCATTAGACCCCGCTGAGGTTGCTTCCCTTCCCAAACCTTCCCTCCCCAAGGCTTCACCTCCAAATCTCAAGGAATTTCCCAACCCAGAGCTGGCAAACGTAAAGGGACTGATCTCTGTAGCTGGGAGATCTTTTGTGATTCCTGGAGAGCCACCGCAGGTGAGCAGCTGGGAGCACTGCTGCCACCACCACTGCTGCTATGCGTAGGGAGGGGGGAGGCAGGAGGCCAGGAGAGTGGTGGGGGCTAGAAAGGGAGAGTGATGGGGTGGAAGGCAGAAAAAGAGAGAGTGATGTAGGGAGGAAAGAGACAGAAAGTGACAGGCATGGAGGAGAAGGAGAGAGTGAGAAAAGGGTGGCGGGAGGGAGAAAGAGTGACAGAGAAGTAGGAGGAAAAGGAGGACGATGGGAGCAATGAGCTAGCCACTCCTGCAAGTTCCTTGTGGGTCCCCACTTGTTGTGCTCTAATTTTTTCATGTTTGACAGTATTGTTGTATCTATATATCATCCTTATCGCATTGCTTTTCAAAAATTTTAAGCTACCTCCAGTGAGAAAGCCAGGCTAGAAATGGAGTAAGTACATTGTCTTGTGGTGGTGGTGGGCAGCGTTCCCTCTAAGCTGAGTTAGTGTGAGCTAGCTCACAGTTTTTTTAGCCTCCGGCTCATGCATTTTTGTCTTCGCTCAGGAAAGATGGCACCAGAGTGAGCTAATTTATGCAGTAGCCAAATCGCTCGCTCACAACTTTAATGCCAGTGGCTCACACGAGTTTTTGTTCACAGGAATCCACAGCCTAGAGGGAGTGTTGGTGTTGGGGAAAGTGCTGTGAAGTCACAGCTGATGTACAGTGACCCCACAGAGTTTTCAAGGCAAGAGACATTCAGAGGTGGTTTGCCAGAAACCCTGAACTTCCTTGGTGGTCTACCATTCACGTGCCAACTAGGGCTGACCCTGCTTAGCTTCTGCGGTCTGAGGAGACTGAGTTAGCCTGGGCCATCCAGATCAGGGCAAATTGTCTTGTTCCAGTCACTATTTATATCGTGACATGGGCATGATTGCATCAGACTGCACCTGTTTATTCGCCACAGTGTTTTATATCCAGGGTGCACCGTTCTAAAAATTACTCTTGCGGTAAGGAGACTGGCGTTGCCCATTAGCACAGTCTCCAGACTACCCTGATGACCGTCCAATGGGGCCTCGTATTCAAAGCGACCCGTTCCGCTTTTGATCTCACTCGGTGCTTCCTGTAGTTTTCACACAACAGCTGTGTGCATTGATCTGTCCTCCGGGCCCATCCTTTCCTGCGCTGTTTGTGTCTCTGCCCTCTCATTATGAAAATACCACAGCTGACAGTGAAGATTAGGTATGAGGTTATTGGGCGAGAATGTGCTTGAACACAGGAGGAGACAGCTAGGAGGAGACTTTGGCCAGTCATCCAGCATGGATTGGTAAAGATACAACCTCGCAGGGGATCCTCCCAGCGGGGGAATGGGACCCCTAGCCTCGTGCTCAGCTTGTTCTCTTCTAGGCACCAGGCCCAGACATTTATTTTTATCTAGATGTTTAACTAATCTTTTTTACAGTCTGTTTCTTGTTGGAGGACTGTTTTATGCTCTGATTGAATGTTTAATGGCTGGGCTTTAATAATTTGTTCATTTTAATTATTCTTATAGTGCATCATGCTTTACTTTGGGAGCTGCCTCAAGCAGATATCCAGAGGGATGTATGCATATGTGTCTTTAAAATAAATAAATAAAAATAAAACATCCACAGAATTTGGCTGCCGTTCCCTTGCATGGCAGTAAATAGTACACAACAGAACTGAGATCGCATGCATAGGCCCAAACTGAGCTTCTGTCTGTTTTTTCTGAATTTTGAATCATTTATAGGATTGCCAAGTCTAGGCTGGGAAATTCCTAGAGGTTTTTTGGGGGGTGGAGACTGGGGATGGTGCGATTTTGGGTGGGGAGGCACTTCCGCCAGGTATAACACCGTAGAGCCTGCCTTCCAAAGCAGCCGTTTTCTCCAGGGGAACTGATCGCTACAACGATGCCAGTTGTAATTCTGGAAGATCTCCAGCCACCCCCTGGAGTCTGGCAACCCTAATTGTCTGGTATGACTAAGCAGGAGGACTATACCCGCAGAGAATCTTTTCAGTCTCATTTCCTCTTAACAGACAAACCAGTCGTAGCCGCTCCACAGCAAAACTTCTCTCCTAAAATTTAATGACGTTATCATATTAACTTCAGAAATGGCATTCCTGATAAGTTTGTGTAGGATTTGGCCCCTTGCAGGAAGATACGTCATGCAGTTTAACTTACACATCTTTTATAAGGGGCAAAAATGTGGGGAGAGGGGGAGGGAGAGTCTGCTATAAGATAAAATAATTAATAGTTTCTTTCCCATGCGGATAGCCAGACTGGAGCTGGGATCTGGTCACAAGAGCCGGAGACTTAGTATTGCCAACCTCCAGGTGATCTGGAATAAATAAATGGAAGTACAGCAGAGAGGGTTGTGCATATAGCAACACAGTCAAAACCTGTAACGCTGTACCCAAAAATACTTGACCCTTGATTCAAAACATTCTTATATTAACCGTGTAGTACTCTAAATAACCATTCAGATCCATTCCAAAGATACCAATATAAATAGTCCAATACAGTTCAACAAATTCCTAACAGTTAATAAATGTCCACAAAACGAAGAGGAGTAACAGTTGATAGATGTCCACAAAACAAAGTTGCTAAGAGGTGTGGCGACGGACCGCCCAGGTTCCCATCCGTTTCCTTTCAGGACTTCAGAGCCTCTATTATTCCGGCCGGTTGGAATAGATATAGACTGCTGTAGACAGTCAAGAGAAATATGTAGAGCTTGGTGCTCCCTCACTGGAGGTGGCCTCACAAAGTCCTGAAAGGAAGCGGATTTACACTGGTGTCTTTGGAATGGATCTGAATGGCTATTTAGAGTACTACACTGTTAATATAAGAATGTTTTGAATCAAGTGTTAAGTACTTTTGGGCACAGCGTTAGTTTTTGACTGTGCTGTTAAATGCACAATCTCCAGGTGGTGGCTATTGCAACTAATCTCCGGGTGACAAAGATCAGTTCCTCTGGAGATAATGGCCACTTTGGAAGGTGGATTCTATGGCACTGAAGTCCCTCCCCTCCCTAAACCCCACTCTCCTCAGGCTCCACCCCCAAAATCTCCAACCCAGGTCTGGCAACCCTACTGGGACTGGAAAACAAGCTTAAGATGGACTTGGATTTCCTTTTTTGAGATGTGGTGACCAGAACTGTACACAGTATTCCAAATGAGGTCGCACCAATGATTTATACAGGGGCATGATGATACTGGCTGATTTGTTTTCATTTCCCTTCCTAATAATCCCCAGCATAGCATTGGCCTTCTTTATTGCAGCTACACACTGTCTAGACATTTTCATCGAGTTATCCACTACGACTCCAAGATCTCTCTCTTGGTCCGTCTCTGCCAGTTCAGACCCCATCAACGTGTATTTATATTTAGGATTTTTGGCTCCAATGTGCATCACTTTGCACTTGGCCACATTGAACCCCATTTGCCACGTTGACGCCCACTCACCCATCCTCGACAGATCCCTTTGGAGTGCCTCACACTCCTCCCTGGTTTTCACCACCCGGAACAACTTGGAACACCTTCCCTATGAAGAAAGGTTAAAATGCTTGGGGCTCTTTAGCTTGGAGAAATGACGGCTGAGGGGTGACATGATTGAGGTTTATAAGATTATGAATGGGATTGAGCAGGTTGAGAAAGAAGTACTTTTCTCCCTTTCTCACAATACAAGAACTCGTGGGCACTCCATGAAATTGCTGAGCAGTTGGGTTAGAACAGATAAAAGGAAATACTTCTTCACCCAAAGAGTGATTAACATATGGAATTCACTGCCACAGGAGGTGGTGGCAGCTACAAGCATGGACAGTTTCAAGAGGGAATTAGATAAACATATGGAGCAGAAGTCCACCAGTGACTATTAGCCACAGGGTATAGATGGGAACTCTCAGTCTGGGGCAGGTGATGCACTCTATTCTTGGTGCTGGAGGGGGCAGCAGTGGGAGGGCTTCTAGTGTCCTGGCCCCACTGCCGGACCTCCTGATGGCACCTGGTATATTTTGGCCGCTGTGTGACAGAGTGTTGGACTAGATGGGCCATTGGCCTGATTCAACATTGGCTTCTCTTATGTTCTTATGTTCTTATGGACTTGCAGATTCTTTATCATCAATGATTGGAATGGAAAGCTGAAAGCTGCCTGTCAATGGCAGGGGAGTAAAAGGCCCAGAAAACAGCACATGTCTACGGCCTGCACCTTCTGAATGTGGCAGGCTATCCCCATGCATGGAGCAGTTTTCTTAGATCTGACCACAGGTGGGTGGTTTCAGTTGGCTATTCATGAGCGCATGAGTGGAGCACATGGCGCCTGAACAGCATCTAGTGATTTTGGAGAATGATGGGTTTCACGGATCAATTGTGGTTGGGTTTCAGATCTGGATCTAGGGTGGAAACAGCCTGATTTGCCCAGGATGAATTGTCTTTCACCAGTGGCAGAGGGGCAGGAGAGCGAAGCAATCAGTTCTTATGAACCTCTTAGCATCTTGCAGTACTATTGATCATCATCGGCTGTGGTCACACGCGTGAGATAACGCAGGGGGGGGAAGCGAGACTATTTGCTCCATAGCAATTTGACCCGCATTTGTGCGATCACACAGTCTGTGGGAGCTGCAGGGGCAGCCCACCACTGCGTGATCAGATGCAAACCACGGGTGAATGGGGGGGGGGTTGCTGCGTGTTTCCGATGCACTTAAACGGGAGATTGATGAATTGCATGTCCACACTGAGGGCTTCCTATGGCATTATGCGATGATGCACATACTGGGAAGGGGGGTGAACGGCACAGAGTCAGGATGGCCTGATCAGACCATCCCAACACCATGAGAGCATGCTGGCGCAATCACACAGGGGAAAGTCCATCCGTGGCCTGTAGCAACCTGTTTGATAGTGGACTTCCCTAGTGTCTTTTAACTCCGCTCTTGCGGCAGAGCTAAATGGGTTGCCAATGTGTGTAGGGGGCAGACCAGATGTTCACGTCTGATCACGCCCATTAAATCCGCCCAACATTCACGCCTATGGCACGGCTGATTGTGTGTGTGATCGCAGCCATCATTTTTTTTTTTTGCCTGAGGTAACTGAGAGTTGGTTGGTTCTAGCAAGCATTCTCTAAGGATGGTCGTATCTGATGAGCTAATTCTGAAGGGAGACGAAGGAGTTCATCACTGCGGGGAGATTCTTCTAGTCCTGGAAGTAGTGTTGGCAGATTCCTGTTCTGCTACACGATTGTTGATATGCTCAGCAACTGCAGGGTTGCCAGGTCTGGGTTGGGAAATTCCTGGAGATTTTGGGGGTGGAGCCCGGGGAAGGTGGGGTCTTGGGAGGGGAGGGACCTCCGCACGATATAATGCCACAGTCCACCTTCCAAAGTTGCCTTTTTCTCCAAGGGAAACGATCTCTGTTGTCTGGAGACCAGTTGTAATTCCAGGAGAACTCCAGTGGCTACCTGGAAGTTGGTCACCTTTGGCATCAACGATCTGTCTTGGCATCAACGTTGAATAAAGCTCTGAGAAGGGTCTTCCAGAAGCATGGGGTGTGTGAGGTTATCGACCTGCTGCTGACACCAGAGTCTAGCTGACGTTTTCCTCTCACCCATGAGCTGTCGTAAGGATCTCTATGAAGATGTATTTTGGAGCTTTGGTGGGTTGGTTGAGAGCAAGCGAGCTGGAGCCAGATCCAAATAAAGCGGAATTGTCAGGGAGCGTGATCTGAGGAGACACAAACATGACTGTGCCGGACAGGTTCATAATCTCCCAGACAAAGCCTGAGCCTCAGCTTTGTGCATGAATGTTCAGCTGTTGCCTCCGGCTGCTAGAAATATCTTTTAACAGTTCCATCTGATATGCCAGCTGCACCTCGCCCTGAAGAACAGGGACTGTACTGCCATTATGTCTGTCTTGGTAACCTTGCGGATTCATTACTGCCATGTCCTCTACGTGAGGCTCCTTCTGAAGATGGTTGGGGAAGCTGGGACATGCCATGTGAAGAAGAACAAGAGTTGGTTTTTATACCCTGCTTTTCTCTGTCCAAAGGGTCTCAAAGTGGCTTACAATTGCCTTCCCTTCCTCTCCCCACAACAGGCACCTTGTGAGACAGGTGGGGCTGAGAGAGTTCTGAGAGAATGGTGATTGGCCCTAGGTCACCCAGAAGGCCTCATGTGTCTCAAAGCGGCTGACAATCACCTTTCCTCTCCCCACAACAGGCACCTTGTGAGGCAGGTGGGGCTGAGAGAGTTTCGAGAGAACTATAACTGGCCCAAGGTCACCCAGCAGGCTTCATGCGGAGGAGTGAGGAATTGAACCCAGTTCTCCAGATTAGAGTCCGGCACTCTTGACCACTACACCATGCTGTCTCTCATGCTGGTTGCATCCATTTCCAGTTCCTGGATCTCTGCATTTGTCACTCAAGTGACTGTGACCATTCCTGATGCTTGATTAGAGTGTGTACATGTGGCACTGAACACATAATTGCAGGGTGCCTAAGTGTCAGAGTTCAACAAAAAGAGAAAGGTTTCTCAGAGGGATTTTTTTTTAAATCAGAAAGTGCTCTCAAAAGGTCATTTGTGCCTGGTGTGTACTAAGTATGAAATATCTTTCTTCCTCAAGAGGCAGTAACTCAGAACCTTGCCTTGACTGATTCTTTGTTTTTTTTAGCAGTTGTGTGACCTCTAGTTATCGGGGAATGACTACTTGAGGGCAGGACTTGGCCTACTTTTGGGCAAGGTGAGACAGGCCAACTCAGGAGGCCCAATCTGTGCTACATTTTCTGCATGTGAAGCTGTTTTGTCCTTGGAAGGCTGGTAAGACAAAAGATTTCACAGCACCTTTTAAAGTTTGTCTCTCTTTTCACTGGACTCCAGTATCTGAAGCCACTGTGGTGCAGGGGTTAGACGAAGACCTAGGAGAGAAGAATGTGCCTTCATCTCAACCCACTCATGGCAGAACATCCCACCTTTGAATTGTCCGCAGGCTGTGCTGAATTTACTGTGGAGTATATGTTCCTTTTTTAATGAACGTGTAAGCTTATTATCCTGGATGGGAGACCGAGAGATTATCACCAAGGTCATTCCTGTGGGAGGCTTGAAAAGTTTTTCTCACTGTTTCACTCAACATAGATTCATTCTCACTGTAATAGCGACTGAAAAAGAATTCTTATGGAAAACAAGGGAACTATACCGGGACCTTGTATTGCTGTTACTGTTATCTCTGAATGTAATTACTCCTCACTGTTATTGTTATTTCTGAATATTATTGCTCCCAATTTTATAGGATGTCTCAGCTATTGGTTAGTTTGCTTGCTTCATAACATCCTATTCGGTCAGTTGACAACAGGACTTCTGTAAATTTTGTGAGCTCGTTGGTACTGAAGTTGTATTTGACTACAGTGTTGTACTGTTTTCAATAGAGTACTATTTGTCAATTCTTACTGGTGGAATTTTTATATGATTTGGGAACCTCTGAGATCCAACCCATTTTTGGAGTTTAACATATTTGGTTACAGTAAATCCCATCCACATGGCATTTCAGGCATCTGTGGGGCAGAGGTGTTTTCCCATTGCCTCGCTCTGCATAGCAACCCCAGTCTTCCTTGGTGGTGTTCCATTCAAGTATTAACTGTGGTTGATTCTGCATAGCTTCTAAGTTCTGGTGAGCTTGGGTTAAGTTTGGGTGACCCAGGTTCTAATTCCATCTCGGCCATAAATATCACTGGGTGTCTTCGGACCAGTCATTCTCTCTCTTTAACCTACCCCTCAGGGATATTGTGGGGATACAATAGGAAAGGGGAAATCATGTGCATTGTCCTGCGTTTCTTAGAAGAAGGCCAGAATAAAAATGTAGCGGGCCAATGATTCCCACAGTGTGACACTGATGGGCACCATGGAGTTTGCCAATGTGGTTCCTGGTGCCCACTTGCTTCTACCCCAGAACATCTCTTCCCTAAAAATGGGCAAATCCTGCTGTTCCTCTACCACAGTGGAACAAGAAGTGTTTCAGAAGACCCGAAGGGACATCACCTTTGGGTCTGCAGGGATCATCCATTCAGAAACAGGCCCTTCCTTCATAGGAGAATGCTTGTCTTGGAACCTTCCAGCATTTTATGATTGCCTCTTCAGTGGCATCCATTTTGTGCTTGGTTCCACCTCCCATGGCAGCCATTTTGTGGAGGTGCTCACTACTCTTTCTCAGTATTTCAAATATACCCATAGGTGCAACAAGCTTCTCTCTTCCTCTTGTTGGGTGAATGTAAGAAGCTGTCTACCCTAGAGTCAGACCACCTGTCCATCAGTATGGTCTCTGGCAAAGGTATTTCCAATGTTTATTTTTCAGGCTGTGGGAGAAAGAACCTGAACCCTTCTGCAATCAGACTGTATGCTCTACCACAATGGCCCATCATTTAACATGGATATGCGTATGCAACAGCAGGGTACATGTACATATCTGGGACAAAGAGGCTGGTGTAGAGAGCTTGTTGTTTCATCAGGCCTTGCTGAAGGGATTCACATTATTCAGGCCCTTCAGAGACAAAGCAGAGAATTTAGTTTATTTATTTTGGTTATAGTCCACCTTTCTCACTTGGACTCAAGGTGGATTAAACAGAGTGGGTCAATACATTCACCAGGATGGGACATTCAGTACAATGCAATAGGTTTAGGATTCTAGATTCCAACCTGGAATGTAAAAACTGAACAGAAACAAAATCTATGGATTAACATGACATATTAAAAGATGCAAAATTTACTTAGTAGGATCCTACTTTCAGCAAGCTGTACGCAAAATAGTGTAGACCACAGTCCTTGATAGTTTATTCAAGAAATTGAACAAATTCTTGGAAAAATCCAGTTGCTGCAACTCAAAATGTTAAGAGCTTTAAAAAAATAAGGTATCCTTGCCTTGCAGTTCAAACCAAACCAAGGCAGAGAACAGCGTGTGTGAGGCAAAATGTGGTGATCCTGTGAGCAAGTGAGAGATTAATTTGGAACACACACATGAGTCGGCATGACGCCAGTTTGGAAACACAACCTGTGCCTGCTGGGTCAGCCCGACTTCAAAGGCACTCTTGGTAACAGCTGTCAGGATCCTCTGCCTCTGCAAAAGAAAGGTCCTGGAGACGGAGGGAGCCACTGCCAGCATCCTTAGAGGAGATAAACCAGGGGTGGCCAAACTTGCCTAATGTAAGAGCCACATAGAATAAATGTCAGATGTTTGAGAGCCCCAAGACATGAACAAATATTACACATGCGTTTTATTGAAAAATATGCAAATTTGCTTTTTGTTAACATTAAATGAGACTGCCAAAAATGAAAACAAAAGGGGTAAAAACATATATTGATAATGATATTTATGCAATGATATTCACTTGTTTGCTAATGATATTTGTCAGAGAGAGAGAGAGAGAGGTGGAAACAGAGAAAGAGAGAGAGAAACAAAGAAAGCAAATAGATGAGGAGGAAGGGAGGCGGAAGGAAGGAAGAGTGAGAGAAAGGAAGGAAGAAAGGGAGAAAAAGAGAAAAAGAAAGAAAAGTGGAAAGAACACAAATAGATGGGGGAGGGAGGGGGAAAGAGAAAGACTTGAGCAAAAAAGAAAGCAAATAGATGGGGAAGGAAGGGAGGAACGAAGAGAGAGAATGAAAGAGAGAGAGAAAGAGCGAGAAATAAACAGAAAGCAAATAGTTGAGGAGGGAGGGGGAGGGAGGAGGGAAGAGAGAAAGAGAAAGGTGGAAAGAATGAAAGAGCTGGAAAGAAAGAAGGAGAGAGAAACAAAAGCAAAGAAAGCAAATAGATGCGGAGGGAGGTGGAGGAAGGAAGGGAGGAAGGAAGGAAGAGAGAAACAAAGAAAGTAAATAAATGAAGGACGGGGAAGAAGGAAGAGAGGGAGAAAGAGAAAGAAAGGTGAATAGATGGGGAGGGAGGGGAAAAGAAAGAGAGAAAGAGAGGTGGAAAGAAAGCAAATTGATGGTGAAGGAAGGGAGAGGTGGGAAGAAAGCAACTTTAAATGTGTTCTCCAACCCCACCCCCCACACTAGCCAGCTTGGCTTAGAGAAGGTATTTTAAGAGACAAATGCCTTCTCCAAGCCGGCAGGCGGGGCCATTGGACAGGGGCTTGGAGAACACCTTTAACTTTAAATGTGTTCTCCAACCCTCCAGCCCTCACTGCTGCACTGACTTAGCTTGGAGAAGGGATTTAAAGAGACAAATGCCTTCTCTGAGCCAAGCCAGCTTGGTGGTGTGGCGGAACTTGGAGAACATGTTTGACTTTAGATGGGGAGAGAGGGGAGAAACAGCAAGAGAAAGAAAGAAAGGTGGAAAGAAAGAAAATGGAAAGAAAACAAATAGATGGAGGAGGGAGGGAGAGGTGGAAAGAAAGCAACATTAACTCTAAATGCATCTCCAGGGCCCCCCCACCTCCCCACTGGCTGGCTTGGTTTGGCGAAGGGATTTAAGGAGACAGATGCCTTCTCCAAGCTGGCCTGTGAGAATGCATTTAAAGTTAAAGTTGCTTTCTTTCTCTGCTCCCCCTTGCACCTCAAGCCTACCCAGGGAGGGGAAGGGAAGACCGATCGGGGATGTATGCCTCCCCTTCGCTTCCCCAGCTACCCTGCCAGTAGTCACATAATATGTATGAAAGAGCCGCATGTGGCTCCCGAGCTGTAGTTTGGCCAACCCCAAGATACACAGAGACATTTATCAGCCCTTAGGCTGAGCAGAACACTGTGTAGTCCAAGGGACATGGTCAAGAGCCTTCTGGTCTCCATCAGCCACCTGGGGCATAGATTCAGGTGGGCAACTCTGCAAGAGCAAGATTCAAGTCCAATAGTACCATAAGGACCAACCAGATTTTCAGTGTATAAGATTTCGAGAGTCCAGGTGTCCTTTGTCAGATACTTCCGTCAGTTCTGAGGAAGGGAGGTTTGACTCTCAAAAGCTTATACCCTGGAAATCTGGTTGGTTTTAAGGTGCCATTGAACTCGTACCTTGCTCTCAGGCAGAGGGAGAGGGTAGTACAGATTATCTTGTTATGAGCAGCAGGCATGGTGCACATTTGTACTCATCGTTCACAACGCAGACACGATATTCTCAGTTGTGATGCAAAGCTCCTGTAAAGACGGTTTGTTCGGGTGTTTTCCTATCTAGTAGTAAGTCGGCTGTAGGCCTGCCTACATGGGCATTATCTGACCATCCAGGGAGCATTTCCACCTTTTCCTCCATATTACTCACTTGATGCCTCCCAGTGTGATGGACATGTGCCATTCGGGGAAGGGAGCATGGTATTGGGAAGTAGTAAGGGTGCGTTCAGAAGGCAGCTAATCCTGCCATTATGCCAGCTTGAATTTGATCCCAATCTTTTAAATCCATTGTCGCATAAGCAGACATCCCCTGGGGGAATCACCTTACTACGCGCTGCCTCCGTTGTGGATTGTCTAGACGGCATCCACTGAAGGAGGAGCACGTGGTGGTTTTTTTTTTAAAAAAAACGCTTTTTGTGCATGCGCATAGGCATCACAGCGCGTCCTAGTTGAAGGAGGCGTGTGGTGGTTTGTTTTTTTAAAAAAACTTTAGCGCATGCGCATAGATGTGACCACGTCCTTGTTGATCCACGCAAGTGTAGAGATTTTTTAAAATGGCGGCCGCTCGGGATGGTCTGACGACTGACCACCCCAACGGGAGAATTGCGCGCTGGTGGAATGATCAGATGGATGAAAGTCCGCAGTTGTCCCGCAGGTAACAGAAAACCCTAGATTTAAAATGGTATCTTTTAAGTACGGCTCCGAAGCACAGCAAAACGGGATGCCCATGGAAGAGGGACATTTCCCAGATGTTTGTGTCTGGACATTAACTTTAGATCCGTGAGGCAATCGTGCCTCGCGTGGATCTAAAGAGCCGTCTGATCGGACTCCAAATGATGCAAAAGACCTCCAGTTGGGATGCTGAAAAGCCTCTGCTAAGTAGACAATACTGACCTTCATAGAAAAATAATCTGACTCAGGCCCTTTCTGTACTCTTTTTAATCCAAGTTCACCGACCAACGGTGTCCTCCAAGCACATCTGTACTAAAATCAAATTCCACTTTCTTTTTAATCCAGGTCCCACCCCCCATTCTGCACTAAAATTGAGTTCAGCCTTCTTTTTATTCCGGATTTCCCCCCATTCTGCAATACATTACCTCCCTTCAGTGGTCAGCCCGGTTTCAGCCCGCCATTGTCCCGGGTGATTTGGATGCTGTTTTGCCAGGGACTTAAATTTCCTTGAACACTGAGAAAATCCGGAGTGGCAGGCAGCTTCATGTATTCAGTCTGAGAAGTCAAAGGTCTGCTCCACAGTTTCCTTGCTTCTTCCACATTTCCTTTCTTATTTCACTTTCAATCTTTCCTGTGAATTTTCAAAGGGTCGCATTGGGGGTAGGGACAGATAAAGCTGCTGGTACTTTTATTATGAATATTTTTAAAAGTTTTTAAAAACAATTGCATGATTATACATGTGAATACATCTACGAAAGCATGTGGTTCCCCACTCTAACTCTCCATGTTCCCTGGCATGCATGACATGACCCAAAAGCACGATGATGAGAACCCTCATCCCGCCAACAAAAGGAAATTCTCTGCGCTGAGGAGTCAGGTTCCCAAATTGACAGAACAGTGGTATCGCAGAGGCTGCTCTGGTCCACAAACATCTTCAGGCTCAGTGGAAATACATTTCCATTTCCCATGTAGCAGGCCTGATCACTGGAGAAACAAAAGCCATGAAAAGAAAGCCATAAATAGACAAACAACACTGTGGGATGGATTTACAAGCTGCAGTAGGAATAGCAGCTTACACACATGTATATGGTAGATATACATGTCACATAGGAATGAGTGAGCAAATATGCATCCTGCAAGACTCCAAAAGTTCAAATTGCCAGGCTGAAATCTAAGACGTGGGATAAGGATGCTGAGATGCACCTCTCAAAATAATCAGGGTTTCATAATTCACTTCTATACGTGGCTCCCACATGGGGATTTCCCCCCACATGGAATGCTGGGATTAAATGGGAATATCCGCAAGACATCACGCTCATTCCGATCACTACTCATTCCAGGATGACTCAGTATGAGTGTCCATTACGAGCACAATTTATGGCATTCTCAGTAATTCCCCGCTTAAATACAGAGAAAAACAAAACCTATTTTTGTATTTTAGAGGGGAGGGGGCTGCATGTGGTTCTCCGGGGGTGGGAATGGAGCTAAAATCCATATTCAAAATAGTGCCGGGCAACTCATTGCCACGTACTCTTCTCCTCCCTTTTATTAGTCCTTTAAAGGGCTTGAAGTTCCCTGATGAGCTGCATGGTGAAATTACAGTTCAGATTGGCCAGGGAAGGAAGGGGAAAGGGAAGTTATCCTGGATGCTGCAGTAAGTATGTGTAAACGCCATTCCTGACCCCTCCCATGGGGCTTGCTGCTGCCATGGCAGGGTGCATTTTTGGTACCAGGGTGCCATGGCAGGATCATTTGGAAACAGCCCCTTATTGCAATTCTATGCATATAAATGCAATATAATTCTGTGCATATAAAGCAATGCTGATTCTGTGAACTCAGGCAGATCATGAGAGGGAGGGCAGGAAGGGTTGCATCAGTGCTTAGTTCTTGTGGCGCTTTCTTACACGCCCAGGGAAATGCTGGTTGCCACTATGGGGTCAGGAAGCAATTTTTCTCCAGGCCAGTTTTGGCCAGGGATCCTGGAGGGTTTTTTTTGCCATCTTCTGGGCATGGAACAGGGGTCACTGGGGGTGCGGGGGGGAGTACTTGTGAATTTCCTGCATTGTGCAGGGGGTTGGACTAGATGACCCTGGAAGTCCCTCCCAACTCTTATGATTGTATGTCTGTTCGGGGCTATTCTAGTGTTCAATCTACTAATGTGGGTGGAGGGAGAAGGGATGCATTTTGGTGACAAGGAACAGATATGTTTATTGCACAATATGTTTATTGCATTCAGGGCTCCCTTTTAGTGGGAACGACAACTGCCCTCCGAGAGCTGTATGCAGCCGCAATGATAAAGAAGTAAAGAAAGAGCCAGGATGGAGTGAAGGCAGCACGTCATGGCCCAGTCTTGTCAGATCTTGGGAGCTAAGCAGGGTTGCCACTTGGATGGGAGAACACCAAGGAAGACTCTGCAGAGAAAGACAATGGCAAACCACCGCTGCTTCGAAATTGCTTGGAAGCCTCTTGCTGGGGTTGCCTTAAGTCACTAGCAACTTGTTAGGATTGCAGCTTGTTCTGGGTTTGGAAATTCCCAGAAATTCGGGGGTGGAGCCTGCAGAGGGTGGGGAGAGGAGAGGGGGAGAGACTTCAGCAGGGCAGAATGCCACAGACTCCACCCTCCAAAGCAGCCATTTTCTCCAGGGGAACTGATTTCCGTTGACTGGGGACCAGTTATAATTCTGGGAGCCACCACTAGGAGATTGGCAACCCTAAACTTGATGGCAAAAGACAATGATAATGAAAATCAATCCAGTGTTCAGTGCAGGAGTCACAGGGGATGGAGAGAAGCAAAGTGCATAGTTACGTGAGAACAGCAAAAATCCGCACACCAGACATTGGACGATTCTGCATCCAGCATTCACTCCACATTTTCTCAATTGGGAGGAAAAAGTGCAGCTCAAAACCACATCCAAATACCTTCGGACAACGCTGTACTGACTGCAGAGTCACCCTGAACAGCCATAAATTTATGCAGAAGGTACCATAAAACCCAATGATTAAAGAAAGCCAAAGCGGCATGTAGTGGTTTGTTGTTCAGTCGCACAGTTGAGTCCGACTCTTCGCGACCCCATGGACCAGATCACGCCAGGCCCTCCTGTCTTCCTGTCCTCTGAAGTTTGCTCAATTTCATCTTTGTTGCATCGATGACACTGTCTAACCATCTCATCCTTTGCCGTCCCCTTCTTCTTTGACCTTCAATCTTTCTGAGCATCAGGGTCTTCTCCAGTGAATGCTCCCTTCTCATTTGGTGGCCAAAGTATTTGAGCTTCAACTTCAGGATCTGGCCTTCCAGGGAACAGTCAGGGTTGATTTCTTTTAGGATTGAATGCTTTGATCTCCTTGCAGTCCAAGGGACTCTCAAGAGTCTTCTCCGGCACCCTAGTCCAAAAGAATCTATTCTTTGGCACTCGGCCTTCCTTATAGTCCAACTCTCGGAGGGTACCATAAAATCAGATTATCAAAGAAAGTGAAAGTGGCATGCAATGCAGAGGGGAATTTCTGCTCCAACGTGGGTTTCGTAAAACAACGGAGGGAAAAGCCAGTGCAGAATCGCCCATTAATGCAGGGCTAGTGCCTGACTGCGACACTGCAGTGTTGTGAAATTTGGACATGTTCAGAGCGGTCAATGTTTAGCACACGTGCTGAATGGAAAATGTGAAGCTGTACCCTCTGGCTTGTTATTCCAAGGAAGTCTTTCCAGAGAGAGGCAGGCTCCTGATAGCATAAATCTAAATTCGGAAGTTGAGCCAAAAAGAATGAACAAAAACTTTCCCCCCTACATCCACATTTGGCCATCTGACTACACAAACAAGATGCTTATCTGACAAAGGGGAATTAGAAGTTACCATGAAAGAGGCTTAAATGGGAACAAAGAAAACTCTTACATGTTTTGACCTCATCAATTCTGAGAACTATTGAAGGCTATTGAAACAGAGTCCTGTAGAAGTTTGGAGACAGAGTTTCAGATCTCCAAAGAGGAATTTTGGCCAAAGTTGCCCTAAGGATCTTTCCCCCTATATATGTATCCTACGCTAAATTAATCTTGGCTTGCCTCCCAGTGCTCTGGTTCAGCGTTCACTCTGTAGAACTTATCTATACTATAGATTTACTTCTGATCCAGAAGTAAGTATAATAGGAGTTGATCAGGCCTCAATATGAAGGCATAGAGCTGACAGCCTTATGGAGAATTCTTTGCCCTCACAAAATCCTGATAATCTTTATGAGGAAGTGAAGAATTCCTCAGAGAATTCTCAGCATCTCCACCAGACTACAATTCCCAGAATTCTTTGCAGGAACTTGCGAGTTTTAAAAGGATATAGAACTAATACAAGGTCTTGCGGGAAACAGGCGTTTCCTTCTAAAATATACTGGGTTCAAGCATGTATAGTGATCTGCTCATAGTTTATTAGTGATTTCAGCAGGTAGAAAGAAGACTGAGAATCTCTGGCCGAAGCCAGGTATTTTATACATGCAAAAGGTTACACCCCAAACACACGCCCACTCCCACGATTGGCTATTTACACTACATTGTTATTCCATTGGTTTACTCTAGGATCCTTGTCTCCCTACTGGTCTGTTCTAGGATCCCTGTCTCCCTACTGGTCCATTCTAGGATCCCTGTCTCCCTACTGGTCCATTCTAGGATCCTAGTCAGCTATTGTTATGGAGCCTGAAGCTCTGTCTGAATTGAGCTTCAGCTGAAATATGGTCTGGGCTCAATACATTACACCTTCCCTCCCCCCATTCTTTTCTCTCCTCCTCGGTCTTCCTGCCTGTCCCACCTCCTGTCTTGCCTGCCTACACTTCCCCGCTTCTGCTTTCACCAGCTCCCAGTTTTTCCCTCCCCCTTGCTGCCCCCACAGTCTCTCCTTTCACCCCCTCTTCTCTCCATAATCTGGTTGCCCCCCTTCACACTAGCCACCTTCCTTTGTAAGGCACCATTTTGGGTTGCTGCGGCACACACGGGTGTTACTGTTATAGTTCCGTAATATTTTTACACTCCTAATTTTATTCTTTCAGCTTTTATGAAACTTGCAAAACCCTTGTTTGTAGAAACGTGTACTCTAGCCCTGTGGGGTCCCACTGCCTGAGTTTTTTTTATCCACATGGGGGAGCACCGAAGGCTGTTAGCCATATGATATCCTACCAGGAGATCACTTCCAATTTCTCCACTCCCTCTCACGTCTGACACTGCTCTTAGAATAATGGGCTGACCCGATGGGAATCTTTGGGCATGGCAGACCCTGCCTCAGTGCAGGCTGGGCTAAATGACTCGTGATCCCTTCTAGTCTTACATTTCTATAGTTCTTAGAGGATAAGCACTTCGTGCATTGGGAGACTTGCAAATGATTGTCATTTATCATTTCGGCTGTACTTGCCAACGTACAAAGCAGAGGAGGTCTCCCCCCCCCCATCGCTTCTCTAATATAATTTATCCTCATAGCAAGCCCATGAAGTAAACTTTAGGCTCGGAAATGATGACTTTCCAAGGCCACCCAGAACATTTCAGCCTGCTAGTCCCTAACCATGCTGGCTCCCAGAGAACTGCAACACAATCCTAAACAGAATTATGCCCATCTAAGCCTACTGACTCAAACGAAGTCAGAAGCTTGTAGTGGTTCTGCCTAGTGCTGCACTGTTAAACAAGCCGGCTGTATCTTCTTGTACGAATGATGAAGCAGATGCTGTGCTGGGGTCATTTTTTCTGGGCTCTCGCTGCAGAAGGCGATGGGGCAAGTCAGGCTCTGAGGGATTCTTGTTCTAATTGTTCTATTTCCAAACATCGCCTTTTCCTAGTTACGTGCATAAAGGTAAAGGTTCCCTTGCTCGAAAGCCAGTCGAATCCGACTCTAGTTACGTGCATAGCTGCCAAAAAAAACAGAATGATAATCATTTTCAGACAGCTTAAACAACTTAAATTTGGTGGGGGGTTGTAATTTTTTCTTGGGGGGGTACAGATTCTGAAACTTCACCTGGGGTAGCTACACAAGGGGGCAGAGGAACTTTGAACCTGGCATCCTTATTGGTTCCGTCACCTGCAAGGAGACACCGTTGGCCACAGTCACGTGAATGGTTACCTTTGTTCTCAGTATTTCCTTGATGTCCCACTCCTCCTGACAATTTTCCATCTAGTTCTTCCGTGACAGTTAGGGTTGCCAACTTCCAGGTATGTCCCCATCCCCTTTAAAGTGTCATGGATGCTGGAGATCTCCTGGAATTACAACTGATTGCCAGACACTAAAGTTTTCCTGGAGAAAATGGCGGCTTCGCAGGCTGCACTCTATGGCATTATATCCTGATGTGTTCCCTTTCTTCCCCAAACCCCTCCTTCCCCAGCGCCGCCCCCAAATCTCCAGGAATTTCCCAACCTGGAGTTGGCAACCCCAAATGGCAGTCTCACTGAGCATGTTAGAGAGGGTCTGCTTTGGTGTCGTGGTCAGAGTGTTGGACTATGACCTGGAAGGCCCAGGTTCAAATCTCTACTCTGTCATGGAAGCTCACTGAGGGAATTTGTCCCACTGTCTCAGTTTACATACCTCTCAGGGTTGTTGTGAGGGTAAAATCAAAGAAGGGAGACCGTCATACACTGCCCTGAAGGGTGAGAAGTATATTCAATAGAATGAATAATAAGATCAGCTAGGATCTGGGACTTATAGTTCAGATCAGCCAATCAACCCTGAACCATTAGGGGGTCAGGGGGGATCAATTATCCTTTGGTGCTTTCCTAATTTTATGGGTATTTTGCATGTTCCCTCCTTTGATTAGGAAAAATGCAATGCAAATGCAGCCTTTCCTGTTCCGCTCATGTCCCATTCCACCAAACAGATCTGTGCCGATAGATTGTCTTTGCTGGATGAAAGCTCGCAGGAAAGCTCACGGACTAGTGGACCTCGCAAAATTGGTCAGGAAAAGCAGTACATCATCTCCAGTCAACATGGCCCGCTATCGACTGGAGATGCTAGGATGATCTCCCATTTTCTGTTGGGAGGAGGAGTACCTGGTGGCAGCAAAGGAAAGTCAGTACAAGATGGTCTAGCCCTTTTTGGTCATTACAGTTTTGGTTACGATCGTGTGGAAAGAGAAATTGCATTACTTGCAATCTGCCCAATACTCACAGTAGAGTTGCCAACTTACCTGTTATAGTGGGTGAATTCCTGCTGTCGTCTCTCAGTCCCCAGTGCTGCTCAAATGAGTGGTGGGGGGGAATAAAGGGGGAAGATGGTGCTGATGTCACTTCCGGCTAAAACCAGGAAGTGACATCACCAATATGCTAGGATTTTGCTGGTCTCTATGTATTTACCAAAGATATTAGCAAAATCTAGACCATCAATGATATCACTTTCATGTTTTATCTGGAAGCAATGTTGATGTATCAACGTCTTTCCCCCTCCATGCCCTCCTACCCAAAGTCTCCTGGCAACCTTAATTTAAGGTCACCATTTTCTGTAAATAGAGCATACACAGATTTGTACCCTCGATAAACCAGGGTATCTGGTCACATGTACTGATGGTAGAAGATACATGCACTGTCCTACTCATAGGAAACAGTGACGTGTATCAGGAGGACTGCAGGTAACCCAGTTTCCCCCATATAAGAAGTTTGAGTGTCAAAAACGTAACAACTGAAAGGGGCTCCTGACACTGTATTTCTTCCATGGCCAGTTTGGTGTACTGGTTAGGAGTGTGGACTCTAATCTGGGAGAACTGGGTTTGATTCCCCACTCCTCCACATGTACCTCTTGGTGGGACTTTGGGTCAGTTACAACTTCTTTCAGACCTGTTCCTTCAGGAGCAGTTCTCAAAAGAGTTCTCTCAGCCCCACCTGTCTCCCAGGATGTCTGCTGTGGGGAGGGAAAGGGAAAGGAGATTGTGTAAACTGCTCTGAGACTCCTTTGGGTAGTGAAGGGTGGGGTATAAAGCCAATCTCTTCTTCTTCTACTTGTCACTACTGTGACCAAGAAATCAGAAATAATCCCAGAACCCATCCCCTCCCCCCACAGTATCCCATTTTCTGGCTTCTCTTCTGACTTCTGCCCACACAGTAGATCTTGTCGGTGGCATGAGGGAAAACAGACACGGGGGGCGGGGGCGGGAGGAGCCAGTGATCAGGAGGGCCGGTCATGAACAACCTGTTGTCGGGCCCCCACAAAATCCTGGAGCACATTGAGAGGGAAAGTAAATTCCCAACGAGTTCATGTGAAGCCTGGAAATCGAGGCAAACGGGGGCGGGGGCGCAAAGGAGAAAGCCTCTCTGAGAAGAATCCTAACACTTCTGCCTCTTGTGCAACACTGCCTCACTTGAAACCAACTTTGCTTTAAGGAAGATGGGATTGTCTTCAATAATAGACACCAGTGTTTCAACCGAAGGAAGAAATAAACATTTTCATCCCTATATTTAGACGCCTGCTTTGAGGGCCTGGCCCTGGGGAGTTGGTGCAGCCCTTACTGGACGCAGCTCTGTGCTTCTGTTCTTTTGTCAGCTTGATGCCACAGCTCACTTGATTTGCATGCCGAGCCAAACAGCTGGATATTTCTGCTAAGGATAGCCCCCTGCCGTTTCCTAAAACTCACTGAGCACAATAAAAAAGCAAAAAGTCAGACACAGCAGGGGAGGGGGGAGAGTAGGATAGCAATATGTTACTGTTTATTTTGTTAATAATTTAGATTTTTTTGGGGGGGGGACCCTGCCCCTAAAGACTCACGAACAGGGCTTTTTTTTGGGGGGGGGAAGAGGTGCTGAAACTCTCAAGAGAGAAATGACGCTTTCAACCTGTAGACTGAAAACTCATTCACTTTTAAACATTTTTAAAAAGAATTTTGTCGAAGAGGTTCCCCCAGAAAAAAGCCCTGCTCAAGAATATCCAGAACAACAGGACATTCCATAACTAAAGAGGACAAACCCAACCAAAGTCAAACATTCCTTGATTTCAGTGGAAAAACTCGTAAGGCATGCCTAACTCTCCCTTTAAAATGCAGGAGACTGAAATATGCTCGATCCCAAAATTTAAATAGGTAGACTACATTAGAATGTTTGAAACCAAACAGACCTGCTAAGTACATTGCTAAAATAATATATCCAACTTGCTTGTTACCTTTTCCAAATAAAAGCATTTCACTAAAGATGCTGCTAGCTAAGGGGACCTCCACATCTTGAGACAATACGCCTCTGAACTCAAGTGGGGAAGGCCATTCTATGGACAACGCTAGGGTTACCAGCCTCCAGGTAGTGCTACAACTGATTTCCAGATGACAGAGATCAGTTCTCCCAGGGAAGACGGCTACTTTGGAGCGAGGACTCTATGGTAAATATATCCAAACCCCACCTTTCCCAGCTTGGAATCAGCAACCCTAGGCAAGGCGCCACTGTTGAAAAAGCCCTGTCTTTGGTTGCCACTCAGCTCACCTTGGGGATACAGAGAGGACAATTTGTGAGATCAAGAATAGCATCCACACTCCCCAAAAGAATGGAGAGTTAACTCTACTGTTCTTCCTGTCATATTTTGCCAGTCAGGGGGCAGATTTTGTGGGGGCTAACCTAGATTCTACCTTTCCAGCTTGCCTACAAGCAATGCCTCAGCATTCCCCACTCTTCCACATGTAGCTGTTGGTGGACCAAGAGAGCATTCCTTTGCCCTGATTCTCTATCTGCCTGCCCTCTAGCACTGAGAACAAGACCTTTCCTCCTCACTTGTTTCCAGGCCAGCCTTATAAAGGAGCTGGGGCAGGACTTCCCTGGGGCTCCCACCAATAAATCCCAAGCATTGGGTAACTGGCTTCCTAACCAATGGGCTCTTGTCACTCCACCCATCAAGTCTTTATAAGCCTCTCCTAGCCCCTCTTTCTCAGGGCCAATGCTCCCTAGTCTGTTGTTGGTCTGCTGGTAGGGTTGCCAGCTCCGAGTGGGGAAATACCTGGAGTTTTGGGGGGTGGATCTTGGGGAGGATGGGGTTTGAGGAGGGGATGGACCTCAGCATGGTCCAATGCCATAGAGTCCACCCTCCAAAACAGCCATTTTCTCCAGGGGAGTTGATCTCTGTCAGCTGGAGATCAGTTGCAAAAGCAGGAGATCTCCAGGCCCCACCCGGAGGCTGGCAACCCTGCCTGCTGCCTAATCCGGAGAGTCGCTAGAGGCTGTCCTTCCTTCCCCCAATTTCGCTTTGCTGCCCAATTATCTCCTGTTGCTGTTGCTTCACCTTCCCTCCCGTGTTCATTCTCTGGCAGCTGAGGGCAGTTGTGCAGGGTTCCTGCCACGGGGTAGGGCCAGGCAGCAGCGGAGGCTGTAGGAAGCTGGCAAGATTGCTAGGTTCCTGAGAAGGCGGTAAGTAGGGGATAGGAGGGACTGTGTCCCCAGATGCTTTCCTTGCAACCTGCACCCACAGGAAAACGCTGGGTCCATTGTGTGTCAGGCTCTTAGCTCGCAATTGTTGACCATGAGACCAAACAAGAGTTTGCAGGATTCGTGCGCAAGTGTGCTTTAGAATACACTCCAGAATCCCAGAATCCCTCGTGACTTGCCTGTTCATTTGCCTGCTGAGAAATTTCTAAGCCTCTTCAGGCGTATGGTTTCCTTGGAAGATAAGTTAAGATGGCACTGGTTTCCTAAAGGTAAAAAAAAAGCCTCAAAAGAACAGAAGCCTGAAACTCTTTGGTCTATTTTCTTGCCTTCCCTTTACTGACATCCTACCTTTTCTGGATTTTCAGTTGGGCTAGATGGCAAATTATAAAAAGGAAGAAAGAAATTTAAGTAGAAGAACCTGTTCCCACTGAAGTCAAACTAGGCAGCAGTTTTCTGTTTGCAAGCCAAGCATCTGTCATCCTGGATACTGCCGTTGACTTGGTTTCTGTTTAAGCTGCTTTATCTACCTTGCTGGTTCTATTTTTCCAATGAAACTGGCACATGTACCCCTCCTCTGTTAGGAGAGATCAATGGCACACCAACCCTCGATCTGTGGACATGCCTCGGCCTGCCTCTCCTACAATAACTTGTCTCAGTCAAGAGACTTCTCCCTCCCCGCTGCCCTGCCTGCTATGCATTTGACATTTACAGCTGGGAAACAATCAAAAGCCACTCATCGTATTTACCCAGAAGCAGAGTCAACATTTCTTTAATAGGAACTGAGTAATTTAATGGAAACCAGCTGGAAATGCATGAGGTATTTAGCGGCGATTTTATTTGCGCTTTGCAGGGGCCTGATCCTGCAAAAATGACGTGCATCTCCAAGTACCCAGTCTCAGGTCCGAGTCAAAGATTACAGCCGCTTTATCGAAACTGGTTAGTGCTCTTCTGTGAAATGGCCCTAGCTGGAAAGAACAAGACTCATGCTTTGATCCGACTGTATGCACAAGTGTGCGCATGAATGCATAAAGCTGTCTTATATGGAATCAGACCATAGGTCAATCAGTCAATCAATCTTTATTTGGTATGGCACCAAGCCAGCAAATCGGTAAACGCTTGGGGCTCTTTAGCTTGGAGAAATGACAATGAGGGGTGACATGATCAAGCTTTATAAGATTATGCATGGGTAGAGCAGGTCGAGAAAGAAGTATCATAGAATCATAGAATCATAGAATATTAAAGTTGGAAGGGACCTTGCAGGCCATCTAGTCCAACCCCCTGCACTCTGCAGGAACACAGCCGAAACCCCTACATACCTACAACATACCCAAAAGATGGTTGTCCAGTCTCCTCTTGAAAACGTCCAGCGAAGGAGCATCCACCACCTCCCGAGGCAGTCTATTCCACTGCTCAACCACTCTTACAGTCAGGAAGTTTCTCCTGATATTAAGCCGGTAACGACTCCCTTGTAATTTCCACCCATTAGATCTAGTCTTGCAATCCGGAGCAAGAGAGAATAGATCCACTCCATCTTCTACATGACAGCCCTTCAAATACTTGAAGACTGCAATCATGTCCCCTCTAAACCTTCTCTTTCCCAGGCTAAACATACCCAACTCCCTCAGCCTTTCCTCATAAGACTTGGACTCCAACCCTCTCACCATCCTGGTCACCCTCCTCTGGACCCGCTCGAGTTTGTCAACATCCTTCCGAAAATGTGGTGCCCAAAACTGGACACAGTACTCCAGGTGGGGCCTGACCATAGCAGAATACAGCGAAACTACCACCTCCTGTGATCTGGACACAATGCTTCTGCTAATGCATCCTAAGATTGCATTAGCTTTCTTCACAGCCGCATCACACTCCAGAATTTTCCCAGGTATTGATGCCAAACTGACAGGCCTATAATTTCCCAGGTCCGTCTTTTTCCCCTTCTTGAAGATTGGGACAACATTCACTCTTTTCCAGTCTTCCGGCACAACACCCGTACTCCAGCACCTCTCAAAGATTATAGCCAGAGGCTCTGAAATAACATCTGCAATTTCTTTTAGCACCCTTGGATGCAAGCCATCCGGCCCTGTAGATTTGAAAGTATTTAAGGCAGCTAGATGTTCTCTAACCATTTCCTTACTTATTCTGAACTGGCAGTTCCCCTTTCCTTCATATGCCCTGCATTCTTCAGTTTGTATACAGCTCACTTTACAGTTAAAGACCGACGCAAAGTGAGAGTACTTTTCTCCCTTTCTCACAATACAAGAATTCATGGGCACTCAATGAAATTGCTGAGCAGTCGGGTTAGAACGGATAAAAGGAAGTACTTCTTCACCCAAAAAATGATTAACACATGGAATTCACTGCCACAGGAGGTGGTGGCAGCTACAAGCATGGACAGTTTCAAGAGGGAATTAGATAAACATATGGAGCAGAAGTCCATCAGTGGCTATTAGCCACAAGGTATAAATAGAGACTCTGGGGCAAGTGATGCTCTGTATTCTTGGTGCTTGGGGGGGGCAACAGTGGGAGGGCTGCTAGTGTCCTGGCCCCACTGGTGGACCTCCTGATGGCACCTGGTATTTTTGGCCACTGTGTAACAGAGTGTTGGACTGGATGGGCCATTGGCCTGATCCAACATTGGCTTCTCTTATGTTCTTATCATACATAACAGATATAAACAATTTGTTAAAATGTGGATATAAAAACCATGGTCTAAAAGATTCAAGAGGTTAAATAACCTTTTCTTTGTGGATACAGTAACAAGCTACACAGAATTTAGCTACAAGTCTGATTATCATATGATAACAAGTAATTGACATAGTCAATCAAGCTAGGCATTTCCTTTACCAATGGTGAGATATATTTGGCTCGAACCGACTTGTACCATTGACACCTGAGAAGCATATGTTCAGTAGTTTCAGCTTCTCCCAAATCACATTTATGAAGGCCAATCAAGGTCAGTATTGTCTACTCTGGTTGGCAGCTGTTCTCTAGGGGGCTTAGAGGCCTTTACCTGCCATCTGGAGTTGCCGGCCTCCAAGTGGGGTTCACAAATTAAATTAAATAGTCTGTTATACATAGAACATCACTAGTACAAAGAATAATAAGGAATAAATCTCATCCGCTATTGGTCAATGAGGCTTATAACAAACAACGCTGACGTCTTAAAGACGGCAAAGACACAAGACTGCAAGACTACGAGAATCGGTGTAACCTCGTTTCTGACGCCTTCTTTGGGTCTGACAGCATCACAAATGAATATGTACAATTCTATTGTCATTTACAGTTCGTTAGTATACAGTTAGGAGGTTCCAAATGTTTTCAAATATATTCATCAGATACAGCTATCCAGTAATAGAGGTAATTGCCGATCAAGGTTTCACGAACATGGCATGCAGCATAACAGGATTCACAGCTGGCATGACCCTGCCCTCCCCAATCTCCACACCCAGCTCTCCAGGAATTTCCCAGCCCAGTGCTGGCAACCCTACAACTACCCAATCCTTTTAAGCAGCGATTGTGCAGAGGGGGGGGGTTGAACTTAGGAGCTTCTGCAAAAGGAAATACAACTTCAAAAAGGGAATTCGATAGATTCATGGAAGATAAGTCTACTAGCTATGGTGACTGAGGGGAACCTCCACATTCAGAGACACTAAGCCTCTGAATCCCAGAGCCAGGAGGTGCCATCAGGGGAAGGCCTTGGCCTCTATGCCCTGTTGTTGGCCCTCCAGAGGAACTGGTTGGCCATTGTGTGAGACAGGATGCAAGACCAGATGGACCCTCACTGGTCTGATCCAGCAGGGCTCTTCTTATGTTCTTATGGCAACTCCAGTTGCAAGCAGTGTTCCCTCTAAGCTGAGTCAGTGTGAGCTAGCTCACAGTTTTTAAGCTTCTGGCTCACACATTTTCGTCTTAGCTCAGGAAGGATGTCTCCAGAGCAAACTAATTTATGCAGCAGCCAAATTGCTTGCTCACCACTTTAATGCCAGTAGCTCACAAAGGAGGATTTTGCTCACAAGACTCTACAGCTTAGAGGGAGCATTGGTTGCAAGCACCAGGTAGTAGGTGATGTGAAGGATTTCATCATGAGACCCTGGAGAGCCATGGCCAGCCAGAACAGACAATACTGGCATTGAGAGACCGATGCAGAATAAGGCAGCTTCATCATAATTAGTGCAGTGACCTGTGTTTTTACGATCACACTATCAAGAGTTAGCTGAATTAAACCTTGGCTTTGTATGATATCTGAATGGAGTGAGTTTCAGAGGGTGGCCCTCTTGGTCTGCAGCAGAATAGCCAGGGTTGAATCCAGCAGCACCTTAGAGACCAACAAGATTTTTTTGGGGGGGAATAAGCTTTTGAACGTCAGAGCTCCCTTTGTCAGATACCTTAAAAAGGGAGCTTTGACTCTCGAAAGCTTATATTCCCCAAATCTTGGTGGTCTCTAAGGTGCTACTCAGCATAATAAAAAGTAGAGACATCACCCTGCCAACAAAAGTCCCTATGGCCAAAGCAATGGTATTCCCAGTAGTCATGTATGGCTGTGAGAGTTGACCCATAAGGAAGGCCGAGGACCGAAGAATAGATTATTTTGAATTCTGGTGCTGGAGAAGATTCTTGAGAGTCCCTTGGACTGCAAGGAGATCAAATCATTCAATCCTAAAAGGAATCAACCCTGACTGTTCCCTGGAAGGCCAGATCCTGAAGCTGAAGCTCAAGTACTTTGGCCTCCCAACGAGAAGGGAGCACTCACTGGAGAAAACCCTGTTGCTGGGAAAGATTGAAGGTCAAAGAAGAAGGGGGGATGGCAAAGGATGAGATGGATAGACAGTGTTATTGATGCAACGAACGTGAAGTTGAGCAAACTCTGGAGGACAGGAGGGCCTGGCGTGATGTGGTCCATGGTGTCGCAAAGAGTCAGATTTGACTGTGTGACTGAACGACAACAAGGTGCTACTGGACTGCAATCAAGCTGGATGGAGTGAAAATTTCTTAGTCCTCTTTGCCCTGAGCTTGCTTCATCCAAAGTGTGAATTCCTGGATCTTGTAAACAGGCTCAAATTAAGAGGGTCTTAAAATAACGGATCATACAGACAAGAAGATACCATCTGTGTAGAGGAATCTAATACTATGGGGAATCACCAGTTTTATAGGGTGCCCACGATGTAGCCTTCCTCACAAGGGTGAATATGAAAAGAAAACAGTCACCAGGGTGAATCCATAGATGAATAATACAGATCAGCCACAAGGACACAGCTATTTAATGCTGGAGAAGTGAACTGAGTACACTTCGTATGCTCATATCTTCCTCCTCCTATCCCATATGGCTGAATAATTTAGAAGGATTAAAACGCTGTTGCCTGTGACAGCTTGAAATGACAAGGGGAAGGTACCCACGCAAGCTGTTCTTTGAGCAGACAAGCATCTGGAGGGCTAGAAACAGGTGGAGAGAAATCCTTTCCAGTCTGCCAAGGGGAACTGAAACAGTTTATGAGTAAAACACATACAAACACTGGGTATTATCTAGCCAGTTAAGCATCCTTTTTTTTTTTTTGCATGGTTTTAATCTACGTGCCCAAGTGCATCAGTATATGGGGGGAGGGGTAGCACCCTTAAAGTTGCAGGCTGAATGTGCTGCTGAATAGGTTTGGGCACCGATCGGCTCAGTGAGTTATGAACTTTGGCCGGTTCGTGGTTGGTGAAGTGAAGTTCAGGGCAGGTCAACTAGCATGAACTTTCCACGAATCTTCAAGCTCTTCCCGTAGGTTCCTGCCAGTTCCTGAATGGGTACATTTCCGGACAGACTGTCTCCATTCAGTCAAAATGTTTACCAAACTTCCCCGTGGGTGGGGTGGATTCTGGGCCTTGGAAACACTCTGGTCAGTTTCAAACTAGTCATGTCAGTTTCAAGAGGTTTTCCTCCCCTTTGCCCAGGTTCCTGTGTTCCCTTCCCATTTTCTTGCTTGGATTTGTTGCGACTCTGTGCTTTGAGAGCAGTCCTTTTCAGCCTGTAATGCCAGTGGCACTGGGTTCTGCTGGGCATTTTGCACATTACGATTGCAGGAATTCCCTGTTTTGACATTAGTCCTCCTTTTGCTTGCATTGCCACAGTGGCATGGGTTCTGCTGGGCACTAGCACATTGCACAGGTTCCGTTGGGCATGCAACCCCCTCCCCCGCTTGAAGTGTGATTCTGTGCTTTACATCAGTCCTGTTGAGTTGACATTGCCACACTGGCACTGGATTCCGCTGGGGGAGATGTATTAAAAGGAATGACAGGATTGTTCATTGGAAACAATGGGAGAGACTTGAAGGTCTGTTGGAGATAATGGGAGCCAAAAATGGCAATTGACTTGCATGGGCTCCATTGAAATACATTACAGCACAAAATAGTTGTAATGAAAATGCAGAGTAGATTTTCAATTAATGTCTTTGGGCCAAGATAAACTGCTGTGGGACTGGAATAACAGGTCCCAGAGTGGAAAGATGATCCCCAGAAATAGAATTAGTGTTCTAGGACTGGAATGACAGCCCTCCACGTGGAATGATGGCCCCTAGGAGTAGCAGAAGTGTTCTGGGGCTGGAATGACAGCCCCCAGAGTGAAATGATGGCCCCGTAAATCCAATCCTCACCAGACTTGGAGGACAGGTAGAGGAGACTCAGCTGGAGATCCCCTGTGAGTCTGGTTTCTCTAGCATGTGTGTGTGTGGGTGTTCTACTGTGTCACAGACCAAACCGGTTTGTTTGGCCCCTAAAAGTTTGTGATGGTTTGTGGTTCGTGAACCAGGCATGCCATGAACCATGAAGCAAAATGAACTGCATTTTTCGTGCCCATCCCTATTGCTGAACAGCTGAAGATTACAGGTTGGATCCTGGGAACCCATTCAATGAATAGCAGATCCGTACTCTGTGTTGTGCAAGACCATGGCTTCTTGCACCCAGGCACAGTTCCTTCAGCTAGAGGAAGACTGTCATTGCTGGAACAAATCCATAGGACTCAACCCCATCAGTGCAATCCTGAGCAAACAACATCAAAGACCACATCCAGGTTTTGCGGGGTGCTGGCAGGGCCGGACCCAGGTGGCTGGGTGCCCTAGGCAGGACAGCCTGGGGCGCCCCCTGCCCAGGATGCCAACCTCCCAGTGGGGCCTGGAGATGGGGGGGCGGCGGAGCGCAGGCTTTCCTGGAGGCGCCGCAGCTGCAGGGCCCCCAGGAAAGCCAGGGAGGGGGCGGGGGTTCTAGAGTCACTGCTGGCTGCTGCCCCCAACTTCTCTTCCCTCCCAGGGGGAGGGGGAGGGCAGGCAAGCTCTGCCGCTGCCTCCTGAGCCCTGCTGGGTACTCTTCGTGGTGACGGGGGGCTTTCCACGGGGGGGGATTTGGCGCCCCTGCAGGCCTGGCGCCCTAGAAATCAAGAATGTGCCATGCTGCCCTGGGCGCTGGGCAGACAGAGTGCTTGGGCCCTGCCCTCTGCCACCCTCCACCCTCCCTGCTTGCATCCTTGTCTTATCTGCTTGTCTGTGTGCTCTCCCCCAGCTGCCTGCTGCCCATATGTCCTTCCCTGCTAGCTTACTCACTTGTATGGCCTCCCACCACCCAGTCTCCCAGCCGGATGTGCCACATGCATGGTGCAAGGTGGCAGGGAGGCATTTTGGTGGGCAGCAGGGAAGTTTTATTTGTAATATTTTGTTTATAAATGCAGCTTTTAGACTGCCCTCCCCTGTGAAACAAGGCTCACGGCAGTGTACAATTAAGTTAAAAACAGTAAGCAATATAATAATATCAGATGACCCTAAAATGAATCAATTTTATCACTACCCCGTTGTGTGTGGGGGGGAGTGAAAAGGGGAGCCAGGTAAGATGGAAGCCACTGCTGCCCTCAGTTGTAGGCCTGGCAGAACATCTCTGCCTTACAGGCTCTGTGGACTGTATCAGGTCCCGCAGGGCACAGATGTCATTTGGCAGAGTTCCACCAGGTCGGGGCCGGGACCGAAAAGGCCCTGGCTCTGGTTGAGAACAGCCAGACATTTTTCAGGCCAGGGGCATTTTTCAGGCCAGATTCAAGTGAGGGTAGTGGCAGTGGGCCCTCCTGGGCCCCAGCAGCTGCCTCACATTGCCATATAATGATGCCAGCCCAGTACATCCTTCTGACAGCGCAATTGTAAGCAGACTTGCTTCCAATCCCGTTGCGCTCAGTGGTTTTAAGAGGGTGTAATTGCACTTAGGATTGCACTGTAGGAGAGCAATCCTAAACAGGTCTACTACTCAGAGTTAAACCTCATTATACTCAATGGAGCTTACTCCCAGGAAAGTTTTCTTAGGATTGCAGCCTGTATCTGTGAAGCCACACTCCTGAGGACATTTCCTCGGCAAGGAATTCCCGGTGAACTCTCTGGAACATACCTTCTAGTCAATATGTTTTAGGGTTTGTGTATTATGTGTTTAAAAACATTTCGCGAGCTGGAACTCGCAACACTTGACCCCAACAACCTTTTGATGGCTCTTCATTGGTCATAAATAGCGACTGCAAAACAATACTCAACATAATATCAAGTAATAAAAAAAACGTTAAACAGGTTCAGTTAAGCCCGAGCTCTGTGGTTTTCTCGGCCGGTTAGTCTGGGAACAAAAAAGGTAGCTACGGCCAGGGTTTCTTAATTGGATTATTGGATTACTGTATTACTGTACCAACTCATGCTAGGCCATTATGAGATGCCGACAGGTGTTCTCATGCATCTGTCTTGAGATGATGAGGATACTATGAAGCGTGCATACTATGAAGCGTGCAACAATCAGCGAAGCAACGTGATCTGGCCATGCAAATTTCAGTGGGGCTAGGATGGGGGAAGCAGATGGGAGGGGGGATTAAGGCTTTCTTTCACTTTCCAAGTTTCTGGTGTGGGGTTCTGGCAAAAAATCCTCCCCCCCATCCAACTGCCTGTCATGGCAGCAGAGCTGATTGCTGTTAATACTAAACGGCAGTTTCGGCATGGTGGAAACCTAAACTGTGCTGTCTGAATTGTACCACGTGCAGACTCCGGTCTGTGTATGTGTGTGAGGGGGAAATCAAGAATGTGCCATGCTGCCAACACTTTTCCTGACACCCCCAACACACCTGAAGTTCATGTAGTGGACTTAAATATTTACCTATGAATTGGCATGAATGTACAACCCATGATGTGTAGGGCATGTCCTTGTGGTCAGTACACCTCAATTTGGGTAGACTTACTGGGCCTTTGCTGTGATCTGGATGGCCCAGGCTAGCCTGATCTCATCAGATCTTGGAAGCTAAGCAGGAGAGAGTCCAGCTTTCCAGGAGCCGCAGCTTGTTTCCTCTAGGCCAGACCCTCCCTAGCACTGCTGCCATTGCTGAAGGAAGGCGGGGGAGCCTTTGAAAGGCACTGGGCAGCCTTCTCTGTGGTGCAGGCCTTGTGGCCGAGGGAGAGGAGCCACAAGGGGCAGCGAAGGTGAGTGCTTCCCCTGCTTGCCACAGCTTGCTAGGTCTGCCTCCTTCTCCCCCATGGAGGGGTTGCCTCTCTCTCAGCAGAGTGTTCATCCCCTTCACCGGCTCCCTCCAAACTGAGGGCGAAATGCTGCCCGCCAGCTCAATGGGCAGGGCCGAGCCAACACAGCAAGCCAATGCAGCCACAGGATTGGGAGACTGTGAGAGTGGCATCTGAGTGGGCCAAAGGCTGTGGAAGCGTGTCCAGGAGGGACACGAAAACTCAAATATATATAAGGAGAGATTTATTTATTTATTAAATTCAATTTCTATACCGCTCATTCCCTGCAGGCTATAAATAAAACTATAAATAAAACAAACAATAAATAAAACAATAAATAAAACAAAAACATATAATATGAATTAAAAACATTAAAAACACCATGAAATTTCACAATCAGTTGAATCAGATGGTGATCAGAACTTCCAATAATGTCACTGCCTTGTGGGGAGAGGGGGGGAGTGCCAGCCAGATGGATGCTGTCCTCAACCAAACGCCTGGCAGAACATCTCTGCTTTACAAGCCCTGCGGAACTGACCCCAAAGTGGTGATTGGCATTACACTGGGTATCTAAGAAAGGCCCACGAGAGCTGAATACTGGCTCATCCCTTCCTGCCCTCCCTCTCACAATCTGCCTAAATTCATAGTGAATCAATAGAATCAGTGTTGCTGTCAGATGACCATCTAGCCTCTGCTTACAAACCTCCAAAGGAGAGCCCACCACCTCCCGAGGAAGCCTGTTCCACTGAGGAACCACTCTAACTGTCACAAAGTTCTTCCTAATGTTTAGCTGAAAACTCCTTTGATTTAATTTCAACCTGTTGGTTCTTGTCCAACCTTCTGAGGCAGCAGAAAACAACTCCACTCCATCCTCTACATGACCACCTTTCAAAGGCTACGATCACACACACACTAAACAATCCACTTTCAATGCACTTTCCAACTGGATTTTGCCAGTGCACACAGTAAAATCCAGTGGAAAATGCACTGGAAGTGGATTATTTAGTGTGTGTGACCGCAGCCAAATACTTGAAGACAGCTATCATATCACCTCTCAGTCATCTCGTCTCCAGACTAAACATACCCAGCTCCTTCAGCCTTTCCTCGTAGGTCTCCAGGCCCCTCACCATTTTGGTTGCCTTCCTCTGGACACGTTCCAAGTCGTAGCCAGGATTTTTTAAATCAGGGGGCATTTAAATTTCTTAGAGGGCACTGACTAATCAAATTAATCCAGGGGAGAAGGCCATGATGCCCTGGACTGGATGGGAACTCAGGGGGCCTTGCCAACAAGTCAGGGGGCCTAGCCCCGAGATGCCCCGCTGTAGCTACAGGCCTGGTTCCAACCTATCAGCAAAACCAAGGTTTAGCTCTGCTCCCGCTCCAAATTGGCTATAGGCAGACCTTTCACATAGAGGCTTTATAGGCGGCCACTCCCACTTTCCCCTTGGAGGGAAGGAGTTTGTTCCTTTGCTCAGGCTTCAAGAGGAAAGTCCTGGAAGCCACATACGTGATGTTCGAAATGAGAACATAATCCCATAGAAACTCCTCTTATTGGGCTAGAATGAGAAGGGAGTATCTATGAGATGAAGAAGGGGCCATGGCACAGTGGTAGAGCATCTGCTTGGCATGCAGAAGGTCCCAGGTTCAATCCCTGGTATCGCCAGTTAAAAGATCTGGCAGTAGATGATGTGATCTTGGAGAGCTGCTGACAGTCTGAGTGGACTTTGATGGACCAAGGGTCTGACTCAGTATAAGCAGTTTCATCTGCTCTGTTCAAGTGACAGTGAAAAAGGGAATTTTATTTTGCATGCCATGGCCATGTACAAGTGCTATGAACAGACCAGTACAAGAGACTTCTATATCTTTGACATCTCTGCATCATTGTTTTTTGCTGTCAAGTCACAGCTGACCTGTGGTGGGGTTTTCAAGGCAAGAGACATTCAGAAGTGGTTTGCCATTGCCTGCCTCTGCATCACAACCCTGGTATTTCTTGGTGGTCTCCCATCCAAGTACTAGCCAGAGTCGACCCTGCTTAGCTTTGCTACAGTTTTGAAGAAGAGATATTGAAATGTGCTGATCATCCGGAAGGTATGCCAAAACATTGGATTCCCCAGGAGCAATAATCTTCTCCAGCAAGTTTAATGTCTGGACTGTGTTGAGAGCACTGATGCGCCCTTTGATTATCTAAATATTTTGGTTCATTTTGCTGCAAACCTCGACTCGTATGGCGATTATCGTAAATGCTAATCGGAAGTATGTTATGCTAATCATTGTAAATGTTATTTGGAAGCATGTCTCACATGGAATGAGTTTACTGACACAGTAATTTACAATATTTCATAGAATATATTATTAAATCCACATTGTTGGTTTTAATATATTGCATGACAGCTAGATAATTATTTTTCTGCTTGGTGGTTTTTCCTATTGTTTCAACCACCTGGAGGTTGGCAGCTCTACTTTACACACACACACACACACACACACACACACACACACACACACACAGAGAGAGAGAGAGAGAGAGAGAGAGAGAGAGAGAGAGAGAGAGAGAGAGAGAGAGAGAGAGAGAGAGAGAGAGATTTCCAGCCTGTGCGGTTGTCCCAAAACTGAAGAGACTGGATCTAGACTTCCTGGACCTCATATAAATTCATTCCTGGTCCCTTCCCCTGACTCATTTTGCTCACTGTTTCTTATCTTATTTTGAGAGCCAGTTTGGTGTAGTGGTTAAGAGCGCAGACTCTGATCTGGGACAATTCCCCAGATTTGATTCCCCACTCCTCTACATGTGGTTGCTGGGTGACCTTAGGTTAGTTGCAAGTTATTTCGGAGCTGTTCTCTCAGGAGCAGTCCTTGAAAGAGCTCTCTCAGCCCCACCTGCCTCACAGGGTGTCTGTTGTGGGGAGGGGAAGGGAAAGAAGATTATAAGCCGCTCTGAGACTCCTTCGGGTAGTGAAGGGCGGGGTATAAATCCAATCTCTTATTCTTTTCATCTTCTCCCCAAACTCCCACATTGTTTTCTAGCTCCCCCACCTCCACGATATTCCCTCCAGTCCTCCCTAATGTTATGATGCCTTACTGTTTGCCTACCTATCAATTCCTTTATTTTTGTATATTAGAAAAAAAAATCTTTGCTCAATAAATGAGCCACAGTTACCTCAAATCAGCCAGGGATACTTAACTCGTTTACATTTTAGCCTAGGCCTCGTTGCCGCACTGATGTTTAAGATCTGTCGAGAACGCCCTCCTATCCCCATCTTGGATCATGTGAGCACCTGCAGCGGCATTGGTAAGACTATCCAGTCATGCTGGAATTCAAATGCCATCCTTGCTTTTCTGGAATGCTAAATATAGAATGAGTGATGGAGGGAAATATAGTTTCTGATATTTATTTGACGGGTTGGTATTATACCCTCCTTCACTTGCAGCGCTGCACATTCTTTTAATGACACCACTGGAGCATTACTCATATTTGCTCTTCCACTTATCCACAGCGGCTTTCAAGTTTAATGAGCGTTCCTTGAGGTGAGAATCGGGGATGGCTGCCAACGCTCCCCAAGAAACTGCTTGACCCCAGGACACCATTCTCCGGCTCCCTTTGTCAAGTGAGCTTACAAGAAAACATGGGGGGTGTTCTGTGGTGATGGCAAAGGACACCACATAGATAATGTAAGCGGCGACTTCATAAAAACTGCCAAAGATTTAAAATGTCAAAAGCTGGTCTGCCTATAACCAGGGTAAAGGGGACTGACTATCCTAGTTCTCTTGCTTTGCTATGGCCCACTTTCCTGAGTCAATGATAAGATCTTGACCGATTTCCCACAAGCCGCTGCTCCGCCCTCGCTCTTCCCTTTACCCCGATCGTATATGTCAATCTCCCACTATTTACTGTGTGGCCGCATTTTGCCCCGCAGCTTCGCCCGATTTCCCCACGTCTACTAGATCTTCAGAAAATAGGATCGAGTAGATGTGGGGGGAATCGGAAAAAGTGTCTAGACAATGAAAATGTCTAGACAGTGTGTAGCTGCAATAAAGAAGGCCAACGCTATGCTGGGGATTATTAGGAAGGAAATTGATAACAAATCAGCCAGTATCATCATGCCCCTGTATAAATCATTGGTGCGACCTCATTTGGAATACTGTGTACAGTTCTGGTCACCACATCTCAAAAAGGATATTATAGCATTGGAAAAAGTGCAGAGAAGGGCAACTAGAATGATAAAAGGGTTGGAAAACCTTCCCTATGAAGAAAGGTTAAAATGCTTGGGGCTCTTTAGCTTGGAGAAACGACGGCTGAGAGGTGACATGATCGAGGTTTATAAGATTATGAATGGGATTGAGCAAGTTGAGAAAGAACTACTTTTCTCCCTTTCTCACAATACAAGAACTCGTGGACACTCCATGAAATTGCTGAGCAGTCAGCTTAGAACAGATAAAAGGAAATACTTCTTCACCCAAAGAGTGATTAACATATGGAATTCACTGCCACAGGAGGTGGTGGCAGCTGCAAGCATGGACAGTTTCAAGAGGGAATTAGATAAACATATGGAGCAGAAGTCCATCAGTGGCTATTAGCCACAGGGTATAGATGGGAACTCTCAATCTGGGGCAGGTGATGCACTCTATTCTTGGTGCTGGAGGGGGCAGCAGTGGGAGGGCTTCTGGTGCCCTGGCCCCACTGCTGGACCTCCTGATGGCACCTGGTATATTTTGGCCGCTGTGTGACAGAGTGTTGGACTAGATGGGCCATTGGCCTGATTCAACATTGGCTTCTCTTATGTTCTTATGTTAAGTTGCGGGTCTAAATGCGGCCACACAGCAAATAGTGGGAAATTGACACATACGATCAGGGTAAAGAAAAGAGCGAAGGCAGAGCAGTGGCTTGTGGGAAATTGGTCCTTGTCAGGCTCTGACTCCTCTGGGCTGGAGTCCAGCGTTGGTGTGCCCTCCAAGGTCCTTTCTTCACCAGACCAGAGGGTTGTTCCTCAGGTTAGGGAGAGGAGGGAGGTTCAGCTGTACCCTGAACCCTCTGTCTCCAACCTTGGACCAATCCTTCAGCTGCAAAGACCTGGTCAGGCCCTTCCTCCATGGCTGTTTCTGGGCTGCCCTAATAAAGGGTTGTCTGGGGGCAGGCTGACTCTGGACTCTTCCCACATCCTCTCCTCAGGGACAGGCCCGCAATGATTGAAGAGAATATGGCCAATGGCTGGGCCCTTCCCTCTCCTGCCCTGAAGTCCTCTGAGGTTTTGAGAGACAGCTATGCCCGCCTGCACAGGTCCCAGGAGGCCTAGTTGACTGCTGGCCAACTTTTCTGGCCTGTTCCTGGGTACAGCCTGCTGCCAGAGCTCTGCCTCCTTTCTGAGGCTCACACCAGGCCTGCCAGGCTCTGAGGTCACTGCTAGCACACTCCCAGGCATTGCCTCATCTTTGCTTATTTCTTAGGGTTGCCACCAGGTCTTCTTCTCTCACTGGTGGTGGTGGGGGGAAACAACATTGCCATGCACGATGTCCCTGGTGTGATGATATCACTCAGATATCACTCCCACTTCCTCCTGGGGGCTGGCAACTCTATTATTTCTCCACAGCTCTTGGTCATATGGTTCCCAGACTCCTGCTCCGAGGTGCCTCCCTCCAGCGCCAATCAGCCAGGTTACCAGCCACAAATGGAGGCTTAGTTTGGCATTGCTGGCAATGCAGCTGTACCACTTCTGACATGCACTGGAAGTGACATCATCATGTGGCTGACAACGAATGGATGCTCTGATGTTTGGGCAAAATATGGTAAAAATGGCTTCTACCGGGGCCCTTTTTGTAGCAGGAACTCCTTTGCATATTAGGCGACACACCCCTAATGTAGGCAATCCTCCAAGAGCTTATAGTAGCCCCTGTAAGAAGAGCTCTGTAAGCTCTTGGAGGATTGGCTACATTAGGGGTGTGTCGCCTGATACGCAAAGGAGTTCCTGCTACAAAAAGTGCCCTGGCTTCTACCATAGAGTTTTTGCCCAAATATCAGAACATGCCTGTGTTGCTGGTGACATGATAATGTCACTTCCAGTTAGGGTGCCAACCTCCAGGTAGTGGCTGGAGATCTCCTCGGATTGCAACTGATCCCCAGGTGATAGAGATCAGTTCGCCTGGAGAAAATGGCCACTTTGGAAGGTGAAATGCATGGCATTATACCTCATTGAAGTCCCTCCCTTCCCCAAACCCCACCCACCTCAGTCCCCACCCTCAAAATCTCCAGGTATTTCCCAAACCAGAGCTGGTATCCCTGCTTCCAGTGCATGCTGGAAGTGATGTTGCTGTGTCACCAGCAATGCTGGCCCAGGCCGCTCTTTGCTTCCAGTAAGCCCTCCCCCCCATTCCCACCCCTCACTGGATGTCGGGGGTACCTTGCAACCCTACGGCTGGTCAGGCTGCCTGACTCGGCGGCGCTGGGTGGGCCTGTGCCCTGCCAGATTCCGCTCTGAAGCAGGTGAGTGAGAGGGCTGCCCCCAGACAGATGTCAGGCCTTCCTGAATGCAGGCGCTTGAATGGGCCCTCCTGTCCATATCACAAAGCCATCTCTGTTCATTTCCACCTTCCAGAAAGAAAAGTGGCCACCCTGAGGGCTTTTAATGTGGAAAAGTGAGGTAGATATTTTTTTTCCTTTGTAATAATTAAAACTGGAATCTATGAGGTTTCCTCCACTGAACAAAGATTGCAGAGGGGGGAAAGGGGAGTGCCCATTAACCTGAAGTCGCTATGGAAGTTGTTGTGATGGTGTACAGGTACAGAGGATGAGAAGGAGGATCCACATTCACTCCCCAAATCCTGCACCTGTTTCACAAAGGAAACCAGACCGCCAAGCTGCCATGCCAGGCCCTCTTATCAACACCCTCCCGCCTTTTCTGGCCGCCCTGCCTGGACGTCCGGAGCTGCACAAACAATTCCTCGCTGTCTTTGTTCAGCCAGCTTTCAAGCAGAGCGTGTGCTTATTTGCACTGTCTTCGGGCTTGGCGAAAGCAGCCACAAAGCCTGTGGGCTGCTTGCTAGTTCTTTTTCTGCCGCGGTCTGCTTTGTTAGCTGTGCACAGGTGGGCGGGTGGGCGGTTGCTTCTCCTGGTAATTTGTTAACATGACAAGAGGAGACGGTTAGAGGGTTGTTTGCATATCAGGTTTTGGACCGGTATTATTTCCCCATTTACAAATAATAAGGAAAATAGACAAAGAGGCACAGAGGAAAAAATTAAGCCACAGACTTTTAAAAAACCCCGAAGAGGTTTGACCCACATGTTACCTTGGCACAGCAAATGGCCACTCCATGTTTCCTTGTAAAGTAAATGCAGAATCGGAAAGCGTAATTTCAGGGGGAAATAGGGGATAGTGATTAAGTGCGTGGACTCTAATCTGGGAGAACCAGGTTTGATTCCCCACTCCTCCACTTGCAGCTGCTGGAAGACCTTGGGCAAGCCATAGTTCTGGCATAGCTGTTCTTGGAAAAGAGCAGTTTCTGTCAGAGCTCTCTCAGCCCCACCTAGTTCACAGGGTGTCTGTTGTGGGGAGGGGAAGGAAAAGGCATTTGTAAGACGCTCTGAGACTCCCTTGGGTAGTGAAGGGCGGGGTATGAATCTGATCTCTCTCTCTTCTTCTTCTTCTAACTCCCCCCTGGGAAATTGGAAAGTCTACACCCTTGAAGAGCGGGGTATAAATGCAATCATTTCTTCTTCTTCTTCTTCTTCTTCTTCTTCTTCTTCTTCTTCTTCTTCTTCTTCTTCTTCTTCTTCTTCTTCTTCTTCTTCTTCTTCTTCTTCTTCTTCTTCTTCTTCTTCTTCTTCTTCTTTCCCTTCCTGCAGTTTTCCCCTAACAACTCCTCCCCAGGGCTGTTTTCTCGTGTAGCTGAACTTATTTATCTATATTTATAGTTTCAATTTCTGGTCTCTGAGCCCAGACAGGCAATAAACAAGAGATTTCTTTTCTTCCATATATTCCACGTACACATGCTCTCCATTGCAATATCAGCAGCATGATGCAGCAGCAGAACTGGAAGAAGAAGCAGAAGACAGCCAGTTCCACTGCAGGCCTGATAGAAGTCCTCCAGGGGCCTGATCCAACCCCTGGGCTGCATGTTTGACACCCTTGGTCTACAGAAGCCTCTATTGAGATGGTCCTGATGGGAATATCAGCTAACCCTTCTGGTTGGATGACATCCCAGTCAGGCGTGTTCCTGTTATGTGCCTCTCTTACTTTCACTGCTGCTCCTGTCTCCTGCAGCCTGGGAAAACTGAAACCAGACGGCAAAGTACCACAGTAACTGTCAGACTGGAATGTTGTAAATAATTATGTTCAGATTCGGAACATTTGCTATATTTGTAAATGAGTATGGTTCCGGCTGGATCTTGGTAATTACATTGCTGACTTGACATCCCTTGCAATGTGTAGTTCTGCCCCGCAGCCCCAAATAATCTCACATATTTTCCGGGTCTAGCACAACAAGGAAAGAAATATTTGGTTTCCTTTATGATAAGCTGAAGTTTTTAGTTTAGTGTGTCAACGGATGAGAAATTTTACCAGTGGTTCACGGAATGACTGGGAAAATTCACACGGCCAAAAGGGGCAAGTTGTAAATTTGGATCAAGTGGATAATATGCAGTGCAGCACATAGCAAAGTTGCAGCTTTCAGAAAAGATGCAGGAGCTCAGCTACATTTAGATGTCAAGTTCTACCATAAAATTGTGGTTTATGCAAAGAATTCTTGGTTATTTATGTATTTATTTATTTCATCTGTATCCTGCCTTTTCTCCCCAATGGGGACCCAAAGCAGCTTACATCATTCTCCTCTGCTCCGTTTTATCCTCACACCCACCTGGTGAGGTAGGTCAGGCTGGGAGTGTGTGACTGACCCAAGGTCACCCAGCAAGCTTCCGTGGCACAGTAGAAATTTGAACCTGGGTCTCCTAAATCCCAGTTGGACACTGTAACTACCACATGCTGGTTAGTCTACCAGATGTAAGTAACAAAGAGAGCTTTATGCATAAACCTTGGTTTGCCTCCTCTCTTGCCTCTGCTAGGGCGGACATCCTCTTTGGTGCCAGGTATTCACAAGGGGTCAGGCTGCTCAACAAACTAAGGTTTGTTAATTCAGAAGTAGCAAGAGAACAAAACTGCACACTGTAATCAACCCACTGGGCAACTAGAATGATAAAAGGGTTGGAACACCTTCCCTATGAAGAAAGGTTAAAATGCTTGGGGCTCTTTAGCTTGGAGAAACGACGGCTGAGAGGTGACATGATTGAGGTTTATAAGATTATGAATGGGATTGAGCAGGTTGAGAAAGAAGTACTTTTCTCCCTTTCTCACAATACAAGAACTCGTGGGCACTCCATGAAATTGCTGAGCAGTCGGCTTAGAACAGATAAAAGGAAATACTTCTTCACCCAAAGAGTGATTAACGTATGGAATTCCCTGCCACAGGAGGTGGTGGCAGCTGCAAGCATGGACAGTTTCAAGAGGGAATTAGATAAACATATGGAGCAGAAGTCCATCAGTGGCTATTAGCCACAGGGTATAGATGGGAACTCTCAGTCTGGGGCAGGTGATGCATTCTATTCTTGGTGCTGGAGGGGACAGCAGTGGGAGGGCTTCTAGCGTCCTGGCCCCACTGCTGGACCTCCTGATGGCACCTGGTATATTTTGGCCGCTGTGTGACAGACAGAGTGTTGGACTAGATGGGCCATTGGCCTGATTCAACATTGGCTTCTCTTATGCTCTTATGTTCACTGCCCCGAGCTCCTTGGATCAAGGACAGGATTCTAAAAAATGTACTTTGTGAATAAACAAAATAGAGGTATAACCTGAGGATATCAATACAATGTTAAATCTGTCTCCGGTGACTACAGTTTCATGGGATGAGAGCAGGTCTCTCCATTTTCAAAATGGTGTTGTTGACTGTAAAAGGTATTGGTATTAACTTTTAAAGCCTTGTGTGATGGGACCTGCATATCTAAGGGACCACCTCTCCCCGTATACCCCCCACCAGGGAGCCTTGCACTCCACTGATCAATACCTACTGGTTATCCCTGGCCCAAAGGATGTCCACTTAGCCTCAGCTAGGGTCAGGGCCTTCTCCATCCTGGCCCCTACCTGGTGGGACATGCTCCCACTTGAGATCAGGGCCTTGCAGAATTTATTACAGTTCCACAGGGCCTGTAAAATGGAGCTGTTCCGCCAGGCCTTTGACTGAGGCAGTGGACACCCAATTATCCGGCCTCCCTACATAGGAGCTCTCCTGAAAATCTGCCCCACATGGAGGTCTGGTGCTATATGAGTTTGCTGTGACTCCAGCTACCATCAGCCCAGTCAAACCCTGGGGGGGATTGAACTGCTATATTTATTTCGCTGTCTTTTAATTGCTTAATGGTTTCAGCTGTTCTAGACTTAACTGTATTAATTTGGTTTTATCGTTTATGCACCCTGATGTTACCTGCCCTGAGCCCATTTGGGAAGGGCAGGGACAATAAAACTAATAAATAAATAAACAAATAATCCATTTACTCGTCTCCCTAGAACTCAGGAGGAGTGACTGAGCACCAAGCTCACTCCTCTTCCTGCATTGCGCCATCCTGAGTTCTGTATCTTCATCGTATTGCAAAGGGATGCTGGAGTGTGGAAACGAGATGGTGTGTGCAGGCAATCTGGTGTTGCGGCAAGAGTGTCTGACCAGCATCTAGAGACCCAGGTTAAAATCTCCATTAGGCCTGAGAAACTACCTGGGTGGATTTAAGCCAGTCTGTCTCTCTCTCTCTCAGCTCACCCCTACCTCACAAGGTTGTAGTGAGGATAAAATCAGGAAGGGAGGGGTGCGGTGTTCCCTCTAAGCTGAGTTAAGTGTGAGCTAGGTCACAGTTTTTTAGCCTCCGGCTCACACCTTTTTGTCTTCGCTCAGGAAGGGTGGCTCCAGAGCAAACTGATTTATGCAGCAGCCAAATCGCTCGCTCACAACTTTAATGCCAGGAGCTCACAAAGTAGAATTTTTGCTCACAAGACTCCGCAGCTTAGAGGAAGCATTGCTTGTGTGCAGCCTTGAGTCCCTTGGAGAAATGGTGGCATAAAAACGTACTAGACATTAGGAAACAACTTAAATATCTGTATCTGTATGGATAGGAAGAAAACATTTGCATCTTCTGGCACAGGTAGGCATCTCATGTATCCACTTGTGGTGGAGAGTTACGTTCTATTGGGTGGTATTCTGATTATGCAGAGTGAATAAACACAGCACAACACTTGTATATTAGCTTCAAAAGAAAACTTTACTTACTAATGAGGAAAGGGGTTACTGGGAGATTAAACAAGCAAACAAAGGACAAACCTCCTCTCTGACTGCTCTAATCTACGTCTTGACTCTAAGGCTTCTAAACTCATGTGAGAACGGACTAGAGGAGTAGAACAAAGAGCAATAAAACTGAAGCCCAGTGCTTACTCACTAGCCTATTCTATTGATTACTGAATTGAAGAATCCCCTAACTGATTATGCATTTTATCACCTTACTCTGGTGGAAATACGTGCAGCTAGGACATTAGCACGCATAAACAAACTTGTTCATTCTTCCATGACTACAGAGAAAGAACTTGCAAATCCAAACATGTTCCTTTCAGCCCCAATTTCCCAACCTTGAGGAACTGAGGCACTGGGGAAAACAAAAAACAACATCTACATAGTGATTCTCTAGGATTTGTCCCTAGTCTCTATGTTAACAACCATAGAGACTAGGGGAAGCAGCCTAGAGTGTCTCTGGAAGTGACATCACATCCGCTCCAAACTCCACCCTCTCTAGGTACCACCTCCAAAATCTCCTGGGAACCCTAAACACTGCAGTGCCACGATAAAAAAATACACGGGACCATAGGACAGGAACATGATATGGGTGCCAAATTGCCCTGCGTAATTAAAAGTGTATCAAACAAATCTTGTAGATTTCTGGAAGTGGTGATGTTCTTGCTTATTACACCAGCAAGCAGACTGTCAGTTCCTACTAAACCCAATGCACATTTACCAATGAATGCCTGGATCTGTCCTCCTTTCATCGTGGCTGGTTCCTCCTTCTCGATACAGTGACTAAAGCAGTGTCATGAACTATTACGTCACTGCTCGGAGTGAGGGAGCAAAGCCCAAATAGCTCTGTGTGCAAATGTTAGGGTCGCAAGCTATTTTTAGAGCTTCATGAAGCAACTGGTATTAGTTGTTTTTTAATAAGGTCACTACGAAGCTTTTTAAAGAAATGGCCTCAACCCAAGATTTAAAGAAAGAAAACCAACTGAAGCGTGACCTGGCTTAGTAAAAGAACAGTTTTGTTTTGTTTTCTCTGAACAAGAGATGGGATAAAACCCGCTCTCCTGATTTTCTATCCTGTGACTAAGGCAGATTCGAGATTCCGCTTCTCGCTGTGAGGGCCAGTTCACATGATCCTTTTATTTTTGACTCCACTGTGAAGTAGAGTTGCCATCTGACCAGGGGGAAAAACAAACCCTGGCCTTGTCTGCTCTTTTGCCTTCAACACAGCAGCCTGATATCCAGAATCCAGCAGGCAAAGGTTTTCAAAGCAAACAAATAAACACTATCACCACCTCCTAGGGTTGCCAAGGGGCCTGGAGATCTCCTGCTGTTACAATTCATCTCCACGTGACAGATATCAGTTCCCCTGGAGAAAATGGCTGCTTTGGAGGGTGGACTCTAAGGCAACACATCTCTGCTGAGGACCCTCCCCTCCCCAAATCCCATCCTCCCCAGGTCCCATCCCCCAAATCTCCAGGTATTTCCCCATTCAGAGCTGGCAAACCGATCATCTCCTCATAATGGGTACTTAAAAACTGCTGTTGAAGGCACAGCTACAGTTTCCAGCAGAAAAGTTGGTAACTTGCCTCGAAGTGTCCATTCTGTTGCTGTACCTCACATTCCGATGGTTTTTCAACACAAATCACTTCTCAGTCCCTTGTCAGAAGTCTGGTGGCAGCGTGATGAATCGCAATCAAATTCGATACAACAAACTCATCACTGTACAATGATTCTTGCTTAACAGGGAACCCTGGGGATTGTAGTTCTGTGAAGAGGTCAAGGATCTGTAAGAGTTCTAAGCGCTTCAAAACAACAACTCCTGGGGTTCTTTGAGAGTAGCCAAGGCATTTAAAGTGAAATACAACAATGATCGTTTCATAGTGTTGATAGAACCAGTATTTATGCAATGTTTCTCCCTCACGACAAAACATTTCGCATACATTCTGTAATCCTAACCTTGCAAAATAATCAATATTCTCTGTTTTAATCTCATTAAAATAGTCCATAAAACCAACAGCTTGTTGGACTTAGGCTGGGCTAAATACAAATGTTCAGTAACATAGATTCAGGTGGGCAGCTGTGTTGGTCTGAAGCAACAGAACCATGTTTGAGTTCAGGGGCACCTTTAAGATCAACAAAGTTTTATTCTGGGTAGAAGAAGTATCTCAATACAAGGTATCTGAAGAAGTGTGTTTGTGCACACCAAAGCTTATACCCAGAATAAAACTTTGTTAGCCTTAAAGGTGCTACTGGACTCAAACTTAATTCAGTAACATACAGTATATAAATATACATAATTCAAAATGAGAAGTCTACATGATAAACGGATGGAACTAGTACATACTTAAAGTTCACCAAAGTATCAGTAAGCCTACTATCAGAATTAAATCAGTCCTCTGAATCCAACTATTCAGGGTAGTTTCAGGAGTAAGTCAATATTATTAGTGCTAGATAGGGCTGCCGGGCTTCCGCCCCCAACACCAATCAGCTGGCCAGTGGTGGCAGGGGCTAGGCAAGAGACGCTGTGACAGTGCTGGTGAAGCAGTGATGTCACTTCCAGTGTGCGCCAGAAGTGATGTCATCGTATAACTAATGATGTGGATGCTCTGATATTGGGGCAAGAACTCTTGGGAAAAAAGCCATCTACCATAGATATTTTGCTCAAATACCAGAGTGTCCTGTGCTGCTGCTGATGCAATTATGCTACTTCTGGTGTGCTCCAGAATTGACATCACCATATCTCTGGTGACGTTGCCGCAGTGCTGGCCTCGGCCTTTCCCCTGCTGCTGATAAGTCCCCCTTGCCCTCCCTGGTTGCCAGGAGGGATCTGGAAAGTGGTTGAAGTTGAGTCCTTTAATTCCAAGGGTGCAAGCTGAGATTACTCAGTGGTGAAGAGAAAGCCCTCTGCACGTGCTCAAATGCACATTTCACTCAATTAGATCTGCAGGTTAAGCCCTCGATGTTGCACTCTTTTTTTAAAAAAAAAAATAACAATAACAGTCACTTTGGTGGATATGTAGTTCGTCAAGAGAACAACATTTGATCCTTGAGTGTATATTAGATTATTGTTACCTTTGGTAGCCTGACCTTTTATTTGCCCTGCTTCGGAAGTTATGTAGTATTACTGACAATCAGGATTCCTCTGAGCATGTGCAGAGGGCTCTTGCCCTACCACCATCGTTTCCCACCCACTGGGTGTTCCAGGACAGAGGCTTTTGTTTGTAGACTAGGCAATGGAACTCTGGCACCTGAACTAAATGCTGAACAGAGCCCCAGAGTGGATTCCTCAGAGGAACTGGCAGATGCAAAGTTCCACAACGCTGGTGTGAAACCGTGTCCTTTGTTTCTGTGAGCGTACGGCCAAGAAAATTAAGAGTTAAGGAAAACCTTTTGACAAAAAGCCAAAGGGTTTTGGGGAAGGGCTTCGAGGGATGACGAAGAGTAGGTTTCTGAGGGAAAGGAGGGAAAAATTCTAGGCCGAAGGGGCAGCCAGAGGAACAAGCCAGATTCAATGAAAGCTCAGGAGCTTTTCTCCCTGCTCCTTAAAAGCCCCGTGTTACGATTGTTTGTCTGGAGAACAGACAGACTCTCTCTCTTGACGAACGCCAAGTGTGTTCCATGAAAAGCTTTGTACAATTCAGGCCATAACCTCCTGCGACGGTGTTTTTTGTTGACGTTTGACTGAGACCTTAAAGGGCCTTATTTGGCTGTTCCCGGGCCTATTGTTAGCTGTGCTGAGTGCAGTAAGATCCAGTGTCACATTAGAGGCAGGGAGGGAGGGAGGGAGGGAGGGGGGTGCTGATGTTTGTTGCTCCTACTGCAACAGGACTGGATTCCTTTAGCGGAGGCCCATCAGGCTCAGAACGGGCCCGGGGTCTTTCTCACGGTTCCATTTGCTGCCTCTTCGACAGACGGGTGTCCAACGGAGTATGGAATCGATTAAAATACACAATTGTGTGACGTGCGTCGCAGGGCCATCATCCATGTGCAGTCCTTGGGGAGGCTGTCCACCCCATAATGTAAGCTCTCCCACAGGCCTGGGGAATCCCTTGCCTTTTGCCTATATATGGGCTCGCAAACGGCCCTGTGACTGCAACTGAGCATTTGCAATCCTTCATTCAGTATTGTTTAAAGAGGACGTTTGGCAATGGGCACCGAGTGGGATTCTTAGTTGGGTTTTTTTAAAAGAAACCTGGCAGCAGACGTTGTTTGACAGATTTTGACATAGCAAAGTCTTTACAAGAAGAAGCGTGAGAGGGTAGGGTGGTGAAAAATAAAAGCACTGTGGCCTTTTCTACCAAAGCCGCGTTTTCCTGTTTGGTTGCCAGGATGGGGCTCTGAGCAGCATCAGCCTGTTACACAACAAGCTGAAACACGTGAAGCTGTTTTGCCCTGAATCAGACCACTGGCCCCCTCTCTGCATCTTGACTAGTGTTGTATGCTCTGGCTCAGAGCAAGTCTCCAGCAGGGGCTTTTCTCCAGTGAGCCTTTCAAGGACTGAACTTATGCAGCACCGCTGAACGAAGGCATGCAGCTTGTCACTCCATTCATTCAAGTCTTCCAGCCACTGGAGGAAGGTTCCTTGGACCAGAGAAGGGCTTCCAATCTGGCTGAGCTTCTCTTCCGAGCCTCTCTTCCGAGCCTCTCTTCTGAGCCTTTTAGGGTGGCAAGACTCCAGGAGATCTCCCGCTTTTACAACTGATCTCCAGCTGACAGAGGCCAATTCCCCTGGGGAAAATGGCTGCTTTGAAAGGTGGACTCTAAGGCGTTGTACCATGCTGAGGTCCCTCCCCTCCTCAAACTCTGCCTTCTCCCAGATCTGCCCCCAAGGTCTCCAGGTATTTTCCAACCCAGACATGGCAACCCTAGAGACTTTGGAAGAAGGCTCTTTGGACGAGAGGACCTAGCTAAGCCTCTCTTATGACTCTCTCTTCTCAGCCTGTTCTGTTGGAGAAAGGCTCCTTGGAGAAGCAGAAGACTTCAAATGTGGCTGAGCCTCTCTTCTGAGTCTCTGGAGGAGGCCACTTAAAGGCTCCAAACTTGGGGTGTATGGAGTAGTAGGGTACAAACAAGCATTTTTGGAGGACACAGTCCCATAGGGACTTGTATGAATTTTCCCTGGTGATTCTGTCAAACTTCTGGTCCATCCAGGCCAATGTCCTGACTGGGAGAAGTTCTCCAAAGCCAGCCTTGCTATCTGCCGTTATTTTAACTAGAGATGTTCTGGGTTGAGCTTGGGAGCCCAGAGCTTTACGACTGATCTGTGGGTTGCAAACCTCTGAAATTAATGGCAGAGAGAACTTATTTTTTAAAAAATCTAGGACATCTCTATGCTACCTTTCCACCCAAATAGGGCCCCCAAGGTGGTGAACATCAAAACACTTCAATATTAAAACAGCATTTGAAGTCAAGAATACATAAAATAATTCAATAAAAAACATAAATACACATAACACCCTTTCAGCTGGTGGATAAATAATCAGGGAAAGCTGTGAAAGAGGGGGCCACAAACTCTAAGATGCTACTGGAAAACATGTTACAGTTGCTGTAGGAATGGCAACCCAAAGAGTCCCCTCGTTGGCGAATGATCCTCTGGAAGGGAATACAGAGGGAGGCATATAGTGGGGGTGGATGGGTCTTACCTTGCATGCTTGCAAGTGTCCCTGCTCGTCATAACTTACTGGGTGACCTTCGGTCCATCACACACTCTCAGTCTGGTGGGCTTACCAACCTCCAGGTGGTGGCTGGAGATATCCCACTATTACATCTGATCTCCAGGCGACAGAGATGAGTTCACCTGGAGAAAATGGCCGCTTTGGAAAGTGAACTCTATAGCATTATACCCCATTGAAGTCCCTCCCCTTCCCAAGCCCCACCCTCCCCAGGCTCCACCCCCAAAGTATTCAGGTATTTCCAAACCCAAGGCTGGCAACCCTGCAGTCTAGTATACTTATGATGGTTGTTGTGAGGATAAAATGGAGGAACTGAGGACTATATACGAGAAAATAATGCTCCCACTCACAGCTTCTGGACTGTTTCAGCTGCCAAAAACAGCACGGGAGAGAAGGGGGGAATTCCACCTTCTCTTATACCGCAGAGAATCAGGACATGTTGTGTATTTTCTCATGAGTTGCCAGCAGGAAGTAGCAGCTGCAGTATAGTTACAAGTCCCCATGGAGAACTTGTGCAGTTCGTAACATCTAATTAGACTAAAAGATCATGGGGCCTGCATGGAAAGACGCCATGAATGGAAGCTTAAGAAATGAGGGAATTTGGCCAAGATTGAACAAAAATTCTGGTTGGATCTAGCCCAAAGCTTATCATTTTGTATCAGAATGTTTTCTTGTCTGACATAAAAAAATGAAGTTCTTGTAATTGCTTGCTTATATGCAAACTTAACTTTACATCATTTGGAGGTGGTGGATGAATTCATTTCTTAACCAGCTGTTTACAGTTCTGGCCCCAGTCAGGGGTCTTTTTGTGGGGGGGGAGTGCACCAGAAGCAGCTCCAGCAGCTCAGGAGCCAAGCCCCGCCCCCAGCCGGCGTTCCGGGAGTCTTTCAGGCAGCCGAATGTCAATTTCAGCTCCATTATATCCTATGGGCCATTGAAGTCAATGGTGAAAACATAGGGTATATTCTGGGGGGTGGAGGGGAGGGGTTTGAAGAAGAGGCTTCAAACTCACAGGGTAGCTGATGGAGCCTCTCCCCAAGATACCCACCAAGTTTCAAGAACATTGGACCAGGGGGTCCAATTCTATGGGCCCCCAAACAGGTTGCCCCCATTCCCTCCATTGTTCTCTATGGTGGGAAAAAAACTTTTCCCATGGTGCTGTTAGTAGCTCTGGGGGGAAGGGGTTTGAGGGAGAGGCTCCAAACTTTCAGGGTAGCTTTGGGAGCCTCTCCCCACATCTCAAAGCAATGGGACCAATGGGCCTAATTCTATGGGCACCCAAACAGGTTACCCCCATTACCTCCATTGTTTCCAATGGGGAAACTTAAGGCAGGCAAGTAGGCAGCACCAGCAGTCAGACTCTCCCAGAGAATCTCAGGGAAAGTGAACTGTTTTGGGAGGTGCTTGTTTGCCTTAAGAACAAGTGGCACACTCCAGAACAAGTGGCACTGTGGCAGTGCAACCTGTTTGGGTGCCCATAGAATTAGGCCCATTGATCCCATTGCTTTGAGACGTGGGGGTGTATGTGGGGAGAGGCTCCCGAAGCTCCCCTGAAAGTTTGGAGCCTCTCTCTCAAATCCCCTCCCCCCTAGAGCTACTAACAGCATGGTGGGGAAAAAGTAAGTTTTTTTCCCATCATAGAGAACAATGGAGGGAATGGGGGCAACCTATTTTGGGGGCCCATAGAATTGGACCCCCTGGTCCAGTGTTCTTGAAACTTGGTGGGTATCTTGGGGAGAGGCTCCATCAGCTACCCTGTGACTTTGGAGCCTCTCCCTCAAACCCCCTCCCCTCCAGCCCCCAGAATATACCCTATGTTTTCACCATTGACTTCAATGGCCCATAGGATATAATGGGGTCGAATTGCCGCCGAATTTCTTTCACTCCCTCCTTCCCTTCTCTCCTTTTCCTCTTTCCCTCCTTCTTCTCTTCTCTCTCTCTCTCTCTCTTTCTTTCTCTCTCTCTCTCTCTCTCTTTTTCTTTCTTTCTTTCTTTCTTTCTTTCTTTCTTTCTTTCTTTCTTTCTTTCTTTCTTTCTTTCTTTCTTTCTTTCCTTTTCTTTCTTTCTTTCCCACCTTCTTCTATTCTCTTTTTTCTTCCTTTCCCTGTTTCCCTCCTTCTTCCCTCTCTTTCTTTCCCTCCTTTCCTTCTCTTTCTTTCCCTCTTTCCTTCCTTCTTTCCTTCTCTCTACTCTCTCTCTTTCCTTCCCTCTTTCTTCCTTCTGTGGATCAACTCTAGTGAGAAGGAGTTTAAACTTTAAACCCCTTCTCTCTTTGCTCCCCCACCCAGGCCAGCTGGGGAAGGGAAGGGGAGGCTTTTGAAGATGCCTCCCCCCCCTTTTGCTTCCCCTTCAGACATCACTTCCGGTGATGTCAGGGGGCGTGGCATATGCTAATAGCCTAATAGCTCATTAGCATACCATATGCTAATGAGCTCCTGCAGCTCTTTTTCTACGAATGACCCCTGGCCCCAGTGTTCAACTAAATGGAGCTCTTTAAACCAATAATAGAATTATGAGGAACTAGGGAGGCTAGGGTTCGTGCTTAGCTTTTGGTTGTGATAACAACATCCAGGGTTACCCTATATTTATATACTATCATGCTTTTGTCACAGCTTTAATAAAATTACAGGAAACTGAAGAAGCTCGGATTAAGTTTTCTGGCAGAACAATTAGGAAATATAGTCCTTAAAAAACACAACCCTGAAGGCTGGAAAATGAGTCTGACTCCTACATTTTTCGGCCTGGCTTCTAAAACGGAAGAAAATTGGTTGAGCACTGCTCCAAAACATGTGAACTGTTAGCACAGAACTTACTAAGTGATCACAGCGAATTCCTGTATATTTTTCAGCAACGTCAGTTCCAAGTTTTCGTGGGCCCAGGGCAGACAGTGCCAGGGGCCCCATTCTGCCCTCCACCAGCACCCCCCCCCCATACTTCCCTTTCCACCAACCTGTGTGTTGCCCTGGACTGTGCATCCTTCACTTGGTCACTGGAAGTACTCCTGCTGTCTGTACTCACAGCGACCTGTGCCACCTTCATGCATTTTCCGTAATGATATGGGCTGATGCATACAGCTAGTAGTGCTAGAAAAAAGCAAGAGTCCAGTAGCATTAATAAAAATGTATGAAGAAGTGAGCAGTGACTCACGAAAGCTGCCACAAATTTTGTTAGTCCTTGTGAAGAAATGCATTTTTTCCTGGGAGGTTTGCAAGGAGTGAAACGTCCACCTTCACGGTTTACCATTTTTTTCCACTCTGGGCAGAAACCAGGCTGAGAAAGAGGAAGCCAGTCAATGGCTTTCCAGGCTCACCACAGCTACCTCATAAGGTATGCTAATAGGTCTAACTACAGACAATGGGATGGCCAAGTTCTTCCCCCTTTTCAAGCAAGGAACAGAGACTTGGAGGACTTTAGGCTAGAACGGATTCAGGAATAATCTCCAGGAAGAAGCCCTAGGATATGCTTCTTTGACTTGCCGTGACCTGGTCAGTGGGTGGAGAAACAGATATGATAAAAACTCCTTGCAACAGGAAGAAGGTCTCTTTTCCTTGGGTGATGAAGCCACGAGAGCAGGCAGGACTCCCAACTAGAGAAGGCAGCCATTTTGACCATGTGCTTACCTGGAGAGCTGGACCACATAGACCTCCATCTTGGACACACTTTTAAAAGGAGTGCCGGGGGGAAGGCAGGCAGTTGGCAAGTGGCCATTCCTCCGGGGGTGCACAAGGCAGTAAACGGTTGTCGTGGTGACCAGGCACTGGGCAGAGGGAGACACAGAGGCAAGGGCTCAGAACTTGGAAGGGAAGCTGGGAGCTCTGACCCTCCCAGTGGGCAATTCTACACAAAGGTCAGGTGGTGGCGGTGAGGCTCCATGAGAGTGGAAATAAAGCCCCTCCAAGGTATTGAGAAGCACCTAGGAGGGCAGGGCCTGCAAGTCAGAACAGGCAAGTTCCGTCACCGTCTTTAAAGTGCTACGAGACTCTTGCTCTTTTCTATTGCTACAGACAGGCTAACATGGCTACCCATTTTGAGCTACTATTGCTGTTTCTCTGGCCGCCAGGTCTGCCACTACTGTGCATCACCTGCATGTATTTTCCCATCAGTGCTGAGAAGCTGGAAGCATGAGTGGTGAATGGACAGGGAAGGGCACATGGGCAGGTGGTAAGGCACAGGGTCATCCACATTGGGCTCCGGCAGCTGCCCCACCTCAAGGAATGCTGATGCCAACCTTGTCTTCCAACATGGAGATGCATGCTCCTAATTACATTGTGAAGTCATCCTTTCTGAGCATTTCTTTTGAGGACCGTGGGCAAGGGTTTTTGCCAAACAGGAATCTGTAATTGAGACCCCATCTCTTTGCACGAGAAACCTTATTTTTGATGCTGAAACTCCAGCTTCGAAGCTATTCAAAAATAACAAAATCCCGTAGCCGATGCTGCAAGAAATTGAATTCCGGGCCTCCTTGTCGCCTTCTGCTCCTTATGGGCCATCTAACCCCCACCCCGGGGAACAGCAAGCTTAATTAATGTAATAGGAAACAGGAAGGAGAACCTCCAAGCAAACTTTTAGGGTAATTGATTTCTCTTACGTTCTGTGGCTGCCGCTCGTAAATCCTGGGCCTGTGGAACGGTGCTCCACGCTCTCTCGGCTTCAGAACCAAATTGACGATTAACTCCAGCAGCCAGTGTTGTAAAGGTCACTCTGTTTGTGGCTAGGTAGCAAGAATGGACAATTGAGGCAAACCGCCCGCCGGAGCTCCCAGATTTATGGGCTGTTTCTCCTCCGTCAGGCAGCTCAGCATAATAAGGGAGCATAAATTCTCCCCTGCGAAAGGGCATTCTCTTCATGAAGTACTAGTGCTGAGAGCAGCGATTATGGTTGTTTGTGAAAGGCTAAATGCCTCCCCCCACCCCCAATGCATCGCATTTCGGTGCATTTGCTTTGTTCACTCCAGAGCCATGATCTGCTGCACTGTAGGCTTGCTTGGGAAATACCTGGAGATTTGGGGGGGGGAGGGGCATGGACTCCAATGCTCCCTCTAAGCTGTGGAGTCTTGTGAGCAAAAATTCTACCTTGTGAGCTACTGGCATTAAAGTTGTGAGCGAGCGATTTGGCTACTGCATAAATCAGTTTGCTCTGGAGCCATCCTCCCTGAGCGAAGTCAAAAATGTGTGAGCCGGAGGGTAAAAACCTCTGAGCTAGCTCACACTAGCTCAGCTTAGAGGGAACATTGGTGGAGTCTGAGGAGGGAGAGTTGGGGAGGCGAAAGACTTCAATGGGCTATAAATGCCATAGAGTCTGACTTCCAAAGCAGCCATTTTCTCCAGTTGGATTGATTTCTGTCATCTGAAGATCAGTTGTAATAGTAGGAGGTCTCCAGCCACTACCTGGGGATTGGCAACCACATGGCTGGGGTGGGTAGCTTGGAGAGGGGAGGGAGTGGGGTAAGATGCCCTGGAGTCCACCTCCCAAAAGTGCCATTTCCTTCAGAGGAAATGTTGTCTGTACTCTGGAGATCAGCTGTTGTTCCAGGAAAGCTCTAGATGCCATCTTGAACCTGATAACCATATCTGTAATGAGCAGTGTTAATTACTCTTTGGGTGAAGAAGTACTTCCTTTGATCTGTTCTAAGCCTACTGTCCATTCATTTCATTGAGTGCCCATGAGTTCTGGTATTGTGAGAAAGTGAGAAAAGTACTTAGGACAGATAAAAGGATGAACTTCTTCACCCAACGAGTAACTAACAGGTGGCATTCACTGCCGCAGGAAGTGCTGGCAGTTACAAGCATAGGCAGCTTCATGAGAGGATTCACAGAATCATAGAACCATAGAGTCGGAAGAGATCTCCAGGGTCATCTAGTCCAACCTCCTGCACAATGCAGGAAATTCACACATACTCTGCCCATATATACACCCGGTGACCCCTGCTCCATGCCCAGAAGATAACAAAAAACCTCCAGGGTCACTGGCCAAACTGGCCTGGCGAAAAATCGCTTCCTGACCCCAAAGTGGCGACCAGCATTTCCCTGGGCGAGTAAGAAAGGGCCATGAGAACTAAGCACTGAGGCAACCCTGCCTGCCCTCCTTCTCATGACCTGCTTAAGTTGACAGGATGGCCATCTAGCCACTTTTCAAAAACTTCCAAAGAAGGAGAGCCCACCACCTCCCGAGGAACCCTGTTCCACTGAGGAACTGCTCTGTCAGGAAGTTCTTCCTAATATTTAGCTGAAAAGTCTTTCGATTTAATTTCAGCCCCTTGGTTGGATAAACACAGGGCTCTTTTTTGTAGCAGGAACGCCTTTGCATATTCGGCGACACACTCCTAATGTAGCCAGTCCTCCAAGAGCTTACAGTAGCCCCTGTAAGAAGAGCTCTGTAAGCTCTTGGAGGATTGGCTACATTAGGGGTGTGTCGCCTGATATGCAAAGGAGTTCCTGCTACAAAAAGAGCCCTGGCATAAACATATGGAGCAGAGGTATAGATGGAACTCTATGTCTAGGGCAGTGATGCTCTGTATTCTTGGTGTTTGGGGGGTCAAAATGGGAGGGCTTTTGGAGTTCTGATCCCACTGGTAGACCTCCTGATGACACTTGGGTTTTGGCCACTGTGTGATACAGAGTGTTGGACTAGATGGGCCATTGGCCTGATCCAATATGGCTTGTCTTATGTTCTTATGTTCTAAACCTCTATTTCAGGGGCAACACAGTCTTTCTCCCAGCAGCTGGCAGCCCTATGTGATGGAGAATGTGCAGGGGGGACGACAACAACCAACTTTTCCTCTCACGTAGATAGGGGTATCTTTTCGCTTTTTCTACAGCCCTCCTATTTTTAAGGCCCCCCTTGTGGCCATCCCTTTGCCATCGGAAAAAGGTACCTTCCAGCACTGGGCTCTTTGCACTGATTCCTCCCTTCATTCGGCACCTCCTATCCGGCTAAATATTCTATTTTTAAATACGGCTTTCTTCTATCTGGAGCTGCCTGGTGTTCTTTTTAAACCTCCGTCTCTCACCATCTCACATTTATTTTAAACAGGAGACAGCTCACCCTGTCTGATAAACACAGAGAGCAGAGATATGCCAGGAGAGGTGAGCGGCTCAGCCCTGCCAGCTCTGTGAGAGGAATGGGAGGGAGGGAGGGAGGGAGTCTCAGAATACAGGCTCTGCCTCTCCTGGGTTCACCGAATGACTGCAAACCACCCAATATGCCAAGGGAAAACAGAAACAAAAAGCAAAAATTAAAATCTTTGGCCATTGTATAAAGATGCTTATGGAATATCCACACTACAGACATTTTTCTAAAAATACATGAAGTTCTTTCAACAAGGAAAGACTTTATGGGTTCTGAGGAGTGATTCAACCCATGAACTGGTTAAGGCAGGGTACGGTGGTGGAAAATGCTGTCAAGCTGCAGCCAGTTTATGGTGACCCTGCATGGTTTCAAGGCAAGAGATGACCAGAGCCAGTTTGGTGTAGTGGTTAAGTGTGCAGACTCTAATCTGGGAGAACCGGGTTTGATTCCCCACTCCTCCACTTGTACCTGCTGATGTGACCTTGGGTCAGTCACAAGCTCTGGCACAGCTGTTCTTGAAAAAGAGCCGTTTCTCTGTCAAGGGTTCTCTCAGCCCCACCTACCTCACAGGGTGTCTGTCGTGGGGAGGGGAAGGGAAAGGAGTTTGTAAGCCGCTCTGAGACTCCGAGTGAAGGGTGGGATATAAATCTAATTTCTTCTTCTTCTTCTTCTTCTTCTTCTTCTTCTTCTTCTTCTTCTTCTTCTTCTTCTTCTTCTTCTTCTTCTTCCTCTTCCTCTTCCTCTTCCTCTTCCTCTTCCTCCTCCTCCTCCTCCTCCTCCTCCTCCTCTTCTTCTTCTTCTTCTTCTTCTTCTTCTTCTTCTTCTTCTTCTTCTTCTTCTTCTTCTTCTTCTTCTTCTTGGGTTGCCCATTGCCTGTCTCTGTGTAGCAACCCCGGACTTCTTTGATGAATCTAAACTCATGGATTTTAATGGGCTTAGACTAAAATAGCTCTGCACCGTGAGCCAAGCTTGGGACTGAGTCCCCCTAAAAGCTCATGCATCACTTACTTTGATATCTCTTTTGGTAATGTTGGTATTAAGTATATATACACATTAATGCATTTGTCAGACATCCGAAATACATGTATGTATGTAAAGTGCTGTCAAGGTTAGGGATGTGCATGAACCGCATTTTTGCAGTTTGGTTCAGTTCATGGTTCATGGCTGAACCACAAACTGAACTATGAACCCATATGGACCATGTAGGTTGGTTTGCAACCCCCTGATTTTTGCTCTTCCCGAACCACTCTGAACTGCATCAAAATTCATGAAAGTTCATGGTGGTTCTTCAGTTTACAAATCTGGCCAAAATTCGTGAAGAACTTTACTTCATCTGCCAGTTCATGCCCAACCCTAGTTAAGTTACAGGCAAGTTATGCTGTTAAATTAAGCTGTGGAGTCTTGTGAGCAAAAATCCTACTTTGTGAGCTACCGGCATTAAAGTTGTGAGCAAGCGATTTGGCTGCCGCATAAACTAGTTTGCTCTGGAGCCACCCTTCCTGAGCTAAGACAAAAATGTGTGAGCTGGAGGGTAAAAAACTGTGAGCTAGCTCACACTAAATCAACTTAGAGGGAACACTGCTTATGACAACTCCTGCAAGGGGCTTTCAGGGCAGGTGAGACGCAGAAGTGGATTGCCATTGCCATCCTCTGCAGAGTCTTCCTGGTAGGTCTCCCTTGTAAGTATTGGAAGTACTGGAGAGCCAGTATGGTGTAGTGGTTAAGAATGGTGGACTCTAATCTGGAGAACTGGGTTTGATTCCCCCACTCCTCCACATGAAGCCAGCTGGGTGACCTTGGGTCAGTCACAGTTCTCTCAGAGCTCTCTCAGCCCCAGTTTCCTCACAGGGTGCCTGTTGTGGGGAGAAGAAGGGAAGGCAATTGTAAACAGCTCTGAGACTCCTTCAGGTAGTGAACAGCGGGGTATAAAACCCAACCCTTCTTCTTCTTCTATTGAACCTGCTTAGCTTCCAAGATCTGACAAAACTGAGCTATACTATTTTGCCTTCCCTCCCTCTGAGATAGTACATGTTTGCATATTCTATCAAGGCAGCATGGTGTAGTGGTTAGAGTGTCCAACTAGTGCTTGGGAGAACCCAGGTTTGAATCCTCACTCTGCCCTAGAAGCTTGCTGGGTGACCCTGGGCCACACTCTCAGTGTAACTGCCTTCACAGTGCTGCTGTTATGAGGATAAAATGGAGAAATGAAAGATGTTTCAAGCTGTTTTGAGTCCCCATTAGGGAGAAAAGTAGGACATAAACACTGTGCTTTTGATCATGAGCAGTCCAGTGCAGGAGCTGTGAATCTGAGCAAGATCAGGAGATTCCGTCCACAATGTGGAAAATTGCAATTTGTGGCTTGTTCTTCCACACACGGGGGGAGGGGAGTTTCTTGCAACTTCTGTGAAGCCCACCTCAAGGAAGTGTACAGCTTGTGTGAATAGTTGTTGTTGTTTTTTAAGCTGATCTGGTTGAAACTGACCCACATTTAAATATATAACACCCTGCTGCCAGTTTCTCATCCTGAAACCTGACCGCTTCGCACCACCTTGGCCAGTCGATAAACCGGAGCTAATTGCCTCTTGCTGGAGAGAGAAGTATGAAGCCATCCTGTGCAAATGGTTTGAATTTCCTTAGCCAGGAGTATCTTGCCTGCGGCTGCTGATAAGGCTTCTTATCGGGGAAGCCCTAGATGATGCATTTAGAGTGGCTCAGGCTGATTAGCAAACAGTGGCCTGTTTCTGGTTCCTTAAAAAGCCATTTCACTCTAAACAGGACTCTTGTGGCATCTGAAAGACGAACAGCATCTTGTGGCTGCGTAAGAGCCCTCTTCTTTAGATGCAATGAGTGGGTCTTCACTAGGCAGTCCTTTTATGGGGTATGACAAATTAAAACAGACAGCGGGATCAAGTGGCCATGAAATGAGAGCTCGCGGTCCGATTTTCAAATGAGGATCCACTTACAGCTCTGAAGAAGTGACTTTTGCTGTGACAGGTAGCCTACTAATTGTTTACAAGATTATGCATGGGATAGAGCCGGTGGAGAAAAGAAGTGCTTTTCTCCCTTTCTCACAATACAAGAACTCGTGGGCATTCAAAATGAAATTGCTGAGCAGTCGGGTTAGAACGGATAAAAGGAAGTACTTCTTCACCCAAAGAATCATTAACACATGGAATTCGCTGCCAAAGAAGGTGGTAGCAGCTACAAGAATGGACGGTTTCAAGAGGGAACTGGGTAAATATATGGGGAATGGAGCAGAGGTTCATTGGTGGCTGTTAGCCCCAAGGTATAGATAGGACCTCTTAGTCCCTGGGACAAGTGATACTCTGGTGCTTGGGGGGGGCAGCAGTGGGAGGGCTTCTAGTGTCCTGGCCCCACTGGTGGACCTCCTGATGGCACCTGGTATCTTGGGCCACTGTGTGACAAAGTGTTGGACTGGATGGGCCATTGGCCTGATCCAACATTGACTTCTCTTGTGTTCTTATGTTTTTAGTAGAACAGTCAGTCTTTTCAGCCAGCAGTAGGTCTTCAGGAAGATATTGTGGCACCTGGGGATCTCCTGCTGTTACAATTGATCTCCAGACGACCAAGATCAGTTCCCCTGGAGAAAATGGCTGCTTTGGAGGCATTGTACCCTGCTGAGGTCCCTCCCCTCCCCAAACCTTGCCCTTCCCAGGCTCCACCCCCAAAAGCTCTAGCTATTTCCCAACCCGGAGCTGGCAACCTTATGCACAATGGCCTAGATCCACAGATCTTCCAATGCAGCTAAAGAGGTGCTTCACTTGACAGCTTTTACCCACTGGGGCAATCGAAGAGAGATAATTGGGCTTGGCTTCAGCCCCTCACCCCACCCCCAAATACTGTCAGAGCAGACTGCAAAAGGTCTCTTTTAGCGACATCAGCACTGGGGCTGCCAACTTTGGTTTGGGAAACTCCTGGATATTTGGGGGGTGGAGCCTTGGTAGGGCAGGGTATGGAGAGGAAAGGAACTTTTGTGGAAATAATGCCATGAAGTCCACCCTCCAAAGCAGCCATTTTCTCCAGGATAAATTATTTCTGCCGTCTGGAGATGGGTTGCAGTCCTGTTGAATTATGCCCCACTGAGGTCCCTGCACTCCCCAAACCCTGCCCTCAAGCTTTACCTACAAATATCCAGGAATTTCCCAGCCCAAAGTTGGCAACTAGTAGCCGGGGAAGATTTAACCCCACTCCCCTTTCCCAGTGCCATGGCTACTTTTTCAGCGCACATTGCACATCTGAAATTCCAGTAATGGGACTTCCACATTCTCTATAATCTGGCTGTTTCCAGGGCCTGGGTTGCATAGAAATGTTCCCTCTTCACCATAAAAAAGTTTCCCTCTTTACCTGTATTCACAGCCCCTTGACACTAGGTTAAGGATTTTTTTACTGAGCAGATCTCGTCAGATCTCGGAAGCTAAGGAGGGCTGACCCTGGCAAGTATCAGGATGGGAGACCTCCAGAGAATACCAGGGATGGGAGGCTAGAGGCAGGCGATCAAGTCACTTCTCTGAACATCTTCTGTGCCCCGGTAGGAGTTGCCAGAGAAGAAGAAGAGACTGGATTTATATCCCATCCTTCACTACCCAAAGGAGTCTCAGAGTGGCTTACAAACTCCTTTCCCTTCCCCTCCCCACAACAGACACCTTCCCTGTGAGGAAGGTGGGGCTGAGAGAGCTCTGACAGAAACTGCCCTTTTTTAAGGACAGCTCTTGTCAGAACTATGGCTTGCCCAAGGTCATCCAGCAGGTGCAAGTGGAGAAGTGGGGAATCAAACCCGGTTCTCCCAAGTTAGAGTCCATGTACTTAACCACTATGCCATGACTTCCAGGCATGAGTACACACACACACACACAAATGCAGAAAAGAAAGGATTTCTTTACTGCAGGCATCACCAATCATCCTTTCCACGGCCAGATTTTACTCTATGATTGGCCCTCCTGTTGTTGATTAGAACAATATATACAAAATGTCACAGCTGTCAACACCTTTCTTAGCAATCAGGGGCTGGATAAATTGTCTACAAGAGCAGGAAGAAGCAGGAGATCTGGAATGCGTAGCACATCACTACAGATGCCATTCCCCCCAGTGGAAAGAACCTTTGTTGGGTCCATTTCCTGTGGGGAAAATGAAGCAGGGGAAGACCAAAGACCCGTCTCTCCATGTGCTGCAGCCCCGGCTCCAGTAGGGACCAACGTGTCTGAAAAACAATTTCCCCCACTGTCAGCATCAAAGTCAGGTTGGGAGAACTTCGCCCTGCACATTACAGATCGTAACAAGTAGTCCGTGCCTGAGGCTTGGGGACTTCGTGGCACTAACCACAGCAGGTAGGACTGCCAGCCTCCATGTGGGGCCTGGAAATCTCCCAGCATTACAACTGATGGCCTGACTTTGCCGTGGAGAAAATCGCTGCTTGGAGGGAGGGTGTATGACATTACACCCTGCTAAGACCCCTCCTCTCCCCCAAACCCCATCTGTCCCAGGCTTCATCTCCAAACATCCAGGAATTTCACAACCCAGATTTGGCAACACTAAAAGCAGGGCTTGATTTCGAAGGAGGAAAGATGCTGATATGTCTTCTTTGAGTCTGAAAACACAGCTGTGTGGCCTAGAAGTCTCTATGTAGTTACAAGAACTCGTGGGCACTCAGTGAAATTGCTGAGCGGTCGGGTTAGAACGGATAAAAGGAAGTACTTCTTCACCCAAAGAGTAACACATGGGATTCACGGCCACAGGAGATGGCGTTAGCTGCAAGCATGGACGGCTTCAGGAGAGAATTGGAAAAGTATATGGAGCAGAGGTCCATCAGTGGCTATTAGCCACAGGGTGCAGTCAGACGGCGTGCTGGGAGCGGTTTAAATTGCTCTGGTCCTGATGCGTGTTTTTTTTTTTAACCTGGAGAATCGTGAATCCGATCACACTCACCTCCTTGTTCTGGATCACTGCATAGCCACATCGCTCCCCGCCATCCATACACAGGAGCGTGTGTCGGTGTGTTTCTCTCTCTCTCAGTTTGGGCATGCGCACAGGCAGCCATCTGTAGAATTAAAATTTTTGCACGTGTGCAGAACAGTGATTTCCACTTCAACATGTAACACTTCCCTTTAAACTTTAAAGGAACACTTCCCTTTAAACTTTTACCCTGAAACTGGCCTCCGTGAGATTCCGAACTCGTCTAACCAACAAAACTAGGCACCGTTTAAACATTGTTTTTAATAATGTGAGAGCGGAGCGCTGCCTGTGCGCATACCGCCGATGCTAAAATAAAATGGCGGGCGAAGAGCGGGAAGCCTCGGGCTTCCGAGCAGAAGTGGCTTGACACCGCAGGAGTGATCAGACGTCAGAAAAGTGTGTCTAGAACCAGCAAATCAGGAAAACGCCATTTGGGAACCCGGTAACAAAATACTCCGTTTTAAAGGGGGTTTGAGCCAGAAAGCGACGGCTGGGGACAGTGCACAGATGTTGGGTGTGTGAACGTGGATATAAAATCCATTACTGAAGCATGCCGAAAGCAGACTAAACGGCCCTTCTGAATGCACCCACAAGGTATAGATAGGAACTCTCAGTCTGGGGCAAGTGATGCTCTGTATTCTTGGTGCTTGGGGGGGGCAACAGTGGGAGGGCTTCTAGTGTCCTAGCCCCACTGCTGGACCTCCTGATGGCACCTGGTATTTTTGGACACTGTATGACAGAGTGTTGGATTGGATGGGCCACTGGCCTGATCCAACACTGGCTTCTCTTATATTCTCGTATGTTCTTATACGGGCAAGGAGGGTTGCCATCTCCAGGATTGGAAGTACTCAGAGATTTGAGGGTGGAGCCTGGGAGGGGAAGATTTAAGGAGGGGAGGAGAGAGGAGGGGAGGGGAGGGACCTCATATTTTATAATGCCATACAGCCCACCTTCCAAAGCAGCCATTTTCTCCAGAAGCAATGGAATAAACGTTTTAAATAAATAAATAGAAACCTATCGATGTAGTCTGGAAATCTGTTGTAATTCCAGGGGGATCTCCAGCTTCCACCTGGAGGTTGGCAGCCATAGGGGTGAGTGAAATGTCCTCTGCGGTTGCTCAGGAACCCTTCCATCCGTCTTGTGTTCCACAGATGAGCACTGGCACCAACTAAATACAGGTCACGACAGGAGTGCTTGTTTTGAAATGGAAACGCTTTCATTTGAATCAAGGCCCGGCGGAAGGTTTCGCCCTGCTGAAGCACCCCACAAACTTCAGAAAGCCTCGCAGCCCAAAGGCGTTCAGTCAGGTGGCTGAAAGTCACTGTCTAGTCATCTGCTGCAGTTCGACATGAGAGGCCACACACATCCCGACACTGGACGTAACCAGGAGCTCCATTGTGAAAATACAAGCTAAGATATATTTCACTGATTAATCACAGAGCAGCGTTGGTGCCAAGATTCGTTCTGGGAAGAAGTCTGATTTGCTAATTACTGGTGGAGATTCAAGAAGTTAGAAGGATTCTTAGTGATTACAAACAAAGCTGGAGAAATCTCAAGGACAAGACGGTGGTGCCAACACCGAGTATTTGAAACAGCTCGCAGAGTTCTGCCGGGCGAATGCTTACAAGGCCGGGAGGGGAACTGAACTTGCGTCTCCTGGATCCTCCTCCAACACTCTAACCATTGCACCACACTGAGATGTTCAAGGGAACAGTCGTAACTGTGATTAGGGGAGACAGGCAACATTCACAAGTACTGCTTCTGCAAACAGCCCAGGGCAGGGTCCGGCAATCCCCGGAATGTGTGCCGAACAGTAGCAATGCAGAACATTTTGCTTGGCACATGGAGCTGGGTCTCTGCCCAAGGAAACAGATCTGAGCCAGGTCCCCATGTGCCTGGCCAATTACAACCCTTGTCTCATGCTCTCTTTTGGTTGCTGGCACACCAACATGTTCACAGGTGCAGCCCTGACCTGGACAGGCCAGGCAAGTTGGATCTTGTCAGATCTTGGAAGCTGAGCAGGGCCGACCCGGGCAAGGACTCTGGTGGAGACCGCCAAGGAATACCAGGGCTGGGGTGCAGAAGCAGGCAATGACTTCCAGGCACACACACACAAATGCAAAAAAACCCCAAACATGTTCACATGTGCATAATTAAAGTGTTTTTTAGCACTCGGACCCTAAAAAGAAGAAGAAGAGATTGGATTTATACCCTGCCCTCCACTCGGAGTTTCAGAGTGGCTTACAATCTCCTTCCCTTCCTCTCCCCACAACAGACCCCCTGTGAGGTAGGTGGGGATGAGAGAGCTCTTGAGAGAACGGCTCTTGAGAGAACAGCTCTGAGAGAACTTGTGACTGACCCAAGGTCACCCAGCTGGCAGCATGTGGAAGAGTGGGGAATTAAACCCGGTTCTCCAGATTAGACTCTGCTGCTCTGAACCACTACACCAAACTGGCTCTCAAAGCCAAAGGTTGCCTACCCTGTCCTAGGGTGTGCTCTGGCCATGAGAAAGCAGAAGTCCTTTTCTTTAACTCATGAAGCTGCCTTATACTGAGTCAGACCATCAGTCCATTAAGGTCGGTATTGTCTGCACAGACTGGCAGTGGCTCTCCAGGGGCTCAGGCAGAGATTCTTCACATCACCTCCTGCCTGGTCCTTTTACTTGGAGATGCAGGGGATTTGAACCTGGAACTTCCTGTTTGCCAAGCAGAGGCTCTTCCACTGAGCCACAGCCCCTCCCCACTTGTGATTGGTCTCCACACTTTCAAAAAAGTTTTAAAAACTATGTGCTGGTGCTACATCTGCCATGAATCCCTGGAGCTGTGGTTTCCTCCACTACTCCCAAACTCGGTTTGAAAAATGAGAATTTCATTGGCATTTTCCCTGCTGGGGAGACCTTTACCAAGCCAGTTCACCCATTATTATATGTAAAGATGTATAAATTTTAAGAGAACAGGGCAAAATGCTTTGAAATGTATGAAAATATGTAGAAATTTAATCGATGAAACTTAATCAGTGAAGAAAGCTGACGGGAAGAAAATTGATTCCTTTGGAATGTGGTGTTGGAGGAGGGTTTTCCTGATACCGTGGACCGCCAAAAAAAGACAAATAAGTGGGTTTTAGATCAAATCAAGCCTGAACTCTCCTGCTGCCCTGCAAGGCACATATAGTGCTCTTGTGGATGTCTTATCCATAAGTGATAAAACCTGGACTTTGCAAGTAATGTGCAAAAGGGACTGAACTGTGTGGTGACCCAACAGTGATGCCAGTTACAGACACACACCCAGAAGAAGGAAGCCTTCCTTTGAGATGATGTGCCTATGGTTCCTGAGGTTACCTGCCCTCTTGCCTGCTGTAAGATGGACCAGCTCCCTAGCCCCATGAAGCACTGAAAGCCAGGCAGACACCATGCCAAGGCAGAAGACCAAAGACAAAGAGTTCAAACTCCATGAGGAGTTTCTCGTTGCACACGCAGGCAACATTCCCTTCCCCCACCCAGCCTCTCCTGGCTGAAGCTGCAGCCATAAGCTAATCAATGGACCACTTGGACTAACAATGACTCTGGCTTCATGAGTCATCATCCCTCCAGGTGCCACTGTCCTGCCCAGAGTTACTAGATCTCAATATTGCCCACTCCCTTAATCCCCTCCCCTTGAACCCAGCTCCTATCAGCATGCTTTTGGGGATGGACCAGCAAGAGGTGTGCCAGGGGATGTGGCCAGCCTAGACCACCCCCCAAGCCCCCTACAAAAGAGGGCAGCCAGCCCTCTCTCTCTCTCTCCTGACCTATATACGCACCCTACCTCCACGACTCTTGGTTTAGCGCTACCAGAGTCTCCACGTGTCTCTGCTGGTTTCAGGACATGACCCTATCCCTCATAGTCTTCCTTATTTTTCCTAAAGGATCGCTTCATCCCACTGAAGACAGGTAATGTATTACCCCTCAATGATTATCCTGCTAATGTGAATGTGCTATTCTTTTCTCTCTGATTTTCCTAGATCTGTGCAATTGTGAGTGTGTTTGTATTGTTGTATGCTCGTGATATAGCCTTTACTAAAAAGAACCATTTTATACTGAAATCAGTCTCTGAGTCTATTTCTGGTTTATCTGGAAGAAGCGGGACCCCTGTATACATAGGTGCTCGCTCCCTTATTTGCCTATCGTCCTGTGTAATATTATAATTCCCCATAGCAATCAATAATTCAAGGCAATTTGGCTAACACTCCCTAGAAGCTAAAATGACCAAACAGAGGCTATTGTTACTTTGGTCACCTTATGAGAAGTTAAAACTCACTGGAAAAGACAATAATGCCAGGAAAAGTCGAAGGCAGCAGGAAAAGAGGAAAACCCAACATGAGATAGATTGACTCTATAAATAGGGCTGTCAGTTCTGGGTTGGGAATTACCTGGAGATCTGGGGGGGTGGAGCCTGGGGAGGGCAGGGCTTGAGGAGGGGAGGGACCTCTGCAGGGTATAATGCCTTGGAGTCCACCCTCCAAAGCAGCCATTTCCTCCAGGGGAACTGATCTCTGTACTCTGGAGATCAACAGTAATAGCAAGAGATCTCCAGGTACCACCTGGAGGTTGGCAACCCTGTCTATAAAGGAAGCCACAGCCTTCAGATTGCAAGACATGCACAAGTCTGTTAAGGATAGGACGTTTTGGATAGGACGTTCATAGGGTCATGACTTGACGACATTCCACTCACGCACACAATAAATTGACTCAAAGTTTGAGGATGAATTGACTAAGATTTCTTTAACAACAGACCAATAGTAGATCTCCCCCCTCTCTCTCCACCCTGCAGTATTTAACCCCTCCTGACTGCAGGAGGTTACTTCCAGACACCTTTTTGCCTCAACTCTCTGCCTCTTTTGCAAACATTCTGACAGCATCGGTCGTTCCCGGGGCCGCTGGAATGTCCATGAGTCATGCCGCTTTGTCTTATCTGTTTCTGAGGCTTTGCCGCTCCAAATGCAACAATCACAGGCTGAGGTCAGAGGCAAAACGGCAGCACCCGCTCTGTTTCTGGTTCCCCTGAAGCAACTGCCACCCCCTGGTCCACACAGAGCAATGTGCACACCACAATTCTATGAGAGAATAGAAAAGCTGTGGAAAGTGATCTTTGGTGTCCCTCACTGGGCTTTTTTCAGCGTGTTTTTATGACAGCTGTTCTGCAACCCTGTGAGGTTCATATTAGAGTAGACAACACTGGATTAGGAAATTCTGGGAGATTTAGGGGTGGAGCCTGGGAGGGCGGGGTTTGGGGAGGGGAAGGACCTCAGCAAGATAAAATGACATAGATGCTACCCTCCGAAACAGACTAGGGCTGCTGGCAGGGGATGGCGGGTGAACTTACCGGGAGCAGGGAGGAATGCTGAAAATAAATGGGACGTGCCTACATCACCCGGAAGTGATCTGGGGACATCAGGGGGAATGCTCTGGTTTTGGGTAAAACTCTATGATAGAATTAGCTTCTACCATAGAGTTTTGTCCAAAACCAGCACATCACCCCTCTGTATTGCACTTATTTCTAACTTCTTGCCTGTTTTGGGCGGGTAATGGGGTGGTGGTGGAGAGGAGTGCCCCAAACTGGGGGATCCTCGCCCGCACTGGGGGTGGGGGTCTGGCATCCTTAGAACAGCCATTTTCTCCAGTGGAACTGATCTCTGCTATCCGGAGATCAGTGGTAATTCTGGGAGATCCCCAGGTTGCACCTGGAGATTTGCATCCCTAGTTCACATTGCCTTTAGGAACAAACACTTACTGATTGTTCATGTAGGGGACACCGGAAGAGCTACATGCCAAAGAGAAGCGGGAATAAGAGAAGGGTTTTCTTATTGATTACATGTAGGGTTGCCAAGCCAGCTAACTGTCATGGCAGAAGAAAGCGTGCACGCACGTGGGGGTTATATGTTACAAACGTCTACAATCAATCCCTGGAAGGGGGAAAAGGTAAAAAGAAGGCACCTGTCTTTTTTCTTTCTAGGGCGAATAATGCAGAGAAGTTATTTTTAATTAGCAACTGCATGGCTATTTCTTAGGGATTGCCAGGCCCCCTGCCCCACCGTGGTGGGAGGTGTTCTGTTGGCACCCCGGGTTGGCTGCTGCAGCTTTGAGCAGTGAGAGAAAAATAATTTAAAATATATTGAAAATGCCAATGTTGCAAGAGGGCCAACAGAACAATCAATCACCGTGTATAATTAAACAATTATTGTTTGTTCTTTTATATATGCCATGTGTGGATTTCAGTTATCAGCATGATTGCAAAAATAATTCTACAAAGCAAAGTATACAACTTAGCAGTACATTCAAAATAATAATACAGCTCCTAATTACAAAAACAAGCCAGACAAACGACGGAGTTCTAGTACAATATCCGTTTACGTGTCCTTCATCAGGTTTGTCCTTCTGTTGTTGTTTTTTCACAGGCATGAAGTGCTGCAAGCTGCAAAGGAGTACCATACTTAATACACCACCAAAAACATAAAGAAATCTCTAATGATACAGAGAAGCATATTACACTTTATAAACTCACCCATATTTCAAAATGCTAATTCTTATACACTTTTTGTTGTGCGCTACCGCACTTAGTTTCTAAGGTGCAACTGCTTACGTGGGAAACCTGTGACATTCTGCAGCTCTAGGAAACTCTAATCTTTTACCATAGAGTTTCTGGTGATTCCTTGAATGACATTATATCACTTCTGGTTTTCCTCAGAAGTGATGTCATGGCTCACGTGTTGCCAGCACCCGCCGTGTCCCCACCCCTCAAACTGCTGCCCGGCTAACCTACTTATTCCTTCTCCCATCTGCATTATGGTCTTGATCCAGACTGGGGGCTGTGGTGGAACAGTCCTGCTCTGACTTGCAGGCCCTGTTCCACCCTGCCCTCCAAGGCTTTCCCAACACCTGGAGGGGCTTTTCTCACTCTCTGGTCAACTGCCTCCACCACCTGAACTTTGTGGGAATCGTCCACTCGGAGGGTCAGGAGGACTCCCAGCTTCACTCCCAACTTCTTTTTTTTAATTTAACATTTTATAAACAATATCTATAATAAATTCTACTAACTTTACAAATTATCATTACAAAACACCAAATCTATAGGAACAAAGCAGTACCAGACATTACAAGTTATAAATTTTACACAATTATACTAGAATTAAAGTTTTTAAGTTATTTGTTGACCCTCCCAACTTCTGAGGCCTTGTCTCTGTGTCTCCTCCTACCCAGCGTCAGGTTACCATGGGGACAACTTACTGCCTTGTGCACCACTGGGGGAGTAGCCATTTGCCAACTGATGACCTTCCTCTTTCTCCTAGCATTCCTTCCAAGACAGTGGAGATCTATGTGACACAGAGAAACATTATCAGGATTTAAAAAAATTATAAAACATTTATTAATAATAAAATAATAAAATGTTCACAAATACACTTTTAGCACAGCACCAGCACCAGACTGAGCTAGGGTTTCATTGGAAGCGTTTGGGTTCTACTATTTTGGGAGAGGGAGAAAAATTTCTCTTTGTCAGCTCTCCACCCCGTGAATAATTTTTATAAACCTCTATCCTGTCCCCCACTTAGCCGTCTCTTTTCTAAATTGAAAAGTCCCAGACTCTTCAGCCTTTCCTCATAGGGAAGGTGCTCCAACCCCTTAATCATCTTGGTCTCCCTCCTCTGTACTTTTTCCAGCTCTGCAATGTCCTTTTGGCAATACAGTGACCAGAACTGAACACAGTACTCCAAATGAGGCCGCAGCATAGATCTATGCAGGGGTATTACAATATTGGCCATTTTATTCTCAGTCCCTTTCCTAACAATCCTTAACACAAGAGTTTGCCTTCCCCGCTCCCCAGCACTGCAGCACAATGGGTTGACATTTTCTTTGAGTTGTCCACTATGACCCCAAGATCTTTCCCCCTCTCAGTCTCAGCAAGTTCAGACCCCATCAGCCTATACATGAAGGTGGGATGGTTTGTCCCAGTGTACATCACCTTACACTTGCCAACGTGAAACTTCATTTGCCACATTGTCACTCACTCACCCAGTTTGTGGAGGCCCTCTTGGAGTGCCTCACAATCAGCCTTAGTCTTCACAATCCTGAATAATTTTGTGTCATCTGCATTTTATGACAGCGGCTTTCCTTCCATAGACACATACCCCAGAAAGAAGCAGCTGAGAAATATATTTTAGCTGCAGCTGTTCGATCACACCTACCTTATAAAGTCAGTGGGTGGCATCCCCCAGCCTGCAGGCATCAGGTATTCCCTGCCCTCTAGTTCTTCTGGGAGCTGTTTCCAATCCCCAGAAAGTTTATTCCTGAGGTCAAGGGACTTGTACGTACTGATAGTCATGCTGGTTATGAGATGGCAATGGAGGGGAGGAGCAGGAGGCAAAATTCCTCCAATCTTTCTCTTGTGTGAGTGCAGCTATTAGCATATATACCTCACTTGGCCCTGGAAACAAACTTTCCCAGAATCAGAAATGGCTTTGGGAGGAGGAGAAGACAGGGAAGATCCCAGTCCATCAATTTTTTTCTGCAGGTTGCAGGATCCAGGCAACTGAAGTATCAGAGAGGGAATGGACATGGGGCTGAATCTGGCTAGCTTTCCCCCTCAGTCTTGTCCAGTTGCCCTCCTTAACTACAGCTCCCATCCCCCATGGCATTTTTCAGTACAGGCACCATGATCCCCCGGGTAACTTGTTGGTGGTCAAAGGGGACCCCCCTCCTCTGTTTTTCACCAACAAAAAACCTTATTGGATCCAAGGCATGAAGTACTTTGAAAGCTTAAAAACTGCTATGTAAATACTCAGTCACATAGGGATGCCAGCCTCCGGGTGGGACCCGGGGACCCCTTGGAATTACAGCTGATATCCAGACTACAGAGATCAGTTCCCCTGGCTGTTTTGGAGGGGGGAGTCTATGGCGTTATATCCCGCTGAGGTCCCTGTCCTCCCCAGGCTCCATCTCCAAATCTCCAGGGGTTTTCCAGCCTGGATCTGGCCACCATACACCCCACCCCCCAAATCCCTACCAGTGACAAGGGGAGACCCGGTGATCTAACTAAGTGCTTGGTTCAGAGGCCCTGTGGAACCATCCTTTAACTGAACGTGGGCTAACATTGGTTAATTAGGCGACACAGGAACACACAGGAAGCTGCCTTATACTGAATCAGGCCTTTGGTCCATCCAAGTCAGTATTGTCTACTCAGACCGGCAGCAGCTCTCCGGGGTCTCACACAGAGGTCTTTCACATCACCTACTGCCTGGTTCTTTTGACTGGAGATGCTGGGGATTGAACCTGGGACCTTCTGCATGCCAAGCAGATGCTCTGCCGCTGAGCCATAGCCCCTCCAACCAAGTCCAACCAAAACCTGGAGTCAGTTTGTTAATCACAGTCATAACTATGGGTTTGCATGATATATGAACATAGATTCCTGGCTTGTTCAGTGCCACCATTGCCGCAGTGCATGTTGGGATATGTAGGAAACAGTGAAAGCAATGAAACCAGAATCTACTAAGGCAAACCAGGGTTTGAACAATGATCTGTGAAATAAGATAAACCATGGTTCGGGTAAAGTTCGAGCCAAGCGGCACCTTTAAGACCAACAAAGTTTAATTCTGGGTACAGGCTTTCTTGTGCGCGCGCACCCAACGTGTTGGTCTTAAAGGTGCCCCACTGGACTCAAACGTTGTTCTGCTGCTTCAGACCAACCTGTCTACCCACCTGAATCTTCATGATTTAGGTAGCCGCTTTTCAGGGAGAAAAGTGGAATATATATATATATTATATATATATTAATGTTGTGTCATTTGGAATACTGTGTACAGTTCTGGTCACCACATCTCAAAAAGGATATTATAGCATTGGAAAAAGTACAGAGAAGGGCAACTAGAATGATAAAAGGGTTGGAACACCTTCCCTATAAAGAAAGGTTAAAATGCTTGGGGCTCTTCAGCTTGGAGAAATGACGGCTGAGGGGTGACATGATCGAGGTTTATAAGATTATGAATGGGATTGAGCAGGTTGAGAAAGAAGTACTTTTCTCCCTTTCTCACAATACAAGAACTTGTGGGCACTCCATGAAATTGCTGAGCAGTCGGGTTAGAACAGATAAAGGAAGTACTTCTTCATCCAAAGAGTGATTAACATATGGAATTCACTGCCACAGAAGGTGGTGGCAGCTACAAGCATGGACAGTTTCAAGAGGGAATTAGATAAACCTATGGAGCAGAAGTCCATCAGTGGCTATTAGCCACAGGGTATAGATGGGAATTCTCAGTCTGGGGCAGGTGATGCACTCTATTCTTGGTGCCGGAGGGGGCAGCAGTGGGAGGGCTTCTAGTGTCCTGGCCCCACTGCTGGACCTCCTGATGGCACCTGGTATATTTTGGCCGCTGTGTGACAGAATGTTGGACTAGATGGGCTATTGGCCTGATTCAACATTGGCTTCTCTTATGTTCTTATGTTCTTACTGTTAGGAGTTCCCTCTTGCCTGTCTGATACCGCTTTATTTCCTTCATCCCTTTCTCGCTGAGACTCCAGGCAGATTGCAATGGTTTTAAAGTGATAAAAACTATACGAGAAATGTAAGCTAAACTAAACAGTTTTGCGATGAACCGTGTCCATTAAAGAAATTATTATTATTATTTTTCTGGAAACCATGAATCACAGCACATGTGTTCACTATTTGTCAGGGTCACCATGGCGAAGAAGGCCTCTCCACGCTTAGCAACAATGCTTTCGTTATGAAGAGTCGGGGGGGGGGCCCTTACCACACAGCCGGCTTTGCTGTCCTGCCAAGTCCCATAAACCTGTCATTATGAACTATGACAGGCTGAGAGATCAGAAGGTAAAACTCTGGAGCTGATACGGTTATTAGATGTTAATCCACTGAGTGTGCGTGTCAGCTGCAAGGCTCCTCCGGTGCTAAAAAAAAACAACCACCCTACAATGGAAAGATGTCAAGTATTAAATTATATTCTTGCCAGGATAGAGGAGGGGCGGATACAGCATGTCTCCCGTAACCTTATGTCATAAATCAAGCAGCATGTGACTACTGGTGTTCTGTGCACATGAGTGCCGTCAAGTAGCGACCAACTTATGGGGACCTGTGTTCCCTCTAAGCTGAGTTAGTGGGAGCTGGCTCACCGTTTTTTAGCCTCCGGCTCACACATTGTTGTCTTAGCTCAGGAAGGAGGGCTCCAGAGCAAACTAATTTATGCAGCAGCCAAATCGCTCACTCACAACTTTAATGCCAGTAGCTCACAAAGGAGAATTTTTTGCACACAAGACTCCACAGCTTAGAGGGAGCATTGGGGGGAACCCCACTAAAGAACTCCAGTTTGGTGTAGTGGTCAGGAGCACGGACTCTAATCTGGGAGAACCAGGTTTGATTCCCCACTACTCCACATGCAGCTGCTGGTGTGATCTTGGTTCCCTCACAAGTTCTCTCAGAGCTGTTCTCTCAGGAGCAGTCCTTGAAAGAACTCTTTCAGCCCCACCTTCCTCATAGGGTGTCTGTTGTGGGGAGGGGGAGGGAAAGGAGTTTGTAAGCCGCTCGGAGATTCTTTTGGGTAGTGTTATGTCCGCTGACCACCAGTAGGCGATAGTGACATTTACCAGAGCTTGGAGCTCAAAAGACAATAGGGACTAGGATCCTGAAACCTCAAGCAGTCACCAATAGGAACCTTGGCAGGAAGTTTAAACCCACCAATGGGACCTGGGGGTGGTCCACGGGGACTGTATATAGTTGACCATTGGGCCGGTATTTTCTGTTCTGTTGTGTGTGCTAGTAAACCATCACGCTGTGTCCTGGTTCTTCATGCATCGAACCCGCTACACAACAGGTAGTGAAAGGCGGTGTATAAATCCAGTCTCTTCTTCTTCTACTGCTGCTGGGCTTTCAAAACACGTGAGAAGTAGATGTGGTTTGCCATCTGCTTCCTCTGCAGAGTCTTCCTTGGTGATCCCGTGTCCAGGTACCAACCCTGATTAGCTTCTGAGATCTGATGCGATCAGGCTATACCATGCAGCCTTCCCTCCCCAGCTGGTGTTCTACTTTTAAAAAGCACAGCCTTTTCAGATTATGTGATCCTTGGGCTGCCAGCTCTAGTTCAAAAGTACTTGGAGATTTGAGGGTGGAGTGTGGGAGAGTGAGGTTTTAGGGAGGGGCGGGACCTTGGAAGGGTATATTATGGCTGTACAATTCCACCTCCCAAAGCAAGCAGCCGTTTTCTCCAGGAGGAGTGGAACAAATGTGTTAAATAAATAAATACACAATGAATAAACCATTTATGTAGTCTGGAGGTCAGTTGTAGCTCTAGGAGAGCTCCAGCACCCAGCTGGAGGTTGGCAACCCTATGGGATCCACCTCTCCAAAAGGGAAGGGGGCATGGCTCGGTGGTAGGGGACGTGATTTAGTCCTAGAAAATCACCTGTTCAGTCCTGTCTCTCGTTAGAAAGGATATAAGGTAGCCCTGTTGGGAAAGACCCCTCTTTGCCCGACACCCTGGAGACAGACTTTGCCCAAGAGAGCTTTTTCTGTTCATGACACATCCTTAGTTCTTATTAATCTCAATGGCCTCGCCCTACCTTGTCTTTCTGCATAGCTGAACACATGACGTTGCCTTATACCGAATCAGACCATTGGTCCATCAAGATCAGTACTGTCCACTCACATGGGTAGTGGCTCTCCGAGGTCTCAGGCAGAGGTCTTTCCCATCACCTTCTGTCTGGTTCTTTTGAGACGCTGGAGACTGAACCTGGGACCTTCTGCATGCCACTTGAGCCACAGCCCATCCAATATAGCCCCCCAATATAACCCTGTCCACGAACTGGGTTCCTCCAGCTCTACTGCCTTCCTCACTCTCTCTAGTTTTCCTAAATGCCTTTGCTTGTTCTTCCTTGCTGCCTCATATGCCTGATCTCTCATGTAGGAACATCCTCCCAGAATGCCTCTCATTTTCCAACTCTGTACTAACAAGAAACCAGTTTCCCCCTCTTAAATTCCCAATGATTCATGGACTGCAGCTCTGGACAGCCACCATTTGACTATCCCCTGGTTGAAAGATTATTTCAGGCATCCACGATGATCTCAGATGACCAATGGATACAGCTGGTTGAACAAATAAGATTATCATCTCCCATTCCCCCCACAATTAAATCCAAACTCTTTGCCGATCCTGTTAACTGATCCTCCAAAGAACATCAGTATATCCTGGCAAAGAGGATTATCCTTTGCCGGCTCATTGGAGCTGAGAACAGAACAAGGGCAGTAATCTTCATGAAAAAAGGACACTGCCACAATTCCCGAGAACTAAACAAATTTGCTTTCCATTAGCAGACTCAACAACCGGTTGTCTGAATTGAAAATACCGTGTCGGTCTGCAGTAAAACAGCTAGATTCCAGTCCAGTAGCAGACCCAAAAAGATTTTTGGGGCATAAGATTTTGAGAGTCAAATCTCCCTTCTTCAGATACAAATCTGGAATGGAGATTTGATTCCCCACTCCTCCACATGCAGGTGCTGGTGTGACCTTGGGTCAGTCACAAGTTCTCTCAGAGCTTTTCTCTCACGAGCAGTCCTCAAAAGAGCTCTCTCAGCCCCACCTACCTATTCTTTATATATATTCTATAAAAGACAAAAACAAAACTCACAAACATACATACAAAATGGGGATTATGGTTACATCATTAAATTGTCTATTTAGTTACCTTGTACAATGTCTCATTATATTTTTAACTTGTTCCGCCTTGTATTTTTATATAAATCTTTTGCATATGATCAAAAATATAGTTCTTATTTGCTTCTAGATAGGTTGTAGGTCGATATGTTTTATTTATTGTTATTCTTCAATGCATTTATAGAATCTTCTCAAAGCTTCCTTCAGTTTGTCCTCTTAACATTAAAGTTTATTTGTTCATCTCTGCAATTTTAATCATTTTATTTATAATTTCTTCTCTTGAAGGTACCTCATTTCTTCTCCAGTATTTAGCATAGAGTATTCTTGCAGACTCAACTGTGTGACTGGACAACAATTCTTGCAGTTGTCACTACATGTATAATAAGATAGGAATCTTGCTTTTTACAGTTTTCTGGTAATATATTCAATAGAAACAGTTCTGGTACATAAGGTATAGTACTTTTTAACATTTTTTGTAATATTTCATGAATTTAAGACCAATATTTTTTAACTCTATCACATGTCCACCACATATGAAAAAAAGAACCAGCATTTTTTTGACATTTCCAACAATCATTTAATAGGTTAGGGTAAACTTTGATAATTTATCTGGAGTAATATACCATCCATAAAACATTTTATAAATATTTTCTTTATATGAAATTGCTTTAGTAATCTTTACTTTTTTCCCCCTCACCGGGTGTCTGTTGTGGGGAGGGGAAGGGAAAGGAGTTTGTAAGCCGCTCTGAGACTCCTTTGGGTAATGAAGGGCGGGGTATAAATTCATCCTCCTCCTCCTCCTCTTTCGTGGCCATTTTTCTTCACTGATATGCTTGAGTCTAGAGACAGTACATCCATATGGGCATTATGTATGATATCTAAATGGACACAAAATAGAAGGCCATGTAGAGAATGAGAGGACAAAGTAGGAAAGAGAGGAGGAGACAGAGGGCAGCTCCGAGGTTAAGACAAAGAGAGGCATCCCATTCAAGGAGAGCACACCTATGCACACTGAGAGTGATATAGCGCCCCCCCCCCAAATGCACGCTGAGTCGCTCACTCCAACAACAACAACATGTGCACGCGTGCACACACACACACACACACACACACCTTGCTCCAGGCCACAAAATGCTTCAATCAATCTGTTAGCTTTCAAGGTGCCACAAGGTACCCTTTTTAATTTTGCTTCCTCAGGAGGTGGTGGGCTCTCCTTCTCTGGAGGTTTTCAAACACAGGCTAGATGGCCATCTGACAGCAATGCTGATTGTGCGAATTCAGGCAGATCACGAGAGCGAGGGGGGCAGGAAGGGTTTCATCAGTGCTTCGTTCTTGTGGCCCTTTCTGACATGCCCAGGGAAATGCTGATTGCCACTTTGGGACCAGGAAGCAATTTTTCTCCAGGCCAGTTTGGCTGGAGATCCTGGAGGTTTTTTGTCATCTTCCAGGTGTGGAACAGCAGTCACTGTGGATGTGTGGAGGGAGGTATTTGTGAATTTCCTGCATTGGGCAGGGGGTTGGACTAGATGACCCTGGAGGTCCCTTCCAACTCTATGATTCTATGACTAATAGGTAACCCCATTGGAATGAGTGCACACAATTGTCTCTCCAGTTTCAGCAGAGAAGAAGGCATTTTGTTCAAAAGCAGGCTTATCACGCGATCTCTGTACTTCCATTGTAGCAGAAAAGCTGCTGTGTGAACATTTTTACATAACAATCACACATCACTCCAGTGTACTCTACAGAGCGAGGCCTCGAACGTTCAACCACAGGACCATGCAGTATGCAAAACACTGTCATCCTTTGGATGACCTTGTAAGCTCAACACACTGCACAAGCACAGAAATTGGCACAGAAATCAACATCCTGAGAACTCTGGCTTTTGGTTTTTATTTTAAAAGGTCAAGTTTCTAGTCCTTCAGAATGCAAAGTGCGCGGGCAATACGTGGGGGGATCTCAGATGGGTGTGATTTTCACAGGGCAGAACTCCAGAGTTCCTCCTAACCCAGCTCTTCACACCTCTTCATCTCCTGTAAAATCAGAACAAATCATGCAGACACAAGCATTTTGCATTTCTGCAAGGGAAGGAGGGCCAAGTCATCTGAGTCTGAGGAAAGCAGGTGAGAAAAGATTCTCAGTAAACATAAAAAAACAAACAAACTGTTGAATGAAATGAAGCTGAATCCTTCATTGTGAAGTTTTAAAGCAACTGTGGTGGGTTACTATCCTAATACCACTTATTAGCTCAGTTTATTAAATCAGTACAGGTTTTATTCTCGCACAGACTTCCTGGGCTCTGAGTTGGGTTGCCAATGACCAGGTGGGGCCTGGAGAACTCCTGGGATTACAACTGAACTCTGGACTACCAAGATCACTTCTCTTGGAGGAAATGGCCGCTTTGGCGGGCAAGACTGTATGGTGTACCATAGTCCAGGAGAAACCGAAAACCTAGATTAACATCACATCCCTGCTGGGATTCCCCCCAGGTTCCACCCCCAAATATCTGGGCATTTCCCAATCCTGGAGCTGGCAACCCTAGCTCTAACACATGAATGTTGACACTGGATTAAAAATCTGTCAGTCTCTAAGGTGCCACAAGACTCCGTTTATTTTTGCTGCAGCAAAACAACACAGTCCGCCGAAGGTGTTTTGGTGCCGTGCATGAACTGTGACTCCCCCCTCATTAAATAAGGAGGAAAGTAGGAAGTCTGGAATGGATATTTTACTGACTGGGCATTCAAAATGAACAATGTGAAAGAAAAACAGATAAGCTCTTCAGAAGCCAGTTTGGTGTAGAGTTTAGGAGGGTGGACTCTAATCTGGGAGAACCGGGTTTGATTCCCCACGCCGCTACATGCAGCAGCTGGTGTGACCTTGGGTCAGTTACAAGTTCATTCAGAGCTGCTCTCTCACAAACATTTCTTGGGAGAGCTTTCTCAGCCCCACCAACCTCACAGCACAGGGTGTCTGTTGTGGGGAGGGGAAGGGAAAGGAGATTGTAAGCCACTCTGAGACTCCTTCGGGTAGTGAAGGGCAGGGTATAAATCCAATCTCCTCCTCCTCCTCCATGTTCCATCATGGCAGCTACTGAGGAATACAGTCAACAGATGTGGAGATTCTGGTGGTGGAAAGTGCTGTCAAGTCACGGTTGACTTATGGCAACTTCATGGGGTTTTCCAGGCAAGAGATGTTCAGAGGTGGTTTCCCATTGCCTGCCTCTGTGTCGCAACCCTGGGCTTCCTTGGTGGTCTCCCATCCAACTACTAACCTGGGCTGCCCCTCCTTAGCTTCTGAGATCTGATGAGATCAGGCTAGCCGGGGCTATCCAGGTGAGATTCTAGAATCCAGTTAATGCCAGGCTTCTCTTCAAGCCAGCCCAGAAATCTTGCCTTTTGGGCACCCCTTGGTGGTTTCCTAGGTTTGTTGAGTGGTCAGGCCTGCCTTGAGTACAATGACCCATCTTGAACAATCTCCTTAATATTTAAGGGATGCCACTGTTTTCAACACGAACATGTTCATCGGTCTGAGATTGAAGGTGTTGGTCAGACATGAGCCAATCAACCAGCCTGCACGGTTCACGCCGGAGAGCCGTGAAGCCTCCCAAACAGGTTTGCACGTTTTGGCAAAACTGCATGTGTATGAAGATGCTGTGGATCCACACTGATTGGCAGCCAGTAGATTCACGAAGAACAGACTTGGACTTAACAGCAAAGGGCCGGATTTAATTAAAACACAGCATTTATTTAAGACGGATTTATATGACTGGTGACTGATTTAATTGCCCATTTAAGCAATTACCTGATGAGCAGAGCATGAAGAAGAAGAGGAAGAGGAAGAGGAGGAGGAGATTGGATGTATACCCCACCCTTCACTTGGAGTCTCAGAGCAGCTTACAAACTCCTTCCCTTCCCCTCCCCACAGCAGACACCTTGTAAGGTAGGCGGGGCTGAGAGAGCTCTTTGGAGGACTGCTCTTGAGAGAACAGCTCAGAGAGAACGTGTGACTGTCACAAGGTCACACCACCAGCTGCATGTGGAGGAGTGGGGGAATCAAACCCAATTCTCCCAGATTAGAATCTGCACTCCTCACCACTACGCCAAACATAGTGAGGACTGATTGGCGGTGGTTGAACTGAATCCAGCTGAAAGAGAGCATGCATGCACAAAAATCCAGTTGTGCTGTACTGCAGAGTTAGGAAGCAATACAGTGACACATCCTGCCGAACAGCCATGAACAGGCTGCCAAACAGTCGAGATGATAATCTAAAATGCAGCTCCCTGTTCACATCCAGTGAACGGGGGAATGAACTGCTGCTTGGATGGTTCAAACATCCCTAGTGATAACTGCTGCTGTATTCTTGTGACACTTTTAAGAAAATAGTCTTGGAGCTCTGCACATGGAACTCCCACTTTCAGTAACAGTTCCTGTGGGGTATTAGAATAGTCGCAGTCATAACTATGGGTTTGCATGATATATGAACATAGATTCCTGGCTTGTTCAGTGCCACCATTGAATGGGATTGAGCAGGTTGAGAAAGAAGTACTTTTCTCCCTTTCTCACAATACAAGAACTCGTGGGCACTCCATGAAATTGCTGAGCAGTCGGGTTAGAACAGATAAAGGAAGTACTTCTTCACCCAAAGAGTGATTAACATATGGAATTCACTGCCACAGGAGGTGGTGGCAGCTACAAGCATGGACAGTTTCAAGAGGGAATTAGATAAACATATGGAGCAGAAGTCCATCAGTGGCTATTAGCCACAGGGTATAGATGGGAATTCTCAGTCTGGGGCAGATGATGCACTTTATTCTTGGTGCCGGAGGGGGCAGCAGTGGGTGGGCTTCTAGTGTCCTGGCCCCACTGCTGGACCTCCTGATGGCACTTGGTATTTTTGGCCAGTGTGTGACAGAGTGTTGGACTGGATGGGCCATTGGCCTGATTCAACATTGGCTTCTCTTATGTTCTTATGTTCTTATGTTAGCCCTAAATAGGTGCTTGACCCAACCCCGACTCTGCAGTTTTGGCAGTCCTGGTAGGGAGTGAAAACAGGATATTTGTCAGCATACCGTACCTAGTGCCACGGTGCTGAGTGAGCATAGGATACAGACAGCGTCAGTGGTGCCAGTGCCACAGTGGTATTAACCCTGCTCCAGTGCCCAGGCTTCGGGATGAACAGCCCATTGCCTTGCGTGCCCCAGATGTGTTTGGTTTTCTATGCCTGAGCTCTTGTCACACAAGACTAGACTGGAGGAAGTCAACCCGTTCCTTTACGGTAAGCCAACTTCCTCCTCTAGTTCTCTCTAATTGCATCTCCACGCTTTCTTCCTGTGGGTAATGAAAGAGTGTAGAAATGATTTCTTCACACACAGTGCCCAGTTGTGAGCAGCCTGGAATATTTTAATGGCTCAAAGTCTTTCCATCTGGGGGACCTTTTTTCTTCTGCCTGGTATAGTGGACCAAGGGCCACACACTTACGTGGTAGGGAGCCGTAACAGGTCTCTTCATCCTGTTGCGATGATCCGAAATGCAGTGGCTGTAGAGTCCCAGCGACAACCACTCTGATTCTCTGTTGGAGCTGAAGGAAGCTTCTCTTGTTGAGAGCGACTGTAGTGCAGTGGTTAGCTTACTGATAATTAGGTAATTATGTTGTACAAAACACCTCCTTTAATTTAAGCTACAGAGTTGCAAACTATAGCCTAGGGCAGGGATCCTCCACCTTTCTGAGCCTGCAAGCAGCTTTGGAATTCTGACACAGGGTGGTGGGCACAACCCTAAAATGGCTGTCCCAGGAGGCGGGGCCAAATGACAAAATGACTGCCACAAGAGGAGGAGTCAACCGCAAAATGTCAGGGAGGGAGGTCATGCGTAACTCTAAACCTCACTTGACCCTGCTCACTTTCTGCCTCACTTGACCCCGCTCACTTTCTAAAATCACTTGACAGGCACCAGAAAAGGTGTTGGTGGGTGCATGGCGCCCACGGGCACCACGTTGGAGACCCCTGGCCAAGACATCCAGTCTGAAGAAGAGAGCTGTTGAACATGAAAGCTTGCACACTACCTTATGATCTTTGGTCCTCTTAATAAAAGTATTTCAAACTATCCTCCTTGAGATTATGTTGCCATTTCTATATTTCACAACCTTATATCCTGCTATTCCCCACCCCACCCCGGACCAAAGTGACAGGGCGGAACGGTTTGCATTCCACTCCAACCTCTTATTTTTGCATCATTTTGCAACTTTGCAATGTTTGTTTTTAGTGTAATTTATTTTAATTGTGCTATCGGTGAGGGAGGAAGTAAACGTGCATTGTGGGATTAAGAATAAAACAGCCAACACTGTAATGCCCCTGTATACACATTTGGAATACTGTGTACAGTTCTGGTCACCGTATCTCCAAACAGACATGGCTGAGCTGGGAAAAACAATACAGAGGAGGGCAACCAAGATGATTAGGGGGTTGGTTGGAGCACCTTCCCTATGGAGAAAGGCTGAAGAGTCTGGGATTTTTCCGTTTGGAAAAGAGACGACTAAGGGGGGGGACATGATAGAGGTTTATAAAATTATGCATGGAGGGTGGAGAGAGTTGACGATGCGATCGCACACACTAAATTCCACACACACGCTCTTCCACCAGGCGTTCGATTAGGAGCCGCCACTGACGCATGTGTCCACCGGAACATCCCACGGCCCTATGAAACACCGTTGGATATTGCCTTCCGCCACTGGATTGTATGCTGAATGCCGCCATCACCTGTATTGTTCTTACTAGCACTTTATGATGTTTATCTGAATTTTATTGTATTTATTGTTCTATTGCATTTTAATGTCTGTACGCTGCTGCCTTGAGCCAATTTGCCTGGCAAAGGCAGGATATAAATTGAAATAATAAACAAATAATAAATATAAACAATCCACTTTCAATCCACTTCCAATGCCCTTTCCAACTGGATTTTGCCAATTCACACAGTAAGAATCCAGTTGGAAAGTGCATTGGAAGTGGATTATTATTTAGTGGGTGTGACTGCATGGCCAAAGAGAACTTTTCCTCCCTCTCCCAAAATACTAGAACTCGAGGACATCCAACGGAACTCATGGGCGGTAGATTCAAGACAGCCAAAAGGAAAACACTTCTTTATACAGTGAGCGATTAAAATGTGGAATCAGCTGCCAGAAGATGTGCACAATTGATTTTGCTTTGCACATGCATGCAGTAATGCTCATGTTCCATCCAAGGCATGTACAGCTGGATGTGTTGTTTAAACCCCACTTTTATCCAGGTATCAATCCCAGGTTCTGTTTGCAAAGTGAACGCTTGGCTCTTTCTTACAAATAGATGTACTCCCACGTTCACTATAACAGCATGGTGTAGTGGTTAAAGTGTTGTACTAGGATCTGGGAAAGCCAGGTTCGATTCCCCAATCCTGCCATGGAAGCTTGCTGGGTGACCTTGGGCCAGTCACACACTCTCAGCCTAAACCTACCTCGCAGGGTGGTTGTGAGGATAAAATGGAAGAGAACCATGAAAGCTGCTTTGGGTCCCCATTAGGGAGAAAGGTGGGTATAAATAAAGAAACAGTCACATGAACAGGACTGGAGGAGGAGTGGTTTATCATTACCTGAAGAATTTCATGGCTAGCAGGGATTCAACCCCCAGGTCTCCCCAATTGTGGACCTTCACTCTCACCACCACTGCACCACACTGCCCGTGCCAACAGTCACTTTTGAGTCCTCCAAGCATCCCCAGTAACGTTTTGCGAGGCAGACAGAAATGGGATTCAATGGGCACAAGACACAACGCCGTTCCCTCAAAATGAACATGCCTCAGAGTATTTTTTCTCTTTTTGCTTACTTATATATATCCAGCTGGCTTATAGCAGTCCCTGTGGGGTTTTGCTTTCCTGCACTTCATGACCCCGGTATTCCTTCTTGGTCTCCCTTCCCAATACTGATCACTGAGTGAGATCTTTATTTAGGTAGCGAGTTCTGCCCATGTGGTAGTGATGGGAAATGCTGTCAGGTCACAGCCAGCTTACGGCGACACATCATGCGGTGTTCAAGGCGAGAGGTTTGCTATTGCCTGCCTCTGCATAGCGACCTTGGACTTCCTTGGAAGTCTCCCATCCAGATCCTAACCGGGGCCAACCCTGCTTAGCTTCCAAGATCTAGCGATCTTGGGCTAGCCTGGGCAATCCAGGTCAGGACCCCCAGCACACACGGATTTTTAAAAGAATGGTCCTCTGTTAGTGGAGACACACCCACACATTTGCACACAGCCACACGCAGTGCCGTATTCAGATCTTTTTGTCAGCAGCAAAAACAGGATTTCCATTCTAAGGGAGCGGGGCTGGGCATTTGCATCTCTTTGGCAGCTTTCAGTAATTGCACATCATCCCAATGTTACTATCCCTGGGTTGCAACTGCTATTCAAATGATCGGGAAATGGCTACTTTATACCGAAGCTCCATTTAAGTAACAAAGGGAGAGATTAGCCAATCCCTCGTCTTGTTCTGTTTTCATAAACTTCCTCCTTTAAAAAAAAAAATTGCCATCAGCTTTGACGGCGCCTGAAGGGCACCAGTTTTGTGGGGTTTTTTTTTAACTATTAGCCACACTTCGACACCCTCCAGTTCCTTTTCTGCAAGCTGGGGGTTGCTAGCACAGTATCTGGTCTTCAAGAGAAACACACCCACCCTCCGTGTCTTTGATAGCCATCGGACAGGAGGATTTTCGTTCAGGGCATCTTATCCCATCACTGTAGTCTTAGAACAGAAGACAGTGGATTTCCAAACCTTTCTGGGTTTTGTCCTGAGCACACAGTCATAGACAGAGTTATCATTCCGACGGGATAGAATGAAGGGACTTTCTCCTTCGTCCGCACGTCAGACCACGTTCTCATGCTGTACAGAGCCAGCAGCACCCAGGGGATTGTTGGTGCCGAGGTTCCCGACAGTGTGTGCCTTCTACACTTCATTCATTTGAACGTTGATTATTTATGTCTACCCTGCCTTTTGTATTGGCTCAAGGCAGCTAACAGATCACAATTTAAACCCTATAGGAATAAGATAGAACCCCAAATCTCCCCCCGCCCCTCCCCAAAGATGGTGGCGGTTGTGGAAAGTGCCCTTGAGTCACAGCTGATTTGTGGTGACCCCCTGGGGTTCCCAAGGCATTCAGAGGTGGCTTGCCATTGCCAGACTCTGTGTCGCAACCCTGGGCTTCCTTGGTGACCTCCCATCCAAACACGAGCCAGTGCTGACCTTGCTTAGCTTCTGAGATTGGGCTGTCCTGGGCCATCCTGGTCTGGATCTATAAGATACCTGTAGTCTATACCCCGTTAGAAGTCTTGGCAAATTAAAATGGCCTCGCAGAGCCTTCTCAAAATGTCTAGAGATGGCACCCGCCTCACCTCCTCGAGGACCCCCTTCCATAGGGTGGAACCTATGATAGAAACAGCCCTGTCTCACACACACGATCGAGGTCTTTCTCGACCTGCTCTATCCCATGCATAATCTTGTAAACCTCGTAAGAACATAAGAACATAAGAGAAGCCAATGTTGAATCAGGCCAATGGCCCATCTAGTCCAACACTCTGTCACACAGCGGCCAAAATATACCAGGTGCCATCAGGTGGCCCCACTGCTGGACCTCCTGATGGCACCTGGTATATTTTGGCCGCTGTGTGACAGAATGTTGGACCAGATGGGCCATTGGCCTGATTCAGCATTGGCTTCTCTTATGTTCTTATGTTCTTATGAGGTTTACAAGATTATGCATGGGATACAGCAGGTTGAGAAAGAAGTGCTTTTCTCCCTTTCTCACAATATGAGAACTCGTGGGCATTCCATGAAATTGCTGAGCAGTCGGGTTAGAACAGATAAAAAACAGTACTTCTTCACCCAAAGAGTGATTAACACATGGAATTCACTGCCACAGGAGATGGTGGCGGCTACAAGCATGGACGGCTTCAAGAGGGAATTGGATAAACATATGGAGCAGAGGTCCATCAGTGGCTGTTAGCCACAAGGCATAGACAGGAACTCTCAGGCTGGGACAAGCGATGCTTGGTATTCTTGGTGCTGGGGGGGCAACAGTGGGAGAGCTTCTAGTGTCCTGGCCCCACTGCTGGACCTCCTGATAGCACCTGGTATGTTTTGGCCACTGTGTGACAGAGTGTTGGACTGGATGGATCATTGGCCTGATCCAACATTGGCTTCTCTTATGTTCTTATGTATATCTGGAAGACCTGGATTCGAATCCCCACTCATGCCACAGAAGCTTGCTATACACCCCAAATGTAGCCAGTCCTAATGCGTTTCTGCTGTTGGGTGTGGCCTATTATGCTAATGAGTTTCTGCTGGGCATGGCCAATACAGGAGCCAGCTGGAACTCCGTTCCTGTGCGTTCCTGCCCCCAAATAGCCCTGCTTTTTCAGCCCTGGCACCGGCCTGGTGGAACACTCTTTCCAGCTGAGATCCAGGCCTTTCCAGCTGAGATCCAGCTGAGATCCAGCAGTTCCCCAGGGCCTATGAGACAGAGAACAGCGACGGGTTCCGTCTTTGATTGGCCTCTCCTATCTCCTTCCCCTTTTAGACTAGACAGACTATACACCACTCCCAAGTTTTACGCCGTCTTTTATTATACTGTTAGTTTATGATATAATGTATTATATTATATTTACTGGACACAGGGAGAACGGAATACGAGTCCAATAAAATAAATAAATAACAATAACAACAAACAGAAGGGTGGGAGTGGAAGGCAAGATAGATAAGATGGGTTTTTTTAGTTGATGCCAGGCAAGCTGAATAAAGGGTGACAACGGTCTGCTATAAGCCACCATGGGAAGCTGCACTTGCCAGGTGACCAGCAGGCACGGTGCTGAAAGTGTTAATGCCACCACTGGCCGCTTGGTCAGCAGGGACATTGGCCTCCCCCCAGGACCCTCCCTTAGCTTCATCTCCACTGCCAGTGGCTCGGGACCCCACATTCCTCCCCAAGGCACCCCCGAAGACCCCACCCCGTCCACCCCAAAATCGATCCCTACCTCGAAATAAAATAAAATAAAAGCATCGTGAAAAGCTGTAATTTCTTTGTGATGTCTGAATGCAGCCTCCCTTGAACAGCCCGTTAAGCAGTCACGGCAAATGACGTTGCAAATGAGAACCTGCAATGTGCACATGGCGATATAGGTGTATGAAATTTGAATCCATCTTTTTTTCTTCTGCCTCTCAAACACATGCACCCATCAATAAGCCCTGGAAATAAAGAAAGAGTAGACAGGAGGTGCGCCCCACCTCAACAGTTCAGAAGCCGATGATGAGCATGCAACATTTCTGGACTGTACAATGTATTTTTTTTAAAAAAAATGCACTTCTCTGTTTAGACTTAGCAGGATGAATATTAAACAAAATCTGCCAGTTCCAGTTCCTGGTGCCGGGAACAAACGCTGCTTCCCATCTGATACTCTCTGCCTTTCAGGAGTATTCTTAGAAATGGTTCTTGATGCTGTACCTTTTGAATGAGTGATTCCTGCTCAGATGTGGACTAATAGTCGGGGGTGGGGGGTGGAGGAGCAAAAGAAAGCAGGCGCTTTGTGATGTAGGCAGAATACTTCTAGCAAAGTTTATAGATGTTACAGGGCTTCAACTTGGTTGGCAGAGACAGATGAAGCTGTTTGGGAAGGGGGGGAAGAAAAAGTATGTGAGTTTGTGTATTCCAGCTGTCTCTAATCCACCTTTGAAATCATGGAATTCAGCAACAATCATTGTTTACTGGCGAAATGCCAACCGTTAATTTATTTATTGAAAACATATCCCACTGTATCCCTTCACACTTAAGGCAGCTAACTCTACGATGCCAGGACACAAGACCAGAAAACATAACCATCCAAGTAACAAGATTTTTAAAAGAAAGATGCACAGATTTTTTGAAAAGCGCATTGAATTAGAAAGCACACATTAGCAATTTGAAAGGGTACAGAATTTAAAATGCACATTAATAAAAGAGTGTTGAATTTAAAAGCACAGAATTTTTTTAAAAGATGCAATCGTTTACTACAGTCGTAGACCAGCAGACTAAAACATACATGGGCAAATCACACAATCAAGAATACACAAAAGTGAGCTTTTCTGCATTCTCATTTTATTCCCTGCTAAATTCCTCTTTCCTGAGGGGGGGTGTCTGTTCCTCATGTGTTTTGCTCCCTCTAGTGGTCGATTTGATATCACGCAGGTTTATTTCCAGCATGTCTCCCTGCAGTTTAAATCTGAAGGGAGATATACTAGAAATAAAACTGTCTCACATCAAACTGACCACTAGAGGGAGCAAAACACATGCAGAACAGAAAAAGAATCCCAAAGAAACAGGAAATTACTAGCGAGTAAAATGAGAATGCAGAAAAGCCCAGTGAAAGAAACGCAGCCAAAACAGTTTACCCTCTACCAAAGGCTTTCTGGAACAGAACGGCAATACGTGTCTTCCTAAATATAGCAAGTGAAGCCATCCCCCCAGCACCAACTACGGTAGACCATTTCAAAAGACTAGACCTACCATGGAAAAAGCTCATGGCCTGACTGTTGGGGAACCAGCTGGTGATCAGGGGGTGGGGACATGAGGGGAGGCCATCAGCAATGGTGTCATATCATTTCTGGGAAAACCTGGAAGTGATTTCATGTCTCTCTAGGAATCACTGGAAACTCGATGGTTGTTTTTTTTAAATAAAATTTTATTTCAGTTTTGCAATTTAGAACACAACAACAGCAACAGAACCTTAGAGGAATATCACAAAAACAAAACACGGGTTTCGGTTTCGACGTTGCGAATGGCGGCCACCTTTCGGGGCGCTCCCGAAGGTGGTTAGCCCACACGCGGTTGGGGGGTCTTTGCATGTATGCAAGACCCTAGTGAGCCTTAGTTAAAGGCTCTGAACCGGGGGCGCTTGGGGAGTAGCCTCTTTGCCGGCACATTGCCGGGAAATTGAGGCTTTCTCCCCGTCCCAATCGGCCCCGCTGCGTAGTGCGCCCGAATGGGGCTTAGCAACGCCGCCGACTTCCAGGAGTGAGGAAAAGCGAGATGAACTAACATAAAAAGATGAATCGGCACTGAACCGTGAGTTGGAGGTCTAAACTAAAGCGGAAATCTAAACCCCCCCCTTACGAGAGCAAGCGGGAGGAGGGGAGTTTCCCCCCCCATTAGGGAACGGGACTGTTAAAAGGAAAGGGGGAGGTGAAAGAGCGGAGAGTGCTGGTGAAGTACCTCTGGGGTTTCCGAAGTAAAGTGTTGGCGTATCTCCGGAGGGGCGCGGCACGAACTTTGGGAAAAGTAAACAAAAGTAATGTCGGCAATGAAAAAAGCCCCGATCAAATCGGAAAAGAAGGGAGGTGGGACTTCCGGTCCGGGAAATCCCCCTCAAGAGTCTGCTGTCAGTCAAACGAAAAGCGAGCTACTGCACCCTCTGCTGGAGCAAATGCAGAAAACTAATGAAACATTAAGCAGCATGCAAGGTGTTCTCAACAGCCTGCAAAAGCAAATGAATGAAACGTCAAAGAAGATGGAGGAATTAGTACAGAAATGTCTGGTCTCAACGGAAGATACTAAGAAAGTAAAGAAAAGGGTCAACAAGTTGGAAAAACATCAGGATGAGCAAGAAAAAAGGATTTTACAATTGCAAATGGAAAAATCAAGTCTGATACTCCATTTTCAGGGCATTAAAGAAGAGGAGAAAGAAGATCTCAGACTGTTACTAGCGAAGGCCTTGGCACCAGTAACTGGCAGAGAAAAGCGAGAATTACAAGAAGAGATGGATGTGGTCTATAGGGCCTACTCCACTTACACAAAGAAAAATAATCTGCCAGCTGAAGTGGTTGTCAAGTTCACTAAACAGCGTACGAGAGATCAAATATTGAGAGCAGTTTCAGCGACGCCCTTGAAGATTGAGGAACAGACTATAAGAACGCTGAAAGATGTGCCATATGAAATTCGAATGAAAAGGAAGGCTTACAAAAATTTGACCGCTTTCTTACAAAACCATCAGATCACTTACAGATGGAGATTTCCTGAAGGACTGGACTTTAAGTTTAAGGACAAAAAAGAGAGAATTGACTCCATCTTCAAAGCACAAGAATTTTTGAAGAGACACGCCAGCATGGAGGAAGATGCAGCATTCGCAACGTGGCAAGATTTGAGTAGCGAAAAAGACAGCGACTCAGAGGAGGAAGGAGCCGGAGCGGGAGACGTTGAAGAGAAAAAGGGCCCATCATACAACTTGAGGGATACTAAAGGAAGACATCCTAAGAAGTAATAGTTCGTTGACGCGGAGGAAAGGAGATGATTAATGACTAACCCCAGAGGACATTACTAACCTGACTAACAGATTGTTTTTGGACTTTTTAGTTGACTAAAAGAGACTCTCTAACCATGGTGAATGCCAAAGCGATTTTTATATTAATTAACATTAACAAATTTAACAGTAAACTCACTCTCAACTTTTCTTTGTCCAACTATATACCCTCCTTTTTCCCTACATAAAAAGAATAAAATCCTCTCCTCTTTAGGAGAGTTTTTACAAAAAAAAAAAAAAAAGGAATATCACAAAAACCATAACAATTATGGAAATTATTATATATATCGTTTACAACTCAAGTTGAACCTGTTAATATTACATTATATGAATGATATAATATTTCTTTGGAACCTGAACAGTTTGACCTATAGTTTGACCAAGAGATTCTTAAAGAGGGTTGTTATTGTTATTTTGCCATCACGTCACAGCCAACCCATGGCAACCCTGTAGAGTTTTCAAGGCAAGAGACATTCAGAGGAATCAGAGAATCATAGAGTTGGAAGGGACCTCCAGGGTCATCTAGCCCAACCCCCTGCACAATGCAGGGAATTCACAAGTACCTCCCCCTCCACACCCGCAGTGACCACTGTTCCATGCCCAGAAGATGACAAGAAACCTCCAGGATTGCTTCATAACCCCAGAGGGGCAAGAACTAAGCACTGAGGCAACCCTTCCTGCCCTCCCTCTAATGATCTGCCTAAGTTCACAGAATCTGCATTCATGTCTGATGGCCATCTAGCCTCTGCTTGAAAACCTCCAAAGAAGGAGAGGCCAGCACTTCCCAAGGAAGCCTGTTCCACTGAGGAACTGCTCTGTCAAGAAGTTCTTCCTAATGTTTAGCCAAAAACTCTTCTGATTTAATTTCAATCTGTTGATTCTGGTCCGACCTTCTGGGCCAATAGAAAACAACTCTACACCATCCTCTAGATGACAGCCCTTCAAGTACTTGAAGATGGTGATCATATCACCTCTCAGTCATCTCCTTTCCAGGATAAACATACCCAGCTCCTTCAAACTTTCCTCATAGGATTTGGTCTCCAGACCCCTCACCATCTTTGTTGCTCTCCTCTGGACACGTTCCAGCCTGTCTATATCCTTGTTAAATTGTGGTACCCAAAACTGAACACAATACTTTAGGTGAGGTCTAACCAGAGCAGAGAAAAGTGGTACCATCACACTGCATGATCTGGACACGGTACAGCCCAAAATTGTGTTTGCCTTTTTAGCAACTCTATCACACTGCTGACTCATGTTCAGTGTATGGTCTGCTAAGACCCCTAGATCCTGCCAAGACTAGTCTCCCCCAACCTATAATTATGCATCTGATTTTTCCTACCTTAATTTGATTTTTCCTACCTAAATGCAGAACTTTACATTTATCCCCATTGAAATTCATTAAATTTCTTTTAGCCCGGTTTTCCAGCTGGTTGAGGTCATCCTGTCTCCTGACTCTGCCTTATACTCTATTTGCCATTGCCTGCATCTGTTTCTCGGTGATCTCCCATCCCATCCAAATACTTACCAGGGCCGACCCTGCTTGGCTCCCAAGATCTGACAACATCAGGCTAGCCTGGGCTATGCAAATCAGGGCCCAATGCTCCCTCTAAGCCCGGAGTCTTGTGAGCAAAAATTCTACTTTGTGAGCTACTGGCATTAAAGTTGTGAGTGAGAGATTTGGCTACTCCATAAGTTAGATTGCTCTGGAGCCATCCTTCCCGAGCTAAGAGAAAAATGTGTGCGCCAGAGGCTAAAAAACTGTGAGCTAGCTCACACCAACTCAGCTTAGAGGGAATACTGCGCCCAAGTATTATTACTGTTCTCTATTTGTTTCCATTGGATTCAATGGGAAACACATTTTTGGCTGTAGCTTTTTGTTTTCCGAGCAATGGTGGTGAAGTGCTCAGCTATTATACCCCTCACCTAAGGGATCCACCCTGCCAAATTCCAGGCAGAGGGGGAACATCCCTGTTTTATAGACAATACAATTAAGCAGATATAGGGAAGTGTTTGGCACTGCCCGAAAGGCAGGGAGCATTACAAAATGGGTAGCCAGGCTTGCATTTGGCACCCCCGGAAGGCATGCTTTCATCCAATCACACTCTTTCACAGATGGCTTAGCAACTGCAGTGCAATTGCAATGCACAGTAAGCAACAGCAAACCCATAAATGCACAGTATCAACAGGGCCGGCTCCAGGTGTCTGGGCGCCCTAGGGAGGACAGCCTGGGGTGCCCCCACTGGGGATGCCAACCTCCCGGTGGGGCCTGAGACCGGGGGGTGGCGGCGGAGCGCTGGCTTTCCTGGAGGCTCCGCAGCTGCGGGGCCCCCAGGAAAGCCAGGGAAGGGGGCGGGGGTCTAGCCGCCGCCCCTCCCTCCCAGCGCCGGCTTTCCTGGGGCTCCGTGGTTGTGGGGTCCCCAGGAAAGCCGGGAAGGGGGTGTGGGTCTAGCTGCCACCCCCTCCCTCCCAGTGCCAGCTTTCCCGGGGCTCCGCGGCTGCAGGGTCCCCAGGAAAGCCGGGAAGGGGGTGGGGGGTCTAGCTGCCACCCCCTCCCTCCCAGTGCAGGCTTTCCTGAGGGCTCCGCGGCTGCGGGGGCCCCAGGAAAGCCGGGAAGAGGGCGGGAGGTCTAGCGGCGGTGGCGGTGGCAGGCGCCCGGTTAGGGTGGCGAGGGGCGCTTTTGGGGGGGCTGTATCAAGAAGTAAGCCCTGGCTCAATGGCAGAGTATCTGCTTGGCATGCAGAAGGTCCCAGGTTCAAATCACTGGCATCTCCAATGAAAGGATCAATTTGTAGGTCATAGGAAAGACCTCTGCCTGAGACCCTGAAGAGCCGCTGTTAGTCTGAGGACAATACTGACTTTGATGTATAAGGCAGACTTTTGTCGACTGCTCATCTTCCTTGGCAGCGATGGCCTCCTCGTAGGCCATCTGAAAGTTCAAGTCTTGCTTTGCAAAGAGCTGTCACAGCAGTTTCTTGTCTCAGAGGCTGCACACCAAACAATCACAGAGGGCCTCTTCTAAGTTGTGGAAGTCACAATGGTGTGATGCCTTCCGAGGGCGGTCACGAAGGCAGTGATTGACTCTCCCTGGGCCTGGTCCCTTTTACAGAAGGCATGCCGTCAGGTGATTCTGGAGGGAGAAGGTAAGAAGTGGTCTTTCATCTTGGCCTTGAGTGTGGTGAAGGACATGACATCGAGGTCCTGTGGCGCCACGAGAGCTCAGGCGGTCTCAAATGTGGAGTGCCCAAAGAGGCTGTGGAACGTGGCCTTGACTATCTCATCATCAGTGATCTCGTTGGCAGTGAGGTAGAACTGGAGCCAGGAGTTGTCTTCAACGGGAGTTGTCTTCAACAGGGGCATCAAACAGTTTGAAGTGGAGCTGGGAGTTGTCTTCAGTGTGAGTTGTCTTCAACAGAGCCCCACTGCTGGACCTCCTGATGGCACCTGCTATTTTTGGCCGCTGTGTGACAGAGTGTTGGACTAGATGGGCCATTGGCCCGATTCAACACTGGCTTCTCTTATGTTCTTATGTAACAGAGGCATCAAATGGTTTGAAGTGGCCCTTGGCAGCCATGCTGAACAATCGAGCGGTCGGTGTAGTGATTCAGCTGGATCTCTTCCTAGTTCCTTTGTCTGAATCCCATCCTCTTCACCAGTGTTAGGTAGTGGGTTCAAGAGGCTATCATGATTTCAGCACAGCTCTGTTATTCAGGAACACAACAAGAAAAGAAGAAGAAGAAGAGATTGCCCTTCACTACCCAAAGGTGTCTCAGAGCAGCTTACAAACCCCTTTCCCTTCCCCTCCCCACAACAGACACCCTGTGAGGTAGGTGGGGCTGAGAGCTCTTGACAGAAACTGCTCTTTTTTTCAAGAACAGCTCTTATCAGAGCTACGGCTTGCCCAAAGTCATCCAGCCAGGTGCAAGTGGAGGAGTGGAGAATCAAACCCGGTTCTCCCAGATTAGAGTCTGCACACTTAACCACTACACCAAACTGGCTCTCAACAACAACACACGCGGCGAGCCGCAACTATATACAGGAATCCCAGCCCAAAACACACCCACAAAATACAAATAAACCAATAGGAACATAGCCACTTGTAGCCTTCATTTGCATGGCCTCATTTATGCTTCTGTTACCTGGTTGGCTGTCTCAGCAAGGGCAGCCAATCTGAATGGAGCTGCAAGGAGCCTCTCTAACGGTGATTGTTCATTCGAAGCTCTCACCACATAACAAAATGGCAGCTCTCTGTGCTTCTTAAAGGTAAAGGTTCCCTTGCTCGAAAGCCAGTCGAATCCGATTCTAGGGTTGCGGTGCTCATCTCCGTTTCAAAGCCGAAGAGCCAGCGCTGTCCGAAGACGTTTCCGTGGTCATGTGGCCGGCATGACTAAACATCAAGGCGCACGGAACGCTGTTACCTTCCCACCAAAGTGGTACCTATTTATCTACTTGCAATTTCTTGCTTTCGAACTGCTAGGTTGGCAGGAGCTGGAACTAGAGGCGGGAACTCACTCTGTCATGCAGCATTCTCGGGTCTCGAACTGCTGAACTACTGACCTTCCACAGCCTGCAGTTCAGCGTCTTAACCACTTGAGCCACCGCAGCTTCTAGAGGATCCCAAAAGCACTCCCAACAGAGCAATGACTAGCAGAAACACAGTGCGTGGTAACCTATCAGCACAATCCCCTGTAGTGCTGAGATCTCTGATACACCCTTCTGGCTGGTCAGCTTGCTTGCTGGTCATTTGTATTTCTTCTGCTGCCTCGTAGGCCACAAACAGGTATGATGACGATGACAGATCTGTCTGTTGCAAGGCAAATTGCACATACAGGCTTGATGCAGGTTGGAGCCATGATGGGAGGGGAGAGCGTTAGGTATTGAGATTCAAAAACAGCAGAGTCAGATTAAAGCAGCCAGATACACCTGTATTTGTCTAGAAAAAGAAACCTAACTAAAGATTAGGTAAAAGGTACTTGGAGAACAAAAGTAAAATAAATCATCCTTACTAGCTCTGAGCTGCACGTGGCTTCTCTAAGAACTTAACTTGAGGCTCAGAGGAAACTTCAAGGAGGAGGACAACAAATAGCAATGAATGGAAACCTGGTGCTCCCTAGGGTTGCCAGCCTCCAGGCGTGGCCTGGAGATTTCCCGCTTTTACAACTGATCTCCAGCTGACAGAGATCAGCTCCCCTGGAGAAAATGGCTGCTCTGAAGGGCATTGTACCAGGTTGAGGCCCCTCCCCTTCCCAAACCCCGCCCTCTCCTGGATCCACCCCCAAAGTCTCCAGGGTATTTTACAAACCAGACCTGGCAACCCTAGTGCTCCCTTCCTTGGCGCATCCCCCAGCTATTGATTATCCGGTTGGAGAATCCCAACACTAGCTAATTATGCATTCTATCACCTTGCTCTAGCGCAGGGATGGCCAGACTGTGGCTCAGGAGCCGCATGTGGCTCTTTCACACATATTGTGTGGCTCCCGGCAGGGTGGCTGAGGAAGCTAAATATCATTAGCAAACAAATATCATTGGGCAAATAAATATCCTTAGCAATATCTGCTTTTACCCCTTTTGTTATTATTTTTGGCAGTCTCCTTTAATGTTAATAAAAAGGCAGATTTGCATATTTCACAATAAAAACATGTAATATCTATTGACGTCTTGCGGCTCTCAAACATCTGCTGTTTATTCTGTGTGGCTCTTAAGTTTGGCCACCCGTGCTCTAGCGGGGAAAATGTGCAGACAATTCTATTGGATCTCTAACTAGAAATTAGCATGCATAGCAAACAGGAAATGCTTTCGTGACAAACAGGAAGAGAACTCACAAATACCCCGAGAGAGAGTGGGTTTAACCCTTTAACTGCCACTTGATTTTGCTAAGCATGACCAAGCTTCTAGTGTCCTGGTCCCACTGGGGGACCTCCTGATGGCACCCAGTTTGGTGTCGTGGTTAAGTGCGTGGACTCTTATCTGGGAGAACCGGGTTTGATTCCCCACTCCTCCACTTGCACCTGCTGGTATGACCTTGGGTCAGTCACAAGCTCTGGCACAGCTGTTCCTGAAAGAGCAGTTTGTGTTAGAGTTTTCTCAGCCCCACCTACCTCACAGGGTGTCTGTTGTGGGGAGGGGAAGGGAAAGGAGTTTGTAAGCTGCTCTGAGACTCCAAGCGAAGGGCAGGGTATAAATCCAATCTCTTCTTCTTCACCTGGTATTTTTGGCCACTGTGTGACAGAGTGTTGGACTGGATAGGCCATTGGCCTGATCCAGCACTGGCTTCTCTTATGTTCTTATGTTCTTAAGCTCTTCATGTAGTTATTCACACCATGTAGTCATTCACATTTTATGCAATTTTGCCACACAGGGCGTGCAGAAGGGAGAGTGATCTTGCCCACCTGCTAGACTTACAAATGCCTTTTTGCACATTTAAAATTAGCCCAGCAACAACACATGCAGGAAACTGCACAGTTTCTATTGAAGAATAGGAAATGCTTCCTATCGGTCATTGTTCTGTTTAAAGTTTCAACTTTCAGATAATACCGATGGAGTGTTTTATACAGGGTTGTCAGCAGACCTGGAGAAAAAAGTGCTGTGTCCCCATAACAGAGGCATCATGGGATGTCCTTTTACTTCCATGTCGTGAACAGTCTCAGTTGTCAATTTCCACAAGTTCTTTATTGTTGTTTTTGCTGTCAAGTCAGAGATGATGGATGGTGAGCCCCTGGGGTTTTCAAGGCAAGAGACATTCAGAGATGGTTTGCCATCACCTGCCTCTGCTTCATGGCCCTGGTATTCCTTGGAGGTCTCCCATCTAAATACAAGCCAGGGCCGACCTGGGACCAATGCTGTAGCGTCGAGTGCCAATCCTACCTCCAAAGGGACCCCCAAGGGTGAAGAGGCCAACCACCCCTAGTTGGCTTTAGCAGAAACAAGACCGGAAGTCAGACACCTGGAGGCGCCCAGGTGTGCACAGCGTTCCGCAGAACTGACCAGATAAAAGTGCAAAACATCCCCAGTGGTGGAAAGTGCAGTCAAGTCACAGCAGACTTTGGGCAACCCCGTAGGGGTTTTGATTTTCAAGGCAAGCAATGTTCAGAGGTGCTTTGGCATTGCCTGCCTCCGTATCGTGATCCTGGTGTTCCTCCGATCCTGGTCTCCCCTCTGTCAGCTAGCTGCCATAAAGTGGGGAGGGGAGGCAGACCACTGACCAGCAATTGTACTTTCGTTTCTCGCCTGCTTGTCTTATGTTATCTGTCTGTATGTTTCATATGCCTGACCTTGACAGCCTGGGTGCCTGGCCCAGTCGCATTCCTTAGAGACTTTCCCAGCTCTGCAAGCTGTTACTTTGGGCGGCCCCAGCCTGGCACCTGGATTGGCCACTGGCCTTGGGGGTGCCCCCTTTGGACCTGGAATATAAGAACATAATAGAAGCCAATGTTGAATCAGGCCAATGGCCCATCTAGTCCAACACTCTGCCACACAGCGGCCAAAATATACCAGGTGCCATCAGGAGGTCCAGCAGTGGGGCCAGGACACTAGAAGCCCTCCCACTGCCGCCCCCCCCCAAGCACCAAGAATACAGAGCATCACCTGCCCCAGACTGAGAGTTAATAGCCACTGATGGACTTCTGCTCCATATGTTTATCTATATCATCCCTACTCCCGCTTTCCCCCTCAGTCTAACATTAATCCTGAATCGAGATTTATAAGATTATGAATGGGATTGAGCAGGTTGAGAATGAAGTACTTTTCTCCCTTTCTCACAATACAAGAATTCGTGGGCACTCCATGAAATTGCTGAGCAGTCAGGTTAGAACAGATAAAAGGAAGTACTTCTTCACCCAAAGAGTGATTAACATATGGAATTCACTGCCACAGGAGGTGGTGGCAGCTACAAGCATGGACAGTTTCAAGAGGGAATTAGATAAACATATAGAGCAGAAGTCCATCAGTGGCTATTAGCCACAGGGTATAGATGGGAACTCTCAGTCTGGGGCAGGTGATGCACTCTATTCTTGGTGCTGGAGGGGGCAGCAGTGGGAGGGCTTCTAGTGTCCTGGCCCCACTGCTGGACCTCCTGATGGCACCTGGTATTTTTGGCCGCTGTGTGACAGAGTGTTGGACTAGATGGGCCATTGGCCTGATTCAACATTGGCTTCTCTTATGTTCTTATGAAAGTAGACATTCTGGTAATGCTGTACCAATAAAGCTCTTTCTTTGCAAGAAGTGAGTGGTTGGATCTGGTTGCTGCAGGAGTCTGACACCCTCCAAATATTACCGAGGGCCGATCCTGCTTAGCTTCCAAGATCTGACGAGATCGGGCTAGTCTGCCTTTCTCACTGAGGCTCCAGGTGGATGACACTTTCACACAGCATTAACTCAACGCTGTTAAAAGAAGGGGGCATCCAGTAAACAATGCACTAGATAGCAGCCTAGGGAGGAAAACGGGCTCACAGAATGCCTGGTCTCCTTTGGGACCAAAGGGAACATGCAAAGTAACCTTTGCGCAAATACATCTATCTTATGCCTTGTACAGCTGTCAATCTCTGCATTCCTTGGAAAAAAGAAACAATTGTGTGAGCCTTTCATAGAATCATAGAGTTGGAAGGGATCTCCAGGGTCATCCAGTCCAACCCCTGCACAATGCAGGAAATTCACAAATACCTCCCACTCCACACCCACAGTGACTTCTGTTCCACACCCAGAAGATGACGGGAAATCTCCAGGAGCTCCAGCCAAACTGGCCTGGAGAAAAATGGCTTCCTGACCCCAAAGTGGCGATCGGCATTTCCCTGGGTGTGTCAGAAAGGACCATGAGAACGAAGCATGGAGGCAACCCTTCCTGCCCTCTGCTGTGCGTGTGTACCCTTAAGTCACAGCTGACTTACGGTGACCATGTGGGGTTTTCAAGGAGTGAGACTTTCACAGAGGTGGTTTGCCATCATCGCCTGACTCCACGTCACAACCTCGGGTATTCCCTGGGGATCTCCCAACCAAAGACTAGCCAGGGCCGATCCTGCTTTTACTGGGGATGATACGCAGGCCTCCCACTCAGGATGGAACCTGGATTTGTTTCCAAAGCAGCTTGCAGCATGGTTCCATTTTATCCTCACAACAACAATGTTGAGAAACACTGACTGGCTCCCGGTCAACCAGCAGGCTTCCATAGCCAAGTGGGGAAGCGAATCTGGGGCTCCCAGATCCTAGACCAACAACACTCCACATGTCACCGACCATGCCGCTCTCTAAATGTCTGCGTAATGTGTGAAGAGACCGTGTGCAGTGACTGTCCACCTGGAGACCAAGACTGCCGTTCTTGGCAGTTCCCAGCTACAAGCGAACTATTCCAGCGATGATCTTCAACAGGTTTCCTTTTCCTTTCCGCTAGCATGTCCCATGTCAAAGCTGATGGGTGGTGGGGGTGAGGGAGGGGGGAATCATGCAGACGCCTTCTTTTTCCAGCCTGATTACTTTGCTCGAGGAGAGATCTGCCGCACAAGCCGCCTTGGGACAGTTTGCAGTAAAGAAGAACAGGCAATAAACTCGGCAGTCCCTGTGAGGTCAACCAGATAAGCTTTTAGTGTTGCCCTTCGGTAAATCAACTTGAAAGGGACGCTTGAAAGGGAGCATTGCGCTCGCCGGCCCTGCGGTTGGATTCATTTAGGGCAACGGCGCCCTCACCAGGCGGCAGCAGGAAGTGTTCAGGACATGTCATGCCCGCAATTATTCGCATGCCCGCTTCCCAACAGAAATAGCCTCATCAGCTTCACTGGGATTACTCTGAAGTCAACAGTATGAGGATCGCAGCCTCCTTCCTCCAATATCAATATGCTCCAAAAGTGTCTTTCAGTTCTGGGGATGAGGCTGAAAAGCAACTGAATGGGATGGGGGGGTGTATTGGTGTCTTCGGTTCTGGGGAGAGCCAGATTGGTGTAGTGGTTAAGAGAGGCAGACTCTAATATGAAGAACTGGGTTTGATTCCCCACTCCTCCACATGCAGCTGCTGGGTGACTCTGAGTCAGTCACAGTTCTCTCTGAGCTGTTCTCTCGAGAGCAGTTTCTGTCAGAGCTCTCTCAGCCCCACCTACCTCACAGGGTGTCTGTTGTGGGGAGAGGAAGGGAAGGAGATTGTAAGCCGCTCTGAGACTCCAAGTGAAGGTCAGGGTATAAATCCAGTCTCTTCCTTCTCCTTCTTCTCCTCTCCTTCCTCTTCAGGAGAACGGTGTAAACTGCTTTGGCCCCACTGGGGTGAAAGGTGAGGTATAATTGACGCAAATAATTAAAATAAATAAAACAAGGAAGGTAAAGTGGGTGAGGAAATCACAGTCAAGTGATTATTTACACTGGAGTAAGTGCTGATGAGGCCTTCCTACAGTCTCATCAGAGCTCAGTGAAGCTGTGCTATAAGCAGAAACTGTATCTAACCATTGATATGGCGGGGAGGTCAAAATAAAGATTTACTGCTCTTCCCCCACCCCTTTTTCTTCCTGCTCTCATTATATTATTCATTCCATGGCCCAGACACTCTGCCTCCTAATTTTATGCAGAATGGGAAATCAGTAAAAACAGTCCCATCAATTTCATATTTGCTTGCATTGTCCGATATATGGCAAAAGCAATTAAAAAAAAGTTATTTTAGGGTTTTTTTTTCCAGTTATAAAGGCTGAATATTTTGATGGAAACATCCATTGACTCAGTATGTACATTCTAACAGATTGCGGCTGACCTCATGCAAAACATGGCAACTCACCTCTAGCAAAGCAGGTCTTGTTTTCAAAAAGGGGAAAGTGGCTTCACTGTACTGGTGAACCATACGGAAGCTGTACATTCTGAGCTGTATGGAACAGAGGAGTCCATTTGCCATTTGTTTGAGCCTTATTTTGATCCACATAGAATTATTCTGTACGGTCAACAAAGTCTTTTCCTAAAAAGTGAGCATATGCACACATAAGATTTGTCCAAACATTTCTGGAAATTGGTATGATAGCTACCAGACGGTGAAGACGTTTGATTGCACCCCATTTCTAATGAATTGCATGCCACAGTTTTGTGCTCTTCCTTCTCTCATGGGATCTTCCAGTTATGCACCTGCACAATTTACATCATGTGCCAAAAGAGGGAAGCAAGACAGAGTCATAGAGAAAAGAGTGACCTAACTTATCAGGCACATAACGTTCTGCAATGCACACTCCAAAGAATGGCTTACAGTAATTTCCTGCAATTAAAAAGTATTTATTTTTAAAACATCAGCTGCCGACCTCCATCTGAATCTCTCGTACTGAATTTCACCATCCAAACACAGTAATTTCTTCGGGATCATCAAACCCAACTAGTTATTAAAATGTCTCGGCGTTAAACACTACTCACTTAAGTTAGCCGTACACTGTATCCTCGGGACTTTCTCTATAATTAATGAGACTTGAAACAGTGCAGTTTGCTGATCATTTTTAAGTAGAGACTGCTTTAACCTTTTGCTGTCTGAACATGGAATGCAATACCTCAAAGCAAAATGTAATTTTGGGAACGCGTTCCGTGTTAACTCAGGAAAAAGTAGAGGGCGCCAGCTAGCAGCACCTTAAAGATTAACGAACAGGTTGTTCCAGAATAAGCTTTTGCTGGCTACAGTCCACTACTTCAGAAGCAAGATTCAGGTGGGTAAGCTGTGTTGGTGTTTGACCGAAACATCCATTGACTTAGTTTGTACATTCTAACAGATTGCAGCTGATCTCATGCAAAACATGGCAACTCACCTCTAGCAAAGCAGGTCTTGTTTTCAAAAAAGGGAAAAGTGGCTTCACTGTCCTGGTGAACCATATGGAAGCTGTACATTCTGAGATGTACAAACAAAGTTTGAGTCCAGCAGCACCTTTAAGGCCAACAAAATTTTATTCATGCACACTTCTTCAGAGAAAGCATATACCGTGAATAAAACGTTGTTGGTCTTAAAGGTGCCACTGGACTCAAACTTTGTTTTCCAGAAGCAAGATGGGAATCTTTTTTAAGCATCATAGTGTAGTGAAATACAGGAAGTGCAGAAAGAAATATAATTATGTGCAAGTTCAAATCTAAAACAGAAAAATATAGGAAATATTGGAATTTTGGGCATAATTACATTTTACTCTCTGCTTCCTACGTTCCAAGGCCTTTTGGCTTTATTGTGGTGTTTTCATACCCCCTACACAAAATGGCTGCATAGAGACAAGGAGGGGGAGAGGGCTGGGGGAAGGGAATAACAGCATGCCACCAGGGCAGTCACTTCCAGCTAAGATCTAGAAGTGGCATGAGGTCTCTGACATGATGCTGAAACGGTGCACTGTGTCTGGGATCCATAGGATTGTACTGAAGATGGTGTGATTCAAGCATAGGGCTTTGGCTGAATCCTAGAGCGTCTTTTGAACATATGATGTCAATTCTGGATATTTGTTGGGAGTGATGTTACACTACAGGCCCAACAACTTTTCCAGTTATCCCCCCACCGCCACCCTGCTGAGTGGTGGCAGCAAGAAAAGAGGGAGGCTGGGAGTCCTGGTCTTAGTGGTTAGGAGTGCAGACTCTAATCTGGGAGAACCGGGTTTGATTCCCCACTCCTCCACATGCAGCTGCTGGTGTGACCTCGGGCCAGTTACAAAACGTTGCAAAGCTGTTCTCTCAAGGACAGTTCTCAAGAGAGCTCTCTCAGCCCCACCTACCTCACAGGCAATGTTCCCTCTAAGCTGTGGAGTCTTGTGAGCAAAAATTCTACTCCATTAAAGTTGTGCGTGAGCGATTTGTCTACTGTATACATTAGTTTGCTCTGGAGACATCTTTCCTGAGCTAAGACAAAAATGTGTGAGCTCACACTAACTCAGCTTAGAGGGAACACTGCTCACAGGGTGTCTGTTATGGGGAGGGGAAGGGAAGGAGATTGTAAGCCCCTCTGAGACTCCTTTGGGTAGTGAAGGGCAGGGTATAAATCCAGTCTTCCCCCCTCCTGCGTAGTGAGAGCTAGGGATGCCAGCCTCCAGATGGGACCTGGGGATCCTCCGGAATTACAGCTCATCTCCAGACTATGAAGATCAGTTCCCCTGGAGAAAATGGATGCTTTGGAGGGTGGAGTCTATGGCATTATACTCCACTGAATTCTCTTTCCTCCCCTGTCCCCACTCCCAAATCTCCAGGAGTTTCCCAACCTGGATCTGGCAACCCTACTCCCCATCCTCCACCAGTGGCCAGGGGGGGACCTAACAATCCTAGTGAGGATCTATTCATTGCATCTGAAGAACAGGGCTCTAGTCGACAAATGCTGATGCTGGAATAAGGATCTTCCTGTAGAGCTTTGGGAATATAGGCTGTTGGGCGGAGCAATGAGACTACTCAATTTGCATATTGGGAGGTGTATAGGAATGACTGGAAGGGGAAAAAGAATACCTGGGCAGGATATGGAGGATGAGGCCTACTCGTTTTTCCTCTCCAAGGGCTGGGTTGCTGAAAGGCCTCAGCTGAAGAAGTTTCTGTCCAGTGCAAGCCCTTCCTTTACAGAGATCATTTCTTATGGCGGAGTCAGCCCCCAAGCCAATCTAACTTTGAACTGAAGCTGATTTCTTCTCTTGGATGGTGAGGGAGGGGGGTCCTAGGGTTACCGTTCCCCAGGTGGGAATACCAAAAAAAAAAGGAAAAAAATCCTCTGTATAAATAAACCTCCAAAAAATACTCAAAGACACTAAGTCTAATACTCACAAATCGTTCACATAATCAGCAGTAGCAAACATACAAAACAATTTCCATGCAGCTCTTGAAATTCTTACAAATAAAATTGTGCAAACAGAGAAAGATCCAAGTTCATGAGTCACAGAACAAGGGATTCAAATGCAAACTACAAATTCAGAAGTCCACTCAATACACCACTGGTACTTCAGGCGAGTACAATCCTCTGATCCTTAAGACTTAAAAGTTCTGCTCATATAGCAGCTCTCACAAGTTTAGCTCCAGCTGACGGGGCAAACTGGTGTTGTGGCAACCTAAGCCTCCCCTCCCTCCCCAGCACCACCCCAAATCTTCAAGAGTTTTTCAACCCTGAGTTGGTGTTATGCAGGGCTCTTTTTGTAGCAGGAACTCCTTTGCATATTAGGCGACACACCCGTGATGTAGCCAATCCTCCAAGAGCTTACAGTAGCCCCTGTAAGAAGAGCTCTGTAAGCTCTCAGAGGATTGGCTACATTAGGGGTGTGTTGCCTAATATGCAAAGGAGTTCCTGCTACAAAAAGAGCCCTGGTTATGTATTGTGTTATATGGATAACCTGAATTGTAGAATGAGACTGAGCTTCAGTCACAAGTGTTGGAAATATGTGTGTTGCAAGGTCTAAATTCAGTCATTATAGGGTTAACGTGTTTATCTTGTCTGCTACTGTTTAGCCTGACCTGGAAGGGAACCTGGCACAAAGCCAACGGGGAGAAAGCCTGGGAAACTGAAGCCTATTTACTAACGATCATTGGTTAATGCATTCAGGTGATTTGTCAAGAAGAAAGGAAGAATCTCCATTACTATCAGCGTGTCTGTTGTTGCAAGCATGTTTGTTGTTTTATAGATTTTCCTGTGTGCTCTTCCCTTTAGAAATAAAATTTTTACATAGAAAGAAAATGCCTCCTCTCCAGTGAACAAAGATCCATTGCAACCTCTGAATATTTAACTATTTTTACCAGTTTTCCAACAACAAGCTCCATAGACTCTCAGGATCCTGAAGTCAACAACCTGATTGGCTGCCATTGTACAATGGACCAATCAGGGAAGACTATGACTTTTGGCAGGAACAACCCCTATTGGTACTGAGCACTCATTTATAATTGGACCTTACTGTTTTAGCGGTGTGGTTTAGCCAGTTCCAAACTATAGATAAGTTGGGGTTGTTCTCTGTGTTGTTATATGTTCTGTTCTAACAAACTAAAATCACTGATTAAAGAAAGAGCTGCCTGATTTTGAGTTACAACGGCAACATTAGTTGTAAGAATTTTAGGTTTGATTGGGCTAAATCATACCTATGAACTTCTTTGATTGCTTTGAACACCAAAAGTTCTCTATGCACTAAAGACTGTATAACAAACAAATGCCTTTGGTGGCATAGTCCCCCTTTTAAAACATGGCCCTCGGTTTGCTTATCTCTCCTTTACCCACAAATTCACAAAAGTCCCAAATGGACTTAAATGCAAACAATACTCCTAGAGGCCAGAGGGAACAAGCTTGCCAAAGTCTACTGCCAGTTATATACACTGAAATCCTCGGGGACCATGACAGTAAATAATTAGAGGATCACATTAAAACCCCAGAGCTTTTGAATAAGCCATTTCAAAACAAAATCAGGGACAATTTAATCCATGTGGGTTTTGGCTTATTAAAAAAAGAAATGTTAATGGGATGGAAGCGAAGGAATTTCTCCTGTCATTACGACACTTTCTCTCTTCCCAGGCAAACTCCTTTGGTCAGTATCCTTAAACGAACTTTCCATATTCCATCTCATTTGACTCTGTTTATGGCTTACAGGGTACGCTCCTATTAAAAATAGCTAGATCAGACTGGATGTATCTGTTGCCTCCATGCAGGCTTTCCCTCCTTTCCTTTCCACAAAACTTGCTGTTTCTCCCTGGTCTCCTGGTCCTGTTTACATCCTGTATTTCCAAGAAAACTGTAGACGAACTGTGCACTTTAGCTTGCTTTTATAGTGTGTATTCTGAGAGCTTTTTAAACGAATGAAATCTATCAAGACCAAGAGTGATTTACGCTGCCAAAGTTTGGGACGCCCATACTTAACAGTACACAAACCACATTATTCCCTCAGTCTCCGATGGTCAATAGTATATTATTTTTCTTCAAAAACAAAACAGAGACAGTGCTTAGGACCATTGTGGGTAGCAGCTGTGTTTTGTAGCTAATATTTTAAAAAAATGTTTTATGCCAAATTCCAGATATTAATTTTGCCTTCTGAGAAAAAGCACTACCTTAGCTTTGTCAAAAACCCACTCTCTATCCATTTTTAAGTCTGCATGTTTTAAGGGGGAAACATAATTTTTTTTCTGAGTGCTTTCTCCGGTCATCATGGGTGATTTCTCACTAAAGCTGCCTCGGGGTTGAGCCACCGTTTGCCCCGATACTATTAGTCAATTTCACACCCGAAGCCGCGGGGCTGCATTTTGACCTGCGGCTTCGCCCGATTTCCCCACAGTTTCGTAATCCTGTTTTTTGCGGATTACAAAACTGTGGGGAAAATCGGGTGAAGCCGCGGGTCTAAATGCAGCCCGCGACTTCGGGTGTGAAATTGACTAATAGTATCGGGGCAAACGGCGGCGCAACCCCGAGGCAGCTTTAGTGGGAAATCACCCCAAGTTTTCCCCTCTCTCTGTTTACTGAAGTTCTCAAATTCAGTAATAGTAGTAGTAGTAGTAATAGTAATAATAGTAGTAGTAATAGCAGTAATAGTAGCAGTAGCAGTAGTAGTAGTAGTAGTAGTTGTTGTTGTTGTTGAGAAAATGGTAAGGCACCCTGACGTGGATGGCCCAGGCTAGCCAGATCCTGGCAGCTAAGCAGGATTGGCCCTGGTCAGTATTTGGCTGGGCCACCAGCAAGGAAGTCCAGGGTCGTGGCGTAGAGGCGGGTAATGGCAAACTACCTCTCAACGTGTCTTGCCTTGAAAACCCCATAGAGTCGCCGTAAGTAAACTGTGACTTGACAGAATACATAAATATTAAATAAATGATAATGCCTTGGATTTTGGAAAGACACAAGCAGACTTCTGGTCAGGCAATGGAGGGATGCTTGTAATTTCTGCCAGTTCCCCTGACAACTGCAGCCCCCCTCCCACATGTGACAATCCCACCACTCTGGACTCTCACCTGATCCTTAGTGCTAGCTTTTCAAGGTATTCAACCGGTTCAGTGGAGAGGAGACAAGAAATGTCTACTGCATTCGCAGAATGCCCTGTGGTTCTCTGGATCCAAACTGGCAATGAAACCTGGCTCAGAGCTCTCTGTTTTCTGTTCTTCTTGTGTGCCTTTGTGGTAGCCCTTAATGGTTCCTTTACTTTCAGAAGTGAAAAGAATAATTGCTGAAAGCTTCAGCCCCTTTTCTGTGGTGGCTCCAAGCCTTTGGGATGTCCTCCCTCGGTACGTTTGTCAGCATATTTCCTTTTGGTGGTGGAAGTCACAGTTGACTTATGAAGATCCTGTACAGTTTTCAAGGCAATGGACAAACAGGGGTGGGTTTGCCATTGCCTGCCTCTGCATAGCATTCCTGGATTTCCTTGATGGTCTCCTATCCAAATTAAGCTGGCCCTGCTTAACTTCCGAGACCTGACGAGGTTGGGTTAGCCCGGGCCATCTTGATCAGGTATTCCTTTTAGGTGCTATTTAAAAGCTCCCCCCCACCCCCAGATCTAGGCAGGATCTGATTATCCTTTTAGCTTATTCAACTGTGATATTTTCTGTTTTTTCGTTGTGATAAAGTACTACAGATTGGCTTGGATCCTAGGCACTGCAAGAATAAATATAATAAATATATGGAACTGTAGTTTCACAGGCCAGGGTACCTGAAGGAAAGGTGTGGGGAGCAAACTGGGAGACTGTAGCTGAAGAGGAGGAGTTGGTTTTATACCCCGCCCTTCACTACCCAAAGGGCCCCCAATGTGTTGCCAGGGCATGCACTGCTAAGTGTTCTTAGAAAGTGGGTGGGTCCAGGCAGGGCTTTTGCCCAGCAAGGCTTCTGATTGGTCATTGGGGATCTGATTGGCTGGTTTGGCAGCAGCTACCACTACAGCACCAGGATCTTCATTGTGTGATTGAAAGTAAACTGCCTGCCAGCCATTTGGTGTTTTAAGGGGAAAACATGCAGCAGCCATTTTTTGGCAGCCATTTTGTGGCTGCGTCCCCCCTGCTTTGTCAGAATTCCAAAGGTGCTTGCAGGCTCAGAAAAGGTTGGGAACCCCAGCTGTAGTGGGAGGCAGGCAAAAAAAATCTCCCTTACCTCCTCTGGATGCCCTATGAGCTAGGTGGGGCTCAGAGATCTCTGAGGGAACTGCTCTTGAGGGAACAGCTCTGAGAGAACTGTGACTGAGCCAAGGTCACCCAGCTGGCTGCATGTGATGGAGTGGGGAATCAAACCCAGTTCTCCAAATTAGAGTCCACCACTCCTAACCGCTACACCAGACTCTAGAGATAAAAACAGCTGGTGCTTTGCCAACTGAACAACACCTTACAATCCAAGACATTGTTCTAAATTCTAAGTTGAAAGCTGTTTTCGAGGCTCATGATAAGCAGAAAGGTGTAACACAAACTTTTAATAAATGAAGAAATAAATGAAACCTTAAGGGATGCCACCTAATTGTGTCGTAACGCTTCGCAAAGAACATAACTTACGCTTCGATATGTCCTCTGATCTTTTCTATACCTTCCCTGGTGCTGTGATTTTACTGAGGCAGGGAAACTGATGTTCCCAGTTGAAGTGCATGGCATTATGAGATGCATAGTTCTTTTAATACCTTCATTAGCATTATACTTGAAGACAAACATGCCTGGACATGCTGACAATTCCAGCGTGTAACACAGCAGAACAAATTCTTCTTTCATCCAAGGCCAGGTGGTTACACAAGCACCATTCTATCTGCTGCCCTTTGATAACCAAAGGAGGCCATTCTGCTTATGCATTTCTCCACCTGAAAGTCTTCTTCACAATCTAGCAATTGAGAGATCTAAGGGCTAAACTATATTTTACCCTTTGCTGGATTTAGGACTGCCAGATCCCCCGGGAGGGTGGAGGTTCCCCCGCCCCCAACATGCCCGGTTTGGGCTGACGTGCCTGGCGCGATTACGTCACCTGGAGGTGACATCATCATGCTGGGCATGTACCATAGAGTTTCCAGGCTGATTGCTAGAGCATCAGCCGGCGACGTGCCCAATGTGATGACGTCACTTCTGGGTGACGTAATCGCGCCCCCTGCGTGCTTTGCGCACACACAAATGTCCCAGGCAGGGACCAATTCCCCCCCGCTATCAACGGTAAGTGACTTGGCAACCCTAGCTGGATTTCACGTTCTCAGAGAGCCAATACTGCAATTAATGTGCTGGGAGAATAAGATGTCCAACATGAGTGCAATATTCAAGACATCTGTCACATCACACCCTTCCTCCCAGAAGCACAAGACAGCATACATGGCTTCCCCCTCCTTCACAACAACCCAGTGAGGTCAGTTCAGCTACAAGATATTGTCCCTGTGTATTTTATAGCTGAGTAGGGTTTGAACCTGGGTCTTCCCAATCCTATGGGCTTTCTGTGTTCATATTTTCCTTGCTTGTAAGTTCTGGGGGGGGGTTGGGGGAGGGGAGACAGGTTCTGTTCTACACATGTTTTGCTCCCCCCAGTGGTAGATTCAATATTATATTGGGCTATATCCCACATAAAAACCTGCAGGGAGATATGCCAGACATAAACAGGTATAATATTGAATAGACCACTAGAGGGCGCAAAATACACACAGAACAGAATGCCCTCCCCCAAAGGAGCAGGAATTTACAAGTCAGGAAGATTAGAATGTGGAAAAGCTCAAGGCCAGCATGTGAACTATTACCCTACACCAGTTTTCCCTCCAAAAAACAAGAACAACCATGCACTTGTGCTGTAAACTGATGGGTCCCAAACACCCTAATGTTTGTCCCAGTGTCTTATGAAGACCACTTATAATGGCTTGGATCCCCTGCAAATTTCTGCTGACATACGTGATTTCCATCAGAGTGCAAATTTCTCTCCTTCCTTCTCCTGCTTCAGCCCCCAATGCCCCCCCCCCCGCCCAGTGCGGCTCTTAGAGGATGGGGGATTCCCAGGGACAGCATGAGGGACAGAGATGGAGGTCAGCAGTGGGAAGGGGAACTGGTGAAAATTGTCCCCTCCCCATTTGTGAAAATCCTCCACTGGATCCAACCCAGTATGATCCAAGTTGGTATAGAGCAGGGTTCTCCAAACTTTTGGAGCCTGGGCCCAGGAGAACCTTTGAAATTCTGCCCTCCTAAGGGCAGAAAGAGATAGGGGCTGTGCATAACTCTAACAGTAACTCTTCAGGCAGAAACTCTGTTTAACAGGGTGCCTTTTCAAATGAACCTATTGTTTAAAACATATTTTTCTTGCATCTATGCAGCTCACCTTCAGTAACGCAGAGAAGATCCTTGTGCTGTGGTGGCAGCTGCTGCTAAACCAACCTACATTATAAAAATCTACACAGCTGGGGTTGCCAACTGCAACTGGGGGAACTCCTGGAGACTTGGGCGTGGAGCTTGCAGAATTTGGGAAAGGAAGGGAGCTCAGCTAGGGCTCTCAAGCACCCAGGTCCAATTTTAGCAGCAGGAGGAAAAGAAAAAAAGAAAAAGAAGGCCTAGTCAGTTTACAAGTTCTTACCGTAGAGCTTCTGGCAATTTTTAGGGCTACCTGGAAGTGACAAAGGGTAACTCTAGGAATTCCTGAAAATGCTATAGTAAAAACTTAGGCCATTTCATTAAGTTTCCGGCAATTCCTAGAGCTACCCTTTGTCACTTCCAGGTAGGAATTGCCTACCTGTAGGAATTGCCAGGAACTCGATGGCAAGAACTTCCTCTAAGGAGATGGGGGCATTTTTCTTTTTTAATTTTTAAATTGTCCTCTCCATACTCCTTCCAGTTGCCATGCACTGCTTGTGCAACCTAAGCTCAGCAGAGATTTGATTCCATAGAACCCAATGCCCCAGAGCTGCCGTTTCCTTCAGAGGAGCTGATCTCTGTAGTCTAGAAATCCGTTATAATTCTGGGAGAACGCCAGCACCCACCTGGAAGTTGGAAGCGCTGTGCACAGTCAAAAGACTTTCCAATGGCCAATCAAAAGCCCTGCTAGACAAAAGTCCCACCTGGCCCTGTGCACTTTCTAAAAAACTTGGTGAAGGCCCAGCAAAGGTGTTGGCTGATACCATGGTACTCATGGGTGTCACATTGGGGACCCCCAGATAGACGGGCTGGATGGCGCAACCGTTGGGTGGATTCATGGTTGGTTGAAAAATCGTACCCAACGAGTGCTCATAAATGGCTCTTCGTCTACGTGGAGGGAAGTCTCGAGTGGAGTACCACAGGGCTCAGTCCTAGGCCCGGTGTTATTCAATGTTTTTATAAATGACCTGGATGAAGACATAGAAGGGATGCTTATCAAATTTGCAGATGACACGAAGCTGGGTGGGATTGCTAATTCTGAAAAAGACAGAGTCAGGATTCCGAAGGATCTTGATAGGCTGGAACAGTGGGCTGAGACAAATAAAATGAATTTCAATAGAGATAAGTGCAAAGTCCTACACTTAGGTACAAAAAATCAAAGGCACAGATATAGAATGGGAGGGACTTGGCTTGACAGCAGCACATGTGAAAGGGATCTAGGTGTTATGGTTGATCACAAGCTAAACATGAGCCTGCAGTGTGATGCAGCTGTGAAGAAAGCTAATGCAATCTTAGGATGCATTAGCAGAAGCATTGTGTCCAGATCACGGGAGGTGGTAGTTCCGCTGTATTCTGCTATGGTCAGGCCCCACCTGGAGTACTGTGTCCAGTTTTGGGCACCACATTTTCGGAAGGATGTTGACAAACTCGAGCGGGTCCAGAGGAGGGCAACCAGGATGGTGAGAGGGTTGGAGTCCAAGTCTTATGAGGAAAGGCTGAGGGAGTTGGGTATGTTTAGCCTGGGAAAGAGAAGGTTTAGAGGAGACATGATTGCAGTCTTCAAGTATTTGAAGGGCTGTCATGTAGAAGATGGAGTGGATCTATTCTCTCTTGCTCCGGATTGCAAGACTAGATCTAATAGGTGGAAATTACAAGGGAGTCGTTACCAGCTTAATATCAGGAGAAACTTCCTGACTGTAAGAGTGGTTGAGCAGTGGAACAGTCTGCCTCGGGAGGTGGTGGATGCTCCTTCGCTGGACGTTTTCAAGAGGAGACTGGACAACCATCTTTTGGGTATGTTGTAGGTATGTAGGGGTTTTGGCTGTGTTCCTGCAGAGTGCAGGGGGTTGGACTAGATGGTCTGCAAGGTCCCTTCCAACTCTAACATTCTATGATTCTATGATAAGGTTGCATGGGAAGAGGGGGTCTGGTGTTCCAGTTTCCTCTTGGGTTTGGTTCAGTCACTTGACCAAAGGTACCTCAGAGTGTTGTGACAACCATGTTTGTTATGCTGCACTTCTTGGAATATGGGAAGAAGAAGAGGAGGAGGATAAGAAGGGGGAGGAGATTGGATTTATACCCCGCCCTTTGCGACCTCAAGGAGTCTCAGAGCAGCTTACAATCTCCTTCCCCCTCCCCTCCGCACAACAGATACCCTGTGAGGTAGGTGAGGCTGAGAGAGCTCTTTGAGAACTGTTTGTGAAATAACAGCTCTGAAATAACTTGTGACTGATCCAAAGTCACACCAGCAACTGCAGATGAAAGAGTGGGGAATCAAACCCGGTTCTCCCAGATTAGAGTCCGTGCTCCTAAACATACAAATGCCACAAATATTTTTTTTCCCTTCCGCTGGGAAAAACCCCCACACCCCACCATCAAAAGCACGGATATTGTTGAGAATTCAGAGTTATGCCAACAGCTTGCGGACCTGCTGTGCGAATCTGGCGTCTCTCACTTGCGTTTCGGATTTACTTCTAATAAAGCTAGGAGGGAGGAGAGACCGCATCCTTCACCGCCCTTATAATTAATCTTGCGCTGCTGATAATCTTTGCCTTACAATTTGTTCCTGGGGCATCGTCATAACCCGCTGGATTCAGATGTACTTTCTTTCCCCACTGGCCTCCAGCCAATCTCAGGCAACCCCTTCCTTTGGATCTGCTGTGGGGTGGGGGGAGAAGAAGAAGAAGAAGAAGAAGGCATTTGGCTTCACCACAAGGAAATGCCGAAAAGTCTCTTCCTTTGTTTGTACAAAATGAGAACGCGGTGGTTGCAAAGGCCAAGTATGGAAGTCCACTGTCAGGCCTATATTTATCCTCAGAACGGCGGCACAAATGCCTCCGAAAGGCGCAGAATCCCCGGGATATAATTAGAGCAATTATCCAGATGGATCTTCTCATCAATAACCTTTGCCTTGTCCCCCCCCCCGCAACCTGTCACCCCTCATCATCGGGCTGTGAGGGCGACGTATTGTTCCAACTCGCTCGCCTGCTGCTTGGGGGGGGGGAGAAGGCTTCGGTGGCACCGAAGGTCCGCCCGGCCGGGCGCATGACCTCCTGGAGCTCGCAGCCATCTGCCAGACGGGGCGGCAAAGCACCAAGCGTTCAGCCACTTGCTGCTGAGGAAAGGCCAGGCTGACAGGAACACAAGGGACACGGATGCGGCGCTCTCACCATCACAAGATCTGACCACTGCCCAGCTCCAAAGCAAATCCTAGGGGTCACGGAGCTGAAAGAATGATGCTCCTTACCGTTGTAGGCAAATGTATGGCTTTGCCTGATTGGGGAGTGTGGAGAACTTTCTGATATGCTGCCACCCCCCACAAATTGAGTGCATTTGTTTATTTTATTTACTTTGTTTACATCCCGCCTTTCTGCCCAAGGGGCCCCGAAGTGGCTTACTTCATTCTCCTCTCCTTTGTTTAATCCTCACAACAACCCTGCAAGGTGGATTAGGCTGAGAGGGTGTGACTGGCCCAAGGTCACACAGCAAGCTTCCATGGCATGTGTGGGGATGTGAACGTGGGTCTCCCAGATCGTAGTCCTAGCACTTTAACCAGTACACCACAATGGCTCTCATAAGATAACATAACAGAGCACCCTGAAGTCAGTTTGGTATAGTGGTTAAGTGCACGGACTCTAATGTGGGAGAACCGGGTTTGATTCCCCACTCCTCCACTTGCACCTGGCTGGATGACCTTGGGCAAGCCGTAGTTCTGATAAGAGCTGTTCTTGAAAAAGAGCAGTTTCTGTCAAGAGCTCTCTCAGCCCCACCTACCTCACAGGGTGTCTGTTGTGGGGAGGGGGAGGGAAAGGAGTTTATAAGCCGCTCTGAGACTCCTTTGGGTAGTGAAGGGCAGGGTATAAATCCAATCTCCTCCTCTTCCTCCTCCTCCTCCTCCTCCTCCTCTTCCTTTTCTTCTTCTTCTTCTTCTTCTTCTTCTTCAGGATTGCCATCCTTCAGGTGTCACCTGGAGATCTCACACTGTTACAGTTGACCTCCAGCTGACTGAGATCAGTTCCCCTGGAGAAAACAGCTACTTTAGAGGGTAGACCCTATGGAATTATGCACTGTTGAAATCCCCCCTTCCTCAAACTCAGCCCCCAAACTCTCCAGGTATTTCCCAACCAAGAGCAGGCAACCCTATCTTCCCCTTGTAAGGTGTCATGATGCAGTCCATTCTACCGCCTCAGCCTTTCATAGAATCATCGAGCTGGAAGGGACCTCCAGGGTCATCTAGTCCAACCCCCTGCACAAGGCAGGAAATTCACAAATACCTCCCCTAGTGACCCCTGTTCCATGCCCAGAAGATGACAAAAATCCTCCAGGATCCCTGGCCAAACTGGCCTGCAGAAGAAATGCTGCCTGACCCTGAAGTGGCAATCGGCATTTCCCCGGGCGTGTATAAGAAAGGGCCACGAGAACTAAGCACTGAGGCAACCCTTCCTGCCCTCCTTCTCATGATCTGCCAGAGTTCACAGAATCAGCATTGCTGTCAGATGGCCATCTAGCCTCTGTTTGAAAACCTTCAGAGAAGGAGAGCCCGCCACCTCCCGAGGAAGCCTTTTCCACTGAGGAACCGCTCTAACTGTCAGGAAGTTCTTCCTAATTTTTAGCCAACAACTCTTCTGATTTAATTTCAGCCCATTGGTTCTGGTCCAGCCTTCTGGGGCAACAGAAAACAGCTCTGCACCATCCCCCATATGACAGCCCTTCAAGTACTTGAGGATGGTGATCGTATCACCTCTCAGTCATCTCCTCTCCAGGCTAAACACACCCAGCTCTTTCAACCTTTCCTCATAGGACTTGGTCCCCAGACCCCTCACCATCTTCATTACCATCCTCTGGACACATTCCAGCTTGTCTATATCCTTTGGTGCCCAAAACTGAACACAAGAATCTACGTGAGGTCTAACTGGAGCAGAGTAAAGTGATACCATCACTCCGCGTGATCTGGACACTGTACTTCTATTTCCCCTCCTCCTTCTTTTGTATCAACCGAGGCTCATTCCAGTGCCATAAAAGTGTCACTTTCTGCCTCTCCCTTCATGCGCTGCTGCCTTGTTTTGTCACCACTTCCTGGTTTGTTTTTTACAGAAGCGGGTGGTGGAATAGGAGGTTAAACTAGTAACCGTGTATAATTTTCATGATGTGCACACACACACACACACACTGGGCTTTTCGCAAAGGTGAGTTTTGCTTTATTTACTTTTAATAGCAGCTCTGCTGAGTGCACGTGTGTGCCACAGGGATGCCAGCCTCCAGGTGAGACCTGGGGATCCCCTGGAATTACAGCTCATCTCCAGACCTCAGAGACCACTTCCCTTGGAGAAAATGGACACTTTGGAGGGTGGACTCTATGGCATTGTACCCAATGAGGTCTCTGTCCTTCCCACACACCATCCCCAAATCTCCATAAGTTTCCAGACCTGGATCTGGCAACCCTTCTGCCCCCATCCCCGCTGGTGGCCAGGGGGGAACCTGGCAACCCTAGGCCCCCTCCAGGACCTGAGAAAAGTAGTCCTGGTCGCAGTTTTCCACCCAGTCCTTTCCCCAGCAACCCCTGGCAATCTTCAGAAGCTGATGGCGGTTGCAGCAAAAACAGCTTTTGCATCAAAATGGAAATTGGAGCATAGACCCTCACGACGTTTATGGCATAACAAATTATGGAATTTATATATAATGGAGAAAGCAACAGACAGAGTGAAACCAACAGATACTGATCCTGGGTACAGTGGATTCACTATTACATGGTTACCAATTTTATCCTATCAAAAATAAACACCAGATGTAACAGATATTCTTCAGTTATGGTAACTGATTTGTTTTCACTTGTAGCCTTAAAAGAACCTTTTCAATAAGAATATTGTACATAAGTGTCTTATATGCTTGTGGTGGTTATATTGTCCAGTTTCCTGCAGCTTACATTCGATTGCAGTTGTTATTTAATTTTTGTTGTAAAATTAATAAAATATTTTCTAAAAAAGAAGCTGATGGTGAAAGTTGCAAAACCTGCATTGATTTTAAAAAGAAATCCAAATGCAGTGTGTCAGGGGGCCTGGGAAGGCACCACTTTGGGAGCAGAAGGATTTCTTGCACAGATAGAAGCCCAGAGGACAGAAGAGAATGTGGACAGTTTTGAGCACCCACGAAGCTGCCTTATACTGAATGGGACCTTTGGTCCACGGAGGCCAGTGCTGTCTACTCAGACGGGCAGCATCTCTCCAGGCTCTCAGGCAGAGGTCTGTCATGTCACCTACTGCCCGTCCCATTCAATGGGAGGTGCTGGGGGCGGAACGGGGGACCTTCTGCAGGCAAAGCAGAGGCTCTTCCACTGAGCCACAGCCCCTCCCCGAACATTTGCCTAGTTCCACAATCACTGCAGCATCACTGTGTTGCTTTTTGTCCAGGAAAGATCTATGTTGTGAGAGCTCTTCCACTGTTGCTTGTTTGGAATGTTTAAAAAAACAACAACACCAAAAACAACTTCAGGCAGCCAGAAAATACATTCTAGACACGTGATAAGCTATTCTACCATGTGTATACTCAGTCATGTGCATTACTACAAATGTGTGATTCCCCCCTCTCCCTCCCTCCCCCTGCAATATAATTGCATGGAATCCATGGAAAAGACTTACATCTCCTTACATCTCATTGGTTCTCTATGCTGGATGGTTACACTTATCCAGCTAAGCAGCTACTCTGCGCAAAGTAGGAATCCTAGTGTTGCCAGATCCCCCCCCCCCGCCACCAGTGGGGGATACAGGGTTGCCAGATCCGGGTTGGGAAACTCCTGGAGATTTGGGGGTGGACCCTGGGGAGGACAGGGACCCCAGTGTGGGCTACAGTGCCATGGAGTTCACCCTCCAAAGCATGTCTTTGCTCCAGGGGAACTGATCTCTGTAGTCTGGAGATGAGCCGTGTAATTCCAGGAGATACCCAGGCCTCACCTAAAGGCATGGCATCCCTAAGGGCAAACCCTTTTTATTTTAAAAATAGGTACATAAGAACATAAGAGAAGCCAATGTTGAATCAGGCCAATGGCCCATCTAGTCCAACGCTCTGTCACACAGCGGCCAAAATATACCAGGTGCCATCAGGAGGTCCAGCAGTGGGGCCAGGACACTAGAAGCCCTCCCACTGCTGCCCCCCCCAGCACCAAGAATAGAGTGCATTACCTGCCCCAGACTGAGAGTTCCCATCTATAAAGGTAAAGGTTCCCTTGCTTGAAAGCCAGTCGAATCCGACTCTAGGGTTGTGGTGCTCATCTCCGTTTCAAAGCCAAAGAGCCAGCGCTGTCCGAAGACGTTTCCGTGGTCATGTGGCTGGCATGACTAAACAGCAAGGCACACGGAACGCTGTTACCTTCCCACCGAAGTGGTACCTATTTATCTAGTTGCAATTTCTTGCTTTCGAACTGCTAGGTTGGCAGGAGCTGGAACTAGAGACGGGAGTTCACTCCGTCTTGCGGCACCTGGGTCTTGAACTGCTGAACTACTGACCTTCTACAGCCTGCAGTTCAGCGTCTTAACCACTTGAGCCACCATCTATACCCTGTGGCTAATAGCCAATGATGGACTTCTGCTCCATATGTTTATCTAATTCCTTCTTGAAACTGTCCATGCTTGTAGCTGCCACCACCTCCTGTGGCAGTGAATTCCATGTGTTAATCACTCTTTGGGTGAAGAAGTATGAAAAGTTCTGAGACTGATGAGTGATTTCAGCTCTCACATACTTTATTTAGATCAGTAACAAGACAAGTAAGCCGGCTCACAGGCCGGCTTTTATCCCCAGTGAGCCTACACCCCAAACACACACAACACCCGTGATTTGCTATTTACAGTTAATTGAGTTACCCCGGGCTCCTTGATTGGAAGAACGTGAGGAGCCTACAGTCTATTGTCTAAAGACACGAAGCTCAAGCCCTAGCCTGGCCACGTGGCAGACCGGTCAGAACTGGTCCGAGCACATGGTAGCCCTGCGTCCATGTTTCCCTGTGGATACACCACAAAGTACTTCCTTTTAACGCTCCATGCAGTCCTATGAGAAGTTTACCCCCGTCTTGGATCCAGAGCTAATGTCTGCATTCAGAAGGGATTTCTGTCCCTGCAATGAGGCTTCTCTGCCTCCACCCTCTTGCTGCAGCAACAAATCCCACCCCAAACTTCTCCAGAGGACACCCCCTCCCCCGAACAGCATGAGGGTGGACCGGGAGGTCTGCCCCAGAAAGGGGGAAGTGACAGTCGCCCCGCCCCTTCTGCTGAAATCCTTTGCTGGATGCAAGCCTAAGTCCATTGATTTCGGTGGGCTTCGCCTGGCGTAGCTCTGCATAGAATCGCTCTGTGCTTGACCTACCTTCTTCAACTACAGGTCTGCTTTAACTTTTAAAATACTCATCTGCTTTATGGTTTAACCCTTGAATAGGTCTATTAAGCATGGGCCCCTAATCATTGCTGTGAACATCAGCTTCCTCTTGGAACTCGTTTGTTCCAGCTTCCCATTTTGTCTGGGGAAACTAGTGTAGAGTGGCTGGAGAAGAAATGCTGGCTTTTGCAGACCTGTTATTCCTGTCAGAGTAAAGCTAGTTGCTTAATAATTGAGCCCTTTCGGACTGATGGCTTATCTCAGACACATGAATCTGCAGTTCTTGACACTCCAAAGATTATGCTGAACTTTGTACTTTGCAGAAGGAACATAAGGCACAAACTAAAAACGAGGTTCCACAAATGTTCATGCCGTCACAATTAGTGACCATGGATTGCTTCCTGGTGACAAGGCTAAAACTGCGTCTGTCTGTCTAGTTTGGTTTATACCCCATCCTTCCCACCGAAGCGGGCTTAGGGCGGCTTACATAGAGTTTCATATAAAATACAATTAAAACCTGTCATAGACATATAAACATAAACATAAAACAGTATTTAAAATACTCCTAAAACACTGGAACATGTCCCAATGGTGCGGCACGCCGGCAGTAAAGGTGGTAAAGCCAAGGCACAGGCTGGAGATGAAAGATGGTAAAATGTGCAATGTGACTCCTTAGTTGAAAGCTTGGTGGAAGAGCTCTGTCATGCAGGTCCTGCGGAACTCTAAAAGGTCCTGCAGGGCCCTGATCTCTACCAAGAGCTCATTCCACCAGTATGGAGCCACCACCGGGAAGGCCCTGGCCCTTGTTGTAGCCAGCCTGACATCCTTGGGGCCTGGGAAGGCCAACTGATTTTGCGTCCCTGAACATAGCGCTCTTCGGGGAACATGTGGGGAAAGGCAGTCCCTTAGGTATGCCGGACCCTGACCATATAGGACTTTAAAGGTTAAAACCAGCGCCTTGAAACGAATCCATTATACTATTGGCAGCCAGTGCAGTGCCTTCAGTACAGGCTGGATGTGCTCCTGCACAGGGAGGCCCATCAGCAGCCTGGCTGCAGCGTTCTGCACTAGCTGCAGCTTCCGGATTGGAGATAAGGGCAGTCCCATGTGGAAAGTGTTACAGTAGTCCAGTCCTGAGGTGGCCATCACGTGGATCATTGTTGCCAAGTCGTTGCATTCAAGAAAGGGAACCAACTGCCTAGTCAGCCCTATCTATCTATCTATCTATCTATCTATCTATCTATCTATCTATCTATCTATCTATCTATCTATCTACTACCTACCTACCTACCTACCTACCTACCTACCTACCTACCTACCTATCATCGTCTTTTCATCATTGATACCACGGCTTTCTCCCAAAAGTAGCTTACACCATTCTCCTCGCCTCCATTTTACCTTCCCAACAACCCTGTGAGGTAGATTTGGTCGAGAGCATGTGACTGGCCCAAGGTCACCCAGCGAGCTTCCATGGCACAGTGGGGATTTGCATCTGGGGCTCCCAGCTCCTAGTCTGATACTCTAACCACTGGGCTACACTTGCAACAGGTGCCTGTTTAAAATACTGAAGGAGAGCAAAACAATAAATACTAAACACTGGATTGGAATGGCGTAACTCCTGTAAAGAGAATCTCTTCTAGCCTGTATTCAGATCCTGAAAATTGCTGGTATATCAGTTTCTTTTGTACATTTCTCATACTAAGGTTGCCAGGTCCTCTCTGGGGATGGGGATGGGTAGAATGGCCAGATCCAGGTCAGGAAACTTCTGGAGATTTGGGGGTGAAGCCTGGGGTGGACTGGGACCTCAGTGGGGTACAATGCCATAGAGTCCAGTGTTCCCTCTAAACTGAGTTAGTGTGAGCCAGCTCACAGTTCTTTAGCCTTCGGCTCACACATTTTTGCCTTAGTTCAGGAAGGATGGCTCCAGAGCAAACTAATTTATGCAGTAACCAAGTCTCTTGCTCACAACTTTAATGCCGGTAGCTCACAAAGTAGAATTTTTGCTCACAAGGCTTCACAGTTTAGAGGGAACATTGATAGAGTCCACTCGCCAAAGCATCTGTTTTCTCCAGGGGAAACTGACCTCTTTAGACTGGAGATGAGCTGCAACTGAACACTTGAACATGTGAAGCTGCCTTCTACTGAATCGGACCACTGCTCCAGTAAAATTGATATTGTCTACTCAGACTGGCAGTGGCTCTCCAGGGCCTCAGGCTGAGGTCCTTCACATTCTCTACTGTCTGTTCCTTACTGGACATTCTGGGGATTGAACCTGGGGCCTTCTGCATGCCGAACGGATGCTCTACCACTGAGCCAAAGACCCTATCCAGTTCCAGGGGGTCCCCAGGTCCCAACTGGAGGCTGATTTTCCAAACTCACACTAACAGGTTTCCCAGATTTTGGCCCTTTTCCAGCTATATCTGAGTGTCCCAGAGGCCTGTAGCAGGTACATTTATTAGGGTTGTCAACTGCCCTAATAAATGTAGTTGAACCCACCTTAAATTTAGGGTTGCCAAGTCCTCCCTGGCTATCGATGGGGGAGGGGGGAAGGGCTGCCAGACCCAGGTTGGGGAACTCCTGGAGATTTGGAGATGGAGCCTGGGGAGGACAGGGACCTCAGTGGGCTACCATGCCTTAGAGTCCACCCTCCAAAGCATCTCTGTTGTCTGGAGATGAGTTGTAATTCTGGGAGATCCCACCCGGGAAAGAACCCCATCGAGGACGTATCGTCCGTGATAGAACTAATAATCTGTCCAGAACAGCAAAAGAGGAAGAAAGATCCAGAGGGCCGAATTCAGCCTCCTGGGCCTCCCCCGTCCCTCCAACAAATGAGTTCTCACTGACAACCAACAACCCAATTGGTGATCTTGCTAACAATCTTATTTGGCCAAGTGCCTGTATCAGCTTCTATGGGTACAGTACAGTTAAGAAACTTCACACAGAAGAGACTTCGGCCTGTGTGCAGCCAAAGCTGAACTCGGACGTTGGCATACCTCTTCTTTGTTTTGCTTGTAAGGTCAGAGATGCAAGGTCAAGGAAGCTTTTGCGGCACTTTTATCTAAGCCGGAACGGGCTGAAATGGCCCGAAATCAAACGAGAAAAGCAGCGGAGGAGCAGAGGATGGGGGTGGGGAAACCCAAAAAGCCATGAAAAGGAATAACGAGTGCTTAACAACCGACAGACAACTAGGAATTTGGTTGTGCTGCAGAAGCGTCACTTCAGCATCGACGCCAAAAAGTTGGATCCGAAATGGTCCCGGCATTCTTTTACTGTTTCATTAGAGCTGCACACCCTGGTGCTACCCAGAGTTCAACTGTTTCAGTGGTTGATCTCAAACAATAGCGGCCTATTAGAAAAAGAGAATAAAACTCAGAAAGGCCTTTGGCATTTGCTGGGAATCGCTGCTTCGTTAAACAGCTTCCCAATGTCGGTTTGATTGCCCGGTACACAACCCTGATGCTGCGCCAATCAAGTGTAGATGGCGGCAGAGGCTGTATTGGGCAGGACAGTGGAAGCCATTTGAAAATGCCATCTATCAAGGAGTCTGCTAGAACCCAAATGAAACTCTTATTCAGTGCTAAATTCCTCCAGATAAGCTTTTGTGGTATGGAATTTACGTAAGGATGCCAGCCTCCAGGTGGGACCTGGGGATCCCCTGGAATTAAAAAGTAGCCATCCTCCAAACATTCTAGAAGAAGAAGAGTTGATTTTCATACCCCATTTTTCTGTACCCTAAGAAGTCTCAAACTGGTTTATGATCACATTTCTCTTCCTCTCCCTGTAGCAGGTACCTTGTGAGGCAGGTGGAGCTGAGAGAGTTCTGAGAGTATTGTGACTGGCCCAAGATCACCCAGCAGGCTTCATGTGGAGGAGGAGTGGGGAATCAAACCCGGTTCTCCAGATTAGAGTTCACCACTCTTAACCAGAACACCACGCTGGCTCTCTCTCTCTCTCCTGCCCTCAGGGAACCTTTTTCTGCATCCATCCGTATGTTGCCGAGGATTCTGGGATATATTCTAGGACACTAATACGTCCCAAGAGTACAAACTTGAAATATAGATTCCCCCTCCATAGAACCAATACATACATACAAGTTCTTGAATCTCATGAATTACTATGCCGTTTTTTGAAATGTCAGAAACAAACTAAAAAAGGGTATGGGCGTGCAGTCTGGACCATGACAGCCAGCATGGAGTAGTGGTTAAGAGCGGCAGCCTCTAATCTGGAGAGAACTGGGTTTAATTCCACATTCCTCCTCCACATGAAGTCTGCTGGGTGACCTTGTGCCAGTCACAGTTCTCTCAGAGCTCTCTCAGCCCCACCTGCCTCACCGGTTGTCTGTTGTGGGGAGAGGAAGGGGAAGGTGATTGTAGGCTGCTTTGAGACTCCTTACGGTAAGGGAAAGTGGAGTATAAAAGAACTACTCTTCTTCTGTGGAAAAGTGCACTATCGCCCCCATCCCACCCCAGGTTTAGGCCCATAGGGGTGAACACAAACATGCAGTTCATACAGGACAACGGCCAAGTCTGTTGGAATATCCCAGATTCCTCGTTTCACCCAAGAATGTGACCTAAAACATAACCAACACTCTTGCAAGTTTCATGTCATATGGGAAGAGCCACAGAACACTCTGCTAGATAGTTATCACCTCCGTAGCTCCACTTTTCTGGGTTCAACCTGGCAACAAACGTTTTTTTGCCGAACTCCTCAAACCTGGCAAACTAATACACAAGTGAAACTGCATCACCATCTTGAGGCAAACCTTAGCCATTACACCGGATCCGGCATCGATACGGAGTGGGGGTGTTAAATGAAACCTTGGTAGCTTTGGGGCTATGAGGATAAGAACCATTCTGGGTCACTGGAGGATTAACTAGTCTGGATACCCCCCTAGAGCGACAAATTGGGGTGTGATTTTTGGCCCCTGAAGGGGGAAAATGGAAAAGCGATTTTTGTTTCATGCCAGCTGCAAAGAGTGGCCTGGTTTGTGTGGTGTTTTTCTGAAAGGAATTCAGGCCCTTGCTCCTTAATCAAGACTTATTGTCTCTGAGCATTAGGAAGGGACCAGACACCATGAGAGACGTAGAGTTGCCATCAAACACTGCGTCATTCCCCTTCCTGGTAGCACTAACAGACTGATTGTCATCTTGCAATGGGTTTTCTTGCACCCAATAAGCGTGCTTGTCAACTCTGGGGTTGGGATCAATGCTCCCTCTAAGCTGTGAAGTCTTGTGAGCAAAAATTCCACTTTGTGAGCTACTGGCATTAAAGCTGTGAGTGAGCAATTTGGCTACTGCATAAATTAGTTTGCTCTGGAGCCCTCCTTCTTGAGCTAAGACAAAGATGTGCGAGCCAGAGGCTAAATAACTGTGAGATAGCTCACACTAACAGTTATGTATTGGGACTGAACCATTCCAGGTATGTCACACCAGAGACTGGCTGAGCTTGGAGCACAAGAACAACATCCTACATGCCAGAAGGACTCTTCTTTAATTTCCAAGAAAAGAAAGAAAGGATTGATTCTTTACTGAAAGCGGAATTATTTTTGAAGCAACACCATTTGTTGAGCAAGCAAAAGAAAGGAGCAGAGGGTAAGAGGACAACAGAAGAAACTAGCGGGCACCAAAAGACTGGGCAGACAATTCTTCTTCCTTTGATACATTGGTATCTCTGGGAGAAATTTGTGACTCTGACACTGACACGGATTCAGATTTGGGTGCAGCTGCGCCCAAATCGTCGAAGGTTAAGCTGCCCTGGCAAAAGAAGAAGAAGTGTAAGGATAAGAAGACCTCTAAATAAAGTTCTCAGATTCTCTGCTTGTATATTTAAAACGTATAATTGTAAGCTCTGAAGTGATAGAATCTCTAACAAATTCTTTTTGGTTTATTTTTTAAGTAGCGAATGATGGAAATGGATTATATATCATGTAGTGAAAGGCTGAAAGCATATAGTGAGCACATATTAGTACCTCGTTACTCTCTTCAGTGTTTAGTGTTCGTAGTGTGTAGTGTTTGTACTTTGTAGTTTATAGAAGAAAATAATAAAAAATTATATATATATATATATATATATATATATATATATATATATATATATATATAAACAACAACAGCCTACCAAGGTGAAAAGTACTGAGACTGATGAGTGATTTCAGCTCTCGCATACTTTATTAGAACAGGAACAAGACAACTAAGCCGGCTCGCAGGCCGGCTTTTATTCCCAAAACAGCCCACACCCCAAACACACACACACCCGTGATTTGCTATTTACAGTTAATTGAGTTACCCCAGGATCCCCGATTGGAAGAATGCGCGAAGCCTACAATCTATTGTCTACAGGAATGAAGCTCAGGCCCTCTGCCTGACTGCGTGGCGGACCGGCCCGAACCGGTCGGAGCACATGGTTGCCCTGAGTCCATGTTTCTCTGTGGATACAATACACAAGTAGCCAATCAAGTAGTAATGTTGTGTAAATCGCCTATCACTGGGAGTGGGGTGTGTTTGGGTGTGGCAATTGCTATTTAAAAGAGCTGAGGCTCTGGGGTCTTGCCTTGCTAAAATCACAAAGTTAAGCTGATTACTAGACTCAAGCCTACTCATCCATACAACCCCCACTATTTAGCTTAGAGGGAACATAGGTGGGATATTCCTGGAGATTTGAGGCCAAGAGGAGTCGGAGCTGTTCTTGAAAAAGAGCAGTTTTTGTCAGAGCTCTCTCAGCCCCACCTACCTCACAGGGTGTCTGTTGTGGGGAGGGGAAGGGAAAGGAGTTTGCAAGCTGCTCTGAGACTTTGAGTGAAGAGTGGGGTATAAATCCAATCTCCTCCTCCTCCTCCTCATCTTAGCTTCCCAGAAGAAATGCTGTTATTTTTACACCTCAGGAATAAATTTAAGCTCCCAGCCCGCTGGCACCTCCCTAAGGAGGCCAGCATGACCATATCTTACCCTGTAGCCTACAGATCTGCTGATCTGAAAGATCTGCTTTCCACACTTCTGTCTTTTAATATCGTATAACCAGTTTGGTGTAGTGGTTAAGTGTGTGGACTCTAATCTGGGAGAACAGAGTTTGATTCCCCACTCCTCCACTTGCACCTGGCTGGATGACCTTGGGCAAGCCATAGTTCTGACAAGAGCTGACCTTGAAAGAGCAGTTTTTGTCAGAGCTCTCTCAGCCCTACCTTCCTCACAGGGTGTCTGTTGTGGGGAGGGGAAGGGAAAGGAGTTTGTAAGCTGCTCTGAGACTTTGAGTGAAGAGTGGGGTATAAATCCAATCTCCTCCTCCTCTTCTTCTTCTTAAGACCAACAAAGTTTTATTCAAGGTATGAGCTTCTGTGTGCACACACACGTCTTCAGAAGACAGATTCAGGCGGCCAGCCATTTTGTTGGTGCCACTGGACTCAAACTTTGTTCCCCGTCTTCAGATATTTTGAAATGGAAGTTGCCAGTCCACGCCTATAGGTCGAGAGCGAGCAGCAAATCAGCATACAACATAATGAAGATGTTTAACAGCTGCAAGGACCAAACAGGAATAACAAGCTTCGTTTATACGGTCACAATTTGTTTGGATTTAATTCCAGGGCGGGGGGGGACGGGACATACTGAAGCAAATAAATATATCAGCATTGGAGACTGATGTTTAAATGTACCCCTCTTAATTGTGGAGTGCTGAGAGCAATTAACAGAGGCCCTGTTACTATGCTCCATCCACCTCCTCTCAAGCATGGAGGTGATTTAATACTATACCAAATTAATAGCATCCTTTTCTTTAGGGGGAGCTGCGGTGGCTCAAGTGGTTAAGACGCTGAACTGCAGGCTGTGGAAGGTCAGTAGTTCAGCAGTTCAAGACCCGGGTGCCGCATGACGGGGTGAGCTCCTGTCTCTAGTTCCAGTTCCTGCCAACCTAGCAGTTCAAAAGCAAGAAATTGCAAGTAGATAAATAGGTACCACTTCAGTGGGAAGGTAACAGCGTTCCGTGCACCTTGGTGTTTAGTCATGCCGGCCACATGACCACGGAAACGTCTTCGGACAGCGCTGGCTCTTCGGCTTTGAAACAGAGATGAGCACTGCAACCCTAGAGTCGGATTCGACTGGCTTTCGAGCAAGGGAACCTTTACCTTTACCTTTCTTTAGGGTGGGATGACTGGCACCCACTTTGTTGGTCTTAAAGGTGCCACTGAACTCCAATTCGGTTCCTTGGGAAGGAGGAATATTCACGTGAGCAGAGGGGCAGAACACAACCCATCATCAGTCCAGAGATCAGGAAGAAAACAACACTTTTGCACAGAACCTTTATTAAACAAAGAATTCACTCTCCCCTTTCCATACATAACACACAGTAATGTTCAGGTAAGGTTTCCTGGAGTCAGCCTTGCTATTAAACTCTCATCTAATGTATGCAAATCAACGTCTGCCAGCTTCAACTGCAGCAAAGTCTTGCCTTTAAAATCAGGAAACATTCAAAGTACAGAAGCCACCACAAAATGCAGATAGTAGGAGATGAAACTACAATGAAGTGTTTCACGTAATGTAAACAGTTATCATTTCTGGAAATTTCTAAATGATTTTTGAAATAATTGGCTATTTTCATACAAAAACTGGAGTCCCAACCCAGAGGGACTACTCAAGAGATAATTAAATGCAGGAATTTCCACAGGTTATCGAGGCAGCCAGAATAAACAGTACTGGTTGCCTGTTGAACAAAAGGGAATGTTTAGAAACTGTTCTTCCTGCTCCTCATACGAAGACTCTTGAAAGTCAGATGGACTCACCCATATCTTAAAGATGGTCTTTCCCTAAGGGGGAAGGAAATGGAGCTGTATGATCCTAAAAGACTTCGTGGAAACATGTTATCTTGTGGTGTTAAAACTGAATGCATAAACTTGTTCAAGAGGAACTTTTTGCCAGCAAATACATATCTGAATTCTGTGCTTGTGTGTATTCAAAGGTCATGAACAAACTCAGTGTATTCTTGGGCTCGTGCGTTTAAACCACGGACCCCACTTTGTGGGCAAGACACAAACTCCTTTGTGTTGAAGTATCCAAGTTTGGGCACAGTAACAAATTGTGGACCAAGTTTGCTCCTGCATAGTGGCACAGTCTCCTGTGACACACAAACCTGTTTCCTTCTTGTCCTGCTGTCTTCTTTGGGCAAAACAGGTCTTTTAGGTTTCTGAAGCGCCACCAAAACCTACAACACCTGTTTGATTGGAGGCAGTAGTGACACAGGTGCATAGTTCACAGTTCTCTGAAAAAGATACCTCCCTTTCCAATCTGGGTAGTGGTCATTGACAAATACATTCAAGTCATGCTTTAATCTCAATTCTGTTCTTTTTAAAGTACAGTTTCAAATCTGAGTATAATGGAAGCAATTCAGAATCCAGCCATTTATTTGGAACTGCATGCGGCAAGAGAACCAGACGATTTCTAAGTGTGGATCTCCTTTGAAAAGGCAATAGAATGGGGTTAACTTTCACGGCCCTAGCAGGAACATGCAAAATGTGTACAGCTTTAGCAAACGTCAACTCCTGCTCATTTCACAGGAACACATCAGAAACACAACTTCCCAGATCCGAGCCCTAGCAAGCAGAAGAAAGAAATTGCCTTCTACATTACTTATCCATCAAGTTGAAAATCATCTCACAAGTGATTCCTGCTTTCTCATCTTCCAGCAGAATCTCTTCTTTATCCCAGGTTGCAACAGGAATACTATACATGGCATAGTGTTGAGAGTTCACACAAGCGGCCACTTCAGGAGGAAAGAGACACAGAGGGGGAAAAAGTGAAGATTATTTGTTCCCAAGGATAAATTGGCCTGAACTCAACAGAGAGCCATCAGGGTGAGTCATCAGTCAGGTTGCCAGCCTCCAGGTGGTGGCTGGAGATCTCCTTGGAATTACAACTGATTCCCAGGCTACAGAGACCGGTTCCCCTGGAGAAAATGGCGGCTATGGCAAGGTGGATTCAGTGGCATTATACCCCACGGAAGGCCCTCCCCTCCCTAAATCCCACCACCCACAGGTTCCACCCCCCCCAAACCTCCAGGAAATTCACAACCCAGAGCTGGCAACTTTATGTCAGCCTAGGACCTCGTAGACCAAGGTGCAAATCCTGATTCTGCCATCAAGTATACAGTGGATATCCTTGGGACCAATGTTCCCTATAAGCTGTGGAGTCTTGTGAGCGAAAATTCTACTTTGTGAACTACTGGTATTGAACTTGTGAGCGAACAATTCGGCTACTGTATAAATTAGTTTGCTCTGGAGCCCTCCTTCCGGAGCTAAGACAAAAACCTGTGAGCTGGAGGCTAAAAAGCTGTGAGCTAGCTCACACTAACTCAGCTTAGAGGGAACACTGCTTGGGACATAAGAAAATAAGAGAAGCCGTGTTGGATCAGGCCGATGGCCCATCCAGTCCAACACTCTGTGTCACACAGTGGCCAAAATCCAGGTGCCATCAGGAGTTCCACCAGTGGGTCCAGAGCTCCAGAAACCCTCCCACTGTTGCCCCCCAAGCTCATACTATCTCATTTTAACCTCTCTCACCGGACAGAGTGCTGGATAAAAATACTAGGGCTCAGCTCTGATCTGGGTACATCCAACTCGGCAGGGAGGCCATAGCTATGCACACAAACAGCCCTTTTCCATCTTCAGTCCTACCCAGATCAGCTCTGTTGTTACCTTCCTGTTTGGCGTCGTGGCTGTCTTTCCTTGGACACTTGCTTCCTTTGCTGAGTCGAACCGCTCCTGCTTCCCCACAGTTTTCAGCGTGCTTACGCATATTGTTCTGTCCAGTATAAAGGATCAAAAGCAAGTTATTTGGCTAACAACTATTTATTTAGGACAAAGTTTGAGTCCAACGGCACCTTTAAGAGCAACCGAGTTTAATTCTGGGCGTAAGCTTTTGTGTGCATGCACCCTTCTTCAGACCAACATGGCTACCCACCTGAAACTATTTATTTAGTTCATTTACACACGGCCTTTCTCCCCGATGGTTACATCATTCCCCTTACCCCCATTTTATCCTTGTTTAAAAATGCGCTATTGCCAGGGTCTCCAACACGATGCCCGTGGGCACCACAGCACCTGCCAAGTGTTTTCAGAAAGCCTTTCAAATTAAAAAGTATCTTAATTTATTTTATTTTTTTTTAAAAAGTGGAGATCTTGGGGACTCAACCTGGGACCTTCTGCATGCAAAGCAGAAGGTCTTCCTCTGGGCCCTGGCCCCTCCCCGCCGACCCTTCTCTGACTGGTAGCAGCTTCCCAGCATCTCAGAAAGGTCTTTTCAAACACCTGCTTAACAGAGATAATTTATCCAGTCATGCCAATGACTGAAACACGGACCTTCTCCAGCCAAGCCCAGGCTTTACCACTGTGCCAGAGCCTCTCTCCAGCAGCAGCTGTGTTCGCAGGGTAGCAAATCCTGCAGCAGTTTGTTCTTTCCTGCTTTTGTTCTGCAGGGCCTGCAAGACAGAGCTCTTCCACCAGGCCTTCAACTAGGAGCCGCCACCATTATCAATAACAACTGAAACTTATAGACCTCGGCCCTTGGTTTGCTACTGTCAGCCTGTGCCTGCCAATTATATCTGAGAAGATCAGCGAGCTAAACATTTAGGAAATTACAGTTTGAACTGATATAGTACCGCCATCTTCATGATATCAAAGAACGCTGCTAGCACTTTAATATTGTATTGTTTTAAACGAACTGCTTTTAGATGTTTTATGGTAATCTGGTTGCTATTTGTGTATTTACCCTGTGTAAGCTGCCCTGAGCCTGCCTTGGCAGGGAGGGCAGGGTATAAACCGGAAAAATAAATAAATAAATACATGAAAGGGGCTGGACAGATACAAGTCTTCCTGGATGTACAGTGGACTATGACCTGTCCAACCAGGTTCCTTAAGGAAATTGTGCTTACCCAGCGCGAATAGCCCTTGCCACATGTAGGGCAATCGTAGACTCTTGGCTTGAAAGTGGAGTCGTGGTATTTCCTGAAGTGAACGGTGAGCAGTTGCTTCTGCCGAAAGCATTTGCTGCAAGCCGCACAAACGAAGGGTTTCTCACCAGTGTGCATCCGCTTGTGCATAACCAGGTGGCGCTCCTAAAATGTATAGGAGGTGTTAGGAGCTCTCACGGGAAGCTAAGGTAAACAGCAGCCTTTCCCCGTCTTGAAGATTTCCTTCTAACACGGAACTCCTTTTCTAGATTACACCAAATAGTGTTGCCAACTCCAGGATGGGAAATTCGTGGAGATTTGTGGGTGGAGCCTGGGGAGGGAGCTCAGCAGGGATATGATCACCATAGAGCCATTTTCTCCAGGGGAACTGATCTCTGTTGTGTGGAGATCATTTGTAATTCTGGGAGACTTCCAGGCCTCACATGGAGGTTGGCAGCCATTAGCCCCCAAGACCAACAAAGTTTAATTCTGGGTATAAGTGAGAACTGAGTGACTTAGCATGTGTAGTGTGATAAGAACCTGGTATCTCTGTTAAGTTCTGGGGGTTCCATTGTCCTGAGTGTTGTAATAACTTGTACTTCAGCAATCTCCCATTCCAGTCTGTTTCTGAAATTTGCTGCTATTCACAGGTCTTACTGACTGCTTTAATCCATCCTTAGCTATACTTGTTGCCCAGTTATTTATACATCTTGACGCTAAGTAGCCCTTCCTGGCAACTAACCCCCCCATATGTAAGGCTTGAAGAAGACTGTTTCAATGTATCTGAAGAAGTGTGCATGTACACAAAAGCTTATACCCAGAATTAAACTTTGTTGGTCTTAAAGTGGAAGGAGGGTTGTAGGTGGGGATATGGCAAATATGGGTGGGGCCCATGACATCATGTCACTTCCTTTTTAAAAAACTTCATTTAAAACCAGTAAATCATAGAGCACTTGGTGATTCCTAGAGTTACCCTGTATCACTTCTGTGTTGTTGGGTTTTTTTAACAGGAACGATATAATGCCACAGTCAGCGTGGGGGGGAGGTATTTCCCCCCCCCCAGAGCAGCAGCAGGCCATGGGAGTGGGAGGCGGGGAAAGCCCAGCCCTGACGAGGGCTTGGCAGCCCTAAATAAAATAAATTTAGGAAATTCACACTTATACACGTTTGGTGTAGTGGTTTGGTGTAGTGTAGTACAGCCGGTTTGTTGTAGTGGTTAGGAGCACGGAGTCGAATCGGAAAGAACCGGGTTTGATTCCCCACTCCTCCACATGCAGCTGTTGGTGTGACCTTGGGTCAGTTACAAGTTCTTTCAGAGCTGTTCTTTCATGGCTAGTTCTGAAAAGAGCACTGTCAGCCCCACCTACCTCACAGGGTGTCTGTTGTGGGGAGTGGAAGGGAAGGGAGATTGTAAGCCAGTCAGAGACTCCTTCGGGTAGTAAAGGGGGAGGGGTATAAACCCAATCTCTTCTTTTCTTCTATTCTGTATAAAAATGCCCTCCTGAACAATTCTGTTTTACACATTCTGCAGAATGACAGAAATGTGAGAGCCCTCCTGGACTCCTCAGGGAGGCTGTTCCACAAGGTGGGGGCCACAACAGAAAACTTGGGGGTACGGGCAGCTGCTGCTCTTACTTATTTGCTGGATGATACCTTAAAAGGACTTGCTCAGAGTCAGATGAGTGAAGTTGTCTCAAAGGATACAGAACCATCTCCCAGGAATTAAAGCCCCCCCCCACATACACACACACTGTACTACCAAATGGAGGAAAATATCTGTATTTCTTTGCCTTATTAAAACCTAGAATTGATATTCTGGGTTAGTGCTGAACAGGTGTCTCCTTTTCACTGTCCCAGAGAAGGCACAACTCTGATCTTGTCAGTATTTTTGGTGTTAATTGCTGAAGCTGTGAGCTCAGCTAACGCAAGAAAGCTTGTGGTTGATTGATAATTGCCACTGAGAGGAAAGGGATCCCAAGTGCCTCCTCTCCCATCTTAGGAGTTTGAGCCTTACAGCCCCACCTGTGAGAGCACTGTGACCAATTTGGGGTAATGACCCACAGGCTGAGAACTACAGCCTGACTACTGGGCTTCGAGCATGATGGTGGGCAGGGGTCAGCAGCAAGGATTCCCAGTTGGAGAGATGCCACCTCTGTGTCTGTGGGGAACAATGAACCTCTCCCATTTCCCAGCACTGTGGCCCAGATCCACACTGGGACACACTCTGGGTAACCAAACTTCAGCTGAGGCCTGGAGTTCTCCCAGCATTATAAACCGTTTTCCAGATCACGGAGATCAGTTCCCCTGAAGGAAACTGCATCTTTGGAGGGCTGATCCTAATGGTGTCAAGTCTCTGCCGAGCTCCTTTCCCTTTACAAATGCTGCCTTCCCCAGGCGCTGCCCCCAAATCTCCTGGGATCTTCCAAGCAATGTTCCCTATAAGCTGAGTTAGCATGAGCTGGCTCACAGATTTTGAGCCTCTGGCTCACACATTTTTGTCCTAACTCAGGAAGGATGGCTCCAGAGCAAACTAATTTATGCAGCAGCCAAATAACTTGCTCACGAGTCTAATGGCAGTAGCTTACGAAGTGGAATTTTTGCTGACAGGATTCCACAGCTTAGAGGGAGCATTGCTTCCAAGATGGAGATGGCAACTCTAGACGCACCACAGTTGCTTTGTAGGTGTTCCAATCATGGGATGCCAGCAACGTGTAGCTTGCACCTTGGCTCATGCAGAAGAAGTCAGTAGAAGTGCATGATTAGCATACGTCTGTGTATGCACATGTGGGTAGGGTTGCCAACCTCCAGGTGGCAGAAAGGAAACAAACAACCGTGATGCATTGTGCCGAAAAAAGTCTTCACAGACTAGAAAATTCTTTTTCCAATATTTAGTTTACTTGAAGCAATTCAAACGCCATCAACACCAACAAACCATGCATATTATATCTCGTTTGTGTATAACTTTATCAAAGTGGGTTGCGTTGAAATACCTATATCTAATACTGTATCTAATACAAAAATAAATTTCTATTATTAGTATTAGCAAAAAAGAAACAGAAGAAAGTACAAACAACTGGCTGTTTTATATTATACTTACAATATTAATCCATTTGGCAGACACTCTAGTCATATCTCCTAGTAACACTCATCAAATCCATTAGTTTAATGTAAATCTACTCTTCCTGCTCACTTATGTGTTAGATATAGGTATTTCAACGTGACTCACTTTGATAAAGTTATACATGAAACGAGATAGAATATGCATGGTTCATTGGTGTTGCTAAGATGTAGACCTTAGGGTCTGTTTTGAAAATTATTGAGCTTTTGGGGTGAGGTGTAGCTGTAGACATCTCAGCCCAGCACAATTTAATGCACGAAGCCTGAGAGCCAAGTTAAGATGTGGACCTTATGGTCAGTTTTGAAAATTATTGAGCTTTTGGGGTGAGTAACTCTCTCTTCCTCTCCTGTTTTTTGAATTATAAATGGAACATTCATGTGTACTAACACAGAATAAACTGACCGCTCCTGTACTTGAGGAGACAAGTCCATAACAGTGGGAACCTGTTCTGAAGCCAGTGGGAATATACTAGAACCAGTGGGATGGATGGTTTAATGAGCCTCAGGGGTTAGTTTAGAACATACCCGGGTCTCTCTCTTCAAATTTAGAAAACTATGTTAAAATACATGTTTGTAAAAAGATGTGACTTTATATGCAGCGCCTGACAGATTGCGACCTGAAGAAGCTGAGGGAAACAAGCACCAACCGGGGCCCATTGTTGCGGGACTGTATATTAATGTGCTGCCTTTATGTGCTGTTTTAATGTGAATAAAAGGTTCTCCTCAAACTAGATAATTTTTGCAAGTCTTGCATAAACAACTCCTTTTCCTTAAGAATAATGGCGAGAGTAATTTTTACTCCCTGAGTAAAATCTATACAGTGGAACATTCTATGAACTGGGGGGGTTTTGGGCTACAATTTATAAATCACTGTTTTCCCATTGCTTATTACTTAACCTCCAAGTGGTGGCCGGAGACCTCTTGGGACTACCACTGATATCCAGGTGACAGAGATCAGCTCACCTGGAGAAAATGGCCGCTCTGGAAGGTGGACTTTATGGCATTCTACCCCACTGAAGTCCCTCCCCTCCCCAAAGCCCACCGTCCTCAGGCTCCGCCCCCCAAATCTCCAGGAATTTCCCAACCCAGAGATGGCAACCCTACATAGTGTGTGCTTGCTGGTATGGTAGGGTCCGGATGAGAAGTTGCTGGGTGGAGTGAGGCACCACCCCCCCCGCTTCCTATCCTGACTCGAATGCTGTTTTTTGAGTATCCACAGTAGAAAAAGCATTCACGAAAGAATCCTGCTTTAGTATGTCAAGTTCATTTCAAAAACTAAATCATCCCCTTGGAAAAAAAACACAGTCTCATTATTAGAGCGCGCTGGAACAAGTTCAAACATCCGCTTTTTAATGGAGCGAGCCTTATGCAGAAATTGGCTATACAGCAAGGCAAACAAATAAACGTTACTGCTGGAGAACCAGCCAACAAAATTTAAATATTTAAATCAAACTCTTTGGCAAACACATACCGAGGGGATGAAGTGTAATCATTTCTACCCAGGCCTAAAGCCAGGAAATGGGGGGGGGAAAGTGTATCTCCTGCTAAGAGAAAAATCAGCTTTCGTTTATTTTAAAAATGAAATAATTAGATTTAGGCTTACGAAGATAGGACTGAAAAGCACAACAGGGGCCCACCCTTAAGCCGGGAAGGGTGGGGGGAGGAAATCAGAGACCAGCAGACTCACAAGATGCTTGTTTTTAGAAGAATATGAAAATACTGGGGAAAAAGGATGGAGAGCAGGGAACAGATAAGGGAAACAGACACTCCGAAGGCCCAAGAAGCAGTCATTGTAGGATGCAGTATAAAAGCAATTCAATGTGTTCAAGCTTTGCAAACGGAGTCAATCGCTGCTCCCCAAAGGAGGGAGGGAAAGGAGGGGGAAATGGCACTGAGGGAAAGGCCGAAGTTACTTCTTCCAGTGGGCCCTGGCTGAACAAAATTCTCATTGAGTGCCTGATTCAAAGTCATCCCTGAACAATGGGTTTGTAATGGACACACTGGCTCTTATTAAGGCCCTGTCCTCATCAGATCTCAAGAGCCGGCTTGGTGTAGTGGTTAAGAGTAGCAGACTCTTAATCTGGAGAACCGGTTTTGATTCCCCACTCCTCCTCCGCATTAAGCCAGCTGGGTAACCTTGGGCCAGTCACCTACCTCACAACGTGCCTGTTGTGGGGAGAGGAAGGGGAAGGCACTTATAAGCTGCTTTGAGACTCCGTGAGGTAGAGAAAAGCAGAGTATTAAAACCAACTCTTCTCCTCCTCCTCCAAGCAGGATTGGCCTTTGTCAGTATTTGGGTGGGAGACCACCAAGGAATACCAGGGTAGGGTCATGAAAACCCCACAGGGTTGCCACAAGTCAACTGTGACTTGATGGCAAAACAAAAAAAAAGGCCTATACGGGGAAAATGAAACCCAATGCCTGATAGTAAAAAACCTGGCAATCTGACACCAGGAAGGTCGATCCAATAAGAGATATCTTTGTGGCCTATTTAAAAAGTGGAAGAAACACCCTAAAGCAACTAGAATCATTTTTAAAAACTTCACTAAGAGATGTGTGGCACCCTCTCCATAACCCGACAGAGAAGTGTTGCTCATCTTATCAAAACTCTTCTAATTTTCCTCAAAATTCTAAGCAGGAAGCTCCAAACCCACCTCAGAATTCTGCTTTTGGTGCCATTTGGTGGTACCTACAAAGCCAGATAAGAGATAAAGAGATAAGGAGGCTTTCCTGAATGAACAATGCAAAGTAATAGAGGAAAACAATAGATTGGGAAGGACTAGAGATCTCTTCAAGAAAATTGGAGAAATCAAGGGAACGTTCTATGCAAAGCTGGCCATGATAAAGGACAAAAACGGTAGGGACCTAACAGAAGCAGAAGAGATTAGGAAAAGATGGCAAGAATACACAGAAGAACTATACAAGAAGGACCTCGATGTCCTTGACAACCACGATGGTATAATCACTGACCTCGAGCCAGACATCCTGGAAAGCGAAGTTAAATGGGCCTTAGAAAGCATTACTAACAACAAAGCTAGTGGAGGTGATGGTATCCCAGCTGAGTTATTCAAAGTCTTAAAAGAAGATGCTGTTAAAGTGCTGCACTCAATTTGCCAACAAATTTGGAAAACACAACAGTGGCCACAGGATTGGAAAAGGTCAGTGTACATTCCAATCCCAAAGAAGGGCAACGTCAAGGAATGTTCAAACTATCGCACAATTGCACTCATTTCACACGCTAGCAAGGTCATGCTCAAAATCCTACAAGCTAGGCTCCAACAGTACGTGGATAGAGAACTGCCAGAAGTACAAGCTGGGTTTCGAAGAGGTAGAGGAACTAGAGATCAAATTGCCAACATTCGCTGGATTATGGAGAAAGCAAGAGAGTACCAGAAAAACATCTACTTCTGCTTCATTGACTATGCTAAAGCCTTTGATTGTGTGGATCACAATAAATTATGGCAGGTTCTTAAAGAGATGGGAGTACCGGACCACCTCACATGTCTCCTGAGAAACCTGTATAAGGGTCAAGAAGCAACAATTAGAACCGGATATGGAACAACTGATTGGTTTAGCATAGGAAAAGGAGTACGACAAGGATGTATATTGTCACCTTGCTTATTTAATTTATATGCAGAGTATATCATGCGAAATGCTGGCCTGGATGAATCACAAGCTGGAGTTAAGATTGCTGGGGAAAAGATCAATAACCTCAGATATGCAGACGATACCACTCTGATGGCAGAAAGTGAAGAGGACCTAAAGAGCCTCTTGCTCAGGGTGAAAGAGGAGAGTGCAAAAGTGGGCTTGAAGCTCAACATCAAAAAAACTAAGATCATGGCATCTGGGCCCATCACTCCTTGGCAAATAGAAGGGGAAGTCGTAGAAGTAGTGACAGACTTCACATTCCTAGGATCCCAGATCACTGCAGATGGTGATTGCAGCCATGAAATTAAAAGACGCCTGCTCCTTGGGAGGAAAGCGATGGCAAACCTAAACAGCATGATAAAAAGCAGAGACATCACCTTGCCAACAAAAGTCCGCATGGTCAAAGCAATGGTATTCCCTGTAGTAATGTATGGCTGTGAGAGTTGGACTATAAGGAAGGCCGAGCGCCGAAGAATAGATTCTTTTGAACTGTGGTGCTGGAGAAGACTCTTGAGAGTCCCTTGGACTGCAAGGAGATCGAATCAGTCAATCCTAAAAGAAATCAACCCTGACTGTTCCCTGGAAGGCCAGATCCTGAAGCTGGAGCTCAAATACTTTGGCCACCAAATGAGAAGGGAGCACTCACTGGAGAAGACCCTGATGCTGGGAAAGATTGAAGGTCAAAGAAGAAGGGGACGGCAAAGGATGAGATGGTTAGACAGTGTCATCGATGCAACAAACATGAAATTGAGCAAACTTCAGCGGACAGTGGAAGACAGGAGGGCCTGGCGTGATCTGGTCCATGGGGTCGCGAAGAGTCGGACTCGACTGTGCGACTGAACAACAACAACAACACAAAGCCAGGCCTAATCTACTCTTCCCACAGCACGGAAAGGTTCTTCACTCTCTCCTCATGAGAGGACATTCAGAAAGGAAGATCACCACAGAGGTGGAGCAACTACCTGCTTTTAAGATTCCCAGAGAGTCCTGGGGAGAAGCGTTCTTTTACCCTAGCTCTTGGTTTTACTTTACTTCCTTTAAAATTCTCAGCTGTGCAGAAATCTCCAGATTTGCTACCAGATTTTAAGTTACAGCAAACACTAAGAGCAACTGAAGCTGTGCGGGCACATATCCGTCTGGTGATCTGCACTGGCTACCTATTGAATTCCAGATCCGTTTCGTCCATCTTGCCTTGAACAGGGCCCTGGGCCCTGCCTGGTGGAACATGAGCCCCATTGAGATCAGAGCCCTGTGGGATCTTCTTCAATTCCACAGGACCTGCAAGATGGAGCTGTTCCACCAGGCCTTTGGCTGAGGCAGGGGGTGTTCCCACATGGCCACCCGCCCACCAAACACTGGCCATATCCATCTGCATGTCCATATCCATCTAGCCATATCCATCTGGATCAACAGGCTGGAATCTCTCAACTGTAGGCTGTAACTACCAGTTTTAAATGTTTATATTGTGCTTTTAAATTTTTTTTTACTGTATTTATTGAAAATTATGTAACCCGCTTGTGGGATGGGCAATGCAATGCAATCAATCAATCAATCAATCAATCAATCAATCAGGTTTTGGTGCTCACCTTTAAAGCCCTATATGGCCAGGGGCCTGCATATCTTCAAGACCGCCTTTCCACATATAAGCCCAGTAGAATATTATGTTCTACGAACCAACACTTCCTGGTAGTCCCTGACCCTGGGGATGTCTGACTTGCCTCAACTGGACCCTGCCTGGTGGAATGAGCTACTTTATGAGGTCAGGACCCTACGGGACCTGCTACCGTTACGTGGGACCTGCAAGACGGAGCTCTTCCGCCAGGCCTCTGGTTGAGGCAGCAGGCATCCATTAGATCTGGCCTCCCTTCCAGTGACTGCAGTCCCCAGCAGCTGGGCGGGACCCCAATACTACCTGTTGGGGGCATGTTATTGTCTTAGTTTAAGGTGCTTTTATTGATTTAAATTGGACTGTTATAATGTGCTTTATTGTTTTATTGTAAATTGACTCTAACTGCAGATCTTAACTGTAAACTACGGACTGTTTTAATTGTAAATCTGCATTATTGTAGACATATATGTTGGTGTCTACCCTGAGCCGACATTGTGGGGAGAACAGCATATAAGTCTAACTAACTAACTAAGCTCAGTTTGGTTCTGCATGTGGAAACGGCCTTTGAAATTGTGTGTGTTTTTTAATTCCTCTGTCCTGTAACACACAAAAAACTTGTTGTTGTGACCAAGGGGAATCTCACAAGCAATTTTAGATGAAGGGAAGAGTGTTCTGATCAAAGGGGGAAAAATGTCCCATTGTCCCTGATAAGGCAATTTTACTTGCACTCTTAGGGCCTAAACTGGAAGGTACATATTGGTACTGATATGATTTCCAGTATATATGCAACTACTTCTGACACAAGGCCAGATATATTTGTGGCCCCAAATAAAAGTCTTTTTGTGTGTCATTCAGTTTCAGAGTGCAACATTCCATTTTTGGTCCTACATTATTAATTGTTTCCTGCCTTACATGTGTTATAGGGACTTCGTTGCATGGTGCATTTTGTATTCTGTAATATTTTACCTCTGAAGAAGGCTCTTGTGAGCTGAAACGCGTCAGGTCAGACACTGTTCTTTTTTGTGCGTTTGTCACTTTGAACATGTTATGAGGTTTTATTTGGGCCCTGTAAAGTACTGGGTTTCGTGCCTCATGACTCGGACGACGACATGAGAGAAGACGCGTTTATTCGTACTTCACACAAAGACAAACAGTAACGGCCGGAGGCCAACTATACACAGTAAGGGGGGGGGACGCCCCACATTCCCATTGGCGGGTTTGAATCTCCCGCCAATGCTGCCATTGGTTCCCTTTAGGCGAGCTCAGGAGCCTAGTCCCTGTTGTTCTCAGGACTGGAGCTCGGCTGTATTTCGCCTGCTCGGGCTCCTGGTCCTCGGACATAACAGGCCCCTACAAATTTTTTATATGTCTTTGAAATAAACACTCTTTTGTCTATATTTATTTATGCTTTTAACTTTTGGTCCTCAATAAGTTATCTAAACTTCCTTTGGAGATTCTTGCTTGGTTGGTTTAGTTCTTCGTCCCCTTTTGTTTGGGTATAGTCCTGCAGTACACCAGACTGGTCAGGCCGCGCCTGGAGTACTGTGTGCAGTTCAGGAGACCACACTTCAAGAACGATATGGACAGAATGGAGCGGGTGCTGAAGAGAACGCTGAGGATGATCGGGGGCCCTGGACACCAAGCCCTAGGAGGAAAGGCTGAGGGACTTGGGAATGTTTAGTCTGGAGAAGAGGAGGTTGAGGGGGGACACGGTTGCTCTCTTGAAGTATCTGAAGGGCTGTCCCTTAGAGGAGGGCAGGGAGCCGTTCCTGTTGGCAGCAGAGGAATGGGTTTAAATCAAGGGTGGGGAGGTACCGGCTGGATATTAGGAAAAACTTTTTTTTTACAGTAAGAGCTATTCAACTGTGGAATCAGCTGCCTAGGGAGGCGGTGAGCTCCCCATCACTGACAGCCTTTAAGCAGTGGCTGGACAAACACTTGTCAGGGATGCCCTGGGGTACGCTGAGCTTGCACTGAGCAGGGGCTTGGACTAGATGGCCAACTCTGTGATTATATCTCAGATCACCAAAGTTCTTTCCCCAAGACTTTTAAACACTCTCAAGGGTAAAAAGAAACCTATAATCTGCCCAACTGCTGAAGTACCAGCTAAACTCATGAATGTGATCTGATTCTTCTGGCTACTTCAAACGCGGGAATGTAACGAATGGTTTCCTAAACGTGCCAATATAATTTAGCTCATTTTCATTCTTGCACATCAACTATTAGCTCTGACACATGCGCTCGAGAGAAATGCATTAGCTACAGAATTCCTCCTCTGATCATCACGACGGTGAATATCACTGCTCTTATTTCCGAGTAAGCCACACGCCGCAAGGCTTACCATAAGTAATTTCCCCGTTCTGCCGACTGCGCCAGCAAAAGCTTGATGCTCTCTGCGTGGCTACTGACGGCAGCAATAAACATCTGCACAGTGATCAAAGCAAGGATATCTGCCCAAGCTAATCCCACCAAACCGGCAATCAGACCCCCCCCCATGGCTGCCTTAAATACCTGCTTGCATTCGTAACTGCACTGATCGCATTTGAATCTCTTCTCATTTCTGTGGATCTTCTTGTGCTGTCTGAGGGCATAGCGCTCGTGGAAGGCACTGTCACAGTAATTGCACTTGAGCGGGACTTCAACATAGGAATGGAGATTTCGCAAGTGGATACCTGGAATGGGGTTTGCAAGATATTATTTCTCCCTTTCGAAGACTGCTCCATGGAAACAGTTTCGGGACGGTAGCCGCGTGGGACTGCAGTAGGAGAGCTAGATTTGATTCCGGGAACACCTTAGAGACCGACTAGATTTTTCCGGAGAACAAGGTTTGAGTCCAGCGGCACCTTTGAGACAAACGAAGTTTTATTCAAAGTGTAAGCTTTCTAGTTGCAAAACACAGTTCTTCAGACAAAACTGGAACAAAACCTCAAAATCTGCTAGTTACAGGAAGAAAGAGGGTGGGGGTAAGCCCTTAGGAGTGGCCACTCGGAGCCCAGATGCAAATGCAGAGCTGGGACTGGATCAGGTGGCCGGTAGGATCAATGGCTGGCAGCAAATTAGCTCGTAAATGCAAGGGTTGACAAAGAGATGTGAGAATGAAATTGTAGTCCAGCGGCACCCCCAAGAAAAACCAAGCTCAACCCTGCGTACATGCAAGAACAGAGACTCGGCATGTGCACATTTCTTCACATGTACGGAAACACCCCATCCTCTTTTTTCCCTGTAACTAGCTTTTGAGGTTTAATTCCAGTTTTGTCTGAAGAAGTGTGTTTTGCACCCGGGAGCTTACACTTTGAATAAAACTTCGTTGGTCTCAAAGGTGCCACTTGACCCAAACTTTGTTCTGCTGCTTCTGACCAACACGGCTACCCCACATGAATCTAGATTTTCCAGGGTATGAGCTATTCAAGAGTTAAAGGGAGCGTCACCAGATCCGGCAGAGATCTGGCAGAGGGGCTTTGACTCTAGAGGGCTTATACCCTGAAAAATCTTGTTGGTCTTTATGGGGCTCTTGGACTCAACTCTGCTCCGTGCAAAAGATTGTACATTGTTCCCTGGATTTCCCTAAAGAAGTCCCATTTTGCAGAATCTGGGGTGTGGGTGCAGGGAGATGGAAAAACAGCGAAGGCTTCGGAAAGCAGCATTTGTTTCTGCTTCCCAGTTCCATGCTGCAACATAAAAAACAGGGATATGGGGATTCATAACAAGCATAGTGAGTGATTTTGCATGTTGCTCAGAGGCAAAAATTTGGCTTGCCAGAACCAGCTCTCTGACATGGTAATCTAGAGTAGAGGTCCACAACAGGGTGACTGTGGGTGCCATGGTTCCCACTGACATGTCTCTCGGTGCCCACCAGGTGTTTTTAGAAAGTGGGCAGGACCAGCAGGGCTTTTGATTTGACACTGAAGAGCTGATGGGACAGGCGGATTAAAATAACATTGTCTCTGTGGCAACAGCCATGACAGTGTTTGTTTAATTCTCTCTCACCCGTCTTTCCCAGTGTATCTTTTTAACCACCTTTCTTCTCCCTTGCACTTGGGCTTCCTCTGTGTGGGGCCACCTTCTGTGGCAGCCATTTTGTGGTCGGCCCCACCTCCTGCAGCGGCCATTTTGTGGTTGCGCCCACCACCCTGTGTTAGAATTCTGAAGGTGCCCACAGGCACAGGTTGGGGACCCTTGATCTAGAGATTCATTTGTTCCACGACACATTACATTTCAAGGTATATATTTAAAACATCTTAGGTTGTGGTCAGACGTGCCAGTTGAAGTGGAGGGGAAGCAAGGCTATTTTCTCTGGAGGAATTTGACACGCAGATGCGAGATCACACCTCCCTTTGTAGGTGTGGGCGCAGCCCATCACTGTGTGATCAGACACAACTGCAGGTGAGACTTTTTTTTTGGCCATTTGTTTCCCATGCGCATAAATGAGGAATCGCACCTCCGCACTGAGGGCCCTTTATGGACTATGTGATGATGCGCATACTGTGAAGAAGGGGGGGGGACCGGCACCGAGCCGGGATGGCCTGATCAGACCACCCTGACAGCATGAGTGCATGCTTGCACAATCAGACAGGGAAGAGTCTATCTGTGGCCCGTCAGAACCTGTTTACTACCGGACTTTCCTCAGTGTCTTTTAACTCCGCTTCTGCAGCAGAGCAGCACAGCTTGCCGACGACTGTGGGACGCTTCCCAGATGTTGCTGTCTGATCATTCCCTTTAGATCCATCAGGCATTTGCAGCTATGTCGGATCTAAAGGCACATGTGATCGCAGCCTTTATTGTATTGCCGATAAGAGAAAAGGAGACCAATGTTAAACAGGTCTATTCAGAATCTTACTTGGGTCTACTCTATTCAGTGGGGCTTAAAGGTAAAGGTTTCCCTTGCTCGAAAGCTAGTCGACTCTAGAGGGCAGTGCTCATCTCCGTTTGCAAGCTGAAGAGCCAGCACTGTCCAAAGACATTTCCGTGGACATGTGGCCAGCGTGAATAAACACCAAGGCACATGGAACGCTGTTGCCCACCAAAGCAGTACCTATTTATCTACTTGCAGTTTCTTGCTTTCGAACTGCTAGGTTGGCAGGGAAATGTCCTTACGAGCCATTGACCAACACAAAGCCAGTCGTCTGAGGGTCTTTCACCTTTTAAACAAAAGGAATCTTAAATGCATTGTTTTGTTCTCTATTCATTCCTGGCCACAGCAACAAAACAAAGCAAGTCTCAGATCTCTTCCCCAAAACATGTGTTATGATCCTCCTGGACTCTAAAAATAATTATGCTCTCCTTGCTTAATGAAATTTAAAAGCAGCGAGGGTTTTGAGAGCTGCATAATCAATTACTGTTTGCTAAACAGATATAAAAGTTCAGAAAGTTAATGTATGCTCTGGGACAGGCCCACGCGGCAGTAAAAGAGGATGGAAAGAAACGCTTCCAAAAAGTTCAAAGGGAGCTGTATTGTGTCTCCTCTAAACTGATCTTCATTGCGATTCCACGTCGTCTTTGAACTCCCTTCGGACCTCTGCTAGGCAGTTCACAAGGAAGCATTAATAAATTACGCCCCCCAAGAAAAAACTTCCAATGACAAATTCAGAGCAGACGTTGAAAATGAATTTTGTATGATCTGCCTCTGAGTATGCCAGTCCTTTTCAACGCATTTGTAGCATCTCACTCTCGGAGGCATCAGCAGCTAACTCTTTGGGCACAAAACTGTGGTATGCAGATCAATCCACCCTCCCCCCATTTTCCAGAAGACCCCCCCCTTTCTTTTATACCAAACTAAAACCCTATCCAAGTCCAGAACTGAGAACTCACACTGCTCAAACGTTTGGATTTTAAAAATCACATGTTCCAGTTCCTGCAGTGCCCCGACGTATGCACAAAACTACAGAGGTTATTCATTTAAAACTTTATATCCTATGATATCGCCTAAAGAAGACTCATAGTGCCTGACCATATAATAAAAATACCCCATTACCTTTAAACAATAAAGCAAGTGCAATTAAAAGAACCCTCGCTTCTGATTTAGATCCACTTTAAGGCCTCACCCACAGCGGTGTTCTGGAAAAGTCATAGTTCCAGTTGGTTTCCTGATGGAATGGTGAGAACTCCATAAACAGGGAGCTACCAGCAAAAAGGCCCTGGTTCTGACCTCTAGTGGAAGGGGTAAGGCCTCAGATATCGACATGCCGGTTCATACTGAAAGCCAGTTTGGTGTAGCGGTTAGGAGCAACGCTCCCTTCTAAGCTGTGGAGTCTTGTGAGCAAAAATTCTGCTTTGTGAGCTACTGGCATTAAAGTTGCAAGCAAGCTGAATAAATTAGTTGGCCACGGAACCATCCTTCCTGACAAAAATGTGCGAGCTGGGGGAACACTGGTTAGGAGTGCGGACTCTGATCTAGGACAACCGGGTTTGATTCCCCCCTCTTCCACGTGCAGCTGCTGGTGTGACCTTGGGTCAGTCACAAGTTCTCTCAGAGCTGTTCTCTCACGAGTGGTCCTCAAAAGAGCTCTCTCAGCCACACCCACCTCACAGACAGTGTTCCCTCTAAGCTGAGCTAGTGTGAGCTAGCCTCACAATTTTTTAGCCTCTGGCTCACACATTTTTGTCTCAGCTCAGGAAGGATGGCTCCAGAGCAAACTAATGTATGCAGTAGCCACATCGCTTGCTCACGACTTTAATGCCAGTGGCTCACAACGTAGAATTTTTGCTCGCAAGACTCCACAGCTTAGAGGGAGCATTGCTCACAGGGTGTCTGTTGTGGGGAGGGGAAGGGAAGGGAAAGGAGATTGTAAGCTGCTTTGAGACGCCTTCGGGTAGTGAAGGGTGGGATATAAATCCAGTCTCTTCTCTTCTTCTTCTTCATATAGGACCAAGCTATGAGGGCTTTACGTATAAAAATCAGTATTCTGAATTGCATCCAGAAACTGACTGGGGAGTTTAACTGTTTCACTGCTTGCAGTGTTTCCTCAAGCATCAAAGCGCAAGAATCGCAGCTGAGAATCTCAAATGAGAACGGGGCCGCACAGTGTTCCGAGCCAGTGAAGATAATCCAAGAAAAAAGTGCCCAATGCTGCAGTAGCACTTTCCTGGGAGTAAGCCCCATTGAATATAATGGACTGACTTTTAAGTAGACCTGCTTCAGATTGGTCCCTCAAACTTGTTAAAAATCAGCACAATTTTTTAAAGCAAACAAACTGCATCTCTCTTCTGGGCTGCGTTCAAAGAGCTACCAAGAATAAGAGTAAATTTCCCCTGACGTGAAATGCCAACATGAGCACCCAAATTCTCTGTGAAATTTCCTTTTATTCTTGATGGAAGTCTTTACATCTAACTCCTGAGTGATTCTGAGGGAAAGCCAATTTTCAGACTAGCAGCACTTTCGGGGGAAGCAGTACACAGACCTTCACAGACTGCAACAAGATTCCACCTTAAAAAAATGAAATGGATTTGTATTTGAGAGAAACATCTAAAGGCTTCTGAGCCAAAGGAGTTTTGATATGACCAACCAAATTTGTCGGGGCTGTTCCGTGCGGAATCTATTTACATCCGCTATGGAGATTGACCAGACATGGTCATTAACTATGAACGGCCACAAGGTGGCACCACCTCCCTTGAATGCAAAAATAACTCGCCAGTTCCAGACTTGGTGATGTTGGCATATTCCCCTGGACTGCATGAAGTCCAGCACATCGTGAGCTACTCTGAAACAGGAAGAGGCTGCTTTTGAAGCAGTGCTTAAGTTGACTGCGCCTATATTCTTCATAATATGACTTTAGGTCATGGTCGTAGGTTTGGCTTTAGAGATGCAAAATTGTGGAGGTGTTGTTTTTGGTATGCCTGCAATCAGAAAAAAAAAATCCCACAAAGGGGCACTAGACCCCAGACCCTGACGTTCACAAAGGCTGAGGATGGGAAGCTTCCCCCATTGACTGCAGCATCGTCTGTGCAAAGCAATGAGGTGCAGTGGTTAGGGCACTGGACCAGGATTTGGGAGACCCAGGTTCGAATTCCCACTTTGTCATGGATTATTGCCGGGCAACCTTGGGTCAGTCACGCACTCTCAGCCTAATGCACCTCATAAGCTTGTTGTGAGGATAAAATGGAGAAGGGCGAATGTTGTTCACTACTTTGGGTCCCAAGAAAAGTCAGGTATAAATGAAGTAACTAAAATAAACACAATCGATTTGTGTAGGGGCAAGAGAAGAGGGTTAAAATCAGGCTAGCAGGGGGGGATATTCCAGCCCCACGAAAAGTAGTTTTCCAGACCCCGTTATCTTCTCTTGTTTCATACAAGTGACGGAAGCAACTGCCCTTCCACACTAAGGGCTTCGGATTTCCCCCATCCTGTTACCAATCATGTTTTAATACCCTCTTTTCCTGCAAGGAGCTGAGGGTGACAGATGTGACCCTCCCTCCTCCTTCATTTTATCCTTACAACAATCCTGTGAGGTTTGTTAGAATGAAAGACACTGGACATCTAGAAAATGTCACGGCTGAGCCAGGACTTGAACCCCAGTTTCCCTGGTCCAATCTCCAGATCCTCGTCTCCACTGCCATAATGGTGCCCTGGGTCTTTTCTGCTTTACTTTTCCCCCCCCAAATTTTTTATTTATCGTTTTTTGACCTATGTTATATACATATAAGGTAAGTACATGTGTCCTTCATATTTGGAGTCCGTTATACACATTTTTCTTCAAACTATTTATATACTCTAGTCCATCTTGTTTGGAAAATCTTATCGTCTTTTCCCTGCTTTACTTGATGAGGGCCTAAAATTAACTTCGGAACTGGGCACAGATCCGTAGTTTTCTGCAGTTTCCGGGTTCTTCCTTTTTTTGCCTCCCTTACAGCTTTAAGGATGGCCTCCAGTACATTATGGGCACTGATTAAATCACTGTGCCAAAACGAAACCTGATGTGATTACACAATTGCATCGTGATTTCTTTTCGCGCTTTGATGTACTTAATGCTCAGTGGTATTAATTGCACATTAGTCTACCCATCAGAAAACAAAAAAGGGCCAGATGACTAAACAAAGTCCAGGCATTTTTTTTTAAATGGAAGAATGGCACACAATTAACGAACTGGCGTTGTTTTGGGAAACAATATTTAGGTTACCAAAACCTGGGGAGAAATTTGGGTAATGAGAACTTCTTGAGCGAAGCCAACTAAAACTAGGGAAGTGGTGTAACAAATTGGTCAAGGCCCCAAGCCAAGATCTAGGAAGACCCATATTCAAGTCTGTTCCCTGCCAGAAACTCACTTTATGGCCTTAGTCATGCCACTTTCTCTCAGTCTCAATTTCTTACCTGCAGTATGGTGATCGTAACACTGGCCAACCTTACAGGGCTGTTGTAAAGAGTTCAACCAGATGATGTGTGAAACACTTTGGATGTTAGTGCTGGGGATATAACTGAATGGGAAGTCCTGGATTGGAACAGGGCCCCGGGGCCACAATAACAATCCTTGTGAGTGCCCTATGAGAAAAGATTTGCTTTATGGGCTTTTCCAGCTATTGATTTAGAACGAACGCCCCAGATTGGGATATGCTCGGGATGGCAATTTCTTAAATCAGAATTTTACATTATGAGGCTGGCCTTAATTCTTCAATGATTTTTTAAGGCAAGTAACAGAATACTTACTTAAATCACCCTTCCTGGCGACACAAGTACTGCAGTGTGGACACTGGTATTTGGGCACATTTTCCCCATGTTTGTGTAAGATATGGAACTTCAGAGTTCCAGCTTGGGTGAACCTGGCCTTACAAATCCTGCACTCAAAGGGCTTTTCACCTATATAAAAAAAGACAAAGATGTCAGTTGGAAAGTAAAGTATCAGGGCTAAAAACGTTGGTGCTCTCTATATATCGTTTCTTTTACTCTTTTACTCTTGATGTTATTCCCACTGCAAGTGTCATAAGAACATAAGAGAAGCCAATGTTGGATCAGGCCAATGGCCCAACTAGTCCAACATTCTGTCACACAGCGGCCAAAACTACCAGGTGCCATCAGGAGGTCCAGCAGTGGGGCCAGGACACTAGAAGCCCTCCCACTGTTGCCCCCTCCCCCCAAGCACCAAGAATACAGTGCATCACTTGCCCCAGACCGAGAGTTCCTATCTATGCCTTGTGGCTAATAGCCGCTGATGGACCTCTGCTCCATATGTTTATCTAATTCCCTCTTGAAGCCCTCCATGCTTGTAGCTGCCGCCACCTCCTGTGGCAGTGAATTCCATGCCTTAATCACCCTTTGGGTGAAGAAGTACTTCCTTTTATCCATTCTAACCCGACTGCTCAGCAATTTCATTGAGTGCCCACGAGTTCTTGTATTGTGAGAAAGGGATTTACCCACTTCACACACACGATTCTGCTTGGGATTTCATTTCTCCTGGTTTGCTTATATAATCATAGGATCACAGAGTTGGAAGGGGCCCTACAGGTCATCTAGTCCAGCCCCCTGCCCAATGCAGGATCGGCCTAGAGCACCCCTGACAAGTGTCTGCCCGGCCGCTGCTTAAGGACCGCCAGGGAGGGGGAGCTCACCACCTCCCTAGGCAGCTGATTCCACTGTTGAACAACTCCTACTGTAAAAAAAGTTTTCCCCTAATATCCAGCCGGTACCTTCCCGCCCTTCATTTATACCCGTTACTGTGAGTCCTATTATCCTCTGCTGCCAACATGAACAGCTCCCTGCCCTCCTCTGACAGCCCTTCAAATACGTAAAGAGAGCAATTATGTCTCCCTTCAACCTCCTCTTCTCCAGACTGAACGTATACCCCAGGTATGCAAACTCTCACAAATCTGGATTCCCGATCTTGAGTATCGAAGCTGGAAAATTATGCGGTGGGCTTTGCGCCACGTTAGCCAATGTTGCGGCTCTCCCAGACGCCTTTGCCAAATGACCTTCAGTGGCTGACTCAGAAGCTAAAATCCACTACCAAAAATGACTTTTTGTTTGGCGATACATCCAAGAAGAGAGACAGAGATGATGCTTCGTTTTCCATTCTGTTTTACTTGGTTCCCTCTTTCACGCAGACTTCGGCCACCAGGGCCCAAAATTCCACAACACAGTCGGTTTGGAAGTTAAAGGGGACTCCCTCCTTCCTTTTTTGCCAGCAGAAAAGCTGGTAGAACCCAATCCACTTATAAGGTGCATGCAAAATTGCATCTGCTTCCCATTCGAGCACCCTGACCCCGGGTGGCCCGGGCTATCCCAGTTTCATTGGATCTTGGAAGCAAAGCAGGGTCGGTCCTGGCTGGTTACGACTTGGATAGGAGAACCTCGAGGAAGTCCAGAATTGCCGCAGAGAGGCAGACAAGGGCAGACCACCTCTGTTCACCTCTTGCCTTGAAAACCTTCCAGGGGTCCTTTCTGCAGTTTGCTCTGGAGAATCCGCGGAGTCAAGCCTTAAGGGCTGGCTTTGCAGTCACACGCATCCCTCTGCACTGTTCCCCCCCCCCGGGTTATTTATTCGTGTATTCTGTGTGCATTTTGCATCTACCAGCAAAACCTGCATATTTTGAGCTAACTGGCTGCCAACCTCTCCTTCCCTCCCCTCCCTCCCTCTGTGAATCTGCAAAAAGAAAGGGAAGGGAGGGGGAAATCCAGGCCCACACATGCAAGACTGACGTATTAGGGGACAGGGAATCCCCTAGTCCTGGAGAGCCAGTTTGGTGTAGTGGTTAAGTGCGCGGACTCTAATCTGGGAGAACCGGGTTTGATTCCCCACTCCTCCACTTGCACCTGGCTGGATGACCTTGGGCAAGCCATAGTTCTGATAAGAGCTGTTCTTGAAAAAGAGCAGTTTCTGTCAGAGCTCTCTCAGCCCCACCTACCTCACAGGGAGGGGAAGGGAAGGGAGTTTGTAAGCCGCTCTGAGACACCTTTGGGTAGTGAAGGGCGGGGTATAAATCCAATCTCCTCCTCCTCTTCTTCTTCTATATTTACTGACTAGGGGGAAGCCCGTTGCGGCCGAGGCAACGGGCCCTAGGGAGAGTCCTTGGGGGTGGGCAAGGCGGCTGGGCTGGCCCCATCACGCAGGGAGGAGGGTCGGTGTTCTCCGGGCAAGGGAAGCGTCCGAGGGCCGCCGCTGACTCCGCGCGCAAGCCTCCCTGCCCCGCCGTTCAGGAGGGCCCTCCGAAATGGGCAACCCCGCCCCCGCACATTGCGTTCCCGAAAGCCTTCAGGGAGGGGTGGCCGTGCAGCGCTCCCGAGGCCCGCTGCGCCCTCCCCAGAAAGCCTCCATACCCAGCTTTGGGTGAAGTCCCTCCGAGCCGGTAGCTGCCGCCCCCCCCCAGCCCGAAGCGATCGGCGGCTGGAGCAGACTGGGGTCGTGAGGCTGCGCAGTGGCTGAGTGGGAGGGCGCACAGCCACGCCGGAAGGCTAAGCAGCCAGTGGCGAGGGACTCCGTCTCTGACTGGCAAGTCCCTCGGCCAACTGATTCCGGCGCGCATTTTGACCATATAAGGTATGACCAAAACTCAAATATATATAAGGAAGGATTCCTTCTTATGCTCTCTCTGGCATTTTAAAGTTTGCCTGAGCTGGGAGGACATGTCCTCTTTTGTCTTTGGAGGAGGAGTGGAAGGAAACAGACCGGGGAGGGAGCATCAACCTAAAGAGAGAGAGGCGGAAACAGGGGAGGGCAGCGGGCAGCACTTAAACACCCACAGAAACAATTCTACTTGAGGAAGGATAAGTGTTTTGAAAGTGGATGAGAACAAAGATTTGCAGCAAAAGGAGTTTCGGTAGCTGCAGGGCAACAGTGTGCTGGAAGCGGTCTGAATGCAGATTCCTGTAAAACAAATGCAGAAAGAAGAGAAAGCCCCAATGCCAAGTGGAAGTGAAAGTGGGAGGGAATGAAGAACAGAAGAATGGGACGTGCTTCGAAACTGAGGCAAAATACAGGTGCAGAAAGGGCCAGGGTCACCATAAGTAAGCTGCAACTTGATGGCACGTTCCACCACCAGCACGCAACCTACTATGATGTCAGTGCTGCAGTCTTCTGTAACGGGAGAGTGCACTGCCCGTGAGCCTCCTGGAATATGTGATCCCCATTTTGTGAGAATTGTGCAGTGTGCATATTCTCCAGCTTTGGTACACAAACCCTGATATGCATACCCTTACAAATCTGGGTTTCCAATCGTGAGCATCGAAGCTGGAAAATATATGCGTGCCCGGTTCTCAAAATGGCCATGTGCACTGAGAGGATTGTGGGTAGCACAATCTCCACTCACACACAAGCCGGAAAGCGTAAATGACAGAAAAGGGCTGCGATAGGAGTTAAAAGCGTTAACTGGGTGAATTGTGCTCATCATCTGCAAAAAAAGAGAGATTATCGACTCTGAATTCTGAACCACCATGATTCGTAACCTACACCTTATGCTTCACCTTCTGCAGCAAACTCCTGAGCCCCCTGGCTAGTCAAGTTCCTGGGGAACAGGGGATCCTTGGGGACAACGTGAAGGTCTGCTGTGGGAGGGGGGAAATCACCAGGAATCCATACCCCCTTTCCACCAGCCAATGGAAGTGCCTTGAGACAGGTGAAGTGGGTCGTCAAGCCAGCCCTGGCTCATGGCTACCCCCCTGAAGCCTCACCTCACGGGGTTTTCAAGGCAAGAGATGAGCAGAGGTGGTTTGCCCAACTGCCATCGACAGTTTGGTGCCGTAGTCAGGCGTGCGGACTCTAATCTGGAAGAACTGGGTTTGATTCCCCAGTTCCTCTTCATGCAGCTGCTGGCGTGACTACGGACCAGTCACCAGTCATTTCAGAGCTGTTCTCTCAGGAGCAGTTCTCGAAAGAGCTCTCTCAGCCCCACCTACCTCACAGGGTGTCTGTTGTGGGGAGAGGAAGGGAAAGGAGATTGTAAGCCGCTCTGAGACTCCTTTAGGTAGCGAAACGTGAGGTATAAATCCAATCTCTTCTTCCTCCTCCTCCTCCTCCTCCTCCTCCTCCTCCTCCACATGGCCGCCCCAGTCATCCTTGGTGGCATCCCCCCAGCTGCCAACCCTGCTTAGCTGCTGAGCTCTGACAAGATCTGGCTAAGCTGAGCTATTTTTTTTTTTTTTAAGTTGTCCCTAGGGACAGTTTTTTTATTATTTTTACTACAACAAAACACCACATTGACAAACAATACATACCTTACGTAACATAACATAACATTACACTACAAAACAACACACTAACCATCGCTGATTTATACCGCTTGACTATAACACTCATTTAACAATTAACAATTAACAATTATAGGGGGTAAAATCGTTAACACTATTTCTTAACATGCTATCCTTCTAACTATCTCTTATATGTGTATCCTTATTCTCTACTTTTATTACCTTCTCATATAACTAATCTTCAATACCAGTTCATGCATAAATATCAACTATCAATCCTCTTATCTAGTTGATTCATACCAATTGTAAAAGCATTGCCATGTGTTCTGAAAAGTGGATTCCTCACATCCTTTCAGGTGAGCTACTGGGGCTTCTACAGGACGAATGTCTGTCGAGTTGCAACTGACTCATGGAGACCCCAATCAGGGGGCATTACGGGTAAGAGACTTTCAGAGGTGGTTTGCCATTGCCTGCCTCTGCGTAGCCAACCCTGAACTTCCTTAGTGGTCTCCCACCCAAGTACTGACCATGGCCAACCCTGTTTAGCTCCAAAGTCCTAACCAGGCTGGGCTAGTCTGGGAGATTAGGGTTGACAGCACCGGGAACGGAGGGCTTGGGGGGAAAAAAATCACACTTGGTCAAAAGACCCCAGCGCTGTTTTAAAAACAGCATTTCTCCTGCTTACCTGAGTGAGTAACCATATGCCTTTTCAGCTTGTAAGTGTCTCTGCTGGCGTAGGCACACAGAGAACAGGCGTACGGGCGCTCACCGGTGTGTGAACGGATGTGGCGCTTCAACTTGCTTGCCTAACGTTAGGAACACAAAGGGGAAAATGTGATAAGAGCCCAGGATGCGGCACAAACAGTCCCCCCCTGTGAGTTCCCAGTCACTGCAGGTACAACGGATCCGCGAGATCCAACCCAAGGGTTTTAAAGAGGTTTTGAACGGTCGGCTTTCCAGGGGGCGTCAGGCTGTGGCAAAAATATGTTCAGCCAATACAAAGTCCTGCAGAAACTATTTGTCGCAGACCAAAGTGGAATGAAAAAGCACAATACTAGTCCACATTTAAAAGCAAACTCTATCTACCCCATCACATGTTTATTCTGCCTTTTCTCCAAAGACTACAGGGTTCTCCCATCTAGGGCTGTCAACCTCCACGTGGCACCTGCAAATTTCCCAGAATTACAGCTGGTCTCCAGACGACAGAGTTTAATCCCCCTGAAGAAAACGGCTGCTTTGGAGGGTGGCCTCTTATGGCATTCTACCCTGCTGGAGTCCCTTCTCTTCCCAAAACCCCTGACCTCCCCGGGCTCTAATCCCAAATGTCCAGGAATTTCCCAACCCGGAGCTGGCAACCCTGCCCCCATCCTCTGCTGTATCCTCACAACAACCCTGTAGGGTTGCGCAGGCTGAAAGAGAGTGACTGGCCCATGGGAGGGGAGGAACGCTACTGCCAGCTGCAACATCGGAGGTGGACTGGGAGGGGGGGCAGCTGTGTTCATCTGAAGCAATAGAACAACCTTAAAAGTCCAGTAGCACCTTTCATGGAATAAGTGGGGATTTGAACCTGGCTTTCCCCAGATCCTGGTGTGATGTTTTAACCACTACATCATGTCAGCAGTATATATGTATATATAGCAGTTATCACAGCTTGTTGTGAGTCCTTTATTAGAAAGTGGAACACAAGAGATCTTGCAGTAAGTAATAACTATATACAGTAGCACCCCCCTTCCCCCTGGCAATTGTTTTAAGTTTATTTATTTACTTTAAGTATATCCTGCCTTTCTCACTGTTGGGAACCTGAAGCGGCTTACATTCTTCTCCCCTCCTCCTTTTTATCCTCACAACAACAACCCTGTGAGGGAGGTTAGGCTGAGTGTGTGTGACTGGCTGAAGGTCCCCCAGCGAGCTTCCGTGGAATAAGTGGGGACCTGAACCTGGCTCTCCCCAGATCCTAATGTGATGTTTTAACCACTATGTCATGTTAGCATAAAACTGTGCCTGGTTTGCACTTGGATTCCTGGCAGCCGTTCACCTCTGTCATTTCCTTGTTTTGTAAAGCATCTCTAAGAGGCCCTTTAGTATCATAAGAAGAGCCCGTTTGGTTTAGCGGTTAGGAGTGCAGACTCTAATCTGGGAGAACCAGGTTTGATTCCCCAGTCCTCCACATGCAGCTGCTGGTGTGGCCCTGGGTCAGTCACAAGTTCTTTCAGAGCTATTCGCTCAGGAGCAGTCCTCGAAAGAACTCTCTCAGCCCCACCTACCTCACAAGGTGTATGTTGCGGGGAGGGGAAGGGAAAGGAGATCGTAAGTCGCTCTGAGACTCCTTTGGGTAGTGAAGGGCGGGGTATAAATTCCTCCTCCTCCTCCTCTTCTTTCCTGCAGTTCTTTTCAGACAGTGGTAATTCCAAGCATCTGACCTACCCTTCCCCCTTTGGGTCTAGAGCTATAGGCTGCACAGGGAGGGGCTGTGTCTCAGTGGAAGAGCCTCTACTTTGCATACAGAAGGTCCCACGTTCAATCCCAGGCATCTCCAGTTCAAAGAACCCAGCAATAGGTGATGTGAAAGACCCCCACCCCCACCTGAGACCCTGGAGAGCTGCTGCCAGTCTGACAGACAATGCTGACCTTAATGGGCAGATGGTCTGATTCACTATAAGGTAGCTTCATGTGTATCCCTGGAACAGGGATTTGAACCCAGGCCTCCAGAGTTGTAGTCTGATATTCTAACCACCTTGGCCTCTCCACTTGGTGGGAAAAGTAATCCTCTACCTCCAGGCAGAGCCCACCCTAGACCAGTCCTCAACACGACGGCTGTACTTACCTCTACACTACAGTAGCTACAGTACGAACACTTAAAGGGCTTCTCGAGAGTATGCTTGTAACGCCTGTGGCGCGAAAGCTCTCCACTGGTCACAAAGGCCATTTCGCACTCGCTGCACTTGTACGGTTTGGTCCCTGTGAAAAAGACAGCGGAATGAGTTGCACTGAGGAAGACCCTGCTTATTTCAGCAGACGACAGACTTCTGTTTTCTGCAGCTCGAAAGAGAACCTTCTCTAGTCCCCAGAAGAGCGTGCGATGGTTAAACGTGGAAGACAACCCAGTCCAACCAAGCATCCTTTACAAGCTTCCTTTACAGCACCCATCCCACCTCCTGACTGGGATAAAAAGACTCAGATCTCGAAGGCTGATTCTGTACCATCTGTTTCCTCACAGTTTTTTCACAACCAGGTCGGGAGGTCAATCTTCCTCTACACTGCATGCTGCCTTCACTTTCTTTGTTCATCGAGTTTTATGTTACCTTTTGCATAGATTTATGGCCCTTCAGGGGTGACTTCCACCCCGGGGTATCTGAATGTGGTTTTGAGTGGCACCTTTTCCTTCCTCCACTTTTGATTCAAAGGGAACAATAAGCAGGCTTCACTGATCTCTGTCAGTTCCCCCACCCCTATTTCCCCCTCTGTATTTATTTCACTTCGATGTGAATTACTTGGCTCAGGCAGCTAATGACCGCTGAGGCAAGGACTGACACAGGAAAATCTGCATATCAGACTGAATGAAAACAGATATTCCGAGGTGAGGGGGAACCAGGTCGAGTGCTGAGAAAATGTGGAGAGCAAATGCCAGACACAGAATGGACCCAAAGCTTATACCTTAAAAATCTTGTTGCTACCAGACCAGTGCTCCCTCTAAGCTGAGTTAGTGCGAGCTATCTCACAGTTTTTAGCCTCTGGCTCACACATTTTCGTCTTAGCTCAGGAAGGAGGGCTCCAGAGCAAACTAATTTATGCAGTGGTCAAATCACCTGCTCACAACTTTAATGCCAGCAGCTCAGAAAGTAGAATTTTTGCTCTCAGGACTCCACAGCTTAGAGGGAGCACTGTACCAGACTAGAATCTAACTGGTCCAACAAAGATGCCTTCTGGTGCTAGCCGTACCTGTGTGTGTGTTCACGTGGTTACGCAACAAGGAAATGGTACGGAAGGCCTTGAGGCAGATGTGGCACATATGGGGTTTGCCATCCGAGTGTTTTTTCACGTGACGGTTAAGGCTCGACACGCTGAGAGAGGTGAATGAGCAGAAATCACAGCAGTGCAGCACATCTCCTAGAGGGACACAATTGTTTCCAGGTCAAATAAGTCATTAAAAAGCACGTGTGTGTGTGTGTGGGGGGGAATGGGGATGGGGAGAACGGGCAAATTGGCCACTTCTATAGCTTTCCTAGCCACCTCCAGACAAAGGCACACATGTTTACGTGCCGATACGCTCATCACTTTATGCCCATCAGAACATGTGAATGGCCTCCGTTGAATGTTGTATTGAAGCGATATGAAAGTCTAGACTAGCTACAATTCACTCACACAGCTATTTGAAGCAGCAGGAAACACTTCAACGATTCGGGAATTTAAAACCAATATAACATCCAATTTTTAAAAGACACACTTTTTATTAAAACTACTGGCAAATTAGAATACGCATAATTGACTTCGTTTCCCCCTACCAGAGAACTTTGATCTGGAAATACAAAGGCATCCTAAAATTGGAAGTTCACAGAAGTCAGACCAGATTGTTTTGTGTGGCTGCAGATTACCCGCCAGCCATTTCTGGTGTAGACACTAAACCCAAGTCAGAATCTGGAAGGTTGTCGAGTTTTTGCCTGCTATGTAGGATTCAATTGTTTGGAGGACGTATTTTAAATGATGTGATTTTTGTACAGTTAAAATAGGGGTTTCAAACAGCTAGAGCTGTGAAGTGGCTTACTGGTGAAGATAAACTTTTTGTGAGGAAGCTGGTATACTTCAAGGGAACGGGAAAGTGGTGTTGGCAGGTAGATTCAATACATATTTCCCAGCAGCACAAAGTTCACACCACGTCTGGCTATTACAAAACCAGGGTAGTTCATCCTGATGACTAAGACCTGCATTTGATCAAGACTTTTAATATGTGGACATTTGTAACAGTTGTGTGTACATGTTAAGTGTTGTCAAGTTGCTTCCGAGTTATGGCAACCCTATGAATTAATGTCCTTCAAATGTCCCACCGTTAACCGCCTTGCTCAGGGTCTTGCAAAAGGAGGGCTGCGGCTTCCCCTTATAGAGTCAATCCCCCTTATGCTGGGCCTTCATCTTTTCCTGCTGCCTTCAACTTTTCCCGGCAATATTGTCTTTTCCAGTTACCCTTTGTCTTCTCATAATGTGACCAAAGTATGATAGCCTCTGTTCAGTCATTTTAGCTTCTAGGCCTGAAATCAAATCAGGCTTGATTTGATCTGGAACCCACTTATTTATCTTTTGGTTAGTCCACAGTATCCATAAAACTCTCCTCCATCAGAGCACATTTCAAATGTATCTAATTTCTTTCTGTCAGCATCCTTCAGCTTTCATACCTACACATGGTAGTGGGGAATCCTATGGCTTGAATTAACTTGATCTTGGTTACCAGTGACACGTCCTCACACTTAAGAATCTTTTCTGGCACCTTCATGGTTGCCCTTCTCAGTCTCCTGATTTCTTGGTTTGCGGTCTCCCTTCTGGCTGATCATAGATAGCCCAGGAACAGAAAATCTTAAACAAGTTCAGTTTAGGTTCTCTTTTATTAAGACCTCATCTGAACTGCATCGGGGAAACTCTTTTGTGCCCCGCACATTAGACAACCAGGCTGGCTTCAAATGGCAAATTTAACAGCGGTTAAGTTAAAATGTGCATGAACCCAACTTGCTGCCAGATTGGCACATGCCCCATGACTCCTCTTTCTGCCCTTCTCATGCGAGGGAATGGGGCAAGCCCAGGAACTTGGCAGGATTTCAACTGGCATTTAAGTTTGCCATCTCAATTCGTTCTTGGTTTGCTTCTGAGTGAGTTTTTTTTTTAAAAAAGCTCCAAAATATAAACAAAATCATCTGCAAAATCCTTCACCATGGTCTTGGAGAAGCAGGAAACGTTTGCAAAATACAGAGACAGGACACTGAACATTGCACTCGAGAACCCAATTTGACTCCTAACTCAACTTTGTGTAGGTATGCCAGCCTCCACGTAGGACCTGGGGGATCCCCTGGAGTTACAGTTCATCTCCAAACTAGAGAGATCAGTTTCCCTGGAGAAAAGGGATGCTTTGAAGGGTGGACTCTATCACACTGAGGTCCCTGTCCTCCTCCTCCTCAGAAGAAGAAGAGATTGGATTTATACCCCGCCCTTCACTTGGAGTCTCAGAGCGGCTTACAAACTCCTTTCCCTTCCCCTCCCTGTGAGGTAGGCGGGGCTGAGAGAACTCTAACACAAACTGCGCTTTCAGGAACAGCTGTGCCAGAGCTTGTGACTGGCCCAAGGTCACATCAGCAGCTGCAAGTGGAGGAGTGGGGAATCAAACCCGGTTCTCCCAGATTAGAGTCTGCACACTTATCCACTATACCAGGTTCCATCCCCAAATCTTTGGGAGATTCCCAGCCTGGATCTGGCAACCCTGACCCCCCCCCCCAACACACACACACCACCTGCTGCTGGCCAGGAGGGACCTAGCAACCCTAAACTTGCAGGATCCAAACGTCATCAAATTCCTTTGTTCACAAGCAGGGGGGCCCCCCCATTCATTGTGATTACAGAACACCTGCAAATCCACACAACGGAAAGGCATTTTGTGACACTGAATGATGAGGGAGGTGCGAGACACAAAATGAGAAATGGGCTCAAAATGTCTCCCCTCCCCTCCTGCCCAGTTGCAATTTATGCTTCCCAGGTGCAGATGACTCTTTTGTCACTGAATCTTTCACGATTCAGCCTACAAAATATTTCCTGTCATATTCATCAGCCTGGACGAGCCAAGCAAATTCATCGTATTATTCTATTCATCAGTGATTCATACCCCACACACAGAAAGCCTTTGCTCGCTTCAGCTCGGGGACGCTTCCCCTAATTGCCGTAAACACAAATAAAAATCCAAACAGGATGAACAGCAACAAAACTCTCTTCTGCCACGAGCACGACGTTGCCTCAATGCCGCAATAGGAAAACGAACGGTACACTGATTTATTTACTTAGACATCTGTAGCCTCCTTTTCCTTCCCAATGGCGTCTCAAAACGGCTTACGTCATCCCCCCTTCCTTCATTTTATCCTCTCAGCCACAACGGCCCTGTGAGGTAGGTTAGGCTGAGGGAGAGAGTGACTGGACCACGGTAGGGTCGGATTTAAGACCAAGTGATGCTCCAAAGCACAGCCCGACAATGGTGCCCCTCGGCCCTCCCACGGCTTAACTGACAAGACATTAAGACTCGATACGTGCTGCTGAAGGGGAAATAAGAGACTCGAGTAGCCGAGTTAGCCTGTCTGTAGCAGTAGAAAAGAGCAAGAGTCCAGGAGCCCCTTAAAGACTAACAAAATTTGTGGCAGGGTAGGAGCTTTCGTGAGTCGCTGCTCACTTCTTCAGGTATCTGAAGAAGCGACTCTCAAAAGCTCATAGGTAAAGGTTTCCCTTCCTTGAAAGCCAGTCGAATCCGACTCTAGGGATGAGGTGCTCATCTCCGTTTCCAAGCTGAAGAGCCAGCGCTGTCCAAAGACATTTTTGTGATCATGTGACCAGCATGACTAGACGCCAAGCCGCATGGAATGCTGTTACCTTCCCACTGAAGCGGTACCTGTTTTATCGACTTGCAATATCTTGCTTTCGAACTGCTAGGTTGGCAGGAGCTGGGGCCAGAGACGAGAGCTCACTCCGTTATGCGGCACTCGGGTCCCGAACTGCTGAACTACCGACCTTCTGGTCTGCAGTTCAGCGTCTTAACCACTTGAGCCACCGCAGCCCCAGCGAAAGCTCCTCCCCTGCCACAAATTTTGTTAGTTTTTAAGGTGCTACTGGACTCTTGCTTTTTTTCTACTGCTAAGAGATTAAACATTTAGTTTTCTTCCAGGCCATCCCCCAGACCAGACCCCACAGCTATACTAAGCGTAAACTTTTTCTTAACAAAATTGTTATAAGAGAAAAAATGGAAATAAAAATATTTATTGAAAACTATTTTTAATCACCCTCCCCAAAATTATAAAGAAAAATATGATCTGATATTATCACCACTGAAAATACTTGATCTCGAGAGCACACTTTTCAATTTTGAAAATCCTTTCCACAGAAATCGGTGGATAATTTTTTTAAAAAAGGTATTCTAATGGAGAAATAGCATTGCTTGTACAAAACAAAACATCTTTTATTCCATAGCTTTCTAACCTTGAAGTACAGCATTTCAATTTACACAGCTCAAAAGATGCAAAATAATGCTTGTTGCTGCCTACTTACAACTTTATTTACACTTTAAAAACTTTTCTCCTACTTTTTAAAATTGTAAAGTCTTTGATCAAGTCCACAAAACCAATCTGGCATAAATTAATCTGCTTCTGTACTTCTGCTTGTCTTGTCCCACAGTCGTTCCGGTGCTCGTGGTTCCACAACAGACACCCTGTGAGGTGGAACTGAGAGAACTCTTGAGAGAACTGCTCTTGAGAGAACAGCTCTGAGAAAACTTGTGACTGACCCAAGGTTGGCTGCATGCGGAGGAGGGGGGAATCAGATTAGAGCAGGGGTGCCGAACTCATTTGTTATGAGGGCCTGATCTGACATAAATGAGACCTTGTTGGGCCGGGCCACGTGTGTCATAAAATGTAATGCCAGGTAGCGGAGATGTAAACATCATAAAGGACACAAACACCAAGGGTTTTTTTTACGTAAAATAAAAACATGCTTAAAACATTAGCACTCTTTCAATGTTTTGTTTATTTAACATTCTCTGATAACTGACACCTCTTGCTCTGAATTACTGCATCAAAATGTCTGTGCTGTTGCAATCTTGAGTATGCTGCTCAGGAGTGTATCTGTAAGCTGCAAACCTACGATGACGCAGCAGCAGCAGAACTGGAAGAAGAAGCAGAAGACAGCCAGTTCCACTGTGGGCCCTGGATTAGAGCCTGCCACTCTTATAACCTCTACACCGAACAAGACTTTTGTTACCATACGTGCAGGGCTATTTTTGGGCAGGAACGCACAGGAACGGAGTTCCGGCTGGCTCCCGAATTGGCCACACCCAGCAGGAACTCATTAGCATAATAGGTCACACCCAACAGCAGAAACTCACTAGGATTGGCTACATAAGGGGTGTGTAGTCTAACATGCAAAGGAGTTCCTGCTCCAAAAAAAGCTCTGGGGTTTTGACAACAAGCAAGGTAAACAGAATAAGAAGCAAAAGGTGGGTGTGACTGGATGACCACACTTCTGGTAACATGGGGGTGTGGCCTAATATTGCTAATAAGCCATGCTGTCAGGGGTGTGGCCTAATATGCTAATGAGTTCCTGCTGGGCTTTTTCTGCAAAAAAAAGCCCTGCATACGTGGTCTGGGGACATAAAGTACAAAGCTGAATGAGCGACTTGGTACCTTCTCTCCTTTCAGTTCGGCTTCCTCGGGCTTTTGTAGGGATGTTGGCGGTTGTTGAAACTGGCTGCTGCAACACAGCTTCATCGCCTGGGCCTTTGCTTTCTGATGCGGGCCACAATAAGGAGCCAGCTTTAATTCGGGCACCCAGAAACTTTGTTGCTCGAACCGCAACGGGATTGTTGATTCTTTCCTCTTCAGCAGAGGGCAGCTGCTGCTCCTTACTCTCATCCGAGATTATATCTTTACTTCTGTCAATCTGTTTTTAAAAATAACAGGAATGTAACTTGAAAGGAGGTCTTTCAGATATACCCCTCTCCCAACACAAAGCATGAGTATATTTTTATTCATTTTAAATATTTTTATGCTGCTTTTCAACCCAAGGAGGGTCCCTAAGCCGGTAAAAAATGAAAACTTTATTTATTTATGTATTTATTATTTCAATTTATATCCCACCTTGCCGGACAAACTGGCTCAAGACGGCTAACAAACATTAAAATACAATAAATACATTAAAATTCCCATAAGCAGCATAAATTACAATAAAAGCAATACAAATGATGGCGGCATCCAGTATGTTATTGCTGACTGATGATACAAGTAAAAAAGAAAATGTTTGAGTATTAAAGCAGCACTTAATACATTAATTCAATAAAAATGTTTGCATACATAAGTGCACAACAACAAAACCAATAATAGGAGGTGGGTCAATAATAGTTACTGGGGCTATGCCAAACCAAACAAAAAATTCCATTGCCCATATCAGGTTAATAGCCCTGACCTGGATGGCCCAGGCTAGCCTGATCTCACCAGATCTCAGAAGCTAAGCAGGGTCGGCCCAGGTTAGTATTCGGATGGGAGACCCTCAAGGAATACCAGGGGTGTGAGGCAGAGGCAGGCAATGGCAAACCACCTCCGAATGTTTCTTGCCTTGAAAACCCTACAGGGTCGCCGTAAGTCAGCTGTGACTTGATGGTACTTTCCACCACCAACACGTTAATTTATCAGGCTATTAACTTCACAGCAGTTAGGGCTGATTCTCTCATTACAAAGTCCTCTTGACCAACACGAGGACTTGGGTTACACTCCCCAGGCACTTGGGGCCCAATTTATAATCATTCAAGTTTCCTAATTGAGCATATAGGGAGCTCACCGGGGACGTTTCTTATTGAGATAACAACGTGCGGGGAGGGGAGGGGGGGACTAAAGTTCCCTGGCTGCCGGCACCAGGGAAACATGGAACTCCTAGCACATGTTTGATCCAAAGTCCACTTTTGTGATGTATGAAGCCGCCCTTGAAAACCTAAGTTTTGTTTGTTTTTCTTCCCGTCAAGTCACAGCCAACTTGGAATCATGGAATCAAAGAGCTGAAAGGTGCCATAGAGGCCATCTAGTCCAACCCCCTGCTCGATGCAAGATCAGCCTAAGGCATCCCAGAAGAGTGTTTGTCACCTGCTGCCTGAACACTGTGAGTGAGGGGGGGCTCACCACCTCCCTAGGCAGCCGATTCGACTGCTGAAAAACTTACGATGGCCCTGTAGGGTTCTCAAGGCAAGAGATGTTTCAGAGGTGGTTTACCATTGCTGGCCTCCACATCACGACCCTGGTATTCCTTGAGGGTCTCCCATCCAAATACTAGCCAGGGCCGACCCTGCTTAGCTTCTGAGATCTGACGAGATCTGGCTAGCCTAGGCCATCCACATCAGGATGGAGATATAAACAGAGAAGGGAGGGGGAATTTTCAGATTTTGACAGAAGAGCTGAATTTATTAACTGCACAAATGTTCTTTTGGAGGGGCACATTTTGGTTTTTAAAAAGCTCATGAGCTTGGGGCCCGCAGGGATCAGTACAAAGCAAGGCACAGTGGGTTTTGGAGAAGGCTTTTTTATCCTCCCTCCCCTCAAATTCTTTTTGTGCACTTGGTAGAGCTGATTTCACTGGCCACCTCCTGTCTCCACACATGAATTACTTTTCCTGAAATCGGGGAGGCCAACTGTCTTTTCACGGGGATCCCTAATTAAGACTGAACCTAAACCATCTGAACCTTCACAAGCAGAGACATCAGCTTCTTCCTACCAACATAAATCAGGAAACAAGACAGTCTGCAATAATCCTTCAACCCCAAGTGTTAGCAAAAGGAATCTAAGGATGAAATATCTGTTTTTCTGATGGTGACCTGCAGGAATATTTAACATCTGCTACATCACCGCAATATCAAGTCCTTGGATTTATAGGAGTAATCTTATTTTATGTAAAGCAATATAAAGAACGGGGAGAAATTTTCAAAGGGATTCATATTAAGAACCCTCCTACATGATCGTCATCCCGATATATCCCTGATGAAGATTATTTATGCAAATTCTTTGTTCCTAACTATCTTCCAGCACGGCAAGGACAATCACATTACCATACTCCGTGACTACCCAAGGACAGACTGATCCGCCCGTGCAGTTAAACCAAAGGAAGCCGAGGTAATCCCGTGCACTTCAAAAGGTCTAAACCGATTTATATCCAAGTACTCAGACGGGCTGCCTTAATGAATCTCTGAGAGGAGCTACCTTGTCAATTACCCGGCTACCTCAATCAAGTGGCACCACGACTACCTTAATCCAGAGGATGTCCGGGGTCTTTTCGGGAGCTCTTTTATCGCTGTTGAACGCCGGTGCTTCTTTCAGACCGTTCACGGGCATCACTTCCATTTCATGGACTGCATAAACGCTTCCCAGAAAATTTACCGTTAAGCCTTCCTCTGGGTTTTCTTGGAGGCTGACACTCTGCGACATCACCTCTACGGGCTGCCAGAGGCTAGGCCCTTGGGACAGCAGGCCTTGAAGCCCATCCGGTAGACTGGAAGGACCATCTCGCTGGAAGTCATCTTCCATTTTCAACTGCACTGTCTTCAGCAAGATAAGGCCTTTCTCTCCTTCCTCCAAACACTGGGGAGGCGGAATGTCTCCTTCTCCTCCTTCCAGCATTCCGCCAAACGAAATGGGATGGGGGTCCTCGGCCTGGTCGCCATTGCTACTACTGCCCGTGTTCTCCTGAGATATACCATTCTCTCCAGCCGCTTCTCCGGCTTTGTTCCAGGCACTTCCAGCACCTTTGATATGGGTGAATTGCTCACCTGGTTCTACCTCTTGGGGATCCATGGTCAGGAAGGCCCCATTGAAAGCAGAGAGACACTACGACACAAGGCATCACGATTAGGGTAATCATATACATAAGACTGGGCTGGAAAGCAATGGAAGCCAAATCTACCTCCCCCTTTCCAATTTGGGGCAAGAAGGGCTTGTGTTAATGGGGACTTATGGCAACAGGGACTGTTGGGGTGGGGGGATCAGGGCGTCTTTCCAGGTTGGCATTTCCCCCCCCTCAGTTCCTGGCCAGTCCCTCAGTTCCTGGCCAGAGTTCTAGATAAACCAGCCCAACACCCTGGTCTAATTCAGCTGGGACATTTGGGTTAAGGTCCCCCCTCCTCCCTAAGCTGTAACTCAAATGTGAAATCTAAACTTCATAGCATGCTTTTCTGCATTTTGTCCCCTACTGATATGCCCATATCCCAGATCAGAATGTGTCTGAGAGCCAATTCACACTTTGCATTTCAAGACTAAAAAGGCTAGATTTCAAATAGAAAAATGCATAGGCAGAGCTAAAAACTTCTATTATAACTATATGTATGTGGCTGGTCTAGCGACCATCATAAATTCTACTACTATTACTACATAGACAGAACAGCTAAGTCAGATCAGAAGAACCCTGCTGAGATCGGGCTAGTGGTCCATCTAGTACAGCGTCTTATCTCACACAGCAGCCAACAACAAGGCCCAGAGGCCAAAGTCTTTCCCAGATGTGGCCTCCTGGCATCGGTATTCGGAGGTTTCCTACCTCTGAATGTGGCGGTTCCCTTTAGTCACCATGGTTAGTGGCTACTGATAGACCTATCCTCCATGAACCTTTGATTTACCACAGGTATTTCCAGGGCTGCCCCATAATAAACATGGAATTGCTTGTGGAGATTTTGGGGATGGAGCCTGGGGAGGGTGGGGTTTGGAGAGAGGAGGGACCTCAACAGGGTACAACACCATAGAGTAATAAGAGCATAAGAAGAGCCCTGTTGTATCAGACCAATGGTCCTTCAAGTCCAGCATCCTGTCTCACACAGTGGCCAACCAGGTCCTCTGGACGGCCAACAATGGGGCACAGAGGCTGTGGGCTTTCCCTCATGTTGCCTCCTGGCTCTGGGATTCAGAGGATTAGTGCCTCTTAATGTGGAGGTTCCCCTCAGTCACCATGCCACTGACAGACTTACCCTCTATGAATCTCTCTAATCCCCTTTTAAAGCTGTTTATTCCTATGGCCATCACTACATCCTCTGGTAGCAGATTCCACATTTTCCTCCTCTCTGTTCACCCTGTAAAGCGGTCATTTTCTCCAGGGAAACTGACCTTCGTCATCTAGAGATCAACTGTAATAGCGAGAGATCTCCAGGCTCTACCTGGAGGCTGGCAACCTTACTATTCACAAGAGGAGGAGGAGGAGGAGATTGGATTTATACTCCGCCCTTCACTCAGAGTCTCAGATTGGTTTACAAACTCCTTTCCCTCCCTCTCCCCATAACAAACACCCTGTGAGGTAGGTGGGGCTGAGAGAGCTCTTGACAGAAACTGCTCTTTTTCAAGAACAGCTCTTATCAGAACTAGGGCTTGCCCAAGGTCATCCAGCCAGGTACAAGTGGAGGAGTGGGGAATCAAACCCGGTTCTCCCAGATTAGAGTCCGCGCACTTAACCACTACACCAAACTGGCTTTAAAGCCCCATTTCTGATGTGCATCTCCCTACATTTTCTTTCTCACATTTTTTCAGAGTGTTCCCAATATCAGATTAGAGCTCTGATGCTTACTAATAATCTGCATCAAAGCCTCGGTAACATGCACAGACCCCGAGAATAATTCCAGGATAGGTTGTGTTAATCTGTTGCTGCAGAAACAAATGGGGTGTCTTCTAGCACACTGAAGCGGAACAAAATTTGATTTCTAGCATAAACTTTTCCTGACGGAGAGCTCATTTGTTCAGATGCAAAGAGCGTCTCTTCACCCTGCACGCAACGCACCTCAAAAAACAGTCTGTACTCCATACAAATTTGTGCGGGAATGAAACCTGTACTCTGCAGCACATTAAATATGGCTTCTGTTTTCTGTGCTGCAGTGCACGCGGCCCTGTTGTAAAAACCCAGACTTTCTGCAGACATGCTACTTGCACTACTGATCCTGGAGGACTCTCACACCAAGCAGAGGGGCGCTTCATCCCAGATCATCATCACTTTGCAGGAGACCACACCAAAAAGGCTGCAATCCTAAATACACTAACCGGGGAGTAAATCCCATTGAGCTCAGTGGCATCCATGTCTGAGTAGACATGTTTTGGGTTGCAACTGCGTCAGCACACTCCTTGCCCGTGTCTACTCAGAAGTGAGTCACGCTTGTGCTCCCTACCTGAAGAACTGTGCAGGCACACAAAAGTTTATACCCAGAATTGAACTTTTTTGGTCTTAAAGGTGCCCCTGGACTCAAACTTTGTTCCCTTGCTTCAGACCAACGCGGCTGCCCACCTTAATCTATCTGCCTGCTTAGTGAGCACGTACGGATTGCACCCTACGCGTTTCCTCGGAAATATAATCCACCGTATTAGAGGATTTAGTCCCTGGTCAGTGGTGTTTTGTGGGAGTTCCGGGCCCCCAGATCTTTCTAAACCTGCTTTTCCTACGTCGTTCCTCATTCCAAGATTTCTCCTAGAAGCCTGCAATCCTAAAAAAAACATTTTCCTTAGCGCAAAATGCGTTGAAGAAAATGGGATTTAATGCTGAGCAGGCCTCCTTGGGAAATCTCTCCCGTCTGAAGCTCCCAATTTTGCAAACACCCGATTGTATTGATTCCCTCTTCCATCCCAACCCCTCTTTCCCCCTTATTATTAAATCGCGGTTCCCTCCCAACAAGGACCCTCCTCGTATCCCACCGGGGCCTGCAGGGGGCTCCGGCTCACCCGGAGAAGACGCGCTTGAATTTCTCCCCTTCAGCCGACAGGGCGGAATCGACTCTGCTTCTGCGCTCCCGGCCGAGAGCGTTTCTCTTTTTGCAAGTGTTGCAGTCTGGAGTCCCGAGCTTGCAATCCGTCAGTCTCCTCCTTGGCGCTCTTACTTGGGAGCAAGTGCCGCTCCGCGCCGTTGAGGCTTTCCCGGGAGTCAGAGAAATACAGCTGTGTCAAGGCGCAGTCCTGCTCCTAATGAACCGGTTGGGGCCTACTCCGAGTAAACACGGCTAGGCCTGCAGTGCACTCTTAGGCTTGGAAGTAAAGCTGTTGGAAATTAATGACTGCAAGGTTATGCTTACTTGCCCGGGAGTAAATCACACGGAGTTTAGCAGGACAGCTTCCGAAGGCTAGCACAGTCTGGTAAAAGGCCAAAGGAGATCTGTGTATGATTTTGCTGGCGTGCTAAATTACCTAATCACGACCATGCGCCTTTGCCCACCACTATTTTATCTAAATTGATTTGCTTCATTTCTACCCTGCGTTTCTCCCCAATGGGCACTTGAAGTGGCTTACAGCATTCTCGGCTCCTCCATTTTATCCTCACAACAACCCTGTGAGGTAGGTTAGGCTGAGAGAGTGTGACTGGCCCAAGCTCATAAGAACATAAGAGAAGCCAGTGTTGGAACAGGCCAAAGGCCCATCCAGTCCAACACTGTCACACAGGGGCCAAAAATACCAGGTGCCATCGGGAGACCCATCAGTGGGGCCAGGACACTGGAAGCCCTCCCAGCATGCCCCCCCCCAGCACCAAGAATACAGAGCATCACTTGCCCCAGACTGAGAGTTCCAACTATAATCGTGACTAATAGCCACTGATGGACCCCTGCTCCATATGTTTATCCAATTCCCTCTTGAAGCCATCCATGCTTTTAGCCGCTGCCACCTTCCCTGGCTGTGGTGGCTCAAGTGGTTAAGACGCTGAACTGCAGGCTGTGGAAGGTCAGTAGTTCAGCAGTTCAAGACCTGTGAGTGCCGCATGACGGGGTGAGCTCCCGTCTCTAGTTCCAGCTCCTGCCAACCTAGCAGTTCGAAAGCAAGAAATTGCAAGTAGATAAATAGGTACCACTTCAGTGGGAAGGTAACAGCGTTCCGTGCGCCTTGGTGTTTAGTCATGCTGGCCACATGACCACGGAAATGTCTTCGGACAGCGCTGGCTCTTTGGCTTTGAAACGGAGATGAGCACCGCAACCCTAGAGTCGGATTCGACTGGCTTTCGAGCAAGGGAGCCTTTACCTTTACCTACCTTCCCTGGCAGTGAATTCCATGTGTTAAAGGTCAAGGACTAGGAATCTTTTGAGTTTCATTTGGGTGTCCTTTATCAAGTATTTTGTATTGAGACTGCAGCCCTTTGCTGTGATCCTATGCATGTAATTGGTGCCCCAGGCTTTCGTGCTGCTAAAGCTGCGTGTTGGTGAGTATGAAGTGTGTTGCCAGTGCATGTCCTTCATTTTGTTTTGAAGAGGACTGGGTGATCTTGGGCCAACCACTCTGTCCAGTCGAACCTGATGAGCCCAACCTCCAAAACCCTGTAATTAATGTATTTTATTAGGAACCAAACTAACCCAAAAAGGGGGTAGCTGATTTTCTGGTTAGCCTAGAGTTGACAGCTCTGGGTTGGGAAATACCAGGATATTTGGGGAGGTGGAGCTCCAAGAGGGTGGAGTTTGGGGAGGGGCGGGACCTCAGCAGGGTATAATACCATAGACTCCACCCTCTAAAACAGCCATCTTCTCCAGGAAATTGATTTCTGGAGTCTGGAAATCAGGTGTAGAAGTGTGAGATCTCTGGATCCCACCTGGAGGTTGGTAGCCCTAGTCAGAACTCTTCGGTTAGGCTGGATATTCATAAGAGACAAATAAACCCTGCACAATTTTTGTGTTGAAACCTAAGTGGCATGGAGACACAAATCTGACCCCCCCCCCTTAACATCCAGACTGGTGAATTCTGAAAAACCACAGTCTGCTCACTGTTTTGGTTGGTCCTTATAAAAGGTTTTTCCTGTTGGATTCTGCTGTGGTAAACGTAAGTTTTGGAGGGATCAGTTCCCCTTAGGATTGCAGTAATGTATAAAAAGAAAGTATGGGCTACACCTGTTAAGGCTGCCTAGCACATTGGGGTTTTTTTGCTTGGGACAAATGTATGAAGCTTTATGGCTGGTAAGTTATTTTACTATGCGTATAAGTTGTGTAAAAGCAATTTGTATACGATGAACTAAGTTTTAAGAATTGTTGTTGTAATGTTTTGCAGAAACACCAAGATGAAGTATCTGTTGGTTTGAAAGACAAATTCAAATGAGACTTTGTATGTGTTATCTTTATTGTCAGTTTCACTTATTGTTGGGTACATTACCCTTATAGCAGGTTTATTAATAAGAGATATGTATATTTTTATTGTAAAAGGTTCGGAAGAAGTTCTATCAAGGAATGGAACGTCATTCTGGAGAGTTTCGTTAACGTTCTACAATGCTCTACATTCATAAAGGAACCTTGTCTATGAAGACGGCTTTGATGTGATTTTGTGATTGTGTATATTGTTGATCTTTAGGTTGAACTCAAGTGCATGTTTTTTCCAGTTTTCCTTGGGGTCTATGTTAGGATTTTGCTGTGGACCAGCCTGACTAACTACAACCTCGACCTCATAGAGTAATTGTGAATGTGGTGAGGAGAACCCTGTGTGCTGGGGAAAAATGTAATCAGCAGCCCTAATTTAATATTGATGAGGCCTGGTATCGGGATCCAACAGTCCCCCCTCCACTGCTTCTATTTCCTCTAGGAGAACTGATCTCTGTAGACTGGAGATGAGATGCAGTTCTTTTTTTTTTTTTGGCCCCCTGAAGGGGATTTTTTATTGCTTTTTTATAAGACTACAAACTCCAATTTAAGAAAAAGGGAGGGGAACAAATACTAAGGAGAAAGAAAAGCAAACCCACACTACACTAAAAACCCAAGAGTAGGAGATCTTTAACCCCATTAATATCTATGTTAGTACTTTAAAGTTAGCAAACCATGAAAACAGTGAGTTTCTGTGTATCTTTTCCTAATTAGTAATTAGCTAATTAGTTGTTATGAGAGAATTCCAGAGCATCTCCCTCACTCGCTTCATAAAGGCCATTTTCAGAGTCCTTCTGCCTTTACTTAGGCTTTCTGTCCCTAAATGCATAAGGTGGTTTTCGGGCACCAGTGCCGTCTTCAGCAGCCAAGTCCTCGTCTGTTTCCGAGGGTGCAGAGCCACTCAAACCAGTTTCACTGTCTTCTTTGCTTCCCAGATGACGTTTGAGAAATTCTTTAGCTTTGAATACGGAATCAATCTCTCTCTTGTCATTCATCTTAAAGACCACTCCTTCTGGGACCGCCCATTTATAACTGATTTGATTAGTTTGTAGAAAGAGTATCAAGTCCTTGTGATTTTTCCATTTTGATGAATCTCAAATGGAATGTCCTTTAAAACCTTGATAGTGTCGTTCCCCATTTTCAATGGAGTTGCCGAGGTTGCTCGCAAGATTGCATCCCTAGTTTGTCTTCTCGAGAATCGGACTGATATTTCTCCAGGTAGGCTATTCTTTTTGGTGTAATTTGAGTACACCCTGTCCGCTGCTTCAGTATCATGTATTAATTCTTCTGCTTTGCAGCCTACAACTGGTGCGAGAAAATCACTAAGGAGCCTCTTTAAATCTTCCTTTGGGGATTCCGGAACTCCTTGGAATCTGAGGATCATGTTAGCTTTTTCCATTTGCAAGGACAACAGCCTATGTTCCTGATGGTTTTGTTTGTTTGTCACTTGATCCACTCTTTTCTTTAACGTCTTTTGTTCGGAGTGCATCTTTTTCACCACTGCTATCGTCTGTTCCGTCTGCTTAGCAGTCTCGGCCACCTGGAGCTGCTGCGCTGCCAAAGTCTGATTGAGAACGGTTAACTGCTGGTTAATACCAGCGAGTTGATCCATAACAAGCTTGAGCATATCCACTAGCAGTCTCATGACGTCTGGCCCCTCCTCTTCTGGCCTAGGGCTTTGGCTGCCCAGAGGTTTCAGTTTTGTTCTCTTCTTCCCGATGCCGACATCTTGGATGATTGTTTACAGAAACCAACCGCTCTTTCACAACCTCTGAAAATCGCTTATGCGTATAATCCGCTCTGGTAAGTCTCTCAAAACAAAACAGGCTTTCAGTTTTTCCCTGCCCCCACCCTTTCTTCTACTTTGCCTCTTGTGGGGGGGGGGAGATCCCTCCAAACCGATAAAAAAGAGGGGCAGGGAATTCGCTGTTTCTTCAATAATTCGTTTACTTTGGACTCACATTCATCGTCGGCTGCTTCCAGCCTCACCACAGTTATTGCCACTCGCTCGATCTCCTTCGCTTGCCCCGGTCAGCCTAGCTGGAGCCATTCGGCCACACAGCGAAAGGACCGTTAGGGCGAAGGAGTGCCTCAATTCTGCGGCATTCCGCGGCTGAAGAGGCAATTCCTTAAAAGTCCTCTGGCTAGGAACCCTTACCCCCGGGTTCCGTGGGGGGCCCACTTCTGTAGCCTCCCTCCAAACCGGTGGTGTGCTAGCCGCTCCCCCAAGCATCGGGGAGAGCGACCGCCATCGCCACACTGTAGACCAGAAACCCCGAGTTGCAGTTCTGAGAGGTCTCCTGGCCCCAACTGTAGGTTGGCAACCATAATTCCCACCCCATGGCTCTGAGCCAGCATGGTGCGGTGGTTAAGAGCGGTGGAATCTAATTTGGAGAACCAGGTTTGATTCCCTACTCCTCTTCCACATGCAGCTGCTGGGTGACCTTGGGTCAGTCACAGCTCTCTCAGCCCCACCTACCTCACAGGGTGTCTCCTGTTGTGGGGAGGAAAGAAAGGTGATTGTAAGCCGCTCCAATACTCCTTCGGGTAGTGAGGGGTGGGGTATAAAACCAATTCTTATTATTAGGATCAAATTGAACACCTAGAGTTTGAATCCTGTGTTTCATTTGGCTCCCTGGGTACGACTGACTCCCCAGCTAGGAACCCATTTCCCTCCCATTCTGTTGTAAGTGTACGCTAGCTAGCCTCTCTTCCTATCATTTGTGAAAATGTGGTGGAGTTGTTCCCTATTAGCATAATTTCACCATCATAGTCCACAGAGGTGGTGGATTATTGGATCAAAGCTTCTGTATAAGTAGAGGTGTGCCATTCTCTACACAGGGATACCTTTGTGAAGTGACACTGCTGTTGTGAGTAGAGGGATTGTAGTGGTGGCTGGAGCAGACACCACAATGGAAAATCTAGTCTCATTAACACATATGTGACAGCAATAGGTGGTTCCCCTATGCTCTCCTTTGTGACCCCACAGACACTGCCAGAAGAATGCCAGCTCCACCCACTTTGCTCAAGATCATTGGAGATCCTGGTGTCATCAAGGTCCTCTTCTCCCTGATGTCTGCGCACTTCACCAATCCAACCTGGACAAGCAACAGGGCTCATTTCCTGTAGGAGCACACAGGAGTGGAGCCCAGGGGGCAGGCGTATGCAGCAAGCCCCACCCCCTGCTCCCAGCAGCCCCCCACCTTTCCCGGCCTGCTGGCCGACCCAGCAAAGCACTGCTGTGAGCTGGCCCTTGAGCTGCTCTGCCACTGCTTGGGCCCTAGCACCCAGCCTGCTCAGGCTCTGCCCATCCTCATGCTGGCCCTAGCGCAGCACCTCTGCAAGGTGGGCCCCAGCTACTCCTGCGAGGAGCTCCACCCCAGCCTCCTGAGCCTCCTCGGCCTCCTTCTGTGCCTCTGTCCTGCCACCACCCTGGCCCCCTACCTGCTCGAGGCCATGTGCATCCTGGCCCTCCTCGACCCACGAGCAGCCACACACTTTCCTGCACTTGCTGGCCATCCAAAAGAGTCCAGTGGCACCTTTAAGACCAAGGTTTATTCAGGTACAAGGTCTCCCTCCTCTGTGAGGGCAGATCAGTGCGCTCCCCCCCCATAGCTGGCAATCCAAAACAGTCCAGTGGAGCCTTCTGACACACTTCTGGTGATGTCAGGGGGTGTGGCATATGCTAATGAGTTATGCTAATGAGCCCCTGCACCTCTTTTTCCACGAAATGACCCCTGACAAGCGAGAATGTAGAGGTAGCTCAAAACCAAGAAAAATCAACCCCAAGTCCCAGCAAAATGGAGTGAAAGAGCTCACATTGCAGCAATGTGGCAACTCTTCTGCATCCAGGGGCATGGAGTAACGTACGTCTGATAGATTTACTGTCAGTAGGTCATGCAAGTTCTTCTGATCCCGCGCCAACAGCTGGCTTGGTGTTGCTCAGCCACAGTCTGAAGATCCAGGCTCCTTGCAACATGCATTGGTGCAATGCTGACGTCTCCACGGAAAATGCAGTGGAGCTCATTGTAACATGGGCAGGTTGCGGGTGAATTGCCTGATCAACTATTATGTGCCATCAGCTTCTTGTAATCTTGGCAGAGTGCCTTTGCTTTTGCCTGGCACTCCACTGCAGACCACTGGTGCCCCATCAGTGCCAGCTCTGCAGAGATCCTTTCAAAAACGTCAGTAGTCCTATGGGGAATACCCCAGTGTCTCTTGCGCCTTCTGCTCTCCCCCTAGGGAGAGGAGAGCCAGTGTCTTCCACTCTCACCAGGACTCTACCGCTACTAGGTTTGCTACTGGTTTCATTTTGTCCTGCTCTAGCAGGGATGCAATAAAGAAAAGAAGGGATTTTCACTGCAAATGGTGCCGCAAGGACCCAGCGCTCCTCGTGTCCTTCACCTACTCCACACTTCCAAAGTTACCGCCCTCAGCCAGTTGGTTGACAGAACCACAAAAGTAATTGGATGGGCCAGATGGAGAATTCTCTGGTCTGTTATTGGCCCCAACATGACCACAAGGATGTTTTCTTCTGAGTGGTCAGCAACTGGGAAAAATTGGGGAGGAGTTACAACCCCCCCCGAGGAAAAAGGTGTTAGTACTCCAGTGGCTGTTGTCTACCTGAAAACATCAGGAAAAGCAGTATTGATGCAGTCTTGTCTACATACTGAATTTAAAAAATGTGGGAAATACATTTGGGGATGTCAAAAACCAAAGTGTCACCCGATGCATTTAACAAAACCATTAACATGACGGCAGCTCAACACAGCAAACCCATGCCTTCCATTCAAATCCTCACGGTCCAGTCCCTTGCATGAAAGGGAACACAAAAGGGATGCAGTCAAGCAGGGAAAAAAATTCATTGTGAAACTGACAAAATATTTTTGAGACTGACTACAGCAGTTCCGTTTTGTATATTTCCAAGGCTTGATTCTCCGCCGCCAACCCCCTTCATAGCCACACAAGCGCCATCTTGAAATAGCTCTTCAATTATTTCTCCCGTACTTTAAATGTTTTCTAATATGTGGCACGAGAATAGCCGGAAAGCATTAATTAAAATCCATCAATGCCAAGGGAGTGCACAGTAATGCCAGATCTACACGTAGTCTTGGGCGGGAGGCTGGAGAAAGGGTAGGGAGAAGAGGGGACAACCACCCAACCCAGTCCCACTTCCACTTCCACTTCAGAGGTTTCAAGGCTGATCCCTGCCCAAAGCAGAGAAACACATCCAGTAGTGCAGTGGAAAGAATAGGGGAGCTGTGGGGTTGTGGAGACGGGAGGGGGGGATAATGCCACATTTGGGGTAAAGTGTTTGCTGGCCCGTTTGGCATGTGGGTGTACAAAAAACCAGCTGAGGTTTGGCAGCCACCATGCTCGCTGCTGGTTTTGATTGGTGGCACACAACCTGATTCCTGGGTTGACTCCTTTGCTCCCTCCACCCTTTCAGAGCTTGCAAAAAGGCTCCTCAGAGAGCTGAAGTCCGTGTAGCCAAAGAATGGCAGGGCACCGCTACCCCTAGCAAAACTTTTCAAGCTTTTCCTGTCAATAATTTTTTCCAGCGATCCAGGACTAACAATCATCTCATATCACTAGACTCATCACTAGACTTATCAAAAAAAAAAAAAAGCCAAAAAATTTAATCATGGAAAAAGTAAGCAATAGTGAAGCTTGCTCACCAATGAAGGTGGAGGGATAGTGGAAGGTGCAGAGTGGGAGGGACGACCACAGTGTGGGCTGGGGAGTGGCCTTCGAGGGGCTGGGAAAGGGTGGGGGAAATGTGAGGGAATCTGTATGCTTTTGAATTACCTTCAGTTTGGAAGCAAAGCAAGGGAAAAACCAGCACAAAAGCACTCTCAGAAAACCTGGGGAAACAGCAACCAGAAAGCGAACTGAGTGCTGAAAGGAGGAAAATCAATGCATAACAAATAAGAAAACCCAACAAAAATGTGCGGCGAAGGTGAGGCAAAACATCTGCCCACGTATCAGACCCATGTGCCACAATTTTTTTAAAAAGTGTTTTGGTCCTGCCCTTCTCTTGAAATGAGCCTGGTGGCAGTCGAATGCTTTCAACATTCCGTCCTTCGTCTGTCTGCTCTTTGACATTACTGAGCCACTTGCTTAACAAACCACAGAATTACAGGAAAATGAGTGTTGTTTTTTTAAAGGAAGAAATAATAGCTTACATTGGAGAGGGAGGGAGGGAGCACAGGACACACGATGACTCATTTTTTCCAGTGAGTCCAAATACTCCAAAGGCCTAACTACAGGTTAATGCCCCTCAGGCTGTCTCCAGGTAAGGTGGGGAGGTGAATTCTGTGGTTCCACAACTTTTCAGGAATTAGAGTTGAAAACACCAGGCTGGGAAATTCCTGGATATTGTGGGGATGGACCCTAGGGAAGGCAGGGTTTGGGGAGGGACCTCAGCAGGACATAGTGCCTTAGAGTCCACCCTCTGAAATAGCCATCTTCTCTGGGGGAACTGATCTCTATAGCCTGGAGATCAGTTGTGATTCTGGGCCATCTCCAGCCACCACCTGGAGGTTGGCAAACCTACAAGACATACATTGGCCCAGTTTGAATTGGGACTGTTGTGCATGAGGAAACAGGGCTTGTATCTTACCTCACAGGTTCACGTTATGTCTGAACTGTGCCAATGTCACCCACTTTTCCTAGAGGAGCATCAGGAACTTCCACAATCACAACCAGAAAGTTTTATGAGGTACTAACTTTCACACTGAGGTACACCTCTAGGCCTGGTTAAGACAAAATATGCTTGTGCTTCAATTCGTGAGTGCAGCATGAATGAGTCTCCACAGATCTGCCAACCCAGAGAGCGCTTTCATATCCGGTTACGCTGCCTCGGTCACAATCCTTTTCAGTGGAATCAGCTTGCACATTCAGCCATCGCCTGTCAAATATTCCGGTAGCCAGAACGGAGAGCCAGTGTGGTGTAGTGGTTAAGAGTGCTAGACTAGTATTTGTGGGACCCAGGTTTAAATCCCCACTCATGCCATGGAAGATTGCTGGCCCAGTCATGCTCTCTCAGCCTAACCTACCTTACAGGGCTGTTGTGAGGATAAAATGGAGGAGTGGAGAATAATATAGTCTCCTCTGGGTCCCCATGGAGAAGAAAGGCAGAGTATAGAATAAGTAAACAAATAAATTGATGTGCATGCATATGTTGACCCGGTCTTTTAGAGGCAGAGTTCTAGATACTGATAATGGTTTTGTGTTATGTTTAGACAGAGCCTTTGTTTAAAACTACAACATGGGTAGCTCAGACAGGGTTTGTTTGTTTTTTAAGATTCTTTGCAAAAAATGTAAAATTTCTAAGTATTTCATAAGAACTTAAGAGAAGCCAATGTTGGATCAGGCCAATGGCCCATCCAGTCCAACACTCTGTCACAAAGTGGCCAAAAATACCAGGTGCCATCAGGAGGCCCAGCAGTGGGGCCAGGACACCAGAAGCCCTCCCACTGCCGCCCCCCTCCCAAGCACCAAGAATACAGAGCATCACTTGCCCCAGACTGAGAGTTCCTATTTATACGTTGTGGCTAGTAGCCACCGATGGACCTCTGCTCCGTATGTTTATCTAATTCCCTCTTGAAGCTGTCCATGCTTGTTGCTGCCACCACCTGTGGCAGTTAATTCCATGTGAATTCCTTCCCCCCTTCTTCTCCCTGTACTAAGATTACTACCCCCACCTTTTCATCCTATTCCTGTCCTCATAAACTCTTGTCGCCAAATGGTTGTTCAGTTTTTAATATATTTGCTGATTATGTTTATTTACCCGTGACCTTTAATGGGAGAGGTTACTTTTATATTTTATTCTGCTTTTCTTAAAAAAAATACAGCCCACAAACCCACAATATTTTTTGTTTGCACATCAGGCTTTGGAAAAGCAGGTTTTAAATGTTTAAATAAAAGGAATGAATAAATAATGGCAAGCATCAAAGGCTCAGGAAAAAGGCATATTTTTCTCTCAGCTTTGCTCCAACAGAGTTCTAGCCTCTCATATACTGCATTGGTCCCATTTTACCAAGGATGGTTCTGATAATCTCATACCTGAAAAATCACTACTCCTGTAGTCTCTTGTATTTTTGTCTCTGGGAGAGACTCTTGGGATGAGAATCCCCTTTTCTTTTTCTTTTTTAAAATGTTACAGTTTTTCAGAACTTTACAACATATAATACCAATTACATCAGATTATACTGCAATGAATAGTACAGCAAAAGTTTCACAACAAAAATAGCAGTTAAAAACAGTACAACATCCAAGACTTTACACGCATCCATTAAAATCCATGCCCTATCTATTAAAAACCGCTCTGTATAGATCACCCAAAAACTACCCCCAAAATGCCCCCAGATTGAGGAAACCTTAAACTGAAATTAGAGCTTTCATATTTTTGGGAACAACTTCCATTTTTACCAAGTAGTCTAGTATGATGCCCCACACCTCTGCAAAATCAGAGCTAGAAGTATGTGATCCGTATTTGGTCACATCATAGGTGATTTTTTCTTCATCAGATATGTATCCCAAAGCTTACAATGTCACCGTTCAATTGTACATATTTCTGCTGTTTTCCAAACAGTAGTAATAGCCGTTTTTGCAGGTGTTAAGAGCAGGGCAATCAGTTTTTCCTGAACTTTTGGAATAGATTCATCTAGCCATAAATTTAAAAACAGTACCTTTGGCATCGTTGGTACAGTAATCCCAGTAATCAACAGCACCTCATTGAGTATCTGTTGCCAAAACTTCCTGATTCTCTCACATTCCCACCAGCAATGAGCATAGATAACTCTCTCCTTGCACCTCTTCCAACACCGCAATGAACAAGAGCCAGAAATACGCAATAATTTCTGTGGCATGAGGTACCAGTGCATAATAATCTTAAACGTTTGACTCCTCTTGCTTATTCTCCTAAACAAATCCCCTTTCTTGAGGATTCGGCCACCCAGTAATCCCCAGGTCTTCAGCTGCTAAATATCTGAATGGCTCTGGGTGCATCTTTTCTGTCGTGTGCATGAAAACCTAAAAGTGCCATGTTGTGCACAGCATGTTATTCCTACATGTTGTTGCTGGTAAGGGTCTATTAACAATCTGCCTCTCTGCTCTGAGAGTAGGCTTGCCATTTGCCCTGCCATCAATCCCCTGCCTATGATGATTTGAGAAGCAGAAGGAAAAAAAAGGGAAGGCAATAGCATCAGTGGTGAAGCTCTAGGGATTTCTCCAACCTCTATGGTTTTTACCATAGAGTCTGGGGAAATTCCTGGAGCGTCACAGAAGACATGATGTCACATCCCCTGACATTCCACACTCCCTGGGCACCACCCAATAAATCTCCTAGGATTTGCTGGTGCAAAGCTGGCAACCCTATTTGAGACCATTGTGGTGTAGTGGTAGAATGTTGGCCTAGAGTCTGTGTTCAGATCCCCACCTGCCATGAAGCTCGCTGGTTGACCTTGGGCCAGTTACTTTCTCTATAGCCTGTACATGCAGGATAGAATGAGGCAGTGAGAGGAACAGAGCCCTTCTCTCATGCGTTCAGGAAAGCACTTTGATAAAGGGAATAGGATTAACGTTTATTGTATGTGTTTTCTTTTTTTACTTGCATTCATCTTCTGATTTTTGTAATGGAGTTTTGGCATCCTTTATGGTATCTCTTATGCTGCTTTTGTTGCTAGTTTTGTAATCTGCCCTGAGTCTCAGCAAGAAAGGCAAATTATAGATCAGGTAAATGAAGAATAAAATATTGAAGGAAGCGTGGGATAAAATAGGCAGAATGTAAAAGGAATTAATGCCCTTAAATCAGAGCACAATACGTGTTGCAAGGTGAAGGAATGCAAGGTAAAGCCGGTGGAGAAGAGACTTGGGTAACATACGGTAAAAGCTGGGGTACTCAGCTTTTAGTGACCCTTCGTGTGAGGAAAAAGCATCACAAATACACCTGCTGGAGGATGCCACATCTGAGACAGGAACAGCTTGACTGTGGAACATGGTGTGAACAAAACAAACACAAGTGGGAACGAGCAGCAAAGGTTTAAATTAACAAAGATGACGATGTCAAGGATAGCCACTTCTCTTTGGCTTTTATGAAAGTGTTTAAACTTTAATCAAGGAGAGAAATCCGAGAATCATTATGTGTCCCTCGGTGCATCGGGGAGTTAATACAGTCCCCAGATAGCAGGAAGATTAACACAGATGTTCTTAATGCATCAGTGAGTGGTGGCGCAAAACAGAGGACAGTCAAAACTCTCTTCCACGTGGAAAGGAAATAGCCCTCCAGCCAGTACATGGCGCTCTCCAAAAATCAGTAACAATATGTTCTTGTCTCTTTGCCAGCAGGGATTCCGGCTAGGGACTCTGCCACCAGGTTAGTTAAGACCGCTGTATTGGTCCTGAAGTCTAAAGGATTAAATGCAAAAGCATGTCAACTGTGGCTCTTTGGGTCAAAGCACAAGTAGATGGAGGTGATTTAACGTTATAGGGTGTGTGTTTTTAACTTCCCCTTTTCCGTGTGCCTTGGTGTTTAGTCATGCCGGCCACATGACCACGGAAACGTCTTCAGACAGTGCTGGCTCTTCGGCTTTGAAACGGAGATGAGCACCGCAATCGTAGAGTTGGATTCGACTGGCTTTCGAGCAAGGGAACCTTTACCTTTACCTTTTCCATACACTTGTACTCTTTTTGCAATCATCCGCCACCCCCTTCTTCTCTTTCATTCTTTTACAGATTTGAGACTTAATATTGTGTCCTCTTGCTTTTCCTTCCTGAAGGGTTTTCTGCTTTAGTATGTACAGTTCCCCCCAACCTGGTCTCAAAGGGGACTTCTACCATCTTTAGCCAAAGATGATTCACATTTATGGGTCTGTGTTTTATGAGGCCTTCCCACAGGAAGTTCACTTGCGCCATTTTTACTGGCATTTCACCTGTTACTGGAGACAGTCCTCCTAGAAGATCTTGAGGTTGGAAACTTTTTGAGATTTTGTTCTCAATTCCAAAGTGAGGAATCTCTTGTAATAACTGGTTTGTGATGCTGAATATTCTAATGTGTTAAGGTTATTGGGTTATAATGTGGGGGTGTGGTGGGTTTGCTGTGCCGTGTATTGCAGTGGTGCCAAACGCAGCATCCACCAATATTTTTCTGACATCTGCACAGAATGTGAGCCAGTTTGGTATAGTGGTTAAGTACGCGGACTTTAATCTGGGAGAACCGGGTTTGATTCCCCACTCCTCCACTTGCACCTGCTGGATGACCTTGGGCAAGCCATAGTTCTGGCACAGCTGTTCTTGAAAAAGAGCAGTTTCTGTCAGAACTCTCTCAGCCCCACCTACTACCTCATAGGGTGTCTGTTGTGGGGAGGGAAGGGAAAGGAGTTTGTAAGCCGCTCTGAGACTCCTTTGGGTAGTGAAGGGCAGAGTATAAATCCAATCTCTTCTTCTTCATAGAAGACTGTAGTGGGACTTATTTTCTGAGGTGTGGAATGTTTGCCCCTGCTAGGGAGAAGAAACAACATGGGATGGAGACAAAAAGGGACGGACAGGGCTGGCTCCAGGTGTCTGGGCGCCCAAGGCAGGACAGCCTGGGGCGCCCCCCACCGGGGATGGCAACCTCCCGGTGGGGCCTGGAGACTGGGGGCTGCGGCAGAGCGCTGGCTTTCCTGGGAGCTCTGCAGCTGCAGGGCCCCCAGGAAAGCCAGGGAAGGGTTGGGGGTTTAAACCGCCGCCCCTTCCCTCCCAGCGCCGGCTTGCTTGGGCGTTCTGTGGCTGCCAGGCGCCCAAGCAAGCCTGGGAAGAGGCAGGGGGCTTTTCGCAGGGGGTGCCTTTTGGCGCCCCTACGGTCGGCGTGCTCTAGGCCCTGGGGATGGAGAAAAAAGTTTGGGGACTTCAGTCAGAATCCAATACTTCAGCCCTTATTCAGTCGGAATCCAATACTTCAGCCCTTATTCAGTCGGAATCCAATACTTCAGCTACCAGAATAACCACTTTCTGGGATTCCAGTTCCAAGTGCCCTGCCTAATTCTTTGCTGCTGCTACAGACAAACTAACACGGCTCCCCAATTTGATCTATTAAACCAGTGGTTCCCAAACTTTGGGGGGTTTAGAGGTTTGTGCAACCCACTGAGGAAGACAATAAGGAGATTCAAAACAATAACAGTTCATTGCACATTTGAAAGCCAACAGAAAATTTTTAGTTTATTCAACAAAACTGATGAACTTGATCCAGTGATTTCATCTGTGTTATTTATAATCTGCCTCTTTCAGTTGGGCTCAAGGCAGATCACACAAAGTGAGGCAATACACAGTCATACAGAACATAGCCCTGGGAGCACAGTCGGGGGGGGGGTCCTCTCTGTTTCGGCAGGCAGCTCATCCAATCATAGGACAGGCTCCCCAGTCTCCTTCCGGCTCTTTTGCAAAGATTCCTGCCTTTTCTTCTCCAGCCCTTCTGCTTTTTCCTCTCCAGGATAACAGCTACACAAGGAAGTTTTTTGTTGCGTCATACCACAATTGCCAGGCTTTGGGGTTAGAGGGACCAAGCCTCCCAGTATAGCAGGGGACCCTAGTCCCCTTCTGCTGCCCAGTGCAGCAGCAGGAGAAAGTTGGGCAAAAAAAGTAACACATTTCCCTGGGATGCTCTAGCAACCCCCTGGAACTCTAGAGGAGAATTATAGAATTTGGGAGACTTGCCTAGAGGGGTTCGATTGATGATATTTTTGAGGTTGGCAAAATCAAAGCATTTTCTCTGATCAAAATCAAGTCCTGGAAATCAACCATAGTAGTTTGATTCTGAGAGCCCGCAGAGTTTGATCACCCCAATTTTTTGTCTTCCTTACCCCAAATCTTTAAAACCCTCCCCATATGCACTATTTTACCATTTCACATTACTGCAGAGCTTTTTTTGTGTGCAAGACTGAACACCATACCTACAGTGGTTTTGCAAGGGAGATTTTTGAATAGGCCCTGCACTGACAGAATTTGCCCTTGTGGCCTTGACAGGATTGATATATCCTTTCATGTCCTGCTGGAATGCAGATTTTTTGAGATTATGAGGGATTACTAATATTAAGCCTTTATTCAACCAGTCGTTCCCCTATACTCCGGGAGCCCTGGTTCTTTTGCTCAATGGTAAAGGATCCCAAGTTCACTCTAGCAGTTGCAAAATTTGTCTCAATCCTTTTAGCCCTTGCATCTAAAAAATAAGAAATAAGTGTTTTCTGCTGCTCAAGATTCATGAATCAATGAGTTTTTAAGGTACAAAAGGGAAAGAAAGGAGGGTCCTGCAGGGTAACACAGAATCATAGAATGTTAGAGTCGGAAGGTGTTATGTTCTGAAGCTGAATCTGGCCTATGCTTTTACATGTTAAGCTTCAAACATAAAGAGGATTGTAATCTGTCGCATTCCTATTGGCTGGTTTCCATGAAACCTCTGTAAATAACCAGTGACAATGTATATATGTGTTTTGGAGGGAACAGACCTCATTGGTCTTTATCCTGAGTTTCTTATTGGTTGTTAACTTATTTATGGGTGCGGCTTTGACAGACCGGATCATTTAAAAACGGAACTGTGCTCCACTGTTAGAACATAAGAGCATAAGAGAAGCCAATGTTGAATCAGGCCAATGGCCCATCTAGTCCAACACGCTGTCACACAGCGGCCAAAAATACCACGTGCTATCAGGAGGTCCAGCAGTGAGGCCAGGACACTAGAAGTGTGTGTTGTTGAATTGAGTTTGCTGTTACAATAAAGCTGAAATCACTTTGCTGAAATCCAATCGTGTTGAGTTGCATACTTGACAGAAGGGACCTTGCAAGTCATCTGGTCCAACCCGCTGCACTCTTCAGGAGCATAGCCGAAAGATAGCCCTACAACATACCCGAAAGATGGTCGTCCAGCCTCTGCTTGAAAATGTCCAGGGAAGGAGCATCCACCACCACCTCCACTGCTGTTCCATATGTGACGTCAGTTCCAAATGCATGACCGAAAGTGAGGTGGTGATGCTAAGCCCTGCTTCCAGAAACTTCAGCTGGATGCGCTTGTCTGGGAAATCTATGTGGGGGAGGCCTTATTCCTTTGTTTGGCAAGTATTAGTTTTGTCTTTTACCAGCTCTGGACATGGGGTTACCAGCTTTTAAATTGGTCCCTTTAAAAGCCGTTTATCCAGCATCACCTGATGCAATAATGCCACTCCTGGTATGACCGTCAGGTGGCTTGCAAGCACTCATCCAAAATTCTGTGGTTAAGCCATAGAGTTTGGGATCGATGCTAGATTGCCCCACCCCAGTGCAATGATGTCACTTCTGAATTGCACCAGAAGTGATGTCATTGTGCCAGTGCAGTATCCTGAACAACAGGACACATCAGCTTTGCTTCAACTTAGCCGGGGACACAGATGACTCCTCTAACTGTGACTGCTTACCTCCCTCTTTTCCCAATGGTTACCAGGCCGTGGCACCCCAGCCCTTTGTTAGTTATTCTGTAACAGCAAATATTAACAGAATCTTGAACAGATCTTACAGCGAAATAACCATTCTACCATAGAAGACAAGTACACAATTGTGGGAAGGAAGGAGGATCAGCCTCTTATGTATTGGGGGATTCAGCATCCAACTGAAGGCTAGGGAAGGCAGACAATCTCATCCCCAAATAATTTGGGGGAGTGACCCCTTCCTCCTCCTTTTGTCTCAGGATGTCTCCATTTGGTTGTCTCTGTCTTTATCATTGTTTCTTGTTTTCCCAACCTTCCTCTCTCTTCTTTCCTTTATTTTTCTGCCTCTTTCTCTGTTTGTCCCGGTTCCCTTTCCCTTTCTACTTTTCTCCTTTGGTTCCAAAGAATTGGTAGAGACTGGGGGTTTGTGATGTCTTGGCTGCTTGTGCAGAAGGGGAGAAGGCTTAAAATAAAACTTGGCTCCCTTGTGCTCTTACGCAACCCCGTTCATTTCAGTACAGTGTGTGTCAGAGAAATTCCTGGTGAAACGTGCCCCCAAAAGCTATAACATCCCGAACTGACATTTAGCTTTGATTAGAACAGTATCACTAACTGCTGGTTTATATTTAGCGCTAGAGTTTCCCTGTGGACTTTTCTGTCTGTCCACAGATCCCCCGAGGTTATGCTTATGCAAACTCTGGGCAGCATCTGCATCTGTTTTGTTTTTATATTGTTTGGGTTTCCAGATGCGACTGCAATCCAGAAATAAGAATCCAGTCGTAGGTTAAGTTAAAACTGTATGCCAGTTAAGGATGAGTTGAGCAAGCATATTCATAAACACTTCTAAAAAAAAAGCTTCATGTAATAGACTGTTCGTTGGCTTGAATCCTACCGATTCCACAAGCAGAGAAGAGAATAAGATTGTTCTGTTAGCCAAAGAAAATGTGTTCAAGGGAAACTCTGGTTTTGTTATAATAAAAGATGGGTGAGGCCCATCAGACTATTTTGCAGCTGTCTGATTGGGCCCAGTTTATGCAATGAAAGCTCATGTTACCTTTTGTTATATTTGCAAAACAAGATGTGTTGTGCAGCACTGTTTGAACGTTTCATTGCTTTTCTGAAAAGACAAAATCCTTTCCGCGCTCTTTTGTTTGGACAGAAGTCGAGCCGACTGATGGGATGCATAGACAAAGTGCTTGAACTACTTACAGTGTTGCTGAGCAAACCACCCTTCCTAATGTCATTCTTGTTCAAACAGTCAGGTGCGAATGCCCGGAGGCTCAGGATACCCGACAAAGTGCTTGCCTTCGCCTTTGAAAGGACGGTTTCTATTTTGGTCACCATCTCTGGCTTAACGTTTGTTTTCCCCCACCATCCCAAAAGTCTAAGCACTGCTATACTGACAGGGCACCTTGTGTACATTGTACATGCTTTTTGGAGATGATTGTTAACAATAGGTAAAAGTAGGTTTATTGTGCAGGTGGCATATAAAATCTGTGTCCTGAGCTGGGTGGCCCAGCCTAGCCCGATCTTGACAGATCTTGGAAGCTAAGCAGGGTTGGCCCTGGTTAGTACTTGGATGGGAGACCACCAAGGAAGTTCCGTGGTGGTTATGCAGAGGCAGGCAATGGCAAACCACCTCTAAACGTCTCTTGCCTTGAAAACCCCACAGGGTGTCAGGTAATCCTGCCATTGCTGTGGATGGGGGGGGGACATCTTTCACTGTTCTGGAATGCGGGAGTAACTCTGAGTCTCCAGTCTCGCTAATTTAGAGTGTCTGTTCTGTGTTTTATCACTGTGCCTGACCTCGGGTCTCATGCTGCCTTGGCATGGGAAATTTAGTGGTCTGAAGTGTTTTTCTTTCTTGGCTTAGTGCGTGCGAAATGTAGTCATTGGTTTATAGGTGGGGGGTAGTTTGAATGGGCTATATTCGTTATTGCTTTGCATTGTCGGCCATCACTGACAAAGAACTGGTTCATGCCGCTCTAAGACTGGTCTTTAATAAATGCTATCTCCTTATGAAGCCTGGTGTTTGACTGACTGTCTGGAGAACTTGACACAGGGTCACCACAAGTCAGCTGCGGCTTGACAGAACTCTCCACTGCCATATAAATCCACAAGTTTCGTTTATCCTCTTGGCCTCTGCAGGAAGATGGGAACGGGCTCGGTCTTGGTGACTGGGACAAAGTGGCCAGTATTGATGGAGTGATTGAGGTGGGGCAGCTGCCAGGGCTTCTCCTGGGGTCTGTTGTTGCTAACCCCCTGCTCAACAGTGCATCTCCCTCCCAACTGTCCAATTATCCATCTGTTTGCAAGTGCCACACCACCCGTGCTCCCAGTTTCCCAGCACAGCACCAGCATTACCAGCTGCACTATCTGCCCCCCCAACCTGGAAGAAGAGAAGAAGAGATTGGATTTATGCCCCACTCTTCACTACCCAAAGGAGTCTCAGAGTGGCTTACAATCTCTTTCCCTTCCCCTTCCCACAACAGACTGTGAGGGAGGTGGGGCTGAAAGACCTCTCCCGAGAATTGCCCTTGAGAGAACAGCTCTGATAGAACTTGTGACTGACCCAAGGTCACATCAGCAGCTGCACAAGGAGGAGTGGGGAATCAAACCCAGTTCTCCCAGATTAGAGTCCGTGCTCTTAACCACTACACCAAACTGGCTCTCCACTACACCAAACCAGCACTGAAGGGAGGTATAAACTCTTCTGCCTCCCAGCATCGTTTCTTCATACAAAACTGGCTCCATCCTCCTGTGTTTAACCCTGTAGGGCCAGGGTCCCTAACGTGGTGCCCGTGGGCTCCGTGGTGCCCACCAACACCTTTCCTGGTGCCTGCCAAGAGTTTTTAGAAACTGGGTGGAGCTACGTGGAACGTGGAAGCAGGGCTTTTGACTGGCCACTGGAGAGCTGATCGGTTGTGCATATGAAAATAAAGTTGTATGAGATGGAGTTGTCACCACAGTGTTGGTTTTATTCTCTCTCTCTCCTTTCTCCCTCTTCTTCCCTGCACTTGGGCTTCCTATATTTGTGGTCGAATCTGCATTTTCATTTTTCAATCAGTTTCGTGCTGCTCAAGCATAGAGAAAGACAGCGTCACAGCAGCACAAAACTGATTTAAAAATGCAAATGCAGATTTGACCTGTGTGGTGCTACCTCCCTCAGCGGCCATTTTGTGATTGTTTTCAGCACCCTGTTTCAGAATTCCAAAGGTGCCCACAGGCTGAAAAAGGTTGGGGACCCCTGCTGTAGGGGGAAAAGACTAGTACGTTGCCTGTCTTCTTCCTTAAGTAAAGGTAAAGGCTCCCTTGCTCAAAAGCCAGTCAAATCCGACTCTAGGGTTGCGGTGCTCATCTCCGTTTCAAAGCCGAAGAGCCAGCGCTGTCCGAAGACATTTCCGTCTTGCGGCACCCGGGTCTTGAACTGCTGAACTACTGACCTTCCACACCCTGCAGTTCAGCGTCTTAACCACTTGAGCCACCACAGCTCCTGTCTTCTTCCTTAGTGGCGTTAAAAGTAGCTTTCTCCCCCTCAACTGCATCATTTCTTCTGTGAAAACTGGATCCACTTGGCCCTGCAGAGGAATAGACTCTACCTGTCTTCCCCGCCCGCCCTTATCGGGGCTAAAAGTAGCCAGGGAAGGGCACAGTTTTGATAAGAGAAATGCCGCAAAGAGAACATTTACTCTTTTGCCCTTAGCATGTAGCTTTGCTCTCAAGTCTTTATGGGTTTTTAGGACATCAATTATCTCTCTTTTATGAGTATACGCAGCACCAGATTTGTGGGCTGGTAGGTTAATGGATCATTACCACAAATGTAAACAGCAATAAAAGAACGTGGAATAAATTATTATGGAGGCGGCATCCGTGTCCAGGGGGGAAAAACCCACCACCTTATATATATATATTTTTAAAGATGCTTTTGCTCTTAAATCAAAACAAGTGATACCAGCCACCTCCCTGGAACATTTAGAACCACAATGAACAATGAAGTACAGCCTGTTAGAAGTAAGTCATTACCCACCATCAGCGACTTTCAACTGTCATGAAATGCTTTGTTGTGCTCGTTCCTGTGGTAATGAAGTCTGAAAGTTTTTTTTTTCTTTTGACATTTTTCTCCCTCCTTTCCTTCCCTCCCCCCTCCCCACTAAGTACATCTGCCTCCCCCTCCTCCCTCCCCCACCCCAGCCTTGAGCAGCGGCAAAATCAGCTTCTAAATTGAAGCGCTCAAAACCTTCATTTCTGAAGAGCCTGAATGGTGCCCATCAAAGTCGGAGTCTTGAAAACAGTCCTTTTAAGGTACTCATTGAACGCTCTCATCCGAAGAGGGGGGAAGAAAAGTCAGATTCACGCTCATTTAAATAATTTGACAGCTTCCAAGAAGACACCTGATGAGCATCACATTCAAGTGTCAAAAAGAAAGACGGAGAAGATGAGCCCCGGATAAAAAAAATAAAAAAAATTCAGGATTTGTATTCAGCTGTTAAATGTAATGCATTATAATCCCATTAATACCCCAAAACTTTAAAACGGAGAATAAATTTGCAGTGAAAAAGCTTTTAAATTTGAAAACTCTCAGGGTGGTCCCCCCCCGCCCTTCCTCTTCTCTGCTGATACTAAGAATGATGGTTGCCAGATTTAAATGGAATTCGGTCTTCTCTTTAGCCGAAATAAACAGGGAGGGAACCGAAAGAGGAGTTTGATGGTGGAACTCCGCTGAAGAAGTTCCAAGTTTGTCAACATTTTCGCAGCCCTGGCATTCACACCGCTGTATCCCGTATTTTCTCTGTTTAATGTTGATGGGTACTCCAAATCTGACCAAGAAGTATGAGGCTGACAATAATAGGTGTGGTGGGATGACTGTAGGATAACAGAAGTTGTTCTAAGCTCTTGGGGACTTGAGAAAACATTGACCGTTCTGGCTGCAGTGGAGCAGAACAATATTAATAGAAGTGCTATTAATGGAAGTGGAGAAATTATGTGGCTTTGACTGCCAAGAGGAAGGCTTGCCACATAGAACTTTGAATGGATGAAGAAGTTGACAATTAGAAGTTCAGAGTGACTAAATGACAGTTCCAGTTGGTCATCACCATGTTGCATTGTTAATTTCCTGTTCATTCTCTGGCTAGAAGTTTGACCCTTGCCTGCCATTCCATTCTATTTGAAAAAATGCGCATGCACATGAAAGCTCTTACCTTGAATAAACCCTTGTTGGCCTTAAAGGTGCTACTGGACTCCAAATTTGTTCTATATGGACAGTTATTTGACCTAAGCACTTTGCTCATCACGGAGGAATTATATGTATTGTGAAACTCTATTAATGCTAGAAATCTTTATGGTAAATATATATTTTTTTCATAGAATAATATCTTAGTAATTATATCATGGTTGCTTGTATAGTTTGTATTGGTTGTTCACCCCCTGAAGGCTGGGGAACCCTAGGGGATAGGCAACCCCTGGCACACACACATGGTGACAACACCACACTGGACCCTTTCGCTTGGCACCCAGCGCCAGCTCTCCCCTAGGGCACTCGAGGCACTGGCAGCACAGTTGGGATCAGGGTTGCAGGGGAAGGCAGCTGGCATGGCTTATGCCCCTCACCCTCTCCCAGGTCTGTGCAGCCACCAGCTGAATCCAAGGGAAATCCCTGATGTTTGCCCCAAGCGTGTCTGGTCCAGTACGACTCCCATTTCTCTCTCCCCCTCCTTAATTTTGTTTGCTGGCATGCCAGCATTATCACAGACAGACGCTGCACCCACCTCCCAACTCCTGGGCCCAAAAGGCTTTTTAGATAAAGGTTTCCCTTGCTCAAAAGCCAGTAGGATCTGACTCTAGGGGGCGGTGCTCAATTCCGTTTCCAAGCCAAAGAGCCAGCGTTGTCCAAAGATATTTCTGTGGTCATGTGGCCAGCATGACTAAATGCTGAGGCGCATGGAACGCTGTTACCCTCCCACCCAAGCGGTGCCTATTTATCTACTTGCAATTTCTTGCTTTCAAACTGCCAGGTCGGCAGGAGTTGGGGCCAGAGATGGGAGCTCACTCTGTCATGCAGCACTCGGGTCTCAAACTGCTGAGCTACCGACATTCCGGTCTGCAGCTCAGCGTCTTAAACTCTGAGCCACTGCGGTTTTTTACCCCTGTCCTAATTAACTTCTTCACCCAAAGAGTGATTAACATTTGGAATTCACTGCCGCAGGAGGTGGTGGCAGCTACAAGTATGGACAGTTTCAAGAGGGAATTAGATAAACATATGGAGCAGAAGTCCATCAGTGGCCATTAGCCACAAGGTATAGATGGGAACTCTCAGTCTCGGGCAGGTGCTTGGTGCTGGGGGGGGGGCAGCAGTGGGAGGGCTTCTAGTGTCCTGGCCCCACTGCTGGACCTCCTGATGGCACCTGGTAGTTTTGGTCACTGTGTGACACAGAGTGTTGGACTAGATGGGCCATTGGCCTGATTCAACATTGGCTTCTCTTATGTTCTCTTATGATCGTTGGTGCATTGTTCAAGCAAGTTCTTAGGAGACTTTCGAGCCAGAGTTATGAACTCTTTCCATTTGAGAAGTATTTTGCTGGCAGAATGACTGTCGGCTTCAGAACTCAGGAGTTTACTGTGTAGCACGGAGCCTGGCTAACTAGCATGAATTACCTGGAACCTGGGCTGGCGCCAGCAGAAGCTACAATAGGGCAGCTGTCATGGCCCAGAACTTGTGGCAGGACCCCACTACTGTTGACTTTCCCCACTCACTTATCTGCTGGAGCTCTACCACAATTCTTGCTATATGCACTGCCCAGTGCCCCTGGGTGGCAGTGCTGATCATGGGCAGCGGGAGAGCTCACAAGCCGGCAGGGGAAGGACACACGGGCAGGTGGGAGGCATACGGGTGGGTGGGTGGGAAGGAAGGAGGGCATGTTTTGGGACCTTGTGGCGTGTAGAAGAGGGAAGGGGGTCCCTCAAAACCTGGAACCGGCCCTGCCCGGAACTCTCTCCTCTGCTTGCAGCTTGGCAGAGTGCATCATTGTATTGAATCATCAGGCAAGCCATTGTGTTTCAGCACCTTGCAGAATTGTTGTAGTCAATCCCGGAATATTTCTTGTGACTAAGATAAATCTAATTAGCAATGAATAAAATAAGATTACTGAACCTTAATGTCAATGGATTCAGTCCTCCTGTGGAAAGCAAGAAGACTGCACTGTTGTTTTTTGTGGAAAACTCATATTTTAAAAGAATCGGGCCAGATTGGTGACTTTGGAAAAAAACGAATAAATGCAATGGGATATTAGGATAAAAATCTTTTGCCTCGCCAGAACTGTCTGCAGCATGCACCAGTGCAAGATTCCAGTTTTGGGGAGAGCAAGGTACAAAGAAAACCTGAGGATTCCCCCCACCCCACCCCAGAACACTGGCTTGCACTCCTTTGGCAGTATTATCATATTACACATCAACAATCCATATTTTTCTGTCACCCTGTCTGACACAATGCTTACAAGACCTTTTCCTGTTGCATCTGCGACATGCAGAAATTCCCAAAAATTTCCCTGTTGCCCGCTGAATTGCTATTAACAAAGAGAGGGGGAATATGCATGACTACAGTAAGCAAATTGCCCCTGGGCACCTCAATGAGAGCTTTGCATCCATCTCCATAAAGTAATAAAGTTGCCATTCTCCACTTTACTGCGGTGTGAAGTGTGCAGGTGTGGAAAAAAACCAGGATTATTTCCCAGCAGGGGTGGGCCTTGACATTTGCCCCTCCCCATTGACTGCTGACATCACACCAGCACTGCTCACCGTCTCCTGCCATGGGCTGTATTCACACAGCAAAGACTCTACTTTGTGTCGATTACCACTTCAAAATGCATGGATGATGGAGCATCAACTTGGGAGTTTTCTCACACTTTCCTCCATCAACTGCCCTGAGTTTTCTGAAGCTGGAAAGAAGTCAGCACTTGTGTGATTTTTTTTAACACCCTCCATTGGTGTGGTGAAAGAAAATGGCAGCCAGTCCAATATTGCCTCTAAGCTCCACGGTGTTGTGAGCAGAAATTCTACCTCGTGAGTGAAAAAAGCTAGTAGCATTAAAGTTGTGAGGGAGTCTACATTTGACTATCACGTCAATTAGTTTTTTTGAAGGTTATTGAAGGTTATTTCCATAACCTTGTCAAAATCTCAGAATAAATTCTTTTAAATTATATTTAAACTATATTTTAAGAATAATTTAAACATAATAAGAGAAAACAGAATCAAGTCAAGTTTCACCCACCCCTTTCCACTTTATTGGTAGACCTGTCCTCCGGAGATCAGGTCTCCCCACCCCAGTCCACTGTATTGGTAGACCTGTTCTCCAGAAAACAGGTCTACCCACTGCTTTCCACTGTTGGTAAACCTGGTCTCCGGAGAACAGGTCTACCCACCCCAGTCCACTATATTGGTAGACCTGGCCTCAGACCATCACCTTGTGTTGAGCCTTAGAAAGCATACCAGCATTTTTTGGGGGGGGGGACTCTTGCAGTCTACTTTGGGTATTTTTATTGAAATATAACAACCAGCATTACAGGTCAAATGTAACAAAGGAGCAATCACTGTCAGAACCCTGCCTAACCTAACAAACAGGAAGTTCCCTAAATGTTATCAACCTGCTCAATCAACTTATTCAAATATTTATATCCCACATTTCCCTGTGACTGAAGGCAGGTTACAAATCATACTGAGAAGCATAATAGGGGTGTGCAAAAAAATATCATTTTTTTTCCTGCTCCATTGTAGCCTATGGGGACCATTATAGTTAATGGATACCATAGACTCTAGTGGATAATAGATCTGGGGGTATCTGGGGATCTCGGCAGGCTGTTTTTTGAAGTAGAGGCACCAAATTTGCAGTATAGCTGCTGGTGCCTCTCCTCAAACCCGCCCCCACCATTTCAAAAAGATTGGACCAGGGGGTCCAAATCTATGGGCCCCAGAAGGAGGTGCCCCCATCCTCCATTGTTTCCAATGTACGACTTCTCATCCAGACTTTGTACTAACACACTCAGACTGCATTCTTTCCAACAAGATCCTAGCAAGGATGTTTGAGAAGAAGCACACTTGGAAAAATTGGAAACTGGACAGTTAGAGGGCAAAGTGGTGTGGATGCTCATGCTGCAAAAACCAGGTGTCCACTTTGGAAGCAAAGGTGGAGTAATACACCCATGGGAAAGCAGCCCATGACATGGAACTGCAACGTGTATAACAGGTCCCCTAAGATAGGTGTCCTCTGCCATATCTCAGGGAAGGCGTTCTACATCATATCCCGGAGAGCTGTTTGCCACTCACAGCAGCTGTTACAGGACTAGATGGACCAATGGTCTGATTCTGGGTAAGGGGCCTTCAGAGCTTTTTGTCTGCTGGGTGCCCAGGATACACAACAAATGTAGTTGTATAGAAGATACATTCTGGTCTCATCAGGTTTCAGAAGCTAAACAGGGTCAGCCATGGTTAGTTTTTAGATGGGAGACCACCAAGGAATTCCAGGGTGTCTATGCAGAGGCAAGCAATGGCAAACCACCTATGAACATCTCTTGTCTTGAAAACCCTGCCGGGTTGCCATAAGTTGGCTGTGATTTGAAGGCATTTATACACACACACTGGGCAGCATTGTTGAAACAGGGCAGCAACCCATTATCCACTGGCCTTGTAAAGTCCTGGGTTCCATACATCAGGACTTGGACTATGACATAGGTGAGGATGCGTTTATTAGTACTTCACACAAACAAAGGCAAACAACAATGGCCGGAGGCCAACTATATACATGGGGGGCGGGGGGGAACGCCCCTAGTTCTATTGGTGGGTTCAAATTTCCCGCCAATGTCCCTATTGGCTCCTTACTCTGAATTCAGGAGCCTAGTCCCTATTGTTCTCAGGACTGAAGCTTGGCAGCTTCTGGCTGATGCCTGTTCCTGATCTCAGGACATAACAGGCATGTCTCAAGACATTTCAGGAAGGCCTCAAATTTGACCCAAGCTGAGAATGCTGCCTGAATAGATGCCCCCTGACATCCTTTGTCCCATAAGCAAATGCTGTCTCACCAGCCCCTGTGGAATTGTCTTCCTTTATAATCTGCACATAAAGCATTTTCCTTTAAGGGTCAGGGCTCCCTTTTGATCAAGTGGTTACTTTCTTGTTTGTTTACCTGCTATAAAGGATTAAGTTCATCATGCTATCCTGGAGGTCATATCAGTTCCCAAAAGCATTTTAAGATGGTGCATTCATTTGGTTGGGTACACAGTCCCAGCGGGGCAGAGGGGGGATTGTTACTGTGCTATCTGTTTATAGAATGGGATCCAGGGTTGGGGGGGAATCCTTTTGCACAATCAAGCTCAGATAATCAGGAGAGTTGTTTACACTGAATTATACAGACGGGACAAAGGACAAACTTGTTTTTTATTGCTTATCAAGGATGAAGTACTTCAGCAATACAAAGCTGGGGTATTGCGGAAGTCCTGAACTCTTGGCAAACAGTAGCAATTAAGCTGTGAATGGAGCCAGATTTATAGGACGGTGCAGCGCCTGAAGATCATCTAGCCCTAACCCCTACCCTAAGGAATTTTCACTGTGCATTCCGTCAGTGGCTATTAGCCACAAGGTATAGATAGGAACTCTCAGTCTGGGGCAAGTGATGCTCTGTATCCTTGGTGCTTGGGGGGACGACAACAATGGGAGGGCTTCTAGTGTCCAGGCCCCACTGCTGGACCTCCTGATGGCACCTGGTATTTTTGGCCACTGTGTGACAGAGTGTTGGACTGCATGGGCCATTGGCCTGATCCAGCCTTGGCTTCTCTTATGTTCCAGTTTATTTATTCAGGGATTTGTACTCTGCTTTTCCTATGTGCCACTCACTCAAATCTTGCTACATTTATTGATTATATTGTGTTTTATCCAACTTTTCAGCTAAAATCAGCTTTTAAAAAGACCTGCAGGACTTAAAAAATACAAATGACACGAAATATAACTCTGACCTGTGTCCATGCACACATATGAGGGGTGCTGGATTGCTTCCTACCTTCCTGGTGATGGTCCCATTGATAGAAGTTGGCAGCTAGGGGAGGGGGGGGGGTTCTCACCTAGAACTAGGGATGCCAACCCCCAGGTGGTGTCTGGTGTCCTCTCAGAATTACAGGTAGGGTTGGCAGGTCTCTTACCTGTTGCGACGGCCGGAGGGGGGGAGAAGCTCCTGGTCCGGGACATTTGTGCGCGTCATGATGATGTCACCCAGAAGAGTTTTCAGGCTGAATGCTAGAGCATCCCCTCCAGTGACATGCCCAGCATGATGACGTCACCTCTGGGTGATGTCATTGTGCCGGGCACGTTGGCCCAATCCAGGTACTTTGGGGGTGGGGTTCCCTCCACCGGCCGGATCTGGACCAGCGGGTTGGGGGCCCCTTGAGCGGGCAACCCCCCACCTCCCCCAAGGGACCTGGCAGCCCTAATTACAGGTAATGAAGAAGAAGAAGGGGGGGGGAGATTGGATTTATGCCCCATCCCTCACTACCCAAAGGAGTCTCAGAGCAGCTTACAGTCTCCTTCCCCTCCCGACAACACTGTGAGGTAAGTGGGGCTGAGAGAGCTCTTTTGAGAACTGCTTGTGAGAGAACAGCTCTGAAATACCTTGTGACCGACCCAAGGCCACACCAGCAGCTGCATGTGGACAAATGGGGAATGAAACCCGGCTCTCCCAGATTAGAGTCCGCGCTCCTAACCGCTACTCCAAACTGGCTCTCTACAGACTATGTTGGAGAAAACGGCTGCTTTAGAGGGTGGATTATATAGTATCGCATCCTTGCTTGACCTCCCTCCCTTCCCCAAACTCCACCCTCCCAAATGTCCAGAAATCCCCCAATCTAGAGTTGACAATCCTAAAGCCTCAAATACAAATCAATAGATGCTCGGCTGCTTCCAGTTTTCCTTTGATGGCTCCACTAATGTCATCTGGAAATTACATATTAACCACCTCCAGATCTCCTGTTGGCTGGAATATGCCGCAACTAGAGAACAGAAACAAAGAAGTTACCCCACAAAAGTGTGTTTGTGTGCTGATTAGAATTGTTAATACAATCAAGGAAGTCTGGCTGCACAGAAAGTAATCAAAATACCTTCCCCAGTGCAACCCTTCCCGTTCATAAGATTATGTTTTGTTCCAGGTAAAGACAAGGCTTTTTTTCATTAACAAATCAAACATGGCGGCCAGTCTGCCTTTAAACAGGAAGGAACCTTCCCTGGCACCTCCACAGTATGATTAGGCGGCTGGAGCGCCTTCCCTCTGAGAAAAGACTGAAGAGTCTGGGACTTTTCAGTTTAGGAAAGAGATGACTAACGGGGGGACATGATGGAGGTTTATAAAATTACACATGGGGTAGAGAGAGCTGACAAAGAGAACTTATTCCCCCTCTCCCAAAATACTAGAACTCGAGGGCATCCAGTGAAACTGATGGGCAGTAGGTTCAGGATGGACAAAAAGAAATACAACTTTACACAGAGAGTGATTTAAATGTGAAGTTCTGCTGCCAAAGAATGTAGTGATGGCCACAGGAATAAACAGCTTTAAAGGGGGATGTTATGTTCCCTGCACCGTTTCCCTGCACCGAGGGCTGCCCAGACAGAAGGTGAGCTTGGGGAAAAACACAGTAGACCAGCAGGATCCTGTCAGCCACCTATTGGGATGCGATTAGTGTGTAAATGGCCTATTGTTGGGAGTGGGCATGTTTGGGGTGTGCCGTTTGATGGGATTATAAACAGGGCTTTGGCCCTACTGGAGTTGTCTTGTTGTTAGAGCTGATTCACAATAAACTATGAGCTGATCACTACTCGCGTATCGAACCCAGTATATTTCAGGGGATTAGATAGATTCATGGAGGGTAAGCCTATTGATGGCCACTAGCCATGGTGACTGAGGGGAACCTCCACATTCAGAGGCACTAATCCTAGATGGACTACTGGACCGATCTGGCAGGGGTCTTCTTATGTACTTAATCTACTATCAGTCCAGGGCTTGCAGGCTGTCAACTCCCTCCTTGGTCAATCATAGTCATCTTGCCAGCTTGTCTTTCTGGGTCTCAGCAAACTTCCTCCTTGCACTCAAGCTAGAAGGTCCCCCCCCATTCCCAGCTCTTTTCTAGGCCAAAGCCCGTGGCTGCCCAATGGAAAACTATAGAAAGAGGGTGAGGCTTATTAAAATAAAGAAAGATTGACAGGGTTGGTTTAGAGTTGCCAGACCCCCTGGTGGAGCCAAGGGTCCACTGCTGCCAGGCCCCATAGCCCTGGTGTTCATCAACTGGCCGGCAGGCAGGACTTACCCCGAAAAAGACGGAGGCCCAGCCAATCTGCAGCAATGTGACCACATCACTTCTGATGTGACCTGGAAGTGATGTCATCACATTGGTGATATCAGGGCAATACTCTGGTATTTAGGCAAAAACTCTATGGTAGAGGCCTAGCTTGGTCAGTGGATTCTCATGGAATTTACTGACCAGAGACTCACAAGGGTAGCAGAACCCCTTCCCAGTGTCCAATTCAGGGATGCCAGCCTCCAGGTGGGACCTGGGGATCCCCTGAAATTGCAGCACAGCTTCATGGAGACAGGTCAAGATGGGTTGCCCTGTCTGTAGCAGAAGAAAACAGCAAGAGTCCAGTAGCACTTTAAAGACTAACGTCCTCTTTTCTACAGCTCATCTCCAGACTACAAAAGTCAGTTCCCCTGCAGAAAATGGATGACTTGGAAGGTGGGCTCTATTGCATCGTTTTCTGCTGAGGTCCCTGTCCTCCCCAGGCTCCATCTCCAAATCCCAGGTGTTTCCCAACCTGGATCTGGCAATTCTACCCCCCCCCATACACACACTGGTGGCCAAGGAGTACCTGGTAACTCTAGTCCAATTGTTGCAGCAGCAAGTAAGTGAAGACAGAGCCAGTGGGTGTAGTTTTGTTGTGCTGCATTTAGTGCTTTGCTGCTCAGGCAGGGCCTTTGCTGTGCTGTCTGGTTAGGAACAGAAGGGAAATGGGAGTATGTTGTTGTTGGTGAGGCTGATCTGTGGAATTGATTGTTTCCTGGCTCCTTTGGCCTGATGAGAGAGAGAAAGAGGGCGTGGTGCAATTTTGTTGGCAAAGTCGAAGATAAGGGAGGCTGAGTGAGGTAAGCTTGGGGCAGGGGGCTGTAAACAAACAAGCCACCCATGACAGTCCTTGTAGGTCTGATGTTTACTTTTTAAAGCAGGAACACTCGATCTAGAACTACCGGCGAGGGAAGGGCTAACATCAACAAAAGCACGTCAAAAACGATGTAGTTCAATTTTGTGCTTTTAAACAGTAAGTTAAACACTCACACATTCGTTGATTGTGTGTGCAGATCTCATTACTAAAACAAATGTGTTATTGTTCTTGTGATTATTTACATATTTGCCTTTTTGCAAAAATAACTGCTATGAAAGTATGGGAGGGAGGGCTGCAATTTTATACTCTTACCTCAAGTGCTAACTTAGCTAGTTACTGCCCTGGGCTTCATTCCCAAGTATGCAGGAATTTCCCTGCTCTTGACACCCTCCAGCAGGGCCCATTCTCCATTTCCTATTCACTGGCACTGAGGGGTACAAAATTCTAGGGGCCCAAGGAAGCTCTGAAACTCCCAGAAGATGGGCAAGAAGCCAGCGGAGAACAGAAGCAGTTTCTCTCCTCTAGTCAAGCATTTCTTTCTGAATAGGAAGAAGACTAAATGTGGGGGTGTCACAAACGCCCAACTCTCTGGCTGGACATTTGGGTTACAAAAACAGGCTACACAGCACTTTAACAAAGGTACTCAAGGGAATATTGCACACCCTTAAGAATTCAGTAGGCTGCCACCATGTCTTTTAGATAGTCCCTCACAGTCCTGGAATAAAAGGCCAAACATCCAGACCGGAATATGGAACTTAAACACAAGGACAGCTCTGCAGAGGGAACTACAGACTGAGCTCATATGCAAAAAGGTATTTGGAATTAGATTCAAAGAGCACAAACCACAACAGGCTGAAAAAGATTGTTTGTTTATTAAGGTGCAAACAAATTATAAAACAAGACATATAAACAGTGAGGATACAAAAATAAAAGATCTAAGGTTAACCAGCTTTGCTAAGAACTTACAAGGCAGTTGCAAAGCTACCTTCAGGTTACAAACGGTGTAGTAATCCAACACACAACAAAGTCAGACAAGCAAGCCAATCCCAGCAGACAGCATGAAATGCCAAAGTCCCAGCTTGCTCAGTACTAATGACCAGCAAGGTCCCTATAGTTCCAGGCAGCCACACTTCTCTCAGAGTGAAACCTTATTTTATAGAAAAAAGTAGCCGTTGGTCAGTTCAGGCCTTCAACCAACCAAAAGCTAGAAAAGTGATGTCAACTTTTCTCTGTGGCCAGGGTTTCATGACATCCCATAATAGGTACACTAGAGAGGAATTGAAACTTATCGGCTAAGGGTCTGCTGGACTCCAACACACAGATGGTGATAATTCCATCACTTAGGAACGTGCTTAATTGGGGCTGGTTGCTTCCCAGTCCCTAACAAGCTCAGAACCAGCTGAAAACACTTTTATCAAGGTCACAGTGCTTCTGTGTTATCTTTGTCTCTCCGGAAGAGTACTGAAGCAGGCCTCACAGCCTGAACCAAGCTTTTTACTTAAAGCCGCAGGTGTTCTGAAAATGGCTTTTCTGTGATGGGGGGAAGGAAAATCTTTGTCTGGGGCCCCCAGGATGATTCTCAGTAGACCCTGATAGACCCTGATAGCACCTTGTGGATGGTTGAAACCACTGTTCCCGGCCCTGCTAAGCTGAGTTAGTGTGAGCTAGCTCACTAGGGTTCCCAAGTACTTACTGCAGGCAGGCGGGGGAAACATGCTCCCCGGCCGGACCATTCCTCCCTGTAACGCACCATGCCATTGCCAGGAAGTGATGCCAGGCGACACTCTGGCAATGGGGCTGAAAACTCGATGGTACCATCGAGTTTCCAGCCGCATTGCCAGAGCGTCGCCTAGCGTCACATGGTGCGGCGCGTCTTTCCTTCCCCCGGGGATGGTCCTGCCAGGATGTATCCGTCCCCCGCTGGCGCGAGGTAAATATTTGGGAAGCCTATAGCTCACAGTATTTTAGCTTCAGGCTCACACATTTTGTCTTAGTTCAGGAAGGATGGCTCCAGAACAAACCAATTTATGCAGTAGCTAAATCACTCACTCACGACTTTAATGCCAGTAGTTCATAAAGTAGGATTTTTGCTCACAAGACTCCACAGCTTAGAGGGAGCATTGGTTGAAACTACTAGTCTACCAGGGAATTGCTTAACAAACCACTCCTGTTCACAGGGAAGGTCCTCAAAACTCTTGCGACCTCCCATAGTGCAAACAGAGATTTCCTTTTGCGTTCTGTGGCTATTGTGTGTAGAAGAAAAAATTGCGGGCAACCCCGCTGTCTGCATTCCATTGCCTTCATTTTGACCCCCCGTCCCTTGAGAAAAAACACACACAAAATAATCTCTTCCAGCAATCTACGATTTCTTCCAACCTTCATGACGCTAAGGGACTTGTGCTTTATCGAGCATGTTTGGCCTTGGTGTCATCAAGGACATCCCTAATTGCTTCAGGGGGTTTCATCCTTAACTTTTGAAAATATTATAAAAGGCTTTAGAAGGAAGACAAAAACAGACTTCTGCGATATGCAGCCACTGATCTTTGGCAACAATTGAAAACACAAACAGAGAGGTGCATAAGGCTCATCTCTGCGCGGAAGGACGCAGCCCCTTGTTAAAGACAGAAGCTGAGGAACATTTAAACATGGAGGAGGCCACATCTTTGTTTGTTCCAGGCCTTTTTAGCATGCCTGTCTATAGGAATAAAAAGACAAGACAGTGTCAAGGCAACTCACAATTGGATCCTATAAAGGAGCGCCATAAAAGCAATCCATAAGAACAGAGCCCATGCAAAACTCTACTGTCAAAAACATCAACATCTACCAGAGACCTGGAAGAGGGTAGTGTGTTGCCAACCTATAGCAGGTGGCTGGAGACCTCCTGGAATTACACCTGATCTCCAGGCAATGGATATCAGTTCACCTGGAGAAAATGGCCACTTTGGATGATGGACTCTGGTATTACACCCTGCTGAGGTCCCTCCCCTCCCCAAACCCCAGCCACTTCAGTCTCCACCCCCCAAATTTCCAGGTGTTTCCCAAACTGGAGCTGGCATCCCTAGAAGGAGGACAACCGTCAGAGGAAGCCCCCAGAACTACTGAAGCTGGGGAGGCAAGGTGAGGTGATTGAGGCAACCTTATTTTCCTTCTCCAGGTCAATATGAAAAGGGCTTGTCTGACCTCCTGGGACTAAGGTTACTATTCTCCAACTGGGACTGGAAGATCTCCCGCTGCTACAACTGACACCCAGACACTGAGCCGTGGTCCCTCTTCTCCAACAGAATATACTTGAAGGGCAGCTAGGGATGCCATGCCTCCAGGTGGGAGCTGGGGATCCCTGGAATTACAGCTCATCTCCAGACTACAGAGATCAGTTCTGTTATGTCCTCAGAGACATAATAGTAAGCATGGTGAGCAGGTGCTCATTATGCGGATTGTAAAGCTGCACAAGTATTGCCCAATCAGAGGGCTTATGGTGGGAACAACTATGATTGGTTATAAAGGTACAAGATGATTGGTCCTTATAACTGCACTATGATTGGCTGCCTTGTTCAAATGTTATTGGCGCGTTTTACATTCTGTGGGTGTGGTTACTACAACCTGAAGTGTATATAAACTGCTGTTTTTGGACTGTATTTTGTCTAGCTGGTCTAGTCCTTAGCTGGTCTAACTTGGAGCTGAAATAAAGCTGAAATCACTTCTTGAATTTACCTCCAGTGTGTTGTCTCGTACATATCAAGTTCCCCTTTGGAGGGTGGGCTCTATCACATCCTACTCCACTGAAGTCCCTGTCTTCCCCAGGCTCCACCCCCAAATCTCCAGGAGTTTCCCAGCCTGGAGCTGGCAACCCCACCCCACCCCCTGCTGGTGGCCAGGGAGGACCTGGCAACCCTAGGGTGACACACAGGCAGAGACAGCCCTTTGGAAAAGGGAGGGACAAATGCAGAAGACACAACAGCGGAACAACTATTTATTTTATTAAACTTATGAATTGCCCACCCTGCAAGCAAGTTTCGGGGCGATTTACAACCTTAAAAACATCCAAGATACAATCAATTTAAAATAAGAATACCACCGCAGAACTAACTTCCAAACCCTATTTTATGCCACAATACACTTTTCCATTGTTGCGGAATATGGGAACGGGGGAGTGTGGACTGAATGCAAATGGTTGCTTTTTCGCTCTGCTCGGAACTGCTATTCAGTCCTGCCCTTTCCCCCAGAGCCAAGGGACATTTCCAAACACGCCTTGGCTGAGCCCCCAGCTCCCAGCCAACAAGCAGTTGCTGTGGCTACGAAACCAGCTTTTTCCTCCTCTTTTCTGTCAGGCTGCGCAGAACTGCCCTCAGAGCCCTGGCTGCTGCTACCATCTGGCTGGGCTTTTGCTTGTATTGAGATGTGACGACAGAGCTTCTTTCTTCGCCTCAGGAGGAAACCAGGCCAAAGGTTGGCCCGGCCAGTGGATTTCGTAAGGGCTTTGAAAACACTGGGAGTGTGGGGAAGGGCCAAAAAAGCCTCTGTTTGGAGCACTCATTAATGGAGATGGTTGACTGATAACCTCTTCAGGACTTTTTGGTGCTTAGCTGTTCCTGAGGACACCTACCCTTTGGCAAGGACCCAAAGGACATGTTTTCCCAAGTGACGTAGGCCGCAAGCCTCTTTGGCATCAGCTGGTGGGATGGACAGAACAGAAAGTGAGTATTTAAGCAACGAAGATGCTTTCTGCGACGCCAGAGGTCTCTGGAAGATCTCTGAATGAGCAACACCTTGCTGTCTGAAAGGAACAGCGATTGCTTCTCAAAAGGTGAGACTCTCCTAGCAGTGTAAGTATATGACTCTTATGTGCATTTTTATCTTGATTGCAACCTGCGCGGGAACTGTTATTACTCTGTGTGATGACATGCACCTTTTTTATTGCCTGTGGTATTTTAAGGCAGCGTATCTTATTTGCTAACTATATCTGGTGAGGGGCCTGCGGCTAGCTAGCCTCCAGGTGGGACCTGGGGATCTCCCGGAATTATAATTCTTTTCCCGACTACAGAGTTCCTCTGGAGAAAATGGATGCTTTGCACGGGGACTCTATGGCTCTGAACCCCACTGAGGTCCCTGTTATCCCTGGACTATACCTTCATATCTCCAGGAGATTTCCAACTGGATTTGGCAACCCTAACCCCCCATTCCCCACCAGTGGCAAGGCGGGACCTGCAACTGTAGCTGTTCCCAGCTTGGGGGGGGGGGAATATCTGGAGATTTTGGGGATAGAGACTGAGGAGGGGAGAGGCTTCAGGGTACAATGCTGTAGAGTCCCGCCTCCAAAGCAGCCATTTTCTCCATGGGAACGGCTCTCTATTGCTGGGAGTCAACTGTAATAGCAAGAGATCTCCAGGCCCCAGCTGGAGGTTGGCACCCCAATGGCAGAGCACCTCATTTGCAGGCAGATGGTCCCGGGTTCAGTCCTTGGGATCTATAGTTAAAAGGATCAGGTAGGAGGGCATGGGAAAGCCCTCCAGCTGACACCCTGCCGCTACTCTGAGTAGACAATACTGATCACAATGGAGCAATTATCTGACTCCGTATGATACAGACTCATCGGTTTATATACTGCTTTCAGCTTTGAGGATTTATAAAATGGTTTCCAAGCAAATTAAAACCAATACAGTCTCTTTGAAAAATGAAAATCTTGAAATGATAAATGAGGATTTATTGGATTTTAGTTACTATCTTTTAATGCTTATTTCATTTAGTTTTATTTTGTAAGCCACCTTGGACAGGTTCCTGGAGCGGTGGCGTAAAAATATGCTAAATAAATAAATACATAAAACCAAAACTGGTAAAGAACACTGACGCTCTTTAAAACATACAGAAATGAACATACACATAAAACTGCTTTATAGTGAATCAGGCCGTTGGTCCATCAAGGTCAGTATTGACTCAGAGGTGTTAAACTCATTTGTTACACCGGCCAGATCTGACATAAATATCACCTTGTTGGGCCAGGCTATGTGTGCCATAAAATATAATGCCAGGCACAGGAGATCTAAGCTTTATAAATGACAGGCAAACCAATTAACGATATTATTTTTTACTCACAAGACGAACAAAAACAATTTATTCTAGGAGTGAAAGCGATTGAGTTACTGGGGAATGCACAAAAGCCCCAATAAATGTGTTTAATCATATGCAAGACTACATTTTTTCCAAGGGATACCATAAAAGAGGAGTATCTCACATTTCCATACAAATTAGTGACTTTTTATATATATAGCACTTTTAAGAGATGTGTCATCTTCCTTGCAATAAATAAGGTAGTTTTTCAGCACCCCTCCCATATGCCCAGCTGTCTCTTGCCCTTTGTTTCCTCTCTCCCCCTGTCCTACCTCTGAGGATCTTGAGGAGGCACACCAGACTTCTCCCTCTACCGCTCCATCCCCATCACTAACAACAACCCTATGAGGTGGTCCATGCTGAGCAACTGGCCCCAGGTGACCCAGACAACAGGATCCTGGCTCAGGAGGAGGGGTGTGTGTGTGTCTGGACCTGGCTGTCCCAGATCTCCCCACAGCCAGTTCTCATCCCTCCTACATTTTCCACAGAAGTGGCGGGCCTGAGGGAAAGGCCTGAGGGAAAGGCCTGAGGGAAAGGCTGTTTCCAAACCCTCCAAGAGATGTTTTTTGTCCTCCTGTGACCCCCTTTTCCTTCATGAGCTGAGACCAGGTGTGGGGGAGAAGGGAGGTCGCTGTCCCCCACCTGCCCTGACATTCACTCTACCTCCCAGTTCTGCGGCTGTTCAGACATGCAGCAACAACAGCAGCACCCCTTCTCCCCTTCGCTCCTCCACTTGCTTCCGAGGCCCAGGACGTCTTTCTCCTCAGAGTGGCATGCACAAGACAGCCCAGTTGCCTCCCAATCCACATGCTGGCCCTCCTCCTGCCAGTCCTGCACCTTCATCGGCAAACCGCCGCTCCATGTGTCCGGTGTCACAACCCTCCTCACAGTCATCGTTCGGGGCAGCAGTGGCAGCGCCGGCCACTGTGCCCCCCCCCCCCATGAAGTAGCTTCGCCAGTCCTTGCAGAGCTGTGGATGGAGGAGGCGAGAGGGGAAAACACCATGCCTCCTCTTTCTCCGCCTTCACTGCCATTCCCACCACACTGTTTACCTCAGCCTCATAGTCCTGCCCCGTAGCATTTCCTTTCTGTTTCTTGACAGCTTCGACCACACACATCTCACTACATGCACCCGTGTGCTTGCCCCCCAGCCCTGAGCAGCCTCCTGCCTTCCCTCCCTTGAACCAGTTGCTCACAGGCTAGCTAAGAGCCCTGGATGAGCCCGTTCTGTCCCTGGGCCATATGTTTGACACCACTGGGGGCTACTCAGACTGGCAGTGGCTCTCCTGGGTTTTTAGCAAAGGTCTTTCACATTACCTTCTACCTTGTGCTTTTTAACTGGGGATGCCAAGGATTGAACCTGAGACCTTCTGCATGCCCAGCAGATACTCTGCCACTGAGCCACAGCCCCTCCCAGGCTAGATGCAGCCCCTCAACATGCAGCTGCTGGTGTGACCTTGGGTCAGTCATAAGTTCTTTCAGAACTGTTCTCTCGAGGGCAGTTCTGGAGAGAGCTCTCTCAGCCACACCTACCTCACAGGGTGTCTGTTGTGAGGAGGGGAAGGGAAAGGAGATTGTATGCCACTCTGAGACTCCTTCAGGTAGTGAAGGGCAGGGTCTAAATCCAATCTCTCTCTCTCTCTCTCTCTCTCTCTCTCTCTCACCTGGGGTGTGCAACAAGGTTTTTTTTGGTTTTTTAAAAACCAGTTTGCAATCCATTTCCCCTTGCCAGTCATCCTGCAAAGAATAAGCCATGCCATCCCAGAAGCAGACCCAAGTGAAAGTCACCCCAAAGGTCATCCAGGGGGATCTGAAGAACCTGGCGCCAGCCGTGAGGGACTTCATTGAAAGAAATGCCAAGCTGTGCCAGCCTGAGGCTGTCCATGTCTGCGATGGCTCAGAGGAGGAGAACAAGAGGATCTTGGCGCTGATGGCAGAGCAAGGCATGATCCGGAAGCTTAGCAAGTATGAGAACTGGTAAGCGACACCGATGCATGCAGGGGGCGATCCTCAAATCTACTGACGCGCCCCCACTGATCTGTTGTAAGCCGCCAATGCATTCATGACATTGCCAGTTTCACAGACCTGCTTGCTATTTTATGTACTTTATTATGGGCAGGAATGACAATTTCGTTTTCTCTGTTGGTTTGCATAGTTGTGTACCTCTCATGCGCCGTCTAAGCTGTGGAGTCTTGTGAGCAAAAATGCTAATTTGTGAGCTACTGGCATTAACGTTGTGAGCGAGCAATTTGGCTGCTGCATAGATTAGTTTGCTCTGGGGCCATCCTTCCTGAGCTAAGACGAAAATGTGTGAGCCGGAGGCCAGGTAGTTTGCCATTGCCTTCCCTGATATTCCTTGGAGGTCTCCCATCCAAATACTGACCAGGGCTGACCCTGCTTAGTTTCCAAGACTGGGCTAGCCTGGGCTACCCATGTCAGGGATTAGGAAACTGCATATTGTACTTTAAAGCCATTGAAAATCACCTAAGATGAGGAAAGGCTGAAGGAGCTGGGTATGTTTAACCTGGAGAGGAGACAACTGAGATGTGATATGATAAACATCTTCAAGTACTTAAAGGGCTATCATATAGAGGATGGTACAGAGCTGAATCAACGAGTTAAAATTAAACCAAAATTGTTTTCAATTAAACATGAGGAAGAACTTCCTGACAGAGCGATTCCTCAGTGGAACAGGCTTCCTCGGGAGGTGGCGGGCTCTCCTTCTTTGGAGGTTTTCAAACAGAGGCTAGGTGGCCATCTGACAGCAATGCAGATTCTGTGAACTTAAGCAGATCATGAGAGGGAGGGCAGGGAGGGTTGCCTCAGTGCTTAGTTCTCGCGACTCTTTCTTACACGTCCAGGGAAATGATGATTGTCACTTTGGGGTCTGGCAGTAATTTTTCTCAGGCCAATTTGGCTGGAGATCCTGGAGTTTTTTTGCCATCTTCTGGGTGTGGAACAGGGGCCACTGGGTTTGTGTGGGGGGGAGGTATTTGTGAATTTCCTGCCTTGCGCAGGGGGTTGGACTAGATGACCCTGGAGCTCCCTTCCAGCTCAATGATTCTATGATTCTGTGCTTATCCCTGTGGAAGAAAAAGTATGATGTGGCAATTCTCAGGGAAAGGGTTAAAAAGCTCCTTCCATCACCTGAAAATCTCAACCCCACTGGCTGCAACCTGTAAAAGAAAAGAAATGTTTTAAATAATCACAGACTTGTCGTTTGGCACTAAGAGGAATCAGACTCCGGTCCTGAAATGGTCATCCTTTTAAATTTAGCAGTCTCATTTAGAACATCATAACTTTATCAGTACTAAATGGTTTGATCACATTGTAAATTCATGCTGGCGTTCTTCAGGTAAAAAGGAACCACAGTGGATATCTGTAGCCATAGAAAAGAACAAGAGCCCAGGAGCACCTTAAAGACTAACAACATTTGTGGCAGGGCATGAGTTGTCAAGAGTGACCACTCACTTCTTCAGATACAGCTAGAATTGGGGTCCATCTGTTCTATTTATTGAAAAGTGGAGTGCTTTCAGATGCCAAATGAGATTAGCAGGCAAATGACAACAGAAAGTGTGATTGGATTGAGTGGGATATGCAGAGAGGTAGTTGTAACCTGTGCAAGCTTCTTCACAAGGCTGATGGATTCCCATTCCTGTGGCTTCCATGGAGATCGATCAAGATGGATATCTGTAACATCCAGTATGTTCCTGAGGACGTGTGTCCCACTTCTTGTCTCCGCAGCTGGTTGGCTTCCACCGACCCCAGGGATGTGGCCAGAATTGAAAGCAAAACCGTCATTGTCACCCAGGAACAGAGGGACACCATCCCCATCCCCCAAAGTGGAGTGAGCCAGCTGGGGTGCTGGATGTCGGAAGAAGAGTTTGAGAAGGCCTTCAGTGTCCGATTCCCTGGCTGCATGAAAGGTAGAGAAAACAAGGAAGGGTATGAGAATGAAGATGCAGTTCCCGTTTCCATTTCATCGATTTTTCTGTGTCCACCTCTGAACCGCCAGTTTGCCTGGCAGTTGCTTTTGTCTCTCTTCCAAGCTTCAAGACTGGAGGGGCCGTGGCTCAGTGGTAGAGCATCTGATTGGTATACAGAAAGTGCCAAGTTCAGTCCCCAGTATCTTCGGTTTAAAAGGACCTGGTAGCAGGACAAGTGAAAAACCTCCACCTGAGACTCTGGAGAGCCGCTACCAGTCAGAGTAGGCAATACTGATCTTGATAGACCAATGGTCTCACTCAGTATAAAGCAGCTTCAAGTGGTCAAGACAATGCTCTTGTGAATGGTGGGACTGAAAGTGGTCTGACAGACATTGTCACTTTCTGTAGCCTGCATACATTTTTGCCTCTATCAACCATCTTCTTTTCCTGTAGTGGAGTAGCCTCACGACAGCCTTGTGAGATAAGTTACATATGTGAACACACATGAAGCTGCCATATAATGAATCAGACCTTTGTCCCTCAGCCTAGCAGCAGCTTGTCTAAGGTCTCAAGTAGAGGTCTTTCACATCACCTGATCCTTTCCACTAGAGATGCCGGGGATTGAACCTGGGACCTTCTATAGGCAAACCTTTACCTTTTATCTTATATGGGGAAGCAGTGATATGTGTGGTCTCCCAAAGCTCAAAGGGCATTTTATTTATTTATTTATATCTCACTGTTACCCCCAACGGGGACCCAAAGCAGCTGAGAACATTGTTCTCCCCTCCTCCTTTCTCTCACAACAACATCCCTGTGAGGTAGGTTAGGCTACAGCAGTGTAACTGGCCCAAGGTCTCCCAGTGGGACTCTATGGTAGAGTGGAGATTCCAATCTGGGTCTCCTAGAACCTCGTCCAACACAGTGGACTGGCTCTTAAATAGAAAAATCCACGAAAATTTTTTACTACTTACTTCTACTGAATAATATGTAATCTGTATCTTAAATACTGCCTTCTGGCAGCTGCCAATCAGTTTGAAGAGGATTAGTATTCAGTTTCTTTTTTTCAAAAAAAGACTCCTAAATATAAAGGCAGATTTGTGGGTGTGTGAGTGAGAAAAAGAGAGAGAGACTAGAGGTGGCAGATGGAGACCTAGAATATATTCAGAGTATTGTTTTTTTTCTCCCCCCAAATCATTACTGTTTCTCTTTTGCAGGGCGCACTATGTACGTCATCCCTTTCAGCATGGGACCGCTTGATTCTCCTTTATCAAAATTCGGGATCGAGCTGACAGATTCTCCATATGTAGTAGCCAGCATGAGAATTATGACCCGGATGGGAACGTCTGTCCTGGAAGCTCTTGGCAATGGGGAATTTGTAAAATGTCTGCATTCCGTTGGATGTCCTTTGCCACTGAAAAGTAAGCAACCTGGCTTTGGCTCACTTCCAGACCCAAACATGTCGTCTTTTTGTTTCATTTATACAATGCAGTATTCCATGCATTTTATTTTCATAACATAATATTCTGGATGGTTTTCTTCATGGTGTCGCCACCATAGTTTTTAATAAGAAATGTTAACTATTGGTGATTTTACCATTTAAAAAATGGACTGGAAAACTGCTTATATATAAGATCCACAAGTCTTTGGAACAGCTTTTGTAATGTAAAATCTTCTGACTCATGGGGTATATCTGTCTTCACATTCCCCTACTATTGCTTGCTTTGCAAATGAAGAAGTTGAGAAATTAACTTTTGTTCCCTCCTTGTAACAGAGAATATATGAAACATCGGATATTTTCAAAGGACATTACTACATGCTTGCTAGACTTCTTTTAGCTGTGCAAACAGCACTACAGTGACATCTAGTGACAGAAAACAAGATTACCAGAAGAAACCAACAAACTGTTTTGTATTTTGCAGAACCTCTGGTGAATAACTGGCCATGTAATCCTGATATGACTCTGATTGCTCACATCCCTGATCACAGAGAAATAATTTCCTTTGGAAGTGGTTATGGAGGCAATTCCCTACTAGGGAAAAAGTGCTTTGCTCTAAGAATTGCCAGCAGGATTGCCAAGGAGGAAGGCTGGCTTGCTGAACACATGCTGGTAGGCAAGGTTTTAATAAAAGCATTATTTAAATCCCAATGAGATCATGGTGAAGTCGCACAGGAAACTTATTTTATTCAGAGGTTTATACTGCAGTGGTGTGAAATAATTTATTGCACTTCACTGGGGGGATTATTCTGTTTTGCTTTCAAGTCACAGCTGACTTATGGTGACCCCTTGTTGGGGTTTTCAAGGCAAGAGACCATCTGAGGTGGTTTGCTATTGCCTGACTGCACATCATGCCCCTGGTATTCCTTGGAGGTCTCCCATCCAAATACTAGCCAAGGCCAATCCTGCTTCGCTTCCAAGATCTGATGAGATCAGGCTAGCCTCGGCTATCCGGGTCAGGGCTGCTATGTGTCAGGACTGAGCAAAATGTTCTACTCAGATATGAGTAAACAACCTCCCCTCCAGGTTCTTTGTCCTATGCAAACAGTGCAATCCTAAATGCCTTTTTTCTTGGGAGTCAGCCCCACTGAATAGCCAGAGCAGGACTCTCCGTAGACCTGTTTAGGATTGCTTTCCAAAGTAATTTTGGGAGTGAGCAGAGAAGCAGAACCAAGGTGAAAGTGCTTAACCCTTCCCACACCCAGTACTTCTATGTTCCAATGGATCTCTCCTCCCGACGACTCGCGATTCCCCCGCATGGCTGCCCAAGTGCCCAGCCCACCTCCACCCCTGAAAATATCCCCTGCCCCACCCTCGCTGCCCAGCCAGCTCCAGTCCTCACCTTTCTCTGCAGTCTGCCTGCACGGGAAAGCAGTGAAGGCGAAGCCATGTGCAGCAGCCTCCAGGCTCCACCTCCTCCAGGCTGACCTGAGGGCTGCTGGGAGCTGGGGGTGGGGCTTAGCTTCCAGAAAGCAAGCCCCTGCCCTGACTATCTTCCGAGTCCCAACCCATCCGACAGAAAGCAGAGGGAAAACACCGTCCACTTTCCAAAATGGGGTGTAGGGTGCGGGGGTGTGGCGGCAAGGCTCTGTCTGGTGCTGGCTGCCCCTGGAGGGGACTCAGAAAGTTCAGGAGATGCCAGCTCCCCAGCCTCCACGAAATTGATGCCTATGCCACATATTTTTCTCCCTCCTGTGATGGCGTTCCAAACAAATCGTGGGTTGTGACCTGTACTGACTGGAACCGTGGCAGTAGTTCAGCCAGTCACTCTTCTTCTGCTGCTGTTGCCATTTGCATGCTAGAGGATTATTGGCTGCAAGAATTCTCAAGGGGCTGCATGCGTACAAACTTTTAGCGCACATATGAGCATCTGTGGGGGAAAATACTTTTTTTGCTGCCTGCAAAACCAGATATTTCCCCCCATCTAGTTTGTTGCGAGAGCAACTGTAGGAAAGAAATATTCACTTTAGAAACAGCTGCAGTTTCGTGTAGAGTTTATTATTTTGGGGAGTGCCCCAATCATCCACAAAGTATATCTAAAGCAAAGTATATCTAAAGCAGATCTAAAGAGTTGTTTTAGCAAAGCCTTAAAGAGTAGGTAGGATTTTTGACTCCCCCCCCTTTTGAACAGAAGTATATCACAAACAGCGTTGGAGAGATTCCTCCATTTATAACGTGGCTTGCCTTCAGATATGTGGGGGGGGGGGGTTGCTGTCAAATCATAGCCAACATGGTGACCCCCATCATGGGGTTTTCAAGGCAAGAGAGGAACAGAGGTGGTTGCCATTTCCTGCCTCTGTGTAGCAATCTCAGTCTTCCTTGGTGGTCTCCATCCAAGTACATACCAGAACTGACCTTGCTTAGCTTCCAAAATTTTACTACCTTGGGCTAGCCTGGGCTATCCAGTTCATACAGCCTGCAAAACCTACGCACCAGTTTGGTCTAGTGGTTAAGAGCAGTGGACTCTAATCTGGAAAACTAGGTTTGAGTCTCCACTCCTCCACACAAAGCCAGCTGGGTGACCTTGAGCCAGTCACAGTTCCCTCAGAGCTGTTCTCTCAAGAGCATTTCTCTCAGAGTTCGTTCAGCCCCGCCTACCTCAACAGGCTGTCTCTTGTGGGGAGGGGAGGGGATGGGAATGAGATTGTAAACTGTTCTGAGACTCTCGAGTGAAGGGCAGGGATAAATCCAACTCTTCTTCTTTTGGGGCTCATTAAGATTCTAGCCATAAACTTTATTTTTATTACTGCTGTAAATACCAGGAATAGTGTCTCCCTCTATCTATGCAGTAAACTAAGATCTTTTAAAATGATACTATTTTTGCTAGTGTATAATAAGACTTTGTACTGTAATCTAATGCAAAGTTTATCGTACGTATCCCCTCCCTTTTTTTTTACTGCCTTTGTAATCCCCTTCCTTCATTACAGGATGTCATGTCTTAAAATAGACTTTGCCGCCTTAGTTAGACAGTTTTTCATTTCCACGGCTTCCCAGATCCGTAATCCTAGCCCTAGGTAAAGGTAAAGGTTCCCTTGCTCGAAAGCCAGTCGAATCCGACTCTAGGGTTGCGGTGCTCATCTCCGTTTCAAAGCCGAAGAGCCAGCGCTGTCCGAAGACGTTTCCGTGGTCATGTGGCCAGCATGACTAAACACCAAGGCGCACGGAACGCTGTTACCTTCCCACTGAAGTGGTACCTATTTATCTACTTGCAATTTCTTGCTTTCGACTGCTAGGTTGGCAGGAGCTGGAACTAGAGACGGGAGCTCACCCCATCATGCGGCACCCGGGTCTCGAACTGCTGAACTACTGACCTTCCACAGCCTGCAGTTCAGTGTCTTAACCACTTGAGCCACCGCAGCTCCAATCCTAGCCCTACTGCCTTGTTTATTGGAGGTCTCGCCTTCTTCTTCTTGCTGTCTGATTGAATTGCTTTCCCCATTTTGTAATCTGCCTTGAGAAAGACGGGCTGTGAATGAAATTAGTCATAGTCATTGCCAGTGTCATCGTCATCATCATCATCATCAGTTAAAGGTGGAAGCCCCCAGCTCAGTGATAGCCTCATATGGAGACCTGAGGCAAACAGTTCTCCTTTTGCCCCTCCGTCGGTTGTACAGGAGTAATCGCATTGGCTAGCTTTCTATATATTCACCTTTATCCCAGAGCAACATACACGATTCTCCACCCCTCCATATAGTCTTCACGATAGTCCAGTTAGGTAGGTGAGGTTGACTTTGGGCCCATCTTCCTCTCCCTCAGCCTAACCTACCTCACAGGGCTGTTGTTAAGGCAAAATGGAGGAATGAAGCATTGGGGAGAAAAGCAGCAGGGTACAGAGAAATACTCAGGGAGTATTTTATTTATTTGGGAGCTAGTATGATGTAGTGGTTAGAGAGCTGGGCTAGGATTGGGGAAACCCAGGTTCAGATCCACATTCTGCCATGGAAGCTTACAGGATGAGCTTAGGCCAGTCACATTTTTTTTCCAGCCTAACCTACCTCACAGGGTCGTTGTGAGAGAATGGAGGAGGGAAGAACCACATTCTCAGCCTCTTTGGGTTCCCTATTGGGGATAAAAGCAGGATGTAAATACATGGATGGAATGGAATGGCCTTTGGACTTTGGACAGGAGATCACATACTCGATTGACTGTCATGGAAGCTCACTGGGTGGCCGTAGGCCAGTTTTACACTCTTGGGCTAACCTACCTCACAGTTGTTGCGAAGACAAAACAGAGCGATGTGAACTGCTTTGTGTCCCCATTGTGGAGAAAAGTGTGGCATATACTTGAAGTAAAATAAACAAACACATAATGTTCCCTTTCAATAGATCTTGGGAATCACAAACCCAGAAGGTGAAAAGAAATACTTTGCAGCTGCTTTCCCTAGTGCTTGTGGGAAAACCAACTTGGCCATGATGAATCCAACGCTGCCAGGCTGGAAGGTCGAGTGTGTCGGGGATGATATCGCTTGGATGAAATTTGACGAAAAAGGTAACTCTTCTTCAGCATCCAGCCAGGACTGTAGCCGGGCACTTGGTGCCATGCACACACATGACTTGGGGCAGTGACTTGAATAATGCCGGGATGCAGCTGGCCGTGAGTCAAGCCCAATGCTAAAGATTTGGCAATGGAGGAAATTTCATGAGGCCTTCTGGTTCTGGGAAAGGGTTGCCAACTGCCTGGAGAGAAAATGTCTCTTGCCTTTATTAGAGGCTTAATGGAAGGTTATTTAGTAGGCGATGTTATTTATATCAATACCATGAAAACTTTTAACTGCCCATTTCCTTGCATTAATGAGGGACAGGACAATTTCCTCCAGGTATGGTGGCACCCCTATCCTGGGACATCCCTCAGGGCCAAACATTTTTTAATTTTTGGTTTTTTAAAAAATAATTGCAACCCCCAAACAGAAAAGAAACAGAAAACATAACAACAATAGTGGCCTGTCTTATTTAGCCACAGGGTATAGATGGGAATTCTAAGTCTGGGGCAGGTGATGTACTCTATTCTTGGTGCTGGAGGGGGGCAGCAGTGGGAGGGCTTCTAGTGTCCTGGCCCTACTGCTGGACCTCCTGATGGCACCTGGTATATTTTGGCCACTACGTGACAGAGTGTTGGACTAGATGGGCCATTGGCCTAATTCAACATTGGCTTCTCTTATGTCCTTATGTTCTCACAAAGCATCCATATAAAGGTGAAAAATCCGCTTCCAAAGAAATATACTTGTTTAGCCTTCTATTAACCTATTCCCAATACTCTGTTTTTTCATTTTTTTTGTAGCTGTTGTTGCTGTTATAATTATGGTTGCAGTGCTGGTGTTATATTTGTATTCATACTGTTTTATAAAAATTAAAAGTTGAAAGGTTCAACTGAAATATCTAAAATTTGTCCCTGTTCCACTGTTGTCTATATGCCATACAACCAAATGCTGATAGGCTGTAAGGTCCTCAATCCATTGGATGATGGGAGGTGGGCATGAGGGTTGCCAGACCCCAGGTCCGGCCAGGAGATCCCCTCGTCTTCAGGGCTGCAGTCGGCCACCCACCAGCTGGCCAGTAGGGGAGCCCCACCTTCAAACAGGGATGTCGGAAGTGATGTCATCATGTTGCCAATGTCGGGGAGGGGTGATGCTCTAGTTTTGGGGCAAACTCCATGGTTTTGTGGGCAAAAGCCCATAGAGTTTTGCCCAAAAACTAGAGTGTCACCCCCTGATGTCAGCAACATGATGACATCACTTCTGCACCAGAAGATCCCAACCAGAAGCCTGGAGCCCCCCCCCCCGCCAGTAGCCAGATAGGACCCGGCAACCCTTGTGGGCATTTATCTCTCCGGTGTTGTAATATCAGCCTTTTAGCCATAGTAAGGGTAGGGAGGGTCCATTGTCGTGGACCACCAGTTAAGCACCAGGAGACAGGCAAGTAGTTGAAAAGTACTGTTAAATACTGGGTTCAAGACACATTGCAGTGAGCCATACCCAAACACACCCCACTCCCAACGATAGGCTACTTACATAACATTGTCTCCTCATTGGTTACCTCTATTTGTGTAACATTGTCTTCTCATTGGTTACCTCTAGAATCCTGGTGGTCTATTGTTCCAGAGCTCCAAGCTCAGCCCGTCTATTATGGACAGACAGTTCTTTCACTCTTTCTCCCACTGGTTTCCATCATACACATTTGGGAATGGCTTTTTTAAAAAAAGCCTCTCCTTTGGCAGTGTGCTTACAGTTGAAAAGGACACAATAATAATTCAATGTGATAAAAGAAAGTAGGAAGACACCAGTGAAACTGATAAGGCTTTTATCTGACCTTGTCAGTTTCTCTGGATAATATTAGCAGGGAAGAGCTCGTGTAGTGGTTAGAGTTTCAGACTACAATCCTGGGAGACCCAGATTCGAATCCTTGCTTCTACCACAGAATTTCGCTGGGTGACATTGGACTGGTCACAAATTCTCGGCCTGGCCTACCTCACAGGTGGTTGTGAGAAGATGAAGGAGGGGACAACAATGTTCTAAGGCGCTTTGAACCGCACCTCTGGGGAGGAAAGTGGGGTGTAAATAAATAAATACCTTTAGGATTGCATCTATGTCTTGTTACAGGGCAGTGCGGGCAAACATTCAGGGTTTACAAATGAGAGTTTATCTTTTCCTGTTAATACGCATGAAAAGATGTGGTAGATGATTTCCGAATGAAAGTTAATACACTTTAAAACGCAGTTTCAGCATAGCTGAGCCCTGAGTACCCCTAAGTGTAAGGACTGAAAAAATAGTTTGTGGGGGACTGTGTGTGGAGTGGGACAAGGTGTGAATTATATGATAACCTGGTGTTTGTGTATTAATTGCGTAGGAAGAATGCTGCCTTCTCTCTCTCTCCCTCTCTGTCTCTCTCTCTCTCTCTCTCTCTCACACACACACACACACACGCACACACACACAAACACATGCACACTCACTCACTCACTCACACACTCTCCAGTAGACTCCTGGTGTCTTAAAGGTATGTCGCTTGTAAAATTCTCCAGGTAACTTAAGAGCGATCAATCCAGAGAACGGCTTCTTTGGCGTTGCACCTGGAACTTCAGAGAAAACAAACCCTAATGCCATGAAGACCATACAGAAGAACACCATCTTCACCAATGTAGGAGAAACCAGCAATGGAGGCGTCTACTGGGAAGGTATTGACGAACATCTTGAACCAGGAGTGACAATGCTCTCATGGAAGAACAAGGAATGGACCACCAAGAGTGGTAATGCCCTGAACACTTTGCCCTCCCTCTTCCTTTTATGATCTTTGTACTTTAGGCTCATGGTCCAGTGGTGAATTCTATGTTGATATTATATTTGTTTCAGGGGAACCTTGTGCTCATCCCAATTCCAGATTCTGCACACCTGCCAGCCAGTGTCCCATTATTGATTCTGCCTGGGAGGCTCCGGGAGGCGTTCCTATTGAGGGTATCATCTTTGGAGGCCGGAGACCTGAAGGTAAGGTCATGTTCAGATGGGCAGCAAATCCCATCACTGGCAAAGCCCTAATTTGATCCAGATCTTTTTTATCCCACGTTGCATGACCAAACAGCTCCCCTTACTGCACACAGACTCCTCAGTGGATTGTCTAGACAGCGTCCACCTGAAGGAGCTGCGCGGTTGTGTTTTTTTTTTTAAAAAAATCTGTTTGCGCATCTGCGCCTCAACGTATACTTGTTTTTCCGCGCATACGTGGAATTGAATGGTTAAAGCACCGCCAGTGGTACCTCCTTCTAGGTACCATTTCAATTAACGCAGTTCATAAATTTCATGGGCCCTTCAGAAATATGAAATTGTCTGGAATGTTTGAGCAGAGCCCTGTGGCTGTCACGCGTTTACGCATTTATGCGCATAACACTGAGAATTTTTTTAAATGGCAGCCGTTCAGGATGGTCTGGAGTCAGACCATCCTGATGGGAGGATTGCGTGCTGGAACGATCAGACAGGGGGAAAGTCTGTCATTGGCCCGTCGGAAAGCATTTGCCCCGGACTGAAACTAGTATCTTTTAAGTATGGCTCCCTGGCGGGGCTGAACGGGCTGATCATGGAAGCGGCACCTTTCCCAGATGTCGCCGTCTGATCATTCCCTTTAAATCCACCAGGCACTCGTGCTTGGGTCGGATCTAAAGACCCGTCTGATCAGGACCTAAGACTTTCCAAAAAGATCCAAGCTGTATCTATAGATGTCTATATATCTGTTAACAAGTCATGTCTGACTTACGGTGACCCCTGATGGGGTTTTCAAAGCAAGAGACATTCGTAGGCGGTTTGCCATTGCCTCCCTCTGCGTTGTGACCCTGGAGTTCCTTGATGGTCTCCCATCCGAATTACTGGTCAAGACCGACCCTGCTTAGCTTCTGAGTTTTGACGAGATTAGGCTAACCTAGGCTATAGCCAGACTCAGAGCTGACATAGCAGATGATGTAGCCACCTTAACTTTATTTCCGTGACTTTAAAAAGACATGTTTAAAATATTGATTGATCTTGTGTATGGCACTCTCAGCAGGTGGGGGTGGGATATGTTATGAGCCAGTCCCAAACTCTGGGTTAACAACAGAATTCTCACCCCCTTCCCTGCCCTGCTTAAGAGGGTATCTATCTATCTCTTTGTCTAAATGCTCTGTTTTATTCAAAGATAGATAGGAAGTGTGGGATAGTGGATTCCCCCCCCTAAGCCAATGTCTTCATACCAATATAATAAATGTAGGTGGTAAGAACAAAATGTTTAGGCCATACGCATGACTTCTACTGAACATGGCAGTGATGTGTCTAGTTCCTTCCCGGTAATATCTAGTTCTGTATTCTGCTGCCCCACCCCTTTCCTGCAGCAGCCAATGCTATGGGCTACCATTCTGGCCTCGGTTAGGATCCTTGTGTTCATATGTGTGTATGCTCACTGCATCTTCACATCACCGTTGAGCCAGTGGGGAAGGGAATGTACTCCCCTCTGAGCTATTTGCAGAGCCCCCTTCCACCCTCATCACCACTCAGTGGTCGATCTAAAGAGCGGGGGCCACTAGTACTGTAGATTTCCTTTCTGGCACACTTGCATATAGAGTAGCCTCCTTACCGACATATTTATAATTTGAGCAGATTGGATAAGACACAGGAAGGGAAGATGTGCTAGAATCCCAGACTTGCAAATGTTGGCTGTACCAATGTTGCATTGACTTAAGTGCACATTTCATTGACACATTATGTATGACACCATCAGCCGTTCCATTTTTGTGGCTGTCCTGTTCTCTCCAGGTGTTCCTCTGGTCTACGAGGCCTTTAACTGGCAGCACGGAGTCTTCATAGGCGCCACCATGAGATCAGAGGCAACAGCCGCAGCGGAATATAAAGGTAAGTCGAAATAAGACAATGCCACTGTATTTTTAAACAGCACATCTCTTCTCTTTCACAAACATTTACTTGCAAATGCTTCATTTCTGGGAACTGTTTCCTTCCATTGAGCAAATTTATTTATTGTACCATAATAACTGTGAGTAAATATGTGTAGGAGAGAAAAGACAATCATGTTTCTGTTGTAACACCGTCAGCTCTTTGGAACCTAATAGTCTCCAGCCTTTCATGCTCTTTGTTGCCGTATTAAGCCCAGGCATCTATTCACTTGATGATCATAGAATCACAGAGTTAGAAGTCCGACCCCCTGCTCAGTGCAGGATCAACCTAGAGCATCCCTGACAAGTGTTTGTCCAGCTGCTGCTTAAAGACTTCCAATGAGTCTTTAAGCAGCAGCTGGACAAAGATTTTTCAGGGATGCTCTAGGCTGATCTTGCATTGAGAACCTATTGATTTCATGATCTCAGCCCAGGGAGAACCGAGGTTTCCTCAACAAGCCCAGTAGCACTACCTCCAGGCCTTTTTTGGGTTGGGAAAACCAAGTTGAGCACCACACATATGGATCTGCAACTTCCCGATTCACACATTCCTGAGTACACAGGTTGGGTCTGGGGTCCCCACTTGGTGTAACAGAGTTGCAACCAGTTTTCCCTCTAAGCTGAGTTAGTATGAGCTACCTCACAGTTTTTTAACCTGCAGCTTACAGATTTTTGTCTTAGCTCAGGCAGGGCCGGCCCCAGGTGTCTGGGCGCCCTAGGCAGGACAGCCTGGGGCGCCCACCCCACCAGGGATGCCAACCTCCCGGTGGGGCCTGGAGATGGCCCAGCGCCTGGGAGAGCCGGGGAAAAGGCAGGCTTAGAAGCCCCCCCCTTCCCTCCTATGGGCAGCGGTGCAGCTCTCTCGGGTGCCTCGCAGCTGCGAGGTACCCGGGAGAGCTGGGGAAGAGGCGAGCTTAGAAGCCCCCCCTTCCCTCCCAGGGGCGGCGGTGCGGCTCTCCCGAGTGCCTCGCAGCTGCGAGGTACCCAGGAGAGCCGGGGAAGAGGCGGGCTTAGAAGCCCCCCTTCCCTCCCAGGGGCGATGGCACGGCTCTCCCAGTGCCTCGCAGCTGCGAGGCACCTGGGAGAGCCGGGAAGGGGCGGGCTTAGAACGCCCCCCCTCCCAGGGGCGGCAGCGCGGCTCTCCCGGGTGCCTCGCAGCCGCAAGGCACCCAGGAAAGCCGGGGCTGCCGGCGTTGGGTGGCCCAGGGGGTTTTCACAGGGGGGTGGGGGGCATTTTGGTGCCCCTGCAGGGCCGGTGGCCTAGTGGGTGAGCCAGCCCTGAGCTCAGGAAGGATGGCTCCAGAGCAAGCTAATTGATGCAGTTGCCAAATCGCTCGCTCACAGCTTTAATGCCAGTCGCTCACAAAGTAGAATTTTTGCTCACAGGACTCCACAGCTTAGAGGGAGCATTGGTTGCAACATGTATGAGCTGCAAGTTCCCCCTGAATTTTTGCAAGTGTGGTATCCAATTCAGATCAGGACCACAGTCCTTATGAAGACGTGACTTCCCTCTTCCTCCCTGTGCTGTTTTTGAACCTGAAATGCTACAAGGGAGTGCTGCTCAGCCTGTTGGGAAACCCCGTTTGTATCTCATGGGGATCGTGGTTTTCCTCAGTGGACCAAACAGTGCCCCTTACAGGACCATTTCAGATCAGGAAAAGGGCGCAGGCGAGAGGCTAAAGCCCCTGCTTCACACATTCCACAGTCTCAAGAAGGGACGTCGCACTCCTGGGAACTGAACCCACGACATACATCTGACTGGTACACAGTAGTCAGGCTGGGTAGCCATGTTGGTCTGAAGAAGCAGAACAAAAGTTTTGAGTCCAGTCAGGCACCTTCAAGACCAACAAAGTTTTATTCAAGCTATAAGCTTTCATTTGCACGCACACTTCCTCAGATATGGTGGAACAGAATTTCCTTAAGCCCTACATACAGGAACATGGTGGGGGGTGGGGGCGGCTGTCAGGAAGGGCCGGTCAGAGCCAAGATGCACAAGTAAAGCTGAGATTGTATCAAGGCAGCCGGTGAGATCAATGAATGGCAGCAAATTGGAACACTCGTGCAAGAGGCAACAAACAGATGTGAGAATGAAGCTTTGCATCCAGCAGCACCCCCAAAACCACAGTACACAGCAATGTCTCAATCAGCCCTTGCAGTTTGTCATTGTTGTGGATATTCCAAACCTTTCCTCTGATGCAAAATGTGTGTCCTTTCTACAGGTAAAATCCTCATGCATGACCCTTTTGCCATGAGACCTTTCTTTGGCTACAACTTTGGCCGATATCTATCCCATTGGCTCAGCATGGCGCACCGACCTGCTGCAAAGCTGCCCAAGATCTTCCACGTCAACTGGTTCCGGAAGGACAAGCAAGGCAGGTTCCTGTGGCCCGGTTACGGCGAGAACTCCCGAGTGCTCGAATGGATGTTCAAGCGGGTCCAAGGAGAGGGCTCTGCTCGGCTGACGGCCATCGGCTACGTCCCGGATGATGCGGGCTTGAACTTGAAAGGTTTGGAAGGTGTCGACACGCAGGCCCTGTTTGACGTCTCCAAAGAATTCTGGGAGAAGGAAGTGGAAGAAATCAAGAAGTACTTTGAAGAGCAAGTGAACGCCGACCTACCTTATGAGATGGAAAGGGAGGTGCTTGCTCTGGAGCAGAGGATAAAGCAGCTGTGACTCCATCCTGCTATCTTTAGATAATTCCAGCCCTCTAAAGAAATTAAACAAACACTCTCTTTACTGGTCAACGTGGCTGGCAATACAAAAACAAACTGCTTTAGTAGGCCGAGACTTATGGCCAGAACTCCTAAGGGACACGTTACTGAAACAAATGAAGTGGTAGTTGTCAACCGTATCAGGCTTACTGCTGGAAAAGTTTGCCTCCATCGATAAGTTTCGCACCCGCGTGACAAGAAAGCTATCCCAGGGTAGCTTTAGTTCTCATATAATGTTACTAACAATACCAGGAGCTGTTTCGCTCTGAGTGGGGAGGTCTAGAATACAGGCCGCTTACTTCTTGTGCCTTTTGAGCAATCCCAGAGGAGGGGGGGAAATCAAGGCACAGTTTTTACCTTTATTCCTTCTTCTGTGACTATGGAGTCTGTAGTGGGAAGAAAAAGCATTGTGCCAAAATCAAAGACACAATTCAGGCACGGTTCGCACATGCATTTGATTGTTCTCCAGGGGACGGCTGCATATGCTGGCAGCTGAATATGTGGACTACCCCGGACTGTGTTAGAGGCAATGTGCAGTGACCAATGTTCCCTCTAAGCTGTGGAGTTTTGTGAGCAAAAATTCTACTTTGTGAGCTACTGGTGTTAAAATTGTGAGCGAGTGATTTGGCTGCTGCATAAATTAGTTTGTTCTGGAGCCATCCTTCCTGAGCGAAGACAAACACGTGTGAGCCGGAGGCTAAAAAACTGTGAGCTAGCTCACACTAACTCAGCTTAGAGGGAACACTGGCAGTGACATATTTGTGAGGCCCATTCACTGTGCAAGTCACAATTTGACGTTTCAAGTGAGGAATAAGGAATTTAACTCTTTCCATACTGGCGGGTGGAAAAGGATTCAGCACTCCCCTTCTGCCTATTCCAGGGGTCCCCATCATGGGCATCACAGCACCCAGCACCTTTCCTGGTCCTGCCAAGTCTTTTTAGAAAGTGGGTGTGGCCGGAGAGATTTTAGCCTAGCAACGGTTCTGATCAGCTCCTTGAGATGTGATTGGCTGTGCAGATTATTATTTTTAAAAAAAAAACAACATTGCTTTGGCCGGCTCTGCCACCACAGCACAAGGATCTTCACTGTGCCAGCCATTCTGTGGCTGGCTTCATCTCCTGCAATAGCTGTTTTGTAGTAGCCATTTTGTGGCTGTGCCCATCACACTATGTCAGAATTCATAAGATGCCCACCTGCTCTAAAAGGTTGGGGACTCTTGGCCTATTCTGTTACTTCTGTTAATGAGAGAGCCAGTTTGGTGTAGTGGTTAGGAGCGTGGACCCTAATCTGGGAGAACCGGGTTTGATTCCCCATGCCCCCGCATGCAGTTGCTGGTGTGACCCTGGGTCAGTCACAAGTTCTCTCAGAGCTGTTCTCTCAAGGGCAGCTCTCAAAAGAGCTTTCTCAGCCCCACCTACCTCACGGAGTGTCTGTTGTGGGGAAGGAAGGGGAAAGGAGATTGTTAGCCGCTTTGAGACTCCTTTGGGTAGTGAAGGGCAAGATATAGATCCACTCTCCTCCTCCTCTTCCTTCTTTTTCCTCCTCCTCCTCCTTCTCCGTCCTACTTTACGCTTTTCAACGATGGCTTTTTATTTTCTGTTTTTGAAAGAATAGCCAGTTTTCCACTCAAGGCAGTGGCACATACTGTGTAACTTGTCCTTGAGTTGCAGGATAAAAATTATCTTATTCAGCCCACTTATTGTCCCAGAGCTCTGTGTAAGACCTCTGGCAGCCTGTGCAGTCTAGCAATTCAAGGCTGGCAGCCCATTATGTTCTTACTGTATTTCATTTGATCGGCTTAATTGTCATTTCTAGGGAATCAACACAGGAATGGTTAGTCAAGGGACAAAGCACCAATTGTAAATATATTTTAGATCTTTTGAGGACATTTGGAAAGATTGCTGCTCCATCTTGTAACTGATTTGTCCTGAACCACTGCTATTTTTCTGTCTTGGTATTTTGCAACTCTTTTACTGACTTTGTGAGTTAACACTGAGCTCTAAAATAATAAAACAGGATTTTATACACCAGGTGCCTCATGTCCAGTATTGAGATGGCTTGTAATGGGGCAGCCAGGTTCTATGGATTTCTACTCAGAAGTAAGTCCAACTGTATTTAATGGGACTTAAACTCTCTATTGGATGAAAGGTAAAGGTAAAGGTTTCCCTTGCTCGAAAGCCAGTCAAAGCCGACTCTAGGGGTGCAGTGCTCATCTCCATTTCCGAGCCAAAGAGCCAGCGCTGTCCAAAGACATTTCTGTGGTCATATGGCCGGCATGCCTAGATGCCAAGGCACACAGAACTCTGTTACTTTCCCACTGATGCGGTACCTATTTATCTGCTTGCAATTTCTTGCTTTCGTACTGCTAGGTTGGCAGGAGCTGGAACCAGAGATGGGAGCTCTCTCCGTCACACGGCACTCGGGTCTCGAACTGCTAAACTACCAGTCCCCTGTGTGCCCGTTCAGTATATGTGCAGAGCAGCTAACAAACAATCAGGGCCCATAGATGGCTATAGAAACCAGATGAGGGGCAGAGAGGGAGAGGGAGAAAAGCTGTTACACTCTCATAAGAACATAAGAAGAGGCCTGCTGGATCAGGCCCGTGGTCCATCTAGTCCAGCCATTTTGTCTGGACAGCCAGCAACAGGGCACAGAGGCTGAGGTCTTCCCCCGATGTTGCCTCCTGGCACTAATATCAACAGGTTTTAGGGGTGTGAGCCTCCAGGTGGGATCTGGGGATCCCCTGGAATAACAGCTCACCTCCAGACTACAGAGATCAGTTTCCCTGGAGAAAGGGGATGCTTTGGAGGGCATCGTATCCCCACTGAGGTCTCCATCCTTTCCAGGCTCCATCCCCAAATCTCTAGGAGTTCCCCAACCTGGATCTGGCAACTGTCCCCTCCCCCCACCATCCCTTGCCGGTTCTGTTGATTTACGCAGGCATGACAAAGACACCATCCTCTTGCTTGAGAAAGGCCTGTTTTAGAGGCTTTTTGAGCCTGTGGGCTTCTTTAGAGTTCTGACACTACATGGTGGGCACAGCCACAGAACGGCTGCCCTAGCTTACCTTCAGTCACACAGTGAAGATCTTTGTTCTGTGGTGACAGTTGCTGCCTAAGCAAGATTTTTTTAAAAAATCTACACAGTGTCAAGCTCTCGTCACGGTCCAGGAGCCGACCCACCCATGGCCGTGGTGTCTGCTCTCCCAACGGGGTTGGCGGCACTTGGAATCGGGGAGGGGTTGCCAAAGAGGAGTTGCGGTGGGGCCTCAGACTGGCAGGGGATGGGGTTAGCATCATCCCTTTTAGCCCCTCTGCCAGCGTGCATTGGACACCCCTCGTTTGTCCCTCTCTCTCACTCTCAGACTCTCTGTTCCGTACTGCCACACACTCTTCCTCCTCGGCCCCTCCAAACCTCCCTCCTTTTATTTCCTCCGTCCCATTTCCAATGCTGCCTGTGCTCCCCGCCCCCTTCACTCCCAGTCTGGCCCTGCCTCCTGTAATAAGCCTGAATGCTTTCCGGGCGTTTCGGGTGTGGTTGTGGGTGTGCCGGCGGCAGTCCTGTCAGCCCAGGGGCTGCGCCGCCGCCAGCTGGGTCCCCTGTCAGGCCGGCCTTCAGCCCTCGCCCAGCGCCATCTGCACCACTGCCCCTTGGGGTAGGGTTCCGCAGTGCCCGCCTCCGCAGCCTTCCCCCACTCGCCACCCCCATATCCTCCCGGGCCGTCAACGGTCACCTCTCTCAGGGTACCCTGCGGCGGGTGGCTCCGCCGTGGTTCCATTGGCTGCCCTGGGGTCTTGGATCTTTTTGAACAAAGGAAACCTTTACCCTTTACCTTTACCTACCAGTATTAGAAGGAAAAATCTGTAGAGGCAATGTCCTTTTTGTTGGCCCTCCAGGGCATCTGGTGGCCAATGTGTGAAACAGGATTCTGGACCAGAAGGACCACCCACCTGATCCAGCAGAGCTCTTCTTATGTTCATAACACCCAACACATACCCAGAACCTGTATTATCATGTTTTCCCCCCGACCTGGAACATTTTAGCGCTGTTAAAATAAAAGGCAGCAAATATTTATTCAGTGAAGAGGCTCACTTTGATTGCCCGATTAAAGTCTTTATAGTCTCCTCTCCTTTCCAAGAGCAAATAGTTGCAGGTGCCAGTCAACATATGGCTTTCGGGGTTTGCTAGGGGAGGCTGCACAGCCACAGCCTGAATGTTGACATAGTCTGTTTCCAGGTTTTAGCGGCTGGGCTTTGGCCTTTTCCGAAGGCTGGAGAAGTACACAGCAAATGCAGACTTCTGTGCCTCTTCTGGTTGCAATCTGCAACTGCATCGAAGGTTTTCTGAGGACCTGGCCTTGAGACAAGGGGTGGAGGCCAGGAGCTCAGGGAAGGGTGCCTGGGAAGGCAGGGGCAAAGTCAAATGCTTAGGGGAGGGACTGTGGTGCTGCGGGAGAGCCTCTGCTTTGCATGCAGAAAGTCCCAAGTTCAATCCCCAGCATCTCCGTTAAAAGGACAAGGTAGGAGGTGATGTGAGAGGCCTCTGCCTAAGACCTCGAGTGAGCTGCTGTCAATCTGAGTAGATAATCCTGACCTTTATGACTCTGGTATAAGGCAGCTTTGTGTGTGTTCATGTGTTTGTTTAGTTGGGCTTTCTGGAAACAAAATGAGCACAAATGATACAATCTGAAGCAGTCTCACACCGACTGGAGTCCTTTGAATTTGGTAAGCTTAGAAGTGTGTAACTCTGCCAAGGATGGCACTAAGGATGATTCTGCATTGGCTTTTCCCTCCATTGTTTTACCAAACCCACAATGGAACAGAAATTCCCCTCTGCATGGCATGCTGCTTTCACTTCCTTTGATCATTGGATTTTATGGTACCTTCTGCATAGATTTATGGTTGATTTATGGTCGTTCAGGGGTGACTTTCCAGTCAATACAGCATTGGCTCAGGGTATCTGAATGTGGTTTTGAGATGCACTTTTCCCTCCCAGTTGGGAATGCTAGATGCCGAATCACCCTAAGAGAGACTTTGGTCCTAAGCTCTGTATTGTGATTGGACATTATTGTACTAGGGGGTGTGGCCTCACTAGTTCAAAATGTATATAGTTGGATTGTCCTATGAGGGTTGTTGTGTGTCTGAGCTGAATAAACAAATCACTTGTTTTGAAATGCTGCCTCGATCTCAGTATATAACATTGGCGACGAGGATGGGATGGCCTCTGAGTTCCAGGCTTACAAGTCACGTCAACACAATCTTTTGGTTCACAAGGGATGCCTGCTTTGGGGGGACCATGTGCTCATTCCCCCCAAACTTCACCGCCGGGTGCTAGAGGCCCTACATGCAGGACACCCAGGAGTCGTGCGCATGAAGGCGTTAGCCTGCAACTACATCTGGTGGCTGTGGTTGGACCAAGAAATAGAGAGTTGGGTCTGGACTTGCCAGCCCTGCCAGGATTTGTGACCAGAGCCTCCACAGGCACCAGTGCAGCATTGGGAGACCACTTGCTTGCCATGGTCAGGCCTGCATGTGGACTTTGCCGGCCCATTCCAGGGACAAGTCTTCCTAATCGTGGTGGACTCTTTTTCTGAATGGCTGGAAGTTGTACCCAATGTCAGCCATGACTTCTGCATTGGTCATTAGGGCATTGCACTGCATATTTAGCACATATGGACTGCCTGGAACTATAGTGTCCGACAATGGGACTCAATTCACGTCGGCTGAGTTCCAGAAATTTATGGGAGCCAACTTGATCTAGCACGTTACGGCAGCACCCTTTCATCTATCCACTAATGGGCAGGCCGAATGGATGGTTTGCACAACTAATGACACCCTGCGCAAGATAGTCCATGGAGACTGGAACCAGAGAATGGCTGAATTGCTGTTGCAGCAGCATATAACACCTCACTCAGCTATGAGGCAGAGCCCAGCGGAACTTCTAATGAACCGCCGTTTAGTTGCAATGTTTGACTGCTTGCACCCAGACCTCCCATCTGACTGTCTGTCACAGTGAGAGGTTCCAGAACCCCTTCGCTCCTTCCAGCCCTGGAATGACAGTGAAGGCAAATTTGGATCCCAGCTATGGTGACCACAACCACCGGACCAGTGTCATACATGGTCACTACAGCCAAGGGAAGAAGCCTGTGCTGTCACTTTGACCAGCTAAGGTGGTGATGGGCCAGAGAATCAGAGCCAGTGGACTTGGATAACCAGCAGGAAAAGCAACAGTCCACACTGTCTTCTGATTGCAATGCACCTCAGTCAGCTACTGGGTCGGAGGCAGTAGTGGCCCTGATGCCTGGCACTGAATGTGGGAACTCTTCAGAAATGATATTGTTTTCCGACCCTGAGAGTTCTGGCGTTGCGGTTCCCGACTGCACCATGGACAGCCAACCAGCTGAGGTCAGCGGAGACCCTGCCTTGCCAGCTGGGGAACCCCGACGTTCCAAAGGGTACGGACTCGCCCTAACTATTTGAAGGACTATGTGTGCTAACTTAGGGGGGAAGGGTGTTACATATTGGCTTAAGTTGCAGTGCATAAATTAGCTCGCCAGAGCTTCCGACACAAGCTCCATAGACTCTTAGGATTCTAAAACATGCAGTGTTGCTGCGGTTTGACAGACCAATCAGGAAAGACTCTGATCTCCCGCAGGAACGACTCCCATTGGTCCTAAGCTCTCTATTGTGATTGGACATTATTGTACTAGGGGGTGTGGCCTCGCTAGTTCAAAATGTCTATAGTTGGATCATTTTGAAATGCTGCCTCGATCTCAGTATATAACAGTGTGTGTCTCATAATGTCTGATATATACATAAAATCTTTGTTGCTGGTCCTCATAACAGATAAACTCTGAAAGACAGAGCCTCTATTGCCATTAGACGGAAGAATGATCTACCTCTGACACTTACATTATGGTATGACAAGGTCTGGCAATTTTATGTGATGGAGAAGATTGCCTACAAGAATGCCCTATCTGACAATGTAAGGCAAAAAGCTCAGTTTCTGGCGATTTGGTATCCATTATTAGATTATACAAGTGGAGACCCGCAAGAAACTTGTGGGATGGTCATCCCATTCCTCACACCTTTGCTTCCTCCCCTCTACCCTTACCTATCTCACACTCTTTCTCCCTTCTGGGGGTGGAGCCATAGACTCAACCCTCCAAAGCAGCCATTTTATCCAGGGGAACTGATCTCTGTCACCTGGACAACAGTTGTAATGCTGGGTGATCTCCAGCCCTCACCCAGAGGCTGGCAATGGTAGTTCTCATGGAGGAAGTGGCTGGTTTGGAGGGTGGAGTCTATGGCGTTATACTGGTCTGAAGTTCCTCCCCTCCTCGAACCCCACCATCCCCAGGATCCACCCCTTAAATGTCCAGGAGTTTCCCAATCCAGAGTTGGCAACCCTATTTCCTTCCAACCCAACAGCCAACTTAACCTTTATCTGCCTTTATCTGTCTTCAGCTTTTTGTCTCCACCCCCTCCCCCACAGCTTCTACCAAGGAAAATTATAGTCTTTCTCCACAGTGGGGACCAAAGCAGCTTACATTATTCTCACCTCTTTTTTATCTGCACAACAACCCTGTGAGGTTGGTTAGGCTGAAAGTATGTGACTGGTCCAAAATCACCCAGTCAGCTTCCACCGCAATATGGGGATCTGAACCTGGGTCTTGCAGACCTATTCTGAGGCTCTAACTGCTGCATCACTGCTGGCTTTCATCGGGTGGCTGCTGAACAGCAGCAAGCAGCCAGGCCAAGTTGAGTCATGCAAATTAGGTGGTATCAAGTCACCCAGAGGGTGCTGCCTAGGGATGCCAGCCTCCAGGTGGGATCTGGGGATCCCCTGGAATTACTGCTCAGCTCCAGACTACTGAGATAACTTCCCCTGGAGAAAATTGATGCTTTGGAGGGTGGACTCTAGGGCATTGTACCCCACTGAGGTCCCTGTCCTCCCCAGGCTCCATCCCCAAATCTCCAGGAGTTTCCAGACCTGGAGCTGGCAACCCCACTACCCCCATCCCCTGCCAGTGCCCGTGGGGGGACCTGGCAACCCTATACTGCTGCCAGGCCTAGGGTTGGCAACCTCCAAGTGGGGCCTGCTGGAGAGTGAACTCCAGCGATCTGTGAACAACAGAGATCTGTCTCCCTGGAGAAAATGGCTGCTTTGGAGGGTGGATTCTGTGGCATGATGCCCAGCTGAGGCCTCTCCCTTCCCCAAATCCTGCCCTCCTTGCACTCCACCCCAAAACCTCTAGGAATCCCCCAGCCTGGCCCCAAGGCTCCCTCCCTCCCTCCCCCCTCCCTCCCTCCAAGGCCAAAAGAGGCCTGGAAAGAAAGGGCCCTTCCCCCCACCCTTTGACTGACAGAGCCAGTCAGAAGCCTCCTCTCCCCCCCCCCAACGTTCTAATCTCTCACCGTTGCTGCCTGGAGTCAGGTCCCTGCAGAGGCCATTTCAAAAGGCTTTTGGGGGGAATTCAACCGTCCCTGAAGGGATTTCCTCACTGTTTGGATTTTTCTACAAACCCAGGAAGTCTACTGACTATGTAGGAAAAGCTGTTGGGGGAGAGTGAGGCCCCTGTTGGAGGGAATAGGTATCCGCACAGAAAAAAAAAAGTCTGGAATTAGAATAAGGATGATAACAAATGGTCAAGTGGCAAAAAATGTTTATCCTATAGATCTGTTACAGTTGTAAGACTGATATACTCATTGTCTTATTGTTGAAAGTGGTAGCTCTATAAAAATATCAAGCCAACTGTAACCGAGAAAGTAATGTATTACAAATGTACTGCTTTTGTTTATCTTCTCTTTGTATAATAAAAATTTCATTAAAAAACCCTCTGAAAGACAACACAACAGTAGTCAAAAACATGTTGTGATTCATTGCTAATGCACAGCTTCTAAGAGCAACACCAGGAATGTCTAGGGACAACGCCCCCCCCCCCCAAAGGACATGGAGCAAAGCACTCCACAGGCCTTAGAAAATTCCGATATACAACAATTTTATTTACTTATTTATTTGATTTATACCCCAGCCTCCCCGCCAGAGCAGGGGTATAAATAGGAGGTCCTATTGCCCTGACTTCTCATCAGATCTTGGAAGCTAAGCCGGGCCAACCCTGGCAAGGACTTGGAAGGGTGACCTCCGAGGAATACCAGGGTTGGGAATCAGAGGCAGGTTATATCAAGCTGCATCTCTGAAATGTTCTAGCCTGAGACTGACCTTACCTGGGCTATCCAGGTCAGGGCTAGGCTGGTGGACCTTCGATGCTCGTTTCTGTTGGCAGCTAATGAAGCATTTTTGAAAAGAAGGGCCCATGTGGGAGACGCCCATTCTCCTGCCGTGACAGATGAATTGGTCCTGCTTTCTCTGATGGAGTTGTTTTCAAGTTCCCTTCAGTGAAAGTGGGTTCAGAGCTGTACTCAGGTTGATTGCCATAGAAGATCTGAATGTTACACAGAGTACGGTATTCATTGATGTCTTTATTTATAATCTGCTTATCCCGAGGACTGGGATCTCCAATTGACTAGCAGGCCTGCCGTCTGAAAGTTCGGGCACAATAAAGGTCCTGGGTTTCCCTCCCTCCCTCCTTCTACCTGTTTTACTTGCCTAAATGTAGCTATGCAGCCCTGAGCAGGATCAGGGCTGGTGGGGTTGCCACCCTCCAGGTGGGATAGCAACAAACACACGGGGAACATGGCAAGGCTGAGCAAAACGTGGGAAATACCGTGCAAACAAAAACGACGTGCACAGTTCAAATATACTACTATAGCTTCATTCATTCATTAAATCATATACTTATCATATACAACCTCGTATAACCTGATTATTATAATTAACAACAATAGTATAGAGATGCAATAAATAGAACAACATTTAATCTAACAATATATATAACAATATATATTAGACATTTGTCCATAACTTTGGACATTTCTTCAAGACTGAATATTGTTATATTTATTGTATCTCCAAACAACAATAATATAGAGATACAATAAATATAACAATATTCAATCTTGAAATTATAATATTCAGGTTATACTAGGGTCTTTATAGTAGTATATTAGAATTGTGTACTTTGTTTTTGTTTGCACGGTATTTCCCACGTTTTGCTTAACATCCAGGTGGGTCCTAGAGATCTCCCAGGATTATAACAGGTCTCCAGACGACTTGAGATCTGTCCCTCTGCAGAAAATGCCTGCTTTGGATCTAGGTGGCATTATACCCAGCTAGGGTTGTCAGCTCTGTGCTGGGAAATACCTGGAGATTTTGGGGGTGGAGCCTGGGGAGGGCAGAGTTTGGGAAGGGGAGGGGCCTCAGCAGTGTATAACGCCATACACTTCACGTTCCACAACAGGTATTTCTCCCCGGGAGCCGATGTCTCTGAACTGGAGAGCCTGTTGTAATTCCAGGAGGTCTCCAGCCACCATCTGGAGCAACCCTGTACCCTGCTGATGCCCCTGCCCCCCGCAAACCCCGCCTTCCTTAGAATCCATCCCCAGATCTTCAGGAATATCCCAATCTGGGGCCGGCCATCCTAGGGAAGGGAGAGTGGATTTAACCCTTCAACCAAAACTGGGCTCCCCAGATGTTCTCAGCATGTCTTTTTATTTCAATATGCATTTCTTTCAGGCATTGTAAGCCTGCATTTCTCCTTGAAAGGGCTCCAGATGGGGTACAATAAACTTGGAAAGTGGAAACACCCATTAAAATCCTCAAAGTGAGAGCCAGTCTGGTATAGTGGTTAGGAGTGTGGACTCTAATCCGGGAGAACCAGGTTTGATTCTCCAGTCCTCCACATGCAGCTGCTGGTGTGACCTTAGGTCAGTCACAAGTTCTATCAGAGCTGTTCTCTCAAGGGCAGTTCTGGAAAGAGCTCCCTCAGCCCCACCTACCTCACAGGGTGTCTGTTGTGGGGAGGGAAAGGAGATTGTAAGCTGTTCTGAGACTCCAAGTGAAGGGTGAGGTATAAATCCAGTCTCCTCCTCCTCCTCCTCCTCCTCCTCCTCCTCCTCCTCCTCCTCCTCCTCCTCCTCCTCTTCTTCTTCTTCTTCTTCTTCTTCTTCTTCTTCTTCTTCTTCTTCTTCTTCTTCTTCTTCTTCTTCTTCTTCTTCTTCTTCTTCTTCTTCTTCTTCTTCTTCTTCTCCCGTTCAGACAATCAGAAATCATCAGTGCAGACGTCTGCAATATATAATAGCTCAATTAGTTCAGTGAAAGTATATCGGGGCTGGGGACAGCCAAGGGAGGGCTGTTGTCCCACTGGTTGATTTCCTGGAATTATCTTTCTGCCTGTCCTTGAAGACAGCCTGCTGCCCCCTCCCTGCCTTGCTCCCCTCCCCGCATCTCTCTCCTCAGCCCCAGTCAAAGCAGGAGCCTCTCCTGGATCAGGCCTCCCTCCCCCAGTGACTGTCCAGGTGCCTCCAGCGCCTACACCTGGGGCGGCAAGGGCAAGGCACCTCACAAAGGTAAGCAACAGCGTTTGCATTTATTTTCCCTTGAAAATGCAATCACATAGCAGGTGCCGTAGCTACGATTAGTGAAACCAATTGGGGGTTAACAGTGCCGTCCTAAACAGAGTGATACCCTTCTCTGTGACTCTGCCTTAAGATTGCACTTTAAGCAACCCTCTCTGGGATCTGAATCGGTGCCATGGACAGTTTGCCTTTTGCAGACAGAGGTCCACAGTCCTTGCAATGTCTGTTCGTCATCCTTTCGGTGGCGATTCTGAAGACTGAACCGGGGAACTTCTGAATGCAATGCGGTTGCTTTTGCCTGGGGATGTCAGCCTCCAGGTGGAGCCTGGGGATCCCCTGGAATTACAGTTCTTCTCCAGACTTCAGAGATCAGTTCCCCTGGAGAAAATGGATGCTTTGGAGGGTGGACTCTATGGCACTGCACTCCACCGAGGTCCCTGTTGTCCTCCCCAGGCTCCATCCCCAAATCTCCTGGCAAGTCTACTTTCCCACCTACCAAACTATCTTTATTCTTTATCCATTAGTACGTTTCTCTCCCTCCTTCTCTCCCTTCCACTCTTCCCTGCTTTCTTGCTTACCTCTGGGGCTCATCTCTCCCGATTTGCAAATGGGAAATTGATTTCTTATGTACCTGTTACAAAACCAAATCATTTCTCTATTATAACAAGGATCGTATTTCATAAAACAAGTCATGGGAAATTAAAGTGGTTCCTTTTCTCGTTCCTTTTTCTTTCTTCTTTTGGCTTTGATGAAGTAACGGGCATGAGCTGGCATTTGCCACCTGTCGTGCCGGGTGAATGGCAAATTGACTCTTTGCAGCAATTCAGATCCTGGGCCATAGATCAGAAGATTTATCCCCCCCCCCGCCCCGGTTTCCCATTTCGGATCTCTGCTTATGCAGAAAGAGCGCGAACAGCAGGCCTCTAATTAGGAAGGAACGGAGCTCCCCTTATTAAGGTAAATAAAACATTGAAATTACTGCCTTTGCTCTGTCAACAAAAATTTGCAAGGATGGTTGCATGCATAAACAGGTACGTAAGTGCAACTGTTAAATATTTATACGGAAATAATGCCCAGAGGATCAAATCAAGGTTGCGACTCCCTGTTCAAAATTATTGTATAAACACATAAAGTAGAAGTGGTAATGCCGATTTGGGGGGGAGCGGGGTTTTTTTGTAAAGATCGAGGGGTATGTCCTAATTAGGGTGGCCAACTCCAGCTTGGGAAATGCATGGTGATTTGGGGGGCTGTGGCTAGAGAGGGCAGAGTTGGGGGGCGGGGGAGGGAGCACAACAGGGATGTGGTGCCATAGAGCGGCCCATCACTTTACCGGGGTGGTGGACAAGCGAATATTGGTACCCAGCCAGGAAGATGGACCAGCAGAGCACCTGGTGGGAGAGCATCTGCAGTGTCTGGCAGTCTGGGGCGAGCAGACCCAGGAGAGGTTTGTGGTCGGTTACCACGGTGAAGGGCTGAACGTAGAGGTAGTCGTGGAACATCTTTACTCCAGCCACGATTGCCAGGCCCTCCTTGTCTATTTGAGCGTAGTTACGCTTGGCCGGGGAGAGAGTTCGGGAATAATATGCAATAGGAGTCTCCCAGCCGTTGGCAAACTGGTGGCCCAGGACTGCCCCCACCCCGTACGGCGAGGCATCGCATGCCAGGGCTATGGGAAGGGACTCGTCAAAATGGGTGAGAACTGCATTGAAGGCCAGAAGATCCTTTACCGCTCGGAAAGCTGAGGCGTGCTTGGGACCCCAGACCCACAAAGTGTTTTTGTCCAACAGGTGGTGCAGGGGCTCTGCGACGGCTGCTTTGTGGAGCAAGAAAGAATGGTAAAAGTTTAAAAGTCCGAGAAAAGCCTGTAGTCCAGCCTTCGAGGAGGGGACGGGCAGTTGTACGATGGCACGGAGCTTGTCCTCCGTGGGGTGGATGCCTTGTGCGTCGATAGCGAACCTCAAAAACTCCACTCTCGGCACTACCAGCAGGCATTTCTCGCGGTTTACCTTGAGGCTGGTGTTGAAACGTTGCAGGATGACCCTCAGTCAGGCCACGAAGATCACAGTGTCGGGGGCCGCTATTAAAACAATGTCAAAAAACGTCTGGACCCCAGGGATACCTTTGAGCAAACAGTCCATTAAATTCTGGAATATCCCCGGGGCCACACTGACCCCGAATTGCAACCGTCGGACCCGGAACGCCTCCCTGTGGGTAACTATAGTTTGTGCCTTGGCAGTGGCTTCGTCTACTGGCAGCTGCTGATACTCCTGAGCCAAATCTAATTTTCCAAAGACCTTCACGCCGGCCAGGGACACTAAGACATGGCTAACAACAGGGACTGGATATGCGTGATCCTGTAGCACTTTATTAATCATACATTTGTAGTCCGTGCATATCTGGACGTCCCCGTTGGGCTTAACCGGGGTGACAATTGGCATTTCCCACCGGGCATATGGTACCGGTTCGAGGACCCCCTGTGCCACCAGGCGGTCGAGTTCCATGTCTATTTTAGGCCATAGGGTGAAGGGGCCTGTCTGGCCTTCATTCGGATGGGCCGTACTGTGGGGTCGAGGGAGACCAGAGAGCCCGTGTAGCGCCCAAGCACCCCATCGAATATGGCCAGAAACTCCTCGCACACTACGTCAAAGTCCTGGGACTGTACATGGTTAACCCCGGTCACCCCAAACCCCAAGGGCCCAAACCATGACAGGCCAAGCAGGCTGGTGAATCAGCCTTCCATGACCAGTAAGTCTAGTAGTCCGTTAAACTCCTTATACGGGACTCTGAATTGCCCCACCCCTTGATGGCTACTGGGTTTTTTTGGAAGTCCCTTAAGGTGAGGCCAGCCGGTTTCTCTAGGAGGGGTCCCCCCTTGGGGCAGATCCTCCTAAGAGTCTCTGCCGAGATGATGGAGAAGGAAGAGCCCGTGTCCAACTCCATTTCGCAGGGGGACTCCTCGATCATGACTCAGACTTTAATTTTGTTAGGGGCATCCCGAGGCAAATTCATTACCTGATGCTGTTGGGTTGAGGTCGTTGTGTGGAGCTCTGCCATGTCCTGGTAGTGAGTTGTCATTCATTGTTGGGACCTTCGGGAGCGGCATACCCATGCTAGGTGTCCAGCCTTGCCGCAGGTTCTGCAGATCGCGTTTCGGAAACAGCACAAGTGGTGTTCATGAGCTTCCCTGCAGCTGGCACACGGTGGTTGGCTGCTGGGCTTCACGGCCTGAGAATTGGCTGTCGGTGGCCAGCGGTCCTCCCGGCAGGCTGGACAGCATACCTGTAGAATATCCTCTCTGTCGGATGCGTTGGATGCCAGGGATTCCATGGTTTGGTATGTGGAGCGTGCCTGGCAATCCCACTGGGTTTTTTCAAAAGCCGTGGTTGAATGGAGTGCCTTGTCCAAGGTGATGTCGTCGAGGCCAACAAGCTTCCTATGGAGCTTCTGTTCCCAGATGCCCCAGATGAACTGGTTCAGCAGGGTATCCTCAATGGCGGGAAACTCACAATTAATTGCCAGCCTATGGATGTTGGCCATGAAGTCCATGGCCGCTTCTCCTGACCTTTGATTCCACGCAAAGAAGTCCATGCGCATCGCCATGTTGGATGATTTCGGTGCAAAATGGTCGAGTAAAGCCTTCACCAGCTCATCGTATGTGGCAAGATTAGACTCTGGACCAGGCGGATCGTGCTGACCCCATACGTGCTTAGCAGCCATGCTTTCTTCTTATCCACATCGGTTGTTCCCTGGACCTCGAAGAAGTACTTCAGTTGCTCGACCCAGGCTTCCCACAGCTCGGGGTGGGATGGATCAAAGATGGTGATTTGTCCCAGAGCAGCAGCCATGATGACCGGAGGAGCGATGCGGGGCACAGTGAGTGGTTCTCAGGGCACGGTGCGTTGCTCGGAGTGGACTCTGGAGTCCCAGGTTCTGATGCTTGGTCAGGAGTGCTCAGTGGGATCCCACCTTCATTGCCAGTGTAAAGTACTGGGTCCAGGAGTGTTGATGGTGAAATCAGCTCATAGCTAATTAAGGCATAAGAAACTGGAATACAGAAGCCGGCCCGGAGGCCTGCTTAAATGTCCCTGCTCTGCCACACCCCACACACCCATACACACCCGTGACTGGTTTATTTACACAGTGCCCATTCCCATAGGGTTACCTTAGGATCCGAGGTGGCCAATTGGCCCGTTCTTGGATCCTCTCTAGCTATTATTTGTAGAGAGCGAAGCTCGTCTGGTTTGCATAGCCGCGTGCAACCTCAACCACATGCGCGGCCATAGTTAGTACACAACAGCATACAAAGCACTTTGCTCCCCTATGGGGTGGATCCTGTACAGGAAGGTTGGTAAGGCAGATGGAGGCTGTGGTCAGGAGCCGTCGCTGTCCATCTCTGTTTTGCATGCTCTGCAGAACTGAGCAAGGTCCTGAAGGGCGCAGATGTTGCTAGAGTTCTACCAGTCTGGGGGCCAGGGCTGAAAAGGCCCTGGCCCTGGTTGAGGATAGCTGGACTTTGTTTGGACCAGGGCCAGGGCCAAGTGAGAGGATGTTCTAGGATTCTCTGAAACTCAATAAGAAAACCACAGAATTCTGGTCGAATCCTAGATCGTCACATTGGCATCATTCTGATGACACGAAGTCACGTCTGGGTATTTGCTGGAAGTAAGTTGCCAGGCCAGCCTGACAACCAGCAGGAACACCGAGGGGGGGGGAGCTCTTGGCAATGGCACGTTGTCACTTCTTGAAGAACCTGGAAGTGACTTCATGCCTAAGGTTGCCAGCTCCAGGTTGGGAAATACCTGAAGATTTTGGGGGTGGAGCCTGAGGAGGGTGAAGTTCGGGGAGGGATTTCAATGGCGCATGATGCAATAGAGTCCACCCTATTCATGCCTCTCTAGAAATCTCCGGAAGCTCTGCGGTAAAACAAAAAATAGTTTTGGCTATTTCTAGAGAGGTGTGACATCATTTCTGGGGGAAACCCAGAAGAGATATCCTACTGCCACTGACAGTATTTTTAAAAAATCCTTTCTCCTTACAGCTATCGGAGTGCTGGCAGGCAAGGCCTGCTGGGGGAAGGAGATATTTCACCCCCAGAGGGTATATGGCAACCCTAGCTTGAAGCGGTGTCACCTTGTTGGTGTAACACAGCTTTTCCAGCGATTTCCCCCCTGCCACTGAGGAAGCCATTCAGCAAGCAGAGAAGAGGAAGGCCAGGAGGTCTCCCACTGAAGCAGGAGATCTGGTCTCCTTAATCGGGAAGTGAATGAAGCCATAGAGTCCAGCTTCCAAAGCAGCCATTTTCTCCGCAGGATGTGATCTCTGTGGTGTGGAGATCAGTGGTAATTTGCAGAGAACTCCAGGCCTCACCTTGAGGTTGGTAACCCTAGTACTAATTAATAGGCTGAAGCAGTTAAGCAGGGGTAACCCATGTCATTTTCACTTTAAGTTTTTATTTTATTGTTATTAAAAGATTTAGAAATTAGAGCCTAGGGAGCAAAAGGTCACAGAGCATGGACAGTTAGTCAAGCTGCTCCTGCATTACCCACTGCAAGAGACTCCCCCCTCCCTCCCATCCCCAGTCAGTCTGGCCTGCAGCAGGCAAAAGAAGGCCTGGAGCTGAACTGAGGGAACTGCTAATGGCCTGGTCACACTGCAAAGGTAATTGCGCTTTGTTCCCGCTTTGTTTAAATCGGGAACATTTTTCTTCGCATTGGGCTGACTAGATGCAGCCAGCCCCTCTCTGACAGCACCCGCTCGGCTGCTGCTGCGCCGTCCTTCCAGGCGATCCTGCTGGCCACGGGGGAGGCTCGGGCGGCTGCTGCTTCTGCTGACACTTTGGGGGGGGGGTGCTGCCACTGCCACCATTGCCCCACGAAAACAGGCTCCACCGTCTCCTCCGTCTCCGCCATCCTCCTTACCGGCCCCTTCCAGGCTGCCGGAGCCCCCGCCTCTCGTTCCTGCCTCCAGGGCTGTCTTTTGTGCGTTTTTTTTTTTAAAGCTTCCGGTTTGAGCGCTTGACTAAACATGTGCTTAATAAATCCATTATTAAACGTTAAATGGATTTATTAAGCGCATGTTTGCTCAAGCGCTCAAACTGGAAGCTTTTTTTTTAAAAAAAAAGCACAAAGAGTGTTCAGATGGCTCTAATCGCAGTCATTGCGAAAGATGGGCTGTCCAGATAGGCGAAATCGCGCATTCAAAGCGGAAGTGCCAGGAAAACACTTGATTTCCCAGGGGTCTGGAAAACCCGGCATCATTGCACGAGTGAGCCTGCTTCAGGGCGGGAGGCGGATTGGCGCGTATGAACGTGAAACTGACATGCGCAAGGAAACAGCAGTGCATCCCGATCAAAACGGCAGTGTGACCGGACCCAATCTCTTTGCAGGCCCGAGAAATAAAGCAGTCAGAGCAGCAGCAGCCATAAGGGCCATTAAAGAACATATGCATAAAGAAGCAACTCTGCACCGTTAACATTTTGGACTTTCTCTGTTCAAAGTGTTACTGGGCACTGTTTGCTATGATTTGCCTTTCTTCTGAGTGCCTTTTCTGAATGATGACTAATGTTCATAGCCATTTTTATGATTCAGTTTTACCTCTAGTGGCAAAGTTGTTGGGTTTATTATAAAGCCTTTGGTTGCCTTGAAACCCGGGACACCTTGAATGTGTTTTTTCCCCTTCTTTTCTTTTTGAAGCAATTTCACATTTGCTTGCTGTTAAGTATGCAACTCAACAAGGCTGATTTCAGCAAAAGTGATTTCAGCTTTATTGTAACAGCAAACTCAACACTCAACAACACACACAGAATAATGGAGCACAGCTCCCTTTTTAATTGATCTGGGCTGTCAAAGCCACACCAATAAATAAGTTAATAACCAATAAGAAAACAAGGATAAAGACTAATGAGGTCTGTTCCCTCCAAAATACATATATACAGTTGTGATTGGTTATTTACAAGTTTCATAGAAACCGACCAATGGGAATGTGACAGATTACAATCCCTTCTTATGTCTGAAGCTTAACATAGGAAAAGATAGGACAGATTCTAGCTTCAGGACATAACACTTGCCAAGCCACAAGGCTGCTGTCATTGATTGATTGGAATCCCCCTTATCCAGTTGGAAAAGGTAATTTAAGAGAGGGAGCTGTATAGCCAGGGTTTAGAGCCAGTTTGGTGTAGTGGTTAAGTGTGCGGACTCTAATCTGGGAGAACCAGGTTTGATTCCCCACCCTTCCACTTGCAGCTGCTGGATGACTTTGGGCAAGCCATAGTTCTGTCACAGCTGTTCTTGAAAAAGAGCAGTTTCTGTCAGAGCTCTCTCAGCCCCACCTACCTCACAGTGTCTCTGTTGTGGGGAGGGGAAGGGAAAGGAGTTTGTTAGCCGCTCTGAGACTCCAAGTGAAGGGCGGGGTATAAATCCAATCTCCTCCTCTTCTTCTTCTTCTTGGGATGCCAGCCTCCAGGAGAGAACTGGGGATCCCCTGGAATTACAGCTCATCTCCAGACTACAGAGATCAGTTCTGCTGGAGAAAATGGATGCTTTGGAGTATGGATTCCATGGCATTGTACCCCACTGGGGTCCCCATCCTCCCCAGGGCCCATCCCCAAATCCCCAGGAGATTCCCAACCTGGATCTGTCAACCGTACCTCCCCCCATCCCCAACTAGTGGCCAGGGAGACCTGGCAACCCTACCAGGGTTCTGTTGATTTACACAGGCATGACAAAGACACCATCCTCTTGCTTGAAAAGTATCTACTTCAGTGATCCTCAAGCTTTTTGAGCCTGTGGGCTTCTTTGGAATTCTGACACAGCATGGTGGGGCATAGCCACAAAATGGCTGCCATAGCTTACTTTCAGTCACACAGTGAAGATCTTTGTGTGATGTGGTAGCAGCTGCTGCCAAAGCAACATTTTAAAAAATTTACACAGCCAATCAAAAGCCTTGCTGAACAAAAGCCCCACCTGGCCCTGCCGACTTTCTAAAAACTCTTGGTGAGCATCAGAGAAGGTGTCGGTGGGCACCATGTTGGGTCTACCTGATAAATTTCAGAGCCAATACAACCATTAAGCAAGATGAAGTGGTTCTTGTCAGCAGATTTTGGAATCTTTTGAATCCATTCCTTTTTTACTCCACCTTTCCTTCAAGGCACTCATGGAATGTGTGGTCTTGTGTTTTATTGCATGCCAATTTTATCCTCACAATAACCATTCTCCTTCCAAATTGCTGTTTTCATGACAAGAGTCATAAACAGCAAGCCATCACGCACTAAAAGGGAAGACTGAGGTTTACTACCTGAATTACAGGATTTTACTACAGCTGCTAAGAATTCAACTGCATGGAAAGTTACTTGTTTGTCTCTCACAACAGCCCTATGAGGTAGCTTAGGCTGAGTGATAGTGACTGATCCAAGACCATCTAGAGAGCTTCATGTTTGGGGATCTGAGCCCAGGTTTTACTGGTCCTGATTTAACGCTCAAATCACTGCACCCTGAATGGCATCAGCTTGTCCCTTATATAGTTTATGGCTACATTTTGATCATCTCAAGATTCTCCCTATTAGGCCAGAACCTCAATAAATAAACCCTTCTGTGTGTTATGACCGACCCAAAAGGACATATAAAGTATGTGAAATATGTTTTGCCTAAGCTGTGGCTACAGTGGGAAGGATTAAAATAAATAAATAAATAATTTACAATAACAATACGAATTACAGAATAATGCTAGTTTTTCTTTTGTATGAAAATATCATTGTTGTATATCAACGTTGTCTCAATTATTAAACATGTTTTGCTTTTTAAAGTCTAGTCAGTGATATTACCAAAGATGCATTTTGCCTATCATATCAAGAATTTCACCTAAATTCTAAAATAGGAAACCCTACCAAATAAAAATGATAATTAACAGCCTTATTCATTTCTATTATTTTCATTGATTGATGTAATTTCTCCAATATATATATATATTCCAGATTTTGTTGTGCAATAAAGCTAATGTTGGTATCAGACTTCAATTTAGTCGCTGTTGCATTTTTAGCTGCATATAGTAAAAAATGCTAGTCTGTTCTTTCCGATTTGATGAGTTTGTAGTCTGATCTCAAATTTAAAAATAAAGTTTCTGGTTTTATTGGAATTGTAATGATTGAGATTATTTGTATTCTTTCTATTACTTCTTCCCAGAGTACTTCTATTTTCAGACAGAAAATCCAGCAATGTGTATAAGTTCCTTTTTCTTTGCTTATGGGTCTCTCTCTCTCTCTCATACACACACACACACACACACAAACATACACACACACACACACCATGCCATATAGAATATTTCTGGAATACTCCATGGAGTTTCAAAAGCACTTTGGGATATGGCATGCAGGGGTGTGCTCAGCTGTGAAAACAGTCAAATGTGACTGAGCAAGTGCATAAACTTAAACAGCTCATTAGTTCCAGCTGCTTTGGATTTCCCCCCCCAGTGGTCTCACAGAAAAAGTGTGTTGGGATCAGTTAAAACTCCAATTTAAGTAAATGGGACATTTTTCTTTTAAAAGAAACCTGCACAGCCAAGCTATTGGGTGTCTTATGTTCAGGGGTCTTTTCGTAGAAGAACAGCTGCAGGAGCTCATTAGCATATGGTATGCTAATGAGCTATTAGGCTATTAGCATATGCCACATCCCCTGACATCACCGGAAGTGATGTCAGAAGGGGAAGCAAAAGGGGGGGAAGGATCTTCAAAAGCCTCCCCTTCCCTTCCCCAGCTGGTCTGGGTGGGGGAGCTAAGAGAGAAGGGGTTTAAAGTTTAAACTCCTTCTCACTAGAGTTGGGCCACAGAAGGAGGAAAGAGGGAAGGAAAGAGAGAGAGTAGAGAGAAGGAAAGAAGGAAGGAAAGAGAGAAAGAAAGAGAGGGAAGAGGGAGGGAAACAGGGAAAGGAGGAAAAAAGAGAAGAGAAGAAGGTGGGAAAGAAAGAAAGAAAGAAAGAAAGAAAGAAAGAAAGAAAGAAAGAAAGAAAGAAAGAAAGAAAGAAAGAAAGAAAGAAAGAAAGAAAGAAAGAAAGAAAGGAGAAGAGAAGAATGAGGGAAAGAGGAAAAAGAAAGAAGGAAAGGAGGGAATGAAAGAAATTCAGTGGCAATTCAGCCCCATTATACCCTATGGGCCATTGAAGTCAATGGTGAAAACATAGGGTATATTCTGGGGGCTGGAGGGGAGGTGGTTTGAGGGAGAGGCTCCAAGATCACAGGATAGCTTATGGAGCCTCTCCCCAAGATACCCACCAAATTTCAAGAACATTGGACCAGGGGGTCCAATTCTATGGGCCCCCAAACAGGTTGCCCCATTTCCTCCATTGTTCTCTATGGTGGGAAAATAAGTTACTTTTTTCCCACTATAGAGAACAATGGAGGGAATAGGGGCAACCTGTTTAGGGGCCATAGAATTGGACCCTCTGGTCCAATGTTCTTGAAACTTGGTGGGTATCTTGGGGAGAGGCTCCATCAGCTATCCTGTGAGTTTCGAGCCTCTCCCTCAAACCCCCTCCCCTCCAGCCCCTAGAATATACCCTATGTTTTCACCATTGACTTCAATGGCCCATAGGATATAATGGAGCTGAAATTGACATTCGGCTGCCTGAAAGACTCTCCGGGAGGCCGGCTGGGGGCGGGGCTTGGCTTCTGAGCTCCCGGAGCCGCGCTCCGGTGGGCTCCCCCCCGAAAAGACCCCTGCTTATGTTAGAGAAGCTGCCATTTTTTGACAGCTGTGATGTCCCACCAGCCAAGCCTCAAAGCTGTCCAACTCAAAAGGGTTCCAGCTGCACAGTGACTGTGAGGGTACAGTTTCTTTTCCTTCTGCCTGGAAAGTAGCTTCTACATCTGTATGATAGGTGATTCTCCTCCAGGGTCATGGATGGTTGGGTTAGGTGATTCAGTTATGTGAGGGGGACTACATCTCCCATAACGCCATGCGAAAACACACAAGTCTGAAACAATCTTGACTAGACTTGCCAGGCCTTTCACTATGGTTGAAAGCCTCCCTCTGGCATACCCTCTTGCCTGCCATTGCTCCAAGTAGCAGCCAAAAACTTTAAAAAAGAAAACAGCAATGTTTGCCATAGATTGTGAACATAGAGTTTCCAATGATTCCTAGAGCAACACTTTGTCACTTCTGGGTAGGCTTGCCAGCTCCCAGGTCCAGGTGGGGGATCCCCCGATTTTGCAGGTTTCTCCCTGTTGCCAGCCAGCTAGCCGACAGGGGGAAGCCCCACTCCAACAGCCATAATGTGTTTTTAAATCTTGGCAGGACACTTTAGATGAAGCTTGCAAACTGTTTGGGACTGTGTGTGTGCCTTTAAATTTCAGCAGGGTGAAAACTACCGGGGGGGCGAGCAGGTACGAGCCACCTGGCTCTTCCTGATGACTGTGTGAAGTGTGTGAGAGAGGAAGAGAGCACAATCCCTCTGTTTGTTTTGCACTTGTTTCAGAAGTCGTGTGTATAGTAACTAGAGTTAACTAGAACCCGATTAAGGGGTGGAGGAAAACTCCACCGCCCTAGACTGCTCTCTTACTTACTTCTGTTTTTCTGTGTTAGTGTTGAAGAAGCTGGTTGAAATAAAAGCAGATTGTTAACATTCAGCAACTCCTATGAGTAAAGCGATTTATACCATTGCCCCAGTGAGATCACAAAAGTGTGGGCTTGCAAACTGTTTGTGTTTAGGAAAGGATTCATTGTTTATTTTGGCTGCTTTGTGAGCGTGTGTGTCCCTTAAGGGACAAGGGACTTGTGGCGGTATGATAAATTACACTTTCATTTAGAGGAAGTGCAACTGCAAGGGACGCCTTTGAAGAGGACAAGGAAATGAAGACTGTATTCAGGGGAACTGCACTGCTGTATATATATATATATATTTTAGGGAATGGGAAAGTCTCCAGGCTCCACCCCCAAAGTCCCAGGTATTTCCTGAGTTGGACCTGGCAACCCTGCTTCTGGGTAATGTAGCAACGTCACTGATATCACACGCACCCCCATGTCTTCACCCCAGTCTTCCTTCTGGTTGTCATGCTGACATAGTTGACTATAATATGGATTTAAACAAGCACCAAACATAAACTATTTGTTTAAAAAATGTGTTTATTTATGTTCACCGGCTGGTTGATTGGTTTCTTCACCAATATAAATGATTGCTGAGTAGTCCATAGCATTAAGTTGGCATTATTGTTTCAAACGTTATTTTTCACCTGACAATCCCAGGAACGGTGGCGGCAAATGGGAGCTGGGAGCGGGGGAATCCCTCCTCTCCTGACAGGAATGTGGCAATCATAGTACGCAGTTCAAACAAATGGAAAAGCCAACAGTGAACAGTAGAGAACTCAAGCAACTGACAAAAATATATGAACAGGTTTTTTTAAATAGACCATATTGGATGGAAGCATTCACTCATCTCTACATGCCAGACAAAACCCAGACAGCTCTGTACTCCAGACAAAGAACCCTGTATAATGATTCCCCTTCAATATAAACAATAATCTTTAACACCGTTTCATATTTTGGACATTCAATATAAGTTATTGCCAAATGTATCTCATAAGAACATAAGAAGAGTCCTGCTGGATCAGAGAAGTAGTCCATGTAGTCCAGCATCCTGTCTCACATAGTGGCCAACCAGTTCCTCTGGAGGGCCAACAACAGCCCATAGAGTCTGAGGCCTCCCCCTCATGTTGCCTCCTGGCTCTGGGATTCAGAGGTTTAGTGCCTCTGAATGTGGAGGTTAAGAACATAAAAAGAGTCCAGCTGGATCAGACCAACAGTACATCTAGTTCAGTACATCTCACACAATGACCAAGCAGTTCCTTTGTAGGGCCAACAACAGGGCATAGAGGCCAAGGGCTTCCCCTATCGTTACCTTCTGGCTCCAGGATTCAGAGGATTAGTGCCTCTGAATGTGGAGGTTCTCCTCAGTCACTATGGCTAGTAGCCTTTGACAGGGATGTGCAGTTGGCTATATCAGAGCTAAAAAAAAAATTCTGAAAAATACCTTATTGGTATTTTCTGGCTATTCTTTCAGCCGGATATAGATTTGGGTATTTTTTGGGCTATCAAAAATGGCCAAGCCTCCCAAATCTTTTGGGTATGTTGTAGGTATGTAGGGCTATCTTTTGGCTATGCTTCTGCAGAGTCCAGGGGGTTGGACTAGATGACCTGTAAGGTCCCTTCCAACTCTAACATTCTATGATTCTATGAAATCCTGATTTTTCAGGACTACCTGACAGTGGACATTAAAGGGCATTTAAAGGGCTTGCAGTCCATTTGAACACCTTCTGGGTGTACTCATTGCTTGAAGAAGGTGTTTAAAGGGACTGCAAGCCCTTTAAATGGTTTGGTGTTCACTCATGGCTTGGGTAAGGCATTTAAAGGGACCGCAATCCCTTTAAAGACCTTCCCCCTTCATTGAAACCAATGGAGGATGATGGCACCTTCTTCAGGGCCCACAGAATTGGACCCCCTGGTCCAATCTTTTTGAAACTTGGGAGGTGATTTGAGGAGAAACACCAGCAGCTATGCTGCAAATTTGGTGCCTCTATTTCAAAAGCAGTCCCCCCAGAACTCCAGAAATCCATGGATCAATTATCCGTTATACACTATGGGGACCATTGACTATAATGATCCCCATAGAGTATAATGGAGCCGAAAAAAATCAGGATTTCTGAAAAATCATGAATTTGAATACCATATAGGTATTGGGATTTGGGAATATCAGAAAATACTGATATTTTTTGGGTTCAATATACCCAAACCAATTCTTTTTGCACACCCCTGGTTGACAGACTTATCCTCCATGGATCCATCTAGTCCTTTTTTAAAGCTGTTTATTCCTGTGGCCATCACTACATCCTCTGGCAGACAATTCCACATTTTAATCACTCTTTTTGTAAAGGACTATCTCACCAGGGTTGTTTGATTTAAATCATGACTTGCTTTTTACAAGGGTTAAGATACTTTGCTTTTTTGCCATTTCATCTTGGATGTATCTAACAGCTGACCTTTAAACCTTTTTGGATGTTGCCCTTCCCCCCAACACACAGAAGACTCTTACATAAATGGCATCCTTTGATGCAAATGCAAATGCATTGCAAATGCATTGCAACACACAAAAGGTACATTCTGCTGAACCAAACCTTTGCTACTGATGCAAGAACAGAGTAATCTTCACAGGGCTGCTTGTCTTTAGGCAAAAAAAAGCAATATTCAGAGTAAAATACAAAGGCAGAGCCTTTGATGTGTTAATTAAGGCATTCAACATGTCAAAGTGCCCCATTTTTTTTAAATGTAATCATAATTTTTGCCTGAAGTGCGGCTTTGTGAAGTTCATCATTTTGCTTTCTTCTTGCACTTTCACTAACAAATCAGTCTGGTATTGATATCTATAAACTGAATCAGCGTCTCTTAAAAAGAAGTCGGGGGGGAGGGGGGCCATGATGCCAATGGAACTAATCTGAGTTATGAGATCTTTACATATAACGCCAAGTTTTTCAGAAATGAAATTGAGCAGGGGCTAAATAGGCTGATTCAAAGCCTCACAAACATAACGAAGTGAAAAATAAAAGTACCGCTTTGATTTACAGTGTCATCCTCGGCAGAGTTACATCTTCCTAAACCCACTAACCTCAGTGGATCTTTTTGTTGTTCAGTTGCACAGTCGAGTCCGACTCTTTGCGACCCCATGGACCACATCATGCCAGGCCCTCCTGTCTTCCGCTGTCCTCTGAAGTTTGCTCAATTTCATGTTCGTTGCATCGATGACACTGTCTAACCATCTCATCCTTTGCTGTCCCCTTCTTCTTTGACCTTCAGTCTTTCCCAGCATCTCCAGTGAGTGCTCCCTTCTCATTTGGTGGCCAAAGTATTTGAGCTTCAACCTCAGGATCTGCAGGGAACAGTCAGGGTTGATTTCTTTTAGGACTGACTGATTTGATCTCCTTGCAGTCCAAGGGACTTTCAAGAGTCTTCTCCAGCACCATAATTCAAAAGCATCTATTCTTCGCCACTCAGCCTTCCTTATGATCCAACTCTCGCAGCCATACATCACTACTGGGAATACCATTGCTTTGACCATGTGGAGTTTTGTTGGCAGGGTGATGCCTCTGCTTTTTATCATGCTGTCTAGGTTTGCCATCGCTTTCCTCCCAAGAAGCAGACGTCTTTTAATTTCATGGCTGCAGTCACCATCTGCAGTAATCTGGGATCCCAGGAACATGAAGTCTGTCACTACTTCTACGACTTCCCCTTCTATTTGCCAAGGAGTAACGGGGCCGGATGCCATGATCTTAGTTTTTTGGATCTAGAAGGTTATAATTCGGCCATCATACTTTGGTCACATTCTGAGAAGGCAAGAGTCACTGGAAAAGACAATAATGCTAAGAAAAGTTGAAGGCTGAAGGAAAAGAGGAAGACCTAACATGGAGCAGGAGGAGGAGAAGAAGAAGAAGAGATTGGATTTATAACCCGCCCTTCACTACCCAAAGGTGTCTCAGAGCGGCTTACAAACTCCCTTCTCTTCCCCTCCCCACAACAGACCCCCTGTGAGCAATGTTCCCTCTAAGCTCTAGAGTCTTGTGAGCAAAAATTCTACTTTGTGAGCTAGTAACGTTAAAGTTGTGAGCAAGTGATTTGGCTGCTGCATAAATTAGTTTGCTCTGGGGCCATCCTTCCTGAGCAAAGGCAAAAATGTGTGAGGCGGAGGCTAAAAAACTATGAGCTAGCTCACACTAACTCAGCTTAGAGGGAACACTGCCTGTGAGGTAGGTGAGGCTGAGAGAGCTCTTGACAGAAACTTTTATTTTTCAAGAACAGCTCTTATCAGAACTACAACTTGCCCAAGGTCATCCAGCCAGGTGCAAGTGGAGGAGTGGGGAATCAAACCCGGTTTTCCCAGGTTAGAGTTCGTGCACTTACCCACACCACCAAAGGAGGAAGAGGAGATTGGATTTATACCCCGCCCTTCACTTGGAGCCTCAGAATGGCTTACAAACTCCTCTCCTCTCCCCTCCCCACAACAGACCCCCTGTGAGGTAGGTGGGGCTGAGAGCTCTTGACAGAAACTGCCCTTTCAAGGGCAGCTCTTGTCAGAACTATGGATTGGCACAATCAAGGAAGCCAGGGCCCTCAGTTTGCCAGAGCTGAGCAAAGCTGTTAACGAGAGGACATTCTGGAGGACATTCATAGGACGGCCGTGAGAGAGAAGCAACTTGATAAAACAGAGCTCTGTTTAGGATGGAATTGTTAATTTACCAGTTGCTCTTTGGGGCTTATTTGTTGGCCATCTAGAAAGATCAGGCTGCTATAAAGATCAGGATCCTGGATGTTGGTTGGAATCAGCATGACTCTTATGTTCACGAGAATTTGATTACACCTCAGGCTACTCATACAGGGGTGATTCCAAGAATCCCATCCTTCATACATGAGATTTTTATCCAGCCCTTCTTTCAAGGAGTTTAGGACAGCATACCTGGATGTTGTTCCTCCATTTTATCATCACAACTATCTTGTGCGGGGTGTGTGTGTGTGTGTCTCGTATAGCCCACAGCTATCCGCCATCAGTGCATAATTAAGCAAGCATTAAGCTACACAAAAATCTAAAACAAATAGCATCTCCTCCCAGCCAGTGTAAAATCTATACTCCTGATGACCACATGTCATATGTCTGGCAGACTATTTGAATCACAGAATCATAGAGTTGGAAGGGGCCATCCAGACCATCTAGTTTAATCAACAGCTAATCTGGATGCTTTAAAAAAAATGCATGGTGCTAAGAGGACAGGTCAAGCATTCTGAATGCCCACATTCAAAGTAATGCACTGTTGAGAACTTGAGCTGCCAACTCTGGGTTGGGAAATTCCTAGAGACTTTGGTGTGGAACCTTGGGTGGACTCAGTTTGGAGAGGGGAGGGACCTCCGTGGTATATAATGCCATAGAGCAGGGGTGTTGAACATAAGGCCCGGGGGCTGGAACCGGCACATCTAGGACTCTTATGTGGCTCGCAAGCAACTGGTGCAAGGGAGGGAACAGGAGTCTGCTGGGGGTGGGGGGAGTGGGCTCCGATTGTGGCTTCAGCCTGACAGAACAACCTCATCTGCAGCAGTCAAGCAGCGTGGGAGCATCTGCCCAGTGCTGCACCGCTGGCTTGCCAGTCTGCCCATGTGGGTTTTCCTTTGACCACCCCCCCCCGTTATATACTGAATGTGAATCGCTCCTATCTATTCACATGTTAAGCTTGAGCCTGAATGTGGCTCTTCAGATGTCGCATTGCTATTGGTCGGTTTCTGCGAACCCTGTGTAATTACCCAATCACTGAGTGATATTGTTGCAAAGAGGGAACGGTCCTGATTGGCCTTTATCCCTGTATTCTGATTGGTTTTTAACTTGTAATGGGTGTGGCTTTGACAGCCCAGGAGAGTTTAAAAGAAGGAGCTGTGCTCCCCTTGTGGTTGTGTGTTCCTGACTTACAGTTGCTGTTTAATAAAGCTGAAATCACTTGAAGCTGAATCCTTTGTTGAGTCTCATACTTAACACCTCCCCCCCCGGTCAATGGGGCCTTGCAGCGAGGACACACCAACTCAGAGCTTACCAGCTGCTGTCCTTTATACAGTTTATACCTCCGGTAACTGGCATTACATTTTATGGCACTCATGGCCCAGCCCAACAAAAGTGACATTTATGTCAGATCTGGTCCTTGTAACCAATGAATTCGACACCTCCGCCATAGAATCTACCCTCCCAAGAAGGCATTTCCTCCAGTGGAACGGATGTCCGTCATCAGTACATCAGTTGTGATTCCAGGAGATCTCTGGATCTCAGCTAAAGGTTGCCAACCCTGTCTTGTCTCTTTATCCCTAATGGAGATATCTGCTTGTAAACAGCAGCGACTCTTCCACGGTTTTAGTGGAACTTCTCCAGAAAGCATTGTTTACGTCACATTGTTCTGGGAAAGGAATAAGAGAGGGTTTTGACTGCACTCAACCAACGACGCCTACAATCTGGGTTGCACCCTGAGTACCTAACTAATGCGATATGTTATGTAGACCGAAATAATTTGCTGAAGGAAATTAATTCGCCAATTTGATTAGCTCAGCATTCACATCAAACAGTTATTGGCGAGCCTCTTGTTCCTCATTCATGGTGTGTTATGTGGCCCCAGATTCTTGTATCTGGAAAGGAATTTTGCAGAGCTGGCTGCCTGCTTCTTGCTGCAAACTAGAAACACCGATTAAACTCTGCAATCTAATTAATATCCCAACTTTGCCACTGGTGATGTAGGCAGGGTTGCCAACATCTCAGTGGGACCTGGAGATCTGAAACTACAGAGATCAGTTCCCTTGGAGAAAATAAGCTTTGGAAATTGGGACTATAATCCACTGCTTGTTAAATGTCTAATGCGGACCCTACATGTAGGTTTACTGACACTGGACATTCTTGGCGATATGGGGGTGGATCCTAGGGAGGGCAGGGTTTTGGGAAGAGAGAAGAAGAGAAGAAAAGGAGATTGGATTTATACCCCGCCCTTCACTACCCAAAGGAGTCTCAGAGCATTTTACAATCTCCTTTCCCTTCCCCTCCTCACAACAGACACCCTGCGAGGTAGGTGGGTCTGAGAGAGCTCTCTTGAGAACTGCCCTTGAGAGAACAGCTCTGAAGGAACTTGTAGCTGACCCAAGGTCACACCAGCAGCTGCCTGTGGAGGCGTGGGGAATCAAACCCGGTTTTCCCAGATTAGAATCCGTGCTCTTAACCACTACACCAAACTGGCTCTCTTAGTCTGATGGTTTTGCTCTAGAGGCTAAATTTAAGACCTTAGTTTTAAATTTGTATTTTAAATAAGGATGCTAGCCTCCAGATGGGACTGGAGGGGGATGGGGGAGACTCACTGGGAGCGGGAGGGAGGCCTTGTCAGTGTTGTAGTGACGTGTCTACATCACTTCCGATGTGACCTGGAAGTGATGTCATCACACAATGATGTGGAGGTGACGTGCTGGTATTTGGGCAAAAACTCTATGGTAAATTTGGCTTCTACCATAGAAATTTTGCCCAAATAACAGAGTGTCACCCCGACACTGTCAACATGATGACATCACTTCTGGGTCATGTTGGAAGTGAGATAGATACGTCACTACAATGTCAACTGGGCCTCGCTCTTTTTCTGGGTATGTCCCCCCCCCGGACAGCCAGCTGATTAGCAGTGGGGCAGTGGATCCTGGCAGCGGGGAACCCCTGCCTCCACTGGGAGGGATGTGTGGCAGTCCAGGTCCCACTGGAGTTACAGCTCATCTCCAGACTTTTGAGATCAGTTCCCCTGGTTAAATTGGATGCTTTGGAGGATGGACTCTATGGCATTGTACCCTACCGAGGTCCCTGTCTTCTCCAGGCTCCATCCCCAAATGTCCAGGAGTTTCCCACCCTGGATCTGGCAACCCTACCTCCCCATCCCCCACTGGTGGCCGAGGGGGACCGGGCAACACTAATTTTAAGTGTATTGTACAATAAATTGATTTATTTTGTTTAATTTGTTTTTACATTGTTTCTGCTCAACCTTCGTGGTACCTGAATTGAAATGCTGAACATGATCATTCGGTGACCTTGCAACTTGTACTTTCAAGGGAAATGGTTCGAGTCAGACTTCCCGTGTGTTTTGTTGTCAAAGTCCACGTCCCCAAGCTTGACAACGCTTTTGAGGACACTGAGGTTCTCCATAAACAGCCAGGAATGCCGATCCAGCGTGTTCCGGGTGGCGTAAAGTATTTGTCAGGTTCCTGTTTGGAGTTCACTGTATTGCTCCCTTGTCTGTACTTTGGTCCTGGATAATTTCATCTAAAGGCATTAACTTATCTGCTATCAACTAGAGTAAATATTTTATTACCTGCATGGAGCACACACAACTTTGTTAAATAAGCAAATAAAACGCTCTTACTTTATTTGCACAGTATGCATATTTGCCCTACTCTGGAGAATGTTATTGCCCTCCGTATCATTCAGTTGCACACAAACGTACACAAGCCCCTCTGACATTAAAGGAAGATTTAAGGCAAAAGGTTATATAGGATGATGCAAAATTTCAAAAGCGAGAAAAGACACATAAGAACATAACGAGAGCCCTGCTGGATCAGACTAGTGGTCCATCTAGTCCAGTATCCCGACTCACACAGTGGTGGCCAACCAGTTCCTTTGGAGGGCCAACAACAGGGCATAGAGGCTGCGGCCTTCCCCGCATGTTGCCTCCTGGCTCTGGGATTCAGAGGATTAGTGCCTCTAAATGTGGAGGTTCCCTTCAGTCACCCTGGCTAGTAGCAGTTGATAGACCTCTCCATGACTCTATCTATTACCCTTTCAAAGCTATTTATTCTTGTGGCCATCACTACATCCTCTGGCTGCAGATTCCACATTTTAACCATTCTCTGTGTAAAGCAGTTTTTCCTTTACACAAGAAGAGCCCTTCTGGATCAGACCAATGGTCCATCTAGTCCAGCATCCTGTCTCACACAGTGGCCACGGCGGAGTGATTCCTGTCCTCCAAGGTTACATGAACAGAAGTTGTTTAAATACTGAACGAAAAGCACATTTAGAACTCACATTCTAAATATATACATATTAATGCCAGGTTCAAATCCCCACTCTACCATGGAAGCTCACTGGGTGACCTTGGGCCTACCTCATGGGGTCGCTGTGAGCATAAAATAGAGGAGAGATGATATAAACCAGCACTGGGGCAAAAAAAGTAAATGAAGCAGTGTTCCCTCTAAGCTGAGTTAGTGTGAGCTGGCTCACAGATTTTTAGCCTCCAGCTCACAGATTTTTTTTGTCTCAGCTCAGGAAGGAGGGCTCCAGAGCAAACTGATTTATACAGTAGCCAAATCGCTCACTCACAACTTTAGTGCCAGTAGCTCACAAAGTAGAATTTTTGCTCACCAGACTCCACAGCTTAGAGGGAACATTGAAATGAAGTGTAAACAAAGTAGATAGGGGTGTAACTGAAGTAAATAGGGAGGGAAGGTGGCACGAGGCAGCTTGGTCCCCTCAGATCTCAGAAGCTTAGTAGGGCTGGATGGGAGACCATCGAGGAAGGCTCTGCAGAGGAAGGCGATGGCAAACGACCTCTGCTTCTCACGTGCCTTAAAAGCCCTTTGCTGGGGTTCACTTAAGTCAGCTGCACCTTGACGGCACTTTGGTGGTGGTAGAAAATGTCATCAAGTCACAGCTGACTCATGGCAACCATATAAGGTTTTCAGGGCAAGAGACGTTCAGAGATGGTTTGCCATTGCCCGCCTCCACGTCACGGCCTTGGTATTCCATGGAGGTCTCCCATCCAAATACTGGCCAGGACCAAACCTGCATAGCTTCTGAGATCTGATGAGATCGGGCTAGCCTGGGCCATCCAGGTCAGGGCTGACGGCCCTCTATACACACAAATGAAGTAGATAAATACCACCCTTATATTCTTGATGGTTTCCACCACAGAAATCTGGGAACTGTAATGTTAAGGGTGTTGAGAATTCTCTGGCCCCAGTCAACTCCTTCATCATCATAGAGTTACGGTTCCCATGGCTAGGATGTAGCAGCATAACAGTAGGCCTGAGAGAGAAGACGCCTGGTGATCAAGATCCATCACTAGCCAATCAGATGTTCCTAGACATTACTAGGAGGGCACAGAGGCCAAATCCTCCACCAGAACCTGGTAGTTAAATGCTTATTGTCTCAGCACAGCCATTAGTGGAGAGGCTCAGGTAGGGTTTTCAGCTCTGGGTTGGGGCAGGGTGGAGCCTGCCCCAGACAGAGTGCTCCATCTATACCTTTTGGCTAATAGCCACTCATGGACCTCTGCTCCATATGTTTATCAAATCCCCTTTCGAATTTGTCTATACTTGTAGCTGCCACCACCTCCTGCGGCAGTGAATTCCATGTGTTAATCACTCTTTGGGTAAAGAAGGACTTCCTTTTATGTGTTCTAAACCTATTGCTCATCAATTTAATTGAGTGCTCACCAGTTCTTGTATTGTGAGAATGGGAGAAAAGTACTTCTTTCTCTACCTTCTCTATCCCATGCATAATTTTGTAAACCTCTGTCATGTCACCCTCTCTCAGTCTTTGTTTCTCCGAGCTAAAGAGCCCTAACCTCTTTAACCTTTCTTCATAGGGAAAGTGTTCCACCCCCTTAATAATTTTAGTTGCCTTTTTCTGCACTTTTCCCAATGCTATAATATCTTTCTTGAGGTACAGTGACCAGAACTGTACACAGTATTCCAAGTGAGGCCGCACCATCCATTTATACAGGGACATTATGATACTGAAGGGGCTGCGGTGGCTCAGTGGTTAAGACGCTGAACTGCAGACCGGAAGGTGGTAGTTCAGCAGTTCGAGACTCGAGTGTCACATGATGGAGTAAGCTCCTGTCTCTGGCCCCAGCTCCTGCCAACCTAGCAGTTCGAAAACAAGAAATTGCAAGTAGATAAATAGGTACCGCTTTGGAGGGAATGTAACAGTGTTCTGTGCCGGCCACATGACCACAGAAATGTCTTCGGACAGCGCTGACTCTTCAGCTTGGAAATGGAGGTGAGCACTGCCCCCTAGAGTCGGATTCGACTGGCTTTCAAGCAAGGGAAACCTTTACCTTTACCTTATTGTGATACTGGAGACTGGCAGTGCTAGGCTCAGGGGTGGACTTAGTGATGCTGGGGCCCTGGGCAAAAGGCCAGGATGGGACTCCAGAATCACTGCCCATCCCTAATGCCCTCTGCTGCCCCCTACCCTGCCAGAGCCAAGCAAGGGGCAGACCTGACCCTGTGTGAGGCAGGTGGGAGCCGTCGCTGGAAGCAGGCTGCCTGAACCCTGGAGGGGGTGGGCACAAGCAGCCACTATGGAGCCAGCTACCCGAGGCCTGGAAGAGGCAGTTGTGAGTGGCTGTTGCTGCAAGTGAGTGGGCCGAGCCCCAGATGGGGCAGGGAAAGAACGATCCGAACTGAAATCTGCTGATTTTAACAGGACACTTGTATTAGGATGCTTGTTCTGTTAACATCCACCAGACAATAAAAATGTTCTGCTGAAAACCATTCTTGGACTAATTCATCTAATCATCATCATCATCATCATCATCATCAAGTGCCATCAAGTCGCAACCAACTTCTGGCTACCCCACCTGATGGGATTTCCGAGGCAAGAGATGAGCAGAGGTGGTTTGCCATGGCCTTCCTCCACGTGGCAACCCCCATCTTCCTTTCTGGTCTCCCATCCAGGCACTAACCAAGGCACCCTCTTGTGTTCCTTTCTGGTCCCCCCTCCAAGGACTGACTAGGACCAACCCTGCTTAGCTCCCAGGCTCTGACAAGCTCTGGCTAGTCTGCACTGTTCAGGCTGCTACGTCGTGAGCAGTTTGTATAATAAACTTGCAGCTGTTATCCCTTACCTCGATTATGTTGGCATGCACAACTCAGCATGCCTGGGCATTGTGGGGCGCACTACATAGATGTTATCTCCTTGAATGGGATGCCTCTCTTTGTCTTAACCTGGGAGCTGCCCTCTGACCCTCTTCTCTCTCCCTTTGTCCTCTCACTCTGCACATGGCCTTCCATGGAGACACACGTCTCTGCAGGTCTCTCCTGTAGAGACAATGCCCTCGTACTCCCACACACATGATGCCAGACAAGCTGGCCATTTGTGATAGGGAAAGTTCTCTTTTAGATTAGGCTTCTCTTTCTTCTTTAGGCTGCAGCCTGAATGTGAACTGGATCTCCTTGAATAAACATAAGTTTACCTTTCTTTGCAATGTGCTTCTTGGGAGATTCGTTTTCTGCCCTCAGTGTCACGACTCTATGACTGGGCAAAACTCTGCTATATTAATCAAATGTCCGAATAGATTGGACATGGTTAACTCATAATATTTTATTGCAGGGAAAGTAAAACCAATTACGGGGAGGGCTCTGTAACAATACAGAGAAGGTATCTCATGCTGGGTAGAAGCAACCTGAACAAATGATTAACATCTTTACGAGGCAGCTAATTTCTATCCCATCTTTATTGCATCGTGGGACTACAGGAAGCAGACGTGGGTTTCTGGGAGGCCCTCCGTCCAAATGATGACCAGACATAGCCCCGATGAGCTTCGGCAAAGCTGCTGTATTGTGCGAGTCTGGTCACACTCATACATGCTGTGGCAGTGCCAAAGTGAAGAGATGAAATTGCAGGATAAACAGTGCGGTCCTGAACAGTTACACTCTGCAGCAGCGGACAAGAGCAAGAGTCCAGTAGCACCTTAAAGACTAACAAAATGTGTGGCAGGGTGGGAGCTTTCGTGAGTCACTGCCACAAATTCTGTTAGTCTTGAAGGTGCTCCTGGACTCTTGCTCTTTTCCGCTGTTGCAGACAGAGTAACACGGCTACCCCATCTTGATCTACTTACACTCTGCATTAAAGTCAGTGGGCTCAGGTGTAACTCTGTTTGGGATTGTGGAGTAAAACGAACGTTCTACTTCCAGTGGTGGCTTTTGGTTTAATATCAGAAATTCAGACATTCGCTGGTGCACTCAGATTTGGAGGAGGAGGAGGAGGAGGAGGAGCCCAACCACTACACTAAACTGGACCTCTCACAGGGCACATCTGATTTGCCCGGTAGCAGATCCTTAACAGCTCTCCCCCAAAACAACAACAACAACAACAACAACAACAACACCCTCTCTGCATCACTTAGCTGTCCAAAGGGTTGCCAACCTCCAGGTATTTATTTATTTGTTTATTTATTATTTCAATTTCTATCCTGCCCCAGCCCTTCCCGCAAACGGGCTCAGGGTGGCTCACAACAATAAACACAAAACCATCTAAATTAATACAATAAAACCAATTTAAAATATTTAAAGTGGACAGTGCAATGCATTTAATTCCAGTTTCTACAGCAGGGAAAATAAGCGGGCCGATGCCGAACCATGATGGTCTCCCGTAGTAGCAGTAGAGAGGCCAACTGGTAGATGCCCGCTGCCTCAGCCAAAGGCCTGGCAGAACAGCTCCACTTTACAGGCCCTGCGAAACTGCAGCAGGTTTCGCAGGGCCCTCATCTCAGTCGGGAGCACGTTCCACCAGGCTAGGGCCCTGGCCCTGGTTGAGGCTAGATGAGCATCTTTCAGGCTGGGGACAACCTACAGATGGCTATCTGCAGAGTGCCAGGCTCTCCGGGGCACATATGGGGAGAGGCGGCCCCATAGATATGTCAGTCCCAGGCCACATAAGGCTTTAAAGGTCAACACCAACACCTTGAAGCGGATCCAGTACTCAATTGGTAGCCAGTGCAACTGGTGGAGATAGGGCCTCTCCAGATGACAGAGATCAACCCCCCTTGAAGAAAACAGCCGCTTCAGAGGGTGGACTCTATGACACTGCACCCTGCTGAGGTCACTCCCCTCCCAAACCCCACCCTTCACAGGCCCCACCCCCCAAGGCTCCAGGTATTTTCCAATCCAGAGTTGGCGACATGACCTGCCCATCATGTTTTCTGGCCTGCCAGTCATTTGACATTCTCTACCTTATATTTGAAGGCCCATATCAAAAGAGGAGGTGTACTGAGTCTGGTCACAATTTGTGTAGATCTGCAACACAGCGGGACTACCTACAGAATGATGTGTTAAAATTAGTCGGTAGAACTAGGGTTACCAATAAACCTGGAGGGGAATGTCCTGCCCCTTTAAGAGAGGCGTGGAGGTCAATAACATCACCTTTTTATGGCATGGAGGATAATAACATCACCGGATAAATAGCATCCTATTAAATCTCTCTTAAAGGGGCAGGGCATTTTTCTCCAAACCGGTTGGCAGCTCTGAAGGTACCACTCCAGACTGCAAGGGGTGGCATGTTTGTTTAAGGTTCATCCGTATTAAAAGCTTCCTCACATGTGAGTGAAGTAGCACTAACATAGCACTTTCCCTGATGTGCTAGATTACTTCATCCAGGGAGCCTGTTATAATGAAAATATCACCCGCACACAGAGGAACAATTTGAAACAGTATTGCTCAAAATCCAATGTAATATATAGATTACCTTACTAACTTACCTGCTATGGCAAACCTAACCATACTATGTTTGCATGGCTAACTAACCCCACTGTATTTGTATGGATATTAGGGGTGCAGGATAAGGGCTAAGGCAAGTGTAGCTCTGTGGATAATGTCGTTTGCGTTGCTGAAAAACACAACCCCTGGTTTGTAGAAGTCTTATATTTCGAAGGGTCCATATGGATATTTGTACCTTGCAAACCAAAATATTAGTTAGGTTGCCATCTTGTGGTTACAGACTGAATAAGTATCCTTGCAGTTTGGCTTGAGAATTGGCAGTTCCCGTATCCTTTTCTTTTTTAAAAAAATGTGAAATTCAAACCAGAGGTGGGCTGACTCAAGGCTTGTATAATTGACTCTTTTCTTTTAGTAGAAACCAGTACTCCACTGGTATGTTTTAAATTGACATAGTGGGAATATGTGTTCGGAAGACAGAGCTAGAACAGTTTTGGAAGGTTTTGTGGTGGAGTCTGGGGAGGGTGGGGTTTGGGGAAGGCTGGCACCACAGCAAGGTAGAATGCCATAGAGTCCACCCTCCAAAGCAGCCATTTTCTCCACAGGAACTGACCTCTGTAGTCTGGAGATCAGTTGTGCTTCTGGGAAATCTCCAGGAACTACCTGAAGCCTGGCAACCCTGCCTTCTGGAATGGCTTCTGGGCTGTCTTAAATACAAAAAGCCATTATTACTATTATTTTGCCATCAAGTCACACCTGACTTAGGGTGACCCCCATGGGGTTTCCAAGGTAAGAGACGTTTGGAGGTGGTTTGCCATTGCCTGCCTCCACATCACAACCCCGAAATTCCTTGGTGGTTTCCCATCCAATAACCAGGACTGACCTGGCTTAGCTTCTGAGATCTGATGAGACTGGGTTAGCCTGAGCCATCTGGGCAGGGGCACAGGAGAGAGGCCCGCGGGGAACCTGATGTGTGGGAAGGACAACGGGTCCCAGGCAGTCAATGAGAAAAAGTTGCCTGGTAGAAGAGACCCAGGACATAGCCCGAGCAGCAGAGAGACTGAATGGGAGCCCTGAAGCTGTGTGGGGTGGGCCCAGGGGGAGAATGTGGCCCCGCCAGCAGTGGCTCCAGCTGGCTAGCTGGAGCTTCACAGGCGCTCTCCCCGCCAAGAACAGAGCCCGAGACCTTCCTCCTCCATCTTTTGGTGAGGGGCGGAGGGGGGGAGGGGCAGCAGGCAGACCAGCGGGCACCCATTCTCAAATGGCACCCCTAGACAATTGCCTAACCTCACCTCATGGAAGCTCTGGGCCTGCATCCAGGTCAGGGCTATACGTCACCTGAAATCATACAAGACTTCTCCAGTAAGAGAACACTCTCTGTTTTCCAGTTAAGCCTAGGGCCAGTTATGGATTGCTAGAGAGACATTTTTCCTCCTCTGTTCCTTTAAGGGTCAGTGAGTTCCTCCCCTCTTCTGGTTCTAGATACTCTTAGGGTGCATTCAGACAGCGTACTGGGAGCAGTTTAAACTGCTCCGGTCCCGATGCATTTTTTTTTTAACCCGGAGAATCACGATCACACTGACCTCCTTGTTCCGGATCGCTGCGCAGCCACATCGCCCCCTGCCATCTACATGCGGAAGCATGCATTGGTGGGTTTTCCCCCCCCTCTCAGTTTGAGCATGCGCACAGGCAGCCATCTGCAGAGCTAAAATTTTCACGTGTGTGCAGAACAGCGATTTCCACACTTCCCTTTTAAACTTTAAATGAACACTTCTCTTTAAACTCTTACCCCGAAACTGGCCTCCCTGAGATCCCGAACTCGTCTAAATGCTAAAACTAGGCACCATTTAAACTTTGCTTTTATTAACTTAGGAGCGGAGCTCCGCCCATGTGCACACTGCCAAGGCATTAAAAAAAATGGCAGACGAAAAGCGGAAGCCTGAGGCTTCCGTAGCAGCTTCCCAGAGGGGAGGGGGTTGAAGCACCTGGAAGTGGCTCAACACCGGAGCAATCAGACGTCAGAAAAGTGCGGCTTGAAACTGGAGAATCAGGAAAACACCACTTGGGTAAGTGGTAACAAAATACTCCGTTTTAAAGGGGTTTGATCCAGAAAGCGACGGCTAGGGATGGTGTGCAGATGTTGGGTGTGTGAACGTGCACATAAAATCCATTCCTGAAGCGTGCCGAAAGTGGACTAAACTGCGCATCTGAATGCACCCTTTAAGTGTGTGCGTTTGTGTGTGTGTGTGTGTGTGGAAGAGGGAGTCTTAGAGTCTGTAGTGGCTCTCGGCAACCTTTTTATTTTAGTTATTTTTGGATTTATATCCCGCCCTAACCTTGCCAGCCCATGGGCTCTTGTTCACAGCGTCTTTCCAACGTGTGACTGTCGTTTCCACTCTGCAAAAGGAAGCAGCCCCTTGGTCCCGTTTGGCCACCCCGCTCTCCCTCAGTCTGCCAGGCTGTGTTTTTATTATTATTAAAGACATTTGAATCTGCAAATCAAGGCGTGACAGCAAACGACCAGATGCTACGGGGTGATAAATTGCAAGGGCATTATGCACATCCAGCTGCACCATATAAATGTGCCATTTTTATACCATGCTCTGATTTTCCATGTGGCATCGCATGGTCCCGGCATCTGGGCCTCACCGCTGATGCCTCTCGTATATTTTGCTGAGAACTGTCGTTACAATAATGAAGAAATTGCAGCAGACGTTAATGGCTGCCCCTGCAGGCTATTGCGAGGGGTGGAAAGGAATTGGTGGAGCGAAGTGGAGGGCCCTCAGTGGAGCCTGAAGTGGGCACCTTTCTTCGGGTTTTTCCCCCGGAGAAGCATGGGGGAGGTAAGATTTTAAAGGGCAGAATCTTGTTAAATATACAGATATGGGAGGTTTTTCAGAGCTGTTTCGCCTTTCCTTTCCTTTCTTTCTTTTCATGTTGGAAACTGGAAAATGTTTTTATTTATTTACTTTATTTATAGTACGCCTTTCTCACTTGGACTCAAGGTGGACTACAGAGAGAGAGAGAGAGAGACAGAGAGAGACAGAGAGAGACAGAGAGAGACAGAGAGAGACAGAGAGAGAGACAGAGAGAGAGACAGAGAGAGACAGAGAGACAGAGAGACAGAGAGAGACAGAGAGAGACAGAGAGAGAGAGAGAGAGAGACAGAGAGACAGAGAGAGACAGAGAGAGACAGAGACAGAGACAGAGACAGAGAGAGAGAGAGAGACAGAGACAGAGACAGAGAGAGAGAGAGAGAGAGAGAGAGAGAGACAGAGACAGAGAGAGAGAGAGACAGAGACAGAGAGAGACAGAGAGAGACAGAGAGACAGAGAGACAGAGAGACACAGAGAGAGTCAATACAATTGATGGATTAGACATTCAGAAAACAGCACAATAGGATTAGGGATGTAGAACCACCCAGAAGTCTAAAAACTGAACTGATGCAAAGCTTAAGTATGAACATGACACATTGAATGATACAAAATTCCATAGCACGATCCTAATTTCAACAAGTTGTACACAGTAGTATAGATCACAGTCCCTAAATAATTTTCTAAGTATGTTGTCAAAGGCTTTCAAGGCCAGAGTTCATTAGTTGCTGTAGATTTTCAGGGTTGTGTGGCTGTGGTCTTGGCATTGTAGGACCTGAGGTTTCGCCAGTAGCTGTGACTGGCATCCTCAGAGGTATAACACATACAGATGGAGCTCTCTGTATCAAGGTGAGCAGAAAATGGTAGGCAAGTAATTTATTTCTACCCTGGAAGATAGGGTTGGGCTGAGTCAGGGGTCTTTTTTTGGGGGGGAGCACACCGGAGCACAGCTCCGGGAGCTCAGGAGCCAAGCCCCGCCCCCAGCCAGCGTCCAGGGGAGTCTTTCAGGCAGCCGAATGTCAATTTCAACTCTATTATATCCTATGGGCCATTGAAGTCAATGGTGAAAACATAGGGTATATTCTGGGGGCTGGAGGGGAGGGGGTTTGAGAGAGAGGCTCCAAACTCACAGGGTAGCTGACGGAGCCTCTCCCCAAGATACCCACCAAGTTTCAAGTACATTGGATCAGGGAGTCCAATTCTATGGGCCCCCAAACAGGTTGCCCCTATTCCCTCCATTGTTCTCTATGGTGGGAAAAACAGTTACAATGGAGGGAATAGGGGAAACCTGTTTGGGGGCCCATAGAATTGGACCCCCTGGTTCAATGTACTTGAAACTTGGTGGGTATCTTGGGGAGAGGCTCCATCAGCTACCCTGTGAATTTGGAGCCTCTCCCTCAAACCCCTCCCTCCAGCCCCCAGAATATACCCTATGTTTTCACCATTGACTTCAATGGCCCATAGGATATAATGGGGCCTAGTTGCCGCCAAATTTCTTTCATTCCCTCCTTTCCTTCTCTCTTTTTCCTCTTTCCCTCCTTCTTCTCTTCTCTCTTTCTTTCTTTCCCACCTTCTTCTCTTCCCTTTTTTCCTCCTTTACCTGTTTCCCTCCTTCTTCCCTTTCTTTCCCTCCCCTTTCCTTCTCTTTTCTTCTCTCTTTCCTTCTTCTGTGGTTCAACTCTCAGGAGAAGGAGTTTAAACTTTGAACCCCTTCTCTTAGCTCCCCCCCCAGACCAGCTGGGGAAGGGGAGGCTTTTGAAGATGCCTCCCCCCTTTTTGCTTCCCTCTCTGACATCACTTCCGGTGATGTCAGGAGGCGTGGCATATGCTAATAGCCTAATAGCTCATTAGCATACTATATGCTAATGAGCTCCTGCAGCTGTTTTTCTATGAAAAGACCCCTGGGCTGAGTCATTATCTTGTGGTAGTTCTCCAGGCTATGAACAAGCTAATGGAGGAGCTTTCCTGAGGAGGTTCTATAGCATATGGATTGTTTCCTGAGGAGGTTTCCTGTTTCTTGAGGAGGTTCTTTTGTGTGTGGAATGGCTAGTGAAACTCTAATCTTATCTGTAGTGCTATTGCCAGCTGTAGAGCATTTTGTGTTTTTCAGGACAGGAAACCATGCCCTATTCATTTTTAAACTCTCTTCTTTCCTGTTGAAATTGTTCAGAGGTGGTTTGCCATTGCCTGCCTCCGTGTCACAGCCCTGGTTTCGCTTAGTGGTCCCCCATGCAAAAACTGACCAAATACTGCTTAGTTTCCGAGATCTGATGAGATTGGCTAGCCTGGGCTGTCTAGGTCAGCATATGTGAATCATTTAGTGTAGCACAAATCTATTGCCTGTGTGGGAAAACCCTCTTGAATAATTATAAGAATTGCACAATGCTAATAAAGTTATACCACCCCTACGTCCTTTAGATTTGATTTGTACATAAGCCCCAAAAGATTACTCTCCCAGAAAGACTTGTACTAGCTTAAATACCACATAGATATGTTAGTGATTTGTGGCCTTAAAAAAATAAAAATAAAAATTTGGAAGGCAATTTTTTTTTACTTGCCAAAGGTAGTCATGTAAATGAGCAGGAACAAATTTCCAGTGGATGGTAGGAGAAACAGTAGAGAAGAAAAAAGAAAGCTAGGAGTTCTTTATTTCTAATTTTAAAATTGTGGCAGGCCCCGACCTGGGTGGCTCCTAGCCCAATCTTGTCAGATCTCAGAAACTAAGCAAGGTTGGCCCTGGTCAATATTTGGATGGGAGACCACCAAGAAGAGGAGATTGGATTTATAGCCTGCCTTTCCCTCGAAGTCTCAGAGTGGCTTACAATCTCCTTTCCCTTCCTCTCCCCACAACAGACACCCTGTGAGGTAGGTGGGGCTGAGAGAGCTCTTTCAAGAACTGCTCTTGAGAGAACAGCTTTGAAACATCTTGTGACTGGCCCAAGGTCACACCAGCAGCTGCATGTGGAGGAGTGGGGAATCAAACTCATTTCTCCCAGATTAGAGTCCACACTCTTAACCAATACACCAAACTGGAAGTCCAGGGTCTCCTATCCAAAGGAGATTGTAAGCCGCTCTGAGAATCCTTCGGGTAGTGAAGGGTGGGGTACAAATCCAATCTCTTCTTCTTCTTCTTCTTCTTCTAATCCTATATGCACATCTTAACAGTTTTATTTGTGAGAGAGAGTTGCGTTGGTACTCGTATATAAAGTTGCATCAATTCCCACCAGTTCCTCCCTCAGGACTTGGGACAACTTCCTCAAACAGTTCTATACTTAATGCTAGTGAGTGCCATTCCAAAAAAAGCCCTGCTTGAAGCTACCCTAGAGAACCCTAGGAACTGTAATTTTAGGGTGAGGGTTAGGAACCTTTAGCACCCTCATAAAACTCCCATTCCCAGAATTCTTTGGGGGAGGATCTAGCCATTACAGACCCTTGTAAAACTAACACAAGCTTTTAGTATAGGTATAGCCATTAATCTTTTAGGCATTAATCTCTTATCACAGGGGTCCCCAAGAACCTGCAGGCATCTTTGGAATTCTGACCTAGAATGCAATCACACACACTAAATAATCCACTTTCAATCCGCTTTCCAACTGGATTTTGCCTGCTCACACAGTAAAAAGCCAGTTGGAAAGTGCATCGAAAGTGGATTATTTATCATGTGTGACCGCAGCCATAGTGTAGTGGGCACAGCCACAAAATGTCTGCCACAAAATGGCTGCCGCATGAGATGGAGCCAGCCACAAAATGGCTGCCACACCTTCCCTTCAGTCGCGCAACGAAGATCTTTGTGCTGTGGTGGCAGCTGCTGCCAAAACAATGTTTTTAACAATCTACACAGCCAATCAAATCTCCAGTGGCCAATCAGAAGCCTTGCTGAACAAAACCCCACCTCGACCCACTCACTTTCTAAAACCACTTAGTGGGGACCAGGAAAGGTGTCGTCAGGTGCCATGGCGCCAACAGGCACCAGGTTGGGGACCCTTGCCCTATTACTTCCATTATGAAGGCCAGGGAGGCGAATCAGACTTCTAGATGGGTCACTGGAGAAGGCAGTTCTTGAGAAACTTCCCCACCATCGCAGAACTTGGCTAACCTACAACGCAGCCTAGACGCAAGTGAAAAGCTCAGAAAGGTTCTTTATTCCACGGAGGTCACAATAACGAGTGCTTAGAAAGTGCTGTGTTCGTCTGACCCTGCTGGCAAAGGAGGCCTCGCCAAGGCAGATGGGAACAGTGCCAGGGAAACGGCCCAGAAATCATCACTGCAGTCTGTGGTTCAGGGAAGGCGGTTGTTCCCTTGTGCCACCGAGTTTGCATTGCTCACAAATTAACGACGTCCTCTGTTTCACCTTCAGGAGGCACAGAGAGGGCCGCCGCTCGCTCTCTTCCGCTGCCGCTCTCTCGTTAAGCTGCAGCTCGCGCCTGTCCTCAGTGCCTGACGGAAAAAGTGTGGGAATCAGCGATACCTGACCGGCAAGTTGATCTCCTTATTTGCCGTTGATAAAAGAATATTTCATTAAGAAGAGCCTTGCGATGCTGCCGGAGCGCTTTGAAGTGAGGAGAGGCCTTCTGGAATGAGCCCCGCACAGCCGTCTCTCTCAGGGTGCCTTGCGACGCCCCATCAAAGATGCAAGTTCAGCAAAAGTGGGGAGGCTGGTTGGCAAACATTTTAAAATATTTCCCCATGCTGAACATAGTGTGTACATGGGCCTAGTCTTATGACAACAAAGAGCCAGTTTGATGTAGTGGTTGAGAGCGTGGGCTCTAATCTGAGAGAACTGGGTTTGATTCCCCACTCTTCCACGTGCGGCTGTTGGGTGACCTTGGGCAAGCCACAGTTCTCTTAGAGCTGTTCTCTCAAGAGCAGTTTCTGTCAGCGCTCTCTCAGCCCCACCTACCTCACAGGGGGTCTGTTGTGGGGAGAGGAAGGGAAGCAGATTGTAAGCCGCTCTGAGACTTTGAGTGAAGGGTGGCGTATAAATCCAATGATCTCCTCCTCCTCTTCTTCTTCTTCGTCAACCCAATGAGATTCTTAAAAAGTTTTAAACAAAGCACTATTAGGCTCTTCCCAAAGGATCGAGGACCACTTTTTCCCTTTTGGTATCTGTGGGAGTGCTGGGAGCATTTAGGATTGCCAACCTCCAGGTGGGGCCTGGGGAGCGCCTGGAAGCACAACTGATCTCCAGACTACAGAGACCAGACCCCCTGGAGAAACTGGCACGTTTTGGAGGGTGGATCCTACAGTGTCACATCAACAATGAACACCCTCCCCTCCCCAGGTCCCCCCCCCCGGTGAATCTCCAGGAATGTCCTGACCCAGAGAAGCAGAATCCACATACTCATGGATCCCTCCCCTAATCAAATGACACATGTCAGGCAAAAGGGAAAGTGTTCCTGTGCTATATGGGTAACTCTGAGCCCTGTTTCCCAGCCCATCAGCCTTGCCTCGCGCACAGGTGCACAGGATGTCTCTGAGAAAGGAATGATCCAACATCCTCATTTCATAGCAATTTCCTTTCTTCGCTCCAACAAGGATTCTGTTTCCAGCTTCGGCCGTTCCCCAAACAAGTGAAAATAGGCCTGGAGTTTTCATTGCTTTCAGCTCTGTTGGAAACCTCCTCCTGGGCCAATGTCCCCTGGGCGAACTGGTGGCCTGCTTCCTTCTCCCTTCCAGCATCTCCCGTTATCTCCTGTTTATCCCCGCCCTTGATGTTAGGCTATTTCATTTGGCTAGAGCTGCTGAAATCTTATAAATGTCAGCTTTCATTTGAGTAAAAAGCCCAGGAGCACCTTTAAGACTAACAAACTTTATAGTAGCCTGAGCTTTCGAGAAACACAGCTCTCTTCATCAGATGCATGTTGGGTATGAAGAAACTGGCCAGAGATATATAGTTGGTAAAGGGAGCTGAAATCAATGGGATTTAAAAGTTCTTATCATGTCCCCATGGTAAATGGCACTTAATCTAACATGCATGCTTCATCAAACATGTGATCTCGGCAGCATCCAAAGACAAAAGGCGCCTGGAAGAATGAACTGGTTCCATCCTCTCCACCCCACTAGGTAATGCTACCCAATTTATGGCTGCTGTAGAATAGCCACTGCAAATCATTCCCCAGTTTTCCAAATAAATAGACCACTTTCATTTTTGTGCTGCTCGTCCCTACAGACAGCGATGGTGGAAGGAGGAGTAGATGAACAGCACTATTTTGCATTTTTAAAGAGCAAGGGCTGGATTTATTTATTTATTTATTTCCCCCCAACTGCCCTCCCCCAGCAAAGCAGGCTCAGAGTGGTGTGCAACATGGTCATAAAACATCAATGAAAAACAAGTTAAAACCAGTAACAGAGAAATGTACCTGGAGATGGCACAAGAAAAGCCACTAATGGCGCTCTCTCACCGGAGGAGGGGAGGGGGGTGGGAGTGCCAGGCTGGAACCATTGCTGTCCTCAACCAAACACCTGGTGGAACACCTCTGCCTTACAGGCCCTGCGGAACTGTAACAAGCCCTGCAGGGCATGCTTGTTATTTGGCAGAGAGCTTGTTAAGTATGAGACGTAAGTCAGATCTTAACTAGTGATTCAGCTTTATTCCATTCAACAGAAAACCAACACAAGGAACAGAGGAGCAACAGGCTCCCTTTTTAAACTGTCCGGGCTATGGTAACCACGCCCTAAAACAAGTTAATAACCAATAAGAAAAGAAAGATAGCAACCAATAGATTTCGTTCCCTCCGGAACAACTCCAGCTACTCTGATTGGCTTGCTTCGCAGAGCAGCCAATCAGATGGCTCACTTTAGGGTACCTTCACAAGCCTCAAGCTCATACATATTATTTCAATACATAACAGAGTGTCCCCTGGAGCCATCCATCCTGAGCTAAGACAAAAATGTGTGAGCCGGTGGCTAAAAAACTGTGAGCTAGCTCACGCTAACTCAGCTTAAAGGGAACACTGAATCAGTAACATCACTTCTGCGTCTTCACCTGATAATAACATTGCTGAGTCAAGCAACAACTTAACCCCATGCCCAGCGCCCAGATGTCTATCAAAGGTGCTAAGCATGAACTTGGTGGCTCTTACTGTTGCTTAGTGACATTACCATTTTTTGTCATGGGCTCTTGTTCCCCCGAGACATGTCGCTTTAAGCCAAGACTATGAGATGGACCAGGTCTCAGATTCCAAGCTCATAACAATAGGATTTGGGTTTGCTCTGGTGGGGGGAGAGGGAATTGCTTTTCAGAAAACTGCAGTGGTTCTCAGCAGCCCTTTGGGGAAACTTTCCCTCTTTCGGGCTTATTTAGCATACAGAGTTGTTTTGAAGGTGAAATGGCACTGCCTAGTTGCAGATGTGATTGACAGATGTGTCTAGGAAAAGGAAAAAGTCAAAAGAATGCCCTCTAATGCTGAAATGTATTCATATTTAGCCCCTTCCCAATCTGCTGTTTTATTACATTTATTGCTATTGTTCAAATTTCAGAGCACCTTTGAGACATATGTTTAAGGTGGTCCAGAAATCCCATAGATAAACAAATGCCCACGTTTCTATTTATCCTGTTTACCTCCCACGCATGAAGGAGCAAGAACGTTCGACTGAGAACTTTTCACCAAGCTCTGACAACCTACTGTTATTTGTATCTGTTTGAAAAATGCACTTTCGATGGGCGGAAGGCATCCCAGTTTTCTATTTCTCTTGGACAAACTTCCCTCTTACATCAGAAAACCTTGGATGCGATGAAAACATTTTCCAAAGGTTCCATTTGTTTTCTCAGAAACTTCTTTCTTCTCCTTGTCCTGTGTTCCTCTGAAAGCTTCAATAACAGTACCTGAATGTAAATTGAACATATTGCAGAAAGTGATTTTTTTGCCCTTGACTGCAAGTTCACTGTGACTTCATTTCCAGAAAACGTGTGACAAATCCCTCAAGAGCTCTATCTTTTCGACCAGCCAGGTAGTCATAACTGGTTTCCGTGAAACCAAAAAGACCTCAGCTTCCCTTGCCTCTGAAATTATTATCTGGACCACAATGTAGCTTTGCATACCACACCAAAATGGATCTCAGCATATTTTGTGTTGTTTTTATGCACTCCCTTCTACATCTCACCAGAACATAAAAGAATCAGTCCAATACAGTGATGCTTAGTTCAGTGGTGTAACTGATTCCAGGTTAGAAGAAACCAGCTGCCTGGTATAAATCTCTCCGTGTACATAATGTGCTGTCAAGTCACCAGCCAACTCACGGGGTTTTCAAGGCAGGAGATGTTCAGAGGTGATTTGCCATTCGCCTAGCAATCCCAGACTTCCTTGGTGGTCTCCCATCCAAATACTGACCAGGGTTGACCCTGCTTAGCTTCCGAGATCAGGCACGCCTGGGCCATCCAGGTCAGGGTGGTATGAATCTAGGGTGAGGTTATTGGGTATGGCAAGGCTCACCAGCTAAGCAGCTGATGCCCCCTCGAGATCTGAACTTCAAAAAATAGCTGGTATCCAGTTTAAGAGCCTGAGCAGACAAGCCAGAGATTGTTAAGAGTTTGGAAGCTCAGGACCAGCCATGGTGTTAGTACTCGGAATTCAAGGTCTGCTCTGCAGAGGAAGGCAATGGCTCATCTCTTCCCTTGAAAACCCCTGGAGGGGTTCACCACAGGTCAGCAGTGACTTGATAGCAATTGATTCGTCTGTTTTAGATCCCTTGAAGCACGCCATACTCCCCTCCCTGCAACAGACACCCTGTGAGGTAGGCGGGGCTGAGAGAGCTCTCTTGAGAACTGCCCTTGAGAGAACAGCTCTGAGAGAACTGTGACTGACCCAAGGTCACACCAGCAGCTGTTATGTGGAGCAGTGGGGAATCAAACCCGGTTCTCCCAGATTAGAGCTCGTGCTCTTAACCACTACACCAAAACTGGCTCTCTCCTCGTCGCCTTCATGCTGACTTTGGATCACGTATGGATTGGGATTTGCTGGCTTCCCAGATATGTGAGAGCCCAGTTTGGAGGAGAACCGGGGTGCTCGTGGGGAAGGGGCTTCAGCCTACCTGCCCTCAATGCCATTTTCCTTGTTGAAACCACCCTAGGGAGCCGTTATTTGCTCCATTGGAGAACTTATACGTTATGATGGCTACACACACTTTTCCTTCTCCACGTGTGCCATGGTTACACAATCTAAACTGGGGCTCCACACAACTAGGACACGCCCGCCAGACTCTTAAAGACACCACTTCCATTGCAGCACAAATACCTTCCCGAAGAGACCCATCATTTTTTTAATTAAATATTTTTATTTCATTTTTAAACATCTTTGATGTTTCTTAGGAGCTAGGTTCTGACAAACGGGATTTGGACGCTCCAGAGTTTCTACCCTGGAAATCTTGTTGATCTTTTAAGGCACTACTGGACTCAAATCTTGCTCTTCCACCATAGATAGGTCAGGGTAGGGAAAAACCTGGAGATTTTTTGGGGGTGGAGTGTTAAATAGTGGGGTTTAACACTGCAAAGGCGAAGGCAGAGTGATTTCAGCAAGCAGCAGTTTATTGCATCTCAACAGGAATGCCTTACATGGGGCAACAGCCCTAACTACATACCTAAGCCACTCCCTGCCCCCATGCGATTGGTGAGTTCAAATGGCCTCCAGGCTCCAGATTGGCTGGCTGCCCTCAGGAGCCAATCCGCAGGCAGGTTCCAGGATCTTGCCTGCCTTTGTTCTGGGGCTTCAAGCTCCAACTAGGTTGCCTGCCCAGACAAGCCCAGGCCTGCCTCCTTATGTCCAGACATAACATGGAGCCTGGGCGAGGCAGGGGTTGGGGAGGGGCGGACTTCAGCAGCGTACTATGCCAGGGAGTCCATCTCCCAAAGCAGCCATTTTCTCCGGGGGAAATTGATCTCTATTGTCTGGGGACCAATTGTAAAAGTGGGAGATCTCCGGCTACCACCTGGGGGTTGGCAGCCCAGTGTAGACCTGCATAGCTACTCAACTGAAACTATTCCAGAAACTCAATGATTGTTGGGACTGATTCATAAGAGCTGTGATCAAGACAGTATTTGGTATTTTCATTTCAATATACTATTTTAGTATTTTGTAGCACTTTCCTCCTGGCTTTTTCGATTAAACAAAAACCTAAGTGCAAATTGAGAGAGAAAAGAATTACCATGATAACAGTGGAAAAGCTCTGCATGCTTCTGTTTTATCCTGGCATTTATTATTCTAGCCCATCTCAAGCATTATCTAATTTCCCGCAACCTTATTGTCTTCTTTTTCATGCACTTACAAAACATGTGAGCTTTGCCATTAATGGTATGATTCATACGTTTTTATGGATATTTTATTTTACTTAGTTTTATTCGGTTGTTTTAGTGTTGTTACCTGTAAAAGCATTTTTGGGGACTTTTTTTTTTAAATTTAACAGAAATACAGTTAAGGAAGGACGTGACAGCTGTCTGTAAAATTGTGAATGGTGTACGGAGTGGGGACAGAGATCCCCCGCTATTTCGCTAGAACACAGGGACACGCCAAGAAGCTGACTGCAACGGGTTCAAGTCGGAGGAAAAATTTACTTCTTCTTCCACAGTTGATTCATGACATTAGAGAAGAAGAGTTGATGGTTCTACCCCACCCTTCACTACCTGAAGGAGTCTCAGAGCAGCTTACAATCACCTTCCCTTCCTCTCCCCACAACAGACACGCTGTGAGGTAGGTGGGGCTGAGAGAGCTCCGAGAGAGCTGTGACTGGCCCAAGGTCACCCAGCTGGCTTCATGTGGAGTGTTTCTCCAGATCAGAGTCCACTGCTCTTAATCACTACACCACAGCTGGTGGTGGGAAGTGCTGCTGAGTCATAGCTGTCTTAGGGTTTTCAAAGCAAGAGAGGCTTGGAGGTGCTCTGCCATTGCCTGCCTGTGCACAGGGCCGGCTGAAGGTGTTTCTGTGCCCTAGGCAGGGCGCAGATGCCAACTTCCCAGTGGGGCCTGGGGGCAGTGGCAGCAAGTCCCCGCTGGCTGCTGCCATGCCACCCCCGCCTCCTCCCCCCCGAGAGGGGAGGGGGAGGGCAGGCAAGCTGTGCTGCCGCCTCCTGCGCCCTGGCCGGGCATCGTTGTACTGGTGGTGGCAGTGGGGAGGCGGTGGTGGCAGCAGCGGGCACCTGGTGGTGGGGGGGCTTTTCGGGGGGAGCGCTTTTTGGACCCCTGGGGGCTGACACGCCCTGGGCGAGCCAGTGCTGCCTGTGCACGGTGACCCTAGACTTCCTTGGCGGTCTTCCATCCAAATACTAGCCGGAGCTGACCTGCTTAGTTTCTGAGATTGGATGACATCGGGCCATTCAGGGTAGGTTATCATAACAACATAAGACCATAAGAGAAGCCAATGTTGGATCAGGCCAATAGCCCATCCAGTCCAACACTCTGTCACATAATGGCCAAAAATACCAGGTGCCATCAGGAGGTCCAGCAGTGGGACCAGGACACTAGAAGCCCTCCCACAGTTGACCCCACCCCCTCAAGCACCAAGAATACAGAGCCTCACTTGCCCCAGAGTCCCTATCCATACCTTGTGGCTAATAGCCACTGATGGACCTCTGCTCCATATATTTATCTAATTCCCTCTTGAAGTTGTCCATGCTTGTAGCTGTCGCTACCTCCTGTGGTGGTGAATTCCAAGTGTTAATCACTCTTTATGTGAAGAAGTACTTCCTTTTATTCATTCTAACCCAACCGCTCAGCAATTTCATTGAGTGCCCACAAGTACTTGTATTGTGAAAAAGGGAGAAAAGTACCTCTTTCTCTACCTGTTCTATCCCATGCATTATCTTATAAACCTTGATCATGTCACCCTCAGTCTTCGTTTCTCCAAGCTAAAGAGCCCCAAGCACCTCAACCTTTCTTCATAGGGAAAGTGTTCCTACCCTTTTATCATTCTTGTTGCCCTTTTCTGCACTTTCCCCAAAGCTATAATATCCTTTTTAAGGTATGGTGACCAAAACTGTATACAGTACTCCAAATGAGGTTGCACCATTGATTTATATAGGGGCATTATGATATCGGCTGATCTGTTTTCAATACCCTTCCTAATAACCCCTAGCATAACATTGGCCTTTTTTATTGCAGTCACACACCGTCTTGACATTTTCAGTGAGTTATCTACTATGACTCCAAGATCTCTCTCTTTGTCAGTCTCTGACAGTTTGGACCCCATCAACGTGTATTTATAGTTGGGAATTTTGGCTCCAATGTGCATCACCTTGCACATAGCCACATTGAACCCCATTTACCATGTTGATGCCCACTTGCCCATCCTCTTCAGATACCTTTGGAGTGCCTCACAATCCTCCCTGGTTTTCACCACCCTGAACAACTTCGTATCATCCGCAAATTTAGCCGCTTCACTGTTTACTCCCAACTCCAAATCATTAATGATTGGAGCATTGGACCCAGTACTGATCCCTGCAGTACCCCACTGCTTACCACCCTCCACTGATTTTTAGTTGCTATGAAAGGTGGCAATGGACACTAAATGACATGGCTTTAAAACCAGACTAGAGAAAGCGGGGATGTGTGCGTGTGATCTGGACCAATTAGGCAGGCTAGCTTAATGGAACCTCCATCTTCAGAGGCAGTAAGCCTCTAAATATCAGACATAAATGGAGAACAGTTGCCTTCGCAGCATGCTTCTGTGAAAAATAAGAGCCAGTGTAGTGTATTGGTTAAGCACAAAGGTATTTGGGAGAACCAGGTTCAGAGACCCTCTCTGCCATGGAAGCTTTCAGGGTGACCTTGGGCTACTCTCTCTTTCTCTCTCTATAGGTATTCTTAGAAAAATATAGTTAAGCAGAGATGAAATCAGCAGAGCAATGAATGAGAGACTGAGTCCATGTGGTATGTTCGTAAAATAGAAAAAAACTTTATTAGAAAGCTAACATGGGGAAAAAAGGTAAACAGGATGCAAATAACAAACATTCAATTCCTACAGCTTTAAGCTATGAAGATTCAACAGGAATGGCGTCTCCTTCCTTCACCAAAGGGAACATCATGGTAGTTGTCATGATAAAAAGGAAGAGGGGGAAATTATGCTGTAAGCCGCATGAGGTTCCCACTGGGGAGAAAAGCAGGCTGTAAATACCTAAACAAATCCTATTGTACCACTTGCTTGGATTCTAACCCCATTGGGGTGGGTTTAGTTAAATTAAGGGCTGTTATATAGAGGATGGTGTGGAGTTGTTTCCTGTTGTCCCAGAAGGTCAGACCAGAACCAACAGGTTGAAATTACATCAAAAGCATTTTCGGCTAAATATTAGGGAGAACTTCCTGATAGTTAGAACGGTTCCTCAGTGGAACAGTCTTCCTTGGGAGGTGGTGGGCTCTCCTTTGGAAATTTTCAAACAGAGGCTAGATGGCCATCTGACAGCAATGTGGATTCTGTGAACTTAGGTAGATCATGAGAGGGAGGGCAGGAAGGGTTGCCTCAGTGCTTAGCTCTTGTGGCCCTTTCTTACATGCCCAGGGAAATGCTGCTTGCCACTTTGGGATCAGGAAGCAATTCTTCTCCAGGCCAGTTTGGCCAGGGGTCCTGGAGGTTTTTTTGGTTTTTTTCATCTTCTGGGCATGGAAGTGAGGTCACTGGGGGTGTGGGGGTGTGGTATTTGTGAATTTCCTGCCTTGTGCAGGGGGTTGGACTAGATGACCCTGGGGGTCCCTTCCAACTCTATGATTCTAAGTCCGTTTCCTCTGTTACAGCAGATGAAGCCCAAACCAGCCAATAATGATAGAGAATACCATTTTGCCTTTATCAATCCAATAGTATCTGCTTTCCTGGAAATATTAGATTAATCCAGTATCTTGTTGTGATGGAAAGTGCTGCTGTCAAGTTGCAGCTGACTTATGGGCGACCCCACAGGGTTTTCAAGCCAAGAGACATTCGGAGGTGGTTTCCCATTGCCAGCTTCTGCGTAGCAACCCTGGTGGTATACGGTGGTCTCACATCCAAATACTAACCAGGGCCACCCCTGCTTGGCTCCCAAGATCTGACAGGAACAGTCTAGCCGGGGTCATCCAGGTCATGGCAACCCAATATTTACATTTTATTTCATTTACTATTTGATTGAGTTATTTCCTTAACTTCCAGTGCCCTTCATGATACATTACCTATTTTAATTGAGGACAAAACAGAGTTTGCAGAGGATGCGATCCACCAGCAGCTGAAACTGCAGGATTGACCTACCAGCCCTACTGATGTCAAAAGACTGAACTATTTCATACAGTTTGTAAATTGCATTTTGGGCCACTCCGAGCCCTTTGATATATATTAGTCTATCCCCGGCCAGATTAATACCACACAGTGAGTGATCTGCAAGGTTAAATTGCTTTTAATTTTAGCTTAATTATCTGCAGAAGCACAAATAACTAACAGCATCGATCTGAACTTGGCACCAAAAGCAGGTTTCCAAATGGCAAGGCATATTAAGAGATCGAACTATTAAAGGCGGATAATGAGCAAAATAATTATGTGTTTCCAAGCCGTAAAAGGTTAGACTTTAAAGTTGTCACAGTGCATAAGCGCAGAAAGATTTAATCCCGCTCTTAATAAAATATTTATACGATAATGCACTTTAATCAAAACAGCCGCAATTAATTTAGAGGTGGAGGGGGGGATATATTGCCCTGACTTCCTGTCCTGGATTTTCAGAGACGGATAGAGCTTTAGCAGGATGTACATTTTCTTACTGAATAATGGATGGCACCCAGTTGTATGCTTTTAAAGTGCAGCCTAGCTTGGGATAAATTGGCATGGCCATAAACAGCCACGTAGGATAAATTCCTCTGGCCCTGTATAATCTCACACGTAAGAACTGGCATAGCAGCCATTGTTATGTTATGGTAGTTGCTGGGAGGAAAAAAATGGGGAAGTAATCTATAGCAGCAACAGGGGGAAATTTTCCTAGCGTTTGTTCTCCACCTTGAAATTTCCTACATTAGCTTCCCAGAAACCCTTGGCTAACCGCTAGCTCTTTGGTTCACGTTGGGCAGGTTCCAGCGAGCCAGTTGTACTCATAAGATGCTTATATATATATACCTTAAACGGTAAAGAATAGATACTTTATATGAAGAGATGAAGAGTAGGTCTTTATACCCCGCTTTTCTCTACCTTAAGTCTTAAAACAGCTTACAATCACCTTTTCCTTCCTCTCCCCACAGCAGGCACCTTGTGAGGTAGGTGGGGCTGAGAGAGATCTGAGAGAACTGTGACTGGTTACCCAGCAGGCTTCATGTGGAGGAGAGGGGAATCAAACCCGGCTCTCCAGATTAGAGTCCACCGCTCTTCACCACTGCACCAAAAAAGTTTCCCCCTTTCTACTAAAACAGGTGGCTCACGGAACTATTAAAAACTTACAGCACAAAAAGCCAGTGGTCCAGTCCAAGGAGAAGCAAGACAAACACCAGCCTAATGCCACCAAAAGACAGTTATTAGCTGGAGCTGAAAAACTGATGTGTGATGAATAGGAATATAGGTGCCACTGGAGAAAAGGCCCTGTGCTCTGTGGCCTCCAACTTCACCTCACCTCACCTCACCTCTGAAGATGTGGCACATTGAGGAGGTATATAGCAAGCACCTGGTTACAAAACAAACCGGCGTGCGCACCTGCCATCTCAAGCAGGCAATGAAGGAAATTTAGGAGTTACACACAGTTGGTTTCGGTTTCGGCGTCGCGAATGGCGGCCGCTTCTCGGGACGCTCCCGGAGGCGGTTAGCCCACGCGCAGTTAGGGGGGGTCTTCGCATGTGCGAAAGACCCTAGTGAGCCTTAGGCAAAGGCTCCGAACCGGGGGCGCTTGGGGAGTAGCCTCTTTGCCGGCAGACAGCCGGGAAATTGAGGCTTTCTCCCCGCCCCAATCGGCCCCGCTGCGGCGTGCCCGTAATGGGACTTAGCGGCGCCACCGATTTCCAGGAGTGAAGACAGCGCTATGGTTTAAAATAAAAAGAAGAAGTAGCATCGAATCGTGAGTTGAAGATCTATTTTGAAGCGTAAATCGGAGCCCCCCTGCATGCGTATAAGCGTTGGGAGGAGGGAGGAGTTCCCACCCCCTTTGAGAAGCAAGATCTACAAAGGGAGCGCGAAGGGGGGCTGAGAGAAAAAAGTGTTGGTGAAAGTACCGTTGGGGTTGCATGGAAGACTGCGATCATCTTAGCTTCCTGGGGGATGCGGCACGAACTTTTTAAAAGTAAACAAAAAAACAAAATGTCGATAATGGAAAAAGTCCTGCAGACACCGGAAGAGAAGAGAGGAGGGACTTCCGGTCCAGACAGCCCCCCCCAAGAGCTTGCTGTCAATCAACAGGAAAAGGAGATGCTGTGCCCCCTGCTGGAACAATTGCAGAAAATCAACGAAACTCTGTTTAAAATGGATAGTGTTCTCATCAGTCGACAGAAACAGATATCGGAAACAACTAGAAAGATGATGGAGATCGAACAGAAATCGAATCTGATTCTAGGTTTCCAGGGCGTTAAAGAAGAAGAGAAAGAAGATCTCGGATTTACCTTGACAAATGTCTTGGCACCCCTAACTGGCAGTGAAGCGATAAAATTAAAAGAAGAGGTGGATGAGGCTCCCAAAGCCTATTCCGCTTTTATAAAAGAGAATATTCTGCCAGTAGAAGGGGATGTTGAGCATAGCAAGCGACAAACTGGAGATCTAATTTCATCTGAAGAGTTTATGGAGCCCTGGAAGCTTGAAGGCCAGAAGTTTAAGGAAAAAGAGAAAAGAAAGAAGAAGGATTTCATCTTCAAAATACAGAAACTTCTGAAGAGACACGCCAGCAGGGAGGAAGATGCAGTATTCAAAACTGGGACAAGTGAAGAAGACAGCAGCCCAGGGGAAAGTGGTGATGGAACGGAAGACTTCAAAGTTAAAATGGACTCAATCCATAACTGGAAGAGATTTAAAAAGAAGATACTTTGAGGACTGTTCGTGTAACATCTGGAAGGAGCTGTTTAATTACTAACCCCAATGGACTTTACTAACTGCATTAACAGAGTGACTTTGGACTTTGCAATAGTTAAAAAGAAGATCTTCTAACCATGATAGATGCCAAAATTGGTATTGGTTATTAACCTAAACTAACCCTCACTAACAGGAAAAATTTCACTCCATCTTTTTCTTTCTCCATCTGTCTACCCTTCCCGTTTCTTATAAAAAGAATAAAATTCTCTCTTTTTAAAGAGAGTTTTACAAAAAAAAAAAAAAAAAAAAAGGAGTTACACACAGTTAAACGATGCAGAATCAGGAAGTTCTACCCATGGCCGGATCGCCCATTGGGCGAACTAGGTACTCGCCTAGGACACGCCGGCCTCAGGGGCACCAAATGGCACCCCACTCCCCCCCGAAAAGTGCCCCCCGCCGCCCTAACCGGGCGCCTGCCGCCGCTAGACCCCCGCCTCCTTCCCGGCTTTCCTGGGGCCCTGGAGCCCCAGGAAAGCCAGCGCTGGGAGGGAGGAGGCGGCAGCTAGACCCCGCCCCTTCCTGGGGACCCCGCAGCCGCGGAGCCCGGGAAAGCCGGCGCTGGGAGGGAGGGGCGGTGGCTAGACCCCCGCCCCTTCCCTGGCTTTCCTGGGGGCCCCGCAGATGCGGAGCCTCCAGGAAAGCTAGCGCTCCGCCGCCGCTCCCCAGTCTCCAGGCCCCACCGGGAGGTTGGCATCCCCAGTGGGGGTCCCCCAGGCTGTCCTGCCTAGGGCGCCCAGACACCTGGAGCCAGCCCTGGTTCTACCTATCAGCTCACTGATCTGTAGGATTGCTCCGGTCTTGCAAATGGCGGGCTGTGGCTTCCTTGACTGAATCAATGCATCTCCTCTTTTACTTCTGTCGTTATCGTCTTTTCCCATGACCCTTATATCAGGACTGTCCTATTGGCAGATCTTGCAGATTGCTTGGAAATATCACCTACAGTCATCCTGTGTCCCCTCCCCCACCCATAGGTGCCATCAATGGGAATAGCTACTGGGGACGTTCAAAGCAAGCTCTACCATGCCTGGTAATCCGCTTGGCCAGCAAACTGGTGTCATTCCTGGAACCGCATTCCTTCTGGGAAACTTCTCAAAGCAAACCACACCAGCTGTGCCAAAATCCCAGGCAAACCCTTTCCCCCGTACGCCTTGCCTGCCCAATCTTTACCTTTATTCCTATTTAATTTCTTGCAGAGAATGTATATATTTGCACCCTGCTATTTTAGCACTTCGTCGGCAAAATGTTTCTTTTTAGGGAGAAGGGGGGGAATGCTGAGTTGGCTTTTTCTCGTGGAGTTCAGATGAAAAGCTTCAATGAGCCATCATTGATTGGAGCGGCTTCTGTTGCCTTCGGTTTCGCCAGATGTTCCCTAATTAACTATCTGTCATGTTTTTTTTTAAGAAGAGACATTTCCTCTAAATGAAACATAGTGTATGCTTCATGTCTTGTTCCCCGCTTCCCCCAGCTTGGGTGAAATAGGCCAACAGACCCCATTCCAGCACTCAGGCGGTTCTTGCTGGAAGACAAAACTCGCCACCAAAAGCTCAGTCCCTTTTATAATTACGTGCAACCATTTCAGAATCACTGTAGCAAGTTCCAAGTGGTCCATTTTAAACTTGGCATTGGAAGCCTTGGGGGGGATAAGAAGTAACAGTAGTAATATTTTATCCAGGTTAGCAATGGGGCTTCTCTGACCTGAGCCAGTTTGGTGTAGTGGTTAAGTGCGCAGACTCTAATCTGGGAGAACGGGGTTTGATTCCCCACTCCTCGACTTGCAGCTGCTGGATGACTTTGGGCAAGCCATAGTTCTGGCACAGCTGTTCTTGAAAAAGAGCAGTTTCTGTCAGAGCTCTCTCAGCCCCACCTACCTCACAGGGTGTCTGTTGTGGGGAGGGGAAGGGAAAGGAGTTTGTAAGCTGCTCTGAGACTCCTTCTTCTCTTCTGGATGACCCAGGCTGGCCCAGTCTTGTCATATCTTGAAAGCTAAGAAGGGTCGGGCCTGGTTAGTACTCAGATGGGAGACCATCAAGGAAGTCCAGGGTTGCTTTGCAGAGGCAGCAATGTGACTGTTTGATGCAGTAGTCCTGGGGAACAAGTCATATTCATGGAAGGCAAAAACTATGTTTCCCATTGCAAAAACAGAGCTTGGAGATAAGAACCAGCACCTGCAATGGAAAGCTGCTTGATTGTTATTTTACTTATTTAAAACATTTTATGCCACCTTTCCAACCAAATAGGGTCCCAAAGGTGGCAAACAAGAAAACATTTGAAAATTAAAACATCATTTAAAATATATATATAAAATAATTCCGTAAAAACATATAAACACACAACACCAAAACCAGGGAGGAGGGCCAATAACGTTTACTGGGGTTATGCCAATATGATGACTGTCAACATGTCATAGGACTTTCAATGTCAGTTTTGCATAGCCATTGGGACACCACTTCTCCACTCGCCCAGAGTGCCTACCACTCCTCTACATCTCTGTCTCTCTCTCTCTCTCTCAAGTTCAGAGTTACAAGGAGGTCAGCCCATCCCATGCTACCCTTCTCATCTCTTTTAAAAGAGAGAGAGCGAGAGAGAGAGCCACAACCATTTCATCTCTCAGGTCTTCTCTCTCACTCACAGACACAGCAGCAGCTAGGGTAGCCCAGCGCCCTTTAAGAACAGGACCTCACTCAAACCCTTCACTGAATTATTGGGTTTGGGGGCGCATACACTGTTCCATTCACATGCTGCCATCATTTTTTTCAAATCCTAAACGTGTATAGACTGAGACCTTCACTGGTGTTTGTATGTGTGTTTCTTTCCCTGAGGCAGGCACACAACCCACAGGGCGAAACAGAAGTTGACTTTTATTTATGATTTGAACATAACACTTAAGAAAGTACGGTAGAAGTAACAACCTTGTTTTTACCTTGAATGTTTTAACTGTTTCCCTAATCCAGTACCTTGGATCTTATGTTATAAAGTGACTCTTTTTAGTCAGATAGCTTTAAGCTGATCTTCACCTCAGCTGCACTCAATCAGACATCCTCCTTTTCCCTCTCAACTCCCCAACTGCCAACTCTCAACTGCTCCCTTAACTGCTGTTCTCCAGCTGTCTCTCCCCAACAGTCAGCCCCCTTTGGTTGCTCTTAGGGAGAGCTGGAACTTAACCTATCCGTCACACCGATCTATGTTAGGCTCAGGGCAGGCTCCCCAAGTTATGTTAGATAAGAATGCTTCTCCCCTGTATAAAAGCTTCTGGGTCAGTTCTAGGATCTGATCAACAAAAGGATTTGACTCCCTGCCATTGCCTAATTCCTACCTCCCGTTTCCCCATCCTAACTTTGCTAGGAACCTACCCTGCATTCCCAAGCTTTCTCATGCTCCTTAGACCAAGGGTGTCAAACATGCTGATCAGACCCCCGGAGGGCTTCTGTCAGGCCTGCAGGGGAACTGGCTGTCTTCTGCTTCGTCATCATAAGTTTGCAGCTTACAGATACACACCTGAACAGCATACTCAAGATTGCAACAGCACAGACATTTGGATGCAGTAATTCAGAGCAAGAGGTGTCAGTTATCAGACACTGTTAAATAAACAAAATATTGCAAGAGTGCTAATGTTCTAAGAATGTTTTTATCTTAAGTAAAAGAAAACTCCATTTGTGTTTGTGTCCTTTATAAAGTTTATCTCTCCGCTACCCGGCATTACATTTTATGACACACGTGGCCCGGCCCAACAACGTCTCATTTATGTCAGATCTGGCCCTCGTAACAAATGAGTTCGATACCCCTGCCTTAGACTGTGTCACTGCAAGGTGCTCTCACTGGAACAGAAATACAATCTGGGGTAATGGTTACAGTGTTGGACCAGGGCAAGCCGGGCTCCAGTGCCCATGGTGCCACGAAGCTCTCTGGATGACGTGGGGCCAGTCACTCTTTCTTTTAGATTAACCAACCTCAAAGGTTCTTATGAGGATAAAACAAAGACAGGGAAAACCAGGTATAGGGCTCTGAGGAACAGCAGGATAAAAATGTGATCAGTAGACTGGATTGTGACCCATTTTAATGATCCAAAAGCAACCTACGATGAAAAAGAAACTTTTCAGTGGCTTTAGTGATCTGGCCTTTGGCATCACACAGAGCCATCTAATCTGTAGTTTGATTTGTGGTGTACTTTTGCTTCCATTTTGCATTTTGGTGCGTGGACGCACACAAATCGGCCAAGAGTCTCCCCACGTTGATGTGGGGGGGAAATGGTCATGAGCAATGTTCCCTCTAAGCTGTGGAGTCTTGTGAGCAAGGATTCTGCTTTGTGAGCGACTGGCATTAAAGTTGTGAGCAAGCAATTCAGCTACTGCATAAATTAGTCTGCTCTGGAGCCATCCTTCCTGAGCTGAGACAAAAATGTGTGAGCCGGAGGCTAAAACACTGTGAGCTAGCTCACACAAACTCAGCTTGGAGGGAACACTGGTCGTGAGGTTTTATTGGCAGGCCCGGTAGAAACAAGAATAAAATGGATTCGTTTGCCACTAAAGCAATCGCAATGCATAAGGTCTCTCTGGCTGTTCATTAATGGGAAGGGGATCAAACCATTAATGCTTTCAGTAGTTTAAAGCTAATAGGCGGCTTGTTAAATTCTCTTCAGAAGACACTAAGTAAACCTCTGCCTCTAGCCTCTGTCAAACATCAGAACTGCTTTGTCAGAGGATTTGTGACAAGTTAATTACAGAGATAGCAAATCTCTATGGAAATGAATATTCAGATTTCCCCCACAAAAAAGTGTTCAGTTCAGGGAGCGTATTTCGGTTTTGAATGCTATGTTGTTAGCTCTCCCCTGCACACACACAAGAACACACCTAAACACAGTCTCTCAACGTAAAACTTTTTGTATCATCTTATTGAGTGAAAACATATGCTCTGACGTGATAGAAATGGCTGGAAGATACACTACACCAAAGAGCCAGTTTGGTGTAGTGGTTAGGAGAGTAGACTCTAATCTGGGAGAAATGGGTTTGATTCCCCACTCCTTCACATGCAGCTGTTGGTATGACCTTGGGTCAGTCACAGCTCTTTCAGAGCTGTTCTAGAAACAGCAGTTCTCGAAAGAGCTCTCCCAGCCCCACCTGCCTTACAGGGTGTTTGTTGTGGGGAAGGGAAGGGAAAGGAGATTGTAAGCCGCTCTGAGACTCCTTCAGGTAGTGAAGAATGGGGTATAAATCCAATCTCCTCCTCCTCCTCCTCCTCCTCCTCTTCTTCTTTGAAGGCAAGAAATTGCAAGTAGATAAAAGGTATCGCTTCAGTGGGAAGGTAAGAGTGTTCCATGTGCCTTGGCGTCTGGTCATGCTGGCCACATGACCATGGAAACATCTTCGGACAGCGCTGGCTCTTTGGCTTGGAAATGGAGATGAGCACCGCCCCCGAGAGTCGGATTCGACTAGCTCTCGAGCAAGGGAAACCATTAGCTTTACTCAGCATATGAGTAGCAGTCCGGAGTCTGCAAAAGAAGGGTCTCCCATTGAAAGCAGGGAGTCATATGTGCATAGACTTCTTCACATACATATCAATGAATGTAGATTCAGGTGGGTAGCTGTGTTGGTCTGAAGCAACAGAACAAAGTTTGAGTCCTGTGGCACCTTTAAGACTAACACAGTTTAATTCTGGGTATAAACTTTCGTGGGCATGTATCTGGTGTGCATGCACATGAAGGCTTATACCCAGAATTAAACTTAGTTGGTCTTAAAGGTGTCACTGGACTCAGACTTTGTTCTATATTCCAGTGAATGGAGTAGGCACCAGGAATGAAACTTGCCTCTCTGATTCTGCTCCCTGGTCTGTGTGAGCTATGTACTCACTTGTCCCCTTACACCTACCCCCTTGCCTGCTGCATTCACTCACCTGTCCATTTACCTGTTCAGCTCCTCACTTACCCCTTGCCTGTTACATTCACTCAGCTATCCCCTGACCCATTGCACCTGCTGATCTATCCCCTCTCCTGTTAAACATTTACCTGTTGCATCTGCTCACCCACCTCCTTGCCTGCCAGGGCTTTTTGTAGCAGGAACTCATTTGCGTATTAGGTGACATACCCTTAATGTAGCCAATCCTCCAAGAGCTTACAGAGCTCTTCTTACAGGGGCTACTGTAAGCTCTTGGAGGATTGGCTACATCAGGGGTGTGTTACCTAATATGCAACGGAGTTCCTGCTACAAAAGAGCCCTGCCTGTGGCATTGCTCACCAATGCACTTACCTGTTGCCTCCACTTATCTACCTCTTTCCTCGTTGCATCCCCGCTTACTGATGACTACTCTCTTGGACAGATGCCTTGATTTAGACACTAATTTGTGAAGAACCATGTTTTGGAGCATCCCAGATAATGCCCCTCACGTCCCAGAGGACTGTCGGGACTGATCACTGACAGGTTTGAATTTTCAGGTGTTAGACTGGGGGGCCTTTTGGTCTCATCCCATGGTGTAAGTTCTGTGGCACCCTGGCTCATTGGTAAAGCATCTGCATTGCATATGGAAGGGCGCAGGTTCAATCTCTAGCATTTCCAGTTAAAAAAAGGGGATCAGATCATAGGTGATGTAAAAGGCCTCTGCCTGACACCTCGGGGAGCGACTGCCAGTCAGAGCAGGCAGTCCTGACCATGATAGATCCAGGGTCTGACTTTGCGTAAGGCAAGCTTCATGCGTTTATGTGAAAAATGGGAGGAAGCGTTCCAACTTACTGAACCAAAATGCTCTTTGGCGATTCCTCCGGAGCGCACACATTTTGTTTCCTTGTAATGGCACAGGCATGCTTCTTAGAGTGCTCTTAAGCACATTGTGAAAAGCCTGGGGCAGGCTGACCCAGACTGTGATGTATTGTGCTCGCGGTGAAGAGCTAATAATACCAGACTCCCACTGGGTGCCCCTGTCAACGCATTGACAACCAGGCCTGTCAACAGCCTGATCAAGTTGCTTTCTAGTTGGCCTCGAAAAGGCCTGAGCGAAACAGGGGCACCGAAAACAGGAGCAGTGTGATTTTTGGAAGGGCTGGCAGGTGGGCAATTCCTCACAGCGCTTTCTGTCGTTGCGCGCATTGTACCAGGCCAAACAGTGGCTAAAACTCTGTGCGGTCTTTTGTCCGTGTCGTACTTTTTACTCATGGGCATTGGAAATCTTGATTCAGAGAGGAGCCTGAGGAGGAGGTGAGGCCCCAGACATGTCTGACTTTGAACGGATGCTGATTCCTTCTCTCGGACGGTGAGGAGAGAGGCCCTGGCTGTTCAGGGGTGACTTTGCTGTCAGAACGGCGCTGCCCCCAAGTTATTTGAATGTGGTTTTGGGCTGCACTTTCCTCTCCCAGTGCAGCGAGTGCTAGATGCAGAATCGCCCACTAACTAACTAGCACAGCTGTCCCTCTGGAATTTTCTAAACTCTTCATGGCTATGTCTTCTTCAGCGACCTTCATGGCTATGTCAATTTGAACCAGAGCCTCCCAGGTCCTCCTCTGACATTTTAACCACTATACCTTTTATATTTACCATCTGATAATGGTCTGTAGCCATACATGTGTTAGGTGATATCACAGAGTTGCCAATCTCCAGGTGGGGCCTGAAGAGCTCCTGGTATTACAACTGATCTCTATATGACAGATATCAGTTCCCCTGGAGAAAATGGTGGATTTTCAGGGTGGACTCTCTGGCATCACATCCTTGCTGAGGTCCTTCCTCTCCCCCAGCCCTTCCTCCCCCAGGCTCCACCCCCAAAATCTCCGGGTATTTCCCAGCCTAGAGCTGGCAACCCTAATTTTGCTCCCCAAGCGACAACCGAATGGACCGCTAACCCACTCTGCTCCCATCCTTATGAGGAGAGTCGGCCCAGACTTTTGCTTTGCAACCATGACTACCGGAAACAGCAAAATGTATTGACATACTTCTGTTCTGAAATGTTTTATTAGTAAGAAAGAAAACAAACAGTTGACATGACAGAACGGATATAACCTATACAAACAACAAAAGAAAAGAAAAAAAAAGAGAACACACATATGTATATAAAACAAAATGGGGGGGGAAGGCTTCCGATTTTCTCTATGGCAAATATAGGCTTAATTACATAATTTTCTCTTGCTCTGGGCATAGAATAAAAAGCTCTCTTTTTTGTATTATCTAGACTTCTGATTCTCGAAAACCACAAATCATCAACTCATTATTATCTATTTCATGCAAAAAGTCAATAAGAAGTTTCCAATCAGTAATAAACAAATTAGTTTTCTTTTCCCTCATAAATGCAGTAAGTTTGGCCATGGCTGCGAGTTCCAGCATCTTCTCCAACCGTTCTTCTCTGGTAGGTAATTTGTCAGACCCTTCCATTTTTGTGCGTAAAGTAGTCTCACGGCTGTAGTCATACAGGTTGAGTTCAGACTGGCAGTTTGAAGCACGAGGGAGTCGTGGCAAAAAGGACCAGTCACACTGCGCGGATTGATGCGGGATCATACCGGGGAGGATATGCAAGGGAGCGGTCACACTGTTGGCCCGCCCCTGGTGGAGGCGTGGCTGTAAGGTGCGGCTTTATTTTTTTGTAACCCAGAGATATGCACTTATGGGCATAAGCACATAAGCACACTGTTAAGTATGGAAAACTCAACAACGATCTGATTTCAGCAAATGATTTCAGCTTTATTTGTAACAGCAAACTCCAACTCAGAACGCCAACAAACAAGTGGAGCACAGCTCCCTTTTTAAACTGTCCCGGGCTTTCAAAGCCACACCCATTGCCAGATAAGAACCAATAACAATGCAGGGAGAAAGGCCAATCAGGACCGTTCCCTCTTAGATACATTATCACATAGTGATTGGGTATTTACAGAAGTTTCTCAGAAACTAGCCAATGGTAATGCGACAGATGAAGGAGCCACATTCAGTTCGAAGCTTAGCATAGCAAGACATAGGCAAGATTCACAGTACAATACATAACACACACAATAAAAAATCGCGGCTTTTAGCATTCACACTTTGTTGGTGTGGGATGGATGCGGGATACACACGCTTTCCAGGGTTTGCTACCACTTTCACCAGGTATCTTTTAAACTCGGGAGGGAAGCATTACAAGACGCTGGGGAACGCCGGACAGATGTGCCTGTGTGAACAGCCCCTTTAATCTGTTTGTGAAACGTTGCTGAAACGTGCCTATCTCGGGGCAAACTGCCAGTCTGAACTCGGCCACAGAGAAACAAAGTTCCATGACTCTTTTCCAATTCCTTGTCCATTAACCCCAAAAGAAAAGACTCTGGTTTCAATTGCACATTAGTCTTTAAAATCTTCTGTCTTACTAGCAGTATTTGGAACCAGAACTTTTTAGCTTTCTTACATGTCCACCACATATGATACAATATCCCTTCATGTTGTTCAGATTTCCAACATATACTAGAAGTACCTTTATACATTCTGATCAGTTTCTCTGGAGACATATCCCAACGGTACATCATCATATAAAAATTTTCTCTATGGTTAGAGTTTAATACAAATTTCAGTTCCTTTAACCATATATTTTCCCATTTTTCCATTCAAATATCATATCTGAAGCTTTTAGCCCATTTTATCATGCATTCTTTCACTTGTTCTTCCTCAGTCTTAAGAATTTATACATAAATTCAACAAGAACGTACGCATTTTGGCAATAAGATGTTCATAGTTCGTACATAATTCTTTTTCAAATTCAGACTTAGATTGTTCAGAATCTAAATACCTTTTGTCTACTTTAAACCTTTCCACAATTTGTAAATATGAAAACCAATGGCAAGTATAACCTTCTGTGGATAAATCTTCTCTCGATTTTAGTTTATCTTCACCTTGTTGTATTTCTACCGTATCACAATATGTTAACCATTTATGCAAACTTGTCATTTCTCTCCTAAAATGAGCTTCTTGTGGGGATAGCTTCACGGGTATTTTCAGACAGATCCTAGTTTGGCATTTATTCTATATTCTTAAAATGGCATATCTAACATAATGGTTATTAAATTCTGCATTATTATTGACATATTTCTGAAGCATGAACTTTTGTTAATTCCTTCGGTATGTAGAATAACACGAGAGGCTTGGTAGCAGGGTTTAATAATCTATCCCTAAGCAAAGCATTTCTCTTCAAACACAGTCTAGGCTTGCAGAACAAAGTCTGAGTCCAGTGGCACCTTTAAGACCAACAAAGTTTTATTCATGGTATAAGCTTTTATGTGCATGCACACTTCCTCGGATGCAATGAAATGGAAATTACCAGTCCATAATATAGGTAGAGGCTGAGGGTGAGCAGTAAATTAGCATACAACATGATGAATTGCTACCGTTTGTTTGGGTTTAAGGGGGGGGACACATAGTGAAGGAAATAATAAATATGTTAAAATTGGAGATTGATGGGCAGATGTATCCAGACCTCAACCTTCCAGGACATTCAATGGGTGACCTCAAAGTAGCTGCTTTATTAAAAAGGAACTCCAGGAACAGACTAGAAAGGGGAATTGCTGAGCTGCAAGTTATTACAACACTCAGAACAATGGAATCCCCAGGACTTAACAGGGATATTGGTTTGTTATCTCACTGTATATGCTAACCTCCTTCAGCCCTTATATCTGTATTCTCACCAATCCTCCAGAAGTGCCATACGTCCTCTTTATTTTATTTCTTATTTGGAATAATAATTAGAATAGTAGATTGTAACATAACGTAATGAACAGGAGAATGTAATGTAATTTGGAATGTATATCTCTGTTCTGGGGACAGGGGAGATAACTCTACACAGCCAATCACCCCACTTCAAAGAAGAAGATGCTGTAAGGTCATCTCCATGCTTGAGAGGAGATGGATGGAGCATAATGGCAGGGTCTCAGTTAATGACTCTCAGCATTCCACAATTAATGACACATCTGCCCATCAGTCTCCAATTCTGACATACATATTTCCTTCACTATGTTTTCCCCTTGGAACTGAACCCAAACAAATGGTAACCATATAAACCAAGCTTGTTATTCCTGTTTAGTCCTTGAATCTGTTAAACACCTTCATTATGTTGTATGCTAATTTACTATATGTAAAAAGGTAAAGGTTCCCTTGCTTGAAAGCCAGTCGAATCCGACTCTAGGGTTGCAGTGCTCATCTCCGTTTCAGATCCGAAGAGCCAGCACTGTCCGAAGACGTTTCCGTGGTCATGTGGCCAGCATGACTAAACACCAAGGCACACGGAACGCTGTTACCTTCCCCACCGAAGTGGTACCTATTGATCTACTTGCAATTTCTTGCTTTCGAACTGCTAGGTTGGCAGGAGCTGGAACTAGAGACGGGAGCTCACTCCGTCATGTGGCACTCTCGGGTCTCGAAGTGCTGAACTACTGACCATCCGCAGCCTGCAGTTCAGCGTCTTAACCACTTGAGCCACCGCAGCCATACTATATGTATGGACTGGTAATTTCCATTTCATTGTATCTGAAGAAGTGTGCATGCACATGAAAGCTTACACTTTTGGTTTTTTTGACCGCTTACACCTTGAATAAAACTTTGCTGGTCTTAAAGGTGCCCCTGGACTCAAACTGTGTTCTGCTGCCTCAGACCAACTCGGCTACCCACCTAAATCTAGGTTTGGACATCCTTTCTGCTAAAGCCAAACTTTCGTTGTTTCTCCCCCCTCCACCACCACCACAAGTACACATGCAGACTTCCATTATTTTCTGCTTTCTTTTTTCTTCCCTATTGAGCTAACAGAAAAGTTCTCAAAAATAATTGAGGTCAAGGAGGCAGCCGTTTCTGCGGCCATTAGTGGAGTGTAGTCATGACCTGGAAAATGAATCTATTTCCAAATATCAAAGGTTGAAGACAGAGTTTATGTGGGTTTGAAAATATTTATTGGTGGCTGGTTTGACTGATTCGCAGGGATATTCTGTCTCGGTCTGCCCAGGCAGCCCATTTATTAATGCCCCATTACTTCACCTTTCATTTCCTCCCCTCAGCACAGTCATGTAGGGCTCTGGGAGATGTTCTGTGGAACCGAACATCTCTCTGCTCATTTGGGATTGTGATGACCGTGTAAAGTCCAAGGTCTGCCTAACCTACTGAGAACCGAGAGAGTTGTCATTGACCACAAACAGGGTAGACACCATTTTATTAACATTTGTAACCTTGTGGGTTTGACCCTCTGTTGGCGTATGGGGGGGTATAAGGTATTTTGTCCCTCAGAAGTGGGTTCAGAGGACAAAGAGTGCTCTGGGGGAACAGAGAGAGTTCTGAGAAGGAAAGGGAGAGAGAAGCCACCTGGGCCTTGGTGTGAAGAAAAGAGTAACCTGAAAAGGAGCCTCAGGCCTCCAGAGGTCTGCAGCAAGACAAAAAGCTCCAAGAGCAGCAGAATCACCACCACTGTTAAGTACTGGGTTCTGGATGCATTGCAGTGTTCAGCTGTAGTTTATTTAGTGATTTCAGGAACACCACAAGGACACCCAGCAGGGTTTGAGCCCTGCTTATAAAGCATGCAGACACCCCACCCCACACAAACATACTCCCAAGGAGGCTATTTACCTTACACTACTTATCTATGGGTCAATCCCAGGATCCTGGTCAGCTATTGTTCTTGGAGAGCAAGCTCACCCAGTTCAAGGTCCACATTCCAGGATGGCTCAGGCTCAGTACATAACAACCACAGAGAGACTTACGGAAGGCCTCAGAGAGACAGCGAAAGACTCTTATCACCTCTTTGGTTCCCATTTTAAGCTCTGCTGTCTAAGTTGTATTTTTGTATGAAGGAAGACGTTATGGGTCCTGGGTTGGTTAACGGAGGGTGTGTGTGTGTGTGTGACAAAAAAGACAGCCACAGTGCCTCCAGCCCATTGTGCCCCACTTCCTAATTAGGCAAAAAAGGAACAAAATTCAAAAACAACTCCAAGACCCTCCCAATCAGCTATATCCATTCAGAAGTAGAACCTAAACTTTGACCTGGATAGCCCAGGCAAGCCCTATCTCGTCAGATCTTGGAAGCTGAGCAGGGTCAACCCTGGCAAGTATTTGGATGGGAGACCTCCAGAGAATACCAGGGCCGGGAGGCCAGAGGCAGGCGATCAAGCCACTTCTCCGAAAGTTGTCTGAGCCCCAGTAGGAGTTGCCAGAGGTCTTCCAGGCACGGGCACACACAAATACATACAGAAAAACACACATACTGCAAAAATACCCAACGCCCCCCCAGAAGTGGAACTTAAATGACAAATAGAATTTAATATATACAAAATGGTGGGGAAAGTTGGGGGTGGGGATATTTTGGGGGTCATCATAGAAATGTAGAGCTGGAAGGGATCTCAAGGGTCATCTGGTCCAACTCCCTGTACAACACAGGAAATTCCCAACTATTTCTCCCCCTCCTCCAGTGACCCCTGCTCTATGCCCAGAGGAAGGCAAAAAGCCTCTAGGATCTAGGGGTCTTAGCAGACCATGCACTGAACATGAGTCAGCCTTTCTTTCATTCTCACGGATGCGATGATGTCACTTCTGGGGAAAACCCAGAAGGGATGTCGAGTAGCTCTAGGAATTGCCAGAAACTCTTATGGTACAACCATAAAATTTCCAAGGATTCTTAGAGCTGGGTTTCCCCTGAAAATGATGTCATCATGCCTGCAATTCTGTTGTCCCCCCTCCCCCCCATTTTCCTCCCACTGCCGTTTGAAGCAGCGGCAGGCAATGGGAGCTCAGGGTGAGGGGTCCCCTACCCCAACTGAGAGAATGGCATCCCTACTTCCCATTTGTGGGGCAAATCTGCATCAGAATGGGTGTTCACTGCATCTGTATGTGGCTTGGCTAGCCAGCAAAGTCAGACACATCACCCACAAGTATATCTTTCGTTTCAGGGGGGCAGGCTGAGGGAGGCATTAAGGAGCGTCCATATAGGGCCTGGAGTTCTCCTAGGATTACAATGGATCTCCAGATGACAGAGATAATTTTCCCTGGAGAAAATGGCAGCTCTGAAGTGTAGACTCTGTGGCATTATACCCAACTGAGGTCTCTCTAGGCTCCACCCCCCAACTTCCTGAGTTGGCAATCCCAAATATCAATGATAACCTTGGGAAGCTGAAGTTGAAGGGGTGGAGCTCTTCAAGGGGAAGACAAAGAAGAAGAAGAAGAGTTTGGATTTATACCCTGCCCTTCACTGCCCAAGGCGTCTCAGAGCGGCTTACAAACTCCTTTCCCTTCCCCTCCCCACAACAGACACCCTGTGAGGTAGGTGGGGCTGAGAGAACTTCTGACAGAAACTGTCCTTGAGAGAACAGCTGTGCCAGAGCTTGTGACTGACCCAAGGTCACATCAGCAGGTGCAAGTGGAGGAGTGGGGAATCAAACCCGGTTCTCCCAGATAAAAGTCCGCACACTTAACCACTACACCAAACTGGCTCTCAAAGGTAGGATTTGAGAGGGTAGGGTTGTTAGCCTCCAGGTGGGGCCAAGAGATCTCCCACTTTTATAATTGATCTCCAACTGACAGAGATCAGCTCCCCTGGAGAAAATGGCTGCATTGAAGGGTGGACTCCATGGCATTGTACTATGCTGAGGCCCCTCCCCTCCCCAAACCCTCCCCACTCCTGGCTCTAGCTCCGAAGTCTCCAGGTATTTTCCAACCCAGACCTGGCAACCCTAGACAAGGAGAAACCCCTCCCTTCAGCTGAGGTGACCAGGAGAGCGACATTTCCCCTCATCTCCTGCATCCTCTCATCCTTCACTACTGTGCTTCATTCTATGCAGGGCTACCCTTGAGGCTGGCCCAGAAACTACAGCTGGCCCAGAATGCAGCAGCAAGAGTTCTCACCGGAACTCCAATTAGAGCACATATCCAGCTGTGCTCTGCCAGCTGCATGGGCTCCAGATCGAATTCTGGATCAAGTTCAAGGTGTTGGTTTTAACCTTTAAAGCCCTACACCAGGGGTGTTGACCTCATTTGTTATGAGGGCCGGCTCTGACATAAATGAGGCCTTGTTGGGCCGGGCCACGTGTGTTATAAAATGTAATGCCAGGTAGCAGAGATATAAACTTTATAAAGGACACGAACACAAATGTTGGTTTTTTTTACTTAAAATAAAAACATGCTTAAAACATTAGCACTCTTGCAATATTTTGTTTATTTAACAGGGTCTGATAACTGACCCCTCTTTCTCTGAATTATGGCATCAAAACTTCTGTCCTGTCGCAGTCTTGAGTATGCTATTCAGGTGTGGATCTGTAAGCTGCAAACCTACAATGGCGCAGCAGCCGCAGAACTGGAAGAAGCAGAAGACAGCCAGGTCCACTTGTGGGCCTGATAGAAGCCCTCCGGTGCCTGATGTGGTCCCCGGGCCGTATGTTTGACACCCCTGCCCTACACAATCTGGGGTCAACATACCTTCAGGCAGGGGTGGATTAAGGCTCACTGGTGCTCTAAGCACTGACCAGTCTTGGTGCCCCCCTCCTTTCCACACTGACCCCGTCCATTTTAGTTGTTGACCTGTCTGACTAGATATGCAATGCAGGTTGCAGCAATACAAAAATGTATTCATATGATAACACAATATACTCATGGCTGGCTCGCCTGGGGCACCGGCCCGCAAGGGCGCCAAACACCCCTCCGTGAAAAGCTCCTCCCCGCCACCAACGGCACTCTTGAGGGAAGGGGCGGGGGTTAGAACCCCCACCCCTTCCCTTGCTTTCCTGGGGGCCCCGCAGCTGTGGAGCGCCCAGGAAAGCCAGCGCTCCGCCACCCCCCGGTCTCCAGGCCCCACCGGGAGGGTGGCACCCCCGGTGGGGTGGACGCCCCAGGCTGTCCTGCCTAGGGCACCCAGACACCTGGGGCCGGCCCTGAATATACTGTACAAACTAAGCCAAGCTTTGGCTACATAAAGTTCTACAAAAATGCAATACAACATCTATTTTAATATTTCACAAGTTAAATGTATCAAAGTTCCAATATTCATGACCTGAAAGGCATTTTTCTACATTTTTTCACCCTTTCCCCAACTTTGTGGTGCCCCCTTTGGCCCTGGTGCCCTAAGCACGTGCTTAGTCTGCTTAATGGTTAATCTGCCACTGCCTTCGGGACCACATCTCCTGGTATACCGCCCCCCCCAAGACCACTACACTCACAGGATAAAGATCTCCTCGTGGTCCCTGGACCAAGAAACATCCGATTAGCCTCATCCAGAGCCTGGCTGGGTCTTTTCAGCCCTGGCCCCCACCTAGTGGAACGCTCTTCCGGCTGAGACCCAGGCCCTGCAGGATCTTTTACAGTTCTGCAGGGCATGCAATACAAAGCTGTTTCATCAGGCCTATGGCTGAGGCGCATGTCTGAGGAGAAGAAAAACTCCATCCGATGGGCCTCTGTCCTGATTCTTTTTATGGACCTTCCCCTAGTTTTCAGTGTCGTTCAGTCCCCCTAATTGATAATACATTGTTATGTCACCTGACTTTTGTTGGTTGGTGTTTAAATTGTTTTAATTGATCTATCATCGTTATCATCGTTTTTATAAATATCGTTTTATAAATATGTTGTTACTCATCCTGAGGCCTGCAGTAGCACGGGAGGGCAAAGTCGGAAATGGAATTAAATTTAAGAATAATAAAATAAAACGTGTGTGAAGTGGCGTCAAGCTCGCCAGCATGAAGTTGGAAGGCACACTGTGCCAGTGATGTAACGACGTTGTCAGTGCTTGAGCATTTGGTGATTGCTTCCTTGTTGCCTCCTTGTTTTTCTCCCGCCCTCCAGCTGAGCAGTGGGGGGAAGGGCCCATGGGGGGGGGGCGCAAGGTCTCCCGCTCCCAGCAGGAATTTGACAACCCTAGAATTTGACAGCGCATCATTTCGCAAGGGAGGATCAACCCCCCCCCCAATTTCATAATGAGAAGACACACCCCGGAGGTGCTAGTTGTTCCATGAGGGGAAACATACAGGTACCAAGCTCTCTGTCCCTTGCGCAGTCAGGATTTGATGTTTCTGTTCAAAGAAACTTATGCCTGTTCTTATATACAAGTGTGTGTGTGTGTGTTCTGTTTCACTCAGAGCTATTTTACAGAAGCCCCCATGTGATATATCATCTGCTGCATCCCAACACTTCAGGCTTCAGATGGCGGACCAACTGTTTGAACGCTGCCCTACATTTTAAAACAAAGCAAAACAACTAATTATACACGCGAAAAAAGAGAGACAAAAACAGAATGAGAGGAACTAGGCCAGCTTCCTCCCCGGATGTGTTAATTTTCTGTGGGCAGGGAGGAGAGTTTTGGAACAGGGTTCAAACGTTGGATTGCAGGCCGTGTGACGGGGCACCGCTCAGTGGCAGAGAATCATGAAAAGATCTTTGGTTCAACCTCCAGTTAAAAAGGATCAGACTTATGCCTGAGACCCTGGTATGGTTGCCAGATCCTACCTGGCTGCTGGCAGGAGGCGAAATATTTGTTTTTTGGGCCCTTATTTGTTTTTAATTGCCTTTCTAATAAATACATGTATTTTTGTATAGTATAAGTTTACACTAGGTTTTTAATATAGGCCCTTAATTAGACTTCTTTCTCACCCTTGTGGTTCTTGATTCCCGTTTTTGGGTCAAGTTTGTTTCCCCCTCCCTGTGTCTTCCTGGCAAGGGGCTCCAGGCTGCTGGTCAGGACCTTCTGGTGTGGGCGCTACAATGACGTCACCTGGAAGTGACATCATCGTGTTGCCGCCATCAAGGGTGATGTTCTAGTTTTGGGACAAAACTCTATGGTTTTTTGCCCTCAGAACCAGAGAGTCTGCCCAAAAACTAGAGCGTCACCCCTGACGTCGGCAATGCGACAACGTCACTTGATGCAGTTCCGCAGGACCTATAAAATGGTGATGTTCTGCCAGGCCTACGGTTGAGGCGGAAGGAACCCAAGCTGTACTGGCCTCCTCCTGCTATGCTCTGTTCCATCTACACTGCTTCCGTCTTGCATTGATTTAGTCTGCCTGGCCCCCCTCAACTTTAGTTACACCTGCCTGCACACATATACGGAGTTCCGGGAGCAGATGAATTTTTGGTGCCATTGACAGTGGTCTATTAGCGACTTTTACATTGTTTATTATGTCTTAATTGGTTTTCTGGTGTTGTTTATACAATGATGTAATCTGCCCAGAGCCAGTTTGCAGGGGAGGGTGGGCTAGAAGCCTAATAACAACAACAATAACAATAATAATAATACTGACCATGATAGACCAATAGTCTGGCCCACTAGCCCTCTACATACAACGGCTCCATGCGTTGACTTGTATGTGCAGAGAGCAAAAGTGGGCACAAGTGTGCTGGTCTTGCCCACATCTCTGCATGATCATCAGCAGACCAGTGCTTAGGGTTGCCAGCCCATGGCTGACAACTGGCAGTAGACGAGGGGGTCAGAGACTGGTGTTGAGAAATGCCACAGTGTCGTTTCTGGTCTGTTAAATACTGGGTTCCATGGATGGTCTGACCCCAAGCTTACTGATCAGCTCTGCTTTATTAGTGATTCAGCCAGAACAATGCAAAGACCCAGGGCAAGGGCCCTGCTTAAATGGCATGCAAACACCGCCCACGGCCCAAACAACTACTAACGATAGGCTATTGTCAGACCCATAGCTTCCTCATTGGTCACCTCCAGAGTCCTGGTGGGCTATTGTTCTAGAACTCCAAGCTCAACCAGTCCCTGGTAAAAACAGTCCTGGAATGTTCCAGTCCCAATAGATAACATTGGCCAAAATCCGGAAGTGACATCACCACGTGGCATTGTGTGATGCCGTGATGTCACCTCTGGGTTTTCAACTAGCAACGACGTCTCAGTGTTGTGGGATGTCACTCCTCCCTCTCCTTTGGGAACAAAGGAGGGGAAAGTGCCCACTCAGTGGTCTGACACATTATAAGGCAACTTCATGTATTCATCCCATGCCTGAGCCTTGAACTGGTACGTCAGATTCATAATTTGGGTGTGTAGATACTGAGCCCTGCAAGAAGTTGGGATTACTCAGAGTTTCTGCACAATTTCTGTTACCTAAGCTGAGCCTTTGGAATCATGGGGGTGTACATGCAAATAAATCAAGACACCAAACTATTGGTGATTTGAACAGAAAGCCACTTAATTTCCTCCAGACGTCTGAAGCTGCAATACCCTGTAAAGAGCAGAAAATTCCCTTCTGTGTGGCCGAACGTAATCAAGAAATCGAAATGTATCAGGCAGAAGAATTTCGCTGTCATTTACCTCTATAAGCATGATCTGTAGCCCGGCAATATCATCCAAGAGGAATTTCAATCATCCCTTTAGCAATGGCATTAATTACGGCAAGCACTAGACAGTCAATATCATTGATGTGGAGGGATGGGGAACACCCCCCCCCCGGTTATAATTTCCTATGCAGACATTTTGAAAAGTCACCCAACAAGACTTCTGGGAAGAGAAGAGAAGCTGACCTTGTGCACTGTGAATGTGATTAGAGAAGATGACTGAAAATCTTTGTCAGGATCTTCCAGTTTTTGCAAAAAGCCATTGGAGGGGGTGGGGAGGTGGATGGCAGTGGTACTGGGGGGAAGTTAATCTCCCCCCTCCTGCATCACCTGGAGGGAATTAAACATGCATCATTTCTCCAACATAAATTGCCCTCCCCCATTGCTATTTGCCTCAAAGGGTAAAAAGAGACATGAAGAAGAAGAAGAAGAAGAAGAAGAAGAAGAAGAAGAAGAAGAAGAAGAAGAAGAAGAAGAAGAAGGAGGAGGAGGAGGAGGAGGAGGAGGAGGAGGAGGAGGAGGAGGAGGAGGAGAAGATTGGATTTATACCCTGCCCTTCACTACCCAAAGGAGTCTCAGAGCGGCTTACAAACTCGTTTCCCTTCCCCTCCCCACAACAAACACCCTGTGAGGTAGGTGGGGCTAAGAGAGCTTTGAGAGGACTGCTCTTTGAAGGACAGCTCTGACAGAACTATGGCTTGCCCAAGGTCATCCAGCAGCCGCAAGTGGAGGAGTGGGGATTCAAACCCGCTTTTCCTAGATTAGAGTCTGTGCGCTTAATCACGACACCCAACCCATGTTCCATGGCCTAAGTGATGTCTCATATGGCTCTGCTTCTCTGAGAGCTGGAAAAAAATCAAGGCAACTTTTCAAAAGCCAGGTTCTTTGGGATGGAGAGAGAGAGATAGCTCAGTATCTGCTTAAATCAGGGGTCCCCAGTGTGATTTCCGTGGGCATTATGGTGCCCACCAACAGCGCCCTTGGTGCCTACCAAGTTCTTTCTAGAACCTGGGTGAGGCCAAGTGGGGCTTTTTACCAGCAAGGCTTCTGATTGGCCATTGGAGATTTGATTGGCTGTGTGGACTTTTTAATAAAGTTGCTTTGGCAGGAGTTGGCACTACAGCACAAGGATCTTTGCTGTGTGACTGAATGTATGCTATGGCAGCCATCTTGTGACTGGCTCCACCCCACTGCGGAAGCCATTTTTGTGGCAGGCATCTTGTGGCTGTGCCCACTGATCTTTGTAAGAATTCCAAAAGTGCCCACAGGCTCAAAAAGTTTGGGGACTCCTGGCTTAAATGAAAGAAAATCTTCAAAGTGTTGGGGAAAAACTGTGTTTAGTTCCAAATGCACAGGTAGGGAAGGCATATTCTGAGTGCATAGAAGAAAATATGTTAGAATCCTAGAATCTCAGAGTTGGAAGGGGCCATACAGGCCGTCTATTCCAACCCCCTGCTCAATGCGGGATCTACCTAGAGCATCCCTGACAAGTGTTTAAAGTGCTTAAAGTCTGCCAGTGAGGGGGAGCTCACCACCTCCCCAGACAGCTGATTCCACTGTTACACAACTCTTACTGTAAAGAAGTTTTCCCTCATATCCAGGCATTACCTTCTCGCCTTTAATTTAAACCCATTATTGTGAGTACTTTTCATGGCGACTGAGGGGAACCTCCACATTCAGAGGCACTAATCCTCTGAATTCCAGAACCAGGAGGCAACATCAGGGAAAGTCTTGGGCTCTATACCCTGATGTCAGCCCTCCAGAGGAACTGGTTGGCGGTTGTGTGAGACAGGATGCTGGACTATAGAGACCACTGTTCTGATCCAGCTAGGCTCTTCTTATGTTCTTTAAGCAGATGCTCTACCACTGAACCATCGCCCCCCAACATTTCTTTTACTAATAGCCATCAATTCCTGATAAAGCAGGGGCTCAAGAAAACCCTGTTCAAGCACGCCCTAAGCCTCCTTCAATGAATGGCTCTCAAGAGCTCTTCATTCCAAATCAGAAATCCATGAGGCTGGTCTATCATCATCTGGCAAGATGAAGTGCTAGGCCGGCCCCCTTCCTTCTCAGTGATTATCTGACAGCCTGCTGAGAAAGGAGGACTTACAATTATCCACAGGTGATTTTCAACGTGCAGATCTCTTGTTATTAGTTAATGAGAGCCATTCATTTCTGAACAGATTGGCTGGAAAGAGAAGCATTGGTTCGGAAATGTTGATTTTGGACAAATGTTTACCATTAACAGATAATTTTATTTGTAATCGAATCTTGTATGAATACGTTGCTTGTCACCCAATTTGCAATGTTAAGTGAAACAGAGCTAGGAATGCAGATCGTGGTTGCGGAAGAATAGGAAATACCTCCATGCTAGTTTTTATGATGGCTTCCTGACTTCTGAAAGTAGCTGATGAATGAAATATAAAGGACCCGATCCAAGTGCTGTACTAAACATGAATTATTATATATATATATATATATCTTCCTCCATAGAGAAAACATTTCAAAGAGACACAGTCTAAAAAAGTGGAACACAAAGGCAACATAGGTTTAAAGACACTATATATACAGTCCAATATCTTGTGCCTAGGCACATAATCTTTACTTATATATAAGTGAGTAGTGGGGTGGCACTTTCTGAACATTCCACACACACCTAAATTAATTGGCTCCATGATGTGTCACTCAGAAGCTGTCCCCATCCACTAGCTGCATTGCCTGAGTCCCATCCACAGAAGAGGTGCCTGCCAAAAGTTTCCTCAGAAGATGGTTGCTTCGCTCCAGTGAACACAGCTACTGTCTTCAGTCTCCTCGCCAGACGACGATTGATTCCCTCAGGGGACAAAACCCACCATCTTTAGCCTCCAAGCCAAATTTGCTGAGGCAACACCTTCCAGAACATAAAAAACCCTGCCAAATAAACAGCTGTCAGCGTAGTGGAGGCAGGGGGTGGTGGACCAGCCCAAGTTATCACAAAAAAGCCAGTGGATATACACACAAGCAGAGACAGCGGATGGGACCAGACACACAGAAAACAGGAAGCCAAAAACCCAAGGTATGCTGCAAAGCACAAATACAGACACAGTCACAGATTGTGTGACCTTGGACACCAGTTATTGTGTAGCATAAGGTATGTGAGACTTTACTTCCACATTTGTGCTTTTCTATTACATACTGCTAATATGTACTTAACCTGCTTCCAGCCAATGCATTAGTTACACATCACATCTTTCTAGAGGCCATTGTATTGCTTTTACAATGGGCTTTACTGCTAGTTCCAAAATAAAGTCCAAAATTTTAACTCTCATGTCCCACCTGAAGGTTGGCAACCCTGGTGCTGGAGGCCGAATCATGCCCAACATTGCGGCTGTGGTTGAAACGGGAATACTTTATTGTCTGTATTCTGCCCAGAGAGCTCGTGTTGGTTTAGGGTTCCCAGCTCCGGGTAGGGAAACACCTGGAGATTTTGGGGGTGGAGCCTGAGGAGTACAGGCTTTGGGGAGGGGAGGGGCCTCAATGGGGTAGAATGCCATACAGCCCACCTTCTAAAGTGGCATAAGCTCTGTGCTTTGTTATTCCATTGCACCAGTTACGCTTTACCCTGGATCTTCCAGATAGTTTTTGTGAATAATAGTTCCTGATTGAGTGCAGAGTTGTCCCAGATTGCATCTGTCACTCCAACAGAGTGTATACTCAGTGGCAAAACTGGATCTATGGCTATGCAATATAGAAAACAATTTTAGGGGAGGAAAAAGATATATGTCTTGTGTTGCTCAGTATAACATACACCGATAACTGTATTCAGAAATTAAAAGACTGAATCATGTAATATTTCAGCTGCAGATGTGCAGTGCAGAAGTGGTGAAGAAAAGTGAAGTGGGGCCATGGTTCAGTGGCAAAGTATCTCTTTTTCATACGGAAGTTCCCAGGTTCCATCCCTGGTATCTCCAGTTAAAAGAATCAGGGGGTAGGAAGTGTGAATTAACTCTACCAGATATCTCAGGGACTTACTGCCAGTCAGAGGAGACCAGGAATTCCTAGCTTTGAGTCTGTGGCCGCCTTTGGAATTCTGACGCAGGGTGGTGGCAGATGCAACCACAAAATGTCCAACATGGGAGGCAAAGCGCCCCCCCCCCCGAAGAAGTCCAAACACAACTCCTCACACAGAGATGAGTAATTTTAAAAAATACACTGGGAAAACAGAGCGTCATAGACAATAAAACTGCTGCCAAAACAATGTTATTTTAGTCTGTCCACAGCCAATCAGATCTCCAATGGTCAATCAAAAAGCCCTGATGGGCAGGACTTTCTAAAAACACTTGGCGGGCACCAAGGGAGGTGTCACCAAACACCCTGGCACCCACGGGCACATGTTGGGGACCCCTGGAGTAGCCAGTACTGACCTTGATAGGTCATTGATCTAACTCATCAATGGCAGCTTCACATATGTAGTGCATTTCACTCTGCATAGACAGCATTTTAAAAGGCTAATACACGAACAAATGAAAGATGCCTGATACTCAGGGCCGGCCCATCATTGACAAATTTTAGACCGTCGCCTAGGGCGCCGGCTCCATGAGGGTGCCACTCTGGCCCCTCCCTTCCCTTGCCTCATGCCCTGAGTCTCCTTCACTGTGGAATGCAAGGGAGCTGGAGGGGGACCTCCAGAGGTCTGCGCACCAAGCCACGAAGAAGCACCCAATCTGGTTCCACCAAAGCGCCGGAGGATCCTCTGGCGGTTGTCTCTTCCTTGTGCCCCTCGGGGTTGACACCCGCTCCTACCGATTGAGCGTGGCACGCTCTCCCCTTGGACTGATGGAAGGACCTCAAAAGAAGCCGGAGAGAGAGAGAAGGGGGAAGAAGAAACAGGTGCTTCTGGGCAGCCTCCCCCTCACAGGCAGCGCCCTCCTCACCTGAACTTGGCTTGTTAGAGGGCCCCTGGCAGGACCCGGAGGGATTGTTCCTGTTTTGCCACTCTGAGGGATTCTTCCTTTCACCCTTCGCTGCGGAGAGGAGGTGGGCTGAGGCAGGAGGGAGGGGGGGGCCACACCAGGTCTCCCGGAGTGGCAACGGTTGTATTCCTGCCAGTGGAGGAGGCAGGCGGGCGCTGCACACAGGGGCAACACCGGGGGGGGGGTGCCACAAGGTAGCCTTGCCTAGTATGTAAAAACACCTGAGACTGGCCCTGCTGATACTAGCCCTGTTTGCAAGTTATAGTGAACACATGTACAATCAAGTACATGAAGTATTTCCCATGTTACATTTAACACATGTACAGCCCCACACATAATTTAAACCCCACATTTATCCAGGTGTCGATCCTCAGCCTCACATGCCAAGTGAATCCATGTTGGCTTCTTATTACAAACAGATGTATGTGCATACATTCAGGATGAATATGCATTCACAGTAACTTGCAAACAGGGCTACTTAGACCATCACTGTACTGAGATCTGTATTGTGTATTCTGACTGACATTGGTAGACACATCACTGTTCATCGGATGGGCCTTCCTGCTGCTTCTGGTACATCCCCCTCTTCCCCTCCAATTTCCAGGAAGGACCCGGCAACCCTATTTCCCCCTGATGCAAGAGGCCTCTTTGTGCCATGGGAAATTCCCTTGTGTGAAGGCAAGTGCCACCCCTGGTGGAATGGATTCGTGTGACCCAACCCTCGATTTTGATCTTTTTGCTCTGGGTTCCACACTTCCACATTTCAGCACTGTGCTTGTAATCAAATCCAATTGCCCAGTGACAAGCAGATCCTAATTGTTCACTGTTCGGGTTCCCTGCATTTGCCAGGGACATATATTCCCAGGAGATGCTCTCTGATTGCCCTCCAAAATTCAGTCGGTGCTGAGATTGTGATTTATCACCGCTGCTAACCGTTAGTTCCCTGGCAGGGTGTTTGCAAAAGACACGCATCCCATATATAAAGGGACCTGGGTATCAAAACCGTTGAGGTGCTTACACAGCAAAAAGGAACCTGGAATGCATTACATGTGTAGCTCTTTGTTCCTAAAAATAACCTGAAAATAGGGCATTTCGAACTGAGAGGATGACCTAGGACTTACCCAATTTTGTTACTTCTCACTCACCCTTTAATGTCTTTTCCCGTACTGATGCTATTGGCAGATTTGTGCGGCTACCACAGTGGGCCTTTGGTAGATCCTCTAGCTGTTATTGAACGCAGCTAGAAAATCATATGGGGCTGTGGTGGCTCAATGGTTAAGACACTGAACTGCAGACCGGAAGGTCTGTAGTTGAGCAGTTCGAGACCCAAGTGCCACATGATGGAGTGAGCTCCCGTCTCAGGTCCCATCTCCTGCCAACTTAGCAGTTCAAAAGCAAGAAATTGCAAGTAGATAAATAGGTACCGCTTCGGTGGGAAGATAATAGCATTCCGTGCACCTTGGTGTATAGTCATGCTGGCCACATGACCATGGAAATATCTTCAGACAGCGCTGGTTCTTCGGCTTGGAAACGGAGATGAGCACTGCACCCTAGGGTTGGATTCGACTGGCTTTTGAGCAAGGGAGACCTTTACCTTTACTAGAAAATCATGGGGAGTGGGGAAAGAAAGAGAATCATTTCCTACTCTGTTGTTCTTTGATTTGTACGGGGCATCCTTGTTCCATGCAATCACTGCAGAGAGGATGGTTTATGGACTGCTGGGGTTTGTGGACTATTTATGGGAAATGGAAATGTGGTGTATAAATATTCTGAACAAATGCATACATTTCCAATGACTCCATGTGATTTATCTGTGGCTTGATGTTACTGGCTCATGCTGGCTTGTGATGGCCATGAGACTAGCATCACCAACCTGCAGGACGGGCCTGGAGCTTTCCTGGAATTACAATTTAACTTATTTCCAGACTACAGAGATCGGTTTCGCTTGAGAAAATGGCTGCTTTGGAGACTGGATGGGCTGTAATGGAATTATACCCCACTGCAGTCCCTCCCCTCCCCAAATGCTGCCCTCCCCCAAGCTCCACCCTCATATCACTAGGAATTTCCCAAACCAGAGCTGGCAACCCCTAGGTGTCACCTTTGTGTCTGCAGGGATCTCCCATTCAGAAATAGATGTCTCCATTGCAGAAAGTAACTTTTCCCCCCACCATAGAGAACAATGGAAGGAATAGGGGCAACCTGTTTGGGGGGGCCATAGAATTGGACCCCCTGGTCCAATGTTCTTGAAACTTGGTAGGTATCTTGGGGAGAGGCTCCATAAGCTACCCTGTGAGTTTGGAGCCTCTCCCTCAAATCCCCTCCCCTCCAGCCTCCAGAATATACCCTATGTTTTCACCATTGACTTCAAAGGCCCATAGGATATAATGGGGCCAAATTGCCGCCAAATTTCCTTCATTCCCTCCTTTCCTTCTCTCCTTTTCCTCTTTCCCACCTTCTTCTCTTCTCTTTTTCCCTCCTTTCCCTGTTTCCCTCCTTCTTCCCTTTCTTTCTTTCCCTCCTTCTTTCCTTCTCTTTCTTTCCCTCTTTCCTTCCTTCTTTCCTTCTCTCTACTCTCTCTCTTTCCTTCCCTCTTTCCTCCTTCTGTGGCCCAACTTTCATGAGAAGGCGTTTAAACTTTAAACCCCTTCTCTCTTAGCTCCCCAACCCAGGCCAGCTGGGGAAGGGAAGGGGAGGCTTTTGAAGATGCCTCCCCCCCTTTTGCTTCCCCTTCTGACATCACTTCCGGTGATGTCAGGGGGCATGGCATACGCCAATAGCCTAATAGCTCATTAGCATACCATATGCTAATGAGCTCCTGCAGCTGTTTTTCTACGAAAAGACCCTCGGTAGTGATTATCAAACTGTTTCCAGAAACTGGTTTTCTTCCATTCTTACTCTTCTCATTGAAGAGCCTAGGATAATCTATTGAGCATCCCTTTTGAAAACCGCAAGCTTAAACCATTCCGTAACATGAATGTAAAAGCCTACCAAGGTACCCATGTACATTTCGTTTTTCTTCCCTGCCCTGTCCCATGTGCTGAACTTAAAACCGACGTGAATAATGACCCCAGGGAGACTACCATACGTCAAACAGTGTCTGTTCAGCTTTGACTTCTTTCATCAAAGTATCTAGGAGATTTATCTTTTGCTCTTTCCCTCCATAGGCAGAGTTTCTCTGGTTTGGTCATGATTAATGAACATTTCTCCTGAGGCCCAAGGTCTGTACTTCTGCTGAGGTGAGCAAAGAAAGGGTGGATAAGATAGGGGCCTTTGACTCAATGAATCCCTGTGGAATTTCCTCAAAAGAAAATCCTTCAGTTTGGAGTCACATTGTTAGTCAAGTCTGACTGGAGAAGAGTTTTGGTCCCTGCAGGGGACAAAACGTGTTTACACCATCAGAAAAGGGATGATGCTCCTTGTACCAAGTGACAGAATCAATGTGTTTCTGCCAACAGAGAGCGTAGGTTTTCTGTCAGCTACAGAGAGAGAGAGCAAAATTAGAGTGACATTCAGCAGGATGTGAGAGAAGAGACCTTCTCTGATGGAGCGAGAACCACTTTAGGAAAGGTGCTTAGCTGGGGTTTGGCACCATGAACGGTTGCTTAGAGCACGTCGCCCTAGACAGTACAGGTAAAATCTTGTCTGCCACCCAAAAAAAAAAAAAGTTTTCAAAGCATTTTTTATTTTACATATTCCAAAATTAGAGGCTGCCCATGGTAGAAAACTGGCTTGCTAGGCCTCTGGCTGAGAAGCTAGTTAATGCATTGGCCTGATGGTGGGGATTGTCACGGATTGTGTTGAAGAGAGTTGGCCTGCCTCCCGCAAAGCCAGCATGATTATCCCCACCCCTTCCTAGAACAAAATGTTTTGGCTGTCTCTTAAGAGTTTGGATCTGGAAGAATTACTTTTCACCTCATAATACCTCAGTGCAACCTGCCTTGGGCTCAGTCACACTCTAGATTACATCTGCCTATCATATTTTTAGTCCTCCAAGGAGTTGAGGGAGGTACCATTTTATCCTTGCCACAGCCCTGATAGTGTTACCAGTGAACTTCAAGGCTGAGGAATGATTTATTTACTTTATGTATATCCCACCTTTCACCCCAATGGGGATCGAAGGAGGCTTACATCGTTCTCCTCTCCTCTGTTTTATCCTCACAACAACCCTGACAGGTAGCTTAAGCTGAGAGTGTGTGACTGACCCAAGGTCACCCAGCAAGTTTCCATGGCATAACTGGGGATCTGAACATAGCTTCCCAAATTTTAGACCGACACTTTCACCACCACAACACACTGGCTGAGCAATGCAGAATACATGAATACACATGAAGCTGCCTTATACTAAATCAGGAGACTGGTCTATCAAGATCATTATTATCTATTTAGACTGACAGTGGCTGTCCAGGGTAGAGCTTTTTCACATCACCGGAGATGTCAGGGATTGAACCTGGGACCTTTTGGAGCCAGTTTGGTGTAGTGGTTAAGTGCACAGACTCTAATCTGGGAGAACCGGCTTTGATTCCCCACTCCTCCACTTGCAGCTGCTGGATGACCTTGGGCAAGCCATACTTCTGTCAGAGCTGTTCTCTCCAGAGAAGTTCTCTCAGAGCTCTCTCAGCCCCACCTACCTCACAGGCTGTCTGTTGTGGGGAGGAGAAGGGAAAGGAGTTTGTATGCCTCTCTGAGACTCCGAGGGAAGGGCGGGGTATAAATCCAATCTCCTCCTCCTCCTCCTCCTCCTCCTCCTCCTCTTCTTCCTCTTCCTCCTCCTCCTCCTCCTCTTCTTCTTCTTCTTCTTCTTCTTCTTCTTCTTCTTCTTCTTCTTCTTCTTCTTCTTCTTCTTCTTCTTCTTCTTCTTCTTGCCAAGGAGATGCTTTACCACTGAGACACAGCCCTTCCCCAGAAGAACATGAGTCATCTCCTAATCCTTGTCTAACTACTAAACCACACTGCCTGTTTGTTAGTGTGAGTTTGGGGTGGGATGGGCAAAAAGAGGTAAGGTACTGGAAAAAGCATGAATCCCACAAGCCATGAAAGGAAGGCAGTCATGAACACAGAAACCTGTGAACTCTGCAAACCTTACGGACCGAGGTGGAGGCTTCAGAACAGAACTGGGTGAAAATGCTCCTTTGCCTTTTTTCACCAGTGGAGTGTTTTGCAACAGCTGGTTATGAGGAAGGTAGAGAAAATTTGGCCTAATTCCCTTTCTTTGCCCCAGCTTCAAAGTCCTGTGTCAGTTTTATCATGAGCCTCCCAAAGATGAGACTTTTCCAACCATGAGGTTCTCAAGCCCTGGCATCACCTTCCCAGGGGCTCAAGGGGCTGTGGGGGGAAGTGGATTCTGGGAAACATTCACTTCTACAAGAGATTTGCATTTGTGGTTCATAGGATTCGACTCATAGGCTGAGCAAGCACTGGCAGATTTTAGGGATAGTGCCTGGGGAGGGCAGAGTTTGGGGAGGACATGATGTCCCTTCCGGGTGATGTTCTAGGCTATCTGCTGTAGTCTCTATGATCTTTACCACAGAGAAAAGGAAAAAATTCTAGAACATCAATATGTGGAGGACATTTTTTCTTCTGCTTCTAATTTCCTCAGGGGTGGGAAACTGGGTTTGGGGGCAGATAAAATAAGTAAATGGGAGTGTGTGCCAAAGTAGCATGGGGCAAAGCAGATATAAATTCTCCCACTCCTCAAGTTATTCCGTTTGTTTCTTCCTATCTTGTTTGTGAAACTTATCCAGAGATCTTCTTGCTACAACTGATGGTGAAGAAGATGGATGACAAAACCAAGTTGCCAGGGGCGGATTAAGGCTCACTGGTGCCCTAAGCACTGACCAATCTTGGTGCCCCCCACCTTTCCACACTGACCCCGTCCATTTTAGGTGTCGAACACATGCATTTTACTTTTAAACATAGCCTATGACACTGCACCTCGCCAACAAAAAATAGAAGATAACCCTAGCTTGCACCATGATCAATTTGCACTAGTTTTATCATTTATTTATTTTTTTACAAATCTTCTTTCCACCCTTTTCCCAACTTTGTGGTGCCCCCTTTGGCCCTGGTGCCCTAAGCACATGCTTGGTCTGCTTAATAGTTAATCTGCCACTGCAAGTTGCAGACAGGTGGGGGAAGCCATGACTGCTCTGTCACCTGCTGAACTGCTCTGTTTAAAGATATGCCTGCTGTGTCTGGGCTGCAAAGGGGTTACTCTGTCCCTTGACCTTTGAAACATTGACCTGGTTTCATTATTTTTCTCAAAAAGGAAAGAAAAACGCGGTGGGGAAATACTTCCTATTAAAAAGTTCTGTCAGATTTGAGTGACAAACCCATGAGGTAGTCCACGCAACAGAGGGAGTCAGCAAAGTGCCTCTTAAATCCAGGTAGCAGAAACTTCTTCCCCCTTGCCTGAAGCCGGGATGCCTCCAGGAAGAAGAGGTGATTAAATGCGGGTGAAGACGGCTGAGCTGAGCAGAGAAGAAAGTGAATCATAAAGAGATCTGTCAAGAAGCTGTGGGGAAAAGGATTAAGCCCAAGCCCGGCGGAGAAAGATACAGAATTGGAAACTCTGCCCAACAACAACTAAAGGAATAACTTTGGGTTTCTGTAGAAGGAGGGGAGTGGAGGGGGGGGGCTGATGAGAATGTCAAAAAACCAAAAGGAAATTCTAAATACAGTCAAGAGACTGAAGTGTAGTTCTTTTAAAGTCAAAGCGTGCACCTTCCAGCAAGTACCAATCATGCATGGGGGGCGGGGCGGGGGAGAAACTCATTAAACGATAAAGAGTCCTGTGGCGCTGTAAAGACCTGCACAGGTTCATCAACATGAAAAGGTTTTGTAAGGAAGCACCAACTTCATCGTCTTCCAGAAACAACTGCCCGATTTTTCGTGGTTATTTCCCCCCCTCAGTGGCGATTAACTGGCACCAGACAATTGTCAGTCACAACGATCCTTTGTATTTATTTATAGTTTATATTTATTACATTGCATTTTTCAGATTTGAAAGAACAATGAAACAAAAATGGAATGGAAGACTCCTGCCTCTCTCCTCCCACTGATGCCCGGTGATCTCCGTGAAACCCTCCTCCTTCTGGGTAGAGTAACCCAAGGAATGACAACGGGATATGGGGTGGGTCGGGGGTCTGCAGCAGGAATGGGGAATTGGTGGAAATTGCCAATTTTGTCCGGATCCAACCCAAATGGGTCCAGTGTAGTGTTTCCATGGACACAAGGACTTCTGGCCATGCGCGTGACCATCATGGCTTCACCCTCCCATGGCAACCAAAAATACCCCCCCCCAAATCCTGCTCCTGGGGGTGGGCTGGAATAGGGTTTTCAGGGGCATTTTCAGCTGCCACGGGAGGTAGGAGCCAAGAAAGTAATGCTCTGTGAGTAAAAGTCCTTGTCCCATAGAGACAGGCTGGTAAAACCGTAGAGTTTTTGGCAGCTCCTAGAGAGGACTGACATCATTTCCAGGTTTTCCCTGGAGGGGATGTCATACCATTGGCATTGTGGCTATTTTTAAAGCTCCAGGCAATGTAGAGATGTCACTTCCGGCACATACAGGAAGTGATATCATCATGCTGTGATGTCCAAGTGATGTTGTGGTATTGGGGCAAAAACTCCATGGTAAAAGTGGCTTCTACCATAGAGTTTTTGCCCAAATACCAGAGTGCTGCCTGGTCATTGCCAGTGTGATGATGTCACTTCCTGTGTCCACTGGAAGTAACGTTGCCACATCACAGGGGACATTGCCTGGGCCTTCCTCTCTGTCTTGGTAAGTCCCCCCCCCCCTTGGCCAGCCAGTTGATTGGTGGCAGGGGGGTGGGACCTGATGGCCAGGGACCCCTGCCTCCACCAGGAGAGCTGGAAACCTTTGCTAGAACCACTCTGTTGTACTAATTCTTATGTGTAGGGAATTTTTGTATGCTGACTGTCCTCACCCGTAGTCTGAAGGGGTAAACTCCTTTCTGCCTCTCCAAGACTCTCCCCCATTCTGTTGTGTGTGTGGACCACGCTTCATTGGCTGAAGTGCCCAAACTCGGACTTGCCAACAACTTTAGATTGGAAGACTTCCTAAACCCAGGAACTCTTCAGTCATTGCTCTTCATCTGGGGGCAGGAGGGAGTATGTGCACTCTTGAACTCTTCACAAATTAATGCTGATAAGATGTCTGAATACAGGTTCTCAATCCTTTGGGTTACCAGTGTTTGAACTGCTCTCTCTAGCTGTGCCTTTGGTAGTGCTTGATACGCTGTGGTATTTCCCACCTGGTCCAAGCTACATTCGTGTAATTTTAAAGCCTGGTTTGGAATCCTGGTTTTGTAAGCAAACTGGATTGCCCTCTGATCCCAAATTGTGGTTTGCTGGGAATGTGAAAGACCTCAATTCCTGAGCCACGTATGAAGGGAGGAGAAAAGGGGAGAGGAGAATGGAAGCTTCAGGGCTGGAGCTGTTCCAATAATCCTTCCTGAAATGACCAAGCAAGATTTATTTTGTCTGAATTTGGCTCTTTGTCTCCTTTTGCAGAAAGCTTTACCTGCTAAATATTTCATAGCAAGCTGCTGTTAGGTGGAGCAAGAAGATCTGAAGAACCACAAGCCCCCCCCCCCGTGAAGTTCTCTCGTGGCACCTTAAAAGACTAACAAACTAATTATGGCATACACTTTTGCATTCAGAGGCAGGTCCCCTTCATCAGATGCATGAAATGTGTTCTGATTTGGCAGAGGAATATATAGACTTGGTTTCAATCAAATACCCTTTCTGCCCTGAAAATACAACAGGTGGACTTGGAAACATCTCTCTCTCTTTCAGCCTAACTTACCTCACAAGGTAGATCAAGATGAGTAACCGTGTTTGGCTGTCTGTAGCAGTAGAAAAGAGTAGGAGTCTATTAACAAAATATGTGGCAGGGGATGAGCTTTCGGGAGTCACAGCTCACTTCTTCAGATACAGCTAGAATGGGAGCCCATCTGTCCTATATATTTGAAAGTGGAGTGATTCCAGATGCCAATTGACATTAGCAGGCAAATGACAATAGCGGGCGTGATTGGATTTGGTGTGATACGCAAAGAGGTAGTAGGTGTGGAGACATCACCCTTGATAATGAGACAGGAAACCTAGGTCTCGATTCAGTCCAGGTGGATGCATGGTCTTGTGTTGTGAGGACAAGGTCACAAGGCTGTTGTGAGGACAAAATGGGGCAAGGGTCCTGAGCGACTTGAAGTAAGGGAAGGTTAAATGTCTATTAGACAGATTTTTTAAAAAAACAGGGACTTCCCGGCTCACACTTTTAGCTGCTGCATTACAGTTGGCGTCAAAAACACACTTGCTATTTATTTATTTGTTCACGTATTTACGTATTATCCCACCCTATCCAGCTCTCTCCAGTCTGACCACAGTGGAAGAGGAAACATTTTAACTTTCTCCCAAAAACTACTAAGAAGCTGTTCCAAATCTGAGATAGTGAACTATGCTTATCATTAATCACACAACAGCCACTTTCCAGCTCTTCACTGTCACCGATATTAAAGTAAACCCTCCTCTTACAGCCTCTCAGTTTTTCAGGATTTGTGTGCATGTTTAAATTGACCTTGGGCCGTAATATATTTAGTGGGGCAAAGCCGTGCATTACGCATGCCAATAAAATGTTCTGAATACCTACAGGGTTAGATAAATAAGTTATATTGGAATAATTATGGCTTGTAAAAAAAAAATCGTTACCAAGGGAAACATAACAGGTATATATACCTCTCACAGGGGGATCCTGCAATTCCTACAGTTATTTGGCAGTTCCCAGCGCTGTTCTGATGGGGTAATTTGCTGTGAATGCAAAACAGCAAAATATGATTCCAAAATGGAATGACTTTAACCCTTTAATCCCTTCTTGTCCGTCCGCAGGAGGCCAGGGCATTGGGCTCACTTGCTGCATCAGCAAAAGAGCTGTCTGTTGCTCCTCCCTCCTCCATTGGGCGGGTGGCGGCGCTAGGGGCATCTTAGGGGTTGGGGAAATGCACACAGCAACAAATAATACATTGAACCGGTTAACTTTTCGGGAGCCAATGGAAAGACTACAGAGTGGGCGTGATATGCATGCTCCACCTAGCTCCCGATAATAACCTAGCTGCAGTGTTCTGTACTAACTGGAGTCTCCAACTGACTTCAAGGAGAGACCTATGGAGAATGCATTATAGTAATTTAGTCCTGATTTCACTGCAGCGTGGCGCCAGATGGCTCAATCAGTCAAGTCAGGGTAGGGGGCCTTCTTCCTGGGAAAAGTAAGTCAGAAGAAAGTGTTTCTTGCATCTGCATTAACTTGCTTCTCCAGCACCCTACCATACTTCCAGAAGGCTCAGGCACCAGGTGGCATTCATGACTCTCCTTTTTCTGTCTTCATAACAACCGTCTGAGGTAGGTTAGGTTGAGAGAGTGTGAAAGGCCCAATGTCACGCAGCAAGCTTCATGGCCGAGTGGGCACAGGAACCCAGGTGCCCTCGGTCCCAGGGCAATATTCTGAGCACTAACACCAATGGTCTTCAGCCATTGAGTCAGAGATCTTCAGATACGTGATGGAGCAACCTCCTGCCAGCAGCAAGCCCATCTAGAACTGCCATATGCAGGGCTATTTTGCAGCAGGAATGCACAGGAATGGAGTCCTGGCTGGCTCCCAAGTTGGCCACACCCAGCAGGAACTCATTAGCATAACAGGCCACATCCAACAGCAGAAACTCATTAGGATTGGCTACATTAGGAGTGTGTGGCCTAACATGCAAAGGAGTTCCTGTTCCAAAAAAAGCCCTGGGTTTTGACAACAAACAAGGTAAACAGAATAAGAAGCAAAAAGTGGGTGTAGCTGGATGACCACACTTCTGGCAACATGAGGGTATGGCCTAATAGGCTAATGAGCTGCACTGTCAGGGGTGTGGCCTATTATGCTAATGAGTTCCTGCTGGGCTTTTTCTACAAAAAAAGCCCTGGCCATATGCATATGGTAGATGGCAGGGAATTATCTGCCTTCAGCCCTGATTTCCCACCTTCGAGATATAGGGTGCGTTTAGACAGCGTGCTGGAGCGGTTTAAACTGCTCCGGCACGATGCGTTTTTTTTTTAAACTGGAGAATCGCGCTCAGACTCACCTCCTCCTTCCGAGCTCCCCGCCGTCCTCCTGCAGGTGGGCGGGGGGGTTTCCCCTCTCCTTTGAGCATGCGCACAGGCAGCCCTCTCCCGAACAGGAAGTTTGGCCGGTGCGAAGAAGAGCGAGCTCAACAGGTCCCTTTAAAGTTTAAATGAAGAGTCCTTTTAAAAATGGCCTCCCCGAGATCCCGGACTCCTCTAAATGCCTAAACTAGGCACCAGTGAACCTTTTCTTTTTTAAACTTAAGTGCGGAGCTCTGCTCAAGCGCACACCGGTAAGGAAAAAAAAAATGGAGGACTAAAACCGGAAGCTGGAGGCAGCTTCCCAGAGGGGAGGGGGGGTTGAAGCACCCAGAAGTGGCTGGATGGAGCGATCAGACAGGGAAAAGTGCGGCTTGAAACGGAGAATCATGGAAAACACCACTTGGGTAAGTGGTGTCAAAATACTCCGTTTCAAAGGGGGTTTGCTCCAGAAAGCGACGGCTGGGGACGGTGGGCAGATGTTGGGTGTGTGAACGCGCAGGTAAAAGCCGTTTCTGAGCCGTGCCGAAAACGGCTCAAACGGCGCGTCTGAACGCACCCATTGAGGAGCAGAAGAAAAAATGGCCTCCACATAGCAACACTCTAGAAACTTTTTTTATATGGTAAAGACCACTGAGACTAGGGAAGGCAGTCTTGAGCGGCACCTAGAAGTGACATCACATCCTCACCTAACTGAGCCCTCAGGCACTGCACACCCCACCTCAGGAAGGTTAGGAACTCTATTCAGGCCTCACCTTGACTGCTGTGATCATAATTCTGGCTCTTTGTCATCCTGTCACAGGGCTCTAATACTAGAAAACTGCCAGGCAGTGGGCCGGATGGCTTTTCAGCTAAATTTTATAAAAAATTTCATGAAGATTTGGTTCCGGTGCTGGAGATTCTTTTAAATGAAATTAGAAAGACAGGAAAGATCCCTGACTCCTGGAATGAAGCTGCAATCACCTTAATTCCTAAAGAAATGCAAGATTTAACAAATGTTAAAAACTATCGGCCCATTTCATTATTGAACAACGATTATAAAATATTTGCAAAAATATTGGCAGAGCGCCTTAAAAAGTTTTGAAAGATACTATTGTGGAAGATCAAGCTGGTTTTTTACCAAATAGACAAATTAAAGACAATATGAGGGTTGTATTGGACGCAATTGAGTATTATGACAAACATCCTGAAAAAGAAGTCGCTTTTTTATTTTTGGACGCAGAGAAGGCCTTTGATAATTTAAATTGGGAATTTATGTTTAAAGTGCTTGAGAAATCTATGATGGGCGTAGAATTTACAAGAATGATCCAATCGATATATAAAGAACAAAAAGCTTCGGTGATTGTTAATGCAGAATCAACAGATATGTTCCGGGTAAGAAAAGGTACTAGACAAGGTTGTCCCCTGTCACCATTGTTATTTATCTGGGTTTTGGAGATTTTGCTACAAGCGGTCAGAGATGATGTTAATATAAAAGGGTTGAATATTGGAGGTTTTCATTTAAATTAAGAGCATTTGCGGATGATATCATGTTTATTGTTGAAGATCCTGTTAATAATATGCCTAAGGTATTTGAAAAAGTAAGAGAGTTTGGTGATCTTGCAGGGTTTTATGTCAACAAAAATAAATCTAAGATACTGTGTAAAAATATGATTGGTACAAAGCAACAAATGTTACAAAATGTGACAGAATGTGAAGTGGTTAAAAGGGTTAAGTATCTGGGAGTTGAAATTACAATGAAAAATATAGATTTGTTCAAGAATAATTATGAAAAATTGTGGGGTTCGATAAAGAGTGATTTAGAAAAATGGGAAAAACTAAGGTTATCTCTTCTTGGAAAAATTGCCGTTATTAAAATGAATGTACTGCCCAGGTTAATGTTTTTGTTTCAGACAATACCAATTGTGAAAGATGGAAAAGTGTTGGTAAAATGGCAAAGAGAAATCTTTAAGTTTATCTGGGCAGGGAAGAAGCCAAGAATAAAAATGAAGATAATGTATGATACTAAGGACAGAGGTGGCTTCCAAGTCCCGAATTTGCGTTTGTATCATGAAGCAGTATGTATGTCTTGGTTATCTGAATGGGTAAATTTGGAAAATAGAAAACTTTTAGCTCTTGAGGGGCACGATTGCAGATTTGGCTGGCATGCCTATCTTTGGTATGGGAAAAACAAAGCTGACTCTATGTTTAAGCATCATTATGTAAGGAGGACATTGTTTGATGCATGGACCAGGTATAAGGATACAATATCGGATGAAAGGCCTCTGTGGATTGTTCCAGCTGCAGTTATACATTTGTTTTCAGAATATAGAGGCAATGATTGGTTGAAGTATCAGGAATTGTTGCAAAGAGAAGGGAAAAAATATGTTTTAAAACCAAATAATGAATTAGAATTTGAGTATGGTTGGCTACAATATTGTCAAATAAGGGACATTTATAAAAAAGATTGTAAAGAGTTTGGTTTTAGGGCTATGAATGATGATTTTGAGAATATATGGTTGAAAAAAGAACGGAAAATGATATCAAAAATGTATAAAACTTTGTTGACTGTATATACTTTGGATGAAACCGTTAAAGAACAAATGATAAAGTGGGCCATAAATATGAACAAAGAAATTTCTATGGAATCATGGGAATTTTTGTGGAAAAGATCTTTTAAAATGTCCACTTGTATTAACGTAAAAGAAAATTGCTATAAGATGATGTATAGATGGTATATGACACCAAAAAAGATTGCTAATATTAGCATGGATAAGAACTTGAGTAATAAATGTTGGAAATGTAAAAAAGTAGAGGGTTCTTTTTACCATATGTGGAGGTCATGTGATAAAGCGAAAGCATACTGGTCTAATATACATTGTGTGATGCAGAAAATATGGAAAACCCCAATTGAGAGAAAGCCTGAACTTTTTCTCCTCGGTTTGACAATGGAAAAAATTCCACAAGAGAAAAGGACACTGTTATGGTACATGATTACGTCGGCGAGAATGGCCTTTGCTCAGCATTGGAAAATGGAGAAGGTACCAGATATACATGACTGGTTGAGAAAATTGTTATTTTTAGCAGAAATGGACAAAATGACAAAGAAATTAAATGGACAAATGGCAGAACAGTACTTAAAAGACTGGGAAGGATTGAAATTGTATCTAGAAACTGAATATAGAATGAAGGGGAAAATATATAATTTGGATACGTACGGATATTGAATGAGAAGTGAAATGAATTTTGAACTGTATGTACTGTTATACATAATATGCTGAAATTGTAGAGGTTATATATAATTTAAATGTGTTACCTGGTTTGTCGAGGTATTTAAGTCTAAACTTGATTGCCTTATAATTTTTTCTGTTTGTTATTAGCAGTGTTGGAAGCCTATTAGGGGGGTGGGGGGATTGGGATCTTACTTTTTGGAAACTGTATTGGTAACGTGATTGGAAATGTTGAATATATCCCAATAAAAATTTTGTTTCAAAAAAAAAAAAAGAAAACTGCCAGGCAGTGGGCCTCAGGTCTGGAAAGTCAAAATCCATTGCTTTATTACATTTCAATGACCTCATGATCACTGAAAAGTTTACAGTCTAACAGTCTTTTCGCGTTTAGGTTTCCCTGCAGTTTGGGTGCTGAATGACAACATTTTTTTTTCTTTGAGCTTCCTCACAATCTTGTTGTCTGTTTATTGGGTTTCCATGGTTTCCTCACTGTTTCTCTGTACTTTCTCAAACCACCTTTGATCCAACTTGAGAACGCATGGCGGGATGATGAGGAAAGCTGCTGCAGCTGGCATCCAATTGGCGGGAAAACAATATGAAAACACCTTAACAGTATTTGAGACGTATATATGTGTATACACCAGGGGTCCCCAATATAGCAGCCTTGAGCCACCAACACTTTCCTATCACCTGCCAAGTGTTTTTAGAAAGTAGGTGGGACCAGGTGAGCTTTTGCCCAGGAAGGCTTCTGATTGGCTGTGCAGAGTTTTTAAAAAGTTGCTTCAGCTGCAGCTGCCCCTACAGCACAAGGATATCCACTGTGTAACTGGAGGTAAGCTGTAAGTGCAAGAAAATATGTAAAAATAATATGTTCGTTTTAAAAGGCACCCCGTTAAAATAGAGCTTTTACCTGATATGCTGAAGAGTCATTATTAGAGTTATGCACGGCCTCACTCCTGGATCTACCTTCTAGGGCAGCCATTTCTTGGTTGGCTCCATTTCCTGTGGTAGCCATTTTGTGGTGGTGTCTACCATCCTGTGTGACAATTCCAGTGGTATCCACGGGTTCAAAAAGGCTGGGAACACCTGTCTTTAAGGAAGACCCTGTTATGTATTAGCTGTAATAAGATGGTCGCCACAGCAGTGGTCTGACCATGCGGTCCGATAAACCTCAGACCTTCGTTCCTAAGACAATAGCCACTTTGGATCCAAAGGCGCACCAATGGGCTTGCCCGGATCCGAAAGTAGACCTATTGAATTGTTGAGTTGTAAATAAGGCCAATCACGGGTGATGGGGGTGTGGGGGTGTGGTGTGGGGCATGCATAGAAGCCAGTCACTGACCGGCCAGTTTGTTCTTCATTCCTGATGTGATCTAATAAACAAGAGCGGATTCACTATGCTGAGTCTCTGGCCTCAGTACTTTTCAGACCCCAAGAACTAGTTTATGTCCCTCCATCGAGGTCTGAGTGGGAAGAACCTCACTTATGTCTTGTTCTGTTCATATATGTGTGCTGGCTGCAACCCCCCCGGTGTATGTATTCATGTTTCTATCAGTAAGTTACTCCCAGTCTTGCCATTCCCCTACTGGGGGGAGACCCCCTGCTAGCAGCAGGTTCTCCCCCCCTACAGCTCAGGTGCCTAGCATGGGGGGTGGGATGGTGGGACATGGGGTTGAGATCAGTTCACCTGGGGAAAATGGACACTTTGAAAGGTGGCCTCTATGGCATTATATCCCATGGAAGTCCCTCCCCTCCCCAAACCCCACTCTCTGCAGGCTCCACCCCCCAAATTTCAAGGTATTTTCCATTCCGGAGCTGGCAACCCTGTGCTAAACATCATTCCCCATGTGCCTGGAAGTGACGTCAGAGCATTGCTGATGGACACAAAGGACGCTCAGGCATTTGGGCTAAACTCTATGGTTAAAATCACAGAGTTTTGCCCAGCTGCCAAAGCGTCCCTGGTTTCCCCCAGTGGCATGCTGATGTCACTTCTGGGCTCCAGGGGAATGCCATGATTGGGTAGCCAGCAATGTCGTTATAGAATCTTTGCACTGAAAATGGATTGAAAGTGGATTATTTATTTGTTATTCTTTATTTATTATTTCAATTTATACCCCGCCTTCCCTGCAAGCAGGCTCAGGGCGGCTTATACTAGTTGGTACCCTCCCTGTACCATAAAAGCCAAGTACAAAAATTTAAAACAACATACATACATTAACATTGAGCATTAAAAGCAATCCAGCAATTAAAGTGCTAGTAATGGTAATCTTTAAATAAATCAGATGATGTACTAACGATTAGTGTGTGAGAGACCTTAGCCAATGAATCACAGACATGGAAGGGGTCATAGAGGCCACCTAGTCTAACCCTCTGCTCAATGCAGGATCTGCATACCCTAAGGCATCCCTGACAAGTGTTTGTCCAGCCGCTGCTTAAAGACTGCCAGGGAGGGGGAGCTCACCACCTCCCTAGGCAGCTGATTCTACTGTTATATCACCTTCCGCCACTGCTGAGGCCCCCTTCCGCCAGAAAGTCCCCCCCGCCCCCACTGGTTGCCAGGTCCTGCCTGGCAACTCTATTTTCTTTCTCAGTGGGAAACAATAAAAAGGCCTGTTTTTGAAGACATTGGAGTCTTCTGCATGCTAGCTGCTGAGCTGAAGGATGATCTGAATAGGCAAGGTTTCCCCTGTCCATTGCACCACAGAGGATACTACAGTATTTGCATAAGAGGAATCTTCATCTCTCTCACCCTTCCCTTCTGTTCTTAGGGCTGCCAACTCTGGATTGGGAAATTCCTTAAAATTTAGGTGATGGAGCTTGGGGAGGGACCTCTGCAGGGTACACTGCGATAGCGTCCGCTTTCCAAAGCAGCCATTTTCCTCAAGGGGAACTGCTCTTTGAAGACCGGAAATCAGTTGACATTCCATGAGATCTCCGGGCCCACCTGGAGGTTGGCAACCCTGCTTCTTCAAAGAAAACTGCCTCCTTATGCTCAAATTATCCCCTGACTGCTGCCCCACCTGGATGGCTCTCGCCAAGCTTGCCACGTATTTCATATTTCAAGGAACCTTTCTTTCTCTCAGTAATACTTGTGGAAAAGAAGAGATTCACCATAGGTGCAACCCCCCCCCCCAACTTTAATACATGGCACAGATAGTGTGTTGAAATCAAGTACTGACCCATGTTATCTTCTTACAGGCTTACCAGTGGTAATTGCTTTGTAACACTTCAGACCCTCGTCAATCAACTGTACTGCTCTCAGTAAACAGATTGTAAAATACCCCTCCCCCTGAAAACAAATCTTGAGTAGGAAATAAAGACAGGTCCTTCAAAATGGAAATTGTTGTCACCTGTTCCCTACTCCATTGATTTTTCAGTCCCTGACTTTACCCAGATCTGTCCTTTGTTGGTTGTCAGTACAGCACACAGGTAATGCTGCGTCTCAACCGTGCCACAGACAGCTAACGCAGGGCATAAAAGGTAGGAGCATGAGTCGGGCAGTATGACCCACATACTCATCTGTTCAGTCACCGTGACCTAGGAAAACACTCTCACACAACATGTGCACATCTTCGACACGTCTTTGACGTCTCTGGCGTTCTGTGGCGTTCTTTGACGTCTGTGGCATTCTTTGAAATGACAGTTGATTGTGGTTCAGGCCTGCGGATCTGAGTCAAGGGTTGAGACATCGTCTGGGGGACTTGGACACATAATTGAACAGAACCGTAGGCTCACACGTACTTGTTCAAAATTTTGTCAGTGACAAATTTCTTAAAAAGAAGGGGGGATGCCTGGACGCCAGCCTGTTTGAAAGCTTTGGCAAAGTTTTCCTGTCATCTTGGAGCGATGGTGGCTGGCAGAGGTTGCTCAGTGGTGTAACCCACATTCGTGGTGTAGTGGTGAAGAGTGCCAGACTAGTATCTGGGAGACCCAGGTTCAAACCCCCACTCGTGCTGTGTGCAGCCTAAAATAAAACAAAGATTTCTGAGTGCCAGTTTGGTGTAATGGTTAGGAGTGCGGACTCTAATCTGGGAGAACCGGGTTTGATTCCCCTCTCCTCCACATGCAACCTTGGGTCAGTTACAAGTTCTCTCAGAGCACTTCTCTTAGGAGCAGTCTTTGAAAGAGCTCTCCCAGCCCCACCTCCCTCACAGGGTGTCTGTTGTGGGGAGGGGAAGGGAAAGGAGATTGTAAGCCACTCTGAGACTCCTTTGGGCAGTGAAGGGCGGGGTATATATCCAATCCCTTCTTGAGATAGCTAACAAAACTAGGGTTGCCAGCTTCCAGGTGGGGCCCAGAGATGTCCTGCTGTTACAATTGATCTCCAGATAACAGAGATCAGTTCCCCTGGAGAAAATCACTGCTCTGGAGGGTGAACTGTATGCCATTGTACCCTGCTGAAGACCCTCCCCTCCCCAAACCCCACCCTCTTCAAGCTCCACCCCAAATCTCCAGTTATTTCAACCCTAAACAAAACCCATAAGAACTGACAAAACCCATAAAAAGAACTGAGATGACCATAAAACAACAAATCCCTCCCCCAGTCAAACCACTACTGTGCAAATATGGTAATTAATTGAGGGATAGCAGACTGCACAGCCCAGACTAGCTTGAGCCTGTTGGAGCCCAGAAGCTAAGCAGCATGAGCCCTGGTTAGTATTTGGATGGGAGAGGAGACCACAATGGAACAATTAGGTAGCTACGCAGAGGAAAGGCAACGGCAAACCACCTCTGTTCATCTCTTGCCTTGACCACCTCATGACGGGTTGCCACGAGTCAGTCATGATTTGATGGTGCTTAAATAATTATTAACAAATCAAACGGGGTCAAAACAAGATCAAAATTAAGTGTAAGTCACTGACTGGAAAAAAAGGGGCTGGCTACAAAGAAAAGCCAGAGGGTTGGGACCCACTAGGGGCAGTGCTTTCTTGTGGCATAAGGAGCTGTCCTCTGAGGCAAGACAAACCTCTTGGATTAGGGGGATGTTCCTTGCGCTGGAGGAAAGTGGCACTGCCAGGGAAACATATCTGCGGGATCTAACCCTTTTTACCCAACATCCAAAAGTCAACTGTGAAAAAGAAGAAGAGATTGGATTTATCCCCCGCCCTTCACTACCCAAAAGTGTCTCAGAGCGGCTTACGAACTCCTTTCCCTTCCCCTCCCCACAACAGACACCCTGTGAGGTAGGTGGGGCTGAGAGAGCTCTGACAGAAACTGCTCTTTTTCAAGAACAGCTCTTATCAGAACTACATCTTGCCCAAGGTCATCCAGCCAGCTGGAAGTGGAGGAGTGGAGAATCAAACCCGGTTCTCCCAGATTAGAGTGTGGTAGATGCCACCTCATCAGTAGGGAATCCTTGTCCCACAGCCTCAAGATTGGTAGTTTGGGCTCAAAAACTTTGTCGAGGGAGGGCTGTTCCAACTGTAGCTCCCTCCCGCACCTCACGTTGCTCTGTGACTGCTCACCTCAGGCTGTAGAGACTCAAAGCAGAGCAGCAAGTCACCCTCTGGCAATGGAGCATCCAACCTTCTCCAGCCTCATCTTTGAGCGTTTTTCAGTGCCAGGTCTTTTTAAAAAAATCCAGCTAACTTCTCATTCATGTAGTTTCCCACTCTTGTTTTCTGGAATTTTGGGTGGGATCCCACAGAAGATTTCCTCAGTCAGAAGCGGGTAAGTTTTGCCTAGCCCCCAAGCTGCCCCCTTGTCATCAGGGCCCCATATACCAGAGGAACAACATTTTGGAGGATTTTTTGAGCTACAGCAAGAGAGGGAAAGGGAGGAAGTCACAGTCTGCTGACACTAATCTCTTCAGTCCGCGGAAATCCTCTTTGGGGTCCAGCCAGGGCTCCCTCTAAGCTGAGGAGTCCTGTGAGCAAAAATTCTACTTCGTGAGCTACCGGCATTACAGTTGTGAGTGAGCGATTTGGCTGCTGCATCAATTAGTTTGCTCTGGAGCCCTCCTTCCTGAGCTAAGATGAAAATGTGTGAGCTGGCGGCTAAAAAACTGTGACCTAGCTCACACTAACTCAGCTTAGAGGGAACACTGGGTCCAACCCTACCGGTTTTAACAGCTTACTGCTTCCTTTTAATTACTGCTGAATTTTTAAAATAATTGCTTTCACAATATATTTGCCTACGTTCTTCCTCCCCACCTATCCCATAGTTCCCCCTGTAGTTATATTAGATTGTGAATTCCTTGGGAGCAGAGACCTGTGAGATTCTTTTGATTCCCGGTTTCTAACCCCCTGAGCCTCAATGCACCTGACAACTGTACGTCTAGTATTTAATTCATTCTCCTCCAATTCATCATCACAACAACTTTGTGAGTGAGGTTAAGATGAAAACACGTGAGTAGCCCAAGGTCATCCAGCAAGCTTCCATGCTAGAGAGGGGATTTGAACCTGTCCAGCATTCTAACCGCAGGTGGAACAGTAGGAGTCAAATGGAGGACAATCAGTGTTGTGATATTGCCACGAGGACACCGCTCATTGGGACTCCGCCCCTCTAACTCCTACGCAGTAGAAAAGAGCAAGAGTCCAATAGTAGCACCTTAGGTAAAGGTAAAGGTTCCCTTGCTCGAAAGCCAGTCGAATCCGACTCTAGGGTTGCGGTGCTCATCTCCGTTTCAAAGCCGAAGAGCCAGCGCTGTCCGAAGACATTTCCGTGGTCATGTGGCCAGCATGACTAAACACCAAGGTGCATGGAATGCTGTTACCTTCCCACTGAAGTGGTACCTATTGATCTACTTGCAATTTCTTGCTTTCGAACTGCTAGGACTAACAAAATATGTAGCAGGGTGGGAGCTTTCATGAGTCACTGCTCACTTTTTCAGATGCAGATAGACTGATACGGCTGCCCATCTTGATCTATCACCTACAGAGAGACCCATGCAAATAAACCAGGAATGAATCACAGCTTTCTCTGGGGAAGATGTCCATCATAAATAACTGTAGCTGACTTATGGCGACCCCATAGAGTTTTCAAGGCAAGAGATGTCCAGAGGTGGTTTGCCATTGCCTGCCTCTGCGCCATGACCCTGGTATTCCTTGGAGGCCTCCCGTCCAAACACTAGCCAGGGCAGACCCTGCTTAGCTTCCAAGATCTAACGAGATCCAGGTAGCCTGGGCCATCCCGGTCAGGGCAACTGAGCGCGTAGCTGATTTTTTTTAAATGCAAAGAGCAAAACCAGAGCATTTGCCCTCTTTTTTTTTTCTTTCCAGAATGTCAGCTCTGCTTTCCCAAAGCAACGTAAATTTAGATCCAGCAGAGCAAAAAAGGGGAAGACAGGCAGTCCAAAGTATTGTAAAATTTATTGTTTTAAGTATTGCAGCTTTTTAAAGAATAGAATGACATATTCATTGCCACTATCAGTTACTGTTACACAAGAAGCATTTTACAACAGAGTTGTGGAAATTGGCATCAGAGTACATAGTTCATACTAAAACAGCAAAATATAGATAAGTACTGCATTGCATGTGCTGTCTATTGTTTACATAAGTTGTCTTTTTTTCTTTTTAAATCTGAACAGAATAAAAAATAAAAAAAATAATAATAATCAGGATACAGGACTGCCTATAACAAACTCCAAAGCCAAAAGCAATGCGACTGGAAATTGAAGAAAAATATTAAGATACAATGAAATGTAACTATAAGGCAGGCAAATTAGGACTTTTAATGTGGTCCTTCATGAGCTTTTATATTACAGCAAAATTTTTTGAAAGCGCAGGTTTATGGAAAACTATTTTTCTTCCTCCCCCCTCCCCCACTCTTTTTAAAGTTTGGTGTAGTCTATTGGCGGGGGGAGGGAGCAACGGGAGTGCTGCACAGATTTTTACGAGAGAATACAAATTCATTCTGTTCTCGGCTACTATGTTTATGCTACAGATCTGGCTCGTTTTTGTTCAACTCTTCAAAGGAGAAAACGTTGGGGGCTTTTCTTTCCATTCGATATAGCATTTAGTGCAATTCTTTTAGAAGGAAAGATTCAAATGTACTCTTTAAAAGGTCGTTTGCAAGAACCGGTGTCGGTTTTAAAGAAATTCTCAACAGAATCCCCGCTTTCGATCAACTCTTATTCTTAGATGAATAATGGATAAGGTTTCCACGTTTTATGCCTACGGATGTCGGAAGCAAGAATGAAGAATGGAGACAAAGGAACTTGAAAGATAGTGAGAAGAACCAGTCCAGACCTGTCCTCCTGGTGACTCTTTCCAAGCCCACATTCATACACCAGTCTATACCATTTCAGCGGAACTGGTTTTAAGAGTGCCGTGCTGGGAGATACGGCACAGTGATATCCCAAAGGTACTGCCTTGGTTTTTTTTTTTAAAGCTAACCCAACTCTTGATTAAAAAAAAACACAAACAAATAGGAAAAACTGGAACAGGAGGTTGCTAAATATAAGCTACGGGTCGCTTCTTCTGCTAATTTTTTTTAAAGTTGCTGTTTCTCTGGGGCTTGTTCTCTTTCTCCTTGAGTTAGATTGGGGCATAATGTATCCATCAGTTTTTCTTTTAAGGGGAGGTCTGCCATTAAAAACTTGGGTGGTCAATGGAGACCTGGGTTGGAGTTGGACAGCTGAGAAAACCAGAAGAACTCTAATTTCTGAAGGGATGCCGTCTTTCGTGTACAAAGATGCACGGAGCGATATCATGCGTGTAAATGAGAAGCCTAGTTTGAAAATTTGAAGAACTGGGGATTCTCTGAGCAAGGTCGACACACCCTGAAAGAAGGGATGACATTTCAACACTGCTATGAACCCCCTAAGAATGGTCAGATTTGGGTTGTTTTTAACGTCTGGGTTTGCTGATCCGTTGGCCATGTCAGCTGCCAGATCTAACCCCAAACTCAACTGGTCAATTTCTCATTGCTGACCCTGAGTGGAAACATCATTTGAAGCATCCCAACTGAACTGCACGACGACTCCTAGGACAACACAATTGGCTTGGGTTTGCTTGCGCTGTATTTGCTGCCAAAAGTTCCTATGCCACTTACAATATCAGGGCAGGCAGAAAATGCAACACAGTGCTTTGTGGGATGGAGCCGCTACAGTGGGAGGAGTTTTGCCAGTTGAGTTTCTGATTCACATGGGTTTAAAGGTCATAGATGCTATGCTAGAACAACCCGGCGATTTGGATTCTACGAACAAGTTCCAAGCACGCTAGAAAACCTGTTGCAAAGCACCCTTCCTCTCGGGCTAGCTCTGAAGTTTGCCCAAGAGCCATAGCTTACGATAAGCCCTTGCGCAAATGGAAGTGCTGCTAGATCCACAGCAGAAGCTATCCAGCATGCAGGAAACTCGTTCCGAGGATACCTTTTGGCCCAGTAGGATGCTGCATTACTGCCACCCATCCTGCGCCCAGGCTTGAACGTTTGCAGCCTTTGGGCCTCGGTCTGAATGACAGCCAGTATTTTTGGAGGGAAGCTATATCTGACTGCATCCTACTGAGAGCGAGGAGTTAATTTGAGAATGTATCTGGCTGGCTTTTAGCTGTTGCCGAATGGAACAATCAATCTCCATCAGCCGTCACCATGTTTTGGAGAGAATTGCATTCCACCCAGCCAAAAGCCGAGCCTGCGTAAACCAGTTCTGCACTTGATCAGCACAACTGGCAACCTGACCAATTTAAAAAAATAAAAAATCAAGGGGAAGTTTGGTAGGATTAATGCCATTAAAAGTTAGAGCTGGCCTAATTGAGTAGATGCTCTCATGAGAAGGGGGGGAGGTACAATTTGGAAGAACAGTCTTTGCTATGTCCTCTGTAACAAACCTCTTGTTGATTTTGCCTTGTAGGCAGGTCTACCACCTTTTTCCCCTGGCCCTTCTCCTTTTAATAGAAGCCTGGCACGTCCGTCATTGCCTCATGTTAATCCACTATTAAAGACAGCAGAAACAGTGCCAGAAAAGCCGCCACCCATCCTAGGTTGGCCTGTCTCACACAAGGCACTCTAGTGACTTTTAACAACCTCCGGTCCAGGCAATTATTCTGTAGTTAACGGCAGAGTTTGAGATAACAAGACGCACACTCTACCCAGAACCTATTGAGGTAAGCATTTCTTTTTTTTTTTGTAGCAAACACACTAAGAAGACCACAGAACAAAAAGGAAAATAAAAACAAAAAAATAAGAAATCATCGTTATCATAAATCAACAATAACACCGATACTACTATTCACTCGTTTTGGCTCAAGAGGGCAGCAGATATTATATTTCAGCTTGTCTTTTGGTTGGTATTCTCGATTACAATATCCACCACAGTTGACAACCTACTGGAGTAGGATATGTGCATAAAAAAAAATGTATTCAAGTTACCTTACAAACAGTCCAAGGGGGAGGGGGAAGATGGCAGAAGACAGAGAGGGAACACCTGATCCAGGTAGGCACATCAAACTGGGTCAGAGGGTGTGTGTGTGTGGGGGCAAACTGTCCCCGCCCCCTTAAATAACTAACTAGAGAAAACTGAAACCCAGGGGTCTAAAGGGAAAGTGACCACACCCTGGAAGTTCTTATCGCTAGCAATGATTGGATTGCTCCCTCTTTTATATTTTTATTTTTTAAAAAAGGGAGGTTTACTGTTTCTTTTAATAAGGCACTAAATAGACGCGTTACATAAAGGAAAGATACGTTTTAAAAAAACCCCACTTCTATAAATCCATTGACTTTGTACCTTTCGTAGGAAGCTAGATTCACTCCTTTAAGTTCTTTTATTTTTATTTTTTTAATTATGAAAAAATCTGCAAATTGTAGGTACTGTAAAGCTATTATCAAGAAACTACTGGAAGGAGAAGGCAAGTTGCAATACTGTAAAAAAGGGGGAAGTCAGTTTCAGGAGTCTATCGCTAGGCAAAAAAAGTTCTGTATTTTTTTTTTTAAACGGTGGAAAATTTCAAGTTCATCTCTTCGCTGTCTCGATCATCCTCTTTAAAATACATATAAATAGCGTTCAAAAGGATCTGAACTTTAAAAGTGTTCGCAGGTTGTTTTCAGAGTTCTTCTCCCCTTTTCCTTTCCCCCCCCTTCAAGTAATAGAAAAGTCGCATAAAACCCAAGATTTATTGCCTTTTTATATCTTTCATTTATGTTACCTTACTAGTTAGCATCTGGTAAAAAGTGGAATTACACCTCCTCGTAAAAAAGAAAATGGTCACTCGATTAAAATTCCCCCTCTGCAAACCTTTCCATGCTCCATTGTAGGGCTTCTGTGTTCCATGGTGGGGTAGAACTGTGTAGCTGTTAGGACTGCCAACTTCCCAAGCTACCATTGTACTTGTGCCTTGCTCCTCAAGCCATGAGCGGGGCACGATCACATCGATGGGTTGTATTGTTCTGTTCCACTCAGCTAATGGCAGCCTCTTTCTCCAATGCAAGAGGCTGTTCCACCAAAGACCCCGTTATCTCAGCCGAGTGGCTGTATGCAACCCCAAATCTTCATGCTGACTTCTGCATGTTATGCAGAACAGGCCACGGCAGCTTTTTTCTGGTCAGTTGGCATCCCTTCAAGCTAGCAATTAATACCTATGCACATGGTAGAGAAACGGAGCTTAGCTCCTGTATATACTTAATATTTCCCCCCCCCCCTTCTCTCCATAAATTCATCTCTCACTTTCTCGCATTTGGATCACGTACAAAAATTCACACGAGGGTTAACACAACCAACCAGATCGCGACACAATATCAAAAATGTAAACAATAGCATTTGTAAGACAAAATGTTTCATGATACCAGAGAAGAGACTGCAGGGGGGGGAATAAAAATTACATGACATGAGCTGATTTGTTTGAAGGGGATCAGAGGTCAGAACCTCGGATGCGCAAGAGCTTTGGAAGAGGTAAAGGGTTTGCTTCTAAAGCGTCCGTGCACGACTCTTTAACCTTTCAATACATCACAGGAGCTGACAGGTTTCCATCTACGTCTTGCCCAGTGCCTCTTTAGCGAGAATAAATAAAACACAGTTAACAACCAGAGGCAGACAAGAAAGGCAGACAAGAAAGTGTACCTGCCATTTCTTTCCATTTGTAGGCAGAGCTCATGGATGGCTCAGACCCAGAGACTGCCAAAGCGGCTTTAAGTACAGAGACTGCATATGCTTTCCTTTCCTAATTCAGATTTCAAAATAGGCCTTTGTGCCCAGCTGTGTGCCCAATGAAGCCAGCTACGGTGGCCCATCAGGCGCATGATGAGTCCCTTTCGCTAGGGCATCTGAGCTTGGCGGGCTGCAATGAGTTGTGCAGGTCCCAACTGAGACGACTGGATGCAAATTTACAAAGAAGACAGAAATTCAGAGCTGTTAATTTCCTCGGCCCTACAAGCCACCCACGGGGACCCCCTTTTCCAAATGAGGCCAAGAAGAAACCTTGGTCCTTCGCTCCTGGCTGACCTTAGGTTATGAGGAGTATTTTAAACCATATAGGAAACTGAGATTCCCCATACCAGGTTTCTGGAGTATTTTTTTAAAAAAGGTCATTTATAAGGTAGGTTTTATGAGATGGTTAAGCTTTTTTTTTTATAAAAAAAGAATCATCTTAATTGATGAAGAGAACCAGATTAGCCTGATATTAAAAAGACAATTAGAAGCAATCACTCAGTCATTAAAAGAAGGCATCTTAATGGCTACTTATACTTTTATGGGCCCCATGAAATTAGCTGGAGAGTAGCAGCTGAAAGGGGACGTTCAATTGCCCTCTAAGGGGCCAGGGATTCTGCAAAGCTCCCTCAAAAGAACATGATGCTTGTGTTCTCGGGGCTTGGCTGCGCACAAACACCTCTTGGGCAAGCAGGGATTTCCCCATCCGTTTCCATGCTAAACAGAGTCCTCCATGGGCTAGAAGGGTCTGTACTCAAAACCACCCCCAGCACTGAAGAGATAGAAAAACTCCTTGCTCAGGTGTAGCTCTATTAGCGCTCCTAAAACCACAGAACGGGGCAACTGTGGATGCATGCAATGTCTGCAGGATCAAGTTGCAAGGTTGATTTTCTTTTTTTAAAAAAACCCAAACTTTTAGCCATGCATCCAATAATCATAAGACACAAATACATGCTAAAAAACGGGGTGGGGTGGGGTCAAAATCCTGATTCTGTAGGGAACGTAAATGAGCAGGGTGTTATAATCTGTTCTTGGGAAGGGATGTGGAAATACACCCCCCTCTCCAAATTAATATGCACCCACACTGGGTCAATTGTGATGGGTGTTTGCATGTATAAATAGACTCTTTCCCCTTTAAGAATACACAGAAAGAGGGGTGGGAGCCAATAAGAAAAAAAAATGGCAATTTACATATGCACAAGCTCTTGGCAACGGAAGCAATGAGCGCCTATTTCATACTTGGGTCACCTGTCCCCAAGTGCAACCATGCAGCATTCGCCGCGGAACCAGCTCAGAATTGGGACTTGATCACGTGACTATGGAAAGTAAAGACATTTACATAAGATGCAGTCCTTCCGTGATGTAACCTACTAGTCTGGTTCAGTCTTCCGGGCTTTCCCCTCCCCCTATGACTCCTTTAATCTTCACTTCAACGTATTTCCCTTAACAGTTTTGTTTAGACATGACAGAGGCATTTGACCAACACAAGCACTGACACATTTATATTAAAAAATAGTGCAAAATTTCAACATTTATATAAATAACTCTAAACCCCTGCTTTTGTTTTTTTTTAATGTTTTTTGTTTCTTTTTCTTCTTCTTCTTTTTTTACAATGTAATACATGCTTTTTTGAGCTGGCCCTCAAAAATTTGCCATATTTTAATTCTAGTCCAGAGAAAACAACAACAACAACAAAACACCCCCTTTTTTTCTCAATAGGCCTCTTCTAATATAAAAATACTCCAGCTTCCCCAAACACACATACAGTTTCTCTTAATTTTAATATATATTTATATATATATATATATATATATTGCAGATCTTTAAACAAATGTGTTTTTTGTGCAAATATTTTTCGTCTTTAAAGTTAAGTGAAATAAACAACAAAAAATGTAGCATTCGCACACGCAGCTCAACTAGAAACAAAATGAAGGAGGCAAGGAAGGGGAAAAAAATATATATATAAGAGGACCGCTGAAGATTTCATTAAAAAAAAAATTAAAAAATTCTAGACAGAGCTCAACAAAGAAATGTTTTTTTTTGTTTTTTTGCAAGCTTTGTTGGCGTTTGTGCATTCAGACCAAACATAACATGTAAATATTTATACTACACAAGAGCGGAGAAGGGCGTTTTTGTTCTGTGCACCCATTTCCCCTTCTCTCGATATCGTTCCCCCTCCAGTCAACAAGAAGTGCAGAGTGTTTTTTGTTTCTTTTTAAAAAGGGTGGCCTTTTTGTTTCTCTTTATCTTTGTTCCATCCCGTTGTGCTCTCGAGGTTACTGATTTGAGACGAAGGGTGGAGCCGGCCGCCCTCCAGTATTGAAGGCATCCCACTGTTATTCTGCTGGTGCTGGTAAAACGTCGAGCCGGGGAAATGACCTATGACCTCACTGTACGTGGGGGGCGGGCCTTCCATCCTGCCGTTGCTCCCGTAACAGGTCGCGCTGATGCCCGAATTGCTGCTGGGAGGGCAAGGCCCGCCGTACACTGAGTTATCTATCAGGTCACTGTCGAAGATGGTTCGGTTGGGAGGCGCTCGGACCGACTCCCTGTTGAGTTCCATCTGCTGCTCTGGGTCCCGGAGCTGCAGCGTGCAGGGCCCCTGGTAAGGAGGGGGCTCTTCCCCGTCTGACAGAGAGATGGTGGGTGGCAGGTCAATTTCGTGCTGCATATAAGGGTAGGTCGGCTGGAATCGGTTGAAACGGTCCCTCTGCAAGAAGGATGGAACTGCTAGCCTGTCCGTCGGTCTTGGTGTGTAGACCTGCTGCTGGAAAGAAGAGAAGGCAGAGACGTGACTTTCGGGGATTTAGGGTTGCTGCCTACCACCGTTCCTTCAAGCAGAGGGAGAAGTTTTTTTAAAAATAAAAAATTGCCATCATCACATGCAATTTAATTTCGCTTCCAGTAAAGACCCAGAAGTGACATTGTGTTTTTCTAAAAACTGCCAGAAATTTCATGATTTACCACAGAGGTTCCAGTGATTCCTAGAGCAGTTACACATTTCTCCTATAAGTGACATCATCATGTGTAACCATGGCGCCCCACAAACACATGCATGAACACATCAAGCTTTATATTGCCTTATACTGAATCAGACTATTTCTCCATTAAGGTCAGTATTGTCTACTCAGAGTGGGTAGCAGCTCTCCAGGGTAGAGGTTGTTCACATCATCTCCTGCTTGATCCTTTTAACTAGAGACACTGAATATCGAACCTGGGACCTTCTGCATGCCAAGAACCTATTCTACCATTGACCCACAATGACTCTGTCTGCTGGGTGCCAGCTACTGGGTTGGCAACCTACAGGCATTTCAAATGCAAGTCCACAAGCAGCACGTTGGGTATATTTTCAATGTGCTCCTTACCTCCGTTACACCATTTCCGGACACTGTGCTTTCTGAAGGCCACAAGCTTCCTTCCTAAAGTTGAAAAGAACAAGAAAAGGTTTGAGATTTCCTTCAGTACAGAGCCTCTTTCTTTCACCCTTCAGCCCTAACGAATGTATAATTCACAGCATTTATTTATTTATTTGTTTCTTCGATTTCTATCCCACCCTCCCGCCAAAGCACGCTTCAAATATTCAACGTGCTTCACGTACTTATGTTTCAGATGATTCCTGTAGCAGACCTGCAAGGTAGGCCAATATTCTCAACATGTTCATATGAAAGGCTCAGGGAAGGGGCCTGCTTAAGGGATGCCAAATGAAGTTTGTGAACTAGTTCTTCTGGGGTTCAGAGATCATATTCTTGGGCAATAGGGTTGCCAGCCTCCAGGTGGGGCCTGGAGATCTCCCACTTTTACAACTGATCTCCAGCTGACAGAGATTAGCTCCCCTGGAGACAATGGCTGCTTTGAAGGGTGGACTCCATGGCATTGTACCCGGCCCCTCCCCTCCCCAAATCCTGCCCGCTCCTGGATCCACCCTCGAAGTCTCCAGGTATTTTCCAACCCAGACCTGGCAACCCTGTTAGGGAACCATGGTGGCTAACTGAACAGGAAAGACGAAAGGCACCAAAAATGAAACTTCCTCTGGATGTCTCCACTTTGATACACAAGGGAGCTGAGGGCAAGTGACTTGCCCAGGGTCACCCTGTCAGTCTCAGGCCTCCGTGGGTTTTGAACCTAGCTCTTCCTGAGCCTCGAATGTTATTCTAGCCACTACACTGCACACCTTCCCTTGGGCCTTCTGGACTTTCCCTCTGGCATCCTCAACAAAAGATAGTGATTTGGAAACCTTCACGGGGTTTTCTTGACTCTCCATTAGAGCAACTGAGGCCTGTACAGCCTGAAGACTAGGCCTCATTTTTGACCTTTGATCGATTTCTTGTCCTCCACACCTCCCGGGGGGAGCCCTGTTTCCCCTTCAAAAATCTTTAGAAATGCAGGGGTACAAAAAAATCCCCACAGAAATCAATAAAATTAGCAGGGGGAAAAAATTACTCTCACAAGTAGAAGCTCTGAAGAACACGTCCTTCCCTGCTCGTGTCTCACTATAACGGTCACAGAAATTAGTACTGCCCGCCTGCAGGTAGGAGCTGGAGATCTCCGGGGGACAGAGATCAGTTCGCCTGGAGAAAATGGTGGATTCTACAGCATTATATTCCATTGAACCCCTTCCCCTCCCCAAAGCCCGCCATCTTCAGGCTGTACCCCCTAAATCTCCAGGTATTTCCCAACCCAGAGCTGACAACCCTAACAGAAATTCATGCACACAGTTCTCTCTGTTTAGAAAAGAGATGACTTAAAAGGTTTATAAAATTAGAAGTTTATAAAATTATGCCTGGGAGGAGAGAGTTGACAAAGAGAACCTTTTATCTCCCAAAATACTAGAACTTGAGGGCATCCAATGAAGCTGGTGCAGAGAATGATTAAAATGGGGACTTTGCTGCCAGAGGATGTAGTGATGGCCACAGACTTTCAAAGGGGATTAGACAGATTAATGGAGGATAGGTCTATCTAGATGGGCCATTGGCCTGATTCAACATTGGCTTCTCTTATGTTCTTATTAGTACCTACTAGCCATGATGGACTTGGGTCACCATGAGAGCCAGTGTGATTTAGCGGTTAAGAGCGGCGGACTCTAATCTGGAGAACCAGGTTTGATTCCCCACTCTTCCTTCACATGAAGCCAGCTGGGTGACCTTGGGCCAGTCACAGTTCTCTCAGAGCTCTCTCAGCCCCATCTACCCTAGAAGCAATGTTCTCTCTAAGCTGTGGAGTCTTGGGAGCAAAAATTCTACTTTGTGAGCTACCGGCATTAAAGTTGTGAGCGAGCGATTTGGCTACTGCATAAATTAGTTTGATCTGGAGACAAAACTGCAACAAAAATGTGTGAGCTGGAGGCTAAAAAACTGTGAGCTAGCTCACACTAACTCAGCTTAGAGGGAACACTGCTTAAAAGGTGCCTATCGTGGGGAGAGGAAGGGAAGGTGATTGTAAGCTGCTTTGAGACGCCTTTGGGTAGAGAAAAGCGGGGGATAAAAACCAACTCTTCTTCTCTTCTAAAGGGAACTTCCATGTTTAGAGACAGTAAATCTTTGAATACTGGTGTTAGGACGCAAGGCCTTGGCCTCTATGCCCTGTTGTTGGCCCTCCGAAGGAACTGGTTGGCCACTGTGCGAGACAGGATGCTGGACTAGAATGGACCCTCACTGCTCTGATCCAGCAGGGCTCTTCTTATGCTCTAATGATTAGAAGCCTTGCCTTTTCAGGATTCCAGACTGCATGGAGAGAGTCTTCTGCATTTCCGTTTCTGAAGAATGAGCACAGCCCGGCCCCAAGGCCTGCCACAGCAACCTCACCCCCTTACCCAAGCACATGCCTAGGTTCATTCTAGACATTTAGAACACTTGCAAAGGACCATGAAGAAGTCAAGGAAAGGCTAAAATCATGGCACACATGCATAATGATTGTAGTGGCCTTGTATGCAGGAAGAAATGCCTTGCAAATCCATTCTACCCTGATATCCGAATTCCCCAACTCTTGCATACAAACCTCAAGGCAGTTCTGCCACTGGCAGGTGAGGGAGGGAGGGAGGAGAAGTGATTTATATGGAAATGAGATGGCCCAGATGCTTTTCCTCCTTCCTCCTCTTTTATAGCAAACCTTGTCTCAGAAATACTACATATAAGATAAGGAGTGAGCGATAATGGACTGCCAAAGTTGATTTCATACGGCATATTAATTCAGTTGCAACACTGGAGTGATGCCAGCAATACAACGGGCTCAGTTCAGAAGTCACAGGAAGCCACGATTTCATTTAACTGTGGGTTGGATCCTGTGGATTTGACCCACGAATGCTTTCTTCCAGTACAAGGAGTCTGGGGGAAGAGTCTCATGCGTTGGGGCAGGGTTTTTTTTTCTGGAGGAATGAGCCGGAACAGAGTTCCAGAACCTCTTCGGCAAAATTCTTTTTAAAATGTTTACAAGTTCATGAGTTTTCAATAAAGGTAAAGGTTTCCCTTGCTTGAAGGCCAGTAATATCTGAATCTAGGGGATGGTGCTCATCTCCATTTCCATGCTGAAGAGCCAGTGCTGTCCAAAGACGTTTCTGTTGTCATGTGGCTGGCATGACTAAACGCCGAGGCACACAGAATGCTGTTACCTTCCCACTGAAGCGGTACCTATTTATCTACTTGCAATTCCTTGCTTTCGAAAGGTTAGGTTGTCAGGAGCTGGGGCCAGGGACGGGAGCTCACTCCGTTACGTGGCACTAGGGTCTCGAACTGGCGAACTACAGACCTTCCGGTCTGCAGCTCAAGTGTCTTAACCTCTGAACCACTGCAGTCCCAAGTTTTCCGTACACAGATTGAAAACTTCAGTTCCCTCTCAGGAGTTCTGACACATCTTCCCCCCCACTCCGAAGAAGCCCCGGTCAGGGGAATGTTCCTCCCTATGGGAGGAAAGCTTCACCCACAGTGGAACAGATCCTCAGGCTATAAACCTAGGATCAGTGTGATGATTCAGCCATAGGCTAGTCTACTAGTAACGGTTAATTGGCCTATGGTAAGCCAGGATCTGAACGGTTTGACATTGGTTGATTAGCCACAGTTTTGATTGATTCCTGCCAGTACCAGAGGCAGAATACCTCTTTGTATCAGGGCTGGAGGGTGGCATCATCCTATTTGTGGGCTTCCTAGAGGCAGCTGGGTGGCCACAGTGTGAATACTGGACTGGATGGGCCTTGGGTCTGATCCAGCGCAGCTTACAGTCTTGACTACTGGGTTGCCAACCTCCAGGTGGGGCCCGGAGTTCTCCTGGAATTGCCACTGATCCCCAGACTACACAAACCAGTTCTCCTGGAGGACATGGCTGCTTTGGACGGTGGGCTCTATGGCATCCCACCTCTACTGAGGTCCCTCCTCCCCTGAAACCCCACCCTCCCCAGGTTACAGCCCTGTATCTCCAGCCCAGAGTTGGCAAGCCATACTTGGTTATGATTTTATCTGACATATGAACACAGGTACCCCAGTTTATTCCCTGATGCTACCTTCACCTCAACACATGCTTGGAAGGTTAAAATGAAGAAAGGTTAAAATGCTTGGGGCTCTTTAGCTTGGAGAAACGACGGCTGAGGGGTGACATGATCGAGGTTTACAAGGTTATGAATGGGAATGAGCAGGTTGAGAAAGAAGTACTTTTCTCCCTTTCTCACAATACAAGAACTCGTGGGCACTCCATGAAATTGCTGAGCAGTCGGGTTAGAACAGATAAAAGGAAATACTTCTTCACCCAAAGAGTGATTAACACATGGAATTCACTGCCACAGGAGGTGGTGGCAGCTACAAGCATGGACAGTTTCAAGAGGGAATTAGATAAACATATGGAGCAGAAGTCCATCAGTGGCTATTAGCCACAGGGTATAGATGGGAACTCTCAGTCTGGGGCAGGTGATGCACTCTATTCTTGGTGCTGGAGGGGGCAGTAGTGGGAGGGCTTCTGGTGCCCTGGCCCCACTGCTGGACCTCCTGATGGCACCCGGTATATTTTGGCCGCTGTGTGACAGAGTGTTGGACTAGATGGGCCATTGGCCTGATTCAACATTGGCTTCTCTTATGTTCTTATGTTGGATGGTGAACTAGAAGTCGTTGCTTCAGAGGTGGGGGAAAGAAACAACCAGAGTTTCTTGGAGCAAACCAATTCAGAATCCAGTGGCACCTTTAAGACCAACAAAGGTTTATTCAAGGTATGAGCTTTCGTGTGCAGGCACACTTTATCAAACCAATCATCTGTGAGCCGAACCGTGGCTTCACAAACAATAGTTAAAGAGGAAGGGAGGAGGGGAGAGGAAGGAAGGTGATTGTAAGCCACTAAGACTCTTTCAGTTAGTGAAGAACGGGGTATAAAACCAACTCTTCTTCTTAAAATAAACCACGGTTGTGCTTGAAGTCTGAACTGGCTCCAAGTAGGGTTGCCAATCTCCAGGTGGACCCACAAATAACATACTCCAAGGGAAGACCATCAACAATTCACAACTATATGTGTTACAAACGATATATTGCATTCATTAAAGTACAAAGATGGGTTAATGGTCATAACCCAATGAAATATATACACATATATCCAACAAACTGCTCACAACAACTATATGCTATTAGCAAAGCAGGAACTTGCTCGAATCCAACAGCAGGTTCCTCTATAATCTCATAAATAGTGTCCATAGACCTCAAAAAAGAAACAGTGGTAGAGGACGCCCTCCGTGGAAAGAATAGCAGCCGTACGTCTCTCCCAAGTATAAATCAAGACGTTTCAATCCTCTTCAAGAGCGGCTGGTTAAACAGAACCCAAGTTCCAAAATAACATCGGCACAGCTCAGTAATTTCAATGGAATCCAAGGTTCCCCAGGTTGGGGCTGGAGAGCTCCCGGAATTACAACCAACCCCCCCAGACAACAGAGATCAGTTCCCTGGAGAAAATGGCTGCTTTGGAGTGTGGACGCCATGGCATTATACCCCACCGAGGCCCCTCCCACTACTCAGTGAGAACCTGAGGGATAAAGATGGGTCCTGCACCCAGACCACTGGCCTAAGGCTACCTGCTGTGTTGGAGACAGAGGTAAGATTGGAAACTGGGTATTTCTCTGCTTCTTATCTGGTTCCTTATCTATGTTCAGAACCCGTTTTCAGACTGTCTCCCCAAACTACCTGACAGAAATTAAAGTTTAATATGAGTGTGCAGGTGTTGGGAGGAAGTTTTACAAATACCCTGGACCATCAGAAAGAAAAACAAGTGGGTTTTAGGACATATCAAAGCCTAAGCTCTCCTCAGAACCAAAAATGACTTAACTAAGGCTATAGGATTTTGTCTTCCCATCATGAGAAGACAAGAGTCAGAGGGAAACTAGGAAAAGCTGAAGGTGGTAGGAAAAGAGGAATACCCACATGAGATGAACTGACACAATAAAGGAAGCCAGGACCCTCTGTTTGCAAGACCTCAGAAAGGCAGTTAATGACAAGATGTTTTGGAGGTTGTTCATTCATCAGTACGCTGTCAGCTAGAAGCAACTTAACAGCATGTATCACACACACCTCTGAGCATACAGCGGTCTCTTACACCTGCTGATGCAATGACTGAGATTCAAGGCTTTCCCTTCCCTCCCAGCGAAAGGGGGCACACAGGAAAAAGAAGAGATGGATTTTAATACCCCACTTTTCTCTACTTTAAGGAGTCTCAAAGCAGCTGACAATCACCTTCCCTTCCTCTCCCCACAACAGGCACCTTGTGAGGGGGATGGGGCTGAGAGAGTTCTGAGGGAACTGTGACTGGTCCAAGGTCGCCCAGCAGGCTTCATGTGGAGGAGGAGTGGGGAACCAAACCCGGTTCTCCAGAGTAGGGTCTGCTGCTCTTAACCACTACACCACGCTGGCTCTCCCACAGAGCTGTAGGTAGACTCAGCCAGAGGCTGAAGATGGCAAAAGCAGGCCTAGACCTCTTAAGGCCTTTTCCTGAGCCAGACCACACTGTCTTTCCCGGAGTCAGACTTAAACCTGAATCAGACCATTATCATTCTCTATGTTGACCGGAGGCAGTTCTGCAAGGTCTCGGGTCAATGGCTTTCACACTGTCAACTCCCTATTTCTTTTTGCTGAAGATGGCAAAGACTGGACCTGGGACTTTAGTAAGCACAGCGGCTGCCTTAATGCACTGAGCCACGGCGTCAGCTTCTGGAGCTGTTGCCCCTTGCATGTGAACAGCTCTCAGAATCACGCCTCCCTTCTTCACAGATTTCCACACGGCGCTGTTCTCGTAGCGACAGTTGTGGCTTTTGAGGGTATGCATTTCTGAACGTTTCAAGGGCTTAGCTGGCCCTGGGGAGCTAACCGCAACCACCGTGCTCGGATTCTACCGCCTCCACAACAACGCTGTCCGGCTCTCTCTGAAGGGGCTGGGTCCATCTCTTCCCATAACGTGGAGGAGAAGACTTTTGTCTGGGAGAGAGCGAGCCAGCCTAGAGGAGAAGCGGCCTGGTGTGGGATGCAAGGAACTAAACTTGGCTGGCTCCGAGACCTGCCTGACGAGCGTCCAAACCAACAGGTACAAGGGGGGAGCACTCTGAGACACAGAGAAGTTTGTTTTTCAGCATCCCATTGGGGCAGGTTTACTAAGTGGTGAGTGTATCGCTGCCTTATGCTTGCGGGTTTATATTTAATTTAGCAGTAGGCTAAAGCACCGCATGGACCCATCTGCCAATCCGGTTCCTTGGAGTACAGCTGATGTCAGCCTGAATACTCCAGCTGGGGTGGATGGGGGGGGAGTGGATGGCGGCAGGTGGAGGGGCATGCAGTTGGGAAGACAGAGCCTCGGGAGCATCTATGTTCCCCTGTGCGCACAACCATCTGACCACCTTTTAAACTGGGTTAACACCGGGGTTCCCTCTAAGCTGAGTTAGTGTGAGCTAGCTCACAATTTTTTACCCTCCAGCTCACAGATTTTTGTTTTTGCTCAGGAAGGTTGGCTCCAGAGCAGACTAATTTATGCAGTAGCCAGATTGCTTGCTCACAACTTTAATGCCAGTAGCTCACAAAGTAGAATTTTTGCTCACAAGACTCCACAACTTAGAGGGAGCATTGGTTAACTCTGATCGGATTCCAGAGCCAGCTTTAGACCACTTTGCGTCTGAACGATGCAGAGAAGGCAGAGACGTCAGAACGATGCCCCGGGTGGAAATTTATCACCGACGTTTCCGACTGTCTCGTAACAAAAGCTCCCCTGGGTAGCTCAACAAAACCATTTTAAAAAATCAGAAAAACTCCCAAGACCAATAGCAATTATAAGATGTCTGATAATTGCGAGAAATGATAAGGCAATTAAAATATAATTCAATTTTTTTCCCTCACTGAGTCCCGGCTGACTTATGGTGATCCCGTAGGGTTTTCAAGGCGACAGGCTAACAGAGACGGCTGGCCATTGCCTTCGCTAGTGACCCTGGACTTCCTTGGAGGTCTCCCACCCAAATACTAACCGGCGCCGACCCGGTTCAGCTTCTGAGATTTGACGAGATCGGGCTAGGCTGGACCATGAAGGTCAGGGCATAATCCTAAATAGCAGCAGTTAAAAAGCAGTTAGCAAAGGGGAAGTTAATAGAGCCATCTAAAAAACTACCCGCCTGATAAAAATACCCTTTCACGTGGGCACCTAAACCTCAGCAAAGTTGGGGAATGGGTGCCGGGGTGTGTGTCTGTACATAAGGCATCCCCCCACAAAGTATCCCTTCTCTTGAAGCCACACCAGTCTTGCGTACAGAACAGCAATTCTGAAAATGATTTGGATAGCTGTACAAGTTCAAACAGGAGGGTCAGTGGCCCTCAAGGGTCTCTGGTACCAGAACATTTAGAGCTTCAAAATGCAAGCATTGGCATCCCAAAGTGGGCCCAGAAACAAACTGGACCTTCTTTTAGTACTCATAAAGCTCTTGCTGCCTCTTGGAACAAGTGCCTGTAAACGGAGCCTGGAAAACAGATCTATTGAGCAAAATATTATCTCACCCTTCCTCCAAGGAGGAGGAGGAGGAGGAAGAGGAGGAGGAGGAGGAGGAGGAGAGGAAGAAGATATTATAATACCCCTGTATAAATCAATGGTGCAGCCTCATTTGGAATACTGTATACGGTTCTGGTCACCAGACCTCAAAAAGGATATTATAGCTTTGGAAAAAGTGCAGAAAAGGGCAACCAGAATGATGAAAGACTTGGAACACTTTCCCTGTAAAGAAAGGTTAAAGCGCTTGGGGCTCTTTAGCTTGGAGAATTGACAGCTGAGGGGTGACATGATCGAGGTTTATAAGATTATGCACGGGATAGAGCAGGTCGAGAAAGAAGTACTTTTCTCCCTTTCTCACAATACAAGAACTCGTGGGCACCCCATGAAATTGCTGAGCAGTCGGGTTAGAACAGATAAAAGGAAGTCCTTCTTCACCCAAAGAGTGATTAACACATGGAATTCACTGCCACAGGAGGTGGTGGCAGCTACAAGCATGGATGGCTTCAAGAGGGAATTTGATAAACATATGGAGCAGAGGTCCATCGGTGGCTATTAGCCACAGGGTATAGATGGGAACACTCAGTCTGGGGCAGGTGATGCACTCTATTCTTGGTGCTGGGGGGCGAGGGGGCAACAGTGGGAGGGCTTCTAGTGTCCTGGCCCCACTGCTGGACCTCCTGATGGCACCTGGTATTTTTGGCCAGTGTGTGACAGAGTGTTGGACTGGATGGGCCATTGGCCTGATCCAACATTGGCTTCTCTTATGTTCTTATGTTCTGAGGAGGAGGAGAAGGAGGAAAAAGAGGAAGAGGAAGAAGAAGAAGAGGAGGAGGAAGAGATTGGATTTATACCCCGCCCTTCACTACCCTAAGACAATCCCTTTCCCTTTCCCCCCCACAACAGACCCCCTGTGAGATAGGTCTGAGAGAGCTCTTTTGAGAACTGCCCTTGAGAGAACACCTCTACTGTGACGGGGCCAAGGTCACCCAGCTGGCTGCATGTGGAGGAGTGGGGAATCAAACCCGATTCTCCAGATTAGTGTCCGCCACTCTTAACCGCTACACCAAACTGGCTCTGAGCAGCATAAGTGGTTTGCCCTTCCTTACGTTATCCTTAGCAGATCCCTCTTAGACTGAGCATGGGTGATTGGCCAAAGGGCATCCAGTCAGGTCCAAATCCCGGTCCAACAGTCTCACCACTCCGACACACTAGCCATCATCTCTCTGGTTTCCTTGAGAATGGCCAACCATTTAACCTTACTCTGTATGTGTGTGTGTGTGTAAAGGGCCATCAAATTGCAGCCGATTTATGGCGACCCCAAAGCTTTTCATGGCAAGAGACAAACAGATGTGGTTTCCCCATTGCCTTTCTCTGTGGTGCAATCCTGGACTTCTTTGGTGGTCTCCCATACAAATACTGATCAAGGCCAGCCATGATTAACTGCTGGGACCTGATGACATCAGGCTGGCTTGGGCCATCCAGAACAGGGTATCCTGATGTTCTCCCCAATGGGCACCCAAAGCCACTTACATCATTCTACTCTCCCCCATTTATATCCTCACAACAGCCCTGTGAGGTAGGGTTAGGCTGAGTGTGTGTGACTGGACCAAGGTCACCGGGCCCATAGTCAGGATTTTGTGGCTTGAGGGGCAGACTTTTATTTCTGGTGGGGCTGAAGTCCTCAGTGCAGAAAGAAAAGCCATTGAGCCAACAGAAAGCTGTCACCAGGACAGACCTCTAAATTGCAAGCTGCCAACCACTTTAGATGACAGTTCTCAGCTGCTGCAAGTTAATCCCTTCTGCCAACCTAAGCAGCAATTCTGAGAACAAGCCAGTAGGTGAGGGTGATGACTTCTATAGTCAAGAAAGCTAACACTTAGGCAGAAAAACTCCCTTAAAGGAGACCAGTTTCTTGACACCCTGTTAGAAGGGAGCCTAGAGGTCACCTACTCCAACCCCCCTTGCTCATTGTGGGGATTAGTCAACTACAGCACACCACTCTGCTTAAAGGAGTGCACACCTTTTAAAAATGTTTTTAAAAAGCATGTACAGGAGAAATTCTTGTGGGGCTGTGCCTTTAAGAAAGGGGGCAGAGCCCCCCAAAGCCCCACCATAGTTACAGGTAACCTTCCATGGCAGAGTGGGAATTTGAACCTGGCTCTCCCTGATCCTAGTCTGACACCTTAACAGCTGACGCCACACCAACTTTCATATCTGTCTATCTGTACATCCATCTATCCAGGTATATAGTTTTCTGTCAAAAGGGAAAAAAAACTAACCATTGTGTGCCAGACTTTTAGAAGATGCCAGTGTGCCAGTCTCCTACTGCACTGCAATGTGCAGAGACATAACATGATGTACTGGAGAAAAACCTCGTCTGATGCAAAAGTTTGCAAGCCAGTCTGAAGGCTGTGTTCCTTATCAAGGGTGCTGGCTGCCTGTCAAGTTCCTACATTTGATATTTGTACACATCTAAAAGAAGAAAGGGGGGGGGAAGCATGCAGACCCTCAAAATAGAATACCAGAAGCCTCTCGAAACCTTCTGTTGAAATTTTTGTTCAGAGAGCACATCATTTTAACATAGTGGATACGTTTCTATTACACCTTTCCACTGCTGCATTCAAGGCAGTTTATAATCCCAAGTAACATCTGCTATAAAATGAAAGGGACAGAAACGGGAGAGGAAAACAAGGCAAATTTGGGCCCTGACTTTTAGATGGTGTATCCATCCAACATCAAAATGGAATGGCTGTGGCCACCGAGAGTTTGTGGAGAGTGCAGAGCTCAAAGGCAGCTGGTCCCGTAACAGAAATAAATTAATAAATGTGGACTCTTCTTTTTTGCCGTAAAGCCGCAGCTGACTTATGACAACTCTGTTGGATTTTCAAGGCAAGAGACTTTCAAAAGTCTTTTCCCATCGCCTGCCTCTGCGTCACAACCCTGGACTTCCTTGGAGGTCTCCCATCCAAATACTACCCAGGGCTGACCCTGCTTAGCTTCCAAGATCTGACGAGATTGGGCTAGCCTGGGCTGTCCAGGTCAGGGCAAGTATAGATCACTAAAGTGTGGCTGGATCTGCAGTTTTTGGTCTTATGCACTAGGGGGAGCTTTACTACCCTTTACAGGAAAAAGCACCCATACATAATGTAATTGCTGTCGCTTGCTGAAGAGAGGGGGAGCAGAACCCCCCCCCCCAAAAAAAACAACAACAATCAAGATGTAACTCCTTGAGCTGTGAAGTTTTTGACTGATGCAGAGTACTCTGGTACTGCATCCTACGGATGGTGCTGCATGTGAAGCAAAGTAAATGGGAAAGATGTGCGAATGCCAAAGGAAGGCGGAAATCACATTTCCGAATATTCTTCATCAGTGAAAAAGAGCGAGGGAGAGCACTGGTCCCTGATGAGCTAGTTTTCTCCTTGCAAGGAGTCTTTTTTTTTTTTTTACATCTGAGAACCAGGTTCAAATCCCCAGTGGAAGTAGGATGGGTGACCCTGGGCCGGTCGCACAGTCTCTGACTAACCTCCCTCACAGGGCTGTTGTGAGGATAAAACAGAGGAGAGGACAACAATGTAACTGCCACTTTGGGTCCCCATCGGGGAGAAAGGCAGAGCACAGGTGAAGTCAACGAAAATGGCACTTGTCACCTGCGGCTTGGAATTATCTCCTCAAGACCCTCCCCATCGTTTCTCTGCTGCCTGTCTGAGGCCACAAGGATGAGGTTCTTCGGCCCCGGGCACCGCCAGCCACGCCCTCCAGAGGCCCCCCAAACGAGGACTTATCATCCTTTTAGCTCTCCTCCTGCAGGAGTACAGACCTTTCCCTCTTTCCATAGACACGACTTCACAGTATTACAGGATCACAGAGCTGGGAGGGGCTACACAGGCCATCCAGTCCAACCCCCTGCTCAATGCAGGATCAGCCTGGAGCATCCCTGACCAGTGTCTGTCCAGACGCTGCTTAGGGACTGCCAGGGAGGGGGAGCTCACCACCTCCCTAGGCAGCTGATCCCACTGTGGCACAACTCTGACTGTCAAAAAGTTTTCCCCAGTATCCCAATATCCAGCCAGTACCTTCCCACCCTTAATGTAAACCCATGATTGCAAGTCCTATTGTCCTCTGCTGCCAAGAGGAACAGCCCCCTGCCCTCCTCTGAGTGACAGCCCTTCAAATGCTTCAAGAGAGCCATCATGTCCTTCCTCAACCTCCTCTTCTCCAGACTAAGCATTCCCAGGTCCCTCAGCCTTTCCTCCTAGGGCTTGGTCTCCGGGCTCCCCGATCATCCTCATCACTCTCCTCTGCACGCGCTCCATTCTGCCCACATCCTTCTTGACGTGAGGCCTCCGGAACTGCACACCATACTCCAGGTGTGGCCTGACCAATGCAGTTTACTTCCCTACAGTGCAGCCCCGTATGGTACAACGGAGCCCGTTGAATGAGTCTTCCCAGCACAGCCGACCCAAGTGGCCCGAAGGGGCAACCATGCCCACTCAGCCTCTACCCATCTCCCCTCTCCCAACCTACTGTGCCAACCCACAAGAAACACCTGTAAGGTCAGCTTCAGTATTAGGTCCATCTCCAGCTGTCAGTATGTAGGAATAAACAGGTACTGTTATCTGTTCTCAAGATGCACTGCTGGAAATAATTTTCAGAGGTTCGCCGTGTTGGTCTGTAGAAGAAGGGCTAGATTCAAGTCGAGGAGTACCTTAAGAGACTAGCACTTTCAGAGTATGAGATTTCGAGATTTAGAGGCTTGTAGCTGATGACGAGAGGTGTCCTTGACTCTCGAAAGCTCATACCCTGAAAACCTTGTTGGTCCCTAACATGCTACGGGACTTGAATCCAGCTGGAAGTAAAAAACACTTTGGAATGTTCACATACTGAGTCTTCCCCTACTTTTAGTTAATACTGGGACCCAAAACAAGAACTTTTGGGCACTCAATGAGATTGCTGAGCAGTTGGCTTAGAATGGATAAAAGGAAGTACTTCTTCACCCAAAGAGTGATTGACACATGGAATTCACTGCCACAGGAGGTGGTGGCGGCTACAAGCATGGACGGCTTCAAGAGGGAATTGGATAAACATATGGAGCAGAGGTCCATCAGTGCCTACTAGACACAAGGTATAGATAGGAAAGGGGCTATGGTGGCTCAAGTGGTTAAGATGCTGAACTGCAGACCGGAAGGTCAGTAGTTCAGCAGTTCAAGATCCGAGTGCCGGATGACGGAGTGAGCTCCCATCTCTGGTCCCATCTCCTGCCAACCTAGCAGTTCGAAAGCAAGAAATTGCAAGTAGATAAAATAGGTACCACTTCGGTGGGAAGGTAACAGCGTTCCGTGCACCTCGGTGTCTAGTCATGCCAGCCACATGACCATGGAAACATCTTTGGACAGCGCTGGCTCTTCGGCTTGGAAACGGAGATGAGCACCACGTCCCTAGAGTCAGATTCGACTGGCTTTCGAGATGAGAAACCTTTACCTATAGATAGGAACTCTCAGTCTGGGGCAAGTGATGCTCTGTATTCTTGGTGCTGGGGGAGGGTCAACAGTGGGAGGGCGTCTAGGTGTCCTGGCCCCACTGATGGACCTCCTGATGGCACCTGGTATATTTTGGCCGCTGTGTGACAGAGTGTTGGACCAGATGGGCCATTGGCCTTATCCAACATTGGCTTCTCTTATGTTCTTATGTTCCAGTACTGGAACTCCTTGTTAGTTAATACCTGAACCCAAAGAACTGACAAATAATACACATTTCTCTCTGTGTGCCGGGAGGCCTTTCATAGTTTGGGACCACCATGACACGCATAACACCATAACACGCAGGTCCATTTCTTCTCATATATGCCCATGTGTTGACTGCAAGTCTTATCAGGGGTTCTGTCTCCTGTGAGAAGAGCGGCTGCAAGAAGTAGCACAATAATGGGGTTGCCAGCCCCCTGGGCCGGGTGGGGGTTCCCCTGCTTTTGTGCGCCCCTTTCCGCCACTGGCCAGCAGGAGGAAACCCTGCCCACAAAAACCAGAAGTTCTTGCCACTTCTAATGTTGTATAAGCGGTCAGTCAGCAGCCTGTAAAGAGTGAATGGTTTGAAGAGGATTGTCTTTGTCACCCCAAAAAGAGACTGGAGCAGAGCGGACTACTTACTGATGACAGGTTCTCCTCTCTCCTCCGCCCTTGGCTGTGCCGATTGATGAAGGACCGCGCAGAGAGCTTGTAGTGGTTCAGCAGGCACGTGATGACCACCACCATCACCATCATCACCACCACGATTATGATTATCTGCACAAACTCCAACTCGGCTGCAAAGGCAAGAGAAGAGGGCGTCACCCAATTTTGAACGATCCGGGTAAGAAAAGGCAGAACTCAGCAGAACTCTACGGCAAAGCTGCTACGCGAAGCAAAGGGAGATAACGTCAACGTTGCGCTTTGAATGGGAGGGTCAGCTGTCCAAACCTGCAGAACCTTCCAGGTACCCGGGGCTACGGAGCGTGGATACGAGACAAACAGCCAACAAGGCTCGTAAACTGGCCAGGTGGACAGCTCTATTCTGACAAGCTCCTCAGCGACTAGTAATAACCTGTCGAAGTCCTAAAACGAAACATCCTGTCGAAACTAAATATGTCACGCGCAGCAGCACCCAAGCTATATCGGCTGAATACCCCCCACCCCCCCCGGCAGTTCCCAGGTAAGGGTCTCCTTCTTTGGAGGCTTTTAAACGGAGGCTAGATGGCCATCTGACAGCAATGCGGATTCTGTGAACTTAGGCAGATCATGAGAAAGGAGGGCAGGAAGGGTTGCATTAGTGTTTCGTTCTCGTGGCCCTTTCTTACGCACCCAGGGAAATGCCAGTCACCACTTTGGGGTGAGGAAGCAATTTTTTCCCCAGGCCAGTACGGCTGGGGATCCTGGAGGTTTTTTCTCACCTTCTAGGCATGGAACAGCGGTCACTGCAGGTGTGGAGGGGGAGGTATTTGTGAATTCCCTGCATTGTGCAGGGGGTTGGACTAGATGACCCCGGGGTCCCTTCCAACTCTGTGATTCTAGGATTCTATAGTTGACCCATAAAGTCGCTTTTCTCTCCAACCCACAAGGGACAGCAATTGGAATCTGGAGGGGTCAGGTGTACAATTGGCTCTGTGGTCACTGCATGTCAGAAAAAGCTACAAAGCTCTAGGCCGGGGGTCTCCGACGTGGTGCCCATGGGCACCACGGCACCTGCCAACACCTTTCCTAGAGCCCACCAAGTGTTTTAGAAAGTGGGTGGGGCCTGGTGGGGCTTTTGCTCAGCAAGGCTTCTGACTGGCCACCGGAGATTTGATTGGCTGTGCAGATCTTTATAAAATGTTGTTTTGGCAGCAACCTGCCACCACAGGACAAGGACTGTTGCTATGGGGCTGAAGGTACATGATGGCAGCCATTTTGTGGTTGTACCTGCCACGCTGTGTCAGAATCCCAATGCCCCATGCAGGCTCAAAAAGTTTGGGGACCCCTGACCTAGGCTTTCTCTGTTCTAGGTAGCACATGTTGGCCCTTCGGCTGACCAAGGTCCATTGGACTGATAGGAGCTGTTCAGCCAGACTGGATTTGCACATTCAAAAATCTCACTGCACGTTGGTTCAACGAAATAGGTTATCCAGTGCCATCACCGGCAAAGTGATACCATTAACACTAGAACAGGTTCGATCTTCTGCTTGGTGTTCCCTTATGGGCTCTCAGCTTTTACTTTGATTTCCCAACCAAATCCTGAACAGACTTGCTCCATGGGCCTTGCCCCGTGGGGTGCCTCCTGTCCTAGAACTGAGCCCTTGACAGAGGGAGGAAGCATTTCAAGCATTCCCCCAAACCAGCTTTTAGTAAGAAGAAGAGGAGGAGGAGGAGACTGGATTTATACCCTAGCCCTCACTTGGAATCTCAGAGCAACTTACAGTCTCCTTTCCCTTCCCCCTCCCCACAACAGACACCCTGTGAGGTAGGTGGGGCTGAGAGAGCTCTTTCAAGAACTGCCCTTGAGAGAACAGCTCTGAAAGAACTTATGACTGACCCAAGGTCACACCAGCAGCTGCATGTGGAGGAGTGGCTCAGTGGTGGAGCTTCGGCTTGGCATGCAGAAGGTCCCAGGTTCAATCCCTGGTATCTCCAGTTAAAAGATCTGGCAGTAGGTGATGAGAAAGACCTCTGCCTGAGACCCTGGAGAGCCACTGCCAGTCTGAGTAGACAATAGTGACTTTGCTGGACCAAAAGTCTGATTCAGTATAAGGCATTTTTTTATGTGTTCATGTGTTCATGTGAGTGGGGAATCAAGCCCGGTTCTCCCAGATTAGAGTCCGCACTCTTAACCACTACACCAAACTCACTGAGTGAAGCTTGTGTCAACATCCAGACTTTCTCAGGGAACTGTCTGTCAACCCCAAAGAAGTCTTCTATCCTACTCTCTATGAGCCCCACAGCCCCCACTCCGTCCCAACCAGCAGCCGTCCCCCTCCGGTTACAAACCCTCCCTTGTGTGCCCGGCAAAACCACTGAATGACACACAGCTGATTAATACCAAAGTCTCGCCCTTCCGTTGGAAAGTGGGGGGGGGAAGCAAAACAAAACAAAACAAAACAAAACCACTCAGGCTTTTCTTAACCTTCCCCGATTCCAAGCCATTCCCAGTGGCATCCGCATACCAGACTTCCAGACGTAATTTAATTCAGGGCTCCGCTCAGCCAGCTGGCAGCGGTACCTTGAATGGCTGGAGCTGGCACCAGAGTGCATTGCAATAAAAAAAAGGGGGGGAGAGGGAGATACACCACCGAAGCTGAACAAGAAAGCAACAACCGGCTACTAGTTAAACTCAGTTTAGCTGGAGGAGATACAGATGTCCCGCGGGTAGGCCACCGTGATCGGGAGGATACCGTTTCACAATCGCTTCAGGAGTGCGGCGTGGATTGAGGACATGAGGATTTGACCCTGCAGATATAACCCCCCCCCATCACTTGATGGAGATTATGGTGTCCCGAGATTTGAGTCCAGTCGCACCTCAGAGACCAATACATTTTTCCGGGTAGGAGCTTTCAAGAATCAAAGCTCGAAAGGGGCTCTCAAAAGCTCAAACCGTGAAAATCTTGTTGGTCCTTGAGGTGCGACTGGACGCAGATCTAGCCGTTCTACTGAGACCAACATGGCCGCCCTCCAAAACTGTTAATATTCCCAAGTGGCTCGTGCTCTGAGAGGATCTGTTCGGCAAGCAGACGTCTCAAACCCCACTCCGGTGAAACTCTCGCCTGTCTGTAGGCCAAGAGATTAACGCTGCCAAACGCAGAGGCTCACCTCAGGCAGAGGGCGGTGCGGGTTCCCCTCGTGGGCGCTATTAAGCCAGGCTCAGGGGGCTTTGCTGGGAAACGGCCAAGGTTGCAATCTGGAGGCAGGCAGGGTTTAGCTGCGGAAACTGTAACTGCGGCATGGAAGAGTTTTCATCGGCACGAGTGATCATTGGCACTGCTGTCTTACAGATGGATCGGGAGGGAAGAGCTGTGAAGGGGTGTGTGTTGTGGTACATCGTAGGCTATCATTGGTACATAGCCACGGGGGGCAGCGTGTAGTTCGCATGGGACAAATGTGCACATTTTTTTGGACCTTTGGTGGAGTGATTCAGACTGGCTGTATGACAGGGGACACCTGGAAAGCACCACACCACTTTTTTCTCAGCACTGTCTTATGAAAAGATAACAGCCCTGTTCAGATGTCAAAGTGAATACACACTCATCCTTCAGGTTACCATTTGCCTGCGTCCGGCAGGGGATTCCCTGCTGCTGCTGATGTTTGTGGCAGAAGAGGGGGAAAAGGGAACCCAAAGTGGTATAACTTTCAGGTTATGTTCTAAGAATCCTCCCCCCATCTCTATGGCTTTTGCCATAGACATGGGGGAATTCCTAGAGAGTCATTCAGAAGTGACATCACTTCCAGGTCAGATGCGACCCTCCCTAGGCCCTGCTCCAGAAATCTCCCAAGGGCTGTGGACAGCAACCCTGCTCATCCTGCAAATACGTGCATACATCTGTTTGCAAGAAACAGCCAATGTGCATTTACTTTACAAATGAAATCAGTGCCAGTGTGGGGTTTAAATCGCACATTCAGTTGTACATGTGTTGAGCGTAACATGTGAACGACTCAACACTACAATAAAGAAAAAAAACCAACATGTTCACACTGTACATGGATTGTATGTGCATTTGCTGTAACTTGTGAATAAGGATAGCCTACTGCTATCACAGCTAGACAACTAACAAACCGGTTCAAGTCAATATGCAACATTCAGTGGCTCCCCTGATCCGTTTGCCTCTCTGACAAGAAGCATGCAAGGTTTTCCTTCTGAGAAAAATTGCTCCCCAAAACTGCACCGATTCTTTAGCACCTGAAACTTTCCCATGAAGCATTTCAGTTAGCACGTTTATTAGAATTCCATGACATCACAGCATCTTAGCCAATGGCTCTGTGAGTGGGGGGGGGAGTTTGATGGTGAAAACCAAATATTTGGGTTTCCCATGAACATAAGAAGAGCCCTGCTACATCAGACCAGGGGTCCATCTAGTCCAGCATCCTGTCTCATACAGTGGCCAACCAGTTCCCTTGGAGGTCAGGGCATAGAGGCCCAGGCCTTCCGTTGATGTTGACCCCTGGCTCTGGGGTTCAGAAGGTTAGTGTTTCTGAACATGGAGGCTCCCTTTAGTCATCTCAGTGGCTAGTAGCCACTGACAGACCTATCCGCCATGAACTTGTCTAATCCCCTTTGAAAGCTGTTCATTCCTGTGGCCATCACTACATCCTCTGGTAGCAAATTCCACATTTTAATCACTCTCTGTGTAAAGAAGTGTTTCCTTTTGCCCATCCTGAATCTACTGCCCATCAGCTTCAGTGGATTCCTTCAAGTTTTAGTATTATAGGAGAGGGAGAAAAAGCTCCCTTTTTCCACCCCAGGCATAATTTTACAAACCTCTATCATGTTCCCACTTACTCGTCTTTTTTCTAAACTGAATAGTCCCAGATTCTTGAGCCTTTTCTCAGGGTTGCCAGACCCTCACTGGGGGTTGGAGAACCCCCACTCCGGGGCTCCTACCCCCAGTGCCAATCAGCTGGCCAGTTGGGGACTTACTGCCAGTAAAAGGAAGCCTAGACCTTTGTCGCCAGCAACACAGTGATGTCACTTCCGGTGCGCACTGGAAGGGACGTGATCATGTTGCCAGTAAGACAAGGGATGCTCAAGTATTTGAGTAAACAAGCATAAAAATTCCACAGAATTTTTGACCAAATGCCAGAGTATCCCTGTGTCACCATCAATGTGATGATGTCACTTCTGGTGCACGCTGGAAGTGATGTCACCAGTGACGCCAGCCTAGGGCTGTCCTTGCTCCTGTTAAGTCTCCCCACCCCTGGCTGGTTCCCAGGGGCTACTTGGCACCCCCTGAAGGTGCTCCAACCCACTCATCATCTTGGTTGCCATCTTCTCTACTTTTTCCAGTTCTGCAATGTCCTTTTTGAGATGTGGTGATCAGAACTGCACACAGCATTCTAGACGAGGCTGCACCATAGATCTAACAGGAACATCTAACACAATTTCCTAAAACATTAGATGGAACAGTTCTCCTTGCACTCTAGGACACTGAGTGACCTTCCCTAGCCACTGGGTTCAAAGCTGGAATGCAAACCAGTCAATCCTGACAACTTTAAGTGAACGGAACACTTTCTGGAATAGAGGAAGAACTCAAAGAGAAATTGGTAAGGTAAAGGAGGGGTGAGAACACTTAAGAGAAGGCATCAAACGCCACTCAGCAATGCTAACTATTTTTATCCAAGCTATGAACAGAGGAAAAGCCATGGAAACCAATTTTTTTTTTTTTTTGCAAAAATCTGCTCTCAGCTACCACAGTTTGTAGTCAAGAAGCAAGAAGGTCCATCCTCACACCAGAGGACAACATAGCACTAACTGGGGTAAGAGGTGGAGGCGGTGGGGAGACAATTAGTGGAGAGATTTCCTTCTGGCATCTCAAGAGGGTGAAGTACCAATGACAGCACATAAATGCCAAGCAAGTGGAAGGGCCGCCAGTTACTCAAGCACAGAGGCCTCTAAATGACAGCAAGCTACTGGGCCAGCCCTGGGATGGGCCTCAGCATTACATTTCCCGAGTCTCTTCCCAGGGGCACCCCAAAGAATTCCAATAACTATGAACTAGGTCCTTGTAAATTATTTGCTTGTCTTAACTTTGCATTAATTATTTTGGTTTTAACATATTCCCTCATCTGGCCTGTCATTCATATATATATGACCATATATATATGCAGGGTTGCCAGCTCCAGTTTGGGAAATACCTGGAGATTTGGGGGTGTGTGGAGCCTGGGGTAGGTGGAGTTTGGGGAGGGGAGGGACTTCATCAGGGTACGACGCTATAGAGCCTCCAATCCAAAGCAGCCATTTTCTCCAGGAGAACTAACCTTGGTCATCTCGAGAGCACTTGTAAGCCTATGAGATCTCCAGCCACCACCTGGAGTTTGGCAACCATATAAATATAGACGGCATTTCCCCCCCTCATCGCATCAAATTATTCCTTTCATTTGTACAATTTAATGCCGCCCCACTTTACACACCATCAAACACCGCAGAGCCTCTTATGTTTAAAACAATACTGAGAATACGTAAATAACTCCCGAGACATATTCCAGAAGGCAGGCATCCGTCCCATAAAACTTCTCTCGCATACACATGCTCTCATGAATCCCAAACTGAAAGAGAATTTAAGCTCTACGCAAGATCAAAATTCAACCTTAAACTTTTCTCCAAAAAACGGCAAGGCATAAGCCACAGCTTTGTATGCAGAAGGTAGCCCCACGTTCAGTCTCTGGCACCTCATATTAAACGATTGCACGTACCATGGGCCCTAGGGTTGCCAACTCTGGGTTAGGAAGTACCTGGAGATTTGGGGGGTGAAGCCTGAGAAAGCTGGGGTTGGGGGAGTGGACTTCATCGGGGTACAACGCCATAGAGTCCACCTTCCAAAGCAGCCATTTTCTCCAAGTGAACTGATCTCTATCGTGGTCTCCCCCCGCCCCCGTGATCAGTCCCAGCAGGCAACAATAGCATAGATCGACCAGTGTTGATTTAAGCTCATTTCTCATTACAGTGAATGTACGTACCTGCATGTATGTACATGCATCTGTTTGTAAGAAAGATCTGATGTTAGTTGCTGTAGATTTTCTGGGTTGTGTGGCCGTGGTCTTGGCACTGTAGGACCTGACGTTTTGCCAGTAGCTGTGACTGGCATCCTCAGAGGTATAACACAGTAGGCAGTCACAGCTACTGGCGAAACGTCAGGACCTACAATGCCAAGACCACGGCCACACAACCCGGAAAATCTACAGCAACTAATGAACTCTGGCCGTGAAAGCCTTCGACAACATAAAGATCTGATGCACATTCACTTTGCCATTGAAACCTGGAACCAGTACCTGGATAAATGAGGGGTTTGTATCACATGTTCAGCTAAGGCATGGTTCACAAGTTATCGTGAAAGCCTGTACAATCCTTGTACAGTGTACAGAGAATCACTCAATGCACATATTACAAAATCTAGTGTACATTGTACACAGATCATACGAGAGTCTAAAGCAACTCCATATGTTTTGCTGACCCCAAGTGTGGGGCCTTGTTCTAACATGATAAACCTAAAGCATCTTTTCCCTAGCTTCCTAGAGGTTCACATGCCATCTATGTGAAGTTATACATTCCTACTTAACTATCTAGTGTCTGGCCACTGGATTTTGTGTTGGAAGGCAGAAGATCTCATAGAGCACATTAACAGTGCAATCCAAAACAGAATTACACCATTCCAGTCATAGAGAAGGGTGCAGTTCTGCTTAGGATCACACTGTTTAGCAAATATGTATGTGTTATGGTTGCCAGCTCCAGGTGGGAAATACCTGGAGATTTTGGGGGCGGAGCCAGAGGAGGGCAGGGTTTGGGGCATAATGCCATGGAGTCCAACTTCAAAAGCAGCCATTTTCTCCAGGGGAACTGATCTCTGTCACCTGGAGATCAGTTGTAATACTGGGAGATCTCCAGCCATCACCTGGAGGTTGGCAACCCTAGTATATGTGTATGGGGGGCTGTTCTTAAACCCTGCTCTCCAGAAAGGCTGCAGCTGAAATATCAGATTAGTACTCAGAAGAATCTACAGACTCCAAGTTTTAGTTTTTTGCAAGTCGCAATGTACGGAGGAAAATTGGCAAAGACATTGCCTCTCAGATACTTCTCTTGGACACGTCTTCCCTCGTGCCAGGGTGCCCACCCACGGCTAAGAGCCACAATCTCTGTGCACCACGCATAGGCTACGAAAACATGGGTGTTCACCGTTCCGTTTGCTACCACCGTCTCCGGCGTCTTTCCCCAACGAAAGATGCCAGCGAGCGCTTTGCAGGAGCCCAATTTTAGTGGGGGCTGAAGGACGCAGTGGGAAATTTGCCCAGCAACAGTGCAAGCTCCCTTGCCGCTTCCCACTCTCTCTGGCTTTTCAATGCTTTACGCAAATGCGCTGCTCCCCATTGAGGGAGTATCATATAGTGCGCATATTGTTCCGCACATCTCCATATCCCTGCCACAGCCTCTCATTGGGGATTGTCTGGAAGGCCTGTAAATAAACAAGAGGCCTTTAAATCGCCTCACCACCACCGCCACCCCCAAAAAGGGGGGGGAAGGAGGGAGAGAAAAAGGCAGAGCTTTCCTTTGTACTGTAATGAGATACATGTCCAAAACGTGGCCCTGCTGGCGTCAAGGTTGGAGGGGATGGAGTGGGGACGACAAAGCCCAGTCACACACAGGCCTCATTTGAATGTTTAGGCCCCTTTCGGGGTGGGGAGCAGGGGGAGAGGGATATTCAAGGCCTCCCGTTCCTAACAAAAACCCTCCCCGCCTAGGCAGAAAGGCCGAGAGGCCACCAAACGCACTGCCTGCTGGGCCCTTTTGTTTCATCGCAGCCATGAGGGTTAAAGGTAACAGGAACCCAACTGGGGGATGGAGTGGGCGGGGGGAGAGAGAACAGCCCCCTTGTCCTTGTGTTAACTGCCTTCGCCCTGGGTACGGTTGGCTGAGTCCTAGACAGCTATAAGCGCTCTGGCAGACAGACAGAGAGCCTCAAGGGTGGAGTTCAGGCAGGCAAATTTTTGGCAGTCGTATCACGCACCAGCAGAGAGAGGCCATTCACCACCGTCTGCCTGATGGGGGAGTCGTGGCAGGCGGGGATGGGGGTGGGGGGAGAAGCGGCAGAAGTTCACACAAGAGCCCCATGGATATGGGTTGACTTCCCCTCCACCTTCTCTCTCTCTCTCTCTCAACGAGCCCCGTTTTATGACAGACTGTCTGCCAGGGCAGGAAAGGGTTCCCACAGTCACTGTCTGCGCAAGCACAGAGACACACACTGTATGTTTTATGTAGGGTGCCAGGTCCCCCCCTGGCCACTGATGGGGAATTATGGGGGGGGGACAGGGTTGCCACATCTCAGTTGGGAAACTCCCGTAGATTTGGGGATGGCGCCTGGAGAGGACAACAGGGACCTCAGTGGGGTACAGTGCCACCGAGCGCACACTCCAAAGCATCCATTTCCTCTGGGGGAACTGATCTCTGTAGTCTGGAGATGAGCTGTAATTCCAGGGGATCCCCAGGTCCCACCTGGAGGCTGCCTTCCCTAGGTATGTATAAAGATGCAGAGTCTATGATTTGGAAAATGCATACTCTACTTCAGCAGAGAAAACTGTTAAGATCTGCAAAATGAAGCGCTCAAAGCAAGACAGAGATCCTTCCCTGCCCGGCCAATGAAATGCTCCTGCCATGTCCATTATTTTTATTACGTTTGTAATACTGCAAAATATGATTTGATGCCACCTTCGGTGTCTTTTTGATCAGAAGAAGGCCATAAGTTTTATAAATCAGATAAATAAACCAATGTAACGCTGAAAAGAAAAAAAGGGGGGGGGGAACCCAAACAGACACAGCCTTTTGGGGAGAGAATATCTCATTTCAGACGGATGCTTCCAGATTATGTGTCTTTCCAGTGTTTGTCGGTGTTAGTTGGGATAAGGATGATAAAAGATAAATGCATAAGATGAAAATAGATGCTAATGGTTTGCAGTAAGTTAACGGGAGAGAGAACCAGCAGTAGGAGTTACTTCTTTCTGTGGGATACAGAGGCTGGCATGACTAGGCTTGCCAACCTCCAGGTAGCACCCAGAGATCTCCCGCCATTACAACTGATCTCCAGATGACCGCGATCAGTTCCCCCTGGAGAAAATGGCTGCGTTAGAGGGTGGACTGGACTCTATAGGATTACACCCTGCTGAGGTCCCACCCTGCCCCAAATCCCGCCCTCCCCAGGCTACACCCCCAAAATTTCCAGGTAATTCCCAACCCGAACTGTCAACCCTAGGCATGACCCAGAACTTTGATTCAGAATGTTCCTTTCTTTACAATCTAGAAAAAAGTGTGTAATTTAGCTACCACATACGTTTGTTTAATCCATTCATTTATATAGGGGAATCTTAAGTTTGAGCTATCAAATGATGATTTGCATTTCAAGCTTCACAAGATCTAATGCTGAAGTTAATGTTCTACCAAGCTGACTCATTGACCAAAACAGAGGGATTTACGAATTAAATGAAAATTCCTTTGTCCAGTCAGCAGCCCTACAGTTCTTGGGAGAAGGCACCATTGGGCTTGCAATATCCATACTTCATTCTGAAAAATACTGTTTTTCCCACACTACTGTATACATCGGTACAAGTGCTGGATTCAGCATTCAGAGAAAGTCTGAGATTATCAGCTTTTCTTTTTCAAACACACACACACAGAACCAGCACTGCCATGCCGTAACTAGGATTTGGGAGATACAGGTTCAAATCCCCACTCTGCCATGGAAGCTTGCTGGGTGACCTTTGGCCAGTCACACACTCTCAGCCTAACATTGTTAGGATAAATCCAGTTGGGGTAGCCATGTTGGTCTGAAGCAGCAGAAGAAATTTTGAGTCCAGTGGCACCTTTAAGACCAACAAAAGTTTATTCAAAGTATGAGCTTTCATGTGCACGCACACTTCCTCAGATACATTGAAATGGAAGTTAACAGTTCATATATATAGGTTTCTACACAGGTGAACAAAAAATTGGCATACAACTTAATGAAGATGTTTTGGCGTATGCAAAGACTATGCCATCAACTTGGGCCCTTTCAAAGTAAGTCGGGATATTAATGGTTTATTAAAATATTATATCCCGCCTTTCCTCAGGGTTCAGTATTTCATCATGCCAGCACAGTGGGGTCATTGGCATGTCAGACGACGATCTTGAAGATCCTGTTTCAAATCCCCACTCTTGCCATGGAAACTTGCTGGACAAGAAGAAGCAGAACAAGAAGAGTTGGTTTTATACTTCGCCCTTCAATACCTGAAGGAGTCTCAGAGCAGCTTACCATCGCCTTCGCTTGCCCACAACAGACACCCCGTGAGGAAGGTGGGGCTGAGAGAGCCCTGAGAAAACTGTGACTGACCCAAGGTCACCCAGTAGGTTTCACATGGAGGAGTGGGGGAATCAAATCCAGTTCTCCAGATTAGAGCCCGCCGCTCTTATCCACTACACCAAACTGGCTCTCCTTGGGTTGGTCACTCTGTCAGCCTAACCTACCACACAGGATTGTTGTTGTGAGGATAAAAAACGGGAGGGGGGGAACAGGATTGTGAGTTGCTTTGGGTTCCCAGCGGGGAGAGAAGCGAGATATACGGATGGCCCAAGCTAGCCCAATCGTGTCAGATCTTAGAAGCTAAGCAGGGTCAGCCCTGGGTAGCAATGCTCCCTCAAAGCTGTGAAGTCTTGTAAGCAAAAAAACTACCTTGTGAGCTACTGGCATTAAAGTTGTGAGTGAATTTGGCTACTGCATAAATTAGTCTGTCCTGGAGCCATCCGTCCTGAGCGAAGACAAAAATGTGTGAGCTGGAGGCCAAAAAACTGTTGAGCTAGCTCACACTAACTCAGCTTAGAGGGGACACTGCTGGGTAGTATTTGGCAGGGCGACCTCCAAGGAATACCAGGGTCACGGTGCAGAGGCAGGCAATGGCAAACCACCTCTGAAATGTCTCTTGCCTTGAACAAGTCTAACTTCCCACCTAGTGGTGCGTAATGCTAAAAGAGCTAGGACTTCTGGCTGCCAGACAGTCTTAGGATCTCCTGGCTATTCTGCACACAATGCCATACGATAATTATTATTACTTATTAGCAATATCTAAATATCTAAATAAACAAACCATTATTATTATTATAGTACATAGGACAGGCTAGTCCACTGAAGTTCAGTGTTTAGGGACAAGTCTTTCATTAGATATCTATAACTATATATCTTTAGGAACTTGGAGAAATCTAAGGAGATAAATCAGCCAGGTCGGTCTGCTCGATGAGGGGATGCCTCTGAATTTCCGGTTAATATATCAATGCACAAGCGACACAAGCTCAAAGGAAAAAAAAATCCTTTGAGGGAAGAGAGCTAAACTGCATCATTTATTATTCTGTTCACGTCTATTTATATTTTCTATATAAAAAAAATCACCTCAATTCATTTTATATCTGGCTTCCCATAATCATTGTCACTTTTCAATTAGAGGGGACCTCATTCCATTTTTCTCTGTAATTTTCCCCGGGGACGAGTGATGGATACACCAAGCTTCACGAGACGGGCAAATGTGGCTTCGAAATGCAAAGTAAGGTCACACTAATTTAATTTAGCATAATTTTTTTTTTTTTTTGCTCCTGAATACATTTCAGAAGGCAGGTTCAGACACTGCGTCGAAGTGACACAACCTGATTCCTTTGTATATTCTGTCTAGACAAACACTGACACTCTGGGAATTTGGGCAGCCGGAACAGGGCGCAATGCATAGATTGCTTTGCAAATAAACATTCCCCCTCCCTCCCTCGCACATTTCCCATAAGCCTAAGTTATCAGTTTTAAGAACTGAGTGAAAACATTCATCTATCACCGAGGGCTGCCAGCACTCATGCCACGGCCTCTGGAGCCTCACAATAGCCAGTTTTCCTCAATTATGGCTGTAAACCTCAAACCACTTACTCCAGTGGGACTTTGTGAGGCTTTTTGCAGAGTATTGCGGTTCCTGCCTTACTGTGCAGCACTGCGATTGCAGTTTCGACAGCGCGGCGGAAAGCCCAGAAAGCGGTTAGCTGTTCGTCGCACACGTAGACCGCTGCAGATGCACATGTTGGTATGCACTTAAGCGCAACAGCCTAAATTGACAAGAATTTCTAGCCCTCTTATGTTTTACTGAAACAAAGCAGCCACCCACATCCTCCTCAAAATTCCTATTGTATTTGGCAAGTATCTTGTTACTCAACTACAGTATTTAAGAACTTAAGAAAGAGTCCTGCTGGATCATACAGTGGTCTATCTAGTTCAGCATCCTGTCTTAGTTTGGTGTAGTGGTTAAGAGTGTGGATTCTAATCTGGGAGAAGCGGGTTTGATTCCCCACTCCTCCACATGCAGCTGCTGGTGTGACCTTGGGTCAGTCACAAGTTCTTTCAGAGCTGTTCTCTCAAGGGCAGTTCTCGAGGGAGCTCTCTCAGCCCCACCTACCTCACAGGGTGTCTGATGTGGGGAGGGGGAAGAGAAAGGAGATTGTAAGCTACTCTGAGACTCCTTCGGGTCGTGAAGGGCAGGGTATAAATCCAATCTCCTCCTCTTCTTCTTCACACAGTGGCCAACCAGTGGCTCTCTGGTAGGGCATCTGCTTGGCATGCAGAAGGTCCAAGGTTCAATCCCCGTCATCTCCACTTAAAAGAATCGAGTGATATGTCATGTGAAAGACCCCTACGGGGAGCCATAGAAAGCTGCTGCTGGAGTGGCCAAGACTGACCTTAATGGACCAAAGGTCTGCCTCAGCATAAATGTGACTTCACTGTGAGGTTTCAGTCAAGAACTAGAGGAGAGACAAGCAGCAGCAGCCTGCCTTTAATTAGCAATAGCAGTGCTGATCATTAGCTTAACCCATCAGATGTAAAACCACGGAACAGCTGCATTAAAAAAAAAATATCCATGTTCAAAAGCCAAAATGCGGAATGACAAATTTTGACACTAGGTTTTGAAATCCAAAATTTCACATTTCACAAATTCAAAAGTAGATTCTTGTTTCAGTTCTATGACCAAGCACACCTTCCTGTAGGTGTCTGCCAGGGCTATTTTTGGGCAGGAACACACAGGGACGGAGTTCTGGCTGGCTCCCAAGTTGGCCACACCCAGAAGGAACTCATTAGCATAATAGGCCACACCCAACAGCAGAAATTCTTTAGGATTAGCTACATTAGGGGTACATGGCCTAACATGCAAAGGAGTTCCTGCTACAAAAAAGCCATGATTTTTGACAACAAACAGGGTAAACAGAATAAGAAGTAAGAGGTGGGTGTGCCTGGATGACCACACTTCTGGTAACATGGGTGTGTGGCCTAATATGCTAATGAGCTGTGTTGTCGGGGTGTGGCCTAATATGCTAATGAGTTCCTGCTGGGCTTTTTCTACAAAAAGAGCTCTGGTGTCTGCCACTGGAGAGCCAATGTGGTCTAGAGGACAGAGGGTGCAACTTAGACCAGGGAGCAGGGCCAGTTCCAGGTTCTGGGAAGCCCTAGGCAAAGAGTGCCCAGGGGCACCCTCTGCCTACTACCCAACGTGCCATCACCTGGCTATACATCTTTCCACACTCACTTTCAAGGTCTCTCATGCGGGTTGCCCGCATCCAAGCAGTGGCTGGAAATCCAAGCAGTGGCTTTCAATTCATCTCCAGGAGGCACAGAGATCAGCTCGCCTGAAGAAAATTGCTCCTTTGGAAGGTGGACTCTGTGGCATTGTACCCCATTGAAGTCCCTTCCCCTGTCCAAACTTCACTCTCCTCAGGCTCGACTTCCCAAATCTCCACATATTTCCCAACACGGAGCTGGCGAGCCTGTCTCCCACTGCCTGCTGTCACAGCTATTCAACACTTTTCTCTTGACGGTGCTGAGAGTCGGACTGGTGTAGTGGTTAAGAGCATGGGCTCTAATCTGGGAGAACCGAATTTGATTCCCCACTCCTACCCAAGCAGCTGCTGGAGTGACCTTGGGTCAGTCACAAGTTCTTTCAGAGCTGTTCTTTCAAGGGCAGTTCTCGAAAGAGCTCTCTCAGCCCCACCTATTGCACAGGGTGTCTGTTGTGGGGAGGGGAAGGGAAAGAGGATTGTAAACCGCTCTGAAACTCTGAGTGAAGGGTGGGGTATAAATCCCATCTCTTCTCTCTCTTCTTCATCTGGAGGGCCACTGCCACGGCCACTAGGAACACTGCTGCTGTATGCACTGCATGCCCTTCCTCAGAAGCTCTAGGCAGCACGTGCTGCTGGGAGCATGTGCAATAAAGACTTTGCACACAGGGCAGGGGAAAGGTGTGAGTGCAGATGTCAGAGGAGATTTTGAAGAGTCAGCAACAGTGGGCCCTGCCACAAGCTCTGGGCCCCAGCAGCTGCCCTACCTCAGGGTATCCTGACACCAGCCCTGCCTGGGTGTCCCAAGTTCAAATCCCTACTGAACCGTGAAGATCCTCATATGACAAAAGTTAATCACTCCCTTTCAGCCAAGGCCTACCTCAAGAAACTGGTGTGAGGAGAAAACACAGCCTTTGTCTCAAAAGCTCCTTGGAGAAAGGGAGGGGTATAAAAATGAAATAATAAACAAAAACAGATTTGTGGCACACTGATGAATGTTTTCGTGCCCGACTCACCACAGGCATGCATGTAAACGGCGATTTGTAAGCATGCCGTATGTGACCACACAACATTTCTAGACGTATCTAAGAGCCATTGTTTATTTACTAAGTACATTTCTACACCGCCCTTCCTTCAAGGAGTTCAGGGTGGTGCACGATGGGCTGCCCTCCTTCGTTTCTCCTCATAACAGACCTGTGAGGTAAGTTATGCTGTGAAAATGAAAGAGAGAATGACTGACCAAAGGTTACCCACTGATTTTTACAGTGAGTAGGGATTCAAATCTAGGTCTCCCCAGCCCTAGTCAAACATTCTCCATCAAGTTGCAGCCAACCTATGGTGACCCCATCGGATTTTCAAGGCAAGAGATATTCACAGGTGGTTTACCATTACCTGCCCCTGCATAGCAGCCTTGGTTTTTCCTTGGTGGTCTCCCATCCAAGTACTAACCAGAGCCAACCCTGCTTAGCTTCCAAGAACTGATGAGACCAGGCTGGCCTCCGGGTCGTCCAGGTCAATCAAACAGTCTCGCCGCCCAGAGGTGTCGAAGTCATTTGTTATGTGGGCCAGATATGATATAAATGTCACTTTGTTGGGCCAGGCCATGTGTGCCATAAAATGTAACGCCAGGCATAGGAGATATAAACTGTAAGGACAGCAGCTGGTAAGCTCTGAGTTGGTGTTTCCTCACTGCAAGGACTCATGGGCCGGGAGGGGGGTGCAAAGGAAAACCTGCATGGGTGGACTGGACAGCCAGCGGTGCAGCACTGTGGGCAGACGCTCCTGCGCTGCTTGACTGTTGCAGACAAGGTTGTTCTGCCACGCTGAAGCCACAATCGCAGTGGCTCCACCCACTCTCCCCTGAGCAGTCTCCTGTTCCCTCCCTTATACTAGTTGCTCGCAGGCCGCATAAGAGCCCTGGACAGGCCGGATCCAATCCCCGGGCCTTATGTTTGACACCCCTGCTCTAGCCATTGCCAATGGCATTTTATCATTTCCAGGGGAAGCCTGTTTGGGATGACAGTTATCTCCATGGAATCGCCAAAAGCTTTCCCACAGAGTTTCCAGTGATTCCTAGAGAGGCATGATGCCCCTTTTGGGTTTCCTCCCGAAATGACATCATGCCATTGCTGATGGCTGGGTCCTCCCTCCCCCGGGTGTAACAACCGAAAAACAGGATATGAATGAATGAATACATTGGATGGAGGCAAAGAAATAAGTCATTGGCTTTCAATCTCAGCAACCCACCTATTCAATGCAAACAATGTACCTATTTCAGACACTTTATTGTAAGACACTTTACAGAACACAAGGTTCTAGATATATGAATGACTACTGCAGAGCCCCTTGCACGGCAGTCACAGTAATTTTACAACAACCCTGTAAAATGAGTCAAGATTGGGAGTAAGCAGTGAAGTGGCTACGTTTGCAGATGACACTAAAGTTGTTTGTTGTGGTGAGAACCAGGAGGACTGTGAGGTGCTCCCGAGGGATCTGTTTAGGCAGGGCAAATGGATTTCAATGTGGCAAATGAGGGTTGACATGGACAAATGCAAAGTGATGCACATTGAAGCCAAAAATCCCAACTATAAATACACGTTGATGGCGTCCAAACTGGCAGTAACTGACCAGGAAAGAGATCTTGGAATCATGATAGATAACTCACTGAAGATGTCGACTCAGTGCGGGACTGCAATAAAAAAAGGCAAATGCTATGCTGGGGATTGTTAGGAAGGGGATTGAAAACAAATCAGCCAGTATCATAATACTCCTGTATAAATCTGTGGTGTGGCCTCATTTGGAATACTGTGTACAGTTCTGGTCTCCACACCTCAAAAAAGACACTATAGCATTGGAAAATGTGAAGAAAAGGGCAACTAAAATGATTAAGGGGATGGAATACCTTCCCTATGAAGAAAGGTTAAAGAGGGTGGGGCTCTCTAGCTTAAAGAAACAATGACTGAGGGATGACATGATAGAGGTTCACAAAATCATGCATGGGATAGAGAAGGTAGAGAAAGAAGTACTTTTCTCCCTTTCTCTCAATACAAGAACTCATGGGCACTCAATGAAATTATTGAGCAGTGGGTAGGATTTCCAGATCCCCTGGTCAAGGTTGGAGTCCTCTGCTCCAAGACTCCACCTGCCCAATGCTGACTGGCTGGCCAGTGGGGGGTGGAACTCACCCAGAAAAAGAGAGAGATCCAGTGTCATTACCCACATAACCCAGAAGTGACGTCATCACTTCTAGGACATCAGGGATGACACTCTGGTATTTTGGCAAAAACTCTATGGTGGAAGTCAAATTTACCTTAGAGTTTTTGCCCAAAGACCAGATTGTCACCCCAACATCCTGACGGTCATGACATCACTTCTGGGTCACATGGGCAGTGATGTGGACAAGTTACTATATGCCTCGCTGCTGCCCCCAGAAAGTCCCCTCCCACCCCCCGCTGGTTGTCAGGAGGGACCTGGCAGTAGGCTTAGAGCAGATAAAAGAAGTACTTCTTCACCCAAAGAATAATTAACTTGCAGAATTCATTGCTGCAGGAAGTGGTGGCAGATACAAGCACAGACAGCTTCAAGAGGGGACTGGATAAATGTATGGAGCAGGTCCATCAGTGGCTGCTAGCCAGAAGGTATAGAACATTATGTCTAGGACAGTGATGCTCTGAGTTCTTGGTGCCCAGGGAGCCAACAATGGGAGGGCTTCCAGAGCGCTGGCCCTGATGCTGGACCTCCTGATGGCACCTGGTATTTTTGGTCACTGTGTGACACAGAATGTTGGACTGGATAGGCCATTGGCCTAATCCAACATGGCTTCTCTTATGTTCTTCTGTTCATAACATTATTATGCCTACTGAAGGTGAGGGGGAGGCCAAGCAGAGAAAGATCACCTTGTACATTACGTAATTTGGAAACTTTGACTCATCAGAAAAGTAAAGATTTGTTCAGACAGCAATGGAGAATAAAGGAATAGGAGACTGCTACTTTAACAAAGTTTCAATATCCAGTCCAAAACCTGGAAGAAGGCACTACAAGAAAGTGATCTAGAGATTTCGGATCCCTTGAAATTACAGCTCATCTCCCAGACTACAGAGATCCGTTCCCCTGGAGAAAATGGATGCTTTGGAGGGTGGACTCTGTGGCATTAAACCCACTGAGGTCTGTGTCTTCCCCAGGCTCCAAGCCCAATCTGTAGAAGTTTGCCTAAATGGAACTGGCAACCCTCCCCCATCCTCCGTTGAACACTAAATAAGAACCAGGAGGCTGGCCTGGCTGGTATTTTCCAACCCTAGGATTTTAAATCATTCCTTCCTCTCCCCTCCCCTCCCAAGACATTCCTAAAAATCCTAAAAAAAAATAAAAATAAAACTTGGAAGGAGTCCCTGCAAATGCTTTATATGCTACAGTGTTCTGAACGCGAGAAGACCGAGAGGAGAAGGAAGATTGCTTTTCCTAGAGCAATCTTTTTTTTTTTAAAAAAGCCCCTGACCTACTGCACTCCACCCTCCCCCTTTCGTTGGCTGAGAAGCAAGCATATGCAGGCTCCAGTCACGTCTGGACTCCCGGCTGCCCAGGAAGGTACTGGGGCGGGAGGGGGGAGGGCAGAGTGTCTCAAATTTATGAAAATCTGATCTTGTTAGCCAGCGCAATCTGTGTGACTCGGCAGAGGGGACCTCATTGTCATTCTCACCAGCAACCCCCAAGTGACTGCCGCGCGAGGGGCTCTGCCGTTTCATTTATCTCGGCTCCAAGAGCCAGGCCCGGCCAAGGTTTTCCTCCTGATTTGAATGAAGAGCTGCGTCTTTAGAACTGCAAGCCAAATTGAAGCAGACACTTAAAAGAATAACTTGGCGGGCGCCTTCAAATGCTGTAGCCGTCGAGCGTTTGCAGCCAAAAGAAAATTGACGACGTTTGTTTCTTTCTATCTCTTAAGAAGGAACACACACACACACACACACACTTAAAAAAAAAAGACTTGGCTTTCTGCATCCATCCATGAGAAAGGTGAAAATATGCTGCTTTGAAGGCTATCAGTCACCTGGATCAAAGGCCTTTCTCCCTACATTATGTTTGGTACTCGGGGACAAATATTCCCAAGCTGAAGATATCTTTCTCATTCAGGTGGCCAGGCCACAGACAGCAACCTGTGAGAAACTGGCCTGGCGTGCCAACCCACTGACATCACTTCCGGTAAAAACGGTAACATCATTAGATGCTCTAGAATGGATATTTCTGGTTTTACCATAGAGTTTTTGTAAATTCTAGAACGTCCACTAAGTCCCTTCCACTTTTTTACTGGAAGTGACAGTTGTGCGGTCTTTTCATCTAAGGTTAGAAAAATTCCTGGAGATTTTGGGGGTGGGGTGGAACCTGAGGAGGGCGGAGTTGGGGGAAGGGAGGGGCCTTTGCAGGTTATAATGCCATAGTCCACCTGCCAAAGTGGCTGTTTTAGCCTGTGGTCACATGGCAAGCTTATCCCAGTTTATTCCCACTATAGATTTGATCGGGAATATTTTTTTAATGGGTTGGGATGACCACATATTCCTCTCTGAACTGCTTGCATCGTGCAACAAGGCTCCAGGCACCATTCAGATAGCCGTGCCGCTGCTTGGGTGGCACGACTTGTTTTTTTAAAAAAATTGGCTTTGCGCATGTGCATATACACATAGCCAAATCACTGCTCCCGCTGGGACTCACTGTATTCTTGCAGGTCTCCCCCCCCCCGAACAGCAAACAAAATTAACCAGTGACAACTGAGTGCTGGAGTCTATATGTGTGCTTGAACGTTTATACACTGAATTAATTCAGCTCATGCACACAATGACGAAAGCTTGTAAAAAACCCACAACATTGCGAGAAGGACTTTCAGATGACCTATTCGCGATCATTGTAAGAAATGGCTGTCCAGACTGGTGAAATCGCGGATTCAAAGCGCAAATATCTGGAAAGTACTTGATGTAGGAAAACTTGCTAGGGAACCGGGAGGATTGCGCGAGTGAGCCCACTTCGGTGCAGGAGACGGATGCGGGCATCTGATCAGCAATTTTAAATGCGAGAGGGAACAGTGGTGAAATCCGATCAAAATGACTGTGTGACCACGGCTTTATACCGGGGAGCTGGTCTCTGTTGTGTGGAGATAATTTGAGGAAATCTGCTGGCCCCACCTGGAGGTTGGCAACCCTATTTCCTATGAAAAAGCTGGCATCCCTATTTCTAACCATTATGCCTTTCCCATAGGGGGTTCAGAACATCTTCTGAATTGGGGGGGGGGGAAGCCCAGGAAATGAGTCTCTTGAGCAAGGAATGAGTTTGCATTTCCCCCGGAAACAGCTTATGGGGCTGCAATGGGAGTGGGGAGGCAGAGGGTTGCCAACTCTGGGTCAGGGTTGCCAATTCTGCATTGAAACATTCCTGGAGGTCTGGTAGTGGAGGCTGAGGAGGGGCAGGACCTGATGGGGTTCTATGCCCCAGAGTCCACCTTCCAAAGCAGCCATTTTCTCCAGGGGAACCGATGTCTGAAGCCTGGAGATCAGTTGTCATTCTGGGAAATTTCCAGGCTCCACTAGAGGCTAGCAACCCTAAGGAGGCAGGAAGTCCTGTTTAAGGGGTAGAATCCCCCCCCCTTCTGTCCAAGGAATTCTCCGAGGGATCCAAGCCAAGATGATGCCATTTTTCTGCATGAGAACCCTCGGCAGAGAGACATTCCGCTCACTTAACCGGCAGCGATTGATCGTGTCTGTCCATACAGGTGTGCAGAGGATTAAGAAGAGGCTGATTTTAAAACAACAACAAGAAGAAGTCTTGCCTTCCTGGGAATACACAGATGCAAACCACACTTTGCATAAACTTGCAGGGCACCCCACAAGAGAATGCAAAGGGCTTTGAAAGAACCTGCAGGGATGTCCCCGTAGCTAAACAGCGGGCTCTCTGAGGATCTTTCTTTTTCTAAAAGGTGTTGAAGGAGGGTAATCCTAAATTGATACCAGCATGATTTTTGCTTCACTCATTCTGCATTACTGGAAGCTTTCGGGGGGTGGGGAGGGGTGCCCCACTTGCACAGCACAGTGCCTCCACTAAGCACAACCACCTGTGCTGAATTCCAAAGATTATATCGGATTGCTAGCTGAGAGGGGAGAAAAGAAGAAGGATAAAAAAAGATTAAACTATAAAGAGGATTCCAAAGTATAAAGGATTTTTTTTTTAGGTAGTTGTGGAAAGTGCCGTCAAGTCACAGCTAATAATTAATAATTATCATACGGCATTGTGCGTAGAATAGCCAGGAGATCCTAAGATTGTCTGGCAGTCAGAAGTCCTAGCTCTTTTAGTGTTATGCACCACTAGGTGGCGAGCTAGACTTGTTTTTTTTAATTAAAGGCAAGAGACTTTCAGAGGTGGTTTGCCATTGCCTGCCCCTGCGTCACGACCCTGGTATTCACTGAAGGTTGCCCTTCCAAATACTAGTCAAGTATTTACTTAGTCAAGTAATACTAAGTTTAGTCAAGTAATACTAAGCTTCCTGCTTAGAATTGTCTCAGATTCTATTTTCATCCTTACTTTCCAGTTCCCCCAGCCCTCTTCTTTGCTACCTTCTCTGCTGCAAACCTTAAGCTTTGTTTGCACTGACGGCCTTCTCGAGAGGTCCTGCTAGCCACGACTTAGCCTGTGACTTCAGCACGCGTGTACACTGCAAAGTTTAACAGCACTGTGTACAAACATATTAAGATGCTAACAGTATTGCTTTAAAAGCGCACAGAGAGAAGCAAACACGGAATATAATAGACTTATACAGACACATTTCAGAGGGTGGCTTGTGTTGGTCTGCAGTAGAAAAGCAAGATTCGAGACCAGGAGCATGTTAGAGACCAACAAGATTTCGGGGCATAAGCTTTCGATAGGGTTGCCAGGTCTGGGTTGGAAAATACCTCGAGACTTTGGAGGCGGAGCCAGGAGAGGGCGGGGTTTGGGGAGGGGAGGCTCTGAATTGTGGGATACGTTGATCTATACATGTTTTGTCTTTAGGTTTATATCTGAGAACCACTTGGCATGCGATTGCGCTATTAGAGGCCTCATTTATTTTTAACTCTGTGCCTGGTGGTTTATCTTGAAAGTAAGTCAATGGTATATATTTATTTATTGGCAATGTATATTTACAGTCTATTTATTTGTTTTAATACATATGTTTAGTTTTCCATTTTTTATCTTTTACAGCAGCTTGCTTCTGGTCCTTATTGAATTTATGCTTTGTATTTACATGATTGTGCTATATTTTTATAATAGCCAATATGTTCCTCACTACTGACCTCTGAGGAAGGCCTATGTAGGCCGAAACGCGTCAGGTCAAGATTTATAAGCCCTTGTGTTTTATCGTTTGTTATTTATACATAACCGTGTGATTGGGGCTTTATATAATTTTAAATTTGTGATTAATAAATACAGGTACTTGTATATATTTCCTTCAGTAAGTTTTTAATATTGGCCCCCTTTTTTTACATTTGACTAACCTTTGTCAGGTTCTGGATTCTAGGTTTTAGGTTCAGTTTTTGTCCCCGTCCCCCTTTTTTTACAATGCCATAGAGTCCACTGTTCATAGCAGCCGTTTTCTCCAGGGGAGCTGACCTCTGTCTGCTGGAGATCAGTTGTAAAAGCGGGAGATCCCCAGGCCCCACCTGGAGGCTGGCAACCCTAGCTTTCGAGAGCTTTCAGAGCTCTCCGATATCTGGCAGAGGGTGTTTTGACTCTTGGAACCTCATACCCTGAAGATCTTATTGGTCTCTAAAGTGCTTCTACTTCTGACTAGGACAGCCCAGCCTGGTCTGATCTTCTCAGGTCTCGGAAGCTAAGCAGAACCAGCCCTGGTTAAGTATTTGGATGGGAGGTCCTCAAGGAATTCCAAGGCTGCGATGCTCGGGCAGGCAATGGCAAACGTTTCTTGCCTTAAAACCCCTACAGGGTCACCACAAGTCGGCTGCGACTTGACAGAAAGAAAAGTGCTGTTGGACTTAGATCTGGCTCTTACAGAGACAACACAATCTATCTACCTTCAGTACTATGATTTATGGCAGGCCGCAAGTTTCAAGCTTCTGCAAAGCTGGCTTCAAACTGGCTGCAAAGTTTGCACAGCCTGCCTTTTTAGAAGAGGAGGAGGAGGAGGAGATTGGATTTACACTCTGCCTTCCATTCGGAGCCCCAGAGCAGCGTACGATCTCCTTTCCCTTCCTCTCCCCACAACAGACACCCTGTGAGGCAGGTGGGGCTGAGAGAGCTCTTCCCAGAACTGCTCTTTCAAGGACAGCTCCTGTCAGAACTACGGCTTGCCCAAGGTCATCCAGCAGCTGCAAATGGAGGAGTGAGGAATCAAACCTGGTTCTCCCAGATTGGAGACCGCACACTTAACCACTACACCAAAAAAATGTTGTCAGGTTGTAGCCAACTCATGGCGAACTCGTAGGGTTTTCAAGGCAAGAGACATTCAGAGGTGGTTTGCCTGCCTCTAGACAGCAACCCTGGACTTCCTTGGTGATCTCCCATCCAAGTACTAATCAGGGCTGACCCCGCTTAGTTCCTGAGACCTGATGAGACTGAGCCAGCCTGGACCATCCAGGTCAGGGCCATGTTCCGACAAGCCCCAATTCTGCACTGCTTAAACCCTGCGCATTCTACTGACATTGAACTGTTGCCAGGGAAAAAAAGTTTCATGTGCTAAATTTCTATGTTACGCTGCAGTAAGAGACACAGGAACAAGGAAAGCAAGTGGGTGACGCTGCTTATACTCCCTGTTCTTCCTTTTCCAAGGGCCTGCATCATTACCTGGTCCATAAAACATGACAGCGAGGTCCCCAAAGCCGGAACTCTTGAAAGTCCTTATTTGAGTGCAACTCCATTTGCAACAACAGGATGGATTCAAAGTTAGGGCTGCAAGGAGTATGAGCATCATAGATTTTTCCGTGCCTGTTAAGTACCTGATGGTAACCTATACTGGAGGTGTTCTCGAAAGTACTGTAAAGGGCTGTATGTAATGGAATCTGGAAGGGCTGATTTCCAATGTAAGGATTTTCCTCCATGGGAAGAGCTACAGCAAAACAAACACTTATGTTTCATTTACAAGTATTATTCATAGAGAGCTCTCTACAGAGTGAAGTATAGAATGAATTAAGCACAGGGCAGCATCTTGCCCCAAGAAGATTACAAATGGCAGCATACTCATTTTACCTCCCTCTATAGAGGCAAGTAGCAGCTCACAGCTACCTATTAAATGTGATCTGTGATCACATCCTGATTTTTTTTTTTTTAAGGTAGTGAATGTTGAAAGAGTTTGGTGTAGGGAGAGCAAGTTTGGTGTAGTGTTTAGGAGTGCGGACTCTAATCTGGGAGAACTGGGTTTGATTCCCCAGTCCTCCACTTGCAGCTGCTGGTGTGACCTTGGGTCAGTCATAAGTTCTTTCAGAGCGGTTCTCTCAAGGGCAGTTTCCAAGAGAGCTCTCTCAGCCCCACCTACCTCGCAGGGTGTCTGTTGTGGGGTGGCGAAGGGAAAGGAGATTGTAAACTGCTCTGAGACACCTTTCGGTAGTGAAGGGCGGGTTATAAACCCAATCTCTTCTTCAGAGTGGATGGATCGACCCCAGTGTCCCTACTTGGCCATTTTTAAAATTAGCATAATCTAAAGTAGTTTCCCCCCCTTGCTTCCCAGTCGCACTCGCTGAACTATAACATAAATCGAGGGAAACGTTTAATTTTGCATACACTTAAAATGAATTAGAATTCAAGCAGCTAACAGGCGTCCATTCCTTTCTGGGAGAGATATTATTCCCAACGCCAAGGTTGAATGCATGTAGACATTTCTTCTACACTGGGTCATAGCAACAATTTGCTTGTCTGCTTTCCAGTTCTCAAATAGGGGTGCACTCACCTTTCTAAATAGAAGTGCCAAATTGTGTAGTACAATTTCACATTTGCGATTCTGAGCTTTGTGGCGAGCTTTGTTTTTAATCTCCGACAATCTTCTGCCCTACTCTAAATTTTACACATCCTACATGTGTGTGTGCCTGTGAGAGCTGGTGTGGTGTAGTGGTTAATAGCGGCAGACTCTAATCTGGAGAACTGGGTTTGATTCCCCACTCCTCCTTGGTTGATCACAAGCTAAACATGAGCCTGCAGTGTGATGCGGCTGTGAAGAAAGCGAATGCAATCTTAGGATGCATTAGCAGAAGCATTGTGTCCAGATCACGGGAGGTGGTAGTTCCGCTGTATTCTGCTATGGTCAGGCCCCACCTGGAGTACTGTGTCCAGTTTTGGGCACCACATTTTCGGAAGGATGTTGACAAACTCGAGTGGGTCCAGAGGAGGGCGACCAGGATGGTGAGAGGGTTGGAGTCCAAGTCTTATGAGGAAAGGCTGAGGGAGTTGGGTATGTTTAGCCTGGGAAAGAGAAGGTTTAGAGGGGACATGATTGCAGTCTTCAAGTATTTGAAGGGCTGTCATGTAGAAGATGGAGCAGATCTATTCTCTCTTGCTCCGGATTGCAAGACTAGATCTAATGGGTGGAAATTACAAGGGAGTCGTTACCGGCTTAATATCAGGAGAAACTTCCTGACTGTAAGAGTGGTTGAGCAGTGGAACAGACTGCCTCAGGAGGTGATGGATGCTCCTTCGCTGGACGTTTTCAAGAGGAGACTGGACAACCATCCTTTGGGTATGTTGTAGGTATGTAGGGCTATCTTTTGGCTATGCTCCTGCAGAGTGCAGGGGGTTGGACTAGATGGCCTGCAAGGTCCCTTCCAACTCTAACATTCTATGATTCTATGATCCTCCACATGAAGCCTGCTGGGTGACCTTGGGCCAGTCACAACAGTTCCCTCAGAACTCTCTCAGCCCCACCTGCCTGACAAGGTGCCTGTTGTGGGGAGAGGAAGGGAAGGTGATTGTCAGCCGCTTTGAGACACATGAGGCCTTCTGAATGACCTTGGGCCAGTCAGTTTCTCTCAAAACTCTCTCAGCCCCACTTGCCTCACAAAGTGTATAGCTGAGTTTCTCGCAATGGTGATAAATACTAGTATGGCAGAAAGTCATCCTGAGGTATCCTAAGGTATTCTGCACTGAAAACACTTTAATTACCAACCCCCAAGCATTTCCCCCTGCTCAAAACAAGCCAATTACAGTATGCGTTGTACCTTTGCATTCTTTAGAAGTATCTTTACAACACCCCTCCCACCTCCTGACGAGGATAGAAGGGCTCAGATCTGTATTCCTACTCCTGTCTGAGGAAAGGCACTTTAGCTCTTGAAATCTTATACCCTGAAAATCTCCTTGCTCTCTGAGGCGGTACTGGACTCGAATCTAAATTAGCAAAGATAGTGTTTCTGAGAGAATATTCTTAGTCAATTCTTCTTGGTACGCAAGATCTTCTTTGAGAAAGAACATTTATTTCTTAATAAACAAGAACAAAGAGAAACTTCCCCCCAAAAAGCAGCAACAAAAGCCAAACAGGGCAAAAGTGTTCAGCCACACAACTTGGAACTTGTAGGCCTGGTCTGAGTTACACCCCTAGCAACTTCTTTCACGTATCCCCCACTCTAGGCCAGGCATAAACCAATTTGCTAACCCTCAAGCTGAAACCAAGTTTCCACCCACTCAGGCCTATGAAGAAAGGTTAAAGCGCTTGGGGTTCTTTAGCTTGGAGAAACGACGGCTGAGGGGTGACATGATCAAGGTTTATAAGATAATGCGTGGGATTACTTTTCTCCCTTTCTCACAATACAAGAACTCATGGGCATTCAATGGACAAGGCTACTGACCACATTGCATGCGTTGAAATCAACACACATAGAGGGGGGAACAGACATGGGTGCACCGGTCCTGCCCACACACAACTGCGGAGTCATAAACCCGATGCCTATGCCCATAAAAAGTGTGCACAACATCTGTGCACACCAGCTCCCTCCCTGTGATCAGATCCCTATGCATGCATGCCTTGACCTGAATAATTCAGGCTAGCCTCATCTTGTCAGATCTCAGAAGCCAAGCAGGGCCAGCCCTGCTTAGGACTTGGGTGGGAGAAACACCAAGGAATACCAGGGTCGCCACGCAAAAGCAGGTGATCGCAAACCACAGCTGAATGTCTCTTGCCTTGAAAACCCTACAGGGTCACCAGAAGTTGGCAGTGGCTTGACTGTAAAAAAAAAAGAAAGGCACACATGGTCCTGGCCCCAACCTGGTGGAACCCTCTGCCGAACACCATCAGGGCCCTGAAAGATCTTCTGCAATTCCGCAAGGCCTGTAAGGCAGAGATGTTCCACCAGGCTTTTGGTTGAGGGCAGCAATGGTTACCTCATTGGCTGACCCCCTTCCTTCTCCCTCCACCCTTTTGCGCTGAGTTCCCTTTTCCCCTGACCAGAAGAAGGGCCAGTTGTCTGGAATTGGGACAAATAATATTATAGGAAAATTCCTCATCTTGGATTTTTATTTGTATTGTCATTCTTATTAAATCAGATATTGAATGTTAATGTTTTTGTATACTTTATGTCATTATGCCTCGTACATCGCCCAGAGCCTGGCGTAAGCTGTAGGGTTGCCAGGTTTTACCTTCCTTCCAGCGGGGGGAGTCCCAGAAGTCACCCAGAAGTGATGTCATCGCATCGGGCCCGTTGGGGGCAGGGCCACTATCATTTGAGGGGAAAAGAGTTTTCCCTTGAATGACAGAGCACCCCCCACACACACAACGTGCCCGATGCGATGACGTCACCTCGGGGTGATGTCATCGCGCTGAGCATGTCCCTATGATCCTGGTACTTTGGGAATGGGGTTCCCCCTGGCAGCTGGATCTGGGCTGACGGGTAAGGGGCCCATCGAGGGGACCTGGCAGCATTCCCTCTAAGCTGAGTTAGTGTGAGCTAGCTCACAGTTTTTTAGCCTCCAGCTCACACATTTTTATCTTCACTCCGGAAGGATGGCTCCAGAGCAAACTAATTTATGCAGCAGCCAAACTGCTGGCTCACAACTTTAATGCCAGTAGCTCACAAAGTAAGATTTTTGCTCACAAGACTCCACAGCTTAGAGGGAGCATTGGGTAACCCTAGTAAACTGGGATAGGGCAATTAATAAATCTAAACAACAACATACGTACATAAAGTATGTAGAATACATGCTTGCAAACCAGAGGTTGTGTACAGGTGGAAGGCTGGGCCAGGGTTACTCACTATCTGAGCACATATGGGTACACCAAGGCAGTGGCTGATGAGGGCATGCAAAGGCTTTCTGCACTCGACAAGAACAGATGTCGCAGCCTGGCTCTTCAACAAGCGTGCCAGACCGGAACATCAGATGACCAATTCTGGCCAATTGGGGCACAGCCCCTTTCATCAGTTTGGCCAGCTGCTCTGCAGGTCACTGCTTTATCCCGGGCTAGGTGGTGGCCCACACCGCTGAATCTCTACCCAGGCCTCTGGATTAAGACCTACGCAGGTTTGAGTCCCGACACTATCTCTAGGTAGTTCAAGGAAGCCATCAATTTAAATGTACATTGGGCCTAGCTCCAAGCAGTATGGCAATACTGATGCAAGTCAAATTAAGAGGAAACACAAATGCAATTTGCCATCCTGTTGCAATGGAGTAATTGCTTAAATAACTCAGGAATAACTGTGTCAGTCTAGCCTTCCGAACGATGCACGAAACCCATTCAGGAGACATCAGGATCAGTTCTCTAAAGTCAAAGGACCTGCACAAATGCTGTTGTGTGGTCTTTCAGCTCAATCATGAAACAGAGTTAAGCTTACATGGTTTTCACGTGATGTATTCCCCCTCTGCCATCCCTAAGCAAACTGGGGGAGGGGGAGAGAATAAAAATTTTAAAAAAACCTTGCAACAGAATGCTTGCTTCCCTTCTGAATTTAGATATATACACTTTTGGTAACTGCCACTTAGGAATTTCATTTCCTGCTTGATCAAGTCCTACTGAAAGAGGCAATTACTAAATTTGTTTCTAGTTATGGAAATAGATGTCTGTTGTTGCCCAACCACATCTGTCTCGCCAGCAAACTGTCTGCTTTGGGCTCCCTAAATAATAAAGAGAGAGAGAGAAGGAAAGCAAAACCATTCCTTGGAGAGAGCTCGCGACTGCTGCAGAAAGTTAACAGCAGTCGCATAGATCATGTGGCTGGCTCTTTTTTTCTTACACCACATCTCTTGGTACAACACTTTACGCAACTCTTTTTTTTTAAAGCACAGCTCTGAAAGCACAAACTCCCCCAATATCAGTAGAAAAGAGCAAGAGTCCAGTAGCACCTTGAAGATGGACTACATTTGTGGCAGGCTAGGAGCTTCCGTGAGCCACTGCTCATCTGAAGAAGTGAGCCAGTGACTCACAAAAGGCTCATACCATCCCACCAATTTTGTTAGTCTTTAAGTTGCTGCTGGACTCTTGCTCTTTTCTACTGCTACACAGAGAAACTAGCATGGCTACCCATCTTGATCCTTCCCCAACATCCAACAGCATACAGGTAGGGTTTGCAACCTCCAGGTGGGCCTTGGAGTTCACATGGAATTAAGTTCTCCTGGAGGAAATGGCAGCTTTCAGAGGGTGGATGCTATGGAACCACATCCTCCCCAGGTACCATTCCATCAGATATCCAAGAACTTCTCAGCTAGACGTTTTGTAGACTGCTATGCATCAGTCAACAGGAGGTTTTGTGAACTTGGCAGGTTCTTCTGGAAAGTGGCTTGAAGAAAGGAAAGCTGAAACGAAGAGAACCCAGGCATTCGTCACTACTGACCACTCTAGAGAAGATTTTGGATGCGGTCACACCGGCAGGTAATCACGCTTTGTTCCCACTTTGTTTAAATTGGGAACATTTTTCTTCGGGTTGGGCTGACTAGATGCAGCTGGCCCCTCTCTTCCAGCACCTGCTCACCTGCCGCTGCGCCGTCCCTCCAGGCGATTCTGCCAGCCACAGGGCAGGCTCCTGCCACCGCTATGGGGGGTGGTGCCGCTGCTGCTGCTGCCACCGTTGCCCCATGAAAAAAGGCTCTGCCATCTCCACCATCCTCCTTGCCAGCCCCTGTCCAGGCTGCCAGAGTCCCCGCCTCTCGTTCCCGCCTCCAGGGCCGTCTTTGTGCGTTTTTTGGGGTTTTTTTAAAGCTTCTGATTTGAGTGCTTGAGCAAACATGCACTTAATAAATCCATTATTAAACATTAAATGGATTTATAAAGCGTATGTTTATGCAAGCGCTCAACCCGGAAGCTTTAAAAAAAAAACGCACAAGAGCGGTCAGATGGCCCTAATCGCAATCATTGCGAAAGATGGGCTGTCCAGATGGGCGAAATCGCGCATTCAAAGCGCAAGTGCCAGGAAAATACCTGATTCCAGGAGGCAGGAAAACCCGGGAGCATTGCGGAAGTGAGCCCGCTTCGGTGCGGGAGGCGGATTGACACATATGAACGTGAAATTTATATGCGCGAGGGAACAGCAGCGAACCCCGATCAAAAGGTCTGTGTGACCGCACCCTTTGGCTGCACGGGAAAAGAGCTTGTATTTTAACGTATTGAATTGTTTTTAATGTATTGGCTGTATTTTAACGTATTGAATTGTATTTGAAGTTTTCGGAAGTTGGAATTTATCTAAGGAATCCTGTGTGGACCATATTGAATTTGTATGAATGTATTAGATGTTAGCTGAGATGTTAGCTATTTATACCACAAATTTTCCAGAAGACTGTATCTAGGACTTTACAGATCCATTTGTATTTCTTTACACAGTGCAACAGCCTCAGTGTTGTGTTTTTGTACTGAAACCTCCAGGTGGTGGCTGCGGGTCGCCTGTTATTACGACAGATATCAGTTCACTTGGAGCAAAAGGCCATTTTCGAAGGTTATCCCACTGAAGTCCCTCCTCTTCCCAAGCCCCGTACCTCCTCTGGCTTCACTCCCCAAATCTCCAGGTATTTCCTAACGCGGAGCGTACGGTGCTTGGACTTCATCCTGGACAGTTGTCCACTTGGCAGTGTCCGCCTGGTGGTCACTATCCTCATCCTTTTCAAGGAATCCCATTCTCTTGCCTACAACTTAACCATCCTGACATCTGCTCCTAATACCATATTGTATGTTTTGGATATATTGGCTCAGCCTCTCTTGCAGGATTTCTCTGAATGAAAAGGGGAGTGCTTTCCACTGATGCCCCTTCTCACTGCAGACCTCCAACCCCCACTGCATCTTGTCCCATTCCTAGGGTTGCCAGCCTCCAGGTGGGGCCTGGGGATCTCCCACTTTTACAACTGACCTCCAGCTGACAAGAGATCACCTCCCCTGGAGAAAATGGCTGCTTTGAAGAATAGACTCTATGGCATTGCACCATGCTGAGGCCCCTCCCCTCCTCAAACCCCACCCTCTCCTGGATCCACCTCCAAAGTCTCCAGGTATTTTCCAGCTCAGACCTGGCAGCCCCACCCATTCCTGGGGGCATCTGCTGCTCCCCTGGAACAGCATTTCAGGAGCCATTTCCACTCTGCTGGATGGAGATCCCTGCCATCTGCAGAAATCCTCTGGGAGATCCAAGCCGCCCTGTGGCAGTGGCAGCCACCCCCACGGTGTAAAAATACACTGTCCCAGAAGCAGACGGGCTAAAGTTTTACAGACTGCGGCGGAACATCAAATCAGTTCTTAATATTCAGAAGGCCCAGAAGAACCATGAACTGGAGAGTCAATTCTAGTGCAAGCAAATGTGTAAACACATTTAAGATGGTTCCCCCCCAAAAAAAATTTGTTTATACACAGTATTATAGTGGGCTGATATAACCCCAAACCATTGTTTTCCTAGAACAAAGTCAGAGTTCAGTAGCACCTCAAAGACTAACAAAACTTCCCACGGGTATATAAGCTTTTGTAAGTCAAAGCTCACTTTGCCAAAGCTCACAAAACCTTATACACTCTGGGAGACTTTGTTGGCCTTAAAGGGGCTACTAGACTCTGATTAGGGTTGCCAGGTGGTGGCTTAGGCTTGCCAAGAACTTACCGTATTTCGGCGGGGGACGGATACATCCATCCCCAGGGGAAGGAAAGACGCCCGAACGATGCCGTCACCAGGAAGTGACGCTAGGCGATGCTCTGGCAATGCGGCTGGAAAATCGATGGTACCATCGAGTTTTCAGCCTCATTGCCAGAGCGTCGCCTGGCGTCACTTCCTGGCGACGGCATGGTGCGTTACAGGGAGGACTGGTCCAGCCGGGGAGCATGCGTCCCCCGTTCCCACGCGGTAAGTACTTGGGAACCCTATGGTGGCTAGAGATCTCCTGGGATTACAACTGATCTCCAGGTGGATTCAGAAGGTGGACTCTATTGGCATTCTACCCCACGGAAGTCCCTTCCCTCCTAGGGTTGCCATTCCCCCAGTGGGGCCAGGGGATCTCCTAATTTTGGGGTCCCTAATTTTCTGTGGCCTAGCTTCCTGGAGGGGGAAGTCCTACCCCAAGAAGCCCCCTCCTGGCGCCACTGGCAGAGGCACGATGATGTCATCTGGGAGTGGCATTATTGTGTTTCCAATGCTGGGTGTGGCACTCTAGGAAAATATTTATTTAGAAAGTTTATATGACACCTCTCCAAAGACCTTCATGATTTATTACAGTAGCATGGGATCCTATTATCTGTGGATCCTACCTAAGTTATTTCTCATGTTCGGTCTATACTGGTGGGAGCCAAGTAAATCACCATGGACATCAGCATGCAAGTACGTGCTCCATTTTGCTTTGGAACCACGATGCAGTAGAAAGCTTTCACATGCACCACTACCAAACAGTCTCCCCATATCCATGGTTTGCGAAATAACTGAAAAGGACAGTAGTCTAGCAGCTGAACAGCCTTTCCAATGCTATGGAAGAGGTCACAGAATCATAAGAGTTAGAAGGGACCTCCGGGGTCATCTAGTCCAACCCCCTGCAAAATCTAGATTGTCACCCCCCAATGTCAGAAACACGATGATGTCACTTCCAGAAATGATGGGGAGTCCCCCTGCCAGCAGTCAGGTAGGACCCTCCCCAACCCCCCACCCTCCTCAGGCTCCACCCCCAAAATCTCCAGGAATTTCCCAACCTGGAGCTGGCAACCCTAACTTTGACTCTGTCCTACTACGACGGACTAACACAGCTACCCACCTGAAGCCATTCTTTTCTATGGCTCCACACCACAGATTTTCACATGCATTAAGTATTATTCCTCACTACGTTATAGTGAGAAAGCTGCCAAATGCCAAGGATGGGGTATTTTGTCATAGTTCTTGCCCCCATCCCTCCCACACAAAACCCCCATGCCTTCACTATAACTTTCAGCTGGTATAGAACAGCGGTTAAAAACATGGGTCAGCACACCTTGCCAGGGCATCCTAAGCAGAGGTATGCCTTTGCACGCTATCCTAAACAAAGTTACACCCTTCAAAATGACACCAATGGGCTTAGAAAGGCAGAGACAGCGGTCCTGGCGTATGAACTGGGAAGTCAGCCAGCTCTTGCTATTCCATTTCAGGCAAAGTGGCAGGACTCAAAAGTCTCAGGCAAGTAAGCCCAGCTGCAAGCTTCATTGAATGCATTGATTATTACAAATGTCAGATCCGTGCATAAGGCAGAAGAAAGCTTGTACACAAAAGCCACAAAAAATTATTTAGAACACTTGCACACAGTCCCTCCTTTAAAAAAAACAAAACAACTTCTTTGTTTTGGCTGCAAACTGCAGGTGATTTCCCACCAATATCAAACAAGATCACGCTCTCAGCATAAAGGTCTCTTTTACAAGACAAACAAGAGAGTCTACTTGGGTTAGACCTCACCTAGAGTACTGTGTTCAGTTTTGGGCACCACAATTTAAGAAGGATACAGACAAGCTCAAAGGTACCAGAGGAGGGCAACAAAGATGGTGAGGAGTCTGGTCACCAAGTTCTATGAGGAAAGGTTGAAGGAGCTGGATATGTTTAGCCTGGAGAGGAGACGACTGAGAGGTGATCTGATAACCATCTTCAAGTACTTGAAGGGCTGTCATATAGAGGGTGGTGCAGAGGTGTTTTCTGTTGCCCCAGAAGGACGGACCAGAACCAACAGGTTGAAATTAAATCAGAAGAGTTTTCAGCTAAACATTAGGAAGAATTTCCTGACAGTTAGAGCGGTTCCTCGGTGGAACAGGCTTCCTCGGGAGGTGGTGGGCTCACCTTCTTTGGAGGCTTTCAGACAGAGGCTAGATGGCCACCTGACAGCAATGAGGATTCTGTGAACTTAGGCAGATCACAAGAGACAAGGCAGGAAGGGTTGCCTCAGTGCTTAGTTCTTGTGGCCCTTTCTTACATGCCCAGGGAAATGCTGGTTGCCACTTTGGGGTCAGGAAGCAAATTTTCTCCAGGCCAGTCTGGCCGGGGATCCTGGAGGGTTTTTTTTGTCATTTTCTAGTCATGGAATGGGAGTCACTGGGTGTGCATGTGTGTGTGTGGGGGGGAAGTATTTGTGAAATTTCCTGCATTGTGCAGGGGACTGGAATAGATGACCCTGGAGGTCCCTTCCAGCTCTATGATTCTAAGATTCTTTGAGTCCTAGCTATGTTTGAGTCTCATTGATGCTTGTATAAGGGTTAGGTGTACCGTTGCCAGCTCTGGCTTGGGAAATTCCTGGAGTTTTGGGAGGGAGGAGCCTGGGGAACGCAGGGTTTGGGGAAAGGAGGGACCTCAGCAGGGTAGTCCACCCTTCTATGCCTGCATTTTCTCCAGGGGAACTGACTCCTCTTGTCTGAAGATCAGTTGTAATCAGCATTCCCTCTAAGCTGAGTTAGTGTGAGCTAACTCACAGTTTTTTAGCCTCTGGCTCACCCATTTTTGTCTCAGCTCAAGAAGGATGGCTCCATAGCAAACTAGTTTATGCAGAAGCCAAATCCCTCGCTTACAACTTTAATGCCAGTAGCTCACAAAGTAGAATTTTTGCTCACAAGACTCCACAGTTTAGAGGGAACATTGGTTGTAATAGTGGGAGATCTCCAGTCCCCACCTGGAGACTGGCAACCCTAGTGAGGTAGCCACCTGAGGGTTACAAAAACCTATGCTTGCACTTTCATTACAGCGAGGGTTGCCAACTCCAGGTTCTGAAATACTTGGAGATTTGTGGGTGGAGCCCGCGGGGGGCGTGATTTAGGGAGGGGGAGGGGCCTCAGTAAGGGTATAATGCCATACAGTTCACCTTCCGGAGCAGGCTTTTTCTCCAGGAGAAGTGGAATAATTTTTTATTTATTTTTATTTATAGGTTTTTCAAATATATACACAAACAAAGAAAAAACAAAAAAGAAATATATAAAAGAAAAAAATTTCCATAATACACTCTTGACAGTATACATTTGCTAACATACAATTCTGGTAAGCATATCTAAATATAGCTGGGGTGGTTATGGGAATTATATATTTTTTCCCTTTCATCTTTTCTTTTCAATCCACTCATATACTTTTCCCCATCTATTTACATGTACTAACTCATCTCTCCCCGAGAGTATAAGTTTTAATTTATCTGATTCAGCTATTTCCAGTATATTGTCTATTATTCCTTCTATAATCTTTTAAGTAAACAAACAAACAAGCAATCTATGTAGTCTGGCAATCTCCAGCCACCACCTGGAGGTTGGCAACCCTAATTATACCTCAGGAGCTTAGGGTCACGGATTCTTGAGGTCCCACTGCCCTCGGCCCCAGTCATTCCTATTATACAACCCTGAGGCTAGCATTCAGAGATGCCTTCCTTCTACCCCTCTAGCCGGAAGGGGAAAGCACACACCACAGCCCAAGTGCTTGCTTTTTGGTTTCCCGGTGCCGTCTCTAACTCTAATACGTCTCTCTCAATGGAAAACCCTTTCCCCATTCACGTGGGACCCAGCATGTAGATGGGTTGCGGGGGGGGGGGGACAGGAGGAGAGGCTTGCAGCAGGCAAATATTTACAGCGTTTTCTGCAAGGTCAACACCAACAATAGTTCCCTTTCCCCTCGCTTGCCCCCAGCACAGGGGAACAAGACAAAAGAACGAGGACCCTCTTTTATTTCTAAGTGAAAGGAAAGCTGCAAAAAAAAAACAACCACGCCCCTTCTCATCCCACTACCAGTCTCAGCTAAAATTCAGATCTAATTTTAACTTCAGGGATTCCCACTCCCCCAGGCATAGACAGAGAAGGATGTTAAGATTTATGGAAAGCTTGCAAGAAACTTTCTGCGACTGCCATCCTTCCAGACATAGAGGCTGGAAACCTAACATTTCTGACCTGGCAGTTTTTGTTGTGATGCTGAGAATTGGAATAAAACTGAAGGCTTTTTTTTTTTGGGGGGGGGGGCAGAAGAGAGAACCAAGAGCAGAGAGTAGGTTATCCAGGAGCACAGCTCGTCTCCCCCCCCCCATAAGTAGCAGCTATGGCAACGGGGTTAATTAATGCACCTTATCTGCATAACTAAAAACCCTCCCCAATCCATTGAGAGGGTACCATCTTGCTTCCATTCTTAAAGCGGGGCTAAGGAGTTTGCATTCTCACCGCAAGCAGCTAAGGAGCGGGGTACACTATTATAAAAAGAAGTGGCTATTTTGGAGTATAAACGTGGCTTTGGAAATGTGACCCGCTTAAGCGACTCCCAAGGAGAGTCCTGTTTTCAGCCTCCCTCCCTCTTCCGAAAATGAGAGTGGGTGGGAAATGCAGAAAAGCCTATCAGGTAGCAGTGAGCCGCACACAGAAGCAACCGAGACAATTGCATGCAACCAAAAAGCAAGCACTTGGGCTGTGCTATGTGCTCACATGAGGCCTCTGAGTGTGTGCGTTTGTGTGTGTGTTTGTGTGTGTGCGTGCATGTGTGTGAGTGTGTGAGAAAACACTCTTTTTAAAAAATCAGGTGACAGGTTTAGAGACCGGGGACACGAGCGAGTCCAGGCTACCGTCACCAGAGGCAGAACTGTCTTTTTCTCTACAGCCACGTCTCCGAAGGATGTCTAGACAGTCATAAAAAGGGCAATTAAAATGAGGCAATCTGCCATAAGCTTATGTCTCCTTCTCAGAAACCAGGTGATTTTAGAAGCAGGAGGTTTCTTCAACCCGTAAAAATAAGCAAAAAAAAAAAAAGTTTGTCAGGTACAGATCGGGGCGGCGGGGGAATGTGTGTGTCAGGAAGAGATCCTGAAATGCATTCCTAGATAAAAGGCTGTACAAACCCACCTAACCCTCATCAGGCTTTTTCCTCACCCTGCACCTTAAACATATCAAATATTCCGCCCGCGTCCTGTCTAGACTGCGATAACAAAGGGCATTTAAGCCCCCCCCCCATAGGATGCACCGACGGGGAGAGTGGCCATTTAAAGAGGCAGCGCTGCATAGGCACATTCTCAGCTGGCCACAATTCTGCCAGGCCGTGTTCAGGGGAAGATAAGGAATCCTCGATTCTGAACCATTTTTATTCTACTCCCCACCCCTCACATACAAAACGAGCCCTGAAACATCCCTGTGTGTGAAGTTTTCCATTTTTCTTCAGGCCAGACACAGGACCCCCCCCCTATTTTTGTAAAAATAAATAAGTAAATGTTTGACCCCAACACCGGCCTCCTTCCATTTCCTTTCAGAACAGAACCCTTGAAAAGGGGCAACTTTGTTTTTGGTTTTTAAAGCAAACATATGCCTTATCCCCAGAATGTGACATTGTGATAAGCAACATTATTGTTTCCTGGCCACTGTGCCACCACCATACAACACCTTGTCATTCCAACCTTATTTTCTGCCACACACAACACCTATACAAACACATGGTCATGACCTTTGCCCCCCCCGCCATATTACCCACAACGGCTAGGGCTGTTGAAATGACCATAAAAGCTCTGGGTTCTTTAAGCGTAGCACGATTTGCAGACTTTTAATAACCAGCTCAAGCTCGCAGATCGGGCTGTGGTTAAAGGCAGACGAGCAGGGTTCAGGCAGGAAAAAAACCCGGCGGCCCTACCAACTGTGCCAAGTTCGTTTGTTACATTACATGCTTCCTTTGTGCCCTTTATGCCTGAAACGCCCTTCCCAGAACTTTTACCTTCCTCTGCCCCCCAATCCTGCCTCTGAAAATACCTTTCCTGCACAGCCTTTGGCATGACCCCTTGTTTGCATTCTCACCCCAAACGATATCCCTGCTTCTGCTCATGGTCATCTCTGGCAGCCCTTTATCTTCCCTCTCATAAGAACATGAGAGCCAGGCCCGTAGCTACAGTGGGGCATCTCGGGGCCTGGCCCCCGAATTACTGCCAAGGCCCCCTGACTTCCCATCCACCCCCCCCGACTTCCAATTTTTTATTTTATTTGTGCTGCTCCCTTAGGGGTGTGTGCAGGGTGCCCCCTGACTTATTTAAAGGCCCCCTGAATTAAAAAATTCTGGCTACGGGCCTGATGAGAGTCCTGCCAGATCAGACCCATGGTCCATCTCGTCCAGCATCCTGTCTCACACAACGGTCAACCGGTTTCTCTAGAGGGCCAACAACAGGGCATAGAGGCCGAGGCCTTCCCTTAATGTTGCCTCCCAGCTCTGGGATTCAGAGGATTAGTGCCTCTGAATGTGCAGGTTCCCTTCAGTCACCATGGCATAGAAACATAAGAAGAGCCTTGCTGGGTCAGACCAATGGTCCATCTGGTCCATCTAGTCCACTCTCCCTCCTTAGACCACTGTTAAAACTTATGTTGCAAAAGGTGCTTCACATAATAACTTAGAAGATCATATGCCACCGAGGGGTGAGGAGTGAGGGGCACCAGAGGTTTTAAGTTATACCATAAAGCAACTTTTACAATAACAAACCCATATGATTATCTATGACCTGTGTGCCCCCACCTGGATGGCCCAAGCTAGCCCAATCTCAGAAGCCAAACTGGATCAGCCCTGGTTAGCACTTGAGTGAGAGACCACCAAAGAAGTCCAGGGTTGGTATGCAGAGGCACGCGATGACAAACCACCTCTGAACACCTCTTGCCCTGAAAACCTTATGGCGTTTCCATAAGATGGCTGCAACTTGTTGGCACTTTCCACCGACAATTGCAATACAGGCACTTTTAGGGTGTGGTCACACGGCAAGCTTACCGTGATTTGTTCCCACTGCAGATTTGACTGGGGATATTCTTAGTGGGTTCAGATGATCACACATCCTTTGCCCAACCATATATGTACATGCACCAATCACGGCTCCCGCTTGGATGCAGCGGGTTTTTTTCCTGAACAGCGAACAAAATGAACTACCGACATGTAACCAAGCACTTTATTATGTGCGCTGGAGCATTCATGCATTGAATATACTCAGCGCAGGATTGGTCATGCGCACAATGGTGAAAGCCAGAAAAAAACTACCAGAAGAAGGATATACAGATGACCTAATCGCATTCATAGCGAGAGACGGCTGTCCAGATAGGAGAAATTGCAGATTCACAGCGCAAGTAGTAGGAAAGTACTCGATTTCCCCAGTGTCGGAAAATGCGCTAGAAAACCAGGAGGATTGCGGGGGTGAGTCCGCTTCGATACGGGAGACAGAATCGGCTGTCTGACCAGCCCTTTTAAATGCGATAGGGAACAGTTCTGAAACCCGATCAAAATGACCATGTGACCACGACCTTATTTTCCGTCTCATCCTTAATAATCCCTAGTACAGAATTTGCCTTTCCCCCCACTGCTCCCCAGACACCGAGTAGATATTTTTATTGGCCCACTCACCATAACCCCAAGATCTCTTTCATGTCCAGCCGTTGCCAGTTCAGGCCCCATCAGAATGACTGTGAGCATTATGAAGTCAGGAATTCTTGTGCTAACATGTATGTACTTACGCTTGACACATTGTTCAGGACATGTGTGTGCACAGGTGTGGGCTAGTTATGAATTTCAATGTGCATTCTCAATTACTCATTAGTAAAAAAAAAAGAGAGAACTCTCAATAACTCAGGATGTGAGTCAGCGTCATACAAAACTATGAAAAACAACTCTCTTTTGTACAGGTAGGTAGGAACAGATCCCATCCAGGAAGATCCTTTGCCCCCCAAAAAGGAATTTACTAGGTAGGCTTGCAAAGATCAACACAAGGAACCAAACAAAGGAACACCATAACCAGAGAGCTGGCGCACTAGAGAAAACAACTCCGGGAAGATCATGTAATCAATTAGAATTGATTCTAATTGTAATCAATCATGTAATCAGTTTGGGCTGTATGAACAAAAGTATAGTGTCCAGATCATGGGAAGTGGACTTTGCTCTGCTCTGGTTAGACCTCACCTAGAGTATTGTGTTCAGTTTTGGGCACCACCATTTAAGAAGGATATAGACAATCTTGCTGTGTTATACCTCTGAGGATGCCAGTCACAGCTACTGGCGAAACGTCAGGTCCTACAATGTCAAGACCAGGGCCATACAACCCGGAAAATCTACAGCAACTAATAAAGCTGGAATGTGTTCAGAGGAGGGCAACGACGATGGTAATCCAGACCTATGAGGAATGGCTGAAGGAGCTGGGTATGTTAAGCCTGGAGAGGAGACGACTGAGAGGTGATATGATAATCATCATCAATTACTTGAAGGGCTGTCATCTAGAGGGTGGTGTGGAGTTGTTTTCTGTTGCCCCAGAACATCAGACCGGAACCAACGGGTTGAAATTAAATCAGAAGAATTTTCAGCTAAACATGAGGAAGAACTTCCTGACAGAGCAGTTCCTCAGTGGAAAAGGCTTCCTCAGGAGGTGGTGGGCTCTCCTTCTTTGGAGGTTTTCAGAGGGAGGCTAGATGGCCATCCAACAGCAGTGTGGATTCTGTGAATTTAGGCAGATCACAAGAAGGGAGGGAGGGTAGGAAGGGTTGTGCATCAGTGCTTAGTTCTTGTGGCCCTTTCTTACATGCCCAGGGAAATGCAGATCACCGCTTTGGGGTCAGGAAGCAATTTTTCTCCAGGCCAATTCAGCTGGAGATCCTGGAGGTTTTTTGTCACCTTCTGGGTGTAGAACAGCAGCCACTGTGTGTGTGTGTGTGGGGGGGGAGGTATTTGTGAATTTCCTGCATTATGCAGGGGGTTGATGACTCTGAAGGTCCCTTCCAACTCTATGATTCTATGAGAACAATCCACGGGCTTCTGAGAATGATAACTCCCTTCTCGCCTCTGTACCATCAGTCAGGTTTACCAGCCAGTTCTAGAGAAAGCTATTTCATTCAATACCAATATTAATTATAGAGCCTCAAACCAGGAGTGAGTACGCATGCCACTTGCCTACCAAAATGGGTCGTGCAGCCGCCTGCCCCACCTTGTGATGCTCAGTAGTACACAATCTTGCGCCATACGGAGAGCAAACAGCATACCAGACGCCTTCTTTCCATCGACGTTGCTCACAGTTGGTATTTTTAGCAGGCACTTCTGCCCATTTTGCAGGATGCAACAGCGTTGAGCAAGCTCCTCTCTCCCTGATGGCATTGTGTCATGCCAAGCGGGCAGAGCTTTGGAAAGACCAGGGCTCCTCACCGAGATGACTCAATGTAAAGAAGAGGGAAGGAAACCAGAAAATGACACGGTTGGGCACTATACCGACGGCACACGGGGGTTCCAGATCTCTCCAGTTCAAATTATGCACAAAGAGTTAAGCGATGCATCAGCTCTTTGAAACACACTACTGCCTTCCAAATTGCCTACTTAAAAAGCAAAAGTTGCCAACTCTGGGAAGGAATTTTCCCCCTTTTTTAAAAAATTGTAGGCAGCGATTTGATCCTAACATCTATACCAGCTTTATCAACAAAAGGGCATGTTTGTGGGTGAAGTAAAAACTCTCGAAAACAGGGCCAACACAGGAAGGCTCTTCCTCCTCCTCAGGTCGGGGCTCTGTTGGAGATTTAAAATGTTTCAAACGGCAAGCAAGATTTTGGCTTAACTATCTAATGTTTAGAGCACCTAAATGATCAGAGCTGGAGTAGGGTGCGTGAAAGAGCCCTCATCAGCGGGGAGTGGGGGTTCGTTTCTGGATCTACTTGCGCTGAGGAGAAATCTTCACCATCGCTTGAGGGGCCTCACTTTGCTGACCTGTGTCTCCTCTCAGTGTGCCCAGAAAGAGAGGCAAAGCGTGGTGAGAGCCAGTTTGGTGTAGTGGTTAAGTGCGTCGACTCTAATCTGGGAGAACCAGGTATGATTCACCACTCCTCCACTTGCAGCTGCTGGATGGCCTTGGGCAAGCCATAGTTCTGTCAGAGCTGTTCTTGAAAGAGCTCTCTCAGCCCCACCTACCTCACAGGGTGTCTGTTGTAGGGAGGGGAAGGGAAAGGAGTTTGTAAGCCGCTTGGAGACTCCTCCGGGCAGTGAAGGGGTATAAATTCAATCTCTTCTTCTCCTCTTCTATGCTCTCCTTGTTCTCTACACATGCGCACAAGTAGCAAAAGTTTCCTCAAAACTGCATAAAATAAGGGCCAAGCTAGATGGGATGGTGTCCTCACGGCCACCAGCACCATCTGGAAGTCGTTTAAAAAAGCCATGAGGGCTCATTCCTGATCCAGCCTGTGGCAGGGCCGGCTGAGGCGTTCTTGTCCTTCCCCGTACCTCATCAAGGGCCGAAACAGCTGCACTCCCCCACGGTGCTTGAAAATGTACGGGTGGGGACAAGAGTGCTGTGCAGTGGGGCCAATCAGGACCGGGCCTTTGTGGCATTTTTAATTGACTTTGAAATAGTGGTGGCATACTCATGGTGGCTATGAAGGTGCCATCAAGTCTAGTTTGGCGATGCCATATCAGACGCCAACCCAGAAGGGTCACCCAGTGGGAGAGCAGGATCCCCTGATTTCGCGGGCTCCCGCCCACTGCCAATATCCACAACCTGACGTGATGCCCCTGTGGTGACGACATAATGCAGAAGTGATGTCATCACGCCGGGGATGTCATGCAGTGATGCTCTGGTATTTTGGGCAAAACTCTATGGTTACCATAGAGTTTTGCCCAAAATACCAAAGCGTTGCCGCATGACGTCATCATGTCAGGGGCGTCACCATGCCCCTCCCCACTCCTGGAAAGCTCCCTCCCATCCCCCAAGGGCAAGGAGGTAAGACCTGGCAACCGTACAACCCAGCTGGTGGTGCGCCATGACTCACCTGCAAATCATGACCCATGCTGAACTCTGCCCTAGGAGAAAGGGAGGAGGCAGCGAGCACCTAGATAAGGTTTATTTATCTACTTTATTCATATCCCACCTTTCTCCCTAATTGGGACCCAAAGTGGCTTACATCGTTTGCACCTTCTCTGTTTTATCCTCGTAACAACCCGTGTGGTAGGCTAGGCTGAGCATACGACTGGCCCAGTCAATTTCTGTGGCAGAGTGAGGATTTGAACCTGGGCCTCCCAGACCTAGGTCAACAGTCTAACCATTACACAGCCAGCCACACAGCCACATCTCAGAGTCAGACCGCATGCGAGTGAAGGGAAATACACTGTGCACAACCTCAGATGCATGTGTTCTCTTCTCTTCCTTAATTTTATTTTACGAAATTCATATCCTGCCTTTCTGCCCTCAAAAGGCAGCTAATGGATTAAAACATACACAATAAAGTCACCTTTAAAATCTATTAACCTCCCCCCCCAAAAAAAAACCCCAATATCACTAAGACAATTAAAACTGGAGCTAAAGTACATACAAGACATAAAAACAGCCATTAAAACAAGTGGGCAGGAAAGTGGGATCACTCAGGGAACACCAGATGAAATGAAGATGTCTTTGCCCATCGGTGGAAGATGATGACAGAGGGGGGCAGACAAATCTCCCTGGGGAGAGAGGTTTTTTTTTAACACCCCACTCTTTACTACCTGAAGGCATCTCAGAGCAGCTTACAATCACCTTTCTTTCCTTTCCCCACAACAGACACCCTGTGAGGCAGATGGGCCTGAGAGAGCTCTGTGACCGGCCCAAGGTCACCCAACTGGCTTCATGTGGAGGAAGAGTGGGGAATCAAACCTGTTTCTCCAGATTAGAGTCCGCCACTCTTAACCGCTACATCACACTGGCTCTCAAGTTCCAGAGTTTAGTGGTACTTCCCCTGCTCCTGGCAACCCGCCAAAATACCACCGTCGAATTCTGGCACCAGTTATTTCAAAAACTCTTAACCAGCTTTCTGGAAACTCTTAACCAGCTTCACCTCTGCATCCAGAAAAAGGACCATGGGAAAAGGGACGGCTGACTCTTCCCTGGCAATATTCCCATGAACCCACACAGGTCAGCATCCTCCTACCTTGCTGCTCGGACCCCACGCTGAGCATGAAAGATGTCTTAAACCTATGAAGTCAAGACTTGTTCAGCTGAAGTAATCCTCCACACAATCATTGCCAGAACAGGCCTCTGCAATTCCTGTCCCCATAAACCAACCCTGTTTTTTTTCCAGCAACGCAACCTCCCTGCCAGGTGTTTGGCAACAACCTCATCCCCCCCCCCCAGGCCTAACCTGGCAACAAGCAACTACAGGAAGGGCTACCACACCACCCCCAGAACGCCTCCCCCAAATCCTCCCACCAAAGCAACGAGGGGACCTGGTTGGTACCTGGATGGGAGTCCCTCAAGGAAGACTCTCCTGAGGAGGAGGAAGCAGAAGAGGAAGAAGAAGAGAAAGAGGGAGAAGGAGAAGAAGAAGAAGAGGAAGAAGGGAGCTGGATTTATGCCCCACCCTTCACTCAGAGTCTCAGAATGGATTACAAACTCCTTTCCCTTCCCCTCCCCACAATGGACACCCTGTGAGGTAGGTGGGGGCTGAGAGAGCTCTGACAGAAACTGCTCTTTTTCAAGGACACCTCTGATAGAACTATGGCTCGCCCAAGGTCATCCAGCAGCTGAGAGTGGAGGAGTGGGCAATCAAACCCAGTTCCCCCAGATCAGAGTCCATGCACTTAACCACTGCATCAAACTGGTGAAAGCAAGCCACCTCTGCTTCTTCCTTGTCTCGAAAGCCCCTTGCTGGGGTTGCCATAAGCCAGTCGTGACCTGACGGCACTCAGGCACGCCCTCTTTCTCACCACTGCTTCGCCCGCTCAACATCCATTCTGCTGCCGCCATCCCCCTTCCCTCCCCCATCTCTCTTGTTTCTTAATTATTATTTTAATAAGACTGCTCCCAACATCACTGCACATTCCACAACAGCCCAAGGGCTACAACTGTTCATTAGACAGAATTTCTCTTTTAATTGCACTGACACAGATGTGTAGGTTATCTGAAAGAAAGTAACTAAAAGGGAGCAGAGGAGAATAGAATCGGATTCTTTTCTTCCTTTTGAAGGACCGGGGCTCACTCCTCCCCCACCACCCCTTTTCCCCAACCCATTTCACCGGCACAAACAGTAACTTCCTGCGCTTGGCCAGTCCCTCTGCCCTACCCAAACAGAATCGCCCTAACACTGGTCTCCTATGCCATTCTTACCTAAGGGATGGGAGGGTTTCCCCTATAAAGAAAGGTTAAAATGCTTGGGGCTCTTTAGCTTGAAGAAACGACGGCTGAGGGGTGACAGGATCGAGGTTTACAAGATTATGCATGGGATAGAGCAGGCCCAGAAAGAGGTACTTTTCTCCCTTTCTCACAATACGAGAACTTGTGGGCACTCCATGATATTGCTGAGCAGTCTTCACTCAGAGAGTGATTAACAAATGGAATTCATGGCTACCGGAGGTGGTGTGGCGGTTACCAGCATGGATGGCTTCAAGAGGGAATTTGATAAACATATGGAGCAGAGGTCCTTCAGTGGCTATTAGCCACAAGGTATAGACAGGAACTCTCAGTCTGGGGCAAGTGATGCTCTGTATTCTTGGTGCTTGGGGGGGGCAGCAGTGGGAGGGCTTCTAGTGTCCTGGCCCCACTGCTGGACCTCCTGATGGAACCTGGCATTTTTGGCCACTGTGTGACAGAGTGTTGGACTGGATGGGCCATTGGCCTGATCCAACACTGGCTTCTTCTTATGTACAGTCTATACTTACGACCTTAAGACTAGTCTAACACCATGTCCGACCATGGCCAAACAGATGTCTTGCAAAGTTCTCCAACAGGGTGAGTCTGAGATAGCCTGCCTCTGTTATTTCCTGATAACCCAAGGTATTCTACTTCTGCACTTCTAGGTGGCCCTCTACCAGCCATGGCTGTAGACATTTTGGAGACAAGCATTTATTTGCGGGTCCTACTTGTTCATTTGCTCCACTGACCTCAGCAGCCATTCAGAGTAGATAGGCAGGAAAGGTGAGGATTATCCAACTCTGCATCAGTGCAAATAGACATTATTTCGTAGCTACTTCTAATACAGGGTATGCTTCAGTATGAAGAAACCACTCGGACAGAACAACATCAGAGAGCTCTGCTCTTGGCTGTACAGAGGGACAGGGTTCTTCAGGGCTCTCTCTTGCTTCCTTTTTCATGGGCACAATGAAGATGTCAACCCAACTGACTTTTTCTTTTATTCAGTCTTGCCATCTTCCAGCCCCTTCAAGGCTGGCTATGGTTACCAACTTCCAGGCAGGGCCTGGAGATCTCCCAGATTTGCAACTGATCTCCAGATGATAGACATTAGTTCCCTTGCAGAAGATGGCTGCTTTGGTGGGTGGAGTCTATGACATTATACCACACTGAGCTCCGTTCCCCTCTGTAAACCCTCCTCTTCTCCCGGCTCCACCCCCAAATGGCCAGGAATTTCCTAACCTGAACTTGGCAACCAATACTCCCTCTAACCTGCAGAGTCTTGTGAGCAAAAATCCTACTTCGTGAGCAACTGGCATTAAAGGTGTGAACAAGCTATCTGGCTACTGCATAAATTAACTTTGCTCTGGAGCCATCCTTCCTGAGCTAAGACAAAAATGTGTGAGCTGGAGGCTAAACAACTGTGAGCTGGCTCACACTAACTTAGCTTAGAGGGAACACTGTTGGCCCATATTTTCCTTTGTCTTCCCCTCTCAAGTCTTCCACTATGTTAGGCTCTGTGGCTGGGCTCAACCTTTCCCAGTAAGCCCCTCCCCTCCCCTCCAAACTCCTGGTCCACCATAGATTCTTTCTTATCTTCTATCTGTCAGCCCTCACATGATTTGGGGATCAGTCAGCTCCCCTAGGAGGGCCCATGTGCTCAGGTCGTCAGACATTCCTCATAGTGCCACCCATTCTATGGAGTCATCTCCCAAGGCTTCCTTTTGGCCTGGGATACTGCCATATTGAAAGCATTCCAAGCTGGTGTGAATGAATGGACCACCAGAAGGGCCTGCTTCTACTATTCGTTTTTGTTCACTCACTCCATTTTTACCAGCAACAGAAGTGAATAATCTGAGATACTGTTGGTGGGGCAGAGTCAGGATGTCCAGTAAAATGAACCAAGAACAGAAGTTTCCAACAAGGTCAACTTTCAGTGGAACAGTTTCAATTTAGTTAGGCCCTACAGATTTCTGTCATCTTTGAACCCCTGGTGGTCAGCCAACATGTGTTAAGTGTACAAAATGAAAGTGCATAATTCATATTTCTTCATACTTAAACCAGATACCAATCTTTGTTAAAGGATTCTGAACACTTCTGGCTGAAACCTAGGTCTACCTCAGCTGGTGATCTTGTAAGAATCCCAGCGATCTAGGTATGGTAGGACATCAACTGGAACAGGCCTAGAATTCCACTACTGAACCTAATCTTTGGATGCCCCCACTTCACAGCAACAAGACCTTCTTCACATTAAGGCCGCATCGACACGTGGTTAAATACTGTGTTACAACTGGACTAGGACAGTAATTCACAATTGGATTTTCCTTTGCTGACAAGATAATCCACTTGATGATTATGGCTACAGTACAACATACAACAATGTATGGATGCCACCTGAGACTAGTAATCAGTAGTCACGTGTGGCTGCGTCAGTGCTTAGTTCTTGTGGCTCTTTCGTACACACCCAAGGAAATGCTGATTGCCACTTCGGGGACAGGAAGCAATTTTTCTTCAGGCCAGTCTGGCTGGAGATCCCGGAGGGTTTTTTTTCCCAATCTTCTGGGTGTAGAACAGCAGTCACTTGTGTGTGTGTGGGGGGAGGTATTTGTGAACTTCCTGCATTATGCAAGGGGTTGGATTTGATGACTCTGGAGGTCCCTTCCAACTCTATGATTCTATATTAGCAGGACCGCCGATGTCCTGGCAGCTTTGGAGGGTGGAATTTGTGGCATTACACCCCACTGAGGTCCCTCCCTTCTCCAAACCCTGCCTATCCTAAACTGCACCACCAAATCTCCAGGAATTTTCCAATCTGGGGTTGGCAATCCTACATATGACCCTGCTTAAGCTCCCAAGATCTGAAGAGATTGGGCTAGCCTGGGGGAACAACATATATTCAGAAGTCATTCTTGTAGATTTCAATGGGACTTACTTCCAAGCAAGGACAACCACACTTACTTTACTCTTAAAAGAAGAAGAGGAGATTGGATTTATACCCCAGCCTTCACTACCTGAAGGAGTCTCAGAGCGGCTTACAAACTCCTTTCCCTTCCCTTTCCCTCCCCACAACAGACACCCTGGGAGGTAGGTGAGGCTGAGAGAGCTCTCCCGAGAACTGCTCTTGAGAGGACAGCTCTGAAGGAACTTATGACTGACCCAAGGTCACACCAGCAGCTGCATGTGGAGGAGCGGGGAATCAAACCCGGTTCTCCCAAATTAGAGTCCATGCTCCTAACTGCTACACCAAAAGAGGCTAGTTGACACGGCGATGGAATCCAAAAGTGAATCTCATAGGAAGAAAAAAACCCAACAACCCCCCACCCTTAATTCGCAAAGGTGAACATGGAACATTATTTGAATAAAGACAGGAAAACACCTCACTATAAAAAGTGTGTGTTGGGTAGGGGAAATTTGAAATCTGCCCATGCAAAAGCATTGGCTGGCACAGCTTTGTTGCTATGGGAGTATATTGGCCTAGGCTCTCACAGAGATATTTAAAAATGCTCCTAATGTGTTTCAACAACACCGCCCTCCCCCAAGACTGAACATCTTGTGTGCGGAGCGCAGTAGACAGAGAGAACGTCAGTTGTGCCCTTTCTACAAGGCATACTTTGCTTAGACCCGATTCCTGTTTTTTTGTTTTTTAAAACGGTGGCTTTGGTCTCTTAGTCCTAGCTGCTATTTGGCCGCTTGCTCGCGACTTTACTGGCAGAGGCTAAAAGGTTTTTATTTAGACTGCGTGTGTCAGCTGAGAGTCTGTGCATGTAAGAACTGGAGTGGGAGTAATCTTGACTGCATTTCAAAAAGCACGTCTCTCTCTTGGGGAGCTGCCTTGGTAATTATTAAAAAAATGTGCATGCTCTTTGTGGAACTGGCTGGTTAGGAGGGGAAAAAAATTCCCAGGCATAACCCCCCTTCTCCCCCTATGGGAAAGCAGCTACCGATCGGGGAGGGGTGGAGGGGGGAAATTGGCTGGGAACCCTACTCTAACCCTTTGACCTCTCCCAACAAAAGGTAGAGAAAGCGTCTAGACCTTCAGTCTGAATGTGAGAGAAGGCAAGTATTGTATCGCGGAGGAGAACAGAAGCCGGCACATCGTTGTTGGGGGGGGAGAGATGGGGGGGGAACAGAAGACAAATTTGGAGAGCGTGGTACGTATGTGCGTGAGGGAGGTGGGGAGAGTAAAAGAAAACTAAAGAATGCGCTAGACCCAGTTCTGATTTGAGGGGGGACACACACAATTTTGCAACCACACAGCGCTGCAAGCCTGCCAAATGGCGGGACAGCTTTTGCATTTAAAACCATGCTGGGATCCCCAGAGTGCAGAGACAATACTGGCCTTCAGCAGGAAGACAACACACCAGAAACAACACCCCCCCCATGTCACAGATTATTTGCATTTTTCTGTTTCTTGGCTGAAGAACTGAGGCATTCAGATGGGGCTTCCTCTCCCCCCCCCGCCGCCGCCGCCTACCACCATGTACTTCCAGTCTGACCCACAGTCAGCGCCGAGCTGAAATCCTACACACTAGGGATGCCAGCCTCCAGGTGGGACTGGGGAACCCCCGGGGAATTACAGGCTCATCTCCAGATTACAGAGATTAATTCCTTGGAGAAAAGGGATCTTTTGGAGAGTGGACTCTGTGGCACTGTATCCCCACTCAGAGAACCTGACCTCCCCAGGCTCCATCCCCAAATCTCCAGGAGTTTCCCCAATGTTAATCTGGAAACCTTACCCCACCCCGTACCCTGGCAATGCTACTGTATGCATTCATTTGAAAGTCCTCCCAAGTGAACATGTATTGGATCAGGCCGCCGAGATCTCTTTGGAACCTGCTCCACACCAGCATTTAGCCATTTGAAAGTGATCTGACCCCTCTCCTGGCCCGTAGCTAATGTGGGGCCCACGGGGCCTGGCCCCCTTGTGTTTCTTCTGGGCCCCCTCCTTCCCGGGCTGACTCCAAAGTGCCCCAACTTGCCACCTGTGTCGTACTTTGATTTAATTAGCTGGTGCCCCCCAGGCCCCCTCCCCAAAATTCCCTAGCTACGGGGCTGCCCCTCCCTTCTGCTTCCCATCCCAAGCACTGAATCGTAATACTTCTGGGAATATTCCTCATGAACGATCTGCGTTCCCTTCAGAGCAAGCTCTAACCAGATGTTTATTTCACATCCTCCTCTAGAATCCGAGGCATGAGGGGTCTGCACACATCCGTAGAGCCTACTGAGATCAGTGGAGTTTAAGCTTGCATCTGAATTTTCTTTCTTTTTTTTTTTTAAAAAAAGAAAAGAACGGGACACTGAAAAAACAAACATTGACACAGCGACAGCTTACTTTTCTACTTATTAACTCGTGCTCCTTGCACACAAAGCCCTATATAAAAGCATCAGGTAATCAACAGTTTCAAGCGTTTAAGGTGCCTTGTACATCTGGCAACCAGCAACCGACCCAAGCCCATAGGAAGTAGGGTTGCCAACCTCCAGGTGGGGCCTGGAGATCCCCAGTTATTACAACTGATCTCTGGACCTGGAGAAAATGGCTTCTTTTGAGGACAGAACCTATGACATCATACACACCAAGGTACTCACCCTTCACAGGCTCCACCCCCAAATCTCCAGGAATATCCCAACCCATAGTTGGCAACCCTAATATGAAGTGATGGTTAGGATATTTTTTTAAGCATACGTCTTTCTAAATTTATGTACAAAAAAACTGCCCTCAAAAATGTAACTTAGGACTGAACTATGGAACTTAACGGCTGCCCCTGTGTTCCCACTCCCCCAGTAACAGCTAGGATTGTGTAATACATGATGTGACATCACAGCAGTTCCTTCCCCATCAGCCAATGAAAGAGAGGCAGGGCAGAGAACCTTATAGTGCAATTATGTCATCACTTTTTTTTTGGTACAGGGGAGAGAGAAGAGGGATTAATAATGCAGCGCTGCTACTTTTAGCGGGCACAATATTTTGTTATGACACATTGTTATCCCATCTTCCTCCACAAGGGATGCAAGATGGGTTATAAAGCTGCTGGGAGCATAAATGAAAAACAATAAATATAATTAAAACCACTAAATGGAGCTCTAAGATGTGGCTATGTCGAATGATCATTGCTTACACCTGAGGCCCTCCTAAACAGCTCTGCCTTCCACTGGTGTTGGAACACTAACAACATTAGGGGCCTTCCCTCTGGAAGGCACTCGGGGCCATGGCGGAAACAGACAATGTGCTGCTTTTAAAATTAAGAGAGCATGTACATTTCAGCTAGCTGTGGCCAGTCAACAAGCTGCAGCTTCTGAAATGCCTGGCACCTGAACAGACAAGGTGTAACAAGTAACAAGTCAAACCATTGGCCTATCAAGGTCAGTCCTGTCTATTCTGACTGGCAGTGGTTCTCCCATAAGAGGTCTTCCACACAGCCTGCTTATTGTTCCTTTGTAGCTGGAGATTCTATGGGCTGGACCTGGGACCTTCAGCTGCAAAGCAGATACTCTACCATTAAGCCACGCCCCCTCTTCAAGGTTCTGGGTTGTCTTCAAGGGTAGCCCCATACAGAGTGTGTCTTGCTTCAAGGTTACTGTGGCACGGATCAGCAATGGTCATACACCGGCAGAGTTCGAGGTGAAAGTTGACTAAACTTGGTCTCTGCCACCTTCTGATCCGCTTTTCCACTAGGAGAGCAAGAATCCAGCATCACTCCCAGGTTCCTTGACAGAGCTGGGACAGAGACAATTTCACTCCATGAAGAGTCAGGAGGACCGCCCTGGTCCTTCCAGAACTTCAGCAAGTCCTTTCTGAGCTACATCGCCTCCGCCTAAGTCTGGATTTGTAACATCCAGTTCAAATCTTGGAAGCAGCCCCTCATGCACCTGTCCTTGGGGGAAAGATTTTGCTTTTTGTCCTTTTTTTAAAGAATAAAACAAGGGGAAACATATTACACAGAATACCTCTTCTCTATCACGACCGCACAAAGATGCCTTACACTGACCACTAGTCGATCAAAGTCAGACTGGCCGTGGCTCTCCAGGGTCTCAGGAGGAGGTCTTTCACATCACCTATGACATGATCCTTTCAAATGGAGATGCTGGAGAGTGAACTTGGGAACCTTCTGTATGACAAGCAGATGCTGTACCATTGACCTGTAGCCCCTTCAGAATGCAGGGTGGGGACTGGACACACGCAGAGATAATTTCTGGCCCTGCTGGTGGACCTCCTAATGCCACCTGGGTTTTGGCCACTGTGCGACAGAGTGTTGGGCTGGATAGGCCATTGGCCCGATCCAACATGGCTTCTCTTATGTTCTTAACAACAAGAGCTGGCCTGAGAACAGCCAAGGTTTCCCAGACTAGAAATTATGTACTACATTTGCTAACTGGTGCACAGTGGGGAGTGGGTAGATTTTATGAGATAGCTGTACACTATAGGAAAGCTAAAGAAAAAGATAGCACTTGATTTTTGCCATAAACTGATGTGCAGTGCTGGCAAAAGAAATAGCTATGGCTACGGGTAACCGGGGCTGCTGCTGTACCTCGCCGTAGAATGGACTGTACCACACAAGTGCATGCCAGTGTACACAGAGAACCAGTCGTCCCCCCCGATCCTGTGTGCACTTCCCCTGTTCTATATTGAGCTACAGAACAGGCAGCTGTTGAGTACTTGGAGACAAAAACAGCCCATGGGCTCTTAGGGTTCTGTCTGTGAATGTCTGTGCTGCTGAGGCATATGCCCCACAGGTTGGCCACTCCCATTCTAATCTGCAATTTTGTAGATATGCTTGGAGTGCTTACTACGTTGACAACACATCTTTTTCTTCCTGGTTCCCATGGGCAAGATCGGTGATCCCCAACGTGGCGCCCATGGTGCCTGCTGATGTGTTTCTTGGTTTCTTCCACAAAACAAAGAGCCAATCCCAGCTTTCATCCATTTCACTGGAGTAGGAGGTACTTCAGACCATTGGGAAACAGCTGCCTCCATCATGGGAGGATGCTTAGCTTGGAACCTCCCAGTGATTTGTGGGACATTCCAACTTTTTGAGAGCAAACCCTGGCCACGTGTCAGCCATTTTCTGTGACTTGTTCTCAAAAATCAAGAAGTGCCCACAAGTTCAATGTGGTCTTGGAACCCGGCATTGTTGCTACTTCATTGTTAATGAAGATGGAAATGCCCAGTCATATGTCAGAAAGCCATTCAGATAGTTGTGGTCCCCCTTCCTTTCCTGTGTAGCAACCCAAGTTTTTCCTAGGGACAATCAGAGTGGTGTGGTGGATAGAATGTCAGGCTAAAACCTGGGAGCTTGCTGGGTGACCTTGGCCCAGTGACAATCTCTCGACTTATCCTACCACACAGGGTTGTTGTGAGGACAAACAGGAGGAAGGGAGAACAAATGAAGTAAAATAAATAAAATAGGGATGTATTCTCATGGATCTGGTAGAAACCACCCCCCCAAGCCAGGGCCCTGTTGTCTGGGTCACCCAGGGCCAGTTGCTCAGGTTGGACCACCTCACAGGGTGGTTGTTTTTGGAGATGGGGCAGTGGAGGAGGAAGTCCAGTGTGCCTCGAGATCCTCAGAGGTAGGACAGGGAAGAGGGAACAAAGACTGAGGTCAATTCACACGAAGCCACAGGGCTGCATTTGACCGCTGCCCCATTTCCCCCGCAGTTTCATGATCCTGTTTTCTGAACTGCGGAGGAAATCGGGTGAAGCTGCGGGTCAAATGCAGCCCTCGGGTGTGAAATTGACCTGAGACGGATCGTAGCTGTGCTCAGCTGCTGAGGCTGAGTGTTTGGGGGGGGGAGTGCTGAAAAACCACCTTAGTTACTTTCAAGGAAGATGACTCATCTGTTAAAAGTGCTACATATACAAAAAGGAACTAATTCATAGGGAAATGTCAGATACCCCCCCTCCCCTTATGGTATATCCCTTGGAAAAAAACTAGTCTTGCATAGGATTAAATACATTTGTTAGGGCTTTTGTGGATTCCCCAGGAAATTAATTGCCTTTACTCCTAGGAATCAATTGCTTTTGTTTGCATTTTGAGTCAAAAATAATGTTGTTAATTGGGTTTGCCCGTGTCCTTTATAAAGTTTATATCTCCGGCACCTGGCATTACATTTTATGGCACACATGGTCTGGCCCGACAAAGTAACATTTATGTCAGTTCCAGCCCTTGTAACAAATGAGTTTGACACCTTTCCTTTAGGGTCTCAAACAGAGGCCTTTTCCAGCTCTGGAGCCTGAGATTTCTTAAAAGGGATGCCAGAAATTGAACCCATCTTTTGTGTCAGGAGTCCCAAACTTCTTGAGCCTGTAGGCACCTTTGAAATCCTCACACAGAGTGGTGGGTGCAACCACAAAATGGCCGCCATGAGGGGCACAGAGCCAACCACGAAATGGCCACTGCAGGAGGCTGAGGCCCCCACCCCCCACACACAAAAAGCCCAAGTGCAAGGAACATAGGGTTGCCAAGTCTTACCTTTATTTTAGCGGGGGAGTCCCGGGCCCCGTCCTGGAGTTTTTCTGTGCGTACGCCACAATGACGTCACCCAAAAGTGACATCAATAGAAAACCAAAGAGTTTTCCCTCAAATGATAGAGCGTCCCCCCATAATATGCCCGACGTGATGACGTCACCTCCAGGTGACGTCATCACACTGTGCACGTTTCCGCGATCTTGGCATTTTGGGGGTGGGGTTCCCCCTGGCGGCTGATTCTGGGCTGGTGGGTAATGGACCAATCGAGCGGGTTCCCCCCCCCACCGGGGACCTGGCAACCCTAAAGGAGCATGAGAAATAATTTTAAAAAAATACACTGGGAAAGAGGACTGTGAAAGAATGAAACCAACGTTGTAGTGGCAGTTTCCACTGAAACAATATTATTTTAATCTGTACTGCCAATCAGTTCTCCAGTGACCAATCATGTGCGCTGCTGGGAAGAAGTCCCACTCGACTCCACCCACTTCCAGCTGGTACCATTGGGGACCCATGCTCTATAAGCTTTACCACTGAGCTAGGATCCCAAAGTCTGTAAACAGCCCTAGGCCTCTGCTGGTTCCTGAGAGGAGAAAGCCTGAATTTGAACCCACAGCCCCTGGGGTACAAGCCAAGGGCAATTATTATAACTAAATCAGTACGCTACCTCCGCTGGAATCTTTGACAGAACTGGAATTTGTCAATTGTTCCTAAGGTTTACAGAGAGAAATAACCCCCCAAACGCACTCAAAGGTATGCTGTTATCTTTTGGAAATGGTAAAATAAGTCTCATGGGAGGGAGTCTGAAATCTCAGAATACTGCAGACAAGGCTTGTGTGTTATTTTTTAAAAAAAACACTTTGGGGTTTGCAAGTAGCTTTTTTCTTTCTTGCAATGCAGAAAGCACAGACGAGACCCAGACAACAAAGGCACCAAGAACAACCATCTGATAATGGGGAAAGGCCTGCCTCACACCAGCTTTTCAAAAACCCTCAGAAGTCTCTTCTAGTTTTGCTACGTTGTGCTCTCTCTCTCACCTTTTTGTCTGACATTTAAACAAATCGTTTTTCAACCCTATAAGGAAGCAGGGGGGAGGAGATGGTGAGGCCTACCAAACACTTATAAGAAGTCTCAAGGAAAAAAAACACACAACAAAAATGTGCTTCAAAAGTATCATTGTTAAGAGCTGTTCTTCAGAATATGAAATTGCTTTGTCTGAACAGACCTCTTTCATTTCAGTAGTGTCAGCAAAGATATGGGGAATCTCTATGCCTGAGGTTCTGTGTAGACCACATTTCAACACACACACACACAGAGAAAATCATGGAATCTGATATTAGTGCAACATTCTGAGAAGCTCGGATTTAATGTTTCTTTAAAGACAAGTTTCCTAGCCCACTCACCTAGTGAAATGTCTGAAACTAGAGAAAGGTTGCCAAGACACAGGATGGCTGAATTCAGCAGTCACAAACAATTTCCTGTTTGTTCATGATGAAACATGGCCACGGTTTAGCCTCCCCCACATTTCAAGACTAGGTTTAGGAAGTCTTCAAACCTAACCACAATGTCTTGTGATGCCCTTTTGGGATGTGCTTTGAAGTGCAGTATATAAATGCCAACTAGGGTTGCTAAAATCCATGTGGGGCCCGGAGATCTCCCAGAATTACAAACTATCTCCAGACTGCAGAGATCAGCTTCCTGAAGAAAATGGCTGTTTTGGCAGTTGGTCACCACAACATTATACCCCACTGAGGTCCCTCCCCTCCACATAGGGTTCCCAGTCCTCCACTGAGGGGTACCCCTGCTTTCGTGGGCTCTTGCCTGCTGCTGGCCAGCTGGCTTGTGGGAGGGGGGGAGTCTCACCCCAACTGACCTTCCCAGGCGATTTCTGGTGAAACAGGAAGTACAGGCCCTGACATGATGATGGCACCAGGAAGTGACATCATCACGTCAGGAGGCCAAACTTTGGTTTGTGGGCAAAACTCCATGGTTTAAAGCCAAATTTACCACAGAATTTTGCCCAAAAAACAGAGCTTACCCCAATGTGATAACATCACTTCCAGGTGATGTAATTGTGTTGGGGCCTGCAATTCTGGTTTTACCAGAAGTTGCCTGACATCACTTCTGGTCTCCCGAAAGGATGTCAGGAGCCCCCTGCCAGCCAGGTAACTGGACCTGGCAACCCTATATCCCCAGGCTCCACCCCCAAATGTCCAGGAATTTTCAACCCAAAGTTGTCAACCATAATGCCAGCAGGGCACAGCAGTCAGAGCATTGGATTAGGATTTGGAAGATCTCCATGCCCCACTCTGATGTAGAAGATTGCTAGGTGACTTGGACTAGTTGCTTTGGATCCCCATTTGGGAGGAAAGCGCCATATAAATATGTAAATTTCCAAAGGAATATTGCCCAAAGTATGTCCCAGGGATATCTCTGGCCTTCCAGGAAAGCAGCAGCATGACAAAGGAAACAGAGTACTGTAAAGGCTATCCTGTTGGCCTGGAACTGGGGAGATGGTGGGTTCAAATCACCACTTAGCAGTGATGCTTCACAGGATGACCCTTAAGCTTTGATAGAGTGACTGGTTCAATGTTCCTTCACAGGACTGCTGAGAAGCAGGGATGCCAGAATCCAGGAGAGTATGCTTTTTCCATATCATAGACTCTGCCTCCTTATACATACATGCCAGCTTCCAGGTGAGACCAGGGGAATCTCCGGGAATTACAGCTCATCTCCAGACTACAGAGATTAGTTCCCCTGGAGAAAATGGATGCTTTGGAGGGTGGACTCTATGACATGGTATTCCATTGAGATCCATATCCTCCCCAGGCTCCACACTCAAATCACCAGGAGGTTCCCAACCCGAATCTGGCAACCCTACCCCCCATCCCTTACCGGTGGCTGGGGGGACCCTACTGAGAGGCTAAGAAATGTAGGAAGACAGAATGACATATGCCACCCTTGGATAAAAGTATAATAGAAATGTCGACCCATTTGTCGAGGCCCACAAGCTCTTCCGCAGTACAGCAAGGGTCATAATTAGATTTTGACAGCTCTCCCCAAGCACTTAAGTAAACCAGTTTGCCTGGGAAAGTACGGCCAGACATTCAGTGCCTGAAGACATCCGAATGCAAAACAAACTCAGAGAAAACAAGCCTGTCTGCGAGCACACCCTTCGCCCAGCCGCACGTGTGACAATCCTGACGCAGCCAGGGCTGCCAGACACCCCATATGCCACAAGACAGCCTGTTCTGGACTCCAAGGTTTTCGGGGTGTGCGTGCAGTGTGGGTGTGCGAGCGCCGACAACCCATTTGCAAATGCCAGGGGGAAAAAATAAAGGTTGAATCCACACAAACAATTCCCTTAATTGGCTAGCAAATACCTCCCAACAGCTTTAGGTGAGACCCTGGCTCAGAAAATGGTAACCTGCTGGTGTATTTCAAAAGTATTCATGACCTTTTTTTTTTAAGGCCAAATGCACTTGAACTGGTGGCTTCATTAGTGGCTTTAAGTCACAAAATCCAAAATTGAAAGTTACCGTTCTGAATGCTGCCCCCAAAACTATCAATCAAAATAGGCTCATAATCGTCTGCAAATATTAGCGATACACCGTACACAAGTCTTCTTTACGTCCTTTCATCAAGATTTTTCACGCCTCCCATCTATGCAACCATCTTACCTTCTGACAGCCCATTTCCAGGTCCATCCCAAGCAGAGTTACACCTTTCTAACTATGGCCCTGTTCACATTACTGTTCTAAATTGGAAGGTATTCGCTGTTGGCCTGATTTTGAGTAAAGCAATACGGGGACTGGGGTTTCGTATAACGGATTTCCTTCTGTTATTGAGCCATCTCTGAAGAGCTGCTCTGAAGAGCTATGGTAATTTCAAACAGTGCTGCTCCCCCCACCCCGACCTTTTTTGCCACGCAATCATCCTCTGACTTTTTTTTTTTTTTAAGTCAAGACATCTCAAGACTCCATTTGGAGTTAAGGCATCTCAATGGTACCACTATAGCACTGAAAAGCTATATTGGTTTGGCGCTATAGCGCTCAATTTAGAACATTCCAAAAAAAAAAAAGTCCAAGGAAGATCCCACAGTGAAAAAGGGGGAGGGAAGTGGCATTGTAGGAAGAAGAAGAAAAAGAAGAAGAAGAAGAAGAAGAAGAAGAGATCGGATTTATACCCCGCCCTTCACTGCCCAAAGGTGTCTCAGAGCGGCTTACAAACTCCTTTCCTTTCCCCTCCCCACAACAGACACCCTGTGAGGTAGGTGGAGCTGAGAGAACTTCTGACAGAAACTGTCCTTGAGAGAACAGCTGTGCCAGAGCTTGTGACTGACCCAAGGTCACATCAGCAGGTGCAAGTGGAGGAGTGGGGAATCAAACCCGGTTCTCCCAGATAAGAGTCCACGCACTTAACCACTACACCAAACTGGCTCTACGGACATTTTAAACAGCACACCACAGCAATTCAGAAGCGCAACGAAGGAGTAGGGAATGGAAGAAAGCAGTTTCCCTCAAAAGCGGCTCAACCACACTTTGCTAACCTGATGCAAGTAGGTCTATATGAACAGGTAAATATATTCCGTTACCAGACGGTTACTAAAACAGGTCTGTCTGAAATGACAGAGAAAATACATTAGCAACCAGTTACTAAAATGGAATACAAAGGCAATTGGAAAGAGGCCTCTGTATGGGTGTATCTATGCATTTTATCTACATCGTAAGCCATCTTGAGTTCCATATGGCAGGAAGGTAACTCATCGATGTTTTAAATAAACAAGATTCCTTCTCGTGTGATTTCCTCCCCGTCAAATCACAGCTGATTTATGGCAACCCCATAAGGCAAGAGACGTTCAGAGGTGGTTGGCCGTTGCCTGGCTCTGCATCACAACCCTGGTCTTCCTGGCCAGTTTGGTGTAGCAGTTGAGAGTGGTGGACCCTAATCTGGAGAACCGGGTGTGATTTCCCCACTTCTCCTTTACATGAAGCCTGCTGGGTGACCTTGGGTCAGTCAGATTTCTCTCAGAGCTGTTCTCTCAAGAGCAGTTCTCTCAGAGCTCTCTCAGCCCCACCTACCTCACAGGGTGTCTGTTGTGGGGAGAGGAAGGGAAAGGAGATCGTAAGTGACTCTGAGACTCTGAGTGAAGGGCAGGATATAAATCCAACTCTTCTACTTGGAGGTCTCCCAGCCAAATACCAGCCAGGGTCAACCCTGCTTAGCTTCTGAGATGTGATCGAACCAGCCTTGGCTCTCTAGGTCAGGGCTCCCTCATGATTAAGGGGCCAGAAAACGAAAGTTTACTTTGCAGCCTAGAGATCATATTTTATGTTCCTCTGCTGCCCTTTGTGCCTTTCCCCATACAATGGAAGCCAATGGCATCTCAGCAACCAGTCGTAATGCAAAATGATTTTGGACCACTGTGTTAATTTGTGGTATACCCAAGGAACCAACTCTGTTCCAGTCTACAAAAGCTGCTGTACATTGTCATTTGGAAGAGATTCGTATTCACTACTGACTATCAAGTAAATGGCTATTTACTAGTGAGGTTAAGATGCTGAGCTGCAGACTGGAGGGTCTGTAGTTCAGCAGTTCGAGACCCGAGTGCCATGTGACGGAGTGAGCTCCCGTCTCTGGCCCCAGCTCCTGCTAACCTAGCAAGTCAAAAGCAAGAAACTGCAAGCAGATAAATAGGTACTGCTTCAGTGGGAAGGTAACAGCTTTCCATGCGCCTAGGTGTTTAGTCATGCTGGCCACATGACCATGGAGAAGTCTTTGGACAGCACTGGCTCTTCAGCTTGGAAACGGAGATGAGCACCGCCCCCTAGAGTCAGATTCGACTGGCTTTTGAGCAAGGGAAACCTATACTTTTACCCTTTTACCAGTGTCTGGAAAGCAATTTGCCTTATATAGATAGGATGACTTACAAAAAGGTGAATTACCTCATGCGATGGGAACCAGCCTGCCAAGTGACGGATAAAAAGCCAACTCTTCAAGTCCGCCAACTCCCAGTGCTTTATCATTAAATCTCACTTTTTGACAGATTTTTGAAAAGCTTAAATTCACAACACCCATGATAGCTATCTTAGAAACCTAGGGTTTAAGGAAGAAGAGATGATTCTCAAACCAGTTCCTCGTGAAACGTTCAACGGGAGACACTAACCTTGCCACACAGCTACGCCCTTCTGAGGCCACTGAGAACTGGAAGACTATCACTCAAATGTCACACAATCAGATTCCAAACTATAGCCCTGTTCTGAAAAGGTGAGCCGGATCCCATCAAAAAGCATTCAGAGATTCTGTTGCCATGATCTAGCTGGATTTCCAAGAACACACAAGAGGTACGCAGTCACAGAATTGACTGGTTAGTTCAAATCAATATGTGAAATTATGATTCGTTATATTCTGAAGAACTGTGCATGTGCACAAATTAAACCCAGAATGAAACTTTGTTGGTCTTAAAGGTGCCACTGGAGGAGGAGGAAGAGGAGAAGGAGAAGAAGAAGAGATTGGATTTATACCCCATCCTTCACTCGGAGTCCCAGAGTGGCTTACAAACTCCTTTCCCTTCCTCTCCCCATAACAGACACCCTGTGAGGTAGGTGGGGCTGAGAGAGAGCTCTTTTCAGAACTGTCCTTGAAAGAACAGCTCTGACAGAACTATGGCTTGCCCAAGGTCATCCAGCAGCTGCAAGTGGAGGAGTGGGGAATCAAACCCGGTTCTCGGAGGTTAGAGTCCGCGCACTTAACCACTACACCAAACTTGATCCATCACATGTTAATTTTACACTTACTCTAAAAAAGGGTCAGATTTTGACACGTGCCCACTTTTGGTCTTAACAACGCTAAAAAATAACTTCTTCAAGCTTTATTATTCCCACATCTTTCTTTCCTTCACATCACCTTTCTCATTCCATTGTTCACACAGCCACCATATTTCACATCCCTTTCCTCTGAGGAAGTGTGTGTGCACATAACAACTTATACCAGAATAAAATTTTGTTGGTCTTAAAGGTGCCACTGGACTCAAACTTTGTTCTGGTGCTTCAGGCCAACACAGCTACACATCTGAACCTATTCTATTCCTCAGACTTCTTAGTAGTCTCCTAATTTTCCAGCCTCCTGGGACTCTTTCCCTGTTCTCGAGCATCCCCATGCGTTAAGCTTTAACCCCCATCAATTTGTTAATTTCCCTTCCCTCACAGAAATTGGACTGTAAACTGCTCAGCTTCCAAACATTCCGAGTGATTACACCAGCTCAGCTGATTGGTGATCAGGAGTGTGATGTCACACTGCCACAATACAGTCTCAATTACTTCAGTAGAAGGATGTTACACAAATCAGCAGCTACCACATTGAATGAGAGAACAACCTTCCAAAAGGGGCAAAGATAAGGAAGGTAATCTTGAAAGCATGTAGACAACACTGGGAAAATAAAATGGCTTCCAATGCAATTGTGTGCCCATGTAGATAATAACACTGACCATTTATACAGCAGCTGAGTGTTCAAAGTACTTCACAAATGTTCTCTGTTACCCTTGCAAAAAAACAGTTTCAGGTAGGTCATTATACTAATCCCTTACTGCAGATAGTGTCTAACTAGTGCCTATACGACACAGGTGAAATGTGAACCATTAACTTCCGAGTTTACACAGAGCTTTGTATTAACTATTCTGCTAGCCGGGGTCTTAAAATACTGGTCGTGGAAGACACAGATTTAAATCTTTGCTGAGCCAGGAAGTTCCCGTGGTGGTTGTTGATAAAACATAATCTCTCAAATGAATCTCTCTCACAAAATTGTTGCTATAATAAATTCAAAAAAGAAATATAACACTCGTAGGCCAAACGTTGTGATAGCACATCATGAGTTATCATAAATAAAAAGCATCAGCAGCTACATATAGGAACTTTTTACATGATCAAATTAAAGCTGGAACTAAAGCTAGGAAAGGAGGGGAGGAGACAGCAGGCCCTTGAGGAAATAATTCTACCTCCAATTTATTTGGGGAAAATAATCTAATAGACAGCAAGTCTGAACTTTCCGTCCCTCACTATTCCAAAGTATGGATGTAATTTGATGCCTCCCAAGATTCTTAGTTATGGCTGCCATCTGATTCCCCTCAGTATTCTCAGTTGTGGACAGTGTTTTATTTATTGCTATTATTAGACTAGCCAGATTTTGTCAGGCTAAGCAGGGTTGGCCCGGGATAGTGCTTGAATGGGAGACCACCAAGGAAGAACCAAGACTGCTATGCAGGGGCAGGTAATGGTAAACCACCTGTGAATATCTCTTGCCTTGAAACTCTGCGGGGTCCCTGTACATTCGGTGTAACTTCATGGCAGTTCCCATCACATTATTAGATTGTGTGGTTGTTTTGACTCCTGGCCTTGTTACGATTTGGGATTTTAATTCTTTATAAGTCGTTCTGGTCCCTTTCTGGGAGAACAGAACCCCTTTTGGGTGAAAAAGGGGAGAAAGTCTACTGTGAGCTGCTTGAAGAGCAGCATAAAAAAGAGAGAAATTTATTTAAAATAATGTATCAAAAAGCATTCCAAAAACAGATGAATGAGCCACGGAGACTCAACCATGAAAGCACCTTGTTTCCCTCTTTCCCTCAGTTTCTGTCAGAGCTCTCTCAGTCCCACCTCCCTCACAGGGTGTCTGTTGTGGGGAGGGGAAGGGAAAGGAGTTTGTAAGCCGCTCTGAGACTCCTTTGGGTAGTGAGGGACAGGGTATAAATCCAATCTCTTCTTCTTCTCTGGAAAAATGAAAATATTTCCGGGCCGGTCCTCAAAACCATGGAGTCTTGTCTCAGTCAAGGAGAAGATTTTTCTATTTTCAAAAGTCATGCTGATTTACACGAACAGCTGCGCATCAGTTCTTCGTGCACGAGATAGACTGCGCATCAGTTCTTCGTGCACGGCAAGCATCAGAGCACTATCTGCTCAGACGTACCTAGCACAGTGGCTGAACTTCCACCGGGCAACCATGTTAACCTGTGCATATCCCATAAATCTTTATTTAAAAGCTGCACCCTGGACCATTTATCAAGAACAGGGTGACGGAAGTGAAAAATGTGACCACAATCAATGCCAACAAGTTTATTACCATCCCCTTGCTCTTGGTACCCTACTAATCAAAGGGAAAACAGTCCATTTGTTTACACTTCCGAATGCCCACAAGAGACATTCCTCATATATATTCAGTGGCAACCTGCACAGTTTACACATTAAGAACCAAGGGCAAGTCTATAAGCCGGGATGGGGCAATTAATAAATCAAACAAACAAATACATAATATAAACTCTATTTTAATATAAATGAGCACAAGGAGAGCAGGTCTTGGTGGATCATTGGCTTTTGGAGGGCTATCCAATCGGTCGCATGAAATTAACTCTGAAATTAGCAAACGGGTATTCATTGACAATGAACTCCCAAGGAGGATAAAGGCCAACCTTTGGGACAGAGCAGGAAATAAATCTAAATAAAAAATGTTATGATAATCCAAAAGGAGGTTTTGGAAAGTACTGCCATGGAACAATTCTCTCGCTTTCTCACCAAGCGTGAACCAAACAGAGCCTGATTCTATGCATGATTACTCGGAATAAGTCACCCTGAAATCAATGGGCTGGATCCTACCATGTTATTCAGTTTGGTGACACTTTCCACCAACACAAAGTGCCTACCCCTGATGAATGTCGTCACTGCAGTGTAGTGGGTTAGAGTACCGAAACCCAGACTGCACAGATGAAGGGTTTGAATTCTACTCATTTGTAAAGGTCAGCGAGGTAACCCTGGATCAGTCATTCCCACGTCTTAACTTCCCTCACAGAGGCTTGGATCCTGCCTAAGACTTCCACGGGCAGAACAAATTTCCACCTGTGGAGGGCAACTCCCCTACCTGCCCACTGTTGTTACAGCTCCAAATGCCCCCCCCCAAAGCTGCTCATGGGGATGGGGGGAACCATAGGATTGCCAGCTCTGGGTTGGGAAATCCCTGGAGGTTTGGGGGTGGAGCTTGGGAAGGATGGGGCTCGGGGAGGGGAGGGACCCCAGCAGGGTACAATGCCACAGAGTCCATCCTCCAAAGTAGCCATTTTCTCCAGGGCAGGGAAGTGACCTCAGCAGGGTATAATGCCACAGAGTCCATCCTCCAAAGCAGCCATTTTCTCCAGGGGAGGGAAGGGACCTCAGCAGGATATAATGCCACAGAGTCCATCCTCCAAAGCAGCCATTTTCTCCAGGGCAGGAAAGTGACCTCAGCAGGGTATAATGCCACAGATTCCATCCTCCAAAGTAGCCATTTTCTCCAGGGGAGGGAAGTGACCTCAGCAGGGTATAATGCCACAGATTCCATCCTCCAAAGTAGCCATTTTCTCCAGGGGAGGAAAGTGACATCAGCAGGGTACAATGCCACAGATTCTATCCTCCAAAGTAGCCATTTTCTCCAGGGGAGGAAAGTGACCTCAGCAGAGTATAATGCCACAGATTCCATCCTCCAAAGCAGCCATTCGCTCCAGGGGAACTGGGCTCTATAGACGGGAGAGCAGTTGTAATTCTGGGCGCTCTCCAGGCCCTACCTGAAAATTGGCAACTCTGTTTGGGAGCCCCATAATACTTTGAACAAATGTGTCCTTCAGCTCCTTGATAAAGCACCTTGCTTGTCATGCAGAAGGTCCCAGGTTCAATCCCACTATCTCCAAGTAGGATTCAGGTAGCAGCTGATGTGAAAGACCCCGGAGAACTACTCTGAGTAGACAATACTGAGTTTGACGGACCAATGGTCTGATTCAGTATAAAGCAGTTTCATGTGCTCCAGTCTACACTTTGAGGCTAACCCATAGCAAGACCTACCCTCCAGATCACCCACAGCCTCCCCCAGGAGTCAAAAGAGATGCACGGCTTGACGTAACAGCTTCGGTTTTGCAAAAGCAAACCTGAGAATCTGACCCACAGCGGGTTTTGATAAACCGGTTTTGCTTATCTAAATTAAGTTTGCACGGCCCTTTGCTTTGACCTTGCAAGACTAACTCCAGCAAAGCCCAAAAGTGGCAATAACCTTGCCGAAGAAACCGCAGCGAAATAAACACTGTGCACAGGAAGTTGATCAGACTCTTAAAAGAGAGAAAGAGAAGAAATACAGAGAGCAGAGCGTAGGCAAAAAACAGCAGAGAACCAGCAAAACCCTCAGACTCTCTGGAACTCTCCACTCCAAAAGGAGTACGTGTTGGCAGTTCAGTGAGAAGAAAGCGTTTTGTTTTCCACAAAGTTTCCAAAGAAAAGTTTCCAAATCCACTTTACTCTAAAACAGACAGCATTCAGGCCAAGGCAAAGTGCCACTTGATAGTCTGGAGAGTGGGGCGGGCAACCTTTTTGATTCTGAAAGAAAGGGCCCCCCACCCCACTCCTCCATCTCTCAAGAGAGGCACAGCATGCTCTCACCAATGAGGGCTTAAAAGGCTCCTGATCCGCCACAACCACTCGAAGGTTCGGCACCCGCAAAACGAAAAGCCTGGAGGGTCAGGAACCATCCCCCCCCCCGCTGACGGAATTTAACAGGTGTAGCAGCTGCAAGACTCACCTCCCAAGCTTTCCAGAAGTGACCCAAATTTCCTCCCCTACAGTAGGAGGATGACTAAGTGCTGACTCATGTTTTCGTTCAATGGGCCTTCCGAGCCGGTTTGCTTGGCATCCCTCTTTCCGCCACCGCCCCCCAAGCCCCAAGCAGCTGATGGCCCTTCCCTTGCGTTTGTCCTTACCGCAGGGCAAGAATAAATTCTTATAACAGACTGCGGAGAGGGGGACAGACGGGGTTCTGAATCTCTCAAGTGAAAAAAGTCTGACACGGGGTTAACTTTGCAAGAGGCTCATGTAAAAGATTCCTAGACGTGGAGTCAGGAAAGGCACACATGCATGGTCTGACCCTGCCTATAGCAAAAGGAACAAGAATACAGAATGACACGCACTTCCTTCAAAAGGCTTTTGAGAGTGAAGCACACTTATGTGCCGCCGAGCAGTAAAGCCCCACAGTACTTAAAAAAGAATAGGCCCTCCTTTATTCAGACTCACAGCAACGATAATAATTCAGCATTAGCCAAGGCCTGGGATGCAACGCTCTCTTCTTCTTTGTAAAAAAAAAAAAAAGCCCCTTAGAAATTAACCTGGAAGTTGGGAAAAGACAGAGGGCCAGAGCGAGGCAGTTGAATGGAATGAGTCCACTTTGGACTGCAGGTGTTTGCACGCAGGTAGAAACAAGGTTTGTCTCGGAATGGTTGCCTGCCCCTGGAGTTGCCAGCTCTGAGCTGGGAAATTCCTGGAGGTTTTGGGGGGTAGGGAGACGAGGGAGGGTGGGGTTTGGGGACGGGAGATACTTCAGCAGGGTAGAATGCCATAGAATCCACCCTCCAAAGCAGCCGTTTTCTCCAAGGAAACTGATCTCTGTCGTTTTGGATACCCGTTGTAGTTCTGGAAGATTTCCAGCCACCACCTGGAGGTTGGCAACCTCACCTGCCACCTGTAAAAAACTCCCTGTAAGTAAAGAATTAGTGTTACAAGCAGACATGCTAGTTTTCTGCCTTGTATTTACAAGGAGCCACATTCAAAAATATGGCCCCACAATTCCAAGGTACAGTCCATTGGGGTTGCCAGCTCCGGGTTGAGAAATTCCTGGAGATGTTGGGGATAGAGGCTGGGGGTGGGGGGAGTTTGGGGAGGGGAAGGACCTCAGCAAGGTATAATGCTGTAGACTCCATGCTCCAAAGCAGCCGTTTTCTACAAGGAAGCTGATACCCACAGCCTGAAGATCAGTTGGAATTCTGGGAGATTTCCAGCCACCACTTGGGGGTTCAAGCCACAAATGGACCAAAGTGATTAACTAAAGGTACACTCCACCAAAGTTCACTATGGAAAAAATGATTCCATTACAGTTACAGTCCATAAACATAACTTCTTCTTTTATTCCTTTATTTTGCTTCATGCAATGCTGCTGCTGCTTCCAAACAACTTCCCAACAATGACGGATTTCCTAGGTAAGTATTCCGTTTCCCCCTGAAGAAGCTTTGGGGGAAATGGAATACTTACCTAGGAAATCAGTCACTGTTGTTTGAAAGTTGTTTGGAAGCAGCAGCAGCATTGCATGAAGTAAAATAAAAGAATAAAAGAAGAAGCAATGTTTGTGGGCTGTAACTGTAATAGAATCATTTTTTTCACAGTGAACTTTGGTGGAGTGTGCCACTTGGGGGTTAGCTCAGGGAGCAGAAGATTTCCTGGCATCCCTCTCTGTTACCCATTGGCCCTCTGAGGGTTGGTGGGGGAGGGAAAATGTTTGTAAAAGTGGCTTTGGGCCAATGATACAATATCGCTTCCAGCAAACACCTGGAAATGATATCAATTCACCTTGTGATGCTCTAGGATTCAGGCAAAACACTATGGTTTTACCACAGAGTTTTGTCCAAATCCTAGAGCGCCATGCATACGTCACACCAGTGACATGATGTCACTTCTGAGCATCCTCTGCCCCCTCCTTCCTGGAGAAAGGAGAGTCATATATGGTGTCTTCAGCTGCCTGTAGAAAGGGTTGGATAAAAACCACAGTAAATAAAAGAAATATCACATTGATCCATCCTGGCCACTGGTTGGGAGGTAGGGTTGCCAGCTGCAGGTTGGGAAAGTCCTGGCGCTTTGGGGCTGGAGCCTGAAGAGGACAGGGACCTTAGTGGGATACAACACCACAAAGCCCACCCTCGAAAGCATCCATTTTCTCCAGGGGAACTGATCTCTGTAGTCAGGAGATGAGCTGTAATTCTGGAGGATCCAGAATTACATCCCTACACTGGTCAAGCTTGGAGGCAGCAGGAGTGACCTCAACTCTCCCCTTGCTCCAGCCGCCACCTGGAGGTTGGCAATCCTAGTGCAACAATTTCTGTGACCATCACTTTGCATGGCAGCCCAAGATGCCCCAGGAAACCCTGCTGAAGAGAGACATGGGAACACCCAGAAACAGGATTTCAGGCACCATTTTAGGCTGCCACAGGAGGGAGGGAGGGAGGGAGCCAAGTCATCACGCTTCATGGGAGGAAATCCTTGTGCCCGTGGAAACCTTGGGCCGGATCCAACTTGCCTTCTTGACCACCCTCTGGAGAATGAAGCGGGGGGGGGACACAAATTAAACCTTAAGTGTCTGCCTGAAGACAGCTGTAACGTTAACGTTATGCAACCCCTGAAGTTAAAAGAGCCCAGCCATGCTTTGGGGCCTTGCCTTTGTGAATACAGAGAAAAAGAATGCGCAGAGGAAAACCAGACGGCTGTGACTAAGAGCAATCTCCCATCATTCCAGACCGAGCTCCATCACCACAACATGGAATGCAAAACAGGTGACCTGGCAACCCCAGGTGGTGTCATGCATGGCAGGGGAGGCAACTGGAGCAGGCTCTGGAATCTTGTCACTCAAAGGGTCTGCACGAATGGTCCCTGGTTTTGGTGCCCACTGAGTGTTTTTAGAAAGTGAGCCGGGGCAGGTGGGCTCTTACCCAGCAGGGTTTTGGATTGGTCAATGAAGAGTTGATCAATCGGCTACGCAGATTAAAACAGCATTATTTTAATGGCCGCTGCCACCGTAGTGTTTGATTTACTCTCTCTCGCCCTTTTCCTGGGATATTTTTTTTAATTACTCATCTCCTCCCTTGCACTATGGGCTCCTCCTGTGCATGTGACTCTACCACCCGCAGCAGCCATTTTGTGGTTGCGCCCACCAGATTGTGTCAGAATCCCAAAGGTGCCCATAGGCTCAAAAAGGTTGGGGACCCCACAGACTTTACTTCAACATTAGAACATAAGAGAACATAAGAGAAGCCAATGTTGAATCAGACCAATGGCCCATCCAGTCCAACACTCTGTCACACAGCGGCCAAAATATACCAGGTGCCATCAGGAGGTCCAGCAGTGGGGCCAGGACACTAGAAGCCTCCTCCCACTGCTGCCCCCTCCAGCACCAAGAATAGAGTGCATCACCTGCCCCAGACTGAGAGTTCCCATCTATACCCTGTGGCTAATAGCCACTGATGGACTTCTGCTCCATATGTTTATCTAATTCCCTATTGAAACTGTCCATGCTTGTAGCTGCCACCACCTCCTGTGGCAGTGAATTCCATATGTTAATCACTCTTTGGGTGAAGCGCCACCTTTGTGTTTGTAGGAGGCACCCATTTGGAAGCAGCCACCTCCATCATAGAAGTGTGCTGGGCTTTGAACTTCCTAACATTTCGCAATCCGTGCCAGCCAAAATAACAACCATTTTGTGGTTGGCTATGCCCCATGGCAGCCATTTTTCAGAGGCGCCAACTAACTGTTCTCAAATTAGTCACAATAACTTATGTGCTGTTTTGTCTGCGGCTTCTCTTGTTCATGCTAGAAACAAACAGACCACGGGTCTTTATTGTGCCTGTGGCTTGTCAAACGGTCATGTGAAGAATCAAACTCAGATAGAAATCGCCAAAAGTATTTTGGGTCCAGTTTATACAAACCAAGTCTCTTGTCTCAGAGACTCTCAATCCATACATATATTAAGTCACAGGTTTCCAAGATGCCTGCAATATTGTTTGGACTGTACATTTTCAGAGATCTTTATGCATTAGTATACCTCCCCAAAATGAGCCTATAAGCAAAATCCTAAGAAAAGTTTCCTGGGAGTAAGTCCCATTGAATTAAGTAGGATTCTAAACAGACATGCGTAAGATGGCATTGTGTGCCTTACTAACAGAATGAGAGAAGATGTTCTTAACAGCAGACCTTTGGGTGGGTAGAGAGAAACTAAAGGTTTTGATGTCTTTCAGGAAAGGGAACCATCCAGAAATATTTAGGACAGACGCATTAGGTAGATGGATCATTTAGAAGCTCTTTCTTGCCCGGATCATCACCAGCAACCTCCAAGGAGGTTTTTTTTTTTTTAAAAAAATGTAAAAGTTAATGTTACCTAACTGGTTTATCCACAAAAAGTAACTGGCCCATATTCCATCATCCTGCCTACACCCACCTCCCCCCCCCTTCAGTGCCATAAATAGATCTGAAACAGTTTCTGCAGATGAGCATGACCCCATTTGTTTGTGCACTTTGCCGTGTGTGATTCATTCTTGGCTAGTAGCAGCTTTTTGGAATTACTAAAAGATAACTAGGAGACAGAGACAGACCAATAAATGAATCACACTTTCCATAAAGCCATACCTTGGGGCTTCTGCAGACACCAGTCACAAAGTGAAAGGTGGGGGAGGACAAAGGAATTATTCATTCTCTTTGTACAATGCCATACAAAGTTAATTCATAAGGATGAACCAGAGATTCATTTTGAGGAGTCACTTGGAAATGGAAAGACGGAAAGCGCTTTAAACTCACAACCAGGAAGACTGAAGCAATCCAAAATTAGCATGTTTCTCAACATGACACCGATTATCCAGCTGCTAAACATAAGCTCCATATGCTAGAAGTCTCGTCCCGAAGACTGAGGTCTATTTAATAAGGACCATCAACATGCAATAAATCCTTCTGTTTGTTATGGAAGATCTAAGTATCTGTCCTCCAGGTGTAGCACTTCCCTTCTGTCTCACACATCACTTGCTAACTGCAACACCAAGTGATGGAACTGCGTGTCTAAATGGGCCACTTGGATAATACTTGGTCCAGTTCATGAAAATCTCTGTCCACTGAAGAGACAGCATGATTGGGTGATAGACACTTGTTGCTTTCTGGCTATCTGTTTTAAGTACTCACCGCCTGGGACTACCACTGATGAAAAATAAAATGTATTGGATGTGTATACTGGCCGTCATGGAGGTCCAGGAAGTAGGGTTGTCAGGTAGCCTGCTATGGTGGGCAACCTCCCACCCATGCTCCCACTGCTTCTCCATGGAACAGCAAGAGCAAAATGGGCGGGAGCAAACTCACCATGAGCGTTGCCCTGACATTACTTCCTCTTTTGAATCTGGAAGTGACATCACAGTGTTACACGATGCTATGGATTTCCCAAATCTCTATGGTAAAAACCACCAAGATTTGGGGAATTCACAGAGCGTCACACAACGCAATGTGGTCACTTCCCCGTTCCAAAACCAGAAATGACACCATGATATCGCCGATGCCTAATCAGAAATCTCTGGCCTGATGTTACTCCCATTGATTGACATCCAGGGGCTGGCAACTGTACCAGGGAAGTCTGGGTCACTTCCAGCTTTTGAGGCCCCCAGGCATAATGAAAACCGTGAAACATAATGCATATAAAAACAAGTTGTGAAACTTATCAAATGTCAAAAAATTAAGTGTTTAAATGTGAGACACAAACCCCTTGGAGGGCCCTCCCGATTCTCCCCTCCACAAAACTATATTAGCTAATAACTACTTAATGCACTTCCTGTCTTCCCCCATGCCCACAAACCCTCCGTGATGGCTCCGCTTTCTCTTCTCTCGCAACTGCAGTCGTTACTGTAAGAAGCAAGGAGGGGCGCACAGCCTTGTAAGCAACTTAAAAAACAATCCCTGCAGAAAGGGTAATTGTCATCAACAAATATTCTCCATTAATACTTCTGTTTCACTGGAAAGGAACCCTCGCTAACTAACACCGTAAGTTTGAACTACGGCAATTTGGGCAGATGTTAAGACAACCCCATAGAACAAGATCCCGAAGCTTTGGGACCCGGGGCCGTTGATTATGTCACAAATAAGCACCATTATTAGAAAGCAGAACCAATTCTTTTTTTAAGTGCAAAGAGGTGTTTGAACTTTAAATGTTAACAGGATCTGAATTCAAAAGACTCAACCAATGATATTCTTCTCATACAGTCGTCAAAGAACTCAGTTACAGGGACAAAGAACCATCACAATCCGAAGCCCGACAAATAATGTCTCTGACAGTTAACAAGTGGTAGGAGCTGAAGTTGTAAAGAGTTTCCATTCAACAACTGCAATATTATTTTATTTCACATCTGAACCCATGAAGTTGCCTTATATGGAATCAGACCCTTGGTCCATCAAAGTCAGTATTGCCTACTCAGACTGGCAGCAGCTCTTCCGACTCTCTGGGTCTTTCACACCTTCTACCTCCCTGATCTTTTCAACAGGAGATGCTGGGGATTGAACCTGGAACCTTCTGCATGTCAAGAAGGTGCTCTACCCCTGTCCTGACCTGGATAGCCCCGGCAAGCCCGATCTCGTCAGATCTCGGAAGCTAAGCAGGGCCGACCCTGGCAAGGACTTGGAAGGGCGACCTCCAAGGAATACCAGGGCTGGGACACAGAGGCAGGTAATATCAAAGCCACCACTCTGAAACATCCTAGCCCCACTAGGACTCGCCAGAAGACACCATGACTTCCAGGCTCATAAGAACACACAAACATACAGAATACCAAGAAAAAGAAGATGCTTTACCCCTGAGCCACTGCCCCTCCCCTATTTGCTTCATTTATACTTCATCTTTCTTTCCAATGGGGGCCCAAAAGTGGCATTCTCCTCTCTTCCAGTTTATCCTCACAACAGCTGTGTGATTGAGGTTAGGCTGAGCCAGTTTGGTGTAGTGGTTAAGTGCGCAGACTCTTATCTAGGAGAACCGGGTTTGATTCCCCACTCCTCCACTTGCACCTGCTGATGTGACCTTGGGTCAGTCACAAGCTCTGGTACAGCTGTTCTCTCAAGGACAGTTTCTGTCAGAAGTTCTCTTAGCCCCACCTACCTCACAGGGTGTCTGTTGTGGGGAGGGGAAGGGAAAGAAGTTTGTAAGCCGCTCTGAGACGCCTTTGGGCAGTGAAGGGCGGGGTATAAATCCAAACTCTTCTTCTCTTCTTCTTCTAAGAGTATGCGAGTGGTCCAAAGTCACCCAGAGAACTTCTAAGACGGAGTGGGGATTCAAGACCACTGAAGGGGAACTTCCATGTTCAAAGGCAGTCAGCCTCTGAATCCCAGTGACAGAAGGCAAGTCTGGGCCTCTATGCCCTGTTGTTGGTCCTCTAGACTGGAGGAACTGCTTGGCCACTGTGTGAGACAGAATGCTGGACCAGATGGACCACCAGTCTGATCCAACAGGGGTCTTCTTGCGTCCTCAAGCCTGAATGTTGCAGATCCTACACTCAAACCACTACACTGCAGTGGCTGTTATGGGCAATTCCTCGTACCCCCCCAGAGATCCGTTTTAGAGGTCATTAATTCATAGGGTCGCCATAAGTCGGAAGTGACTTACCAGTGCTTCACAAGCACATCATTTTATAATCAGATATCCAGAAAAGCTTTTAGCAGAGCTATATGTACTACTTCACACATTTACACGGCTGCAAGACATGGGAATTCTCACTGGACTGTGAAGTCTTAAAGACTGAAGAGCCACCTCATTTCTTGCAAGAATCCCTTTCAGCCACGTAAGCCTTTGTTCACATGTACACACACGTAAAAACCCTGGTGTTCTTTAATGATCCAGCGCTTGTCTCATAGCTGCATAAGTGAAAAGTTATCAGGTCCAAGAATGCATCAAAGCACATGAAGGTACTGCTTCCATGATTTCACCCGTGATGACTAGAACGTCATTTGACCAAGCATGACCATGCCGACATACTGGCATATAACAGGACATCAAGAACACGAACCAACAAACTAAATCCACCAAGGTATTATCTCATAGAATCCAATTGAAAGTCCCCAATGGCAGAAAAAGGAAGAGGGTCTTTCTTCCATGCCAACCCTGAGTGGTGATCCTAGGATTAGACAATAATGACCCCATCAAATTACTTGCGGGACCCATCATCTCAGCCCTGGAGACAGAGCCCATGTCAAGATGAAGCACATGTTTACCAGCCTCCGGGTAGGGTCTGGAGTTCTCTCGGAATTACAAGTGGTCTCCAGGCTGCAAAGATGACATCTGCTAGAAGAAATGGCAACTTTGGACATCACACTCTATGGTGTACCACAGAGTATAGTAGAAACAGAAGTCCTAGGAGATATTACATCTCCACTGAGCTCCATCCCCTCCCCAAACTCTACTTGCCTCAGGTACCACTCCCAAGTCTCCAGGAATTTCTGGGGTTGCCAGCCTCCAGGTGGTGGCTGGAGATCACCTGGGATTACAGCAGATCAGTCCACCTGGAGAAAATGGCCTCTTTGGAGGGTGGACTGTATGGCCTCCATTAAAGTCCCTCCCCTTCCTGAACTCCATCCTTCCCAGGCTCCACCCCCAAAATCTCCAGTTATTTTCCAACCTGGAGCTGGCAACCCTAGAATTTCCCAAACTAGAATTCGCAACTCTAATAATACGGCCCTTATTTGAGATGGGGCACGAAAAAAAGAGATCTCCTTGAATTACTTCTGAACGGAAAACTGATCTACAAAATGGTTGCCCTAAAAATCTTGAGTTTGGTGATCCAACAGAGCTTTGTGCTTCTGATGCAAGAAAGTCATGACAATGGTTCAGTGGCAATTTGGTATCATAAATGATGGAATTTAGAAGACAGCTGAAGCTTTCTGAAGTGTAAACTTCATCCAGAAAAGCACCATCAACAACAGACACAGAAAAATAACAAAACAATTAAAAGCACCACACAGTGAATTACCAGCCCCGACCTGGGTAGCCCAGGCTAACCCGATCTTGTCAGATCTCCGAAGCTAAGCAGGGTCAATTCTGGCTAATGTTTGGATGGGATAAAACCAAGAATGCCATGGCTATGATGCAGAGGAAGGCAATGGCAAACGACCTCTGAGAGTCTCTTGCCTTGAAACCCCCATGGGGTTGCCATAAGCCAGCTGTAATTCAATGGCATTTACCACCAGTGGATTACTACATCTGAGGTGTTCAAAAACTGCACATTGATGAGCCAGAAAACCTCAGCTCCAGGCTGGATCAGTGGCTGATTCTAGAAGACAAACATTTCATCGTTGGGTTAACTTTTTGAGACAACTCTTCCTAACATTGAGACAAGGGGGGAGAGTTCTATAGATTTCCATTAGCTTGCCAACTGGTAACGACGTACCACAGAGCACTCATAGACACGTGGGGAACCAGTCATCGGTAGCACTCGCCCACATTTATTTATTTAAAATTTATATCTCACCGTCATCACCAGCATTACTTTGAAGACAGCTATCAACATGGGAATTTTTTCCCATGAAACCAACAGTTTTTTAAAAAAAAAAATTGCAAAAGGATCAGTGGGAAGAGCAAGTGTGCTGGGTAAGGTGCGTCAAGTCACAACCAATTTACAGCGACCTTGTAGAGTTTTCAAGACAAGAGACGTTCAGAGATGGTTTGCCATTGCCTGCCTCTGCCTAGTGAACCTGGCCTGGCCTTCCTTGGTGGTCTCCCATCCAGCTACTAATCAGGGCTGACCTCACTTAGTTTTTGAGATCTGAGAAGATCAGGCTAGTCTAGAACATCCAGGTCAGGGTAATAAGAATGCGACCAGCATAAAAACCATGAGAACATCAAAAATTACAAGCTGTTTTTAAAGTTTTATGATGCTATCTTTTTATCACATAAAAATATTGTTAAACCTGTAAAGGTAAAGGTTCCCTTGCTCGAAAGCCAGTCAAATCCGACTCTAGCGTTGCGGAGCTCATCTCCATTTCAAAGCCGAAGAGCCAACGCTGTCCAAAAACGTTTCTGTGGTCATGTGGCCGGCATGACTAAACACCAAGGCACACGGAACGCTGTTACCTTCCTACTGAAGTGGTACCTATTTATCTACTTGCAATTTCTTGCTTTCGAACTACTAGGTTGGCAGAGCTGGAACTAGAGACGGGAGCTCACTCCGTCATGCAGCACTCACGGGTCTTGAACTGCTGAACTACTGACCTTCCACAGCCTGCAGTTCAGCATCTTAACCACTTGAGCCACCTGTAGCCTACCACTAAATAGAAAGTACCAACAAAAATAGAAGTGACAAAAGACCAACCCACCACCAATACCAAGGTCTGGAACAGCAAATAAAAAGCCTGAGGGAAAAAAGGCCTTTTTAGTCTGGCTTCTGAAGACCAGCGTGCATGGCACCAGGCAAATTTCAGAGTTCCATAATATGGGTGCCACAACAGACAAGGCCCTGTAACTTATCCCTTTTAGCTCTGAAGGAGAGGGGAGTGGGGTTGCCAGCTCCAGGTTGGGAAATACCTGCAGATTTTGGGCATGGAGCATGAGGAAGGTGAGGTTTGAGGAAGGGAGGAACTTCAGTGGGGTATAATGCCACACAGTCCACCTTCCAAAGCAGCCATTTCATTCAGGTGAACTGATCTCTGTTGCCTGTAGATCAGCTGTAATAGTGAGAGCTCTTCAACCACCCCCTGGAGGTTGACGGCAGGCAGGGCAGAGCTTTGGACACTGACCCATGTCTACAGACAGAACGGCTTACTCCCATTTAAACCTAATACCTGGTCCTACATCTCTGCTTTCTTTAATATCCAATAGGTGGCAGAGTACAATTCTCTTGGCTAGGAAGGCCATCACCAACTCCCTGTCTAGTTATGCGTACACTGGAGTGTTTTCACTGGGCAAATGGCCATCTCTATTCACCACTGGATGCTTCCAACCCATTCCTCAAAAGTAAGACCTGAACAACCTTGCCATCCACCTTGCTCAGTAACTGGTTTTTGAGCAGTGACCTAATCCAGATAATTTTGAACATGGATAGACTTGAGATGAAGAAGAGGAGGAAAAGGAGGGGGAGGAGGAGATTGGAGTTATACCTTGCCTTTCAGTACCCGAATGAGTCTCAGAGTGGTTTACAATCCCTTCCCCTTCCCCTCCCCACAACAGACACCCTGTGAGGTAGGTGGGGTTGAGAGAGCTCTGAGAGAACTGCTCTTTCCAGAACAGCTCTGAGAGAACTGTGACTGACCCAAGGTCATGCCAGCAGCTGCGTGTGGAGGAGTGGGGAATCAAACCCGGTTCTTCCAGATCAGAGTCCGTGCTCCTAACCACTACACCAGACTGGCTCTCAGCCTAAAGAACAAATCATGTTGACTGTTCTGTCAGTTTTGCTGGAATCACCCCATCCCACCAATTTAAGATTAATTTAGCAATTTGCAACTTCAACACCCTGGCACAGACATTCATGGCACAGGCTAAAACACCTCAGCTTCAACCGTTCTCAGTAAAAGTAAGTCATCTTTTGACATTTGTGTTGTGAATCTCTGTTATCGGGATTCAGTTTTGACCCCCCTTATAGCCTGGGCAAACCCTCACAGATCTCAGTGGAGTCAGACGTGCAAACTGCCAAAGGTATTCAAACGCTTCTTTAGTGCATGTGTAATCCCATTCTAGGAATACTTCTACACACACATGTATCAAGGGGACGCTTAATGTATACCACTCTCTCTAAAAAGCACTTTGGGCCTATTCACCTAGTCAGATCCCTCAGGTTAATAACCCCTTAACTTCCCGCTTCCTGCTAATCAAAAGAGCAAGGAGGCAGGCAATAAGAACAAAGCCATAAACGCCGCTTGAGGTCTTGAGGAAGAAATTAATATTTCACTGCAGAAAAAAGTTACTGGTGTGAACTTTTGCAACGGTGCCAGGTCAGTTACCCAAGATAATAAGAAGCACAATGGAATAATCTAAACACAACTTTGTAGTATACAGATGGGGCAAAGACCTTTAAACCTGAATGCCTTGGGTCTGAAACACAAGAACTGCACTGGATCGCATGAAATTTTGATTAAATTTAAAGCATCTCCTGATCTCGCAAAAAAAAAAAAAAATAGGGTTAAGTAACAGATCCTATGTTATGCTTTTTATCTGGCACCTTAAAGCTATTTCACATTACATTTCAGGTGCACACCTAACATTAGAGCTGCCAACTCCGGCTTGGGAAATCTGGGAGCAGTGGCAGGAGAGGAGCAAGTTTGGAGAGGTGAGGGACCTCAGCAGGGATGTGACGCCAGTCTAGGAACTTCCTTTTCTCCTAGATTCTATGGTAGACCATAGAGTCCACCCCCAAAAAACTGCTCTCCGCAGACTGGAGACCAGCTGAAATTCCGGGAGAACTCCAGATAACCATCGGGAACTCCAGAACTCCAATATGGAGACTGGTGGCCATACCTAATGTACTGCAAGTGTACATGTGTCACAGGTCAAGTCACAGCCCTGCCCACCTGGAAGCCCCCCCCCCCGTGGTGCCAGAGGAAGATGGGCTTACACACACTGTCCTCCTCTCCCCCAGCTCCTCTCCCATGCAACCTGGAGTAGGAAGTGACTTCACACTGGCCCTCTTCCATGCCTCTTTTAAAGGCAGAGCTGAAATTGCACAAGGAGAACTTGCAATCATTCCTATAGGAGGAGGGGAGAGGATATGTTTGCAGGCATGGCTGGGCCCCAGCCTCCAGCCTTTGCCAAGCCACTGTCAATCAGCTGTGAATTGGGCAAGTAGCTTTTTAAGGGGCTGCTCGTTTTGGCAGTCCACCTCACAGAGGTAATTGGTCAGTCAGGCCCCCACCTGACATACACCAAGACCTCAGGTACGAATTTAAGAAATATGTGGGCAAACTCAACGTTATGACACATGTCAGGACTCTGTCATTAGCTACAGTTCCTTCTTCACGGTATAGAAGCACAACTGAGTTTACCTTTGTGTAATACATGAAGGACCATGAAAACAAAAACAACTATAGTCGGAAAAGAAACTGTTACATAAGAACATAAGAGAAGCCAATGTTGGATCAGGCCAATGGCCCATCCAGCCCACCACTCGATGTCACAGAATGGCCAAAAGTACCAGGTGCCATCAGGAGGTCAACCAGTGGGGCCAAGACACTAGAAGCCCTCCCACTGTTGCCCCCTGCCCCGAGCACCAAGAAGACAGAGCATCGCTTGCCCCAGAGTTCCTATCTATACATTGTAGCTAATAGCCCCTGATGGGTCTCTGCTCCATATGTTTATCTAATTCCCTCTTGAAGCTGTCCATGCTTGTAGCTAACCACCACCACCTCCTGTGGCAGTGAATACCATGTGTTAATCACACCCCATTGACAATACCAGACTGTTCCAAATGCAAAGGCATTAGCCAGAACAAAATGTTTGGGACAGGTTCACTCAGCCTAGAGATCCATTTTTGATACCAGGGCAATATTCTGTACAATGTAAATAAGAAAGTGAAGAGCTTATGGCCTGGTTTAGTTCCCTTTTTCCCCTCACCAATAAGTAGCCACTGCTTCACATCTCCACACATTCAGAAGCAGAGCTTCCCAGGGCAAATAATTTGGTTTCCAGACAAGCCTAGCTCCTGTCAGTTTATAGGCCAAACTTGTGAGTTACTTTTCTGAAGGAACTTGACGTTTATTTCCCAAAGTGGTTAAAAAACCAAAAAAAAACCCAGGCCACTGCTGGTAACTATATTCTTTCAGTTCTATATCTTATTGTCCTTGAGATGATGAGGCTTCCCATGCCGAATCAGCCAAGCTGGTGGCAGCGGCTTTGGGCACGTTCAGTTGCCCATGGAACCATCAGTTTTGCACTTCAGGTTCTGTGAGGAAAGGGAGCATAGTCAATTTGGGATTGAAACCTCACATGGGAACAATTCTTTTTTTAAAAAAAAAGATGGGGAAGAGCTCCCAGGAGACAGGAAAACAATGGGTTAGGGAGATAATGTGGCTGAAGATAGAATCAGAGCAAAGAAAATGGAGAATGAAATAGGGTAATGAGAGAGGAGGCTCTGAAGACGTATCAGAGGGGCTGTGCACTATAGAGGAGGGAAGACAGGAGGACCGGGGAAGGTGGCTGAGAGACAGAACAGCTCAGGGAAGTGGGACAGAATGGGCAGTAGCTTGAAAAGCAGGAACTAGAAAAAAACAACAACCAGCAGCTGGTGAAGAGACCTGGAGCAGAAGAATGAAGGAGCTAAGGAAAAAGTAGGCCTGGCAGGGAGGGAGTAGGCCTCTGGTAGGGGGCAGGGATTGTGGGACCTATGGTTGCTAGGCCTTTTGTCTAGACCGTGACAGGGGAATTGTGCCAGTCGTGACTTCTATTGTTACTTCAACTCTGTGACCTAGCAACCCTCAAAGGGCCAAGAAAACCAGTGTCTGTGTAGGAACCGAATTTCACAGATTTGACTTGAACCAACCTGCCACAGTTTGATGTGGCAGAAAACTTCTATTATCACCTTTGCTTTGGCATCTAACACCACAACCGTCTTCTGCTAAGTCATACACTAAAAAGCAAAAGAATCGTCCTTGAAATGACCAAAAAAAATGTGTGAATTAAGGTCATCACAAGTGAGTATAGTTCATTTGTAACTTAAGCAGCAGTCTTAATTTGCACCTGCAATCACCACAGCAACACATTTTAAATAAAAAGAGTAGAGGACACCCTATTATTCAGACATTAAGCATCTGGACATCCCAGTTGTCCAAGTTCACCATGGCAGCATCATACCGGGATAGCAGAATCCTCTGGTACCAATACCTGGTTTACCTGAACATGTCTGATATCTCCCAGATCATTCAGATAATGCTGTTTTTCTTATCAGCAATGCTCAGAAAAAACTACATTGTCAAAGATTTCTCATACACATTTCTTGTCCCTCTTACATGTAAACAGAATCAGGAGTGGTTAAAGGTGGATTCTCCCCCTACTCTTTGGAGGTACTCTTAAAAGTAGAATGCTTAATAATCATTAGTGCCTGTGAATAGGGAATGAGGGAGGAACTAATTCAGATTCACTAATCCGGGATAACGGAATACAACCTAGCACACGGACACACACATACTGACCGCTCTCTCCCCCTTTGTGGGAAATGCAGCCTTCCTGGACTGAAGTAGGCAGCCCTTGTGCTGTTCTCCGAAAGCTACCCAGATTCAGCAACTACACACAAACCCCACTGACAATACCGGACAGAATCAACACACAGAATTAACAGTTTCTAGGAATCGTAGGAAACAAAAAGTGGGTGAATGAAGGGACCACGGCCCTTACTCGGCTGATCTGACCGATTTGTTGTTTACGGATGCGGCAGCCGACAGCCCGATCTGCCTTGACCCCATTTCACTTTGTCTGGCTGATTAGGACCACACCAGAGATGTCTGGCTGGCTGCTCGGAAAGCATCGCTGTGAATGGTTGCTATGACGGGTCAGAGTACTCGCCTGGTCTGTACAGTAGTCAAGACTTTGAACTTGGAAAGGGGAGGGGGAGGCGGCAGGAGAGAAACAACAGGCAGAACAGAGCCTTTTGGAAATCCTAACCTGAGAGTTCAGCACCGAAGCTGGGTGCCTCCTCTGTCTAAACAGACAGACGTTCGTTGGAAATAAAGCCTCCCCCAAGGTCTTCGCCTAAGGTTGCTATTACTAGATAACTGATCATTCTTTATCTGAGCAGGCTCCGTAGTAAGAGAAGGCTAACGGGGTTTTTAAAGGTAATTTTAGGAGGGCAGCTGGGTTGGTTGGCAGGAGAAGAGCTCGATTCAAGTCCAGCGGCACCTTACTGACCGACAAGATTTTTGGAGTATAAATTTCCAAGAATCAAAGCCCTCCGACGAAGGGAGCTTTGACTCTCAAAAGCTTATACCCCCAAAATCTTGTTGGTCTCAAGGGTGCTACTGGACTCAGATCTAGCTTTGAAGGGGAAAGAAAAGGTAAACATTGTTTAAAGCATAATATTTCTTTGCAGAATTCTACACCCTCCGTAGCTTTCCAGAACTAGATGAAGTTAATATCACCCCTCCCCCAGTAGGAGATGCTTTTGCCGCTCATTAGGGGTGAGTATACCAAAGACCATTCCATGGGGCTCAATTAATCTGTAACATACTTATACCTTGTCCCTCTTATATGTACACAGAAGTGGTTAAAAGTGAATCCCCCTCCACATTTTGAAGGTATGTTTAAATGGGAGAAATAGGGATCTTAATATCCATTAGAGACTGTGAATTAGGAAACAGGGAAGAGGAAATAATTAAGATGCATTGGCCTGGAATCAGAGGGTGCATACTATAACATGGACTGAAGCAATAGAAGGCATTCTAGACTTCTTGTCTCTCTACCCATTTTTTTTAAAAAAGACTGATGCAGAGAGAAAAGAAAACTGTACATGCCGTTAAAAAGCACTATATACTTTGTCCATAGGAGCCTGCTACTTCAGTCCCTAAAGATTTCAGGGAAAAGTCTAGTTCCAGAAAGAATTCGTGTTTCAAAGGACCTGATCCGAGATGAGTGTTGACTTCAATGGGCTCTTGACAAGACAGAGCAAAGTTGCTAGAGATAGGCAGACATCTAGAAACAAACACCACTAAGAAAGTAGGAATAAATCTTTCTGCAACCTGGGGTGCAGCCCAAACCTACACATTTTTAATCAGATGTAAGCCTCATTCATTTTAATACATGCACATATCCAGCCAGCACCAAAGTAATTCCTCTATCTTGCTCCCTGTCCAGTTTTACCATAGCATTTTGCCACAAATTTATCAAGACGTGAAAGGGATCTTCCCAGCACTGGCAATTCACACCTTGGAGAACAATTTTTTGAAACTGCATCCCATTCTCAAAGTGCCAAGGAATCATTTGAAAGGGAACAAATTGTTCCAAGCAGGAAACTTTTGCTGTGCTGTCAAGACTCTTTCCTCCACAAGGAAGTTAAGAACACATTTGGACTATGCCAATTTTTTAAAAAATAATGCTTTTATAATAATGTGTCTAATGCTCAGAAAATAAAATAAAATAATCTCTTAATTCTGGAAGGAGGAATGCCTTTAGAGGCTGACTTAAAACAATTCACTTTCAAAGTCAATCAAGAGAGAATTGGTTTCATCACACATTCTACGGAGCCAGCTCAAATCAAGAACAATCAATTACTTAGTGATAACAACCTTAAATAAAAATCTGGCTTCACATTCTCAGAACAGAATGGCTATTTAAAAGTTATCCAGTTGCATCCACACACAGAGTCAAGGCTGAAGTTAAACTGAAATGCGGTCAGATTTTAGCTGTCTGAATTCTGAAAACAGCAAGAACACAGTCAAACAGTTCTTCAGTGAGGCCAGACAAACTCCCAAATGTTATTTGCTGCTGCTCAGTATGTCCAGGAAGACTCAAGGTAGACAGAGACCCAGATTCTCTATCCACATTACGAGATGGTATTCTATTACCTTACGTTCTTCCCTATATACCTGGTACCAAAGAGAAATTTCATTCCACTGTAGATATGCTTTATGAAGACTTCATTATATGACCATGTAAAATGCTTGAGGGCATTTTAAGCTTCCTGCAAGCAACTGTATTTGAAAAATAAGCCCACCTGAGTTCAATAGGGCTTCCTCTTGGGCAGGCTTCATTGAGATTACAGAGTTAGATTTTGCCATTGAATGCCAATGAGAGCAAGTAGAATTTAAAAATCAACACAGAGCTTAGCTTTAATCTATTTAAATATTCCTTTATGCATAGCATTGTAGAATTCCCAAACAAGTACAACGATCTAGCTAGAAGATTGACTGGGGAAGGGGGGGCTATTAAAGAAACAGGCGCTTGCTTGCATACGATATATATGAATAAAGAACAGACAGGGATGATTTGACCAACAGGAGACAGCACAAATGTCCCCCCCCCTGTGTTTGTACAACAATTAAAGAAAACTATACAGAAATAAGATAGCTCAACATTCCCTGCCCTTTTTATCTTTTAGCATCCAGTCCTAATGCAAGACGGTATGTGTTAGATATATTTTTTGAATGCACTGCTACCAATGCTAACCCTCCTGGTCAAATCCCCCTGAGTATCACTTCGTCAGAAGAGAGAAATGAAGTCTGTTTGGAAAAGCAGACAAGTAAATTAACAGGACTGCCTCGGTGTCAGCCAAAACATCATTATGGCTGATTAGCCAAGAGGAAGAGACTGAAATAAAAGTGATGAATTTGAAGAGGGAATACACACACACACACACACACACACACGTATAGAAGGGCAGGGATATTTGGCATTGCATTACAGAGTAGGCAGAAGCCCTCTGCGCATTTCTGCAGCAAATAAGACACTGTAAATAATCCAAAGTCACAGCCAAAACAGTTTAAAGATCAGAGCTGAGATGAGGGGGGGGGGAGAGAGAAATCCATTCTAATTGTTGTGAAATTTAGAGAGATAATCACATTTTCACCATAGACATTGATTTTTAATTTGCAGATTTTAAGATGAAATAATTTGACACCTCCATCCCCATCAGGAAGGGGGGGAGACATCCCCCTCCAGCCATTAGAAGGAGAGAGGCCTGCTGTGTCTGGTGTCTAGTGGGGTTGTAGCCACTGCAAGGGCACAGACATGCTCAGAATTAATGAGAATGTGGCTATGTACGGCTTGTATCCTATGCACAGGCTTCGAGATGTTTAAATACCAGGCCACCAACATGCACAGAAAAAGGAGAGGAGGTAGGAAAAGAAGGCGACAAATAGCCCAACTCATCACAGAACTGCAGGTATTAAAAATACTATAGACTCTGGGGTCTCCCAGCATGCTCTTATGTTAAAAGAGTTAGGAATGGGTTAGATCTGGGGCACAATATTATGGAATCAAAGAGAAAACGGCATTATTCTTTGGCTTCATGCTTTTATGCTCCCCCCCCACCCCACTCCACTGTGGGGCATTTTACAAAGAGGCTGAAATAGATCTTCCAACTCTCACCTACCTGCTTACCTATCTCTCCCCATACACATTTTTTAAAAAAACAACATCCCTCTTCAAGGAAGTTGGATTAATGCTATTAGTGGATACATCATAAGATCTAGGATGGTTACATTTAATTAGTTAGCTTAAAGAAAACTTTATAGACAGACACGGCGGGGGGGGGGGGATAGTTGCAAGTTCTGTCTGGCTTTGCTTTTCCCAAAGGCTAGACTGATCCGTAATCTACTTCTCAGACCAAGCGACTGCTATTTATAGACACCAATTCTAGCTTGCTGGACGGAGCATTTGCATTCCCCCGCGGACACACACACACCCCAGACAAACACACACACTGACACACACACCCCAGACTAGGGAGACGACTTAATTGCTAAACTGTTATCTTATTTCACCATGGGAGTGTGTCACAAAGCAATTCGCTAATGCCTCCAATACCACCCCCCCTTTCCTAAGCGAAGGCAGCCGCTACTTAAATATTTTGGAGTACAAAACTGGTGCGGAAAGCCAAAAGATATAAGTAAAGCCCTGCTGGATCGGATCAAAACTCCATCTCGTCCAGCCCTTCCCTTCCAAAACAGCCTAGCCAGATTTCGTTGGGGAAAGTGACAAGCAAGGGCAGGGGGGCCCACAGCTTGTTATCCCACCCCCCAGGCACCTGGCATTAAGGCAGACTGCCTCAGACCATGGAGGTTCCTCCATCTAGGGTCTCAGAGGGCTGAATTTGTCCAAAGCACCTCCACTTTCTCCCCCTCCTCGCTGCGCGGCTTAAGGGGTCTCGATAAAGAGGCTATTCAATAAAAAAGGCTTGGGTGGGTTAGGAGCAACTGGAAAGGGTTAAAGTGTTTTCAAGCCGGGGCGGGGGGTGGTGAAGGAAGGGGGTCCCGCTTTGCAGGGGGTCAGGGGAGAAAGCGGAGATCGCAACCGGGCGGGCGAGGCGCTTAACAGGCTGGCCGGGCTATTAGAGCAAGAGAGGCGGCGTTGTGGGAGAAAAAGGCTCCCGGGGTTGCTCGGGGATTCTCCAACCGAGCATGTGCTTTAAATAGCCCGAGCAGGCTGTTCCCCACGTCTGGCTTAGGAAGTGCACAAAGCTCCTCGGGGCGATCATCAGACTCGGTGCCCGGGATCCCTTTGCCCTCCCGCTCCCCCGACCCCTCCCCGGTCGATCCTTGCGCCCTCTCCTTTCCCCGTGCCCCCTCCCCCCGCCAAAAGGGAGACCCCGGACAAGGAAGGGTGTCCCACCCAACGCGCCCCCTCCCCGCCTCCGATGTGTCTGTACCCAACGCCGGCGACACGCAGATCAATCAATACCAGCGACTCTCTTTCTCCCCCCCCCTCCTGCCCGGCAACTTTGATTAAGCGTAACATTGAAACGATCGGGGAGAGGGGGGGGAAGGTCCGAACTGAAGTTCCACCTCGACCAAGAAAGCAACTTTAGGAAGCGGAGAGGGGAGAAACAGAAAAGCTTGCTTCCTTCTCCGCCGCCTCCTCCTCCAGAGACCCTAAAAGCGGGTTAAAAAAAAAAGTGTGCGCTTTTTTCTTTTTTTAGGGTGTGTTTTTTTAAAAAGCCGTTTTCTAAAAACTTTTTAACTTTGGGGCGCCCACATCAGTATAACGCACCAAGCGGGGTGGGGGGAGAAACAGGCGCAGATCCAAGAATCCCGGGGAAAGGGGGAGAGACCGCGATTCTTCACAGTAGAATCCCCCTCCACGGCACCGTCACCCCCTTTTTCCTCTCCCCCCCTTTTAAAAACCGTGCAATGAAACCAACGGCGAGAGCCCAAGCACGGGGACGACCAGGGTGCCCAGATATCCAAACTCCCGCAGGAAACCGTCAACGGAGCAGCCCGTCGTTCCCGAGAAACAGCCCGCTCCCCCCGGCCCATTAAAAATACTTTTTTGGGGGTGGGGGGTTTAAGAACCAAATAAAAGAAATCCGGCTACTTACTGATCTCCATACTCTGAAACAAAGACCGTTTGCAGTTGCATGTACAGGAGACATTCGGCTGGATGACTCCGGCGGTGCCGTTGAGACCCATCAAGTTATACATTTAAAAAAAAAGTAGGAGAAACAAAGGGACGGGAAGACCCCAAAAGGTCTCCGGGCAGCATAACATAAAGACGGGGTTCTCCTTGGGGGGAGGGGTACGATGTGGGAAGGAGAAGGAGGAGGAGGGGGGGGAAACCAGGAACTTAAAAAAAGAAAGCTTTCAAAAATTAAAAAACACCCTCCCTCCAAAAAAAAAATGCCAACAAAAAAATGAGAGTAAGAGACGCTAGAAAGGGCTCTCAGCTCTGCAGATCTGCTCCTTCCTCGCCCCCCTCCCATGCCCCCCTCCGGACCTAGAAGTTCGCACAGCGCTGGGGTTTGGAAGAGACGTTCTACTTTGTTTCCGTCTCCTCCTCGCTCGCTCGCTCTCGCTCGCCTGCCCAGGCAAGAGCTTAGTAACTTCCCCCTCCCCGCACCGCTTTGCTCCTCATTCAAGTCCAAGGAGATTCAGTTTCATACGCGAGAGCGAGGAGGCTGAAGCAGACAGACGGGGTGACGTCAGCGCTAGACTGGAACTGCCCTTTCCAACGGGGAGGGGGGAGGGAGGGGAGAGAAAGAAATCTATAAGAGAAGTTTGGGGGGGGGGGAGAGGAAAGAGAGAGAGGAGGGAAGGGCGGCCCCGCCGTCCAATCACAGGCGCGCCAGCCTGTAGCCACGCCCTTTCGTCCCTAACCCCGCCCAGTCGTGCCTCTTAAAGACAAAGATGCTCAGACTTTGCTTCTTAGCAAAGCGAAAGGCTGCCCGGGATTCGAAAGCCGGTGCGAGGCTTCGAGGCGCCAACAGAGGGAGATTGCTCCTTGTTGGCTCGTCCTAAATCCTTCGTCCTTTATGCAAGCGGGCAAGGGCCTCCGTACTTCGCATCTAAGCAGAAGAGGGGGATGACAATAAATTGAATTATTATGATTATTTTAAAATTATAATTGTTTGAATTATTATGATTATTTAAAAATTATAATTGTTTAAATCGCTCTTGGGGGTTCTTCGGAGTTAACCAAGCGGATGCATTCGGCGAGAGGAAGCGGTTTCGGGACTGGAGTCGGGGAGGGGAGAGGTGGGGTGGTCGGCTGCGTGGTGAACTAGGCTATTTTCCTTGTCGACCTCCGCTCGTAAATGGGGGGGGGGGAGGCGAGGCGCGCTCCAGGAAAAGCAAGACGCGAGCGATCCGGTTGTACCAACCCAGCGTGTGTGTAGCTCTCAGTCAGTGCTGAAAAGAGCCCGGGGGGGGGGCGGGGGCGGGGGCGGCAGAGGTGGCGAAAGAGATCTAGCAGTAGGGAGGCGGAGCCCCCAGCGGATCCATCTGCAGAGGTAGCTATTAGTGTCTGCAACCCGGCTCGCCCCCAGATGCCCCCTCGGATTCGCTTGAAGGGACATCCTTTAATTGACTGAAGAGATTGACAGTCCTCCTTTCTTTCTTTTTAAATATGCTAAACCGAACAGCTCCGAAGAACCCAAGAAGAGGTCGAATCAGACCAGGCATTCCAGCATTCCTTTTCCAGCTAGATGCTTTTGGGGAGCTAAAAACTCTTGGTCGTTTCTCAGCTACATTGGCTGCTGCCGGGTAGCAGCCTCTGAACAAAGAGGCTCCTTTTTATCTGGAGAGATGAAGGCGTCTAAAAGCCCTTCCAAGGGCCATTCTGCTAGCCACTGTAGTTGTGTCAGGAATACATACAACAAGTGCGGGACATCTCACCTTACCCTAGGGATGCCAGCCTCCCGGAGGGACCTGGGGGTCCCCCGGAATTGCCGCTCATCCCCAGAGTACAGAGGTCAGTTCCTCCGGAGAAAATGGATGCTTTGGAGGATTGGCATTGTAACCCTAACCCTGTTCTCCACCCCCAAATCTCCAGTAATTTCTCTTGATCTGGCAACCGTACCCCCCATCCTCTACTGGTGGCCAGGAGGGACCCGGCTACCCTATTTTATGCTTCCCCACTATTTTCTCTTTCCCTTCCCCGAAAGCTCCCATAGCCTCTCCCCTTTTCCTAGTGGTTTTCTAAGCTCCCCTTAACTTAGTGGTTAAGGGTGCGGACTTTAATCTGGGTAAACCGGGTTTGATTCCCCACTCCTCCACTTACACCTGCTGGATGACCTTGGGCAAGCCATAGTTCTGTCAGAGCTGTTCTTGAAAAAAGAGCAGTTTCTGTCAGAGCTCTCTCAGCCCCACCTCCCTCACAGGGTGTCTGTTGTGGGGCGGGGAAGGGAAAGGAGTTTGTAAGCCACTCTGAGACACCTTTGGGTATTGAAGGGCAGGGTATAAATCCAATCTCTTCTTCTTCCTTCTCTCCTTCCCACCCTCCAGCCAACTTACATTTTATCTGCCCCTTGTCTTCAGTTTTCCCTCCTTCATTCCCCTGGCAGCCTCTCCCCTGGCTGAGTTGTGTGGTGGCCAGCAGCCACAGGCGAGGCCCAGTTGTGCAGTGACTGCTGCTAGTGTTGGGCCAGGCCCAGTGGTGTGGCTGCCACTGCCATGAAGCTTGCCTCCTTCTCTCCTTCCCACCTACCTTTCTTTGCCCCTTCTGCCTTCAGCTTTCTTTCCTTCCCTACCCCTGGTAGCCTCTCCCTGGGAAAAGTCTGACTGTGTGGCATGGTGGACAAACCTTGTGTGGTGGCTGCACTGCCGGGCCAGGTCAAGCTGTGGATGTAGTTCGTTTCCATTTGTCACTGCTGGGCCAGTCTCCAGTGAGTCCTCCTCCATAAGGGACATGATAGCAGAGGGGGGCAGGAACGTTTACAGGACTGATTCAACCTCCCAGTCCACACCTGCCCCCTAGCTTTGCTTTTCAGAAAGTAAGGCCTGAAAGGCTTGGCAATGTGGTTATGGTAGCCTAGCAACCCCTCATCTGGCACTGAGAATTCAGTGGGCATTCCTTTCTTAAAGCCGCAGGTGTCATTTCTATTATTTTGGGGGGTTTACTCCCCTTAAATATTAAGGGGGGATTTTGGATATTTCTGCAGCCCTGGGACTTCCTTCATGTTTGTAGAATAATTCCCCGGGTCTGTCTCTAGCTCCATTTTGAGGCTTTATTGAACATATCCTCTATGTGGCATGGGTCAGAAAATAGATATATACAAGTGGGGACCCACAAGACTCTGGGGGGGGGAATCCCATCCCCGCCCAATTCCTGGGCTGCTCCCATGGTGTCTCAGGCTTCTCCCCCCCACACCCTGCTGGTGCTACCACCCTTCGTGGCCAGGGATGGATGGGCAAGGACTCCTATGCCCCCTCTCCCACTCTCCTCCAGGATCGCTGCCTGGCCAGAACCCGAGGGGGGGGGAGGGGATTCTATGCCTTGTCCCCAGCCCACCACAAGTGCCGCTGCCTCAGTGCAGGGGGGCTGGCAGGTTCCATGCCTCCTCCAACATCCAGCTCCAGTTTCACAGCCTCAGGGGCAGAGGGCAGCAGCTTCTTCTCCCTCCTCCCCGCTCCAGCCTTCTTGTCCTCGTGTTCCCGCTGCATCCAGAGAAAAGTGTTGTGCTCTTGCCCAGGTAAATTTAACATATTGTGAACAGATTGACTTCAAAAGACTTACAGCTTCAAGCCCAGGTAAAAGAGAGAAGAAGAGAGGTCCTATATAAGATGGAAAACAGAAGACAAGCAAGGGCCAGAGAGGCTCAACATCTGACCAATGAGAGGAGGGTGGGGCCAGCTGCCAAGTGTAGTCAAGAGACAGAGAACAAAGCTTGAGTCCAGTGGCACCTTTAAGACCAACAAAGTTTCATTCTGGGTATAAGCTTTCATGTGTATGCCTGTTCATTGACCCTCCAGGGTAACTGATTGGCTGCTGTGTGATACAGGAAGCTGGACTAGATGGACCTACTGGTCTGATCCAGTATAGCTAGGGCCGGATCGCCCACTGGGCGAACTAGGCACTCGCCTAGGGCGCCCGGGCCTCAGGGGCGCCAAATGGCGCCCCACTCCCCCCCGAAAAGTGCCCCCCCACCCTAACCAGGTGCCTGCCGCCGCTGCCGCTAGACCCCCCGCCCCGTTCCCGGCTTTCCTGGGGGTCCCGCAGCCATGGAGCCCCCAGGACAGCCAGTGCTGGGAGGGAGGGGGCGGCGGCTAGACCCCCCGCCCCCTTTCCTGGTTTTCCTGGGGGCCCTGCAGCTGCGGAGCCTCCAGGAAAGCCAGCACTCTGCCGCCGCCCCCCGGTCTTCAGGCCCCACCGGGAGGCTGGCATCCGCAGTGGGGGGTGCCCCAGGCCCTGAGTATAGCTCTTCTTAAGGCAGGTTTGCATTTAAACAGCTGGCGGTATACGTACCAGTGTTTCTTTGTAAAGTGAGATGAAATATAAACTTTGCATATGCAATCTGGGAACCCTGGCCCTATGTACATGCATGTAGATATATGCATGTTGTATGTAGAGAATAGTCCTGGTCTGGATGACTCAGGCTAGTCCAACCTTCTCAGACCTCAGAAGCTAAGCAGGGTCAGGGTATTTGGATGGGAGAGACCACCACGAAGTCCAGGGTTCCACGCAGAGGAAGGCAATGACAAACCATCTCTTCAATGTCTCTTCCCTCGAAATCCCTATGGGGTCGCCATAAGTCATTCTCAACGTGATGGCACTATTGCTGAGCGTGCATCATATAGAGAATCTGGTACACGCTCGGCAATAGTGTTTGCTATGTAATCTGGAATACAACAGGAGACACTGATGATAACGTGGCCATGAGTTCCCCAAGCTGAAGTCTGAGGAACTGAAATTTCCCAGTAGGGGTGCAGCCTGTTAAGAAGACAGTGATGATGATAAACAAAGTTTGAGTCCAGTGGCACCTTTAAGATCAACAATTCTTTTATTCAAGGTACAAGCTTGTGCATGAAAGCTCACACCTTGAATGAAACGTTGTCGGTCTTAAAGGTGCCACTGGACTCCAACTTTGTTCTGCTGCTTCAGACCAAGGTGGTTACCCACGTGAACGATCATGATGGTGAGGAGGAGGATCATTAACTAGGTGGCCCCTGTGCAAAAGAACTGCTTTTGTTTCAGAAGGGTTCACTTTATTTCAGACCATCAACCCTCTAACAATTCGTAAGGATACTAGTCGTTTCACTGAGCTTCATTGCAGGGAGTGGTCTAAAAGAAAACAGAATCAGGCCGTGGTCCAATCACGGAGCTGACTGTAGAAACAGACACTGCCAGGCACAGGTAGCTTTAAAAGGGGATTAGATAGATTCATGGAGGAAGGGTCTATCAGCCATGGGGTGCGTTCAGACGGGCCGTTTAGTCCGCTTTTGGCACGCTTCAGGAACGGATTTTATGTGCGCGTTCACACACCCAACATCTGCGCACCGTCCCCAGCCGTCGCTTTCCGGATCAACCCCCCCTTTAAAACGGAGTATTTTGATACCACTTACCCAAGTGGTATTTTCCCAATTCTCCGTTTCGAGCCATACTTTTCCGTTGTCTGATCGCTCCGGTGTCTAGCCACTTCTGGGTGCTTCAACCCCCTCCTCTGAAAAGCTGCTGTGGAAGCCTCAAGCTTCCGCTTTTCGTCAGCCATTTTTTAAAGCATCAGTGGTATGCACATGGGCGGAGTGCCACTCCTAAGTTAGTAAAAGCAAAGTTTGAATGGTGCCTAGTTTAAGCATTTTGACGAGTTCGGGATCTCACGGAGTCCAGTTGTGGGGGTAAAAGTTTCATTTAAAGTGTTCATTTAAAGTTTAAAGGGAAGTGTGGAAATCGCTGTTCTGCGCATGCGTGAAAATTTTAGTTCTAAAGATGGCTGCCTGTGCACATGCTCAAGCTGAGAGGGGGAAAAACCACCGATGCACGCTCCCGGCGGGGAGCGATGTGGCTGCACAGGGGTCTGGAACAAGGAGGTCAGTGTGATCGTGATTCTCTGGGTTAAAAACACACACACATCGGACCAGAGCAATTTACCCCTCCCAGCATGCTGTCTGAACGCACCCATGCTGACTAAAGGGAACCTTCACATCTGGAGGCAGTCAACCTCTGGATCCCAGTGCCAGGATGCAGCATCAGGGGAAAGCCTCGGCCTCTATGCCCTTTAGTTGGGCCTCGAGAGAAACTGCTTGGCTGCTGTGTGAGACAGGATGCTGGACTAGATGGACCACTGGTCTGATCCAGCAGGGCTCTTCTTACGTTCTTATGTTCTTATTGACGCTTCTGAAGTGCCTTATTTTGAATTTTTAATCCGGTAGGCACTGAGGAGGCACAAAATGCCTGCTCTGGGGTTTGGAGTGGTCGGATGGGACCTGAAAGGGAGAAGATTAAGAAAAGAAGAGCTCATTGGAGATAACAGACTTCAGCAAGTTAATGACTTGCACATCATTGGAATATGCTTTTTCCCCGTGTGCAGTTTTTAGAGACACCTGCCCGCCCAAAGTTTAGTCGACACTATTAAACAGCCTCACAGCTTAAACAGCAGATAATAAACTATTCTATTATGACGGCTGTAAATGGAAGCAATTGTCATGTACCCAAAAGGGTTGTTAACGTAAATAAGATAAGGAAATGTGGTTACCCACTGAGCGTTTCAGCCTGATCCCATTTATTTCACTGGAGTTTACTTTCCAGCAAGGCTGCTTAGAGCTGTTCTTGTTCAGGAAGCAGCACAAGGCAGGGCCCTCTGGGGTGGAGGTGGGTTTTGAGTGAGCCCTCCGTGTCTTCTTGCATGAAGAATGCCGGCATCACAAGAAATCGTCTTCTGATCCAGTTTTTCAACAAGGACCTGACATCCCTTTCGCAGCAGACATTTCACCGCGTGCCAGGGCACACCGAGAACTGCTCGAATAGAGCAAGACTGCTAATTAATGAATTAATTATTAAAGGAGCCATGAGACCAAAGTACATATCCATATAGGAGGTGCATGATTTTTGCATGACTCACGGCTCTGAACTTGCCTCCTTCCTGTCTTCCTCTGCCAGGTAATTGAGACATGTCACTGTGACAGGTATTGATAGGATCATACAGTCTTTCCTAATGTAGAGTTACCACCTGTTAGAGCTCTGTATGAATCATTAATACGCAGAGATCTCCATGGGAAGTTTGGGTACCCAGTCCCTTTTAAGTAAGAGCTGCACTGTGACTTCCTTTCCTTTGCTGTGGGTTTAGGGTTGCCATCTCCAGGGTAGGAAATTGCTGGAGTTTCCAGGGTGGAGTTTAGGGAGGGGAAGGGATGTGATGTCATGATGGAGTCCAATCTCCAAAGCAGCCATTTTCACTAGCAGAACTGATCTCTGTAGTCTGGAGATCAGTTGGAATTCTGGGAAATCTACAATGCCCGCGTGGAGGTTGGCGACCCTATAAGGGTTGGATCCAGCAGAATTTTTTTGCTGACAGAAGTGGAGAGGCAGTTTTTGCCTATCCCCCTTCCTTCTGCAGACCTCTGACTCCCCCACCTCATGGTTTTCTGAGTGGGTGGGAGTTTTGCTGTCCTCCAGGAACAGGGTACTTCAGGATAGGGGTACTTAGGGTCACAGCAGAAGGGGGCTGGCAAGGAAGTTGTGCTTTTGTGTCAGCAGAAATGCTGCGGCGGAGTTGTGGCTCAATGGAAGAGCCTCTGCTTTGCATGCAGAAGGTCCCAGGTTCAATCCCCACCATCTCTAGTTAAAAAGACCAGGAAGTAGTAGGTTATGTGAAAGACCTAGGGTTGCCAGCTTCCAGGTGGGGCCTGAGGATCTCCCGCTTTTACAACTGATCTCCAGCTGACAGAGATCACCTCCCCTGGAGAAAATGGCTGCTTTGAAGGTTGGGCTCTATGGCATACCATGCTGAGGCCCCTCTCCTCCCCAAATCCCGCCCTCTCCTGGATCCACCCCCAAAGTCTCCAGGTATTTTCCACCCAGATCTGGCAACCCTAGAAAGACCTCTACCTGAAACCCCGAGTAGACAATACTAACTTTGATGGACCAATTGTCTGGGTTAGGGATGGGCACAAACCGGGGAAAATGGAGGTTCATGGAGGTCCAGGGTTTTCATGAGCTTCCATGAGCTTCTCCATTCCACAAACTGGTTAGTAGTTTGGGAAGTTCATGGGGCTTTAGCCCCACCCGGGCTGCCAACCAGGAAGTAAGCTCCAAGGGTATTTAAATGCTGTCTGAAACCTCCCATGAACTTCACATACCTCCATGGAGATTCATGGGCAGGTCGTGGGAGACAGTTCTCCCAAACCCCCGGTTCGCAAACCACGAACAAGCCTGGTTTGTGCTTGAACTGCAGTACATTTATGGGTTTGTAACCATCCCTAGTTTGGTTCATTATAAGACAGCTTCATGTGTGTGTTCCAATGCTCCCTCTAAGCTGTGGGGTCTTGTGAGCGAAAATTCTACTTTGTGAGAGTAAGAAATGGATTGTATTTAAAATGTTACCTAAGAGAGAGAAATGAAAAAGGAAAATGTTTTAATAGAAGAATTGACTATTGAATAAGTGTTTATTGTAAGGCAATGCTGATTGAAACGATAATGGGGCGGAACATCATTGGAAGCCAGGGGGAGGGGGGAAAAGTTGTGGAAAAGGATATTTTATGAAATGTTTTTAATTATGGACCATGTTAAATATCCTGTTAATAAAAATTTCTTTACAAAAAAAAATTTCTACTTTGTGAGCTACTGTCATTAAAGTTGTGAGCGAGTGATTTGGCTCCTGCATAAATTAGTTTGCTCTGGAGCCATCCTTCCTGAGCTAAAACAAAAATCTGTGAGCCAGAGGCTGAAAAACTGTGAGCTAGCTCACACTAACTCAGCTTAGAGGGAACACTGGTGTGTTCATGTGTGTGTTCTGCTTCTCTTTCCAACATTATTAAGGCTTGATCCCTGGCAGATTTCACAAAGATCTGGAGGAAAGAGGTACATGGATACATTATCTTCCTACTTTTGAAAACTGCTCCCAGAACCAGTGTGGTGTTTTCATTAAGAGAGTTCAAATCCCCACTCAAGCTTGCTGGATGAGTTTGAGCCAATCACCCTTTCTCAGCCTAACCTAACTCACAGGGTTGTTGTAAGGATAAAATGGAGGACAGAAGAACGGTGTAAGCTGCTTTGGGTCCCCGTTGTGGAGAATGGTTGGGTATAAATGTAGTGGTTAGGAGCACAGACTCTAATCTGGGAGAACTGGGTTTGATCCCCCACTCCTCCACGTGCAGCTGCTGGGTGACCTTGGGCAAGCCACAGTTCTCTCAGAGCTGTTCTCAAAGAACTCTCTCAGCCCTACCTACCTCACAAGGTTGTCGTGGGGAGAGGAAGGGAAAGGAGATTGTAAACCACTCTGAGACTCTGAGTGAAGGGCGGGGTATAAATCCAATCTCCTCCTCCTCTAAATTTATTTGTGGACTTTGTGTGTGTGTTTCTTTAAACAGGTGCTACAAAAACCACTCCAGAAAAGATGCCAATTTTGCCCCAAGATTTAGTCCAAAGTGAATTTTCCGTTCTCCTCAGCTGGGAGATAAACCTGTGTGGAGAAAGGAATTTAGAATAAAAAATGCTGATGCAGGCTTACCCATAGCGGTGCGAACAAGCTACTGAAATACTCAGCGAATCCTGTTACTCAGAGATAAAGAAAGCTTTGGGTTATCTTGTAAAAAAAGAGGGGGACTGTTTCCCTTCATAATTCTTGATAGTTGTGAATTACTGCTCCGAGTTAGCTAAAGGGTCTTTATCCTGCCCCTCAGCTCCCTACAGAAGGAACAATGCCAAATGTGAAGATAGAAAGGGGAGTAATGCTGATAATAATAATAAGAAAATACTAATAGAAAGTGACATGAAATAACATGCAAAACTCCCCAAAACCTATGAAAATAACGAAGCACTAGGTCTACCCCCCCTTAATGGCAAGCGTGAACTTGTATTGCCTTCCGTAGAAAATAGGATTTTAAAATAGTATTAAATAAGCTTTTACATTCTCCCAGGTCTGTTTGGAAACCGGCGGTCTTGATGAAAAGGCCTTTTTTTGAACAGAAAGCGGCTCCCGGAAGGTTGTTTAATCTTCACACTTTTGCTACCTGACAGTCTGTGGCCAGCACGACAATACTTGATAAGCCGGTGGGAATGAGAAGGAAAGTCTTGTATCACAGAGAACAAATGTGATTTAAGGAGTTAAGCAGCTGAAAGGTTGTGAATTATCATAGGGCCGGAGATGGAACAGAGGCGGGGGGGCTTATTAGGTCATGATTCTAACCTGCTCTCAGATGATTCTCCCTCCCCACCCTAAAGTATCTCAATGAGCGGAAAGCTGCAATGAATAAAGAAAAAAAAAGGGAATCCGGTCACAATCATTTGTTGTTGAGGCAAGAGACTAGAACTCTCTTCTGGGTGTATCTGCCATTAAGTCCCAAGCGGAATCCTATTTAGTGGTTGAGCCTGCGGGCACTTCAGGAATTTGAGAAAGTGTGGAGGGCACTACCATAAAATGGCTGCCGTGGGAGGCAGGACCCATCACAAGATGGTTGACATGAAGCTTACATGAAGCCACTTTATACTGAATCAGACCCCTTGATCCGTCAAGGTCAATATGGTCTACTCAGACTGGCAGTGGCTCTCAGACAGAGGTCTTTCCCATCACCTACTGACTGATTCTTTTAACTGGAAGTGCCAGGGATGACATAAGAACATAAGAGAAGCCAGTGTTGGATCAGGCCAATGACCATCCAGTCCAACGCTCTGTCACACAGCGGCCAAAAATACCAAGTGCCATCAGGAGGTCCCAGCAGTGGGGCCAGGACACTAGAAGCTCTCCCACTGTGGCCCCCCCCAGCACCAAGACTACAGAGCATCACTTGCCCCAGACTGAGAGTTCCTACCTACCTTGTGGCTAATAGCCACTGATAGACCTCTGCTCCATTTGTTTATCTAATTCCCTCTTGAAGCTGTCCATGCTTGTAGCCACCACCACCACCACCTCCATGTGTTAATCACTCTAAATGGTGGCACCCCATGGCAGACACGAGGACACCATTATGTTTAGTTTGGCCTCTATTGAGGAGAATAAAAGCTTCAAACATGCTGTAGTCAGGCACTGAGGTGTGTGCTTGGTCAGGCCCCAGGTCACATGAACACATGAGGTTGTCTTATACTGAATCAGACCCTTGGTCCATCAAAGTCAGTATTGTCTACTCAGACTGGCAGTGGCTTTCCAGGGTCTCAGGCAGAGGTCTTTCACATCATCTAGCACAGATTATTAAACACTCTGTTTGTGAGCACCTTGAATGGAATGAGTTAATTGGTAGTAACCAGCATGGGGGTCTGGTCCCACACACAGAATTAGCCATGTGATAGGGACGGATGCTGGGCGTGATCACATGAAAACAACTGGCAAGTGTCCTGCACCCATTGGCAACCTGTATTGCCCCGCTGGAGATGTGGAGTAAAAAGATACCTGGGAAAGTGCAGTATTTTCCAGAAAATGCACGGCGCGGGCAGGCGCCGGATCATGGAAGTGCTGGTATCCTGTCGCATCTGGTGCCTATCTGCGTCCCACCCGATTTTTTTTTTACGCCTCCATGGTATGCACGCAAATGCAGAACTACACATGTGCACGAACGCGTTACTGCTGAACCGCCTCACCCTTCTGTGCCACGCTTCACCAACAGAGATAAGTGAAAAGTCCTACACTTAGGTACAAAAAATCAAAGTCACAGATAATAGAATGGGAGGGACTTGGCTTGACAGCAGCACATGAGAAAGGGATCTGGGTATTTTGGTTGATCACAAGCTAAACATGAGCCTGCAGTGCGATGTGGTTGTGAATAAAGCTAATGCAATCTTAGGATGCATTAACAGAAGCATTGTGTCCAGATCATGGGAGGTGGTAGTTCCACTCTATTCTGCTACGGTCAGGCCTCACCTGGAGTACTGTGTCCAGTTTTGGGCACCACATTTTAGGATGGATGTTGACAAGCTCAAGCGTGTCCAGAGGAGGGCAACCAGGATGGTGAGAGGGTTTGAATCCAAGTCTTATGAAAGACTGAAAGAGTTAGGTATGTTTAGTCTGGGAAAGAGAAGGCTGAGAGGGGACATGACTGCAGTCTTCAAATATTTGAAGGGCTGTCAAGTAGAAGATGGAGCAGATCTATTCTCTCTTGCTCCGGATTGGGTGGAAATTACAAGGGAGTCATTACCGGCTAAATATCAGGAGAAGCTTTCTAAATGTAAGAGTGGTTGAGCAGTGGAACAGACTGCCTTGGGAGGTGGTGGATGCTCCTTCCCTAGACGTTTTCAAGCAGAGGCTGGACGACCATCTTTCGGGTATGTTGTAGGGCTGTCTTTCGGCTACGCTCCTGCAGAGTGCAGCGGGTTGGACTAGATGATCTGCAAGGTCCCTTCCAACTCTATGATTCTATGATCCATTTAACTGGAGATGCCAGGGATTGAAACGGGGACCTTCTGCATGACAAGCGGATGCTCTGCCAGGGAGCCACATCCCCTTCCTGTAATTGGATTGAACCTTGGATCTTCTGTGTGCCAAAAAGAGGCTCTACTGCTGAGGCATAGCCCATCGCTGGTTGACATGATTACAGGGACTCACAGAATCTTGGGCAGTTCTAAGCTGCGCATCGTCCTATGATGGGGGCAGTTTAGGGAATCCAGGTTGCCCACATTTCCATCCCACCTTATCTCCTTAGATTCAATTTGTTTGAGGATAAGCAACAAGAAAGCCCCTGCCTGCAGGTGTACAGTCTAAACATGATAATTATTGCCTCGTATCATGTAGTGCCAACTCAACACGCTAATGAACCAAATATCTTCTTGAAGTGCCACAATTTGAGAAGGGTAATAATGTGGATAGATGCAACTGGTATAGCTTACCATGGAGGGGAAAGCCGGTGGGGAGAGTCAGCAATGAGAGTTAGGGGATGGTGAGGCAGGCGGAGGCAAAAAGGACTGAGGCATCAACTTTGTTGGATGGTGTAAGTCTCTGTAACACTGTGAAAGTTGGCAAGATCAGACCAGCCATTAGGCAGGGTACAGTAGGTCCCCACAGGTGTCAGACCTGGAGATGAAGCTGCCTTATACTGAATCAGACCCTTGGTCCATCAAAGTCAGAATTGTACTCTGACTGGCAGTGACTCTCCAAGGTCTCTGGCTGAGGTCTTTCACATCACCTACTGCCTGGTCCTTTTAACTGGAGATGGTGGGGATTGAGCTTGGGAACTTCTGCATGCCAAGCAAATGCTCTACCAGTGAACCACAGCCCCTGCCATTAAAGGGCAGAGCAGTATACTGTCAATGTTTGTTTATTATCTTGTTGGTGTCTTTTTACCACCATAGGCGCACCGCTTGAACTGTCTGCATCAGATACCAACATAAGAACATGTAAGAACATAAAGAGAAGCCAGTGTTGGATCAGGCCAATGGCCCATCCGGTCCAACACTCTGTCACCCAGTGGCCAAAAATACCAGGTGACATCAGGAGGTCCAGCAGTGGGGCCAGGACACTAGAAGCCCTCCTACTGTTGCTCCCCCCCAGCACCAAGAATACAGAGCATCACTTGCCCCAGACCTTGTGGCTAATAGCCTCTGATGGACCTCTGCTCCACATATTTATCCGATTCCTTTTTGAAGCCATTCATGCTTGTAGCCGCCACTGCCTCCTGTGGCAGTCAATTCCATGTTTCAGGGGAGGGGCTGTGGCACAGTGGAAGAATCTCTGCTTAGCATGCAGAAGTCCCTGATTCAATCTCTGGCATCTCCAGTTAAAAAGAATATGGTAGGAGGTGATGTGAAATTTCTCTGAGAACCTGGAGAGCCACTGCTAGTCTCTGAACAGACAGTACTGACCCTGATGGACCAATGGTCTGATTCGGTATAATGCAGTTTCATGTATGTTCATGTGTTGCCAGCTGGCTTTCGTCCCCCCGCCCCCCACCCCCGATCCCAAAGCACAGTCTGAAAGTGACCTTTCTGAAACAAAGCAGATTTGCTGGGAAGGAAAAATGAGATGCAAATGCAATTAACAAACAGAATAAATATTTATTCATTCCAGGCTGGAAATGGTGCACCACAATAGCAGAGCAGCAGAAAATGTGGAACAGAGAATCACGCTTTCTGAATGACCACCGCTGAGTGGACTAGTGAGCTAGCAAGAAGCCCACCAGCATCTCAGGATATGGCAAGATACTGAATCTATCTGCCATGTCTTTTCCCGAAAGGTTTTCCACGTGCTGTGGTTCTTATAGATACTCCTCTTGGCAGCCTTTTGTAACCCTGTGGACACTGCATCGCAACTTGTGGTGGCCCTCCATTTTGTTTACGATGACTTGTCCGAGTTGAGTGAGCGCCCTACAATTCTATGCCTGCTCTTTTATATTCAAAATTCTCTCTTTCATAACTCTGTTTTTGCCATCAAACCTGTCGGGTTTTTCAAGGCCAGAGGCTTTCAGGGGTGGTTTGCCGTTGCCTGCTTCCACATCGTAACCCTGTACTTCCTTGGAGGTCTCCCATTCAAATACTAACCGAGGCTGACCCTACTTAGCTTTTGAGATCTGACAAGATCAGGTTAGCCTGGGTTATCCAGGTCAGGGCTTTAGAACCTTACCGTTTTTCTTTTCGCCCCAGCTTTCGCTTTGGCACGAAATCTTACCTCTGGATTGTGTTTATAATTTAGGCAGTTGGATTTGCAAAGAGCCTGAGGCCAAAACACAATGGCAATCAAGTTTTTTAAGCTAAATCCAAACCACACCACCGCTTATACGATGAGCACATGTCTTCACACTTACAGTATAGGGCTGAGTCATAAATAAGTCACTATGTTAACAAGACACATTCGCTCATGTTTCATGGGAAGCCATTAAACAGTGACCTACTTACGCTAACCTTACAATTAACTGTTGAGAGGCCCTCCTGTCTTCTGGTGGCTATTCAAATATGAGTGACACAATCCTGGATCGTGTTACAGAGAGGCTGAAACCTATCTGCTGCTTCTACTTCGTCTAACTCTTCTGTTCCGGTGTTGGGGGGGAGAGGATCACAATGTTTGTGGGAGATCCTGACAGGTAGCAATTTCTGAAAACCATCCAAAAAAAAATCTTCCTCCTATGACTTTACTACATCGGTCAAAGGATGGTGGTGAGGTCCAGGGTAGAAGTAGTAGAAGAAGAAGAGTTGGCTTTTATACCCCACTTTTCTCTACCCTAAGGAGTCTTGAAGCAGCTTACAGTCGCCTTTCCCTTCCTTTCTCCGAAACAGGCACCTTGTGGGGTAGGTGGGGCTGAGAGAGTTCTGAGAGAACTGTGACTAGCCCAAGGTACATATGGAGGCTTCATATGGAGGAGGAGGAGTGGGGAATCAAACCCACTACACCATGCTGGATCTCTAGAAGTAGCCACTCATGACAATCAGTATAGGTTTGCCAGGGCTCTTTTTGTAGCAGGAACTCCTTTGCATATTAGGCGACACACCCCTAATGTAGCCAGGGGTCATTTGGAGCAGAAGCGCACAGGAGCGGAGCTCTGGAAGTTAAAAGCACAGGCAGCAACAAGTTCCACCCCCAGCTCCCAGCAGGAGTGCAAAGCAGCACTTGTAGCATTCCTCCTAGGCCCAGATAGGCTACTCTGGGACAGGTATGACAGCCCCCAGAGTGGAAAGACAGTCCCTAGGGGTGGAGCTTGAGCAGTGGGTGTTGCCTTTTGACACACTTCCAGTGATGTCAGGGTGTGTGGTATATGCAAATAAGTTATGGTAATAAGTTATGCTAATGAGCTCCTGTACCTCTTTTTCTATGAAATGACCCCTGAATGTAGCCAATCCTCCAAGAGCTTACAGAGCTCTTCTTACAGGGGCTACTGTAAGCTCTTGGAGGATTGGCTACATTAGGGGTGTGTCACCTAGTATGCAAAGGAGTTCCTGCTACAAAAAGAGCCCTGGGTTTAACTACGTCTCATGTACTCCCGTTACACAGTGGAAAATTAGTTAATTGCCTGAGGAGCAGATCCTGACAGGTAGAAATCTGTCAGAGATAGTAAAAATCGGGCACAGACTGGTGATCTAAAATTGCTTTCTGTTATGATATGCTAACCTAAGCTGGTCATTCCTAGCCCTTTTGGTATGGTGGCCCGCAAGTCCAAATTTACTTGGTAGGGTGGGCCCATCCAGGGCTGGTCCAAGGTTTTTTGGCGTCTTAGGAAAACGATGACCTTGGACCTCATCTAGTTCAGCATTCCATTTTCTTCAGTGGCTAACCATTTGTTTTGGAGAAACCGACATTGCACAAAGGGTGCAGCTAACCCCCACTCCGCAAGTGGCATTACGACATAGGCAGCCTTTTATATGGAGGTTCCATTCCAGCCTTTGATCACCCTCTCCTTCCCCAGTACTCTCTCTAATCCACCCTCAGACTCCCACTCACTCTGGTGACCGTCAGGGCACGTTTTGCTCGATCAACTTGTACACGCAGTGGGAAAAAATATAGAAGATAACCGGTTCCAGGACCAGATCTTGGTCTGTAAGATCCAAAAGAGAGGAATGGGAAGGGCTGGGGGTGGCCATTAGGGAGGGCTGATCAGTGATCCACTTGCAGAGGCTTTGTGATCCACTTTTGGGTCCTGACCCACAGGCTGGAAAACACTGATATAGGCCTCTATTTTTGGGATAGGAGACTTCATGTGTTTGATACTGGTTAAGAGTCAAGAATGGTTCTTTTTCGTCTCTAACATGATCTACTTCTCTAATCAAAGTGTAAGAAAATTAGTCAACATTGGACAGACTGGCTGTCGGAAGCTGCCACCTGTCAGGATCTGCTATCTAGACAATGCTCTTCTCCCCACTCTAGCATATGAAGTGAATATATGACCAGTTTGGTGTAGTGGTTAAGTGCACGGACTCTAATCTGGGAGAACTGGGTTTGATTCCCCACTCCTCCACTTGCACCTGGCTGGATGACCTTGGGCAAGCTGTAGTTCTGATAAGAGCTGTTCTCTCAGGAGCAGTTTCTGTCAAGAGCTCTCTCAGCCCCACCTACCTCACAGGGTGTCTGTTGTGGGGAGGGGAAGGGAAAGGAGTTTGTAAGCCGCTCTGAGACACCTTTGGGTAGTGAAGGGCGTGGTATAAATCCAATCTCTTCTCTTCTTCTTCTTCTAAGCTGAGTTAGTGTGAGCTAGCTCACAATTTTTTAGCCGTTGGCATTTTTGTCTTAGCTCAGGAAGGATGGCTGCAGAGCAAACTAATTTATGCAGTAGCCAAATCGCCCGCTCACAATTTTAATGCTAGTAGCTCACAAAGTAGAATTTTTGCTCACAAGAAGCCACAGCTTAGAGGGAGCATTGTGTATGACCCAAATTGTTTGGCAAGAATGGGTGTCTGCATATCAAAATCTTTCACTGAGACCACTCTCTGACTCCTTAATCCAAAGGTAGCAAAATCAGATATGTTGTGTCTGCAAAGAACAGCTAGAATGTGAAGGAAAGGGGGAGATTTACTTGAATTATTTTCATTTCCTTATCACCCCACCCCAAGGGAAAAAAATATACACCCTTGGTTACTCCTCACAGTCATTGTGTAGGAAGTGATCATTGCTGAGCAATAGCTGAGGAGAGCAGGTGAGCTTCTGTATTTACAGGTCAGCAGTGCTACCGGGGAATGGTATCCAAAATGGCGACCACACACAACTGCCTCATACCAACTCAGACCATAGTTTTTATCATGCTTTGTTTGGTCTCCTCTGACCGGAAGTGGCTCTCTAGGTCTCAGCTGAAATCTTTCACATCATGGGCTACCTGATCTTTGGAGCTGGAGACGAGAGGGATTGAATCTGGAACAAGTAAAGCATATGTGTCATGGCTGACTAGGCATACCATCTGCACCATAGCAGCGGGCTATCGCCTGCCTCTGCTGTCAGTCCCCCACCCTCAATAATTTGAGAAGTGGCAGAAAAAGGGGGCAGGGGGAAGGATGGCATTGATGGTGACACTCCAGGAATCCCCCCCAATCTCTATGGTAAAGACCATATAGATGGGGGGGGGGTGTTCCTAGAGCATTACCCAGAGATGATGTCATATCCATCCACCTTCCACCTGCAAAGTGACATTGCATCCTCCATGCTGCTCTAGGAATTTCCTCAATCTCCATGGCAAAGACTGTAGAGTTTGGGGAATTCCTAGAGCTTCACCTGGAAGTGATGTTACATTTCCAGAAAACACTACACTTTCCAGGTACCCCCCCCCCAAGTTTCCTGGCATTTGCCAATGCAGGGCTAGCAAACCTGCCACTGATCTGCAATGTCTCTCACAGACCCAGTGGAGGGAATGGCCTGAGACAAGGTAGTACTGCAATTTCACATCGGTCCTTAGTGTGGAAGCCACTCAGCTCTCCTTGGCCCTTTGGAGGCCTCTTGCCAGCAACGACTGGAAGGTGCAGCTGCTGGTTAGTTGCTGGAAATGCCTCTTTGCTGGCTGTGACTGCTTAAGTTTCTGTGCAATAATTAATGTGGAGAGATAACAACTTGCCCAAGGCTTCTCATAGCAGTTTCATACCTCACATATTAGCAAACTGCTTCTTTCTAAGCATGCAATGGCTGGAAGGCTATAGCCTTCTGCTCCCTCATAAGAGTACCTGCATAAAACTCAGGGCAGGTGTTTTTCACTCCTCTATATTACCTTTTTGGGTGGGTTGCACACCAGACAACTGTGGTGCAATTGCCATCATTTTGTACATGCAATTATAATGGAGGTTCCAGACGATGTCATGATTGGCCTGCTGTTCCCTTATTCTTTCCCAGTTCCGCCCCTGATTTTCCCAAGAGCTTATTTGTTGTTATTGTTTCTATTTAGGAAGAATAGAAGTGCATTCTCTGTGTTGTGGATATACTTTGAGCCAGTTTGGTGTAGCGGTTAAGAGCGTGGACTCTAATTTGAGAGAACTGGGTTTGATTCCCCCACTCCTTCACAGGCAGCTGCTGGTGTGACCTTGGGTCAGTTATGATTTCTTTCAGAGCTGTTCTCTCAGGGGCAGTTCTCAAGAGAGCTCTCTCAGCCCCACCTACTTCACCGGGTGTCTGTTGTGGGGAGTTCTCCCAGGTTAGAGTCCATGTTCTTAAGCTATATCAAGGGGCATGGTGTCCTGAGGGTACAGCAGAGCTGCATCAAGGGACATGTTTCCCAAGGGTATGGCGGAAGCTGTATTCAAGAACATGATGTCCCAAGAATGCTGCAAAAGATGAATCAATGCATGGCCTCCCAATGTTATGGCCGAAGCTGCATCAAAGCACATGACTTCCTGAGGGTATGGCTCAATTATTCCACCATACCCTCAAGATGTCATGTGCTTTGCTGTAGTTTGGGAGTGTGCAGTTCACAGGTGTGCCATTAAGCCACTCCCCCTCCCCACATTTGGGCTGTTCTTTCTTGTTCATGGAAACATCCTTCTGCTCTTCCTTCTATCCTCCAAGCTGAGCAGCGATAGCTGTTCTGGTCACCGTTAAAAACAAAGATCACCGATACTCTAATGACACCAAGAATGAGCTCTGTATCTTCTTAGATGATATTTCTCCAGCACCTCAGCGCACACTGAAAAAAAAATAAAAAGCTTTAGAAGTATGCCTCTGTTGAGGTCAGTGAGCACGGGAAGGACAGATTCATAATCGAAACTAAACTACCCCAGTTTGGCTGGGGGAAATGCAAAGATGCAAAGAACGCCTGTTGTAATTCTGCAAGTGGCTAGAGCCAGAACAAGACTACTGAAACAAACACCAGCATCTTCAAAATTGTATTTTTCATTAATATTCCTCGATATCCCACTTTTCTCCCCAATGGCGACTGTGGTGCCAGGTTGGGAGCAGAAGGCCTTTAAGACACCCACAGAGCCGCATTCCAGGGTGGTTAAGAGCAGTGTTCCCTCTAAGTTGAGTTTGTGTGTGCTAACTCACAGTTTTTTAGCCTCTGGTTCAGACATTTTTGTCTTCGGTCAGGAAGGATGGCTCCAGACTGCAGTGTTCCTTCTAAGCTGAGTTTGTGTGAGCTAACTCAGAGTTTTTTAGCCTCTGGTTCACACATTTTTTTCTTCGCTCAGGAAGGATGGCTCCAGTTGCAGTGTCTGGCCAGAGGGGCACCAGCTGGGAAGAGACTGACTATTAGGGGCTAGAGCCACTAAGACAAGGAAGGGCATGACATTAAGTTGGCAGGCTTGGAGCGGAGGAGAACAATTTAAGCCGCTCTGGGTTCCATTTTGGGGAAAAGGTGAAGTATGAAATGGAGTAAATAAATCAACAACTCTGTGAGGCAGAACAAAGTTTGAGTCCAGTGGCACCTTTAAGACCAACAAAGTTTAATTCTGGGCATGTACATGGAAGCCAGTTTGGCATAGAGGTTAGGAGCATGGGCTCTAATCTGGGAGAACCAGGTTTGATTCCCCACTCTTCCACATGCAGCTGCTGGTGTGACCTTGGGTCAATCATAAGTCCTTTCAGAGCTGTTCTCTCAGGGGCAGTCCTCGAGAGAGCTCTCTGAGCCCCGCCTACCTCACAGGGCATCTGTTGTGGGGAGGGGAAGGGAAAGGAGATTGTGAGCCGCTCTGAGGCTCCTTCGGGTAGGGTATAAATCCAATCTCTTCTACTTCTTAAAAGTGCCACTTGACTCCAACTTTGTTCTATTGCTTCAGACCAACACTGCTGCCCACTCAAACCTGTGAGGCATGTTAGGCTAAGATAGGATGACTGGCCCAAGAGCAGCCAGCGAGCTTCTGCAGCAGAGTATGTAATGTGAGAAACCACCCTCCAAAAACTTCATCACTGAAAGATTGAAACTGGGTCCTTTTCTCAGATCCCTAATACTTCAGTCCAAATGTCATATGGATCTCATCCTCTTACTAGATGCAGTCACTGTGAAAGCTCCCCCCTCACCTAGTTCCAAAATGGAGGGTTTCACGCCATCTCAGCTTAAATGGGAACTGCTAGATCTCGCTTTCAGATCCCCTAACACATCTGTAACACAAATTATGAATGAATATTTAAAGTCACTCTATATGCATCTCGCAAAGCCGTAATGGCCATCAAAGGATCTGGAATGATTCACGATAGCCCTTATCATATTTCTCATTTCTTGCCCCTCGAAAAGACTCGCCTGCAGCAGCTATCGTAATTTGGTCTAAAAACTCAATTTTCCCATTCCATTCTTGAAGCGAAAATCCCCCTTTGACCAGAAAGCTGCTGTGATGGACTGGATTCTCATGTATATTGCTGTGCTGTATCACTATAACTATGAGGAAAGCAGCTGCCCCCAAACTAGTCAGCAAAAGCAGGCAGGTAGGGGTCAGGGGTCACCCCAAATATGCAGGAAAATATAGCTGTGTTAATTAACAAAAAGAAAAAAAACCACCCTCCCAATAATGACAGCCAGGGTAGTATAGTGCTTAGGATCTGCCAGAACCGGGTTCAGATCTCTGCACTGATATAAGCTTGCCAACCTCCAGTTGGGGCCTGGAGATTTCCCGCCATTATAACTGATCTCAATACAGATCAGTTCTCCTGGAGAACAGAGCCACTTTGCAAGGTGAACTCTGTGGCGTTGTGGCCAGCTGAGGTCCTTCCTCTCCCCAAAGCCTGCCCTCCCCAGGCTTCACTCCCAAAATCTCCAGGTCTTTCCCAACACAGAGCCGGCAGTCAACACTGGGTGACTCCGTGTCAGTCGCTCTCCACCTAACCTACCTCAAAGGGTTGTTGTGAACATAGAATGGAGGAGGGGAACAATGGTGGACACTGCCTGGCATTCCTTGGAGGGGGGGGCAGGATACAAAAATGTATTAAATAAATTAATAATGAGGCCTGAACACACACCAGCAGACATGGGAGAGCGACTGGGAGTCTGTTAAAGGAAAGATAAGAAATGAAGAATGGACTGGATTAGATCGCGCCTAACTTTCTAGGGTACAATCCAGTGTATTTCACCCTTGTTGTTTATAGCCATCCTTCCTCTTTCATTCCGAACTGACCAGTTGGATCCTTGCCTGCTATGGCTAGTTCACTGATTTGGGCGATCGTTCTTCTGAAGTTGCCCTAAATCTAGTCTGGTTCCTGGGCTCTACAGAGGTTACAAAAGACCTATTAGATGTCTACCGTCTACCAGCTCCTGCAGCTGTGTGGTTAGAGGGTGCTGCTCTTGGGAATGAGATATCTGATTCACAGAGCAAACAAAAAGCCACAGTTCTTTGCATCCTTCCTGGGACCCAACAGAGTATTTAGGGCTCCTCCTCCTGGCCCCACACAGATCCCAGAATCCTTGAACTCTTCTGTTTGCCAACCCTGAGACTTAGTTTTTGGATCAATGTTCTAGCAATGTTTTGGAGGTCAGTTTGGTGCAGTGGGAGGGCTTCTGGTGCCCTGGCCCCACTGCTGGACCTCCTGATGGCATCTGGTATATTTTGGCCGCTGTGTGACAGAGTGTTGGACTAGATGGGCCATTGGCCTGATTCAACATTGGCTTCTCTTATGTTCTTAGTGGTTAAAAGCGCGGACTCTAATCTGGGAGAACTGGGTTTGGTTCCCCACTCCTCCACATGCAGCTGCTGGTGTGACCTTGGATCAGTCACAAATTCTTTCAGAGCTGTTCTCTCAAGGGCAGTTCTTGAGAGAGCTCTCTCAGTCCCACCTACCTTAGAGAGTGACTGTTGTGGTGAGGGAAAGGGAAAGGAATCGTAAACCGCTCTGAGACTCCAATCTCTTCTTCTTTATTCATAGGGTCACCATAATTTGGAAGTGACGATGGTACTTACATACACACACGCATAGGCAGGCAATGGCAAATCACCCTATGGGGTCACAGTAAGTCCGCTGCAACTTGACAGCGCTTCACATACGCACACACATCTGAACACAAGTGCCAGGAGTCAACATAGAAGGAAGACCTTGGCCTCTATCCTGTGTTTGCTGGCCCTCCAGGAAACAGGATGTTGAACTAGATAGACCAGTGATGTGCTCCAGCAGGGCTCCCCTGCTATTCTTACGTTAGTTGTTTCGCTTCCTAAATATCAGATCATTGAGAACTGGAAGGGAAGAGGCTGTGGAAAAGATCATGTGATTCGTTAGGTTTTTGGGCAAGAATTAGCATCTATGAAGGAGGGATAGGAACAGCAAGGAACCCCTGAATTGCCCAATCTAAGCTGGCCTGTTTGGGTCTCACGAGATGTAGTGTGACGGATCTGGAGTCATAATGGCACTTCAAGTTTACTGCCTAGTATTTTATGTAAGAGCCATGAGGATTTGGGGGGCATGAAATTCTGGATTCCAAAACCTGCACTTTGTTGACCACTAGGTTCAGAATGCAGGTGAAGTGGATACATGATAGAAACAACATTATATTAAGTACAACAGAGGACGGGGAGAACACGGGTATGGAGATGCTGCTTGCTACAGAAAACCTCCATGTCTCAGAGCATTTCAAAGAAAGACAAAGTGTGGCAGTCCCATTTACTAATGTTGAAAAGCACACAGCTGTAGCTATTTTCCACAGACCTCCACTATTGCCAGTAGGTAGGCTGTGTGTCTCGTCCCCCCTTTTGCTGTGAAACCTTCCTTGTCAAAGAAGATAAGACAAGAGAGGAAAAGAAAAAGAAAGAAACATGGTCCAAGGTACTTCTCACATCCCTTGCTTTTATTTAGTCTTTGCTTCTTCATCCACAGACACAAAAAAAGGAAAAGGAAACCAAAAAACGAAACCCAGACAACACCTGGCTTGACTTATTATCAGAGGCAGCCTCAGTGCTTTAAGGGGAAGGAGAGAGAGGGAACCCTTCAGTCTAAAAACAAGAACAAAATCCACCTAAGACCTTCCATTACCACACAAATCAGCATGCCAAGTTTTTTAATTCACTAGCATTATTTACCAGGCTGGATCTTACAAGCTTTACAAAAATTAAAGCAATACAATAAAAGGGGGCAGGGAGAAGAAGGTATCAACTCAAGACCGGGACTTGGCAGCATCCTGCATAAACCGCTGAGCAGGTATGCAGAGCTCTTTCTCTCCCCCCAAAGCAGGGCTGCCAACAGACCCGGAGAGAAACGTCGGGTCCTGTATGCAAATTGCGAGCTGAAGCTTTTCACGGCATACAGGTAAATAACATCCCCCGGTAAATAACACCCCATTATGCATCTATTACAGGGACAGGACTCCCTCCCCCCCGCAGTTGTAAAGTCTAACCTCCCTGTTTCCGCTTTTGATTCCGGGGCGGGGGGAGAATATTCTTATCACGTTCAGGATTTCAGAATTTTGTCATGGTCGCTAGACCAGCCACATCTTATCACGTTCGATTTATGGAAGGATCCGTCTTGCAACTGGGGATGGGTGGGCGTCGTCGTCTGCACAGATCACGTTATTTCCAGCCCAGGGGGCATACTCAAAGTTCAAGCTGCTCTATTTGCAGAAAGGGAGTGAGGCTGGAGAAGAGAGACCGGGGGGGGGGATCAGGGCTTATCTGATGCCACTTAACGAGCAATTTCCCTCCTCCCCCCATACCTGGCGGGGAAAAACCCACGCACACAGCAACAGCGACGCTTTGTGCAGTAGAGAGAGGGGCGACAAGGGGGCAAGAGCGTGGCCTGTCCCTTTAAGACGCCTCCCGAGACAACCCCCCTCCCCCGGGTTGGATTCCAGACATGGCTTGGATATCACAGACACGACTTTCCCGTCTCGACATGTAAATGACACCTTTCCTCTCTCACTCTCGCTCCCCCCGGTCGCTCCCCCCGGTCCCTTCCAGCCAATCAAAAGTTCGGATCTTTCAGGTGGAACTTCCCCACTGGCTGCAGAGGGAGCTAATCAGCGCCGAAGCGCGGGCCCGGCTCAGCTGTCTGCATGCGGGGATTTAAAAGCCACGTGGTGGAGGGAGGGAGGGAGGCGGCGGCGAGCGTCTGCGGACCCAGACACAATTCATTACCCAGGCAATCAGGCTGGTTGTTAAAAGGGAGGGGGGAGGCGGAGAGGGAGGCTGCTAACCTCAGGTTGACCCGACGCGATCACAAAGGAATAAACAGCTTTTCCTTTCTCTCCCCCCCCCCGCCTCTTCAGTCGGGCACGTTAAGGGAAGAGCCTGTAGTATTTATTCTTTCCACCACGTCCCTGCAAAATAATAATAATTAATAATGATGATGATGATACTACTACTAATAATAAATAACAACGCCACATTCGTGGCTTTTGTCTGTTCAGCAAGAGAGAGGCGCAAGCCCCCCCCCCCCCGGAAAGCCGCGATTGTTTCCCAGCCAGGAGGAGTGAAGTTCACTTTTATGGCTGAGACTTTTCGTTCCAAAGGGAGCGCCGCCGCCGCCGCCGCCTGGCCCCCTTCCTCCCGCATTTGCAGCGTTTGGCATCCAGACAGTAGCAAGGAAAGGAAAAGCCCCTTCCCCAGCCCTCCCTCCCGCCCCCAGATGTCAGTGACAGCCGCCCCTTTCCATCACCCAGACAAGTTCATCTGAGGCCGAGGTGGATGGCGGGGCGGGGGGACGGGACTTGGCCTTGTGTAAAATCTCTTTTAATCCCTTAGTGGCTGTTGCATGCGTGTACCCTGGGACGGAAACAACGAGTCCACTTTTAAGCAGGGGCAGGATTGAGTCTTGCCCGTGCCCGTGCGAAGCCCTTTACTCCCATGTGCAAAGACTGGGGCAAGTGATGCTTTGTATTCTTCGTGCTTGGGGGGGGGCAACAGTGGGAGAGTGTCTAGTGTCTTGGCCCCACTGGTGGACCTCCTGATGGCACCTGGTATTTTTGGCCACTGTGCGACAGAGTGTTGGACTGGATGGGCCATTGGCCTGATCCAACATTGGCTTCTCTTGTGTTCTTATGACTGGCTTGCTTTTTCATTTCTAATTGTAGCACACACACACACACACACACACACACACACCCGGCAGTGCCCCGGCCTCGGGAGATCCTTCTAGGCTACAGAAATGAGCTTGTAACACATGCACAAAGGGCTCCTAGAGGGACCAGGCAGGGGGAGAGCTTGAAATGTTTTGCTAAGGCAATGTGTGTGTGGCTCTTTAAATCTTCCCCTTCACCCTTGAAGCAGTGCCTTCCAGACAGACAGGAATCTGGAGACAAGGGGAATGGCAGGGCGCTGTTGAGAAAAGGGCTCTCAGATCCAGCCCTAATAACAGGCCAGCCTGGTGCTGTGTGGTTAGAGTGCTGGCCCCAGGTTCAAATCCCCAGACTACAATGGAAGCTTGCAAGTAGGGCCGGCTCCAGGGTTTTTTTGCACACTAGGCGAGGCTACCTTCTGGTGCTCCCCAACCCCCATGCGGCCACCAATTTTCAAACATAAATGCATTTTAGGAAGAACCCTTTAGGAGTTCGAAAGCCCACAATCCCAGTGTCTTTGCTCCTGATCTGGTTCTACAGTAACATTTAGCACAATAATACAATCAATAAACATAAAAACACCAATGAATCAATAAACAGGGCCATTAACAAAGCCAGGAGTTCCTGGCTTCTTCCAGTGTCTGGAGTCTAAACAGGGTTGCCAACTCTGAGTTAGAAAATTCCTGGGGACTGGGGGAGGGGGAGTCTGGCAAAGGCAGAGTTTGGGGAGGAGGCAGCTCAGCCGAGTCCAACGCACGCCTTTCCTCAAGGGAACCTGATCTCTGTAATGCCGGGCGGAGGGTGTCTCTAGGTCCCACTTGCAGGCTGGCAACCCTAAGCCCTCCATTCTGGAAAGCTGCTCCTTTGCCGGGGGGAGCCGCCAGTGTCTGTTGCGTGTGCCCAACCTGGCCTTCACCACCTCTATCCCCATTCCTGCTCTAAGGCCGGGGATTGGTCCGGTAATCCTGCCTGGCCTGGCTCGGGGCCCTGCTTGGAGGCCAGCCAGCAGGACTGGCTCTGGCGGGGCCCTGGAGGGCTGGGGGCAGGGCAGCCACCAGGTAGGGCCAGCTTGGGCAGGTGGAGGGAGGCGATGCAGGTAGAGCCCGGGGCAGCGGCGCAGCCCCGTAGCTAGGGAATTCTTTGGGAGGGGGCCTCAGGGGGCCCGCCAGCTAATTAAATGAAAGTACAGTGCAGGTGGTAAGTTGGAGCACTTCAGGGGCAGCCCGGGAGGGAGGGGGCCCAGAAGAAACACTAGGGGGTCAGGCCCCGTGGGCCCCATGTTAGCTACGGGCCAGCAGCGGCGGTGGGCAGAGTGCAGGCGCCCTGGGTCCTGCTGGCCAGCAGAAGAAGGCAGTGGAGAGGCAAAGGCAGCATGCCAGGAGTCCCCCCCCTGCTGGCTGGGCAGAGGCACGCATGCAGGGGTGAGAGGGCAGCCTGCGATTGCGAAGTGCCCTTGCTGGGCCACAGGCAGAGCCAGCTCCAGACTGCTCCTTATGGTACCTTCGACTCCCCTTGGGCAAGCGGGTTGTTCTCCCGGAAAGGTAGGTGGCAGCCCATGATTTACTACCCTGTTTAGGCGAGGGAGGGGTGGGGCAGCTGGCTGGGGGGCACCACCTCTAAAAGGGCCGCTCTAGGCCGCTGCCTAAAAATTGTCTATGATGGACCAGCCCTGCTTGCAAGATGACCTTTAGATCAGCTGCTCTCTTGCAGCCTACCCTGCTTCCTGGGGTTGTGGGTTGCCAGCTTTGGGTTGGGAACTAACTAGAGATTGGGGGGGGGGTGCAGGCTGCCGGATCATCCAATGCAGGGAGCACCACATGCACAAGGCTGCACATGTGGTGGAGACCACAGGCCACCCAGCAACCAGTATAGCTGGAGGTTATGCCAATAAAGGTTTATGTATGTATGTATGTATATGTATAGCTGGAGATTGCCACCCTTCCACCCCCCGCCCCCAGCTGGCAGCCATCTAGGGCTGAAGGCTGCTGGGTGGTCTGTGGGGGAGAGAGACCCAGCCACTGAGTCTCATACTCAGAAGCAGGACTAGGCCCCTGATGTGCAACAGAAACTGTGGAAGAACACCTCCCTTCATGGGCAGGAGCGCTGGCCGCCAGCAGGCCCCAGTACAGGATTGCCCGTGTCCCCTCCCCATGTTGATCCCCGCAGCCATCTGGGACAGCATCCCTGGAACTGCAGGCCAAGAGGAGAGGTGTGCAACCTTGACTTGGAACCCCGAGCCGGCGTGAATGTGGCTGCGGCAGACCCCAACTTACCAGTGAGGCCATTGCTGAAGCAAAGGGGTTCTGTTTGACTGCTGCTGCTGCTGCTGAGGCTGTTCCACCAGAAACCACGATTGGTGTGGCTCCACCTGCTCACTGCACTGAGCAGCCTCTTCCCTTCCTTGCACCAGTCGCTCATGGACCGATAAAAGACCTGAATGGGCCAGTTCCAGCCTGTGGGCCGTATGTGGCTACGAGTTCCAGCCTGTGGCTATCAGTGGCTACTAGCCATGGTGACCAGTGTTCCCTCTAAGCTAAATTAGTGTGAGCTAGCTCACAGTTTTTTAGCCTCCAGCTCACACATCTTTGTCTTAGCTCAGGAAGGAAGGCTCCAGAGCAAGCGAAATCACTCGCTCACAACATTCATGCCAGTATAGGCTTCCCAAGAACTTACAGCGTGCCGGCGGGGGATGGATACTTCTTCGCAGGACCATCCCCAGGGGAAGGAGAGGCGCGGAGCACCATGCCGTCGCCAGGAAGGGACGGTAAGCGACGCTCTGGCAATGGGGCTGGAAACTCGATGGTACCATCGAGTTTTCAGCCCCATTGCCAGAGCGTCACCTGGTATCACTTCCTGGCGACGGCATGGTGCGTTACCAGGAAGACTGGTCCGGCCGGGGAGCATTCGTCCCCCACCCCCAGACGGTAAGTACTTGGGAACCCTATGCCAGTAGCTCACAAAGTAGAATTTTTGCTCACAGGGCTCCACAGCTTAGAGGGACTGGTCCTGCAAGAACTAACTGGGACTGACCCTGCATAGAGTCATGCAATCTGACTAGATTAGGAAGCCCTGGGCCATCCACTTCAGGGGACCATTAATCCCATCACCTTCACATTTTCAAACTGAGAGCATCTGAAAAAAAAAAATCACTTGGAGGCATTCTGACTTTGGAGCGCCTTGCATGGAATAAAAAGTAGAATCCTCAAGGACTGTTCTTACAGGTTATCACATTTCAAACCCCTCTCCTCATTGCGCGCGTGTGTGAGGGGACTCCATATAGCATGCAATGGAATCAGCTTGACCTTGATGCTTGATAAGTTTGCTGAAAAGGTTGGGTACCGCTGCTCAGCCTCTAAGCATGAGCCAGCACGTTGTGAAAGCCAGCACCACACAGTGCTTTAGAAGGAGAAGAGATTGGGTTTATGCCCCATCCTTCACTCGGAGTCTCAGAGCGGCTTACAATCTCCTTTCCCTTCCCCTCCTCACAACAGGCGGGGCTGAGAGAGCTCTTTTGGGAACTGCTCTTGAGAGAACAGCTCTGAAAGAACTTGTAACTGACCCAAGGTCACACCACCAGCTGCATGTGAAGGAGTGGGCAATCAAAATCAAGTTCTCTTAACCATTACACCAAACTGGCTCTAGATTAGGATCTGGGAGACCCAGGCTGGAATCCCCACTCTGCCATGGGTGACCTCTAGCTGGTTACTCTCTCTTAGCCAAACCTACCTCCCAGGGTTGTTGTTCTGAAGATTAAATGGAGGGGGGGAACTATTGAAAGCCACTTTGGGTTCCCATTGGGAGAAAAGCAGGGTATAAATAAATAAACCTGTTGCTTTGTTTCTTGAAATCGGCCTTAAAGAGGCTGAGTTCTGGAATCCAGTTGTATGCAATTTCTTCTCACCTGCTTCTTAAAAAGTATTGCTATAGCATTAGAACGATTCAGCAGTTTTGTGTCTCTGTGTGCTGTCAAGTCGCAGTTGACTTATGGGGACCCTATAGGGTTTCCAAGGCAAGAGCTGTTCAGAGGTGGTTTGCCTTTACCTGCCTCTGCGTAGCAACCCTGGACTTCCTTGGTGGTCTCTCACCCAAGTGCTAACCAGGGCCAATCCTGTTTAGCTTCCAAGATATGATGAGAACAGGCTAGCCTGGGCTATCCTGGTCAGGGCTACTACAGTGGTGTTTTTTAAAAAACTTCCTCTAAAGTCCTCCAGTGATGTGGCAAGAAAAAAGGCGACTGCAAGGCTCTGTCAGAAAAAAAGTAGTGCCAATGTGGGCTGAATGTTAAAAGCATGCACCTTTCCAGTCCAGATGGCATAGTAAAGTGCTTGGACTACTCTCTTCTGAAAAAAAAAAAAGGCTGAAGAAAAGCAAGTTTGGGAAAGAGTGTCCTCAGGGCTGGTGCTACCATTAAGCCAACCTAGGTGATCGCCTAGGGCACAGACAACAGAGGGGTGCAGAACTGACAGCAGGGGTGGGGTTGGGGCTACCTGGTGAGGCTGGAACCTGTCTGTGACTCTGGGGAGGACTGGCTCTGAGGGCGAGTGCTCCGCCATGCTGCCTCCCTGCCCACCCCTTTGCTTCCCAAAGTGCCCCCGAGCCACCCAAAAGGAGCAAGGGAAGGGAAGCAAAGGCCCCACCCGGCTTGGTAGGCTCCAGCCAAAGCCCTCCCTTCCTTTCACCTAGCCAGAGAAAGCCGTGAATCAACTGGCGCTACCTGCAGGACTCGAGCAGGGCAAGGACCCCCAATGGACCCATGCAAAGAGAGACTCCCTTCCCCCTCCCACACACACTACCTGGGATCCGGTGGCTCTAAACAGCCAGCTCCTAGTTTGACAGGCCAGATAGGTGCTAGATGGGGAACAAGGTGGTCGTTTCTGGCGCAGTTTGTTGTATGTAGCCTGTACTGCGATTTTAAAAACGGTAATCCAGCTGTTGTTCTTTACGGCATGTCTGACTTTACAACATGTCCGAGCCAGTTTGGTGTAGTGGTTACGTGCACGGACTCTTATCTGGGAGAGCCAGGTTTGATTCCCCAACTCCTCCACTTGCACCTGCTGGATGACCTTGGGTAAGCCATAGTTCTGGCACAGCTGTTCTTGAGAAAGAGCAGTTTCTGTCAGAGCTCCCTCAGCCCCACCTACCTCACAGGGTGTCTGTTGTGGGAAGGGGAAGGGAAAGGAGATTGTAAGCCGCTCTGAGACTCCTTTGGGTAGCGAAGGGGGGGGTGTATAAATCCTGTCTCATCATCTTCTCTTTCTCTTTAGTGTAGTGTAGTGTTTTTCATTCTTCCAAAAATCCATTTATGTTTGAAAACTGGTGGGTGCACCGGGGTGTGTGTGTTCCAGAAGGTAGCCCTGCCTAGTCTGCAAAAAAACCAAACCCTGGCACTGGCCCTGGTGGCAGGGAATGGATCATCAGAGCAGGATTAGAGCACTCAGTGGGGTATAATGCCATAGAGTCCATCCTCCAGAAGATGTCATTTTCTCCAGGGGAACAGATTGCTGTAGTTGGGAGATGCTGCAATTCCAGGAGAACTCCAGGTCCCACCTGGAGGTCGGCAACTTGTCACCAAAATGCCCTCTTGGCACACAAATGTTGTGAAGGCAATTGCCAGCTCTGGGTTGGGAAATTCCCAGAGATTGGGGGTTGAAGCCTAGGAAGGTACAGTTTGGGGAGGCAAAGAATTTCCGTGGTATAGAATGCCATAGAATCCACCTTCCAAAGCAGCCATTTCCTTCAGGGGAACTGATCTCTGTCATCTGGAAGTCGGTTGTGATTCTGGGAGATTTCCAGCCACCACCTGGGGGTTGGCAACCCAATGACAGGCCAGTCCAGGCAGGCCTGCAGGTGACTGTCAGTAGGGAAAATACAGGCCCCGGCCTCTTCGTTGCTTGGCAACCACCACGCTCAGAATTTCAAATCCCCGCTGGCCTGTGATACAAACACAGGATGAACCAGGCACAGGAGTGGAAATTGCAAGCCTAAATTGACCAAAATATCAGGCTGGGGTAGAGAAGCATTTGTTTTATCTGTAATGCTTTAATTATTCTTTAATACTGATAACTCTGCTGAAGTAAAAGTACAAACCTTCAGCCGTCATTGTTATTAAAAAGAATCTAGAGTTCTTATATCCCCCAAGAGGGGGCGGGAAATTAGATACCATACTGACTTGAATCAAATCAAGAGTAATACAGATATTTTAGAAATATGAAGAGCCAGATTAATCCAGCCTCGGGGTGTTTTGCCTGAATTCTACAGAGCTGGAACAAGTAATCTTTAAAGCCACATTTTAATGAATCTTATGAATCAGAGGCTTTGGTTGAAGATCCCCCCTCTATAATTTTGGCACCCCTTTCCTGATTATATGTAACAAAAAAAATTATAGCTGAAGGAAGCTCACCGGGGAGGGGTGACTTTAATTCCAGAGGGCAGGCATTCATCTGATTTTCAAAACCGAAAGAGTTATAGCATTGTCTGAGGCCAGAAGGCTTTACTTCTGCAAATCTCTTTTTGGGTAGATTTGATACAGCTAATGCATTGCCAATGTTTCCAAGGAAACTAATATGTTCTTTCACTCTCTCAAAACCAATGTTAAAACAATTAGGAACTTAATCCGGAGGTCTGTTTTTTTGTGTGGGGGAGGGTTTCATCTTACACATTTTAATTAAAATTGCAATTGCCGATAATTGTTTGTACACATATGCTAAAGTTGTGCCATTAATCACCCAGTGCAAATCTGATTCCAGCACATTCTAATGACAAAGTAAATGTATTTTCCAACCAGCCCAGAAAGGAACAAATGAGATGAAATTGTGATAAATGGGTTACATGCAGCCATTTGGCCATCACACGTTCAAAATGTTGCATTATGGTTGGGGGAAATACATTTGCAGAAATATTCCGGGGAGAGCCGCTTAGATCACCTGAACATTGCTTTCTTCCTCCCAGTCTGAAAACAGCACTCAAGAAGATATATGCAGGAGCCCACCTTCAAGGAGACATTGACACCCTTAACCTGTCTTCAGGGTTCAGTTGGCCGTTAAAGCAACCAGGAAAAGTCCCGGGACAACAACTTGTGCGAGGGGGGGAGTTCAAAGCAAGGTGGCCCTCAGGACGGGCGCAAGCTGCTGCCAGTTGGTAGCCAGTAGCACTGGTTCTGGCAGGCTCTGTCTCCCTCCCTCCCTCTCTCCTTCCCTCCCTCTCTCATTTAGGGGTAAGGATAAGGTCCTTCGCTATGTAGGGTTGCCAGCCTTCAGATGTGGTGTAGTGGTTAAGAGCGGTGGACTCTAATCTGGAGAACTGGGTTTGATTCCCCACTCCTGCACATGCAGTCAGCTGGGTGACCTTGGGTCAGTCACCGTTCTTTCAGAACTGTCTCTACCCCACCTACTTCAAAGGGTATCTGTTGTGGGGAGAGGAAGGGAAGGCGTTTGTAAGCCACTCTGAGACTCCTTCGGGTAGCGAAGGGCAGGGTATAAAACCAATCCTCCTCCTCTTCTTCTTCCTTCCTCCAGAATTATAACAAATCTCCAGACTACAGAGATCAGGTCCCCTGGAGAAAATGGCTGCAATGGAGGGTGGACTCTATGGCGCTATACTATGGAGGTCCATCCCCTCCCCAGGCTCCTCCCCCAAATCTCCCAGAATTTCCCAACCTGGAATTTGCAGTCTTACTTCTAGAGCCATCGCTCCCCCCCACCGCCATCATCTGCTTCTGCCAGTTTTAGAATTAGGATTGCCAACAAGCCTGGAGAGAAAAAAAAATCCCATTAGGACAAGCTTCACATGTGGAAATGGGCAGAGGAAGCTTTTCATGAATGTGACTATGAGATATGTCTAGAGTATTTGCCAAATGGATTAACCTTGTATTTCAACGCCACCCACTTTGATAAAGGTATACACGAAACGAGATGTCATACGCAGCGTTCGTTGGTGCTGATGGTGTTTGAATTACTTCCAGGAAACTGAATAGTGAAAAAAGAATGTATAAGTTGATGAAGAACCTTTTTTTGGGGCACTATACATCATGGTTGTTTGCTTCCTTTCAGCCTCCAGGTGGCAGCTGGAGATCTCCAGCTATCACAGCTGATCTCCAGGTCACAGGTATCAGTCCCCCCGGAGAAAATGGCGGCTCTAGAAGGTGAACTCTGTGGCATCGTGCCCCATTGAAGTCCCTTCCTTCTTCAAACCTGTCCTCCTCAGCAATGTTCCCTTTAAGCTGTGGAGTCTTGTGAACAAATATTCTACTTTGTGAGCGACTGGCATTAAAGCTGTGAGTGAGCAACTTGGCTGCTGCATAAATTAGTTTGCTCTGGAGCCATCCTTTCTGAGCTAAGACAAAAAAGTGTGAGCCGGAGGCTAAAAAACTGTGAGCCAATTCGCACTAACTCAGCTTAGAGGGAACACTGCTCCTCAGGCTTCAGGGATCTCCAGGTATTTCCAAAGACAGAGCTGGCAACCATAATGTGGGGCCTGATTTCCTACTATTACAATGGATCTCCAGTTAATAGAGATCCATTCCCACGGAGAAAATGGCTGCTTTGGAGGGTGGACTCCATGTCATTGTACCATGCGGAGGCCCCTCCTCTCCTCAAACCCTGCCCTCTCCTGGATCCACCCCCAAAGTCTCCAGGTATTTCCCAACCCAGAGCTGGCAACTCTATCTGTTAAAGAGGCAGAATGCTTTTATCCCCTGCTTAGAATATGGGTGGTGACCCGTTTTTGGAAGGGTGGGTTACAACTCATGCGTGTCTATCCTGTTACTCAAATGAATTATAACAAAACATTAAAAAAAATCCAAGATTGATTGCAGATGTCTGGTTTTTTCCCATGTCAGGAGAGTAAATTTTGTTATGCAGGTTACACCAGTCCCTATTTTGCAAGACAGGATGTATAAGTAAATAGCCTTGAGTGAAATCTCTATGAACTATGTGAGTTCGATGTGCATTAAACATATGAAGTTGCTTTAAACCCACTCCAAACCTTCTAGCTCTGTGTTTCACACTCTGACTAGCAGCAGTTTCCGAGGATCTTAGGCAGAGAAGGGTCTTCTGCAGTACCTGCTGTACTTCAAGCATAGCTGGCAGCCTTCGGTGTGGTAAAGCTTGTCTTTTGTACACAGAAGCTCCCATGTTAAGTGGAGGTACTGAACATGGGGTCTTCTACTCATAAAACATACGATGTGCAACTCAGGTTGGGCTGCCAGCTGCTTGGAGAAAGAAATGCCCTTTTCCCATTAACAGAGGCTTATGGGAATGTTATTGACCAGGTCATGTTATTTACCTCCACGCCATGGAAATCTTAAGTTGCCCATTTCCATACATTAAGCCTTTGTTCAAAGTGTTAGAATACGCAAGGTCTATAGTGCAGCCTTGTGAAGAATATCAGAAGATGGGGGGACAGCTGAAGAGTTAACTGCTGGTTAGCATAGCTAGACTAGGGAACTCATACATTTTCAAATTATGTCCTTCCTGTCTCCTGATTGGTTCTTCTGGAGATTTCCTCCTCCTGCAGAGCTTCTGTGGTTATTCTTCCTCCTTCACTGTTAGTTTAGACAGTTGAAGTTCTCTCTCTTCTATGTTTTGTAACAGTTTGTTCATCTTTAATACACCTACTTATTCTTTTCTCTAAACAGTCAGTGCTCCACTTCCTTTGCACATTTAAACTGCCAACAAAAAGGACAATAGCCTTTCCCCTCTCCAGATTGTTGGTAACCCAAAAAACATGTCTTTTACTACTACTACTACTACTACTACTACTACTACTACTACTACTACTACTACTACTACTACTGAATTACAGACTGGAAGGTTGATACTTCAGCAGTTCGAGACCTGAGTGTGGCATGATGGAGTGAGCTCCTGTCTCTGGTCCCAGCTCCTGCCAACCTGGCAATTTGAAAGCAAGAAATTGCAAGTAGACAAATCGGTACCGCTTCGGTGGGAAGATAAGAGCATTCTGTGTGCCTCGGCATCTAGTCATGCCAGTCACATGACCACGGAAATGTCTTTGGACAACGCTGGCTCTTTGGCTTGGAAACGGAGATGAGCACCGCATCCCTAGAGTCGGATCTGACTGGCTTTTGAGCAAGGGAAACCTTTACCTTTTACCTCCATCTTCTCATTCCTTTGTGTGCATCTCTGGCAACACATAAAAAAACTCCACAGGTCAAATGTTTGTGCTCCAGTTAAAGGAAAGACATACTGGCTGGAGAGTTAATGCACAATGGAAGCACTGGCAAAACTCTTTGTACAACCAGCCCCCTCCCTTGGGTTGCCAACTTCTAGGTGGGGGCCTGGTGTTTCCATGTAATTACAATGGATCTCCAGACTGCAGAGATCAATTTCCCTGTAGAAAACAACAGCTTCAGAAGGCAAACTCTATGGTGCATCATAGATTGTAGGACAATTCCCTCCCTAGATTCCTCCCTCCACAGGCACTGCCCCCAAATCTCCAGGAATTTCCCAAACCAGAGCTGGCAACCATATCCCCCCATGAGTCACTATAGAAGGATGTTGAAGGAATCCCATCTCCTCCTAGGCTGGACTTTGCTTTACCAAAGGGAAAGCAGCAGAAACTCCTCCTTTAGGATCTGGCTTCTGTTTTTGGCTCTGTAAACAGGGTTGTGATAGGCTGATACCTAACAGCTGCCTTTCTTCCCCCCAGGAACATTATTGTAACATCTGTTCCAGCTGTGAGGTCAAAGCTCCAAAAGAGATATTAAAGGAATGAAATACATCATATCGAAGGTACCTGGTGTTTTTTTTCCTTGAGGTTTTTTTCCCCTCCCTCCCTTTTGGGAATGCAGTTTGCAAAATAATTTTCAGCCATCTGCCTCTCCAGCGCTATGAAATATTTGGAATACATTCCAGTCTCTTAATGAATGTGCAGAAGTGGGCCTGTATCAGACGAGAGAGAGAGAAATCTCTCTAATGAACAACAAATGCTCTCTGCTGCTGCAGCTCCTGTTGCCCGGAGCACTGGGATGATGAACAGATAAAAGGAAGTACTTCTTCACCCAAGCAGTAATTAACATGTGGAATTCACTGCCACAGGAAATGATGGCGGCTACAAGCACAGACAGCTTCAAAAGGGGAATGGATGAACATATGGAGTAGATCCTCATCAGTGGCTATTAGCCACAAGGTATAGGTGGAACACTCTGTCTGTGTTCTTGGTGCTTGGGAGGCAACAGTGGGAGAGCCTCTGGAGTTCTGGCCCTGCTGGTGGACCTCCTGATGGCACCTGGGGTTTGGCCACTGTGTGACACAGAGTGTTGGATTGGATGGGCCATTGGCCTGATCCAACATGGCTTCTCTTATGTTCTTACGAATGTAGATGAAAGAAAAGAGGTGTTTTCATTGCAGGCCAGGCATTGTACATGTTGGAGTGAGCGACTCGGCATGCCTGGACTTTGGGGACATCACTCTACATGTGTATAGGTATTATCTCCTTAAATGGGATACCTCTCTTTGTCTTAACCTGGGAGCTGCCCCCTGACCTATCCTCTCCCTCACTTGTTTTGTCTTCTCACTTGCAGCAAGTACTCTTTAGATTAGGCTTCATTCTATTTTCACTGCAACTTGAATGTGACCTGGATCTACTCGAAAAAATGTAACTTTACCTTTTTTTTTTTTTTGCAATATACTCCTTGGGAGATTTTATTTACTGCATTTGGTATCACGCTTCTACGACTGGGCAGACTCTGCTATATTAACCAAGTATCCCAATAGTACATAGAATTTGTGGAATGATCCAAGCTAGACTTGTCTGAAATCCAGAAGCAGAGAAAGCTTTATGTGCTTTGAAGAGGTGGGGGTAGAGGAGAAAAGAGCGTATCGGGGGAGTGGATTATTGCTCTGACAAGCAAGCACAGTTAGTAGAAGGGACCATAGATCAACAACAGAGCATGTCACTCACATAGATAAAGTATTTATCTGCTGTCTTCCTGACCACCAACAGGTCTCTGTGGCCAGTGACAGTAAGGGAAGGCAAAGAATCAGTAAACATAAATGAGGTCTAAATAAATAAGATGAAGATGGGTAGCTGTGTTTGTCTGTAGCAGTAGGGAAGAGTAAGAGTCCAGTAGCACCTTCAAGACTAACAACACTTGTGGTAGGGTATGTATGAGCTTTCGTGAGTCAGTATCTGAAGAAGTGAGCAGTGACTCATGAAAGCTCATCCCCTGTCACAAATTTTGTTAGTATTTAAGGTGCTTCTGGACTCCTACTCTTTTCTGCTAAATAAACAACATATGCTTTCTTTGGCACAAGGTCTCAGGTATAATCTCCAGCAGGGGTCATTTCCTGCAGGAGCACACAGGAGCGGAGCTCTGGCAGTAAGGAGCCAAGGGGGCGGGCACATGCAACAAGCCCCGCCCCCTACTCCCAACAGCCCTCAGTCAGGCCACGTGGAGCAAGAAGCAGCCAGATAAGTTGCAGAGCCCCCCGGCCCGCCTTCAGGTACAAGCTCTCCCTCCTCTGTGAGGGCAGATCTGTGCGTCCCCCCCAATAGCTAGCAGTCCAAAACAGTCCAGTGGAGCCTGAGTGGTGGGTGTTGCCTTCTGACACACTTCTGGTGATGTCAGGGGGTGTGGCACATGCAAATAAGTTACGCTAATAAGTTATGCTAATGAGCTCCTGCACCTCTTTTTCTATGAAATGACCCCTGATCTCCAGCATCTGTGCACCATAAGATTGTGAAGAAGAACACAAGAAGAGCCCTGGTGGATTGCAATGCAAGTTGCTCTATTGGCTTGTCTTGGAGATCATAAGTGGAGCTGGTCACTTCAACAAGTCCGGCTTGTGCTGCTTATTACACCAGACCATTTTGAATTCTTATATCCGACCAGAGCCTTTTCAAATAACTTGAGGGGAGGATTGTCGAGGACTGGAAAGAGAGATGGGGATGGTGTGTAGTTGACTTGGAAGACTATTGGTCACAAAAGAGTACACAAAAGGTAGGGATCCAAAGGCCTGTGTGGAACCATGCCTGGAAGTCATGGTAAGTTCTAGCGACTCCTAGTGGGGCTTGGACGTTTCAGAGAGATGGCTTGCTATTGCCTGCCTCTGTGTCCCAGCCCTGGTATTCCTTGGAGGTCTCCCATCCAAGTACTTGCCCAGGACAGCCCTGCTTAGCTTCCGAGATCTGACGAGATCAGGCTTACCTGGGCTAACCAGGTCAGGGCCTGTCTTCCATTTCTGAGGGCTTCCAGGATTTCACCCCGTGGCTTTCAAGATTTACTCCTCAGACATGATCTAGATTTTGAAAAAAAGAAAGCTAAACAAAAGTTGCACAAGTATTAATACATTATAACATCCCATGTTCTCACCATTACTAGGGTTGCCAGCTCTGGGCTGGGAGATACTTGGAGATTTTGGGGGTGGAGCCTGGGGAGGGCAGGGTTTGGGGAGAGGAGGAACCTCAGCAGGGTGTAATGCCATGGAGTCCAACTTCCAGAGCAGCCGATTTCTCCAGGGGGAATTGATCTTGGTTGTCTAGAGATCAATTGTAATAGCAGGAGATCTCCAGGTGCCACCTGGAGATTGGCAACCCTAAGCAGTAGGGGTGTTTGTGTGTGTGTGTGTGTGTGTGTGTGTGTGTGAGAGAGAGAGAGAGAGAGAGAGAGAGAGAGAGAGAGAGAGAGAGAGAGAGAGAGAGAGAGAGTAGATCGCATTTTTTTTTGCATTTATTTTGTCTTGGAGGATGCAGGTTTTTGTTTTCAATTTGAAAAAAAAAAACGTTCTAAGAAAAGGAAGCTGATTCTCAGGATGCTGAATTCTTTGCCATCTATTGCCACTCACCCTTTTGCTGTTATCCCCTGCATGGTTAGAATACACTCAGCTGTGAATAAAAGAGCCTTCAGTGCTCCCCCCCCCTACACCTCTGAATGATTTATTTGCAGCTCAGTCCTAAACCCTGGCTGTTGACACATCACTGATGCCCTCTTGTTCCAGCAAGGCTCCTGTGCCTTTGAAATCTTCCATGACCAGCTGCAGAAGCCAAGGCATTGCTCTCTCCCTATCACTGCACACGTCCACGATGGGAAGAACTGTGCAGGTCAAGCAGCACAGGTGAAATGCTTGTTACTCTGCTTGTTACTCCCATTGAGTTCAGTGGGAGTGTTTAGACTGGCACTGGCATTTTCAATGATGTCCTCTAGCACTGGGGACCGGGACATTCAGGTATGAACTAAGCCTTGGCACTTCTACGGCACTGCTGCTGTGCCAACACCGGCTTTATATTGGTGGAAGGGTGCGATACTGGCCTACCTCCAGGTTGCATTGACAAGGGATTTAACTGTTATCTTAAACAGTTTACAGGCTAGCCTTTGGATGGTGCTGTTTATTACAGAAAACAAACAACAACCTTGAGTCGCTTGCTTCTAGGGTTTGTTTTGTAATGTGCTAACGCTCCTCAAAAACAGGTTGCATTTATGAAGGGGCACATTAGTATTCTCCACACAGCTCCGTTTACTTTGGATTGAAATGCAGAGAACTGTCATGTTCCCTTGTTTAAGGGGGTGGGGGAACCCACGAGGAAGACGTAACTTCTGGTGGCTGAAAATTCCCCTTGAAGCTCTGTCATCAAACCTCGGTGCCCAAATGATGCAGCGATGAACCTAGAGAGGGAAGAAAGGGAAAGGCACGGGGAAACGACGTCAGAGTGTGCAGTCCCAAATAGGAAATGAAATGGGAAAGGCTGCAGAAGTGGGAAGAAAAGCAAATGTGTGTGTGTAAAGTGCTATCAACAGGTCTCTTTCTGTAGAAAAAGCCCAGCAGGAACTCTGTAGCATGATAGGCCACACCCAACAGCAGAAATTCATTAACATATTAGGCCACACCTCGTGCATTCCCTTGGCTTGCCCGGGAGCCCTGCGGCTGCAAGGAGCCCAGGCAAGCTGGCCCCCGATCCTCCCAGGGGTCCCGTGGCCCGCCCACCTCAGAGCCTGGGGGGGGGGGTGCTCTCCAGGCCTTCCCTCTGTAGCCACGCACGCAGAGGTTTTGGCTGTAGTGGGCGTGGCCAACTCTGAAGCCAGCCGGAACTCCGTTCCTGTGCGTTCCCGCCCCAAAATAGCCCTGGCTGTCAAGTTGCAACCAACTTGTGAGACCTCAACATGGGGCTTTCAAGGCAAGTGAGGGGTAGGGGTGGTTTGCCATTGCCTTCCTTTGCTGCATCTTCCTTTGTTTTCTCCCTGACCTGGATAGCCCAGGGAAGCCTGATCTTGTTAGATCTTGGAAGCTAAGCAGGGTCGACTCTGGCAAGTACTTGGATGGGAGACATTGAAATACCAGCGGTGGGAGGCAGGGGGTAGGGCTTTCTCCAGCCACCTCTCTGAATATCCTCCAGGCCCTAGTAGGGATCAGTCACCAGAGGCCACCATGACTTCCAGGTGCACTCATGTGTGTGCACATGCACACACATGCACATATGAAAAATACAAAAAAAAACGGGGGGGGAGAGATTGGGCTATACCATGCCACCTTCCTCCCTCAAGCAAATCTTTTTTAAAATGTGTTCCTCCTACTGTGTTCTCTAGCAGAAGACAACCTTGGACATCTGGACACCTGGCCCTTCCATGCTATCAGGGCTGGACTGTCTCCTCGCCGCAGGTAATGGGTTGGACCCCGCAGATTTACCTCCCCCTCCCCAGCAGTGGCACTTCCTTCCCTCATATGAAGGTTCTTGTTCCGGCAGAAGGCTTTCTCGCGTTGGAAGGAAGCGCCACCACCGTGGAACCGGTTTGTGGGACCCAGCCCATGATGCTAGGCTGAAGCGATGGGTCTGATTCAATCTAAGGTAGTTTCAGCTATTTAGGGTGCTGGAACTCTCCTGTCTAAATACCAGCCAGGGCCAACCCTGCTTAGCTTCTGAGATCTGACAATATCAGGCTAGCCTCGGCTATCCAGGTCCGGGTGAACATAGCAGCACATATGGGGAAAGGAAGTGCAAAAGCATCTCTCTGAATCTGATAGTTTTGGATACAGGGAATGGGTCGAGTTGGTGTCTCTGTTTGTGTAAACAACGCAGCTTTCGTATGGCTCCATCTCAGAGATGAGCGACATCTCACCTGCTCTGTCTTAAACTCGGGTCTACGACGTCACACACCCACACACCTGCTGATGAGACTGTTTCCATAAAACACGGTGTCATCCCATCGGTGGTTATGACTGATGTGTGCGGGGGACAGTGAGGAGGGGGTGGAGAGGAGGGGGGGGCAAAGAAAAGGGGGTATGAAAAATGTAACATATGTGGGGCAGTCACAGCTTGTCACTATTAGCTAAATCTGTTCCTCAAAGAACACTCTGGTATTCTATCACATTGTCAGCGTTTGTGTATTTATTCTGTACTGATCAGCGGCATCAGACCCAAAATGTTTTAACAGCCCTCCCCAGCCCCCCCCTCAAAAAAAAACTTATATCGCTAAGGAAAAGCTGAAGCTGTGCTCTTGATAACTTTCAGTCCTGCTGTCCCCAAAACAGTCTGGAATAAAATAAGACCTCTCCACCCTTTGATTGCAATATCAAATAACAGAGTAGAAGAAGAGAGACTGTATACCCCACCCTTCACTACCTGAAGGAGTCTCAGAGCGGTTTACAATCTCCTTTCCCTTCCCCTCCCCACAGCAGACACCCTGTGAGGTAGGTGGGGCTGCGAGAGAGCTCTTTCCAGAACTGCTCTTGAGAGAACAGCTCTTAAAGAACTTGTGACTGACCCAAGATCACACCAGCAGCTGCATGTGGAGGGGTGTGGAACCAAACCTGGTTCTCCCAGGTAAGAGTCCACGCTCCTGTACTGTCCATGGAGGATTGTGCAGCTGCTTCAGCACTGAAAACCTTGAAGTCACCAGACATACACTGTTTTTACAGTGGTCAGTTTCCCACAGTCCATAGCTGGCAAGTAAATATACAAGGGATAAGGGCTGAGATAGCAAGTGATGCATGTACAGGTGTCCCCAGGTTTGAGTATGGAGAGCCCTGCTGCTTAGATAACTGCTTCACCTTCCTTTTGTTCAGCAGTGGAAGCTGGAGATCCAGCAAGCTCTGTACGCATGAGGCTAGGCAGCTCTTTCTCAAGACTCTCAGGCTGGCCTATATTTTACAATTCTTAACGTGCAGGATTTGGGTTTCCATGACTGGACTTTGACTGAGACAGCCACACACCAGATGGGAGGGAACCTCATTTCCCCAGTCAGGCCACAGTGCTGGGGGCCAAGGGCCGTCAGCCTCCCCCTCCCATACTGTTTCCCCAACCTGAAACAGCTCAGGAGAGGGTGCAATTTGCCCAATGGGGGGCACTGCACCCAGACCACTGTGCTACATGTGCAGCTTCCCAATGTGGCAAATAGCTCTCCCCTGCCCAGAGCTTTGGCTCAGGTGAATGGCACCTGAGAAGAAGGCCAATTGCCTTTTGTTTTTTTTTCCCATCAAGTCACAGCCAACGTATGGTGATCCTGGAGGGTTTTCTAGGCAAGAGACGTTCAGAGGTGGTTTTCCATTGCCTACTTCCGCTTCACTGGTATTCTTGGGTGGCTTCCCATCCAAATACTGAGCAGGGCTGACCCTGCTTAACTTCCGAGATCTGACAAGGTCGGGGTAGGCTGGGCTACCCAGGTCAGGGTCAGTTGCCTTTGGACTTGCATAAACCGGGAGGTTTGGAGTTTTCTGATGAGAACTTCAGAACAGCCTGGGGACCCAAAGAAGAACTCCAGCAGAATCAAAGCAAAAAGATCAAGGTCCACAGAAAAAGCACTTTGAAGTGTTCAAAAGCCAGGACTGAGTACAGCAAGGGAACTGGACTCACGGTAGGCGGCAGCAAATCAGGAGCATCCACACTGGTTATATTCCACCGTGACTGATCTGCTATCGCTATGCAATATTATTACGGTAACTAGCGCTTTATGATTGACTTTATAATTGCTCTGTTTTATGTGTTTTAACTTTTTACATAAGCCGCCCTGAGCCTGCTTTGGCGGGGAGGGGAGGGGTGGGGTATAAATAGAATAAATACATAAATGAGTTCCCATTACTGAGCACGCACAGATCTATTGCAACTCTGATATACGGACAATAATAGCAGACAAAAGCACTGACCTTCTCAGGCTGAGAGAGAGGTGGGGAATTCAGGAGCAATGAGCAGACAGCTACCTAATTGGCTGGAGAGCAGGTGGAGGCATTCCCGATGTAGAAAAACTTCCAAACAGGGAAGAAGAGAATAAGAGATTGGATTTATAGCCTGTCCTTCACTCGGAGTCTCAGAGCGGCTTACAAGGTCCTTTCCCTTCCCCTCCCCACAACAGACACCCTGTGAGGTGGGTGGGGCTGAGAGAGCTCTTTCCAGAACTGTCCTTGAGAGAACAGCTCTGACAGATCTGTGGCTTGCCCAGGGTTATCCGGCAGCTGTAAGTGGAGGAGTGGGAAATCCAACCCATTTCTCCCAGATTAGAGTCCGTGCACTTAACCACTACACCAAACTGGCTTGGGACATGGAGGAATGTCAGCGGTTGTTTCCGGCGCTAGGAACATCGTGTATAGCACCACCTTGATGAAATACCTTGAATGAAGCATCATGTGAGAACCTTCCATACGCCATTGAGTCAGTTTTTCCACTGCGCCAGAAAACGTCTCCCCATTTATCATGCTCCAAGAATGTGTCTGGAGACTGCCATTGTGCTTCTGTAGCTATTGCGTGGTTAGACTTGCCACCTCTGCTCCTGGCTATTCTTCTGTCAGCTCACCTCCTATTACTCTATAAAGCAGCTGAAAATAGGTGCCTAGGAGTGCGGCAGGTCACGGGCTCATGATGGAAGGCGGCAGAGATCGGGGCCAACACAATGGAGGACATGGCCCTACCCGCACTGTGTTCATGCCCCAGAAATGACAGCTTTCCATTGGGAACCACAGACTCCAAGGCTGTGCATCGCTTCAGTCTTTCAGTCTCTATGGAAATACATTATTTACATCCCTCCCTGCCATCTGCCTTGGTACGTGACAGATTTGCAACACGGTATACAATTTATTGTCACAGATTGTGGCAACGACTAGTTTCTGAAGCTTATGACCTGAACCAAATGGGACAAACATACCGTTTTTCTAGCTGGAAGAGACCCAGGCTCATTTAGACGGGTATCCTAACAGCGCCATTCAGAGACTTCCAGGAGGCCCCAAAACAGGACATTAAGGCGACAATTATAGTCTTAGATGCAATGTTTCTTCTTCATCTCTCAGGATGGAATTCCTCTTCTAAATTGGTCGCTTTTCCATCACATGAAAGCACCATCTTACAAAAAAAGAAAAGGGGCCTTTCTGCAAAGCCATTGTCTTATTAATATACCACTTAATGCAAATGGGGTCATTAACATTCATAGGATTAATCAACTAAAATTTCTTTAATCAGGTGGCAGTAATAATTTGATATACCGACAGAGCTTAAAAATATCCAATATGGGTCTATTAGCACGAAGAATATTAAAAGGTGCTACACCAGATTTCATTTTGATAATCATGAGGACTAGAGGTAACCCGCCGGAAATTATTCATCCTAATCCATAAAGTGCTATGACACAAACTCATATATAAGGCTTCATTCAGTGCATAAATCTGTTTCTCCTAAAGATGGTGTCCACCAGTTAAACCAGAGGTGTCGAACTCATTTGTTACGGGGGCCGGATCTGACATAAATGTCACTTTGTCGGGCTGGGCCCTGTGTGCCATAAACATGACGCCAGGTACCGGAAATAGAAATTGTAGAAAAGACAGCAGCTGGTAAGCTCCGACTTGGTGTATCCTCACTGCAAGGCCCCATGGATTGGGAGGGGGCTGCAAGGAAAACCCGTATGGATGGACTGGAGAGCCAGCGGTGCGACACTGGGCAGACATTCCCACACTTCTTGACTGCTGCAGATGAGGTTGTTCCGCCACGCTGAACCTCTCTGTGCTCCTAACTACTACACCAAACTGCTCTCAACAGGTACCTTGAGGTAGATGGGGCTGAGATGAGAGAGTTCTGAGATAATATTGGATCGGTGCAGTCTAGTTCCTGAGCATCTTCAGCAAGATATGGGGTCAGTTTATCACCACACAGCAATAGAAAGACTCATGCACCAGTGCTAGAGCACCTCTTTTTCACGTGACCAGGGTCAAGGTGCGTCAGCCCCTTTAATACTCCTTATGGTAGAGAAAAGCAGGGTATAAAACCAACTGTTCTTCAGATCTTCCATCCCTTTGGTGCCTTTAAACTGTGCATGCTTCTTTCCAATGTCCTACAGTGCTCTAATAGCTGATAGATGTTTGAGGGGATCATGTGTGTACATAAGGTATCCTATAATTTGCAGTAGACGTCAAGCATCACATGCCTGCCATCCCAGCAAATAAACATCTATATCACATTTATATTGGCACTACAAGAGACCTGGTCAGAAACCCAAAGCGAATGTGTCATAATTTGCAAGAGAGTTATCTTCCACTATTGTCTCTTTGGGGAGAGGAAAGGCAGGAATGGTTTTTATCTGGGGAATCCCCCTAATTCCTTTTTTTGGTTTGCCGAGGCCCAACAGGGCTGGCTCCAGGTGTCTGGGTGCCCTAGGCAGGACAGCCTGGGGTGCCCCCCCACTGGGGATACCAACCTCCCGGTGGGGCCTGGAGACAGGGGTGGGGGTGGGGGTGGAGCGCTGGCTTTCCTGGAGGCTCTGCGGCTGCAGGACCCCAGGAAAGCCGGGAAGGGGGCGGGGGGGGTCTAGCCGCTGCCCCCTCCCTCCCAGCGCCGGCTTTCCTGGGGGCTCTGCAGCTGCGGAACCCCTAAGAAAGCCGGGAAGGGGGCGGGGGTCTAGCCGCCGCCCCCTCCCTCCCAGCGCCGGCTTTCATGGGGGCTCTACGGATGTGGGACCCCGAGGAAAGCCGGGAAGGGGGTGGGGGTCTAGTGGTGGTGGCGGCGGCGGGTGCCCGGTTAGGGTGGCGGGGGGGCACTTTTCGGGGGGGAGTGGGGTGCCATTTGGTGCCCCTGAGGCTGGCGCGCCCTAGGCGAGCGCCTAGTTCACCCTATGGGTGATCCGGCGGTGAGGCCCAATAAAAGTGGAAGAAGTCTGAAGAATTTCAGAGGGTCATGTAAAAGGCCGCCGAGAGCCAGGTCTGTGGATCACTGTCTGTTTACAGGATGGCTCTGCTTAGGTTATATCAGGCACACCCAACATTCATACAGGCAGGGCTTTTTTCTTTTTTGAAAAAGAGGTGCCGGAACTCTCAAGAGGGAAATGAAGTTTTCAATCTGTATACTGAAAACTCATGAACTTTTAAACATTTTAAGAAGAATTTTGTCGAAGAGGTTCTGGAACTCTGTTCTGGCATGTCTCCCCCCCCCAAGCCCCACATGATCATGCCTGTTGGCTCCACCCCCTCCCTATCAATATTCAGCATAAATTGTGAAAGAGATGCCTACATACTGTGTCTCTGTGCATGCAATTTATAGCATTGCCTTTTGCAGGGTCCTTGGTTGTGTATAGAGGGCCTGTGTGCTACGAACAGTAGAGATTTACGGGTTTAGGGAGGACAAGGGGTGATGCGGCAGAAGAAAACCACAAGAGACCAGTATTTGGTGAAAATATGGCCATAGCTTTATTCAGTGCAGTCAAAGGAGCCCTGGCACAGCATGGGGATGGATCCAACTGATAACCACACCCCCAGCCCACCGGGTACAACCGTGGAGTGGCAAGACCCAAAATCCATATAGGCATCAGCCACTGCATGGTCCCCATGCCACCTAGTGGTGGAAGCCAGCTGGCAGCCCCCGACTGGACATGCGGCTGAGTGGCTCCACCCCAAGACCCCTTCAGGGAGTCCTCAAAACGGAGGAAGGCAGGTGCACCGGCACGACCTCCCCCCCCCAAGATCCCAATGCCCAAAACTGCCCAAGCTGTGACAAGAATGGAAGTAAACATAACATACAACATCCCATAAAACCTGAAATTCAAAAAAAAACAAAAACAGGGAGGGAAGGTGGGAAAGCCGATGAAGTCATGCTGAGGGCGAGCTGGCTGCAGTGCTGGGCTTAAGCAGCCACTGGGGCAACACTGCCCCTGCCCATTCCAGCTACTGCTGCTGACACTGCCAGCCAGCCCATCCAGCCGGCCCTGTCCCTATGAGCCTGCAGGCAGCACGAGGCTGCAAACTACACTCCTTTGCCTCAACCCCCCCCCCCCCGAACTGCGATGGACAGCTACCAGTAAGTTGGGGCTGTATTTTGGTGAAACTGACACCCCTAAGCTTGGAGCCTATATAGGGCTGCCAATCTCCACATGATGCCTGGTGTGCTCCTTGGCATTACAACCCCAGATTGCAGAAACTATTTCCCCTGGAGGAAATGAACACTTTGGAGGGTGGTCTCTATGGCAGGGATGTTAGACATGTGGTGCGGGGGCTGGATGAGGCCCCCGGAGGGCTTCTATCAGGCCTGCGGCGGAACTTCTGCTTCTTCTTCCACTTCTGCTGCTGCTGAGTCATGGTTGCAGCTTACAGATACACACCTGAACAGCGTACTCAAGATTGCAACAGCACAGACATTTGGATGCAATAATTCAGAGCAAGAGGTGTCAGTGATCAGATACTGTTAAATAAATAAAATATTGCAAGAGTGCTGATGTTTTAAGCATGATTTTATTTTAAGTAAAAAAATCCCATTTGTGTTTGTGTCCTTTATGAAGTTTATATCTCTGCTACCTGGCGTTAAATTGTATGACACACGTGGCCCGGCCCGACAAGGTCTCATTTTATGTCAGATCCAGCCCTCATAACAAATGAGTTCGACACCCCTGCTCTAATGCATCACATCCCTGCTGAGCTCCCTTCCTGCCCCAGACTCCACCCTTCCTGGGCTCTGCCCCCAAATCTCCGGGATTTTCCAACCCAGACTTGGCAACCCTAATCCCCTTGGCTCTCGGGCCGCTGTGGAGGCTTTTCTCTGTTGGGGCACTCTGCTGCTAGCACTGAAAAGCATTGATCCTGTGCATACAGTAGTGCTGTGGAGGAAGCGAATGCCGCACTGGAGGAAAGTGTCCTCAGAAGCCAGAGAGAAGCATGAGGGGCGTCTTGTCATGAGATCCAAGCCCTAAGCTCCTTGTTTAGCCTTGGAAATGTTTGTTGTGTTAAAAAAAGATGTGGGCATTGAGAAGAATAAAAGGAGACATAATCAGGCAGGTGCCCCAGAAAGACACTGGTGGTCTTGAGAAAACGTTGCTGCGTATTCTGCAGCTTCCCAAAACGCCTTGTTGCCAACTACTGCACCCCCCAAATCAATCTTCTTTAGATTTCCCAAGCAACATCCAGTCTGTGAAGTGGTGTACCTTGGCCACAGGCAGGTGGGAGCATCGTACGAAGACCATATTAAGCAAGCACCTTTAGTTGTATAAGTGCCATCAAGTAGCTTTCGATTTATGGTGACCCTATGAATGAACGACTTCCAAAATGTCCTGCTGTCAACAGTCTCACTCAGGTCTTGTAAACTGTGGGCTGTGGCTTCCTTGATTGAAAAGAGCAAGAGTCCAGTAGCACCTTAAAGACTAACAAAATTTGTGGCAGGGAATGAGCTTTCATGGGTCACTGCTCAGTTCTTCAGAAAGCTCATCTCCTGCAACAAATGTTGCTGGTCTTTAAGGTGCTACTGGACTCTTGCTCTTTTCTACTGCTACCCACCTTGAGCTATCTTGCTAGATTCAATTTGTCTCATGTTGGGTCTTCTTTTCCCGCTGCCTTCAACTTTTCCCAGTAGGGTTATCATGTCTTACCCATCTGCCGGGTCGGGGTTCCTGGCTTGGTTCCGGGGCCTTCTGGCACATGCGCCACAATGACATCACCCAGAAGTGATGTCATCATACTGGGACTGTTGTACAGAGGATGCTCTAGCATTTGCCTAAAACCTTTATGGTCACCACAGAGTTTTTAGCCAAATGCTAGAACGCCCCCTGTGCAATGCACCTGGTGTGATGACATCACTTCCAAGGGACATCATCACACCGGGCATGTTGGGTGCCATGGGGCTCTTCGGGGGCAGGGCTCCCCCACCGGCCAGCTGGCTGGTGGCAGATTGGGGCCCTGAAATCGGGGGGAAACCCACCCCCTATCAGTGGTCGGCAAATGTATTTTTTGTCTTTTTCAGTGAGTCTTATCTTCTTATACTAATAATGTGACCAAAATATGATAACCTCAGCTTAGTAATTCTAGCTTCTAGAGAGAGGCCAGGCTTGATTTGATCTAGAAACCACTTATTTGTCTTTTGGTGGTCCACAGCAGCTATAAAACTTTCATCCAACACCACATTGCAGATGGAACAACTTTCTTCCTGTCAGCTTTCTTCAATTGTCCAGCTTCCACACCCATGCATCGTAATGGGGAATACCATGGCATGAAGCGCCGTTGCCTTGGCTGCTTGGTTGATCTCAGATCCTAACGCTGAAGGATCTTCTCTAGCTCCTTTGTGGCTGCCCTCCCCAGTCTCAGCCCCCTCCTGATCTCTTGGTTGCCGTCTCCCCTTTGGGTTGATGATGGAGCCAAGGAACAGGAGATCTTTAACAATTTCAATTTCTTCATCGTCAAAGTTGTGTAATTCTTCAGCTGTCATTACTTTTGCCTCCTTGACGTGTAGCTGTGGAACTAAAAATCAGAGGGTGGGGAGAAGAAAAAACGAGATTTTAGAAAAACCATCATGCCCATCTATGGCCTTCTTACTCAAGATTCCATCCACTTCTATTCAGCTGTTTTCTGTTTGCTGTAGCATTTTGTTTTCAACCTACTCCGATGACGGTATCCAAAGGGGAAAAAACTGGCGCTTGCCCAGACATGATAGACAATTGCGGCAGGTGGGAGTAACTTATGCTGTCAGTGTTCAATTAGCACTGAGTTAAACTAAATGTCTTGTGAATATTTCATAACAATCTGGATGCCTCCTATGTGAACTCCCTGGCTTCTACCAAGCCCTTTCTTTCCCAAAACGGCATGACGCGTAATTAAGCTGGGATGAAGGACCAATCAGGCATGTTTGAGTACCTGTTTTTGGAAGCGAGATATTCTGCCTTTACATAGAAACAGCCAATTAATTCTTGAATATCAGTTGGGTGTTTCTTATTTCTTCCGTAGCTATCATCACTGCTGCTAAATTATGTGCCACCACTAGGCTTGCCGGGTCCCTCGCTGCCTCCTGGCAAACCCGCACTTTGTCTGACCGTGTAACCCCCTAGCTAGGAATGGAATGAGCCAGGAAGGGGTGGAGCCTTTAGATGCAGGAGGGTACAGACTGTGGGTGGAAAGCAAAGGAGAGAAGCAAGACTGCCCTGCTGGGGAGCTTAAACCTTAATCAAGTAACTGTGATTTGTGTATGGAAACTGTTAAGGGAGGGAGACTTTTGTTCTGAATTGTAAATTTTAGAATTATTGTTTCAGGGCTGTGCTATCTAATGGGGAGTTCATTTGGGACCCTCATCTTGGACGCTGGCATGCAGAGTGTTAGAAGATAAGAACATAAGAGAAGCCAATGTTGGGTCAGGACAACGGCCCATCCAGTCCAACACTCTGTCACACAGTGGCCAGAAATACCAGGTGCCATCAGGAGATCCAGCAGTGGGGCCAGGACACTAGAAGCCCTCCCACTCTTGCCCCCTCCCCCAAGCACCAAGAATACAGTGCATCACTTGCCCCAGACCGAGAGTTCCTATCTGTACCTTGTGGCTAATAGCCACTGATGGATCTCTGCTCCATATGTCTATCTAATTCCCTCTTGAAGACGTCCATGCTTGTAGCTGCTGCCACCTCCTGTGGCAGTGGAGACTTCCTGGGCCACCAACCAGAGGAAAGAGATGGACTTTGGGGGTGGCAAGCTACAAAGGAGGGAAAAGTTAATTGTTTGGACTTTAAAAGATCCCTGTTCCATTGTGTTACTAAGTTCTATGTTTTTGTGACATGATATGATGCGGTGGCTCAAGTGGTTAAGATGCTGAACTGCAGGCTGTGGAAGGTCAGTAGTTCAGCAGTTCGAGACCCAGGCGCCGCATGACGGGGTGAGCTCCTGTCTCTAGTTCCAGCTCCTGCCAACATAGCAGTTCGAAAGCAAGAAATTGTAAGTAGATAAAGAGGTACTACTTCGGTGGGAAGGTAACAGCGTTCCGTGCACCTTGGTGTTTAGTCATGCTGGCCACATGACCATGGAAATGTCTTCGGACAGCGCTGGCTCTTCGGCTTTGAAACGAAGATGAGCACCGCAACCCTAGAGTCGGATTCGACTGGCTTTCGAGCAAGGGAACCTTTACCTTTACCTATGATGTTAAGTGAAAAGTAGACATGTTTTATTCTCTTTGAATTATTGCAAGATTCATTCCAAGTTCTGCCACACAGAACCCACAAGCTGAGGTTACATTGGCACCTGAAATGCCAGTGGGAAGAAATGGGGTGGGGGGAGAATTGGGGAGTGCGCCAGCATTCCATTGGCACACTGACACACTTCCAGACAAACCTGGAAATGACATCATAGATACTTGAGCATCTGTGATGTCATTTCCAGGTTTTACCAAAGAGTTTTTGAAAATCCAAGATTCTGGTGACGTCACTTCTATTTTCCCCCCGGAAGTGATGTCAGCATGCTGTGTTCCTTCTCACTTTAGAACAGGGCAGAGGGCAAACTCATCGGTCTCGGTGATGTCATTGCGCCGGGCATGTTGGGCACAACAGGGCAATTCAGGGGCAGGGTTCCCCTGCTGGCCAGCTGGCTGGTAGTGGACTGGGCCCCCTGAAAGCCAGAAAAACCCTGCCCCCATCCGGGAGCAACCCTATTTATTTATCCATTCCACTGATTACTTTGGAGGGTGTGTGACTGGTCCAACATCACCCAGCAAGCTTTCATGGCAGTGAGGATATTTTGACCAGGGTCTCCCGGATCTAGGGCTACCAACAACTTGGAGGGGGAAAGTCTTGCCTCTTCAACAGAGGCTTAATGTGTGCAAATGGGCGGCTGATGCTTTTAAAACATGGAAACGAGTTCATTTACCTTTTTAAAAAGTTAGGCAAAGCTTGTGCTAATGATTCCATTTACCCTGGAAGCCTAGGGTCATCTTACAGCTAAAGAGACGTTTCAACATTTGAGAGCCAGGACGGCATTGGGGGGGACTACAGTGCCAAACTAGGCTGGCCCACCATCGAAGCCCCGCTTGTTATGAAGTTCACTGGTGGGCCTCAGGTGAGTCACTCTCAGCCTAACCTACCTCACAGGGTTATTGTGAGGATGAATTGGACGGAATGATGTAAACCACTCTGAACTCCTTGTACTAAGTAAATAAGCATATATAACATCGAAAGACAAATAAAGCAAAGGAGCAGCAGCTTAAACAGAGGTCGGTTTGGAGCTGCGTCCACACTGATGGCATGTGACCAGTAGGCAAAGTTTTGCAGTGTTGCTCAATTTGCCCATGACTGCTGCAGGGTGAGAGGGCCTTGCCAACAAATGCCATGGAGGACAGGTTTATCAATGGCTACTAGCCACGGTGACTAAAGGGAGCCTTCACACTCAAAGGCTGTAAAACTCTGAATCCCAGGGCCAGGAGGCAACTCCAGGGGAAGGCCTCGGCCTCTGTGCCCTGTTGTTGGGCCTCCAGAGGACCTCCTTGGCCACTGTGTGAGGCAGGACGCTGGACTAGACGGACCACTCGGCTGATCCAGCAGGGCTCTTCTCATGTTCTTATAACACTGAGATGAAATCTAACAGGGACACATTCTTGGCTCCCATATTTTACAATATTGTTGTTTACTGGCAAGTAGTCAATGGACAACGGATTGCGATTCTATGAACACTTTCCTGGGAGTGGGTCCCATTGAATTAAATGGGACGCTTCTGGGTAGACCCGCTTAGGATTGCTCTTAGCGTGTGATTGGTCGACTGACCACAATCAGAGTGGCGCCACCCACAACCCTCCCTGAGCAGTCTTCTGTTCCCTCCTTTGCACCAGCTGCTGGCGGGCCATATAAGAGTCCTGGAGGGGCCGGTTCTGCCCCCGGGCTTTCTGTTTGCCACCCCTGCTGTAGGGTTTTCAAGGCAAGAGACAATCAAAGGTGATTTGCCGTTGCCTGGCTTGGTGGCCTCCCATCCACGTACTTGTTGGAGTGAGCAACCCAAAAGGAAACTGTACAAATTGCACTTATATCATATCATATATTAATGTTGTAAAATCTTATTGCACTATGGCGTAACAATATTTTTTTCAATTATACAGAAGAACAAGAAGTCTTCTACATAGCAAGATGATGATGATGATGATGATGATGATGATGATGAAATTCTCTGGAGTAAATCATGTTTCATGGACCACTTTTTCCAAAGGACCATACAAAGATGCCTCTCCTTATTCCATAGAATGTAACTCTTTCAAATGAAGTAATTTACAAAATCCAATTCATTATGTGTATTCATTCTTACATCAACGGGCCAATAATTACAATCATGCCTTCTGTATAATTGAAAAAATATTGTTATGCCATAGTGCAATAAGACTTTACAATATTAAGATATGATATGATATAAGCGCAATTTGTACAGTTTCCTTTTGGTCTTCTTATTGTCATATGTGACTGTGACTCTCCTATGGTTTTCTGGAGTGAGCAACCCAGCATGCCTGGACATTGGGGGGGACGGGCGCTATGTCATGCTAAGCATGTATAGGTGTGAATTTGTTTGCAGCCATCTTTTGAATGGAACAGAGGCCCTTTGGGCTGTGGTGCCAGGTGTAAGGAAGTCTTTTCTTAGACAACTTCCCATCACAGCCTCTTAAGAGGAAAAGTGATCCGCCCACATCTGGCTGATGCAGTCAAGAGCTGACAATGCAAGCTACAAAGCAGATGTCCTGGAATTCAAACTGATTTCCTACCAAGGAGATGGAGGTGACCTTCTGAAGAATGCAAAACAGCACTGGGTCTCTGAGGATCGACATCATAACAGGAAGTCCTTCCACATTAGCCACATGGACCTCAAGAGTCTCCCAGATGGTTGCTTCCTGCACTCCAGGTGCGTAACTGTTGCATACATCCAGAAATGTGACGTGACCATAGAACCAATTCATCCTAACAGGAGCAGGGGAGAAAGTTGCCCCGGGAAATGTGGGGCAGTGGGGTGTAGTGTTTAGAATGCTGGACGTGGATCCGGGAGGACTGGGTTCAAGTCCCCATTCTGCTCTGAAATTGGCTGTGTGATTTACATGCTGTGAAAGGACTTTGGGTCAGAGGTGTGTCTGTGTGTCCATAGTGGGAACTCAGTTCCCAGGCGCACAGGGCTTTGATTTGGATCAGGAAACTTACACACAGATTTCAGATTCCAAGCACAACTGTTTAGGATAGAGAAAAAGAAAAGGACAGAAACTCAAAACGTGGGATACAAGAAATTTGATTGTTTGAGGTGTCTCCAGTCCTTCCAAGCAAGTGAACAATTTGCCAGATTATGGAATTACAAAATCTGGAAGATGCAAAAACACATCCCTTCACAACCACTGTAAAGTACTGGGTTCCATACATCAGGACTCGGACCACAACATAGGCAAAGACACGTTTATTGGTACTTTACATCAGGAACACCAACTAACGGCCGGGTGGCCAACTATATACAGTTAGGATGGGAACGCCCCAATGTTCTATTGGTGTATTCAGATCTCCTGCCAAAGACCTTATTGGCTCCTTACTTGGGGTTTCAGGAGCCTAGTCCCTATTGTCTTCGGGATCGAAGCTTGGTTGCCTCTGGCTGGCACCAGCCCCAGGTCTCAGGACATAACAACCACTTCCTCAAGGAAGGGCATTCCACTTAACACATCCTGGAGATCAACCTGTAGAAACCAGGTTCTAGTTAGCGAAATGCAGAGATCTGAGTGCCGTGAAGAAAAGTGAGTTGCTGAACAAACAGCTCAGCATATTAACTAGGAAAACCCACCTCATGTCTTCTTTGAACAAGCAGGGCACACATTTAATAAAATGAAATGAGCTGTGCACAGTACTTTTACAATCCTTAAATCATTTAGCTTGGAAATAATTTTCTCAGTTGGATCACTAAACCTGAAATGAAGTTTGCTTGTTTGTTTTTGCAAATGTTGGGAATAAAACATTACGATATTTTGGATTTTTGATTCCAGTTGTCAGTATGTATTCTTTTTAAAAGATACTTTTAAAAGATGCTTTGTGTTTGTTAATTATTTTGATTTTGTCAAACAACAAATATGAAATCTCATAACTTTGAAATGGCAAATACTATCCAATTATTGGTGTACAAGCAGGGGCTGTGGCTCAGTGGTGGAGCATCTGCTTGGCATGCAGAAGGCCCCAGGTTCAGTCCCTGACATCTCCAGTTAAAAGATCTGGCAGCAGGTGATCTGAAAGACTTCTACCTGGGACCCTGGAGAGCTGCTGTCAGTCTGAGTAGACAGATACTGACATTGGTAGACCAGTGGTCTGATTCACTATAAGGAAATTTCATGTGTTCATGTCAACTGTCAAATATAGTCCAATATGACTGCATGTTTTCTAGGAGATGCTAAGTGCCATTGCATGTCAGCTGAGCATACGAGGCAGCCTTATAACCCCCAACTAACCCAGTACCGCCTTCACTGCTCATTGTCGAACACAAGTGCATGTCTGCTAAGAAAAAGAACATGCAGTTGAGTTGCAGTCAACTCATGACAACCCCATCCACAGGGTGTTCCAGGCAAGAGATGAGTGGAGGGACTTAGGTTTGCCAATCTCCAGGTGGTACCTGGAGATCTGCCATTGCCTTTCTCTGCATAGCAACCCAGGTCTTCCTTGGTAATCTCTCACCCAAGCACGAATTGTAGCCGATCCTACTTAGTTTCCCAGCTCTGATGAGCTTGGGCTAAGCCGGGCTATGCCTACTGCTTGTGTGTCTGCCAGCAGAAGCTGAAAGCCATTGCATGTCAGGTACCAAACACAGTCAAATGTAAAGCACAACTGCTCGTCAGATGTCATAATCAGCACGCATCCAGAAGTCCCTGGTGTGAGCCTGTTTCCTGCCGCAAACTCATTTTGGCGGCCTCAAGTTCTTAGCCTCTGTCCCTCAGGTTGGATTCAGCCCACTGTTCCTGTGGGCACAAAAAGTTCTGCCCATGGACCATGATTTTCTTGGTGCCCCCTTCCACCTGAAATGTCCCCCGAAGTCTTTTTCCAGGGAGTCAGAACAGGATTTTAGGGGGCATTTTAGACAGCCATGGGAGGGGGAGCTGAGGAAGTTGCCCTTGGCAGGTGGAGGTCCTTGCTCCTGTGGAAACACTTGGCTGGCTAATCAAGCCGTTCATCTGGATTACGGCAATAATTATACTGAACTAAAGGTCCTGCAAGCCCTGACCTGAATGACCCAGGCAAACCTGATCTCATTAGATCTCAGAAAAGCTATGAAGAGTTGGCCTGTGTGAGTGCTTGGGTTGCTACGCAGAGTAGGGGCACCAAACCCAGGTTGGGAAATACCCAGAGATTTTGGGGATGGAAGCTGGGGACAGTGGAGTTTGGGGAGGGAGCTAGGGTTGCCAATCTCCAGGTAGCACCTGGAGACCTCCCACTATTGAAATTGATCACCAGGTGACCAAGATCAGTTCCCCTGGAGAAAATGGTTGCTTCAGAGGACGGACTCTACTGCACCTTGCTGAGATCCCCCACCCATACCCCACCCTCTCCAGGGTTCACATCCAAAATCTCCAGGTATTTCCCAACCCAGACTTGGTAACCCTGGAGGGACCTCAGTGAAGTATAACATGCCACAGTCTTCAGTTTTCAAGGACACAGAATGATAACCACCTTGGTTTACCCAACGTAGGGTACTTATAACCTGGGATCCCTTATGGGACCCAGCCCTTTCTGCCTTTAATTGTCTAATGCCAGGGCATCATTGTAATAGCTGTGTGATGTAGTTTGATTGCCATCAGGGCTATTTTTGGGCAGGAACGCACAGGAACGGAGTTCCGGCTGGCTCCCAAGTTGGCCATGCCCAGCAGGAACTCATTAGCATAACAGGCCACACCCAACAGCAGAAACTCATTAGGATTGGCTGCATTAGGGGTGTGTGGCCTAACATGCAAAAGAGTTCCTGCTACACAAAAAAAGCCCTGTGTTTTGACAACAAACAAGGTAAACAGATTAAGAAGCAAAAGGTGAGTGTGGCTGGATGACCACACTTCTGGTAGAATGGGGGTGTGGCCTACTATGATAATGAGCTGTTATTAGGGGTGTGGCCTGACATGCTAATAAGTTCCTGCTGTTGGGTGTGGCTTGTTATGCTAATGAGTTCCTGCTGGGCTTTTTCTACAAAAAAAGCTCTGATCGCCATCATTTAAGTTTATAGTTTTAATCTTGATTTTATTGTTTTATTTCAATGTTGTAACTCACCCTGAGCCCACTTGCAGGAAAGGCGGGATAGAAATCGAACCAAATAAATGTATCAATCAATCAATCAATCAATCAATCAATCAATACTATAGAGGCCGCCCTCCAGAGCAACCATTTTCTTCAGGGGACGAATCTCTGTCATTTGGAGATCAGTTGAGATTCTGGGAGATTTCCAGGCCCTACCAGGAGGTTGGGAACCTTAATGCAGCGACAGGCAGTGGCAAACCATCTCTGCTCGTCTCTTGCCTTGAATGCTCGATGGGGTTGCCACAAGTCAACGGCGACTTGTTGGCACGTTCCACCACCAAAGGTATTTCAACGATGGCAAAATAATCCCGCAATCGAACAACAGTGCTGAGATTCCAAGACAATGGGATGTGAAGTAGTTGAAGCTCATGATCCAGATGGTAAGCATTGTTTTTGTTATTATTATCAAAATAGCCACACAGGAGGAATTCTGCTACAGCTTTGGAGATCACTGTTTTCCCCATCAGCCAGGGAACTGAGGCCAAAATGCAGCAATACTCCAGGCCACCCAGTGAGTTTATAACCGAGCAAGAATTAGAATGTGGGTCCCACTGGCCCAAAGTCCTTTATTGGTCTGCTCAGGCTTAGCAGCGTCAGGGAAGTAATGAGGGGAAATTATTAATAACAGAGCGGCATGCGAGATATCCCTTTCATCCCTTTTATTAAACTCTCTGTTGGTAAAAAGTGAACCAAAATTACCATTTTGAGGTGGGGAGAGAACCAGCCCCACCAATTCACCCGGTGCCCGCAGGTTGCTCCGGGATGCTTTATTACCTTTGTGCTGTCAAAAGTGTGGCATTTTTTCTGAGTGCCTAAGTCTTGGGGGTTGTTGTTAATGCCAATTTAATGGTGCTAAAATGATTAAACGTGGCAGGTTTTTAAATAACGAGGTACAGGAAAGGTGTTAATAACCTCTTAAGAGCTTTCGTAATATTCTGGGCTATCGTAAAAATGTTAGTAATTGGGCCTCTTAACTTTCATCTGCTGTAAAGTAATGAAATTGGGGGTGAGGGTGGGGGAGACACTTTAGCTGAACAGCCAAGCAACTGAATATGCTCTGTTGATGCAGAAAAGAAAGGAAAAGAATGCAAAACTCAAAAGTAAAGCTTGCTGGGATCACATAAATGCCTTACATTTCTAAGGGCAATATGCCCCAAGGAGAAACTAACATCAAGGGAAGTGCTAAAGCCACAGAGTGACTGACTTAAACATGTTCCAACCTCCAGGTGGAGCCTGGACTTCTAGAATTGCATCTGGATCTCCAGTAGGGTTGGCAACCAGTGAGGGAGGGGGGGACTTACTGGGGGGAGCAGAGAGGCCAATTCTATGTACAGTGATGTGTCTATGTCACTGCCCATGTATTTGCTTATTGCTCTAGTATTTGGGCCAAAACTCTATGGTAAATTTGGCTTCTACCATAGAGTTTTTGCCCAAATACCAGAGCGTCGCCCCAATATCCTGGATGTGATGACATGTCACTCCACACTGGATGGATCTCCCTCTTTTTTGGGATAAGTTCCCCCCTGCTGGCCAGTTGATTGGCAGTGGGGAGGTGAGGCCTGGCAGAGGGGGACCCCTGCCTCTACCGGGGGGTTGGGGGGTCAGGTCTGGCAACCCTAATTTCCAGACTACAGAGATCAGTTCCCCTGGACAAAATGGCAGCTTTGGAAGATGGACTGTATGGGCACCACATCCCTACTGAGCTCCCTCTCCTCCCCAAACGCCAACTTCCCCAGGCTCCCACCCCAAATCTTCAGGAACTTCCCAACCCTTAGTTGGCAACCCTTTCCTGCTCTGGATACCCCAGGCTAGCCTGATCTTATTAGATCTTGCAAGCTAAGCAGTCAATCCTGGCTAATATTTGGGTGGGAGACCTCCAGGGAATACCAGGGTCATGATGTGGAGGCAGGCAATGGTAAACCACCTCTGAACGTCTCTTTCCTTGAAAACCCCACCAGGAGTCACCATAAATCATTAAAAAACCATCAAAAAAGATGGAAAGATGGTAACCCTGCTAACTATCCCAGTTGTAGGGGATACCTGGTCTTTACCTTCAGGGCCCACTTGTGGCCCTAACTATCCCTCTGACTCATCTTGACTTCTGGTCAACTATCATGTACTGGGTGACCTGCCAGAAGCACTTCTTTCCCTCTGGGGATTGCTTGAGGCACCCCTAGGACTGATGTATAGTGAGACTTTGCTTTGATAGCAGGCTTTAGAGGATTCAAAGTAGGGTTGCCAGGTCTAGCTTTGGAAATTCCTGGGGATTTGGGGGTGGAGAGTCGGGAGGGTGGAGTTTCAGGAGGAACGTAATTAGGTCAGCCAATTTTCAGGTGGTGGCTGGAGACCTCCTGGGATTACAACTGATCTCCAGGCAACAGAGATCAGTTCCTCCGTAGAAAATGACTGCTTTGGAAAGTGAACTCTATGGCACTGAAGCCCGTTGAAGTCCCTCCCGTCTACAAGCCCCACCCTCTTCAGGCTCCACCCCCAAAATCTCCAGGCAACCTAGATATGTCATAAAGTTCACCCTCTGAAACTGGCATTTCTTTCAGGTGATTTGATTTCTGTAGCGTGCAAATGATCTGTAATTTAGGAAAAAATTAGTGTTACCAAATGCCGTCTTTTAGAGGACACGTCCTGTTTTTTTGGTATCTGTCCTCTTTGGGGCTCTTTTTATATAAACTGATGAAAACATCATGTATTTGTGCTGGAAGGTGTGAAAAAAATGCATTTTTGGGGGTAGAGGGCTGACCTGAGTAAAACTTCAGAGCCAGTTTGGTGTAGTGGTTAAGTGTGTGGACTCTAATCTGGGAGAACTGGGTTTGATTCCCCACTCCTCCACTTGCACCTGCTGATGTGACCTTGGGTCAGTCACAAGCTCTGGCACAGCTGTTCCTGAAAGAGCAGTTTGTGTCAAAGTTCTCTCAGCCCCATCTACCTCACAGGGTGTCTGTTGTGGGGAAGGGAAGGGAAAGGAGTTTGTAAGCCACTCTGAGACTCCAAGTGAAGGACGGGGTATAAATCCAATCTCCTCCTCTCCTCCTCCTCTACCAGGAGGTTTTAAAACTTTTCATCTCTGGGCAGAGAACAGGCAGGAAGGGGGAAGTTCAGCCCACCTTCATACAAATGCTAATAGATCTAGCAGGAGAGATAATGAGCTCTCTCCCTTCTCCAAGCAGGAAACAGAGAATCGGAGGACTTTAGGCTACAAAGGCTCCAGGAAGAATCTCCAGGAAAAGCTTCTCTGACCTGGCCTGACCTTGTCAGTGGGTGGAGAAAAGAGAGGTGATAAAACTCCTAGAACCAAGGAGGAAGGTCTCTTTGGTGCTGAGTCCATCAGAGCAGACTGAACTCTTAACTGAGGTCTGGAGAAGTCAGCCACTAACCACGTGCTGGCCTAAAGAGCTGGAGAAGGCTGCAAGATAATGGCAACCCTGTAGAAAAGACTCCCTCACTTCTGCAGGAGTATACCACATACCATGCAGTTGTGGACAAGTTTACATCAGGACCACATAGCGTAGCATTCAGACAAAAATAAAAGAACATGAAAGACACTGCAGACTTGGCCAACCTGAAAAATCAGCAGTGGCTGAACATAGCTTAACTGAAACAGGACATAGTATTTTCTTCCAAGACACTGAAAGGCTAGACAACACATCCAGTTACAATGTCAGATTACACAGGGAAGTCATTGAAATTCATAAACATAAACACAATTTCAACAGAAAAGAAGAGAGTTTAAAAATAAATAAGGCATGGTTTCCTGTCCTGAAAAACACGAAAGTCTCTACATCTGACAACAGCATTATAGATAAGATTAGAATTTCAACAGCCATTCCACATGCAAAAGAACCTCCTCAGGAAACAATCCATACGCAAAAGAACCTCCTCAGGAAACAGTCAATCCATATACAAAAAAACCTCCTCAGGAAAGCTCCTCTATTAGGATGTTTTACAGCCTGGGGAACTCCTACATGATAATGACTCAGCCCTACCCCACCTTCCTAAGTAGATATAAATTACCTGCCTACCAATTTTCTTCTCACCTTGACACAGAGAGTACTCCATCCTTCTGTGTTATAACTCTGAGGATGCCAGTCACAGCTACTGGTGAAATGTCAGGTCCTACAATGCCAAGACCACGGGCAGACTACCTGGAAAATCTACAATAGCTAATGAACTCCGGCCATGAAAGCCTTCAACAACATAACTCTGTAGAGATCTATAACATCCTAAGCTAAGGAGCCTGTCCTATATTTTAATATCTGATAGGACATGTATAGAGGGAGGGACATAGGAATTGTGTTTTACCCTTTTATTTTGAATCCCTTGCTCAATCTGGTGCTGTGCTAAGAGTATGCTTATAAATGTTTTCTTTTTAATAAATACTTTATAACTTTTGATGCTGGTAGTAGTTCTCTGTACCACATAGACCTCCACCATCTTGGATACACTATTTTAAAAGGAGCACTAGGCAGTAAACGGTCCCCATGGTGACCAGGCACTGGGCAGCAGGAGACACAGAGGCAAGGCCTCAGAACTTGGAAGGGAAGCTGGGAGTCCTGACCCTCCCAGTGGGCAATTTATACAGAAGTCAGGAGGTGTTGGTGGGTTTCCAGAGAGAGAGAGAAAAGCCTCTCTAGGTGTGGAGAAACCCTGGAGGGCAGGATGGAACAGGGCCTGCAGAACAGAGCAGGCCTGTTCTTCCACAGGAGGTTAGGAATATTCCTAGTTAGTAGTAATTATCACAGCTTAAATAGCTGAAGTATTTAAAATGAGATTTGTCATAGTGATCACTTGTTTGAAGTAGTCAGTTGGGAAAGATGTCTTCTGTTTCGCTTTTCAAAATATGGTAAGCCTACTTCAGGCCCAGCCTGGAGGTTGGCAACCCTAGTTCAAAGGGCTTCATATACATTCTCTGAGAAATCTTTTCAGCAGCAGGCCCATGATCCTGGAACAACCTCCCTAGGGAAGGTGCACCTGGACTCCCCTCTTGACGTTTGGAAGCCAGCTAAAGACAGTTTTGATTCATCATGGTTTTGGATTCGTTTTATCCAATGCCATCATTGGCAGGTTTAAAGAGCTGATTATAATTTGTGGTTCTTATGTATTTTATGTTATAAAAATAAGTCTAGCCCGCCACCTAGTGGTGCATGACACTAATGAGCTAGAACTTAAGGTTGCCAGACAATCTTTGGATTTCCTGGCTATACTACACACAATGCCATCTGATAATTTATGGTGATGATGATGATGTACTTTATTGTTTGTTGTTGTTTGCATTATAAGCCTCCTTGAGTCTCTGTAACTGGCTAATAAATATTTTAAATAAACAAACAAACTGCAATTACAACTCTGCAACATAGGCCAATATTATTATGCATGATGGGCACAGGTTATCTGAGGAAGGTCTGCACACGTGGTGGCTCTTCCAAGCTGCATAGATGCCAACCTCCCCGCCCCCCGCATATTATTTGCAGCCCTACTGAAGGCTTTGGACATTGTGCTTGACATCGAAGGAGATGTAAATCAGCAGAGGACTGGCAGAGCTGCTTTCTGTTGTTGCTTGCAGACGCATTTTTAACAAGCCACCCTGTCTGTGCTGCTCACCTTCCGGTTCCAGTCTATTTGTGGAGAGTGAAGCTGGTGTGTACTTTGGAGTCTGACGTGGAGCCACCAAGAAGTTTGCTCACGTTCTTTGACACATGAGATATACAGCATTTAATTAAAAATCGTTCTCTCTCTTCAACAGGTTTGTTTCCCTGGAAAATGTCAAGGAAGACTGGCTGTTCTGCTTCCCTTGCCAGCCACAGTGAACAAAGTCCATTCTAAGCAATTCCACCTTTTCCTTATTTAGAATATATATATATATATATATATATATATGTTTGTCCAGTGTCATCTTAGGGTATACTAAACTGAGGGCCAAAATGGTGGTGGAAAGTGCTGTCAAATCACAGCTAATTTACGGAAACCCAGGCAAGAGATGAACAAAGGTGGCCTGTCTCCCATCCAAGTACTAACCTGGGCTGACTTTGCTTAGTTTCTGAGATCTGACAAGAAACCAGCGTGAGGGCTAAAATACATGGTACAAAATTATGGTTGAAAATCCTGAGCTGGGAAATACCTGGAGATGTAGAGGTAGAGCCTGGGGAGGCAGGTATTGGGGAAGAGAAAGACCTCAGCTGGGTATAATGCTACAGAATACTCCCTAGGTTTGCCAGTCCCCCACTGGAGGCAGATGATTCCCCATCTCTGGGTCCTGCCCCCCACCACTGATCAGCTGGCCAGTGGGGGGACTTACCACAAACAGGAAGGAGGCCCAGGCTACATCTCTGGCAGTGTGGCGATGTCACTTCCAGCATGTGCCGGAAGTGATGTCATCACATCGGCAACATTCAGAGCATCACCAGGAGGTCCCAGTGTGATGATGTCACTTCTGGTACATGCCAAAAGTGACGTTGCCACATTGCTGGCAACATAGGCTGGGCCTCCCTCCTGCTCCTGGAAAGTCCCCCCATCCCCTGCCAGTTGCCAGGAGGGACCTAGCAATCCTAGTCCACCCTCCAAAGCAGCCATTTTCTCCATGGGAACTGATCTCTGTAGTCTGGAGATCAGTTGCAACTCCAGGTCTCTGAGCCCCACCTGGAAGCTGGCAACCCTACATGAGTCAGGACATAGGTTCTCGACCCGACTCATGGTTATATGTTCAAGCAGGAACTCACCTTTAAAAACTCCCAGTTCTCCATTTGACTGCAAATGGAGCCTGGGGAAGGTAGGCTTCCCTCTGGTAGCATTTTCACTCCTGAAAACGCATTTGGGACCCTGTCTCTTCTTCTGGCACCACGTGTCCATCCCAGGGCAGGCAAAGCCAGAAGAAGGTGCAAACAAGACCCCACCCCCTGTGCCATTTCCAGGGGCAAAAATGTCCTGGGAGAGAACCTCAAAATCCCTCCCCCCAGGCCCCGTTTGCAGCCAAACAGAAGAAATGAAAGCTTTTTTAAAGGCGAGTCCCTACTTGAATGTATAGGGTTTCCAGCTTCTGGTTGGAAAATACCTGGAGATTTTCAGGGTGGAGCCTGAGGAGGGCAGGGTTTGGGGAGGGAAGGCAAGGGATTTCAGCAGGGTACAATACCATACTGTCCAGTTTGGTGTAGTGGTTAAGTGTGTGGACTCTAATCTGGGAGAACCAGGTTTGATTCCCCACTCCTCCACTTGCACCTGCTGGATGACCTTGGGCAAGCCGTAGTTCTGTCAGAGCTGTCCTTGAAAAAAGAACAGTTTCTGTCAGAGCTCTCTCAGCCCCACCTACCTCACAGGACATCTGTTGTGGAGAGGGGAAGGGAAAGGAGTTTGTAAGCCGCTGTGAGACTCCACTGGGTAGTGAAGGGCGGGGTATAAATCCAATCTCTTCTTCTCTTCTTCTTCTCCTTCTTCTTCTTCCAAAGCAGCCATTTTCTCCAGGGGAACTGATCTCTGTCACTTGGAGGTCACTTGTAATCCTAGGAGATCTGCAGCCAGTGAGGTCCGCAGTCTGATAATGTATAACCCTAAGCTGAGTTGGGATCTTACATCCTGAATTGCACATTTTGCACTGTGTATTTTGTCCCTAAACCTCGCCTCTTTAATAAAGCCGTGCTTAAACAGGGCTTGTTTATTACCATTTATTTATTTGAAACCTGGATATCTTGTGCTCTCAGTTCAATGAATTCTTAACAATAACCACAATACCACAATACTTAATGGCTAAAGCAGCACAGGCAAGCATTGTAACAATTAAAAGATTTCTGAATAGCAATAATTCTCTTATAACTCAAAAGGAGCAACGTATCTCACGAACTAATCAACAAACAATTAGCAGGCAAATAGCAGATAGAATAGCATGTCACAATTAGAATGAATAGGGACACCCGACAGGAAACTTCAGTCACAATGTAACTGTTGAATAAAAATACTTGTGAGTGATGGATTGTAGAGGCCAAAGGATTGCAGAGACCCACAAGACCAAAATTCAGGAAGGGACCAGTGGGAAAAGGTGAATCTTGATCTAGAACTGGAATTGATCCAGATTTTATTGGGTCTTGTGCCACGCAAATAGTTGTGAGGAGGGCATTCCAAAGTTAGAGCACCATCAGCAGAGAAAGTCCTGCCTCTTGTGTAGACCACCCTGCACTCTGAGCAGGATGCTTGATGACAGCCTCAGTTGGCAGGAAGTTTTGAGCAAGCCAGCATGGTATAGTGGTTAGAGTGTTGGATTACGCTCTGGGAGTCCCAGGTACGAATCCCCATCCTGCCATGGAAGCGTGCCGGGTGACCTCGGGCCAGCCACATACTCTTGGCCTAACCTACCTCACACGATAACTGCGAGGGTAAAATGGAGGAAGCAGAACAGTGTAATGTGCTATAGGTGTCCCTTGGGGAAAGAAGCAAGGTATAAAGGAAGTAAATTAATCTCTCCTTATATATAAAGCTGACTTGGGGTGGCACGATTCCATGCACTCCCATTGGCTGTAAAATGCCCTCCCTCAGCCATTGGCCTGCCAGCTGCCACTCAAGAGTACTCGCATGCCATTGGCCAGATGTTGGGTCTGCTCCTCTTCCCCACCACTTCCCCTTCAGCCACCCTTCTCTGTCAGAATTGTTAGCGAATGGCTTTGTCTCTTGACGAAGACGCTTCTCCTGCTTGCCTCCTCTGTGGGACTTAACTTTTCCCTCAGTGGCTGTTGGTAGGTGTAATGAAATGGCAGTTACCTGTGTTTGTAAGATGGCTGCTTGGCTGCTGTCTGTGGTTGTTTGTTTAAAATGTTCAACCATAAAGTTTAATTGAGCTGTAGTTCCAGAGACGGGCCTGTAAGAGTATCACTCACCGGGTTGAATGGGCCTTCCTCATCTGCTGGACTACATTTCCCAGCCGCCCCAAGACAGAAAAGGGCTGGAAAACAGGGACTGTCCCAACATGCAGGGCAGCATCAATATAGACTGCAGCCCATCCAGGGAGGCCGTCTTCGTTCTACAGAAGGTTAGGAAAGGCTCCTGCTGCCTGTGCTGACCAGGCTGTCCAGGCCACAAGCCAAAGACCTGAGTGAACCCTTGGAGGCAGCAGAAATTCAGCCACTCCACAGTCAGCTAGACTGGGGAATGAATGGAAGTTTCCCTGATCTCTTGGGCTAGAGAGAGAGAGGCTAGAGCAGAGAGCCAGAGGCTAATGTGTAGGGAAAGAGGATGGCGTTTAACCCCTGTGGGTTTATGCCCTGCTGGTTCATAGTGTGTGCTTACTCCGATAGTGTTTGTGTGCCCCATAACTGTAAATAGTTAGATAAATTCTTTTATTTGGGCTAATAATCCGTGTTGTGCTCTTACCACATAGTCTCCCCCGCTCCACACAATAACAAAGGGACAGGGTAGCCCAAGGAGGCAAGGGTTGCCAACTTTCCAGGGATCCCCCAAAGTTTGGGGATTCCATCTCCAAACACGGAGATTCGGCCACAGGGGTCTCACTGTCCCTCTAAAAAGGCAGTGATGATTCAGTGAGTCGTGGCAGTGAATTTAAGGAGTGAAATATGCACACGGGACAAGGGTGGGAGGCAAACAGCTGAGTGGTAAACTGGAGCCCGTTTCGCCACGGTAGGCAACCAAGCTTGGTTCAGACAAAGGATGGAAACTCTGCGGGCCTTTGAGAGGAACTAATTGGGGCCAGTCCTGAGTCTAGTGTTGCCAGCTCCAGGTAGGGAGATTCCTGGAGATTTTCTGGAAGAGCCTATGGAAGCCAGGGTTTGGGGAGGGGAGAGGCCTCAGCTGAACAGAATGTCATACAGCCTACCTTCTAAAGCAGTTATTTTCTTGGTGGGGGGGGGAGATCTGTTGTCTGGAGTTCAGTTGTGATACCTGGTGATCTTCAGGCTCCACCTGGAGGTTGGCTGCCCTAGGCATAGCAGTCAGTGCTTCAAAGCAGGTTCTGCTAGATCCAGGTTCTTGCTGTAGAAGTTGAGTCGATGATTTTGGACCGGTCACAGACTTTCAGCCTAACCTACCTCACAGGGTTGTTGTCCAAGTCAAAAGGGGGAGAAGAGAATGATGTAAGTTGCTTTGGTCCCCATTGCAGAGAAAGACGACTTTTCCTCCTGGGAAACCATTGTTGCCAATCTCCAAGTGAGGGCTGGAGATCACTCAGAATTACAACTGCTCTCTAGATGGCACCCTGGAGAAAATGGTTGACTCTGTGGCAGTCAGGGCTTCAGAGCACGGGAGAGGCTGCAGGTGTGTGTGTTGGGGAAATGGAAAGCTGAAGAGAGAGGGGGAAATAAAGGTAGGTTGGTGACTGGCTGGGAAGGAGATAGGGTTGCCAACTCCAGGTGGGAAATTCCTGGAGATTTGAGGGATGAAACCTGGAGAGGGTGAGGTTTGAGGAGGGCTGGGACCTCAGACAGGTACAATGCCATAGACTCCACCCTCCCAACCAGCCATTCCCTTCTGGGGAACCACTGTTCCCAATCTCAGGAGACGGATGGAAATCACTCAAAATTACAACTGACCTCCAGGAGGGAGGGAGGAGGAGATGCAAAGCTGAAATCAGGGGCAGATAATGGCAGGTTGATGCTTGGCTGGAAAGGAGATAGGGTTGCCAACTCCAGGTTGGGAAATTCATGGAGACTTGGGGGGTGGAGCCTGGAGAGGGTGAGGTTTGAGGAAGGGTGGGACCTCAGACACGTACAATGCCATATCCTCCCTCCAAACCAGCCATTTCCTCCTGGGTAACAATTGTTGCCAATCTCCAGGTGAGGGCTGGAGATCACTGAAAATTACAACTGCTCTTCAGGTAGCAGAAATCAGTTCCTCTGGAGAAAATGGTGGACTCTGTGTCATTATGCCCTGCTGAGGTCACCACAGCACATTGACGCTGAGTGCCCAAGGCCTTGGCACTCTCCCAGACACTCTTTCTAGAGCCGTTGTATTTATTTCCACAACGGGCCTTATTCCTAGTAATTAAATAAACAAACAAGGCTTGTATGGGCCTAACCAGCATCAGGTCATCCAGATGGGAACTGCTTGTATTCTCAGAAGCCAAGGGAAATGACCTGTGAAGGGAAAGGAAGGAACCTTTCCCCTCCAAAGGCCATTTCCTCTGACAGGAGGAAGCCAGTCCTGTGACCAGGTGCGGGACCACCACAGCCTGAAGCAACTTGTGCATCCATATTACAGTAGTCAGATACTACTGACTCCTGCCATAATTTACAATGAGATGAGCTTCTCTTAGGGTTGCCTGGTACCTGGTGGGTTTTCTTCCTCTTCTTTTTCCTCTTCCTCCTCCTCCTCCTCTTCTTTTCCTGAAGGCAGAAAATCTGAAAGCCATCACCCTATATGATGCCAAGAAGGGAAACTGGAGCCCAATTACTTTCTTTCTCTGCTACTTGCCCTGTTCTGACCAGACTCAGCTTGTACATGAGCTGGGGCTATTGGGGGAAGCTGCATTGTCCATCCTCTACTACCGCCATTGACTGAAGTGGAGAACTATTATCAGATTCATAGTGATTATCAGTGTTCCCTCTAAGCTGTGGAATTCTGTGAGCAAAAATTCTACTTTGTGAGCTGCTGGCATTAAAGTTGTAAGCGAGCGATTTGGCTGCTGCATCAATTAGTTTGCTCTGGAGCCATCCTTCCTGAGCTAAGACAAAAATGTGTGAGCCGGCGGCTAAAAAACTGTGAGCTAGCTCACATTAACTCAGCTTAGAGGGAACACTGGTGATTCTACCCAGATGTAAAGATTAATTTGCAGAAGATGGGTGTGTGTGTGTGCCTTCCTTGAAGTATCGGCAAGATCTGAAGTCTCCGTATCGAACCTCATTTTCGATTTCCAGTTTTTCAATTTCAAGTTTTTAAACCAGCTGTAGAAATGAAGAGCAATTTCTAAAGGGATGTCATGGTCAAGTAGAGAAAGAAAGGCTGTCTAGTAAGGTTGCCAACGCTGTTCCGGGGCACCACCCCAAATCCCCATGCGTTTCCCAGGCTGGAGCTGGCAGCTTTATGCCTCCCGTCTTCAGCCATGTGTGCTGATCATGCACGCATCTTAGAGCACTGCTTCCTGAACTGAATTCAATACTCATCAAACAAAAGTCAGTTTGGGTCACGTCACCTATTGTGTGACTTATTGTGAGACCCAGTTTGGTGTAGTGGTTAGGAGCGCAGACTCTAATCTGGGAGAACCGGGTTTGATTCCCCACTCCTCCACTTGCAGCTGCTGGTGTGACCTTGGGTCAGTTGCAAGTTCTTTCAGAGTTGTTCTCTCAGGAGCAGTTCTCTCGGAGCTCTCTCAGCCCCGCCTACCTCACAGGGCATCTGTTGTGGGGAGGGGAAGGGAAAGGAGATTGTAAGCTGCTCTGAGACTCCTTTGGGTAATGAAGGGCGGGGTAGGGATCCAGCTAGAATGTGAGTCCACCTGTCCTTGTAACGGGACAGTAGAATGACTTTAGATGCTGAATTATGATAGAATAAGAAGATGAGATTGGATTTATACCCTGCCCTTCACTCAGTTTGGTGTAGTGGTTAAGTGTGTGGACTCTAATCTTGGAGAACCGGGTTTGATTCCCCACTCCTCCACTTGCACCTGCTGATGTGACCTTGGGCCAGTCACAAGCTCTGGCACAGCTGTTCTTGAAAGAGCAGTTTTGTTAGAGTTCTCTCAGCCCCAGGGTGTTTGTTGTGGGGAGGGGAAGGGAAAGGAGTTTGTAAGCCGCTCTGAGACTCCGAGTGAAGGGCGGGGTATAAATCCAATCTCTTCTTCTTCCTCTTCTTCAGAGCAGCTTATAAACTCCTTTCCCTTCCCCTCCCCACAACAGACACCCTGTGAGGGAAGTGGGGCTGAGAGAGCTCTCTTGAGAGCTGCCCTTTCAAGGGCAGCTCCGACAGAACTATGGATTGCCCAAGGTCATCCAGCAGCTGCAAGTGGAGGCGTGGGGAATCAAACCCACTTCTCCCAGATTAGAGTCTGTGCACTCAGCCACTACACCAAACTGGCTCTCCAATAGCAGGCGAACGACTTGACTGGAGTAGGTCTGATATGCAGAGGGGTAGTAAGTGTGGAGAGATCAGCATTGGCAATGAAACAGGAAACCTAGGTCTCAGTTAAGTCCAGGTGGATGCATCGGAGCTCAAGACCAATCAAGCCTGCTATTGCCATCTGCCTGCTGTTGTCAGCATCTGAAAGCACTTCACTCTCTAAGACAGAAGGACTGATGGCCTCACATTCTAGCTGCATCTGGAGAAGTGAGCAGTCACTCACAAAAGCTCATCCCCAGCCACAAATTTTGTTAGTCTTTAAAGTGCTACTAGACTCTCTTTTCTCCTTCTCCAAGGTCTCAGAGGCACAGCTAGATCTTTCTCAGTGCCTGCTCCCGGAACGATTCTGCTATTCACATATTTATTTATTTTCAGGGCAGGTCACAAGAGTCATATAGAATACATAAAATAATCAAAACTTTAAAGCACAGTAGTTTATAAATAACAATAAAATGCTCATAAAACCTAAAGATGGCAGCCTAATTCTGGGAGGTTCAGGTGCCTCTTGAAGGAAGGAAGCTAAGTCAAGGTGGTCACACGTCACAGCCTGGTGATCTGCTTTATATCAGACCACTGGTTGGGCCTGCCGTGGGATCCTGTGATTCTAAATAACAAGCAAACTCAGGAACTTCTGCCTGTAAAATTCTGCCACTGAGCCACAGCACCTCCCAATAATGTGTGAATGAACTGTACCTTCTTAACATTTCCTTAGTGCTGGTGTTCCCCTGGAGCAGAACACAGCATGCCGTGTATCCATTTGACTCTGACTTTTTGAGAGAGAGAGAGAGAGAGAGAGAGAGAGAGAGAGAGAGAGAGAGAGAGAGAGAGAGAGAGAGAGAGAGAGAGAGAGAGAGAGAGAGAGAATATGAATTTGTGTTCTTTTTCAAGACTCAGGGCAGGGGCATCATGTGGGCAATTCTGGGGAGAGAGGAAAAAACACAGAGCAAGAAGCTCTTTCCCGTCCTCACCCCTACCGTCGGTATATTTAGCCGTGACCTAGAAAGACCATTCTTTTGAGGGCTGAAACTGTGATTCAGACAGTCTGCTGACTAGCTCAGACGTGACCCTCTTGTCTGAGTAGAAACCGCCAACGGTGCCAAATCATAAGCTGATGCGAAAGGTGGGAGGAAGCCGAGAAAACAGCAAACTTCAGCAAATGGGGTGGATTAAAGCAAAACAAAACACACACACACACACACACACAAACCAGCAGCTGATACTTAACATAATTTAGGATGCTCGTGTTATATATTTATTCAGAGCAGGTATTGCCTTCTCCCGCGGCAGAAAGCTATGAAATTGCAGAAGGTGACTGGGCCCCCCCCGGGGGGTGTTGCTTCATGCTTGCCTTTTGCCTGAGCACTAGGATGCTCTAAGGTACCCTTCGGAGGGTCAAATTTCCTTGGGAAAGAGAGAATATTTGTGGTGTGTTTATTTATTTATTTATTCATTTATGATTAGACATCTATCCTGCCCTCCCGGCCAAAGCCGGCTCAGGGCAGCTTACATACAACGCCTACATTTTTTTCGAATACACATAAAATAGAATTAAGAACAACATGTAACAATTAAACAATGCTGAAACCATAATATAATAAAGGGGTAGTAGCAGAATTTCGTAATTTCACAGTGGTAGTTGTTACACAGTTTGCCGTCAGCCCTAAACCTCGGCCTCTTTAACAAAGCTTGTGCTTAAGCAGGGTTGTCTTAGGCGGCTGGCTCAGACTATATTTACAGATCCCAGGATGGGTGGGCAGGGCTCTCCCATGTAATCTGTCGGTTGTTAGTGGTGGCGGCAGCTCCAAAAGCCTGGTGGAAGAAGGTCCCACAGGGCCCTAATCTCTTCTGGGAGCTCATTCCACCAGAGTGGAGCCACCACCGAGAAAGCCCTGGCCCTGGTTGTTACTAGTCTGGCCTCCTTGAAACTTGGAAGGGCCAGCCAGTTCTGAACCCCTGATCACAGGGAAAGGCAGTCCCTCAGGTATGTAAATCCCTGGCCATAAAGGTCTTTGAAGGTGAGAACCAACACCTTGAAACCAATCCAGTATGCTATTGGCAGCCAGTGCAATGCCTTTAGCACAGGCTGGATGTGCTCCCGAATAGGGAGTCTCATCAATAGCCTGGCTGCGGCATTTTGCACCAGCTGCAGCTTCCGGATTTGAGACAAGGGCAGCCCCATGTAGAGGGCATTACAGTAATCCAGTCTCGAGGTGACCATCACATGGATCACTGTTGCCAAATCGTTGCGTTCGAGAAAGGGAACCAACTGCCTGATCAACCAAAGATGGTAAAAGGCCGATTTGGCAGTGGCTGCTACCTAGGCCTCCATTGTTATGGAGGTGTCTAGGAGCATTCCCAAATGCCTAACCTCTGGCACTGGCACCAATGGTGCCCCATCGAAGGTTGGGAGCGGGATCCCTAATCTCGGACCGCCCTGATTCAGGCACAGGACCTCCATCTTCATTGGATTCAGTTTCGGCCATCTAAGTCTAAGCCAACCAGCCATGACCTGTAATGCCTGGTCTAGATCTTCCAGCTTGGAGTTGGACTGGCTGCCCAACAACAGGTAGAGCTGGGTGTCATCAGCATACCAGTGACAACCCAGCCCATGCCTCCAGGCAATCTGGGCAAGAGGGTGCATATAGATATTGAAGAGCATTGGGGACAGCACTGCCTCTTGAGGCATGCCACATTCCAGTGGGTGCCCTTTGGGACAGCTGATCCCCCAGTGCCACTCTTTGTCCCCGACCTTGGAGAAAGGAAGCGAGCCACTGGAAGGCCAGTCCCTGGACTCCAGTGTCGGTGAGGCAGTGGATCAGTAGCTGATAGTCGACTATGTCGAACACAGCTGACAGGTCTAACAATAACAGCACTGCCGATCTGCCCCGATCCAGATGCCTCTGGAGGTTGTCCATGAGGGCGACCAGTGCTGTCTCCATCCCGTGACCTGGGCAAAAGCCGAACTGGAAGGGATCTAAGAGGGAAGCGTCATCCAAGAAGCCCTGTAACCGAGTTGCCACTGCCCTTTCTATTATCTCGCCCAAATAGGGCAAGTTGGAAACCAGCCGATAGCTGGCCAATTCAGCCGGGTCAAGAGGTCCTTTTTCAGGAGAGGGCACACCATTGCCTCCTCCGGGAATAGCACCTCCAAGAGGGACTTGTTGATGATCTCCTGCAAGGCACCTCAAAACCCCTTGTGGCCAGCTTTAATTAGCCACTAAGGGCACGGATCAAGGGAGCCTGTGGTAGGGCGTACAGTTAGGAGCAATTTGTCCATTTCCTCTAGGCTGAGTGAATCGAAAGGATCCCTTACCTGACTAGAAGACATGCATGGAGCCTCGAGTTCATTCCCTATATCAACTGTAATGGGGAGGTTGTGATGGAGTAACAAGACTTTATCTGCAAAATAGCTCGCAAAAGCCTCAGCCTATATCCAGATCCCTGGCATTTAATCTGCTTTGCGGCAGAGCAGTAATGGACCGAATTATTCTAAACAATTGAACTGGGCGTGAGCTTGCAGACACAATCGTGGCCATATAATACTGTCTTTTTGTGGCCTTGACTGCCATCTCATAGGATCTCATAAACATCCTATAAGATACTCTTGTGGCTTCATCGTGAGCGCACTGCTACTGCCCCTCTAGCTGTCTTAGCCCCTGCTTCATCAGCTGCAACTCTTGGGTATACCATGGAGTGGGCCTAGACCAGAGGCACAGAGGGTGCCGGAGAGCGATCTTGTTGATGGCTGTCGAGAGTCAGCGATGCCAATCCTCCACCAGCTCATCCAACGATCCGCCAGGGGGTTTCAGATCCCAAAGAGCCAGCTGAAGCCACACTGCGTCCATTTGGCTCGGCGGGTGAGCCAAAATAGGCTTGCCACCCAAACAGGATCGGAGTGGAATATACAAGTGGGCCTTCAAGGCATAGTGGTCTGACCAAGGTACTGCCGAAGCAGCAGTCCAGTCCACTATAACCCCCGCTGCAAAGATCAAATTGAGTGTGTGCCTGGCCTGGTGAGTGGGGGCCGTTACAAGTTGGAAGAGTCCCAGGGCCACCATGAACAACACCAGGTCTGCCTGAGTAGAGGCCACGTCATCAGCATGGACATTGAAATCACCCAAAACTATCAGTCCAGGGGGTTCCAAAGCCCAGATTTATAGTCTGTCTTTCTCACTTGGACTCAAGGTGGGGGAAGGATTTACCAGGAGCAGCAGAGAGGCCTCTGCCCTGACTGCCAACACACAGTAATCACACGGAGTTAGTTACTCAACAGCAGCGTTGGTTAAAATACAGTTCCGCAGTTTGGGCACCAGTGAGGCAGCACTCATGGCTTCCAGTTTGAACGAAAATCCAAGAATAAGGTTTCTCTGATACAGATCAAGGTCAGAGATGAGGTAATCTATCCAGAATACAGGCAGCAAGAACCATGACTAACAGACAAGTTGCTTCCACACACCTACTGCCTTCTCTGTTGCTTTTAAGCAACTGCTTTTAAGCAACTGCTAACCACCTGTATTGCATCATGCACCTGCCAACTGCCTCAGTCCTACTCCTGCAAGCACTCATCCTCATTATTGAAATTGGTTTGGTGCTGTGCTGCTAGATGGGCATTGCAGTTTCTGGTATGAAAGTCTCTCCTAATCTTCTTCCAATGGCATTCCTGAGGCCCTGGTGATTAGAGGGGTGATCTGACTGGCAACTGGTTTTCTGTTGCTGACTCAGGGTTAGGGAGCTGAGGGGCCAGTATACTAGTTCCTGGCTGAGAATCTATATCTGGCCCCTCAGACACTACTAGAGAGACTTCAAGAAGGAATTCCTGAAGAATCTCCAGGAAAAGCTTCCCTGACCCGGCCTGACCTAGTCAGTGGGTGGGGAAAAGAGAGGTGATAAAACGTCTGGAAGCAAGGAGGAAGGGCTCTTTGGTGCCGAGTCCATCAGAGCAGACTGAACTCTTAACTGAGGTCTGGAGGAGTCAGCCATTAACCATGTGCTGGCCTGAAGAGCTGGAGGAAGCTTCAAGGTAAAGGTCACTCTGTAGAGATCTATAACATCTTAAGCAAAGGAGCCCTTCCTATATTTTAACATCTGATAGGGCACGTATAGAGAAAGGGCAGAGGAACTGCATTTTACCTGTTTCCTTTGAATGCCTTGATCAATCTGGTGCTGTGCTAAAAGTGTTTTTGTCAGCAATTTCTCTTTAATAAATACTTATAACTTTGGATGCTGGTAGTGGTTCTCTGTACCACATAGACCTCCACCATCTTGGACCTGCTATTTTAAAAGGAGTGCCAGGGAAGGCAGTTAGTTGGCAAGTGGCTATTCCTCCAGGGGTACACAAGACAGTAAATGCTCCCCATGGTGACCAGGCTCTGGGCAGTGGGAGACAAAGAGGCAAAGCCTCAGAACTTGGAAGGGAAGCTGGGAGCCCTGACCCTCCCAGTGGGCAATTCCTTACAAAGGTCACATGGTGGCAGTGGTTACCCGAGAGAGAGAGATAAAAGCCTCTCTAGGTGTTAGGAAAATCTTGGAGGGCAAGGTGGGCCTGCAGGCCAGAGTGGGCCTGTTCCACCACATCCCCAAATCTGTTTGAATGCTGGATTTCGATCAGAAGATCTCCAATCAGCTCTCTCTGATTTCGCTAGGCATTGAGCCACAAGTGCCAAGCACAGCCAGACAGCCAGTTGGACTCCAGCCAGACATCCAAAGGTGAAATCTTATCTGAGAAAACAGGAGGGGATGCAGATGGCGTCTACAAACTGTCCTGGTAACACAGTCAAAGAGTTTAAGCAGGGGGGAAAAACTCAGCCTAAATCCAGCTGGGCGAAGGAAGAACATGAGGTTCAATGTGTATTTTTAACAGATAACTGCAGCTTCTTCAGGGATGCCTCCGATATATAATCCACACCATCCACTTTTAAAAGATTAGTGTATCTGTAATCACAAAGCACAAGAAACCAGGAGTAAATGCTCTGAATTTCCCTTCCCTGCATGTGCTACTATATGGACCACCTCCTCTGTGGGTCTTAAATGCCAGGTATGGGGTTGCCAACCTCCAGGTGGTGGCTGGAGATCTCCTGCTATTACAGCTGATCTCCAGGTGACAGAGATCAATTAACTTGGAGAAGACGGCTGCTTCGGAAGGTGGACTCTATGGCACTGTACCCCACTGAAGTCCCTCCCTCCCCAAACCCCGCCCTCCCCGGGCTCCACTCCCCAAATCTCCAGGTATTTCCCAGTCCAGAACTAGAAACCCTACCTAGGCATGAAAGCCAACATGGGCACAGCGGTCCATTTTGCTTGGCACCAAATGATGGATCTCTGTCCAAGCTACCAAGGCCCTTCAAGCACAGGTGGGGTCAGAAGAATGCATGGCGTATGCCCGTCATTGCCTACCTGACCTGCTCAAGCACCATATGACGCCAAGGTGGATCCATGAGATCTTGGCAGCACTGCTGGGGCTAGGGTTATCCCAAGCGCATCGGACCCTTTATCACCTTAATCCCCCCGTCTTGTTCACTGGCACCCCAGCGCCTGCAAAGACAGACGCTGTAATTTTTTGCAGCACCTGGGACCCCCCCCCCAAAGGCTGCCTATATCTCGAGTGCTGAAATGTGCTTCCTTTCAGGCCTCGTCGAGGATGGCCTTGGCTCAGTGGTGCAGCCCATGATACTTTCCAAACAGGATATTCCAGGCTGAATTCCTAGTAGCTCCTGTTAAAGGGTCTCAGGTGCCTCTGCAAGTCAGAGAAGACAGTGCCGAAGTACTGAGGCAGATGGACTGCTCATCTCGTTGGGCATAGTTTCAATGTGCTTGTATTTGTATCCCCAGTTGTGGGCTCTGGTTGCTCTTTCTTCATACAACAGGGAATTGACTCTGGCTATGATCACACACACTCAATAATCCACTTTCAATCCACTTTCTAGTTCACACAGTAAAAATCCAGTTGGAAAGTGCACTGAAGGTGGATTGAAAGTGGATTATTGCGTGTGTGTGATCGTAGCCCCTATTCGTTGAATACACTGCAGGCAGTATTTCCAGTTTGCTGTCATACGGGCTTTCGCGATATTCTTGTCCACCCTGCTCTTTGCACTCCAATAGAACTGGCTCCTTGTGGATTTGGTTACCAGCAACATTTTGAACAGCATTGCATTTAACATTTAAAGCAGACCTGACTAAAGCAGTGTCTGAAATCTTCTGGGAGCAGAGACTAATGAAGGGGGACCATCAGAAATACTGTGATGTCACTTCCAAGTGACTATCCAGAAGTGACATCACAGACCCTGCAACTTTCTAGGAATTTCTCCAATCTCTATGGTTAAGATCATAGAGGCTGAGGAAATTCCTAGAGAGTTATAGATGCTGTGACATGACTTCTGGGTAATCACTTGGAAGTGGCAGCACAGTGTGCATGTCACTGACCACCCACATTTTGTTCCTGCTGCTCAACTGATCAAGTGTAGGCAGCAGAGGTTGAGGGCAGAGTTTCCCTACCATGAACAGGCACCTGGTAAGCCTAAGTGTCTTAATAAAAGGCATTATGTGGATTGTGTTCTGGGCTTTTGGATTTTTCTTTTGAAACAATATAGCTGATAGTGACCTGCCACTATATTTTCATGGGAGGGAGAAGACAGGGCCTTCCTGTGGCTGGCCCCTTGGTATGTAACTTCCAGATCATCTTTGTTCCTCTTTCCCTTGCTTGTAAAAATATTGGAAGGACTTCTTATTCTGCAGCTGCTGCTAAATAACAAGCAAGTGAATTTCAGCAGCAGGGCCTAATTTTAAAGATGATTCTGAATATTTTTTTTTCAAACTCAAATTAGTTTATCTTTGTGCTGATTTCATGTAAAGCATTCTACAAGCACCAGTTGGATTTGTGATTGTCCTGCACTGGGCAGGGGGTTGGGCTAGATGTTCTGTATCGCCCCTTCCAACTCTATGATTCTATGATTGTCCGCATGCTAGGGCTGCCAGGCCTCCTGCTATGGTGGAAAATCCTTCACCAGCAGCCCTTGTTCCAACAGGTAGCATACAATGTATTTCCAGTCTTCCAACAGGTAAGTATACAAATATAGAACAAGTCCACAGTACAAGTACAAAGCAAGTCTATACACGAAGACTCCGGATTTCAAAACTTCGTTTCATATATTCTTCCTCGGTAGAGGCTGATTAGAGTACATCATTCATCATGAGTTTCCAAGGTAAGTATCAGCCAAACTGCTTTCCAATCCTTATTGGAAAAAATTGATAGGGCAGCCAGTCAGTATACATGAAGGGAAGTTTCCATAGTCTTGTACTGTGGACTTGTTCTATATTTGTATACTTACCTGTTGGAAGACTGGAAATATATTTAGTATTCTAACAGGTAGAATAAAATGTGTTTATTATGTACTTGCCCGCTCGACATTTGTAGATGCTATACATGTATTATTACCACTCCAATATGAATAGTGCCTAAGAGTTGCTTATTTGTATATTGTCTTTATTCTGTTCTTTTTCTTAGCGTCTTTCTGCATGGTTTTTTTCTCCAGGATTGTGTCTCCAACTTCCTCTTTTGGTCTTTGTCTCACATTTCCCTCAAAAGGTTTCTCAGCACTGAAACCAACAAGGAGGATTTGTTCTTGACGTTAATAGGAGCATCATCAGACCATTGTAATTGCCAGTAATTCTCTGACGTGTCTTGGTGGAAGACAAACAGAGGCAGATAAGTGCCGCTCTAATGTGGGCCCATCTATTACCCAGCCGATTTCCAAAACACAACCAGCTTCAAATGAATAAAAAGAAGTTTTTTAAAAAATTAAAAACCAAACAAAAAGAAACAAACCACCATCACACCAACTCAATTTCCCCTGGAGTTCTGCGGTCCCTTTTTGCCACGGCTGTTTCTCTGTTCCACTTCTGGAAAGACAGATGGATATTTTTTGCATTATGGCAGTTGGATCCCCCCCCACACACACACTTTAGCTTGTCATATATTTCTACCAATGTTCATGCAACTAGAATTAGTGACAGTAATAATGACAAATCAAGGGGGTAATGTTGTTTGACCTTGTTAACGTGCATTATTACATCTTTGTGCTCCCACAGTGTAAACGCTGCTCAATTTAGACATATGCCTTGCTAACTGTTTATTTTTTATGAATCAGGAATGAATCAGCTGCTGGCGTTAAGTACCTCCTGTAGATTTGCTTAAAAAACAAACACCCCCCCCTTACCATTGCAAAAGAGGGTTGGTGGGGAATGAGGGTGGGAGATGTGGGCTGGCTTAAGGCCAACAAATGCCGGCTGAATTAGCAGCTGCATCCTTTGGGTGACTGCCTGCAAGGAACTCCTGGTGACCCAGCATCTCAGCAACATCTTAGCGCTGGCCGTCAACAAAGGAACTAGACCTCTGCAAGCACAGAAAGGCAAGTCCTTGCCCTGGAGGTTGGAGAATAACAAACAGTGTGGTAGAAGAAAAGGACATGCTGCTGGTATATGCAATCCCAAAGACCATACAAACATAACTATTAAGTATGCAACTCAACACAAAGGATTTCAGCAAAAGTGATTTCAGCTTTATTTGTAACACTCGGAACACACCAGGAACACACAACAAGTGGAGCACAGCTCCTTCTTTTAAACTATCCCGGGCTGTCAAAGCCACACCCATAATAAGTTAAGGTCCAATCAGATTACAGGGATAAAGGCCAATCAGCTTTGTTCCCTCCATGCAGCATATTTACACTGTGATTGGTTATTTTAAACACTTCCATAGGAATGGCCAATAGGAATGTTACATCTTATGATCCTGTACATAAACTCAAGATTTACATAGTAAAGAATAGGCAGCGTTCACTGTTAAGACATAAAAATAACAAGAGCCCTGCTGGATCAGATCAGTAGTCCATCTAGACCCCGCATCCTGTCTCACGTGGTGGCCAACCAACTGCCCTGGAAGATCAACAAATGGTTCAGAAACCGAGGCCTTCCCCTGATGTTGCTTCCTAGCGCTGGTATTCAGAGCTTTACTGCCTATGAATGCAGAGTTTCCCTTTATGCTCCCTCTAAGCTGTGGGGTCCTGTGAGCAAAAATTCTACTTTGTGAGCTACCGGCATTAAAGTTGTGAGCGAGTGATATGGCTACTGCATAAATTAGTTTGCTCTGGAGCCATCCTTCCTGAGCTAAGACAAAAAATGTGTGAGCTGGAGGCTAAAAAACAGTGAGCTAGCTCACACTAACTCAGCTTAAAGGGAACACTGGTCACCATGGCTAGTAGCCACTGAAAGACCTATCCTCCATGAATCTGTCTAATCTCCTTTTAATGGAGTGGGCAGTGGTGCAATACAATAATCTAATGCAGGGGTGTTAAACATGCAGCCTGTGGGCCGGATCAGGCCTTTGGGGGCCCCCGATCTGGCCCACAAGGCCTTGATGTTTCTTACTTCCTTTTCCAGTTCTCTTGCTGAGGCGATGTCACAGCTTGCTTTACCAGTCTCTCTCAGTCGCACAGGCAAGATAGACGTCAAGCCTCTCGTGTGATTGACAGAATCTGGTAAAGAACTGGTTGAGGTTCCCCCCTTCCTCCTCCCAGGGGGAGGGAGGGAACAGCCAGAGCTTGTTTCCTGGCGAGGCTGCAGGACACAAAGGGAAGCCTTTCTTTTCTTCCTTCCACTGGCTGAGGCTCCTCCCTGAAGGAAGGGAGGGAGGAAATGAGGGAGAGCTTGCTTTGCTGGGTTGCCTCAATCACATGGGAGAAAAACCAAGCACCTTTAAGACCAACAAAGTTTTGTTCAGGGCATGAGCTTTTGTGTGCCTTGCTACAGTGTGTGTGTGCTTTGTTGGGCTCTTTATGCCAGGGCTCTCCTGGGTGCAACTGGCTTCTCTCCCCCTTTTCACTGTATTCATGCTCTCATGATCCAGTCTTTCTCAGTAAGAAAGCAATGTGAACAATTTTAGAGGAGGAATAACAACAAGCCAGTGAGGTGTATTAGTTTGTCCAGACCAAGTTCACCCAGCACATCCTGAAGGACCTGAACTTCCTCTGAGGAATTCAAGGTGGAGTAAAATGAATAAAGAGAAGGAAACTGAGGGAGAACAAAAACAAGACAGGAATGGAAAGTGTTGGAACTGGTCTGGTTGTGACTGGGGCAAGGAGGAGAGGGCACATACCTTGCTGTAATTCATGGCCCTTCACAGCCTTGACAAAATTACAGTGTTTTGGATGCAAACTGTGAGGGCAATGACTGGATGTGGGAGGCCCTCACTGCTCTGAAAGGGCAGAGAGAGAGAGAGAGAGAGAGAGAGAGAGAGAGAGAGAGAGAGAGAGAGAGAGAGAGAGAGAGATTCAGGTCAAGGTGAGGGACAGGAAGGAGGACAAAGAGAGGGACTTTCTGAGAAGCTGCTATGAGGAAACAGTAGAGAAATCAAAGCACTCCACCTGGCACTTGACCTACTTCTTTCATTGAGATTTTTTGACTTTAAGAAAAACGGCTTAGCGGGTGAGGTAAAATGGGGATGAGGCAAAGCTGACAAAACCAGTAGAGAACCTGATGGGTTAGTTGATGGTGTAGTTACGGAACCTGTCTCCAAGAGACAGGCTTAGGTCCTGTGTGGAGCTCCCTGTCTTCACATGAATGTGTCTTCTGGAATGTATCAGTCAGAGCTGGGTTGTTGGTAGTTAGGACTCCAGCCATTGTTCAGTCCATGGCTGGCTACAATCACATGCACTAAATAATCCACTTTCAATCCACTTTCAATATACTTTTCAACTGGATTTTTGCCAGTTCACACAGTAAAATGCAGTTGGAAAGTGCACTGAAAGTGGATTGTTCAGTGTGCGTGATTGCAGCCTGTGTTGTTCACTGCCTTGCTGTTCAGCTCATTAAAGAAGGTTTTGAAGACATCCTGGCTGCTGTGTCTCTCTGGCCTTAAGGCAGACCGTTTACCCACCTCCACAGTGAGTACACTTTGCAGAGGAGCCAAATCCTACAGGTGGGATGCTGTCACTGTAGTGGCTTTTCATACCTCAGTGCTGGTTACCTGATATAATACAGTTTATTGGTTGGACTGGCAGGTTGGCAGGACTGCTTTGACCCTGTTTAGATCCTGACCCCTGACCCCCAAAAGAAAACACATGGCAAAATTGTAGGGAAACTTCACATCAGGGGTGTGGCCTAGGTGGGGGCCAGTTTTTTTATCCTACTTAAGGTTGTTTTTTTTTAAATAGGCTTTTAATTTATTTACTTATTTATTTATTTGATTTATATACTGCCCTCCCCCCAATTTGGGGCTCAGGGCAGTTAATAATGACTATCAATTCCAATAAATATGATAAATATATATACAGAATAAAATTTAAAGCACTGATCGGATATGTGCACTGGTCAAACACTGGTTGGATATGTGCTGTTTTATTTTTATTTTTTTAAAGAGACATGAAGCTTAAAAAGGGAAACCACACACCCTCAAAACTAGTAAAATAAGAGCCTGATTCTGTATTTTGAATTTTTGGGGCCACTTTTTCTAAAAGGCACAAATTGCAATTTTTTTTGGTACCTACATACATAGTGGTATAGAACTCTTCCATTTTGGGGCAATTGCCAATTTTGCAGCTGTTATTGGGTTCCCAGTAAGGACCCACGCTGCTGCATTCTGGACTAGCTGTGATTTATGGGTCAGTCTCAAGGGCAGCCCTGTGTAGAGTATGTTACAGTAGTCTAGCTTGGAGGTAACCATTGTGTGGATTATTGTGGCTAAGTCAGGGCAGGACAGGAAGGGGTCCAGTTGCCTGATGTGACACAGCTGTAAAAATGCCAGTCTGGCAACGTTTGTGACCTGGGCCTCCACAGATAAGGAGGCATCCACGTACACACCCAGGATCCTGATGGATGGTATCGGTGTTAGAGGTATGCCGTCAGGAAACGGTAGTTGGCATCCCAATCCCGCACCACCTCCACTCAGCCAAAGAACTCCATCTTTGAAGGATTCAGTTTCAGTTTCAATTTGTGACATAACAAATTCCATTTAAAGCATAGGAGCTTGTTGCCAGGTGCATTGCTGCTTAAAGGTTGTAAAAATAACTCTAAGCAGGGGTGGCTGACTTCTGTAGCTGAAGAGCTGAATAATCGCCAGTTAAGATTTTCAGAGACTGTGGCACAGTGATAGAGAGAGTTGCCAAGTCTGTATTGGTAAATTCCTGAAGATTTGGGGGCAGAACCTGGGTGGAGTTTGGGGAGGAGAGGGGGGAGCTCAGCAGGGATGTGATGTCGTACAGTCCCTCCTTCCAAAGCTGCCTTTTCCTACAGGGGAACTGATCTCCACAGTCTGGAGACCAGTAGTAATTCAGGAAGAACACCAGGCCCCACCTGGAGGTTAAGAACCCTAGCAGTAGAGCATCTGCTGGCAGAAGGTCCCTAGGTAAAACCCTTGACATCTCCAGTTGAAAGGACAAGGCAGTAGGTGATGTGAAAGACCTCTGCTTGAAATCCTAGAGAGCCGCTGCCAATTCAAGTAGACCATACTGACCACGATAGACCAATGGTGGGCAGCTTAACATGTATAACTCAGTCGGCTTGACCTTCTTGACTATTGGCTAGGGAGGGTTTAGCCCTAGAAACATAGCTGCCACACCTAAGGTTGCCGTGCCCAGCCTAGCAAACAGCGGGAGACTGGAGGGGTAGGGACGTGGGGAAATCACCTCCAGCGATTCCTAGAGGTCTGACGTCATTTCCAGATTTTCCTGGAAGTGACATCTTGCCACCGGCCTGAAGTCTGTTTTGATTTTTTCCCCTCCTACTGCTGTTCTGAGTGAGGTGGGGAATGAGAGGCAGGAGCCTAGCTGTGCCTAGCGAGGAAGGCTGGCCTACCATCCATACAATGATGTTGATGTATATTTTAGTGTATTTTAACACATTGTTTTATTGATTGAATGTTGTTAGCCGCCTTGAGCCGATTCTCGGCAAGGCAGGATATAAATGGAAAATAATAAATGATGAATAAATAATTAAAAAACATGCAGATGTATTGTTCCTCAGTGACTACAAATCCAGTTTCTGTTTATTAGGCTGCATGTTACATATGGAGCTACTCTAAGTGTTGAAGATCATTTCAGAGGGTGGCCAGGCTGGGCTGCAGTAGAAGAACTAGATCAGAGTCTAGTACCATTTTAGGGCCCTGGCCTGGACAGCCCAGGCTAGCCAGATCTTGTCAGATCTCAGAAGCTAAGCAGAGTTGGTCCTGGATAGTATTTGGATGGGGGACTGCTAAGGAATACCAGGGTCACTATACAGAGGCAGGCAATGGCAAACCATCTCTGAATGCCTCCTGCCTCGAAAATCTTTAAATGAGCGTTGACTTTTGGAAGTTTATACCTTGAAAACACTGTTATCTCCAAAGTGCTACTATTCTGAAGTTCAAATCTAGCTATCCTAAGCCTTAGAAAAGACTAGGGCCGAATCTGCATCTGCATTTTTAAATCAGTTGCGTGCTGCTGTGACACCGTCTTTCTCTATGCTTGTTTGAATGTCGTTTGGAGAAGATTCTTTTAAAGCAGTGCGGAGGTGCAATGACAGTGGAGCCGCCCCGAGAGGGTGATAAATATATGTGGACGTGCAAAAGGATGCTAGCATTGTTGAGGTGTGAAAACGATGCCAAATGTGGACAGCTTTTTTGAAGACAGAGTCAAAAGGCGGAGACACTGGTGGGAAAGGCAAATGCAGATATGGCCTAAGAGTCCAATAGTGCCTTCAGGTATCTGAAGAAGTGAGCCGTGACCCTGCCACAAATTTTGTTAGTTTTTAAGGTGCTGCAGGACTCTTGCTCTTTTCTGCTGCTACGGACAGGCTACCGCAGCTACCCATCTTGATCTATCCTAAGCCCTGTTCCCAAAGAGCTTAAGACAGTGCCTAGGGTTGCCAGCCCCGGGTCTGAGTGGGGGATCCCCTGCTTTCGGGGGCTTCTCCCCGCCATGAACCAGCTGATCAGTGGGGGAAACCCTGACCCTAAACAGGGATGTAGCTGTGTGATGACATCACCCAAAGTGATGTCATTGTGTGATGATGTTGAACAAAGACAAAGACTCTACGGTGTATTTAGTTTCACCCAAAAACCAGAGTGTTGCCCCCAGCGTCACTGGTATGATGATGTCACTTCTGAGTGATGTGATCATGTCAGGGATGTTGCTTGACAACCCTGTCCACCCCTGGAATGTCCCCCAAATCCCTCCACCAGATCAACAAGGGGACCGGGCAACCCTAACAGTGCCTACGAGAGCTAGTTTGGTGTAGTGGTTAAGAGTGGCGGACTCTAACCTGGTAGAACCAGGTTTGATTCCCCACTCCTCCACATGCAGCTGCTGGTGTGACCTTGGGTCAGTTACAAGTTCTTTCAGAGCTGTTCTCTCAAGGGCAGTTCTCTCAGAACTCTCTCAGCCCCACCTACCTCACAGGATGTCTGTTGTAGGGAGGGAAAGGGAAAGGAGATTGTAAGCTGCTCTGAGATTCTTTCGGGTAGTGAAGGGTGGGGTATAAATCCAATCTCCTCCTCCTCCTCCTATGCCCTAGGACAGCAGTCTTCCAAGAGTGGGAGAGGCTAAGAAGGATCCAATTCCCACTACAGTGATGATCCCATTCCAGCTCCCTACCATATGCAGCATTCGGTCTATGGAACATGGCCCACACTCTACCTCCTGTTTTTGTGGCATGTTTACCATGCTCAGTGTTTACAGCAGGGGTCTCCAACCTTTCTGAGCCTGCAGGCACCTTTGGAATTCTGAGATAGCATGGTAGGCACAGCCACAAATTGGCTGCTGCAGACGTTGGAGCCAGCCACAAAATGGTGGCTGCAGCTTACCTTCTGTCACACAGTGGAGACCCGTGTGCTGTGGTAGCAGCTGCCGCCAAAGCAATTAAAAAAAAAATCCACACAGCCAATCAAATCTCCAGTGGCAATCGGAAGCCTTGCTAGACAAAAGTCATGCCTGGCCCCACCCGCATTTGGTGGACGCCAGGAAAAGTGGCAGTAGTCACTATGATGCCCATGGGCACCGTGTTGGGGACCCCTGGTTTACAGGAATAGACTGGTAAAAACTGTTAGATCAAGTATTATGGAACTCCCTGACCCCGCCGCATTTTCCAACACATTGCAGAGCAGAGTACAAATATAATATTGTAAGAGCTCCACAGAAGCAAACAATCTATTTTCACTCTTGTACAAACATAAATACCCTTTTGGAATCAGGGAATATTAATTCTGAAACGGCAGCCACGGATACCCCTATTTGGAACAAATCATTTGCTTTCCTGATCTTATGACTGAGCGTTTTATTTGCACTTTGCTAAAAATAAAGTATGTGGGGTTTTTTCCCCCCTTTTTAAATGAAAAGAACAGAAACATTTAAAATGCAACTATTCTCGCAAGGATTTCTTGGAAAGTTATATAAAAGCTCCGAACAAAACAGTGCCCACCTTCTAATATTGAAAAGCTCTCCATCAGTTCTAGATGGTAATTTAAATTCAGCTCAGCGGCGCCTGTCACTGGATTGATATTTTAAAGCCTGTTTATTCATATCTCAACACCCCCAGAAGTCCCATAATGCATTTCTACACCCTTTAACGCCCTCGGGACTATTAGGCATTCTCCTTATCTCATTTCTCCCACCCCCCTTCACTCTGATCTTGTGTACTTTGCTCCCCAGAACAGTTTAGCTTATCCGAGCCACCTGCGCCTCCTCCCCGTTTTCTCACAGACAAGGAGGTAAGAGGTCACCTTTGGCTGTCTGGCTGGAAGTAAGACTGGCTGATGAGGACTTTACGATGGGAGCTGCTCTAATAATGTGAAGCAAAGGATACCTTTTAGGCTGGACATTACTGCCTCCCCCCCCGTGTGCCACATATTCAGACCCTATGCCTCATTGCTTCTCTGTTCCTGATGACTGTTAAATACGTTTAAGTAATGGTAGAATGTCTGATCCCTGGTATACCTTTTTGTTAAGGGGCTCCTCCTTTAGGGAAGTTTAGAGGAAGAATAGAGGAAGAGATTGCATTTATACCTTGGCCCTGAAGGAGTCTCAGAGCAGCTCACAATCTCCTTTCCTTTCCCCTCCCCACAACAGACACCCTGTGAGGTAGGTGGGTCTGAGAGAGCTCTCCCAAAAACTGCTCTTGAGAGAACAGCTCTGAAGGAACTTATGACTGACCCAAGGCCACAGCAGCAGCAGCTGCATATGGAGGAGTGGGGAACCAAACCTGGTTCTCCCAGATTAGAGTCCACACTCCTAACCACTACACCAAACTGGCTCTCTCTCTCTTTATTTGGCCACCACGGGCCCCAGGACAAAAATTCCACCTGCCCCCCCCTGCCATGTGGCCCTGATCAAAACCAAATATCATCAGCTTGCGGCTACTATCCATGGACAGAATAAATTGTTCATTAGGGAAGAAACGTTAAAGGGAAATTGGCAGGATTATTAGAGAACAGATTTCACTAAACTTATTTACACAGTGCATATTGTAATAAGGTATGGTGCAAACAACTCCCAACAGCCTACTTCCAAATAACAACCACCTAGCACATGTCACATTAAGCAAGAAGAAGGTCATAGGACTCTGCAAGCTCTCGCTCTCTCTGTCTCACTGACTTGCTTTCAAAAAGAAGGGTGAAGCTAATAGGTATACTGTTTTTTTTGCAGCAGACACTCAAGGGTTTCATGAAACCCATAGGGATGTTTCTTAGCAAGCACTTTCTTCTTCCCCCCCAAAGCATCTCTTTTCTGAAACAAAGAATGAGTCCTGGCAGGTGATCAGAGTCTTACATCTGCACTAACTTTATAAAGCAACTCTGGTCCCTGGATCCTATGAGCAAAGGCTGGAAGAGCTGGGTATGTTTATCCTGGAGAGGAGACGACTGAGAGGTTATATGATCACCATCTTCAAGTACCTGAAGGGCTGTCATCTGGAGGATGGTGTGGAGTTGTTTTCTGCTGCCTCAGAAGGTCAGACCGGAACCAACGGGTTGAAATTAAATCAGAAGAGTTTTCGGCTAAACATTAGGAAGAACTTCCTGACCGTTAAAGCGGTCCCTCAGTGGAACAGGCTTCCTCGGGAGGTGGCGGGCTCTCCTTCTACGGAGGTTTTTAAACAGAGGCTAGATGGCCATCTGAGGGCAATGGTGATTCTGTGAACTTAGGCAGATCTTGAGAGGGAAGGCTTGCATCAGTGCTTAGTTCTTGAGGTCCTTTTTTACAAGCCCAGGGAAATGCTGATTGCCGCTTTGGGGTCAGGAAGCAATCCTGGAGGGTTTTTGTCATCTTCTGGGCGTGGAACACCAGTCGCTGCAGGTGTCGAGGGGGAGGTATTTGCAAATTTCCTGCCTTGTGCAGGGGTTGGACTAGATGACCCCGGAGGTCCCTTCTAAATCTATGATTCTATGATCCTAAAATCCAACTGGCTCAAGTTCTCCCCTCCCCTTCTGCTGCAGCCTCTGTAAACAGAAAGAAAAAGAAAGCAAGGGAGAACGGAGAGGGAATACCTCATCCTCCTCTTCCAGCCAGATTTCTGATTTTTTAAAAAATCAAGCATGCTTTCTATTGCCAGACCCCCCAGTCCAGTCAGGGGTCCCCCCACTTTTTCAGGCTTCTGCCTGCTGCTGGCCAGTTGGCCAACAGCAGAAGCCCCACCCCATGCAGAAGTGACACCGTCATGTTGGGACGTCATATGTCTTTGGACAAAACTCTATGGTTTTAGGCTAGAAAAACCCATAGAGTTTTGCCCAAAATGCAGAGTGTCACTGCATGACAGCCTTGATGTGATGATGTCACTTCCTCATGATGTCATTGTGTCGAGGAAGTCATGCAAGGTCCTCCCACACCCCTGAAACACCCCCAAATCCCCGCACTGGCAAGCTGAGTGGACCTGGCAACCCTAATTCGGGGTTGTTTTGCTCCAGGTAGCCAGGTCCTGTCCTTGTCAACTCAAAGTGTGACTGTGATTTACTGGCATGTAAATATACACAGGAGGAGTCCAGCCTTAGATTTCCTCTCTCACTTCTTCTTCCTGATTCCCCAAACCCCAAATACATCCAAAGTCCATCCCTTTCCAATCACCAGCACCAAGTGCCCCCCCCCCCCAATCCGCTGCAATCATCCTCACTCAGATCTAGGGGTTGCCAACTTTTTTCTTACTACCTCAAGTTTTTGGGCATCTCACAGCAGCTTGAACTGCAGGAACAAGCCAGTAATAAGTGTTTGCTCTGTTTTGTCAAAAGTACCCTAGCTGATTTCTATAGCTCAGGCTGCCATTAAAGGCACAGGTGAAAACCAACCCACTTTCTCGGTCAGTTGGCAACCTTATCTGGAACCTCCTTTGCTTTTTATATACTGATCTTTTTCTTGTGATGTTCATTCTGAGCTGTGTGCAAAAACAAATGGGGGGGTATTTTTTGGGTTTGGGTATACTGAACCCAAAGAATATTGGTATTTCCTGATATTCCCGAATCGCAATACTGGTATGGCATTCAGATTTGGGTGATATTCGGGAAACCTGAATTTTTTTCAGCTGCATTATACCCTATGGGGGGAAGACACTTAAAGAGATCCTCTTTAAATGCTTTCTCCTAACTGCGCTGTGAGTGAACTCAGAAAGTATTTAAAGATACTGCAGTCTCTTTAAATGCCGTCTCATAGCCGCACCCAAATAAAAGCCGAATAATATTGGCTTTTATGCAGGCTCAGCTATATCAGTAGCCGAAAAGAAACTCTAATTTATTTTCAGCTTAAACCCCCGCCCCCCCCAAATACCAGTAAGGTGGTTTCCCAGGTTTTTTTTTGTTTGGGTAAGCCAAATGCACATCCCAGTTGTGAGTCTTAACAGCCCTGCCCTCTCCATTATATTCTTCTTTGGGGCATGAGAGAAGTCCCCCTCCCTCCACCTCTTCCACTGCCTCCAGCTAAGGGCTCATTGACCAGATGACAATCCTGTTACTGTGGTAGAGAGGCTTCTCTATGCAGCTCAGGAAATGGGACAGGGGACGGGGCAAATGGTGGGCTTTTTGCAATGCAGATCATGTAAGGAGAATGAGGACAGACAAGGGACTGGCTGCTGCCAAACAGATCACCGTACAAGGGATAAGGAGCACCTTGTTCCGCCTTCCCAGTGCAAAGAGTGTGAGGCTGGCACAGGAAGAGGGCAAGCAGAGGAAACTGTGCCAAACCCCAGCATCCATCTCTCACTCTCACTCTGTGTTCTGAAGAAGTGTGCATGCATGGTCTTAAAGGTACCACTGGACTCAAACTTTGTCCTGACAACAGAGATCAGTTCCCCTGGAGAAAATGGCTTCTTTGCAAGGTGGACTCTATGGTATTGTACCCTGCTGAGTTCCCCAAACCTGGCCTCCCCAGGCTCCATTCCCCAAATTTCCCGATATTTCCTAACCCAGAGCTCGTAACCCTGCCCTGCTTCGGAACAATATCATAACAAAGCAAATCACTTGGCTTCCTGATACCATGAACAGACTAATAATTGCTCGTTAGGTGAAGGAAAAGGGACAGAATTATTAAAAGAATAGATTCAAGTTGATTTATGATTTATAAAGCGCAGATGGCAATAGGGTACGGTGCAAACCCCCTCCCCCACTATCAGAATCAGAAAGGCTCCCCCCAGCAAGGGATCTGACATGATCACTTAAATACAGATGAGACGCAAATTACCTGGAAAGCCCCATTGAATGAAATAAGAATTCAGTCTCTCTCCAGAAGTACTCGACTGGTAAAAAAAAAATCAGAATATTTCTACTCACCTCCAACCAAAAAACACGAGCTCACAACAATGGGAAGATGCTCAATGGGGCAGGAAATTGGGGAGACGTGAAAAGTCCATTCATATCCTCCATGTAGGGCTGCTGATCCCCAGGTGTGGCTGGAGATCTCCCAGCATTACAACTGGTCTCCAGTTGACAGAGATCCCCTGGAGGAAATGGCTGCTTTGGAACCTGGTCTCGATGGTGTGATATATTGCGGAAGTCCTTCCCCTCTAGGGTTGCCAGCCTCCAGGTGGTGGCTGGAGATCTCCCGCTATTACAACTGATCTCTAGGAAACAGAGATCAGTTCACCTGGAGAAAATGGTCACTTTGGAAGGTGGACTCTGTGCCATCATACCCCACTGAAGCCACTCCCCTCCCCAAACCCCGCCCTCTTCAGGCTCCACCCCCAATTCTCCAGGTATTTCCCAACCCATAACTGGCAAACCTACTCCCCTCCCCAAGCCCCATCCCAGGCTCCACCTCCAAAATCTCCAGGAATTTCCCAACCCAGAGCTGGCAACCCTACCTCCATGGAGAGGAGGCACACTGGCCAAATCCCCAGATGGTTGTGCTAGTTCTTCTTTTTTTTAAATTGTGGCACACAATTCCTTTTTGGTTTTGCCGCAACACACCAATATGGGTACCCTTCTGTCTTAACTGCTGTCAGCCTCCACAACTACTTACTTGGTGTGCACAAGAGTTCGCTAGAGCGTATAGCCCAAGAGTTTGTTTTCAGCCCCAGGCTGAGTCCTGGATGGAAAAATTCTTCTGGGCATGCACAGAGGGATTTCCCTTCAGCAATGGCAAACTGCCATCCCCTTTCTTTCTGTGCACTTTTATAATTCAGTAGCATACTTAAAGATGCCGAGGAAGCCGCAGACTCACTGAGTTACATTTTCCGAATCCTTCTGTTAAAAAAACAAGGGCATGCACTATAGCTTTCATAAGAATAAAAAAAGAGGCTTGCTGGATCAAACCAAAGGTCAGTCAGCTCCAACATCCTGTTTCCCATACTGGCCAGCCAGATGTTTCTGGTAATCCCACCAGCAGGGAATAAAGGCCCCAGTCAGCCCCAGCAACTGGCATTCATGCCTATCCTGCCTCTGAACTAGGGTTGCCAATCTTCAGGTAGCACCTGGAGATCTCCTGCTATTACAATTGATCTCCAGGTGACAGAGAGTAGGTCCCTTGGAGAAAATGGCTGCTTTGGAGAGTGGCCTTTATGGTATTATACTCTGTTGAAGTCCCTCCCCTCTCCAAAATCTGCCCTCCCCAAGCTCTGCTTTCCAAATCCCCAGATATTTCCCAACCCAGAACTGGCAAGCCTACTCTGAACACATTCTATTGTAGCTAAAGGCAGGCCCATAGCCAGGATTTTGTGGCTTATGGGGCTGAAGTTCTCAGTGCAGAAAGACAAGCCATTTAGCTAATAGCAAGCTGTTACCAGGATAGATCTCTGAATTGCAAGCTGTCAGCCACTTTCGATGACAGTTCTCAGCTGCTGCAAGTTAATCACTTCTGCCAGCCTAAGCAACAATTCTGATAACTGTTTTGGAGAATTCCTGTAGACTGTTTTTATTTTCCTCTCAGATCTCGCACAGATGTTTTGTTGTATCTTATCTTGTCATGCCAATAAAGGTTGTTTGTGTTATTAAAAATTCTAATAACAAGCCAGCAGGGGGGGTGATGACTTCTATAGTCAAGGAAGCTAACACTTCGGCAGAAAAACTCTTAAAGGAGACCAGTGTCTTGACACACAGAAGGAATCCTAGAGGTCACCTACCCCAACCTCCTTGCTCAGTGCAGGAATTAGTCAACTACAGCACCCCACTCTGTTTAAAGGAGCACATACCTTTTAAAAATGTTTTAAAATGATTTTTTGGGGGGTGTTCTGGGACGTCCCCAACATGATGACATCACCTGGAAGTAACATCATCACACTGGGGACCTTGCACAGGGATGCTCTGGTTTAAGGGAAAAACTTTATGGTAAAACTGGCTTAAAACCATAGAGTTTTGCCCTTAAACCAGAGCATTCCCATGTGATGCCCCTCGTGTGATGATATCACTTTCGGGAGATCATGCCGGGACGTGACTGTTTGGGGGCAGGGTTTCCTCCGCCAGCCAGCAGGCCACTGGCAGGGAGAAGCCCCAAAACCCGAGGGAACCCCTTCCCTGACCTGGAGACTGGCAAGCCTATTTCCCCTTCTGAGTATTCTGGAAACAGTTTGTACCTCTCAATATTTCTGTCTATGGCCATGTGTTTAATTCTATAATTTTATATTTACACTCAGGGCTTTTTTTATAGAAGAAGCCCAGCAGGAACTCATTAGCATATTAGGCCACGCCCTTGACAGCACAGCTCATTAGCATATTAGACCACACCCCCATGTTGCCAGAAGTGTGGTCATCCAGCCACACCTACCTTTTTGCTTCTTATTCTGTTTACGTTGTTGTTGTCAAAACCCAGGGCTCTTTTTGGAGCAGGGACTCCTTTGCATGTTAGGCCACACACTCCTAATGTAGCCAGTCCTAATGAGTTTCTGCTGTTGGGTGTGGCCTATTATGCTAATGAGTTCCTGCTGGGCGTGACCAACTCTGGAGCCAGCTGGAACTCCATTCTTGTGCATTCCTGTCCCAAAATAGCCCTGTTTACAGTTATATACATATGACTACCAATATAGGATGTACTTCTTGCATCTGATGAAGTGGCCTCTAGTTCACAAAAATATCACGTCACAATAATCTTTACTTGGTAAATCAGTAAGAAATCTTTCACAGTTTACACTTGTACCTTTATGTACCATAGAACTGGGGGGCAAAATAGGTTGCTGCTTATATCGGGGCACTGAATGAGAAGCATAAAGGCCACCAGGATTGATTTTACTGACATATCTTTAAAAAAAAGATTTAAGTTGTTATCATATAACATGAAACTGAATGCCTGCAGTAGCAAAGTCGCAGTTTAAAAAGCCCAAGTACCAGATGTCCTGCCCATACAATAATAATAAAAACCGATCGCTTGAACAGTGTTTAGACCGTAGTTAAATCGTTTTTAATTATCAGGGGAGAGTAGCTTCAACTACTAATCTCAGCCTTCACATATGCTTTAACTAAGTCTGAAAAAAGGATCTATTAAAAACCACAAACACAAATTATAGTCACATAACTTAAGCCACAGTATTGTTTTGTTTGTGCTGCTTAATCCAGAGAGGCATTCACTGTGCCACTTTCATAACCACTAATACAGATTGATACAAATCACCATACATGTGGAGGGGAGGAAGGGAATATCCACCCTTTCACAGCTTTGAAATATTGGGAAATATTAACTTGACTGCTCACAATATTAATAGAAGTTTGCTCTTCATAATGTGTTTATGTTCATAATATTAGCAGAGGTTTGCTGTTCTATTTATTAAGTATGCTTTAATGTCCCAGCCAGGGCATGGATGAGAAAGAAGGAAAACCTCATTTCTTTTGGCATATCCCCAATAACTGTTATAGGCTCTCCTCCTTGGTAGAATGATAAAAGGGTTGGAACACCTTCCCTATAAAGAAAGGTTAAAAGGCTTGGGGCTCTTTTGCTTGGAGAAACGACGGCTGAGAGGTGACATGATTGAGGTTTATAAGATTATCAATGGGATTGAGCAGGTTGAGAAAGAAGTACTTTTCTCCCTTTCTCACAATACAAGAACTCGTGGGCACTCTATGAAATTGCTGAGCAGTCGGGTTAGAACAGATAAAAGGAAATACTTCTTCACCCAAAGAGTGATTAACGTATGGAATTCACTGCCACAGGAGGTCGTGGCAGCTGCAAGCATGGACAGTTTCAAGAGGGAATTAGATAAACATATGGAGCAGAAGTCTATCAGTGGCTATTAGCCACAGGGTACAGATGGGAACTCTCAGTCTGGGGCAGGTGATGCACTCTATTCTTGGTGCTGGAGGGGGCAGCAGTGGGAGGGCTTCTGGTGCCCTGGCCCCACTGCTGGACCTCCTGATGGCAACTGGTATATTTTGGCCGCTGTGTGACAGAGTGTTGGACTAGATGGGCCATTGGCCTGATTCAACATTGGCTTCTCTTATGTTCTTATGGTTTTGCTGTGGTATGCTGATGTGTTTTTATTGAATTATTGTGCTGTTTTTACTGTTTAAATATTTCAGTGTTTTCATGTTGGGAGACTCTGATTGGTGCTGCCTTGGGGGACTCTAATTGGATGGAAAGGCGGCATAAGAATAAATAGAATAGCTAAATAAGAATAGCTAAAATAAAATAAAACTTGAAAATAGGGTGGGGTGAGGGTGTAGGGTTGCCAGCCTTTAAGTGATGGCTGGAGATCTCCTGGATGAAGACGAAGAAGAAGAGGAGGAGGAGGAGGAGGAGATTGGATTTATACCCCACCCTTCATCTGGAGTCTCAGAGTGGCTTACAAACCGCTTTCCCTTCCCCTTCCCACAATAGACACCCTGTGAAGTAAGTGGGGCTGAGAGAGCTCTTTCAAGGACTGCACTTTCAGGAACAGCTCTGACAGAACTATGGCTTGCCCAAGGTCATTCAGCAGCTGCAAGTGGAGGAGTGGGGAGTCAAAGCCGGTTCTCCCAGATTACAGTCCATACACATAACCACAACACCAAACTAGCTGGCTGAGGTTAGTAGTTGAACTTGAAGCTACTCTTCCCCAATACTCTCCCCCAATTGCCAGTTAGGCTTGCCAGGGCCCTGCTGGGGCCGGGAATTCCCACTCTGGGGACCCTCCCCCAGTGCCAATCAGGCGGCCAGCAGGGGACTTATCAACAGCAAAAGGAGGCCTAGGCCCACCGTGCCAGCAATGTGGTGACATCTGTTCTGCCGCACACCAAAAGTGATGTCATCGTATAGCTGGTGATGTGGGAATGCTCTGGTATGTGGGCAAAACTCTATGGTAAAATTACTTCTCCCATAAAGATTTTACCCATATTCCAGAACATCCCCATGTTGCCAATGATGTGATGATATCATTTCCACTGTGTGCTGGAAGTGATGTCACAGTGTTGCTGGTACTGCTGGCCTAGGCTTCTCTTTGCTCCAGGTAAGTCCCCCCGCCCCCACCCTGTGCAAATTGCCAGAGGTACCTGGCAACCTTACCTGGAATGACAACTGATCTGCAGCATACAGAGATCAGTCCCCTTGGAGAAAACAGCTGCTTTGGATGGTGGACTCCTTGGCACGATACCATGTAGAGGTTCTATCCCTTCCCTCCCCAAACTCCACCCTCCTCACCCTCCATGCCCAAATCTCTTGGAATTTCCCAGCCTGGAGCTGGCAACCTTATGCCATACTCCAATGCTGGCTAGGTCAGAGGGCTTAGCAGCATCTCAAGATAGGCAAATGTTTGCCTCAGCCTCACTGTGGTAAAATATCAATCCTCTGATGACTTCCACCTGGGTTACCTGCTTTGGCTTCAGTGTTCAAAGTGGGAATTTCCCCTGGTACATTTGTGTACATCCTGGGGTTTCACTGGTTTTCTCTTGTCTTTCTCAAACCTGCTTTACTCTGAGGTTCTGGAAAGGATCACAACAAAGCCTGGATGGCTGTGTCATCTTCTGGGCATGGAACAGGAGTCACTGGGTGTTTGTGTGGGGGTAGGTATTTGTGAATTTCCGGCCTTGTGCAGGGGGTTGGACTAGATGACCCTGGAGGTCCCTTCCAACTCTATAATTCTATGATTCTGTATAAAGTTATGCTGTGAATTCCCAGCTTTCATTTAAAAAGTAAGTCTCTAGTCTCTTCAGTTGTGGATATATGATAGGAAACACATATCTCTAGAGTGGAGAAGTCTAGAGACTTACTCTTTTTTTTTTTTTTTAAAGAAAGCTGGGAATTCAGAGAACCTGATGCACATGGGCCCCTGGAATTTTGTGCTCCCCATTCCCCTCGCTGCCCCTGCCCATTGTGTGTCACCTCTCGGCTGAGCAACAAGGAAAAAAACTTGGTGTGGGTGAGATGTCACTCTGTTTTGCCCAAATACTAGAGCTTCTCATCAACATCAGGCTAGCCATGTGAAGTCAGCTTTGGGCATCCTTCCTTTTCCCTTCCCCTTCTTCTCCCAGTACAGTTAAGAGTGTTGGAAAAGGATCTGGGAGACCCAGGCTCCAATCCCTACTCTACCACTAAAGCTTGCTGGCCCATTCTGCATTTAGCATTTGCTCCGCTGTTTTACCAAACCCACACTGGAACAGAAAAAGATGTGGCTCAAAACCACATTCAAATAGCCCAGGGCCAACGCCCGTACTGACTGCAGAGTCACCCCTGAACGGCTATAAAGAGGTCGGAAATCTATGCAGACGGTACCATAAAGCTGGGAGATCAAACAAAGTGAAACCGGCATGCAGTCTGGACACTGCCCTAAAATCCAACAATCAGTCAAAGTGAAAGTGGCATGCAACGTAGAGGGGAATTTCTGTTCCAGCGTGGGTTTGGTAAGACAGTGGAGCGAATGCTAGATGCAGAATGGGCTGCTGGGCCAGACATGCACTCTCAGCTGTAAGGATAAAATGGAGGAGTGGAGAATACTGTGAGCCGCTCTGGGTCCCCATTGGGGGAAAGGGCCGGGTATAAATGAAGTAAATAATATAAATAAAATACAAGATTCTCGAAACTTTGCAAGGCCACCCTGTTCCACAGAGCTTTTGGGACTCGGTCTGTCAGTCGATGAATTTTATAGCTAGGATTTGTGGGTTTTTTTTTTTTGAGTACTCCCAACAGGGTTATGATTTGGTTTATGAGTTGGAGTATCTGATTGATTTTATGGGAGGAGAGGTGCATGCATTTTTCTGTGCTTATTAGCATGGGTTTTTTTTTTGTGGGGCTGTTTTTACTGTAATGTAATATTTTAAATGGAATTATTGGTTTTATATTCAGTCGGTTGCTGTGTTCTTTGTTGTTGGTTTTTTTTGGAAGTTTCTTATTGGTATTCCAAAAATATACAAGAATAAAGCAATAACAGTGTAGCTTACGTACAAGTTAAATCAACTTATTGTACATAAAGTATCGTTGTTTTCGTAATTACAGTATTAGACACTATATATTATTCTTAGTCTCCATGTGAACTCTTAAGTTTGTGTTTCGTATCTTTTATACATTATCTGATTTTATTTGACTGGTTTGTGGCATTGTGGTGGCTGTGTGTTATTTATGTGTAAATTAAATGAAGGTAGATCGGATTGCGTGGCTGGATATCGGATGCTGTTACATATTCTATAAATGGTTCCCATTTCGCGAGTGAGTTGTATTGTTGTGTTGTGTCGTCTGTATGTTTTATATTTTCTGTGATCTTTTCCATTATGAAGGTGTCCCAGGTTTTTGATAACCGGTTTTCCATTGTGGGTGCTTGTTGCGCTTTCCATTTTGTTGCAATACACGTCCTTACTGCAACAATGAGACTTAGAATTAGTTCTTGTTGGATGCGCGGAATTGTAAAGTTTTGCCAGATGTTGAGAAAGAGGGCTTTAGGTGTTAGCAGTATCTCATATCCCATGATACTCTTAATTTGTGATAGGACTTCTTGCCAGAATTTATTAATGGCTGGGCATTCCCACCAACAGTGGCATAATCTCCTATTTGGCCAGCAGAGTGGCATGTGCATTGATGTAGACAGGGCCACTTTTTTTGGCATCATGTCCCATCTTGTGAGTATTTTGTATGACTGTAGCGATGGTTGTTGATGTGATCTTTTGTGAGGAGAACTCGTGGGCACTCTATGAAATTGCTGAGCAGTCGGGTTAGAACAGGTAAAAGGAAGTACTTCTTCACCCAAAGAGTGATTAACATATGGAATTCACTGCCACAGGAGGTGGTGGCAGCTACAAGCATGGACAGTTTCAAGAGGGAATTAGATAAACATATGGAGCAGAAGTCCATCAGTGGCTATTAGCCACAGGGTATAGATAGGAACTCTCAGTCTGGGGCAGGTGATGCACTCTAGTTCTTGGTGCTGGAGGGGGCAGTAGTGGGAGGGCTTCTGGTGTCCTGGCCCCACTGCTGGACCTCCTGATGGCACCCGGTATATTTTGGCCGCTGTGTGACAGAGTGTTGGACTAGATGGGCCATTGGCCTGATTCAACACTGGCTTCTCTTCTGTTCTTATGTTCTTAAAAGACACCCCGTTCAGCACAGAAGTGATGCTAACCCATGTAAAATGAAAGATACCCAGTATGGATTCTTCTCTCTCTGTCATTTTGTATTTTGGGTGTTGGTGGTTGTTGTTGTTGTTGTTTTGAACGATTTTCTTTCCTCAGGGACACACTAGGTAATGCTAATGAAAAATGTGAGGAGGACATAAGAAGGGCTTATGCAGCTGTATTTGACAACGACCATCTACAAATTTGACTCCAGATCAGCAAGAATGGAAGAGAAAGGGCTGTAAGGCCACAAAAATAAGCTGTGGCAGGGCTGAACAGGACAAACATGCTCCCCAAAGGAAATAAAGCCGAGCTTGGTCCAGTCGTTGTGCCGGAATGCAGTGGCCTTCTTGGTTCTGTATTGGGATGAAGCAAACGTTGGGACGAGCATGCACAGTAGGTGAACGTGACGTGTTTGACAGCTGAGCTCACTCTCTTTGCCTCCCTCTTGTTACCTCAAACATTGGTGGGGCAGCTTTGTAGCCGCGCAATGGCTGTGGTGTTAGAGATTTAATTTTGTTGTGGTGGTGTAGTTTTGTTCTTTTGCAGGGGGGAGGGGGCGCTGAAATGCTTTGACCACACTCTTGCACTGTCATGTGCTGTAGGGTCACAGGCGGTCAGGGCAGGTAATGAAATACTGTGGGAAGGGGAACTGTGCCTACTGTAATGCTGTACGAAAACGGGCATGCATGAAAACGTTGATGACACTAAGACTTTATTTATCAAATTTATATCCCCCTCCCTCTCCCCTGAACAGGGCGGCTAACAGTGTACAAAATACACCTGATAAAAACCATGCAAAAGATGCAATAAATAAACTTTTTATAAATAAAATGATTAAAAATCCATCCCCGTGAAAATCTGTCCACTGTCAAGCAGGGTGGGATGTGTGGATGGTGAAGACACAGCTGGAGCATACCAAGTGCCTGGTAGGTCACAGTCACCCAAAGCCCGCTCGAAAAAGAACAGCTATTCATGCCCTGCGGAGCCAAGGGAGGTCTTGCAAGATGGGCACCTCTTTGGGCCGCTGGTTCCACAGGAGGGGGGGACACCACTGAGAAGGCCCTCGCCCTTATTGCATACCACATTGTGAGACTTTTAAAAATAATACAATACTTAATTATAATCAGTGGCTGGCTGGCTGGCTGGTTTGCTCACTGTTTTAATGATTGGGTGCTGATAGATATGCCGCAACAACAGGTCTCAGGGAGGAGGAAACTGGAATTGTCATCCGGCTTGATGAGAATGTGCATATGTGAAATACAGCCAGTTACAGCATAATGTATGGCAAAGTTTGAATGCAGTAAACAACAACAACCTCCCAAACCTGTTCAAAATGTCTGTGAATGGCTGAACCGGCTGATGAAAAATTGACTCCCTGCTCACAACCAGTGAAGGTAACACGAATAAGAACCCTTTCGGCAACACCACGAGGACTTCCTATCAGAGATGAGTTGTCAGTTCCCCATTGGAAACTCAGTTCAGAGATGCACGGGGGTGGGGGGATTCAGATCAGCACACGGGGAGGTGCTTATGCTTCCCTCCTCCTGTGCTGATTTCCCAATCTGAAATGGCCCCAGCAGGATTCTGTCTGCCCCCTTGGGAAAACCTGTGTGTACCCCATCACCGGGTCAAATAGTGCTCCCTGGGGCCATGTCATGTTTGAAAAATGGTGCAGGAGGGAAGGCGTAAGCACCCTTACCCTCTGTGCCATGCTCCTGATTCAAGATGGCCCCCCACATGCCTGAGAATTAAGATCCTAGCAAGATCCCAATTCACATCCACATGGAAGCCCAGATGCAGTCAAAGATTTTGTACCGATATCCCAGGCTAGTCTGATCTTGTCAGGTCTCAGAAGCTAAGCAGGTTCAGCTCTGGGTTAGTACTTGGATGGGAGACCACCGAGGAATCCCCAAATTGCTACACAGAAACAGACAATGGCAACCCACCTCTGAATGTCTCTTGCCTTGAAAACCTTATAGCATCACCAGGGATATTTTTGGGCAGGAACGCACAGGAACGGAGTTCCAACTGGCTCCCAAGTTGGCCACGCCCAGAAGGAACTTATCAGCATAATAGGCCACACCCAACAGCAGAAACTTATTAGGACTGGCTACCTTAGGGGTTTGTGGCCTAACATGCAAAGGAGCTCCTGCTACAAAAAAAGCCCTGGGTTTTGACAACAAACAAGGTAAACGGAATAAGAAGCAAAAGGTGGGTGTGGCTGGATGACCACACTTCTGGTGACATGGGGGTGTGGCCTAATAGGCTAATGGGCGGTGCTGTCGGGGTGTATGGCCTAATATGCTAATGAGTTCCTGCTGCTGGGTGTGGCCTATTATGCTAATGAGTTCCTGCTGGGCTTTTTCTACAAAAAAGCCCTGAGCATCACCATATGTTGGCTGCAACTTGAGGGTGGAAGGAAGGAAGGAAGGAAGGAAGGAAGGAAGGAAGGAAGGAAGGAAGGAAGGAAGGAAGGAAGGAAGGAAGGAAGGAAGGAGTGAAACCCTGAATGACACCAGGGGAGTGGGGTTGGAGCAGGAATCTCCATTTCCCTTTATATTTCTGGAAGCGAAAGCACCAGACATTTACTCACTGCTGTAGTGAAGACTGCGAGACAGTAAGCAAGCCGCTGTGACCTCACCTGATAGCACTAGGGGCTTTAAGTTTAAAATACCAGGTACCGTTTCTAGTACTCTGGGAATCCATGTCTAGACACTGCTTTTACTCCGTGAAGCTGTTCTTTATTTGATCATCTCATTATCTGCTAACCAAACTCTTGCTCTTCTGGTTTTTCAGGCGACTGGCTGCAGTCTCGGATTTCCTCTCCACCTGCTCTCCTATTCAGCCCTCCCCCCCCCAGCTGCTTCCCCCTCTTCTGTGTGGAGACAAAGCAGCCTGATTAGCAGAGAAAAGGTAGCTGCTTCCTTTGATCCCTTCAAAACAAACACGGCAGAGTGATTGTCTGCGGAGACTTTATCTGGATCAATAGGAATTCACCTCGAATGGCCCCAGCCGTCCTCTTTCAGAGCCATTAGACTCACCTGGATGAATATGGAGTCTTTGTGGGACCTCAGTAACCAACCAGGACTGGAGGGCTGACTTGATTTTGATTCATAGTGAAGGAGAAGACTTTACCTATGTGTATTCCTTGGCTCCATTTCCAGCACTGTGTCCCCAATGGGAACTATGAGGCCAGTTCACATATTATTCACTTAACATGTACAGACGACACGCATGTACTGATTTTACCACCCACTACAGGAACTCATGGTGGAGTGGCTTCCTTCCAGCCTTCTTAAGAACATATGGAGAACCCAGCTGGATCAGACAAGTGGTCCATCTAGTCCAGCATCCTGTCTCACACAGTGGTTGACCAGTTCCTCTGGAGGGCCAACAACAGGGCTGAGACCTTCCTGGCTCTGGGATTCAGAGCTTGCCTGCCTCTGAATGTGACCTTAGTCACCGTGGCTAGTAGCCACTGACAGACCTGTCCTCCATGAATCTGTCGAATCCCCGTTTAAAGCTATGTCTGGGGCTATCACTGTATTGTTGTTGTTGTTCAGTTGCACAGTTGAGTCTTTGAGACTACATCACACCAGGCCTTCCTGTCTTCTCTCGTCCTTCGGAGTTTGCTCAACCTCATTTTCGTTGCCTTGATAACACTGTCTAACCATCTCATCCTTTGCCATCCCCTTCTTCTTTGACCTTCAATCTTTCCCAGCATTAGGGTCTTCTCCAGTGAGTGCTCCCATCTCATTTGGTGGCCAAAGTGTTTGAGCTTCGACTTCAGTATCTAGCCTTACAGGGAACAGTCAAAGTTGATTTTCTTTAGGATTGTCTGATTTGATCTTCTTGCAGTCCAAGGAACTCTCAAGAGTCTTCTCCAGCACCATAATTCAAAAGCATCTGTTCTTTGGCGCTTGGCCTTCTTTATAGTCCAACTCTCACAGCCATACATCACTACTGGGAATACCATTGCTTTGACTATACGGACTTTTGTTGGCAGGGTGATGTCTCTACTTTTTATTATGCTGTCTAGGTTTGCCATAGCTTTCCTCCTAAGGAGCAGGCGTCTTTTAATTTCATGGCTGCAGTCACCTTCTTGGATCCCAGGAATGTTATTACCTGGCAGCAAATTCCACATTTTAATCATTCGCTGTGTAAAGAAGTGTTTCCTTTTGTCCATCCTGAATCTACTGCCCAACAGCTTCATTGGATGCTTCCCCTCGCTTGTGTTCTCAGACAAGAGCAAGTAAATTTCCTAGCAGTGGTGGACTCAAGGACCACACATTACAATGAATTAGGGTTTTTATGATATATATTCTGAGAAATATTTACATTCATAAAGTGCTGTTTTGCTTATGATGTTAAGGATATCATTTTGGGAATATAAAGGTTGTGGGAGGAGGACAGTTTTGGGTTTTTTTAAATAAAACTTTAATTAACAGGATATATTAACACGCTCCATATCTCAAAGTACTTTTGAATACATCCTTTTCATTTATCCCCTTCCCCCCCCGGCTTCCAGCGATGCTCCGCCCCGCTTATTGTTTCATTCAATATTCAGCAACAATAAAAACTTATCCCATATTCAATTCTTGCTTTAAAATATATTGATACATATAGTCTAACCCTTAGGTAACACTTTAACTAATTGTCAATCATTACTTTCTTTTTTCTATTCTTAATAGTTATCAAAGCAGAGTAACTTATTTCTTACATCCCAGTTCGTTTCGAGATAGTCTTTAAACTCTTTCCATTCTATAAAAAATTCTTCATCTTCTCTACCGTTAAGCTTCTTTGTCAGTTTGTCTATTTCTGCCATAAAAACCATCTTCTTTATCCAATCCCATTTTACTGGTATTTTTTCTTGCTTCCAAAATTGGGCAAAAGTAATTCTTGCTGTTGTAATCAGATACCACAACAATGTTCTTTTTTGGGGGTTTATCTCTTCCATTTTCAAACCCAAAAGTAACATTTCAGGTTGTTTTTTCAAGGTACACTTCAGAATCTTCTGAATTTCATTATGAATCTCTGTCCAATAGGCTACCGCTTTATCACAAGTCCACCACATATGATAAAACAAACCTTCCTTTTTTTACACTTCCAACATTTGTTAGACATGTTCTCATTCATTTTAGCAATTTTTTTAGGTGTCATATACCACCTATACATCATTTTATAACAATTTTCTTTCACACTGACACATGTAGAAATTTTAATTGACTTTTTCCACAACCCTTCCCAAGCTGACATACCTATTTCTCTATTTACATTTATAGCCCATTTTACCACCTGTTCTTTTACAATCTCATCCTCAGTATACCATTTTAATAAAACTTTATAAATTTTTGGAATCATTTTTTCCCCTCTTCCGCCCACACATTTTCAGTTTCATTATTCTCCTTCCTGAAGCCATATCTCTTTTTGTCAGCCTTAAATAAATCATAAATCTGTCTGTAGTTTAACCAATCACATTCAAATTTCAGTTCCTCTCTAGCTCTCATTGCAAAACTATTCCCTTCTACCATCAAAATATCTCTATAAGGTATCCAATCTTCACCTTTATGTCTCGAAAGTGGTTTAATTACTTCATCCGGTACTATCCATAGTGGTCTTGCATAAAAAAAAAAATCTTTTATATCTCATTCAGGTCATAAACAATGATCTTCTTATGAAGTGGTGTTTGAAAAAATTATCCATTTTGGATTTGTCATACCATAAATAAGCGTGCCAACCAAATTTACAGTCATGTCCTTCTAACGCCAACGTTTTTCTATTGTCCAAATTAACCCATTGAACCAACCAAGTCAAACACACCGCATCATGATACAGTCTAAAATTAGGAAGTTGGAATCCTCCTCTTTCCTTTGCATCACATAGAATCTTCATTTTAATCCTCGGTTTTCTTCCAGCCCAGACAAATTTTGAAATTTCTTTCTGCCATGAGTTCAATACTTTACAGTCCTTCACTATCGGAATCATCTGAAATAAAAACATTAAACGCGGTAAAATATTCATCTTAACCACCAAAATTCTTCCCATTAATGACAGATTCAAAGTGTTCCATTTTTTAATATCTTGTTGAATTTTACTCCAAATCTTTTTGTAGTTGTTCTTAAAAAGATCTATGTTCTTCACTGTCAACTCAATTCCTAAATATTTTGGGTTTTTTTACCACTTCACATTGTATTGATTCTTGCAATTCCTGCTGTTTCTCTTTTGTCATATTTTTGCACAACAACTTTGCTTTGTTCTTATTGATGTAAAATCCCGCCAAATCTCCAAATTCCTTGATCTTTTCCATCAACAATGGTAAATTAATTACTGGATCTTCAATCAAAAATTACATTGTCCGCAAATGCCCTATATTTATACGTAAAACCTCCGATTGTAAGTCCCCTTATATCCTTATCTTCTCTTATCTTTGCCAACAGTACCTCCAAAACCCAGATAAACAATAAAGGGGATAGCGGGCAACCTTGCCTAGTCCCTTTTTGCAACTTGAAATAGTCTGTCATTTCTTTATTTATGTTTAACGATGCTTTCTGTTCTGAATAAATCACCCTAATTACGTTTAAAAAGGGCTGGAGGACAGTTGTTTTTTGATTTCATTTATACTTCACCTTTCTCCCCAATTGGGACACAAAGCAACTTACGTTGTTCGCCTCGCTTTCATTTTATTCTCGCAACAGCAACCCTGTGAAGTTTGGCCAGAGCCGGCCTGTTATTGTTAAATTTTAGACTGTTGCCTAGGGTGACGGTTCGATGAGGGCGTCATTCTGGTCAGCCTCATCCCCTCCTCGCCCTGCACAGGAAGCCTCCCTTGCCAGCTTCTTGCTCCATCCCCAGCAAGAGACTCCTCTCTTTGCAGCCCCCCAGAAAGAAAGAGAAGGAGGCAGGGGGGACAGGCGCAGGGAACAGCCTGGGACAACAGGAAAGTGCCACTCGTCCTCTGCCACCCCCGTCATCTCTTTGGAGCTCCTTTTGCAGCCTGGCATAGGTCCCCTCCCCTTGAGCGATTCCCCCCCCCCACGTGCAGTTGCAGCTCGCCCCCTCAGCCCACCCACTGTGGCTCTGCATGGGGGGGAGGGCACCAGAATGTATCCCTGCCTAGTGGGCGAAAAAACCTGGGGCCTTCACTGAGTTTGGCGGAGAGAGAATGACTGACCCAAGATCACCCAGCAAGGTTCGGTCAGAGTAAGGATTCTGCTATGTATCGACATACATAAATGTAGGAGCTTGATTCCAGCTTGAAACCTGGTATCCTGATTGGATGCTCTGCGTAGTTGTCCAATCAGGAAACAAGATATGTGCAGGAGGGAGAAGATGTGTTTGGACTTTATGTACATACTTTGATTGGTCCTTACTGCACTAATGGGCGTGGTTTAGCAAGCCCAGGCTGTTTAAAAAGGAGCCTGTTGCTCCCCAGTTTTGCTGTTGTCCTATCCTGTTCTTACCTCTGTAAATAAAGCTGATTTCACTGTTCTATGAGCTGGTGCCTGAGTCTCATATTTAACAGATTCGAACCTGGGTCTCCCATATCCTGGTCCAATGCTAACCACTATACCACACTGATACTTCGAGGAAGGGCGTCATTTTCCTGGTCTGATTCAGTGCTGTATGCTGTAGTTATTATACCCCCCCTTACTATTTGTTCAGGTTTTCAGATTTTTCTGTAAACCTGGGGCTTTTACCAAGTTTGAAGAAGTATCTTTCTAGTATGCTTATGGTCCCAGTCTCTATATTTAAGTATCCACAGAGACTTTACTTGAATCAGTAGCATTAGGCGTGGGGGGGACACACACTTATTTCACCAATTTTGTTTCTCCAAGTGGAGTATGCCATGCATGTGGGGCAGCAAAAACAGGGAAGTAACTCCCACCCTGCCCCCAGTGCTGTTTCAGTGCAGGGAAACAGCTTGGGGAGGGAAGAGGCAGGAGCCGTTCCCCCTCCACCAGCAGTGTTCTGAGCCTGTGTGAGATGTTCAGACTCTCCTTTAAAAAAAAAGAATCCAAATGCAAAGCAGGTTTGGGAAAGAGAGTCAGGGAAGGAATGACTGGGGCATGATTAGAGGACAATGTTGTGTGGAAAGGTAACCTCTGCAATTTTCTCTTTAACGTGTTATTTATTTCTATTAAAAAGGTTTAGCATTTAGGGCCTAAGGAGCAAAAGGTCACAGAGCACAGGCAGCTGGTCAAGTCGCTCCTGAAGTACCCACTGCAGGAGTGTCGTTCCCCCCCCACCCCGTTAGTCAGTCTGGCCTGCAGCAGGTGAGAGAAGGCCTGGAGCTGAACTGCAGGAACTGCTAATTTCTTTGCAGGCCCACGACAGAGAGCGATTCTGCATCTAGCATTCGCTCCACAATCTGTGGACGTGTGCTACAGTTTTGTGACTTAATCTGTGTACAGTAACTTCCTAAAAAATTATGCTCTTGTCATCAGTTTTGAATTTTTTAGAACTGATTTCCCCAAAAAACATTTTATTATTTTTACTGTTTTTGTTGACTAAAAAAAACAATCCGTTTGTAATAAACTCTGTACCAGTTGTGCCACAACCAAATTAAAGGCCCATAACTAATTAAGAGGGAGGGGGAGGAGCCTAATCTAAAGAGTACTTTCCCTATCACAAACGGTCACCTTGCTTGGCATTTTGTGTGTAGGAGTATGAGGCCACTGCATCTACAGGAGAGACCTGCAGAGATGTGTGTCTCCATGGAAGGCCATGTGCAGAGTGTGAGAGGACAAAGCAAGAGAGAGCAGAGGGCAGCTCCCAGGTTTTGACAATGGGAGGCATCCCATTCAAGGAGATAGCACCTATACACACTTAGGCTGCGGTCACACACACTACATAATCCACTTTCAATGCACTTTCCAACTGGATTTTTACTGTGTGGACTGGCAAAATCCAGTTGGAAAGTGCATTGAAAGTGGATTGAAAGTGGATTATTTAATGTGTGTGACCACAGACTTAGAGTGATGTAGTGCACCCCCAATGTCCAGGCATGCTGAGTAGCTCACTCCAACACATATAAATTATGATTCAGTCATACATGTAATTAGGGCTATTTTGGGGCAGGAACGCACAGGAACGGAGTTCCGGCTGGCTCCCAAGTTGGCCACACCCAGCAGGAACTCATTAGCATAATAGCCCACACCCAACAGCAGAAACTCATTAGGATTGGCTACATTAGGGGTGTGTGGCCTAACATGCAAAAAAAGCCCTGGGTTTTGACAACAAACAAGGTAAACAGAATAGGAAGCAAAAGGTGGTGTGGATGGATGACCACACTCCTGGTAGCATGGGGGTGTGGCCTAATATGCTAATATGTTCCTGCTGTCGGGTGTGGCCTATTATGCTAATGAGTTCCTGCTGGGCTTTTTCTACAAAAAAAGCCCTGCGTGTAATTATAATAGGGTTGCCAAGTCTCATCTGTGAAGCAGCGGGGGAGTCCTGTGCCTTGTCCGGGAGGCTTCTTGCACGCACACGAAGCATGTGCACTGCGATTACTTCACCCAGAAGTGGCGTAATCGCGCCAAGCATGTCTCTGGCTGACACTCTAGCAATCAGCCTGGAAACTCTATGGTACCATAGAGTTTTCAGACTGATTGCTAGAGCGTCAGCCAGCGACGTGCTCGGTGTGATAACGTCACCTGGAGGTGATGTAATCGTGCCAGGCACATTGGCCCAAATCGGGCACTTTGGGGGTCGGGTTCCCCCGCCGGCCTTTTCCAGACCGGCGGATTGGGGCCCCTTTTAGCGAGGGAACCTCCGCCCTCCCAGGGGACCTGGCAGCCCTAAATTATAAAGTTGTTGGGTTTATTACAAATGTTACCTTGAAAACTATAATACCTTGAATATTTTCTTTTTTGAAACAATTTCATAATTGTACGAAAGCCACAAGGGTGCTGTTACTCCTTGACCTGAATTCTCCCCCCCCCCCAACTCTGGAGAAGATAATTAGGAGAGGAATATCGGCAGCCAGGGTTCTGCTGGGTTACAGAAACAGCTATAGTTGGCAGATCTGCTGCAGTTCTTGCAAATCCGCTGGTTGTCGGTAGATTTGTCTCAGATGGCAAAAGACCATTACCCCCAACAAGTAAATTTGAAAGGGCTATGCTTGCTAGGGAGAATTTAACCGGTCTGCAGAGGTGGGAGCCCTTCCAGCCAGTAGAGCTACTCACTGGTTACTTAACTAATGAATGTTCAGATGCTGCTTTGTAGGTGCGAACCCCAGGCCTGCAAAGAACAGCAACTGTAGATTCTCTCGACAGGAAGAGCAAGGAGGGATAACTCCATCTCCACAAAGGAGAGGTCATAACCCCCACGCATTCTGGGATCCTCCCGACCATGGGCAGATCCTACTGATACAGATGATAGCCATATCGTCTGAACAGGAGCACGGTGCATATTTTGGCACCTATCTTGCACAAACTTCAGGACGTGCAAACCAACCAGTGTATTTTTCAGGTTCTCATTTGTGTATACCAAAGCCGTACGAATGCTCAAATCTCGTTCTGACAACGTGGAACATCATGGGTGGCGAGTGCTCCCGATAAGCACAGTTGTTAGACCCTTGGTACACATGTGTCTAATATCTGTAAAGGGCATTCCACGTTTTTGTGCAAAGAATCTGCTGGGACAGGATGAAACCTTTGAATGATCCGCTCTTAGTTAAAAGCTCTCTTGCCTCCAGCTTTACAAACATTGTTGCCAGGGGTTGATTTAAAAAAAAACCCCTCACTGGCTCAGATGAGACAGCGGGGACGAGTGCTTTCTTTAAAGTCAATATTTCTCCGTTTTAATGCTCGTATTTATGTGGCCCCCGCTCCCTGGCTTCAAAAACAAAGTGAAACATGAGTCCCTGACCTCTTTCTCAGACTCACAATCTGCGTTTCAAAAACAGCAACACAAAACAAGGAGAGCCCCAGTCTAGCGAACAAAAGAATGGCTTTTACCAACTTGTCCCTTTGCCTTGCACAGACGTCAGATATTCAGAATGTGTTCTGATTTGCGGAATGACAGTTATGTATGTTCAAAGGGGGGTGGGAGGAATCAACACGGGAATGAAAACACCAAGACGTGAGGGAAAAATAAATTAAAATACTGCTATAAAAGGTGTCTCGTTTGCGTTTTTTGATCAGAGTCCAATCCTGGGTCAGGCACAGTTTCGTAACAGTCCCTTTGTAAAGTGCCTTGCTGAAGGTTTTTGTTTTGACTCCAGACTGGCGATGTTTTGTCTCTGAAAAGCTGAAAGAAAGCCAAGATGCAGCCATTCAGAGAAGGTTTTGGAAATTCTTGAGAGCCTCAGAATCAGGGATAGCCAACTTCTGCATTCTCAAAGGACACTCTGTTCTCGTAGCACTAATACGGGGGCTGAAACAATCTGGCCCTCCACTCACAAAGTTACCTTCCGTAATCACTTTTGTGTTATTTGTTAGTTAACAGGTTCTCTCGCATGCAGGCCCATAGCCAGGAAGTTTTAATTCGGGGGTGGGGGCTTTGATTAAATTGGGGGCATTGATGTCACAATTTTTTTAAAAAATAATTAAAATAAAATTGAAATAACTCACGCTTGCCATGGAGGGCCCCCCATGTGGTGGCTGGAGGGAACAGCATGCCAGGTTCCGGCAGGACAAGGGGCTCCAGCAGCAAAAGAGCGAGGGGTGGGTGGGTGAGCCCTGGAAGATGAGTGCCGTGGACCTGGCTCCCACCGGTACTCCGACTGGGCACCCAGGCACAGCAGGAGGAGGAGGCAGAAGAGAAGGAGGAGGAAGAAGAAGAGATTGGATTTATACTCTGCCCTTCACTACCCAAGGGAGTCTCAGAGCGGCTTACGGACTCCTGTTAAGTATGCCACTCAACAACAGGATTTCAGCAAGAAGTGATTTCAACTTTATTTAACAGCAAACTCCAACTCAGGAACACACCACAAGCAAGTGGATCACAGCTCCCTTTTTAAACTATCCCGGGCTGTCAAAGCCACACCCACAACAAGTTAAAGACCAATCCTAACACAGGGATAAAGGCCAATCAGGACCGTTCCCTCTTAGATACATCTTCACACAGTGATTGGATTGGGTGTTCTGGGCCTTCTCAGGGGAGCCTGGAACCAGAGTGGTGGCAGCGTCAGGTGACACTCCACTTGAGCCGTGACAGGCATGAAGTCAAGAGGGAAGGAAGGTGGCATGGTATAGCCCTATCTTGTCAGATTCTCGGAAGCTAAGCAGGGTCAGCCCTAGTTAATACTTGGATGGAAGACCTCCAAGAAAGAATGAAGAGAAAGGCAACGGCAAGCCACCCCTGCTTCTCACTTGCTTTGGAAGCCACTCACTGGGGTCACTATAAGTCGGCTGCAACTTGAGGGCACTTTACACACGCACAAAAGTCAAGAAGCTGGCTGCTGGTGGGCCCACTCCCTTGTCCTTCCACAACAATTGTTACAAGTCAGCATGGCAACAAAATGAGGAACATCCAATCCCAATGTGCGAGTTGATTTCAGTTTGTTGAGTGTTTGGGTCAGGTGCGTTGAACAAAAGCATGACTTTATGCTTGCCTTAAGAGGATGGCTTGGAAGAAATAAGTCTATGCACAGAAAATACGTGCACCGTATCCTAGTTGGATGCTGAGGAATAGCACAATGAGGTCTTCTTCGAGCAAAGGCATGGTGTAGGCGGAACGGAACTATGTTGAAAATGTGCCATCTTATTTCTTGAACTGTACTCTTGAAACTAACCCCCAAAAGGGTTTAAAGTCACTTGTAATGCAATTCTTAACAGGGCTTAGGGGGTGTAATTGCTTAGGGCTGCACTGCTATTCTTCTTGAATTGTCCTTGAATCAGGATGGGCCTAACCACAGAGGCAATCTACACAATAGCTTAGCGTTTCAAAATGGCAGGGCATTGTGTGAATGTGAATGTCAGAGAGAGAGAGAGAGAGAGAGAGAGAGAGAGAGAGAGAGAGAGAGAGAGAGAGAGAGAGAGAGAGAGAGAGAGAGAAACTACCTGCTCATCTATACAAGGAAGCTCCATGATGTATTTGCTGGATTCTTTCACCTACTGTGGTTGTAAAGGAGCACAAGGGGGGAAAATAGAAACAAAAAACAATGTTTTACTATCAGCTCTTCATAACAGAATGTACTGTTGTTCTGCTGTTTGGCATATAATAAGATTTTGGCCAGAGGAGGAAAGGAAATAATTTAAAACAGAAGAAGTAGAAGAGATTGGCTTTATACCCTGCCCTTCACTACCTGAAGGAGTCTCAGAGTGGCTTACAATCTCCTTTCCCATCCCTCCCCTATGAGATAGGTGGGACTGAGAGAGCTCTTTTGGGAACTGCTCATGAGAGAACAGCTCTGAAAGAACTGTAACTGACCCAAGGTCACACAAGCAGCTGCATGTGGAGGAGTGTGGAGTCAACCTTGGTTCTCCCAGATTATAGTCTACACTCCTAACCACTACACCAAACTGGCTCCATACAATGAAGAATATGTTTTCCTTTCATTGCTCCTGTTTAACTGCACTTTTTAATTATCTAATTATTTTATTAGAACATTTATATCCTGCCTTTCCACATGGTTCAAGGCACCTTAGAATCATAGAATCATAAGAATGTTAGAGTTGGAAGGGACCTTGCAGGTCATCTAGTCTGCAGGAGCGTATCCAAAAGATAGCCCTATGACATACCCAAAAGATGGTCATCCAGCCTCCGCTTGAAAACGTCCAGTGAAGGAGCATCCACCACCTCCTGAGGCAGTCTGTTCCACTGCCCAAGCGCTCTTACAGTTAAGAAGTTTCTCCTGATATCTAGCAGGTATCGACTCCCTTGTAATTTCCACCCATTAGATCTAGTCTTGAAATCTGGAGCAAGAGAGACTAGATCTGCTCCATCTTCTACATGGCAGCTGTTCATATACTTGAAGACTGCAATCCTGTCCCCTCTAAGCCTTCTCTTTCCCAGGCTAAACATACCCAACTCTTTCAGCCTTTTCTCATAAGACTTGGATTCCAACCCTCTCACCATCCTGGTTGCCCTCTTCTGGACTCGCTCGAGCCTGTCAACACTCTTCCTAAAATGTGGTGCCCAAAACTGGACACAGTACTCCAGGTGAGGCCTGACCATAGCAGAATAGAGCAATGATAATTTAAATGATAATTTAAATTACAATTTAATTTACAATGACTGTTTAAAACATTTTTGGTTAAAAACAAAAAACAACCAGCCCCAAATCTCTCCCCTCCTGCAAAAGATGCCTGCCATTCAAAGCCTCCCAAAAGTCCTGGCAAACAGGGAGGTCTTGTCATGCCTCCTGAAGATCTCCAAGGAGGGCCACCCCTCTCGCCTCTTCACCCATTCCACAGAGCTGGAGCCATGACGGAGAAGACCCAGCCTCTTCTTGCTGCCAGACAGGCCACCCTAAGTGGTGGGATAGCCAAGAGACGGCTGCATGATGACTGTAGTTGGACCACAGAGACAATTCCAAGGAGACATTCCCTCCCAACAGCCACCATTTCCCCTTTATGTTCCTCCTGCCATGCTCCCCCCAGAGGCCTTCATGATGCTTAAAAAACAAATCTCTGACTGCTTTTGTGCTATAGCGCAACATTATAACCCTCTATTACAATGATCTACTAGTTCCTCTGAATTCCCAGATTTACATTTTTTTAAAGTAAGTATCCAGCCTCTTTATTGTGGAGATAAAAGGGAGAAAGTGCTAGACAAGTTTTTTAAAAAATGAAATTTAGGGGAACTAGCAGAGCATGGCAATGGATTGTTATATCATTATTGTGCTATAATGTGATGGCAATTAGTGTTTTTTTAAAAATTAGAATTTTCTTTTTAAAATGGCCAGTTTGGTATAGTGATTAAGAGTGGCAGACTCTGCTCTGGAGAACTGACTTTGATTCCCCACTCTTCCACATGCAACCAGCTGGGTGACCTTGGGCCAGTCACAGTTCCTCTTGGAGCTGTTCTCTCAAGAGCAGTTCTCTCAGAGCTCTCTCAACCCCCACTGACCTCACAGGGTGTCTGTTGTGGGGAGAGGAAGGGAAGGAGATCATAATGTGCTCTAAGACTCCGAGTGAAGGGTGGGGTATAAATCCAATCTCTTCTTCTTTGTCTAAAGCTCTCTGTAGGCGTAATTGGGAACATGGCAGCCATGAGAGGTTAATGGAAGGAAAATGCTGCTATTGTAGGTGGAATCAAGAACCTGAAAAGGTAAGTTAAACTGAGTAGAGGGCCAACAATTAAAACTTAATGTATAAATTGTTGGAAATATGTGTGTTGCAAGGTCTAAATTCAGTCATTATAGGGTTAATGCATTTACCTTGTGTGCTATTGTTTAGACTGACCTGGAAGGGAACCAGGCGCAAAGCCAATAGGGAGAAAGCCCGGGAAACTGGAGCCTATTTACTAACAATAATTGGTTAATGTATTCAGGTGATTTCCTTCTAAGGGTCAAGAAGAAAGAAGAATCTCTATTATCAACTGTGTGGTCAGTCTGTAAGCATAGAAATAAAGGTTTTTTTTACACAGAAAGAAAATGCCTTCTCTCCAGTGAACAAAGATCTGTTGCAAACTCCGAATATCTAACTATCTTTACCAAATTTCCCAACATAAATAATGTGTAAAAGTACATGTATTTATTTGTAAAGGATTAAAAAAAAACATATAGGAGCCCAAGAACACTCCAAGGACAAGGGAAAACCTGGAAAGTGAACAATTAAAGGGCAAAGTTGTGTGGCAACAAAACCCCCCCTCAAGCCCTGATTTGACACTGTTGTCTATACAACAGTGGTAGTGGTGGAAAGTGCCATCAAGTCACAGGTGACTTATGCTGACCCCGTAGGGTTTCCATGACAACAGATGTTCAGAGGTGGTTTGCCATTGTCTGCTTCCGGGTCGTGACCCCGGACTTCCTTGGTGGTTTCCCATCCAAATACTAACCAGGACCATCCCTGCTTAGCTTCCAGGATCTGATGAGAACCAACTTCTATAGCAAGTTGGTTAGCCTTAATCTGGGCTATCCAGATTAGGGCTAACCAACTTGCTATTGAATAGTAAAGATGTACAAACAGTTCACAATGGTGCTTTATTCCAACACTCTCCCTCAGTATGTAGAGAAGCTGTCGGACAAACTTTCTCTGCGTGGATTCAGTGCTCGCTGTGTGTTTTGAGTGACCTGAAATTGCCATTAAAAAAATTATCTGGTGAATCAACCCAAAATGAGGCAGCCTCCTTGTCTTCTCATCTGATCTGCCTGGGCTGAATGTCCAGGGTTCCTGAATCACCCCCGAGACCATGAATCTGGGACATGAGTCAGATGGATAAGACACAGGGGAAGCCGGCAGTCCTTCTGCCTACTTTGGGGTAGAAGTAGGTCCCGCTTCTCCTCCCCTTCTGTTTTCCCCCTAACCTGCTTCATGCCTTCTGGATAAGAAACCAAATAGTTCACTGCAAATGGTGATGAAGCCTCCCCCCAGGCTTGTCGAGAAGCAAGGCTGTTCATCCCAGTCATCTTCCTCACAGCGACGACTATTCTTCTCTTGTTCTGCGGCTCCTACAAACCATCACAGATGGGGATGAGTTTCATCTGGGGTTCCCTCTGGGATGTTCATCCCCAGAATATGTTTACTGAACCAGGGAAAGCCCGCTGTGGCATATATGAAGAAATACAGAAGAGGCGATCTCTGATCAGAGGTCTGTATGGTCTCTGATTTTCTGTAAGCACAGGGCAGGGGCAGATTGTGATGGCAGTGGAAAGTGTCGCAGCCGACTTACGGCAACTGTGTAGGGTTTTCAAGGAAAGAGAGAAACAGAAGTGGTTTGCCATCGCCTGTCTCTGCATAGCAATGCTGGACTTCCCTGAGGATCTCTCATCTAAGTATTGACCAGGGCCAACCCCGCTTCTCTTCTGAGATCAGATGAAATCAGGCTAGTGATTCCCATTCAAGTCCATTTTTTAACATAAAAAAAAAAAAATTGCAGACCTCCCCACATGATTGTAGTTGTATTATTAGTATCTGTTGATTGAGAAAATGAACAATGACAAAAAAAGATCAGAATGACAATATGTAACCAGTAAAGCCTTTGACAGGGTTCCCCATGATGTTCTGATGGTGTAGTGGTTAAGTGCACGGACTCTAATCTGGGAGAACCAGGTTTGATTCTCCACTCCTCCACTTGCACCTTGGGCAAGCCATAGTTCTGATAAGAGCTGTTCTTGAAAAAGAGCAGTTTCTGTCAGAGCTCTCTCAGCCCCACCCACTTCACAGGGTGTCTGTTGTGGGGAGGGGAAGGGAAAGGAGTTTGTAAGCCGCTCTGAGACTCCTTTAGATAGTGAAGGGCGGGGCATAAATCCAATCTCTTCTTCTTCTCTTCTTTGTCTTCTTCTAAACTAAAGGACCGTGGACTCGGCTCTAGGATAGTTAGGTGGACAGGGAACTGGTTGGAGAACTGCACTCAGAGAGTAGTTGTCAATGGCATTTCATCTGAATGGAGGGAGGTGTCCAATGGGGTGCCACAGGGCTTAGTTCTGCACCCAGTACTTTTCAATATTTTTATAAATGATCCAGATGAGGGTGTGGAGGGGTTACTCATTAAATTTGCAGATGTCACTAAACTGGGAGGAGCAGTGAACACACCAGAAGGTAGAGATAGAATTCAATGAGATCTGAACACACTGGGGAAGTGGGTGGATGTGAACAAGATGCAATTTAACAAGGATAAGTGCCGAGGAGGGCAGGAGGCAAGGCAGAGACCCAAAGCCTTTCTGGGACTACACCGGCCGAAGCTTCCTCTCTTGTTTGATCTCCTCGAGAATCTTCCCATGGAGCGTCCGCTGCTTCTGGGGAATCGGGTGCAGCCTCCGTTCGGAAGCCTGTCTCGAGGGAGGTTGGGACTGAATGAAGTCCAGGATAAGCTCACGAGCGTTCTTCTTCACTCTGTGAGGAATGTCGCCATCTACCATGACTTTGCGGAGCTTGTAGTTGCCAGCCCAGATGTCCTGCATGAGCATATCAAAGGGGGTCAGCTGGTACTCGATGGGCAGTGGGTTGAACTGCTTCTCCTGGACCTTCTTGAGCTTGACCCCGTGCCAGAGCTCCCTCATCAGACCCCTCATGGATCACTGCCTTGTCGTGGTGAAGGGGCTTGTGTGGTTCAATGAGGCTGTGGGCTTTGCTGTGGAGAGCCACCCAAGATGGACAGGCCACAGCAGAGAACTCAGACCAAGGGTGATCCACCGGAGAAGGAAATGGCAACCCACTCCAGTATCTTTGCCAAGAAAACCCCATGGACAGTAACAAAAGGCTAAAAGATATGACGCCGGAAGATGAGCTCCTCTGGTTGGAAAGTGTCCAATATGCTACTGGGGAAGAGCAGAGGGCAAGTACAAGTAACCCCAGAAAGAGTGAAGCGGCTGGGCCAAAGCTGAAAGGACGCTCAGTTGTGGATGTGTCTGATGGTGAAAGGAAAGTCCAATGCTGCAAAGAACAATACTGCATAGGAACCTGGAATGCAAGATCTATGAATCAAGGTAAGCTTGGCATGGTAAAAAATGAAATGGCAAGACTGAACATTGACATCTTGGGAATCAGTGAACTAAAGTGGACAGGAATGGGAGAATTTAACTCAGAAGACCATTATATCTACTACTGTGGCCAAGAATCCCGTAGAAAAAATGGTGGAGCCTTTATAGTCAACAAGAGAGTGAGAAAGGCAGTATTGGGATACAGTCTCAAAAACAACAGAATGATCTCGGTCCGAATCCAAGACAAACCATTCAACATCACAGTAATCCAAGTCTATGCCCCAACCACTGTCATATAAGAGGCTGAAGTGGACTGGTTCTATGAAGACCTACAACACCTCATAGAACTTACACCAAAAAACGATGTCTTCATCATCATAGGGGACTGGAATGCTAAAGTAGGAAGTCAAAAGGTAACCAGAATAACAGACAAGTTTGGCCTTGGAGAACAAAATGAAGCAGGGCAGAGGCTAACAGAGTTTTGTCAAGAGAACACGCTGGTCATAGCGAACACCTTTTTCCAACAACCTGAGAGGTGACTCTACATATGGACATCACCAGATGGGCAACACCAAAATCAGATTGACTATATAATTCGCAGTCAAAGATGGACAAGCTCTATCCAGTCAGTAAAAACAAGACCTGGAGCTGACTGTGGCTCAGATCATGAGCTACTCATTGCAAAATTCAGGCTTAAACTGTAGAAAGTTGGGAAAACCACTAGGCCATTCAGGTTTGACCTAGATTGCATCCCTGATGACTATACAGTAGAGGTGAAGAATAGATTTAAGGGACTAGATTTGATAGAGTGCCTGAAGAACTATGGACGGGGGTTCGCGACATTGTACAGGAGGCAGCAATTACCACCATCCCAAAGAAAAAGAAATGCAAGAAAGCAAAGTGGCTGTCTGATGAGGCTTTACAAATAGCAGAGGAAAGAAGGAAAGTGAAAGGCAAAGGTGAAAAGGATGTGGATAGAGAACTGCCAGAAGTAAGAGTTGGGTCTCGAAGAGGTAGAGGAACCAGAGATCAAATTGCCAACATTCGCTGCATTATGGAGAAAGCAAGAGAGTACCAGAAAAACATCTACTTCTGCTTCCTTGACTATCCTAAAGCCTTTGATTGTGTGGATCATAACAAATTATGGCAGGTCCTTAAAGAGATGGGAGTACCAGACCACCTCACATGTCTCTTGATAAACCTGTATAAGGGTCAAGAAGCAACAGAACCAGATATGGAACAACTGAGTGGTTTAGCATAGGAAAAAGAGTACGACAGTGTATGAAAGATATGAGCTGTCAGATTCAGATCATGTCCATCTAGGTGACAATTAACAGCTGCAGGCTAGAGGCTCTATCTGGAGCAAACCGGTTCTGACCAGCACCTCTGCTGGAATGTCAGAATGACTCAGCAAACAGTGCTGATTGGTCAGTCATTGTATATAAGCATTCTGTGAATAGTCTATTCAACTCTCTCTATGTATGTGGATGTATGGCGGAGCACTTTCGTGGATTGGATTGTGTATACCTGCATCACGTAACTGTGTAAATAAATCCTTGTATATATTTCCTCCCCAGTACCTGTGTGGACATTGGACTCTGTGGGACTTAGCTCTACAGCACGCTGTACCACTCTGCACTGGTGAGGCTTCACCAGACCCTAACAACGCTTCCTGACAAAGGATGTATATTGTCATCTTGCTTATTTAATTTATATGCAGAGTACATCATGCTAGATGCTGGCTGGATGAATCACAAGCCGAAGTTAAGATTGCCGGGGAAAAGATCAACAACCTCAGATATGCAGACGATACCACTCTAACGGCAGAAAGTGAAGAGAACTTAAAGAGCCTCTTGTTAAGAATGAAAGAGGAGAGTGCAAAAGTTGGCTTGAAACTCAACATCAAAAAAACTAAGTTCATGGCATCGGGCCCCATCACTCCTTGGCAAATAGAAGGGGAAGTCATGGAAGCAGTGACAGACGTTATGTTCCTGGGATCCAAGATCACTGCAGATAGTGACTGCAGCCATAAAATTAAAAGACACCTGCTCCCGGGGAGGAAAGCAATGGCAAACCTAAACAGCGTGATAAAAAGCAGAGACATCACCCTGCCAACAAAAGTCCACATGGTCAAAACAGTGGTATTCCCAGTAGTAATGTATGGCTGCGAGAGTTGGACTATAAGGAAGGCTGAGCGCCGAAGAATAGATTCTTTTGAAATATGGTGCTAGAGAAGACTCTCCTGAAGTATTTGAAGGGCTGTCAGAGGAGGGCAGGGAGCTGTTCCTGTTGGCCGCAGAGGAGAGGACCTTGCAATCATGGGTTTAAATTAAGGGTGGGAAGGTTTTGGCGGGATATTAGGAAACACTTTTTTAAAGTCAGAGTTGTGCCACAGTGGGATCAGCTGCCTGGGGAGGTGGTGAGCTCCCCCTCCCTGGCAGTCTTTAAGCAGCGGCTGGACAGACACTGGTCAGGGATGCTCTAGACTGATCCTGCACTGAGCAGGGGGTTGGACTAGGTGGCCTGTATGGCCCCTTCCAGCTCTGTGATTCTAGGATTCTGTGTGCATATGGATACATGGATGGCTTGCAGTAACTCCACAGTCCTGTGGGGGTCCCTGAGGACCGCTGTTCTGGCTCATATACCTGCAAAGACACACTTAAAAGTATGGGTGCAAAGCCAAGTGAAATCACAAAAGATGGATGGCTAGTTGAATGAAATTTCTAGCCCTCTGTGTGAACAGAACAAACTACAATAAATTATGCACAAATATGCACATTCATGTGATTTCTATAGAACTGAAAATCCAGCTTTGGTTAGTGTAGATTTTTGTTTCGTTTCATTTTCCCACAGAATACACACAGTCTTGCTTAAGAGCATCTGCAGAACATTTTCAGTCCAAACATAGAATCATAGAATGTTAGAGTTGGAAGGAACCTTGCAGGTCATCTAGTCCAACCCCCTGCACTTTGCAGGAGCATAGCTGAAAGATAGCCCTACAACATACCCAAAAGATGGTTGTCCAGTGTCCACTTGAAAACGTCCAGCCAAGGAGCATCCACCCCTTCCTGAGGTAATCGGACCTCTCAGAGTGGCACGGGAGCTCAGGGTTGTGCATCTCTCCCCCCATTTCCACCTCACAGCAACAACTTCATAGGGCAGATTAGAGTGAGCCCCAACTCAAGGTCACCTGGGGAGGCGGCTCATCACTGAATGGAAATTTGACCCTCAGTCTCCAAACTCAAACGCAAACACTTTAAACATTATCCCCATACCGCTCTTACACTGAGGTGCCATCTATTCCTGTGGAACAACATGAGGAGTCTTTGTCTACCACCCGTACAATGGGAGTTTGGGGCCTGTCAGACACACAGCCCACCTTTTCTATTTGTGACCAAAGCAGGCAGGGAGAAACCGCTTTAGTTGCTATTGGCTATGAAAAAGTATGCCTTGCACATGAAAGCTCATACCTTGAATAAATTTTTGTTGATCTTCAATTTGTTCTATTGGCTATGCTGTAAACATCACATTACTCATGTGGCTACATGTAAGTTTCCCAATAGGTCCAGTCTCAGTTCCATGGGACAGTTTGCAGAGGCAGTAATAGCACGGGGAGAGAGATTAAAGTTGTTTCTCCCTGTCTGCCTTGGTCTTAGGGTTGCCAGGCAGTGCCCGGTATCTGGTGGGACTGGCAGGACTGCGTGTGGAGATATGGTAAAATCATAGAGTTTCCAGCAATTCCTAGAGCTACCTTGTGTCATTTCCTTTTTTTTTTTTTTTTACCAGATGTGATGTAAATTGCAGCCGGCATTGTGGATTTTAATCCTCCCCCCCCTTAAGCTGCCAATCAGAGAAGCAGTGGGCAAGGGGGGTGGGGATCCCCTGCTTCAACCAGGGACTTGGCAGCCCTATTTGGTTGCAAACAAAAAAGATCCGGTGTACGTCTGGGAAGTATAAAAACTCCCATTGCACATAAGTTGTGAAGTCTTTGCCTTATTCTCCAACAAACTCAAGAACTCTATCATGTATAGGTGGAGTTTAGGAATTCAAGGCCAAGAGCATGGCTCCAAAGCGAGTTTTAGACCTTACACCTCTGGTTTAAGAATTAAGGTCTAGCAACAGAAAAGAGAAGAAACTAGTTTGGCTGTTCTTGGCTGTTCTTTTCAACCTCCCCCCCCCCCCGCTTTGCCACAGACTCCAATTACATAAACTGCTGATATTGCACCACACAGCGGTTCTGCAGCCCAAGCCACAATGCAGTTAAACTGGCGGACTTAGACTGAGGCTGCTCCCGTTCCATTAGAGCCTGCTAAATGATGTCAACCAGCTTAAATCTTGTCTGATAGATTATGTGGTGAGGAGGCCTGGATCTCCTTCTGCAGGTTGACATGTTGAGCCTCCTCCAAAATGAGCCTCAAAAAAGAAGCAGCGTCTTGAAAAAAAACTGTCGGGAGTAAGGATGTGCATTTGGATATTTCCAGTCCAAACACACACACACACACACACACCTCTAACTGGTGTTTTCCAGATATATTCAATTGTCCAGATGGTTTCCATGATGTTCCAGGGTACCAGGAAATGGGTTCCGAAAAATCCTGGAAATATTCAGGATTAACTGGGAATATTGGGAACCAGTGTTTTAAGGCTCCCAGGACTATTTTTCTTTAATTTTGCAGTGTGTCTGTCTTCTTGCCATGGTTTGGAATTGGCTTTCTAGGTTGGTTGGGCTTGGATTCTGTCCTTTGAATTCGTTTCGTTGGTTCTGTGTGTTCCTTGCTTAAATTACTGTGTTCTTTGCTTAAATCACTTTGCATTGGTTTTCGTGGGTTGCATTAGATTCTCCGGTTCAAGATAGCCTTGGATTCTCAGGTTCTACATTGTCTTGGATTCACAAGTTTGACATTTGTTGGGCTTGCAACAGCATTCATTGTTGATTGGGTTTTGTGGGGAGGATTCTCTGGTTAGACATTGGTTTGGAATCTCTGATTTGACATTTGTTGTGTTAGGCTTGCCAGATTGTCCTGTGCTTCTGCTGGGGTTCCCTTGTTCTGCACTGGTTCTTTGGGCTTGCTAGTTCTGTTTCCACCGAGAGGCTTTTGGCCAGAGGTTGCTTTGTTTGCTCTTGAGTGTTTGGTTACTGTCTGCCCTGGAGAAAGCTTGGCATCCCCCCCCCCAGGAAATGATGCAGGATAGCTGTGGGCACTTTGTTCAGGAGCCCATAAAATTGGACCTCTTGGTCCAATTCACTTGAAACTTGGGAATCATTTAGTTGACAGGCACCAGTAACTTTCCTTTAAGCCATTCACTAGCCCCTCCCACTAGCCCCCCCCCATATTCCCCATAGGAAATAATGGAGCTGAATAATACCAGAATCCTGGGGGGAAAACCTGGATCACAATACTAAATGGGTATTTGGAACCTGGATAACCTGGAAAGATTCCCCATAGGGAATAATGGAGTCAAATAATACCATAATCCCCCCCCCATGTATTTGGAACCTGGACAACCAGGAATACCAATATATTTTGGCTCCCTTAAATCCAGATCTAAAAAACACCAATTTTTGTTTTAGGTACATATCCCTAATTGGGAGGTAAGACCTTCCGAATGATAAGAGTGTTCATCATTGAATGCAGCTGATGCATGCTGGGTTGACCACCTTGGGTCAGTCACAAACTCTGGCATGGCTGTTCTCTCAAGGACAGTTTGTGTTAGAGTTCTTTTAGCCCCACCTGCCTCACAGGATGTCTGTTGTGGGGAGGGGAAGGGAAAGGAGTTTGTAAGCCGCTCTGAGACGCCTTTGGGCAGTGAAGGGCGGGGTATAAATCCAATCTCTTCTTCTCTTCTCTTAGGCCAGGGAAAGGTCTGGTGCTTATTGAGGAGACTGAAGTGCATGTGGTTAATGACATTGGCCAGTTAGTGCTTCTGTATGACTTGCAATTATCCTTATTCTAATTTCCAGACTTTTTTTTTCTGTGCGGATACCTATTCCCACCAACAGGGGCCTCACTCTCCCCCAACAGCTTTTCCTACATAGTCAGTAGACTTCCTGGGTTTGTAGAAAAATCCAAAAAGTGAGGAAATCACTTCAGGGACGGTTGAATTCCCCCAAAAGCCTTTTGAAATGGCCTCTGCAGGGACCTGACTCCAGGCCTCAACGGTAAGAGATTAGAACATTGGGGGGGGGAGAGGAGACTTCTGACTGGCTCTGTCAGTAAAAGGGTGGGTGGGGGGAAGGGCCCTTTCTTTCCAGGCCTCTTTTGGCCTTGGAGGGAGGGGGAGGGGGGAGCCTTGGGTCCAGGCTGGGGGATTCCTAGAGGTTTTGGGTTGGAGTGCAAGGAGGGCAGGATTTGGGGAAGGGAGAGGCCTCAGCTGGGCATCATGCCACAGAATCCACCCTCCAAAGCATCCATTTTCTCCAGGGAGACAGATCTCTGTTGTTCACAGATCTCTGGAGTTCACTCTCCAGCAGGCCCCACTTGGAGGTTGCCAACCCTAGGCCTGGCAGCAGTCTAGGGTTGCCAGGTCCCCCCACGGGCACTGGCAGGGGATGGGGGTAGTGGGGCTGCCAGTTCCAAATCTGGAAACTCCTGGAGATTTGGGGATGGAGCCTGGGGAGGACAGGGACCTCAGTGGGGTACAGTGCCCTAGAGTCCACCCTCCAAAGCATCAATTTTCTCCAGGGGAAGTTATCTCAGTAGTCTGGAGCTGAGCAGTAATTCCAGGGGATCCCCAGATCCCACCTGGAGGCTAGCATCCCTAGGCAGCACCCTCGGGGTGACTTGATACCACCTAATTTGCATGACTCAACTTGGCCTGGCTGCTTGCTTTCAGCAGCCACCCTATGAAAGCCAGCAGTGATGCAGCAGTTAGAGCCTCAGAGTAGGGTCTGCAAGACCCAGGTTCAGATCCCCGTATTGCGGTGGAAGCTGACTGGGTGATTTTGGACCAGTCACATACTTTCAGCCTAACCAACCTCACAGGGTTGTTGTGCAGATAAAAAGGAGGTGAGAATAATGTAAGCTGCTTTGGTCCCCACTGTGGAGAAAGACTATAATTTTCCTTGGTAGAAGCTGTGGGGGAGGGGGTGGAGACAAAAAGCTGAAGACAGATAAAGGCAGATAAAGGTTAAGTTGGCTGTTGGGTGGGAAGGAAATAGGGTTGCCAACTCTGGATTGGGAAACTCCTGGACATTTAAGGGGTGGATCCTGGGGATGGTAGGGTTTGAGGAGAGGAGGAATTCAGACCAGTATAATGCCATAGAATCCACCCTCCAAACCAGCCATTTCCTCCATGAGAACTACCATTGCCAGCCTCTGGGTGAGGGCTGGAGATCACCCAGAATTACAACTGTTGTCCGGGTGACAGAGATCAGTTCCCCTGGATAAAATGGCTGCTTTGGAGGGTTGAGTCTATGGCTCCACCCCCAGAAGGGAGAAAGAGTGTGAGATAGGTAAGGGTAGAGGGGAGGAAGCAAAGGTGTGAGGAATGGGATGACCATCCCGCAAGTTTCTTGCGGGTCTCCACTTGTTTCTTCTACTTTCGATATTTATACCCTGCCTTTCTCCCTGATGGGCACCCAGAGAGTCTTGCAATGTTGTTCTACCCCCTCCATTTTGCTTTCACAACCACAGCCCTGTGAGCTGGGTCAGGCTGGGAGGCAGCGACTGGCCACGGCCACCCGGCAGGCTTCCACGGCAGAGGAGTGGCTTCAGCCTGGGTCCCCGGTAGACCAATCAGTAATCAGCAGTCTCACATGAAGTACCCATTACTACTGAACTCTACCTTTTCAGACTGGGGTGTGGGGCGGGAGCCTCTGTTTGTAGTTTGCAGTTCCACAATTGCAGACTCCCCTTCCCCCAAAACTGTGGAGGTTTTGAAGAAGAAGGATTAGGAATAGGATTTGGTTTTATACCTTGCCCTTCACTACCCGAAGGAGTCCTGGAGTGGCTTACAATTACATTCCCATCCTTTCCCCACCTACCCTATGAGGTAGGTGGGGATGAGAGAGCTCTGAGAGAACTGTGACTGACCCAAGGTCACCCAGCTGACTTCATCATCATCATCTTCATTATCTTCATCATCATCATCATTTTTATGATGCACAGTATTCATAAAACAGAAACAAGATAAAACCAATTAAACCATTAATAAAACATTCCCATAATCACATGGCGAATAAATAGCCCCAATTCCAACTGCTGGCTGCTTCGCGGGCAGGGGGGAAGAGAAGAAGAGGAGAAGAGATTGGATTTATACCCTGCCCTTCACTACCCAAAGGAGTCTCAGAGCGGCTTACAATCTCCTTTCCCTTCCCCACCCCATGACACACCCCCTGTGAGGTAGGTGGGGCTGAGAGAGCTCTGACAGAAATTGCCCTTTTTTAAGAACAGCTCTGAAAAAACTTTATGACTGACCCAAGGTCATCCAGCAGCTGCAAGTGGAGGAGTGGGGAATCAAACCTGGTTCTCCCAGATTAGAGTTCACGCTCTTAACCACTACACTGAACTGGCTCTCAGAGGGTGAGGTAGATGTAAATAACAGAGGAGGGTGCCAGCCAAGATGGAACCATTGCTGTCCTCAACCAAAAGCCTGGGAGAACATCTCCCCCTTGCAGGCCCTGCAGAATTGCATCAGATCTCGCAGGGCCCTGATGGAGCCAGGCAGAGAGTTCCAGCTGGTTGGGGCCAGGACTGAAAAGGCCCTGGCCCTGGTTATGGGGCCGGGGACCACAAGCAGATTGCTGTCTGAGGAGCGTAACACTCTACCGGGGCCATAACGAAGGAGATGGTCCCTGTTGTGTCCTGGGATCAGAAGGCAGAGCTGGCAAAATACAGCCAAGCTTCGCTCTCTGAGAACAATAGGGACTAGGTTCCTGAGCTCGCCAGTAGTGAACCAATGGCAGCATTGGCGGGCGATTCAAACCCGCCAATAGGAATATAGGGCCGTCCCCCCCTAACTGTATATAGTTGGCCTCCGGCCGTTACTGTGTGTTCTTGTCTTATGTGAAGTACGAATAAACGCGTCTTCTCTTATGTCGTCGTCCGAGTCATGAGGCCCGAAACCCAGTACTTTACAGTCCCGTGGGTATGTTGGTCCCTAACCGCTCAAGGCATTATAGGTCAATAACAGAACCTTGCACTTCTCAGTATTCCGCTGGAAGGAATGGGGAATCAAACTTGGTTCTGCAAATTTGAATCCTGCCTCTCTTAACCACTGCACCAAACTGAACCGGCCCAGGTTCTGAGAGCCACTGGCAGGGAGGCTGCAGAGGAGTCTTGTCTGGCTCCAAGCGTGTGTCCCTCTAAGCTGAGTCAGTGTGAGCTAGCTCACAGTTTTCTAGCCTCTGGCTCACACATTTTTGCCTTAGCTCAGGAAGGAGGGCTCCAAAGCAAACTAATTTCTGCAGTAGCCAAATCGCTCGCTCAGAACTTTAATGCCAGTAGCTCACAAAGTAGGATTTTTGCTCGCAAGACTCCACGGCTTGGAGGGAGCATTGGCCCCAAGTCGTGGGATCCCATCCCTTCCACCAGCGCAACTGGTACCTTCTTAGAAAACACATGGAAAACCTGACTGTTTTTGGTATCTGGAGGTTTTAATGTTAGTGTTCTTTAGCCGACGTTTTATGCAATTGTTACAGCTGTGCATGTGGAGCAGCAAAATGGGTGAAATAGTCCCCCCAGTGAGAAAACTGGTCAGGGAGGGGAGGCAGGAACCCTTCCTCCCCCTGTGGCCCTCTGTGCCCATCTCTCCTCTCCTGTTTTCTTCTTTCTTTCCTTTTTAAAGAAGTAAAAAGGTAAAGGCAAAGGTTCCCTTGTTCGAAAGCCAGTTGGATCTGACTCTAGGGTTGCGGTGCTCATCTCCGTTTCCAAGCTGAAGAGTCAGTGCTGTCCAAAGACATTTCTGTGGCCAGCATGACTAAACACTGAGTTGCACAAAACACTGTTACCTTCCCACTGAAGCGGTACCTATTTATTTACTTGCAATTTCTTGCTTTCAAACTGCTAGGTGGGCAGAAGCTGGAATCGGAGACGGGAGCTCACTCTGTCATGCGGCACTCGGGTCTCAAACTGCTGAACTACCAACCTTGCAGCCTGCAGTTCAGCGTCTTAACCACTTGAGCCACCGCAGCTCCACTTTAAAGAAGTAGTTCCCTGCAACTGCTGTGGGGAGCACATGAAAATGTGCAAACAAAAGGCATCGTCCAGTTTGGCTAAGAAGGGGCTCCATAAATCTTCTGGTTTTGGTCTTTGCCAGAGACCACAAAATACAGGAGGAACATCTAGCCCCTGGCAGGCCAAATACATGGCTGGTGGGCAATGCTCCCTCTAAGCTGTAGAGTCTTGGGAGCAAAAATTCTACTTTGTGAGCCACTGGCATTAAAGTTGTGAGCGAGTGATTTGGCTACTGCATAAATTAGTTTGCTCTGGAGCCCTCCTTCCTGAGCGAAGACAAAAATGGGTCAGCTGGAGGCTAAAAAACTGTGAGCTAGCTCACACTAACTCAGCTCAGAGGGAATACTGCTGGTGGGATAGCTGGTGTGTGTGGTGTGTGTGTATAGGGATCACAATTGGTGCAATTGTAACCTAAATCAAACTATGGCTGGTTCTGCATCTGGCATTTGCTCCACATTTTCTCATAAGAACATAAGAGAAGCCAATGTTGAATCAGGCCGATGGCCCATCTAGTCCAACACTCTGTCACACAGCGGCCAAAATATACCAGGTGCCATCAGGAGGTCCAGCAGTGGGGCCAGGGCACCAGAAGCCCTCCCACTGCTGCCCCCCCCCCCAGCACCAAGAATACAGAGCCTCACCTGCCCCAGACTGAGAGTTCCCATCTATACCTTGTGGCTAATAGCCACTGATGGACCTCTGCTCCATATGTTTATCTAATTTCCTCTTGAAACTGTCCATGCTTGTAGCTGCCACCACCTCCTGTGGCAGTGAATTCCATATGTTAATCACTCTTTGGGTGAAGAAGTATTTCCTTTTATCTGTTCTAACCCGACTGCTCAGCAATTTCATGGAGTGCCCACAAGTTCTCAACACTGAGGAAAAGGTGCAGCTCAAAACTATAAAGTACTGAGACCGATGCGTGGATGTGTGATAACCGCTCATACTTTATTAGGTATGCTTAAGACTTGAGGTAACTACCCGGCTCGCAGGCCGGTTTATATTCCCGTGTTTCCCACTCCCCCAACACACACACACGCACCCGTGATAGGTTATTTACGGTGCACCCTATTCCCCATTGGTTACTCCTAGGAGCCTAGCCGTCTGATAGGTGTGGGCTAGGATCCATTCGGGCTATTGTCTTTGGAGGTGAAGCTCGCGTCCCTTTCCCGACCGTGTGTTTCCCTGACCACGTGTGTGGTCTCCGTTTGGTATACAACAAAAACCATATTCAAATACGCCGGGCCAACGCCATGCTGACTGCAAAGTCACCCCTGAATGGCCATAAATCTATGCAGAAGGTACCATAAAACCCGATGATCAAAGATAAGTGAAAGCGGCAGGCAGTGCAGAGGGGAACTTCTGTTCCAACGTGGGTTTGCTAAAACAACGGAGGGAAAAACCAATGCAGACTCACCCTGTGATGTCCAAACCCCTCGTTTTAGGTATTTTTTTTTTAATAACTCACTGCACAGTTTCTCCTGGTGGGATATGGACATTTCTGGAACATTTATCATCTCTACTAGAAGGCGATAGATGAACTTCGTAACAAGATCCCCGCTCCATCCTTCCCACCCACCCCTTCCAGCCAGGAGTGCCTATAAAGGTTTTATTTCCCAGCAGTTAGCTGAGCAGCGGGAATCGAGGGGGAGCCATTATCAGGACTCTTCTCCCAGGCATCCAAATGATTACCCAGGCTGAGGACGCTTTGCTATCTTTATCCTTTGTTAGCGGTTTAGCTCAGGGCTGACTGCTCAGCCGCATTTCCTCCTCCCACATTTTTTATTAACAAGACTTGGAATCTCTGCAACGGCAGCCAAGGAAGATCTAGGGAGAACTCCGGAAAGGGAGAGCGAGAGCTGGCCTAGGAGGGAGCCCATGAGTGTGGACAGTCCACTAGGAGGTTCCTGGGGCTGAGATCACCCTTGGCTGGAACTGTTCGGCTCCTGAACTCACTTGGGTAGCAGGACGCGGTATGATTAGTGACCAGTACGGGCCTGTCCTCCATAGGCCCTGTCCTGGACGGCCCAGGCTAGCTCGATTTCATCAGGAGTCAGAAGCTAAGCAGGCCTAGGTTAGTACTGGGATGGGAGTCCCCCCCCAAAGATGTCCAGGATTGCTGCCTGGCAAAACACCTCTGCCGCCTCCCTTGAAAAACCCTGCAGGGTCACCAGAAGTCAGCTGTGACTCGACAGCACTGTCTCCCACCATTCTCCACAGGGGTGTGTGGGGTTGCTTCTGCACAGACATGATGCTCCAGATCAGAGGTGGCCAAACATGCTCAGTGTAAGGGGCACATAGAATAAACGTCAGATGTTAGAAGAAGAGGAGGAGGAGGAGGAAGAAGAGATTGGATTTATACCCTGCCCTTCACTACTCAGAGGAGTCTCAGAGCAGCTTACAAACTCTTTCCCCTTCCCCTCCCCACAACAGACACCCTGTGAGGTAGGTGGGGGCTGAGAGAGTTCTTTCGGGAACTGCTCTTTCAAGGACAGCTCTTGTCAGAACTATGGCTTGCCCAAGGTTATCCAGTAGGTGCAAGTGGAGGCGTGGGGAATCAAACCCGGTTCTCCCAGATTAGAGGTGGGGGCAGGCTTTATTCAGCCACTTCTCTGAATATCCTCCAGGCTGCCAGTAGGGGTTGGTCACCAGAAGTCGTCATGACTTCAAGGTGCATGCACACTCATACGCATGCGCACACACACTAACATGTGCACACACACATAAAAATACAAAAAAAATACAATCCCGCCCATCTCTGTGCAGAAGCAGAATTGCCACAGCCAGGGTTCTTTTTGTAGCAGGAAGTCCTTTGCATATTAGGCCACACACCCCTAATGTAGCCAATCCTCCAAGAGCTTACAGTAGCCCCTGTAAGAAGAGCTCTGTAAGCTCTTGGAAGATTGGCTACATTAGGGGTGTGTCGCCTAATATGCAAAGGGGCTCCTGCTACAAAAAGAGCCCTGGGCCCACAGCCAATGCCTTGATCTTTGCAGGGTCATTGGAGCAGAATGGGGAATTGTCCTGAGGCAGAAGCAGCCTTGATGTTCGATGTCTCTCACCCAATATGATTGCACTGACGTTTCGTTCGCTATGAAGAATGTACCTTAAATGTTTTATTAAATGTTCCATTTTGTGTACGTTAGCATCTGTGCTGTGGTGGTGCACAGCCTGGCAGCTGGCTGGGTAGCTGCAGTTGGCACAACACTCACAACTGTCTGGCATGCTTGGATTTAAGGGAGACACGACGTTTGCAAAACAGATGTTCAAAAATGACGGTTCTCTTGTTCGCCATGCCGGTTCACCGTTAACTCGAGCACCTCATACTATCACCTTGCTAATTGGCTTGCCATTCAAAAAACAAACATTTTGAGCAGTTCTGTATCTCTTCTTGGGCTGCCAACTCTGGGATTCCTGGAGATCTGGGGTGGAGGCTGGGGTGGGCAGGGTTTCAGGAGGGGGGAGGAGGACTTCAGTGGGGCTATGACACCATAGAGTCTACCCTCCAAACCAAGCTCAGCCCCATATACAGAACTCTTTTTCTTGGACGTCTGAAGGTTGCCAACTCTGGGTTGGAAAATTATTGGAGATTTGGGGGTAGAACCAGTTTGATTTGGGGGTAGTGTAGGACAAGGGAGAGCCAGTTTGGTGTAGTGGTTAAGTGCGTGGACTCTAATCTGGGAGAACCAGGTTTTATCCCCCCACTCCTCCACTTGCGGCTGCTGGATGACCATGGGCAAGACATAGTTCTGTCAGAGCTGTTCTTGAAAAAGGGCAGTTTCTATCAGAGATCTCTCAGCCCCACCTACTTCACAGGGTGTCTGTTGTGGGGAATGGAAGGGAAAGGAGTTTGTAAGCGGCTCTGAGACTCCCAGTGAAGGGCGGGGTATAAATCCAGTCTCCTCCTCCTCCTCAAGTGTAGGAAGGGCAGTGTTTAGGGAAGGAAGCCACCTCAGCAGTGTATAATCCAATAGACCCGACCCTCCAAAGCAGCCATTTTCTCCAGGCGAACTGATCTCTGCAGTCTGGAGATCAGTTGTAAGCCTGGGAGATCTCCAGTCGCCACCTGGAGGCTGGCAACCCTCCCTTAACGTTTGGCACACGTCACTGAGAGGGAGATGGCTGTCACCCTCCCTACCTTGGAGGGTCCCCCTCCCTTCAATTAAGACGTCCAATGAGGGCCAGTGGAAGTGCTCTCTGACGTTTCATCCACAGAGAGGATACAGAGACCCACTGAACCCCCCACGCCACCCCCATCGGGGTCCAGGCGACATACAACCGCCCCTTCCTCCGCACGCCCCCCACTCATCACAAGAAGGACTATTTTGCCGGTTAGGAATAAATGCGCTCCCCACCCCACCATCCCAATCCGTTTATTAGACGTTGTGCTGGAGGGAAGCGCGCAGCTGGAGTTCTCACGACTCTCTTCAATCGCAGAAGGGAGCCGGTTCAAATGTGAAAACCTTTCTTGATGGGCCGTGGGGCGGCGGCGGCGGCGGCGGAGTGAATCCGGCTCCTCTGACGGCAGCGCATCTATTAGGAGTTCACCCACGTGGGCAGCCTGCCGGCAAGCCCTCGCCTTCCCCGGAACAGCAGGGGAGGTCTAGACAGACGCTGCCGATTTTATTGTCTTGCGAGTTCCACACCCAGCAGCTACGCCGCGGAACGAGCTGCGGCTCTGGCATTATTCAATGCTTGGAAGGGGCTGGTGACGTTTCTCTGCATTGCCGGGTGCCTTCCCAGTGTTCCCTCTAAGCTGAGTTTGTGTGAGCTAACTCACAGTTTTTTAGCCTCCAGGACACACATTTTTTTTTGCCTTCGCTCAGGAAGAAGGCCTGCGGAGCAAACTAATTGATGCAGCAGCCAAAATCGCTTGCTCACAACTTTAATGTCAGTAGCTCACAAACTAGGATTTTTGCTCACAAGACTCCACAGTTTAGAGGGAGCATTGCTTCCAACTCTGGTCTTTTGGGTGTTCCCCCCCTGCAGAAACTATAGTTTTCCAGTGCCTCTGTTTTTTGGGGGGAGAAAGCAAGAGTCATTAAAGAAGGAATAAGCAAAATTAAAAGGGTCTTAAAGACCTGTTGTTTCAGAAAGATCCCTTCTCACTCCATCTCTTTCCTGCCAGAAGAAGGTGAACAAAGTGTTGTAGAATCAGATCTAAACACTGGACGATTCCGCATCTAGCATTTAATGCTCCACATTTTCTCCACCGGGAGGGAAAAAGTGCAGCTACCCACCTCTATGCTGAAGGTACCCTAAAATCCGATGATCAAAGAAAGTGAAAGCGGCATGCAATGCAGAGGGGAATTTCTATTCCAGGGTGGGTTTCGTAAAACGAGGGAAAAGTCAATGCAGAATCGCCCACTGCCCAAGAAATAAATGTGCATGCTCTGGAATTATATACTGGCTAGTTTGTATTTTGCTGTTTTGCCCAAGAACTCGAGGAAGTGCGTATGGGGTGTCCCCATTTATCTTCACAACAACCAAGAAATATTTCATGGGACCCCAATTAGGCTGGTAAACGTTCTTCATACATTCAACAAAGTAATTTGGACCTCCCAGTTGGTCCAGACTTTTGCAAAGTTTTGAGCTGGCATTTCCAATGGGAAAGATGACTCTGTTGGCTGGGCGATGCCTTCTTTCCCTTACTGTTCAACAGAAAGGCTGATTCACAAGTGCAAATACTGTTGGTCTCTGAAGATTCCTCTGGCCAGGGCCAGGCCAAAGAATCTCATCAAAGGAGCTGGGAGGGTGAATGACTTACAGTGAAATCCTAAAAGCAGAGTCTCATTTTCCTGATCTCACTGATTTCAACTGGGGGACCTCTGTTTAGGACTGCACTCTCAGTCGCCTCTGTCCTAAACTGGAAAAAAAAACCCAACCCGTACAGGAAGTACTTTGTCAGCCAAAGAGTGATTAACACATGGAATTCACTGCCACATGAGGTGGTGGTGGTTACAAGCCTGGACGGCTTCAAGAGGGAATTAGATCAACATGTGGAGCAGAGGTCCATCAGTGACTATTAGCCACAAGGTATAGATAGGGACTCTCAGGCTGGGGCAAGTGATGCTCTGTATTCTTGGTGCTGGGGGGAGGGCAACAGTGGGAGGGCTTCTAGTGTCCTGGTCCCACTGCTGGACTTCCTGATGGCACCTGGTATTTTTGGCCCCTGTGTTACAGAGTGTTGGATTGGATGTGCCATTGGTGTCAGATAACTGCCATGTTTTCTGTATGACCTTATTCCTAGCTTGCACACATGCACTTAGATCTGCTTTGCTAAGGCTACCATGGGAGACATTCCTCTGCCAGACACGGTTATTAGTGTAACCTTGACAGAAGGGAGGGCTTGCGTTCCCCAGCTGGTGTGAATATATCTGCCCTCTGGAAGGGGGTGGTAGTCTCCCATTCATGATGTAATGTCCTGCCGGGAGATTTCCTGTGTGCACGCTTAGATTTCATTTGCTTGGCTAGTTGAAGCATCAGAGTATATACATGGCCCCCCATGCCATATCCGTCATTCCTGACAATGTACCTGTATTACTTGGCAACAGACTGGTATTCCAATAAAGCATAACTTTCTGAGTGGAGTGTACCTGGACCTGCTTGCTGTTGAACCTGACAATTGGTCTGATCCAACACTGGCTTCTCTTATGTTCTTAAGGTACAGATAGGAACTCTTGGTCTGTGCTTCTGGTGTCCTGGCCCCACTGTTGGACCTCCTGATGGCACCTGGTATTTTGGCCACTTTGTGACAGAGTATTGGACTAGATGGGCCATTGGCTTGATCCAACATTGGCTTCTCTTATGCTCTTATTTATTGAAATTCAGTGAGAAGAGAGACAAAGGGGGAAGGAATCAGAGTGGAGAAACTGAGAGGGCTGAAGTCCGGACTCACTGTGGAATATGATAGGAAGTCAATAATACCCCCAAGCAGTGAATCTCTTCTTTGGGGTCAAATTAGTTCATAATAAAAGACTCAATTTGTTTTACCGTGGCAGAAGCAGGGTCTCCAAGATGCTGGAACTGGCAGGATGTTTGGATAAGCAACAATGCATTGCATATATGCACGCTCTGACCCGGATAGCCCAAGCTAGGTCTTGGAAGATAAGCAGGCTTGGCCCTGGTTAGTTATGTGGATGGGAGACCACCAAGGAATACCAGGGTTTGCTAAGCAGAGGCAGGCAATGGCAAACCAGCTCTGAAAGTGTCTTGAAAGCCCCATGAGGAGTCACCGTACGCCGGCTACGACTTGACAGCAAAAAAAAAAAGAGTAGCTTTCCTAGGACAGCTGCTTTTTGGAAGTGCCTCCCATGTGCATACTTTACACAACCTCTTTACATTCGGTTCGTTCACCCCTGACAACTGGCTGATGAAAGTGTGACACACAACCCCACTGAAAACGTACTGTGTTTGAAGCCATGCTAAAGCTCTGCCTGTGACACTAGAGTAACAACAGCCCTTTCAGTGTTTAATTAAAACAGGGCATCTGCCACACTTCCCTTCATTCAAGGGAGCTTCACACATGCAAGTCATCGCTTCATGTTGCAATCATCAAGCGATAAATATGCATGTGTGAACCCACCCCCGAGAATTTGTATATATTTATTTAGAATATATATTTTTTATGCCAGATCTCCAGGGAAACTCCCCGAGGCAGCTTACAAAATAAAATGCAACAACAACAACAACAAAACATTTAAAGTTATGAATTAAAATCCAGAACTTAAAAACTCAGCCATAAAACAGAAAGCTGAGCAGCTTAAAAAATAACAGTTTTCAGCCAGAGTACGGAAACAGATAATTAAGTAGCTTAAAATAACAGGTTTCAGACTAGAAGCACATTATAAAAGGGTGTTAACCAATCGCTGCCTTAATTAAAAGCCTGGGTGAACAGAAACGTTTTGGCCTGGCACCTAAAAGAGTAACGTAGGTGCCAGGTTAGCCTCAAGGGAAGGGCATTCCATAAGTGGGGTGCCAGTACTGAAAAAGCCCTGTGTCTTGTCGCCACGCGCTTAAGGCTGCCTGATCCAGGTTGGGAAATATGTGGAGATTTGGGGGTGGGACCTGAGGAGGGCAAGGCTTGGGGAGCAGAGGGGTGGGACTTTAATGGGGTATAATGCCAGATCACGGCAGATGGTGACTGCAGCCATGAAATTAAAAGACGCCTGCTCCTTGGGAGGAAAGCGATGGCAAACCTAAACAGCATGATAAAAAGCAGAGACATCACCCTGCCAACAAAAGTCCACATGGTCAAAGCAATGGTATTCCCTGTAGTAATGTATGACTGCGAGAGTTGGACTATAAGGAAGGCCGAGCGCCGAAGAAAAGATTCTCTTGAACTATGGTGCTGGAGAAGACTCTTGAGAGTCCCTTGGACTGCAAGGAGATCAAATCAGTCAATCCTAAAAGAAATCAACCCTGACTGTTCCCTGGAAGGCCAGATCTTGAAGCTGAAGCTCAAATACTTTGGCCACCAAATGAGAAGGGAGCACTCACTGGAGAAGACCCTGATGCTGGGAAAGATTGAAGGTCAAAGAAGAAGGGGACGGCAAAGGATGAGATGGTTAGACAGTGTCATCGATGCGACGAACATGAAATTGAGCAAACTTCAGAGGACAGTGGAAGACAGGAGGGCCTGGCATAATCTGGTCCATGGGGTCGCGAAGGGTCGGACTCGACTGTGCGACTGAACAACAATGCCATACAGGGCCGGACCCAGGTTTTTTTGCACACTTGGCGCCCCCTTGTTCTGGCACTCCCCATGTGCCCAACAATTTTCTGGCGCCCCCCGTGTGCCCAACAATTTTCTGGCGCCCCCACCCCCTGTGCCTGTGATCGGGTTTCAGGGGCACGGCAAAGGTGGGGGCAGGGGGTGCTTCTGCTGCAGTCCCACCTGGCTTCAGTCGTGGGACAGGGCTGCTTGCATGACAGCTCTGGAGCAGGAGTGTGGCCAGAGCACGCTCTACCCACTTGGGGCAGCTGCCGGAAGGGGAAAGGTGGCCATGTGCAACGCATGGCCCAGCAGGCCACCAGGCCCCTTTCCTCCACCCCGCAGGGACATCCCTATGTGTGCGCCTCCCCTCCTCGCATCCCCGGAGGCCCAAAACAGTGTCCCTGCTGATGGCGAAGGCTGCCTCCCTCGCTGGAAGACCCGCTGTTGCACCATAGGAATAGCAGCCTGAAGTTCACACCTAGCTCTCGCTCAGCTCGATTCTGCGGGAGGGGAAGATGGGGTGGCAGGCAGGCCAGAATGGCGCCATCATCAAGCTGGCACCCATAGGCAGCTGCCTAATTTTTGTCAATGATGGGCCGGCCCTGATGCCATAAAGTCCACCTTCCAAAGTGGCCATTTTCTGCAAGCGAATTGATTATTGTCACCTGGAGCAAGGCCGGCTCGCTCACTAGGTGAACCAGGCGTTCGCCTAAAGCAGCTGGCCCTTAGGGGCATCAAACTGTACTCGGCCACCCCCCCACCAAAAGCCCTGCATGCATCTAGTCCCTGACTGGAGGACCGCCGCCTCCGCCTCTTTCACCCCGAGTCTGGCTCCCAGTGCGCTCAGAAGAGGGTAGGGAAGGAAGCAAGGAGGGAGGAAGCACCCCCCCTGCTGTGCTCGGGGCCTGTCCTGAGGCACAGGTGGCCTGCAGGGTGGGGAGTAGGTGGATGGCGCCACTTGAAGGGCCCAGCGGCAGGGCAGCTCAGGTGGCATGCGTGGTGCATAGAGGGGGCTACAGCAGACCCGCTGCTGCTTCCTCCTCTGAGACGGGCCTGCTTGGACTGGACTCCTCCACACCTGCTCAGACCGGACTCCTCCATGCCACCCTTGGTGAGTCTTCTTGGCGCCACCCCCATGGGGCGCATGCGGCTGGGGGGTCCCAGTCCTCCGGGGGAGAAGGAGAGATGGGGGAAGTGAGCGGCGGGGAAAGAAAAAGCAGAAGGGCCACACCTGGAAGAGCCTTGTAGCCCCCTCTCCCGCCCCACCTGATGCGCCCAGCTTAGCACCTGGCTTGAGTGCTGGAGAGGCACGCAGTGGCGGGGGGGAGACACAAGATGAGGGAGGGGGCGCCACAAGGCAGCCTCACCTGGGGGGTGCTAGTTTAGCCTAGGGTGTCGAAAAACCTTGGGCCAGCCCTGACCTGGAGGTCAGTTGTAACCCCAGGAGATGGCCAGCAGCAACTGGCAGTTGGCAACCATCCACCTACCTCATCTCTGAAGATGGGGGCACAGAGAGCAGGTCTTGTGAAGCAGATCTTAACCAGTGGGCTGGACGATATGGGAGGTGGCGATCCCCCAGGCAACTTCTGCCATAGTACAGGAGAAGCGTGGTTCCCACAGGCACCTTCAGAACACAGAGATGCCTTTGTAGAGATGATTTCTATAAGACACGTACTGACACCAGCATGATTTCTGTACAGAAATACAGTCTTGACAATATCTCATATTTTGTCATGCTTGAGGTAATAGCCTGCTGAAAATAACAAAATATGTCCTTTTCCTCTCTTTTTTTTCAAACAAGGAAGACATCAGAAGAAAGTAACAGCTCTCTTGTGGGAGTGCTTCACATCACAAACAGAGCTGTTATGTTCAGTTTTATTTTCAACTTTTCTTTAAAGAAAATGGAATGAAAAAGAATGGGGGGATGGCAGCAGGCACCAGAGCAGGAGATGGCAGTTGTTTCCACCAACAACCCCCCAAAAACCCTTCAAATAATTGTGAAGGAAGGGAACAAGGAAGGGATTTCATTGTGTTACTCATCGCGATTGCACGATGAGTGATTTTAAATGTTTAGCCCATCTTTTGACAATTCCCCATTCCCAAATGAGTCACAACATTAATCAAACATGATCAAACCAAAAATATTAAAAAATACATTCAGCATTAAAATCAGAGAAGAAGAAGAAGAAGAAGAGGAGGAGGAGGAGGAAGAGGAGGAAGGGGAGATTGGATTTATACCCTGCCCTTCACTACCCAAGGGAGTCTCAGAGCAGCTTACAAACTCCTTTCCCTTCCCCTTCCCACAACAGACACCCTGTGAGGTAGGTGGGGCTGAGAGAGCTCTGAAAGAAACTGCTCTTTTTCAAGAACAGCTGGGCCAGAACTATGGCTTGCCCAAGGTCATCCAACAGGTGCAAATGCAGGAGTGGGGAATTAGAGTCTGTGCACTTAACCCCTGCACCAAACTGAAACAGACACAGAACAAAAAGTGTTCTTTGGAAATGGCCTATAGGCCAAAGATAATAAAAAATTATTTCATGGCCTTTCTGGCAGAGCAAACCTGGCATATCTTCTTCATGAGAGAATTCCACAGACCAAAAGCCATAGAGTTGCCAGCTCCCTGTTAAGAAATATCTGGAGATTTTGGGGGGTGGAGCCTGAGGAGGGCGGGGTTTGGGGAGGGGAGGGACTTCAGTGGGGTAGAATGCCATAGAGTCCACCTTCCAGAGTGGCCATTTTCTCCAGATGAATTGATCTCTGTCACCTGGAGATCAGTTGTAATAGCAGGAGATCTCCAACTATCGCCTGAAGGGTTGGCAACCATAAACAGCCACCACCCCAAAGGACCCTTATAGTAGTTAGAAAGTGGTGGCATTAAGCTTGCCAAATGGAGGTTGAGCAATTCCTGGAGATTTGGTCGTAGATCCTCAAGAGGGCAAGGTTTGGGGAGAAGTGAACTCTGTAGTCCGGAGATCAGTTGTCATTGCAGGAGATTCTCAGGCCCCATCAGGAGATTGTGAACCCTAAATGGTACCCTTTTAGTGTTCAGTTCTATAGAATCAGAAATTTATGGCATGTTTTGATATTTTCCGTTAAAATCCAGAGAGATCAAATATTTTCCTTTTTTAAACAAAGGATGGGGGGGGGAAGTAATTACTTAGCTGTTGGTAGCTACAGGCTTATTGAATTTTGTATAGTTTTACTGTAAGAACTTTAAAAATCACATAACAACAACAATAATAATAACAATAACAATAATAATATCTAATATTACTTCCAGAGATGTAATTTAAAAACAAGACAAAAAAATGACTTAGTCTTTTATGGAAGTGGTCACCGCAGACAATCACTGTATAAACAGTCCCTAAGGGCACTTCCTGATATTGTTGCTAGGAGCAACACAGGCAGGCGACAAATAAACAGGAAGTTGCACGTCCAAGAGTCACTTCCTGGTACAAAGGTTTTTCAACCACTGTTGTGGTTTAGATATAGTGCCCCCTTCTGCATACTGATTCTTCTAACTCATCTAGACCAGCTGCAGTCAGAACAGAAACCACCTCCTTCCTATGTCTAAAAACGGCATTTCACATGCTGATTTAGAGTGCTAATCATCCCCAACAGCTCTGCAATACCTGGGGAAAGCTGACACCTGGAAACAACATTAAAAACAGAATGGAATCATTTAATATTTTTTTTCTTCCTCTGTTTTCTTAACAGTGGGATGCTGTGGTATTTCCCCCCCCCCCATTCCAAAACTTCAAAGGGAAAAAATTCTATCACTACCAGATTTGCCTGTGTGCATTTCTATTACCTTGCAAGTTCCTCTGTTTTATATATAAATCTATTCTCGCAATTACCCAGAATAATATATATATATATATATATATATATATATATATATATAATTATGCATTCCATCCTGCTACTTTCAACTTATTTGAGTCACATATTACTGTGTTGGAAGCAGCTTGGCATTGTGTTGGCGGCGATAGGCTTTGCTATTTGGAGAGTGTACCAAGTCCGACTTCCATCATAATGCGTGGAAACACATTCAGTGCTAGAAAACACAGAAATAAATATAGCAATTCCTCTACCACGCTGCTTCCTAGTGAAAAGAACGACAGTGTTCTTTCTGTCCCCACTCCTCCCTCTCTTTGTCTTTTCCTCTCTCTCTCTCTCTCTCTCTCTCTCTCTCTCTCTCTCTCTCTCTCTCTCTCTCTCTCTCTCTCCATGACTCACACTTTCCAAGAAAGCTTCAAAGCTAAAGTCCAGGTGGAATTTCCCCCTCTCTTCTGGAGATCCTGGCTGTTTTTCTCGTTATGCCACCCAACCAACTTGGCAGCAGAAAACTTAGTTTCCCATTTTCTTGCATGGAAAATAGAGACAAGGTTATCTAGAAATGATTACTGTTGAAGGCCTGGATGGGTTTTACCATTTTATATCTAATTCTGATCCTGGCTCCTGTGCAGATCAAAAAACCCAGAGAAGGAGATTCTTATTTATCGCATTTATAGTAAAGTGTTTTGTTTTCTTTTTTTTTTTAATGTCAGAAGCAGGGGTGGACAGGCCATTATGACCACTGGAACTTTCCCCAGTGGACTGGTAGCTACGGCTGCAAGGCCTAGCCTCGCACGAGGCCAGGTGGGGCGGAGATATGGAGAAGCAGCTGTCAGAGACAGCGTGACATCGCCTCCAGGAAAACCTGGAAGTGACATCACACCCCCTCTAGGAATTGCTGGAAACTCTGTGGTAAAACCATAGAGTTTCCATTGATTCCTAGAGAGGTGTAATGTCACTCCCAGGTTTTCCTGTAGGTGATATTACACTATCACCAATGAGATTTTTTTTTCTTTCTCCTCAATAGTACCAGCAAACACATGGAAACCCTAACAATGGCCTCCTCCCCAACCTGGACTGGGCCAGTCCAGTGGCAAAAGGTTCTCATGCAGCAACAGGGAGGCCCTGTGTGGCCCGGTGGGCAGGCCAATTGTATCTCCCCTTCTCTGTCTCTTGGGCATGCACAGCCCACATAAGGCTAAGGGGGAGGCTGTGCATGGCCCACTGGGAAGGTAGGCTGCCTTTACCTTCCTCCTTGAGGGTGGGCTTTTCCAGGGCCATTTCCCCCTCCCAGTCTGGAGGTTAAAATACAAGATCATCCCTCAGTTTCCACATCTGGAAAAAAGTACCCCTAAGGGATTGGCAATTAGGCACCAACTTTACCATGCTTTGCACTGAAAAGTTTTAGGAAGGTGCAAACTAATTTGAAGTATATTTTTGGCTTTTGTTTTGCTGTCATGAATCTGGAGTAATCACCCAGCAGTCCCCGGAGCCAGCTGGGAATTTAATGGGTTTAAGCAGTATCATGCCGTCTCTAGAATGTACTGTTTTTTTTTGTGTTTTTCCCCCCATCAGGAATTGGGCACAGTTCCCCGTTGATTTACATCTGCAACTCTAATAAAACCATGAAACATAACAGCTTGTCATGTCTGTTTGATATATAGAAAACACCCTTAAAGAGAGAAAACAAAGGAGGAACGGAAAAGGGGGCTGAGGAAGAGAGAACTGAAGAAATGTGTTTTCCTTGGCTCTGAAACGCATGACCTGTGAGAAACAGGCTTCACTTCAACAGCAGCTTTTGAAGTATTTACTGGCTCTGGCATTTCAACGTAATCTTTCTTGTATAAACTACAGAAACAGACGTATTATCCAAGACTGCAATCTAGTGCGAAGACAGAATGAAATTTTAATGTATTCAGATCAGAGAAACTTGGGTGGAGGTGGGGGGCACATTATCTCCACCACCAACTGTGTCTGGAGACAGACAATAGTTTGTGAGGCTCTTTAAAGTGGTAGCATAGAGGAATTGTTTTCTATGAGGTACAGACCTTTTTTTTCTTTCACCCCATTGCTGCTTAAGACCAGACAAGTTCTGCAAGTTTTTGAAATCACAGAAACCTATGTTCAACTCACTTACAAAACTATCTTGCGTCTACTGCTCTAACAGGCAGGATTGTCTCACCCAGGAGTCCTACACAGTTCTGTGAGAGGACAGATGTCTCATCAAGAATATCTGACGCTATCACCAAACTTTCATTCTTTGGAGGGAAGACGTTTAGACAGAAACACTCTACAGAAACAAGGAAAAGGTCAATTGGGAATCAGGATCCCAGATCGATGAGGCAGTGATGTCATGACCAAGGGACTACCAAAAGCACCAGACGTTGTGATTTAGAAAGCAGCTGGAGATTTGTAATAACTTAAAGATGGTTTTGCCCCCCAAAATCTTGGTATAGTTACTTACAACTTGAGAATTAAAACAACAACAAAACCTACCAGCAACTGCAGGCTCAGGTTCTTCCTGAAATTCTTACCAGAAATGTCAAAGGGTAGCTCTAGAAATCACCAGACACTCTATGGTATTACCACTCTATTACCATAGAGTTTCTAGAGATTCCTAGAGCTACCTCTTGTCACTTTTGGGGTAGCTCTAGGAATCCCCAGAAACTGCCTAGCAACCTTCGAACAAAGCCTTCATTACCTCATGGTGATCCATGGCCCAAAGGATGTCCGCCTAGCCTCGATCAGGGCCAGGGCTTTCTCTGCCATGGCCTCTACTTGGTGGAACATGCTCCCTACAGAGATCAGGGCCCTGGGGGATCTTATTCAATTTTGCAGGGCCTGCAAGATGGAGCTTTCCGCGACGCCTTCGGTTGAGGCAGTGGGCATCCACACTTGCCCCCCCCCAAGGTTTCCGTCTCCCACCCACTGATAACCGGCCATATTTGTCTACATCAGTGGTCCAGTTTCTCCACATGGCAAGCTGTGATTATTGATTTTACATGTTTATAATGTGTTTTAAATTTTATTGTATTTATTAAAATGTTGTAACCTTCCCTGAGCCCGTCTACGGGATGGGCAGGATAGAAATGCGAAAAATAAATAAATAAATAAAAATTGCAGTTATATCTAGTGACGGGCCAGCACTCCACTGCTCAGCTTGTAATTGCATCGCTGACTATAAGCCGCATTGTTGAAACTCAACAAAAATGTGCCTTTTATCAAGAATTCTAAATTGGAAGGTATGTTCTCGCACTGTCGCTTGGGAACCCTGGGCCCCAGAGAAGTGAAATTGGAGACTTCTTTTCAGCCACTTGAGCAGGAATGCATATGAGATGTACCAGAACACAACCACACAGCTTTCCATTGTCCCTCACTTGACCCAACAGAGCAAAGGGAAATAAAACTACTCATAGAACAGGGGTTCTGTCTCTTCTGTGGGTGGTTGTTCCTGGGATCAGATAAATTTCACACAGAAAAAAAGAGGATCTGAAGAGAGGAACAAGTATCAAACATCATCTTCCTGAATGTATCATCCAGCAGTAAACCACAACATGGCCGAGTGGGCAAGCTCTACAAAGTATGGACTTGTTAAAATAGCCTGGTTTCAAAATAGCTTCATGTTTAGATTTGTTTATTTATTTTGGATTCTTCACAGAAGACTGAGTCTTGCCTTTGGTGGGGCATGTGCACAACATTCTTAAAATATTTATTTATTTATTAAAACATTTATATCCCGCATTTCCTTGTAGTGCAAGGTGGCTTACAATAATTGTTAAAAACATTTTCAGTTCTTTTTAAAAAAACATTAAATAAATTCCAATTCTCTTCCCCTCGCCCCCTTAAAAGATGCCTGCTCATTCAAAATTCCTTCAAAATCTGTGGCAAACAGGCAGGCCTTGCAGCGCCTCCAAGGAAGGGGCCCTCCTCCCCTCCCCTCCTCCCTCCCCTCCCTCTCCTCTCCTCTCTCTCCTCTCCTCTCCTCTCCTCTCCTCTCCTCTCCTCTCCTCTCCTCTCCTCTCCTCTCCTCTCCTCTCCTCTCCTCTTCAGGGAGCCCATCTGATAGAGCTGGAGCAGTGATGGGAAAGGCTTTGGTCTCTGTTTAGAGTTGCCAACCTCCAGGTGGTAGCAGGAGATCTCTCATTATTATAATTGATCTCCAGGTGACAGAGATCAGTTCCCCTGGAGAAAATGGCCACTGTGGAAGGCGGAGTTTATGGCATTGTGCCCCATGGAAGTCCCTCCCTTCCCCAGACTCCATCCTTCTTAGGCTTCACCCCCCAAATCTCCAGGTACTTCCCAACCTGGAGCTGGCAACCCTATCTCTGGTTGGTGCCGGACAGGCCACTCTGAGGGATGGGATAGCCAACAGGTGGCTGCCTGAGAACCGTAGCTGGCACACAGGGACCTATGATGGAAGACGGTTCTTCAAATATATGAGTCCCAGGTCATGAAATGGACACCATGGGGCCTGCTGAGACCTCTACGGGCACTGGCCAAGTGCTTTTAAAAAGTGGACGGGGCTTGGTCAGGATTGGCTGAGCAGATTAAAAGGCATCCTATTAAACAGAGGGTCTGCCTGAAATGTTGAAAAGGTACTATTAGTATTATATTTAACCTTTGCTCCCTGACATTTTGTGGTTGGTGCCACCTCCTGTGGTAGCCAGCTTATGCCTGTGCCCACCACCCTTCTGTCAGAGTTCCAATGGCATGCGCAGGCTCAACAAGGTCAGGGCCCTGGGCCAACTGGTCCCCCCACCCCCCTAACACACACGCACTCGGACCAACAGCCGTGGCAAACAAATTGGCATAGACAACTGGGCCAAGTTTGTAGTGTAGTTATGCCCCCAGCCATCGATGGACTTTCCGCCTTGTTACAAGGACTGCGGCTGTATGACATTTTGAACAGAAATGATACACCGTCACTGGCTGATTAGATTTCAGCTCTCCTCTATGCTGATGCAGTTTATGTCCCTTTTCTGGGCATATCGTCGTCATCCCCCCTCCTTCCCCCCATACTGTAATATGATTGTGCACCTCCGGCAGAAAGTTTGCATTTTGCTAAGCAAACATTTGCAGCACAAATATCATTACCTTAATCTCCGACGATGCTCACGCTCGAAAGAAATTTCTCCTGATTGCTCTTGCAAAGTCACCGGAAAGAACAGGGTGGGGTGCCTGTTACTTCTTGGGGCTCCCTCCTGTTTTAATACTAGCAGAACGCCCACCACCTTTGACGGGGGGGGGAGGGGAAGGGGTGTGGAGTCCTTGGTTCAGCTCTGCTCTTGTCCTTCGACTGCCCTCTTCCAGTATTTCCATTCATTATGCCCTTCTGGGTTAGGGTCGCCAGGTTCCCCCTGGCCACCAGCAGGGGATGGGGAGGGGTACTGTTGCCAGATACAGGCTGGGAAAGTCCAGGAAGAAGAAGAAGAAGAAGGAGAAGAAGAAGGAGAGGAGGAGGAGGAGATTGGATTTATACCCCTACCCTTCACTCGGAGTCTCAGAGCAGCTTACAAACTCCTTTCCCTTCCCCTCCCCACAACAGACACCCTGTGAGGTAGGTGGGGCCGAGAGAGCTCTTTCCACAGCAGTCCTTGAGAGAACAGCTCTGACAGAACTAAGGCTTGCCCAAGGTCATCCAGCAGCTGTTAGTGGAATAGTGGGGAATCAAACCTGGTTCTCCCAGATTAGAGTCCGCGCACTTAACCACTACACCAAACTGGATTTGGGGATGGAGCCTGGGACAACAGGGACCTCAGTGTGGTACAATGACACCCTCCAGAGCATCCAGGGGAAGTGATGTCTATAGTCTGGAGATGAACTGTAATTCCAAGGGACCCCCAGGTTCCACCTGGAGGCTGGCATCCCTCCCCTCCTCCTAAATTGACCATGGCCTCCAGACCCTGAGGAAGGGGTCAAGAATATTCCTGCCCCCACAAGAATGTCCCCCAGAAGCTGTGTATGGGTTGGGGGAAACAGCAAAGCCCCGCAGCATTGGCTTTAGCTTCTGCTGTAATATTATCTCCCAAGTCCAGTGTTTTACTTATCTGTTTTATTTGCATATGCAAAACATTACTGATTGTGTCCGCACTGCACGATTTTGCATTAATTCTTGGGCTAACGTCATTGACTGGGAGTAACCCTTGAGATGGGGGATCCTTAAGGAAGGGGACTTCAGATATTCTGAAAAGCTAGATTCGAGTCTGGTAGTACCTTACCGACCAGCAAGATTTTTGGGAAGGGTTGCCAGCTCTGGGTTGGGAAATACCTGGAGGTTTTGGGGTGGAGCCTGAAGACAGAAGGGTTTGGGGAGGGGCCTCTGCACAGTATAATGCCATAAAGCCCACCTTCCAAAGTAGCCACTTTCTCCAGGCAAACTGTTCTCTGTTGCCTAGAGATCGGCTGTAATCCCAGGAGATCTCCAGCCCCCACCTGAAGGTTGAGTAAACCAAAGAAGCGATCACAGCTACAGGAAATTATATCAAACAAAGAAAAGAAGGCTGAAAAGTTTCTCCAATAAACTACTAGAGAGCAACTGAACCAGTAACGTGAGATAGAGAGCATTTGCCAGCCAATTTGAAAAAAGAAGGCTTCTAGCCAGATTAAAAAAAGAGGACTGGTTGCTACTATTAAGAAATTGATTAACTGGCTTGCTCCTAATTCAAACACTTGAAATGGAACTGGAAGTAAGTTTAAAATTGTTAAAGTTAAAAATTATTAATAACTTTTTAGAAATTTTAAAAAATTATAACAAAACTGTATTCCATTCAGCTTCCTGTTTCTTCCCATTCTAAATAACTGTGTTTGTTCCAGGATAATTTGAGGAAATTAAAAAAGAAGTTAAGCTGCAGTAATTTGAAATAAGTAAAAAAGAAGTTAAGCTGTAACTATTTGAAGGAAGCAAAAAATGAAGTTAAGCTGTATCAAGAGGCTGACACCTTCTAATATAATAGGACTACTCCTGAGGAAGACTGGTGAAATGAGTGCATAGCTGGGTGCTCATTGAGGATGTTGGACTTTTCCTTGAAAATGTTAGAATTTACTGAGCAATATTGTAAAAGTTTTAATTGATATAGGAGGAGGAGAGGAGGAGATTGGATTTATACCCCACCCTTCACTGCCCAAAGTCATCTCAGAGCGGCTTACAAACTCCTTTCCCTTCCCCTCCCCACAACAGACACCCTGTGAGGGAGGTGGGGCTGAGAGAACTCTGACACAAACTGCTCTTTTTCAAGAACAGCTGTGCCAGAGCTTGTGACTGACCCAAGGTCACATCAGCAGGTGCAAGTGGAGGAGTGGGGAATCAAACCCGGTTCTCCCAGATAAGAGTCCGCGCACTTAACCACTACACCAAACTGGTTCATAGGAATGATTAAACATTATTGTCAATATTATCACAGGGTTTCTTTGTTTGATATAACCACCCTGGAGGTTGGCAACCCTACTTTTGGTATAAGCAAGGCTCTTTTTGTAGCAGGAACTCCTTTGCATATTGGGCGACACCCCCCCTAATGTAGCCAATCCTCCTAGAGTTTACAGAGCTCTTCTTACAGGGCCTACTGAAAGCTCTTGGAGGATTGGCTACATTAGTGGTGTGTCTCCTAATATGCAAAGGAGTTCCTGCTACAAAAAGAGCCCTGGGTATAAGCTTTCAAGAGTCAAAGCTTCTTCTATCAGCTGCATGTCTGACAAAGGGAGCTTTGACTCTCAAGAGCTTTCACCCCAGAAATCTTGTCAGTCTCTAAGGGGTTAAAAAGGTAAAGGTAAAGGTTACTTGTGGAAAAAGTCAATGAAAATTTCAACTTGTGTAAATGTTAAAGAGAATTGTTATAAAATGATGTACAGATGGTATATGACGCCCAAAAAAATTGCTATCATAAATGAAAGTATGTCTAACAAATGTTGGAAATGTAAGAAACATGAAGGGTCTTTTTACCATATGTGGTGGACATGTGATAAAGCAGTAAAGTATTGGACAGAGATCCACAATGAGATACAAAAAATTTTGAATTGTACTTTTAAGAAAGACCCACAGATGTTATTGTTAGGTCTTAAAATGGAAGAAATAAATGTAGCCAAGAGAACACTATTATGGTACTTGACTACAGCAGCAAGACTGACTTTTGCTCAATGTTGGAAACAAGATAAAGTACCTGAAACATGGGAATGGATTAAAAAACGTTGTTTTTAGCGGAAATGGACAAGTTAACAAGAAAGTTAAACAACGAAGAAGATGAAACTTTTTTTAAAGACTGGAAAGACTTTCAAAAATATCTGTTGAAAAATTGGGACATTAAAAGTGGTTTGATTAGCTTTGACAGTTATTAAGAAGAAATGAAAAGAGAATTAGACTTGTATTGTTACCGTTAGTAAGAGAAATAAGTTTAGAAGCAACTGTAATAGAATAAGAGAGATATTAATGGGGTTGGAGCAGTGCTGGAAGCCTGATGTGGGGGGAGAAAGGGAAAAAGAAAAATGGGTATGTATTGCTATGTTTAAATTGTATGAACTTGTGATATATCCAATAATAAATTGTATTTACAAAAAAAAAAAAAGGTAAAGGTAAAGGTTCCCTTGCTCGAAAGCCAGTCGAATCTGACTCTAGGGTTGCGGTGCTCATCTCCGTTTCAAAGCCGAAGAGCCAGCGCTGTCCGAAGACATTTCCGTGGTCATGTGGCCGGCATGACTAAACACCAAGGCGCACAGAACGCTGTTACCTTCCCACTGAAGTGGTACCTATTTATCTACTTGCAATTTCTTGCTTTCGAACTGCTAGGTTGGCAGGAGCTGGAACTAGAGACAGGAGCTCACCCCATCATGCGGCAGTCACGGGTCTTGAACTGCTGAACTACTGAACTACTGACCTTCCACAGCCTGCAGTTCAGCGTCTTAACCACTTCAGCCACCGCACCTCCTTCTCTAAGGGGTTACTGGGCTCAAATCTTGCTCCCCTACTGCGGACCAGCATGGCTGCCCTCCCCAAACTATCTTCAGCTACTTGTGAATGACTGTTGAGTGGCTGTTTTAAAGAGAAGAAAAGAAAAGCAAGAGAAGAAGCCGTGGGTGTGGAGATCGGTACAGGGCATTGGCAAGGGAGGAACAGAAACAGGAAAGTCTGGGGCTAAACCTGTCCTGCTACGTGAGCTGAAACAAAGCAATTAAGGATGGCTCCTTCTCATCATGTTCTAGGGAGGGAACACCAGTTCAAGGGCTTGGGAACTTTCTTGTGAAAATTCTGATTGCAGTTGGCTGGAGAACATCTTGGGGGCTCATAAAGGCAACTGGATGGAGTTTAGAATCGTGCAGGACCAAACCCCACTTGTCTGAATATTTCTGTGACATTCCGGGGTCAGATCTGTGGGATGCATTTGTCCCTCTCAATGCATCCCAGTCTTTTTCAGTCCTTGCTTGGGGAAAGATGCCTGGGTGCACCAGCATTTATTTACTTACTTAATTTGTAACCCACCCTTCTCATAGAGATTCAGGTGGTCAGACGGCGTGATTATAGTGCTGTTGACACACCTCAGATATTACCCGGGTTTATTTATTCTGCAGTGACACGATCAGACCCCCAGTGCTCATCCCATGGTCTGCCCTCCAGACACTCACCGGTGCGCGAGGTTTTGGTTTTTTTTTAAATCCTCACTTGTACATGCGCCTAAGTGTTTCCTTGTTGACTTCCATGTCCGCACACTGATGTGATGGGTGAATGTGGGTGAATGCATTTCTGTGCCTGTGCGCCAATGTTCCCTCTAAGCTGTGGAGTCTTGTGCGCAAAAATTCTATTTTGTGAGCTACTGGCATTAAAGTTGTGAGCGAGCCATCTGGCTACTGCATAAATTAGTTTGCTCTAAAGCCATCTTTACTGAGCTGAGACAAAAATGTGTGGGCCAGAGGCTAAAAAACTGTGAGCTAGCTCACACTAACTCAGCTTAGAGGGAACACTGCTGTGCACCTATGTGCCTATTGCTAACTGCTTTTTGAAAATGGCACCATAAGGGTGAGGGGAAATTCGCGCTGGAGTGATCAGACATCTGGAAATGTGCAGTGATAACAATAGCTTCCACAAAACACAGACTTTCTCCAGTGTCAGGAAAGTCAGCAGTGACACCGGTGTGTGTGTGTGTGTGTGTGTGTGTGTGTGTGTGTGTGTGATAATTGCAATGCGGGATAACCTCCTCTGACATCTGGACAAACTGTTTTAAACCAGAGGGGAGAAGTGGCGACACCGGATCAAGAAGCCCATCTGATCACACCCTCAATGTCTCCACTTTCAGTGAAACAACCATTTGGGCCTATGGAGCTAACTCTGGGTCACCTGATCCAGAGAGTTCCTTCTTCTACCGGCTGCACAGTTGTCTCGAAACAATTCCTTTTTCGAAACAGCACCACCTACAAATAGGAGTAAATGCTCTTATCCCAACAACAAGTCTCTTGATACTAGACACATAGAAGCCAGGCAGGGTATTATGGCCCTGTCGTCAAATGCATTCCAGATATTTGGGTGAGGATAAAATAGGACAACCTCACACACACAGCCCTCAGCTTTCTGGAGGAAGGGAAGTAGAGACAAAATATTTGTTATTGACATAAAATCATAATTTTGCTAAATATTGCGAAGTCTACTTTCTGTCCCATGAACTGTAGCCAGGTCTGTTCTTCTTTCACCTTAAAACTAGGCTTCAGCATGGCCTGCTGTGTGGCTAAAGAAGTACCAAGGTGGACCACAACACAGATTCATTTAGTCCATTATTGTCTTTATTGTAGCCAGTCACGTGTGAGTGAAAATTTCACAAAGAGATCATATTAAAGATCATCTGATAGTTACGTCACTGGGATTAGCAATGCTGTGAACTTTGCAGCAAACGTGTTTGATGGGCGAACATGCCATGTTCAACAGCCAGAAACCCTCATGAGGTGAACTTAGATCTGGTTGGCTTATTGATGTCGGAGTTGGAGAGCTACAGAACAGTCCTGGGGCTATGCAGTGGTTGTGCAGATGTTTTGTTTTCTTGGCATGGTGGAGCTTTGTCCCCTTGCCTTCCTGGCACTTTTGCATGTATGCAGTTGTGAAACTGAATTATCATCCCAAATCAGGGACGGTTGGGCCAGGCAATTAAATGATGATGAAGAAGAACTACATTTCCCATAAGGCTATGCAAAACACACATATGAGCAAAAACATGCACATGCGCAAAAATGATAACAGAGGCTTGAACTTTCAACTGTATGATTTTTTTTAAAAAAATAGTGTTTCTTTATAATCACGGGCTTGATTGATTTGCTTGCTATTTATCGATTTGATTTGTTCTCTATTTATTTAGGCAATTGGCTGCCAAATGGTCTCCAGGGGAGGAGGAAACCAAAACTCTCAGCAGGCTGTGCAAGGAAATTCATGAAAAATGCTGATTGCTCTGTACTGGTGGAACACCCAAAAAGTACCCTGATAAACAGGCTTGAATTGCTCACAAACAGCCAAACGATTGACAAAAAATTGGCTCCTTGTTTGTGACCGGTAAACAGAATATGAGCCAAATCAGTGGGTGTTCAAACATCCCTAACTGAAATACAATATCTGCAGCTTCCGTTTCCAGACATCCTATCATCCAGCTGTCTTACCCTTCAGGACTGTATTTAAATACATCCTTTTAAAGAGAAGCTATTTAAAACTAATTTGTAAGGATTGGCTTGCATTTGATGGGTCCCATGTGTGTACAATCAGGAATGTGGGTAATACTCAACCTCTTTAAAGAGGCAGATTCCTCTTCCCCTGATAACGCTTCATTACAGCGGAAGTTGAACCAAGATCTCATTGCTGATCTCATCTCGGCCTATTAGCCCTGTGCACCTGCAGAAGCCAAGTTTATCTAATGTGCCCCGTATGCCTGGAAGGGGAACCATGAAACATTAGTCCTAAAGCCCAATAGAACAGATTACATGTTTGGACATATAGCATGGTAAATTGTCCCTGAATTATAGGACTTCAGAGTGCCCATGAAAAAGCAGCAGGTCTAGGAGAAGAATTCTACCTTGGCCTAGGGTTCTCAACCCTGCCTAGGCAAATGCGAGGAGATTTGGGGGTGGGCAGTGCCAGGGGAAGGAGCAGTTTAGGGAGGATGTAACATCACTCCTGGGTGATGCTGTCTGTAGGAATTTCCCCTGAACTCCATGGTAAAAACCATGACTAGTGGAAATCCCTACAGTGTCATGATGAAGGCCATTTTTTCTCCTACTCAGTTTCTCAAGGGTGGGAGATTGAGGCTGGCATGGGCCACTGGGAAGCCTAGTTTAGCCTTCTCCCTGTATGCAAGGAGTCAGAACTGAATGTCCAACACACAATCGTCGGGCATGAAGGGGACCCAAAGAACTTGCAGGAGGCTTCTTATTTTCCTCTGTATCCTCTCCCCTTGCTATTTCCTCTTCCTTTCTTCTTCCTTCCTGAAAGCCAGTTTGGTGTAGTGGCTAGGAGTGTGGCCTCTGATCTGGGAGAACCGGGTTTGATTCCCCACTCCTCCACATGCAGCTGCTGGTGTGATCTTGGGTCAGTTACAAGTTCCTTCAGAGCTGTTCTCTCACAAGCAGTTCTCGAAAGAGCTTTCTCAGCCCTACCTACCTCGCAGGGTGTCTGTTGTGGGGAGAGGAAGGGAAAGGAGATTGTAAGCCGCTCTGAGACTCCTTCAGGTAGTGAAGAGTGGGGTATAAATCCAATCTCCTCCTCCTCCTTCTTCCTGGCAGCCCCCATAGACACTCCTCTTCCCTTAGGGTTCCCAGGCACCCACTGGGGATGAAGGATACCCCACTCCAGGGCAATTAGCTGGCTGATGGGGGACTTACAGGCAGGAAAACCAGACCTACGTCTGTATTGCTGGCAGCACAGTGATGCATTAACAGAAGCATTGTGTCCAGATCACGGGAGGTGGTAGTTCCGCTCTATTCTGCTATGGTCAGGCCTCACCTGGAGTACTGTGTCCAGTTTTGGGCACCACACTTTAGGAAGGATGTTGACAAGCTCGAGCGTGTCCAGAAGAGGGCAACCAGGATGGTGAGAGGGTTGGAATCCAAGTCTTATGAAGAAAGGCTGAAAGAGTTGGGTATGTTTTGCCCGGGAAAGAGAAGGCTTAGAGGGGACATGATTGCAGTCTTCAAGTATCTGAAGGGCTGTCAAGTCAAAGATGGAGCAGATCTATTCTCTCTTGCTCCGGATTGCAGGACTAGATCTAATGGGGGGAAATTACAAAGGAGTTGTTACCAGCTAGATATCAGGAGAAACTTCCTAACTGTAAGAGTGGTTGAGCAGTGGAACAGTCTGCCTCGGGAGGTGGTGGATGCTCCTTCACTGGACGTTTTCAAGCGGAGGCTGGATGACCATCTTTCGGGTATGTTGTAGGTATGTAGGGCTATCTTTTGGCTATGCTCCTGCAGAGTACAGGGGGTTGGACTAGATGGCCTGTAAGGTCCCTTCCAACTCTTAACATTCTATGATTCTAACTCTGGCACACATTGGAAAAAACAGGATAACGAAACGGTGGGGGAAATCGGGCGAAGACGCGGGTCAAAATGTGGCTGCGTGGCTTCGAGTGGGAAATTGACCAATGGAAACGGGGCAAAGGGAGGCATAACGGTGGCACAGCTCCTTGTGCGAAATCATTCAGAGTCTCTGAGTGGCTTAGAATCTCCTTTCCCTTCCTCTCCCCACAATCTCCTTTCCCTTCCTCTCCTCACAACAGACACCCTGTGAGGTAAATGGGGCTGAGAGAGCTCTGAGAGAACTGATCTTGAGGGTTCTCTGAGGGAACTGTGACTGACCCAAGGTCACCCAGCAGCTGCATGTGGAGGCGTGGAGAATCAAATTTACTTCATTTATACCTCACCTTTCTCCCCAATGGAGACCCAAAACAGCTTACGCTGTTCTCCTGTCCTCCATCTTATCCTCTTAACAATCCTGCAGAGTAGGTTAGGCTGAGTGTGTGACTGGCCCAAGGTCACTCAGCAATGTTAAGAACATAAGAGAAGCCATGTTGGTTCAGGCCAGTGGCCCATCCAGTCCAATGCTCTGTGTCACACAGTGGCCAAAACCCAGGTGCCATCAGGAGGTCCACATGCAGGGCCAGAATGTCAAGAACTCTCCCACTGTTGCCTCCCAAGCACCAACAATACAGAACATGACTATTCCATTCTATACCTTCTAGCTAATAGCCATTGATGGACCTCTGCTCCATGTGCTTATCCAATCCCCTCTTGAAGCTGTCTATGTTTGTAGCTACCACGACTTCTTGCAGCAGTGAATTCCACATGTTCATTACTCTTTTGGGTGAAGAAGAAGTTCTATGGCAGAGTGAGATTTGAACCTGGGTCTCCCAGATCCTAGTCCAACACTGTAATCATTATACCAGACTGATTGATGCTCACATTTTAAACATGGAATGGTTAAAAAAACAAACAAAAAAAACACCTCATTGAGATGGCCCAGTTGGACTTACATTTGTTGTGAGAACAAACAAGGAACACTGCAGAAATGCTTTATAGTATCCTATTCTTTCCTTCTTTTGATCTAATCACTTGGGGGCAAGATCCTAAGTTGCTGAAAGGAAGTCTTTAACTGGTAATGAAAGGAATTACGGACAATCATTCTTCTCTGAAATGTCCCTTTTGAGCTGAACTTTCAAAGATGGAAAACTTTTCATTGCTTTGCAGTTCACCTTGGGAAACATTCTTCCTTGCTGGATGTCACTACTGCTGCTGTAGTGTGGTCCGTTCCATTCTCTCTCTCCCATCTCAGCCAGCTATTCTTTAATAATATCTGAGCTATGCAGCTGGTGCACATGTTGAATTGGGAAGCAAGAGTCACATCTGCAAAGTATCATGGATTTATTTCTCTCTCTGTGTATATTTGTGTGTGTACGTGTTTCAGTTCCCAAAATGTTAGAAGCCCAAGAACTGTTATCAGCATTTTGTAAAAAAATCAATTAATTCAAGAAATACAGGCTCTTGTGAGCTGAAAGCAAGAGGAAGCTGCCTACCGCAACTCTGCATGATTTACTGTCCTTCCTTCCTTCCTTCCTTCCTTCCTTCCTTCCTTCCTTCCTTCCTTCCTTCCTTCCTTCCTTCCTTCCTTCCTTCCTTCCTTCCTCCAAAGTGGCTTATATTGTTCTCCTCTCCTCCATGTTACCACAACATCCCTGTGAGGTAGGTTAGGCTGAGAAAGTGAAGTGTGACTGTCCCAAAGTCACCCAGCAAGCTTCCATGGCGCAAGTAAGGATTTGAACCTGGGTCTCCCAGATACTAGTCTGACATTACACCACACTCCTCCAATATACCACACTGGGTCTCTGCCCACCTAGGATAAGTAATTCTAAGAACAGTCTCCAGGGAGGAGTAACCACCACTGAATAAAATGGGATTTACTTCTGAGTAGACCTGCTTAGGATCACTTCTCTGCATTAGTCGCAATGGAATCATTCACTGGCCCTCTCTGCACTGACAGCTTGCTCTAGAGAATCCAAGGAGTCAAGTCTTAAGGTTTGACTTTGCAGTCGCATGCATTCCCTCTGCACTGTTTCCCCCCCCCCCTCGGGTTTATTTATTTGTGTATTCTGTATGCATTCTGCATCTACAAGACAAACCTGCATTTTTTGAACTAACTTGGGTGCCAACCCCTCCGTCCCTCCCTGATTCTGCAAAAAGAAAGGGAGGGGAGGGGGAAATCTAGGCCCACACACACAAGACTGACACATTTGGGAGCAGGGAATCCCCCAGTTCTTTATCTTTACCTATTCCTTCTTATGCTGTCTCTGGCTTTTTAAAAGTTTGTCTGAGTGGGAGGACATGCCTTCTTTTGCCTTTGGAGAAAGAAAGAAAGAAAGAAAGAAAGAAAGAAAGAAAGAAAGAAAGAAAGAAAGAAAGAAAGAAAGAAAGAAAGAAAGAAAGAAAGAAAGAAAACAGAACAGGGCATCAGACTAAAGAGAGAGAGGTGGAAATGGGGGAGGGCAGCGGGCAGCGCTTAAATACCTGCAGAAACAATTCTACCTTAGAAAGGATTAGCGATTTGAAAGTGGATGACAACAAAGAATCGCAGCAAAAGGAGTTTGGGTAGCTGCGGGGCAACAGTGTGCTGGAAGCGGTCTGAATGCAGATTCCCATAATACAAATCCAAAAACAAGAGAAAGCCCCAACACAAAGTGGAAGTAAAAGCAGGAGGGAACGCAGAATGGAAGAATAGGATGTGTTCAGAAACCAAGGCAAAAAATGGGTGCAGAAAGTTCCATTGGATCTCCCTCTGATGCAAAGACGACCCAGCAGAATTACCTGCCCTGTAGAGGAGCTTGACTATAGGCTGTTTGCATGAATCACACTGCCAACCTTCTCTCCTTCCAGCCAGAAAGCATGTGACTCATGCAGAAACACAGAAGGGGGCTACACCAGGGAGCCCTCACACCTCCACAAGTTGACAGCTCACCTCAGCTACTAGAGTGCCTCTAATTTTGTCAAAAAGCATCTCCCAGCAACCAGACATTTGGGAACTGCTGCTTTTAATGCATTCTAGGCTAGGCCAAAGTAGCTAAAATTCCCCAATCCGTACTCTCTGCTTACCACTTTTTCCTTTCTTCTTTTTCTTCTTTTTCTTTAACACACCGATTTTATTTGCACAGTCATTTCACAGTCCAGTTGTTCTTTCTGGTTAGGTGGCCTATAAAATATTTCTATTACTAGTTTCAGTCCCTGAAACATCTCCAACGGCAGCCCGTAATGGCACACTCCTGCCAATCTCTAAGATCCCCTCCCTGTAGACAGAGGCTCACATTTTCCTTCCCCTCCCTTCGGATAATCTGAACAGCTCCTGTTCTAGTAGGTCTTTGTTCTTGCCAGGGAGGTTTATTGGGATAACCTGTACATTTCCTACTGCGGTACATATGGATACACATTGTTATTTACTTCTACCTCCATCCCCACTTATTTTCTGGGAGGAGGAGAAGTAGGGACCAGGTAGATATCCTTGCAAGCTGCTGGGCTGCTTTCTCCTGAGTAGACAGTGTTCCTTTTGTTTGGATGCCACACAAAAGTGACTTCTTTTATCTCTTACGCTGTAGCCAAATCTAGAAATGGATAGAACTAATCAATTACTCCACCTGAGCGCAAATTAGGGTCAACAGCTAAGTAACAACAGTATGCCCTACGGCTGCAATAGCACTACAGCAACAAAAGAATGAACAATCACAGCATATACTTCTGGTGAATTATATAATCAAAATATTACAGTAGAATTTGACTGGAAGTTTGATCCCACATATAATGTTCTTAAAGACCAAGAAGCATGACTCTTCCTGCTAATACTCTTTATGTGTACATTCTTATTGTGTATTAGACTCCATTAGTAGTAAATTATTGTATATTCTCTACAGTTTTTGAATTAAGGAATCTGCTTAGAAGAAGGTTTCTCCTTGAAACATGGAAATTATCTAGAAAACACATCAGCATTTATAAAGGGAAGATGCCTTGGGTCAGTCACAAGTTCTCTCAGAGTTGTTCTCTCAAGGGCAGTCCTCAAAACAGTTTTCTCGGCCACACCTACTTCACAGGGTGTCTGTTGTGGGGAGGGGAAGGGAAAGGAGACAGTAGGTTGTTTTGAGACTCCAAGTGAAGGGCAGGGTATAAATCCATCTCTTCTTCTTCTTCTTCTTCTTCTTCTTCTTCTTCTTCTTCTTCTTCTTCTTCTTCTTCTTCTTCTTCTTCTTCTTCTTCTTCTTCTTCTTCTTCTTCTTCTTCTTCTTCTCCTCCTCCTCCTCCTCCTCCTCCTCCTCCTCCTCCTCCTCCTCCTCCTCCTCCTCCTCCTCCTCCTCCTCCTCCTCCACTCTCCATGTCCATGCAGCTTCCACCTTCCTAGCCTCTAGCAATTAAACTGTCACTTGCGTTACAAATAGCAGAATGATGTTCTGAAGAGAATCTTGTTCCAATTCCCTTCATCTCTGGCACTACACCTTCCATGTTCATCCTGAAACTGGTGGCCAGTTCTGGATTCCTAACCTTATTTTCTGCTTGGTTACACCTGCCACTAATAGACAGACAGGCTGAAAGATAGCCAGTCTGTTATGAGTTATGTCTACCAGAAACAGACAACCATCACTTCTAGAATGAATAATACAACTCAGGGAGATTTTTGAGACAATCTAGGCCTGGATGTTCCAATTCTGTACATTTCTGGCACCACTATACTCATGAACCTGCTGAAGCTGGTTGCCAGTTTTGAGACTTCTAGCCATTTGCTGATGAGTTATGCCTGCCCCAGACAGACAGTTTTGCACATCCTTTTACTGTTATAGATGTGGCTGCTGCATTTGATATAGCATGTGCATTCCAAACACCCCAACCCTAAAGCATTTCCTTGGAATGCTACAGGAAAGGACCACCAAAGTGATCAAGGGTTTGGAACAGCTTCCCTACAAGACAAGACTGAAACATCTGGGACATTTTAGGTTAGAAAGATGCTGATGCTATAGTACAGAAATAGGACAGAGGTTTATAGAATCCCAAAAGGTGTAGAGAGAGTAGGCAAGCAGGAAATATTTAGCCCTCTAGAAGCAAGGGCCAAACTGCATGATGCTCTTTTGGTGAGTTCTCCGGACTTGACTTGCTTTCTCTGCAGCTCTGAAATTGGGGCGAAAACTCTCCCTGAGGCCTGTTCAGTTCAAGAAACTTCTTCCCTTCTGTATCCCACCTTTTTTTCCCCTTGAGAAAATTAATGATAATAATAAAAGAAAACAGTGAGGGGGGGGCAGGAGCTTGTCTCCCTCCCATGCCACAGTTCTGAGCTGAATGGAGTTCCAGAAATTTTCACAGGGATGTTTCCTGCATTTGCTATGCAGCGATAAGGAAAGCCAGCTGGGCCTCAGGAACCTGCACCCGACTCACCCAAAGAGGTATCTCTGACACGCAATGAAACAGATTAGTAGTAGATTGAGGAGTGACTGAAAAAAATATACAATTTAGGGAATTCACTGTCCAAAGATAGGGATGTGGTCACTGACTTGGAGGGCATTAGAAAGGGATTTGATAAATTCATGGACAGATTTATCAGGAGCCATTAGCCATGAGGCAGAACTCCTCGCTCACTCGCTCACCTTATATTTTATGCCTGCTCTCCTGGCAAAAAGTTCAAGCTTTTCTCACATGAACACGTGAAGCGGCCTTATACTGAATCAGACTATTGGTTCATCACAGTCAGTATTGGCTGCTTAGATTGGCAGGAGCTCTCCAGAGTCCCAGGCAGACGTCTTTCACATCACCTACTGCATGGCCCTTTTAACGGGAGGTGCCCGGGACTGAACCTGTGACCTTCTGCTTTGCCGCTGAGCCACACCCCTTTCCTGTCCATTAAATTCCATCTGCTGGGCGGGGGGCGGTGCAATAGGAATTGAACAGTGGTGGACTATTGACTTTTCTAGTGAGCTGCTTGTGAACTCTGGCTGTGGTCACACATCCGAAGGCCCATTCTGCATCTAGCATTCACTCCGTTGTTTTACCAAACCCACATTGGAACAGAAATATATGCAGCTCAAAACCACATTCAGATAACCCGGGCCAACTCCATACTGACTGCAGAGTCACCCCTGAATGGCCATAAAATGGCCATAAATCTATGCAGACGGTACCAGAAAACTGAGAGATCAAAGGAAGTGAACCTGGCATGCAGTCTGGACACCGCCATAAAATCCGACACTCAGTCAAAGTGGAAGTGGCAAGCAATGTAGAGGGGAATTTCTGTTCCAACGTGTTTTTGGTAAAACAGCGGAGCAAATGCTAGATGCAGAATGAGTGTAAGTAATCCACTTTCAGTGCACTTTCAACTGGATTTTACTGTGTGAACTGGCAAAATCCAGTTGGAAAGTGTACTGAAAGTGGATTGAAAGTGGATTATTTAGTGTGTGTGACCACAGCCTTAGAGAGGCTTTTTTGGTCAGCAGTGCTGGAAAGAAGAGGATATTCTAGATCAGAAGTGTCAAACATATGGCCCGCGGGACAGAACCGGCCCATTCAGGACTCTTATCCAGCCTGTGCATAGGCTGTGCATTATGTCCCTGTAGACTAGTAACGGTAAAGGTAAAGGTTTCCCTTGCTTGAAAGCTAGTCGAATCTGACTCTAGGGGGCGGTGCTCATCTCCGTTTCCAAGCTGAAGAGCCAGTGCTGTCCAAAGACATTTCTGTGGTCATGTGGCCAGCATGACAAAATGCCAAGGCTCACAGAATGCTATTACCTTCCCACCAAATTTATCTACTTGCAATTTATTGCTTTTGAACTGCTAGGCTGGCAGGAGCTGGGGCCAGAGACAGGAGCTCACTCTGTCACGTGGCACTCAGGTCTTGAACTGCCGAACTACAGATCTTCCGGTCTGCAGCTCAGTGTCTTGACCTCTAAGCCACTGTGCCACCCTCCCTGTAGACTATCCCAATGCTAATGAGTAATGGGTGGTGGAAGTGGGAGGGTGGGCATCAGAGAGAGATTGTAAGGGAACACAGTTATTGTTTTAAGCATATTTGCATTTTGAGTAAAAAATAATCTCATTAATTGGGTTTGCTTGACCCTCATAGCAAATGAGTTTGACACTTCTGTTCTGGATGGACTTTTGCTCTGCATGTAAAGGGTTCTTATTATGTTCATATTGTAGTGATATAATGTATAATATAGAGATGTTCCTTTATATCTAATGGTGTTAGGGAAGTGGTAGTACGTGGAGTTGCCTTTAGACCACATGACTTTAGTGAGTTCTAGAATGGGGCTTAGAGACAGCTGTTAAGATGTTTTAGTTGCTCTTTGTATTCACATTGTTTTAAGCCATTTCTCATTCTGGTAGCCTTTACCAGTAGATATATCTATTTTCCCATTTCTTCGACTCTCGTAGACAGTTTGATTCGTACATCTTGAATTTCAATTTGTCCTAAAGTTAAACTGATTTCATCCTCCTGTCAGACGGTTCAAAGAAACAGGACTTCCCCTTTTACCGTCACTGTTCAATATTAAAGACCTGCTAGCAGCATCCCCTCCCAAGGAGAGCATGTCTTTCTGGTAATGTCCGTGGGGAACGTCAGTATCACTGAATAGCCTTGTCATTTTGCCGTTATTACTGAAGAGAGGCTTTGGAGTTCACGTTTCCTTGGAAGGATTATTACCACCGTAATTGTGCTATAAAGAATCAAAGGCGTGTGCGGCGAAACAGAGGTGGCATGACCCGCTCCCAAAGGCTTTACAATTAGCAAGCTCACAAAGTAAAATAAAATGACATGTGATAGAAGAAGTTGCACTTTGGGATGGACCCGTGGCTCAGTGGCAGAGCGCATGCTTTGAACTCAGAAGGCTCCAGGTTCAGTCCCTGACATTTCTAGTTAAAGGCAGCAGGTGTAAGGAAAGACCTTTCTCAGTCTGGGACCCTGGAGAGCTGCTGCCAGAGCAAGCAGTACTGAGCGGGATGGACAAGTGGTGTAACTCGGTATCAGGCAGCTCCATTGCTCGCAGCAAAAATGCAGCCATTAGAGTAAGGTTGTCAGACTGTACCTAGCAACAATGAGAGGCTTAGAGGTGCATCATTATGTCACACCCAGGGGAAACCTGCAAGCGACAGAGGGTAGCTCTAAGAATGGGTTGGAAACTCCATGGCAAAACCATAGAGTTTCTGGCAGTTCCTAGAGTGACCCTCTGTCACTTCTGGGTTTCCCCTGGAAGTGATGTAACACTATATGAGATGTTGCTTTTTTGTTTTTAATTTCTTCTGCTGCCTCTTGGAGTGGTGGCAGACAACAAGACCTAGAGGCAGAGGACGCCCCACCCCAACCAGGGGACTGGGAAGCCAAATTCAGTCCCCAAATGTGTCCATTTGTACCTTCAAATGTGTCCATTTGTACCTTCAAAACAGACCCCCCCCTCTACACAGATTGTTACGCTTCTCAGCTATTTCTTCCCCAGCTAAAGCCCAGCTCAAAGAAGAAGAAGAGATTGGATTTATTGCCTGCCCTTCACTACCTGAAGGAGTCTCAGAGCAGCTTACCCCTTTCCCTTCCCTTCCCCACAACAGAGACCTTGTGAGATAGGTGGGGCTGAGAGAGCTCTCTCAAGAACTGCTCCTGAGAGAACAGCTCTGAAAAAACTTAACTGACCCAACATCACACCAGCGGCTGCATGTAGAGGAGTGAGGAATCAAACCCAGTTCTCCCAGATTAGAGTCTGCTCTCTTAACCACTACACCAAAGGCTCTTTAACTCCTCTCTTACATACAGTCAACAGCAGTGTGTGTTTTGACAGAAATGTTTCAGTCCTGTTTTTGAAGCCATGAGGGCCAGAAACTTGCTTAAAAACACCCCCCCTCAAAAAACCCGCAAAACCGTAATTCTCATTCATCATGAAGGTGGCACTGAATACCAATGCAACCGGGGACACTCTTTTGTAGTTACATGTGTGACTAAGAGCTGTCACACATCCCTTTTTAAAGTGTGACTTTTATTTTAACAGTTATCACTTGTTCTAGGACATTTTCACAGTGTTGAAACGGAATGGATTATCCTTATTTGAGAGCACCGCAGCCCTTCATCACAAGTATATGCTGTGGTTTCCCCTCATTTTTTAAAGAAAGAAGTACGGTGACCCTAAAAGGAACCCGGCTGTATTCTAGCAGCTGTATGCAGGATATCACTGGGGCTGCTATTGTATACAGCATGCAGGCCTAGGGAAGTAAAAGGAATCTCAGATCAATATTTGGCTGGAAAAGGAAGAGAAACCCTAGCCGTTCGTGTTTACGAACATTCTCCCTTCCTCAAAAGACGTTGATGAATGGAAGATTTTCTCTGAAATAATAGAGGGCCTTGGTTCTGAGGAGGGGGAGAAGTCCCTTCACACCATGAAGCAAGGGGAATAAATAATTAACCGCTGAATTTAAGATTGTGCTGATGTGTACCACTGCTCTCTGTTTTTGTTTTTTTCCTTTCTTTGGTTCCGTCTGACCTTTTAAGCTGTGTTACAAGGAAAATGATTTTTTTTTAAATAAAAAAAAAGGTCAGGTTCCTGTTTTCCACTGATAACACGCATTCACGTCGCTTTTGTCTCGCCTTCCATTATCTCTCTCGCTTCCTTCGCCCCACTCTGTTTTTACCCCCACCCCTTCCCTGACCCATAGCCCCCACCGTCGTGTGATGCTCCCTCACCCACCACACAAGCTCATTTGCACAACTGAGCCCTCCCCCACCAGCAGCCCACCTTGAACAAAACACTTCAGGACTCTTGAAAACAGCAAAAAAAGAAAAGAAAAAAAGAAAGTGCTAGTCAAGGAAGGCCCGAGCCGTGCGCATCTGCAGTGGTTGCCTGGCACAGCAAACGGGGCTGTCTGTCTGGCCGCAGCTATGAGGTAATGTCTGGCTTTTCTGCCAAGCTGCAGAACTAGTCAGACACTCCCAGGGAGAAGGGTGGGGGGGCAGCAGAATAAGGAGAAAAGTTAAGCAAGGAATATAATCTTCCAGAAATTTCCATCTATCTTGTGCTCTCTCCCTCTCTCTCTCCTCTCTCTCCCTCTCTCTCTCTCTCTTTCTCACTGTGAAAAGTTACATAACCGGCTGATTTAAGAATGCAAAGGATTTGTGTGTGTGTGTGTGTGTGTCAGATGATTTTGTAAATCATTTCGTGAAATGGATTTTATTTTATTTTTTTTAAAAAACCAGGCAAACTGGAAATGCAAGCAGCGATGACTGAAGAAAACACACACACACGCACTTGCAAGCAAGATTTGCTTAACGCTTTTAATCGTCTATTTTTGGAAGCCACTGAAATAGACTGGTAAAAAATAAAAACAGGCAGAATCAACCTGTGTCTCCAGCAACTTCTCCCTCCCTCTCCCTCTCTCTCTCCCCCCCACCCCTTTCTAGCCACCGATTAGCCTAATTAACTAAGGGGAAAGAACTGTTCCTTATGCTACAGCAAAGCCCCTTTCTCTGTAAAGAAATTAGATGTAGAATTTTCCTCTCTGGTCACCACGGCTTTGAATCTCCTGTAATCTATTCCATGCAGCATCATCGGCAAGAATTGATTTTGTTCCCTTTTATTTTTTTGTGAATGAGACGGAGTGTCTCAGCGGCATGCTTATGTATTTGTTTACACATTCGTTCTCCGGCAAAGGTTAAGGATTAATAAGAGATTTCTGCATTTGGGGAAACTGAAGCAACTGCAAAACCAAAACGGCATGCCTCTGCATGGTCAAACAGGAGGGACTCATAGGAAGTGGCTAAAATTTTTCAGACTTTTTTATTGGCTGTCCTTAGAACATGGCCAGCTAGTGAAAGGTGGCTTTGGTGATGTAATGATCCCAAGGTGATGCTTTATTGGCTGAAGAGGGAAGTGACTACTTTTATATTAGAGCACAGGTGGGAAACACAAACCTGCAGGTAGGGATTGTGTGACCCACCAGCTGTCAGCATTTTGAGCATCTAATCTTGTTCATTCCTTAAAGCAAAATAGGCCTCTAGTCCCAATGCATTCTGCAATAAGAACAGCAGAGAAGCCATGTTGGATCTGGCCAATGGCCCATCCAGTCCAACAATCTGTGTCACACAGTGGCCAAAACCCAGGTGTCATCAGGAGGTCCACCAGTGAGCCCAGAACTCCAGAAGCCCTCCCACCATGGCTTCCCAAGCACCAAGAATACAGGTGTAGTGTTCCATCCATAACTTGCAGCTAATAGCCACTGATGGACCTCTACTCCATATGTCTAGCCAATCCCCTCTTGAAGCTGCCACCACTTCCTGCAGCTGTGAATTTCATGTGTTAATTACTCTTTGGGTGAAGAAGTACTTCCTTTTATCTTTTTCTCAACCTACTGCTCATCAATTTCCTTGAGTGCCCATGAGTTCTTGTATTGTGAGAAAGGGAGAAAAGTACTTCTTTCTCTACCTTCTCTATCCCATGCATAATTTTGTAAACCACTATCATGTCACCCCTCTGTCATAGTTTCTCCAAGGTAAGGACCCCTAACCTCTTTAACCTTTCTTCATAGGGAAGGTGTCCCAACCCCTTAATCATTCTAGTTGCCCTTTTTTGCACCTTTTCCAATGCTATAATATCTTTTTTGAGGTGCAGTGACCAGAACTGTACTCAGTATTCCAAACAAGGCCGCACCATAGGTTTATACAGGGGCATTAGGATGCTGGCTGATTTGTTTTCAGTTCCCTTCCTAGTAATCCCCAGCATAGCACTGCCCCTTTTTTATTGCAGTCACACACTGTCTCGGCATTTTCAGTGAGTTATCTACCACAACTCCAAGATCTCTCTCCTGGTACATTACCACCAGTTCGGACCCCATCAATGTGTATTTATAGTTGGGATTTTTGGATCCAAAGTGCATTACTTTGCACTTGCCCATGTTAAACCTCATTTGCCATGTTGACAGCCTTGACAGATCCCTCTAGAGTGCCTCACAGTCCTCCCTTGTTTTCACCTCCCTAAACAACTTAATGTCACCTGCAAACTTAGCCACTTCACTGCTTACTCCCAACTCCAAATCATTGATGAACATGTTAAAAAACACCAGACCTAGTACCAAGCCCTGCAGTATCCCCCTGCTTACTACCTTCCACTGCGAAAGCTGCCCATTTATACTCACTCTCTGTTTCCTTTGAATTAACTAGGCTAATCTACAAGAAGACTTGTCTTCTTATTCCATGACTTCTATATTTACTTAGGAGCCTTTGATGAGGAACTTTATCAAAAGCTTTCTGGAAGTCTGGGTAAACAACATCTATTGGGTCACCCCTGTCCACATGCTTGTTCACCCTGTCAAAGAACTGTGAAAGGTTGGTGAGACAAGATCTCCCTTTTAAAAAATCCATGCTTATTCTTTCTCAATAGCTTTTGTTCATCAATGTGCTTACTAATCCTATCTTTAATAATGGATTCCACTAACTTACCCAGTATCCACATTAGACTGACCAGACTGTAATTTCCCAGATCTCCTCTGGAACCCTTTTTGAAGATGCAGGTTACATTGGCTACCTTCCAGTCTTTGGGAATGGAGGCAGATTTTAGTGATAGATTGCATTTTTTTTTTTGGCCAGGAGATTCACAACTTCACATTTGAGTTCTTTCAGAACTCTTGGATGTATGCCAGCTGGGCCTGGTGATTTGTCAGTTTTCAATTTGTCCATCAGTCATAGGAACTCCTCTCTTGTCACCTCAATCCGACTCAGGTCTTTAAATACCCCTCCCGAAATCAGTGATTCTGGAGCGGGCAAGCACCTCCCATCTTCCATGGCTTCTCTGCCATTTCCGTATCATCCTTTAGTAATCCTTTTACCCCTTGGTCATTCAAGGGGCCCACTGCCTCCCTGTCTGCTACTAATGTATTTGAAGAAATTTTTATTATTGGCCTTTATTATTATTATTTTCTTTACAGTAAGTTCCTCATAGTCCCTTTTTGCCTGTCTGGTCACCGACTTGCATTTTATTTGCCAAAGCCTGTGCTCCCTTTTATTTAACTCACTCAGACTAGCCTTCCCCCACTCAAAGGAATCCTTCTTACCTTTTACTGCTTTGTTAATTAACCACGCAGACCGTTTTAAATACCTATTTGTACCTTTCCTAACCTGAAGTTTACATTTTATCTGAGCTTCTAGGATTGTAGTTTTAAATAGTCTCCAGTCTTCCTGAAGGGATTTGACTCTCCTTACCTTTCCTTTCAGTTTCTTCTTCACAAGCTCCCTCATTTGAGAGAAGTTACCCCTTCTAAAGTTAAATGTGGTTGTGTTGGTCTTTTTGGGCAACTCCCTATTTACCTAAATGTTAAACTTAATAGCATTATGGTCACTGTTCCCAACCGGTGCTATCTCATTTACATCTTTCAGTAGGTCCTGGGCGTGACATAGGACCAAGTCCAGGATTGCCTCTCCCCTGGAAGGTTCTGTGACCATCTGTTCCATGGCATGGTCACTGAGAGTATCTAGAAACCCAATCTCTGTCTCCTGACTTGAACACATATTGACCCAATCAGGTAGTTAAAATCAAGTATTATGGTGCAGTTATTTCATCTAGCTGCTTTCCTTAATTATTTTGCTGTTTTAAAATCATCTTCTAATCTTTGATCTGATAGGCGATGACAAACTCCCAGAGTCAAGTTTCCTTTTGGGCACATTATTCCCACCCATAGAGTTTCTGTACGTGAATCTATTTCTCTTAGATTCTCAATTTTACTGAACTATATACCCTCTCTGCCATACAGAGCCACTCCATACAGAGCCCTTCCCTCCCTATCCTTCCGAAATAATTAATACCCAGGAATCACTGTATCCCAATGATTATCCTCATTCCATCCTGAAATGCCCACAATATCTATGTTCTCCTCTGATACTAAGCATTCTAGCTCCCACATTTTACTTCAGACATGTCTAGCATTTATATATAGGAACCTATAATTCCCCGGACACATTAGGTCTGCAACCTTCCTTCTGTGGCCTCTAGACAACAGGAAGTCTTGTCAGGAAGTCAGTATTGTTTATCACCCTCTCAGTGGCCAGCCCTAATCCATTTTCCTCTAGAACAGCAACAGGTACCCCTTCATCTCTGAGAGGTGAGACATCCCTAACCAGAGACATTTAATCTCTTGTTGGCTTTCCCCACAGGATTTTGTTTAAAAACTGCTCTGCCACCTTTTTAAGCGCCAGTAGTCCAGTTCCTTCTCGGGACAAGTGGAGGCCATCTCTTTTGTACAGGTCCTGCTTGTTCCAAAAAGCATCCCAGTGCCTAAAAAACTTAAACCTTTCCTCCCTACACCATCATCTCATCCATATACTGAGATTCCTGATTTGTGCCTGTCTAGCTGGCCCTGTGGATGGAACAGGCAGCACTTCTGAGAAGGCTATCTTGGAGGTCCTGGCCTTGACTCACTTGCCTTAGCAGCCTAATTTTTTCCTCCAGGACCACACAACTCCATTTCCCCACAGTGTTGGTGCCAACATGTACCATGACCACTGGCCACACAACTACCATGTACCATGACCACTGACCACACAACTTCATTTCCCCACAGTGTTGGTGCCAACATGTACCATGACCACTGTCTCCTCCCCAGCACTGTCTACCAGCCTATCTAGACCACACATAATGTCTGCTACCTTTGCACCAGGCAGGTTAGTATGCGGATCTGCAACCCATCTACCTACATGCCTAAGGATCAAATCACCAACTACCAAGAGCCCTCCTCCTTCCCTGACCAGGGATGGTTCCTTGGTGCAAAAGGATACCTGTTCACCAACTGAAGAAGGGGTCCCTTCCAAGGGAACATTGCCCTTATCATCAGCATGGTGCCCTGTTTCCCCTTGACCCTCACGCTCCCTGACAGTGGTGGGGGCTACCATTCTCAGAGTGGGACACATCTAACAAGTGCCCAAGAGTCTTATCCGTCTGCCTAACTGTTATGTCCACTGACCACCACTAGGCGCCAGCGAGTAACCACCGAGCTTAACTCCCTAGGAATAATAGGGACTAGGCTCCTGGACTTTACTTTGGGGAACCAATAGAGACTTTAGCAGGAGGTTCAAACCTACCAATAGGATCTAGGGTGTTTCCAGGTGCTGTATATAGTTGGCCAATTGGCTGGTATTCTGGGTGCTAGTTGTGTACCAGCAAACTATGCTGATCACTACAATCGTGTCTGTGGTTTCTACATGTGTCCAACCCACTACACAACACTAACTGACTGTCTCTGCTTTTCCAGGTCAGCCACCCTGGCCTCGAGGGTGCAAACTTGTTCCCTGAAAACCAGGAGCTCCTTGTGCTGAGCACACACCCATGACTTCTGTCCGGCTAACAGACAATCATAAATGTTACACTCAGTGCAATACACTGGAAAGCCCCCCAACCTTGTGCTGGCATTCTGCCTTCATAATTGCCTCTTTATTATTTGTTTTCCCCCTTTTTAATCCCCTTTTAAAAAACCTTCCTATCCTATTTACGTAGATTTGTTTGTGGAAGTTGTACCTACCCTTTTAGGGATGTGGAGAGACTAGCGCCCCGGCTTCCGCACCCTCCTGTTGAACTCACATGTCTGCTAAACTCGCCTGTTTATTTCCCTCATTCCAGACACTTTGTCACTGAAGCCGTGCCTGCTACCTCACAAAGCTCAACAGGGAGAGGGGCTCTGGTTCAGCGGCTGAGAGACTTGTGCCCTAGCTTCCTCATGCTCCTGCTGAACTCACACATCTGCTAAACTTGCCTGTTTATTCCCTTGTTCCAGATGCTTTGTCATTGGAGCAGGGCCTGCTACCTCGCCAAGCTCAACGAAGAAGAAAGGGGCTCTGGCCCACAGGCTGAGCAGCTGCTTGACATGCATGAGGTCCCAGATTCAATCCCTGGCATGTCCAGTGGAAAAGATCAGGTGATGTGAAAGACCTCTGCTTGAGACTGTGGAGAGCCAGTGCCAGTCAGAGGAGACCAGACTGCCCTTGAAAGACCACTGGTCTGACCCTTACACATGATCCCTCCGCACACTGACTCAAAGCGCAGAGAAGGAGACTGAGTGTGAGTGCACTGCTCCCCCCCGCCTCTGCATGATTACCAGCTCATGAACATGGTACTGATACATTAAGGAAGTATCCACAAGTATACTCCCTCTCTGGAACTGATAGTGTCGTGTAAGTAGGGCACTGATCACGGGGAGGCATATGTGCCGACACTTTCTCTGTGCATTGGTGCCATGCAGACAAGCCAGCAGTTGTGCAGAGGTGGGCGCACGTGGGGGGGGGGTGAGGCCATGCATTCAGCCAGCACTTGGAGGGTGTGTATGTAGAGGAGGGGTTAAGTGTAGAGGGCTAGTATAAGGCAGCTTCATGTCTTCATGAGCATTGCTGCGAAGAAAAGTGGTGGGCCGTATTTAATAGGCTCAGCATCTGGAAGCCACATGTACCCCCCACATCTGCAATATACAATTATCCCCAAATGTAGAGTCTGTGGCCTTGTGGCCCTTGAAATGGGGCTAATGCAACCAAGATATGTAAGTCTGGCGTGGCGTCTGATTGCAGGGGAAGGTGCGTTTGGCAAGCGGCTGCTCTGTGAGGTGTCATGCCCACCGTGCAGCCCGATTCTGTGGACCCTGATCCTGGGGATTCTGCACCTTTAATGCCTGAGCACAAGCTCCATGCACCCTTGGAAGGAACCAACCTAAGTCCTGCAGAGGATGAGCACCAGTTAACAGGAGAATCCACACCTGGAGCCACACCTAAGTCCTGCAGAGCCAAGCACGAGCACCACGCCTCCTGATTCTCCTTCAGCTGTGACTCGGCTGAGAGATCTAAGATGCCAGGACTTGGCAATGCGACGCAAAGAGGCATGCATGCGAGGTCGGCGTTCTCTCAGCCCGGAGTATTGACAGGAGCCAGGACTCCAGGAGCAGCTGGTAATTAGCTAACAAGCAGAACAGGCTTTTAAGGCGGCTCTCTGGAATCCCCAATTTGTGCTGGCAGCTAGTCCTTTCGGACCAAAGGCTTTGCACCTCGGATTCTGCATCTCTCGGTTCCCGGCATCCTGCTATCGGTTGACTTCCTGGTTCCTGACTCCAGTCCATGTTTTGGCATTCTCCTGGCTCTTGACCCCAAGCTCTGCACCTCGACTCTGACTCTCGGCAAACTGGACTCAGACCTTCAGAAAAATCTTGACTACGCATTTGTTTTTGTGTATTGGGACTTTGACTCTTTGGTATCCTGCTCTTTCTGGCTTTGACTCTCGGACTGGACTTTGAACTCTCGTTCTCTGTCTTGCCCCACTGGCTCCGTTGTGACATGAGGTGTGTTGCCCTCGAAAGCAGCCTTTCCCCCAGGGAGCTGGGCATTTTGCACACCCAACCTGGATGGCCCAGCCTAGCCCAGTCTTATCAGATCTTGGAAGCTAAGCTGGGTGGGCCCCGATCACCACTTGGACGGGAGACCAGGCTTACTACGCAGAGCCAGGAAATGGCAAACGGCCTCCCTTCATCTCATGCGTGATTGTGTGTTATGTCTCTGACACAGGGTGGGCATCCCGAGAGCCAACCTGTGTGCTTCAGAATGTATGAAGAAGCCTTTTAAGGCAGCTTTGTGTATTCATGCTTTAGGCATCCTCGTTGAAGGAGATCTCAAAAATAGCCCCTTATGGGTTGGTATTAGCTTTGCCAGCTCCGGGTTGAGAAATTCCTGGAGATTTGGGGGGTGGCTCTTGGGGACGGTGGGGTTTGGGGAGGAGAGGGTGCTCAGCAGGGTACAATGCCATAGAGTCCGTTCTCCAAAGCAGCCATTTTCTCCAGGGGAACTTACCTCTGTCAGCTGGAGATCAATTGTTAACAGTGGGAGATCTCCAGGCCCCACCTGGAGGTTGGCAACTCTAGTTGGTATAGTCAGCTACATTATTCTCCCCTACTGAGGTTGCTGTCCTCCAGGTGGGGGCTGGAGATCTCCCAGAATTACAACGGACCTGCAGACTACATAGATCCCTTTATATGTTTGTCTATTATTTGTTTAAAACATTTATTCTGCTTCTCCTAGAGTAAATGGCTGCCTTGGAAGGTGGGCTGTATGGGATTATACCCTACCAATGTCCTCTCCCCCTTCCTAAACCCCCAACACCTACAGGAATTTCCCTGCCCAGAGATGGCATCCCTATTCCCTACTCCTAAAACTTGAATCAGCTCTTTCTTTCCTAGGCCAAAATCCCTCCTGATGCCTCATGTAAGCCTAAAACAAAATCCACTCTCCAGGGTATTAAATGTCAGTTCAAGTGTTAATTATATTTTTATACGGGAGTACAAACTCCTCGTTTGTGAAGAACCTGGGTGTCCTTGCAAGAAGTGGTAATGAAAAATTAAAAACAGCCAGTGTTCTTGAGTCAATTTTCACGTTTGAGAGCTAAAAGCCTTATCCCTTCCTCCTCTTCCCCACATCTCATTTTGTCAGCTTTATGCTTATCTTGTCAAAAAGTGTGTCACTTAGTAATTTGCAATGTTTCTCTCAAATTCAAGGGGATTGGGGTGGGGGAGTATAAAAGAGAGTGTGAGAGTCGCCCAAAACGAAACCCCCCAAAGCAAGCCACTTTAAACCATGTGGGTTTTGGGGGAATTGCAAAAAAAAAAAAATGTATCTTTTATTTCATGCGCCTGAGAGACTTGCAAAGAAAATTCACCCTATAATTGTGTGCGTATTATCCTTCTGTGGCTATTAATGGCGGCTGTTTGCCGAGTGTTCGCTCCTTATAATTTTCACAGCTAGTTTCTGTCATAAATGAGACGCAAATCCGGTGGCAGATGAATACCCTGGAGGAACCATATTTATCATAATATCAGACACTTCTCTCTGGAAATGCTAAAAGAGGAGCATCGGTTTTTTTGTTTAGTTATTTATTTATTGACTCCAATGTGGAATTCCATACGGTCTTCTAACCAAGTTCATTAAAACTAATGGGCAATACTAAGTTAAAAACTTGCTGACTGCAGACTTGGAGTTCTTATCTTCTCCCCCCTCCCCGTTCTTCTAAGGCATTCATTTCTAATTCTCAAAAAAACTACTGACTTCATATTTTTAAGCTTCTCCAAACGCACTCTCAAATCCCAGGGGGCCCTAGTCCTCTTTCTAAACCCCTGGCAGTACATCTACTTTCTTCTGAGTTAACTACTAGACCTAATTAAACAGCACTGTCTCATCTGAGCGGATGATATTCTTACAGCCTGAATACAAATTAAAATTCCAGTTCTGTTAACATTCAGGTCAGTTAATCAGAATAAACCTCTTTTGGAAAAAAAAAACCTTCTAAAAGACTAAAGTAATTTCAAAGTCAGTCACACTCATAACTTGTTTCTAAGAAGGTGGGCTGTAATATCCTCTAGCGTATTAGATTTTTTAAAGAAAGAAGGTAAAGAAGAAAAGTTAAGATTTTATGTATCTGCCTTACATAGGCATGTATTGACTTCCTCCAAGGAGCTTGGCGTGGCATACATCAGTCCCTCTTCCTGTATTTTACCTCATAAAAAAACAGGTTAATCTAAGAGTGCAGAGCTCAAGGTCACCCACCCTACCACTCTAAGTAAGTCTACTCAGAATCCTACTGAAGTCTACTCAGTGGAGATTACAAGCAGGAAAGCATTCTTAACATGGCTTCGTGGCATGATGGGGATTTGGATCCTGGGCCTTCCACTACACCATGCCAGCTCTCCGACATAACAGTTGCTTTCTGGGTAGCCAGGTATGCTATAATGATGGGGCCCAAGACGGACTGGAGCAGACAGAAGCCCAAATTACACACCGTGTGTACCACATGATCGCCATGGGGGCTTGCAGCAAGACTAGGGTTGTCAACTCTGGGTTGGGAAATTACTGGAGATTTGAGGGTGAGGATGGGGTTTGTGGAGAAGAGAAGCCTCAGCAGGGTAGAGTGCCACAGGGTCCACCCTTCCAAAGCAGCCATTTTCTCCAGGAGAACCAAGCTCCATAGTCTCAAGAGCAGTTGTAATTTGTGGAGATCGTTGGTGACCCTAATGCAGGGTTCCCCTGAGAACTCCATTCTGAAGCACTGCAGAGTCCTGATTTCGACTGGGACCATGTCAGAGAGGGTTAAGAGTTGCCAGCTCTGGGTTGGGAAATACCTGGAGATTTAGGGGGTAGAGTCAAGGAGGATGAGGTTTGGGGAAGGGAGGGACTTCAATGGATTATAACGCTAGTCCACCTTCTGAAGCGGCCACTTTCTTCAGGTGAACTGATCTTTGTAATGAACCCATGAGTTGTAGTCCCATCAGATCTCCAGCCACCACTTGGAGGTTGGCAACCCTAGAGTGGATGGGTGCGATTCAGCCCCCCCCCTCGTTTTTATAACCTAAAATGGTCCTTGGGACATTACTTGCCTCATAGGGGGCTGCACATGCAGGCATTCGGAGCACATTCCGTCCTCCAGTGGGGTAGGGAACACCATCCTGGTGCTGGTGCAGGTCAGGAAAACCGTCCCCTGCACTGCTTCAAAACTGAGTTCCTACAGGGAACATACGTTATAGTAGGTATTTCAGTCTGAAGGGAGCAATCCTCAGCAGGTCTACTCAGAAACAAATCTCTTTTTATTCAATGGGGCTTACTCCCAGGAAAGTTTCCTTAGGACTGATACCTAAAACAAGAATTTCAGGCATGTTCATATCATGCACAAATCATGCTGTGTTCATGGTGTCTGAATGTAGCTGCAGTCTAATGGGAAAGATCCCTGGACTCTGTTTTGCTGGAGGAACAATCATTACCCTGGTGGAACGGTCTTTTATGACAGAGGGAGGAGAGGAGGAGAAAAGTGTGAAAATCCCATTCTGCTTTGCTTCACCAGTGGTACTTAACATATCCATTTATCCAACCTTAATATATTTCATTAAGCCAATTAATACGATAACATTTTGCTTAATTTTTGTAAAAAAATGCCATGTACTCATTTGTCATCCTGATGCCTTTGAACTCACTCTGTGCATGGGTACGCCTTTGTAACTGAACGGACAGAATAATACCTCTGAGTTTATAAGTCTTACAGCTCCCTTTTTTCTTTTTAAAACGAAACCTGAAAATTCGTTGAAGGGGCCTGGAATACCTTTGAGGCAGGAAGACTGCACAGTTGATGACCTTGTACTTAAAGGATGGAATTAAACCAAGTAATTTTGCATAAAAAGGAGCTTCTTCCCATATGCTGGACCTTCTGAATTCCCACTTTGTTCTCCCCGGCTGCATCCATTAATAGCTTCTGAAAAAAACTTGTGAAAATTGTCAAGCCATAGATTCAGACACCAGCAAATGTGAATCTAAAGTAGTGGTCCCATTCCCCTTACCCCCAGAAATTAAAGAAACCCTCACATAGGCACAGTCAGTGCTACATTAATTCCAGTAAAATAAAACACTGGGATCTACATAAGGTAGCTCTAGGAATCGCGGGGAAAGTCTATGGTTTTACCATAGAGTTTCCTTGAGCTACCCTATGTTACTTATGCATTTTAAAAAATCGGAAGTGACATGGTGAAGCAGGCAGTGTTGCAGGCCCTCTCATATCCCCGGCCACAACCTTGCTGCTGCAACCCTAATTTGATAGTCCTAAATAGTCCTAAATATGAGTACAAATTCCGATACTTAGAAACATATATTAGCCAGAGCACAGTTTTTCTGCACAGTGCTGAGCCCCATTTCAAACGATTGCTGTTGGGCCTGCGTTTCCTTCATGCTGTGACAGCTACCACTCATCATGATGAATGGGGTCATCTGATTGGCAGAAACAGCAAGATTGGCATGCCACTAGCCAGATAACCTGCTCACGGGAGCTCTGAAAAGTGGCAGGCAGGAACACCATTGCCTGCATGTACCACTAGCCCCAAATAGTTACTGGAATAATTGGCTGGAGTCTGGCAACTTCACTCAATTCCCGGTGGTCAAAGAGCCACACTTCCTGCACGCAACTTGTATGATGGACTCTGCAAATTGCAGATCAAAGCATTTCTGCTTCAGTCCACCCCCAATAGTGTTATTAGAGGTGAAGGCTAAAAGCACAAGGCCTTATCTTGCAGAGCTGGATAAACTAACACATTTTGTGTTGATACCATTGATCATCAAAATCCATCTTCCAAGTAGTCGTCAGAAAATGACTGTTGGTAATGACTTAGTTTCAGGAGGACGGCCAAGTTGGTCAGCAGTAGAAGAGGTAGATTGGAGTCCAGCAGCACCTCAGAGCCGAACAAGATTCCAGGGGTTTAAGCTTTTCAGATTCAAAGGCCCCTTTGTCAAAAAGAAGAAAAAGGAGCAGGAACAGAAGAGGCAGCAGCAGAAAAGTTGGTTTTATACCCCACCCTTCACTACCTGAGGTAGTCTCAGAGCGGCTTACAATCCCCTTCCCTTCCCCTCCCCACAACAGACACCCTGTGAGGTAGGTGGGGCTGAGAGAGCTCTTTTGGGAACTGCTCTTGAGAGAACAGCTCTGAGAGAACTGTGAGTGGCCCAAGGTCACCCAGCAGGCTTCATGTGGAGGAAGGAGAAGAGTTGGATTTATACCCCACCCCTCACTTGGAGTCTCAGAGGGGTTTATAATCACCTTCCCTTCCTGTCCCACACAACAGACACCCTGTGAGGGAGGTGGGGCTGAGAGAGCTCAGGAGCAATGCTCCCTCTAAGCTTTGTGGAGTCTTGTGAGCGAAAGTTCTACTTTGTGAGCTACCGGCATTAAAGCTGTGAGCGAGCGATTTGGCTACTGCATAAATTAGTTTGCTCTGGAGCCATCCTTCCTAAGACAAAAATGTGTGAGCTAGAGGCTAAAAAACTGAGCTAGCTCACACTAACTCAGCTTAGAGGGAACACTGGCTCTGAGAGAACTGCTCTTGAGAGAACAGCTCTGAGAGAACTGTGGCTGGCCGAAGGTCACCCAGCTGGCTTCATGTGGAGGAGTGGGGAATCATACCCGGTTCTTCAGCTTAGAGTCCTGCCACTCTTAACCATCACACCAGACTGGGTCTCCATTCCTACTTGTATGTGACGAAGGAAGCTTTGACTCTCAAAAGCTTATACCCTGGAAGTCTTGTTGGTCTCTACAGTGCTGCTGGACTCAAAATCTAGCTCTGGTAATGACATGTTTTCAGGATCCAGCCCACATTAATTTCAGTCTGGGGCGGGCGGGCGGGCAAAGGCTCTCGTTGATTTCCAGAGGATGAGAACAATAAGACTCCCAACACCTAACTTTAAGCACATTGTTTCCTAGTCATCCTTTTTAATAGCAAAAGGCTTTTGCAAATGTTGCTAAAATTTAATTACTCAGCCTTCAGGCCAGGCTAGCAGGGAAGCAACGTTATTTGTTTTTCTAAATAAACCTATAACATGATGGATACGCTGTCAGGAGAAATCAAATCGCTGGGGAGATCACTTCAAGGAAATAACTTTTAGCTTCCCCACTGGATCTCTTTGTGGAATTCCTTGCAGAAGTATATAAAAAAAAATTAAAACAGTTTGTGGGCATGGCGAGACTTTAGGTTAATAATTAAATTTCACACTGCACTCGTCGTTTAAGAGATTCCCCAAAGTGTTACATCATTAAAAAATATCATGCCACAATTCAGAGAAAAAAGATAATGCCCAAATGTGCAATGCCAAGCCCCGGTTATAATCCTTTGAGCATAGTGGCTCAACTTAATACTTCATGGTTTTCCCAGTGCAGAGCTGCTTCTAAAAATCTCCTTTGAACTTTTGGTTCAAAGCAGTGGTGGGCAATGGGAATGGGGGATACTCCACCCTGACCGGGGTGTGTGTGTGTGTGTGCTTGGCAGCCTTAACCCAACAGGGCTTTCATTGAGCTGAGGTGCTCTTGTCTAGAAGGGAAGCAAGGAAGGGGTTGTGACTAAGCAGTTTTGTTAAGAGCAGGCATACTAGGTTGCAACCCACACTGGCTGATTCCCTCCGTTGTTCTACGAAACCCACCTTGGAACAGAAATTCCCCTCTGCATTGCATGCTGGTTTCACTTCCTATGATCATCGGGTTTTATTGATGCTACTTTCAAGTGATGGTCGGATTTTATTGAACCCTCTGCATAGATTTGTGGCTGTTTTATGGCTGTTCAGGGGTGGCTTTGCAGTCAGTACGGCATTGCCCCGCCCCTGAGACATTTGGATGTGGTTTTGAGCTGCGCTTCCCCCCCCCCAGTTGAGAAAATGTGGAGCGGGAGCTAAATGCAGAATTGCCCACTGTCCCCATTAAAACTGAGGATGTTGTGCATTAAGCCTGAGTCATCCCTAAACTAGTACCTGGATCTGGTTGAGCTTGTTTCCCCTGAACAATAGCTTACTAGGATCCTGGAGTAGACCAATAGAGAAACAGTGTTAAGTAAATAGCCTATCACTGGGAGTGGGGTTGTTTAGGGTATGGTCTTGGCATGCTTAAAAACAGGGCAGCTGCCTTGGAGTTTGTCCTTGTAGTGTCCCTGAAATCACTGATTAAAGTAGAGCTGCTCACAGCAATGCGTCCAGAGCCCAGTATTTAATGGGAGATGCAACAGATGGAGATTGTTCTTCCCCAGCCCTTTTGCCCATTGCCTCCTTGTGATGTGCAGTTTACCTGGAATCTCCTTTGCTGCAGCAGGTATGGTAGGAAAACCGGCCAAAAGATTAATGAAGGAATGGGCAGCAGAAGCCACGGCTGCTTTGTGTCTTGCCTAATTGGTAGCTTTGCTGCACATGAATCTCTGGGTTGCTACTGGGCAACCTAGCTGAATGCTCTTTCAGTATATATTTTTAGATTATTTATATCTTCTTTTATGCCTCACAATACAAGAACTTGTGGGCACTCAATGAAATTGCTGAGCAGTCAGATTAGAAGGGATAAAAGGAAGGACTTCTTCACCCAAAGAGTGTTTAACACATGGAATTCACTGCCACGGGAGGTGGTGGCAGCTACAAGCATGGATGGCTTCAAGAGGGAATTAGCTAAACATATGGAGCAGAGGTCCATCAGTGGCTATTAGCCACAGGGTATAGATAGGGACTCTCAGTCTGGGGCAAGTGATGCTCTGTATTCTTGGTGCTTGGGGGGGGCAACAGTGGGAGGGCTTCTAGTGTCCTGGCCCCACTGCTGGACCTCCTGATGGCACCTGGCATTTTTGGCCACTGTGTGACAGAGTGTTGGACTGGATGGGCCATTGGCCTGATCCAACTCTCTAACCTGGATTCTTGGCACAAGGAAGGGTTAAAAACCCATATACGAAAAAAGAAATCTATCTGAAGAGAAGTTCCAGGGTGGGTTGGGAAGGAGGATCTCCGATACTGTGAAAATCTTGGGGTTCTCCCCCCCTCAAAAAGCAAAGCTCTTAATTTGGCAGGGCAAGGAATAAACACAACCGAGAATGAAAATCTCTTAGAAATACGGACTGACGTCTAGCCACAATGTAATTAAAGTCCTGAAAGCTTTCCTGGATTTCCAGAAGAGTGGCATTTGCTCTGAAATAATCACAATGACAGTAGAAAATAATAACACAATGAACTGCCAGAAGAGCAAAATAAAAACAGTCTCTTTAAAAAAAACAAAAAAACCTTCCTGGAGTGAGAAAGGAGGGAAGAAATGAATGTTCCAAGGCAGCAAAGCACAGCTAGCAATGTGGGGAGGGAATTGCTGAAACCTGAAATGTCATAGAGAGGTGACCCAGGTAGATGTTTTCCTGACTGATACTGGATACGTTTCCCTGCTTCTAAAGACGTCTGCCTTCCAGAAGGTGAGCTGCCCAATCCTAGAAAGGCAAATACAGAAAATGGCTCCACATGTTCTCTGAACATGGGGGGAGGGGGCAGACAGCAGACATAAGCACCTGTCCCCTGCATCTGGAAGATCATGGGGTCATCTGCAGGGGGGCAACCACGGGAAGGAAGTTGGCCAACACAGACCCCTAGGCTTGCCAGGTGCCTACTGGAGGTGGGAGATCTCCTGCCTCCAGTTCCTGTTGCCTGCTGGCTATCAGGAAGGGGGGGCGGAAATCATTGTCAGGCGATAGCGTTATATCATTTCCAGGAAAAAAACCCAGAAGTGATGTCACATCACTCTAGGAGTCAAAGGAAACTCTATGGCTTTACTAAAAACAGAATAATATAAAAAAATCATGAAACATACAGGCAAAGATAGAGAGAGAGAGAGAGAGAGAGAGAGAGAGAGAGAGAGAGAGAGAGAGAGAGAGAGAGAGAGAATGTGAACATCAGTTAGAAAAACGGGGCACCAGGAGGGATTATTGAGGGAACACTAGATGAAAGAAAAAGTCTTGATCCTCTGACAGAAGACAGTGGTAGATGATACAGGTGAGTATCTCTGGGGACAGATTTCTACAGTCTTGGCAACATATTTATTTATTTATTTTGTTCAAATTTATAGGCTGCCCTCCCCCAGAATGGGCTCAGGGTGGCTCACAAGGGCAATTATGCCAAGATAAAACAATTAAAACAAGTAAAATCCATAACATACAGAGACAGAATAGAAAAATAGATGTGCTCTCAATATTCAGAATCTTCAGTACACAATGGCGTGGTACTCATAGGGAAGATGGACTCATTCAGCAGCATTGATACTACACAAACAACCGTAGGACGGGTGCCAGGGCCAATGTAGCGTGATGGTAGCGCAGGTGCAATGGTGGCGGCTCCTACTCGAAGGCCTGGCGGAAGAGCTCCATCTTGCAGGCCCTGCGGAACTGCACAAGGTCCCACAGGGCCCGGATCTCCTCCGGGAGCTCATTCCACCAGACAGGAGCCGCCACCGAAAAAGCCCTGGCCCTGGTCCCAGCAAGCCTGGTGTCCTTTGGGCCTAGAACCACCAGGAGATGTCTCGACCCTGACCATAGTGCCCTTGGGGGAACTTGTGGGGAACATGACCAAGAAGTATCTGAAGAAGTGAGCAGCAACTCACGAAAGCTCATACCCTACCACAAATTTTGTTAGTCTTTAGGGTGCTACTGGACTCTTGCTCTAATCTTGGCGATATGATATCTCTTGAGCTGCTTTCTGGCCTAGCCTCAGAAGGTAGGACCACCCAAAGCAGGAACCCAGAAGATGACTACAATGATAGGATAGGGTCACATATCCAGTGATGTGTGGATTCCCACCTTAGTCTGTTGTGTGAAGAATAATAAAGATGGTGCCGTGTGAATATACTCAGTGAGAGTGTTCCAAAACTGTGTCACAACGACAGATAAGAACACATCTAAATTAGGCACATGCTTTATTTCTCAAGATGAGGCCACCTGTAGAAGGGCTTCAAGCACATGATTGGCAGGTACATACAAGTTGGTTTTTTTTGCATCCACCAATGCCAGTTTATCATCCTCATATCCTGTGGTGACAGATTCACAGTTAAATTACATTTTTCATGGGAAAGTAATTTTTATATCTTTTTACTTTACTTTTTACATCTCCCCAATGGGGTCCCAAAGGAACTTCTGGTCCCGGTCACACGTGCCAGATAACACGGGGGGGAAGTGAGGCTATTTGCTCCATAGCAGTTTGACCCGCATTTGCGTGATCACACAGTCCGTGGGAGCTGCAGGGAGCAGCCCGCCACTGTGTGATCAGACGCAAACCCTGGGTGAATCTTGGGGGTTTTTTGCCACGTGTTTATGATGCACTTAAACGGGGGGATCAATGAATCGCATCTCCACACTGAGGGCTTCCTATGGCAGTATGTGATAATGTGCATACTGGGAAAGGAGGGAAAAAACCCGGCACAGAGTTGGGATGGCCTGATCAGACCATCCCGACGCCATGAGAGAGTGCTGGCGTGATCACACAGGGGAAAGTCCCTCTGTGGCCCGTAGCAACCTGTTTGATAGCGGACTTTCCCTAGTGTCTTTTAACTCTGCTCTTGTGGCAGAGCAAAACGGGTTGCCAACGGGTGTGGTGTGCTGACCAGATGTTCATGTCTGATCACACCCGTTAAATCCACCCGGCATTCACGCCTATGGCGCGGCTGATTGTGCGTGTGATCGCAGCCTCCATTATTCTTGTTGCCTCCATTTTAAGCTACCAACAACCTTCTGGTAGGGCTTCCAACCACCTGGCTTTCTTCCAGAATTATAAGTGCTCTCTGGACTAAAGAGATCTGTTCCCTTGTAGAAAATGGCAGGTTTCTTTCTCTGCCTTCTCTATCCCATGCATAATTTCATAAACCTCCATCATGTCACCCCTCAGTTGTTGTTTCTCCAAACTAAAGAGCCCTAGCCTCTTTAACCCTTCTTCGTAGGGAAAGTGTTCCATCCCCTTAATCATTTTAGTTGCCCTTTTCTGAACTTTTTCCAATGCGATAATCTCTCTTTTGAGGTGTGGTGACAAGAACTGTACACAGTATAGGTCAGTATTGTCTACTTAGACTGGCAGGAGCTCTCCAGGGTCTCAGGCGGAGGTCTTTCACATCACCTACCACCTGGTCCTTTTAACGGGAGTTACTGGGGATTGAACCTAGGACCTTCTGCATGCCAAGGAGATGCTCTTCCACTGAGCCACAGCCCTTCCCCAAATATTGTCATTCAGTTTGAAGGGTACCGGTCCAAATATTATGTCTTTGGAGAAAAAACACTTCTATTCTATTCACCCTCTCCACACATCTTATAGTTGTAGATTCTCTCTGTTCCTTAACAACAATAAAAAGAGTACAAATGCATCATGTTCTTGCTACTGGTTGATACCTTGAATGAGGCATCTCCTGTGTGATTCACACAGAAGAATGTCCATTCCACAGAAACATGTGTTGGGATATGGGCGGGATTCAATCAAAGCGTTCAAAGTCAGCAAATGACTCATAAAGGAGAAACAACCGAATGAAACCAGTTTATCACCAAACCGAGCACAATGAACAACAAAAAAAGCCAAAATATAAATTCGGAGTAATTAATACGACTTCCCTAGAAATGGAATTCGGATAGCCCTCCAGAAATGTCCTGTCTCAATCTAGCTTTAGTTCTGGTGTTGAATATCTTTCTGTGCTCCCTTCTATGCCTGTAAAGAGACCAAGAAACACCTTGGAACATTCTTTAAAGGGAAAGTGGTAGTCAGAGTAGCCGACAGCCACCAGGGGCCCTGGGACAAAGATTCCATCTAGCCCCCCCCTCCAATATGACCTTGATTAAAACCAAATATCATAACAAAACAAATCACTTCCTTGCTGTTCCCATGAATATGTAGTAATAAAAGAGCTGACCCAGCTGAGCTCTGAGAAGGAGCAAGGTGTTTGAGCTGCCAGAGGGGTGAGTGGTATTTTTATTTATTTACTTTCAGCTGAGGTGCTTTAGCTGAGAAGGTACTGTGTCAGGGACTGTATTTGGGAGTGTGTGGGTGAGTTGTAACAGACTCCTGGCTGCTGGAGTTAGGGTGTGAAAGGGTCATTGTTTGCCTGTAATTAAGTGCTTCGGTGAAATTGAATAGCAGACTCCTGGCTGCTGGAGTTGGGGTGTGAAAGGGGCTTTGTTTGACCGTCATTAAGTGCCTTGGGTGATTTGGAGTAGCTGCTGGCCACGCCCTCTCCTGGGAGACAATTCCATTTAAGGCAGGAAGTTTGCAAGAGGCACGAGCTGAAGGGCGAGAGCAAAAGGGCGAGGCTCTTGGCCTGTGGCTCTTGGCTTAGGGGCTCTGTAAGAAGCCCAGGAAGAGCCAGAAAGCCAGGACCTTGGCTCCTTGGTAAGGTAAGTAGACTCCTACAACAGGAGCCATATAAATACAAAGGGTTTTAAAAGGGGGGTTATAGAAAAGTATTTGTTTAAAAACAATTATGAAGCCAGAATGCCAGCAGGGGGTTGGGGGCTATCCAGTGTTTTGCAGGGAGTGTCACATGTATGACTATCTGCCCACTGGTCAGAAGTCTTGGGTGTGTGCTCGGTGCAAGGAGCTCCTGGTTCTCAGGGAGCGAGTTTGCTCCCTTGAGGCCAAGGTGGCTGACCTGGAGAAGCAGGGACAGTCAGTTAGGTGCACGGGGAAGACTCTCGGGGACTTGTTAGATATGTCCCACTCTGGATCTGGCAGCCCGGCTGTTGCCAGGGAGCATGAGGGTCAAGGGGAAAAGGGGCACCATGCTGAGGATAAGGGGAATGTGCCCTCAGAAGGGACCTCTTCTTCAGCTGGTGAACGGGTACCCTTTCGTACCAAGGAACCGTCCCTGGGAAGGGTGGGAGGGGGGCTCTTGGTAGTTGGTGATTCGATCCTTAGGCAGGTAGACAGCTGGGTGGCGAACCCGCGTACTGACCGTATGGTGAATTGCCTGCCTGGTGCGAAGGTAGCGGACATTACGCGTGTTTTAGATAGGCTGGTAGATAGTGCTGGGGAGGAGCCAGTGGTTGTGGTGCACGTCGGCACCAACGATGTGGGGAAATGCAGTCGTGAGGTCCTGGAGGAGAAATTTAGGCTTCTGGGCAGGAAACTCAAGGCCAGGACCTCCAAGGTAGCCTTCTCGGAAGTGCTACCTGTTCCACGCGCAGGGCCGGAGAGACAGGCACAGATCAGGAGTCTCAATGCGTGGATGAGATGGTGGTGTAGGGGGAAGGGTTCAAGTTTGTTAGGCACTGGGATGCTTTTTGGGACAAGAGGGAGCTGTACAAAAGGGACGGTCTCCACTTGTCCTGAGAAGGAACCAGGCTGCTGGTGCTCAAAATCAAAAAGGTGGCAGAGCAGTTTTTAAACTGAATAATGGGGGAAAGCCGACAGGAGATGAAAAGTCTCTGGTTCGGGATGGCTCATCTCAAAGAGATGAAGGGGTAGCTATTACTTTTGTACAAGGAAATGGATTACAATTGTCCATTGAGACTGTGGCTAATGATAGGAACTGCCTGGCAAGGTCTCGAGGCAGCAAGAGGAAGGCTGTGGGCTTAACAAACATGGGAAACTATAAGTGTTTATACACAAATGCTAGAAGTCTCCGAGGTAAAATCGGGGAGTTGGAATGCTTGGTGTTGGGGGGGGAAATAGACATTGTGGGTATTTCAGAAACTTGGTGGGATAAGGAAAATCAGTGGGATACGGTGATTCCTGGTTATAAATTATATCGGAAGGATAGGGGGAAAGGGTTGGAGGTGGGGTGGCTCTGTATGTCAGAGAGGGTATACCGTCCAGTAAGATAGAGAGGGTAAGAGAATTGGATTCGCTTCTGGAAATGCTATGGGTTGAAATAGTGGGTCCAAAAGGAGGCTTAACAGTGGGAGTTTGTTATCGCCCACCAGATCAAAAGATAGAGGAGGATTATAAAATGATGACTGAATTAAAGATAGCGGCTAGACGAAATAACTGTGTTGTAATAGGCGACTTTAACTACCCACACATTGATTGGGTCAATATGAGTTCTAGTCGGGAAAAAGAGATTGCGTTCTTAGACACTCTCAATGACTGTGCTGTGGAACAGATGGTCACAGATCCTACCTGGGGAGAAGCGATCCTGGATTTGGTCCTAAGTAACACCCAAGACCTGGTGAGAGATGTAAAAGTGATTGCACCACTTGGGAACAGTGACCATAATGTCATTGAGTTTAACATTTGTACAGATAGGGAGTTGCCCAAAAAGAATGACACAACCACTTTTAACTTTAAAAGGGGTAACTTCTCTGGTATGAGGGGACATGTGAGGAAGAAATTGAAAGGAAGAGTGGAGAAGGTCAAAACCATTGGGGAAGCTTGGAGACTATTTAAAAAGACAATCCTAGAAGCTCAGAAAAAATATATACCGCAGGTTAGGAAAGGTACAAATAGGTATCGAAAAAAGCCTGCATGGTTAACAAATAAAGTAATGGAAGCTGTAAAAGGTAAGAAGGATTCCTTTAAGCGGTGGAAAGCTAGTCTTAGTGAGGTTGATAAAAGGGAACACAGACTATGGCAAATAAAATGCAAGTCTGTGATCAGGCAAGCAAAAAGGGAATATGAGGAGCATATCGCAAAAAACATAAAGGCCAACAATAAAACTTTCTTCAAATACATTAGAAGTAGGAAGCCAGCCAGGGAGGCAGTGGGGCCCTTGGATGACCAAGGGGTAAAAGGAGTAGTAAAGGATGATAGGGAAATGGCTGAGAAGCTGAATGCATTTTTTGCCTCTGTCTTCACTGTGGAAGAGGAGAAGTGTTTGCCCACTCCAGAAGCACCGATTTCTGGAGGGGTTTGAAAGACCTGAATCAGATTGCGGTGACAAGAGAGGAAGTCCTCCGACTGATGGACAATTTAAAAACTAATAAATCACCAGGCCCGGATGTCATTCATCCGAGAGTTCTGAAAGAACTCAAATGTGAACTTGTGGATCTCCTGACAAAAATATGTAATCTTTCTTTAAAATCTGCCTCCATTCCTGAGGACTGGAAGGTAGCTAATGTCACTCCCATCTTTAAAAAGGGCTCCAGGGGAGATCCAGGAAATTACAGGCCAGTCAGTCTGACATCGATACCGGGTAAGTTGGTGGAAACTGTTATTAAGGAAAGAATTAGTAGGCACATTGATGAACAAAAACTATTGAGGCAGACTCAGCATGGGTTCTGTAAGGGAAGATCTTGTCTCACTAACCTGTTAGTGTTTTTTGAGGAGTGAACAAACATGTGGACAAGGGGGACCCAATAGATATTATTTACCTTGACTTCCGGAAAGCTTTTGATACAGTTCCTCATCAAAGGCTCCTAAGTAAGCTCAATAGTCATGGGATAAAAGGACAAGTCCTCTTGTGGATCAAAAACTGGCTTATAAATAGGAAACAGAGAGTGAGCATAAATGGGAAACTTTCTCAGTGGAGGGTGGTAAGCAGTGGGGTACCACAGGGATCAGTACTCGGTCCGATGCTTTTTAACTTGTTTATTAACGATTTGGAATTGGGAGTAAGCAGTGATGTGGCTAAATTTGCAGATGACACAAAGTTGTTCAGGGTGGTGAAAACCAGGGAGGATTGTGAGGCACTCCAAAGGGATCTGTCGAGGATGGGTGAGTGGGCGTCAACGTGGCAAATGGGGTTCAATGTGGCCAAGTGCAAAGTGATGCACATTGGAGCCAAAAATCCTAAATATAAATACACGTTGATGGGGTCTGATCTGGCAGAGACGGACCAAGAGAGAGATCTTGGAGTCGTAGTGGATAACTCGCTGAAAATGTCTACACAATGTGTAGCTGCAATAAAGAAGGCCAACACTATGCTGGGGATTATTAGGAAGGGAATTGATAACAAATCAGCCAGTATCATCATGCCCCTGTATAAATCATTGGTGCGACCTCATTTGGAATACTGTGTACAGTTCTGGTCACCACATCTCAAAAAGGATATTATAGCATTGGAAAAAGTGCAGAGAAGGGCAACTAGAATGATAAAAGGGTTGGAACACCTTGCCTATGAAGAAAGGTTAAAATGCTTGGGGCTCTTTAGCTTGGAGAAACGACGGCTGAGAGGTGACATGATCGAGGTTTATAAGATTATGAATGGGATTGAGCAGGTTGAGAAAGAAGTACTTTTCTCCCTTTCTCCCAATACAAGAACTCGTGGGCACTCTATGAAATTGCTGAGCAGTCGGGTTAGAACAGATAAAAGGAAATACTTCTTCACCCAAAGAGTGATTAACATATGGAATTCACTGCCACAGGAGGTCGTGGCAGCTGCAAGCATGGTCAGTTTCAAGAGGAAATTAGATAAACATATGGAGCAGAAGTCCACCAGTGGCTATTAGCCACAGGGTATAGATGGGAACTCTCAGTCTGGGGCAGGTGATGCACTCTATTCTTGTTGCTGGAGGGGGCAGCAGTGGGAGGGCTTCTGGTGCCCTGGCCCCACTGCTGGACCTCCTGATGGCACCTGGTATATTTTGGCCGCTGTGTGACAGAGTGTTGGACTAGATGGGCCATTGGCCTGATTCAACATTGGCTTCTCTTATGTTCTTATGTTCTCTTATGTTCTATCTGTCCATCTTCTATTTATAGCAATCATAACTCAGAGAATGAATCTAGGAGATTCAAAACTGGTTGAGCAGTGGAACAGACTGCCTCAGGAGGTGGTGGATGCTCCTTCGCTGGATGTTTTCAAGAGGAGGCTGGACGACCATCTTTCGGGTATGTTGTAGGGCTATCTTTCGGCTATGTTCCTGCAGAGCACAGGGGGTTGGACTAGATGACCTGCAAGATCCCTTCCAACTCTAACATTCTATGATTGTGGGAGTTCCAGGGCCAAAATTGAAAGGCCAAGGTGAGACAACAACCCCCCCCCCCTTGCTATTTGCAGTGGCAGGCACAACTCATCAGGAAATAATGCTACATGTTTGAAAACTGGCCACTAACCCCAGAATGATGGGGTAAATTGCAGTGTCAAATAGGGTTGCCAAGCTCTGAGTTGGGAAATATCTGGAGATTTTGGAGGCGGAGCCTGGGGAGGGTGGGGTTTGGGAAGGGGAGGGACTTCAGTGGGTATAATGCTATACAGTCCACTTTCCAAAGTGACCATTTTCTCCAGGTGAATTGAACTCTGTCACTTGGAGATCAGTTGTAGAGGAGGAGGAGATTGGATTAATACCCCACCCTTCACTTGGAGTCTCAGAGCAGCTTACAATCTCCTTTCCCTTCCCCTCCCCACAACAAACAGCCTGTGAAGTAGGTGGGGCTGAGAGAACTCTTTCAAGATCTTGAGAGAACAGCTCTGAGAAAACTTGTGGCTGACCCAAGGTCACACCAGCAGCTGCATGTGGAGGAGTGGGGAATCAAACCTGGTTCTCCTGGATTAGAGTCCACACTCCTGGCCACTACTCCAAACTGGCGATTCATTGATCCCCCCCCTTTCTGTCCATAATATTAACAAAGGTTGGAAAACAAGGGCAGACATTAAGGAAAAGGGAGAGAAAGTTTGTTTTATCTTACTGCAGCACATTACTGCTTTGCAAGATCTGGTTGAGCTGGCTGTAAGGAAAGGAAGAGAGAAAGGCTACACTATTGGAGAAATTGACTTTGTTAGCAGGCTGCAGGCTGGCATTTACTTTAGCAGCCATGCACGTGTTGTGATGTCTTGCAACAGTGCTGGACTGGTTGATGGGCTTAGCATGATCTGTTAGGCAAGTTTGCTTCAGTCTTGCAGAAAGGTGAGTCTAGCTCAGGGGTGTCAAACTCATTTGTTATGAGGGTCGAATCTGACATAAATGAGACCTTGTTGGGCCGGGCCATATGTGTCATAAAATGTAATGCCAGGTAGCGGAGATATAAACTTTATAAAGGACACAGACAAGCACAATTAAAGATTTTTAAAACTTTAAATAAATCATGCTTAAAACACTAGCACTCTTGCAATATATTGTCGATTTAACAGTCTCTGATAACTGACACCTTTTGCTCTGAATTATTGTATCAAAATATCTGTGCTGTAGCAATCTTGAGTATGCTGTTCAGGTGTGTATCTGTAAGCTGCAAACCTACTTTTGATTTATTGATATTCATTACAGAAATCTCATGCTCAGTGTTCTGAACCTAGGAACCAGGGGGAAACATGAAATGGCTGGGCATTGCAACCTTTTGTACATAAGTTGCTTCATGTGCTGGTCAGGAACATGAGAAGGCATTCTGACACAGACTGAGGGCTATGTGTTTTTCTACAAAACTATATTTTCCCCCAGAGAAATAACTACAACTTCCTACAAAATGTTCTGGGTGAACTTGGTCTCCACACACACTCTCAGCCCAAGCCACCCCACTGGCTTGTTATTCCTCCTCTAAAATAGTTCACATTGCTTTCTTACTGAGAAAGACTGGATCATGAGGGCATGAACACAGTGAAAAGGGGGAGGGAACCCAGTTGCACCCAGGAGAGCCCTGGCATTAGGGCTCTTTTTGTAGCAGGAACTCCTTTGCATATTAGGCAACCCCTAATGTAGCCAATTCTCTTAGAGCTTACAGAGCTCCTCTTAGAGGGGCTACTGTAAGCTCTTGGAGAATTGGCTACATTTAGGGGTGTGTCACCTAATAAGCAAAGGAGTTCCTGTTACAAAGAGAGCCCTGCCTGGCATAAAGAGCCCAACAAAACACACACACTGTAGCAAGGCACACAAAAGCTCATACCTTGAACAAAACTGTGTTGGTCTTAAAAGTGCTTGGCATTTCTCCCATGCAATTGAGGCAGCCCAGCATAAGAACATAAGAGAAGCCAATGTTGGATCAGGCCAGTGGCCCATCCAGTCCAACACTCTGTCACACAGTGGCCAAAAATACCAGGTGCCATCAGGAGGTCCAGCAGTGGGGCCAGGGCACTAGAAGCCCTCCCACATTACTTGCCCCAGACTGAGAGTTCCTATCTATACCTTGTGGCTAATAGCCACTGATGAACCTCTGCTCCATATGTTTATACAATTCCCTCTTGAAGCCGTCCATGCCACCACCTCCTGTGACAGTGAATTCCATGTGTTAATCACTCTTTGGGTGAAGAAGTACTTCCTTTTATCCATTCCAACCTGATTGCTCAGCAATTTCATTGCAAAGCAAACTCCCTTGTTCCCTTCCTCCCTTCAGCAAATGGAAGGAAAGGGCTTCCCTTTGTCTCCTGCAGCCTGACCAGGAAACAAACTGTGGCTGTTTCCTCCCTCCCCCTGGGAGGAGGAGGAGGAGGAGGAGCCTCAGCCAGTTGTTTACCAGATTCTCTCAATCACACAGGAGAGGCTTACCTATCTATCTCTCCTATGTGTTTGAGAGAGACTGGTAAAGCAAGCTGTGATGTGGCAGCAGCAGCAGAACTGGAAAAGGAAGTAGGAAACAGCCAGGTCCTTGAGGGCCAGATTGGGGCCCTCCGAGGGCCTCATTAGACCCTCAGGCCACATGTTTGACACCCCTGTTATAGAGGCTGAGAACTTCCACTGAAATTGCCTCCTGGCTCTGGGATTCTGAGGTTTAGTGCCTCTGAATGTGGAGGTTCCCCTCAGTCACTATGTCTAGTAGCTGCTGATAAACCTATCCTCCATGAATCTATCTAATTCACTTGTAAGAACATAACCTTGTTCATTTGTGGCAAAGACTAATCTGAATGTGGGGACTTGGCAGATCGTAGCTGACTCTCTTAAATGTTACGCTACAGCAGCTCTCAGTAATTGTCCTAAATTTAGAATTAATTATTGCTAATAGGAATATGACTTCCAAAGCACAGGCACACACAATGGGTTGTACAAAAGCTGAGACAGCTGTTGAGAATTTGACTTTAAAAAAAAAAAAAAAAAATCTGCTTCCCCCCCCCAACCTCGGGTCCCTTCCCTGTCCTCTCTCATTAAAAAAAAAAGTAGTTGAATTTAAGAACAATAACAAAAAAATCTCACACTGGTCTGTATAATATTTGGTGTTGAAAGCCAAATGAGCTTTATCTGTATAGGAAGTCTGAGCCAGATAATAAAAGGTACCCATTCCAAGTGCTGTTTAATAAACCACCCAGACAGAGAGAGCATTATTCTGTAAACTCTGCTGGCAAGTAAAGTTTCCCCACAGTAAGAGCTGAGCACGCAGATCCCACGACAGGGGAGAGACAGCACTTTTTGACCCAAACAATGTCTAGACAGGCTGAAAACAGATAAATTAACAAGCAAGCAGCTGAAATCATCATTCAGAGGCAAACTGGTAGAGATTTGTCACCTCAGGGCTGGCTTGTACAAAGACGCAAGGCCCAGCGCAGCCTTTCTGGAAACGCAGTGTTCTCCAGCTGGCCTCCTGCCCTCCCTTCTCCGCTCCTTCTGAGCTACTGATTAGGTTTAACGGCTCCCCGGCAGAAAGTTCAGATTCACAGAGAAGGCTAAACACCTCCTATCTTTTATAGGCCCTCCTAATGAGGCTGCAGGATTGGGGAAAGCATAATGTCCAGGCAGGCCTGCCAGATCTCAGGAAATGGGTTACCAACTCCAGGACAGGAATTGCCTGGAGATGAGGGGAGGGTTGAAGCCTAGGGAGGGAGTTTAAGGAGGGTTGGGTCTTAAGCTGGGTATAATGTCATACAGACCACCCTAAGCCTCGTCATCTGGAGATCAGTTGTAATTCCAGGAGATCTCCTGAAGGTTGACCCACCTGAAGGTGGACACCACTATACAGGAACATTGCTCTGGGTACGAGGGTTACTGAGAATCCTGTTGCCTGGAGCTTTCTGTACAAGTACTGTGGTGACGGGACCAATGAATAGGGCTAGTCAAGTCTCGGAAGACACAGTTCTAACATGGCCCACCCATCTGCTTACCAAGTCCTCCCTTTGGGCAGCAAATCTCCCAGGGGAGGGTCTCCCACCTGCCCTTGCCTCTCAGGTGTATGGGAGAAACAATGAGGTGCTGCAGAAATGACATTGGGCTATGTGACAAGTCTAAGTGCTGACGTCAGCCAATGCTCTAGAGCAGGGGTGTCGAACTTATTTGTTATGAGGGCTGGATCTGACATAAATGAGACCTTGTTGGGCCGGGCCATGTGTGTCCTAAAACGTAATGCCAGGTAGCGGAGATAGAAACTTTTATAGAGGACACAAACACAAAGGTGGGGTTTTTTTTTACTTAAAATAAAAACTTGCTTAAAACTCTTGCAATATTTTGTTTATTTTGCAGTGTCTGATATCTGACACCTCTTGCTCTAGCTTGCATCAAAATGTCTGTGCTGTTGCAATCCTGAATATGCTGTTCTGTAAGCTGCAAACCTACGATGACGCAGCAGCAGCAGCAGACCTGGAAGAAGAAACAGAAGACAGCCAGTTCCACGGCGGGCCTGATAGAATCCCTCCAGGGGCCTGATTTGGCCCCCAGGCCACATGTTTAACACATCTGCTCTAGACCTTCTATGGTAAAACTATGTTGAGGACATGGTGGGGTGGTGGCATCACCTGATGTTATCACACTGGCAATGCTGCCTCCCTTGCTAGGAGAGGCTGTGTGCAACAAGAGCTTGGGGGCTTGGCAGACCGTTTGTGGAGGAATTAGCTGCTCAGGCATCTCATTGTCACTGAGCTCCCTCCCCTCCCCAAGCTCTGCCCTCCCAAAGCATACTCCCTAAATTTCCAGGAATTTCCCAAGCCAGAGATGACAACCTTAGACACCTAACTAGGACTGCCAGCTTCCAAGTCCCAGCGGAGGTTCCCCCATTTTTTGGGGCTGCGATATACCGCCAGCCATCTGGCCAGCGGGGAAAACCCCACCCCTGTTGTTGGGTGATGTCCTTGATGTGATGACATCACCCAGAGTGATATCATCATAGCGATGTCGCATGCGACGCTCTGGTTTTTGGGCAAACTCTATGGTTTTGAAGCAAAAAACGAATAGAGTTTCCCCCCTCAAAACCAGAGCATTGCATGCGACATTGCTAACACAATGATGTCTCTTTCAGGTGATGTCATTGCACCAGGATATCACTCGATGACATCCTGCCCACTCCCCAGAACGCCCCCCCCCCCAAATCCCCCTGCCCACAATAGTGAGGGGACCTGGCTACCCTGCCCCTAACATGGCAGCTTTGTCTTGGGTGCTGATCTAAACTAGAGAAGAACTCTTGGGGCTATACCACTTTTCTCAGTTTGCCAGTGAGCTGCCACAATTCATATCCCAAGCTTGGGAACTGTAAACTTCAACAGGATCACTGTGTGGAAGGCTCGGAGCATTGGAGGATTCCAGCGGTGGGGATATAACCTGTATACCACCTCTCATTGGAAACCAAAAGAAGAAACTGCAGGAAGACCCACCAGGCCAACAAGGAAGCCCCTTGAGAACAAAAGGCCAGACTGGGTCAGGTGATACTTTTAGACTAGAGTTCCCACCCTCCAGATGGGGCCTGGAGATCTGGAATTACAACTGATCTCCAGATGGCAGAGACCAGTTTCTCTGGAGAAAATGGCTGCTTTGGAGGGTGGAGTCTATGCCATTACACCCTGCTCAGATCCCTTCCTCTCCAAACTCCTCCCTAGTCCCCAGGCTCCGCCCTAAAATCCCAAGGAATTTCCCAAACTGGAGTTGGCAACCCTATTTCAGACCCTAAAAGCTTTTTAGGTCAGCTAGTTCATTTATCTGCTTCATACCCTTGCTCTGGCTGATAAATTAATCTCCGGCTATAAAAATGTGAACATAAGAGACACCCTGTACCACTGTCCTTAGAAGTTTTTTAGGAGGTAAAACAAGGGAATTTATTTGTGAAGTCTTTTAATGGGGTTAAGCTGCAGGCTCTTGGGGAGGCAGTTGGTTTTAATTTGGAATTGTAATTTACTTGAGCCACAAGGGAAAGGCAGATTATAAATATTTTAACAAATAAAGCAATACAACAGCCCACCCAGTTGCCTCAGAGGGCCGACTAACACAGCTTAGATATCACAGCCCTGAGGTTGCCTTCTCACACTGGTATTCAAAGATTTATGGCCTCTGGATGTGGAAGTTTAGTCATCAGGGCTGTTTGTTAAGTTCCCTCAAGTTGCTTCCAACCCTATGAACGACCTCCAAAATGTCCCATTGTTAACAGCCTTGATAAGGCCTTGCAAACTGAGGCTGGTGGCTCTTTGACTGAGCCAATCCGTCTCATGTTGGGTCTTCTTCTTTTCCTGCGGCCTTCAATTTTTCCTGGCATTATTGTCTTTCCCAGTGACTCTTGCCAGTTTGGTGTAGTGCTTAAGAGCAGCGGACTCTAATCCGGGGAACGGGGTTTGATTCCCCAGTCCTCCACATGCAGCCAGCTGGGTGACCTTGGGTCAGTCACAGTTCTCTCAGAGCTGTTCTCTCAAGAGCCGTTCTCTCAGAGTTTTCTCAGCCCTACGTACCTCACAGGCTGTCTGTCATGGGGAGAGGAAGGGAAAGGAGATTGTAAGCTACCCTGAGACTCTGGGTGAAGGGTGGGGTTTAAATTCAATTCTTCCTCCTCCTCCTCCTCCTCCTCCTCCTCCTCCTCCTCCTCTTCTCATAATGTGACCAAAGTATGATAGCCTCCATTCAGTAATTTTAGTTCAGGCTTGATGTGACCCTAGAACCCAGGTTTTTGGTGGTCCATGGTATCCATAAAACTCTTCTCCAAGACTGCACTTGAAATGAATCAACTTTCTTTCTGTTAGTTGTCCTCACTGTTCAACTTTCACACCCATACATAGTAATGGGGAATATTATAGTATGATTTATCTTGATCTTGGTCACCAGCAACCCATCCTTACACCTAAGAAACTTTTCCAGTTCCTTCATAGCTACCCTTCCCAGTCTCCTCCTCCTCCTAGTCTTCTTCCTCAGTTTCTTCTTCCTCAGTTTCTTCTTCTTCTTCTTCTTCTTCTTCTTCTTCTTCTTCTTCTTCTTCTTCTTCTTCTTCTTCTTCTTCTTCTTCTTCTTCTTCTTCTTCTTCTTCTTCTTCTTCTTCTTCTTCTTCTTCTTCTTCTTCTTCTTCTTCTTCTTCTTCTTCCTCCTCCTCTTCCTCTTCCTCCTCTTCTTCTTCTTCTTCTTCTTCTTCTTCTTCTTCTTCTTCTTCTTCTTCTTCTTCTTCTTCTTCTTCTTCTTCTTCCATCAGGGCTAGTAGCCATGAATCTGTCACAACCCCTTTTAATACCACCCATGCTAGTTTGCCATCATGACATACACAGGCACTGAATTCTAGAATGTAGAGAGCAATCCTACGCAGTTCTACTTGGAATCCTATGCCAGTCATTCCAATGTGGCTAACTCCCAGGAAAGTGTTCTTAGGTATGAATTACAGCACTCACTTTTATCTACCCTAATTCTTCACCCTCATTTTAATAATTCTGTCCACATATTTGCGGGGGGTTTTCCTGCAACCACCTATGAGGACTAAGTACTTGCTTTATTTTAAAAAGCTAGCATTCTGCAGACGCTGTTCAAGCTGTTTGATTCTCCAGTTTGGTGCATACAATAATCCAAAATGGCAAAATAAAGATTTCTGAAGCTTTTAGGTAAAACTCTAAGTAATATACATTACTAGGAGAGAGGCTGTGGTTCAGTTGCAGAACATCTGCTTCGCAGTTTGGTGTAGTGTATTTTGGTGTAGTGGTTAAGAGTGCGGACTCTAATTTGGGAGAACTGGGTTTGATTCCCCACTCGTCCACATGCAGCTGCTGGCGTGACCTTGGGTCAATTATAAGTTCTTTCAGATCTGTTCTCTCAAGGACAGTTCTGGAAAGAGCTCTCTCAGCCCCACCTACTGCACAGGGTGTCTGTTGTGGGGAGAGGAAGGGAAAGGGATTGTAAGCCACTGTAAGACTCCTTTGGATAGTGAAGGGTGGGATATAAATTTCTTCTTCTTCTTCTTCAGGTTCCAGGTTCAGCCCCCAGCATCTCCAACTGAACAAGCACTAGGTGATGTGGAAGACCTCTCTCCCTGAGACTCTGGAGAGCCACTGCCAGTCTGAGTAGAAAATACTGACTTAGATGGACCTCAGGTCTGATTCAGTAGCAAGCAGCTCTGTATATGCCTAGCAGTCTGAAGAGCCCAGTTTGGCCTGAGGAGTTCAGGGCTTGGGAGCTACGCAGGGTCAGCCATGATCAGTACCCAGATGGGAGACCACCAAAGATAATAGAGGTTACTGTGCAGGGGATAGCAATGGCAAACCACCTCTGAATGTCTCTTACCTTGAAAACCCTGTTTTTAGGGATGCCATGAGTTGGTTGCAACTAACAGACATTCTTTGGCTGTGATCACACGAGCCAGATAACACAGGGGGAGGCGTGGCTGTTCACCCCAGAGCAAAATAAAGCCCGGTATCCCGATCACACAGTCCCCCGAGTCTCCACTCTTAGGCTGTTAGTTGCCGATCACACGACGATCCTGAAGCGTGGCAAAGAAGCGGAGTGGCATGATCACACAAGTGGCGATCACAAGCCACTGCTTCCAGATCAGACGGTCAATTGTTTTTTTCCAATGGAGTCCCCGCATGCGCATGATCGAGGAATGAAGGCTCGCTTCATGGCGAGTTGGTGCAACAGGTTGCGTTTGTGCGCATGCGCAGTTCAGCGTTTGTGTGCATCCTATGGAGACTTACAAAAAACATCTGGTTTGCGACGGGACATGGACGGGCACAGGATGCCACGAGATACTAGCGCTCCTGCGATCAGACGCCCACCTTTGCCCCACGTTTTCTGGATACTAGTGCACTTTCCGTGGTACTTTTTAACTCCTCATCTTCAGCGGGATGTCACGGGTTGATCACGAGAGCGCTATGCTTCCCAGATTTTGCGGTGTGATCATGCCTGGAAAATCCACCTGACATTCATGCCTTCTGCGTGGCAAATTCTCCGTGTGACTGGGGCCTTTGTGTAGCAGCCCTAATACTTGGATGGGAGACCACCAAGGAATCCTGGGGTTGCTACGGAGAGGAAGGCCATGGCAAACCACCTCTGTTCATCTCTGGCCTAGGGCACACCATGAGATGCAACTTCCTGGGATTGCCATTAGTCAATGGCAATTTGACAGCACATTTTACTTAACATACATGCCTCTTTATACAACCTGGCTATTTAGGGTGTTTGAGCTAAGGCTGCTTCTGCATCTGGCATTTGCTCCACATTTTCTCAACACTGAGGAAAAGGTGCAGCTCAAAACCATATTCAAATACCTCGGGCCAATGCTGTACTGCCTGCAATGTCACCCCTGACCGGCCATAGATCTACGCAGAAGGTACCATAAAACCCAATGATCAAAGAAAGCAAAAGCGGCATGCAGTGTAGAGGGTACCATAAAATCTGATGATCAAAGGAAGTGAAAGCAGCATGCAATGCAGAGGGGGATTTCTGTTCCAGTGTGGGTTTCGTAAAACAATGGAGAGAGAAGCCAATGCAGAATTGCCCTAAGTCTCCTTGGGCTATTCTGCTCAATAAGGCAATACTGAGCTTGTATTTGCTAGCTTTAGAAAAGTAAGGCTTAAAAAAAAGAGAGAAAAGCCTGAAACAAACACAAATGGTTTCAAATGATACTACGGGGAAACGACTGACTGTGATTTTACAGTCAGTGTTTACTGGCAATTTCTGAAGACACAAATTACCTTAATGAGATACACGCTTTTGTCGTTTGCGGTTCGTGCGGCTGTCCCAAAGTTTGGGGAGATGAGAATGACAATATATTTTAACTGTATAGAAAATAAATAATTTGCCACATCAGGGCTGTCAAAATGAAACTAGTCAGCCTGTGATTAAAAGCAGTTATAGCTGGAGACTGGAGAGCTGCCTTGCTGAAGCTGTTGTGGAAACAGCAAAAGAAGCAATTTCCTTAAGTGCATTTTCGAGTGACTGATTGGGGGTGGGGGGAAGGGAACTTATCGCACAATAAGCTATAGAAAAGTCTATTTCGAGCGTCCAGAAGATGATACTTCATAATGCAGGAGCCTTGGTTCAGCACAATTTTAATCAGGTTTCTTTTCCCCTGCAGAGTTTAAAGCAGCTGTGTTTTTAAAGAAAGGAGCCAGAAGAGACTGTGGCCCCAGTCTTTAGCCTGCTCCACATCTCTAAGGGCTGCAGTGCTCGGAGGACTGAGACACCTCGTGCAATGCTTTGATTCTCATCTTGGGTGTGGATCAGCTGCCTCTGTGAGATACTTAGCACCTTAGGATGCATGCACACGCTGTCCTGATTGGCTCTCCACTTCCGGAGGCTTTATTGCTGATATAGTATCTTAGCAAACAGGTATGTAGTACGTTATATTATCACGGTACGGTTTGGGTGTTTCACCAGCGTGAATGGGTTGGGATTTGGTGCCAGGGTCTATGGCCAAAGAATATCAGCATCCCAGCATAGTTTAGTGGTTAGAGGGTTATACTAGGATATGCAAGACCTGGGTTCGAATCCTCACTCTGACACGGAAGCTTACTGGGTGACCTTGGGGCAGTCACACACTTTCAGCCTCACCTACCTCACATGGGTTGTTGTGAGAATCGAACAGAGGAGAGAAGAATGAAATAAGCTGCTTTGGGACCCAGTTGGGGAGAAAGATGGGGTATTAATCGATTGATTAATTAATGACTGGAAGTTTCCTCTGTGGGCCTTAGTTGTCGGGAGGTGACTCAGTGGAGATAATCTTTGGAGTTTGGGGGAAACGAAATCTTCTCAGCTGAAGGGAGAGGGCAGGTCTACTTTGTGGGGCATGTGTGGGAAGAAAGAGCAGCTTGAGGCAGATAAAGGCTGACAGATGTGGCTTGGCCGAAGCACGTTGGGGGTACAGGCAATGTTCCCTCTAAGCTGTGGAGTCCTGTGAGCAAAAATTCTACTTTGTGAGCTGCTGGCATTAAAGTTGTGAGCCAGCAATTTGGCTACTGCATAAATTAGCTTGCTCTGGAGCCCTTCTTACTAAAACAAAAAAAAAGTGTGAGCCAGAGGCTAAAAAACTGTGAGCTAGCTCACACTAACTCAGCTTAGAGGGAACACTGGGTACAGGTCTCCCTTGTGCTTTGGGGATCTGGTATGGGATAGTGGATCTGCTATAGGAGTGCCTCTTTGTTACCACCTTGGATATCTGTAAATGAAGCATTTTTTGAAAGCCCGCTTCCATAATACTATAATGCTCTCCCCAAAAGGGAACCAGTCCAGGAAGTGCTGGTCTGGGCGTTTTCACTGCTCTGTGACACGAGGAGCACGTAAAAATATTCTTCAGTATAACTTCAGTATATCTCAGACAGTGGTTGCTATCCAACCATCTGTGCAAGTAACAATAGGGTTCGGGTGAGGAGGAACAATGGGGTGAAGGCCTCTTCCTTTCCTCATCCTCTTGGAGAGGAGTGACAAGTGGAGTCCCTCAAGGATCTGTCCTGGGACCTGTTTTGTTCAACATCTTTATCAAGGATTTGGATGAAGGAATAGAGGGAATACTTATTAAATTTGCAGATGATACTAAATTGGGAGGGGTAGCAAATACAGTAGAAGACAGAATCAGGATACAGGATGATCCTGACAGGCTGGAAAACTGGGCCAAAACAAATAAAATTAATTTCAATGGGGATAAAGGTAAAGTTCTGCATTTAGTCAGGAAAAATCAAATGCTTAATTACAGGATGGGGGAGACTTCTCTTGGCTGTAGTATGTGCAAAAAGGATCTAGGGGTCTTAGTAGACCATACACTGAACACGAGTCAGCAGTGTGACACGGTAGCTAAAAAGGCAAATGGGATTTTGGGCTGTATCAACAGAAGTATAGTGCTCTGGTTAGACCTCACCTAGAGTATTGTGTTTAATTTTGGGCACCACAATTTAAGAAGCATATAGACAAGTTGGAATGTGTCCAGAAGAGGGCAATGAAGATGGTGAGAGGTCTGGAGACCAAGTCCTATGAAGAAAGGTTGAAGGAGATGGGTATGTTTAGCCTGGAGAGGAGATGCCTGAGAGTTGATTTGATAACCATCTTCAAGTACTTGAAGGGCCGTCATATAGAGGATGGTGCGAAGTTGTTTTCTGTTGCCCCAGAAGATTGGACCAGAAATGACAGGTTGAAATTAAATCAGAAATATTTTCAGCTGAACATTAGGAAGAACTTCCTGACAGAGCAGTTCCTCAGTGGAACAGGCTTCCTCGGGAGGTGGTGGGTTCTCCTGCTTTGGAGGTTTTCAGACAGGGTAGATGGCCATCTGTCAGCAATACTGATTCTGTGAACATAGGCAGATCATGAGACGGAGGGCAGGAAGGGTTGCCTCAGTGCTTAATTCTATGTGGCCCTTTCATATGTGCCCAGGGAAATGCTGATTGCCACTTTGGGGTCAGGGAGCAATTTTTCTCCAGGCCAGTTTGACGGGAGATCCTGGAGGTGTGGAACAGGGGTCACTGAGGGTGTAGGGGGTATGTTTGTGAATTCTCTGCATTGTGCAAGGGGATGGACTAGATGACCCTGGAGGTCCCTTCCAACTCTATGATTTCATGCTTCTTGCACAAATATAGGTTCAATGGGGGAGGAGGATTTCCTCCCCATGTCCCTCCACCCCTCTGACCTGCACGGCTGTTCTGTGTGAGTCCCATGACGTCAGGAATTATCTTTCCAGGACTGTGGGTATGCAGAGGGACATGGGAAAATTCTGTATGCCTTTCATGCACAGATGTTTGGATGCAAGCCAGTTACATATATATCAAAGTGGCAAGGGCTTTATGGAGGAATGTATTATATAACACCTTTAATCCTGGGCGCTGCTCATTTGCTAAATGCTGGGTGCAAAGGAGATGGCATTACGTGCTGCGATAAGGTAAGGCGGGGAAAGGGACCAGGTTTTGTTCCCCTCTGCCACAGACTCTCTTTTTGTGGCTGTTTAGTTCTTAAGAAAAAGACCCCCCACACTTGCTTTTCAGGGCAACAGTGGGCTCATGGAAACACACAAGGGCTCTCCTGAGGGAAAAAGACATTGCAGTAATGTCAGAAGGGGCAGAGAAGATTGAGTGATGGCTGGCCGGCAAGCCCAACTTTCAGCTTGGAAATCTGAAAACAGCTCTGCCCTCAAAACCCTGTCAACAATTCTCCCAGACCAGGCCAAAATAGCTCCCACCCCTTACCCCGTTGGGTATATATGGTAAGTGTTCCAAACGGATGAAATTGTAACATGCCCGTGATTGTTTATCTTTCCTTCTTCAGTGACCAGCACTGTAGCTAATAGTGAAAGGCTGGCTCAGCTCCCACGTGGATAGCAAAACACACAGAAATGGGCCCAGCCACTTGTATGTGTGAAGTGCCACCATTAAATTGCAGGTAACTCATGGAGATCCCAGCAAGGGGATTTCAAGGTAAATGAGAAGCACAGGTGGTTTACCATTGCCTTCCTCTGCAGAGTCTTTCTTGGGGGTCTGCCTTCCAAGTTCCGACGCTGCTTAGCTTCCAAGATCTGACAAGATTGGGCTATACCACGCTGCCTTCCCTCTCACGAACAACACTTACCATTCTATAAACCCAGGGGACATGCCAGGATTACAGAACAGACATATCCAGAAAAATGGGGGACATGAAGAATCCCCTCCCAGGCTGATGTCAAAAACATGGCCAGAGTTCATTAGTGGGTTTCCATAGCAGCTATAATGCATGCTGAGATACCCACTTTCATATTCAATAATGGGACTCAAAGGTGGCCATGTCCAGGACAAGGAGAGGGGGGGACACCATGATGCTTGCAATGGCAAATGGGGTGGGAGTGGTGACATTGACTGGGCAGGGGGAAGAACGGCAACCAAAAGGAGAAGCAGAAGTCATGCTGAAAATGAGATTTCCCACCCCCTGTGAGTCCTCTGCTCTGACTTGGGTGGCCCAGCCTAGCCTGATCTCTTCAGATATTGGAAGCTGAATAGGGTCAGCCCTGGTTAGTATGTGGATGGAAGACCATCAAGGAAGATCAGGGCAGGCAATTCCACCTGGGAATGTCTCTTGCCTTGAAAACCCTATGAGGTCACCATAAGTTTGCTTATGATGCAACTTGAGTACTCCCATGTACCACTTCTTGTACCAAGTCTTAAAGGAGAGCCGGTTTGATGTAGTGGTTAGGAGCAAGGACTCTAATGTGGGAGAACCAGGTTTGATTCCCCACTTCTTCACATGCAGCTCCCCACTCTTCCACATGTGACCTTGGGTCAATTACAAGTTCTTTCAGAGCTGTTCTCTCATGAGCAGTTCTCTCAGAGCTCTCTCAGCCCCACCTACTTCACAGGGTGTCTGTTGTGGGGAGGGGAAGGGAAAGGAGATTATAAGCCACTCTGAGACTCCTCCTTTGGGGTATAAATCCAATCTCCTCCTCCTCCACTTGGAATGAAACAGCACACAAGGACTCACCCTTCACTCAGGCCCATCCTGCATCTAGCATTCGCTCCGCTATTTTACCAAACCCATGTTGGAACAGAAATTCCCCTCTAGATTGCATGCCATTTTCACTTTGTTAGATCGCTTGGTTCTATGGTACTGCCTGCATATGGTACTGACTGGCATTTTATGGCCAGTCAATGGGGTGACTTTGCTGTCAATACGGAGTTGGTCCGGGGTATTTGAAAGTTGTTTTGAGCCGCATCTTTTCCTGTTCCAGTATGGGTTTGATAAAACAACGGCATGGATGCTAGATGCAGAACAGGCCTTAGCAGAGGCACCCTGCAACTTTCTCTTGAGAACCTCACCCTGCTTTTCTCCCCACCCCCATCAATTTAAGTTCTGAAGGGAGCTTCTCCCATTCGCCATGTGCCAGAACAAAGACATCTGAACAAAAAGTGGGGCACGAGATCCAGGAGAGACCATGACGCACCCACGGTGATCACAGTGTCAGAGTCACAAAGACCCAGGAGCCAGGATTACGACGGAGTCCATTGATTGCCCTTGATTGGTAATGAAGGCATCTCAGTATGGTCTGTCAGGTGTCTGGAGAGGTGTCCGTTTCAGTAATTAGCATGATTATCTGTGTTCTTTGCAGCTGTTTTGAGAAATTAATACTTCATGTGTTTGTAAAGTGCTGTCAAGTTGCAGCTGACTTATGGTGATTTCAGGTTTTCAGGGCAAGAGACGCCTAGAGGAGATTTACCATTGCCTGCCTCTGCGTAGCGGCCCTTGACTTCCTTGGTGGTCTCCAATGCTCCCTCTAAGCTGTGGAGTCCTGTGAGCAAAAATTCTACTTTGTGAGCTACTGGCATCAAAGTGCTGAGCAAGTGATTGGGCTACTGCATAAATTAGTTTGCACTGGAGCCATCTTCCCTGAGCTAAGACAAAAATTTGTGAGCTGGAGGCTAAAAAACTGTGAGCTAGCTCACACTAGCTAGTACTTCCTGCCGACCTAGCAGTTTGAAAGCAAGAAATTGCAAGTAGATAAATAGGTACCACTTTGGTGGGAAGGTAACAGCGTTCCGTGCACCTTGGTGTTTAGTCATGCTGGCCACGTGACCACGGAAATGTCTTCAGACAGCACTGGCTCTTTGGCTTTGAAACTGAGATGAGCACCGCAACCCTAGAGTCCGATTCGACTGGCTTTCGAGCAAGGGAAACCTTTACCTTTATCTAGCACACACTAATTCAGCTTAGAGGGAACACTGGTGGCCTCCCATCCAAATTCTAATCAGCACCGACCCTGCTTAGCTTCCAAAATCTGCTGAGATTGGGCTAGCCTGGGCCATCAGGTCATGGCCATGCTTTAATATATGTGGTTATCATTTGACCAATCAAATAACAAAATTGTTTGATCAGGTATGTGCCGATCTGTGTCCACATAGATGGTTTTTAGAACTGGATTTTGCTTTTTTAACTTAGAAATGTAATCCAAATAGCTGTAAAAGTTATAATTCCAGGACTAGCCTTGGCTTCTGTTTTGATTCACCACGATTACTGAAAAGAGAAAGAAAGGCTACTTTGGGTACAGACGTACGGATAAACTTTTGAGTTCTAAGGCTCAAGAGAGCATTTCTAGGTCAGTATCAACCTCTTCTGCATTCCCAAACATTGGCAGAAATTATGGAAAGAAGTGTTCGGCAACAGGCTGAAAGCTGTGCCCTGGCCCCAACTTATAAATAAGACATAATCTGGGCATCCGTAGCATAGCTGAAGTTGTAAACACATTGTATAATCACACAACTGGGCCACGACCCATTTGTTAGCGGTGTAGGAAAGAAGAGATCAAAGATGGGGGTAGTCTCTCTGGACGTTCCTTGACAGCTACCCATCTGGAAGAAACCCTGGGTTGTAAAATACTTCTTGATTAACAAAGGCACCAAGGAATTTTCAGTTTTAATAAATTCCCATCTCAACATGTGCACATCCGTCAGCGAGAGCGTCGGAGCGCACCGATGAGTTTCCAGCATGTGTGCTGATGGAAACATTCAGCTCCGCTGAAGTGCATAGGAATTCCATCAAGAAAGGGAAAGTTAAAACAGGGTTTTCCCAACCTTATATGCCCTGGTGATTTTTTAATTTGGACTACTGTTGTGGCCTTCACCCTACGATGTAGCCTCCCAGCACTGGTACGTAGAGGTTTTCCTCTCTCTGAACGTGGAGGTTTCCTTTAGTCACCCTGCTTAGTAGCCGGTCACTGATGGACCATGCATTTGTTCATGAATTTGTCCAGTGACCAGGGCTATTTTTGGGTAGGAACGCACAGGAACGGAGTTCTGGTTGGCTCCTGAGCTGGCCACACCCAGCAGGAATCCATTAGCATAATAGGCCACACCCAATAACAGAAACAATGATCAGAATCAGATTTATTGATACAGTCATTGACCAGCATAAAACGTCTAATATCTTACATATGAGTCCTAAAGAGTCTTATAACCAATATGAACACTCAAAAATTTCATATCTAAAACAGTTAAAATTCGGATACTCTACGCAGTATCTCTTGACGTATTTTATATGCAGCTGCTAAAAAACTTGCACTGGAAGCTGTGACTGTTGGGTTGACATCCCTAAGGATCATTTTGCTAAACTCTATGTCTGTACAACCCTGATATTTCTTAAGAAGAGGGAGATCTTCTTTGTTCTGATTTCATGATAGAAGGGGCAATACAGTAATACATGTTCGATTGTTTCGACCTCGCCATCCCCACAGGGGCAAACCCTCTCATGCATGGGAGTCTTTCTAAACTTCCCATCTAACACAGCGGAGGGAAGAGCTCTCCATCTAGCTAGCGAAAATGCCCTCTGTTGGGCTGGAACAATGATCAAAGAAATCGAAAGTGGCATCTAATGCAGAGGGGGATTTCTGTTCCAACATGGGTTTCGTAAAACAATGGAGGGAAAAGCCAATGCAGAATCACCCGGCATCCAAATAATCTGGGGCAACGGCAGGCTGAAACCAGGCTGACTACTGAAGGGAGATATTGTAATGCTGAATTGGGGAAAATTCCAGAATAAAAACAAGGCTGAACTAGATTTTAGTGCAGGATGGGGAAAAAACCTGGATTAAAAAAAAAAAGTTGCATTTGATTTTAGTGCAGAATTGCTTGGAGGACACTGCGGTGAACATGGACTAGAAGGAGAGTGCAGAGAGGGCCTTTGTTCTATTGCTTCAGACCAACACGGCTACCCACCTTAATCTACGTTCAATCTATTGGTGTAGTGGTTAAGTGTGCGGACTCTAATCTGGGAGAACTGGGTTTGATTCCCCACTTGCACCTGCTGGATGACCTTGGGCAAGCCATAGTTCTGGCACGGCTGTTCTTGAAAAAGAGCAGTTTCTGTCAGAGCTCTTTCAGCCCCACCTACCTCGCAGGGTGTCTGTTGTGGGGAGGGGAAGGGAAAGGAGTTTGTAAGCAGCCCTGAGCCTCCCTTGGGTAGTGAAGGGTGGGGTATAAATTCAATATCTTCTTCTTCTTCTTCTTCTTCTTCTTCTTCTTCTTCTTCTGTAGCTCACATAAAGGGCCCACATAAACCTTCTAACTGTTTTTTTGTGTGTGGAGGGGAGAGATGCAACTCCTGTTCCTCTCCTCAAGAGAGACATTCCGTCAAATCCCAACTCTCTTGTTACATTTGCTTCACCAAAAGGTTTGTGCGTCATGTGACCTGCCAAAGTTTTACAGCTGCTGAATCATTTTTATGAGTGCTCGATGTTTCACCCTTTCCCTCCCCACCTTTCATCTTCATTAACCTGCAAAATGGCATCTTGGTCTTCAGATGTGGTTGTGGGCAAATCATATCCCCCCCTTCTTCATTAAATCTGGCTGATTTATTTCTCCCCATAAAAAAGGGAAGAGCAAAAGTTCTGGTTTTAAACAGTGAGTTTAACAACTGTCTGAATGGAATTGGAAGTAGTTTGTTAAGGGAGTGCAAATATTTATCATTGAGCATGACGGCGATGTTGGGTCGTAAGAAAGAAGAATTCTCTTGTGGCAGCCTGTTGCTCATAGCTGATGTGAGCTCTTACATCCTTTTTTGTTTCGTCTGCATGTATCCACTCAACTTCAGTTCTTCTCATAGGCCCTCAAAGGACTCTCTCCACTCAGAGAAATTTGCAGGGAAATCTCTGGCTGACTCTCCTCTACCAGCCCTTCAAGTCTGGGGATGATTGGATGGACGGGGTCTGAGTTATGGTACCCCAAACAAGGTTCCCCTAGGAAAGTGCTACCTAGGGAAATGACAGGTGCATGTACAAGAGGTTCAGGAGTGTATATAGAACATACCCTGTGCAAGCTAGAGACATCAAACTCACAGGGGACCTCCCCTGATGCTCCTCTACGTGGCCTCCAAGTTATAAACAGATTGGATTAGGGGGTCCAAGTTATTGGATAAACATATGGAGCAGAAGTCCATCAGTGGCTATTAGCCACAAGGTATAGACAGGAACTCTCAGGCTGGGGCAGGTGATGCACTCTATTCTTGGTGCTTGGGGGGGGGCAGCAGTGGGAGGGCTTCTGGTGTCCTGGCCCCACTGCTGGACCTCCTGATGGCACCTGGTATTTTTGGCCACTGTGTGACAGAGTGTTAGACTAGACTATTGGCCTGATTCAACATTGGCTTCTCTTATGTTCTTATGCCCCCCCCCCCAATAAGATGTTCTCAGAAAAGTGCTTTTGGGGGAAATATCAGGCACAGGTTCAAAAGTGCAAGTTACACACAGCAAACACACAGGGAACCCTGCTGCCCACTCCTCTACAGTCTCTCCCCTGTTGCTTTGGAGTTTGCTTCAAAAGTTGGGAAACATTTTGATTGCGCAGAGACAGTCTGTCTGGAAATGCATCAGTTCACAAACCGCCACGAACCGCTTGAATGTTTGTGGAAAGTTCGTGCCAGTTGACCTGCTACAAACTTCGGTTCATGCACCACAAACTGCCCAAAATTCATTATGAACCTTATTTCCTGAACTCGTTTGTGCCTATCGTTACCTATTATCTGCCTGAAATGTTAAAGAATCACTATTAGAGGTATGTATAACCCCACTCCCTCGCATTTTGTGGCCGGCTTCGCCTCTGGTGGCCGCCGTTTGGTGGTTGAGCCCACCGCCCAGTGTCAGAATTCCAAAGGTGCCCGCAGGCTGAAAAAGGTTGGGGACCCGTAGTCTAGACATTAATCACCATGTCATCCCCGGCCATGTTATCTCTGCCTCAGGAAACTCTGCATGTACTGCAGATCATTCATTTTGGCCACCGCCAAGCTGTGATGCTAGATGGTGAAGGCAAGACCTAAAAGATGCAGAGAATAGAAACCTTGAGTAGAGTCTAGAGGTGGTGGAGCAGAAAATAGCCTCCTGTAGCAAGAATCTAACAAAGCGCTATTAGTGATGAATCGTTTATTGTACTGTCCAGCAGGTTGGGTATTAAAATCTGAATTGTCAGCAGAAATGGCATTTCCAATTTAGAAATGAGAAACCCCTCTAGGCTCAGTTTCCAGTACTGGCTACTGCCTAAGAACTGCTAAAATGCCCAAGGAAGTGCTTGATAAAATTTAACATGTAGGCTTCATCGCCTTCTCTCCACAGACTCCTTGCTGACAGTTAATGTCTAAGTATGGAATGTCTAAGAAACTTAAGGTTGCCTACCTCTCAGTGTGGCCTGGAGAATTAGAATTGATCTCCAGAGTACGGAGACCAGTTCCCCTGGAGAAAATGGCTGCTTTGGAGGGTGGGCTCTACAGCATTATATCCCATTGAGGTCCCTCCCCAGGCTTCACCACCAAATCTCCAGCTATTTCCCAATCCAGACATGACAATCCTAAAAAAACCCTATCAAAACCACCCAAAGCAGAGTTACGCCTTTCTAAATCCATTGAATTAAATAGGCTTAGAAGAGTATAACTCCGTTTGGCATTGCACTGTGCATTTGCTCAGATCAGGGCTTTTTATTCCTGGAGGAATGTGCCAGAATAGAGCTCTGGAACCTCTTCAACAAAATTCTTTTAAAAATTAGTTGTTGTATATTTTCCGGGCTGTATGGCCGCGGTCTTGGCATTGTAGGACCTGACGTTTAGCCAGCAGCTGTGACTGGCATCCTCGGAGGTATAACACAGAAAGGCGGAGTACTCTCTGTGTCTTCGACAACGTATCTTTTAAAATGTTTAAAAGTTCACGAGTTTTCAGTATGCAGATTGAAAACTTCATCTCTGTCTTGAGCGTTCCAGCACTTCTTAAAAGAAAAAGAAAAAAGCCCTGGCTCAGAGTAATGGTCTTTTACTTAGTCATTTAAATGTTTTTATCTTACCTTCCTCTTCCCCAAAAGAGGACACCAAGGCAGGTCATGAAATACCAGCAATAAATCAGTTGGTAAAAAGATCAGTGCTGCAAACAAAAACAAAAATCCAGAAAAATCCACCACCCCCCCGAGGGTTGCCAGGTCCAGGTTGGGAAATACCTGGAGATTTGGGGGTGGAGCCTGGAGATGGCAGGGTTTGGGGAGGGGAAACGACCTCATCAGGGTTTAATGCCATAGAATCCACCTTCCAGAGGAGCTGTTTTCTCCAGGTGAACTGATCTTGGTCACCTGAAAATCAGTTATAATAGTGAGAGGTCTCCAGTCACTGCCTGGAGGTTAGCAGCCCTACATGCCATGCACATTCAGACTAGAAACGGCTCTTTTGCTAACTGTGGATGTTCTGAGGAAGATCTCAGTCTTTTCAGTAATGGCCCCTGTTTTATAGAATGGCCTTCCAAAGAAACTCTACAGAATACTTCCCCTCAGCATTTTTTTCATCAAATATGCTAGATTTCCTCTTTTTGGAGGGTATTCGGTGTAGTGGTTAAGTGCCTGGATTCTAACCTGGGAGAACCGGGTCTGATCCCCCACCCCTCCACCTGCAGCTGCTGGATGACCTTGGGCAAGCCATAGTTCTGTCAGAGCTGTTCTCTCAAGGACAGTTCTGGAAAGAGCTCTCTCAGCCCCACCTACCTCACAGGGTGTCTGTTGTGGGGAGGGGAAGGGAAAGGAGCTGCTCTGAGACTCTGAGTGAAGGGTGGGGTATAAATCCAATCTCCTCCTCCTCCTCCTATTTGTAGACTGATATTTGATATAGATTGATGAGTGCTGTTTTATTGATGCGTCTAGAACCTGCAATTTTTGTTATTTTATGATGGTGTTATTAGATAAGTGGTTTTTATGTTGCAATGCCTATTGAAGTTGCATTTTAACATAATGAAGACTATACTGCAGACAAAGGCACACTGATGATATTTAACATAAGTATTTGTGTTCATGCTCATATATATAATTCTGGCAACTAGGGCTTTTTTTTTAGAAAAAGCCCAGCAGGAACTCATTAGAATAATAGGCCATACCCAACAGCATGAACTCATTAGCATATTAGGCCACACCCCCATGCTATCAGGAGTGTGGTCATCCAGCCACACCTACCTTTTGCTTCTTATTCTTTTTACCTTGTTTGTTGTCAAAACCCAGGGTTTTTTTTGTAGCAGGAACTCCTTTGCATGTTAGGCCACACTCCCCTAATGTAGCCAATCCTAGTCCTTTCTGCTGTTGGGTATGGCCTGTTATGCTAATGAGTTCCTGCTGGGCGTGTCCAACTTGGGAGCCAGCCGGAACTCCATTCGTGTGCGTTCCTGCCCAAAAATAGCCCTGCTGGCAACACTTAGTGCATGTGATGCTCTCATATGCATGCACAACGTGAACTGCACCTCTCCCTATGTTTGCATTTTAGCAGATGTTGCCTACATTTCACCACAGACCTCATGGACACATGAAGTGACCTTCTGATAACTCAGAGCCATGGTCTATTGAGGTCAGTATTGTCTGTTCTGACTGGTAGCAGCTCTCTAAGGTCCCAAGGAGAGGTCTTTCACATGACTTATCATGTGATCCTTTTTTAACTGGAGGTGCTGAGGACTGAACCTGGAACCTTCTATGTGCAAAACAGAGGCTGTATCCCTTGGCCTTAGAGTGAGTGGGAGGCCAAGAATGTCATCCATAGTTTTCCTGAATACCAAAAGGTCAAGAAGTCTCCCCACTGGACCAAACTGAAGAGGCCATTCTCATCACTTTGATACATAACCCACCCCACCCCAAGTGCCCTACAGTAAGCAAAAGATTTAATGATACTGAGAACTTTGATGCAAACATGGTTGCCATGTGAACTTAATTGGAGCAAATGTCCTTTTTCCTGTCCAGTTGCAGAGACCCCAGCTTATAGAGAACCCATAGCATTTTCAAGACATTCAATGGTGGTTTGCTGTTGCCTGTCTTGGGGCTTCCTTAGTGGTCTCCTATCCAAGTATTGACCAGGGCTGACCCTGCTTAGCTTCTGAGATCTGACAAGATCAGGTTAGCCTGGGCCATCCAGGTCAGGGCACACTAAATTGCCTATTGTAAGCTAAAGAACCTATCTGAGTTACTTTGACGCAAACATGGCCACTATGTGAATGTCACTGGAGCAATCTTCCCTGTGTACACATGAGGCAGGCTCCTGGTTGGATCACCTGGATGCTTTTGTTGACATTCACCCAAAGCAAAGGTACACAAACAGTGCAATCCTAAGAGCACTTTGCTGGGAGTAAGCCCCGCTGAACAGACTTTAGTAGAATTCAGAGTAGACCTGCTTAGGGTTGCTCTCAAAGACACCTAAGTAGCAATTCTCAACTTAAAAAAACACCTGATTTTTTATTTTAACAATCTGTCTTATAATAACTGGCTGCAGTAGCAGACAGGGGGTGTGGCGGCAGCAGCAAGAAAGAAAAAGAAGAGGAAGAGGAGAAGGAGGAGGAGGAGGAGATTGGCTTTATACCCCACCCGAGTCTCAGATCGGCTTACAATCCCTTTGCCTTCCCCTCCTGTTATGATCCCAGCAGGTTGCCACCTTCAGCTGCCACCACTCTGGACTTATGGGTCCCTTGGGAAGGCTCAGCATACCCTCCCAAGCCCAACCAAATTGCCCCTTTTAAGCCAAGAAACATAGGCGTGATGACCAGGCAGAGAACATTAAACAAATGGTTTATTAAGACAGTACTGGGGCAAGGAAAACCAGACAAGATGCTTAAATATATAAGTGTTTAAAGGCAAAATAAACAAATCTAATGTGACTACCTGTTTCTTCCTAACTGGTTACTATTTCAAGGCCCACAGCCTTTTTATACCAGGCCTGTCCCTGTACTCACTCTGTCCCAAGTGAGAGATCTTCCTCTCAGACCAGACTGCCCCCTCAGTTTAACTCTGTGAGAGGGAAGACCGCAGAAGAGAAAAGAACACAGTTCCACAGTTCACAAAGCTCAAGTTCCCATTCCCTCACACAATCTCTGGACACTGATTGGTTACAACCATCGTTAAGCATAGTAGGCTGTCTGCTTTCCACTTCCATACTGGTCTCCTGGAGCCTAGGCCTCTAGGCCTGGTCTCCCAGTCATACACAGATCATGACACCTCCCCATGACACCCTGTGAAGTAGGTGGGGCTGAGAGAGCTCTTTCAAGAACTGCTCGTGAGAGAATGGCTCTGAAACAACTTGTAAGTGACCCAAGGTTACACCAGCAGCTGCATGTGGAAGCATGGGGAAATCAAACCCGGTTCTCCCAGATTAGAGTCCGTGCTCTTAACCACTACACCAAACTGGCTCTTAATTGAATTCATTCGGACACTTCCAAAGAAGTGAATGAACATTTGGCTCTTCTGATCAAGCAGTGAAAAGAGTATGAGCTTCACTGCTGGTTTATTGAGCATCCATAATTTGATAAGCCCCAATTGTAGCTGGACAGCAAAAGACAGGGTTTTTTTTAAAAAAACCTGAAAGCTATTTGAGAGAAAGAGCCATTGCTTCCTATGTTACACGCACATATTTCTTTCATTTGGGTTTTACTGGTTTTGGAAATGACATGAAAACTCAGGGAACCTGTTTACCACGGGGAAGAGTGGCTTGAGCAAGGCCCTTTGAAAACATCTTTGTTCTCTTAAAAAGAAACCCTCTTTCTCCAGTTGCAGGTAGACTTGTTTGCTCGGGTGACTTAGCGCATACAAAGAGAGCCATATTGATCTTCCCCTCTGAAGCAATTGTTCAGGCTGGCCATTACAACCAGTTTCATTGAAGGGGTCGTGCATTGTGAAGGGCAAGTAAAATTTGAACTTGCAGCTTGTGAAGGGATGCGCGCCAGCATCGACAACTGAGCCACTGCGCTTGGTTAGCATTCAGCAGACAACAGCCACCCTGAGCAGCGGCGTTCACATCACTGCAGGTAATTAACGAGATTCCTTGAGACAATGAAATTGCATTAGGCTCACGGAATTTGGATCGCTTCCCGACATGTAATTGTATTGTCTGCTGCTTTTTAATCCTCTTTTCTGAATCTAAATGCAGAGATACGTCAAAACATACTTAAACCGTCTTGTGGTTTGCAGCATATAATTTCAATAACCAGTTTTTTCCCAAATCCTTAAATCCCAGGGTCGTACTACAGGGTTCCTTGCTTGGAGCTGCTGCAATCAAATTTGGTTCTAAGAAGAAACCATGGGGGATGCCGATCTTTATCGAGGGGAGGAAGTGCTGGGGAAGAAAAGTATTATCTGTCCTGCGCGCCCCCCCACTTCCTGTGCCATTTCCTTGATCATAATTGGCCCCTATAGGCTGCTTTAAGCCCTAGCAAGGAAAAACGAAAGGTACTTGTATGTGACTGTCTATTATTTATTTATTCACTTTGTTTATGTCTTGCCTTTCTCCTCAATGAGGACCCAAAGCAGCTGACATTGTTCTCTTCTTCTCCATTTCATTCTCACAACAACCCTGTGAGGTAGGTTGGGCCGAGAGTGTGAGTGGTCCAAGGTCACCCAGCAAGCTTCCATGGCACGAGTCGGGATTTGAACCTGGGTCTCCCAGATCCTGACAACTATATCACACTGGATCTACATGCTGCTCCACAACTGGAGGGGGGATTTTTGTTCAGAGAAGCATGGGTTGGATCCAGTTCAAATTTCCCAGTGGCAGAATGAGACTTTTCTGCTTCTCCCCTCCCACTGCAGCCCACTGATCATCACAGATGCTGCTCCTGGAGGACACGGGACCATGAGGAATGACACGGGATAGGGTTGCCACCTTCCAGGTGGTAGCTGGCGATCTTCCACTATTACAGTCCTTCTCCAGACAATAGAAATCAGTTCTTCTGGAGAAAGCAGCTGCTTTGGAGGGTGGACTCTATGGCATTGTACCATGCTGAAGTCCCTCCCCTCCCCAAACCCCTCCCTCCCTAGGCTCTACCCCCAAAATCTCCAGGTATTTCCCCACCCAGACCTTGCACCCCCACATGGAGGAGGTTGCGGCAGGAAGGGGAAATCAATGGGAACTGCCAATCTAGTCTAGACCCAACCCCGTGTCTTGTATTCTAACAGCTGTAGTTCCCTCCTCAGCTGGCCATTACAGGACTGTCTCTTTAGACCATGGCTGCGTGATATATAGCCCAAAGCTGTGGCTGCGAACTGTGGCTTGGGAGATTCCTCAAGGTTTGGGGGTGGAGCCTGGGCAAAGCAGAGTTTAGGGAAGAGAGCAGCCTCAGTGGAATACAGTACCATAGAGTCCACCCTCAAAAGCAGCCATTTTCTCCAGGGGAACTGATTTCTGTAGATCAGTTGTAATTTTGAGAGAACTTCATGCCCCAAGGGAAAAAAAAAGTTCGTGGGATGACCCAATTAAGTGTGCAAGGAAAGCTTTTCAGTCTAAATGCATAAATAGTAAACGGCAAACCGCTCGAATGGTATAGAGTCCACTGTATGTAAAAGGTAAAGGTAAAGGTTCCCTTGCTCGAAAGCCAGTCGAATCCGACTCTAGGGTTGCGGTGCTCATCTCCGTTTCAAAGCCGAAGAGCCAGCGCTGTCTGAAGACATTTCCATGGTCATGTGGCCGGCATGACTAAACACCAAGGTGCACGGAACGCTGTTACCTTCCCACTGAAGTGGTACCTATTTAGCTACTTGCAATTTCTTGCTTTCGAACTGCTAGGTTGGCAGGAGCTGGAACTAGAGACGGGAGCTCACCCCGTCATGCGGCACTCATGGGTCTTGAACTGCTGAACGATTGACTTTCCACAGCCTGCAGTTCAGCGTGTAAGTCCATGTAAAAGGTCCAAAAGGATCTGCAGAAGAAAGACCGGACTCAGTGGTGAGAATGTAGAGTAGAAGTTGTAAATTTATTCAAACAAAGCCACGTTGATAAAGAGGCTTCTGGATTTCTTATCTTTCTAAATATTCTTCTTCAGATCAAAGCGTTAATCCAATCCCATTTACAATAGAATTCAAGCAGTAGTCAGAATACAAAGATGTTTTCCTGGGACGCAAAGCTTATAGTTTAAAGCAGGGAACACTGCAAACATTTACAATGTGGGCCTCAATCTTCTCTGAATATGGAAATCCATACAATATAGGACTCACATAGAATTTAGTAAGAGTAGTTCAGTGGTGGAACGGGCTGCCTAGGGAGGTGGCAAGCTCCCCCTCACTGGGAGTCTTCAAGTAGCAGCTGGATGAACACCTGTCAGGGATGCTCTAGACTGGCTCTGCATTGGACTAGATGGCCCGTATGGGCCCTTCCAACTCTGTGATTCTGTAATTCATTTTGCCAGGTTATGGCTGGACACTAAAAATATATATACCAATATGGTCTGTCAAAAGATATTAATCATAATAGCTAGAAATGGAACTTCCATGTTCAGAGAAAGGATATAACTGATTTCCAGATGCTATACTTCACAACAGAGGATAACTTCCAAGCTTCCCAGGCATATCTGTTTGGGAAACAGAATGCTGGGTAAAATGTATTTTAATTGGATCCAGCAGATCAGTTGTTAGTGAATTCCTATATAGAATGGTCTATGGCAACCTGGCATGTAAAAGGCAGATCTGTGTGTCCTATGGTAAAACCACAGAGTTTCTGGCAATTTGCATAGCTACCCTATATCACTTCTGGATTTTCCCCAGAGGCGATGTAGCAGTGTAGCTAATGTTGCTGGGTTTTAATTTTTTCTTTCTTTCATCACCTATACAAGAGGCAGCAGGTAATAAAGGCCCTAGCAGGAGTACTAGGGAGTCCTCGTATAGGTGGATTTTTCATTTTTGCCTCAAGTAGGGTAAGATATTTGGGTGTTCCTGAGGAGTGGGGTGCTCAGCAGGGATGTAATGCCACAGAGCCCACCTTCTGAAGCAGCTATTTTCTCCAGGGAAATAGATCTCTGTAGTCTGGGGTGAGGATCACTTGTAATCAACGCTCCCTCTAAGCTGTGGAGTCTTGTGAGCAAAAATTCTACTTTGTGAGCTACTGGCATTAAAGTTGTGAGTGAGCGATTTGGCTCCTGCATAAATTAGGTTGCTCTGGAGCCCTCCTTCCTGAGCGAAGACACAAATGTGTGAGCCAGAGCTAAAGAAGTGTGAGCTAGAAGAAGAAGAAGAGATTGGATTTATACCCTGCCCTTCACTACCCAAGGGAGTCTCAGAGTGGCTTACAAACTCCTTTCCCTTCCCCTCCCCACAACAGACACCCTGAGAGGTAGGTGGGGTTGAGAGAGCTCTGACAGAAACTGCTCTTTTTCAAGGACAGCTGTGCCAGAACTATGGCTTGCCCAAGGTCATCCAGCAGCTGCAAGTGGAGGAGTGGGGAATCAAACCCGGTTCTCCCAGATTAGAGTCTGCGCACTTAACCACTACACCAAGCTCACACTAACTCAGCTTAGAGGGAACACTGGTTGTAATTCCAGGAAAACTCCAGGCCCCATCTGGAGGTTGGCAGCCCCAATGGGGAGATGAACCACACTGGGCAAAGATGGTCATGAGCTCTGGTTGTGGCTTCAAAAGAACATTTGTTTTGAAAAATAAAATAAAACCAAGCCTTTGATGCAGAGGACCATATTGCTTTTTTCATGTAAAGTCGGCCTATTAAGATTTCATGAGAGTCTTAAAAATGAATACTGTTTCCACTTCTGAGGTATTATTATTAATGAGACAGATAACTCTTGATCCGCAGCAAAGTCCCATGTGCTTCGCAGACACCTTGGTGCAGGGATGCCTTGGGGGTGTCTTTGGCAGGTGGGAAGCAGGGACTTTGGGGCTTTGAGCTATAAAGAGCCTGAAGGGCCAGTCATAGGAATGTGAAGGGTGACAAATGAGAAATGAAAAGAGGAGGAAGGAGGCAGTGGGAATGTGGTGCAGGAGGACCAAGAGGAGAAGGGAGCTTGGAAAGATGAGAGGAAGAGAAGAGACTGGATTTATACCCCACCCTTCACTACCGAGAGGCTTACAATCTCTTTTGCTTCTCTTCCCCACAACAGAAACCCTGTGAAGTAGGCGGGGCTGAGAGAGCTCTCCTGAGAACTGCCCTTGAGAGAACAGCTCTGAAAGAATTTATGACTGACCCAAGCTCATGCTAGCAACTGCATGTGGAGGAGCGGGGAATCAAAACTAGTTCTCCCATATTAGAGTCCCCTTCTAAAGTTAAATGTGGTTTTGTTGGTCTTGAGGGGAACTCCCTACACACACACATACACACACACACACAAATGCTGAACTTAATAGTATCATGGTTGCTGTTCCCAACTGGTGCTATCACATTTACACCTCTCACCAGACCCTGGGCATTACATAGAGCCAAGTGAATAGGGAATAGCCTTCCCTCTGGTAAGTCACTCTGAGACTCCTTCGGTTAGAGAAAACGGGGGGGGTATAAAGACCAACTCTTCTTCTTTCCTTGGAACGCTGACTCCTGAAATCTTGTTGGTCTCTAAGATGCTACTGAACTCACATATAGCTCTTTTATTTCTCTGATGTCTATATATGTGTGTGTGTGTGTGTGTACACTTCTAAATGAGCCCTCAAGAAGAAGTAATTTTCTGTTTCCCCCTCAAGACCTACATAAGAACATAAGAGAAGCCAATGTTGGATCAGGCCAATGGCAGATCCAGTCCAACACTCTTGTCACACATCGGCCAAAAATGCCAGGTGCCACCAGGAGGTCCACCAGTGGGGCCTGTATGGGAGGGGCCTGAATTAGGTCTTATTCCCGTATGTTGGCTGCAGTCTCCTGACACGTGCGTACTTGGGTTGTCAACCTCCAGGTGGGGCTTGGGGATCTGCTGGCCCCTGGGGGGGGGGAATGGTCCCTTTGGAGGGTGGGCCGTACAGCATCACGTCCCTGCTGAGCTCCCTTCCTTCTCCAAACTCTTCCCTCCTCAGGCACCACCCCGAAACCTCTAGGGAGTTTCTGAAGTGGAATCGGCAATCCTACTCCACATAAAAGTGAACCCATATGACGTCTCCAGCTGAGGGGCAGAGCTGGATTTACACACAGGCTAAGTAAACGACAGTTCGAAGTCACCTAAAAATTAAATAAATCTATTCACCGTTGAGGTCCTCCACCCTTGCCAAACTCTGCCTTTCCCAGGCTCCACCCCTAAATCTGCAGGTATTTCCCAACCTGGAGGCGGCAGCCTTAGTAAGTGTTCTCCATTTGCAAGTGTTCCCTCCTAGCTGGAGGTGAGAAAGAGGCCTATTGTTGACACTACTGGTGTCTGCTTTCAGCCAGCACACAGGAGACTCTGGGTGCTTCAGCAACAGTTCTATACATTGATTCCAACTGGGAGAGAATATTTACAGATGGAGCTGGGATGGTCTCAGTGGTTCTGGGGCTGTGGGCAAAACTTGAGGACAGGGTCTCAGAGAAGCTTACCACACCAGGATGCTACCAGTGGTGGGGGATCCCCTGCTCCCCCCCCCAGTGCTTATCAGCTGGCCAGCGGGCAATTTAACTGGAGCAAAAGAAGGCCTAGGCCTGCCCCACCGGCAACGCCCTGACGTCAGTTCCTATGCACACCAGAAGTGATGTCATCATGTTGCCAGCAATGCAGGGATGCTCTGGTATTTGGGCAAAAACTCTGTGGTAAAAATGACTTCTTCCATATAGTTTTTGCCCAAATACCCTGCATCGCCAGCAACATCCTTGGCAACCCAAGTCCCAGAATGCAGTTGCCAACCTCCTGGTGGGCCTGGAGTGCTCCTAGGATTACTACTGATCTGCTGACCAGAGAGATCAGTTCTCCTGGATGAAAGGCCAGTTTTGGAGGGTGGACCTTAACACATCCTATCACTGCTAACTCCACCTTCCCCAGGTTCCGCCCTCTAAACTCCAGGAATATCCCAACCCAGACTTGGTGATGCTATCCCAGCTGTCGGCCAGTGGGGGACCCCTGGCCACACTACACTTGATCCCCTCCTCCTTGCCTGGGTCTCAGGCAGCACGGGGGATCAGCAACAATTCCTGGGGTTTCCATGCAGCAAATGAGGCAGCTGGGGGAAGGGCAGTGGAGGATCCCACTGCAAGTCTCCCACAGCAGAGCCCAGCGGAGCTGACCTGGAAGACCACCCCTAATACATGGTGGGAGACTGCAACCAGCATATAAGAACATAAGAACATAAGAGAAGCCAATGTTGAATCAGGCCAATGGCCCATCTAGTCCAACACTCTGTCACACAGCGGCCAAAATATACCAGGTGCCATCAGGAGGTCCAGCAGTGGAGCCAGGAAACTAGAAGCCCTCCCACTGCTGCCCCCTCCAGCAACAAGAATAGAGTGCATCACCTGCCCCAGACTGAGAGTTCCCATCTATACCCTGTGGCTAATAGCCACTGGTGGACTTCTGCTCCATATGTTTATCTAATTCCCTCTTGAAACTGTCCATGCCTGTAGCTGCCATCACCTCCTGTGGCAGTGAATTCCATATGTTAATCACTCTTTGGGTGAAGAAGTATTTCCTTTTATCTGTTCTAACCCGACTGCTCAGCAATTTCATAGAGTGCCCACGAGTTCTTGTATTGTGAGAAAGGGAGAAAAGTACTTCTTTCTCAACCTGCTCAATCCCATTCATAATCTTATAAACCTCGATCATGTCACCTCTCAGCCGTCGTTTCTCCAAGCTAAAGAGCCCCAAGCATTTTAACCTTTCTTCATAGGGAAGGTGTTCCAACCCTTTTATCATTCTAGTTGCCCTTCTCTGCACTTTTTCCAATGCTATAATATCCTTTTTGAGATGTGGTGACCAGAACTGTACACAGTATTCCAAATGAGGTCGCACCAATGATTTATACAGGGGCATGATGATACTGGCTGATTTGTTATCAATTCCCTTCCTAATAATCCCCAGCATAGCGTTGGCCTTCTTTATTGCAGCTACACATTGTCTAGACATTTTCAGCGAGTTATCCACTAGGACTCCAAGATCTCTCTCTTGGTCCGTCTCTGCCAGTTCAGACCCCATCAACGTGTATTTATATTTAGGATTTTTGGCTCCAATGTGCATCACTTTGCACTTGGCCACATTGTACCCCATTTGCCACGTTGATGCCCACTCACCCATCCTCAACAGATCCCTTTGGAGTGCCTCACAATCCTCCCTGGTTTTCACTACCCTGAACAACTTCGTGTCATCTGCAAATTTAGCCACATCACTGCTTACTCCCAATTCCAAATCGTTAATAAACAAGTTAAAAAGCATCGGACCAAGTACTGATCCCTGTGGTACCCCACTGCTTATCACCCTCCACTGAGAAAGTTTCCCATTTATACTCACTCTCTGTTTCCTATTTATAAGCCAGTTTTTGATCCACAAGAGGACTTGTCCTTTTATCCCATGACTACTGAGCTTACTTAGAAGCCTTTGATGAGGAACTGTATCAAAAGCTTTCCGGAAGTCAAAGTAAATAATATTTTTTTTTAATTATTTTATTTTTATTTTTCCAATACGATACAAAAACAAAGTACAATTTTCGTACTTTTAGTCTTAACAATCTTATACAATAAATGAGTCTATTCAAGTATCCATTGTTTTTTCAATCCAATTATATACCGGTAGCCATCTATCCATATGTGTCTTTGTATTACTGTTCTGGAGCCTTAGGCTCAGTTCGTCCATTTGAGAAAGATCTAATATTTTAAGAATCAATTCATCTTTTGAGGGTATTTTCTCTGTCTTCCAATTATAAGCCAAAAGTATACGTGCCGCTGTTAATATATATGCTAACAAATACTTTTCTTGCTTTTTGTAAATATCAGGTATCATATTCAATAAAAATATTTTCGGTTGTAATTCCACACTTTTCCCTAATATTTCTTGAAGAATACATTGGACCATTTTCCAGTAGTGCTGCAATTTCTGACATCTCCACCACATATGAATGAAAGATCCAGTATTATTTTTACATTTCCAGCATTGGTTGGAATAGTTCGTATAACATTTTGCTATTTTTTCTGGAGTCCAATGCCATCTATGGAACATCTTAATAACATTTTCTTTATATGCAACAGATCTCATACCTTTTACAGATTTCCATATTACATCCCATTTGTCAATATCTATACTTTCTTCTAGAAGAAAGTATAGAAGAAAGTAAATAATATCTATTGGATCCCCCTTGTCCACATGTTTGTTCACTCCCTCAAAAAACACTAACAGGTTAGTGAGACAAGATCTTCCCTTACAGAACCCATGCTGAGTCTGCCTCAATAGTTTTTGTTCATCAATGTGCCTACTAATTCTTTCCTTAATAACAGTTTCCACCAACTTACCTGGTATCGATGTCAGACTAACTGGCCTGTAATTTCCCGGATCTCCCATGGAGCCCTTTTTAAAGATGGGAGTGACATTAACTACCTTCCAGTCATCAGGAATGGAGGCAGATTTTAAAGAAAGATTACATATTTTTGTCAGGAGATCCACAAGTTCACATTTGAGTTCTTTCAGAACTCTCGGATGAATGCCATCCGGGCCTGGTGATTTATTAGTTTTTAAATTGTCCATCAGTCGGAGGACTTCCTCTCTTGTCACCGCAATCTGATTCAGGTCTTTCAAACCCCCTCCAGAAATCGGTGCTTCTGGAGTGGGCAAACACTTCTCCTCTTCCACAGTGAAGACAGAGGCAAAAAATGTATTCAGCTTCTCAGCCATTTCCCTATCATCCTTCACTACTCCTTTTACCCCTTGGTCATCCAAGGGCCCCACTGCCTCCCTGGCTGGCTTCCTACTTCTAATGTATTTGAAGAAAGTTTTATTGTTGGTCTTTATGTTTTTTGCGATATGCTCCTCATATTCCCTTTTTGCTTGCCTGATCACAGACTTGCATTTTGTTTGCCATAGTCTGTGTTCCCTTTTATCAACCTCACTAAGACTAGCTTTCCACCGCTTAAAGGAATCCCTCTTGCCTTTTACAGCTTCCATTACTTTATTTGTTAACCATACAGGCTTTTTTCTATACCTATTTGTACCTTTCCTAACCTGCGGTATATATTTTTTCTGAGCTTCTAGGATTGTCTTTTTAAATAGTCTCCAAGCTTCCCCAATGGTTTTGACCTTCTCCACTCTTCCTTTCAATTTCTTCCTCACATGTCCCCTCATACCAGAGAAGTTACCCCTTTTAAAGTTAAAAGTGGTTGCGTCAGTCTTTTTGGGCAACTCCCTATCTGTACAAATGTTAAACTCAATGACATTATGGTCACTGTTCCCAAGCGGTGCAATCACTTTTACATCTCTCACCAGGTCTTGGGTGTTACTTAGGACCAAATCCAGGCTTGCCTCTCCCCTGGTAGGATCTGTGACCATCTGTTCCACAGCACAGTCATTGAGAGTGTCTAAGAACGCAATCTCTTTTTCCCGACTAGAACTCTTATTGACCCAATCAATGTGTGGGTAGTTAAAGTCGCCTATTACAACACAGTTATTTCGTCTAGCTGCTATCTTTAATTCAGTCATCATTTTATAATCCTCCTCTATCTTTTGATCTGGTGGGCGATAACAAACTCCCACTGTTAAGCCTCCTTTTGGACCCACTATTTCAACCCATAGCATTTCCAGAAGCGAATCCAATTCTCTTACCCTCTCAATCTTACTGGACAGTATACCCTCTCTGACATACAGAGCCACCCCACCTCCAACCCTTCCCCCCTATCCTTCCGATATAATTTATAACCAGGAATCACCGTATCCCACTGATTTTCCTCATCCCACCAAGTTTCTGAAATACCCACAATGTCTATTTCCCACCCCAACACCAAGCATTCCAACTCCCCGATTTTACCTCGGAGACTTCTAGCATTTGTGTATAAACACTTATAGTTTCCCAGGTTTGTTAAGCCCACAGCTTTCCTCTTGCTGCCTCGAGACCTTGCCAGGCAGTTTCTATCATTAGCCACAGTCTCAGTGGACAATTGTAATCCATTTCCTTGTACAAAAGTAATAGCTACCCCTTCATCTCTTTGAGATGAGCCATCCCGAACCAGAGACTTTTCATCTCCTGTCGGCTTTCCCCCATTATTCAGTTTAAAAACTGCTCTGCCACCTTTTTGATTTTGAGTGCCAGCAGCCTGGTTCCTTCTCGGGACAAGTGGAGACTGTCCCTTTTGTACAGCTCCCTCTTGTCCCATAAAGCATCCCAGTGCCTAACAAACTTGAACCCTTCCCCCCTACACCACCGTCTCATCCACGCATTGAGACTCCTGATCTGTGCCTGTCTCTCCGGCCCTGCGCGTGGAACAGGTAGCACTTCCGAGAAGGCTACCTTGGAGGTCCTGGCCTTGAGTTTCCTGCCCAGCAGCCTAAATTTCTCCTCCAGGACCTCACGACTGCATTTCCCCACATCGTTGGTGCCGACATGCACCACGACCACTGGCTCCTCCCCAGCACTATCTACCAGCCTATCTAAAACATGCGTAATGTTCGCTACCTTCGCACCAGGCAGGCAATTCAGCATACGGTCAGTACGCGGGTTCACCACCCAGCTGTCTACCTGCCTAAGGATCGAATCAGCAACTACCAAGAGCCCCCCTCCCACCCTTCCCAGGGACGGTTCCTTGGTACGAAAGGATACCTGTTCACCAGCTGAAGAAGAGGTCCCTTCTGAGGGCATATCTGTCAGACTCCTGCAGCAATCAGTTCCCAACAGCTTTCATTCAAGGAAGTAAAGTTTATTGAGACAATCAAAAGGATGCAGATATCGTAACCATTTCGTGTTAGAACTGAACTAAAGCGTGAGAAGCAAGCAGATTAACATTGCTCAAAGAGGCCTCCTGATGGCCCAGGGCCAGTCAAGGACCAAGTAGGAGCCTGCCAAAGTAACAGGCCAAGTTTCCCAAGAGAAATACAGCACCAAGCATTGAACATCATTCAGAGATAACGGAAGCATAGAAGACACAGAAGAAAGGAAAGCTAACATTCCAGAATCACCCCCACTCCCATGGCAGCCAGGGCTTGCAAGAGGCCTAGCTGACAATATCTGAGGCAGGACCACAGTTGCCAGGTCTGGGTTGGAAAATACCTGGAGACTTTGGGGGTGGATCGAGGAGAAGGTGGGGTTTGGTGAAGGGAGGGGCCTCGGCATGGTACAATGCCATAGAGTCCACCCTTCAAAGAAGCCATTTTCTCCAGGGGAGCTGATAGGGTTGCCAGGTCTGGAGACTTTGGGGGTGGATCCAGGAAAGGGAGAGGAGGGGCCTCAGCATGGTATAATGACATCGAGTCAGAGCAGCCATTTTCTGCAGGGGAGCTGATCTCTGTCAGCTGGAGATCAGTTGTAAAAGTGGGAGATTCCCCAGGCCCCACCTGGAGGCTGGCAAGCCTAAGCAGGACAGACAAGGTGAACCCTATCCACCAGAACTCATAGGAGGCTACTGTCTGTCCCAATCAGCTTCATTGGCTAATCCCAGTTCCCCAACTGAACAAAGACTTTGGTTGAATGATTTCAGGGAGAACTTTACAAGCCAATTGTCACATTCCAGCACAAACCAGATTTGTGTAAAACATAGCGGCAAGACCCCATAGGCCAAGCTGTGGTCTGGTCTAATTAGATGCTATTTCCCAGCTATTTCCAGGAGGTTTTATTTGGCCAAAGAGCTAAATCTAAGTTTAATTTTACTCTAATTTAAAACTCTGCAAAAGTGCAAATGGAAAGGGAATTCTGTCCAAGAAGGATTGTTAGAGAAAGTGTCAAGGAGAAAACGAGGCCAGATAGGAATATTAATATTGCTGAGCATGGGCTCTTGTACCAGGGGAAATGACTCCGTTATTCAACTTACACCGTTCCTCCTTGTTTCAGCACAGTATGAAAGGTCCGTATTTGTTCAGCCCCCAAATCTATGAATAAACAGTTTCTGGACTTGCCTTTCTATTTTTGTAAATATAGTGTGATGGGTCTGCTGTGAGAAAGGGCTTCTCTATGAAGCACAACCTCTGCTCCTCCAAGAGTGTGCCAGCAAAAGCAGGATGGGAACACTCCCAGAAGAAGAAGAAGGCCGGGGCTGAATCCCATATTTTATTTATTTTCCCATTTCTGCCAGGCCCTGCTGCCCAAGGAACCAACCAGGCAGTTTTTTAACAGTGTAGCCTGAAACATCACTGTCACAAAAGGAGAAAAATATCACCTCCTCCTGCCCGACAAAGTCCCTCTTCTCCAAATCAGTACGCTGAACACTCAGGGTTGCCAAATTCCCTGTGGTGGCTGGAGATGTCCCACTAATGCGACTGATCTCCAGGTGACAGAGATCAATTCACCAGGAGGAGAAGGAGAAGAGGAAGAAGGTGAAGAAGAAGGAGGAGGAGGAGGAAGAGGAGAAGAAAGAGGAGGAGGAGTACTGTTGGTTTTTATACCCAACTTTTCTCTACCCAAAGGAGTCTCACAGTGGCTTACAATTGCCTTCCCCTCCCCTCCTCACAACAGACATGCTGTGAGGTAGGTGAGGCTGAGAGAGCTCTGAGAGACCTGTGACTGACCCAGCTGGCTTCATGTGGGGAAGCGTGGAATCCAGCCCAGTTCTCCAGAGTCCACTGCTCTTAACCATTACACCACACTGGCTCTGCTGTCCTCAAACTCCACCCCCCCCCAATCTCCAGGTATTTCTCAACCTGGCGCCGGCAGTCTTACGAACACAACACAATAACCAGCATGAATGAGTAGGAATGCCCTAACGCCCAAATATCTGGTAAAACATAGCAAACCGAATTTAATTTTCCCCCTAAACCAAGAGCCAGTTTTGGAGACTTTTCATGAAGGAAAACAAATGGGTGGAAGAAGCCACTGATGTGTCCTCTCCTAGCCAGATCAGCAAGCTCAGTGACAGGAGAATTACTAGAGGTTGTAACTTTATCTGCCAATTGATGGAGTACCTCCCCATTTCCTGCAGCTCTGCTTGTTGCTTCATGAGAATGAAGTCTACCTACCATGCAGGGTTGCCATCTCTAGCTTGGGAAATCCCTAGGAGTTTGGGTTGGAGCCTGGAGAGGGCAGAAGCTGGGAAAGAGAGGGATTTCAGCAGGGTATAATGCCACAGAGTCCACCCTCCAAAGCAGCCTTTTCCTGGGGAACTGATCGCTGTTGTGTCAAGATCAGATCTCAGAGCTCTCTAGGCTGCACCTGGAGACTGACGACCCTAAGACTGTCAGTTCTGTAGGGAAGGGATCTGGTTGTTGGAAAGCTTTGGTCCTGGTGGCAAGTGGACCAGCCCACTGTTGCAATTTCTGGCACTGTGAGGCAAACCATTGTAGTGTTTGGTATGAAGCAGAGAATTCTGGGAGTGCGTGTCCAAAGCAACTGGTTTATTAAGAAGCCAGGCAGATCCTAATCACTGGAGGGAGAACCACCCAGTCAAAGTGGTTTAGGCCAGTTCTGTTGGGTTTCTCTTCAAGAGACAGCTTCTCATGAACATCCGTTGATACTGCCACCTAGTACAAGTCCTCTTCGCTCCAGGAGTGATCATTTTTATGCCCCAAAGCAGGGCTCAGGGTCTTCATGTGCATTTTGTGTAGAGGTCCCCCCCGGCCAGCAGCAGGGGATGTAGTGGTAGGGTTGCCAGATCCAGGTTGGAAAACTCCTGGAGATTTGGGCGCATAGCCTGGGCAGGACAAGGACTTCAGTGGAGTACAATTTCATGGAGTCCACCCTCCAAAGCATCCTTTTTCTCCAGGGGAACTGATCTCTGTAGTCTGGAAATCAGCTGTAATTCCAGGGGATCCCCAGGTCCCACCTAAAGACCGGTATTGCTAGTTTTGTGTCCTCGGGCTACATAGTTTCCTTAACTCAGTACATGGCCTCAGTGGCACCAACCAGAGTCATCTTTTCTGGACATCATTTGTCACAGCTGAGCTTTGTGGACTTTGAAGTATTGAGCAGAGGAAGACGCAAGCCAAGCCCTGCATGCACAAAGCTCTGCTGGGAGGCTCTCAATTTGTATTTGGCACACGACTACTGGATCATGCTCACAGGGCAGATGGATTGCCACTATGCAAGGGATGCGTCAATTAACTTTGTGACCGCAACACAACAGAGCAGAAATGCTATTCTTCTGAACAAGTACATTTTAATCCCATTGTTCTTCTAAGCAGCTCATGACAACACATATGTTTCTCCCAGCACCCATTTTGTCCCCTCACAACAACTCTATAGGCTAGGGGGAGAGAGAGAAGGGAGGATGGAGACTGTCCTGACTGAGATTCAAGGTAGATTGGACATTTGAACCTCCATTTTCTTCATCCTTGTCCTTGGTCGTATGAATCCACCCACAAATATATGGATGCTGTGGAAAAATGGTCTGCAGCCAAGAAGATTTACAGTGCAGTCCTTGAAGCATATTGTGCTTCCCATTTTCAACCAGGTTTAGCTGACTTATTTAAGAACCTAGAGGTTATAGTGGGTCCAGCCTCACTGTTGGAGAAGCAAGTTAACACAGCAGTAAAAAATTGCTATCTTTGAATTCAATCTAGCCAATATGGTGGCCCTATACTTGGATTCACACCAAGGTAACATGAAGACTAGACTACTGTAATGCACTCTACATAGGTCTCTCCTCAAGGTCATCTTGGAGAGTCCAGTTGGTGCAGAAGGCCACAGCTCCGTTATCCTCAAGAGCTAGGCGGAATGTGCATTACTCCCATTCTGCAGTCGTTCCATTGGCAGCCCATCAGTTACTAGGCTCAATTCACGGTATTGGCTATCACATACAAAGCCCTTCATGGCCTTGGTCCCTCCTATCTGCAGGACCACGTCTCTCCCTATGCTCCATGATGACAGCTTCACTTATTTGAGCAAGGCCTTCTGCAGGTGCCAACTTGCAAATGGCAAGACCGACAACTGCCCGTTGCAAGTGCCTTCTCTGCTGTGGCCCCCACCTTATGAAATGGCCTGCCTGAGGAAGTTAGGAAGGCTCCTACTCTCCTGGCTTTCCACAACCTATGCAAAATTGAATTATTCAGGATAGGGTTGCCATTCCCTGGTGGTGCCAGGGAACCCCCCAATTTTGGGAGGGCTTCAGCCCACTGCTGCCCAGCTGGCCAGTGAGGGAAGCCCCACCCCCAAACAGGGCCATCACCATGTGATGTCCCCAATACAATGATGTCACTCAGAAGTGATGTCATCACACCAGGGATGTTGCACGGGGTCAGGGACGCTCTTGTATTTGGGAAAACTCTATGGTTTTGAGGCTGATAAAACCATAGAGTTTGCCCAAATACCAGAGTGTCCCCCACAATGTCCCTGCCCTCTCTGGAACACTCCCCCCAAAGTCCCCACTCCAGGAAAGGTAAGACCTTGCAACCGTAATTCAGGAGTGCTTTTTAGCATTGGTATTAAGGCCATACTGTAACAAAAAGCAGTAGAAAAGAGTAAGAGTCCAGTAGCACCTCAAAGACTAAAAAAATTTGAAGTAGGGTACGAGTTTTCGTGAGTTATTGCTCGTATCTAAAGAAATAAGCAGTGGCAAAAGCTCATACCCTACCACAAACTTTGTTAGTTTTTTAAGGTCCTACTGGACCCTGACTCTTTTCTACTGCTACAGACCGACCAACACGGCTACCCCGTCTTGATCTGTAACAAAATGGCGCAGTAATTTACTTTGATAAAGGGATAGGGACTGTGGACTATTGTATATCGTGCATACCGTCTGTGGCTGGAAGTGTGCTTCCCTCCCCCCATGTAATCTGTGCATTATTTAATGTGTCGTGTCAGTGCTTATGCTTTGCTTCAGCTGTTTCCGGGTTTTGCTCGTTTTCAGAGCTCTGCAATCCAAACCCTACTGCATTGCGATCGGATGTCCCATCCTGTTGGTTGCCGTGACTTACACTGTGTAATCCACCTTGAGTTGCAGAGAGAAAGGAGGACATAAACAAACAAACAAATGAACAGAAAACACAAAGTGATATTCCTCGAAGTCTATTGCAGCCTGTGGGCTTGGGAAGGTGGAACACCCCCCCCCAGGATTGCCCTGTTAATTGTATAAGCTGCTGGACTGGGATAGAAGTCCTGTCGTTAGCTGTACAGAAGCTACCCTGAACAGCTTGGAGGGAGAACAGTATACAAGTGTAGCAAATTGGAGGCACTAGTTGCCAGCAGTGTTCCCTCTAAGCTGAGTTAGTGTGAGCTAGCTCACAGTTTTTTAGCCCCCGGCGCACAATTTTTTGCCTTCACTCAGGAAGGACGGCTCCGGAGCAAACTAATTTATGCAGCGGCCAAATTGCTCGCTCACAGCTTTAATGCCAGTAACTCACAAAGTAGAATTTTCGCTCACAAGACTCCACAGCTTAGAGGGAGCCCTGGTTGCCAGCAGGTGAAGCTACAGCTCGCCTCCAGACAAAAAAAAAAAAAAAAAGTCTCGTTATACAAGACCAAAGAGCGAATCAATAGCCAGTTCCCAAGGAGGTTTAGGGATGACCCTGAGGAGGCATAAGAGGGTTTCGCAAATGCAGATGAAATCCATGCGCCAAAAACCAAAAGAGCAATATTTGTTTCAGCTCTCCTTTCAAGCTCCGCGAAGCTAGACGGATAGACGGATCGATAGGCAGACAGGTTGGAACGGCATCCTTGAATTCCAGACCAGTGTTCTATTTTCAAAGCACTTAGGCCTCTCGCTGCATTGATAACAGATTAATGAGCTGCACCCGGCTGACATTCTGTTTGAAACTTCCCAGGCAGAGGGGGAAAAATGTACGAGAGTTTGGGCTTGACAGCTAAGCGGGCGTCCTCCATCATGCCAGCCTTCGGGATGGCTCGGGGAGGTGAAACGAAGCACACCAAGTTAAAGAATGCCAGGCACCTGGTGTCGGTTTTGTTCTGAGCCAGTCCGTGTCAGCAGATTGGGAGGGCCTGCGTTGGTCTCCACACTCCGACTATGGTGATACAAAGAAGTCACGGAGTACTCAAAATGTGTCAGCTTCGCACTCGCAAGTGCCTCTTTCGGAAGCAGCCGTTAGAAGCGTTCAGTCCCTACCGTTCAGTTTATAATGGTCAAGATGTGTTAGAATCATCACATCCAAGCTGGTGTCAGGTGTACAATGAGTAGATAGGAAATGGAGGACACAGAAGTGGAAAAGATCTGACGGTGAAGCGTACGAGCCCCCACTTCAGCTCTCCTGCAGAAATCAAGGGCTGCTCTTCAGACATCGAGCTGAATGGGTGGCGTGCAGATATTGTCATGCTTCTGAGTCCACAGATAGACCAGAAGAATGAGGAATGGCGTAAAACGATTTTAACATAAGCGACAGCTAAACATCTAGGACAATGGACTCTTGGGGTGCTTTTACACCTGTTGGATAATGCACTTTCAATGGACTTTCGTGATCATTTTCAAGTGGATTCTTCTGTGAGAAACAAGAAAATCCGCTTGCAGACTGTAATGTATTGAACTTGAAACCTAGAACAAAAGCAGGCTTGGATCCTAGGAGTGCACCAGTAGGAACGCTCAGATCCTAAGACAGCCCAATAGGGTCACCAGGTCACCTGGTGTAAATAGCCTATCACGGTGGGGTGTGTTTTGGGGTGTGACTTCACTTGATCATATAACTGGGTTTCAGCCAGGGGTCTGTGTCTTAAGTTTGCCAAACTATGAGCTGATCACTGAACGTGTTTGGACCCACTATATTTCACTGGCAACGAGGATGGGATCCAGATGAGCGACCCGGCTCCAGCTGACGATGCACCGCGCACCAAGGCTCAAGAACCCCATGCACCGCGCCACTCCAGAGACAATGGCCATTGCTCCTGGATCGTTCGATGCATACGATGCCACCACCGAGGACTGGGAGTCCTACATGGGTCTATTTGAATTCTTCTTGGAATTTTCCAGCATCTGCATGGCCAAAATGAAGTGCATCACATTCTTTCATGTAAGTCGTCATCCGACATACGAGATCGCTCGCTCACTCCTCACTCCGGCGGAACTCAAGGACATGGACTACCAGATGATCATCGACCACCTAAAAGAACATTTCTCACTGAAGTCACGGCCCACCATATGTTTCACTTGAGAAACCAGACTGCCATGGAATTCTTCTCGGAATTCATTACGGCACTCTGGCACTTCAACTTCCCGGCACTCGATGAGGATCCAGTGAAAAATCCTAGGCGAAGGGGATTCCAACTTTAAGAAGTCTGTAGAGATGGCCCTAGCTACAGAAGCCACTGAGCAATTCACGGCAGTAGTCTGAGGAGGAAAGAGGTCCCAGGCCTACCAAAACCAGCCACCACATGGCCAGCTCAGGGGACAAAGAGGAAGAGGTTCTACAAATCCCTCAACACACATGCTGATGCTCACCAGATGCACCACAATGATAGTTGACAGCGTGCCACACCAACAACCCCAGTTCACTGCTGTCTCCACTTGCAGCAGCTATGGAGATCCGCATGAGCGGAGAACTTGCCAGTTCCACGACGCCACATGCCGCAGTTGCGGGAAGGTCAGCCACATCGCCCGAGTGTGTCGGGCCAAGGGATCCTGATGGCACCTGGCGACAACCGCCAACCCGACAAACGCCACCAAATGCAACAGAATGGTGGTGTGACAATACCAGGTACTGCACTTACTCCAGGGCTCCCCAAACAAAATTACAGTGACTGTCTTAATCGAGGGCTGATCTTGCCCCATGGAGCTGGATACCAGGTCCTCGATCTCCATTATTTTGGAAGCTACTTTTAAGAGACTATGCCCTCACCCCCCCCCACAGCCCGCCGGATTTAAGCTAAGGGACTTTTCTAGGAATTAAGTGCCCATTATGGGGGAAGGAAAGTTCAGAGTGCAGTACCACAACTTTAACAGCTTGCTGGATTTGCTCGTAGTTAGAGGTCAGCGCACGAGCCTTATCGGGTTAGCATGGATCAAATTGCTGGGGATTGGGGTGACCGGGGTGTACCACATGTCGCAAACAGACTTTAAAGGAGTGTGTGACTAGTTCCCCTCAGTTATCGATGGTTCGCTTGGGTGCTACACCAGACTGTCGGTCTCCCTACAGCTGGACCCAGGCATATGGCCAATTAGGCTAAAGGCTAGACGGGTTCCCTTTGCTCTCTGGCTGAAAATAGATGCAGAGTTGAAAAAATTGTGTCCCAAGGAGTCCTGGAGCCTGTGCCACATGCCTTATGGGAAACACCCATTGTGACCCCAGTAAAGCCCAACGGGGATGTCCGCATCTGCGCAGATTACAAATGCACCATCAATAAGGCCCTGCAGGACCACGCATACCTGGTTCTGGTGGTAAGCCACGTCCCGGCTACATTAGCGGGTGCCAGGGTTCTCGGGAAGCTGGACTTGGCCCAGGCTTACCAACAGCTTCCTGTAGATGATGCAATGGCAGAGACCCAAACGATAGTGATGCACAGGGGTGCGTTCCGTGTGCAGAGGTTACAGTTCGGGGTTAGTGTGGCCCCTGGGATTTTCCAAAACCTAATAGACTGTCTTCTCAAAGGAATTTCTTCAATGACTTTATGATCACCGCCCCCACAGAAGAGGAATTTGCCACCCACCTGCACGCCATCCTGCAGGGTTCCAAGCGGCTGGCCTGAAGGTAAAGAGGGAGAAATGCCTCCCGGGGGTTCTGTGTGTAGAATTCCTGGGGTTCTCCATAGATGCGTATGGAATTCATCCTGCTCCGGACAAGGTCCGCGCCATAGTGCATGCCCCTGCCCCGAAGTCCAAGCCAGAACTCCAGGCCTTCTTGGGCCTGTTAAACTTTTATCATTCGTTCCTGCTGCACAAAGCAGCTGTTGCGGAGCCCCTGCACCACCTCCTGGACAAACGGGCTCCCTGGGTCTGGGGCCAAAGACAGGCCACCATGTTTCAGGTGGTGAAAGAACTTCTGGCTTCAAATTCCATCCTGTCCCACTTTGATGAGACACTGACGGTTGTCCTTGTGTGCAACACATCTCCCTACGGGGGGGGGGTCCTCAGCCACCAGCTCCCTTATGGCCGAGAGGTCCCGGTGGCCTACTGCTCCTGCACACTGTCCCCGGCCGAGTGGAACTACGCCCAGATAGACAAAGAGGCTTTGGCGATCATGGTGGGAGTGAAGAAGTTCCACAATTACCTTTATGGCTGGGATTCCACCATAGCAACCGACCACAAGCCGCTGCTGGGCCTCCTGGCCCAGGACTGGCAGACACCTCAAGTCTTGTCCCCCCGTGTCCTGCACTGGTTGATCTTCCTCTCAGGCTACTCCTACTCACTGGTCTACCAGCCAGGAAAGGCGGTGGGCCATGTGGCTGTGCTCAGCTGCTTGCCCCTTCCAGACTGTGACCCGAACCCCGCCCCGGTGCACCAGATCCTGGTCTAAATAGAAGCTCCATGTTCAGAGGCAGTAACCTTATGAATGCCAGTGCCGGCAGGCAAGAACAGGGGAGACGTCACGTTCTGTGACCAGCTTTTAGGCCTTTCGGAGGCATTTGGTCGGCCATTGTGTGAAGCTACGTGGGCCATTGGTCTAATCCAGCTACTCTTATGTTCTTACAAACAGCAGTAAGTGCTGGCTCTAGAGCAGGAAGTTGAACTCGGGAGGGGAGAAACTCAGGTCACAGTAAAAGAGAAAAAGAATCCAGGATGGAGAAAGTAATTCCCAGCAGTGTAGGGAAGGGCAATTTCCCAAATTTCATGGAATTTTTGAAGTTTACTTTTTAACTTTTTAAGAGAGCCAGTTTGGTGTAGTGATTAAGAACGCAAACTCTAATCTGGGGAAAACGGGTTTGATTCCTCACTCCTCCACTTGCACCTGCCGGTGTGACCTTGGGTCAGTCACAAGTTCTTTCAGAGCTGTCCTCTCATGAGCAAAAGAGCTCTCTCAGCCCCACCTACCTCACAGGGTGTCTATTGTGGGGAGGGGAAAGGAAAGGAGATTATACAAACTGCTCTGAGACTCCTTTGGGTAGTGAAGGGTGGGGTATAAATCCAATCTCCTCTTCTAACTGCTACTGGTAAGTATGAGATCAGTGAACGTAGGATTCCAAATGTTGTTTTTTTTCTGCATGTGTGTGTGTCTGTCCTCTTTTTGGGGTCTTTTTAAAAAAAACTGAGGAAAATGTCCTCTTTTGGGTTTGGAAGGTTAGGAATATTCCTAGATAGTAGCAATTGTCACAGCTTAAGTAGTCAGGGTGTTTGAAATGAGATCTGTCATAGCGACCACTTGTTTGAAGTAGTCAGGAAATATGTCCTCTTTTTTGCTTTTCAAAATATGGTAGCCCTAGTGGAGGACAATAGGCATTGTAATAACTCGCAGCACTCGGTACCAAAACAGAACAGAACTTCATTAGACTAGAAGCGAGGCCTGGTCAGCCACAGCCACCAACCAACAAAACAACTGACAAGGGAAACTAAAGCAGAGGCTTTTACCTTAAGAGATCATGGTAAAATAACCCTACCATACAATAAGGGACTGTCAACAGATTCGCAGCTGTGCATGAGATGATAAACCTCATGGTTTCACGGTCTCATTACGGATGCCGCTTGCGTCATTCTTTGCCTTGCTGATGCCAGGATGGATTAGAGCAATCGTTTACCCTGTTGATTCAGGCTGAGTTACCCAGTACCCCAGCTAGGGACTGATGAGAGGATGTGGAATGGCAGTAGGACATTACCAAGGCCCTCGATGGCATGAGTGGGTGGAGGAAATAACCATGGCTGAAATGGGGGGGGGAGAAAAATGGCTGCTGTGTGGGTGGGATGGAGAAAATCTGGGCTTTCCCACCCACATGGCAGCCATCCAGACTTTGCAGCAAAACAGGTGCGGCTGGCTGCCCCACCCCGCGAGCCTCTGTCGAGGGCTGGAGGCTTTGGACAGCTCAGGCAGAAGAAAGGGACTCAGTTGAACCAGAAGAGGCACACCGACATCGATGAGAGGGAGGGAAGTGGTTGTTGGGTTATTTGGTTAATACGGCAGAGTTTTGTCTAGGAGTAGAAGCACAATACTGACTGCGATAAATAAATCTCCCAAGAAGTATATAGCAAAGCAACAACAGCAGTAGGTAAACTTACATTTATTCAAGTCAATTAAGTTCACATTCAGGTTGCAGTCGAAAGGAGAGAGAGGGGAGCCTAGTCTAAAGAGCACTCCCCCTGTCGCAAATGGCCAGCTTGTCTGGCATCATATGTGTGGGAGTATGAGGGCATTGTCTCTACAGGAGAGACCTGCACAGACCTGCGTCTCCATGGAAGGCCATGTGAAGAGCGTGAGAGGACAAAGCAAGAGGAGCGGTCAGAGGGCAGCTCTCAGGTGAAGACAAAGAGAGGCATCCCATTCAAGGCGACAGCACCTATACACACTTAGCTCCCCTCAGTGACCAGGCAGGCTGAGTTGCTCACTCCAACAGAGGTTGGGTGGTTGGGGAGAATAGAAGAGGGCTGGAGGCTGAGGCAAGCGGGGGGTGGACACGGAAGAAAGGACAGAGGTGACCGAAAGCATTGTGGTACCAGAAGGATGGGCGGGAAAAGCAGCGGCAGTGAGCACTGGGGCACGTCAGTGTCAATAGGAAAGGGGAGTGGGCAAGGACTGGCGCTGGAGGCATGGAGCCAGGCTGGAGTCAGACGCAGGTGGAGCCCTGCAGCAGGCACTTGTGGCTGCACAGAACTGACCGGGTCTCAGCCAGAAGGGAACAGCAGCAGCCAGACTGAGCTCCTCAGAGGCTGAGGAAGGGGTCCAGACTGAACAGGTGAGGCTGCATTTTGGGAACTGTGGGGGTTGGACTAGATGACCCTGGGCAGTCCCTTCCAACTCTCCGATTCTATGAGACTTACATAAGGTCTCATAGTCAGAGCAAGGGGAAGAGTTTTCAGAGACTGCTCCTGCAGAGTGGGAAAGCAGCTGCCAGCCTAACAACTTCAGGGACAAAGGGGCGAAGGCACCCCAGTGTAGGGGGAAGGTGAAGGGCATATGGGACTCTGGTTATAATTGCCATTAACAGAAATTAAGAAAGTGGCCAATGAGGATCTAGGGAGGGCAACCCCTACAGGCTTTGTGAGAGGGCCCTGGTCCGAGGCCATATTAAGGAATGCCACAGCAAGTTTGAGCAAGAGGAAGAGGAGGAGGAGATTGGATTTATACCCTGCCCTTCACTTGGAGTCTCAGAGCAGCTTACAGACCCCTTTCCCTTCCCCTCCCCACAACAGACACCCTGTGAGGTAGCTGGGGCTGAGAGAGCTCTTTCCAGAACTGCTCTTGAGAGAACAGCTCTGACAGAACTATGGCTTGTCCAAGGTCATCCAGCAGCTGCAAGTGGAAGAGTGGGGAATCAAACCTGGTTCTCCCAGATTAGAGTCTGCACACTTAACCACTACACCAAACTGGCAAGATCAGAGAAAAGCCAAGAGGTTGCACCGATGTACCATGATCAGGGCTGGATTAAGGCCGATTGATGCCCTGAGCACATCCCGACAATGGTGCCCCTCAGCTCTTCCATTGCTTAACTGGCAAGACATGAAGACTCAATAAATGCTGAAGGTGAAATAAGAGATTAAAAATTCAGTTTTCTTACAGGCCATCCCCCAGGCCAGACCCCACAACTATATTAAATGTAAACCTTTTTTAAAAAAATTAACACTAAATAGCAGTAAGCAATATAAACAAATTATTTATTTATAACTAGGGCAACAGGAAAAATGCAAATTTTCAGCACGTTTTCATGCATTTTTTAATAAAAGTGTTATAAGGGAAAAATGCAAATACAAACATTTACTGAAAACTGTTTTCAGTCACCCTCCCAAAGGTTATAAGGAAAAATATGATGTGATATTATCTCTACTGAAATTACATGATCTCAAGAGTATACTTTTCAATTTTGAAAATCCTCTCTACAGAAATCGATGTTGGTGGACAGTTTTTTTAAAAAAGATATTTGAATGGAGAAATATTATCTGTATGAAACAAAACATCTTTTATTCCATTGCTTTCTAACCTTGAAGATATATAGCATTTCAATATGCATGGATCAGAAGATTAAAAAAATTATGTTTATTGTTGCCTGCTTATAACTTTATTGATACTTTTAAAAGTTTTCTCCTTTTCTTAAATTGCAAAGCCTTTGATCAAGTCCTCTAAACTAATCTATGGCCCCGTTCACACAGAGCATTTGCCCCGCTGAAGTCACGGGAGCCCTGCGGACTTTCCGTGCGCGTTCATACGAGCACATCTGGGAGGCGTAGGGCTCCCGTGGCCAACCCGCGGCTTCCCTCCGAAAACGCGGGGTAAAAAACTAGTAGGTCAGAGGTACTAGTTTCTGGAAACCCCGGGACAAAGGCTGGTGTCTGATCGCGGGAGCGCCTTATCCTGCAGCTTCCGACGCCCGCCCATGTCCCCGGGGTTTCCGGATGTTGTAAGTTTCCCTGGGATGCGCACCAATGCTGGACAGAGCATGCGCACACACAAGTCACCGACAGTGGCCCGCCCCCCAATGGCGCATGCACACTTCGCACTTGCGTGGTCTGCTGTGCTGCTGTTTTGCCACGCTGCAGCAGCGCAGTGTGATCGTGGCACGGAGCTGGCGTGTGGCAACCCGGCGGCCTGTGAGATCGGGCTACCACGCCTTATTTAGCTCCGGGCAAACTGCCATGCCTCCCCCGCGCGTTTTCTGGCCCGTGTGACCGGGGCCCAGATAGAGAAAGTCCCACAGGAAACCAGAAATAGAATAAAGAAAAAGAAATAAACATCCATGGGACGAATAAAGAAAAAGAAATAAACATCCATGGGACGAATAAAGAAAAAGAAATAAATGTTTATGGGATGATCCACAGATGTTTTCTTCTTTTTCTCAAAACTAATCTGGCATAACAAATCTCCTTCTATGTTTAACAGAGACAAGGTATCCAGCCTGACTTGTTGCATAGTTGACCCTACTGCCTCCCCCTTCTTGGTGCTAGTGGTTCCACTGCCTATTATTTCTCTTACAAAGGAATTTCAAGGGAGATTAGAAAGAGAGACTGCTAAATTGCAATTGATATTGAAGTTCAAGAAAATGCATCCACCTGGACTGAATCGAGACCTAGGTTTCCTGTCTTATGCTGATTTCTCCATGCCTACCAACCCTCTGCATATCACACCTAATCCAATCCCACCTGCTGTTGTCATTCACCTGCTGTTGTTATTCACCTGGTAATGTCATTTGGCATCTGAAATTTTCAATATATAGGACAGATGGACTCACATTTTAGCTGTATCTGAAGAAGTGAGCAGTGACTCACGAAAGCTCATCCCCTGCCACAAATGTTGTTAGTCTTTCAGGTGCTACTGGACTCTTTCTCTTTTCTATCATATGAATAGCCATAACATAAGCAATGACTGAGAAAAAAATATTTTATCTTCAAAGTGCACCTCTTCCCTTGGTGTCATAAGCATGTACTTATTTTTCTTAATAGTTAATCCTGGGCTGATCATGATGCTGTACAGAAGTGAGGGATACACCCACTTTCAAATGAAACTGAACCCAGAATAAAATGACAAATGTAGAAAAGATCCTTGTCTCAGAGGTGTCGCTGAATCCCCCCAGTTCAGGAAGCAACATCAAAGATTTTTTTTCCCCTGGATACCTTAAAACTTCCTGGCTTTCGTAGTGACCTTGACTTCATCCTAAATAAAAACTGGTCTAAAACATTGTAAGGCACGTTATTAACTTATTGCTTAATGCTAGGCTGTAGACAGGTGATCTGATTTTGTTTTTTTGCAGGCAAAAATACTGGGGGGAAATCTAGATGAATGGTCAAGAGAAACTTGGGAGATAATGAGCAAACTAAGTTATTTTAGACATCTATGGATGACAGAATGTATTCTATAGACATTTTTCTTGAAATATGGCAGACTTATATGGTTTGCCGGGAGAAGATTGAACCAGCCGTGACTGTGAGACTACAATCATCAACCACAGTATAAATCTGAAATTGTTTCCTAGAAATGGTTCAGTATTGCGATGACGACTTAGGTAATTGTTCTGCTTATTTTCTTTATATTTACATATTGCATTAACTAATGGACAAAGGCAATTACAAGAAATAATATCACTATCATTCTCTAATTGCTGCACTCCTGGGCCTCTTAGAATAGTCTATTGTGGAAATTGTGGGCAGTCCTGAAATTCTGAGAGCACGTAATTGATGCTGCAACAAAATGGCTGCCAGGTGGAGAGGATCAATCACAAAATGGCTGCGATGGGGGCTATGTGCAACCATTAAACATTGGGAAGATCCAAAAACAGCTAGGAAATTCCTGCTTTGATGAAGGCAGTTGTTTTCCAAAAGGTGCCTTTTGACTTAAAGGTTCTGTCCCTTGGATTCTTCTGAAGCCCCTCCTGAAGCAAGGCAGCATCCGCTCTTGGTGTCGGGGAAGAGATGTTTTGGAGAAGAAGCAAGTGGGTGCTAGTAGCTACACTAAGGGGTGCCAGGGCAACTAAGAGTGTGTTCTGAAGGGAAAAAATCATAATAATTTCAGATCCAGGATTTGGGGAGGACACAGCTACCATGTATTCTTGATTTTGGGGTAAGACAGTACTGGTTTGTGATTCCAGGACATTTTCCCCCCAGATTCCACATGGTGTGTCACAGAGCATGAAAATGGATTTCATTGTTTGATGAGTTTCTTCCAGCTGTTTGCAATACACATCTATGCAGAGTTACTCCAGTCTAAATCCACTGATTTCTATTGACTTAGATTGGGGTAACTCTGCCTAGGTTGAATAAAGTATTACATTTTGTACTGTACTCACTGTAGGGATGCCAGCCTCCAGGTGGGACCTGGGGATCCCCTGGAATTACAGCTCATCTCCAGAATAAAGAGATCAGTTCCCCTGGAGAAAATGGATGCTTTGGTGGGTGGGATCTATTGTAACCCCTGAGGTCCCTGTCCTCTCCAGGCTCCACCCTCAGATCTTCATGACTGGGAAGAAGAAGAAGAAGAAGAAGAAGAAGAAGAAGAAGAAGAAGAAGAAGAAGAAGAAGAAGAAGAAGAAGAAGAAGAAGAAGAAGAAGAAGAAGAAGAAGAAGAGGAGGAGGAGGAGGAGTAGGAGTTGGTTTTTATGCCCCGCTCTTTATTACCTGAAGGAGTCTCAGAGCAGCTTCCAATTGCCTTCCCTTCCTTTCCCCATAACAGACGCCCTGTGAGGTAGGTAGGGCTGAGAGAGTTCTGAGAGAACTGCTCTTGAAAGAACAGCTTTGAGAGACCTGTGACTGACCCAAGGTCACTCAGCTGGCTTCATGTGGAGGAGTGGGGGATCAAACCCAGTTCTCCAGATTAGAATCCGCCGCTCTTAACCACTACACCTATCCCCCCAAACCCCACCACCAGCCAGGGAGGACTTGGCAATCATTCCTCAATGGTAACACTCTCCCAGGCAGCAATGGTCCATCTGTCATATTTTAGATCTTTCCCTTCCTGTAAAGAGCTAAAGCTGGCACACATGATTTCCCCGTCCTTCATGTTACCCTTAGTGGTTAGGTGGTGAGAGAGTGCCTATCCACAAGTCACCCAGTTAGTGTCAGAGTAGAGTGCAGATTTGTACCTCAATCTCAGCAGCCCCTACAACACACTGGCTGTCCCCTATGTGAGCTGGTAAGCATGGGCTGCACAGAGGACAAGCACATTTCTGATGGAAAGAGTAAGAGACCGGTAGCACCTTAAAGGCTTTCAAAATTTATCGTAGGGTATGAGCTTTCGTGAATCACTGCTTACTTCTTCACACCCTACCACAAATTTTGTTAGTTTTTAAAATGCTATTGGACTCTTACTCTTTTCTACTGCTAGGTTAAAGGTAAAGGTTTCCCTTGCTCGAAAGCCAGTCGAATTCGACTCTAGGGATGCGGTGCTCATCTCCGTTTCCAAGCCGAAGAGCCAGCGCTGTCCAGAGACGTTTCCGTGGTCATGGGGCTGGCATGACTAGATGCCAAGGTGCACGGAACGTTGTTACCTTCCCACTGAAGTGGTACCTATTTATCTACTTGCAATTTCTTGCTTTCGAACTGCTGGGTTGGCAGGAGCTGGGACCAGAGATGGGAGCTCACTCTGTCTTGCGGCACTCGGGTCTCAAACTGCTGAACTACCGACCTTCTGGTCTGCAGTTCAGCGTCTTAACTAACACAGCCAACCATCTTGATCTATTTCTGTTGGAGTAAATTACCACTGTTTGAGGGTGCAAATGTACCATTGGATTAGATAAATCCATTGGATGTAATCTAATTTACCATGAAGTCTATTATAAACTGTGTAGCTAAAATAAATAGAAGAGATAAACAAGAGAAGAGATTGGATTTATACCCTGCCCTTCATTACCCGAAGGAGTCTCAGAGAGGCTTACAATCCCTTTCCTGTCTCCTCCCCACAACAGACACCATGTGAGGTAGGTGGGGCTGAGAGAGCTCTCTTGAGAACTGCCCTTGAGAGAACAGCTCTGAAAGAATTTATGACCCAAGGTCACACCAGCAGCTGCATGTGGAGAAGTGGGGAATCAAACCCGGTTCTCCCAGATTAGAGTCCATGCTCCTAACCACTACACCAAACTGGCTCTCAAATAAATGATTACACAATATTATGTCGATGGGGAGAGTACCTAGGGACTCTCTGGTGACTCTAATTTGAACAAATAGGGGGTCCCACTCTACTGCTCCTAATCTGTTCTGCTCCCCCCCCTTTTCAGAGCAGTTAGATCTCATGGCCTGCTATGGGGGTTGCATCCTATTGAACTAATTTTACTTTTCAGAAGCAAGGGCCTAAGAATCCTGAAAGTTTATTAAAAGTCTTTAGGAGAACATCTCTCTAGTCTAGACAAAAAAATGATTTGCTGGTTCTCTCAGGAGCCCAAAGACATCAGCTGTCATCCCCCTGGAGTGATGAAAGGGTTTTTTGAAATACAGCCTGATAATACAGCCAGACAGCGAAGGCAGAGGGAAAGCAATTTAGAACGGGAATTGGAATTCTTAAAAAAATGCCTGGTTTTGTGCCACCGAACAAGAGCAGAGAAAGCGCATGCAAAAATATTTATTAGCTGGGGGCACAGAGGGATGATTACATTCTGCTTGTGCTAATTGCTGGAAGGACATTGGATAACCTCCATGATGTATGTCTTTTAATCATCATCTAGATTATTTGTGAGAATCCCTCTATTGCCACCTTACACTTGGTTTGTAATAGTGGCTTTCAAAGTGTTTTTCACCCGCCCTAAAGCTCCTTGGGGGTTCCTCAGTGAGAAAATCAGTAATGACAGACCAGCTTCTTGAACAACACATTTCCTTCCGGTTTTGTCCTTTGCTTGCCATGCATGGCTGCAGGGAGTGTTCAGCACATTCTAGAACAAATTCTCAGCATCAGCATTCACGGTGCAGCAGGAAGGTCCAACAGTATTAGCAATAGAAAGTTCTAGTGGTAATAGTAGTAGCAATACTAGGAGAAGGAGGAAGAGGAGTAGGAAGACAAAGACGACGAAGAAGAAGAAGATGAAGAAGAAGAAGAGGAGTTGGATTTATACCCCGCTCTTCACTTGGAGTCTCAAAGCGATTTACAATCACCTTCCCTTCCTTTCCCCATAACAGACACCCTGTGAGGTAGCTGGGGCTGAGAGAGCTCTGAAAGAACTAGTCTTGAGAGCCAGTTTGGTGTAGTGGTTAAGTGCGCGGACTCTTATCTGGGAGAACCGGGTTTGATTCCCCACTCCTCCACTTGCACCTGCTGATGTGACCTTGGGTCAGTCACAAGCTCTGGCACAGCTGTTCTCTCAAGGACTGTTTGTGTTAGAGTTCTCTCAGCCCCACCTACCTCAAAGGGTGTCTGTTGTGGGGAGGGGAAGGGAAAGGAGTTTGTAAGCCGCTCTGAGATGCCTTTGGGCAGTGAAGGGCAGGGTATAAATCCAAACTCTTCCTCTTCTTCTCCTTCTTGAGAGAACAACCCTGAGAGAACTGAGATGGGCCCAAGATCACCCAGCTGGCTGCATGTGAAGAAATGGGGAATCAAACCTGGTTCTCCAGATTAGAGTCCACTGCTCTTCCTGAGTTTGCCTACTTCCAAGTGGGGCCTGCAGAGGTCCTGGAATTACAAGTGATTTCCAGGCAATAGAGATCAGTGCTCCCAGAGAAAATGGCTGCTTTGAAGGATGGAATCTATGGCACTGTGCCCTACTGAAGTCCTTCCCCCTATCCAAACTCCGCCTTACCTATGCTCCACCCCACCCCCAAAATCTCCAGGAATTTCTCAACCTGGCAACCCTACTTCAGGATCCATGTATAAGGTTTATTTATTTGTTTAATTAAAACATTTATTAGCTGCCTTTCTTTCTTATGGAGCTCAAGGCGGCTTACAATGTAGATAAAACACATAAAATAAAATACATAAAAACCAACATTTAAAATCACAATTTAATACCGCTGGTAACTTAAATGTGGTTCTCAGAAGCTAGGAAGTATGTACAACATCAAGGCACAGGGTTGCCAGGCACGATTGTCATGCTGGCAAGGGGATTTGGCGGGCGGTCCGGGAGTGGGTGTCATCATCCCCAATGTGATGATGTCACACAGAAGTGATGTCATCACTTTGCCGATGTTGGAGCCAATGCTCTGCCTTTTGGGCAAACTCTATGGTTAAAATTGGGCTCAAACCATAAAGTTTCACCCCAAAACCAGAGCATACTGTGCAACATCTCCGATGCGATGACATCACTTCCACGTGACGTCATCATGTCAGGGATGTCGCTGTGTGATGTTGCTGTCTGGGGGCAGGGCTTCCCTGCTAGCCACCTGGCTGGCAGCGGGCAGAGGCCCTGAAAATCGGAGGATTCCCCGCCTGGACTGGGGGTCTGGGAACACTATCAGAGCATAATAATCATGATAAATACTTAAATAGGGCTTATGCCATATCTGGGGATAATGATTTGTGGTTTATATGGACAAAATTGACTCTTCTTACTGATTCTACTAATATATTTGCATTTTATGCATTTGTACACTGAATGAAAAAGTACACGTTTAAAAGGAATGCACACACATATATATTCTCTCCCAGTTTCTGCTTTTGCAACATCAGCATAGGCGAACTGCACACTCCATATTTCAGAAAGATTTTTCTTCCTGTTGTAAATATGGTACATGAACATCAACATTCTCAGGAAATCTATTGTTTAAATGGTTTCTGACAAAAAAAGATATATGGTAATGTTTGAAATGAGGATCAAAAACACTGGAAAAGGGAAGGGTACATCAGATTTCAGATTTAATTACATATTTCAAAGCATTTAAACCCTCCTCTTTAAAAAAATCCAAAAGCTGCTGAAAATGTACAAATACTAGCAAACTACCAATGGCCCCATACCCATCAATAAGACAGCAAAATGGGCTACCCAGGAAGTTAAAAGTATAGTCCTAAGCAGAGTGCCATGTTTCTAAGACAATTGAGGTTGATTGATGGAATGTTTCTAAGACCACGGAGGTTGATTGAAAGGGATCGCTGAAATGGCTTGCATCTATTTCAGCCTAACAGTCTGAAATAGATGTAAGCCATTTCAGCGATGCCTCTCACTCCGCCGTCCACTAGAAAGTGCGGGGGAGCAAAAGGGATTGCTGAAATGGCTTGCACTTCACTTGTGAGTCGCGCTACTGCAGTGTGGCAGCGTGGCTTGCAAAAGCCATTTAAAAAGAACGTTCCCTTTAAATGGCTTTTACAAACCTCATGAACTTGAACAGGTTCATGAACTGTAGGGGATTCGTCTGATTCATGGTTCATGGTTTGTGTGACATCACGAACCACAAATCGTGATGAACCGCCATTTCCCCGGTTTGCACCCACCTCATATCACATAATTTTTGTTTAGGATTGCACTATTAAGGATGCCTGGTTACCCAAGGACTCTCAAAGTAGGTAGAAAAATGCTTGCTTGTCAATTTAATAAATGCTTCCTCAGATCCTAATTATCCCCCCCAAAAAATTATTTAAATTGTTCATGTGTCAGAACCCATTATGGTTTATAATATCCTGGAATTGGGCTGATAAGTGGTAGAAAGCCATCAAATCCAAGCTGATTGATGGCAACCCCCTGGGGCAAGGAAAGAGGGGAACAGAGGTGGTTTGCCATTGCCTGCCTCTGAGTAGCACCCCATCCAAATGGTAACCAGGGCCAACCTCACTTAGCTTCCAAGATCTGACAAGGTCGGGCTGGCCTGGGAATAGGCTGTTGTGTGTGAAACTAGGAATGAGGGTGCATACCTTATGACAATCCTAACCCCCCTCCCCAATTCTTCTACAGAGCGGAAGATTTTTTTTTTAAAAAAAACCACTCCTCTCTGTGTTGTACCATTTAGATTCAGAACTAGGAGAGCCATTTCCTGGTCATTTTGCCTGGAACCTTATAGTGCACTTTCAGGGAACAACTCCTCTAACCCCAGGGCTCAGAAGTCTCATGCTGTCACACTATTGTGTGTGTGTGTGTGTGTGTTTGTATGTGCAAATTTCCTAATAGTTCCCTTGCCCATTGTGATTCCTTGTGGGCTTCCCTTAAATGGAGGATCCACCAGTCCCAAAATGCAGAAAAGAAAAGAAAAGAAAAGAAAAGAAAAGAAAAGAAAAGAAAAGAAAAGAAAAGAAAGCACATATCAGAAAGGATATTTTTTAAAATAAACTTTTAAATGTGCTGCGTTCTGCATAAATAAAAAAAATGCTTCACCTCTGCTTTTATTTCTAGTGGAGTTGGGGAGTTACAGTTCAATTCTAAGTAGAGTTATGACCTGCCTCGGGCCACCCTGAGCTTGCCTTGGTGGGGAGGGCAGGGTACTACTACTACTACTACTACTACTACTACTACTACTACTACTTCTAAGTCCATTGAAGTCAATAGGCTTAGAAGGGTTTAACTCTGTGCAGGATTGCACTACTGATATCTTAAGGTGCCATCCCGAGCCAGCGGGGCGTCTGTAACTGACTCCCGTTGCATCCATAGTAATTGCACTAATCAACGTGGTGAGGCTCCATTTGCTTATATCTCTTCTTGGGCCTCCCTTTCTCCCCTTCAATAGATTTCTACTCCAAAGGGACAGTGTTCCACTCAGCTGAGAGAGAAAGATGTTGCTTCATTGTAGCAGGTACAGCTATATTAGGCCGCGGTTGGGGGCCCCTCCGGAGCTACTTGATTACATGTTGGAACAGCTTCACTCTGTGGGCACTGGGCCAATTAGTCCTGTAGGAAGAGTGATGGCTTCACAAGGCACATTCATCTAAGTCCAAGGCGGCTGAATGTATCGGTGCCTAGTTACAGCAGCAAGGAGAGGAGGGTAGGGTGCCTTCTTCCAGCTTTCAAAGGGCACTTTCCGATTTGCAAACAAGGCCGACGCAGCCTGTGAACCTGAAATCCCGTCCCTTGAATCCAACCTGTCATTTCCCCATGTTTACATTCCCACAATAAGAACTGAAGCAGAGGTAAAGATATCACAATATGTGTAGGGCTTTCTCCTAATCCGGGTACCGGCAACTTGACTAGCTGCTGGCAGAGTACGGGTGTCCCAGCCAATTCTCCGGGCAAGAGAATTCTGGATGAAATAAACTCTTCCTTGGATGTCTGATGTGCCGCACCATTGGAATGGAAAACGTCCCCTTCCATCATAGGATGCACCCTTTGCACATTACAGCAAAAACACAGAAAGCATGGGGCTAGATTCGAGTCCACTAGCAGGTTATCTTATGAAGAGAGCTTTGACTCTTGAAAGGTTATATCATGAAAAGCTTGTTGGTCTCTAGGATGCTATTGAACTCGAATCTGTATCAAAGTAGTTCACCTTGGAGTCGACCAAGTCATCGGTTCTGGCAGTTCTACCCAGGCCCATCTCCTGATACAGCATCATCTAAGTGGAGGTCTGTCTCAAACTTTATGGGGAACAGGTGCATGCCACCTCAGAAAGAAGCTGAATAGCCCCAGAAGTGCTTGGTGCTTGGGGGGGGCAACAGTGGGAGGGCTTCTAAATGTCCTGGCTCCACTGGTGGACCTCCTGATCGCACCTGGTATTTTTGACTACAGTGTGACAGAGTGTTGGACTGGATGGGCCATTGGCCTGATCCAACATTGGCTTCTCTTATGTTCTTATGTTCTTAAGTGTAGAAACTGGGCCATATACCCAGGAACACCAGCTATGCATCCTCAGAAAATGGTCATTTGACACATCCATGATAGGCATCCCACATGTGTATGTGTGTGTGTATTAAGCGCCATTAAGTCACTTCTGACTCATGGGGTCCCTAAGAATTAATGTCCTCCAAAACAGCCTATTGTTAACAGCCTTGCTCAGGTCTTCCAAAATGAGGGCTGTGGCTTCCTTGGTTGAGCCAAACCATCTCAGGTTGGGTCTTCCTCTTTTCTTGCAGCCTTCATCTTTTCCTAGCATTACTGTTTTTTCCCAGGGACTCTTGTCTCCTACCTGCCCTGGCCCCGACCTGGTGGAACGTGCTCCTGTACCTGAGATCAGGGTCCTGCAGGACCTATTACAGTTCTGCGGGGCCTGTAAAATGGAGCTGTTCTGCCAGGCTTTGGGGTGATGTGGTGGGCATCCATTTATTCCATCTATTGGCCTCCCTTGCTGAAGCTTTCTGTCCAATAAGGCCCATCTGAAAAGATCTTATCATCTGGTTTATGGCCCAGCTGTTCCAGTTCTGGGAACACTGTATTTGTAAATTTCAGTGCCATCTGTTCTTAACTAATATTCTTTGTTTTACCTGTTTTAATCATTTATTGCCCGTATTGTTTTAACTGTTATTTTGAATTGTTGTTGTAAATCCACCCTGAGCCCGCTTGCAGGGAGGGCAGAATATTAATTTGAATTGAAAAATAAATAAATAACGGGACCAAAGTACAATAGCCTCAGTTTAGTCATTTTAACTCCCAGTGGGAGTTCAGGCTTGATTTTGCCTAGAACCCACTTATTTGTCTTTTGGGCATTTCACAGTATCCACCAAAGTCTCCTCCAACGCCATATTTCAAATGAATCGACTTTCTTCGTGTCATCTTTCTCCGTTGTCCAACTTTCACTCCCATACATACTAATGGGGAATACTACAGTATGAATTATCTGGATCTTGGCAATACACATCCTTACATTTAAGAATCTTTTCTAGCTCCTTCATGGCTGCCTTTCCCAGTCTCAATTTCCTTCTGAATTCTTGAGTGGAGTCTCCCTTTGGGTTGATGGAGCATAGCAACCTGGGACCTCGGAGAGCTGACGCCAGATCCCCCGGTGCGGGTGGGTGTGCCCTTGCTTCGGGTGCTCCTCTCCGCCCCCCCAATTACCTCCCCAACAGTCAAGAAGCCAGAAATAAATGCGACCCAGAAGTGGCATAGGCATTTCAGTGATGTTGGAGGGGGAGATGACACTCTGATTTTTGGGCAAAACTCTACAGTAGAAGCTAATTCTATCACAGAGTTTTGCCCCCAAAACGAGAGCATCACCCCCCCCATGTCCCTGACATACCTACATCACTTCCGGCTCACGTAGACACATCACATTTATTTTCAGTGTTCCTCCCCACTCCTGGTGCGTTCATCCCCCCATTCCCCCGATGGCAGGTCTGAGGGACCTGGCAACCGTAACCATACTTACCTTGATAGACCACTGGCCTAACTCAGCATAAGGCAGTTCCATGTGTGCACGTGGGAAGATCTTGTGTATTTCTTGGTAGTTACCTGCACCTCCCTCTGAAGGCCTGTCTCCTAGTTTGAGAGCCATTGCTGTAGAGCGCATGAAGGTTACTCAACAGCAGCAATAAAACTGTGTTCATGACATCCTGTTTTACATTTCTGACTTACCGGTTCCCTCTTTTGTTGGGAGGGGAATAAAAAGAGGAGATGACAGATGTGATTATAAAATAAATTCCTTCTCTCACAGGGTGCCGAGAGATAAGCTTCTAATTTGTATCACAATAGTATGTCTTGGAGCCGGCAGATGGGAATAATGGATTCCATTGGCTCTGGCCAAGCTTCCAGTCCTTCATCACTCGGTAGCAACACTGGATCTTTAAATTATTTAAATTACCTCCCTATCTTCGTGGCATTCTGCTAGAAGAACTGCAGAATGGCAGTGCTTACTCCTTGGAATGTGGCATATATTAGGCTGTTGCAGAAAAATAGCTACTCCCGAAATGGAGTTCTCTGTCACCACTCTGGTAATTAATTTGCTCACTAAATGTCGGCCCAGAGGCGTACACAATTAAGTACTTCTGACTGAGAGGGGGGAAAAGAGGCGACGGAAATGGCTTAGATGAAAGCAGAGGCTCCTCGATACCTGACAGAGCCGGCTCGGAAGAGCAACCCAAAGGGTGACGTCCACCAAACGCGCGGTTAAATGGCCACTTCCAAGATAACCACCCTTGTCAGCCTTTACAAAGAACTTTTGCTCTCTGAAGTCTGGTATTAGAGACAATATTCTTTGTACCGTTGAAACATGGATGCTATATCCGAGTCTTAAAACTGAAATTCTGTACTTAAGCTATGCAGATGCCATACCAATGAAAGCGCCTGTCTGCATAAATTAAGCAAATCTGCATAATTCATCTTTGCTTACATTATCTATTTTGCAATTTGTACCCTTTTGCAGGATTAAATTTGATTTCTCTAGTCGCGGGTGGGGCAAGGAACCATGCAAGGCATTGGAACCTCAGCCTCAAGTTACTGGAAATGTCATTCACCATTGGGTTGCCAGCCTCCAGGTGGGGACTGGAGATCTCCTGATATTACAACTGATCTCCAGGTGAGAGAGATCAGTTCACACCTGGAGAAAACAGCCACTTTGAAAGGTGGACTCTATGGCATTATACCCCAGTGAAGCCCCTCCCCTTCTCAAACCCCACCCTCCTCAGGCTCCACCCACCCAAATCTCCAGGTATTTCAATTTCCCAGTCCAGAGCTGGCACCCCTACCAGCCATTCTTCTGGCTGTTGAGGCTTCAAGAAGATACTGACTGCCCAATATCTGCCATGGGGGCTAGAACCCTGGGTAAACAAACAAATAAACAAAGACTGGGTAAATAAACAAAAAATAAAGACTAAGGTACAGACCTTTGTTTTATTTTGCTTAAAGGTAAAGTTTCCCTTGCTCGAAAGCTAGTCGATTCTGACTCTAAGGGGTGGTGCTCATCTCTGTTTCCAAGCCAAAGAGCCAGTGCTGTCCTAAGACTTCTCCATAATCATGTGGTCGGCGCGACTAAACACCGAGGTGCACGGAATGCTGTTACCTTCCCACCAAAGCGGTACCTATTTATCTACTTGCAATTTCTTGCTTTTGAGATGCTAGGTTGGCAGGAGCTGGGGCCAGAGATGGGAGCTCACTCCGTCACACGGCACTAGGGTCTTGAACTGTTGAACTACAGACCTTCTCGTCTGCAGCTCAGCATCTTAACCTCTAAGCCACCACAGCCCCTTCTAAGCCACTACAACCCCTTAAGAGATTTACCCCTTTATAATTTTTTTCTTTAAAAACCCTTACATTTTAAACCCTGAGGATGCTGGAATCTGCCCAGTACTAATTCTGCAATTATTCTGCACAGTACTGTACTATACACACAGCCTTCGCAACAGTTAAAATTTGGCCTTGGAGACTTCTGCATATACTATTTTCAGTGTTCTACTCTCTAATTTTATAATATCATTTTCTTGCATTGTTGTTAGGATGGATTCTCACAGAAGAGTCTTATAGACCTTCTAGTCCAAACTTCTGGTCTGGTCAAGCATCCCTGAAAGAAGGCTGTCCAGATATTCGTAGGAGAACAAACCATTCTCTAGGCGCTCTAGCACACACTAAACAATGCACTTTCAATCCACTTCAAATGCACTTTGTAACTGGATTTCACCACTGCAAATGGTTGCTAAAGTGGATTGAAAGTGCATTATTTAGCATGTGTGAAAGCGCTGGATATATGCTGTAGGCAGCCCTGGAAATCTTGTGTTCTTCCCTCGGTGGATGACCAAAGGAGTAATATTTCAGATCTTTGTATAAGGGAGAGAAATGCACAAATCAGATGAGACACTCCTGAGACCTTCACCTCCATCTGGCAAGATTTCTTATACATCTTTGGATCTTCATTCTTATTTGTGCCTGATGAAGTGGGCTGTGACTCACAAAAGCTTGTACCCTGGAAAATTTTGTGGGTCTTCTTCAAGACACTTTGTTCTGCTATTAGAGGCTAACGCTGCTAGCCACCTAAACACAGCCTTATTTAGTCTTCCTTTGGCATACCCCCAGTAACATAAGAAGAGCCCTGCTGGATCAGACCAGTGTTCCATCTAGTCCAGCATCTCATCTCATCTCACACACTGGCCAACCAGTTCCTCTGGAGGGCCAACAACAGGGCATAGAGGCCGAGGCCTTTCCCTGCTGTTGCCTCCTGGCTCTGGGATTCAGAGGATTAGAGCCTCTGAATGTGGAGGTTCCCCTCAGAAGACAGAAGAGAAGAGATTGGATTTATACCCCGCCCTTCACTTGGAGTCTCAGAGCGGCTTACAAACTCCTTTCCCTTCACCTCCCCACAACAGACACCCTGTGAGGTAGGTGGGACTGAGAGAACTCTGACACAAACTGCTCTTTCAGAAACAGCTGTGCCAGAGCTTGTGACTGACCCAAGGTCATATCAGCAGGTGCAAGTGGAAGAGTGGGGAATCAAACCCGGTTCTCCCAGATTAGAGTCCGCACACTCAACCACTACACCAAACTGGCTCAGTCACCATGGCTAGTAGCCATTGATAATCTTCCATGAATCTGTCTAATCCCCCTTTAAAGCTGTTTATTCCTGTGGCCCTCACTACATTCTCTGGCAGTGAATGCCACATTTTAATCACTGTCTGTGTAAAGATAAGAACATAAGTGCTCTGCTGGATCAGATCAGTGATATTATTGGCCCTCCTCCCTGATTCTGGTGTTTTTCATTTAATGTGAATTATTTTGTGGGAAGACATGAAGCCACACTGACAAAACCAAGGGAGACAAAAGGTCACCAGGCAGGATAATGAAGAAGCGCCTCGAGGAACATCTGGGCAATCAGAATAAACCTGAGACAGGTGGGATAATTTAATGAAATGATTTAAAAGACAGACTGAAAAGTGGTGTCCCTCTTCAAAGAAACCTTTAACAAGTTTGTTAAAGGCAGGGGCTACCTGAAATTAAAGGTGGACAATTAAACGAAGTTGAAAGTAGTCTCAGGGAGGCACTGTTTCTCATGGTGTTAAGTTTATTTTCCTGCTGTTTCTGGTCAAAGAGGTTTCAGAGGTTTTTTGCAAAATGTCCAAAACATGTACAATCTGTTTATCGGATGCATAAGGGCAGAAAGGTACCGGCTGGATATTAGGAAAAACTTTTTGACAGGAAGAGTTGTGCAGCAGTGGAATCAGCTGCCTAGGGAGGTGATGAGCTCCCCCGCCTCACTGACAGTCTTTAGGCAGTGGCTGGACAAACACTGGTCAGGGATGCTCTAGGGCTGATCTTGCATTGACCAGGGGGGGTTGGACTAGATGGCCTGTTTGGCTCCTTCCAGCTCTGTGATTCTAGGATTCTATGACACATACCTTGAGTGATGATCCCTTTTACAAACAACCTTTGATTCTCTGGTGGGGGAAAAGAAGCTATGGCTTGTTAACTATCCAAAAGTATATCCAGTGCCCTTGGTGGTCTCTGGAGTCCAGCTGAAATATTACCAATCCTTTCTAGCGGAGCTGGGAAGTAGACTTGGAACTGTCTAAATGGAGGAGGAGGGAAAAGATAGGAGGACACTGAGGATTTTAAAATTAGAGCTTGACTTAAAAAAAACAACACCTGGGGAATGTAATGAAATAATGAATTTGTAAGCACGCAGCAAATAATGGACTGAGCCACCAGCTGGCAAGGCGACTTTATTAACAACTAATCATCAAGAGAAGGTCACAATCAATATTTCCCGTTGCCAAACAGGGCCTTGACTTGCGCTCACTGCATCTTTACACTGTAGCTTGTGGAGATCTTCTCCACCCTGGAGCTGGAGACCCTCAGAAGGTTGGTTTTGGAAACATCCATGCAAAGGTGGCCTTGGTTAATCAGGCTCAGGAAGTCTTGGCATCTATGTCTCCTCTGGGTTTGCCCCAACCTATTATAAATGCAACACATGAGAAAGAACCTTGCTTTCAGGAGGCCACTGCTTCTGGCCCTGGCATGTGAAAAATCTCTGGCAGAAGGTGCTGGGAAAGGCCCCCTCCTTGCTTAGGACCCAGAGAGCTGTCACCAGTCAGAATAAACAACGCTGAGCTAGATGGAGAAATGCTAGGGGACGAGCTGTGGCTCAGTGGCAGACCCTCTGCTTTGCATGCAGGAGGTTCCAGATTCAATTCTCAGTATCTCCATTAAAAGGACCGGGCAGCAGGTGATGTGAAAGACCTCTACCTGAGACCTGGGAGAGCCACTGGCAGTCTAAGTAGACAACTTGATGGACCAAGGGTCTGATTCAGTAAAAGGCAGATTCGTGTTCTGGAATAGTAAGTACAGACAACATGTAGGGTTGCTAGGCATGTGCTGAGGGTGGGGGAACTCTTAGCACCATCTTCTTTTGCTCACCCTTGATCCAGTGAGTGGTGAGGGGAAGGGGGGAGGAGAAGGAACAATGTCACCGGCATCACTTCCAAATGTAGACTTTGAAGTGATGTCACAGCCCCACCTCTGTGTGATGCCCTACGAACTGACTTACCAGGGCTCTTTTTGTAGCAGGAACTCCTTTGCATATTAGGCCACACACCCCTGATGTAGCCAATCCTCCAAGAGCTTACAGTAAGGTCTTGTAAGAAGAGCTCTGTAAGCTCTTGGAGGATTGGCTATATTAGGGGTGTGTGACCTAATATGAAAAGGAGTTCCTGCTACAAAAAGAGCCCTGGTAATTACCATAGAGTTTGGGGGGATTCCTAAAGCATTGCAGGCAGGCCCGTAGCTATGGTTGGGCATTTCGGGGCTCCACCCCCTCAGATGTGAGACACGTTCCACAACAGCTGCTGCCCCTCTCTCCTCCCCCCTCCCTCCCATCCTGTGACATGAAACAGGCCCTCCAGCTGATCGACAGGAGCATGTGGTCCGTCAATCAGCTGAAGGGCCCTTTAAATTTTGCAGGAAGGGAGGGAGAGGGGCAGCCACACACCACTTGTAGTTCAGGGAAGGCATACAGCTGCCCTCCCTCTCCCTCCTCTTTCCTCCCCTGCTGCCCCACAATATTTCTCCATGTCCCACCAAACTAAAATTTCTGGCTACAGGGCTGATTGCAGAGTGGAGCTCTGGTCAGCTATGGTTTCCCCTCCCTGGCCCCATTCCAAAACGGGTTCTTGGGAATGTGGGCACATGCCTGGCATTCCTACATAACCGCTTTAAGGGAGAAAAATAGGGCCCAGAAGAAAAATATATGAAGCATTTGGTGTCATATACTTTGAGGAGGAGAGGTCCATCGTGGGCTACTAGTCATGGTGAGTAAAGGGAACTTCTCAATTCAGAACCCAGTGCTAGGAGGCAATATTAAGGGAGGTTCTTGGCCTATATACCCTGTTTGTTACCTCTGTGTGAAATAAGATGCTGCATTAGATGGACCCCTGATCTGATCCAGCATGGCGCACATTCCCATGCACATGCGCACATTCTCATGCCTTTATAGCTTTTGTAAAAGAAATTTTAAAAGTATCTTGTTTTAGTTAGAGAGAGCAGTTCCCCTCTTAAAGAATAAGAAAATTGGGGGGGGGGAGAGAATCTTAATGCAGAACAGTGGGGAGAACCAATAAGGAGGAAGGAATATATAATGAGAATTGATCCCCATGAGCGAAAGGGTGAACATGAAACGAATGACGGAAATAAACCGGGAGCCTTATTAAATGTCTCTGCAGTGACGTTTTTGAAGAGCTGACCTGCACGTCCCCTGAGGATTTACTCTGCATCTAGCTATTATAAGCCATGCCACTTAATTGCTCTATCAGTTTTGTAGCTAGACTTATTACAAGGCAGGGTTTAAAAATTATTATTTGAGAAAGACTCTCTTTTTAGAGCTGCTAATGGGTTGACCTCTTTCAGTGAGGAACAAGGGGAAAATAGTAAAAAAAAGAAAAGAAAAGAATACACGTCTTTTGTGGGTGAATCTCAAACTATCTGGATTAACGTTTCTGCTCTGACGGAGTTCACTTGTGTTCCCAGTCCCCAAACAGTACTTCAAAGGCTAAAAAAAAAAGAGTAATGTTACAAAATCCATGACCATGATGATCCCTAAGACAGACAGATAACATAAGCTCTTAAGAACCGTCTCGCTGAATCACATATTGAGCATCTAGTGTAGGACGTGGATTCTAACACTGGCTAAAGGATGTTCCACAGGAAGGAAGGAGACATGGTACAGTCTGATCTCATCAGATCTCAGAAGCTACGTAGGGTGAATACTGGTATGGAGCAGAAGACCACCAAGGAAGACTCTGCAATGGCAAAACACTTCTGTTTCTCACTTGCCTTGAAGGCCCCTTGCTGAGGTCACCATAAATCAGTTTCAACTTGATGGCACATACATACATTATAAGGATGTTCTGTTTTGGCCCTCCCATTGCACATAATGGAAGCGTGACCCATATGTCATTTTCCTGATATGTACGGTTGCCATTTTATCCAGCTGAGGCAATGCACATATTAATCCATGCTCTGGGATACATGAACACATATCCCAGAATTCCAGTGTTTCCTTCACATAGCCCAAAGCTGAAAAATAAACACATTGCCCAATTCACACAAAATATCAGTCAAGGGTATCAGGAAGATGACAGGTGCTCCCATTGTGTGCTCCCATTATGTGCACTTGGAGCACCAAAATGGAAGAGCTGAAAAGGGCTACAACTGTGGTATGATATGATTACTACACTCTACAGCTCCCCCCCAATCCAGGTTAGAGATACACAAGCTTCTAATCATGGTGGCTCTATTTGGTTTTGTGATGGCCAATATGCATTGGCGGTCCCATACTCCAATGGTCCAGAATCTGGTGGGCACAAACTGGGAAAAAGGGGTGGGCACAAACCAGGAAAATGGAGGTTCATTGGAGGTTCATGGTTTGGGGTTTTCATGAACCTTGAACCTCCAACAAAATCCTCCATTGCATGAACTTGTTCGTGGTTCATGGTTCAGGGAGTTTGGCCCAACCTGGAGAAGGTGGGCTCCAAAGGCATTTAAATGCCTTCAGAGCCCACCTACAGGTTGGGCTGTCCCAACTGAACTCCAAGAGTGAGCTCCAGAGGCTTTTTATAGGCTTTCAGAGCCCACTTCTGTGTGGGGTGGGCTCTGAAGGCCTATAAAAGCCTCCAGAGCTCGGTCTCAGAGCTCAGTTGGGTCAACCCAACCTGGAGGTGGGCTCTGAAGACATTTAAGTGCCTTCGGAGCTCACTTCTGGTCAGGCAACCCAACCCAGAAGTAAGCTCTGAAGGCATTTAAATGCCTTTGGAGCTCACTTGGGTCGGGTCATGTGGCCAGTGGTGGACTCCACACTGGGGGACCCATGGTATAGGTTGATCCATGGTATAGCCCGATCCTGGAAGCTAAGCAGGGTCAGTACTTGGAAGGGAGACCACCAAGGAAGGCTCTTCAGAGGAAGGCGATGGCATCACACCTCTGCTTCTCACCTGCCTTGCAAGCCTCTTGCTAGGGTCGCCATAAGTTGGTTGTGACGTGAGGGCACTCACATACATAAAATGCTGTCAAGTCCCAGTTGACTCATGGCAACCCCAGCAAGGGGCTTTCAAAGCCAGTTAGAACCAGTGGTGGCTTGTCATTGCCTTCCTCTGCGTCATGACCCTGGACTCCTTGGTGGTCTCTCATCCAAATACTAGTCAGGGCTAACCCTGCTTAGCTTCCAAGATCTGATGAGATTGGGCTAACCTGGGCCATCCAGGTCAGGGGTGTATGTATGACCACAATTGATTGGTATGGAAGCACCTGAGCAGTACCATCCTAAGTGGAATTACCCACTTCTAACCCCATTAACTTTAATGGACTTAGAAGTGTGTGACTCTGTTTAGGATTGCGGTGTCTTTCAGAAATTCATCTGCTGGCATGGAAATAACCCCACGAGACCCTGCCGCGGAGCTGTTAAGACTCTGTCTGAAGAGACTCCGGCATCTGAATAAAGGCACTTTAGGAATGGAGTGTGATTCTCTGAGATGTATGGGCACTTTCATGAACAAACACTCCAAAGCATTAGTATGAATAACGTTAAATGTCTGATGGCACTCTATGGCTCTATCGCTTCTATAAAAATAAAATAAAATGATATTTGTTTCTTTAGTACTTCGATGGATGGATTAAAAGCTCCTTTGCGGTGATTTTTTTTTTTTTAAGTGCCTATCATTTGGAAATCTACAAAAATTAAAAATAGAACTTTGGTATAGGTTTTGGAGGAGGAGAGTTTCATTTGCAGGATTAGGTAGCCAGGCTGCCAGCTTGGAAGAGCCATTGCTTGTCAGGGTAGACACTAGTGGAGTAGAACGGTCTGATCCCGTACACTGGAGAAGCAGAGTTTTCGACAACATGGAGGGAGCCTTCAGCAACAGCAACTCCGGCAACATGTTTCTGGGATATACGTTTGGTTCCCTGGCCAATACTCCCTCTAAACTGTGGAGTCTTGTGAGCAAAAATTCTACTTTGTGAGCTACTGGCATTAAAGTGAGCAAGTGATTTGGCTACTGCATAAATTAGTTGGCTCTGGAGCCATCCTTCCTGAGCCAAGACAAAAATGTGTGAGCTGGAGGCTAAAAGACTGTGAGCTAGCTCACACTACCTCAGCTTAGAGGGAACACTGGTCCCCCCCCCCCAGTGTCACATCTGGATGGGACTCTGCAAAGAGAAGTCCTTCCTTGCCAACATTTGAAGTTCCTTGAGAAGCTTATCCCGCGTTAACCAAGTGCTGGTTGTCCCTGGCCCAAGGGACGTACACTTAGCCTCAACCAAGGCTTTTTCTGCCCTAGCCTCGGCCTTGTGGAATCTGCTCCCGCTTGAGACTAGGGCCCTGCAAGACTTATTGTAAAGCACAGCAATTCTGCCAGGCCTTTGGCTGAGGCGGCGTACGCCCAATTATTTTGGCCTCCCCTGCTGAAAATTGCCCCTTGAAATCTGCCTGTGTTACCGACCTTCGGCTGGTGGGCCCTCTCTTTGCTGTTGTGTTAATGCCACGGAACTTAGAAATTATTGCCAATTAGATTAATTCTCTTTAAACTGTTTTAACGATGATTGTTTATATGATTATTTTAAACGGTCTGGATATTTTCTACCGATGTTACCTGCCCTGAGCCTGTTTGCGGGAAGGGCAGGATATAAATTGAAAAAAACAAGCAAACAAATAGGTAAGGTTGATTCTGTACAGCAGCGTTTCCCAACCTGTGGCTCCTGACCCAAAGTGGGTCATGAATCCTGTGAAAGTGGACTCCCAGCCTTCTGCAGTTTTACCAATTTGTGCAGATTCAGTTCTTTCGGGTGGGTCATTGTACCAAGGTAAATTTGGACTTCTGAGCCAAGTAACATAAAGGTTAAGGACCACTGCTGCAGACATCATATACTTGGACTTCCAAAAGACTTTTGACAACGTTATTGTTGTTCAGTCATACAGTCGAGTCCAACTCTTCGCAACCTCATGGACCGCATCACGCCAAGCTCTTCTGTCTTCCGTCGTGCTCCGGAGTTTGCTTAATTTCATGTTCGTTGCATCGATGACACTGTCTAACCATCTCATCCTTTGCCGTCCCCTTCTTCTTTGACCTTCAGTCTTCCCCAGCATCAGGGTCTTCTCCAGTGAGTGCTCCCTTCTCATTTGGTGGTCAAAGTATTTGAGCTTCAGTATCTGGCCCTCCAGGAAACAGTCAGGGTTGATTTCTTTTAGGATTGACTGATTTGATCTCCTTGCAGTCCAAGGGACTCTCAAGAGTCTTCTCCAGCGCCTAGTGAAACTCAATTGCAAGAAATTCTCCCCTTTCTCTCTCTCTTTCTTTTTTTGTCCTGAATAAAAACACAGCATCCCCCTGCAGTTTCTGAACTGTGCTTAACGTTGCATCCTTGTGGCACATCAGGGACGGGTGACAGGAAAATGCAGAGACTGCAAAATGCAGAGAGCCTGAACGTGCTATTAAGAGGAAAGCTAGAGCAGCTAGGCCCCAGGGTGGCAGCGGCAGGTCGAGCTACCTGCATTCGAATCAGGCTGGTGCCCTTAGCGGTTATTAGCATCATCATAATATCATTTTATTTTTAAGAGGAGCCTTTTCTTTCATTCATTTTTTTTTTTAAAAAAGCCTCTTTGAAATTGAATCTGTGTGTTTACTACCAGAGGAGCAATGTTGAGTATACAGTATAAAATTTTAATATTTTCGGCAGGCGAGTGATCCATCTTGTCTAGACACTGGAGAAATTTTCAGACGCGAAATGATTTTAAACGCTAAAGCAAATAATGCTGAAATTGCCTCCCCTCCTCCTCCCTACCTGGCTGCGAAGGGTGTCACTGCACTTAAATTTGCAGTCAACCATCACATCAGCAGAGAATCTGCCTACAAGAATAACTGACATGTCATCACATTCCAAAGGGAGCGTTCAGCTGCTTCTCCCCTACAAAGCAGGCATTTCCTCCAGACAACCATGCTCTCTACAAATCAATAAAAACAAAGTCCCTTCATTTACTGGAGTTGTCAGAGTTATGGTTTGATCAGCACTGAAATGCAAGAAGCTTCCTAATACTGAATCAGACACTTGATCTATCAAAGTCAGTACTGTCAACTCAGACTGGCAGCAGCTCTCCAGGGTCTACCTGCCACCTGGTACTTTCAACTGGAGAGGTCAGGGATTGAACCTGGGACCTTCTGCATTAAAAGCAGATGCATTACCACTGAGCTATGGGACCTCCCCTTTGTCCCAGTCTGAAAGTCAGTGTGACATAGTGGTTAGATGGCTGGAAGAGGATATGGGAGAGCTAGGTTCACATCCCTGCTCTGCCATGAAGCCGGTTGGGTAGCTCTGAGAAAGTCGCACTCTCTCATCTAACTTGTTTCACAGGGCTGTTGTGAGGATAAAAAGGGGGGAGGGAATATTGGGATATTTGGTTACTATAACAGAGTTCCCGTATCTCAGCCAGGGCCTACTTTGCTCCCAGTGGGGGGCCCCAAGCTGCTGGTTGGGATCTTTTAATGTTCCTTGTCTTCACAGACAGATTACCAGGCTAGAGTGCACACTGCAGAGGCTAGGACTGCTGGTCCACTGGTCTGGCCAGGGGATCCCCCAGTCTTTGGGGTTCCAATCCACCATTGGCCAGCTGGCTGGTGGGGGAAGCCCCTCCAAACAGGGACATTGCCATGTGATGTCACTGTCATGATGATGTCACCTAGAAGTGATGTCATCACATTGCAGACATCCAGGGTGAAACTCTAGTTTTTGGGCAAAACTCGATTTTTTTTGTCCTCAAAACCATAGTTTGCCCAGAAAGTGGTGGCGGCTACAAGCATGGATGGCTTCAAGAGGGAATTAGATAAACATATGGAACAGAGGTCCATCAGTGGCCATTAGACACAAGGTATAGATAGGGACATCACTTCTGGGGCAAGTGATGCTCTGTATTCTTGATGCTTGGGGGGGGGTAAACAGTGGGAGGGCTTCTAGTGTCCTGACCCCACTGGTGGACCTCCTGATGGCACCTGGTATTTTTGGCCACTGTGTGACACAGAGTGATGGACTGGATGGGCCATTGGCCTGATCCAACATTGGCTTCTCTTATGTTCAAAAACTAGAGTGTCACCCCCAATGTTGGCAACGCAATGACCTCACTTCTAGGTAACACCATCATGACAGGAACATCACACATCAATGTCCTTGTTTGGAGGTGGGTCTTCCCCAGTAAGCCAGCTGACCGGCAGTGGATTGGAGCCCTGAAGACAGGGGGATTCCCTGGCCAGACCGGGGGTTTGGAAACCCTAGCCTCAGCACTGTGCACCCTAGGCTGGTAATCTGTCCGTGAAGACAAGGAATACTAAAACACAGATCATCAACTGCATGGTCATTGAGGAACAACAGGTCACTGAAAGCATGTGTGCTGCAACATGGTGGTCCTGTCAAAACAGAGAAAGCCAGTGGTTGACATGGAGGCCATGAACTTACAGGGGCCTCAGCCCTAATATTGTACTAATTCTATCCAAGTTAAGAGCCTGGGAAAAGCGACGTTAAGCCAGAAACTATTTCCATGAGTCCAGCCAGGAAGTCCACTAGGCATCAGGGTGGATGGTATACTGTGAAAATCCCTAGTTTTCACCTTTTTCCCACCACAAATATGAACTAATGCTTTACGTTTGTAACCACATCTTAAGAGAAGTTCCAGAGCATATGTGTCCTTAGAGAGGAATTAAGAAACAGAGTGAAAAAAAGATGATTTGTGGCTACGTATGTAACATTTTCCATGGCTAATTTAGTAAGTGTGACTTCCGCTAATACCCAGACATGCAAAGTCTTTAATACTTCATGGAAAGAGCCTTATGTAAGGAGTTTCTCTTTAAGAACAGAATGGCAGAAATTTATTTAGTAAGAATGCTGAAAAACATGGATATGGGGGTTTGAAGATAGTGTTAGCTAAATTGCCTTGTTTCTTATCAAGTTTCTTTGGGGGTAAAGGTAAAATGGTTCCCTTGCTCGAAAGCCAGTCGAATCCAACTCTAGGGTTGCAGTGCTCATCTCCGTTTCAAAGCCGAAGAGCCAGCGCTGTCCAAAGACGTTTCCGTGGTCATGTGGCCAGCATGACTAAACACCAAGGCGCACGGAATGCTGTTACCTTCCCACCGAAGTGGTACCTATTTATCTACTTGCAATTTCTTGCTTTTGAACTGCTAGGTTGGCAGGAGCTAGAACTAGAGACGGGAGCTCACCCCGTCATGCGGCACCCGGGTCTTGAACTGCTGAACTACTGACCTTCCACAGCCTGCAGTTCAGCATCTTAACCACTTGAGGGGTATTATGACATTAAAGGACAATTGACATATAGTGCAGGGTCATAATCTGTGTATACCGGAGTCAGAATTCCCGGAGCCCGTGACGAGGAGATCAGGTTGATGTGATAATTAGTATTTTATCTAATAATCATACAACAATGACTAGTACACATACAAACTCAATACAGATCTAGGAAGAGTTAGGCAGGAAAAGACAGCGTCTTTTGCATTAGCAGGAATATTGTTGATGGGTGATATGTTCCCTGTCCAGCAAGATGAATATATCATGCAGTGAAAAGGGAAGAAAAAGAGGGGAAGTGGATTGTGAGCTGGCCAGCAGCACACATGGAGTGGTCCCAAACTGATCAGGGATGGAATTTGAAAGGTGGGTGGGGTGCGAGCTCCACTGCATGTGCAGAGAGTTTCTCTCAAATAGCTAATTTCGTGACCTGAGGCAGGAACTGGGCGGTCACTGGTTCCCAGGAAATGTAGAAGAAAAACCCCCAATATGTTAGGATGGATGGGACAAACAAAACAATGGTTGGACAATTTAGGGTTGATGTGCTGAATGAGGTGGCACCTCTTGGGGAAAGTGTGAGACAAGGGAAGGGGGGAGGAGGATGAAAATACTTTAATGATTCGATGCATGTCATGGGTGTCCTCTGGATCGGTGGCAGGGAGGCTTAATTGCATCTTTTGTTTCTGGTTGGGCAACAGTCTTTGTTTGAGGATGACTTGGGGGGAAAAGGAGTGTGCTGGGTGATGGAGAAGTGATCCCTTCGTGGCTTCTTTGCAGGAACATCTGGCCTGTTTCAGAACAGGGCTCCTCTCTGGTCTGCTGCTGTTTCTGTGTTCATGAGGACCGTGGCTGCTGGCCTGCATCCCAGTGCTTGTGCAGATACAGAGTGGAGCATGGGTCTAGATCTGGCTTGGCGTGTGCCTCTGGCACAAGGCTGCCCTGGCCACAGTATACAGTCCATAGTCAAGCATGGGGCCCTCAGCTTAGGACCACAGCTCTGTCCATTGCCCTGAAACTCAATTCACAGTTCAGCAAGGCATCGATATTAAAATAATTTCTTTGACAGTGCAATCTGGAATGGCTTCTTGGCAACAATTCTTCTCTTCTCATGGAGAAAAATCCCTTCTAGAGGTGTAATATATAAGTGTTTAGTACTGTTGTGTAGTGCTTCGTTAAGAGGCTATCCTAGTAGGCCTCAGAGCAAGCAGGAAGTAGGAGGGACTCGGTGCTTCTCTTCTCAGGTCCTTTCTGCACTCTCCTTTTAATCCATGTTTACCCTGGTGTCCTCCAAGCAAATCTGCACTAAAATCAAATTCAACCTTCTTTTTGATCCAGTTTTTTCCCACCATTGTGCACTAAAATCAAGTTCAACCTTCTCTTTATCCTGTGTCACCTCTCCCCTACTGCATTACGTTACCTCCCTTCAGTGGTCAGCCCAGTTTCAGCCTGCTGCCACGCCAGGTTATTTGGATGCTGTTTTGCCATGGACTTAAATTGCCTCAGCTTGAACACTGAAAGAATCCAGAGTTGCAGGCAAATGCAGAAAGGACCCCAGTCTCCCCGCTAGCAGCCTGTTGGAGTGCAGTGCCTACCAGTTTGGTGTAGTGGTTAAGTGTGTGGACTCTAACCTGGGAGAACTGGGTTTGATTCCCCACTCCTCCACTTGCACCTGTTGGATGACCTTGGGCAAGCCATAGTTCTGGCACAGCTGTTCTCCTAAGGACAGTTCAGGAAAGATCTCTCTCAGCCCCACCTACTACATAGGGTGTCTGTTGTGGGGAGGGGAAGGGAAAGGAGATTGTAAGCTGCTCTGAGACTCCTTTAGGTAGTGAAGGGGTGGGGTATAAATCCAATCCCCTCCTCCTCCCACCAATTTTCACTCTGCCTTCATCTAAATCTGATCCAGCTTTCCTTATGATATGTTTTGCATATAGATTGAAGAGTCAGGGAGATAAAATACATTTTAAACTTTTTTCTCCCATAGCCTTGTTTGGTGCTTTTACACCCACTGCGAAAAAACTTATTGGTACCTGTATTTTTCCCAGCAGGGGTAAACTTGGTTCAGAGCTGGCTTTTTCACTGGGAACATGGGGTTGCACTTACCTGTAACCGTTGTTCGCTGAGTGGTTTTCTGTGCAGGCACACATGGGGACTGCATGATTACAGGCCATGTGGGACTGCTCAGATGAAAACAGAGTTGCACTTACCAGTAACTGTTGTTCATCAAGTGGTCTTCTGTGCAGGTACACGTGGCCTGCAACCATGCAGTCCCCACGTGGGACTGCCATGATGATGAACACAGCAGGAGAGAAAGGGTTAAAATCCTTTCTCCCCGTGCTGATTGCCCCCATGAAAAAGCAGCCCAGAAGTTGTATTTGGAAAAAGAAACTCCTTTAAAAGGAGCAGAGAAGTCATTCTAACATGTAGATTCCTGCTTAATGAGAGCCCCCAGAATTCCTTTCCTTGTGTTTCTTACCCATACCCAGGCCTGAACACATTTCAGAATAGCTGCCAGGCTTTCTTGTTTGACTTTGCTTTCAGTGGTCAGGATTGAGTGTTCAGTGGACATGACTGAGCTGGCAAGCGTCAGCTTACGTTTTTATATTTTTATAGAAACGTTCAGATGCCAGAGTACCTGAAGGACCTCCTTTCCCATTTGTTGATAAGGCTGAGTGAAGCTCTGCCCCAACTCAAAAGTTATTGAGATTTCTCAGAAACCCAACTTCGGAAGTCCAGGGACATACATATTTTGTCAGGAACCTATTTTTCTACCTGTTAAGTGGCTGGTGAAACCTATTGCCAAAGTGTTTGCTCGGGTAGAACATGGATGGATCTGTTTTATGATTGCTGTTCAGTTCCTGCTTATTGCTATTGTGTGCTGCTTGTTTTCTCTTTTTTAGCTGTTTTTTTAAAATAGTTTGTGGGAGGGAAGGCAGCCTGGTATAATCCGATGTCATCAGATCTCGAAAGCGACTCACAAAGTAGAATCTTTGCTCATAAGACTCCACAACTTAGAAGGAGTATTGTAGGCAAGGTTCAGACTTACAGCCAGAGAATGAACAGCAAATTAACATGCAACATGATGATGGCCAAGATCATCATCATGTTGCATGTTAATTTGCTGTTCATCCTCTGGCTGTAAGTTTGAACCTTGCCTGCCATTCTAATGTATTTGATAATCTGTGTGTGCCCACGAAAGCTCATACCTTGAATAAACCTTGGTTGGTCTTAAAGGTGTTCCTGGACTCTAAATTTGTACAGCTGTGTCTGGTTTTCTCCCAGAAGTACCCTTGACACTTTTTTTTTTGGCAATTTTCCTGCTACCACTTGGAGCAGTAATGGTGAGCAAATGAAATTGCCAGAACGAGGCCTCCTGTTGCGGTGGGAAACCTGGCAGCCTTAGGTGTGTCAGGGGTGCCGGCTGGAGGTCTCCTCCGGCAACCCTACTTCAAACTCATTTCCATTTGTCTACATCTTTCTCAAAGTGTTGTGTTCAGAAGTGGATGCTGTTCTCCGGATGAGTTCCTGGCTGGCTTTGAGCAGAGTGGGACTACTGCTTCTTATGATTTGAATACGATCAGTGCGATTCTCTGCAGAGCTACACTCTTCTAACACAGCTGAATTCTGTGGTCACATTTCCAATACACTGAAAAATAAGTAAATGCCATATGCATTCTAAGTGACGTTGGTGGCCATCTGGTGAAAGCTTCTCTGATGAAAGCCCATCAAGATTAAATAGGTCTTGCGCTTACTGTTAGAATCATAGAGTTGGAAGGGACCTCCAGGGTCATCTAGTCTAACCACCTGCACAAATACCTCCCCCTCCACACCCACAGTGACCATTGTTCCACACTCAGAAGATGACAAACAAACCCTCCAGGATTGCTTCCTGACTCCAAAGTGGTGATCAGCATTCCCCTGGGCGTGTGAGAAAAAGCCACAAGAACTAAGCACTGAGGCAACCCTTCCTGCCCTTCCTCTCATGATCTGCCTAAGTTCACAGAATCAGCATGGCTGTCAGATGGCCGCTTAGCCTCTGCTTGAAAACCTCCAAAGAAGGAGAGCCCACCACCTCCCAAGGAAGCCTGTTCCACTGAGGAACCACTCTAACTGTCAGGAAGTTCTTCCTAATGTTTAGCCGAAAACTCTTCTGATTTAATTCCAACCCGTTGGTTCTGGTCTGACCTTCTGGGGCAACAGAAAACAACTCCACACCATCCTCTAGATGACAGCCCTTCAGGTACTTGAAGATGGTGATCATATCACCTCTCAGTAGTCTCCTCTCCAGGCTAAACATACCCAGCTCTTTCAACTTTTCCTTGGTCTCCAGACCTCTCACCATCTTCATTGCTCTCCTCTGTTGCTAGAAACGAATGGGCCTCAGCAATTTTGAAGGACACTGTCTATTGGGAACATATTCTGCACAAGGTCCAATGGAGTGAAGTTGGGTTACCAGTCTCCAGGTGGCATCTGGGGATCTCCCGCTATTACAGTTGATCTCCAGACAACAGAGATCAGTTCCCCTGGAGAAAATGGCAGCTTTGGAGGGTGGACTCTATGGCACTCTGCTGGAGTCCCTCCCGCCCCCAGGCTCCACCCCCCGATCTCCAGGTATTTCCCGAACCAGAGCTGGCAACCCTTAGCGAAATGGGAGTGATGCAAAAGCAACTTCGATTGGCTTCAGCAGAGTTTTCACATGAGAACTTCCCTAGCAATTGTGCCCTTTGATATTTTGTGGCTGGCCAATTCAGCCACTGAATTTTTTTTTTTTTTTAAAGGTCTGCATTTGCGGGACTTTTCTTTCTTGCTTTCAACCTCAGAGCATTCTTTCCCAAACCCAAGCCCGATGCAAGTCAAAAGGGCTTTGCTTGGAATGCAAGGCCAAAGCCTTTTTGGCAACCGGCCCTTTCCATATTTATTAAAGTCTCTTGAATTGTCTTTGTGCTCGGGGGGGGGGATGCTCGGGGGATGATTTAACCCTCTTCATCAGGGTGGTGGGTGACCTGGCAAGTAGGAAGGGTTCTGCCTTCTTGGTTCACAGCGAGACCAGTTTGGTCTCTGTTGGCTACGCCAACGGGAGGGTGGCCTGCTTTTCAGCAGCAGGGGCCTTGCTGAAGGGGGGACACAGAAAGGGTCTTGCGTTATTCAGCAAAATGTGGCGCGATTAGCATCTTCTGCATCGGGAGAGGCCCTCGGCTAAGCCAGCATGCAAATTATATTGTCAGGCCCTGAATGACGGTGACCCCGCAATGCGCAGCGCTCAGGTCAATGGCAGGGCAGGCTTGGAAAACTCACAGAAAAGTTCAGCGTGTTCCGAGCCTGACTTGGGGATAAACAAGAGAGTCACTTTGACAATGGCATTCGCTGTTTTGTCTTAACAAGCAATGTTGAAGGCAAGGGCGTAGACTTTGCCATTTCCCAGGGGGGGCTGGGGCTGGGCCAGAGGCATTGCTAAGTCATTAAAAGAATTGGGACCCAATGACATCATAGGGAGGAGCCAGTGGCATCATTGTCACTATCTATGGAGTTGGAACTATGTGACATTTAGGGAGGGGCTCCCAAGAAAATTAGGGCGGCCTGGGAACCCCTGGGAACCCCCCTGGCAATGCCCCTGGGTTGGGCTAACCCCAGGAACAGGTGCCTTCTTAGCACACTGCTTAGAAACTCCACCTTAAAATGCAGCACAGATTCTATTGCTAGGGTCTTTTTTTCCACTCTGGGAACTGTCATTACAGTCATAGAGTAGCCTATCTGGGCCCAAAAACCTTACTGGAAAAACCATTCTGCATTTTCTTTGCAACTTTTTTTGGGCTGCAGTGTATTTCAGCGGAGCCCATGCAAGTCAACTGGCATTCCTGGCTCCCATTATCTCCAATGGGCTTTCAAGCCTCTCCCATTATTTCCAATGGGCAAACCTGCCATTCCTTTTAGTACATCCCAGTTGGTTGCTCCTTTGAAACTACCACACCATATTAAGTAACAGCAAAATGAAGAGCATGAACATAGAGTGCACATCCCTTACCAATGTTCTTTCTGGGCTGCACACAAATCAAAAGGAAATTTTAAAAGGCCTCTGATCTGCATGCCCCCCCATCTTGTTCACGCAGATGAGCTTACAATTTAAAAATGAAACGGAGATTGAAAGAAGAGCTTAGGAGTGGCTGAAGCAGCCCACCCCTCACTACCATGAAAAAAACAAGAACTGTTCTCAATCAAGGATATATAGACCTAAGTAAAATACACCCCTCCCCTCCTCCACCTGGCTGTTGTGCATCCTACATGAAGCAGGGTGATTCAGCAGATGCAAGCCAATGTCAGTGGTCTGCATCCACCATCTTACACAGAAGAACCAGAGCTTCCACTTACAGCACTGGAACTAGGGGAGCCAGCCTCCAGGTGGGACCTGGGGATCCCCTGGAATTACAGCTCATTTTCAGACTACAAAAATTAGTTTCCCTGAAGAAAATGGATGTTCTGGAGGGTGGATTCTATGGCATTGTACCCCACTGAGGTCCCAGTCCTCCCCAGGCTCCATCCCCAAATCTCCAGGAGTTACCCAACCTGTATTGGGCAACCCCTCCCCCCCATCCCCCAGAGGTGGACAGGGGGAACCTGGCAATGTTTTAACAAGGGAGGGAGGAATGGGAGGCGAGTAGATGGGAGGGAGGGAGGGAGGGGAGAAATGAAAAGAAAGAAAATAGAAATCCCTCTCCATAATTTATCCAGGAGTTCAGGGGAGAGTTGTTCTTGAATGTATGCACTTAAACTCTTCGAGGTTTCACCTGCCCTCCTCCCCCCTCCCCCTGCACTGGCTGTGTGTGCAATTTCAGAGATTGTAAACTGCTGATTCCTGGCTTTCCTAATATCCTCTCTCTGTCAAGAGAAGGGGTGGAGCTCAACAAAGAACTCAGAAGAGTCTCCTCTCAGAGGAAATAAAGGGCTTTGGTTAAGTAGCAAACTCGGGAGTGGGAAAACAACAGCAGCAGCACAAGGGCACAGGAAAGGTGCCCGGGCACCCAGCCACCCAGAGATCCTCCATGGATGCCAGCCTCCCCCCGCCGACCTCTCTGCATGGCTCTGCAAGGCAAGCCTTGTATGTGTTGGGGAAACAGAAAAACAAGGGCGCAGGGCGCCCAGCCGTCCCAAGACCGGCAATCCTCCATAGATGCCGGCCTCCCCTCCAACCTCCTCGCATGGCTCTCTGCAAGGCAAGCCATGCAGGGAGTGGGAAAACAACAGCAGTGGCACGAGGCTGCAGGAAAGGTGCCCAAGAGTCCAGCCGCCCCAAGGAGGGCAATCCTCCATGGATGCCGGCCTCTCCCCCACTTCCCCCACCTCCTGACCTCCCTGCATGGCTCTGCAAGGCAAGCCCTGCAGGGAGAGAGGGAAAAACCTAGAAGAACAAGGGTGCAGGGTGCCCAGCCTCCCCGAGGCCAGCAATCCTCCAAGGATATCGCCCCCACCTCCTCTCATGGCTCTCTGCAAGGCAAGCTTTGCAGGGAGCGGGAAAACAATAGCAGCGGCACATGGCCACAGGAAAGGTGCTCGGACACCCAGCCACCCAGAGGCTGGCCTTAGCCAGCCAGCCTGGGCACTCTCTGCCTAGTGCCCACCACCCCACCCCTGAAAACATCCCCCCACCCTTGCTGGAGCCCCAGGACAGCTCCTTACCTTTCTGTGCGGGAAAGCTGAAAGCACTGAAAACATGTGCAGCCCCCAGTTCCACCAGGTTCAGTTGAGGGTTTCTGGGAGCTGGGGTGGGGCTTAGCTTTCAGGAAGCAAGCCCTGAGTTTCCTGCCATCCCACCTGAAGTCATTGTTTGAAACCCTCAGCTTTCAAAATGGGTTGGGGATGGCGTGGGGTGGTGTTGGCAAGGCTTGTGAGCCTGGTTGCCCGGGGGGCTCAGTCACCCCTGGAAAATTTCGGGGGTAGCCTCAGCCCCTCAAGCCCCCTGAAGTTGACACCTATGGTTGAAGGGGGAAATGTGGAGTGCGCAAAGCGGGGTGGGGGAGGAGGAAGGCTTTATCGCATTGTTAGCGAGGCGGCCTTATTGCATCAACACAGACGCTGTTTTGTCTCAGGCAAGCAGGATGGTTTAGACTGTGCTGCATCGCCCCGTTCCCTTTGATTAAATTCTGTCTGCGACTCCAAAGTCGCTGAGGTTTCTTAAAAACCCTCTTTTGCTTGAAATAGAACATTATTTGATTTGGCTTCGGTTCATCTTCAGGACAGAGGAATCTAGTCTTTCAACACATGTTAAACAGATTGTATTTTATCCCGGAAAATTAAATCTACAAGATGAAGATTTCCAGGCCTCAAATATTGTACAAACATTTTTACCGCTTCCCAGAACTCATTCTCAAGATGAGGGGGGAAAAAGTTACCCTTCCTCTGCAGGGGTAAGGAATGCTCAAAAGGATCTGTCTTTAATTTTGGCTATACTTTTCTTTTTTTTTACAAGGAGTTTCATGTGCCTGAAATGTATACACATCACCTGGCAGTGGAAAAGCAAAAAACTGGACTTCCATGGGTTAGATGGGACAGAAGGCCAATGAGAAGAATCTCTTCACAATCCTTCTCACGATCTCTGTATCCAGTAGGGATGCCAGCTCTGGGCTGGGAAGTACCTGCAGATTTGGGGGGTGGAGTCTGAGGAGGGTGGGGCTTGGGGAGGGGAGGGACTGTGGGATACTGTCACTCTGAAGGCAAGAGGATCTGGGAGGGAATTCTCTGTCACTCAGGAACACTTGGCAGTTGGCCCCACCCTCCTCTCATCCGTTAGATGTTGAGCCTCTTTGACCTTTGCTTGTCTTCTCTTTTTCATCTTATATAGGACCTCTCTTCTTCTCCTCTCTTACCTGGGCGTGGAGCTGTAGCAACTTAACCTTTCTGAAGTTAATCCATTCACAGTAAGTTAAATGTACCTACATGAAATATGTCATGTAAAATGTGCCTCTGTTTTTCTACGTGAAATTTCTTTCTCTTGTTACCATTGGAGTCAGACGATCTTTGCAATTTGTTTGAACAGCATTCTTCCTTAATCAGGAAACGTGGAGGATCGGGGATATACTGCATAAATATTCTGTGCTTCCAAGGCAAATGATTTTGTTTGACATTTAACCCAACAGGGACTGTGGCAGGGGTATAATGCCATAGAGTCCACCCTCCAAAGCAGCCATTTTCTCCAGAGGAATCAATCTTGGTCAACTGGAAGTCACTTATAATAGAGGGAGATCTCCAGATGCCACCTGGAGGTTGGCAACCCTAGTGTTCAAGCATGCACATTTACTGAAAGATGATTTGCTGAGTTATTGACAATGCTTGTATAAATGAAGGTGGCGGGATGAAAAGTGCCACACCCTGGTCAACAGTCAGCACAAGAATCACATGAATGGGGGGGAATAGGATGAAAATCATAACACCTAAAAATGCACTTAGCCTCTGCCACAAACTGATTTATTATTTGCAGCTGTTTTTTAATATTTAATATTTAAAGCTTCTTGATGAGTTTGATTAAAAATTCCCAAAATAAGGTTCACGAAAAACCATAATACATATTGAAACCTGCCACATAAAAGATGAAGGAACAAAAAACTAACGACGACTCCAGAAACTAGCAGAAAAGATAAAACAAGTGGTAGCAGCACTGAATTATACACTGAAGAGTCAAGGGGTTTGGACTCCAGCTAGATTCAAGTCCAGAACCACGTTAGAGACCAACAAAATTCCCCCGAAGCTCTCCAGAAGAGAACCATTTTGATCTGACATTCCAAAAACAGTAGACAGGGAGGTAGGCGTCCTTAAAGAGGAAGCTATGCTTCAAAATCTGTAAATGTATATATTTATATCTATCCATCTATACCACTTGTTCATTAAGAAACTCAGAGACCATTTATGTCTTTTTAATTTATTTTCATTTATGGTCTGCCATTCTCACTAGAACTCCGGGTGAATTAAAAATACATAGCAAGAAGAATATGTAGTTTTTGGATATCATGCATGTATATACATGCATCCATGTACATACCTCTGGGTGTGTTCAGACGGATCTTTTGATCTGCCATAGGAACGACTCCTTGCGGATCAAAAATGCACGACCAGACAGAAACATCTGCAAAATATTCCAGTCCCATAGGCATCCCGTTCTGCTGTGCCTCCAATCCTGATTTAAAAAGTAGCAGTTTCAATGTAGGGTTTTCGCTTACCCGCGCAACAACTGCAGACTTTCTTCTGTCTGGTCACTCCATTAGCGCGCAATGCTCCCGTCGGCTCGGTCTGACGTCAGACTGAGCCGACGGGGGCGCGATTTTTAAAAATTGAAACCCCATGTGCGCTTTAACGAGGAAACGCATTCACCGATAAGCGCTACGAGGAATGTAATATTCATGCTTATTTCTTTTAGGGACAAGATGTTACCGCGATGGGAGATGGAGGGGGGAAGGACTGTTCTAACTTGCAAAATAGTCCCTCCATTGATCATGATGGCAAGGGGAGGACCGGGACTTTGCTGAAAACCCTCCGCGATCGCCTCAGTTCTCCAAGGAGGCGCAACCTTGCCTATGCGAATGTACAAAACTTTTTTTAAAAAATCCTCGGTGGATGCCATGTAGACAAATCACGGTGGGAACAATGCGCGGTGAGGCTATTTCATGGGGGGCGTCTGGTCGTGCTAGGCTGGATTAAAAAAATCGGGATAAAATTTTAGGAGGGCTCATGGCGCGATTGACTGGCTGACTGAACGCAGCCTCTGAGAACCTGACTGAGCCACAATTTCTAGACACTTGTACAGTAAAAGATGTGTGTCCACACATGTTTAATATGGGTAAAATTGTGTTGTATCCCAACAGTTTTTCCACTGGCAAAACAGGGAGGCAGGGCCCCCTTTGGACCACTTGATAGAATTGTGGAACCCATTTCGATTGTGGAACCCATGTGGACAAACAGTATATGGGATGGTGGCTACACTGAGGAGGAGAATTGGAACAGACAGAAAAGAAAAGCTAGTAGGCGACAACCCACTGGTGTTTCCCAGTGTGTAAAGGTAAAGGTAAAGGTTCCCTTGCTCGAAAGCCAGTCGAATCCGACTCTAGGGTTGCGGTGCTCATCTCTGTTTCAAAGCCAAAGAGCCAGCGCTGTCCGAAGACGTTTCCGTGGTCATGTGGCCGGCATGACTAAACACCAAGGCGCACGGAACGCTGTTACCTTTCCAGTGTGTAGAGATTCTCTAAACTAACCGGTGAATAAAAGAACAAGTTTGAGTCCAGTGGTACCTTTAAATCTGGGTATAAGCTTTCGTGTGCACACACACCTCTTTTGGCGTGGCCTCTTTTGTTTGTTTTTGAAAGTCTCAGCACCAGAAACAGGAATACATGTACAGGTTTTGGGGGAAGAGGAGAGATCCTGACCTGAGCCAGAAGCACATTAGATAAAGCGATCCGGCAGAGTCGAAACGAATAAAAAGTCCTAGAGTTGCATCAGTAGCGGTTGTGTGCGAAGATCTCTCCAAACTTTGTGTCTCAAGTTTGCCTGGATGTCGAGAGCACTGAGGCGGTTAAGACAATGTCTGTGATTTATGTTTGCCCAAGAAAGCACTTTGATGACTCAGTGAAGAGGAATTTGGACTTAATTTGAGTAATGCTTGGACTAGATAGCTGCCCAGTCAATATGCAATTGAAACAAACAAGTAGAAAGTGAGAGAGCAGCAAATTCATTACTTGAGACTGAGAATCACAGGCGGAGAGTTCATCTGCTGAATCTGATATGCCAGACAAGACGTTTTAAGCTTTTCTCCCAATGTCTGTCTTAGTGCCTCTTAGGCGATTTCATTAATTCTTTGCTTCAACTAGATTTTCTCTCTCTTCCTCGCTTGATTTTTTTCTGTTATCTGTTGTGGTGTCATTGCAAGAATTACTGACATTGCAAGAATAGGTGAATTACAAGGGGGATGGAGACCCCTAAGTGTAGATGGTCTATTATGCTGGTTGATCTACTCAATTTGATTTCGCTCTGCAACAGGTGTTGCATGATTCTTCCAGCAAATGGTTTCATCCCAGGCACTGCATCAGTGTGAGTCATTCCAGATGTGAGGTTTGCAGATATGGAATTATGAGTGTGCACAGTAAAAAAAATGTTTTGTTTTGTTTTAAATCGGTATTTCCTGATGTTCCTAAATCCCGATGCATGCATGCACACAAAAGCTAATACCCTGAATAAAACTCTGTTGGTCTTAAAGGTCCCACTGGACTCAAACTTTGTTTTGCCACTTCTGAGTTCACTCAGGACATGGAGAAGGCATTTAAAGAGACTATGTTCTTTTAAAGTGTCTTTTCCCTCCATTGGAGACAATGGAGGATGGGGGAATCTTGTTCTGGGGCTCATAGAATTGGACCCCCTGGTCCAATCTTTTTGAAACTTGGAGGGTTTTTTGAGGAGAGGCACCAGCAGCTATGCTGAAAATTTGATTGATCTACCTCAAAAATACTCCCCCAGAGTTCTAGATACCCCCAGCTAGATTCTCCATTATAGCCCATCGGGACCATTGACTATAATGGTCCCCATAGGGTATAATTGAGAACTCCCTGCTTGGAGTTCACTCACAGTGTGGCTTCCAAAAAGCCACACTGCGAGTGAACTCCAAAGTGGCAAGTTCACCCAGAAGGTGTTTAAAGGGAAGGCAATCCTTCTAAACACCAGCTATCTGGCACCCCCAAAAATCCCAAATATTTTCAGGATTTTTGGGGGCAGCCATTTTTGGATAGTCGAATCAGTAGCCCACACGATAACCAGCTGAGTAAATAACCAATAAATACCTATAAGGTATACCGATAAGGTATTTATTGAGTATTTTTCCAGCTTGGTTTATATTGAGTGCACACCCCAGCATGGAATGGGAGGATGAGCAATGGAAGACCCATGCAAAAGTGTTGGGTTGAGGAATAAAAACTGAATGAATGGGCGGAAAATGAGAATCAAAATTAAATTCATAAACATGTCCATCTTGTTTCCTAATGTAACCCTGTAGCTTGAAGCCCATATCATCATCATCATCATCATCATCATCATCATCATCATCATCATCATCATCGTCACAGTCAGATATTTGACTGGTAGATGGTTTTCTGCATTTCTAGCCAAGTTCTTGGGAACTGCAGATGTATCTTTGCAGAATTCTTGCTATTCTAAGCAACATTAAGCTTCCTTTCCATGTATTCCCTCCACCTGATTGAGTACATATTTCACCTCTTTCATGAGATATGTGGAAATAAATGCCTTTAATTTGGGAGTGAGGTTTAGTAAGTTTTTGAAGAAATAAGCAGCGATTTGCAAAAGCTCATACCCTGCCACATTTTTTTTTAGTCTTTAAGGTGCTACTGGACTCTTGCTCTTTTCCACTGGTAAGTTTCCAGGAAGCTCTGTGACAAGCAGAAATTCAGCTACTGAAAGTATTCTCATCTCCCCATCCATGTGCCAAGCAAAGCTGAATTTGCTGAATTTCTAATTGCTGAATTCCTTCTTGCCTCCTGCTGGATATTTTTAAAATTGTATTTATTTATTAAATCATTTATATCCCTCTTTTCCTCTTGGTTGCAAGAGCCCTGCCCAAAACAAATAGATGACCTTGGAACAAGCTGAATAGTTCTGGGCCCTGCAATAGTTAAGATGGGGAAGGGGAGAGGAAGAGGAGATCCATGCAGTAAGGGTTGTTACGAGTGGCAGCAGGTAGATCCTCCTGGGACCAGAGTCACCAGACTGCCACCCAGGGCTTTTTTGGTAGAAAAAGCCCAGCAGGAACTCATTAGCATAATAGGCCACACCCAACAGCACAGCTCATTAGCATATTAGGCCACACCCTGACAGCACAGCTCATTGGGATATTAGGCCACACCCCCATGTTGCCAGAAGTGTGGTCATCCAGCCACACCCACCTTTTGCTTCTTATTCTGTTTACCTTGTTTGTTGTCAAAACCCAGGGCTTTTTTGTAGCAGGAACTGCTTTGCATATTAGACCACACACCCCTAATGTAGCCAGTCCTAATGAGTTTCTGCTGTTGGGTGTAGCCTATTATGGTAACGAGTTCCTGTTGGGCGTGGCCAACTCGGGAGCCAGCCGGAACTCCATTCCTGTGCATTCCTGCCCCAAAATAGCCCTGCTGCTACCTCTGTGTTCACACATGGAACAATAAAGGCTGGTGCTTGTCTGATCCTCATTAAGGGTCTCCATGGACATCAGAAGGATCCATAACAAATAAATGAAGACGACAAAGGAAATTCTAGAGCTAATGAAAGGTGACTTTCCCAAATCAAGCTTTGCAGGTGTTTGCATAACGTTGAATTGGAACTACCCAGTGTTTGGTAACATCTGCTCCCGTTATTAATCTCTGACAAATTTTGCTGCATTTTCTCCAGACTCAAACCATGCATTACAATTTACGGTGTCCAGTTTTGCATCAGTAAATGGATGTGATAAATCTTATTCTGGATTTCTTGGAGTGGGCTGGGAAACAAAATAGAGTGTAATCCTTGACAAAATACAACCTTGTCTTACAAACCTCTAAACATAATTTGGTGGGATTTCGGTGACAACAGCCAGACCATTCATTTCCCTGAAAGAATAATCCTCAAATTTACTCAGACCAAGAAATCAACCACTTGAATCAGGCGACAACATACGCTCAGGTGGGGCAGCTGTCAGGGCCCAAGGCATCTGACATGCTGGTGGTGGCGGGGCTATTGGGGGGCTGTGCCCCCTTCCTCAAAGGGCCAGCCCCCTTCCTCAAAGGCCCCCCGCTTCTTAAAGCCCCCTTCTTCCCAAAAGCATTTAAAGGATCCCTTTAAATGCTTTTAAGAAGAAGCGGGAGGTGGTGCCCACCCCTCTCCCTCCCTCCTGCAAGATTTAAAGAGCCCTCCAGCTGATCAGTGGGCCACATGCTCCCCGCCAATCAGCTGAAGGGCCCTTTAAAGCTTGTAGGAGGGGAGGGAGAATGGTGCGCGCCACCCCCTTCATTATGGCAAATAATGTCAGCCCCACCAGAAAAAAAATTGCCCCACAAGCCACAAAATCCTGGTTAATGGCCTGCTGACATGGCCCCACTGAGGCTGACTACCAGAACATACCATTTCCCTGCCTGCTCGCTTGTCAGCGCATCGCCATCCATGTGTCCAGCTGCACACACTGCTCAGTGCCATTGGGCAAAGGGCTGCAAGCCGTGCAGATGGCTGTGAGAAGGCTCGGCGGGAGGGCTTGTGAGCAGCGCAAGGAGGGTTGCACAGGCAGGTGGTGAGACACATGGGTGAGTGGGTGGGAAGGGAGCTCCTGGGAACTCTCTGCCCACATGCCCCAAATCTGGAAGCGTCCCTGAGTCGAATCTCCACAAATGGTAAAAGAAGCACAGATCATGCAAGGCCTGAAGTGATTTCATGCAACTGCTTTCAGTAACACGTCCGCAGATACCATGCCCTTGGAACCGAACATCTGACCTATCTGATGAAGTGAGCTCTGACTTATAAAAGCCTGTACTTGGGAAATTCTGCTGGTTGTTAAAAGTGCTACTGGACTAGAACGTATTTCTGCTAATTCAGGAGAACATGGCTGCCCACCTGAAACAAAGTTTTCCGCTGGCATTGTCATTTGAAGTCTCCTGTTCTTCCACTCAGGTGTACTGGCTAACTTCAGTCTGCTTACTGGTTCTCCGTAGTCTATTTTTGTGTGTGGTATTTGTGTGTGTGTATGCCTGTGCCTGGAAGTGATGGTGACCTCTAGTTACTCCTACTGGGGCATGGAGGACATTCAGAGAAGTGGCTTGATACTCTGCCTCTGCCCCCCAGCCCTGGTATTCTCAGGAGGTCTCCCATCCACATACTTGCCGGGGGTCAGCCCAGTTTAGCTTCCGAGATCTGATGAGATCGGGCTTGCCTGGGCTATCCAGGTCAGGGGAGATGTTCATAAGGTCTTGAGAACCTTACAGCTGAATGTATCAAAGACGGAAGAGCAAAATCCAAGCCCGGTAGCACTGTAAAGACCAGCACATTTCCCTCTGTTTTAATGACTCGTGTTTTTAATTGTCAGCTGCCTTGAGGGGGCATAGAAATATTCTAAACAAATCAATAAGGCATTGGTAGCGGTGGAAATGCCGTCAAGTTGCAGCCAACTTATGGTGACCCCATCAGGCTTTCAAGGCAAGAGATGGTTGGAGGTGGTTAACCGTTTCCTGCCTCTGCATAGTGACCCTGGAATTTCTTGTGCATGGTGCATAGTGACCCATCCCACTCACCAAGGCTGACCCTACTTCGATTCTAATCCAGTGAGATCAGGTTAGCCTGGGCCATCCATGTCAGGGGAAAGAAGGTGCCATTGGACTTGAATCTTGTTCTAACATTGCAGACTTAACATGGCTACTCGCCTGATACTATCAAAGATGCCACAAATGGTGAACACATGAATGCGTGAAGCTGCCATATACTGAATCAGACCCTTGGTCTATCCCTGAAAACCCGGTGTTTGAGCAGGTGATATGCAAGTCAGTCCACGGTGATTCACCTGCAATGGACAGTTTCACCTATGCAGACCTTCACCTCATTGAACAACTGATGAGTGTGCGGGGAAGACGGTTTGGTGTAATGGTTAGAGCACCCGACTTGGGACTCTTGGAGACCTAGGATCGAATCTACGTTCTGCCATGGAATCTCGTTGGAAGACCTTGGACCAGTCCCTCTCTCAACTTAACCTACCTTGTTGTGAGGATGAAATGAGGGAGGGGGAAATAATGCTGTGAACTGCTTCAGGTGGGTGCCCACTGGGAAGAAGAGTGGAGTATAAATATGTAAATAAACAAATGGTTGAACAGGACTCAGCTTCTTCACCTGGCAAGCCAATTCCTAACAGGGGTGCTGCAAATTTTGCCATAAATGTGGGTGAAAGTAAAACTTGCCATGTTTGAAAGTGTCAGCTAGACACGAGCTGATCTCCTAGCCTGTCTGTGCCTTGAGTCGCAGTGAGAAAAGCAGATTATAAGTGACTTAAATAAGACAGACACATACCCACTGGACAGCTTTGCATCAGCTTTTTGCAAAACTGTACCAGCGCAAAGATGCTGATTCAAACTGATTGACAGCTGATAGCATCGTCAAAGACTCCTTAGATGAACACAGAAGAAAAGTTGGGTTTTATTATAAGACAGCATTTATTTATGACTGATTTATATGATTTGTGACTGATTTAATTGCCTAGTTAAGTAGTTGCCTGCTGAGTGGAACAGTTACACCGTAAGGATGGGGGATCGTAGAACTCAGTTGGGCTCCCTGAGAGCATGTATGCGCAAAAAGCCAATTGCACTTTAGTACATGGTTGGGAAGGAATACAGTGAATGAACTTTGCAAACAGCTGTGGACAGGCCGACGAACAGCCTGACCAGTCAATGAAAACCATCTTATTGTTTGCGACTGGTGAACAGGATGTGAATGTAGGATTGATAGACCAAGACTGGCAGCTGGCACGATGGATTGGGGGGGACGACATTTAGGGGTGCAACACTGGCAATGTCAGAGATGTTGGTGATGTTGCTATGTCACTTTTGGGCACAACCTGGAAGTGACAAAGGGTAGCTCTAGGAATTGCTAGAAACACTACGGTTTGCCACTCAGCGCTCTCACAGTCAATGGAGCTTGCCAGCAAGAGGCCTCCAACTACAGTGGCATGCCTGGCATTGCCTACATGAGTCTAACTGGCAGGTGTTCAAGCATCCCTGGTTTGTGCTCATTTGAATAAATTGGAAGGGATTCAAAATTCAAATTTTTGCATTTTGCCCCCCACCCCATTTGGGATTGTACCTGGGCTTCCGTGGAGTTTGCGCCTTGTCCAATATTGGTGTTTTAGACTCCACCTCAAGAGCCCGTGTGTCTGCCAATCTCTTTCCATCTCACTGTTACCCAATGTAGAGGGAGAGGCAGAATGAATAATGTCAACAAGAGGAGAGTTAAAAGCTTGAGGGCTACATGTGGACCACAAGCTCTGGGAAAGAATCTGAAGCCAGGATGTTGAGGATATAGTAATAATAGCCAATTGGCCTTCTGAATCCACAAGTCTTTAATAGCCACTCTTCTAGGAAGTCCTGCTTCTTCTCATTTCCTTTCTCGTTTCTGTTACCCTGTAAATGACTTCCTTAAAGTAATTTTCTTAGAATTTTCACCGATGGCTGTGTAAGAGCCGGAGAATAAATAAGGATGCTCTGAAAGTGAACTCCTCGCTCTTCAGGGTTGTGCCATGAGGCATAGTCACAAGTCTGACAAATCTCCACGTGAGACCATCTTCTGAGTTAGTCTTGACTTTGGGGGCTGATCTGAAAAGGAATTTGGGGAAATTGTTTTTTTTCCTCAGTGGCATTAATTTTTATTTAAAGATGGTTGTGACACAGAGGCATAGGTTTGCCATAGGGTTACCTGCAATAGCGGGGGGGACAGGGGACCTGGTCCTGGTCCGGGAGTTTCACGTGCATGTGAAGTGTGTGTGTGCTGCAATTACGTCACCCAGAAGCTGGGCACGTAATCACACTGGGCATGTCACAGGGGATGCTCTAGCAATTGCCCTAAAAAACTCTATGGTACCATGGAGTTTTTAGGGTGATTGCTAGAGTGTCACCCTGTGACGTGCCCAGGGTGATTATGTAACTTCTGGGTGATGTCATCGCACTGGGCACGTCAGCCTGATCTGGCCACTTCGGGGGTGGGGTTTCCCCGCCGGTTGGATCCAGACTGGCAGATTGGGGGTCCTTTCAGCAGGGGAATCCCCGCACCTCGGGGGACTTGGCAGCCCTACAGAGGCAGGCAATGGAAAACCAACTCTGAATGTCTCTTGCCTTGAAAACCCTGTGGAGCTGCCATAAGTCAGCTGTGAATTGACGGCACTTTCTGACACTACCAGTGTACCTTTCTACTTTGTGTTTACTTACCTTTCCTAGTAAATTCATTCTTTCAAGAGAATTGTAGGTTACTTCACGCCTCAGGAATGAAGGACCAAACATGCACTGCAGGTCAACAAGGGTTGCAAGCCCCCAAAGTTTTCTGGGATGGGACATAGGGAGGGTTATTCTGACCTGGAAGTGGCATCACTTCTGGTCAACTCTGTAGGAATTTGCACAGATCTCTATGATAAAAATTGGGGATTCCTAGAGCATAACCCCCCCTCACCTCATACTGCTTCTTAATAGTTTTAAGCAGATTACTATAATATAAAGAACTAGACTGAATTTGAATGGCTGAGAAAATCTATCACAAATGCATAAAATTCCACAACTGAAAGAATGATAGATTCTCTTCTGATAAAAGAGGTAACGTACATCTCCATATAACCTATGTTTTGGAGCAAAGGAAGAATTAAAAGGTTTCTAGCCTCAGAAGCATAATTACATTCAAAGGTCACATGATACAGAATGTCTACACTACCTGCCCTGCAGTTGCATACTCTATCAGACACCTTCCTTGCAAAACTCTATGTGGAGAAGAAGAAGAAGAAGAAGAAGAAGAAGAAGAAGAAGAAGAAGAAGAAGAAGAAGAAGAAGAAGAAGAAGAAGAAGAAGAAGAAGAAGAAGAGAGATTGGATTTATACCCCACCCTTCACTATCCAAAGGAGTCTCAGAGCAGCTTACAAACTCCTTTCCCTTCCCTTCCCCTCCCTACAACAGACACCCTGTGAGGTAGGTGGGGCTGAGAGAGCTCTGACAGAAACTGCTCTTTTTCAAGAACAGCTGTGTCAGAACTATGGCTTGCCCAAGGTCATCCAGCAGGTGCAAGTGGAGGAGCGGGGAATCAAACCCAGTTCTCCCAGATTAGAGTCCACGCACTTAACCACTACACCAAACTGAAAGCTGGCCAGATGGAAGAATACCAGCAAATCGAGTAGAACAAACACATGGTGCCTGTAGCATAACTTGATGATTAATATCACTTACGGTTCAGATTCCAGTCCTCCCCCCTTTTTGCTCTCACCAGGAACATCAGTGGCAGCAGGAAAGCAAGCATGGCAGCAGGGGCCTCCCCACTAGAAATGGGTAAGTGATAACTGAGTTCAGTAGAGATACAGACAGGCCCATAGCCAGGATTTTTTAAATTCAGGGGGCCTTTAAATAAGTCGGGGGCCACCCCAAGGGAGGCCACAAATAAAATAAAAAAATGGAAGTTGGGAGTAAGTCAGGGGGCCAGGCCCTGAGATGTCCCACTGTAGCTATGGGCCTCGGTACAGGCAGGTTTGTACCAGGAAGCTCCCTCCCTCCTCCTAGACTAGTCCAGTAGCCTGTCCCTTTGGCTTTTTCCTCATCTAGTGAAGGAGTCCTCTTTTGCATGATCTTAGATTCCCCAGGACGAGTCCATGGCTGTTAAACCAATTTAAGTACGTAACAATGCAACTGTAAGCAAATTTACACCCTTGTAATCCTGTGTAAATCAAGTGGATCACCCTGCTTAGGACTGCAGTGTAAAGATTTTATTAAGGGGCAGATGTTCCAAGCAATGCACAGTCCTTCACCTGTGGAAATTCTGTTCTATGGCTGCATCTGTGGATATTGCGCTATTATTGCTCTGGAGCAAGCATTTGCAACGGGACATCCAGTGGCAATCAATTGTTATAGTGCAGCAATAACACAATAGGCAGCGATGTATAGATGAAGCCTACATTTGGTATGGTACTTGTGAGCAGTGTTCCCTCTAAGATGAGTGAGCCTCTGGCTCACAGATTTTTATCTTTTTCGCACAAGGAGCTGCACCGCCGTCACGCCTCCCTTTGCCCCGTTTCCATTGGTCAATTTCCCACTCGAAGCCGCGCGGCCACATTTTGACCTGTGGCTTTGCCCGATTTCCCCCATGGTTTTGTGATCCTGTTTTTTTGAGGATCACGAAACCGGAGGGAGAATCGGGCAAAGCTGCGGCTCAAAATGCAGCCGCGTGACTTCAAGTGGGAAATTGACCAATGGAAACGGGGCAAAGGGAGGCATGACAGCGGCACAGCTCCTTCTGCGAAATTGGCCTTTGTGTCTCTTTCATTAAGCCATGTTCTGAGCTCTGAAACTCTCCCCCCATGGAGAAACGACGGCTGAGGGGTGACATGATTGAGGTTTATAAGATTATGAATGGGATTGAGCAAGCTGAGAAAGAAGTACTTTTCTCCCTTTCTCACAATACAAGAACTCGTGGGCACTCCATGAAATTGCTGAGCAGTCGGGTTAGAACAGATAAAAGGAAGTCCTTCTTCACCCAAAGAGTGATTAACACATGGAATTCACTGCCACAGGAGGTGGTGGCAGCTACAAGCGTGGACAGTTTCAAGAGGGAATTAGATAAACATATGGAGCAGAAGTCCATCAGTGGCTATTAGCCACAGGGTATAGATGGGAACGCTCAGTCGGGGGCAGGTGATGCACTCTATTTTTGGTGCTGGAGGGGGCAGTAGTGGGAGGGCTTCTAGTGTCCTGGCCCCACTGCTGGACCTCCTGATGGCACCTGGTATATTTTGGCCACTGTGTGACAGAGTGTTGGACTAGATGGGCCATTGGCCTGATTCAGCATTGGCTTCTCTTATGTTCTTAAGTTCGTCTGTCCCCTTCTGTTGCCATTTTCTGCCAGAGAGAGAGGACTTCTTTGTCTTGTCTGGGATTCCCTCAGTGATCTCGCTTTCCTTTCCTATGTTTTAATTGTTGCTTTTATGTTTTTGTAGGACTGTGGTCACATGCGCTAAATAATCCACTTTCAATCCACTTTCCAGCTGGATTTTGCCAGTTCACACAGTAAAAATCCAGCTGGACAGTGCACTGAAAGTGGATTGAAAGTGAGTTATTTAGTGTGTGTGATCGCAGTATTTAGCTCTGGTTTTGTTTAAATGATATGTTTTAGTTTTAGTTTTAAGAGGTTTTAAGACATGTTTTTGAAGGGGCTGCAGTGTCTCAGTGATTAAGATGCTGAACTGCAAACTGGAAGGTCAGTAGTTCAGCAGTTCGAGACCCAGGGTGCCGCATGATGGAGTGAGCTCCCATCTCTGGTCCCAGCTCCTGCCAGTCTAGCAATTTGAAAGCAAGAAATTGCAAGTAGATAAATAGGTAGATAAATAGGTAGTGCTTCAGTGGGAAGGGAACAGTGTTCCATGTTGCCGGCCACATGACCATGGAGATGTCTTTGGACAGCGCTGGCTCTTCAGTTTGGAAACGGAGATGAGCACCGCCCCCTAGAATCGGATTCGACTGGCCTTCAAGCAAGGGAAACCTTTACCTTTAAGATATATTTTTTTATGATGTGCTTTAAATTTTTGACCACCTTGGTGTCCCTCATGCAAGCAGAAAGGCGGGGTATAAATTTTAGAAATAAAATAAAGTAATAAATCAGTTCTGTGGAGATGGGGCAAAGGTTCATGTTCTTCTAAAAACTCCTCATTCCTGACTCCAAGGACAGACTTTCTGGGAAGTGGGCTAGACAGGTCTGCATGCCAGCCCACCCCCAGATCCACATATAAAAGAGAATATTATATAGTGTAAAAGAAGCAGGCCTGTTATCTCATGGAGGCAGCAGCAGCAGCTGCAACAGCAGCTCAGGCCGAAAGTCTTCAGGCCCTACAGACTTTGTCATAACAACCAGAGCCGTTTAAGCTAGTCACAGAGCTATGCTCCATAGGTCACCCAGGTGAAATCTAGAGACGGTGGGAACTGGAATAGTCACCCACGCCAGTTCCTAGCCTGATGATTTTCAAATTGCTAGTTTGCTTCATTGCACTGGGAAGAAGGCATTGGGGATTTATAAAAAAAATATGCAGAGTGTTTCTCCGTGCCCTGCACATAAACCACCTCTGCAGAAACTCTCAAACAGTATAAGAAGCAGCCAGGGGTTCACACACCAAGCTTCACTATCAGCAGAGATGTCAGAAGTCTCTCGGTGACAGAGGCAAAGTGCCCCTGCTGTTTCTTCAGGCAAGAGAAAAAGAATACCCACGAAGATCCATCTTGGATGGGCCCCGGCAACCATCATGGAAAAGAGGGAAGAACCATGATCATATGTGCTAAAATCCCAGGATCAACAGGAGAAACAGAAGGTTCCTGGTGAAAGACCACACTCCCATACTTCGGTCACCTCAGCCCTGTAGTTCATAGAATTATAGAATCATAGAGTTGGACCTCCAGGGTCATCTAGCCCGACCCCCTGCACAATGCAGGACATTCACAACTATCTCCCCCCACACACACACCCTGCTCCATGCCCAGAAGATGGCAGAAAAACCTCCAGGATTCCTGGCCAAACCAGCCTGGAGAAAAATTACTTCCTGACCCCAAAGTGGCAACCAGAATTTCCCCGGGTGTGTATAAGCAAGGGCCACGAGAACAAAGTTCTGATGCAACCCTTCCTGCCCTCCCTCTCATGATCTGCCTAAGTTCGCAGAATCAGCATTGCTGTCAGGTGGCCATCTAGCCTCTGTTCCAAAACCTCCAGAGAAGGAGTTGTTCAAAGAATGCCCATCAGGTGTGATTCCTGATTCTGAAAAAAACAGAAGTGGGCCAAGGAAACAAAGAATTTTTAGGAAGCTCCCAAGGGAACCGTGTGGGAACAAGGAGCACTTGAATGGTAGGCTGTCTTCTCACTTCCCAGACCATATCATGAGTCAGCCTCCAACACCCTACTCTCCCAGTGATTCACATACTACCTACCTCTATCTACTCTACATGCTGTGAATGATGTGGTATTCTAGCTGTCAGCTCTGATGGGAAAGGTTTAGAGTACGGAAGAGGGATGTGATATATGTGTATGTTTCAGGAATGGTCACTTCCCGCCCTTCCTTAATCTCTCTGTCAGCATTGTTCTAGGCTGTGGTGCGATGGAACTGAAGGTTAAGAAATTGATGGACTGAATAAACTCTAAGAATACTTTCTGGGAGCGGTTCTGCAGAGGTAATTGCATGCTTCCCACATGAACGGTCATGTAAGTTAGGCTAGATTCAGGTGGGTAGCTGTGTTGGTCTGAAGCAATAGAACAAAGTTTGAGCCAATGGCACCTTTTAAGACCAACAAAGTTTAAGTCTGGGCGTAAGCTTTCATATGCAGTCTTAAAGGTGCCACTGGGCTCAAACTTTGTTCTATAAATTAGGATGTTTGCCCTTTCTGCTGCTGCAGCATACTGGGTTGACATTTTCTTTGAGCTATGCACTATGACCCCAAGGTCTCTGTGGTTTTGAACGTGGGGCCTGGCTAGATCTGGCTGAGCCTGCTCCAATATTTAAGAGCTCAGTCGGACTCTGGAAGTGGTTGGAATAAGTTGTCTATCTCGGAGCTAGATGAAGTTCTGCAGTTTTTCTCCAGCGGAACTGGAGTACTGAGCACCCTTGTGGGTTATGACTCCTCCCTTAGGATCTCCTGCTCTGTGCACTCAGCAGAGACAGAATAGTATCTCTAAATTATTACATCTTCCCTCTTAACTCTCTAAAGAATATTGGTTACATCACTCTGGAGGGAATCTTCTTTAATTCCCCATGTCCCTCAGGTCATGAACAAGTCTCTAGGGACCAAGTCGGACGTGACAGGAGCCTATCTATGTGAGAGCCAATTTGGTGTAGTGGTTAAGAGCACAGACTCTAATCTGAGAGAACCTGGTTTGATTCTCCACTTCTCCACATTCAGCTGCTGGAGTGACAAGTTCTCCTAGAGCTGTTCTCTCATGAGCAGTTCCCTCAGAGCTCTCTAAGCCCCAGCTACCTCAAAGGGTGTTGTACGGAGAGGAAGAGAAGGAGATTGTAGGCTGCTCTGGGACTACAAGTGAAGGGTGAGGTATAAATCCAATTTCTCCTCCTCCTCCTCCTCCTTCTCCTGTATCTGTCCATGAAGCAATTTTTCCCACCAGGGCTGTAGTACCAGAAGTGAGCCAACCTGGAAAAAAAAGGACTCAGGCAATGGAGTGTGACAGGGTAAGGAAGGAGAAGAAGAGAGATTTGCCCACTCAGTTATGTGCTTTAGCCAGGGGTCATTTCGTAGAAAAAGAGGTGCAGGAGCTCATTAGCATAACTCATTAGCACAACTTATTTGCATATGCCACACCCCCTGACATCACCCAAAGTGTGTCAGAAGGCAACACCCACCACTCAGGCTCCACTCTTAGAGACTGTCTTTCCACCCTGGGGGCTGTCATTCCAGTCACAGAGTAGCTTATCTGGGCCCAGGAGGAATGCTACATGTGCTGCTTTGCGCTCCTGCTGGGAGCTGGGGGCGGGGCTTTCCACTGGCTGTGCTTCTAACAGCCGGAGCTCCACTCCTGTGTGCTCCTGCTCCAAATGACCCCTGTGCTTTACACATGAATGGGTGGGCACATGAGTAAACATGCATGGATGTCCCACTCCGCTATCGTTTGGGTCTATGTCTTTCAAAAGTTCTTGCAGGGTGTTGAAGTTCCAGTGGCACTTAGGGTTTTCTTCATTTTGTTTACAATCTTCACTGAGCCATATTTCTCCTGTGAAGATAGTTTCAGAGGGTAGCCATATTGGTTTACAGTAGAACAGCCCTATTTAAGTCCAGTACACCTTAAAAACCAACAAGATCTTTGGGGGTATAAGCTTTCAAGAGCCCAGGCTCCCTTTGTCAGGTGTCTACTGGTACTATTTGCACTTGAATCCACATTTCTGGGTTTCCACTCTTGTCTTTTGTCTGCCTCGGGGCGACTGGATCAAGGACCCTATTTAGGCCCTCGCCTCAAGCGCAGAGCTCTTTTCTCCTTTCAGAGTCAGATTTATGGTTCTGGAGAGGACATCCACAGCACATTTGCATGCAGCTGCTCTGCAGTGATGCTCAAATCATAAGTTGAATCCTGGAGGTGGAGGAGAAAAAGGAGAAGGAGGAGGAAGGGGAGGGGAAGGAGAAGATGGAGACAGAAAAGAAGAAGAGGAAGAAGAAGAGATGGATTTATACCCCAGTTTGGTGTAGTGGTTAAGTGCGCGGACTCTTATCTGGGAGAACCGGGTTTAATTCCCCACTCCTCCACTTGCACCTGCTGATGTGACCTTGGGTCAGTCACAAGCTCTGGCATGGCTGTGGGGAGGGGAAGGGAAAGGAGTTTGTAAGCCGCTCTGAGACACCTTTGGGCAGTGAAGGGCGGGGTATAAATCCAAACTCTTCTTCTTCTTCTTCCCTCAGAGTCCCAGAGTGGCTTACAATCACCTTCCCTTCCTCTCACCACAACAGACACCCTGTGGGGCTGAGAGTTCGGAGAGAACTGTGACTGACCCAGGGTCATCTAGCTGGCTTCATGTGGAGGAGGAATAAGGAATCAAACCTGGTTCTACAGATTAGAGCCTGCCACTCTCAACCACTACACCAAGGCGGCTCTGAGTTGTTCAGCAGTTTGTGAAACAATGTGATGAAGGCGTTGTGATTGGTTTCCACCTGACATATCTCACCATAGATTTATTGATGAGAGCATTTACAAACAAACAAGATTTCCCGCAAGCATTGCTCAGTCTGTGCATATCTTGTTTCTGCATCAGTCATTGACTTGGACTCATATGCTGCTGGTCGCCAGCTGTTGTCATGTGTCTGCAGAATTACTGCTGGTAACCCAGACTGTGATGTGCTGAAATTTTGATTAGCTTGGTGGTAGCGGAAAGTGCCATCAAGTTGCCATGGACTTATGGTGACCCCGTAGGGTTTCCAAGGCAAGAGACAAACAGAGGTGGTTTGCCATTTACTTAATCTGTGTAGCTATCCTGAATTTTGTTGCTGTAGACTTTCCGGGTTGTGTGGCCGTGGTCTTGGCATTGTCGGACCTGATGTTTCATCAGTAGCTGTGACTGGCATCCTCAGAGGTATAACACAGAAAGATCGAGTACTCTCTGTGTCAAGATGAGCAGAAAAATGATAGGCAAGTAATTTATTTCTACCTTGGCAGGTGGGATAGGGCTGAGTCAATTAACTTGTGTAGTTCTCCAGCCCTACCCCACCTTCCAGGGTAGAAATAAATTACTTGCCTACCATTTTTCCGCTCACCTTGACATAGAGAGTACTCCATCTTTCTGTGTTATACCTCTGCGGATGCCAGTCACAGCTACTGGCGAAACGTCAGGTCCTACAATGCCAAGACCATGGCCACACAACCCAGAAAATCTACAGCAACTAACGAACTCCGGCCTTGAAAGCCTTTGACAACATATCCTGAATTTTGTTGGTAGCCTCCCATCTAAGTACTAATCAGCTAATTAGTACTAATCAGAAGTACTTAGCTTCTGAGATCTGATGAGATCGGTCTAGCTTAGGCCTTACAGGTCAGGGCTTCATAGACTTACCTGTAGTGATATAATTTAAAGATGTTCCCTTATACAATGGCATTAAGGAGCTGGTAATTTGTGGACTTACCTTGGACCATTGTCAATCAGGCTTTAGGCCTGGCTTTGGGACCAAGACAGAATTGGTCACTTTGGTTGACAATCTTCATGTAAAGAAGATGAAGAGTTGGATATATACCCCACGCTTCACTTGGTCTCAGAGCGGCTTATAATCTCCTTTCCCTTCCCCTCCCCACAATAGACACCCTGTGAGGCAGGTGGGGCTGAGAGCTCTGAGAGAAGTGCTCTTGAGAGAACAGATCTGAGTGAACTGTGACTGACCCAAGATCACCCAGCTGGCTGTACGTGGAGGAGTGGGCAACCAAACCCGGTTCTCCAGATTACAGTCCGCCACTCTTAACCACGCCAAACTGGCTCTGGGTGAAGCTATGTTGGGTGAAGGTATGCTGGCCGTGTTGATCCTTCTGGATCTATCAGCAGCCTTTGATACAGTTGACCATTTGGTCCTGATCGACCGCCATACCTCCCTGGGGGGAAGGGGCACTCCCCTTAGTTGGTTCTCCTCATTCCTCCAGGTATGCTTTCAGAGGGTTGCTATTGGGGAGGAGAGGTCTTTCCAACAAGAGCTGAATTGTGAGATCCCACAGGGTTCGATCCTCTCTCTGATGTTATATATCATATATATGTACCCTCTTGCCAAGATCATTAGAAGGTTTGGAGTTGGGTGCCACCAATATGCTGATGACACTCAGCTCTTCTTCCTGCTGGCTTGCAGCTGTAAGTTGCTGTGAGACCCTTTGGGTGAGCAGTGACTAAAAAATCCAGTAAATAAATAAATGTATGATTTCACTGTGTTCTGGAGCAAAGCTTAGAGACTGCTGTACAAGATGTTTTAGTTACTGAATATTAAAGTTGTTTTAAGCCATTTATTATTCAGTTAGTCTCTACTTGTCCTACCTTCTCTACATTAGTTACCAATTAATTCCTGGGTTCAATTCAACATATGTTGTATTATTAAATGTAAAACCATTCATAGCCTAGGACCTCCATATATACTGGACCGCCTTTCTCAGTGTGCTCCGCTGAATCAGCCTAAGTAAAGATTTCTGAAGGTGCCATCCTGCAAATGGGTAAGATGAGCAGCTGCCCATATCCAAGCATTCACTCTTGTGGTTCCCACTTTTTGGAAGGCCTAACAAGGAAGTCCAGAAGACCTCTAGGGTTGCCAACCTCCAGCTAAGGCCTGGCGATCTCCCAGAATTGCAACTGGCTTCCAGACTACAGAGATCAGTTCCCCTGGAGAAAATGGCTGGTTTGGAGGGTGGCCCCTATGGTATTATACCTTGCTGAGGTCTCTCCTTTCCTGAAACCCCACCCTCCCTTGGCTCCACCCCAAATTTCCAGGAATTTCTCAACCCAATGTTGGCAAGCCTATCCCCTACACTTCTGTCATTCTGCAGAATGAGTTAGATGGACTATTTCAGCAGGGCATTTTTAGGGTTGTATAAAGGGAATTCATCAGGAGGGGGCTTTCATAAAGGGAATAGGGTTAGGGTTGCCAGGTCCCACTTAGCAACTGATGGGGGAGGGGAAGACTTATTAGGAGCAGCAGGGAGGCCCATTCAACATACAGTGATGTGTCTACATCACTGCCCACATGACCAAAAATTAAACATCATCACATTGAGGATGGGGCAAAACTCTGGTGTTTGGCTTCTACCATAGAGCTTTTGGCCAAATATCAGTGTCACCTCAATGCCCTGGATGTGATGATGTCACTTCCGGGTCACGTGGGCACTGACGTAGACACGTTGCTGCATGTTGGATGGCTCTCCCTCTTCTGGGGGGTAAATTCCCCCTCATGGCCAGCTGATTGGAGGTGGGGCCTGTCAGCGGGGGACCACCACCTCCACTGGGGAGGGGGGGCTCTCTGGGAATGCTAAATGAGGTTGTTCGCCTTTGGAAGTCTCATTAGCTTCATTAATGCTTTATGTGACAAGATGTGAACAATCTGTGTCTTTCACTTTATTATGGGTCTTAAAAAGAAGCCATAAACAAATGAGAGAGTGAGTTATTTGAATAAGTAGAAAAGATGAAGAGGTTTTATCACTGTGGTTGGCTCCACTAATTTTGATATCTGGGAAGATTTCATCTTATCGTTCCTATCCTCTTTAGCACAAGGGCTCTGCAAAGGAGTGTCTCTAAATTATTGGGGCTAATCGCAGTTGAACTTGGGTCAACTGGCTGTGTTGTAGAAGAAAGCAGGCTAGGAACAAAATAAAGTGCCATCTACTGAACAAGAACAGTGGTCCCTCTGGTCCAGCAGTGTAACCAATCATGGCGGCTGTAGTTCTGCCAGGTTGCAGGCAGAGGTATTTGCCAGCTCTGTTATTGCAGATCTTTAACTGGACACCTGAACACATGAAGCTGCCTTACACTGAATTAGACCTTTGGTCCATCCAAGTCAGCATTATCTACTCTGCCAGGGACTCAGGCAGAGGTCTTTCACATCACATTGCCAGTCAGAGTGGTTCCTCAGTGGAACAACCTTCCTCGGGAGGTGGTTGGCTCTCCTTCTTTGGAGGTTTTCAGACAGAGGCTAGATGGCCATCTGATGACAATGCTGGTTCTGTGAACTTAGGCAGATCATGAGAGGAAGGGCAGGAAGGGTTGTCTCAGTGCTTAGTTCTTGTGGCCCTTTCTTACACGCCCAGGGAAATACCGATCACCACTTTGGGGGTCTTGGAAGCAATTGTTCTCCAGGCCAGTTTGGCTGCAGATCCTAGAGATTTTTGTCATCTTCTGGGTGTGGAACAGCAGTCACTGGTGTGTGTGTGTGGGGGAGGTATTTGTGAATTTCTTGCATTGTGCAGGAGGTTGGACTAGATGACCTTCCAACTCTATGATTCTATAATTCTATGAGTTCCTTTAAACTGGAGATGCCAGGGGTTGAACCCTGGGCTTCTGCACACCAAGCAGATGCTCTGCCACTGAGCCATGGCCCCTTCCCAGCAGAGGTTGGCAAGGACCCATGACCTTCTACATGCAAGGACATGCTCCGCCATGAAGCCCCTTCCTATAAGTTTCCTTCCATCATGAAAATATGTGACAAGGTCAGAAGAGGCAATGTCAATTGGACAATACACTTTCTCGGACAAATTGCCCATATACCCAATGGATGGGTTGGTTTTCCTTGCCAGCATAGCAATTGCAGATTTAACAGATGTGTGTGTCAGGGAACTTAGTTTATTTACTATCCCCACCGATATTTTTTTCAGTCGCTTGCTTAGAGAACATTAATCTTGTGCAAATTTAATTCACTTACTTGACACAGCTTCAAATGATGATGCAGCCATTTGTACTGGACAGAGGGGAGGGGGGAAAGACATCTTCCCAACAGCTACTTTTCACAAAATGTGCACTACAGGCATTTCTATGGACGCGAGTTCTACGTGTACAATTTCCCAATTAATGTTGCATATTTGCATCGGGAGCCTAAAGCAAGGGATGCAATACAAATCAGAACATGGATGTGTGGACTCTATACACTTAGATGGGGGGGGGTCAAAAGGAAATCACAGTTGAGGAACACGCCTAGGTATGCTGAAATATGCCTGGCCCTACAGCATCCATTAGGGCTGAACCGGTCTTGTCCTTAAATACTCACTGAACTTTACTTATTTATACAATGTGTTAATGGCCTTTCTGTAAAAAAAAACACCGACGGTGATGTCCAGTGATCAATAACAGTAGGTAACTCAGACAATATCACAATAAAAACAGCGGTCAACGGTGGCCAAATTGAATCCATTTACAAGGCACCGGAGAATTTATTCGTTCATTCAATCGTTTCCTTTGTTTAGAGAATTTATATCCCATTTAATGGCACGCAGCCCTTAATGCATCTTATATGCATGTGTGCTGATATATACTTAACATGCATAGCAAGAGCCAAGGCGGTGTAATGTTTGGTGTTGTGTTAGGCCTGAGACCACCCCCCCCCCAGGTTCAAATACACGCTCACCGTGACAAAAAAAAAGCTCACGGTGACCTAGGAACAGTCAGCCTAACACATCTCACATGGTTGTTAAGAGGATAAAATGGAACAGGGGAGAACTATGTATGCCACTCTGTGGAGGAAGGGTTGAATAAAAGAGTAATAAATAAATAGAACCTATATTCGAAAGCTGCTTTGAGGGCACCGTGCTGTGTGTGATACAGTAGATGCTTACAGTTCCGCAGGGCTTGTAAGACAGAGATGTTCCGCCAGGCCTATGGCTGAGGGCAGCAATAGTTTTTCATCACGCCTGGCCTCCTCTATCTCTCCTCTCCTCTCCCCTCATGGGGCATGGACATAAATTGGTCTTTATGCACCACCTGAAATAGTTATGCAAAAATTTGTTATTGTTTTCATAGCTTTAATCTGATTGTAAATGTATTTGTTGGAAAGTTGTTTACTGCCCTGAGCCGTACGCCTAGGGGAGGGTGGTCTATAGATCAGATAAATAAATAAATAAATAATAGCAAGGCCTGCTTATAGTATCAAGTTCCCCAGTTAATACTGGATAATTAAAAAAGAAGACGAGTTGGCTTTATACCCCACTTTTCGCTGCCCTAAAGACTCTCAAAGCGGCTTACAACTGCCTTGCTTTCCTCTCCTCACAACAGGCACCTTGTGATGTAGGGGGTGCTGAGAGGGTTCTGAGAGAACTGTGACTGGCCCAAGGTCACCCAGCAGGCTTCATGTGAAAGAGTAGGAATCAAACCCAGTTCTCCAGATTAGGCTCCACTGCTCTTAACCACTGCACCACACTGGCTAGAAGAAGATTAAAAGATTTATTTTATTATTTATTTATTTTATTAATCACATTTATACCCCGCCCTCCCCACAATGTAGGTTCAGGGTGGCTGAGGTGTTCTTTGGGATACTCAGACACCCACTGGTTTGGCTCCTCGTCTTTTCACCTGCTGCAAACAGGAAGCCAAAACTGTCCTGTTACCAGTTCTCTGTTCATGAACAGTTCGAGCCTGTCAGGGCTCTTTTTGAAGCAGGAACTCCTCTGCATATTAGGCAACACACCCCTAATGTAGCCAATCCTCCAAGAGCTTACAGAGCTCTTCTTACAGGGGCTACTGTAAGCTCTTGGAGGATTGGCTACATTAGGGGGTGTGTCGCCTAATATGCAAAGCAGTTCCTGCTACAAAAAGAGCCCTGGAGCCTGTTTGTCAGGTTACTTTTCTAATATTCTCACAGTCCAATCCAGTGCAATGGGCAGTTGTTCACACATGCACTTTCTCACACAGTCTGACAGCAGTCCTTCCTTACCATTTGAGGAGATTTATGGACAGGTGAACAGATTGTGGCTTTTACTGTGTTTCACTGTTGAATATGTTCCCTGTGAAATTTGAAGCATCTGCAGATGTCATTGCAGTAGGGAGACCAGGGCTGCATTCACACGGGCAATTGGATCCGTTCCCTTATGAATTTAAAGTGCACAATCAGACAGCAACATCTGTCTGTCGCGCCTGAGTCGTCTGAGTTCCATTCCCCCTCCCCCTGCCCCGTGTTTTTTTAATACCTGATAAAGTCCGGTCCTGTTGGTCTGAGCCGCTTCAAAAATGGATTTCCTGTCGTCTAGTCACTCTGTTGCGCAGCCAAGCAGTCAGGCAGGTCTCACTGAGTTCTTGCTTTCCGGTGGCCATTCCCACCCCCTAGTTAGCAAGGATCACATGACTGTATATATGCACCTCCCCCCTGGGGGGGTTGCTCAAAACCTCATTTTCTTGTTTCCAGTGCTTGTGACTGACCCAAGGTCACATCAGCAGGTGCAAGTGGAGGAGTGGGGAATCAAACCCGGTTCTCGCAGATAAGAGTCCGCGCACTTAACCACTACACCAAACTGGCTCTTAACCACTACACCAAACTCGCTTCATTGCTCCCCAGATATGACATCATTGTATCGTCAGCTACATGAGAATGCTCTGGGATTTCGCAAAAACTCCATGTTAGAAACTGGTTTTACCATAGAGTTTTTGCCCATATACCAGAGAATCCTATATTGCTGGCAATGCGATTATGTTCCTTCCAGTGTGTGCTAGAAGTAGCATTGCCACATTGCTGGCAAATGTCACTGAGATGCTGGGCTAGGCCTCCCTTGCTGCTGATAAAGTCTCCCACTGGGCAGCTGATTGGCGGCAGGAGGCAAGGGCCAGGGGCAAGGATCCCCCAGCAGGGCCTGACAGTCCTAATTGGAACCCAGGCAAAATCTCCACTGACTGAATGAGAATTCTCTACCTCTGCCCTCCCACAGGGAGAGGGAACTCACTGAAACAATATGATAAATGAAAGTCCTCCCCAACCCCTTCCATCAGAGGAATTTTTTCACAGAATCAAACACAATGCATGGTGTATCAAGACAAATGGAGCCAGTCGGTTACTTAAGGCGGCTCTGTCTCATTTTTACTGCCTTTGGGGACTGCAAAAACAAGGAAGAAGAGGATTGTCAAACATTGGTAGGCCCTGCTACACATCTGGGGATACATGCCTTTGGTTTGTGTGATCCGTAGTTGTGCAGGCCTTCCAAAGATAACAGCTCCCCCGCTGGTGAATTGTTCAGAAGATCTGGGAATCTATTCGTCTGGGAAAGAACAGCCCTGTTCCAATGGATATTTCTTTTGTACGATATAGATCATTCCAGCGGGAGGTTGTGTATGGTGTGGAACATTGTTGGCTGAATGTATTGCTTTTCATAAAATAAAAATAAAAACCTTGAAAATTCTCAGAGTAGTTTCTGTTCCAAAAGCAGCCCACCTGCTGGACTTTATTTGTTCGTAATCATAGAGAAACATGTTGTACATTAACTTTCCGAAGAGAAGGCATTTCGTCTTCCAATGTAGCATCATCAATATATTACTTAATGCAAGTTCACCATTGAACAGAAATAGCTGTAAGACTGATGATCAGAAAGGGGTAGTTTTAACCCAGAGGCACCATCAGACATTATTACTGACACAAGAAAATTAACATGGGATGTGGGATGATTGATTTAAATGAAGCAATTATATTGACTTTATAATTGGGAGGGCTTATTTATGCCCTTTTCTGTTTCTAGCTACATAAGTCTGGCTAAATCTGCATGTGTTGGGGGGGGGTGTCACATGGATATGCAATTAAATCCCAATTTTGCTTTGATTGTTGGAAATGCTGTACTGTGAGTACAAGCCCACATCCCTAGAAGAAGACAGCTATGTGTTTAACTAGGAACTATTTATTTACAAAATTATCTCCAAGATCCAGGTGACATTGCCAGCTGGAAGGCGGGAAAAGGCCCATGATCTTATTAAACAGAGATTTAATGAGTGGAAATGGGCAGCTGAAGCTTTTCATGGCATGCAGTGAAGTAACATCACTTGGCAATTGCTTGGAGATCAAACTGGTCTCAAAGGAACAGCTAGAGTAGGGATGGGCACGAACCGGCTGATGAACTAAAGTTCATCACAAATTTTGGGTGGTTCGTAGTTCGCAAAGCAATGTTCGTGAACTGAAGAATCACCATGAACTTTCACAAATTTTGAAGCCCTGCTTTCTGCTCTTCATGAAAAACAGCTACTTGGCTGTTTGGTTTAAATGTCTCAGAACCATTTAAACCCGTTTTCTGCTCCCCATGAAAAGCAGCAGGGAGCTGAAAGCAGGGGATTAAGATTTAAATGGCTCATGAACCAATACAAACTGGTTTGGTTGGAGAACCAACCTCCCGGTTCATATGGGTTTGTGGTTTGGTTCGTGGTTCAGCCATGAACCAAACTGCAAAAATGCAGTTCATGCCCATCCCTAAGCCAGTTTAAAAGCTGGCAACCCTATATCCAAGACAAAACTCTGCTGATAAATGAGAAACACTATTTCCACGGTTTGGGGTTTTTGAGGTGGTGGTGGTGGTTAGATCCTCTCATGTTCTTTCTATGAAAACAGCAAACAGGTTACAATGGAAAGCAATCTGCCAACTGCTAAGTCAAAATGCTGTAAAACTCCTGTAAACTTGTGGTAAAACAGACTGGTAGAATATGGCATCAGAAGAAAACTGAAGGGCCTGTGTTGATACTTAATTAAATGTGGGCCTCTGAGGGTTTGCGAGGTGCTGCAGTGCTGGAGAATATCCAGCATTTGTTTAGTCAGCTGTGCTGGAAGTGATAGGGGAAGCTGGTATTAGTGCTAGGGTTGCCAGCTCTAGGTTGGGAAATATGTGAAAATTTTGGGGGTGGAGCCTGGGGAGGGCGGGGTTTGGGGAGGACAGGGACCTCAGCAGGGCATAATGCCATAGAGTCCAACCTCCAAATCAGCCATTTTCTATAGGGGAACTGATCTTGGTTGTCTGAAGATCAGTCGTAATAGCCAGAGATCTTCAGGTGCCCCCTGGAACTTGGCAACCCTAGTTAGTGCATGGCAACCTCAGTGCGCATTCCCAACCCCCAGAGAAGTTGTGGACTGGTGGAATAAATTCTGAGGAGAGCAGCACAGCTGAGACAGCTGTGGGCAGGGCTGCCAACTCCGGGTTAGGAAATTCCTGGAGATTTGGGGGGTGGAGCCTGGAGAAGGCAGAGTCTGAGGAGCAGAGGAAGTCCACCAGAGATGTGATGCCATAATGTCCACCCTCCAAAGCTGCCATTTTCTACAGGGGAACTGATCTCTGTAGTGTGGAGATCAACTGGAATTCCAGGAGAACACCAGGCCCCACCTGGAGGTTTGCAACCCTAGTATGGGCAACTGTCTTATCCCCACTTAGCACTGGTGTTCAGCTCCCAAAGGAAGCACCTGCGCAGTGTCTTTATCTTTGGAAGCTACTTCTATGGGTGTGCAACCCTACTGAACACTTGCTTTGTTAGTAGGGTTGCCAGGGGGGGAATCTGGGAGGCATTCTGGGAGTGTGAAGGGACATCCCCAATGTGCTGATGTCATCTGCAAGTGACATCATCACATCAGCAATGTCAGGGGCGATGCTCTGGTTTTCCGGCAAAACTGTGGTAAAATTGGGCTCAAACAAAAGAGTTTTGCTCAAAAAACCAGAGCAACGCCATGCATTGGGGATGTCATGTGAGGTATTGCTGTCTGAGGGGAGAAGCACCCGAAACTGGGGGATTCCCTACCCAGACCTGGGGAATGGCAATCCTATTTGTTAGATACAAATCAATTGGAACAGATGAGGGGAGGAGAGTGCTTGTCTTCTAGGCTCAAGATCCCTGACTTCCCAGGAGCTTCACTGGAGACATTCTCTTATCTCCCCTTGGTCACACCATTGGTCTATCTAGGGTAATATTGTCTACTTTGATTGCCAGCAGTTCTCCAGTGTCTCATCAGACAGAAGTCTTTCACATCACCTGTTAACTGGCAATGTCAGAGATTGAACTTTGGACCTTCTGCGTATGAAGCAGATGCTATACCACACTGGCTCATGGTCTCTTCCTATCCTAGCTACTGTCTGTGGAGTCAGACCATTGGTCTATCAGGGTCAGGATTATCTACACTGATTGCCAGTGGCTCTCCAGGGTCTCAGCATGACATCTTTCACATCTTTCACATCACCTACTACCTGATAATTTTAATTGGTGATGCTGGGGATTGAACCTGAGACCTTCTGCATGCAAAGCAGATGTGCTACCACTGAGCCACAGTCCCACACCTGTGCTGTGCTCCTGCTTGGGAAAGAAGAAGAAGAAGAAGGAGGAGGAGGAGGAGGTGAAGGAGATTGGGTTAATACCCCGCCCTTCACTTGGAGTCTCAAAGAGGCTTACAAACTCCTTTCCCTTCCCCTCCCCACAACAGACACTCCGTGAGGTAGGTGGGCTGAGAGAGCTCTAACAGAAATGGCTCTTTTTCAAGAACAGCTGTGACAGAACTATGGCTTGCCCAAGGTCATCCAGCAGGTACAAGTGGAGGAGTGGGGAATCAAACTCGGTTCTCCCAGGTTAGAGTCTGGAGCTTTATATGATGTGTTTAGGGAAAATCCTTTGAAATGAACACAGAATGAAATCTAAGTAGTTGGACCTTTTGATGCTATATCCAGGTGGGTAGCTGTGTGGGTCTGATGTAAGAGCAAAGTAAGAGGATTTGGTGGCTAATGTGAGTTCCCTCTGTTGAGTAACAATCTGCCATGTTTATTAAGCTATTTATACCTTGTTTTTATCCCTGTGGGGACTCAAAGTCCCCAAACTCTAACCTCTGTGCTTCCATTTTATCTTCACAGCCACCACTCTGTGAGTAGGTTTGCCAACCTCCAAGTGGTGGCTGGAGATTTCCTGGGATCACAACTGCTCTCCAGGTGACAGAGCTCTCCTGGAGAAAATGGCTGCTTTGAAAGGTAGGCTCTGTGGCATTAAGCCTCAATGAATTCCTTCCCCTCCCCAAACCCCGCCCTTCTCAGGCTCCACCCCCAGAATCTCCAGAGTGGAGATTTGAATCTGGGCCTCCCAGATCTGGGAGAACCAGGTTTGATTCCCTACTCCTCCACTGCTGGATGACCTTGGGCAAGCCATAGTTCTGTCAGAGCTGTTCTTCAAAGGGCAGAGCTCTCTCAGCTCCACCTACCTCACAGGGTGTCTGTTGTGGGGAGGGGAAGGGAAAGGAGTTTGTAAGCCTCTTTGAGACTCCAAGTGAAGGGCGGGGTATTAACCCAATCTCCTCCTCCTCTTCTTCTTCTTCACCTTCTTCTTCTTCCTAATCCCTGCACCACTCTGGCTCTCAAATGCATCTCAATGGGAATGCTTGAGGATAATCTGACAAGAGTCACAATAGTGTCCACTTCTGCAGTATGGATGGTTGAGGACCAGTGCATGTTGGATGCCGTGATGGTTGTTCACGTTACTGAACCAAGCAACTAGTCCTTGAAAACTGCCTCATGCTAACATGCTACTACCATGACCTGGATGAACCAAGCTACTCTGATCTTGTCAGATCTCAGAAGCTAAATAGAGTCAGCCTTGGTTAGTACTTGGATGGGAGACCACCAAGGAAGTCCAGGGTTGCAACGTAGAGGCAGGCAATGGCAAACCACTTCTGTTCATCTCTTGTCTTGAAAACCCCATGGGTTTGCCACAGGTCTAATGTGACTTGATGGCACTTTCTGTGACTCACATGTTCCCACCCATACCATCCTACTACAGGAAAGGCACATTGACACTATTTTTGGTATATAGATCAATACGGAAAAATTTACTTCCCGCTTTAATAACCTGTAGAATCTCCTAATCTTAGGTGAATTGTAGAAGGTAAACCTGATTGTGTATGTTCTTGTTTCGAAATGGATTCCACGCGGCATTGTTTTGAACAAATCTAAAACAGAACAGTATTTATTCCACCAATACAAATGGGAAGCTGTTGAGTTATCTGCTGCATGTAGTAGGCACTGAGATTGGTAGGCTATCGTTGTAAAATCCATGCCCGCTATTGCAAAAGTGTTCCGATACAAAGAGTGATTTATTTCCTAACACTGAGGATCTTATCTGGCTTCAAGCTTTGTGTCAGGCATTGTTCTGTGCAAGTTACATACTCTGCTGTTTAACAGAGCTCCAGCACTGGAACAATTCATGCAAAAGACTGCTTCGTCTGGTGTTCCCTAAAGGTGATCATGGAACACATGTCAGTAGAGCTGCCAAGTCCCAGTGGGGGCGGGAAATTCCCTGCCCCCAGGTTCCATTGCCCCCTGCCACTCGGATTGGCAGTGGTAGAATTTTTAAAAAACTCACAACCCCATGTTCTTACTGGAAGTTCTTACTAGAAATGGCAAAGGGTAGTTCTAGGAATTGCCAGAAAGTCTGTGGTTTTACCATGGTATTTCTGGCAATTCCTAGAGCTACTCTTTGTCAATTCTAAAGTAGTTCTAGGAATTGCTGGAAACTTTATGGCTTCACCATAGAGTTTCTGGTGATTCCTAGAGCTACCTTTTGTCAACTTTTTTTGCTGGAAGTAACGTTGTACCACATGTGATGCTGTGCCCCCCACCACAGCCCAACTCACAACCCTCCCCCCAGTTGTCAAGTGTTGTCTGGCAACCATATGTCAGGTCAGGTCCCTGCCTTGTTACCCATGTAGCAGTCACATATGAGGTGCAAATTTTTGTCAGTTTTCCTGCACACAGTACCTGATTTGGATCACAACTGTGGATGTATGGAGAAGGAGCTTCATGTCCCCCCCCATACCATTTTCCAGACCTGAAACAGTCCATGGGGAGCACTCTTTGGCCTGCTGGGGAAAGCCAGTGGGCCAAACAGTGCACTCCCAGGACCGTTGCTGCTTGGGAAAGTGTCACAAGGCATGAGGCTGAAGCCCTTCCCCACATGTCCCTCAGCTGCATTCTAAATTGGGCAACGCACACACACAGGAGTTGAGAAGAACCCGTAAATCATGCGTGACCCCAGACCCAACCTGTGTCCTTGGTAGTGTGCAAAGATGTAAGCGGTGACTCTACTTTAACGGTACATGGCTAGGGGATGGCTTGTTTGAAAGCTCCCCGCCCCCGCCGCTACACACTGCTGCTAACTCAAAATTATTGGGATGTTTGGTTAATACAGCAGAGTTTTGCCCAGTCCTAGAAGTGTGATAGTGAGTGCAGTAAATTAATCTCCCAAGAAGTATATTCGTTCTTCTTGTTGTTGCCATGAAATCACAGCTGACTTATGGCGACCCCATGGGGTTTTCAAGGCAAGAGATGTTCAGAGGTGGTTTGCCATTGCCTGCCTGCATGTCACAACCCTGCTATTCCTTGGAGGTCTCCCCTCCAAATACCCTGCTTAGCTTTTGAGATCTGATGAGATCCAGCCAACCTAGGCTACCCAAGTCGGGGCAAGACGTAGATTACAAAAAGTAAAAACTTACATTTATTCAAGTAGATTCAGTTCACATTCAGGCTGTAGTTGAAAGGAGAGACAGAAGTCTAATCTAAAAAGTACATTCCCTGTCACAAATGGCCAGCTAATCTGACACCATGTGTATGGGAGTATGAGAGCACTGTTTCTACAGGAGAAACCTCTAGAAACGTGTGACTCCATGAAAAGCCATTTGGATAATGAGAGAGAGGAGAGGGCAGAGGGCAGCTCCCAGGTTAAGACAAAGAGAGGCATCCCATTCAAGGAGATAACTCTTATACACACTTAGAATGATGTAGCGCCCCCAAATGTTCAGGCGCGCTGAGTCGCTCACTCCAACAAAAAAAAAATATCCTTGGATCATAACTTTGTTCCAGTGTCCTCACCTTTGATGAGGTAAATTCTCTAGCTGTTGGCTTTTTAAACTTTGATTTTTGCAAGAATAGCTTCTTCTTCATTTTGCTTACATCACCATGGGGAGCGCAAATGAATACGGGATCCACTCACCATTGGTTTAGCCATGCCCTACCCCAACTAGCCACAGTTGGTTCTGAGCACCTAAAATGGAATCGTTCTTCTGTAGTCCCAAGAACCACAACATTATATGGGACATTTCACGGTCCTTTAAAATCCTTTTTTCCCCTTCAGATTCTGCTATTTTCACAGTAACCAACAAGAGGTGGTCTTTAAGGGGGCCTGCAAAAAAAAAAAAATAATAACTAGTCCTCAAAAATGTTATGAGAAAGGAAGTGATTTTTCAGCTTGGCATGGAGTCATAAAAACCAAAATGGCAGGAAATTCATTCTTTTCCCCAAGAAGAAATTCATTGGAGACTTTCCCAGGCCTAAACAAAGAGGAGTCGTTTACAGCTGAAAAGGACAAAGTATGAGGCTAAAGCAGTTAGAGTTGGTATGCATAGCTTGAGATTGTATAGAACGTGTGATTACAGAGGCTTTCCTGTGCCAAAAAAAGCTGTTTTGATATAGTTGCCTGCTCATGGTATATCGTACTATAATTGAGTCCACCAGAGGGTTTCTGTGGGCGTTTAGTTTCAGAGGGTAGCTGTACTGGTCTGCAGTAGAAGAGCTAGCTTTGAGACCAGGAGCTCCTCAAAGACCAACAAGATTTTGAAGATATAAACATTCAAGAATCAGAGTTCCCATCAGCAGATACAATTTGGAATGGGGATCTCTGACTCAAAAGTTTATACCTCAGAAAATCTTGTTGTTCTCTAAGGTGCTACTTGTTGAAATATGCAAGGTCTATCGTGCATCGATAAAGACGACAAGAACATCCTGCTGAGGGCAGCAGAGGGGCCAGCTAGTTAGCATGGTGAGATTAGGGACTTGCTGCTATTTTCAAATAGTCTTCTTTCTATCTTCTGATTGGCTCAATTGGGGTTTTTCCCACCATGCTGTGATCAATTAGCTACTGATTCTCTCCTGGCTAGTTAGACAGTTAGACTTGTCTGTCTCTCTCCTCTTTCTTACAAATCTTGTTCTCTTCTTAATAAACTGACTTTATTCTTTAAAAAGCTTGTATTCTGCTTTACTGCATATCTATGCTTTGCTGACATTACTGGACTCCAATCTAGCTGTAGATGAATTTGACTTTGTCAACTCCTCCATAGGGTTACTAGCCCCCTGGTGGGGCCAAACTACAGAGATCAGGTCCTGTGGAGAAAATGGCTGCTTCCAACAGTGAATTCTGGCATCATATCCCCATTGAGTTCCTTCCCCCCCCCACCCTCACCAGGAACCACCCCCAAACCTGCAGGGAGTTCCCATGCTGGGATTCAGAGCCCTACTGCTTTTTCACTACAGCCCCAAGCGCCCCCTAAATATTCTTCCTCGGAGTCCCTTATCCCCCAAGGAGCAGCAGTTCATGGGGGACATTGTTTATCTTGGAATATTCCAACAGAACTAAGCCTAGATCTAAATCTGAGGCCATGCTCTGAGTACTTCAACCTTCAGTAACCAGAGACAGGTGTTTCTTACCAGAAGTGTCTCATCTGTGGAGTGCCACTGGTTGATAACATCTGTAATTACCTGGACTTTCTCTGAATAGCATTCTGGGTTGCCAGCTCTGGGTTGAGAAATTCCTGGAGATTTGGGGGTGGAGCCAGGAGAGGACTAGTTTTGGGGAGGGACCTCAGTAGGGGACAGTGCCGTAAAGTCCACCCTCCAGAGCCACCATTTTCTCACAGGAGACTGATAGTTTGCCATTCCAGGAGAACTCCAGGCTCCAACTGGAGGTTGGCATCCCTATGTCTGTGGACAGCCCTTACTGCAACAGTGTTTAAAATTCCCTGATGAATTTGCTGTCTGCATATTTTTTTTGCCCCTATTTTTATCCTTTGGTTTCCTTCATGTTGGTTTTATGTTTCAATGTTTTATCTTATTGCAGGGTTTAAACTAATTTGGGGGGGGGCATATTTTATGTTATCTGACCTGGATGGCCCAGGCTAGCTTGATCTTGTCAGAGCTCAGAGGCTAAGCAGTATTGGCCCTGGCTAGTGTTTGGATGGGAGACCACTAAGGAATATCAGGGTCGCTATGAAGAGGAAGGCAAAGGCAAACCACTTCTGAATATCTCCTGCCCTGATCACCTTACAAGATCTCCATAAGTTAGCTGTGACTTGATGTCACTTTACACACACACATATTTTGCGCAGCTATTGAAGTCCAGACTAGTGTGATCTAGAGATGCCAGCCTCCAGGTGGGACCTGGGGTCCCCCCTGAATTATTGCTTTTCTCCAGACTACAAAGATCAGATTCCCTGGAGAAGATGAATGTTTTGGAGGGTGGACTCTACAGCGTTGTGTCCCACTGAAGTCCCTGATCTCTCCAAATCTCTAGGAGTTTCCTAACTTGGATCTGGCCGCCCTACTCCCCCATCCCCTGCTGATGGCCGGGGGGGACCTGGGAACCACAGTGTGATCCCACCAGAGCTCAGAAGCTAATCAGGGTTGAGCTTTGGATGGGGAGAACACTAAAGAAGACCAGAAGCTGCCATGCAGGGGAAGGCTACAGGGAACTACCTTTGCTCCCCTCATTCCTTGGAAATCCTATGGCGTCAGTTGCAACTTATCGGTACACTTTGCTTTTATATTTTACGCAGAAGTGGCAAACAGGCAATTAAATCATGTTGTACTTCTATTATCTTTGTTACCCTGGGGTCAAAAACAAGAACCAAAGAGGGGACTTTGTATTTCAGTCTCAGATCTCCTTGTGTATTTCAGCCTCAGTTCTGAAGAAGTGAGCAGTGACTCACAAAAGCTCACCTCCTGCCAATGTTCCCTCTAAGCTGTGGAGTCCTGTGAGCAAAAATTCCACTTTGTGAGCTACTGGCATTAGAATTGTGAGCAAGTTATTTGGCTACTACATAAACTAATTTGCTCTGGAGCCATTCTTCCTGAGCTAAGACAAAAACGTGTGAGCCGGAGGCTAAAAAACTGTGAGCCAGCTCCAGGGCTGGCTCGCCCACTAGGCAAGCTAGGCGCTTGCCTAGGGCGCCGGCCCTGCAGGGGCGCCAAAATGCCCCCTGCCCCCCTGTGAAAAGCCCCCATTCCCGCCCAGCGCCGGCAGCCCCGGCTTTCCTGGGCGCTTCGTGGCTTCGAGGCACCCAGGAAAGCCGGCGCCACCGCTGGGAGGGAAGGGGTGGGCATTCTAAGCCCGCCCCTTCCCCGGCTCTTCTGGGTGCCTCACAGCTGCGAGGCGCCCAGGACAACGGCGCTGGGCCATCTCCAGGGCCCACTGGGAGGTTGGCATCCCTGGTGGGGTGGGTGCCCCAGGCTGTCCTGCCTAGGGGCCCAGACACCTGGGGCCAGCCCTGGCCAGCTCACACTAACTCAGCTTAGAGGGAACACTGCCCCCTGCCACATATTTTGCTCATCTTGAAGGTGCTGCTGGACTCCTACTCTTTTCTACTGCAACAGACAGGCTAACCCAGCTACCCATCTTGATCAGATCTCCTTGGACATAGGATTAATACAACTATGTAATAGTGGCCTTTGCAGTGGGCAGGCTACCTGAAGTCCCTGAACTAGTCAAACCTGCTATTGACAAAGACCCCTGGCCTTTTGCCCTGCCTGGTCTACAGAACAGCCCCTTTGACCAGTGACATTTCAGCCTCCCACTGAAACCGTTCCCCTACCTGCCTGTCCTTTCAACTTGCTTTTCGGAAGGTCACCTTTGTCTTGCTCTGCCCCGGCTCTCCCTGAGCCACACTCAGCTGCGGTAGGAATCAACCCGCACCAGGCCAGAGAGATCTGGCTTCATTAAATACCAAGTCGAGTGCTGTGGAATCTGGCAGACTGCCCAGGCAAAGCTCCCATGTAAGACAGATGTTGCTTGGACAGCAGTCTGTGCTCAGCTGAGCATCTGCAGGGAAAACCAGGTTGTGTTCGCTACCCAGGGTTGCCAACTTCCAGGTGGTGGCCACTTGAGAAGGTGGACTTAATCTGGTGTCAACACAAAGACTCTGGCCTATTGATTGATTTAATAATACTAATATTTTTAAGGCTATATCCAATAACATACATGAATCACATATCGTGATCAAACAGTAAACAGAAATATAAAAGAGGAAAGCAGCAATCAGCATTAAAAGGGCCTGTACAACCAGCAAAACGAATCCAAAAATAAAAAGGCTGAGAAACTTGGAAACTGCAGCAGCAAGTAGGCCAGCCTAGATATGAATAAATTATAAACCTTCTGAAACAATGCTGAAAAAGGGAAAAATTTGCTGGTGGGTGGAGGGTTACAGGAGGGACATGCCACAAGTGAGGTGCCACTACATAAAAGGCCCTTTCCTTAGTGGCCTCTGAGGACAGGAGCACATAGTGCAGAGATTCTTAAAAACTACTATTTCTGCCCATTCCCAGCTACATCTGATTGATCACGAATGACAAGAACTCTGCCAAGGTCTCTAATTTATTCCTAGGCCATCCTTTGACACCTGGCTTCAGTACACCAAACCACCAGCCCCCATTGTTTGGCCCTTCTGTACTCTGAGTACAGGGTTGCCATCACTGCCTTGTTAAATGCTGGGAGTTTTGAGGGCAGGGACTGGAGAAGGTGGAGTTTGGGGAGGATGTGAAGTCATTTCCTGGTGATGTTCTAGGAATTTCCCCTAATCTATGGTAATTACCATAGAGACATGGGGAAATTCCTACAGTGCTACTATGGAGACCATTTTCAGTGATCCCCCCTCCTTCTGCTCCTTAATTTCTCAGGAACGAGAGTGGGCAAATGGCAAACCTATCAGAGTGTTCAAGTTCCCAGTTGTAAGAAAAGCCCTGCTGAATCAGATTAATGGTCCCTCTAGTTCATCGTTATGTTTCACACAGTGGCCAATCAGTTCTCCTGAAGAGCCTAACAAACAGGGCAAAGAATCACAGAGTTGGGAAGGGGCCATCCAGGTCATCTAGTCCAACCCCCTGCTCAGTGCAGGACCAGCCTAGAGCATCCCTGACAAGTCTCTGTCCAGCCGCTGCTTAAAGACCGCCAGGGAGGGGGGAGCTCACCACCTCCCGAGGCAGCCGATCCCAGTGTTGCATAACTCTGTCAAAAAGTTTTTCCTAATATCCAGCCGGTACCTTCCTGCCCTTAATTTAAACCCATTCTTGCTAGTCCTATTATCCTCTGCTGCCAACAAAAACAACTCCCTGCTCTCCTCTAAGTGACAGCCCTTCAGATTCTTAAAGAGAGCAATCATGTTCCTCCTCACCTCCTCTTCTCCAGACTTTCCCAAGGCCCTCAGCCTTTCCTCTAGGGTAGATAACAGTTGTTTGCATAGCCTTGTGTTATATTCTTGTTAATATTAATACTAATAATGGAATTTTATTCTTACATTATATATAGGATATTTCGATATTTCAACATTATTCCACTTGACAAAGGTGCACACAAAACGGGATAATATGCATAATCCGTTGTGTGGTGGCGTTTGAATTACACTGAGTAAACTGAATTTTGGAACAAGAAACCTTCAGCCTGTGGAGACTTTTGTGACGTAACACATCACAGTTGTTGTTTTCCTTTCTACTTCCTTCCTGTGATCTCTCTCCTTGGTTTGCACTTTCCTCCAGGGTTGCCATTCCCAGAATTGGCTGCAGGGCGCTCCTCTCCGCTGGGAAATTCCTCCCCAAAACAATGTGCCTACCTCACCTAGAAGTGACATGGACATGTTGGTGACATTGGGGGTGACACTCTGGTTTTTGGGCAAAACTCTATGGTAGAATATGCTTCAAACTATAGAGTTTTGCCTCCAAACCAAAGTATAGCACCCATGATGTCACTGACATGTGTATGTCACTTCCGGGTGATGTAGTCACGTCACACTTGACATCCCTGACATGCATATGTTATCCAGAGGGGGTGTAGGAACGTCATGCTGCTTCCCCCTCCTCTCCTGGAGCCTCCTTTGTAAGTCCACTGCCGGCTTGTTGGCAACACTACTTTTCTCATAGGACTTCATTCCCAGGCCCCTGATCATCCTCATTGCTCTCTTCTGTTTGGTGGCTAAGGCCTTCCACTGATGTTACCTGCTAGCACTGAAACCTCGGAATATGGAGGTTCCCATTAGTCACTATGGCTAGTACTTACTGATAGATCACTCCTCCCTGAATCTCTCTAATGTGCTTTTAAAGCCACCTGTGCTCAAGGTCATCACTGTATCTACTACTAACTCCAGGCAAGTGGCACCAAATGGTCCAAACAGGATATAACCGGGCTGGACAGGACTCTGAAAGAATATTCAACCCCTTACCTTGCTTTCATCTAACCGGGGGGGGAACCTTACTCCCCCAATACCTTGGTAGATTTTTTTCCTCCCTATTTTTTTTAGTCAAAGGAACTTTTCAAAGAGTCAGGAGAGATAAGAGGAAGCAGGCAGGCATCTATCACATGTCATCCTTATCAGTTCTAGAATGGCTGCTTGCTTAACTAGACTGAAGGAGATTCATTTTTCCCCAGCAGGCTGCCAAGGAGGGTGGAAGTCAAAACTGTATTCATTAACCGTCCAACCTTTTCGTGGAGGTCTGTGTTGTTCCCAAAGACAAAGAAACAGGTGGTGGTGGACGAAAGAGGCCCGGCATCCTTTGAAACTCTGTCCACAAGGGGATGAGACCTGTGAGGCCAGTGATCTCATCTCCCCTGTCTTTCTTTAAAAGATATATATTTTTAAAGGAGCCAGGAAGGGTGATTTGGATTGGGCTGCTGGTGCAGGGAAAGATTTCCTTTATCCTTTTCCCTGCACCACTTTTCTGGTAGATACACCCCCCACTCAGCCATGATTGCCTTTATTTTCACCCCAATGGGGACCCAAAGTGTTGTTGTTGTTATTCAGTTGCACAGTCGAGTCCGATCACGCCAGGCCCTCCTGTCCTCCGAAGTTTGCTCAACTTCATGTTCGTTGCATCGATGACACCGTCTAACCATCTCATCCTTTGCCGTCTCCTTCTTCTTTGACCTTCAATCTTTCCCAGCATCAGGGTCTTCTCCAGTGAATGCTCCCTTCTCATTTGGTGGCCAAAGCATTTGAGCTTCAGCTTCAGGATCTGGCCTTCCAGGGAACAGTCAGGGTTGATTTCTTTTAGGATTCACTGATCTGATCTCCTTGCAGTCCACGAGACTCTCAAGAGTCTTCGCCAGCACCATAATTCAAAAGAATCTATTCTTCGGCACTTGGCCTTCCTTATGGTCCAACTCTCGCAGCCATACAGTACTACTGGGAATAGCATTGCTTTGACCATACGGACTTTTGTTGGCAGGGTGATGTCTCTACTTTTTATCATGCTGTCTAGGTTTGCCATCACTTTCCTCCCAAGGAGCAGGCGTCTTTTAATTCCATGGCTGCAGTTACTGTCTGCAGTGATCTTGGATCCCAGGAACATGAAGTCTGTCACTGCTTCCATGATTTCCCCTTCTACTTGCCAAGGAGTGATGGGGCCGGATGCCATGATCTTAGTTCCTCACCTCCATTTTATCCTCACAACAACCCTGGGAGGCAGGTGAGGCGGAGTGTGTCACCTTAGGTCAGTTAGAAGTTATTTCAGAGCTGTTCTCTCATGAGCAGTTCTCGAAAGAGCTCTCTCAGGCCCACCTACTTCACAGGGGGTCTGTTGTGGGGAGGGGAAGCGAAAGGAGATTGTAAACCACTGAGACTCCTTTGGGTAGTGAAGGGTGGGGTATAAATCCAATCTCCTCCTCTTTAAAGAAGAAGAAGAAGAAGAAGAAGAAGAAGAAGAAGAAGAAGAAGAAGAAGAAGAAGAAGAAGAAGAAGAAGAAGAAGAAGAAAGCAGTGACTCATGAAAGCTCCTCCCCTGCCACAAATTTTGTTAGTCTTCAAGGTGCTACTAGACTCTTGCTCTTGTCTCCAGCCGCAGACCAACACGGCCAGCCATCTCAATGCTACACTTGTTATACAGTGTTATACATGTTCAGTTCCATAGTTTTCCATGCTTCTGTGGGTTCACCATCGCCATAGGTTTGGACAAAATACTGAGACAGAACACAACTCGTTGCAATCCCCCCCACACATGAGCCTAAGATTAGCTTTCTGTTGGATCCACCAGAGCTTTGCAAAACAGAAATCCTTGCCAGGGCAGCTGAAAGCCACGTGGCATTGCAAGGTAATCATCCTGGAGGCATTTTGTTAAGGGAACGCAGTAACACCTAAGTAATTATTCATTGCTGCTGTTCTGATATCCTTTTAATATGGTGTCAATAGTGCAGTGCTTATTACTACACATATTTACAAGACATCATGGGCTCAATCCAGCTCTAATTGCACACAGCTAATGGCTTGAGACGGTGAAATATTTCCCAATGAGGATCCAAAGATGCAGGCAGCCAACTGGTTTGCTGGGGCCAAGGTGAGCATTCTGGTGCAGAGAGGGATAGAGGCCTGTCCGCCCCATTATTAGCAGCTTGGCTATTAACAGGAGCTAGACGGAGCATACATATTACGCCCATTCTGCAGATACTCCACTGGCTGCCGATCTGTTACCAGGCTGAGTTTAAGGTATTGGCTATCACATACAATCCCCTTCATGGCCTTGGCTTCTCTTATTTATGGAACTGCCTCTCTCCCTATGCTCCTTCATCACAACTTTGTTCATGTCAGAGATGCTTTAGGCTGGTCCTGCACTGGACAGGGGGTTGGACTAGATGGTCTGTATGGCCCCTTCCAGCTCTATGATTCTATGATTCTGTTCTATGATCTATGTCAGCAGGGGCATATCAGGAGTTGCACGTGTCCCTTTGTTCTTTCCTCGCTATCCTAATTAATTAATTCCTGTTCTCTGGCAGCTGGCTTCTTTGGGGGCATTCATGAATCAATGGTTAATTATCAGTTCTTGTTCTTGTAAGAAGGTGCTGAGGTCTTCAATACAGTTTTTCACTTTGTAGACAGGTACATGGCTCATCATTTATTTTATTGTTTATGATTGTCACAGTACAATTGCAAGATAATATAAAACTTTTTTAGAAAAGAGCAATGGCGTTGGCAAGTCTACAATGTGAACATGTATTCTGGTTTCAAGACCAGAGAGGATTAAGTCTATTTGCCAGATAAAGTGGCCAAAACACACAAGTCCAAGAAAGTAACTCATAGAGAAGGAGATACTGGTTTTTATTCTACTGCAGAAAGGTTCAGAGGTTAGAACTCATGTTCCGTCAGCAGGCTGAGCAACACAGCTCATCTTGAAGGGCAGAGTCTATTTTCTCAGATCTTGCAGTGGAAAGAGTTTGCTTTCATGCATCTCCTTGCTGGTAAAGAGAGTACAACAAAGACACAAGAGGAGGGCAATAAACCCTTTTCCTGCTTCTAATCTTGAGCCAATGGAGTGCACTAACGTAGAGACATGTGACCTACAAGGTACTCAAACTCCCAGCATGCATGAGGATTTAAAGATACAGTGGCTATTTACTAATCTATTACTGACTGTTTTACCAGAATCTGCCAGGGGCAGCACAACATGTGTGAAGCTGCCTTATACTGAGTCGGTCCATTGGTCCATTAGCTTAGTATTGTATACTTTGACTGACAATGTCTCTTAAGAGATGGATCACCGTGTTAGTCTGTCTGTAGCAGTGGAAAAGAGAGCAAGAGCCCAGTAGCACCTTAAAGACTAACAAAATTTGCGGTATGATCTTTTGTGAGTCATAGCTCACTTCTTCAGATACAGCTCGCTTCTTCAGTTACTCACAAAAATTCATGCCTTGCCACAAATTTTGTTAGTCTTTAAGGTGCTATTGGATTTTTACTTTTTTCTACTGCCTCCTAAGTTTGTTTGCTAGGACCTTCTGACTGGAAGTCTTTTCACTGGAGATGCTGAAGTAGGGTTCCCAAGTACTTACCGTATACCGGTGGGGGACACACAGTCCCCAGTTGGAACATTCCCCTGGGCAACACCCATGCCGCACGATGCTGTCCCCAGGAAGTGACACCGGGAAACACTCTGGAGTCACTTCCTGGCGACGGCATCGTGAGCCGTGTCTTTCCTTCCCCTGGGGATGGTCCTGCCAGGACGTATCTGTCCACCACCGGTATATGGTAAGTACTTGGGAACCCTGTGCTGGAGACTGAAGTTGGGACCATCTGCCTGACAGATATGTGCTCAGCTACTGACCCATACATAGCCTCGTCTCCCAAGAAACACTGATAGAAAATATTTAATTCCTCCCCACTTTCAAACAAATGTCAAGAATTCACTATTGGTTCATAAATGCCAGTGGACAAAGAAAAGGGGACAGGAGAATTCACATGAACACATGAACTTTACCTGCTCCATACTGAATCAGACTCTTGGTCAGTCAGAGTCAGTATTAGTTGCTGTAGATTTTCCGGGTTGTGTGGCTGTGGTCTTGGCATTGTAGGACCTGACATTTTGCCAGTAGCTGTGACTGGCATCCTCAGAGGTATCCTCAGTCAGTATTGTCTACACAGGCTCATCAGGTCTCAGGGTCACACTTCTGCAAAATGTTAGCAATATCATTTAGAATTCTGAGCGCTCAGTGAAAAGCAAGCCTCCTTCCAGGTGCTGCTTGCAATCCATGATTAAGCTGCAATTCGAGCAGTGGCGTGTTTGCATCCTGCCGCTTGGAGGGAAAGGTGCCGGCACTGTGCCACACCAACCTCAAAGGGTTTTGGTAATTCAGAAGCCTGCACACACCTACCCGTTGGCCCAGTCAAAGCCATTGCTTTGCCAAATTGCCGTCTATGAAACTGAAACACTACGTGGGTGGAACAGCATCACTTGCGCACATGGATGCCCCTGAAAACACAGATGCTAAAGGTGTGTTCACTGGAATGGCCGGAGGCCTAACTCCACAAAGGGGGTGTGTTTGGTTATCTGTGTGATAAGCTCATGTTCTTATTGTTTGCAAGAGCTGAAGCAACTGTCAGATTACAGCTTGATTATTTAAGAGGTAATAATCATGCCGCAGCGGGCCAAAACCCACATCAAGGTGAGAATCAAAGCAGTGTCTTGAAACTCTCATGATGAGAAGAAAAAAATCCTGAAAGCTACTCTCAGGCCAGAGCTCTGCCCTGACAAGCAAAGGGTTGCCCCCCCAAGGCTTCCTTCCCTTCTGCACCATTTATGATTTAACTTCTTCATGCTCAGTCAGTCCTGTACTCTTGATGCCGCTCTGGTTAATCTGGGATCTTTAGAATCCCTTCTTCCATTAGCAGTGGACTGCAATCTATGCCTCAAGAGCCAAATGTGGCTCGGTATGGAACCAAAAATATGGCTTAAAAATAGGAAAGAAAATGAAATCTTTAAATTCAGGTATACTGGAAGGGTAGGTAGAATGCCAGAGTAACCATTTACATGAAGGGAGAATGGGGAAAAAATTATTTGGCTAAAGGGATTCTTAGAGATGCGTTACAGAAAGGGAAGCGATGGAAGTGAACAGCTATCTGTAACCTAGGCACGAACCATGTGCAGATTCATGCCAGTGCCAAGACCTGGATGACCCAGGTTAGCCCAATCTGGCCAGATTTTGTAAAGACTTGGTTAGTACTTGGATGGGAGAACATCAAGTCCAGCCTCTGCTACACAGAGGCAGACACTGGCAAACCACCTCTGTTCGTCTTTTGCCTTGAAAACTCGATGGGGTCGCCATAGGTGGGCTGTGACTTGGTGACACCTTTCCACCACCCAAATCCCCACTCTCTGGCCATCACTCAAAAAGCCCTATCATCTACCTCTTACGGTGTGTCCGTAGGATGCCTGCTTCATTGTAATCTATCATAACATACTTGAATTTATTCCAGCGGCTCATTACACAATTGTTTTTGAACATGTCCCAAATGACTGGGATTGTACCATCATATTTCAGTATATCTAATCTTCATTGGTATGTCTTATCCTCTTGCATGTAATGGCTTGAGATGTATATAAATTCGAAAAGGCTGTAGTAGAAGACATGCAGGTAGACTAGCCAGAGATCCTGGCCTTTCTCACAGAGAATGTTCCCTTAAGGTCGTGGACATTCTGCCTGCTGTTAATGGTTTTAAATGATACTACACAGATGGATGGAGCCACCAGTTTTCCATAAAGAAGACAGCTAGTAGAGCTTGGGCAGGGAGGAAAAGTCGGTTTAGAACAGTGCAAGGGCTCCATTGCACATAGGACAGTTTGGTGTAGTGGTTAAGTGTGCGGACTCTAATCTGGGACAACCGGGTTTGGTTCCCCACGCCTCCACTTATAGCTGCTGGATGATAAAAGGAAATACTTCTTCACCCAAAGAGTGATTAACATATGGAATTCACTGCCACAGTAGGTGGTGGCAGCTACAAGCATGGACAGTTTCAAGAGGGAATTAGATAAACATATGGAGCAGAAGTCCATCAGTGGCTATTAGCCACAGGGTATAGATGGAGCTGCGGTGGCTCATGTGGTTAAGACGCTGAACTGCAGGCTGTGGAAGGTCAGTAGTTCAGCAGTTCGAGACCCGGGTGCCGCAAGACGGAGTGAGCTCCCGTCTCTAGTTCCAGCTCCTGCCAACCTAGCAGTTCGAAAGCAAGAAATTACAAGTAGATAAATAGGTACCACTTCGGTGGGAAGGTAACAGCGTTCCGTGCACCTTGGTGTTTAGTCATGCCGGCCACATGACCACGGAAACGTCTTCGGACAGCGCTGGCTCTTCGGCTTTGAAACGGAGATGAGCACCGCAACCCTAGAGTCGGATTCGACTGGCTTTCGAGCAAGGGAACCTTTACCTTTATAGATGGGAACTCTCAGTCTGGGGCAGGTGATGCCCTCTATTCTTGGTGCTGGAGGGGGCAGCAGTGGGAGGGCTTCTGGTGCCCTGGCCCCACTGCTGGACCTCCTGATGGCACCTGGTATTTTTGGCCGCTGTGTGACAGAGTGTTGGACTGGATGGGCCATTGGCCTGATTCAACATTGGCTTCTCTTATGTTCTTATGACCTTGGGCAAACCATAGTTCTGTCAAAGCTGTTCTCTCATGGACAGTTCTGGAAAGAGCTCTCTCAGCCCCGCCTACCTCACAGGGTGTCTGTTGTGGGGAGGGAAAGGAGTTTGTAAGCCACTCTGAGATTCCGAGTGAAGGGCGGGGTATAAATCTAATCTCCTCCTCCTCCTTCTGTACGCATTGACTCCATTCAGGGCCAAACTATAGGATCTGTGACTGCAACCCCTTCCATACTTTAGCCTCAAAACAGCTGCAGGGAGCTTTAGCCGGTTCAATATCAAGGTGCTGAAGGAGGATTTAAAAGTGCTGTTCCATTTGTGCTGTTACCCTGGTCACAACAACCCCTTTCATTTTAGCCATGGTAGAGGAAACAGACCTGGACCTGGATAGCCCAGGCTAGCCTGATCTTATAGAATCATAGAATGTTAGAATTGGAAGGGACCTTGCAGGCCATCTAGTCCAACCCCCTGCACTCTGCAGGAGCATAGCCAAAAGATAGTCCTACACACCTACAACATACCCAAAAGATGGTTGTTAAGTATGAGACTCAACAATGATTTCAGCTTCAAAAGTGATTTCAGCTTTATTTGAACAGCAAACTGTAAGTCAGGAACACACAACAAGAAACAGTGGAGCACAGCTCCTTTTTAAACTCTCCCGGGCAGTCAAAGCCACACCCATAATAAGTTAAGGACCAATAGCAACACAGAGATAAAAGCCAATCATAACACAGGGATAAAGGCCAATCAGGACCGTTCCCTCGTTGCAACATATTTACAAGATGATTGGTTCTGTACAGAGGTTTCTTAGAAACCAGTCAATAGTAATGCCACAGCTGAAGAGCCACATTTGAAATCAAGCTTAACATAGGAATGTATAGCCCAGATTCACATTCCAATACATAACAATGGTCGTCCAGCCTCTGCTTGAAAATGTCCAGGGAAGGAGCATCTACCACCTCCCAAGGCAGACTGTTCCACTGCTCAACCACTCTTGTCAGAAGATGAAAGCTAAGAAGGGTCAGCCCTGGTTAGGTAAACATATGGAGAAGAGGTCCATCAGTGGCTATTAGCCACAAGGTATAGGTAGGAACTCTGGGGTCATTGATGCTCTGTCTTCTTAGTTCTTGGGGGTGGCAACAGTGGGAGGGCTTCTAGTGTCCTGGCCCCACTGCTGGACCTCCTGATGGCGCCTGGTATTTTTGGCCACTGTGTGACACAGAGTGTTGGACTGGATGGGCCATTGGCCTGATCCCACACAAACCGAACTGCAAAAGTGCAGTTCGTGCCCATCCCTCATCCTGATCTATAGCCCGATCTGCATCTAGCATTTGCTCTGCTGTCTTACCAAACCCACACTGGACCAGAAATTCCCATCCACATTGCATGCCACTTTCACTTTGATTGAGTGTCGCATTTTATGGCAGTGTCCAGACTGCATGCTGCTTTCACTTCGTTTGATCTCTGGTTTTATAGTGGCTGTCTGCATAGATTTATGGCCGTTTTATGGCCATTCGGGGGGTGACTCTGCAGTCACTACAGTGTTGGCCCAGGATAGTTGACTGTGGTTTTGAACTGCATCTTTTTCTGTTCCAGTGTGGGTTTGGTAAAACAACGGAGCAAATGCTAAATGCAGATTGGCCCTATGTCACCCTCTATTAGGAACACAGTGCCTGAGGACAAGAAGCTTCAGAGTCCCTTCCCGTGCCATTTTCCTGTCTTAAAATGGTTCTCCTGGGAGCTGCTATTTGCCCTGCTGGGGAAACTTATATGTAGCCACCATTACATGTAAATTTCCCCGGTGGGTGAACAGCAGTTTCTCTGTGCTGTTTCAAGTCACAAAAAGGGTGTCTGGAGGAAAGCTGAAGCTCCTTCTTTTCTTGCATTGTGGTCCCAATCCTCAACCTACTTGAGCCGGGAAATTAAGTTTCCAGCTGGGAACTCCCAGAACGCGGCTGAAAAAAGCCTCTATGCAGGCTTTGTAATGTGTGAATCAACCCTGAGATGAGACATCCTGATTAATCAGGCACACTCTGACCTTTTCCCTTCATAAGAGATGCCCCAGGTTAAGTCTAGTCCGGTGCCAGTTGCAATCGTCCAGTTTTTAAGCCATCAAGGGTATCTTCTAGACAGGGCTTTTTTTGTAGAAAAAGCCCAGCAGGAACTCATTGGCATAATAGGCCACACCCAACAGCAGAAACTCATTCACATATTAGGCCACACCCCTGACAGCACAGCTCATTAGCATATTAGGCCACACACCCCATGTTACCAGGAGTGTGGTCATCCAGCCACACCCACCGTTTGCTTCTTATTCTGTTTACTTTGTTTGTTGTCAAAACCCAGGGCTTTTTTGTATCAGGAACTCCTTTGCATGTTAGGCCACACACCCCTAATGTAGCCAACCCTAATAAGTTTCTGCTGTTGGGTGTGGCCTATGATGCTAATGAGTTTCTGCTGGGTGTGGCCAACTCAGGAGCCAGCCGGAACCCCGTTCCTGTGCGTTCCTGCCCCAAAATAGCCCTGCTTCTAGATATCTGCTCCTCTGTTTGTCAGTAATTAAAACTGGGAAAGATCCAGGTAGTCAGCCATGTTGGTCTGAAGCAGCAGAACAGATTTAGAGTCCAGTGGCCCCTTTAAGACCAACAAAGGTTTATTCAGGGCATGAGCTTTCGTGTGCAAAGCACACTTTTTCAAATACGTTGGAATGGTGGATGAGGTTCTGTCTGTCCATAGGTTTAGAACCTCATCTACCATTCCACTGTATTTGAAAAAAAATGTGCCTTGCACACAAAAGCTCATACCCTGAATAAACCTTTGTTGGTCTTAAAGGGGCCACTGAACTCTAAATCTGTGAAACTGGGGAAATTATCAGTGGACTCAAACTCATGATCCAGTCCAGTGGCCCCAACCCCAGTGTCCTTTTGAAATCAACTAGATTGGGTGGCTTCAGGCTGTGTTTTTTAAGAGCTGGGGAGTCTGCCTATGCAGACACAGCCCCCTAAGCAGTCCATTCAGATATCAAGGGCCAACAGGCAGACAGCCTTTTGAACTGTCTGCAAGCAATGACTTAAGGGGATTTACATGCAGGGGCCAATATTTATTAGCCCAGGGGAAGAAATGTATCACCTTCCAAACATGAAAAGCATAACTCAGGAGAAGAACGTTCCATTTGTCGTAAGTATAAAATATATGCATGGGATATGTCTAGTCAAATGGAAAAGTTTAATGAAGAAAAATAGCTTAGAGAAAAATAAACAGAATTGCATGAAAAGCAGAGATAAAGGAATAATCTCAAACTCTCAGGGTTACGTGTAATCCATAAATGTCCTCCATTGAGAATTTTGGGGTCAGGTGCTATTGAATCCACACAACCATTCTGTGGACTTTTTCCTGTTAACATATATTGGGCAGAGTGGAAAAAATGTCATGGGACAAATAAGACTAAGACTATGCCTGACGTTAGGTTAAAAATCCACATGTAGCCATGGGAGGCCTTGGGAAAATCATAAGACCATTAGAAGGCTGTGATCATACACTCCTTTAGATCCCACATAGGTGCAAATGCCTGATGGATCTAAAGGGAGTGATCAGACAGCAGCATCTGGGAAGCATCCCTCAGTAGTCAGCAACCTGTGCTGCTCTGCCACAGAAGCGGAGTTGAAAGACACCAGGGAAAGTCCAGTCTTAATGCTTGCTGATGGGCCAAAGATGGACTTTCCCCTGTCTGATCACTCAAGCACGCTCTCATGCTGTCATGTTTCCCCCTCTTCACAGTATGCACATCATTGTATACTCCATAGGGGGCCCTCAGTGCAGAGGTGCGATTCCTCGATTCTTTGTTTATGTGCAAACAAAACAAATGGCAAAAAACCCATGACTCACCCACAGTTGTGTCTGATCACACAGTGATGGGCTGCACTCGCAGCTTCAAAGGACTGTGTGATCACAAGCTCAACATGAGCCTGCAGTGCGATGTGGCTGTGAAGAAAGCTAATGCAGTCTTAGGATGCATTAACAGAAGCATGGTGTCCAGAGCACAGGAGGTGGTAGTTCCACTCTATTCTGCTATGGTCAGGCCTCACCTGGAGTATTGTGTCCAGTTTTGAGCACCACACTTTAGGAAGGATGTTGACAAGCTCGAGCGTGTCCAGAAGAGGGCAACCAGGATGGTGAAAGGGTTTGAATCCAAGTCTTATGAGGAAAGGCTGAAAGAGTTGGGTATGTTTAGCCTGGGAAAGAGAAGGCTTAGAGGGGACATGATTGCAGTCTTCAAGTATTTGAAGGGCTGTCATGTAAAAGATGGAGCAGATCTATTCTCTCTTGCTCCGGATTGCAAGACTAGATCTAATGGGTGGAAATTACAAGGGAGTTGTTACCGGCTAAATATCAGGAGAAACTTCCTAACTGTAAGAGTGGTTGAGCAGTGGAGCAGTCTGCCCCGGGAGGTGGTGGATGCTCCTTCCCGGGACATTTTCAAGAGGAGGATGGACGACCATCTTTTGGGTATGTTGTATGTCGGGCTATCTTTTGGCTATGCTCCTGCAGAGTGCAGGGGGTTGGACTAGATGACCTGCAAGGTCCCTTCCAACTCTAACATTCTATGATTCTATCTCACAACTGCATGTCAAATTCCTCTGGAGGAAATAGCCTCTCTTCCTCTCCACTTCAACTGGCTGGTGTGACCACAGCCAGAAGAGCCTTCCTGGATCAGATCAAAGCTTTACCTAGTCAGCCACAATGGCTAAGCAGATACCAGTGGAAGATCCCTACTGGCATGGCACGAAGATCCTTATACTGTTGCCCCACCCCAGCAAGTCTTATTCAGGGGTACACTAATTCAGAACAGATACATATAGCTGCCTTCTACTGAATCAGACCCTTGGTCCATCGAACTCAGTACTGTCTACTTAGATGGGCAGTAGCTTCACCAGGGTCTCAGGTGGAGGTCTTTCACTTGATCATTCTGGCTGGAGATGCTGGGGACTGAACCTGGGACCTTCTGCATCCCAAGCAGATGCTCTACCACTGAGCCACAGCCCCTCCGTGAATTTGTCTAATCTCCTTTAAAAGTAATCTGAAACAGTGGCCATCACAAAATCAGTCTGTTGTGAGGCTGGTACCTGTTTTGATACTTTGTTGACTGGCTCAGCTGCGTAGCAGGTAACTTCATTATATTTCTTCCTAGCCATAAAGTACAGTGTGATTGGCTTTTTTGCACATACACATTCTCATGTCTACTAATCGAGTTCTACTCCCCCCTGTAGGCAATTGTTTAAACAGAAAAATAAATCAGTTACAAATTGTATAAATCAGGAACAAATGCTGTGTTTTAATAAAATCCTACCCTTTGGTGGTCATCTAAGTCATCCACAGTGACGCTGATGGCTGCTGATTGGTTTAAATTGGCAGGAACTTCACGCATGCCTGTTCAGCAGATATTTGTGCCTGTTTGGCGCAAACTGGATTGGCTCATGTCTGAGCTACACCTTCAGACATGATAAATCCAGCTGTTGAGCATGTTTGTGGCAGACAAATGCAACATCCTTGCTAGGAGGGAAGGGTTCAGAGTAACTACGGTACAGTAGCATTTATTCAAACAAATTGAAAAGGCGCCTGAAAATTGTGTAGATAAAAGAGAGCAACTATGGTGTGGTGGTTAGAATGCCAGACAAAGAAGGGGGTTCAAATCCACACTTAGCCATGAAGGCTTCAGGGATGAATTCAGGGAGCCAGTTTGGTATAGTGGTTAAGTGTGCAGACTCTAATCTGGGACAACTGGGTTTGATTCCCCACTCCTCCACTCGCAGCTGCTGGATGACCTTGGGCAAGCCATAGATCTGTCAGAGCTGTTCTCTCAGGGGCAGTTCTTGAAAGAGCTCTCTCAGCCCCACCTACCTCGCAGGGTGTCTGTTGTGGGGAGGGGAAGGGAAAGGAGTTTCTAAGGCTACACTGAGATTCTGAGTGAAGGGTGGGGTATAAATCCAATCTCCTCCTCCTCCTCCTCCTCCAACTCCTCCTCCTCCTCTTCTTCTTCTTCATCAGTGGCTATTAGCCACAGGGTATAGATGGGAACTCTCAGTCTGGGGCAGGTGATGCCCTCTATTCTTGATGCTGGAGGGGGCAGCAGTGGGAGGGATTCTGGTGCCCTGGCCCCACTGCTGGACCTCCTGATGGCACCTGGTATATTTTGGCTACTGTGTGACAGAGTGTTGGACTAGATGGGCCATTGGCCTGATTCAACATTGGCTTCTCTTATGTTCTTATGTTCTTCTTCTTCTTCTTCTTCTTCTTCTTCTTCTTCTTCTTCTTCTTCTTCTTCTTCTTCTTCTTCTTCTTCTTCTTCTTCTTCTTCTTCTTCTTCTTCACGTCCTCTTGTATAAGACAGTTCAGAATCAAAACACAAAAATGCAGTTTTTAAAAGTGATAACAGTATAGCTACTAGCAATGCACTACCCAAAACTTTCTAGCATTGCTATGTTGCCTCCTCCAGATTGGAAAATTCCTGGAGATTTGAGGATGCAGTTTGGGGAGTGTGGTTGAGAAGGGAAGGGCCTCAGTGGATCATAATGCCGGGGGGACGGGACCTGACAACCCTCACATCTGCCCTCTGAAGCAGCCATTATCTCTGGGGAACCGATCTCTGCAGCCTGGAGATGAATGGTAATTCCGGGAGATCTCCAGACCCCACCTGGAAGTTGGCCTGCAGCTACAGGAGCAGGGAGGGAAGCTTGGGAGGGACGTTGCTGCCAGTTGTTAACATCTGAGCTGAGCTTTTGTTTTCCCTTTCTGCTTCCAGGTACAAAACTTGGGCCTTGACGGGAGCACAAGCCTTTTGGTGTGCTAGATCCTGGCATATTACATTATCAAAAGGGCGAGCGCTTCCAAGGCCACTGGACAAACTCCAAGGGCCAAGAACCCTTTGGTGTGGACTGGAAACTGGGGGCGGGGAACTAAATGCCCAGTCTTTTTTCAGCTTTCCCCAAACAGTCAGTGAAAATGCTGGACTGTTTGGGTCAACTGACAACCTTACCAAGCCCGAACACTGAGACGCATGCTGTTCCAGGCATGCAGGAGGTGGCGCGGAGCCCAAGTGTGAAACCGGCAGCCACTGGCACTTCACCCTTGGGCTGAGTGCCCCTCCCAGCGCAAACAGTGTGCTTCTCTTGGAGTGTCTGGTATTTGTTTAAAAGACATCCTGCAACCCTACTCCAGAGGCAAATGTGGCTCTGTGAAATTAAACATGGCTTCCAAAAAATTATGGTATATTGGAGGGGGTAGATGGGACCCTACGATAATCAGTATGTCTAAGGGAGGGCAGGCAAGCAGTTTGATCTGATCCTTAGAGGTGCCTCATAATAAGAGGGTATTATAGAGGTGAACAGTGGTCAGGACAAGTGCGAACTGTGCACAGATGTATGCCAGTTTCTAAGGCCTGATCTGCATCTAGCATTTGCTCCACTGTCTTACCAAACCCGCACTGGAACAGAAATCCCCGTCTACATTGCATGCCACTTTCACTTTGATTGAGTGTCGCATTTTATGGCAGTGTCCAGACTGCATGCTGCTTTCACTTGGTTTGATCTCTGGTTTTATAGTGGCTGTCTGTCTGCATAGATTTATGGCCATTTTATGGCCATTCAGGGGTGACTCTGCAGTCAGTATGGTGTTGGCCCGGGATAGTTGAATGTGGTTTTGAACTGCATCTTTTTCTGTTCCAGTGTGGGTTTGGTAAAACAATGGAGCAAATGCTAGATGCAGATTGGCCCTTTTTTAAGCTGAGTTAGTGTGAGCTAGCTCACAGTTTTTTAGCCTCCCGCTCACCCAATTTTTGCCTTAGCTCAGGAAGGATGGCCCCAGGGCAAACTAATTCATGCAGCAGCCAAATCGCTCGCTCACAGCGTTGATGCCAGTAGCTCACAAAGTAGAATTTTTGCTCACAGGACTCCACAGCTTAGAGGGAGCACTGCTCCTGTGTATATTTGTTATTTATTGTGAAGCTTGTTTGCCAACCTCCAGGTGGGGCCTGGAATTTCCCTGGAATTACGGCCTATCTCCAGACTACAGAGATCAGTCCTTTTGGAGAAAATGACAACACATTACTCCGGTAGTGGTTCAGTTGCCATTAGGGTTGCCAGGTCCTCCCTGGCCACCAGCAGGGGGTGGGGGGGGTAGGGTTGCCAGATCCAGGCTGGGAAACTCCTGGAGATTTGGGGATGGAGCCTGGGGAGGACGGGGACCTCAGTGGGGCACATTGCCACAGAGTCTCCCCTCCAAAGCATCCATTTTCTCCAGGGGAACTGATCTCTGTAGTCTGGAGATGAGGTGTAATTCCAGGGGATCCTCCGGTCCCACCTGGAGGCTGGCATCCCTAGCTGCCATGGCTGCCTAGTAGCTTCCAGGCCCAGTTTCAAAGTTGTGACTATCACTTTTTGAGTCTCATGACTAGGGTTGCTAGCCTGTAGGTGGGAAGTGGAGACTCCTTCTGGAATTACAGCCGGTCTCCAGACTGCCAAGATCAGTTCCCCTGGACAAATTGATAGCCCTGGAGGGTGAGGTCTATGACATCACAGGCCTGCTGGACTCTACGCATCACATCTCTGCTGAGTGCCCTCCTCTCCCCCAGATTCTGCCCTCTCCAATTCCACCCCTAAATCTCCAGGAATTTCCCAGCCCTAGTGAACCCTAGTGAAACTTCATGTGTGTCACTTCTTAATAAAATACACACAGAAAAGCAGTCTTTGGGCTGCAGAAACCTTGTGGATTATTAATCAATGTGTCGATTATCCATAATGTTAAACTGTACATTTTCATTTCTGCAGATGGCTTGTCTTCCACTGCTGCTTTTGTGCTCTCTTGCTCCCAATTGCAGCACAGTTTGCCTCTTCGATGATAAAAGTTAGTTCATGATGCCTGTTGTAGAGCAAGATCAGTTTCATCTTGGGACCTACAACAGTCAGACTTCCCCCACGAAGACAGAAGAGATTTCCTGTGGGCTGAACCCTTCCTGGGTTGCATTGGGTGAATTATGGGAACCATGCAGGTATGTGGCTAGATTTCCTCTCAAAGACAGTCCTCTCTGTTCCTATTCTCTAACCCCAAAGGAACAGAGACATGCAAAAACATAATCCTTTCTTCTCCTGCCAAATGCCAGAAATTTATCATCATAATTAAAGGAACAAATTGCCAGAGAGAGAAAGAGAGCGAGAGTCCATATATGCAGATGGATTTCTTTATCTCCTATGAAAATTCTCAGTTTACATTTCAAATAAGAAGGGGAAAAAATAAGATTATATATTCTGAGAGTCCTGGAGGCAGTAATTAAATGCAAAGCTCCGAATTGTTCCCTGCCAAACACACCTGAAAGTGACTTTCTAATTTCTCAGTGTGTTGACATTATTTAAATTCCGCTCTCACTGGAAGTGGAGCCTGTGCTAAAACTATAGCCTCCAGAAAATAAAGTCTTGTTTAATAAATGTGCATTCATAAATGCATTCAGGAAATGTGGCAAAGCCAATCTATAGTGAGCTGAACAGGACAGACTTCCTTTCTGATGTTATGTGTCTAAAGGTTTGGAAAAGCAGCAGAACAAGCTGCTTCCTTCACACCAGTTTCGTCACATTGTGCTGGCCACTTCTGCTGGCATCATGGACCACGAGGAAGCAAGGCGAAAACATACAGGAGAGGAAATCCTGGGCTTCTTTTCCTAAACTTGTAAAAAAATTAAAAGGCAGACCCTGGAGGTCCCTGCCAACTCTCTGATTCCAATAAACTGTGGAAAAAAGAGGAAATGAGTTGAATATGCATCTGAATGGTCTCGATCAGGGTGTGAGTGTGCACTAGTCAGAGTTCTTGCTACAAGAAGGGGAGATTAACTTTTTCCACCCTGCCCGTTTTTGTCATGATAAATTCCTGCACATCTTCCCTTCACCCACCAGTGATTGCCTGCAAGTGGGGCTCTTTGCAAAGCAATGCTGAAAACCACGCCCAGAAGGACATCTATATCCCGGGCAAGTGGTCAGTTGTCATCAGAAAGTCAGAGGTGAAGGCCAGTGAGAGAGGGGCACCCCATGGAACTTTTGGGATATGTGACTAAAGGTGTGGTGACTAAAGGGAAACTCCAAGTTTAGAGGCACTGAGCCTCTAAATCTCAGGGCCAGGAGGCAACACCAGGGGAAGGTTTTGGCTTTCTAAGGCCCCGTTCACACTGAGCATTTGCCCCGCTGAAGGCACGGTAGCCCTGTGGACTTTCCGTGCATGATCATACGAGCACATCTGGGAGGCGTAGTGCTCCCATGGCCAACCCATGGCTTCCTGTGGAAAACGCGGAGTAAAAAACTAGTAGGTCCGAGGTACTAGTTTCCGGAAACCCCGGGGCAAAGGCTGGCGTCTGATCGCGGGAGCGCCAGTATCCCGTGGCTTCCGACGCCCGCCCATGTCCCCGGGGTTTCTGGATGTTGTAAGTTTCCATGGGATGCGCACCAACACTGAGCAGCGCATGTGCACACACAAGACACCGACAGCGGGCCGCCCCCCCAATGGCGCATGCGCACTTTGCTGCTTTTTTGCCACGCCGCAGCAGTGTGGTGTGATCGGGGCGCAGAGCTGGAGCGTGGCAACCTGGTGGCCCATGTGATCGGGTTACCGCGCCTTATTTAGCTCCAGGGCGAACCACCACACCTCTCCCCCGTGTTTTCTGGCCCGTATGACCGGGGCCTAGGTCCTGCTGTTGGCCCTCCAGGGCAACTGATTGACCACTGAATGAAATGGGATCTTGGACTAGATGGAGAACTTGTTTGATCCAGCAGGGCTCTTTTTATGTCTAAAGGAAGAAATGCTCAGGAGGACGAAGTCTGACATGCATTTGACGTTTCCAGTTAAGAGTGTTGGTGTGTGCAGTAAGGTAGTCTGTGTGCTGCAGGGATGATTTCCGATTTCTCGTTCTTGCTGTTTTGACCCACAAACCCCACCCCACCCCATTTATAAGAACACAAGAACAGCCTTCTGGGTCAGACCAGTGGTCCATCTAGGTTTATGTCACACACCAAACAGGAAGGCAGGAAGGCTTGGGAAGACATTGCAGGCCTCTGAGCACTTACAGAGTGAAATTTTGAAACGTTGCACGGCCTCCCTTCCTGCCCCTCCTCTCTTCAAAACTCCTTTTTGCTCAAACTGGAATCAATTTGAAAATGACTCCAGATTCCTTAAATGAAGAAAAGAAATTGATCATTAGATTTCAGAGAGAAACTGAGTAAAGAGGAAGGAAGAGAATTCCTCCTAGGAACACTATTGTCAAACAAATCTCTGTTTAACAAACAGTCATTTGCAGCCCTCCCGGTTCTTTAGCAAAAGCAGAGAGGAAAGCCACCATTCTGGATTACGGAAGACAAAAAGCACCCACGATATGGAAATGTACAGTAGCTGTATGTACATAGAAAATGTATACTTTGCCTTGAATTAGTGACCCATGAAACTGCCTTCTACTGAATCAGACCCTTGGTCCATCAAAGTCAGTACTGGCTGATTCTGCATTGGCTTTTCCCTCCATTGTCTCCACAAACCCACATTGGAACAGAAATTCCCCTCTGCATTGCATGCTGCTTTCACTTCCTTTGATCATCAGATTTTATGGTAGCCTCCACACTCCATGTCGCTTTCACTTCCTTCGATCATCAGATTTTATGGTACCTTCTGCATAGACTTATGGCCATTTTATGGCCGTTCAGGGGTGACTTTGCAGTCAGTACAGATTTGGCCTGCGGTATTTGAATGTGGTTTTGAGCTGCACTTTTCCCTCCCAGTTGAGAAAATGTGGAGCGAATGCCAGATGCAGAATTGCCCATTGTCTACTTAGACTGGCAGCGACTTTCCAGGGTCTCAGGCAGAGGTCCTTCGTATCACCTCCTGCCAGATCTTTTAACTGGAGATACCAGAGATTGAACCTGGGACCTTCTGCATGCCATGTGATTCAGGAGCATTGCAAGTAGCACATAGGGTTGCCACCCTCCAGGTGGTGGCTGGAGATCTCCTGGAATTAGAACTGGTCTCTAGACTACAGTTTCTCTGGAGGAAATGGCTGCTTTTGAGGGTGGAGTCTATGGCATTATAGCCTGCTGAGGACCCTCCCCTCACAAACCCCACCCTCTCCAGGCTCCACCACCAAAATCTCCATTTATTTCCCAACCTAGAGGTGGCAACCCTAGTAGCACACCCTCCTGATAGTTGGCACCCAGCACGCACAGCTGTATCATCTGACAAGGCCTCCCACCTCTATGTAAAGAAACGCCAAGCCTGTGGTGATTGTTTCATCCAGTGTGCTCACAAGGGGTTTCTTGCTCAACATGGCCCCCCATTCTCTTTGACTGTCATCCCTCTGTATGTGGATGCCAAATATTCCCTGGCTTTGTGGATATTTTGTTCACATTTGCCATTCAGCATCAGCATCTGACATCCAAAGCTGTCAGCCTGCGACAATTGACATACAGCAGCAGTTGGCATGTGGCATTCTGATAGATGACATGCATTAGAACTTGGCGCATTTTATTATAAGGTCATTCATTTAAACAATTAGAACAGTCACTTGCCCAGGTCTGATGCCAGTTGTCAGTTTCCCAGTTTGAAATGTCACATGTTTTCAGGTCAAATGTCAACATCGAAATTTGAAGGGCAAAATCTGAAAATGAACTTCGAATTTTGTCTGTACAAAATCCAACTGCAGCTCAGTGTCCATGTCGCCGATGGAAGAGCGAGGCCCGGATCCTTCTAAACTGCCAGGGATGGGGGTGGGTGGGATGCGTGTGCCTGTACTCAGATGGCCTGTAAGACTCAAGCTGGGGACTTGCTCCTCAGGAATGACTTCCTAGAGGTCGTCCATTTTGATCGCCAAGAGACTTTGCACATCAGGTGGCAAGAAGCCCAACCTTACCAAAGTGAGCATTCCTTGGCTACAGGTTCAAGATTCCCTGACCTGGGTGGCCCAGGGGAGTCCAATCTCATTACATCTTGGAAGCTAAGCAGGGTCAGCCCTGCTTAAGAATTGGATGGGAGACCAGTGAGGAAGTCTAGGGTCACCACACAGAGGCAGGCAATGACTAATCACCTCTGTTCATCTTTTGCCATGAAAACCCTATGGAGTCACAATAAGACAGCTGTGACTTGATGGTGCTTAACTCCTCCTCCTCCTCCTCCTCCTCCTCCACCACCTCCTTTTCCACCAGCACCAGGTTCAAAATAGGCTGTCCAGTCATCCGGGTGGATGGGCCATGTAAGGTGCCAGACCTGTGGCTTGTATCTGAGGGTGATTTCCCACTACAGCTGCCTCGGGGTTGCGCCGCCGTTTGCCCTGATACTATTAGTCAATTTCACACCGAAGCCGCGGGGCTGCATTTTAACCCGCGGCTTCGCCCGATTTCCCTGCAGTTTTGTAATCCTGTTTTTTAGGATTACGAAGCTGCGGGGGAAATCGGGCGAAGCCGCGGGTCAAAATGCAGCCCCGTGGCTTCGGGTGTGAAATTGACTAATAGTATCGGGCCAAATGGCGGCGCAACCCCGAGGCAGCTTTAGTGGGAAATCACCCTGAGTGTACTGATCTCCACGAAAAGAATCAAAGTGCTGAAGTGCTGCATGTGATCCTTGTTTTGTGATGATGCCTATGCCTAAGTGCCCATTGATGGATTCGACAAGACATGGTCCTCCTGAAATAAACCTGAAATCTTGCATAGCCTCAGAAGGCTCTGTGCTAAAGCCCTGTTTAGATCAAACAAGATGGACGACCCATTCACCACAAGACACCATTGTGGGACTGAGGACATAGGGCTGTAAGAAAGCAGTGGCCAGGAGAATGGAGGTCACGCACTGCCCCTTCTTCAGCTTGGCCTCCACATAGAGCATTCCCACTTCATTCAAAGCCAGTTCCAATCACCATCTCCTCCCCTCCCATGGTTGGATGAGAAGACAAGGTGCATCGAAGGCAATCTGCTGTATTTCCTGAGAAATGAACTAGAGGAGTGAGGGAGGGAAGTGCAACCATCAGGAAGACAGAGGCTGTCTGCAGAGGTCCAGTTGTGTGCTTTTGGCATGCAAGGCCTCTCTAGCCTGTACAATACCTGGTGGCCATTCAAGCATCTTGGGCTTGAACAGGCAAACTTCTGTTATGGTACAAAAAAGGTGCTGTATTAATGGAAACAGCCCAGAAGAGCTTCCCAGACAACATCCATGTTCAGGAGCTTCTGTCTGGGAAAGGCAGTACTGGCAAGCAAATGCTGGGGAATTGCAAAACTTTCCAAGCCAGCCAAGTTATTAGATGGATGGAACACTGCTCCAGGAGACAGGCTTCCTAAGGTCACCCTGCCATTTGGAAGGGTGAAATGCCCTGAGGAGGGTCAAGCATCTGGTATTTTTTTGAGGCTCCTTCATGGAAGAAGAAGAATTGGTTTTTATACCATGTTTTTTTGTACTTTAAGGAGTCTCAAAGTGGCTTACAATCACCTTCCCTTCGTCTCCCCACAACAGAGACCTTGTGAGGTAGATGGGGCAGAGAGAGCTTAGAGAGAACTGTGACTGGTCCAAGGTCACCTAGCAGGCTTCATGTGGAGGATTGGGGAATCAAACCCAGTTCTCCAGGTTAGAGTCCACCACTCCTAACCGCTACACCACACTGGCTTCATGTGCTTATTCTGTCTCATTTAACTGGAAATATTAGGCAATGTCTATTCTGACTGGTAGGAACTCCCCAGGGTCTTGGGCAGAGGTCTTTCCATTGCCTACTACCTTGTCCTTTCAGCTGGAGATGTTGGGGACTGAACCAGGGACCTTGCATAAACAAAGAGGATGTTCTGCTACTGAGTGATTTCCCCTTCCATAGCTGGACCTGATGATAAACAACGGAGGGAAGGAGAAGGCAGACAAGAGCAGCAAAATTGTGGCAAGAAAAAAATGTTGTAAGTTCCAAGAGGTCAGAGCAGAGGAACTGGAAAAGAGAAAGGAAGGTCTATATACCTGGGGAGGAATGCAAGATGCAAGGTCTCAACTCTGGGCCTTCCGTTCTACTTCTACTCATGGACCCAGAAAACATTTTTCAGAAATTGGCAGATGAACACTGAGCCATAGTTGGTTGTTTTTCTTCCATACAATAAGTTTGAGGCTGCTGTCCTCTTATCTGGGGAACAGGCTGGGAGATGCAACTAGATTTCAACAAGTTGCCCCCTTCAATGTGACAGCAATCCCCATTTTGATTTTGTTCATCACTTGTGAGAAGCACAATTGGGATTCTTTGTTTTCCCACCAGTTTTTCATCCGTTGTGCCACTTCAACATTACAATGAATGTATTTTCTCAATGCTACTTGTGCATATGGGTGGATTTTTGGTATTTTTTTTTAGCATGTGTGTGTGTGTGTGGGTGGGTGGGTGCCAATGTCTGGAAGCCATGGCAACCTCTGGCAACTCCTACTGGGGCACGGAGGACTTTCAGAGAAGTGGCTTGATAGCCTGCCTCTTCCTCCTGACCCTGGTATTCCTTGGCATTCTCCCATCCAAATACTTGCTAGGGTTGGCCCTGCTTCACTTCCGAGATCTGATGAGATAGGGCTTGCCTGGTGCATCTGTTTTATTGACTGAGAAAAGGGGTAAGCTGCCTCTCCAGAGACCTGCTTGAGACAGCTCACAATACAATAAAAACGATAAGCAACATAAAATCAACCATAGTTAAACAAGCCATCAAAAGCTGGGCATGTAAGATAAATGGTGAAAATGATCACTGCATACTATCCAGAAACTAAGCTGCACTGAGCTGAGTGGGAATTACATCTGAGAAGACATGTAAAAGGTAGAATGGATAAGCTTACACCGTGTGGGGGGCAGTTAAATCTAACTGTGCCATCCTATACAGAATTACTCCCGTCTAAGCCCACTGAAATCAGTGGACTTCAACTGGAGTAACTCTTTGTAACAGCGCCTGAACTGACCTTGTGTTAACCTTTCCAATGAAATCCTTCTGAACCTTTGTTCTCATAATTTTAGAGGCTTGCTGAGTAACTTAAATATTAAAATATGCCATGAATAAACCGAGAAGGGGTGGAGAACATCAAGCGTGGAACCTGCATGCCATTTCAGAGGCCCAGCAATTATGCCGGCGGGGTAACTCCGGAGATCAAAAGGCCACCTACCTTAACACTCTCCCTTGTTTGTTTGCTTTTTTTTTGTTTCGTCTCTTTATAACACTCTACTCCAATAGCAGAGTCGTTCCCGCCATTACAGGAAATGGAATTCTGCTGTTTGGGTGGTTTCCAAAATGACAGTCATTGCTTTGGAATGTGGGAGTTGGAGATGGAGGCAAGGGAAGAAGATAAGGAGTTGATTCTCAGGGTCTACCTTTCACCCACTCCGGGGGTGGGGGTGGGGCTTTCTCAACCAGATCTACTGTGCAGGTATTTGAGGGAGGAGAGGGTGCATGGGAGAATACTTCTCTTCTTGGGGGAAAAACAAATCAAATTCTGAGAAAACAAGAAAAATGCCTTGACCAGAAGGTGCAAGTATAACTTCTTTCTTTGTGGGGCAATCTCTGAAACAGAACTTGCAAGGCAGATCTCAGTTGAACAAGATTTTTTTAACTCAAAAATGCTTCGCCATACAGAAGAACACAACAGAAATACATGCAGTAAAACATATTGGTGTAAGGACAAATAGACATCCGGGGGGGGTAATGCCCTGGTTTTCGGGCAAAACTCTATGGTAGAATGAGCTTCAAAACGTAGAGTTTTGCCCCAAAACCAGAGCCTCCCCCTCCCCCCGATGTCATTGATGTTCCTGTGACACTTCTAGGTGACGTAGGCACATCACTTTATTTCAGGCTCCCAAGTGATGTAGACACGTTGGGTTTTTACGGCCCCTGGTAAGTAAATTCCTCCCCATCCCCTTCCTGTGAGTCCTACTGACCTGGCAGCCCTAGCTGCCGGCCAGAGTAGACAATGTTTGCTTCGCTAGATCAATGCTCTGACTCAGCATTATGGCTACCAACCTCAAGGTGTGGCCTGGAGTTCTCCTGGACTTATGGCTGATCACCAGACTACAGGGCGGCTTCAGAGGACAAACTCTGTGGCAGGGGCGGCCAGACTTGCTTAACATAAGAGAGCCGCAAGACATTTTTATTGAAAAAAACATGCAGATTTGCTTTTTATTAACATTAAATGAGACTGCCAAAAATAAAACCAAAAGGGGTAAAAACAGATATTGATAATGATATTTATTTGTCCAACGATATTTTGTAGGCTTGAAAGGGGATGCTTTGAGAATGCATTTAAAGTTGCCTTCTTCCTCTGCTCCTCCCTTGCCTGAAACCTACCCAGGGAGGGAAACACTAGCTGGGGAAGGGAAGACTGATCAAAGAGGCATGCCTCCCCTTCGCTTCCCTAGCTGCCCTGCCAGGAGCCACATAATGTATGTGAAAGAGCCGCACGGGGCTCCCGAGCCACAATTTGGCCACCCCTGTTCTATGGTATATTAGAGATTCCAGAGGAAACAGAAGTCCTAACGCGACATCACATCCTTGCTGAGTTCCTTCTTTCCCCAAACTCTGCCCTCCCCAGGCACTGTCCACAAATCTCCAGGAATACCCCAAGCCAGAATTATTAATTGTACTCAGTTATAAGCATGAATGAAACAAACACCTTTGTAAAGATGTACATCAGACCAGCACACTCAGTAGCAAGCCAGAACTGCTGGCTCAATCAAGACAGTTTCCCAACTGAGCCTGCTTCCACCAATGCTTCTACCTTTGCAAAACCCCAGCATGGTTGTAGAGGTTAGTGTCAGACCAGGACCTGGGAAATCCAGGTTTAAATCCCCACTCTACCATGGGAGCTCACTGGGTGACCCTGGGCCAGTCACACACACTCAGCCGGATCTACCTCACAGGGTTGCTATGAGGATAAAATGGAGGAGAGGAAAACGATGGAAGCCACTTTGGGATCCCATTGGAGAGAAAGGCATGATATAAATAAAGCAAATAAATGCTGGAGCACCTAAACTCCCCTGCCTCCTCACTATCCTCTTCAAAAGCAGTGCATAGAGTCAAAAGTGCCCGGGAGGGCTTTCCCAGATCCCACTTGATACCTTCTATTCATGGGAGTTAGGAGATCATTTTGATTGTATTAACAAGCAGGTGAACGACTCAGGTTGTCAGCACTAAGTGGCCGTTTTCTCCCAGTGAACTGATCTCTGTCGCCTGGAGATCAGTTGTAATACCAGGAGATCTCTAGCCACCACCTGGATGTTGGCAACCCCACTAACGACCCTGCTTGATTAGATGATGGAAATGATGTCTGAGCTCTCACGAGAAGAAGGAGTCTCATGAAGATTCAGGGAGCTCCACAAAGCATGCAAAACTTACAGTTCTTATTTGAAGGTGGACTGGAGGGGCATGAAGACTAGGAATATTAGTCCCTCTGATTCTTGAGCAGTTGTGGGGGTGTGGGGTACAGAACCATAGCTACAGTGGGGCACCTCGGGGCTAGGCCCCCTGACTTACTAGCAAAGCCCCACAACTTCCCATCCAGCCCAGAGTCCCCAAGCGGTGGCTGGTGTGGGGAAGGAGCCAGGTATTTCTTTAATTCAATTAGTCAGTGCCCCCTAAGAAATTTAAATGCCCCCCAACTTAAAAGATCTTGGCTACGGGCCTGGTGAGGTAGGAAGTGGGAGGGCTTCTAGTGCCCTGGCCCCACTGCTGGACCTCCTGATGGCACCTGGTATATTTTGGCCGCTGTGTGACACAGAGTGTTGGACTGGATGGGCCATTGGCCTGATTCAACATTGGCTTCTCTTATGTTCTTATGTTTAAGTTGGGGATGGATGGATGGATGGATGGATGGGGGACTGGACATATACCCAAATTCCATACATAGCCTATGGAGGCTGCCTCAGTTGGCCTAATGGTAGAGCCACCCCGGAATGAGTGTATGCTCAGCAGGAGACCCAGGTTTGTTGCCATGACGTGTGAAACGGAACTCAAAGAATGACCTCCAGTCCAGAATGTGTGGGAAGTTGGGTTTGTCTCCACGTTGGCCTTCTGCTCCCTAAGCAAAATCTCTGATGCTGATCCAGGGAACGCTCCGTCTCAGAGAGCAGCAATCAGATTAGTATTGGGCCTTTCTTCTGAAGCACTGGCGAGGCACTGCCAGGTTCTTTTCTCTGCCCTCTCCAAGTTCCTGTCCTTCCACTCGTTCATCTTCCGAGGCTGCTACGTGGCTACTCCTCACCCACTTTTTCTGTGCTCTCTCCCCCCCTCTCCTTGCAGATGCCATTGCCTGAACTTGCCTGTTTCCAGAGAGTGGTGACAGGCTGTTTTTGGCCTGTGGAGAGACCTTGCTGTCGTATATTAGAACGTGAATCCATGCTATACATTCCCATGTTAAGCTTGATTCTAAATGTGGCTCTTCATCTGTCGCATTACTATTGGTTCGTTTCTGAGAAACTTCTGTAAATATCCAATCACTGTGTGAGAATGTATCAAAGAGGGAACGGTCCTGATTGGCCTTTATCCCTGTGTTATGATTGGTCTCTAACATGTTATGGGTGTGGCTTCGACAGCCCGGGAGAGTTTAAAAAGGGAGCCGTGCTCCACTTGTTTGTTGGTGTGTTCTGAGTTGGTGTTTGCTGTTACGAATAAAGCTGAAATCACTTGCTGAAATCAAAACGTTGTTGAGTTCCATACTTAACACTTGCCATCTAGGCCGAGCTTTTCCACTTGCTCAGTTCCACCCCACAATGGCCAATGCCTCGAAAAGCAGGGAACTACAAGTGATCCCTTCTGCCTGGGGAATCCCTTATCACGTAGGCTGAATTTTTTTCTTCTTTTATTTCCCCAGCCCTACTCCCTAGCTGTCTGCCTGTAAAATGGAGGAACAGCATCAGAGAGCCAGTTTGACGTAGTGGTTGGGAGCGCAGACACTAATCTGGGACAACCAAGTTTGATTTCCCCACTCTTTCACATGCAGCTGCTGGTGTGATCTTGGATCAGTCACAAGTTCTTTCAGAGCTGTTCTCTCAAGGGCAGTTCTTGGGAGAGCTTTCTCAGCCCCACCTACCTCACAGGGGCTGTGGTCACACCCACTAAATAATCCACTTTCAGTCCATGTTCATTGCACTTTCCAACTGGATTTTACTGTGTGAACTGGCAAAATCCAGTTGGAAAGTGGATTGAAAGTGGATTATTTAGTGGGTGTGACTGCGGGCAGGGTGTCTGTTGTGGGGAGAAGAAGGGAAAGGGATTGTAAGCCGCTCTGAGACGAGGTGAAGGGCGAGGTGTAAATCCAATCTCCTCCTCCTTCTTCTCCCTGTGCCTGAATATTCTCTGGCGGGCCAGAAATGTTTTAGATGAGCAACAATAAGCAAAAACTGACTGGTCTTTCTGTGTGAAGGAATCTGGAACAAATCTTACCGTCAGCTGAGCGGTAGGGAGGAGCAAATTTAATTTATTAACAAGGGGTGTGTTTGTGTGTTAGTAGCTCCAAATATTTTTCATTACTCAGAAGTAGGTCTCAGGTTGCCAACGCCTAAAACGTATAACAATAACATGTAGTCAGACCACAGAAGACTGGCTCCAGCACTGATGTGGTCATGTATATCAGATCACTTACAGAGACAATCACTTCTGAGACAAGATTGTTTCACTTGCCTTTAAGAGCTATCCAGGCCAGAAAAAGTGACACATACATTTTCAAAGTGGGCATTCTTCAATTCTTCCTTAGTTACGGAAGTTGCTGTCACTGACTTATATTCCGTACAGATCTGAGGCACTTCAGAAATAACAATTGATAATAATTATCAGAGAATTACACCTCAAAAGAAATTAGGAGGAAATTAGCAAGGTTTCCATGGCGACTTGGTAGATATGTACACATTCAGCAAGAGAAAAAGCACCATTCTATAACAGAGAGAGAGAGAGAGAGTCAGTGATTAAAAAGTCTGGAAGGATAGCTACGTGCAAAATCTCAAATTCAGTTTAAAGTCTGGGTGAAAAAAGAAGGAGGTGGAGTGGCTTCTGATACTGGAAATAGGAGTGCGGCAGGCTTGTCAGTCCGGGTTGGGAAGTATCTAGAGTTTCTGGAGGTGGAGCCTGAGGAGGGCAGGGTTTGGGGAGGGGAGGGACTTCAGTGGGGTCTGGTGCCATAGAGTCCACCTTCCCAAGTGGCCATTTTCTCCAGGGGAACTGATCTCTGTCACCCAGAGATCAGTTGTCATCCCAGGAAATCTCCAGCCACCACCTGGAGGCTAACATATAACAAATACCATGTTACAGATGATTATAACATATCATAAATAATGTTTATATTTTTAGAATAATATTTTTACAGTAATTTCATCATATATAATTTATCATGTAAATATCACAACATATAAGGTATCAAAACCATCCAAATATTAAATAACAAATATCATCTCCAAAGAATCTCAAAAGATATTGTACAGCCTCTTGATTAATATCAGTCCTCCTCTGTTAAACAAAAGTTTCAAGAGGGAGGACTCCTTAAAGTCTCCTTTAGAACATGTGCTCTGTCTTCCTCCAACAGAGGTCCAGATGTCCTTCTGTTTCAGAATCTTCCTCAGGGAGTTCAACAATAATTTTCCAGCACAAAGTTGCCAAATACCAAAGTATTAATGCAAATTTCTCTTCAACAAATGCTGCAAAAAATTTTCTTATGAGCTACAAGCCTCCTCCAAAGTGAAAAGCACTTCCCCCTCCACAAACAGATCTGTGAGGTAGGCAGGGCTGAGAGAGCTCTGAGAGCTCTGAGAGAACTGTTCTCAACCAAACACCTGGCGGAACATCTCTGCCTTGCTTGCCCTGTAGAACTGTAGAATGTCCCACAGGGCGACGATGTTATCTGGCAGGGAGTTCCACCGGGTTGGAACTCTGGTCAAGGACAGCCGGATGTCTCTCGGACTGCAGACCACCAATAAGTTCTGATCTGTTGAGCGTAATGCTCTTCTGAGGATATACTAGCCCCAGTACCTCTTCAATAAGGCACTACCTTGCATGCAGATAAAGCTGTAACTGGAGTGATCATCCGGGACACCAGGAACTTACTACCTTATGCTGTTCTCATAATGGACTGCAGAAACACAAGTCACTGAAGAAGGATCCTGAATACCGGTTAAGTTCTGAACATATTCCATATAATGATTAATTCATCTCACACAGCCTACCAGTGGCTGATCTTGTCAATAATTTTTGCCTGTTAAAGCTGATTAAAGTATGTGGCATATTATACAGAAGGTATTTTACAGTATAATCCTAAATAGAGTTGCACCTTTCTAAGACCCAATCTGCATCTAGCATTTGCTCCGCTGGAACAGAAATCCCCCTCTACATTGCATGCCACTTTCACTTTGATTGATTGTCAGATTTTATGGCAGTGTCCAGACTGCCGCTTTCACTTTGTTTGATCTTTTGGTTTTATGGTAGCTGTCTGCATAGATTGATGGCTGTTTTATGGCCATTCAAGGGTGACTTTGCAGTCAGTATGATGTTGGCGCCGGATATTTGAGTGTGGTTTTGAGCCGCATCTTTGTCTGGGTTTGGTAAAACAGCGGAGCAAATGCTAGATGCAGATTGGGCCTAAGTCCCTTGTGGCCAATGGGTTTAGAAAAGGGTATTTATACTTAGGATTACATAATTCCCCCTTTTTGTGTAATTTCTCATTACCATTATTGCAGCTGGGTAGTGTCGTCTTTTAAAATATTTTTATTTATATTTATTTTATTTCTATGCCACTTTTCACACCAATGGGGACCCAAAGTGGCTTGCATCGTTCTCCTCTCCTCCATTTTATCCTCATAACAACTCTGCGAGGTAGCTTAGGCTGAGAGTGTGTGACTGGCCCAAGGTGACCCAGCGAGCTTCCATGGTACAAGTGGGGATTCGAACCTGCATCTCCGAGATCCTGGTTCAACACTTTGACTACTACATCACGCTGGTTCTCAAATAGTGGACTTGGGTTGTTTTTGTTGTAGTTTGCAGGTTTTTGTATGGATTCTTATTAGGAAGGTTTTGCAAATTGTGACAATTTCACTGATAATTCATTATATTATTGTCTAGATTATTTTGTAGATTCTGCCCTTAGGAAAGCTTATTTTATTGATTTACTTATTAGGAAGGTTTTGCACATTGTGCCAATTTCACTGATAATTCATTATATTATTGTCTAGATTATTTTGTAGATCCTACCCTTAGGAAAGCTTATTTTATTGATTTACTTATTTATTATCTGTTTGTTTGTTCCCCACTTTTCTCTGGAGAACAGAGACTGACTTATCATATATCATTCTCCTTACAAGAAGCACCCAGGAAGGGAAGTTAGGCTGAGGGGACTTAGAAGGACATAACTCTGCGTGGAATCACCTGAAAGTCTCTCAACAAATAACTGACAACACTTTTGCTTTTTTCTTGTGATTTCCTTGCAGTGGGGACAATCCTTCCGTGTTTCCCCCCTCCGCTCTTATGATATAATCTAACTCTATAGTTTGTCCAGATAGAGAGACTTCTGAGGTTGAAAGATGCAATGAATCATGCGGACTGTGTCAACAGGGATGTACATTCCCTTATAATCGAATGTTATTGAAGTATGTGGCTTTATTGTTTATATTGTTATATAAATATGAATGTGAATACTCCAGTCCTTGCGGTCCCCATGTGTCAAAGGGCCCCCCGAGGCATCAGAGCAGGAAAGGAAGGGGTTTGTGCACCTCCTCATTCTGCCAATGCTAAGAATTGTAGCAGGAGAGCACAATAAAAGGAGAAATTGGGCTCCTTGAGGCCCTAAAATGTATATTGTCCTGTAGGGGGCATTTGGGTTAGAGTGAAATTTATTCATCCAGTTCCTTGTTGGCACCCAAAGTCTAATGAGAGAATCGAGGAGTGCTCAGGAAATATGAACCTCTTGGTGGTCCCTGACTGTTCTCAACCAGGGCCAGGGCTTTTTGAGCCCTGTCCCCCACTTGGTGGAACTCTCTGCCAGAAGACATCCATGTCCTGTGGGGGTTATTACTCTTCCACAGAGCATGCAAGGAAGAGATGTTCCACCAGACGTTCAGCTGAGGACAGCAACAGAGACTGTTAAGTATGCAACTCAACACGATTTGATTTCAGCAAAGTGATTTCAGCTTTATTGTAACAGCAAACTCAACTCAACAACACACACACAGAACAGTGGAGTACAGCTCCCTTTTTAAATGATCTGGGCTGTCAAAGCCACACCCCTAAATCAGTTAACAACCAATAAGAAAACCAGGATAAAGACCAATGAGGTCTGTTCCCTCCAAAACACATATATACATTGTCATTGGTTATTTACAGAGGTTTCATAGAAACCAGCCAATAGTAATGCGACAGATTACAATCCTCTTTATGCCTGAAGCTTAACATGTAAAAGAATAGGATGGATTCAGCTTCAGGACATAACAGAGACAGTATGACATCTGGCGACAGAGACAATATGACATCATATACTTCCCCATCCCTTGCAACCCCTCCCTCCCAAGGAGGCTGGGGAGCTGATTTCTCCCCACCGCCACCACCATCTTGTATATGTATATTGTTCTACTTACTGATCTGTTTTAGGTGGTTTTAATGTTGGCTTTAATTTAAAGAACTTTGTATATTATTTTGTTGTAAGCTGCCCTGAGCCCAACTTGTAGGGAAGGGTGGCCAAGCAAATCTGAATAAATAAATAAATACATAAATAACTGTAAGATAAATAAGAACAAAGTTAAATGTATCTGTGCCCTCTCTATATTGCTGGCTTTTTTTCTTCCAGGGGATGCACGCACAACATCTGCCCTCCTCTCTGGTGTGCCCAGCACTTTCCGCTGCTTATTCTGCAATGCCATCTTCACTTCGGATGGCCAAATTCATGCAGTTGTGTCTACTTGTGTCATGACCGTGGCCCTACTGGCCTAGTGGCTCCAGGGAAGAAATCATCAGGGCCTACATTTCCCAGGTTCCCCCTGGACTCTGTGATTGCATAAAAGGAGTGGAAACTACATCAGCAGGAAAATAGAGGGCGGTGCCTGCCTGGGAAGAAAGGATAAAAGGCCTTACCCAGAGTGGGAGGGTGTTCTCTCTCAGGGAGGAGATGGTGGGAGCTGCTGCAGACAGAGGGATCCCTCATCCAAAGGGGGTGAGTTAGACTGTGAACAGGCACCTCGGGAAGGCTAGGACAGTGCAGACAGACACGTTAGGATTTATTATTTTACTGATTTACCTGCCTTTACATTGCTCATTTTTCTTACTGATTATTAATCTAAAGTTGTTATTCGGTCTATTAATAAACCTAGTTCTTACTGTGCTTGGGTCTTCACGCCTCATTTGGTCACCTACAAGGGGAAACCTGTCGTTAAAGTCCTGTGAAAAGGGGTAGGGTGGGTGCTCTGGGCCCTCCCAAGGAGACCTATACCAGAGTGGTGGCAGCTAACAGTGAACTTTCCTAGCTGCTGCTCGCAACAACCTGGCCAAGGTATCTTCGGTTCCCCATCTACCATCTCTGTAACTCTGCCAGCTTTATTGAGATGACAAATATATCTGTGTATACCTCCTATGCCAATGAGGATTTTAATTTTCATAATTGGGACTCTGGCTCTCCTCTTTGCCTGAAATGTAGCAGGGGTAATCCTTTCATTGTAGTATTCCCATCCCAATACACTCTAGGTAAATACCTGGGTGGTGTCTGGGGAAGGTAGAATTTGAACAGGATGTGATGTTGTTTCCTGGGGACATTCTAGGAATTTCTTCTAATCTCTGTGATAAAGATGACAGGAGGAAGAGGAGGAGGAGACTGGATTTATACCCTGCCCTTCACTACCTGAAGGAGTCTCAGAGCAGTTTACAATCCCTTTCCCTTCCCCTCCCCACAACAGACACCCTGGCTGTGGTCACACATACTAAATAATCCGCTTTCAATCCATTCTCCAACTGGATTTTGCCAGTTCACACAGTAAAATCCAGTTGGAAAGTGCACTACACGTGGATTGAAAGTGGATTATTTAGTTCGTGTGACTGCAGTCCATTGCCCATTTAAAGATTACTGCAGTTATATTCTGCTCAGGATGTGAACTGCTCCACTCAGAAGGGGAAAATATGAGGTAGGTGGGGCTGAGAGAGCTCTTTCAAAAACTGCCCTTTCAAGGACAGCTCTGACAGAACTATGGCTTGCCCAAGGTCATCCAGCAGCTGCAAGTGGAGGAATGGGGAATCATACCCGGTTCTCCCAGATTAGAGTCCACACACTTAACGACGACACCAAAGTGGCTCTGTGAGGTTCTCAGGAATTCCACAGAGCCCAAAACCACCAACAAGGAAAGTTGACCCATCGGATATGTCTTTTACCGCTTCCATGGCATCAGTATAAAAGTTGCTGTTGTAACAGCTGCTAGTGGAGAAATAGCAGTCACAAGTCCTCAGGCCTAAGGGCTGGCAGGGCTTGTGCTGGAAAATGGAGATTGGGAGCTAGAGCTTGGAGTTTAGACCAGAGCGCTTATCCCTATGGAATGATTGATCCAGCCCTGAAGGGCTATTTGGATGAAAGGAAAACATAAACCTGACAGACTTTTGGTCTTTCAAAGTCACTACTCGCTACTCTGACTGGCATTTGCTCTTCACACTCTCCGGTCTTTCACATCACCTGCTAACTGAGTATTTTGAATGAAGATACACACACACATATATATTTGAAACATAACTATCCTGCCATCTCCCCAAGGTGGCAGAGTTGCCAGGGATTGTCCCTGGGATTTTCTGCATGCAAAGCAGATGTTCTACCACACTAAGCCATGACACCCCCACCCCCGAAACAATATGGGAGGGGGCCATGGCTCAGTGGCAGAGTATCTGCTTGGCATGCAAAAGGTCCCGAGTTCAATCCCCGTCATCCTCAGTTAAAAGGCTCAGATAGCAGGTGATGGGGAAGACTTCTGCTTAGAGCCCCTGAAAAACCCGTTGCCAGTCTGAGTAGACCATACCGACCTTGATGGACCCGTGTGTTCAGTATCAGGCAGTTTCACGTGTTCTGTTTCCCAGTTGGGAGCTATGGGAGAAAGGTGCCCTTCCCTGAGCTCCTTGGAGGAAGTAGTGGGGGGGGGGAGAGGAAAATGTGGCAAATGTCAACCAAGATAGATTTGTTCTCCTTGTGGGGGCTGCTTTGCGCATTCCTTTGAACAAGGCCCACTGCCGAACACCAGGGATTCGGCCTCCTCCTCTCTGCCACAGCTTTAATAACACAAACATTTCCAGCCTCAAGGTAAGTTTTGTGACAAATATCCACTAAAGCAATTTGGTGCAGAGGGGGCCGTGCATTGTGCCGTATTCATTGTACACTCTGGCGCTGACTCTTTGTATGGTGTGGAATATTGGCTCGATTATGCGGCACTGAAACAAGCAAGAAGCCCTCATTTCTTTCCCCATTTGAGCAATTGTTTCAATAAAAGCCTCCTGCACTACTTAGTTCTCAACCCCCCAAAAAACGAGCTCCGGTTTCTCTTCAAACTGCTCATTAAACTTATTTTGAACAGAGGAGGATTATAACATATGCCCTAGCCATGGGAAGAGCCGGGGGAGGAGGGAGGCTTAAAAGCCAAAAAGAAAAGAGGCCTGAATTATTGAAACAAATAATTGTTCTCCTACAAATGAACCCGGTTTCCTTAAGTCAGGAATATTAAGGGTGGTGGTGGGTGAGCAGATTTGTTTATTTATAAGGCTGAAATTCTTTTGTGGGAGGGGAAAAAAATCACACACACACACAGAATGCAACTTTAGCCTCCGGAGAAATAACCTTCAAATCAGAATTTGACAAAGAGTATCACAAAAAGTGTCAGGAAACCAAGGCATCTCGCTGACTGCAGCATTTTCGGGCCCCGTCTCGGCAGTGTGACCTCATCCCGGGTTTTACTTGCCGAGAATCCTATTACCGCTGCTTCAGCTGCAGAGCCACAACACAAAGGAAGGTTACAGACACATTCCCTCCCCTGGATGCTTGGCGAATCAATAGTTTTTATCTAATTTCTTTGCTTCGAGATACTGGGGAAACAAGGGTGCCAGGGCTGGTGGGGGGGGGCTGGGGGAGAGGAGGGAGTCTGAAAATAACTGTGCTTTGGCGGGGAGGGAATCGATAGCCAAGAGAAGAGCTGACAATGTCATCCCGCTAGAAACTCCAGGAAGACAGATTTCCAAGTTTCCCCTTCATTATCGAGAGGTTTGTATTTTTAAACACCATGACTTAGCGTCTGCTAAATATTGGCTTCGTTTCAATGCGGTTTCTTTGGCAAACCCTTTTGCAAGAGGCGAGACGGTCTCTTTCCTCCCATGTCCCCTGCTCTACAGGGAAATGTCTGTGTTGTTGTTTTTTTCTATAGCTCTAAAAAAAAAAAACTCTCCCCCCCCCATCCCTACCGCATGAAATATTTGCTTCTTCAGTTTCAGATGCAACATCCGGACTGGTGAAAGCTTGATATTGAAAACAAGGCGAGGTCACAGAGGTTTCTGAGCTTGGTGGGCTCATGCATGCTTTCTGTGCAGGAACACTGATAAGAGATTTGATGCCTGTGTGAAACTGAGCCATAACGGATTCTTTTTTACTCTATTCAGGACAGGTTTTCCAAGAGGAAATAGCGTGCTGAAGCCTAATGGCCGCTTTGTGAAGGAGTTCCTGCTTAAAAACTTACAGCCGTTTTGGCCAGGGTCTGGCACCGAATGGCTCACATACAACTTCAGTGACCACGGAGATGTTTAAGAGAGCCAGAGTTTATGAGAGCCAGTGTGGTGTAGTGGTTAAGAGCGGCGGACTCTAATCTGGAGAACCGGGTTTGATTCCCCTCTCCTCCACATGAAGCCTGCTGGGTGACCTTGGGCCAGTCACAGTTCCCTCAGAACTTTGTCAGCCGCGCCTACCTCACAAGGTGCCTGTTGTGGGGAGGGGAAGGGAAGGCGATTGTAAGCTGTTTTGAGACACATGAGGACTACTGGGTGAACTTGGTCCAATCATAGTTCCCTCAGAATTCTCTCAGGCCCACCTACCTCACAAGGTGCCTGTTGGGGGGAGAGGAAGGGAAAGGTGATTGTAAGCCGCTTTGAGACTCCTTAGGGTAGAGAAAGCTGGGAAGAAAACTAACTCGTCTTGTTCTTCTTTAAGAGGATTGTCGTCCTTAGGGTTGCCAACCCCCTCAGTGGAGGTGGGGTATCCCCTGCCCCCACCTCCTGTTGCCTGCTGCCACTTGGAGTGTTGGTGGGAGGGCTTCTAGTGTCCTGGCCCCACTGCTGGACCTCCTGATGGCCCCGGGTATTTTTGGCTGCTGTGTGACAGAGTGTTGGACTAGATGGGCCATTGGCCTGATTCAACATTGGCTTCTCTTATGTTCTTATGTTCTTAATATGGTTTTACCATAGAGTTTCTGGTGATTCCTAGAGCTACCCGTTGTCACTTCCATTAAGCATTTCCAGTAAGTACACAAGGCTGCATTAAAAAAAATCTTCTCCTGCATTAAAAAACACTCCACCCCCCCCAACCTTCCCACCAGTTGGGTGCCAACTATATGAAACATTTTTCAATCATTTTCTCTTTGTAAGAACTGTTTGAGGACCAAACAAATAGAGCATAGCAGCCAAGGCCTTCTCCTGATGCTACCTCCATGAACACACTTCTAGCAACAGCTCCAAATTGCTTATCTGTCTAATGAGCTGTGCCTGCAGACTCTTAGCAAGCTACTATAGAAAGCTTCAACCAATCTATAGCTAGTAGACTGAGCTAAGCCCTATGACCAGCATCCCCTCTGACTTGTCTGGATTAAGCTTCAGTTTTATTTGTCCTCAGGCACTTGACTGCAGTCTCAAGACAATGGTCCATGACCCTCACAGCTGCTGCTGGAAGCTAGGATCAGACCTGTAGCTACAGCAGGACATTTTGGGGCCCAGCCCCCTGACTTCATGCTAAGGCCCCCTGACTTCCTTTCAGCCCAGGCCCCCCTCTGGCAAGACACAGCGCCTGCCACAAACTCCCCCTGCACTACCACTTCTCCTTGCTTTCCCCCTGCACCACACTCTCTCTGGGGCCAGCTGAAGTGTATGAGTTTCCTTTAATTGATGTAGCCAGTGCCCCAGTGCCCCCCAAAGAATGAAAATGCCCCCAGCTTAGAAATTCCAGGCTAAGGACCTGGCTAGGATGAGGAGCTGTAAACCTGGGTGTCAACCCACTTTGAAGCTCCTGAGTCAGTATAAGGCAGCTTTGTGTGAATCGTGTGAACCCCTGACCAGAGATTTCTTGATCTCCAGGGCTACACAGGTCCTGGACCCTGCAGTTACTTTGTCTGGCTCTAATTTATTTGCCTGCATCCCAGGACCTCAGGACTGAATTCTTGCAAAATACAGTCAAGGCTTAAGATGAAATGGATTGGGAACCCAAACCCTATTTATTTCCATGGAACGTGTACAGGAGGAGTTCCAGATGATTTGTGCCTTTAATGGTGCGGAAGTGAGACAGTTCCACCAACATGAGCTTATATTTATTTTCATTTGTTGAGGATCAGCGTTATTAATATCGAAGCCCAAACCAGATGTAATCGGCTCTTGTACTTTTAAAAAAAATCCTTCTTCAGTTTGCAGAACAGCAACGCTTTGTTGAATTTTGGCATAACTAGTTTGTACTGTTTCAAAAGCCAACAATGCCAGAAACAATGAAGTTGTTCTCTGTGTAGGAATAATTAGAAGCCTGCAGTACATTTTCCTGCAGATTTGCAAGGTGTAGGCTTTGTGGGTCTTAAAATAGATAATTTATTAGATCTCAGTTTTCGGGCCTCCAGGTAAGGCATAGCTACCGATTCTGTGAAATGATGTGATATTCCCAACACCATTCCATAGGGGAGAATTAACAGACACAGAGAAGGAGGTGCCTTAGTCTTTCACCCATCAGTTGATTCACTTTAGGCTTGCCACCTCCATCTTGGACAATTCCTTGAGACTGCAGAGTGGTGCCTGGGGACTCATAGGGTTGCCAACCTCCAGGTGGCACCTGGAGATCTGCTACTACAACTATCTCCAGTAGGATTGTCAGCCTCTAGGTGGGGCCTGGAGATCTCTCTGGCTTTCTCTTTGGGTTTCTCCTACCTTGTCAGGTCCCTGCCTTGACTTCCCCCCTACCAGAGGATCACATTTCACAGCACCTCTCCTTCTTCCACAGATCCAGCCCTACAAAGTCCTCCTGCTCATGCATTATCTCAGCAGATGCCCTCTTTGGGGATCTGCATAAGAACATAAGAGAAGCCATGATGGATCAAAGCAATGGCCCATCCAGTCCAACACTCTGTGTCGCACAGTGGCCAAAACCCAGGGGCCATCAGGAGGTCCACCAGCAGGGCCAGAACTCCAGCAGCCCTCCCGCTGTCACCCCTCCAGCACCAAGAATGCAGAGCATCACTGCCCCGGAATGCGATTTTGCCCTTGAGTTATAATCAAGTGCATTTGTGATGGGTACACCTTCATGTTGGCGAGTCACATGCTCTTGGCCTAGCCTGTACAAAGAGTTGCCAAACTCCAGGTGGTGACTGGAGACCTCCTGCTATTACACCTGGTCTCCAGGTGACAGAGGTCAGTTCCCCTGGAGAAAACGGCCACTTTGAAAGGTGGACTCTATGGCATTCTGCCCCAATCCCTATCCTCCTCAGGCTCCACCCTCCCAAATCTCCAGGTATCTCCCAACCTGGAGCTGGCAACCCTAGATGGAAGACAGGAGAGCGATGTAAGTCACTTTGAGTCCTGACTGGGGGAAAAGAAGGTTTATAAATGAAGTACGTAAATAAATAAATGTGTGCTCAAACCAGAATCAGGATCAAAGGCAAGGAAAGATGCTTAGGTTTAATTCCCAGACCTTTGTGACAGCATTTCTTGAACAGCGGACACTGCCTTGTGACAGCTCTCCGTGCACACTGAAGTCATTTTTCTGGGGAGAGTAAATCCAGCCATCCAGTGGTTAAAGGGTTAAGGGGGGGGCATTGAAGATCAGTTCAAATCCCCACAAAGCTCCCCAGGAGGCAACTTGAAGTCATAGTCTCTGCACAGCAATCGCCAGATGCCATCCAAACCTCTGGAGTCTTTGCGCACAGCTTGGGCATGTACGCCCCAACAGTATTTCAGATGATCTGCTGCTGGCTTTCATGAAAGGAAGCACTGCATTCCAAATACGGTCTCTGATTGCATTCCGTTTCCTGGGTCCTTTTGTGCAAAAATCAACGACTCTTTTTTTATAGGGATACAATTAGCATTCTGCATGATTGTCGTCCACAAAATCTCAACTCAGTTGCTCTTCTGTGATCATTGTCCCACCCCTTGTCCTTGATAATGAGAGCTTCTGGTCTGTTTGTGTATGGATGGGTTTAAATTTGCCCCACTGCCCCCAAGAGACAAATTTGGCAGGCTTTATAATAAACCCACACATGCAATTTTGGGAGCGATGAGACCAGAAATGCACAATGTAGATTTGAAAATGATGTGGGAAAAGGAAAGAGACATGCATAGAACAATAACAGTGTAATTGAAAAAGGGCTGCGACAAATACACTCTAGGCTGCTTAAATCCCACTGATTTCAATAGACTTCAAACCACCCAAATATGTACAGAATTGCACCCCTTTGGTTTACTGATTCAGTTTTTTATATATATATATATATATATATATATATATATATATATATATCTCCCTCCTTGTCTCTGGACTTGAAATGGCTTCCAACAATAAAATATATATTACATGTAATAAAAATCTATGCTAATTAAACACAGCTTCCATAAGCTTAACTGATAGAAAGGCAGCAGTGTTCCCCAGAACAACGGAAGACAGGAGGGCCTGGCGTGATGTGGTCCATGGGGTCGCAGGGAGTCAAACTCAACTGTGTGACTGAACAACTACAACAACAACAACAACAATTTTTAATAAAGTTCTTTGCATGTAGACAAAAAAAAAAGCAATATAACATTGAGGACCAATCAGAATGACACAGAACAGTTTTTAAGTTCTCCAGAACTCTTTATCAGACTGGATGGTTTAAAGCAGTGATACTTACTCAGCGGCTCGGGAGCCACGTGTGGTTCTTTGACATGCCACTTGTGGCTCTTCTGCGCACTGTTTCCTGATCCAGAACCTTCCTAGGGTTGCCAGGTCCTCCCTGGCCACCAGCAGGGAGTGGGGGGATAGGGTTGTCAGCAATGCTCCCTCTAAGCTCTGGTGACTTGTGAGCAAAAATTGTACTTTGTAAGCTACTGGAATTAAAGTTGTGAGCAAGGGATTTGGCTAGTGCATACATTAGTTTGCTCTGGAGCCATCCTTCCTGAACTATGGCAAAAATGCGTGAGCCAGAGGCTAAAAGAACTGTAGGCCAGCTCACACTAACTCAGCTTAGAGGGAACACTGGTTGCCAGCTAGGTTTCCAGCTTCAGATTATGAAATACTTGGAGATTTTTGGGGTGGAGCCTGAGAAAGGTAGGGTTTGGGGAGCCGAGGGACTTCAATGGGGTATAGTGCCATAGAGTCCATCTTTCAAAGTGGCCATTTTCTCCAGGTGAACTTATCTCTGTCACCTGGGGATCAGTGGTAATAGTGGGAGATCTCCAGACACCATCTGGAGGTGGGCAACACAATGGCCAACTCCAGGCTGGGAAACTCTGGAGATTTGGAGTGGGGGGGGGCTGTGGAGGACAGGGACCTCAGTGGGACACAGTGTCCTAGAGCCCACCCTCCAAAGCATCCATTTTCTCCAGAGGAACTAATCCCTGTAGTCTGGAGATGAGCTATAATTCCAGGGGGGGTCCCCAGGTCTAACCTGGAGGACGGCAGCTCTACGATCTGCCCCATGTTTTAGGAGAGTGGGCAAGGCCCTTGCCTGGTGGGCCTGGTGGCTGGCAACAGCCATCACTGGAGAAATGGTTAAACCGCAAGCCTCAGGCTAGTAATGAAACTAAATGTGGCTCTTTGGGTTACTGGTAACTGCAAATATGGCTCTTCATGAGCTGCGAAGTAAAGAAAGTGATCTCAATTGTATGTGTGGGGGGCACTAATGATTTGAAGAGGACTGTAGAGCTGCCAAGTCCAGGCTGGGAAATACCTGGAGATTTGGGGGGTGGAGTCTGAGGATGGTGGGGGTTGGGGAGGGGGAGGGACTTCAGTGGGGTATGATTAGGGCTGCCAGCTCCAGGTGGGGACTGGAGACCACCTTCTTTTACAACTGATCTTTATGCTACAGAAATCAGTTCCCCTGGAGGAAATGGATGCTTTGGATGGTGGGGGCTATGGCACTGTACCCTCCTGAGGTCCCTTCCCTCCCCAAACCCTTCCCCCCCCCAGGCTCCACCTTCCAAATCTTCGGGTATTTCCCAACCCAGACATGGCAACCCAGACATGGCAGGTATCTTTCTAGAGGGCCCACCTTCCAAAGCAGCCATTTTCTCCAGGTGAACTGATCTCAATCACCTGGAGATCAGCTGCAATCTCCAGCTGGCATCTGGAGGTTGGCAAATCTAGGGGTATGGCAGCTGTCAAAATGACTAAACTGCTACAGTCACTCAGGGGCTTCCCACCACTTGGAGCCTTGTTCACAGGTTTTTTGCGCGAATCAGATTGCCAACTTGATTCTGCTTTGGCGGGAACCTCTGTCTCAGTTCCACAATTGAGGGCAAACCATAATGCAGTAATGGACCGATAATGCACTTAACTCAAGTTTGTTTTAGACAATACAGTATTGATTTTGCTGAAAATCTGTAGTCTGTGGATTTGGTCTCTGACAATGTAAGCTAATAAAAACAAAGAAAAAGAAGCTGGGGATTTTAACCCTTGGAAAAAAGAAACAGAAATGGCAGCCACTAGGCCAAATCTGACCCCCAAAGGCTTCCCATCTGCATCCCCCAGTCAACAGGATAGTCTCTGATCTCAAGGTTCTCTTCACCCCATTTAGAACAGCATTAGGGACTCTGGTGGAGCCCTCTTCTTGCAAACACCTTCACAGCTTGGTCCCATATAAAAATAAAGACCAGAGCAAAAGTGAAGACCTAAGCAGAGCTAACACCCTTCTAAGTCTGTTGAAATCAAATGGTTTGCCAGCCCAATACATTGGTTCGCAAACCAAACTGGTTCATATCAGTTTGTGACCCTGCTTTCTGCTTGCCACTACTTTTGGCAGTGAGCGGAAAGCGGGGGGTGAAATAGCTCAGAGCCATTTTACCCCCTGCTTTCTGCTCCCTGCTGCTCAGCTGTTCTTCATGAAGAGCAAAAAGCAGGGGTTTAAATGGCTCAGGGTCATTTAAACCCCTGCTTTCTGCTCTTCATGAACTGCCACAAACAGCAACAAATTGCCTTAAAATTCATGGAAGTTTGTAATGGCCTTTTAGTTTGCGAACATTGCTTCACGAACTGCGAACCAGCCAAAATTCATGATGGACTTTAGTTTGTGTGCTGGTTCATGCCCATCCCTAATGGTGACCCCCTTAGGTTTTTCAAGGCAAGAGACATTCAGTGGTGGTTTGCCATTGCCTGCCTCTGTGTAGCAACCCTGGAACTCCTTGGTGTTCTCCTATCCAAAAACTGACCAGGCGTGTCTCTACTTAGTGTCCAAGATTTTATGAGATCAGGCTAGCCTGGGCTATCCAGGTCAGGACATATAACTGTGTGGTGGTGGTGGAAATTGCCATCAAGTCACAGGCAGCTCACTTATGGCAAACCTGTGGAGTTTTCAAGGCAAGTGACATTCTGAGGTGGTTTGCCATTGCCTGCCTCCATGTTTCGACCCTTGTATTCCCCGGTAGCCTCCCTTCCAAACATTTGCCAGGGCTGACCCTGCTAAGCTTCCTAGATCTGAGGACACTAGGCTAGCCTTTGTATCATTACACCTTCTAAGTCTTAAATTGGAAACTCCTTGGCAGTAGAAATGGCATTTGTTTCCTATGAAACTCTGGGTCAGTGGTTAGAATTTGAATGGGGAGGCCCAGGTCAAACCCCCTGCTCTGCCCTGTTGCTATATCTTAGCTGACAGAGTTATTGTGAGGGAAAGGCAGGGAACCAAATGCACAAGCACCCCAGTATGGTGCCTATGGGAACCATGTGACTTGCCAATGTGTTTCCTGATACCCACTTGCTTCTGTATATTGGGTATAGAAGCAGCCTGAATAGTCCCGACTGGTCAGAGCTTGGAAGCTAAGCAGGTGGGCTCTGTATAGTACTGGGATGGGAGGCTACCAAAGAAGTCCAGTTGTGCTATGCAGACTCATCCCTTGGCTCACCCTTTGCCTTGAAACCCCCATAAGAGGGGTTGCCATATGTTAGTTATGACTTGATGGCACTTTATAATATTATTGGTATAACAACCACAAGGATCTTAAATGGAACAGGGGGGAATGGGAGAAACTGACCTGCAAAGCTCTGAGCCACTTTGAGACTCCTCAAGGTAGAGAAACACAGAGTATAAAAACCTTCTCTTCTTCTTCTCTTTGTGGCCATGGAGGAAACAAACCCGTCCCTTTCTCTGGGAAGTGAAATTAAATACCCTTTCTTCCCCAAAACAATAACTCAACCTCTCCCCCAGCATCGTAGACATTTTGTGGTGGTTCCTTCTACCCTTTCTCAAAATTCTCATGGTGTCTACAGGTTCAACTGATGTACATTAATCTGAGTTCCTTGGAGAAAGAGTAGGATCAAATGACAAAGAGCAGGATTAACTGACATTTAAAACTGACATGTACATTGGTGTTGGTATTGTTTTGTCATGGGTTAAGTTTGAATAAACAGGCTTTAAAAAGAAGATTCTTCTAAACTTGCAATGTTACCTCAGCATACTTATCGACATTCCACTCATAATTACTGGACAGCTATTGGCTGCCCAGTCAAATTTCCTAGCATCAGAATCTACCTGATTCTCCACATGGTTGCGGTTTAGAGAAGAACTTGCAATGAGCTGGAGCCTATGATTTACTACCATGCAGAAGATTGGAGCAACGTGAAGCATAGAAATAGTACTTGATTTGCGCCTCATCGGTTTTGATTGTTTTTACATTCAAACAAAGCATATTATTTATATAGGCTTTTGAGCACTGTACCACTTCTGATTTCAAGTGGTAAGGTCAGATGATTGGGCTTCCGCATGACAAAAAGTTTGCTTCTAGAAATCTACCATTTTAGGGGTAAGCATTCTAGTTAGATTTGTCATTTGCCCACCTTTGGCCCCAATCCCCCCCAATCCTACCCCCTGAAATTGAGGAGTGGGGGAAATGGCTGGAAAGTGGTCTCCATATTCTCTAGGAATTTCCTCATGTCTCTATGGTCTTTACCATAGAGATTAGAAGAATATTCTACAGTGTAAACCAGAAGTGCCATCACATCCCCCCCCCGAAACTCCACCCTTTACAGGCACTACCCTCAAAATCTTCGTGCTAGGGATGGGCACAAACCACATTTTTGCAGTTCATTTTGGTTCGTGGTTCATAGCCAAACCATGAGCCAAAACATAAACCTATATGAACTGGGAAGTTGGTTTGCAAACCAAATTGGTTTGCAGTGGTTCATGATCCCTTCTTTCTGCTCCCTACTGCTTTTTGCGGTGAACAGAATGCAGGGGTTTCCCTACAAAAAGCAATGAGGAGCAGAAAACAAGATGTTAAATGACTCTGAGCCATTTAAACCCCTGCTTTCTACTCCACACAGAAAAGGTGGGGAAGAGAAAGTGGGGGTTAAATGGCTCAAAGCCATTAAACACCCTTTTTTCTGCCCCCACTGCCTTTTGTGGGTTTGGAAACCACTGCTTTATGCTCCCTGCAAAAAGTGGTGGGGAGCATAAAGTCACAAACTACTTTTTGTGGGGAGCAGAAAGCAAGGTTTTCCACATGAAAAGTGGTGGGGTGCAGAAAGCAGTTCTCCCCACAAAGTGGTGGGAAGCAGAAAGCAGGAGTTTAAATGGCTCCAAGCCATTCAAACCCCTGCTATCTGCTCCCTGATGCTCAGCTATTTTTAACTAGGAGCAGAAAGCAGGAGTTTGAATGGCTCTGAGCCATTTAAATCCTTTATTTCTGCTCTTCACAAATGGCCACGAAACACCACAAATTGCCTTAAAATTCATGGAAGTTCATGGTTCATTCTTCAGTTCATTAACTTTTGTTCGTGAACCATGAACCAGCCAAAATTCATCACAAACTTCAATTTGTGAGCTGGTTCATGGCCATCCCAACTCCTGGCGTTTGCTGGAGCAGTGCTGGCAACCCTAGTTCTAGCCTAGCTGTCCCTTCATGTGCTATCTTTTGTTTTATGTACAGGACATATAATTTTCTTGAAGATATAGATAAGTTCTTGCACAGGGTACAGCTCAGTGATCACTGAATCTTCCCTCTACATTTACAGGCTGCTATTTACAAGCATTTTTGTCTGCGCACCCCCAAATGAAGGCATTATACACCAAAATTTGGATTAACCCAGGAATTTATTTGTGGTTGATCCGTATCATAATATTCTTCTAAACTTTTTAATGCACAAACAGATAGCCTTGAGCAGGGCTATTTTTGGGCAGGAACGCACAGGAACGGAGTTCCAGCTGGCTCCTGAGTTGGCCACACCCAGCAGGAACTCATTAGCATAATAGGCCACACCCAACAGCAGAAACTCATTAGGATTGGCTGCATTAGGGGTGTGCGGCCTAACATGCAAAGGATTTCCTGCTCCAAAAAAAGCCCTGGGTGTTGACAACAAACAAGGTAAACAGAATAAGAAGCAAAATGTGGGTGTGGCTGGATGACCACACTCCTGGTAACATGGGGGTGTGGCCTAATATGCTAATAAGCTGTGCTGTAGGGTGTGTGACCTATTATGGTAATGAGTTCCTGCTGGGTTTTTTCTACAAAAAAGCCCTGGCCTTGAGGTACCAGTATCTGCGAGCAAGCCACCGTGCTCCAAACTTGGCCAGTGTTACCATTGCCTTTGTTTATCCTACCTTCCACAGGAAATGGTGCAAAGAGGAACTGAGTCTAATCTCCTTCCCGGTGTGTCCCAGTAAGCAACTAATGCTGCCCAGAGCCAAGGGACCCTTATGCAGCCCACTCAGCCACTTGGCTAATGAGGGGTTGGTTTGGATCCCACCCTACATCATTAGCTGCTTCAGGTTGCTTGCCTATTATCCTTGCCTGTGTATTAGCGCCTCATACTCTTCCTGCCAAAGCCTAGTTATGGCTGACCCAGTCAGAAGACCAGGCCGACCGTCACATCTGCTTTCTCCCAGAAAACAACATGGAGCAGACGAAAAAGGTCTTCCTTCCTGTCAGTTTGAAAACGCCCTTAGATTCCTCCTCAGCCCCAACCAGCTAATCCCATAATATTCACTAGGGAAGGCCAGCGAGCAGCAAAATCCTGCATAAAGAAGGTAGAATTTATTTACATCAGTTCTCTAAAACTTTCATCCTATTGGCTGGACTCCACACACAAAAAAGAGCCCAACCCCACTGATCTATTCAGGGTCTGTTCTTTATGGAAAACTAGGGTAAGGACCCATCAGGCCATTCCCCCGTTGGGGGTGGGGGATCCTCCACTGCCAGCAGGCACGTCCCTGCCACCTCTCAGTTGGCCAGCAAGGGGGAAGTGGTGGGAAACAGGGGGGATATCAGCAGCATCCCAGCATGCAGATGTCACTTCCTGTGCTCTCAGAAGCAATGTCAGCATGTCACTGTGCGATGCTGGGGACACTCTGGCATTTGGGCAAAACTCTATGGTTAAACCATAAAGTTTTACTGAAATACCAGAGCATCACTGGTGTCTCCCCACTATGCACTGACATCACTTCCAGGAGAACAGGGAGCAATGTCAGTATGTCACTGGTGATGTCAATATGTCATCAGTCAAGGCTCCCATCACCCTGTAAGTCCCTCTGTTGGTGGAGGGCTGCTAAGCTGCTAATATCCTTTGGGACATAGTCTGAAAAAGCGCCTTTATTTTCCAAGAGTTTTCTCATCGCTGATAATATTGGTGCATGTGTGCTGATCATGCATGCATCTTAGAGCACTGCTTCCTGAACTGAATTCAGTACTCATCAAACAAAAGTCAGTTCGGGTCACGTCACCTATTGTGTGACTTATTGTGAGAGCCAGTTTGCTGTAGTGGTTAGGAGCACAAACTCTATTCTGGTGGAACCAGGTTTGATTCCCCACGCCTCCACATGCAGCTGCTGGCGTGACCTTGGGTCAGTCACAAGTTCTCTAAGAGCTGTTCTCTCAAGGGCAGTTCTTTAGAGAGGTCTCTTGGCCACACCTATCCCACAAGGTGTCTGTTGTGGGGAGGGGAAGGGAAAGGGATTGTAAGCTGCTCTGAGACTCCTTCGGGTAGTGAATGGTGGGGTATAAATCTCCTCCTCCTCCACCTCCTTCCTTAGCAATCGGTGTGAATTTAATTCAGTTAATGTTGTCGTTTCATGCAGTTTCACAGTGAGCAATAGAAATTTCATTTGTGTGTGCAAATGCTTCCAAAGTGGCCAAATCCACCTGCAGGCTGGCAACACATGCACTGAATCTCATTTTACATTCTGAGCCAGGGACAAATGACACTCAGTTGGTAGTATATCTAAACATTATGAGCTGGGAAAATTCTGAGTCCAAGCCAGGCAAAATTACGATCATTGACAACATCACTACAGATTAGTTTTTCAGGAACCTGGAAGGTGGCATGATAGAGCTATTGTTCCCCATGAGTACATGCATTCATTTCTACCCCCTTCCCCCCCGTCTCGATACAATTTCTGGTCTAGCATCTTTGCACATTTTTGAAGCAATAACCTTGGGGGAGAGCCATAGCTCAGAGGCAGAGTGCACGCTTCGCAAGCAGAATGTCCCAGAGTCAATTCCTGGCACTTCCAGTTAACAGGACCTCAAACCGCATGGCTAGACTAAAAGGAACGTTTCCCAAGACTCTGGAGAGCTGCTGCCAATCAGGATGCACAATATCTGGCCAGAGAGATCAAGAGTATAGAGCAGAGTTGCGTGTTTGAGACCTGCTTGAGCAGAGGGCACAAGGGGAGGAGAAACACTTGTGAGAAATTCTACCGCTATTATTGTACTTCACAAAAATTTCATGCTAATTTCCTGGATTTCAAGGGGGCATTCTTTTTGTTGTCCTGAAGTTTCTGGGCCTTTGTCAATCATAGAATCATAGAATGTTAGAGTTGGAAGGTACCTTCCAGGTCATCTAGTCCAACCCCCTGCAATCTGCAGGAGCATAGCCAAAAGATAGACCTACATACCTACAACATACCTGAAAGATGGTTGTCCAGTCTTTGCTTGAAAACGTCCAGGGAAGGAGCATCCACCACCTCACGAGGCAGGCTGTTCCACTGCTCAACCACTCTTACAATTAGGAAGTTTCTCCTGATATTTAGCCGGTATTGACTCCCTTGTCATTTCCACCCATTTGATCTAGTCTTGCAATCCGGAGCAAGAGAGAATAGATCTGCTCCATCTTCTACATGACAGCCCTTCAAACACTTGAAGACTGCAATCATGTCCCCTCTAAGCCTTCTCTTTCCCAGGCTAAACATACCCAACTCTTTCAGCCTTTTCTCATATTTCAAGGTGCTTTTCCCCCAGGTACTTTTTTTCAGGTTCTGAAAATTCAGGGCCAATTTTCCAATTTCCCCACATTCCCCTTCCAGAGGGAGCAGGAGCAGAGACTGAAAGAGAGACAAAGCAAGATGAAACTAGCACCACCAAACTGTTGTTAGTGTCGCCCACCCATTTAAGTTTTAAAGAGACTAGAAGCCCCCCCCCTCAATAGTGGATGCCCACTAACAGTTGCTTTGTTGGTCTACTGGCTATTGGAAATCATGGGGCTATTATTTTCTTTGGGTCATAGAGAGGTCATGTCTACCCACAGGGGGGGAAATGGCCTCATTATTTCCTAGGGGTATATCTGGCTCCTCCAGTAGCCATAGGAAAGAATTGTCGCATTAGTTACAAATGGCCTCCCACTCCTCAGACTATCAGCTTTTAATTGGCATCAACCATTAGGTAGGACTTCTCGTCCCTTTAAAAATTAAAGGGATGGGTACACCAGTTCACAAGTGTTTGGTGGGCCAGCTTCCTGTCTTTTCCTTCCCACTCCTGTACATTCTTGAACCCAAAAAAATCCTCATATTCTAGGGAATAAATTTTCATTACTCCTAGAATTTCAACAGCATTTTTGGATCATTTGGCATATCCCCAAGTCAACCCAAAATAGCTAATTTTAGGTTTAATTATGATTCAGATATATCTAAATACACACCCTTAATTATTATCATGCCCCTTCAAGCACTCCAAATAGCTAGACATAGCCGACCTTCGCTTGACTTCAGTGATTCAGGCTGGCCTGATGTTGTTTGATTCCAGAAGCTCAGCATGGCCAGCCCTGGTCAGTATTTGGATGGGAGACCACCAAGGAATTCCAGGGTTGCTATTCAGAGGAAAGCAATATCTCTGAATATCTCTTGCCTTGAAAACCCTATGTGGTCATCATAAGTTGGCTGCAACTTAATGGCACTTTACATTCACACAAACACACAACCTTAGTGTTTATCCAAAGTGTGCCTAGCTATGCTCCTGATTCAACATTACAGCAGACAACAGGAAAACCCTTTAGTTTTCACAGGAAACCAAATACAGTCATGTAGTCCACCCTTTTCTCTTCTTCTTTTCTCTCTGAGGCAGATGTGTTGTGTCAACTGGGATTCATGGCTGGATCATACCATCTTTTCTACTGCCAGGAGGGGCTGCTTTTGACCACTGAAAGGGGTATGCTACAGTGTGACTCACATGAACAAAAGCCATACAGAACAGAGACTGAAATGAAGAGGGGAGTTGTGTGAGATTGAGCAGAAATGTTGATTGCCAGTTTGCATATGGTGGAGGCAGTGGCATGGACCAAAATCTCTTTCCAGCGGCGGGTTACCAATTTTTTTACTGGCCCCATCTCCTACGCCTTGAACACCAACCTAACATGCAGATTAGGGTTGCCAAGTAGTTACCGTAATTCAGCGGGGGACACACAGTCCCCGGCTGGAACATTCTGCCTTGGAAAACCCACACTGCACGATGCCGTCGCCAGGAAGTGACGGCATGTGACGCTTTGGTAATGGGGCTGGAAACTCGATGGTACCATAGAGTTTCCAACCCCATTGCCAGAGCATCACCCGGTGTCACTTCCTGGTGATGGCATCGTGTGCCGCGTCTCCCCCCACCAGGAATGGTCCTGCCAAGAAGTATGTGCCCCGCCGAATTTCGGTAAGTTCTTGGGAAGCCTGACACAGATATCAGCAGGCAATAACACTCCTTAGAGGGAAAGCATCACCTACTGATTCCTGAAGATTAATCTTTGATGAAGACATCAGGAAGGACCAGGCCTTTCCCCCAGTTAGTTGGTACCCCTTCTCAGGTGCTGCATGGTTATCAATATTAAGCTGGCAACAGCCTGCTTTCCCTTCCTGGAGAACCAGACATCTGGTTGGCATAACCTAATCTTGTGCTAGTCTTTGCCACTGGGTTAGCCACATAGGAAGCTAGCGGGTAGAGCAATCTCTTTGCATAAGGCTGACAGTCCTCCTCATATTTATTCTCCTAAAATGTTTGTATCCCACCTTCCAGCTTAAAGCTGTCAAGGCGGTTTACATCAGTTAAAATACACAAGAATACATATGTAACATGTATTTAGTTATCTCATTTAGCACATTTTTATCCCACTTTCCCTCCCAAGAGTTTAGGGCAGCATACATTGGTCCTCCCCCTCCTGCATTTTATTCTTACTATACAATCCTCTGAGGTAAGTCAGAGAGAGAAAGAGAGTTCAAAGTCTTCATGTCTGTTGGTGGAGGAGACAAGGACTTTGTCTCAGAAGCGTGGCTTGGTGGCTCCCAGACGCATGCCGGCTTTTTTCCTGCTCACAATTCTGGCATGCGGGGAGAAGCAGCTTCAGCTTCCCCCCGGCATGCTGTTTTTGATCCTCAAATTGCCCTATGGAGGCTCCCTTGGCTCTGTGGTAAAATGATGTGCATCCACAAAAGTAATATGATTTTTACGATTGAACCAACAGAGGCTCTACAGGCCAGTTTCAGGATGGAAAAATGGCACCAGGTGGGGAGAGGAAGGCTGATGCCAACCGCCTGGTACATGGTGGTTACAAGCAGAAAATGACCAGATTGCATCAGGTAGGGGGGAGAAGAAGGGAGGAAGAGGAGGAGAAGACTGGATTTATACCTTCACTACCAGAAGGAGTCTCAGAGTGGCTTACAATTTTTTTTCCCTTCCCCTTCCCCACAACAGACACCCTGCGAGGTAGGTGGGGCTGAGAGAGCTCTCAGAGAAGGAGAAGGAGAAGGAGGAAGAGGAGGAGGAGGAGATTGGATTTATACCCCGCCCTTCACTCAGAGTCTCAGAGCGACTTACAAACTCCTTTCCCTTCCCCTCCCCACAACGGACACCCTGTGAGGTAGGCGGGGCTGAGAGAGCTCTTTTGAGAACGGCTTGAGAGAACAGCTCTGTGAGAACTGTGGCTGACCCAAGGTCACCCAGCAGCTACATGTGGAGGAGTGAGGAATCAGACCTGGTTCTCCCAGATTAGAGTCTGCACACTTAACCACTGCACCAAACTGGCTCTCCCAAAAGCTTAACCCAAAACTCCTGTTGCACATCTGTTCCAAAATCCTTGTCCACCAACAAGCACAAGCACTTCGTAACCTGTAGTGAGGTTTCAGATCATTGTCTGACAGCACCGAACTAACCATACTTGGTGAAATGTCCTGCATTTGGACTATTAGCTGTGGTTAATTTAATTAAAGCATGGCTTTGCACGAAGCCCATGTGTGTATGTGAATTTGCAATGCACAGGCCGAAAACGATTCTCTTGACCATTGTCCTCCTCACCCTCCTCTGTGGAGCTGTCACCGGCAAAGGTCTTGACAAGAAGAACAGTGCCCAGCCACAGCTTGGAGACTGCTCATATAATTTTCAAGCACATTTTTTATGACTATGCAGTATTTTTAAGAGGAGGACACTCGACTGAGTATAATTTTTAACAAGAAGAGCCTTTTTTTTTTTACAACCAGCTTTTGTTTCTTTTACTAGTCAGGGAATCAGTACTTAAACAGTCTCTCAATTTAAAGGCCTTTGTGCCGGCCCGCACAAAAACTGCTGTGTGTTGCCTTTGAGGGCACGTGAAGAGCAAAGGTTTACATCTTCCCATTATCATGGTGGGTTTGGAAAACTAATTAATTATTATGAACCATTGTAAATTTATATAGAGCTCTTTAAAGACAGAGCTGTAACCAACGATGAGGGTAAAGAAGTTTTAATTTTCTTTCCCCCCCTTTTTTTTTAAAAAAGAATGCTTTCTTATGGCCCCTTCTTTCTGAAGGGACTGAGAAAGAACAGCTGCAATTACAAGAAGTAATGGATTTTCAGAAGCAGAGAGAGCTTTAAGGGCTCTGCCATATTCCACTTGGAACGGGATTACTGCTCTTTTAAGGAGAGCTATGAACATAACGGGAGATCGGCTGGATCACACCAGTAGCCCACCTGGTTCAATCTCCTGTTTTCCACAGTGGCCAACTAAGGTGCCCCTGGAAGGCCTACAAGCAGGTTCAGCTCGGACATAACTCAAAACAGTAATTTAACTGAACTATGATTCACATGGCCCTGACCTGGACAGCCCAGGCTAGTCCAGCCTTGTCAATTCTTGGAAGCTAAGCAGGGTCAGCCCCAATAAATATTTACATGGGAGACCACCAACAGAGCCCAGGGTTGATATGCAAAGACAGGCAATGGTAAAGCAGGTGTTTGTCTCTTGCCTTGAAAACCCTATGGGCTTGCCATAAATTGGCCATGACTTTTTGGGCTTGGAGGCTATTTAAAGCAACAATCCCAAAAGCTCAGAAAAAATATATACTGCAGGTTAGGAAAGGCTAGAATAGGTATAGAAAAAAGCCGGCATGGTTAACAAACAAAGTAATGGAAGCGGTAAAAGGTAAGAAGGATTCCTTTAAGCAGTGGAAAGCTAGTCTCAGTGAGACTGATAAAAGGGAACACAGGCTGTGACAAATAAAATGCAAGTCTGTGACCAGGCAGGCAAAAAGAGAATATGAGGAGCATATCACAAAAAACATAAAGACCAACAATAAAACTTTCTTCAAATACATTAGAAATAGGAAGCCAGCCAAGGAGGCAGTGGGGCCCTTGGATGACCAAGGGGTAAAGGGAGTAGTGAAGTATGATAGGGAAATGGCTGAGAAGCTGAATGCATTTTTTTGCCTCTGTCCTCACTGTGGAGGATGAGAAGTGCTTGCCCACTCCAGAACTGCTGATTTTCAGAGGGGTGTTGAAAGACATGAGTCAGATTGAGGTGACGAGAGATAAGGTCCTACGACTGATAGATAACTTAAAAACTGATAAATCACCAGGCCCGGATTGCATACATCCTCAACAGATCCCTTTGGAGTGCCTCACAATCCTCCCTGGTTTTCACCACCCTGAACAACTTCGTATCATCTGCAAATTTAGCCACTTCACTGCTTACTCCTGACTCCAAATCATTAATGAACAAGCTAAAAAGCATAGGACCAAGTACTGATCCCTTCCACTGAGAAAATTGCCCATTTATACTCACTCTCTGTTTCCTATTAATTAGCCAGTTTTTGGTCCACAAGAGGACTTGTCCTTTTATCCCGTGATTTTTGAGCTTGCTTAGGAGCCTTTGATGAGGAACTTTATCAAAAGCTTTCTGGAAGTCAAGGTAAACAATATCTGTTGGGTCCCCCTTGTCCTCATGTTTGTTCACCCCCTCAAAGAACACTAACAGGTTACTGAGACAAGATCTTCCCTTACAGAGCCCATGCTGAGTCTGTCTCAATAGTTAAACTGAACTCATCAGGTTAAAAGGTTAAATTGAACTCATCAGCTCTTGGAAACTACGGTTGGCCATAGTTAGTCCTTGGGTGGGACACCACCAAGGACACATAAATGCATGAAGCTGCCTTGTACTGAATCAGACCCCTTGGTCAGTTGAGGTCAGCATTGCCAACTCAGACCAGTATCCACTCTTCAAAGTCTCAGGCTGAGGTCTTTCACATCACCTACTGCCTGGAGATGCTGGGGACTGAAACTGGGACCATCTGCATGCCACTGTACAACTGAGCTACAGCCCCTCTCCAAGGGATTCTAAGGCTGCTATGTAGAGTCCAAAAATGGCAACCCACCTCTGTTTATCTCTTGCCCTGGAAACCCTATGGGATAACCATAAGGGCTGCAACTTGGTGGCACTTTCCACTACTGCTATGGTAAGAATGTTGTAGAATGACCCTAAAGAGTTTGATAGTTCCCAGACCCGTTGCTAAGGTGGGGCTTTGGGGGGCTGTGCCCCCTTGCTTAGGGGCACAGCCCCACAAGAATTTATCCTCTAAATTCTTTTTCCAAACTTGTTTTAAAAGACATGCACTCCTTTAAGCAGAATGGGGTGCTGTAGTTGACTAATTCCCACAATGAGCAAGGGTGTTGTAGCAGGTGACCTCTAGGATTCCTTCTATCTGTGTGTCAAAAAACTGGTCTCCTTTAAGGGAGTTTTTCTGCCTAAGTATTAGCCTTCTTGACTATAGAAGTCCTCACCCCCACCTGTTGGCTTGTTATCAGAATTGTTGCTTAGGCTGGCAAAAGTGATTAACTTGCAGCAGTTGAGAACTATCATCGAAAGTGGCTGACAGCTTGCGATTTAGAGATCTATCCTGCTAACAGCTTTCTATTAGCTAAATGACTTTTCTTTCTGCACTGAGAACTTCGGCCCCAAAGCTACAAAATCCTGGCTACGGGCCTAATAGTTCCTCTGATCTTAGGTCTGACATCGTTGTGTAAAAGCAACCAGTACCCTGTCACAGTAGCATATCGTCATGATCCAATTGTGGAAGGAGCAAAATGCTGGTTCTTAGTTTTCACAGAAGCCCAGGAAGTAGGAGCAAGAGAATGATAAAAATGGGCTTCCTGTGAAAGGTCTGGTCAAAGTTTCTGCTCTAAAATGGCTGCTTGTCTTTCATTCTCACAACACGGTGCCAGAACTGGCTGAATCTTAACCTGAAACAGGAGCGCTGTAGATAAAAAAGGAACCACAGCCTGCCAGAGCAATGAGTAAAATTGGGACAGTTTAAAATTAGGAAAGATGAAAGCGTGGAGCTGAGGGGGACAGGCTGAATGCAGCAACAGCCAAGGCCCACAGTGACACAGAATTAAGAGCTCCCACAGAAGGGAAGACTAAAGAAACGGTTCCATAGAGAGAACTGAAGGTCACCAAATATTGAATTTGCAGACCACATTAACACAAATGCGTCAGCTACAGAAATTTGGACTGGGGAAATGCAAGTAGCTGACCAAGAAGATCTGAGAGATTTAAGATGCCGCAACTACAGGGCTACTTGTGCCGGGGGGCTGTCCAAGGGGTAGAGGGAATGCTTTTTCAGAGTAGGCTAATAAAGTCCGTGAGCATCAGTTCTGTGCATCTAGCAGGAGACATTTCTTTGGGTGACCTTCTGTCATATAATGGTCTCATGGTCTCTACCACCTAATGGTCCCACAGCATCTGGGTTTGAGTCTCCACTCCTCCTCCACATGAAGCCAGCTGAGTAACCTTGGGTCAGTCACAGTTCTCTCAGAACTCTCTCAGCCCCCCTCCACCTCACAGGGTGTCTGTTGTGGGGAGAGGAAGGGAAAGTAATTGTAAGCCACTCTGAGATTCCTTCGGGTAGTGAAAAGCAGGTTATAAGAACCAGCTTTTCTTCATTTTCTTCATCCTAACAGACATTAGCCTGTACTTTCTACATCCTGAGGAGGACATGGGTTGTATGCTGCCTGCCCAGCAGGACCCAAGACCTCACAAACTGAAACGCGCCGTAAAGTTTTTAAAGAGTTATACTTGGACTTGCCCAATGGGAAGAGATTGGTGAAGATTTGGGTGGATTAACAGTGGCCATTGGTATGGAGTAAAGGGCATTGCTCTTAACACTGCAAGCTCTGTCTGCTCCAATGGATCACTACGGCATACAGGTTGCCCCACCCAAGACTGTGCCAGGCAAAATCTGTTCGATATGGTATAAACAGCCATAGCTGGCCAGTGTGATATGTGTCTGGTTTTCTCCTCCATTGCCTCTTCAGTAAGTTAACTGCTTCACTGAGAGCCAGTATGGTGTAGTGGTTAAGTGAGAGGATTCTAATATGGGAGAACCAGGTTTGATTCCCTGCTTCTCCACATGCAGTTGCTGGTGTGACCTTGGGTCAGTCACAAGTTCTCTCAGAGCTGTTCTGTCAAGGGCAGTCCTCAAAAGAGCTCTCTCGGCCCCACCTGTCTCACAGGGTGTCTGTTGTGGGGAGGGGAAGGGAAAGGAGACTGTAAGCCTCTCTGAGACTCTGAGTGAAGGGCGGGGTATAAATCCAATCTCCTCCTCCTCCTCCTCCTCCTCCTCTCCTTCTTCTTCTTCTTTTCCTCCACCTCCTTCTTCTTCTGTGTTAAGCTGTAGGTATGGAGCCACCCTGCCTGAAGTTCTGTCCCCACTATAACCCAAAGGAAGCTGATATCTGGCTGTCCCTCTGCCATCTTCAAACTGAGCTCTATACTGAAAAGAAAACATTACACGTTTTAATGTTATTTCAGTAGCTATCAATACATGACAACACTTTGGATGGCCATTTTGTACTCACGTCCAGGTTGCCTAGTTAGACTTCTGGTGTCAGGTCATGCTCAGTTTTCAAGGCTACCAGCCTGCTCGGATTACAATTGATCTTCACACCACAGAGATCAGTTCCCCTAAAGGAAGCAGCAGCTTCGGAGAGCAGACTTGACAGTATACCACAGAGTCCACCCTCTGAATACGGTACACCATAGAATCTAGAAGAAATGTAAGACTTCGAGCAACATCACATCCCCGCTGAGCTCCCCCCCATCTCTAAACTCCACTCTCCTTTGGGACTGCACAAGCTATCCAGGAATTTCCCAAAGTAGAATTGGGATCTTGTAAGACCTTATTAGATTTGGGCTAGTTCACAGCAAGAATGTTCACTTCAGTTTCTTTCGGTAATTCCTTTGGATCTAGGTTTCAGATAGGGCACTGTTTCCATTAACCTGCATTTTCAGATGTGTTGATACTGATTCAGGGTTTTTCCCCCAGAGGTTGTTTTTTTTCCAGGTCCCCCAAATTAAGGACCATTACTTTGTCATTCCCCTCGCCCAGGTGGGAATGGGGAGGGAGGGAAAGAGGGGAAGCCAACCCTGGACTTACAGGACTGACGTCATCCCCGCTGGAGGCCTCTCTTTGCTGCTAGCATCTGAGGCAGCAAAAGTTATCCCCCATTCAGAATTTGGCAGGCAGGTTGGCACTGTGGGCTTCCATGGGGCATGGCTGGGTCCTTCTCTGCCTCCGGGGGCATTTTGTTTCTGCTTTAAACTAGCAATGAAACAGCATTATATTGTTATAATAGTATAGCAATATGTGTAACCAGGGCTTTTTTTGTGGAAAAAGCCCAGCAGGAACTCATTTGCATAATAGGCCACACCCAACAGCAGAACCTCATTAGCATATTAGGCCACACCCCGACAGCACAGCTCATTAGCATATTAGGCCACACCCCTGTGTTACCAGAAGTGTGGTCATCCAGCCACACTCACCTTTTGCTTCTTATTCTGTTTACCTTGTTCGTTGTCAACCAGGGCTTTTTTTGGAGCAGGAACTCCTTTGCATGTTAGGCCACGCACCCCCTAATGTAGCCAATCCTAATGAGTTTCTGCTGTTGGGTGTGGCCTGTTATGCTAATGAGTTCCTGCTGGGCATGGCCAACTCCGGAGCCAACCGGAACTCCTTTCCTGTGTGTTCCTGCCCAAAAATAGCCCTGTGTGTAACAGGTTCTCTGAATCCCCAGGGTTTTTTTAAAGGTAAATCTCTAGTTCCTTCTGTTGTGGAGATATAAAAGGAAAAGGCATGTTGCTGCAAAAGGAGACAGAAACTTTTTGTAAGGGCTTTTGTTAGGCACTGGAAATCTCAAGAGAGAAATGAAATTTTCAAACTGTATACTGAAGACTCATGAACTTTTAAACATTTTTAAAAAGGATTTTGTTGAAGAGGTTCTGGAGCTCCATTCTGGTGCATTCCCCCAGGAAGAAAGCCCTGCTTTTTGTAAAATGGAAGCTGAGGGTTCGGAGAAACTGGTATACATATTGCTATACTGCAATATAATGCCACACAGTTGCTGGGTAAAAAAAATAATAATGATCCCTCTCGTGGAGGGGGAAGCAACAGCTGCTTCTGGATGCCTCCTTATCGATGAAAGCCCAGATCACAAATATTGCCACACCTGCATTTCTCCAACTATGCCAGATCAGGCAACTAGTCCCATTCCTGTCTTCCCCTGATCTAGCCACGATAATGCATACAACGGTGACCTCCAGGTTAGATTACGGTAACTCAGTCTACATAGGGCTACCCTTGAAACTGACCCGGAAACTACAACGGCTCCAGAATGCAGCAGATCGGGTCCTTACTGGGACCCCAGTGACAGCACAGACACAACCAGTGCTCGGCCAACTGTGCCGGCTCCAGGTTGAATACAGGATCAGATTCAAGGTTTTGGTATTAAACTTCAAGGCCCTAAATGGTCTGGGACCAATGTATCTATGGGACCACCTCTCTGGAGCATCACACTCTGGAACAGGGGTGGCCAAACTGCAGCTCGGGAGCCACATGCGGCTCTTTCACACAGTCTACTTTAATGTTAATAAAAAGCAAATTTGCATATTTTCCCAATAAAAACGTGTGTGTAATATTTGTCCATGTCTTGCGGCTCTTAAACATCTGACGTTTATTCTGTGTGGCTGCTACGTTCAACAAGTCTGGCCACCCCTGCTCTGGAGAAAAGGATCTCCTGGTGATCCCTGGCCCGAAAGAGATCTGTCTGCCCTTGACCAGAGCCAGAGCCTTTACGGCCCTGGTGCTGGCCTGGTGGAACTCTCTGCCTAATGGCATCCATGCCCCTTGGGACTTAGTGCAGGTCCACAGGGCCTGCAAGACAGAGATGTTCCACCAGGCTTATGGTTGAAGACAGCAAAGGTTGTCATTGAGCCTGGCCTCCTCCACCTCTCCTCTTACCTCACGGGGAAGGACACAATTGGTTGTTTAACGCCATGGGATGCAGTTTTTAGAATTGTTTTAATTGTTAATGGTTTTAACTTGTTTATAAATTGATTTCTGTTTATTTATTGATAAGTTGTTCACTGCCCTGAGCCCTGTACGGAGGGGAGAGCAGTCTAGAAAGCCAATCTCTCCTTATAATATTTGTCTTTTTGCTCCACAACATTCGATGCGCACCTACAGTGTTTGGCCGCTCGAACTGTCAATCAGGCTGCCCTAACTCCCGCCCCCCCACCTGCCCAGGAGAAGGCCAGCCTCGACGGCCAGGGATCCGCTGCGCTGGCCTCCACTCTGCCCCCCTGCCCAGGACAAGGCCAGCCGCAACGGCCAGAGAGCTGCCGCACCAGCCTCCACTCCCCCCACCCAGGACAACGCCAGCCGCAATGGCCAGGGAGCCGCCGCATGGCCTCAATCCCACCCACCCCCACCCAGGAGAAGGCCAGCCATGCTCCGGGATCAGGTCCTCCTCCCCCCACCTGCCCAGGAGATGGCCTGTGGTGGCGGTGAGGGAGCCGCAGCGCGCCTGGCCCCCCCTTCTCTTCTCCCCCTCCCCGCCAATCCAGCCAGACGGGAGAAGCTCCCACAGGCCCCCCTTCTCCCACCCCGTGCCTCCCCCCTGCCCTCTTCTGTCGTCCTTTCTCTGTCTCCCCCCCTTTCTCTCTCTCTCTCTCTCACTCTGTTTCTCCCCCCTTTCTTCTCTCCTCTGCTTCCCTCCCTTCTTTCCTCCCTTCTACTGTCTCTCAATCTTACCCTTTCTACCCTTCTTCCTTCCTTCCTGGCTTTCAATCTTTCCCCATTCCTTACTTCCTCCATTCCTTTCTTTCTTTCAAACTTACGGCCATGACCCCCCTACTCTGACTCCCCCCACTCTGTCTCTGACTCCCCCTCTTTCCCTCTCTCTCCCCCCCTTTTCCTGCCTCCCCCCCAACTCACTCCCTCTCTTCCTTCCACCCGCCCTTCCTTCCTACCTAGGGGCCCGTTGTCTACTGCCACAACGGGCTTTCCTCATTAGTAAATAAATAAAACACAAGAACAAAAGAAGGCCCCTGCTGGATCAGACTGGTGGTCCATCTAGTCCAGCATCTCACACAGTGGCCGACCAGTTCCTCTGGATGAGCAACAACAGGACATAGAGGCTGAGGCTTTCCCCTGATGTTGCTTCCTGACTCTGGGATTCAGAGGTTTAGTGCCTCTGAACGTGGAGGTTCCTCTCACTCGCCATGGCTAGTCTTTGATAGACTTATTCTCTATGAATTTATCAAATTCCCTTTTAAAGCTGTCTGTGACTGTGGCCCTCATTACATCCTCTGGGATCCAATTCCACGTTTTAGTCACTTGCTGCCTAAAGAAGTATTTCTACCATGACCCCAAGCTCTCTTTCTCTCTCAGTCTCAGCAAGTTCCGATCCCATTAGCCTATACTTGAGGCTGGGCTTTTTGTTCCAATGTGCATCACCTTACACTTACAAATATTGATCTACATCTGCCACATTGTTGCCCACTCACCCAACTTGTGGCGTTCTTCCTGGAGCTCTTCACAGTTACCTTTGGTTTTTACCATCCTGAATAATTTTGTACCACCTGCAAATTTAGTCACTACACTACTCACCCCAGATCATCTATGAACAAATTAGATAGTACTGGCCCCAATACCCATCCTTGTGGGATCCCCCTGCTTATTTCCCTCCATTTATTCCTACTCTTTGCTTCATGTCATTTAACTAATTTTTAATCCATAAGAGAACCCATCCTCTTATCCCATGACTACTAGTTTACTCAGGATACTTTGGTGAGGTACTTTATCAAAAGCCTTTTGAAAGTACAAATATATATCAGTTACCAGGTCGCCATTGTCTGCATGCTTGTTCATTTTCTCAAAGAACTCCAAAAGGTTGATGAGGCAGGACTTCCCTTTGCAGTAGCCATGCTGATTTTCCCTCAGCAGGCTTTATTCCTCTATGTGTCAAATAATCCTATCTTTGATTATATTTTCTACTAATTTGTCTGTGACAGACATTAGGCTAACTGGCCTATAATTTTGTTGTTCCCTTCTGGACCCCTTTTTAAGGGGTGTCACATTTGCTACTCTCCAGCCCTTGCAAGAGTCCATTTTTCATCTCACAGGGCAGGCTTGGTGTAGTGTCGTGCAGTGGTTAAGAGCGCAGACTCTAATCTGGGAGAACTGGGTTTGATTCCCCACTCCTCCACATGCAGCTGCTGGTGTGACCTTGGGTCAGTCATAAATTCTTTCAGAGCTGTTCTCTAAAGGGCAGTTCTCAAGAGAGCTCTCTCAACCCCACCTACCTCACAGGGTATCTGTTGTGGGGGGGAAGGGAAGGGGACTGTAAACCACTCTGAGACTCCTTTGCATAATGAAGGTGGGTATAAAGCCAATCTCCTCCTCCTCCTCCTATGCCTGCAGTCAGTAGAAGCCTCGCTAGTGGAGATGATGCTAACATGGTAAGTCTGGGGGAAGTCCAGTCCTTTCTTTTTAACATTTAATGGGCCATGACTGGTGGCTACATCTAGCTGACCGTCAACTGTTAGTTGGTCAGCCTTCCCTCTTTCCCTCCCGACTCTGGCAGCTCCTCATAACCTCAAGACATTCCCAAAATTCTAGAGATACATTTTCCTTACTCCTACAATTTGGGGAGAGTTTTGAGACAATTCTGGAAGTCCCAAGATGGTTCGAAACAGCTAATTTCAGGTATGATTTTGGCTCAGGTGTATCCAGATGCACATCCCTAGTTCATACATGGCAAACTGTGGCCATGTGGTAGAGCTAGGATTGCCAGCACTTCCTCAACAAACGCTGTGAGATTTTGAGGGTGGTGCCTGGGTGGAGTTTAAGGAGGATGGTGGACATCGCTTCTGGCTGATGCTCTAGGAATTTCCCCTAATCTCGATAGCAAAGACCACTGACACATGGTAGAATTCCTAGAGCATCACTGTGAAGGCAAGTTTATGGCCATTTTTTCTCCTCCCAGTCCTCAATTTCTCAAGGATGGGGATTGGGGCCAAGGGCAGGGGTTTATCCACCACAGATGGGCAAATGTCAGACTTAGGTGGGTTACGGGATAAAGCCTCGGTATAACGAGCGTCTACCTCAGCTCACGCAGAACCTTTAGGCTTCTGCATATAAAAGGCTATGCGGATGTAGTCCCTGCTCACATGACCCAAATATTTTTCTCCACTGTGTCTGGAGAGCTGTCCTATCCTACCTGAGCGACCTCCACGCCTCAAAAGGATAGAGTTCTTAAACTATTGCTTTGTTGAAAACACATTCCTTTTTTACTTTCTCTGTAATGAAGTCCTTTGGCTAACTGGATTATGAATGTTTCTGTCATAGTCAAACTTCTGCGGGAAAAATATAAAAACAAATAGGTTTTTTTTTTTTTTAAGTTTGCATGAAAATTCAGTACTTTTCCACAGACCGCTCTATGGTTCTGGCAATCAGAATGGTACTTAACTGCCATCTGCATGCGTGTGGAATGGTGGATCTCTCCTGTCCCACATTATCCCTGTTTCCAAGCTACCTCATGTATCCCTTCCTCCGCCTTCCTACTCCATCGGAGCCGCGACAACAGGCGTTACTTAGATGTAACCCAAGAGACGCTTCAAGAATACAGGCTTCTTCTCTTTGCCAAGGAATGTCTGTCTTGTTTCTTGACTCCCTCACACTTTGAGCTTTAAGCTGAAGGAGAGAAAAGGGTCCCTTTGATGTGCTTTGCTGAAACTCCCGGCAAAGCACATAAAACCATTTCTGTAATTAAGAATTATGGATTCAAAGGCAAAGCTCTTTGCACCTCCAAGTGCAGCCGAAGCCTTTGAAAAGCCCTCTGCCAAAATGTATTTCAGGGGGGGGGAAGGAAAATTATATTATAAATTATTTTTATGGAATGTTCAGATGTTAAGTGAATATTTAGGGTGCAGTTCACAGAAACCTCCCTCCTCTGGAAAATAAATGTTTTCCTTTGCCAGATTTCTCTTTGTCAGCATTTTTAACTGTTAAAAAAAATGACAAACTTTTGTGGGTAAATGCCAGTGGAGACAGCTGTATTTTATTATTGAATACTTCTGGTGCTATGTTTGGCAGCCATCCTATTTATATTGCTAGTAAGATTTCATGTCAGCCTTTGAGAGGCCCCATGTTTAAACCTACAATGGCTGATATGATGGATAATTGATTCCCTCCCTCCATTTCCCTCTAGAGTTGCCAACTTCGAGTTGGGGAAATTCCTGGACATTTGGGGGTGGAACCTGGGAAGGGTGGGATTTTGGTAGGAAAGGTACCTCAGTAAGGTATAATGCCATAGAATCCACCCTCCAAACCAGCCATTTTCTGCAGGGGAAGTGTACAGAGATCAGTTGTAGGGATGGGCATGAACCAGCCACCAAACTAATGTTTATCATAAATTTTTGCTGATTTGTGGTTCACAAAGTAATGTTCACAAACAGAAGAACTGCCACAAACTTTCACAAGTTTTGATGCAGTTTGTGGTGGTTTGTGAAGAGCAGAAACCAGGGGTTCATGAGCTCCCTGCCACTCAGCTGTTTGGCTTAAATGGCCCCTTGCTTTCTGCTCCCCATGGCTTTTCATGGGGAGCAGAAAGTGGGGGTTTAAACCCTTTTTTTGCTCCCTGAAAAAAGTAGCTGGAAGCAGAAAGCAGAGGTTTAAACTATGGCTCACGAACTGATACAAACCGGCTCAATTCATGAACCAACCTAATGGTTTGTATTGTATGTTATCCTGATTAATTCACAAGTTATGGTACAACCGGGGACTAGTACCTGGATATATGTGAGGTTTCAGTCACATGTTCAGCTGTATATGTGTTGAATGTAAAACAAGAATTTCTCAGTGTATGTATAAAAAAAATCTAGTGAACACTGTATATGGAAGATCACTAAGGACATCTGGAATTGCTGATTTGTTAATCTTTAGGCACTAGGTGAAAGGTTTATTATTCACCCAGGCATTGTGTTAGGGTAGGTGCTTTTAGCTGAACTGTTTTGGTGTGGAGCTGCGGTGGCTCAAGTGGTTAAGACGCTGAACTGCAGGCTGTGGAAGGTCAGTAGTTCAGCAGTTCAAGACCCGTGAGTGCCGCATGACGGGGTGAGCTCCCGTCTCTAGTTCCAGCTCCTGCCAACCTAGCAGTTTGAAAGCAAGAAATTGCAAGTAGATAAATAGGTAACACTTCAGTGGGAAGGTAACAGCGTTCCGTGCGCCTTGGTGTTTAGTCATGCCGGCCACATGACCACGGAAATGTCTTCGGACAGCGCTGGCTCTTCGGCTTTGAAACGGAGATGAGCACCGCAACCCTAGAGTCGGATTCGACTGGCTTTCGAGCAAGGGAACCTTTACCTTTACCTTTGATGACTGTAACTCGTGAACCAGGGCTTCTCCTCTCCCTCCTCTCCTTCTCTTGTCACCCCACCCCTGTCTGAATTTCAGTTCTAACCTCAATCCCACTAGTTTGCACACAGATCTAGCGATCAATAAACTTCTGAAGTCCTGGGCTGCAAAAGATGAATGTACCTTTCTCATTCATGCCTAGCTTTGCCCTGCATTTGAGAGATTTTCCAGTCCATGGCTTGGGTGGTTCGGGATGACGCAGGTTCCTCGGCTTTTAATAGCAACCTGCTAAGTGACTGTAAGACAGACCAAGTCAATTTTGGGAAAGCATTTCCATGCTGAAGAAACTGAGCCCCTTAGCAAAATATATATCATCCACGTTCCATGTGACCTCAGCATCCAGCGGAGAGAAGACCACAGCACACTTCTCTCACTGAATTGTCCAAGTTCATCTGTTGTTAAGTTGTACTCATTTTTCCCCCTGAGACATTATGTTGACACTGAGTCCTAAGAGGGAAACACTTTCTTCTGGGTGGTCTTTCTAGGTCACCCACAGGAAGCTGAAGAAGGTCATTCGTTGAGGCTGAGTCTATCAGAAGATGAGTGCCAAAACTGGGAACTGAAACCCCATAAATCAACGGAATGTTAGGCTTCCTACGTTCTGCGGTCCTTGCCTTTTGAAACATGTCTATTAAAGGCCTGGGAAGGATTTGTGAAAGGAAGAAACTGACACTCCCATCCCACCCAGTGAGACGACTGTTAAAAATAAGCAGGCTTTTATGACTGTCGTCCATAAGCACCTGCAAGATGGCTGGCCAAGAGAGCCCTTCTGTACGGCGCTGCAGTTTTGTTTAAATGTGGAAATTATCTTTCAGATTCAAAACCAACAAAGGCTCCATTGTGTATTTATTTAAGGCAATTTTATGCCACTCCTCCAGAAAGGAAGCTCCGCTTGAAGCTGTTCACAGACCTTACAAATCACAAAAAACTACCCACTGGAGCTTTAAAAAACAAAACAGGCAAACTTATGATGTTAATGCATAATCACAGCAAGCCTAATGCCCTGTTCGGTCATTATGATTTTGGCGCTCCAGCTTTGCACTGCAGGAGGGTGTGCTGGTTGGGATTCCCCTGATATGTATAGTTGCCATTTTGCGTGAACAGGGCAGGGGTCCCCAAACTTTTTGAACCCACGAGCGCCTTTGGAATTCTGAGGCAGTGTGGTGAGCGCAGACACAAAATGGCTGCCGCAAAATAGCTGCCGCAGGGCCAGATTTCCAACAGCCAGTCAGAACTCTTGCTGGGCAAAGGCCCCACCTAGCCCAACCCACTTTCTCAAAACACTTGGCGGGCCCCAGAAAAGGTGTGAACGAGTGCCATGGCACCCAAGGGCACCGTGTTGGGGACCTCTGGAATAGGGTAAAGTTTGTATTTTCCATACATGAACAAGAACCTTCAAAAACCTGGATTTATGATCATACATACCAAAGGAGGAGGAGGAGAGGAGAAGAGGAGGAGGAGGAGATTGGATTTATACCCCGCCCTTCACTCGGAGTCTCAGAGTGGGTTACAAACTCCTTTCCCTTCCCCTCCCCACAGCAGACACCCTGTGAGGAAGGTGGGGCTGAGAGAGCTCTTTTGGGGACTGCCCTTGAGAGAACAGCTCTGAGAGAACCTGTGACTGACCCAAGGTCACACCAGCAGCTGCATGTGAAGGAGTGGGGAATCAAACCCAGTTCTCCCAGATTAGAGTCTGTGCTCTTAACCACTACACCAAAGCTGGGGGAAAGCATATTACCGTATTCACACATAATGGCAACTGTACTTGTCAATAGATTCAGGTGTACTGCAATCTGCCCTTAAGTGCCATTGGATCATCAAAATCATAATGACTGAATCTGGCTTAAGAATCATCATGTGGAAGACCAAAGTTTGAGTTCAGTGGCACCTTTAAGATCAACAAATTTCACTCAAGGTATAAGCTTTTGTGTGCATGCACACGTCCTCAGATACATTGAAACGGAAGTTACCATTTCTGTTTCAATGTATCTGAATGTGAAACATGCTCATGAAAGCTTATACCATGAATTAAAAAACATGGTCTTAAAGGTGCCCCTGGACTCAAATTTTGTCCTGCTGCTTCAGACCAACATGGCTACCCACCAGTGTTCCCTCTAAGCTGAGTTAGTGTGAGCTAGCTCACAGTTTTTTAGCCTCCGGCTGACACATTTTTGTCTTAGCTCAGGAAGGATGGCTCCAGGGCAAACTAATTTATGCAGTAGCCAAATTGCTCGCTCACAGCTTTAATGCCAGTAGCTCAAAAAGTAGATTTTTTACTCACAAGACTTCACAGCTTAGAGGGAACATGGCTACCCACTGGAGTCTTATCTTCATGCGGAAGACCATTCTTGATAGGAACTTGAAGACCTGGGTTTCTTCCCTCCCTTCTCAACCACTTACAGTTATAGAATCATTGAATCATAGAGCTGGAAGGGACCTCCATGGCCATCTAGTCCAACCCCCTGCACAATCCCCTAGTCCCCCCACGTCACCAATGACCCCATTCCATGCCCAGAAGATGACCAAAAAACCCCTCCAGGATTACCAGCCAAACTGGCCAGGAGAGAAATTGCTTCCTGACCCCAAAGTGGCAATCAGCATTTCCCTGAGCACGTAAGAGAGGACCACTTAAAGTTCCTTTAAATGACAGTGGCAGTGGTTGGGATCGCAAGCCTCCAGGTGTGGTCTGGAGATCTCCCAGAATTACAACTGATATTCAAACTGCAGTTCTCCTGCTAGAAAATAGCTGCTTTGGGAGGGGGGACGGGGCTCTACGCCATTATATCCCACTGAGGCCCTTCCCACTGAATCCCTCCCTCCAAAGGTCTATGTTTTACACCTGGATATGATAAGGCACCCAGTCTGGGCATGCAAGTGTCCATGAAGGGATAGTTGTAAAGGTAAAGGTAAAGGTTCCCTTGCTCGAAAGCCAGTCGAATCCGACTCTAGGGTTGCGGTGCTCATTTCCGTTTCAAAGCCAAAGAGCCAGCGCTGTCCAAAGACGTTTCCGTGGTCATGTGGCCGGCATGACTAAACACCAAGGTGCACGGAACACTGTTACCTTCCCATCGAAGTGGTACCTATTTATCTACTTGCAATTTCTTGCTTTCGAACTGCTAGGTTGGCAGGAGCTGGAACTAGAGACGGGCGCTCACTCCGTCACGCGGCACCCGGGTCTCGAACTGCTGAACTACTGACCTTCCACAGCCTGCAGTTCAGCGCTCCTAGTTCAGCTTTGGAAGAAGCACCGAAATGCTGAATGTGATGAAAAGAGAGGTAGTTTACTGGGGACTAAACAGCACACCCAAGCAGTCCCTGTGATCGAAAGCACACGGTAAGAATACTCCAGCACTAGAATACCCACATTGAGGTTCAAACATTCCAAACACCTACACACACTTCACCTGTAAATGGGATATATTGTGTGCGCGCACAAGCTATATGCAGCGTGCAGTTGCCTTCTCTTTGTACAGCCCTTCCACTCCCTTAGAATTCGACCAGCTCATTCAGATGCACGTGTCGATAGGGTTGCCATGGCCGACCGCCAGGTGGTGGCTGGAAATCTCCTGGGATGACAACTGATCTCCCGGCAGCAGAGATCAGTTCATCTGGAGAAAATGGCCACTTAGGAAGGTGGACTCTGTGGCATTATAGCCAGGGCTCTTTTTGTAGAAAAAGCCCAGCAGGAACTCATTAGCATAATAGGCCACACTCAACAGCAGAAGTTCATTAGCATATTAGGTCACACCCATGGCAGCACAACTCATTAGCCTATTAGGCCATACCCCTGTTTGGCCCTTGGAGGGGAGGGGAGGCAGTTTAAACTGCTTTCCCTTGGCTTGCCTGGGCATCCCGCAGCTGTGGGGAGCCTGGGCAAGCTGCCCTTTGGACAGGCCAGGGAAGGCACAGGGAGGCATTTAAATGCCTCCCCAATCCTCCCAGGGCCCCCCTGGCCCGCCTGCCTTGGAGTTGCTGGGGGGGTCGCTCTCCAGGCCTTCCCTCTGTAGTCACTCATGCAGAGGTTTGGGCTGTAGTGGGCGTGCGTTCCTGCCCCAAAATAGCCCTGATTATATCCCACTGAAGTCCCTCCCCTTCCCAAACCCCACCCTCCTCAGGCTCCAGCCCCAAATCTCCAGGTATTTCCCTACCCAGAGCTGGCAACCCTGTGTGTATAAATGGCTTAAGAATTCCTGATTAACGATCTAAGGGTTAAGTCATGAGAGGGACTTTGCTTCTCCTGAAGCTGCTGTTTTATGGGTGTCGTGTGAGTGACAGAAAAGATTTGGTCTCTCTCACAGTGCAGTTTTGAATAGTGTTGTATCCTTTGAAGTGCACTGAAGTCAATGGACTTTGAAAGGGTAACTCTTCTTGGGGACTGCTGTCAGTCACTAAAATGGAGGAGGTGGGAGAAAGGCCAACAAAATGGAGGCTTGATAGCTACAAGATTTAACTAATTTATTGTATCTATTGTTTTATATTAATTGATTGTTGTATGCCAGCTTGCCCAGCAAGGCAGGATAGAAATCAAAGCAATAAATAAATAAATAAATAAATAAATAAATAAATAAATAAATAAATAAATAAGACCCAATCTTAATCATCAAGGGCCGATATTAAAACAGTAGGTTTTTGAGTTATTAATCCAGTTTGGTGCAGTGGTTAAATGCATGGACTCTAACCTGGGAGAACCGGGTTTGATTCCCCACTCCTCCACTTGCAGCTGCTGGATGATCTTGGGTAAGCTACAGTTCTCTCAGAGCTGTCCTTGAAAGAGCAGTTCTCTCAGAGTTCTCTCAGCCCCACCTACCTCACAGGGTATCTGTTGTGGGGAGGGGAAGGGAAAGGAGTTTGTAAGCCACTCAGAGAAGTGAAGGGTGTGGTATAAATCCAATCTCCTCCTCCTCCTCTGATCAAGATGAGGTAGCCCTCTTGGGTGTTGGAGTGTATAATTTTAACTTTGAGGGGGGGAAGACTTCAATTAAGCCCGAGCGTCAAGAGATGGTTGTCCCAATTCATCTTGGAGGGCCACTCCCACTGAACAAGTCAGAATTCGAGAGACGGAACACAGGAATTTAAGAAGAATTGAATCCAAGAACTCCCCTATTTTATCAATCCAGATACCAGCCCCAATTAAGGGCTCACAGGTGTTTGTATAATAGAATATAATAGGGGGGTGGTGAATCAATTAAACATTCTTTAATAAGCTGACAGACCAAGCTAGGAGTAGATGAGCACTGCCTCCTGGGGTCCAGGATGGCCTTCGAATAGCACGTCCCGTGCCCTCAGGCCAGATGGAGCTCCTACCACACCACACAAATGGAAAGGACCTCAAAGAGCTCTACAGCAGCTCTCAGGTACTGATAGAATAAGCAGGGCTCCAGTTAGAAGGATCTCAGTCAGCAGAACCAGGAAATAGATCCAGGTGGTGTAGCCATGTTGGTCTGAAGCAACAGAACAAAATTTGAGTCCAGGGGCACCTTTAAGACCCACAAAGTTTTATTCCGGATATCAGCATTCATGGGCATGCACACTTCTTCAGTTAGGAAAGACTTTTACCTACAACTTTGGAAAGCCACAGTGAGAGTACAGGGCCAGGTGGACCGATGTTCTTTCCAAGGCAGCCTCGTGCATTCATATGTACAGTCATCACCATCCATGATTCACGCACCTGAACAAAGCACAACGATCAATTACGGCACCATCCTCCGTCTCCAACGATGCTTGGGGAACATATTGCAAAAGGGATGATGACCATGGTGGACGAACCAAGGCAAGGCATTTTGGGAGAGGTCAAGAATGTGACGGTTTCCTGACTACTTAGAACTGAACTGGGATGTTAAAAATAAGTTACTTTGCTTTGATAACTATTAAGATTAGAAGTATAGTAAGAAATGGATTGTATTTAAAATGTTACCTAAGAAAGAGAAACAGAAAAGGAAAATGTTTTAATAGAAGATTTGATTATTGAATATGAGGTGAATGCAAGAGAATATTGATTGGAATTGTAATGGGGGTGGAGCATTGTTGGGAGCTGGGGGCGGGGCGGGGAGGAATTGTAGAAAAGGGTATGTTAAGAATTGGTTACCATTTATGGAACATGTTATTATATCCTGATAATAAATTTTTTTGGGGAAAAAAAAGAATGTGACAGTTTCCCTTGCGGCGTCTGCATTTCATTGCTACATTTTCTGCATGAAACGCTGAATTCCTCAACTATCCAGAGCTCATCCAATAGCACCTTTTGTGGTGAAAGGGTAAATACCTTTCCATGTTCCAACCACTACTAGCTATAAATGTTTGATGTGCACGTTGATGCACCTTGTTAGATATTAATGTGTAGGCTATATTAATGTGGATGCTATATGGTTCAGGGAGGAGGAAGGAAAGTATGAATTTAGTCTGGTGGCTTGAACTTTAAATAATTTTTTTAAAAACCCTCTTTGTAGCTGGCCATGTTATCTTCATATTTTATCATACGAACCTGTCTAAAAGTCTGTTTGTACTTAATGGCAGTTCAAGAAATGATTAAAAGCATAATGAAAGCGTACATCATACCATGTCATTAAAATCATTTTAGCGAACTGAAACTTTATGTCCATTCCTCCAACAGCAAATGCTTGATTTTTTTTTTTAAATGTCTTTGAAAAGCCAGGAAAATTGAACATAGGCAAAGTTAATCCAGGAAGGTACTGTGGAGACTGAGAAGACCTTGCTTGCTGCAGAGATCTCCTGCCAAATGCATGTCCTTGATGCACGAAACGTGAGCCAGAATGTCTCTGTAAAACCTCAGCTTATGCAGAGACTCCAGGGGGCACAGATGTTCCAGAAGATACAGGCCCATAGCTACATTTCGGGGCATTTCGGGAGCCTGCCCCCTTAATCAGAGCCCCCGCCCCACAATTAGTCATGCCAACCCCCTTATTTTTGAAGATGTATTGAAGGAACCCCTCTTGAGTGCCCTTCTAAGCTGCCTGGCCCTGTGGGAGGGAACTCCAAAGGCATTTAAATGCCCTCTGAGTTGTTCTTTCCTAGAAACTGAAGCGCTCGCTGCCCTGTCCCTTGAAAGGAAGGCCTAGAAACAGGCTCAGAGCCTTTGAAGACAGGCATTCGGATGAATTCAATTAACCACTGCGAGGAAATTGACACAAACTCCGTATCGTGAGAGGGGTTAGTGTGATGTGGTCCATTAACTGTAATTGAACTGCCCCCTTAAACATTTAAATGCTCCCTGAACAAAAAATAATAATCCTGGCTAAGGGCCTGCATGGGTGGGGGCTGGAGCCCTCCCAGAATTACAGCTGATCTCCAGGCTGCAGACGTCAGTTCCCCTGGAGGAAATGGCTGCTTTGAAGTGCAGACTCGGTGGCATCACACTCATGCTGGATGTTTGATGTCTGCTGCCTAGGGGACCCTACTTGGCTGGAAAGGCACCACACAAATGTTTTAAATCAATCAATAAAGGCTGCGTTCTTTCCCCTCCCTAAACTCTGCCTCCCCAGCCACCACTCCCCAAATTTTCCGGAATTTCCCATACCACAGTAGGCAAACTTGTCTCACCATTCCACTCAGCAAACTTGGAAGAATTCTTCCAGCAGGCATGTAGCTACAGTGGTGCATTTGGGGCCCTGCCCCCTTAATTAAAAGCCCCGCCCCACAAATAGCCGTGCCAGAAATGTTATTTTTGACTATGACCAAGGTAAGTACTGGGCTAGGAGCTGCGGTGGCTCAAGTGGTTAAGACGCTGAACTGCAGGCTGTGGAAGGTCAGTAGTTCAGCAGTTCAAGACCTGAGTGTGCCACATGACGGAGTGAGCTCCCGTCTCTAGTTCCAGCTCCTGCCAACCTAGCAGTTCGAAAGCAAGAAATTGCAAGTAGATAAATAGGTACCACTTTGGTGGGAAGGTAACAGCGTTCCGTGCACCTTGGTGTTTAGTCATGCCGGCCACATGACCACGGAAACGTCTCTGGACAGCGCTGGCTCTTTGGCTTTGAAACAGAGATGAGCACCGCAACCCTAGAGTTGGATTCGACTGGCTTTCAAGCAAGGGAACCTTTACCTTTACCTTTTACTAAGTACTGGGCTAGTAGAAAGGGGAACTGTTGGAGATGTATGGAAGGTGCCCTTCTAAGCTTTTTTACCCTGTGGAATGGGACTCAAAAAGCATTTAAATGCCTTCTGAAGGCAATTAAATGTCCTCTGAGCTGTTTTTTTTCCCTAGGAACTGAAAAGCATGCTGCCCAGTCAACTGAAAGGAAAGGCTAGTGGTTAAGTGTAGTGGTGTAGTGGTTAAGTGCACAGACTCTAATCTGGGAGAACCAGGTCTGATTCCCCACTCCTCCACTTGCAGCTGCTGGATGACCTTGGGCAAGCCATAGTTCTGTCAGAGCTGTTCTCTCAAGGACAGTTCTTGAAAGAGCTCTCTCAGCCCCGCCTACCTCACAGGGTGTCTGTTATGGGGAGGGGAAGGGAAAGAAGAAGAGAGAAGAGATCGGATTTATACCCTGCTCTTCACTGTGAGTGGAGCTGTGGTGGCTCAAGTGGTTAAGACGCTGAACTGCAGGCTGTGGAAGGTCAGTAGTTCAGCAGTTCAAGACCTGAGTGTGCCACATGACGGAGTGAGCTCCCGTCTCTAGTTCCAGCTCCTGCCAACCTAGCAGTTTGAAAGCAAGAAATTGCAAGTAGATAAATAGGTACCACTTCGGTGGGAAGGTAACAGCGTCCCGTGCACCTTGGTGTTTAGTCATGCCGGCCACATGACCACGGAAACGTCTTTGGACAGCGCTGGCTCTTCGGCTTTGAAACGGAGATGAGCACCGCAATCCTAGAGTCAGATTCGACTGGCTTTTGAGCAAGGGAACCTTTACCTTTACCTTTACTTCACTGTGAGTCTCAGAGCGGCTTACAAACTTCTCCCCCTTCCCCTCCCCACAACAGAGACCCGAAAGAAACTGGCATTCAGATTAATTCAATTAACTGTAATTTAACTGCCCCCTTAAACATTTAAATGCCCCCTGAACAACAACAACAAAAGCCTAAGAAGATTCCCCCAGCAGAAAAGCCACCTAGTGTGCAAGGAGGCTCCTTAGGCTGGAGGAGGGATGCCGGCCTCCCGGTGGGACCTGGATCTGTTCCCCTGGAGAAAAGGGATACTTTGGCGGATTGACTCTATTGCATTGTTTCACACTGAGGTCCCTGTCCTCCCCATTCTCACATCTCCGGGAGTTTCCCAACCTGAATCTGGATGCCACCCCATCCCCCACCAGTGTCCAGTGGGGACCTGGCAACTCTAGGCAGGAAGGAGGCTTCAGAAATGAGTGAAGTGGTAGGATACACCCCACAATGCTCTTCCCCATTGTTATGTTTGTCACTCATTTGTCCCTATTGCTTTGGGTGCCCCCCTCCCTCTCCATATGTGTTTTGCTTCCTCTGGGACTACTAGAGAGCAAAACACATGGGGGGGACGGGACCCTGAAGCCATAGGGGCAAATAAGTGACAAAAATGACCACATGGAAGAGTATGTGTCTGGTCATTAGTTAGGGATGCAAGACCCCCCCGGTGTGGGCAGGGGTCCTCAGTTTCGGGTGCTCCTCTCCACGGCTGGCCAGCAGGGGGAAATTACCTCCCCGAAACAGTCAAGAAGCTGGAAATAAACACGACATGCCAACATCACCCAGAAGTGACGTATGCATGTCGGTGGTGGTGTTGGGGGGGAACACTCTGGTTGTTTGGCAAAACTCTATAGTAGGAGCTCATTCTACCACAGAGGTTTTGTCCACAAACCAGAGCATCACCCCCGACATCCCTAACATGCCTAAGTCACTTCCAGGTGACATAGGCATGCTGTGTTTATTTCCAGCGTCTTCCCTCCCCACTCCCAGTAAGTTCACCCCCATCCTAGTTTGGTGTAGTGGTTAAGTGCGCGGACTCTAATCTGGGAGAACCGGGTTTGATTCCCTACTCCTCCACTTGCACCTGGCCGGATGACCTTAGGCAAGCCATAGTTCTGGCACAGCTGTTCTTGAAAAAAAGCAGTTTCTGTCAGAGCTCTCTCAGCCCCACCTACCTCACAGGGTGTCTGTTGTGGGGAGGGGAAGGGAAAGGAGTTTGTAAGCCGCTCTGAGACTCCTTTGGGTAGTGAAGGGCGGGGTATAAATCCAATCTCTTCTTCTCTTCTTCTTCTTCATCCCCTGCCAGCTGGCCTGATGGACCTGGCAACCCTGCCATGAATAGGACTGCCACCTCTGGGTTGGAAAATTCCTGGAGATTTGGGGGTGGAGCATGAGCAGAATTTGGGAAGGGGAGGGAGGTGATGCCGTAGAGTCTACCCTCCAATGTGATGCCACAGAGCCCCTCCTCCAGGGCTGTCATTTTCTCCTGGAGAAAACTGATCTCTGTAGTCTGGAAATTGGCTGGAGGCTTTAAAACCTGCGGCTTTAAAAGTAATAGCCGCTACTTTGAGACTGGGCCTGGAAGCTAACCGGGAGCCACTGCAACCGGACAAGTACAGGAGCGATATACCCCCCTCCCCCGCCTCCAGCTTGTAAAAATGCAGCTGCATTTTACATTCCCTGCAGCTTCTTCAAGGACAGCTCCTGTAGCATATATTCCAGTAGTCCAGCGATGAGACTTGGCTGCCCATTTACTCTGTTCAAAGTTTGAGCTTTGACTTTTAAAATCCTGCTCCTCTCAAAGCACCTCTCTCCGAATGCCCTTCCCCGAGTGTCTTTAAAGTCAACTCTGAATGTCTTACAAACTGTCCCAGGTCGCCCTCTCACTTCAGGCAATTAGAATGTCTTCTACCAGGAGTAGGAACTTCCCAGTGGTTGTTCTGGTTGCTATTATCTCCCCTGGGAGGTTTGCTTCCCTCCCTCCTGCTTGAGCTTCACACGATTTTTGTGAGGCTTGCTCGTTTGCCCTTGGACAGGAATGAAGGATGGGATTGAAAGGGCTGGTTGCTAGCATGAGAAGTGCTTGTAGCTGTTCCAAAAAAGAAGAGTTCTTCTTGTTTTCAAGACAGGTTTACCATATTTTGTAGAATAAACCTGGTTGTCCCCTTGGTCACCTTTTCCAGGCAGGTAAGTCCTTTTCCACAGTGTTCAGTATTCCCATAATCTTTTGTTTCACGTCTTTACATTCAGTTCTGAGGCTCCTTTCCGGTTCATTCTTAACATTGCTTTGGATGCTGCCAGGATGTGCCAGGTGAGAACTTGGCTGCTTCTGCACTGAGGTTTTTCTCCAGTTTGGGGTCCAGACCTGGGCAGTCCCCGTCCCCCCCCCAGCAGCATTCCCTAGCATACTTTGCTCTGATCTTTCTCAAACTTGGTGTGATATGATCTTTTGGGGAAGGTCGCAGTCTAAGGTTGGTGTACTGGTTAGGAGCATGGACTGTAATCTGCGAGAAGCAGGGTTGATTCCCCACTCCTCTACATGCAGCTAGCTGGATGTCCTTGGGTCAGTCACAGTTCTCTCAGAGCTGTTCTCTCAGGAGCAGTCCTCGAAAGAGCTTTCTCAGCCCCACCTACCTCACAGAATGTCTGTTGTGAGAGAAGGAAGGGAAAGGAGACTGTAAGCTGTTCTGAGACTCCAAGTGAAGGACAGAGTATAAATCCTCACCTCCTCCTCCTCCTCCTCCTCCTCCTCCTCCTCCTCCTCCTCCTCCTCCTCCTCTTCTTCTTCTTCTTCTTCTTCTTCTTCTTCTTCTTCTTCTTCTTCTTCTTCTTCTTCTTCTTCTTCTTCTTCTTCTTCTTCTTCTTCTTCTTCTTCTTCTTCTTGGAAAGCAGCCCTCAAGTCCATTTTTATTTCTTAGGGAATATATCTCATACTGCATTTAAAAATATAATATTTCGGAGGAATTGTCACCGTCAGGATTTGCAGCAAAGTGCTTTGATTGAAGCGTTTTGCTGACATCTTAATGTACACACGCCGAATGGGTTAATGAATCAACTAATTAGAAAGCAACTGAGACAATGAGCCAAGACATCCTTAATCAGTTGCCAGCCCGGTTCCCAGTTATGTGCTTTTATCTTTGGATGAAAGTAGCCCAAGTGAAGCTCCCGAGGTGCTAATGAAGGAGGTCGGTGGTGGTTGAGGAGACCTGTTGTGAAATCTTGTGCCGAGTGACTCCACTCAAAGCCCAGTTTATCTCAATGGGCTCCGACCGGAGTTGCTCTGCATAGGACGGCACAGTTGAAAAGCAAGAAGGAGCACTAGACCCTTTTGACGGTTCTGCCTCAAAGCCGGGCGTTTAGCTAACACCTGCCAAGAGTGAGGCACCAGCATGGTCTCTGGCAAGCTGCGGAATAAATTATCGCTCCACCCCCCTGGGCACCAAGCGGGGATTTCAGTTCACGCCTCCCGGGTCCAAATATAATCCTCCGTCCACTCTGCAATACATCTTCGAGAGAGCCAACTTCCCGCAGCTGCTTTCCTTTACCTATGCTAATCCATTTAAATATATGCAAGTGTTAAAAGTTTAATTGCTTTGGCGTTTATACCCCACATCCTCCCACCTTGGAGATGGCTGCCAAGGAGCCATGGTGTGCAATATATATACATATACATATATATATATATATATGTATGTTATTATAACAATGAAACTGTACACTGAAAGCCCTACAACTATCGGATTATAGCTTTCAGACGATATCTTTATTCACTTACTTTATTTATACTTACTTTATTTCTTTATCTTTATTTACTTACTTTATTTCTCCCCTATGGGAACCAAAGCAGCTTACATCGTTTTCTTTTCTGTTTTATCCTCACAACGACCCTGTGAGTAGGGTAGGCTGAGGCTGTGTGAGAACCAGAGGGACCAGAGGGAGAACCAGAGCTGGAAGGTCACCAGAGGAAGGCAACACAGATGGTGAGGGGTCTGGAGACCTATGAGGAAAGGCTGAAGGAGCTGGGTATGTTTAGCCTGGAGAGGAGATGACTGAGAGGTGATATGATCACCATCTTCAAGTACATGAAGGGCTGTCATCTAGAGGATGGTGCAGAGCTGTTTTCTGTTGCCCCAGAAGGTCGGACCAGAACCAATGGATAGAAATTAAACCAGAAGAGTTTTCGGCTGAACATTAGGAAGAACTTCCTGTCAGTTAGACCGGTTCCTCAGTGGAACAGGCTTCCTCGGGAGGTGGTGGGGTTTCCTTCTTTGGAGGTTTTCAAACAGAGGCTACATGGTCATCTAACAGCAATGTAGATTCTGTGAACTTAGGCAGATCGTGAGAGGGAGGGGAGGAAGGGTTGCCTCAGTGCTCTTTTTGACACGCCCAGAGAAATGCTGATTGCCACTTTGGGGTCAGGAAGCAATCCTGGAGGTTTTTTGTCATCTTCTGGGCAAGGAACGGGGGTCACTGTGGGTGTGGAGGGGGAGGTATTTCTGAATTTCCTGCATTGTGCAGGAGGTTGGACTAGATGACAAGCATGGACAGTTTCAAAAGGGAATTAGATAAACATATGGGGCAGAAGTCCATCAGTGGCTATTAGCCACAGGGTATAGATGGGAACTCTCAGTCTGGGGCAGGTGATGCACTCTATTCTTGGTGCTGGAGGGGACAGCAGTGGGAGGGCTTCTGGTGTCCTGGCCCCACTGCTGGACCTCCTGATGGCACCTGGTATATTTTGGCCGCTGTGTGACAGAGTGTTGGACTAGATGGGCCATTGGCCTGATTCAACATTGGCTTCACTTATGTTCTTATGTTCTTATGAGGTTTCTTCCAACTCTATGATTCTAAAATGTTTCTTATCTTCATGCCTCCCCCAGTCCGCCTTCAAACCAGAACTGTAAATTGTGCATGCTTTGGAGGACTTCTGGAATCCTCCTGAGACTTTTTCCTCTCATGAGAGCTCGGAAATCGCTTTTATCACCTAATCAAGGGCTTTACAAATACAGAGAACATGACATCAAATGGTATGAAATCAGTGATGGGGGCTTTGGGGGTCTTGAGGGAAAATGTATTTTATTTCCTGAAAACTCATGGTTTTTAGGAAACATTGCCTCAGCAATTGCTGGGACATTTGGAGGGCAGTGCCTGGGAAGGGCAGAGTTTGGGTAGGATGCGATATCAGATCTGGGTGATGCTATAGGTTGACTTCCCTACTCACTGCTGTTTTTATCATAGAGACTATGGGAAATTCCTAGAGTGTCACTATGTGGATGCCATTCTTACTTCCACTCCTTAGGTCCTTAGAGACCAGCAAATGGGAGCCCTAGTAAAGAGGTACATTGTCAGTAGTACAAAGAAGAAGAAGAGGAGGAGGAGGAGGAGGAGGAGGAGGAGGAGATTGGATTTATATCCCGCCCTTCACTTGGAGTCTCAGAGTGGCTTGCAAACTCCTCTCCCTTCCCCTCCCCACAACAGATACCCTGTGAGGTCGGTGGGGCTGAGAGAGGGAGAGAGAGAGACATTGGATTTATACCCCGCCCTTCACTTGGAGTCTCAGAATGGCTTACAAACTCCTTTCCCTTCCCCTCCCCACAACAGACATCCTATGAGGTATGTGGGACTGAGAGAGGGAGAGAGAGAGAGAGATTGGATTTATACCCTGCCCTTCACTTGGAGTCTCAGAGCAGCTTACAAACTCCTCTCCCTTCCCCTCCCCACAACAGACACCCTGTGAGGTTGGTGGGGCTGAGAGAACTCTGACAGAAACTGCTCTTTCAGGAACAGCTGTGCCAGAGCTTGTAACTGACCCAAGGTCACGTCAGCAGGTGCAAAGTGGAGGAGTGGGGAATCAAACCCGGTTCTCCCAGATTAGAGTCTGTGTGCTTAACCGCTACACCAAACTGGCTCTCTTAGGGTTTCCAGCTCTGGGCTGGGAAATTCTTGGAGATTTGGGGGGAAGGAGCTTGAGGGAGGGTGGGGTCAGGAGAATGGAGAGACCCCAAAGGGGTATAATGCCATGGAGTCCACCTTCCAAGGGAGCCATTTTCTGCAGAGGAATTGATCTCATTCATCTGGAGGCCAGTTGTAATTCTAGGGGATCTCTAGCCACCGCCTGGCAACCCTAGTGATACTACAGATTAGATGTGTATGAAATAAAAAAATGTATTAAAATGTATACAAAACACATGGTGTCCTTTTTTACACTGCAGTTTGACTAACATTTGGTAGAGTCACTATGGATCCTGGGGAACCTACCTGGGGAACCAAATCTGTTTATCCTCAATCTAGTGCAAAGTTCTGTAGAATGATTGCCACAAGACTGTGATAAATCCTCTGGATCTCAATGGACAGATGAAGAAGAAGAGGAAGAGGAGGAGGAGGACGACGATAACGACGACCTTACTTTTTCTTTACCTTATGGTGTCTCAAAGCTGCTTACAATCACATGTTCTCTTCGTCTCCCTGCAACAGTCACCTTATGAGGTAAGTGAGGCTGAGAGAGTTCTGAGAGAACTGTGACTGGCCCAAGGTCATCCAGCAGGCTTCATGTAGAGGAGAATTGGGGAATCAGGCCCGGTTCTCCAGATCAGAATCCGCTGCACTTCTTACCCACTACACCACGCTGGTGTATTAATCAACCTGAATGCTAATCCGGTCCTTTAAGTCATATCAGCGAAAACACAAAGCAAATGTTTGCAGACCCGGAGCTAAAACATGGCCGTTACTGACAGGATGTCAAACTAATTACCACCTTTGTGACTTATGATTGACAGGGCCATTGTGTAGCATGCAGAATTACATTAGTGTATAACACAACATATCACAGCAGACACAGATTGTGAATGCCAATAGTTTGCCTTGCTTTCATTAACACATTTGGCAAAAGTTTTGATTGATACATACAGGATATTATGACTGATTACAGGATTGCAACATGTTGCCAAGCTGGCATAACATAAACACACAGCACAGTTAAAAAAAAACGAACATAAGGGGAGCCCCGCAGGATCAGACTGGTGGTCCATCTAGTCCCCCGACCTGTTTTGCACAAATTTTGTTCACAATTTATAGGGAACGCACATCCATCCTGCATGGACATGGGTGCCCCTGTTTGTAAGAAAGAGACAATGTGCCTTCACTTCATAAGAACATAAGAACATAAGAGAAGCCAATGTTGAATCAGGCCAGTGGCCCATCTAGTCCAACACTCTGTCACACAGCGGCCAAAATATACCAGGTGCCATCAGGAGGTCCAGCAGTGGGGCCAGGACACTAGAAGCCCTCCCACTGCTGCCCCCCCGCACCAAGAATAGAGGGCATCACCTGCCCCAGACTGAGAGTTCCTATCTATATCTTGTGGCTAATAGCCACTGATGGACTTCTGCTCCATATGTTTATCTAATTCCCTCTTGAAACTGTCTGTGCTAGTAGCTGCCTCCACAAGTGAACAGGGCTGACAGCTCTGGATTGGGAAATACCTGGAGATTTTTTTGCGGGGGGAGAATCTGAGGAGGGTGGGAAGAGCCTTAGGGGTTATAATGCCATGGGATCCAACTTCCAAAGTGGCCATTTTCTCCAGATGACCTGATCTCTGTTGCCTGCAGATTAGTTGTAATCCCGGGAAACCTCCAGCCGCCATCCGGAGGTTGCCAGCACTATAGATGAAACTGGGCACCAGCAGTGGGATAAATGTGGGGTTTTGATCACACATTCAGCTGTATATGAATTAAATGTAATGTGAGAAGTATTCAGCACACATATAAAGAAAAAACGAGTGTACACAGTAGCCCTGTTCACACGTTACAGTGAATACACATGCATCTCGCATCTTTATGTGTACACCTGTTTGCAAATGTGAGTCTGGGGAGATAGAAATGATTGAACCAATGATGTTCAAATGTAAGCGGTACAATGTGATTCAAGACAGATTAATTCAACCTCTTCTGAAAGAGGTGCCTGGGCGGACAGACTCGGATCGTTGTAATGAACTGTTATCTGATGAAAATCACTCTACGACTAAGATTGTGGCTAAATTTTGGATGGCACGCGGCTGCTGTATTCGAAAAGTACAGCTCTCCTTGTAAAAATGTATCTCTCTCCCTTTTTTTGTGTGTTTTTAGTGAATCTGTTATATGTATTTTATACTTTTTTATATTGTATATTTTGTAATATATTTGGAGCCCCTTGCTGAAGTGTTTGGATTGCTCTGGCTGGATGCCATAATAAAATTTCATTCATTCATTCATCTCGCCTCCATATGTGTGCATCTGTTTGTAAGAATGAGCCAACACATGTTCACTGTACAAATGAGTAAAATAAATATGGGGGTAAAGTAGTACATGGATTGAATGTAGCGTCTGTATACAGAAAAAAAAATTATACATTGTACACAGATTGTACCTGCATTCACTGTAACTTGTGAACAGGGTTAGACTGAATGTGTGTTCAGTGTAACCATTTTTGAACGAGTCTTCTGCAGCCAGTCATTGACATGGAGGGCCAAATATGGCTAGGGTTGCCAGCTCTGGATTGGGAAATACCTGGAGTTTTAGGGGGTGGAACCTGGAGGGGGTAGGGAGAGACCTCAGCAGGGTACCTGGCCATAAAGCCCACCCTCCAAAGCAGCCATTTTCTCCAGGGGTATTGATCTCCATAGACTAGAAATCAGTTGTAAAAGCAGATCTCCAGGCCCCACCTAGGGATTTGCAAATTTCCCTCCTTTCCAAGAAAAACTTGTGATTGTCCAAGGCACCTCTCCTAAATGGTCTCAGGGCTAAGATTGGCTGGGAGAAAACAGGATGTCACTTACCCGTAACTTGTGTTCATTGAGTGTCTTCTGTGCAGGCACAGATTCCCTCCCTCTTACACTGCTCTGAGCCAATGTTCCCTCTAAGCTGTGGAGTCTTGTGAGCAAAAATTCGACTTTGTGAGCTCCTGGCATTAAAGTTGTGAGCGAGCGATTTGGATGCTGCATAATTAGTTTGCTCTGGAGCCCTCCTTCCTGAGCTGAGACAAAAGTGTGTGAGCTAGCTCACACTAACTCAGCTTATAGGGAACACTGCTCTGAGCAATTCTTTGCTCTACTCTCTGGGGTTGGAGTTTGTGGCAGCTCATGAGGAACTGAAGGAAGGGAGCATAATTGCGTTGGAGCAGGAAGGGCTCGCTCGGCTCTGATGTGCAGCACCCCTAATGGTTTAAGGCTGTAACACCTTCTGATGGCAGGCCTGTACATGTGCAGTCCCAGTGTGGGACTGCATAGAAGACCAATGGTGATATACCATTTCCCAGGGAACAGCAGGCAGGCAGGCTCTGTTAAATTCCCGACAATTGATTAATGATGTTAATAGACCTGGGAGTCATTCTGGGCAGGCTTTGACTGCCTTGGCTATAACCTCCCTGACTGGATGCTGGGTAAGCCGGATGACTTTTAGGGCTGGCAATATCTGACCACACACCCCTAGGCTTGAACGCACTGCCTGGGGATGATGTCACTTCCAGTTTGTACCCAGAAATGACATCATGATGCTCTAGGAAGCTGTTCATCTCTATGTTTTGTTTTGTTTTTTACATTATGTGAATTTGGTCCCCATGGGGCTGTCATGCATACCAAGCTATAGTTACAGTGAGAGCCTATTGGGCCACGATGGCTTTGTTTAACAAGGCCCTGGTATAAATGTTGTTGTTGTTTTTTCCAGCCCACAAAGAAGTAACCTCTTTGGGACTCACTAAGGGCTGAGACCTTTAAGCTACATAAGCCCCGGTCACACTGGGGGGAAAGGTGTGGCTGAAGTGCAGCTTTTTTGAGCCGCATCGAAAGAGAAGTGCGGCGGCGGGATCAGACAGATTCCCCAAGCTGCCGTGCAGTTGCTCCCCAGCATGATCAGATGTCGGGGGAAGCCACAGATCGGTGAGCAAGGCGAGCCCGCTGTGCACACGTGCACACACGCAGTTCTATAGGGCCTCTGTATGCTGCAGGGAGACAGGTGCGTCGGCGATCAGATGCTGGCCCATGCCGCGCATCAACTGTTAGGTAGTACTCTTTTGGTGCTACCTTTTTGCGGTGGGTTTTTGGCTGGATGGGATGGATCGGGGACGGGTGCATGCCACTTCCCAGATGTTGCAGTATGACTGTGCCCGCTACATACACCCTCGATCCGTCCCTCCCGCGGGGCCAATCCTCCCGTATGACCAGGGCCATAGTCAGTGTTCAGGAATTTGGGACTTAATAGCTGTGGCATTCCGAATCCTTAACATTAGACCAGTCACCAAATCCCCACTCCACATTAACACAATTCAAAACTGTGTCTGAATGGAAACTCTGCAATTGGATGTGACAAATTGTTCCATGCTTGTACACTGCAACTCTTGAGTTATAAGACAAGAGACAGTTGTGCAATTCTGCAGTTTTACTAGAAGAACCCTGGGTTCTGTTGTTTGTTAGCTATTTGGGACCTACAAAACAAGATGGGATATAAATTCTTAAATAGGGATGGAAAAAGAGAACACATTTCCATTGTTCTTGGGAAATCCAACATGTCTGTGATGGTGACATAGAACAACTGACTGACGAACTGGTTTACAAATGCGTCATTTGCTTTCCTGTGTTAAAACCTGCACAAAGCAATATCCAAAACTAAAACAGAATTTTGCTGTCTAACCTATACGTAATTGTCTTGTACCTATGGTTTACTAACACTAGGGGACTTATAACTATGTAAGAACTGTACCCTGTTTTATAGCCTTCAACATCTCAACTAGGGTCATGCATTAATAAGCATGCTATTTTGTGTGTGTTTGTTTATTTATTTTATTTTATGTTCTCTTTGATTTTTCCTGCATAAGCATTTCCTTTGTTGAAATACTTGGGCATTTTGCCTTGAGGATTCACATTGTTTGGCCAAAGCCCGTATAAACCCCTATTATCTGGTTCCTGATACTATTTAGATGCTATTTCTTAAAATAAGGTATTAGCAAGGCTATAAATTTTGCCTGTTCAACAGTCAAACTTACCATGTATGAATGTGATGGTCAAACGTGAGCCAAGCAGTTGGATTGATTGGCAGCAAGTGACTTGAATGCTCGACAAACAGAATGATTTCAAACCAGTGCATGTGCAAACAGATTGGCAGCCATTAACTAAAGACAACTTAGATGAACACTGAAGGGTAGGATTGTTTTTGAACATAGCATTTGATTGTGACTGATTTAACCATCTATGGCCGCATCCACACAGTGGGCCACCATTTTGCCTGCATTTTCTGATGGCCATGGCCACAGAATGCTTCCTCAGTATTTGGGAGCACAGAAGCAGAGCAGACAGGTGGCAGGGAAGGTGCATGGATGGGGGTCAGCAGTGGTGGGCTCCACCAGAAGTCCTGGGGCCTGGTGGGTGCCCCATCTCAAGGTATGTTGACACTGGCCCTGCTGGGACTTCAGAGCAACACATCATTAGAGTGTGAGATTACAGTAATTTATTTTAAAACATTCTAACAGCCAGGTACAGCAGGGAAAATACAGGCTATGGCTTTAGGAAAAGCCGATTATGCTGTAAGGAAAAAATACAGTGAAGCAGCCTGTCAAATATTCACAAATGGGTTGATGGATAATTGAACTGATCATCGAAAAACTGGCATCTTGTTCATGGCTGGCAAACAGCTGAACTGGTGCATCTTTCAGTCTCCCCATGAAAGATGGTAAGGTGTAGGGTTACCAGATGTCCTCTTTTTAGGTGTCTGTCCACTTTAGGGCTCTTTTTTTTAAATAAAAAAAAACCAGATGAAAATATCCTCTTTTTGGGTTGGGAAGCTGAGCCTGTTTTGACCTGTAGTCCCCCAGTGGAGGCAAGCTTCAGCTTAAATAGTAGGCATATTTAAAATGAGATTTGTCACAGTGATCAGTTGTTCGAAGTAATTGGTTGGGAAATATGTCCTCTTTTTTGCTTTTCAAAATATGATAACTCTACAAGTTGGAAAGAAGATTACATTCTTTAGAAGAGTGGTTGGTGAGTCAGTAAGATTATATGTGTTGGAAGCCAGGGGTCACCAAAGTCATTGAACCTGTGGGCATATTTGAGAAAGAGGTAGTGGGAACCACAACAAAATGACTATCTTGGATGGAGTCGGGGAACCAATTGCAAAATGGCTGTCTTGGGGGCTTGGTCCACTCACAAAACATTAGGAGGCTCCACAAAACATTAAGAGCTTCCAAGGCAAGCTTCTTTGTGTGACAGAGGCTTCTATTTCCACATGGGTGCCCCATGGCAACCCAAAAGTGATATATCCTAGATTCTTCCAAAGCAACCCTACTCTTTGGTTTGTGGAGGAAATGTTCTGGGGGGCATCAAGAAACATCATGTTGGGAGAATCACTAGAACAGAGGCTAGTAAGTTGGTAAGAAAGCCCAGTTTTTACATCAGTACCAAGTATGCCTTGTGGGTAACCACTTATTTTTTAAAACATGCTTGAAGGCCGACAGCTCATATTGGTAGGCTGTAAGCCTGGGACAGATAATTGTGTATGTGTGTGTGTGTGTATAGTGCCATCAAGTCACAGCCGACTTGTGGCAACCCCAGCAAAGGGCTTTTAAGGCAAGTGAGAAGAAGTGGTGGTTTGCTACTACGTAGGGCTGCCAGGTCCTACCTGGCTGCCAATGGAGGAACTCTTGATCCTTCCTTGAGGTCTTTTGGTGCCCATGCAAAGCGTGCATACTGCAATGACATCACCCAGAAATGACATCATCGCGTTTCTGACACTGGGCGCAATGCTCTAGGTTTTGGGCAAAACTCTATGGTTTTTTTGGGCCTCAAAACCATAGAGTTTTGCCCAAAACCTAGAGCATTGCCCCCGACATCAGAAACATGACGACATCACTCCCAGGTGACATCAACGTACCAGCAATGCCCGGAGGGGACTTCTTGGTGGTGGGGCTTTCCCCACCGGCCAGCGGGGCTGCAGCAGATTGGGGACCCCAAAATCGGGGGATCCCCTGGCCCCACCAGAGGAATGGCAACCCTACCACTACCTTCCTCTACAGAGTCTCCCTTGGTCTCCCATTCAAGTACCAACCCAGCTTAGCTTCTGAGATCTGACGAGATCGGGCTGTACCAAGCTGCCTTCCCTTCCTGTGACGGACCTAAGACTGTCAAAACTGCCACCAACACAGTTTCCAACGACTTATTACAAGCAGCAAGAGAAAATTAATTACTATGCAATATCTTTTAGCGTGCAGAGTGAACTTCCAAATGGAAGGCTCATCGGCTCTTGAATTTATAAGGGCCCATTGCTGTGTTTAAAAAAAAAAAGTATTATCTCCATGATCATATAATATTTATAGAGCTCTCGCCAGTTTATAGAGGTTCTGTGCTCCTTCCAGGCAATGTAGTTTATACCGAGAAAATGAAAAAGCTCAGACCAAGGTAGGCCAAGGCTGTATTTCCTGGATTTTAATATTCCTTTTTTTATTATTATTCTTTACCTTTACCTTCTTCCCTTGCTCCTTTACCCCTCTGTGACTCTCAGCTAACTCTAGCTTTATTGTCATATTTCTAGGAATGACATCCATAGTTTCAGAAAAATATGGCACCTCCATGAATTCCAAATGATATAGAACAGCTGGGGCCCATGGCATTTCACTGACAGGGCTTTAAAAAATAATTCACACATGCAGAGAACACTCCGGAGGGGTAGCCGAGTTAGTGCACTGCAGCAAAGACTAAGAAGAGTCTTTTGTCACCTGAAACACAGCTACATTTTTATTCTAGCATAAGTGTACGTGGGGGAAGGAAAGGCGCATGAGGCAGCCCGATCCCAGCAGATCTCGGAAGTTAAGCAGGGTATTTGGAAGGAAGACCTCCAAGGAAAACTCTGCAGAGGAAGGCAGTGGCAAAACACCTCTCCTTCCCACTTGCCTTGAAAGCCCCTTTCTGGGGTTACCATAAGTTGGGAGATGATAGATAGATGATAGATGGATGATAGATAGATGATAGATGATAGATGATAGATAGATAGATAGATAGATAGATAGATAGATGATAGATAGACAGACAGACAGACAGACAGACAGACAGACGAGACAGACAGACAGACAGACAGACAGACAGACAGACAGATAGATAGATAGATAGATAGATAGATAGATAGATAGATAGATAGATAGATAGATAGATAGATAGATAATGCAGCTTCATGTACTTACTGGAAGTGACATAAGGTGGGTCTTGGAATCATCGGAAACTCTATGAGGGAAAAAAAATAGAGTTTCCGGTGATTCTTAAAGCTACCCTTTTCACCTTCTGCTAAGAACTTCCAGTACATATACAAGGATGGTGTTATGTACTGAAGCTTGAATCATTCCCATTCTTTCCTATATTAAGCTTCAGGCTGAATGTGGATTGTAAGCTGTCACATTCTATTGGCTGGTTTCTGCAAAACCATTGTAAATAACCAATCACCGTGTAAATATGGATCAAAGAGGGAACAGACCTGATAGGTCCTTATCCACAGTATTTGATTGGATATTAACTTATTATGGGTGTGGCTTTGACAGCCCGGGATAGTTTAAAAAGGGAGCTGTGTTCCACTTGTGTGTTCCGAGTTGAAGTTTGCTGTTGCAATAAAGCTGAAATCACTTTTGCTGAAATCCTTTGTGTTGAGTTGCATACTTAACAGGTGGATTTAAAAAAAAAAAAATTCTCCTGTCACTGCTTCAGGTGGCTGTGGGCAAAGAGCTCTGGGGGCTCAGCAGCCCTCTCTTATGTAGGATTGGCAGCCTCCAGGTGGGGATCTCCTGCTTTTACAAGTGATCTGCAGCTGACAGAGATCGACACCCCTGGAGAAAATGGCTGCTTTGTAGGGTAGACTCTATGGCATGGTGCCATGCTGAGGCCTCTCCCCTCCCCAGACCCCGCCCTCTCCTGGATCCACCCGCAAAGTCTCCAGGTATTTTCCAACCCAGACCTGGCAACCCTATTTCTTTGTACGAAACAGCCAATGGGCATTTGCTTGGCAACTGAAAATTGTAACCGGTACCCAGATAAATATGAACAAATGTGAGGTTTGTATCACACATTCAATTGTACATGCTTTGAATGTAATGTGGGAATTACTCAATTACTCACATATTTTTAAAAAGTCAAGCATCTACTGCACACCTGTTTTATGTGTGTTCGCTGTAATTTGTTCTTGTACTTTCTTCTCTCCGCATAAGACACTGTGGTTAGTTTTCTTTATTTATTACAGGCGATCTTTCTGCAGGTAACTACTTTTTAGTATCACTTTAAATTTTTCTCCTTAGCTTCGAGACTAGTCCCGTGTTCCCTCCCAAACTGGCTGACTTTAATTTATAATCTTCACCTTCAGTTTTGAAATAAGTGTCAGGATGATGGATAACTGACTTTCTAGGCCAGGAGTTGGGCCCAGGTTGGGAGAAGGAAAAAGATGTGCAGGAAAAGAGAGAAAAACAGACCAGTTAATTTTTTAAAAAGCTATTTAAACAAGTAAAATGTCTTAATCTTCCTGGCACAATCAACAGGCATAATTTCCATGCCTCAGACAGGATAAAATAATTGAGCCTAATACTTGAGAATTAGTGACTTGCTGAGGTAACTGGACCCTAATAATCCAGGGAATGGGTTATACTTTTGTGAGCGGGGACGGTGGGGAGGTCTCCTCAGTTTGCCATAGCTTATTAGTGTTTTTTTGTAACTACAGGCTTATCTTCAAAGAACAGATGTATGAACTATCATTTCTGATTAAAGCCATCCATTCTGAAATATAATAAAAATGCATGGGTTCACTGCAGTTAGAATAATCTGTTCTGAAAACATTTGCATATTCTTTTCACTGTCCAAAAACGTTCCCCCCACTTGCGGGATTTTATTTTATTGGTTTTTGTTTTGGAACTAAGCCATATTTACAGTGTGCGCTACCAACTCCGATTGAAGAGATGAAAGTTCGAGCAAGCAAGAGGTTCCTGTCTGGGAGAGAGTGGGGTTGAGAGAGTAGTATGGATTCTCCCCTCATGGGAACAGAAACTCATTCTTTCCCTTATTGACTACATTTATGTACCACTTTTCTGTCCCCGCATTCAAGGTGGTTTACAATTCAAAATAACTGCATAAAATATAATGACACAAAAGGAAGAAAGAGACAGGAAGGGAAGAGGAAACCAGGGAAATTCATTAGCTAGGTTTCATAGAATCATAGAGTTGGAAGGGACCTCCAGGGTTATCTAGTCCAACCCCCTGCACAATGCAGGAAACTCACGGATACCTCCCCCTCCACACCCCAACTCCGGGCTGGGAAACACCTCGAGGTTTTCAGGACTGGAGCCTGAGGAGGGGAGGGTTTTGGGAGGGGAGGGACCTTTGTGGGGTATAATGCAATAGACTCCACCATCCAAAGTTGCCATTTTTTCCAGGGGAATTGATCCCTGTCATCTGGAGATCAGTTGTAATACTAGGAGATCTCCAGGCCCCACATTAGCTGGTTTGCTGGTAACATAGTTACTTCAGGCCAGGAGGAATACTTGGTGCAAAAGACAGTCTTGGAACAGGAGAAACTGAGCAACCGTTGATTGCAGCCAGGCTAGGCTTGTCAACCTCCAGGCAGAGTCTGAATAGGATTGCCAGCTCCAGGCTGGGAAATTCCTAGAGATTTGTGGATGCACCTGATTAGGTCAGGGTTTATGGATGTCAGAGAGAGCCAGTTTGGTGTAACGGTTCAGAACACAGACTCTGTTCTAGGAGAACCGGGTTTGATTCCCCACTCCTCCACATGCAGCTGCTGGAGTGACCTTGGGTCAGTTACAAAGTTCTGTTGTGGGGAGAGGAAAAGAAAGGAGCTTGTAAGCCGCTCTGAGAATCCAAGTAAAAGGCGGGGTATAAATCCAATTCCTTCTTCGTCTTCTTCTTCTGCTTCTGCTGCTGCTTCTGCTTCTTCTGTGGGCCATAATGCTGTAGACCACCCTCAAAAGCAACCATTTTCTCCAGAAGAACTGATCTCTGTCACCTGAAAATCAGTCGTAATTCCAAAGACTCTTCAGACCCCACTGGGAGATTGGCAACCCTACATCCTCCTCATCATGACCTTCTCTCAGCTCATGCAGGAGGCTGGCAACCCTAGGAGATCTCCAGGAATTACAACTGATCTCCAGTTCACAGAGATCAGTTCCACTAAAGAAAAATGGCCGCTTTGGACTCCATGGCATCACAGCCCACTGAGGTTCATCCCCTTCCCAAACCCCACTTTCCCCAGGCCCCACCTGCAAATCTCCAGGGATTTCCCAGCCCAGAGTTGGCAACCTTAGGCCAGGCCAATGAAAGAGGCCTGTCTCTCTCTCTATTATTACTTTGATGCAGTTGGGTGGAATAGCTGCATTTACAGAAATGTCAGAGGAACAAAGGAGGGAAGGAAATTGCAAGCAATCAGGAGAGACGTTTTGCTGACCCTAAATCCCTATCCCTAACCAAATAATATCAAAGCACAATTGGAACCTGAGCCTGCAGCAGCGAAGTTCATTAACAAGTGTGATTTTGTCTTACAGGGTTTAAATAAGGATTATAGGTGATACTTTTTTTAAAAAAATATATGATTACCCACTGTAGGTAAGGCCAAGTAAATATTTTATTCTAACACATCAAACGTCCCAAGTGGAGCTCTATTTCAGTTATCATTAAATCTTTGCACTGTAAACCTAAAGCAAGTCACGCAATACCTTTTTGCTGAACCAACAAATGGCTTAAAAAAAAGGTAAGTAATTCAGATTTTCATTGCACCTTGGTGGGGGACGCATTCCCTTAAGACAGAAAAAGTTTGAAGAGTCCAGATGAACCAGTTGCGGAATAGGCACGATACAAAGAAAAATGTACAGGGTATTTTTTAAGTGGGACTCATATTTCCAGTTGAGTCTTGCGTCCTTACAGTGCTGAAGCAGAGTTACACCCTGCGGGATTTGTTACAATTCCGCAGGGCCTGCAAAACAGACCTGTTCCGCCGGGCCTTCAAATGAGGCAGCGGACATCCAAATCCATCTTTGGCTTCTCCTGCTGAGAATGCTGGACTCTGACCAGCCCAAACTGAGCATCACTGTCAAGGCGAATCCACTCTGACTGCTGTTTTTGTTGTTTTAATAGCAATATGATTTTAATTACCTAAATTATGCTTTTATCTCTGTGTGACTTGTAATCCGCCCTGAGCCCACTTGCAGGGAGGGAGGGATAAAAATTGAATTAAATGAAATAAATAAAGAGCTTCAAAGGTAGGGTTGTTGCTACCTCTGGAGATTGGGGGAGGGGAAACCTGGGGGGACGACCTCAGGAGGATATAATGCCACAGAGTCCATCGTCTAAGGCTAGGGTTGCCCGGTCCGCTGGAAACACTGGCAGGGGGATGGGGGGACATTCTGGGGGCAAAAACTGACGTCATGCGATGTGCCTACACCACCTGAAAGTGACATAGGCTAGTCAGTGATGTTGGGGCAACGCTCTGGTTTTTGGACAAAACTCTGTGGTAAAATCAGACTCAAACCATAGAGTTTTGCCCAAAAACTAGAATTGCTGTTTCCGGTGATGTCACTGTTGGGAGTGGGGGGGTTGCTCCTACCGGCCAGCTGGCCGGAGGGGAGGCAGTAGCCCCCAAACCCAGGCAATCCCCCACCCCCAACTGGGGAATGGCAACCCTATTTTCTCCAGGGGAACTGATGTTGGCCGCCTGAAGATCAGTTGTAACAGCAAGAGAGCTCCAGGTGCCACCTGGAGGTTGGCAGCCCTATATCAAGGGGTTTAACTCTGCACGGCTTTCCACCATTGGTCCTAACTCTAGAAAGGCCTGCAAGCCAAAGTAGGCAGCTATGTCAATTAAAACTCTTTCCTGGGAGTAACCCCATTGAACAAACCTGAGTAGGAAGAAGAAGAAGAAGAAGAAGAAGAAGAAGAAGAAGAAGAAGAAGAAGAAGAAGAAGAAGAAGAAGAAGAAGAAGAAGAAGAAGAGAGAGGAGGAGGAGGAGGAGGAGGAGGAGGAGGAGGAGGAGGAGGAGGAGGAGGAGGATTATTTATATCTCACCCTTCACTTGGAGTCTCTGAGCGGCTTACAAACTCCTTTCCTTTCCCCTCCCCACAACAGACACCCTGTGAGGTAGGTGGGGCTGAGAGAGCTCTGAAAGAACTGCTTTTTCAAGAACAGCTCTGAAAGAACTTGTAACTGACCCAAGGTCAGCAGCTGCAAGTGGAGGAGTGGGGAATCAAACCTGGTTCTCCCAGATTAGAGTCCACACACTTCAACACTACACCGAACAATTCATTCCACAATCCATGTGAGTTATCTTCAAATCCTGAGTAAAATTTTTGTGACATGAAAACAACTCTGATTTGTTGGCATTTCCCACCCCCCTTCCCAATATCCATCAAGAAATAGGTTACTCAGTTGGAAGGGAGAGTGACTCAATGAAATCCATTGCCAGTGGATTCGTTACTGGCTAGAGGAAGTGCTTCTTCCCACAATGTGTAATTAACTTATGGGATTCGAAACCACGAGATGTGGTGAGAACCGCTAGCACAAATGGCTTTTTAAAAGGGATTAGAGAGGTTCGCGGAGGGTATGTCAATCAATAGCGGAAGCAGTAAGACTTGGAGTACCAGACGGGGGTACAAACAGGATGTCCAGCACCTTTGTGGTATGCTTGGAGGCATCTGACTCATGTTGAAAATGGGATGCAGACCTAGAGGGAGCTTGGTCTGATTCAGCAAGACAGTTCTTTCCTTTTTAGCATGCGCTGATGATTAACTTTGGCTGACCAGCCACTAGCTGTCTTTATAATACATAGAATTCAGGCTACACATTATGGTTGTGTGATTCTCTCTCTCTCGTTTTGGTATTTTTGCATTTTGTGTATGTTTGTGTGTGCGTGCCCATGCCTGGCAGTCATGGCAACCTCTGGTGACTCCTACTGGGGCATGGAGGACATTCAAAGAAGTGGCTTGATAGCCTGCCTCTGCCTCCCTACCCTGGTTTTCCTTGGAGGTCTCCCATCCAAATACTTGCCAGGGTTGGCCCTGCTTAGCTTCCGAGATCTGATGAGATCGGGCTCGGCTGGGCTATCCAGGTCTGGGTGCATGATTCTCTCCCTTGATAATCATTTTTAAATTGTAAAGCAGCTTTGGAGGCTGCGGTTGAAAGAAAAAAATAATATTGGGAAGGTATATTTAAGCTTTCCCTTCACCCCATCCTGCTTTCCTACCAGTTTGGTATTGTGGTTAAGTGCACAGACTTTAATCTGGGAGAACCGGGTTTGATTCCCTACTCCTCCACTTGGAGCTGCTGGATGACCTCGGGCAAGCCACAGTTCTGTCAGAGCTGTTCTTTAAAGAGCAATTCTCTCAGAGCTTTCTCAGCCCCACATACCTCACAGGGTGTCTGTTGTGGGGGGAGGAAGAGAAAGGAGTTTGTAAGCCGCTCTGAGACTCCGAGTAAATCCAGTCTCCTCCTCCTCCTCCTCTTCCTCCTCCTCCTCCTTACAGGGGGAAATACAGAAAAATATATCTTTCTCAACATGACATTGAATGTATAAAACATAGGAAGGGAAAGGCGCAAACAAGTCTCCTTGCCCCTCCCTTCCATCCACTCCCCTCACTGCTTTTCCTACATCCTCCAAAGTTGTTTTGCATTAAACCAGAAAATCGTAAAGGGGAAAGAACCGTGCAGCTCAGTATGACGTATTGTTTGAGCTTCACTCATTTGTCAACCAAAGCAACAGAAAGAAAAATTAAGACAGGTAATGAAAGAAAGGAGGATCTGTAGACATTTGGAGGATAAATTAGCTCCTGTATGATTATCTGTCAGTCATAGCTCAACCCTAAACAGAGTTAGGCCCTTCTAAACTCAATAAAGTCCATGGGCTTAGACGGGAGAAACTCAGTTTAGGATGGCACTCTCTCTCTCTTTCTCCCTCTCTCCCCCCCCTCTCTCTCACACACACACAAAAATATGCCTCTGAAAGTTTGTCCAAAGTCGACACAGAAACTGGAAAGGGGAAAAGAAATCACCTAGAGATTCAAGGTCAGGTTGATCAGAGCAACCATTTATCTTTCCTTCAAAGCCTTGAGTCTCTCGACTCACTTAAATTTCCATACTCTTTTTGTCAGGTGGTTACTTTCACAATTATAACATCAAGGATTATTGTATGTCCTACCTGAATAGGTAACCTTCACAGAGAGAACGGAAGGAAGTTTAGCACTTCAGTGAGACTAATTTCAGCCGTATTGATGGTTTGTTTGTTTCCAGGCTCAGCTGAAGGCGCTGGTTTTAATATTAAAAGCCTTTCGCAGCAAAGTTCACCACAGATTTATTTGACAGGTGAACTTACCATGTTTGACTGGGATGATAACATGTGAGCTCATCACCTGGTCTGTTTGGCTTGTGCTGCATGACTTGAGCACGTGCCAAATTTGTTTGCATCCTTTTTTGAGGGGGAAAAAGCTCTGGTTATTCAGATAGATTGGCAGCCATGACTGTTGCTAAGATCTTCCTAGACGACCAGTGCTTGCCAACTGGAGCAATGGCTCAGCAAGGAGGTGAAGAGCAGAACTCAGCTGGGTTGTGTGAGAACAAACGTATGCAAAATACTGGTTGCACGGTGATGCCCTATGAGGAAAGAGTGGAACAATCTGATGAAGGGTCACAAATGGATTGATGAACAGACAGACAAACCAAAACAGAAGTCCAATGGCACCCTAAAGACTAACAGCATTTATTTAGGGCTGCCAGAGTCCCCACTCCCCCTCAACCACTGGCAGGGGATGGGCAGTAGGATTGCCAGATCCAGGTTGGGAAACTGGAGATTTTGGGATGGAGCCTGGGGAGGACAGGGACCTCAGTGGGATACAATGCCATACAGTCCACCCTCCAAAGCAGCCATTTGTAGTCCGGGGAGGAGCTGTAATTCCAGGGATCCCCAGGTCCCACCTGGAGGCTGGCACCCTGTGAGGCAACAGTTCACTTCCTCAGATACAATAGAAACAGAGAAAAATTACTTCCCTAATTTTCTGTGTGATAATGAGAAAATGCTTTTCTTTCTTTTCACTGTATCTGAGAAAATGAGCTCTCACTCACAAACATTCCCTCTTGAACAAATGTTGATAGTCTTTAATAGGTAACCAGTTTGGTGTAGTGGTTAGGAGCACAGACTCTAAACTGGGAGAACTGGGTTTGATTCCCCACTCCTTCACATGCCCTCAAAAGTGCTCTCTCAGCCCCACCTACCTCACAGGGTGTCTGTTGTGGGGAGGGGAAGGGAAAGGAGATTGTAAGCTGCTCTGAAACTCCTTCGGGTAGCGAAGGGTGGGGTATAAATGTAATCTCTTCTCTTCTTAATTGCTTCTTGGTCTTTTGGCTAAGATCAAGTATGTGTTAGTCTTTCAGGTGCTACTGGGCTTTTGTTTCATTTTGCTGTAATTAGACCAACATGTCCACCCCTCTGGACCACATGAACAGACCATCAAAACATTGGCTCCACATTTGTAACTGGTGAACAGAATGTGATCCATATTCACAATCAGAGACCCAAATACTTGAAGGACTGTCTTCCTCAGAATATGCTCAGATTAGGATTGCCAGGTCATCCCTGGCCACTGGCAGCAGATCCAGCTGGGGGAACTTCTGGGCATTTGGGGGTGGAGCCTGGGGAGGACAGGAATACAGTGCCACAGAGTCCACCTCCAACACTTCCATCTTCTCCAGGAGAACTGATCTCTGTAGTCTGGAGATGAGCTGTAATTCTGGGGGATCTCCAGGTCCCATCTGGAGGCTGGCATCCCTAGCTCAGATAGCAATTTAGATCCACACACTGTTTTCTGCTAGACACATCCTCTTTTTAGGAAGTACATACAGCCATTCTAAGAGGTCACCTCATGCCCTCCTCTTGCCCGTGTTGGTCACCTCATGGAAGGCGAAGTAGCAGGTCAGTTGGTCCCATACACAAATCCCAAAGCTCAGGATGAGTAGGGTCAAAAGATTCTAGGTGTCCCGGAGCGTAGACCATGACTCTAGCTTGTGATAGTGAAGGACTGGTGCTTTGAGGTTTCCTTTGGAGACCGGATGGCACTGCATTATTTTAGCATACTGTTTGGGGGGCTGTGTTGATTGGGTATATTATGGTAGAGCCAGTTTGGTGTAGTGGTTAAGTGCGCGGACTCTTATCTGGGAGAACCGGGTTTGATTCCCCACTCCTCCACTTGCACCTGCTGATGTGACCTTGGGTCAGTCACAAGCTCTGGCACAGCTGTTCTCTCAAGGACAGTTTCTGTCAGAAGTTCTCTCAGCCCCACCTACCTCACAGGGTGTCTGTTGTGGGGAGGGGAAGGGAAAGGAGTTTGTAAGCCGCTCTGAGACGCCTTGGGCAGTGAAGGGCGGGGTATAAATCCAAACTCTTCTTCTTCTTCTTCTTTCATGAGTATTAGGTGTGATATGCAGAGGGGTAGTAGGCGTGGAGAAAACAGCATTGGTTTCTCCATGCCTAGTGCATATCACACCTAATCCAATCACGCCTGCTATTGTCATTCACCTGCAATTGTCATTTGCCTATTATTGTCATTCAGCATCTGAAAGCACTCCACTCTCCAAGATATAAGGACAGATGAATTAACATTCCAGCTGTATCTGAAGAAGCGAGCAGTGACTCATGAAAGCTCATAAAGGTAAAGGTAAAGGTTCCCTTGCTCGAAAGCCAGTCGAATCTGACTCTAGGGTTGTGGTGCTCATCTCCGTTTCAAAGCCGAAGAGCCAGCACTGTCCGAAGACGTTTCCGTGGTCATGTGGCCGGCATGACTAAACACCAAAGTGCACGGAACGCTGTTACCTTCCCACCAAAGTGGTACCTATTTATCTACTTGCAATTTCTTGCTTTCGAACTGCTAGGTTGGCAGGAGCTGGAACTAGAGATGGGAGCTCACTCCGTCATGCGGCACCCGGGTCTTGAACTGCTAAACTACTGACCTTCCACAGCCTGCAGTTCAGCATCTTAACCACTTGAGCCACCGCAGCTCCATATGAAAGCTCAAACCCTGCCACAAATGTTGTTAGTCTTTAAAGTGCTACTGGACTCTTGCTCTTTTCTGCTGCTATAGACAGACCCACACGGCTATCTATTTTGAGCGGTGTTACCTTCTTTCAAAAGTTGTTCACTGCACTGAAGACATGTAAAAAATATCTTGAATAACTACCTTTTAAAATACTGCGATGTTACCCAAACCATTGAAAGCTATTTTGTTTTTTTACATGGATTGCTTTCACATCTTTTTTCTCAGTAATCATAATAACCATAATCGTATGGCATTGTGTGTAGAATAGCCAGGAGATCCTAAGATTGTCTGGCTGCCAGAAGTTCTAGCTCTTTAGTGTTATGCATCACTAGGTGGCGAGGCAGTTTGCCATTGCCTGCCTCTGCATCACAACCAGTGTTCCCTCTAAGCTGAGTTAGTGTGAGCTAGCTCACGGTTTTTTAGCCCCCAGCTCACAGATTTTTGTCTTAGCTCAGGAAGGATGGCTCCAGAGCAAACTAATTTATGTAGTAGCCAAACCACTCGCTCACAACTTTAATGCCAGTAGCTCACAAAGTGGAATTTTTGCTCATAAGATTCCACAGCTTAGAGGGAACATTGATCACAACCCTTGGAGGTCGCCCTTCCAAATACTAGCCAAGGCCGACCCTGCTTAGCTTCTGAGATCTGATGAGATCGGGCTAGCCTGGGCTTGGTACTTTGCTACCGCAGAGTCTCAAAAAATGTTGGTTTCAGTCAGGGACAAGAGGGTTTATGATGACAACTTTGCTCGGAGAGAACATTCCTCCAGCTGGAAAGAGGCTTTCTCCAACTTAAGTGACTCTTCTTGTCGAGAAAGAGCCACGTAAGATGGAGGACAGATCCTCAGCACGGAGCGTGGCTTCAGACTTGTCTCAGTGGAATGGCTAGGATAAGAGTAGGGCCCATCCCCATTTCTATAATACAATCATGGAATCATAGAGTTGGAAGGGGCCTCCGAGGTCATCTAATCTAACCCCCTGCACAATGCAGGAAATTCACAAGTACACCCACCCCGACCTCCAGTGACCCCTGCTCCATGCCCAGAGGTTGACAAGCCTCCAGGATCGTTGGCCAAACTGGCCTGGAGAAAAATTGGTTCCTGACCCCAAAGTGGCGATCAGCATTTCCCAGGGTGTGTATATCAACATTATACTTCTCCCCCAGAATTCTGGATGACATCTTACTGCTCTTCTCGGCTACCTGTGGTGACTTCCCCAAGAGGCTTTTCTCAGCAGTATTCAGTTAGCGTGTGAGACAGAAAGAGAAATGGTGGGTGTTTATGTAAGTCTGAAGAATCCTGAGTCCAAATCTCAACACAATCATGACGCTTTGAGGTCTAAGGTGGTGGTTCCCAACCTTCTTGCTATGGTGACCCACAAGCCCAAAATGTATTTGGCATGGTGACCCAACCAAGGCTGGTCCAAAGTTGTTTGGCTCCTATGGTGAACTGCGACCTCGGGACCACTAATCCAGCCTTCCATTTTCTACAGTGGCCAGCTAGAAGTTTTTGAAAAACCAACCATAATTGCACAAAGGATGCAGCTGCCCCCAAACCAGTGGCATTCTAAAGTACACAACCTTTGCATGTGGAGATCACACTTCAGACTTCGACCAAGAGGTTAGGTTGCTAAAGTAGCAGTGCCAAAACTGAGCCCGTACATAAATGTGCCTCTATTTCTCCTCCTCTTTCCCAGTGTACTGAACAGTCCCCACTCACCCTCCAGACTCCTTCCCTTCTTTGGGTTACTACTATTAAGTTACTAATTGCTACTATTAAGTTACTAATTGCTGGATAGACTGTCTTTCCCCATCGTTGTTGTCGCTAAGGAAGTAGGAGATTTGGACCCAGACTTTGACTTGATTTACAGAGTAAACTCAGCTTATGCCAAGAGAAAGCAATTACCCAGAGATGTGATTGTTCAATTCGTGACAACAAAAATGAAGGAAGATGTTTTCAAGAAACAATTCACACAATCGTTGGAAATTAATGGGAAAAAAATAATAATTCTGAGAGAAATTCTGAGATCGATCTTACAAGACAGAAAGAAATTCAAGAAATTGACAGACAGACTAAAAGAAATGAATATCAGGTTCAGATGGGAGATTCCATATGGATTTTCATTTGTGTACAATTCGGTGAGATCTACTCTTAAATCTGAAGGAGACTTATACAGATTTAAAGAGAATAACTTTGATGATTTCAAAGATATTTAATTCAACACAATTATGGATTACAAATTTTTATCTTGGAACGTAAATGGACTAAATTCACCAAGTAAAAGAAGATTAGTGAATCATTGGCTGGAGAAACAAAAATGTAACATGATTTGTTTACAAGAAACACATATCAGAAAACAAGATAATAAATACTTGATTAATAAAAAATTGGGAGAAGAATTTCATTCCTCAGCAACTAATAAGAAAAAAGGAACAGTGATTTATGTTTCAAAAGAATTGGATCCTAAAAAAATCTTCTCAGATAAAGAAGGAAGATATGTTGGCGTGGAAATATTGATGAACAGAAAAAAGACATTGCTCGTAAATATATATGCACCCAATGGTGCAAAAGAGACTTTCTTCAATGACTTGACTAAAGAGTTGGATTGTTTAAATTATGATCAAATAGTCCTTGCTGGAGACTTTAATGGCACAGTGAATAACATATTGGACAGAAAATCCAAAGCAAGTGGAGAGACAATTGGAAAGCTACCAAAAAATTTCTTTCAATTGATGAAGCAAGAGAAACTGGAAGACGTTTGGAGGAAGTGGAATCCCAAGACTAAGGATTACACGTTTTATTCTAATAGGCATAACTCCTTTTCCCGAATTGACATGATTTGGATGTCAGAGGAGATGGTGCAAAAAACTTATAAAATACAAATTTTACCGAAAACTAATTCTGATCATAATCCCTTACTCTGGATATCTAAAGAAAAAACTAAACAACTATATTGGAGAATTAATGAGGACTTACTGGATCAAAAACTAATCAATGAAACTTTAAAAAAAGAAACGAAAAGCTTTTTTGAATTGAATTTAAATAAAGGTACGGATATACAAGTTGTATGGGATGCGTACAAAGTGGTAATGAGAGGTATGCTTATCTCTCTGAACTCCAAGGACAAAAAGCAAAAGATGCAACAACAGAAAGACCTTTATGAAAAAATTCGACAAAAAGAAAAGGAATTAAAGAAAAGACCAGGGAAGAAAAAGATTATTAAAGAGATCCACTTTCTGCAAGATCAGTTGAATGTTTTATTAAACAGAGAATTATATTGGAATCTGAAGAAATTACAGCAAAAAGCATTTGAGGGTGCAAACAAACCAGGAAAGTTTTTAGCGTGGCAATTGAAAAATAGAAAAGAAAGGAATTTTATATCTAAGATTATTGAAGATGGAAAGGATGTTATGAATTTGAATGGTATAAAAAGAGCCTTCTTCAAATATTACGCCAAATTATTTAAAAAGAAAGGAATTGATCAACAGAGAATTAAGAAATATTTGGAGACTATTGAAGTTCCAGAGCTGGGAAAACAAATTAAGGAATCATTAAATGGTTTAGTAACGAAAGAAGAAGTGACAATGGCGATAGAAGATGCAAAGTTGGGCAAAGCTCCAGGACCAGATGGCTTCACAGCAAAGTTTTACAAGAAATTTAAAGAGGAGCTAACCCCCATTTTAGTACTTCTGTCGAATGAGATAAGAAAGACTAAACGGATCCCAGATTCATGGAAAGAAGCAAATATTTCATTGATACCTAAAGAAGGTTTGGATTTGACTCAAGTAAAGAATTATAGACCAATATCGCTATTAAATAATGATTACAAATTATTTGCAAAAATAATTTCGGAGAGATTGAAAAAATATCTGAAAGATACTATAGCGGAAGAACAAGCCGGATTTCTACCAAATAGACAAATTAGAGACAATCTAAGAGTGGTGATAGACGCAATTGAATACTATGACAAGCATCCAGAAAAAGAAGTTGGATTCCTCTTCCTAGATGCGGAAAAAGCTTTTGACAATTTAAATTGGGAGTTTATGCTGCAAGTTATTGAAAAAATGGATATTGGACAGTTCTTTTTAAACATGATTGTGGCAATATATTCAGAACAAAAAGCGGCTTTGAATATAAACAAAGAAAGGACGGATTTTTTCCAAGTTCAAAAGGGAACACGTCAAGGCTGCCCATTGTCCCCGTTGCTGTTTATTTGGATGTTGGAAATATTATTGACAGCAATAAGAAAAGATAATAGTATTGAAGGACTCTCAGTGAAAGGATTCGTATATAAATACAGGGCATTTGCAGATGATGTGATGTTCATGATTCAGGATCCTATTGAGAAAATACCACATTTGATGGAGAAAATTGAAGAATTTGGCTCAGTTGCGGGTTTTTATGTTAATAAAAACAAAACTAAGGTGATGTGTAAAAACATGACGAAGCAAAGACAAATAGAACTTCAAGAGAAAATCCAATGTGAAGTAGTTACAAAGACTAAATATCTAGGAATTGAATTAACCATGAAAAATATTGACCTGTTTAAAAACAATTATGAAAAGGTGTGGCACAGGATTCAGCAAGATATGAAGAAATGGGACACTTTGAATTTATCATTGATGGGAAGAATCGCAACTGTAAAAATGAATATTTTACCGCGTTTGATGTTTTTATTTCAGACCATTCCAATACTAAAACAAAGGAAAGTATTGGATTCGTGGCAGAAAGAACTATCCAAATTCGTATGGGCAGGAAGAAAGCCAAGGATCAAAATGAAAATTTTATGTGACGCAAGAGAGAGAGGAGGCCTACAACTACCAAATTTAAGACTGTATTATGATGCCGTCTGTTTAACATGGTTGGAACAGTGGATTAATCTGGAGAATAAGAAGCTATTGGCTTTAGAAGGGCATGATAACAAATTTGGATGGCATGCATATTTATGGTATGGAAAAGTAAAAATGGACAAATTTTTTAAACACCACTTTGTAAGACAATCACTGTTCGAGACATGGATGAGATATAGAAAATTCTTCTCAGAAGAAAGACTAATCTGGTTCTCCCAGATTAGAGTCTATGCTCTTAACCACTACACCAAATTGGCTCTCAAGAAAAAAACAATCCGAAAGGAGATAAAAAACAATCCAAAAGGCAGGAGCAGACATTAGGGAATACTGTGACCCACTTTCAGAGGCTTTGCAATCCACTTTTGGGTACCGACGCACTGGTTGGGAAACATTGGGCTAGGGTTTCTGTTGGGCCAGTGTGGGGAGCTGCCTCTTCAAGAGAAGTTCCTCAAGATTCAGAATCTATCTCAAGAAGTCTGGCCAAATATGTCACTTCCCAGCTTACAGGCCCAAGCCGGTGTTTCAAAGACCTGATAATCAGCCAGTTGTATGTTCACTCTTTGAGTGCTTTGTATAATATCGAGCATTACATTGCACCAGAAATGTAGTACAAGTAAAGTAAAGTGGAGTAAGTAAAGGTCCCACCAGAATTAAACCTATCGGGAAATGTGGAAGAAAACTTTTCTGCACCACAGTGTTGCTGCTGTTTCTCAGTGACTTGAATCCCTAGCTGATGCGCTGACTTTGAGGCACCCCTTCCACAAAAGAGTATTTATTTTGGGATTTTTTTTTCTTGAATTTGGATCCAACTCTCCCCGTGTGTTCCACACTTCCTTCGAAAAGGGGTTGTGTGGCCACGTTGTCATGCACTTAGAAAAAGAACCTCCTTTTTTTGCTCATATGCAGTAATGTTATAGCAACATAACATTTTTTTTTAAAGGCTGGATGTAATGTGGGGAGCAGCATAGTTGCCGCCATTTCACTCCTCCTTAGTCACCAACTAAGAAAATGGCTGGCAATCATCGAACTGGATACATCAATTCATAGCACTGTTATTCAGTAATTGTGAAGCATGCTAAATGTGTAATCATGTATTTCATCAGTGATGGAACCTCTTTTTGTGTGTGTGCATATGCAGTAATGTTATAACATGACACTGATCATAGAATCATAGAATGTTAGCATTGGAAGGGACCTTGCAGGTCATCTAGTCCAACCCCCTGCACTCTGCAGAAGCGTAGCCGAAAGATAGCCCTACATACCTACAACATATACCCGAAAGATGGTCGCCTAGCCTCCACTGACACTGAAGGGCAGCAGAAAACAAAATTAAAAATTAGGAGTTCCTCACCAGAAAACTGTGAGTTCAGATCTGAAGGGGGAAAGTTGCGGAAAAAGCACATTTGGAAAATGTGATGTAACAGGGTACTAAATTCAGATCTACTCCTGGGAAGACAAAAAGTTGTGCAGAAAGTTTTACAAATTTTAATTGTTTAAGAACTCAGATGTGGAAGTTTGCACTTGTACAGAAAGGGTCCGGAAGGCTTCAAACAGTATTTTTCTCTGTTTCTTGCAGTGGGTACCAGATATAAAGAAGGCACACAAAAGCTTTAATTCTAAGAATCGCTGGGCCTCAAGCTCTTGATGTAGTCAATGGCCTTCAATTATCAGATGAGGAGCGGGATGATTATAAATATGTTTGAAGAATACCGTAGCCCATATAAAAATGAAGTATTTGAGAGGTACATTTCAAGCAAAACATTGATAAAGAGTGTGAAACTGTTGAAGAGTTTCGTGACTACTTTGAAGCTTTGAGCTAATCTTGCAGCTTGGGAGTGTTAACGGATTCTTCGATAGACACCAGGATTGCTCTCACTGTTTGGGGGTTGCCAATTTACAGGTGGCGCCTGGAATCCTCCCGGAATTACAACTGATCTCCAGACTACAGAGAGCCTTTCCCCTGGAGGAAATGACCGTTTGGGAGGGCGGGCTATGTTGCATCAGATCCCCATTAAGTTCTCTCTTTTGGCGGTGGAGTGTGGGGAAGGTAAAGTGTGGGGAAGGGAGGGATTTGAGTAGCCTTGGAGTCCACCTTTCAAAGCAGCCACTTTCTCCAGGGGAACTGATCTCTGTTGCCTGGAGATCAGTTGTAACCCCAAGAGAGCTCCAGCTTGAGGTGAAGAGGACCAGGCAGACGCCTGCTATAGAAAAGGACTTTAGATTATTGGACTGTGCTTGTCATAAGAACATAAGAGAAGCCAATGTTGAATCAGGCCAATGGCCCATCTAGTCCAACACTCTGTCACATAGTGGCCAAAAATACCAGGTGCCATCAGGAGATCCAGCAGTGGGGCCAGGACACCAGAAGCCCTCCCGCTGCTGCCCCCCCCCCAAGCACCAAGAATAGAGTGCATCACCTGGCCCAGGCTGAGAGTTCCTATCTATACCTTGTGGCTAATAGCCACTGATGGACTTCTGCTCCATATGTCGACACCGTGGAATCATTTTTTGATGTTTGTTCTTGTATGAATGTACAGAAACGTATTAATATTTATCCATTTTTTTGAACATCTGATTAGATATTGAATTGCTTTAACATCTGATCTCTCTGTTTACATGGTATTTTATGATATGGTATTACTATGTGTAAATTGTTACTTTAATATTATTTTAATTGTATTATTTTAATTGTATTATTTTAATTGTTGTACACCGCCCTGAGCCTGTTTGGGGAAGGCAGTATAAAAATCTAATAAATAAATAAATCTTTAGAAGACTGATATTCCCTTCATAACTATATCATGTTTGTCATTGACTATTTTCTGCTCACTCATCCCGTGATCTCTCTTTGGTTATCCTTACGACCTGGAGTCTGGCAACCCTAGTTAGCGACCTGATCACTATTAAAGATAACAAAATGCAGGAAAAAGCTTCTGAAAGATGCTGAATAAAAGCAATCCGGGATTGCAAAGCAAAGAAAGTTAGTCCAGGGGACAGATCGTAGCGGGTGGTCAAAGACCCGAGACAGTGGACAGAATAGCCTACTCCAGGTATACTAAAAGGGCACATGCTTTATACTAAAAAGGTGCATCCTTCTAAAGGACGCACTGCAAAATACTCAGTCGGCGATGTTGTCAGCTCATTAGTGGCACTACCCATGTCTGTTCTTTGGGAAGAGATGCGAACCCTTCAGCAAAAAGATGAACCATGTTTGCCATTGTATGCAGACAGGGACAATTTGTGCCTGCCATGAATAGGGAGAATGACTGAATTCTCTTTCAAGAGTCTGTGACATTTTCCAGATTGCCCTAATGTTCCATTTCATTCCCCTGTGTTATCGGATTTTTTTTCTTGAGTCCAAACAACTTTGTTAAGATCCCCATGCTCTCCTGGTCTTTCATTGTTTATTCCCCTAAACTAGTTTTCCCCATACTTTTTCTTCCTGCTGTGGAATGAATTCACAAGATAGCTGCTTGCTTGGAAAATGAATGTTTTTTCCACCTTGTGGATTGCCTTGTGAATCGGGTGGTGAATATCTATATCTGTCGATATAGATATATAAATATACACACACACACGTATATACATATATAAACAGACAAGCACACACACATATACATATACATGCCAGCGTTTCAACATTTCAGCGCTACACCAGTAGCCAGTCATTGCCCATTTATTTTCTCTGCAGCCTGATCTATCTTATGCATGCATCGGAGGCAACAAATTTCAAGGTATTCAGTGGGACTATCTTGTGTCAAAAGCCCAGAGCCTTCATGGAAGCATGAAAGAATATTATTTGTCCAAAGACCCGTCCAGGGGGGAGAGTGTTTGTGTGCATAAGCACACAGCTTCTTTCAAGAGAGCAGCCACCACACTGTGCAAAGTTGGTAACTGACCGGAGCAAAGTGGAGTTCTGTCGTTTGGCCTCCGAGGCTGGGCTTCGGCAAGCCAGTTCCACAACAAAGCGTGAGGGGGTCTTGGGCCCTCCCTTGCCAGGGGGCCAGGGCACCAAGCAGCTGCTTGCAGAAGTCGTTGAGGGGTGTTAGGGCATGAGAACATAAGAGAAGCCAATGTTGGATCAGGCCAATGGCCCATCTAGTCCAACACACGGTCACACAGTGGCCAAAAATACCAGGTGCCATCAGGAGGTCCAGCAGTGGGGACCACCCAGTGAGTGCCAAGGCTGGCACAGGCAGGGAGAGCAGCCACTCCTACTGCCCAATTAAGGGCCACCCAATGCAGGGGTGGTCAGGCAGGGCAGCAGGCAAGGCTGGGTCTCCAGTCAGGGGCATGATCACTTTTCAAGCAGCCTTATTGAGATGCAGATGGCAACTTTTCTCCCACTAGGGGGCTGAGGGAGCCCTTTCAAACAAATGAGAGGGGTTCAGCCGTAGGCTGGCCTGACACTTCAGAAGGGTCCCCACCAACCTGTCAGCAGGAGGGGCTTTCATGGAGCCTTTCCCCCAAGAAAAGGCACAGGTGCAAGAGACTGGGGCAGGCTCATCCCAGAAACATCCCTCTGCGCACATGCTTTCTCAAGCATAAGCACTACTGAGTTCGTTGCAAGTAAGCCCACTTGAGCCTTGACCTGGACAATTTTGTTGTACAGAGGAGGGGGATGTTAAAAAATGATCCGCTCCGGATGTCAAATATGCTAGGCACGCCTCTGGAGCTGTGTACCTGATGCAAGTCAGGTAAAGGAATTAAAAACTGGGGGGAGGAGCCAATCAGAAAGACTGCTCAAACATGGGAAAAGGTACAACCTTCGGGTGTAGTGTGAAGGGTGGGGAATGTACTTTAATGGGGATTGTGCAGCCCCCTTGAGCCTGCTGAAGCACTGCAGTGCTTCGGTGCATGTGCAGCCCACCCACCCCCCAAGCAGGAAACCAACACTCAGTGTGAATGGGAACAGGCAGAACCCTGATGGGGAATAAAACAAAAAAAACCCATGTAAGTGTGAACTGATCACACCAATTGCGTAAGAACAGACCCGTAGCTACAGTGGGGCATTTTGGGGCCTGGCCCCCTGACTTCCTGCCAAGGCCCCCTGACTTCCAGCCAGCTCCCAGGCCCCCAGCGCTCTGGGCCACCAAGAGGACCCCCAACTCTCCGGGCTACCTGGAGGACTCCCCACCACTGCCCCTTCCCCTTCTCCAAGTGTGGCTTGCTTCTTCATGTAGGCAAGCAGAGTGGGACGCTGCAAAAGTGAGTTTTTAAAATTTTATTTTTATTTCATTTTTTATTGATGTCAGTGCCCCCTGACTTATTTAAAGGCCCCCTGAATTACAAAATCCTGGCTACAGGCCTGCGTAAGAATCAGAACTGCCATGACACCCATGACATTTGGGAGGGTGGAACCCACATATCACTCAGTCATTTCAGGATTTGGAAGAGGTGTGTAATATATTGGAGGTTGCTGCTCTCCCCTGTCCCCCTTTCCACAGCTTCCTGGTGCTTCTGTTGGATTGGTCTATCAGACTCAGCGTTTTCTACTCTGACTGACAGCAGTCCTCCAGGGTCACGGATCAAGATGTTTCACATCAACAACTATCTGATCATTTTAACTTGAGATGCTGGGGACTGAACCTGGGAGCTTCTGCATGAAAAGCTCTGCCACTGAGCCACAGTCCCTCCCTAGAAGCAGGGTTACCAATTACCCAGTAATGGCATGGGGCCTCCCAGTGATGCTCCGTGTGCCCCATCTTCAATCAAGGGAGGGTGATAAAACCATAGATTTTTTCCTAGACTGTTATGATGTCATTTCCTGTTTCAAAACAGGAAGTGACTTTCAAGAAGTCTCCCCCTTAGTGCTCCTGGGGTTTGCCAGCCATGGGCTGGGCTGGCATTCTGCAGTCACAATTTTACTCATTTCCAAAATCATGACGTTTAGAATCTCTTGCTGCTGGGTTTTGTTTGTTTGTTTGTTTTTAAAAAATATTGTTCTAGCATCTACAAGATCTCTAGAATTTTATGTCTTGTGATAAGTACATGAGAGCCATAGGCCTTTGGGCACACAGGCACTTCAATCTCCTATTGCCAAAAGAAAAAAAAAGTTTCTCGCATACTATGTAACAGTAATGCAGTTCACTTCACCGAATCTGAAATAAGAACATGGAAACTGCCTGCATGCACGGTGGTTGGCCGATGAATAAACAGAAAGCAGCAAAGCTTCTTACCAGGCCAGATCTTTGATCACTGCTGAGAATATGAGAAGAGAAGAAAATAAAAGTAAAGCGGAGAGACAACAGAAAGGGGGGGGGACAAGGAAGTCTAGCTCGTTCTGAAACCCAGTGTATTTTTTTTTTCATTCAGCTTTTGCCCTTAATCAATAAGAAGGAGGCATCAACTAAATGCTAGATTTTTTTAATACTGGTGTGGGCACTCCAGAGCAAGTACTGCAATAGAATTGCAGCATTTTATATAACATTTTCAGTGAAAATACATTTATTTATAAACTGTCTACTACATTTGCATCCCACCCTTCTTGCAAGTAGCTCTGGGTGCTGTTGTACATGATCCTCCCCTTCCCATTTGGCTTCACAACTAACCTGTGAGGCAGATTAGGTTGAGAAAGAATGATTGGCCTAAATACAGGCAGCAAATGAGATTAACAGCAGAGTGGAGATTCAACCCCACGTTCTAGTATGACACAATAATCATACTGTAAGGCACTCAAGGTCAACCAATGTCATAAGATGAGTTCTGTGATTTTGCTGAGACAGATGATGGAAATCCTGCCTTCTTGACTAGGCAGCGGCAGAAAACCAAGCAGCTGGTACATATGCCGGGTTTGGCCAATCCGGTGGTTTTGATTTGCCCATCACTCATATGGGCTGATGAGATGGTTCCATTCTGAGACTGAAGACAATTCCAGGCCTTTGAGACATCTAGATTTTAAGAACATAAGAGAAGCCAATGATGGATCAGGGCCAAAGGCCCATTCCAGTCCAACACTCTGTCACACAGTGGCCAAAAATACCGGGTGCCATCAGGAGGTCCATTTGTGTGGCCAGGACAGTAGAAGCAATCCCAGTGTTGCCCTTCCCCCAAGCCCCAAGAATACAGAGCATCACTTGCCCCAGACTGAGAGTCCCTATCTATACCTTGTGGCTAATAGCCACTGATGGACCTCTGCTCCAGATGTTTATCCAATTCCCTCTTGAAGCCATCCGTGTTTGTAGCCGCCGCCACCTCCTGTGGCAGTGAATTCCATGTGTCAATCACTCCTTGGGTGAAGAAGTACTTCCTTTTATCTGTTCTAACCCGAATCTAGTGAAATTTTATTTCGTGTATTTAAAACCTTTACATGGTGCCTTTCAGCACCAATAGGACCTCCAAGGCTGGAAATGTCAAAATGTTAAGAAAAAGAAGAAGAGTTTGGATTTATACCCTGCCCTTCACTGCCCAAAGGCATCTCAGAACGGCTTACAAACTCCTTTCCCTTCCCCTCCCCACAACAGACACCCTGTGAGGTAGGTGGGGCTGAGAGAACTTCTGACAGAAACTGTCCTCGAGAGAACAGCTTTGCCAGAGCTTGTGACTGACCCAAAGTCACATCAGCAGGTGCAAGTGGAGGAGTGGGGAACCAAACCCGGTTCTCCCAGATAAGAGTCTGCGCATTTAACCACTACACCAAACATTTTAAATCAAAACAATTCAATAAGAACATACAAACAAGGCTCTCACACAATCTGCTGTAGGCTGGCCAGGTCCCCTCTGGCCAGGAGTGGGGGAATGGAGGGGAGTAAGGTTGCCAGATCCAGGTTGGGAAACTCCTCGAGACTTGGGGAGGGAGCCTGGGGAGGACCAAGACCTCAGTGTGGGGTACAATGCCATAGGATCCACCTTCCAAATAATCAGTGTTCCCCTGGGGAAATGATCTCTGCAGTCTGGAGATGAGCTGTAATTTCATGGGATCCCCAGGTCCCACCTGGAGGCTGGCATCCCTAAAAAGCTTGCTCCACGTGCCATCTTGGATGGATGGAAGATGGACATCTGCCAGGGCAAGACCTTTTTTAGTGGTCTCCAGGATACTACACGTCAGTCTCTTCCACGATATTCATCTCTTCCCAACACACACACACTCTGACTGCAGTTCAGGGATGAGTGGAATCTCCCCTCTTGCATCAGCACTCTGGATTCTTGTTTTTGTTGTAATCTTGATGGCTGATTTTAATGATGCCAGCTTTGGTTTATGGGTAATTTTAATTGTAAGACTGCTTGTGCTTATATTTTATTGGATTTATATGAATGCAATCGATTGGGCAGGCCAGACCTCATGTAAATGCCAGGGATTTCTTGGTTGTAGAAAGCTTTGTTAAAGTTCTAAACAAGTACATAAGCTTGGCTCAGAAAAATAAAACAAATAATTGAATTTTGTATTCCTATTCTTATTGCATTGTCCATTGGGTGTCCACCTTGAGTCAAAGTGAGAAAGGCAGGTTATAAATTAGCTAAATAAAATGGCATAAAATAAATAAAATAAGCACACACAGTGCTTCACTAGGCATAGTCTGTTTCAGGCTGGTTCTGCATCTGGCATTTGCTCCACATTTTCTCAACACTGAGGAAACGGTGCAGCTCAAAACCACATTCAAATACCCTGGGGCAACACCATGCTGACTGCAAAGTCACCTCTGAATGGCCATAAATCTATGCAAAAGGTACCATAAAACCCGATGATCAAAGAAAGTGAAAGCGGCATGCAATGCAGAGGGGAACTTCTGTTCCAACATGGGTTTGCGAAAACAATGGAGGGAAAACCCAATGCAGAATTGCCCTCAGTCCCTGAGGTGATCACATCCTAGCTTAGGCCACTAAGGTTCACGGTTTAACCCTCTGGTTATCACACACGAACCGATGCAGGGCATCACTGAAAGTCTGTCAGACTGGCTTATGACTTCCAGCCTGGAATGTGTAGGAGAATGAGGTGATGGTATGGACTCTGTGTAGAAGGTTACATTTTGAAGCTAGGATTGTCAGCTGGCCAGGAGAAAAATGCCCTGTCCCTTCAATAGAAGCTTAATATGAAGAAATGGGCAGAGGAAACGTGTCACGGCATGGTGGTAAATAGCATCCACTGGCATTTGCTGCAGATCAAGCTGATAAAAATGGATGGTTAGAGGGACTCTTTTTAAAGCCACCTAACCTACCCTACTGGCAGTGCTCCCTTATGTTAAAAAGCTTCATTCATACTGAAAACTAGCAGGTCAAGCAAGTGGAAGTCAGAGTTTCTTCCTTGCTGACCTAACTTTCTGTTTCCATGAAGCTTTTCACATGAAGCATCGTTCATCACCTCAGAGCTCCACCATCTCTTCGTCACCTCATTCTCCCACACACATGAACCAGGCCTAAGTCACTGGCTTTCGGCCTAGGCCATCAGCTGGAAGATTAGGGAGAGGGGACATGGGGGAGCATGTGATGTTGGTGACACTGGCAACATAGAGTTTAAGGCGCTTCCTAGAGCTACCCATTGTCACTTCTCGGTTGTACTTGAAAGGGATGTACCAGCACAGAGGCCAGCAGTGTTTTAATTTTTTCTCCTGATGCCATTCCAAGTGGTGGTGGGCAACAGCAGCAATAGGCAGGAGAGAGGCCCCGCCACATCTCAACCTCAGTGCCCCATATGCAATATGGGAATTATATTAATGCTGGTCTACCTCACAGGGCTGCTGTATCTGTTGTTGTTCAGTCGCACAGTCGAGTCTGACTCTTCACGACCCATGGACCACATCACGCCAGGCCCTCCTGTCTTCCGTCATGCTCTGGAGCTTGCCCAATTTCATGTTCAATGCCTCAATAACACTGTCTAACCATCTAATCCTTTGCTGTCCCCTTCTTCTTTGAAGCGTGTACAGAGAAGGGCAACTTGTCAAGTTCCCCAGATAGTCAGTCAAACACCAGGCTTCACGAGAAGATAGTATTTATTAAAGACCAGTCTTAAAGATGCATGAACTGCTTTTGTCAGTGATACCAGAGAGTACATGAGATGCTTACTTATAGCCCATTTGAACTAACCCCCCCCCAGCTACAAGCCAATGGTTACATTGCACGTGCCAAAGAAGAAAATAAATCACCCAGACCAGTATATCCCAAAAGACAGCTGGGCATAGCCAGGCTTGAGACCCAAGGTCAGGCGAGAGATAAAACACACAGCATAGACAGTACTTTACTCAGACTGGAGGCGCCCTGGTCCTCCCGCATTCCTGAATAATGAAAGATGTTTCCCCTTCCCCCTCATAGAAATGGCAGGGCTACCTGACACAACCAGAATGGTGAGAAGGTTGGAATCCAAGTCTTACGAGGAAAGGCTGAGAGAGTTGGATATGTTTAGCCTGGGAAAGAGAAGGCTTAGAGGGGACATGATTGGAGTCTTCAAATATTTGAAGGGCTGTCATGTAGAAGATGGAGCAGATCAAGTCTCTCTTGCTCCGGATTGCAAGACTAGATCTAATGGGTGGAAATTACAAGGGAGTCATTACTGGCTAAATATTAGGGGAAACTTCCTAACTTCCTAAGAGTGGCTGAACAGTGGAACAGACTGCCTCGGGTGGTGGTGGATGCTCCTTCGCTGGACATTTTCAAGTGGAGGCTGGATGACCATCTTTCAGGTATGTCCTAGGGCTATCTTTCAGCTACGCTCCTGCAGAGTGCAGGGGGTTGGACTAGATGACCTGCAAGGTCCCTTCCAACTCTAACATTCTATGATTCTATGATTTTATGACCTTCAATCTTTCCCAGCATCAGGGTCTTCTCCAGTGAGTTCTCCCTTCTCATTTGGTGGCCAAAGTATCTGGGCTTTAGCTTCAGTATATGGCCTGCCAGGGAACAGTCAGGGCCGATTTCTTCCAGGATTGACTGATTTGATCTCCTTGCAGTCCAGTTCCCCTGGACTGCATATCTATGGAAATGCTATTATTAAACACTGACAGTATTATACACTTGTGATGCATAATTTTATAACTGTGACTAATATGTTAAAAATATATACATTTTTTAAGAACCCTTCCCAGATTTTCTAAAGGCAAGATGCAGGAATGAAAGGAAGCACATTGTGCAGTAAATCTAGTGCATGTGTTTTTTTGGGGGGAAAGTAAAAAAAAAAACATTAGAGAAAATATGAAGGAGGAAAGGATGCTATAAAACTGGTTTAAAGAGATATATTATATTGGAGCAACAGCTCATTTTCCTGAGGAAGTGCTGTTGCTGAGAGGAAAGTCTGAAGGGAACACAGGAAGGAAACACTGAGGTGAACAATGAACCATAATTGCTTTTTCTTTGTTTATTTACCTTCATTCAAAATAGGGGAAAAGTCAACGGCAGGACAGATATAAATTATGAATGATTCAGGCACTGCGGTGAGTGAAGGTGAATGACAGAATGTCTTTTTGACTTCCTCTTCCTGTACAGACACTAGCTAAGGTACGTACATTTAAATGACAGGGATACTGAAAAACCTGTATTTGGCCAGATGTGGATTCACTGGGTGGAGTTAGGAAACAGTGTCTCCCAGGCTTAGCTGCCCATTATCCTCTGAAACTGGATAATCCTGACTTGCCTTTCTCAAAATAATGTGGTGATTATATATATATATATATATATATATATATATATATATACACACACACACACACACACACACACACACACACACATATATATATATATATATATATATATATATATAATTCAGTTACGTATTGGCCATTTCCAGCTCTCCCATTGGCTGTGCAGTGCTCTCCATCAGCCATTGGCCACTCAAGAGTACTCACATGCCATTGGCTGGGTGCTGGGTCCACTACTCTCCCCCATCCACGGCCAGCCTAGACACTTTTCCCTCACAGAATAAACTATCAAAACAGCTGTCTCTCCTGACGAAGATACTTCTCCTTCTTGGCTCCTGTGGGACTAACTTTCCCCTCAGTGGCTATTGCTAGGCAACCAAGCCAGGTTCTGTCAGTAAAAAGCTGAACAAAGGAAGTCCTTTCCAGGCCTTTGTTGGGAACTCATTGGGGCCAGTCCTTACTAGGGTTGCCAGCTCCAGACTGGGAAATTCCTGGATATTCTGTGGTGGAGTCTAATAAGCCAGTGTTTGGGGAGGAGAGAGGCCTCAGCTGAACAGAATGCTATGGAGCCCCCCAAAAAACAGTTATTTTCTCCAGGGGGGGAGAGATCTGTTGTCTGGAGTTGTGATATGCAGTGATCTTCAGGCTCCACCTGGAGGATGACTACCCTAGGTGTAGCAGTTAGCGCTTCAGAGCAAGGTCTCCTAGACCCAGGTTCTTGCTGTGGAAGTTGAGTGTGTGATTTCAGACCAGTTACAGACTTTCAGCCTAACCTACCTCATAGGGTTGTTGTGCAGATCAAAAGGGGGAGAGGAGAATGATGTAAGCTGCTTTGGTCTTCACCTCGGAGAAAGACTGCACTTTTCCTCCTGGGGAACCATTGCTGCCAATCTCCAGGTGAGTACTGGAGTTCACTCAGAATTAAAACTGCCCTCCAGATTGTAGAGATAAATTGAAAATGGTAATCTCTGTGTCATTATACCCTGCTGAGGTTGCCACAGCAAATTGACGCTGAGTGCCCAAGGCCAGGACACCCACCCAGAGCCTCTTTCTAGAGCTCGTTGTATGTATTTCCATAATGGGCCTTATTCCTATTATGTAATAAGCATTGGATTTAAAATATTTATTTATACTCTACTTACCTCCAAAACAAGGCCCCAAAGCATCTTACAACATTCTCCACTCCGCCATTTTATTCTCACAAAGATAACTGTCTGATTTATGTCATGGCCCAAGAGAACACAACTGGCCTAAGACCACCCAGTAAACTTTGAGACTGAGTGGGAATCTGAAACTGGCGCTCCCAAATCCTAACCTGACCCTTTAACTGCTATGTCATGCTCTCTCCGTATAAGTGACTAAGGCTTTAAGTGCAGGTTTCATATGCAGATGACATTCTGAATTCAAAATGGTGGCACAGCAATGGCAGCTGTTGGCTCCAGGGGGCAGCAAGGAGCAGTTGCCATGCTGCCTCTAATGCCTGCAGATCTTTGCCAGTGGGAGACGAGCTTGTGTGGGTGTTGTGGGGGTGAACATCAGTGATGGTGTGACATCATCTCCAGGGAAACCCACAAGTGATATCATGCCTCACTAGGAATCATCATGTACTCTGTGGTAAAACCCAGAAGTGATGTCATACTATCACCAACTGGAGTGCTATTGAGAAATAGCTAGATCTGTGTCCAGTAGCACCTTAGAGAACAAGAAGATACCCAACAAAGGTCACCCCCCAAATCTTGTTGGTCTCTAAGGTGCTCCTGGACTTGAATCCTGGGAATTATAGTATCTATCAAATGATAGGGAGTCTATGCCTGTGTGATCAATTCCTTGCCTTCTTGATCCATGCCACACTCTGAGCGAAACATGGGGGGTGGGGGGAGACTATATTCTCCTGATCACAGCGGCATACCTGCTGGACATCTCTTCCTTCTCCAGCTTCATGGAAGTTAATTACTTCCAAATCTCTGGGAATTTTCCAGCCCGGAGTCAGCAATCCTACGAAAGCATTTGAGCCTGTTAGCCAGTGTCACCGTTCTTGTACCTGTGAGGCTCCCTGCGAAGGCACAAACAGTGGGTGACAGTTCCTCTTATTACTTCTGCTAGCTATTTTGCTTCTTGCTTGAGAGCCAGTTCAGTGTAGTGGTTAGGAGAGCAAACTCTAATCTGGGAGAACCGGGTTTGATTCCCCACTCCTCCACATGCAGCTGCTGGAGTGACCTTGGGTCAGTCACAAGTTCTTTCAGAGCTGTTCTCTCAAGAGCAGTTCTTGAAAGAGCTCTCTTGGGCCCACCTACCTCACAGGGTGTCTGTTGTGGGGAGGAGAAGGGAAGGGAGATTCTTAACTGCTCTGAGACTTCTTCGGGTAGTAGGGTGGGGTATAAATCCAAACTACTCCTCCTCCTCCTCTTCTTCCTCCTCCTCCTCTTCTTCCTCTTCTTCTTCTTCTTCTTTGTGCCATGATTCACAGACTTCACTCACACTGTAAACTGGTTTCTTAGAACTCGGGGTAAATTTACATTACTCTACAGTACAGAAGGGTGCACCCTACCTCAGAATGTGGTTTTGGCTAGCTGGATCATAGTCCTATCTTGTTTTCATTTTGGCTGTCTTTTAATTTCATCCAAGTTTTTAATTTTTTTTTCCTGGAAGGAGGGAGAAACAGACTTCATGCAAGAAATCTTCCTATTATGTTTACACCTGTCAATGTAAGTGCAATGTGGGAGTAAGATTTGAGCAAAAAAAGAAAACCCTACTTATCTTCCACAAGGGTAAAAGTGTATTGAAGTAGTGGAAGCTCAGAGGCATGTCCCTAGGCCTCCCCCCAACAGGAGGGCGGGAAGTTAATGAATCCTGAGCAGCAGAAACATACCTTAATTAAAATGGTGCATAAGACAGAAATACAGAGCTGGAAGCCAAGATGGTATAGTGGTTAAGAGCAGCAGACTCTGATCTGGAGAACTGGGTTTGATTCCCAGTTCCTCTACATGCAGCCTGCTGGATGACCTTGGGCCAGTCACCGTTCTCTCAGAACTCTCTCAGCCCCACCTGCCTCACAAGGTGCCTGTTGTGGGGAGAGGAAGGGAAGGTGATTGCCAGCCGCTTTGAGACACATGAGGCCTGCTGGGTGACCTGGGGCCAGTCACAATTTCTCTCAGAACTCTCTCAGCTACCCACTCCCACTCTCCCAGTGACCCCTGCTTTATGCCCAGAGGAAAGTAAGGAACCTCCAGGATCCCTGGGACGACCTGAACTGGAGGAAAATTCCTTCCTGATCCCAAAGTGGTGATTGCCATTACCCTGGTCACATAAGAAAGGGCCACAAGAGCCAACCACTGGCTCACCCCTTCCTGCCTTCCCTCTCACGTTTTGCCTGAATTCATAGTGAGTCATAGAATAAGCATTGCTGTCAGATGGCCATCTAACCTCTGCTTAAAATCCTTTCAAAGGACAGTTAGCATGGTGTAGTGGTTAAGAGCGGAGAGCAGGGTTTGATTCCCCCCTCCTCCACATGAAGCCAATGGGTGACCTCGGGCCAGTCACAGTTCCCTCAGAACTCTCTCAGCCCCGCATACCTCACAAGGTGCCCGTTGCAGCCAGCATGGTGTAGTGGCTAACAGCAGCATTCTCTAACCCAGAGAACCAGGTTTGATTCCCCCCCTCCTCCACAGGAAGCCAGTTGGGTAACCTTGGGCCAGTCATGTTTCTCTCAGAACTCTCTCAGCCCCACCTACCTCACAACAAGGTACCTGTTGTGGGGAGAGGAAAGGAAGGCAACTGTAAGCTGCTTTGAGACACCTTAGAGTAGCAAAAAGTTGGGTATAAAAACCAACTCTTCTTCTTCACCTTCCAAGGAAACCTGTTCCACTGGGGGACCGCTCTGACTGTCAGGAAGTTCTTCCTAATGAGCTCTTTTTGTAGCAGGAACTCCTTTGCATATTAGGCGACACACCCCTAATGTAGCCAATCCTCCAAGAGCTTACAGAGCTCTTCTTACAGGGGCTACTGTAAGCTCTTGGAGGATTGGCTATATTAGGGGGGGTGTCGCCTAATATGCAAAGGAGTTCCTGCTACAAAAAAAGCCCTGCTAATAGTATAACGAAAGCCGACCGCCATCTTACACTTAAATGTAAATTTAACTTGAAATGTCAGTTGTTAGCACCTTTTAATACTGAATTGTTTTATGCTTAAATTCTATATTGTGGTTTTATTCCTTCTGTAAGCCGCCCTGAGCCGGCCTTGGCTGGGTAGGATGGGGCATAAATTAGATAGATAGATAGATAGATAGATAGATAGATAGATAGATAGATAGATAGATAGATAGATAGATAGATAGATAGATAGATAGATAGATAGATAGATAGATAGATGGATGGATGGATGGATGGATGGATGGATGGATGACAGACAGACAGACAGACAGACAGACAGACAGACAGATAGATAAGATAGATAAGATAGATGATAGATAGATAGATGATAGATAGATAGATAGATAGATAGATAGATAGATAGATAGATAGATAGATAGATAGATAGATAGATAGATATTGTGGCTAAATTTGTGTTACATGAAACAGAGACCTTGCTCAGGCTTACAGGCAAGGGTCATTTTGATTCATTGTCCTTCTCGCTAATAATGCTGTAAATGGTGGCATTCAAGAAGGCTTACCTTCTACTGACTGAAGTCCTTCAGAGTCTAAGCGCACGCATACACACACACACACAGCCTATTATATTTGATTGCGAAAATAATAGGGGAGCTATGTGGCATTTCATATTCCGCACCACCTTTATAGCTCTCTTCCGAAACAGAGGAGGGTCATAAAGGTTTCTCTAATTAAAGGCATGAATATTCCAACGAGGCTGGCAGGCTTTTTTTTTTTTTTAAATCTTCATAGGGGAACGCTGTGATTTGTTCTCCGCAGCGAATGGCCCCGGCCTCCCCATTTTGAAAACATTTTGTAGGAGGTTAAACACAATTACACTCTCATTACCGTCGGCATTAAGGTGAAGTTCAATTGACTCCTCGCATGGAAACTTCGCCTTGGCAGCCGGTGAGGCAAATGGGGCTAAGCTGTTTCCTGCGTATAGATGTCAACAGAGGTAGCACTGGCTATTCTTCCAGGCGGTGTGGAGGCGGGCACCATTGTTTTGCAGAAAGGTGATTAAGCACCTCTGGCCATCACCGATGTATCACTGGAACAAGGGATACTTGAATACCCACCTGTTCGGTTCATACCCCTTTCGCTGGTCAAGAACAGGGAGCCAAATTTTCGATGATCAGTTCGACTGTTCGTTGATCCATTCGTGGCTTTTTAGAAGGTCGCTTGACTGTATTCCTTCCTACTCATGCCATACAGCGCAACTTGCTTTTTGCACATGCCTTTCTCGTGCAGACTGAGTTTTGTGTGTCCCCCCCCCACCTCACGACTGCTTAGCTCAGCAGGCAATTGTTTAAATGCAAAATTAAAACAGTCACAAATAGTATGCATCAGTCATAAATACATGCTGTGTTTTAATCTAATCCTACCCTTCAGTTTTCGTCTAAGCAGTCTCTAGTGATGCCATTGGCTGCCAATAGGTTTAAATTGATCAAGTCTTCGCACATGTGCAGTTTTGCAAAAATCCAATGCAACCCTTTTCAACAGGCATTCACAGCAGTTTGGCGTGAAGTGGACAGAAAGGTTCACAAGAGCTACGAACACGGAAAATCCGACTGTCAGACTTGCTTGTGGCGAAGTGTGCAGACAGTCCATAACTGCAACATGAGCCATGAGCTCCTTGGAGAAAGTGTGGAATTAAAAATATACCATATAAATAAGTTTGAGAGTGTCCCAATTTGAGATTCTGTCACTTGAGGAATGCCCTGCTCTTGGAGGTCTCAAAATATCGAAAACGCCATAACAAGAACAGCCACCTTGGTGGAAAACCCAGAGTACTATCACACGTAAAAAAATTTAAGGGCGGAGCATGATTTATCATTTATTTAATTCATTTATATCCCACCTTTCTCCTCAATGGGGACCCAAAGCAGCTTACATCATTCTCCTCTGTTTTATCCTCACAACAGCCCTGTGGGGTAGGCGCTGCTGAGAGAGTATGACTGGCCCAAGGTCACGAGTGGGGCTTCGAAGCTGAGTCCCCCAGGCGCTAGCCCGAAACTCTTAACCACTACACCACACTGGCTGATGCACACTGACGCAAGTTTGTGGCTAGACTTGGAGCAAACCAAGCCTAGATCCAAAGCTGCACATTCAAATCTGACACCATAAGGGAGGCCACGGCAGATGGGATCCCTGATTTGTAATGAATGCAAACCGAGTAATGACCCCAAATTATCTGCAAAACGGTCCCCTTTGACCATGAAAAAGGCTGCTGCTGGGTCTAATGGGACCTGTATGGATAAAAGCCTTAGGGGTAGGTACCAGGGCTGCCAATCTCCAGGTGGTGGCTGGAGATTTCTCAGTATTGTGACCGATTTCCAGGTGACAGAGATCAGTTCACCTTGAGAAAATGTTCTGGAAAGTGGGCTGTATGGCATTATATACCCCATTGAAGTCCGTCCCCTCCCCAAACTCTGCCCTTCTCAGGCTCCACCCCCCAAATCTCCAGGTATTCCCCGAACCAGAGCTGCCAACCCTAGTGGGTGCTGTAGTAAAGAAGGGAACAGAGCAAGATTGAATGCAAAAGCTGGCTGGATTCAGCACACTGAGAGCCAGTCTGGTGTAGTGGTTAAGTGCACGGACTCTCATCTGGGAGAACCGGGTTTGATTCCCCACTCCTCCACTTGCACCTGCTGATGTGACCTTGGGTCAATCACAAGCTCTGGCACAGCTGTTCTCTCAAGGACAGTTTCTGTCAGAAGTTCTCTCAGCCCTACCTACCTCACAGGGTGTCTGTTGTGGGGAGGGGAAGGGAAAGGAGATTGTAAGCCACTCTGAGACTTCCTTCGGGTAGTGAAGGGCGGGGTATAAATCCAATCTCTTCTTCCTCCTCTTCTTCTTCTTCTTCTTCTTCTTCTTCTTCTTCTTCTTCTTCTTCTTCTTCTTCTTCTTCTTCTTCCTCCTCCTCCTCCTCCTCCTCCTCCTCCTCCTCCTCCTCCTCCTCCTCCTCCTCCTCCCAGGGTGTCTGTTGTGGGGAGGGGAAGGGAAAGGAGTTTGTAAGCCGCTCTGAGACACCTTTGGGCAGTGAAGAGCAGGGTATAAATCCAATCTCTTTTTCTTCTTCACTGTCTCTTGCACTGTTTTTAACTGGGCGATCCCCCTTGAGTCTCAAAGGTAGGTTGTAACTGAACTCAATAAAATAAAATAAATTTCATGGGACTGTTAAAACTTAGTTTTTAAAAAAGAGCTACCATTCTAGCAATAGTCAGACTTATGGCTGTCAACTCTGAGTTGGGAAATCCCTGGAGATTTGGGGGGTAGAGCCTGGGGAGGGCAGGGTGTTAGAAGGGAGGGGACCTCAGCAGGATATAATGCCATAGAGTCTACCCTCCAGAACAGCCATGTTCTCCAGGGGAACTGATCTCTATAGTCTGAAGATCAATTGGAATTCAGGGAGATCTCCAGGCCCACCTGGAGAATGGTAACCCGAGGATGGAACCTGGAGAGGGTGAGATTTGGAGAGGATAGCGGGGTCTATAATTCCATAAAGTACACCTCCTAATGCAGCCATTTTCTCCAGGGGAACTGATCTCCATGAGCTGGCATTCAGTTCTAATTCCAGGAGATCTCCAGGCCCTACCTGGAGGTGGCAACCCTACTCAGAGCCCTAGATTTTGCTTCAGAAGGTGACTCTAACAAGATCTCCCCACATCATAGGGGAAAGTAATAAGTAATCTTGCAAATGTTGCATGGAGACACAGCTCAGGTCTGGAACACATGCTTTATGAGTTGATTAGTCCATGTTCAACCATTGGCATCTCCAATTAAGAATCTGGGATAGCAGGCAGAGAGGAAGACCACTCTCTTCCTTGAACCCTGGAGAGGAACAGCCAGTCATACTAGACCATACTTGTGGCTGAATGGGCATAATAGTCTGACGTGGTAAAGGCCAGCTACAGATAACTCACACTCAAGAACAGGAAATGATGGAAACAAGAGCTTTTGTGTCATATGATGCAAGAGCATCATATGATGAAATGAGTGCCAGAATTTCAGGAAGCCCTCATAACAAGCAGTGCAATCCTAACCAGAGTTACACCCTCCTGCTGAAGTGAATGGGTAGCACTAGAAGGCAGCCCAATGGCATCATTCTCTTTGTATCATTCAGATGTGCCAGCAACAGACTTACAGTGTCCTCAGCAAGGGGTTTTCAAGGCAAGTGAGAAGCAGAGGCAGTTGGCCATTGCCTTTCTCTGCAGAGCCTTCCTTGGTGGTCTCTAGGGTTGGACCCCCCTGGTCATGGGGGGGAATGAGAGGGGGTAAGGTTGGCCAGATCCAGGCTGGGAAACTCCTGGCGATTTGGGATGGAGCCTGAGGAGGACAGGGACCTAAGTGGGGCTCAGTACCGTAGAGTCCACCCACCAAAACATCAATTTTCTCCAGGCAAACTGATCTCTATAATCTGGAGATGAGCTGTAATTCTGGAGGAGCCCCAGGTTCCTCCTGGAGGCTGGCATCCCTACTGGTTTCCCGTTCAGGTACTGACCCTGCCTAGCTTCCAAGAACTGATGAGATCGGGTCCGTGCCATGTTCCCTTCCCCTAAATAAACCCTGGTCTAAAATATGAACCTTGTAGCCTTCAGTTAAGGTTAATATTAGTTAGAACCCCAGAAAACTAGCATTTTAGACATTTAAGAACATAAGAGAAGCCAGGTTGGATCAGGCCAGTGGCCCATCCAGGCCAACACTCTGTGCCACACAGTGGTCAAAACCCAGGTGCCATCAGGAGGTCCACCACCAGGGCCAGAACTCCAGAAGCCCTCCGATGCCCCCCAAGCACAAAGAATGCAGAACATCACTGCCCCAGACATAGTGTTCCATCTATAAAGGTAAAGGTAAAGGTTCCCTTGCTCGAAAGCCAGTCGAATCCGACTCTAGGGTTGCGGTGCTCATCTCCGTTTCAAAGCCGAAGAGCCAGCGCTGTCCGAAGACGTTTCCGTGGTCATGTGGCTGGCATGACTAAACACCAAGGCGCACGGAACGCTGTTACCTTCCCACCGAAGTGGTACCTATTTATCTACTTGCAATTTCTTGCTTTCGAACTGCTAGGTTGGCAGGAGCTGGAACTAGAGACGAGAGCTCACCCCGTCATGCGGCACCCGGGTCTCGAACTGCTGAACTACTGACCTTCCACAGCCTGCAGTTCAGCGTCTTAACCACTTGAGCCACCGCAGCTCCTAGTTCCATCTATACCTTGCAGCTAATAGCCACTGATGGACCTCTCGGTTTCATATGTTTATCCAATCCCGTCTTAAAGCTGTCTGTGCTTGTAGCTGCCACCACTTCCTGTGGCAGTGAATTCCACATGTTAATTACTCTTTGGGTGAAGAAATAAATAGCATTTTCATAGCAAAGATCGGAAATCAATTTATTTAGAAGTAGGATGTAAAATAATTCAATGTTGCACATTTCAGCTCACCTGGACTGTGTATTTGGATTGTAAATATATTTGCTGTATGGGAAAATTTCCACTATGAACATCTTGAGTCCTCTTTCATTTCTTTTTTTCCCCCCTTCACAATAAATTCTTGCCTATACCTTCTAGAGCACTAATAATACAATACCACTCGCCTTCTGCAGATAGCTTCAGGGCCCTTTTTAATGGATAGGAAAAGCCCAAGCATCCAAACTAGGCCAGCAAAGTTAACTTTTATCAGTGGCAGAGTCAAACATAACCCCCCACCCCTCAAAAAAAATAAAATCTAAATTTATTCAAAGAGCAGCTTCCTTTTGTATGCTTTGCAAAAAATCAAGCGTTTAAAGGCAAGAGTCCAACTTATAGAAGACCATTAATGTCAACAACGTTTTCCTGTTTGCAGATGGTATTACTTCGCTGCTGTTTTCTAAATGCACAGAGTATAACACCTCGTGTTTCGGGAGATGGTAATGCATCACACACCTTCTGTTGCAGTCTTCAACCCCATTTGTGGCTGGGTGTCTTTCTGAAGCTGTGTGGTCTGCCACCTCATGGTAGAGCCATGCATAGGATCCCAAACCTGTGATGCGGATGAAGATTTTTGTTTCTGGATTAATGTTGGAAACACATCAGCCATCTCATCCATTACGTCCCCAGGAGAGTGTTATGGTCCTCAGATAACAATCTGCTGGTGATCCCTGGCCCTAAGGAGATCCACCTGTCCTCGAGCAGGGCCTTTTCAGTACTGGCCTCAGCCTGGTGGAACCCTCTGCCAAACACCATCAGGGCCCTGCGGGATCTTATGCAATTCTACAGGGCCTATTTTTGGTTGAAGGCAGCAACAGTTCACATCTTGGTTGGCACGCTCCTCCTCCTACTATTCTCCTTCTCCTCAGACTATTTTTATTTCCTCCCCCATACCCACGAGGCGATCACAGACCAGAAACGGGAGAAAACTAAAATTTTTGTCATTTGATTTTTTAAAATTAATGTATGAATATGAATACTGTCTGTATTCATTTTACATTTTTAACATTTTTACCATGTTATATATAGCTCGAAAGCAAGAAATTGCAAGTAGATAAGTAGGTATCACTTTGGTGGGAAGGTAACAGTGTTCCATGTGCCTTGGTGTTTAGTTATGCCGGCCACATGACCTCAGAAATGTCTTCGGACAACGCTGGCTCTTCGGCTTGGAAACGGAGATGAGCACCACCCCATAGAGTCGGATTTGACTAGTTTTCAAGCAAGGGAAACCTTTACCTGTACTGCCCAGAGCCCTACAATAGTAGGGACTGGGTGATGTATAAATATAACATAATAAATAGATGAATAAATCATTATTTAAGAAAGTCCAAAGAGTACTTCACATAATAGCAAATTCTTTTTGTTTCTCCCACCCCAGGGTCTCCCCTGTCCTGACCAGGATAGCCCAAGCTAGCTTGATCCCATCAGATCTTGGACACTAAGCCGGGTCGGCCCTGGTTAGTACTTGAATGGGAGACCACTAAGGAAGTCCAGGTTTGCTATGCAGAGCCAGGCAATGGCAAACCGCCTCTGAATGTCTCTTGCCTTGAAAACCCTGTAGGATCACCATAGGCTGGCTGCGACCTAATGGCACTTTAGCCCTAGGTCCTCTCAATCAGACATGCTTTGGGTGTTCTCTGCTCAGAACATAAGGTCCAGGTGTGCGTGGGCTAAGGTTGTCAACTCCGTGTTAGGAAATTTCTGCAGCTTTGGAGGTTGAGTTGGGGAGAGAAAAAAGCTCAGGAGGGATATGATCCTTCCAAGGCTACTTCTTCTCCAGGGGAACTGATCTCTGTTGTCTGGACATTAGTTGTAATTCCAGGAGAACTCCAGACCCCACTTAGAGTTTGGTAAACCTACGATGGGCCCGGTTTGGATCAGGATCATGTCATGTAAGGAGTAGGGTTACCAGGACTCCTTGGTCACCATCAGGGGATGGGGGGTGGGGTTGCCAACTCCAGGTTGGGAAACTCATGGAGATCTGGGGTAGAGCCTGGGGAGGACAGGGACCTCAGTGGGGTATAATGCCATGGAATCCGCCTTCCAAAACATCCATTTTCTGCAGGGGAACTGAGAGCTGTAATTCCAGGAGATCCCCAGGCCCCACCTGGAGGTGGTCATCCCTAGTAAGGAGCAAGGGAATTTAGTTCTCTTCCTGGACCAGTTGTCCCATTGGAGAACATTATGTATAGCCGATTATTACACTGGGGTAAAGAACAGCTCCCAGAAGCAGGAAGATGAAGAAGAGGAGGAGGAGGAGAGGGAGGAGGAGATTGGATTTATACCCTACCCTTCACTACCCAAAGGAGTCTCAGAGCGGTTTACAATCTCCTTTCCCTTCCCCTCCCCACAACAGACACCCTGTGAGGTAGGTGGGGCTGAGAGAGCTCTCTTGAGAACTGCCCTTGAGAGAACAGCTCTGAAAGAACTCATGACTGACCCAAGGTCACACCAGCAGCTGCATGTGGAGGAGTGGAGAATCAAGCCCTGTTCTCCCAGATTAGAGTTCATGCTTCTAACCACTACACCAGATTGAGAGTGGGGATGACTTACGGTTGGACCAAGTTAGGTTTTCCCTTGGTGAAAAAGGGAGGAGGAGCCTCCCCTTGGGACCGCCAATAAAGCTTTGCTGAGGATTCTGAGATCTGTATGGGAAGAAACACGTGTAGCAGGAGATATTGCAAAGAGAACTGGGAACAATTGTGTGAAAAAGCTGGCTGGGTCCATCCCTTTCCTTGCATGCTGTGATCCCAATCCAAACTGTGCTTGTGCAATGCCTTGGAATTAAGTTCCCAGTGCAGAATTCCCAAAGCACCTTCTAGGGTTGTGAACTCTTGATTTGAAAATTCCTGGGCATTTGGGGATAGAGCCTGGGGAGGGCAGGGTTTGAGGAGAGGAGGGACCCCGGAGAGGTACAATGCCGTAGAGCCCACCCTCCAAAGCTGCCATTTTCTCCAGGGGGACTGATCTGAAGACCCACCTGTCCACAGGGAAACCCCTAGCGTGAGCCCCTGTTCTGAGTGTGTCACCTCTCGGGACAGGTCATTCTTCTGGAAATGACCTGATCATGCTTGATTCAGGGACATTAAATACAACAGGACCACAGAGATACTTAGTACAGGAACAGGAACAAAATTACACCATGGGGAGCACAAATTACTCAAGGTCAAATTACTCTCAAGTGCTGCTTAAAGGCATGTGTCTCAAATGCAGTTAATGAGAAAATCATACATGGAAACTGAAAAGTAAATCCTTCCTTATGATCCACATACCCTTATTAAAGCACTATGGCTTTAAGACAAATCACACACATGTATCACGCACAGATACAGCAAACAATATACAAGCATGTATTCTGGGGTACAAGGAGACTTCTCATTAATTTATTTTTCATGGCACAGTTCTCTCATGCTACATTAGAATGCCCAGGCATTGTTTCAGAATTACTCCTGTAAAGTGTTGGAAAGTGTGCCAAGATCCCAGCCAATTTTTTGGTTTGGGTTTTTTAACCATGCATTTTCAGACGTCACAACATCAGTCCAACACCTGCTACCTGAGTGAATGCCAATTGGAATCAGTTGCATCGCATTAAACACAAGGCAGACAACAGCATGGTTCATGAGAGGCAACCAAAAGGCTCATACGTAGGTGGGTTGGGCTGAGGATTCTTAAGAATGTGCGAGAATTCTGGGCATCAAACAGGTCTTGGGGCATCAGCAACTCCTCCCATTCCAGCTCCAGATCCTTCTAACTTCTCCCAAAGGGTGGTACCCTTTGTGCTTCAAATTTCCAGTGAAAACAGACCCCGATTAAATGTTACGCTGCCACCTACAGCTACCTTCGGAAAGCACATAAGAGAACTGTACAGGGCTAAACTGAGGCTACATGGTCACATTGTGAGAAGGCAAAAGTCACTGGAAAAGACAATAATGCTAGGAAGAGTTGAAGGCTGAAGGAAAAGAGGAAGGCCCACCATGAAACGGAGTGACTCAATAAGAACATAAGAGAAGCCATGTTGGATCAGGCCGACGACCCATCCAGTCCAACACTCTGTGTCACACAGTGGCCAAAACCCAGGTGCCATAAAAAGGTCCACCAGCAAGGGAAGAACTCCAAAAGTTCTCCCACTGTGGCCCCCCAAGCACCAAGAACACAGAGCATCACTGCCCCAGTCACAGTGTTCCATCTATACCTTGTGGCTAATAGCCCTTGATGGACCTTTGCTCCATTTGTTTATCCAATCCTCTCTTGAAGCTGTTTGTGCTTGTAGCTGCCACCACCTCCTGTGGTAGTGAATCCCATGTGTTAATTAGTCATTGGGCGAAGAAGCATTTCCTTTTATTTGTTCTAAACCTACTGCTCATCAATTTCATTGAGCGCCCATGAGCTCTTGTATTGTGAGAAAGGGAGAAAAGCACTTCTTTCTCTATCTTTTCTATCCCGTGCTTAATTATGCAAACCTCTATCATGTCACCCCTTAATCATCGTTTCCCCATCCCAAAGAACCCTGGCCTCATAGAATCATAGAATGTTAGAGTTGGAAGGGACCTTGCAGGTCATCTAGTCCAACCCCCTGCACTCTGCAGGAGCATAGCCGAAAGATAGCCCTACATACCTACAACATACCCAAAAGATGGTCGTCCAGCCTCCTCTTGAAAACATCCAGGGAAGGAGCATCCACCACCTCTTTAACCTTTCTTCATAGGGAAGGTGTTCCATCCCCTTCATCATTTTAGCTGCCCTTTCCTCCACCTTTTCCAGGGCTATCGTATCTTTTCTGAGCTGCAGTGACCAGAACTGCACTCAAGCAAGGAAGTCACAAAGGCCTTCAGTTTGCAAGACCTGAGAATGGCTGTTAATGATGGGACATTTTGGAGGACATTATTTCAAAGGGTTGCCATAAGCTGGAAGCAATCTTAGGATGCATTAACAGAAGCATTGTGTCCAGATCACGGGAGGTGGTAGTTCCACTCTATTCTGCTATGGTCAGGCCTCACCTGGAGTACTGTGTCCAGTTTTGGGCACCACACTTTAGGAAGGATGTTGACAAGCTCGAGTGTGTCCAGAAGAGGGCAACCAGGATGGTGAGAGGGTTGGAATCCAAGTCTTATGAGGAAAGGCTGAAAGAGTTGGGTATGTTTAGCCTGGGAAAGAGAAGACTTAGAGGGGACATGATTGCAGTCTTCAAGTATCTGAAGGGCTGTCATGTAAAGGATGGAGCAGATCTATTCTCTCTTGCTCCAGATTGCAAGACTAGATCTAATGGATGGAAATTACAAGGGAGTCGTTACCGGCTAGATATCAGGAGAAACTTCCTAACTGTAAGAGTGGTTGAGCAGTGGAACAGTCTGCCTCAGAAGGTGGTGGATGCTCCTTCCCTGGATGTTTTCAAGTGGAGGCTGGACAACCATCTTTCGGGTATGTTGTAGGTTTGTAGGGCTATCTTTCGGCTACACTCCTGCAGAGTGCAGGGGGTTGGACTAGATGACCTGCAAGGTCCCTTCCAACTCTAACATTCTATGATTCTTTGATGGCACTTAACACACACACACACACAGAGGAAAAGGAGAAACAAGCAGGGAACAGGGGGTGGATAAGGTAAACGGCTGGGTTGGTCTTAAAAAGATGATGTGCTATTGTTCTTCTGCCATGGGAACCTCCTTCTTCATGTGTATTTTCCTATTGCAGGGCAATGGTGGCATTTCTGGCATGATGCTTTGCAGACACAGGCAAACCCAGAAGTGTTGGCAGAAGTACTCGGGTCCAGCCATAGTCATTGGGACATCCTGCAGTGGGATGCCTAGTGTCACACCCAGAGTCAGCACTTAGGCCAAATGTTCCATTTGTCCAGTGGATGGGTAGGCTCTAATGGGAGGGGCTGTGGCTCAGTGGTAGAGCACCTCCTTGGCATGCAGAAGGTCCCCGGTTCAGTCCCTGGCATCCCCAGTTATAAAGCAGCAAGTAGCAAGTAATGTGAAAGTGGGTTCCCAGGCCCCTGGTCTGGCAGGGGATCCCCCGATTTTGGGGGCTTCTGCCAACCATCAGCCAGCTAGTGACATCCCCGATGTGATGATGTCACTTCCATGTGCAGTGGCAGCGTTGTGCAGTGACACTTTCATTTTTGGGCAATACTCTATGGTTTGAGCCCAGTTTTAACCATAGAGTTTTCCCCAAAAGCAGTGTGTTGCTGCGTGACATCGCCAACACGATGATGTCACCTCCATGTGATGTCATCACATTGGGGACCTGAGATGCTAGAGAGCTGCTGCCAGTCTGAGTAGACAATACTTTTTTTTTTGTAAAACTCTCTTAAAAAAGAGAGAATTTTATTCTTTTTATAAGAAAAAGGAAGGGTAGACAGATGGAGCAAGAAAAAGATGGAGTGAAATTTTTTTCTGTTAGTGAGGGTTAGTTTAGGTTAATAACCAATACCAATTTTGGCATCCATCATGGTTAGAAGATCTTCTTTTTAACTATTGCAAAGTCCAAAGTCACTCTGTTAATGCAGTTAGTAAAGTCCATTGGGGTTAGTAATTAAACAGCTCCTTGTCTGAGTAGACAATATGGACCTTGATGGACCAAGGATCTGGTTCCCTCTAAGGCAGCTTCGTGTATCCAGAAGTCCAAAGTTGGTGAGATGAATCTTGGCAGAACACAGCTCCTGTCTACAAGAAAGTGAGATGTGAACCAGAATATTCATGTGTTTGTTGCATTTTGATTAAGAGCACTCAGTCAGCCTCCTGACGCCTTTTCCTAGTAACAGGCTTGTCACCTCCATCTCCAGCTGGAAAGGTCTAGGGATGTGAGCAACTCTCCTGGAAGGCAGGGCGTTGCACAGGCAGCCTGGGAAAGAGAGTTCCTGGCTCCTTTCACAAAACTCTGTTTCCTAAGGCTACCAAAGGAGAGTGCTTATGTAACTCCAGTAGCGGGTTTGTTTCATATCCAAGCAGACCACACCTGGATGGATGTGATGGATACGCAATGGTGGGTGATGCTTCTTGGGTATTGCAAAACTACAGCCATGCAGCTGTTGGCTCTGTAGCATTACAAAACCCAGCCGGAACTGTGCCTCTAGCACACAGGTAGGAGTGCCTGGTGGAGATTCCATCTAAGATACAGCTTGCGTGGATTTGGTTTGCCATAACTAGAAGAAGAAGAGAAGAAGAGGAGATTGGATTTATACTCCGCCCTTCACTCGGAGTCTCAGAGTGGCTTACAGTCTCCTTTCCCTTCCCCTCCCCACAACAGACACCCTGTGAGGGAGGTGGGGCTGGGAGAGCTCTGACAGAAAGTGCTCTCGAGGGAACAGCCCTGAAGGAACTTATGACTGACCTAAGGTCCCTCCAGCGGCTGCATGGGTAGAAGGAAATAAACCAGGGGCATCAGAGAAGAAGCTGGCAGAGATGAGTTGGGAGGAAGGGGAAGCCAGAGCCAGCAGCAAGGGAGGGAGAAAACAGGCTTCCCCTTCCTCTGTGAATCCTTGTGGACTTTCCCTGGTTCCCATGCATGCCGGAAGCAAAGCAGGTGCTTGAAATCGAGCCACCTTGTTTTCCAATGCCTGTTCGCTGTCAAGCCAAGCACTTGGTATAATTGGCCTAATCATTGGCTTGCCATTTAAAACGAGCAGCATTTCTGGGGCTTTTGGCGCCTGAACGGAGGCTGGCTGAGGATCCTTGTTCCTGCTTGTATTACGTACAGCCCAGGGTCATCACTGGACTAGTCGTGCATCATTTCAAGATCCACCATGACCAGCTGCAGGTCCTGCTCTTGCACCTGCACAGCCGGCAGCACGGGGTCAGAATCGACTGGATTGACCTACAATTCTCACATAAGCGCATGAAGCTTCCTTATACTGAACCAGACCTTTGGTCCATCAAAGTTGGTCCTGTCTGCTCAGACTGACTGTGGCTTCCCAGCGTCTCAGGCAGAGGTCTTTCGCATCACTTCCTGCCTGGTCCCTGGAGGCCCCGGGGATCAGAGCTGGGACCTTCTGCATGCCAAGCAGAGGCTCTTCTGCTAAGCCACAGCCTTTCCAGTTTGGTGCAGTGGTTAACAGCAGCAGCCTTGAATCTGAAGAACGGGGCTTGATCCCCCCACTCCTCCACCTGCAGCCAGCTGGGTGACTTCTTAAAAGAGTTCTTTCAGAGCTCTCTCGGTTCCACCTGCCTCACGGGGCATCTGTTGTGTGCAGAGGAAAGGCAGGTGATTGTGAGCCACTCTGACTCGCAGATAGTGAAGAGCGGGGTACAAAAACCAGTCTTCTTCTTCCTCCTCCTCCCACTTCCTCTCCCTCCTCCTCCTCCTTAGTTCTCAAGTGGCAAGAAGAGGAAACAGACAGATAAAATCGAGTTAACACAAATGAACAGCTTCAGGAGTCAAGAAGGAGCTATGCAGGCAAGACGAGAGATACAAGCTGTGCAGCTTCCTCACCCACCTATCTCTGTAGAAAGGAGACGACAAAGGGAAGACCCTCTTTTGATGTTATTTTTTTTGTTTCCTGAGGGAGGCATTGGGTGGACAAAGAAGACAGCAAGACAACTATAGGGAAAGCAGTGCAGAAACACAAACACGCAAAGTATGTTTGATTGGACCTGAATGGACCCATGAATGAACACCAAGTTAACCCGGCAAGGCTAGTCAGAAAGAGAAGACACACAGTTCCCCCCCACCCCGCCTCAGTCCCAACAGGATCAAAATGCTGTTTTACAATCTGACTGTTCTTTCAGCGTAGCACAAAGCAAAGATTACTGATGAAGGAAAGCGACGTGGGATTGTCTGTGCACAGAGCCCATTGGAGGGGGGAAGTGAACTTTTCTTTAGGGTTTGAGGAAGCCGTTCACAATTTGCAGACAGACCACAAGCAGAACAGAGGGGTGACGAAACATTCCTGGCCCAGGGTACACAAAGCTTAGGCCAGGGTCCAGATTCAGGACATGAACCAGAAGACTCACATTTCTCTAGGCTCTCTGAAAGTTACCTTACCTGCTGTATTAAGAAATGCTAAGGTCCAAAACACCGCCAAGTTTAAGAGGTCCCATAGCATTATCAAAAATTGTGTGTTATTTCTCAATTTGAAATGTAGCGATTTACAAGCGGGGGACCCACAAGGCCTTGCGAGGTCACCTCATTTCCAATGAGTCCTCTCTCAAGGCCAAAAACGTTCCTGGTAAATACTCTGCCTCCTCCCCCCTGACTCTGACAGAAACCAAGCCTTGAAAGACAGCCAAAACTGTTGTGGTTGCCCAGCAACGGCCACCCAGGGCATTTGTTTCTAAAAGCTACAGGTGTTGCTTTACATTGTATTTCACTGAATATATTGTATTTATTGTAATTGTATGCAGTTTTAGAGGTTTTTTAAATTGTAATTTATGGTCTGATGTTACCCTCTCTGAGCCGGCTTCAGGGAGAAGAGGCTATGAATTAAATTAAATAAATAAATACATTATTTTGAAGTATTTTAAAGAAATACTTCCATTCCCCCCCTAAGATTTCAGATTCTTCTGCAAACCTGGGGCATTTTTCAGCTTTGTAAAAAAAAAAAAATCCGTCTTTTCTGTTCATGGCTCCAGTCTCTGGATTTAAGTATCCACAGATCTGGCTGTGCTGAGAATTACATATACTAATAGACAGAAGCTCCTCATAATCCGAGGCCCTAAATTGTAGGTTACTTACCATGTGCATTAATCCAGCTCTGGTCTCTGTACATTGAAATGGATCTAAATCTGCCATGCCCATGGGGAGAGATAAAGGCAAACTCTTGCCAATCACGGAACTGGTCTTCGAGGTGCTTTATTCTAGGATTGCATGCAAAGCAACCACAGGGGTCAGGTTCCCATGCAAAATTCCTTGCCATTCTAGCCTGGAGATATCGAACACCGAGTAGAAGATGTGTGTAGTTGGTGGTGTTGCAAAGGCATCCACAAGTGTTGAAATAATTCCTTTCTTCTCTAGCCAGCACCATCATGACGACATCGAATCGCTTCTGCTTACAGAAGCCAAAGGGCATGATGCAGTGTGAAATTTCATTTGGCAAGAGACTCAAGCAAGGGTGTTTTGATACATGAAAAAGAAATTGAACTAACTGTGGATGTTGGCCTTTGGGGACCAAAGAGTCTGCTTTAGAAATTGGGTAGCCAGGGACACAACCGCACTGTGCACCAAAACAAAAAAAGGTCTTTAACAGTTATTTTGAAGGTAGAAGTTCACATACTTTGCCAGAACATGAAGATGGGTGGCTGCCAATAACTACCATCTTGAAGAATTATTAGGTATAGGAGCCTTGCCATATGTTGTCAAGTATAACAAGCAGAATGCTGATTGCCACTTTGGGGGCCAGGAAGCAATTGTTCTCCAGGCCAGTTTGGCTGGAGATCCTGGAGGGTTTTTTTGCCATCTTCTAAGCGTGGAACAGCAGCCCCTGAGGATGTGGAGGGAGAGGTATTTGTGAATTTCCTACACTGTGCAGGAGGTTGGACTGGATGACCCTGGAGGTCCCTTCCAACTCCATGATTCTATAAAAAGGCAAGAGGAAAACTTCTTCCATGGTGGTGGAAAGTGCTGTCAAGTTGCAGCCGACTTATGCTGACCCATAGGGACATAGCCCAATCTTGTCAGATCTCAGAAGCTAAGCAGGGTCAGCCCGGGACAGTACTTGAATAGCAGACCACCATGGGTGTCCAAGGTTGCTATGCAGAGGCAGGCAATGGCAAAGCACCTCTGGTCTTCTCTTGCCTTGAAAACTCTATGGGGTCTCCAGAAGTCAGCTGTGCCTTGGTGACACTTCCCACTACCATTAACATGGCATGTTAAACAATGCAGAGATCATGTAGTAGCAGGGCTATTTTGGGGCAGGAACACACAGGAATGGAGTTCCAGCTGGCTCCCGAGTTGGCCACGCCCAGCAGGAACTCAGTAGCATAATAGGCCACACCCAAAAGCAGAAACTCATGAGGATTGGCCTAACATGCAAAGGAGTTCCTGCTACAAGAAAAAGTCCTGAGTTTTGACAACAAACAAGGTAAATAGAATAAGAAGCAAAAGGCGGGTGTGGCTGGATGATCACACTTCTGGTAACATGGGGGTGTGGCCTAATATGCTAATGAGCCATGCTGTCAGGGGTGTGGCCTAATATGCTAATGAGCCATGCTGTCGGGGGTGTGGCCTAATATGCTAATGAGTTCCTGCTGGGCTTTTTCTACCAAAAAAGCCCTGTGTAGTAGGATAATACATACAGCAACAGATAGGACTGTATTTGCTTGAAAGGCTGCCCACCTGGATCTGCTTGAAAGGCAGATGACCCTGAATGTAAAGTGACCCCCCCCACAAAAAATGTTACACACCAAAACATTTTTATCAAACATAACTGTAACTGGTGTGTGCATGTAAGATGAGCCCCCTCTTTTTCTGATGGCATTTGTTGTTGTTCAGTTGCACAGTCGAGTCCAACTCTTCACGACCCCATGGACCACATCACGCCAGGCCCTTTGTCTTCTGCCATCCTCCAGAGTTTGCTCAATTTCATGTTCGTTGCATCAGTAATTCTGTCTAACCATTTCATCCTTTGCCGTCCCCTTCTGTTACCTTCAATCTTCCCCAGCATCAGGGTCTTCTCCAGCGAGTGCTCCCTTCTCATTCGGTGGCCAAAGTATTCGAGCTTCAGTAGCCTTCCAGGGAACAGTCAGATTTGATTTTCTTTTGGATTGACTGATTTGATCTCCTTGCAATCCAAGGGACTCTCAAGAGTCTTCTCCGGCACTATAATTCAAAAGCATCTATTCTTTGGCGCTCGGCCTTCCTTATGGTCCAACTCTCGCAGCCATATGTTACTACCTGGGGGGGGAACCCTAATCTTGTATTGAAGTAAATGCTGTACCTACTATACACCTACTATAGTTCATATACCTTTTCACCATAGAGAATGTGTGTTCAAGCCCTTTCCACTGGAGAAATGGTAAAACTTGCAGAAAACATGTTGAACAGGGCAACATACCTTGTTTGACAGCTGCAGTCCCCTGTAAGCCAAACATCCAATCTGTCCATCTGTGTGTTGACCACCTGGAAAAGCTATCAAAAACCTTTGCAGCTGTGCAGTAGCTAGAGTTTCATTTCTTAAGGGGGAGAACTGCACCCCCCATAATAATTCACATGCATAAAATAATACAGACTGGTATGAACACCTTTTTTAAAAAACCTACTTATATCTACTGGCTGACTGATTTGCTCACTACTTATGCCACTGGTTGCTGAGTGGAGTGTAGCAACAACAGGTCTGTGAGTGAGGGTAAGGGGAAAGTAGAACTGCCTTGGAGCACTCTGAAAATGTGCATGCATGAAACACTATGGATTCCTCTGTACTCTGCTGTTTGGATACTTGAAAAGTAATCTGATGAACTGGTTCAAACTGCTCACAAATAACAACTGATTGATGGACAATCAGTTCCCTCCCACAGCTGGTAAACAGACGGTGAGATGAACCAGCGGATGTTCAAGCACCTCTACTTTCCATTACACCTTTAATGCCCATCTCTATAAGAAATGGAATGAACATGTGTTGAAGAATGACTTTCATTATACTTTAGAACAGGGGTGTCAAACCTGCGGCTCACAGGCTGGAACTGGCCCGCCCAGGTCTTTAATCTGGCCCAGGAGTGGGACTCTTTTCTCTTCCACTTCCCCTGACCAGTGTTGCTGTTCTCATCTTGAGCTGCATAGGAGTATAAACAGCAGAGGGCAGGGCTGCCTCTGAAAGCAGGAAGCAGAAAGTGGGGCTGCCAAACCTCCCAGCCACTGCTCCAAGACCTCCATGGTTCTCATCACAGGTAGGAGCTGGAGGGGGTCCTTCTGCTGTGATCCTTGTGCTTCTTTTTATTTTAAAACTGGTTTTGCGAAATCCTGCTATTCCCCCCGCTTTCCGGGTTAGGCATGTACGTTTTATGGGTGTGGGGGGGGAGGTTTGGGGCCAGCCAGGATTAAAATATAGAGTTCTGCAAACTCAGGGGACTCCAGTTTTGCAGAGAAATACTAGTTTTAACACACACACCCTCCTAATGTGGCGCTCCAGTGGAATAACAGAAGAAAAAGTGCTGAAGATGACACTCAAAATTATTATCTCAAACCACCCTGGAAAAAACCCCAAGACCCTGGAGAGCCATTGCCACTCTGAGTAGACCTGGGGGGGAGAGAAGCTTGCAATGCTCAGCTGTTTCATGTTCTTCCCCTGTGTCCTAGGTTCAGACCATTTAAATTTGTAGTTTATACTTCGGTGGGGGGGAAGTTTGGGACCAACCATAGTTAAAATACAGAGTCCAACAAACTCAAGGAACTCCAGTTTTGCAGATAAATATTAGCCCCTAATGTGGGGCTCCAATGGAATAGCTGCTATAATATCTTTAATTGTATTTGTCTGTGTCCTTTATAAAGTTTATATCTCTGCTACCTGGCATTACATTTTATGACACACATGGCCCGGCCCGACAAAGTCCAATTTATGTCAAATCTCGCTTTCATAAGAAATGAGTTTGACACCTCTGCTTTAGAATGTATGTCTGTGGCTGAAATGAGGAGGATGCAATGCTTCCAGCTACAGGAGGGTTAATCACATTTGTAATGCTTAAAAAAATCCTTGCAATTAAAAAAAAAAGTCTAGCAAAGTGGGGAGAAAGGTGCCACCCCATTCCTCTCCCTGCTTTACCACTTTGTACTTCCAGGAAATTAAGGAAGCATTCAAAAATAGAACTCTGCCCCACCCACCCCGGATCTGAAGGAGCAGTCTATTCCTGCCATCTCAGACATTTATTAACTAGCCAGTGTGGTGTAGTGGTTAGGAGCACGGACTCTAATCTGGGAGAACCGGGTTTGATTCCCCACTCCTCTACATACAGCTGCTGGTGTGATCTTGGGTCAGCCACAAGTTCTTTCAGAGCTGTTCTCTCAAGAGCAGTCCTCAAAAGAGCTCTCTCAACCCTACCTCACAGGGTGGCTGTTGTGGGGAGGGGAAGGGAAAGGGGTTGTAAGCCACTTTGAGACTTCTTCAGGTAGTGAAAGGAGGGGTATAAATCTGATCTCTTCCTCCTTCTCTTCTGCAGCTGCTGCCACTGCTGCTGCTGCTATTTTCTTGCCCAGAAAAAGTCCCCTTCCCCCACACTGATGCCGCTTTTCTGCTATCAACCCCCTTGCAGCTGCCATTTCCCCCACTGTGCCATGAGAGAGCTTTTCGAGGGCTTTAGATCACTAACTGCTATAACATTGTAATGTTACAGCGCTATAGCAGTTCCCATTTTTAAAACCGCAAAAAGCCCCCTGGTGGCACAGCAAAGGAAAAACACCAGGAAATACCAGCCATGGGAGAAAACTGCTGTGTGGAAACTCTGTTACTAACACTCCTGTCTCGGCATTCACAGGGGCAGTGAAAAGCAAAACAGAGAATCCACTCTGTGCAGAAGGGGCCTCTGTGTCACGTGTCACTGTCGTCCTCTCCAACTAGTCATCCAATCAAATGAATCTTGGGGTGGGCAAGAACATGGGAGTCATTCTGCTCATTTTACTTCACAGTTAAGTGCATAGTTTTACGGCAAAGGCTTAGGAATAACGACTCTGATAAGCATGATATATTGGGGTGTTTGTTTTTTCATGTGCCTTCCTATTGCTTAGGGACCATATACACTCCATGCTCTGTGTACTGGATGTCCCTGCAGAAGCTACTGAACTCACAAGGAACACGCGCTTGGAATAGGAGATTATTTTGCTCCCCACTGTAGATGTTATAGCTGCTTGCCTGCAGATGAGCCTTCCAAAAGACTGCTCAAGGGGGATGCATAAAATGCTCCCGAAAGCAGGCAGGTAGAATTCGTAATAAGTCACGGCAGACTTCATGAATGACTTCTACAGGTTTTTACTACTCAGATGACACTTCTGTATTCAGAAGTTAGGTTATAATGGGCTGTGCAGATGCCCGGACGTTTCCCTTTCCTCTGGCTGATTGATTCAAAAGAAGAACAGACTGTATGTCATGAATGGCAAATGTGACGGGTTGTGGGGGAGGGGGTTGGCCTTCCTAAGACATGCTGAATTTATCATTTTCAGGAGAAGGTTCCAGTAATCCTGATCCATATGGAAGGGAAGAATTGCCCGACTCACTGCAACTTGGTATAGAACATTTTCTTTCTCTTGGACGGGGTTTTTGCTTTTTGCAAGAAACCAAACAAAGAAGTAAGAAGGTTATGCCAAAAAAAGAAGAGAACAGATGGAATTCTGAGGATTTTTTAAGGACGGAGATTCTTATCAATTAAAACAGAAGATCCTTGAATCTGATCTCAATGGCCTTGCTCCTACCGAGGGGCAGACTCCCAGAGGGACCAAAATTATGGGAGCCCTGATAATTCATGGAGCTAGAGAAATCATGTGATTTTATTTCGTATGGTGTTCTGATTAGGGGTGTGCACAAAAATTAAATTTGGCCTGATTCAGATTCCGCCGAATGGAGATCGAATCTCAGGAACACGTGTTCCTGAGGTGTCCATTATATACTGAGGCTCGCACAAAGCTCATTGACCCTCTCTTGGTTGGCCTCTCAGATCAGGATAAGATAGAGAAACTGTTATCTAACTTTGACCATACAGCGCTGCATCAGATAGCGAAATTTTGTCTCCTGGTTGTAAAAGCCCATCAGCGTCCAGGCAGCCATTTGGGTTAGGATTACCCGATCCTAATTTTACTGGTTTTATTTTTTTATCATCGTTATTTTATCCTTTTTAAGATCTAATTTTGTCCCACATTTTATCGAACCTTTGGTTTTATTGATCAAAATGCTTGTGCAATTTTATTCTTATTAACCTTGTCTTATCTTAACAGTAAAAGCTCATCAGCGTCCAGGCAGCCATTTGGGTTCGACTACCCGGTCCTAATTTTATTGGTTTTATTTTTTTATCATCGCTATTTTATCCTTTTTAAGATCTAATTTTGTCCTATACTTCACCGAACCTTGGTTTTACTGATCAAAGCGTTTGTACAATTTTATTCTTATTAACCTTGTCCTATCTTAATAGTTTTACCATCTGGGTACTATTTGTTTTTCTAATTACTTGTAAGTAGGGTTGTATACGGCTGGCTGTATGCTGTGACAATAAAATTCATTCATTCAGATTCCGCCGAATTGGGAGAATCAATTTCGGCTGGCCGAAAGACTCCTGCATGTCAATTTCGTCAGTATCAGCTGATTGGGGAGTCCTTCCCTCAGCCCAATGTCAATTTCATCCCCATTATATCCTATGGGCCATTGAAGTCAATGGCAAAAACATAGGATATATTCTGGGGGCTGGAGGGAAGGGGGTTTGAGGGAGAGTCTCCAAACTCTCAGAGTATCTGCAGGGACCTCTCCCAAAGATACTCACCAAGTTTCAAGAACATTGGACCAGGGGTCCAATTCTACGGGCCCCCAAACAGGTTGCCCCCATCCCTTCCATTTTTCTCTATGTTGGGAATAAAAGTTCCTGTTAGTGGCTCTGGGAGGGATGGGGTTTGAGGGAGAGGCTCCAAATTTTCAGGGTAGCTTCGGGAGCCTCTCCCCACATAAACCCCCATGTCCCAAAAATAATTGGACCAGTGGGCCCAATTCTACGGGCACCAAAACAGGTTACCCCCATTACCTCCATTGTTTCCAATGGGGAAACCCAGCCAGCAGCACTTAAGACAGGCAAGCAGGCATCACCAGCAGTCAGACTCTCCCAGAGAATCTCAAGGAAAGTGAACTGTCTTGGGAGGCATGCCACAGTGCCACATAGAAACCCCAAAAGACCAACAGGAACAACATTTATACAGGCCCTGCCCTGTATAAATTGATGGTACAATCACATTGGACCACTCACACCACACACACATATAAAAAAAGAATATTTATAGCACTGGAAAAAATGCAGAAAAGGGCAACTACAATGATAAGAGAAGGACACTTTCCCTATGAAGAAAGGTTAAGGTGCTTGGGGATCTTGGCTTTGAGAAACAATGACTGAGGGGTGACATGATAAGAGGTTTACAAGGCTATGCATGGGATATAGCAGGTAGAGAAAGAAGTACTTTCCTCCCTTTCTCACAAAACAAGAACTCGTGGGCACTCAATGAAACTGCTGAGCTGTCAGGTTAGAAGTTAGAACAGATGAAAGGAAGTACTTCTTCACCCAAACAGTGATTAACACATGGAATTCACTGCCACAGGAAGTGGTGGTGGTGGTGGCGGCTGGCATGAACAGCTTCCAGATGGAATTTGACAAACATATGGAGGCTGGAGCAGAGCAGTGGTCCATCAGTGGCTGGTGTTCAGGAGTTGTTGTTGTTGTTTTTAAAAAAGAAACACTATAAGTGATCCAGTACTATTAAAAGAGGTGAGGCGGTTGCCACGGAGACCAAGGGTTCCTTTTATCTATAGCAACTAGCCACCAGTGGGCTAGCTCACACTAAAGTGCTCCCTGTAAGCTGTGGAGTCTTGTGAGCAAAAATTCTACTTTGTGAGCTACTGGCATTAAAGTTGTGAGTGACCGATTTGGCTACTGCATCAATTAGTTTGCTCTGGAGCCATCCTTCCTGAGCTAAGACAAAAATGTGTGAGCCGGAGGCTAAAAAACTGTGAGCTAGCTCACACTAACTCAGCTTAGAGGGAACACTGCTGGTATGCCTGGGCAGTATGCAGGAGAAACAAGGGGCACAGGGGATATCCCAGTTCCCGCAACTGAGTGATGCCAAAGCGGCCATAGAGATGCCAGGTTTGCAGCACACAGTTATCGAAGGGCTATCATGTGCCTGTCACAGAATCATAGAGTTGGAAGGGACCTCCAGGGTCCTCTAGTCCAACCCCCTGCACAATGCAGGAAATTCACAACTACCTTCCCCCATGCACCTCCAGTGATTCCCCTGGCTCCATGCCCAGAAGATGACAAAAAACCTCCAGGCTCTCCCGCCAAACTGTCCTGGAGAAAAATTGCCTCCTGACCCCAAAGTGGCGATTGGCATTTCCCCGGGCGTGTAAGAAAGGGCCACAAGAACTAAGCACTGATGTGCCAGGTTCTACTTGCCACTCAGCTGATGCATGCTTGCATAGAGCTGCATCCACACTCTTGGCATCTCTGTCTACACCTCCCGGTAGGGGCACTTTTAATGGTGCTTAGTGGACAAGCGCTGTGATATTCCTGGCATCCAGCCATGACAGCCACACTCTTCTAGGGGCCTCTGGTGGCTCACAGAAGTCCCTGTCCCACCCCCACCCCCTTTCTGTCCTTCTTCCCCTATCCAGCTTTTTACTTCTTCTGCTCTGTCATTCCTCAGCTGCCCCAAAGTTCCCTGTAGCTTTCATTGACCCACCTCATTTTTTCTTCCTGCCCCACAATGTCTACCGCTCTGACATCTTTCAAACCCCTCCTCAAAAACCTTTTCACTTAACCCCTCAGTTCTCTTCCTCACCTGTATAACTACATTTGTTCTCATTCATACCCTGTTACTATTTTTTTTTTCTATTTTACCTTTGTTGTCCCCCGCCCCATGTACACACAATGTCAAAACTGAGTAGAAAAGAGCGAGAGTCCAGTAATACCTTCAAGACTAACAACATTCTGTGGAAGGATATGAAGCTTCCGTGAGTGATTGCTCACTTCTTCAGATATAGCTGGAACGTGAGTCCATCCGTCCTTATATCTTAAGAGAGTGGAGTGATTTCAGGTGCCGAATGACAACAGCACTTGTCAAGATATAAGGACGGATGGACTCACATTCTAGCTGTCATCTGAAGAAGGGAGCGGTGATGCATGGAAGCTCCTACCCTGCCACGAATGCTGTTAGTCTTTAAGGTGCTACTACTGGACTCTCACTCTTTTCTACTGCTACAGACAGACTAATTGAGTGTGCTTTGGAGCATGATCTTTTTTGCTTACTTTCTGAAGCTCCATGTGTCTACTGTGAGAGTTAGAACTGGAATTCATTTGAACATCCGTGGATGTGGGGGGAGACACACCACTGGTTCGACCCTCTGAAAGCAAAACCTGAACTTAATTTCTGTGTTTCTCTCAGTACCATCTGAAGCAGGTCCATGCAACCTCCTACTTGGGGCTATTCAGTGGGGCTTACTTCCAGGAAAGTGTTCTCAGGGTTGCACTGCTTGACTCTCAGTGCTCTCCTAAACAGAGTTATACCCTTCTAAGCCCATCAACTTCAATGTATTTAGAAGGGTTATAAAACTCTGCTTAGGAAGGAGGGCAGCATGGTATAGCCCGATCTCATCAGATCCCGGAAGCTGAGTAGGGTCAGTACTTGGATGGGAGGCCACCAAGGAAGTCCCTGCAGAGGAAGGCAATGGCCAACCACCTCTGTTTCCCCCGGGCCTTGAGAACCCCTTGCTGAGGTCACTATAAGTCAGTTACAGCTTGACGGCCAAAGATATCTGGCTGTCCTTGACCAGGGCCAGGGCCTTTTCCGCCCTGGCCCCAGCCTGGTGGAACTCTCTGCCAAATGACCTCCGTGCCCTGTCTGACTCATTAAAGTTTTGCAGGGCATGCAAGGCAGAGATGTTCCGCCAGGTCTGTTGGTTGAGACCAGCGACCAGTATTCCCTCTAGGCTGTGGAGTCTTGTGAACAAAAATTCTACTTTGTGAGCTCCTGGCATTAAAGTTGTGAGCAAATGATTTGGCTGCTGCATCAATTAGCTTGCTTTGGAGCCTTCCTTCCTGAGCGAAGACACAAATGTGTGAGCCAGAGACTAAAAAACTGTGAGCTAGCTCACACTAACTCAGCTTAGCGGGAACACTGCCAGCAACAGTTCCTTGCATCTGCCCAGCACACTTCCTCTCCTCCTCCCAAAACCAAATGCTAGATATGCCATCTTGTTCTTAAAATGTTTTCAAATGTTTATGTTTGAATGTTAACATTGAATTTTTATGGTTCTAATTGGTTTTATAATGGAATTGGTTTTATAATGTATTGAATTTCTGTTGTAAACTGCCCTGAGTCCTGTGTAAGCAGGGAAGGGTAGTCACGAAATCGAAATACCAAAATAAATAAATAAACAAGACATAACTCTGTTTAGGATTGCAGTGTCCCATCAGCTGTTTTCTTAAAACAACAGTCTGATTTCTAGAAATGTGAAATTAACGTTTTCCGCCTTAAAAACTATGGCTCAATTTCTCTGCTTTTCTCCTTGGGATTAAAGCATAGCTACATTCCAGCATTTGGTCTGTTTCCAGAACTTTCACTGGGAGTAGAATGGAACTCACCAAGGACAACAACAAAATCTGGAGGTAACATTATTTATTTGCAAGGACTGTTTGGCAGCTGAGACAGGCGCCCGCTGCGTCTGCTTGGAGCAAGATACTTGCCTAATGGTTCCAAGTGGCAAGCCATGCACACTCTCTGATCTGGGTCCTTTAGCAAAATGAGAAAAGAAAATGAAAAGAGCTATTCATAATAAGTCTGAAGGCAGGGAATTGCAAGAGACATTACACCTCAAATGGGTTTGCTCTGCAATGCTGAAAGTGAACAGGAAGGTTACGCAAGAAATTACATATAAACTGAAACCGCCAGCTCAGAATACGGCAGCAGTAAATTCGTGAGACAGGCAAGAAAAGTGGTCAGGAATGGGAAAGAGACAGATGTACAAACAAAGGATTTTATTGCCAAGGGGGAAAACTTTGATCAGATCTCCGAAGGAACAGGATATAGCGGTGCAGGGAGCCCCAGTGTCAGGAATGTGTATTTTCTCTATGCTTATTAGTATGAGTAATGCAATACGCAATAAAAAACTGAACGATATTTCTTAGGAAACTGGCTATGATCTGACAAGCAAGCCTTTCATGTTCTTGGGGCCAGACCTGATTCTCAAGGCCCTTTTCATCACTTCCATGGGCTGAATGTTGGGTTGCCAAGTCCTGGTGGTGCCTGGAGATTTCCCACTTTTACAACTGATCTCCGGATTACAGGGATCAGTCCCCCTGGAGAAATGGCTGCTTTGGAGGGTGGGCTCTATGGGATTATACCCCACTGAAGTCCCTCCCCTCCTCAAACCCCACCCTCTTCAGGCTCTGCCCCCAAAATCTCCAGGTATTTTCCAACTCAGAGCTGACAAATCTAGCTGAAAAAAATGAATTCCATTTTTCACGCTCCACAAAATGGCGGAGGTGTTGTCAATACCATGTTTCTGAGGTTAGCCTGTCAGACAACCAAGGAGTGAAACTTGGGGATTCTGGCACAGCAGGAGAAAAAAACAACAACCCTATTTCCAGTCCAAGCTACACATGACAAAATATTCATGTTTGCTGGTGGATGACACAAGGGCTTTGTATCAAACACTCAATGGGAGTTTTGTGCCTTCCCAGAGGCACGCTAGAACCTTCTGCTCATGGCCACGGATGACATGCATGGAGAAGTTCCTTCAGCTCCCCCCTCACACACACACTCACACTGCTTTCATGACTTCAAACAGCCCTGTTGGTCTGCTCCCAAGAGGACTAAGTTTGCCAATTTCCAGGTGGGGGCGCTGGAATTCTCCTGGAATTACTACTGTTCTCCAAACTATAAAGATCAGCTCCCTTCGTGGAAAGGGCAGCTTAAGTGGGTGGACTCTGTGGCGTCACATCCTCGATCCAGTTCTGCCCTCCCCAGGCTCCACTCCCAAATTTCCAGGAATTTCCCAAGATGGAGTTGGCAACCCTAGTCTGACCCAGGAAGTCTATCAAGAGCTCCCAGCAAATTGGAAAGGCTGTGCTGGGAGCCAAGCAGGTCTTGAAGAATGACCCAAAAGAACAAAGGGCACTAGAGATACTCCACTGCGGAGTCCTACTGTGTTGACTGATTGGCTACCCTTAGAGCTGAATGAACCACATGGGGTCGCGAGGGTGTTACCATGGACCGTTGTGCAATTATGCAAAATACCTGCTGTTCTTAATCCCCCCCTTTTCAATAAGTTCTATTTAATGAAATAAACATCCGGTTTTTATCGCCTGTCAAGCATGGATTTATTTCGATCAGCGGAAGCCGCCAGCTGAACATCGGGGTATGTCCTCTCCCATTACCCATTTCCAAATACGATCGGTCGCATTTTGAAGCAGAGAAGGATGCCATTCCTGGGCTCTCCAGAGATTCCATAATTACCCTACTGGTTGCTGAAGCAGGAGAAAAAGAGTCATTTGGCAAAATGGCCTCTCTGGGTTTCCTTGGTCCTCTATCATTTTTACAACTTCCAAGGCCTGTTTGCTGAGCTTTCTAGACAAACACATTGTTTACTCTTTGCCAGGGCAGATGTTTGTTTAACTCAGCACCTTCTGCTTCTTTCCCTCCATTCAGGAAAGAGGAGCTGTTTGCTGCACTTTCCTGGGGTGTTGACATTGCTCTGTTACCATGAGCAAAGGGCAACGGAGAGACACGGATGCTATTTAGAGAGGAACAGTGGTGGCACCTCCCTCTTCCCTCTGTTTCATCTCCGCTTCTGGCCAGTTCTCTGGTTCTACACACTGAGGGAGTAGCCTTATACACAGTTCAACAGTGTACTAACTAAGCCTGATAGAGTTGCCAGGTCCGACTCAGGAAATATCTGGGGACTTTGGGGGTGGAGCCAGGATGTGACATCACTTCTGGGATGTCACTTGGGTTACCAGGTAAGGTTGGCAAGCCAGAACAGAGTTCTGTCCATCACATTTAAGCATTCCTTTTAAATGCTTTCCCTCCATTGGAAATAATGGGGGATGGGGGCACCTTCTTTGGGGGCTCATAGAATTAGTCCCCCCAGTCCAAACTTTTTGAAACTTGGTGGGGGCTTTAAGGAGAAGAACCACCAGCTATGCTGAAAATTTGATGCCTCTACCTCAAAAAACAGGGGTCCCCCATGGGCCCCAGATACCCACAGATCAATTCTCCATTATACTCTATGGGGACTGGTCTCCATAGAGTATAATGGAGTGCCCAGCGGCCATCCCCACCTATTTTCTGACAGCCCTGAAGCGGGAGGAGCTTCAAACCAGGGGATCCCATTCCCACAACTGGGGATCGGCAACCCTAATGCATGACAATCCAGTCACTAAACGGTGGTGTTTTCATCTCCGTTGAACATATGTGCTATACTTGTGCAGTACACCAGTTGGGTCTGGGTTCCTGCCCTATGTCAGCTGTAACACAATCACATGTGAGCTGTGGGTTTCTTCAAAATAGTCATGCATAAGTACCCAATTAGGGTCAGGTCCAGGGTATACTTGGAGAAGGGGTCCAGCCTTTCCCCTTGCACCGTTTCCCTGCCTGAAACAGTCCCAGGGGTCCTACTAGGTTTACCCTCCTCCTAAAGCATCCCTGACAAGTGTTTGTCCAGCCACTGCTTAAGGACTGCCGGGGACGGGGGGAGCTTACCACCTCCCCAGGCAACTGATTCCACTGTTGCACAACTCTGACTGTAAAAAAGTTTTTCCTAATATCCTGCTGGTACCTTTCCGCCCTTAATTTAAACCCATTATTTTGAGTCAGGAACAGCTCCCTGCCCTCCTCTAAGTGACAGCCCTTCAAATACTTCAGGACAGCAATCATGTCCCCCCTCAGCCTCCTCTTCTCCAGACTGGACATGCCCAAGTCCCTCAGCCTTTCCTCATAGGCCTTGGTCTCCAGGCACCCCGATCATCCTTGTCACTCTCCTCTGCATCTGCTCCATTCTGTCCACATCCTTTCTGAAGCGAGGCCTCCGGAACAGCACACAATTCTCCAGGTGCAGCCTGACCAATGCAGTGTACAGCGGGACTATGACACCTTGCGATTTGGATGTTCTGCCTCTGCTGAATCACCCCAAGATCACATTGGAACCAGTTCATTATTGAGTTGTGTTAATTAATACAAAGCTGCTTTGTACTGAACCGGAAAACAACCAAAGAGAGAGAAGCATGGAAACATCTGTGCCAAATAGGATTGAAACCGTGATAAACTAATACGAAGTACTTACAAGTACATTTTATAATTTTTATATATTTTTAAATAAACAGTGCAATACATACAACCTGTGGAAAATGTAAACAAATCTCATAGAAAAATACAATCTTTGGTTTTTTTTATATAAGTTTAGGAACGTTCACCAGTAGGCGCTAAGTCCATGTACAAAGAGTTGATCAAAACGGAAGAGACTTCTTAAGAAGTGGAGGAAGCATTTCACACCTCATTAGTGCATCCAGATTGAAAGAACATCGAGTCCTGCTGAAGAACGTCCCGCTGACACAGACGCCAGCATAAAGCCACGTTTCAAAGATTTCTTTCAAAGCAGGAAGGATTCAGGATACAGACAACATATTTTGCACTATTAAAAAAACATATCAAGAAGTTAACAAGGACACGTATCCAATCTTACAATGTTTTACAATACTTTGTAGAAAAATACTTACAATTAATGGTAGCAGACCACTGGTCCATCAAACAGATCTCAAAGGTTTTCCAACACCTTTGGGAAGGCCTGTGGGTCAGTGGTGGAGCATCTGCTTGGCGTGCAGAAGGTTTCGGGTTCAATCCCTGACTCCTCCAGTTAAAAGGATCTGTTAGTAGGTAATGTGAAAGACCTCAGTCTGAGACCTGGAAGAGTCACTGCCAGTCCGAGTAGACAATACTGACCTTGATGGTCTGATTCCGTATGAGACTGGTTTATGGCTTTTGTGTTCATCCCTGCTACCTGAAATCCTTTAACGGTGATACCAGGGACTGAACTAGGGACCTTCAGCTTAGAAAATGGCACAACCACTTCAAAAGAATTTGCAATGGAGGACTTAGGCGCAACTAACATTCAGTGAACTGGACCACTGAATTTCTTTCTTTTTCCAGTCCAATCTTTCCACCTTCTGTTGAAATCTTTATCTGCTGCTCCCGTCTGAAATCTGAAATGGTGCTTCTAAAGTCAGGAACATCCAACTACTGTCTTCTGAACATTCTTTCTTCAGTAGGCAGAAAGTATGCTTCGATGACAGAAGTTTGTCGGATTTGGGCCACGTTCTCCCTTGAAATGTCTAAACAGCACATAACAAAACCAGCATGAATACTAACAACACTGAACAGACAACATTCCGTCTCCCCATGGTTTACATTCCAGGTCTAAAACTGGAAAGACTGGAGGGTCCAAGAGATCTGGCACAAAGGGGGAGGAACAGAAATAATGTTTCCTACGCTCTGTTGTACTGTGGGATCTTTATTTGGTTGCTTTGTTTTTCCCAGGCCACTGGTATACAGCCATTGCTTTGGCTTGTGCGGTTTGCCTTTGTTTATTAACTGAGACCCATGGGGATCCAAAGTGGCTTACAATTTCCTTCTCTTGGGGTTGCCAACAACCTGGAAGGGGGAGTGCCTGCCCCTTTAACTAGGTTTGCCAACCTCCAGGTGGCACCTGGAGACTTCCTGCCATTACAACTCATTTACAGACAACTAAGATCAGTTCCCCTGGAGAAAATGGCTGCTTCGGAGGGACGGCTCTAGGGCATTATACCCTACTGAGGCCCCTTCCCCTAGCCAAACCCTGCCCAGGCTCCACCCCCCCAAAAAAAGATCTCCAGGTATTTCCCAACTCAGATCTGGCAACCCTAGCCTTTAACAGAAGCTTAGTAGGATGCAATTGACCAGGATGTGTTATTAACTTCCATCCCAAGAGGAAGTCAGTAGGACTCCCACGGTCCTGTTATTCTACCAACTACATGAAACAGACTTGTTCCGGAAAGATCTTCTATAAAGGTAATACGGCTCTACGTTAAACGAATAGTTCAGGAAGGCATTTTGTAAAGGGAAACAGATGGCCGATTTGACCACTGGGTGCCGCTCATACTGCCATGACCTGGATAACTAGGGCTACCAGGTTCCTCCTGGCCACCGATGGGGGTGGGGGGGTAGGGTTGCCAAATCTAGGTTGGGAAACTCTTGGATATTTTGGGGGTGCAGCCTGGGGAGGACAGGGACCCCAGTGGGGTACAATGCCATAGAGTCCACCCTCCAAAGCATCCTTTTTCTCCACGGGAATTGATCTCTGTAGACTGGAGATGAGCTGTAATTCTGGGAGACCCCCTGGTCACACCTGGAAGTTCGCATCCCGCTGGATAACCCAGGCCAGGCCTATCCTGTCAGATCTCAGGAGCTAAAGCCCTGGTTAGTACTCCAGTGGGAGACCTCCAAGGAAGCCCATGGTCGACAAATAGAGGCAGGCAATAGCAAACTACCTCTGTTCATCACTTGCCTTGAAAACCCCATGTGGTCATCCTAATTCGGCTGTGACTTGACAGCCCTTCCCACCACAAGGCATATTATCAGTATGCTGCACATATTATCCTGTTGTCATTTCATTGTCTTCTACTGACATGATATCATTGTTCTTCATAACATCCACACCCTACATCATGCCTACAACACAATGCTTGTTCAGGTTTCAGTAATCCTAGTCCTTTAGAGTTGCCAATCTCCAGGTGGCTCCTGGAGACCTCTTGCTAATACAATTGATCTCCAGACGACCAAAATCAGTCCCCCTGGAGAAAGTTGCCACTTTGGAGGGTGGGGTCTAGGGCACTATACCATGCTGAGGCCCCTCCCCTCCCTAAACCCCACCCTCCCCAGGCTCCACCTCCAAATCTCCAGGTATTTCCCAACCCACAGCCAGCAACCCTACATATGCTCATTCAGTGTCTCCTCGTATTGCTTGTGTCTGCTTACACTGTGCTTATTAGACGTCTCTTCTTATGGATTGTTATCAATTTACAGCCTCAGTGAGAAAGGCAGACTATAAATAAAGTAAATAAGTAACTAAAAAGCTTCAACTGCCCATTTCCACACAGTAAGCCTCTGTGAAAGATGTCAGGCAGTTTTTTTCCTCTGGACTGTTGGCAAGACTACCTGGAGTTTTGGGGGGTGGAGCCTGGGGAAAGAGAAGTTTGTGGAGGGGCAGGACCTCAGTGGGGCATAATGCCATAAAGTCCACCCTCCAAAGCAGCCATTTTCTTCGGGGAACAGATCTCTGTTGCCTGGAGATCAGATCTAATTCTGGATGATCTGCACGTCCCACCTGGAGGTTGGCAAGCCTACTATCTGCCCCTCCTCCATTTTTTAATCTTCACAACATTTTTTAATCCTCATGCAACCCATGATCCTTTATGATTGATTAAACTGATGTATGTATGTGTTACTAATGAGATCGAGTCCCACTATAGCCTTTCGGCTTTGAAAAAGAATTATTTGAAACGCAGCAGCTTGCATCCAGACTACACATCATTTATGGCTTATGGACTTTAAGATTATTTGGATCCTCCTGGAACTATATGAGTCCATTCCAAGATGAATGCATGTCAAGTTGGACTATGAAATTATGATACAACAGGAGACACATTGACATTTTTGGGACTTTACTTCTCTGTACTACTGTGACTTTATTTTTCTGCATTAGTATTGTTCCTTGTAAGAATACTTAGGTTTCATCCAGTTGTACTGATAGTGAACTCAGCATTAAATATTATTTTTACACACACACACACACATATATATTGTTCATTTTAAGTGATTTCAGCCAGCGGTCTCTTGTGTTTTGCACCATTTCTTGTACGCTGCTTCCCCTCCTTTCTTTTAGTGATCTTATAAAAGCAGCTGATATTATACATATGTGTATCACAAAAACACATGCATATTATAGAAAGCATACATTAAACTCAAAAACCGCCTGACTCATTTTGACCAAACAGTTCCCTTTAGCGGCCTCCTGGTTGCACTCATCTTTAAAATTGCTTTATAACTGCAGAGCCCTTTGAAGAAGACCAGGCTAATGGTATAATAGATTCCCTTCACATTGGCAATGGCTATGTAAAAAGACATATCTCTGTAAGAGTGACTTTTAACAACCTCTGGTTAAGCCTCTTGGGACACAAGCTCTCAATATCTATTCCGGTATCATGTACAACTTCAGGCAAAATCCTTCTAGCCAGGTAACAGAGAATAATTTTACTCACTGGACAAATATACACACACACACCTGCACACACACACTATAGCTGATTCTACAGAAAACCCTCCATTTATCAAGGATTTTTCTACCTCTTGGGTGGATATGAACTCAGCCACTGTCACTTCCGTTCCCACTTGTCATTTTAATTAATAATAGAATAGTTTGGCTATAATTGCAATCACCAATCCTGAGAGCATTTACTTACTCACCACAATGGCAAGTTTACGGTATTTGAATGCCTGCACCCCAGTGTCGGTTTGAGCAAGATTTTACACTGCAATACAGCGAAAAGCCAACGCATGGGCATAAACAGAACATGCAGAAAGCTTAGATTTCTGTTGATAACACTGTTAGATTTACATTACTGTCTAGGGCCAAGATGCTAGCTCTGGGTGGGCTGGGGAAATATATCAAGATTTTGGGGTGGAGCCTCGGGAGGGCGGGATTTGGGGAGGGGAGGGACATCAGCAGAGTGCAATGCCATACAGTCCACCCTCCAAAGCAGCCATTTTCTTCAGGAGAAATTATCTCCGTTGCCTGGGGATTAATTGTAATAGCAGGAGGTCTCCACCTGGAAGTTTATTTATTTATTAAATCTGATTTCTAGACCACCCTCTCCTGTGAAACAGGGCTCAGGGCAGTGCACAGCAATAAAAACAACATCCATACAATAAATTCACAGTTAAAACAATAAAAATGCAATATTTAATCTAATTAGATGGTGCCAAAACTTTCAAATTGTGCCACCGCCTCACGGCGTGTGTGTGTGTGTGTGTAAAAGAGACAAGAGTGCCAGCCAGATGGAAACTGTCACTGTCCTCAACCAAATGCCCGGTGGAACATCTCTGCCTTACAGGTCCTGCGAAACTGCATCACATTGGCAAGCCTAATGGGGTGAGAATCCCATCTACAGCTGTGGATACTGTGGGGCTAAAGCAAAGTCACTGTGGAGACCCACCTCTTAGAGCTGCCAACAGGCCAGGAGAAAAATGCCCTGTCCCTTTCACAGAGGCATAATGTGTGGAAATGTGTAGCTGAAACTTTTCACGGCATAAAGGTAAAGAACACCATCTCATTAAGACCGTACTAGTTATTTACAAGAGGACAGAACATTTTTTTCTCTCCAGGCGGTTGGCAACATGACCCTTTAAAGAGCAGTAGCCACCACAACCTCTGACTGGCAGTGGCACAGGGTGGCACGGAGGGAGGCCAGTCTGAGCCTTGGCTGTATACTGGCTGGTCTCTCGTGAGAAGAGGTGCCCTCACAGGAGAAGGGGGATGGCTGGGGGGGGATCTGTGGCCTACCAGGCTGCCTTCCAGTGGGAGGAGGCCAGGGAGAAAGAAACCCAGCTACCTTCCACAGGCTGTCAGAGAGGGCATCAGCCTGAGGAGAAGGACTAAGGTGTTGGAGACCCTGGCCCCTCCTGATTCTGAGGAGAGTAACTGAAGTTTTTGAGAGGAAGCCTGACAGAAGGGCCTGTCGACAGTCCCCCATGCTCACAATTTCATCAAACCATCTCACTGCCTACTCCAGGTTGGGGAACTCCATGAGATTTTGGGACGCAGCCTGAGCGCAGGGTTTGGTGAGGGTAAAGGACATCAGTGGGGTATAATAACACAGAGTCCATCCTTCGAAGCAGCCATTTCCTTTTGGAGAACTGATCTCTGTAGTCTTCAGATCTGTAATTCTGGGTGTTATCCAGCTTTCCCCACCACTGCCACCACCAGGGTCACCAGCCTCCAGGTGGGGCCTGGGAATCTCCTGCTTTTGCAACTGATCTCCAGCTGGCAAAGATCAGCTCCCCTGGAGAAAATGGCTGCTTTGAAGGGTGGACTCTATGATACTGTACCATGCTGAGACCCCTCCTCTCCTCAAACCTCACCCTCTCCTGGATCCAACCCCTAAGTCTCCAGGTATTTGCCAACCCTGACCTGGCAACTCTAACCACCACCACCACCAAGGTTGGCAAGCCGATCCAGCTGAGATCACTGCATCCCATAGTAATCTTTAGTATAACGGTATCGAATGACCTGACCTGGATGGCCCAGGCTAGCCCAATCTATTCAGATCTCAGAAGTGAAGCAGAGTTGGCCCTGGGTAGTATTTGGATGGGAGACGAAGAAGGGCGATCGGGGTCACTAAGCAGAGAAGGGCAATGGCAAACCACCTCCATTAATCCCTTGCCTTGAATCACCTGCGACTTGGTGGCACTTTGCATCTAGTGAAACTTTCCATCCCAAACCCTCCCCATTTTGTCAAGATTGCATCACAAGGAGTCACTTGCCTTCATAAACATTAAAAAAAAATCTTTTCAATTTTCTATGCAGATGTTGGCCTTTTGGGGGGGAGAACAAGGTCTGTGAAAGAAATCCCACCTTTCACTCTTTCGTGTGTTTTTGCAATTACTCCAAACACAGTTTCACTGATCTGCTTTAGCTTCAGGCCAAATTATGTGTTATGCAGTTTGGCAAGTTCAGGTGGGGTTCCTTGGACCCAGCTCATTTCATTGGATCCAGTCCAACACTCTGTGTCACACAGTGGCACAAATTTTCCCCACATTCACACAACAGCTGCAGATAAAGGAATTTTTAAAATCCCTGGGAGCCCAGTTCTGCTCAGAACTGTGGCCATGGGCTCTTAACTTCTCCATGCCATCTTTCTGAGCCAAAACAGCCCCAGCAGGGAGTTCTTTGCATCACTTCAGAACTGCATGAGCTAGGCTCCAAGACAGATGTGATGAAGAACACAAATATCTCCACCATCCTGTTTTTTTTTAGAGTTCTGCAGGAGCTGCAACATGGAGCTATTCCACCTGGTCTTTGGTTGAGGTAGCAGATGTCTCCACCATCTCGGCCTACCCTGCCCATAGTAAGCCTATGGATGCTTACTATCCTGCTAACATCTGTTGCTGTTGTTGTTCAGTCACATAGTCAAGTCCAACTCTTCGCAACCCCATGGACCACATCACACCAGGCCCTCCTGTCTTCCGTTGTCCTCTGGAGTTTGCTAATTCCATGTTTGTTGCATTGATACCACTGTATGACCATCTCATCCTTTGCCGTCCCCTTCTTCTTTGACCTTCAGTCTTTCACAGCATCAGGGTCTTCTGCAGTGAGTGCTCCCATCTCATTTGGTGGCCAAAGTATGGGAGCTTCCACTTCAGTATCTGGCCTTCCAGGGAACACTTAGGGTTGACTTCTTTTAGGATCTAATATCTAACAGGAGGCATATCAGACTGCTTTAGAACAATGCATGCTTTTGCTGCCATCTTATTGTAATCAACTGGTTTTAATTATATATTGTATTGTATTGTATTTATGTTGTAAGCCACCCTGAGCCCACTATGGGATGGGGCAGGATATAAGTGCAATAAATAAATACATAAAAATAAAGGTAATGGTTGTGAGCCTGCAGTCATGGTTTGAAGTGGGGCCATGTGGGAAAGGAAGAGCAGATTTAACCTTGCTTTGCTCATCGAAGTCCAGCTTGCTATGCTATCATAAGCTGTTTTAAAGGTTAAAAAGAGGCACACCTTTCAAACTTCCTTTCCTGCTAACAAAGCTCATGGTTCACACCCCTTTTTCCTTTCCTGTGTGGTACCATCCGTGGTGATTTCTTTGCCCTCCAGTATTTTGAGATATTTGGTTAATACAGCAGAGTTTTGCCCAGTCACAGAAGCATGATACTGAGGGCAGTAAATAAATCTCCCAAGAAGTATATTGCAAAAAAAGAGATAAACTTACATTTATTCAAGGAGATCCAATTCACATTCAGGTTGCAGTCGAAAGGAGAGAGAGAAGCCTAATCTAAAGAGGACTTCCCCTGTCACAAATGGCCAGCTTGTCCAGCATCATGTGTGTGAGAGTATGAGGGGACAGTGTTTCTCAGGAGAGACATGCAGAGACGTGTTACTCCATGGAAGGCCTTGTGGAGACAGTGAGAAGACAAAGCGAGTGAGAGGAGGGGTCAGAGGGCAGCTCCCAGGTCAAGACAAAGAGAGGCATCCCATTCAAGGAGAGAACACACCTGTACACACTTAGAGTGATGTAGCCCCTCCCAGTGTCCAGGCATGCTGAGTCACTCACTCTAACACACACACAGCACAAGAAAACATTTGCCCTGATTCTGCTCTCAGTGAGCATAGCTATGCATGACTCATTGGGAAAGGGGAAGAATGCGCATTTAGATATGGGGGGAAATGCAGTGCACGTGGACATCAGCATTCAGAAGTGCATCCAAGCCCAGATGTTGTCCTCACATGGGACTGTTTTCAGTAGAGCGGGCATTCCGAAATACAGAATATTCCCACAAACATTCTGCCACAACCAGTCAGCTATGTGCAGTTGGAATGGGGTGGAGCCGCATCAGAGCAGTTGCATCAGTAACTGGAACATACTCTTCTCCGTCCCTGATACCTGACCCCTAACAGTTTTGCATACTTTTGTAAATGGGGAGATGTGCATGAAACATATCTCCCCCTCTTCTTAGTTCAACACATCTCTAGGGAACAGAGTGGCTCTTGGGAATATAAATGTTGATAATCCATAGGGTTGCCAGGGGGCAGGGAAACGCAAACCATTGCTTTGACAGTCCAATGTCATTTCTGACATGAACCTGAAGGTGACATAATTGTGCTGGGGCAACATTCCAGGTTCCTAGAATGTCTCCCTGATGCAATGATGTCACTTCCAGGTTGATGCTAGATGTTATGCATTGGAGTGATGGTGATTATCCCCACATTTCCCCTCCACCACCCTATCAAGTGATGTCAGGGGTTGGGGGAAGCCTGAAGGAGGTCTTTATAGTGAGAGACCTGACAGCCCTAATCCCCAAATATCCCCCATTTTTTCCTACATATCTGGATAAAATTTCCGATTCATGCAACATTTTACTTATTTTAAATATTTGTATCCTCCCTCACAGAACGAATTCTTTATTCAGAAATTTTGTCAACTAATTGTTTGGGGCCTTTGTTATATACGAATTTATTGTTTTGGACTTTTACCTTACATCTTAAAAGTACTTTGTACTTTATATTGATTTACATTACACTGTCAAATTTGTATACAATTGGCTAGAAATTGTTTACTTTAGTGTCTATACACAGCTTTGTGTGTTCTTTTACTTATTGTTTATTAGGGGCTGTGGCTCTCTGTTTTTTGAGAAAATACCAGAGTCGCCATGCATCGCCACTGAAGTGATGATGTCAGTTCTGATGCATGAAATAGAAGATGTTGCTGCATCGCCAGCAACACAGACCTAGGCCTAGTTTTCCTGCATCAGGGGTAAGAAAGAAGTCTGATAAAGGAACACTATTAAAAACAGTTTGAGGTACACATGTTACAATATTACAAATTAGAATAAAATAACCAGGGCTATTTTTGGGCAGGAACGCACAGGAACAGAGTTCCGGCTAGATCCTGAGTTGGCCACGCCCAGCAGGAACTCATTAGCATAATAGGCCACACCCAACAGCAGAAACTCATTAGGACTCATTAGGACTGGCTACATTAGGGGTGTGTGGCCTAACATGCAAAGGAGTTCCTGCAACAAAAAGTCCTGGTTTTGACAACAAACAAGGTAAACAGAATAACAATTAAAAGGTGGGTGTGGCTGGATGACCACACTTCTGGTAACATGGTGGTGTGGCCTAATATGTAAATGAGCTGTGCTGTCATGGGTGTGGCCTGACATGCTAATGAGTTTCTGCTGATGGGTGTGTCCTATTATGCTAATGAGTTCCTGCTGGGCTTTTTTCTACAAAAAAAGCCCTGAAAATAACCAATAAGTTAATACTGGTCCAAAAAAGGAAAGTTAAGCAGCAAGATCAATAGACACAAGACAAGGATGTTCATGAGGCCTCTAAAGATGAGAGTCCTGTGTCTGGTGCCAAATGCATAGCTGCTGAATTAGAACATCTTCCAATTCTGGTCCAGAAAGCACCTATGTGACTATCTTAGTCAAAGCTAGAGTGTCCTCAAACAAATAGCAGAGGCTTTCAATGGGCCTTTATTTGGTTTTAACTGTCTATCTGTAGTTTTGTGTAAGTTTACACTAGGTTATTAATATTGGCCCTTTATCAGACTTCTTTCTTGCGGTTCTTGATTCCAGTTTTTGGGTCAAGTTTGTTTCCCCCTCCCTGTGTCTTACTAGTTTTCCTGCATGTCAGTGTCCTGCTGGTCAGCTGGTCACCACCAGGGGAAGGGCCCCAGAAGCTAGGGTTCCCCTGCTCCCAGCAGAGGCCTGGCAATGCTCTGAGACTCCCTCAGGTAGTGAAGGGCAGGGTATAAATCCAACTCTCCTCCTCCTCCTCCTCCTCCTCCTCCTCCTCCTCCTCCTCCTCCTCCTCCTCTTCTTCTTCTTCTTCTTCTTCTTCTTCTTCTTCTTCTTCTTCTTCTTCTATAACTCAATTGAGTTCTACTACCTGAAAAAAGGCAATTGGTTAAATAGATGATTGCATCACTCATTAAAACACTCTCAAATCATACAAATCAGTCATCAATAAATGCTGTATTTCGATAAAATGCTACTCCCCAGTGTTCATCTGCATAAGTAGCGCTAAAGGCCGATGATCAGTTTCGAATTGACAGCATCTTTGCGCATGTGCAGTTTTCAGAAAACCCAATGCAATGGTTCAGCAGGCATCAGCGGCTGCTCAACACAAAGCAAACAGACCGAGTGATTGGATCACATCTGATCGCCACCTTTGACTATATTAAGTTAGACAGTTGAACATGTTCATAGAAAAATTCACAGCATCCCTAACTATGACTGGGGCAGCTGTTTCCCAATGGGCACTCCCTACAGATGCAAAAGTGACATTTTCAGGGATTTCCTGAGGCACCTCCTGCTCCAAGGATTTGGAGGAAAGCTGTAATGAGGACTTCCCTTGGGAGGAGAGACAATGCTGTTTGTTTCCAGTTTCTGAAGGGAGGGGAGGGTCTGCATGGCCACAGCGGAGCAGTTGCCAAGCCCAGAGGCATAAAGAAGTTTGTGTCATGGATAGGCCAAAGGTATGTGGGCTGTGATGAGTTTGGTGCCTTGCCAGTCAGTTGGCTGGTAGGGAAGGAGTGGAAGCACCCTGGATTCCGCCCCCCTTCCATTCAACAAATTTTGGGTTTTATCTCCAAGATTCAAGGAGCAAACATGTGCCAGGGAGGGCAAATTGAGAGGAACACTCCTGCTAGCTGTAGGCCGCAGCTGGCCTGGAGAAAAATGTCCTGCCCCTTAAATAGAGGTTTAATGTGGGGAAAATGGAAGCTGAAGCTTTCCATAGCATGGAGGTAGATAACAACCCTTTAAGCCTCTATTAGAGGGACAAGGCATATCCCCCCAGGCTTGTTGGTAACTCCAGTTAGGCATCATTGAAGTAGGGTTGCCAGCCTCCAGGTGGTAGCTGGAGATCTCCTGGGATTACAACTAACCTCCAAGCAACAGAGATCAGTCCACCTGGAAAAAATGGACTCTATGTGTATTATACCCCACAGTAAAGTGGGCTCCATAGTATTGTACCCCACAGAAGTCCCTCCCATCCCCAAGCCCCACCCTCCTCAGGCTCCACCTCCAAAATCTCCAGATATTTCCTGTTAAATAGTGGGCATGGCAAAGGCGAAAGCAGAGTGATTTCAACAAGCAGCCGTTTATTGCATCTCAATGGGAATATTTTACATGGGGCAACTGCCCTAACTATATACGCCTAAGCCACTCCCAGCCCCCATGCGATTGGTGAGTTCAAATGGCCTCCAGGCTCCAGATTGGCTGGCTGCCCTCAGGGGCCAATCTACAGGCAGGTTCCAGGATCCTGCCTGCCTTTGTTCTGGGACTTCAAGCTCCATCTAGGTGGCCTGCCAGACAAGCCCAGACATGCCTCCTTATACTGACTTCTAGCACCAGCAGCAGTTAAGCCTGAGTGGAAGATTGCACATGTCCAGACATAACATTTCCCATCTCAGAGCTGGCAACCCTATGTTGGAGTAAGGCAACTCAGCAAGCCTGGACGCTGAGAGGTGCCAGGCTTCCATTTTCTCTAGAACTAGGCCAGTGATGGCGAACCTTTTAGAGACCAAGTGCCCAAACTGCAATCCAAATCCCACTTATTTATTGCAAAGTGCCAACATGGCAATTTAACCTGAATACTGAGGTTTTAGTTTAGAAAAACAATTCATTAACATCTTTTGTCTTAAAGAAAGCACAATAACAGAGCTTTCAATGATACAAACAGCTTTTTATTGAAAGGTAAAAGTTTGCCTTTGTTACTGTCCATGGGCCACCAAATGAGAAGGAGCATTCACTGGAGAAGACCCTGATGCTGGGAAAGATTGAAGGTCAAAGAAGAAGGGGACGGCAAAGGATGAGATGGTTAGACAGTGTCATCGATGCAACGAACATGAAATTGAGCAGACTTCAGCGGACAGCGGAAGACAGGAGGGCCTGGCGTAATCTGGTCCATGGGGTCGCGAAGAGTCGGACTCGACTGTGCGACTGAACAACAACAACAACAACAAAAGTTTGCATTTGGCATGAAGTTTGCATTTGATGTCATACACACAAACTCCTTCCAGTTAGTACAGGACAGGACCCTTCCTATTTACCTGGTCTGTCTTTCTCAACATGATCTTACATATTTTCACACCTAAAGTGACAGCCCTCTTCCCCCTTCCATGGGAAAGAGACAGAAAAACAGCACACTAAGTGGAAGCTGCCACTTCTAGATTGATTCGAAGTAAATTAAATTTTGATCCTGCAAATCTTGACCAATGAACAAATAAAGCACTTCAGCTTGAGCACTTCAACCAGGTGACCCACCCCCAAAGCATATCAAGGCTTCTGCTACCCCCAGGGGCTGTCATTCTACTCCATGGTCTCTCATTCCAGTCCCTGAACACTCCTGCTCCACCCTGGGTCCGTCATTTCACTCCGTGGTCTCTCATTCCAGTCCCAGAACACTCCTGCTCACCCTGGGGCTGTCATTCCACTCTGTGGTCTCTTATCCCTGTCCCTGAACATTCCTGCTCCACCTTGGGGCTGTCATTCCACTCTAGGACCTGTCATTCCAGTTCTTAAACACCCTGCTACAGCCTGGGGCTGTCATTCCAATCCATGGTCTCTCATTCCATTCCCAGAGTAGTGTATTTGGGCCCAGAGACCCTAATAGAAAATTCATTTCACATTTTTATTGCAACTCTACTTGTACTGTAATATATTTCAATGAAGCCCATGCAAGTCAATTGGCATTCCTGTCTGCCATTATTTCCAGTGGGCCTTCAAGTGTTTCCCATTGTTTCCAATGGGCAATCCTGTCCTTCCTTTTAGTACATCCCATACATCCGCCCTCCTACACGGCTTCTCCAAACAGCATTTTAGTTATTCCTATGAGTACAAAAAGCCAGAGCAAATTTACAATCTGACTAAAGGCGCAATCCTATGCTCTCATACTTGAAAGCAAGTTCGGTTGTCTCAGTGGTGGAGATCTTGTCTCATACTTTTGAATAAGTATGCACAAGATCGGGTACTGCTTTTGAAGCGGCTATTCATTTCTGCCTCGTCCCTCCACCCCAGCTCATCGCTGGAGAGTCGGAAGCTCTGAGGTTCAGGGACAGTCTTTCATCACAGGGGGGGGGGGTGCCCTATGTGTGATTCCCTGGAAGCTCTCAGGAAGCTATAATTAGGAGGGAGGGGTGCTGTGCCTTACCTCCACAGGGCGGGAGCTCTGGCTTGCCTTGAGCCACCTCACCACTGTGCTGGCTGCCACCCCCTCCTGCAGCACCAGCTCCAAAACAGTCTCCATGTCCAACTCCTTGAACAGCCCTTCTAATCACAGCCTCTGAGCAGGCGCACAAGACATGCCACCCAAAGCAGCGGGGCAGCCCCGAAAGGAAGCGAAGGAGGTGGGTACTAAAGTTTTTCAGACTTCAGGTTACAGCACAGGATGCTGGAGAGTGCAGTGAGAGAGACCAGGCAGAGAGCCAAAGAGGGAGGAGGGGGAGGAGGAATAGCGCACCTTCCCAAATAAGGTGGGTTTGGAAACTGAAGTGGCGCACTCACGCAGGTGCAACTTTTCGCAACAAGCCTGAGTGGGCATCCCTGGGAATGCTCAGCCTCACTCCTCTGGGGCAGAAGGGGCGTGGATTGGAGTGCGCATTTGCAAAGGAAGGGGAGTTGCCATGCTTTCCCGGGCTAAGGGGGCAGGGGCAGGCTGTGGGGGTTCCTTGCTGAGCAGCTCCTGGGCTTTGAGTAGGCAGTGGGTTGGCATCAGGCTGTGAGGAAGGTGGAGCCTGTGGGGAAAGCGATTCCCCTCTTCTCCCTCCCCCATGTCAACAAGCGGGGTGCCTGCACCAGGGGTTTGGCCTAGGGCCGGCTGGTGCAGCAGCTGCAGCAGCACAATAAGCAGGCTCAGCCACCTCCTCACCTGTGCCCACAGAGAGGGTTCTGAGTGCCACCTCTGGCACCCATGCCATAGGTTCACCACCAGGGAACTAGACTATGTATATGTGTGATGCTTCTCTTTGTGGAATGTATTCTGTGAAGGTGTAATGCACCCATTGAGAACCTATATTAAGCTTCATTCCTAGACAAGGATTGAAATCCTACACTTCTAATTGGTCGTCTAGGAATTGCCGTCCAATCCGGACGAACCACAAACTCTTGGAGGGAATGAACCTTATTGTTTTTTATCCAAGTGATCGCATTGGTTACTTTCTGTAAATAGGCATGGCTCCATTAGCCCGGGAATGTTAAAAAGAGCAAAGCTCCACTGTTTGTGTATCATCTGTTAGATCTGTTGTTTGCTGTTCTGGTTGACTTTGAGCTGTTGCTGAATAAAGCTGAATCACTTACCTGAAATCACGTTAAGTGTCATACTTAACACTTTGTCTATGCTAGAAGCTTCTCTCTAACTCCTCCTCCTCTTTCTGTGCCTTTGCTTTGTCCTCCTAGTCTTGCAAGAGGCATGATGCTTCTGCAGATCTCTCCTGTGCAAACAAGCCAGGACCACACTCAAGATCTCATTCTTCCATACAGGTACAGCTGGAACAGCTGTCTGCTTCTAATAGCCTGACAACCACAGGAAAGTTGGAGGGGGCAACATCCTGACAGAAAAATTTAAAAAGAAAATGAAGGCCTTGTTTACTAACAGGAAGTTCTTATCATAGAGTTTTTGGTGATTCCTAGAGCTACCTTGAAGTCAAAAGGGTGGCTCTAGGAATCACCGGAAACTCTGTGGTAAAACCGGAAGTTCTTATGTAACTGCTAGAGTGATCCTTTTCACTTTGGAGTAGTTCTAGGAATCTCCAGAAACTGCATGGTGAGAACTCCCATGTAAGTAGATGATGCCCTATTTTCCTTTTTTAATTTTTTTCTCCCACTGCTGGTTCCAGCGGTGAGAGGCAATGGGACCTCGGGGTGAGGGATTAGCAGCCCAGATAATAAGGAATAGTAGTATTTAGATTATGCACCTGTCTTTGTCTGCTACTACTACAAAATACACGTGAAACTGAATACGTTTCAATAAAATTAAGTTGTTGTTTTTTTCCATTACACTACTGGCTTGAAGAGTGTCTCACCACATGTGATTCCACCCTTTTCTAACTGCGCTGCTTTCCTATATATTAACCAATTATAAATCTCTCCAATGAGTATAACACCTGAGCTATCCTTTTGTTTGTGCTTCCCGTCTCTAGGTCTAAAGCTTGGATGGGGCCAGAAGTATGAGCTGAAGGCAAGAGCCCAAGGGCTCCCAGGGAGTATCTTGCGTCCGGTGGCCTTGGATTCAGGACCGGTCCAAGGTAGAGCTAACTATTTTTGTTGGTTTGTTTTTACTTAAACGGAATCTTTCCTTACTCTGTTTTGATTGTATTTGCTGTACTTGTTGTAAGTAAAAAAAACCTGTAGGGAAAATGTCTTTTAAGAGAGACTAAATGGGGCGTTATTTCCCATACCATGGAAAGCATCAACTGCCCATTTCCACACTTGAAGCCTCTGTTAAAGGGGCAAGATTTTTTTTCTCTCTCTCTCCAGGTCACTGGCAACTTAAGTTGGACATAAATATTCTAAGCTGGGAATAAATATTTTAAGACAGCACTTCCTGGGGGAGTAAACCCAACTGAACAAAATGGGACTTACTTCTGAATAGGTCTGTTGAGGCTTGCTTCCTACTTCTCCTGTCCACTAATTCCCATTTACAAATATCAGCGGACTCGCTGAGTCATCATCATAAGGAAGGAATTGGGCATCCAGCGAAGCTGTAGGTTCAAAAGAAATGCTACTTTTGCAAACCACCAAACTTTGAACAAGTCATGCTAATATCTGCACACTGGAAGGTGCCGTGGCACCCACATCTGTCACATGACAGAAGGAGCATTGTTGGAGCAGTTCATTCTTGCTCTGTCTGCTCATTTCTGGTCTAAGTGGACCGTCACTGAGATTAAGTCAAATTGCTTTTAAAATACACAACTTTTCTTTCCTGACCTTTCAAGACACTTCATTCGGGAGCACATATATGTGAAATATAAATGTTTGAAATACATAAATGCATGCAATCGTGCCTCCAGACTTCAGGCACAATACCCCATAAACTAAAGTGACAGGCCAACCTTTGACAAGGGTTATCTTGTCCCTGAATAGTGAGACTTGGAGTCCAGGAACACCTGAAGAGACCAACAAGATTTTCACGGTAGAAGCTTTCAAGAGTCAAAGCCTCCTTCTCTCAAAAGCTTATACCTAAAAAAAAAAAAAAGTCCCTAAGGTGGTACTGGATTCAAATCTCACTGTTCTACTGTGGGTCAACACGGCTACCCTCAGAAAAGTGTCTCTGAAACATGAGAGCCAGCCAGCATGGTGTAGTGGTTAAGAGCAGCAGACTCTAATCTGGAGAACCAGGTTTGATTCCCCACTCCTCCTCCACATGAAGCCAGCTGGGTGGGTGATCTTGGGCCAGACACAGTTCTCTCAGAACTCACTCAGCCCCACCTACCTCCCTGACTGTTGTGAGACAAAGAAAGGAAGGCAATTATAAGCTGCTCTGAGACTCCTTAGGGTAGAGAAAAGAGGGGTATAAAACTCAGCTCTTCTTCTTGAAGTGAGGCATTCTGGGAAGATATGGCAGGGCTTGGCATCTTGCTGGTGACCTGTAGTATAGCAACCCATAATCAGCTAGATAAGGGTCTAAAGTCCATTGGTCCATTCCCCCAAGCACACATAGTAGTCTCCAGAAGAAGAAGAAGAGAGAAGAAGAAACTGGATTTATACCCTGCCCTTCACTTGGAGTCTCAAAGCTGTTTACAATCCCTTTCCCTTCCCCTCCCCACAATACCTTGTGAGGTAGATGGGGCTGAGAGAGCAGAAAACAGCTCTGAAAGAACTTATGACTGACCCAAGGTCACACCAGTAGCTGCATGTGGAGGAGCAGGGAATCAAACCTGCTTCTCCCAGATTAGAGTCCACACACTTAACCACTACACCAAACTGGCCCTCCAGTCAGTTCAGCCAATTCAGTCCTTCAGGCATACAGTGCAACCAAGTGGTTGACACAGGCCTGTAGCCAGGATTTTGTAATTCAGGGGGTCTTTAAATAAGTCAGAGGGCACTGACGTCACAAAATAAGAAAAAAAACCCTTAACTTTTGCAGCATTCACACTCTGCTTGGGGGTGGGGAGTCTTCCAGGTGGCCCAGAGAGCCAGGGGATCTGGAGGCTGGATGGAAGTCAGGGGGCCTTAGCAGGAATTCAGGGGGCCAGGCCCCCAAATGCCCACTGTGGCTATAGGGCTGGGTTGACACCACTCTTCCTACCTCATAGCTCCACATTTCTCCTCACAACTTCATCCCCCATCCTCCCCTGATGTTTTTAAGCCTTGCCCAATTTGGCTGACCTGCTGCTGCCCCACCTATTCCCAGCTGCTGATAATGGCTGCTGGTTGAGCCTGTCTCCAGGTCTGTTAGCCCTCACCAGTTCCACCTGGGACTTGCCTTGCCTTTTCTGAGCAGGCTTCTCAGAGCTGCTGGTGTCCCCTTTTGCTTCCGGCCGTGCCTCGGGGCTTTCCACACAAGGAGCACCTCCTGACCTCTGGGGAGCTGGTTCCCTTTCTAGCCTGTCCCAGTCGCAGAAGGCAAATGCAGGTTGGCTTCAGATGCTCCTATAAAGATATCAGGAGCAGTTTTTCCTCTCTGTATTTTTTCTTCCCCTGACAATTCTCGTGTGTTTGGTTGTCACTTATCACGGTGCTAAGTGACCGGCGAACTCATCCACCAGTGATCTCGTTCATGTCCTTCCATAGTCAACAGGCGCGTATGTCTTTTACAGAGATGAAGAAATTTGTTAACTGTCAAAACGTGCGTAACTCTTTCCTCCAAATACTGCACATGCTAATGAGTTCTGTAACCCTCAGCCATAATTGACAATAATTCAACTAGCACTTCCTTTGACTTTAATGACTACAATAGCTTCTGTAATTATTTTGCGGGTATGCTCCGGTGAGTAAAATTTATTGTATGCAGGGAGCTGTGTTTCGGTCTACTTGGGTGTGTTTTTTTGGAAAGACTTTGCCTCCAGATGGGTAGGAAAAACAGGTTCTGTTGTAAATTACCTTGCTGCAGTTGGACCAAGAGAGAGGATGACCGCAGCCCAGGACTTGTTGAACATTCAAGAGATGAGAATTGGCTGTTAACTAAGATCATCTAGGAATTCCTTTATTTTGAATATTTATATACCTCCCCTACAACATTTAGGGGTTGTGGCTCAGTGGAGGAATCTGCTATGATACCAGCAACAACCCCCGGCATCTCTAGTTAAAAGGATCAGGTAGGAGGTGGCATGAAAGAAGTCCACCTGGGACCCTGGAGAGCTGCTGCCAGTCTGAGTAGACAATACTGACCTTGATGGACCAAGCGTCTGATTCAGTATAAGGCAGCTTCATGTGTCCACATGTCTTCAATGTGTACAAGGCAGTTCACAATACGATAAAAGCAATAGGATGTATGAAACAATCCTACCCCATACTGATACAATGTCAGTTTGAACAGCTCAAAAAGGCAAACTAGCAGTAGCAATGTAAAGTAAGTGGAGCTCTTAAAGCTAAACAAGACACAGGAAATGAAACCACCGTGGCGTTGGCCTCTCCCCAAAAGATTCCTTGTGATACTGCCATGCTACACTGGGAATCTTGTGCTACTGGCCTGCTACTAGGGTTCCCAAGTACTTACCGTCTGGGGGCGGGGGATGAATGCTCCCCGGCCGGACCAGTCTTCCTGGTAACGCACCATGCCGTCACCAGGAATTGATACCAGGTGACGCTCTGGCAATGGGGCTGAAAACTCGATGGTACCATTGAGTTTCCAGCCCCATAGCCAGAGCATCGCCTACCGTCCCTTCCTGGCGACGGCATGGTGCTCCGTGCCTCTCCTTCCCCTGGGGATGGTCCTGCGAGGACGTATCCATCCCCCGCCGGCACGCGGTAAGTTCTTGGGAAGCCTACCTGCTACACTGGGCAGCCACTGAAAAGGCTGTCCTTGTGTCCTTACTTCAAAAGGGAGGGGGACATAGACTCATAGAGTTGGAAGGTGCCATACAGGCCATCTAGACTAACCACCGACTAATGCAAGATCAGCCTACAGCATCCCTGACAAGTGTTTGTCCAGCCACTGCTTAAGGACTGCCAGTGGGGGGGGGGGGAGCTCACCACCTCCATAGGCAGCTGATTCCACTGCTGAACGACTCTTCCTGTAAAGAAGTTTTTCCTAATATCTAGTCAGTACCTTCCCACCCTTAATTTAAACCCATTATTGTGAGTCCTGTCCTCTTCTGCCAACAGGAACAGCTCCCTGCTCTCCTCTAAGTGACAGTCCTTCAGATACTTCAAGAGAGCAATCTTGTCCCCCCTCAACCTCCTCTTCTCCAGACTGAACACTCCCAAGTCCCTCAGCCTTTCCTCGTAGGCCTTGGTCTCCAGGCCCCAGATCAGCCTTATTGAAGGAGCCAAAACGGTGACTGCATTTTCCAAACAGGACTAATTTTAATTAACACTCAATATTTGTACTGTGGTCCCAGTGTTCATCAGCATTTTGCATATATTATCACTGTAATTCTTACAACAGTTGTGTAGGGTAGCCCAGTATTATTATGACTGGGAACTGATTCTGGGACAGTGTGAAGTCCTAAATTTAATATTCACATCCATGTACCTCATGTCCTTACGAGCTTTCCCATTGGTAGCACATAGTACATCCTCCCTTTTGGAGAATTTTATATCCTTCTACCAAGGCTGCCATCTTCTCTGCTCATTGTCTGTCACAACCTGAAACCCCAGAATTCTTACAGAACATAACTACTACTGTCTCTGGGGCTTGTACAAGGATATCCTCTTTTCCAAGCAGACATTTTCATTCACCCACATCAGCATCAATGCTTTTCATGTTGGTCCTTCTTCCTGCGAAGTTAGATGCACATTACATGAGACCACTGAAGGTCTGTCAGTGACAGAGAATTAATTGCTGAGCCCTTAGGCAGGCAACAGGTGGCAACCAATGTTCAGACTATTTATATATAAGATGAGGTCCAGACAAGCATGACAACAAAGTGAGAATTTCATTCTGGCCTTGAAATAGTGTTATTAAACTTCAGAAACTTGCAAAAAGGCCCTTTGACAGAACATGACCAAATACCTGAACTTGTGGTGCAAAAACATTTGTTCAGTTAAATGACATTTTGAAGTAGAAAGTCAAATTTGCATACTAATTAAAATTTTCCTTTAAATCAACTAGACTTTTGGCCTTTTTGCTCACCCGAAGTTAGCAAAGGTTTTTTAAAAATATTGAAGGTTTTTTTTAAAAGTCGCTGTTATGGTCTGTCAAATAAAGGACATTTTGGTGCAGAAGTAAAGTCTCTATTTAAAAGCAAAATACTTTCACATGCACAGGGAAACGCTGAACAGCTTGTGCTCTAACAAGGTTTCTGACCTCGAAAGAAATCGATTTTGGAAAAGACATATGAGCAGGCTTGCTTACAGTCCCTCTCTTACTAAATGAAACCTCCATGTTCAGAGGCAGTATGCATTGGGATGAACAAGATTAGGCATGGGACAGAGCAGGTAGAGAAAGAAGTACTTTTCTCCTTTTCTCACAATACAAGAACTCGTGGGCACTCAATGAAATTGCTATGCAGTTGGTTTAGAATGGACAAAAGGAAGTACTTCTTCACCCAAAGAGTGATTAACACACAGAATTCACTGCCACAGGAAGTGGTAGTGGCTACAAGCATGGACAGCTTCAAGAGGGGATTAGATAAACATATGGAGCAGAGATCCATCAGTGGCTATTAGCCACAAGGTACAGATAGGAACTCTCGGTCTGGGGCAAGTGATGCACTGTATTCTTGGTGCTTGGCGGGGGGCAACAGTGGGAGGGCTTCTAGTGTCCTGGCCCCACTGCTGGACCTCTGATGGCACCTGGTATTTTTGGCCACTGTGTGACAGAGTGTTGGACTGGATGGGCCATTGGCCTGATCCAACATTGGCTTCTCTTATGTTCTTAACTGTCATCATCTCCTTTCTTCAAGCATCCCAGAGGTTTATGGCTGGCTACTGCTAGAAAGTGGATGAACCTTTGATCTGTTCCAACAAAGTTCCTCTTATATTTTCTGTTGTTTATGAAACATTAGCAAACCACAGAAACTGAAATCTGTTTAAAGTCTTGGGATTCTCAGGTCCATGAGAACTGAAAATCTGGTTGCCAGCTCTGGCTTGGGAACATCCTGGGGATTTGTGCCTGTAGCAAATGGAGCCCAGGTTGGGAAGAGAGCTTGGCGGGGATTTTCTAGGACTTCTATTTTTCCTAAACTCTATGCTAAACAGAGTCCACCTTTCAAATCTGCCATTTTCTCCAGGGGAACTGATTTCTGTAGTTTCCATATCAATTGTAATTCTGGGAGAATGCCAGCTGATAGCAAATAGTAGTTGATTGATGAGATATTCCCCAACTCTCTCAATTGCATTACTCAATTATTTTAAAGGATACTATCAGTGATAGGTTTGGAAATTGGGATAAGGGCTATAGTCTACATCTACTGTCTTTCTGTTTCAGAACTGTTTTGCATATTGCTGCTTCTCCTGCTCCTCCATCAGATCTTTGGCACTGGAACAAATACCCCAACTTTCCGGTGAATGGACCAATGAAGAGGTGGGACTTGTAGTTTCATAGGAGGTAGGAGCTGCTGCTGAGGGGGGCATCCTTGACTTCCTCCCTGTCTTTTGTGAGCATAAATGTGCGCTGGTAGGGCCAAGAGGCACATATTGAGCACACAGCAACGAAGGGCAAAGCACTAATAATTTTCACTTGTGTGTGGGGGCATCCCTTGTGAATTCTGTCTAAAGCACACTTTCCCTCATATTTCACTGATAGGCTTCCCAACTCCCCAGGCCAAGTGGGGAATTCCTCACCTCCAAGCCCAATTTTCCACCTTTGAGAAACTGAGGAATGAAAAGGGGGGAAATGGCTTCCATAGTGATGCTCCAGCAATTTCCCTCATCTCTATCTCTATTTACCATAGAGACTAGGAGAAATTCCTAGTGCGTCACTGGGAAGTGACATCAGCTCCTCCACAAACTCCACACTTCCCAGCCACACCCCAAGTCTCTCAACATTTGGGCAATGTTGGAAGCCTTATTCTCTGATCATGAGAACTTTATTGTGCAGTTAGTAGTAGAGATGTTGATATCTAAGTATCATGTGGCATACACTTGTAGAAAGTGTTATATATACCATCCTGAGCTCCTGGGAGGAAGGGTGGACTAAAACTGCGATGAGATTGCTAAAAATATGATTGAATGTAAGAATCTCCATTCTGTATAACCCACCAAATGTCATACATGTATGTGTACATCTCAGGCAGCAATCTTTTTAAAGCCGTTTGGACTCTGGTAAGCCTCCTTCCAATTTCAGGGCATTCTTCCTCCTTGACAGAACCCTGTATTTCATAGTGGATTCCATTTCAGGTGGAATTTACAGCATCCTAGTAGAAAATAATATTCCTTTTTCCCCACAGCCATTTTCATCTCTTTCACTTACCTGACAGCCTTAAACATTTTCATTTAACTATTTTCGGCACAGATCTTTTGGGGCCCATCTTGCGCTGCAGGGAAATGCAACAGCTCCATTTAAATCCTGAGGAGAATATATATATATCTAAATGATTTTTTTTTCCTCAAGAAGTGTTAACACGTACTTGGCTGCTGAATGACCCTGAGCGTCCTCAGCAACATAGCAGAAGACTGTTTTTCCCCCATTTTGAAAGAAAGAAAGCTTTTTTTGTTTTTCTAATGAAGAAAATAAAAAAAAAATCCAGTTGCCAGTTCTTTTAACACATTGGCACATTATTTCAACTTGACGGGTACATTTGCTATCTCCCGAGGGGGCACAAACGTTAGGAACTTTGCGTCAAAGAATGTCAGTGGTGGCTAGGCATACCCAATTCTTAGGCCTCCAGACTTCATTTCATCTGCAAATGTTTACAGCTTATAATTATTGATGTTAATTTACTGAGTGACGGTACACTTTCTGCCCCAAAGTCATCCATTTGGCATATTAATCCATCGATGCCCAGACCAACGGTTTTGATTAGATGGGTTATAATATTAAAGGAGATCTCTCACTTTCGCTTCATTTCATCACTGTGTCATACATGATTTTGAACACACACAAAAATGGTGTTCTTTGAATATTTATTCTAATATGATGAATACAGCCTGAATTATACACGAGGCCTTAACACAGTTGGTAGAGTTTAAGCAGTGCTGCAATGTCAAATTACCAGAGCTCTCGCTATAGTGGGAAACAATGCTCCCTCTAAGCTGTGGGGGTCTTGTGAGCAAAAATTCTACTTTTGTGAGCTACTGGCATTAAAGTTGTGAATGAGCAATTTGGCTACTGCATAAATGAGTTTGCTCTGGAGCCATCCTTCCTGAGCTAAGACAAAAATGTGTGAGCCAGAGGCTAAAAAACCGTGAGCTAGCTCACATTAACTCAGCTTAGAGGGAACACTGGTGGAAGACCTCCTGCCTCCCCAACTCTGGTCCCTCACTATGGTTGCCAACCTCCAGGTGGGGTGGGGCTGTGGATCTCCTGGAATTAGAACTAATCTCCAGGTGACAGAAATCAGTTCCACTGGAGAAAATGGTTGCTTTGGAGAATGGACTCTATGGCATTTTACTCTGCTGAGGTCCTGCCTCTCTGCAAACCCGTCTCCTCTGGCTCCACCCCAAAAATCTCCAGGTATTTCCCAACCCAAAGTTGGCAACACTATTCATCACCGTTGCCCAGAGCAGTAGAAGGAGAAAATAAGGTTAAAATTACTGTCATGGCATCACCACCACATCACTTCCAGTCATGTAACCAGAAGTGATGTTGCATGTCTCCATGATGCTCTAGCAATCCCCACAAACTCTATAATACAAACACAGAGTTTGGGTGAATTGCTAACATACTGTGCAATGCACCTACCTCCAGAGTCCTACCTCCGATCTGGCAGGGGGCTCCCGGGTCCTTGTCAGGATCTTCTGCTGCTGGCCGGCTGACCAGTGGCTGATTGGAGCCCCCGAAATCAGGGAACACCCCCCCTGCCCGAACCGGGGGGGTGGCAACCCCAGCAATGCATGTCTTCTTTAACTGACAAAAAGCTCTTTAGGGTCTTCAGGCACCAACTTTACCTCCATCCCTTGAGAAGCAACAGCTGCCCATTTCCACACATCATGCATGTGCATGTTACATGCTGTCAAGTCACTTCCAACTTCTGCTGACCCTATGAATTCATGTCCTCCAAGACGTTCTGTCATTAACAGCCTTGCTCAGGTCTTACAGACTGAGGACCTTGCTTTCCTTGAGTGAGTCACTCCATCTCATGATGGGTCTTCCTCTTTTCCTTCAGACTTCGACTTTTCCTAGCTTTATTGTCTTCTCCAGTGACTCCTGCCTTCTCATAATGTGACCAAATACAATAGCCTCCGTTTAGTCATTTTAGCTTCTAGGGAGAGTTCAGGCGTGATTTGATCTAGAACCCACCTGTTTGTCTCTTTGGCAGTCCCAATGTAGCCATGAAACTCTCCTGCAACACTACATTTGGAATGAATCAACTTTCTTCTTGTCAGCTTTCTTCATAGTCCAACTTTCACACCTATATGTAGTAACGGGGAACACTATGGCATGCATCAACTTTATTTTGATTGGCAATAGTCCTGTATTAAAGGGATAGGCATCTTGGCAACCCAGGAAGATATACATCTAAACATTACTGATAGTTGACAGGTTGATTAATAATCCATTAAGTCACTGCAACCCAACATAATTGTGAGTCCTTTATTAGGAAGCGTCACTGGGTGTTTATTAATTGCTACAGCAAAGTTGTTCTGCTGGGAAAAGGTGGGACGGCGCACAGCAAACGCGCTTGAGGCAAGAATATTTGGGAAAAGATACAACTGCTTTTATTGGGGTAGGTTCTCATCCACCGTTGCAGAAAGGAGACAGAAGCCTAATCTAAAAGAATACTTTTCCCTATAACACCCAGCTGGCTTGGGGTGATTGTGAGATTGATTTGGTCAGGCATATTAAAAGTATATCAATGTGGCCTCTTGCAGGAGAGACCCACAGAGGCGTCTTGCCTCTTGCAAGACCAGGAGAGAGAAAGGAACACAAAGGCAAAGGAAGAGAAGGAGTTCAGACAGAGGGTGATTCTGCATTGGCTTTTCCCTCCGCTGTTTTACCAAAGCCAACTTGGAACAGAAATTCCCCTCTGCGTTGCATGCCGCTTTCACTTTCTTTGATCATCGGGTTTTATGGTACCTTCTGCATAGATTTATGGCTGTTCAGGGGTGACTTTGCAGTCAGTATGGCATTGCCCCCGGGGTATTTGAGGCTGATGCTGCATTCGCTTTTCCCTCCATTGTTTTACCAAACCCACATTGGAACAGAAAAGGTGCAGCTCAAAACCACATTCAGATACCTCAGGTTGCAGAGCCTGTCTTAGCCTGTTTTTCCTCTGTACATTGGACACTTGTAGGGTTGCCAGCTCCAGGTTGGGAAATACCTGGAGATTTTTTTGGGGGGTGGAACCTGCGGAGGGACTTCAGTGGGTTATAAAGCCATACAGTCCACCTTCTAAAGCAGCCATTTTCTCCAGGTGAACTGATACCTGTTGCCTAGAGACCAGTTGTAATCCCAGGAGCTTTCTGGCCACTCCCTGGAGGCTGGCAACCCTACACTAGAGTAGTCTACTCAGTAGGACTATGGAGAAAGGGAAAGGGCAGGAATGCAAGCTGGTCTGATCCTGGTAGCAACAATGCTTTCTATTTGTAGGAAGCTTTCCTGAGAAGTTTACCTCCTTTATGATTAAGTGCTCCAAGAGAGAAGGAGGAGTCATCTTTACCTTTTTATTTCTAATTAAAATCTGGTAATGAGATTTAATCTCATCCATGGCAACAAGCCCCCCCCCCCCCATCCTCCGGTCAATTAATACTCTGCTGTTATTGTTAATTTGCTGTGTGTATTTAAACTTGACGTCCCAGTATGCTGTCTCCTGAACTCTTTCCAAGGTCTCATTTCCTGAGAAGGTGAAAGAAGAAGGCAATGCAAAGGAGTTTATAGAAGGCTGATGAGCTTCGCTTATTAATTTACTTAATTACATGCTGGCCTTTTAAAAGCTCATAGATACAGTTTTTAAAGGGAATCAATATAGTATAAAAGACAGTGTAAAGGTTGCTAGAATTGCCAACGGGCCTGGAGAAAAACGTCTGATCCTGTTAATAAAAGCTTAATGTGTGGAAATGGGCAAATGAAGAAGGGGAAGAGATTGGATTTATACCCCTCCCTTCACTCAGAGTCTCAGAGCGGCTTACAGTCTCCTTTCCCTTCCCCTCCCCACAAAAGACACCCTGTGAGGTAGGTGGGGCTGAGAGACAAACTGACAACTCCTGATAAATAACATCCCCTTAAACTTCTATTAAAGGGACAGGACATTTTTTCCTCCAAGCAGCTGGCAACCTCCGTTAACCCCTATGTAAACAACCTGTGGAAGAACGCTGGGATACAAATGTCAGGAATAACCATTTTTTAAACCCTCCATTCCCAGAAATCCCTAGCCTCATTTTATTTCTTCAGTAGGGATGCACAAACTTCTCAATGTCATATCCCTAGGGTTTGAAAAGAAAGCAAGAAACTGTGACAAACCAACATGTTAGAGAGCCAGTTTGCTGTAGTGGTTAAGAGTGCGGACTCTAATCTAGAAGAACCGGGCTTGATTCCCCACTCCTCCACATGCAGCTGCTGGTGTGACTTTGGGTTAGTTACAAGTTCTTTCAGAGCTGTTCCCTCACAAGCAGTCCTCAAAAGAGATCTCTCAGCCCAACCTATCTCACAGGGTGTCTGTTGCGGGAAGGGGAAGGGAAAGGAGATTGTAAACCACTTTGAAAATGTTTTCCCACTAGCCGCTGCTCCATCCTCGCTCTTCCTTTCCCCCCGATTCTACGTGTCAGTTTCCCACTACTTGCTGCACGGCTACATTTTGCCCCGCAGCTTCACCCGATTCCCGCCCCCCCCCAATCTTCTCAGTCCTCAAAAAACAGGATCAAGAAGATTTGGGGAAAATTGGGTGAAGCTGCAGGGCAAAATGTGGCCATGCCGCAAATAGCGGGAAATTGACACGTAGAATCGGGGGGGGAAGGAAGAGCAAGGACAACGGAGCAGCGGCTAGTGGGAAATCGGTCTGAGACTCCAGGTAGTGAAATCCAATCCTCCTCCTCCTCCTTCTTCCTAATAAAGATTTGTAAAATTAAGTATTCTGTATTATTTTCTCAAAGACTCATCATAAATTGTATTTTTTCAATATGTCATTGCAGGATCATACTTGTCATATTATATCTCAATATACCATCCAAGAATCATCACTATACAATTACAGAGATATGAAATTCTATATAAAACTATTTAGCATTTGAAGGTATTGCTCTTAGGGTTAATGCCTAGGATGCTGTACCAACTACTGAAATCTGAAGGTTAGGTCTGTTTTAGAAGAGGAGTGTTAATACAGTGATTAATTATCAGAATACTGAGTGAGAAGGTTTGCTGAGAAGTGACTGAGACATTTACAGAGTCGACAACCCTAAGAGCAGTCCTTTTTCTGAAGAAGAAACAAAGATTTTGGATCAATTCCTGGACCTGGGACTAGAATTTTTTGACTGAAAAAAACCCTGTGTTTGAAGTTGTTACACCGTGGAATGTTGATGTGTCTCTCATATATATGGAAGTATGCCCTTCAAACGCTAAATAGTTTTGTCCTTTGAAATGGAAATTTAACTATTGAGTGTGAGTATAATTGTATTTCTAATGTTTGGCAAATAGTATGTATTTTTTGCATTTGAGATTTGATAGGTTTTTTTATATTTATACATTTCGAAAATAGTTTGATGTTATAGTTTCGTATTGTCCCGACCTTGAAGCTAATGGTGAAATGGGCACTCCAAGTCCACTGCTCGTTGCTGGGACTGAACTTGGATTAATGATTTATCAAACGTCTGGCTGAGAAATTGAGGACTGGATCCCAACAGAGAATTCTCATGATACTTTGGTATGAGCCAAAACTCAAGCTGGAACGGCTTTAGAAACAACTGATTTTGATAACTGACTACCAAGGGCTTTGCTTTGTTGACACCTTTAACTATATTGTACTGATTGACTATAACTGTCTATTTAATAGAAATGAGGATTGCAGTAGTGATTTGGTTGCAGTTGTTTTTCTTGGATTGTATATCTTCTTTTCACAACTTTCTCTTCTGTTTGCTAATCTCCAGGTGGGGCCTGGAGATCTCCTGGAATTACAACAGAGACTTCTTGACACAGACTTGGTGGCTATGTCAGAAGGATCAACCCTCTCTTCTACCAAGGGATTTGCAGACTCTTTAGAGGACTCCTTAGAGCCCCTCCCAGGTGTCTCCCGACTCCAGTTTGAGAAATGCTGATAAAAGGTCAGTGATGCCAAATCTTCCTGATCAAAACATCTTACAGGCTGGAGACAGGGTTGCCACCCTCCAGGTGGCACCTGCAGATCTCCCACTATTACAAGTGATCTCCAGATGACCAGGATCAGTTCCCCTGGAGAAAATGGCTGCTCCTTTGGAGGATGGGCTCTGTGGCATTCTACCCTGATAAGGTCCCTCCCCTCCCCAAACCCCACCCTCCCCAGGCTCCACCCACAAACCCTCCAGGTATTTCCCAACCCAGAGTTGGCAACCCTAGCTGGAGGAATTTGGCCATAGCAGCTGAGCAGGGTAAATGCTTATGCTTTTCACAGTGGAGGGAAGCAAATGGGAGGGGGAGGAGTATTTGTACAGGGAGTGATGCTAGTTAATTATTTGATTTGATTTTATTATACATGTCCTGGAGTGAGGCCAGGCAGCAACATGTATAAGTGGCAGCAAATTAGTTAATAGGATAAAAAAACCCAGTCTTGATTGTGCAACCTGGAAATTCTAATTGCTTTGGAAGTATTTATTCTTCAATTCCTTGATTATTGCTCTGAAGTTTGGCATAAAGCAGTATAGAAGTGTTTGTAGATATAATAAGGAAATCCAATATGGGGCGTCACTTGTGGTCTTTAGCTAAGATCATTGTGAAAGCCATTCCTTCAGATGCTTAGAATCCTGCGGAAGTGTTATTCACTTCGTCAGTTTTCCTACAATAATAGCAACAAGCCTCCTCAAAAGCAGATCCCATTATGTTCAATGGGACTTCTTCCCAGGTAAGTGCTCATAGGATTGCAAACGAAAACACTGGAGGTAGTGGACCTTACTTCTGAGTAAAGATGTTTAGTATAATGGTGCTCATTTTGCTTCTTTTCACTGAAAAAATGGTTAAGATGCTGAACTGCAGGCTGTGGAAGGTCAGTAGTTCAGCAGTTTGAGACCCAGGTGCTGCATGATGGAGTGAGCTCCCGTCTCTAATTCCAGCTCCTGCCAACCTAGCAGTTCGAAAGCAAGACATTGCAAGTAGATAAATAGGTACCACTTCGGTGGGAAGGTAACAGTGTTCTGTGCACCTCGGCATCTAGTCATACCGGCCACATGACCATGGAAATGTCTTCGGACAGCGCTGGCTCTTTGGCTTTGAAACAGAGAAGAGCACCGCAACCCTAGAGTCGGATTCGACTGGCTTTCGAGCAAGGGAACCTTTACCTTTACCTTTTTATTAAGATTCTATAATAAATACGCTAGAAGCAGATGTTGTGTGCTAGCATAGGTGAACTTTGATTAGCACAATCTATTAGCATGTATGATGATTGAATTCTCTTGCTCGAATAGGGTATTTTATTTTATTAGTGATTTCTATTTGGACTAACAGGCTATTAAGGGATCAATAAAATCTCTGGAGCCAAACAAAGAAATGTGGTTTTCAACATTCATAATCTTCACAGATGTCTTATATGTTTGTGATTACTGAAGGTTTTATATAATGTTTATATATAATGAATACTAGTGTGACATAGTGGTTGATTTATCAGATGAAGAGATCCAGGTTCAGATCCCAGCTCTGCTATGAAGCTCCCAGGATGACTTTGTCTAGCGCCTTTCTCTCAGGCTAACCTGCCTCACAGCCGGTTGTTGGGAGGATAACATGGGGCCGGTTAACCTTCAGCCCGGCCTCTGAGAAAACTTACTCATATTGCATTGGGGTAGATTTCCTTGCCAAACCAAATGTCTTGTTATCTGAAGGTAATAATGACCCATAAAGGTTTTCCTTTGTGGTTGTCATGAAGGACTGTATCTCTCCAGAGCACTTAAAAACAGTTCCGTGGAATAAATGTATGTGGTAGAGGAAAAATGTCCAAACAGTATATACCCCCCCCCCAAAAAAAACAACAACAACAACCAATGAGGTGGGTTTTTTACCCCATGGGGTGGAAAAATACCCCAATGGCAAAATGCATAGATTATCTGAGGTTTATAATCTGCACACATGCTTTTTAAAATAGACAGTAATTTATAAGTGGTAGGTGGCTGTATGTTGGGGACACTGCTTACTGTACAGGTGACAAAGTCCTAACAGGAATATGAATGGCCTTGTGAAGAAGATCTGAAGATCACTCTACAGGGGGACAGCTGAAGGACTGGTGGTTAGGGTAGCTAGATTAGGGAGATTGCCCACAATTTCAAATTCTGTCCTTGCTGTCTCCTGATTGACTCTTCTGGAGATTTCCTGCTTCTGCAGAACTCCCTTCTTCTTGTTCTTGTTCCTCTCACAGCAGTTAGGTTAGACCGTTCAGGTTCTCTCTCTTCTATGTTCTATAACAGTTTGTTCATCTTTAATAAACCTGCTTATTTTTCTCTAAGCAGTCAGTGCTCCACTTCCTTTGCATTACTTAAACTCTGCCAGCAAAATGCTCTAGAGTGGCTTTTCTCTGAATTTTTACCAAGGAAGTAAAAACTGGGCCACTCGTTCATCCCAATAGTGTTTTCAGGGTTAAAATCATGTACGCTGCTTCAAGCTGCTTGCAGAATAGGTGGGATAAAATATAAATAAAAGTGCTACTCTGAGCTTCTTTGAGAATGGGTAAAAGAAAAGAAAAAAAACGTGGTAAATGAGGTATTTATAGTAAAGGGCACATAACACCTGAAAACACAGCAGGATACCTGTTTGTGTTAAACAGTTCCAACTTTGTATCTAACTGATTAGTACATGATTGCAAGAAGATGCCACCTCTGTCCTGTCTGTTAAAGAGCCCAGCTCTATGAACAGAATTTAAGCTAATAAACAAATAGCATAAACTCGTACAGCCCTTTATGTGACTAATAAGACTTGGGCTGAGGGCAGAGCTGAGAAGACCCCGGGAAATCTGTGACCAGACGTCCTACTTACAAAACATTAAAAGCAGCTATGGAGGGGGGAAGAATCAGATCAGACCAGGCCATGATGCCGGGTGGGGCCTGGAGATCTCCCACTATTATTATTATTAATCTCCAGACTACAGGACATGGCTGCTTTGGACTCTATGGCATTGTACCCTGCTGAGGTCCCTCCCCTCCACAAACCCCGCCCTCCCCAGGCTCCACCCCCTCCCCCAAATCTCCAGGTATTTCCCAACTCAGAGAGGGCAATTCTAAGAGGGACTGACTCTTAACTTTTTCCTCCACAAATGGCCTGTAAAACAGGGACGCTGGGAAATTTCTCGGGTTCAGCTCTGTTGATTGTCTGCAGGTCCTTAAGGAATTCTATAAAACAGTTCTTGAGCATAAGGTAGACTCACTGTACATAAAGGTTTCAGTAGAAGGGCTAGATTCAAGTGCAGTAGCACTGCAGAGACCAACAGACTCTGTAGATAAAATTCCCATTGGGGGAAAAAATAGCTTCTAAAATTACCTCCTGGAACCTCCCATCAGGAAAGAGATGAACTACCATGACACGTTGTTCACAGAATCCACACTGCTGTCAGATGGCCATCTAGCCTCTGTTTGAAAACCTCCCAAGAAGGAGAGCCCACCACCTCCTGAGGAAGCCTTTTCCACTGAGGAACCACTCTGTCAGGAAGTTCTTCCTAATGTTTAGCTGAAAACTCTTCTGATTTAATTTCAACCCATTGGTTCCGGGGCAACAGCAAACAACTCCGCACAGCCCTTCAAGTACTTGAAGATGGTTTATCATGTCTCCAGGCCCCTCACCATCTTCATTGCCCTCCTCCAGACACATTCCAGCTTAGCTATATCCTTCTTAAATTGTGGTGCCCAAAACTGAACACAATGCTCTAGATGAGGTCTAACCAGAGGAGAGTAGAATCTTTTCTAGCTCCTTCATGGCTGCCCTTCCCAGTCTCAGTCTCCTTCTGGTTTCCTGAGTGCAGTCTCCCTTTGGTTTGATGGTGGAGCCAAGAAATAGAAAATCTTGAACAATTTCCATTTCTCTAAGCCACATGGCTCAAGGCAAAATGAGAAACAGTGGCTTTTTTTCTCACTTCCAGTGGATTATTAAACCACGGTTTGATGCATCATAAGCAAGAAATAAACTAGATCATGTCATTTGTTAGATTTGGCTGTCACTACAAATTGTTGTTTGTTTGTTTCACCCTGTGGAGGAAGTTCCAAAGTTTTGGTGCCATGACTGAGGAGGCCCTTTCTTGGGTTGCCATCCGCCTAACCTTGGCGCAGATTTATTATACATAGTTTTGATTTTTATTCATTCTCGAACTGTGCAGAGAGCTGTCTAGGGAAACAAGGAGTGACTCGGTATCAGAGATTTTTAATGACTTTGAATCTTTTTCAGATTAAGGCTTCTTGTTTTCCATTCATTTTATGGCCTGTTTCATATTTTTTATCATTACTCCCTGGCACTGTCAAAGGATTATTTTTGGTTTTGCTTGAGATGATCAGTTCGCATGTAGCCTCCCTCTGTATATTTGATTATTATCTCTCCATGTGGTAGCTAACTGCCAACATTGAGTTAGATCACCCAGTCATTCCTTTGGCCTGAGGTTTCCAGAAGGACAGATATATAACAGTAACAGTCGTCGCTTTTGACTTCCTGAATCCATCAATTCATTTCAAGCGCTGACTTCAGAGACGATGTCCTTTCTCTTCCTGCAAAGATGCCTGGCTCTCTAGCCCCTCACACTGCTGCTTGGCTTATATTTACATGGGTCATTTCCAATGTTCCCACTAAACTGTGGAGTTTTGTGAGCAAAAATTCCACTTTGTGAGCTACTGGCAGTAAAGTTGTGAGCCAGCAATTTGGTTACTGCATAAATTAGTTTGTTCTGGAGCCATCCCTTCTTGAGCTAAGACAAAAATGTGTGAGCCAGAGGCTAAAAAACTGTGAGCCAGCTCACACTAACTCAGCTTAGAGGGAACACTGGTCATTTCTATTTTAGCATTTTGGAGATCATGTAACTGTGCACACCACCACAGAGTGTGTGTTTAGGATGGTTTGGAACCCAAAGAGCAAAGCTGCAGACATCGGATGAATCGCCACCACATTCTCTTTTTACTGCAATTCCAAGGCTTTTAAATATGTGCAGTGGCAAAAAAATGAGCAACAGGAAAAATGTGCCTTTCCAGGGTTAAAAAAAAGGTGCAATTCCAAAAGAACATTTCTGCAGTTCAGCAATTCAAGTCTTCTGCATTAATGCTGTCTAGTTCCCAATTCTGAGGTTTTTCTCCCACTCTAGGTAAACTTCTTAATATTACTGAAAGTGACTCTAAGCAACAGATCACATGCGCACAGACACCAGGTAAATGCACAGGTTTGTTGTAGTGTCACACTCTAGGTACACAAATGATGATCACATACCACTGTGAAGTTCCAGATTTTACATTTACAAAGCCACCTGTCTCTCCCCATCCATAATCCATCCCTAGAATCAGGAACAGTTTGTGATGGAATGCAGATATTTGCAACCCATTCATGCAAAAATGGAAGTGTTGTGCCATTGGCACTTTGGTGGAGCCAACCCGTCATTCCTACCCTGCCTTTCATTCTCAGAAGATCCTCATGGATCCTCAAGAAAATTAGACTGTTGATAAATTTCAAAGTACTTGAGGTGCCTTTGGGGGAATATTTTGTACAGCTGCAATCCTTGCTCCTTTCCTGTATCATCTAACCACGACTTAAGTAATCACATAAGAACATAAGAACATAAGAGAAGCCAATGCTGAATCAGGCCAATGGCCCATCTAGTCCAACACTCTGTCACACAGCGGCCAAAATATACCACGTGCCATCAGGAGGTCCAGCAGTGGGGCCAGGACACTAGAAGCCCTCCCACTGCTGCCTCCTCCAGCACCAACATTTGCTGTCATCCTGACAGCTCTCTCCCCTACACATCTTCTGTCTTTTCTCTGCTTGAGGGCTTCTTTTGCTTGTATGTGTTGAGCGCCATCAAGTCCCTTCTGACTTATTGTGACCTTATGAATTAATGACTTTTCCTTTAACAACCTTGCTCAGGTCTTGCAAACTGAGGGCCATGGCTTCCTTGACTGAGTCATTCCTTGACTGAGTCATTCCATCTCATGTGGGATCTGCCTCTTTTCTTGCTGCCTTCGACTTTTCCTAGCATTGTTGTCTTTTCCAGTGACTCTTTGTCTTCTCATAATGTGACCAAAGTACAATAGCCTCGATGTAGTCATTTTAGCTTATAGGGAAGAGTTCAAGCTTGATTTAATCTAGAACCCACTTATTTTTCTTTCTGGTGGTCCACAGTATCCATAAAACTCTCCTCCAGTACCACATTTCAAATTAATCTACTTTCTTCCTGCCAATTTTCCTCACTGTCCAACTTTCACACCCATAGGTATGAATGGGGAATATAATGGTATGAATCATCTTGATCTTGGTCATCAGCAACCCATCCTTATACTTCAGGATCTTTTGTAGCTCATTCATGGCTGCCTTTCCCAGTCTCAATCTCCTTCTGTCTTCTTGGCGTTGAAGTGAGCAGCTCAGCATGCCTGGCCATTGGGGGGTGCTGCATCACTCCTAAATGTGTACAGGTGTTATCTTCTTGAATGGGATGCCTCTCTTTGTCTTGACCTGGGAGCTGCCCTCTGACCCCTCCTCTCTCACACTCACTTTGTTCTCTCTCTCTACATGGCCTTCCATGTCTGTGCAGGTCTCTCCTGTAGAGACAATGCCCTCATAGTCCCACACACATGATGCCAGACAAGCTGACCATTTGTGATAGGGAAAGCACTCTTTCGATTAGGTTTTTCTCTGCTTTCAACTGCAACCTGGATGTGAACTGGATCTACCTGAATAAATAAGTTTACCCTTTTTTTTTTGCAATATACTTCTTGAGAGATTTATTTAGTACACTCAATATCACGCTTCCATGACTGGCCAAAACTGCTATATTAACCAAATATCCTGATACTGGATTGTAGTTTCCCTTTTGGTTGATGATTGAGGCAAAGAATCCAAAATCTGTAACAAATTTCAGTTTCTTCATCATCAGCCTTAAAGTTGTGTAATTCCCCAGTAGTCATTACTTTTGTCTTCTTGATGTTAAGCTGTAATCCTGCTTTGACACTTTATTCTTTAACTTTCATCAGTAGTTGTTTCAGGTCTTTACTGTTTTCTGCCAGTAATGTGGTGTCCAGTGTTCCCTCTAAGCTGAGTTAGTGTGAGCTAGCTCACAATTTTTTAGCCTCCAGCTCACACAATTTTGTCTTAGCTCAGGAAGGACGGCTCCAAAGCAAACTAATTTATGCAGCAGTCAAATCGCTTGCTCACAACTTTCATGCCAGTAGCTCACAAAGTAGAATTTTTGCTCACAAGGCTCCACAGCTTAGAGGGAACATTGGTGGTGTCACCTGCCTATCTCAAATTGTTAATGTTCCTTCAACTAATTTTCATTCCACCTTCATCTAAAACTTATCCAGCTTTCCTTATGATATATTTGGCATACTGATTGAACAGACAGGGAGATCAAATACACCCTTGTCTGACACCTTTGCCGGTTGGAAACCATTCTGTTTCTCCATATTCTCTAGCCTCTTGTTTTGAGTACAGGTTGCACATTAAAACAATCAGGTGTTGTGGCACACCCATTTCTTTTAAAACCAACTTTTACTTATCTGTTCTGAAAAAAGGGGGGATCATGTCTGCAACCTGTTTGTAAACTATGGTAAAGGAAAAACTGATTACTGTTTGGAAGCAGAACTGTAGAGATCCAGCATTCTTTGAATATTATCTTCCTGCCTTTCTCTTGGTTGCTCAAGGGCTTGGGGAAAAAATGGTCTGTCTGCTGAAAACACAGTGAGTACCTTTCCACAGCATACTCCTTTCTTGAATTATGTACAGTGAGTGCACCTTAAAAGGTGGATCAGAGTGATATTTCAGTGTTTGACAAAGCGCATACCTATGAGACACTGTATATTAAATCCATGTGCAAGACTATGGAGTGTACACAGAGGGTTTTAAATATATACCCAGTTTAACTTGCCATATGGATGTGTTGTTTTGGAAAAAAAATATTTATAAAATGGTTTTTCCAAATGTTTAATCTACAGCAGATGCGCCTTGCATTCATCTGTTTGGGTTGGCATTCACTGCAGGAGATTTGATTAATCATACAGACCTCCTGTAGCAGAGGAAACAAAGGCTATTATAGGATTCATCTGTTTATGACTAAACAGTAAAAAAAAATAGAATCCCGACTTGGTGAAATAAGCAGTCTCTCTCCGAAAGCTTTGTGAAAATGGAGAAGCCACATGTCATTTTTCATCTCCTGGTTCTGGAAACTTGCCCTTCATTCTTCTGTTGCAACTCAGGAGCAAAGGGCTGCATTTATCATGCAAAAAAATGTTTTAAAAGTGATGGAGATGCTTTTCAGTCTATCGAGTTTAATTGCATGGGAGTCACTTAACTCTTGTTCAGAGCTGGCTCCGTAATGAGGTGAGGGGGGAAGGAGAGACGGTGTGGTGTAGTAGCTGGAGTGTCAGACTAAAACCAGGAAGACCCAGGTTCAAATCCCCATGCATCTGAAAAAAGAAGCATACATACACCTTTGGACAACTCCAACACATGCCTGTCAACTAAAGATATATAAAAGTGACCAATATTATGCTGAATTACTTGAAGAACTGCCTTCTCGGGTATCTTGATTCTATGGTCGGGGTGATGCTTTAACATGTGAGTGACTGCCAGTGTTCCCTCTAAGCTGCGTTAGTGCGAGCTAGCTCACAGTTTTTTAGCCTCCAGCTCACAGATTTTTGTCTTAGCTCAGGAAGGAGGGCTCCAGAGCAAATGAATTTATGCAGTAGCCAAATTGCTCACTCACAACTCTAAGGCCAGTAGCTCACAAAACAGGGTTTTTTGCTCACAAGACTCCACGGCTTAGAGGGAGCATTGGTGACTGCCTACAGAATTTCAACAGACAGCCACGCTTGAAGAGCCTGTTCGGTAGCAGCACGAAGACCAAGGAGTGCCCTTTCCCATGAGGCACAGCCAGTTTCTTTTAATGGTTAGGAGGCTAGTAAAAATACAGTTTAATAAATTAATAATGTATTAGTAAATCCAGATACGTTTCCCCTCAAGCCAATATCTAGTAAGTTTTTAAAGCATTCTTCAACATGTCCATTGTTTATCAGACATTTCTGCCTTCATATTTGTTTCCTATGTCACTTTTATTTCAAGCTTTAGCACTTAAGCTACAGAGAGACCTTCAGTCAGAGGCTTGGCTGGCCCAGGGGGAGGGGGGAGGCCATCAGCCCACTGGGAAGAGTCCAGGTGCTCTGCAGGTGAGGTAAGTTAGGCCGTGGAACTGGCCCAAGGACACCAAAAGAGTTTTCTTGGCACAATGGGGATCTGAGATCCTAGCCTGAAACTCTAATCACTACACCACGCTGTAGTGGCTGCTGTTGAACATTAGTAAGCAGCCAGACCTAAGTCAGTCAGGCAAGTCACGTGGTATCAAGTCACCCCAAAGAGTCCTCCCTCAAAGGCCAAAATAGTCCTGAAAAGACCAGTGACTGCCCATGGAGCAGGCAGCGGCATTTGCCTGCCCCCCCCCCATCTTCTTGCATGAAACACAGGTGGGGCGAGCCAATCATGGTGCAGCACAGGAGCACTGGTCAACCAAGGGTGAGCTCACTGGCCAGGTCTGGCAGCAGCCGCCCTCCATGCTCAGTTTGGCCCAGCGCAAGCTCAAGGTAGGATGGAGCTGCATTCCTGGGTGAGGACCAGCCACGTGAAGTCTATTGGTGGCAGCGGTGGCGGCGGCTGAACTCCTGAGCAGGACTCGAGGACCAGAGGGAGCATTGTTAAGGAGGAGGGCAAGGTTGGAGGGACCCAGGGGAAAGAAGTGATGGGGGATTTATTCCAATGGGGGGGGAGGGTCGGTTGTACTGCCCGGCCGGCTTTCCCTGCATGGTGGCTTCACTTATCGGGAGCATCCCTCGGCAGATCCTCATTCCGGGGCCCTCCTGGCCTCTCCTCGGGCTACGGCTTACCCAGGGGCTTTGGGCTGCCACATGCGGCCCACAGGCCTCACCTGCGTCCGTCTGGTTGCTGGCGCCCCTGCCCTGCTGGCCAGGGAGGCCGCCGGGTGGGTGGAGTGGCTGGGGCCTTCAGTGTCGGGACTGAGTTTCAGGGCCCGCTCGCTGTGCAGGTGCACAGGCTGCGGCCTCCACGTGTCTTTCTGGCTGTCGGCACCCCTGCCCTGCTGGTCTGGGAGGCTGCCAGGCAGGTGAGATCGCTGGGGCCTCGCACAGCAAGCCAGGGTGTTCCTCCATGCGTCACCAGCAGAACAGGAGCTGTTGGGTGCTGGCACCTGTTCCCCCCTCCCATCCTTGTGCGAGGCTTGCCCTATGCAGGACTGCATGGTGGCAGCGGCGGCACTGGCTTGCTCCCCTCTACGTCTATCTACACAATGCTGTTCGTCCCCCTCAGCCTCGTGTGAGGCTTGCCCAAGGGAGGCCACCGAGCAGCATGCCTGCTGGCTCACCTCCCTGTCCATTCAGGCACCGGCGCCCATTTCCCCTCCCTCCACAGCTTCGCGCAATGCAGGCATTGTGGAGCAGACGGCGGTGGATGTGCCTGCTTGCTCCCTGCCCCGGCCATCTGGGCACTCGCCTGAGGGTGCCTGGCCACCTGCCCCATCCCATTTAGGCATTTTGTGTGTCCCCCCATGGCGCCATTGCTTCTGTGGGAGAGGGGCCCTCCATGGGGGCATTCAGCAGGCCTCAGCCGGGGTGAGGAGGGGGCCGAGGAATGCAAGGTCAGCAGCTTAGCACGTTCTCTCTAAGAAAGGGATCTCAGCCAGGGACCTAGGGAACTGCTACTGGTCTGAGGGGAGGATGCTGCCTGCTGGACCAAGTTTCTGATTCAGTCTAAGGCAGCTTCCATTTTTCTTTTCTTTTCTCCTTTCTTCCCTGTGTATCGGTCCTCTAGGGTAACCGATCCCCAGGAACTTTCCTGAGTAATGTATGGGGCTTTGGCTTATTCAGGGTGAGACAGCATGATGTCCTGATGTTCCACTGGTGGACCTCGTGTCCTGGCCCCACTGGTGGACCTCCTGATGGCGCCTGGTGTTTTTTGTTTGTTTGTTTTTGCCACTGTGTGGCGGAGTGTTGGACTGGATGGGCCATTGGCCTGATCCAGCATTGGCTTCTCTTATGTTCTTATGCTCTTCTGCCGCTCCCTCCACTAACAGCTTCAGGGATCCAATGTTAGGTGCTGGCATCGTGCATTCCTTTACAACACTGGGTTGGGGTGGGACATGGGTCTGTTCATGAATTAGCTAGGGAGGATGATGTGCAGGGGGGATTCCTCTCAGCCAGGGTGGGCTGGGCCTTAGCATTGCTTGGGGAGGGTGCACTTGGTTCTAACATCTCTCCTCATCATTTTCTTTCCAAGCTGTCAAGGACATAGGATGGCAGCTAAGAAGACATCACAGAAGAGGGGCGGCCCAGCTGGAAAGGCACCCAGGCAGGTGCCGCCAACTCTCTCGTCCTCTGAGGACGAGGGTGGTCCCTCCTTGCAAGACCTGGCAGCCCAAATCGAGGCCCTGGAGAGGGCCAAGATGGTGAAGCAGAAGCCAGGCGGCAAGGGAAAGTCAAGGGCAGCCCCCCCTCATAAGCATCCTCGGTCCATGGTGGCTCGTGCACGAGAAAGGCGAGCCTTATATGCCAGATTGGCACAACTACAGGAGTCTGAAGATGAGGAGGATACCCAGATTGGCACAACTACAGGAGTCTGAAGATGAGGAGGATACCCAGGCATTGAGCGGCAGAGCGGGAGCAATACCAGATGACCCGGCAGAGATGGGTGAGTCCTCCAGTACCACAAGAGTGAATCCCACTCTGGCCCCCACAATGCACACCCCCATGGGGGCCTTGGAGGGGTTGGTCCAGGGTCCTTTAGAGGCAGGACTCAATGGAGCGGGGCAGATGTGCCAGGTCCCCGGCCCTTCCCTGGCACCAAGCACTGGTCCTGACATGGGCACATCCTCTGGGGTTGCACCCATACTAAGTGCACTGTCCTGGGCCGCTGGGCAAGCACCGTCATGGGGTGGGGGGCAGAACCCGGCAGCAAACCTTCCTTATGCCTATATGGAGAGGTCTCTCCCGCTAGGGGACCACCTGCTGCCGGCCACAAAAGCAAAGATCTGGGGGGGTGAGTATGTGGACGTGTTCACACTCCTCTTTAGGGATGTGGAGGTGAAGGCAAGTGTGAGGGATGACCCCAGAGAGTTAGAGAAGATAAAGTGGATGCAAATTGACAAGACCTTCGACAACTGGCTTTCGGCTTATAGTGTACCATTTACGTGGGGGTGGTACTGCAAACCTACCCATGCTGTGAAGCAGCCTTAGTAAAATATCAGGACCTCATTCACAGGGCATGTAAAGAATACTCGGGGGCGGCTTGGCTGCGGTATGGTGAGAGGTTCCGCTCTCGGGCGGCCTCGGACCCCTCATTGCCATGGGATCAGGAGCACCAGCAGCTCTGGTCCCAATGCATGGGCCCTGCAGGGGCCATTTCAGGCAGGTATGCAGACAGCGGGCACCTGGTGGCACAGTCGCACATGGGAGCTTTATGGGAGGCTGGTGAGAGGCAGGGGTCTCCACCTTGGCTCATCTGCTGGGGTTTCAATGCCACAGGGAACTGTGCAAGGAAGCTGTGCAAGTTTAAACATACTTGTAGCCTGTGCGGGGGTATGCACCCTGCATCCTCCCGTGATGTGGGTGCCCCTGAGGGAAAGATGCACAGGGGCCAGGACCATTAGGAGGCGCCAGCGGTGAAAGCAAGTCAGCGGGGGGGGATAGTGGGGAACCATGTCAAGACAGGGTGGAAAAATGGGGAACCAGGTCAAGATGGGGGAGGGCTCAGGGGTAGTGCCAGGAATGCCTGGCACCAGGCAGCCTTTCAACTGTGCTTTGATAGGTCATTGGTCATGAGGTGGACCTGAGTGGGCGTGGTTGCCAAAGGGGAGGCATTTGGATGGCTTTGGTGGCCACGGGATGGGGTCTTATCCTGCTGAGGCCAATGGTGGGCCAGGGGAGGACCATGGTGGTGCAGTTCTGATGGCAGTCCCTGGTGCTGGCTGATGTCGTATTGCCTTACAGGAGGTGGCGCAAGGATGGAGGTCACCGGTATGATGGTTGCCAGCTCTGGATGATCGTTGGTTGGCTGGAGCACCGCCCCCCCCAGGTCGTGGTCGTGCATTTCGGCGACAGCGATCTGGGCACTAGGTTGGAAGTCTCCACCCCAGGATCATGACCTTGGGGTCAGATCTTTTCAAGGACACAGTCGGGGTTTACTAGGTCGGTCTTTTGCTTAGCGGATCTGCAAGGGGTTTTCAGGTTGGCAGGAGGGGAGTTAAGCCAAGGCTAACCCCCTCTGTGGCAGAAAAAGCACGGGTTGAGGGGATTTGGAATTGGCAAGCACCCTGAGATATCAGCGATAGGGGGGTCCTCATACTGGGTGCCTATGGGCTGTGCAGTCAGGGTGACTCAGTTGGGGGCCTCTTCGGGGTGGGGGAGCATATGACAAGCCTTAAGGCTTTGCAGCCATGGGCTGGAACGTGCCCTTCCTTCCCCTCTACGCACTGGAGCGCGGGCCGTGATGAGTAAGGTCCGGAAGGATCCTGGACCTGGCTCAGAGCCAGGGTGGGTTTGCCCTGTTAGGAGGCTTGCTATGCAGGTCCAAGGCAACCCGTGCTTTGTATTGGAGCAGATCAGTTTACAAATAAATAAAATTCCCAGTTTAACCCATAATCTGTGTTGTGTTGTGTTTCATTCAAGGGGCAGGCGGGCAAAGGTCTTGTATCCCACTACCTTCTACTGACAAAAACCAAGCCTGTTGTGGTCACCTAGCAACAGCCACTAAGGGCATCTGTTTTTTCAAAGCTGCAGGCACTCACTTCATCATTTTGAGGTTTTATAACCCCCTAGGTTTTATTTTGCTTTTTTAGATTTCAGATTTTTCTGCAAACCTGGGACACTTTTCAGGGTTGTTGAAAAGATCCATCTTGGTCCTTCACGGGTCCAATCTTTGGATTTAAGTATAATCAAATTTAGATTATAACCCCCCCCCCTTTTCTTTTAGATTTCAGATTTTTCTGCAAACCTGGGGTGCTTTTCAGGTTTGCTAACCCTGGACTCGTTTCCACCAACTTCTCCATTTATGGCTCACTTACCTGGTCTGGACCCAGAGTCTGCGGTGGGCAGGAAGTTGACTCCACACTCATCCCCATCGACGGGGGAGCAGGCTGCAGCAGACTTCACTCCACTGCCAGACAACTCCTGGCCAGTGGCTCAGGCCCTGCCTCTGCCCAAGGGCTCAGGGCCAGCCCATGAGACCAGGACAGCTGAAGGGTGGTGATTGGTCAGGGGGGAACAAGAAGGCGGAGTCTAGATGGTGGGAGAGGTATAAAAGAGGGGCTCCAACAACTGGCTATGGAGGTGAAAGAGTAAGCAGACAACCTAGCAAACCTTCTGTTCTTTGGGAGAAAGTGGATGGATAAATGAAGTTGACCTCACCTCCTAACCTCTTTTCTGAAGCTGATGGAGGCTAAGGGCCCTGGACACGGCGGAGAAGGTTGGGAGACCTGGGGTGGCAGCAGAAAGTGCTCAGAGATCCATCTTAGCCTTTCATGGGCCCAATCTCCTATTAGAATATAGATGATACAGGCTACTCTACCATTTCTGGCTTCTGCTTCCTCAGGTCCAGTAGGATTAGATCAGGCCTGACTCTCCAAAGGAAACCCACCTTCTGTATTCCTACAACACACTCGGAACAAAAAAAGATCCAAAATGTAAAGGGGCCAGTAGCTGGACCATCAGCTGAAACCCCTCCCTCAAAAGTCAACTCATCATTTGTGGCAGACGTTCCTGTTTCTATTAGAACCTCATTACGCTCCCCGTTGGATTTACAGCTAAGCAAGTATTTGTGGTGAATCATCCATTCCGTGGCTTTCTCTGCACTCTCTTCTAACAGGACAGGCAGACGACTCAGCAATATCCATCTTTGCATCCCGTTCCCACTCTTGCAACTGTTCCCACAAAGCTGAATTTACAGTGTTTTTCTTTAATTTACGTTGTGGCTTTCAGGTTGGAATAGCTTTTGGTTCTGCTTTGATGAGCCGTAAGTCACACACGCTGTTACATCTGTCTCTTGACATTCACTGTGAAAGAGCCTGGCAGGAACCTCGAAATGGGATTCAAATCATTCTCGTTCAATAAGTGCCTTGAAATCTGCTTCTACTATCGTTGCCAGGTCTCCTGTTATGGCGGAAGACCTCCTGCTGGCACCCCCTGATTCCCGCCTCCGCTCCATTGGCTGACAGGGGAGAAACTGATTCAATCAGCATGAGGTCACTTCTGGGTACCGTGGCATTGCCATTGATTCCTAGAGTGACATAATATCACTTCCGGGTTTTCCCAAAAGTACCCTTATTGCTACAGCATCCCTCCCCATGAAGAAAGATTGAGGCACTGGGGGCTCTTTAGCTTGGAGACATGATCGAGGTTTATAAGATTATGCATGGGATAGAGCAGGTAGAGAAAGAGGTACTTTTCTCGCTTTCTCACAGTACAAGAACTCGTGGGCACTCCATGAAATTGCTGAGTGGTCAGGTTGGAACAGATAAAAGGAAGTACTTCTTCACCCAAAGAGTGATTAATGCATGGAATTCACTGCCACAGGAGGTGGTGGCAGCTACAAGCATGGACAGCTTCAAGAGGGAATTAGATAAACATATGGAGCAGAAGTCCATCAGTGGGTATTAGCCACAAGGTACAGATAAGAATTCTCTGTCTGGGGCAAGGGATGCTCTGTATTCTTGGTTCTTGCGGGGGGGGGCAACAGTGGGAAGGCTTCTAGTGTCCTGGCCCCACTACTGGACCTCCTGATGGCACCTGGTATTTTTGGCCGCTGTGTGACAAGAGTGTTGGACTGGATAGGCTGTTGGCCTGATCCAACACTGGCTTCTCTTCTGTTCTTACATCCCTATACCCCCCAACTTCCTCCAGGTGCCAGCCATTGACTGGCAACCCTAGCTTCAGTTCCATCAAAGAAGGCTGTGTTCAGTACAGATTGAGTTGGAATGCTCATGTTTTAAGACAAATTCCACAGCTACTTTTGAGCCATGACTCGCCAAAGTCCATAAAAGAAGAAGAAGAGTTGAGTTTATATCCCTACTTTCACTTGGAGTCTCGGAGTAGCTTACAATCTCCTTCCCCTCTTCTCCCCACAACAGACACCCTATGGGGTTGGTGGGGTTGAGAGAGCTTTTTCGAGAACTGCTCTTGAGAGAACAGCTCTGAGAGAACTGTGATTGGCCCAAGGTCCTCCAGCTGGCTGCATATGGAGGAGTGGGGAATCAAACACGGTTCTCCAGATTATAGTCCACCACTCTTAACCACTACACCAAACTCATTGTTTAGTAAGGAAGGTAATAATATTTGTGATCAGGTGTAGATAGGTCTCCCTTTCCCACTGAATTTGAACTCCAGTCATTAGGGACCAAGGCTAAAAGCTTCCAAGACTGATACAGCTGATTCCAAGCAGCCTTGTTCCTTGATGGTGGTAATTTCCACACAGGGAGGGGCTTGTGTGATTTCCACATTGCTCGTGCAACTGCAGATCAAGCACAATGGCAACAGGGCTTCCATGTGGCAGGTTTACCTGCAGTTTCTGTGCCTCAGTTCTCCATCACTGACTGCTACCCCCTCCTTGGGCCACCAGGGCTTTTTATTTTTTTTATTTTGGCATTAAAATAACAATAGGTATAACAGGTTCTGTGATTCCCAGCTGTTGTTTTTTTAAAGTAAGTCTCCATCCCATTCTGTTATAAAGATGTGCCTTTCCCCTTATATTGCCACAAGGAAAGGGTCAAGAGACTTACTTATTTTTAAATGAAAGCTGAGAATTCACAGAATTTGTTACATCTATTGTTACACTGATTTGTCAATACAGTAATATTCTAGTACTAATTTCTTTTTTTAAAAAAACAGTGGCAGGGGGAGACAATGGTTGTTGTGGGGACAAGGTCAGGGGAAATTGTAGCCATGGGGGAAGAAGCTCTGAATTTCCCCAACCCACACTGCAGCCGTTCAGGCTTTACACAGCAGTCTTTCTCAAAGCTTCAGAGCAAGGCAGGTTGGAGAAAGTTGGGAGAAAAGGAAGAGAAACCCTGGGAGGTGCACAAATATACCATGGTGCTATGGGGAATCGGGGGGGGGGGGACCATTTCCCAACTTCATTAACAACCACATGGGCAGACAACCACGTGGAAATGGCTGTTGTGGTTCTTCTTCTTCATCATCATCATCATTTTCATCTTTTTTATCTTCATCATCATCATCTTCTTTTTCCTTCCCTTTTCAGGTGGCCAGCCTTGCATACAGAGTGCAGTTTTTCATTCCCATAACTAGAGACCTTCCTGTAACACATATCCTGTTTAGAGATCTCTGCAGGGTTGCCCATATATAATGTTTCTGTTTCACATGTGAATTCCTTGCTGTTAGACAGTGGTGCCAACTTTATTATTAATTCCAGAAATACAAAGGCAAGCTGAGCTGAGAGCGTATATGTTTTTTTTTTTTTTTGGGGGGGGGGCGGCATTAAGCATGATGCAGTAGGCCTCCCTGTTTACTCTCAAGGGATAAAATATTTGCAATTCCCTTACTATGCACTTCTGGTGAAATTCTAAGCAGAGTTAGGCTGTGGTCACACGGCAAACTTATTCCAAATTGTTCCCACTATAGATTTGATCGGGAATATCCCTCTCTGAACTGCTTGCATCATGCGAAGAGGCTCTGGGCACTGTCCAAATAGCCATGCTGCCACTTGGGCAGAACAGCTTGGGGTTTTTTTAAAAAAAAATTGCCTTTGCGCATGCGCATATACACATGGCTGAATCACCGCTCCCACTGGGACTCGCCGTACTCTCTTGTTCTTGTAGGTTCCCCCCTCCCCAATAGCGAACAAAATTAACAGATGATGTACAACTGAGTGCTGAAGTCTATATGTGCGCTTGAATGTTTATACATTGAATTTATTCAGCACAGGATTGCTCATGCGCATAACAACAGAAGCTTGGGGGGGAAACATCGCGAGAAGGATGTTCAGATGACCTAATCACGATCATTGCGAGAGATGGCTGTCCAGATTGGCAAAATCGCAGATTCAAAGCGCAAATATCTGGAAAGTACTTGATTTCCCAGGTGTAGGAAGACTTCAAGGGAACCGGGAGGATTGTGCGAGTGAGCCCACTTCGGTGTGGGAGACAGATTTGGCTGTCTGATCAGCAATTTTAAATGTGAGAGGGAACAGCAGTGAAACTCAATCAAAATGACCATGTGACCACGGCCTTACACTCTTCTAAGATCGAATCTGCATTTGCATTTTTAAATCAGTTGCATGCTGCCGTGATGCTGTTTTTCTCTATGCTTGTTTGAATGTTGTTTGGAGAAGATTCTTTTAAAGCAGTGCAGAGGTGTAACGGCAGTGGAGCCGCCCCGAAAGGACGCTAAACATATGTGGACCTGCGAAAGGATGCTAGCACTGTTGAGGTGTGAAAACGACACCAAATGTGGGCAGCTTATTTGAAGACAGAGTCAAAAGGCTGGGACACTGGTGGGAAAGACAAAGTCTGCTGCCATCTGTGGACTTCGAAGGGAGAGACTGTGCTCTGACATACACATGTGTAGGTGGGTAGGCATCCCCCCTATTCTCCCCACACAGTACCCTGTGACAATGACATCATCAGTTGGTGACAGTTGTTCTTTTCAACTCTGCACTCACTGGTAGCATTTTCTTTCTTTTTAAATCCATTTTCTTTTCCTCAGAATAGTAATGTCAGAGTATAGTTGTTCGAGTACTGGAATAGGCTTGGAGAGAACCAGGTTCAAATCTCTGCTCACGGCAACTCAGTGCATGACTTTGGGCCAGGCATATATATTCGCATTCTCTCTCTCTCTCTCTCTCTCTCTCTCTCTCTGACTAAACAGCAGCCAACTGGATTTGGCTTCATGATGACATCACTGAGGTTAAACTGAGTTACCGCATGTCTGAAATACCAATCACTGTGCAATTCATAAACATCAGGAGGAGGGCAGTGGACACTTTGGCCTCCACTGAAAACCTCCTTTCATGCTACCAAAAAAAAAAAAGTCTGCAAATGAACTTTCTGTGCTCCCTCATACAGAGAGTGCTTGAGCTGCTGCAAAAAAATGAAACAGATCAGAAATGGATCCGGGTATGAAAAACACTGTGGAATTTGCTGCCCATGGATGTAATGACGGTCATTAGCACAGGGGGGCTTTAAAAGGAGGTTAGGCAGATTCATGGAGGAAAGGACCATCAATGGCTTCTAGCTCTGGCTTCTAGTCATATTCAGAGGCAGTAAAATGCTGAATACTTGTTTGTTTCATATCTACCATACCTTTCTCCCCAAAGAGGACCTAAAACTTACTCTATTCTCCTCTCAGTTTGGTATAGTGGTTAGGAGCACAGATTCTAATCTGGGAGAACTGGGTTTGATTCCCCACTCCTCTACATGCAGCTGCTGGTGTGACCTCGGGTCAATCACAAGCTCTTTCAGAGCTGTTCTCTCACAAGCAGTTCTCTCAGAGCTCTCTCAGTCCCACCAACCTCTGTTGTGGGGAGGGGAAGGGAAAGGAGATTGTAAATTATTCTGAGACTTCGAGTGAAAGGTGGGGTATAAATCCAATCTCCTCCTCTTCTGCCACCCTCCTTTTCCTCCTCTTATTTTTATTCTCACAACAATCTTGTGAGGCAAGTTAAACTTAAGTGTGTGTGACTGGCTTAAAGTCACCCAGCAAGTTTAGATGGGAGAGTGGGGATTCGAACCTGGATCTCCCAGATGCCAGTCCAACACTCAAAGCACTACCCTAGACTGGTTCTCAATACGAGTGCTAGGAAGCAGCATCAGAGGAAGGCCTTGGCCTCTATAACCTGTTTGTCGGCCCTCCAAGGGCAACTTGGGCCATGTGTGAAACAGGATGCTGGACTAGATGCTGGACTAGATGGACCATTGATCCCCAGCAGGACTCCTCATATTCTTCTTAAATAAATCCCAAAGATCAGCCATGTTCATCTGGCATGCAGACAAAACAAAAACACTGTGTGCAGAACCGACAAAATAAACAAATAAATGTGAAAAATTATTACTGGGGACTCCGTGTACTTATTGTTAATTATATATGGCGAATCAAATCACTCAAAACAAATTACGCAAACCTACTATCAAGACCTCATTCAAAAAATCCACATAGCACTGAAGGGAAGTATAAAATAGCTCAATGGTAGCTCTATGTAGCTTCCAGTCACAAACACTGTCCTTAAAATGTGTTAGGTGAAGTCCAATTCCCAAGCTCTTCAGATAGTTGCGTTCTCTCTGGATATGCTCAGCAGTAGACGGCAATGTGTAGATCCAGGAACACAACAGTTCCAGCCCCTCCCATCGAGCACAGCAAAGTAAAACAGAAATCCAGCGGCACCTTTAAGACAAACCAAGTTTCTTCCAGCACAACCTTTCGTGACTTAGACGGCCCTCCTTCAAATGCAATCACGAACCCTTACGCTTGAATAAACGGGGCTATTCTTAGAGGCGCCACTTGATTTCTCTTTTATTTTACTCTTAAAGTCGCTGTCCTTGAATGCAGAAGCTGGCCGCTCCTACTCCCATCTTAATAAGTCAGATAAACTTGAAAAAGGACATATTTTGCAAGCTCGATTCCAGCTAGCAGAGGCGGCTTCTGTGGGCTTCTCTCACCCTCTCCCACTCCCATGAAGAGTCCTCCAGACCTGTTAAGAAGAATTAGGGTGTCAAACAGGCTGGCCTGATGCTGGTAATTTGCTGTATATGGGTATTGACAAGGAGATGTCAGTTGTGGTAATTCATGTATTTCAAAGTACATATATCTCAGATTCACGTCAGAGCAAATCTTCCCAGTCAACCATGCGTGAGAGTGGAACTTCTAATGAGGGTCTAGGAAGAGGAATCAGCTGGCTGACATTGCCATCAGATGTCACTCCGTGTGAGGATAACCGATACCTAGGGTTGCCAAGTCCCGTCCCCCCCGTCCCGGCCACAGGCAAGAGATGGTAAGGTAGAGTTGCGAGATCCAGGTTGAGAAACTCCTGGAGATTTGGGGATGGAGCCTGGGGAGGAAGGGGGCTCAGTGGGTACAATGCCATTCATTTCTCCAAACCATCCATTTTCTGCAGAGGATCTGATCCCTGTAGTCTGGAGATGAGCTGTAATTCTAGGGGATCCCCAGATCCCACCTGGAGGTTACCTTCAATACCTATACTTTGGCTTAATCAATCCACAAAAAGAGAAGAGATTGGATTTATTCACTGGCCTTCACTCGGAGTCTCAGAGCAGTTTACAATCTCCTTCTCTTCCTCTCCTATATTAGAGTCCACGCCCCTAGCAGCAGCTACTGTAGTACAAGGATCTTCACTGTGCAACAGAAAATAAGTGGTGGCAGCCATTTTGTTGCTAGTTTCACCTCCTGAGGCAGCCATTTTAGGTCACCTATTTTGTGGCTGTGCCCACCATTCTGCCAGAATTGCAAAGGTGCCTGCAAGCTCAAAATGGTTGGGGACCACTGCTGTACATGAATTCACTGCCACAGGAGGCGGTGGCAGCTACAAGCATGGACAGTTTCAAGAGGGAATTAGATAAACATATGGAGCAGAAGTCCATCAGTGGCTATTAGCCACAAGGTAGGAACTCTCAGTCTGGGGCAGGTGATGCACTCTATTCTTGGTGCTGGGGGGGGCAGCAGTGGGAGGGCTTCTAGTGTCCTGGCCCCACTGGTGGACCTCCTGATGGCACCTGGTATTTTTGGCCACTGTGTGACACAGAGTGTTGGACTAGATGGGCCATTGGCCTGATTCAACATTGGCTTCTCTTATGTTCTTAAGGGAGGAGGAGGAGATTGAATTTATACCCTGCCCCTCACTCGGAGTCTCAGAGCGGCTTACAAACTCCTTTCCCTTCCCCTCCCCACAACAGACACCCTGTGAGGTAGGTGAGGCTAAGAGAGCTCTGAGAGAACTGTCCTTGAGAGAAGAGCTCTGACAGAACTATGGCTTGCCCAAGGTTATCCAGCAGCTGCAAGTGCAGGAGTGGGGAATCAAACCCAGTTCTCCCAGATTAGAGTCCACACACTTAACCATTACACCCTGAGGCTATTTCATAAGCATGACAACACTCAGAAAATGTTAACATTCTCGCATTAATGTTGACAATCTCGACTAATTTTTTATATATATTACACAACACCTCATTAACGTGTGGTGTTCACCACTACAAGATGTAGAGGTAGCCACTAACTCTGTGGTGCAAAGTGCCATCAAGTTGCAACCAACCTATCATGAGTGAACTATAAATCGAATGGAATAAATAAATGAATGAATTAATGATCCTGTAGGGTTTTCAAGGCAAGAGACATTCAGAGGTGGTTTGCCATTGCCTGCCTCAGTGTAGTGACCCTGGACTTTGTTAGTGGTCTCCCATTCAAGTACTAACCAAGGCAATCTATCACTAAAATCTGCCTCCATTCCCAAGGACTGGAAGGTAGCTAATGTAACCTCCATCTTTAAAAAGGATTCCAGAGGAGATCTGTAAAATTATGGGCAGGCAGTCTAATGCCAGTACTGGGTAAGTTGGTGGAATCTATTATTATTAAAGACAGAATTAGTAAGCACATGTGGTATGTTGTGTTTTGTGTGTAGTGTTAATGTATTGTGTGTTTGTAGTGTAAGGTTGTAACGTTTTGTCTAAAAATATAATAAAAATGTCTCTTTCAGGGGCGCTTAAAAAAATTAGTAAGCACATTGATGAACAAAAGCTATTGAGGAAGAGTCAGCATGGGTTCTGTCAGGGAAGATCTCGTCCCACTAGCCTTTTAGAGTTCTTTGAGGGGAGTGAACAAACATGGACAACGGTGACCCAGTAGATGATGTTGTTTACCTAGACTTCTAGAAAGCTTTTGATAAAGTTCCTCATCAAAGGCTCATAAGTAAACTCAGCAGTCATGAGATAAGAGGACAAGTCCTCTTGTGGATTAAAAACTGGTTAATTAACAGGAAACAGAGAGTGAGTATAAACGGGCAGTTTTCACAGTGGAAGGTGGTAAGCATTGGGGGACTGCAGGGCTCAGTACTAGGCCCAGTGCTTTTTAACTTGTTCATTAATGGTTTGGAGTTGGGAGTAAGCGGTGAAGTGGCTAAGTCTGTGGATGGCACTAAATTGTTCAGGGAAGAGAGGACCAGGGAGGATTTTGAGGCATTCCAGAGGGATCTGCTGAGGCTTGGCAAGTGGGCATCAGCGTGGCAAATGAGGTTCAGCATGGACAAGTGCGAAGTAATACACATTGGAGCCAGGAATCCTAACTATAAATATATGTTGATGGGGTCCAGACTGGCAGTAACCAGGCCTGTAGGCAGGATTTTGTGGCTTGTGGGGCAAATTTTTTTCTGGTAGGCCTGAATCTCTCAGTGCAGAAAAGAAAAGCCAGATTTTTGAGGATTATGACTCAGCTACTCTAGAATCAAAGCATAGAGGCTTCTGCAAATCTTAGCCCCAGAGAGTGACAATAGCAGGCGGGGGGGGGGATAAATTTTCTGGTAGATGGTAAACGTGGCACTGGAAATACCTATCTGGGTTTGGCCAGTAAACTCACTCCAATTTATATAAAAGCACATACAACTTTGTTTACAGAAAGAAAAGACAAACAACACATAGATAGGGGAAAGAACGTATACAGTTCAGCAAGGAATGCAAACCAAAACAAAAAACCTAGCTGACTATTCTACTCACTACACAGCAGCAGGGTGGAAGTTGAAGAGAGCTCTGAGGCAGCCTGTTCTCTCGCTGAGTCTTCTCAAGCAGTCTGTTCTGCATAGGTGTTCCTAACCATTTAGCCAATAGAAAGCTGTTATCAGGATAGATCTCTAAACTGCAAACTGTCGACCACTTTAGATGACAGTTCAAAGCTGCTGCAAGTTAATCACTTCTGCTAGCCTAAGCAACAATTCTGATAACGAGATGACAGGTGGGGGCGATGACTTCTGTAGTCAAGAAACCTAATGCTTAGGCAGAAAAACTCTCTTAAAGGAGACCAGTTTCTTGACACAGAGTTAGAAGGGATCCGAGAGGTCACCTACTCCAACCCCAGGAATTAGTCAGTGCAGGAATTAGTCAACTACAGCACCCCACTCTACTTAAAGGAGCACATGCTCTTTATTTATTTATTTATTTATTTATTTTTTACTGGAGCATTTACAGGAGAAACTCTTGTGGGGCTGTACCTTTAAGAAAGAGAGAGAGAGAGAAAGAAAGAAGACCCCCGCCAAAGCCTCACCCTAGCTATAGGCCTGGCAGCAACTGACCAGGAGAGAGATCTTGGAGTCACGGTAGAGAATTCACTGAAAATGTTAACTCAGTGTGTGACTGCAGTAAAAAAAAAAAAAAAAGGCAAATGCTATGCTGGGGATTATTAGGAAGGGGATTGAAAACAAATCAGCCAGTATCATAATGCCCCTGTATAAGTCTATGGTGCAACCTCATCTGGAATACTGTGTACAGTTCTGGTCAGCTAAAATTATTTCCATTTGTGGACACCAGAACCTGAATTATATAGTGCTGTTGGTTTTAGAAATTCAAACTCTGTGTGAATTGTATTTCTTATTATATTGTATCATAACTGCTGTGACCCACCCTGAGCCTGCTTGCAGGGAGGGCGGGATATAAATCCAATGATAAATAAATAAATAAATATTAAGGTGATGGAATACCTTCCGTATGCTTCTGATGAAGGGAGCTGTGTTTCTCAAAAGCTTATGCTACAATAAAGTTTGTTAGTTTTAAAGGTGCACTTGAGTTTTTTACTATTTTGCAGCAACAGACTAACACAGCTAACTCCTCTGTATCTCCCCTATGAAGAACGGTTAAAGAGGTTAGGGCTCTTTAGCTTGGAGAAATGAACATTGAGGGGTGACATGACAGAGGTTTACAAGATTATGCATGGGACAGAGAAGGCAGAGAAAGAAGTACTTTTCTCCCTTTCTCACAATACAAGAACTCGTGGGCACTTAAAGAAATTAATGAGCAGTGAACTTAGAACAGATAAAAGGAAGTACTTCTTCACCAGGAGGAAAAGGAGGAGATTGGATTTATACCCCACCCTTCACTTGGAGTCTAAGAGTATGTATAGACGGGCAGCTAACTCCACCATTAGCCCGTCTATAATTTGATCTTGATCTTTTAAATCTGTCATTGCACAACCAGACAGCCTCCCCAGGGAATCGTCTTACCACACACTGCCTCTGCTGTGGATTGTCCAGATGGCGTCCACTGAAGGAGGCACATGAGGTGTTTTATTAAAAAAAGAAAAAAGTATGCGCAAGCGCACAGGCATGACATTGCATCCTTGTTTATCCATGCATGCGCGGAATTGAGATTTTTTTTTTAAATGGCACCTGTTCGGAATGGTCTGATGTCAGACCATCCCAAATGGGCGCCATTTTTTAATTGCTTGCTGGAGTGATCAGCTGGGGGAAAGTCCACAATTGGCCCATTGGGAACCTTAAACTCCAGATTTTAACTAGTATCTATTAAGTACAGCTCCAAAGTGCAGCAAAACGAGATGCTCATGGACAAGGTACATTTCCCAGATGTTGCTGTCTGGAAATTACATTTAAATCCATCAGGAACTCGTGCGTGGTGTGGATCTAAAGAGCCGTCTGAACAGAGCCTCAGAATGGCTTACAATCTCCTTCCCTTCCTCTCCCCACAACAGACACACTATTTGGCCCTGGCCCTGGCCCTGACCCGGTGGAAGTCTCTGCCAAATACCATCAGGGCCCTCCGGGATCTTATGCAATTCCCCAGGACCTTCTGGTTGAGGGCAGCAATGGCTGACCATGGTTGGCATCCTACCCAGATCCTATTCCCTGTAGAACTTACTCCCTCCCTGCGTGTCCAAAGCACTCACAGACCAGATATGGGAGGGAACTGAAGAAATTTTCGCCACTTGCTTGCTTTTAATTATTGTATAATCTGTTTGATACGATTTTATGTTTTTATGGTTTCAAAATTCTGTACAATGCCTAGAGCCCCGCAGTTCTGGGGATTACGCAATTAATAAATGTTATTATTATTGTTAATGTTATTATTATTGTTGTTGTTGTTATTGTTGTTGTTGTTGTTGTTGTTGTTATTATTATTGTTGTTGTTGTTGTTGTTGTTAAATGTAAATTAATAAATGTAATAAATAAAATAAATAGGTGGGGCTGAGAGAGCTTTTTGAGAACTGCTCTGAGAGAACTGTGACTGTGAGGCACTCCAAAGGGATCTGTCGAGGATGGGTGAGTGGGCGGCAACGTGGCAAATGGGGTTCAATGTGGCCAAGTGCAAAGTGATGCACATTGGAGCCAAAAATCCTAAATATAAATACACATTGATGGGGTCTGAACTGGCAGAGACGGACCAAGAGAGAGATCTTGGAGTCGTAGTAGATAACTCAATGAAAATGTCTAGACAGTGTGTAGCTGCAATAAAGAAGGCCAACGCTATACTGGAATTATTAGGAAGGGAACTGAAAACAAATCAACCAGTATCATCATGCCCCTGTATAAATCATTGGTGCAACCTCATTTGGAATACTGTGTACAGTTCTGGTCTCCACATCTCAAAAAGGATATTATAACATTGGAAAAAGTGCAGAGAAGGGCAACTAGAATGATAAAAGGGTTGGAACACCTTCCCTATGAAGAAAGGTTAAAACACTTGGGGCTCTTCAGCTTGGAGAAATGACAGCTGAGGGGTGACATGATCGAGGTTTATAAGATTATGAATGGGACTGAGCAGGTTGAGAAAGAAGTACTTTTCTCCCTTTCTCACAATACAAGAACTCGTGGGCACTCCATGAAATTTCTGAGCAGTCGGGTTAGAACAGATAAAAGGAAATACTTCTTCACCCAAAGAGTGATTAACATATGGAATTCACTGCTACAGGAGGTGGTGGCAGCTACAAGCATGGACAGTTTCAAGAGGGAATTAGATAAACATATGGAGCAGAAGTCCATCAGTGGCTATTAGCCACAGGGTATAGATGGGAATTCTCATTCTGGGGCAGGTGATGCACTCTATCCTTGGTGCTGGAGGGGGCAGCAGTGGGAGGGCTTCTAGTGTCCTGGCCCCACTGCTGGACCTGCTGATAGCACGTGGTATTTTTGGCTGCTGTGTGACAGAGTGTTGGACTAGATGGGCCATTGGCCGGATTCAACATTGGCTTCTCTTATGTTCTTATGTTCTTATGACCCAAGGTCACCCAGCAGCTACATGTGGAGGAATGGGGAATCAAACCCAGTCTCCCAGATTATAGTCTGTGCACTTAACCACTACACCAAACTGGCCAGAAGCATCATAGAATCATAGAGTTGGAAGGGACCTCCAGGGTCATCTAGTCCAACCGCCTGCACAATGCAGGAAATTCACAAATACCTCCCCCTCCACATCCACAGTGACTGCTGTTCCATGCCCAGAAGAAATAATGAACATGTGGAATTCACTGCCCCAAGAAGTGGTGGCAGCAGCAAGCACAGATAGCTTCAAGAGGAGATTGGATAAAAATATGGAGCAGAGGTCCATCCGCAGGAAGAGGAGGACAAGAGGAAAAGAAGAGGAAGAAAAAGAGGAAGTGAGGAGACGATGGAGGAAGACAAAGGAGATGAAGAAGACAAAGAAGACAAAGACAAAGATGAAGAAGAGAGTTGTATCTATACCCCACCCTTCACTTGGAGTCTCAGAGCAGCTTACAATCTCCTTCTCTTCTTCTCCTCACAACAGATACTCTGTGAGGTTGGTGAGGCTGAGAGAACTCTGAGAGAACAGCTCTGAGAGAATTTTGAGTGACCCAACAGATACCCTGTGAGATTGGTGAGGCTGAGAGAACTCTGAGAGAACAGCTCTGAGAGAACTTTGAGTGACTTAAAGATCTGGGACTAGTAGAAAGTAAACATAGAACACTGCTGAGTCACATGATGGAGTGAAGAGGGGGCCATTTAGCTCGGAACCCTCAGTGATTGGCATTTAACAGACCAAATGGTCTGTTTGGAATTGGCAGTTGAGAAGCAGCAGTTTAGTTAGTTGTTGGACGGAGAGCTAACAGGAGTCTGTCAGTGAACTGAAGAAGCTCTGTAGCTCTGTGCAGAAGAACCTGGTTTACTGAGTTCCTCAGAAGGAAGGGGACAGTGACCAGACAGTTAAAAACTAAACACAATAGAATCCCACATCATTGAGATATCTCTCCTTAAAAAGGAACTGGAGGTGGTTTGGAAAGAGCTAAAGAACAGTCTGGCAGGAGTCTGGAAAGCTGGTTTGGTGACCGGGGAGACTCAGAGGGACCTGTTAGTAAAAGCCCAAGGAAAACCACTAAAGGAGTGACTGGAGAGTGAGATCTGAGGTGTGTGTTGTGAACTAAGAAACATCTAGGTACTGAACTGAAAGAAATAAACATACAGCCTAAGTGAACGTAAAGGCAAGAGCTAAAGCCTGAAAGGAAACAAAATATCCTCTGTACAGCTTCCATCCCCCTGTTGTGTTGTTTATAAATAAAGCCTGTTCAGTTTTAAAGTTAACAAGCCGTGGTGACTATCTCTTTACTGGTGAAACAAATACACTTAGCAGTCGTCCTTATAAATATCCCTGACCAAGAAGTAAAACAATTACCCCGAAGAGACTATTGTAGATTTGCATAATGGACTGGTCAGAAAAACCAGCAGCAGCCCTGACCAGGCACCACACGCAGACCCTCACAGTATTGTCAATATAAAAGGGGCATGTGTCATAATACCCCACCTTTCACTTGGAGTCTCAGAGCAGCTTACAATCTCCTTCTCTTCTTCTCCCCACAACAGATACCCTGTGAGGTTGGTGAGGCTGAGAGAACTCTGAGAGAATAGCTCTGAGAGAACTTTGAGTGATCCAAGATCACCCAGCTGGCTACATATGGAGGAGTAGGGGATCAAATCTGGTTCTCCAGATTAGATTTTGCCATTCTTAGCCACTACACCAAACTGGCCCCACAGATGGAGCACTGTTTCTGGGGCAATGATGCTCTGTATTCTTGGTGCTTGGGGAGCAACAATCGGAGGACTTCTGGAGTTCTGGCCCTGCAGGTGGACCTCATGACAGTGCCTGGTTTTTGGCCACTGTGTTGGACTGGATGGACCATTGGCCTGATCCAACATGTCTTCTCTTATGTTCTTATGACCCTGCTTCACTTCCGAGATCTGATGAGATTGGGCTGTCCTGGGCCATCCAGGTGAAGGCAGATGCCTACACCCCACTAAAACTCTAGCTAATAAAATGACATTGAGTGCCATCACAAAACTTCTCAACATGACTCTCCACTCACCTGGTGCCAGCAACCCATTCTCTAGGGTGGCAGCTACGATGGAAAAGGCATGGACTCTGCTTGATGTCAGGCAGGGCTGCCTTAAGCAGGGGATGAGCCATTAGGCGGCAACATGAGGAGTGAATTTGGTAAATTGGTGTTATATTTTAGCTCTCAACAGCCCTGCAAGGTAGGCTAGATGGAGACTGACAGTGTGATCTCAGGCAGAGTTGCACCCTTCAATGTCAGTGGAAGTCATTGGGTTTAGGAGGGTGTAACTCTGCTTGGAAGCTGATGGCAGGTCCCCTCCAGTGGATTTCATTTGCTGCGTTTAGTGCTGAATTGCAATCACCACGTATATCAAATGTGATCTTTTCCTTGCAACTTTGGACCAAATTATTACACTCTTCTGTATCGTGGTCATGAAACTTTTTAAAGACCTCCAAAGTCCTTTTCTTTAGCTCAGTTCTCACTGCACAAAAAGCTCTTCTTGGTTTCCTCCAGATACATAAAGCTTGTTTATTGTTAATATTATTTCCTCCCCCCCCCGCCAAAAAAAAAAAAGATTAATTAGTCACTGCAACAAAATTACCTTTTGCAATTAAGGGCATAATTTGCTCGGAATGATGGAAGCGATAGCAGAAAATTCATCATTAAGCCGCTTAGAGCTTTAAACTAAGATCCATTTCCCCGGCCTCTTCTTGCCGGCGTTGGATAGTAAGGGGAAACAACAACTGATTAAAAGAAACAATCAAAAGTTAATGCCGAATGACTCACATTTGTCCTTTGGCATTTGGGGATGATGAGGAAGGGTCGTTAGCTCCATCACTAATAAAGCTGGTTGAGTTGTTGGTAGCCGCTGAAAGCAGCCCTTTTGATTCAGAGCCGGAAAGGGCAACCGAGAAAAACGGGACGTTATTCAACCTGTCACACCTCCAAAGGACGTTAAATACGGCCCCTTAAAAGTTGCTTCTTTTTTGTGAAAATGCCAGATGAATCAGTGCTCGCTAGTATAATTGTTTAGTTATCCATCAAATTACTCTTGACTGCACACGTGTAAATTTCAGAGCGTGGCCCTGCAGACAGATCCGGACCCTTTGCTGCTGAGCAAGCCAATGATTTGCACCCCGCTGGGAATTACGGGGTGGGAAGGAGTTCACTTTAGTGACACTGACAGGTCAATTCTCCGCCAGCGCCAACGACTCATCTTCATCATCTTCTTCCCAACTTCACATCTACTAACAATCCGTTCTGGTAATGAAGGCATTTTTCACCCTGTCAGTCGTCACAAGGAGAGAGAAAAAAATTGATTGACAGAGTTATTTGGATTGTAGTAATTAAATCAGGGCAGACAAATCCCAACCCTCATTATATTTCAGACATGTCTGCACCAGGAAAAACAGACCTGAAAAATGATGGGCTGCTTTGTGCAGTTTAAAAGCACTATAAACACAGACACACGCACACACATACATCCAACACTTATTAAATGTTGATTATCCTGTATGTACGCTGACAATCCCTGTGGAATTTTGTGAAGTCCTAAGAGAACCATCTTTGGCAGACACGTACCGTCATGAGCCCATTGACTTCAACAGTCTTGGAAGGGCGACGCTGTTCAGGATTGTAAATGTAGTAATATTGCCCGTCCCCCACTTTTTAGACATAACACAAATGAATGCTGATGCTCCCATTTAGAGGGCTGTCAGTTTTTGCTGGTGTGGCTCAGACATAAGCATAGTAGCCGAACCACGTGTCCATCTAGTCCAGCGTCCTGTTTCCCATAGCATTCACCCATAAGGTTGCCATCCCCCCGATGGGGGTGGGGTTTCCCCTGATTCTGGGCCCCCTGATCTGCCAGCCAGCCAGCTGGCCAGTGGGGGAGCCCCACCCCCAACAAGCTCCACAGCACCCAATGTGCCTGGTGCAGTGACATCATCACACTGGGCATCATGGGGGGATGCTCTGGTGTTTGGCCATAGAGTTTTTTGCCAAATGCTAGAGTGCCCCCTGCAACATGCCTAGCGCGATGATGTCAGTTCTGGGTGACGTCATTGCAGCATGCATGCCTAGTGCATGGGCTTGAAGATCCTGGACAGGAGCCCCCTTCCTGCCACCAAAAGGTTGGGACATGGCAACCCTATCCACCCAGGAAGTCTGCAAACAGAGGCGGCACAGAAGCCAACGCCTCCTCCAGTTGTTGCTCCTCACAGCAGCTGGCATTCAGAGATATACTGCTTCTGAACTCTCAGGTTCTATTTTTTGATTCTTATATTTAAAGCCATCAAGCTGGCCCAGGCTGGCCCAATCCCATCAGACCTCGGAAGGTAAGCAGGTGGGTGATTCATGCTGTCTCTGGCTTCCTGACCCTTCCGTGTGGGACCCACTAGGACTGGACAGTGTTCCCTTATAGATGCTTAGGTGAGCAACAGGGCTCCATGCCGCTTCCTTAGTCCAGGCTAAGATGGCTCAGGCACTGATTTGTTTGCCATTTGTGAAGTGAATCAGACTCAGGCAGCTCTTAATGAAGTGATTTCGACTTTATTTAACAAGAACGATCCAACACAAAAACCCATAGGAGCCAGAGCTCCTTTTAAACATCCCGGGCTGGGGAAACCACGCCCAGTCAAATGGTAAGAACCAATCATCTTTACACGATAAGGACCAATAGAATTCATTCCCTCTGAACATATTATTATGCTTTGATTGGCCTGCTGTCAAGGAGCAGCCAATCGGAATGTGCAGTTCAGGATACCAGAGTTCTTTTGAGCCTCAGCCTGAAGCTCAGCAGTAGTCCATGGTCCAATACATAACAGTTTGTTTATGTATTTGGTTCATTTTTTTTATCCTGGCTTTCCACCAAGGAGCTCAGGGTGGTTTGCATTTTTCACCCCTTCCTTGAATCCATCACCCCTGTGAGGTGGGCCAGGCTGAGAAGGACTGGCCCAAGGTAACCCAGCAAAGCCTTGTGGCAGAGTGGGAATCTGAGCCTGGGTCTCCCAGATTCCTAGTCTGACTCTGTAACTGCTACACAAGGCTGGCTCTCTTCCTTAGTTATGAAGGGCCACATCTCTCTTTTCTTTTGGAGAGCAGGTCTCAATGCTAGGGTATCTAATTCCCTGCAGAAGGAAGACTCCCACCCAAGACTCAAGAAACACACTGCCAATCATAGTAAACAATATTGATACTGACTAGTATGCATGGGGTAGAGAAGGTAGAGAAAGTAGTACTATTCTCTTTTTCTCACAATACAAGACTCATGGGCGCTCAATGAAATTGATAAACCGTAAGCTTAGGGCATCTAATACGAAGTAGTTCCTCACCCAAAGAGTAATTAACACGTGGAATTCACTGCCACAGGAAGTGGTGGCAGCTGCAAGTATAGACACATATGGAGCAGAGTTCCATCAGTGGCCATTCGCCACAGGGTATAGATGGAACACTATGTCTGGGGCAGTGATGCTCTGTTGTCTTGGTGCTTGGGGAGCCTGATGGCCCCTGGGTTTTGGCCACTGTGTGACACAGAGTGTTGGACTGGATGGGCCATCGGCCTGATCCAACATGGCTTCTCTTATGGTCTTATGACTTCAAGAGACCAGTGGGCTGACTGAAGATAAGGCAACCTCATCAGGCTCAGACTGCTGATACCTGACTGTTCCCATGTTTTTTTCCATCGGCTCAGGATTTGTAGGCTCTGTCTGTCTGCCATCTCTGTCTAGTACATTATTAACCTGCCCTCATCCAAGGAGCTCAGAATAGCATGCTTCATTGGCTTCTCCTCCATTTTAACCTGACAATAACCCTGCAAGGTAGGTAAGCTGGAAGAGAGAACAATTAGCCCAAGATCACCCAGCAGAAATATCATATCCGAGTTGTCATTTGAATGTTGATCTCCCAGCGCCTTCTCCCACCCTGTAATCACAACATACCATACTGACAGAGAACTGGATGATTGTCATTTGGCAACCCTAAAATAATTTGAGGCTCAGTCCGACAGTCAGTGCTAGGGATGCCAGCCTCCAAACAGGGCCTGGGGATCTCCCTGAATTACAGCTCCTCTCCAGACTATAGAGATCAGCTCACCTGGAGCAAATGGATGCTTTGGAGGTGTGGACTCTATGGCATGGTACCCCAATGAGGTCCCTGTCCTCCCCAGGCACCACCTCCAAATCTCCAGGGATTTTCCCAGCCGGGAGCTGGCAGCCCTACTCAATGCCCCATATTTGGGTTGCTGCATTCCTTAATGAATGTATTGTTATGGTATTCTGTTTGGCTGCAGATTTGTTTTACTTCTACCGAGAAGAGAAGCTGTCGCTCGGACCCAGTGGGTGGCAGTGACTGAGATGGAGTTGATTCATCGCTGCGGTGGGCTTGGCTGCAATGGATTGTTAAGCGTTTCGTTATGAATCAGCCGAGCTCAGGATGTAGGCCATCATCCCGGCGAGTCAGAGACCTTGTTGGGTCTCCCGTTGCTGCTTACAAATCTCTGAAGCATTTTCCCCCGTCCTTGATTATGTGTCTGTTTCTAACCACAAAGGAAGCCACACAGGCCTGCTTCCTTGCTCAGTTGCCCTCTTGATGAATTCAGCTACTAGCAAAGATGTGACTTCCTGGATAATGGAATGTTTTTAAAAGTTCTGCTTTGCATTGCACAATGGTGACTCATGTTAGTCCCGGGTAGACATGACAGCCAAACTGCAGACTAGGCTTCCCAACCATCAGGTGAGGTCTGGAGTTCTCCTAGAATGATAACTGATCTGCAGAGATCCATTCTAAGCTTGTCAGGCCAGGCAACTGGCAGGAGGTTTGGGGGCCGGGATAGGGGTGGGTCGTGATGTCACATGTGTCATTATGTCTCTTCCAGTGAAAACCTGAAAGTGACATAGGAGAGCTCAAGAATTGCCAGAAACATCTATGATAAAACCATAGAGTTTCTGGCAATTCCTAGAGGTACTCTTCACCAGGGATGGGCACAAACCGCATATCTGCAGGTTGGTTTGTGGTTCATGGCTGAACCATGAACCCATACAAACTGGGAGGCTGTTTTGTGAATCAACCTAATTCATATTGGTTCATGAGCCATTTAAAGTTTAAATCCCAGCTCTCTGCTCCCCATGGGTTTTTGTGGGGAGCAGAAAGTAGGGGCTTAAATGGCTCTCAGCCATTTGAACCAAACAGCTGAACAGTAGGGAGCTCCCAGCTACTCAGCTGTTTTTCATGAAGAAAGCAGGGGATTAAACCCTTGCTTTCTGCTCTGCACAAACTGCCACAAACTGCATCAAAATTTATGAAAGTTCAGGGCAGTTCTTCGGTTCATGAACATTGCTTCACAAACCACAAACTGCCCAAAGTTCATGATAAACTTTAGTTCATCAACTGGTTTCTGCCCATCCCTACTCTCCATCATTTCTGGTTTTCACTGGAAATGACATAATGGCTCGTGTGATGCCACCAGGTTTTTAAATTTTTGATTTTATATATTTTTATTTATTATTTCACTTAATTTCTACCCTTCCCCCCCCAGTGGGCATCCAAAGGGAGTCACAACATTTTCCTCTCCGCCACTTCATCCTGACAACAGCCCTGAGGGGCAGGTTAGGCTGAGGGTATGTGACTGGCCCAAGGTCACCCAGCATGCTTTAATGGTAGGGGGGGACTTGAACTTGCATCTCCCAGACCCCAGCCCAACAACTCTAATCACACTATACCACACTGCTGCTTGGAGCAATGGCAGGAAAAGGGACTTGGGGGCAGGGGAACCCCCACCCTTACTGGGGGTATGGCAAACCTACTGGTTCTTCTGGAGGAAATGGCAGTTTCAGAGGGTTACTCTATGGTATCTCAACCTTGCTGAGCTCCCTCCCCTTCCCAGAACTCCACTTTCCCAAATTCCACCCCCAAATCTCCAGGAATTTCCCAGCCCAGAGCTGGCAACTCTAGACACATTAGTCATCTGTAGGGTGCAGGCAGCTGTGACTGCAAGATATTGCAAGTTGGGGCCTTTCAGATACTGACTCCATTTATGAGGGTCCCGAAACCCATCTAGTGCCACATGACTGTGAGTTCATTGCAGATAGAGATACATATTAATGAAATCACTGTAAGTCATCCTGAACCTATCAAATAGGATGGGGGTATCAATATAATAAATTACTGTCAGGCACAGTTGCTCCAATCTACATATTAGAATTTTTTTAGATTTCAGATCTAATTCCTGCCTTCCCCCAAAGAGCTCAGGGCATCTCTCATTCTCCCCTCATCTGTTTTATTACCACAACAACCCAGTGAGGGAGGTTAGGCCAAAAAAGAGAGACTAGGGATGGGCACGAACTTGGAAGCTGTAGTTCTGTTCATGGCTCATGGTGTGCCTGATTCACAAACCATCATGAATTTTTAATAGAAGTGAAATGTTTATAGTAAATATAAGTAAGTTCCTTAAATATATGAATTAGTGTATATGTTTGTATGTTTTATATGTCTGTAAATTGAAATAAAAATTTAATGGCAAAAATGTTATACATGAAAAGGGTATGAAATTATCCACTCTTTTGCTCTGTTCATTTGAATGCGTGGAACTGAAGAGTATGGTAACTTAACCGGTTTTATTATGACAGATAGACCTTAGCGAGCTTGCTAATTATTAAGGTTTGTTCTAGTAAGCTCTGCTAACACACATTGGCTAGGACCAGTTTCATGTTGCTCATGCAAAGACAGAAGTCCTGTTCAGGCATTCAAAAGCAAACATACTTTTGACATACAGTTTAGAATGAGATTGTACCTGTAGGCCCTCTCTCAGTTGTCTGTGCCTACAATCTACTGGGAAAGGGAATTAGACAGATTCAGGGATAAATTCCATCAACGGTGAATCAAAAGGACCTTTTTATTAAAAGGCAGTGAATCTCTGAATACTGGTGCTCAGAGGCAACACTGGTAATGCCTTGGCCTCTGTGCTGTTCATTGGGCCTCCAGGGAAACTTGTGGGCCACTGCATGAGACGGAGTCCTAGACTAGATGGACCGCTAATCTGATCCTGCAGGGTTCTTCTTTTGTTCTTATGTCCACATAGGTTTTTATATGAGCCCCCAGGATTCTGCTTTTTGCAGGGCTCCCAGTCTCACGTACAGAACCGATGTGTGCATTGTTATCCTCTATGAGCACACAGCATAAATGGTTTTGAATGTCTAAACAGGACTTATTATGCCTTCTTCTAAAGTGTAATGGAAGAAGTGGTTTTGACACAGTAGTTATATATTCCATGGCATCAAGACACAAAAGAGAACATAAGAGAAGCCGTGCTGGATCAAGCCAATGGCCTGTCCAGTCCAACACTCTGTGTCACACAGTGGCCAAAAACTAGGTGCCATCAGGAGGTTGACCAGTGGGGCCAGAACTCCAGAAGCCCTCCCACTGTGGTTCCCCCACGCACCAAGAATACAGAGCAATCATTGCCCCAGACATAGTGTTCCATCTAACCTTGTGGCTATGATTCTACGTTTATCCAATCCCCTCTTGAAGCTGTCTGTGCTTGTAGCCACCACCACTTCCTGCGGCAGTGAATTCCATGTGTTAATTACTCATTGGGTGAAGAAGTACCTCCTTTTACCTATTCTAAAGCTACTATTCATCAATTTAACTGAGTGCCCACAAGTTCTTGTATTGTGAGAAAGGGAGGAAAGTACTTCTTTCTCTACCTTCTCTATCCCATGCATAATTTTGTAAACCTCTATCGTGTCGCCCTTCAGTCATTGTTTCTCCAAACTAAAGAGCCCTAACCTCTTTAACCTTTCTTCATAGGGAAAGTGTTCCATCCACTTAATCATTCTGGGTGCTCTTGTTTTGCATCTTCCCCAGTGCTATACTATCTTTATTTTTTTATTTATTTTAGAAAACAAGACGATATTAAAGGCGATACAAAAGAAGAAGGGGATTATATAACAAATAGGTGATTATGTAACAAGCCTCGGCCGAGTTCAAACAGGCAGTTTGCCCTGAGATAGGCACGTTTCAGCAACGTTTCACAAACGGATTAAAGGGGCCGTTCACACAGGCACATCTGTCCGGCATTCCCCAGCCATACTCAACCCGTCTTGTAACGCTTCCCTCCCAAGTTTAAAAGATACCTGGTGAAAGTGGTAGCAAACCCTGGAAAGCATGTGTATCCCGCGTCCATCCCGCCCCAACAAAGTGTGAACGCTAAAAGCTTAAGCGCATGTCTCTGGATAACAAAAAAGAAAGCCGCGCCTTACAGCCGTGCCTCTGCCACGGGCAGGCCAACAATGTGAACGCTCCCTTGCGTTTCCTCCCCGGTATGCTCCCACATCAGTCTGCGTAGTGTGACCGGGAAAACCCGAACACGTTGTTCCGGGTCTCTTTAACCACGAATCCCTCGTGCTTCAAACTGCCAGTCTGAACTCAACCCTTATATATCATAGATTGTTATGCATTGCAGAATATATCAAACAAGAAATGAGAACTGTTTCTCCCCAAGATCCCCTTCATCTTTGAGACATTTCCCGTAACATACAATCATCCTTGGCTCAGATGTTTTAAATTTCAGATTCAAATTTCAGAACTGTATTACTAACTTCATCATTACCACATATCCTATATTGCACATTTCATCATTTCTACTTACTATCTCTAACTTTTAATATAACTAGGTTTAAAGAAAAATCCATTGTGTATCTCACAATAAAGAATAAGAAGTATTTTTTCCCAAATCGAGTTCCTTATACATTTATATTCAGAAATTATTCTCATTCAGCTTTGTCTTATAGTACCTTCATGTACATTTATGACACTATATACAATTTCTGTACTGTTTCTCATGATGATTTTTAAATTGTTTCTCATTCTAAGCTTGTCTCCTGCTTGCATAATAAACATTCCATCGCTCCTCAAATTTCAAAATCGATCTGTATCTCAAGTAAGTTGTTAATTTCACCATTACTGCATTGTCAGCAAGTTTATTTTCCCATTATTCTAAGCTTGGACAGACATCTGACTTCCATTTTGCTGTATAAATAACTCTAGCCACTGTCACTATATCTTCAAATATCTCTTCCAAAACTTTTGGCAGTTTGTTAGATAGTATTCCTAATAGCATATCTTTAGCTTCTGTGGGAAATTTAAATTTTAATGTATTCTGCATTTCTCCATGTATTTATTTCCAATATCTTTTTGCATTTTTACAGGTCCACCACATACGATAAAAGGTTCCATCTATATCTTGACATTTCCAACATTTTCCTTTGTAATTTTTGTCTACCTTCTCAGTTTCCTTTGGAGTAATATACCATCTGGAAAACATTTTATACCAATTTTCTCTTAGGTTTGGCTGGCTGTAAGCTTAATTCCTTCTTCCCATAGTCATTCCCATTGTTGAATAGATATTTGCTCTCTAAAGTTCTACATCTATTTAATCATACATTTTACCTGCTCTTCTTCCATTTCATACTGAAGTAATAACTTATGTATTCATCATAATAAATGATATTTTTGTTTTGTAACCAGTTCTTTGAATTCATTTTTAGAGTTCCTCCTTCTGTGTTGATAATCTTCTTTAATCTTTAAGTTGATTGGTAATATGGTAGCCATTGAATATCAACTCCTTCATTTCTGATATCTTGTCAAGACTTGAATTTCCCCTGAGCATTTATCATAGTACCATATATTAAGAAATTGCTTTTTTTCCCTCATGTTCCTATCATGGTAAACTTCTATTGGGGACATAAGCAGAGAATTTATGGAGCTCAATAAGTTCTGACATGCAACCCATATTCTCAAAAGTCCATCTCTAATTACATGACTCCTTTGTTGAGTTCATGGTTTTTTAATTGATTTCTTAATTGAGTTCTTAATCCATGAATAATTATACTTTATTTTTCGAGCTTTAGTGACCAGAAGTGTACACTATCCAAATGAGGCCACATGAAACCACTTAATATTGAATCAGATGCTTGGTCCATCAAAGTCAGTACTGTCTACTCAGACTGGTAGTGACTTTCCAGAGTCTCAGCAGAGGTCTTTCACATCATCAACTGCCTGGTCTTTTCAACTGGAGATGCCAGGGATTGAACCTGAGACCTCATGCATGCAAAGCAGACATTCTTCCACTGAGCCATGAAAGGTATGTTAAAAGCACTGTCATATTTCCTAGCAATGAGGATCTATCCACAGGTTACTCACTTAAAGGGTTAGTCTACTTCTCCAAGAATCTAACTTCATCACTTGCAATGATTTGCCAGTTGTGTTGAAGGGGGGGGTGTTGTGTACCAAGAGAAACTGCACATGCGGCCGGGCTCACACGTGGCCCTGCAGACAAGCCGAGCTTCGCATCCACAACAAAGAAGCAGAGGATCCTAGAACTCGCCAATCGGCCAGTTTGTATCCTAAACATGGAAAAGGGGATGCTAGAACCCGTGCCACATGCCTGGTGGGAGACCCCCATAGTCACCCCAGTGAAGCCCAACAGGGACGTCAGGATTTGTGCAGATTATAAGTGTACAATTAATAAGACACTTCAGGACCACACGTACCTAGTACCGGTGGTCAGCCATGTCTTGGCCTCATTGGCAGGGGCACGGGTTTTTGGTAAACTGAACTTGTCCCAGGCCTACTGCCAACTACCGGTGGACAAAGCCACCGCAGAGGCCCAGACTATAGTTACGCACAGGAGGGCTTTCAGAGTTCAGTGGGTACAGTTTGGGGTGAGTGTGGCACCAGGGATCGTTCAAAATCTTGTGGACTGTCTCCTCAAAGGCATCCCAGGAGTCCAGCCATTTTTTGACAACATTCTAATCATGGCTCCTGACTCCAAGAACTCTGCGGCCCGGCTCCGAACGGTACTCAGGTGCTTTGATGCCGCCAGCCTGAAGGTGAAGTGAGAAAACTGCCTCCCGGGGGTGTCATGGGTGGAATTCTTAGGGTTTGCCATGGATGTCCAAGGGATCCACCCCACAGAAGACAAGATACAAGCCATTGTTCATGCGCCTACGCCCTCCTCCAAGGTGGAACTACAAGCCTTCTTAGGACTTTTAAATTTTTACCATTCGTTCCTGCCCCACAAGGCCACCGTGGCAGAGCTGCTTCACTGCCTCCTTGATAAGCATGCTCCCTGGGTCTAGGGTCCCAAACACACCACTGCCTTCTGGGCGGTAAAGGAACTGTTATCCTTCAATGCGGTCCTCGCCCACTTTGATAAGTCCCTGCTGGTGGTGTCAGCTTGTGATGCTTCTCCTTATGGGGTGGGGGTGGTCCTGGGGCACAGGTTGGCAGATGGCCATGAGGTTCCCATCGCCTATTACTCTTGCACCTTATCTGCAGCAGAGTGCAACTACACTCAAATAGATAAAGAGGCCCTGGCAATAGTTGCTGGCATGAAAAAAATTCACAATTACCTGTGTGGCCGGCCCTTTACAGTTATAATGGACCACAAGTCCCTCTTGGGCCTACTCATCCCAGACCACCAGACCCCACAAATGCTGTCTCCCAGGGTGTTGCACTGGTCGATCTTCCTGGTGGGGTACCAATACTCGCTCATCCACCACCCTGGTAGAGCAATGGGCCACATTGATGCTCTGAGCCACCCCCCATTGCCATCCTCCAATCTTGACCCAGCCCTGGCTCACCACATCACCTTGCTGGAGTCCCTGCCCAATCGCCCGGTCCTGTTAGCGGATGTGTTGCACCACACTGCCCGGGATCACATCCTCTCCCAGGTCTTAGACTGGGTAGGGAGGGGGTGGCCCACGGGCCAGGTGGGACTAGAGTTTACTGCATTCTCGTCTCACAGGGATGAGCTGTCCTCCCACAAGGGGTGCCTGCTGTGGGGCAGCCGGGTGGTGATCCCCACACCTCTGCAAAAGTGAGTACTCAACACCCTGCACGAGAACCAACCAGAGAACATCAAGATGAAAGCCTTAGCCCAGAGCTATGTGTGGTGGGAGGGGTTGGACAGTGAAATTGAGGACAAGGTGAAGCAATGCCAGAAATGTCAGGAGTCGTGACCAGAGCCTCCAAAAGCCCCGGTGCAGCCACCAGAGTCCTCTCACAAGCCTTGGGCATGGCTACATTGGATTTTGCGGGGCCGTTTCAGGGACAGATCTTCTTTATATTAGTAGGTGCTTACATTAAGTGGCTGGAGGTAGTGCTGGTTCCCTCCACTTCATCCCACTTGGCCATTCACGTAATGTGGTGGATTTTCAGCTCCCAGGGTATGCCAGGCTCCTTGGTAACTGACAATGGCACAGCCTTCGCCTCCGCTGAGTTTCAGGAGTTTGTGCAATATTATGGCATAAGGCACATACGCTCTGCCCCATTCCACCCTGCAACTAACGGCCAGGCAGAGCCCATGGTCAGAACCATGAAAAAGTCCCTGTGCCACATGGACCACAAGGACTGGGACTACAAGCTAGCCACCTTCCTATTCAGCCAGCGCATGACTCCCCACACCATGACCAGCTGCAGTCCAGCCAAACTCCTCATGGGACAGTGCCTGAAAATGTGGCTGGACTGCCTCCACCCAGACCGGGCACCAGAACACCGCACAGCCCCCAAAGAGCAGGAGGCCCTACGAAGTTTCTTCCCAGGGGATCCTGTGTATGCCTGGAACAACACACGGGGTCCCGCATGGATTCCAGCCAGGGTCGTCTGGGTGACAAGGCCACTCTTTTATGAGGTCTCCAGCGATGGCAGTCAAGTATTGAGATGGCATATCGATCAGCTGCACCACCGTCTACTTCCAGCGGACCCTGACGACAGCGAATGCGAGGGCCCTGACCCCAGAGGACCCGAGGTATCTGCTCCAACACTGCCAGGGTCAAGGGCTCTGCCTGAAGCTGATGACAATGATACCGCAGAGCCAACCAGCAGCCAGGAGCCAAGTAACACACCCGACCCTGTCAAGCACCCAGGAGATGAAGTGTCAACCCCAGAGAACACGGCCCCAACTCCAGAAGTACACCACTCTACTAGGAAGCAGAGGAAGCCCACTTATCTCAGGGATGATGTCTGCTAGTGGGGGGATCTGGACCTAGGGGGGAGGGGTGTTGTGTACCAAGAGAAACTGCACACATGGTCAGGCTCACATGTGGCCATGCGGACAAACCGAGCTTCGCATCCACAACAATAGAAGCAGAGGATCCTAGAACTCACCAATCGGCCAGTTCAGATCCTAAAGGGAACCAATGAGGGACAGCGGCAATGTAAATAAACTTATCATGAGAATGGGTGTGTGTGGTTGGAATGGGAACATAAGCGAACTTTTGGGTCCCACAAGTATCTCAAGTTCTCCATTTAACTAATAAAGTATGAGCTGAAATCACTCCTCTGTGCATCAGTCTCAGCACTTTATAGGGTGCAATTGGAAAGCAGAAAGAAATGGGAAAGAATACAGATTTGGCGGGAAGAAGCAGGCCGCTCTTTCGAGGGCCCTTTTGAGAACTGCTGGTGAAAGAACAGCTCTGAAAGAACTTGTAACTGACCCACAGTCACCCCAGCAGCTGCATGGGGAGGAGTGGTGAGGTCATCATTCTTCAGCCCCACTGATAGCCTATCACTAAGTTAGAACTCCTGACCCCTGCCCCTTTCTCTCCTTCCCAAGTGCAGTAGCCACGAGTATGTTCTAATTAACACATATTGCTTTACTTGCTGATTCAGGATAATTCCATATGACCAAAGTTGTGCATGTCCAAATTGGGAGGCGGGGGGGGGGTAAACAAACGGCTTCAGTCTGATTGCTGAAGGGACTGGCTTAGAAAACTTGCAAATTGAATGAAGAGAATTACTCTGGCTAGACACACACGTCATTAAGAATTATGGGCACAGGGGCTTCGGCAGCGCCGAATGCTCCGGCGAGAGATTTTTCAAGCTTAAAGGAGACAAATTGAAAAGCCTTCGAAATCAACTAAATGGATCTGCTGTTGGCTTTCCTTGGCAATCCTGTGCGCAAGGGGAGCTTAATATGGACACAATAAAAGGTATATAATTGAAACTGGCTTTATAGAAGCATTTCAGTTTTGTGGCTTGCTCGAGTATCTAGGAAAACACTTAGTAATATAAAGGAGAGCTTCTTGAAGAGCACGCGGCTGACATTTCATTTCGACCAAGACCTCGCCTTCTTAGAACGGGTGAACCACAAAGGTGGCCTATTAGTGACTGTCCTAATTTTGTCGGGGCCATCTAGCAAAATCACCACCATGTTAGAAAAAAAGGTCTGCACAAGTTGAATCATGATCAGTCAGGGGTCTCTCTTTTACTGCCTGGCAGGGACCAGTCTCAAAGGCCCTAACCACATCTCCATGCATGCTTTCTATCAGATATACCTTGGAAGTAGATGTGCCATTTGTCTGCCCTCCCATGCGGGCAAACCCCCACCCTCAACCACAGTCCCCCATACTTAAGAAACCGAGGAGCAAGAATAAAAATGGAGAGGAAATGGGCCTTCATAGGGAGGCTGCTGGAATTTCCCTGTATCTGTATGGTCTACAGCAGGGGTGTCAAACATGCAACCCGGGGGCTGGATCAGGCCCCCGGAGGGCTTCTATCAATACCACAGTGGAACTGGCTGTCTTCTTCTTCTTTCAGTTCTGCTGCTGCTGCAGCATTGTTGTAGGTTCGCAGCTTACAGATACACACCTGAACAGCATACTCAAGATTGCAACAGCACAGACATTTTGATGCAATAATTCAGAGCAAGAGGGGTCAGTTATCAGGCACTGTTAAATAAACAAAATATTGCAAGAGTGCTGATGTTTTAAGCATGTTTTTATTTTAAGTAAAAAAAACAACCGTTTGTGTTTGTGTCCTTTATAAAGTTTATTTCTCCGCTACCTGGCATTACCTTTTATGACACACATGCCCCAACAAGGTCTCATTTATGTCAGAGCCAGCCCTCATAACAGATGAGTTCGACACCCCTGGTCTACACCACAGAGATGTCACCAAGAAATGACGTCACACCTTCCCCAAACTCCACCGTCCCAAGGCACTGCCCTCAAAATCTCTCGGCATGTGATAATGCAGTGCTGGCAACCTTAGTTCTGTGTTCCCTGCTCTCTGTAACAATTGAGACTGAATTGTGAGGACTCTCTACCAAGATGGCTTCCCCTTGCAGTGCCACCCAAGTAAGTTTCAGGGAAAGAGAAGTGAGCAGGGGCCCAACTGAGTTGAACCAAAGTGAGCTTAGACACAAAAGGATTTGTTTCCCAACATTTTTGCAAGGGAGAGGGTAGTATATCATTTTTAACCATGTCCATTCTGAGCTGAAACACCAATGGGGGGGGGCATGCTCAACCCTTCCTATTTCAGACATCCTCCAAATGAAGAGACTTAAACGGAACCATCCTAGACCAATCTTAGGAGAATGTACTTATTTCCATCACATCCATTTCTTTTTTTGATGCTTTCAGTAGAGCAGGAGAGGAAGTGGGGAAGATCCTGCCAGCTTCCTCAGTCTGTTTTCTCCACTGCTTACAGGTACTTAAGCCTGGGTGGGGCCTTAGATGCACAAGCCTTTGGGTACCCACTGAAGGGAAAGAACCAAAGGGATCTTGATCCTTGGCTCTTAGCTCATGGCTCAAGGTCTGGGGGCTATGGTTATGGTCACATGCACCAGTTGGAGTGGAGGGGAAGTGAGGCTATTTCCTCTGGAGGAATTTGACTTGCAGTTGTGAGATCACACATCCCTTTATGCTGCGGGCTCAGCACTGTGCAATCAGACACCACCACGGGTGAGCTGGGAGGGGTTGCTGTTTGTTTCCCCTGCACATAAGCAAGGAATCGCACATCTGCACTAAGGTTTCCCCATGGAGTATGCGATTATGCGCATACTGTGAGGGGAGGAACAGCACCAAATTGGGATGGAATGATCAGACCATCCCAATGGCATTAGGGCATGCTTGAGCGATCAGACTCAACATCAGACTTTCCCCAGTATCTTTTTACTCCACTTCTGTGGCAGTGCGGCATGGGTTGCCGATGGCTGCAGGATGTTGCCCAGATGTTGCTGACTGATTGTGCCCTTTAGATCTATCAGGCATTTGCAGCTATGTCGGCTCTAAAGGCATGTATGAGTGCAGCCTGTGATAGTCTGTCTTATGAATCAGGACGTGCCCAGGATGTATTTGTTTGCTTTGCTGATTTAAATTGTATTGTTTGGATTGGTAGCTTTGTATTTTGGAAATTTTTGTAAGTTACTTTGTGTCCCTTTGGCATAGAAACACCTTAATAAATTAAATATAATTTTTTAAAAGTTACAGTTACAATGTTTCTAATTTAATTGCATCCTAATCCCTTTCAGTCCTGTACCCCACCAAGAGTGGATTGACTCTTTAATTTACCAGGAAAATTCCTGCTGGGACATCCCAGAGGTTCATAGAATCATAGAGCTGGAAGGAAATTCACAAATACCTCCCCCCACAGCCCCAGTGACCCCTGCTCCATGCCCAGAAGATGGCAAAAAAACCTCCAGGCTCTCTGGCCAAACTGGCCTGGAAAAAAATTGCTTCTTAACCCCAAGGTGGTGATCAGCATTTCCCTGGGCATGTAAGAAAGGGCCATGAGAACCAAGCAGTGATGCAACCATTCCTGCCCTCCCTCTCATGATCCACCTAAGTTCACAGAATCAGCATTGCTGTCAGATGGCCATCTAGCCTCTGTTTGAAAACCTCCAAAGAAGAAGAGAAGAGATTGGATTTATACCCTGCTCTTCACGACCAGAAGGAATCTCAGAGCGGCTTACAATCCCTTTCCCTTCCCCTTCCCACAACAGACGCCATGTGAGGTAGGTGAGGTTGAGAGAACTCTTTTGAGAACTGTTCTCCCAGATTAGAGTCCACACGCTTAGCCACTACACCAACGCGGAGAGCCCACCACCTCCTGAGGAACCGCTCTGTCAGGAAGTTCTTCCTAACGTTTAGCCGAAAACTCTCTTGATTTAATTTGAACCCGTTGTTTCTGGTCCAGCCTTCTGCAGAGTCATGGGGAAGCTGTGCTCCAGTAGCACGGGCAGCCCCGCAGAGCCCTTCAGCTTGGATCCAGCCAGCAAAGATGGCACTTATAAGCATGCCCATTGCGCAGTATTGCAGCTGCTGGCCAAGTCTGAGGCAAGTGGCACCTGTGTAGCTGCCAGCACTAGTAGGCCTACTCGACTGAGCTTGCTCCCGGGCTGCTTCAGCATCCGAATTTCGGCCTGCCACCCCACCTTCGTTCCTCTGTATTTCTCAGCAGACGTAAAGACAGCCATTAGAAGAATGTGACCTCTGCTTTCGGCTCAGTCCTCTATTCCTCCTTGCTGTCAAACATCTTCCGTCATCATCAGTCATGAAACACGCCTGCCAGCTTTGCTAAACTCCTTTTAGGGATAAAATATACTCTGTCAAAAACGCTCAGGACAAAATGCCTTTTTGTCAAATGCCGTGATCGGTTCAATACAGAATATTAATCCTGCCAAGTAGCTTAAACTATCCTGCTGACAAAACCCTGTCTCTCCCTACACCATAAACCATTGTGTCACAGGGATGGTGCTGGAAAATCTGGTCTGGAATTAAATTATAGTCCAGGACACTCAGACATCAGTTCTTGAACACCTGCTGGTCTGGCTCACTTCCTGCTTGCCGATCACAAGGGGAGCACAAATAATTTGATGGGCAGTTCAATTTGCTTGTGAGCTGCTCCAACCAGTTCACCAGGTTGCTTCCTTTCCACATCTGCATTGGTCGAATCTGCATTTGTATTTTTAAATTTTGCAACTTGATGGCAGGGAAGAAAGGGGGGGACTTAACCCCCCCTCCCAAATTGAATCAAGAACCAAAAACAAACCAAGCATAAGGCCGATTACTATAAACAATATGCAGGGCTCTTTTAGTAGCAGGAACTCCTTAGCATATCAGGTGACACAGCCCTAATGTAGCCAATCCTCCAAGACCTTACAGAGCTCTTCTTTCAGGGGTTACTGTAAGCTCTTAGTGGATTGGCTACACTGGGGGGGTGTCGCCTAATATGCAAAGGAGTTCCTGCTACAAAAAGAGCCCTGACAATATGTATAAATGAAGTAATATCAAAAATACATGTATTTATTGCCAAAGGGTTAAAAACATTTATGAGCCCGACTGAAGCCTTGTTACAGAATAAAAATACAGTATTTTGAAACAGATTCAAAATGTTCTGTAATGCGGCTACAGCTGGTCCCTTTGACAATGAATACATGTATTTTTGATGTTGGCCCCGTACTTGGTTTGTAACAAACCTTTTTGGTCCTTGATGCAACTTGATGGCAGACGGTTGTTCCAAACTGTCCAGCAAGTTGCCAGCAAAAAAAAAAAAAAAGAATTTAGCCCACTTTGAATCTATTCAGGCAGGACAGGATGTTTCGGCGAAGTTTAAAGGAACAAAGAAGATGGCAACAACTGTGGTCTCTCAGAGGTTATGTTTCTGGGTGTTTGACGTTGTCTCTGGTTTAACAATGCCCTTCCAAACCTAAACATCTGAAGCAAGGAATAAAAACAAGCTTGTCATAGTAAAAATATTTCACATGCTTAACGGGATTGCAAAGTGTAATCTCAGGACTTTCTCGTCCAGAGCATTTTTATTAGCTCCCCCCACCCCACCAGCTGAAATAACATGGCCAGACCCACCCTGTTAGTCCTTTCCTGTTCCGCCCTCCCTAACTAAAACAAACCAGGCAAGGCACAGCATGGAAAAGAAGGGGTGGTGGCGATTCTGAGACTTGATTATATTAGTTGCCTGCTGGCTGGCAATGACTGTACTCTCTGCTTTGCAGGACAGGGATGGCTTGGCTTGACTACAGTCCACCCAGTTTGTTCTGTGGACAGAGGAAATAGTGATCAGAAATATGGCACAGAGAGAGAACATAAGAGAAGCCAATGTTGGATCAGGCCAATGGACAGTCCAATCCAACACTCTGTGTCACACAGTGGCCCAAAATACCAGGTGCCATCAGGAGGTCCACCAGTGGGGCCAGGACACTAGAAGCCCTCCCACTGTTGCCTCCCCCAAGCACCAAGAAGAAGAAGAATACAGAGCATCACTTGCCCCAGTCTGAGAGTCCCTATCTATACCTTGTGGCTAATAGCTACTGATGGACCTCTGCTCCTTATGATTATCTAATCCCCTCTTGAAGCCGTCCGTGCATGTAGCTGCCACCACCTCCTGTGGCAGTGAATTCCATGTGTTAATCACTCTTTGGGTGAAGAAGTACTTCCTTTTATCTGTTCTAACTTAACTGCTCAGCAATTTCAATGAGTGCCCACGAGTTCTTGTATTGTTTGTGTGAGAGAGTGTGTGTGTGTGTGTGTGTGTGTGAGAGAGAGAGAGAGAGAGAGAGAGAGAGAGAGAGTATTTCTAAAACCCATTAACAGATTCAAAAATACCCTGGAATATCCAACAACAGCAAAGTCTTTTCTATGTACATTCTATGTGTGGAAAAGAGCAGGATTGTTCCCACTGGCACTGTCCCCAGATGTTCACAGATGCGATCGACCACCTCAACAAGCACTATATGCATAAACTGTATGTATGGAGACGCTTTCTGTATCCACACATCATTATATATTGGCCTTGGCAATTGTTTGCATTAGGATTCTCTGATCCACACTAGAAAATTCAGCTGAGAATAGTTGCAATTGCACAATGATAATGTAGTCCCAAAGTGTGCATGCACAATAGTGTGTATAAAGCTTCCTGACTGCTTATGCGAAGCCTATACATATTTGTGTCTGTCGGAGGGCAGGACAAATGAATGGAACTTTGCCTTTCTGAATGTACATGGACTGTACATAAAGGGGTGACTGACAGGCAGAAGGATGGATTGTGGAGGCAGGGATGGATGGATATTCGCTTCAGGCCGCCCTGTGGCATGGTTCACATATCATACCAAAATAATGGCTTAGTCCTAAGCGAATAAGGCCTTTTTGATTCTATTTTGTAAACCTGCTTTGGAGGGGAAGCATAAACCACAGTTTAATGCCCAAACCACAGTTTGAGCTAAACAAAAGTCATTGACTCCAAATGTATGAGGTGAATGGGAAAGTATAGTAGGAACATGGGAGCATAAGGCTTGTTGGAGTACTCTGGACCAGGCTAGCAAGTTCTTGTATAGAGAGATTTGTACCAGAGGCATCTTGTCAGATTTTTCTCCTTCCCCCACAACTTGAGCTCAACCACTAGCCTGGGGGGCTTTGAGAACACATTTAAAGTTGCTTTCTTTCTTTGCTCCCCCCTGCCTCAAGCCTACCCAGGGAAAGGAACAATGGCTAGGGAAGGGAAGACCGGTCGGGGAGGCATGCCTCCCCTTCACTTCCCCAGCCGTCTTGCTGGGAGCCATGTAATATATGTGAAAGAGCCGCATTTGGCTCCCAAGCTGCAGTTTGGCCACCCCTGCCATAGTCTGTTGCTGGGCAGACTAGACCCCCGAAGACTGAGAGGGGAAAAGCAGAGCAGGAAGTAATGAAAAGATGGAGGAGAAAGTAGAGCAGGTGCCATAAGAAAGGCTGAAGAATAAAACTTGTGTTTAGGAATCCTGCCTTGTCTCATCTCCTTGACTGTATCAAACTACAAAATACTGGCAAGTGATGTCATCATCATTTTCTCATGTCAGGTTCACTAGCTATTCAGAAGCTGAAACCACACATCATGCTGCAACCACAAGTAGCTCCATCACCACTTCCCATTGCCTCCCAGAAAGGGCATTGCCTTCCTTTCCCTCTTCAGCAGTGCATAGTGGTGGAAGTTGGAATACTTGCTGGACTCTACCCCTAGGGATGCCAGGCCCCCGGTGGAGGTCAAAGCCTACATTCAGGCCACCGTATAGGAAAAGCGGCAGGAAGAAGCTCCACGTTTCTGCCTGCATACCTCGAAGCGCATAGCGGGATAGGAAAACATACAACAATGGATTCAGTGAGAAACATCAAATGCATTTTCTGACAGGGTCCTCCACTGCCAGATCCTATCTGTCTGCCACCAATCAGCTGGCCAGCAGGAGGGACTTAACCACCCCCCCCAATAAAAGGGAGGAACACCCAACATTTCAGCGATATGCCTACGTGACTTCAACCTGACCCAGAAATGATGTAGGCACATCAGAGTGGCACTCGGGTTTTGGGGTGAAAACTTTATGGTAGAAACTAATTCTACCATAGAGATTTTGCCCAAAAACCAGAGCGTTGACCCCAATGTGCCTATGTCAATTCTGGGTCAGGTTGGAAGTCATATGGGCGCATTGCTGAAACATGGGATGAAACTCTCTGCTCCCAGTAAGGCCACTCCCCATTGTCTGGCTGCCTGGAGGGACCTGGCAACTCTATCTACGCCACGCGCAACCACTGTATTCAGCGTATGATTTTTAAGGAGATTATATACTTACTGTGCACATCAAAGGAATCTTACAGCCTCCCATTTTAATAGGATCTCTTCTGCAACTATATTTATCACATAGTGACTAAGATCTTATTACTGCCATTGTCTTCCTCAGTGAATAAATACTCATGTTAAGAAGGGAGACACCATTTTGATTTCCACTCCATTCTTGAAAGTTTTCAGCAAACGTTGTCCTGTAGAAACCAAGCTGGAACAGGCTCATTCGAGCAATTGCAAAATAATTCTGAATAACCAGTTTAACTGTAGAACCCTTCCTTTCTTTCCTTTCACTGTCCTTAGCATACCAGCTAAGTTACACCAGTGCGAAGTCCACCATAGTAGAAGCCATGTTGGTCAAGAGTAAAGAAATGTCCCTACCTGCTACCTATTATATTGTGATCTTGTTTCTTAGGTTAAATAAAACAAAGTACAAAGTACCATTTAAAACATTCCAATAGTCTGCAATGTCTTGTTAAGCAAACACATAAATCATTGTTATACAACTCATTTAACGGTGTTACAGTACATTGGAAATGAAACAAGTATTTCTGTCTCAGAGCTTAATTTTTTTTGCATGAATTAATAGAACCAGAAAGCCAGCTTCTGTCAACCGATTACATTTATCAAGTGTTACGGTACCCTTTGAAGCCAGAAGTTTTGAGCTAAGGGTTGGTTCCTTCCTGAAGAAGGCATTGATGGTCCAGGTGGCCCTTCAAGTACCACTGCCCCAAGCCATTTAGTGCCTTAAATGGTTAATTCCAATAACATTAATCGGAATACTTGATCATGAATGGTTACAGGCCCAAAACATTTGTTCCTCTAACCACCTGTATGCACATTGCCCGGTATCTCAAATATACAGAGCTATTCTAGCCTCTACTGTGTTCAGTTTGGGGCACCACAGTTTAAGAAGGATGTTGATAAGCTGGAACATGTCCAGAGAATGGCAACAAAGATGGTGAGAAGTCTGGAGACAAAGTTTTATGAGGAAAGGTTGAACGAGCTGAGTATGTTTAGCCTGGAGAGGAGACAGCTGAGTAGTGTTATGATAACCAAGTATTTGAAGAGCTGTCATATAAAGGCTGGAGTGGAGTTGTTTTCTGTTTCCCCTGAAGGCTGGACCAGAACCAATGATCTGAATTTAAATTCAGAGTTTTCAACTAAAAACTAGGAAGAACTTGTTGACAATTAGAGCAATTCCTCGATGGAACAGGCTTCCTAGGTAAGTGGTAGTCTCTCCTTTGCAGGTTTTTAAGCAGAGGCTAAATGGCCATCTGACAGAGATGCTGATTCTATGACTTACTATGAATTTAGGCATATTGCGAGAGGGAAGGCCAGAAGCGATGAACCTGGGCTCAGCTCTTGTGGCCCTGCCTTATATGCCCAAGATAATGCCAACTGCCATTTTGGAATCAGGAAGGAATTTGGCCCAGGGATCCTGAAAGTTTTTTTCCCTTCCTTTGGGCATAGAGAAGGGGTCACTGGGGAGGTGGGTATAACTATGAATTTCCTGCACTGTGCAGGGTGTTGGATTTAGGGTTGCCAGGTGGACTTACCTGGCCAGAAGGGGTCTCCCAACATCCTTCCCAGAGTCTGAAAGTGGTGTTGGCCATTTTTGGGTCCACTTCCATTTTCAAGTTTGCTTCTTGTTTTGGGCCTACTTCTGGTTGAGGTGACACTCTGGTTTTGGGACAAAAAGCTATGGTAAATTCAGCTTCAAACCATAGAGTTTTGCCCCAAAACCAGAGTGTGACCCCCCCCAACCAGAAGTAGGCCTGAAACCAGAAGTAGAAATGAAACTGGAAGTAGGCCCGAGGGTGGGATTTCCTCCTACTGGCCAGCTGGCTGGCAGCAGGCAAGAGCCTGCCAAAGCAGGGGTTCCCCCACTCCAACGGGGGGCTGGCAACTCTAGTTGGAGTAGACAACCCTTGGGATCCCTTCCAGCTCTATGGCTGAGTTCAGACTGGCAGTTTGCAGTGGGAGCCAGTCATAGCAAAAAAGCCCTGGAACTAAGTGTTCCGGGTTTTCCCGGTCACACAGGGCTGACTGATGTGGGAGCATACTGGGAGGAGGCACGTGGGAGCATTCAGACTGCTGGCCTGGAGGCGCGGCTATAAACGGCTTTTTCCTGGTATTTAGGCTATGTATGTATGTGTGCATGAGCGCATCCGGCCAATTTGGGGAGGATCCCATTGCGTTGCCACCGCATTGGACAGTAGAGTGGAGCACAGCCAATCATATCGCTGCTGCCTTATGCGCAACGTGGATTGCTCCCAGCTTTTCAGATGAGCGTTCACACTTCTGGGAAGCGGAATGAAGCGGGATAAAGGCACTCTCCAAGATTTGCTACCACTTTCAACAAGTATCTTTTAATCCCAGGAGCAAAATGGAACAGCATGGGTTGCCTACGGGTGGGGAATGCCAGGCAGATGTGTCTGTGTGAACACCCCCTTTAATCCGCTTGGGAAACGTGGCTATAGCGGGGCAAATTGCCAGTCTTAACTATGATTCTGTGTATCACATCTTCTCTCCAAGCCTCTAGTTTAAAAATCTAACACTCAAACACACTTAAAAAAATAAGCAGAAGAACAAACTTTTCTAGCTTGGAGGAAGTTTGCAAATGTTTGCTTTAGACACTCAGGCATAACCCCTGATATATGACTCTATATCACTTCTTCACAAAGATCTGTACCACTCCAGGTGACCTCCAGTTTCTTCTTCCATTAGTCCTTCTGAGTAACTGCTGGCCTTCACCCTTTTCCCACATTTTATTAACTCTTGAGAAAAAAAAAATATTTCCGGCTCTTGTAATGTGGTTTATGGATTAATCTTCTATCTACTAGATTTGTAAATGAAACACTAGACTTGACCGCCATTATTTTTTCCAAGAGGTCAACAGCATTGTATTCCAGTCTATATGTTTTTGTTCCTCAAGCATCAGTACATGATTTTTCCAGCATCCCCCAATTGGTGACTACGTAACTTTCCACTAGGATCTATGTACCTCTCTGGGACATCAATGCCAAATGAACTGAGGATCACGGGATTCTGGTACTCAATAAAGCAGCCATGGTAACTGTTTCCCAGGGTGATCGAAGGTACGTTTGAAGGTAACAAGCCTAATTTATTATACATTTATGAAGGCTGCCCCATGATGTATTAATTTACCTTGCAGTAACCAATCTTCCACTGGTATTTTGGTAAACTGACCAAAAAGAATTTCCTTATTGAAAATGTAAGAATGTATAATCTTACAAGAGATTTGATTAGACTTATTATAGAAGAGTTCAGACTTCAACGTATTCAGGAACATTTACTATCTAGAGAGGCAATTATGTAGAGGGTGAAAGGAAGGAAACCAAATGCATGTGTCCACCTAGTAACAATGTGCACTTGGTTTTCTTCCTTTCCTATTTTTAAAAGGGCAGCCCCAACATATCCCCCAAAGGAAACACTAGTTCAAAAGAGGAACAGGTATTTATCAGAGATATCAACTACCATAACAGAGATTGTACCTGGTAAACAAAAGAAGCTGAAGTGCATGAGAAAGAAATGACCGGTCTGGGGGTTAACCAGCACAACTGACCACAGACGCTGGTCCCCTAATTAAAACCGTTGCGGTGGAAACAAACCTCAGAAACTTATAACGAAAAAAATCAGGGACAAAGAGAGAAATAAAAGGAAGACATAAAGCTGTTCAGACTGAATCAGATCACTGGTCCATCAAGAGCAGTGGTTTCTACTCAGACTGGCAGCAGCTCTCCAGGAAGTGACCTCTCTGGGAAATGACTCTATGCTCTGCAACAGACAAGCAAGATTCGAGTCCAGTAGCACCTCAATGATCAGCAAGGATTCCAGGGAATAAGCTTTCAAGAATCAAAGCTCTCTTGTATCTGATGAAGGGTACTTTGGCTCTTGAAAGATTACTCCAGAAATGTCGTTGGTCTTTAAGGTGCTTCTGGACTCGAATCTTGCTCTTCTGCTGCAGCATGTGTATCTCACCCCCATGTGTGCTCGGCAGTTCAACTTCTTAAAGTTCAGGAGCTGCCTCCACTATACCCTGATTTGCCATAAGGTAGCATTACCAATGTACATGCTCCATGGTACTGATACACAAATCTGTTCCTGTGTGTTCCCGTTGCCAAATTGGAAACACACAGTCGGAGTCCAACGAGTTAGATAAATATCTGTTTAATGCATTGAATCAGGGAATACAGGGCTGAGTGCCTTAGCTGTAGTCCAAAGCTGTATTCTTCCATAACCAGGAAGGGTAGAAGGTCTTATACCCCAAATGACATCACATATAGTTTATACATTAAAGAATCTCTAGTTGGTCCCAAGTAGTTAACATCATAGAAACATCATTTGACTCACATACAGTTTTGGAATTGCTGAGTGCAAAGGCACTCAGCCCTTTATTCCCTGTTTCAGTGCATTAAACAGATATTCATCTAACTCGTTGGACTCCGACTGTGTGTTTCCAATTCTGCACGGAAGCATGCAGACACAGGTTTGTGTATCAGTACCAAGTCTTGGGGTTGCATCCACTGCCTTCACCTCCCCAACTCCCATATATTCTTCAGAACAGAAAAACATAAGAGAAGCCAATGTTGGATCAGGCCAATGGCCCATCTAGTCCAACACTCTGTCACACATAGCCAAAAATATCAGGTGCCCTCAGGAGGTCCACCAGTTGGGCCAGGACACTAGAAGCCCTCCCACTGCTGCCCCTCCCAGCACCAAGAATACAAAGCAACTCTTGTCCCAGACTGAGAGTTCCTATCTATACCTATCTATACCTTATGACTAATAGCCTCTGCTCCGTATGTTTATCCAATTCCCTCTTGAAGCCATCCATGCTTGTAGCTGCCACCACCTCCTGTGGCAGTGAATTCCGTGTGTTAATCACTCTTTGGGTGAAGAAGGACTTCCTTTTATCCGTTCTAACCCGACTGTTCAGCAATTTCATTGAATGCCCACGAGTTCTTGTATTGTTTTTAATGTTCGTTTTGTTTTAATGGACTACATAACAATCTGAAATCCCCACCATATTCTTGTCATATATGCCTACACCACATGAAGAAGTCTAGTGTGCAACCGTAGACTCTGACCGGCTGCTGAACAATCGTAGAATGAGTGTGATGCAGGGCATTACTTGATCCACATCATAACTAGCCAAGAAGCTCATTGGGTGACTTGAGGTCAGTCACTCTCTCCATCTCAGCTGCAACCAGCTGGAGTTCTTGTGATGATGAAATAGGAGGATGGAATTAAATCAGAAGAGTTTTTGGCTAAACATTAGGAAGAACTTCCTGACAGTTAGAGTGGTTCCTCAATGGAACAGGCTTCCTCGGGAGGTGGTGGGCTCTCCTTCTTTGGAGGTGTTCAAACACAGGCTTCATGGCCGTCTGAAAGCAATGCTGATTCTATGAACTTAGGCAGATGATGAGAAGGGGAGGGCAGGAAGAGTTGCATCAGTGCTTAGTTCTTGTGGCCCTTTCTTACGCATCCAAGGAAGTGCTGATCGCCACTTTGGGGTCAGGAAGCCATTTTTCTCCAGGCCAGTTTGGTCAGGAATCCTGGATGGGGCTGCCGTCTTCTGGGCATAGAGCAGGGGGTGTGGGGGGGAGGTATTTGTGAATTTCCTGCATTGCACAGGGGGTTGGACTAGATGACCCTGGAGGTCCCTCCCAACTCTATGATTCTATGATTTATGAAAGAACAAGTAGTTTATTAGGAGTACATGCCCAGAACTCTGCTGATGGGCAATGATGCCAAGGTGCAATTTAATGTTTTCACCATCCACAGGGTTTGTTCTACCTTATCATCATCATAATATTTCAAGCAGAGTTTTATGACAAAACGGTAACTCTGTGATATTTTCATTCCATCTTCATACTTCCTTTTCTGGCTACCACAAAACAGCAGTTGGGAGAAGAAAAACAAGAGGCCTCTGAAGTGACATAAACTCGGTAAACATATAATAAAGATTTCATTAAAATGCCACGTTCTTTGCTCGTGTGCAGATTTAATGTGCATGGTCGTTAGGTACATACACAGAGACACATTTTGATTAAAATTATTTTGAAGATGCAGGCAGCCCAAAGAAAATAACCAATCCAGTTGGGAGGTGAGGGTTAAAGAAAGGCACAAAAAGTAAATGATGACGCTCCCTCATGCATTTAAAAGTCTGATTGAGCTACTTTCCGGCTTATTGCCTTTTCATTGTCCACTGCCCCTTAGAGAGCCAGGCTGGTGTAGTGGTCAGGAGTGCAGACTCTAATCTGGGAGAACCAGGTTTGATTCCCCACTCCTCCACATGCAGCTGCTGGTGTGACCTTGGGTTAGTTACAAGTTGTCTCAGACCTGTTCTCTCAAGAGCAGTCCTCGAAAGAGCTCTCTCAGCTCCACCTGCCTCACAGTGTCTGTTGTGGAGACACGAAGGGAAAGGAGATTGTAAACCACTCTGAGACTCCTTTGGGTAGTGAAGGGCGGGGTATAAATGCAATCTACTCCTCCTCCTCCTCTTCTTCTAAACTGAGAAGCTAGCTGACCCAGGCTCTTACACAGGAGAAAGACTGCCTAGAAGTAATCATCAATTGCCTGGATTGTTTCCTTATTCCAGAGGTCAAGCAGGGTATCATGAGGCACCCCAGCCAGAATCAACAGAAAAATCCCCTAATGCCATCTGAAAGCCAGTCAGATCCATCAGGCTATTGGGGCGGATCATCTTAATCAATCCCCCCACCCTGTGGAGTCTTGATATCCCTGTAAGTCTAAACCCCAGCAAGCAGTGATCTCTCCAAGCCGAGAGGATCATGGATTACCTTCAGAAGGAGACAGGCTGGGGAAGGACAGTCCTGATGGTGTCTCTTTTACCAATCAGTGCTTTGCATCAGTACTATCAACTAAGGTATCTTTCAGGGGCACCTGTGGGGTCAAAAGAGGGGACAACATATCCTGGTGGATCTACTTGACAAATACTTGACAAATTGGTTTCTCAAGGTGATGCTAACAGGCTGCTGTTACAAAGGAAAGTACTTGACGGATGGATTGTGATAAATTGGGGATTAAATGAAGGACACGCCAAAGTGAAAGTGAAGTTTATTGCTGAACAAACAGAATTTCCTTAATCTCCTGGATGCTCTCCTCTTGCCAGCAGCTGCTCCCCTCTGACCTGTGGGAATCCTCTGGGATCCTGAAGTGAACAGAGAAGGATTTTCCGCTTCTCCCACTCTCACCACCAGGGCTTTTTTCCCCGGAAGAACACACTGGAACAAAGTACCTCTTTGACAAAATTCTTTTTAAAATGTTTAAAAGTTCATGAGGTGTTGTTTTTTTATTATTTCATACATATAAAACAGACAATTAACATACAAACATAGAAAATTGGGGAAGATCCTGTCAGATAACTGCCATGTTTTCTGTATGACCTCATTCCTTGCTTGCTTTCTCGCATGCGCGTAGCTTTGCTTTGCTTAAGGAACCGTGGGAGACATTCCTCTGCCAACCACTATCTTATGGCCTTGAACAGAGGGGAGGGCTTGGGTTCCCAGCTGGTGTGAATGGATCGGCCCTCTTACAGAGGGGGGTATTCTCCAGTTCATTATGTAATAGCCCGCTGGGAGATTTCCTGCACGCGCACTCGGCTTTCATTTGCTTGGCTAGGTGAAGCATCAGAGTATATAAACAGCTCTCCACGCCCTCCCCGTTATTCCTGACAATGACTCTGCATTAATGGGCAGCAGACTGGTATTCCAATAAAGCATAACTTTCTGAGTAAAGTGTGCCTGGACTTGCTTGCTGTTGAACCTGACAGATTCATTATATCATTTTTTTTCCATGTTGTCGTTTGACCTCATACTGTAATGAAAGAATTTGTTTCTTTGATACACAGTATACAGACTGAAAACTTCATTTCCCTCTTGAGAGTTCCAGCACCTCTTCCCCCCCCCCAAAAAAAAAAAAACCCTGCCCACCACAACATTTTTTTCAGCCCAGAATAGTCCTGGGAGAGGTGCTCATTGGATAGCCAGGACTGGGCGCATTTCCTGTGAAGGGTATCCCCAGGCTATGTCCATACATATTGAGCTAGTTGGTCCAATATCAATCGTTCACGACAGGATTGTTTTGGCTACACAAGAAAACCCAGTTGTGAATTATTGTGGTAGAGCAACAATAGCACCGGTGATGTGGGTTTTCTGGGGAAGTTTTAATCAGAAAAAAAAATTAAGTTTGTAAATAAGGTTACCCAAATTTCGATGTTAGCCAAAGAAGGCAAATGCAGCCCAGACCATGTATAAACTGTGGGGTATCTCCATGCTTTATAGCCATCATTCAGCCCATTTAACATGATTGCTTTGCAGCACAACAGTTCTGCCAACTATAGAGAAATAGACTGTATTTACATACGTGGGGCAGAAAATTTTTCCATGTTCTGCCCCACATCACTGGATTCTGCAATATTCAACAATACACGGAGGCAGCTTCCGTGGAAGTCCTGGACTGACTGCCATGCGGAGCTGGGAATGACTCTGTGCTGTTTCTAGGCTTGGGAGGCAGAACGTGACCCCAAAGCCTATTCCTGATGAAAGAGAGTATGCTATTTTTTTAAAAAAAAATCCAAAACAAGGACAGAGAAAGATAAAAAAATGTAATCCATGCCCTTCTTTAAAATCTGTAGATTAAAATCCAGTGGAGTTTAGACTACCAATTTTTGAATGCAGTCCATTGTAAAGATCATATGTTCTAAAGCAGTGTACATACATACATGCAAGAGTTCTGAAAGAACTCAGATGTGAACTTGTGGATCTCCTGACAGAAATGTACAGACTATCACTAAATATCCCTCCATTCCCGAGGACTGGAAGGTAGCTGAAGTAACCCCCATCTTTAAAAAAGGGTTCCAGAAATAACAAGCCAGTCAGTCTAACATCGATGCCAGGTAAGTTGGTGGAATCTGTTATTACAGACAGAATTATTAAGCACATTGATGAACAAAAGCTATTGAGGAAGAATCAGCATGGATTCTGTAAGGGAAGATCTTGTCTCACTGAACTTTTAGAGTTCTTTGAGGAGGCGAACAAGCATGTGGACAACGGGGACCCAATAGATGTTGTTTACCTAGACTTCCAGAAAGCTTTTGATCAAGTTCTTCACCAAAGGCAGTTTTTACAGTGGAAGGTGGTTAGGAGTGGGTTATCACAGGGCTCGGTACTAGGTACAGTGCTTTTTACCTTGTCAGTTAATGATTTGGTGTTGGGAGTAAGTAGTGAAGTGGCTAAGTTTGTGGATGACACTAAGTCATTTAGTATGGTGAAAACCAGGGAGTATTGTGAGGCACTCCAGAGGGATCTGTCGAGGCTGGATGAGTGGGCATCCACATGGCAAATGAGGTTCAATGTGGGCAAGTGCAAAAGTAATGCACATGGAACCCCAAGATCCCAATTATAAATACACACTGATGGAGTCTGAACTGGCGGTAACTGACCAGGAGAGAGATCTTGGAATCATGGTAGATAACTCACTGAAAATGTCGACTCAGTGTGGGAATGCAATAAAAAGGGCAAATGCTGTGCTGGGGATTATAAGGAAGGGGACTGAAAACAAATCTGCCAGTATCATAAGGCCCCTGTATAAATCTATGGTGTGGCCTTATTTGGAATACTGTGTACAGTTCTGGTCACTGCACCTCAAAAAAGATATCATAGCATTGGAAAAGGTGCAGAAAAGGGCAACTAAAATGATTAAGGGATGGAACATTTTCCCTATGAAGAAAGGCTAAAGAGATTAGGGATCTTTAGCTTGGAGAAATGACAACTGAGGGGTGACACGACAGAGTTTTACAAAATTATACATGGGATAGAGAAGGTAGAGAGAGTTCTCGCAATACGAGAACTCGTGGGCACTCAATGAAATTGATGAGCAGTAGGTTTAGAGCAGATGAAGGAGGAGGAGGAGGAGGAGATTGGATTTATACCCCACCCTTCACTCAGAATCTCAGAGCGACTTACAAACTCCTTTCCCTTCCCCTCCCCACAACAGACATTCTGTGAGGTAGGTGGGGCTGAGAGAGCTCTTTCCAGAACTGCCCTTTCAAGAACAGCTGTGCCAGAACTATGGCTTGCCCAAGGTCATCCAGCAGCTGTGAGTGGAGGAGTGGGGAATCAAACCCAGTTCTTCCAGATAGAGTCTGCACACTTAATTACTCTGGATGAAGAGACCCAGTTTGGTGTAGTGCAGAATTCACTGCCCCAAGAAGTGGTGGCAGCAACAATCATAGACAGCTTCAAGAGGGGATTGGAGAAACATATGGAGCAAAGGTCTATCAGTGGCTATTAGCCATAAAGTATAGGTGGAGCTGAGACAGTGACGCTCTGTATCCTTGGTGCTTGGGGGCTTCTGGAGTTCTGACCCTGCTGGTGGACCTCCTGATGACACCTGGGTTTTGGCCACTATGTGACGCAGAGTGTTGGACTAGATGGGCCATTGGCCTGATTCTACATGGCTTCTCTTATGTTCTTACATTCTTAGTTTTTGAGAACCTGCAAATATTTTCCCCAGATTTGAAGGAGAAATTTTTATACCCTTCTTTCTTCTATCTCAAGGAGTCTCAAAGCAGTTTACAATCGCCTTCCCTTCTTCTTCCCACAACAGGCACCTTGTGAGGTAGGCGGGGCTGAGAGAGATGTAAGAGAACTGTGACTGGCCCAAGGTCACCCAGCAGGAGTGGGGAATCAAACCCAGTTCTTCAGGGTAGAGTCTGCCGCTCTTAACTGCTATACCCCCCTGGCTGGTATAGCCGCACCACGGCCCTCAGACCTTTTACATGTACAGTATTTTAAGGAGACAGGAGTTCTCATTGTGCTTCCTCAGATCTCGATACTCAACACAAAACTACATTTCCCATCAGCCTTTGCCCTTTCCATAGCGATTTCACTGTGATGCCTCAGTGATACTTCAGGCTTCTTTTACAGCTGTCTACACAAATATTTCTGTTTCTGCAATGCCCAATCCCTTTTTAAACACACCTAACTGTGTGGACTTCTGGGTTCCCACCCCCCTTTATTCCTGATAACTTAACATTTATAATGTGTTTTTCAACAATTTGAAGCCAATATGGAAGGTGGCAAAGAAACCTGATAATCAGCTTTACTAGATTTACTCAGTGCTCATTTATTTAAAATATCAAGCGATTATTTTTCATGATACTGTATATGTATGGAAAAGAGGCTGCTCTTTATAAAAAGAAAGACAATGGTGCCATGATTGAAAAAGATAGGGCTCTTCTTTGTCTCCAAAGTGCACTGCAAATGTTAAAAACAGCAATTAAGCTACATGAATCACAATGAATGAACTTACAATAAATGAGCCATACTTAGTAAATGAAACAATAGCCTGAATCATAAACATCTAGCAAAATACCTCCAGCATTGTTCATCACAACAGGTATCTTTACAATCAGTTTCTAGATACAATTAGAGGCTGATGAGTTCAGGGGACTACAGGATCAAGTGCTGCGTGGCAATCTAATGCGTGCTACCTGGTTCCCTCCTGAAGGGATTCGTACTCAGATGGCTAGAGGAATAAGTTTCAGGGTGAAGGAGAATTTGCTCCGTTTCCCTAGGTTACAAGACTAATGAAGAAAGAGTCTAGGGGTTAGCATAGTATGGTGGCGAAGGTGGAGTATCTTCAAGCCTGTGTCTGTTCTTGGAGATACTAGGCGAGAGAAGGCCTAAAATCCTTCAGCCACGCCACAGCTTTGCATCACTGTAGAAGGAGAAGAAAAAGAAGAGAAGACATTGGATTTATACCCCACCCTTCACTACCCAAAGGTGTCTCAGAGTGACTTACAAACTCCCTTCCCTTCCCCTCCCCACAACAGACACCCGGTGAGGTAGGTGGGGCTGAGAAAGCTCTTGACAGAAACTGCTCTTTTTCAAGAACAGCTCTTATCAGAACTACGGCTTGCCCAAGGTCACCAAGCCAGGTGCAAGTGGAGGAGTGGGGAATCAAACCCGGTTCTCCCAGATTAGAGTCCACGCACTTAACCACTACACCAAACTGTAGCAGACCTGGTCCCAAAAATGTGTTTTTCCACATTCCATTTTCTTTGCTTGTAAGTTCCTGTTTCTTGGGAGCTCCCAATGAAGTTGATGAGCAGTAGATGCAGAACAAAAAAAAAGGAAATACTTCTTTATGCAATGAGTGATTAAAATGTAGAATTCACTGCCAGAGAATGTACTGATGGCCACAGGCATAGAAAAGGGGATTAGACAGATTCCTGGAGGACAGATTGATCAGTGGCTACTACCTATGGTGCCTTAAAAGGAATCCCCTTATTCAGAGTCAGTAAACCTCTGAATACCAGTGCTAGAAGGCAACATCAGGTGAAGGCCTTGCCCTCAATGCCCTGTTGTTGGCCCTCCAGAGTAATTGTTTGGCTTCCTTGTGAGACTGGGTGCTGGATTAGATTTCAGTTAAGTTCAATTTATTGTAATTAGCCATTGGCTGTTACGAGGTTACAAAACTCTCAGCAATAAAAATCCAGATAATGAACAAGCTATAGGCTAATATCAGAATGTACAGAAGTACTGAAAGTCAGTAGCAAAAAGTGAGTAATTAAATACAGTATCCCAGAAATACTTGGAGTGGTCTGATCCAGCAGGCATCTCCTAATGTTCTTCTAGAAGCTGCATGGTTTCTATTGCATTTCTTTAAATTATCCAGGTGCCAGCATCTGAAAATGCATATTGAATTTATGCTTTTAGATTTCCTTCTCGTTTGCTGAGATAGTAGCCTTAGCCATCCAAAAATCGTGGAGGCGTTTTTAAACCTGCCCTGTTTTCATATGGATATAATGAGATGCGTAGAAATGGAGAATGGAATTAATTTGTTAAAGCAGCCTATGAAGCACATGCTCTTATGGAACACATTCCACAATTTCTTACTCGACGGGAGTCTGTTAGTCATTACTCCCTGGACAGAGTACTTGAGCTGATATCTGAAGGGCTTTGTATCTGTATGTGTGCAAATAAGAAAAACGTTTCAGGAAAATCAGGTCCCCCCCCCAAAAGGAAAGCTGACATAAATAACTGACTTGACATATTTTATCTATTAGAAACATCCTGTGCTTTTAAGACATGCCAAGAAGGAAAAAACCCAATTAACTCACTCATACGAACAGATGATTGGAGAAATGTTGTACGTCTTAAGAACCCAGCAAAGGGCTTTCTGGGAATCCCTTAAGCTTCAGAACTTCTCAAGGCACCTGGAGCATAATGGAGAGAAGATTGTTCATGCAGACCAAGGTCTGGAATTCACTGATCAGTTTGAAATTCAAGTACAGGAAAATGTTCCAGTTGTAAGAACAGAGCCATTTGAGGGCTGAAGTCATTAAGCCAGTTAGTGAGTGAGATGCCATTAATCAAAGATTTGAAATCAGGTTTTTATCTTCTCCCACTGAAAGAGGCCTTAATATTGCCAGATTCCCCCCCCCCATTGTAGTTTCATGTGGATGGCCCAGAGGTTCATGATTTATATATCTGACTCTGAACCTTGCCCCTAGGTTTGCAGAAAAATGGGACATTTAAAATCCCCTGGTAACAGAAAATACCAACCAAGATCTTGGGAAATTTTGAAATCAAGGTGTATACTGCGGAGTTGCATAGCAAACCATGCAGAACAGAAAGCTTTGAGGAGTGCAAGTGGGAACTGGGAGCTCAGCTAGGCCATAAGTGTGACATGAATTGGGTTAGGGCGGGGATGACCCAGCCGGTCTCCTGTCACATGTAACCTTGGGGAAATGCTGTGGGGCCAGATATAAATATGGAACTGGAGGAGGAAGAGGAGCCTTTTCTCCTGCACAATTTTCTTGAGCCAAAATCGGCATGAGGAAGCTTCTCTGCCCCACGGGGGGGGGGGGCACGAGATGCAGCAGTCAGTACATATGGCGCCTGACAATGGGCAAATCTCCAACACAGTCCCACACAGCTGCTTCATCTAGGGAAAATGGCATGGGAGAAGGGTTGCCAGGTCTCTCGCTGCAGTGGGAGTTGTTGTTGTTGCTCAGTCGCACAGTCGAGTCCGACTCTTCATGACCCCACGGACCACATCACGCCAGGCCCTCCTGTCTTCTGTGGTCCTCTGACTGTCTCAGGCATACAGGCATCACACAGTGGCTGATCCTGCACTGGCTTTTCCCTCTGTTGTTTTACAAAACCCACATTGGAACAGAAATTCCCCTCTGCATTGCATGTTGCTTTCGCTTCCTTTGATTATCAGATTTTATGATACCTTCTGCATAGATTTATGGCCATTCGGGGTGACTTTGCTGTCAGTACGGCGTTGCCTGAGGTAGCTGAATGTGGTTTTGAGCTGTGCTTTTTCCTCCCCGTTGAGAAAATGGGGAGCGAACGCTAGATACAGAATCACCCAGTGAAAATGAGCTTTAAAAGATAACTACGGGAAGCACTCAGATCTCGGAAGCTAAGCAGTGTCAGCCCTGCTTAGCAGTCAGATGGGACTCCACTTACGAAGTCCAGGGTTGCTGTGCAGGCACAGGCAATGGCAAAATACCTCTGAATGTCCCTTGACTTGAAAATCCTACAGGGTTGCCATAAGGCGGCTGCAACGTGACGGTGCTTTGCACACACATCAGAAGCACTACGGGATGGATGCACAATTCAAGGGCAAGTTAAGTGTGTCCTAAAGGTCAGGTTAAGAACATAAGAACATAAGAGAAGCCAATGTTGAATCAGGCCAATGGCCCATCTAGTCCAACACTCTGTCACACAGTGGCCAAAATATACCACGTGCCATCAGGAGGTCCAGCAGTGAGGCCAGGACACTAGAAGCCCTCCCACTGCTGCCCCCTCCAGCACCAAGAACAGAGTGCATCACCTGCCCCAGACTGAGAGTTCCCATCTATACCCTGTGGCTAATAGCCACTGATGGACTTCTGCTCCATATGTTTATCTAATTCCCTCTTGAAACTGCCCATGCTTGTAGCTGCCACCACCTCCTGTGGCAGTGAATTCCATATGTTAATCACTCTTTGGGTGAAGAAGTACTTCCTTTTATCTATTCTAACCCGACTGCTCAGCAATTTCATGGAGTGCCCACGAGTTCTTGTATTGTGAGAAAGGGAGAAAAGTACTTCTTTCTCAACCTGCTCTATCCCATGCATAATCTTATAAACCTCGATCATGTCACCCCTCAGCCGTCGTTTCTCCAAGCTAAAGAGCCCCAAGCGTTTTAACCTTTCTTCATAGGGAAAGTGTTCCGACCCTTTTATCATTCTAATTGCCCTTCTCTGCACTATTTCCAATGCTATAATATCCTTTTTGAGATGTGGCGACCAGAACTGTAAAAAAAAACTAATTGCTACTGTGAAATATGTGCAGGAGGGTGTTCACAGGTAGCAGACTTATCATAGGATCATAGAATGTCAGAGTTGGAAGTGACCTTGCAGGTCGTCTAGTCCAGCCCCTTGCACTCTGCAGGATCATAGCCAAAAGATAGCCCTACAACATACCCGAAAGATGGTCGTCCAGCCTCCGCTTGAAAACCTCCAGTGAAGGAGCATCCACCACCTCCCAAGGCAGACTGTTCCACTGCTCAACCACTCTTACAGTTAGGAAGTTTCTCCTGATATTTAGCCGGTAACGACTCCCTTGTCATTTCCACCCATTAGATCTAGTCTTGCAAACCGGAGCAAGAGGGAATAGATCTGCTCCATCTTCTACATGGCAGCCCTTCAAATACTTGAAGACTGCAATCATGTCCCCTCTAAGCCTTCTCATTCCCAGGCTAAACATACCCAACTCTCTCATCCTTTCCTTGTAAGACTTACTATGCCTGTTCCTCATTACGATCTTTATCTCAGTCATCAGGTTCTTGCCTGCCCTTGAGAATGACCCAAAAACTCCAACTGATCCAGAATGTGGTGGCACAAGTCCTGACGGGAATGTTATGGATGACACATAGACGACCTGTGCTGTGCCGGCTACACTGGCTTCCAGTGGACTACTGAGTCAAGTTCAAGGTTTTGGTGTTGACCTCCAAGGCCTTGAGTGGTCAGAGACCAATGGATCTGTGGGACCATCTCCTCCAATATGTCCCTAGGAGAGCAGTTATGCTCCTCAGATAACTATCCGCTGGCGATCCTTGGCCCTGAAGACATCCGGCTGTCCTCGACCATGACCAGGGCCTTTTCAGCCCTGGTCGCAACCTTGTGGAACTCTCTGCCAAACACCATCAGGGCCCTGCGGGAGCTTATTCCATAGGACCTGTAAGGCAGAGATGTTCCACCAGGCTTTGGGTTGGTCACCACACCTTAAAAAGGATATTATGGCTTTGGAAAAAGTGCAGAAAAGGGCAACTAGAATGATAAAAGGGTTGGAACACTTTCCCTATGAAGAGAGGTTAAAGCGCTTGGGGCTCTTCAGCTTGGAGAAGCGATGGCTGAGGGGTGACATGATTGAGGTTTATAAGATGCATGAGATAGAGCAGGTAAAGAAAGAGGTACTTTTTTCCCTTTCTCACAATACAAGAACTCATGAGCTGAGTTCAGACTGGCAGTTTGAAGTTGGAGCGAGTCGTGGCAAAAAAGCCCCGGAACAAACTGTTCTGGGTTTTCCCAGTCACATTGCGCTGACTGATGTAGGAGCATACCGGGAGGAGGCGCGAGGGAGCGTTCACACTGCTGGCCTGGAGGCGCAGCAGTAAACAGCTTTTCCCTGGTAATTCGGCTATGTGTGCATGTGCACCCATGTACATAAGCGCATCAGGGTGATTTGGGGAGGATCCCATTGTGCCAGCACCGCATTGGGCGGTAGAGCGGAGCACGTCCAATCATATCGCTGCTGCCTCTCCAGGGCAATCAAGTGCACCTTGTGCAGAAACACCCAGCAGACATTACCACAGGTTTTCCCCAGCTTTTCGGGTTAGGGTTCACACTTCCTGGAAGCGAAATGAAGCAGGATAAACACACTCTCTGGGATTTGCTTCCACTTTCACCAGGTATCTTTTAAACGAAAGAGTGAAGCAGTACACAACAGGTTGACTACGGGTGGGGAACACCAGACAGATGTGCCTGTGTGAAGACCCCCTTTAATCTGGTTATGAAACGTGCCTATCTCAGGGCAAATGGCCAGTCTGAAATCAGCCGTGAGCACTCAATGAAATTGCTGAGTGGTCAGGTTAGAACAGATAAAAGGAAGTATTTCTTCACCCAAAGAGTGATTAACACATGGACGCTGACATTAACACTGTCACAGGAGGCAGTGTTGGCAACAAGCATGGATGGCTTCAAGAGGGAATTGGATAAGCATATGGAGCAGGGGTCCATCAGTGGCTATTAGCCACAAGGTATAGATAGGAACTCTCGGTCTGGGGCAGGTGATGCTCTGTATTCTTGGTGCTTGGGGGGCAGCAGTGGGAGGGCTTCTAGTGTCCTGGCCCCACTGCTGGACCTCCTGATGGCACCTGGTATTTTTGGCCACTGTGTGACAGAGTGTTGTACTGGATGGGCGTTTGGCCTGATCCAACATTCTCTTATGTTCTTATGTTGAGGGCAGCGACAGTTTACATCTTGGCTGGCACCCTTCTCCTTCTACTCTCCTTCTCCTCAGATTGTCTTTACTTCCTCCCGCACACACCACACCACTTGGTTTTTTAAATATATATATATATATATATTAATACTAATATTGTTTGTATTCATTTTATAGTTTTCATGTTTTTACCATGTTGTATGTCACTTAGAGCCTTACATAAATGTAATAAAATAAATAAATAAATGATAATCGTGCAAGTTTGATATTGGTCTTTTAAGGTGCTGTAGCTGAGCTGCAGACCAGAAGGTCTGTAGTTCGGTAGTTCGAGACCCTAGCCCCAGCTACTGCCAACCTAGCAGTTCGAAAGCAAGAAATTGCAAGTAGGTAACTAGGTACAGCTTCGGTGGGAAGGTAACAGCATTCCATGTGTCTCGGCGTTTAGTCATGCCGGCCACATGACCACGGCAATGTCTTCAGCCAACCCTGGCTCTTTGAATTGGAAACAGAGATGAGCAGCGCCCCCTAGAGTCGGATTCAACTAGCTTTCCAGCAAGGGAAACCTTCACCTTTACCTTTACTAGCTGAATGTGATCACTTCAGCAGCACATGTACTAAAATCGGAAGGATACAGAGAAGACTAGCATGGCTGTTGCTGAATGTCACGTCTGCGTGAGGGAAGTCAACTCTCATTCGGGATTTAATCTTGGATGAAGGTGCAGAACCACCATGTACACCAGTCGACAACATCAGCAGCAGTCCTGCTCTGAGTGACCCACTGTCTGAGATGCAGTGAATGGCTCCCAGAGACACGGCCCTCGTCTGTTATGCCCCCAAAACGTCAGCAGTCCATCCTAGCTGAGGCTCACCTGGCACCAAATGGACAACCTTTTAGATCCTTGGTCAATCCATCTTTTATTTTGCCCAGCCTTTGTTTAGTTTCACATAAGATTTTTTCTGGAGACTTTATCCCCTTAATGTCTCCTGCGTGCTTTTTTTTTTAATTGAACTTCATTTTTTTGGTCCTCGATTTTGTAAAATCCCTTTTTTATCTTCACTGTTGCTCATTTTATTGTGTTTTAAGGGTCTCCTTAAAATATTTTATGATTATTGCTCCTTTATATAGGTTTTAGTGGCTCTGTTCTTTTTTTAAAAAATTGCTGCTTTTTACTTATGTTTTATGGATACTGTTTTTAATTTGAAGTTGTAAGGCACCTCAGGCACTGTTTTGTGGAGAGAGGGTAGAATAGAAATGTTCTTAATGAAGAAAATGAAAGAAGCTGATTACTATCGAAATGGTGTAGTGGTTAAGGTGTCAGACCCAGATCTGGAAAAGATCCAGGTTCGAATCCCCACTCTGACAAAGAAGCTTGCCTGGGTGACCTAGGGCCAGTCACGCACCCTCTGCCTAGGGCCAGTCACGCACCCTCCTCATGTGATTGTAGCTCCATAGATAAAATGGAAGAGAGAAGAACGACAGAAGCCAACATGGGTGCCCACGGGAGACAAAGGAAGGTATAAAATGAAGTAAATAGATAAATTATGGAAATAAAGATTGGCTTAAGCCTTCACGAACCAGAGTCCATTTTGGCAGACGCATGAAGTGCTATTATGCTGCATTGGCAGAGACATCTATAGCCACGGCTACAAAGAGCAGGAGGGCAGCGAGGGGGGAAAGAGCAACTGTATCATCATCAATGATGATATTGATAAATGCTGACGTTCTCAACTCCTGGCCTCCAAATAAAACTTTATAATGAACCCTAGCGGAGTGTTCACCTGTGACCAACCGACTCAGCGATATTCTGGGACAAAATGAAGAAGAAGCCGACAAAGTCCTTTCGCAGATTGTCACCGTCTCTGAGAGCTTTTGATTCTGCAAATAAGCCATCCTCAGGGCCCCCAAATCATTGTCTTATCTTATATAAATGCTCCACGACATCCTCTCTGACCGCTAGAGAGTCATATTTAGCCCAATGCCTTTTCCAGGACTCTTCCTGTTTTCCCCCTTCAACCTGCCTTCCATCACTATTTACTTGGGGACTGTTTGCACAGAAGACATCTGGCAGAAAGAAAGGCCAAGTTTGGAACTGCAAAAAAAAAAAAAAACACCCTCATCCTGATCATGGCTGCTGTCCAGACATGATCCTGACAGGATTGGTCCGCCATGTGCCGTTGTGAATGGGTAGTTTACATTCCACCAATTAATTAGACTCAGGACAGAATCAAACGCAAAGTGACATCAGAACCAAAGGAGCAGACAGCTGCACTCCAGATTTCTGAGGCAAATTAGGGAGGCCCAAAGCCCACGGAGTTCTCCCCTTCCACGCATCACTGGATATTTTTAGCTGCTGTACCTTTCTGGGGTCAGCTGGTGCTTCAAAAAGTAGACATGTTACCAGTCCCGCTCCTGCTTTTACTAGGGTTGCCAACATCCAGGTGGAGCCTGAAGATCTCTAAGTATGACAACTGACCTCCAAGCTACAGAGATCTGTTCCCCTGGAGAAAATGGCTGTTTTGGAGGGCGGACTCTGAGGTCCCTCCTGTCCCCAAACCCTGCCCTCCCCATGCTCCACCTCCAAATCTCTAGGAATTTCCCAACCTGGAGTTGGCAACCCTCCTTCTACTAATGTATTCCCTCTGCAGTAACTCACAGCTCCTCTTCCCACAAAGCTGTTCTGGCTCATCCTCATTCATACAAGCCCTTCCTCTCAGCTAAATAGAACTGCCACATTCGGAAGCAGAGGCTGGAGACAACCAACAAGGTTGGATCTGAGGATCTGCAGGCCCAAGGACCGTGGGACTTTCCCCTCTCTCCCTTCCCACTCCTTCCCCTCAAACCTCTCCTCTCTGCCTCTTCCTAGGGGAGGGGCTGTGGCTCAAGGGAAGAACCTCTGCTTTGCATGGAGATGGTTCCCAGATCACACCCTGACATCTCTAGTTGAAAGTATCAGTTGGTGGGTGATTTAAAGAGCTCAGCCATGCCCGGCAGCTGGTGTGTTTGGCCGGGAGGTTTCCCTGAACATTGATCTAAGGGAGTGGTTGGATTTTTAGGGAGGCAGAATGTCAGATAACTGCCACACAAAACATGGCAGTTATCTGACACACTGTCTGAATGGACAATACTGTATTTGTTGGACTGATGGTCTTATTCAATACAAGGCAGCTTCGTGTGCATTTGTGAGTGAAGTTCGTATTTGCTGCCTGTTATTGAAAACAATGGTTTATCCAGCATCTCAAATCAAACATGGGTGCTTTGGTCCAAATTAATTCTCAGACCCAACATTTCCTGGTGCAGCATCCATTTTACTAGCAAACTAGTAAAAGACTGTGAGGCAAATGATTCCAGTACCAGATTCTTTTGCTTTCAAGCCATTATTTATTTCCTCCCAGCAAATTTTTTCCTCGTAAAATGTATGCATCTTTCAAAGTCATTTGTGTGATGATAGATCAGTGTTGTAGATACATTATACATGAAAAAGAATGTCTGTGGTGCACATAAAGGCCATATGAATTGTGTATAAAAACCATACGCATGTATAAGTGAGTTGACAAAGCTAGGAGCAAGAAGCAGAGACTCAAAACCGATGACAGGAATATAACTGATTATGAAAGAAAACAAAATAGAGATTGTTCATTCATCCCTCCACAATCATCTGTCCTTCCAGTTTCAATCCTTTTCCTTCATGTTAGTCTGCCAAATTGTGTAAACCCAGGACAGAATCTTCCACCTCCTTCATTTGGAAAGCCAGCATGTCCAAGAGAAGGGATTAAACTTCATGCTCCTGATAGGCTTGCTTTCCAGATGCGGTGAACTATTCTATTATATGACCCCCCACCTGTTATCTGAAGCAATGCTGTCCAGGACAGCACTAATGTCCTTTTCCCCGCCAAGATCACAACTTATTTTGGGGCAAATGATCTGAAAGCTGTTTAATGACTATTCTTCAATAGAGGGGCCCCTAGGGGTGTTTGTAACACTCACGAATTGGGGGAATGTGAATCCGTTATTCTTAAAACTGCCTGCTTTTAATCACCAGGCCCAAACAATGGCATGGGCTGAACAGTATCCATTAACCTAACTGGCAGCGATTCGATCTCCATATCTCAGTCTCTAAACATGGAGCCAAAGTTTCGTTTTAAACTGCCTTTAGGGTAACAATAATTAGATAGCTTAATGAGTCTTCGGGGCCCTTGATCTAATACATTATTATTTAGTATTGAGTATCATTTCTCTTTCTCTGTGTGGTTAAAAATGGAATAAAGTTGCTTTAGCAAGAAATTTTGGAGGGGGGATTGTCAGACACCACCCCCAATAAAGGTGGGGGTTCTCCTGCTGGCAGGCCCCACCACCTATCAACTAGCTGGCAGGGGGACTTACCCAGAAAAAGAGCAAGGCCCAGTTGACATTGCAGTGATGTGTCTACATCATTTCCTACATAACCTGGAAGTGATGTCATCATGGCGACAGTGAAGCAATGCTTTGGCATTTGGGCAAAAACTCTATGGTAGAAGACAAATTTACCATTGAGTTTTTGCCTAAATACCGGAGCATCGCTCCAACATTGCTGCATGATGACATCACTTCCAGGTCACATCAGAAGTGATGTAGGCGCGTCACTGCAACATTGGTTGGGCTTCCTTCCTGTTCCTGGTAAGTCCTGCCCGTCCCTCACTGGTTGCCAGGAGGGACCTGGCAACCCTAGAGAGGAGAGACATTATTGTCTATGGGGTATTCATAGGGTTGCCTACCTAAGGTTGGGAAACTCCTGGAGATTTGGGAGTAGAGCATGGGGAGGGCAGGATTTGGGAATCTTAGCAGGACACATTGCCATAGAGTCTACCCTCTAAAGCAGCCATTTTCTTCAAGAAAACTGATCTCTGTTGGCTGGAGGTCAGTTGTAATTCCAGGAAATTGCCAACCCCCACCTGGAGGTTGACAACCCTAGATATATGATGATGATGAAGAAGAAGAGTAGTTTTTATACCAGACTTTTCTCTACCTTAAGGAGTCTCAAAGCAGCCTACAATCACCTTCCTTCCTCTCCCCACAACAGGCACCTTGTGAGGCAGGTGGGGCTGAGAGAGTTCTGAGAGAACAGTGACTGTCCCAAAGTCACCCAGCAGGCTAGTCATGTGGAGGAGGAGTGGGGAACCAAACCCGGTTCTCCAGATTAGAGTCCACTGCTCTTAATCATTATACCATGCTGGCTGTTATATTGTGGAGCACAAACGCCCCTTCTCCCCCAGTGTATAGATTTCCAAAGTCTGTGTGTTTATAACTAGGATCATTTTGTAGTCCCTCATTGAGCAACAGTTCCCTGGGGTGCTCAAGGAGGCAGCGGTCTGCCCTCTTCTGAAAAAACTATCTCTGGACCTGGCTGAATTAGCCAACTATCGGCCGGTTTCCAATTTGCCCTATTTGGGCAAATTGCCCTATTTGGGCAAATTAATAGAGAGGGCGGTAGCAAATCAGCTACAGAGCTTTTTGGATGATGCTTCCATCTTAGACCCCTTCCAGTCTGGTTTTCACCCTGGTCACAGGACGGAGATGGCACTGGTCGCCCTCACAGATGACCTTTGTAGGCATCTGGATCGAGGCAGTTCGGCGGTGCTGATGTTGTTGGACCTGTCGGCAGTGTTCGACATGGTTGACCATCAGTTACTGGTCTGCCACCTCACCAACATAGGAATCCAGGGGCTTGCCTTACAATGGCTCACTTCCTTTCTCCATGGTCGGGGACAAAGGGTGGTGCTAGGGGAACAGCAGTCCAGGAGGCACCCACTGGATTCTGGAGTGCCTCAATGGGCAGTGCTCTCCCCGATGCTGTTTAACATCTATATGCGCCCCTTGCCCAGATTGCCCAGAGGCATGGGCTGGGTTGTTACCAGTACGCTGATGACACCCAGCTCTATCTGATGTTGGGCAGCCAGTCCAACTCCAAAACTGGAAGACCTGGACCAGGCATTACAAGCCATGGCTGGTTGGCTTAGGCTGAGTCGGCTGAAATAGAATCCAACAGAGGTCCTGTGCTGGAGTTGGGGCAGTTTGGGGGTGGGGATCCTACTTCCAACCTTTGATGGGGCACTGTTGGTGCCAGTGCCAGAGGTTAGGAGTTTGGGAGTGCTCCTGGATGCCTCCTTAACTGTGGAGGCCCAGGTAGCGGCCACTGCCAGGTTGGCCTTTTATCGTCTCCAGCTGATCAGGCAGTTGGTTCCCTTCCTCGACCGTGCTGACCGAACAACAGTGATCCATGCTATGGTCACCTCGAGACTAGAGTACTGTAACGCTCTCTACACGGGGCTGCCCTTGTCACAGATTTGGAGGCTTCAGCTAGTGCAGAATGCTGCAGCCAGGCTCTTGATGGGCCTTCCCAGGTGGGAGCACATCCAGCCTGCACTGAGGACATTGCACTGGCTGCCAATAGTGTACCGAATCCGCTTCAAGGTGCTGGTTCTTACCTTTAAAGCCCTATATGGCCAGGGTCCAACATACCTGCAAGACCACCTTTCCCCATATATACCCCAGAGAGCACTTCAGTCGGGGTCTCAGAAACAATTGACCCTCCCTGGCCCTAAGGATGCCAGGCTTGCTACTACCAGGGCCAGGGCTTTTTCGGTGGTGGCCCCATCCTGGTGGAACGAGCTCCTGGAGGAGATCAGGGCCCTGTGGGACCTTTTGCAGTTCCGCAGGGCCTGCAAGACAGAGCTCTTCTGCCAGGCTTTCAGCTAGGGAGCCGCCACCACCACAGAGCCCTGGCCCTTGGTTTTTAACACCTATCTTGTGCCTTGGCCTCTAACACCTAGCCTGCCCCTTGGTTATTAACACCTAGCCTGTGCCACAGGAAAATCTCGAGCAGAGTGATTTCTAGATGATGCACTGAAATAAGCCATCTTGAATAACCACCTTCAGCACCGTATGAAACTGTTTTAATAATGAATTGTTTTTATATGATTTTATGTTGTTTTAACTGTGTCAACGCACTGATTGTGAGCTGCCCTGAGCCTGCATTGCAGGGAGGGCAGTGTATAAATGTGACTGATAAATAAATAAATATTAAAAATTAAAGAACTCAAGCCTACAGAAGGGCGATTGAAACCAGTGCTTAAAATGTATGCTGCAGATAAGCCTTTTCTGCCCCCTCTCCTTCTACTGCTGGGCGGGGGCAAACCTGCACACAACAACGGCGGGGGGGAGGGACAAGTAGCAAGTGTGGGATGGTTAATGGGAGGAGGGGGAGAGAACCGGCAGGTTGCACCTTCTTCCACAGTACTTTCTCAAGGCAGCTGTGTACCCAGCCTCCCTTACATCTGGCATAGATTCAGCAGCATCTGGCTCTTTAGCTTGGAGAAACGACGGCTGAGAGGTGACATGATCAAGGTTTATAAGATTATGCATGGGATTGAGCAGGTTGAAAAAGAAGTCCTTTTCTCCCTTTCTCACAACACAAGAACTCGTGGGCACTCAATGAAATTGCTGAGCAGTCAGGTTAGAACAGATAAAAGGAAGTCCTTCTTCACCCAAAGAGTGATTAACATATGGAATTCACTGCCACAGGAGGTGGTGGCGGCTACAAGCATGGACTTCTTCAAGAGGGAATTGGATAAAACTATGGAGCAGAGGTCCATCAGTGGCTATTAGCCACAAGGTATAGATAGGAACTCTCAATCTGGGGCAGGTGATGCACTCTATTCTTGGTGCTGGGGGGGGCAGTAGCGGGAGGGCTCCTAGTGTCCTGGCCCCACTGCTGGACCTCCTGATGGCACCTGGTATTTTTGGCCACTGTATGACAGAGTGTTGGACTGGATGGGCCTTTGGCCTGATCCAACATTGGCTTCTCTTATGTTCTTATGAAGGGAGCTTTGATTCTCAAAGGTTCATACCCCTGATTATCTTGTCACTCTCTAAGGAACCACTGGACTTGAATCTAGCCAACAGAGCTTTGCCAGCCTCCAAGAGGGGCCTGGAGATCTCCTGGAATCACAGCTGATCTCCAGATTACAGAGATCAGTTCCCCTAGAGGAAACGGCTGCCTTGGAGGGTGACTCTGTAGCATTATACCCCACTGAAGTCCCTTCCCTCCACAAATCCCACCCTTCTCAGACTCCACCTCTAACTCTCCAGGGATTTCCCACCTAGGGTTGCCAGCAGTGTTCCTTCTAATCCCCCCCCCCGCCCCACTGAGCAGAGCAGTTCACATCCTGAGCAGAATATAACCGCTGTCATCTTCAAATGGGCAATGGGCATTGCAAGACCCTGTGCGGCACCAGACTACTTCTGAGCAGGGCTTCCTATGTTAATGAGTGGCTGCTCATGGCCTCAGCTTAGAGGAAACACTGGTTGCCAGCTCTGGGTTGGGAAATTCCTGTAGATTTTGGAGGTGAAGCTGGGGAGAGTGGATTTTGGAGAGGGGAGGGAGCTCAGTAGAGATGTGATGCCCTACAGTCTACTTCCAGGTAGAGCCAGTTTGGTGTAGTGGTTAAGTGTGCAGACTCCAATCTGGGAGAACCGGGTTTAATTCCCCACTCCTCCACTTGCACCTGCTGATGTGACATTGGGTCAGTCACAAGTTCTGGCAGAGCTGTTCTTGAAAAAGAGTAGTTTCTGCCAGAGCTCTCTCAGCCCCACCTATCTCACAGGGTGTCTGTTGTGGGGAGGGGAAGGGAAACGAGTTTGTAAGCCACTCTGGGACTCCAAGTGAAGGGTGGGGTATAAATCCAATCATCTCCTCCTCCTCCTCCTCCTCCTCCTCCTCCTCCTCCTCCTCCTCTTCCTCCTTCTTCTCCCAAACAGCTGTTTTCTCCAGGGGAGCTGATCTGTATAGCCTAGAGAATCAGTAGGAATTCCAGGAAAATATGTTGTTGAAGGCTTTCACGGCTGGAGTTCGTTAGTTGCTGAAGATATTCCGAGTTGCGTGGCCGTGGTCTTGGCATTGTAGGACCTGACGTTTCACCAGTAGCTGTGACTGGCATCCTCAGTGGTATAACACAGAAATATGGAGTACTCTCTGTGTCAAGGTGAGCAGAAAAAATGGTAGGTATAAATGGTATAAATTACCTGCCTACCATTTTTCTGCTCACCTTGACACAGGGAATACTCCATCTTTCTGTGTTATACCTCTGAGGATGCCAGTCACAGCTACTGGCGAAACATCAGGTCCTACAATGCCAAGACCACGGCCACACGACCCGGAAAATCCACAGCAACTAATTCCAGGGAACTCCATCCCCCAGCTGGAGGTTGGCAACTCTTCTAAACTGGCAGTGCATGATTCAGACACTGTTTGGCAGAAGCTGAGTAGGAATCCCTTCCCTCTCCTGTCAACATATATTGATTGAGTGTCTCCTCTAGTTGGCAGTGTCAGGTTTAAGGCTGTGATAGACAACTAAACTAGATTTTCAAATAGAACCTAACTGGAGGAGACAACATGAGTACAAAAAGTGGTCGGGTTATCTCACTAAGTACCCTGGAGCATCATAAAGAACTAGGGATGGACACAAATCAGGAAAATCTGGTTCTGTTATGTTCATGGTTTGTGGCGTGCTCAGTTTGCGAACCACAAACCATCACAAACTTTTAACTAGTACCTGAACTGGTCCAGTTTGCAAGGTTTGTGGTGTGGTAGCACACCCTGGCATGCTAGGGACACGAAATTCACCAGGGATCTCCAGCTGACTCTCTTCTACCTGCCCACCAAGTTTGGTGAGGATTGGATTTACGGGGTCCAAATTACGACCCCCCCCCAGGAAGGTGCCCTCCATCCTCCATTGTTTCCAATAGAGGGGGGGAAACAGCAATAAAAAGCAAGACCAATAGAAGCCCAGAAGAACAGAATCAAAGTTCCAGAGAATCTCTGCAGCAGAATTTGAGGGGGGATATTTTTGCAAGCCCAGCAGAACTAGTGCCACTGTGGCAGTGCGAACCCAACAGGACTAAGGCCAAGCCAGGAAAGTGCTTTGGGGGGGAAATGTCAGGTGCAGGTTCAAAAATGTATAGAATGGACCCCCTGCAAGCTATATGCACTAAATGCACAGGGAAACTCGCCCTGCTGCCTGCTCCTCTATGATCTCTCCAAGCTGGGGGTGGATTACATTTCTGGGGTCCCAGTTACAGACTCCCCAGAAAGGTCTCCCATATTTATACCCTCCCACCCCGCCTGAGGGAAGGTAACAGCGTTCCGTGCACCTTGGTGTTTAGTCATGCCGGCCACATGACCACGGAAATGTCTTCGGACAGCGCTGGCTCTTCGGCTTTGAAATGGAGATGAGCACCGCAACCCTAGAGTCGGATTCGACTGGCTTTCGAGCAAGGGAACCTTTACCTTTACCTTTACCTTACCCCGCCTGAGTGTGAACACCTCCTTGTGACATGAAAGTGAAAGGGGGTGCAAAGGGTGCTTGTCATGGGGGAAAGAAGTCTTCTTCTCCCTGCATACCACAGGCCTGGCTCTAGTACAGCATCACCAGTGGTCTCAGAGCCTCCTTCCCCTGATCTGTTCCTGGGACTCTCCCCAGAGGCAAAAGATTTGTTAGCACTGCCCAAAGACACCAGCAGTTGCTAACACTCTTTTGGAGAGGAGGACTCTTAACAGCAGTGATTCGGAGGGTGGGGGGAAGCCCACAGTCTGGAAACATTTCTGCACCCTCCCTATTGACCCCTGTGTGGCAGAGTGTCAGGTGTGCCGCACTCGTGTCCAGAGGGGCACAAACTCCCAGCACTTGTCCTCCTCTGTCCTCTGCAGGCACCGGCAAAGGAGGCACTCAACTCTGCTGCCGTGGGAAGAAAGGGTGGTGGTGGCCAGTGGGAGGAAGAAGGACCACTCCCTCTCAGCAGGAAGAAGCAGAGAGGGAGCAGGAGGTCCCTCCGAGAAAGGCTCCCCACACTTCAGCTGGGTGAGACATCACACTCCAAGAACCAGTTTGGTGCAGTGGTTAAGAGTGGCAGACTCTAATCAGGAGAACTGGGTTTGATTCCCCACTCCTCCACATGAAGCCAGCTGGGTGACCTTGGGTCAGTCACGTTTCTCTCTTCTTCTTCTTCTTCTTCTTCTTCTTCTTCTTCTTCTTCTTCTTCTTCTTCTTCTTCTTCTTCTTCTTCTTCTTCTTCTTCTTCTTCTTCTTCTGTCAAAAGGCCTATGTGGAGGATCCAGGAAGCAGTCACTAACCTCATTGCCCAGATGATTACTGTAGACGGCCAACCCTTCTCCCTCTTGGAGGATGTAGCCTTTCACTGGCTGCAGTGGCGATGGTCAAGGCTCAGCTCTCCAGAGTGCAAGGCAGAACCATGCACTTCATGGCAGACCTCTGGAGCAGCCAGCAGGACTGTCAGGGCATGGCCCAGGCCCCAGAAGGGGATAGTCCTGCCACCAGGCTACAAAGTAGTTTTGCTCCATATGCAGGGGATGGATGCAGACAACACGGCACAAAACATCATCACCATGTGATACAGAATAGCGTGAGGGAGTGGGTGGGCAGTGGCAACATCATCTGTGGCTGCATGGTCAAGGATGCCCGTGCCAACATGCTGGCAGAGGTGAAGTGTGTGCACCTCAAGGGCATTGTCTGCTTGATGCACATGCTTCAGCTGGTGGCGAAGAATGCTCTGGGCCTGGGGAGCACTGTCAAGGCCACTTGACCACTGCCCCCCTTGAGATGCGGTCCTTGCTCAAGAACTGCTGGGACCTGGCTGCCCACGTCTCACACATCATCGAGTCTGCCCGTCTGCTGAGGCTGGAGAATTCCACACCCCCTCCCTTTGCTTTGAAGTTTTGTAAACAGTTTAATTGAGCGGAGACAGTTCTGGAAATGTGTCCACTCACAAATCACCACAAACAGCTTGAAAGTTCATGGAATGTTTGTGCCCATCACCCCTCTGCAAACATCATTTCGCGAACCACGAACTGGCCAAAATTCATGACGAACTTTCGTACACGAGCCTGTTCACGTCCCTCTCTATAGAGAACTTGGCTTGAGTGCCGAGAAAAATATAACGTCTCATGGTGAAGAGGCTGGTGTTTCAGCAAACAAATGTGTGTGGAGGGGAGATGAAAACTGCATTTGGCCAGACCCTCTAGATGCAAGCTGGCCCCCAATGCAACAGCCTTTATAATCACTGCCTGTGTGGAGCTAAATCAGGAACAGACTTTTGAGAAACAGTTAATTTAAAACAGAACTTTGTTTTCTCAGACCCTTTCACTGTCAAGATCAATGCAACAAAGACTGGCATAGTTAACACACGGGTAGAACAGTGAGAAGAAGAAACTCACAACGGAGGGTCTCTCTGAATTAAAATAAGCCGCTCGCTCTGGCTTTCAAAAATTGTGTGGCGAGCCAAGGCCAACTCTCCCAAACAACGAAAGTGCTGGATTCTTCCAAATCACTCCTCTTTAGAAAGGGATTCAATTCCAACAAATCTTACAATGAAGAAACAAGACTGCACTCTGTAGACTGAAAGACATCCCGACACTGATATAATTATTATAACAATTCCAGTCTTACTGAATGGAATCTCTCCTCTTTACTAATTCACTTTTCCCATACATAATGTTCATTTACCTTAGACAAGGTGATACAAGCCCAGACAATACTCTAGAGCTGCCCAGCAAACAGACTCTCCCTCTCTGTTATCCTCCTACGACAGACTCTGCCCATTTGGCTAAACCACCCAGTTCCTGGGGGGGCGTTATACCAGGCCCTCAGGCAGGCTCCACAGACCCAGTTGGCAGCTATGTGGGTTAGGCTTGTCAACTCACCCACTTTGGCAGGTGTGATCTACCCCTGCTGCTCCCCAGCCCGCATTGCTGAAGGGGGGAAAGAAGAAGAGATTGGATTTGTACCTTGTCCTTCTCTCGGAGTCTCAGAGTGGCTTACAATCTCCTTTCCCTTCCCCTCCCCACAACAGATACCCTGTGAGGTAGGTGGGGCTGAGAGAGCTCTGAGAGAAACTGCTGTTTCAACAACAGCTCTGACAGAACTGTGGCTTGCCCAAGGTCATCCAGCAGCTGTGTGTGGAAGAGTGGGGAATCAAACCTAGTTCTCCCAGATTAGAGTCCGTGCACTTAATCACTACACCAAACTGGAATTGGGGTGGGGGAGATATTCTGCAGCAAAACCCCCAGAAATGATAGATTCAGGTGAGTAGGCAAGTTGATCTGAAGCAGTAGAACAAAGTTTGAGTCCAGTAGCGCCTTTAAGACCAATGACGTTTTATTCAAGGTATAAGCTTTCGTGTGCACGGAGACTTCCTCAGATACATTGAAATGGAAGTTACCAGTTCATACATGTAGGTGGAGGGTGAGCAACAAATTAGCACAAGCATAATAAAGATTGTTTAACAGATGCAAAGACCAAACTGGAATAACAAGCTTAGTTTATATGGTCACCATTTGTTTGGGTTTAATTCCAACCTACTATTCCAAATAAGAAATCAAATCAAATAAAAAGGATTTATCGCCCTTCTGCATGAGAATACAGATGTAAGGACTGAATGAGAGTAACATATGTAATGAGATAAGAAACCAATATCCCTGTTAAGTCCTGGGGTTTACATTGTTCCAAGTGTTGCAATAACTTGTAACTCAGCAGTTTCCCTTTCCAGTCTGTTCCTGAAGTTCCTTTGCAATAAAACAGTTACTTTGAGGTCACCCATGAATGTCCTGGAAGATTGAACTGTTCTCCTACAGGTTTCTCAGTCTTGTGATTCATGAAGTCAGATTTGTGCCCATTTATCCTTTGGCATAGGGTTTGACCTGTTTGCCCTGTGTACAGAATGGAAGGGCATTGTTGGCAATTAATGGCATATATGATGTTAAAAGATGAGCAAATGAATGATCCTGAGATGACATAGTTGATGTTGTTAGGTCCAGTGATCATGTTGTTTGGGTGTATGCGACAGCAAAGCTGGCCTTGGGTTTATTGCAATTTCTGGTACCAGTGTCCATGTTCAGTTTAGATGTTGTATTATTGTGGATAAGGAGTTGTTTAAGATGCACCTAAGCGAGTCTACTCAGAATCCTGCTCCGGTCAATTCAGTGCAGCTGACTCCCAGGTAAGTGTTCTTAGGACTGCACTGTAATCCAAGTGAAATAAAGGGTAAATAAAATACAGCCTGTCATTTAATCTGTAAAGATTGTGTCTTTTATACCAGGTGTGGGCTGGGCACCGAGTACATTCATAAATTGCTTAATCTGCATCATTTATTCTGCTTTTAACACTCAAGCTTTTAAAGAACACAGATTTTCTTTCTTGTTTTGTTTTGTTTTTAACGGACTAAAGTAGTTCCCAGGGGTAAAGCAATGACATCATTGGTGGTACAGATGATGATACTTTATTACAATAATATATAATTATAGTAATAATTTAAACCAGAGCTAAGTCAAAATGGCTTGGATCACCAAACAGTCCCCAGCAGATGCTCAAAAGCCCCACCCATAGCTTTTAATCAAAAACGAAACCTGAATTCATCTCTGAACCTTCATCAGTTCCATCCTCATTCCACACTAAGCTTCTGGATGGGGTTATATTGCACTCCATCAGCGGGAGGGACGGGCATGGGAATGTGGGGGAGGGCAACATTGCTATAACACATCTGGAAGTGACGATAACTAGGAATCACCAGGGACTCTCAGGTTTTACTGTAGAGTTTCTGGTGATTCCTAGAGCTACCCTTTGTCACTCTGTCAGTGACATCACTGCCGGGTTCCCCCCCCTCCTCTCACCATTCCCATTATAGCAGGAGGCCTGGAAAGCCTACAGTCCACACAAAAAGTTAAGCACACAAAGGAGGAATTCCAGAATCTTACATTGTTCCTGGATTACTGATGAGAATTTGTTTACTTCTAACATTTCTATTCCCCCTTATCTCCTTCATCCCGAGGAGGCTAACAATGCAGCATCCAGGTGGCCAGGACACTAAATATAACAGTCCAAATGTCTAAAATTTCAGATTTAAAAGCATGCAAGATTTTAAACACAGAGAAGATGCATATCAACTTTGCCCTAGGGCATCAATTTCCTAGGAAGACCATTCAATAACTTTGGAGGAATAGGGGTACTCTAAATGAAAAGGGGAGCCTGTATTAGCTAATATTCCTTGGGTTTTACGTTTCTCAGTTCTTTAAATAGTGCCTTTCCTAGCTCCTGAAGGTAACGGAAGGGAAGGAAGCTTATAGAGAATGCTGTCGAGTTGTCTCTCGTAGACCAGTCTTCCCATCTACGCCCACAGAATGCATGATATAGTGTGTGCATGTTAACTGCCTTCAGATCGCTTCCAACTCATGGCAACCCTCCTCCAAAACACCCACCAAAATGTCCTGTTCTTAACAGCCTTGCAAACTGAGGGCCATGGCTTCTTTGATCTCATGTTCCTTGATCTCACGTCAGTCCATCTCATGTTGGGTCTTCCTCTTTTCCTCTTTGCCTTCAACTTTTCCTAACACGATTGTATTTTCCACTGACTCTTGTCTTTTCATAATATAGTTGTCCATCATAATGAAGAAAGAGGCATCCTTGAGAAGCCAAACTGCATGTTCTCTCTCCGTTCTTAAGAATTACAAAACCAGCCACACACAATTGGATTTAAGAGATGCCCAGGACTAGAAGATACAATGTTCAGGAAGTGTTGGTGTCTGGCAGCTCAGCCACTGGCTTCACGGAGTCAGCCATTTTGCTTAGAATCTTTGGTGTAAATCAAGACCTAGGCGTGTATGTTGTAAGTAAACACACTCACACACTATACCTGGGTCTTCACTATACCTGAGAGCCAGTTTGGTGTAGTGGTTAGGAACGTTGACTCTAATCTGGAAAAACCAGGTTTGCTTGCCCACGCCTCCACATGCAGCTGCTGGTGTGACCTTGGGTCAGGCCCAGAGATGTTCCGGAAAGAGCAGTTCTTGAAAGAGCTCTTTCAGCCCCACCTACCTCACGGGGTGTCTGTTGTGGGGAGGGGAAGGGAAGGGGATTGTAAACCACTCTGAGAGCCTTTGGGTAGTGAAGGGTGGGGTATAAATCCAGTCTCTTCTTCTTCTTCCTTTGTAGCAGAAGAAACATGCAGTTAATTTTTATTTATTTACAAAATCCATATCCCAACTTTCTCCCCTCACAAGGCAGAAAGTTAAGCCATAATTCACAGCAGGCTCTACATGTGGCATGTCAGGTCATGCTCAACATGGTCTCCCACTCCTCCCTACATGTAGAATTTATTTATTTGGATATTTATATTCTATTTTGATCCCCCATGGTCTGGGTTGGGAAATACCTTGAGATTTTCATGGTGGAGCCTGAAGAGGGCAGGGTTTGGGGAAGGGAAGAACTTCCATGGGATATAATGACACAGAGTCCACCTTCCAAAGGAACCATTTTCTCTGGGTGAACTGCTTTTTAAATCGTTGTTATAAATTGTTGTTCTTAACTGTTTTAATGTTTATATAAAACGAAGTCAAATGGCTTTGTGATCCACTCTGAGCCCACTTGTGGGGAATGCCCTGAGTTCAAAAAAACAAACAAATAAATAATCTCTGTCACCTAGAGATCCGTAGTAATCCAAGTGAGATCTCCAGCTACTATCTGGAGATTTTACAAACAAACAGAATAATCTGTCATGCTGCACAAATCACACTTGAGACCAGTGTTCCCTCTAAACTGAGTTAGTGTGAGCTAGCTCACAGTTTTTTAGCCTCCAGCTCACGCATTTTTGTCTTAGCTCAGGAAGGATGGCTCCAGAGCAGACTAATTTATGCAGAAGCGAAATCGCTCGCTCACAACTTTAACGCCAGTAGCTCACAAAGTAGAATTTGTGCTCACAAGACTCCACAGCTTAGAGGGAGCATTGCTTGTGTTATGTACTGAATGTGAATCGCTCCTATCAATTCACATGTTAAGCTTGAGTCTGAACGTGGCTCTTCAGATGTCGCATTGCTATTGGTCGGTTTCTGCGAAACCTGTGTAATTACCCAATCACTGAGTGATATTGTTGCAAAGAGGGAACGGTCCTGATTGGCCTTTATCCCTGTATTCTGATTGGTCTTTAACTTGTAATGGCTGTGGCTTTGACAGCCCGGGAGAGTTTAAAAGAAGGAGCTATGCTCCCCTTGTTGTCTGTGTTCCTGACTTACAGTTGCTGTTTAATAAAGCTGAAAATCACTTGAAGCTGAATCCTTTGTTGAGTCTCATACTTAACAGCTTGAGAGTACTGTCTTCGTATACAGTTCTACTTACAACCAAATTTAATACACATAACAAATAGTTTTGCCACCATGCATAAATGACAACTGCACCAGTTGAATAGTGACCTAAGAGTTTCCAGAAGAAAGCATGCAGTAGACGACATGAGCGCAGGACTAGCTGTAGTGTGAACCAAAGGAGCGGCGACGGCACACCTAGGTTGCTTTGCCGTTTCTTAGAGCTTCAATCAGGCCGCTTTTCTTAGTAATGGAGCTCAACTCTAGATTCAAAGATGGCAAGATTCAAAATGTCACGAAGTCTACCAGTGTGTTCCAAGCAGCTCTCTGCATGAAAGGTGACCGCAAAAATCTGAAGAGAGACTTGTTCAAGGACTATTAGGTCACCCTTCAACTGGTGCAGTTGTCATTCATGCATGGCGGCAAAACTATTTGTTATGTGTATTAATTTTGGTTGCAAGTAGAACTGTATAAGAAGACACTAGTCTCTAGTGTGATTTGTTACAGCGGGACAGATTATTCTGTTTATTTGTTTGTATAATCGCATTCGCTGTATTTCCATCTTTGTGTGTTTACTACCTCGAGGTTGGCTGCCCTAAATGGGACCCAAACATCTTACAACATTGTTCTCTCCCATTTTATCCCCACAACAACACTGTAAGGTAAGTTAGTAACTGGCCCAAGGTCACCCAGGAAGCTTCTGAGGAAAAGTAAAGATTCGCACCTGAGTCCCCCAGAGCCTCTAACCACTATACCACACTGTCTGTCTGTCTGTCTCTGTCTGTCTGTCTCTGTCTCTCTCTATACACACACACACACACATATATATATATACACATACATGACATATATGCAGGACTGAAATATCAACCAGCTCCCCATTCTATTACATCTTCTCCACCCACCATTTCTCCCTCTCCCCGCTCCAACAACACAAAGGGTCAATTCATAGATCCTGGTGTCTTCTCCCCCTGCCTTCTCCAGCCTTGCTGTTTCTCTAAGTTATGAATCTGAGCTTAGAACAAAAGTCAGCGAAGATAAACCTGGTTCCCATTAATAGTTTCCATGTGTTCCTCCTTTTTCCTGTCCGTCTTGTGTGACATCCCCTTTCATCGCTCTATTAGATTAGCCACATTGTGGGGCAATTTATGATTGTCATATGTTATGTATCAGCCTTAATTGTTCATCCTGCCTTTCATTGTGTCATCGTATTTCACAGCCCATGATTAACGGTAATTCTTCAGAGGCACACTTGCCTTCAGTTGATACTTTGCCTCAAACACCCTGATGACTTGGCGTAGGTTTTTTTTTTAAGCCCTCTGTCATTTTTTTCTGCTCGAGTTGATGTGACAGAACCCACAATTGTGGTGAACAGGAAGGGTGTGTCTTCTGTAAGAAGAAGCTTATGGAGGGATTTTAGTATCAAAGAACAAAATCAAAAGCATTCCAGCGCATTTGGAACTGTGTGATGAAAAGCACAAGGGAAGAGTGGAGATGACATCTTAAATTTTTCAGGATTACAGAGGGAGGGAGCTTTTGGCTTGAATGTATTATCAGGAATCTTGCTTCAGTCATTTACAATCAAGTTTTTAAAATGTTTTTGGCAACTTCTGGAAGATTGTTGGGGGGGTGTTTAAAGGTGGGTGTGTCTCCACAGTGTTTGGGAAACTGGAAATCGTCTCGTGAGATCATTGTCACTAGCATTATAGAGAACTCTGTCTTGAATTCCACTGTGAAGTTGACTGACCTTTTTAAAAGCTATAGATTTCCAGGGGGGCCAGGGGGAATCTGCCTGATTTGCCAGATGAAATCTGTTACATCCAGGGATATTTTGGGGCAGGAACACACAGGAACAGAGTTCCGGTTGGCTCCTGAGTTGGCCACACCCAGCAGGAACTCATTAGCATAGTAGGCCACACCCAACAGCAGAAACTCATTTGGATTGGCTACATTAGGGCTGTGTGGCCTAACATGCAAAGGAGTTCCTGCTACAAAAAAAGCCCTGGGTTTTGACAACAAACAAGGTCAACAGAATAAGAAGAAAAAGGTGGGTGTGGCTGGATTACCACACTTCTGGTAACATGGGGGGTGGCCTATTATGCTAATGGACTATGCTGTCATGGCTGTGGCCTAATTCGCTAATGAGTTTCTGATGTTGGGTGTGGCCTATTATGCTAATGAGTTCCTGCTGGGCCTTTTCTACAAAAAAAAGCCCTGGTTACATCTGTTACATTTTTAAAATCTCCACTGAAAACCTTGGGGTACCATATATGGTTTCCCCCTCTTCTATTATCACAACAACTCTGTGAGGTAGATTAGGTTAAGCAAGAGTGAATGGCTCAAGATCACCTAGTGAGCTTCATTAGGGATTAAAACTGGATTGTGTTAATCCCTGCTTGACAAAATGAACATTACATCACACAGTAGTGCTCATGAATTCTTCGTGTCCGTCTCTTGTGACACTCCCTTTCATTGCTCTGTTTGATTAGTCACACTGTGGGGCAATTTATGATTATCATAAACCTTTTCAAGAAGGTTTTCAAGAAGGTTTTCATTACAAGCAGGAAACCAGCCAGGGAGTCAGTGGGGTCCTTGGATGACCAAGGGGTAAAAGGAGTACTGAAGGATGACAGGGAAATGGCTGAGAAGCTGAATGCATTTTTTTTCCTCTGCCTTCACTGTGGAAGATGAGAAGTGCTTGCCCACTCCAGAACCACCGATTTCCGGAGGGCTGTTGAAAGACCTGAGTCAGATTGAGGTGACAAGAGAGGAGGTCCTACTACTGATAGACAACTTAAAAACTGATAAATCACCAGGCCCATATGGCATACATCCAAGAGTTCTGAAAGAACTCAAATGTGAACTTCTGGATCTCCTGACAAAAATATGCAATCTTTCATTAAAATCTGCCTCCATTCCTGAGGACTGGAAGGAAGCTAATGTCACTCTCATCTTTAAAAAGGGTTCCAGAAGAGATCCGAGAAATTACAGGCCAGTCAGTCTGATGCCGATACCAGGCAAATTGATGGACACTGTTATTAAGGAAAGAATTAGTAGGCACATTGATGAACAAAAACTATTGAGGCAGACTCAGCATGAGTTCTGTAAGGGAAGATCTTGTCTCACTAACCTGTAGTGGTGGCTACAAGCATGGACAGCTTTAAGAGGGAATTAGATAAGCATATGGAGTAGAGGTCCATCAGTGACTATTAGCCACAAGGTATAGATAGGGACTCTGGGGTAAGTGATGCTCTGTATTCTTGGTGCTTGGGGGGGGCAACAGTGGGAGGGCTTCTAGTGTCCTGGCCCCACTGGTGGACCTCCTAATGGCACCTGGTATTTTTGGCCACTGTGTGACTGGGTGGGCCATTGGCCATGTTCTTATGTTCAATTAACAACAATTAAAGAAAACATATAAACAATTAGAACACCTTACCAGGAAATGTGGTGTTTTATTTTTGGGAGGCTGGGTTGTGCTCATGCATGCACAAACTGCTGGATGTATCAGAGCATCCATAAAAATCCCCACACATACTCTATTTCCACTAGTACTCTGTTTCCATTTCCATTTTTCTTTGGTAGGTGGGAACATAACAGCCGTCAATCCTTTATCTGAAATTTTTAAAAACAATGCTGCACCAATGGGAGATCAGATTGAGCAGGAAGCCCTGATAATGTTGAGAACAGAGTGTACATAGCATAGTTCTCTGTGCATTTAGCTTTGTGCTGCCACAATGTAAAGACAGAGCACCCTTGGCTCCAGCTATCCAGCAGATGTAGACCAGATGTATATATGATATGCAACAATAAAATGTACATTTAGGTACATGTAACTGTCTACACATAGTTTACCTAACATTTTCCACATGGAAGGGGTCTTTGTAATGTATGATGAATATTTGCTGTGTGAAAAAATACCAGCCTTAAGACAAAATTAAGAGGAATGAACTAGCAGCTGATATTACACAGTCTCACTGCATCATAGGCTTTGTAATTGTATAGTTGCTGCATACACTGTTTATGTAGTTCCTGAGAAGGTTTATGACAGCCTAATATAATAATATAAGAGAAGCCAATGTTGGATCAGGCCAATGGCCCATACAGTCCAACACTCTGTGCCACACAGTGGCCAAAAATACCGGGTGCCGTCAGGAGGTCCACCAGTGGGGCCAGAACTCCAGAAGCCCTCCCACTGTTACCCCCCCAAGCACCAAGAATACAGTGCATCACTGGCCCCAGACTGAGAGTTCCTATCTATAACTAAGAGAAGCCAATGTTGGATCAGGCCAATGGCCATCTAGTCCAACATTCTATCACACGCTGGCCAAAAATACCAGGCGCCATCAGGACATCTACCAGTGGGGCCAGTGGGGGTTTTATAATGTTATTTTTAAAAGCTTTTTAAATGGTTCCTGGTTGTTTGCCACCTTGGAAACGCTAAACTGGGGTGGAAAGATGGCTTAATTCCCCCCAAAAGAAATACTTTGTATACATAATTCAGAACAGGGCACCCCGACACACACACACACAGAGAGAGACACTTTTTATCAGATATGCAAGTTCTCTTAAGAATGTTTGCAAAGCATTTGCAATTGCTTCTTGTCATAGGAAAACTTGTCTCATTCAGAATACCATACGTTCTGCACTATACATGAACCTGTATGGACTGCTGTTCTAGAACTGAGAGTGTATCAGTGGACATCCAATGTTTAGTCATTTGAGCAGTTCAATTAACTTATGTAAAAGCCAGCCACAATTAACTGGGCAGCAGCTTTTTGAAAAATGTGTACTTATTATTTTTAACATGAGCCTTTTCTAAAACTGACAATAGCAAGTACCATCCAAAAGAACAGATTTACAGACTGAGGGTGCAATGAGTCCCATCTTTATTAGCAGAGGTTCGGATTTCTGTGGCATGTTGCATTTTTGGCCAATTTAAGTTGGTTTGCATCTGACTGCAGCCCTTATATGGGTGTGCACTGAAAAAAAATGATCGGTAAAAATTGGATTCAGGGCTATTTGGGGCTAGCATATTCATTATTCCTGAATATCCCTGAATACCAGGTTTGTTGATGCTGGCTGGTTCAGGAGATATTCAGGAATCCTGAATATACGGCTCCATTATACCCTATGGGCCATTAAAGTCAATGGCAAAACCTCATAGGCTATAACCTGGGGGACGGGGGTTTGATGGAGAGGCATCAAATTTGCCTCTCCCTCCAAAAAAAGCCCAAGTTCCAAAAAATTGGACCAGGGGGTCCAATTCTATGGGCCACCAAAAAGGTTGCCTCCATTCCCCATTGGTTCCTATGGGGGAAGTGTCAAATTTCCCACGGTGTTTTCAGTGGGCTGGAGGGGAGAGGGTTTGAGGAAGGAGCACCAAATTCACAGTGTAGCTGCTGGAGCCTCTCACCACATGAAGCCCCAAGTTCCAAAGACATTGGACTAATGGGTCCAATTCTGTGGGCACCCAAAGAGGTTGCCCCCATTCCCTCCATTGTTTCCTACAGTGTTTAAAAAAACCTAACCCAGCAAACAGCAAGGCAGGCAGGCACCCAGCAGTCAGACTCTCCCAGAGAGTTTTGTGGGAAGTGAACTGTTGGGAGGTTGCTTGTTTGCAAGAGCCCAACACTGCTATGTGCCCAGCAGAACAAGTGCTACTGCAGCAGCACAAGTGCCACACCGAAACCCAACAGGATCAACTTCAAACCTGAGAACATCTGTTTTACAAACTGAAGGGGGGGGCCTTTCTGCAAGGACAGCAGAACCAGTGCATCAGATGCACTAGTGCCCAGCCACAGAACCCTCTGCCGCTGCCAACTTGTATGGCACTGCATCAAAAAGCAACAACAGTGCAATAACTAACACAAACCAGAACTTAAAACAGGGCACACTATTGAACAATAACTCACACCCCATCAGCTCCCACCCAACAGCCAAAAGGAATCTACTCTTAAACAGGAAAACTTTACTAAACCCAACCTTCACAACACTGCAACAACTAACACAAACCACAAAAAGAAAAACTACTTAACAAAAATGCACACTAGTGAAGAACAACAACCACCACCATCCCACAATCAGAAGGAACAATCTAAACAGGAAAACTTTCGAAAAACCCAACCTTCACAACAACAGTAGAAGTGCAACAACCAACACAAACCAGAACTTAAAACAAGGCACATTATTGATTGTGCACAACAACCCACAACCCACCAGCTCCCCCCCAAGGTACCCAAAAGGAATAAAATAACCAACAATAAAACTTCTTAAAACAGGAAAACAAACTTTTAAACTTTTAAAACTTTTAAAACACTTAAATTGTAACTTTAAGCAAAGTTGAACTGAGTAAAGCCAATCCCCCCCAACAGCCACCCAAGAGAACCAACACCCACCCAGGCCAATCAATCCACCCACCAAACACAGGATACGGCCCAGGACAGACTGGCAATTTGCCCCGGTATCGAGTCGCGGCAAAAAAAACCCGGAGTAAACGATACCGGGTTTTCCCGTCCACACAGCAGGGGCCTCTGCCGAAAGATACTGGACGGAGGCGCGCGGGAGCGTTCAGACTGCCGCGCCGGAGGCGCGCTATATTCGCAGTTTCCCCATTATTTCGGCGGTGGGCGTATGTGCGCATGAGCGCATTTTGGCGATTTTTTTTTTTTGCCCTGCAACGCCGGCACCGCATTGGGCGGTGGAGCGGAGCGCAGCCAATCACACCACTGCTGCCTCATGCCCAACGTGGGTTGCTCCCGGCTTTTCGGCTGCGCGTTCAGACTCCCCGGAAGCGGAGAAACGCGCGACAAATGCAGGCTTTCAAGATTTGCGTCGGCTTTTATCAGGTGTTTTTTTAATCCGGCAGTGAAGCGCGAGAGCACCGGTAGGCTACGGGTGGGGGACGCCAGGCAGATGTGCCTGTGTGAACATTCCATTTAATCCGATATTGAGTCGTTGTCAGCCCGTGTCCCATCCCGCGGCAAATTGCCAGTCTGTCCTCGGCCTACATAAAGGAAGACTTTAAAAACCCATTTAAATTTTCTTTTTTAAGCCCAGACTAGGCTTACAGGACTTATCAGGATTTTATTAAAAAAAAATAAACCCCTGGGAGAAATATGTATGAAATTCATGAGACGGTCTACCAGAGCTCTGGTGCTGAAATCTACACAGGGAAAACCTTTAAAAATCAAGAACATTAGAACATAAGAACATAAGTGAAGCCAATGTTGAATCAGGCCAATGGCCCATCTAGTCCAACACTCTGTCACACAGTAGCCGAAAATACCAGGTGCCATCAGGAGGTCCAGCAGCGGGGCCAGGACACTAGAAGCCCTCCCACTGCTGCCGCCCCCAGTACCAAGAACAGAGTGCATCACCTGCCCCAGACTGAGATTTCCTATCTATACCTTGTGGCTAATAGCCACTGATGGACTTCTGCTCCATATGTTTATCTAATTCCCTCTTGAAGCTGTCCATGCTTGTAGCTGCCACCACCTCCTGTGGCAGTGAATTCCATATGTTAATCACTCTTTGGATGAAGAAGAATGAAGAGATAAAAATCTTGAAGGCTATCCCCTTTGAAGTCAGGAAGCAGAGGCAGCTCTACAAGGAACTTACTCTCTCTCTACAAAAAAAGAGTGCCTTCCAGATGGTTATTTCCTGAAGGACTGAATTTTAAATATGAAGATTAAAAAATTAATATCGACACTGTTCCTAAGGCAAAAAAGTTTGTGGACCAATACTTTAATTCAACGCAATGGAAAAAAGACAAGAAATCTAAAACGGATGAAGAGGAGGAGGAGGAAGATGAAGAATCCTACTCACAGGATTCATCAAGCGACAGTCTTAAATTGTATAGTTCTTCAGATACATCAGAATCAGAGAAAGGAGCAGCCACTCCCAAACCCTGAGGAAAAAAGAAACGCAAGAAGAAAAGACTCTAAAATGAAAATTACTGTTGATAATGCAGTTTTTGCTAACCGTTTAGCTAATATAATCTGTTATTATTCTTTGTTAAATTTTTATAAGCAGCAACATTCTTGTACCACTAGGTGACAAGGATATATACTTATGTATCCAGATCGTGTCACCCTGTTAGTTTACCCTCCCCTGTATCCATTAGTATGCTTAGAGTTAGGGTTTTTATTTTCCTTCCCCATGCCAGTAGTTTGTGATGTTTCCTATAGAATTTAGAGGTGGGAACTAGTATCCTCTCCCCATATCCCGTAGTACCGCAAAAACCAATAAAATACTTATTAAAATATATATTTTTAAAAAAGAAAAAATTCCAAACCAGCTGATGTCTTCAGTCTTTAGACCAGTCAGGCAGGAATCCACCACAGTCCAGCAGGGAAGAGACAGGCAGGCCAAGTACAGACCAGCAACATCCGAAGCCAAGACAAGGCCTGCAGCTACACAGTCTCTCCAGCCAGCCAGCCAGCCAGCCGGCAACAGAGTCTAGCCACTAGGCAGGACTCCTGCTTAAGTGCTCTCTGCCCATGCACAGAACAGTTTCAAAAAAGAACACTGTCCTATGACTGGACAAAGAGCAAAGAGCATTGCAACTTGCAATCTTATTGGCAGAATTGTGGGTTCTCTGTGTCCCCCCTCCCAAACAAGGTAGGTGGTACAGAGCTGGGATGGACCAGCAGCAAGCAACACCAGCCTTGCAAAGAGCTGCACCATGCACCTGCAATTTGCAGATGCATGGCAGTGATCAACTGTGAGCTGCCCTTTTCCCCCTTCACCCTTAGACCATGGAAGACAGGGAAGAGGCGAGAAAAGCTCTGAACCGGCAGGAAAAGGAAAAGGCAGAAGGAGGTAAGGGAGCATTTTGAACTTTAAACCCCCTTTCTGCCTGTTTCCCATCATTATTCAGGGCCCCAAATAGCTGCTAAATAGTTCGGCAGCTATTCAGGGCTGCTGTATTCGGCATGCCAAATAAGATTAGAAAATCTGATTCAGCATTCGGGGACCCCGAATACTGCTGAATAAACAAGCACTGTTCAGGCTATTAATTGACTCGAGCAAGCAAATGCATACCCCTAATGGTAATTTGACCATAGCTACCCACAATATAGGAACATACAAGCTAGACTGCTGCAATGCACACATTGTGGGGGCTGCCTTTGAAGATAGTTCAGAAGGTTCAACTAATTCTAAATGCGGTAATAAGATTAATACCTATTATGAAGTACACAATACATATTTTACCCATGGGAAAAGATTTCCATCGGCTACCAATCTTACTTACGGGTTTAATTCAAAAATCTCACCCCAGCCTTTAAAGCATTGGGCTCAGAGTATTTTGATTATTGATTACTCCTATATGACTGTGTTGGATTACTGCAGTTATCCTCTGCAGTCCTTCTTCATGTGCCACCATGGTTTGAAATAAGATGGCAGGGCTTTTTCTGTGGTGGAATCTCAACTATGGAACACTCTTATTATAGATAATCAGCTGGCATGGAGTGTCTTTAGTTTTCAATGCTATCAAAACACAAAACAGTTATTTTTGCAAGTTGTTGATAATTTTAGTGGAATTTAAAAAGTGGGATTATTGTTTATACTGTTTTCAATTATCTGTAATCTGATTTACACACTTTTTGGGGACAAAGTTTGAGTCCAGTGGCAACTTTAAGACCAACAAAGTTTAATTCTGGGTATAAGCTTTTGCGTGCACACACAGTTCTTCCGATACACTGAAACAGACTTTCTCAAGCCTTACATATAGGCGGGGGGGGGGGTTGTTGCCAGGAAGGACTAGTTAGAGTCAAGATGCATAAGAAGAAGAAGAAGATATTGGATTTATACCCCACCCTTCACTACCCAAAGGTGTCTCAGAGTGGCTTACAAAATCCCTTCCCTTCCCCTCAACAGACACCCTGTGAAGTAGGTGGGGCTGAGAGAGCTCTTGACAGAAACTGCTCTTTTTCAAAGAACAGCTCTTATCAGAACTACGGCTTGCCCAAGGTCATCCAGCCAGGTGCAAGTGGAGGAATGGGGAATCAAACCCAGATTAGAGTCCGCGCACTTAACCACTACACCAGACTGACTCTCTATGTAACTGAGCAATAAGTATAACTAATGTATCTTGACTCTAACTAGCCCTTAATGGTGACTAACCCTCCACCCACCCTCTCTCTAACTATATGTAACACTTGAGGAAGTCTGTTTGAATGTATCTGAAGAAGTGGGCATGCAGACAAAAACTTCTACCCAGAATTAAACTTCCTTGATCTTAAAGGTGCCACTGGACTCAAACTTTGTTCTGTTGCTTCAGACCAACTGGCTACCCGCCTGAATCACACTTTGGGGCATAGTGCAGGACAGAAATTATTAAAATAAAATTAGACTAAATAAACAAGCATTCTTTTTGTCTTGGAGAGCAGAGAAAACCTCTATGAAGAGGGTTTCCAATGCGGCACGTGCACGCATGAAAGGACGTCTCTCTGCAGAACTGTTGCTGTATTCAAATATATGCAGATGCAATCCATTAATTAATCAATTAAAGCTCATGCAATTAATCAGCCAAGATTTCTTTAATCAGGTGACAGCGCTGCTTATTGGATTATCCACTTCACTTGGAAGCATGCGCTAAAAGAGAGGAAAAACGCCACCCTTTTCGGCATCCTTACTGGAAGGCCGAACCAGAATAGATGCAGGAGACCGCTGATCGGATCTCTTGACTTTTCATTTTTTCTTTTTAAATCAGCCAGAAGGGGAAGGGTAGGACAGCAGCTGTTGTTTAGGAAACCAATGCTCGGGGAAGGGCATTTAACCTTTCTATGTGTGCTGTTTTCCTAGTCTAACAATGAAATCCTACAGAGAGTTATTCCAGTCTAAACCTATTGAAGTCAATGGATTTAGACTCTGCATACGTGTGTACTGTAAGTCATACAACCCCCCTCTGCTATTAGACCTACAGTGGAAACAAAATACAGGCACAGTTTAGGGATGCCAGCCCCCAGTTGGGATCTGGGGACCCCCCAGAATTACAGGTCATCTCTAGACTACAGAGATCGGTTCCCCTGGAGGAAATGGATGCCTTGGAGGGTGGGCTCTATGGAGTTGTACCTCACTGAGGTCCCTGTCCTCCCCAGGCTCCATCTCCAAATCTCCAGGAGTTTCCTAACCTATATCTGGCCACCCTGCCCTCCTATTCCCCGCCAGTGGCCAGGGGTGAACTAGTTCTCATACTTGTATTGATCCCACTGCAGGACTGTCTATAGCAACTTTGGGGTGATTTTGATTAGGGGGGAAAGCATTAACGAAAAGGAGTGAACCCTGCAGATTTGTACAGAAAAATCATTTGGGTCGTATTATTCAGATGCCTTGTTCTTTCATATTTTCATCGGCATTTTTCATTAGACTTATTACATCTGTTGAAAGTCTTTATTCCGCTCTTTAATCTGGATTCATTTTCCAACGGGAGACCCATTTCCATCTGTCGCTTTTGCTTTCCCAGCCCAATCAGGATGAACTGTACAGTGCCGGGCTCCCAAAGTGTTACACTCTTCCTTGATAGCAGTTTCAAAAGCAGGGTGTAGTAAGAAGATCTGATCACGGAGCTATTTGATCCCTAAATCATGCAGATTGAATTGCAGATGCAAAGGAGTCATTTATCTGCATCCCGCGAGTTTGGCTGCACCCGTAAAGATTCAAAAGGTTGCATTAAATGAAGGCCTTCTTTGGCAGCTGGCCGAAGCAGACTTCTTAAACCACCTTCTTCTTGGCAGCTAAGAGCTTCAAGCCTGGAATTAGCATTTCCATTAGCATCATCACATATATATGAATATGGAACATCGTGCCACCAGAGCTTAATCGAAATGTGCATTTTTAGAGCCAAGGACTGCTAGTGTTCAAAATGCTGTCGTTACTTCCATACATGCATCCCTGTGCTCTTGCGTGCCTCATTCCCCTCTATTTGGGAACAGTTTCTCTAAACTCTTTGTACAATATTCACCATCCTGTGTATACTCAGTTTCATGTTTTCCCTTGGATCTAATACAGCCCCCCCCCCTAATTTGCTCACTGGAGATAAAGATGGGAGAAAATACATGTGCCAGTCAAATGACCTACATTTCCACAGAAAGGGGGGGAATCTAAGGGGGAGATCACCCTCCCCAAAAAGCCCCTCCAGTTTAATGAGCAGACAATACTCAGTTCTGTGATGAAGCTGGGGGGGGGACTCACAGGAAGGGGGCCCACGAGGAGACCTCGCATCCTCTCCTTGTCTAGACAGCCTCGTCGAATGTTTTCCAAAAGACTGCTTCCCAACAGATGCAATTCGCCGTGTCTAGTCAAATGAAGAATCGGCTGCGGCCTCCTCAGCATTATCCCCCCCAGACACAGCCGATGCACGAAGACAGACGTTTGTACCAGACAATCCATGAGAAACACGGCCGAGAAGCCTGCGCTTGGAGCTATTGCCGCTGCTTTCCTACATTCAAGTCAACAGCTGGGCCTGAAACAAGGGGAAAAAAATGAGTTGGGAAACATAAGAGAGATGCTAAAAGTCTAAAATGAAATACCGGGCGATTTCCCCTTTTTTTCCTCTTTCTTTCGTGCCATTAACATTATGGCCTGCCACAGTTTATTACCCCTTAAGAGAGTCGGGAAATGTCAAATGTTTTTCATACACTTGTCTGAAAGAGTCAGGCGAGTCTCTTCCTTTCTGCCTAAGCAAAATAGACAGCCATATGACACACAGACGCCTAATACGGAGCTTCTCGGAAGGACAGGCCACCACTGAACACTGGACTCAGGATGAGAGGTTAAGCTTCTCTCTGGGGCTGGGGCTCAGCAATAGAGCACCTGGTTCGTAGGCAGAAGGTCCCAAGTTCAATCCCTGGTATCTCAGGGTAAAATGATTAGGAGGCAGTTAGAACATAAGAGAAGCCAATATTGGATCAGGCCAATGACCCATTCAGTCCAACACTCTTGTCACACAGTGGCCAAAAATACCAGGTGCCATCAGGAGGTCCAGCAGTGGGGCCAGGGCACTAGAAGCCCTCCCCTGTTGACCCCCCCAAAAAACTCCAAGAATACAGAGCATCACTTGCCCCAGAGTCCCTATCCATACCTCATGGCTAATGGCCACCGATGGACCTCTGTTCCATATGCTCATCCAATTCCCTCTTGAAACTGTCCATGCTTGTAGCTGCCACCACCTCCTGTGGCGGTGAATTCCATGTGTTAATCACTCTTGGGGTGAAGAAGTACTTTGTTTTATCCATTCTAACCCGACTGCTCAGCAATTTCATTGAGTGCCCCAGGCCCATAGCTACAGTGGACCCCCACCGGAACCTGGCCCCCTGACTTCCTGCTAAGCCCCCCCAACTTCCTTGGCAGCGCAGGCCCCCTGACTCTCTGGGCTGCCCAGAGGACTTGCTGCCACCACCCTTTCCCTGCCTGCAAGCCAGCAGCCTCTTCTTGCCTTCCCCCGTGGCCTTGTCATCCGACTCAGCAGCGCAGAGCAGCAGAGAGGGGCTTGGATTGAGGCCAGGCTGGAAGCCCTGCTGGCTGCTCTGACAGGCTGCTGGAAGGTGGAGAAGGCGTGGCCCGGCACCGGGGCTTGCTTGCCTGCCCAAAGGAGGAGAAGGTGGAGCGAGGAAGGTGGGGAACATCCCGTTGGAGACTGAGCACTGTGGCTGTGGCTGGTGCCCTGACTGTGCGCAGCCAGCCCGATGGGGGTGGTGGAAATCTCATCCGGGGCCTGTCAGAAAGGGGCTGAATGGGGATCCCCCGTGCACCGGTAAAGTTACCCTGGAGGAGAAAGAGGTCAGTCGTTTGACCAGAGCGGCTCTTGAGGCCCAGTTTGCTTCCTGTGGAATCTCACTTGCCTGCGATCAACCAGATTTGGCAGGTTTTTCAACCAGCGAGACTGGGAGAGGGTGGGGGTGGGAATCCTGCCGAAGCTGTTGATCAGAAGCAAAAGCTGTAGTAGAGGGGCACCCTCCCTCAGGAGCAGCCTTTCTCCCAGCCTTTCAGAAGAACACCCCAGCTGCCCTTTCTTTGTCTCAGCAGATGATGAGGGGTTTTCCCAGGAGCAGTAAGAGAAGCACTTCGGCAGCATTTCCTGCCCGTTGTAGTTGCAGCGGGGTTATTGACTGCTCGCCTCCTCCTCGGCCATTGCAACATTACATTTCGTACACGAGGAAGCATTTGAAAGTGATACCCTTCCGCTGTTAGATGTATGTCAGTGAAAGCTGTAACAGCCTCTTAACCACCCGAGCATTCAAAAATAACCACTGACTTGTTGCAAGGGTTTGGAAAATAATTTAAACGGTGAGTTGGATCCTATGACACTCTTCTGCTACGTCTTCCTTCACGAGGAGGAATGTATCTGCAGAAGTTCGTGCGCACACCAAAGCCTGCCCCCAGAGTTGAAGAAGAAGGAGGAGAAGAAGAAGAAGAAGAAGAAGAAGAAGAAGAGTTTGGATTTATACCCCGCCCTTCACTGCCCAAAGGCGTCTCAGAGTGGCTTACAAACTCCTTCCCCTTCCCCTCCCCACAACAGACACCCTGTGAGGTAGGTGGGGCTGAGAGAACTCTAACACAAACTGTCCTTGAGAGAACAGCTGTGCCAGAGTTTGTGACTGACCCAAGGTCACATCAGCAGGTGCAAGTGGAGGAGTGGGGGAATCAAACCCGGTTCTCCCAGATAAGAGTCCGCGCACTTAACCACTACACCAAACTGGCTCAACTCAGTTGGTCTTAAAGGTGGCCCTGGACTCCGACTTTGTTCTGCTAATTCAGACCAACAGCGCGTTTCTCGCCGGCTGGCAAGACAAGCCCCGCCTCCAGTCCCATGCTGCTGCTGCTTGCACTGCTCACTCTCGCCTCTCGTGGGCTGGATTATCCCAGGTCGCAGCTCTGCTCTCTGTTAGTTCTCGCCGGCTGGCAAGGCAAGCCCCAGCGACCTCCATCCCTCCAATTCCCAAGCCGGCAAAGCTAGGGCTGCACCACCCAATCCCTAGCCCGCACGGTAGGCTGAAATCAGTAAAATAAAGTGCAGCATGAAGGGTAGGGATGTTTAATAATCCCAGTGTCTCCATTGGGGGGTAGGGATGGCAGGCTCCAGGTGGAGTGATAAATGTCTTTATTTATATTTTTAAGTATAAGGATAATGGGTGGCCCACAAGAAAAAAATTTGCCCCACAAAATGAAAATCCTGGCTACGGCCCTGGAGTGCCCACGAGTTCTTGTACTGTGAGAAAGGGAGAAAAGTACCTCTTTCTCAACCTGCTCCATCCCATGCATAATCTCATAAACCTCGATCATGTCACCCCTCAGCCGTCGTTTCTCCAAGCTAAAGAGCCCCAAGCATTTTAACCTTTCTTCATAGGGAAAGTGTTCCAACCCTTTGATCATTCCAGTTGCCCTTCTCTGCACTTTTTCCAATGCTATAATATCCTTTTTGAGGTGTGGTGAACAGAACTGTACACAGTATTCCAAATGAGGTTGCACCAATGATTTATACAGGGGCATGATGATACTGACTGATTTGTTTTCAATGCAAAAAAACCCAAAAATATCTCTTCCTGAGATCCCGGAGAGCTGCTGCCGGTCAGGTTGGGTAGTACCAACCTTAATAGACCAGTGGTCTGACAAAATAGGCAGCAGCTTTGTATGCTGTTGTTCAGTCACACAGTCGAGTCCGACTCTTCACGACCCCATGGACCACATCACACCAGGCCCTCCTGTCTTCTGTTGTGCTTCGGAGTATGTACATGGGTATATTATCACAACACAAAGCCAAATGGGAGGAGATGGTGCTGAAAGGAGAAAGCAGGCTTGCCTCATCCAGTTGGGTGGGGACAGGGGGGTAGAAAACCTGCATCTGTTTTTTAATATAATTTTTCATTTCTTTATTTACTTCATTTATACTCTGCCTTTCTCCTCAGCAGGGACACAAAGCAGCTTACCTTTCCTCCATTTTATCCTCTCAACAACCCCAGGAGGAGGAGGAGGAGGAGGAGGAGGAGGAGAAATTGGATTTACACCCTGCCCTTCACTTGGAGTCCCAGAGTGATTTACAATCACCCTCCCTTCCCCTCCCCACAATGGACACCCTGTGAGGTAGGTGGGGCTGAGAGAACTGCTTTTGAGAGAACAGCTCTAAGAGAACTGTGACTAACCCAAGGTCACCCAGCTGGCTGCATGTGAAGGCGTGGGGGAATCAAACCTGGTTCTGTAGATTACAGTCCACCGCTCTTAACTACTGCACCAAATGAGGCTGAGAATGTGTGGCTGGCCCAAGATCCCTCAGTGAACCTCCCTTTCAGAGTGGTGGTTTGGCCTTCCTCTTGGACACCTTTTATAATAAGAAGAATGCTTTGTAATATTTTTTTCTCTGTTCCCTTTCTAAATCTCACCCCCCACACGCACACCTCGTTCAAACCACATATACAGAAATTGCTTTAGACAGCAAAGTGTTTCTGACCTTTCAGCGAAGAGAGTAATTTTGTTTTAAGGGGTTAAAAAGTCAGAAAGCACAGTAAACAAACACCAGCTGACAAAATTGAATGCCACCCCCCCCTCAGCCCAACTCTTGCCATGAATCCTAGCACATTGCTGATTATATTGCTGGTTTAGGATCTGGGAGACCCAGGTTTGAATCCCAGCTCCACCATGGGAAATCCCTGGTGACTGGGGAGGAGTCACACACTCCGCCTAACCTACCCCACAAGGATGTTGTTAAGACAGAGAACAGGAGAACGAGTTTTGAGTCCAGTGGCCCCCCTTAAGAGCAACAAAGTTTAATTCTGGGTATAAGCTTTGGTGTGCATGAACTTTGGGAAGTGAAGAGGAAGAAAAGCGGGTTATAAGTATCTAAACAAATACATGAAGCTCAGGTGCACAGTATGAGTCCAGGAGCACTGCTCAGTAATAATAAGTAATTATCATATGGCATTGTGGGCAGAATAGCCAGGAGAGCCTAAGCTTGCCTGGTGGCCAGAAGTTCTAGCTCTTTAGCGTTAAGCACCACTAGGTGGTGAGCTAGACTTGCTTTTATGGCAAGAGACGTTTCAGAGGTGGTTTGTCATTGACTGCCTCTGCGTCACGACCGGGGCGTTTTTTGTAGAAAAAGCCCAGCAGGAACTCATTAGCATAATAGGCCACACCCCGACAGTGCAGCTCATTAGCATATTAGGCCACACCCCATGCTACCAGAAGTGTGGTCATCCAGCCACACCCACCTTTTGCTTCTTATTCTGTTGACCTTGTTTGTTGTCAAAACCCAGGGCTTTTTTTGTATCAGGAACTCCTTTGCATATTAGGCCACACACCCCAATGTAGCCAATCCTAATGATTTTCTGCTGTTGGGTGTGGCCTGTTATGCTAATGAGTTCCTGCTGGGTGTGGCCAACTCAGGAGCCAGCCGGAACTCCGTTCCTGTGCGTTCCTGCCCAAAAATAGCCCTGGTCACGACCCTCGTATTTCTTGGAGGTCACCCTTCCAAATACTAGCCAGGGTCAACCCTACTTAGCTTCCAAGATCTAATGGGATTGGGCTAGCCCGGCTCAACTCTTCAGTGACTCATGACAGCTCATCCCCTGCTACAAATTTTGTTAGTCTTTAAGGTGCTCCTGGATCTTGCTCTTTTCTACTGCTGCAGACAGACTAACGCGGCTACCCACCTCGATCTAGGTACGCAGTAGGTTAGAATTTCACCCAAGCCCGCAGCAGCCATTTTAAAACAGTCCCACAAAACACATAAAAGCATACAAAGGAAGCAACTAGGGTTAAACATAGGTACAGCAACAGCATAGACTGTGCAGGAAGTCAAGAACCAATCACAGCTCTTCTTAGGAGGAAATAAAAGATTCCTTTGCTGCTCTTTCAGCTGCCTCTGGAGTCCACAGGGGACCATCACAACATCACACAATGTGAACTGGCCAGTCCTACAATACTACAAAGCTTTCGGTCAAAATCCAAGCTTTATCAACAGCTGCAATAATCCACCTGGAGATGTGCATGCTCTACACAAAATGACTCAATCAGTTTGCACCAGAATTTCTTCTTCTTCTTCTTCTTCTTCTTCTTCTTCTTCTTCTTCTTCTTCTTCTTCTTCTTTTGATATAGCCATCGATTCTTCTTATTCTCTGTTATCCCATTCAAAAGAGGTATTTCTCTTCCATTTCCCTTTGGTTTCTCTTTTGTAACTTCAGCCCCTGCCATTGTTTATGTGTGACACACCAGAGGGTGGTGCTCTGCCAAGAGGATAGGAAAGTTTGGGAACACGGTGCTTGCCTCTGAGCATCTGCAGAATGAAATTCCGCAGGATCTCCCTTCCTGCCCCTCCTCACTTCAAATTTCTCTTTTCATCAAAACAGAATTGATTTGAAACAGACTGCAAATCCCTTTAAAAAATAGAAGTAGTAATGGATTATTGGATTTCAAGAAGAAACTGGGTAAAGAGGGATCGAGAGAATTTCTCTTAACAACACTACATCAGGCCAAGGAACCCCTAGTGGGTCAATACTCATGCATGCATACACCTGCGCTTCTTCACACATAAGCCTCAGCCCAGGGATATGAACTAGTGACCCAATGGCAGATGTATATCAGTGTCCACATCCAAAGATGCATCCAACCAGGGCTTTTTTTGTAGAAAAAGCCCAGCAGGAACTCATTAGCATACTAGGCCACACGCAACAACAGAAATTCATTAGCATATTAGGCCACACCCCCATGTTACCAGAAGTGTGATCATCCAGCCACACCCACCTTTTGCTTCTTATTCTGTTTACCTTGTTTGTTATCAAAACCTAGGGCTTTTTTTTGTAGCAGGAACTCCTTTGCATGTTAAGCCACACAGCCCTAATGTAGCCAATCCTAATGAGTTTCTGCTGTTGGGTGTGGTCTAGTATGCTAATGAGTTCCTGCTGGGTGTGGCCAACTCAGGAGCCAGCGGAACTCTGTTCCTGTGTGTTCCTGCCCAAAAATAGCCCTGCATCCAACCCATTCCAATAGACCTGAACAATCACTATAATGCAGATGAGAAATACATATCCAGCTGGTTTCTTGCAGCCCTTTCTGTACTCTCCATGTTCACGGAGGTGTCCTCCAAGCAATTCTGCACTAAAATTGGATTCGACCTTTTTTTTCATCCAGGTTTTTTCCCCCATTCTGCACTAAAATCGAGTTCAACCTTCTTTTTATTCTGGGTCTTTCCCCTATTCTGCATTGCATTACCTCCCTTCAGTGGTCAGCCCGGTTTCAGCCTGCTGCTGCCCCCGGATTATTTGGGTGCTGTTTTTCCGTGGACTTAAATTGCCTCAACTCGAACCCTGGGAAAATCCAGAGTGGCAGGTAAATGCAGAACGGACTAGAGTCAGCTGCACTCACAAAAGGCAGTTTCCCTGCCTCAGTCTCCCATGTAGGATCAGGGCCACATGTGTTATCTACCGGTCCATCCATCTAGATCCAGGGGCATTCATTCAGATCTATCTATTTGTATCTTAGTTATTTCTAGTGCAATTTAAACCTCTTTATTTCGCATACGGTATCAATTTTCTAGGGAAAAGTAAAGTGGGATCTTATTTTTTAAAAATGCTAGAATGTCAAGGACCTTTTAGCGACTTCTAATTTGTACTTAAACAAAGCGTTCCAGAATGACTAGACACGACTCTTTGACTACATTTTCTCCAGGTTCATCTTCTCTCTTTTCTTTTTTAATCATCTTCGAAAATGATTCCATAGAAGCAAGTTAAAGGGGGGGGAGGAGCTGTTTGAAAGTATTGATTTTACACGTAAGTCTTGTAAAATAGAAAGTGGAAAAATGAGCTGAGGAAAAGATGTGGAATTTAAATGAGCCCTATAAATAACATTTATAGCATCCACATCTGTACAGAGGTAGAGAAGGGAATAAAGACAAATCTATCATTTTAATTCATCCTGCTTATCACGATGTTACTTGGTATAGCCATCATTCACTAGAAATAGTCTTGTGTGACTCTATCTCCCTTTTCAATAGATCATGCGTTTCTGAAACCATCACAAGGACATCGCCCCCTCAGTTCAGGCATATCTCTGAAAATATCAAAGCAGCCAGAAAGTTAAAACTTGACACATACAAAAACCCTGACCTGTCTACTATTGTACACATCAGCGTGGCGTAGTGGTTAAGAGTAGTGGACTCTGATTTGGAGAACTGGGTTTGAGTCATCACTCTTCCACAGGAAGCTTGCTGGGTGACCTTGGGCCAGTCACAGTTCCCTTAGAACTCTCTCAGCCCCACCTGCCTCACAAGGAGCCTGTTGGAGCTAGCATGGCGTGGTGGTTAAAAGCGGGGGACTCTAATCTGGAGAACCAGGTTTGATTCCCTACTCCTCCACCTGAAGCCTGCTGGGTGACCTTGGCTTTCTCTGCCCTGAGGGCAAAATTGGGGTCATCCTCCCCGCCCCCCCTCCATTGTATTAATTACTTCCGATAGAAATATTGCTGTCGGAACCGGTGCCTGTCTTTGTACAAATGGCATAAACGTGGTAACCAAAATGAATGAAAGTGGAAAATTTACAGACATAATATGTGATCACCGTCAGCGGGTGGGAAGGCGGCATGGTATATCCCCATTTCATTGGTTCTCGGAAGCCAAGCATGGTTGGTACTTGGAAGGAAAGCCAAAAAGGAAAGCCATCTGCAGAGGAAGGCGATGGAAAAACCACCTCCGCTTCTCACCTGCCTTGAAAGCCCCTGGCTGGGGTCGCCAAAAGTCAGCTGTAAGATCAAATTCCTTCAGGCAGCTCTGTTTCCCTTTGCCAGGTGGACACAGGGAAGTGTGAAGTCTGGCGTCTTTTTGTTGTTGTTGCCATCAAGTCGCAGCTGACTTAGGGTGACCCCCTCATGGGGTTTTGAAGGCAAGAGACATTCAGAGGTGGTTTGCTGTTGCCTGCCTCTGTGTCGTGAACCTGGAGTTCCTTGGAGGTCTCCCATCCAAACACTAACCAGGGCCATCCCCGCTTAGCTTCTGAGATGGAGCTAGCTTGGGCTATCCAGGCCAGAGCTTGGTGTGTCTCCCATGATGTATAAAGAGAGTGTGATGGTCTCTACCCCAACCCTCCACCTGACAGACTTAACCCAAGCGGTTTCTGACTGCAATACGTTCAGCACCCGTGAGGGAAACAGAAAAAAATAACAGTAACTTTTATTCACTCCTGGGCCTACTTGTATATAAGGTTACAGTTGATAATTTAGGAGCCTAGAGAGCATTTGGCAGTCAAGTTTTCCCAGAAACTAAACGTTAAGAGATTTTGTTTCCCAGAAATGAAATCTCCTAGCAAAGGATTTTCTCTTGCTGCCCCTCCCATTGGGCTCCTCCAGTCCTTTCATGGATCTTGATTGGCTGCTAGTAACTCCACCTACACACCTAACAAGATCGAAAAGAATTGGAGCTTTTCAGAAAGGGGCGGGAGCTTTACCCATCTGTCACAAGAAGAAACCATGGTCATTCTGACCACGCCACCCTCATTTCTCTGCAGCTCACTTTGCAGATGCAACAAAGATAGAATGGCCAAGATTCTTCTAGGCAAGAGACTGGGTAGAATTTCTGTCAATTGGACAGAAAAGTTTGACATGTTTTTTGAAATACCGTACAAAGAAAAACGACGTCTTGGCAGCTGTCCGAAAGATGAAAGGAAAGGAAAGGAAACAGAGAAATCAAAAAATAGACCCAAGCTGGGTGCCTTGAGCGGTGGCATTGTCAACGGATTTGAAGACTAGCAATTCTGTGCAGGAGGGAGCGCTCCTGACCAAACTTCAGGAGTCTTTTTGGAATAAATCTGTAGAACACCTTATACTTTTTTCCAGGTATACTTTATGAACCTGCATTGTGCAACCACTTGCACTGCCTTGTCTGAAGTGGCTAAGTGGTTTTTAAAACCACATGGAACTCAATGGAGTTGCATCACACTGAGTCAGACAATTGTTCTAACCAAATATTATTGTCCTAACCAAGTATTGTCTACTCAGACTGGCAGCTGTTTACCTGGTTCACAGGTACAAGTCTTTCACACCACCTAACACTAGGTCCTTTTAGTTGGAGGTGGCAGGGGATGGACCTGGGACCTTCTGCACCCGTTGTGTCCATCAACAACGGAGAGAAAGATAGGGGAAGTGGCTAGCTTTCAGGGCTGCACAATTGCCTATGCACTGACCCAAATGGCTGACCTGTTACCACCTTTAGAGAGAAAGAAAAGATCTAAGAATTCGGTGATCTGAGATCGATGTCAGATATTGCCATTTGGGGGCAGAAACGGGGAAATATGCCATGCATTGATGGGGTGGGTTACTTCAAGGATTCGAGCTCATGCCTGAGGTGGCATTGACCCGACTACATAAAAATGCTCTTGCTTGCTTGGGAAACCACCCACAGACCACAGAATCTCAAAGACAGCGGCTCAGTTCAGAGTTCGTGGGAAACCATGGTTAATCAAACTATATATATATGGTCATCGTGTTTGACAGCTCATGAGCCACTGCACTAACTATGGTTAGCTACAGCCAAAATACATGACATGCTAGGTCATGGGTGCACGATTGTAGTTTTGCCAGCTCCGGATTGGGAAATATCTGGAGATTTGGAGGGTGGAGCCTGGGGAGGATAGGGTTTGGGGAAAGACTTCAATGGCGTATAATGCCATCGGGTCTCTCGTTCAAAGTGGCCATTTCTCCAGGTTTCTTGGAGATCAGTTGTAATCCCAGGAGATCTCCAGCCACCACCTGGAGGTTGGCAAGCCTAACCGATTGAACTTGCAGCCAGATGTACAGCACAGGAACTCGCCTTAAACTGTTCTCGTTCACTCAGTGCTGTGAGGGAGTCCTGCAGTGGGAGAGAAAGAGCTTCCCTTTTGCCCATTTCCTTTGGCTCTACATGTCCTTCTTCCCTCACAGAACTCCCTTGCAGTGCCAAAACAAATGAGTGTGTTTTAAGATGAGTTCCCCCAATGTACGTCTGACCGCCAATCCAACTGCGTACCCATGACCCTGCATGTGTTGGTTATATTGTATATTTCGGCCCCTAGTTTACTTCATGCCCAGATCTGAAATCCTGTTCCAAAGCTGGTTTACTAACCACAGTTAATCTTAACTACAATACCATGTGATGTACAAATGCTGGTTTAATCCTGGCTTGTTCCATTGTGCCAGAACAAAGGCCAACATACTAGCCGGGATTCTGTGGGGAAAGAGGAAAGAGAATGATGAAACCAACCCTTGTCAAAGGAACTCAGGATCTGAATGATCATCTAACAAGCTGGATGCTGGTTTCACAAACTAAGCATGATTAAAATTAACCATAGTTCTCTGTTATATCTGAACTAAGCCAATAATGCAGACTTGTCCTCCACTGTATGGTCCTGGCTACAGATGGACAAAAACTGTTGTTCTGCTCATACAGAGTGGAGATTTTGGGTTATGCCTATGCTTGTAAGGATAAATTGGGTCTTTTGGTCACATTTTGGTTCCCAGGGTGCCAGGAATGAAGATGGGTATATCGTTTTTTCAATAAATTAATTAATGTCAACTCATATATCTTAATGTAACAAGCAATGATTTGCATTGTGTGCTTTTGAGCTCCAGAATAAAGACCCAGTCTTTGTGAGAATTATAATTCCTTGGTATATACGTGTCTGCTAATGCACCAATTCTTCCAGCTCCCCATATTTCTAGGTGGGAGCGCATGCCAGATATGACAAAAACCATGCCATAGCTGCTTCCATTATTATTGGCAGAAAAGTTATACTTTAATCAAGTCACAGGTACCCATCACAGTCTGGCAAGAGATCAGAATTTTGTTCCAAATAGCATTTTCATTCTTCTCACTAATATATTTATAGGCTTCTCTCCAGTCTATAATTTAGCTGCTCCACTTTCAACTACAGATGATTCTCAGTAATAGAAATGTGTAAATCTCAGCCCTGGGTTTCAGTATACCGTTCCAATGAATTAAAATAGACAGATACATGAGCAAGAAAATGACCACCACACCCCAAACACAGGAGTTCCATATCTGCATAAGCCTGACCACCTCACATGCAGCTTTGGATGAAATTTGAATTGATAGGAAACTAAATCTCATGCTCAAAGCCCCAGCCTATAGGCTAAGCATGTTTGGGCTATTTAATAAAAGCTGTGATTGAAAAGCAAGATGCCAGAATCACTTTGTTGAAGCTGAAAGCTGACCACATGCTTTTAGTAAGGACTAGGGATGCTTGAACATCCATTGGTTCAGTTTACAGTCTGTTCACCAGTGACAAATAGCCAATTTTTCGTCAATCAGTTCAGCTGCTTGCGAACAGTTGAAATTTGTTTTTTGGATTGTATTCAAATAGAGCAGTATCAGCAGTGTTTCATACATGCACATTCCCATGCAGCCCAATGGGAGTCCTCCTCCCCCAAAAAACTGATTGCCAATAGCCTCAACAATAAGCAAATGAGTTGGCCAATGATTATAAATACGCTGTATTTTTAAAAATAGTCTTAGCACTTGCTGTTAATTTAAGCCTGTGTTATTATTTCATGTTTGCACCTTTTCACTTAGTCATGAGGGAAGTAGTTCCTGCATTGTGTCATTTAATTACCATCCAAGGCCCCGGGTCGAATCAAAACACCAAATGCAAATATGCAAAAGCTCCCCACAGCAACTGTGCAGCTGCAAAGGTGTTTAACAGACATTCATGGTTGATGGTGGACCAGATATTCCCCTCATGGGAAATTGTGGATATGAAATACACTATGGCTGTGATCGCACACACTAAGTAATCCACTTTCAATGCACTTCCCAATTGGATTTTCACTGTGTGAACTGGCAAAATCCAATTCAAAAATGCATTGAAAGTGGATTATTTAGTGTGTGTGACCACAGCCTATGTTTGCCTATTGACCATGTTCAGCCCAACATCTGTGGCTTCCCTAGTAAGGGCTTCTCCAACCATGATCGGTCATCACACAGGTTCATCTTGGGTGGTGCTTTCCTAACCTGGCAGAACATATCACGGACCAACATGGCATTACCTGTCATTCTGAAATTTCAAAGAAGACCATAGATTTAAAAACTGAGATCTACTACAGATAGGGTTGTCAACCACCACATGGGGCGTGGCCGTCTCCTGGAATTACAACTGATCTCCAGACTACAGAGACCAGTTCCCCTGGAGAAAATGGCTGCTTGGGAGGGTGGGGTCCATGGCATTATACCCCGCTGAGGTCCCTCCCCTCCTCAGGCTCCGCCTCCCCCCAGAGCTCCAGGAATCTCCTAACCCGGAAATGGCAGCCCTGACTACTGGTCACATTGTGAATATTTTTTTTAAAAAAAAAAAGCTCATGTATTAATTAGTTCCCTGCTCTGCGGTGTTTTCACATCTCTATTTGTTACAGCAATCCCCGTCTCAATCAATTGTGCCTCTTAGAAAGGATGCATCTGATGTTGCCATTTGGGGGTTAGGGTTGTTGTGCAAAACGCGGTGGCAGATCTCATACATCTCTGTACCTTTACACATCAGTGAAGTCGGTGAACGCTCTTCCTTCTTTGAAGCCTGATTCCCCGTGCGGCAAGTTTGTTGCCGTGTCGCTGGAAGAGCGGTATGCTCATCCAAAAAGCAAATGCATATTGCATTAGGGTAGCTCGGGGCAATGTTTTGCTCGAAATCAAGCTTTACAAATCCTTCAACAATTTGCAGCTATAATAAGGCCCTTTGGAAGGACAGCTCATCATCACTTCCTAAATCTCGGCTGTCGCAAGCGACCCGGGAAAAGCCCGAAAGCTCTCCTCTTGAACTCGAATGAACTCTCGTCGCTTCACGCAGAAGCCATGGAGAATGGAAATCTGCGAGACAAATAGCTCCGGATCATCTTCCCTTCCCTTTGCAAGTGGCCAAGTGTCCATCTTGAGCCAACCATGTCTCTAAAATTGCTCCTAGTCTTATAAATAAATCAGCAAAACACCCATTAAATGGCAGAAGTATGTATGAAAACGTGGATATGAAACCAGACTGCGGCAACGCCAGCCCCACAGTTCTTTCTCTTGGCACCTGATTCCTTCCTTTCTTCATGCGTTGGGATGTTTACTTCAGCTTCCTTCCTCCCCTTTCTTCTGATCGTCAGGCTCCTGCCTTCCTCCCCTCCTCCCTCACTCCTGTTCATCTGTAAATGATTCCTGTAGCCACATTAAAGCCTACCCAACAGTGGGCATGCATTTCCCCTTAGAACTCTGCAAGGAAAAGGTTAATTCCATGTTCATCTATGTAGTGCTTAGGGATATGGATGGCTGCTCATCTCTTTGAATTGACAGTGCTTTGGTGCATGCCCAATTTTGCTTTTAAAAAAAAACAACAACCAACCCTGATGCAAACCTATTCCACAAACATGAGAATCATTTGGTGTGAACTGAACAGAGCTCACGTCTGATCATCACATTTGAATACAGTAAGTTTGAATGTCAAACACATTTGATGTTTCCCTAATGGAAACCAGGAACGTGCACAGCCATTTTACTTCTTTTACTTTCTCTATTCCTTTTTTTTACCTCTTCTGTTGCAGTGTTAATTCTGAGAGGGCAGGAAGAAATGAACCAGTGCTCAGCTCTTGTGGCCCTTTCTTACATGCCCAGAGTAATGCCCATCACTGCTTTGGGGTCAGGAAGGGATTTGCCTTCAGGACAGATTGGGCAGGGATCCTGGAGGGGTTTTTTTACCTTCCTCTGGGCATAGAGCAGGGGTCACTGGGGGAATAGGAGAGCGTTGTGAATTTCCTGCATCATGCAAGGGTTTGGACTAGATGACCCTTGAGGTGCCTTCCAGCTCTGTGTTTCTATGTTTTCCTCTAATTTTTAGAGGCAGAATTCTTCCAGTGCCTTGCCTTGCTGCAAATAGCTGCAGCAATTATTTACAGAGATTTGTAGATACCTTAGAACTCATGCAGATGGACAAACTACCTCTCACCCCACAAAGTTCATTTCTCTCTCTGTATCGCCCTAGCAAGTGGTAAGGAGGACTCTGATCATGCATCAGGAGCAGGGGTGTGGCAGAAAGAGCGGTAAAATCACGGCTGCCTGAATCTACCTCTAGATAACGGTAACTGACTGGTAGTAATGCTGCATTGTAGACACTGGGTAAGTGTAAACTGAGTCCATCTTTGAACAGGATAACAGATAAATAAGAAGAATTTACCCAAGTGGTGGTGTTTGCAACCAGTGGCTCATGCAATCAGGGCCGTTAGGGGCCACATGTCTAATCTCACCATGCCCCCAGGCACTTGCCCAAGCTATGAGCTCATGGAGAGATGAGCAGTTGATGTCGCTAATTTATTGTTTATTTAGTTCCTTTTTATCCCATACTTCCTCTAAGGAGTTCAGAGTGGCATACATGGTCCTCTCCCCTCCTCCATTTTATCCCCACAACAGCAACCCTGGTGGGGAGGTTAGGCTGAAAGAATGACTGTCCCAAGCAGGCTTGTCAGGCCCCTGCTGGTGATGGGGAATCATGCACGCCAGCTCCCATTCCCCACTGCTTCTTGGAGCAGCAGTGCTAGAAAAAAAATTAAAATGGCCATCAGGCTAATGGCATGACATCACTTCTGGAGACAACCTGGAAGTGATGTCAGTCCTCTCTAGGAATTGCCAGAAACTTTATAGTTTTACCACAGAGTTTCTGGTGATTCCTAGAGAGGTGTGGTGTCATGGAAGGCCAACCCCCACATATCCCTGTCCCCCAGTCTCCCACTGGTATGCCTGACAACCATAGTCCCAAGGTCACCAGGTGAGCTTCTGTGGGGATTCAAAACCCAGATTACCCAGGTTTTAGTCCAGCATTCCATGCCAAACTGGCAACATTCTTTAAATTTCTTCAGGTGTGCAAGTTTTCCCCATACCTGAGTCTTTCCATCCTAGTCACACTGATTCATGCTACTCTAACTTCTCACATGCGTCTGCCTTGAAAGAGAATTTCGAAGTTTTGAATGGGGCAAACCATTTTGAATATACCACTGTTTCAAGAAGAAGAAGAGCTGGTTTTTATACTTCACTTTTCTCTACCCTAAGGAGTCTCAAAGCTGCTTACAATCACTTTCCCTTCCTCTCCCCACAACCCATAAGGTGGGTGGGACTGAGAGTTCTGAAAGAATTGTGACTGGCCCAAGGTTACCCAGCAGACTTTGTGTGGAGGAGTGGGGAATCATACCTGATTCTCCAGATTAGAGTCCTGCCACTTTTAATCACTGCATGCTGCTTTGGAAGCAGGTTCATTGGCCGCCTGTTTGTTTCTAACTCCAAGGCCAGGTGCTGGTTCTTACCTCAAAAGTCCTTCATGCTCCCACATATCTCAAGGACTGCATCTCCTCACACGAACCTGGGCATGAATTGCAACACTCCCACCAACTGCCCTTCTATAATGTCTCTGCTCTGTTTGGTCCAGGGCTTTATCAGACATCCAAACAACTTTGCGGAATAGTTTACCAAAAGAAGTCCAGACATCATCAGCACTGTCTTTATTTATTTATTCTATTTTTATCCCACTCCTTGCCCTACGAGGCAGGGCTCAGGGCAGCTTCCAACAATTAAATACAATAAAATACAGTAGATCAGCATCCCAATATTAAAACCAAACCTTACAGTTAAAACTTAAGCATCAATCTGTCATCTCATATCAGATGGTGCCCCAACAAACCTTCAAAACTAATCTCTAGTACAGGGAGAATTCACAGCCCAACAATGGGGAGGCCAGGTGATCTTTCTAGTCGCCACTGTCTTCAACCATATGCCTGGTGGAACATCTTGGTCTTACAGGCCCTGCGGAACTGAGCCAAGTCCTGCAGGGCTCGAGTTTCACTAGACAGAGAGTTCCACCAGGTTGGGGCCAGGGCTGAAAAGGCTGAGGACAGCTGGACCATTATGCGGCCAGGGACTACCAGTACGTTGTTATTAGATGAGCATGATGCCTTCTGAGGGGTGTATAGGGAGAGGCAGTCCCATAGATACAATGGTCCCAAGCCACTTAGGGCTTTGAAGGTAAGTACCAAAACCTCTTCTTTTAGGGAGGCACGTAAAGCCTTATTTCAGAAGGCCTTTAATTGAGGTAACTCTGTGATGGCACAGACTAGCCCTTGCACTTACCAGGAAAGTTCCTGGTGGCCTGCTGTCCTGAACCACCTTTGGCTGCTAGGAACAAGCTGAGCCCTGCACCCCATCAGGCAAAGCTATACCCATTGTTGTCACCACTGTACCCCAAGGCCAAGCCGCATGGCCCTGCAGCCCCAGAAGTGCCAAAGGGTCAGCTTGGCTCCATTCACTCCAGGGCTGTTCTAACATCCCAACCAGCCCTTATTCTAGGTCGGGGTCAGCAAGTGTTTTGTTTTTTTAAGTGGGTGGGGTCAGGTGGGGTTTTGGCCCAGCAGGGTTTCTGATTGGCCATTGGAGATTTGATTGGCTGTGCAGATTTTTTTAAAAAAATGTTATTTGGCCTCAGCTACCAGCACAACACAAGGATCTTTACTGTGTGCATACAGGTAAGCCGCAGCTGCCGATTTATTTATTTATATTTATTTATTGCTTCAATTTATACCCTACCCTCCCTGTGAGTTTGTGGCTGGTCTACCGCCCTGTGACAGCCATTCTGTAGCTGTACCCACCACACTGTCTCAGAATTCCACATGTGCCCACAGGCTCAAAAAGGATGGGGACCCCTGTTCTGGGTGCCTATATAAAGAGACAAAATCATCCTGGTGTGCTATATCTGCATGCACACACACAGAGAGAAGAAGAGATTGGATTTATACCCCACTCTTCACTTAGAGTCTCAGAGGAGCTTGCAATCTCCTTCCCTTCCTCTCCCCACAGCAGACACCCTGTGAGGTAGGTGGGGCTGAGAGAGTTCTTTCAAGAACTGCCCTTGAGAGAACAGCTCTGAGAGAACTGTGGCTGACCCAAGCTCTCACCAGCAGCTGCATGTGGAGGAGTGGGGAATGAAACCCGGTTCTCCCAGATTAGAGTCCATCCTCTTAACCACTACACCAAACTGGCTCTTGACAACTGGCTCTTGACAGATAGGGCGACTCAATCTAAACAAGAATGTCAGGTGCACGCAACGCAACATAAGGAAGTTCTTCTTGCCTGCCTGGCATCACATTTAAATCAGACTAAAACAGGGACCTTATCTCTAGTATATGGGATTGGGGTGGATAGGTCATATGGGTACTGCATGGCTGTGGCCTCTCTGCATCCCTTGCTGGTACCTGAGGAAATAAACACCAGCCTTGTGAGTCATAAAGTTTTATGAATTTGTTGTACTGCTGCCACCTACTGGAGGAGCTGAGGATGTCTGGAGCTGCCACCAACTGCTGTGCTTAATCAAATGTGTGTGTTTGTGTGAAGGGCTATCAAGCCGCAGCTGACTTATGGTGACCCTGTAGGGCTTTCAAGGCAAGAGACTAACAGAGGCGGTTTGCCATTGCTTTCCTCTGCATGGAGACCCTGGGGTTTCTTGGTGGTCTTCCATCCAAATACTAACCCAAACCAACCCTGCATAGCTTCCAAGACCTGTATTATTGTGGGTGAGCAGTTGTTTAAGACTGGGGTTCTGTTTGTGGGCAAGATAAGCTGTGCCCTCCAGTAGTCAGGAAAGAGAACTGTCATTATTCAGTAGAAGTTGTAAATCACTGATGATGCATTGAACTGTTTTGAGTTGAGAGCTGTATATGACCACTATTATTGTCTCTTTTGGGCCTGTCTTGAAATAGGTTTTCTCTGGGTACCATCCTGGCTTTGTTAATCTGTTTCTTGACTTCATCAAGTGGATAGTTTAGTTCCAAAAAAGTTTGTTGTAGTTCCCTCAGGTGAGAATCTCTGTCTATACGATTGGAACAGATGCCGCTGTAGCATAGAGCCTAGTAGTCACAGCTCACCCACAATACTGCACACCTAATTTGAACATGGACACTGGTACCAGAGCTTGCAATAAAACCAGATGCTAACTTTGCTGCCACATACACAATGACAAAACAATCACTGGATCTAACAACATCAACTACACCACCTCAGGCTCATTCACTTGCTCATCTTCTAACACTGTGTAGGCTATTCAATGCCAACAATGCCCTTCAGTTGTCTACATAGGGCAAACATGTCGGACCCTACACCAAAGAATAAATGGACACAAATCTGATGTCAAGAATAACAAAACTGAGAAACCTGTAAAAGAACACTTCAGTCTTCCAGGATATTCAGTGGGGAACCTCCAACTAGCTGTCTTATTGCAAAGGAACTTCAGAAACAGGCTAGAATGGGAGATTTCTGAGTTACAAGTTATTACTACACTCAGGAGAATGGAACCCCCTAGGCTTAACAGAGATATTGGTTTCTTACCTCACTACACATAATAAGCTCATTCAGTTCTCACATCTGTTTGTAAACTCCTCTATTGTGTTGTATGCTAATTTGCTGCTATTCCCAGGTCTTGCCAATTGCTTCCATCCAGTCTTAGCTATATTTATTGCTCAGTTACTTATGCATCTTGACTCTAATTGTCCCTTCTGGGCAACAACTACCTCACCCACTACCTGTATGTATGATTGGTAACTTCTGTTTCAATGTATCTGAAGAAGTACATGTACACACGAAAGCTTATACCCAGAATAAAACTTTGCTGGCCATAAAGGCCCCAAATTTTGTCTTGCTTCTCAGAATAGGCAAGCTATTGCTGTTCCACTCATCTAAAGCATGGGACTGAGCATTCAATACCTGGAGAAGTTGGAGGCCTCTAATGGAGATACCTTGATACACCCCGTTATAATTTGTTTTGCTGTGCACAGCAATGTACCATCTGATTCAAAGCCTTTGAAGTTCCTGTTCCAATCTTTCCTTATCCTACCCGACATCGTCTGGTTCTTCTCATCTAATATGGCTCCCAATACATTGGAGGAAGCATCTTTTGAAGAATCCCATGGCATCCTGGCTCCAGTGGAGGGAGCTGTTCAGGACAGAGTTTCTCGCGCAGGAAGTTCATAATGGATACCAGGAAGTTAATCCCTTATCTCACTTTTTAAGGAGGAAGATATTGGATTTATACCCCGCCCTTCGCTCAGAGACTCAGAGCGGCTTACAATCTCCTTTCCCTTCCCCTCCCCACAACAGACACCCTATGAGATAGGTGGGGCTGAGAGAGCTCTGAGCAAACTGCTCGTGATAGAACAGCTCTGAGAGAACTTGTGACTGATCCAAGGTTACACCTACAGCTGCATGTGGAGGAGTGAGGAATCAAACCCGGTTCTCCCAGATTAGAATCTGCGCTCCTAACCACTAAACCAAACTGGCTCACCGGACATTTTCAGCTCATGATTTAACTACATGTATGCCGGAAGCATAATGAATCTGCACCTTCTTAAGTATATAACCTTCTAGTGAACTTATCCTTGATTTTCCTTCAAGGGGAGGGGGTCAATTGCTTGCTTTGGTCTTAGTCTGGAGGACTGTGGTATATATGCTTCTTGCAACAGTTCATGCCCAGACTATGGAGGCCTTTGAAACGTGCCATCTCCCAACAACAGGAGGAATGTGGCTGCATTTTTGTGGATTCCAAATAGTCTTCAAGGGTGTCTCCATACGTTCTCAATTCAAGCCTTGTGGCTACCAAAGCAGGAACCACAGCTGTCACATTCAAGCACTCCTGGCCTCCACTGTAGAGTTGGCAACCTCCAGATATTACAGTTGGTCTCCAGACAACCAAGACCAGTTCCCCCGGAGAAAATAGCTGCTTTGGAGGGTGGACTCTATGGCATTATACCCTGCTGAGGTCCCCCCTTCCCAAACCCCGCCCTCCCTAGGCTCCACCCACCCCCCAAATCCACAAGTATTTCCCAACCCAGAGCTGGCAACCCTACTCCACTGTCATGTGAGCTTACAGGAGAACACCTGAATCCAAGGACATTCCCTGGTTGTGAACCGGTCCTTCTAGGAAAAGAGTAATCCATCTGTCTCAGACACTACACTGCCCTGGTGAACCCAGAATGCATCATTCTGTCAATTAGGAAACTTGGCTATGTTGTTAGTAGAGAAGCTGGGTATTGGGTGTCTGAAACCAGGCCCCAGAATTCAAGAAGAATCCGTTCCTCTGTATTCCAGAAGTAGATTTTCAGGGGGGGGGGGAATGCAGGCTCTGTCAGATTCCAGTTCCACTGTGCCCAGCATTCATTCTCCAACTCATGACCTTTGACTCCTCCCAGTGAATTCTGGTAGATATTCTGATCTGGAGAAATCTCAGTTCTGTTGTCAGGTCTGGCAGGAACTCTAAAACAAACGAAGTCCAGGCAGGACTCCCTGGGTCACTTGGTGAGGAACGTGTTGAGAATTCCGAGGGATCGCTATTTCTCTCAAATCAAGACTTTCATATATATCTACAACTAGATGATCTAGACCAACCTCACCAAGATGTAATGTAAGGGTAGCGTTGCCAGCCTCCAGGAGGAGACTGGATATCTCCCAGAATTACAGCTGATCTCCAGACTACATAGATTGCTTATTCATCTCTTTAAAACATTTATTCCAATTCTCCTGGAGAAGATGACTTCTTTGAAAGGTGGCCTGTGCGGCATTATACCCTATCAAGGTCCCTCCCCTTCTTAAACCCCACCCTTCCAGGATCCACCCTCAATTCTCCAAGTATATCCAGACCCAGAGTTGGCAACTCTAATAAGGGCTAACCTTGCCACCTATCCTGGGATGTTGCAGGCCTGTCTCCTTACTTGGAATAAAGATGGCATTCATCCGAGAGTTCTGAAAGAACTCAAATGTGAACTTGTGGATCTCCTGACAAAAATATGCAATCTTTCTTTAAAATCTGCCTCCATTCCTGATGACTGGAAGGTAGCTAATGTCACTCCCATCTTTAAAAAGGGCTCCAGGGGAGATCCGGGAAATTACAGGCCAGTCAGTCTGACATCGATACCGGGTAAGTTGGTGGAAACTGTTCTTAAGGAAAGAATTAGTAGGCACATTGATGAACAAAAACTATTGAGGCAGACTCAGTATGGGTTCTGTAAGGGAAGATCTTGTCTCACTAACCTGTTAGTGTTTTTTGAGGGAGTGAACAAACATGTGGATAAGGGGGACCCAATAGATATTATTTACCTTGACTTCCGGAAAGCTTTTGATACAGTTCCTCATCAAAGGCTCCTAAGTAAGCTCAATAATCATGGGATAAAAGGACAAGTCCTCTTGTGGATCAAAAACTGGCTTATAAATAGGAAACAGAGAGTGAGTATAAATGGGAAACTTTCTCAGTGGAGGGTGGTAAGCAGTGGGGTACCACAGGGATCAGTACTCGGTCCGATGCTTTTTAACTTGTTTATTAACGATTTGGAATTGGGAGTAAGCAGTGATGTGGCTAAATTTGCAGATGACACAAAGTTGTTCAGGGTGGTGAAAACCAGGGAGGATTGTGAGGCACTCCAAAGGGATCTGTTGAGGATGGGTGAGTGGGCGTCAACGTGGCAAATGGGGTTCAATGTGGCCAAGTGCAAAGTGATGCACATTGGAGCCAAAAATCCTAAATATAAATACACGTTGATGGGGTCTGATCTGCCAGAGACGGACCAAGAGAGAGATCTTGGAGTCGTAGTGGATAACTCGCTGAAAATGTCTACACAATGTGTAGCTGCAATAAAGAAGGCCAACGCTATGCTGGGGATTATTAGGAAGGGAATTGATAACAAATCAGCCAGTATCATCATGCCCCTGTATAAATCATTGGTGCAACCTCATTTGGAATACTGTGTACAGTTCTGGTTACCACATCTCAAAAAGGATATTATAGCATTGGAAAAAGTGCAGAGAAGGGCAACTAGAATGATAAAAGGGTTGGAACACCTTCCCTATGAAGAAAGGTTAAAATGCTTGGGGCTCTTTAGCTTGGAGAAACGACGGCTGAGAGGTGACATGATCGAGGTTTATAAGATTATGAATGGGATTGAGCAGGTTGAGAAAGAAGTACTTTTCTCCCTTTCTCACAATACAAGAACTCGTGGGCACTCTATGAAATTGCTGAGCAGTCGGGTTAGAACAGATAAAAGGAAATACTTCTTCACCCAAAGAGTGATTAACATATGGAATTCACTGCCACAGGAGGTGGTGACAGCTGCAAGCATGGACAGTTTCAAGAGGAAATTAGATAAACATATGGAGCAGAAGTCCACCAGTGGCTATTAGCCACAGGGTATAGATGGGAACTCTCAGTCTGGGGCAGGTGATGCACTCTATTCTTGGTGCTGGAGGGGGCAGCAATGGGAGGGCTTCTGGTGCCCTGGCCCCACTGCTGGACCTCCTGATGGCACCTGGTATATTTTGGCCGCTGTGTGACAGAGTGTTGGACTAGATGGGCCATTGGCCTGATCCAACATTGGCTTCTCTTATGTTCTTATGTTCTTATGCTAAACCTGAGGGATTATGCAGGAACTACTTAACGTTTGTTTCGCTGGTGCTTTTCCTGTGCAGGCCTTAAAGCTAAAACGACGTGCTCCTTTGCCCTTTCTGCATGTTCACTGCGGTGTCCTCCAAGTAATTCTGCACTAAAATCAAACTCAACCTTCTTTTTAATCCAGGTTTTTTTCCAATTCTGCACTAAAATCGAACTCAACCTTCTTTTTATTCCAGGTTTTCCCCCCATTCTGCATTACGTTACCTCCCTTCAGTGGTCAGCCCAGTTTCAGTCTGATGTTGCCCCCAGGTTATTTGGATGCTGTTTTGCCATGGACTTAACTTAAAAGGTCTCCCTTGCTCAAAAGCCAGTCGAATCCAACTCTAGGGCACTGTGCTTATCTCCGTTTCCAAGCCAAAGAGCCAGCGCTGTCAGAAGGTGTTTCTGTGGTCATGTGGCCTGCATGATTAGACACCAATGCACATGGAATGCTGTTACCTTCCCACTGCCATTTATTGCTTTTGAACTGCTAGGTTGGCAGGAGCTGGGACCAGAGACAGAAGCTCACTCCATCATGCGGCACTCGGGTCTCGAACTGCTGAACTACCAACTTTCCAGTCTGCAGTTCAGCACAACTCAACGCAAACACTGAGAAAATCTGGAGCAGTAGGCAAATGCAGAAAGGACCTATGTGCAGGCCTGTAGCCAGAATTTTCTAATGGGGGGGGCTTTAAATAAGTCGGGGAGCACCCTGCACAGACACCCCACAACCCTCCAAGGGAGTGCCACAAATAAAAAACTGGGAGTTGGGGGGCCTGGACTGGATGGGAAGTCGGTGAGCCTTGGTAGTAAGTCAGGGGACCAGGCCCCGAGATGTCCCACTGTAGCTACAGGCCTGCCTTTGTGTGCCCAGGAACAGGGAGTTGGTCTCTTGTCTGTACTTAAATAGCCACACTTTTCCAGCTCAAGGCCCAAAGTGACAGTACTCCACGGGCTGTTCGGCTTGTTCTTGGGCCAATTTAACTTCCCAGCCCACCCTTGGCAAAGCTTCATTATCTTAAGAACATAAGAGAAGCCAATGTTGGATCAGGCCAATGGCCCATTCAGTCACACAGTGGCCAAAAATACTAGGTGCCATCAGGAGGTCCAGCAGTGGGGCCAGGACACTAGAAGCCCTCGCACTGTTGCCCCCTCCCCCCCAAGCACCAGGAATACAGAGGATCACTTGCCCCAGAGTCCCTAGCTATACCTTGTGGCTAATAACCACTGATGGACCTCTGCTCCATATGCTTATCTAATTCCCTCTTGAAGCCGTCCATGCTTGTAGCTGCCTCCACCTCCTGTGGCAGTGAATTCCATGTGTTAATCACTCTTTGGGTGAAGAAGGACTTCCTTTTATCCGTTCTAAACCGACCGCTCAGCAACTTCATTGAGTGTCCACAAGTTCTTGTATTGTGAGAAAGGGAGAAAAGTACCTCTTTCTCTACCTGCTCTGTCCTATGCATTATCTTATAAACCATGATCATGTCATCCCTCAGCTGTCATTTCTCCAAGCAAAAGAGCCCCAAGCGCCTCAACCTTTCTTCATAGGGAAAGTGTTCCAACCCTTTTATCATTCCAGTTGCCCTTCTCTGCACTTTTTCTAATGCCATAATATCCTTTTTGAGGTCTGGTGACCAGAACTGTACACAGTATTCCAAATGAGGTTGCACCATTGATTTATATAGGTGCATTATGATATTGGCTGATCTGTTTTCAATACCCTTCCTAATAATCCCCAGCATAGCACTGGCCTTTTTTATTGCAGTCACACACTGTCTTGACATTTTCAGTGAATTATCTACTACGACTCCAAGATCTCTCAGTCAGTCTCTGCCAGTTTGGACCCCACCAACATGTATTTATAGTTAGAGTTTTTGACTCCAATGTGCATCACCTTGCACTTGGCCACATTGAACCCCATTTGCCATGTTGACGCCCATTCACCCATCCTCAACAGATCCCTTTGGAGTGCCTCACAGTCCTCCCTGGTTCTCACCACCCTGAACAATTTTGTGTCATCTGCAAATTTATCCACTTCACTGCTTACTCCCGATTCCAAATCATTAATGAACAAGTTAAAAAGCATTGGATCAAGTACTGATCCCTGTGGTACCCCACTGCTTACCACCCTCCACTGAGAAAATTGCCCATTTATACTCACTCTCTGTTTCCTATTAATTAGCCAGTTTTTGATCCACAAAAGAACTTATCCTTTTATCCTGTGGTTTTTGAGCTTACTTCGATGAGGAACTTTATCAAAAGCTTTCCGGAAGTCAGGGTAAACAATATGTATTGCCCCCCCCTCCCCCCGTCCACATGTTTGTTCACTCCTTCAAAAAACACTAACAGGTTAGTGAGACAAGATTTTCCCTTACAGAAACCATGCAGAGTCAGCCCCAATAATTTTTGTTCATCAATGTGCTTACTTTTCTTTCCTTAATAACAGTGTCCACCAATTTGCCTGGTATCGACATCAGACTGACTGGCCTGTAATTTCCCAGATCTCTTCTGGAATCCTTTTTAAAGATGAGAGTGACATTAGCTACCTTCCAGTCCTCACTGTGTGATCAGACGCAACCACAGATGAGTCGGGGTTTGGGGGGGGGCATTTGTTTCCAACGCACTTAAACGAGGAATCGATGAATCACATCTCCACACTGAGGGCTCTGTATGGAGTTTGCGATGATGCACATATTGCGAAGGTGGGGGGAAACAATGGCACAGAGTCAGGATGGCCTGATCAGACCTGTGATTTTTGAGCTTACTTAGGAGCCTTCAATGAGGAACTTTATCGAAAGCTTTCTGGAAGTCAAGGTAAACAATATCTATTGGGCCCCCCTTGTCCACATGTTTGTTCACCCCCTCAAAGAACACTAACAGGTTAGTGAGACAAGATCTTCCCTTACAGAACCCATGCTGAGTCAGCCTCAATAGTTTTTGTTCATCAATGTGCTTACTATTCTTTCCTTAATAATTGTGTCCACCAATTTGCCCGGTATCGACATCAGACTGACTGGCCTGTAATTCCTGAATCTCTTCTGGAACCCTTTTTAAAGATGAGAGTGATATTAGCTATCTTCCAGTTCTCAGGAATGGAGGCAGATTTTAATGAAAGATTACATATTTTTGTCAGGAGATCCACAAGTTCACATTTGAGTTCTTTCAGAACTCTCAGATGTATGCCATATGGGCCCGGTGATTTATCAGTTTTTAAGTTGTGTATCAGTAGTAGGACCTCCTCTCTCGTCATCTCAATCTGACTCAGGTCTTTCAACACCCCTCTGGAAATCAGCAGTTCTGGAGTGGGCAAGCACTTCTCATCTTCCACAGTGAAGACAGAGGCAAAAAATGCATTCAGCTTGTCAGCCATTTCCCTATCATCCTTCAGTACTCCTTTTACCCCTTGGTCATCCAAGGGCCCCACTGCCTCCCTGGCTGGTTTCCTGCTTCTAATGTATTTGAAGAAAGTTTTATTATTGGTCTTTACGTTTTTTGCAATATGCTCCTCATATTCCCTTTTTGCCTGCCTGATCACAGACTTGCATTTTGTTTGCCACAGCCTGTGTTCCCTTTTATCAACCTCACTGAGACTAGCTTTCCACTGCTTAAAGGAATCCTTTTTACCTTTTACAGCTTCCATTACTTTGTTTGTTAACCATGCAGGCTTTTTTCTATACCTATTTGTGCCTTTCCTAACCTGCGGTATATATTTGTTCTGAGCTTCTAGAATTGTCGTTTTAAATAGTTTCCAAGCTTCCCCAGTGGTTTTGACCCTTTCTACTTTTCCTTTCAGTTTCCTCCTCACATGTCCACTCATATCAGTGAAGTTACCCCTTTTAAAGTTAAAAGTGTTTGTGTCAGTCTTTTTGGCCAGTTCCCTAGTTATACAAATGTTGAACTCAATAATATTATGGTCACTGTTCCTAAGTGGTGCGATCACTTTTACATCTCTCACCAGGTCTTGGGCGTTACTTAGGACCAAATCCAGGATCGCCTCTCCCCTGGTAGGTTCCGTGACCATCTGCTCCATAGCAGTCATTGAGAATGTCTACAAACTCAATCTCTTTTTCCCAACTAAACACATATTGACCCAATCAATGTGTGGATAGTTAAAATCACCTATTAAGACAAGTCTTCCCTCTAAGCTGAATTACTGAGCTAGCTCACAGTTTTTCAGCCTTCAGCTCACACATGGTTGTCTTTGCTCAGGGAGGATGGCTCCAGAGCAAACTAATTCATGCAGCAGCCAAATCGCTTGTTCACAACTTTAATGCCGGTAGCTCACAAAGTACAATTTTTGCTTACAAGACTCCACAGCTTAGAGGGAGCATTGATTACAACACAGGTTATTTTGTCTAGCCACTATCTTTAATTCATTAATCATTTTATAATCCTCCTCTATCTTTTGATCTGGTGGCTGATAACAAACTCCCAGTGTTAAGTTTCCTTTTGGGCCCACTATTTCAACCCATAGCATTTCCAGAAATGAATCCAATTTTCTTACCCTCTCAATCTTACTGGACTGTATACCCTCTCTGGAATACAGAGCCACCCCACCTCCAACCCTTCCTCCCCCATCCTTATGATATAATATATAACCAGAAATCACCATATCCCACTGATTCTCCTCATCCCACCAAGTTTCTGAAATACCCATAATGTCTATTTTTTCCCCAAACACCAAGCACTCCAACTCCCCGATTTTACCTCGGACACTTCTAGCATTTGTATAGAAACACCTATAATTTCCCATACATGTTAAGCCCTCAACCTTCCTCTTGCTGCCTCAAGACCTTGTCAGGCAGTCTATATCACTAGCCACAGTCTCAGTGGACAATTCCAACCCACCTCCCTGTAGAAAAGCAACAGCTACCCCTTCATCTCTCCAAGATGAGCCATCCAGAACCAGAGACTTTTCATCTCCTGTTGGCTTTCTCCCAATATGCAGTTTAAAAACTGCCCTGCCACCTTTTTGATTTTAAGCGCCAGCAGCCTGGTTCTTTCTCAAGACAAGTGGAGACCGTCTCTTTTGTACAGCTCCCTCTTGTTCCAAAAAGCATCCCAGTGCCTATCAAACTTGAACCCTTCCCCCCTACACCATTGTCTCATCCATGCATTGAGACCCCTGATCTGTGCCTGTCTCTCTGGCCCTGCGCGTGGAACAGGTAGCACTTCTGAGAAGGCTACCTTGGAGGTCCTGGCCTTGAATTTCCTGCCCAGCAGCCTAAATTTTTCCTCCAGGATTTCACGACTGCATTTCCCCACATGGTTGGTGCCCATATGCACCATGACCACTGGCTCCTCCCCAGCACTATCTACCAGCCTATCTAATACATGCGAAACATCTGCTACCTTCGCACCAGGTAGGCAAGTCACCATACAGTCAGTACATGGGTTCACCACCCAGCTGTCTACCTGCCTAAGGATCGAATCACCAGCTACCAAGAGCCCCCCTCCCTCCCTGCCAAGGGATGGTTCCTTGGTGCGAAAGGATACCCGTTCACCAGCTGAAGAAGAGGTCCCTTCTGAGGGCACATTCCCCTTATCCTCAGCATGGTGCCCTGTTTCCTCTTGATCCTCATGCTCCCTGACAGCAGTGGAGCTGGCAGATCCAGATTGGGACATATCTAACAAGTTCTCGAGAGTCTTCTCCGTGCGCCTAACTGAATGTCTCTGCTTCTCCAAGTCAGCCACCTTGGCCTCAAGGGAATAAACCAGGAGCTCATTGCTCCGAGTACACACCCAAGACTTCTGTCCAGTGGGCAGATAGTCATACATGTGACACTCCATGCAAAACACTGGATAGCCCCCAACCCCCTGCTGGCATTCCGGCTTCATAACTGCTTTTAAAATCCCCTTTTTAAAACCCTCCTGTATTTATGTGGTTCTCCTTGTAGAAGTCTACTTACCTTACTGGGAACACATCTTATTTTCTGCGGTCCTGGAGGCAACACCCATAGACATCACCAGCAACACCAATTTTTGGAAAGAAGAACAACAACATGCTGCTGTCATTCTGTTATTTTTTCTGGGCTCTCGGGATGAGTGACTGCACTTTAAATGTAGAAAGGACAGCGACAGAATCTCTATTTCCCCTGCAAATCGGCAACTGTGCTTTAGTTTAATATCCCTGCACAAGGTATGATTTGACTGGCTCAGGATGTAGGGGAGAGTAAAACTATGCAAATGCAGAAACTTCAAAGGGTGTTAATTATAATTTATTGAAATGCTTGAGAAACTCTACTAACAGCTTTATCCATGAAAGTGAAGGAGGGTTGGCTTTTTTTCCCTTTTTTCTTTTTAAGTAATTTGGCCAACTTGACAAGTGTTGTGCGATTCTCTTGCCTGACACTTTGTTCAGTTTCAAACAACCATGATAAAATCAGGCGCTGGGTATCCCTAGCTTGAGGGAAAGCAAGGGAGTCTGGATGCCATTACAGTATCTGAGCAGGACACTGAAGATCTGGCCCACGGGTAAGGTTGTCAGCTCTGAGCTGGGAAATACCTGGAGATTTGGGGGGCGGAGCCTGGGGAGGGTGGGGTTTGGGGAGGGGCCTAAGCAAGATATAATGCCATAGACTCCAGCCTCCAAAGCAGTCATTTTCTCAAGGGGGGACTGATCTCTGTAGTCTGGAGATCAATAGCATAAGATCCCCAGATGCCACCCTACAGAATCATAGAGTTGGAAGGGATCTCCAGGGTCATCTAGTCTAACCCACTGCACAGTGCAGGAAATTCATAAATACCTCCCCCCACACACCCCCAGTGACCCTTGCACCATGCCCAGAAGATGACTAAAAACCTCCAGGTTCCTCAACCAAATCGCTTCCTGACCGCAAAGTGGAGATCAGCATTTCCCTGGGTGTGTAAGAAAGGGCCACAAGAACTAAGCACTGAGGCCACCCTCCCTGCCCTCCCTTCTCGAGATCTGCCTAAGTTCACAGAATCGGCATTGCTGTCAGATGGCCATCTAGCTTCTGTTTGAAAACCTCCAAAGAAAGATAGGTGGATTGGTGGGGCCCAGTCTACCAGCTAATTCCCTTCTCAAACTGATGGGAGCTGCACAACAGTACAGCCATATTTCTGCAGTGCTCCTGTAGGCTCAGGATTATCTGGCGGATTGGGCCCTATGCTAATTAATGGGAAGGGAAGGGACAGCTCCGAAACCTTTTGGGCCATCCCAGCCGAAACGATGTAAACTGTCTTGACTTTTATTGTTCATGCCTGAAAAAAGTTTTATCAATTATATATGGGGGGAGACAGCTGGCCCAGTTTCAAGCAGGAATCTGGGACCAGTTACAGATGATATTTGTTTCAATTGCAAGCAAACTTTTGCTGAGATGTGGTTTGGCACACAGCTCCATGAGTGTTAGAAAGTGGAATCTGGGGGTTGCTTCGACTTCAAGATGATCTCAAGATGAAAACACTAAAAATCTTGGCCCGCATTTGTGGTGGTGGTGGGGGGGGAGTGGTTCCAAAGGTTTGGTTCAAGCCCAACACACAGGCGGATTTTTAAAAGCTCAATGAAAATGAAACCCAGCAGGAGGGAAACTGTGTGTGTATGTATGCATGTATAAAAATCTTGCCAAGTATAGTTCCTATATCATACACAATTCAGTTGCTCCGGTATGCGGCTCACAAGGACAGCTATACAACTTCATTTTTAATCATCTGTCTTTTCGAAAAATGTAACTTCATTGACTACTAGACATACACGACTCCATTTTTAATGGTCTGTCTAGTAAAAAGAAAAAAGAGTAACTTGATTAACTACTGGCTATTTCCATTCACTGTAGATTTTTCTTTTAAAATAAAAAAGATAGGGCTTGAAGTGAAGACTGATAACAGGGGTCCTTTCCGCACTTGGATCTCATCCCTGGTTTTGTCAACTTGTGACACAATACCTTGCATTTATCCCTGGTTATAACAGCATCCGTTTATGCTGGGACAAGTGTGGAGCGAAACTGGGGTGACATCAATGTAATGTGGAAACAAGAAATACCCCAAGATTACAGGGGTGAACTTGAGTGTAGTGTAGAATGTAAAAATACCCCGAGATAATTACAGGGGTGAATCTGCATGTAGTGTAGAATGTAAGTTCGGGGACAGCGTTGAGCCAGGATTTAAGGTCTAGTGCAGAAAGGACCAAGGTCATTGGGGACTAAACTTTTATAGCCCAGGTTGCACCAGAGGAACATGGGGAGGGGGGGTCATAATTGGCATCACACCAAAGCTGTTACTTTGTTGGAATGATACTCTAGGATTTCATTGAAACTCTATGGTTTTACTGATTTTTCCTTTTTTTTTTTCTGCCAACACTTTACCAAGGGGCAGAGTGGGGGAAGCCTACCAACTGGAGGTCTCCTGCTGTATTATTATTTATTTATTGAATTTCTGAATTGCCCAATCCCTGAGTACACTGAGCTCTGGATGATTTACAACAGGTTAAAAATACAAAAAATACAGATTAAAATCAGCAGATCAATCATTCCTACTTTGATAATCTCCAGATGGCGTCCATAATGTAATCCAAAACCTACTCTGGACTCTTCTTCCATCTCCTGGGCAAGTTAGGAGGAGGCCGAAGCAGGCAACATGGAAGAAAAGAGGAGGGTGCCAGCTATGATGGACAACGGTTGTTGTCCTCAACCCAAAGTCTGGCGGAACATCTCTGCCTTAAGTCCCGCAGGGCCCTGATGGAAGTTGGCATTAAGTCCCGCAGGGCCCTGATGGAAGTTGGCCGAGAGTTCCACCAGGTCGGCACCACAGCCGAGAAGGCCCTGGCTCTGGTGGAGGACATCCAGATATATTTGGGGCCAGGGATCACCAGCAGATTGCTCTCCTGGGGACGTTCCAGAGGAGACAGTCCCAGAGATGTAGTGGGTGCCCTGCCAGCTCCATTGCCCTGCAACATCCAGGTCACAGTTTGCCACCCCAAAATGACACAATAAGCATCAGTGAGTGACATCACACCAAAGAAGCTGAACAGTCAGTCCTTGTACCATAGTTTGGAAAGTCCTGGATTAAAAGGAAGAAAGGGAATTGCGATTTTTCGTAGAAATGGCTCTCTGAGTTACTATTGAAAAATGGAAATGAAAGAATTCTTTCAGTTCAGGAAATTCCTATCCGCAGACATATTTTAAGAGCAATTCCCTGGAGTAAGAGAATATTAAGCTTGGTAATATCCTGTTGACAAGCATGTAAGGTGATTCTCAGGATCTTCCATGCATGCTGCAATGATTAAGCCGAATATGGAGCAGCCTCAGTTGGGGCACAGGAATGCAATAAATTGACTGTGGCTGATAAGATGAAATGTTCTTCCCATGCAAATGTTCTTTCCCCCCTACAAGCCCCTCATACATTCGGGACGTCTGGCACATTTTTATCCTACCTTTCTTCCAAGGTCAACAGAGAGCAGCATAGATGGTTCTCCACTTTCTCCTCACAACAAGCCTATGAGGTAGGATGGCCCATAACTATGGGGGGCTATGGGGGGGCTCAGTCCCCACCCTTAAAGGGACAACCCCACAAGATTTCCCTCCTCCCTTGCTGGTGCAGTCTTCTCCCTGCTTGATAGCAGGAAGAAGACTCTGCTGTGGGCAAGGAAGGCCACGGAGGCCACGCAGCTACTCCCCCTCTTCCCCCATCAGCCAGCTGAACAGAGAGGGGGGTTTAAAGTTTAAACCCCTTCTCTGTTCAGCTGGATGGTGGGGAGGAACAGAGAGGAGGTGCATTTAAACCTTCGTGGGGTTTACATTTTTATTTTAAATCAAGCCCCCTGGCATCAGCAGCCCCGTTGAACCCTGGAGCCCCCCAGGATTAAAAATCCTGAATATGGACCTGGGGGTAGGCTGGCCTAGGAGAGAGTGGTTGGCCCAGGCTCACCCACTGGGTTTCCATGGCAGGGTGGGGCTCTGAACCCAGGTCTCCCAAAGCCTCCTAGCATGACACACGAACCATTACAGGACCGTAGCCATCATGCCAGGCAGCTGCTGCTTCCGCTTCTCTGCTTTTCCATGAGGTCCAAGCTCCAGCCTGTCACAATGGCTGCTAACCCAAGGATTTCAAGTGCTATCATTCTGCAAACTCTTGAACACCAGGAAGCAATTTGCCACTCCCCTGTTGCCTTTTACAGATTTCTGACCATTCACAGATGCCGGATTCAGTTCTCTTTGAACGTACAAACGACCAGTTTAAATGAATGCCATGACGAGTTATCGCCCGTATTCCCCCGCATCCTTCTGCGCACAGAGTTGAGGAGAGCAGCAAAGCTTATCTTAGAGCTTTCTTCATCCTTAGAAACTTCCAGTACAAAACATAATGGGCACTTTCGCACATGCTAAATAATGCAGTTTCAATCCACTTCAGCAACCGTTTGCAAGTGGATTTTGCCATGTCAGATAGTAAAATCCAGCTGCAAAGTTCACTGAAAGAGGATCCTTTGAAGGCTGGGGATGGAGCCAGAGGAGGACAGGGATCGCAGTGGTGTACGCTGCCATACAGAGTCCAGCCTCCAAAGGATCCCTTTTCTCCAAGGGAACTGCTCTATGCAATTTGGAGATGAGCTGTAAATCCAGGAAATCCCCAGGTCCCACCTGGAGACTGGTATCCATAATTCAGGGAGACCTGGATACAGCTGGAAACCTGGTTCCTGTTTGCAGGGCTGGAAGACATGATTGTGAGGAGAAGGGGGAGGACACGAGCATTTTTAAAATCCAAGCAGCCTTTCTTTAACCCGCTGAAAAAATAGGGAGGTAGAGAAAGAAGTACTTTTCTCCCTTTCTCACAATACAACAACTCATGGGCACCCGATGAAATTGCTGAGCAGTTGGGTTAGAACAGATTAAAGGAAGTCCTTCTTCGCCCAAAGAGTGATTAACATATGGAATTCACTGCCTCAGGAGGTGGTGGCAGCTACAAGCATGGATGGCTTCAAGAGGGGATTAGATAAACATATGGAGCAGAGGTCCATCAGTGGCCATTAGCCACAAGGTATAGATAGGAACTCTCAGTCGGGGGCAGGTGATGCACTCTATTCTTGGTGCTAGGGGGGGCAGCAGTGGGAGGGCTTCTAGTGTCCTGGCCCCACTGGTGGGCCTCCTAATAGCACTTGGTATTTTTGGCCACTGTGTGACAGAGTGTTGGATTGGATGGGCCATTGGCCTGACCCAACATTGGCTTCTCTTATGTTCTTATGAGTGTGATAGTCCACGCTGCCGCTCCTGTCTAGCAAACTTTTGGCAATAAGTCACTTAACAGCCAATTGCATCTGGGCATGGATGGACTAACATCAGGATGTTTGCTACAGACACCTTCCTGGTTAGCAACATCTGTCACAACCAATCACTGATGCCCTGAGTACCCACTGCCCAATGAGCTACTCCTCTTTTCTTGTTTCCAGGTGATAACAACTGCAATCTATCTCGATGTATCTCACTGGAGTCCAGGCAGGGCTTTTTTTGTAGAAAAAGCTCAGCAGGAACTCATTAGCATAATAGGCCACACCCAATAGTAGAAACTCATTAGCATATTAGGCCACACACCCCATGCTACCAGAAGTGTGGCCATCCAGCCACACCCACCTTTTGCTTCTTATTCTGTTGACCTTGTTTGTTGTCAAAACCCAGGACTTTTTTTGGAGCAGGAACTCCTTTGCATGTTAGGCCACACACCCCTAATGGAGCCAATCCTAATGAGTTTCTGCTGTTGGGTGTGGCTTGTTTTGCTAATGAGTTCCTGCTGGGCATGGCCAACTCAGGAGCCAGCTGGAACTCCGTTCCTGTGCGTTCCTGCCCAAAAATAGCCCTGAGTCCAGGCATCTCAATGGTGTGAATATTGCACTTAAGAGTGATCATGGTTTAGTGGTTTAGTGCTCACATTAGAATGTTAAAAAGAACCTCTGAGGAAGATCGCACACATGGCAAAGAAAGGGCTGAGGGAAAAGTGGAAGCACTACAGGCATTTCAAACAGCACACCACAGCGATTCAGAAGTGCAGTGAAGGGTTTGAAAATGGAACAGAATAGTTTACGTCAACAGTGGCTCAGGCGTGCTTTGCCAATGGGACGTAAGCAGGTTTGTATGAACGTGTAAATAAATCCCACTAGCAGCCGGTTACTAATATGGGTCTGTCTGAAATGACAGGAAAAATCCTTTAGTAACCAGTTACTAAAATGGAATACAAAGGCAGTTTGAACAGGGCCACTGTCAAGTACGGGTGACATTGACAAGTTGTATCAGTGAAGTCCTACAAATCAGGACTTTCGGCCAAGCTACACAATCAAAAGAACTATGAGATTAGGGATGGCATGAATGTTCCCAAATTATAAGAACTTTCCTATGGATAGATAACTACCGTGACAGGTAGAAGGATTCTAGACCTGTATTCTCCATGACATCCTAGTTTTCTGCTAGCAGTAGAATTTCTTTCCCCTAATATGAGGGAATACACAAACAGCTGATCCCCTGTCTGAAGTGGTACAAGCACCGGGAAAGCTGAAGTATGTGCTTTGAAGGTACGTATCGCTGGGCTCTTTGCGTCTCGCTCTGCCTTTGTCGTTACATAATGGAGGAGGTTGTTGAGTCTAAAGCTCTGAGCAGGCATTGCGTGGAAGGTTCATGAAGAAGTTGGCAATTAAAACCCACATGCAGAAGAACTAGAGCACAGTGTTCTCTCTTTTTATGCTTCCTTTCAGTAATACTTCATCACAACCCTGAGGATATTATCTCACTCAGGGGCCTGAAGAGCAGGACAAAAGAACATCCACATCAGAAACTTCTTTCAAGTTCACATTTGGCAAGGAGCAATCGCCAACATTAATTTGTACTCAGGGTGTGGGCTTTCAAAGATAAGCCAAGTTCTAAGCCAAAGCAAATGTTTTCGTGTTGCAAGAATTCGACCCTGCAAAAAAAAAAAAAATTAAATGACTTTACAGAGAGGCAGAGAGTTGGGAGTTTGGAACACTTTCCCCTAACACCCAGAGACAAGGCCTTGAAACTCTCTGCTTGTATTTATAGCTGTGGGGTTTTTTGGCTGAGGAAGTTAATAGCCATCTGCGAAATGCTTACTTTCCATACACCTGACAGAAGTCCAAACAATTATAGTTCTCAGATTTGTATGTGTGCGCGAGAGAGGAAACGCTTCTTGGTTTCCATGTGGTGATATTTGAAGCGCCTCAGAATTATGCACAAACCTTTCCACTGGATATTTAGAAAGAAAACAGTAACTGAACTTTCTGGCCTTACCAAAGAAAAAAAAATCAACAACTAATTCCTGGGCAATGACTGAAAAGACCATGATGTTGCTGAAAGGAAATCTCCCCAAAGTGACAAACAGCTTTAGAATGTACATGATTTTTTTTCAAAAAAAATTTTAAAAAAAGATTCAGACCGTATGAAGTCATGTGTTTGACAGGAAAACATGGCAGGAAATACTGGGTTTCAAATGTTATAACTTCAAAAGTGGCAATTTCCCCACAGACTGTATGATTTTGTAATATTCCAGTGTTACCACTGATGGACACTCAGCCAAACAGCCATTTTCCCTCTCTGATTTTAATCTTGTTCTTGAAAAGGAAATTTCAGAGCCCATTATGCTAGTTCTGCCCTTCCCTTCTAGGGACCCAAGTGTCTTCCTGTAGGCTATTTGTCTGTCCCTTTCTCTTGTCTGTTCTCCCTTCCACCTTTCTGCTTTCTCTATTGCAGCACTGATTTCAAGGGACAGGCTCTTGGCAATAGTTCAGAAGGCTCGCTTTCATGTCTTTGCAAAGACCGTAAGGTGCTAATTCTGTGAGCTTTTCCTCAAAGGCCTTTTGGGCAGCTGTTAGTACTGGATAGTTTCTCTGTTTTCATTACCTTCCTTTCTTGAGAGGTTTCAGTCTTCCTGGCTTTAATTTGACTGTGATTTGGGTGCCATCTTGAACTAATGTGGGAAGGAAGGATAAGAAACTTTCAACTTAACTCTTTCAAACTCCCGGCAACGAGAGGGGGTGGGGAAGGATTTACCAGGAGCGGGAGGGAGGCCCAGGCAACATCATTGGTGATGTGTCTATATCATTTCTGGCATGTACCAGAAGTGACATCATTCCACTATGATGTCATGGCAATGCTCTGGTATTTGGGCAAAAATTCTGCAGTGAAAATGTCTTCTACCATAGAATTTTTGCCCAAATACTAGCGTGTTGCTTTGATGTTCCTGTCATGATGACATTACTTCTGGTGCACACTGACGTAGCCTGGGCCTCTCTCTCTCTCTTTCCTGGTAAGTCCCCCTGCCAGCCAGCTGATTGGCAATGGGGGTGGGGCCTGGGGGTGGGGGACCCCTGCCTCCACTGGGGGGGAGAGCTGGCAACCCTAGAAGAAACAGACATCCCTTTTTTTACTTCCCCCTTGTTACTGTACCTTTAACCACAGTCCTACTAAGCATACAAACACTGAGCAAATTAAAGTTCTCCTAGATTGGAGCAAGCTACGTTGTTGTATTTTTGGCCACTGGGAAGGCAAAAGAGAAAGGCCAATAAGAAAAGGGAAAGCAATGTGTGTGTTAGCTACCTGCTAGAAATGCCAACCAACAGGATAGGCAACAGTAGACCCCACCATCAGAAGGGGAGGAAGGGAAAGCTAGGCCAGAGAAGAAAGAGACCACTGTGAGACAGTCACAGAGAAACAATAAAGGAGGATCATAGAGTTGGAAGGGACCTCCAGGGTCATCTAGTCCAATCCCTTGCACAATACAGGAAATTCCCAAATACCTCCCTCCACACCCCCAGTGACCTCTGTTCCATGCCCAGAAGATGACCCCCCAAAAAAAACCAACACCACCTCAAGGATCTTTGGCCAAACTGGCCTGGAGAAAAATTGCTTCCTGACCCCAAAGTGGTGATCAGCAATTCTGTGGGTATGTAAGAAAGGGCCACAGGAACAAAGTACTGATGGAACCCTTCCTGCCCTCACTCTCATGATCTGCACAATTTCACAGAATCAACATTGCTGTCAGAGGGCCATCTAGCGTCTGTTTAAATACCTCCAGAGAAGGAGAGCCCACCACCTCCCAAGCAAGACTGTCCCACTGAGGAACCGCTCTGTCAGGAAGTTCTTCCTAATGTTTACACAAAAACTCTTTACCTTTTATGCAAATGTGCAACCTGAGAGTGAACCCTCAAACTGGAAAGAAATTATTGAACTGCCTGCACATGAAAAGGACAAATGGTTAGAGGAAGTGTGGGAAGAGTCTGAGTCCTTGCAAAGAAATCAAACGTGGACACTTACTGAATTCTACCCAGGAAGAAAAGGTATTGGTTGGAAATGGATATTCAAGGTGACACATAATGCTGATGGGAGTGTGGAAAAATACAAAGTATATTAAGTGGCAAAAGATTTACACAAAAACCTGGGACTGATTTTTCTGAAACCTTACACCTATTGTCAAGTACACCTCCATCAGGACACTTCTAAGCAGGGCTTTTTTTGTAGCAGGAACTCCTTTGCATATTAGGCAACACACCCCTAATGTAGCCAATCTTCCAAGTGCTTACAGAGCTCTTCTTACAGGGGCTACTGTAAGCTCTTGAAGGATTGGCTACATTAGGGGTGTGTTGCCTAATATGCAAGAGAGTTCCTGCTACAAAAAGAGCCCTGCTTCTAAGTATTGCAGCATCAAGAAGAAAGCATGTTGAATACCTGTACATTAAAACAGCATTCCTCAATCGAGATTTGTCAGAAGAGATCTACATGGAACAACCAGATGGTTTCCAAGAGAAAAGACAGGAGAATCTTGGATTAAAAAGAGCATTTATGGCCTGAAACAGAAAGCCAGAGCATGGAATGAAAAACTCATTATGCTGATTCAAAGTCAAGGCTTCCAACAAGGAAAGGCAGAATTCTGCCTATCTACAAAATTGAACAGTGGACAGTATCAGTATGTGCTGACTTATACTGATGATTTGATATTGTGCTGCCAGACCAAGGAGGACACTCAAGAAATTGCTAATAACCTAAACAAAGAGGTGGAAGTGAAACAGCTGGGAGACATGAACTATTATCTTGGAATACAAATTTAAAGGACTGAGAGTGGAAGTTTTCTCTTAAGACAAAGACACAAAATTATAGATCTTATTGAGTCCCTGGGTCTAAAAGTTGCTAAAGGAGTGACTACTCCACTTGAAACAACTTACCTCATTCTTGAAGATGGAGTGTTGCTTGAGAGCAACCAGCATTACAGAGAAGCAATTGGCAAGCTTCTCTATTTGAGCACAGTGTTCAGACCTGACATCTCTGCAGCCATTGGAATCTTATGCAGAAAGACAAGTTCACCAAGTCACTATGATTGGAACCCTGTAAAAAGGCTGGCTAATTACCTCATTAAAACAGCTGACCTGAAAAGACATCTGCTTGTGACAACCCAAGACTGATTGAATATATGGACACTGATTTGGGTGAAGACAAAATTGACTACAAGTCAACCAGTGGCTACCTGTTCTTCTATGGAGACAGCCTGATCAGCTGGACTAGCCAAAAGCAAATATTGGTTGCCAGATCTACAACTCATGCTGAATACATAGGTGCTTCAAATGCCTGCAGTGAACTTGAATGGATCATCTGTCTACTGAAAGACTTTGGTGTGGATGAGCCTAAACCAATAACTTTGTTTGAAGACAATCAAGCATCCAAGAGTGAAAGCATCAAAGCCAGAAGCAGGCATATTGCTGCCACATATTCCATGTGAGAGATGCAGCAACAGGGACTGATTGAACTCAAGTATTGTCCTTCAGAAGAGATGGCTGCTGGCATACTCACCAAGCCCCTCTCAAAGGGAAAGTTCGAGTACACGTGCATGAAATTGAACCTTCATGACTTCAGTATATGACCTTTAAGAAGGAGTGTTGGGATATGCAAGTGTCATTCCTTTCTGTCATGTAAGAGTTAACCTGTTTGTTTATATATGCTAATGACTAGTTAGCTAGCTTAGAACCAATTAGCTGTTAGGCACATTTTTCCCCACTACGGAAAGAGAGGTACCGTTCCTAATGAGGTGGTCCTAAGATCAGCTATTGGCTGATCGATACATTAAGGATGCTACATGTTGTTTGTCAGTTACAGAGGTGGGGGCTATGGGGTAAACTTTCTCTCCTTTGTTCTCACACACCACACGGGTTTGCACACACAAAGAACCAAGCTGGAGCTCAGATCATTAGGATGCTATTATTTTCAATCCATGTAACACTCCCCTAATTGTAGTAAACTCTTCTTAAAGCTAATTACACTTGAGTGCTGCATTGCTTTTTACTCTGCTAAGTATACAACAGTGGCCAATGGTTGTGGGGGGGGGTGGACTGGCCCGCTCCCATCTCTCAAAACAGAGTTTTCACAAGCAGGAATCAGCCAGTGAAGCTTTCTGTGTCATTGAGTTAATCATGGAGTCCTGCTAATTGCTGCAAATCAAATTGCTGTTTAAAAGGGACAGCTACAGGGACTGGAGCAGGCTGAATAGCCCAGGCAAGCTTGATCTCATCAGAGATTGGAAGCTAAAGCAGGATTGGCCAGCAGCCACAGTGAGTACTTGGCTGGGAAGCCACTAAGGAATACTGGGGTTGTCATGCAGTGACAGGCGATGACTCTGCCTACTTCTTGCCTTTTAAGCCATGAGTTGGTTGCAACTTGACAACACACTATTATTAGTGTTGTTGCCAGTTTGATGTCGTGGTTAGGAGCACGGACTCTAATCCGGGAGAACCAGGTTTGATTCCCCACTCCTCCACTTGCACCTGCTGGATGACCTTGGGCAAGCCATAGTTCTGTCAGAGCTGTTCTCTCAAGGGCAGTTTCAAGAGAGCTCTCTCACCTCCACCTACCTCACAGGGTGTCTGTTGTGGGGAGGGGAGGGGAAGGGAAAGGAATTTGTGAGCTGCTCTGAGACTCCAAGTGAAGGGTGGGGTATAAATCCAATCTCCTCCTCCTCCTCCTCTTCTTCTTCTGCTGCTACTACTACTACTACTATTATTATTATTATTATTAGGTTTGGCTGAAGAGCTGGCAGCCATACACAGAAGCCCTGTGCTGGTTGGCATTGGCTTCTTTCATCTCATTGCTGGCTCAAAATAGTTTATTGCAATAATTTAGTTAGTCTGGGAAGGATTCTGAACCCACATGCCCCTAAATCTCATACCAACTTAACTCACATTAACTCTGTATTTTACACAGTCACATAACTCTGTAAGTCACTCTAAATGTGTATAGGTGTTGTCCAACGCTCCCTCTAAGCTGCAGTGTCTTGTGAGCAAAAATTCCACTTTGTTTGCTACCGTTACTAAAGTTATGAGTGAGTGATTTGGCTACTGAATAAATTAGTTTGCTCTGGAGTCATCCTTCCTGAGCTAAGACAAAAATGTGTGAGCTGGAGGCTAGAAAACTGTGAGCTAGCTCACACTAACTCAGCTTAGCAGGAACACTGGTGTTACCTCCTTGAATGGGATGCCTCTCTTTGTCTTAACCTGCCCTCTGACCCCTCCTCTCACTCTCCACTCACATGGGCCCCGGTCACACGAGAGGATTTGCCATGCAAGAGAGATGGATCGGGGGCACATCAAGCGGGTGCAATCATACTTCAACATCTGGGAAGTGGAGCGCATCCGCCCTCGATCCGTCCCATCCCAGCAAAACCGCACAGCAAAAAGGTAGCACCAAAACAGTGCTACCAACTGGTTGATGCGCAGCAGGGGCCGGCGACTGATCGCCGCCAAGCCCCTCTCCGCGCAGCTTCCCGGGCCCTGTTGAACTGTGCATGCCTGGGCATGCGCAGCAGGCTCACCTCCGGCCCCTATCCGTGGCTTCCCCCCGGCATCTAATCATGCCGGGGAGCAACTGCATGGCAGCTCGGGGGATCCATCTGATCCCGCTGCCGCGCGTCTCTTTTGATGCAGCTCTAAAAAGCCGCACTTCAGCCATGCCTTTTCCCCCAGTGTGACCGGGGCCATGGCCTTCCATGAAGACAGAAGTCTCTGCAGGACTCTCCTGTAGATACAGTGCCGTCATACTCCCACACAAACGATGCCAGACAAGCTGGTGATAGGGGTAGTACTCTTTAGATTACACTTCTTTCTCTCTTCTTTCGACTGCAAACTGAACATGAACTGGATCTACTTGAAAAAATGTAAGTTTCCTTCTCCTTTTTTTGCAATATACTTCTTGGGAGAATTATTTACTGCTCTCAGTATCATGCTTCTATCCTGGCACCAGTTTCCCAACACAAAACAACACTGGGGTGGTACTATTTGCAACTTTGGGGGGCAGCACATGCAAGCCTTCAGGGCATATGGAACCCTGTCCATGGGAGAAAGGGGGAAAATGGCATGCAGGGGAGACCTGGATCTCCTCTTCTCATACTGTAGTGCAGTGGGAGGTGTAGTGGTTAGAAGCACAGACTCTAATCTGAGGGAACTGGGTTTGATTCCCCCTTCCTCCACATGCAGCTGCTGGTGTGACCTTGGGTCAGTCACAAGTTCTCTCAGAGCTGTTCTCCCTGGAGCAGTTCTCAAAAGAGCTCTGTCATCCCCACCCACCTCACAGGGTGTCTGTTGTGGGGAGAAGAAGGGAAGGCAATTGTAAGCCACTTTGAGACTCCTTAAGATAAAGAAAAATGGTGTATACAGTCTCTTCTCTTCTACTGTATTCCTGGTCCATGGTGTGTACCATGTGGCACTTTCAATTGGAGCTGCCACCAGGAATTTGCAGCTGCAAAACGGCTGCTGATCTCGGCCACAGATCCACAAGGCTGTAACATGTAGTTTGCCCATAAGCCAAAGTCAAAGGAACAGACAGCTAGGGATTAACAGTGTGGTACACTAAGACTGGCATCCCAGAAGGCATTTACAACAGAAACAGCCTCCGCAGATTCTATTATCCTGTGGATCTGAAACAGCCAGACGATGACAGAACAGACCCTTCTTTTGTTGCAAGACTGGGTCAAAAGGGAATGGTCCCATTATTAGTCATAGGTCAAGCCGCCACTCAGCGGGCCTGTTTAGAGCAACCCACAAAGACTGAACCAAGCAAAGGCTGTTGAGAGGGGATTAAAAAAAAACACCCTCCAGAGTGATAAGGCATCAGAGAACACTGTGACAATGAAACAAAAGCATACGAGTGATTAACAGGCACAGAGCCATACTTTCTGGTACAGATCTGGACAATTTGGTTTCCATTTTTTAAAAATTGTCTTCCATTGTATTCCAAAGCAAAAAAAAGAAAAAGAAAGAAGTAACCTTGAAGATTTGTGCCTTTAACAGCTGTGTGGGAGGTAGAAATCAACAGTTGATGCCCCCCATCACCCAACACTCCATGCCCACTCCTTTTCTGCCTTGCTTTTCCTAACAAACAGGGACCTTAGTTTTTAGATAGATGATAGATAGATAGATAGAAGATAGAAGATAGAAGATAGATGATAGATGATAGATGATAGATGATAGATGATAGATGATAGATGATAGATGATAGATGATAGATGATAGATGATAGATGATAGATGATAGATAGATGATAGATAGATGATAGATAGATGATAGATAGATGATAGATAGATGATAGATAGATAGATAGATAGATAGATAGATAGATAGATAGATAGATAGATAGATAGATAGATAGATAGATAGATAGATATGAATGCTACTGGATTTCTCATCCCTACTGGTTCAACTAAAAAAATGCCATTTTGATTTTGGTTCTCTCTTATACGAATCAAACCTTCTGGCAGGCCTGTAGCCAGGATTTTTTAAGTCGGGGGGGGGGCATTTAAATTTCTTAGGGGGCACTGGCTAATCAAACTAATCCAAGGGAGAAGGCCATGATGCCCTGGGCTGGATGGGAAGTCAGGGGGCCTTGCCAGGAAGTCAGGGGGCCTAGTCCCGAGATGCCCCACTGTAGTTAGGGGCCTGCCTCCCGGGCTTTATTTACCGGCACTTTGCCATTTTGTCACATCAGATTTTCTCCATTAAATGTCAAATGCTTTGGCCACCAAATGAGAAGGGAGCAATCACTGGAGAAGACACTTATGCTGGGAATGATTGAAGGTAAAAGAAGAAGGGGACGGCAAAGGATGAGATGGTTAGACAGTGTCATCAATGCAACGAACATGAAACTGAGCAAACTCCGGAGGATGGTGGAAGACAGGAGGGCCTGGCATGATCTGGTCCATGGGGTTGCGAAGATTCAGACTCAACTGTGTGATTGAACAAAAAATTGTGTAGTTTAGCAGACTAGCCCAATATAGGTGAAAGCCAAACAGCCCAGACCAGCCTGAGCTTGCCAGAGCTTGTGAGGGTTGGTCATGGTTAGTACTTTGATGAGAGACCTCCAAGGAAGATGAGGGTTGCTATGTAGAAGAAAGCAATGGCAAACCAACTCTGCTAACCTCTTGCCTTGAAAACCCCTTGAGGGATCTCCATAAGTTGATTGTGACTTTTATTTATTATTGGCCCTGGTCACATGCCGAATTTGCTACAGGAGAGCCACGATTGAATGGCGGAGTTTCCGGGCACGATTACACCGCAACATCTGGGTGGCGTAGCACTCCCGTGGCCAACCCATGGCTTCCTGACAAAGATGCAGAGTAAAAAACTACCTCCTTGAAGGTACTGGCAAACGGTTTGCCATGGGCTGCCTCCAGACTCCCTCGGTGTGAGCGCACCAGCGTGTGGCTTTTCCCTTCGGCCCCTTGTTGATGCGCAGGTGTGGAGGGAAGGAACTGTGGCATGCCGCCGACACGTGGGATCACATTCTGGCAGCTCTAATTGCAGCACCACAAATAGCCCTGCCTCCCCCCTCATTATCCAGCCCGTATGACTGGGGCCATTGTATATTTAAAATGTTCTTAAGCCACCTTTCCACCCAATCAGCATCCACCAGGTGGCGATCATAAAAACATGAAAACCAGGCCCGTAGCCAGGATTTTGCAATTCAGGGGGCCTTTGAATAAGTCAGGGGGCACTGATGTCACAAAATAAAAAATAAAATAAAAATAAAATTTAAAAAAACTCACTTTTGCGGCATTTGCATTCTGCTTGCCTTCATGGAGGAAGCAAGCCACACTTGTGGAAGGGGCAGCGGTGAGGAATCCTCCAGGTGGCTCAGAGAGCCAGGGGGCCTGGATGGAAGTCAGGGGGGGCTTGGCAGGAAGTCAGGGGGCCAGGCCCCAAAATGCCCCACTGTGGCTACAAGGCCTGATGAAAACATTTAAACAGTTAAAATATGGTAAAACTACAAAAGTCAGTTAAAAACACTTAAAGCACTTGATGGCACTAAAACAATAACCAAATAAGCCGGTATAAACAGGTTACTAAAATATGGAATGAACTCACTAGCTGGACAGGGGCTTGAAAGGATCGGCTACAACACGCTTCCCATGTGGATTACCAGATAATGGCACTTCTCTTTTTATCAGAAGATGCATCCATCCCGTCTCCTAGACTGTTTCCCAAAATCCCTTCTTTTGTCCTTTACTCCCACCTTCTTTAGTACCCAGGACTTTACGGAGGTTGCCTAGAGATCAGAGAAATGCAGTGTGGAATAATTAAGTCAGAGGGAGAATTTTACTAGTCATTTGTTAAGTGCCATGGTTCTTAAACTTTTTGTAGACAGGCCCCTTATAATCATACTTTGCTCTTGGGGATTCACAAAATAACGTCATGCTACTTTCTCCCCTCTCCAGCATAAAACCCAGCAATCTTAAGTCGGTTAACAGTTATTGAGTTTATGCTTGATTTCCCCATGCTTAGCACTTATAAATATACAGCATGACTAACAGGTTGTACTTCAGAGCCATTTCACATATTATGCAGAAGTCATCATGACTTCCAATGCCTACTCTTCCAGTTCACCTTCTTCTCCCTCTAGCCTCACAATCCACCCACGAGAGTTACAATCCACTGTTTTAGAACCACTGATCTCATCCACTTCCTCCAATAGGCCTGGGGTGGCATGCATGGTTTGCCCTTTGAAAGAACCCTCCAAGGTAGGACAGACTTGATTCGCTAGAAATAAGAACATCCCTGCTGGATCAGGCCAGTGTTCTATCTAATCCAGCATGCTTGGCCAACCAGTTATTATGAAGGGCCAACAACAAGACACAGAAGCTGAGGCCTTCCCCTACTAGGGTTGCCAGGTCCCCCCGGGAGGCGGGGAAAACCCCGCTTGATGGGTCTGTTACCTGCCAGCCCATATCAGGATGCCGGAGGAACCCCACCCCCAAAATGCCAGGATCGCGGAGACGTGCCTGGTATGATGACGTCACCCAGAGGTGACGTCATCACACCAGGCACGTTGCAGGGGAACTCTCTATTATTCAAGGGAAAACTCTATGGTTTTCCCTCGAATCATAGTGGTCCTGCCCCCAACGTGCCTGACGCAATGACATCACTTCTGGGATCTCCTGGAAGGGGCCCGGGACTCCCCTGCTAAAACGTAATTCAGACTTGGCAACCCTATCCCCTACTCTTACTTCCTGGCACTAGTATTCAGAGATTTTCAGAGATTCACTGGCCCAAGATCACCCATGACATGAGCTTCATGGAAGAGAACAAGTCTGAGCTCAGTTCTCATGAGTCCTAACCCAACCATCTAACCCAGAGGGGCCCAACTTTTTTGAGTCTGTGGAATTCTGACACAGGATGGTGGGCATAACCACAAAATAGCTGCTGAAGGAGGTGAAGCCAACCACAAAATACCAGGAAGTTTGGTTATGCATCTCTCTAAGAGCAACTCTTCAACATTTCAGGCAGAAACTCTGCTTCACAGGATGCCTTTTTCAATTAACATATTGCTTTTAAAATATTTTCTTGCCTACACACAGCCTACCTTCAGTCACGCTGCGAAGATCCTCGTGCCATGGTTGCAACTGCTGTTGAGGCAACGTTTTTCTTTTTTTACAAAAAAAATATCTGTACAGCCAATCAGATCTCCAGTGGCCAGTCAGAGGCCCCATTGGGCAAAACCCCCACCTGGCCATCCCCACTTCCTAAAAGTAGTAGGCAGTGGCCAAGAAAGGTATCAGCAGGGCTCCCATGGTCACCACATCGGGGATCCCTGATTTAACCATTGATCAGCACTGGGTCTTAAGTGCAGGTCATGGGCAGATGTGAGGTGAATCATCAAATAATGTGATCATTGAAAACCAGGGTTGCTGAACTCCAGGTGGTGGCAGAAGTTCTCCTGCTATTACAACTGATCTCCAGGTGACATAGATCAATTCACTCAGAGAAAATGGCCACTTTGGAAGGTGGATTCTATGGTATTATACCCAATTGAAGCCCTTCCCTTCCCACAAACCCTACCCTTCTTGGGCTCCATGCCCAAAAGCTTCAGGTATTTTCCAACCTGGAGCTGGCAACCCTTCCTGTAACTGCTCAGAGTAAAGACTGCAAACAGGCTGCAAATGGAGGAGGTGGAGGAAGAAGAAGAAGCTGAATTTATACCCCGCCCTTCATTACTTGAAGGAGTCTCAGAGTGGCTTACAATCTCCTTTCCCTTCCCCTCCCCACAACAGACACCCTGTGAGGTAGGTGGGGCTGAGAGAGATCTTTTGAGAACTGCTCTTGAGAGAACAGCTCTGTGAGAACTTGTGACTGACCCAAAGTCACATCAACAGCAGGACTGACCGAGAGGAAGAGTGAAAAGATAAGGCAATTAAGGCTACCAAAGAAAGGGGGCACAAGAACCCATGCTTTCTACCTAGAAGGACCAATGTCCAAACTTGGGGTTTTTTCCATCCATCCATTCATTTTTATTGCTCATAGACCCATAAGTCATAAGCAAATAGGATATAATACAAAATGCAACATATATACCTACAATACAATTACAGTTACAATCTCACAAAATTAAGCAATTTGGTTACCAAATATATATAACTGCCTAAAAGAGTCAATTCATTTAATGCCAGCCAGGGTTACAGATAAAAACTTTGCCCCTGCCAATGTCACATTTGGATCAGTATCAGCTAAGAGATTAGCTACAAGTTCCTGATTAGTAGCAGGGCTCCATTTTTGAATATACACTGAGATCCACCTGTCACAAGCCATATTGTGTTTTCTGCAATCAATGAAAAAATGCCAAATTGTATCCAAATCACCTGAATGACAATTACAGAGTTGTTCTGAAAAAGGGGTCCCTAGGAATCTGCCTGCTAGTTCCCCAAGAGGCAAAACATTTAATCTTGCGTTGGCCAACAATATTCTATATTTGGGGACCATCAAAGATTTACAGTAAGTGGGCAAAGATTCTGGAATTGGAAGACCTAAATAATACAAAGAACAGACCCATCGAGCTCGGCAATTTGTACTCCTTTTATCTAAGTTTAAAACACTAGATTTAATTTGCTTCTGCACAGAAGGGTAGTCTACTTGATTGAAAAATTCAGGGGGAAATCCTAAACTTTGTAATCTGCCATCAACCAATTTCAGCCATGAACTTCGAAAACTGTCCTTAGCTAAAAGGTGCAAATAACATCCCTCTAGGGAATAGAGTATTTATAGCCTAAAGAAAAAAGCTGCCATCCAAGCTTTTGCTTCTAAGGACTGCTCAGCAAATTCCACATGAATAGCTGGGCCAGACACACACGAGGGGAGATTAGACAGAGAATAAACAAAAGAGGTTAAACAGGAGTCTAACTTGTCATTGTCCCTAGTAATAAATAAAGGAGCACCATAGAGTAATTTGGAAACCACTTTTGCATGATAAACATGAATGGCCGCAGGTAAAAACTTACCACCTGTGGTCTGGAAGATTTTAAGAGGGCAGATGAATGTATTGATGCCAGCTTCTTAGCGGCAGTAATACAAGTTTTCCAGGACAAATTATAAGAAAAAAGCACACCCAAGTAATGAAAGGAATTGACCTGTTCGCTTGACTGGCCGTTTATTAACCAAGAAAAACAGTGAGGTGTTACACCTTTAGAAAAAACAACTACTTTGGTTTTGGAGTAGTTTACGTCCAGTAGCTCCTGAGAGCAGTAAAATGCAAAAGCATTCATCGGGACAGGGTAGGCGCTATTGCTTGTTTAGTGCCCGTTCCGGGCCGTTCCGGGCCGTTCCGGCTTTTACCCTGTCCCGCATTCATCAAACGTTTCAGCCCAGCATATGACCGAGATAACAACACGGCATCGTCGGCATAGAATAAATTCGATATAGGTTTTTGAGATAGGTGGGGAGGATGGAAGAATTCACCAGAAAGGTAGTTTTCAATGTCGTTAATATAGAGGTTAAATAAATAATGTGCTAATAGGCAGCCCTGACGAACATCTCTGTTAATTTTAATCATTGTAGACAGTTGGCCTTTACTCCCACACCTCACCTGTGTGGTGTTGTTTTGGTAAAGCTTGTGACTTAGCCAAAGTAGCCAACGATCCATATCGGTTTTTGCAAGCTTTCTCCACACCCTGGCACGAGGAACTGCATCAAAAGCCCTTTTCAAGTCAATGAAGGCAACATGTAGTTTACCTCCCGAAGGATTAATATACTTCTCAATCAAATGAGCGAGTTTTGCACAATGGTCAATGGTAGAAGTCTGGCTCTTAAAACCAATCTGAGAGGGCTGTCCAAACTTGTCTAATATTTCCAGTTGAAAGCAGCTACAGCACTGGGAAAGACCTTTGCCCGAATCTTAGAAGGCTCCTGCCAAGTGGCAAAGACAACAATGAGCTTGCTGTAGGGACAACCACCTGACTGTATAAGAGACCAGTCCTAAGAAGGCCCACTCAGAATCCTGGTGGTGGAAAGTGACAGAAAGTGCCATCAAGTCACAGCCAAATTTATGTTGGCCCCTCACAGGGCTTCCAAGGCAAGAGACGAACAGAGGTGGTTTGCCTCCGTGTTGCGACCCTGGTATGCCTTGGTGGCCTCCCATCCAAACACTGACCAGGGCCAACCCTGGTTAGCTTCTGAGATGACCTGATGAAAACTGGACTAGCCTGGACTATGGTAGGTTGGGGCAGAGCACTCCCATTTAGTCAAGTAGTATTAGGACAAAAGAAAAGAGACATGAGTGTATAGATGTGAACTAAAAAGACCTGAGTGAGCTTAACAAGGCCCTGACAAAAACGAGTGTGGACCAAAACAGGAGCCCACCTTCAAATTAGCCATCCAGTGACCGCAACTTTAGTGTTTGATCCTTGCCTGCCTCTGTGTAGCAATGCAGAACTTCCTTGTTGGTCTCCCATCCAAATACCAATCAGAGCTGACCCAGCTTTGCTTCCAAGATCTGGTATGATCAAGCTAGGTAATTTTAACTGCTCACACATTGACTGGGTCAATATGTTTTCTAGCTGGGAAAAAGAGATTGAGTTTCTAGACACTCTCAATGACTGTGCTATGGAGTAGATGGTCACGGAACGTACCAGGGGAGAGGCGATCCTGGATTTGGTCATAAGTAACACCCAAGACATGGTAAGAGATGTAAAAGTGTTTGTACCACTTGGGAACAGTGACCATAATGTTATTGAGTTCAATGTTTGTATAAATAGGGAATTGGCCAAAAAGACTGACACAAACACTTTTAATTTTAAAAGGGGTAACTTCACTGATATGAGTGGACATGTGAGGAGGAAACTGAAAGGAAAAGTAGAAAAGGTCAAAAACATTGGGGAAGCTTGGAAACTATTTAAAACGACAATCCTAGAAGCTCAGAAAAAATATATACCACAGGATAGGAAAGGCACAAATAGGTATAGAAAAAAGCCTGCATGGTTAACAAACAAAGTAATGGAAGCTGTAGAAGGTAAGAAGGATTCCTTTAAGCAGTGGAAAGCTAGTTTCAGTGAGGTTCATTAAAGGGAACACAGGCTGTGGCAAACAAAATGCAAGTCTGTGATCAGGCAGGCAAAAAGGGAATATGAGGAGCATATTGCAAAGAACGTAAAGGCCAATAATAAAACTTTCTTCAAATACATTAGAAGCAGGAAACCAGCCAGGGAGGCGGTGGGGCCCTTGGATGACCAAGGGGTAAAAGGAGTAGTGAAGGATGATAGGGAAATGGCTAAGAAGCTGAATGCATTTTTTGCCTCTGTCTTCACTGTGGAAGATGAGAAGTGCTTGCCCACTCCAGAACAGCTGATTTCGGGAGAGGTCTTGAAAGACCTGAGTCAGATTGAGGTGACGAGAGAGGAGGTCCTACTACTGATAGACAACTGATAAACTGATAAATCACTAGGCCCATATGGCATACATCTGAGAGTTCTGAAAGAACTCAAATGTGAACTTCTGGATCTGGAAATGTAATCTTTCATTAAAATCTGCCTCCATTCCTGAGGACTGGAAGGTAGCAAGTGATGCTTTGTATTCTTGGTGCTTGGGGAGGGGGGTCAACAGTGGGAGGGCTTCTGGTGCCCTGGCCCCACTGCTGGACCTCCTGATGGCACCTGGTATTTTTGGCCACTGTGTGACAGAGTGTTGGACTGGATGGGCCATTGGCCTGATCCAACATTGGCCGAGGACAGACTGGCAATTTGCCGCGGGATGGGACCCGGGCTGACAACGACTCAATATCGGGGTAAATGGAATGTTCACACAGGCACATCTGCCTGGCGTCCCCCACCCGGAGCTTACCGGAGTCCTCGCGCTTCATTTCCGGATTAAAAAAACTCCTGTAAAAAGCCATCGAGAATTGGAAAGCTCGCTCTCGTCGCGCGTTTCTCCACTTGCGGGCTGTCTGAATGCGCAGGCGGGAAGCCGGGCAGAAGCCGCGTTCGTTCCGTGTTCCGGCAGTGGCGCGCCCTGCGTGGATGCGCATGGGCGCTGAGCCGGAAATTGCGCTCATGCGCACAACCGCGCGAAACAAGCCCAGTGGCTATAAATGCCCCAACCCAGGAGCACCCAGGCAACAGGCACTATGAGTGGGGTCAGAGGAGTTTCGTGGAGGAGGGCAGAGACTCTGGACCTGCTGGCAGTGCAGGAAGCCCTGGGAGAGAGCCACCGGAATAGGGAGGTGTTTGAGGAGGTGGCACAGCAGATGGTGGCCCTGGGCCACAACCGCACAGCGGATGAGTGCCGCTCAAAAACAAAGGCCAATGCGCCTCATGTACCGGCGCACACTAGAGCACAACAGTGTCTCTGGGAATCAGCGGACGACCTGTCCATATTACAAGAACCTGGACAAGATTCTCCAGGGTGATGGCACCGCCCGCAGTCGAAGAGTGCGCAATAGCCTCCCCCTGCAGACCTGCCCATCCAGCAGTAGGTCACAGGACAGTGGACCGCGCCAGACAGCGGGGCCAGAAGAGGAGTTCCACCTCACCCTGGAGCCAGAGGAGGAGGAGGAGGAAGCCCCTGAAGTGTTGGTGCCAGGTAAGTGTGACTTGTCCAACACAGGCCTCCACCCTGGCTGCTGCTCAGATACCCACATGCCAGGATGCTGCTGGCACATTCAGACGTTGCCGGTGGGGGCCAAGTCCATGACATGCCAGCAGACCCTGGCCCGGGCATGTCCCCCATGACACAGGCCCGCCCACCCAACAGGACAATGTGTGGGTGTTGCACAGGTGTGGTCTGCACTGGGAGGTCCCCAGGCCTCTTGAACCCTGCGTGTCGACAGGCGCATCCCCATGGACCTGCCAATGTGCCCCCGGTCCACTAAAAAGTCTCAATGCAGGTTGGTGTGGCAAAGGGTGGGAACTGTTGACGGTCCTCCGCCTCTTCCCCGCAGCAGCGATCCCCAGCGGCTCACAGCGGCATAGGTGGCCGCACACAGATTGGCGTCCTGCTGGTGGAATCATAGGGCCCAGCCACGGTACCCGTGCGGCAGCCTTCGGGATCATGCAAACCTGCACTGGCAGTAGTGCGGGAAGATGAAGGTTGGCCTTGGGGACCCCGCGGTCCGCGGAGGGCATCGCTCACAGGGTGGTCACAGGTCCGAGGAAGAGGACAGAGTCCATCAGCCGGGCTGAGAGGCCAAGGAAGGGGTGAGGCTGAAGCCCACAGACAGCCTCCGTCGCCACCCAACCCGCCACTGCTGGTGAGTAGGGTTTGTTGCCGCCAGGGCCGCCTTTGGCCCGGTGACGTGAACCACCGAGTTCGTGCGATGCACCCCTGCAGGCAGATTTAAGGGGTGGCCACACAGGCGGCGACAGCCATTCCTGGCAGCACCACAGGTCCCCCTCCAGAAAGCTGCTTCAGCCTGCCCCATTCATCCCCATGCAGACACCCTCGAGCCACCACAAGAAGAGCCGGAGGATCCCCAGGATGACACCGTCGTGGAGGAGGAGCCACAGCCGGGTAAGGAGACGGGCCCTGGCCGTGCTAGGAGTTGGCCGATTGGCCACCGGGGACCCCTGGCCACCACGGAGCATGCTGGCTTCCGGCCCTTGGAGAGTCTCCCCGGTGGTCGAGGCTGTGGAGGACCCCTGCACGTGGTCCAGAGTGGAGAAATGGGTCTGGCAGTTCATGGGCAGGGTCTCCGTGGGGCCCCCCAGAACCCGGATGTGGTCGGGAAGGCCGGAGCCCTGGGAAAGGGGCCCCCTGCGCGCGTGGGACTGAGCAGTCTTCCTCCCCGCCACCACACCACCATAGGCCCCTCAGGAGCTGGCAGCCTGGACAGGGACCGGACCCCCGGACGTCGGACCCAGGACGCGGCAGGTGAGTGGCCATGCTGGGCTCCTGCACGAGGGGAGCCATGGTGCAGGTGCTGAGGCCTTGCGTTGCAACTAGGGGTGGCCCATATAAATGGCTGTGTTGGGTAGCCGCAGGTCAGTGGGCCACAGGGACAGCACCCCGTGGGCCACAGTGACCAAGCACCACATGCATGATGACTGGGATCCCTGTCCCCCTCTCCACAGATGTGCCACCTGGGGCCCCCCTTGCCCAGCTGTCTCCGCACACCAGGATGGCGGTCACCCAGGCACGGAGGCAGCGGGTGTCAGCCCTTCAGAGAGTGGGCGAGCGGCTCCTGGAACAGGCCGACCGGCACCACGAGGCCCTGGAGGAACGATGTGGCCGGGAGCAACAGGACTTCCTTGAGGAAATGCGCCGCCTAAGGGAGGAGGAGCATGAGACGAATCGTTCCACCCGTGACCTCCTGCAAGTGACACTGGACACCCTGTCTCACATAGCCACATCCGTGGCTGAGCCACGTGGCGTCGCCCCCACCCCAGAAGGTGACAGCAACATGGCAGGCCGAGGCCGACAGAGGGGGGGCGCCAGGGCTGTCACTCGTGGCCGTGGTGGCGCCCTCAGGGGAAGGACAGCGCGGCGGAGCGGAAGGGCCAGGCCCCAGTCGAGGGCACCCGACTCACCACCCAGCTGAGGCCCGTTGACGAGGCGAGGCAGGTGTTCGGAGTGGCAGCGGCAGCTCAGAAGCCCTCCATGCGCCCCTGAATAAAGGGCTGCAGAGACAGGTGGTGGGAACTGTGATGAACATTTATTTGAAAAGTCAACTGTGGTGTGGGGTGAGCGTTGAAATAAACATTGGCAACCACACGCCGCCCGTCATGTGTGCTGCATTCGGTGGGGAAGCGGTGAAGGGGTGGAGGTGGCGAGGCTGGATGTGCCCTTCTGGACTGTCGCCACGGCCAGTCATCCCTCGTGGCTGCTGTCTGTGGCTAGTGGCTCCGTGTCGGTGCCCTCCGTCCTTGGCTGCTGGCCCTGAGCGGCGAGGAGCGTGTGGAGATCCCTCCGCATGTGCCGCATGCCCTGTTGTTGTATATGGAGGAGGTGCACCATGCGCTCGACTGTCGGGGGAGCCAAACAGGGGCCAGGTCAGCCACCACATAGTGACACTTGGGCCCCCCCAAAAAACAGCACAGTGTGGTGGCGGCAGGCACCCCTGGGGTCCTGCATGGCCCCCCCGGCCTGCCGCCGCCGTCCATCGCGGCCTGCTCCCTCATGGGGGAGTCCGCACATGTCGCCATGGCATACTCACATCGCCGCTCAGTCTGCTCGGCCAGGGCCGTCAGGCGAGCTGCCAGCGTTGCCAGGGTCGGGGCATCCTCTGGCATGTCCTGGGGAACAGCAGGCCCTGGTTCCTGACCCCCTGAAAGGACATGGGTTGGCCCGTGTCACTACTGGCAAGGTGCCAGACCACCCTCATAGCCCACAGACAGGGGGACCTACCAGTATCAGAGGCGGAACGGGATTCCACCGTCACGGGTGTCTCTGGCGACCGCGCACCCCCCTCTGCCACAGGGGCCGCCTCTGGAAACAAAAGCACACGGCACCATGTAGGTTACCCAGACAACCACACACACGCGCCCGGGCCCCCCCTGTTGCCCTGGCGCTGCAAGTGGCATCCACGGGTGTCGGGCCCCAGGCACGGCAACAGGCCGCTGGCCAGTGTGGGTGGCGGGCCTGGCCGCCTCCCCAGTTGGCGGCCACGAGAGGGTGCCTGACAATGCCGCTCTGCAGAGGCGGAGCCCCCCCCCAGCAGTCCAGGCCGGCCCACCCCGACCCCACGGGGGGGTCGTGCCGCCGCATGGGCCCGACCCCCTGCTCATGGCTGACCGCTCCCTGAGCCGTGTGATAATGGGCTCCTGGAGGCCCATCCGCCGCATGGGACTCACCAGCTTCACTGGCCTCTGGCGTGGTGTGGAGGACGACGACGGGCCCCTCCCCCACTGCAGGTCCCCTTGGCTCTATGGGGGGGCAAGGGGAGTGGTTAGTCCTGGTCCAAGGCCAGGCCGGGCACGTGGCAGCACCTGGAATCCGCGTGCAAGACACGCAGGCCCCCGGGGGTCGCCCTTGGCCCTTGGTGGACCTCCTTGGGTGGCCTGGCCCCGTACTCGCTGCCACATGTCCAATTTGGCCCCGGCCGCGGTGGCCAGGGCCCCTGCAGCCCCTGCAGGTGGCTGCACCCATGGTGCCCCAGCAGCTGATGGCACCTACCTTGGGGCCGCTCCACTGGCGCCCCTGTGGCCTCTTCCTCGGAGGAGGTCCGGGAGGCGGCTGGAGGTTCCCCAGCTGGCCTCCGGCGTCTGCGCTGACGGGGTCGGAGCCCTGTTGGGGGGAAGAGGTATTCCTGGATCACTGAGCACTTGAACGTGCCGCCTCACCCTCCAGGGCCACAGCCACCCACGGCCATCCCACCATGGGGACCGCCACTGCCACAAGCTCACCTGGGACACGACACTGCCTCCACTATGGCCGGCCCCCTTGCTCCCAGAGGGCCCGCAGGAGGCGGAACCGGGGGGCCCGCTCTCCCCGGGGGGGGATGCCGTCCCAGTCCTCCAGGGCCTCGAAAAACGCCGCCTTTTCCCGTTTGAATTTGGCCCTACATTGGATGGCCGAGCGGGGGTAGCCTGACTGTGTCAGCACCTCAGCCACCCTGGCAAAGAGGCCCAGGGTGGGCAGATGGGTGCTGGCCATCACCCTCCTGCCGGCCTCAATGTCATGCAGGGCCCTGAGGAGCAGCTCCACCTCGTCGTCCATCCAGTAGACCCCCAGTCGCTCGGGCTCCACGTCCTGGGCCTGCATTGGGAGGGAGAGGCCTGGAAACAAGAGGCTCGCCAGCGACATCGCCAAGGGCGGAGAGGCGTTTGGCCGGGGGCGCGTTTGTGCGGGGCCGCGGCTATGCGCACGTGCAGGCTTCCCACCTCAAACGGCACGGCGTCCGCCCTGTCTTCCTCTCCCTTCCTCCGTCCTCCCAGCACAGGAAGCGATCCGGGCCACAGCAGCAGGGCTCTGGGGATGGGATTGATGGCACGGTCGCGCCTGACGGAGCGCGGACAGGCGTTTGGGCAGGGACGCGCTCAACCGCCCATGCTGCCATGCGCATGCCCAGGTTCCCGAGGGATGGGTCGGCAGCGCCACGAATGCTTATGGCCAACCCCCCACCGCGGGTCTCCCTCAGTCAACGGACTCCTGTGTCATGTATTTCAGCCTGCCCATATCATCCTGCCTTCTGAGGAGCAGAAGTCCAGCAGATGCCAGGAGTGGCTGGTGACCCATGTGGGCTGCCCCCCACGGGAAGGCCAGCAGGTAGCCTGGCGCGCCTCCCACGGGCAGGCAGTCCACGGGGGTCTCCCGTCCAGGTGCCGCATCCAGTGGACAGGCCTTGGTCAGTTTCCCAGTCCTGGAAGCCATAGCTAGGTGGCAAAGACCATGGAGCTGGGGTGTGGCCCATGGGCGGCCGGGGCCAGCATCCACTTCCCTGCCTCAGCCATCAGGGAGTGCCCATCAGATCCTCTGTAGCTCAGCCCGTCACACTCCCAGGTCTTGGTGGCGGCCCCTGGAATGGGCGGGGCCTGGGATGCACCCACTGGGTCGGAGCTGGCCTTGGCCACAGTACCCTGGGGATCTTCCTTCGCGCCCGCGTGTCGCGACACCTAGCTCTGGCCTGGGGTCCTGCTTACACCCTTGGCTGCCCCCCATCACCCAGGGGGACCTTCCCCTCCCTCACCCACCGGACGAGGATGCAGAGTCGTCCCCACGCAGCCACCCATAGGCACAACCCCCAATTGGGGCTGCCAGGCGAGGCAGTGGGAACCCCATTGGTGGGGCAACACTCAGCTGGGCCTCCCCCCTGGTGGCCGCCGGGGGAATGAGGGACGCACACACAAGCAGCCTGAGTGAGTCAGCTTCTTTATTGGAGCCATCACGTTGATGGGTGCTTGCGCAATGGTCAGTGCTCTGGACGACCTGGCAGTCGCCAGGGGGTCCTCTGTCCCATGTCCAAGCCGCCACGTGCGACCACAGTCCGCTTGTGTTCATTGTTGGTGCCTCATCAGCCATGTGGCTAGTGCCTCCCTCACCGCGCTTCCCTCTGCCCGATTGATGACATCCACCCTCCGCAGGGGGGCCTCGCCCCTGGGGCCTGAGCCGCCGCCTCGTCCGCCTCACGCCTGATGATGGCATGGCCCCGCTCCTCACAGATGTTGTGTAGAGTAACGCAGGCAGCCACCACCGGATTGTAACTTGCCTCCTGGACATCCAGTTTCAGTGCAAGGTGACGCCACCGTGCCTTTAGACGGCCGAAGGCGTGCTCCACGATGTTCCTGGCACGGCTATGTGCCCGATTGAACACGGCCTGCCGGTGGTTCAAAGCGCCCTTGTACGGGGTTATCAGCCACTTCCTGGAGGGGTATGCGGCATCACCAAGGATGAGGGGGGGAACCAGAACGCCTTCGATGAGGGCCGTGGGGTTCCCCGGAACAAAAACCCCTGCGTCCATGGCCCTGCAGAGGTGTGACTGGCGGAACACGTGGGCATCGTGGCTGTGGCCAGCATGGCCCACGCAGATGTCCGTGAACCGGCCCCTGTGGTCGACGGTCCCTTGGAGTACGACAGAGTAGACGTGCTTCCGGTTTAAGAAGTCGTGTGGGAGGTCGGGTGGTGGCTTGACAGGGATGTGGCAGCCATCCACGGCGCCCACGCACTGGGGGAAGCCCAGTGCCACAAACCCATCCATGATCTGCGGGGGACAGAAACTTCAGTTAACGACAGCCCAGCAGCCTCCAAGGACCCGGCTTCCCTCCCTGGTTCACTGAGACAGTTATGGCACACGGCCACATGGTGCCTGCAGGGGTGCAGTGTGCGGCAAGACGGGGCGTCGCCGATGGGGCCTGCAGAGCCGTTGTCCCCTCATCCGGATCTCTGACCGGGGTCAGGCTCCCCTTCCCTCGGGATCCCTCCCTTCACCCTCGTCCATCTGACCCCGCTACCGCATCCTGCTGTGGAGGCCCTCGCCCTGGCTCCACACCCTTTCTCTCCCTCAAAGCCCCATATCAGTGTGCCCTTTTACCCAACCTTTGCCCTGGGGGCCGATGGCCTTGGGGCGGTTTCCCTAGGATGTGGGTACTCCCTCCCCGCCATGTTGGGCCCGGCCTGCCATGTCTGTCTGCACGCTCTGTGGGCTCTGCAGGGCTGAGAGTCCAGTGAGGGGCCCAGAAGTTGCTAGGGGGAATGTGGACACCCACACCTGGGGTGGACTCACCCTTCCTGGTGGGCCAAGGCAGACCGTCCTGCTCAGCAACTCCTTGTCCATGGCCATGCACACGTCCACGATGATGCCTGCGACAGTGGACTTGCCGACGCCAAACTGGTGGCTGACCTCCCGGAAGCAGTTTGTGCCTGACAGCCACCACAGGGTTATGGCGACGCGCTCCTCTGCGGCAATGGCACGCCTCATTGGTGTGTCTGTGTGCGCGATGTGGCAGCGGAGGCTGTCCACTAGCCAGCGGAAGGTAGCCTTCATCACCCTAAAGTTTTTCAGCCACTGCTCGTCTTCCCACACTACACAGACAAACATCTCCCACCAGTTGGTGGGGCGCGGAAACACCCACCAGCAACGGGACGAACCCTCTTCAGCCAGCCTGATAAACCCGGCCCTGACACAGGCCTCAATGCGCCAGTGCTGCCTGGTTCTGGCTGCTCTGCGAGCCCTGTACCGCTGCAGGATTAGTGCCCTCTGAGCATGGATGCTGCGCACCCTGGCTTGGTGGCAGTGCAGCAACGTGATGCAGGCCCTGAGGCCCAGGAGTAGAAGCGCGCCAGCTGTGTCCATGCTGCCTGCCCTCCTCCTCTCCCCGTGCGACGGGGTGGATGGTGGTGATTGCCTTAACAAGGGCTGTGGGCAGGGCCCATTTCCGGCGAGATTTGCCTTAGGGGCGCTTGTGCGCATAGGCGCCTGGGCGCTCCTGCGCGCATGTGCGCATGCGCACCTCGGCAACAGGTGACTGCCACGGTATTCTACGCGCGCCCCCCCCCCGTCTGAACGGTCCCGCGCGCCTCTGTCCCGTTTCTTCCGGCAGAGGCCCCCGCTGTGTGGACGGGAAAACCCGGTATCGTTTACTCCGGGGGTTTTTTGCCGCGACTCGATAACGGGGCAAATTGCCAGTCTGTCCTCGGCCATTGGCTTCTCTTATGTCCTTATGTTCTTACTCTGGGCCATTCAGGTCAGGGCACTAAGAATCCTACTCAGGTGTATTCAGTGGGGATTCCTTCCAGGGATGTGTTCTTGGGACAGTACCTCTTTATTTCCCGGTAGGGGACATCAGCCGGTGGGGATGCTAAGAAGGTCTGATGTAAATATTATTATATTGAAGATGTTGCTTGTTAAAACCCCATACTTCAGCTAATGAGGTTGAAAAATGCAACCTCTTCAATATAATAATAGATGTAGAACTGGACTGTCCTATTTCTGAAGACACTTCCCCCCAAGAGAAGGATGGGAATAAATTACCAAACTGGCACACCGCTCAGCTTGGACCGGCTGCCCCTTGCTGTTCTGCCTTCCTTAATCACGTTTGTCCTGCTGTGACATTCCCCAGGAAAGTTTGCAGTTTCATAAATAATTTCATATGTGCTTGTTTCTTTTTAAAAAAAAACACAACAAACCAGACTTGAATAAACACTGGGCAAAAGAAATTTTTTAAAAAATATAAAGCCACAAGTAAAGATTAAGTCCACTTGCTGATTCAATGCCATTTTGAAGGGAGGTGACTAATAAATTCATCTACCTTTCACACAAACAGGAAATGTATATTATCAAGCCATCAAACAGATCCACTCAGGATGACACTGGAGAAAGCTGGTTGGTTAGTGTTGTGGACTAGGACTGGGGAGATCTTGGGTCCATGTCCCCATTCAGCCATGAAGGTGACCTTGGGAAGTCGTTCTACCTCAGTGTAACCTAACTCACAGGTGTCTTGTGAGGATAAAATGAGAGAAGGAAGACCCATGTTTGGGGAAGGGCCGTGGCTCAGTGGAAGAGGATCAGTCCCTGGCATCTCCAAGTAATCAGTCCCTGGCATCCCCAGATAAAAGGATCAGGTAACAGGTGACCTGAAAGACCTTTACCTGAAATCCTGGAGAACCACTGCCAGTCAGAGTAGCCCATTCTGACCTTCATAGAAGGGTGGGATTTGTGGGAGGGGAGCATCTCATTTTTCTCTCCCCCAATGTTACCTCTCTCCCTTTCCTGAAAGCCCCCATAGCCTCTTCCCTTTTCTGTTTCCTTCCCACCTGCCAGCTAACTGACCATTATCTAAACAGACAGTGTGACATGTCCAGTGTTGGTCATTTAAAGAACGTATCCAGCTGTTGCTAATGGTCATGTCAAAGCTCTTAGAATGACTGTAAAAACACTTTGCCCAAATAGTAACAGATCAAAGTTAAGGGAAGATATTGACTGTTCTGTGCTGACAGAACCACAACGTCTTCTTGTTTTGTTGAGCACTGGTTCACAGGATTGGTAACTCCCCTCCGACACTGGTATTATGTAATGCCAGGTTTATAAATAATAAGACCACAGTCCTTTGGGACTTCCTTTTGGAACAGAAGGTAGACCTGGTGTGTGTGACCAAGACCTGGGTGTGGGATGGGGAGACTGTAGCTCTCTCCCAGCTTGCCCCTCCCGGGTTCTTGGTCCTACACCAATCGTGAACTAGGGGGCGGGGGGAGGAGTGGTGATTTTCATTTGGGAGGCTTACTCCTTCAGGGTGCTCCCGCTGCTGGAAGTCACAGGTATTGGGTAGGTCAGCCTAGTGTTGGAGGCCGAGGAGAGTTTGGCCATCTGGCTGGTGTACCAACCACCTAATGCACCGGCCAATAGCCTGCCGTCCCTAATGGAGGCCATATCAGGCTGGGTGCTGGAACACCCTAGGTTTTGGGTGATTTCAACGTCCATCCCTGCCAATGACGCGGCCTCCAGTCAGACAGTGGACCTAGTGTCATCCATTGTGGTGCTAGGACTCTCCCTATTTGTAACGAGCCCCATGCACCGAACCGGGCACATGCTTGATTTGATTTTTGCAGCTGGGATGACACCCAACCTCATGCGGCCTTGATCCGTGCCCTTCCTGGCTCATTAAAATGGGTCATGAGGGGTTTCAAGGTGTCCTAAGGGAGATTGTCAACAAGTCCCTCATTGAGGAATGGTTCTCAGGGGCATTCAAGGAAGCGATAGTCCGCCTTCCCTTGAAAAAACCAACTCTGGATCCAGCTGAATTGGCCAAATATAGGCTGGTCTCCAATTTGCCTTATTTGGGCAGATTAATTGAGAGGGCAGTGGTGATACATCTACAGGGCTTTCTGGATGACGCTTCCATTTTAGATCCCTTCCAGTCTGGCTTTTGCCCGGGACACAGGACAGAGACAGCACTGGTCACCCTTACTGACAACCTCTGGAAGCATCTGGAGCAGGGCAGTTCAGCATCACTGCTGTTGTTAGACCTGTCAGCCGCGTTTGAAACGGTCGACCACTGGTTGCTGACCTTGCCGATGTGGGGATATAGAGGCTTGCCTTACAGTGGCTTGCTTTTTTTCTCCAGGTTGGGGACAAAGGGTGGTGCTAGGAGAATAGCAGTCCAGGAGACACCCACTTGAGTGCAGTGTGCCTCAGGGGGCTGTGCTTTCCCCAATGTTGTTTAACAGCTATATATGCCCCCTTGCCCAGATTGTCCGGAGGTATGGGCTGGAGTGTCACTAGTACGCTGATGACACCCAGCTCTATATGATGTGGGGCAGCTGGTCAGACCCCAGCCTGGAAGGTTTGAACCAGGCACTATAAGCCATAGCTGGTTGGCTTATACTGAGCCAGCTGAAACTGAATACAGCGAAAACAGAGGTCCTGTGCCAAAGTTGGGGTAGTCTGGGGATGGGGGTCCCTCTCTCCCAACCTTTTACGGGGCACCATTGGAGCCAGCGCCGGAGGTGATGAGTTTGGGAATGCTCCTGGATCCCTCCTTAACTATGGAGGCCCAGCTAGCAGCCACTGCTAAGTCGACCTTTTACCATCTTCGGCTGATCAGGCAATTGGTTCCCTCCCTAGACCGTGATAACCTGGCTACAGTGATCCACGCGAAGGTCACCTCAAGATTAGACTACTGTAACACTCTCTACATGGGGCTGCCCCGTTGCAAATCTGGAAGCTGCAGCTAGTGTAGAATGCTGCAGCCAGGTTTCTGATGCGTCTCCCTAGATGGGAGCACATCCAGCCTGTACTGAAAGCGCTGCACTGGCTGCCAATAGCATACCGAATTCGCTTCAAAGTATTGGTACTTAGCTTTAAAACCCTATATGGCCAGGGTCTGGCATACCTTTCCCCACACAGACCCCAGAGAGCACTACTTTTGAGGTCACAACATCGTCTAGTGATTCCAGGCCCCAAGGAGGCCAGGCTTGCAGCAACCAGGGCCAGGGCCTTTTCTGTGGCGGCTCCTATCTGGTGGAATGAGCTCCCAGAGGAGATCAGGGCCCTGTGGGACCTTGCACAGTTCGGCAGGGCCTGCAAGATGGAGCTCTTCCGCCAGGCTTTTAATTAGGAGCCGCCTACCACTACCACCAACTATTACTATCAGTAACACTGGGGTAGCAGACGGCCCTGTATGGAGATCAAGCTACAGCAGCACATGAGACCAAACACCGCTGATTTGGGATTCAGTGTCATATTTGTAGTACACCATCTGTACTGTAATCTGTACTGCAATTTGACTGTAAATTGATTGGAAGATCGATCAAATAATATTAATTGTAACATGATTGTTTTATCTTCTTGTATGTGTTTTTATATGTTTGGGCACATGGTGCCCCTGACTGTGAGCCGCCCTGAGTCCGTTCATGAGGAGGGCGGGGTAGAAATACAAATAAATAAATTTCTCCATGTCTGAGAAACTTCTTTTTTTGCACAGCTCTTTACTAACTAGGATTGCCAGCTCTGGATGGGCAATACCTGGAGATTTTGGGGGTTGAGCCTGAGAAGGTTTGGGTTTGAGGAGAGGTGGGATCTCAGCACGGTAGAATGCCATAGAGTCTGTCCTTCAAAGCAGCCATTTTCTCCAAGGAAACCAATCACCATACTCTGGAGATCAGTTATAGCAGGCGGACATGGCGCCACCTGGAAGCTACCAACCCTGCTCTTAATCAGATATTGGAAGACCAGCAGTGAGCAGCCCCTGTCGGGAGACAATTCCAGAAGATGGGTGCCACCACCAAGAAAGCCCTTCTCCTAATTATCGTTGTCTTAGCTCAAGGTGAAATCTATGTTGTACATTTTATTAGGAGGACCCTAACTAACACAAAATGTTCAAAATTTCAGGCTCACCAGAACTCTTCACCAAATGGAATGTCACAAATTTTAAAAGATAGAAGGGTGAGAAGCAGGGTGATATGGCTTTACAATTTTTCCCAGCTTCAAATGGCCTTTGTCCTCACAACAGGCCCTCTGAGCTATTTCACTGTCTGTCAACTTTTCTATCGGGGAACCAAGTGGTTGTATTCACTCCTGGACAGGCCCGTAACCAGGGGGTTTTTTTAGTTGGGGGGCATTCATATTTTGTAGGGGGGCTAATTGAATTAAAGGTGATTTAATTAAAGTTGAATAGACTTTCTGGGGGAAATAGAGAGGTGCTGTCTGGCTCCGTGCTGCCACCATAGCCGGCCCTTTGCACCAGACAGCTGTGCAGGAATACCCAGCTCCTTCCCTGCAATCACTGCCACTCGGGGGCCCTGGGCTGGATGGGACATCATGGGGCCTTTCAAGTAAGTTGGGGGGGCTAGCCCCCGAGATGTCCCACTGTAGCTATGGGCCTTCTCCAGGAAAATATAAGTTTCCCCTGCAAGTTTGAATTTGCACCTTTGTGTTTAGATGTTATACATTCTACATTTTCTTTTTAATTTTCACAGCACATCTCACTCCCCAAACGCTAAAATATTCAGAATCCAGCACCCACTTGCAGGACTGTGAGATCCAATTCAAAAGTAAGTGTATGGCAGACAGCCCCGTGCCAGTCAAAACAGGAAAAACTGGCAAGTAAATCCCATACAAACCAGCCACCTGTTCACAATAATGGGGAAATGAGGTGCCATTTCCTGCTAAATAGGTGCATTCAGAGGCTCCATAAAAGCAGAGGCCACGTAACCAACGGATCTGCAAAAGAGGCTTGTTTGAGTCCTTGATCTCTGCTTTCAAAATTCAGTCATGCACGGATAAATGGGGTAGATTCTCCTGAGAGTTAGTGTCCTTGCGATATTGGTACTGTGCAAATAGACAAAATAATGCTATACAAACAATTGCCTTTTATTTCTTTGGCAAGTGATGGTTGGGGTGAAAAATTGCCTGTAGAGTCGCTGAATGTGAACAAAGAGTTGACGGAGTTTTTTAGAGTTCAAAAAGGTACAAGACAAGGGTGTCCGTTATCTCCTTTGTTATTTATTTGGATTTTGGAAGTGATGCTGAGTAAAATAAAAGAAGATAAAGATATAAAAGGGCTGACAATTGGAAATTTTGAATACAAATATAGGGCTTTTGCTGATGACGTAATGTTTATAGTTGAAGATCCAGTAAGGAACGTACCGTTATTGATGGAAAAGATTAAGGAATTCAGTGACTTGGCTGGATTTTATGTGAATAAGAACAAGACAAAGATACTCTGTAAAAAATTGAGAAAAGAAAAACAATTGGACCTACAAGAGAGAGTCCAATGTGAAGTGGTGAAAAAGACTAAATATTTGGGAGTCGAAGTTACAGCAAAGAATATAGATCTGTTCAAGAACAACTACGAAAAAGCTTGGAATAAAATTCAACAAGATATTAAGAAATGGAACACTTTGAACCTATCATTATTGGGCAGAGTTTCTGTAGTCAAAATGAACATTTTACCTCGTTTGTTATTTCTATTTCAGACGATTCCAATTGTGAAAGACTGTAAAGTGTTGAATTTATGGCAAAAGGAGATCTCTAAGTTTGTGTGGGCTGGAAGGAAGCCAAGGATCAAAATGACAATTCTCTGTGATGCGAAAGAAAGGGGAGACTTCCAACTTCCTAATTTTAGATTATACCATGATGCGGTGTGCCTGGCTTGGTTGGAGCAATGGATTAACTTGGAGAACAGGCAGCTGTTGGCACTAGAAGGGCATGACCGAAGATATGGGTGGCATGCCTATTTATGGTATGAGAAATCCAAAGTGGATAACCTTTTTAAACACCACTTCATAAGGAGATCTTTATTTACGACATGGATGAGGTATAAGAGATTCTTTTTTGAAGCAAGACCAATGTGGATTGTTCCGGCGGAAGTAATAAAACCACTTTCAAGGCATAAAGGGAAAGTCTGGCTACCCTATAGAGACATTCTGAAAGTCGAGGGGAAAAGTTTCGCGATGAGACTTAGAGAAGAATTGGACTTTGAATATGACTGGTTAAACTATAGACAGATTTATGACTTATTCAAGACTGACAAAATGAGGTATGGTTTTAGAAAAGAAAATAATGAAATTGAAAAGATTGGGATTGAAAAAGGTAAAAAAATGATCTCTAGAATTTATAAGATTTTCTTAAAATGGTTTACAGAGGATGAGACTGTAAAAGAGCAAATGGTGAAATGGGCTATAAATGTAAATAGAGATATAGAAATGTCATCATGGGAATGTTTGTGGAAAAAATCGATTAAAATTTCAACATGTGTTAATGTTAAAGAAAATTGTTACAAAATGATGTATAGATGGTATATGACACCAAAAAAAATTGCTAATATGAATGAGAATATGTCTAACAAATGTTGGAAATGTAAGAAAAAAGAGGGCTCGTTTTACCATATGTGGTGGACTTGTGAAAAAGCAAATGCGTATTGGACTGAGATTCATAATGAAATTCAGAAAATCTTGAAATGTACTTTGAAAAAAGAACCAGAAATGTTACTTTTAGGACTAAAATTAGAAGAAGTTAAAATAGTAAAAAGAACTTTGTTATGGTATCTAATTTCAACTGCAAGAACGACATACGCTCAGTTCTGGAAACAAGAGCAGGTACCTGACAAATGGGAGTGGATTAAGAAAATGATTTTTATGGCTGAAATGGACAAGTTGACAAAAAAACTTCATGGAGCAGAAGATGAAGAATTCTTAGCAGACTGGAAAGATTTTAAAGACTATTTAGAGCTTAACTGGGATGTGAAAAATAGATTACTTTGTTTTAATAGCTATTAATAATAGAAATGTTGCAACAAAAGAGGTTGTAATAGAAAAGTTACCTAATGGTTAAAATTGAAAAAGGAAAATATTGAAATTTAAGATTCGAATATTAAGAATGAATTGAATATATGAGAATATTGATTGAAATGTTAATGGGGGTGGAGCATCGTTGGAAGCCAGGGGAGGGGGGGATTTTTTTAATAGAAAAGGAATATGACAAGAATTGTAAGTCAAATATGAAACATGTTAGTATATCCGGTTAATAAATTTTCTTTAAAAAAAAAATGCCTGTAGAATCAGGGCAATATTCTAACAGTATGCTGAAGATAACATGTAAATATGTGTGTGTACAAAGGCATAGAAATTGGAGCAAACAGTCATTTCCCCTCCCCACCAAAAAAAGCTGAATAATAACAAAATAACAAAGATTCTGTTGAGACCACACACATCTATGAAGCGAAGGATGCACTTGTGTGATAAAAATTGACTCTCAGGCAGAGCAAACTGGAAGTTTTTTGAGGAAATGTATTTAGGAGCCAGAGCGGCGTAGTGCGTGCTCTCTACACAACATACCTCATAGGGTTGTTATGAGGTTGAACTGAGGAAAGGAGAACCTCCCAAGCCGCTCTGAACTCCCTGCAGGTGGAAGGGGATAAAGATTTGTGTATCGCTTTCACTGGAATGTGAATAAGAATCAATAAAGGTCATGATTTTATAAAAAATAAAACAATAGAAGAGAAGAGATTGGATTGGATTGGATTGGATTGGATTGGATTGGATTGGATTGGATTGGATTGGATTGGATTTATACGCCGCACTTCACTACCCAAAGGAGTCTCAGAGCGGCTTACAATCCCTTTCCCTTCCCCACCCTGTGTGGTAGGTGGGGCTGAGAGAGCTCTTTCAAGGCATAAAAAGCCACATAAAAAAGTATAAAGGAGAGTTAAAACTGAACTAAAAACAAGGCTGAACCAGCAGAGCAGAAGTTTTAAACACTGAAGGAAGCTGTGGAGATGTCTGTGGAAGAGCAGATCAACAGAACCTGTCCCAACCAAATTCTCGCTGACAACAAGGCTGCCAGCTTTCAGGTGGGGCCTGGAGATCTCCCAGAATCACAATGGATCTCCGGACAATAGAGATCATCTCCCACAGAGAAAATGGCTGCTTCAGACTATAAAGTCTATGACTTTATATCCAGATGAGGTCCCTCCCCTCCTCAAACTCCACCCTCCTGTAATGTATTCTGTGAAAGTGTTATGCTCCCATTGAGAACCTATATTAAGCTTCATTCCTAGACAAGGATTGAAATCCCGCACTTCTGATTGGTTGTCTAGGAATCGCCATCCAATCCGGACGAACCACAAACTCTTGGAGGGAACGAACCTTATTGGTTTTGTATCCCAGTAATCGCATTGGTTATTTTCTGTAAATAGGCATGGCTACATTAGCCCGGGAATGTTTAAAAGGAGTAAAGCTCCACTGTGTGGGTGTCATCTGTTAGAGCTGTTGTTTGCTGATCTGGTTGACTTTGAGCTGTTGCTGAATAAAGCTGAATCACTTACCTGAAATCACGTTAAGTGTCATACTTAACACCTCTACCAAGGTTTGGGTCAAGCCAGTATTTCAAAGACTTGAGAATCAACAATTTGCATCTTCACTCTTTGCGTACTTTGTACAATATTGAGTGTTTTATGGCACCAGGAGTAAAGTAGTGAATTGTGGAACAAATGTAGAGTTGCCAAGTCCCCCCTGGATACTGGTGGGGGATGCGAGGAGTAAGGTTGCCAGATCCAGGTTGGGAAACTCTTGGAGATTTGGGGGTGGAGCCTGGGGAAGACAAGGACCTCAGTGGGGTACCATGCCTTAGAGTCCACCCTCTAGAGTATCCATTTTATCCAAGGGAACTGATCTCTGTAGTCTGGAGATGAGCTGTGATTCCAGAGGATCCCCTGTGCCCACCTGGAGGCTGGCATCTCTAAACAAATGTAAGGCCTCACCAGGACAAAACTTCTCTGGAAATGCAGAAGAAAAGTGGAAAAGATTCAAACAGCATATGTCTCTCTGTTTTCTTGGAGTAAAAGGTAAAGGTAAAGGTTCCCTTGCTCGAAAGCCAGTCGAATCCGACTCTAGGGTTGCGGTGCTCATCTCCGTTTCAAAGCCGAAGAGCCAGCGCTGTCCGAAGACGTTTCCGTGGTCATGTGGCCGGCATGACTAAACACCAAGGCGCACAGAACGCTGTTACACCTTGGAGTAGGTGCCTGCTATAAAGGCACGCGAAAGGTAGCTTTATTTCTTAATGTTGCTGCTGAGCTTGAAGCTCTTGATGCATTCAATAGTTTTCTATTAACAGATGAGGAGCAGGCTGATTATAAATATATACTGTAACACTTATCCAATGAGATATTTGAGAGGTGCCTTTTCAATCAAAGATTTCAAAGAGAATGTGAAAATGATGAAGAGTCTGTGACTGATTTGAAGCTATATTGAGCTAATCTTGCAACTGGAGGGCATTATCAGACCCTTTGATAAAGGGCAGGATTGTCATCACTGATTAGGGTTGCCAATTTCCAGGTGGGACCTGGACCTGCTATTCTCCTGGAATTACCACAGATTCCACCCCCAAATCTCTAGGAATTTTCCAAGCCCAAATTAGTAACAAATTGCTATGAGAAGAAGAAGTTTGAATTTTTAACCCACCCCTCACTACCCAAAGGAGTCTCAGAGCGGCTTACAATCTCTTTTCCTTCCTTTCCCCACAACAGATACCCTGTGAGGTGGATGGGGCTGAGAGAGCTCTTTCGAGGACTGCTCTGAAAGAACCTCAGGCATGGGTTTGTCAAGCAAGACAAGGGCAGGAAAGGAAAAGGTTAAAGTTTCTGTCCTTCTTCTTTCCTGCTTCAGCCAAGGTGGTGTTCTGGTTAAGAGTGGTGGACTCTAATCTAGAGGTCCAGGTTTGAGTCCTCAGTCCTCCACATGAAGCCTGCTGGGTGACCTTGGGCAGGTCAAGGTTCTCTCAGAACTCACTCAGCCCCACCTGCCTCACAAGGTGCCTGTTGTGGGGAGAGGAAGGGAAGGTGATTGTAGGCTGCTTTGAGACTCCTTAGGGTAGAGAAAAGCGGGGTGTAAAAAACAACTCTTCTTCCATACGGCCTTCTCCTTCTTGAAATTGCAACCTTGGAGGTTGCTTCTGCAAGAGAAAAAAAATATTTTAAAAAAAGCATGAGAGAAACCCCATAGTTGAGTCCTCAGGGTAGCATTTCTTTTCCTTAGGGAAGAATGTCATCTTTTCTGTTTACCTCAGATTTTTGGAGTTAAAAACACGAAGACAGGAGAAACAAAACCCAGCCAGCCTATTCCACACACGTGTGGTGTTTTGTCTGTTCGCTGGATCTTTCTTCATTTCATACTTTGTTGGCAGTTGGATACGGGAAGAGATTGAGGGGGAGGGTTCTGTACGAAGACCTTTGGATGACAGCTGCGTGTGGTTTTGGTTTAAGCCTTTTGAGGAGAGGGAAGTGGGGATCTGAAAGGGAAGAAAAATGCTCTAATGGCGTCATTCAACTTTTAAAAACTTGTTTTGAATAAATTGACTTTGAAATCAATACCAAGCGCTGTGGGTTGTGGGCCCTGTCTGTATTTCACACTGAGCTGGCTTTGCAATTCAATTTTTTTTTTTAGGGGATTAAACTAAAACAGCTTTAAGGAAAGCTCAGTAGCAGCTCTAACTTCATAATCTCTTAATTATCTGGAAACCCAATTGAATAGTGTTTAATATTCCCGCCTATCCTCGCCTCTGGTACTCCAGACCTTATCGCTGAGGGAGAGGAAGAAAGGACTGCTTGTTATCTCCGGTTGTTTCCATTGTTCCCAGCTCAGGATCCCTTCCTACACTTCTATACTTCTAAACTTTACACATACGAGTAGCCCTGCTGAGCTCCACAGGGCTGCTCTTGTGTGCAGAACAGTAAATTACATACGTGGGGGTTTTGAAGATTAGGATTCAAGGCTTCAAAACTGCACACTTACCTCATGGCAAAGCTGTGATAAACAGCTGAGTTATACTCCATCGTCACCACCCTTTCGTTAATGGAAAGTTCAAAAACATCTTTGCCCTCAGTGAAATGAAGAACAGGGGAACCCTTAAAAGGTGGAACAATGTGGGGCTACCATCTTTATTAGCAAGGACGGATATATTGGGGCACCAAAAGAAGTCGCGGAGATCACCCTAAAAGGCAAAATGGCGGCGGCTGCAGGATTCAGGGTTGTATGAGAATCAAGAAGGGGATGTAACCCTTGTTGGGTCTCACTAATCAAAACCAAGCTCCCCACACTGTTATTAGCATTTTAAAGTGTGTGGGGGGAGGAGGATGTGCTATATAAAAACCTGTTATATTCCCTTAAACATGCTAATAACAGCACAAGGAGCCAGCTTTGATTAGAGGAACCAAGCAGGGGTTGAAGTGCTAAAGGCTTTCCCCCCACTCCACAGAGCTCCAGTTGAGTTGCCAGCCCCCAAGTGGGTCCAGGAGAACTCCCAGAATTACAACTGATCTCCTGGAGAAAATGGCTGCTTTGGAAGGGGGGCTCTATGGCACCATACCTCCTTGAGGTCCCTCTTTTCAACCCAACCCTGCCCTCCCCAGGCTCCACCCTTAAATCTCCAGGAATTCCCTAACCCTGTGCCCACATGGTGGTGGTGGAAAGTGCCGTCAAGCCACAGCTGACTTATGTTGGCCCCATTGGGTTTTCAAGGCAAAAGAAGTTCAGAGGCGGCTTGCCTTTGCCTGCCCCCGTGTCACAACCATCGACTTCCTTGCTGGTCTCGCATCCAAATACTAGGACCTTGCTTAGCTTCCAGGCTTGCCAAGAACTTACCTTAATTCGGCAGGAGATGGATACGTCCTGGTAGGACCATCCCTGGGGGAAGGAAAGACACGGCACATGATGCCATCGCCAGAAAGTACCATCGAGTTTCCAGCCCCATTGCCAGAGCATCGCCCAGCGTCACTTCCTGGTGATGGCATTGTGCACCATGGGTGTTGCCCAGAGGAATGTTCCAGCTGGGGACTGTGTGTCCCCCGCCGAATTACAGTAGGTACTTGGCAACCCTATTAGCTTCTGAGATCTGACAAGATTGGGCTAGCCTGGGCTATCCGTGTCAGGCCGGGCCGACACACAATCTTGATCTTACTGAGGAATGGAGATCTATGGCCTTTGCCAGGTCATTTGTTAGTTTTAGTAGATGAGGACCTTTGTATGGGCATCCAGGAACCTATATGGATGGGATAGGGCAGAAGAGAGCTAATGTGGTGTAGTGGTCACAGTGTCAGGCTTGAAAGACCTGGGTTCAAATTACCACTCAGCTACGAAGCCGATGGTGTCTTTGGGTGAGTCATAGAGTTGCCAACCTCGAGATGGTGGCTGGAGATTTCCAGCTGTTACAACTGAACCCCAGGCAGGAGAGCCTCTCATTGGGGTAAATAGGATCCAAAGCCATTTTAGGATTGCCAGCCTCCAGGTGGTGGCTGGCTGTCTCCTGGGATTACAACTGATCTCCAGGAAACAGAGACCAGTTCGTCTGAAGAAAATGGCCACTTTGGAAGGTGGGCCGTATGGCATTCTACCCCATTGACGTCCCTCCCCTCACCAAATCCCGCCCTCCTCCACCCCACAAATATCCAGGTATTTCCCAACCTAGAGCTGGCAACTCTTTTGAGTCACCCTCAGTCTAATTTACCTCATGAGGTTCTTGCAGGAAGAAAATGGAGGAGGGGGAGAATCACGCACGCTGCCCTGAGCTCCTCAGAGGAAGGGTGGTATAAAAGTGTGATAGAAGTGGGATTCCACAGAAGGCAGAGACCCTTGCAGGAAAAAAAATCCTGTTTGGGATGGATTCAACAGTGACCTGACCATGGGATGAGTCTGCTAGTGTTGCAGCTAGTCTGGCCCCAAGAATTAGTGATTTCTGACCGTCCGAGAAACACTGAGCCACGTAAAAGCTGACTTATCAAGTGGACAGGAAGCGGTTCCTTCGACTCCCTTGTTTGTTTTTTAATCTTCCTGGAAGGCTTTAATTTACATAAATGGCCTCAGAAAAAATGTAAATGCCTCCCCACACGGTAGCAGATACATGTATGCCACGGTGTGTAATATTTAGTGACCTGATTTACTAACTCCATTTGCCTCAAGGGCCCTCCCCTGTCCCCCAAGAGCAGCATTTGGGGGGAGCTTAGTGGGTTGTAGAAGGTGGGTGGAATTGGTGGAAGTTGCCTCTGCTTCTGCATTCAAAAGCGACTCATGCCAGCGGAAAATGACCTTTGGCTTCAACCCTGCATGAATATTATTTTTGAACTAGAAAGGCCCTATTCAGTTCAGCTCAGCATTAAGCACTTCCTGGAACTTATACGTGTTGGGGAAGATCTGTCTGAAGACTCCTTTTCAAACCGCCAGGGCACTTGGCTGTTTTCTCAGTTGTGCCAAAACCTGTATATTGTTCCCATCTGTTACATATTGGCCACCTAGCCGTTTCCTGTCATGACTTTCAGGCTCTCCAGCTTCCCTCCAGATCCTCGTGGTAGTGGAAAGTGCTGTTAAGTCGCAACCGACTTACAGTGACCCCATAGGGCTTTGAAGACAGGAGATGTTCAGAGATGGTTTGCCATCTGTGTAGTGACCCTGGACTTCCTTGGTGGTCTCCCATCCAAGTACTAACCAGGGTTGACCCTGCTTAGCTTCCAAGATCTGATGAGATCAGGCTAGCCTGGGCTGCCTAGGCCAGTATCCTCTCATCCATTACTATATTTCCTTAGTCCCCCTTCTTTCTTTTACAGTTTTTGGTTCTCCTCTTCCCTTTTTTATTGTTACCTGATCTTGCAAGGATTCTTTACTCTTGGTACAATCAAACTAAATGCATAATTACATTTCACAGTTAAATTTTTACCAAAATACAGTGGCAGAGTCTGATAATTCCTTCAGAGCAGCAGCGGTGGTGGTGATGGTGGTAGTGGTTCTTCTTCTTCTTCTTCTTCTTCTTCTTCTTCTTCTTCTTCTTCTTCTTCTTCTTCTTCTTCTTCTTCTTCTTCTTCTTCTGCCACTGCTTGGTAAAGCTTAGAGATACTCTATTTTTTCCCCAGTGAAGGCAAAAGCAGCAGGCTTTGTCCACAGTGAGAAAATGATTAGAGAACAAAGTTCTTAAGTTTTCTTCCTCTTTCTACATCTTCCCTTCTTCCCCCATCCCCTGCAGCCACTCTCCACACAGTTGTCCTTCATGATAAAACAATTTAGCCCAAGTAAGCAACAATCAGTTTGGAAACGGGAACATTTGTGCCCCAATCCATCTTTTTCTAAATCTGCTAACAAGATATTACTCAACAGTTGCATCTTTTCCACTTCTGGGTGGAGACTTGTGAAGGGTTTGTTGTTGTTTTTTCATGTCCAAACTCCACATGGAGGCCTGACCGGCGTTCCCTCTAAGCTGAGCTAGTATGAGCTAGCTCACAGTTCGTTAGCCTGCAGCTCACAGATTTTTGTCTCTGCTCAGGAAGGGTGGCTCCAGAGCAAACTAATTTATGCAGTAACCAAATTGCTCACTCACGACTTTAATGCCAGTAGCTCACAAAGTAGAATTTTTGCTCACAAAACTCCACAGGGGGAAATAATTTTGCTGTGTCCATCAGGATACCTCCAAGTGATCTATAGGTAGGGTTGCCAGCTCTGGGTTGGAAAATACCTAGAAATTTTGGGGGCGGAGTCTGGTCTGGGTGGGGTTTGGGGAGGGGAGGGATCTGAGCAGGCTCTGATGCCATACAGTCCACTCTCCAAAGCAGCCATTTTACACCTGGAAACTGATCTTAGAGATCAATTCTAATAGTGGGAGATAACAATGCCACACTGAAGCTGAGGGCATTGTTCCTTAGTGGCATTTCAGTCTCAGGAAGAATGTGAAGATTTGACCCCCATGTCTGGAAATTGTCCTTTTTGCAAGCAAGTTCACAGGAAGCTCCAAATATAGTTTTGCTGCCATTTTCCCTGAGCACAGAATCATAGTGGGATGGCAAGATTCTCCCAGTTTGGATGGCCCAGTGGGCTAAGGTGTCAGACTTATGCAGCTACAGCTTGTGTGTTGCACCCTCTGCAAGGAGACATGGATTTGAACTAGTGATTTTAGACTTCCTGCCTCAGTGCCTGCCTCAGGTGCCAGCAGGAGGAAATGGGGGGAAGAGAAAAGAGAAGAGGATTGGATTTATACCCTGCTCTTCACCTCCTGAAGGAGTCTCAGAGTGGCTTACAATCTCCTTTCCTTTCCCCTCCCCACAACAGACACCCTGTGAGGTCGGTGGGGCTGAGAGAGCCCTTTCGAGAACTGCTTGTGAGAGAACAGCTCTGAGGGTGCATTCGGACGAGCAACTAATCCTGCCATTATGCCAGCTCGAATTTGATCCCAATCTTTTTAATCCATCATCACACGACCAGACATCCCCCGGGGGAATTGCCTTACCGCGCGCTGCCTCTGTTGTGAATTGTCTAGATGTCTAGACTGAAGGAGGCGCGCGCAATGGTTTTTTTTTAAAAAAAAAACTTTTTGCGCATGCGCATAGGCATCACAGTACATCCTTGTTGAAGGAGGCACACGGTGGTTTTTTTAAAAAAAAAACTTTTTGCGATTGCGTATAGACGTGACAGCCTGTCCTTGTTGATCCACACATGTGTAGAGATTTTTTAAAATGGCGCCCACTCGGGATGGTCTGACATCAGACCACCCCAATGGGAGGATTGTGTGCTGGTGCAACGATCAGATGGATGAAAGTCCGCAGTTGTCCCGCAGGTAACCGAAAACCCCAGATTTAAAGTGGTATCCACAAAGCGCGGCAAAATGAGATGCCCACGGAAGAGGGACGTTTCCCAGATGTTTGTGTCTGGACATTAACTTTAGATCCATGAGGCAATCGTGCCTCACGCAGATCTAAAGAGCCGTCTGATCGGACTTTGAGAGAACTTGTGATTGACCCAAGGTCACCCAGCAGCTGCATGTGGAGGAGTGGGGAATCAAACTCAGTTCTCCCAGATTAGAGTCTGCACTCCTAACCACTACATCAAACTGAAAGGTAGACATTAGCATTTTACAAAAACTCTGTGATTTACTCATGTACACAGTCGCCACTTCCAAGAATTCACTCGGAAGAATCCGCCATTTCCACATGTCTGAGGTAGCCAATGTCACTGTTCCCAGGAGGCTAGTGATGCTCTCTGCCCTTTCCTTACTCCACAGCACTGCCACAACCTCGACTTTATATATTTGACTAAAATGTCACTCCAGCATAAATCCATTTTTGCCAGGAACCTTCTTTAATTTTAAAAAAGAAAAAGAAATAATTTTGGTGTCTGTCGATATTTAAAGTGCTCATGACTAACAGTTTGTTGTTCCCCCGGAAATTTCTGTTTATATCATTGACAAAAAGCATCCAGATGTCCCCCGAAATATCAGCCTTGTTCTGCAGTCTGAACGGTACGTCTCTCTTTCATATGCCGCTAAGCCAGACATTGATTCAACCGCTCGGCAACAGATGGCCCGCATCAACTCTCTTCCATGTTAATGTGATTCCTCTAGCAGATAGCGGTGCCCGTCTTTCTCTGTGTTTTATTCAAGCTGCAGGCACTTTTAATTTCAAAAGTATCATTTAAAATAAAAAGGGGGAGAGGGAGAGAGATCAGTGATCAGTGATCCGATCGGCTTAAAAGAGAGCTAGGATTTCCGTGAGGGGCTTTCCCCTCCCCCCAACCATACATTTGGAAACATGGCACTGTTCCAGAGCAGATGACATATTCTGTGAATGGGGAAAAAACCCACCCTGAAAACAGAACTCATGTTATGTTCAGAACACCCAATGGCCTGTGGTTTTGGTAGCCGATAGATTGACTTGAAAACGAGTCTGAGAACAATCGCCATGTAAGTGGCTCTCAAAAGCAGGGGTGAAATCCATCTTGGAGCTGCCTAAAATGTGGCCCTCCCTGTGCCATATTGTTATGTTTTTCCATGGTGTTTGTTCGCTGCTCAGTAAACAATCACTGGAGCCGCTGGATGGTGCTAATGCTGATCTATGAGCAGCTGAGCACATGGGGATGGAAGCATCTGTACCCTCTGGAAGAATGTAGGGTATTTGTGTATTTCCAGGTTCTGTTTGGGGAGGGATGGCAGCATGGTATAGCCCAATTTTGTCAGATGTCAGAAGCTGAGCAGGATTGAGAATTAGATGGGAGACCACCAAGGAAGGCTCTGTAGAGGAAGGCAAAGGCAAAACCACCTCTGCTTCTCACAGGTCTTGAAAGCCACTTCCTGGGGTTGCCATGAGTCATATGCAATGGTGTAGTGGTTAGTAGCACAGACTCTAATCTGGGAGAACTGGGTTTGATTCCCCACTCCTCCACAAGCAGCTGCTGGTATGACCTCGGTTCAGTTACAAGTTCTTTCAGAGCTGTTCTCTCAAGAGCAGTTCTCAAAGAGCTCTCTCAGTCCCACCGACCTCACAGGGTGTCTGTTGTGGGAAGGGGAAGGGGAAGGAGATTGTAAGCTGCTCTGAGATTTCTTCAGGTAGTGAAGGGTGGGGTATAAATCCAATCTCCTCCTCCTCCTCTTCTTCTTCTTCTCCTTCTTCTTCCTCTCCTCCTCCTCATCTTGTCAGCAAGTACATACATAAGTTCTGTTCAAGGCGCTAGTTCTTTCCTTTCAAAGTCTTCATGGCCCAGGACCCACATAGGGTCTGTCTTTTCAACCCTTTGTGTAGGTCTGTGAAATCAGCCTTGGCCACAACTTGGGCCTTCTTTGTGGTGGCCCCTTCACTTTGGAATGGCATTCCTGAAATGATCTAAGTAAATATATTTGGGCAGATATACAGAAAGGTAAAGACAGAGGATCTAAAGGAGAGTCATGTCAAAGTCTGGACCCAGTCAGTCTAGGAGGGTAAACACTATTGAGAAGAAGAGATGGTTAGGAGTTGCAAGGGTTACCAGGCCTATCTTGGCAACCAGTGGGAAACTTGGGGGGGGGGAGAATGGGGGTTGGCTGTAGGTCAACAGTGTGACATTGGCCACAGGCCATTTTTAAATTTTATATTCCTCCCGCCTCCACTCAGAGCTGTGGCACAAGATGCCAGCTGGAGGCGGAAGAACCACCAGTGGGCTGGCAGCCCTAAACTACAACTTCAAAGTGGGGCCTGAATTTCTCCAGGAATTACAGACTTCAAGGATGAGTTCTCCTGTAGGAAAAGGCAGCGTTGGAGGGTGGACTCTATGACATCATATCCTCACTGAGGCACCACTTTCCCCAAATTCCACCTTCTCCAGGCACTTAGAAGGGTGTAACTCTGCTATTTCATGGAATTGCAATTATCCAAACCCTATTTCTCATTTTTTTCCTACAATTGTGATATCACAGATGTTATGCTCCAGGTGTTTATCTGTTTGTAAGGAGAAATCCCAAAGAATGTTTGTTTCCTCATTCTCTATGATCTTGTCTGGTTTGTGCTTCCATGGATTTCTGGCTAATCAAAAGTAAGGATGGTTACAAACTGGAAAAATGCAGTTTGTGATGATCCATGGTTTGTGGCCAAACCATGAACTAAACTAGTTCATGGTTTGTGACCCTGCAAACCCCATTGAAAGGGACCACAGTCCCTTTCAATCAGGTTTGCAAAAAGCCTGAAAAACAGCTGAGCAGCAGGGTGCATCCTGCTCCCTGCTGCTTTATAGGGACTGCACAAGAGAGCCCGAAAATAGCTGAGTGGTGGGGAGGCACTCCCTGATGCTCAACTGTTTCCCTTTCTTCTGCAGTCTCTTTAAACGGACTGCACAAGAAAACCTGAAAAACAGCAGAGCAGCAGAGAAGTGCTCACTGCCACGCAGCTGTTTTTGCAGCTTTTGTGGGGAGCACAAAGCAGGGGTTTAAAGGGACTCAGAGTCCCTTTAAACCCCTGCTTTCTGCTTTATCCATGAGCTGCCACAAACAGCTTTAAAAGCTCATGGAAGTTTGTGTTGTTAAACCTGTCACAAACTTCGGTTTGCAAACCACAAACAAGGCAAAATTCATGGCGAATTTTGCTTCGTGGTTCAGTTCATGCCCATCCCTAATGGTAAACCATACTTCTTGCAAAAATTCTAGTGCAACACAGCTGCAACTCTATTATTATTGTTATTATTGTTGTTATTATTGTTGTTATTGTTGTTGTTATTATTATTATTGTTATTATTGTTATTATGTATTATTATTATGTCTGTAACTGAACATCCTGATCATTTTCTACCAAAAGGGTCCTCCAGAACTTGGTTGATCAACCACATTCTGCATTCTGATTCCCAGTTGGAGGCGATTGCCAAAACTCTGCTCTGAGTGGCCCTTTTTGTTCCAATTTGAAGGAAGAGACAAATCTGTTGCTGTTTTTTTAATTGAAAACCAGTTCTTCATCCCACAGAATCTTCCTCATCCTGTTTGCACAGTTTAGCTTTTAATCAATTTGCTAATTAAAGAACATACCCAAATGTGTGAGCCACAGTCTGTGCTGTTATAACTCGGCAAGAGAGAGAGCTTTGGAAGTGGCGCTTGGCCAACAAATCATTTGGAGTAAAGAATGCAACCACATGTATGCCCTTGAATCAAGAGGACCCCTTGAAATGTCTTGAATAGAAGAGTGCTACTTGGGAATCAATTGAGTGTGGTTTCTGTTGCCACTTTGATCTACTGGCACAACTCCAGACATGAAGAAGCCTAGAGCTTTAAAGGAAGGGCTGTGGCTCAGAGGTAGAGCATCTGCTTTGTATACAAAAGATCCCAGGTTCATCCTCCAGAATCTCCAGTGAAAAACAGATAAAGTGGTAGGCAATCACCTAAATAGTCCAAAGTATCCTGATCTCATCAAGACCTCAGAAGCAGGGTTGGCCACAGTTAGTATTGGGATGGGAGACCACCAAAGAAGGGCAGGCAATGGCAAACTACCACCACCACTCATCTCTTACCTTTATAACCACATGGTGAGGGTCACCATAAGTTGGTTGTGACTTGATGGCACATTTTACCTTGAAAGGTGATATGAAAGACTGCCAGCTGAGACCTTGGAGAGAGACTGCCAGTCAGAAGGGACAATACCAACCTTGTTAGACCAATAGTCCAACTCAGTAGAAGCCAGCTAGCTTCATAGGTTCATGCGACATAATAAGGGCTGTTTGTACACCAAAATTCCACAGGAGTATAGAAAAGCTCCACAACATGGTACTGGGTGCGGAATTCGACTTCTTAAGGATCTAACAGTGCAATCCTAAGCAGAGTTACATCTTTCTAAGCCTATTAACTTTTTGTCCCCAATAAAGCACACGTTTCTAGTCTGGCAATTGCTTGAAAGCATGTAGCCAATGCCTGCTAAAATCACGGAGCCAGAGAGCTGGCTGAGTAAGCTTTACCAGCTGAGCTGCAGTGTCCTACATGGTTTTGCACTCCCCGCTACTTCTGGAACAGAGTAAATTATGCAAAATTGTAAAAAAAAAATTGGCAGAATAAATAACACAAAATAAGATAAATATCCAAATTAAGGAAATTGCAAGTTACAGCTTTTCGTGGTAAGGATTCCAGTTTTCCTTAATGAAGAATTTCAGTCCTGAGCTCAGAGTACACATAGAATCATAGAATCGCAGAGCTGGAAGGGGCCATACAAGCCATCTAGTCCAACCCCCTGCTCAATGCAGGATCAACATAAGAACCTGATTCATGCTGCACAAAGAAAAAGAGATTAAATCCAATCCCGCCCTTCACTCAGAGTCTCAGGCTGATTTCCCACAAGCTGCTGCTCCGCACTCGCTCTTCCCTTTGCCCCGATCGTATGTGTCAATTTCACACCATGTGTTGCTCAGCCGCATTTTGCCCTGCAAAGCGTCTACTCAATCCTCAAAAAACAGGATTGAGTAGACGCAGGGGGAATTGGGCTAAACTGCAGGGCAAAATGCGGCTGCACAGCACATGGTGTGAAATTGACACGTACAATCGGGGCAAAGGGAAGAGCAAGCATGGAGCAGCAGCTTGTGGGAAATTGGTCTCAGAGTGGCTTATAATCTTCCTCCCTCCCTCTCCCCACAACAGACACCCTGTGAGGAGGTGGGGCTGAGAAAGCTCTGAGGGAACTGCTCTTGAGAGAACACCTCTGAGAGAACTGTGACTGACCCAAGGTCACCCAGCTGGCTGCATATGGAGGAGTGTGGAATCAAACTCAGTTCTCCAGCTTAGAATCCTCTACTCTTAACCACTATACCAAATAATAACATTTGCAAGTAGGTTAAGAATCCCGATCCAGAAGTACTTTTCTCCCTTTCTCACAAGACAAGAACTCGTGGGCACTCCATGAAATTGCTGAGCAGTCGGGTTAGAACAGATAAAAGGAAATACTTCTTCACCCAAAGAGTGATTAACATATGGAATTCACTGCCACAGGAGGTGGTGGCAGCTGCAAGCATGGACAGTTTCAAGAGGGAATTAGATAAACATGTGGAGCAGAAGTCCATCAGTGGCTATTAGCCACAGGGTATAGATGGGAATTCTCAGTCTGGGGCAGGTGATGCACTCTATTCTTGGTGCTGGAGGGGGCAGCAGTGGGAGGGCTTCTGGTGCCCTGGCCCCACTGCTGGACCTCCTGATGGCACCTGGTATATTTTGGCCACTGTGTGACAGAGTGTTGGACTAGATGGGCCATTGGCCTGATTCAGCATTGGCTTCTCTTATGTTCTTATGTTCTTATATGCAGGGCCTGCTTGAGGTGTTTCTGTGCCCTAGGCGGGGCGCAGATGCCAACCTTCCAGTGGGGCCTGGAAACTCTTTTGCTGCCGCCTCCTCCCCCCCGAGGGGGGAGGGGGAGTGCGGGCGAGCTGCGACGCCACCTCCTACGCCCCGACCGGGCGTTCTGTACTGGCGGTGGCGGTGAGTTCCCACTGGCCACCGCCATACCACCCCTGCCTCCTCCCCCTCAATGGGGAAGGGTGGGTGAGCTGCGCTGCCACCTCCTGTGCCCAGCTGGGCGTTCTTGTACTGGTGGTGATGGCGGGGAGGTGGCGGTGGGTGCCTGGTTAGCGCAGCAGGGGGGCTTTTCAGGGGGTGGGGCACTGTTTGGCACCCCTGAGGGCTGGCGCACCCTAGGCGAGTGCCTAGTTCACCTAGCGGGCGAGCTGGCACTGCTTATATGTGAAATAGATTCTGGATCAGGGTTCTTAGCCTACCTGCAGATTTTGTTATATAACCTAAATTGGACTCATACATGGAGCCTGGATTGATTCCTTTCCCCCTCCCATTTTCTTGAATACCCAAGAACAGATATTTGAAGAACAAAGGGCAGTCTCCATTATGTGCCATTTTCATTGGGAGAGAGATGGTTGCCCAGAGAGGTTTCCAACAGAGAATATTGATCATATAAAAATCAATGAAATAGACGAATTAAAGAAATGAACAAGAATGAAGAGTGTTCATGTTCAGGAATGATATATATCCCCTCTGTGTCCAGTAAAGGAGGAGGGGAGAAAAGTTGATCAGGGAAAAGAATGCAAAATTTAATCTCTATAGCAGTGAAAAGCTCTTGACGCCAAAAATGGAACCCTGGAGAGATATGAAACCTAGGACACAAGCCAATCATCTTATTAAAAAAAAACCCTGCCTTGTGGCCTTGCTTGCCAAGAACATATTTGCTAGACTGAGCCCAGTGTAAATAAAGGAAAGGAAGGGAGGGAACTTCAACATGTCGGATCAGCCCGGAAATTAAGGATATATGAGCCCTCTCAACTACCCCACCCATCCCAGTTTTGCATGACTTATCAGACATTCTTTTTTGCATCCAAAGAGACTACTTAAGAGTTTCTTTAAAGGTGATCCACCCCATTTAGCTTGAATTTCGTTTTGGGCCTAAGCAGGATAAAATGGTAACAAACAAACACCACATTAACAGGGCCATCCAGAGCAGAGATAAACCCTGGTTTTAGCTATCCATGAGCTTTAACAGAGTGATAGAGGGTGTGTTCAGACGGATCTTTTGATCTGCCATAGGAACGACTCCCTTGCGGATCAAAAATGCACGACCAGACAGAAACATCTGCGAAATATTCCGGTCCCATAGGCATCCCGTTCTGCTGCGCCTCCAATCCTGATTTAAAAAGTAGCACTTTCAATGTAGGGTTTTCGCTTACCCGCGCAACAACTGCAGACTTTCTTCCGTCTGGTCACTCCATTAGCGCGCGATGCTCCCGTCGGCTCGGTCTGACGTCAGACCGAGCCGACGGGGGCGCGATTTTAAAAAATTGAAACCCCATGTGCGCTTTAACGAGGAAACGCATTCAGCGATGCGATAAGCGCTACGAGGAATGTAATATTCATGCTTATTTCTTTTAGGGGCAAGATGTTACCGCGATGGGAGATGGAGGGGGGAAGGACTGTTCTAACTTGCAAAATAGTCCCTCCATTGATCATGATGGCAATGGCAAGGGGGAGGACCGGGACTTTGCTGAAAACCCTCCGCGATCGCCTCAGTTCTCCAAGGAGGCGCAGCCTTGCGTATGCGAATGTACAAAACTTTTTTTAAAAAAATCCTCGGTGGATGCCGTGTAGACAAATCACGGCGGGAACAACACGCAGTGAGGCTATTTCATGGGGGGCGTCTGGTCGTGCTAGGCTGGATTAAAAAAATCGGGATAAAATTTTAGGAGGGCTCATGGCGCGATTGACTGGCCGTCTGAACGCAGCCGCAGTTTGTCAAAATTCAGGAGAAGAAACTGCAGGAAGAGTTGCTCTGTCATTTTGTTACTTGTGGTGACGCTAGGGTTGCTAGGTCCCCCCTGGCCACAGGCTTGGGATGGGGTGGAGGTAGGGTTGCCAGATCCAGATTGGGAAACTCCTGGAGATTTGGGAATGGAGGCTGGGAAAGATGGGGACTTCAGTGGGGTACAATGTCATAGGGTCTACCTTTAAAAACACTCATTTTCTCCAGGGGAGCTGATCTCTGTAGTCTGGAGACCTGCTGCAATTCCAGGGGATCCCCAGGTCCCACCTGGTGGCTGGCAGCCCCAGGTGACCCCTAGGTAGGAGATTCTAGTTCCAGCCACACTACAAGTGAAGGTGGCCACAAGTCTATCCTGGCACCATTTTAGAGGCATTTGAAGTTCTTTAAAAATTCCTGTGAGACCCTGAGCCAGATTGGGCATGCGGCACGGTGGCCTGAGGAGCTCTTGTTCTCTCCCCCCACACCTTTTCAGGTTCAGTTTCAGGATGGACCCATGGATGCCATCATGGATGGCCCTGGGAGATAGCCAGTTCTGCCCCACTCTGTCACAGGGCACTAGGGTCTCGAACTGCCCAACTACATACACACACACACACAGATCGAATTAACACACTGCCCAACTACATAACACACACACTGCCCAACTACATAACACACACACTGCCCAACTACATAACACATAGATCTTTACAGCCTGTTAGGACTTCAATCACAGCCAAAACTCAGAAGATTCATTGCTGGTATGAAGTTGACACTAGCAATAGCAAGGTAGCTTGTTAGCATGGTGATCTGTGAAATGTAGGTTCCAAATGCAGACGCATGTAGGAAACCAGGGCCTGAAGGCAAGGATGCATGTATCCACCTCTGCATTTTTGCACAAAGTAGAGATGCATCTTCAGAAATTATACTGTGTGCTGTTGCCTTCTCGGTCTTCCCCCATGCTACAGATGCAAGCCAGTCCTAAAACAGATTATAGGAGCCAAAGATCCAAAACATCCTTTGTGAAAACAACAAAAAAAATACTGAGAAAAATAAATTAAATGACGGGAGGAATCCCTTGTGTTCCAGAATGTTCAAAACGCTCTTGTACAAGTGTCTTCTTGGTTCTAAAGTCCTTTTTGGACTGCGTTGATGAAGTGCTGCTACAAACATTCCATCCTGTTAGAGTCATTCATCTCTCTCTCTCTCTCTCTCTCTCTCTCTCTCTCTCTCTCTCTCTCTCTCTCTCTCTCTCTCTCTCTCTCTCTCTCTCTCTCTCTCTCATATTAGCCATTGCTCTCCTGCCAGCCTCACATTGGCTTGTTGCTTTAATGGAGGGATCAAAACCTACAGGTAGAATAACATTCTCGGTATTTCCCCCCCCCGCTTTGAGCAGTGGATTGCTGTGGGAAACATGCCATTTACTGGAATCTCACCCATTCCCATATGCACGGCCATCCTGTTTCCCCTCTACTTAATAATCTCTCAGGATATTCCGATGTTTATATTTTAAAGAAATTTTTAATGGGTGCTGATCAACAGGTTACTATTAGTTCTGCCAATTTTTTTTTCAGTAGAATTCGTAGAGAAATGTTATGTACAGGTTTTAATTAATTGATGCCAATAGATCAGACCAATTTTACTTTCTATTGACTTTAATGCTTTCATTTTTGACTTGTACTGGTCGTTGGCCGAATAAAGAAATACGCACTGCCGTCCTTTTAAAAGGCTCAGTTGCTCATTTCAGATAAAGCTTCAGGGTGCCTTTGTGTGTGAACACAGATCAAGGCGGGTAGCAGCTACCACCCCAACCCCATCAAACAACCCATTGTCTGTAGCCAAGCCCTACGCTATAGTCGCATCTGCTCCAACCCCTCAGACCGAGGTATTCTCCTGAAGGATCCACGGCAGGCATTTTTTGCAACTACAATATCCTCCTGATATGGTGAGGAAGATGGTGGGGGCCAGAATGATCCCCAGGGGCAGCTTGCTACAAGACAAGCCCACTAAAGAAGCACTAAAATTATGCCTCGCCTGCACTAAACGAAAGTGTAACCACATTATATTTTCCACGCACAGAAAACTTAATACAAGGTATTTCTTCTGATAAAAGTTTCAAACCTAAAATCATGCAAATCATCGGTTGTACATTCCATTGCTCCGTATGAAGTTTGTTATTTCATTAATAATTATTGCCGAGCCTAGCAACCGGTCAGAGGGTTGGGGGGCATACAATATTGTTAGTGTTGCTGTACCACTTCCAGGGAGAACCCAGAGGTGATATGTGGTAGCTCTAGGAATCGTAGGAAACTCTATGGTTTTGCCATAGCATTTCCAGCGATTCCTAAACTTATCCTATGTCATTTCTAGGGTTTCCATAGATGTGATGCAGAGACATCAGCAACATTGATGTTGTTGTTTTTCGCCATATGAGTGGAGGTGGGAAGAAACGAGTGCTGGAGCAGGGACAAAGAAGAGCCAGCATGTTGAAGCATAATAATGGGATTTCTCCTTCCCTTGAGTCCACACAGGCGGTGTTCCCTCTAAGCTGAGTTACTGTGAGCTAGCTCAGTTTTTTAGCCTCCAGCTCGCAGATTTTTGTCTTAGTTCAGGAAGGATGGCTCCAAAGCAAGCTACTTTATGCAATAGCCAAATCCCTTGCTCACAACTTTAATGCCAGTAGCTCAAAAAGTAGAATTTTTGCTCACAAGACTCCACAGCTTAGAGGGAACATTGCTCACCGGTCTCTATTTCTATAATGCATAATGCTGCTTTATACAAAAAAATTTAAAATGGGGGGGATGAAAATACAAATTTTTTACAGGAAGAATTTGATGCAAGGAAACAGAAATCGGCATGAAAATAAAGATTCAAGTGTAAGAACCAAAATGGCCAACCAGCCTTTGGGGACTGAAACAGCAGAGATGAAAAAATTCAAAATCATCCAAAAATTATTTCATCTAAACTTATGTACCTAGATCAGTGCAGCATTGTGAAGCTTGGTAAAATTTTAAGCCTTTAAGGTAAATGTAAGGGTTACAATAGCTCTTTTCGGCCATCCACTCCAGATGGAAAAGCCTCTTCCTGAAAGCACCCTCTCCCCGTTTTTCCTTTTGCAGTTGGTGGTGCTACTGGCTCTGGGTCATACTGTCTTATTGAAAAGCAGAGTTGAAATATAAAAGAGATTTTTTAAAAAGTACTCATATATATATAAAAAAAATCGCTTGGTAATTAAGCAGCGATTTGTCGAGGAGGTAAAATATCTTTTGAATAGGGGTATAATGGGATTACTCTTGAAAGCTCTCCAAAAAAAAAGTACTGCGGGTGAATTCATGAAAGATGTTTGACCTCAAGTCTGCCAGTTTCACAAATAAAGTCTTAATAATAGCCTACAATCACACTTGGCTAAGCATTATTTCCCAGACACGCAAAGTCTGGCTTTCAGAGCCAGAAGCGGTGACTCATTTCATCAGCTGCTGGGGTGGCCGTGGACAGAGAAGCGTAATGTTCCATCAGGGGCAGCTTGGTGACTCCTGCCAAAGCTATTCCTGTTCCAGAATTTTCCAGAAGACCAGGCATTGGGGAGAAAGTGTATGTATAAGTTTTCAGTATACATTAAAAATCATCCTTTAATATACGTACAGTTTTTATGAAGAAGCAACATACTGACTTTTTTAAAAAAACAAAAGAAATACATATATTTTTTTGTTTCTCAGGCACACAGTAACATAAATAGACTTTTTAAATCACTACAAGAAGAGCTATAAATCTTTTTTGATTGTATACTAACGGTTCAGTCCTGAGCAGAGTTACAGCCTTCTAGATCACTGAAGTCAAGGGGCTGAGAAGAGGGTAAATCGGCTACGGAATGCACAGTAAAAGACGTATAACATTAATTTGTATATATGCTGCTACATAATATGTGGAGCATAAAAGAAGGAGTACCACTAAACATTTAAAAATCGTAGGGTTAACATTTTGACAAAAGCAGGATGCCCAATAATTTTAAATTCCCTGTTGCAGCGATATTCAGTGGCTATGGACTCCCTGGAGGGGGGGGGGACGTCCTGTCCCTTCGGTGGTGGAAAGTGACATCAAGTCACAGCTGACTTATAGGTCCTTTCTACATTTGCCTGCCACTCTGGATTTTCTCAGTGTTCAAGTCAAGGCAATTTAAACCCAAACAACCCAGGACAACAGGAGGCTAAAACATGGCTGACCACAGAAGGGAGGTGATGTAATGCAGAATGGAGGGGGGAACCAGAATAAAAAGAAGGTTGAACTCGATTTTAGTGCAGAATGGGAGGGGAAAACCTGGATTAAAAAGAAGGTTGAGTTTGATTTTAGTGCGGAATTGCTTGGAGGACACCGCAGTTAACATGGATTAGAAGGAGAGTGCAGGAAGGGTTGTTGTGACCCTGTCGGGTTTTCAAGGCGCATCAAGACTTTCGGAGGTTGTTTGCCCATGGTCTGCCTTGGGGGTCTCCCATCCAAAAATTAACGAGGGCCAACCCTGTTTAGCTTCAGAGATCTGACAAGATCAGGCTGGCCTGGCCCACCTGGGACAAAGCTCCTTGTCTCTTTAACAGATGCTTAAGAGGGTGCTATTTACCAGGTGATATTATTTAACCCCATGCCTTGAAAAGCTTCAGCTGCCCATTTCCACACATTAACTGTTAAGGGACTGTTGAATTTCTCTAACATTAACCTTCTATTAAAGGTATAGATCATTTATCTCCAGGCTAGTCTGCAACCCTTTGTGGCACCCACTCCATGTTCCAGAAAAGTGGGCAATTTCTTTAGACACCGGAATGATTTATCATCCCTGTGGGCTCAAGCTAAAACTAATCATGCTATTTTAAAAACACGCTTCCAGTTGTGGAGATTTAGGAGTTCTCTGTCTGAAGATGGGTCAACATATGTAACCAAACAAGGTGACGGGCATACCACTACTGAAAGTTAACCCATAAAACAAAACCCCTTACAGTTGCATAGCACAGTGACCGAGCTCCACACTAGACATTTAATCTGAAATTTCCGTAGTTCCTTCATTTCCTTTTTACAGAACATCCAGATGACATCATACTCAGTGTTCCTGTATTCCAGAATTTTTGGTGTTGTTTTTCCATCTTTTAAAAGACCTTTCTGGTTATTATTTCTACTTAAATGCAATCACCAACTTGTACAGACTGTTAAACTAGTATTACTGTCCCTTTGGACAATGTCATCTCTCTCTTTTCCTTGCAGGCTGATTAAATACTTCCTGCTTTCTTGGGGTTTGCAGGTTTTCTCTCAGTATATTGTTTATCATCTGCTGTGGGGTGGAAAGGTCTTCAGAAGTATTTCCTTTTAACTTTGCAAAAATCAAAATTGTTGACTTTTTCTTTTTTTTAATAACACATCTTATTAGTTTTAAGTGACGAGAGTAAGAAAAAGAGAACAATACAATCCCAAAGAACTTAGAGCATTTCCGTACATACCAAACAAGAAAAAGAAAAAGAAAACAGACAGGTACTGGAGTCTGCACTCCATGCTCATTAAACTTCACACGCTTACGTCGAACCATTTCCTTTGGAACGTTCAAAATTATATAAGTTTAGTCTCTTCCATTACTCTGGTATTTCTTTACCCATTTATAACGCACGCCACTTTCAGAGGGATTTTCCCCTGGCTCCCGGAGGGAACCCCTGAACCCCCCCCTGATTTTAGTGGGAGAGCCAACAGCTGGCCTCCCAAAACATCTACCGGAGGTAGGTTCTGGCGGGGAGCTTGATTTGGGGGCTTGTGGTCACAACTTTTTCATTTTTAATTATAGTTATTCTGTAATAGTGCTATAAATGTGTATGTATACACACACACACACACATCAGTTATAGTCTGCCTTTCTCACTGATACTGAAGGTGAATTACATAGTGCAAATCAACATAGTCAGCAGGAGGCAACATTTAATAAGCAGTGTAATAGGATTAGGACTACAGAAAGGTGAAAACAAGCAGAAAGCTGAAACAAAGCATAAGTACTAATTTGACATGCTAAAATATGCAGAAATTACATAGTAAGATAGCACATAAAGCAACAGACAATACATACTATACACAGTAGTATAGCCCACAATCCATTTCCCTTTGTTGCCTACTAGGGATAGGCATGAACAGCATTTTTGTTACAGTTCGTGGTTCGTGACTAAACCACAAACTGAACAAATGGGGATGTTGGTTCATGAACTGACCTGGTTTGTGAGCCATTTAAAGTTTAACCCCCTGCTTTCTACTCCCTGCTGCTTTTCATGAGGAGCAGAAAGCAGGGGTTTAAATGGCTCTGAGCCATTTAAACCAAACAGCTGGGCAGCTGGGAGCTTTCTGCAGGGAGCCATTTAGACCCCTGCTTTCTGATCCCTGTATGACTCTACTTAGAACTGCACTGCTAGTGTATGGACTGTAACTGGGAAGTTCAGCTCTTGTTTTCTGTGGGAACTCACAAGCTGCCTTCTCTCCCAGGGAAAGAAAATGAGCATGACCTGGCTCACAGGATTGTCTAAATAACTGAGAAAAACACTTTAGAAAGAGATGCTGCACAGTTCACAGCTGACAATCAAGCCTACCATGGTCAAACTGCTAGTTTGCAGGACAGTCGCCTCCCTTATTAGATCATTGGTATGCTTTGCTCCACCTCGCTCAATATGACTGGAAGCCCTTCTCCCTCAGGCAAAAACACTTGATCCCCTACGATACTACAGGAACTGAACCAGAGACTTTCTGCATGCCAAGTGTGTTCTCTAACATTGAACAACTGTTAGGGCTCCCAGCCATGGCATGGCAACCAGCAGGGGATTGGGGGGAGGCGAGCACTTACTGTGGAGGGGAGGAGGGAAGGAAGTCTCAGCATTGCACTGGGATGACACTCTAGCACTAGGATTGCCAGTCCCTAGGTCCCAGCGGGGGTTCTCCCGATTTTCAGAGCTTCAGCCAGCCACCGACCGGCTGGCCAGTGAGAGGAACCCTTCCCCCAAACAGCCATTGGGAATGTTGTGTGGGATGCTCTGGTTTCATGGCAAAACTCTGTGGTAAATTTAGCCTAAAACTATAGAGTCTTGCCTTCAAACCAGAGCATCCCACACAATATCACTGATACAATGATGTCACTTCCAGGTGATGTCATTGCGTCGGGGAACATCCCAGAATGCCCCCCAAATCCACCCACCAGTGCAGCAAAGGGACCTGGCAACCCTATCTAGCGCTCACTCTGAAACTATAGAGTTTCCAGGTGAGTGCTAGAGTGTCACAATGGAGTGATGCTGATGCTTCCAGATTAGGCCAGAAGGGACATAATCATGAGGCAATGAAGATCACCACCACCCCAAGCATTTTACTTGCCTGCTTCCACCTGCCAGCTAGATGAGGATCATCAGGAATCAGTAAGAATTACTAGGAGTTTGCCTGCCATTAGCGGGTACCACAGACTCTCCCCAAACTTGCCCAACACCCCAGCTCCACTAAAGGTGGACTGGGAAAACACAATTTCCTTTTTGCTGGATACATTCAGGCCGCTTCCCTCCCTGGAGGCCCTGTGCCGTTTTTGCATGGTGCCAACAGCCTTCCTGACACGAACTGGGTGACAGCCTGCAAAACTGTAGCTCATGCTCAGTCTTTCCTGCTGAAGGTCAAGTGAAGTGTGGACACACACGTTGCTGAAGAATGGCTTTCCTCGTGGGTCAGACCATTTGTGGGGGCTCTTCGTTAATTCAGAGCAAGAGGGAAAGAATGCTCTCCCTTGTCTTCCTGCTGTTCTTGGCACTTCTCTGCACAAAACCTGCCTTTGTGACGGGAATGAGTGGGTGTCTCTCTAAAGGCCAGAAGTCTGAGTGTGAATAAGCAGTTGCAAGATGGACCCTGGCATGAACTTTCTATGAACTCTTAAGAGGTATTTACTGGTCTCATTTCTGAGCTACCAGAAGACACCCTTATGAGACTGGCCTTTATTGTGGTCCCTTGAACTTTCAGCTCCTGGCTAGACCCCTAGAGGAGCACAAGGGAACATTGCAGCAACAGCAACAAAAACCTGGGCAAAACAGAATCCTGGATGGCCCAAGCTAGGCCAATCTCATCAGATCACAGAGGCTAAGCAGGGTCAAGTCTTGCTAGTATTTGGATGGGAGACCTCCAAGAAATACCAGGGTGGTGATGCCGAGGCAGGCAAGGGCAAACTACCTCTGAAAATCTCTGGCCTTGAAAACTCTATGGGGTTGCCATCAGTGTTCCCTCTAAACTGTGCATGTGAGCGGCTGCTCATTAACACAGGAAGCCCTGCTCAGCAGCAGTCTGGAGCCGCACAGGGTCTTGCACTGCCCATTGCCCATTTGAAGATTATGGCAGTTATGTTCTGCTCAGGATGTGAACTGCTCCATTCAGTAGGGAGGAAAAATTAGAGGGAACATTGGTTGCCATAAGTTGCTGTGAATTGCTTGCAAAAAAGAGGATTACAGCCCATGTTTTAAAATTTTCAAAAAGCACATAAAACATGCCACCCTATAGCTAGAATATGAAATTGATACTGGGTTGGATCCTGCCATCTGCAGATGCAAGGATTGCAGATGGTTTGTACTTTCCTTGCAGATCTTTCCCACATTCCTTGCCCCCAGCAGCCATTTCCAAACCTGGGGAATTCCTGGGGCCATGTTGCCCAACACCCCAGCTCCACTAATAGCCACAGGGCTATTAAATGGATTAATAGCCACAGGGCTTGGAAGACTGCAGAAAAGAAAAGACCCAAAGGGAGACCTCAGTCCCTATCTTGTCCTTATTATTCCTCTATGGAGCATACCAGGTGAAACACTTTAACTGTGAGTTCCTAGCTGTCATTCTTCAGCCTTCTACTCCTTTCCCAGAGAGCACACATCGTCTCTAGCGCTCATGCACACAAGTGCATGCGCATGAATGCTAAGGCAGTGCTGCATAGCCTGCCATATCACACTCTGCCGTTATTGAGGTTTATTTAGAACTGCTGAAGAACTATGTCTATCTGGTACAGAAGTCAGCAACTTTTTTATAATTAAAAAACCAACCTACATCAAAATCCCAAGCAAGAGAACAGCAAAGGGCCAGTGGAAGAGCTTCGGCTTGGCATGCAGAAGGCTCCAGGTTCAGTCCCCGACATCTTCAGGTTAAAAGGATCGGGCAGTAGGTGATGAATTCCCTGTCTGAGACCCTGGAGAGCTGCTGCCAGTCTGAGTAGACAATACTGAGCTTCACGGACCGATGGTCTGATTCAGTATCCGGCAGCTTCCTGTGTATACCCCAATATAAGAAAGCCCATTTGCAAAACTGAACATATAAGAACATAAGAACATAAGAGAAGCCAATGTTGAATCAGGCCAATGGCCGTCTAGTCCAACACTCTGTCGCAACCAAAAATAGCAGGTGCCATCAGGAGGTCCAGCGGTGGGGCCAGGACACTAGAAGCCCTCCCACTGCAGCCCCCTCCAGCACCAAGAATAGAGTGCATATACAACTGATAATCAACGTATTGATTAATAATCCATATGTTTCCACTGCCCAAACAGCAGCTGTTGCGAGTCCTTTATTAGGAAGTGGCACACGCAAGGTGTCACACAATAAGTAATAAATACACACACAAGCACCCTGTGCAATTGTTTTAGTGCACTGGCATGGTTTGCACTTGGATCACTGACAACTGTTCATTTCTGTCGTATCTTTGCCCGTCGTTCCTTTCACATACTGGTTATTCTAGAATCCCACCTGCTTCTCCATCATATCTTTACTTAAAGACTTCATTTTCTTTTTTAACGAGCTGCATTAGGTCCTGCACTGAGCCACATTTGGTTCTACAGCCATAGATTCCAGACCTTTAGTATATCTTTAATCCAAGGAGCCGGCCTCCTCTTGGCTTTCAAATTGGTAGAAGAGAGGCTGTTGAGGCATAAATCAATATAACATGCAGAAGATGGAGCTGAGCTTCCAGCAACGTGTAATAATGAGAAGATTCCTCAGGGAGTGAATTGGGGTGTTACGAGCACATCTGTATGTTGATTGGTGAAATGTTGTAGGTAGATTATGCAACAGAACTCGCAATGACAAACGTCTCTGCCCAAACATGGGTCAACAATTCTTTTTTATCCCCACATTTGACTATTCTCTCTATGATTAGATCATTCTCTTGTTACCAGGCAACTTGAAACCATATTGTCATGCAAGCTTTGTTTTGTTTTCTCTGTTGTAGAATTCATTCACGTGCCCTGCTTGTGTCAACAGATAAACAGGGAGAACCTGACTTATTGCAACAGGTAGCAAGCTGGCTAGATTGCGGATAGTGTAAAACATGTCCTCGTCCATCAAACGGACCACTTGATACTAGCCAAATATATTGCTAGAGTCCACCGCTTTCAACAAGGTAGATTTGCCGTTCTGCAAACTCCAATATAATAGTGAAACACATAGTATATATATCAACACAAAGAAATCAACTGTGCATAGCATCAATACCAATTTCAAAAATCAATAATTAATAATAATAATAAACAAATAACTGGGTGTTGGAGTTGGGTACTGGGTGTTGTGAAGGCATAGCCCACTTTGAAGATGATTCTTTGAGTGGAATATGCTGAGACTGTTTCTCAGTGATATCCTTCAAGTTATTGGTTCCAACGTGATAAAGCCATATTGGTGAAACGTGGAGCATATTGAGGAAGCCGGCAATCCTGTACTTCTTCTTTTGGAACCATTCAAGTATTCCTTTTTTGGGACTGTTGGAATAGATATCTTCTGGAAGCTCGCTTTCCCCCTTTACACTATTGCTCATTAGGAGGGACTGAGCACTTAGAAGAGGTTTGGACATTGTGAGCCATATACAGAACTTTTGTTAAATCATTTATACCCTGATTATGAATTGTTATTGTATGAATAATTTTGTTTAGGATTTGGAAATTATATAAATGGCTTATTTATTTGTCTACAAATGAATTATTTGTTTATTAGCTGTTGTAGATTTTCCAGTTTATATGGCCGTGGTCTTGGCATTGTAGGACCTGATGTTTCGCCAGTAGCTATGAGTGGCATCCTCAGAGGTATAACACAGAAAGATGGAGTACCCTTTGTTTCTACAACAGCTAATGAACTCCAGCCATGAAAGCCTTCGACAACATATTTGTTCGTTAGTTTGGAGCAGCGGTTAAGTGTGTGGACTCTAATCTGGGAGAACCGGGTTTGATTCCCCACTCCTCCACTTGCACCCATTGGATGACCTTGGGCAAGCCATAGTTCTGGCACAACTGTCCTTGAAAAAGAACAGTTTCTGTCAGAGCTTTCTCAGCCCCATCTACCTCACAGGGTGTCTGTTGTGGGGAGGGGAAGGGAAAGGAGTTTGTAAGCCACTCTGAGACACCTTTGGGTAGTGCAGGGTGAGGTATAAATCCAATCTCTTCTTCTCCTCTTCTTCTTCTTCTACTATTGTTTATTATTAATTATTGATTTTTGAAATTGGTATGGATGCCATGCACAGTTAATTTCCTTGTGTTCTCACAAACTCCAGCTCAACAACACCTACTAAGAGCCAGAGTGGCGCCATTGTTACACTGTCGGAGCTGGAAAGCAGAGATTCAAGTTCAAGTCCCTGCCTGCCATGAAACTTCCTGGGTGATCTTACTGGGTAATCTATTATACAACAAGAGTATAGTACATTAACAAAATGAGCAATAGAGGTTTATTAAAATGACATAGTAGTGTCATCTAGCATAGTGTTTTTGTTTGTAGCCTGCAGGTGGGGTCTGGAGATCTCCTGGAATTACAACTGAACTCAGCAGCAATCAGAACCCCTGGGGGAAATGGCTGCTTTGGAGGGTGAATTCTATGGCACTATGCCCTGCTGGGGTCCCTCCCCTCCGTAGGCTTCACCCCCAAATCTCCAGGAGTTCTCCAACCCTGAGTTGGCAGTCCTATCATAGCTGTGCTTACCTGGGGATACAACTGCCAGTCTTCATCCAGGGCTGGGGATTAGGCAGAGAGGATGCCTGAGTGGATCATGCTGCCCCAAGCTTCTGTAAGTTTTTAGAATCATTGAATCATACAACTGGAAGGGACCTTCAGGGTCATCTAGTCCAAACCCTTAAGGTTTGTGATGCCATGCACAGTTGATTTCCATTGTGCAGGAAATTCACAAATACCTCCCCCACACACACACACACACACACCGTGACCCCTGCTCCACACCCAGAAGATGGCAAAAAAAAAACCCTCCAGGATCCCAGGCCAAACTGGCCTGGAGAAAATTGCTTCCTGACCCTAAAGTGGCAATCAGCATTTCCCTGGCCATGTCAAGAAAGGGCCACAAGAACTAAGCACTGAGGCAACTCTTCCTGCCCTCCCTCTCATGATCTGCCTGAGTTCGCACAATCTGCATTACTGTCAGATGGCCATCTATCCTCTGTTTGAAAACCTCCAAAGAAGGAGAGCCCGCCACTTCCCGAGGAAGCCTGTTCCACTGAGGAACTGCTCTAATGGGAAGATCTTCCTAATATTTAGCCGAAAACTCTTTTGATTTAATTTCAACCCGTTGGTTCTGGTCCGACCTTCTGTTTTTTTTAAAAAAAAAACCAGAAGTGGTGGCCCATACAGGGATCTCAGGGGCTGTTTAAATTCCCACAGACAGTGGATATATCCCTAGCCCAGGAAGTCAGAGACTCCACTGCCTCAGTTTCAGGAGTAAATCTGGTTTGGCAAGCGGTTACTGCAAGTTCAAGGAGTTTTAGACAGACAGCAGACAGCCCAAGATTGGTGGGCTCAAGAATGGGCCCAAAATCAGACAGCTCAGCTCCCGCACATCCCTAGACAAATGGTGCTCTTGGCTCAGCCCCCTTTTGCCTGACAAAAATGACCACATCTGACAATATCAAAGCCTATCTGGTAGAATCTGAGCACACTGCTACAGCCACAGCCTGGCCCAAGCCTCAGTGGGCCGCCATCTTAGACACCCTTCTGATGGGCACTGACCCAGTCACCTATCAATCATATAGTGTAGTAGATGCCTCCGATTGTGAGAAATTTAAGAAATCCATTTCCCTGAAATTCTGTATCAACATAGAAATGGACAGATGCTTCTGTGTATTCTTGGTGCTTGAGGGGGCAACAGTGGGAGGCAATGCCCCCTCTAGGCTGTGGAGTCTTGTGAGCAAAAATTCTACTTTGTGAGCGACTGGCATTAAAGTTGTGAGGAAGCGATTTGGCAACTGCATAAATGAGTTTGCTCCGGAGCCGTCCTTCCTGAGCTAAGGCAAAAATGTGTGAGGCAGAGGCTAAAAAACCGTGAGCTACCTCACACTAAGTCAGCTTAGAGGGAACACTGATTGAGACATAACTCCGCTCATTCAAGTTTCACCAAAATGGCTAAAACGTTTCTAAGTGTTTCTCTCAACTATGTCTCCAAAGACTACTATGTCTTTGATAGAGGCAATAGTGTATTCTTGGCAAGAACTTAACGATTTGTAGACCATCCACCAAAAGATCACCGCTGCCATGTGAAAGCCCCCAGGGAGTAGCAAAAGCCTTCTTCTCCGAATCCCTGGCCATCTGCAGTTTTTGCCAGGAGCCCTTGGTCATGTTGAGAGCCATAAAAAAGTGGATTTCACTTCAACATTCAACCCTAGCCATAGGATAGGCATCGGGTGAGTTATGAGGCTGGACCATAGCCCAGCAGAGCATACCACACTGTTGACCAATAAACAGAAGGAGACTGGGCTCCTAATACTGACACCAGGCCTAATCCGTCCAATAGTTTTACGTTGCCTGACAATCACAGGGGCTGACTTTGCCCAAGCTTGTTCCCTTTTGTGCCTGCAGAGAGCTACGAGAATCCACCAGGCAAGACTGTGAGACTCCTATTGCAATCCCTGGAGTCCCTGGACAATAACAGGAATCTGCTTCACAAGGTTGTTGTAAGGCGGGTTCCTGAGATAACGTGCATGAAGAACTTTAAACAATCAAAAGCCACTGCAATAGCCAAGATTAAGCAGGGTGCTTCATGGGAGGTCTGGATGAAGCACCCGTTGAACGTTGATGTCATCCTTAACCCGTTCCTGACTGCCTAACCGCTGCGTTTGTATTCATCCCTGTCAAGGTCCTATAAATTGCACAGGTCCTATAAACTGCAGGGCCTGCAAGACGGAGCTCTTCCACCAGGCCTTTGATTAGCGAGCCGCACTTAACCAACCGAGGCCCTGGCCCCGACACGAATGCCACCATCGACAGCCTGTATATGCCGACATTACCCAAACTGAGTTGCCTGCCGAGTGTACCTCTGTTCTACTGACGCCTCACCATTGTCATATGATATGCACTAGCGCTTTATGTAGTGTTTTTATATTTTTTACATTTATATCTACATTTTATTCAATTCTCTGTATTGTCCCTTTAATGGAATTTTATATGAGCCACCCTGAGCCTGCTTCGGCTGGGAGGGCGGGATATTAAATGAATGAACGAACGAACGAACGAACGAACGAATGAACGAATGAACGAATGAATGAATGAATGAATGAACGAATGAATGAATGAACGAATGAACGAATGAACGAATGAATGAATAAAATCTTGGCTGCATTCTCACACAAGGCAAATGAAAATCACTTTGCCCAGCCCTCATGTGTTTGGTTGTTTGCACCGTGAGTCCGTAAATCATCCTCCAGCCCCAAATCTTTCCTTCTTCATCATCACTACGTGTAGTGCCTGAAAAGAGATGAAGAACATTTTGCAGGAGAGATACAGACGCATCTGCTACAGTCTTCTTTTCCATTTGCAAAAACAACCTTTCCTCCTGATCACATCCAGATTGCTAATAATGTATTGTCAAAGTTTCCACTCATCCCACCAAAAGGAGGAAAGTTGCTTGACAGCTTCAGGTTCTTCTCTGAAAAGTTGTCACAGTGAGGGGCAGTGACTCCCAGAGTGGTACCCATTTACTTCTCCAGCACAGCATTCCCTTCCCTGAAGCAAAGTGCCAGTCTGGTTTTTGTCCACCTCACTGGAGATGAAGGGGCTTCATAACACCCCAGGAGGTATCACTTTTGTGTCTTCAAGGAGCACCCGTTCAGAAACAGCCAACTCCATTGATGGGAGATGGTTGGTTAGCAAACCTCCCAACATTTGGTTATTGGCTGTAGTGCTCAATCATCAGTCACATCACTCACACAACCTGGAGGCAGCCATTTTGGAAGGGCACCCAATCCCCATTCTCAAAATTCCAGATGTGTTCAACAAGATTGGGGACCCTTGAAGTAGGAAGAACAGGTTAGAACTTGTTCTTAGTCAGTAAGATCAAAGGCTGCAATGACCTCTGACCACACAAACTCAGAAACAATAGGAACAACTGGTCCCACCCCATAGTGTCATTCCTGTGTTTTTGTTTGTTCGTTTGCCATCAAATCACAGCTGACTTATAGTGACCCCATAGCAGTTTCAAAGCAAGAGACATTCACAGGTGGTTTACCATTGCCTGCCTCTGTCTAGCAGTCCTAGATTTCCTTGGTGGTCTCCCATCTCAGTACTAAAGAGCCAGTTTGGTGTAATGGTTAAGTGCGTGGACTCTAATCTGGGAGAACCAAGTTTGATTCCCCACTCCTCCACTTGCAGCTGCTGGATGACCTTGGGCAAGCCATAGTTCTGTCAGAGTTGTCCTTGAAAGAGCAGTTTCTCTCAGAGCTCTCTCAGCCCCACCTACCTCACAGGGTGTCTGTTGTGGGGAGGGGAAGGGAAAGGAGTTTGTAAGCTGCTCTGAGTGAAGGGCGGGGTATAAATCCAATCTCCTCCTCCTCTTCTTCTTCTCCTCCTCCAACTCCTCCTCCTTCTCCTCCTTCTCCAACCAGGGCCAACCCTGCTGAACTTACAAGATCAGATGAGACTGGCCTAGCCTGGGCTTCCCAGGTCAGGATGTCAGTGCTGTATTTGTGGTAAAATATCAAGACATGCCGTTCTTATGCCTCTGGAAACAGATATGATTAATAGCTAGGATAGAAAGGGAAGTCCTTTTCATGGTATTATTACAAGGACAGAGAGATCAGACACAGGCTCAGTTCAGGGGTAGCAACAAATACTCTGAAATCCCCCAAAATAGAAAGCAAGTGCAATGTCACCACAAGGTTCCTCCCAATGGAGGTTCATTGTCCGGAGTCAATTCTCCCCGGGGATCACTGGGGCACATTATTCTAATGGATATCCCACTGTAAGTAACAGCCCTGCTCCTAGTCAAGGGCCTGCAAGGGAGAGGAAGGGGGAGTTAACAGGCAAGGCTGAGTCCTCTAGGGAATGCCTTCATAAGTATGCAATTCTGCATGCATCGCAGAGCTATATGTGGATATGTCATAGCTCTGAAGCATGACAGTTCACAAACAAGAGCTGGTGTGTGTGTGTGTGTGTGTGTGTGTGTGTGTGTGTGTAAACAGCAATGAGTCACCCAGTGCAGTCTCCGGAACAGTGACAGTGTTGTATTAATATCTGAGAATGAGTATATGTAAAATATAACCTAATATTCCCACCACTTCCATGAATGGTAAGAAGTTCCGGGGAAGTGCTTCCTGGGTTTGTTTTCCTTTGGAGAAGAGCCTGGCGCAGTGGTCCCCAGCATGGCACCTTGTGGGCACCGTGGCACCTGCTGACATATTTTCTGGCACCTACCAAGATTTTTTAGAAAGTAGGGTGGGCCAAGTGGGGCTTTTGACCAGCAAGGTTTCTGACTGATCATTGGAGATTTGCAGGGTTGCCAGGTCCATCTTTGTCCCCAGCAGGGGACTTTGGGGGGCGTTCCCCGAGGGGGCAGAATGTCCCCAACATGATGATGTCATGTTGGGGACATCTGGGTTCCAAGCCCCTCCCCTGTGGGGATGGTCCCACCGGCTACCAGCCGCAGCCAGAGGGCCCCGTGTGCCCGATCTCCAAGCAGCATTGCTGCTCACAGTTTGGGGGTGTGGGGCCCTTTCCCTTCAGTTGAACCCGCAAAAAAGCAGGTAGCCCCAACCAAACTGGGGGGTCTGGCAACCCTAGAGATTTGATAGGCTGTGCAGATTTTTAAAGATGTTGCTTTGGCAGCACCCGCCACCACAGTACAAGGATCTTCACGGTGTGACTGAAGGTAAGTAGTGGCGGCTGTTTTGTGGCAGCCAATTGGGGGCTGTGATCACCACACTGTATCAGAATCCCAAAACTGTCCACATGCTCAAAAAGGTTCGGAACCCCTGCCCTGAAGACATACAGCATTTTTTCATATTTGCTTTTTTTCTTTACAAATATATAGAACTTAGATGGGGGCCAAGAGACCCTCTTACAAGGAAGCAGATCTGCTGTTCCAAATCAGATTCACAGAAAGGTGGGAGAGACCTGCACCCCGAGGTAATACTCTTTGGGACATGTGACAGCTTGCTCTCTCTGTGTCACCCTCGCCTTTCCAAACTACTGTTTTCTCTCTGCCTTTCTCAACACATACACACACATATCGTCCAGTTGAGAGGTATGTGCATGACAATATTTTCTCCAAGCTCCAAGCTACACCAAGAGAGCCAGTTTGGTGTAGTGGTTAAGTGCGTGGACTCTAATCTGGGAGAACTGGGTTTGATTCCCCACTCCTCCACTTGCAGCTGCTGGTGTGACCTTGGGTCAGTCACAAGCTCTGGCACAGCTGTTCCTGAAAGAGTAGTTTGTGTTAGAGTTCTCTCAGCCCCACCTACCTCACAGGGTGTCTGTTGTGGGGAGGGGAAGGGAGAGGAGTTTGTAAGCCGCTCTGAGACTCCAAGTGAAGGGCGGGGTATAAATCCAATCTCTTCTTCTCTCTTCTTCTTCAAGCTGTGAGATGGCTATCAGGATACTGTCTCCTGTCACTTAGCACCTGTTGAGGAAACACAAAAGAAAACCAACTTTTTTGTTTCATATATCCTGACTCCTAACACTTAGAACCATAGAGTTGGAAAGGACCTCCAGGGTCATCTAGTCTAACCCCTTGCACAATACAGGAAATTCACAAATACCTTCCCCGCACATACACCCTGTGACCCCTGCTTTATGCCCAGAAGAAGGCTCACACACAAAAAAAAATACCTCCAAGATCTCTGGCCAAACTGGCCTGGAGAAAAATGGCTTCCTGACCCCAAAGTGGCGATCAGCACTTCCCTGGGCATGTAAAAAAGGGCCATAAGAACTAAGCACTGAGGCAACCCTTCCTGCCCTCCCTCTCATGATCTGCCCAAGTTCACAGAATCAGCATTGCTGTCAGAGGGCCATCTGGCCTCTGTGTAAAAACCTCCAAAGAAGGAGAGCCCACCACCTCCCGAGGAAGCCTGTTCCACTGAGGAACCGCTCTAACTGTCAGGAAGTTCTTCCTAATGTTTAGCCGAAAACTCTCTTGATTTAATTTCAACCCATTGGTTCTGGTTTGACCTTCTGGGGCAACAGAAAACAACTCTGCACCATCCCCTTCAAGTACTTGAAGATGGTGATCGTATCACCTCTCAGTCATCTCCTCTTCAGGCTAAACATACCCAGCTCCTTCAACTTTTCCTCATAGGACTTGGTCTCCAGACCCCTCGCCATCTTCATTACCTTCCTCTGGACATGTTTCAGCTTGTGGTGCCCCAAACTGTGGTGCCCCAAACTGAACACAATACTCTAAGTGAGGTCTAACCAGAGAAGAGTAAAGTGATACCATCACTTTGCGTGATCTGGACGCTATACTTCTACTCATACAGCCCAAAATCAAATTTGCCTTTTTAGCAACTGCATCACACTGCTGACTCATGTTCAGTGTATGGTCTACTTAAGACTCCTAGATACTTTTTGCACATCCTATTGTCAAACACAGGCCGCGTTTGCCATGGTTCTTACTGCTCTTGTTCTGTATGCTTCTTGTCCTTTGTCATTCTGTGCGAACGTGTAGCTGTGAGGAACGCTTTGCTGGGAATAGCGCTAGATTATAATGGCATTAAGCAGGTTCCTCCCTTCCCAGGGAAGAATGCGGTTGACCTTGGAAGCTAGACACTGCTTGATACTATATTCGCAGGTGCTGGGGGAGGGGTAATGGTGCATAGTGGATTTTGGCAGGCTAGATGTGTGAGTGTGATTAGATTGGACAGAAATTCTGTATATTATCTGAACTGGCACCAAGATCATCAGTTCTGACACAGACTGTCTGAGCCTGACACATCTTTGCCTTTCAATAAACAAGTCACTGCCAAGAGAGTGTTGTTGGGAGTAAGTTTGTTCAAGGGTCTGACACCTATGGCCAAGGCAAGTCTCCCCCGTCCTATGATGTGTCACTTCAGGCCAAACCAGCATGATGGACCTTCTTCACATTAATCTAACAGCAAATTCACAGCATGTGTGCGCATGTGTGTGTGTACCCCAACTAGTGTTCCCTCTAAGCTGAGTTACTGTGAGCTAGGTCAAAGTTTTTTAACCTCCGACTCACACATTTTTGTCTCTGCTCAGGAAGATGGCTCCAGAGCAAACTAATTTATGCAGCAGCCAAATTGCTTGCTCACAACTTTAATGCCAATAGCTCACAAAGTAGGATTTTTGCTCACAGGACTCCACAGCTTAGAGGGAACATTGACCCCAACTTTCCAGTACATCTGACTATACATAAAGTTTCCAGTGTCGCAGTAGAGCTAGTGGCCCAGTGGCAGAGCATGTGCTTGGCATGCAGAATGACCATGGTCCAATCCCCAGCATCTCCAGTGTAAAGGATTTGGTAGTAGCTGATGTGAATGACGACAACCATAGACCCTGGAGAAGAGCTGCCAGTCTGAGTAGGCAATACTGACCTCAATAGACCAAGTGTTTGGTTCAATATAAAACAGCTTCATGTGTTCATGTATGTGTATCCTGTACAATTACAACTTGCCCCTTCCTTTTTCTCTTCTACATACCCAAGGAAGTTCTATGGTCATTCTTCTCCTTGGAAAGTGAATGCCCCGGTTACTTTTAGCCCAGTTACTTTCAGCCCAGGCCAAACACTAGTCCAAACCGCAAGGCCAATATCCAGAATACCTGGAGTGTAAGAACATCTGGTAAGATTTTAAGTTCTGGGAACCAACTACACGGCAATAAACTATACGAGCGCACTTTAAACACAAAGCTCTCTCAGCTCATAATTTCATGCTTAATACACATTAATGGAGCCGGAGTTTTATGCAGCCCACTAAAATATCAGTGCAGTAGAGAGAAGGCAAGACTAATCTATGGACAGCACAGACATTTATGCCTACGTAAAGATCAATACATAATGTTCTTTCATGAAAGCGGGAGTGTTTTAGTTCTCAGTCCTTACGTATCACCTTGGAGATTTATCACCATTCTTGTAAAAGTTTTCTAGTTACTGGTTTCACCGTTTTCAAGGACTTTGAGATGGAGGACAACTGAGATCTTTACCTATTAACTGTCCTCCTCATTTACCTGTAAATCACTCTGAAATAAGTCCAGTTTTACATATTTAAACCAGTAGAATATCCAAACAGACATGAGTGATCACATCTTTGGGGAAGAAATGGCTAATCCACGATAAAAGTGGACTCATAAATTACTCCATCATCGTAAAAAGAAAGAGAGTGAGAGAGAGAAAGGAAATAACATTTCTAACCATACAGAATACGCTTGCCAAAACCTAACCACTGGAAAGACTTGATGGAAAACAATGCGTAGGAGTCAGGAATTCTTTAAGGTGGGCCAGAATGAAATTTCAGATTTTCTTGAATCTGAAGAATAAGGGCAAGAAAGGAGGAGAGGTTCCAGCATGCCGGACAGCAGTTATAGTTTTCATTGCATGCCAACTTCATACTTCTGTTGCCTGCACAAATGCAACTTGTACTAGAATATTTCATGTGTACCGTTTGGACCATTACCAGATTCTTATGTGCCATAGAGCAGGGTCCTGTTCCCCAGCAATGCACATCATTCAAATGCATGAATACGCCCCAGTAGCTAAGGCATGGTAGATGTCCAGTTCTTCCCAACTCTGTAGAATCTCAGGCTACTGCCAAATCTGTGGACATTTTGAGATCTGTTATGAGCTGGAACAGAAACTTAAGGAAAACCAGCACCTCCATCAGACCATTCCTTCTCCCAGACACACGACTTTGGGACATTCTCTACGTTGAATTGAATATAATGCACTGTGCAGCAATGCAGGACGACATAAGGTGCTTCAATTCACACCATGTAATATGAAGAAAACCTGCAAGGGATATGTCCAAAGATGCACCACAATGCAAGTGTTCTTGCAATATGCATTGTCTTCAGACACAGTTCCTAAGCCAGGAATGGAATCCATTGGCACAAGCTGCTTCCATGTATGTATCCTATGGGTGCGTTCAGACGCGCCGTTTGAGCCGTTTTCGGCATGGCTCAGAAACGGCTTTTCCCTGCGCGTTCACACGCCCAACATCTGCCCACCGTCCCCAGCCGTCGCTTTCTGGAGCAAACCCCCTTTGAAACGGAGTATTTTGGCACCACTTACCCGAGTGGTGTTTTCCATGATTCTCCGTTTCAAGCCGCACCTTCCGCTGTCTGATCGCTCGTCTCGGTCGAGCCACTTCCGGGAGCCTCTACCCCCCTCCCCTCCGAAAAGCTGCCGCGGAAGCCTCAGGCTTCCGCTTTTCGTCCGCCATTTTTTAATGCATCGGCGGTATGCGCATGAGCGGAGCTCCGCTCCTACGTTAATAAGACCAGCATTTAAACAGTGCCTGGTTTTAGTATTTAGACGAGTTTGGGATCTCAAAGAGGCCATTTTTGGGTCAAAAGTTTAAAGGGAAGTGTTTTGTTGAAGGGGTTCGATTGAAGTGGAAATAGTGCCATAGTAACACAACTATCTATCTTGTGCCGGAACTCATTTCACATGTTCACTGCAGGGCATGCTTTTGGCGGGAAAGTGACACTCCTCAAAAATGTCTGGTGTGAGAGGGACATCCTGGAGGCGCGGGGAGACCCTGGAGCTCCTAGCTCTCTGGGGGGATGCTAAAATCCAGGAGGAGCTTAAATGTTCCTCTAGGAACATTGAGATTTTTAGGGAGATCGCAAAAGGGATGGCTGCAAAGGGGTTCAGGCGAAGTGCTGAGGAGTGCCGCACTAAGACTAAAAGCCTTCGCCTGAAATTCAAGCAGGTGGTGGCTGACAACCAACAGTCTGGTACCTCAGCACACACCTGCCCCTTCTACGAGGAGCTGAGTCACATTTTACAGGGGAGTGTCAGTGTGACAGGGAGGAGGCTGTCACACAGCTTCCAAGAGGAGACAGCTCCTAGCACCAGCCACCAGGGCCTCCCTCCCTCCCCTGAAGCCTCCCTTGATCTTTTCCCCCTGGAACAAGAGGGAGCAGGCAACTCATGTGGCAAGTATATATCTGGGTCCATATACAATTGTGAGAGGAATCCACCACCAAGTCACAAAGCAGCCCACCCCACACTCTCCAGTCCTTGCCCTCTGGTGACTGAGGTAATCTCAGTGATGTGGACTGTTCTCATAATACTACAATAGGGGCATTTTGGCTACCAGAACATGTAGCTATTCTCCAAGTACAATCAGGCCTGTGGAAATTTTGAAATACCTCAACCTGGCAGTATGCCATGGTACCCCCCCCCCAGAAATATTACCATGGGTGTGTTCAGACGGCATGGTGGGATTGCTCACGATTTGACTCCTCATCCTTCCCCATTCTTCCTATTGCTTCAGCCACCTGTATCTCAGGAATGGCTGTGTGGTTGCCTGTAATAACTGTGATTCCTGCGTAGCACAGCAGGCAGTTCACCCAACCTGGTCAATTGACATCAGGCTCCATTTTCTGTCCATTCCAGAAGGAGACAGCCCCCTGTCACAGGCAGAGGAAGGGGCCGAAGATGATGGTGAGGTGAATATGGAGGCTTTCTCACCTCAGGAAGGTGGGTGAGACCAGCTCTCAGAGGATGACTTCCACTATGGTTTATTCCTGTCCATACCACTTCACATAATCAACCCCCTCCACCACCCAAAGATCTCACCCTGCCACTTCCCCCTGAGTGTTTACTGGCACATGTGCATTTCAGAACAGTAGAACATAAGAGAAGCCAATGTTGGATCAGGCCAATGGCCCATCCAGTCCAACACTCTGTCACACAGCGGCCAAAATATACCAGGTGCCATCAGGAGGTCCAGCAGTGGGGCCAGGACACTAGAAGCCCTCCCACTGCTGCCCCCCCCCTCCCAGTACCAAGAATAGAGTGCATCACCTGCCCCAGACCACATGAGTCACACAGCCATTAGTGTCTTTTGCGTAACGCTCCTTTTCTCACCTGTACACCACAGGCACATCTGCATCCTCCCAGCCAGAGGCACGTGGGAGCCAAACCCACAGTAACCCAACAGGTAAGCCTGAACCCTTGAACCCCAGGAGCTGCGGCATAGCAGGGCATGAGAAGGTGGTGAATGGAGACTACAGCTGCTGCAGGTCAACCACTCCCCATCACATCTTTCCCTTTTTTTCCTCCCAACCACAGATTTTCCACCCGGAGTCATCCTGGGTGAACTCTCACCAAAATCCCGCCTGGCCTTTATACGGGCAAGGACCAAAAGAGTTTCAGCGGTGCAGAAGGTAGGGGAGGAGATGCTCCAGCAGTCTAGACAGCACCGAGAGGCGCTGCTGGAGGCAGGCAGACAAGAGCACGAGGAGTTCATGGCTCTGATGACCGCCTCCCTTGAGCAGGAGAGGCAGTCCAACGATGCCCTGTGTGGGATCTTACAGGGTGCACTGGCTGCACTCACTCATCTCACTAGGACCATCAGCGGAGAGAGTGCAAGTGCCACCACACCACGTCATCCAGGTGGCAACTCATCCACTCCTGACACTGGCCATGGATTCAGGAAGAAGCGGGACAAGAGACCCAGAGAACCGTATTCCCCTTAGTGTTCTGCAAGACACTGGCATAAACTGGTCCACTTGTGTTACAGGGGGCAATGTCTCAGCAGAGATAACATAAATACCTGAGATCAGTGCCCTCTGTGAGTGCCCCAAGGAAACCGGTCGCAGCCACATGGGATCAGTGCTCAGAAGATTCTTCCCACTGTGCGGCTGTCAGTAGTTGACGTTAAATAGTTCTGGTATGCCAGTGTAAAACCTACATGTATTTAAGTTTATCTTCACACATGTAAGTGTGTGTTGCTGTTTTTTCTTTTCTTTTTTTGCCGTGTTGTCTGCCTGCTTTGCCAAGCTAGCCTCTGCCCTCAGAGCTGCTGTCTTTTAGGCACTGAGTACGGGGATGCAGTGCCAGAAGCAAACCAGGCATAACAGCGACCCTGTTTTGAAAAATGTAACTTTATAAAGAACTTTGTAAAACAGTAAACAAATAAAACAGTGCAAACTCAACAGGAACACAGCAACAACACAAACAAACAGACTACTCCCCCTCTTCCCCAGCTTCCTCCTCACTCTCCTCGGACTCCTGCTCCTCTGCCTGCGCTGCCACCGCTGCAGTGAGCCTGAGGCCTTGGAACTCCCTGCGGAGTCTCAGCATTGCCCGCTCCACAACTTCAATTCGGCGTGTATGTCCATCCTCTGAAATGACAAGTACGTGCTCAGCATTAACACCGTTATGCACAAGGGAGTCCTAGACACCCACATGACCCCCTATCCACTGTGACTGTGAACTTGGTAGGATGCTCAAAGGGACATCTGAAAGCCACCTTACAGTGTGTTCTCCCTGGCCTAGGGACTCAGTGGCCAGTGTACCTGACCCAGGACATACCCTGATTGCACAATGACCAGGATGGATCCTGCTCCTCAACTGAGCAACCTTCCCTGTGCACTATTCTAGACACAGGCATTGCCTCTTCCCTAGCCAACACCATTTTGGGGCTGCTCCCTCCAGTGCTCCCCCACTGACCCACAACAATATTGCTTCCCTCCCTCCAACAAAATACACACACTCAGTTGTCACTGAGGCCTCTTGAGGACAACGGCATTTCAAACAAACTGTGGGCGAGAAGCAGCCTCCTTTGCACTGCAGCCAGACCATCCAAAAGAGCCAGGTCTGAACTCCTGACGTTTCCCACAGAGTGCTCACCAGGGGAGAAGTGATGTCCAACACTGGTGCTGGTTCTCACTACACGGGAAGCCACTTAACACAAACTTACAGGATTCCAAAGGCAGGGGCAGGGGGGCTCTGACCTTCCCAGTAAACCGCAGTGTTGTGTTGTGTTGTTATGGTTGTTGTTATTGCAGTTGTCAGTTTTTTAGGTTCACCACAGCAGTGGTAGCTGTTCAATAAAATATGTGCTGCTACCTGCCTGTGTGCCCTGGATGTCTCTCATATTCCTACTGTTGATCACAGGACTGGGCCCGAAAGGATACTCACGGGTCTGCCGAATTGTATCCACAGTCGCCCTGAGCAGCTCCATGCTGACCTGGAGCTGTTCAAGGGTGGCCTGCATCAGCTCCAGCCGCTCTTCCTGAGTAGGGGGAGGGGCCTCCGCTGCCACGAAGCTCGTCTCACCAACTGCTGTGAGAGAATGGGTAGCCCTTAGCATGTGCAAAGCTATTCCCTGGCAAGACAAGCAATGGCTCTTGCTCTTACCACTTGGGGACTCAGAGGTGGCCTCTGGTGCAGCTTCCTGACCCCCTGACTGGGCGGAGGTCGTCTCCTGTGTGTCAACTGACCCTGAAATGAGTGGTTGAAAATCAAAGGTTAATAGGGTCAGGCAAACGTACACACTTCCTCAGTCAGGCACTAAGGTTTACATCCCAGTATAGTTACCACTCCAGGCACTGATCCTTGTGCATGGACAGATGACTTCCCAATAATACATCTAAATTTACCTCTATCGCTCACCACAGGGGATCCTGCGGTCTGCACCGCCACGCTCACATATAGTCCTGTTGAAAATGACACAGGAGAAAATATGCTTATTATATGTTTTGCTGTGTTCTCTCAGCCAGGTCCCCCTTTTACTCCTCTATGGTGCTCTAATCTCCTGAGGACCCACTTACACTTCTCCTAGGGTGCAAGGCTAAGCCAACTGTGCTTTCCCAATCTAGAGCCAGACATCCATCAAACTCCATGGTTCTGTCATGTGGGTCATGGAAAACCTCAGAAGACCACGCTACTCTGACCTTGTGGTAGGGATTCCAATTCAACCTAACCTGTAACCATTGCTCCCTCTCAGCAGAGGAATCTGTGAGCTGGAGGCCATAGAACTGCAATCCTGCTAACAGCAGTTCAGTTTAGAGGGAACACTGGCTGCAACTGGTATGGAGAAGACAGATATCCACCGGCAACAACCTCCCAGATCTGCAGTGATCTGTCAAATGGCGTGCATTGCCAGAGTACACTAGCGGACACCCCCCCCCCGAAACGTTTCCCTTCCTTTTCTGCTTGTGATTATTTTCTTAGAAAGTTGGTTCCTTTTACACGGAGAGAAAAAGGGAGTGATGCTACAGCCACTCCCCCTACCTGTGCAATGTGTGCTATATTTGCTTACCGGATGCATTCCCCCTTTCAGGAGAGGATCCTGGGGAGTCTTGTAGTGCTGCCTGCCGACAGCTCCGTTTTGGCCTGTAGGATTCTATGGGAAACGGGAAGGGAAAAGTTGGTGGGGCATGTAAGTGACAACTAATGGTGCACTCCAGTATAAGGGGGGGCGCATTGTACTCACTGGCAGGTCTCCGCTTCTCCCAGCTGGGGTTGCCCGCTTGATCCCACAGTCTGCGGAGCAGATTAAACCTGGGTGGCCGGCTGCTGACAGGGGGTATCCCCCCATAGTACTCTAGTGCCTCAAAAAACGCGGCTTTGTCCCTTTTGAATTTGGCGCGACATTGAGCCGCGCTTCTGGGGTGGCCTGCCTCAGTCAGAGCAGTGGCCACCTCCTCAAATATGCTGAGAGTTTCTAAGTGGGTGCTTGTCATCACCCTGTCACCATAGTTCTTCTCCCAGAGGAAAATCAACATGAGTTCTAGCTCATCCTCTTGCCAGAACACACCCTTTTGCGGTGAGGCAGCCATCCCTACACGAAGTTCAAGCAAGAGTGTTGGTGCGCATGTACGCTTGGGTAGAGAAGCGCGCGAACGTCCAATCAATCGTGTACTTCTTCTGAATGAATGTCAGGGATTGGGGGGTGGATTTCGAAGATTTTTTTGACGCTTCCCTGGAGCCAATTGGCTACTTTGGGACTCTGGAACTCAAACTGTCCTGGGGGGGGGGGGTGGAAGTTTTTGGAGAGATCAAGGAGAAGTCTTTGGAGGCACATATTAGTTATAACAGTTTATGGGCTGACTTTGCAAAACTTCCAGAAGTGTCCCCAATTGTCCCTGGGATAGTGGCCACAGTGGTAGACCACTGTACTTCTCCACAGAAGTGTCCACCCTTGGGGCGATTACTATCAACCCCCCCCCCCCGCGCGTTGATTACCGAGGTCTAAATTTCAAGCGTTACTTTGCTCATGCGCACTTACGCCCCGCGCCCAAAACTTTTTACAATGGCGGCAGCGAGGCGTTTGGGCGTGTTTTGGCAGGAGGAGGAGGTGGAGAGCCTCCTGGAACTCCTGCATGACATGGGTGCTGGGCCGATGGTCATGCCCAGCACCCACATGCCCACAATGGCCATTTTCAGAAGGGTAGCCAGGCGCCTTACTGCTCAGGGCTACCTCAGGTCCGGCTCACAATGCCGGGCAAAATTCAAAAGGGTTAAGGGGGCATTCTTCGATGCACTGGAAGACTGGGAGGGCTTCCCCCAGGAGTCACCGGCCTCCCCACTTCCATCCCATGGCACGTCTGTGGGCACAGGCGGGGAGACCAAGCTGGACTGAAAGAAGAGCCCCATGTAAGTCTTTAAGTTTCTTCCGCCTCTTCTACTCCCCCTTTTCCAGTGCACCCTTGGCAACCTCAGTGCAAGGAGGGTATGTTTTCCCTACCTAGGAGGAAATGTATCCCAAAACCAGGTCTGCTGACAGACACTGCAGCTGTGGGGACATAAATTTCTCTAAGGGATTTGGCCAGTGGCATATAGGGGGTAATGTTTACTTCCTTTGGTGAGATATGTTAGGTACATTAAGCCTTACTTGACTGTCATTAATTCCCCCAAAAACCAGGTTTTGATTTAGTGTACCTTATTTAGTTGCTTGTAACATCTTCACATGTACAAGGAAAAGAAATGCATGTCTGATTGGTCCAGCAATAACTGCCATCCACATCTTAACCAATACACTTTTCTCTCTTTAGACACACCTCGAGTACGGAGAAGGGGATGGTCCCAGAGAGCCCGGGTACTCATGCCCACCTCCTCCTCTGAGGATGCAGCCATAGAGGATCCGGGGCAAGGACCATCTGCAGGTGAGTGAGCCTTTTGTGATTACATCCTTCACACACACACCCATTCATTTATGTGACTACTGAAGTGACAGCTAATCCCTTCTCCAACCCCCCACCCCGGCCACTGGTAAACCGTGACCTGAACAAATCTCCCCCTCCTTTTCCTGTGGCCGGACCCTCCCAGCCACCGATGGAGAACCTGACTCTTTCCTCTGGGGACACTGGAGCGGGTGAGGGGACGATATGAATAAACCACTGACTGCAAATCCCAAATCTGACATTGAGCTGAAGTTAAATGTTTCCCCCTGCAGGGACCACCTCTCCTCTCCCATCAATCGAAGGTGAGCCACAGCAGGATGTGCAACCGCCTGGAGATGTGGTGGTGGTGGTGCCTTCGGGGGACACCGGAGAGGGTGAGTGGAGAGTGTCACTCCAGTTGTTCTTGAATGGCTGCTAGATTTCCCACACCCCTTGATTTGGAGATATTTCTGCAAATTCAAAGCAGACCAAAATGCCCAGCATCTGCTATGGTAGAGGGCACACATTGCAGACAGCTGTCTGTCCACACGTCGTGCATTGGGAATAATTTGTGTTGAGCGACCACAGTGGCTGTTGTTGTTTGGAAGTGGGAGGTTACGGTGCATATGGAGTTGCAGTGCTGATGGAAACAGCAACTTGCGAGGCCACAGTGCCACATTTACGGTACCTCTGTAAGTACTCACACAGGTCTACTGCTGTTTGGAGAAAGCTCGTTGGACCACAACCTCAAACAAACTGTGTGCATTTCAGATCTGACGACTGAGGAGCAGGAACAGGGGCCGGGTGGCGGAGAACCCATCCGGGTTATTTCCTCTGCAGATTCGGCTGCAGGTAAGATTATCCTCAGGCTGCCCTATGGGGAATGTACTTCTTGCTCTGATGATGAGCTGTACCTTATTGCCCATAGGTCAAGCGGTGTCACCCCAGGCTGCCGTGGCTGCGGAGGTAGTGAGGTCCTGCCCTGGTTGCCAGGAGGTGGAGCGTCGGCTCCGTGAATTCGAGGACAGGGTGGACACCAGATGTAAGTCCACTCTGTTAGGTCTTGCTGGGCACACCCTATCCAGGAGTAATCTGGACCCCGTGAGACGTCCAGGCCACTGTGAATTGTGGTGGCAGGAGGATGGCAGTCCAAGTGACCAGTCCCAGGGAAGGGCTGGGGTTTTTCAACAACAAGAAGGAGGGCTGAAAGCTAACCCCATCTTGAGCCCAAGCATCTCCAGAGATAGGGTGATGGGGGTGTGGGGACAGAGGACCTGCATTTTAACTCCTGTTTGTTTTCTGTGCCTGGTTGCGTTAAGTGCCTGGGATTATTCCCCTTGCCTAAATTATCCATAGTCCGATTACAGCTTTTTGAGTTTCAGGGCCTGGTGTGCCTTGGCCACTTAGTTCTTCCCAGGTTAGGACATTACCAGGGGCAAAAGGGAGGCCAGAGAAGCAAAATGGGCCAAAATTGGGGGGTTGCCAATTCTCCAGGGGTTGCCCAAAGATTGTGGTACCAACTTCCCAAGGTTGGGGAATCAGCCAGAGGGGTCTCGCTGTCTTTCTAGCAGGGCGGTATCAATCCAGTGAGTGATGGCAGCAAGTAATGAGGGAAATAGCCCCATGAGACAATGTGGGCAAGTGAACACATGGGTTTGCGGGGCTTGTGCATTTGCTGACATGGTTTCCCTTTCTGAAATACCAATCCCCAGCATATGGGCCACTGTTACTGATATGTGATGATCTGACTGCCACAGCAAACTGTAATCCCAAGGTGGATTCCACAACAAGGCCATGTCTAATTCCCCCCCCCTTCTTTCACTCCACAGTCCATCAGGTGCTCAACCTGATTAACACCCTGAGGCAGGTTGTGCGGCGTCTGCGCACTAACGTTGCGCACATGGAGCACGCATTTCAAGCTGCCAATCTGGAGCTGGCGCCGGCGAGGGAGGAAGACTAGTGTAAATGTTATAGTTTTTTTTGAAGTTCTAAATGTTGTTAAAAGGTTAAAATAAATTTGATATTTGTTCTTTAGAGGCTTATGTGTCAATTAACTTCTTTGGTAACCCAAATGAGCCTTCCCGTCCACCACCGAGCATGTCTCTACTGAAAGGGGACAACGGAAGGCAGGTCTACTCCCCATGGGGAAACTGGTAGCGCAGGTCCAAGAAAACACAGCTCAGCCTTTCTGTTGAATAAAGGTTTTACTGCACCACAAAATCTAATAAGACAAAGTATTTTTTTAACAAACGACAACAGCGTCAACAAGAATTCATAACATAATATTTACATAAAGCAGGTTTTATAAATGTGGGGACATTTATAAATTATAAATCCCAGAGCTCCAGCCCACACCTGGAGGTTGGCAAGCCTATCCCTGATACCGTTTCACGAGATGTAGTAGTTAGGAGCATGGACTCTAGTCTCGGAGTACCGGGTTTCATTCCCCATTGCTCTTTCACATGCGGCTGCTGGTGTGACCCTGGGTCAGTCACAAGTTATTTCGGAGCTGTTCCCGAAAGAGCAGTTTTCCAAAGAGGTTTTATAAATGTGGGGACATGGCGTGGTGGGGAAAGTCAGTGCCTACGCCGCCTCTGCCACCACAGGGTGATTGCGGCACGCACTGCCCTCCCCTCCTCACGGTGCCGACCAAAGGCCCGCTCCACCACACACCTGGCCCGCCTGTGCGCCCTGTTGAAGACCGCCTGCTGTGGTGTCAGCACTCCCGTGTAGGGAGCAATCAGCCAGCGGCGCAAGGGGTACGCGGCATCCGCCATCACCAGGGGAGGGATCTGAACCCCCTCAGTTGTCACTGTGGGGTTTCCGGGCACAAATACTCCGCGGTCCATTGCCCGGATGAGCCAGGAGCGCCTGAGTAGGTGTGCGTCATGGCTCCTATGCCAGAGCTCCAGCCCACACCTGGAGGTTGGCAAGCCTATCCCTGATACCGTTTCACGAGATGTAGTAGTTAGGAGCATGGACTCTAGTCTCGGAGTACCGGGTTTCATTCCCCATTGCTCTTTCACATGCGGCTGCTGGTGTGACCCTGGGTCAGTCACAAGTTATTTCGGAGCTGTTCCCGAAAGAGCAGTTTTCCAAAGAGGTTTTATAAATGTGGGGACATGGCGTGGTGGGGAAAGTCAGTGCCTACGCCACCTCTGCCACCACAGGGTGATTGCGGCACGCACTGCCCTCCCCTCCTCACGGTGCCGACCAAAGGCCCGCTCCACCACACACCTGGCCCGCCTGTGCGCCCTGTTGAAGACCGCCTGCTGTGGTGTCAGCACTCCCGTGTAGGGAGCAATCAGCCAGCGGCGCAAGGGGTACGCGGCATCCGCCATCACCAGGGGAGGGATCTGAACCCCCTCAGTTGTCACTGTGGGGTTTCCGGGCACAAATACTCCGCGGTCCATTGCCCGGATGAGCCAGGAGCGCCTGAGTAGGTGTGCGTCATGGCTCCTATCCCAGAGCTCCAGCCCACACCTGGAGGTTGGCAAGCCTATCCCTGATACCGTTTCACGAGATGTAGTAGTTAGGAGCATGGACTCTAGTCTCGGAGTACCGGGTTTCATTCCCCATTGCTCTTTCACATGCGGCTGCTGGTGTGACCCTGGGTCAGTCACAAGTTATTTCGGAGCTGTTCCCGAAAGAGCAGTTTTCCAAAGAGGTTTTATGAATGTGGGGACATGGCGTGGTGGGGAAAGTCAGTGCCTACGCCGCCTCTGCAACCACAGCGTGATTGCGGCACGCACTGCCCTCCCCTCCTCACGGTGCCGCTCATTCCCTCCTGGCTGGGGTTGCTGCGAGAGAGAAGTGCTGTGTTGCACCGTGGCCTCCACAATGACCAGGTGGCCACGCTCCTCGCAGATGTTGTGCAGCACTGCACAGGAGCACAGCACTGCATTGAGGTTCTGCTGCTCCACCTGCAGCGCGACCCCTAGGCACCTCCAGCGAGCCTTTAGCCGACCAAAGGCCCGCTCCACCACACACCTGGCCCGCCTGTGTGCCCTGTTGAAGACCGCCTGCTGTGGTGTCAGCACTCCTGTGTAGGGAGTAATCAGCCAGCGGCGCAAGGGGTACGCGGCATCCGCTATCACCAGGGGAGGGATCTGAACCCCCTCAATTGTCACTGTGGGGTTTCCGGGCACAAATACTCCCCGGTCCATCGCCCGGATGAGCCTGGAGCGCCTGAGTAGGTGTGCGTCATGGCTCCTGCCTGGTTCACCCACCGTAACGTCAAGGAAGCGTCCTCGGTGGTCCACAGTCCCCTGCAGGAGGACTGAGTGGAAGTGCCTCCTGTTGTAGAAGTCTGTGGCTTGCCCTGGTGGTGCCCGGATTGGGATGTGACAGCCATCCAGGGCTCCCACACAGTGTGGAAACCCAAGCTCCTCGAACCCCAGCATGACCTGGCAAAGGTAAAGGATAACATCAGTGTTCATGGCCCAGGCTACCTTGCTCTGCCTAGATTTATCAGTGACAGTCATACTTATTACCTACAGTACTTTATAATTACAGCATAACTACTGGTTTGTCCATGTTCTAAACTCCCAAGACCTTATCCTGGTGGGACAGTTATCATTTTTACTTTCAGGCCCAATACAGTCTTTTTAACATAGACAACAGTGCCCACAGTTGCATATGAGGTTACCTGATGACAGTTACAAAGTGGAATGCTTGCAAGCAAGATGTGTACACCTATGGCATTGCTTGACACACAGATGACACAGCCAGTTTTCCCTCTATGCTGTGGCATCTTGTGAGCAAAAATGCAACTTGGTGAGCTAAAGTTTTGAGCGAGCGATGTGGCTACTGCCAAAAATTACCTCACCCTTGGGGCCATCCTTCCTGAGCCAAAGTCAAAAAACCAGGTGTGCTTGCTCACACTCACTCCACTGGGGGGGGGAGAGGGAGAGAGAAAGCACTGAACACAACCATGCCTGTATCACTGGCACCCCCTAAGTTCCTGTTAAAAATTCTGACAATTATCAAGCTCCCTTTTGTAGTAATTGCCATCTGGACAGTACCACAGTAGTGTTCCTCCACAGATGTCACTGACTGGTCACCATTACACCCTTACATTCCCTGTGCTTCGGGGGACATGTTAGAAAACACCTAATTTCTGTCATGTGTATGCTTTACATGGGAGATGCTTACCTGTCCAGGTGACTGAAGACATATTGTTTGGCGCATCAGATGTGCCTCAATTGTGAGGCAGACCTCTGCAACTATTCCAGCCACCGTGGATCTCGCCACACCAAACAGGGAACCAACCACCCGGTAACAGGTGGTGTTGGCCAGCCATGCTATGGCAATGGCCACCCGCTCCTCTGCTGGTATGGGGTCCCGCATGGTGGTCTCCTCGTGCTGGAGATGTGGCCTGAGAGCATCCACTATCCACTGGAAGGTGGCCCTGGTCATCCGGAAGTGCTCTAGCCACTGTTCATCCTCCCAGACGATCCGAGCGTAGACGTCCCAAAGTTGTGTTGGCCGAGGATAGACCCACCACCTACGTGGGGCCCTCTGCTCTGCCAGTGTCTGAAGGAAGGCCATGTTGAGGGACTCTGTCAGGACAAAGCCCCTCATTCTGGCTCTCCTGTGCATGAGGTACCGTCTGACCGCAATCAGTCTCCTCACTCTGATGGCCCTCAACCTGCGTTGCAGGTGACAGGCCACTGTGAGAAGAACCTGAACAGTCAGGAACACCACCAAGCACTGCTCCTGAGGATTCATGTTGCTCCCTCAGTGCAAGCGTCTGAAAAGAGCGGGAAAAATGCTTTTATAGGGGAGTGAACTGCTCAGGCGGATTGATACAGTCATGAGAGTGAAGGCACAGCTCTCTGCGGAAGGGTAAAAAAAAGCTGTGATTTGCCTTAATCGTTATGCGCATGTGCGAAATAAAAAAAAACCTATTCCTTGCATGAGCGCCTATGCGCATGCGCGGGTCGCGATAAAAATAAAAAAAAAACAGCGAGGCACGCTTTCCGCGCGCCGGAAGTGTAAACGCCAGGAGGCGCAGCAAAGCGGGATAAAGGAGGTCAGTATGATCGCGATTGTCCGGTTCAAATATAAGCCGGTTGAAAACGGAGCAATTTAAACCGCTCCAGCACGCTGTCTAAACGCACCCTATGAGTTCTTAAGTAGAATCATAGAATCGTGGAGTTGGAAGGGACCTACATGGTCATCTAGTCCAACCCCTGCACAATGTAGGAAATTCACAAATACCTCCCCCTCACACCCCTAGTGACCCCTGTTCTATGCCTAGAAGATGACAAAAAACCTCCAGGATCCACAGCCAAACTGGCCAGGAGAAAAATTGCTTCCAGACCCCAAACTGGCAATTAGCACTTCCCTGGGTGTGTGAGAAAGGACCAAAAGAACTAAGCACTGAGGCTTCCTGCCCTCCTTCTCATGATCTGCCTAAGTTCACAGAATCAGCATTGCTGTCAGATGGCCATCTAGCCTCTGTTCGAAAACCTCCAAAGAAGGACTGGTTCTTCTCTGAATCTCCCTCTTGGGGTCAGAGGTAACAGTGGTATTTAAAAAAAAATGGTATTCTTCTATAGGACTAAACGACTCCCCTTTGAAATATGATTTTACCCATCTCATAACTCACAAAGGTGAATCCGATTGGATTGAAGAAAAGCCTCAGGTCTCTGTGATGCAATAATTTTGACAGATTTTGGTTCCTGCCCTAGACGGGCTCACTGTCTCAAGCTGCTAGAATTCAGTAGCAGTGTGGTTCAGCATGTCAACCTAATGCCAGAGCTCCTGTATAAGAAGATGGGTGTTTATATCAACACCCAGGACAGCCATTTGCTTTGGGACACCACGGAAAGAGAAGACCCTCTTTCATTAATTCTTTTGGTTTTCTTACACATTTTTGTTAGTTTTAATATATTCACAAAGGATACCCTGTTGGAATGGAGCATGGGGAATATGACACAGCTCAATTACCCAGCACATTTACTGCCTCTCTATTCAGCCAAAATTCTCTTGGAAGTCTTCTGATTCCACATCGGGTTCCCAATGGATGCGTATTGTACATAGGAAAAGGAGAAAAACTCCAAGCAATTTGCAACATTTTGGAAACATAAGCCCCTTTGCTAGGACACACAGACCAAACTGAGCCTTCAGTGGGTAGACCAGAGCCATATAAATACATTTGTACATTGTAAAAGAGCACTAGAGAAGTAGAAAGAATCAGGAAGATAAATTACATTCACAGTTGAATTAATGTGCTGTTACATTTTCTCTGTGGCTAAATGCTTAGAGGATAAGAGGGAAATTTGAGTATATATATCCTTGTACTGAAGAAACTGAGATTATATATATTGTGTTTGCTATTGGATGTAACTCCCTAAGCTTTTTTTAAAAAAGGATTTGTTAATGTAATGGAAGCCAAGGGCTGGTTCCAGAAAATGCGTGAAGAACAAGGCAGGAGAGTAGGCCGGTGGGGCAAAAGAAGTCTATGGGGTTGCAATCTGGCAATTGCAACTGTCTCTAGTAGGAACAAGTGATTTTGCTATTTGGGATATGTGCATTTTTGCATAGACCTATGGGAGTTGTCCCCTGAACTGGATGGCCCAGGCTAGCTCCATCTATTCAGATCTCAGAAACTAAGTAGAGCCACTCCCAGCTAGTAATTGGATGGGAGATGACCAAGGAGGTCCAGGGTTGCTATGCAGAGTCAGGCAGCCACCTCTGTCCACCTCTTGCTGTGACAACCCTATGGGGCGGTCACCATAAGTCTCTGCGATGATGGCACTTCCTGCCTGTTATGTATGTGGACCGCCACCAGGGTCCGTGGCTAAAGTAAGGAGCTTGGGTTCCAAACACAATGGGACCCCGGATCCTAGACCACCTAGTGTCCACCAATAGGCCTTCTAGCAGGAAATTCAAATCCTCCAATAGGACCTGGGGTGTACTGGGTGGGGTGTATATAGTTGGCCCTTGCGGAGCCAGTTTTCAGTCTCGTGTGTGTGAAGTACAATAAACGCGTCTGAACGCATGTCATAGTCCGAGTCTCCATGCGGCAAACCGAGTACTTTACACTGCCACCATGAGAGTTGTATTTCACACACACCTCTATCATTTCAGCGTACTGCTTGCAGCCTGCTATTTAAATAAAGAGCGAGCAAAACCATTATTCCAGGTGTAATCTCAATATTGCATGCCCCTCGTCCAATAAGACACACAGGTTAAGGTTTCTTTTTAAAACAGCAGGAGCAAACTTTGTTAGTAATAAAGGAGTCCCCAGCAGAAAATAGCCAAGAAGTCTGTCCGAGGCGCTTATAGTGATAGCTCTTGCAGTATACAATAAAAAATTCCTTTCAAACATGCGTATTACAACTTTGACACCCTGATGAGGAGAGCATCATGTATTCTCACTCTTTTACAAGCTCCCCTTGTTCCCTTATCTACCCCTCTGCTTCTGCCAGCAGATGTTACTGTGGTCTATTGTGCCCTTCAGGATGGCTACTACGGAACAATGGGCTCAGTTTTCCCCGCATGTATCCATCGAAAGATTCCCACATGCGTACAAGTTTTCTTTACACGTCAGCAGGCCTGATGTTAGCTGCAGCAGCTTTAAAATCAAAATGGGGTTAGCATGACTCATCATTCCTGTATAAACTCCAGAGACAAATCAGTTACAAGTCACAGAGAAATAATAGCCATACAAAAAATAAATCCATATTAGCATATCCCACAGGTACAAATATACTGTTATTTTTTAATATTGTTTGGTGTTTGTCCAAGTTTGTATGCTAGCAATGCTAATAGCTGCCAACTGGTTTCGATCAGCAACATTTTCCACATGCATTTTTTTTCAGAGTTCTTTGGGAGCTGCAGAGTTTTATGGAGCTGGAGCTATAGGGTTGCCATCCCCCTGATGGGGGTGGGGTTTCCCCCGATTTTGGGGCCCCCAATCTGCCACTGGCTGACTGGCTGGCAGGGAAGCCCCACCCTTGAAGAACCCCATGCACCTGATTTGCCGGCATGATAATGTCACCTGGAAGTGACATCATTGTACTGGGCACATCACATGGGGGACACTCTAGCATTTGGAGAAAAGCTCTATGGTGACCATAGAGTTTTTGGCCAAATGCTAGAGCATTCCCTGCACAATGTGCCTGGTGCAATTATGTCATTTCTGGGTGATGTCATTGCAGTGCATGCATTTCACTTCTCACACGTGCCTGAAGATCCCAGGGAGCAGCATGGACGGTAAGCACCTGGCAACCGTATGTCCCTACATTCCACGTCTCAGCCAGTTTGTATAAATCAAGAGTGAGCAGAGCATTTAGTGACCTCAGGTACTGCACCTACTGCAAAGCTGTTCAGCAGCTTCTCAGTGGAATGGTGGCCTGATGAAGACGGCTGAGGCTCAGCTCAATTTATTTATTATTTACAGTCTGCTTTTCTGGCAGATTATGAAAATGCTACGTTTGCCTCCTGAACATGTTCAGACGAAAGTTTTCGGCATCCCGAATAACAGCAGCTCTTCTCCAACAGCCCTGCTTACTGAAATGAGACCACTATTCAGATTTCTGCTTTCAAACTGACGTTAGTAGCATCTTAAGTGGTGTCACTGGCTACGAGCTCTTCGTTTTATATAACAGACAGCAATTGCTCTCTCACTCTCCTAATTTTTTAAAAGTCAGCTATTTCCAAGTTCAATTTGAAAACATACAAAACAGGAGAGAGACAAAAGCAAAGCATCAAGAAGGTATGAGAAATGTTAAGAACAAAAGATGGTCTTCCACAAAGTGTGATTAAAATGGGACATTGTGGTAAGAACAGGCTCTCAAGGTCTGTCATATAACATGGAACAAAAAGCTCTGTGAAAGTCATTCTCTATATGGCTGGCCCAAACAAAACCTTGCCAATTGGTTTATTCAATATTTAGTAGCGTGTGAAAAACCCTTTCAAGGAGGGAAATATTCAAACAATCATCCTTTTAGATCTTCCCCATCTTCACATGAACCTCCACGTCCTTCACTGTTAGAAGGCACAGAGATTTGTGCAGGTGGGTGAGAATGAAAAGCATTTGATCATTGTGTAAAAAAACAAAATGGGCCTCATTTCACTCTGATCTGGGGTGTGCATTGACGCAGCCGCTGCTTCCATTAGAACAAAGAGTGTGATCTGAAATCATGAGTTATTGGCCTTTAGTAAGAAAAAAATTCAGAGAATCGGTTTACGTAATGGAGTAATTATTTGAAAACACGAAACAAATAAAAGGAAGGTCATTGCAAGAAGTCTTCTATCTGCAACTTGCAATTGACCTGATAAGACAAAAAAAAAAATGTATGATAAGAAGTAAAACATTTGATGATGAGTCATGTGTCTTTGGATATAGAAAATGTCCAACAAGAACCAGCGGGTGCTTCTATTATGCAAAGACTACTTTGATGAAGGCAGGAACGGTACGTAACCCTTGTCCCACTTACGTATTTTCTTTTAATGTTCTTTGGAGGACAACGGTGGGGTGACCAAGCAGGAGAGCTGAAGAATCAGAATCACAAGAAACTGCTATTGGGCATTTCCCAATGAAAATGTCTCCCAGTATCCTAACATAGGATGGTTGCAATAGGCTACACCATGTGGGGAAGAAGACTGTAAGACCCTGAAAGTCAGGGGTGATTCTACCTCCACCTGCAGGAAGAGAAGTGTCAAAGTGATTGGTAGCTTCTGATTAAGAGGTAAGGAGATGGTTATGAGTCACTTGGACCTGTTAACTTGTGAAGCATGTGGTCTCCGTGGTGTACAGATTTAAGACGTGATGAACAAGTTTCTTGAGACTCATCTAGCCCAATATCTTTTCCTGTTCAGCCAAACGATGTTGCCACTGGAAGCAGCTCTGAGTATCACAATGGACTATGAGGTATTAGGGACTCCTGGTGATGTTCTCATCAACTCTTCCCTTAAGAGACACAAAGTGAGAAAGCAATGCTTCCGCTGAACTACTGGCTATAGACGTGGTGTCATGAAGAGGTTCCGTTTTGGGGATCACAGCCTAAGTAGTACCATTGGCAATGAATATTGCTAAATGAATTGCTAATGAAGCACTATTACCCAGGGCTATTTTGGGGCAGGAAAGCACAGGAACGGAGTTCTGGCTGGCTCCTGAGCTGGCCACGCCCAGCAGGAACTCATTAGCATAATAGACCACACCCAATAGCAGAAACTTATTAGGATTGGCTGCATTAGGGGTGTGTGGCCTAACATGCAAAGAAGTTCCTGCAACAACAAAAAAGCCCTGGGTTTTGACAACAAACAAGGTAAACAGAATAAGATGCAAAAGGTGGATGTGGCTGGATGATCACACTTCTGGTAACATGGGGGTGTGGCCTAATATGCTAATGAGCTGTGCTGTCAGGGTGTGGCCTAATATGCTAATGAGTTTCTGCTGATGGATGTGGCCTATTATGCTAATGAGTTCCTTCTGGGCTTTTTCTACAAAAAAAGCCCTGCTATTGCCAATGAAGTACCACTGGCAAGAGAGGGGCTGAACATCCCAAGAACTGGGAAAATGCATTTGGCAGAAATTTGGTTAACCTGATCAAGAGATCTTTAAATAGAATCCTGTAGGGGAATGGAAACATATGCCCAAAGGTGAGTACCAAGGTAAGTATTAACAATCTGGACTTGGTGCAACGGGAAGAACTGGGGAAGTCTGGAGCACCTAAAAACAACAATAAAATAATAAGAAAGACATGGGGGCAAAATATGCATAGCTTTTTTTATATCTGTTTACTAATGGTCAAATGATGGGAAATAAAACTAGACGAGCTTGAGGTCCTAGTACTAGAAGGTAAATTAGATTTAATGGGTATAACTAATCTTGGTGGGATGGCTCTCATTATTGGAATGTGGCCATTATAGGATATAACTTAATCAAAAAGGAACAGATGCAACAGAAAGGAGGGCATGGTAGCCCCGTTGACACCATTTCAACAAAAAATAAATGGGGACAGTAATAAAAGTGATTTGCTGTTGAAGTTCACTACAGACTGCCAAACCAATGACAGCATGTGGGTGGTGTTTTCCTGAAACACATGAAACATGAAGCTTTCTTATATTGAATCAGACCACCAGTCCATCAAAGTCAGTATTGTTTACTCAGACTTGCAGCAGCTCTCCAGGGTTTCAGGCACAAAGTCTTTCAGATCATCTACAACCTGATCCTTACTTGGAGGTGCTGGGGATTGAACTTGGGACCTTCTGCGCACTGAGCGGATGTTCTACCACTGAGCCACAGCCCCTCCCCATGCTTTAGGGGACCAAGAACTAGCAGTGTTGGGATATTTCAACTACTCTGGTATCTGTTCAAAGACAAATTCCATGGTACAAGGAATGCCCAATAAATTCCTGACATGCCTTACTGTCAATTTCCTTTTTCACAAAGGTAGAGGGAGGAACAAGGGACTGGCTATCATTGACTTGGACCTAACCAAGAAGGAAAACTTGGTTGATAAGGTGAAACTACTGACTGTTTGGGGGGGGGAGCACATAATTCTTGAATTCTTGATCTTATGGGATGCTAAAGATCAGCAGTCATACAAGTATCTATAATGTAGGGTTGCCAACCTCCAGATGAGGCGTGCAGATCCCGTGGAATTTTAGCTGATCTCTAGACAACAGATATCAGTTTTCTGGAGAAAATGGCAACTTCAAAGGGTGGGATTTGTGGCATTTATACCTTATTGATGTTTCTCCCCTCCCCAGACCCCGCCCTCTCCAAGCTGCACCTCCAAACCTCTGGGAATTTCTTAACCAGAGTTGGCAACCCTACTTAATTTTTAATAAAATTGGAGAGATTCAAGGCAGGGAGTCGAAGGTGGGTGGGCAGTCCTAATAAAGGAATTGCTAAGAGCACAATCTCAAACAAGACAAAGAAAAATGGGAGACTTCTTCTAACATCTTTGCTCTTTCTCTGTGACCCCTTTGTGAGGAACCTCTGTAAAGACACCTTTTCTGTAGTTTTCTGAGGTAATGTGTAACAAAGTTTGAGTCCAGTGGCACCTTTAAGACCAACATAGTTTGTTCACGTGCACTCATACTTCTTCAGATAAGCGAGGTGATCTGTGTTATGTTGCCTCCTTGTCTTCCTTATTTTCACTGCCACCAAAGGCTCTCACCTTAGAATTTTTAGATGAACCAAAAGAACAGGATGGCTTAGTTGTATAGACAGAATAGTTGGTGTGTTGGGGGTGGTTCTGAAGTAACAGCATAATGGTTTCTGTATGGCTAATAAGCTTAATCGTTTCAGATATACATAAGTATAATGGTTCTTTAAACATTTTTCTCTAACCAACACTCTCCAAGTTGAACCAGAAGCTGAGTAGAATGCACAGGGGCCCTTGACACTATCATTTCCATTTTAGTTTGCTTGCCAGAGTTAGCATAACTTCTATTTGCAGTCTGGCTATGCAGTCAGTCGGGCCGCACCGGCTGCCTCCGCCCACACTGGTGCCAGCCCCACAAACATCCCTGGCTGGCTCCGGGGAGCACCTCCTTTCCCCCACACAAACACACACCCCACTAGGGGTGGGCGCTTCCAGGAGGCGGAAGGGAAGAGTAGGCTTGCTTCAGTGAGGATGATGGGAAATTGGCATTCAATGTCTTTCTTTCTTTTTGCTTCAGTCTTTCCCCAAAATGAGAACCGTGTTAAACCTAGCAAAAATAATGTAAATGGTGATGGGACTGGGTGACAGCTCAAGAGTGATAAGGTAAAATTGTTTTTAATCATTTTTATCAGGTATACTGTAAGCTTTGATTTTTTTAATTGTAAAATGGTGTATATGACTGGTCAAATGACCGTAATGAAGAATGAATGAATGAACAAGTGATAAGGAATTGGTCAAGGGAATACCTAGCTACCTTAAGTGAGTTTGTGTCTTCTGCAATGGATGGATGGCACTGTAGGGTACTTGCTGAGGTACTCTCAGACCCTTCTTTAAGAAGGTAAACAATTTGGAACATGTTTAGAGGAGGGCAATAAAGATTGCTAGAGATCGGGGCCACTTCCACACTGTCATTTTTGTCACTTGTTTGTCCCTATTGCTTCAGGGGTTTTCCCCCCAGTGTGTTTTGTTTTCTCTAGTAGTCCCAGAGGAAGCAAGACACATGTGGAAGGGGGGGGGGCAAAGCAATAGGGAAAAACAAGTGACAAAAGGGATAGTGTGGAAGCTCTGTGGGGAAACAAGTTCTGTGAGGAAAAATTGAAGCTGGGTATGTTTAGCTTGAGAAGTCTGAGGGGAGACAAGATCACGCTCGTCAGACTGCTGAAGGGTGAGGTTCTCTGCTGTTCCAGAGAGCAAGACTGGATCTAATGGACTTACATTGCAGGAGGGTAGCTTCCAACTGAAGATTAGGAGAAAGTTCCTATCAGTGAGAACAGTTCAACGACAGAACCAAATACCAGGGGAAGGTTTCACTGGAAGTTTTCGTGCAGAGGCTGGAAAGCCATCTGTTGGCAATACTTCATCTTTGGATTTCTTGCACTCAGCATGGGGATGCATGTTAGAAGTGAAGGACTTTGCTCTGTCTCTTAGCTTCAGACTTCAGAGGGGAACTTTGAGAGTCAGGGAGATAGACAGGACAGGACCCTGATCGCGCTCCCTTCTACCACTCTGGTACCAGGCCCATAGCCACAGTGGGACATCTCGGGGCTAGGCCCCCCAACTTACTGGCAAACCCCCCTGACTTCCCATCCAGTCCAGGGCCCCCAAGTGGATGTGGGGAAGGAGCTGGGTATTCTTTTAATTCAATTAGCCAGTGCCCCCTAAGAAATTTAAATGCCCCCTGACTTTAAAAAATCCTGGCTACAGGCCTGTCTGATACTATCCCTTTGATGAGGCCTGGCAACTCCATAGCAGAAGGGCTTCGGAGAAATTTGTACCACTCACCTACTGAGAGCCGTTGTGTGGCTAAAGGATTGGCGTGACCAGCAGTTGGCATTTAGGAGTTTTAATATTTTCCTGTGAGTTTTCTAAGCATTATTGGCTGAACACATTTTAATGATGGTATCTTTTAGAAAGAATATTATTACACATTTTGGGATAAAGGTTCCGTTTAAAGCCACTTGGGAGCCTCTTGCTCTAAATAATAGATGGGGAATAATGGCGATAATCCTCTCACACACCTCAGGGCCTCCTGTTTCCACAGCCCCTGCTGCGATGGGGTATGTAACTTCCTGTATGTCCCTTTTTTGCTCTCTTGCCTTCTGGTGTCAGACTCCCTGAGCTCTTCCTGCAGTACACCTCTCCAGGGCTTCTTTTGTAGAAAAAGCCCAGCAGGAACTCATTAGCATAATAGGCCACACCCAACAGCAGAAACTTATTAGCATAATAGGCCACACCCCTGACAGTACAGCTTATTAGCATATTAGGCCACACCCTCCGTGTTACCAGAACTCTGGTCATCCAACCACACCCACCTTTTGCTTCTTATTCTGTTTACCTTGTTTGTTGTCAAAACCCAGGGCAGTTTTTGTAACAGGAACTCCTTTGCATGTTAGGCCACACACCCCTAATGTAGCCAATCCTAATGAGTTTCTGCTGTTGGGTATGGCCTATTATGCTAATGAGTTCCTGCTGGGTGTGGCCAACTTGGGAGCCAGCCGGAATTCCGTTCCTGTGCGTTCCTGCCCAAAAATAGCCCTGCACCTCTCTATTTGCATACCATTCTTACAGATCCCACATTTAGCCTCATCCTGGGTGCGATTACACGTGCAATTAGTCTCACCATAGGCATGAATGCTGGGTGGATTTAAAGGGTGCAATCACATGAGAACATCTGCCCAGCGTCCTGCAGCCATCAGCAACCCGTTTTGCTCCGCCGCAGAAGCAGGGTAAAAAGACACTAGGGAAAGTCCACTATCAAACAGGTTGCTACGGACCATAGACGGACTTTCTCCTGTGTGATCGGGCCAGCGTGCTCTCATGGCATTGGAATGGTGTGATCAGGCCATCCTGACTCTGTGCCGTTGTTGTTTTGCCTGTTTCAGTATGTGCATCATCGCACCCTCCATAGGGAGCACTCAGTGCAGAGGTGCGGATCATCGATCCCCCACTTAAGCACACCGGAAACATGCGGCAAAAAACCCCAATGATTCACACATGGTTTGCGTCTGATCACGCAGTGGCAGGCTGCCCCCGCAGCTTCCAGGGATTGTGTGATCGTGCAAATGCGGGTCAAATTGCTACGGAGCAAATAGCCTCGCTTCCCCCTGGCGTTATCTCATGTGTGTGACCGCAGCCCCTGTTTGTGAAAATTGTCTGCTCTGTCTGCCTGACTCTTTCCAGGAACCAGGTTTTCTTTAAAAACCACTCAAGCAAAGGTCTGAGGCCCGTTCACAAAAGCACTTCAGTACATAGTAGCGGTAAGGCTACCGATACTTTAATAGGTCTCTTATATCATGCATTCCTAAGCAGAGTTATACTCTTCTAAGTTATACTCTTCGATGGACTTCAATGGGTATAACTCATCATAGGGTTGCCAGCTCCTCCTCGGGAAATACCTGGAAATTTTGGGGTGGAGCCTGAGGAGAGGGGGAGATTGGCGAGGGGAGGGACCTCAGTGGGATACAATGCCCTGGAATCCACCCCCCAAAGCAGCTCTTTTCTCCAGGGGGACTGATCTCCGCCATCTGGAGATCAGTCACAATCCTGGAAAATATCCAGATCCCACCTGGAGGTTGGCAACCCTATGTGTCTAGGACAGTACTGTTAGTGGTGCCAACTTCTCAGTGGAGCTTGAAGGTCTTCTGGATTGATCACTTATCTCCAGGCAACAGAGATCCAGTCCCATTCCAAAATGGCAGCTTTGGAGGGTGGAGTCCCCAACTTGTGGTCCATGGCCCACATGCAGCCCCCGAGTTCTTTCTGCATGGCCTTCTGACCTGCTTGTTTGCTACTATCATCCTCAGGCATTTCCCCTCAGATCCACACGATACTTCCTGTCTCAGAGGCACCATTTATTGCTGTTCTTCCTGTCCCTTTCTTGCAAAAAACCCCACATTAGCAACATTGTTTCTTCCGGTCTCCATGATTACTTCTGTCAGCCCCCTCTTGGTCTTATCCTCCATACTAGCATTTTGGGAATTCTGGATGCTTTACTAGTCAGCAAAGCTCGGGTACCCATACCACTCAGCTCTTTCAACACACACCCTCTCCATGCATTAACGTGTTGAAGGCTATATATGTGTGTAAGGAAGGAGGAGGAGATTGGACTTATGCCCCGCCCTTCACTCAGAGTCTCAGAGCAGCTTACAAACTCCTTTCCCTTCCCCTCCCCACAACAGACACCCTGCAAGGTAGGTGGGGTGGAGAGAGCTCTGAGAGAAACTGCTCTTATCAAGAACACCTCTGACAGAACTGTGACTCACCCAAGGTCACACAGCTGGCTGCATGTGGAGGAGTGGGGGATCAAACCCGGTTCTCCCAAATTAGAGTCCGTGCACTTAACCACTGCACCAAACTGGCTGTGTGATAAAGCAGCTGTGTGAATGGGTACTGGAGATGTGCGGCCTGCTTTTGCAAAAAGGCAGGAAAAGGACAGTAAAAGGGCTGATATTTTTGCAATAAAGAAATAAATAAACGACAGAAAGTGATTTACATACTGAACATTTCTAGAGAATCCACCCACCAAGGCTCTTCCAAAAGACTTCCAAGGCTACTGGGGAGGTTGTTGCTGCAAGCAAAAGCACTCTTCCTGCTTCTTGCCTGACTTGCTTCTGCCTCTCCTCTCCCACCCACTCCAGCTAGGAGTCTTCTCATGCATCTATAACTGCAGGAGCTGGTGAGTGGCCCCTTGGGTTGAGAGGGAAGGAGTACTCTCTTAGCAGTAGGGTTGCCAGCTCTGGGTTGGGAAATACCTGGAGACATTGGGGGGTGGATCCCAGAGAGGATGAGGTTTGGGGAGGGGAGGGGAGGGACCTCGGCATCGTACAATGCCCTGGAATCCACCCTTCGAAACAGCCATTTTCTCCACGGGAGTTGATCTCTGTCAGTTAAAGATCAGTTGTAAAAGCGGGAGGTCTCCAGGACCCACCCAGAGGCTGAGCAAATGTAGGAAAAGCATCTTGTTAGGACAAAACACACAATACTATTATGCTACTATGTCTTCATATATTGATTTAAATCATATATTAATTTAAATACAATAGAGACCTTAGTGTATCTTATTCACTATAGTACAAAAACCTAAAGAACATTATATATCTAGTAGAAATGTCCACAGCTACAGAGACTGGTTCCAATGCCGTAGACTATCTTGCTTTCTGATGAGAGACTTCTATAGAATTGTTGACTTGTGCATTGTAGCATTGTGAGCTTTGGTTCCAGGAAAAATAATTTTGCCGGAAGAAGAATCTCTCGAAACACGCAATTTTTGCCTGGGAGGCATGTTGCTTTGATGCTTGCTGCATCTCTTTTTGGGAAGCATAACAGCCTGCTGCATCTCTCATCACTGGCGACTGCTGCATCTCTCATCGGTCTCTCATCAGAAAGCAAGATAGCCTACAGCATTGGAAGCTGTCTCTGTAGCTGTGGACTTTTCTACTAGATATAATATAATATAGACTCATAGAATGTTAGAGTTGGAAGGGACCTTCCAGGTCAACTAGTCCAACCCCCTGCACTCTGCAGGAGCATAGCCGAAAGATAGCTCTACATACCTACATACCTACAACATACCCGAAATATGGTTGTCCAGTCTCCGCTTGAAAATGTCCAGCAAAGGAGCATCCACTACCTCCCGAGGCAGTCTGTTCCACTGCTCAACCACTCTTACAGCTGGGAAGTTTCTCCTGATATTTAGCCGGTAACGACTCCCTTGTAATTTCCACCCAATATGTTCTTTAGGTTTTTGTACTATAATGAATAAGATACACTAGGGCCAATATTGTATTTAAGTATGTGGTTTAAATCAATATATGAAGACATAGTAGCATCATAGTATTGTGTGTTTTGTTCTAACACGGTGTTTTTCTACATTTGCTCAACCTTGGCATGTTTCCCATGTGTTTGTTGCTCACCTGGAGGCTGGCAACCCTACTTAGCAGGGAAGCTTATGGGATTCCCCTTCCCACGCCTTCCTCCAGCCAAGTTCCCCTCCCCCTGGCTGCCATTGTGTTTCTCAGGACTGAGGCTTGGCTGGCAGGCAGTGATGTGTCTGTGCACCCTGCATATAATTTGAAGCCAACTTAATGGCATATCCTCTCCTCCAGGTGGGAGGCTGCCCTTTCATTAACTCTTTGTCTCTACCTGCCCTTTTTTGGAAGGCCCCCAATTTTTAAAGTCTTAGCATGTGTAGATTTAAACTTCAAGGCAGTATGTTGATTAAGAAATAAATCTCATAGTATTCAATGTACTTAGAATTGCAACTCTGCCATCTGGTAGGTCGGATTCATAATCCATTTTTAAAAAAAATTCTTCCTAGCCTGTGCATATGGCCCAATACGCCTGAGAATTGTAGCAGACAGGGAGGCAGGGGGTCTCTTTGCCATGGTCGAAATGAAAATGCCCAGCTAATAGCAGCTAGAGTGGGGTGGATTTGATAGGAAAGGGAAGAGTTAAGCTGCTAAAATGATACTTCCCATATTTTTATTTATTCAAGGAATATATTGAAATTCTGCAACTGCTGCTCTGCTAATCCGGCTCCCCAGCAGATGCCAACGGCGTTCTGCTGGGAGCCAACTTTACCTCCATGAAAGGAGGGAGGAGTTTGGCTGAGTGCAGCCGGGTCCTTTAGGGGCGGGGCCAGCGCCGTCTTAACGGCTGGCCCCAGTCCCGTCCAGGCAGTCTGCGCATCGTGCTTGGTAGCTGGTAGTTTGCATAGGCCTACCTTTAAGGAAGCAGCCGCAATTTGGGTGGGCTGTTCGGTGACCCCGGAACATGCTGCGAGTTTCAGTATTTAAAAACAAACAAAAACCATGCGGCAGTGCCGCAGCGGACCCCATGAAAGAGGGAGTCAGTCGGGTCAGAGAGGCGAAGGCTCATCGCAGCAGGGGCGTGGTGTCTGGAATGTTGGAGCTGCGTCACGGCTGGAGCATCGGGCCGCATCTGCAGCCAGAGCGGTGGGGCCACGCTTGCAGCCCAATCTGAGGGGCCATGTCGGTGCCCCAATCAATGTTCCCTCTAAGCTGTGGAGTCTTGTGAGCAAAAATTCTACTCCGTGGGCTACTGGCATTACAGTTGTGAGCGAGTGATTTGGCTACTGCATAAATTAGTTTGCTTCCTGAGCTAAGACAAAAATCTGTGAGCCAGAGGCTAAAAAACTGTGAGCTAGCTCACACTAACTCAGCTTAGAGGGAACACTAGCCCCAATCTGAAGGGCCGCATCGGCGGTTTGGTAGCTGGCCCAGGGCCTGCCTGTACCGACGGCTTGCTCCTTGGCCCGGGGCCGCATCACGGCTGGAATTAAGGCTGTGTCGGAGGCTTGCACCTCTCGGCTGTTTTATTGCAACTTGTCACTTCTTGGTGTGGGGGGGTAACTTTTCTTAGGGCCTGGTGGTGGGTGGCTGCAGTTGGTAAGGCTGCTGGCCACTACTCCCCTCCCAATTCCTTCTTCCTTCACTGTGCAGAGGCCAGCAAGGGGTTGGAGCATTTGTGGGGGACTCTGGGCTCAAGCTTGCTTCATCATCTGCTGTTCCCACATATTGCCCCCCACACCCTCCTTGCAGATGGGTGATCTTGGCCTGGGGACCAGAGGTAGAGTGTGCCCTCCCAAGAGTCCTTGCCCCCCCCAATTTCTACGGAAGACAGTAGGGTGTAGCAAAGTAGGGCTGCCTCATTATGCATTCCACAGTCTTGCTATCAGGCTTCTAAAGTCTGCATTAATTGGAGTGGCCATTTTAGGGGGCTGTGCTTTAGGTAGCCTTTGCATAAGTAGGTGGCCATTTTTTGGGTAGTGCTTGTGTGGGGCAGCCATTTAAGGAGCTGTGCTACAAGCAGCCATTTTTGTAATTATATTCGGCAGCCATTTTTGTAACTACATTCGGGAGCCATTTTCTTCCAGTAATTTGAGCAGCAGCAGCCATTTTAGATGGGTTCCCTGGGTGGCCATTTTGGGACTGTCCTTTCTGAGGCCATTAACTGAAGGGAGTTCAGGTGGCCAATTTGGTTTGAAGTGATACTCCCTTTACTCAGTTTTATATACAACATTTCCATGCTGGCTTTCCACCTGAATTGAATCTCAAGGGGTGAATAATTAGCAAACCTACATGCCAGCTCTATTACCTCTATCTCTCTATAAGGAGAATGCCCTCTGAGCTGACGCAACACATTGGCGCCAGAAACACCTTGTTGGCACCCAGGTCCCCCACCCATTTGACTGGACTGGGACACTCCACTGACTCTGGATGGCCATAACTATTTGACTGGTGTGGTGGGGAGGTGCAGTTCCTGTTGTATGAAAGATGCTTGCGAGGAATCATCTGATGGGGAAGGGAATACCTACTGCTAGATTATTGTTTCTAGAGACCTCTGTGGCTGGTTGCTGGCATTAAGTTATGCTAGGCCATAAGGGAACTAATCTTTGTAATAACTGCCTTGAGGGCATTTTGTGAGGGGATGTGTCCAGTGAGAGAGACTATTTGCTTGGCAGGCAGAAGGTCCTTCTGCTTGGCATACAGTGGGCCCCAGGTTCAGTTCCCAGCATCGCTAGTTTGGGAATTGGTAGTGGGTGATGTGAAAGAATAGAATCTTGTTTTGCTACTACAGGCCAGGATGCTCTACCACTAAGAACGTAAGAGAAGCCTATGTTGGATTAGGCCAATGGACCATCCAGTCCAACACTTTATAGGCCATTGGCCTGATCCAACATTGGCTTCTCTTATGTTCTTATGTTCTTCTCTTAAAACCAACAAAAATTTCCAGGGTATAAACTTTTGTGAGTCAAAACCCACTTGGTCAGATACAAATGAGAATGACAGTTCATCAGTCCTTATATCCCAGTCAGAAGGTGAGAGTGGTGTTACCAAGAAGGGTCAGTTGGAATCAGGATGCAGAGGTACAAATGTAAAAAATGTAATCAACTGGATTAGAGCAAGGAGACAGGCATAAGAGGTGGGAAATGGGGGGAGAACCCTATAATGTTATAAGAATCCTATGTCCCTGTTCAGCCCTGGGAGGTTCATTGTCCCAACAAACATTCATCTGGGACATCAATGGGAAAGAGGTTTACTTTGGAGAACACTCAGAGAAGTTGGTTGTGCTGGTCTAGAACTAACCCACATTATACATCTCTTGACTCTCATTAGCGAACCACATTTCCTAGATTACTGTCTCAGCTGCCCTGACCTTACAACAGCTATGCAAACCCTGCCCAGTTTTCACAGAATCTGACTGCTTCTCTAAATGTCACTGACAGCTGGCGAAGTCTTTGTCTGCTTTGAGCACTGAGTTGGATAATGCCCTTAGGAACTGGCCGACCTACCCACAGAGCCCTTCGGGGTTCCCACCAGTTGGGAATCCCGAATCATCCAGTTAGTTTTGAGCCCTTTTCAGGTGTGACATTTCTGGTCCTCCTATAGGGATGCCAACCTCCAGGTGGGACATGGGGATCCCCTAGAATGACAGCTCATCTCCAGACTACAGAGATCAGTTCTCCTGGAGAAAATGAGTGCTTTGGAGAGTAGACTGTATGACATTGTACCCACTAAGGTCCCTCTCCTCCCCAGGCTCCATCTTCAAGTCCCCAGGAGTTTCCCAACCTGGATCTGGCAACCCTTTCCCCCCATCCTCCACTGGTGGCTAGAGGGAGTCTGGCCTATCCTCCAGTTTCATCTACTGGGAGAACACACTATGCACAATCCTCTTGGTATGCAGAATCGCCACACTGTATGAAAAGGAGAACTCACATATTTTGCAACTTTGGTGTGCATGAACATGTACCCTTAAATATCCAGGTTTGGGGTAGAGTGTACTTAGGCTGGAAGACAAATGCCTTGACCATTCTACATAAAACAGCAGTCACCATACCAAGAGGATCATACGCAGCACAGTCTCCAGGTATATGAAATATGTTTCTGGCTCTCTCCTAGTAAATGGGCATGCCCAGAAATTTAGCATCGCAATGCATTTTCCCAGCTGACCTCAAACCTTTGCTAAAATTAGGTGGACCTCTGTGTCAATGTCAAATCAAAAACAAAAACCAATCAATATTAATAGTCACTTAAAGGGAGTTAAGCAAAGTCAATTAAGCTAGGAGGACAGCTTGTTTCTTTCCACAGGCCATCTTTATCAATTTAGTTCAAATTTAAATGCCGGATGCAGTGGTTACCTCTCAATAAAGATATTGATTTTTGTGTCACTCAGAAAACATATTGCATTTTTTTAAAAAAAAATTAGGTAAGATGGGAAGCCTGTCAAACATAAGATGTTAATTTCCACCTTACCTCTGGGTGTTAAAAATTCTTAATTAGATCTCCACTGTTCACAGTCTAAAATGTTTTATTTATAATGGATAGTCTCTTTTGCTGTTTTCTTTGCAAAACTGGGAGGGGGGGAATGAGCAAGGGAAGGAAACAGGGAAGGGCTGCAGCTCAGTAGCAGAGCATCTGCTTTGCATGCAGAAGTTGCAGAGTCCAAGACAGAGTCCTTTGCATCTCCAGGTGAAGGTTCTCAGATGCTGGGAAAGACCTTATACGTGCAGTTGCCAATCGGAGCAGACAATACTAAATTAGCTGGACTAAAAGTTAAATTTGAGATAAGGCAGCTCAAAGGGGAGGGACTGTGGCTCAGTGGTACAGTGTCTGCTTGGTATCCCAGGTTCAATCCCGGGCATCACCAGCTGAAAGGACCAGGTGTCACAGGCAATGTGAAAGACCTGAGCCTGACACCATGGAGAACCACTGCCCATCTTCGTAGACAATACTGACTTTGATGGACCAAGGGTCTGATTCAGTATGAGGCAGCTTCATATGTCCAAATGCTTATTGCCTGTCCAGTTATCTCCCCTACAGGTTTGTAGCTGTTCCGCCAGGCCTTCAATTGAGGCAGTGGACGTCCAATCACGTGGCCTCCTATGCAAAGCAGCCTTATTATATTTGCCCATGATTACCATCTATCCAGCTGCTGGGGCTGATATAGGAATGCATGTCACCATTTTAGTTAACCTCATTTTAATTTAAATCTGTTTAAATCGAATGTTTTAATATTTCACAATGAACTGAAATGTTGACGAAATTTCGATGTTACCCACCCTGAGCCCACTTGTGGGAGGGGTGGGATACAAATGCAATAAAATAGGGGGGGGGATAGAAAGGGAAAGTCATCAAGACTTGTAAAATTTCTGTGATATATTTATTTACAGTTACACATTGACAAGGTTGGAGGCAATCTGGAGCCAGTTTGTAAAGCAATATCTGTTTGCCCAAAAGCAAGCTGTGTACCCTTGGACCACTCCATTAAAAAAAAAAAATTCTTCTGCATCATTTGTGTACGTAAGTACTGTCAAGTTGCAACACACTTACAGCAACCCCAGCCAAGGGGGTTTTGAGACAAGTAAGAAACTAGACGTGGTTTGCCATGGCCTTCCTCTGCGGACTCTTCTTTGGTGGTCTTCCATCCGAGTACAGACTCTGCTTAGCTTCTGAGATTTGACAAGACAAGGCTACACCACACTGCCTTCTGCATCCTTTGCTAGCCACATCTCGACAGCTGGCATTTCTGCCTTGCCACATACATAGTCAGTACCAGGGTCTCAATATCCAACGTGTTCCATTGCTAGTAGTAGTATTTGCCCTGACCTGGACGGGCCAGGCTAGCCTGATCTCATCAGATCTCGGAAGCTGAGCAAGGTCAGCCCTGATTAGCACCTGGATGGGAAACTGCCAAGGAAGTTGAGGGTTGCTAGGCAGAGGCAGGCAAGGGCAAACCACCTCGGCTTGTCTCATGCCTTGAAAACCCTACAGGGTTGCCATAAGTCGGCTGTGACTTGACGGCACTTTCCACCACTGCTGCCTATTAAAAACCATCCATTTCAAATAGCATCAGAAACATCAGCGCATCCTTAGAGCCCACCAGCAATCCATTCTTCTGTAAATGACCACACCTCTCTTCTCTGGATACAAAACCATCGCATTTCCATCACAGAAATCCATGTGCAGGTTAGCATATATTGTGCTGATTTCCATCATCTATTTTTGGTACATTTCCCGAGAAAGAACATAGGTTCCTTTTCCCCCTCCCCCTTGGCACAAAGTTCCACTGGCACAAAAAAATTTTTTGTAAAATGTTTATGAGCCACGGCTTCTGTTGTAAAATCTGTGCATTACAGAAGAATGCATGATTTTCACATCGACAAGCTAAGCCAGTGTTTCCCAAAGACTTGGATACCCGAGGTACTGTTTTATTTCTGGATTAACTGGAGACCAGTCTCACCCTTCCAGGGAGTTTGTATCTGGAAAACCACATGGCCAGTGAGGTTCATCAGACTTTACATAAACATTAATGGGGTCTGAACTAGTGGTGACTGGCCAGGAATGAGATCATGGGATCAAGGTGGATGTGTGTATGAAGTGCAGTCAAGATGCTTGGTTGCCAAAGCTCTTATAGCTTCATGTTGGAAAAAAGAATCCCTCCCTAGCATACAACAATGGTGTACCAAACTTTGGGAATATTGCACATTAGGTAAGATTTCAACTAACATATTTAGCCACAAAAATAGCACAAATCAAACAGGTTTAATAGAGAAATGGTACCCATTATTCAGCAATTTCTGGACCAACTTAACTGATTATATCTTGACATTTTAGAATAGCTACCTCCAGGGGTCTTTTCATAGAAAAAGAGCTGCAGGAGCTCTTAGCATATGGTATGCTAATGAGCTACTAGGCTATTAGCATATGCCACACCCACTGACATCACCAGAAGTGATGTCAGAAGGGGAAGCAAAAGGGGGGGAGGCATCTTCAAAAGCCTCCCCATCCCTTCCCTTCCCCAGCTGGCCTGGGTGGGGCAGTGAAGAGAGAAGGGGTTTAAAGTTTAAACCCCTTCTCACTAGAGTTGGGCCACAGAAGGAGGAAAGAGGGAAGGAAAGAGAGAGAGTAGAGAGAGAAGAGCGAAAGAAAGCGAAGGAAAGAGAAGGAAAGAAGGAGGAAAGAAAGAGAGAGAAGGGAAGAAGGAAGGAAACAGGGAAAGGAGAGAAAAAGAGAAGAGAAGAAGGTGGGAAAGAGGAAAAGGAGAGAAGGAAAGGAGGGAATGAAAGAAATTTGGTGGCAGTTCGGCCCTGTTATATCCTATGGGCCATTGAAGTCAATGGTGAAAACATAGGGTATATTCTGGGGGCTGGAGAGGAAGAGATTTGAGGAAGAGCCTCCAAACTCACAGAGTAGCTGTTGGAGCCTCTCCCCAAGATACCCACCAAGTTTCAAGAACATTTGACCAGGGGGTCTAATTCTATGGGCTCCAAAACAGGTTGCCCCCATCCCCTCCATTGTTCTCTATGGTGGGGGAAAAGTTACTTTTTCTCCGCGGTACTGTTAGTAGCTCTGGGGGGAGGGGTTTGAGGGAGAGGCTCCAACTTTTCAGGTAGCTTCAGGAGCCTCTCCCCACATAAACCCCCATGTCCCGAAACAATTGGACCAGTAGGCCCAATTCTACAGGCACCCAAAGAGGTTACCCCCATTACCTCCATTGTTTCCAATGGGGAAACCCAGCCAGCAGCACTTAAGGCAGGCAAGCAGGCAGCCACCCAGCAGTCAGACTCTCTCAGAGAATCTCAGGGAAAGTGAACTGTCTTGGGAGGTGCTTGTTTGCCATGAGAACAAGTGGTACACTCCAGAACAAGTGGCACTGTGACAGTGCAAGCATGCCACAGTGCCACACAGAAACCCTAAAGGATCAAAAGGAACAACATTTATATAGACCACTCACACCACACACACCTCAGAAAATAATATTTATAGCACTGGGAAAAATGCAGAAAAATGGATCCTATGACTGTTAGGTGGTTGACAGATTGTATCCAAAGAGTGCTTGTGAATGGTTCCTCATCCTTTTGGAGAGGAGTGACAAGCAAAGTGTCTCAGGGATCTGTCCTGAGACCTGTTTTGTTCAATATCTTTATCAATGATTTGGATGAAGTAATAGAGGGAATGTTTATTAGATTTGCAGATGATACTCAGGGGTCTTTTCGGGGGGAGCGCACCGGAGCACAGCTCCGGGAGCTCAGGAGCCAAGCCCCGCTCCCAGCCGGCGTCCTGGAGAGTCTTTCAGGCAGCTGAATGTCAATTTCAGCTCCATTATATCCTATGGGCCATTGAAGTCAATGGTGAAAACATAGGGTATATTCTAGGGGCTGGAGGGAGGGGTTTGAGGGAGAGGCTCGAAACTCACAGGATAGCTGATGGAGCCTCTCCCCAAGATACCCACCAAGTTTCAAGAACATTGGACCAGGGGGTCCAATTCTATGGGCCCCTAAACAGGTTGCCCCTATTCCCTCCATTGTTCTCTATGGTGGGAAAAAAGTAAGCCCCCAGAATATACCCTATGTTTTCACCATTGACTTCAATGGACCATAGGGTATAATGGGGCTGAATTGCCACTGAATTTCTTTCATTCCCTCCTTTCCTTCTTTCTTTTTCCTCTTTCCCTCATTCTTCTCTTCTTTCTTTCTTTCTTTCTTTCTTTCTTTCTTTCTTTCTTTCTTTCTTTCTTTCTTTCTTTCTTTCTTTCTTTCTTTCTTCTCTCTCTCTCTCTCTCTCTCTCTCTCTCTTTCTTTCTTTCTTTCCCACCTTCTTCTCTTCTCTTTTTCCTCCTTTCCCTGTTTCCCTCCTTCTTCCCTCTCTTTCTTTCCCTCTTTCCTTCCTTCTTTCCTTCTCTCTACTCTCTCTCTTTCCTTCCCTCTTTCCTCCTTCTGTGGCCCAACTCTCATGAGAAGGAGTTTAAACTTTAAACCCCTTCTCTCTTAGCTCCCCCACCCAGACCAGCTGGGGAAGGGAAGGGGAGGCTTTTGAAGATGCTTCCCCCTTTTGCTTCCCCTTCTGACATCACTTCTGGTGATGTCATGGGGCGTGGCATATGCTAATAGCCTAATAGCTCATTAGCATACCATATGCTAATGAGCTCCTGCAGCTGTTCTTCTACGAAAAGACCCCTGATGATACTAAATTGGGAGGAGTAGCAAATATGGTAGAAGACAGGGTCAGGATACAGGATGATCTTGACAGACTAGAAGCCTGGGCTAAAACAAATAAAATGAATTTCATCAGGGATAAATGTAAAGTTCTGCATTTAGTTAGGAAAAATCAGATGCATAATTACAGGATGGGGGAGATTTGACTTGGCAGTAGTATGTGTGAAAAGCATCTAGGGATCTTAGTAGACTATACACTGAACATGAGTCAGCAGTGTGATGCGGTGGCTAAAAAGGCAAATGCGATTTTTGGCTGTATCAACCAAAGTATAGTGTCCAGATCATGCAAAGTGATGGTATTGCTTTACTCTGCTCTGGTTAGACCTCACCTAGAGTACTGTGTTCAGTTTTGGACACCACAGTTTAAGAAGACAAGCTGGAACGTGTGCAGAGGAGAGTAACGAAGATGGTGAGGGGTCTGGAGACCAAGTATCACTTTACTCTGCTCTGGTTAGACCTCACCTAGAGTATTGTGTTCAGTTTTGGGCACCACAATTTAAGAAAGACACAGGAAAGCTGGAACGTGTCCACAGGAGGGCAACAAAGATGGTGAGGGGTCTGGAGTCCAAGTCCTATGAGGAAAGGCTAAAGGAGCTGGGTATGTTTAGCCTGGAAAGGAGATGACTGAGCGGTGATATGATAACCTTCTTCAAGTACTTGAAGGGCTGTCATAAAGAGGATGGTGCAGAGTTGTTTTCTGTTGTCTCAGAAGGTCGGACCAGAACCAATGGGTTGAAATTAAATCAAGAGAGTTTTTGGCTAAGCATCAGGAAGAACTTCCTAGCAGAGTGGTTCCTCAGTGGAACAGGCTTCCTTGGGAGGTGGTGGGCTCTCATTCTTTGGAGGTTTTCAAACAGAGGCTAGATGCCCAGAGAGATGCTGATTGCCACTTGGGGTCAGGAAGCAATTTTCTCCAGGCCTGTTTGGCCAGAGATCCTGGAGGGTGGGGGGTTGGAGGACATGAAACAGTGGTCACTGGGTGTGTGTGGGAGATGTATTTGTGAATTTCCTGCATTGTGCAGGAGCTTGGACTAGATGACCCTGGAGGTCCCCTTCTAGCCCTATGACTCTATGATTCTGTGATGTTGCCGTCATTTAAACATGTTATGTCCGCTGACCGCCACTAGGCACCAGCGATATGCAACTGGAGCTTGGCTCCAAAGAACAATAGGGACTAGGATCCCGAGCCTCCCAGTTAGCACCTATAGGAACTGTGGCGGGAAACCCTCCAACGGGACCTGTGGGTGTGCCTCGGGGACTGTATATAGTTGGCCGTTTTGGCCGGTTGTGTTGTGTACCAGTACACTATAAGCTGTTAATCACGAAGCGTCTGTCTTCTCTACACATTGAACCCAGTACACAACAAAACCCTAAAATGCAGTCACGGGGGCGCAATTTGGACCAGCAGCAAGAGAAGGGAGCATTGCCTACTCTGGACTGTGGAATTCCTGGAGATTTGGGGGGTGGAGCCTGGAGAGGGTGGGGTATGAGGAGGGGAAAAAGCCTCAGTGGGGCATAACGCCATAGAGTCCACCTTCCAAAGCAGCCATTTTCTCCAGGGGAACTGATCCTTTTTCCACCCAGAGACCAGTTGCAATTCCAGGATACCTCCCTCCACCACCTGAGGGCTGGCAACCCTATATGTCACCTTCCCTCTGGGCCTTTCCCCACTGTGGTTTGCCCAGTGGGAGAGAGAGAGAGAGAAAAAAACAACCAGGTTCCTTTAACGATAAGAATCAACCAAAATATTACGTTTCAACAAACACTGTATCAATGGGACCCTCGTAATTCAAAAACACCCCAGCCTAGAAAACGCTCAATCAGATTTTCCAAAGCTGGCTTTGACCTTGTAAATAGGTACATCTTTTTTTTTTTTTCCTTCATCCTTGCAGTTTTCATCCTACCCCGAACCCCAACTCTTCTATTATCTCTTGTGCTGCAAGACTCTTCAAAATATGCAGACCTATAGAGGGAAACAGACTTGCTTTGAATAATACAGAAAGTCAAAGAGGTGAAGGCTGGATGGAAGGCTGGATCTGTGAGATGTTCCCCACCACCACCACCACGGATAATGATTCAGATGAACCCAAATAACAAAATTATTTTTTGCCGCACATTAACAGCAACCGTCTTCACCTCTTGAACCGCTCTGCTTTTCACACTGCAAATGCGCTGAAAATGGGACAGAAAGAACATTCTTTATTTCTCATTAACCACATAACTGCCTTGCTGGGGGAAGAGAAAGGAAACGAAAATCTCACCAGAATCTATTTTGCTTCTTTATTCATGGCTTCCCAGAAGGGTGGGGCACTCGGCTGACTGCCACCATCACGGGGCCCTCTAAGATTCTGTTCTTGGGTACATGTGTAGCGTTGTCATCACCCCAATGGGGCAGGGGTTCCCCCGATTTCGGGGCCCCATATCCACCAACAGCCAGGTGGCAGGTGGGGGGAGCCCTGCCCTCAAAGAGCCTCGTCCTACTCAATGTGCCTGGCGTGATGACATCACCCAGAAGTGACGTCATCACACCGGGCACATCGCATGGAGGATGCTCCAGCATTTGGGCAAAAACTCTACGGTGACCATAAATTTTTCTGCCCAATGCTAGAGCATCCCACCCGATGTGCCCAGAGTGATGACATCACCTCCATGTGATGTCATCATGGTGCACATGCTTTACACGTGCGCCAGAAGACTCTGCCACCTCTCCATTCAACCTACTCAGGGTGGCTTGCAAAATAAAACAGAATCAAAACATCAAACGTACATACGTATGTGCCAGCAAGTCACAACCGACTTATGGCAGCCCTAGCAAGGGGCTTCCAAGGCAAACGCCGCCATTGGCTAGGACATATACCAGCACTTTATAAGTTTATAAGATTATGAATGGGATTGAGCAGGTTGAGAAAGAAGTACTTTTCTCCCTTTCTCACAATACAAGAACTCGTGGGCACTCTATGAAATTGCTGAGCAGTCGGGTTAGAACAGATAAAGGGAAATACTTCTTCACCCAAAGAGTGATTAACATATGGAATTCACTGCCACAGGAGGTGGTGGCAGCTGCAAGCATGGTCAGTTTCAAGAGGAAATTAGATAAACATATGGAGCAGAAGTCCACCAGTGGCTATTAGCCACAGGGTATAGATGGGAACTCTCAGTCTGGGGCAGGTGATGCACTCTATTCTTGTTGCTGGAGGGGTCAGCAGTGGGAGGGCTTCTGGTGCCCTGGCCCCACTGCTGGACCTCCTGATGCCACCTGGTAATTTTGGCCGCTGTGTGACAGAGTGTTGGACTAGATGGGCCATTGGCCTGATTCAACATTGGCTTCTCTTATGTTCTTATGTTCCTGGAGCAGGACTGGACGCCTCCGCCAGCAGCCAAGTAAGACCTGGCAACCCTATGCATGTGTGAATGGAGAAAGTATGATCTGGGTTTCATTCAGTTATTCACTTGGAAAAATCTTCTGCCACCTCTCCATTCAACCTACTCAGGGTGGCTTGCAAAATAAAACAGAATCAAAACATCAAACGTACATACGTATGTGCCAGCAAGTCACAACCGACTTATGGCAGCCCTAGCAAGGGGCTTCCAAGGCAAACGCCGCCATTGGCTAGGACATATACCAGCACTTTATGATATGTTTTCTTCTGTATTGTTGTGATTTTACTTAAGTACGGTGTTTTAACTGTTTTAACATATCGTCTGTAAGCCGCCCTGAGCCTGCCTTGGCGGGGAGGGTGGGGTACAAATTAGATGACTAAATAAATAGTAAATAAATAAATGATTACGCAGAGGTGGTTTTGCCATCATCTTCCTTTGCAGAGTCTCCGTTGGTGGTCTCCCACCTAAGTGCCAACCCTGCTTAGCTTCTGCGATCCGGTAATATCGAGCTACACCATGCCGTCGTTCCTCCTAAGACTCTAAGATGATGCTAAGAATTAAAAACCCAGCGAGCAGTGTTCCCTCTAAGCTGAGTTAGTGTGAGTTGGCTCACAGTTTTTTAGCCTCCGGCTCACACATTTTTGTCTTATCTCAGGAAGGATGGCTCCAGAGCAAAATAATTTATGCAGTAGCCAGATCGCTCGCTCACAACTTAAATGCTAGTAGTTCACAAAGTAGAATTTTCGCTCACCAGATTCCACAGCTTAGAGGGAGCATAAAAAAAAAACCATCAGGCACTGGGCAGCTTAAAAGGAGTTTCACCAAACAGTTCAGACTAGAAGGAAACCATAAAAATGTCGAATGATCAACCCCTATCCTGGATCAAAGGCTTGCCGGATGGCTCCACTTGATTCCCCAGTAAGAGTTCCACTCACAAGTCCACTTTAAAGCTCAAACATTTTTATTTAACTCCTCATGGATTAAAAGTTCACAGACTTATGATCTAGCTGAGAATGCATGAGAACGTCCATCTTCAGTGTTAAGGGTCCATTGGTGTTATTTAGGGGTGAAAAGAGATGATTTTTCTATACGTCTTGTGGCTGCTGAAGATTTCTAACCAAGGCACAGAAGAGCGCAAGAAACCCTATTTTGTGCATCTAAACTTGAGCCAATAGAGTGAGCTAATATAGAACACATGACCTACAAAGACATTTAAACTACATCTCCCAGAAATCTCAGGTATAAAGATACAGAACTATTTACTGATCTATATTACTGTCTTGCTAGAATCTGCTAGGGGCAGCACAACCCCTGAATTAAAAGCTTGGGTAAAAGGAAACATTTTAACCTGGTACCTAGGGTAGGGTAGGTGCCAGATGAGGCTTAAAGGAGAGGGCATTCCACAGGTGAGGTGCCACCACTAGAAAAGCCCTGTCTCTGGTCAGCATCCAACCTCACATCTGAGGAAAGCAGGGCTTCTGAGGAAGATCTTGACTCATGGGCTGGTCCATATGAGAGGTGACAGTCCTTCAAGTACAAAGGGCAACTTTGGAAGTAAAACACAAGAGCCCTGAGTTCAAATTTCTATTATAAGGGCTTCTTCACACATGAAATTTGTCCTCCTATTAGAAGAGTTTAACAAAGTACTATTGTATGGAGATCATTCAAACATTTTGTTGGATGTCCATTTATTGGAAGATTGCAGGCCTTTCATTCAGCCCTGCCTACATCACTAGGCTTTTACGGGAGGCACCCCAAGCTCCTTGGAGGAAGGGCAGAACAAAAATGTAGTAGACTTCCTTTGTCCTGAACTAGATGGCCTGAGCTAGCCTGATCTTGTCAGATCTTGAAAGCTAAGTAGGGTCAGCCCTGGCTAGTATTTGGATGGGAGACCACCAAGGAAGCCCAAGGTTGCTATGCAGAGGCAGGGAATGGCAAACCACCCCTGAATATCTCTTGCCTTGAAAACCCCATGAGGGGTTGCCATGAGTTGGCTACAAATTTGCCACGAGTTGGCTACGATACACACACATTTAAGGTTGCCAGACCCAGGTTGGAAAATGTCTGGGGATTTTGGGGGTGCCGCCTAAGGAGGACCGGGTTTGAGGGCGAGAGGGGCTTCAACCCATAGAGTCCACCTTCCAAAGCAGCCATTTTCTCCAGGTGAATTGCTCTCTATCGCCTGGATTTCAGTTCTAATCTCAGGAGATCTCCAATCTCAGGAGATCTGTGCGTAGGGCTGCCACCACCTGGAGGCTGGTGACCCTACCAGACTCCCCTTGATTCCAGAAAGGCAATGTTTAAAATGTTTTTGCAACACTCTAAAAATCAGGAGAAGCCTCATAACCCAGTTCAATGGAGGCGCAAGGCCTGGAAACAAATGCCCCCCTATCAACAAGCACCGTGTTTCTGCATGCCTCTGTTGAGCTAGGCTCACAGCCACACGCTGCTGTCTGGGAAGCCGCACGCAGGCCCATCCCGCCTTGGTAAGCGTTCAAGTCTTGCTGTTCCTGACAGTTCTGAGCATCATTTTGAAGAGGTAACTAAAATAGACAGCTTCCCAAGTACGCCGCACACCATCTGCCTGTCTTTGCTCTCGCTTGCCGCTGCGCCAGATCTCTAGGAGTCGTCGCAGTGGGAGATTTCAGGGGTGGGGAGGGAGACAGAAAGCATCCTTTATGGACACTGCTTTTGGATGACTCTGGCCCCTCTCCAGCAACGTCTGACTCGGTACACGCCGCAGCGCGTCCGGCCTTTTGTCAACTAATAATCCATCTAACGAGAGTGGAGGCCAAGGCACAGAACAAAAATAAGCCCTTATTGGTTTCTTGCGGCGAGGGGAAATATGTTCTCTCTCTCTCTCTCTCTCTCTCTCCCTCTCTCTCTCTCTCTCTCTCTCTCTCTCCACTCCCCCCCCTTTCCCAGGCGATTTTAGAACAGGGCAACTCCCCTACACTGTTTGACACTTGCTGACATTTCAAACCTCGGCTTGGAAATTCCTCTTGACAGATTTCCAGTTTGAATTAGCAGCAAGAATCGGAGAGGAGGCCTGTTTGCAAAGAGACAGGCTATAACAAGGTGCTGTCCCCGAATTCTTTCTTTCACAGGCTTTTTTTTTGGCCTGGAATTCAGCAAAAGGGACTTAGAATACTCCACCACCACCACCCAAAAAAAACAACCCTCTCCAGCACTCTAAGTCATAGAACAGTCTACAGCATACATGAAAGTATGCAAAGAACCCCAGCAGCTTTTGGGGAAAACAGTGCCAATCGACAGGGACGTGGGTGGGACAAACAGAGCGACGGGGCTGTTATTTCACAAGCTATCCTCCCGCCTGTACCTTTCTCCACCTGCCTAGAGCAGGCACAAGTGCACGGAGGGGAGCATCTAACAAGCCAGACTGTTCACTTCTCGTTATGTCTTTCGGAAACAGCGGAACATTTGATTGCTCTAATGAGCAGGCACCGAACAGAAGCACTGGCGAGGAGGAGGAAGAAAGGGAAGGAACACAGAAAGGCATCTTTCACAACAGATTACCTGGAGGACACTAGATTGGCCCGAGTCTCCGTCACAAAATATATCTGGAGAGGAAAATAAAATGTGGGCTCCAGACTGCACGAGTCCCGGAGTTGAAGACATAAACCCACGGAGCTGCCTTACACTGAATCAGACCACTTGTCTGTCAAAGTCAGTACTGTAAGCTCCTCATGTCCCCAATGCGGTGCCTGAGGCTACCACGGCATCCACCATCTTGTGCTCGCCACGCGCTTTTAGGAAGTGGGCAGGGCCATAGGGGCCGTTTTCCCAGCAAGAATTCTGATTGGCTGTGCAGATTTTTCAAAAATGTCGTTTCGGCAGCAGCTGCCTCCACAGCGAAAGGGAACTTCGCCGTGTGGCTAAAGGTAAACAGCCTCCTACAGCAGCCCTTCTGTGGCAGCCATTTTGTAGCTGCATCCATCAAATTGTGTCAGAATCCCAAAGACCCCCACAGGCTCAGAGAGGTTGGGGAGCCCTGGTCTACTCCGGCTGGCAGCGGCTCTCCAGGGTCTCAGCTGGAGGTTTTTCACATCACCTGGACTTTTCAACTGGAGATGCTGGGGGCTGGACCTGGGACCTTCTACATGCCCAGCAGACGCTTTATCACTGAGCCATGGCCCCTTCCAAAGTCCACTGGAATCCATTTCAGGGAGGGGCTGTGGCTCGGTGACTGAGTATCTGCTTGGCATGCAGAAAATCCTGGGTTCAATCCCCAGCATCTCCAGTTAGGTTCTGGTAACAGGTGATGTGAAGGAACCTCTCTGCCTGAGTCCCAGGAGAGCCACAGCCAGTCAGAGTGGACAATTCTGGCCTTGATGGATCAAGTGTCTAATTCAGTATAAGGCAGCTTCATGGGTTCATTGGGGCCTAGGCTGTTTCAGCCTAAACCACATCACTTTGTGTTCTGCTGCCAAGGGAAGTACCAGTTGGGCATCTTCCATTCAACCAGTGCAGGACATCCTTTCAAAGAGGCAGGGCTTAAGGACTGCCCTGTCTCCCCACCACCACCACAGGAGAGAAGCGGGGACTTAATAGGGGTTGCTCCATTTTCCCTGCTACCACGAGCCTTGGCAGAGCCAGAGAACAGGGTCATCACAATAAACATCTTTGCAGTTCAGCCTAGGGTACAGAGCTGGCCAGCATGACATGAAGCCCAATGTAGTCTGCCAGGTATTTAACAACCAACCCACCTGTTTTTGTAGCTTTCAGTCAAGGTCATGGAACTCACTGTTTTCGTCTTCTGCCTCCCCTTCCAGAACACTATTGGCTGTCTGGGGCTGTGACCTGCAGCTGTCATCACGGCCTGTGTTTCACTAATGGTGGATGAGCAGACAGGAGATCTTGTCAACAGTTCAAGATGGGTAGCCGTGTTTGTCTGTATCTGAAGAAAAACGTTTGCAATAAAGAAGGCCAACACTATGCTGGGGATTATTAGGAAGGGAATTGATAACAAATCAGCCAGTATCATCATGCCCCTGTATAAATCATTGGTGCGACCTCATTTGGAATACTGTGTACAGTTCTGGTCACCACATCTCAAAAAGGATATTATAGCATTGGAAAAAGTGCAGAGAAGGGCAACTAGAATGATAAAAGGGTTGGAACACCTTCCCTATGAAGAAAGGTTAAAATGCTTGGGGCTCTTCAGCTTGGAGAAACGACGGCTGAGAGGTGACATGATCGAGGTTTATAAGATTATGAATGGGATTGAGCAGGTTGAGAAAGAAGTACTTTTCTCCCTTTCTCACAATACAAGAACTCGTGGGCACTCTATGAAATTGCTGAGCAGTCGGGTTAGAACAGATAAAAGGAAATACTTCTTCACCCAAAGAGTGATTAACATATGGAATTCACTGCCACAGGTGGTCGTGGCAGCTGCAAGCATGGACAGTTTCAAGAGGAAATTAGATAAACATATGGAGCAGAAGTCCACCAGTGGCTATTAGCCACAGGGTATAGATGGGAACTCTCAGTCTGGGGCAGGTGATGCACTCTATTCTTGGTGCTGGAGGGGGCAGCAGTGGGAAGGCTTCTAGTGTCCTGGCCCCACTGCTGGACCTCCTGATGGCACCTGGTATATTTTGGCCGCTGTGTGACAGAGTTTTGGACTAGATGGGCCATTGGCCTGATTCAACATTGGCTTCTCTTATGTTCTTATGTTCTTATGTTCACACCAGCAGCTGCATGTGGAGGATTGGAAGTGAGCAGTGACTCATAAAAGCTCATACCCTGCCACAACTGTTGTCAGTCTTTAAGGTGCTGCTGGACTCTTGCTATGGTCAACAGGGTTAACAGTTATCTTGTAAGCATCCGTTGCAATCCAAACCTACCAATAACAGGCTCAAGACATCAGGGTCCTCCATCTTCTGCTGAAGTGTACATCCAGTTAGGTGGATGTTTTTATTATTCACAGCAGAAAGGGGGAAGGAGAGATATTTTAAAGAGAGCCCGGCTTAAAACAAGATCCAATAAAAAGTGTAAGTAGTTCCCTTGGTGGCTGAAGGCCAGTGCCAACTATTGTTAGGCCCCGGTCACACAGAACATTTGCCCTGGAGAAGGCATGAATGTCATGCAGATTTTCACGGCACGATCACATAGCAACATCTGGGAAGCGTAGCGAACCCGTGGCCAACCCAAGGCTTCCCCACGAAGATGCGGAGTAAAAAACTACTGCAGAAAGCACACTAGTTTCCGGAAACCGCAGGGCAGCAGCAGGCATCCAATTGCAGGTGTGCTTGAATTCCATGGCATCCAGCACCCATCCATGTCCCATCGCAAACCGGATGGTTTTTTTTTAAGTCTCTACAGGATGCACACCAACGCCCAACAGCGCATGTGTACATACATGACACCGACAGCAGCCCCGCCCCCCGGAACGGCACATGCACACAAGAAAAGAAACCGACAGCAGCGCCGCCTGTGTGGTCACGCCACACCGCTTCTTTGCCATGCTTCAGCATCGCCATGTGATCGGCGGCTAACAGCCGAAGCATGGCAACCCCATGGACCACATTACGCCAGGCCCTCCTGTCTTCCGTCATGCTCCAGAGTTTGCTTAATTTCATTTTAAGGAAACTATTTGTTGTCTAATACTTTTGTACAGGTGTTTTTGGGTTTTTTTGTGGCTTGCATACTTGCATAATCTGTACATCCATTGGCGGATGATTATTACCACCTGGAGGCTGGCAACCCTAGCTTCACGTCTGAAACCACTAATTGTGCTGCGTGCTTCTTCAGTGTCACTTGTCTGCCATTGCCCCAAAGAAGTGGAGAAACACTTTCATGCATTTTGTGTTTTTTCATGATTCACCGTCAATTTTAACAGGAAATGAAACATTTCACATGAAACTCTTGCCAGTTTCCTGAAGTCCTGCTCGGGTAGTATAAACACACCTGTAAATACAAAGAGGTAATGTGGCTGGGCAGCACAAAGGAATAGCTGCCGTAACTAGCAAACAAATGACAACATCGAAGTTTAATTCTGCCATAAATCACGGAATTCGGGACAGCGACAGACAAACAGAGGTTAAGAGGAAATACATATGGCCAGTCCTAATTCTGTGGAAAGACAGCTGTGTCCCGCTGTTGCCAGGGTCTGTACGGCTCTCATTCACAAACCAAAAGGAAAACAGCCAGCACGAAAAACAGACCTCAACACACACTCACAGTACAGCCTCGAGGCGAACGTTTGTGTGCTGCTGAGAGACAACAGAGCTGGGGAAATAAGTCACTCCCAAATGTGCAGAGTCACATTCAGCAATGTTTACTGGGACCACAGGACTACAAGAGGCAATCACTGACTGTGGGCGTCCCAGCAGCTGGAAGACCTTCAGGATGTCACTACTTTACAGGCAAAGAGAAAGCACAAGAGGACATAACAAGACAAGCAGTTGGAACAGCTCCCCCTAGAGTTCAAATGGATTAACACACCCTGTGACAATGGAGGCACTAGTTGAAATGCTTCTATACTGAGGAGCAATGCTAAGAATAAAGGGTATAAATTAGGGTCTACAACTGCAGGTTCAGAAATACCTGAGGATTTGAGGGTGGAGCCTGGGACAGTGGAGTTTAGGGAGCGGAGAGACTTTGGTAGGGCATAAATGCCACGTTCTCCAGCTTCCAAAGCAGCCGTTTTCTCAAGGAGAAGTGGACTAGATGTTTTAAATAAATAAATAAGTAATTTGTGTAGTCTGGAGATCATACATAATTCCAAGATATCGCCGGCCCCCACTCGGAGACTGGCAGCCTGAGTATAAACACGTGCCTCTGACATGGCAACACAGCCCACACATCACCATTTTCTGACAACTGCTGTTACCCCTAAAAACTTTCCCTGATGATAACCAGGGCTCTTTTTGTAGCATGAACTCCTTTGCATATTAGACAACCCACCCCTAATGTAGCCAATCCTCCAAGAGCTTACAGAGCTCTTCTTACAGGGGCTACTGTAAGCTCTTGGGGGATTGGCTACATTAGGGGTGTGTCGCCTAATATGCAAAGGAGTTCCTGCTACAAAAAGAGCCCTGATGATAACAATATGAACCCATGAAACACACAAAGCTGCCTTATACTGCATCAGACCCTTGGTCCATCAAGTCCAGTACAGTCTACTCAGACTGGCGGTGGCTCTCTAAGGTCTCAGGCAGAGGTCTTTCACATCACCTACTATCTGAACCCAGGTCCATAGCTACAGTGAGGCGTCTTGGGGCCTGGCCCCCCAACTTACTGCCAAGGCCCCCCCCCCGACTTCCCACCCAGCCCAGGCCTGGTGACTTCCATTTTTTAATTTTATTTGTGGTGCTCCCTTGGGGTGTGTGCAGGCCCCCCCAATTTAAAAAATCCTGGCTACAGGCCTGCCTGAACCTCTTATCTGGAGATACTGGGGATTGAATCTGGGTCCTGGGACCTTCTGCATGTCAAGCAGATGCTCTGCCACTGAGCCACGGCTGAAAGTGGAAGCAGGCATAGACTCCTGGACCACTCTGCAAACAGTGGAGTTGGCTGTCAATGTCACAGCCTCCTGGTCTTGAAACAGAAACCTCTGAGCCAGGAAATTCCTGGAGTTCTGAGGGTAAAACCTGGGGAGAGTAGAGTTTGCGGGGGGAATTCATCAGGGATGTGATGCCATTAGACTTGGCAGCCCTCAGGTCCGAGTGGAAGAGTCCCCCAATTTCAGGGGCTTCTCCCTGCTCTGAGCCAGCTGGCCAGTGGGGGAAACCCTGGCACTAAACAGGGACATTGTCACATGACGTAACCAACATGATGATATCACCCAGAAGCAACATCATCATGTCAGGATGTCATGTAGGGATGCTCTGGTATTTGGACAAACTCTATGGTTTGAAGGTGAAAAAACCATAGAGTTTTGCCCAAATACAAGAGTGTCCCCTGTGCAAGACCCCACCCACCCCCAGAATGCCCCCCCAATCCCCCCGCCAGAGTGATAAGGGGACCTGGCAGCCCTAGATGCCATAAAGTCCACCATCCAAAGCTGTCATTTTCTCCAGGGGAACTGATTTCTGGAGTCCAGAGATTAGTTGGAATTCCAGGAGAACTCCACCCCTCACCCTGGGGGATGGCAACCCTAGCTGGGCCTGGACTTAGCTACCTGAGGTCCTGAGGGTACATAACAAGGAACAGAAGAAGAAGAAGAAGTGACTGGATTTATGCCCTGCCCTTCACTACCCAAAGGAGTCTCAGAGCAGCTTACAAACTCCTTTCCCTTCCCCTCCCCACAACAGACACCTGTGAGGTAGGTGGGGCTGAGAGAGCTCTGACAGAGACTGCTTTTTCAAGAACAGCTGTGCCAGAGCTTGTGACTGACCCAAGGTCACATCAGCAGGTGCAAGTGGAGGAGTGGGGAATCAAACCCGGTTCTCCCAGATTAGAGTCCATGCACTTAACCACTATACCAAACTAGCTCGTTTTGTAGCAGGAATTTACAGGGCTCTTTTTGTAGCAGGAATTCTTTTGCATATTAGGCAACACACCCCTAATGTAGCCAACCCTCCAAGAGCTTACAGAGCTCTTCTTGCAGGGGCTACTGTAAGCTCTTGGAAGATTGGCTACATTAGGGGTGTGTCGCCTAATATGCAAAGGAGTTCCTGCTACAAAAAGAGCCCTGATGTATAACATCACCCTCTCCAATTGGCAGATGTTACAGAAGTCCCTGGATTGGCCCAGCCTGCTTTTGGCTTTTGCTTGGTAAACAGTCCGGTCTTCTGCTTCCTACACTTTAGGTTCCAGTTGACCCTGGAAACCTTGAGCCAGAGAAAGTGTCCTCCAGATCTGAATCCAGATATGGTCGCTCAGCACCCTCCTCCCGTGGCATAATAATGTGTAATCTTCAGCTGCCCTCACACTGACCGAGCAAATGCAGATTTCAAAAGAGACAAAATAGCTCGCTCCCAGGAGAAGAAAGCATCCTGCCAATAAAAAGACACGTCCGTGCTAAGCAAAGCAAACAATCCAGCCCCGTGGGCCGATCTTCCTTTGCGATTGTGTTGCTCTGCCCTGCTCTCCCATTGGGTCCAGTCTTCTGGCAACCCCACCGCTTCAAAAGAGAGGGGACTGCACGGGAAGCCAGGCAACCGGTCGAGGCATCTGCATCTTTGATCCATCCAAACTTTCAATACAGAAAAAATATTACCAAACCCTGGAGGGTCAGCACTGATCAACACTGCCTTCCCCCACGAGTTATTTTAAAAGTCATTTCAAACAGCGAGTGTCAAATTAAGGGTACAAGAGAGACGGCTTCACGCTAACAGCTTCGTGTCCCACGCGGTCGGGGGGGAGCAGTTGCTGCACTGAAAATGAAAGCCCCCACAGCTTAAGTGGCACGCCTGGTCGACGTGGGGGTTCTCTTTCATCTCTAAAAATGAATATTAAGATCCACAGTGAGTTCATTTTTTATGTATATACGAGAAAAGATAATATACCAGAGACCTCTGGGGGGGCATGGCTACACATTCCACTTAGTGCCACCCAGCAGGATAGTTAAAGGAGTCCAAATGAGATCATGGGCTCATCTCACTCTGGACTGTCTATCTTACTCTCCAAGAAGCAGAGGTCTCCCCCAGGCCTGCTGAGATGAAAGTTGCCAACTGGACAGCGGGGAGAGGAGTCCTGTCCCTTTAATATAGGTTTAATGAGGGGAAAAGGGAAGTCGAAGCTTTGCATGGCGGTAGTTAAATAACTTTGTCTAATGATTGCTTGCAGATCCAACTGATTGTAAAGGGACAGCAAGAGGGACCCTATTAAAAGTTGGCAAACCTCATTGACTAGATCCAAAGGCTCTTATATATGAATACAAGTGAAGTTGCGTACGCAGCATGACCTGTTAGCATGACTGTTAGCATGTACCCTATGTCTAGATCACAGGGCCATAAATCCAGGTCATGGCCGTTTATGTCGTAGAAAATGGTGGAAAGTGCCCTCAAGTCACAACCAATTTATGGAGACCCTGTAGGGTTTCCAAGGGAAGAGACAAACAGAGATGGTATGCCATAACCTGCCTCTGCATAGCAATCTTGGACTTCCTTGGTGGTCTCCCGTCCAAGTACTAACCATGGCCAATCCTGCTTAGCTTCTGAAAACTGATCGGATTGGGCTAACCTGGACCATTCAGGTCAGGGTTACCCCTTTATACAGACCATATTTTCAACATCATGCAAGCTTGGTCTCTTCAACTTTTTAACCAGTGTTGTGATGCCCTTAGCTTCTGGAGCATCACCAAAGTAGTGGCACAAACAGTCAGGTTAGCAGCCAAGTTCATTACATTACAGATGGCAGCCTTCCCCACCGGGCTAATCCATCTCCCTCTGCCAGAAAGTCATTTGCCACGTGCAAATCACTTGCAATTGTCTCAGAGCTGCGTTGTGAAATTCTCACGCTGAGCAAAACTGAATCCTTTCCAGCTCGTCGACGTTAAACGCAGCGCCAGGAGCTGAACACAGGATGCCAAATGCTAGTCAACCCATTGCCATCAGCATGACCGTTGGGAAGAGTCGGGAAATTAGGAGATCAAGCTTGCAAGGAAAAGCTTGCAGAGCACTGAACAAGTGGTTTTACACAACACAACATCAACTCCAAATCATCCCAAAGGTCACCATGAAGCCTGCCAGGGAATGGCTATTTTTTCCAAGTCAAGAAAACATATAACAGAATTCTGATGGATGGACAAGCAGATAATTTAGCCAATCATCTATCACATGGGGGGCCAGTTTGTATGATAGGCCAGCCCTTACAAATGGTGAAGAGTGGGATGAAATCAGAGGGGAGGAGCTGCGGCTCAGCTGTAGAGCATCTGCTCTGCTTAAAGAAGGTCTCAGGCTCAATCCCCAGCAGAGTTGCCAGGTCCTCTCTTCGCACTCACATGGGGGATCTGGGGGCATTCCAGGACATCCTCATGTGATGATGTCACCCAGAAGTGATGTCATTGAGTCAGCACCATTGGGGGTGATGCTCTAGTTTTGGGGCAAAACTCTATGGTAAAACCAGCTTCAAACCATAGAGTTCAAACCAGAGTGCCACCGCGCAACACTCCTGATGTGATGACATCACTTCCAGGTGACATAATTGTGTTGGGGATGTTGTACAGCATTGTTGCTGTTTGGGGGTGAGGTTTCCCCCACCAGCCAGAATCCCAAAAAACTGTGGGAATCACCATCAGGACCTGGGGACTGGCAACCCTAATCTCTGGCTCCTCCAATTAAAAGGACCAGGAAGTAGGTGCTGTGAAAGACCTCTACCTGAGACCCTGGAGAGGCACTGCCAGTCTGAGTAGATAATAGTGACCTCAATGGACCAAATGTCTGATTCAGTGCAAAGCAGTGGTAAAGTTGAAGAAATACACCAGTCCCACCAAGTTGCATTCTGTAAAGTTTACTGTAAGAATAGGATTGCAAGGAGCAATAACTAACCATAGGCCTTCCAGCAATACAGACCTTCAAGATTTTTTAGTTACATTCAGAGAAGAGAAAGGAAGCATTCAGCCAGCTCTGAAAGCATACATTACAATGCTTCCTAGAAGAGAAGCAGACGAAACAGGCCCTGTAAATTGCTTCCATACTGTCTCTTCTTCAACAGGATACGCCCCTATATATTCATTATGGTATAAACCTGGAGTCCCCAAACTTTCTGAGCCTGCGGGATCCTTTGGAATTCTGACACAGCATAGTGGGCACACTACAAAATGGCTGCCACAAAATGGCTGCTGTAGAAGTTGGAGCCAGCCACAAAATGGCTGCTGTAGAAGGTGGAGCCAGCCACATTGAAAATCCTTGTGTTGTGGCGGAAGCTACTACTGAAACAACATCTTAAAAAAAACTGCACAGCCATTCAGAGGTCTTGCTGGGGGAAAGGCCCATTTGGCCCCACCTGCTTTCTGAAAACACTTGGTGAGCACCAGAAAAGGTATTAGCAGGTGGCATGGAGCATCGGGGACCCTTGGTAAGTTCCTTGAGCTAGAGTTGACTGTGTGAACAGCCAGCATTTCCATAGTCAAGGGGGTATTATATTGTCCTCAAACAAAGGGAAAGTTTATTATTAGTTATCTGTGGGCTATGCTTTTTTTTAGTTCAAGAAGTATTTCTGTATTTTTTGATGTTTTGTTCCAATCTCTACTGCAGTCCTCACTGGATTGCCCCCAGCTCAAAGGGGTTTAGATCTCTTCTGCCCTATATGTAGATTTGTTTCAATATTTGCTGGAAACTATGGTAAAAGTTAGTAGACAAGGTCTTCTTTTTCTTTTATTGCCTGCTGTTGGAAGGGGTAACAGATAATGCGACCTGAGGGGCCAGGGAAGCCTATCTTCTTGTCAAAACTGCTCTTAACAGCCTTTCTGTAGCCCAAAGAAATAATTCAATGGACAATTCACTTGGACTTTAACTATTGGGTTGGATCATGCATCATCAGAAATCCCATTATGAGGACTGCCTTCTCCTATATTAACGTATCATTCATCTCCAGTTATATTTGGAGGCCCTGATTTGGGTGCCCCCACCATCTGAGTCAAGATAGGTAGCAACCTGGAAAGGGGCCTTCTCAATTGTGGTGCCGAAACTTTGGAACTCCCTCCCCAGTGAGATTTGTCCATCTTCCTCTAACTTTGTCTTCCACCAATGGGTGAAGACTTGTTGTTTTGTTTGGCACGTTCCCAACAACTGTTATTGGCCCTCCTCCCTGTTTTTGGTCTTGTGTGTGTGTGTGTGTAATTGAATTTTTATATGTTATTTTAAATGTTGTTTTAATGTTCAGACATTTTACATTTTCATGTTTGGTGCCTTGGAGACCCTACTTGGGTGAAAAGACAGCATTAAAAGGTGGTGGTGGCAGTGGTGGTAGTAGCTCCCAAGTCTTGGTTAAAAGGAAGAAGAACATAGTGCACTTTAACATCTTGTTTTCTAATTCTCGAAATTAACAATAGCTCTAAAATGCATCAATTAGTAACAGCTGGGACCTATGATCAATAATATCATCTTTCTGGAAGTAATCAAATGTGTCCTTTTTCATTATTTATGTGACAAATGAGATGAACGCTGCTCATTTTCACAACAATATCTGACACCCTGTAAAATGTTTAAGTTCAAGGCCACTGAATGAATGTTAAGATTGAATAGAAACCTGCAACTGAGACTCTCTCATTTTAATTCACTATATTATACACTACAGGTGGGGACCTACAAGACTCACAGGAGAGTCTCCCTGCCCCCCCCCACTGTTGACAACCCCAGGCCCAGTGCAGGACCTGGCATGTCTCTTGGCCTTTGTCACATTCTTCTTTTGGAGGGAATTTAACCCCCCAATGTTATTTTTAATGTTTTCAGATTTTTCAGCAAACCTGGGTGTTCCCCAACTTTGCAGAACTGTTTTTTATCAATGTGGCCCCAATCGGCAGATTTAAGTATCTACAGATAGGGTCACACTCGACTGTTGGTATATGTGCTGCGTCTGACCAGTCACCACAGATACACTTCACTGAAAGCTGGATACACAGTCCAAAAGCAAGCTGAGAAACAGAGCTGAGGGTCAGAATGCCGGGAAATCAGTCAGAGTTTTCAGGAGCAAGGAGTGGAGGCTAGCAGAAGGCATGGTTGCATCCGCGCTGAGGCAGGTGAGTGTGGTTGCTTATGGCCGGATCTTCCCTTCCCTGGGAGGCAATCTGCAAAGACTCACAGCCCCTCACATTGCCTTTGCAACAGCTGAAGTCTGGCACTCCTCCTCCTCTCTTGCACATTCAGACGCTGGCATGCCCTGCATCTGGGACATTCAGGTGAGACTCTGGCATCAAGGTGTCTCCAACTGGGGGTGCTGGGCCAGGCTCTGGACCAGGCTCTTCCTCTGACTGTACCTCAGTCTCTTCGCCTTGCTGCCCCTCCTGTGCAGATGCTGGGGCCTCTTCTCCCTCAGGTGCTGGTAAAGGTTCCTCTTCTGGGCTGACTCCAGAGGAGGCTGGGTTGCTCTGTGACTCTTCCTCATCTGAGGAAAAGTCAGCCTCAGCAGAGCCAGGATCTATGACAGTATATACAAATGGGGACCCTCGAGGACCTGCATGGGGCATCTTATTCCTTCTCCACCATTATTTCCTCTTTATCTTCCCTGAAAGTCCCCATAGCCTTTCCCCTTTTACTGCTTCCTTTCCTCATTCCCACAAACAGCCAACTTCCCTTTATCTGTCCCTTTGTCTTCAGCTTTCCCTCCTCCAGCAGCTTTTACCTCGGAAAACTATGGCACGCTGGGCCAGGCCCACTCACATGGAAGGGGACCCTCAAGGTCTTGTTGGGGGCACATCATTTCCCCCCATATCTCCCTCCCCACATTACTTCCCCTTTCCCTCCTCCTGGCAAATCCCCATATCCTCTACCCTTTCTGTCTTTTATCTTCAGATATATTTATTATTTACTTACTTCATTTGTACCCCACTTTTCTCCACAGTTGGGATCTCCTCCTTTTCATCCTTACAACAACCCTGTGAACTAGGTTGAAAGTATGTGACTGGCACAACATCACCAAGTGAGATTCCATGGCAGCCTAATGATTTAAACCTGGGTCTACCAGCCCCTACTCTGAAGCTCTAACCCCTACAACACACTGATTTCAGTATGTTGACTGATGTTGAACAGCAGCAAGCAGCCAAGCCTCAGGGAGTCATGCAGTCAGGTGATATCAAGTCACCCAGTGGTTGCTGCTGCCAGGCCTAGCCCCAATGAGTCCTTCTTTAAAGGCAAAAACAGCCTAGAAAATGGCCCTGCTCCCTCCCCCAGCCTTTGACTCACAGAAACCAAGTCTAGAATGCAGTGGTTGCCTAGCAGCTGTCACTAAGGGCTTCCATTTTTTTAAAGCTACAGGTGTTCCTTTTATTATTTGGGTTTTTTTAGCCGTCAATGTATTTTATTCAGCATTTCAGATTTTTTTCTGCAAACCCGGGGCATTTTGCAGATTTGTAGAAAGATCTGTTTTTTCTGTTCACAGCTCCAGTCATCTAATTTAAGCATTCTCGGATTTGGTTGACTTCACTACTAGAATATACATGTGGAGACCTGCAAGAAACTTGTAGAGAGGGTGCATTCCGCCCCTCCCTGAGCTTCCTTTCCTTTCCCCCTTTGTCTAACAATCTTCCCCCTCTTTTTCTCCCCTCATCTTTTCTGTCAACCTATCCCCTCTCTATTTCTTCCCCTCACCTTCCCTGTCAACCTACTCCCCTATTTCTCCCTCTTTTCCTTCTCTGACAGTCTTCCCCCTCTTCCTCCTTCTCCCCTTCTCTGTCAACCTACTCCCTATTTCTAATTGCCTCCCTTCTCTGAGAAATCCCCCTTTTTCTTCCCCCTCCCCTTCTTTTCACTATTCCCTTGTCTCTCTCCTGCCCTCTTACCTTACCAGCCATGGCACCTGTTCTGGGCTTGGAATGGCTTCCCTGTTATCAAGACAGGCACAGCTCAAGGCCTCTGAGCCTGGTGGTGGTGTCTGGGAGCCACTTAGGACTTGGAGTGGCTCTCAGACAGTGATGCCATTGTGGCCAGGCCTGGATCAGCTCCCAGACACCACCACCCTGGCTGGACCAGAGCGGCTCCCAGATGCTGATGCAGCTGAGGCTTTCAGCATCTGAGCAGCCAAGGCAGAAGCAGTTCCCACTGCGGTCAGGCCTGGCGTAGCTCGTGGACACTGATACCACCAGCTCCAAAGAAGGTAAGTGTGTTGTCTGCACATGTGCAGGTTCCGCTTTTTTTATTGGTGGGGATTTCAATTCGCCAATGTATTTTTTTAAGATTTCAGATGTTTCTGCAAACCTGAAGGGGGTCTACCAAGCTTGCAGGGACATCTGTTTAGTGTTAGTGTGATCTAGGAATCCTCAGATGGGAGCCACACGTGACAAATAGATATATAGATGAAGATTTCATGAATTACATTTCTGGATATCTTGTTGAGATATGCTAATTAAACCTGACTTCATCCTAATCATAAAGTAGATGGGTCAAAGATTATTTTTGGTGGGTGTCACATGGGCTGCCATATTTTAATTAATGTATGGTTTTAATATTTCACTTATGGATACAACTGTTTTCCTCACAGTGTATCATGTCTCATGTAATTGTTGACTTGGATCCCACCAAGAATTTCCACAGGACTAAGGAAGAGAGTAATTTTTGCCAATTCCCCCATCTCATGGCAACTCAACAGCCCCGCCTGCTGTTCGTGGTGCAGAATCCCCAGGAATAGCTAGCAGAGAATCAGAGATCTCCCACAGAAAGGGGGAATTGATTAAAAAAATCACCCTGCTTATACTCAGGAATGGATTCGTATTTTTTTTATAAATTCACTTTCTTAGATATTCTTCTTACTCTCTCTTTTCTGTTTTAAAAGTGGGATTTCTCTCTCATTTTTCTTTGATTTCTCTTGGAAGAGAAATCAATGCACCATTTTGTAAAATTGGCCCTTGCATTTATTTTATGTTATACACCATGGGGTAGTTCTCTGGTGAAAGGAAAGGCAGGTTTGGAAAGACATTGCCTGCCTTTGAGCATCTGCAGAGTGAAATTCTGCTGAACCTCCCTTCTTGCCCCCTCCCCTCTTTGACTTTTTCTTTGATCTAAACAGAATTCATTAGAAACATACTCCTGATTCCTAAAAACGGGGGGGGGGAATGGATTGTTGGATTTTAGGGGGAAATTGGGTAATGGGGAGCTAAGATAATTTCTCTTAGCAATGCTACTCAAGAACCAAGACACTGTCAGAGGTGTTAGTAGCTCTTGTGCATACAAAATAGATTTCGCAACAGTGCAGAATGGATGAAGAAAGCTGCAGGTGAAACCCAATTGGTTCAAGAAAGTACCACTTCCCAAAATTCAAGAAACAATTCTACCTGAAAAGTACCCCAGAGTTCACTCTAGACCAGTGGTTCCCAAAGTGGGCAATACTACCCCATTGGGGGTGGAGGGAATACCTAGAGGGGCACTAAGAGGCAAGGGGGTGGTGGGACGTTTTGACTACATTGTTAACTTTTACAGTTAACCAGGCTATGGGACCATGCTGGCAAATGGCACTGCAAGTTTCTATCTCCACATAGTGCTGAAATCTGGTGGAAACTATCAGAATTTTTAGTAAATACGCCTCCAGAGCTCTAGTCAGACCAGGATACCACATTTTTAGAAACTGTCATCACTGTATGTGTTTTTGTCTCTTTGTCATTTTTCAAGTTTTTATTGGTAAGTCTGTAAAATAATTGTACTGTGGTATTTATTTTCCTGAACTTGTTGATTATGAAGTGCACTTTTCCACTATATAAATGTTATTTCTTTCTCATCATACCCAATATGAATATTTCTAGGATATGTAAGGATTCAAAATTTCTCAATAACTATTTTCAGAATGACAAAAAGTTTTTTAGGAAAAAATTAGGGGGTGGAAGGAAAATCTGGGGCAACTGAGGGAAATTTTATGGTATAAATAGGGATGGGCACAAATCGGCTCACAGGCTAAAGTTTGTCACACGTTTCAGGTAGTTCATGGTTCACAAAGGGATGTTCACAAACTAAAGAGCCACCATGAACTTCCAAAAAATGTTATGCAGTTCATGGTGGTTTGTGAAGAACAGAAAGCAGGAGTTTAAATGGCTCAAAGCCATTTAAACAAAACAGCTGAGCAACAGCTGTTTTTCATGAAGAGTGGAAAGCAAGGGATTGCTCAGAGCTATTTTTAAACCCCTGCTTTCTGTTCCCCGCTGCTTTTTGCAGGGAGCAGAAAGCAGGGGACAAAATGGCTCACTAACTGATTCAGATTGCAAACTGGTGTATAAGTTCATGGTTCATGGCTGAACTGTGAACCGAACCACAAATAGATATGCCAGTGCCCATTCCTAGCTATAAATAATAAAAATTCCAGTAATTTATGGTAAATAAGAATTTACTGAACAGTGAAGTAATTACTAAATGTAGTGACTCAGAGACTTGCTAAATGGCTAATAGACAGCTATCATCAGATCAAGCCCATCAGTTTTGTTGAATGGATTGAACAAAGGAGTTTTAACTGGATTTTGAACAAAGTGTGCAATTAATTGTTACTATATTAATTTTATTATTATCTTCCTTAGTGGATCAGACAAGGTGTTATTCTGAACAATGCTTTTTAGACGGCAGGGCAGGGGGCACTGGGGATGAGTCTATGGAACCAAGGGGGTGGTGGCCTGAAAAAGTTTGAGAGCCACTGCTCTAGACTCTTTGGGGCAACATTCCTGTCATGTATGGACTGTCTCTAAGGAAAGACTCTTTCAATTTCGAACAGGCTGTACGGCATTGATTAAACGTTTACATTTCCCCTGAAATGACTAGATGGCTTTGTTAATGGGTAGAGAAGGTGCAGTAGTGTAGCCTGTTCTTGTCAGACCTCAGAAGCTAAGCAGGGATGGTGCTTCCATGGGAGACCACCAAGGAAGTCCTTGCAGAGAAAGGCAATGGCAAACTACCTCTGCTTCTTGCTTGCATTAAAAGCCCCTTGCTGGAGTCTCCATAAATTGGTGGCAACTTGATGGCACATAAATACGTATATTCAGGGCTATTTGGGGGCAGGAACACACAGGAACGGAGTTCCAGCTGGCTTCTGAGCTGGCCACGCCTACAGCCTCCCCCCGCCCTCGGGTTCCCCAGGTGCCTCACAAGCTGCAGGGCACCTTGGGAAGCCAAGCTGATTCAGGGAGGGAAGGCAGTTTAAACTGCTTCTCCTCCTCAGGTTCCCCAGGAGCCCCGTAGCTGCAGGGCGCCTGGGCAAGTCGATCCAGAAACTGCCTTCCTTCCCCCGGGTTCCCCATGCGCCCCACAAGCTGTGGGGCACCTGGGGAAGCCGATCCTGGGAGGGAGCTGTGCTGTTAGGGGTGTGGTCTAATATGCTAATGAGTCTCTGCTGTTGGGTGTGGCCTATTATGCTAATGAGTTGCTGCTGGGCTTTTTCTACAAAAAAAGCTCTGCATGTATTTATTCCTGACACCCAGTCACTACAGAGCATGGGCATTTGATAAATTTTGCTTGCTTGGAGCCCAGAAGAAACAGGGTTTGTTTTTTTTCTTTAACTGTGGGTTCACAATCTTCACATGTCAGCAATGGAACAGGATGGAGCAAGAATCCACACAGAAACGAAAGGAAAGGAAATGCTAGGAAGAAGCTCCTAGGAAGAAGGATCGCCAAGTGCCAGGCGATGCTAGCCAGAATGTGCCAAGAAGCATAGAATATTAATGCCACTCGCAGAAGGCTTTTCTATATTTCATCCTAGGAACCAGCCTCCCACTGTTTATGTTTGTATTTGATTTGTGGAAAGTAAGAGCAGGCGACACAGATGTTGAGTGATTTTTCTTCTTTTTATCTCCTGCTCTGATTTGGCTAGGAAAGCTATGAGGCAAACTGATAGAGAACACTTCTGAGAGCGATTGTCCCACGGAGACGCATTTTCATCTTTCAAGACTGATCACTTCGTTGCCTTGCATCATATAACATAAACAATGCAATGCCTCTAAACAACAACAAATGGATGGCTCCCCACTGAACGTAGAAGGGTGTGGGGGGTGGACACATAAACAGAGGCATCTTTCTCTTTCTTTTCTGTTGAGAAAGAAAGAAAGGGAGGGAGGGAGGATCCAGAATAAATTTTCGGTGGCTGTTTGGGCACTTGAAAAAGGGGGGTAAAGAGCTCCATGTCGTAGGCCCAATCAGAATCAGGCGCTCGTGGTGGCACTTTAAAATGGTGACAGGAAACTCATGGTGGCCACAAGTTTGCTGTCACATTTAGGCCCGATCTGCATCTAGCACTTGCTCCGCTGTCTTACCAAACCCACACTGGAACAGAAATCCCCATCTACATTGCATGCCACTTTCACTTTGACTGAGTGTCGCATTTTATGGCCGTGTCCAGACTGCATGCTGCTTTCACTTCGTTTGATCTCTGGTTTCATAGTGGCTGTCTGCATAGATTTATGGCCATTTTAGGGCCATTCGGGGGGTGACTCTGCAGTCAGTACGGTGTTGGCCTGGGGGAGCTGAATGTGGTTTTGAATGGCATCTTTTTCTGTTCCAGTGTGGGTTTGGTAAAAATGCTAAATGCAGATTGGCCATTAGTTTGGCTCTAAGTTTGGTCTGCAAACAACTACCAGGTGAAGTTACTTAACTTCATGCTGTGGAAAGTTTCACCTTCCCATTCCAATTCATTAATCCTCTATGAAAGGAACAGGGCATTTCCCCCTGTCCAGCTGGGGTGTGTGTGTGTGTGTGTGTAAGTGCCATAAAGTTGCTTCCTACTTATGGCGACCCTATGAATTAATGCCCTCCAAAGTGTCCTATCATTAAGAGCCTTCCTCAGGTCTTGCAAACTGGGAGCCGTGGCTCCTCGATTGAGTCAATCCCTCATTTGTTGGGTCCTCCTCTTTTCCTGCTGCCGTCAACCTTTTCAAGCACCAGTTGGTAACCTTACCCATTAAGCAAAAACAGGAACAGCAGTCTACTAAGGATAGATATATGCAGCAACTGAGATTGTCCCTGGTAAACAGGGCCAACAGGAACGTACAGGCACAGTTTTGGAAAAGGTTCTCTCGGTCCCAGTGCGAGATCTGTCACGAAACGACCTCATGCACGCAAAAGGCCATTCTGCAGGCTTCAAGAGCTGACCTTTGAATAAAAGCCACAGCCCTATGACTTCGTAACACTTCAGAATTTACTGCCTTTCAACTGCATTTCTTCTGAAGGACAGGAACAACCTTTAAAGGCATTAGTAAATCTGACAGCAGCTTCTTTTTAATGTACTAATTGTAGCTTTAAGGTCGTGATTCATTGGGGCCACATGGTATAAGTTTGAAAAACGATGTCCTTTCCTCATGGTGCACATTAAAAGGAAATCCCACTCTTGATCATTTAACATCTACGGGTCCACTCAGATCCTGCTGATGCTGCGGTCGCAACGTTAAAGGTAAGCCCGGACTATAAAAAGAAGGAAGAAGCCACCGGCCATAAAGAACATTTTAGGAACTTTGCTTCTCGCAAAAGCATGGAACCGTTGGGGATGTGCCACCCACCTATGCTGTCACCAGTGATATTATTCTAGTCTTATGACCTTCATTAAAATTTCCCTAAGTGTTCAGAATGCTCAAAGGTCAGTGAACACTCTCTCAGGACTTATAGGCATTGTCACATCCTTGCCCCCGCAAAGAATATTTGTCTTCCCTTTGACCTCAGTACGGGAGGTGCAGCCAAAACTGTCAGGTTGGCAAAATGACTCATTTAACTTATCCAAACTGTCTTCTGTGTAAGGAGAAGGTGGTAGCTGTGTCCTGCCTTTGCTGGTGACTGCAGCGCCGATCTCATCTGATCTCAGAAGCTAGCCAGATATTTCTTCACCCAAAGAGTGATTAATACATGGAATTCACTGCCACAGGAGGTGGTGGCAGTTACAAGCATGGACAGCTTCAAGTTGACTGAAACTTGATGGCATTTTCCACCTCCACAATAAAAGTAGAGTTGGTATTGGATTGTGGAGGGTTGAGGAATGTGGAAAGCAGCCTCTCTTATCTCCTTTATTTGTCACCCCTGGTGAGCTACAGGAGACTGGCAGTAAACAAAGCCCATGCACTCTCCATGTTATTGTACTGCATATTACTGTTTAGAAATATATGAAGGTGCCTTATACTGAATCAGACCGTTGGTTCATCAAGGTCAGTATTTTCTACTCAAATTGGCTGCAGCTCTCCAAGATTTTAGGCAGGGGTCTTTCACATGACCTACTACCAGATTCTTTCAGCTGAGGATTGAACAGGGAACTTCTGCATACCAAGCAGGTGCTCTACCACTGAGCCACAGCCCCTCCCAAATAAACAAGAATGGCATCCAGTCTGTTAAGACAATAGAATTCCACCAAGAGTACCAAAACTGGAAACTGAGAAGCAACCATTTCCCTTAAGAATGAGAACTGATTTGTTATATCACTCCGAATCCAGTCCAGAACTTTCCAGCAGCAGTTCCCCAGATGCCTCCGGGAAACTCACAAGAAGGGAACAACAGTGACATACATCCCTGTTGGTCTGCAGTTCTCTGCTGCTTCTGAATATGGCTGTTATGGTTATTGGTAGGGTTCTCCTCCACAAGTTTCCAGCTCCACTAAAACTACAACTCCCATGACACTCTAGGAGAAACCATGACAGGAGATAAAGTTTCAGTCAGAGATAATGTGGTAGGGATGTGTATTCATTTCCAAATTAACGAAAGAATGGAGTGAAAAAGCCCACTCATATTGTTCAGCAGGATGATGAAAATGAATAAGAACTGTAATTCACTTTGAATCCCAGTGTAAATGGCAAGACTATAAATGAATAAATACCATAGAGTCATAGGGCTAGAAGGGGACCTCCAGGGTCATCTAGTCCAATGCCCTGCACAAGGCAGGAAATTCACAAATACCTCCTCCCACACACATTCCCAGTGACCACTGTTCCATGCCCAGAAAATGATAAAAACCCTCCAGTCACCAGCGAAAACAGGCCTGGAGAAAAATTGCTTCCTGACCCCAAAGTGGCAATCTGCATTTCCCTGGGTGTGTAGGAAAGGGCCACAAGAACTAAGCACTGAGGCAACCCTTCCTGCCCTCCATCTCACGATCTGCCTAAGTTCACAGAATCAGCATTACTGACATATGCCCATCAAGGCTCTGTTTGAAAAACTCCAAAGAAGGAGAGCCCACTGCCTCCCGAGGAAGCCTATTCCACTGAGGAACGACTCTGTCAGGAAGTTCTTCCTCATGCTTAGCCAAAAATTCTTTTGATTTAATTTCAATCCATTGGTTTTGGTTTGACCTTCTGGGACAACAGAAAACAACTCCGTACCATCCTCTATATGACAGCCCTTCAAGTACTTGAAGATGGTATCATATCACCTCTCAGTCGTCTCCTCTCTAGGCTAAACATACCAGCTCCTTCAACCTTTCTTCATATGACTTGGTCTCCAGACCCCTCATCATCTTTGTTACTCTCCTCTGGACACGTTCCAGCTTGTCTTCTTAAACGGTGGTGTCCAAAACTGAACACAGTACTCTAGGTGAGGCCTAACCAGAGCAGAATAAAGCAATACCATCACTTTGCATGATCTGGATACTATACTTCAGTTGACACAGCTGAAAAATAAGCATCAAGACAGATCCTTGAGACAGGGGTCTTTTCATAGAAAAACAGCTGCAGGAGCTCATTAGCATATGGTATGCTAATGAGCTATTAGGCTATTAGCATATGCCATGCCCCCTGACATCACCGGAAGTGATGTCAGAAAGGGGAGCAAAAGGGGGAGGCATCTTCAAAAGCCCTACCCCAGCTGGCCTGGGTGGGGGAGCTAAGAAAGAAGGGGTTTAAAGTTTAAACTCCTTCTCACTAGAGTTGGACCACAGAAGGAGGAAAGAGGGAAGGAAAGAGAGAAGGAAAGAAGGAAGGAAAGAGGGAAAGAAAGAGAAGGAAAGGAGGAGGGAAAGAAAGAGAGGGAAGAAGGAGGGAAACAGGGAAAGGAGGAAAAAGAGAAGAGAAGAAGGTGGGAAAGAAAGAGAGAAGAAGGAGGGAAAGAGGAAAAGGAGAGAAGGAAAGGAGGGAATGAAAGAAATTTGGCAGCAATTCGGCCTCATTATATCCTATGGGCCATTGAAGTCAATGGTGAAAACATAGGGAATATTCTGGGGGCTGGAGGGGAGGGGTTTGAGGGAGAGGCTCCAAACTCACAGGGTAGCTTATAGAGCCTCTCCCCAAGATACCCACCAAGTTTCAAGAACATTGGATTAGGGGTCCAATTCTATGGGCCCCCAAACAGGTTGCCCCCATTCCCCCCATTGTTCTCTATGGTGGGAAAAAGTGGGAGGGAATGGGGGCAACCTGTTTGGGGGCCCATGGAATTGGACCCCCTGGTCCAATGTTCTTGAAACTGGGTGGGTATCTTGAGGAGAGGCTCCATCAGCTACCCTGTGAGTTTGGAGCCTCTCCCTCAAACCCCTCCCCTCCAGCCCCCAGAATATACCCTATGTTTTCACCATTGACTTCAATGGCCCATAGGATATAATGGAGCTGACATCCGGCTGCCTGAAAGACTCCGGGGATGCCGGCTGGGGGCGGGGCTTGGCTCCTGAGCTGCCGGAGCTGTGCTCCAGTGCGCTCCCCCCCAAAAGACCCCTGCCTTGAGACACTTTTCTTGTTACTCCTCTCCAAAAGGATGAGGAACCATTCACAAGCACTCTTTGGGTGCGATCTGTCAACCACTAACAGTCATAGGATCCAAACTACATTTTTCCAATTTGTCAACAAGAATATTATGTAGAACCTTATGAAAAGCCTTACTGAAATCAAGATTTGTTTCATTAATACCATTCCTTTCCCAAGTAACTGGTGATGGAAAAATGAACCAGAAATGACTAAAACTTAGATTCTTTATACATCCTAAATCCCTGAACCCCGCCTGTATTCTGCTAATGTCAGAATTGCTACTAGCTTTATAAGGAGGTGTTACACTAAGAATGTACGTGCCTGTTTCAGGAACATGTAGTGTTGTACTCAATAAGATTACAAGTGTCTGGTGATGTCTGTTCTGATCCTAGCCTCAGAGATAAGATAGGAGGTTAGAAGATGAAGACATAAACCACAAGCAGTTGCCTACCATTGAGTAAATGCCTGTTATCTTTAGGATTAGGGTGCATTTGTAACTAAGTGCTGAAATGTGCCTTCCATGAAGATAGATTCAGGTGGGTAGGTAGCCGTGTTGGTCAGAAGCAGCTGAACGAAGTGGGAGTCGAGTGCCGCCTTTGAGACCAAGAAAGTTTTATTCAGAGTGTTAAGTTTTGCACATGAAAGCTTACACTTTGAATAAAACTTTGTTGGCCTCAAAGGTGCCACTTGACTCAAACTTTGTTCTGCTGAAATGTGCGTTAAAGTCATGTAATTGGTAAAACGTAGTAAATTATAATGAAAACAGTGAGTATGTAATGAAGAGGTCACAGGGTAACTAATTAGAGATGGAAGATGATACTATATAATGCATGGTGTGTCTGCTAGAACTTTAGAGAACTTATTTTCAGTGTCTGGATAGGATCTCACTCTGTAGTCTGAACTGCTTAATAAATTCTTTTCTGGGGAAGCGCACTTCCTCTACTGAACCACTTCGCTGGGATCCTCAAGAATTTCCCCGTCATTTCTGGTGCCAGGGAAAGGTTTTGCTGATGCAATACTCCTGGCAATCCAGTTTAGAAAGTTCAAGAAACTTTAGAAAAACTGCTCTGTTGGATGTATGTGGTTTTATGCCCTGGTTCTTTAAATTGCTTTGGCTTGTTTTTTATTGGCAAGTTTTTACTGATCTGTTTTTATTTATCCTACAGGTTTGGCTGTTTTCTTGGCTTGTTTTATTGTGCAGTTTCTTTCTACTGACTAGTTTTATTGTCTTGATTGGTTTTGTTCTATTGTTTTAGCTGTGAGCTGCTTCGAGAAGGTCTAGGTGGCATACAAATTTCCTAAATACATAGATACTTCCACTGTGTGCTAAAGAATTTCCCCTTCTATCTGCTGATAACACTGCCTGTGCTGTGGAGCGCAAAATATAAGCCAGTTCCTCTTGTATTGTAACTTTTCCTACCTCCTTAATATGCCAAATATTTTCTCTACTAAGGGAGAATCCCAGGGAGTTATAAATGTCTCCCCACATTTCATTGCAACAGAGTTCAATTTTTTTTCCTAGAGTCACAAGCTTTCTTTTAATTGCCTATAAATCTAGGACTCTTTCTCCCACCTTTCTGAAATTTGGCAGCAATGATCTCCTGAATTAGTGGTACAGTCTTGGAAACTTTCCTTCAAACCGGATGGGAACCAAAGATGTTACATCTTGTCTAATTGTCTTAAAACTGGAATGCTTTCTTGTATCTATCTCAGAACTGGAGAGAGAATCAATTCAGTAAAGAGTAACATGCCTAAAAATGTCATCTAAATAGCCTGAGATGTTACTGCCAGACAGCTGAAACCGGTGGAAATGAAAATGAATGTCATAATGTAACTTCAAACTCAAAAACAGGGATTTCAAAAGGAATTATTTTTCAATTAAAGGACTGAGGGAATTCAAGTCTTTGGCAGTGTGATCTCACCTTGTGATAACTTATAATGGAAATAGCACTACACAGACTTCCAATCTCTTCTTTCTTTGTTCATAACATGACATAGTATAGAGAACAATAACTCTGTACAACAATAAGTAACATGGACAGTTCAGACCTGTTGCACCCAAGTGGTTCTAGGGTTGCCAAACTCCCAGTAGGGCCTGGAAATCTCCCAGACTTACAGAGGATGTCCAGATGACAGAGATCAGTTCCCCTAGAGAAAATGGCTGCTTTGGAGCATGGACTGTATAGCATTATGCCCTACTGAGGCCCGTCCTCAGGCTCCAGCCATAAAATCTCCAGGAATTCCCCAACGCAGAGTTGGCAACCCTACCAGGGTCTCACAGTCTTTAATATAGCCAGTCCGCTGAAGATGAATAGACTTGCTGCTCTGCTCTCCCTTGGTGCATTGTCCATTTTCCTCTTTCTTGTAGCCCTAGAATATTAATGTACAGCCTTATTGAGAAGCTGGAATCCTTCTGAGGTAAGCTACCTGGTGCTTCAGGCCCTCCAATCACTCTGGGGAAGATTCGTATAACACCCATTGCGAACATTCGCAACAGCAATCAAATTACAGACTAAGAGCCTGATGGGCAAGAGTAACGCCATTTTGTTAGATTGTGGTAGGTGGCCGCAAGTGGTTAGCACTCTGGGCGCCTCCACCCAGCTTGGTTAACTTTGGTACAGTTTTCTGGAATGTAAGAGACTGGAATACTCCAAGAAATGCTGAGCACAAATGAACAGAGAGAATTTAGGGGGGAGAACAAAACGTCTTCAGTATGTCTCAAACGAGATAAGAAGCTTATCTGTTTGCTTGCTGACATGCAGAAGTTAGCCATGGGAATAGAACAAAATGCAGCTTGTGTGTGTGTGACGAAAAGTTGTTTGTGTTGGGGTATCAAAGCCCACCCCAGCTCCAGTCATGTGGGAGCAGAATAGGTGGAACTGATTTGGAATAAAGTTTATTTTCTATTCAACTGAGTGCCTTGTCTCTCTCTCTCTCTCTCTCTCTCTCTCTCTCTCTCTCTCTCTCTCTCTCTCTCTCTCTCTCTCTCTCTCTCTCTCTCTCTCTCTCTGTGTATTAATTGGAACGGCATGCACCAGGTTAACAACTCAATTTTGGCAACAAGCCAATGAATAAAAATGCAATCCCCCCCTTTCCAGTAATCAGGAATTCTCATACCTAGAATATTAATGTATAGTCTTATAAAAGAAACTGGAGTGCTCCTGAGGTAAGCTACCTGCAACTTCAAGGCCCTCCAATCACTATGGGAAGATTGCGCCTTTTTTCCCCTTATATGGAATAGCCCGATTCTTTAGTTCCCCCGTGGATTCAGGGTTACAATGAGAAGTGTTCATGCACACAAAAGCTTATACCCAGAATTAAACTTTGTTGGTCTTAAAGGTACCACTGGACTCAAACTTTGTTCAATAACAACAGCTGACTCCAAGTTTTGAAATGAAAACCCAAAACAACATTCCTCCCTAAAGAGGGAGCATTCTTATTTCTGTTTTTCCCATTGAACGATTATAGACAATGACCATATTGAAAACCAACTGGAAAATATTCTTGGGGCCAGTTTCCATGAGATGGAGTGAGGGGGACGGGACCGTAGACCCAAACTGTGTAGAGTTTCACAGCTGTGCATGATTTGCATGTCCTCCTTAATTTTCATGGGCGCCATACCTGCTTTGGATTAAGGCTGTGGAACACATGCAAAAGGAGATTCAACATTCCATGCACGGTTGCCCCAAACTGAAACAGTCCAAGGAAGGAACTGTTTGGCCCTTTGAAAAAGGCCATGTAGTGCCACAGGGTCTTCTGAAATGAGATATATCTCCCCACCCTGCAACCATTTCTGTTTGAGGGAACTGTGCAGAACAAAGTCTGAAGCTAGGAAGTCCAGGTAACTTGCTTTGGCAGGCAATCTCCCAGCCATGACTTTGATACTCCTCCCCACCAGCCACATCTTTGGTCCCCCACTGCTGGTCAATAGGATGGCAGAGAAAACAGGGGCAAAATGGCATCTCGTTATACTGTGTAACTGGAAGTGACATCACCATATTGCAGGAAGCTCTAGGATTTTTACCACAGAGTTTCAGGGAAATCCTAGAATGTCCTACAACATGGTGACATCACTTCTGGTTACACAGTCAGAAGTGAAGTTGTTGCATTAAAGGATACTATTTGGGTAAGTCACTGCCCACCCCCAGTCTTAGTGGGCTGGCAACCCTAGCTGAAGCTCCTTCTGCATGCAAGCCCCAGTCCTCATCTAGCACGGGAACAGTGTGCATAGGAATAAAGGAGAGCAAGTAAATCATAAATGACTATGAAACTGTACCCAGCTTGGGTCTGCAGTCCCTTCCCTGTCAACTCTATCTTATTGAAATTGGTCTTTGGGGTGGAGTGGCTCTATAACTAAACAGCAAAGTTTCCATTGGGCTGTTGGCACATAATAGCTAGGGGAGTCATGTGGTCCCTGCAGTGAAAGCCACAGGGGCTATTTGGGTCATCTTGGTGCAGGAGCGTTTTCACATCCCAGTCCAAGTAAACATCACTGTTGCAGGGTAGGAATCCAGTAGAAACACAGCAAAGGATTCAAAGCCACCTACAAGTTCATGTATTTTACGTCATCGCCTTTTCCCACTTAAAACACCTGACATCTTTAGCTCTATAAAGTGGGAGAAAAAGACATAGGGAAGGGGGAGATCCGGAACTGATGGAGAGCCCAATCTGGCTATTCTTTCTCTGCCTTTCTAAACTAGATTTTGTCAGGTGCGGCAGAGACTGAGGCTTAATTTGGCTGAGAAAACAAATGCACACAAGAGATTTGTAAAACAACAGAAGGTGGATATCCAGTTTCTCACTGGCTCGTGATCTGTTCGCGCACATTGGTTCATTGGATAACCTTTTCTTTTTCTTTCCCTTCATTTCCATGAGCAGTATGAATTGTTGTATTCAACGGGGGGGGGGATTTTGACAGACTGTTTTAGAAAGTACAAGAACCTCATCAGCCAAGTCAAACCGTCTCTCCGATTCTGTTCACGCAACCATTTGAACACACCTGGGAGATCTGGGGGAAACCTGGGCCTGTGGTGGTCTCCAGAGAGGTATAGTGTGACAGTGTACATCCACCATCAAATGCAGGATGCAGAATTTATCTTTTGGTATCTCCTTTCAAATGCGGCTTCGGGAACACTTGAGACCTGGGTTCAGTTCCCCACACAGCCGCAGAAGCTCACTGGGTGACCTTGGATGAGACACAATCTCGTCCCCTAACCTACCTTGCAGGACCGTTTGTGAGGAAGGGAGAACTGTGTACACTCAGAACTAGCACATATTTTTGATAAATATGAGGGAATTCCACCGCCGCAGGAATTTCAGCTGGTCACCAGTTCGGCTGGTTTTTAAGACGACCAGACAAATTCATAAAGGGTAGGTCCAGCAATGACTATTGGCAGTGGAAAGTGCTGTCAAGTCACAGCTGGTTTGTTACAACCCTGTAAGGTTTTCAAGGCAAGAGAGATTCAGAGGTGGTTTGCCATTGCCTGCCTCGGTGTCACAACCCTGGACTTCCTTGGTGGTCTCCCATCCAAGTACTAACCAGGGCTGAAGCTACTTAGCTTCCAGGGCAATAGCTTATTACCCACAATGTTTTAAATGGCGCTTCCATGTTCAGAGGTAGTAACACTCTGATCACAGTGTTCCTGGGCAACGACATAGGAAGGTGTTGGTGTCCATGCCCTGCCTGAAGGCCTTCTGGGCGCATCTGGTTGCAAACTGTGTGGATCAGGATACTGGATTAGGTGGACTGGTCCAGCACGGTGGTTCTTTCTTCAAGAGTACACATGCTGTTTTCCTGGTCCAAAGTGCAATTCTTGTGCCAGCTGCTCCAAAGTGAGGTGCCCATAGAATAACCGCACAGACAGAAACGGGGGCCACAATGCACCCCAAAATAATCTTTGGACCACCGCAAATGACACATCCCTACACTCCAGAGACTGTCTGCCACAAGAGGACATACATTGGTGCCTGATCCAAACACTGGTTCCAGAATCACAAGCTTCTATTTGGAGTGCCTCCAAGAGGCCTGTATTTCAAAGATTTGAATAAGGAACTGGAATGACTTCCTGCCTTCTGCACCCCAAAATGAGGCTTAGACCACCACACATCATATACTCCCATGTTCAGGGGACTCTCCCTTTCAAAGGGATACATGCTGTTTCCTGGTCCAAAGTGTGGTTCTTGTACCAGCTGCTCCAAAGTGGGGTGCCCCAGGACATTGGCTAAGAAAAGAACCAATGGGAAACTTTGCACAAATCCAGGATTCAGGAAGCGCACAGCATGCAGCATGCAACTATGGATTGGTTTCCGGTAAGGCAAAAACTATTGCAGAGCCAACTGCTCTATTTACATATTTAAGAACTATGATGTGCCAGTAAGCACTTCTGCAGAATCAGTCAACAAAGAATGATTGACAGGGCTGGTCAAAGAATGAAAAGAACTGGGCTGGTAGACTGACAACGTTTTGATGAAACACGGCTGGTTATTGCTTTTGGAATGGCCAGTGCCAGTCTCTGCCCACTATGCCTTTCTGCCTATGTAACCCTGTCTTGACATCCAAGTGCCATCCTCTGCTTGCCATGCTGTATTGTACCACTGCCTGTCTTGTCTCCCTTAGAGTATACAACACCTCCCTTGCCACACATATGATCTCTAACATTCCCCAGCAGAAACAAATATGTAAGCCAATGTAATTAATAGGGGTTCTCCAATGCCATTTATTCCCCACTGATTTGGAAACAAACAATTTTCCCTAGGGGGAAATTATTTGTTGGATCTGGGGTTGCCAACCTCCAGATGAGATGATGGCTGGAGATCTCCTGGGATCAGAACTGAACTCCAGGCAGCAGAGATCAGTTCAACTGGAGAAAATGGTTGTTTTGGAAAGTGGATTCTATGGGATTGAAGACCCTCCCCTCTCCAAACCTTGCCTTCCTCAGGCTCCACCCCGAAAATATCCTGATATTTCCCAACCCCAGTTGGATCTAGTGACATGTGGGGATCCAATTATTCAGCACAGACCTCAAGGAATAATTCCAGCATTTCCACAAGGATGCAGAAGTCTTCCGTGGGATCCAGCCCAATATTTTGTATCCTCCAGCTGGGGACCACTGGGTTTGAGATGGGCCTTGACTCTGAGCTGTCTCACCAGATGTTCCGTTTCGAGTCGAAATAGCGTGCAATGTTAAAATTCCCGCTTACAAGAGAAGCTCTGCTTTCTTTTGTTTCCTTTGAAAGGTCAGCTACTAATTTATTCGAGCAGTATTTGGGGGAGGCCGACCCATCCCCCAGTCAGTAGGACAAGTTACCACCAACCTCTGAACCCAGGGGAAAAATCAGAAGGCAAATGGCCCATGCTATAATTGCAATAACACCATCAAAACCCAGGCATTTTCACATCTGCATGGCTGGTGGCTCCTGGTATTTTTGGCCACTGTGTGACAGAGTTGGACTGGATGGGCCATTGGCCTGATCCAGCATTGGCTTCTCTTATGTTCTTACGTTCTTATGACTTCTGCCCAGTGGTTTTCAACCAGCTCTTGAGATCCCATCATGTTGGGGTTACCAACCTCCAGGTGGGGCCTGGAGATCTCTTGGAATTATAACTGATCTCCAGACTACAGACATCAGTTGCCCTGCAGAATTTATTTATTTATTAAATTTATATCCCACCCTCCCCCAAACGGGCTCAGGGCAGCTAACAAAAGGGGCATATGTCATGATTCAACAGCTAAAACAGATTAAAACAGCTCTTATCAATTAAAACAGTCAAGGCAGAAAATGCAGGAAAATGAAGAAAATGACTGCTTTGGGAGGGAAGTTCTGTGACCTTATACCCCGCTAAGGTCCCTCCCTCCCCAGGCTGCACCCCCCCCCAAATCTCAAGGAATTTCTCAGCCCACAGTTAGCTGTCTTACATCATGTCCTTTTAACATTTCAAAAGTTTCAAGGGACATAATTTCTCCTCTAACCTCCTTGCATCATCCTAGAGCTTTTCTTTTACAGCTGGCATCTTTTTCTGATGTGTGTTCACATGTGGTGTACCGGAATAATAATACATTTAGGCCCCAGTCACACGGAGAAGTTGCCGCACTGAAGGCACGAATGTCAGGCGGATTTTCGGGGCGCAATCATACCGCAACATCTGGGAAGCATCACGCTCCCGTGGCCAACCCATGGCATCCCACCGGAGATGCAGAGTTAAAAAGTATCTAGGAAAGTGCACTAGTATCCGGTAAACGCGGGGCAAAGGCAGGCGTCTAATCACGGAAGCACTAGTATCCTGTGGCATCCGCCGCCCGCCCACATCCTGTCGCAAACTGGATATTGCAAGTCTCCATAGGATGTGCACCAATGCCGAACTGCGCATGCGCATGAACCCGACACTGAAAGCAGCCCCGACCCCCCCCAGAACAGCACATGTGCACAAACAAGGAACCGAAAGCGGCACAGCTTGTGTGATCACGCTGCACCACTTCTTTGCCACACTTCAGCATTGCTGTGTGATTGGCAGCTAACAGTCAAAGCATGGTAACTCGGGGGACCGTGTGATCGGGCTACCATGCTTTATTTTGCTCCGGGGTGAACAACCACGCCTCCCCCACCCCCCGTGTAATCTGGCCCATGTGACTGGGGCCTTAATTTTTTTTTTTTTTTGGCCATTTCTCTTTAAGTTGTGGACTGCATGGAAATCTCAAAGGCACAAAGTAAAAGACAGCAGCTTCACTTTGGATTCTGGGGGGAAAAAATTAGCCGCATATGTGGGGGGTTGTTTGTTTAAATTTCCATTTAGAAAGCTCTTGGGCTTATTGTCACTGAAGAATGAGGACACATGCAAAGCAAAGAATTGAAAGCATGTCCCCAATATGAAAGAAGAAGCTCGACAAAGAACTGTGGTTTGGACGCCACCGCTACACGCCAACAGTCAATTATTTACATCCCTGCTGTACCTCGCAAAGTCCTTCAGAATCTTTATCTCACTTTAGTGATGACAAATCCCAACTAATAAGTAGGAAAATTATTCAATTGAGTCCTTGGTTGAGGAGGTGGCTTTAAACCTCAGCCCTGCCAAACTTGCTACTCACTGGATAACCAGATCGGCTCTTACCTTATTTGATCAATTTGTCCTATTGACTGGACTGCATTCTGTAACCCTTCCTATGGTGGTGGTGGAAACCCCGTGGGGTTTTCAAGGCAAGAGACGTTTAGAGGCGGTTTGCCAATAAGAAATGCAACCTCCCCCATGACTGGTATTCTAAGATTCCGATAAGCCTGAGAGGCCAATTTCTCTTCGTTTATCCCCCCCCTTTAATCGACTTTCATTTGCTATCACCATTCTTTGGTTCCTAAAGCATGCTCACTCCTCACTGGGTCATTCTGGAATTTTGTTCTTTTGCCTAATTTACAAAGTTGTGGTTCTTTTCTTAATGCCCCTTTACAATGGCTATGGGTGGCTTTCTCTTTCAAAGTATAAGTATGGTAAATGGTTAAGGTGGGGTAGCCGTGTTGGTTTGAAGCAACAGAACAAAATTTGAGTCAAGTGGCACCTTTAAGACCAACAAAGTTTTATTCTAGGTATAAGCTTTCGTGTACATGGTAAATGATGCTCTGACCACTACACCACACTGGCTTGAACCCTATGGGTAAGTTTTGTGCATACTAGACAGCTTTTGCAGTGGAATGTGATGCTGCTTCTGCTAGCACTAGATCAGCGATTTCCCATGAACCCTTGGACAAAGGGAAGCATTATCAGAAGAGAAACCATGTCTCTCTGCAGAGGCCAGCTAATATCCATGGATCCAAGCCTACATCTAGAAAATAGGTCATTTGCGTAGCTCTAATGACCAAATGAGAAGGGAGCACTCACTGGAGAAGACCCTGATGCTGGGAAAGATTGAAGATCAAAGAAGAAGGGGACGGCAAAGGATGAGATGGTTAGACAATGTTATTGGTGCAAAGAACATTAAATTAAGCAAACTCTGCAGCATGACAGAAGACAGGAGGGCCTGGCGTAATGTGCTCCATGGGATCGTGAAGAATCAGACTCGACTGTGCGACTGAACAACAGCAACAAAATGTTCTTAGGTTTTCCCAGGCAGAGGAAATGATATATTAAAACCTTAATGAAACCATTTCCTTAAGACTTGCCCTGTGTGTGTGTATAAAGTATGCTCAAGCATAGGCATAGACTTATCAATTTCTTCGTGGCGCAGCAGCACAGGGCTGAACCTGGTCCAGGACCATATTTATTAATTTATATTAAATTATTTCAGTATGAAATTATTTATATTTCCAAAAACCATATGCCATCAATCACATGATTTTAAATATATATCCCCCCACACACTTGTAATCGTCTAAATCTCATAGGGAGTTGTGATGCCATTTCTTTTCCAAGGAAATTCTTCACTTGGTAATCTGGTATGACCTAAAGTCAGTTTGTCGCAGCAGATCAGTTCCATCAGCTTGCAAAATCTCTATAAGCCACCGCAAGCCAAACTTGTGTTCTCTAAGAATGCTCTGCGTAACTATCATTCTGTAATGTTTACGATGTGGAAGTCCAATTATAAGTCTGCCATTTAGAGGTAACCGGAACACTGTTTGATTAGAACATTATCTTATGTATCTAGCGATATGCCTATAATAACTATAACACTTTTCCGAAATAAATGTTCCTTTTATTTTGCAGTACATTTGTTTACCCTCAGTAGTTCAAATTTCAGACCATTGTTCAAATAAAGCTTTGTACTGCAAAGAGTTTATACAGGGCTATTTTGGGGCAGGAACACACAGGAACAGCGTTCCGGCTGGCTTCCAAGTTGGCCATGCCTACAGCCTCCCCCCCCCAGTTCCCCAGGAGCCTGGCAAGCTGCGGGGTGCCTGAGGAAGCCAACCCAATCCAGGGAGGGAAGCCAATCCAATCCCCTCCTTGGGTTCCCCAGGTGCCCCACAGCTGCCACTTGAGGAAGCCGAACCAGAAACTGCCTTCCTTCACTCGGGTTCCCCATGTGCCCTGCAAACCGTGGGGCACCTGGGGAAGCCAATCCTGGGAGGGAGCTGTGCTGTCAGAGGTATTGCCTAATATGCTAATGAGTTTCTGCTGTTGGGTGTGGCTTATTATGCTAATGAGTTCCTGCTGGGTTTTTCCTACCAAAAAAAAAAAAGCCCTGAGCTTATACATAACATAGAGAATAAGCAAGATGCATGTAGACTTGAATCAGCTGAATATTTGTGGATCCCCAGAACCCTCTACTCACATGGATATAATGAAAAGACGGGGAAATTAGCAGCTGTCAGAGACAGGCCCTAGACTGAAATCTGGGTAACATCTTTTAAATGCTTGTAAAGTTACTCGCATGGTTTCTTAGAGCAGTACATACAACAGGGTCACTCGTTGTCTCTAGTAGAATGGTGACAACTGTATAAGAAATTAAAAACATCTATACAGAAAAGATCTATATTATTTAACCCTGGTACGTTTCAAGATGCTCTTGTTCAGTGGATCCTGACTTTATAATGGAAATAAATACAATGCTGAGCCCAAAGCAAAATTGGAGATGATGTTAAAGAAAAAAAGTGTCTATACGAAAATCTTTGGATAGGGTAAGACGGATGTGATTTATTAGTGCAGATGTAGACGTCTGTGTCTCAAGAGTGATTTTCAGCACAAGTAAAAAAGAAAGGGCTTTTTGACTCAAAAGTTGTGTATCCAATTTCCCTTGCAATCGGGACAAGAGGAAAGCAGCTTTTTGCATCTTCTAAACCCATGTCATCTGCATGCTTATGCACACTCTAAACTCAATTATGAGACTTCAGAATTAAGGCATAAAATATGGATGTTCAAATTATTGGTATTTAATAATTAAATACGGAGAAGTCCTTGTAGTTTACACCTGGGATGAAATGCCAAGTAGAATGTTAATACGACAACTGTTAAGAGCCTCCTGCAATCTCGGCGTTTACCTGCTTCTCCATATGCAAAGGCTGGGTATCGATGGTGGTTTTAACAATGGGCTTGCATAGATTTTCAGTGCTTATTATCCCCCTTTTTAGTTGATGACAGAAGGGAGGGAAGGCAGAATGGTACAGCCTGATCTTTTCAGATCTCGGAAGCTAAGCAGGGTCAGCCCTGGTTAATACTGGGATGGAAGATCTCCAAGCTAAAAGGCAGAGGAAGGCCATGGTAAACAGGCCCGTAGCCAGGGATTTCTAACTTGGGGGGGCATTTTAATTTCTTGGGGGGCACTGGCTAATTCGATTAAAAGTAATTTAATTACTGGCTTCTCAGCCCTCCACCCGGCCATCAGCTCTGCCTACCTTGAGCTTGGAAATCTTGTGCCTGCATGGTCGCTTTCTCCCAATGTAGAAAAGATGCTCCGGAGGTTGCTACCAGGATGATGGAGTGGGGGCAGGGGTGGAGAGAGAAAGAACCAACTTCTCCTGTCTTGGGAAGGGAGGAGTTGGCTGACGGCTGTGGTGGGGACTAGGCTGGGAGGGGGCTCAGTCAGACTTTTAAGTTTCATTTTTAAAAGAGTCTTCCTTTACTCGTGAACTCTATCTTCTTCGCGCCTTTAATGTTAGCTCTCCCTGAATCGTGCGCGTGACCAATCTGCAATTCCGGGGCTTTGGGGAAGAGGGTGCTTGTTGCGCTTGGGGAAGCTGCACCGCAAAGCCCCCCAGAGAGAAAGAGAGAGAAGCCCACACCGCACAGTCACCAGCGCAGAGATGCCAAGTGCAGGGATTGCAGGCCTCGGGAGAAAGAAAGGCAGAGCCAAGCGTGCTTTGGGGGACTTGAAGAAAGGGAAAGCTGGGGGGAGGGCAGTGCGAGGTTTGCCGCAGCCCCAGCAACAGCAGCAAGTGCAAGAAATAAGTTTGGGGCCTGGCCAGGGTGGTAAGTCGGGGGGCCCTGGCAGAAAGTCAGGGGGCCGGGCCCCGAAATGCCCCGCTTTAGCTACAGGCCTGATGGTAAACCATCTCTACTTCTGACTTGCCTTGAAAGCCCCTTGCTGGGCTTTCACTTTACACACACACATTAAGTAAAACCAGAAGAAGAAAAAGAAAAACCTAATAGGTATTCGGATAGTTTCAAAAGGTAGCTGCGTTGGTCTTCAGTATCACCTTACAGACCTACAAGATTTTGGGGGTGTAAACTTGCAAGAGTCAAAGCTCCTTTCATCAGAGAATGTATATTCAGTGATCAGCAAAAGAGTTGCTAGCTCAGCTCTGCATGAGTGGTTTCTACTGACACAAAAGACATTTGACAGGGCTGGAGAAACTGAGAAGAAGCGTGTAAACTAGAATCGCCAGGTCCCCTCTGGCCACTGGCAGGGGATAAACCCACAAAAGAGACGCATACATGGGCACATGAAGCTGCCTCATACTGAATCAGACCACTGGACTATTGAAGTCAGTATCACCTACTTTGACAGCAGGTGAAGAGGGTCTTCTTGGGTATTGAGAAGTCTTTCACATTACCTATTAGAATCATAGAGCTGGAAGGGACCTCCAGGGTCATCTAGTCCAACCCCCTGCACAATGCAGGAAATTCATAAATACCTGTTCCACGTCCAGAAGATGACAAAAAAACCTACTACATGATACTTTTAACTGGTGATGCCAGGAATCGAAGCGGGGACCTTCTGTCTGCAAACCAGGTGCTCTCCCACTGAACCACAGTCCCCCTAAAGTTAGGGTTGCTGGCCTCCGGGTGGTGACTAGAGATCTCCAGGGGACAGAGGTCAGTTCACTGGGAGAAAATCACTGCTTTTGGAAGGTGGGTTCTATGGCATTATACCCCACTGAAGCCCCCAAACCCTGCCTTCCTCAGACTTCACCCTCCCAAATCTGCAGGTATTTCCCAACCCAGAGCTGGCAACCCTGCCTAAAGTCCATTTAAGGGGATGCAGGGAATTACTGGGAGGTGGGGATTAAAACTGTTCCATGAGCCAGTTCAGAGGTTCTTCTTGGAGGAGATGCTGGGAGTTCCATGTCTAGAGCGCCAGCGTTTTCCCCCCCAAAGTTCAAGTACCAGGCATATGGGAACCTGATTCAATCAGGGCCATGGAATGAGGGAAGCGGGAGGTTAAACGTTCTCCCTTTCCCCACTGTGATGGATGAGTGGCTTCCCAGCCCTTCTTTGAGTCCCCCCTGTCCTTGTCTAGATGCCCCAGGCCAGCCTGATCTCATCAGATCTCAGAAGCTAAGCAGGATTGGCACCACTTATTGTTTGGATGGGGAACCACCAAGGGTGTGCAAGGTCATAATACAGCAGCAGGCAATGGCAAACTGTTAGAAGTTCCAGATGCCGATGTCCCTGCCTCAGACCTCCAGACTGAGTGGCAAGAGAGGCTAGATAGCTAGATAGGCACACTGACCTTTCCTTCCTGTATCTACTCTTCTGCCACTGTCCTGTTTGAACTGCAGACTGCGTTCTCAGGGATCAACTTCCCTTTCCTTTTTCTTTCTCGCTCTGAATGAAGAATTGCTCTCTACCTGCACGCACCAAGTGAGGGACATGCGGTCCTCTCTTGGCACCTTGAGGCAGATGGGCCTCTTGCCATCCACCTCCATCCTTTAGCTAGTAAGTTAGTAATCTGTCAGTCTCTCTTCTTTCCTATCCAAAGTGTACTTCTCAAATAAAGAGAGAAGTATTTCTCTTCTAAACTTGCAACATCAGATTGCAATATTTCAGACTTACCTCAAGGTGGTACAGGACCCCTCAGCAGCTGAATAAGATAAACATAAATAATAACTCTTCATGCTGGAAAGGATGCGGATGCGCACTTATTTGCACTGGTACTTATTTGCACTGTTGGTGGAGTTGCCCCAAGATTCTCCACTTTTGGAAATATGTAAAAAATATAATCGTTAAAATCACAACGCAAAATCTTACCTTTAAACCGGAAATCCTACTCTTAAACCATTGGGATGCGCCTTTGAGCAACAGAAGGAAAGACCAAACCTCTCTCCTTCTTGCAACTGCACGGCTGACGATTGCATCTTGCTGGAAATCTCCAGAACCACCAACACTTCATGCATGGCACAACAAGTTATGGGAACAGTTTGTGATGGCAAAAATAAAAGGCACAATAGACCAAGCTGAGTCTTCAGCAACATACATATCCAGATTTGAATCTACTTGGTATCCAATATTTTCTTACTTAACAACACATGGTATACTCCCATCTAATTCCAATTCCCATGACTGGTTGATACTATGAAATGAGGTTAACTCACTCCTGCAAGTCCAACAATAGTTGGAAATAATGCAGTCAATATGACAAACTACAAACCAACATTAAATAGATTAAAATTCTTTGCATTTATATGAGGATCTACCTGTTTAAGATTCTAGTGGTTATTTATGTTAGATCATTTTATTAGAATATTCAGCAGTTTCTGATATATGGATATGTTTACACATGAATCTACTCTTGTTATTGTATCCAAGTAGCTGTACGATATGTTAAAATAAATAAAAAGAAGTTTAAAAAAAGAGTGAGAGAGAGAAGTATTTCTCTTCTAAACTTGCAATGTGGCTCTGTGTAGCCCTGTAAATGGAGTAATCTGGTAAAGTGATGCTCCTGCATTTGTAGCTTTATTTAAGCACTCAGCTAACTAAATGTGACTGGACTAACCAAACCAGTTAACCTCAGTAGGAACCACCTCTGTTAGTCTCTTGCCTTGAGAGCCCCATAAACTGGCTGCAACTTGACAACAAGAAATCAAAAACTGGTTCCGTGTCGTCAAGCGTTGACTATGCAGAGCCATAGCAACATCCAATCAAGAGAGGGAGAAGGTTAGAATGTTGTATGGGTTGTGATGAGGGGGATTGAGAGTCCCTGAAGAGACGGACCACTGAGAGAATCAGTGGACTAGAAGCCTGCCTCAGGCAAAGCAAACTGGATATTTGATTAAGGTTATTGAGGAAAAGAGGTCTTAGTCTAGGTTATGTCTGACTTCTGGAGGAAGCAGACAGGATATACCTGGTACTGCTGTGACTAAGATGCCTGGTTAATTTGATTCATATGTAACCAGACTATGGTTAATTTGAAGAACTCCTGAAATTGACTGAAACTGTGTCAGTCTGGGTTGGAAATCTGGAATGTGGGTTAATCTGTGGGTCTGTGGTTCTCTGAAAAGAAAAGAGTTGCTTCAGCAGAAACTATGCCGTTGCTGTAACATCCAAAGAACTGTTACTGTTAAACATGAGTGTGAAACCCTGCGAAGGAAGTCAACGTGTAAACGCATTTCTTCTTTTGTAATCTTGCCTTCTGCACCTCAGTCACATTTACAAACATTTCATCATCCCCCACCATACCAGACTCACATTAACATAACCATTGAAATAAAATTTGGGTCACATTAGTTTAAAACCCACCACGGGGAATTTCTTTCACAAATAACCTCAAAGATGAAAAGGTCGTGACAGCCACCACATTGCTTTCCCAGTCCAAAATGGCATGGAGAGCGGTTATTTGCCCTGGTGAGGGAATGTACGGGGACTGATACAGGGACCTGTATGCTTGCCCCACAGAACAAAGAGTGGCTTCCCAGGGCTGTTTCAGATTGGGGAATGGGGGGGGGCTAAAACCCTCTGAGCCCTACCACAGTTCCAACCTGAATTCGGACTTCTCAGCCCTCATGATTTTGCTGATCAACACCCCACCCCACCCCCGCCAAGCACACACAGACGCACACTGTTATTAGCCCTGGGAAGGGAGAAAGACCAAACACCCTCTCCAGGGATTATAACAGGTCTCCAGACTACAGAGACCAGTTCTCCTAGAGAAAATGGCTGCTTTGGAAGGTCGAGTCTATGGGAGTCTATGGGATTAGACCTCCCCGAGGTCCCCTCCCCTCTCAAAAACCAGCACGCCCCAGGCTCCAGCCCCACCCCCACCCCATTTCCAGGAATTTTCCAACCCAGAGCTGGCACTCCTAACCAATGCTCCCTCTAAGCCAGGGATCAGGCCCCCGGAGGGCTTCTATCAGGACCACAAGTGGAACTGGCTGTCTTCTGCTTCTTCTTCCAGTTCTGCTGCTGCTGCAACATCGTAGGTTTACAGCTTACAGATACACACCTGAACAGCATACTCAGCATTGCAACAGCACAGACATTTTGACGCAACAATTCAGAGCAAGAGGTGTGAGTTATCAGACACTGTTAAGTAAGCAAAATATTGCAAGAGTGTTAATCTTTTAAGCATGTTTTTAGTTTAACGGAAAAAAACCTTTGTCTTTGTGTCCTTTATAAAGCTTCTATCTCCACTACCTGGCATTACATTTTATAACACACGTGGCCCGGCCCAACAAGGTCTCATTTATGTCAGACCTGGCCCTCATAACAAAAGAGTTCGACACCCCTGCTCTAAGCTGTGGAGTCTTGCGAGCAAAATTTCTACTTCGTGAGCGGCTGGCATTAAAGTTGTCAGTGAGCGATTTGGCTGCTGCATCAATTAGGTCGTTCTGGAGCCATCCTTCTTGAGCGAAGACAAAAACATGTGAGCCAGAGGCTAAAAAACCGTGAGCTAGCTCACACCAATTCAGCTTAGAGGGAACACTGCTCCTAACCCTCCGTGTCGCCCCTTCTAAAGCTAATAGTAGTACGGAAAGGTAGGTAAAGCTGTTTGGGTTGCTGAAGGAGAAGGCTGAAACTCTTCTCCCTCTCCCACACTCTGGCCTTAATTTAACCTGTGGTCCTGCAGAGCTGCTGTTTCTCTTTTAAAACTGCCAGGAAGGTCCATTAACCAGTCAGCCCGTGTGTGCCAAATCCTTTTTGTCCCTTGGAGAACAGGAAGACCGTCAAGGCTATCAAAACTGACCTTCTCCTGCAAAGCAGACGATGTTGTCCACCTACCACCCCACCGCACGGGACAGACCACAGACATCGGATTGTTTTAACGGAGACAGCTGGATACGGACCTGTCAATCACCAGCCTCCTCAGCCCAAAACAAGAGAAGGATTTTTGTTGAACCAGATTAAGGGCCAAATTATATGGGAGCAATTCAGGACCACAATAGCAGTCTGAGGGGAAGCAATTGGATAAGGAAAACAGTACTGGAAATAGTTTATTTAAATATCTGAATCCCATTTTTCTTCCCAAGGGGACTCAAAGTGGCTTACTTTTTTTAAAATGCAGAAAAGCCTGGACAGGTCATTATGTGTATTTTGGTTCAAAGGTCCCATTTGCCACATTTTGCCCAATCATATCCCCTTTCCTTACTTCACTCATTTCTGGGTCAGGGAGAAACAGTTGCACCTGAGAAAACAATTCACGAGAAATATTCCCCAAGTCACCAACAACTGGCAAGTTTCTCTGAGAGAAGAGACTGGATTTATACCCCACCCTTCACTACCTGAAGAAGTCTCAGAGCGTCTTACAATCCCTTTCCTTCCCCTTCCCACAACAGACACTCTGTGAGGTAGGCGGGGCTGAGAGAGCTCTAAGAGAACTCCTGTTGAGAAAACAGCTCAGGAAGAACTTATGACTGACCCAAGGTCACACCAGCAGCTGCAAGTGGAGGAGTGGGGGATCAAACCCCGTTCTCCCAGATTAGAGTCCACTCTCTTAACCACTACACCAAACTGGTTCTCTTAAGCAGTGATGGAGCTTGCCTGGACACAGTCATTCATTCTGGGGGTTGACAGGTCCAGGAGATTTTGGGTGTGGAGCATGAGAAGGGCAGAGGTTGGGAAGGGACCTCAGCAGGGTAGAATACCATAGAGTCCACCTTCCGAAGCTGCCCTTTTGTCCAGGTGAACTGATCTCTGTCGCCTGCAGATCAGTTGCAATAGTGGGAGATCTCCAGCCACCCCCTGGAGGTTGGTAACCCTGTTCATTTCACTAATCCCTCTGCCATTTGGAGACCTTCTGCAAACCTCACGGTGTAATCCCCTTTTGCTTGCAGACTTTTCTGAAGGTCCTTGAGAAAACCAAGGCATTCCTATAGCCATTGGGAAGGGACCAATGCCTTTCTGTAGCCATTTCAGGGCATTCCTTTGAGCATCTCCCAGGAGAAAACAGTGATGTCACAGGGGCATTTTATTAACTACAACTATGGCCCCCAAAAAATGCATTTGTCACAGATGTAACTTGACTGAAGTCGGGTTGTTGTCGCAAACAGCAAATCTTTCTCCTTATATTTGAAATTTACCTTGAAACAGAAAGCAGCACGCACCTGGTTCCTTTTGTTAGCACAGTTTCCAGTCTGGGGGCTTGTCATTATGTAAGAAACTCCACTTTCAGGCTCACACAGTGTTGGGGCTGCCACCATGCCAACTGTTTTCTTTCAGCACAAGATCAATCCTCAGCCGGTGCTTTTCCAGCGTGCAAAGCAGAGGTGGAAATTATTCTCCCACCTCTCCTTAACATTGGGATTTGGCAACTTACCTTTGTTATTATGATTTCCCCATTAAAAACGTATCAGCTGGTGCTGACATTTTAATTTGCGGGCTCCTTCGACAATAATGAACCGTTCCACCCCTCCCCTCGCCAGCTACCTTTATTTCTCTCCGTTGTCTACAATACTGTCCCCTAAATGATTTCGAATTCAGCTGGAAGGTGTTCATTATGATGCAGTTTCTTTGTACGTTGCATGGGGAAACGTAAGTCAGGCTGAAATACAAATAATAATGCTTAATATATACGTTACACTCCTGAGCTTGAAAGCACTGCACCGATTCTGTGGGTTGGATCCATCCAGGGTTCAACCTCACCCAGTTTCCTTCCTTACAACAGCCTCCATCCCATATGTCTTTTATGCATGGTCCCATGATTTGGGATGTCAAAGGGTATCCCTCCTCCTATTTTCACCAGCAGAAAGTCTGGTTGGATCTGACCCTATCTCGTTAAGAAAGGTCAAAGTGGTATTCATTCCTTCCCCAAGATAGATTGGGGGGGAGGAGCTAAGTAGGAAGATCACAGCAGCATAGAAATATGAACCAGGGACTCCCCGCAATCACAATCCTGTGCACATTTACGTGCAAGCAAGCCCCACTGAATAACAGTCAAAGCCACATCTGAACTAAACACAAATAGCCATTCTGGTATGTAAATTCTCTTAAAAGTTGCCACCCATGATCATACTCGGATACAGTTAAAGTAGTTTGCGTGAACAAATCTTTGGAACCGGGTATTAAAAAGTACACTGCCTGGGAAAATTAGCCGTTTCGCCTTCTGCTTTGGGGGTTTCGTTCTTTCGGTGACATTTTGCAGCCATGCAATGACCTTTCAATGAAGGTCTATAATAGAGAGTGTTATTCTGCTTCCCAATGAAGTCGGTGGTAAAGCATCAGTGGGTTATGATTAGGGCCGAGCTGAACGCCTGATGGCAAAAATGACTTTTCTGGGGGCTAAATATCCCCCAAACCAGCACCACCTACACACCAGTATTTATCTTTTTTGGCCTTATTCATTATTGTTCCGACTCCCAGTTGCCCGCTGCATGGGCACCATTATTCTGTTCAAATTGTTCTCTTTGGTCCTTGCAAACAGTGAGACAGTGACGTAGCCTATGAGCTTTGGCTACATAGCAGCAAGGGGAGAAGAGAAGATGTTACTTAGAATGCAAAAAAAAAAAAATGGTGCCCATGTAGATGGCCGAGGCTTTCCTTCAAGAAACATGCCTCCCAGTTAGCTTCAGCTCTAGTTCTGATAACTCATTTAAAATAGGAAAGCAACATTTAATTCACTATTCCAGTGCATGGTTGTCTGGTTTAGAGAGTTCAGAGTCCAAGGTTGGAGATAAGTAGGGCTATTTTGGGGCAGGAACGCACAGGAACAGAGTTCCGGCTGGCTCCCGAGTTGGCCACGCCCAGCAGGAACTCATTAGCATAATAGGCCACACCCAACAGCAGAAACTCATTTGGTTTGGCTACACTAGGAGTATGTGGCCTAACATGCAAAGGAGTTCCTGCTCCAAAAAAAGCCCTGGGTTTTGACAACAAAGAAGGTAAACAGAATAAGAAGCAAAAGGTGGATGTGGCTGGATGACCACACTTCTGGAAACATGGGGTGTGGCCTAATATGCTAATGAGCTGTGGTGTCATGGGTGTGACTTAATGTGGTAATGAGTTTCTGCTGATGGGTGTGGCCTATTATGCTAATGAGTTCCTGCTGGGCTTTTTCTACAAAAAAAGCCCTGGAGATAAGATAAAACTGACAGGAAACCTTGCCAATCATTACAATCAAACAGATTTTTCAAAAGAAGGTATTTTCCCTATTGAGTACTTCTCTCCACCAGTCACTGCATGTTTGGGAATGGCATTGTTGATTCTATGCAAGCAGCAGCACTTAACAATGCTTTACCTATTCTAGTCCTGCTCTCAGCGTTTACAGGACCTGATGCTTTGCAAATTGTGTAGCTATGGCGTGATGGCTGTCAATGAGAGTGTGATCGATTTGCCATTTTAACTGGCGTGGTTTTTTACTATTTAGCCAATGGGAAGGTCTCTTCTACATTGTTTCTTCTTAGTATTAGTTCTAGCATTAGTCTTTCTGTTATTAGTGTACTTTCCCTTTGGTTTAATGTCACTGTCTTCTGTGTTCCCGTGATTATTTCCAATGCACAGAAACACTGACTTCTTGTGCATTACTCATATTTAGTGCCCGTGCATTAATAGTTTGTCTGTGTGAGACTCATTGCAGTGCATACATAAGCAAACTGTGTTATGTCCTATGACCAGGAGCCAGAGCAGGCAGAAAGCAGCCAAGCTCCGTTCCTGAGAACAATAGGGACTAGGCTCCTGAGCTCGCCAAAAGGGAGCCTATGGGAGCATTGGCGGGAGATTCAAACCCGCCAATAGGAATGTGGGGCATCCCCCCCCTTACTGTATATAGTTGGCCTCCGGCCGTTACTGTTGGTCTTTGTCTTTGTTGTGAAGTACAAATAAATGCATCTTCTCTTATGTCGTTGTCCGAGTCATGAGGCACAGAACCCAGTACTTTACAAATTGGTTTCCACCAAACCCAATTAGTCCGCTTTGTTTTCCACCAGGAACTCACCTGAATTTTTTGATCAAAAAGCAAACAAAGGGAGAGCTATGTCTAGAACTAGGATTACCATCTCTGGGTTGGGAAGTACCTGGAGATTTGGGAGAAGAGGTTTCAGGGAGGGGAGGGACCTCTGTGGGTACAGCACCATAGACTCCACCCTCCAGGGCAGCCATTTTCTCCAGAGGAACTGATCTCTGTAGTCTGAAGATCCAATATAATTATATAGTCTGATCTCTGTAGTCTGGAGATCCAATATAAATATAATTTGCCCCAACTGGAGGTTGGCAACCATAGCAGGCTTTGGTGTCCCACTCAGTCTAGGGAAGAGAAAGATGGTGAAGAGGGAGAGGAGATTGTCTTCTGGCACCAAAAGAACACACAGGACCTGTAACAGACCACGAGCTAATGGAAAAAATAATACTCCTTATATTAGCAACAATGGAGATTAATTTCAGTTGGTAGAGTAAGGCTGTGGTCACACACAGGGTGATTTCCCACTAAAGCTGACTCGGGGTAGCGCCGCCATTTGGCCCGATACTATTAGTCAATTTCACACCCGAAGCCGCGGGGCTGCATTTTGACCCGCGGCTCGCCCGATTTCCCCGCAGTTTCGTAATCCTCAAAAAACAGGATTACAAAACTGCGGGGAAATCGGGCGAAGCCGCGGGTCAAAATGCAGCCCCGCGGCTTCGGGTGTGAAATTGACTAATAGTATCGGGCCAAATGGCGGCGCTACCCCGAGTCAGCTTTAGTGGGAAATCACCCACACTGAATAATCCACTTTCAATCCACTTTCAATGCACTTTCCAACTGAATTTTACTGTGTGAACTGGCAGAATCCAGTTGAAAAGTGCATTGAAAGTGGATTATTTAGTGTGTATGACTGCAGCCTATAAGTCAGTGACTGAGTTCAGACTGGCAGTTTGAAGTGGGAGCCAGTGGTGGCAAAAAAGCCCCAGAATAAATTGTTCTGGGTTTTCCCAGTCACACTGCGCCGACTGATGCAGGAGCATACTGGGAGGAGGCACGCGGGAGCGTTCAGACTGCTGGCCTGGAGGCGCAGCTATAAACGGCTTTTCCCTGGTAATTTGGCTATGTGTGCTTGTGTGCATATGCGCTCACATGCATAATCGCATCCGGCCGATTTTGGGAGGATCCCATTGCACCGGCACTGCATTGGGTGGTAGAGCAGAGCACAGCCAATCATATTGCTGCTGCCTTATGCGCAACACGGGTTGCTCCCAGCTTTTCGGGTTGGCGTTCACACTTCTCAGAAGCAGAATGAAGCGGGATAAACGGGCTCTCAGGGATTTGCTACTGCTTTTACTAGGTATCTTTTAAACGCGGGAGCAAAGTGGAACAGCACGGGTTGACTGTGTGAATGCCCCCTTTAATTTGCTTGTAAAATGTGGCTGAAATGTGGCTACAGCGGGGCAAACTGCCAGTCTGAACTCAGCCAGTGTAAACCAGATTGGAGCAGCATAATTTTGGGTTTCAAAATGCCACTTGAACTGCAGTGAGGGGTGGGATTATAGTGATGCACGCACGTTATTAATTTGGCAGTCACTCTCAAATTAGCTCCCCTGTCCCACTGTTTTGGAGAAAGTAAGATTTTTCTGAAACCCTGCATTCATGTATTTTATTAATTGGAAATATTAAATTATATGAGCCTTCCGTAAAAAGAGTGGTGAGTCTATTTATTTTAATTGTTTATGGTTCTGTATCACGATACAATATATCTTGTACTATTTGGATATGATTACTAGTTGTCGTCTGTTGTTTCGATTGACTTTTATTGTTACTGTTTTATAATTGTTATTTTTAAAAAATAAAAAAATGTTAATTATTAAAAAAGAAAAGAAAAGCAAGCCTGCATTCAGCCAGGTTTGCCAAGTCAGTAACAGTAGTGGTGCTGTCCCCATTGTACAGATTTGCCTATCCACAGGGAGGCCAGCTCTTGGGTATTAGACATGGTGGCTAAAACACACATGGATCCAATCCTTCCCATACATTTCATCTCGGAGACAGAGGAAGGGAACCCTGACAAAGATACACAGATCTGTAGATATTTCAACCACAGTTCTACTGCACACGGCAAATCACCGTTACCAGATCCACGGGTTGTGCTAAACACATAAATCAGCTCTTTTTTTTATTCTGATTCCCATTAAGTGTTAAGTAGCACTTTTAAACTCATCAGACTTAGATAATGTGCACTTGGATTTAAACTTGGTCTGGTTGAATGACAGGTTTCACTTCTTCTCAGAGGCGCCTTCGACGTTCCATTCACACTGTCAGGGTTCCTTCCCTGTCGAATTTGTTTAGAACCAAGAAGGGCATGGGCGTCTAAGCTGGGGGTGGGGGGGTGGGGAGTTGACTCTTCCTCTTTAGAATGAAAACAAATGTGTTTTTCTCCTGAATCTGCCAAGCCTGTGTTTTAATGATTTAACAGATGGAGTTGGCACATGTGAACCTGGAAGATGCATCTGTCTGGTTTTTTTCCAGTCTGAGGGTTTTTAGCTGCATTAATAGCACAGAGGATGGTAAAATATCACCTCCCCCAGGCTGCTTTGCTCTCCTAACACATAATGTCTTTTAAGAGAGAGGGAAAAAGTGAGAGGAGCCCGGGGTGAGGAAAAGGCCAAACAAACGAATTCTTGAAAGCTTTAATTCCATCTTCGCTGTGCTCGGTTCTTGCCCTGATGCAGGGTTGCCAGGTCTGTCTGAAATGCCGGTGGGGTGATAGGGGGGACATTCCAGGAATAGAAAATGATGTCACGCGACATACCTACATCACCCCGAAGTGATGTAGGCATGTTGGTGGCATTGGGGGTGACACTCTGGGTTTGGGGCAAAACTCTATGGTAAAATCAGCCTCAGACCATAAAATTTTGCCCAAAAACCAGAGCGTCACCCCCCAATGTCACCAACATGCCTACGTCACCTCCAGCAATGTTGCTGTTGGGGGGGGGTGATTTTTTTTGACTGGCCAGCATAGCTGGGAAAGCATCTCAGATGTGCACAAGGATTTCATCATAACAGGGTTGCCATTCTCCCGCCCCCAACTGAGGAAAGGCAACCCTATTATGATGAAATCCTTGTGCACATCTGAGATGCTTTCCTAGCTATGCTAGTCTCTTCTGACCTCTCAGTTCTGCAAACTGCTTAGTTATATATAAAGAGACATAGATATGGGTTGCCAACCTCCAGCTGGGTCATGGAGAGCTTCCAGAATTACAATTGATCTCTGGACTCCAACAATCAGTTCCTCTTAAGGACATGGTGGGCTGGAGGAAATGGCAGGTTCAAAGGGGGGACTGCATGGAATCACATTCCTGCTCAGCGCCCTTCACTCTCCCAAACCCCCAAATCTCCAGGCATTTGCAAGGGGATGAGTTTGCAACCCAACATACTGTTTGCGGTCAATCAAGAAAGCCCAGATCCTGTCTCCCAGTTGCCCTTAAGCAACACTGTGCTCTCTTTGTGCCCTGATAAGGGACCTGTTGTCTGTCTTGTAACAGAAAACCAATAGAGGTAGAGACTGCAATAATAAAAGAAAATGGAACAAAATGAATAAAATGAACCTGAACAAAATGAAAGACGACGATGATGATCGGCTGTGTAGATGGGGAATTTGTTTCATTGTCATATTAATTATAACAATTAATTACAGTATTACAATAATTACGAAACACTATTTTGCGTAATTAGTGTAATTAGTAATGAAAGAAATGCACAAGTCTAAAGCCTGCCCACCCAGTTCCCTTCCCCAATTTTCTGTTCTTTGGTACCCGCCAGATACTGACGCTGAAGCTCAAATACTTTGGCCATCAAATGAGTAGGGAGTACTCACTGAAGAAGATCCTGATGCTGTGAATGATTGAAAGTAAAAGAAGGGGACGGCAAAGGATGAGATGGTTAGACAGTGTTCGATGCAACGAACATGAGGCTGAGCAGGCTCTGGGGGACAGAGCAGGACAGGAGGGCCTGGCGTGATGTGGTCCATGGGGTCGCGAAGAGTCGGACTCGACTGTGTGACTGAACAACAACAACTTCTCATTTGCACTGAAATCTTATTCAGTCCTTGATCCAAAACAGGACTTCCTCTTGTACATTGAAAAAAGAGGATGCTCAGACAAAACATGCAGATACAAAATACCTTTGGACAATTCACTCAGTCTGCACATTACCCTGCAAAGTTAGAACGCTGATCACAGTCTAATGAGCCCTAATGAAAGGCTGCCCATTTATTTCCATGATACATGATCTGAGACCAGATAGTCTTCTAAATTATATATGTAACACATTGTCTTCTGCATAAGCAAGAGGAAATGAGAACTACAATGGTGCCTTGCACAAAACAAAATGAGGCTTATAAATGAGTTGCTAAAAAAAAGAAAAAGAATCCTGTCTGTTTACTTGCAAAGATATTTCTGTAAGATAATGAAGATTAATCACTCCTTTTTGACTGCTTAATAGCATGCTAATATATGACATCTTTAACATCCTGGTTTCTCCCCCCCAACAGAGATTCTTCTCGTAGTCACTGCTGTTAAATTTAATGAGTAGCATATGACGATTAACTGCAGAGCCTTGTCATGCATGCACCAAACCCCAGATTTCTTGCTGCATAATGTGTGAATATGCCCTTTAAAGGAAAGCAGGTGTGCCTCATCAAAATAACAAGTGGAGACCCGCAAGAAGCTTGCGGGATGGTCATCCCATTCCTCACACCTTTGCTTCCTCCCCTCTACCCTTACCTATCTCACACTCTTTCTCCCTTCTGGGGGTGGAGCCATAGACTCAACCCTCCAAAGCAGCCATTTTATCCAGGGGAACTGATCTCTGTCACCCGGACAACAGTTGTAATTCTGGGTGATCTCCAGCTCTCACCCAGAGGCTGGCAATGGTAGTTCTCATGGAGGAAATGGCTGGTTTGGAGGGTGAAGTCTATGGCATTATACCGGTCTGAAGTTCCTCCCCTCCTCAAACCCCACCATCCCCAGGATCCACCCCTTAAATATCCAGGGGTTTCCCAATCCAGAGTTGGCAACCCTATTTCCTTCCCACCCAACAGCCAACTTAACCTTTATCTGCCTTTATCTGTCCTCAGCTTTTCGTCTCCACCCCCTCCCCCACAGCTTCTACCAAGGAAAATTATAGTCTTTCTCCACAGTGGGGACCAAAGCAGCTTACATTATTCTCACCTCCTTTTTATCTGCACAATAACCCTGTGAGGTTGGTTAGGCTGAAAGTATGTGACTGGTCCAAAATCACCCAGTCAGCTTCCACCGCAATATGGGGACCTGGGTCTTGCAGACCCTACTTTGACGCTCTAACTGCTGCACCACTGCTGGCTTTCATAGGGTGGCTGCTGAATCATAGAATCATAGAATCATAGAATGTTAGAGTTGGAAGGGACCTTGCAGGCCATCTAGTCCAACCCCCTGCACTCTGCAGGAACACAGCCGAAACCCCTACATACCTTCAACATACCCAAAAGATGGTTGTCCAGTCTCCTCTTGAAAACGTCCAGCGAAGGAGCATCCACCACCTCCCGAGGCAGTCTGTTCCACTGCTCAACCACTCTTACAGTCAGGAAGTTTATCCTGATATTCACCCGATAACGACTCCCTCGTAATTTCCACCCATTAGATCTAGTCTTGCTGAACAGCAGCAAGCAGCCAGGCCAAGTTGAGTCATGCAAATTAGGTGATATCAAGACACCCAGAGGGTGCTGCCTAGGGATGCCAGCCTCCAGGTGGGAACTGGGGATCCCCTGGAATTACTGCTCAGCTCCAGACTACTGAGATAACTTCCCCTGGAGAAAATGGATGCTTTGGAGGGTGGACTCTAGGGCATTGTACCCCACTGAGGTCCCTGTCCTCCCCAGGCTCCATCCCCAAATCTCCAGGAGTTTCCAGACCTGGAGCTGGCAACCCCACTACCCCCATTCCCTGCCAGTGCCCAGGGGGGACCTGGCAACCCTAGACTGCTGCCAGGCCTAGGGTTGGCAACCTCCAAGTGGGGCCTGGAGAGTGAACTCCAGAGATCTGTGAACAACAGAGATCTGTCTCCCTGGATAAAATGGCTTCTTTGGAGGGTGGATTCTGTGGCATGATATCCAGCTGAGGCCTCTCCCTTCCCCAAATCCTGCCCTCCTTGCACTCCACCACAAAACCTCTAGGAATCCCCCAGCCTGGCCTCAAGGCTCCCTCCCTCCCCCTCCCTCCAAGGCCGAAGGAGGCCTGGAAAGAAAGGGCCCTTCCCCCACCCTTTACTGACAGAGCCAGTCAGAAGCCTCTCCCCCCACCCTCCAACGTTCTAACCTCTCACCGTTGATGCCTGGAGTCAGGTCCCTGCAGAGACCATTTCAAAAGGTTTGGGGGGGAATTCAACCGTCTCTGAAGGGATTTTCTCACTTTTTGGATTTTTCTACAAACCCAGGAAGTCTACTGACTATGTAGGAAAAGCTGTTGGGGGAGAGTGAAGCCCCTGTTGGTGGGAATAGGTATCCGCACAAAAAAACCCCGTCTGGGAAATAGAATAAGGATAAGGAAAAGCTAACACATATTAGGTTGACTTTGTTGCAACAAAAAAATTAACCGGCGGGGCATGCCAATGTACTTAGAAGTTTCCAACAGGGCTTCTGTCTCAGCAAGCATGGTTAAGAACAGCAGACTCTAATCTGGAGAACCAAGGCTGATTCGCCCCTCCTTCGCATGCAGTCAGCTGGGTGACTTTGGGTCAGTCACAGTTCTCTCAGAGCTGTTCTCTCAAGAGCAGTTCTCTCAGAACTCTCTCGGCCCCACCTACCTCACAAGCAATGCTCCCTCTAAGCTGTGGAGTCCTGTGAGCAAATATTCTACTTTGTGAGCTACTGGCATTAAATTTGTGAGCAAGCAATTTGGCTACTGCATAAATTAGTTAGCTCTGGAGCCATCCTTCCTGAGCTAAGACAAAAATGTGTGAGCTGGAGACTAAAAAACTGTGAGCTAGCTCACACTAACTCAGCTTAGAAGGAATACTGCTCACAAGGTACCTGTTGCGGGGAGAGGAAGGGAAAGGTGACTGTAAGCTGCTTTGTAAGCCAAGGTCACCTAGCAGGCTTCATGTGGAGGAGTGGGGAATCAAACCCAGCTCTCCAGATTAAAGTCTGCTGTCCTTAACCATTGCACCACACTTAACCACTGCACCACACATTCTAGACTTCTCACTGTTCTCCCTATTGATTGGGCATGCCAAAGTCATTGTTTGCCTAGGCAGCCCTGTAGCTAGGGATTTTTTGGGGAGGGGACCTTGGGGGGGGCCATCAGCTGACTAAATTGGGGGGGTCAGCACTGAAAACAAGGGCAGCCCTTCCCTGTGCAGTGTCTGGCTCCCTTCCTCCCTGAGGAACCCCAGTGCACTGCCGCACCAGGGGCAGTCTGATCTCCACCCTCGGCTCCCTCCTGGGCCAGGAGAGGTGAGGCGTGCAGTAGCTGGGCTGTCCGTGAAGGTGCCGTGATTGGGCACATTGGCGCATAGGATCATAGCCGGGTGCGCTTGGCCAGGGCCAGACGAGGTAACTGCTTGCCTCCTTGCCTTGCCTTGCCTTGCCTTGCCTTGCCTTGCCTTGCCGGGATTAGCTGCTGCTGGCTGGGCGGCAAACATCTTTCAGCCCAGCCTCACCGTCTCTGCCGCTTCTTGTGCTGTCACTGCTGATTGTGCTGCCCTCATCCACCCCGCTGACAGGCCAATGGGGGAGGAGGAGGCAAGGCTCAGAGAGGGAGGCCCATAAAGACCACTAGGGGACCAGGTCCCATGGGCCCCATGGTAGCTATGGGCCTGCACCTAGGGCAGTATAGCCCAACCTGTGGGTTGGGACCAGTGTTCCCTCTAAGCTGAGCTAGCTCACAGTTTTTTAGCCTCTGGCTCACGCATTGTTGTCTTCGCTCAGGAAGGATGGCTCCAGAGCAAAATAATTTATGCAGCGGCCAAATTGCTTGCTTACAACTTTAATGCCAGTAGCTCACACAGTAGAATTTTTGCTCACAAGACTCCACAGCTTAGAGGGAGCATTGGTCGCGACCCAAAAGTGGACTGCAAAGCCTCTGAAAGTGGGTCACAGGACAGCCCTCCCTAATGGCCAGCCCTGCCCTTTCTCTTGCTCTCTTTTGTATTTTGGAAACAAAGATCTGTTTTTGCTGTTTTATTCTTCACTGCATATACTTATAGCTTGGGGGGGTTCTTCACTGCATATACATGTTGATAACTGAGTTTCCTGGGAATTTAGGAGGGATTAGAGGGAGTAATGGAGAAGGAGAGGGTGGTCAAAATCTGGAGTGTCTTTGTGTGCAAAGGCTGTGTGGGTTGGAATGCCGCTTACCTTGGGGTTCACAGTGGGGGCAGCTGCACCCTTTGTGTGATGTTTGTGGGTTTCCCAAAACATCCAGTTAGCCACTGTAGAAAGCAGAATGCAGAATTAGATAGATGGCAATGTCATAGTTTGCCTAAGGTCCAAAAAAATCTTGGGCCAGCCTTGGATGGGTCATCGTGCCAAGTAAATTTGGAATTGTGGGTCACCATACTGAAAAAGTTGGGATTGGCTGGCTTAGGTCACCAAACACACACACACACAGAGACCAGTAATAGAATTAATACTTCTCTCTCTTTCCCTTGATTTCCCACACAATGAAAATATAGAGGAAGGGCTATATTGACTCAGTGCTGGAACCCCTGCTTTATATGCAGAAGGATCCACGTTCTCCTATCATGTTCAGTGAAAGGTTCCCAGGTAGTGGGAAACACCTTTCTCTTCTTGAGACCTTGGACAATCACTGCAAGTCAGATTACCATGCCAGATGGACCAACAGCCTGACTGGGTACAAGCCAGCTTCATGCACAGTGGACAAAAGACATGATCTTCTCTGCCGCTGAAAAAAATGGCAAATCATGTAGGCTGCCCACTAAACCAACGGTACGTGAAACAAGCGAGGCGTACAGTGCCATCCTAAGGACAGTTACGCCTTTCTGAGTTCACTGAAGTCAATAGGCTCAGAAGGGTGTAACTCAGCTTCGGATGGAACTATTAATGAAGGAAGTTGGGGCTTTTGACAAACAACAAATGAAAAGGACACGATAGAGTTATTTTAAACCATGACATGGAGAGCAGAGAGGCTGTGTGGTGTAATAAATTATACCAGCTTTGGGAAGACCCATGTTCAAATCCCTACTGTGCCATGAAGTTCACTCAGTGACCTAGATATTGGGGGGGGGCAGGAAGGGTTTCCTCAGTGCTTAGTTCTTGTGGCCCTTTCCTACACGCCCAGGGAAACGCTGATTGTCACTTTGGGGACAGGAAGCAATTTTTCTCCAGGCCAGTTTGGCTGGAGACCCTGGAGGCTTTTTGTCATTGTCGCGCCCCTTCGGGCCATTGCCCGCGCTTAAGTAGATGCGGTGTCCCCAGGGGGGGGGAACGGAGCACGATGGTGTCGCCGGAAAACCAGGGTCTGGTCTTTTTGGAGGCCTCAGATATGGGAGTCCCGCCTTCTCTCAGAAGGGCGTAGCCTCAGTGATTAGGACAGGACCCCGCTGGGTTGTGGGTCTTGGGTTGCGCCCTGCTTCCTTCTCACTCGGTGACAGCAGAGCCTTCCTCAACCTTCCCAGTCTGCCGGCTATCACTTCCTCCCCGGCCTCCTCCCGTCTTCCCCCTTTTATTCCCGACTTGATCGTGCTCCGCCCCGTGCCGCCCATCTCCCAGCCTCCCCCATTGGTGCTCCCTCCCGTCCCTCCGTGCAGCAGCCTCCCGGTTGGCTCTGTCAGCGCTCCAGTGCCTCCGGGGGACCTCCTCCCTGCTCTCGTCGCTTCGCCGCTCCTGGGTGGGGCCCACTTCCGGCCCGACGCGGCCCGATTCCCTCGCTCGTCCCCACGGCCCCTCGGGGGTTCCAGGCTCTTCGCTGTACGCTTCTCCGGTCCTGGTGTCCCTCGGGGCCCGGCGTCGTCTCCTCGCCCGCCCGGGACCGTCGGGAGTCCTCAGTAAGCCGGCAGGCCGGGCGGGGGAATTTCTCTGGGCTGGGGGGTTTGCGGGGTGCGTTTGACGCCGCCCCGCGGCGTCGAGGCTTTCTTGGGGCCGAGCGCCTCTTGTCTCCTGTGCCCGGTCGTCCCGCGGGGGTTCCCCGAGTCCCATGTCGGGACACACACCCCCACCAGGCGTGTCGTTGCCCGCAGCGCCAGAGCCCTCGTGTAGGCGGGAGAGGAAATCGGCGTTGACATGGGTAGACCCCGCACGGTGTCGTACGGTGAACCTGTACAGGAGTAAGGACACATACCAGCGCATTACTCTCGCGTTATGATCTTTCATGCGTGATAACCACAATAACGGGGCATGATCTACGACTAACACGAACGGGTTGTCGGCCAGATAAAATTGTAAGGCCCCGACAGCCCATTTGAGAGCTAGCGCTTCCTTCTCTATGGTGGAATACCGCTGTTCTGCTGGGTGTATTTTACGGCTTAGGAACAAGATCGGTTGCTCGAGGTGCTTCAACTCCTGGAAGCCGATCCGACTTTTCCGGGGATTGGCGGTCAGCCGTGAACACGCGTCAAGGCGTGCAACACAGCCTCCAGGTGTTGCAGGTGTGTGGGCCAGTCGAGGCTACAAGTAATGATGTCATCGATATATGCCCACGCAAAATGCCCACACTGCGCCAACACCTGGTTGACAAGGCGTTGGATCGAGGCAGCTGCCCCATGGAGCCCAAAGGGCATACGGCGAGATTGAAACAACCCCTGAGTGGTGGCGAAGGCCGTTTTGGACGGTCTTTGGGGTGCACCGGGATCTGCCAGTATCCCTTCGTGAGATCTAAGGCCGACAGAAAACGTGCCTGCCCCAGTTGATTGATGAGATGCTCGGCCCTAGGTATGGGGTCATGCATCTCGAGGATAGCCACGTTGTCTACCTCCCGATAATCGACGCAGAGTTGGACACTGCCCATCCGGCTTCGGTACCAACACAATGGGGCTACGCCAGGGACTCTGTGAAGGCTCGATCACACCCATGCGTAGCATGTCCTCCACTTCCTTCTCAATCACGGCTATTCTTTTGTGAGGGATCAGCCTCCAACGGCACCAGACAACCACTCCCTCGGGGGTGGGTATACGATGTTCCGTCAGCGAGGTGCAGCCGGGCTGTGTAGAGAAGACTGGAGGCAAGTGCTGGAGTAACCGTCGCACGTCCTGCTTCTGTTCTGGCAAAAGTTCCGGATCCAAGAGGGGCTCTTGTCCTTGGACGTTTTCTTCGCCCCACGGCGTCCCGAACGGCTCGATCTCTCCCGGTTCCCGGGCCAGGTCACAGATTGCGTCAGTCGGGCTACCCTCTGCCTCTCTAGGCACCCACTCCTTCAAATCATTCACATGAAGGGTCTTGGTTTGGCAGCGAGTCGATCCACACTGTACACGATAGGTCAGGGGGCCTAAGACCTGAACTATAGGAAAAGGTCCCACCCACGGGTCCCCAGTGCTATGGGCCATTACCCTCCTGGCGACCAGGACCTCCGTCCCGACGGCGAAAGAGCGCTGTTTCGTACCCCGGTCGTACCGTTGTTTCATGACTCCCTGTGCTTTCTGCATATTGTGCTGGGCGATCTGATGCACCTCCCCTAGACGTTCCTGTAGCTGTTGCACATGTTCCCCTGCGGCGACTGCACCCGTGGTAGACGGGGCCACCCACTGGTCTTCTACAAGGCTCAGGATACCCCGGGGTTTCCTCCCGTACACCAACTCAAAGGGTGCATAACCTGTCGAGGCCTGGGGGGTTTCTCGCAGTGCCAGCAATAAGGGATCGAGGTAGAGGTCCCAATCGTGGGTATGCTCGTGCGAGATCCGCCGCAGCATGCCTTTTATGGTCTGGTTCATGCGCTCGACCAGGCCGTCAGTCTGGGGGTGGTAGGCTGCCGTAAACAATTGTTTAATGCGCAAGGCTACGCAGACTTGCCGCATAAAGTGGGCCGTAAAAGGAGTACCTCGGTCCGTCAAGATTTCTTTCGGTAATCCGACTTGGGCAAAGAAGCGCATAAGAGCGCGAGCCACTCCTGGGCTCTTCATGCTAGGCAGGGGAATGGCTTCCGGGTAACGGGTGGCATAATCCATCAGCATTAAGATGTATCGAGCTCCTCGGGGTGTCCGAGCCAAAGGCCCAATAAAGTCCATAGCAATTCGTTCGAACGGGACACCTATGATGGGCAGAGGGGTTAAGGGGGCCTTAGCCCCCCGCTGAGGGGCTACCCGTTGGCAAACCGCACAGGACTTCACGTATTGTTGTACATCTCGGGATACCGAGGGCCAGAAAAACCGCTCTAACACCCTCTTTAACGTGTTCTTGCGCCCTTGATGGCCCGCACACGGATGGTCATGGGCCTGTTCTAGAATTTGCTTCCGGTATTGGGTCGGAACCAGCAACTGTTGCTGGGCTGGCTTACCTCGGGGTATCCACTCCCGAAACCACACCCCTCCCTCTTGGAGGATGCGGCTCGATCGTGCATTCAACCGTGCCTCAACCACCTGCCCTTCGCTTACCGCCGTCCGGGTCCGTAGCGCTTCCAATGTTGGGTCTTCCGCCTGGGCAGCCTGGAACTCTGCGTCGTGGCTCCAGGATGTCCCTGCATCTGATGAGTTCTCGGCCTCTGCTTCCTCCCCTGCATCCTGGGTCGGTTGTTCTTCCCCGATGGCGCAGCTCCGTATTGCCTGCGGCCTCCTGCTTCCGCCTTGGGATGTGCGACCCATCAGAGAGGCAAAGCCTGGCACGTCTCGCCCTAATAACACCGGGAATGGGAGGGCTCGGACCCGGGCCATCGGGATCCAGTACTGCCGCCCCTGGTATCGGATGGGAACTTGCACGACCGGGCACCTTTCCGCATGTCCATGGAAGCACGAGATGTCCGTATCGCGCACCCAGGTCAGTTTCTCGGGCATGTACTCACTGCAAACCATGGAGATCGAGCTCCCACTGTCCAGGAGGGCGAGCACACACCGGCCACCCACCTCCACTGGGATCGTGAACGGGGCCCCCCCCGGCGCTGATACCTGGTACGATGCTTCCCAGCCCGCGTCGCACTCCATCAGAGGACAGTCCCGACGGTAATGACCCAACTGCCCACAAGTATAACACGGGCCCGGGCCAGGGGCCCGAGGTGCGCCCCCTCCAGTCTCTGGGCCGGTTCTCTCTGCCCGCTGCTCCCATACCGGAGGACCTGTTGTGGGAAAGGGGCTTTTCCACCGCGGACCGGCCGGTCCCGGCCCCAGGCGTGGTTGCAGCGGCAAGCGGGCGCGGCCTCCTCGGGACCCCTCCGCACCCCGTCCTCCTCCATCTGCGCCCGACCTCACAATTCCTGAAGGCCCTGGCCCCGGGGTCTTACTCTGGTCCCGACTAACCGTCGCTCCTTCCGCCGTGAGGAAATTTTCCCACAACTCCAAGGCCACTGCCAGGGTCTGGGGCTTCCAACACGCCACCCAATGACGGACGCGGGGCGGAAGGATGTTCAACAATTGCTCCAGCACCACCTGTTCCACCACTCTTCGGGCTTCGTCTGTCTTGGGTTGTAGCCACCTAGTGGCGGCATCCTTCAAAGCTGCCAACACCGCTCGCGGGTGATCCGTGCTCTGCCAGGTGATGGTCCTAAACTTACGCCGTGCCGACTCGGGGGTGATCGTGAGGCGATCATAAATGGCTGCCTTTACCTTCGCATAGTCCGTCGCCTCCTCTTTCGTGAGGGCTTTCACTGCTGCTTGGGCTTCACCAGTTAGGTAAGGGCCCAAAATAAAAGGCCACTGAGCGGCCGGCCACTGGGCGGCCTCAGCCACTCTTTCAAAAGTCTCTATGTAAGCCTCCATGTCGTCATCCGGCCCCAACTTTGTTAACGGGATCCATGACCCTCGGCCTGGCCATCCGGTCCCAGGCGGAGTACCCCCGGTACCCGCTGCGATGGTCTGTTGGAGATCCCGGACCAACGCGGCCTGTGAAGCTTGCTGCTGCTGAGTCACCTCCCGCAGCAATCTCGTGTTGTGGTCTGTCAGCCACTGGCCGAATTGGGCTAAATCCAGGGAGGCCCGGCTTTGGTCCGGTAGGTCAGGCTGCATCACTACCGATTCCTGACTTCCTGTGGAACTTGATTCTGTTAGGCTGTCGTCATCCCCTTCGAGCTCCAGCGTGCTGAGTCGCCGGGGTGGCGGGCGCCAGCCGGGTGGGGTTGGGAGGCGGGGCGGCGGGCGCGTTAGCGGGCGCCGGAGGCCCGCATTCTCCACCACGTTGTCGCACCCCTTCGGGCCGTTGCCCGCGCTTAAGTAGATGCGGTGTCCCCAGGGGGGGGGGGACGGAGCACGATGGTGTCGCCGGAAAACCAGGGTCTGGTCTTTTTGGAGGCCTCAGATATGGGAGTCCCGCCTTCTCTCAGAAGGGCGTAGCCTCGGTGATTAGGACAGGACCCCGCCGGGTTGTGGGTCTTGGGTTGCGCCCTGCTTCCTTCTCACTCGGTGACAGCAGAGCCTTCCTCAACCTTCCCAGTCTGCCGGCTATCACTTCCTCCCCGGCCTCCTCCCCGTCTTCCCCTTTTATTCCCGACTTGATCGTGCTCCGCCCCGTGCCGCCCATCTCCCAGCCTCCCCCATTGGTGCTCCCTCCCGTCCCTCCGTGCAGCAGCCTCCCGGTTGGCTCTGTCAGCGCTCCAGTGCCTCCGGGGGACCTCCTCCCTGCTCTCGCCGCTTCGCCGCTCCTGGGTGGGGCCCACTTCCGGCCCGACGCGGCCCGATTCCCTCGCTCGTCCCCGCGGCCCCTCGGGGGTTCCAGGCTCTTCGCTGTACGCTTCTCCGGTCCTGGTGTCCCTCAGGGCCTGGCGTCGTCTCCTCGCCCGCCCGGGACCGTCGGGAGTCCTCAGTAGCCGGCAGGCCGGGCGGGGGAATTTCTCTGGGCTGGGGGTTTGCGGGGTGCGTGACACCGCCCCGCGGCGTCGAGGCTTTCTGGGGCCGAGCGCCTCTTGTCTCCTGTGCCCGGTCGTCCCGGGGTTCCCCGAGTCCCGTGTCGGGACACACCCCCACCAGGCGTGTCGTTGCCCGCAGCGCCAGAGCCCTCGTGTAGGCGGGAGAGAAATCGGCGTTGACATGGGTAGACCCCGCACGGTGTCGTACGGTGAACCTGTACGGGAGTAAGGACACATACCAGCGCATTACTCTCGTTATGATCTTTCATGCGTGATAACCACAATAACGGGCATGATCTACGGCAGGCCGGGCGGGGGAATTTCTCTGGGCTGGGGGTTTGGGGTGTTTGACGCGCGCAGCGGCGTCGAGGCTCTTGGGGCCGAGCGCCTCTTGTCTCCTGTGCCCGGTCGTCCCGCGGGGTTCCCCGAGTCCCGTGTCGGGACAGTCATCTTCTGGGCATGAAAGAACAGTCACTGTGTGTGGGGGGGGTAGCATTGGTGAATTTCCTGCATTGTGCAGGGGTTAGACTAGATGACCTTGGAGATCCCTTCCAACTCTATGATTCTCTGATTCTCTTTCTCCCCCCCACCCCCTCAGCCTCACTTACCTCATATGATTGTGTGTGAAGGTAAAGTGGCCCCACTGCTGGACTTCCTGATGGCACCTGGTATTTTTGGCCACTGTGTGACAGAGTGTTGGACTGGATGGGCCCTTGGCCTGATTCAACATTGGCTTCTCTTATGTTCTTATGTTCTAAAGTGGAGGAGGGGGGAAATGTGTTTTCCACCCTGAGCTCCTTGAGGAAGAACAGGATAAAAAAACTGATCAAACGAAATCTTTCTTCACCTCAGAAGTCGATTCTAAACAGACAAAAAAGTTCTTCACACAAAACACATGATTAGCGTAGGGAACTTGCTGCCACGAGATGCAGTGGCCACTAGCCCAGGTCGCTTTTCCTTCCCAGTCTCCCACCCAAAAAGGCAGCACCATCTTGTCTTTAGCAGAAACAGCTTTCAGTCAGAGTTATCGTTCACAACAGGTGGGAATGCCTCGACCACTTCTATTAACAGACTGAGCTATTCCTGCCTTCTTTTGCACTTCTTTTATCATAAAGTTGCAGCCAATTTATGGTTTTCAAGGCAGGAGACATTCAGAGGTGCCATTGCCTGCCTCTGCATAGTGACCCTGGTATTCCTTGGTGGTCTCCCATCCAAATACTAGCCAGGGCCGACCCTGCTTAGCTTCCAAGATGTGACAAGAGCAGGCTTGCCTGGGCTATGCAGGTCAGTCTTTTATATGTGCCAGGAGTTTTATGGAGTCCCTGATTGGCTGCCAGTTGCACGTGACTCAGTGCTTTTAGACTGGATGGCCATCAGCTGTGGAAGGCCATGCTCTAGAGCACCTTGGAGCTATAAAACAACTCAGAACTCATAGTTCCACAACTTCTCAACCATTGTCCCTCCCTGGCATTGTCCCTGAACCACAACTGAGTGGCAAGGACCAACGTGTTCATGAGGAGCTGGGCTTGAAACTTGATGGCCGCGCCATGGGATGAACTCGCAACTATGCTGCCCTGATATTTAAAGGGCATCTTTCATCAGACCAGGCGCTCCAAACTCTGCAATGCACCCTAAGAAATTTTCAGGAGGACGATACATGCAGCGTTGATTGAAACAGGTTGCGTTGCTTGCATTCAAGAAAGACGTTGCCTCGTCACAACAAGTTTGCATTCCCAAATACTTTAAGCAGAGTGGGTTTTATTAACTGGGGGGACGGATTTGAAAAAGCATTCCCCAGCAAATAAGACTGTATAACTGGAATGCCATTCCTGTGAGGCACGGCTCCTCAACCCCCAACAGCGACACAATAATCTTAATGACACTCTTGCGATACACAGGGCAGAACAGATTCAGATGCTGGAACACAGACCTGACAGTATGAAAGTAAAGTCTTGACATTTTCTTACTGCGGATGGGCAAACAGAGAATGCAATGTGCTGGTATTATGTAAGCATGGTATTTTGTCCCCGCCCCAAAAAAACCACTGTATACAACCTTCACCAGAAAATCCAGGCAGTGCTGTGTACAGAAAGATCCGAGGGGAAGAAGAAGAAGAAGAAGAAGAAGAAGAAGAAGAAGAAGAAGAAGAAGAAGAAGAAGAAGAAGAAGAAGAAGAAGAAGAAGAAGAAGAAGAAGAAGAAGAAGAAGAAGAAGAAGAAGAAGAAGAAGAAGAAGAAGAGATTGGATTTATACCCCGCCCTTCACTACCCAAAGGAGTCTCAGAGTGGCTTACAAACTCCTTTCCCTCCCCCTCCCCACAACAGACACCCTGTGAGTTAAGTGGGGCTGAGAGAGCTCTGACAGAAACTGCTCTTTTTCAAGAACAGCTGTGCCAGAACTATGGCTTGCCCAAGGTCATCCAGCTGGTGCAAGTGGAGGAGAGGGGAATCAAACCCGGTTCTCCCAGATTAGAGTCCGCGCACTTAACCACTACACCAAACTGGAAAGAAAAGGGATAGCTGGGAAATGGGGGAAAGAAGCTGGAGTTGGCCTCATCTGCCCCATTACAGCCCTTTCCTAGAAGCAAATCTCACCTCGACCCAGGAGGAGCATGAACGGCAATCCAATTTAAATCTGGTTGGCTCCATGAAGAAGCTTGTCCAAGGGCATAAGAACATAAGAACAGTCCTGCTGGTCAATCTAGTCTAGCATCCTGTCTCTCACAGTGGCCAACCAGTTCCCTTGGAAGCCCAGCAACAGGGCATAGAGGCCAAGGCCCTCCCCTGATGTTGCCCCCTGGCACTGGGATTCAGAAGCTGACTGCCTCTGAATGTGAAGGGCAATTGCATGTATTGGTTTATTCCCTGCATCATGAGCAGATCGCACTGTTCACTGGTTAACTGGTATATGGAGGGGAGGATAAGTTGAAGGCGCTGTCAGGGACCTGACCTCTCGATGTGTTGCCACCACTTCCTCCTCTGCACCGCCCTGTTATACACATGCCATGACACCATCGAACGTTACTCCAATGGAAGCAACTGTTTTTACATGGCATGAAATGGAAATGACCAAGGGACTCCAGCTTCCAAGCTGGGCCTAGAGATCTCTTGGAATGACAGCTCCTCTCCAGTCTACACAGATCAGTTCCCCCAGAGAAAATGGCTGCTTTAGAGGGTAGACTCTATGGCATTGTACCCCACTAAGAGGAGGAGGAGGAGGAGGAGATTGGATTTATAGCCTCCTGCCCTTCATTCAGTCTCAGAGTGGCATAAACTCCTATCCCTTCCCCTCCCCACAACAGACACCCTGTGAGGTAGGTGGGGCTGAGAGAGCTCTTTCCAGAACTGCCCTTTCAAGGACAGCTCTTGTCAGAACTGTGGCTTGTCCAAGGCCATCCAGCAGCTGCAAGTGGAGGAGTGGGGAATCAAACCTGGTTCTCCCAGATTAGAGTCCGCACACTTAACCACTGCATCAGACTAGTCTCACTACTCCCCAGGCTCCACCCCCAAATCTCCAGGAGTTTCCCAAACCTGGAGCTGGCAACCTCATCCCCTTTGCTGTTGGCCAGGGAGGACCCAGCTGCTCTAGAAGCAACAAATGATTGGAACTAATCTGAAGAAACAGCTGTAAAAATGGGTTCTGTGGCTCTGGGGCAGGTTAGGGCAACCTGATTGTTTGTTTAGAGGACTTTTATCTCACCCTGTTTCCATGTAGTTTCATAATTAATGCTTTCCTTTCCCTTGGCTCCATCTTCTATGACTGAGAGCCAGCATGGCTACAATAGTTGGGGTGCCAAACTGAGATCAGACAAGATCAAGATGGGTAGCTGTGTTAGTCTACCTGTAGCATGGTCAAAGCGATGGTATTCCCAGTAGTCATGTATGGCTGTGAAAGTTGGACTATAAGGAAGGCTGAGCGCCGAAGACTAGATTCTTTTGAACTATGGTGCTGGAGAAGACTCTTGAGAGTCCCTTGGACTGCAAGGAGATCAAATCCTTCAGTCCTAAAAGGAATCAACCCTGACTGTTCCCTGGAAGGCCAGTTACTGAAGCTGAAGCTCAAATACTTTGGCCACCAAATGAGAAGGGACCATTCACTGGAGAAGACCCTGATGCTGGGAAATATTGAAGTCCAAAGAAGAAGGGGACGGCAAAGGATGAGATGGTTAGACAGTGTCATCGATGCAACAAACATGAAATTGAGCAAACTTCAGAGGACAGCGGAAGACAGGAGGGCCTGGCATGATCTGGTCCATAGGGTCGCGAAGAGTCGGACTCAACTGTGCGACTGAACAACAAAGCAGTAGAAAAGAGTAAGCATCCAGTAGCACCTTAAAGACTAACAGAATTTGTGAAAGGTGTGAGCTCTCATGAGTCACTGCTCACTTTTTCAGATCATGTGGACTTGGGTTGAAATCCAAACTTGGCCGTCATGTTCAGTGATGAGGCAATCTTGAGTAGGGTTGCCAGGTCCCCTCGCCGTTGTGGCGGGGGGATTTGGGGGGTGTTCTGAGGTGGGCAGGATGTTGTGAGGGATGTCCCTGATGTGATGATGTCACCCAGAAGTGACATTATTGTGTCAGTGACATCGCAGGTGTCACTCTGGTTTTAGGCAAAAATTCTATGGGTTTGGGGGGGGGGTTGCTTCAAAACCACAGAGATTGCCCCAAAATCAGAGCACCACCGCACAATGCCACCAATGTGATAATGTCACTTCCGGGTGATGTCATCATGCCGGGGACGTTGTGCGATGATGTCCCTGTTTGGGGGGTGGGACTTCCCCTGCTGGCCAGCTGGCTGGGAGCAAATCGGAGCCCCCAAAAGCGGGGGAACCCCTGCTGGGACCTGGGGGCTGGCAGCCCTAATATTAAACAGCATTACAATGGGCTTAGAAGGACAGAGCTCTGTTTGGGATTGCAATGTGTGTCAGTGTTCCCTCTAAACTGAGTTAGTGTGAGCTAGCTCAGTTTTTTAGCCTCTGGCTCACATATTTTTTTGTCTTAGCTCAGGAAGGATGGCTCCAGAGCAAACTAATTAATGCAGTAGCCGAATCACTCGCTCACAACTTTCATGCCAGTAGCTCACAAAGTAGAATTCTTGCTCACAAGACTCCACAGCTTAAAGGCAGCATTGCTCTGTACGACCTTGGACCAGGCTGTCTCTCTGTGTCTCCCTCTCTCATCCTAACCTACCTCGCAGGGGTTTTATGAGGATAAAATACCATGGATGCTACCCTGAATTCCCTGGAGGAATGCTAGAATACAAACATAATTTGTCTTGTGTGTTTATTTTACTTCATTTACACCCTGCCTTCCTCCCCCATGGAAACCCAAAGCGCCTTGCAATGTATCCTCGCAACAACTCTGTGAGGTAGGTTAGGCTGGCAGAGAGTAACTGGCCCAAGGTTAGCCAGCAAGTTGCCATAGCAGAGCAGGGATTCGAACTCCTTCACCCAAAGAATAATCAACACGTGGAATTCTGTTATGTCCTGAAGCTGGAATCATCCCTATACATTCCTATGTTAAGCTTCAGACATAGATGGGATTGTAAATTGTCACATTCCCACTGGCTGGTTTCTGTGAAACCTTTGTAAATAACCAATCCTGACTGTACATAGCTTCTTGGAGGAAACAGACCTTATTGGTCTTTATCCTGGGAGGGCTTCTAGTGTCCTGGCCTCACTGCTGGACCTCCTTTTTGGCCGCTGTGTGACAGAGTGTTGGACTAGATGGGCCATTGGCCTAATTCAACATTGGCTTCTCTTATGTTCTTATCCGTGTATGCTTATTGGTTGTTAACTTATTTATGGGTGTGGCTTTGACAGCCCAGATCATTTAAAAAGGGAGGTGCGCTCCACTATTCTGTGTGTGTGCTGTTGAGTTGAGTTTGCTGTTATAATAAAGCTGAAATCACTTTTGCTGAAATCAAATCGTGTTGAGTTGCATACTTAATAAATTCACTGCTGCAGGAAGTGGTGGCAGCTACAAGCATGGACAGCCTCAAGAGGGGACTGGGTAAACATATGGAGCAGAGGTCTATCAGTGACTATTAGCAGTGAGGTATAGATGGAACACTATGTCTGAGGCAGTGATGCTCTGTATTCTTGGTGCTTGGTGGACGACAGTGGGGGGCTCCTGGAGTTCTGGCCTTGCTGGTGGACCTCCTGATGGCACCTGGATTTTGGCCACTGTGTGACACAGAGTGTTGGACTGGACAGGCCACTGGCCTGATCCAACATGGCTTCCCTCATGTTCTTATGAAGCTGGGTCTCCCCGTATCCTAGTCTCTTCTTTCTCTTGGCCTGATGTTCCACCTTCTTCTCTCAGATCGCTGCCGACTCTCACTCACTTTTCTCTTGCCTTTCAATTGCTCCTGTTTTCCTAGGCCCTGGCAGTGTTCTCCATTCCCTTGGTTTCTCTTTGGTCTCTCTCATCTTTTGTAGATCACCCGTATTTCCTGACAAATTTACCGGTTACCTTCTAGATATAATAGACCTTCATCTCAAGGATTTTTTAAAAAGCTTTTAAAACTGACTTCTAGCGTCCTTGTGGCTGGACCCCACAGGTATCCGATGGTGAGACCAAAGTTCAGGCCTCTTGGTTGCTTAGCAACCTGTTGATTCGGTTGCCTTTTCAGATAGCAACTATGACCTTGTAGGTAAATCGGCATTAACTGGGAAAGTAGGGCTTGTGCCTTTTTCATAAACAATGAGCTCTTCTACAAATCTGTGACTTTTGCCATCCCACCAACGCACATCTGGAGGAATATATATCTCATGGCGTCAGCTCCAAGGAAGTTTTTTGTCTGTGTGGTTTGTTTTGTTTAATATATGTAGAGGAATGGCTAGCTCTTCTGCTAGGTTTTGTACTGGGCTGGGAAAAACATGATATGTCTAGCAGCTTGTCGGCTCTTTTTCCTTTCATGCACAGTTTGTTCTGTGTTCTTATTAAATGTTGTATAATAATTTCTGCTGAAGCTTTTTCATCGGGGTTTCTCGAAAAGGAAACATCGCTTTGGGAAATGAGAACGTTGTTCTAGTTGGTCTGCAGTTTTGCACTTGTGGCTTTGTTCCTTCTTTTTTTTTAAGAAAGAAAGAACCCTACTGAGTTATTCACACACACCCCTTTCCATTGCAACCAAATAAAGCAGCCTTCTTCCACTCTTTGCTGGAAAAAAAGGAACAGGTCGGGAGACAGTGCTGCCACAAACCCCCACAACACAAAATCCAGCAACCATGGAGAAGATGGTTTACGGTGCCCGTTAGAGGTGGGTCAGAGCAATATGTGGTTCAGTGGCCCTGAAGTGGGGCCTGTGTAGTAATCCAGTCAGATGCTGTAAACCCATCCACCTTACTTTCAAATATCATGTTTGCACAGGGTTTCCACCTTCCAGGTGGCACCTGGAGTTCTCCCGGAATTACAACTGATCCCCAGAGATCTGGAGAAAATGGCTGCTTTGGAGGGTGGACTCTGTGGCATTATACTCTATTGAGTCCCTCCCCTCCCCAAACCCCACCCATCCCAAGCCCCACCACCAAATCTCCAGGAATATCCCAAGGTAGTTGGCTGTCCAGTGTTCACCTTTTGCCTTCAGCAGGCCCTTCAAATGTTTCCCTCTCCTCAGAAGTTCGATCCCTTAATCGCTGAGAAATACCAGTGCCCAGTAGGAAGACTGAAACAAAACAGATCCCACAGCCAGCAGTGCTATTGATGGAATGCCCCACCCTTTCTAAATTGGTATAGAGCTGTGTGAGCCAAGAAGACCTCATTTCAAGTCTTATTCCATGGCCTTGGGCAATCTGTCTATGAGGTTTGTATCCCATTCTCCCTTCAAGGATCTCAGGGCAATGTACAAAATCATAGAATCGCAGAGTTGGAAGGGGCCATCCAGGCCATCCAGTCCCACACCTTACTCAATACAGGATCAGCCCAGAGCACCCCTGACAAGTGTTTGTCCAGAAACAGCTTAAAGACTGCCAGGGAGGGGGAGCTCACCACCTCCCTAGGCAGCTGATTCCACTGTTGAAGAACGCTTACTGTAAAAAAGTTTTTTCCCCAATATCCAGCCGGTACCTTCCCGCCCTTAATTTAAACCCATGATCGCAAGTCCTATCCTCTGCTGAAGAGAAGAAGAAGAGATTGAATTTATCCCCTGCCCTTCACTACCCAAAGGTATCTCAGAGCGGCTTACAAACTCCTTTCCCTCCCCCTCCCCACAACAGACATCCTGTGAGGTAGGTGGGGCTGAGAGAGCTCTTGACAGAAACTGCTCTTTTTCAAGAACAGCTCTTATCAGAACTACAGCTTGCCCAAGGTCATCCAACCAAGTGCAAGTGGAGGAGTGGGGAATCAAACCCGGTTCTCCCACATTAGAGTCCGCACACTTAACCACTACAACAAACTAGCTCCTGCCAACCTTCCCGCCCTTAATTTAAACCTATGATTGCAAGTCCTATCCTCTGCTGAATAGAAGAAGAAGAGGTTGGCTTTATCCCCCGCCCTTCACTACCCAAAGCTGTCTCAGAACGGCTTACAAACTCCTTTCCATCCCCCTCCCCACAACAGACACCCTTTGAGAGAGGGGCTGAGAGAGCTCTTGACAGAAACTGCTCTTTTTCAAGAACAGCTGTGCCAGAGCTATGGCTTGCCCAAGGTCATCCAGCCAGGTGCAAGCGGAGGAGTGGGGAATCAAACCCGGTTCTCCCAGATTAGAGCCCATGCACTTAACCACAGCAACAAACTGAAGAAGAGATTGGATTTATACCCCATCCCTCACTACACCAACTATTATTTTTGGTAACATCGGGTTAACTGGTTGGTCCTATATGGAGATCAGGCCACAGTATCATGCGAGACATATACGGCTGAATTGGGACTTTGTGGTCCACCTATGGTACACCATCTTAAATTTGACTGGAAGACCAAAATTATTTTGAGCACTTTAATTGTAACATATGGCTGTTTTATCTTGTTTAATATGTTTTATATACTTTGGCACATGGTGCTCTTAAGTGTACGCCGCCCTGAGCCCGTTCACAGAGAGGGTGGGATAGAAATCTAATATAAAAATAAATAAATAAAGGAGTCTCAGAGCGGCTTACAAACTCCTTTCCCTTCCCTTCCCCACAAAAGACACCCTGTGAGGTAGGTGGGGCTGAGAGAGCTCTGAGAGAAACTGCTCTTTTTCAAAAACAGCTGTGCCAGAACTATGGCTTGCCCAAGGTCACCCAGCAGGTGCAAGAGGAGGAGTGGGGAATCAAAACCGGTTCTCCCAGATTAGAGTCCATGCACTTAACCACTACACCAAACTAGCTCCTGCCAACAGTAACAGCTCCCTGCCCTCCTCTAAGTGACAGACATTCAAATACTTAAAGAGAGCAATCATGTCCCCCTCAACCACCTCTTCTGCAGACTGAACATTCCCAAGTCCCTTAGCCTTTCCTTGTAGGGCTTGGTCTCCAGGTCCCCGTTTGTGATAAGAACATAAGAGAAGCCAGTGTTGGATCAGGCCAATGGCCAGTGGCCAAAACTACACAGTGGCCAAAAATCCCAGGTGCCCTCAGGAGGCCCATCAGTGGGGCCAGGACACTAGAAGCCCTCCCACTGTTGCCGCCCCCCAAGCACCAAGAATAGAGTGCATCATTTGCCCCAGACTGAGAGTTCCTATCTATACCTTGTGGCTAATAGCCATGGATGGACTTCTGCTCCATATATTTATCCAATTCCCTTTTGAAGCCACCCATGCTTGCATTTGCCACCACCTCCTGTGGCAGTGAATTCCATGTGTCAATCACTCTGGGTGAAGAAGTACTTCCTTTAATCCATTCTAACTTGACTGCTCAGCAATTTCATTGAGTGCCCACCAATGTTCTCTCTAAGCTGTGGAGTGTTGTGAGCAAAAAATCTACTTTGTGAGCTACTGGCATTAATGTTGTGAGCGAGCGATTTGGCTGCTGCATAAATTAGTTTGCTCTGAAGCCATCCTTCCTGAGCTAAGACAAAAATGTGTGAGCCAGAGGCTAAAAAACTATGAGCTAGCTCACACTAACTCAGCTTAGAGGGAACACTGGTGCCCATGTGTTCTTGTATCGTGAAAAAGGGAGAAAAGTACTGCTTTCTCTACCTGCTCTATCCCATGCATAATCTTGTAAACCTCGATCATGTCAGCCCTCAGTTGTCATTTCCCCAAGCTAAAGAGCCCCAAGCACTGTGACCTTTCTTCATAGAAAAAGTGTTCCAACCCTTTTACCATTCTAGTTGCTCTTTTCTGCACTTTTCCCAGTGCTATAATATCCTTTTTGAAGTGTAATGATCAGAACTGTACACAATACTTCAAATGAGGTTGCACCATTGATTTATACAGGGGCGTGATGATACTGGCTGATTTGTTTTCAGTTCCCTTCCTAATAATCCCCAGCATAACATTGGCCTTTTCTATTGCAGTTGCATACTGTCTCAACATTTTCAGTGAGTTATCTACTACGACTCCAAGATCTCTCTCTTGGTCAGCCTCTGTCAGTTCGGACCCCATCAACGTGTATTTATAGTTAGGATTTTTGGGTCCAATGTTCATTACTTTGTACTCAGTCACATTGAACCCCATTTGCCATGTTGACGCCCATTCACCTATCCTCAACAGATCCCTTTGGAGTGCCTCACAATCCTCCCTGGTTTTCACCACCCTGAACACCTTCGTATCATCCGCAAATTTAGCCACTTCACTGCATACTCCCAACTCCAAATCATTAATGAACAAGTTAAAAAGCATCGGACCAAGTACTGATCCCTGCAGTACCCCATTGCTTACCACCCTCCACTGAGAAAATTGCCCATTTATACTCACTCTCTGTTTCCTATTAATTAGCCAGTTTTTGATCCACAAGAGGACTTGTCCTTTTATCTCATGACTATTGAGTTTACTTAGGAGTCTTTGATGAGGAACTTTCTCAAAAGCTTTTTGGAAGTCAAGGTAAACAACATCTATTGAGTCCCCCTTGTCCACATGTTTGTTCACTCCCTCCAAAAACACTAACAGGTTAGTGAGACAAGATCTTCCCTTACAGAACCCATGCTGAGTTTGCCTCAATAGTTTTTGTTCATCAATGTGCCTACTAGTTCTTTCCTTAATAACAGTTTCCACCAACTTACCCGGTATGGACGTCAGACTGACTGGCCTGTAATTTCCTGGATCTCCTCTGGAACCCTTTTTAAAGATGGGAGTGACATTAGCTACCTTCCAGTCCTCAGGAATGGAGGCAGATTTTAATGAAAGATTACATATTATTGTCAGGAGATCCACAAGTTCACATCTGAGTTCTTTCAGAACTCTTGGATGTGTGCCATCCAGGCCTGGTTATTTATCAGTTTTTAAGTTGTGGTGGCTCAAGTGGTTAAGACACTGAACTGCAGGCTGTGGAAGGTCAGTAGTTCAGCAGTTCGAGACCCGAGAGTGCCGCATGATGGGGTGAGCTCCTATCTCTAGCTCCAGCTCCTGCCAACCTAGCAGTTCTAAAGCAAGAAATTGCAAGTAGATAAATAGGTACCACTTTGGTGGGAAGGTAATAGCGTTCCGTGCGCCTTGGTGTTTAGTCATGCCGGCCACATGACCACGGAAATGTCTTCGGACAGCTGGCTCTTCAGCTTTGAAACGGAGATGAGCACCGCAACCCTAGAGTCGGATTCAACTGGCTTTCGAGCAAGGAAAGTTGTCTATCAGCCGTAAGACCTCCTCTCTCGTCACCTCAATCTGACTCAGGTCTTTCAACACCTCTCCCAAAATCAGCAGTTCTGGAGTGGGAGGGAGTATGGGTTCTGGAGTATGGGAGGGAGGGACTGTAGTTCAGTAGTACAGCATCTGCTTGGCATGCAGAAGGTCCCAAGTTCAATCCCCAGCATCTCCAGTTAAATGACCTCTGCCTGAGACCCTGGAGAGCCTCTACCAGTCTGAATAGGCAATACTGACTTTGATGGACCAAGGGTCTGATTTGGTATAAGGCAGTTTCATGTATATGGTAAGCAGAGCTCTGCTGCATAGACCCTCTAATCAGATCCACTTCTTTGCTGTCTTTTGCTCACACTGGATTTCTTTTCATTTACTCAAAGCTGTAGGCATTCTGCATGTTCAAGCCACTTTACGATACATAAGAGCTTTGCTGTTTATGACCCTGGTTGCAAAAACAGTAAAGACAATAAATAAATAGATACATAAGAGCCAGTGTAGTGTAGTGGTTAGTGTCCTCGTTGCTCTCCACGTTCTTTTTGAAGTAAGGCCTCCAGAACTGCACACAATACTCTAGGTGTGGCCTGACCAATGCAGTGTACAGCAAGACTATGATACAAAACAATACAAATGGTAACAGCCCAGGACAACTACTAAACCAGAAAACAGGCTGACACTCAGCACTTTAAGAAGGCAGATTGATTTGTTTATATACCCGGGACAAGATTTTCCAGTAAAATGGATGAGGACACATTCTAGCAATTAAAAGCATGGCATGGAATATCATGTGAAGACAGTATGAATAGTATGTTTTCAAGGCAGATTACCACAGTGCTTCAGTGTGTTCAGATGAAGTTGTGAACAAAACGAAAGCCAACTCCGGGGAGTTTCGTCAACCCACTTTTTTCTGTACTTATAGTGTGCTTATGAAAAAAGAATATAAAACAACGTGGATATGTGAACAACTATCATAAAATAACTTTGTTAAGTACAGTAGAGAAATTGTACTTTATTTCATTTTAAAGCGCTGAGTGTCAGCCTGTTTTCTGGTTACAGCAGGACTATGGCATCTTGTGATCTGGATGTTATACCTCTGTTGATACAGCCCAAGATTGCATTAGTCTTTTTTGTAGCCATCTTACTATGGCTGCTCATATTTAACTTTTGGTCCACCCTTACCCCAAGATCTTGTTCACACACACTGCTACCCAGAAATGCATCCCGCATCCAGTGGTTCGCCTATTTCCATGTTATCCTCACAACAACAACTCTGTGACGTTGTCCCGGCACTGGCGGTCCGGGCCGGGCTGCAACTCCCCCCGCCACGACGCAACCCGAGCACTCACCCGAGAAACCAGGCCAACGCTGGACACCCGGGGCGCGCCCCGGCCCCCCTCCGACGGAGAGGACGTCAGGACGAGCGAGGCCCCGTCGGCGCGAGCCCTGGGAAGCGACAGAGGCGAGCCATCCTCCCCAGACGACCGGAGACACCGACGGCGCAGCCCTCGGGCCGGCAAGGCCGACGCCGGCACAGGAACGCACGCCCCTGACGCGAGGAGGGCGTCCTACCTTATCAAGGGGGCGGGGCCTGGGGAAGGTGGAACCGTGGAGGAGCACGGGCGGTGCTGGGCAGTGGGAGGAGGATATAAGGGAGGGAGGACGGAGGGGCCGAGGAGGAGACGCGTGTCAAGGAGAAGAGAGCCGTGCATGTGTGAGAGAGAGAGCCCAGCAATCCGGCTGCTTCCTGACACGGGACAGAGGGGCAAGAGGGGTGAAGTCAACCCCGCCCCCTGTCATTCTGAGGCCCCCCTGTCTCCTTGTCCCTGGGACTTCCCCCTGCTTCCCAGGACCGCGTCCCCCCGGTTCGGACTGCCCGACGCCACGGCAACTGGACGAAAGGTACCCGGGGCCCAGGGGGAGCGTGACAACGTGGTGGAGGATGCGGGCACAACAGACCTGCTAGGTAGGCCACTTCCCCGCCTCCTTGCCCCCGCCGGCTGGTTGCCCCCGAAAGAAAGGGCTGGGCGAGTCCCGGAAGGGTCTTCAAGCTCAGAAGACGTCTCGGGAGAGTCAAGTGAGTCGGACAGTAGCCAAGGCTCCGTGAAAGCCCGACCGATGCAACCCGACCCGCCTTCCGCTGAGATGGATTTTGCACAGTTTGGGCAATGGCTGGCCGAGCATCAGAGCCAGCTGTTACGGGACATGGCCCAGAAGCAGCACGCAGCGCAAGCGACCTTGGTGCGGGAGCTGCAACAGGCTGTGCTCACCCGGCCGGCTCAGGCGGGGCCCGGAGGTGGGGGTGGACCACAACGCAGCCCCTGGCCGCTGCTCACCAAGCTGGGGCCAGACGATGAGATTGAGGCCTACCTAGAAGCTTTTGAAAGAGCCGCCGAGGCCGCCCAGTGGCCAGAAAACCAGTGGGCCTACATCCTGGGCCCGTACCTGACGGGGGAGGCTCAGGCCGCCGTGAAGGCGTTGGAGCGGGCGGACGCGAGTGACTACACAAAGGTGAAGGCCGCCATACTCGACCGCTTGGAGGTTACGCCCGAGTCCCACCGCCGGCAGTTCCGTGCCTTCCGGATTCAGGACCCGGCCCGCCCCGGACAGTAATTGCGACCCTGAAAGATGCCGCCACCCGCGACGGCAAGCGGGTGGTAGAGATGATAGTCATCGAACAGCTGCTGCAAATTGTGCCCGCCCGTACGTGCCACTGGCTGGCCTGTTGGAAGCCGACCAAGCTCCGGGAGGCCCAGGAACTTTGGGAGAATTTCCAGGCCGCCGAAGGACGGGACGCTAGACCAAAAGAGGAGGCTCCACGGCCAGGACGCGGGGGTCACACCCCTAGTAAGCCTCTGCCAAGTCCGGCCTTGCCCCGATCCGGAAGGGTGCGCCCTACGTTCGGCCGCAGCAGGACGGGCGGAAGTCCCGGCGCCGCTCCATGGCCCCTTCCCACCATGCCCAGGCCCGCCCAGAGCGGTCGGGGTGAGCCAGGTGGACGGGGAGAGGCGAGCGGACCAACCCCACTCCCCAGAGGCCTCCCGCCTGGTTACTCCCGGTGACGCTGGGGGGCCAGGCCTTACAAGCATTGGTCGACAGTGGGAGTTCGCTATCTCTGGTGCGGTCCCATCTCTTGCCCCCAGGCTTGCCTGTCCTCCACACTGCCACGGTGGTATGCTTCCACGGGCACGAAGAACGATGTCCCGTGGTCGGGGCGCCCCTTTTCTACTTGGGGCAGCGGTGGGAGGTGCCCCTGGCCCGGGTGGACCGGTTGCCGTTTCCAGTTCTGTTCGGGCGGGATGCGCCGCGCTTCAGTGATGCTCTAGCAGCCACCTGCCCTCCTGACGAGGGTCCGGGAGCCGGCGCACGTCCAAGAGAAGAGTTGATTGCCCCGGCGGATGAAGAGGTGGACCCCGGAGTGACCGAGGAGGGGCTCGAAGAAACGTATGACGGCTGGGTCCGGGACCCCCAGTTCATTCAGGACCAAGGCCGCGATGAAGCACTGGATGGGCTGCGGCGGCGCACAGCGGTCCAAGACGGGCAGGTAATAGAGCCCCGGCTGGGGGGGCGGTTTCCGCACATCGTCCAAGAGGGGGGCGTGTGGTTCAGGGAAGTGAAGGGATGGATGGGGCCCTACAGACAGCTCTTAGCCCCCCATAGCTACATACCGGCGATCCTACGGACAGCCCATGATCACCCCTGGGCCGGCCATCAGGGGGTGAAGAATACCTTGTCCCGGGTGTTGTCACGGTTCTTCTGGCCCACGGTCGCCCATGACGTAAAAGCATATTGCCGGTCGTGTGCCATCTGCCAGCGGGTGAATGTGCAGGCGGATCCACGGGCCCCTCTATCTCCGCTACTGATACCCGGCACCCCCTTTGAGAGGGTGGCCATGGATTTTGTCGGGCCCCTACCCCGCACCCCCAGGGGAGCCCGCTTCCTACTAGTAATCATGGACTATGCTACGCGCTTCCCGGAAGCCGTCCCCCTTCCTAGCCTAAAGAGTGCGGGGGTAGCTCGGGCTCTCATGAGGTATTTCTCTCTGGTGGGGCTGCCACGCGAGATACTGACTGACCGCGGATCCCCTTTTACCACCCAACTTATGAAGCAAGTCTGTCAGTCACTCCAGATCCGGCAGATCTTCACGGCCGTGCACCACCCCCAAACAGATGGCCTCGTCGAAAGGCTGAACCAAACGATAAAGAGCATGTTACGCAAGGTGGCGTACGAAAGGCCGACAGAGTGGGATCTCTATATTGATCCCATCCTGTTTGCGCTGAGGGAGACGCCCCAATCCTCGACCGGGTTCTCACCATTTGAACTCCTCTACGGGCGCCGGCCCCGCGGGATCCTGGAGGCGATGGATGGGCGCCGCCCTGGGACGGTGAACGAGGAAGAACAAGACCCCTGCGAATACGTCAGGAAGCTAAGGGAACGCCTCAAGGAGGTCCGCCGCGTAGCCGCAAGTAACCTAGAGCGGGCCCAAGAGACGCAGAAACAGAGGTACGATCGGGGTACGAAGATGCGCTCTTTTGGCGTGGGAGACCGGGTGCTCGTGTCCCGCTCCGTGATGGACCCCGGACGGGGCGACCCGTGGCAGGGCCCGTTCCCGGTGATACGTGTCCTGGGACCAGTCACGTACGAGATCGGCTACGGGCCCCGCCAGCGGAAGACGGTGCACGTAAATGACCTCAAGGAATGGAGGGAGCGCGACACCCCTACCGACGAGGCCCAGCTGGCTACGACTCCGGGGGACCTGACGGAGGGCTTCCCGCCCTGGCAGGACCCGCCAAAGGGGTCTCCCGGGCCTGTTTTGGATGAAGGGTTGTCCGAGGCCCAACGGCGAGACCTGGACCGGATGCTGCAAGACTGTCCTGGGACGTTCTCCACCTTGCCAGGGTGTACATCCATGGCTGTTCACCGCATCACCACGTCCCCAGGACAGGTGGCCTGGACCCCCTGGAGGCCGATACCCCCGAAGTTACAAGCCGCCATCCGGCAAGAAGTGGAGACGATGTTGCGGCTTGACGTCATTGAACCGTCAAGAAGCGCCTGGCGGAGCCCGGTGGTGCTCGTGCCGAAACCAGACGGCAGTACCCGGTTCTGCGTCGACTACCGGGAGGTTAATAAGCTGGCCCAGTTCGACGCTTATCCGATGCCACGGGCCAACCTACTGATTGACCAGCTCAGCACCGCCCGATATTTGTCGGCGCTTGATCTAACAAAGGGGTACTGGCAGGTGCCGGTACACCCCCAGGACCGAGACAAGACGGCCTTCGCAACCCCCGATGGCCTGTTCCAGTTTAAGAGGATGCCCTTCGGTCTCCATGGGGCGGCGGCGACATTCCAGCGGCTGGTCGACCGAGCACTCGCGCACTGCCGGGGCTTCGCGCAGGCATACCTCGATGACATAATCGTCTGTAGCCCTGACTGGGACACCCACCTCTCCCATCTACGGCAGGTTCTGCGGGCCCTCCATAGCGCGGGGCTAACGGCCAACCCCGCCAAAAGCCGGGTCGGCTTCCAGGAGCTCAAATACCTGGGGTACCAGGTAGGGAAAGGGGTTATACGCCCGTTGCCCGACAAGGTGCTCACCCTCGAACAACAGCCTTGTCCCAGCACGAAGCGGCAGCTTCGCCGGTTCTTAGGGTTCGTCGGCTATTACAGTCGGTTTATTCCTAACTTTGCCTCCCTAGCCTCTCCACTCACGGATGCGCTGCAGAAAACCCAACCAAACCGGCTAATGTGGGGCCGTATGAAGGACTCCAAACCCCGAGTCCTCCGGTGGTATTTAGCCCTGTCCCCATTTCGCTTTTCAGTGCAGCACCAGGCGGGGCGCGACCATCAGGTGGCCGATTACCTGTCCCGGATCTTCGAGGAGGAACCAGGAGCTGCAGGCGCAAGGGAGGGGGGTGTCCCGGCCCTGGCGGACCGGGCCGGGCTGCAACCCCCCCCCCCCACCACGACGCAACCCGAGCACTCACCCGAGAAACCAGGCCAACGCTGGACACCCGGGGCGCGCCCTGGCCCCCCTCCGACGGAGAGGACGTCAGGACGAGCGAGGCCCCGTCGGCGCAAGCCCTGGGAAGCGACAGAGGCGAGCCATCCTCCCCAGACGACCGGAGACACCGACGGCGCAGCCCTCGGGCCGGCAAGGCCGACGCCGGCACAGGAACGCACGCCCCTGACGCAAGGAGGGCGTCCTACCTTATCAAGAGGGGCGGGGCCTGGGGAAGGTGGAACCGTGGAGGAGCACGGGCGGTGCTGGGCAGTGGGAGGAGGATATAAGGGAGGGAGGACGGAGGGGCCGAGGAGGAGACGCGTGTCAAGGAGAAGAGAGCCGTGCGTGTGCGAGAGAGAGAGCCCAGCAATCCGGCTGCTTCCCTGACACGGGACAGAGGGGCAAGAGGGGTGAAGTCAACCCCGCCCCCTGTCATTCTGAGGCCCCCCTGTCTCCTTGTCCCTGGGACTTCCCCCTGCTTCCCAGGACCGCGCCCCCCCGGTTTGGACTGCCCGACGCCACGGCGACTGGAGGAAAGGTACCCGGGGCCCAGGGGGAGCGTGACAGACGTAGGTTAGGCTGAGAGAGAGGGAGGCTGGCCCAAGGTAACCCAGTGAGTTTATATGGCACAGCGGGCATCTGAACTCTAGTTTCCAGTCTCCTAATCTGACACTCCAACTGTTTGGGGATGTTCAGCGGCTCACTAAAAACATGGCACTCTCAGACCCTGGGACTGCCAACCTGTAGATGGCCTATACAAAAAGAAATGAATGGGAAACACACCACTGTGTAAAAAGGCTTTGCCAAACATCAAATAAATCTTATTGCACCATTCAGTTTGTTATAGTGGTTAGGAGCACAGATTCTAATCTAGGAGAACCGGATTTGATTCCCCACTCTTTCACATGCAGCTGCTGGCATGAGCCCAGGTCAGTCACAAGTTCTCTCAGAGCTGTTCTCTCAAGAGCAGTCCTCAAAAGAGCTCTCTCAGCCCCACCTACCTCACAGGGTATCTGTTGTGGGGAGAAGAGGAGAAAGAGATTGTAAGTCACTCTGAGACTCCTTTGGGTAGTGAATGGCGGGGTATAAATCCAATCGCTTCTCTTCTCTTCAATAAATGTATGTTAAATAAAAAAGACTTGTTTATTGCTTCTTGAAAATGGTGGCTAATCAGCTCAGTAAATAGACACAGAGACCGATTTCGCCCAAGAGATGCGCCGCCGTTACGCCTCCCTTTGCCCCGTTTCCATTGGTCAATTTCCCACTCGAAGCAGCGCGGCCGCATTTTGACCCGTGGCTTTGCATGATTTTCCCTGCAGTTTCGTGATCCTCGAAAAACAGGATTGCTCTTGTGCAAAATCAGTCACAATGTTGCAACCAACTATCAACCAACCATATAATATGAAAACTTCATAGAAAAAGCAGCTGATCAGCTCTGCAGCAATTATACATCTAGCCTTGAAGGCTGACAATCTTGGCTCCACTGTGCAACTCTGCAGCTAGAGACCCGGCAAACTTGGCAATGGGAAAAGGTGCCCAAAGTTCCTCATTTTGGCTGTTGCCTTTATCACAAGCCAAGACACTCCTTCAGATAACAGGAGGAAAACTTCACAAAAGTTGGCACAAAACTTCTTGTAAATTTTAAATTTACAGCAGTCCTTCAAAGTTTAATTACTGGTGAGCATTCTTACTGGTGTCCTCCCAGAATTACAAGTGATCTCTGGACCACAAAGATCAGTTCCCCTGGAGAAAATGACTGTTTTGTAGGATAGACTCTATGACAGGGGTGTCAAACATATGGACTGGGATGGCTCAGAGACAACTGTCAGAATATGGCTTTTTGTGCAGTCTGAACACAGCCAGGCCCAGGCTTTTATATCTTTTTATCTCCATCTTCTTTTAAGTCATTTTCTCCTCTTCCAGGACCCACAATCACACAAACACATTTGAAATAAATTAACATACATGCACGCATACACATGCATATGCACACACACACACATTTGATATTTATGAAGTAAGAAATAAATGATAAGAAAGGCTTCATCCCTTTTTTTCTGGAGTTTCTGGAACTTCTGCAATCACGACTGCATTGGTTAATTGAAGCCAGTCTGTAAGCCCAGACAGCATCTTATCATTTCAAGCAATTAGTTGCAACACCTGGAGAAAGCTGTCACGTCTTTGAGAGAGAGAGAAAATTATTTCTTTCATGTGATAGCTTCTCTTGCCTGACTTGATAAACCGAAATTTCAGGGACAACTTGATGGAATGACGCTGGATATCTTCTGTGGCCTTGAAAGCAGCCTGACGCACAGGGTCATTGGCTGTTTTAAATGGGCCAGTTGCCCACAGCTGAGCCCTTCTCCCGAATAAAAGACAAAGAGGTGGAGCACTGGATTATATCGCTTCACTATAGGTATGGCTGGGTGGCTAGATGTCCACTTTTTCAGAGGACGGTCCTATCTTTTGAGGCTTGTCCCATACAGGGCTGCCCACTCCAGGTTGAGAAATTTCTGGAGATTCTGGGGAGAGAGAGAGAGTGGAGTTTAGGGAGGAACCTTGGCAGTGTATAATGCCATAGAGGCCCCCCCCCCAGCAGCCATTTTCTCCAGGAGAACTGATCTCTGAAGGCTAGAGGTCTGTTCCAGGAGATCTTCAGGCCCCACCTCGAGTTTGACAACCCTAATCCGAAATACTGCCCCCCTTTTTAGGCTTATCCTCTGAAATTTTCTCATTATGCTTCTGAGTCCCAGCTCTTGACAGGGTACTGTTAACACCAGCACCAACTGTGAAGAGCTTGGGTGTGACTCAGGATGCCATGCTATCAACAGAGGCCCAAGTCGCAAATGTTGCCAAGTTGGCATTTTACCACCTTTGCCAGGTCAGGCAACTGGCTCCCTACCTCTCCCCCCATGACCTAGCCACCTCAGTGGTCACCTCAGGGTTGGATTACCATAACTCGCTTTATGCTGGGCTTTCATTGAGTCTGATCCGGAAGCTACAAGAGGATGTAATCAATGTTACTCAGGTTAATTGCCACTCTCTTTCACCTGACCCCATCCATAACTCCAACATCACACAAAAATGGAGCCTTCCCAAAAAAAATCTAACTCTCTAGCCATGTTGAGCTTTAGACTTTTGGGGGGTTAGAAAGGGAGATCTCGCTTTCCTCTGTTTTTCTTAAAACTAGATTTATTTTATTTTATTGTATCCCACCCTCCCCATAATTTAAAGTAACAAAACCAAATTTAAAACAACAAATTAAAACAATACATAAGTCATAAAACACCGTGCAAGATCTAAGCAAATGTCTCAGCAGTAGGGTTCCCAAGTACTTACCCTATTTCGGTGGGGGACGCACAGTCCCCGGCCGGAACGTTCCCCCGGGCAACACCCACGCCGCACAATGCCATCACCAGGAAGTGACGCCAGGCGACACTCTGGCAATGGTACCATCGAGTTTCCATCTCTCTTGCCAGAGCATCACCCAGCGTCACTTCCTGGTGACAGCATTGTGGTCCGCATCTTTCCTTCCCCTGGGAATGGTCCTTCCAGGACGTATCCGTCCCCCACCAGCATACGGTAAGTTCTTGGCAAGTCTGCTCGGCAGTTAAAATGGAACAGTAGAGTAGGTTCCCAGATGGCTGTTTAAATCCAGGACACTGATGGGAGGCCAACCAGAAAGGGGGGGTGATGTCCACTGCCTCAGCTGAAAATCCATCAGAAGAGCTCCATCCTGCAGGCCCGGCAGAATTGTAGTAAGTCCCTCAGGGCCATGATCTCATACAAGAGCTCATTCCACCAGATAGGGGCCAGGGCCAAAAAGGTCCTGACCCTAGTTGAGGCAAGTTGAACATCCTTGAGGCTGGGGCCTACCAAAAGGTGTTGATTTGTAGATCTCAGTGCTCTGTGGGGCTCATATGGGAGAGGCAGTCCTGAAAATATGCTGGCCCTGGGTTTCTGCTGCCACCCGAGGCATCTGCCTCACCAACTCCCTCTCTATAGAGTATCTTTAGCTTTAGGCTGGTCCTGCATTGGGCAGGAGATTGGACTAGATGGTCTGTATGGCCCCTTCCAACTCTATGATTCTATCTCTTCCAGTTCTGGCAGCAGTGTGACAAACCGGCAAGTGCATAGGTGAGGTTAGAAGGATGAGCCTAAAGAACCTTTTCTAAAATTAAAGAGACGGTTTTGAACTAAATAAAATAAATACTTTCTTTTTCCTTTTTGTTTCTTTTACTTGTATGAGCCCCATACTGGTGGAGCTGTAAACTCTCTACTATATTCCACTCATTCTCTACTACATTCCACATATTCTCCTATATTCTTCACTCGTATATTTTTCAACCTAACAAAGAATTTCCTCAGACTTCTTCTCAAAAACTTTCTCTCAGTCCCTTTTTCATAAAATCTCCCTCAAACTGTCTCCTCACACCTTAAGCCTCTCCACCCATTTTTAATCCAATCAGCAGTCTCTCTCTCTCCACAACCAATCAGCACACACCTTGTTAGCCCCACTTCTCTTTTTCACCTCCCCCTTTTTTCTTACCTCAAGGACTCCAACTTTAGGAATATAACCAATGACTTACATAAGCACTGAACTATTAGCTAATAAACATTTCAGATGTCAATAATCATTACAAGTCGGCGGATTAAGAAAGGAAAACACAAACCTGCCTTTGTAATACTCTGTTTTTATGAAAGAAGATTCTTCAGAGGTTGTGAGGTGTATTTGCTGTGCCTCCTGTCAAAAGTTCACAATCCATGCCTAATTTTCTTTAAGAGCTACAAATCTTCCTAATGGCATGCAGGAAAATCCACATAAACAGTAAGATCAGAGGATATGAGCAGTAACACCAAGCAACCTCCCTAATAAATCTGAGAGAATTAAGCTTCCAAGGTGTCTCTGTTTCCTGAGGGTCAATAGCACGTTCTTTAAAACAACCTCCGCCAACACTTGCAAATTATTCTATGCTTCCCCCCATTCTAAAATGCAAGGGAATATTTTATATTTGAGTATCTAGAACAAATTTTCTTTAAATATTTAACTACATGTCAAAATATTACATTTACAAGTTCAAATAATAAAAAATTTATCAGAGGTTTGAAAAATTCAGCAGCAGGATTACACAAATTGGAACAGAACTCAGAAACACCTTAATATTAAAGGAAATATATTCTTATTCAGAGGTACTGGTTGCATCTGGATTCAACTGTGTACTTAGCAGGTCTGCTTTTAAACTAAAAAATATACATGCAAAAAGGTGATGTACCAGTAGAGAGGAGCTCTCTGTTTCTCTTTCTCTCTTATGCACTCTAATAAAAATAGATTCTCTAGACTGTTAAAAGAAATGACCTTGTGTGCCTTGTTCCCTATCTATTCATTTGGTAAATGAGTACCATGTTTTGAATTACAGTTCATCAGCAACAAGTACAGCTACTATCTTCTTAGTGGTGGAAAGTGTTGGCAGAGTAATCAACACAGCAATGGTGTACAACCTGATTAAAGTGTACAACATTAAAGGTTAGAAACTAATATATGATAGGAAAGAGAAGAGACAGATAACTGCATCTCTAGCTGAGAGAGAGGGAGGTATTGAATGTGGTACCTCCAAGAAGAAACAGGATATTGCCATAAGAGAGGCAACCTGGAGACAGACAGGGAATTAAACTTAATAGGAGAGAAGGTGCTGACCTCACCATCCTTATTCTATTTCCCAGACCTTTTTTTTGTGTGTGTGTGTGGATACCTATTCCCACCAACAGGGGCCTCACTCTCCCCCAACAGCTTTTCCTACATAGTCAGTAGACTTCCTGGGTTTGTAGAAAAATCCAAAAAGTGAGAAAATCCCTTCAGGGACTGTTGAATTCCCCCAAAACCTTTTGAAATGGCCTCTGCAGGGACCTGACTCCAGGCATCAACGGTGAGAGATTAGAACGTTGGGGGGGGGAGAGGCTTCTGACTGGCTCTGTCAGTAAAGGGTGGGGGAGAAGGGCCCTTTCTTTCCAGGCCTCTTTTGGCCTTGGAGGGAGGGGGAGGGAAGGAGCCTTGGGGCCAGGCTGGGGGATTCCTAGAGGTTTTGTGGTGGAGTGCAAGGAGGGCAGGATTTGGGGAAGGGAGAGGCCTCAGCTGGATATCATGCCACAGAATCCACCCTCCAAAGAAGCCATTTTATCCAGGGAGACAGATCTCTGTTGTTCACAGATCTCTGGGGTTCACTCTCCAGGCCCCACTTGGAGGTTGCCAACCCTAGGCCTGACAGCAGTCTAGGGTTGTCAGGTCCCCCCCGGGCACTGGCAGGGAATAGGGGTAGTGGGGTTGCCAGCTCCAGGTCTGGAAACTCCTGGAGATTTGGGGATGGAGCCTGGGGAGGACAGGGACCTCAGTGGGGTACAATGCCCTAGAGTCCACCCTCCAAAGCATCCATTTTCTCCAGGGGAAGTTATCTCAGTAGTCTGGAGCTGAGCAGTAATTCCAGGGGATCCCCAGATCCCACCTGGAGGCTGGCATCCCTAGGCAGCACCCTCTGGGTGACTTGATACCACCTAATTTGCATGACTCAACTTGGCCTGGCTGCTTGCTGCTGTTCAGCAGTCACCCTATGAAAGCCAGTAGTGGTGCAGCAGTTAGAGCTTCAGAGTAGGGTCTGCAAGACCCAGGTTCAGATCCCCATATTGCGGTGGAAGCTGACTGGGTGATTTTGGACCAGTCACATACTTTCAGCCTAACCAACCTCACAGGCTTGTTGTGCAGATAAAAAGGCGATGAGAATAATGTAACCTGCTTTGGTCCCCACTGTGGAGAAAGACTATAATTTTCCTTGGTAGAAGCTGTGGGGGAGGGGGGTGGAGACGAAAAGCTGAAGACAGATAAAGGGAGATAAAAGTTAAGTTGGCTGTTGGGTGGGAAGGAAATAGGGTTGCCAACTCTGGATTGGGAAACTCCTGGACATTTAAGGGGTGGATCCTGGGGATGGTGGGGTTTGAGGAGGGGAGGAACTTCAGACCGGTATAATGCCATAGACTCCACCCTCCAAACCAGCCATTTCCTCCATGAGAACTACCATTGGCCAGCCTCTGGGTGAGGACTGGAGATCACCCAGAATTACAACTGTTGTCCGGGTGACAGAGATCAGTTCCCCTGGATAAAATGGCTGCTTTGGAGGGTTGAGTCTATGGCTCCACCCCAGAAGGAAGAAAGAGTGTGAGATAGGTAAGGGTAGAGGGGAGGAAGCAAAGATGTGAGGAATGGGATGACCATCCTGCAAGTTTCTTGCGGGTCTCCACTTGTCTATATACTAATAGACAAGGCATCTAAATCCATACATCGGGGGCAGCTAGGGGGCAAAGAGATTTCCATGCACATTTGGGGCAATCTCCAGATGTGCAGAAAAATCTGAAATCTATAAAAAACTATAGGGGGGATACTTAAATCCCCCCAAAAGTAAAAAAGCATTCTCTGCACATACGCAGAGAACACTCTGGGAACTCTGCGGCGGCCAGCAGCTGGAAGCCACTCAGACCTCGCCGCCAGAGCTGGGCGGGAAGAGATCAGCAGCGGAGCTGGGAGGGAGGAGATCAATAGGCCCGGTGGCTGGAAGCCACTCAGCCCTCACTGCCAGAGACAGGGGGAAGGAGATCGACAGGCCTGGCAGCTGGAAGCCGCTCAGGCCTCACCACCGGAGCTGGGGGAGAAGAGATCGGTGGCTCGGCAGCTGGAAGCCGCTCAGGCCTTGCCGCCTGAGGCAAGGGGGAAGAGATCAATGGCGGAGCTGGGGGGGAGGAGATCAGCAGCCCGGTGGCTGGAAGCTGCTCAGGCCTTGCCGCCGGAGCCAGTGGGGAGATCAGCGGTGGAGCTGGGGGGAGGGAGATCAGTGGGCCAGGCAGCTAGAAGCCGCTCAGGCGTTGTGGCCGAAGCCAGAGGGAAACTTACTTGTGGCTGCTTCCTCCTCAGCCCTGAGGTCCTTCTGCTTCCACAGGCCAGGAACCGGGGGGAATAACCCCCCAACAAGTATCACAGGCTCCTCTTCTTGTCCTATCTAATTGTCTTCTTGCTGTCCCCTTCAGGTTCTTCTACTTTGTACACCAGACATTGCCTTTTCCAACACCCCTTTTCTCAAGTGCACAAAGTCCACAAGAATCACCTTTTTATGTAGACTTTTGAACTTTTCTCAAGAAAGTTGCTTGGTGAGCGCATCTGCAATCATTTCGTCTGAAGGACAGTATTCCAACTCAACAAGCCCATCTTTCTTGCATGTTTCTTACTAGGTAGTGCTTCACAGCCATGTTTTTAGTTCTTGAGTTGATCTTCTCCATCTCTGCAAGTTTTATGCAGGCTTAGTTGTCTTCAAAGGATTGTACTGGTTTGGGTCCTGCTATCCCAAAGTCTTGAATTAATTGCGGTATTCATTGCAGTTGTCTGCACACTTCTGCTGCAGGTTACTATCCCACTTCAGTTGAGGATACAGCTACTGTTTCTTGCTTCCCACTGCTCCAGATGACTGCTCTGCTGCCATAGAAGAATATGTGTCCACTGGTTGACTTTCTGCCTGTAGTATCTCCTGCCCAGTCTGCATCCATGTGTCCCACTAGTTTGGGATTGTTACTTGTAGGCAACATTTGTTTCAGATGTGCAGTGCCCTTCAGATACTTTGCAAGTCTTTTGACTGGTGATTCCACCTTCCTGCATAACATGCCCACAAGTGCTGTTTTTTCAGGATGCATCAATGTACTTATGTATAGGTTTTTTCCAGTTGCTTCTTTGTATTGCTCGTTGTCAGGCAGAAGTTCAATACTTCCTTGCTGGTTCAGGTACTTTGTTTCCATAGCAGTGCTTGGTGGGTTAGCTCCTTTCATATTCATGTAGTCCAGAAATTCTAGGATTTTCTGCTACTGGTTGAGGAGAAAGTTTCCATCTTCCTCTCATTCTATTTGTATTCCAAGACAGTAGATGATGTTTCCTAACTGTTTCACTTCTACTTCTTGATTCAGATGTTAAACTATTTCATCATAGTCCTCCTTGTCTTTGTAGCATAAAATAAGGTCATCCATATAAGTCAAAATGTAAGCCCATGTTCTTCCTTGCCTTGGTCAAATCCTTCTTTGGTTAGCATTTGATGAAGTTTCTTATTTCAACATCTTGCAGTCTGTTTCAGCCCATAGACGCTCTTTTGCAATTTATACACAAGTTGCTTGTCTTTGGATTGTTCAGATCCTGGTGGCTGTTCCATGTTCCATATTCCTTTATTTCCCTGTGTAGAAAAGAAGCCTTTATGTCCAGATGCTCCACATGCATCTTCCTTGCTGCTTGTATGTTCACAGGCAGTCTCATTGAAGTATGTCTCATCACTGGTGCAAAGGTTTTCTCATAGCCTTCCCCATACTTCTGAGAGTATCTCTTAGCAATAAGGATGGCCAAAAACTGGCTGATGAACTAAAGTTCATCACGAACTTTCGCTGGTTTGTGAAGCAATATTCATGAACTGAAGAACCGGCAAGAACTTTCACAAATTTTGATGCAGTTTGTGACAGCTTGTGGTGGTTTGTGAAGAGAAGAAAGCAGGGATTTAAACCATTGCTTTCTGCTCTTCACAAAAAACTGCGGAGAGATGGGGAGCTCCCCACTGCTCAGCTGTTTGGTTTAAATGGCCCCTTGTTTTCTGCTCCCCATGAAAAGCGGCAGGGAGCAGAAAGCAGGGGTTTAAACACTGTCTCAATGTGGCATGGTTCAGTTCCTGGTTCAGCCACGAACCACAAATCAAACCAAATAGCAAAAAAAAAGCTGTTTGTGCCCATCCCTAGTTAGGAACCAATCTGGCTTTGTATCTTTGTATTGCCCCTTCTTCATCATGCTTGGTTTTGAGGATCCACTTGCATCCTACTGCTTTCTTCCCTGGAGGCAGTTCTGTAAGTGTTCATGTTTGGTTCTTGATCAGTCTCTTCTTCTGCAAGTCTTCTCCATTTTTCTGCTTCTTTTGCTGGCATTCTTGCTATGTCTTCCCATGGGGAAGGCTCAGGTATGGCTTCTGCTTTTGCTAGACAAGAAAGTCTTCTGGGTGATGCTCTTTGATTTGATCTGGTTGACCATCTGACACTTGGTTCTGCAGCCCCTTCTGGTTCTTTCAGTTCTGCAGGTACATCATGTGTGTTGTCCACTGTGCTCAGATGCACTTTTCTATTTGCTGTGCTTCACTTTCTCTGTTGGTTTAGATTCATTGATATCTACTTTCTCCATGGTGCTTGTTTTCTACCTTTAATCAATATAGACCACATCGCAGATCTTGACTGTTTCTGGGTCAAGGATTCTGTATCCTTTGTCTCACAGTGCATATCCAACAAAAAGCCTTATTCTGCTCTAAGATCCATCTCGGTCCACTTTTCTTTAGGAATGAAAGTGTAGGCCTTGATCCAAACACTTTTAGATGATTCAGGCTGGGTTTGTGTCCATACCGCAGTTCAAATGGTGTGCTTTAGTTGTTGTAGATTTTCCAGGCTGTATGGCCGTGGTCTTGGCATTGTGGGACCTGATGTTTCGCCAGCAACTGTGACTGGCATCCTCAGAGGTATAACACAGAAAAGTGGTGTACTCTCTATATCAAGGTAAGAAACAAAAATGGTAGGCAGGTAATTTATATCTACTCAGGAAGGTTGGGAAGGGCTAAGTCATTATCTTGTAGGAGTTCCTCCAGCTGTGACATGCTAATGGAGGAGCTTTTCTGAGGAGATTATTTTGCATATGGATTGGCTGTTGAAATTCTAATCTTATCTGTAGTGCTACTGTAAGAAGTGGAGAATTTTCCGGACAGGAAACCATGCCCTATTTATTTTTAAACTCTCTTCTGTTTGTTGTTGAAATTGTGATTATGTTTACGACTTTCAATGGCTTCCCTGTGTAATCTGACATGGTAATTGGATGTGTTGTCCAGCATGTCCATATACGTCTGAGGATGCCAGTCACAGCTGCTGGCAAAACATCAGATCCTACAATGCCAAGACCATGGCCATACATCCCAGAAAATCTACAACTAATGACCTCTGGCTGTGAAAGCCTTTGACAACATATTAAATGGTATACTACTTGCGTCTTTAGTAGGTAATCTGTTTTTCAGGTAGGTAGCAGTGTTGACTGCTTCTCCCTAGTACTTGTCAGGTAGCTCTGCCTCAGGAGCATACATCTGCACATTTTAATGAGAGAGTGATTTTTCGCTTCTACTACACCATCCTGCTCTGGAGTGTATGGGAATGTAAGCTGATGCTGTATTCCTTGTTTGGTCAAATAATTCTTCATCTCTTGCCCCATGTGTTCGCCTCCATTATCAGTGCAGATTGCTAGTGGCTTTCTTTTAAATGTGTTACTGACCATTGCCACATATGCTTTAAATTTTTCCAGCACTTAACTTTTCTCTTTAATTAGGTAGGCCACAGTTTACCTTGAGTAGTCATCAATAAAAGTTAGTACATATTTTTCCTACTAGGGGCCTGAGTTTTCATCAGTCCACAAATATCACTGCATATCAGCTCTAAGTAGGGGTCCCAAGTACTTACCGTGTGGGGGCAGGGGAAACATGCTCCCCAGCTGGACCATTCCTCCCTGTAACGCACCATGCCATCGCCAGAAAATGGCACCAGGCGGCGCTCTGGCAATGGGGCTGAAAACTCTATGGTGCCATCGAGTTTCCAGCCGCATTGCCAGAGCGTCGCCTAGCGTCACTTCCTGGCAATGGCATCATGCAGCACGTCTTTCTTTCCCCCGGGGATGGTCCTGCCAGGACGTATCTGTCCCCCGCCAGCATGAGGTAAGTATTTGGGAAGCCTAGCTCTAAGGGTCACTGTGTTAGGCTTGTGCTGTGCTGCTTGTTAAAGCTAGGTCTCGTCCCCTTCACTTGAACACAGCACACACACTTCTCTTTCAGCAGCACACTTGCTCATTTGCATGCCTTTAATTAAATTCTGGCTTTCCTGTGTCCCAGTTGCCCGGTGCCACACCCTAGAACAATTTTTGTGACTACATTTGCAAGGCTTGCTCTCTGCATATAAGTTTCAAGAGAGTACCAATCCTGATTCACAATCCCAGTTGCAATTAATTCTCCTCTCTGTCCGACAAAAAATCTCTTTCCAAAAGATGCTAACATTCCTTTCTTTGCCAATGCTCTTACAAAGATAAGATTATTTGCTGACTTTGGAACATAAAGACAGTTTGTAATGAGGACCTCTTGGGTTTCACCACCAGGAAGCTTGCATTTTATTGCCCCACTGCCCACACCTTCAGCCCACATAGGGGATCCATCTGCAACACTTAATTACCCTTTGTTTTGCTCATCTAAGGTTTCAAAGAAATCTCTGTGAGCACATATGTGCACCATGGTCCCAGAATCTATAAACCATATATCATTTTTGTGGCTCCTGGTGATAATGTAAAACATTTCTTTATTGGCTGCTCTTTTACTTTAAGCAGAGCCTTTTAGCTGCTGTCCGTCCATCCCCCCACTCCTTAGGGAAAGGCTTTTTCTCTGGTTAGCATTAGAACACTTCCTCCTAGTGCAGACTCACTTTCCACAAGTGAGAAATTATCTCACCTTTCTTTATATTCAAAGCCATTTGGCTAGTCTCTGATTTCTTAGATTCGCTTTCAGATTTCCTGAATTCTCTGTTTGCATAAGCGTCTTCCAGCTGATTAATAAAACTTTGGAAGGACAAGACATTCTTAGACTCAATCCCAGAGACTAGGGCTTTTTTCCCCCTATATATATTTTCCTATGATTCTGGCAGGCTGATTAAAATTACCACAAGCACATCCTCACCTGGAATTCCCTTTCCTGCAGCTCTCAAGTGCTCAGCCAATTCTAGCATATTGTCAAGATGCTCTCAGAGGTTTTCCCCTTCTTCATTCTTATGCTAAACAAGCGTTTCTGAAGATACAGCTGACTCTTTAAGGAGGATTTTACATACAACCTCTGTAATTCAGCACAAAAAGCCCTGGTGGTATCTTAATGATCCTTAATACCTGTCTGTCTGTTAAACCAGCGATAATAGCACCTCTTGCCTGGCCATTCCTGGCGCCCCAGGTATCCGTTCCTCTGCACCATCAGCTGAACAGACAGTCTGGGTAACAGTCGACAAGGCTCTTTCGATGAGATGGGTCTTCATTCTTTCTCTCCACGAGCCTATCTATCCAGTGACCATGCTGTGCGCCAGAGGAGGTGATCATCTTTGTTCCTTTATTCTCACCTGCCAAACAGCCTCTGGTAATCTTTCTGCCTTTAATCAGAGATATGCTGAATCTGGGCAACCCCCTATTGGCAGAGTAATTTACACAGCAATGGTGCACAAGCTGATTAGTAGATAAAGGTTTATTTAGGAACTAATATACTTGATAGGAAAAAGGAGAGACAGAGACAGGGACTTAACTACATCTCCAGCTGAGAAAGTGGAAGAAACTGAGTGTGCAACTTCCAAGAAGAAACAGGATATTTCCCTAAGAGTAGCAATCTGGAAGGAGACAAGGAATTACACTTAAAAGGGGAGAAGGTGCTGACCTCACTGTCCTGTTTGTCATCTTCCTGCCGCCCCTTCTGGGTCTCCTCTTTTTCTTTGTACACCAACAGAAAGTGCCATCAAGTCACAGATAGCCGGGGGGGGGGGGCGATGTGGCCTCGACAGGGAAGAAGGCAGACGCCCTGTAGCTGAGCTCCCAATTCCTCTCTCCCTTTCTGCCAATTATTGACCCAATAGTGGCCATATATCTTGTTCAAGGCGATGGGAAAATCAGGGGGAGCACAAAATAGACATTCTGCTTTGGGAACCAGACCTCTGACAGATTTTTTGAACCCTGGGGAAACGGACGAACTTCCCTCTTCAGTACCAACTGCATTAGCAAACATGGCCGCTGGAACAGATGCATCCAAATCGGAAAATGAAATACTTACCAAACGAGACCTGACTGAATCTTTGAAGTATGTTAAAATGGAGATCTTGGGCACTTGTCAAAGCACTTTTGAAACCCTTGGCTGAGCAGCTAGAAAATATTCAGGCATCCCTCCAGCAAGTATCACAAACAGCAGAAGCCATGATAGAGACAAGCTTAACAAATCAAGAAAAAAATGAAACACTTTCAGCAGCAAGACGAGTGGGCTAGAGATAGGATCGTGTTACTTGAGGGTAAAATCAGAGGAAAACACCTGAAGTTTTGTGGGTTTGCTGAGCAAGTGGAGGGGACAACTGAACTACTGATCTTTATTGCTACATGGCTGGCCTCAGCTCTGAAACTTGAGGAGGGGCATATTGATTGGGTTCCCTGCAATAAAATCGCCACAGAGGACAGCAAGACATTTTGGTGGAGTTCGCAGACAACCGCATTAAAAGGAAGATTTTGTAGGACTCAAGAGCAAAAGGCGGTCTGCAATACCAGAGTTCTGAAATTTTGGTTTTCCCTGACTGATCTCCAGCACTGCTTCAAATTCATCACTCTTTAAAGCCCATTACTACTATATTGCTGGAAGTTGGAATTCGATACAAATGGCTGGCCTCAGGAAAGATTTTAGTTTGACATCAGGATAAAACTCTTCATAAATCAGATTTAGAGAGTGGCTATAAACAATTGCAAAACCTCAATCTAGAGACACCACATGGCCCTTCCAGGAACTTGCACAAAAGAAAACTGGACTATCAAAGGAGGAGGAGGAGGAGTTGGATGTATACCCCGCCCTTCACTTGGAGTCTCAGAGCAGTTTACAATCTCCTTCCCCTTCCCCACAACAGACACCCTGTGAGGTAGGTGGGGCTGAGAGAGCTCTTTCCAGAACTGTCCTTGAGAGAACAGCTCTGACAGAACTGTGACTGACCCAAGGTCACTCCAGCAGCTGCATGTGGAGGAGTCTGGAATCAAACCCAGTTCTCCCAGATTAAAGTCCACGCTATAAACCACTGCACCAAACTACACTTCATCAATGGAACAAGATTCCTGTGATGAAATCACCTTGAACAAGAAGTTTTAGGGGAGAGACTATGCAATTCTAGTTTGAATTTTATAACAGTTCTTTTCTTTTTATATCATAGAATCAAAGAATCACAGAGATGGAAGGGGCCATACATCTAATCCAGCCCCCTGCTCAACGCAGGATCAGCCTAGAGCATCCCTGACAAGTGTTTGTCCAGCCGCTGCTTAAAGACTGCCAGTGAGGGGGAACTCACCACCTCCCTAAGCAGCTGATTCCACTGTGGCACAACTCTAACTGTCAAAAAGGTTTTCCTAATATCCAGATGGTACCTTCCTGCCCTTAATTTATACCCATTATTGCAAGTCCTCTCCTCTGCTGCCAACAGGAACAGCTCCCTGCCCTCCTGTAAGTGACAGCCCTTCAAATACTTAAAAAGAGCAATCATGTCCCCCTCCACCTCCTCTTTTCCAGACCCTCATTCCCAAGTCCCTCAGCCTTTCCTCATAGGGCTTGGTCTCCAGGCCCCCAATCATCCTCATCGCTCTCCTCTGCACCTGCTCCATTCTGTCTGCATCCTTTTTGAAGTGAGGTCTCCAGAACTGCACAGAATACTCCAGGTGTGGCCTGACCAATTCAGTGTACAGTGGGACTACCATATCCTGAGATTTGGATGCTATGCCTCTGTTGATACATCCCAAGATCACATCAGCCTTTTTTGTCACTGCATCACACTGGCTGCTCATATTTAACTTATGGTCCACCCGTACCCCAAGATCTTGTTCACACATACAGTGTTACTCAGAAGTGTACCTCCTATGCAGTATGCGTGTTCCCCAGTTTTGTTACCCAGATGTAGAACTCGGCACTTATCCTTCTTAAATTGCATCTTGTTCACATCCACCCACTTTTCCAGTGTGTTCAGATCTCATTGAATTCTATCTCTATCTTCTGGTGTGTGCACTGCTCCTCCCAATTTGGTGTCATCTGCAAATTTAATGAGTAGCCCCTTCACACCCTCATCCAGAACATTTATAAAAATATTGAAAATACCAGACCCAGAACCGAGCCCTGTGGCACCCCACTGGACACCTCCCTCGATTCTGATGAAATGCCATTGACAACTAGATCTTGAAAGAATTAGTAGGCACATTGATGAACAAAAGCTATTGAGGCAGACTCAGCATGGGTTCTGTAAGGGAAGATCTTGTCTCACTAACCTGTTAGTGTTCTTTGAGGGGGTGAACAAACACGTGGACAAGAGGGACCCAATAGATATTGTTTACCGTGACTTCCAAAAAGCTTTTGATAAAGTTCTTCATCGAAGGTTCCTAAGTAAGCTCAAAAATCATGGGATAAAGGGACAAGTCCTTTTGTGGATCACAAAACTGGCTAATTATTAGAAAACAGAGAGTGAGTATAAATGGGCAATTTTCTCAGTGGAGGGTGGTAAGCAGTGGGGTACTGAAGGGATCAGTACTTGGTCTGATGCTTTTTAATTTGTTCATTAATGATTTGGAGTTGGGAGTAAGCAGTGAAGTGGCTAAATTTGTGGACGATACGAAGGTTTTCAGGGTGGTGAAAACCAGGGAGGATTGTGAGCCACTCCAAAGGGATCTGTTGAGGATGAGCAAGTGGGCGTCAACGTGGCAAATGGGGTTCAATGTGACCAAGTGCAAAGTGATGAACATTGGAACCAAAAATCCTAACTATAAATACATGTTGATGGGTTCCAAACTGGCAGAGGCTGACCAAGAGAGAGATCTTGGAGTCGTAGTAGATAACTCACTGAAAATGTCAAGGCAGTATGCAACTGAAATAAAAAAAGGCCAATGCTATGCTGGGGATTATTAGGAAGGGAACTGAAAACAAATCAGCCAGTATCATCACGCCCTATATAAGTCAATGGTGTGACCTCATTTGCATACAGTTCTGGTCACCACACCTCAAAAAGGATATTATAGCATTGGGAAAAGTGCAGAAAAGAGCAACTAGAGTGGTAAAAGGGTTGGAACACTTTCCCTATGAAGAAAGGTTACAGTGCTTGGGGCTCTTTAGCGCAGGGAAATGACAACTGAGGGCTGACATGATCGAGGTTTACAAGATTATGCATGGGATAGAGCAGGTCAAGAAAGAAGTACTTTTCTCCCTTTCTCACAATTCAAGAACTCTTGGGCACTCAATGAAATTGCTGAGCGGTCAGGTTAGAACAGATAAAAGGAAGTACTTCTTCACCCAAAGAGTGATTGACACATGGAATTCACTGCCACAGGAGGTGGTGGCAGCTACAAGAGGGAAATAGATAAACATATGGAGCAGAGGTCTATCAATGGCTATTAGCCACAAGGTATAGATAGAGACTCTGGAACAAGGGATGCTCTGTATTCTTGGTGCTTGGGGGATCAACAGTGGGAGGGCTTCTAGTGTCCTGGCCCCACTGGTGAACCTCCTGATGGCACCTGGTATTTTTGGCACTGTGTGACAGAGAGTTGGGCTGGATGGGCCATTGGCCTGATCCAACATTGGCTTCTCTTATATTCTTATGTTCTTAACTACTGCTTGAGTGCGGTTCTCCAACCAATTCCCTATCCACCTAATTATCCTAGTGTCCAGCCCACAGTCCTCTAGTTTACCCATCAAAATATAATGGGGAACCCTGTCAAAAGCTCTAGGAAAATCCAGGTAAACAACATCAACAGCATTCTCTCAATCCAATAAGCTCATCACTTGGCCAAAGAAGGAACTGAGGCTAGTCTGGCAGGACCTGTTGGGGACAAATTTGTGCTGAATTCCATGGATCACCAAGTTGTCCTTTAGATGCTCACAGACTGACCCTTTAAAAAACTGCTCCAGTATCTTCTCTTTTGAAAATTGGGATAACATCTGCCCTCCTCCAGTGTTTATCCTTCTAAAACTTTGATAATGGTCTGTGGGGTGGGGGGAGAATACTCAGGCTCAGTAGGCTCCCTAAATAGAAAGTCACGAAGGCAGAGCTATTGATGCTCTTCACTTGGAATTTCCAAGACCCTCAAGCCCTACCTTGGGAAGAGCTTTTGTTTTGAAGCACTAAATTGAGGTTAATGTGGTTTGTGGCGGTTTTTCAGAATGTTATTAATTCTGGGGTTGTTAGGGTTGGGGGAGGAGGGAGGTTAATGGCATAGTTAAAACCTTGACATTGCACAGTATATTAAAGCAGCCAACAATTTGATTCCAATTAGAGTTCTTCTTACAACAGTGGGATGAAAAAGGGGTCTACCATTACATGGCTTTTACTATTATAGTATTTAAAAGTGTTTGTAACAGTTAGGTTGGTATATAATTTTTTATGTAACTGAGCTCCGTCCCACTTTTGATTCTAACTCTATTACTTCTTCAGATTTCCCATTGTTGTTGAAGATTAATGGTTTAGACTGCTAACAGTTCCTATGTTTTACTTTTTGTAAATGATGAAACTAATAAAAATGTGGGGGTTTTTTAAGTCACAGCTGATTTATGGTGACCCCCATGGGATTTCCAGTGCAAGAGACGTTCAGAGGTGGTTTGCCATTCCCTGCCCTGCATAGTGACCCTGGACTTCCTTGGTGATCTCTCATCCAAATACTATCCAGGGGCCAACTATCATGAGCATGGATGAGCTGACAGAGCCTGCAGAAACCACAGCTGGCCCCTCTGAAGCAACAGAGGAGGATAGCTGGCAAGTGCCTGTAACAGCAGTCTTCACACCTGGCCCAGAGAAGAAGGAAGAACTGCAAGCTGAAAGTCCTCCTGACTCATCCCCATGTGTGATTCGTTTAAGGGAGTGACTGAGGCAAAACTTAGCAACCAGGCAACGAGAGGCCAGGCTACAGGGGAGCCGCTCAGCTAGCCCAGAGTTCTAACAGAAGCCTGGGCGATCATGCAGCTGGCTTATTGGTAGCAGCATTTAACTCCACACTCTGGGCAGAACTCTTGGTGGAAGCAACAAGTCAGCTTCATGCTGTTTGCATCCACTTTGACTTGGCTCTTGCACCTAGACCTTCGGACCCCCTGATTTTGGACTTGGCTCTGTGTTTCTGGCTTAGCTTTGGACTATGCTTCTGGTTAGTGATTTGGGACTTGGCTCTGTTTCTGGCTCCTGACCATGGCTTGGCTTTGGACTTTGCACTGTCTTTTTGGCTCCTGACCTTGGCCTGTTCTGGACTCCCTTTGACTGGCACCCCAGCCCGTGACTCTGACCCTGCTTAGTCTTCCAAGATCTGGCGAAACTGAGCTAGCCTGGGTTATTCAGGTCATAACAACTATGATCTTACTGGATCATAAAGTATCCCAATATGCAGGCCTATTCAGTCAGAGAAGGTGCTGATAAAGCACAGCAGCTTTAGAGTGGTAGACCAGGAAGCAATAAGCATATTCCTCAACTATGTATTCACTAGATAGACCTAGGCAAATTACTGCCTCACCACAACATTGGTTGATAAATTTGTAACCCACCTTTTTGCCCTCAAAAAGGCCACCAAGATGGCTAACAATTTAAAACATACATGATAAAAAACCACATTTTAAAGCCATTAAAATTAACCCCCACAAAACACATATCATTAAAACTGCTTTAAAGACACAAACACACAGCAATTTAAATGTTAGTTAGGAAGGAAGAATTATTAAGAGAATGCCAACGAAAACAAAAAAAAAGATGGCAACAGAAGGGGACAAGTGAACCTCCATGGGGAGAGAATTACGAGAGCTTTGGGGCTATGACCAAGAAGGCCTTTGCTTGGGTTGCCAGGAGAGATGGAGGGGTCTGCCAAAGCAGGACCTCTGAAGGTGACTGTAGTGGTCAGGCATGTTGAGAAGGAGGAGGAGGAGGAGATTGGATTTATACCCTGCCCTTCACTTGGAGCTTACAACCCCTTTCCCTTCCCCTTCCCACAACATATATGCTGTGAGGTAAGTGGGCCTGAGAGAGCTGTTTCCAGAGCTGCTCTTTCAAGAACAGCTCTGACAGAACTATAGTTTGCCCAAGGTCATCCAGCGGCTATGAGTGGAGGAGTAGGGAATCAAACCCGGTTCTCCCAGGTTAGAGTCTCTGCACCACTACACCAAACTGGGAGTAGGCAGCCCTTCTCTGGTCTGCCATTTATTTTTGCTGCAACCGCTACCCCTCTGGAATCACAGAACTTAAAAGAGATCCCTGCTGCTAGTCAGAGTAGGTATCATCGGTTCAGATAGGGTTACCATATTTTGAAAAGCAAAAAAGAGGACATATTTCCCACCTGACTGCTTTGAACAAGTGATCGCTATGACAAATCTAACTTTAAGTACCCCTACTATTTAAGCTGTGATAACTGCTAGTAACTAGAAATATCCCTGACCTTCCAACCCCAAAAGAGGACATTTTCATCAGTTTTTTTAAGAGCCCAAAAGAGGACAGACATCAAAAAAGAGGACATCTGGTAACCCCCATTTAGATGAACCAGTAGAGTAGCAGAAAACAGACTGATATAAGTTTATCATGCAGAGCAAACTCTACTTTCATAGAATCACAGAGTTAGAAGGGGCCATAAAGTTCATCGTTTTAACTTATTTGGTTATTTAAAACATTTCTTAGCCACATTTTACTTTACAGGACTCAAGGATGCGATGCTCTTCACCAGTCAAAGAACTTCTACCATGGACTACTTGCTGTATGTGGGGGAAGGGCTATGGCTCAGTGGAAGAGCCTCTGCTTTGCACACAGAAGGTTCCAGGTTCGATCCCTGGCATCTCCAGTTAAAAGGACCAGCAGCAAAGCTCTGGTGAAAGACCTCTGTGATTTTCGTTGGTCCTGTTAAAAGGTATTTCTTTTGGATTTTCCTGTGGGCCAACATTCCTAACTACAACCTGTACCTCACAGGGTAATTGTAAAAGCAAAAGGGGGTAAGGATATTGATGTGTGCTGGGAAAAAATGTTATCAACCCTAATTTAGTATTGACGAGGCCTGCAGAGACCCTAGGGTTGTCAGTTCTAGGTGGGGAGACAGCTGGAGATTTTGGGGCCAAGCCTGGGGAAGGTGGGGTTTGGGGAGGGGAGAGACCTCAACAGGGTATATAATGCCACAGAGTCCACCCTCTGAACAGCCATTTTCTCCAAGAGAACAGAACTGGGTAACCTGGAGATCAATTTTAATAGCAGGAGATCTCCAGGTGCCACCAGGAGGGTGGGAACCCTACCCACAGGAACTGGATTTCAGGGGGAGCTTTCAGACTACTGCTGCAGTGGGGAGCCAAAAAAATGTCATGCCATGTGACTGAAAGTCCTTATGCTTGCAGAAACACTGCACTGGATCCAAACCGTAGTAAATAACCTAACACAAAACTTTTAAAAAGTAAAACCCCACTCTGTTGTTTGTTGTTACATTTACGAGGACTCAGACTAGTTTGAAAACAGGTTACTACAGTCTTGCAAGAAATGTTTAGATAGTATCGTGAAGTCAACATGAAATTTCAACAATAAGATATTTTGTGACATCCTCCGGGGGGGGGGAATTACCGTTTCTCTCCCTCTAAAAGGATTTAGATAAAATAACATCTGTGTTGCAATTATTGTGAATACGTTAAACTGACAGCAAGCCTCTAAGGGCCATTGCTCATTAATGTTCTGCGCATAAAATTAAAACTAAAAATATTTTTTTCCAAACCATTTTGAATCATTTAAGCAATTCTCATGCAAAAGAAACTATTGTGCTGCACTAATATATTTGGGAAAGAAAAGTATGAAAGCTATTAAAATGTCTTAGACCTCCTGCTTTTCATCAAAAAGAAGGGGGAGAAACGCTCTCTCCTGATTTGAAATGCATGCTGTATGAGACACGAAAAACTACTTTAGAATAGCATTAAGGGGTCGACTCCAACCCGTTGAATCTGAAGTTAAGTTTTCTGAAATCATCTTTAATTCATGCTGTTTCGTTGAGGTGCTGAAGCATATGGTGGCAGGCGGGAGCTCCCCCAAGTGCTTACTAAAAGGCATCTAACCAAGAGAGGCCAGAATTCTGCATCTTCTTTTCTTTCAAAAGTTGGCGAGAGGCTCTTCTTCAAGCCTTTGACATCCATGGCCTAGTTTACAGGTTAGTTGTTGTTATGATAAATGTCACTGGAATTGTAACAAGAGTTTTTTGGAGGGCAGGATAAAATGATAGACAGACAGACAGACATGTTATGTATGTGCCACAGATTTTAAATATACAAAGACAGTCATCCTTACAGAGTTTCAACCTTATATTCTTGAACCCTCATAGCAATAGAGAGAAACCTCATTCCTAAAATTATAAACATACTCCTCATCCCATTCTTTTATATCCATTATCATAACAGAAAACTCTGGTCAAGGTTTTGGTATAGTGTACTGCAGGGATATCAAGCATAAGGCACACAGACCTGGTACAGACGTTTAGAGGTCTCAAACACAGCTCACAACACTGCTACTATACTCAATACCAGGTGTTAGCCAAATTGCCTTAATTCTTAATAAATACGGGGAATTACAAATATTAAAGGGCAACAGGCATTAACTATGGAACCAATAACCTATGTATACAGGAGTCTGATTTTTCCAGAGCCCAAAAATAGACACTGAGGCTAGATGTACTAAAGCAGTGATTTCTTTACTAAGGATTCTCACACATACAATATAAAATCAATCATACACACAAACAATACAGATCTAGGAATTCAGATAGAAAGGTACAGAGACAGTTGCATTAGTAGGAAATATCATCAGTTGGCCAATACTTTACCTGTTTGACGAGACGAAGCAACTCTGCAGCGAAAAGGGATAAAAATTATGGAAAGGGGGTCATGAGATGGCCAGCAACACATGTGGAAGGTTCCAAACAGCACTAGGAATGGAACCAGCAAGATAAGATGGGGTTAGGAAGGTAAAAGCGAGGGAAAGAGCAATGGGGTGATGCTCTTCTTTTATACCTGAATTGTGACCTGAGGCTGATGCCTAGTTGATCATGTAGTCCCCAGGAAAGAGTAGAGAGAAGAGAAAAAAAGAGTATATTGCTGGTAGTTGGTCTTAACAACCCGATGCTTAACAGCTGTGTTATCTTGATGGGCGATGATGGCCTGTCAGTTCCATCATGGAGTATATCCTTTTGTTTAGGCTGAAGAGGAATATGTGTTTCACCTGGTGATGATTATATGTGTGTGGGGGGAATGCCTGCGTGATGAAGAAGGGAACTCTACATGGCTTCTGCAGAGGAATCTTTACAGAGCATGGCTTCCCTCAGTGATCTGCTGCTGGTTCCGTGTGTGGAGGGAGTCAGGGTGGTTGGCTTGCCTTCTGACACTGGTATTGCTGCAGAGGTGCAGGAGCGAGAGGCATTTTGTAGTCCATGGGTCCACATCTGGTTAGGCACTCTGCTCCAGCACGAGGTTCCCCTCGGCCAAAGCATATGCTTTCAGTCCAGTACAAGAGCACAGTCTCATGGCTACTGTTCTGGCCATGGCCCTGACTGACTTATTTCACAGTCCAGCTTTGCAGTCATATTTAAGTCTTCAGAAATGTTTTATTAAGTGGCTGCTTGGCAACACAGGGGCCCCCGACAGGGCACCCATGGGCACCATAGGACCTACCTACACATTTCCAGGTGCCCACCAAGCCTTTTTAGAAACTGGGTGGAGATGCATGATATTCTCTTGCCCAGTAGGGCTTCTGATTGGCTACTGGAGATCTCATTGGCTGTGCAGATCAGTGGTAGAGCATCTGCTTTGCATGTAGAAGGCCCCGGGTTCAGTCCCCAGCATCTCCAGTTAAAAGGATCAGGCAGTGGGTAATGTGGAAGACCACTGCCTAAGGCTCAGGCAGCCTGCATAGATCTGAGTAGACAAGGCCATTTCCTGTGTTCAAGCCCATTGGCTTCAGTGAATATATACAAGGATTTAACTCTGCTTAAGATTTCACTGTAACTTATTTGAGTGACGAACCCCCTTATACAGAATCATGCAATTATTTATTTTATTTTATTTCCCCACACACAACGAAAAGTTTTATTCTATGTCACAGGGGTTTAAAGTAGTTCACTTCCCACGTACTAGTATTTAAACTCCAGTTTTGATTTTCTTCATTAAGAGATCGTTTTTCCCACAGTGTTGCAGGGCATATTAAGGATGCCCCCGGGGGGGGTGGGGGAGGAGAACAGCAGGAGTTAATTAAATAAGACAATGAATAACCTTTGAAAAACATCACTGGAACCTCTGATGAATAACCTTTGGAAAACATTATTGGAACCTGTGATGAATTCAATAGCTGATCCAACTGATAATGAAGCACGTTCAGAATCAGGCCATCTAAAACACTCTACTGCGTTTGGCAGTGGTTTGAATCATATTGGAAATTCAGGATACCATTCTTCTTATTAATGCAGCAGCAATGCAAAATGGTAGTATCCTCTGCTATAAGTTATTTCACGTATCTAAAATAAGAGTTGGAGGTCACATGGACATATGAAGCTGCCTTATACTGAATCAGACCACTGGTCCATCAAGGTTACTATTGTCAACTCAGACTAGCAGTGGCGCTCCAGGATCCCAGGCTGAGGTCTTCCACATCACCTTCCACCCGATCCTTCCAGCTGGAGATGCTGGGGTTCAGCATGCCATGCAGATGCTCTAAAGCAGGTATTTATTTTATTCACAAAATTGGCTTCCCCCCTGAGCCCTAACCTGGGTAGCTCAGGCAAGGCCAATCTCAGAATCTATGTAAGGATGACCCTGACAAGTACTTGGATAGGAGACCTCCAAGAAATACCAGGGCCAGGATGCAGAGGCAGACAATAGCAAGCCACCTCTCTGAAACATCCAGACCCCTAGGGGTTGCCAGAAGTCAGCAGTGACTTCCAGGCACACACAAAATCACACACACACACACACACACACACGACTCACAGAAAAAAATTGGCTTCCCCCCTTTCTGCCCTTACATGGGCCACCAATGCAGCTAAAAATTTAAAATGTACATGATAAAATCACATTTAAAAACCATTAATATCAACTCCCCCCTCCCAAACACTAATTAAAAATAACCAGTTAAAAGCAGTGCTAGAGTTAAAACACATAGAAAACAGAAAAACATTGGTTAGGAAAGAGGGATCATTGAGGGAGTGCAAAATTTTCAACCACACAACAAAAATATCCAAAAATCTTTATCAGTTACGTAACTTTGTTTCCTACTGCTTATGTACAGTTTGTCTTGCTTCGTTTTGCTCTCTCTTTTTTAATCCTCCCGTCCATTTTTAACATGCCTGTTATTTCCTTTCTGTCTGTACCTACTGGTTTAGACGAGAACTTTGGGCTGGATCTGCCGACTTTCATTAGCGTTAGCTCTGAACATAAGCAATCCAGATGTCTGCTCAGCCACAATACTAAGTGGTCATCAATTTCAGAAGACGTGGATGAGGAAGTCCAAAAAAGCAAGCAACTAGAATAAACTTTTGTTTGTTTTTAAGCTGCTGGGTCCAATACTATATTGTCGCCCTCCTGGAGCTCTGCACTAAACACATTAAAATAAATCATTAACCACATCACTGTATTATTTATTTATGTACATATACCCCACCTTTCTCCCCAATGAGGACCCAAGGTGGCTTACAACTTTGTTCTCCATTCCTCCATTTTATCCTTACCATAACAACTCTGTGAGGTAAGTAATTGTTCCAAGGTCATCCAGTGCGTTTCCATGGCAGAGTGAGGATTTGAACCCAAGTCTCCCATATACTGCCCTCACCTAGGTGGCCTGGGATAGCCTGATCTCATTAGATCTTGGAAGCTAAGCAGGTCAGCCCTGATTAGAATTTGGATGGGAGACCACCAAGGAAGTCCAGGGTTGCTATGCAAGGGCAGACAGGGGCAAACCACCTCCGCCTCTCGCCTTGAAAACCCCATAAGGGGTCACCGTAAATCAGCTGTGACTTGAAAGCACTTCCCACCACCACTGTGGGGGGACAAAATTCCCAGGCCCAAGTCAGCTGGAGGGCCCCTGAGGCCAGTGTCGTGCTGCATTCACAGAAGGGCATTTTGTAAGAAAAAATGTTTTTTAGCTGTTGTAGATTTTCCGGGTTGTGTGGCCATGGTCTTGGCATTGTAGGACCTGACATTTTGTCAGTGGCTGTGACTGGCATCCTCAGAGGTATAACACAGAAAGATGGAGTACTCTGTTATACTTCTGTGTTATACCTCTGGGGATGCCGGTCACAGCTACTGGCAAAACATCAGGTCCTACAATGCCGAGACCACAGCCATACAATCCGGAAAATCTACAACAGCTAATAAACTCTGGCCATGAAAGCCTTTGACAAAAAATGTTTTAGTTCTTCAGTTCTGCAGTATAGCCACTAGGGACACAGGGAAGGCAGAGCATGGTAAACGGCCTCTCTGACTCCACTGGCTGGGCCTTTCTGCAAAGTTTACTACAAGGTTGAGGGAAACCATTTGCTGATTAGATCTTGCTAAACCCATCAGCCAGCATTGGAGCAAGGCAAGACTATCCAGGACAAGCTACAGCCTTTGCCAGGATGCAGCCTCCTAACAAAGTCATTATCTCTATCAGTCTATGGTTTCCCTCTTCCTTCCACCCAGTGCCTTAGTTTTGTCAGCATATCTAAGTCTTGCAAAGGGGCAGCCCTGCTAATGTGTTGTAGTAAAAAAAAATAATGAATCATCATTCTATTGTCTTCCCCTTAATTTCTCTTCTTTTCCACACTTTTCTACTCCTTCATTTTGCTCTCTTCTTTTCATGATCTGCCTTCATTCCTGTCTCCTCACTTCTAATCTCCCTTCCTTAATTTTTCAGTCTTGGTCTCAGCTCCTTCTCATCCATTCTGGTTGGCAACCTAGAACATACCTAACAGTAGTGCAATGGCAACGCTTTGTTAATATTGTAAACAGAAGGAGGAGAGTTAATATTCCCCCATGCTCTATCAAAGTGCTCTCCCACCCCTTTACATGCATGATAACTGAATGTTAATCTGCCTTAATGGTTATGAATGAGGAATAGTAGTATTTAGCTTCCATTGCACGTAACATGGGGGGTTGGGGTAGTCCGGAAATAACATGGTACAGGATATTCTGATTCTTTCGCATTTCCATGGAACTCCCGCAATCATCCTGAAGCCAATGGCCAATTCTGAGATTCTTTTTGGATTAGTTATGCCTGCCACAAATTGTGGCTGTTATGCCTGCCACAAATGTACAGACATGCGCATTCATGTATTATTATAGGTATATGGTAGTAGCCAGACAAGCAATTTGTTTTATTACAATATTTGATTTGGATCAGGGTTGTACAGGGGACCCACAGTGTCTCTTGCATACTTGGTCAGCCCTTTAGAATCTCCAGTTAAAGGATGTCTGAAAGCAAGGCTGCGAAAGTTGCTGGTTGCAACAGAAGACGACACCTTACCAGAAAGCCGACAAACCGATTTAGTAAGAATGCAGCACCTTCCAGCCTTATAACACTATTTTATTCATGTATTATGATTTTTTACTTTATTTACATCCCGTCTTTCTCCCCAATGGGAGCCAAAGTGATTTACACTGTTCTCCTCACCTCCGTTTTATCCTCACAACAACCCTGTGAGGTAGTTTTGGCTGAGAGTGTGTGACTGGCCCAAGGTCATGCAATGAGCTTTCATGGCACAAGTGGGGGTTCGAACCTGGATTCCCCAGATACTAGTCCAACACTTTAACCACTACACCACACTGTCCCTCCACATAACAGTGAGCAAAATAAAGGCCAGCCCATCAACAAGAGCACAAAGTAATAATCACTTCCAACCATGAATTCTGCAACTTGAGATGTGCAGAGGTTTGAACCGCACTCTGTGACCTGGAAGTATTTTAAGTTAAAAAGGTACTAAAGCTCCTTTTCAGAGGTGAAAGACAAGCAAGTTGCCCGTATCCCAGGCCCTCAATCAGGAATGGCTTTGGAATCTGGGCTTTGCCCAGGGCGGCCAGCCTTCAGGTGGTAGCTGGAGATCTCCCAGAATTACAATTGATCTCCAGGTGACAGAGATCAGCTCACCTGGAGAAACGGCCACTTCGGAAGGTGGACACTGTGGCAGTATATCTCCTTGAGTCCCTCCCCTCTCCAAATCCTGCCCTCCTCAGGCTCCACCCCCCCAAAAAAAAAAAAATCCCAACCCAGATCTGGCAGCCCTAGCTTACCACCAAGTTTTCTAGCCAAGGCTGAGCCTTTAGTCATGCGACTGGCCAAGTCTGCCACCAGAACCATGCCAGCAAAGCAGAGATTTCCAACCAGCTTGAGCAGAAGGCGTGGATCGAATTGCACACAATTCAAACCCCCCAGCTAGAAACAAATAAAGTACAAGACCTGAGAAGGTTCTCTGACTCTTAAAAATAGGCATGGGTGTGTGTGTGTGAAGCTTTGTCTTGAATGTGAAATACCTCTTGAATTCCTTGCTGCCATCTCCATGCTGAGAGAGAAGGAGCACATTGTGTTGTCTTTTGTACCTTTCCCGTCCTTGAAAAAAGGAGCGAGGATTCATGTCAAAACATATAGCCCACGAACCGAGCTAGACCATTGTTCCAGGTAGCCCACGATGACTGGCAAGGGCTCTCCGAACCCTCGAGCCTTTCTGAGAGCTGCTGTCTGAAATCCTCTATCATTGGAAAGGCGTGGAATAACGAACCAAATATCTTCCTGGCAGCCACTTCAGGTCCCTTTGGGAGGTGAAGGCAGGTAAGGAGCTTTTGAAAATCGATTTTAATTCATTAAATACAGACATAAATTCCACATGCAAAGCACGTCTTCTATCACCTCAGGGCATTGTACTGAAAGTACATACCAACTTTCACCCAGTGCCTCAGTCTTCAAGGGTAATATATTATTGTGGATGGGGTAGAAAAATGGATAGGGAGAGCTTTTTATCCCTCTACCGTAAAGTAGAACACAAGGGCAACCAATGAAATTGTTGGAAAATAGGTCTGGGACAGACAAAGGAAGAGCCAGTTTGTAGTGGTTAGGACTGCGGACCCTAGTCTGGGAGAATCAGGTTTGATTCCCCACTTCTCCACATGCAGCTGCTGGTGTGACCTTGGATCAGTCATAAATTCTTTCAGAGCTGTTCTCTCAAGGGCAGTTTCTGGGGAGCTCTCTCAGGCCCACCTACTTCACAGGGGTAGATCCGCTCTATTCTGCTATGGTCGGGCCTCACCTGGAATACTGTGTCCAGTTTGGGGCACCACATTTTAGGAAGGATATTGACATGCTCGAGTGTGTCCAGAAGAGGATGACCAGGATGGTTAGAGGGTTAGAATCCAAGTCTTACAAGGAAAGGCTGAAAGAGTGGGGTATGTTTAGCCTGGGAAAGAGAAGGCTTAGAGGGGACATGATTGCAGTCTTCAAATATCTGAAGGGCTGTCATGTAGAAGATGGAGCAGATCTATTCTCTCTTGCTCCGGATTGCAAGACTAGAGCTAATGGGTGGAAATTATAAAGGAGGCAATACCGGCTAAATATCAGGAGAAACTTCCTAACTGTAAGAGTGGTTGAGCAGTGGAACAGCCTGCCTCGGGAGGTGGACGTTTTCAAGTGGAGGCTGGACGACCATCTTTCAGGTATGTTGTAGGGCTATCTTTCGGCTATGTTCCTGAAGAGTGCAGGGGGTTGGACTAGACGACCTGCAAGGTCCCTTCCAACTCTGACATTCTATGATTCTAGGGTGTCTGTTGTGGGGAGGGGAAGGGAAAAGGATTGTAAGCTGCTCTTGAGACTCCTTTGGGTAGTGAAGGGCGGGGTGTAAATCCAATGTCATCTTCTTTCTTCTTCCACATTGTCATTTTCCTTGCTTGTGTGTCCCTATTGCTGGGGGGTGGATTCTTTTACACATATGTTTTGCCCCCTCTAGTGGTCAATTCGATGCCCCATTATTATACATCCAGCATAAAAACCTGCAGTTCAAATCTGCAGGTTTTTATGCTGGACGGACAGTATGTAATATTGAACTGACCACTAGAGAGAGCAAAACGTGTGGGAAAGAAAAAGAAGAAAAACCCTGAGGCCACAGGGACACACAAGCAAGGAAAATGAGAGTGTGGGAAAGCCCCAAAGGAAATACTTCTTTACTCAATTAAACTGTGGAATGTTCCTGGTGGAGCATGCTCCCTATTGAGATCAGGGCCCTGCGGGATCTTATTCAGTTCTGCAGGGCCTGCAAGATGGAGCTGTTCTACCAGGCCTTTGGCTGAGGCAGCGGGCGTCCACACTCCACCCCAAAAAAAAGGTTGGTCTCTCCCACTCACTGATAACCAGACATACCTATCTACATCAATGGGCTGGTTTCTCCCCACGGCAAGCTGTGATTATTGATTTTATATCTTTACTAGTGGCCAGGCCCGTTGCGTGGCTCGATGCAACGGGCCCTAGCCAGTGGGGGGGGAGGGCCCCCCCGTCCTCCCATGGCGGGGTGGAGGCAGCATCAGCGGCGCACCTCTCCAGCGCTGGAGAGGCGTGAGAGGGAGGCCTTGTGGGGGTTGAGAGCTTCGGCGCCGGGCATCGAGCTGGGGTAGGACGGCGAGCTCCCTCAGGTCTACCTTTGTGGGGGCGCGACATCGGAGGGAGCTTTTTGTACGGGCTGGCGCAGAAGAATCAGGGGACACCTCTTTTCAGACACAGGCACAGCCGGGCGGGCCGTCGGCCTGGAGGGCAATTGTGGGCGGACGGCAGAGGAAGCGGGCGCCGTTCCTCTTTAGGCGCGGCTGCAGCAGGGCAGGCCCGCCGGGCTGGAGGACGAGTCCCAGCATTTGGTGGAGGAAGTGGCCACCACTTATCTTCAGGAGCGGCTGGTGGCGTGCAGGGCCGCCGGCCTGGAATAGTTGTCCCGGCATGTGGCAGTGTATGGCCAGGAGGATGGCCAGGGCAGCCGGAAGAGGGCCGGGTCCGGAGGTGGGCTGCCGCCAGAGCAGCCATCTCTCCCGGCACCTGGCGTGAGACTGGGGGCGTGAGGTGCTGCAGTGCATGCATGGGCGGGCCTGCGGCCATGCAGGCAAGCAAGGCAGCCAGTAGCGAGGGACTGCGTCTCTGACTGACAGGTCCCTCGGCCAACTGATTCCGGCATGCAATTTCACCGTATAAGGTATGACGAAAACTGAATTATTATAAGGAAGGATAATGTGTTTTAAATTTTATTGTGTTTATTGACACGTTGTAACCCACCCTGAGCCTGTTTACGGGATGGGGGGGATATAAATGCGAAAAATAAATAAATAAATAAATAAATAAATAAATAAATAAATAACTTTGCTGGCAGCAATGGTCACGAGCATAGATGGCTTTAAAAGGGGTTTAGGCAGATCCTTGGAAAACGGATCCATCAATGGCTACTAGCCAAGGTGAGTGATGGGAAACTCCATCTACAGAGGCAACAAACCTCTGAATCCCAGTGCCAGGAGACAAACATCAGGGGGAGGCCTTGGCCTCTATGCCCTGTTTGTTTGGTCCTCCAGGGCAACTGGGTGGCCGCTGTGTGGAACAGGATGCTGGACTAGATGAACTGCTGGTCAGATCCAGCAGGCTGTAGCTATGTTCTTCTTAGGTGTTTCTTAGGTGTTTAGGTGTTTTTTTCCTCAAATGGCAACCCAAAGCCACTTACAACATCGTTATCCTCTCGTCAGTTTTCTCCTTACAACAACCCTGCAAGGTAGGCTAGGCCAAGAGACAATGACTAGTCCAAGGCCACCTCACAAGCTTCTATTGCAGAGTGGGAAATTGATCTCCCAGGCCACAGTCTGATACTATCCTCACTGCATCACAAAGGCTTTCACCGTTCCATTTTCTTCCTGTACTACTGTGTGCAGGAAAAAGTAGGGTTGCCAACTCCGGGGTGAGAAATTCCTGGAAATTTTGGGAATGGAGCCTAGGGAGGGTAGGGTTTGGGGAGGGGCCTCAGCAGGGTATAGTGCCATAGAGTCCACTCTCCAAAGCAGCCATTTTCTCCAGGGGAGGGGGGGAGGAGGAGGAGGAAGATTTATACCCCACCCTTCACTCAGGGCAATTCTGCATCTAGCATTCGCTTCACATTTTCTCAACTGGGAGGAAGAAGTGAAGCTCAAAATCACACTCAAATACTTCAGGGCAATGCTGTATTGGCTGCAAAGTCGCCCCTGAATGGCCATAAATCTATGCAGAAGGTACCATGAAAACTAATGGGAAGTGAAAGCAGCATGCAGTGCAGAGGGGAATTTCTGTTTCAATGTGGGTTTTGTAAAACAACGGGCTGATTCTGCATTGGCTTTTCCCTCCATTGCTTTAGCAAACCCACGTTGGAACAAAAATTCCCCTCTGCATTGCACGCTGCTTTCACTTCCTTTGATCATCAGACTTTAGGGTAGCCTCCACACTCTATGCTGCTTTCGCTTCCTTTGACCATTGGATTTTATGGTACCTTCCGAATAGATCTATGGCCATTTTATGGCCATTCAGGGGTGACTTTGCAGTCAGTACAGCATCGACCGGGGGCATCTGAATGTGGCTTTGAGTTACACTTTTTCCTCCCAGTTCAGAAAATGTGGAGCGAATGCTAGATGCGGAATTGCCCTCAAAGCGTCTTACAATCTCCTTCCCATCCCCTCCCCACAACAGACACCCTGTGAGGTAGGTGGGGCTGAGAGAGCTCTGAGAGAACTGCTCTTGAGAGAACCACTCTGAGAGAACTGTGAGTGACTCAAGGTCACCCAGCTGGCTGCATGTGGAGGAGTGGGGAATCAAACCCGGTTCTCCCAGATTAGAGTCCACTGTTCTTAACCACTATCCCACAGGTGGTTCTGGGAACTGATCTCTGTAGTAGTCTGGAGATCAGTTGTAATTCTAAGCGCTCTCCAGGTCCCGCCTGGAGACTGGCAACCCTCGCTTACAACACAAAACTTCTTGGGAGGGTGAAAGGGAAGAAGAGAAGTTAAGTGAACAGAGACAGTTGGTGTTGTTTGGTATTGAAATGTTTTATAAAGCCGCCGCTAGAAGGAAAAAAAATGTACTGGAAAGTTGACAGAAGGCCAAAAATATTAATATACTAGAACACAGCGAACTTTTTGCAAGCTGTAAATATTTTCCCAGATTCTCAAATATAGCCAGGAAGTGTGTTCAGCTCTTTCTCTGCTAAATCATCCAGAACAAGCGAATAGCACAAGCCATTCTGTAAACTATTGTTATTTGTCTCCCGTCCTGTTTCTAAGAGCTTCAGAGGAATAACAATCCTGTAAGGCAGAGCAGGTTAAGAAACAGTTGTTTGTGCGGACCAATGTCTGCTGAGCTTGGCGACTGACAAAGGGGGGTTGAACTTGAATTGTCCTGTAACCAAGCCCAGCATCCTGATCCCCGTACTGCTCACCTACACGGCAACCCTAAACAGAGATACTCCCTTCTAAATCCATTGGGTTAGAAGGGATTGCACTGTTACACATATTCCATTTCAGATGTCAAATGTGAAAGATTTTTAAACCCCAAGGAAATTCAAAACCTCAAATCACAGGGGTGTTTTCACACATTAAGGCCCTTTTTGCATGTCCACGTTCTGTAATACACTTCTGAACTGATATGAAAGTACCATCGATTTTGAAAGCGGCTCTCCCATTTTCCAACTCAGCCTAACAATTTACACTAACATCAGAAAGGAATTAGGCATGCTGTCTTATAATAACTACTGAGGCGCAGATTTGACCAGAAACTGCTTCCTTCCCCTTATCCTTGTATTGATGTGAATCTTGCTCTTCCTCTACACAGTTATAATCCCCAACATTTCTAATGCGAATTAAGCAGATTTGAGTTTATGCCTGGAACTTTGGCTACAGTGGACCCCTCACATAAAACAAGAACATCTTGTTACTCCCTACACAGGAAACATGAGAAATAAAGGACACCAAAACTAAATTTACATGCATATTTACAGGGAGACATGAAACCAGAAGTTGACAAGAGAACCAAAGAGCTGAGATCGTAGAAGCCCTGGATTCAGATTTTGCCTCTGCTGTGAATTCAGCACTCTGAGGCCTTAACTAAGACACCCTCTGCCTCAAGCACCCTTACTCATCTGCAATATGAAAGTAATAATACTAGCCTACCTCACAAGGCTGTTGTTGTGAAGAGTACAAGAAGATCACTTGTCTAAAGCTCTCCAAACACTGAAAGCACTATATAAATGCTGAACGTTGTCCTGGTCTCCAACTCCTTTGCTCAGCAGAGGTTTTTTTGTATTTCAGACAGCAAAGGCTGGAAGCCCCTGAGGTTGAAAGAAGGCTCCCATCTGTACTGAGTGGAATGGTAGGATACAGGCCTACCTGTATCCTATCTTCTCTTCTCTTCATCTGTGATTCATATTCTGGTATCCCTGTTTTCAGGTGATAGCTGTGTTGGCTTGCAGTAGATTCAAGTCTGGTAGCACCTGAGAGACAAGAAGATTTCAGGGGTATAAACTTCCAAGAGCCAAAAGAGAGCTTTGACTCTCAAAAGCTTATACCCTCAAAATCTTGTTGGTCTCTTTTGTGGGGTGCCATTTTAAAACGTGGGATGGTGGGTGAGCCTTGGCATTACAGAGGCAGACACCCTGTTTTCATCCCTGAAGTATCGGAAGGCGTTTGGTTTGTTATGCCATGTTTGCCCTGGAAGCGGAGGTGTCCCGGCACACCACTGGCACAGAGTTCACACAGGTGGACGAGCACACAGCCCACCCCTCCATGTCAGGACCGGCCTAGACAGAAGCCAGGCCTCCTCCCACGGCATTCCCCAGCTGTCTCCTAGCAACGGCAAAGCAGAAGGAGCAGTCGACTCCCCAGCTCAACTCTTGCTTACCTGGCGGCCGCCAAAACCCAGCTTCAAGCAAGTGCTCTTTCTCCACCTCGTTCCCAGGAGGTGCTAGTTCGAAGCAAGGGCTAGGATGTCGCAGAAAAACCAGCTGAACTTTGTGGCTAAGGCTCAGATATGGTAAACCCACTCCCCTAATTAACCTTTTCCCCTTAATTAACCCCCCCCAAAAAAAACCCCAGTTTTCCGTCTTTCTGTTACCTATTCAGTTTTTGATTCTTCTTTTACTGGAGGGGCTTGTCCAAGTAGGCCCCAGTGGCCTCAAACACTGCAATCCTAAACAGTTACACTGGTCTAAATTAGGATCGCCAACTGCAGACTGGGAAATTTTTGGAGATTTGGTGGCAGTGAATGTGGAAAGGGCAATTTGGGAGGGGTGTCACCTAGGAACTGTGGTATAAGCTAGAGGCCACCCTCTGAAGCTGCCATTTTGTCCAGGGGAATTGATCTCTGTAGTCTGGAGGTCAGTTGTAATTCCAGAAAGAACTCCAGGTCCCACCTGGAGGCTGGCAACACTAAAGCCATTGGATTCAATGGACTTGGGTACTACGATAAATCGAGATGATTATCTGTACATCTTGTTAGTCTGTTCGTAGCAGTAGAAAAGAGTAAGCATCCAGTGGCCCCTTAAAGACTAACAAAATTCGTGGTGGGGTATGAGCTTAAGTGGTTAAGATGCTGAACTGCAGGCTGTGGAAGGTCAGTAGTTCAGCAGTTCGAGACCCGAGAGTGCTGCATGATGGAGTGAGCTTCCATCTCTAGTTCCAGTTCCAGCCAACCTAGCAGTTCGAAAGCAAGAAATTGCAAGTAGATAAATAGGTACCACTTCGGTGGGAAGGTAACAGCATTCCGTGCGCCAAGGTGCGCCTTGGCTGGCCACATGACCACAGAAACGTCTTTGGACAGCGCTGGCTCTTCAGCTTTGAAATGGAGATGAGCACCGCAACCCTACAGTCAAATTTGACTGGCTTTCAAGCAAGGGAACCTTTACCTTTACTATGAGCTTTTGTGAGTCACTGGCTCACTTCTTCAGGTATATGCTATATCTGAAGAAGTGAGCAGTGACTCACGAAAACTCATACCTTACCATAAATGTTGTTAGTCTTTAAGAGGCTACTGGGCTCTTAATCTTTTCTGTCCATATGCCTGCAGGTCTATGCAGCTTTGCTTCAGTGTAAATCCAATTTGCACTCCAAGTCAGTTGCAGCAAAAATAAACAGGAATTGTTGTAGCAAGACTAGCCGGATAGAAAATGTATCAGCCTTTGAGATGCCACAGATCACCTTCAAAAGTACCCACATCTCTTAATCTTATAGACCCCCTTCTCCCCTAATATGATACCACTGCCTTAAAATCTTGTGCAACGATCACACAAATCTCTGCTCGCCTGGATTTGATTCCCCAGTTCCGTTCTTGGTTTTTCATCTGACTATTCCTTCAGTGACCTCAGAGCAGCAAACAAGATTTCCCATTCCTTTATTTTACCCTTCTCGCAACAGCCTTGTGCCGTAAGCTAGGCTGAGAAAAGAATGACTGTCAGTACAACACTATGCAGAGTTACCCCAGACTGGCACTGATTTCAAGGGCTTTAGAAGGAAGTCCTACATAGTTTGGCATTGCAGTTGGCCTACAGTGAGCCAGGGACAGCGTTGCCAGCCTCCAGTTGGGGCCTGGAGATCTCCCAGAATTTCAACTGATCTCCAGATGACAGAGAGCGGTTCACCTGGAGCAAATGGCTGCTCTGAAGGGTGGACTCTATGGTTGCTGAGGTCCCCCCCTTCCCAAAGCCCGTCCTTCCCAAGTTCCATCCCCCTCCCAAAATCTCCAGGTATTTATCAACTTGGAGTTAGGAATGCTAGCCAGGGAGCTTCATGACTGAGTGAGGGTTTGAACTGAATCCAGATCTCTCCTGGCATAGCCCAGCATGGTATCCACCACCGTACGGGAACACTCTCAGGTCTTTGTAACGCTTTTCCTTTCCTGTTCTTATGCCCAATCAAAACTTTTAATAGGGCTTTAGCCAGCGCTCTTTTTGTAGAAAAAGCCCAGCAGGGACTCGTTAGCATAATAGGCCACACCCAACAGCAGAAACTCATTAGCATATTAGGCCACTCCCCTGACAGCACCGCTCATTAGCATATTAGGCCACACACCCCATGTTACCAGAAGTGTGGTCATCCAGCCACACCCACCTTTTGCTTCTTATTCTGTTTACCTTGTTTGTTGTCAAAACCCAGGGCTTTTTTTATAGCAGGAACTCCTTTGCATGATAGGCCACACACCCCTAATGTAGCCAATCCTAAAGCGTTTCTGCTGTTGGGTGTGGCCTTTTATGCTAATGAGTTCCTGCTAGGCGTGGCCATGTCAGGAGCCAGCCGGAACTCCGTTCCTGTGCGTTCCTGCCCAAAAATAGCCCTGGCTTTAGCAGAGTTTTCCAAAGGCAGCCACCCTTTGCACCCAGGCTCCTGATGTTTTTCTTAAATTATATTTATTTACTTTCAAGGTCAAGCAATCACTAACCTCTATTTTTTATTATTAAGCAAAGGGTTGGAGGAGATGCCTTTGCTATGTGGATCCCCGGTTATTACCTATTCATTAAAGAGAATCCAGAGGTCATCCCTCCAGGTTATGCTTATCACACTGACTGAATACACTCCGGTTTGCATCTGGGAAACAGAAGAATAGCTGTTCTGGGATCATACCTATGGTGAAACTAGTCCAGCAACCTGTTTCCCATAGTGCCTAACCAGATGCCCCCACATGGCCTACAGGCAGGGCACAGGGGCCCAAACCTGGTCCTGTTATTGCCCCCCAGGCTCTAAGATTGCCAACTTCCAGGTGAGACCAGGAGAGCTCCCAGAACTGCAACTGATCTCCAAGTGACACAGATTAGTTCTCCTGGAGAAAATGGCTGCTTTGGAGTATGGACTCTATGGCATTAGACCCTGCTGAGGTTCCTCCCCTCCCTCCCCTCCCTAAACCCTGCCCTCTCCAGACTCCACCCCTCAAAATCTCAGGAATTTCCCAATTCAGAGTTGGCAACCATTCCACTGGCATCAGCATTCAATGGTTAACTGTCTCTAAACATGGATGTTCAACCAGTCCTTACAGCTAATGGCCATTGGCAGCCAGTTTGGTATAGTGGTTAACTGTGCAGACTCTAATCTGGGAGAACCAGGTTTGATTCCCCATTCCTCCACTTGCAGCTGCTGGATGACCTTGGGCAAGCCATAGTTCTGTCAGAGCTGTTCTCTCAAGCGCAGTTCTCGAAAGAGCTCTCTCAGCCCCGCCTACCTCACAGGGTGTCTGTTGTGGAGAGGGGAAGGGAAAGGAGATTGTTAGCAGCTCTGAGACTCTGAGTGAAAGGCAGGGTATAAATCCAATCTCTTCTCTTCTGTCTTCTTCTTCATGATAGACTGGAGCTCCGTGAATTTGTTTAATCTTTTTTTTATAAAAGTGATCATTCCCCCCCACACCCACTCCTGCGTCTCTATTACAATTGGGCCAGCGATGCAGCATTTATTTACTTAAGTATCTCCACTCCATGTTTTCCCTAATGGGGATTTCAAAGTACTTTAGACAAAAGCACATAAATGAAATTTAGACAAACAAAAATAAATATACTACAACTAGGGTTGCCAACTCCAGGTTCAGAAATATGTTGAGATTTTGGGGGTACAGCCTGGGGAGAGCACGGTTTAAGGAGGGGAAGGACTTCAGTGGGGTCTAATGCCATAGAGGCCACTTTCTCCAGGTGAACTGATCCCTGTTGCCTGGAGGTCAGTTGTCATCCTGGGAGATCTCCACTCACCCCCGGGAGGTTTGCAACTTTTTCTACAACTCCTGGGCTGGTTTTGGATCCACTGGCCTACAGGCTGTTGGGGCTACAGGCTGCAAGCCATACGCTAAGCATTGGGTTGCCAGCTTCCAGGTGGGGCTTGGTTATCTTCCAGAATTCCAGCTGGTCTGAAGAAGAAGAAGAAGAAGAAGAAGAAGAAGAAGAAGAAGAAGAGGAGGAGGAGGAGGAGGAGGAGGAGGAGGAGGAGGAGGAGGAGGAGGAGGAGGAGATTGGATTTATACCACGCCCTTCACTACCCAAAGGTGTCTCAGAGCGGCTTACAAACTCCTTTCCCTTCCCCTCCCCACAACAGACACCCTGTGTGAGGTAGGCGGGGCTGGGAGAACTCTTGACAGAAACTGCTCTTTTTTCAAGAACAGCTCTTATCAGAACTATGGCTTGCCCAAGGTCATCCAGCCAGGTGCAAGTGGAGGAGTGGGGAATCAAACCCGGTTCTCCCAGATTAGAGTCCGCGCACTTAACCACTACACCAAACTGGCTCTAGATTACAAAGATCAATGCCCTTAGAGAAAATGGCTGCTTTGGATGCCAGACTCTGTGGCGTTAGACCCTACCAAGGCCCCTCCCCAGACTCCATCCCCCAAATCTCTAGGAATTTCCCAACCTGGAGCTAACAGCTACAGTCCAAAAGCTATTTGGCTCTTGCCCTTTGGCTCCCCAGCAAAAGGCCTTTGGGAAAAAAAAGAAACTTAGCCCAGATCTCTCACAGCTGAATTGACTGAGGGTGGCCAGGTCCCCCCTGGCCACTGGTGGGGGATGGGAGTTAGGGTTGCCAGATCCAGACTGGGAAACTCCTGGAGATTTGGGGACAGAGCTTGAGGAGAACAGGGACCTCAGTGGGGTGCAATGCCGTAGAGTCCACCCTCCCAAGCATCCACTTTATCCAGGGGAACTGATCTCGGGAGGCTGGAGATGAGCTGTAATTCCAGGGGTTCCCCAGGTCGCACCTAGAGGCTGGCATCCCTCCCTTCCCTTGCTACTTGTGCAAGAGTCAGAGGTGCCAGATGACTAGGGTTTCTTAAGTTACTTACTGTCCACAGCTTGTTGTTTGTTAAGGTTCTTTCCTCACAATGGTTTCCTGATTTTTCCTTTATTCCTTTCCTGACTGTACAAAACCATCACTCAATCCTGTTACCCCCTCAAAAAAAAATCGGCAAGCAACAAGAATAGAATATCCATATTAACATATGGAATTCACTGCCACAGGAGGTGGTGGCAGCTACAAGCATGGACAGTTTCAAGAGGGAATTAGATAAACCTATGGAGCAGAAGTCCATCAGTGGCTATTAGCCACAGGGTATAGATGGGAACTCTCAGTCTGGGGCAGGTGATGCACTCTATTCTTGGTGCTGGAGGGGGCAGCAGTGGGAGGGCTTCTAGTGTCCTGGCCCCACTGCTGGACCTCCTGATGGCACCTGGTATATTTTGGCCGCTGTGTGACAGAGTGTTGGACTAGATGGGCCATTGGCCTGATTCAACATTGGCTTCTCTTATGTTCTTATGTTCTTATCACCTGCATCCCAGCAAGATTGCTTCTCCCACAAATGAGGGTCTAAGAGCTACTCTTGCTGGATTCATGGTTATTGTCACTGTCTTTGAATGTAGTGGAGACCCAGATTTGAATCCCACTTTACTATGGAGGCTCACTGGGTGACCTTGGGCCAGTGACACACTCTCGACCTACCCTACTTCATGGGGTTGATGTGAGGATGAAACGGAGAACAAGAGAATGATGTAAGCCAGTTTGGGTCCCTCCACCAATGCTCCCTCTAAGCTGTGGAGTCTTGTGAGCAAAAATGCTACTTCGTGAGCTACTGGCATTAAAGTCGTAAGCGAGCGATTTGGCTGCTGCAAAAATTAGTTTGCTCTGGAGCCATCCTTCCTGCGCTAAGACAAAAATGTGTGATCTGAAGGCTAAAAACCTCACACTAACTCAGCTTAGAGGGAACACTGGTCCCCCCTAGGGAGAAAAGCAGGGTATGACATTGCTTCTAAATCTAATTTTGTCTACAGCCCACCAACAAAAGAAGATCACTCTTCCTTCACCCATTATTGTTTCAGCCCTTTTAGTGGAAGGGAGAACTGCCTTCTCGGTATTGTTAAATATCACACGTACAGCAAGCTGTGGGGTTGGCAAGCAGCAGTGGGGCCCCTAGTCTCTAAACATATTAATAAAATCTGGAGAATCAATCCTTTATTAGGAGTATAATGATCAAGCGGGTGTAGGGCTGCCAGCCTCCAGGCAACAGAGAGCAGTTCATCTGGAGAAAATGGCCGCTTTGAAAAGTGGACTCTGGCATCATACCCCACTGAAGCCCTTCTCCTCCCCAAACCCCCTCCGCAGGCTCCACACACACCCCAAAAAATCTCCAGGTATTTCCCCACCCACAGCTGGAAACCCTAAGTGGGTAACATTCTGGGCCAATTCCCCGTATTTCAATTTTTTTATCCAAATCATCATCCCAAGAGTTCAGGGGCTCCTATTTTTGCCTGTGAGGTAGATTAGGCTGTGAGTGGCCCAAGGTCATTCCCATTCTGTGACATCGCTCAGGGCTTAAATTAACAAAATAAATAATAAAAGTGAGGGATAGTTGCTCCCAGAATAAATGACTCTGTTTATAAGATGGCTTCGATGATGAGCAGTAACCATTAAGGGACAGCACCGTCCTATTTGTTCGGTACCCTTTGCACTCCCTCAAGTGTGAAAGGCAGGGATGAAAATGGGGTGTTTTTTTTCCTCAGGTAGTCTAAAGAATTAAAGAAGCAGGGCGTCACAATCCATTGATATCAGAATTACTTCATAATGTTACCGTTAAAACTGCAATCTAAGCTCCTTGGGCGGCACGCCGTCCACAGCTCAGTGAAAATCAGAGTACATTAAAGTCTCCAGCCTCACTCCAAGTGCTTCATCTTAGCTGGTTTGCGGGTCACGCTGTTAACAACTTAAGAGAGCAAGGTTACGATCCGTACAAACATTTACTGCAAAACAATGGCTTAATATAATTACTTTAGAGTAAATATGTTGTAAATTGCTGCAGGGCTTTTTTCCCCCCCCCTCCAAAGTCCTTGAAAAGGACTCACGCAGTAAATGAAATCAACTGGCTCATAATTCCTTCAAGTAAGCAAAAAGTCTCATTAAGACAGGAGAAACGTTGCAACAACCGTGTGTGTGTGTGTGTGTGTGTGTGTGTGTGCTGTGTCTGTGTCTGTGTGTCTGTGTCTGTGTCTGTGTGTGTGTTTTGCATAGAAATTTGGGGATGGGGCAAGGGGGGCATGATGTCACATAGGCTGCAATGTCACTTCTGCTGAAAATCCGGAAATGGTATTAGGTAGCTCTAGGAATCGCTGAAATCTCTATAGGTCTATCCAGGGCTTTTTTTGTAGAAAAAGCCCACCAGGAACTCATTAGCATATTAGGCCACACCTCTGACAGCACAGCTCATTAGTATATTAGGACACACCCCCATGTTACCAGAAGGGTGATCATCCAGCCACACCCACCTTTTGCTTCTTATTCTGTTTACCTTGTTTGTTGCCAAAACCCAGGGCTTTTTTTGTAGCAGGAACTCCTTTGCATGTTAGACCACACACCTCTAACGTAGCCAATCCTAATGAGTTTCTGTTGTTGGGTGTGGCCTATTATGCTAATGTGTTCCTGCTGGGCGTGGCCAACTCAGGAGCCAGCCGGAACTCCGTTCCTGTGCGTTCCTGCCCAAAAATAGCCCTGGGTCTATCAGTGGCTGCTAGCCACAGTGACTAAAGGGAACCTCCATGTTCAGAGGCAGTTAGCCTCTGAATCCCAGTGCCAGGAGGCAGCACTGGGGGAAGACCTTGTCCTCTATGCCCTGTTCTTGGCCATCCAGAGGAACCGGCTGGCCACTATGTGAGATGAGAGATGCTGCACTAGATGGCCCACTGGTCTGATCCGGCAGGGCTCTTCTTATGTTCTGTCTAGCACATTTTTTCCCACCCTCCCTTGACGTATCTCAGAGTAGAGTACATGGCTCTTTCTTCCTCATTTTATCCTCACAGTAACCCTGTTAGCTAGGCTTGGCTGTAGGGTTGCCAGGTCTTACCTGGCTGCCGGGGGGGGGGTGTCCCTCTCTCTTTCCACATCACCTGAAGGTGACATCATCATGCAGGGCACATTGTAGGGGGACGCTCTATTGTTTGAGGGGAGAAACTCCATGGTAACCATAGAGTTTTCCCTCAAATGATAGAGCATTCCCCCTGCAACATGCCCTGTGCAATGACAGATCATGGGCCCTGAAAGCAGGCAAAACCCCGCCCCTGTCGGGGGAATGGCAGCCCTACGTGGCTGCAATAGAATGCCTGGCCCTGAGGCTGAGCTACATGGCAGAATGGGAATTTGAAGCCAGGTATCCTACATTCAATTGGAGCTGCAGTGGCTCAAGTGGTTAAGACGCTGAACTGCAGGTTGTGGAAGGTCAGTAGTTCAGCCGTTCGAGACCCAAGAGTGCCGCATGACGGAGTGAGCTCCCGTCTCTAGTTCCAGCTCCTGCCAACCTAGCAGTTCGAAAGCAAGAAATTGCAAGTAGATAAATAGGTACCACTTCAGTGGGAAGGTAACAGCGTTCCGTGTGCCTTGGTGTTTAGTCATGCCGGCCACATGACCACGGAAACGTCTTCGGACAGCGCTAGCTCTTCGGCTTTGAAACGGAGATGAGCACCGCAACCCTAGAGTTGGATTCTACTGGCTTTCGAGCAAGGGAACCTTTACCTTTACCTATCCTACATTCAAGTCTCCAATACTGGAACCATTATAGCACACACTTGAACAAACGATGCTAAAAGTCAGCTTTTTAGTTGGCATCCCGAGGCTTATGTCCACCCCAAAGTGCAGTGCCTTGAGCTGGTTCACTTACGTGCACTTAGTTTTGCATAGGGCAAGCTCTGTGTTCAGGCTTCTACAAAGGGTGTCCTTCTATACGATTTAACACAAACCTTCTACACTGTGATGGTTTTAAATCTGGTGCCTTTTCAGAGGCTGGAATCCTTAAAGCAGTCTGCTTTTACAAGCGTCTGATTGCTTCCAGTGTGCTGTGCCAGTAGGTCTTTTCAAGTAGGCATCTGGGGAGGAGGGGGAATTTAGACTTCTGTTTGTTTTTTTTGTTTTTTCCTCCTGTTCGGGTCAGGAAGGATCACCTCGAAAGAGAACAGGAAGCTGCGCGAAAATGGCCAAAACGCTGGGGATTTCTCACCACGCCCGTCAAAGAGGTAACGCTGATGTCTATGTAATCCCTTTCTCGGACCTGGATGAATGACTGAATGAAATATGCACAAACGTACATGCATAAGATTATTTTGCTGTGTTTTAATGTTTGTATCTCTTTTTTTCTTTGTAAGTTGCCCTTATGAGCCAGCTTTAATAGGCGGACAGGATAGCAGCAGTTAAACAAATTAACAGATTATGCAATACGCACAATAGTTGAAGTGGGGTTGTGGCTCGGTGGCCCATCATCTGCTTTGCATGCAGGAAGTCCCAGGACCAATCCCTGGCAACTCCAGTTAAAAGGATTGGGTGATGTGAAAGACTTCTATCTCAAACCCTAGAGAACCCCTGCCAGTCAGAGGAGGCCATAATGAACTTGATAGACGCATGGTGCAGAAATGTGCTTAGAATCCTGAATGGGGGGTGGGGGGGACAGGTTGTGAGAGGGATTTGAAGCACAAAAGCAAGATGAGGGCAGAAAAAAACAACAACAATCCTCATCTGCTGCTTGAAAGTGCTTGCAGATTTTTGGCCGGGTGCTTGGAAACAGAGCACTGTTGCTGTTTTTGGTATTTTTATGTGCATGAGTATATGTGAATGTGTGTGCCTCTGGAAGTCATGGCAACCTCTGGTGACTGACCCCTCCTGAGGGCATGGAGGATATTCAGAAAGGTGGCTGAATAAAGACTACTCCCGCCTCCCGACTGTTGGTATTCCAAGGAGGCCTCCCATCCAAGTACTTGCCAGAATCGACCCTGCTTAGCTTCCGAGATCTAATGAGATCAGACTTGCCTGGCCTATCCGGGTCAAGACAGAAGCAGAGCGCTCTGGAATGTAGTTCCCTGCCTGGCCTACCCAACTGTTTAAGGAGGTATGTACTTGCTTTTGAAAATGAAAGCCTAGCCCTGAAAATACAAGAGATGTTAGCAGCAGAAAAGAGCTTTCATGAGTCACTGCTCACTTCTTCTGTGATAGGTGACTCACAAAAATGCATCCCCTGACACAAATTTTGTCGGTCTTTAAGCTGCTACTGGACTCTTGCTCTTTTCTGCTGCTGCACACAGACTAAGGGTCCGGTCACACTGCCGTTTTGATCGGGATTCGCTGCTGTTTTCTTGCGCATGTCAGTTTCACGTTCACACGCACCAATCCGCCTCCCGCCCCGAAGCAGGCTCACTTGCGCAATGATGCCGGGTTTTCCTGACCCCTGGGAAATCAAGGTTTTCCTGGCACTTCCGCTTTGAATGCGCGATTTCACCTATCTGGACAGCCCATCTTTCGCAAGGATTGCAATTAGGGCCGTCTGAACGCTCTTTCTGCTTTTTTTAAAAAAAAGCTTCCGGTTTGAGCGCTTGAGCAAACATGCACTTAATAAATCCATTTAACATTTAATAATGGATTTATTAAGCACATGTTTAGTCAAGCGCTCAAACCGGAAGCTTTAAAAAAAACGCACAAAAGACAGCCCTGGAGGCGGGAACGAGAGGCGGGGGCTCCGGCAGCCTGGATGGGGCTGGCAAGGAGGATGGCGGAGACGGCAGACACGGCGGAGCCTGTTTTCATGGGGCAATGGTGGCGGCGGTGGCGGCACCACCCCCCAAGTGTCGGCAGAAGCAGCAGCCGCCCGAGCCTCCCCCATGGCCAGCAGGATCGCCTGGAGGGACGGCGCAGCAGCAGGCGAGCGGGTGCTGTAAGAGAGGGGCTGGCTGCATCTAGTCAGCCCAATGCGAAGAAAGATGTTCCCGATTTAAACAAAGCGGGAACAAAGCGCAATTACCTTTGCAGTGTGACCAGAGCCTAACACGGCTAGCCATCTCGATCTATTTCCAAGGAAGAGAGCCAGTATAGTGTAGTAGTTAGAATATAAGACTAGGGGCTGCGATCACACACACACACCAAATAATCCACTTTCAATGCACTTTCCAATTGGATTTTTTTTACTGTGTGAACTGGTAAAATCCAATTCAAAAATGCATTGAAAGTGGATTGAAAGTGGATTATTTAGTGTGTGTGATTGCAGCCTAGGATCTGAGACACCCGGATTCAAATCTCCACACTCCCGTGGAAGCTTGCTGGGTATGCTAGGAGCCCGTCACAGACTCTCAGCCTAACCTACCTCACAGGACTGTTGCGGGGATCAAATGGAGGAGAGGAGAACGATGTAAGCTGCTTTGGATCCCTGTTGGGAAGAAAGGCGGGATGTAAAGGAAGTGAATAAACGAATGAATGAATGAATGAATGAATGAATGAATGAACGAACGAACGAACGAACGAACGAACGAACGAACGAATGAACGAACGAACGAATGATACTTCATTTAAAAAACACAGAAGGAATCTGGATGAAGGCCACGTTGTTTCTTCTAGAATCTCTTAGCCCGCCCCATACACCTGCCTTGTCCACCTCTATTTTTTTCCTACTCTTTCAAATACCTTTCCTTTTTGTACTCACTTTTTGTCTTCTTTCTTAATAATTGGCTTACTGAATTCAGTAAGGAAGGGGTCATGGCTCAGTGGTAGAGTGCCTGCTTGAAATGCATAAGGTCCCAGGTCCAATCCCTGGCATCCCCAGCTAAAAGGATCAGGTGGCAAGGTGATGTGAAAGACCTCAGCCTGAGACCCTGGAGAGCTGCTGCCAGTCAGAGTAAACAATACTGACCTTGACGAACCAAGGGTCTGATTCAGTATAAGGCAGTGTCATTTTTTTTCCATCGTGGTTTAAAAGGGATGGTTGTTGCAAAAACCATTTGTTCTGAGGAACAGAGCTTAGAGGAAAGTTTCAGGTTGGTAGCCATGTTCGTCTGCAGCAACAAAACAAATGCTGAGCTTGGTACTACCTGAAAAGACTCACAAAACCAGATACCTTGCAAACTTTCTGTGCTGTGCAACTTTTTTTAAAAAGTCTCTCTCTCTCTCTCTCTCTCTCTCTCTCTCTCTCTCTCTCTCTCTCTCTCTCTCTCTCTCTCTCTCTCTCTCTCTCTCTCTCTCTCTGCTAAACTTGGCAGCTGGCCCCACCCTCTCATTGCTCAGATGTTGAGCCTCTTTGGCCATTGCTTGTTTTCTATTTTCATCTTATTCAGGACCTCTCTTCTTCTCTCTCTTACCTGGGCTTGGAGCTGTCGCAAGTGAACCTTTTTGAAGTCAATCTGTCCACAATAAGTTAAATGTACCTACATGAATATGCCATGTAAGGCGTGCTTCTATTTTTGTAAGTAAAATTTCTTTCTCTTGTTGCCATTGTAGTCAGGTCATTGTTGTAAGTTGTTTGAACAGCATTTTTCTTTTATCCATGAAACGTGGAGGATCAAGGGCACTGCATAAAGCTTCTGTGCTTCCAAGTCAAATTTTTTTTTTTACATTTAACCCAATAAGAACATTCTCATCGTTACAGTGGAAAGGCAACGGTGTCACTTGCCTCATAACCATCACTGTAGGGATCAGCAGGAGAATCCTAAAGGCAAACGCTCCTGATCTGTGTAGGTTGCCAGAATCACCCAGAGTATTTTTTTGTTGTTCAGTCGCACAGTTGAGTCCAACTCTTCGCAACCCCATGGACCACATCATGCCAGGCCCTCCTGTCTTTCGCCGTCCTCTGGAGTTTGCTTAATTTCATGTTCATTGCATCAATAACAATGTCTAACCGTCTCATCCTTTGCTGTCCCCTCCCGAGAGCCAGTTTGGTCTAGTGGTTAAGTGCGCAGACTCTAATCTGGGAGAACCAGGTTTGATTCCCCGCTCCTCCACTTGCAGCTGCTGGATAACCTTGGGCAAGCCATAGCTCTATCAGAGCTGTTCTCTCAAGGACAGTTCTGGAAAGAGCTGTCTCAGCCCCACCTACCTAACAGGGTGTCTGTTGTGGGGAGGGGAAGGGAAAGGAGTTTGTGAGCCACTCTGAGACTCCAAGTGAAGGGTGGGGTGTAAATCCAATCTCCTCTTCTTCTTCTTTGACCTTCAATCCTTCCCAGCATCAGGATCCTCCAGTGAGTGCTCCCTTCTCATTTGGTGGCCAAAGTATTTGAGCTTCAGCCTCAGTATCTGAAACATGGTTATGTCCAGCGTTGCCAGGTCTCCCACTAAGGCAGGAGGTTTCTCCTCACCCCTGCCTGCTGTTCCCAGCACTGCTCAGAAAGGCAACAGGGGGAATGGGGGGGGGGTGATCAGCAGTGTCCTGGTGTGATGATGTCACTTCCAGCGTGGCCAGAAGTGACATCCCTGACTCAGAGGCAATGCTCGATGGCAATACTCTACGATTTGACTAAATGCTAGAGCATTGCTGACAGTGTGGTGACCTCTCCTTTGGCCAGATCAGAAATGACATCACCGTGTCACCAGAGATGTCATTATGTCACCAAGGAGCTACTAGACTCTTGATTTTTTCTACTTCTACAGGCAAAGTAACATGGCCACCCATCTTGATTATGGTGACAACCAGTAAAGCCCCCACCCACATTAGTCTCCAACCAGTTGCCAGCCTTGTGCTGGCAAACCTACATATGCCCCAGGGTTGCCAGCATTGCCTCAACAAATGCCAAGAGTTTTGGGGAGCAGTGCCTGCAGAGGGTGGCCATGTAATCTGGAGATGCTGTAATGTCTTTTCCAGCTGATGACCAGTCTTTATGGTAAAGACCAAAGAGATCAGGGAAATTCCTACTGCACCAGCCAGAAATAACATCAAAAGCTCCTCAAATGCTACCCACCACCCTCTGAGGTGACATTCTAGGAATTTCACCAGTCTCTATGGTCACTCTATCATAGAGATTGAGAACATTCCTATAGTGTCCCCCAGAAGTGACTCTAATCTGGGAGAACCGGGTTTGATTCCCCACTCCTCCATTTGCACCTGGCTGGATGACCTTGGGCAAGCCATAGTTCTGAGAAGAGCTGTTCTTGAAAAAGAGCAGTTTCTGTCAAGAGCTCTCTCAGCCCCGCCTACCTCACAGGGTGTCTGTTGTGGGGAGGGGAAGGGAAAGGAGTTTGTAAGCCACTCTGAGACACCTTTGGGTAGTGAAGGACGGGGTATAAGTCTCCTCCTCCTCCTCTTCTTCTTCTTCTCCTGCTCCTCAATTTCTCAAGGATAGGAGATTCAGCTGAAGGGTAGAGGTGTGCCCACCATAGGCAGGCCACTGGTAAGTGTGTTATGCCCTGATAGAATCTAGACAGTGATTTATTTGCTTCATAGAAACCTGCTGCATTTGAAATTCCTGTTACGCAATTTTCTGGTCGTACATCTATTTAGTAGGTACTTATGCTCAGACATTAGTCTGGAGTTAAGTGAGTCAACTTCTCAGCCCTTTAATTGAGAGCACTTATCTGTCCTCCCCACTGTTCTTAGCCTTAAAATGAAAATTAATTCCCTGAATGAATGGCGAATTACAAAAGCATCCAAAGCTGTATGATAAATGTCCTCATATCAGATGCCAAGTACAAGGTCATCAGGTGCAGCTGCGCTGGGAACAGTATAAATATGTAGACAGATATGAGCTATTACAATGTTATCACAATACACTGCTCAGCCCGAAGTGCCAATTTATTTCATTGTGTTAATCGTCTATTTTTAGTTATTAAAAGATGAAAAGAAGCAGCCTCCTAAACCGAAGATCCCGCTTCCGGAACGCTTGCAAATCCGACCTGTGACACCGGTGGAGAAATATATTAAGGTTAGGCAATAGCAAGGTGGTCTAAAATGGTAGTGGAATTAAAAAACGTATACCTTTGGTAAGCCCCGTAAAGATTCCCAATCGGTTGATTTTTCAGGTCTTTAAGTAAAGGTCAAAGTAAATGGTACCAAAAAATCATTAGTACTACTTTAAAAGGCTTGTTTGAGACAGGAAGCGTCTTTTAGAAGTTCTGCTGAGTCTAGCTGTAGGACAAAAAAGGTTATAGATTATCTGGCTAGTTATCTCATGTCTGCAGTTGCACAGGGGGAAACAGCTCAAAATTCAGAATTACCGTAAGTTTCAAGAGCATATCCCAGATCGCTTTCCTACAGCAGTAAAAGTACCTTATGTTTCTGACCAACACTCACTTTCTCTGGACCAATCTGCATTTAACATTTTTACCAAACCCACACTGGAACGGAAAAAGATGCCGTTAAAAACCACATTCAACTACCCCAGTCCAACACCGTACTGACTGCAGAGTCACCCCTGAATGGCCATAAAACAGCCGTAAATCTATGCAGACAGCCACCATTAAACCAGAGATCAAACGATGTGAAAGCAGCATGCAGTCTGGACACTGCCATAAAATGCGACACTCAATCAAAGTGAAAGTGGCATGCAATGTGGATGGGGATTTCTATTCCAGTGTGGGTTTGGTAAGACAGCGAAGCAAATGCTAGATGCAGATCGGGGGAACCTGAAACAAAAGATGGGAGGTAACACTTTGGCCACTTCCTTACTGGCTGGCACTCTGTACCAGGTCATTGGCACTTACTTTCACCTCTACTTTCCTAAAAGGTAATTAAATTGGAACATCCCACTTCTGCAAAAAAAAAAAAAAAGTCACACCAGCCAGTGTTAGAACATAGGAACGTAAAGAAGAGCCCTGCTGGATAAGGCCAGTTGTCCACCTGATCCAGCATCCTGTCTCACACAGTGGCTAACCAGTTCCTCTGGAGGACCAACAACAGGGCATAGAGGCTGAGGCCTTCCCCTGAGGTTGCCTCCCGGCTCTGGGATTCAGAGCTCGACTGCCTCTGAATGTGGAAGTTCCCTTTAGTCACCATGTAGCCACTGATAGACCTCTCTAATCCCCTTTTAAAGCTGTCTACTCATGTGGCCCTCACTCCATCCTCTGGCAGTGAATTCCACATTTTTAATCTCTCACTATGCAAAGTATTTCCTTTTGTCTGTCCTGAATCTACTGTCCATCAGCTTTGTTGGATGCCCTCAAGTTGTAGCATTTTGGTAAAGGGAGAAAAAAGTTCTTTTGTCAACTCTCTCCACCACAATCACAACAAAAGGCCGTACCGAGCAGTTGCTGTGATTCTCTAAGCCTGAGGTAGCCCACGAAGCGATTTTATTGGGTCCCTGCTAAAGTTTTTAATCAAGGTACGATTTTTTAAAAAAATGATACACAAATTTGTTTTCCAAAAGTTGTGAAATGGCATATTCCCCACTTTATTGTTTCATCTCCTTGGATTTTGTTTGCAAAGCCCTGGCTGCGATGACAGTGTCCATGCAACATAATTGTAAAGCCCCTAATACTACCTTTTTTTCCTTGCTGATTTATGATGACCACCAAGACAAAAGACATTCAGAGAAGGTTTGCCCTTGCAGTCTCCCATCCAAATACTGACCAGGGCCAACCCTGCTTAGCTTCTGAGATCTAACAAGGGGCAATTCTGCATTGGCTTTTCCCTCCTTTGTTTTACCAAACCCACCTTGGAACAGAAATCCCCCTCTGCATTGCATGCTGCTTTCACTTCCTTTGATCATTGGGTTTTATGGTACCCTCTACCCTGCATGCCGCTTTCGCTTTCTTTGATCATCAGGTTTTATGGTACCTTCTGCATAGATTTATGGTGTGACTTTGCAGTTAGTATGGTGTTGTCCTGGAGTACTTGAATGTGGTTTTGAGCTGCACCTTTTCCTCAGTGTTGAGAAAATGTGGAGCGAATGCCAGATGCAGAATGGCCCAAGATGGGGCTAGCCTGGGCACCAGCGTTATTGCAAAAGGAGCTGGTTTGTGTGGCAAACTATACTCCTGGCAAGTAGAATGGCCCTTGAGAATACAGATGTTGGCCATCCATGCTCCAGGGCAAAAATGCCAGTTGGCATTGGTAACTCATGTCTTTTTAAGATTTCATCATCCACAAGACAAGCATTTTTTAAAAAAAAAATGCACAGCTGGAGAAGCTCTGTAACTAGGAAGCTGCCGTCTGGATGCCTTCCTCCTTTCACCACACACAAAAAATCCTCCTTTAGATCACGGTTGGATCTGTTGCCACTAAACTATGGAAGTCTGGATGGAAGCCTGGCGCCCTTGACTCATGGCTTGCCCGTCAGGACACACAAAAACAAGTTAGTTCTGGAACTGTACAGAGCGCCGTCTTGAGGCCTTTCAACACCTGAGGTTTGAGATTCCACCCTTCAGCATGCTCCTGTGGGAATGAAATGGAAGAGTCAGGCAAAGGAATCCATGGCGCCTTTGTGTTCTACAGCCCGGAATCAGAAGCGCATCATTTTCTCCATTGTTTAGCCCAGTGGGTGGCCTGTGCCACCAAGGGGGAGAAGAAAGAGGAAAGAAAAGGAAGAAAGAAGAGGAGCTTATTCCAAAGGAAGTCCTCCGCCTAGATATCACACATGTTTTCCAGTCTTGGCTGAGGAACAAAGCAAAAGGGCTCTGGCAGCAGAACAAACTAGAAATATTGCTTTCTCACTGCGCATTTCTCCGCTGAGTGAGCCCCCAGATGTTAAAGTGATACACCAGAGAGCACTTTCAGCCTGCTTTGTGGAGCAGGCTTAGCCAAAGTAAGCACAGGAGTCAAGGTGGAAGAGGGAGCTTCAGACCTCGGGGGTCTTTTTTCCTAGCTAACTTTGCCAGCCACGTTTGTTTACATTAACTAGACTTTCAAAGGGATTAATGATTCCTTGCTCGAAAACCAACTCGGTCACTAATTTGTGTTTGTTCTTAGAATTCTTCTCTTTCCCATTCCGTAGATGAAGCCGTGGCTCAGTAGAAAAAACAATTGTTTGGCATATAGAAGGGCCTAGCTTTCATCCCCAGCATTTCCAGTGGAAACGATCAGGTCGCAGGTGACGAGAAGGACCCCTGCCTGAGACCGTGGAGAGCTGAGGCTAGTCAAGGCAGACTGTATCAACTTTGATAGACCAGTGGTCTGACCGAGTAGACATCAGGTTCATGTGTCCCCCCAGTACAAATCACCTATTTTTTTAATAGAAAAATTCTTACCTTGTTGTTTCCTCATCAGTATTGAAACAGATTCATAGGCTTGGTTCTCAGCTAATATTCCGATAGGTGCAAGGACTTCTACCTGCAGATTGTGATTTTGTAGCCTCCCCTTTCTTTGCAGTAGCCCAATGTAACTCCAATCCTATTCCTGGGGTTCTGACTAGGTGGGAAAATTGTTTTCTGCAGGTGGAAATCCTTGCATCCTCACAAAACAATAATCTGGACCCAACCCATCGAGACCACTCCAGAGTAAACCATATTGTCTTCATACAACTGTAACCTGTTCTGAAGATCTGGCAAGAGTAGCAATCACCAGGGGGAGAATACCTGTTCAGTTAGCTTATTATACCTTTCTTTTTAGCATTGCATCCAGTTCTAGTGCCACGTATGTAAGCACCCATTCCAGACACAGTGACGGTCAGCCAGTTGGGTGTAGTGGTTAAGAGTGGCAGACTCTAAACTGAAGAACCAGGTTTGATTCCCCACTCCTCCTCCACATGAAACCAGCTGGATGACCTTGGGCCAGTCACAATTCTCTCACTCAGCCCCCACCTACCTGACAGGGTGTCTGTTGTGAGGAGAGGAAGGGAAGGCAATTGTAAGCCACTGTGAGGCTCCGCGTGAAGGGCAAGGTATAAATCCAACTCTTCTTCTTCTTCACCTGCTCAAGTCGTTTTCTACTTGGTGGGTGGCACCCGCTACATCTACAGAAAACTACTAGGGAGAGGTGAATCCCCCATATTCCCTGACCACCGCTGTGTGAACAGGTCTGGCTGCAAATCCAGGGAGGTCCATTCTGCATCTGGCATTCGCTCCACATTTTATCAGCACTCAACCTGGTTCCCCCTTGCCTCGGAATATCTGTTTTCATTGCATTGCCTCGGATCCTGGTTTCTGCACTGGCTAGTTTCAGCTTGCCATATATTTTGTTTTCAACGCTCGTTCCTACATTGGTATGCAGATTTTCCTGTGTCAGTCCTTGCCTCAGCGGTCATTAGCCACCTGAGACAAGTAATTCATGACGAGGTGATAAATACAGAGGGGAAAATAGAGGGGGGGGACGGACATTGATGGAGATCAAGGAAGCCGTGTCAAGTTGTCTGCTTATTGTTCCCTTCCAATCGAAAGTGGAGGAAGGAAAAGGTGCCACTCAAAACCACATTCAGATATCCCGGGGCGACGCTGTATTGACTGAGAAGTCACCCCTGAATGGCCATAACTCTATGCAGAAGGTACCATAAAACCTGATGAACAAAGAAAGTGAAAGCAGCATGCAGCATAAGTAAAGGTAAAGGTAAAGGTTCCCTTGCTCGAAAGCCAGTCAAATCCGACTCTAGGGTTGCGGTGCTCATCTCTGTTTCAAAGCCGAAGAGCCAGCGCTGTCTGAAGACGTTTCCGTGGTCATGTGGCCGGCATGACTAAACACCAAGGTGCACGGAACGCTGTAGAGGGAGATTAACCTCCCACTGTGGCTGTGGGAAAACTGCGAGGAAACATGCAAGTCAGAGATGTGAGTGCTATATAGTCATGTCTCCAGATCTCTAGATTTGGGACCCCTTTTCAGTGTAACACTTTGACAAAATAAACTTTTACCCTCTACACTCACGCTCTCGAAAAACAACTGCAGTCCTCCATGGGACTTAGTCATAACCAAATTTGTGACTCTCAGCCAAGATTCCACGAGTAGGATTCTCACAAGCGGCTGTACAGGAAACTTTTTTGCTTCTCGCATGGGGGCTGTTTGAGCTTGAGATTACGCTTAACAGATGCTCTTAGTTCAGATTTGGTAGATGCCCAGTTCCTGTCTTTGCATCCTCTTCCTTGCAGCTGAAGATGGTGGCTCAGCATTTCAAGGAGTGCAAATTCATTTAAAAAAAACGGTGGAATATGCATTATGCAGTCAAGGGAAACTGAAGTATTGATTTAAGTGTCTCTTTGTGAAAGTGGTCTCAAAATGAAACACTCCAATTAATTCAGCACTTTTTAGAATTAAATCCTATTGTGGTCAGAAATCTCCTCAGTCACTTCAGGGACATATATTTAAGCCTAGAAAGCAGCAGTTTCTTTCTTTGCACAAAACAGTCTCTTTTGAATATAAACAGTCAGTGTATTAATGAACAAAGTTTGAGTCCAGTGGCACCTTTAAGACCAACAAACTTTTAAACATCTACATGCATGCAGTCTTCTTCAGATACATTGAAACAGAAGTCACCAACCATTACATGTAGGTAGCAGATGAGGAGGATGTTGCCAGAAAGGGCCAATTAGAGCTAAGATTGGATTAAGGCAATTAGTAAAACCTGTGAATAGCATCAAATATAAATACAATTGGATTAAGGCAATTGGTAAAATCTGTGAATAGAGCAGATTAGCATACAGCATAATAAAAGTTTACAAACAGATGAAAGAACTAAATGACATTAGCATGTGTAATGAGATAAGAGACCAGTATCTCTTTTAAGCCCTGGGGGTTGTTTAAGGTACCTCTGCAATCCTAAGGAGGTCTACTGAAGTGAGTACCGTTTTATTGAAGCAAGTACCATTTTATTCAGATGGGCTTATACCCATGAAAGCGTTCTTGGAATTGCAGCCTTAAGGGCCATCCATCCCACAGAGTTGCCAACCTTGGCTTGGGAAATTCCTGGTGATCTGGTGGTAGAGCTTGCAGAATTTGGGGAAGAGAGAGAGCTCAGCAGGCTTTTGATTCCATAGAGTTCACTCTCCAAAGCTGCTATTTCCTCCAGCGGAACTGAGCTCTATAGTCCAGAGGTCAGTTGTAATTCTGGGAGAACTCCAGGCCTCACCCGGAAATTGACAACCCTAATTCCTTCTTTAATTTCTCCCCCCCCCCATGACTTTGGTGGCAAGGTAGATGGCCTATGGGGATGGGGCCTTTTCATCTGTTGGACCTTGTTTAGGGAACAGCCTGCCCCAAGTCTGGCTGCGTTCCAGCAGGACTAGCCCAAGGTGTTTGGCACCTTACAGAAACTTCTTATTTTGTTCCACGGCAACTTCCATCCACTGGCCCCATCCTGTGCTACTCTGTGGTAGTGGCAGAGCAGCGGCAATGGACAGCTGGTGCTTGGACAGTGCTTGAAGGAAGAAGGGAAAGGAGGAAGGGGAGTGGGTGCCTCCATAAGAAAGGCTGCCTTATACTGAATCAGACCTTTTGATCCATCAAGCTCAGTATTGTCTGCTCAGACTGGCAGCAGCTCTCCAATGTCTTAGGTACAGGTCTTCCACGTCACCTGCTACCTGATCCTTTTAACAGGAGACACAGGGGATTTGAAACTGGGACCTTCTGCAATACCAAGCAGATGCTCTACCACTGAGTCACAGTCTGTCCCCTAAAGGAGAAAGAAGGAGGGGGAGGAGGAGGAGAGATTGGATTAATACAAACTCCTTTCTCTTCCCCTCCCCACAACAGACATCCTGTGAGGTAGGTGGGGCTGAGAGAGCTCTGACAGAAACTGCTCTTTTTCAAGAACAGCTCTGACAGGACTATGGCTTGCCCAAGGTCATCCAGCAGCTGCAAGTGGAGGAGTAGGGAATCAAACCCCATTGTCCCAGATTAGAGTCCGCGCACTTAACCACTACACCAGACCACTACACAGGAGGCTCTTCATACCTTTTTGGTGCCCCTAAAAATCTGAAACCTTAGACGGCCACGTAGATTTTGCCTATTGGTCAGGCTGGCCCTGTGTTCTGGTGCCAGTCATTCTCATTTTGAAGTCCACCGTACTCTAGTTTTTACTCCCTTATTTGTGGCTTTACCCTTTGGGGTGATGCTGTCATCTTAAATCATAATTCTTGATTTTTCTGGTGTTTATGCAGGATTTTTTTTTAGGCTCAGTGGACTTGAGTTTCATGCTGCTTAATGGTTCACTGTAATCTTAATGTGTATTGTCCCTTGGTTTTATTATGGCATTGGACGCTTGTCTAGACTCGCTCTCAAGCAATTTGGATCAGAGGGTGCAGTGTATAAATATTTTTGAGAATAATAACCGTCATGCACATGGATGTCGTTCAAGGACACCTTGGGAGAAAGTACTGAGAAACACAACAAACAAACAAACAGGTACCTAAATAGCTTATGTACTTCTCAATTTCAGATAGAGCCGTCTCCTCCTGTTCCTCAGACAACTCAGGGGTTTATCGGCTGGAGATCAACCGTACCAGGGCTGGAACTTGAGCGATATTATCAGATCAGAAGCTGTAAAGGTGCCTTTTACAAGGACTTGAAGTGGCCCAATGAACCCACCGATTAACTTTGAGAAATAATGTCTAGGCATCTCTCTCTCTCTCTCTCTCTCTCTCTCTCTCTCTCTCTCTCTCTCTCTCTCTCTCTCTCTCTCTCTCTCTCTCTCTCTCTCTCTCTCTCTCTCTCCTGTGTATGTGTATGTTAACTCAAGTACCTCCACTATTTGATAGAGAAACAATGGCACTAAAATATCTTTGTGCCTCATTTCTGCTTGAATTTGCCTTTGCTTAAATCTACCAGGCCTTACTACGATCTTATTATAATGTTCAGCATATAACAGATCTATATTGCTTTCGCTGCTTTTTTCACCCCAACCTAGGGTTGCCAGCTCTGGTTTGGGAAATACCTGGAGATTTGGGGGGTGGAGCCTGAAGAGGGCAGGGTTTGGGGGCAGGGAGAATGACTTCAGTGGGGTATAATGCCATAGGGTATACCTTCCAAAAGCAGCCATTTGCTCCAGGTGAACCGATCGCTGTTGCCTGGAGACCAGTTGTAATCCAGGGAGCTCTCCAGCCACCGCCTGGAGTTTGGCAACTCTGCTCCTGGTGTCTGATCAATTCGGAGATCCCCTTCCTGAAGCAGGCTTTTAGCCTCATAGCACTGAGGACAAAATGATTAGGGAAGGGAGAAGAACAGGAAAGGAGGGTGGGGGAAGCAAAGGGGGAGAAAGAAGAACAAGACTGGGAGTGAAGAAAAAGAGCCTGGACTTGGGTTGTCACAGAGGGCCAGTTGAGGCAGCCGTTGTGCTCATAGCACAGGAGCTTAGAGATGGTTTCTTTTGAGTCTGGGATCTAAGGAGAGGCTGAGCCCAATGTTCAACCCACTTTCGGGCTCAAGGAATGTCTTGGGGTAGGGTTTGAAAATCTCAGCCCACTCCTGCTCTTGCAGTCATCTAACCAGCAGCACAACTGGAAACGGGAAACTAGGATTGCCAGCTCTGAGTTGGGAAATCCCTGGAGATTTTGGGGGTGGAGCCTGGGGAGGGCAGAGTTTGAGGAGGGGAGGGGCCTCAGCAGGGTACAATGCCATCAAGTCCACCCTACCCAGCAGCAGGGCTCTTTTTGTAGCAGGAACTCCTTTGCATATTAAGCGACACACCCCTAATGTAACCAATCCTCCAAGAGCTTACAGTAGGCCCAGTAAGGAGAGCTCTGTAAGCTCTTGGAGGATTGGTTACATGAGGGGTGTGTCGCCTAATATGCAAAGGAGTTCCTGCTACAAAAAAATCCTGCATAGCAGTCATTTTCTCCAGGGTAGCTGATCTCTGTAGTCTGGAGGTTGGTTGTAATAGTGGGAGATCTCTAGGCCCCGCCGGGAGGCTAGCAACCTTAACTCGAACTGAAACCAAGTGGGCCGTGGCAAACTCCATGGTTGTGGGAATGAGCCAAAATCTCAGCTACATGCAGGTGTACATAGCTTGAGTGTCGAGGCCGTTGTTAAAACACACGCTCTGAATGGAGTGCCATTAGGCTCTGCCGTTCTCCCAGAATCTCCAGACTGTCAAAGGTGTTGTCACAAGAGAGGTGAGAAGCAAGTCCTAAATGTTTCATATCTGACCGGAACTCACTTTTAAAATAGGGCTGGGGGGAATTGGCTGCAAAGCACGGGGTCAGAATGGGCTTCCACCTTCTCCCCCCTCCCATCCCAAGCCACATCCAACAGCAAAGAATGGCAGGAGGTGAGTCCTTGTTCCACTGCCAGTTCCATGTGCAAATAGCTTCTACTTAAAGAGGACTCTATGATACACCATAGAATCTAGAAGAAATGCAAGTCCTAGACTGGCTACAAAGGGTGGATGCTGTAGGACTTGTGCTTCTCCTCTGGTATACCATAGAGACTAGAAGAAACTGATTGTTACATGTAAAGACACTAAAGGCCAGAAGCCAGGTGGGGATTGAGTAAGGGATGGAACTGCTGTTGGCTAATGTCCTCCTACTGGGACTTCAGAACAGAGAGAAAAACCTGAAGAGGATTCTGTGAAGCTTTTTAGGCTGAGTGGTACATAATTTGGATAGCACCCAGTTATACCAGCACAAATATTTAGGATCAAAAAGTTAGGGTAACACAGAACACGTGAATGCAGAGGTCTGGTGGTGATCCATGCAATGGTCACCTCAAGTCTGGATTACTGTAACTTGCTCTACATAGGTAAGCACTCAATGTTACTGAAAATTCCCGGGGGCCTCTTGCCTGCCACATATTTACTTATTTTATGTATTTTTATTCTGCTTCCGAACAAGATTTCTGAGGGTGTCAACAAATTAAAACATCTTTTTTTAAAAAAAGTACAATACAAGGAAACCTAATCCATAATATTGATCATGTAAAACATAGAGCGGAACATGAAACCACGAGAACAAAAGCCACTGTGAGAGAGTAAAAGACACAAAGGCTTAAACTCCTGGGGCAACAGCAATAAGTGATACGAAGTTAGGAGGTGTTTAAAAGCCCCTGAAAGAGCAGAGGCTGGCGGGGGCAGAGATGCTGTTTGGTAGCATTTTGCAGTATAGTTAAAAACTGCCACTGCCGTTGACTCACGCGGCGCAGATTTTGTATCGATTGTGCTTTCGAGTTGGAATTAGGAACTCGATGTTTCACTTCAGCCTCGCAGAAAGAAGTTTGGCAGATGCCTTCTGTGTGATACAGGGGAGCAGCAGATAGTGAGATCACCAGACAGCTCAGGAGTAATCCTGCAACTACTCAAGCAGCTGGCGTCGGGCCAGGAAGCATGCACTTTGTTGTCTCTCCTGTAGTTCTGTTCATAGCCTCTGTTGGTGGTACTCCAAGGATGTGGGTGATACTAGAGGGCTGGAAACAATCAACTGAGTTTCACCTGTTGAATCAGGGCTGGAGGGCGTCCGTGGTCCTGCACCAGCTGTTGGTTGTGAATCCTGACAAGTCAGCAGCTCACATTCCTGCTTGCCAGCATCTGCTGACTCAGAGCTGGCTACATAGGGCTTGTCTTCTCCTGAGAAGTCCTTGTTCTCGCTGAGCCCTGGCTGACCCATGACAATAGGACAGGCTCTTTAGCTTAGAATGTTATAGATCTCTACATAGTTCCATTACCTTGCAGCTTTCTCCAGCTCTTTAGGCCACACATACCCTCCTCTTCTTCCTCCTCCTGACCTCAGTTAAGAGCTCTGTCTGCTCTGATGAACTCAGCACCAAAGAGGCCTTCCTCCTTGCTCCCCTGAGTTTTATCACCTCTTGTTTCCCCACCCTTTGACCAGGTCAGGCTGGGTCAGAGAGACTTTTCCTGGAGATCTCCAGGTTCGTCGTTCCTGAAGTCTCTCAGTTTGGTGTAGTGGTTAAGTGCATGGACTCTAATCTGGCAGAACTGGATTTGATTCCCCAGTCCTCCACATGCAGCTGCTGGATGACCTTAGGTAAGCCATAATGCTGTCAGAGCTGTTCTTGAAAAAGCAGTTCTGTCAGAGCTCTCTCAGCCCCAACTACCTCACAGGATGTCTTTTGTGAGGAGTGGAAGGGAAAGGAGATTGTAAACTGCTCTGAAACTTGGACAGAAGGGCGAGGTATAAATCCAGTCTCTTCTTCTCTTCTTCTTCTAGTATTTAATTCCTCTAAATCTCTGTTCCCTCCTTAAGTGGGGGGGGGGAGCTTGTCCATCCCATTGTCTAGACCTATTAGCATTTGTATTAAGGTTGGCTAAGGTAAGTCTGGAAAGCAATTGAACTGACTTCCCCCTTCCTGTCTGCTCTCTGCCCAGAGTGGGTGGGGGGGGAATTAAACTCAGAGTGAAGGCTTTGCTCAATTCAAACCTCCAAAGGGGAAAAAAATGCATTTCTTCACAAACTAATTCCTACAACCACTTTACTTGAACATCTTTCTTGACATACCTCAGAACAGCCACTCAGAACAGCATTCTTTCCAAATAACACAGGAATGATTCATAGTCCTTGGAAAGATCCCACAAAGAACTCAGATATTGACGGAAGACACCCTAATCCAGGGGTGTCAAACATGCGCCCCCCGGAGGGCTTCTATCAGGCCCACAAGTGGAACTGGCTGTCTTCTACTTCTTCTTCCAGTTCTGCTGCTGCGTCATCATAGGTCTGCAGGTTAAAGATACACACCTGAACAGCATACTCAAGATTGCAACAGCACAGACATTTCGATGCAATAATTCAGAGCAAGAGGGGTCAGTTATCAGACACTGTTGAATAAACAAAATATTGCAAGAGTGCTGATGTTCTAAGCATGTTTTTATTTTAAGTTAAAAAAAAACACCTTTGTGTTTGTGTCCTTTATAAAGTTTATATCTCCGCTACCCGGCATTACATTTTATGGCATGCATGGTTCGGCCCAACAAGGTCTCATTTATGTCAGATCCGGCCCTCATAACAAATGAGTTTGACACCCCTGCTCTAATCTATGTGTTAATTCAGGGGAAAAAAAGAATTATATTAAAATCAGATTTTATGTAAGTTGCAGCATTTGTGCGGTGGAACTTTGGAAAGACACTAAAGTTCCTGAGGTTAAATCTTGGTTGTCAGAGCTGTGTAAGAGGACTTTAATAGAGAAGGAAATCACGACTTTTGGTTAGCAGAAGAAAGCAGAAGTAGAAAATGCTGCATTTATAAATAAGCATAGATTCTTCATTGCTTTTCAGAGTCCTTAACCCTCTAATTAGGGTTTGTCTGATTTTTTGGAATGGGAAACGACAGCGTCTTTGCTTTGATTAGAGCAAGAGAAAGGAATATTGGGAACATGCCTGCCAGCCACATGAGATCTAAACAGAGATTTCATTTCTCTTCCTGAGAAAGGCTGGGTGTGACCAAAGAGGCTTTCTGATGGGAATCAATGGGCAGCAGCCAAAGGTCTCTTGGTCCTTTGTCTATTGTTCACAGCCTGTGGCATTGCATAAGCTGGTGCACTGAATCCTGGGCCAGCCAGGAGTTGAAATTGTATGTTTATTTTTGTTTGTGTAACTTACATTTCGGGATGTGAAATGGTATAATGTAGCCCGATCTCGTCAGATCTCAGAAGCTAAGCAGGGTTGGTACTTGGGAGGGAGACCACCAAGGAAGACTCTGCAGCGGAAGCCAATGGCAAACCGCCTCTGCTTAATCATTTCATAGAATCATAGAATGTTAGAGTTGGAAGGGACTTTGCAGGTCATCTAGTCCAACCCCCTGCACTCTGCAGGAACATAGCCAAAAGATAGCACTACAACATACCCGAAAGATGGTCGTCCAGCCTCCACTTGAAAACGTCCAGCGAAGGAGCATCCACCACCTCCCAAGGCAGTCCGTTCCACTGCTCAACCACTCTTACAGTTAGGAAGTTTCTCCTGATATTTAGCCAGTAATGACTCCCTTGTCATTTCCACCCATTAGACCTAGTCTTGCAATCCGGAGCAAGAGAGAATAGATCTGCTCCATCTTTTACATGACAGCCCTTCAGATACTTGAAGACTGCAATCATGTCCCCTCTAAGCCTTCTCTTTCCCAGGCTAAATAGACCCAACTCAGCCTTTCCTCATAAGACTTGGATTCCAACCCTCTCACCATCCTGGTTGCCCTCTTCTGGACACGCTCAAGCTTGTCAACATCCTTCCTAAAATGTGGTGCCCAAAACTGGACACCGTATTCCAGGTGAGGCCTGACCATAGCAGAATAGAGCGGACCTACCATCTCCCGTGACCTGGACACAATGCTTCTATTAATGCATACTAAGATTGCATTACGCCAGGGGTTGCCATATGACAGCTGCAACTTGATGGTACTTTACATAAACAACTTATATCGGGGCTTCTTTGTAAGGTACTTTGAACTCTGGTGGGAAAGTGGGGGGAGAGAGATATTTAATTAAATAAAATTGCAGATTATTGTTATGCATTGTTACTGTGCCTGAGCTTCATGCCAAGCTTCATAGTCTGCAAGGATCCTGAGATCTTCCTTTTGGTTGGCTGTTAGAGTGTAGCAGGCAATCAGGAGATGACATAGTTTTGGAGAGAATTACTTTTATTGGTTCTCAATATGAAGAGGTATTTGTATTGAATGCAGCTAATGCCTGAGCCTTGTGTTAGATACCATTGCTTGCAAGATTATGTAGCACCTGCTCTGATTGGCCGCCTAAATTGGCAGACCAATCAGGGAAGACTAGAGTGAAGCGAGAAATGCAAATAAGGTATTCTGTAGTGTTTATCATGATTAGTTGTTACTGTTTTAGGAAGTGTGGTTTTGACTGCTCTTGACTGTATATAAGTGGGGTGTGTTGCTAAGCCCAGTTTATAATAATTATTTTCTTAATATATACTTGCCCTATGTGAAGAGGACAGGCTACTCATTCTCCCTCCCCATCTTCCATCTGGGTGGGGAAGAGATGGAGGGTGGCGCCCTTTTCACGTGCCATTTTTGCCTCTTAAACTGCCCATGGTGCTGCCAGGCAATAAGATATTCCTGGGTATACAACAAACCCTAGCTTGCCACTGCAGTGGAACTGGCAAACCAAAGTTTATGCTTCCTCTGTGCACCAGGATCGGAATCAACAGTTAAAACATGACTTGCAGTGAAAGCACAAAGCATAATTTGCTGTTACATCCAAATCACATCAGTGTATTCTCATTATGTATGTTTACCAAAACCAAATCAATAAATGATTAATAAAAAGAAAATTGACTTTGGACATTACTCTTGTCAAGTACGCTGCAGTTACAACATGAAAGAGTATTATATATAAGTTTAGTGTTGCCAGTCCACTGATTGGGGCAGGTTCCTTGCAGCCCAGCTGGTGTTTCCTTCCACTGCTCAGAGCAGCAGGAGGAGAAAAAAAAATAAAAATGGTTGTCTGCCAATGACAAGACATTAATTCCAGGTAAACCTGGAAGTGATGCCATGCCCCTTTAGGAACTGGCCAAAACTCTATGGTAAAATCTGAAAGTGATGTTAGTCCTCTCTAAGAATCAGTGAAAACTCTATGTTTTACCATAGAGTTCTGGCCAATTCCTAGAGAGGAGTGAAGTCACTTTGAAGTTGAACTGAATGTGATGTCACACATCAGCCGACAGCCAACCCCTATGTCCCTGCCTCACCAATCTCCCACTGGTTACCAGGCCAGGCCTAGCCAACCCTGTTTGGATTTCAGTCTTTAGACTTACATAACATTACTTCTAATGCTATGAAGCCACAAATGGTATCTGCAGGACAGACTGCTTGAATTCATTATGCATTGATACACATCAGTGCGTAGATGCTGTCTTAATGATGCTGTTTCACGTTATGGTGTTGTTTTAAGTGTTGTAAGTCACTACGAGAGCCCTTGGGTGAGCAGCAGCTTTAAAAATCTAACTAAATAAATAAAATAGATCACAAGGCCTACAGACTGATCACCATGTGTCCAGTACAAACAGGTCCACACATTTACGTTCATGTACAAAGTTACGGTGCAAAGAACTATTGTTAACCCAGTTAGCCCTGTAGTAACCATTCATGGCCTATTTCTGGGACATTCATGGTCATTAGGTTAAGACAGCCAATGAAAGCTGTGTGTATTTCTAACATTTCTGGTACATTGACTTTACACTGGCACTGATATATATACTGACATATTCTAGACCTCCCATTCTCCTCTGCAAAGACATTCTTGTGAATCCCGAATCCCCCATCTCCCAGGAGGACCATTTTTGGGTGGCTTTTCGGCTGCCACAGGAGGGTGAAACTGGCAAAAACCTTCCCTTCCCTTACAATCACAGACATCTAGGCAGGATAAGAACATAAGAGAAGCCAATGTTGAATCAGGCCAATGGCCTATCTAGTCCAACACTCTGTCACACAGCGGCCAAAAATGCCAGGTGCCATCAGGAGGTCCAGCAGTGGGGCCAGGACACTAGAAGCCCTCCCACTGCCACCCCCCCAGCACCAAGAATAGAGTGCATCACTGAGAGTTCCCATCTATACCCTGTGGCTAATAGCCACTGATGGACTTCTGCTCCATATGTTTATCTAATTCCCTCTTGAAACTGTCCATGCTTGTAGCTGCCACCACCTCCTGTGGCAGTGAACTCCATGTGTTAATCACTCTTTGGATGAAGAAGTCAATCCTTGGTTTTGGGTTTTTGCAGCTTTTTTAGCCAGAGGGGGAACTGTGGGTGATGCCCCCTATCAGATTTTTAATGCCCCCACCCCAGCCTTCCCCTTTAAGTCCCCTTCCTTCCCTGCTCATCCTGCCCAGTGGCAAATTTCCTGTCCACTACTCCACCCACTCCATACGATGCCTTCCAGCTGGGGAAGCTTCAAAAAGCTGATCCTTGGTTTTGGATTTGCAAAGCCAACAATGACTTCCATTTTACTGATGGTTACCTAAAAAACCCCAATTAGAGTTGGCAATTGCTCAGATCCATAGGCATAGTCCTGTGCGTGTGGGGACTGGCTGCCTCTGAGCCTCCAACAGGAGCGAATGGGGCCGCCAGCATGTTCATGAGACCTACAGGGACACATAGGGCTCAAATCTGAACAGATTTCTGCAAATCTGTCAAGATGAACAGTATATTCATTTCTGCAATTTAGCTTAAGCACTGAACTTTATCTGCAAGTAACACTTCAGGACTGCCGTACTGGTAACAGTCATTTGTTCGCCTGGTAACTCCATACAGGCCTTTAACAGTTTAGGTCATGGGTCTCCAACGTGGTGCCCATGGGCACACTTATGGCACCCACCAACACCTTTCCTGGCACCCGCCAAGTGTTTTCAGAAAGTGGGTGGGGCTTTTCCCTAGCAGGGCTTCTGATTGGCTATGCAGATTAAAAGGCATTCTGTTAAACAGAGCTTCTACCTGAAATGTTGACTATTAGTATTGCATATAACCTCAATCCCCGACATTTTGTAGTTAGCCCCACCTCCTGCAGCAGCCATTTTGTGATTGTGCCCACTGCCCCTTGTCAAAATCCCAAAGGTGCCCACAGGCATGAAAAGGTTGGGGATCCCTGGCTTGGGTAACCTTAAGCTATGATAGAATTTTCTGAATAATAACTTAAAAATAAAACCATCCTGGTGAGGGGGGGTAATCCTTTTTCATTTTTGTTATTTCTTTCGAGTGGCTTTTTTTTATCCCAATAGATGTCTTTGATAACTAAGCAAAGCTTCTAACTGACCTTTCTGTGTTATTTTTTTAAAAAAACAAAAACTTTCAGATGCAATTACAAATTAGTCATAAAAAGGGCTGGCCGATGAATGGCAAACAGGCACCATCAGGGTATTAAATCACTCCAACACTGTATGAAACCTGGCATTTAATCTATGGAAATTAACCTCCTTATTGGAATCCAACTGGGTACATAAATGTCACGGGTCCTTTAAAATGCCACACTGTTGCCAAGGTCACAACCATATAAATAAATCTGATGTATACCTTAGGGATAAAGCATCAAGACAAATTACCAAACTAAAGGACTCTGTTCGGAACTTAGAAGCAGAAGCTGTTGTTTTAATTTTGTTGACGATTGTATGGATTTTTGTAGATGTGTTGGTTATTTTTTTTTTATTTCAGTCATGAGCAAAGCATCTCTGAACAGCTCACAATCAAACACGCGTACCGAAATAAACAAGGGCAAATCTCACAGATCAGGGAGTTCTGTAACTGAAGTGGAACTACTGAGAAAGCTCGAGGAAAATACACGCCATTAAAGTTTCAGAACTATCTTCAAGAGCAGCTCCATTACATTAAGCCAGTCTAGAGCCTGTCAAGGCATGCATTCTGGAAATGACAAGTCCTTCAGGAAAGCCAGCCTCCAGGTGGGACCTGGGGATCCCCAGAAATTACAGCTCATCTCCAGCATTTGAGATTGGTACCCCTGGAGAAAGTGGATGCTTTGGAGGGTGGACTCCATGGCATTGTACCCCATTGAGGCCCCAGCCCTCCCCCAGGCTCTGTCTCCAAATCTCCAGGAGTTTCCCAACCTGAATCTGGCAAACCTACCTCCCATACCTCACTAGTGGCCGGGGGGGACCTAATAGCCCCATTTTAAGATGGGATTGCCAGTATCAGGATAGGGAATTCCTGGAGATTTGGGGGCAGAGCCTGGGGGGCAGAGTTTGGCAACTCACCTCTAGAATGCTGGCCTCCTTGAGGCTCACTTGGTGCCACAAAGCAGGGCACAGGGGACATAGGACTTCTTGGTAAGGATGGGCATGAACCAGTTCATGAATGAAAATTTGTGATGAATTTGAGCCAGTTTGTGGTTCATTAACAGAAGACCCACCACAAACTTCCACGAATTTTAAGGAAGTTCATAACAGTTTGTGAAGAGGAGAAAGCCGGGGTTTAAATGGCTCGCAAAAAATAGCTGAGCAGTGAGGAGCAGAAAGCAGGGGTTTAAATAGCTCTGAGCCATTTAAGCCCCTGCTTTCTGCTCCCCACAAAAAGTGACAGGGAGCAAAAAGCAGAGACCACAAACTGACATGAACCAGTTCAGATTGTGAACCAACCTCCCAGTTTGTATTAGTTTGTGGTTCCATTCATGGTTTGGCCACAAACCATAAAACAAACTGCAAAAATACAGTTCATGCCCATCCCTACATCTTATGGTAGGACATGGGTATCTAGGTTACACCTATAGGAGGAACTCGCTGTATGTTCATGGTCAGTTGATAAGCCTATCGGTTACATGACAGTAAGGAATCAATCTACTTAACAATAAGTTGAAGGCTGGGAAATAGTCACAAAACAGCTGACCAATGAAGCTGACAGATCCCAGCCAAAAAAAAAAATAGCAATGAATAATAAGAAAGCAAAGTTACACCCTTCTAAATCCATTGAAGTTGCTGCATTAAGAGGGGTGTGACTGTGCCTAAGAATGCCCTGCAATTATTTTAATGTTCTTAGTCTAAAAAATATCAGCCTCTAATATAGTGCTTTTGTTGTTGTTGTTGCTGTTGTTCAGTCACACAGTCGAGTCCGTCTCTTTGTGACCCCATGGACCACATTATGCCAAGCCCTCCTGTCCTCCATCATCCTCCAAAGTGTGCTCAACCCCATGCTCACTACACCGATAACATTGTCTAGCCATCTCATCCTTTGCCGTCCCCTTCTTCTTTGGCCTTCGATCTTTCCCAGCATCAGGGTCTTCTCCAGTGAGTGCTCCCTTCTCATCTGGTGGCCGGAGTATTTGAGCTTCAGCTTCAGGATCTGGCCTTCCAGGGAACAGTCCAGGTTGATTTCTTTTAGGATTGGCTGATTTGGTCTCCTTGCAGTCCAAGGGATTCTCAAGAGTCTTCTCCAGAGCCATAATTCAAAAGCATGTATTCTTCGGCACTTGGCCTTCCTTATGGTCCAACTCTCGCAGCCATACATCACTACTGGGAATACCATTGCTTTGACCATACGGACTTTTGTTGGCAGGGTGACGTCTCTACTTTTTATTACGCTATCTAGATTTGCCATAGCTTTCCTCCCACGGAGCAGGTGTCTTTTAATTTCATGGCTATAGTGCTTACAGCTCCATTAATACAATCAGACTGCTAGCCCCCCAGTCAATTTCTTCTCCATCCTGGGTTCTATAAACATAAAAAAGGGACCCTACTGAGAGAAAATCCTCTGGTTTGCAACTTTTAATTGGTGAGAAAATCTTTTCACTATTAAAAAAAAAAAAGCCCAGGTTCTAGAGAGACAGTTCTCTGGTGCAGGCACTTTCCAAAATGTGACAATCACCTGCTAAGTTGCTAATGGCAGAAATATTTCTTTCTCCTGTTCCTGCAAAGCCTTTTGGGGGTCCATCAGCTCCATCAGTTTCACTGCCTGGACACCTCTCTCTCTCTCTCTCTCTCTCTCTCTCTCTCTCTCTCTCTCATCTCCCTACATCACCTTTAGGAATGGACCTCCACTTGCTACTCCAAGTTAGAATTTCATTTCTTTCAAGTGTTCTTCCCAAAACATCTGGCTCAAAAAGGCCTTATCTCTTGCAGTGATCCAGATATTTCTCCTCTGCAGGTTGGCTGGGGGTGGGGTGAGGGTGGGGCGGTACACAGTGTGTAGTGGGGAAGACTTGCAACAAGGTAAGAAGACAGAGAAGAGATTGGATTTATACCCCGCCCTTCACTATCCAAAGGAGTCTCAGAGCGGTTTATGAACTCCTTTCCCTTCCCCTTCCCACAACAGACACCCTGTGAGGTAGGCGAGGCTGAGAGAGCTCCTTCAAGAACTCTCCTTGAGAGAACAGCTCTGACAGAACTATGGCTTGCCCAAGGTCATCCAGCAACTGCAAGTGGATTCTTTGATAAAGAATAGGGATTATAGGTGGGGAATCAAACCCAGTTCTCCTAGATTAGAGTCCACACATTTAACCACTACACAAACTGGTAAGAGCTATGAACACATGGGAGTATGTTTGTCCACAAATATGGGCTAGGTCACACATTTCAGAGAAGACTTGAAATCACACCCTGAATGTGGAATCTAAATAAACTTGTGGATGAATTAAGAAAGACCAGTCAGTAGATCACAAAGGGGGCAGAATATTTAATACTGTTATGCGCCAAAGTTGAAAACACACAGTGATTTTGGCTAACCAGGGATTTTTTTGATAAAGAATAGGGATTATAGGTGCTAGGGAAGCCATCTCAGAAGGTCTACTTGTAATTAGATCCCATTTTATTCAATGAGGCTTTACTTCCTGGAAAGTGTTCTTTAAAAAACAATAAATTTGCACATAATATATTTATTTCGGGGATTTAAAGGAATTCCTGCCCCTACTCCTGGTCCCTAACAAGAGAAATTGGGCCAAAAAATGACATTGTGGCAATGCCACAACATAACTTCTAGTTAGGGTTGCCAGTTCAACTTACTTGGCCAGCAGGGGGTCTCCTGATGTCCTTGGGGGGGGGGGCAGAAGTGATGTTGGGCATTTTGGGGCCTACTTTCAGTTTCAGGAGTACTTCCAGTGAGGGGGTGACACTCTGGTTTTTGGGCAAAACTCTGTGGTAAATTCGGCTTCAAACCATCGAATTTTGCTCAAAAAACAGAGCATCACCCCTAACTGGAAGTAGGCCCGAAACCAGAATTAGGCCTGAAAAGGTTAGTTGGAGGTGGAATTTCCCCCTCCAATAGTGGGCAAGAGCCTGAGAAAACGTGGTTCCCTCGCTCCCACCAGGGGGCTGGCAACCCTACTTCCAGTCGCATAACTGGAAGCGAAATCATCCATCACCAGGAAGCTCTAACAATTCCCCAAACTTTATGGAGAGCCAGTTTGGTTTAGTGGTTAAGTGTGCAGACTCTAATCTGGGAGAACCGGATTTGATTCCCCACTCCTCCACTTGCACCTGTTGATGTGACCTTGGGTCAGTCACAAGCTCTGGCACAGCTGTTCCTGAAAGAGCAGTTTGTGTTAGAGTTCTCTCAGCCCCACCTCCCTCACAGGGTGTCTGTTGTGTGGAGGGGAAGGGAAAGGTGTTTGTTAGCCGCTCTGAGACTCCAAGTGAAGGGCGGGGTATAAATCCAATCTCTTCTTGTTCTTCTTCTTCTGGTAAAACCATTGAGTTTGGGGGGATAGCTAGAGTGTCCCCACTGATGTGTGATGCCACTTCTGACTACACAATGAAGTGACATCACAGCATCACATGATGCCGCACAATGCTCAGCCCTGCCCTCAGAAGTTTCCAGAGGCTGCTAATCCTCAGCTCACAGCCATAGTTCATTTGGATATGCATTCATTTTTCATCTTGACCCCCCCTCCCCAAAATAAAATACGTTGGACACCACCGAGCCATTTCCACCATTCTTGAAAAGTTAAATCTGTCCATACCCCATATGTCATTTCTCCTTGCAGTTAAGTCTTTAGCAGTCCCTCCCAGTCCCTTACTTTCTTAAAGTCCCCTGTGCTGAAGATTTGACACTCCACTAAGCTTAGAAACAGCTCTGTAGGCGAACAGAAATGTCTGCTTTGGACTCTTTCTTCCGTTCATTTCACCCAGAAAGTGCATGGTGGTGGTGGGGGGGGGATCACAATGGGAGAACGATATTATAAACTATAAACAAAACTAAAACGCTTTCCATGGTAACAAAGGGAACAGTAAGGACCCAGTTCTGCTTACAGCAGTAAAATAAAACCCCGTGAAAGGGAAAGAAATTATTTGGGTCATATGCAGGAGAGCTCGCTTTGCCATTCAGGCTGCAGGCTGGCCGCTCAGGACCGGCATTTGCCTCTGCAGCAGACAGAACAGATTATGCAGCTTTTCACTCGCATGGCCAGAGTGTAACAGGTTGACAAATGCAGTACAGGAGGGAATTTCCCCTGGGTCAGATTTTCTGAGGGCCAAGTCGGAGTGGGGAGGGTTTGCCTGCATCAGTAAATATGGCTGAACTTGCTGGCTTGAGCATTCTGGGTTTGCTTAGCTGTGTCCTAGCCAGAGATCTACGATGCTGATTGTAAATACTTCCCTTCCTCTGAGCCGGCATGCTTCATTGCACCAGGGAAACTGCCTGGATGCGTACAAGTTTCACATGCACTCTTGGGTGTGTTTATGTGGCTGTTCAGGTCCTACTTGACTTTTAGTGGGTGCTTTTGTTTTTTAGGGGGGGTGTCTCTCATTCAGACTCCCTGGTGAGGGGAAAACAAACAAACAAACAACAAAAAGATTTCCCTCCGCTTCCCCGAAAGGTCATTGCCTTCCAGCGCCATTTTTCCCGGCTTGGTGACTGCCCCCCACACTGAGCCCCCTTCCGTGCCCTCTCTTCCTCCGTGACTACCGTGCCTCCGGGCTGCTGTCTGACAACCAACTCGTCTGCCCAGCTGAGAGAGTCGGGCAGCCTCCTGCCTCAGCCTGACCTAAACCTGACAATGCCTTCTGCTTCTCTCTGTCTGCAAACACCCCTCCTGCTTCCCTCGCCAAAGTGAGAGACAGCTAATGCTTTCAGCTCCTCACTGGGGAGCGCGAGGAACTCGACTGTGCCAGCCGAATCTCTATGCCTCCCTCGCTGGCACAAGTCAGACACCGCCGACGCATTTGCAGCCTGAAAAAAGCTGGCTCGGAAATAAATAAATAAGGCAAGGAAGTGGAACGCTTCTGTCTGAAGAAATTAGACAGCCATTATTCTTCCGTTGCGCTCAGGCTGAAATGGAGGCCTCGGGCAGGAAAAGGATTGCCAGAAGGGATCATTCCTAAATCGTGTAATTCCTAAATCACACACACACACACATACCCCTCTCCAGAATTGATTATTAGTGGTTATCTGGATGTAGGCATCTGTGGTTTTATTTCATGCAAGGTTTGTACAAGGCCTCTTCACCATGCAATTGCAAACATAGATGAGAAATGCACCATTCTAGTGCTTGACTGCCGCATTGATGAGTCAGAAAACACACTCTTAGTTAGGGCTTTGGACAAACATAGCCTCATGATTAAGAAGGGCTGCCAAGCCCCCGGGGGGGTTACCATAGAATTTCCAGTGATTCCTAGAGCTACCCTTTGTCACTTCCAGGTTACTCTAGGAATCAACAGGAACTCTATGGTAAGAATTTCCTGTTAAGTAGACAAGGACTTTTCTTTTTAGCTTTTCCTCTGGGCCATTGCTGCCCTAATTTTACATTGACTCCCCTTCCTCCTGTCCTTAAAGAAGAGAGGGGAGAAATCTACATATTAGATTACAGAAAAGTGAATTATATAAAATATTGCAAAATTTTGCAAATTTTCTCCATTTGCATCACTTATTTTAAAAAATACAAGTGAGATATCACTGACATGAGATTTGGGGATTTAAAAAGACCCCGCAGGTGTGGATTCTACCAGTCCATTGAACAAAGTCGATGGAGCCTTCCTCCAACAGAAGAAAAACTTAAATTGGAGGGATGACCTGCTTAATTTTCTAATCTGTTGCGGGAAGTCTCCATAGGCTTAGGTTCAATTCCCAGCATCTTCAGTTAAAAGGATCAGGTAGGAGGTGATGTGAAAGACCTCAGCCTGAGACCCTGGAGAGCTGCTGCTGGTCTAAGTAGACAGCACTTACCTTGATGGACCAAGCATCTGATGCAGTATAAGACAGCACTGGGAGAACATCTGTGATTATCTGGGTAGGGGGAAGCCACTGGACACGGTCCATATGGCTGTTTACCTGCCCTGTAATAGGTAACAGCACTGATCATCTGCTTAGCAGAAGAGACACAAGTTAATGCGTAGCCTTCCTATTACTGTCCAACATATCTGGTAAGCAGCGGTGGACCTGCAAAATACAAGTGGTGCTCTAGTAATTGTTAGTGGCTTTTGTGATAGAATGGGCCTGCTCTGGCCGGCAGGCCCTATTCCACCCTGCCTTCCAAGGTTTTCCCAACACCTGGAGAGGCTTTTTTCTCTCTCAGGTAACCAGGTGCCATCAGGAATTGCCCACTGGGAGGGCCAGGACTCCCAGCTTCCCTTTCAAGTTCTGAGGCCTTGCCTCTGGGTCTCCAGCTGCCCAGCACCTTGTCACCATAGGGATCATTTTCTGCCTTGTGTACCCCTGGAGGAATAGCCACTTGCCAACTGCCAGCCTTCCCCCTGGCATGTCCAGGACAGTGGTGGTCTATGTGGTATAGAGAACCACTACCAGCATCAAAAGTTATAAAGTATTTATTAAAAAGATGTTCACAAGGATACTTTTAGAACAGCACCAGATTAAGCAAGGGGTTCAAAAAAAATGGGTAAAACACAATTTCTCTGTCCCTTTCTCTATACATGCCCTATCGGATGTTAAAAATATAGGACAGGCTTCTTAGCTTTAGGAAGTTACAGATCTCTACAGAGTCATTACCTTGAAGCTTCCTTCTACTCTCCAGGACAGCACAAGGTTAAATGTCTGCCTCTTCCAGACCTCAGTTAAGAGTTCTGTCTGCTTTGATGGACTCAGCATCAAAAAGCTTCCTCCTTGCTCCCCTGAGTTTTATCTTCTCTCTTTTCCCCATCCATTGACCAAGTCAGGCCAGGTCAGCAAAGCTTTTACTGAAGTTTCTAGACTTTTCCTTCCTGAAGCCTCTCTAGTATTTAATTCCTCCGCATCTCTGTTCCCTGCTTGAAGGGGGGAGTTTGACCATCCCATTGGCTCTAGCTAGACCTATTAGCATTTCTTAAGAGGTAGCTGAGGTCTGCCTGGAAAGAAGGAGGAGGAAGAAGAGGAGGAGGAGATTGGATTTATACCCCACCCTTCAATACCTGAAGGAGTCTCAGAGCAGCTTACAATCTCCTTTCCCTTCCCCTCCCCATAACAGACACCCTGTGAGATAGGTGGGGCTGAGAGAGCTCTTTCGAGAACTGCCCTTGAGAGAACAGCTCTGAAAGAACTTGTGACCGACCCAAGGTCACACCAGCCACCGCATGTGGAGTGAGGAATCAAACCTGTTTCTCCCAGATTAGAGTCCGCACTCCTAACCACTATACCAAACTGACCATTGACTGACTGCCTCCTGCCTGCTTGTTCTCCGCCCAGAGAAAAAAAAATGTTTGAAACTCAGAGCGCAGGTTTTGCTCATTTCAAAACCCCAAAGAAAAAATGCATTTCTTCAGAGCTTTACTTAAGTCTTACCCCAATCCAAATGCTCTTTTTGTACCAGCCATTCTTTTTATTTTCCACTAGCTAAGCATCCACTTAGCTATCTAGTTGTCTATTTCTGAGCATCTATTCATTTTAATCAAGAGCTATCATATGGACCTTGCTGTTCCCATTTTCCTTTCTCTCTTCCATAACCATTACACACGGTAGGCCTCCCATTTACCCACCCAGGGTGGGGATTTATGCATCGTCCAACCCCAATTTTCCATCTCCAAGGAACTGGGTAGAGATTTTCTAAAAATTGCCCCCATATAATGATGCTCTAGGAATTTCCCCTAGTCTCTGTGGTACAAGACCATCGAGACAAGGGGAAGTAGTCTAGAGAGTCACCTGGAACTGATGTCATATCTTCTTTAAACTCTGCCCTCCTTGGGCACTGCATCCCAAATCTCCTGGCATTTTCCCCGGTGGCACGAGAACTCTAAACATGGTCACCAGGGCAAGTGGAAGAGAGAGAGAGATGAGGGAAATACCATGTCTAGAAATTTTGATGAGACACTGTAAGGCCATTCTATTTGCCGGGGCTTTAAACCAGGTATAGAGTACAGGTATCTTTTTTGGGGGGGAGAATAGTTATTTGAATTTTGATTTATTTTGTATGTTTTTAATTTGTAATCCTCTTTGAGCCACCAGGGAAGGTGGGATATAAAAACAGCAATGAATCAATAGTGGTTTGTAAATAAATGCATCAAATAATTCATCGAGTGCTCTTCCAGGATTGGTTTTATTGGGTGATGATTTAGCACACAGACCAGTCCAAAACAGATAAATACAATTACAACGTCTCTAAAAGATATAATTTTGCCTTTCCCTGTAAATTCCATCTATACTTGTCAAGTGACAGACCAGACCACCTTCTTCAGCCCTCCAATGTGATATCTACTCATCTCGGCAGACAGGTTTGTGTTTCAGCCAATACATTTTGCAAAGGCAAGTCAGAAAGGACGTGCTACATCTTCGTGACAAATGAAGGTGTTTGATTAGCATAATTTGTTTCTGTGGTTTAGTGTGGTGTTGTTTTTTAACATTTCCAGATCACTTCTTCTTTCCTCTCTTTCCAAGGGATCGGGAGGGGGCAAATCTCTTCTGACACAAAACGTTAATGCGTCCTTTGCTGTGACCTTCTGTGTCGGCAGCGCCGGCTTCTCACCTCGCTCTCTCTCCGCCGTTCGGCAAATAAAAACCAGTCCCCAAAAGCAGCTTACGAGTCGCGAAGAGCTCCCGCTGGCCTTTGGCCAAACCTTGGGGGCTTCAAGTGCAACTTAAAAGGTCTTTCCTTATGACACATATTTAAATGTACCGCTAAGCAGAGTGGGAAAACGGAGGGTATGGTGGGGAGTCGGAGGAAAATATGTAAAATGTCAGCTTCTGACAGGCAGAAAATTAGAATTCATTCCCCTGGGAATTAAATGGACTTTTCTGCTTCTAGTCACTAACTATGACAAGGTTAACATTTTTCAGCTTAATGACTAAGGACATTAAGTGTGCATGTGAATAAGGAATAAAATTACTGGAGGGTACACAGGCCCAAGTATGCAGAGATGACAACGAACGCAGGGGTATGTTAATTCCAGAAAAGCCAGGCTCATCTGCCGTGAAGGAACCTCGATTAGAGTGGGAATCCTAAGCGTAATGAAGTTGCACATTATTCTGTGGCCTTAGTCGGGGTTACACAAGGAACATGCAACTGTGATTGACACAGTGTCATCGTCAAGCGACCTGTTACCCTCACCATGGGAAAAAGTAGCCTGGGCGTGCCTGCTCATTACTCAGATGGTTCCTTGGCGGGTCCTTGTCGTTAGAGAAGGAAAAGACTTGGAGTTCAGGCTACCAAGGGAAGTGCAGTCAGCACTTATCTCCATTTACATCTCTTGCAGCTCCTCTTTCTCCTGACTGTTATGGAAAATAAGCTTCTACGGAGACAACCAAAAGTAGTGATTATACGGGGAGTGATTAAAATATGGAATTCTCTGCTAGAGGACGTGGTGATGGCCACAGGAATAAACATCTTTAAAGGAGGATTTGGATAGATTTATGGAGGATAAGTCTGTCAATGGCTACTAGCCATGGTAACTAAGGGGAATTGCCACATTCAGAGGCACTAAGCCCCTGAGTCCCAGATACCGGAGGCAGCATCGGGGAGGGGCCCTGGCCTCTATGACCTACTGTGGGTCCCCCAGAGGAACTGGTTGGCTGCTGTGTGAGACAGGATGCTGGACTGGATGAACCACTGGTCTGATCCAGCAGGACTCTTCTTATGTTCTTAACCTCCACATTCAGAGGCACTAAATCTCTGAATCCCAGAGCCTGGGCCTCTATGCCCTGTTGTTGGCCCTCCAAAGGAACTGCTTGGTCACTGTGTGAGATGACATGCTGGACTAGATGGATCATTGGCCTGATCCAGCAGAGCTCTTCTTGAGTTCTTAACCAGTTTAGTCTACAGTTCAGCAGGTGTTAACTTATTGGCACTGTTTCTATTGGGGTGTGGGAGGGAGACTTGAAGCAGAACCTAGGAGATATCACTTTGGCCACTTCTTACTTGCCATGAATATAGCCAGAAATATAAGATACAGTTGCTGAACTTGACAAAGAAGATCATAGCTGGCCTCTTGATTGAACATGTGAAAATACAAACAAGCCCAGAACAGAATAGCCTTGGAGATGAAGCAAGAAACAAAGAAACAACAAAATTCAATGGTCCTGTGTTGATTAGAAGTTGCCAAACCAATATCACTAGTTATAATCTGTGGAGTCCTTGGTACAGAAGCATCTGGAGAATGGCAGGAAGTTCGGTTTCATAGAATGGAAGACACAGTCCAAAGATGAATTCATTGAGGGCAAAAACATATATACACTGGGCTGTTTTTGTAGCAGGAACTCCTTTGCATATTAGGTGACACACCCCTAATGTAGCCAATCCCCAAAAGCGTACAGTAGCCCCTGTAAGAAGAGCTCTGTAAGCTCTTGGAGGATTGGCTATACTAGGGGTGTGTGGCCTAATATGCAAAGGAGCTCCTGCTAATCAGTCTTTTAACCCAGACTTTGTTAAGATAAAAAGTAGTTAGAATGAACTGAACAGTTTTTATATATTTTAAGAAGATATTTCAGTATCGTATGTTGTTTGAAGTTACAAAATAATTAGTTAGCCAAGAATGTGTGCCTTTATCAAATGGGGTAGTTAGCTACTGATAGGGGATGACGTTTTTGTTGTTGTTGTTCAGTCGCACAGTTGAGTCCGACTCTTTGCGACCCATAAACCACATCATGCCAGGCCCTCCTGTCTTATAGCATTGGACAAAGTGCAGAGAAGGGCAACTAGAATGGTAAAAGGATTGGAACACCTTCCCTATGAAGAAAGGTTAAAACACTTGGGGCTCTTTAGCTTGGAGAAACGACGGCTGAGGGGTGACATGATCAAGGTTTATAAGATTATGAATGGGATTGAGCAGGTTGAGAAAAAAGTACTTTTCTCCCTTTCTCACAATGCAAGAACTCGTGGGCACTCCATGAAATTGCTGAGCAGTCGGGTTAGAACAGATAAAAGGAAGTCCTTCTTCATCCAAAGAGTGATTAACACATGGAATTCACTGCCACAGGAGGTGGTGGCAGCTTCAAGCATGGACAGTTTCAAGAGGGAATTAGATAAACATATGGAGCAGAAGTCCATCAGTGGCTATTAGCCACAGGGTATAGATGGGAACTCTCAATCTGGGGCAGGTGATGCACTCTATTCTTGGTGCTGGGGGGAGGCAGCAGTGGGAGGGCTTCTAGTGTCCTGGCCCCACTGATGGACCTCCTGATGGCACCTGGTATATTTTGGCCGCTGTGTGACAGAGTGTTGGACTAGATGGGCCATTGGCCTGATTCAACATTGGCTTCTCTTATGTTCTTATGTCTTCCGCTGTTCTACAGAGTACACCCAATTTAATGTTTGTTGCATCGATAATACTGTCTAACCATCTCATCATTTGCCATCCCCTTCTTCTTTTACCTTCAATCATTCCCAGCATCAGGGTCTTCTTCAGTGAATGCTCCCTTCTCATTTGGTGGCCAAAGTATTTGAGCTTCAGCTTCAGTATCCAAGGGACTCTCAAGAGTCTTCTCCAGCACCATAATTCAAAAGCATCTATTCTTTGGTGCTTGGCCTTCCTTATGGTCCAGCGCTCGCAGCCATACAGTACTACTGGGAATACCATAGCTTTAGCCATACAGACTTTTGTTGGCAGGGTGATGTCTCTGCTTTTTATTATGTTGTCTAGGTTTGCTATAGTTTTCCTCCCAAGGAGCAGACATCTTTTAATTTCATGGCTGCAGTCACCGTCTGCAGTGGTCTTGGATCCCAGGAACATGAATTCTGTCACTGCTTCCATGACTTCCCCTTCTATTTGCCAAGGAGTGATGAGATGCCATGATCTTAGGGTTTTTTATGTTGAGTTTCAAGCCAACTTTTGCCCTCTTGTCTTTCATCCTCAGCAAGAGGCTCTTAGGTCCTCTTCATTTTCTGCCATTAGAGTGGTATCGTCTGCATATCTAAGGTTATTGATGTTTTCCCCAGCACTCTTAATTCCGGCTTGTGATTCATCCAGGCTGGCATTTTGCATGATGTACTCTGCATATAAATTAAATAAGCAGGGTGACAATATACATCCTTGTTGTACTCCTTTTCCTATGGTAAACCAATCAGTTGTTCCATATTCAGTTGTAACTGTCTCTTCTTGACCCTTATTCAGGTTTCTCAGGAGACATGTGAGGTGGTCTGGTACTCCCATCTCTTTAAGTGATCTGGTACTCCCATCTCTTTAAGGACTTGTCACGGTTTGTTGTGATCCACACAATTAAAAGGCTTTAGCATAGTCAATGAAGCAGAAGTAGACATTTTTCTGGTACTCCCTTGCTTTCTCCATAATCCAGCGAATGTTGGCAATTGATCTCTAGTTTCTCTGCCTCTTCAAAACCCAACTTGTATTTCTGGCAGTTCTCTCTCCACGTACTGCTGAAGCCTAGCTTGTAGGATCTTGAGCATGACCTTGCTAGCATGTGAAATGAGTGCAATTGTGCAATAGTTTGAATGTTCTTTGTCATTACCCTTCTTTGGGATTGGAATGTAAACTGACCTGTGACCACTGTTGCATTTTCCAAATTTGCTGGCATATTGAGTGCAGCACTTTAATAGCATCATCTTTTAGGACATTGAATAGCTCAGCTAGGATACTGTCATCTCCGCTAGCTTTGTTGTTAGTAATGCTATCAGGTTCCCAGTCAAATCACTCTCCACACTCACTTTAACAGTGAATGTTTTATTTAGAGATATGAGATGCTCTGGGCTCAAACTCTTTATTAGGACTGAATTGCAAAGGCGGGAAAGCAGGATATAGGTACAACCCCAAAATTCCATTCACAACCACGCCAGCATTACTACAATGGCTATGAAAGCTATACAACCATTATCTAGCCAGGCACAGACTTACTTCAAGGACATGTTTTGAAGCCCCTTAGGAAAATTACCAAGCAAGCCTCCCTACTTCACTACAGATACTCACTCCACCCCCTCCCCAGGAATGCAATGGCAGGCGAGGGCAGCAATAAGGAGTACAGGGAGCAAGTAGAATATATCAGGTTGAAATACATCAGGTTTCAGCTAGCCAGATGCCTGAGTCTGACAAATGCTTTCTAAGGCCCATTTGACTTCGCACTCCAGGATGTCTGGCTTGAGATCAGTGATCACACCATCATGGTTGTCAAAGACATTGTGGTCCTTCTTGTATTGTTTTTCTGTGTATTCTTGCCATCTCTTCCTAATCTGCTTCTATTAGGTCCCTACTGTTTTTGTCCTTTATAATGGCCAGCTTTGCATAGAACGTTCCCTTGATTTCTCCAATTTCCTCCCCATTCTATTATTTTCCTCTATTACTTTGCATTGTTCATTCAGGAAGGCCTCCTTTTCTCTCCTTGCTGTTCTCTGGAAATCTACATTCAGTTGTGTAAATCTTTCCTTTTCACCTTTGTCTTTTGCTTTCCTTCTTTCCTCTGCTATTTGTAAAGGCTCATCAGACAGCCACTTCATTTTCTTATATTTCTTTTTCTTTGGGATGGTGCTGATTGCTACCTCCTGTACAATGTCATGAACCTCCATCCATAGTTCTTCAGGCACTCTGTCTAACAAATCTAGTCCCTTCAACCTATTCTTCACCTCCACTGTATATTCATCAGGGATGTGATTTCGGTCAAACCTGAACCTAGTGGCTTTTCCAAGTTTCTTCAGTTTAAGCCTGAATTTTGCAATGAGTAGCTCATGATCTGAGCCACAGTCAGCTCCATGTCTTGTTTTTACTGACTGTATAGGAGCTTCTCCATCTTTGACTGCAAATGATATGATCAATCTGATTTCGATGTTGCCCATCTGGTGATGTCCATGTGTAGAGTCACCTCTTAGGTTGTTGGAAGAGGGTGTCAGTGTGTTCTCTTGACAAAACTCTGTTAGCCTTTGCCCAGCTTCATTTTGTTCTCCAAGGCCAAACTTGTCTGTTATTCCAGTTACCTTTTGACTTCCTACTTTAGCATTCCAGTAGGGCAAGTACAAGTAACCCCAGAAAGAATGAAGTGGCTGGGCCAAAGCCAAAAGGACACTCAGCTGTGGATGTGTCTGATGGTGAAAGTAAAGTTTGATGCTGCAAAGAACAATACTGCATAGGAACCTGGAATGTAAGATCTATGAATGAAGGTAAGCTGGATGTGGTCAGAAATGAGATGGCAAAACTGAACATCAACATATTGGGAATCAGTGAACTAAAGTGGATGGGAAGGGGCAAATTTAACTCAGAAGACCATTATATCTACTACTGTGGCCAAGAATCCCGTAGAAAAAATGGTGTGGCCTTTACAGTCAACAAGAGAGTGAAAAAGGCAGTAATGGGATACAATCCCAAAAACAACAGAATGATCTTGGTCTGAATCCAAGGCAAACCATTCAACATCACAGCAATCCAAGTTTGGGCCCCCAGCCATTGACTCAGAAGGGATGACGTTAAAAACCTATAAATATGGGAAGTTGAACTGACTGAGAGCTTCTTATCAGAATGGGCTTCTTACTTGTGACCTGCTTATCTTTGGGGTAAGATAATTTTATGGACTCATGTAATTGTTCTCCTTTATCTGTGTAACAGTGATGGGTGATATAAGTGTCTGTTGATATGGCCAATGTTAAGAATGCTGAATAGTTATGTCCTAATTAATTAATTAATTATTGTTTGGCAGTGTGTGTAGTATAGACCGGTGATCCTAAGATTGTCCGGCAGCCAGAAGCTCTAGCTCTTTTAGCGTTATGCACCGCTAGGTGGCGAGCTGGACTTGTGGGGTTTTTTTTAAGGAAAGAGACTTTCAGAGGTGGTTTGCCATTGCCTGCCTCTGTCTCACGCCCCCAGTATTGCCGACCCTGCTTCGCTTCTGAGATCTGACAAGATCAGGCTAGCCTGGGCTATCCAGGTCAGGGTGATGTTCTAATAGAAGCTTAAAATGCAGCTGACTTATGTCAACCCCATAGGGTTTTCAAGGCAAGAGACAAACAGAGGTGGCGTGCCATTGCTTACGTCTGTGCTGAGACCCTGGACTTCCTTGATGGTTATCCCATCTCCTGCTGAGTCCGAGCACACGGCTCCAGTGGAGGAGTTGAGTGCTGCTGGGGATGAGCTCCCGATGCCGGAAAATCCCGCACCTGACAGCACTGAGAGTTCAGAGGCTGCTCCAGCATCAGCTGAGGTAGATTCCCGCCTGGTCAGCACTCCCCCCAATTTGCCTCCACCAATTTCCCGTTTGAGAGAACAGCGCCAACAGGACATGGCAGCCTGGCAGCGAGAGGCACGCATGCGCCACAGACGCTCTTTCAGTCCCAAGTATTAGCGAGAGCCGGGACATGCTTGGGGCGTGCTAATTGCTGGCAGCTTAGTGAGCTATTTAGCCCTTGCACCCACACCGACAAGTTGTGCCAGCAACTAGTCACTTTGACAAAGCTTTGCACCTCCCCGCTCGTGTTCCTGATTGCTGGTTCCTGTCACAACGTCCTCGGCTCCTTGACCTTGGCTTGCACAACTATGCTTAGACCTGCACTTCGAACCTTTGACTCCCGGACTCTTGCCTCTTGGGACCTCTAGCTTACTGACAACTCTGACGGTTTGGACTGTACCCTGACCACCCCACTTTTGCCTTGCGCTTTGGACTTGGCTTCCCTGGTTGGTTGGTTTGCCTGGCTCTTGACTGTGGACTGTACCTTGACCACCCTGCTTTGCCTTGCGCTTTGGACTTGGTTTTCCTGGTTGGTTGGTTTGCCTGGCTCTTGACCCCGGACTGTGCCTTGACTTCCTCACTCTTGTCTGGCCCCGCAACCCGATCTGTGACAATGGTCTTCCATCCAAGTATTAACTAGGGCCAACCCTGTTTAGCTTCCATGATCTGATGAGGTCAGGCTCGCTTGGACTGTCGAGGTCAGGGAGACTTTGCCCTCTAGCACATTATTTTTCTGTGCACAGGCAGGAGGGTGTTCCACACCCCTCCCATGATGGACTGCTTTGTGCCAAAGAGAAGAAATTGTCATTCTGGAAGCAAGCAGGGCCTGGCCATTCTCCCAAAGCTCAATACTTTGGTTCCTAACTAAGCAGGGCATCCTGGTGTACCAGCAACTCCTTTCTCAGTGAGCGGGGGAAAGAGCATTCAGTCAACCAGTCTTGGTGAATCTTTCTGTTCGGCTGGGTTCCGAGAGAAGGAATTCTGCTTCCAAATATTCAAAACAGGGGCTGGAAGGTTGAAGTGAATTTGGGTAATAATATTACATGAACTGACAAGACAGATGAAAGGAGGTACTACTTCACAAAATGGGCAGATGATCTGTGAAACTCTCTGCCATGATGTGTACTCACAGCCACTGGTGTAGATGGATTTAAAAGAGAGCCAAACGGTTTCACGGAGGATAGGCCGATGGATTGTGATTAGCCATGATAACACAATGGAACCTCCAAGTTTAGAGGCATTCTGACTGTCCCATGCGGCAGAGCAGTCAGCAGGTGAGGGCTGTTGTCTGCAGGCCTGCCTGTGGCATCAGACTGGTAATCCCTGGCCCAAAAATTTCCAATTGTCCTCGACCTGGTGGAACTCTCTGCCAACTTCCGTCAGGGCCTTGTGGGACTTAATGCAATTCCACAGGTCCTGTAAAGCAGAGATGTTCCGCCAGGCTTTTGATTGAGGAGAGCAACAGTTTTCCAGCATAGCTGGTGGTGCCCTCCTCTTTTCTTCCATCCTGCCCACTTCAGCCTCCTCCTTAACCTACCCACGAGACCAAGCACCAAAAGCCCCTCCCTCCAGGGAGCAAGCACTTTTATTAAACCTCTGACTCCACCCATTTTACATCACTCTCCCCGCTCCTCTTGACCTGGTCCACCCAGGTAGACCCTGAGGTACTCAGTGCATCCCGGGAGCCCTCCTGGAAGGCATTCTGGGAAATCCCCAGGAGTCCCCTGCAGATTCCTAACACTAAATACCTCAATAACCTTGCAAGCCAAGTTATTTGCATAACTATGGCTGGTCATTGACCTGGCTTCCTGCCCCTCCAGAGAGAAGAGGAAAAATGACACTGACTGGAGGAGGGAGAAAGCCATCCTGTCACACCCCGTGTCGTATGTGAGTTCTCTTCCATTCCCATGCATTCAGTGCCTGATTCGAATAAGAGGCTTCAGCCTTCCTACCCGCACCAGTTTCTCAAACTGAAACAGCCCTGGGAATGCTGTTGGGGAAGCACATGTTCCCTGGGCCCAAATAGCCGAGCCCTGGTACCATTGCTGCGTTCCTGACCTGACTCAAAGGCGCTGTGTCTGCTTTTAAAGACAAGACAACCGGGAGTTCCCATTCATGGAACTCCCAACATCAGGTCTGGCTTGGCTCCAGTCTAACAGACCTGCAGGTTATTTTGCTGATCACGTAATTGGAGGTTGGTGGTGGAAAGTGCCATCAAGTTGCAACTGATTCAACCTCATCAGGCTTTCAAGGCAAGAGACAAACAGAGGTGATTGGCCATTGCCTCCCTCTGTATACCAGCCCCGGACTTCCTTGGTGGTCTCCCTCTCCTTGGTGGTCTTCCAAGATGGGGCTATCCTGTGCTATCGCTGAAGCTGCCTTATACTGAATCAGTCTATCAAGGTCAGTATTGTCTACTCAGACTGGCAGCAGCTCTCTGGATTCTCAGGCAGAGGTCTTCCACGTTGCCTACTGCCTGGTCCTTTTAACTGGAAATGCCCAGGATTGAACCTGGGACCTTCTGGATGCCAAGCAGATGCTCTACCGCTGAGCCACAGGCCCCTTCCCAAGTCAGGGCAGCTTGGGATGGCTAGGTGCAATTTGGACCGCTTCGTTCAGTGATTTCTACTGCTGACTGTTCTGTATTCCACATCCTGCTTGCTCAAGCTACAGTCTCCTACTGCTTAGTTCTCGTCTCATTATCTCGTTCTCCGTCTTTGCTGTAAAGCCGCGTAAGCCACTTATCAGGCCCTAATCCCAGTATAGCCAAATCATTTTCAATACATTTGTTTTGTTTCATAGACCCTCTCTAACCCCCCCCCCACCTCACCCCCAGTCTGCAGTTCCGTTTTGTAGCCTCAGCACATTTGAGTCACTTTTGAAATTACTTCTCACTCAAGGTCATTGTGCGGCATTGAAATGCTTTGCAGTCAAGCGCATGGTTCCCGCCACCTGCATTAGCTCTCATCTGATTTATTTATCCTGTTTATTATCATTTACGAATCCAATCAATACAGCCTGGAATTCAAACGCGGGCCCCGGAGAGAGTCACGTTCGCCCCTCTGGATGGTGCACAAAATGCTAATCAAGACTGACAAAACTCTTATTGCCCGACGTGTTAAGCAGCTGGAATCCAAAGAGAAGGGTTGCTTTTTGATGCTGGGCCTTGTTTGGTTGCGTGAATTGGCCCCCGTGGGTCTTTGTGGTGGTGGTACAATGAGGATGTGGCACAAGAATCTATGGTGAGGGCGCCCCTCTGACACCTTTGTACTCGCTAGCAAGGCAGCCTGCGTAGGCTTCTCGTCCAACTGGTATCAAACCCACCCAAAGCGCAATGAAGATGGAGTCCACAATGCAAGGCACACTAGTGCATATCCAAAGAAAAAACAGAGGCATAAATAAACAAAGAAGAGAAGAGATTGGATTTATACCCTGCCCTTCACTACCCAAAGGTGTCTCAGAGCGGCTACAAACTCCTTTCCCGTCCCCTCCCCACAACAGACACCCTGTGAGGTAGGTGGGGCTGAGAGAGCTCTTGACAGAAACTGCTCTTTTTTCAAGGACAGCTCTTATCAGAACTATGGCTTGCCCAAGGTCATCCAGCCAGGTGCAAGTGGAGGAGTGGGGAATCAAACCCGGTTCTCCCAGATTAGAGTCCACACACTTAACCACTACACCAAACTGGCTGTCATAAAGGCATACGGTGCCCTGCCAACAGAATTGCTGAATGTGCCTGTGATCAACAAGAGCCAGTTTGGTGTAGTGGTTAAGAGTGGGGTTTGATTCCCCACTCCTCCACATGCAGCTGCTGGTGTGACCTTGGGTCAGTCATAAATTCTTTCAGAGCTGTTCTCTCAAGGACAGCTCTCGGGAGAGATCTCTCAGCCCCACCTACCTCACAGGGTGTCTGTTGTGGGGAGGGCAGAGGGGGAAGGGAAAGGGATTGCAAGCTGCCCTGAGACTCCTTCAGGCAGTGAAGGGCAGGGTATAAATCCAATCTCTTCTCTTCTTCTTCTTTCCATCCCTGAGATAACAGAAGCAATGCCAATTTAACTCAAGGAAGACATCAACAAACCAATCTGGCTGGCTACTTCCCAGATCCTTGGGTGCTGTGGCCATGTTGGGACAAAGTGGGGTGAACAGCAACCCCCCCACACCCAAAAAAAACCCTTGCCTGTCCAACCCCAGCCTTCCAGCAGTGTAACGAACAATAAATGTATAGCAGTCCATAAGACACAACTGTGGACACAATCCTATGCAAGATAGCCCAATGACCCTCTTCACCCTTACCCCCAAATGAAGTTAAGCCCAGTCACGTGAATGGCACTGACCTACATTGGAGAAGACAGTGGGATCAAACTTGAGCCACCATGGCGTAGTGGTCAGTGTGCCAAACTCAGACAGAGGTTTGAACTCCTACTTTGTCATGGAAACTGGTTGAGTGTCCTTAGTTCGGTCACATTCTCTCTCAACCTCACAAGATTGGTTTTTTTGGAAGATACAGTGGAGAAGAGGAGAATGATGTTGCAAGCCACTTTGGACCCTCCTTGGGGAGAAAAATGGGGTATAATAAATACCGGAACAAATTCATCGCTGAAAGTGGGTAGTCTGTTTTCCAAGAAAACAGGTCCTAGCGGCCAACCGATGACTAAGAGAGAAAGAGAGAAGTTACCAGTGGAAGTGACAGCACCACACTGGAGTGATTCATTCCAAACTCTGGTTTAACCATAGAGTTTTGGCTGCATCCTAGAGTGTAACATAGATGCATAGATAGTTGAAGGCAGCAGGGAAAAGAGGAAGACCCAACATGAGATGGATTGACTCTATAAAGGAAGCCACAGCAATCAGTTTGCAAGACCTGAGCAAGGCTGTTAACAATAGGACATTTTGGAGAACATTAATTCCTAGGGTCACCATAAGTTGGAAGCAACTTGATAGCATTTAACACACATACACACAACCATAGATGCAGTGACGTCACTTCCAGGTATTCACTGGGGGTGATGTTGCAGCCATGGTGCATCATCTTACTGCATCTCTTTCTACTTCTCTTTGGATTCCAACTGCTTAACACATTGGACAATGGCGCCTCTCCCTATATGTGCCCTGTAGAGCTTTATGCTTAGCAGAGCAACATATACTGTCAGTCCTCGCCCCCAAAAAACAACCAGCTTGCCTTTACTAAAGCCACGGCCTTCTCCACCCTGGCCCCAGCCTGGTGGAACATGCTCCCAATTGAGATCAGGGCCCTACAGGACTTATTATAGTTCCGCAGGGCCTGTAAAACAGAGCTGTTCCCTCAGGCTTTCAGCTAATTGGGAGGTGACTGCTCATTCTGGCCCCTCTTAGCCATCCTGCCCTCATACTCATTCGATGGTGCAGACGGCAATGGTTTCCATCAATAGTAACTGGACTACTATTATGTTCCTGCCCGCCTGCCCTTCAACACAAATAGCACAATGGATTAGTCCTGGCTTGCTATCTGTTTAAAAATTGGATTCTTAATTGTTTGTGGTTTCATGATGTGGTTTTATTGTTTATGTTTCTGTTGACAGGAATCAAATCAAATAAATTACATAAAAATAAATAAATAATCCTAGCAGGGCAGGGGATGGGAGGGAGGCCCAGCCAATGTCGTAGCTACACGTCTACATCATCATTTCCAGGGCTCTTTTTGTAGAAGGAACTCCTTTGCATATTAGGCAACACACCCCTAATGTAGCCAATCCTCCAAGAGCTTACAGAGCTCTTCTTACAGGGGCTACTGTAAGCTCTTGGAGGATTGGCTACATTAGGGGTGTGTCACCTAATATGCAAAGGAGTTCCTGCTACAAAAAGAGCCCTGATCATTTCCAACCTGACTCGGAAGTGATGTCATCACAGAGCGATGTCAGGGTGACTGTCTGGTATTTGGACAAAACTCTATGGTAAATTTGGCTTCTATAGAGGTTTTGCCCAAATACCAAAGTGTAGCCCCAATATCACCAACATGATGATGTCACTTCCAGGTCATGGTGGAAGTGACATATTCATGTCGCTGCAGTGTCGACTGAGCTTTGCTCTTTTTCCGAGTAAGTCTCCCCCCCGCCAGCCAGCTGATCAGTGGCAAGGTGGTGGGGCCTAGCAGTGGGGGACCCCCGCCTCCACTGGGGAGTCAAGCAACCCTAATTCCACCCATGCCACCTGTGAACTGAGTCTGCAGCATGGAAATATGGGTATTAGTACTTGTGGCAGACCTGGGCAAGGCCTGAAGACTCTGTAATGTACAGTGTAGGCCCTGAAATGAGTGTCTTTTGATGCAAAAAAAGCAAAGGGGGGGGATTGCAGGACTAAATACACGCTAAGTAAAAAAATCAAATAAGCACTTTGTTATGTATTGTGTTATATGCCTGAGCTTCAACCTCAAGCTCCATTGACTCCTGGTATCCTAAAAGCTGCAGTCGGATTGGTTGCGGGAGTGGGACAGACCAATCCAGATAGAATCCGAACTTCGGTGGAAACAAATCCCATTGGTTCTAAGCTTTCACTTGTAATTGGTTGTTACTGTGCTAGGGGTGGTCTCGCTAGTTCAAAATGTATATAGCTGCACTGTTCTCTGTGTTGTTTGCTGTGTTCTGAGCTGAAATAAAGAAATTGCTTTGGTGAAATGCTGCCTCGATCTCAGTACATAATACACTGACAGCACTGAGTCTCCTGCAAGGCATTTCCCCCACCTTTCCTCCCCATTGAAGCTACCCTTCGCTACATTGGATTGTAAGCACATCAGAGCAGGCCTGTCTTGTACACTTCTGTGAGCCTGTAGTGCCTTATGCACTGCTGGTGCTATTTTCATAAGCGCACTCTCCTATTAGTTACAGAAAGCCACCGTCCTTCGGACCATGTTGTATCCTTGCACTGAGTGCCCTAGTTTATGCTCTCCCGCCATAAAATATGCCTGTTAAGAGACAGCCAGACACATGATGTCTGGGAAGAAGCCCCCACTCCACCACCTGCTTCTCGGTCCCCTCTACTGCACAGATTAAGCAACGGTCTAGACAAGTGTCAGAAAGAGGAGCTTCCAGGAAACGCCTCTTGTGTGTCTCCCCGTGATGCGAAGAGTATTCAGTAAGCAAGAGCTTTCGCCAACGACTCTGGCATCTGTCCGAGACACCTTGCAAATGACCCCAGTGAGACAGAGGCATGCCACCCAACGGCAGGGCGTGCCAATCCCAGAAGTTCTTCTGTTATTATATGAAACTTTCAGTGACTCTTTTTGCGAGCATAAGAAGATCACTGTATCCAAAGAGGAAGACTGCAAAGGCTGAGCACTCGGCTACAGCCTACGTGCAGTCAAAAGTTCCCCTGTGGGCACCATCATCCTGCGACACTCATTCAGCACAGAAGCGGGCACATATACAGCTGGCCACTATGAAGAACTGGCAAGCCTGCGCCGCAGCCACACTTCCATTGGATGCCTGATCTTTGAGCACCCTCTGCTGTCTCAGCGCAAGAGTGCCATTTCGGGGTCTCTGTAAAATTTCAGCTGACATGGCCACCCGGTTAGTCAGGTCTCAGAAGCTAAGCAGTGTTGACCCCGGTTAGTACTTGGATGGGAGACCACTGAAGAAATCCAGGGGTGCTGCTAGGAAGAGGCAGGCAAATAGCAAACCCCATCGGGTCATCATAAGTCTATTGCAGCTAGATGACACTTCCCACCACCACCACTTCAATACTTTTAAAAGAAGTGGAAATTTCTTTTTAATGGGACAGTGAAACGAAAAAGTGGAAGAGAAGGCTCCCAAATTGATGGAGCACCAGTCAAGAGAGACACTTAAGTAAGCTGGGGAAATGAATGGAATTTTAACTCACTTGCAGTTTTTCTTTTCTTTTTTTTTAATAAGAGGAGGAGGAGAGATTGGATTTATAGCCAATCACTACCCAAGGGAATTCACTACCCAAGGGAGTCTCAGAGCAGCTTGCAAGCTCCTTTCCCTTCCCCTACCCACAACAGACACCCTGTGAGGTAGGTGGGGCTGAGAGAGCTCTGACAGAAACGGCTCTTTTTCAAGGACAGCTGTGCCAGAACTATGGCTTGCCCAAGGTCATCCAGCAGCTGCGAGTGGAGGAGTGGGAAGTCAAGCCCGGCTCGCCCAGATTTAACCACTACACCAAACTGACTCTCTCGTTTTAGAGAACCCCCCCTCCCCAATAAAGCTGTTCCGCTAGGTTTTTGGTTGAGGTGGTGGACGTTCAACCATGCTGGCCTCCCCTGTTCATGGCCCCTTCCCAGTGCTCTGCTGCTTTAGATAACATTACTTGGGCACTGGAGCTTTTTATTCACCTGACATGAGGCATGGGCCCCACTGCTGGACCTCCTGGTGGCACCTGGTATTTTTGGCCACTGTGTGACACAGAGTGTTGGACTGGATGGGCCATTGGCCTGATCCAACACTGGCTTCTCTTATGTTCTTATGGGTCCTTTCTATTATTGTTTATTGTGGCATCTGTTGTTGTATTGGTTTTATCGCTTTTATTGTTTTATGAATCTTGTGTTGTAAGCCGTAGGGCAGGTTATAAAGATGATGATGATGATATTATATGTGTGTGTATCCATCCATCCATCACCAGCAAGAAAGACCTCACAACATTATTCATAGACTGCAAGCCTGCATCCAGCTAGGCCTTTACTCTTGCACCATTTTCCTCAGCAGAAACAGCCCCGGAATACCATTAGCTCCATTGGAGGGCTTCACATGTAGTCCACAGTAAGCATGCAGCTCCCAGTGCAGCATCTAGTGCGCCCCTCCCCTGGTTGTGGTTGAGGAAATGAGGCAGACGGGAAGGTTGATGCCACCCCCCTTCCTGCCGTGATCTTGATCCAAATTCGGGACCCACACGATTGAGAAATAAGTTTCCACACGTGACTGATTGTGTCAGGGAACTCTGACACGGCACTTCAAACATCATTAAAATGTAGTTTGGCCTGAAGTAGCTGACCTCTAGGCAGTTTCTAAGGGTGCTACACACTGATCGGGCCCTGTGCAGGAACAGGGTTTCCAAGCAAAGGAGAAGAGTCATGGTTAAATGTGAAACCAGGATCTGGGAGACTCTTCCTGACTCTGTCAGGAAGCTCACTGGTTGTCCTTGGGCCAATCACACTCACTCTTGGAGGAAGGGTAGATACAGGAGAAGAGATTGGATTTATACCCAGCCCTTCACTCAGTCTCAGAGCGGCTTACAAGCTCCTTTCCCTTCCCCTCCCCACAACAGACACTCTGTAAGGTAGGTAGGGCTGAGAGAGCTGAGAGAACTGCTCTTGAGAGAACAGCTCTGAAAGAACTTGTAACTGACCCAAGGTCATCCAACAGCTGCAAATGAAGGAGTGGGGAATCAAACCCGTTCTCCCAGATTAGAGTCTGCGCATTTAACCACTACACCAAGGAGCATCTTCCAAGTATCCCTGATCCCTGTTACAGAGATTCCCATACCTATTAGGGTGGTTAAGGAGCACAGAGCCAGGTCTTCTGGACTGATTTTTTTTTTTTTGGTTGTTTTAAAAAAATAATTTCTTCTCTGTTCCAATAACATACAGTTAACGTGTCTGAAAGAAACATGAGCCAAGCTGGTTACTTCTCAGTGAACGATCTGGCCCCTTTTCAGCTTAGACCCGCATCAAGTTTCTATTTCCCCTTCTGGTTTGGGCTCGGAGAGGCCCGGCTGTTAGCCATGCGCATCCGCCACTGGCACTGGAACAGCCTGCGCTCACTTTCTTTGTGGCCCCAAATACGGGCCGTGGCCATAGCATTAATTCCAGCACGGTCCTCATCGGAGACTTGGGCCCCGTAGTTGAGAAGAACTTCTATGCAGGCAAGCTGGCCCCCTGCAGCGGCAGCATGAAGGGCTGTTCTGCCCAGCGGAGTTCGGTATCTTGGATCAGCGCCTGGAGAGAAAACAAGGCATGACAGGAATCCAATAGACTTGAGTTTATAATTTTTTAAAAAAACAAAACACAAACCTGTTAAATCAACTCAGATAAACCCTTTAATGCAGGGGTCCCCAACACGGTGCCCACCAATACCTTTTCTTGTGCCCGCCAAGTGTTTTTAGGTAGTGGGTGGGGTCAGGTAGGGCTTTTGCCCAGCAAGGGTTCTGATTGGCTGTGCAGATTTTTTTTTTTTATGTTGCTTTGGCAGCAGCTGCCACCACAGCACAAGGATCTACAGTGTGTGACTGAAGTTAGGCCGTGCCAGTCATTTTGTGGTGGGCTCCACCCCCTGTGGCAGCCATTTTGTAACAGCCATTTTGTTGCTGTGCCCACCATGCTGTGCCAGAATTCCAAATGAGCCCACAGGCTCAAAAAATTGGGGGACCCCTGCTTAAAAGCACCCCCTCAAATCAGCAACTCCCTTTCTCTCTCTCTGCCTCAAATGTTTTGATCTGTACTTGCAGCTGAATGAGCCAAGGCGGTAGAGTCCTGGAGTGCTGGTCAGAATGGACCGTAACTTGTTCAGGCTGCTAGTCTGGGAATTGCCTTTCCCCAAAATGCTTTCCTCATGGCAAGGGGAAAAAAATTCTCCGTGAATAGAAAACTGGAACGACAGGGAACAAGCTTGCTTAGCGCCTCTCCCCGAACTTTTAAGAGCCATTTGTTTGAAGTCCTGGGGAAAGTGGAGGCACTGCTTGAGGCAGTGTGGTATATAGTGGTTAGAGAGGCAGACTAGGATCTGGGAAACCCAGGTTTAAATCCCCACTCGTGCCATGGAAGCTTGTTGGGTGACCTTGGGCCGGTCACACTCACTCTTGGCCTAACCTACCTCACAGGGTTGTTGTGAAGATAAAATGGAGGAGAGGAGAATGATGGAAGCCACTTTGGGTCCCCATTGGGGGACATTGTCGGTGTAAATGAAGTAAAATAAGTACAATTGGAGAAACACCATTCCAAAAAACCCTTGAGTTGGGCAATCCTCTCTAAATGTTTTCTATTAATTAATTATCATATGGCATTGTGTGAAGAGTGTACAGGAGATCCTAAGATTGTCTGGCAGCCAGAAGTTCTAGCTCCTTTAGTGTTATACACCACTAGGTGGCGAGCTAGACTTGTTTTTAAGGCCAGAGATGTTTGCCATTGCCTGCCTCTGCATCACGACGCTGGTATTCCTTGGAGGTTGCCCTTCCAAATACTAGCCAAGGCTGACCCTGCTTAGCTTCCAAGAAATGATGGAATCGAGCTAGGCTGGGCTATCCAGCTCAGGGCAATCGGAAAAAACCCCTGATCATAGAAAGAGAATCCATGTACATTAAAGCGGATGTATGCAAATGCATGTCCAAAAGTCATTCATTTCCTTAATGGGTTTAGAGGACCAGAAAGGTTGGACACTCTATACTGGGTTGATGCCAGCAAACTGCAGATATAAGGACTGCAGATTTTTCCTGCGTTCCCCTTATGCCAGCTTCTTTACAACCCCAGGAAAGTTTATTCTCAGGGTGGCAGATTGAAGAGCAGTGTGGGTTGGGAATCATAGAATCATAGCATTGGAAGGGACCTCTTGGGTCATCTAGTCCAACCCCCTGCACAAGGCAGGAAATTCACAAATACCTCCCCCTCCACACCCATAGTGACCACCGTTTCATGCCCAGAAGATGACAAAAAACTTCCAGGATTGCTTCCTGACCGCAAAGTGGCAATCAGCATTCCCCTGGGCATGTAAAAAAGGACCATAAGAACTAAGCACTGAGGCAACATTTCCTGCCTCCCTCTCATGATCTCTGCCTAAGTTCACAGAATCTGCATTGCTGTCAGATAGCCATCTAGCCTCTGTTTGAAAACCTCCAAAGAAGGAGAGCCCACCACCTCCTGAGGAAGCCTGTTCCACTGAGGAACCGCTCTAACTAAACCACAGTGGAGAGGAGAAAGGGAGCAAAATCTCTTCTCTGCCCTCTTCTGTCCACAGAGATGTCCTGATGGATGTAGCAGAAAGAACAATTTTTCAACCACTTCCCCTTCATATCCCCACTGGATATTACCTCACGCAGGTTCTGTAACCACATAAACGAACCTTCCCAATGTTGGAAACGAGTGCTGGGGGGGGGGGGGTTTTGCTGGAAACATCTACAAGCATTAGTGTCTTCCACTGACAGATCACTAGATCCAACATACATTGGGATGCCAACTCCAGTACTGCAGATTTTAACTCTAAACCACTGTTTAGGACAGAGTTCCCCAGTTTTTTTGAACCCGTGGGCACCTTTGGAATTCTGACACAGAGTGGTGGGTACAATCACGAAATGGCTGCCGTGGCAAGTGAAGCCAGTCACAAAATGGCTGCCAGAAGAGGTGGAACCAATCATAAAATATCAGGGAGCAAGGATATGCGTGCCCTGACCTGGATAGCCCAGACTTGCCTGATCTCATCAGATCTCGGAAACAGGGTTGACACTGGCTAGTATTTGGGTGGGAGACCACCAAGAAATACCAGAGGTGTGAGGTGGAGGCAGGCAATGGCAAACCACCTCTGAACGTCTCTTGCCTTGAGAACCCTATGGGGTCGCCATAAGTCAGACGTGACTAGATGGCACTTTCCACCACCACCAAGGTTATGCGTAACTCTAACTGTAACTCTCCAACATTTCAGGCAGAATCTCCATTTCGTAGGATGTCTTTTGATTGGCACAGCCAATCAGAAGCCCTCCTGGGCAAAAGCCCTACCTAGCCCCACCCACTTCCTAAAAGTATTTGGCAGGCACCAGGAACGCCAGGTGTTGGTGGGCGCCAGAGCTCCACGGCGTTGGAGAGCTGTGCTTTAGAATGTTTTTGACACAATAGGCCTGAGAGTTTGAGTTTAGGTTCCTTGTAAATCTGTTAATGTTTGGTGGTGGTGGTTGTTTTCTACTGTTCTAGCTAATTTAGGACTTTCGGTTCTGAGAAGAATAACTTAAGAATAAATGGCTTTATGCCCAGAAGAAACCCAAGAACAAATGGAACAAAGCTTTGCGATGATTATTCATTGGGATGCTCAGAGGTGCCTTACGTCATGCCTTCAGAGAGCACTGAGCCATAGGTCAGCGAGTTGTGCGTTGGCCTGAACTAGGGTAGCCACCCTGCAGGGGTGATTTCCAAATGACCGAGATTAGTTTGCCTGAAGAAAACGGCTGCTTCAGGGGGTGGACTCTATGGCATTATGCCTTGCTGAGGTCCCTTCCCTCTCCAAACCCCCGACCTCCCCGGGCTCCACCCCAAAAATCTCTAGGTGTTTCCCAACCCAGATCTGGCAACCATAGCCTAGGCAATAGCTTCTGTATAAACTGGCCACATCCTGTAACCTCTAAATCTCTCAGAGCTGAAGGTCAGTGAAATCTGCTTTCCCCCTTTTTTGGCAAAGTCAGAAGCTTTTACCCTTGCTTCTTAAAGTCAACTTAGATAGAACATGAATGACATGTATGCTCACTAAGGGGTACGTCAGTGTTCTGCGCATCTATTTTGTTTAATCAGATCTTGTGAGATCGCATGATCTTTAAATAAAAGTCTTAATTAGGATATTGACTATTGGCTGAGAAATACAAGTTTCACTTTGAACCGGGAGCACATAAATAAACCTCGATGTCTTCCTCAGAGATTGAGGGCTGTGCCTTCCAAAGATTGAATGTTGTAAGGGAACATTCAGTTATCAAGTAGCAGCACTGTGAGTTATTGATTATTGTACTGCTTTAATTCAATCAAAGAGGTCTTAATCTTCATGTGGCAGTTTAAAGTAATGTCCCCTCACAAGTAGGTCCCAGCCACTGCCACACCAGGTTGGGAGATTCCCGGAGATTTGGAGGTGAAACCCAAGGAAGTCGGAGTTTGAGGAAGGGAATTACCTCAATGGGGTATAATGCCATATAAAGTCTATCCTAGGGATCCCAGCCTCAAGGTGGGGCCTGGAGACCCCCCAGAATCAATGTTCCCTCAAAGCTGTGGAGTCTTGTGAGCAAAAATCCTACTTTGTGAGCTACTGGCATTAAAGTTGTGAGTGAGCGATTTGGCCTCAGCATAAATTAGTTTGCTCTGGAGCCACCCTTCCTGAGCTAAGACAAAAATGTGTGAGCTGGAGGCTAAAAAAACTGTGAGCTACCTCATACTAACTCAGCTTAGAGGGAACACTGCCCAGAATTACAGATCATCTCCAGACTACTGTTCCCCTGAAGAAAATGGCTGCTTTGGAGGGTGGACTTTGTGGCATTGCACTCCGCTGATCTCTGTCCTCCCCAGGCTCCACCCCCAACTCTCTAGGAGTTCCCACCTGGATCTAGCAACCCTACCCCTCAATCCTCCATAGGCAGCCAGGGGGATCTGGCAACCTTAGTCCACCCTCCAAAGCAGCCATTTTCTGCAGGGGAACTGGTCTGTGTAGCCTGGATATCAATTGGAATTCTGGGAGATCTTTAGACCATATCTGGTGGTTGACACAGGTAAACACACAGGCCTGTCTTTAGCATAAGTACAGCATTACTGTTGTTGATTCAGGCCAACTGTAACTGTTTCTCGGAGACCTGTAATACGGAAAATGTGAGCATACACAGGGACAACGACCGACTTCAGAATTTAGAATACTACCATTTTGAAGCAGAAATTCCATAGCATCCAGGAGGCCTCTCCGCGCAGTCACGAATAAGGCCACAAAACTTCGGTGCGCTAACCACGCTACCCTTTCTTCCGGATTCAGCAGGTCTGAATGTGCCGTGCAAAACAAGGAGGTCTTTGTTGCTCCTAAACCATGCAGCTGGGCAATAGAAGGCAGAAAACGTTACCCAAGGATTGACTCACTATTTATATAAACTCACAGGGAAAACTATTACATGCTTCAAGTTCCACACGGTTGGCAAAGGAGTAAAATGGTGGCCAGCATTTTCCCTGTTTACTGAAGGATCCCCACTGCATTCCACTTGCCCTGGAGACTCCTGCCAGAACTATAAAGAAACAGTGCTGTGTGAGAGTTGAGGTATTTTGAGGGAAGGGCAATGCAGAAATAAATACAGTTTGGTTAAAATGTTGATGTTCCCACACCTGCACACGGGAAAGACAAACCAAGCGTGCGCACTACAGGACAGCAGTTGCTGTAGGTTTGACAGTTTCAAGGAGAGTTATTACTGTGGGGGGCACATTCTGGAAGAGAAAGTAGCATGTTGGACCATGACCTGGGGATCCCACAGAATTACACCTCATCTCATAAGAACATAAGAACATAAGAACATAAGAGAAGCCAATGTTGAATCAGGCCAATGGCCCATCTAGTCCAACACTCTGTCACACAGCGGCCAAAATATACCAGGTGCCATCAGGAGGTCCAGCAGTGGGGCCAGGACACTAGAAGCCCTCCCACTGCTGCCCCCTCCAGCACCAAGAATAGAGTGCATCACCTGCCCCAGACTGAGAATTCCCATCTATACCCTGTGGCTAATAGCCACTGATGGACTTCTGCTCCATATGTTTATCTAATTCCCTCTTGAAATTGTCCATGCTTGTAGCTGCCACCACCTCCTGTGGCAGTGAATTCCATATGTCAATCACTCTTTGGGTGAAGAAGTACTTCCTTTTATCTGTTCTAACCCGACTGCTCAGCAATTTCATGGAGTGCCCACTAGTTCTTGTATTGTGAGAAAGGAAGAAAAGTACTGCTCAATCCCATTCATAATCTTATAAACCTCGATCATGTCACCCCTCAGCCGTCATTTCTCCAAGCTAAAGAGCCCCAAGCATTTTAACCTTTCTTCATAGGGAAAGTGTTCCAACCCTTTTATCATTCTAGTTGCCCTTCTCTGCACTTTTTCCAATGCTATAATATCCTTTTTGAGATGTGGCGACCAGAACTGTACACAGTATTCCAAATGAGGTCGCACCAATGATTTATACATGGGCATTATGATACTGGCTGATTTGTTTTCAATTCCCTTCCTAATAATCCCCAGCATAGCGTTGGCCTTCTTTATTGCAGCTACACACTGTCTAGACATTTTCATTGCGTTATCTACTACAACTCCAAGATCTCTCTCTTGGTCTGTCTCTGCCAGTTCAGACCCCATCAACGTGTATTTATATTTAGGATTTTTGGCTCCAATGTGCATCACTTTGCACTTGGCCACACTGAACCCCATTTGCCACCTTGACACCCACTAACCCATCCTCGACAGATCCCTTTGGAGTGCCTCACACTCCTCCCTGGTTTTCACTACCCTGAACAACTTCGTGTCATCTGCAAATTTAGCCACTTCACTGCTTACTCCCAATTCCAAATCGTTAATAAACAAGTTAAAAAGCATCGGACCGAGTACTGATCCCTGTGGTACCCCACTGCTTACCACCCTCTACTGAGAAAGTTTCCCATTTATACTCACTCTCTGTTTCCTATTTATAAGCCAGTGTTTTTTTTTTACCATTTTATTTATATTTTTAAGAATACAACAATATCTTCTGTTTACACAATGATACATAGTCTAGTTTCGGAGTCAACTATACACATTTTGACTCTAACCATTTATAAACTCTATCCCAACGTTCCTGGAACCACTTTCCCTCTCTCCCTTGCAATATCATACTTAATTTGTCCATTTCTGCAGTCTCTATTAGTTTCTTAATTAGTTCATCTCTTACTGGTAATCCATCTGACTTCCAATATTTAGCTACTAATATTCTGGCCACAGTAAGCATATGGGTTATTAGACATACATCTTTTTGCTCAAAACCTTCAGGTATAATATTCAACAGGTATGTTTCTGGTAACAATTCTAAGTCAATATTCGTAATTTCTCTTATCATCTTATTAATATTATGCCAAAACTTTTGTATTTTTCCACACTTCCACCACATATGGAAAAATGTACCAACATTAGTATTACACCTCCAACAATTTCTAGATATAACCTTATAACTTTTAGCAATCTTGTCAGGCGTCCAATACCATCTATAGAATAATTTGTAAATATTTTCTTTATATGGAACTGCCTTTACATACTTCATCACTTTCCAAATTGGAAAGAATTTGGAAAGAATTTGATAAGCCAGTTTTTGATCCACAAGAGGACTTGTCCTTTTATCCCATGACTATTGAGCTTACTTAGGCGCCTTTGATGAGGAACTGTATCAAAAGCTTTCTGGAAGTCAAGGTAAATAATATCTATTGGGTCCCACTTGTCCACATGTTTGTTCACTCCCTCAAAAAACACTAACAGGTTAGTGAGACAAGATCTTCCCTTACAGAACCCATGCTGAGTCTGCCTTAATAGTTTTTGTTCATCAAAGGTAAAGGTAAAGGTTCCCTTGCTCGAAAGCCAGTCGAGTCCGACTCTAGGGTTGCGGTGCTCATCTCCGTTTCAAAGCCGAAGAGCCAGCGCTGTCCGAAGACGTTTCTGTGGTCATGTGGCCGGCATGACTAAACACCAAGGTGCACGGAATGCTGTTACCTTCCCACCGAAGTGGTACCTATTTATCTACTTGCAATTTCTTGCTTTCGAACTGCTAGGTTGGCAGGAGCTGGAACTAGAGACAGGAGCTCACCCTGTCATGCAGCACCCGGGTCTCGAACTGCTGAACTACTGACCTTCCAGAGCCTGCAGTTCAGCGTCTTAACCACTTGAGCCACCGCAGCTCCCTATTGTTCATCAATGTGCCTACTAATTCTTTCCTTAATAACAGTTTCCACCAACTTACCCGGTATCGATGTCAGACTGACTAGCCTGTAATTTCCTGGATCTCCCCTGGAGCCCTTTTTAAAGATGGGAGTGACATTAGCTACCTTCCAGTCCTCAGGCTCGCAGGAAGAAGGTGGATCCGTTACGTCCCGAGGTCGCTTCGCTGCTTGAGTTTCTACAGGATGGCAGGGCCACTGCCCTTAAGGCATCTATGCTTAAGAGGCAGGTGGCGGCCTTAGCCTTGGTTCTTCCAGGACTACAAGGCATTCCAGTGACTCAACACCCTCATATTGTACATTTTCTTTGTGGAGCTTCTCTTAAGGACCCACCACAATCTCACAGATTTCCAACATGGAGACTCAACACAGTCCTCACAGCGCTCACCAGACGTTCCTTTGAACCGTTGAAGGAGATTTCACTGTAGATCCTGAGAATGAACACTCTCTTCCTAGTTGCCATCACCTCAGACAGGAGAATCTCAGAGTTGGGTGCACTTTCAATCCAGGAGGAACTCTGTACTTTTCACAAGGACAAGGTGGTCGTAAGGACGGCTCTTACCTTTTGCCCAAAGATTAATTCCAAATTTCATAGGTCTCAAGAGATCTGCCTTCCTTCTTTCTGCCCAAATCCTATGCACCCTAAAGAACAGTGTTGGCACACACTGGACGTCAGGATAGCACTCAAGTGTTACATCCTCTGAACGGCTGCATTTAGGAAAACGGATGTCTTCTTCGTCAATATTTCCCTGCCTCACACAGGAAGGAAGATGACCAACTAGGCCATGAGCACGACCATTAGGGCTTGCATTGCTGAAGCCTACAAGAATGCGAATCAGCGAGTCCAGATGGCATCACTGCTCATTCCCTGCGTAGCGCAGCAGCTAACACAGCTTTTGCCAATAGAACATGAGTAGAGGAAGTGTGCAGGGCCACTACGTGGTCCTCCTTGTCCACGTTCATATGACACTATAAAATAAATGCCTTTGATTCTGCTGACGTGGCCTTTGGGAGATGGGTCCTTCAACCTGTCCTGTTTCTCAATGATGACCTTCCTTCCCAAATTTAGGGACACTGCTCTGGGAGGTCCCACAAGATGGCCTCCACCTCAGAGGGAGAACGACCATTGGTTACTCACCGTGAAGGGTCTTTCTCCTCTGAGCCTTGGAGGACATCTTGGCCCTCTCACGTCATCATGTTCTTTTCTGTGTATATATTTTTTCTTCTGTCTTCGACTCTTCAGAGTTAGTTTACAAGTTAACTTAGAGTTTGCTTACCTGTTCACGTTCTTTAATATTTTCTTTGAGCTACTATACTGCTTTCAGAGTCCCAAAACTGAGTTGAGGGTGATTCCCACCACAGGAAACAGGAAACAGTTTGAAGTTCCTCCCTCCCTAAGAGATGGATGGGAATCACCCACAAGATGTCCTCCAAGCCTCAGAGGAGAAGGACCCTTCATAGTAAGTAACCAGTGGTTGTTCCTGGGGAACATAGAGCATGGAAAAAATCCCGTGAAGACAGAGAATGGCAGTTAGCAGAGGAGTGACCGTCTTTGGAGTGAGCCCTCAATACTGTGAAGAAAAGAAGCCACTTTTCCTCGCAGTATTGAGGGCTCACTCCAGAAGACAGGCACCAGGAAGCCACTTAGTGACTGTGAGAAAAGTGGCTTCTCAGTGACTCTGAGGAAAAATTAGAAGACTTTCTTTTCTTTCTGTCCTAAGTTTGGGACTGCCACGATAACTTTTATTCATACTGTTTGTTAAAACCTCCCTTTCTGTCCTCGTTGTTTTCCTCACTTTTCAATAAATGTTATTTAAGCGTGTTCGGGTTTTGAATGGGGAATACACAATCTTCTGACCACTAACCTGGCCCTTTTAAGGAAAAAAGGATTACATAAGGTTGCCAGGCCAACCTTGGCAACTGGCAGGAGGATTTGGGGCAGGGACATGGGGGGCACGCAATGACAGCTGTGTCCCTACATCACTTCTGGAGAAAACCCGGAAGTGGTGTAGGATAGGTCTAGGATTTGCTGGGAATGCTAGAGTTTTATCATCCGGACAACTTCTAGACTTACCCTAAGTCACTTCTGGGTTTTTTTCTTCCAGAAGTGACAGAGTGATGCAGCCAATGTTGCCTTTTAAAAAAAATTCTCCCACCACCACTTTGGAGACAGTAGGCAACAAAGGCTGCCAGTGGGAGGCCTCCTGCTATAGCGAGAGGCATGGCAGCCATATGTGGAAACAAGACGCATCCTGTACCATGTCTGAGATACCAAGGAAATCCCATGTTATTCAGGAGATTGCTCACAACCTTGACTACTCTTTTGCAGCAGCAACAGAAACTTTCCATAAAATATCAGCCTTCAGGCAGCTCTTAAACAAGTCATTCAGCTTTATTAACCAGAACAATCAACACCACAGAAGATAGCTCAATTTATACTCTTTTGGCCTATATAACCACGCCCCCCTAGGATGTTAAACACCAATCATAACTTGTAGACAACGACCAACGGTTGTTGCTCCCTCCAAAACCATCCCTAAGCTCTGATTGGCCCACTGTGCAAAGTAGCCAATGAGAACGTGCATTTTAGGATACCAGGCCTCTATGGAGCTATGACTGAAGCTCAGGCAACTTAACTATAAGTATTAGTACAATACATAACACTTTCATTGCAGAAATCAGCCAGTGCTACTTCAGCAAGAAGTATCCAGATCTTTATTTTTGAGAAGAAACCAACCTTTCTGGTATTTCCTTTTACAGCTGCCCTCACGAGGCGCCCCCAAGCATCTTGTGACCAGATTCGCATGGTGATGGTTGAACCACCGACAATATAATTCTCCTTAAATGTAGAATGATCAGAGAGATCCGCTGTGTGGGGAGGAAATTAAGAATGGAGGTGACAGGAAGAGTATGGTGGTAGGTGACATGTAAATAAGAGGTTTCTACAAAGACTGTAGTTGTGGCAAACTGTCTTGAACTCAGAAGAACAGTGAACATTTATTCACTTCATTTATATACTGCATTTCTTGCCAAGGGCTTCCATCCGGAGTAGCTTACATTGTTCTCTCTTCCATCTTGTCCTCACAACAACCACCCTCTGAGGTAAGTTAGGCTGAGAGTGTGTGACTGGCCCAAAGTCACCCAGCAAGCTTTCATAGTAGAGTGGGGGATTTGAATCTGGTCTCCCAAATCCTAGTCCAACACTATCTCCACTACACCACACCGGCCATATTAATTCATGTGGTCATCTTGAGTCCTTCAAGTGGATCACAGGTACAGTTACATCAGACAGATGCATCAGGCACATGCTTCCATAACATGTATAAGATTACCATGCCTCCACAGACTAGTTACCGCTATCAGCCAGTCCTAAAACTAGATTGATCTATAATTCTGAGACAATACCAGTATAACTGATTTTAAAAACCAGGAAAGACAGTTAAAAATAAATAAAACATTGATCAAAACACATATAAACGATGGAGAAGACTGGAACCTTGGCTGTAGAATTTTTTGACTAGAATTAAGAACATAAGAACATAACATAAGAGCATAAGAGAAGCCAATGCTGAATCAGGCCAATGGCCCATCTAGTCCAACATTCTGTCACACAGTGGCCAAAAATACCAGGTGCCATCAGGAGGTCCAGCAGTGGGGCCAGGACACTAGAAGCCCTCCCAACTGCTGCCCCCTCCAGCACCAAGAATAGAGTGTATCACCTGCCCCAGACTGAGAGTTCCCATCTATACCCTGTGGCTAATAGCCACTGATGGACTTCTGCTCCATATGTTTATCTAATTCCCTCTTGAAACTGTCTATGCTTGTAGCTGCCACCACCTCCTGTGGCAGTGAATTCCATATGTTAATCACGCTTTGGGTGAAGAAGTACTTCCTTTTATCTGTTCTAATTCTCTGGGTTTGGTCAAAACAGTTTATACCAGCTAAGAATAGCTGATAGAAGAAGAGGAGGAGATTTAGGGGTGGAACTTGGTGGAGAGCAGGGTTTAGAAAGGGACCTCAGCAGGGTACATCTGCCTTCTCAAGCTGCCATTATCTCCAGAACTGATCTCTGTAGTCTGGAAATCAGTTGTCATTCTGGGAGATCTCCAGATCCCTCGAAAGGAAGTTTAGAAAACTAGTTAAGGGCCAAAAGTTAAAAACATCAATAGGTATAGACAAAAGTACACGTATTTATTTCAAAAACACGTAAAAACCTTGTAGAGGCCCAAATAAAGTCTTGTAAAATGCTCAAAGTGACAAAAGCATGAAAAAGAACAATATATAACCTGACGCATTTCAGCTCACAAGAGCCTTCTTCAGAGGTCAAATAGTACAGAATACAACATGCAACAAGATCCCTGTTACACTTGTAAGGCAGTAAACAATTGATATAGGACCAAAAAATGGAATGTTCCAATCTGGAATTGAATGACACACACACACAAATTTTGTGTCAGAAGCAATTGCATATATTGGAGATAGTAATAGTACCAATCTGTACCTTCCAGTTTGTCCTAAGAGTACAAGTAACATCACCTTATCAGGGCCAATGTGACATCAACCTTTGGAGGTTTTCGCTTGGTTGGCTTAGTTTTTCTTCCCCTCTCTTTGTGGGTACAGATCTCCAGATCCCACCTGGAGGTCGGCAGTCCTACCTAGATCCCAGTCTGTCACTCTAACCACTATACCACGCTGGCTCTTATTGATGTTGCAACACTGACACCTGGCAGTAAACCTTTGGTGAATGGCACAGAGTAGTAGATTGGCTGGAGCACTGAGCTAGATCAGGGAGCTCTGGGTTCAGATTCCGAGTTCACCTTTAAAACATACTAGGTGTCATCAAAGCTTGCTAGCTGCTGTCGGTTAGGCTAAGACACCTCACAAGCTGTTGTGGGAATAAATATGGGACACCTGAGCCACCCAGAACTCTTGCAAAGGAATAGTGGGCAATCCGAACTCTGTTTTGCAGACAACACTTGACACTTGTCAATTTCAGAAGACCACACCTTCCTTTAAACTAGGGGACCTAATGTGGTGCCTTGATGCCTGCCGACACCTTTTCTGGAAGTGTTTTTAGGAAGTGGGTGGGGCCAGATAAGATTTTTGCCCAGCAAGGCTTCTGATTGGCTGCACAGATTTTTTTTAAAAAATGTTGCTTTGGCAGCAGCTGTCACCACAGCGCAAGCATCTACATTGTACTACTGAAGTTAAGCTGTAGCAATCATTTTGTGTCTGGTTCCACCTCCTGTGGAAGCCATTTGGTGGCAGCCATTTTGTTGCTGCACCCACTATGCCATGTCAGAATTCCAAATGTGCCCCCAGGCTCAAGAAGGTTGGGGACCCCTGCCTTAAGTGATCTGACCATGCAAGGAAAGGACCATTTTCTTGTGACATTTTTAAGGGGCCAGACACAGCTTTCGTACAGAAAGGGACCTCACCTTCATCCAGATACCGAAGGCGCTGGAAATCCACAGGGATCCCAACCAACAGCTCCAGTCGGGACTTCAGACTGCCCATCATCAAGTCACGTTGACACTCAAGCACAGAAAAGGTCTCCTCGGTTTCAACAATGTGCAGTTTGATACTGAAAAACCGGATGGAGTTAACAAAATCCCCTGAGCGTGCCGAGTGCTGCCGTTGCAACAGGGTGCTCATGTGAAAACTCACCATCTTGCTTGGAGAAATGAAGCTGTCTTTCCTCTTTCTCCTGTTCAACATCTTTCAAGGGAGACCATTCATCAGAGCGTTGCTGCTGCCTGATTCTCTAAACATCAAAGCAATGGTGTCATCAAACAGGAACAATGCGCGTGCGCCAACTCACCAGGGCGCCTCCAGTGTGATGTCATATTGTAGCTGGGGGAGCTCATCCCTGCAAGCTTGCTGCTAGTGGCAGAGGAAACACAACCTTCTGCAGATAGGTGAGCGAGGCCTCCTCTAAATCCAACTCCAGTAAAGCAGGTGGATACTGAACAGACTAAAGCACGGGCTTAGTACCAAGCTCTTTCCTTTCCTCCTTCCAGTACGTTGCTGGGATACAGTCAACATGGCCCATTGTTTAATATGGAGTTCTTGACATTCTAGTCGAGCACTGAAAAGAACATGTCCTTATTGTGGTGCAGGTCAATAAACGAAGAAAAAAGACATTTGATAAAACAATCAAGAGATTTATTAGGATAAATATGAATAGAAAGATACATAGATTCTATGCTCTTGACAAAATCAGTGGCACTTCCAGAGTGTCTCCATCTATTTGGGCCCTAAACACTGTCGTTTACAGACATACATCTGCCACTTGGGCAGGTTTTCCAGAAGGCGCCAAGTTCATAACCATATACAGCAGATAACAGCAGGGTTGTTTTCTCAGTCAGTCGACGAACATGCTTTGGATTACAAGTGCCCGATATTTCAATATTGCACCACCAAGGTTATTTTCCATGCCCCTTTTCCAAATGTGTTTGAAAGTGAAACCCTTACAGCTTTTACAAGGGAAGGGTGGCTAAATTAACAAACTTTCGCTTAGTTGGGATGATCTGAATGTTGATGTAATTTAAAAAGTGAATGTGCTACTTTCATCTCTGTTGCACGTGTCTTGTCTTTTTTCTCTAAAACAATCTATAAGGTGCTGCCATCCAGTCATGCTTTACTGGAGGGGGGAGGGAAAGCAATTAAGGGATGGCTGCGGGACACCTTTCAGATGTTTCACCTGGCGCTTGCAAAACTACAAATAAGCCCTGCTTGGATGAATGGAGGTTGCACAGGTGTAGCTCTTTGCAGTTTACACCAATTGCCAATAGTTAACCAAATGCAACCCCCTACATACACACTGATATCTTGAGTTGGTGACAGGAGACTGCAAGGTAGGAAAGGTGTGGGGAGGGGGAAAGTAAGTTGACTAGAACTGCACAAAACTCTCTCTTCTAGCACATGCAACTATAGATTCTTAAAGTGTTTTCAAAAAATCACATTTTCAAAAAGGACAAAATGTCTGGATTTAGGAAAAAAAGGTGTTTTTTAATGTAAAATTTGATTTGTCATATTGGTAAAAATTAAATTCAGTGACTTACTCATGCACAAGTGATACAAAAGAAAACCCTTCATGGAAACTACACCAACGTTCTAAAAGACGTGTGGAAGTTTTTGATACTTAGTTGGACTAGTGCAGCAAAGGGTACATATCAATCTAAAACTCACAATATGGCAGCCAGAAACTGGGTTATGTCCAAAGAACAGGCTATATACAGTTCTTTTTCAAATGTCCCTATGTACACTTTTTAAAAAACGCAATGATCAGTGCTGAAAAATTTAACAACCTGTCACAGTCAACAGAAAGACAAAAAAAAAACTGGTTTGAAAAATTTTAGAAAAATCTGAACTGTTAAAAAAAACACTCATATGTTAGCATTAGAAAAAGATATTAAAATTACAAAAAAATTGTCATTTTTTGCTGAGAAATTGCAGTCATACATATTCATTTGCATTGAAGAGGCATTTGTTTCCAACTTATTAAAACGTTTAAGCACAGAATTCCCTTGCAGAATTCACAGCTTACACAGATGTTTTATCCTGAAATAGCAAAGACACATTGCTCTATAGATCATCTCTAAAAGCAGTCGAGGAACCCGCAAAGCAAATAATGTTATTACAAATGCTAAACACAGTATTGCAGATATGGAACAACACTTTTCATGGCCTGAGTTTGATAGGCAGTTGTGGGGAGATTAAACTTGTTTTCTTTTAATTCCTCAAAACTGAGAAAATTTACCAGGAGTTAAGCTGACACTTAATGCAACACTGTGATCTACACAAATGCTGAACAGAACATATTTACTTGCTATTAAATGAGATTTGTTTCTCTACAACACATTTTAGAAACTCATTTTTGATCCAATTATGCTTCAGGGCCTTAAGATTATATAGAGCGTCCCCTGTAAGGGTGTTCACATCTGATCCAATTATGCTTCAGAGCCTTAAGATTATATAGAACGCCCCTTATAAGAGTGTTCACATTTCAAGGGAAAGAAACTGTGAAGGTCCAGTTTCATAACCGATAAGGCCCTTTGCAGAAATTGGGGGGGGGGGAGGTTGTGGCCACACTAGTTAAAATTTAATTCAACGCTCCTGTGAGCAATCGAACACCTGAGCCACACACCAAATATGCTTGTGTACAACCCGTGAAATCTGGGTTTCTGAAGCTAGACTCAGGATGGAACTCCCAGAGAAGTTGTGTGCATATCATACTGACAGATCCCATGAGTATCCAGAAACAGGATTCCTTTCTGGGGAATCCTTGGACAAAGAACATAACCAGTGAATCTGCCTTAGCAAAACAGATTTCATTACCTTTCCAAGGTTCTTAGATGTAATACAGAACCTGAACAATGAATACCCAAGTCCAAGGGTGCAGAGCTTACAATAATTAACCAGTGAGGCCCCCTACCCCAGGCAGCTTGGGGAAGGCGTTGGCTGAAAATCCACGATTACTGCACATGTGGAACCTTACATACAGTTGCTGAATCCCGACCAGCAGCCTTCACAAGCTGAACAGCACACTGTAGTTCCCACTGATCTCCATCAGAAAAACGAATTCTCATTGGGCAAAGTACAGAAACCCGGATATTCAGAATTTTCACTTACATACAAGCAAACAGTTTTCTGAATCTCAAGAACTCACATTTTGGATTTCACTGTATGTCACCCATATATTTAAAAAAAGGAGTGTTTGGACAGAGTTTACAAAGCGTAAAACCAATTCCCGCTACCAAAGTATTAACAATTTGAACCCACAGACCTCGAACCGCTTACTTCAGGGTAGACCAAACAGAAGCGCATGAACTACTTCCAGGTTAGTGATCTCAGGACTGTGTCTGTCTTGCGGCTCTAGCAAGCAGAGGAGGCTGAAGGTTAGCATGAACGAAGGAAAGCAACCACTACAAGGGGCTGGTTTTTAATTTAACACACACCAACACACAAGACTGAAATGCTACAGTTCACAAAGTGATTTTAAAAAAAAAGTCATCTATCTTTGACAAAAAGAAAAAAAAATCCTTGCTCTAACTAGACAACTGCTGCATTTTTTGCCTTTCTAAAAAATGACCTTTTTTGTTACAGATACAGATTCAAGTTTTCCAAATGCTTTGCAGAGTTTCATATGTACATGTGGAGTAAACTCATACCGTAAAATGAAATGCCATAAACAACAGAGTAGGTTAGTAACAAAATGGATGCTGAGTGTCCGTGGTTTTTACGCTTGCTGACCATATTAGCTCAAGCCTGAAGCGGTGACCGAGAAATTCCCTTGTCCTTGAGTCAGCAAATTTCAAAAGGCATATTCCTGTTACCTTGGAGAATGCGGAAGCTGAGAATACGTGCATTTCACACAAACGCAGATATAAATACTGGACTTTTTGTTGAGCTCAGCATTAAACCCCATGGTCTGTTAAACGGGAGCTGGGGAAAGTACAGTGGCTGAGTATTCCAGATAATCTTGCCAGTTTGTGGATAAGTCCACACATCCCTCAGTTACGTGACTAAATTAAGAACAAGCCCTTTTCTCTTGGGTTGCATTGATTGCTTGATGCAGTCTTCCTTCCTGGTGAGTCGCCAGAGGCTTTTGTGGTCCACAGAGACAAAGGAAGTCAATTTTGTTTCTCAAGTGAAGTAATGTGCACGGTCTGGTGTTTTGGTTTGATGGTGGCAAAAAAGGCCACATCTTGATCCCTGTCCGCTTGCAGAACCAGAACAGTCTCTTCCACAGCTTCGAGATGAGGGTTGCCCACACTTCTAAAATAAGCTACAACATGGAAACAAAGGAGAACATCTTAGTCTGACCGCACTGTTCAGTTAAAACCCATGGGTCTCCCAAGAGGCAAATCGCCTGTGGCAACCATAAGTTAAACTCAGGTGACTCCTCCTCCTCCAGATAACTTCATACAAAGGGAAAGATCTCCTCCCCAAAGTCAGCCACAGAGAACCTTCAGCATGTGCTTGTGTATTTTTCAGATGCTAGTCTAGGCACGAGGGATCAGCCCCACCACCCTTCAAAGTAATCTAATGGAAGAGTGCTTTCTCACTTTGCACTGGGCTCCAGGGAAGGCTGCAAAAAAGCAGAATGAAAAGAAGGCATACCTTTCTCCAACAGTGTTTGCCTCAGAGCCTTGGCAAGCAGAACCCTTACGTTTGGCACAGGATCAGAAGCCAAGCTCAGGAGGCTGGGCAGCAGGTGTTCAACAAAATGGTTCACCGGCATGCACTCCTCTTCCACCACTGCCTGTACGAACAGCAAGCAGAGACCTGTTGTTAGCAGAAGACAGAGTCTCCTGGTTTTCAGTAGAAACAGCAGTCAAGAGCCACATGATGACAATACTGGGCACGTGCTGTTGCAGGACAGAGCACACATGCAGCATGGCTGGCTATGAAACAGGAAGAGCCTGGTTTGAATCCCGCCTTAGCTCACTAGACTCACTAGATGGCCTTTGGCGAGATGCTTTCTCTCTCTCAGTTGTCACCTCTACATGAGCAACATGGGAATACTTCCCTACCAAGCAGGACTGATGCAAGAGTAGAATGATATTACACAGCTGAAGATTAGTTTACTTTGGGTTCTCCTTGAGGAGAAAAGGTGAGGTAAAAGTAAATATCCATGTCCTGGGAAACACCAGGGCTAGGAGGCAACATCACAGGAAGGCCTTGGCCTCCATGCTCTGGTTGTTGACTCTCCAGGGGGACTAGGTGGCCACTGTGTGAAACAGGGTGCTGGACCAGCTGGTATGATCCAGCAGACACCTCATGGGTTCTTATTATAGTCAAAGATATCCGTGCTCCTCTCATAAATACTCACCACAATTTTATTCCACCTACCCTGAGCCTACAATCACTTAAAGATATTCATGCTCCCCTCATAAATATTCCTCACACAATTTTTTCCCACCTGCCCTGAGCCTACAATGTGAGGAGGGCGGGATATAAGTCTAATGAAACAAATAAATAAATGCCACTTGTGCACCCTCTCTTCCTCCACAGACTTCAGGGCGGCTTACTTTTGATGCCTATTCAAGTCTCCGATCAAGACAGCTCACAGAATCTGTTGCCCTGTGCCTTCTTAGAACCATTCTGTTCTGTATTCACATCCCAAGCAAGCAAGCAAGCAAGCAAGCAACAAGGCAAAACCAAAAAAAAAAGTAAAAAGTAAATCCCACCTGGCAGATGAAGGCAAATGCTTGTCTTCCGACCCACTTGGAACAATGGCGGAACCTCACGATCAACTCGTTGATGAAATTCAACCCCAGAGAGTTTGCACTGTTGGCATAGAACTTCTGTAATATTGCTACAACCTGTGGGAATGTCAGAGGGGAGGAGAAAAATCAGGCCACAGATGGCAACAGCTAAAGAGAGCACGGCTAAAGAGAGGGAAACGAATGCCCCCAAAATTTAGCACTTTTGTCTGTCCAAAACAAAAGTTTTAGCATCCAAGACGAAAAGGTAGCCGAAATGCCAACTGCAGGACAATTACAGTCAAAAACAGGGCAATAAGAAAAAGCAAGGAAGGAAACTGGCTTCAAATAGGATGTAGTAAATTCTGTATGACAGGTACTGACAAGGTGCGCTTCCAACTTTTTTTTGCCATCAAGCCGCAGCTGACCTAGGGTGACCCCGTAGGGTTTTCAAGGCAGGAGATATTCAGAGGTGGTTTGCCACTCTCTTCCTCTGCATAGCAACCCTGGACTTCCTTGGTGGTCTCCCATCCAAGCCCTAACCTGATTAGCTTCCGAGACCTGATGAGATTAGACTAGCTTGGGATATCCAGCTCAAGGCAGCCCTATTTATTTATTTATTAGATTTGTATCCCGCCCTTCCAACATGGGCTCAGGGCGGCGAACATAGAGGCAAATGCCATACATAAAACACTAAAAACAGTCAACAGTCAATTACCTATAAAACAGTTAAAAGTCAATGGTCAACAGACCATATCAAACCATAATAAAATACCGGTAACACTACACACTCCAGTAAACACAATTGGCTCTGCTCTAATGATGTTCCACTATAACTGTGTTCCCCAAACCCGGGCCAGTACGCCTCGTGATGTTAATCCAGTGGTGGTACAGTGACAGTGGCGGCCCCTGCTCGGAAGGCCTGGCGGAAGAGCTCCGTCTTACAGGCCCTGCGGAACTGCATAAGGTCCCGCAGGGCCCTGATCTCCTCCGGGAGCTCCTTCCACCAGGTAGGGGCCGCCACCGAAAAAGCCCTAAATGAATGAATCTCCAAAAGGTCCTATCATTAACAGCTTTGCTCAGGTCTAGATTAACAACTGCCAAAAAGACAAGCATAACATCAGGGGAGGACTGGTCTATTAAAATGGCCCAGCAATAGGCCAAGAAAAGTGGTCCTTGCAGTGTTGACAGTGGCCCTGGGGCTCGGTGTGCTCCTGGCCACCAGGAGCCCCCCCAGGATCCTTCCCAGTAAGTTAAAGAGGAAGAAGGAGAGACTGGATTTATACCCCACCCTTCACTTGGGAGTCTCAGAGTGGCTTACAAACTCCTCTTCCCTTCCTCTCCCCACAACAGACACCCTGTGAGGTAGGTGGGACTGAGAGAGCTCTGACAGAAACTGCTCTTGAGAGAACACCTCTGACAGAACTAGGGCTTGTCCAAGGTCATCCAGCAGGTGCAAGTGAAGGAGTGGGGAATCAAACTCCTAGATTAGAGTCCACATACCAAACCACTATACCAAACTACTACAGCAAGAACCCACCTAATGTAGAATACATGCAGGTAGAGAAGTAGGTACCCTACCAGCTTGAAGGAGATCCACCTGACTTCAGAGACTTTATCCGAACAGAGCGTTAGTGCAATGTGTCTTAGGTAGTCATATACGTCATTGGGGTTGTAGAGCTCCAGGATCAAAATCAGTTGTCTTAAAGAGAGGAGAAAGAACTATTGACAACACTGCTGGTTATTACACCTGCCTCCTGAAGAAGAGAGGACTGGCTTTGTTCTGGTGAATAAAGCTTTAAGAAGATATGATGGTGATGAATGAAAAGCCTTGAGGCTTTGTCCTTCTGTTTTGGTCAGTGTGCTAACATAGACTTGTCGGGGAGGGGTTTATTGGATTCCCACCCCCCCATACAAAATTAAATTAGACTTAAATAATAAAATGCAGCTTTACTTTATATTTTATTAAACATGCAGCTCTAAGAAAACTGCAAAGGACCTATATGCATACAGATGATTTTCCAGTGATTCATAAGAACATAACAACATAAAGACATAAGGGAAGCCAGTGTTGAATCAGGCCAATGGCCCATCTAGTCCAACACTCTGTCACACAGTGGCCAAAAATACCAGGTACCATCAGGAGGTCCAGCCATGGGGCCTGGACACTAGAAGCCCTCCCAGAAAGCCCTTTCCAGAAAGGAAAGCTTGGAAACTGAAGTTTAATACAGACTGCAGTAATTAAGGAATAGTCTTTTCATCAGTCAAAACATCTCACATTCTTTCCCAGGCTTTCCAGTTTTTCCTCCCCTGATGCCATTCTTCTGTCAGATGCCCAGTACTGCACGGCAACTGCTTATAAGCTTACCGCACACTAACTGCATCCATAGGGGGAGACGATCGCCTGCAGAGACTGGCCACACAGCAAAGCCAACCTTCCCTTTCCTGGTCACTCCACATACCGGGGGGGGGAAGAGTGAGACTGGCTTCACTGCCTGGCCAGTTACTTTGAACAGATACGGCACTTCAACTCACAAGCATATGCTGAATATCAAATGCCATTTTAAAAAATAGGCAAAGAGCAAAAAAATGAAATGAACTAATATCATCCAGACAAATTCTGCTACCTGATTAGGGTGTGCTAATTTAGATAAACGTGAACTGATCCAGACAGGCTTTTTTCCCTATTTACAGAATTTAAGAGGTATTATTACCCGGAGGGGAGGGGGGCGTATGTCTGAAGAAAGATCTGAACAGACCTGGGATTTCTCAGCTTACACCTTTAGCTGTGCAACAGGGCACTGTGCTACACCACAAGTACATACAGATGCAATACCCAAGAGGAAAATGAAAATCTTAACAGCATTCATTGACGCTTTAAATATGAACGATCATTCAGTACCAATATGAGTGAAACGTTTTGTTAAATCAAAGTCTTGAGGATGAAAGTGCAAGCCCTTCCAACAGCCATGTTCCAAGACACATTATGCTTTTGAACCCACACAGAAGACATTAGTCCCTTGAGACTTGCCTGGCGTCTACTCCACTGCCTTTTAGGAGCCAGGCCAAAACATTAGCCAGGTTTTTAGTTAAGGGGCCGATCTTTTAAACAAGAGTTTTATAGTCTGCTTCTGGCCTGAGAAATGCTTTAAAAGACACTTTTCGAGATGCACAATGTCATATGCTGTTTTTTAATGGCTTTTCACTATTGTTAATGTTTTTGTGATGTTTGATCCTGTTTTATTTTGTATGGTCCCATCAGCAGGTTCTCTGGAGAGGCAGCATAGAAATTTTCCAAAATAAAAGTATAAGAAGAAAACACCAGTAGAGGAGTGGCATTGATCACATAAAAGTACTGAAATGACAGAAGTCTCCCACTAGATGTCAGAGTTATCACATCAGACAAATTTGCTCCTTAGAAAGATTACATTAATTCTCCACCTCCAGCAGAAACAGGCCCTGAATTTGCGTTAACTGGGCTGTTCAGTTCCATAAACAGAACGGAATTCTGCCTGGCTTCACACCAGTTATAAAGCTTATTTGGAGGAGGAGGAGAGAAGGTTGTCTGTATGCATCTGTTTGCAGATGATTTGGATAGAGCAAGCAATGATTAACCTCTTCTCAAAAGGCTAGCAAGAGCGATGTATGCCATGGTTCAATAACAATTTTATACCACTAACAAGAGCACAAACGCATGCAAAAGCTGAAGAAGAGATTTTACTCACTCTGCAAGTTCATAGCGAAACCGCCAGTTCCTACTGTTATCGGTAACCACAAACTCTTGAAGCTGATAAAGATACTCGCGCCTTTTGTCTGCGTGAAGCAACTATAAAACAAGAAGGTGCCCAACAATGGAAATGACCTATGAGGAATCAAGTCCAAAGTCTTCAGTGTCCTAGCGCGCATTTACATACTTGTCTAAAAAAACAGCTTTGCCTTTTTCAGAGCAATAGAACATTTTCTGCACATCACCTCCAACAATGGAAGTATATAAAAAAAACATTTATTGCATTTACTACCTCACCAATATTAAGTATTTTTAAGAGTCACCTTGCTCAGGAAACACATCCAGATAGTCTTGGCCAGTTATTATGTAATTTCAACTTAACTGTGTAATGCTTTCATTAACTAAAACATATGTTGCCCATGTGCAGGCTGTAAAAAAACTCTCACACCTCCACACACCACAGATTAACAGGGTTTTTTTTTAAAAAAGGCCCATATACTGCCCAAATACCAGCATAGCCACCATCAGGGATTTCTATAGCACATGCACAATGATGCTGTGTGCATTTGGACTGGCTCATAGGCCATGAAGCAGAGAGACTGTACTGTTGTCAAACACTGCTGTCATCTGCTGCTGAAGTTCCAAGTTGAATCAGGGGTCATCAAAACCTGCAGGATACTGCTTTTCAAAAATGGGGTGCAGGCGGGTGTTTAAAAAGCCCCTCTGCACAAAATTGACTTTTCCACAAACTTCTCTTGATCAGGACCATGACTCTGGGAAGCTAAAATGAGGAAAGCGCGAATGACTCTAGTCGCTTCTACCTTAAGGAAGTCATAGAGGTGTTTAAGGACTCCAATGCGCACTTCATCCAGATCTTTTAAGAAGCCATTGAAAATTGGCACCAGATCTGCCGCCGTTAGCTGATCTCCCAAAATAACAGCCAGCTCGTGAATGGAGAAAGCCAGCGTCCGACGCACCTTCCACTACAGTCAACGAAATTAAAAATAACATGAGGTGGTTAAAAGAATTTGCAATTGGCAGCCCAATGCAGCGCTTAACATAGAACAGTGGCTCAAAAAGAAAAACACGCAGACAACACAGCGGTCTTTTTTCCATCCCACCCTCTGTAAAGACAAGCTTGAGCTGACCAGCTCAAATCCTATTGGAGCTCCTTTTTCCTTGACCAGAAAAGCATCCAGGATGAGCAGATTTACTCTCTGCATACGATGGGGAAGAACGCCCCTACTACTTTGGGGGACAGTGCCAATTCCTTTTTGGACTATGGGACGATATAGAATGCAGATACACAGTAAGGAACGGCAAGATGTCAGCTTCTCAAAGCACCTCAGTCCCCAGTTAGCCACCCTAACAGGAACCAGTGGTGTCATCTGTCCCGCCCATCACTTTGGAGTGCTGTTAGACAAGAGCAGACGTCTGTGCGACATCCCTCTCACATCTTATATGCGCGTCTATCAACAATTTCACCCCATCTCAGAAATTAAGCAGGGTCAGCCCTGGTTAACATCTGGACGGGAGACCACAGAGGAAGTCTGGGGTTGTTTCATAGAGGCAGGCAATGGCAAATCACCCCTGTTCTTCTTCTGCCTTGAGAACCCTACAATAGGGGTTCCCCAACACGGTGCCCATGGGAGCCATGGTGCCTGCCAACATCTTTCTTGGTGCCCACTGTTTTTAGAAAGGGGGTAAGGCCAGGTGGGGCACTTGCCCTGCCCAGCAGAGCTTCCGACTCCCCACTGGAGAGCCAACTGACTGGGAAGACTGAATTAACATTATTCCGGTGGCAGATGCCAGCACAGTGTTGGTTTTATCCCGTCTCACTCCTTTCCCCCAGTGTATTATTTAAAACTACCCCTTTTCTCCCCTGCACTTAAGACTTCCTCTGTGCGGTTGGATCTGCCTCCCGTAGGAGCCATTTGGTGGCTGTGCCCACCGCCCTGTGTCAGAATTCCAAAGGTGCCCTACAGGTTCAAAAATGTCAGGGACCCCTGCCCTACAAGATCACCAAAAGTCACCTGTAACTTGACCACACTTTCCATCATAGGGGCCAAAGCGGTCCTGGACTGCTATGCATTTCTACCTGTACATCCGATGCCAAGGTTTCATAGGTGTCTTTCAAGCAATGCCAGTTCTGTCTCCCCAAGGTTAAGGCCACACCGGGAAGACTGTATGCACAGTGTTTCGCTATTTCGGTATCAACCGTCTGTGCTCGAGCAGGGTCCGTCATCGATAAGTACTGGTCCAGTAAAGGCTGAGGTATGATATCCTGAAGACCGAAAAAAAAAACACCCAACCAACCAGTAAATTATTGATAATTGTAAATTAGACACAACAAAGAATGTTATCAGCAATGAAAGGCATCTGTCAGGGCATCCGATCTCCTCTCCAGATGGCAAATGCACACTGGAAACCAGCCAGTATGGGACGGTAACCCCGGGCCAAACTCTATCAGCTTTGTCTTGCGAGACCGCCACTTTATTGTCATAGCACTCAATTGATTAATCAGATGAAAGGGAAGGTCTGGCTGATCAGGAATTACCAAGGAGCATCAGGAATAACAAGTCACATGAATTATTAAATTGTACAGTATGCACACACACACGGGTAACTCAAAGTTTGGTCCTGAGCATACGTGTTGATTTGCACAATTACGTCTGGAACAGAATCTAGTTTAGGGTGCTGTCAGATGTTGTATTCTGCAGACACTATGAACGTGAGCCAGAATTTTTCTTCCCAGGCAGAAAGGAAGTAAGACCTGACCAAGACAAATACCATGTTTGTCTTCACACCTTATATGCCCAAGATGCACTCAAACTGTTTGGACAGGCTGTGCATTGCTTTTTACCCCCAAAGAGAGAGCAGCAAAATAATAATAATAAGAGACTGGATTTATACCCCACCCTTCACTCAGAGTCTCAGAGCGGCTTACAAACTCCTTTCCCTTCCCCTCCCCACAACAAACACCCTGTGAGGTAGGTGGGGCTGAGAGGGCTCTGAGAGAAACTGCTCTTTTTCAAGAACACCTCTGACAGGACTATGGCTTGCCCAAGGTCATCCAGCAGCTGCAAGTGGAGGAGTGGGGAATCAAACCCGGTTCTCCAAGATTAGAGTCCGCGCACTTAACCACTATACCAAATTGGCTCTCAGAGTTAGATCCAGCAACCCATTCTTGCCCAAAGACCCTCCCTTTTCCCATATTGCTTTTGTGCCTGCAGATTCTACAATCCTCAGCATGAACATAAGAGAAGCCAATGCAAGATCAGGCCATTGGCCCATCCAGTCCAACACTCTGTCACAGAGTGGCCAAAAATACCAGGTGCCATCAGGAGGTCCACCTTTTTTGGTAGTCCAAGCCAGCAGAAAAACTGGTTCAATCCAACCTGGAGTGTCAGTGTTCATTCAGGGCGTACCTGAAAGGAAGATTATGATTTTCTCCCCCGGAGCACCATCAAGAAAAATAAGGGTTCATCTTAAACCCATATGCAAATTACAGGTATGGACAATACTAACTATCGCTTTAGTGTATAACCTTTTTTGTCTCACATTCACAGTCATTCTCATTTTGTGTAAATATAGTATGTCTTCATATTAGGTTCAGAAAGTAGGCTTGGATAAGGCCCATGGCGTTATTCATACATGGTGGTATATTTATTTATTTGATTTATTTTTATACACCAAATTCTTCCAGAAGCAAGAAACCAAGGCTGGTTTCCGAACAATGGATTAAACAAAATGTTTCAGGTCTTAGAACAGAACCTCACTGTGCTCTATTAAGAAATATTTGAAACAACCTGTAATTTTGATTTATCTTCTTCAAAGGGTAGATCGTTATCTTCTATTTCTAAAGCCTTGTCAGTCCCATTAAGTAGTTCTACATCCTGTAAAAATGTGCAAGGCGAAACAGTTAAGACTATCTGTAAATAATCTAGAATAACGCATTAAAATACAACACAACTCAAGCAATCAGTATCTCTTTGAGAACTGAATTCAGGCTACTGTGCTAATGCAAGTAATTAAAGTTATTTTAGTCATATAAAGATACAACACAAGCATCCATACCTGACAAATTAAAGCAAATTTTTATGGCTATTGCAAATCTGTTATTCAAGAAAAATAAAACCTAAATGGATTCCTATAAGTCTTCTTTAATCATTTCAAGCCACAGCAAAAAACATTTTTATCTTCCCTCAGCATTGACACTACTGGCTTCATTTCAATCTCAGACTTTAATTCTCTAATACAGAAGATTAATTTAAAGATGCAATGTTCTGAAACAGATAGATTACTTATTAATGCGTTTCTCACTACAATAGTCTCAACTGCCTTTTCATGTCCAATTATGTACCTACTGTATAATGATTCTTCATTCGAAACATTGACAGTGAAAAATTCTAGGCAGCTGCACCCCCCTTACATTGCATTTTTCATTGAATGTGATACCCAGATTTAGTGCTCTGCTTTTGGCCTTATTATACTGGCCTTTCCTGCACTGTTTTATAATTCTAAAATCCACAGCCAGTCTCAACAAAAAAGCCAGATGATAAATGAAGTAACTAAGAAAATACATAAATAAAAATGCTGAGCCTATGGACTTAAGGATTGCACTTTCAGTGACCAACCCATGAAGTCCTGTCTCCTGGGGATTTGCCAGCCCAATCATCTGTTAGGAACAAGACCTTGGTATCAGGCTGGCTTTCAGTGGCTGGGGTTAAGGTGGAGCTTAGGTATAATTGAATAAGACTTATTAGTTACATTTGACTTCTATTTTAAGTACAGGCTCAGTGCCCTGACTTTTCATGGAGGCAGGCGGTCAGTCAAAATAAACAAATGGACTCCTATAGAGGTACAAGATGATTGACATGCAAAAGGTGTCAGCCTGCCCTGAAAACACACACATTTTTTGCCCACTCCAGGAACTCACCACATGTTTCATTATCGTTGGAATGGAGGGGTCAATTGTCTCTCCCTGGGTTGGCAATGAAGACAAGGGGCCTTCATCCCCTGTGCAGTGATCGGGCTCCAAAAGGGATGCCTCTTCCTGGCTGCCGCTATTAACTTCTTCGTCTTGTTTGACCTCACAGTCGTTGACGGAGTCGAGATGAGCAGCTCTGAGGGCAGCAGACAGTACTTGGACCTGAGCTGGTGAGAGGGAACAAGTCCACGGAAGTTACTTTTGCCATACAGCCTCCCCTTTACTAGTTCTAACAATCTATTTCAGAAAGATGTGCACACACAAAAAGAAGAATAAGACCTTAAAAAAAGATTCACATCGTTTGCTTTAAAACTTGGGTTCCCATGTTATTTTACTGCTCTGGAATATGGAAACACAGTATTTTTCTCCCTCACGTACATTCTGTGTTTAATAAGGGGACTGGTTACTAGTTCAGTTCTGTTCTAGCTTCCTGTGCCATCATACTTTTAAAAAATTTTCACCAAAAGGTAAAAGTGAACTGAGGCAAACAAATAAATGTATATTTCTGGTATCAGGGCTTTAACAGTACTCTCCTAAGGAGAGCTACAGTCTTCTGAGGCTAGAACTTTGCTTGGAATTGCTCTGCAACTGAGTGACACAACCATTCAAGTCAATGTCTTTACAAGGATGTAATGCTATTTAGTACTGCACCATGCATGACACAAATCTGGAGAAAACTTTCATTTAACCATACAAAACAGTTATTTTTATGTTGATGAAACAGGTAACAACAAGGAAACATTAACCATTCATGTAATGATTTTCAGCCATACGTTCTAAAGGTTTTGAGTTCCAGGAAAAGATACAAGGGTACAATAACCAAAGCATATGAGACCTATATCAAGAATTCGGCCTCAACTTCAAGCAATAATATAATTTCTTATTATTGCTTGCAATTGAACTCATAGCCATAGTTGGGTTGTTGATCATTTCAGACTGGTAAACACTGTTTTGTATAAAAACTTGATATACAGAATACAGAAATACAGGTTTTTACACTCATACTGCTCCCCTTTGTACATGAGTATGCGCTGCTCATCATCTACTCTCATTTCTTCTCTATCGTTTCACTCATCTGGACCCTTCCGTAGATATCTTCTACCAATGGGTGAAGATTTTTTTGTTTCCCTCTGGTTTCCCTCACTGACCCCTCCTTCCCACCCAAGATTTTAACAGTTTTTTTGTTTTTGTATGTATATTTTAGTTTTGGTTTTAATTGTTTTAATAATGTGTTTTGTTGGTTTTTATGGTTTTTATGATGTGATTTTATTATGTTTGCTTTTAAGCTGTTAGCCGCCTTGGTGGCTCTTATGAGGGCAGAAATGCCGAGTATGAATTTTTTAAACAACATTTTTTTAAAAAATTGCCTTGCAACCTTACATAGGGCTTTACACAAGAATATTTCTCACAAGAAACTGGCTTCACTTGCAAACTAAGTGACTGACCCCTGTTTTCATCTGAAAACTGACTGAGCCTCCCAATCCAGCTTCTATATTATAACAATTTTAAACATTTAATCAGAAAAAAGCACTGTAGAACCCACTACACTGGTTGTTTTGGGGCAGCCCAAGTGTAGCATTACCCCCTCTTGGACACGGCTTCCCACCTCTGGCTGTGACTAGTGTTGTTGATTGTTCTGTTTTGGTTTTCAGCTTCTTACCTTTTGATTTTCTTTTTGTGTGTATTTTACTGGTTTATTGCTTTGGATTGTTAGAATAGTGTTGTGAATGTTTTAAATGCATAAATATTTTTGGCAGGTGAAACAAAGCAAACAGTAGGGTCTAACCTTGGACGTCAGGGTCATCCATGTGCTCCTGCAAACTTTGCAGCACCTTTTTAATTTCACTGCTGGCAACACAGTTGCTACAAAGTGCTTCCGAACAGCTTTCTTCGTGCATCTCCGTTTTGCACTGAAGCAGTTCCAGATCCTGACTTATGTCAGGAAGGGGAGGGCGCCAATATAAGAAAGTATTAAACACGTCTTCTGCAGACTGGACCCTGGAGTTCATTCCCCTGCAATTGCTGACCTGACAGTCTTTCGTATCCTGGGCCACACAAGAGCCAACATTGTCACTCTCAGCCAGTCGAGTCAGATCTATCTCAGAATTAATATGTGCAACTGAGCTTTCTCGTCGTGCAGCTGAATTTTCAGAGCAAGATGTGCAGCTATTAGAAGGTCCTTCTGTCAGTGATTCTGATTTATTCTCCATGGGCTCCTCTGAACTGATAAGGAAATCCTGTTAGTCACAATATTAAAAGAGCAATTCCACAATGAACGCTCTTGGCTAAACATTATAAACATCACAACCTTAGGTAAATTTCAATTGCAATAGTTGTCTTTTTTTTTCTTTTGGAGTCAAATCCTGCTCACGGACACATCATAAAATTAATCAGTTTCACACTAAGTGCCCTTATACGTGAATTATTTTTTTCTGCTAGGAGTCTAGCTGGGTTGAGACTGGGAATGGACTTTCAATTCCAGGTTGCAGAATCCGGGCAACTCCGTCTTCAAATAAAAGCAGTTTCACAGCATAGCCGTGCTTCTCTGCAGCAGAACGGCTAGATTTGAGCCCAGCAGCACCTTAGAGACCAATAAGATTTTTGAGGTTGAGCTTTCAAGGGAGCTTTTCGATGACTTTGAGAGCTCTGACTCTCGGAAGGTCATACCCCAGAACTCTTGTTGGTCCCTAGGGCACTATTAGACTTGAATCCAGCAAACAGAAACAGAGCCTCCAGATTCCGCTGTTGTCCTTTTTTCCCTCTGCCTTCATGACAGTAGGGAAGAACTTCTATTCTTGCCCCTGTGAGGGCCAAGTCACAAATGAACACCTTGACTTGAGCTTATTATTTCTAAGTTGTCCTTCTCACACAGACCAATTACTGGAGACCACTGGGGTAAACACTAAGCAACCAGAAAAATTAGGACATAATGCAATCAGCCCTGTAGCTGAACTGTGCCAATTTCTGCAACGTGCTAATGAAGGACATGCATTCAGATTTACTGATTTTGATCAGGTATCTCCAAGGTCAAATCACCGTACCTGCATGGCATGGCATTTATATTGTTGCCTGTTGGGTGGGGGCTGGAAGGCCGGATGCTGAGAGTCCCATCTTCCCGAATGTAAAGACCAGCACTGGAAGGGTTTGCAAAAGTAGAAATAAATGGCCCAAGGGATTGGAAAGCAGCTTGGCGAACCTAGAATATTAGACAAAAATAAAAAGACACAATGGAGCCATCGTTCTGTGTGCTATGCATTCACAAGCCAAAGTTCACTTCGTTAATTTGAATATATTTCAAAAGGCAATCAGCTCCTTATATGATACTAACCAGGAAACTAAAAACTTCCAGGAGCAAAGGTTATTAAAACACAATATTATTCATGCAACAAAAGAAATTCTATATATAATTTTATTGCACAATCGAACACAGTTTTAAATGTTTTGTGAAGTTGGACCATATATCAAGTAGATTTACAGCATATCTCAACATCACATCAGTGGAGATAACATATTATTTTGTATTATACAAACCTTACAGTTAGGAACATAAGAAGAGTCCTGCTGGATCAGACCTCTAGTCCAGCATCCTGTCTCATGCAGTGGCCAAACAGTTCCTCTGGACAGCGAACAACCGGGTATAGAGGCAGAGGCCTTCCCCTGATGTTGTGCCTCCTAGCTACAGGATTCAGAGGATTAGTGCCTCTCAATGTGGAGGTTCCCCTCAGTCACCAGGGCTAGTAGCTGTTGATAGACTTTTCCTCCATGAATCTCTCTAATCCCCTTTTAAGGCTGTTTATTCCTGTGGCCATCACTACACCCTCTGGCAGTGAATCCCGCATTGTAATCACTCTCTGTGTAAAGAACTATTGCCTTTTGTCTGCCCTGACCTACTGCCCATCAGCTTGATTGGATGCCCTTGAGTTCTAGTATTTTGAAAGAGGGAGAAAAATTTCTTCTTGCCAGCTCTCTCTAGTCCATGCATAATTTTTGCTTTCCCGGAAAAACGTTTTCCATATATGTATATCTGACACGTGAAGTAAGGCCAGCACTGCTACTGTTCCCTTCAACTCAGTGCCTCTATACCTGGCAACAGGTACTCAGAGCTGCCAGTCTATTTGGCACTGGGTGCCCTGGCCCAATACACCAGGAGGATATACATATGCAAACCAGGTGCTGAACACAGTGATCCAGCAGCATAGCCATCTTTTTCAAACAAGAGCTCAGTCCAGAGGGGGATCTGCACAGAGAAACCAGCTTTTAAAAGCTGTTTTCCATTACTGGACCACGGCGCTAGAATTCATCCCTGCTATTAAGCTTTGGTCTGAGGCAAAAATTTGTTAGTCAGTCAGAGTCTTCGGACAGTACTAGCTACACTGCTTGCAAGGAGAGAATGGTTCAACTCAACTGCTCATAAACTGAAGCATCTGCACATAAGAAGAACGGTGTTTGCACAAATGCAATCTCCTTCAGTCCTTAGTATATGAACAGTACTTTCAAGTCAAACTTATTTTATGACATTAAGAGAAAGACTTAGCATAGGGTCCTCAAGAGCTGACAGTGCTCTTGGTAGAACTAAGGAGTGGCCCATTTTCCATCAGAGCTGTCTCTTCTCTACTGGAGTGAAAAGATCTTATACCTTTTCACATGGCAAAAGATGGAATAAGATCTAGTTTGAAAGCTGATCATAACTATCACTTGAAGACAACTGTTTTATGTAAGCTTCCTCTCTCACAATAATTATTTCCTATTCCAGGTAGATGATATGCGGTGACATTTTTAATAGTTCTCATTTTACCTGTTCAGAGTTGACAAAGTGTGTTCTTCTTTTCTCAAAAAAAAGTCAGCAAAGAACTGCCATGCAAAGAATCCACTTCCTACTTACCCATCTGCAAGGGTCACTGATGAGGCTGATAAAAAGGGGAGACAGCTTGCTCCTCCGGATTTCAGGTGACGTTGTGTATGAGACAGCCATAAAGCATTCAGCACAAGCCTTCCTCATACCCCAAACGCTATCAGAGCAAAGCTCAAAAAACTTAGGAATCTGCCAAAATAAAGAAATAGCACATCAGTTCTAAAATTGTGCGTGGGTGTGTGTGTGTTAAGTGCCGCCAAGCCACTTCTGAAAAGTGGCCTACCATTGCCTTGCTCACAATTTGCAAACTGAAGGCCTTTGTGACTTCCTTCATTGAGTCCATCCATCTCATGTTGGGTCTCCCTCTTTTCCTGCTGCCTCCAACTTTTCCTAGCATTATTGTCTTTTCCAGTGATTCTTGTTTTCTCACAATGTGACCAAAGCACAATGCCTCAGTTTAGTCATTTTAGCTTCTAGGGAGAGTTCAGGCTTGGCTTCATCTAGAACCCACTTATTAGGGTTTTTTGGCGATCCAGTTCTAAAACAGCCTCTTTGTTACTGATTCGGACTGCGGTGCTTAATGCATTTACTTTACTTTTTAAAAATTATTGAACGACTGGGGTGAAAGCTAGCTTTCTGAAGCCCCCTGCAGACTAGCGCTTGTTAGCAAAGAAGAAGGGCAAATGAATCCAAGTGACATTAGCAGAGAAATCTAAAATACACCCCCGTGTCATGTTGATCTCAGTGACGCTGTGGCTACAGACACTAGGTGCACGCCACACTTGTAAGCAAATAGACATGTCACCCAAGCTGTCTGTCAATCTGATTTACTTCAGACTCGGGATGAGAAGGTGAGAGTAGGGCCAGATTACTTCCAAAATATTCGTGCCCTTTCAGCAAGGCTTAAAGAAGGAATGCTGACGTGAAGGATTACCCTTCCAAAATAAAGTTGTCAACTGCAGCCACCACCTTAGCGAGCTAAAGAACAAACATGGCCAGGAGAGGCGGTATGTGCCTAGGGCAGACACTATCAAACAAATGCAGACATTATTGAACTCTTCCATTCTTAGAGGCTCAGCGTAACTCACTTCTGTCTCTCCTGGCCAAAGCATGCATGTAAGTGCAGTTTCCTTCTTCACTAAGGTACCAGCTTGCAGACAGAGGAAAAAATAAAAGCTCATGCCTTTGGAATCTGCCGGGATCGAAGGCTATGCAGAAGGCTATGTCAGCAGGAGACTGCTCCCATGTTGGCTTAATCCCCTCCTGAGCCAGGATTCCTGCCTGCATTCTAAGCATGGCTGCAAATTATTTTGTGAACTTTTATTTGACACAGAGGCAAAACAGAGGAAGCCCTGATTGCAACTTGCTGAATTGTACATATTTAAATGTCTCCCTGCCCTTTCCACAGATCCTTCCCCCCTCCAAATCTTTTTCTCTCTATTTTCTCTCTGTCGGCTGTCCATCTATTACATTTTAAATTGATCCCGCCCTTCCTCCAAGAAGCTTGGGGCATGTGAACACGTGAAGCTGCCTTGCACTGACTTAGATCATTGGTCTATCAAGATCAGTCTTCTCTACTCTGATTGGTAGCAGCGCTCCAGTATCCTGGATAGAGATTTTTCATATCACCTACAAGAACATGTGACGCTATCTTACACTGAATCAGACCTGCAATCCATCAAAGTCAGTACTGAGAGCAACAGCAGCTCTCCAGGGTCCAGATTCTTTAATTGGAGATGCCAGGGCTTGAACCTGGGACTTTCTACATGCCAAGCAGATGCTCTGTCACTGAGCTGCAGTCCCTCTCCTAACCTACCTCCTCATCTTTTTAACTAGAGATGCCCGGGACTTTCAGCCTGCCAGACACATGATCTCAGCTGCACCCACTCCCTATACGTTTACACCCCTCTCCCTCAGTCCATCCACGCAACAATCTCGTGAGGCATGTAATGCTGACAGAAAACAACTGGCCCAAGGTCACCCAGTAAGCTTCATAGTAGAGTGAGGATTTGAAATCAGGTCTCTCCAATCACAGTCTGACACTCTAACTGCTACACCACAGCGTCTCTCTTTTCCCAAGTTCTTCAGCAATCTGCAACCTGAACAAAGGAACCCGCTTAGAATGTTGTGATAGCTTTCAGCTGGACTGCAGGGGTGTGTCCCCCCCCAAAACTCCTTTGCTAACAGGAATATCTTGTCTCACGGAATGATTTCATGGATCCCAAACTGATCAAACAAAGAGGATCTGATTTTCACTGTGATAAATACTGAAGCTTATTTCATTAGTTAAGTGATGGGAGGAGGAATCTCAATATACCTTGCTGAGATCTGCAGCTGTTTTTGTTTCCTCGCCTTTCTTGAGTAATGCAGAGAAGCGCTCTCTCTCTCTCTCTCTCATATATATATATATATATATATATATATATATATATATATATATATATATATATGGCAATGTATCATGGCAACCATGGGAAAACATTCCCTTACATTTTAAAATAACAGCAGTCCTCCAGCTGCAGTTCTCTGTTTGCCACTTATGGGAAAAGGGCGGGACTCAAGCAAGAAATTTTTAATACAAGATTTCTTTTGATATCAGTAGATGATTCAGTTCCTTAACAAAAGGTGGTGGAAGAAAGAGACACTGTTCAGATATATGACTCTAGTTCTGACAGAAGAGTGAAATACTAAGTGTACATTCCATGGCGGGGGGCAGAAGCTTACAAGGCAAACCCAGAGCTCCTTGTCGAAAAAGTCCTCCCTATTTATTCCAGGGAAGAGGACCATTGTGCACATAATCTAGGAATTATGGGGGTTTTTTAATGCTTTTTCCTCCTCTGTATTAATATACAGTCCCCTGCAACAATGTTAACTCTAAGATTGGGGGGGGGGTGTTTCTCAGACTTTTAACATACCAAGCTCTTCTCTGTGGCCTCTTGCCCAACAGCATTGCAGATATCGCCAAAATTTGCTGCACAAACCTGCAATAAGGAAAAAAAATATTGCCTTTTTAAAATTTCAAATTACGTATCATGCTTTACCTTACGGACACCATCACAGCTCCTCAAGAAATAAGATTTTCTCCCATCTTCATTAGACGGAGAGGACTGATTGTTCGCATGGCCAGAGGAAAAATACTGCACTTCCTGTCTATGATTTTTATTAAACCATATAACAGTCTGCAGGAGCTACCATCCTAATATTATAATGCACAGCAACTTCTGCTCAGTGTATTGTAAATAAGACAGGACTGAATAGGAATACAGCCAGGATCATCTCTCTCTTTTATTTATTCATTGGTGGGGGAGTATTTTTTAGTATTTTTCATACGTGCATGTATGAGTGTGTGCGCACCTGGAAGTCTAGGTGACCTCTGGTGACTGACTCCTACTGGGGGCCTGGAGGATATTCAGAGAGGTGGCTGAATAAAGCCTGCCCCCGCCTCCTGACTGCTGGTATTCCAAGGAGGTCATCCATCCAAGTACTTGCCAGAGTTGGCCCTGCTTAGCTTCCGATGATCACAGAACTGGGGAAGAAGCAAGCACTACAGCCATTATTCAGCAAAGCACTCAAATTCATGATAAACTTTCAAGTATACACTCAAGTACTATGTTAAACTGTGGACTATTTTAAACTAAAGCCAGTGCCACTTATCACCTACACTAGTGGTGTGCATTCGGGTTTACACAAACCGAAAATATACCCGAAAAACACCTTATCTGTAATTTTCAGATATATTTTGGCATCCCAAATGTATCCAGGATTTTTCGGGAGAACTGGGAAAAAATCCCTTCAGGAATTACTGGCTCCCGCTATTCAGCTTATTTTGGGCTTTCTTCTACAGTCCCTTTAAACAAGGGATGTTTAAAGTGACGGCAGAAGAAAGCCCGCAAAACAGCCAAAGGGGGGCACTCTCCCCACTGACTCACCTGGGGCTCTTTTGGGCTGTTTGACCGAACTGTTTAAACTTGAGCTGCCCAGCAGAGCCCCAGGCTAGCTTGCAGGGACAGTTCTCCCTGCTGGATTGGCTCCCTGGCAGGCTCTGTTGGGCAGACTGGTTTAAGCCAAGCTGCCCAGCAGAGCCCCAGCCCAGAGTTCTCCCCATAGGATCAGCTCCTTTGTGAGCTCTCTCAGGCAGTCTAGTTTAAAGGGGCCATCCAAAATAGCCCCTCTCAGCTATTTTTTTGTAGCTTTGCCATTACTTTTTTCCTTTATATTTGTCAGTCTGGGTCTACTGAACCCGGAAAAATTCAGGACTGCCGAAAAATCCCGAATCCGAATACTTTATTGGCATTGGGATCTGGGTTTTTCCAGGAATCCCGAAAATTTTTCAGGTCCAATAGACCCAAACTGAAAAAGAGAGGGGGGAAAAAATTGCACACGCCTAACCTATGCTCCAGGACAGCTATCTTATGGCTAAAATAGTTTTAAAATCATAATTTTAACAGGTATTTTATTTACTTCAGCCCTTTTCCCCCAATGGGGACCCAAACCAGTTAATGTTGTTCTCCTCTCCTCCATTTATCCTCATAACAACCCAAGATCACTCAGCAAGCTTTCAAAGCAGGGCGGGGATAGGAACATAAGAGAAGCCATGTTGGATCAGGCCAAGTGGCCCATCCAGTCCAACACTCTGTCACACAGTGGCCCAAACCAAGGTGCCATCAAAAGGTCCACCAGCTGCGCCAGAACTCCTGAAGCTCTCCCGCTGTTGCCCCCCAAGCACCAAGAATACAGAGCATCACTGCCCCAGATACAGTGTTCCACCTATACCTTGTGTGGCTAACAGCTACTGATGGACCTCTGCTCCATATGTTTATCCAGTCCCCTCTTGAAGCTGCCTGAGCCTCTGGGCCTTCCAGATTCTGTTCTGACATTACAACCACTACACCACACTGGCTCATTGTAGGTATGCTCCAGTGTAGGTGGAACACAACACAAATCTGTCTCTGTGCTGTTTCAATTCTCTACAATGGCAGAGAGAAAACAGAGGAATGAGGTATGGTCGCTCACTTCCTCATGTGATCTGAAGGCAAACAAAACTGCTGAAGGCAAGCGGGGAGCCTTGCATTCGGACACTCTTTGTCATCTTCTGCGGCTAGCCTGCACATGCGTAATTCGGGGGGGGGGGGGCGGGGGTAGCACCCATGAGGGGCCCAGGGACTATAAAGATGAACTAACCTTACGGACTTGAAAAAGTTTCCCATCGCCACAGAGCTCACAGAATCGGGGAAGAAGCAAGCATTCAACTGTTGACTTGTTCACCATAGAAGCCATTTTGCAGATTATCTATTAAGAAGAGGAAAAAAGATCTTTGTTTTATTATTTCCATGTAAAATTATTTCCCCTTAGATTCAGCAACTCTGCTGAAAGTGTCACAAAATATGTTGTCACAAAATGTTGCTTGTTTAAAAGAACTTATTATGGCTCAGGGAATAATAGATGTGGTTAGGAAAATGAAAAGTAGTAAGTCTCTGGGTTCCAATGGTTTCCATTCAGCATACTATATACAGTACTTGAAGAGCTCCTTATGGATCTGTTTCTTAAAATGTTAAACAGCTGCCTGCAGAGTCATTCCGTTCCAAAATCATGGAATGAAGATCATAGCACACTGATTCTTTAAGAAAGGAAATAACTTATCCTTCTTTAGTTCCTTTTGGACCATTTTATTGTTTAAATTATGGCTATATATTTTAACAGAAATCTGAGGAAAACAATGTTAATCCAGATCAAACAGGGTTTCTAAAAGACTGGGGGGAAAAAAGACTATACTCAGCCCCTGATATTCTCTTTCAAAGTAACCAGATCACTAATTATTTTCATACGCAGTAGAGCAGTCACAAATCTAAGAGATTTCAGAGCTATTACTGAGATTATTATGAGAATAATGGATATTGTTAATTCTCAAGAATACTTTGGTGTTTATTTTCTGTGGTATCTGCAGTCAGGCAAGTACAAAATCTCTTCCCATAGCTGGATAACTGGTAGCAGATTTTTGGAAAATCATCCTCTTTTAAGACATTATTTGCTAAACAGTGTTAGCAATATAGATATGTTGAAAAATTCTAGTTAAATTTAAACCATCAAGGCTCACAGATAGTGGGAAGGTTTTAGAACATGTGGGTATAGTGTTGAATGTTGAGAACAGAAAGACTAGCTAACGTTTAACTTTTTTGAACTGACAAATCATAGACGGTAGATAATTTTGAACACCAGAATATTTTCGAACAACAAAAATAACTCCAACTAACCAAAGGATTTCTTAAAGTTTCTACCTTCTTCAATCTCAACGTACTCTGCCCTCCCTGTCAACGTTACAATTTTGTTATTTATTTGGGTTGAAATGTGGGTTTGGGGTTGTGTTGTTGTTGTTTTTAAGATCTCTGTTGCAATCTCTGTGTGAAGAATAATATCATAAGCTACTCTGAGTCCACAAGTGAGTGGAGAAAGGCAGGTTAAAAAAGTATCCACTTGTAAAAATAGCTAGAGAAATGTGGTGTACTACAATGGAATTTTGTATATGAGACTCTGTCCCATTAAGAAGAGTTGTTAGACATTGAATTGTTTCACTCTACTCAGAAGAAGTCGTTCATCGAAACGGCTCCACATTCCGGAGACCGCCGTCAGACTTCACACTTTGTATTTCTGTTATATATTGTATATAATATTCATAAATTTTAATTTTTCAGTATCACAGTTCCTTTTTGCTTCGTATTAACTAAAAAAGTATCCTAAACAAGTATCTAGGAGGGAAGGTGGCCTGATCTCCTTGGATCTCAGTACTTGGAAGGGAGACAGCCAAGGAAGGTTCTGCAGCGGTAGGTGATGGCAAACCACCCCTGCATCTCACTTGCCTTGAAAGTCCCCTGCTGGGTCGCCATAAGTCGCTGAGACTTGACAGCACTTTACACATACAAATAAATAACTAATACCTCAAAGCACTCAGTTTGGAATGTTTCCGCATACCAGTGAAAGCTCTGCCCAGCAAAAAAGTTGGATGGTCAAAATAAAGGCATGTCCATATACTCTCCATTAGAATTTCATGACACCAACAGTTCAGCATGGTGTTTCCTTGGGTCCTGCCCTTTGATATGGAAGGTAAAAGATGTGTATATATGTGTGTGCGTATACACACAAAGACACGCAGCTGAGCACTCCCCTGAGTTTGCAGAAACCTTCCTCTTGTTTGTCGGTGGCCCTGTTGGCGTTGCTATAGTAATTGGCACTGTCCAGAGATAATGATGTTATATAACTCCTATGTCATCTTCTAATTTCAGCAAGATTCTGTGGCATTTAGACAATAACCCTTTGCTTTTTATAGATCCTTTACGGTTTTCTTGAAAAGGTGTTAATTCTGTGCACATATTCCTAGCACCTCATCTTTCCTCTTGGCTCAAGGGGACTTACAGGTAATAATTAAACATTACAGATTAAAACCAAATAAAATAAACCCTCCAAATACCTCCCTTCCCCCATAAAAGATGCCTGCTGTTCAAGGCCCATCAAAAAACCTGGCAAACAGACAAGATCTCTAACAAGGTAGCTTCCCCCACTTCTTCAGGGGGCCTGTTCTGGACTGTGGGAACCACCGTGGAAAAGGGCCAGGCTCTAGTCGATGCTAAGTGGGGGACCGGTCAACAGGTGGTAGCTTGAACACCACAGTTGGTCTGCTGGAACATATCAGAGATGACAGCCCTCTCACCTCTCAAAAAGTGACAAAGAAGGACTTCTATCAATGTTTGAGTTCTTAACATTTTAAAATCAAGAACAGTGGACTTTTTTTGCTCATGTCTTAAGGATCAGACTGTTTTCAATTTTTTTAAAAGCCTCCTATGATCCAAGACCGCAGGAGGAAAAAAGAACCAGACAAGTATCCCAATTCTATCACAATACTATTAAGTTGCCAATACCACAAGGTGTTCACTCAAATATGGTAAGGATAAATTGTGATGTTTATACAGAAGTCATACAAAGCACAGAGCTATTAAAAACAAAATCTTACTACTCAAACAAGCTCTGGAGAATATTATACAATTCCTTTTTCATAATGGAATTATCGGTCCCTGCAAAAGACATCTGGTGTTCAGATGTCACATTGGAAGCTGGCCTAAGCAACTCCCAACCAAGAGACTGTAGTCTGGCCGGTAAAGTCATTTTATGGGTGAAGTATCAGGCACCCATGTTGAAAGGGAATTATACACCCATCCCATTCTGTGGAAACACAACTGATTTTTTTTGTAAATGAACTGGCACACACGAAATATTCGGGAATTAAGCCATTTCATAACTCATATTTTTACTTTTAAAAGTTCACAAAAAGAAATGGGACTATTTTCTGTAGCCTACTAGACATAGTGGTGGGGAAAAATAGGGGAGCACTAATAAGACAAGTTTTCAAATATTTTAATGGTGGGACATAAAGTGTTTTCAAACCAAAGTGGATTGTGTGTGTCTATTTGGAGGGATCAGACCTAAATTTTATTTTCCTTCTGGAGTTTAAGTCCTCTAGCAGCTGGAAAATAAATATTCTTTCCATATTTTGACCTTTTCCCCCAAACAGTTATGTCACAGGTCCATAATGGTCTATTCCTATTCATATCTGACAAAGGGAGCTTTGACTCTCAAAAGCTCATACCCTGAAAATCTTGATGGTCTCTAAGGTGCTCCTGGACTCACACCTAAATAGTCGATAGTGTTTGTAACTGAGCTTGAATAGAATAATGACGATATATAAAGTTAGCAAAGCTTCTCTCTTATTTGGAAGTATATACCACCTACTTTAGAATCAGCAGGAAACAGCTTAACATGTAGTGTTTTGTAGTCCAAAACACAACCAAAGAACTAAATTCTAGGGAAATTTATGGTTATTTTTTGTAAAGGCAGTCTATTCTGTATTTCCATACACACACACATTATACACACACACACATTTATTTTTCCAATTTATACCCCATCTTCCCCGCCAAAGCAAGCCCACATATATATATATATAAACACACACACACATATATATATCTGAAGAAGAAGAGAGAAGAGATTGGATTTCTACCCCGTCCTTCACTACCCGAAGGAGTCTCAGGGCGGCTTACAATCTCCTTTCCCTTCCCTTCCCCACAGCAGTCACCCTGTGAGGTAGGTGGGGCTGAGAGAGCTCTCTAGAGAACTGTTCTTGAGAGAACAGCTCTGAAATTATTTGAAACTGACCCAAGGTCATGCCGGCAGCTGCATGTGGAGGAGTGGGGAATCAAACTTGGTTCTCCTAGATTAGAGTCTTGCGCTCCTAACCACGACACCAAACGGGCTCTCCATATATATTGTTCTCAAATCAGAGTTTTAAAAAGAACTAAACTAGTTGTTAAGTCAAGAGATAATTATCTAACAATATATTTTATTATTATTTAACTAAATGTAGCCACAGGGGTCTGCTAGTTTGATCATGGGAAAGGGATGAGTGCAGGAGATTATTAACTGTTTCTTCCCACACCATTTTCTTAAATAAAGCCTCCCCAGGTAGTTGGGAAGAAATGCAGGCCTTTCTATCACGCCTGTTTTCTTCTCTCACAAATTAAATGGCTGGAGGGGGGAAGTATTTGCATCATGATGCACAGAGGGTTGATCATAGATCTTCAGAGACTTTATAATTTGTTAACACATTTCAATCAGCTTTCAAAACAACTTTGTGTGATCAACAGCATTCCAAGATTTGTCTTTTTTTCAAATGGTAAGAAAACAGGATTTAGAAAATAGGATTTAGGAAGGTCAACTTCAAGCTACTGCAGCCTCAACAGCAGCAATTCACAGCAGCGGGTCGTGACCCATTTGTAAGTCAAAGGAGCTTTGCATGGACAGCCTGGCAGATGAACAGCCTGTGTTAGACGTAATGTAGCCGAAAACAGCTGACTGAGGACTGCCAGGAAGAGAGATCAATATATCCTGAGACACATATTTTGTTGGCAAATCCTTTAGGGAAGCTGTTTGGAAACAAATTCTCTGAATTACTGTCTCTATTCATGAACAAGTCTTGAAAAGGCCTTATGAACTGTGATAATTTAAATTAATACAGAATAATGCCTTTAATGGCGAAAGGCTTACCTAACCGGGGTGGTGGTGTGTGTGCTCACAGGCAACATAATTATATCTGGCGACATGCTGACATCACTCCCTGTGCACCCAGAAGTGGCATTTGGACAAGACTCTAATAAACTCTTATTGATCAACCATAGAGTTTTGCTCAAATGCCAGAGCATGTCTGGCATCCTTCGACAATGCGCTGTCACTTCTGGGCACGCAGGGAGTGACCTCACTACTTTGTGACACTCCCAACAGCCTCCCCGCAGTTTCCCATGATTCCCCTCCTGCCAACCAGCTGAGCAGCTACCAGGAAGTGCCTGCTAGTAGTGGGAGACATACACACCCTGCCCCAAGCGGAGGCTTGGTAAGCCTACCTCATAGAAACCTCTGAAATAAACTGCCTTGCTAGTGACGCAGCATACCAACCCGAGTTTTTCTATGACATAAGCTCACCCATCAGGAAAGTACAGGGTGATTATATATCTGCCTCACAGCATCTGCCAGGCAATCCTGAACAGAGTTACACCATTCTAAGTCCGTTGACTCTTCTTAAGATTGCACTGTAAAATTACCTCATCGCCTTTGGATTATAAAAGCAGAGAGGGAAGACAAGAATGCAAGAACCAACAGCAGGAAACAGGGAGTGTTCCAGAAACACATGCCACAGATACATCTCCACAAGTTTTATACTTAGGAGCCTTAAGCAAATCATGACATATTACTGAGGAATGTGCTGGGGGATGAAGAAAGACTGTCCAGGTGATGGCTCTGCAGACTGGACCAAGAAACAGCCAACAGCTGTGAAAAGCAGGCTGCTGGGGATTCTGCAGTATTGCTGGAGTAGATTAGTTAAGGCCTGGGAAACTGGGCGGGGGTGGGTGCACACGACAGTCTAACGAAATTTTCTCTCCTTAAAACTCATCAGTGTTGGAGCGTCTCACATGACCGGCTGGATGCTTGAGTGCTAAACCAGAAACAGAAGAATAAATAGTTTGTGACCGGAAAGTGCAGTTTAGCTTTGGGGTTCTCACAGGAAGTTGCTCTTTCCCTTGTATGGATTGCACCGGCTATATTCAGCCTTTAATTTCTCTCATCTGCAGCGCAAAGGAGAAGGAAGTCAGCACAGCCCCACCAATGTGGTTTATGCCAGTTGAAGCCACTGAACAAGCACACCTGGACCTGAGAGCCCCGTAAAGGACACCCATTAGAGTCACTCGGATCCCTTCCTTTGCCTCTGCACGCCAACTTTTTGGGGGTTTTGTTTTTTTTAAATGGTGACTACTGGGCAACAAGCCAGTAGTACCAAAGGTGTAATTAAACTAGTGAAATTTTACAATATTTAACTCTGTAAAAGATACTAGATATAAAAAAACCACCTATTCTTAAAAAAAAAAAATCAAACCAAAAACAACTGCTACTTAATATGTTGTTTGCTACTTACATTGACAGCTTCCACCTTGTATTCATCATCACTCTCCGGAGCTGACAGGTCCAACAGGATCGGGCATACTTTATGTTCAATATCGCTTTGAGAAACGAGCCCTTGTTCCAGCAGTATCACCAGAGATTCCTGGCTGGCTTTTCTAACCTATTGACGACCAAAGAAGAAAATGACAGCTACGCTGGACTGTCCCAGTTCAAACAAGTACAAGAGTGGTACCAATGAAAACTCAAACGAATTCCTGTCCTCCTACTGAACTGCAGATGGTAGATATTTCAGTAACCCATCATTCTGCAACATTTCAAGAACAAACGTAAGATGGGATGGGGGGAGGCAGTTACAGACACATTCAGTCACAGACTTCAAAACTGGCATATTTCCTTATACAGATTTGACCTGGCCAATACCAGCCTGGGTCCATCCTCAATACCTGTTTGTGCCTGAGTTAGCCTAGAGAACAATTAAGGTACCAGTCCAGTCCAAAGCTTTGGACCACGGTGCACTCACGAAACTATGTGCAAGCAACAATATCTTCATGAATTTCAATGGCAAGGGTAGCTCAGGGTGCAAAGCTTGTGATCTGTTCCCCACCTGTTCACCCTGAGGTTATCATGGAGAAAAATCTGTATTTAGAAGTAAAATAATCTGATAGTTCCTCCCCCACCTTTTTCTGACAAATTATATGCTGCAAATGACTAATGCGAGTATGTGTACGGTATTAAACAACCCTGTGTGGAATAATGGCTTTCCAGGGCTTCACTGAAAGGCAACACATTACCCCTGACACCTAACAGGGAAGCTTCTTGTGCAGAGAAGCTCCATTCACACACTGGAGCTACTAATTGAGATTGTACACTAGCTGGAAAGGCAACACTACAAATGGGCCCTCTGGCTATTTCAAGATAATCTCCAAACCCACTTCCACCTCATAGTCTTATAACAAAACATGTAATAAACTGGATGCAAAAGTAAGACCCCTCCGCTAAGTTAAGAGCTCCTGACATGCTACTATGTAATTTTAAACATGATAATATAACCAGCGATGTTACTATTCATTTAGGTGGGCTGAGCAGAATCTAATGCAAGCACAAAAGAGTAGAAGCTTCTCCTGCCAGTGTGGTGTAGTGGTTAAGAGCAGCAGACTCTTAATATGGAGAACCAGGTTTGATTCCCCACTCCTCTTCCACTTGAAGCCACTGGGTGACCTTGGGTCAGTCACAGCTCGCCCAGAACTCTCTCAGCCCCACTTACCTCACAGGCTGTCTGTTGTGAGGAGAGGAAGGGAATTGTAAGCTGCTCAGAGACTCCTTCAGGTAGTGAACAGCGAGGTATAAAACCAACTCTTCTTCTTGGGGAGAAGATTCTCAGCTGACCTGAACTCATGCACAATAGAGGAGTGCCTAGCTGCTTCCTCTGCTCTCTCTGATTGCCACATCTGTGGCAGTTAGAAGCAAAAGGGACAGGTGGCCTTTAGACCTGAACTAGATCCAGACAAAGTGAACTGAACCTTTTAGCTGTCAGCCCTCCCACTGATGACTCCAACAATGGACTGGAACTCAGTCTCAGCAAAAAATAAATTTCACCGCAAAACTATGTGAACACAAAATAAATCTGGCTAACAATATATACTTTTGTTACTGTCCATGGGGTTTTCTTGGCAAAGATACTGGAGTGGGTTGCCATTTCCTTCTCCAGGGGAATACTAAACTTCAGCGGACAGTGGAAGACAGGAGGGCCTGGTGTGATCTGGTCCATGGGGTCGCAAAGAGTCGGACTCGACTGTGCGACTGAACAACAACAACAACAATATATACTACATTCCACAGTCTCAAAGAACGGATCTTAATCATAACAGAACTATACAGTCAATACAGAAATCCCTACCTGGTTGTTTGGATCTGTGAGGTATCTCACCACAATAGGCATAAGATATTCTGAAAAGGCTGTAGGAAAGTTTGGTCTGCTCTCTTGTAGAAAAATGGCAATGGGTGGTATCTGTTCCATTAGTTCTGTCCGTACAGTAGGTTCTGGGGATTATTTTTTTTTAAAAAAGGTGAAACAGCTTTAATCAAAGTAACAACACAAAATACAGGGTTTCAATAAAGAACATCTCATGTTGCGAAACCATAGAAAAATCAGGTAAGTAAACACGTTTCTGAAAATGTTCCATATTTTTTAGGATATCATTACTTAAGCACAGCAAAATATCATTTTCTGCAACAAAAGTCTAACTGAAACTTATTTTCACATAGGGGAGCTGGATATATTTGGCAAGCAGACCCGTGCAAATGTCCAAATCAAAATGATTTTCTGGGCACACACAGATGGGCAATGCAGACCTGCTCCACCAACTCCTCCGAAGAACTTTTTTGATAAAATCCGGTGTTTGTGGATAGTTAGGCCGGTGTAACGGAAAGATGAACAGCAGAGAAGCCAAACTGATACTGGCTGAATAGCTGGGCTGCACGGGGCAAGGCAGTGAGTTCTGACCATTCAGACTGGAGGGGAGAAGAGAAACTGGAAATCTCTGCTCTATTGGATTTATAAGAAGTCTAACATTAACGAAGGTAGCACTTCTGACCCTGCAACTAATTTTATATTGAAATACCCATTTCAGATCTTTACAAAAGAGTTCTTATTCATCTCTTGAAGAAGTAAAACTTTATTATCTTTATCACCCCAGAAAGCCTTTTGGGACAAAAGGGCAAACATATGACTTTTCCTCACCTACTTTATAATACAAATTAACACTTGTTAAAACTGAAAATCTCACCTGTATCTTCTGACAGCCTGACCACTATTGCCATTACCGTCAAGTAATCTTCGTCATTATGACTGAAATCTCGAAAGACATCAAGTAGACCTCTGGCAATGATTTGCCTGTAACCAAAAAAGGATAATTTAAACATATTCTTTCTGGGTTTTATTTTTTAAAGTTAATTCAGACACTGTGAGCAAGATAAAACACAGTACAATCTGATTTAGTTGAAGAGGTGGGGAATTTGAGATGTCTGCATAATCAAGACTGTTACATTTCTATTTGTGCCCCATACTTGTAGCTTGGGGAATTAGCAAAAGTCCCACTGCATAAACTTTGCTCCTCACTTTTCCCTTTTCAGAAAGATATAAAGGCCTTTTTTTATATGCTGACATACTCAAGAGAAGTTATAATGATGTCTTAAAGACATGTCAAGATGAAAACTTAATGTATCTACAACTCTATCTCTGGTTATGCTCCAGAAGCACTTGAGAAGACATGGAATTATGCAGATAAGCATGCTGTACAGAGGAGTAGTGCAGATACTCATTCTGTATAAAAGAAGATGAATGTGCAAGGGACTCACATGCACCAATTTTACCCTTGATTTCTAGAATGTTCTTAACCATGGTTCGCCATGATGTCCGGATCAGGTAATACACAATATGGCTTGGAGATTGTCTCCAACTATCGTTGGCCTGATTTGGCAAATTCAGGCTAGAGCAACCCAGAAATGGAACAGGCAGTGTGTAAGCAAGAGGGAAGCGGGAAGCACGTGAACCCACAGAATATTTCCTGTCCTCCAAACCATACTTTGAACTGATCTCACTATTAGATATGAAGCTAACAGCACTAGAGCAAAGAGGGAAGGATTATTCCGCTCTCACATCAGCTCGGTCATCCCTTGTTCAATCGCTACATCAGCGCTGCATGTCTGGGAGCCAGTTCAATGTGGAGTCATTTGGTTCTCAGCCATCAGCACACTGAGGGCGGCAATATGGCTGCCTCTGTGATGCTAGCAAGAAACCCCTTTGCCCTTAATGTCTCCAGCAGTGGAGTCAACGGCAGCAGTGGTTTGAGTGTTCGTGTGGTGGTGGTGATGATGTGGACATCCTTCTTCCCTACCTCTAAGTTCTGCACCTTTCATATTAGCAGCTACACCTACCACCATGCCGTAAGCAAAGGACTGGTCTGCTAAGCTCAGTCCAGACTTGAATTGAGACAACGAAGAAGATGCTACCTGAAAACTGCTGCTCTAACCAGAAGTGCTAAGGGCAAAGTTCAACTTCCAAAAAGCCATCCAAATGTCTAGCACTGTGTAGCATATGGGTTACCTAGATCCACCCCCATGATCTTCAGAAACACTAGAACAATAAATCCTACTGCGTCCATTTAGCTATGTGGAAAGTCTCCCAGGGGCTCTGCTGACATATGAAAGCTCTCAAATAATCCCACCGCCAACTTCACCCAGATAGGGTTGCCAACTCCAGGTTGGGAAATTCCTGGCAATTTGGGGGTGGAGCCTGGGGAGGACAGGGTTTTATGAGGGGAGGGACTTCAGGAGGATCTAATGCTGTAGACACCACCCTCCAAAGCAGCATTTTCTCTAGGCGACCTGACCCCTGTCATCTAGAAACCAGTTGTAATTCTGGGAGGCCTCCTGGCCCCATCTGGAGGGTTCGCAACCCTAACTCCAGTCCGCAAAGCTAGCATTGCTCTGCTCCCTTCCGAATTACAACAGCAAACTAATAGAAGGTGATAAAGGAGAAAGCCAAGTGTCTATATGAGGGGAGGGAGAAACAAGAGAAAGACATTGTCTGATGATAGCAAAAAATAGTAGAGCTTCTCCACCCTTTCCCAAACATGGGGTCTCTAGCCTGCAGAACAGAACCATCAAGAAAATTTTAAAACCTTCTCAGCATTATTAAACATGAAATAAAAACTGATTAAAATCTGTGATAAAATTTTCCCCACATGGAATTTCTATCTATGAAAAGGTGAGAAACATTCACAGCATAATGACATCAGCATAATTATTTGCAGTTATATTTGTTACCTGTTGAATATATTATCGCTAAAAGCATATTTTTCCAGACGTGCAAGTGGAGCCAAGTTATCCTGCCCTGGAATGTCCAAGAACGCTGTTATCCTCATGCTATCACAATCTGGTCCATAGTCTTCAAACCCAACTTGAAGGGAAGGAAAGTAGTACATCAGCAAAAGGGAAAATAATGCCTCCCCCAGCACTAAGTATGCCTGACTTCAGCCTTTGAAAGTTGATCCACATAAAAATCAAGGCTGCCAACTTGCACCAGCTTTGAGATTTCGTAATGCCTAAACGGGGCGTCCCCAACCTTTCTGATTTTAAAGGGACCTTTGGAATAGTGGCATAGGGCGGTGGGCAAAATGACAACCCGGATGTCACAGGAGGTGGAGCCAATCACGAAATGTCAGGAAGGGGGGTCATATATAACTCTAATAGTAACTCTTCAACATTTCAGGCAGAAGCTCTGTTTAACAAGGATGCCTTTTAAAATTGTCTAGAACATTGTCTAGAAATATTTTCTTATGTACACACAGTTTACTTGCAGTCCTATAACGGACATCCTTGTGCTACAGCAGCAGCTGCTACCAAAACAACTTGTTAAAGACATGCACAGTCAATCAGATATCCAGTGGCCAATCAGAAGCCCTCCTGGACAAAATGCTTACTTGGTTCAGCCCACTTTCTAAAAACACTTGGTGAGCACCAGGAAAGACATCAACAAGCACTGTGGTAACCACATGAACCACGCTGGAGACCCCTGGCCAAAATAATGAGATGCATGATACCGGTTGAGAAAATCTGCATGTTACTTAACCCTCAGTGGTCGAAAAGGGCCATAACACTCAAAAAGTTACAATAACAGAACCTACTAACCACTTTTTTGAAAACGAACAGCTGACTTGTAATTTTTAATAAATAGTGCTGGGGATTTGGGGAAAAAATCAGACAATCACAAAAAGCTGCAGAAATCCGGCAATATATTTTAAACTATTAACAAGGATTAACAATACCTTAGGGCAAGGACAGTTTGTCCATCCATACTCAGGTGTATGGAAGAGAAGGAATCCACTAGCCCTTTGGGAAACACAACAGAATCACCAATATCTGCTGGCCATTGGCCACTCTAATGGCCAATAACATTCACTTGTGTGGGAAGGGGGTTAGGCAAATGTTGCCACTGGGACACTTGTTTCCAGGAAAGATGTACAAACTCACTGCAATGTAATATTTGTTTTTCAAATTTATATTCCGCCCTCCCCACGAATGGGCTCAGGGCAGATCACAACAAATAACTGGTCATCTGGCATCACAAAAAACACAAATAGTTGATTAAAACATTACAACAAGGAATTTTAAACAAATTGCAGCGGTTATTGCACAGTCTCCGATACTGGTGCCGCTGGACTCTCAGTTGGTTCAATTCGGGCCGCACAAAAGTGGTGTCTTCAGCAAGGGGGGGCTGACTCTTTTACTGTCCTTTGGACTGAGACAATGGAATGAAAACTACATAGAGGTTCAAATCCAGCTTGACCCCCAAATGTAATTTTAATGTTGGGTGAAAAAAGATGCTGAAGTGAGGCAGCAAACCTTATAGAGGAAAGTCAAGAGCTAGATATCAGTTTAAGGAGTGGCAATGGTGTTCAAGATCCAAGATCGTTCAGTGCTTTATTGCTTGAAACTATTATTCATTTTCTAAAAATGTTCATGTCTCATCATGGAAAATCTTCGATCTGAATAAATGTTTCCAGGGGGGCCAAGTCATCGTGGTACTTTCAGCAATAATTTTATTAGTGTGTGTCCCGGGATTTCTCAGTGTAACTGCTAAGCTTATTTATCATTTTGCATGAGAATGTTTTATTGTATGATATGAAAATAAATGTGCATGAATTGCTTGATTCTAGGCAAATTCAACTTTAAACCTTTCAGTGCTAGTGGACGAAAATATTCCTTAACCAGTAGCTTTCTGGCTCCAAGGTTCAATTAAATTTTTTTTAAACTAATAATCCGATTATGAGAAATTGAGGAAAAAGTATTAGAGGTTATTTTTTTGTGATGATGGCAACCAGTGTTAGCCCTATAATTATTTACACACAACAACAGCTTTGTTGTAGCTTTAATAAAATTACAAGAAACCGTGAAGAAGTTATGATTAGGTTTTATGGTAGCAATAGTTTAAAAATACAGTCGTTAAAACACAAAAACACTGATGGCTGAAAAATGATCCTGGCTTTTACATTTTTGGACTGGCTCCTAAACCCAAAGAAAATTGGTCAAGGCCTGGCTTAGACATAATGCTAAACTATGGTTTGGTGCCACATGAGTGAACTATAAAGCAGCCTCTGATTCCCATTCTCCCTTGGCATCCTGGGAACTAATCTGTTACTTACTCAATACGTTGTTGAAGGCTTTCACGACCAGAGTTAATTAGTTGTTGTGAACTTTCCAGGCTGTATGGCCGTGAATCTTGGCATCAGTGACACAGAGAGTACTCCATCTGCTGTCAAAACGTCAGGTACTACAATGCCAAGACCATGGCCATACAGCCCGGAAAATCTACAATAACTAATGTTACTTACTCATTTCCAACTAAGCACACTTTGCTATTACACCCAAACCAGCACTGAAAACCTGTATGGCTAGCAAGGAAAAAAACTTACAGTTTGTAATCCTGGTTTGCTGCCAAACATGAACCATAACCAGCCAGCTCAGAGGTAATGGCAAACTATGGTGTAATGCAAACTAGGAAGCAAGTCGTTTGTGTTGCACAAAGAGAGAAGGGAATGAACGAGATCAGGACCCTCCCACACTCATTCTTATAGAGACATATCATGGTTTGGCATTATAATTTGTAAAATCTATTTACTTTGTTTACAGCCCACCTTTGTCAGTGAGACTCAAGGCAGATTACAGGAAAAATGCCTCCCCCCCCCCAAAAAAAAAAGACAGTATAGACAGACAACAAAACAACCAATGAACAATGCAATACAACTGGATTACACAATTTGCAAACAATGCAAACAGTAAATTAAGGAAAGGTACCCTATAAACAATACATAAAAGTGATAAGACAATATATAAGGTATAAAACAATGCAGTAAGAACAGATTATGACAACATAATCATTGTCATGGATTACATTTTTATTTAGGTATAATGGTGCCCTTCTGGACGGTTCCATTTTACTAAAATTCTAATCTCCAGTCCAGAATATCCTCTTGAGCACAAACCATGTCATTATCTTAGTAATTTCTTTATTTAGTTATATACCCATCTCTAGGTTGGGAAATACCTGGAGATTGGGGGGGTAAAGCCTGAGCAGGATGGGTTTCGGGGAGGGGAGAGACTTCAGTGGGCTACAATATCATAGAGTCCACCCTCTGGAGAACTGTTGTAATAGCCATCTCCAGCCACCACCTGGAGATTGGCAATCCAACATATACTCAAATATAATTGTTACAATAAGCCCAGTAAAGCAGGACAGTATTTTTATTCCCGTATTGCAGAAGGGGGTCTGTCTTCAGCTATTTATTTCATCTACACTCCACTTTTCTCCACAATGGGGACCCAAAGCAGTTGACATCATTCTCCTCTCCTCCACTTTCCCCCACAATGAGCCTGTGAGTTAGGTTAAGAGTGTATGACTGGGCCAAGGTAACCCAGTGGGCTTCTACAGCAGAGTGGGGATTTGAATCTGGGTCTCCCAACATCCTAGTGTAAAACTCAATCCAATACACCACACCAGCTTTCGTGTGTTGTTGTTGTTGTTCAGTCACACAGTCGAGTCTGACTCTTCATGACCCCATGGACCACATCACAACAGGCCCTCCTGTCTTCCGCCGTTCTCCGGGGTTTGCTTAATTTCATGTTCGTTGAACCGATAACACTGTCTAACCATCTCATCTTCCGTCCATAGTTCTTCAGGCACTCTATCAAATCTAGTCCCTTAAACCTATTCTTCACCTCCACTGTATATTCATAAAGGATGTGATCTAGGACAAACCTGAATGGCCTTGTGGTTTTCCCAACTCTCTTCAGTTTAAGTCTGAATTTTGCAATGAGTAGCTCATGATCTGAGCCACAGTCAGCTTCAGGTCTTGTTTTTAGTGACTGTATAGAGCTTCTCCATCTTTGACTGCAAATGATGTAATCAATCTGATTTTTGGTGTTGCCCATCTGGTGATGGCCATGTGCAGAATCGCCTTGTAGGTTGGAAGATTCATGTGTTAGCTGCGGTTAAATGGAAGCAAACAGCTGGGCCCGGGTAAATGATGGAAGTCACATAGTAGTGTCATCTAGTGGCTGCTGCCAGGCCTGGCCTGGCCTGGCCTCAACGAGTCCTCCCTCAAAGGCTAAAACAACCCTGGAAGTGTCTGTCCCCGCCTTTTACTGACATAAACAAAGGCTAGATACTGTTGCAGTTGCTTAGCAATGGCCACTGAGGTCTCAGAGGGCATTTCTTTCTTAAAGCTACAGGTGTTGCTTCTACTACTGGGGGAGTGAGGTTAACTTTCCAGTGTTTTTGTTGTTTTAATTTTTCTGCAAACCCAGGGCATTTCTCAGGCTTGTAAGGAGATACGTCTTGTCTGTCCACAGCCCCAAGTCTTCAGATTTAAGTCTCTACAGATGGGACCATGTTGAGAATTACATATGTGTATGTATTTTTCCCACATGCATAGAGGCTTTCCCACCCATCCTAGATATTTCTGACTGAGACATAAGAACATAAGAGAAGCCAATGTTGGATCAGGCCAATGGCCCATCCAGTCCAACACTCTGTCACACAGCGACCAAAAATATCAGGTGCCATCAGAAGGTCCAGCAGTAGGGCCAGGACACTAGAAGCCCTCCCACCATTCCCTCCCCAAGCAACAAGAATACAGAGCATCACTTGCCCCAGACCGAGAGTTCCTATCTATACCTTGTGGTTAATAGCCACTGATGGACCTCTGTTCCATATGTTTATCCAATTCCTTCTTGAAGCCATCCATGCTTGTACCCGCCACCACTTCCTGTGGCAGTGAATTCCATGTGTTAATCACTCTTTGGGTGAAGAAGTACTCCCTTTTATCTATTCTAACCTGAATGCTCAGCAATTTCATTGAGTGTCCACGAGTTCTTGTATTGTGAGAAAGGGAGAAAAGTACTTCTTTCTCAACCTGCTCTGTCCCATGTATAATCTTGTAAACCTTGATCATGTCACCTCTCCAGGCTAAAGAGCCCCAAGCACTTTAACCTTTCTTCATAGGGAAAGTGTTCCAACCCTTTTATCATTCTAGTTGCCCTTTTCTGAACTTTTTTCAATGCTATAATATCCTTTTTGAAGTGTGATGACCAGAACTGTACACAGGATTCCAAATGAGTTGCATCATCGACCTCTTTCAACCCCATGTTAACTCCTAATAAAAATCAAGTAAATACAAGTAGACTTATATTGCAAATGTCTGTATTCCCCATAACCACAACCTATGTAAGTTGTAAAAGAAAATCTTCAGAATGTCAACTTTAAAAAAAACAAAACGAATTCAAGAACAGGTTGTGTTTCTGTTTTCTGTTCTTCATCTGAAGTTTCATTAGAGCCTCTGGCTCTAATCTTTGAGATGTCCTGGAGGACTGCTGTTGTGCTGGAAGACTGGAGAAGAGCAAATGTTGTCCCAATCTTCAAGAAGGGAAAAAAGACAGACCCGGGAAATTACAGGCCTGTCAGCTTGACATCAATACTTGGAAAAATTCTGGAGCAGATTATCAAATGCTCTGTCTGTGCGCACCTTGAATGGAATGAGTTAATTGGTAGTAGCCAGCATGGGTTTATCAAGAGTAAGTCATGCCAGACCAACCTTATCTCCTTTTTTGACAGAGTTACTAAAATGGTTGACTCTGGCAATGCTGTGGATATAGTGTATCTAGATTTCAGTAAAGCATTTGACAAAGTTTCTCATGATATCTTTGAGGATAAGCTGGTTAAGTGTGGACTGGATGGAGCAACCGTTGGATAGATTCATGGTTGGTTGTAAAATCATACCCAACGAGTGCTCGTAAATGGCTGTGCATCTATGTGGAGGGAACTCTCAAGTGGAGTGCCACAGGGCTCGGTCCTGGGCCCGGTGTTGTTCAATTTTTTTTATAAATGACCTGGAGGAAGACATAGAGGGGATGCTTATCAAATTTGCAGATGACACAAAGCTGGGTGGGATTGCTAACTCTGAAGAAGACAGAGTCAGGATTCAAAATGATCTAGATAGGCTGGAACAGTGGGCTGAGACAAATAAAATGAATTTCAATAGAAATAAGTGTAAAGTCCTACACCTGGGCACAAAAAATCAAAGGCATAGATATAGAATGGGAGGGACTTGGCTTGACAGCAGCACATGTGAAAGGGATCTAGGTGTTCTGGTTGATCACAAGCTCAACATGAGCCTGCAGTGCGATGTGGCTGTGAAGAAAGCGAATGCAATCTTAGGCTGCATTAACAGAAGCACTGTGTCCAGATCATCATGGGAGGTGGTAGTTCCACTCTATTCTGCTATGGTCAGGCCTCACCTGGAGTACTGTGTCCAGTTTTGGGCACCACACTTTAGGAAGGATGTTGACAAGCTCGAGCATGTCCAGAAGAGGGCAACCAGGATGGTGAGAGGGTTGGAATCCAAGCAGGCCTGTAGCTACAGTGGGGCATCTTGGGGCCTGGCCCCCAGACTTACTGCCAAGGCCCCCCCCCAACTTCCGATCCAGCCCAGGTGCTCCCTTGGGTGTGTGTGGGTACCCCTGACTTATTTAAAGGCCCCCTGAATTAGAAAATCCTGGCTATGGGCCTGAATCCAAGACTTATGAGGAAAGGCTGAAAGAGTTGGGTATGTTTAGCCTGGGAAAGAGAAGACTTAGAGGGGACATGATTGCAGTCTTCAAGTATTTGAAGGGCTATCATGTAAAAGTTGGAGCAGATCTATTCTCTTTTGCTCCGGATTGCAAGACTAGATCTAATAGGTGGAAATTACAAGGGAGGTTACCGGCTAGATATCAGGAGAAACTTCCTAACTGTAAGAGTGGTTGAGCAGTGGAACAGTCTGCCTTGGGAGGTGGTGGATGCTCCTTCCCTCGACATTTTCAAGCGGAGGCTGGACAACCATCTTTTGGGTATGTTGTAGGTAAGTAGGGCTATCTTTTGGTTATGCTCCTGCAGAGTGCAGGGGGTTGGACTAGATGACCTGCAAGGTCCCTTCCAACTCTAACATTCTATGATTCTATGTTTTGCACCAGACTTCCCAATTACCTCCTTATAGAACTTTGGTAGTTTATCGTAACTGCACAATGACCTTTTAAAAGATGTGCCAGAAAACTCTATTACTGTTGATCTCATTTTCTAAAGAGGAATCTGACAGCAGCAAAGTGGAGTGGAGAGGAGAAATGAGTCTGCACTGCTACTAAAAATTAGTACTCCATATCAGTGCTACCAAAAATATATATATATGCATCACTGGCAACTCCAAAATGATACACAAGTCAGTTACCTGGCCCTATTGGTGAGTGAAAACAAGCTTAACAGGAAGATGCAGCAGAGCCAGTAGTCTGCCATGGTTCCCCAGCCAGAAACCGAATGTGTGTGCGTTCTCTCCCTCTCCCTCGCTCCTCTCCCCCTCCCATCTCCACTAGCAGAAATACTTCTCAGACCTAATGAAGAGCCTGCAGGTATAAAAATGAACTAAATCTGTCCACTAGTATATTGTCCAAATCCAGCAAGTGGCTACAAAGTGCTGGAACTCAACAACATATTTAACACCCTTCTGAGACCAGTTCAAAGAACAGCCTGGCACTGCAATTCTAAACAGGTGTATTTCTCTAAGCCCATTGACGTTAATGGACTTGGAAGGGTATAACTCTTCTTAGGACCATGATGGGTAGCTGTGCCACAAATTTTGTTAACTTTTTCTGCTTAGGATGGCAATGTTAGAAACTAAAAATATTTCATATGTCTATGTCAAGCTTCACAGCTTAACTAGCTACACAGCTAAAGCCTGGAAACTACAAAACCCATAGCCTAAAAGGCTGGTGACCAGCCTTACCCAACTTGGCTTTTAAATTTAATTCAGAACCAAAGGGATAAGGAGATCTGAAAGCCAGAAATACACGTTAGATGTGAGGGAAGCCAATAAAAACACTGAGGAGAGGTAGAATATGGCAGAGCAAGATGATAAGAAATGACAAGATTGTGAGTCAAGCTTCTGGCAGGAAGAAAGGGCTCGTTGTTGGCAAAGTTGTGGAGGAAAGCAGAGGACTTGTCAAAATGTGTCAGGACGAGGGAGAGAAATGCTTAAAATATGCAGGAGGAGCTAAAGGTCGAGGCAGCGTATTGGCTAGCAAACCTGCTGACAAACCAACGGCCACCTCAAATGAACTTTTCCCTAAAGAAGAGAGTAAGAAAGGAGGGGAACCAAGCTTTCAGACTCCTACCTCTGAATTGGTTTAGTCTGGTGCCTGTAACCGGCAGCTTGCTTGCTTACTTGCAGCCCTAGCTTGCTTCCTTTGCCCTTCCCTTCACCACCCCTGGCTCCTCAAAGATGCCGCCATGCAACTAGGGACAGAACCCCTGCAGAAAGAGTATATGCAACCCGCTAAAGCACACTGTTGGAACACAGCCATTGTGTCTCCATTCTCAATTCCCCCCTCACTTTCACCTGACAGCATCCAGAAATGGAAACACAGACCATTTGCAATCCGTTTCTCCAAGCGCACAAACACGACAGCAACCAGCATCAGAGCAGGTCAACCCACCCGCACGAAGGGCCCCTCAGCAGGCCAGGCACTTTAGCACGGCACTCTTCCTCCCTTGTGTAGTGCTATCATAAGAACATAAGAGAAGCCAATGTTGAATCAGGCCAATGGCCCATATTGGGCCTTCAAGGCAACACTTGGTTTCAGTTTACTTTGGAAGATCAGAGGGACCTGCAATAATAGCAGGGCTGGGGCACAAAGGAACTCTAGCAAGTGCAGCAGGGGCAAGATTTACCTGCAAGCTGTACGACTTCCTTCTCAAAAGATGCAAGCACAGAATGGCAGCAGCCAACATAGCCCAGAGCAAGCAAGAAAAGCATGCTTTAAGGAGAAAAAATTTAATGATCAAAATAAAAAGCCAAAAATAAAAATGGTTGGGGAGACCCAGTGAAACTCGCCATACACTAAATACTGTTTTAGGGCAGATTTCCCTGGGCAATGCGCAGCTCCGAAAGCAAGATATGCTACTGATAATACCAGTGCCTAAAGCAGCAACTAATGCAGAAGAGGGCAGGAGTCCTGATCCCATGCCACAGCTTAGTTAAAATGCAATGATGGAACATTTCAAGAGAAAGGAAAGCAATAAAGATGCCAACCAAAGCGATAAGTACAACAGCCACTTACCTGGCAAGAAAGGCTAATTACCCAAGCGATTAGCCTGCAGCAAGGAAGAATGCTGTTTTCACACCAACAGAATACCTCCTGTATCTGAGGCCAATATAGCAACAACTGCCAATACTAGTCCAACATTTACAGCAAACAATCGGCATTAACTATTGGCAAATTTCTCCTCCCAGCACAATAACGCTGCCTTCTTGCCCTTGTTCTTAAGTGAATTACGGCAACCTACTTAAAATCCCGCCTGGAGTGTTTGAAATGTTTATAAATATGACTGCTCAACAGGCACTTCTGGAATGAAATGTAGTAACAGCAACACAGAGAGAGGTGTGTTGATTTGTACACTCTCATGGCACGGAAGGTTTCTTTAAGCATCTTCTTCTGAGGTATCTGGAACCTATCAGAGAGTTCATTTTGATATAATTGGGAGTACGTGATTGAGTTATCTAGGCTACTAAACCCTGTATAAAGAAAAGATAATCCTGTGCCAAGATCTGTCCCCAATCAACATACATTCCCAGGAAAAAGGTTTCACCCAGCCTTCCTCTCAATTGTGACTATATCAATTTGTGGCTTCACAACAAAGTGGTCTTGTGAATCAGTCCTTCAGATAAACACAGTTGCAAAAATACGCTAGATCTTTAGAGAGCTTATCTCAGTGCTTAGGGAATTGCTGGAGCCATGTAGGCTGGACAGTTCTATTTTATCTTGTCATATAATCACAAAGTTTGACAGTATTAAGTTTTGAGTCATTGAGTCTCAACTCTTACAACCTACAGTAGGAATGGTCAGTTTCTATATTCCCAAGTACTACTCTATATCCAGACAGTAGTCCAGCATGAGGCGGGGTTGTTTAAAAATGTGGAATATTGTAGCTTTCTCTTTAAAACAGTCTGCATACAAGCATGTTAATAAAACCAAATCTATGGCTCTTAACATTAACTAATTAATTTTATTTAAAACATTTTTAGCCACCATTCAATCTTGCAGAACTCAAAACATCTTACAATGTTAATAAGACAACAATTATAAAATACCAGAGGCCAGAGCCTGGCACAATCTCTAGGATCCAGCCCATCTCTAGAAGAGGTCATCCTGTATATCACTAGGATATTATTTACTGTGCCCACCTGAGTGATCTTTTATTGTCCTATTTTATATTCTTTAACTACCCAAGCTGTGCAATGTGCTTAGTTGTCAAGTTATAAATATTCATTTCCTACATATAAACAAGGACATTTCCTTTTTATTTGATGAAAACTAAAGTGTGCTCTCCCTAGTAAACTATCAGCCCTTCCATCTGGAATGTTCTGGGCCCCTAGTTGTCTCTAGAAGAAGAAGAGAAAAGATTGGATTTATACCCCGCCCTTCACTACCCAAAGGAATCTCAGAACAGCTTACAAACTCTTTTCCCTTCCCCTCCCCACCAGGGCCAGCTCGCCCACTTGGCAAGCTAGGCACTCGCCTAGGGCGCCGGCCCTGCAGGGGCGCCAAAATGCCCCCCTTCCCACCCAGCGCCGGCAGCCCCAGCTTTCCTGGGCGCCTCGTGGCTGCGAGGCACCCAGAAAAGCTGCCGCCGCCAGGAGGGAAGGGGCGGGCGTTCTAACCCCGCCCCTTCCCCGGCTTTTCTGGGCGCCTCGCACCTGCGAGGCACCCAGGAAAACGGCACTGGGCCATCTCCAGGCCCCACCAGGAGGTTGGCATCCCCGGTGGGTGGGCGCCCCAGGCTGTCCTGCCTAGGGCGCCCAGACACCTGGGGCCGGCCCTGCTCCCCACAACAGACACCCTGTGAGGTAGGTGGGACTAAGAGAGCTCTGACAGAAACTGCTCTTTTTCAAGAACAGCTGTGCCAGAACTATAGCTTGCCCAAGGTCATCTAGCAGGTGCAAGAGGAGGAGTGGGGAATCAAACCCGGTTCTCCCAGATTAGAGTCCGTGCACTTAACTACATCAAACTAGGCTCCCACCTGTTGTTCCAGGGCAAACAGCAAGCCATGGTTTGGCAGTATGTAAATTGACCCACTGCTCATGCTTCTCCCTGGCAAGCTCAGAGTTCACTAGTGCTTAGGGCTGTCAGCACAGCTTTGACAAATGTCAAGACATTTTGAGGAAGGTGCCTGGGGAGGGCAGAGTTGGGAGGATGTGATGTCACTTCTGGGTGATGCTCTGGCAATTTCCCCTAATTTGTATGGTAAAGATTACAGGGACACAGGGAAATTCCTAGAGTGATTTTAGAGGCCATTTCCCAGCCATTTCCCCCCTCACTCCTCAGTTTCTCGAGGGTGGAGTTTGACCTGTGAATGGTGTGCGTAAATGGCAAGCCCACAAGTACCTTCCATTTTAGCACAAAAAATATAACTTGCTGCTACATCCAATCCCACAAACTATGGGTTGTGCTTCTACTCCAAACTTGTTTTGATCATACTTTGCAATCCTGGCTGGAAGGGAAGTGCAAGTGATAGTTTGCCAGTTTGAATAGAATAGCAAACTGTGCTTTGTTCCAAAACACATGCCAAAATGCATGGTCATGAGCGCACCACAGGAAGAGGTCATTCACTTCGCATCAAACCATGGTTTGGCATGACATCTGAGCCACCCCAAAGACACAAGGCACACAATGAACAAGAGTGTTGTAATATCAGATACTTAGCTTTTCTCAAAAAACTGATGTGCATACAGTGAATGTAAACAGGCAAGAATAGGATCACAGCAGCAAGCATCACTCCTGACCCACACAAGTTTTCTAGGATGTAGTCACAGTCCCTATCTGTATATAACCTCTACTAGTTGTATAAACCTTCTCTGCACAACCATGAACCTTCTCCCTGCAGAGTTCCCAAACCTATATGCAGACTGTATATTCACAGAGATGGAGAATACAATCTAAGGAACATACATAGGTCAAGAGCAGGGCCCACCCCTCTCCCTCCATATGCATGCACTGCACATGCTCTGGCCACATGAACAGAGACTTTGTATTTCTGGAGCGCAATTAGGGCAAGGCAAGGGACTTACACAATACAAGAGACACAGCAGGAAACATTATCCCTGGAACCCTCCTTTACCTGTATTTTATATGTGCTTTATCCATTTAGTAAGTCACCTTGAGCTCCATAATGGATGAAAGGTAGCTAACAAACGTTTTAAAAAAATAAATGTAAATTCTCATATTTTAGGGGTTAGAGTAACAAACTAGCAAACATTCTTTGGGAAACCTGGTTTAAATTGCCAAGAGGAAAAGAAGTAGGCTGATTTAAACCAGTATTTAAATTGCTTTGGTTTAAATTATATCACTCAATCATGGATCGTGGTAGTTACACCTGTCCCCAGACGTAATCAAAATATTACATAAAATATTACAGAATATTAGATGTAATATTACACAGAAGCTTCAAAAAGGGTTTATTTATTTATTTATTCCTATCCTACCTTATCTCCTTGGACTCAAGGTGGCGCACAGGATGGCAACCAAGTTGCAAAGGCATACATTAACAAAATTAAAGCAGATTAAAATACAAAATGTACCAATTTAAAAGCATTTGAACTGAACACACCCAAGAGCTAAAACATGTTGGATCTGCCAACTCACAGGTCTTTAAAGATGATAACCAGCACTCTGAATTGGATCCCGAAGCAGATATATAGCCAGCATTTCTGAGTTTTTCCTTGAATGGTCATGTACTCAGTGCTTTTCCTAAATATTTTTTAAACTTTGTCAATATTTTGCCTAGTATCTACACGGAACACAAGCCTTTGAAAGAGGTCTCTCCACTTGAGTGGTGTTGTGAGCGACAGCTAGTGTGGTGCAGTGCTGCACCTTAGAACGAGTCTGGCTAGACCAAGGCATGCCCTCAAAATTCAATGGACGACCTTGAGCCAGTTCTTTCTGTCCTTCACAGGGTTACTTTGAGAATAAAACAAAGGGCAGGGGAACCACCTACGTCACCCTCTGCTCCATGGAGGAAGGGCGGGATAACTGTCTACTAAATAAATATTGATTAAGTCTTAGAAACACTTTATAAGTTGACTCACCTTCCGTTTATTTTCCATGATGCCTAAATCTCTTTACATGCTGTCAGTTGTCTTCCATCCTACTTCTATACCATTCTTTTACTTCCTCAATGTCATTCATCTACAATAGTCACACACAATCTCTTCAAAGATTCTTAGCTTAAACTGTATAGGTTCATTATGCATAAATATTTACTTATGTCTTAAGGCTCCAACCCTGCACAAAACACTGAGGAAGTACACCAAACCAGTCAGTACCTAAGTTACAACTTCTCAAACCAGTGACTTTTGATGCAGCAACCAAATTGGCTACAGTGCCTGTGGGTCAGATGGGAAGCAGGGATATGGAAGAAGCAACAAACAAAACAGCTGCAGGAGAAGAAAGAATGAGAAGGGAACGAGAGAGCCATTTTAGTCCCTGCTCTGGACACTGCTGTCCCCAAGGTCTACGGTGAAGATCAATGGGTTCCCCCCCGCAAGATTGTAGAGTCAGCAGTCAGAACCAATGAGGAGAATGAAGAACAAGCATTCACTCCATTTACTTGTATGAAGAATGCAGAAAAAGTGAGCAGTCAAAACCAATGAGAAGGATGAACACTTCCAACCTGCATACAGCAAGATCCTGCTGTGCCTAGAATTTGGAGCAGGGGCACACAGGATTCCTCATGCACTCGTTCCCACGACTCACAGTAAAACCTAAGCACAGTTACACCATTCTGAGTACCTTGAAGTCAGTGGGCTCAGAAGTGTAACTCTGCTTAGGACTGGCACTGCCAGACCCTTCCGTTTCTCTATACAAGTCAGTGGGACCAATACAGATACCTGAGAACTGTTTGCAATTAGAACAGTATTGCAGCAGCTTGAGTTACAAAAATAGGCTTTTAAAAAGTTCCCACCATACAACTCCCTAAATCAATGAAAGTCCTTAGAAGTTCATGGAGGATAGGCCTATCAGTGGCTACTAGCCATGGTGACTAAAAGGACAATGCACCTTCAGAGACAGTCAATATCTGAATCCGAGGGCCAGGAGGAGAAGTGTTGGTTTTATACCCCACCCTTCACTACCTGAAGGAGTCTCAGAGCTGCTTACAACCTTCCCTTCCTCTCCCCACAACAGACACCCTGTGAGGTAGGTGGGCCTGAGAGAGCTTTGAGAGCTATAACTGACTCAAGGTCACCCAGTTGGCTTCATGTGGAGGAGTGGGGAATCAAACCCGATTCTCCAGATTAGAGTCCTGCCACTCTTAACTAGTATACCAAACTGTTGTTGGACCTCCCTGTTGCTGGACCTCCAGAGAAACTGGTTGGCCACTGTGTGAGACAGGATGCTGGAGAAGATGGATCACTGGTCTGATCCAGCAGGGCTCTTCATATATTCTGAAGTCCGCATCACATTACTGTTATGTTTTAGCCCATAACTAGGGAATATGACTACTGAAACAAATGGGAACCGGTGGCTTTTTTTTTGGCTACTTTTTTTTTCCAAGTCACAAGACTGTCGTTAAAATAGCTAGAATTGGCAGCTTCTGCATAAATGTCATTATAAATGGAAACAAGAAGTGCTGCATAGTTATTTTTTGCTCAAGTTCTCCTTCCAACAAAGTGAGCACCAGCAATTTTGAATAGAGCAACGATATCAAGAAGGAAACAGAAAGGTTAAGCAGGACATGACTAAAATTTGTAACCCCAAACCTATTCAGCAGTTGGGTCTGCAGTAACATATTACTTCTGCAATTACCAGTGGAATTTACAACACATGTTCGATAGGCAAACTCTGCCTAGAAGAACAGGGGTGAGAACTAACAGGACTTAAAAGTACAAGACTTTCAGTAAGATACTAAAGAATCAGTTATTCCCTAAAGCGGAAACCTCTAGCAATACTTCCACAAGGCATTTTTAATTCATTCCATTTGTTATTTTCAAATTGGTTTCCTACCCTTCTTTTCAAAATTTCATCCGCACAAGAACCCTGTGAAGTAGGTTAGGCTGAGAGAGAACGACTGACCCATGGCCAGACATTAAACTTCATCACCAGGCTGGAATTTGAAGCTGTATCTTCTCAGGAAACGTGAAAGAACTTTCAAATTTGTGGCTTGCCCAGCCACAGAAACAATCTCCACAACTGCTGCATATTTTCGGTGGCAAGTGATACAGCCCTACTGCAAAGATGGTCCAGCTGGTGACCACCTCTGATACCTTATAGCCATCATGCAAGAACGAGCCACAAGCGTGCACTTCAACGTCCGAGCCTACTTTAAGTGCTTTATTCAGTTGCAGGACAATGCTGTTAGTCTTGAGGAGTTAATATGCTAAAGGCACACTAGCCCTAGTTTATCAACTGCGGGGTTTCAGCACCAGAAATCCAGGACTGGTGGCCTTTCTTTGGGGCCAATTAGTTCTGTCAGAGATGTTCTATATTCCCACAGGTCCCTGTTTTTGTAGAGGATACAGGGAAGCTTTTCAGCATTCAAAGCTGTTGATGAAGAACAGCAGCAATACCAAAAGCTAGCTGTTCCTGAAAGAAATCCATATGCAACGAGGAGGAAATGAAGTAATTTGTACAGTTATCAAGTGTAGCAGTACAAAATCCAAGGTTTATGCAAATAAGCCTTTGCATAAGTCTATTGATCTACCTGAGCATTAAGCATCCTTGTAAAATCAAGACTACAAATACGCTGCCCAAATTACTAAACATAAGGGGTGGAAAGCCAATTAAAGTTTCTAGAGCAAGATTAACACAAACCCAACACAGCTTTCTTGTCTCCACCACTGGACAGCTCCTTCATTGACAATTTCTGCTACAAACGTTTTTCAATATATTGGAAGGTGATTATATTATATTTGCCATGTACTTAACAATGCTAACAGAATCGGGGGGGGTAGTATTTGGAATTTTTAAAACTGCACCTGTGAAGTCTCTTGTTGACATGAGATAACAGTCCTGAATGAATGAATCGTGTCCCTCCATATTCCTGGGCTGACCTAGAAATCTGTATGTATTCACCCTCCACACTGCAGAAGAGCTTGTACAGAGCTGGGGATTTTCTGCATATTTGAGAGAACAGCAAAACTAAAAAAATTCTTAGCACCTCACCCATTCTTAAAGTCTGCCTCTTCCCCTTATTTTCTAACAGGACATTAGTGCGTTCACGCATCTTTAAAAACTAAAGGCAAACCAAAACGGGAACCTGCAGTGACTATTTAAAAAAGCATAAATAGGATTCCAGTATCTTAAAAATGAAGGGGGATGGGAAAGAAGTCCTGACATTTTCAGCCTAACCCCCTCGGAACGGTTACATTGCCTACACACTGGAAGCAGATTTTGAACTGGTAGGAGACTGCTTACTTCCAAGCAGTGGGTATTAAAACCACGTTGTTCAAAGAAACATGATGCTCAATCTACTCTACTCCTAAAATGCATTCCCTTCTTAAAATTCAGCAGTTCCCTTCAACCAAAGGGCGGGCAGGAACCACCGTCTTTTACAATCCACTTTTCCCCACCCCCGGGGGTGGGGGGAGGGGGGAGAAGAGAATAACACTTTTTTAAATAAAAAAAAGGAAACGTGATGACGACACGACACTTCTTTTGTTTCTACTTCTTTAAAACAAAATTAAATCAGTTACTCACAATCATCTAAGTCATCCTGCAAATCCACAAAATACAAAGGGATCCCTACAAACAAACAAACAAAAACAAAAGAAAGAGGAGAGAGAAAAGGAGGGAGGGGGAAAAAAAGACAACAGGGGGTTGGTCTTTTCCACAAGCCTCTTGTCGGAGAGGAGACAGATATCATTTCTCTTTTTTTCTTTAACAAAAAAAAATACACCACCACCACCGCTATAACAACATCCTAGAGAGCCAACAAGCAACCTTCACACCAAGCCTGAGCACCCCGTGATATACAATTTACACCACAAAGGGGAGGGGGGGGAGACCCATTTTTTAAAAATAAAAGCTGGCATAAGGAGAGGAAAGCCACACGCATCCAGCCAAGAGGAAAAGGAGCAGGAGAAACGAAAAAAAGCCACTCACCAGCCATTTTGAAAGGGACATGGGTGGGGAGAGGAGGAGGAGGAGGAGGAGACTGGAGGCCGGGCGGGGAGGGCGGGAAGGAGGAGGAGCCGCCGCCGCCGCCGCCGCCGCCGCCCGCGCTCCCTGACCCTCCGCTGAACCGCAGGCGCGCGCGCTCCCCCCCCCTCAGAATAAAAATCCCAAACCGGTCCCCCGATTCCCCTCAGCGACCCGCCTTTCCAGTGTCCCAATAATAATAATAAGCACAACAATCAATTTTAAAAGGGGCGGGGGGAAGGGAGGGATCTATCATAAAGGCTTCCCCTCCCCTTCCTCCCCAACGTTGTGTGTCACTGCAAGGGAGGGGGCGGAGAGGCCCGGTCAGGTGATTGTCAATAGGGGCCGTCCAAGATGGCGGCCGGTTTGCGGGCTCTGAGGAGGCGCAGGAGAAGGTCTTACCTGTGACTGGGAGCTGCAGGGTGGAGGAGACAGAAAGGGGGAATTTTTATTTTTTAAAAAGGGGGGTCGGTTCTCCTCCTTTTTCCTCCCCTCGAAGACTCTGACCTAGAGGAAGGGGGAGGCGGATCCTCGATGCGTGCCTTTCTTCAGGGAGGGGTTATGGTGCTGTTGGGCTGCGCCTGTGGTTCCTAAAAAGCCGCCGTCCCTCTCTAGCCATGGCTCTGAGGGAGCTCAAAGTTTGCCTGCTCGGGGTAAGTCGATGGGGGCGAAGGGGAAGCGGGGAGTTGGGGTGGCTGGGAAATGTTGGCACGCGTACCGAGCGGGGCTCTTGAGTTTCGGAAGCTACATTTTTGTGTGCTTTGCACTCTTCTTCTTGCAGAGGGAGGCTGTTTCTCCTCTTCCCCATCAGTCTTTGCAATATATGGCTTCTTTCTTATTTCGTTTGGGGGGGGGGAGAAAATGACCCCCTCCACGTTCTTATGGTTTATTGTGGAGTTACTAGATTGGGGGAAGCTCAGCGAGTGGGTGGAGAAGAGCTTTTTTCTTTTCCCAATGGAATACATTCCAGCTGTTGCTGTAAAATTCAGAGTGGATTTTCTCCGAAGTTTTTAGTATGAGGCTTGCGGGGTGGGGGGTAGATTCTGAACTTGTGCATGTTTATCAGAAATAGGGCTCGCCTTGTCCAGCACGGTTTAAATGGTTTTTTCCCCCTTGTTGGGGGGGAGGAATATATTTTCGTTTTTTATGTTGTAGTTTACTTTAGAGCCCTTGTCGATAACGTGGGTCCAAATGATTACAGTTTGCTGGAATGTTAAGTTTTTGTATGGCTAGACTTTTTTGAAGCTTCTGAAACCTCAGTGTGTGGAGGAATGAAATCCAGTCTGAATTGCCACTCGAGAGCGTTTTTGACATAGTTTCCCCTAATCTTTTGTGAACACAACAGCTTGAAAGGTATGTGTCCTTCTGTTCTGAAAGGTACCATTCTTCATGGCTAGGTACCTGTGGAACAGACGTTCTGCAGAAGAAAGAGTCTCTGAGAATAACATTTGTTAATCTTTTCCCTTCTACCCATCGTTGTAAAATTTGGAGCAAAAAAGTCTAGAAGAAAAATGTCTAGATAGTTTACTTTGACTAGTAACTGGATTTATGTCAAGAGTTTTGACATCCATGTAACATTCTCTGGTGGTGTTTGCCAAACTGGTTTCCAAATTTCATTAAGGCAGAGTGCCATTAATTTAAATGTGGGAGAGTGACTGTGTTATTAAGAATAATCATACTGAATTAGGGTTGGAGAGAAACACCTTTATAAATTAAAAAAATGTTAATTCCGGGCTTACCAAAACCCACAGTCTCCAGTTTCCTAAAGTTGGGTCTGTTTTTAAACTTTAATAAAAAGTTTAAAACTGAATTTCATAATGTGCAGTCAGGTCGCAAGGTTCAACCCAGGCAGGAATGGATTGTTTGGATTACTTTAAAGCATGACTTTTTGACCTGTTGTGGGGGGTTTTCCCCCTATACTTATGCGTGAAAGTGAAACAGTTCAAAATTGTGAGAGGAAAGTCTCACTTTGGGATTCTTTATCTGCTCTGTTTGTATCCACTTTAAGAAATGTTTTTCCAGGTATGCTAAGGGAAGCATGTGAAGTCTTTCATTAAACAGGGTGGGGCTGAATGAGTAATAATCATTGTAGACATTTTCTGTGTTGTGTGACACCAAGCAACTAGTTTGACACCTTTTGGTTTGCATCCTTGAGTTGTTTGTTAACCACATCTGTATGGCTTGTCCCCAACGTACCTTTTGGCAATGAGTGTTTCTGGTAAGCGGTGCCCTGCTTATGCCACTGACATGTGCATTATGTGAAAATATGGAGAGAATCACTGTACTATTTAAAGTAGCCATTTTATTTATTTTTATATCTATACCTTCCTCTTCTCCCCAGTAAAGACCCATTTACAGCATAGTTTTCTTCTGCATTTTAACCTCATAACTAAAACTGTGTGTTAGGCTGAAAGAATAGCTGAGCATCTGCTTGGCATGCAGAAGGTCCAAGGGTCAATCCCAGGTATCTCCAGTAAAAAGGACCAGGCAGTAGGTGATATGAAAGACTTGACCCACTAGTGGAGGAGTTGTGGCTTAGTGGAAGAGCCACTGCTTTGCACGCAGAAGATCCCAGGTTCAGTCCCTGGCATCTCCGGTTAAAAGGACCAGGCAGTAGATACCTGTGCCTGAGACTCTGGAAAGCCTCTGCCCGTCTGAATAGATAGTACTGACTTTGATTGACCTGGGGTCTGATGCAGTACAAGGCAGCTTCATGTGTTCAGGTGAATAAGTGACTGAGCCAAGGTCCCCCTGCCAGCTTTCATGGCAGTGTGTGGATTTGAGCCTGGATCTGCCTTATCCTAACTTGACACTCTAACTGCTATACCAATGATGTGGAATGAATGGTCATTTAAGTCCTCTGATTATTGTGTCCATACACAGTCAAGCAATATCGGACAGAAAAATGAAACTGATCAGTATATCATACATGCACTTAGTTGTGGCAGAATATTTTGAGTATGTTCTTTGACATAATCCAATTGATTTTCAGTGGGGCTTGTTTCTGAATGTGTTTACGCACACTTATGTCTGGAGTTTAAATCCAGTGGCGCCTTTAAGACCAAAAAAGTTTAATTCTGAATATAAGCTTTTGGGTGCACACACACACACACTTCTTCAGATACTTTGAATATGGCCTTTGAAATAATCCCATAGATTATCAGCGGGGCTTGTTCCAAAGTATACATATTTATTTATTTAGATATTTATGTTTCACTTTTCTTCCAAAGCAGCTCACAAGATCATTCACTCCTTCATTTTTCCTCTCAACAATAGCCCTGTGAGGTGGGTTAGTACAAGAGTCCCTGATCCAAGTCCACACAGTTTGGGTAGTAGGAGAATGTGTGTGTGCACCTGGCTATCTGTCATCCTAATCTGACCCATCACTACAGCACATCATGGCAGCCTTCCCCTGTAATGACATCAAGATGCTAAGTGGTCATTGTGGTTAAAACAAGAATCCAAAGAGTTTGTAGTGTATCTTCCACAAGCAATGCCCTATAAATGGAGGTTGTGAGAGTATTTCTTCCTGTATTCTGTGGATACCTGAAAAACTGCATCTGTTATTCAGTGGGTGGCACGCATCCCACCTTTCCATTCTTTGCCACTAATTTAAACAGTTTACACAATAACTGTGAAAAGTTTTCTTTTAACAGATGTTTCCTAATAGGTTTAAAGGGCATCAAAGTTTTGCATGGGATGGAGAAGGAAGAGAAAGAAGTACTTTCCTCCCTTTCTCACAATACAAGAACTTGTGGGCCCTCAGTGAAGTGAATGAGCAGTGGGCTTAGAATAGATAAAAGGAAGTACTTCTTCACTTAAAGAGTGATTGACACATGGAATTCATTGCCACAGAAAGTGGTGGTGGCTACAAGCATAGACAGCTTCAAGAGGGGATTGGATAAACATATGGGGCAGAGATCCATGAGTGCTCTGTATTCTTGATGCTTGGGGAGCAACAGTGGGAGGGCTTATGGAGTTCTGGCCTCACTGGCGGGCCTCCTGACGGCACCTGGGTTTCGGCCACTGTATGACACAGAGTGTTGGACTGGATGGGCCACCGGCCTGATCCAACACGGCTTCTCTTATTTTCTCTTATGTTCTTTAGTTTGCCATACTGATGCCTGTTTATCTGAGGATAGATTATTGTAATGTAAACTCTTTAAAAACATAGACAAAACTCTGAGGGGCAGGGATTAGGATTTTCTGAGAGTGTGCACTCCATGACCCCTTCCAAGGAAATATAAACTGTTGTGGGCTTGAGTAAGCAAACGTCACACACACAAACATAGAAACACACACCCCAGCAAAATAGAAATGCCTTCTGCAGGCAAGTATGTTCAGTGGTCCATTGAGTCATTTTCTGGTGCAGTTTTCTTTAAAAAAAAGAAAAGAAATTAAAGTGAATATTTCTGAATATACCTTCGGTACGCAGAAACCCCCGTCATGTCTGTGGGTAGCCCTTTTTTCATTGTCCTAATAACAGGTTTGCTGTCAGGAGTGGTGATGATGCCAAGCAGTGCTTGAGCAGATAACACTCCATAACTGTGAAGCCTGTACAACTTTATAGTGCCCGCTTTGTTATGGCACTAGATCTCTCACACCCCTGAGCCACTTTGTGCAACAGCATGTTTTTCCAGCCCTTGGACTGCTGACAGAACAGTAAAGTATTTATTAGGTATGTGAAAGCTGATCATTTGAGGGGAGTTTTTGCTTCAAGATGAGGGGCAAACAGGCCAGAACTCCAGCCAGCCTTGTAGTAAGAACCACGGCTGTTATTTCTAGGGGTGTGCGGGGGGGGGGATATTTTTTTTAAAAAAATCAGGTATATTGGACAGGAAACATTTTGGTATTTCCCAATATTCCCAAATACCAATACCAATATGGTATTTGGATTTGGTAAATATTTAGGATTCCTGAATTTTGGGGGGTCCATTAAAATCAATGGCAAATCTATCCTGGGGTATACTCAGTGGTGGGGGGAGTTGAGGTAGAGGCTCCAGCAGCTATGCTGCTCAAAAGAATAGCAACAGATCCAGTGCCACTGTGGCAGTGCCAAAACCCAACAGGACTAAAGTCAGATCTGAGAATCTCTAAAGTAGAAACTGGGGGCAGGGGGGCATTTCTGCAAGGTCAGCAGAACCCAGTGCCAATTTCCTAGTGCCCAGCAGCAGAACCCAGTGCCATTGTGGCAAGTGCCAGCTCAACAGGACCGATGTCAAGCACAGAATCATAATCCAAGCGAGGGGAGGGGGGTTACAAGGACAGGAGAACCAATGCGAACAGTGCCCAGCAGCACAATCCAGTGCCAACCTACTAGTGCCCAGCAGCACACACTTGAAACACAGAACAGTGTACCTCAATACCTACCTCCCCCCCCAGAAAACAACCTTCAGAAATTAAAGGGAAGAAATACAAGGGAGAAGACTACTGGGGGAAAAGGTGGGGGAAATTGACTTAAGATATAAGGGAAAGCAAGAAGAACCTAAACCAAAAGCCCTTCCACACACACACACACGCCAGACCAAAGAAAAGAAAAGGGGGAAAGAGCAGAGGAAACAAGCAACAAAGCCTCATACATACACACCCCAATTCCGAAAAAAGAGAAAAAGAAGAAGAAGAAAGCAAAGGATGGTGAAGGAGAGAGAGAAAATTCAAGTAAAACAATATTTTTTAAAAAAAAACAAGCAGAAACCCCCCACACACACATATAACCCCAAAAAAAGAACTGAAAATGGATAAGTTAACCAAGTTTTAAACAAACTTCAAAGAACCAAAGCAGAAGGAAGAAACCCTTGGCCCTCCCCGACACACAACCTACCACCAGGCCCAAACGACAAAATTCCACAAAAATAACTGCAAGCCACAAAACCAGAAGGAACTAAAACTTAAGAATAAAACCAAATAGGACAACAACAAAAAAGGCCTGAGGCCATTGGTCTCACCCACACACACATACAGCTTACCATCCACCAAGCCCAAAGAACAACTAACAGTAAAATAAGAAAACTTTATTTAAAATGTCGTTCATCAAACTAGTCACTTTCTTCATTCTTCTCCAGGCAGGCAGGCAAAATCTCATCCGAAGTCCACGGCAGGGTCTCTCACATAGCAGAAGTCAGGCTTAGAGTATTAGCTGAAGCCAAAGCCAGTGAGGTCTAGCTCAGCCATTGTTTCATGCTCTTTGCCCATACAGAGAGAATTTCTGAAAAAGAACAAACTTCTGTGATTGACTAAAGAGCAATTGTCCCCCTAACCTGAAATCCTGTTTGCCAAAATGCCATTGCTCCTTCCCCCCTCCCTCCAGTTCCATGGGAAATGGGTGGGGAAAACATGGTAGCTTGGACTTCACATTTGAAGTTGCAGACCTGCAATGCAGTGCCATTTGAAAAGCATCACAATGATTGGCTCTAAGGCAGTACAGCTCCCCCTAGTGTTCTTTTGCCATTGGGTTGCAGAGATGCCTGTTTTGCCCTCCTGTTGCCCTGGAAACCAGAGCAAAAGCAAGAAAGAGCCCTACAGGAGAGAGCTGAAAGTTAACTTCATAGCACTTTAAAGCTCTGTACCATCAGCTAGCCACTATAGCCAAATATACCTGAAAAAGCCGAAAAAAATGGCTTAATTTGGGATTAGCAATACCAGTAGCCTGTCAGATTCTCGGATCTATATTCAGCTTTAAAAATACCTGAAATATATCGGTCAGATATTTTTCAGGGGTTATTTATTCTTTGCTACCTTTTTTTATACCTAGATTGGCAACCCCTCAGATGGCTGGATTTAACCCAGTGATTGCCATTTATTGATCCTTATAGTGTCATCAGCACAGCTGAAAATGACATATTGAGGTCAGGCGTCTTTTGCAAGAAATATTTGGAGAAAAATCTTGTTTGCTTTGCTACAGTTGCTGTTGAAGTTTGGATTAATTTTTTTCCCTGCACTGGCTATATGGAAGTCATTGGGGAAAGAGGGATTCTTTCCCTTTTCATGCCTGGTTTAAGTTGCTCGAGGTCTTACACCCAAACTACAATCTTTGTTGGGCCAGCATCTTGTTCACTCCCTTCTGCTTCTACTGCATTTAGTTGGATGGTTTGGGTAATTGGAAAGAATAGGTGTGGAGGCAGGTAATGAACAGGCGTATTATAGCCTTATAATACCTTGGAGACAAATGTTCCACCCTGCCCATTACAGCAAAACTATTTGTTCTAATGTCTCAGAACTCAGAATATTAGGACACATAGTTCTATTTAGACCAGTGGGGAGATTACTAATTTCCGTACAAAAATCATGAGGCATAGGAAAATCATCAGATAGAACTCAAACCCATACATTAAAGTAGTTTCCATCCAAACTGTTTTGCTTTCCTGTCATCTCCCCACTGGTCTGAATAGAATTATTTGTCCTAATATCATAAGGCTGAGGACAGAGATGGTCAGTTTTATTAAAAGGATATTAAGATAGTTGCTATCTCCCACCACCACCACATGAACTCAATAAATAATTTCAAAATTGACTTCTTTTTCCCTTTCAGGACACTGGTGTAGGCAAATCAAGCATTGTATGGCGCTTTGTAGAAGACAGCTTTGATCCCAACATCAATCCAACAATTGGGTAAGGAACATAAAGAAATCAGTAATGTATTACCCAGCTTGTTAAACATCTAATAATATTGTGTGTAAAATGTTCTTGTAAGTGTAACTTGGGTATAGAAATTAAAATCAATGAAGACTGTTTGTATCTTCTACCTAATAAGTAAGCAGGAAACTAAAAATCAAGGAGTAATTAAGCAGTTGTAATGGCTTCCTCTCCACCATGATTAAGAGATCAGGAGCTAGTCCTGGAAGGGTGCACTCCCTCCCCATTCTAGAGTGAATTCTCTCCTGCCTTAATTGAGGTTAAGGGAAATGTTTGCACTTACCTGAACCATGGTTAATATGAATGATTACTCTAATTTAACTAGCATTTGAAACCATATCTTTGAAAATATATTGTGTATATTGATTGTACAGTATTCCTTAACAGGCTGAAAAACTGGGCTAAAACAAATAAAATGAATTTTAACGGGGATAAATGTAAAGTCCTGCATTTAGGTAGGGAAAATCAAATGCATAATTATAGGATGGGGGAGACTTGTCTTGGCAGTAGTGTGTGCAAAAAAGACCTAGGGGTCTTAGTGGACCATACACTGAACATGAGTCAGCAGTGTGATGGCAGTAGCTAAAAAGGCAAATGCCATTTGGGGTTGTATCAAAGAAATATAGTGTCAGATCGTGCAAAGTGATGGTATCACTTTACTGTACTCTAGTTAGACCTCACCTAGAATATTGTAGTCAGTTTGGGGCACCACAATTTAAGAAGGATACAGACAAGCTGGAACGTGTCCAGAGGAAGGCAACAAAGATGGTGAGGGGTCTGGAGACCAAGTCCTATGAGGAAAGGCTGAAGGAGCTGGGTATGTTTAGCCTGGAGTGGAGACGACTGAGAGGTGATATGATAACCATCTTCAAGTACTTGAAATGCTGTCATACAGATGATGGTGTGGAGTTGTTTTCTGTTGCCCCAGAAGGTTGGACCAGAACCAATGATTTGAAATTAAATCAGAAGTGTTTTCAGCAAAACATTAGGAAGAACTTCCTGACAGAGTGGTTCCTCAGTGGAACAGGCTTCCTCAGGAGATGGTGGGTTCTACTTCTTTGGAAGTTTTTAAACAGAGGCTAGATGGCCATCTGACAGCAATGCTGATTCTGTAAACTTAGGCATGAGAAGGAGGGCAGGAGGGAGGGTTGCATCAGTGCTTAGTTCTTATGGCCCTTTCTTATATGCCCAGGGAAATGCTGATTACCACTTTGGGGTCAGGCAGCAATTTTTCTCCAGGGTACTTTGGCCATCTGGGCATGGAGCAGAGTCACTGGGGGGGCGTGTGGGCGTAGTACGTGTGTATTTCCTGCATTTTGCAGGGGGTTGGAGTGGATGACCCTGGAGGTCCCTTCCAGCTCTATGATTCATTATTTAATGCTATAGTTTGTTTTACGTACAAACTTTCATTCTGCACCTCTTGAGGGAGTGTAACTTCTTATTAAAATGCATTTTACTCATTCCAAATAAGAAAACGTTTCGTAGGCTCTATCCCCCAAGCATCCAAATTTTTTCCATCAGAATTTTTAAGTCCGGAGGAAAGGATTCTTTGCCCCCATCCCCCCCCCCAACCTTGCATCTCTAGTCAGAGTTCTCCAGTGGAAAGATGATGTCATGACCTCAACTAACATTGAAAGGTAACATACAAAATGGAAACAGTGCAATAAATGGGAGAAGGTGGGAGTAACTCTACATCCGGTTGCATTGCTCCCTTTCCTATGACTTAGATATTAAAAGCTATAGAGAAAGGTTAAAGTCTTATTAGCTATCCCAGAATGCAAATATATATTGATAAACAGCAGACTAAAAGCAAACATAAGCCAGTGCTGGTTCATTGGACACTAATTACCATTGCGTGCTGTGATGGCCATTAGCATATGATCTTTAATGGGATTAGCTGCGTTGCCTGAGGCTAAGCCTCTCAGTGCCCAGTAACAGTTTGCGGCCACAAACTTAATCTCTGTGTTAGTGATACTTCTGCCTAGCAGATGTGGAGGGGAGGAAGGAATGACAGTGGGACAGATATTGTCCTCCTTGCACTGACTGGCTGCTGGCAGATGGCATGTTTCCGACCTGTATGGATCACGGCTCTGAACCAGAATGGTAGCCCTTATATTTATTCGCCCCTATTCATTTTAAACATTCAGTAGAATAAGGAATCCGAACATTTAGGAGGCTGCCTTTTTTTCAGGTTTGAATTTTTCAGGTTTGAATTTTCTGTATACCCCAAACATTGCTACTACAGGACCTGATCTTATTTCTCATACTTTTATTAAAGCTATGGCAAAAGTGATTTAGTATATAAACAAACAGGTAATCCTGGCTGTTAAAAACCCACTAAACCACATGTGTCAAACATACAGCCCGTGGGCCAAAAGCAGCCCATCCAGGACCCTTATCCAGCCTGTGAACAACTGGGGGGGGAAGCCAGTCTGATTGTGGAGCAGAAGGGCCTATATTAGGGCATTATATCCCCTGCTGAGGTTCCTCCCTTCCCCAAGCACAGGCCCTCTTCAGGGTCTTCCCCCAGATCTCCAGGGGTTGCTCAACCCAGAATTGTCAATCTTCAGGGGCAAGAAGGGCTGGGTTGGCTCTGAGCTCTGTGCCTGCTGCCCTTGTCTGGGACCAGTGTTCCCTCTAAGCTGAGTTCCTGTGAGCTAGTGCACAGTTTTTTAGCCTCTGGCTCACAACATTTTTGTCTTAGTTCCAGAAGGGTGGCTCCAAAGCAAACTGATTTATGCAGTAGCCAAATCAGCTTTAATGCCAGTAGCTCGCAAAGCTGAATTTTTGCTCACAAGACTCCACAGCTTAGAGGGAGCATTGGTTGGGACATGCTGCCTGCCACTGCTACGTCCTCCTCCTACGGCCAGAGTGTGTTGGGATCCTGCATCTGCTACGTGGGCTGCTGCAAAGATGGCTGGTCATTCATGTGCAGTGGCAGAATCTCTTTGGCTCCACCTCAAGTTCAGCCCAAGTGGCTTCCCACTTGCAGGCAGCCCAGGGAAGTTGCCCGTGCGCAGCTGCCGGCCGGCTCACTAAACGGGTCTGCTTGTGTAAGTGTGTGAATGGAGCAAATAGCCAGGCTGGGTGCACTGTGCAAAGCAGTTCAGGTGACTAAGAAAAGCCCAGCGCTTAGGGAAGGGGCACCACGCATGCAGAACGCTGAGGGTCAGGGTCAGAGGAGGCCCACTCAGTTTGGTGAGCCAAAGCCTGCCAACCCACTGACCCAAATGTGCACAGAGCCAGTTTGGTGTAGTGGTTAAGTGCACGGACTCTAATCTGGGAGATCCAGGTTTGATTCCCCATTCCTCCGCTTGCAGCTGCTGGATGACCTTGGGTAAGCCATAGTTCGGTCAGAGCTGTTCTATCAAGGACAGTTCTGGAAAGAGTTCTCTCAGCCCCACCTACCTCACAGAGTGTCTGTTGTGGGGAGGGGAAGGGAAAGGAGTTTGTAAGCCGTCCTGAGTCTCTGAGTGAAAAGCGGGGTATAAATCTAGTCTCTTCTTCTACTGCCTCCCCCCTCAGCAGCACAGGGAGGATTTATTAAGAGGTGAATCCAAAACACACACACACTCCTTAGGCTCCCTGCACGCAAGCGCTTCCTTATGTAACGGTCTGAAGGGGGGGCGAGGCAAAGGTTGGGGACAAAAGCAGGCATTCAGAAAAGTGTGCTGGGTTTGCACACAGGGCACTGGACGTGCGGCTGTATGTTTGCATGTGGGGAGTGATATTTTCAGTGGCTAGATAATGCTGTGGAGCTGGCAGGAAACAGAAGTCTGCAAAAGGCAATTAAAATGGAGCTGGCATCTTTGGAGAGTGTCAGCGCTTGAAGACTGTGGTGCTGAGAAGCAACACAGTTCCCCTTGCTGTTCAAGCTTGTTGCTGAATTTGGGACTTTGACAGAGGGAGGTGTGGGTTTGTGCAGCTGCCTCACCCTCTCCCCAAAGCCATTTTCTTTAAGGCAGGTCTTGTTGGGTTCCCCTGGTTGATGCCACTTGGTGACCTGTTTTCATATTCCAGTTCGTCAAAAGCTGAAATGCGTTAGTCTTTAAGGAGCCATGAGACTGGTGCAAGCCAGTCACCTTGATTGTCAGCCAGTAGCTCTCTGTGCTGTGCATAACTTCTTGTGCAAATTGAGCAAAGGGTAGCTAGTTAGGTGCTGAGGAGTGTGGGCTACGGTCAGTGTTGAAATATTTCCAGTACCTGGCATTACATTTTATGGCACACATGGCCTTGCCCAACTAAGTGACGTTTATGTCAGATCCGGCCCTTGTAATAAATGAGTTTAACACCTCTGCCCCAAACCTAACTTTTCCCAAGTTTCTCGGGGGGGGGGGCTGCGGCTCCGTGGAAGAGTCTCAGCTTTCCATGCAAAAAGTTCCAAATTCAGTCCCTGGCATCTCTAGTTAAAAAGACCAGATAGGAGGTGATGTGAAAGATGCTGGAGAGCCAGTCTGAGTGGACAACACTGACCATTATGTACTGATGGTCTGATTCAGTATAAGGCAGCTTCAGGTGTGTCCCTAATTTCCTTTACTAACTTACAAAGCTCCGTTTAATTGAATATTGGCACTTTTATAGAAAGCAACTGATTAAGAAATTAATTAATCTATCACCGCTAAATTGTGAAAAAATAATGACCAAGAATTTCATGTGTGGGTATTTTTGTCATGCATCAAAAATATTAATATGTGAAATGGTACGTGAGCTCTGTACTTCTATCAAGAGACACTACAATACAATCATTGCTGAAAATAACTGTGCCACAATGAAATTTCTAGGCTACATGGCAACCTGGCGCCTGGGATTTATCAAGGCCTGTGTTATAGTATTGGAATATTTTATGGTATTTTGTAGAAGCTGTTCTTTACCAAGGCTCATCACTTAAACAGAGAAAAGCTTTGAAATAGGGAAGCATGTGACACATGGAATTCACTGCCATAGAAGGTGGTGATGGCTACAAGTATGGACAGCTTCAAGAGTGAACTGGATAAATATAGAGAGCAGAGGTCCATCAGTGGCTATTAGCCACAAGGTATAGATGGGAACTCTTGGTCTAAGGCAAGTGATGCACTGTGTTCTTGGTGCTGGGGGGGGCAACAGTGAGAGGCTTCTGGTGTCCTGGCCCCACCGCTGGACCTCCTGATGGCACCTGGTATTTTTGGCCACAGTGTGACAGAGCATTGAACAGAATGGCCCACGGGCCTGATCCAACATTGGCTTCTCTTATGTTCTTAAGCTCGGGATGCTTGTTCGCTTACCTACCAAATACCTGAAGGACCACCTGCTCCCTTACAAACCTGCCCAACCAACAGTGGTCATCTTTGGAGACCCTGGTTTGGGTGTGCCCACCTTCTGAGATTTAATGAATGGCAACCTGGGAGAAGGCCTTCTCAGCCATGGCATAGAAGCTCTGGAAATCTCTCCCCAGGGAGATCTATCTGTCTCCTTCTGTTGCCATCTTCTGTTAGTGGGTGAAGACTTCTAAAAAAAATTTGTTTAGCATTCCTTCAGTGATCCCTTCTTCCTAACCAATATTTTAATTTTTGATTTTTGTTTTGTTTTGTATGTACGTTAACTCTGGTGTTTTTTTTAATTGTTTTAACGATGTACGTTTGGGGAGGGTGTTGATTTTTAATGGTTTATCATGAATGTTTCCAAAAACGGAATGCTTTGTGTAAAGACCTTATGGATTCACCTGTTAATTTGCATGCTTTGCTATATAAAACTCGGTGTGATTTCAGATTAAAGCTAAAACCAGCAAGAAAGAATGTGCTCCAAATGTTTGTTCTCTGCATAGCTTTGCTTTCAGTTTCATTTTGGTTAAAATACAGTCCATTTAGTGATAGTAGCAGCATACTGAAAATCACCTCTCTTTTGGTTGAATAAATTTGATGCAAATTATGAGCATGACTGCATGAACACTTTTCCATTACTTGCCAGCACAAACATTCTTATACCCACAAGAGACTTAAATAAATCTAAAGCTCTGTTCATACATTTGGTGATGCTGCCAGATTTCTTCCATGCAATTGTTTTCAGTTCACGTGTACTTCCTCCACTAGATTTCAAGGACGGGTACAAATAAACAAATATGTGCAACTATAGAAATATGCAGGGCTATTTTTGGGCAGGATCACACAGGAACAGAGTTCTGGCTGGCTTCCGAGTTGGCCATGCCTACAGTTTCCTCCCCCCACAAGGTTCCCCAGGTGCTTTGCAAGCCACGGAGTACCTGGGGAAGCCAAGCCGATCCAAGGAGGGAAGGCAGTTTGGTGTAGTGGTTAAGTGCGCAGACTCTAATCTGGGAGAACCGGGTTTGATTCCCCACTCCTCCACTTGCACCTGCTGATGTGACCTTGGGTCAGTCACAAGCTCTGGCACAGCTGTTCTTGAAAAAGAGCAGTTTCTGTCAGAGTTCTCTCAGCCCCACCTTCCTCACAGGGTGTCTGTTGTGGGGAGAGGAAGGAAAAGGAGTTTGTAAGCCGGTCTGAGACTCCTTTGGGTAGTGAAGGGCAGGGTATAAATCCAATCCTCCTCCCCCTCCCCCCCCTCGGGTTCCCCATGCACCCTGCAAGCCGCAGAACACCTGGGGAAGCCAATCCTGGGAGGGAGCTGTGCTATAAGGGGTGTGGCCTAATATGCTACTGTATTTATGCTGTTGGGTGTGGCCTATTATGCTAATGAGTTCCTGCTGGACTTTTTCTGCAAAAAAAGCCCTGGAAATATGCATTATTGCAGTGGCTCCAAAAAGTGTTTTAGCAATTGTAGTTAGAATCTCCAGATTAGAGTTGCTAGGCATAGCCTGGAAACCAGTGGGAGATTGGAAGGGTGGGGAGTGAGGGAGGTATCATCAGCCTGATGGCTATTTATTTATTTTTCTCCCACTGCTGCTCTGAGTGGCAGCAAAAACGTGAGCATCAGGGCAGAGGATCCCTGCAGCTGGCAGGAAGATGGCAGCCCTAGCACAGAAGCATTTCTAATCATAAGTTGCTTCCACCATATGATTACAGGTGTGCTGAAGGTGATGATTAGGAAAGTTAGCACCTCTGCTGGAAGTACGTACTGGCTCTAAATTGGCTCTTATGACTGAGGAAGATTATAGCTGAAGCCTAGGGCTGGCATCCAATGGGAGAACTACAGGCATGGGGGGGCTCACCAATGAGGCCATTTCTGGTGCAATCCAGAAGTGATGTCATCACATGGCGCCACACTCTAGCATTTGCCCTAAAACCCTATGGGGAAACTATAGAGTTTGGGATGAATGCTAGAGTGTCACTCCCATAGGATGACATCACTTCCAGGTCATGCCAGAAGTGACACCACTACATTGTATGCAATTACCCGCCTTTCCCCTCTTGGCCAAGTGGCAGTGGGGCAAGAAGACTGCTGGTAGGATGCCTCCCTACCATTCCTGAGGACCTGGCAGTTCTGTTAGCCATCTTGTCCTCTGCAATTGTCTTCCCAAATACCTTTAGGCAGAGGGCTGTGGTTCAATGGTAGAACATGTGAGAGATTACATGTAAAAAGTCCCCGCCTCATTCCCGGTTTTTAAAAGCATCTCATGTCCATCTATATATTGAAGGGTGTTGAAATATTTTGCATAGACTCAGGTGGGTAGCCATGTTGGTCTGCAGCAGCAGAACAGAGGCTGAATCCAGTGGCACCCAAAAGCTTACACCTAGAATAAAACTTCATTGGTCTTAAAGGTGCCACTGGACTCAGACTTTGCTCTAAATATTTTAAAGTTGTCCGTATTCTGATACAATTAAGTGCTGCTTTGTTGTCACTAGCTGCTGTTTCTTGTGACAGCACTCTAAGTTTCTTAGTTTGGTATAGTGGTTAATTGTGTGGACTCTCATCTGGGAAAACTGGGTTTGATTCCCTGCTCCTCCACTTGCACCTGCTGGATGATCTTGGGCAAGCCATAGTTCTGGCACAGCTGTTCTTGAAAAAGAGCAGTTTCTGTCAGAGCTCTCTCAGCTCCACCTCCCTCACAGGGTGTCTGTTGTGGGGAGGGGGAAGGAAAGGAGTTTGTAAGCCACTCTGAGACTCCTTTGGGTAGTGAAGGGCGGGGTATAAATCCAATCTCTTCCTCCTCCTCCGTCTTCTTCGCAGCTTGAGAGACTGAGGCCATCAGTTCCATGTCCATTCATGGGACCCAGTTCAGTTCCAAAGCTATCCCCCGCCTGCAACCCTTAGTTTTGCAACAGTGTCTGAATGAATGTGTCTTGGCTTTCATAGACAACAAGAACTGATTCCTTGGGAGTTATCGCTTTTAATTTATTGTTTTTTAAAAAAAATGTAGCCCGTCAATTGAATCAGATTTGTTTTTCAAAATGCTTTCAAAGGACCTTTTTCTTAAGAAAACGGAGTTGGGGCACGTTGTTTGTCTTTTATGACCAGTTTGCATCAGTGACGAGAAGCCTGGGTGGGAGTGATTTTCACTTCGTGTTGTGTGTCATTTGACACATTACTCATTTGCTCCAGCATAGGTAGGCCGTGCAGAAAAGGTTGCTGCTCATTAAATACAAAGCCACTGGTGTAGGCAATGGTTCTTGACTTCCTCAGAATAATTGCCCACATCTGACTATGCCCATGCCCTGTTTGACTAAAATGAAAATTACTGGTATTTCAAAAAAGGCCCAGAGAGCAGGTTGGCCTGATTCATGACTTACAAAATTAGCTATCACGGTGTTTAAGTGTTGTATTGGTCTCTTGAATGCAGCTCAGCATTTAAGAGCTCTTTGGTTAATGACATTAATCTTAATGTAAATGAACCATGTAGTATTTCCTGCCCAGCAGAAAGAGGACTCCCTCTTCCTGCCAGTAGGAGGAAAAAAGTGGACACACTTTTACAGTGTGAGCACAAAGCTCTTTTCTTTTGCAGTACGGCACCGCTGCTGTGGAAGCCAGCTTTATTTTGTTTACAGCATTAGTAATCCAAAAAGGCCCACTGATGGCCCCACTGATGGACCTCCTGATGGCACCTGGTATATTTTGGCCGCTGTGTGACAGAGTGTTGGACTAGATGGGCCATTGGCCTGATTCAACATTGGCTTCTCTTATGTTCTTATGTAGGGGAATCCAGTTTCTTCTTGCGCTAGACATTGCATTTGACACCTGGCTGCCATGGAGGTCTTGCAGACAGATGGCAACTGCAAATTGCCCATGGAAATTCAGTTCTGAAGTGCACAGAGCCCCAACTTGGATCAGGACTGTGGTGTGAGGGAGGGACTTCACAACCCCTCATTGTGTTTTTCTGAACTGAATCAGCCCCGGGGGGGCATTGCTCTTCACCTGCATGTGTACAGGTCGCCTAGTAGTGGGAACAGCTAAATTGTAGTTGCTTCCCACCTTGATAAACTTCACATGTTTTCCTTTCCACTGGATACTGGAAATACAAAATGAAATGTACAAATCTTCCATCATTATCAAACAACATCATTAGCTAGTGTGCAAGGGTTATGTGTGTGTTTGGATTTTTTGCAGGTCTTTATACAGAGATTAGCTTGAGTTCCTTGGAGAGAGGGAGGAATATAAATGTACTAAATGAAAATAACCTGAAACGTAATATAAATGTTGGTGGGAAATTCTCATTTTCGGTGGCTGCTGTTTTATAAGGTGTTTTGTAATGCATTCTTGTATTAAATACTTTTCAGGGCATCTTTTATGACCAAGACCGTGCAGTATCAGAATGAATTACATAAATTCCTAATATGGGATACAGCGGGACAAGAACGAGTAAGTACATAAGTCCTTGTTTTTATTGGTCAGTGGGACAAAATTTTGTGCCTAGCATGTTAACCATGTAATTCACCAAAAAAAACCCAAAACCAGATGGCTGTGTCCTCCTTTCTAGTTAAGGTGTTGTAGTTTCTAATTTTTGAAGCCATTCTTCAACCTGCCATAGCCGCTTCCAGATGACATTTTTAAATTGGCACTAATGAGTTCTCCAATTAGTCAGGGTGCACAGAGAATACTGATATTCTATCTTAAGAAGACACTGTGTCAGTTAATTTAAATTAAGTTGCTTTTTATCTACTTCCAAAATTTGAATGTATCAGTGTTTTCCTGGATCTGCTGATAGTGTTTATAATCTGTTCATACAGCAGACAAGAGCAGTATACTGTTGAAAACTAAAGTAGAAGAATCTCCAGGAAAGCTGGCATGTCTGGTGTGCCATAAGAGCCCTGTTGGATCAGACCAGTGGCCCCTCTAGTCCAGCATCCTGCTTCACACAGTGGTCCTGCAGGGCCAACAAACAGGATGTAGAGGCCCAGGCCTTCCTTCCATGTCGCTCCCTGGCACTGGTATTCAGTAGCAGTAAGCCTTTGACTATGGAGGTACGCTTTAGTCTACATGGCTAGTAGCCATTGTTGGAATTATCATCTATTTCTCAAGTGTGAGCAGATCTGTGAATATCGAAATTTGTGGATTAGACTCACATTGAGAGAAAGGAGATTTTTCTCCAAACTTGGGGGGGGGGAGGGCCAGGTTTGCAGAAAAATTTTGAACCTGTAATAAAAAAGTGCATGGAGAGCAAAAAAAACCCCCAAAACATATTGCTGCTGTAGTGTGGGAGAAGAGGATGGGGAACAGCAGCACTGGAGACATGCTGTTCCCTCTAACCTGTGGAGTCTTGTGAGCAAAAATTCTGCTTCGTGAGCTACTGGCATTAAAGTTGCAAGCAAGCAATTTGGCTACTGCATAAATTAATTTGCTGTGGAGCCATCCTTCCTGAGCTAAGACAAAAATGTGTGAACCAGAGGCTAGAATACTGTGAGCAAGCTCACACTAACTCAGCTTAGAGGGAACACTGGTGACAAGAATCCTTCACCTCCACCTGCCCCCTCACAGCTCCAGCACTGGTTCTCCCTGCAGTCATCTCGGTTAGAAGCTGGCAAAAATGTTTAAACAGGGCAGCTGAGCCAGCAGCTCCAGAGGCGAGGTGAAAAGGAGCTTCCTTGCCCACCCACACACCTCCATAGCTGCCTGCTCAGCTGCCATTTTTAAACTTTCCCTATGGCTTCTAAACAGCAAGGCTGAGTGGATCGGTGCTGGGGGCAGAGGGAGGGGGCGGACAAGGAGGATTCTTTTTCCCCACTCACCGATTAGAAGGATTCTTCACTCCTACTCACCTGTATCCACCACTGCTTCTTCCTGCAGTCTGGCTGGTCAGAAGCCAGCAGGAACATTTAAACAGGGCAGCCGAGCCAGTGGCTATGGAAGCGTGTGGGTGGGCAAGGAGGCTCCTTCTCACCCCTGCCTTTGTAGCCACTGGCTCAGCTGCCCTGCTGTTCTGCTGCTTGCTTCTGGAAAGCGAGGGGGGCGGCAGCGAGGAGGATTCTTTGCTCCCACTTGCCAGTTACAAGCTGGCAGGAAAGTTTAAAGAGGGCAGCTGAGGCAGCAACTGTGAGGGCAGGGGTGAGAAGGAGCTCCACATGCACGCACACACACACTTCCACAGCCACAATAAGCAACATTTTGTTGCAGGTCCCTAGTTTTCCTCTATAAATCTCTTTTATAGTCATATATGATTTTCGCCATCACTGTGTCTTCTGGCAATGAGTTCAACCACTTAATTATTCATTGAGTAAAGAAGTACTTCCTTTTGTCCATCCTGAATCTATTGCCCAAGAACTTCACTGAAGTTCCTCCCTCCCCCCCAAAAAAAAAATTAGTATTATGGTAAAGGGAGGGAAAAGTTCTCTTTATACACTTTCTCCACTCCATGGATAATTTTATAATCTTCTGTCATGTCTTGTCCTCCCATTGTCCTTTTTTCCTGACCTGCAAAGCCCTGAGTTATAGACACAGCAAAAAAGTGATAGTCACCTTATCCCTTGAAGACATAGTGGCGATCAAGGTTTGATCTCCGTCCCTGGCACTGGAGTTTTCTAAAAACATGAGTGTTCACACTTAAAACAACCATCCATTTGTTGGCTTTGTATGATGATGTAACAGTTTGGAAGTGTACTGCACTTGAACATTTTGCAGTCCAAGCAGCATAATTTGGGAAACTGTTGCTAAATTACTGACTTCATGGAAAGGAGTGTGTTGTCTAAACTAAATACAGAGACATTGAGCACTAGTTTGAGATGTGAGCTGGACCGACTTAAAAAGGCAAGGAAAAGCTGCTGGGTCCAACACAAGCTCCTCTGGTTTAGTTAATGTCAGAATATGGAGAGCGGGCATTCACCTCTTGCCCAGCTGCAAGACATAAACCCACTCTTTCCGTGTTGCCATGGCTTGAGATGTTCCTCCTTCTCCACATGGCCTCTAATACTGTTTCTTCCTTGTGAATCTATCTCCCAGGTCAGCATCTAAATTTCTCAAGATGGTTGCTTTGTGTTTGCTGTCAGTGGTGGTGGGCTGACCCTGACTCCTACCTTCAGGGGTGTGCTGGCAGCTCCTACAAACCTGTATATGGGTCCCAGCTATGGTTTGGCAAATGGGAGGGGCAGGCTGTGCCCAAGGAGGGGAGGATACGATCCAGAGGCATCCTGTTTGTGACCCTTAAGTTACGTAATGATGGGACAAAGTTTGAGTCCATTGACACCTTTAAAGACCAATGGAGTTTAATTCTGAGTATAAGATTTTGCGTGCATGCACATGTAAGCATATACCCAGAATTAAACTTCGTTAATCTTAAAGGTGCCACTGGACTCAAACTTTGTTCTGTTGCTTCAGATCAACACAGCTACCCACTGGAATCTATTTGCATAGTGGTGATCCTTCCTTTTCCTCTTTTCTCAGTCCAGAACTAGATTGAAAGTGTCTCTCTTAATAGGCTGTTGGTTTCCCCCTTTTCTACTTAATGTCACTCTGGAACATTGTTTCCTCTTCTGAGATGTTTCAGGTGTAGGATGACTTTGCCGGGGGGTGGGGGGGACACAGGAGTTTGGGAGGTGAGCATTAGGCTGATAGCTAGTTGGCAGGAGATACTCATTTAATATTGTGACAATTTTCAGCTTAATTTTAAACGGTACAAGAATCTCTGGCTTTAGAATTTTTCAAAATGTGCTTGAAAACTGGCTCTATTAGAGTGTGGATTACTTTCAGGAGAGAAGAGGCAAGATCCTCTTTTCTATTTTTACTTCAGGCGTAAAATATTTGGATTTTGCAATGGAAGTAACATGATACTTGCTCAGCACTGAATCAGCACTCTGGTCCTGCACGCAGGCAGCATAGAGATGGTGTAAAGCAAAGGGGTCTAAGAGTTCTGCATTTCATCACCAAGAAAGTATAGAGATGTAAAATTTGTGGAAATTTTGAAGCTACGGGGGGAAGAAACTGGAAATTTGGGGGGAAATTAAAATATGCAATACTTGCTATCAAATCCAAACTTCTTTTACTGAACCACATAAAATGCATCATTTCCAGCATCATTTATAACTTAGTCAACATATAAAATTGTACTATTTGGCATCTTTACGGAATTTAAAAGTACAAATCTCTCCACTTTCTGTCGGAAACTACAAATACACCCCATACTGCTGCATCCTAGCATATATATCCTAGCATAGCATATGTATCTTCAATAGGGGAAAACAGCTGAAGCTAGTAAACAAAAGAAAGTGTAGTATTTGGACAGAAATTGTCTCAATGAGTAAAGTTAAGCGAGGCTGCCAGCATGTTTATTAAGCTAAACTTCATAACACTGAAAACACTGGACTCTTCAATAATGTACTATCATTATGCACCTATATTAATTGCCATAATTATTTACGTTTAAACAAAAAAAATCTTGAAAACATTATATATGTCTACAATATAGGAGGTTTTTTTCAGTGCTTCCCAAAATTTCCCAGGTTTTCCATCTGAAAAATGGACAGAGTTCTCAGACTTTTCATGCCATATGTTTTGAATGTGCAAACCTTGCCTCCAGAAGCATATTACTCGCTCTAAAAGAGAAAGTATTTCATCAGAGTTTCTTTTCTGGGTTCTCTCAAAATTTCCTTCTGAATTTTTCCCACTGTGACCTTACATCTTTAAGGAAAGTAGCATGAGTTTGGGGGGGAGTCGACCAGCTATTTAGTTAGCTTGGGAATAGAAACCATGTCCACTGTGAATCTAGCTTCCACTTGCACTTTATGTTATACTGAATTGATCCTATTGTATAATGTTTTAATTTTTAAGTTGTTGTATTTACACATGTTATAAGCCACTGCTTGAGGGGGAGGGTGGGATAAAAATTGAATTAAACAAACAAATAAATAAGTAATAAATTTCAGTAGATTACCATCTTTCTCATCTTCTTTCCGCCTTAATCACTTTCAAACAAGAATATTCTTCCGAGGCTGAGTAAAATGGATATAACAAAATTACTGGTGTGTATTCTGAGCTGATGTGGAACATCTGTGTGGCCTAATACAATTGAACTCCTCCCTTCAGATCTTACAGCAGTTCAGAAAAGAAATTCCAGATAATACAATACTGCATACAGGCAATTATAAAAGTGCTCTTCAAAGTTCTAACTTTGAAACTTCAAAGTTTCAGTGCTTTAGCTGCTGATTTATTTCTGGTAATTTTGGTTGTGGATCTTGCTATAAATTTTTGTTGATTGGAAATGTTTTGGTCAGTTGTCTAATGCTTCAGTTATACCATAGCTGTACTCAGTTGCTGCAAGATGTTAACCTTGCAGTAACTTTTGCCTTGAGTTGTAGTCATGCCGAATGGTGAGTCTAGGGTGGCCAGGCCCAGCCTGGCAACCAGCAGGAGACAAGAGGTGGGACTGGGGGCGGGGGGGCAGCCTGACGGCTAACAGTTTGACATCACTTTTTGGAAAAGCCAAAAGGGACATCAGTCCTTTCTATGGTAAAAAAATAATTTGGGGCGATTCCTAAAGTTTCAGCCTATTCTTAGTATGCGATATCACTTCCGTGTTTTCCCAAAAGTGATATCACACCATCATCCAACAGGCATTTTTAAATTTTATGTTCTTCTGCCACCACTCTGAGCAGTTGCAGGAAACACCAGTTAGGGGAGAGGTATCCCCCACGAGGGGGCGTGGCTAACCCTGCATGTGACTATTGTTCAACAGTTGCTTTCTGATGGAAGCGGGTTTCCTTAGAAAAATGATTCGCACTGTGGTGTGCTTTTTCATCTAAGCAGGCAGTAAACTGCTGAATTAGTGAATTAATGAACTCTGTCCCCACTTGCTCTTGTAAGCAGCCAATATCAGTCAGCTTGCTTCTGTTATTAGTCACCAGACTTGCAGAGTATGAAAACAATATGCATGTAGTTATGAATTTTTGCTCCTTTTTTCTGTCAGTGCAGTATCAATCTGTAGTAATGAAAGGAGGTGTCAGCTTGGCATAAAGCATGCAGAGAGATTCTCCCAGATGACTTTTGGAACTCTCTGTGGCATTGTCCTCCATTTAAAACAACAGTAACCGGTGTCAAGTTACAAGCTTTTAAACTAGTGTCACATTGGTACTTAACCCCTAAGAAAATTGCACATTCAAATTCACAACTCATTTTTTTTTTGTTGGAACAAATGTGGATCTCTTGGTTCCTACCTTCATTGCTGGCTATATAGCCCCCATATTAAAAAAAATTGGGATATGGTTCTAGATCATATAAAAACTATTACAGGCCTTAATACTCTCCCTTCTCCTGCTAATCTTTCTCTGAATGGTCGGTCAGCCATACAACATGCACATCCCAAAAGGGAAATCATTCCCATCCTTCTCTCAGCAGCTTTTACAGCAATTGCTACTTGATGGAAAAACCTACATCCCACAAACCTATCTCTCTGGCACAAGAAACTCTGGGACTTTTACATTATGGCTAAAATAACAGTTAACACCTCTCCACTAGTTTCTGCTTCAACTCTCACAAACTGGAAAAATGCAATTCATGTTTGTTTGTGGTTTGTGGCCGAACCATGAACCAAGTCGAACTGGGAGGTCCATGGCCTCACAAACCTGGTTGAAGGGGACAGCAGTCCCTTTAAATGTGGTTTGCAGAAAGCCCAGAAAACAGCTTCCGGGAGGGGGGACTTTCTTGTGCACTCCCTTTAAAGTTTAAAGGGACTGTACAAGGCAGCCCAAAACAACTCCCAATATTAGAAAACTTAATGACACAAGATGAAATACCTAGTATAATGAACCAACTACGTTTATGGTGGCAACATAAGGATTATTTAGCTTAGTATCTCTTTCTCTTCTCTCCTGATCTGTTTTCCTCTCCCTCTCTCTTATTTTCCCCCTTCCCCTCTATATTATCAAGTATACTTCTGCTCCACAGATAATAGCTATGACTCTATTTTGTAATTGCTATACCAGTTATTGTTACATTCTTGAGCCTCTGTATTTCATATTTATCTTTCAATAAAATGTTAATTAACATGAAAGGAGGTGCCTGTCCTGTTACAGGCATTGCGCATCACCAAAGTGGGGTATAAATGAAGTAAATCTATAATCATTGCAAATTGCAAGCAGGGTTGAGGTTTCTGGAGGTAGGGTGGTCACGGATGCAGGAAGCCAGGAATGCGGAGGCAGCACAGACAAGGAGGGTGGAGTTTAATGCCTTACTTACACAACAGACCTTCAAACAATTTGTAAAATAAGAGGTCTTCTTGAGGATGGTGCTTATTGTAATAATACTCTGGAAGGAACAACTGTATTGAAAGTACTTATTGGAGAAAAATATGGTCAAACACCACATCTGTGGTCAGCCTGCAGAGCCTGTGGTCAGCCTGCAGAGCAAAGCCCATATAAAACAATACTGAAAGTGCAGCAAACTATGAGATTGGTGAGCAGAGCAAGCAGGTGGGGGGATCTGTGAATAAAATTAAAATCCAAATGCTTTATGGGGTTTCTTTTATTCAGATATTCTAGCTGATTTACTTTTCAGAATAGTTCATTTTTTTGTCAGGTAAACTGTATTCAAAATATTCACTGTTAGAGGAGAAAATACGAACAAATGCCATTTTTTGGTGTAACCAAAGAACATATGATAGATTCAGATGAGTAGCCATGTTGCTCTGAAGCAACAGAACAAAGTTTGAGTGCAGTGGCACCTTTAAGACCAACAAAGCTTAATTCTGGTATAAGCTTTCATGTGCTCAGAGTTAAACTTTATTGATCTTAAAGGTGCCACTGGACTCAAATTTTGTTCTACGCACATAAGAAGAGCCCTGCTGGATCAGATCAATAGTCCATCTAGTCCAGCATCCTGTTTCACACAGCAGCCAACCAGTAACTCTGGGTGGCCAGCAACAGGGCATAGAGGCCAAGGCCTTCCCCTGATGTTGCTTCTTTGCTCTGGGATTCAAAGGCATAGTGGCTCTGAATGTGGAGGTTGCGAGTAGCCATTGATAGACTCCATGAATCTACCTAATTCCAGTGGCCATCTCTATTAGGGATGGGTACAAACTGGAAAAATGCAGTTCATGTTGGTTTCTGGTTTGTGGCTAAACCATAAACCAAGTCGAACTGGGAGGTTCATGGCCTCACAAACCTGGTTGAAAGGGACAGTAGTCCCTTTAAATGGGGTTTGCAGAAAGCCCAGAAAACAGCTTGGAGGAGGCTTTCTTGTGCACTCCCTTTAAAGGCTGCTCCCCGCCACTCAGCTTTTTTGCAGCTTTTGCAGAGAATAAAAGCTGTGGTTTAAAGGGACTCAGAGTCCCTGTAAACCCCTGCTTTCTGCTTTATCCACAAACCGTCACAAGTTTGTGATGGTAGACCCATCACAAACTTTGGGTCACAAATCACGAACAGTCAAAATTTGTGATGAATTTTGCTTCATGGTTTGGTTGGTTCCCATCCCTAATCACTACATCCTCTGGCAGCAAATTCTACATTTTAATCACTCTCTGTGTAAAGTAGTATTTCTTTTTGTTCATCCTGAACCTACTGCCCATCAGCTTCATTGGATGCCCTTGAGTTCTAGTATTTTGAGAGAGGGAAAAAATTCTCTCTGTGAACTCTCTCCATCCCATGCATAATTTTATGAACTTCTATCGTATCCCCTCTTAGTCGTCTCTTTTCTAAACTGAAAAGTCCCAAACTCTTTAGCCTTTCCCCATAGGGAGGGTGCTCCAACCTATGGAACATGGAGGAGCAGAGGCCCTATAAAATAATATTTCTAGGGATGCCATCTTAGACTTCTTTTTAACTTGGTCTTCTTTTATCTTTCTTCTTTTAATTTTGTAACGATTGGAATGTTAATGTTTTGTAAATTTGTTTAATGGTTTTATGCCTTTTTGTTATCCATCGCCCAGAGCCCTGCACAAGCCGGGACTGGGCAATTAACAAATCAAATAATAATAATAAGCACAGTGAGAATAGGGTTGGTGAGTAGAGTGAGTAGATGGTCCTCTAGTTTAAAAGTAATGCCTTCTAGACCTATTCTTTCTTTTCAGTCCAAATTTACTTGAACACAAAGGAAAATGCAAAGTAATTTTGCTTCATATCCCATTTAGTGATATGTACAGTTTCCCTAATCTTCTTTCCTTCAGTTTGTTCAAAATGTTTCCTGCACATTATATAACAGTATTCTGGAGGGAAGGCAACATGATATATAGCCTGATTTCATCAGTTCTTGGAAGCTAAGCAACATTGGTACTTGGATGGGAGACCACCAAGGAAGACTGCAGAGGAAGGCATTGGCAAACCACTTCTGTTTCCCCCCTGGTTTGGGGTGATTAGAGGGGTTCATAATAGCATCATAGAGCTCCCAGGGCCTTTATATCTCCATAGACTGACTGCTCCTGTCACCCTATATGATCTTCTATGTACAACTGGCATCATTTTCTACCATGCTGTTTTTCTTTGCAGTTCCGTGCTCTGGCACCAATGTACTACCGAGGGTCTGCAGCGGCAATTATAGTTTATGACATCACAAAAGAGGTAAGAGGGGGCACTTGCAAAAAGAGAACTATGTGTCAGTGACACCTTCGTGTATTACTAATTCTGTCATCTCCATTTCAGGAGACATTTTCAACACTGAAGAACTGGGTGAAAGAACTTCGGCAGCATGGTCCTCCCAATATTGTTGTAGCTATCGCTGGAAATAAGTGTGATCTTAATGATGCAAGGTAAATTCAGGAAGTGCTGTTCAACCATAGTTTTTGGAAAACTTGTCTCCATTGCACTCGCTCTTCATAGTTAAACTGGATTGACTCCGTTGGAGGCCGGACTGGTGGGATGTACAGGGCTGGACTAGACTATGTGGTAGGGTGGGCTGGTTGATAGACTGGTCCAGTTCAGGCAATTATTGTCTTATTTGGTTTTTTTAAAAGACCTAGTGCAGTTGGCTTCAATAGGCGTCTTACTCTTGTTGCCTATGGCTAAGAGCAGGACATACTGTTTAAGCAAATACAGCCAGCAGGGCTTCTGCACCTTAGAGTGACTACACAGGAATCAAAGCAAGATTACCTGAGGGAACAGCTCTATGCGAACCATCTAGGTTGGGGGAGAAAGGTATAAGGCAAATTCAGGAATACAGTTGCCTTTGACTATCTAGTTGTTATTAGCTGTTGCAACAGAACAAATTTAAGAGTCCAGTGGCACTTTTAAGACCAAGAAAGGTTTATTCAAGGTATGAGCTTTCATGTGCATGCATATTTTAGTTGCAAGGAAGCTTAGCTGTGAAGTAGTGTGTATGGTATGGTAAGTAGGTACACAGAATATTGAATGGGATCTATTAATAGAGGCTGCACCCCATCACTGTTATCGCTTCTAGATCTTGACAATGTACATGAAAATGTTACCCTTCAGCTCAGTGTTAAGCATTAGTAGGTGGGTGAAGTTTCAGGGAAGGAAACTTTTTCAGACTTTATTTTTGGAAGGATCTGGAAATTTAAGTAAAAGTGCATTATTTGTCCTCCAAATCTAAGGTTTTAAAGTTGGTATTTGGTATATAATAGAAATGAACTCCCTAAAATATCTCATTGCAAGTTTAAAAGCAATAACTGGAGAACCATGGCCATGCGAGTATTCTCCAAAATATCTTATTAAAAGTTTGAAGCAGTGGTGGTCAAATTTGCTTAACGTAACAGCCACACAGAATAAATGTCAAGATGTTTGAGAGCTGCAAGACATGAACAAATACCACACAAACGTTTTTACTGGAAAATATGCAAATTTGCTTTTTATTAACGTTAAAGTAGACTGTGTGAAAGAGCCGCATGCAGCTCCCAAACTGCAGTTTGGCCACCCCTGTTTTAAAGGCAATCATTGGAGAAGACCATGGCCATGTGTGTATTTTCCATGTTTAAAAGAAATCATACCTTTTGTTGAACATGAAATTTCTCCTGGGAAATTAGGCTTTCACTTAAAATAGTTTCATGCCCTTATGGTTCCAAAGATAGATTTGAAAAATATGGGAAATATTTGTAACTTTTAAAGTTAGTTAACATAGGAAGGTTCCTAGTCCAAGCTGTATTGTCCTGGAAATTCCATAGTAAATGGCATTGTAACTTATCAAAGATGTTAAATAGCTACTTTTTCTCATGGGATCCCACACCTTGCGAAGATTAAGACTTGTTGATTCTTTAGGAATGCAGTCACCGAGAGAAGTGGTACTGGGCACAAAGGTATTCTGACTGGGAGGGGAGGGGTTGTGACTCAGTCAGAGAGCATCTGCTTGGCATGCAGAAGGTCCCAGGTTCAAACCCTGTTGTCTCCAGTTAAAAGATTTGGCAGTAGGTGATGTGAAAGACCTCCATCTGGCACCCTAGAGAGCTACTGCCAGTCTAAGCAATGCAGACTTTGGTGGTAAGATTTAGTGTAAGGGAGCTTCGTGTGGTCATGTGATAGGTTTGACCACAACAGTATGAATGTATGCAGCCCTAGTTGTCATCTGCAAAAGGAATCAACCCTAGTATTGGAAGATACTGTTTGAATTTATTAATTATATTTACGATCTGCCTTACAAATTCAGTACATGTAATGGCTTAGATCCTATGTATATATTTCACTAGCAGTGGGGTTTTCCTTTGGCCCAAGGAGCTTTCCACTGATGGTAGAGCTGGAGCAGAGTCTCTTCTGTCAATAGCCGCCTGTGCCAGAGGGAAGTGTTTCTTGTTTTGGAATTGATCTGTTGGATCCAGCCCAACATCTATATTTGATCAGTGTTGCTGGAATCCCTTTCCGCCCTTATTGCAGTAATTACTGCCTTGGACTCCTGCTGTGGAAGGGTTCTGCCAGAAAATGGCTGTTCTGATATGCTGGCAGAGGAGGAGCCCGACTTTATGCAATCTCTTTCAGTTCATGTCTTAGTAACCCTCCTCGGAATGCTGCAGTGTTACAGAGAACAGTATGCAGAGTAGGACTATCTTATGGACTGATCAGTAGTAACCCTTCAGGAGAGAGCCAAAAGATTGAGCTTCTTAAGTTGTGGCACCACCATCTGTGTTACATAACTCCACCCCGGCTGCATGAACTCGCAGTGTTTCACAAGTACAGGGAGCACCGACACAACTGCTATTGCCATTCAGTGCATTTATAACCCACCTGCTTCCCCAGTGAGGACCCCAAGTGACTGACAGCGTTCTCCCTTTCTCCATTTTGCATACCTTCCAGATGCCGTGGGTAACATCAGCGGGACTCAGGTTACTTGCTAAAATAGCTTTCACTACTGCATTTAATTCTGCCTACTACTTCTATTCTAAAATTGAAATAAACCCTCGGGCTTTGTTCCTGATTTATTCTCTTTCTCTCTCCTTCCTAGAGAAGTCATGGAAAAAGATGCTAAAGACTATGCAGATTCCATCCATGCAATATTTGTAGAGACCAGTGCGAAAAACGCAATAAACATAAATGAACTCTTTATAGAAATTAGTAAGTATTGTGTATTAGTAAACCCATGTGATGTCTGTCTGCCCCCTCCTTTTCCTTCCTCTTCATCCAGGTTTAAGGACACCCAAGCCAAACTTGTTTGGCTTAAATCTCTTTTGTTTCTATCCTTATGCACTGGCTTCATTTTTTGTCATTATTTTGACAGATTTGAGATTGTAATATAATCTCTCTGTATGCTTGTGTTTAGCCCCCAGACCTCTCTCTTAAAAAAAAAAAAAAAAAAGCAAAAAGTCACTGCAATCAAAAATTGTTAGAAGTCATTAAAGGGAGAAGAGTGGAGAAATTCTGAGCGTATGGAAATTTGTATGAGAAAAGACATGCTAGCAGATTAATTTAAAGATGGTGTATTCTGAATATCCTCACAGTCCTGCAAGATCCATGACAGGCTAAGACAAGGAAGCTTCCACAGTGTGGCCATCAAAGAATACGATGAGTGGGAGGGTTTCGTTTAACTGTCAGCTGATCTCCATGGGTTGTCTTTTCCCTCCATGAATTTTTCAAAATATTTTTTAAAACATCTGAGCTGATGATTATTAATTGCCATATTATGTGGTAGTCAGTGCCACAAACTAATTATGCATTGTCAAAGGCATGCCGTTCGTCTGTCGTGGGCATATCGGCCAGTCTCTTTTGTTGGATTGCCTCCTCTTCTAGTAAGAGTAACTCTTGTACTGTCTTACATTCCAATAGCAAAGTCAGGATATTTTTGGATACAGTGGGAACGGGCAAGACAGATCTTTCTACAAACCTAAAAAGGGGCCTGGGTTTGCAGAAACATGAGAAATCTTTTTTTAAAAAAATACACTGGGCATCTTTAAAAAGCAAAAAATGATAAAAGGAGCACCTGTAGCTTTAAAAATGGATTCCCTCAGTGGCTGTTGCTAGGCAACCATAGTCTTCCAAGCTTGATTCTGACAGAAAAAGGCTGGTGGAGGGGGCAGGGCCCTTTCCAGGCTTATTTTGGCCTTCGAGGGAGAGACCCTTGGGGCCAGGCCTGACAAAGGTTGCCAGTTCCAATTTGGGAAATTCCTAGAGATTTTTTGGTGGAGTCTGAGGAGGGCAGGGTTTGGGGAAGGAAGAGGCCTCAGCTGGATATAATGTTACAGAGTCCACCCTCCAAAGCAGCCATTTTCTTCAGGGAGACAGAGTTCAGTTGTAATTCTGGGAGGTCTCCAGGTCCCCCCTGGAGGTCAGCAAACCCCTAGGCCTGATAGCAACTTCTAGGTGACTTGATACCACCTGATTTGCATGACTCAGCTGTGCTTGGCTGCTTGCTACTGTTAAACATCAGCCAATTGCCAACTCCAGGTTAGGAAATTCCTATAGATTTAGTGGGTGGATCCTGGGGGGGTGCAGTTTAAGGAGGGGAGAGACCTCAGAAGGGAATAATGCCATAGACTCTACCCTCCAAAGCAGCCATTTCCTCCATGAGAAGTAGTGTTGCTAACCTCCAGGTAGGGCTGGAGATCACCTGGAATTACAGTTGGTCTCCAGGCAACAGAGATCAGTTTCCTTGGAGAACATAGCTGCTTTGATGGGTGGACTGTATGGCATTACACCCTGTTGAGGTTTCTTTCCCTAAACCTTGCCTTCCCAAAGCTCCAGCCCCAAATCTCCAGGAATTTTTAGAATTAAGCAAGTTAAGCTCTGCAGCTAAGTCTATCTATGTAGGGATGTTTCAAGCAAACTGTATCGTCACTAACTATTAACTGATCAGTTTATGAGATGAATTTCAACCAACTTAAATCACTGCACTCCTTATCACTGGCACTGTTTACTTGGTGCAGAAAACTTCCAGAAAATAAACATATTTAGCATTTATCTTCAAGCCGCTACAAAGTTCTGCAGCATGTTAGACAACCTGTTTTGTTAACACAAGTGGACTGGCCATTTAATTCACTGGGGAAAATTCCTGGTGGGCTGCTGCCCTGGAGGGCTGACTGCAGAAAGAGGAAGGGGAAAAACAAAACAAAGAAGGGGTAGCCAATTTTTTTTGGCTTCCAAAATGCAGCACCCACCCAGGGCTTCTCTGCAAACTCCATGGCAAGTGTTTGAAAACAGAACACATTTAACCCTTCGGTTTTGCTTCCTGCCACTTTGAAGCCCCTTCCCATGTGATCCCTGCCCCCTTTCTCCTGGCCATGATGAGCCATAGCCAGGAGAAGGGGGGAAAGGAAGTCTCTTCCCAGGTAATCCTCCTTCCCAGGGCAATAACCACCCACTTTCTCCTGGCCATGGCAAGCCGTGGCCAGGAGAAAGGGGCAGCCGAACTGCCAGACTAGTACGGTTCATGTGGCGCCAGTTCAGTTCAGGGTTCAGTCTGTGGGCTGCCCTGGACCCTGAACCACGTTTTTTAGGTTCATGCCCATCCCTAACTGCATCTGCATAGCAACCCTGGACTTTCTTGGTCATCTCCCATCCAAGTACTAACCAGGGCCAACCCTGCTTAGCTTCTGAGACCTGGACCTCCTAAGCATAATGACCTTCCAAATGGAGATGAGCTGCACTTATTAAGCTAAACTGTGAGACGTATGGAATAGTTGTTTTTAATGACATTTGTTCCTTTGACTCCTTGCAGGTCGTAGAATCCCATCAACAGATACCAACCCCTCAACTAGCGGTAAGGGCTTCAAACTTAGAAGACAGCCTTCAGCGACAAAACGAAGCTGCTGTTGACTGATAACGCAGTACATCAGACTAGCTTTTATAACATACTTTGGCCTTGGAATCTAAAGGTTTATTTGGGGTATATTGTATCAGTAGATCGCTGTCTGCCTGGTGTTCGTACACCCTAAAATGAGCCAACTCTAACGTAAATACGCACGCTGAGGAGACTGCAGCTGTCCTACTGTTTCCTTGCATACAGACTTTCTCTTGTACGCAAAAGGAATTCCATCTTCCGTTTCTGCTTTGGCCTTGTGGGGAAAAAAGAAACTCAACCATACAGATTGTAGAATTGATATTTCATAGGGGGTTTTGTAAACAAAAGTTTGCCATTTTTTTTAAAGGGGGGGGAGGGAAACTAGCACTTTTGCGGATTTTGAAGGGAGTATGCGAGACCTGTGGATTGAAATTCTAGCTCTGATCCTGAACGGGGTTTTGCTCGCTGCATCTTCATTGCTCTGAGCCTTACTGTTTTCATTGTTGCTTCTCCAAAGAAGGGAGGGGGGTGAACAGATGACAAGCAGATGGCTGGGGGTGGGGGGGAATGAATGAAACTGGTAAGTGACCAAATCAGCCCATCCGGTCCTCACTCTTAATTGCACTTTTATTATTTACTGATGACATTGTAGAAACACAAACAAGATCTTTTTTCTTTTTTTTTTTTAAAGGTGGGGGAAATGTAGACAATCTTATCTGTATGCTTAATTGTTTTAGGAATGAATGAGTATCCTCTTTTTTAAAAAAATAGACTTTTCTTCTTTAAGGTGGCAAGTAAAATCCTAGGTGAAATTGACCAAACTGAACTTGATCACAAACTGACAGGCATCCATGGCTGTCGGAATAAGAGGGCTGAACGCGCGGGAAGGGCCTCTCCGAATGCTTAGCATAGGCGTTTTTATACTCTTTATTTATGAGACCAATGCCTAAAGTATTATAAATTATGCAAGTGCCATAGGTTAAAAAAAAAAAATCTGTTTTCTGTCATGTCGATAATCCCTCACACGTTGAGAAGAGTCCTAAGGTCGGAACGGCTGTCGGCTCCAGCCTGGGAACTTCTAGCCTTGTGTCAGCTAGCACTCCCCGGAAGACTCTCCCCTCGCTGTCCAGTAGAGGTTGCTGCTAGTGTATTTTGAGGCTTCCTTATAGAATGAATCGCCTCTGCATGATAAAACAAAAACAGGGAACCAAAGCCAAGTTGTGCAGGGCGGTGTGGATCACTGCCCCTTTGCTCTTGGGCCTGTCTTGAACTTTAGCTTTTATTTTATTTTTCCTTTCGTTCTTGCTGTTTTTTAAAGCATATCAGCTTTTAGCTTTGTATTGGGGGGGGGTTGCCCATTTTATATTAAATATAAATTAAGCCTGCCACTGTCATAGTATTTCTCATTATTTATTGTTGTTGCAACCCACCAGTGCAAAAGAACGTGTGTGCTTCTCCCCCCCAGTTAGGATATAAGCCCTTACTGAACTCACTGCGTGTAAAATGAGCCTCGAGGCGTCGATGTTTTATGTCAGCTGAGAGACGTCTGGGGTGGCTCGCTCCCAAGCCATCACTTGGCATTTTACCCTCTTAAGTAAGTGTTTTCAGCTGAGAAGGAAATTTCAAAAGATGCATAGGAAATGAAACAGCTTGTGCTTCGAAACACCAGGCCGTAGCATTCGGAGCAGTCCTTAATGCAACTGAAGTGCTGTTGTGTAACTAGGGTGATTTGCAATTACTTTGATCGGAATAAATAGTTTTCAGTTTTAAAAAGTGGGTTCAAGCTTCCCTAAAGAGTCCAAAGTTCTAAGATCATCTTGGGCTAGGTAAATAGTTCCGTACACGGCGTTAGCAGGTATTAGTTTGTGCCTGCAATGTCACTGACAAGCTTTCTGTATCGACTTGCGTTTTGCAGCATATTTTTTAGCTTGGCATTTAATGTGACCGATCTATGAATGTAAGGGGTTGACCTTCAAACACTTACAGAGCGTGGCATACCTCAGCTTAGTTAGTAGCATAAATTTGCTCTGAGCTTTGATTTCAAGAATCAGTTGAGCTCAGTCCGAAAAGCCACTTGCAGTGGCAAACAAGCATTTAGCATTGGTTGCCACATAACAACGTTTGCGGCCTAGGGTGGTACGCTGCCATCGCAGGATGACCCAGGAAGTCTGTCCTGCTCAGCAGTCTGGATTATTCAGTGCTGTGGCAAAGCCAAATCACTATTAAGGCACCACATGTGTGCAGATCTGTTTGTGTAGTGCAGAACTGGATCTGAAAGGCAGCGTGGTAAGGATGCAGTGCTCCGTTTGGCATATTTGAAGGCACATTAGTCCCTGTAAAGCTAGCTGAGCTAGAACAGTGCTGTAGTGCATTTCAAACACTCGTTTTGGGTTCCAGCAGGGGCTTAAACACATACCCCCTCCCCAGTACTGCACAACAGGCAGCTATTGGAACTGCTGGGACGCTTCATTGTCACACAAAGGGTTACTGTTGGGGGAGAGGGAAACGAGAGAGCCTGGTATGCCTGCACTGGCCCTAGTGTGCCCACAGGAACTGGTTTTGATCCTCTCTAGCACGCCTGATCATTGGTAACAGTCCTCATTAATGAAATTGCGCTTCACTGTCAGTGGGGTTCTGTACCTACTTTAGGATAAACCATAGCTGTAGCTATAGGAATAGGAATAGGGTGGCGGTATTTATCCAGACTGGTAGTAACTAAAGCATCATCTGATTCAACCCAGCCTCTTCCCTGCAACCCAGATGGGTGGATAATTGGGCAGCATTTTAAATTCCACTTGTCGATTCTTAACAGTTGAGTCAATGTTAAAAAAAAAAGTAGTTCTCCTTCCTTAGTTAACTTAGTGCATTACACACATGTATAGCAGTGTGCTTTGTCTTCCCTTTCTCTCCACTGCCCTACCACTAGCCCTACAATGTGGCTTTCAGAGTTCACTGTTGTTGTTTTGAAGCCAGTTAGCTCCCTTCTTTCAATTATGCATAACTGGGCTTGTGTGTGTGTTCTGTTTCACCTCCTGTACAAAGAGAATCTCCTTACATACTTCCACTAGCATCTCCCCGCTCTACCCCAAGCTGTTACTATATACTTGTCTTCTGTTACAACATGGTTATTCAGCATAACACTTCAGCATACAAGCTGTTGTCCTTGGAAGCTTTTCAGAGGCTCCCCCCCCATGCAGACTGTCAGGTGCATTGCCAAGGTGTGTTAACTTCCCTTAGAGTTTACTGAGTTTATTTAATCCGGTACTTGCATTAAGATGGGTTTTAAATTGGAGAAAACAGTTTGGACAAAAAAAGGATAGGCTTATCTCTCTGTCCCTCCTCCTTATCTTAGATTTAAGGGATGGATGGATGTTTGAGCTATGACACCTGTGCAATAAATCTCTGGGATTCTTTGCAGCCTCTTAATAGTTGTGCTTAAAACCGGCTGGGACCGAAGGCCATTCAAATGATGCCATTTCGTTTAGCAGCAGGACCAAAAACAAACAAAAAAATCTTGCATTAATTCTGCGACTGCCATTGTGTTGTCTTGTGTGCGAATGGAATTGTCTGTCTCCGTGCCCTCCTTTGTGCTTCTGAAAGTCTTCTGTTCATTGCACAGTTGTGGTGTTTCGGTGTTGCATAATGGCACAAGAATGTTATCTTCCCAACAACAATATACCTATCCATCAGGATGATGTTACATATTTCCCATTTCGTGGGATGACCTAATCATCCCAGAAGAACACGTTTGCAGAGGAACGGTAAAATAAAATATAAATTGGATCTAGGCGGGAGAGGGAGAAGATAATAGAAGACTGTGCAGTATGCAACTAAGTACCTTACAGCACGTTCCCAGCTGAAAACTGCTTGGAAAGAAATGAGGACTGGGTGGCAGCAGGGTAACAAAGAGATGCTGTGGGTGAATACCTGAAGTGTATATGCTCTTGGACGACAAGTCTCTGAATAGCTAAAGCCCACTAACACCTTAAAGACCTACAAAACTTGAGGGGTATAAGGCTCTCGAGAGTCAAAGCTCCCTTTGTCGGATCTGAGGAAGTGAGCTTTGACTTTCGAAAGCCTATATCCAAAAAACAGTCTTGTTGGTCTCTGAGGCACTACACTGAGCTTGAATCTAGCTGTTGTATTGCAGACCAGCAGGGCTGCCCTCTGCAACTTACCTTCATGGAAGACTCTGAGACTGATTTCCCACAAGCAGCTGCGCCGCCCTCGCTCTTCCCTCTCCCCGATTATATTTGTCAGTTTCCCACTACTTGCTTGCAGGGCCACATTTTGACCCGCAGCATCCCCCAATTTTCCCTGTGCCTTCTGGATCTCAAAAAACAAGGATCGAGAAGACTCGGGGGTGCTGTGGTTCAAAATGTGGCCCTGCAAGCAAGTAGTGGGAAATTGACGAATACAATCGGGGGAAGGGAAGAGCTGCTTGTGGGAAATAGGTCAGAATGTCAGTGATTGTAGACAATACCTAGTAAAACTCAGATTGAGGGTTTACATTTTGCACAGTGCAGCAAAAATGGGGCTTATAGATTTCTTTCTGGAGCTTATTTAGTATTTTTGGAGGTTGTTGAAGGCTCCAGTGGCTGGGGGGGGTGGGGGGGGGTTGCTTCGTGGCAGAGTGGGGATTTGCACTTGGGTCTCCCCAGTCCTCGATCAACACTTTTACTACACTGTCTCTGTAAGAATGAAACTGTGTCCATGGTTCAGACATCTGAGAACAAAGCACTATAGAGATCAGCAAGCATGTGTTCTTAATGCTGAATTTTTAAAATAATGCAAATAATTACAATTTTTTTTAAAAAAAAATACATTTTATTTGTGCTGTCTTGCCACGCTCCCCCCATCATACAAATGAATGCAAAATTATTGAGATGAAATTCTAAAAAGTTTTTTTAAAAAAGAAAAACAGTCTACCTTTCCAAAATTACAAGGACTGTGAGCGAAATGGAAAAGAAACTTTCCACATATTAACTTGATGATGATACACAAGGTGTTTAAAAATAACCACACATTTTTAATTGTAATTTTTTTTTATAGAAAGCGTGTTCGATATTAATTGCAGACTTCCCATTTCTCTTGATCTGTACCTAAAAAAGAGCTCTTTGAAGCCCGAAGAAAGATCACTCTAGATGTGTATTCCATCCCAAGGAACGCTGAAGACCACCCCGTTGAGGTCTTTCAACCCCCACCCAGCAGACAGTGGTCAATTCTGGTAAATAATTTGCCCCCGGCTCTCTCACTCTAAGCTCTAACTAGGTATTGCTTCAAGTGACTGAGAGTGACAACGTAGCATCTACAGGCCTTACCTGTGTCTATCGCATTGACTTGAGGAATAAGTAGCATTTAATATGAATAAGGGAGGGTGTAGCATGGTGGAGGCTGGCTATGTTCCACAGCTGCTGTGCTGCCTGTGGTCTATCACTGGTATATCACCATCTACATGGTAATTGGCACCATAGCCTTGTGACTCGAAGCTATTGGGCATGTCCCACAGTGTCCCCAGGGCTCAAAACCCACTCCATTTGGAAGCCATCCATCCTGAATTATAACTCATGCTTTTGTAGTAACATCCAAATAATCCTTTGGTCTTTGTGGTGTTCATTCCCTCTCTGCTGCAGCCTGCTGAGATAATTCAAGAGTGAGGCGTGACAAAAAGAGTCAAACATTGGTGTTACATCCAGATAGATGCTTTCTTCCCCCTCCCCTCTTATTTCTACCTGCTAAGGTGGCCTAATATTGAGCAACAAGCTGCTGGTGAAGTACAGGTGTAGATGTTACTCTGGTCCTTGTACAGATGCTTCTCTGTTCTCTTGAGTGACAGCTTGCATACCACTTTGTCTGGTGCATATGGTGGTTAGATGGGGGACAGCCATCTTGTACAGGGTCAAACTCCTAAGCTCTCTAGTTTTGCCCTGTCTGCTCTTACAGGCAGTGGTTCTCCTGCTCTTACAGGCAGTGGAACTCCTAAGCTCTCTAGCTTTGCCCTGTCTGCTCTTACAGGCAGTGGTTCTCCTGAGCTGTGGGCAGGATTCTTTTCCAGCCCCACTATCAGAGGTCTGAAGCGCCTATCTGTGGTGGGCCTTTTCCTAAGGGGTGCAGGCCCTGACTCCAAGATGTGAATCCAAAACTTCACAAATACCAACCTAGCATGGCCATCAGGCTTAAGCAGGACACAAAATAAGAACAGAAGAGTTTATCACCACTGTGGCCCCACCCACCCATACTCCTAATGCAGTTTGTGGATGTGGTGGGTTTAAAAAAATGCTGGAATACCATTTCCATGGTAGTATGAAATTTAATGCGTTTAAATTGGGTTAGACTGAAAAGTTTAAGTCTGTTTAAATTGGGATAGACTGAAAGTTCTTAGGCCAGGAGGGATTTGCTGTAATCTGAAAATGCTAACATTGCTTGTTTCCTACCATGAAGCAAATTGCAGGGGGCTCGGTGGCTTTTACATCTCTTATGATACTGATTTTTTTAAAAAAAATGCATTCCTGATGTTCTGGGTTGTTATCAGCTCCCTCAGTGCAGGAGACTAGCATAGAGGGTTTACCCACAACACTTCTGAGTCAATAGTGTTAGCGGAGCCCACATTCTTCCATGACACCAGGTCACTAGAGGGCCTTCTGTCCCCCTGTAAGACCAAAATGATCCATTGACTGTAATGAAGAGAAGGAAACAAATTCAATGAAATCCCTGAAAAAAAAATGAGGGCAGTAGGTATCTAGAATGTTTTTACCATGCTCTTATTTTCATCCCTCACCTGGTTTTTGGGTGAGTAGGGGCAATGATTCAGTGACAGGTGGGAAGGGAAGGGGTTGGACTAGAGAATTATTCCCCAGTCTTTCTTTCTGTCTTTCTTTCTCCAGTCCTGACTGGGTGGATGTGAAAACAGACTTGGGAAGGCAATAGCGAATGTCTTCTTCCAAGTAGTTTTGACTTCTTCCGACCTTATGAGGGAGTTCCCAGGCTATACGGGGGTGGGAGGGGGTAAGATTTGCTTTTGTATCAACCAGTCCTGCCCTTTCTTCTCATCTGGCACTTCCCCAAGGTTTCCTCTCTTGCTGTTGTTCCGTTGGCCTCCATTATGGGGAGGTTCCTGCTTGTGTAAAGGCAAGGTTGGGGGAAGAAGCTTGCTGAAACTACCTGCAAAACTTTTCCATTCTGGTGTGGGAAGGGCAGGGCTTACTTTCTACGGTGGTCATTAGGCAGTAAGTTGGGGCACAAAGAGCCCTGTGCAGAGTTGATCGGGATCTGGCTCGGGCTTCCAGTGGAAACCAGTGCCATATTGATGGCATCAGAGAAAAGCGTTGCATTGTTGGTTTTTTAATGGTGCCCCTCCCACATGGTGCTTACTGAGGAGAAACGGCTTCCTATTTTTAGCATCTTAGCATCAGCAAATCTTCCCCTGGATGATCTTGGGGGACTTGCTGATTTACAGCAGGCAGGCTGCCATGTGAACTGCATAACCTGCCACTCCTTGTCTGCAGTTTTGCTTTATAAATAGCAGCGAGCAGGGCTAAATAAAATTAGGAAATCGTCACAGCAAATAAGATCTCACATAGTTGGCTTCTGTGTAGTTACTTGAAACATTGGAAAAAAAGAGGTTGTCCTCGAGCAGATAAGTCTACTTTCCAAGCTCTCACTTCTCTTGTTCTTAGAACTTCCCAAAATTGATCAGGGTAATTTTCTTGCTCGGGAACTTGAGACGAGCACTAAATAAAATGCCTGCCATTGATTTCTCTGTCTTTGAAAACACCAATAGGATATTCTCATGCTGCCTCTTCCTGGATCCATATATAACTGCATCCAATTTCTCGTGCTACAAGAACCGCACATCCGGAACTCAAGCTACTTAATAGCTCAGCATAAAAAAAAAAAGCTTGATAAAAACATAGCTACGTTGATGTTCCACGTCTCTTTCCCAGCTGCATGTTTTCTGACTGCTTAGCAAAAAACATTGTTGAAGGCAGAAATCATGAAGCCGGGGTGAGGTCTGATGTCCATTCAGCTTATAAATTATTAAGAATGAATTAAATGGTATGAAACCAGCATACCAGCAAATCGCCAGATGTAGCATTTTTTTAGACTTGAGGTTTTGTGCTGCCAAGCCGAGTAATGAGATGTGTTCATCCGCGATTGTCTTTGATTGGTCGTGGCCCTCCAGGATCTCACTGGAGGACGTTTTCTCAGCCCTTCTTCTGGAAATCCTTTAACTAGACATGTGCCGGGTTGAATTTGGGACCATGTGCATATTATAACGCAATGAACAAGGGATGATCCCATTGAGCTTAATGGCTACTTTCTAGGAAGCAGCAAGTATTGATGGCTTCCCAAAATGTATGCATGCACACTCATTTCTGTATGGAAGAACAATCCTGAAGGAATTCTGCAACGTATGAAGTGGCCTTAATGTGCGAAAATAGTTATTGGCACATAAGATATATATATTTTTGAATTTATACTGTTCCTTTTCTGGTAAAGGAACATGGAAGAAGGTGCCTTTTGCATGGAAAAGGTTTAGTACCGCCCTGAGGTTTTTTTTTCCTTTTCTTGAATATTCTGTGCTGAATTTTACTGTTTTGATTCCTAAAATATGAAGACCTGTTTTGGAGAGACTGCATCTGCTGCCCAGTGGTGAGAGCTAGCTGTAGCAGGCATGATTTTGTAGAATAAATTAGTTCTGTCTAATTAGGGGGTCAGAATGAAGGAATAAATGTATTGTGTTCTCTTCGTGGGCAGCAGCTATTAATAAGCAAAGGGTTTGCCAACGTCGGGTACGCTGGATCACGGGTCCAAATGGCAGATCAGGGGACTAATGGAATCCAGAGAGTGAGCGTGGAACAAATGGTGGTTTAGGGAGAGTTATCTTGTGCTGTCTGACTTCTCTGGTGGTGCTTCCTGCAGTTCTTGTTGACTTTGACTGCATAGTTATTGGGTGCGGGAAGCTTGTTCTGGATGCAGCTTTAGAAATCTGATCTTTCACCGAAACTAATTAATGGAAGCAATAGCAGGGCAATTCTCTCAAAGCCCTTGATCTGGCAGGAAAGTATTTGTAAATAAAGTAGTAGTACTAGTCAAGATGCTTTAATCTTAGCAGCAGCCAAGATCAAAAAACCCAGCCTTTTTCTGCATTGTGTTTATTCTGGGTGGAGGTTTGCCAAGCAGTGCTTCAAGTGACCAGATCCCAGCTTGCAAGTTTAACGACACTTAAAAACCCTGAGAACAGCTAGTTTACTCTTTGCCTTGACAAGGGTACTTGTTGGTACCAAAGCAAATGAGAAAGTTGTTTTATTTCAACCGGCTTGCCTCCAGAGCTGCCGCTTAGGGAGGGTAGGAGATTCTGTTGAATATTTTCACACACACGGCGTGTTTCAGGTCACATGTGAACGTTCTAACCAGTTTGTTGGTCCTACATAATTATTGACTATTGTGATGAACAATTAAATGATTTTTTTATGCTAAGTTACATGCCAAACATACAGATCTTTTTGCTTAAAAGTGAAAAAGGATGCCAGTGTGACTTTGTATTGCTACTGTTACTATAGTTAATAACAAATGCTGGTAATGTACACTGATTTTTTTTGCAACTTAATTGTGAATGGGCCTGTTAGTGCTGAGACACAACTAAATTAATACCCATTCGGCCCATATTAAGCTGAAGAAAATTGTACCATGTGTTGTCTTCCTAATGAAACATGTAAGCATATGACTTGGATCACAAGAATAATATAGGGTTGGACCTGGAGGAAGACTTCTGTTGATGGAAGGAGGGTGATTATTGCCAGTTCCCCTCCTCATGGTATTCTGGGGGTGGGTTCCCTGTCTCACAGGTATAGTGCTGGGGGGGGGGCATTAGGGCTGAAATGGAGGAGTGGAGGAGGTCTTGCTCCACTGATGGAAATCCCTGCTGTTAGCCGAGATTGTCCACAGGATCCAAGCCATAGTCTTTGTAAGCGTATAAGTGTGTTCGTGTGAACTGAATAAGGATCTAATTTGGAAGTCATCATAACAAATCAATAAACATTGAGTTGGAAGGAGCTATCCTGACATACTATGAAGGGGCCTAGTGCTGTTCAAAATCCATTCACATTGAATGAAAGACAGGTAGTGCACTCATTAAGCTACTAGGCAAGAAGAAACAGGGAAGAGCTGCATGCATTGTAGAATCAAACTTCAAAATGAACCATGTGGAGAATTGGGAAGGTAGTATCCAAGTGGAACTCCAGTGAGGCCAGATGCTTTTTAAAACAAACACACACACATAGTGCAAATGTGAGTATAAAATGTGGAATAACTGACTAGGGAGTGGCTCTTCAAAGAGAGACTTCAGATTTTTTTCATGGATGCCAGAACATGGGTTGTTGAGGCAATGATGCAATATGGAAGGGCAATGCCATTTAAGGTTGCATAAACAAGAGTAACTCAACCAATCAGAAAAGCAACTGAACTGGTCCGTATTGGCGTTGGGTCTGATCTTATCCGGGGTTCCATCTCCAGTTTTTGGTGTTACAGTTCCAGAAGTAAGTTGATAGGCTGGAAGTGAATTCAGAAGAGACCTATAAACTTCTAGAAGGTAGGATACATGAAAGAACTGGGTATGTTTAATTTAGAGAAGATTAAAAGGATTGGGAAAGACATCAGGCAGAAGAGAAGCTATTGTTGATCCTCTCCATGGAGGATTTGGCAAAGTCTAATTGTTCTGTAACTTTTTGCATGCTGATCATTAAAGAGTATCCAGAATCTGACCCAGTGTCACACCAGTGCATATATATGTATGTTCCTCTGTGCATTGGGATAGTTCTGTCTCCAATTCGTTGATCTGGGGTGCAAACATCATCACTGCATAGAAGAAGCAGGTCTGTCTCCATGGCATGGCCTTTTATCCTCCTCAAATTCCAGCTGTCGGGGCCATCCATTGGGCACCCATGATTTTACTTCCTAATTGAGGGGGATCGCCTTCCTTGGCAAGGGGTTCTTGAGAAAGCTTGAGCAGTCATTGTCAGGAATGCTTCAAGGACTATCTTTGATGTATGAATTTGAACTACATCAGTTAAGAAGTCCACTCCAATTTATAACTCGGTTGCAGATGATACAGAAAGCAACTTAATAATGGTTACAGCAAGAACATAAAAATTACAGCTTTAAAAAAAACAACACTCCTCCCTTATAGAAGCATGGTTTAGCACTCCTAAACTGTAGAAGGGTCACAGTTTGCTGGGGTTGCCTCTTACACAATCCCTACCGAAAGCGTTCTACACAGGTGATGCTGGAAACAGTCTTGGTCCATTCGGTGAGCACCAACCACTACCCACTTTGGTCATCTCAGCTTCTTGTAAAGGTTTTGCAAGGTCCTCCTGGCCGCCATAGAATCAGTGGCCTTTTCTGTGGTAGCACCTGCCCCAGAGAACAGTTTCCTCAGAGTAAACGTAAAAAGAGCCTTCCTTGCAGTTTTGTAACTTCGAGGCTTTGGACTGAATTCTGTGAGCCTGCTGTCATCTGCACTGGTCACTTGTTCTTTGTTTTAGAGCGAATAAATTCTGTTGCGCTTGAAAGCTTATGGGTCATGTTAGGCTTTTATGGAAAGCAAGTTTGATTTTAGTCTCCGTATACTGAAAATGTACTTCATGTATTTTAATTTGTAAGCTGTGTTGAGCGATCATAGGAGTGATACAGGTTTTTTCAAAAAAATAAAATAAAACGATTTAAAACCCAGATCAATTGCAGTGGGGCTTGCACAGGTAAAACTGCTATGGATTGGGCCCTTTCCATGAAATCTAACCTGACTTAGTGGTGATGTATTAACCATGAATTGCCAAGTGTATGAAAGTCTGAAGGCGTTATTTTTTTTTCTTTTAATATTCTTGGGCTGGACCTAAGATGATATGAACAGTGTATCTGTATTGTTGATATGTAAAGGCTGATGGGGGTGGGGGTGGGGGGTGAAATAAAAAAAAAACCTAAACTTTTGATTTCATGGCATTTGTAAGGGGGATGTTATTTCTTTTTGTAGTTTGATTTTGTTAGAATCAAGGATTCTTTAACATGTTAAACAGCCTTGGTTTCAGCTTAAAACAAATGTACTCTTAAAGCATAAGAATATGCTAATTTACATGCTGGATGTATTGTGCAAAGTTAAGGTGTAAATGATTTAATAAACTGCTCTGTTTGTAACATGTGCTGCTTTGATTTCATTGCTAGTTCTTCAGACATTCAGAAAGGAGTTCCCATTATTTGTGAGTTCAGTCATTTTTTGCAAGTCCCATTCAAACAGGCGTGTATTACATGTGATATTTTAGAACAACATTCTCATGGTCCAATGGTCATTCTGTTATCAGTCGTACTGATTTGTCTTGCATTATCAACATTTACACCCTGACCTAGTTGGCCTAGGCTAGCCCGATCTCAGAAACTAAATAGGGTTGGCCCCAGTTAATACCTGAATGAAAGACCACCAAGGAAGTCCAGGGTCGCTACACAGAGGCTGGCAATGGCAAACCACTTCTGAATGTCTCTTGCCTTGAAAACTCTACAGGGTTGCCATAAGTCAATTGTGATTTGATGGCACTTTCCACCAACATTCACAATGCTCAGACATCATCTTAGAACCTATGACATTATTCCCCTCATACTTTCCTCCAGTCACTGGGAAGGCTTTCCTCTGCTACGGCAGTCACTTCTGGGAATGGGCACGAACCTCAAACCAACCTGGTTCTTATCCGTTCATGAGCCATTTAAAGTTTAAGCCCCTGCTTTCTGTTCCCTGCTCCTTTTTGTGGGGAGAAGAAAGCAGGGGTTTAAAGGGCTCCAAGCCATTTAAACCAGTTTATATCTCTGCTACCTGGCATTACCTTTTATGACACACACAGCCCGGCCCAAGAAGGTCTCATTTATGTCAGATCCAGCCCTCATAACAAATTAGTTTGACACCCCTGAACCAAACGCCTGGGTGGTTTTTTGTGAAGAGCCACGAACTGCATCAAGATTCGTGAAAGTTCATGACTGTTCTTCAGTTCACAAACCTTACTTTGCAAACCACAAACTCGCCAAAATCCATGACAAACTTTAGTTCATTAGCCGGTTGATGCCCATCCTTACTCACTTCCTCTGTCTTTAGCATCCCTGCATGTGTAAGGGCAGAAGGAGCAACCTGCACAATGGAGGAAAGCCTCCACAGATCCCAGAGAGAAGTGTGAGGGAAATGTCATAGAATCCATACCATCCTTGACCTCATCGCCATGTATGGAATCTGGGGCTGTACTGTGTTACAGCGTTGCCTTTCGGAATGTTCTAGAGCATTAGCCCCAGAACTGGCACTGACTCACCCGCTCCCTTAATTGCATGTATAAGTAATGCACAGACATTGTTTGCTTTCAAAGTTCATGCTAACTTGTTGGGCATAGCTGATCATGTTGGCAAGTGATCAGACATTGCATGATTGTCATCATAATTGACAAAACTACATGTTATGTTAACCTGCCCTGTGTTGCTGCTGTAGAAAGATGGCGCTAAATCAATCATTAGTTGCACTTGAGCAGCCTGTCCTACCTCCCCCTCATTTCTGGGAAGATGATTTGGAAACTGTCCATCCCTACAACTAGTTGTTGACAAACTGGTCCTGGATCTATGGCTAGAGGCATGGCAGAACACGCAAGGTGGTTGCAGATGTGATGATCACTCGCCATAACAATGGTTCTCCTGGCATCCACTTGTATAGGCAAAAGGAATGGAATATCCATTGCTCCCTGACTGGGGGACACCTGAACAACCCAGGTCCGAAGGGCACACCTGAGCAATCAACTAAAGTGGCAGAAGTTGGAGGGGCACCAAGACCAGCACTATCACCACCATGCACATGACGGGGGGAGGGCAGGTGGCAGTGAAGTCCTTTCTGTGTGTGTATAAAGTGCTGTCAAGTCTCAGGTGACTTATGGTGATTCTGTAGGGTTTCCAAGGCAAGAGATGTTCAGAAGTGGTTTGCCATTACCTGCCTCTGCGTAGCAACCCTGGACTTCCTTGGTGGTCTCCCATCCAAATTCTAATGAGGGCTGACCCTGCTTAGCTTCTGGGATCTGACAAGATTGGGCTAACCTGGGTCGTCCAGGTCATCCTTTAGGGCACCAGAAATCCTTGGGCCAGCCCTGGACCAACCCATCATTGACTTTTGAGCTTGATGTAACAATCTTCCATCTCAACTACCAGCTCACTACTTCTGCCTTCTCTGCTACCAGTTTTTCCCGCAATATCTTTCACTTCTGCTTCCATGTGCTGGTGGCTGCATTTGAGAAACCGTCTTAAATAGTGTTTTGAAGGGGCCCCTTTCAGAAATCAAAGGTTTTCATTCCTGCTGCTTGGAGAGGTGTAGAATCCCCAAACTTCAACAAAGTTTGGGAGTACTACAACAACTTAATTTGTTTGAACTGGCTTTTGGTCACGGAGGACTAAGCCTCGGGGATTTAAAGCCATAATCTAATTTTAGGAAATATTTGGTATGAATGTGTTTTATGCCCCTTTTATATGCCCAAAGCTTTCAGGATGGGCTGGGCCATTAATCTAAATAAAACGTGTTCATAAAAGTGTTTCTCCTTTGTTGTTGTTTTTTGACACAAAAATTAAAAATGAAGGTAGCCATTTTTTTAAAAGAGATGAATTACTAGTGGCAGACTCGGCAGTGCATTTTCAAAATCTGCTGTTAAGCAACTGGAAATGTGTTAAATTAATACTAGCAAAAGGTGCCAAATGGTTAGTTAAGCGGCATTCTGCCTTGATTATTGTCGCTCTTTAAAATGTTTCATGAATATTTCATTCTGGAGGAAAAACAACTGTGGTCCTCTCCATCACTAGAACAAGGCCTTTGAAACTAAAATTTCTGTTGTGCCCAATAAAGTGGGGCCAGTCTAGGATTCCTTTGTTGCTGAAGGACATTGCATCCTTGTAGACATCAGGATTTAAAATGGCAGCTTAAACTACTTTTTTTTTTTTTTTTGCACCATCTTCTTGTAATTGTTTTTGCAGTCAGGAGTCAGAGGGAAACTGTATGAAGATGTCAGTGATTCACGCAGGGAGTCTGTCCATAGCCATGCCATGCTTTATGGCTGCTGCCAGCGGTAAAGTTCTTTACAGCCCAAGCATTTTGGAATGTTGGGCTCACGCTGTGATTTAGTTGCCTGTAAAGGCCTGTGAGCAATTCCATTTCCTTTACCCTGCAAATAGCATGATATAGAATAAGAAGGAATGTCATGAAAGCAGGAAATTGGGAGCACACTCGGTTTCTCAGCTTCAGAGGCCATTTATTAAGGATGAGATAACTGCGGCTGTCTGTTGCAGCAAAAAGAAACAGGAATTGGATGGCTGTTTAGAAGACTAACATTTTTTAAAATATATACTAACATAGGAGTCTATGGACAAGATGATGGGGGGCTGTGGTATCACAAGAAGAGGAGGAAATTGGATTTATACCCTGCCCTTCACTACCTGAAGAAGTCTCAGAGCGGCTTACAATCACCTTTCCTTTCCCCTCCCCCACAACAGGCACCCTGTCTTTCTTGAGCTGCTTGTGAGAGAACAGCTCTGAAAGAACTTGTAACTGACCCAAGGTCATACCAGCAGCTGCATGTGGAGGAGTGGGGAATCAAACCTGGTTCTCCCGGATTAGAGTCCATGCCCCTAACCACTACACCAAGCTGGCTCCCAAGCATATACCAGTGGGAATTTTTGAGACCTGGTAGCAGACAACATAATAAAATGGCTGACATGTGGGGGCGGGGGCCAATCACAAAACAGTTGCCGTGAAGGTTGAGTCAATCACAAAACGGTGGGAGGTTCTACAGAAGTGCCAAGCCAAGCCGGATCCTAAGATGTGGGTAGCTGTTTCCATTCCAAACAAGTGCAGACCCAAAGTTGATGCCTTCTGAAGCACCTCCTATTCAAGTAGGTAGTTCAGGACTGGCTCTTTAACTCAAAGAGGAGCAAGTGGATGTCGGGGGACACATTGGCAGAGAAGAGAAGAAGAAGAGATTGGATTTATACTCCGCCCTTCACTTTTGAGTCTCAGAGCAGCTTACAAACTCCTTTCCCCACAACAGACACCCTATGAGGTAGGTGGGGCTGAGAGAGCTCTTCCATCTGCAGGAATGCTCCACTAAATCCAAGCCCTGGGTTCAAATCCTCACTTGGCCACAGATGATCTTGGACCAATAACTCACTCTCATCTGGTGCCAGCATGAAGAAGGCAGAATCCTGCCCCGAGCAATGTGGAGAAAGGGATAGGCATATAAAAACCGTGACAGAGATATTACTATTTGGACTATATGATTCACATTCAATCTGGTAGCATGTCCACATTGCGGTGTCAACAAAATGTATACCCTATTCCAGTAGATAACGATTTCTTGTCTGTGCCTGTATCCGAAGATCTAAGAGTCTGTATGCTTTGCTATAAGAAGCAGTCATGGATAAGAATTAGTCACTGAGTAATACATCATGGGCAGGAACATCAATCCAGGTGACCTCGAGACCTTAGTTAGCCCCCCTTTCCTCCAGGAGAGCAAATTTGTGGTCACATAACCCTCTGGAAGCATTGCTGCTTCCTGCAAAAATCAATGGTCACATTCAGGCTGGTAGTGCTAATAATAATAATTCTTCTCTTCATGCAGAAGCGTGCTGCTGTGCCTTTTTCAGCGCCCAAAGCAAGGAGGGTTACACATCTGGAATGCAGTCGAAAGATCCAAATCAGCAACACCTTCACTTGAATGAGGACAGGGAAGCGAAAGGTACCCAAATTTGAAGCAATGGTGCAAGTGAACCAGAACAGCTGAAGTGGAGAGATACGCAATGTGGGTTATACACATAGGCCGTGGGATGAAAGTAAGCCAATACAGGTTGTCCCTGATAGCCCAGACTAGCACAATATTGTTCAAGTGCTTGAATGTAAGAACATAAGAGAAGCCAATGTTGGATCAGGCCAATGGCCCATCCAGTCCAACACTCTGTCACACAGTGGCCAAAAACACCAGATGCCATCAGGAGGTCCAGCAGTGGGGCCAGAACTCCAGAAGCCCCCCCCACTGTTGCTGTCCCCCCAAGCACCAAGAATACAGAGCATCACTTGCCCCAGCCTGAGAGTTCCAACTATACCTTGTGGCTAATAGCCACTGATGGACCCCTGCTCCATATGTTTATCCAATTCCCTCTTGAAGCTGCCCGTGCTTGTAGCCACCACCTCCTGTGGCAGTGAATTCCATGCGTTAATCACTCTTTGGGTGAAGAAGTACTTCCTTTTATCCGTTCTAACCTGACTGCTCAGAATTTCATGGAGTGCCCACAAGTTCTTGTATTGTGAGAAAGGGAGGAAAGTACTTCTTTTGTCTGCCTGCTCTATCCCATGCATAATCTTGTAAACCTCGATCATGTCACCCCTCAGCCATTGTTTCTCCAAGCTAAGAGCCCCAAGCACTTAACCTTTCTTCATAGGGAAAGTGTTCCAATCCTTTTATCATTCTAGTTGCCCTTTTCTGCACTTTTTAGCGTGGAAGCTAAGGCCCTGGCCTAGATAGCCCAAGCAAGTCCGATCTTGTCAGATCTTGGAAGCTAAGCAGGGCCAACCCTGGTAAATATTTGGATGGGAGACCTCTGGAGAATACCAGGGTCGGAAGGCTAGAGGCAGGCTATCAAGCCCACTTCTCTGAATGTCCTCTGTGCCCCAGTAAGAGTCTTTAGAGGTCTCCATGACTTCCAGGCACAGGCATACATATGTGTAAACACACACACACAAATGCAAAAATACAAGAAAGAGAGAGCTTGGAAGCTAAGCAGGGTTGGCCACGGTTAGTACTTGGGTGGCAGACTGCCAAGAAAGACCAGGGTTGCCATGCAGAGGAAGGCAATGGCAAACCACATTTTAGGAAGGATGTTGACAAGCTCGAGTGTGTCCAGAAGAGGGCAACCAGGATGGTGAGAGGGTTGGAATCCAAGTCTTACGAGGAGAGGTTGAAAGAGTTGGGTATGTTTAGCCTGGGAAAGAGAAGGCCTAGAAGGGGTATGATTGCAGTCTTCAAGTATTTGAAGGGCTGTCATATAGAAGATAGTAAAGGTAAAGGTAAAGGCTCCCTTGCTTGAAAGCCAGTCGAATCCGACTCTGGGGTTGCGGTGCTCATCTCCGTTTCAAAGCCGAAGAGCCAGCGCTGTCCGAAGACGTTTCCATGGTCATGTGGCCAGCATGACTAAACACCAAGGCGCACGGAACGCTGTTAACCACTTGAGCCACCGCAGCTCCCATGTAGAAGATGGAGCAGATCTATTCTCTCTAGCTCTAGATTGCAAGACTAGATCTAATGGGTGGAAATTACAAGGGAGCCGTTACCGGCTAAATATCAGGAGAAACTTCCTAACTGTAAGAGTGGTTGAGCAGTGGAACAGTCTGCCTCGGGAGGTGGTGGATGCTCCTTCGCCGGACATTTTCAAGCAGAGGCTGGATGACCAACTTTTGGGTATGTTATAGGGCTATCTTTTGGCTATGTTCCTGCAGAGTGCAGGGGGTTGGACTAGGTGACCTGCAAGGTCCCTTCCAACTCTAACATTCTATGACTCTATGATCTCTTGCCCTGAAAACCCCATGAGAAGACACCATAAGTCAGTTGCAACTTGATGGCACATTATTATTATTATTGATGTTGTTGTTGCTGTTGTTGTTGTTGTTGTTACAGGTCAGTATGGACAGAGAACCAATAAGAATGTAAACAGAGTGGCACCATTCTAAACAGCTGCATGGCCTCCCCACCACCATGTTTAAAGCACCCAGACACTTAGACTCAGGGCTTTTTTTGTAGGAACTCGTTAGCATAATGAGCAGGAACTCAGCATAGTAGGCCACACCCAACAGCAGAAACTCATTAGCACATTAGGCCACACCCCTGACAGCACAGCTCCCTCCCAGGAACGGCTTCCCCAGGTGCCCCGCGGCTTGCAGGGCGCATGGGGAACCTGAGGGAAGGAAGGCAGTTTCTGGATCAGCTTCCCCAGGCGCCCCACAGCTGCAGGGCGCCTGGGGAACCCGAGGAGGGGAGGCAGTTTAAACTGCCTTCCCTCCCTGGATTGGCTTGGCTTCCCCAGGTGCACTGCAGCTTGCAAGATGCCTGGGGAACCCAAGGTGGGAAGAAGCTGTAGGCGTGGCCAACTCAGAAGCCAGCCGGAACTCTGTTCCTGTGCGTTCCTGCCCCAAAATAGCCCTGCTTAGACTTATTGATTCAAAATCATCATCTCTCCTTATATATATTTGAGGTTTGGTGTCCCTCCTGGACTTGCTTCCACAGCCTTTGGCCCGGTCAGATGCCATTCTCACAGTCTCCCAATCCCATGGCTGCATTGGCTCACTGTATTGGCTCAGCCCCACCCACCAACCTGGCAGGCAGCATTTCGCCCTCAGTCTGGAGGGAGCTGGCAAAAGGGATGGACGCTCCACTGAGAGAGCGGCAACCCCTCCACAGGGGAGAAGGAGGCAGACCTAACGAGCGGCAGCAAGCAGGGGAAGCACTCACCTTCGCTGCCCCTCGTGGACCGTCTCCCTTGGCCGCAAGGCCTGCACCGCAGAAAAGGCTGCCCAGCGCCTTTCAAAGGCTTCCCCGCCTTCCTTCAGCAGTGGCAGCAGCACCAGGGAGGGTCTGGCCTAGAGGAAACGAGCTGCAGCTCCTGGAAAGCCGGACTCTCTCCTGAGGAAGACACTTCTCTTGGCTCCTGTGTGAGACTAACTGTGACTGTCTCCTCAGTGGCTGTTGGTAGGCCACGCTTGCTTCTGTGAGTAAAAACCAAAGGACTTTCAGCATAACCCCCGCCCATTTGGCCACTTTCCTGTCAGAATAAATTTAACACTCCTCTCACTCCTTTTTGGCTCCACCATGGCTGGCTGGCTAATGAGGTAGGCCAGTGACCATCAAACCATTCTCTTCAACCCCCTGCTGTGCGGCTGACTTTCCCCTCCAGGTGAGACCAGGCGATCGCCCGCTGTTACAATTGATCTCCAGATGACAGAGATCAGTTCCCCTGGAGAAAATGGCTGCTTTGTTGTGGCATTATCCCCTGCTGAGTCCTTCCACACACACTCCAATGCTGCCCTCCACAGGATCCACCCACCCAAATCTCCAGGTATTTCCCTAATCATAGGTGGCAACTGTGCTTTCTCCTCAGTGTCTATTGCTAGGCAACCAGGTTCTGTCAGTAAAAGGCCCTTTCTGCACCTGTTTTGGCCTTTGGGAGAAAACTCATTGGGGCTACTCCTGATAGGGTTGCCAACTCCAGGTGGGAAATTTCTGGAGATTTGAGGGATGGAGCCTGGAGAGGGTGAGGTTTGAGGAGGGGTGGGACCTCAGAGAGGTACAATTCCATAGACTCCACCCTCCAAACCATCCATTCCCTCATGGGGAATCATTGTCACCAATCTCCAGGTGGGGGCTGGAGATCACTCTTCCACTTGCACCTGCTGATGTGACCTTGGGTCAGTCACAAGCTCTGGCACAGCTGTTCTCTCAAGGACAGTTTCTGTCAGAAGTTCTCTCAGCCCCACCTACCTCACAGGGTGTCTGTTGTGGGGAGGGGAAGGGAAAGGAGTTTGTAAGCCGCTCTGAGACGCCTTTGGGCAGTGAAGGGCGGGGTATAAATCCAAACTCTTCTTCTTCTTTCTTCTACAACTGCTCTCTAGGAGGGAGGGGGAGGAGAGGGAAAGCTGAAGCCAGGGGGCAGATAATAGTAGGTTGACGGTTGACTGGGAAAGAGATTGGGCTGCCAACACCAGGGTGAGGTTTGAGGAGGGGTGGGACCTCAGACAGGTACAATGTCATAGACTCCACCCTCCAAATCAGCCATTCTCTCATAGGGAACCATTGTTGCCAGTCTCCAGGGGAGGGATGGAGATCCCACAGAATTACAACTGCTCTTCAGATGGCAGAGATCAGTTCCCCTGGAGAAAATGGTGGACTCTGTGCCATTATACCCTGCTGAGGTCACCACAGTGAATTGGCACTGAGTGCCCAAGGCCAGGGCACTCTCCTAGAGTCCGTTGTATTTATTTCCACCACGGGCCTTATTCCTAGTAATATATATGCTGTTTTGGTCGTGGACGCCCGACACGCTCCCAAATCAATACGCTGCAGATCTATCAATCACAGGCTGTCTCCATCTACTGGGGGATGCCTTCCATTAGTCCCACCCACCTGCCCACAGAATAGGCACCCAGCCTCTCATCCTCAGTATTCTGGGAGGCGACGGGTGACAGGGACACTCCAGTGCGCGAAAGGGGTCGTGCTCGACTGCAGACGCCTGCAGATGGCTGGCCGACCGGCCAAAAGCCGAGAGGGCGCCAGGGGCGGCCAGATGCAGGGCCCACACCTACTCATGGAGGTGCCGCGGTGGACTTCATCACCCACTGATGCCTTCAGTTACCTGTGTGCCCACCAAGTGGCCTGGAGGCACCCAGAAGCAGCCGGCCACGGGGAACACTCCAGCAATTAGGGCCTCCTCACGCCATGCCCAGCAAGTGGCCAGCTGCCTGTGAGTGGATGGGCACCCAGCCACCGGGCAGCAGTTGCTGCCAGCAGGGGGGAGAGGCCAGCCAATGAGGATACCAAAGCCGACTTCCACAGGCTTCATGGCATCAGCCCTCGCCCTCCGGGGTCTTGCTAGGGCCCATTGCATTGACTTTGCAATGGGCTTTGCAGCTAGTATTTATATATGGCCTTTCAAGAAATGTTCACAGCAGCTCATCCCCCTCCAAAAAAGTAACAATTAATTTAAAAGCATACAAACTGAAAACAGCAGATTTAAAATTACCACCAGTGTGTAGGTATGTATACATGCATATATTTCTACACCCATGGAGGTAAATTGGGCAAATAATGCCTTGGGGTTAAATGCATACTGAGAAAGATAACAGCAGCAGAAGACAGAATGATCAAGTACCACAGCAGCGGATAAAAGCCCATTTAAGAAGTCAAAGATGGAGAGGAAGTCTTGGTAATCCAAGGGAGGGAAAATGCCTGTGTCATGATGACAGAAAAGATCATGCCATGTAACAGTTACCCAGCAATGGTTACTGCCCACTTCGACTCTGCAGGGGCCTTCCAAAACTGAAGTTTGTGAATGGGGAGAGGCTGTTTGGCATGTAGAAGGTCCTAGGTTCAGTCCCCAGCATCTCCAATTAAAGGACTGGGTAGTAGGTGATGTGAAAGACCTCCACTGGACACTGGAGAGCCTCTGCCAGTCAGAGCAGACAATGCAGACCTTGATGGACCAATAGCCTGGTTCCGAACAGGGCAGCTTCATGTATGTTGCCCAAATAGGGCATGTTTCCTGGTGTGCCAAAACCCAGTGATGAACACAGCCAGTGAGAATCCAGAAATAGACAATGTTGGAAATATGTGTGTTGCAAGGTCTAAATTCAGTCATTATAGGGTTAATGGGCTTACCTTGTGTGCTGTTGTTTAAACTGACCTGGAAGGGAACCTAGCAGAAAGCCAATGGGAAGAAAGCGCAGGAAACTGAAGTCTGTTTACTAACAATCATTGGTTAATGCATTCAGGTGATTTCCTTCTAGGGGTCAAAAAGAAAGGAAGAGTCTCCATTACTATCTGTCTGTCTGTTGCTGTAAAGATGTAGTCTTAAGTCTGTTTGTTGTTTTGTAGATTTCCTGTGTATTTTCCAACAGACAGATGGCCAGGATTCTGTGGGAGCAGATTTGTACCAGTACGAGTGTCCTGGCTTCCACCAGAGAACTGTAGTTCGGTGAGAATGCTACATATTCTGTCAGAGATCCTTTACCCACCCCCACTTAACCCTGAAACCTCCTCACAGATTTACAGTCCTGTGGAGAGGGAATGACTTACAGTGCCCAGGACTGAACTCTGGAGAGCATGGTCTAGGGAGGGGAGAGACATTAGTAGGGTATAATGCCATGCAGTCCACCTTCCAAAGCAGGCATTTTCTCCTGGAGGAGTAGAATAAATGTCTTAAATAAGTGAATTATGTCATCTGGAGATTAGACTTGCTTCAACTAGGGCCAGGGCCTTTTTGGCCCTGGCCCCTGCCTGGTGGAATAAGCTACCTTATGAGATCAGGGCCCTGTGGGACCTGTTACAGTTCTGCAGGGTCTGCAAGACTGTCAGGTTCAACAGCAAGCAAGTCCAGGCACACTTTACTCAGAAAGTTATGCTTTCTTGGAATACCAGTCTGCTGCCCGTTAATGCAGAGTCATTGCCAGGAATAACGGGTAGGGCGTGGGGAGCTGTGTATATCCTCTGATGCTTCACCTAGCCAAGCAAATGAAAGCCGAGTGCGCACGCAGGAAATCTCCCGGCGGGATATTACATAATGAACTGGAGAACACCCCCCTCTGTAAGAGGGCCGATACATTCACACCAGCTGGGAACCCAAGCCCTCCCTTCTGTTCAAGGCCATAAGATAGTGGCTGCTGGCAGAGGAATGTCTCCCATGGTTCCTTAAGCAAAGCAAAGCTACGCGCGTGCGAGAAAGCAAGCAAGGAATGAGGTCATACAGAAAACATGGCAGTTATCTGACAAAGACAAAGCTCTTCCGCCAGTCCTTTAGTTGAGGCAGCAGGAATCCACTTTGATCTGGCCTCCCCTCCAGTGACTGCGGATCCTAGAAACTGGATCGGACCACAATATTATCTATTGAAGCACATTGCTGTTTAGTGTGTTGGTGGTTTTATCGATTTTAAATGGATTGTTATGTTTTAATTGTAAATTTTCACTCGTTGCAGATCTATATGTTGGTACCCGCCCTGAGCCTACAATGTGGGGAGGGCGGGATAGAAGTCTAATAAAATTAAAAATAAAAATGGTGCACGAATGGAGAACATGTGACTCAGCAGATTTGCTGATGCTCCGCATGCCCAGGTCTGGGGAATGCCTGGGTGGAGGTCCTCCCTGCCCTGCGAATGATCCATAATGGAAGAAAGGTGAACGTGATTGCAATAAACATTAATCTAAATTAAGTCTATGCAGTAGATACATTCAGAGGACTGAGCAGTGTAATGGGAACCTTCCACTTAACAACGTCCATCTATCATTCCCTATTGTATTTACACTGCCAGCAGCAATCTAAAAAGAGACTCACAGTGTTGCCAGCTGATCAGACAGGATTCGGTCTTCCTGATCTTGTGCCTTGAACAGGAGCTCGAATGGTAGAAATCAGCAAAGGATGCTTGCTGTCCACCACTTAGCATTTTTATCTGCTACTTGGGTTGCCAATCTCCAGGAGGGCCCTAGGGATCCCCTGGAATGACAGCTCATCTCCAGACTACAGAGACCAGTTCCCCTGGAGGAAATGGCTGCTTTGGAGGGTGGACTCTAGCAGGGGTGCAGACAGAAAATGTTGGTTGTGGGGAAATCCGGGGGGGGGTGCCCTGGCCGTGCCTGCTGCTTCTCTTGCAGCAGCAGAAGCAGCAGCTCCGGCTCCACTGCGGCCCCTGGTCCTCCTCTGGTCCTCTAGTCCTGTCGATTGGAGAGACTCTATTCCAGGCTGCTTTTCTGTGTAAGCCACGGGGGGGGGGGCAATCTCCAACTCTCTCTCTTGCATTTTGCACTTTTATTTTATTTTTTGCAATTTTATTTTATTTTACTTGCTTTTTAAAAACCTATTTATTTTTCAGCCTGGAAAAAAAGAAAATTAGACTGAAGCTCCCCTGACTGTGCCCGGGGTCATTTTTGAAACCCCAGATGCATCTTACTTTTTTTTTAAATCTGATTTTTTTTTTTTGTCCGAGGGGGCAGCACTCGTCTGTGGGGGAAATGCCCCAAATCCCACCCCACCTGGGGTGGCTGCTGCTGCTGAGGCCCCGTCCCTCCCCAGACTCTGCCCTGTCCAAGCAGCACACCCAAATCTGCAGGGATTTCTAACTCACAGAGGGCAACCTGACTTGCTACTAGGGTTGCCAGCTCCGGGTTGGGAAATACCTGGAGAATTCAGGGGTGGAGCCTGAGGACGGAGGGGCTTGGGGAGGAGAGGGACTTCAGTGGGCTGTAATGCCATAGAGTCCACCTTCCAAAGTGGCATTTTCTCTGAGTGAACTGATCTCTGTTGATTGGAGATCAGTTGTAATGGTGGGAGATCTCCAGCCACCGTAGGGAGGTTGGCAACCTTATTATCTGCTACTGGCTATGCATTAAGTCGCATTAAACAGTACAGCACTTCTCTGAGGCTGTTTCTGAGTTGCACGATCTGTTGATGACGGTACTAGGGAAATAATTTCCAGTAATATCTCCCAGGGCCAGCTTACCCTGAGATGTGGCATCTGCCAGGCGCCTGTGCATCTGGCACTGCCCACTGGTGGAATGAGCTCCTGGAAGAGATCAGGGCCCTGCGGGACCTTTTACAGTTCTGCAGGGCCTGCAAGACGGAGCTCTTCCACCAGGCCGTCGACTAAGGAGCCATACTATATAACTGATGCCCTGGCCCTGATATTAATATCATCATCAACACCAATATTAGTATCAACATTAACATCATTATTAACAGGGTTTTTTTGTAGAAAAAGCCCAGCAGGAACTCATTAGCATAATAGGCCACACCCAACAGCAGAAACTCATTGGCATATTAGGCCACACCCCCGTGTTACCAGAAGTGTGGTCATCCAGCCACACCCACCTTTTGCTTCTTACTCTGTTTACCTTGTTTGTTGTCAAAACCTCAGAGCTTTTTTGGGACCTGGGACTCCTTTGCATGTTAGGCCACACACCTCTAATGTAGCCAATCCTAATGCTGTTTGGTGTGGCCTGTTATGCTAATGAGTTCCTGCTGGGCGTGGCCAACTCAGGAGCCAGCCGGAACACCGTTCCTGTGCATTCCTGCTCAAAAATAGCCCTGATTATTAACAGCCGATGGCAGCTGATTGTTTGTTCTGTTGGATGCCGCTCATGCCCGCCATCACACACAAATCATTCTAGCACTAGCACTTTGTAATGTTTTTATGTTTATATTGTTATGATTTAATTTACATTTGTTTTACCTGTGTGACATCCTATGTAAGCCACCCTGAGCCTGCTATGGCGGGGGAGGGCAGGGTAGAAATTAAATAAATAAATAGCCCAGGCAAGCCTGATCTCATCAGATCTCGGAGGCTAAGCAGGGTCAACTGTGGTTAGTACTTGGATGGGAAACTTCCTTGGAATAGCAAGTTGGGAGGGCAGAGGCAGGCTTTATTATTCAGCCACCTCTCTGAATATCCTCCAGGCCCCCAGTAGGGGTCAGTCACCAGAGGTCAACGTGACTTCCAGGCGCAGACAAACGCACACACACAAAAATACAAAAAAATACGGGAGGAGGACAGGAGAAAGATCCAACATGACTCCATCAAGGAAGGCACAAGGGACCTCAGTTTGCATGATCTAAGTGAGACTGTTAATGAGAGGATGTTTTGGAGGGCATTAATCTATAGGGTCACTGTAAATTGGAAGCAACCTGACAACGTGTAACACATACACACTTAAAATGTTAAGAAACTTAAAAATGTTAAGAAACAAGCCAATACACACAACATTATATCTTCTCTTTTACTGAATTGCTGCAACAAGCTTCACATTTGGTGATGTAAACAGTTACTTTTTGCAGAAAATTCGTTCGTTTCGTAGATGTTAGAGCATCCCCCAGACGTTCTGCTTCTTTCACCAAAATATCCTGGGCCACTCTAATGCTGCTCTGTTATCAATATAGTGCTGGCTTTGCATCTTTTGGCTAGGAGCATGGACTCTAGTCTGGGAGAACCGGGTTATATTCCCCACTCCTCCACATGCAGCTGCTGGTGTGACCTTGGGTCAGTTACATGTTCTTTCAGAGCTGTTCTCCCAGGGCAGTTTTTGAGAGAGCTCTCTCAGCCCCACCTACCTCACAGGGTGCTTGTTGTGGGGAGAGGAAGGGAAAGGAAATTGTAAGCCACTCAGAGACTCCTTCGGGTAGTGAAGGGCAGGGTATAAATCTATTCTTCTTCTTCTTCTTCAACCCCCCCCCCAACACATTTCCAGACACCATGGACACATGGCTCTTTATAAGGTTTCAAACAGACGCAGAGCAATTTGTGTCATAACCCCATTGTGAATATCTAATTATCCAAGTAAGGCTGTATTGCAATCAATAGACCAGTGCCCTGTATGTAATAAAGCTTTACGAGCCAGTAGTCATCTTGCTTTGCACAACTGTGTTTTTCTAAAATCCAGTTGGGAATAAAATATTATTTTTGTCTCTGCGGTTCTCAAATTGAACAACTTCCTGATTCCATCATTCCAAAGTCAACAGAAACAGGATTCAAGTACAAGGCTACATTTGCTCTTCTTTAAGCAACAGAGTTTTAAAAGAGGACTGTAATAATCAGTTAGATTAACTGACCGAGAAGCATTTTGATTGACTAAAAAGGTGTCCCCAAGGAAAAATAAATTTAAACATGTTTTGAATACAAGTATTAAAGTGTAGAAGGCAAATGCCCTCTTGCAAGTGGTATTTCTTTCAGTGTGAGAGGATGAAAATTATACCTAGGTAGAGTTGCCAACCTCCAGGTGGGTAAACCAAAGAAGGGGTCACAGTTACAGAAAATTATATCAAAACAAAGAAACACTGTGGGTGATTTCCCACTAAGGCTGTCTCGGGGTTGCACCGCCGTTTGCCCCGAGACTATTAGTCAATTTCACACCCGAAGCCGCGGGGCTGCATCTTGACCCGCAGCTCGCTCGATTTCCCCGCAGTTTCGTAATCCTGTTTTTTGAGGATTACGAAACTGCGGGGGAAATCGGGCGAAGCCGCAGGTCAAAATGCAGCCCCGCGGCTTCGGGTGTGAAATTGACATAGTCTCGGGGCAAACGGCGGCACAACCCCGAGACAGCCTTAGTGGGAAATCACCCTGTGATAAAATTGACAATAACATTTAATAATTCCTATGAACGTCAATTTATATATCCATTAAAACTTTTACAATATTGCTCAGGAAATTCTAACATTTTCAAGCAAAAGTCCAACATCCTCAATGAGCACCCAGTTATACACACATTTCACCAATCTTCCTCAGGAGTAGTCCTATTATGGTAGAAGGTGTCAGCTTCTTGATACACCTTAACTTCATTTTTTGCTTCCTTCAAATAGTTACAGCTTAACTTCTTTTTTACTTTCTTCAAATCATTGCAGCTTAACTTCTTTTTTAATTTCCTCAAATTATCTTCCAGTTCCATTTCAGGTATTTGAATTAGGAGCAAGCCAGTTAATTAATTTCTTAATAGTAGCAACCAGTCCTCTTTTTTTAATCTGGCTAGAAGCCTTCTTTTTTCAAATTGGCTGGCTCAATTGGCTGGCTCAATTGCACTCTAGTGGATTATAGTAGCAGCATTGCAGTCCCTATTGCACTGCTTTGGGCTTGTGTTACAGTGCCATAGTGCTCGTAAAAGAATGTTGTTGTTTTTTAAAAAAGACAGAGATTGCCCATGTGGGCGAAAAAGGGCGGGAAAACAAAGCAGCACAGTCTGAAATGACAAACCGCTTCAGAGATGGCTCCTTACCAGTAGGGGAAAGGATGTGTGAAACAGCCGTCCTGTACCAGTTTGTTCCAAGATGGTACAATAATGGTTTTAAAAGGGTAATGTGAAATTCCCCAACATTCTGTTCCACCTAGAGCAGGGGGTGGCCAAACTTTCTCAACGTAAGAGCCACATAGAATAAACATCAGATGTCTGAGAGCCGCAAGACATGAACAAATATCACACACACGTTTTTACTGGAAAATATGCAAATTTGCCTTTTATTAACATTAAATGAGATTGCCAAAAATTAAAACAAAAGGGGTAAAAACACATATTGATAATGATATTCAGGGCTCTTTTTGTAGAAAAAGCCCAGCACAAACTCATTAGCATAATAGGCCACACCCAACAGCAGAACTTCATTAGCATATTGGGCCACACCCCTGACAGCACAGCTCACTAGCTTATTAGGCCACACCCCCATGTTACCAGAAGTGTGGTCATCCAGCCACACCCACCTTTTGCTTCTTATTCTGTTTATTATTATTGTTGTTGTTGTTGTTGTTGTTTCGATTTCTATACCGCTCAGACCCCCCCAAGGGGTCTCAGAGTGGTTTACACAATTTAATCATCGCCTAACTAGGGCCACAATCTTATAGGGAAGGGACATCCTACCAGCACCCGAGCAGGGCTTCTTGTCTTTGTTCCGGCGGGGCTTCAGGCGACCGCGCTTCAGCCTTGATGTCCTTGAGCCCCTGGCGTAGATCTTTTTCCTGGGCCAGGAGGCTTCCCGCGGCAGGCCCATCTTTGATGTGCAGGCCTGTGTAGGCTCCAGCTTCCGGCCAACGTCCCAAAGGCTCCGCCGCGCCGCGCCGTCACGCTGCCTGCGCCTCGTAGCTCCGCCCACCGCCAGGATCAGTCGTCAGTGTTGCTCCTGCCTGCCGCTGCTGCTGTCGTCGCCGCTGTTGCTGCCGCTGCTGAAGTCACTGCTGCTACACACCCCGGAAGGGAGGGTGCCCCCCGCCACCTACAGGCAGGTACCCATTGATCTACTTGCAAGTGCTTTCGAACTGCTGGGTGGGCGGGAGCTGGGACTGGGACCGGGAGCTCACCCCGGTCGTGGTGGGACTCGAACAGCCACAGTGGCTGTTCACTTGATGTTATAGTAGGTGATTTACTACCTGCGCCACCGCTCCCTATCTGCGCTACCTTGTTTATTGTCAAAACCCAAGGCATTTTTTGTAGCAGGAACACACCCCTAATGTAGCCAATCCTAATGAGTTTCTGCTGTTGGGTATGGCCTATTATGCTAATGAGTTCCTGCTGGGCGTGGCCAACTTGGGAGCTAGCCGGAACTCCGTTCCTGTGCGTTCCTGCCCAAAAATAGCCCTGATGACATTTATTTGTTCAATGATATTGATTTGTTTGCTAATGATACTTATTTATCTAAGAGAGAGAGATTGAAAGAAAGAATGAAAGAGGTGGAAAGAAAGAGAAAGAGAGAGAAAGAGAAAGAGAAACAAAGTAAGCAAATGGAAGGAAAGGAAGGAAGGAAGGAAGGAAGGAAGGAAGGAAGGAAGGAAGGAAGGAAGGAAGGAAGGAAGGAAGGAAGGAAGGAAGGAAGGAAGGAAGGAAAGCATGCCTCCCCTTCTCTACCCCCGCTGCCCTACTGGAGGCCACACAATATGTATGAAAGAGCCACATGTGGCTCCCGAGCCACAGATTGGCCACCCCTGGCCTCGAGCATGTTCAGCCAGAACAGGCCAGTTTTGCTTTTTGTTTTCCTTTTAGCTAATTTACAGTCTTTTTTTCTTAGCTCAGGAAATCCCCAAGTAGGCAGAGGTCCCTGTCTTGCCTGTAGGTGGGCTCATTCTCCTGCTTTTGTCATTAGCAAGTGGGGCCAGCCACCTGACTATTAGAGGTAATGACCAATCTATCTGCATAGTCCCTTCCTTCACCTACACAGCCCTGCCCTCAGTTCAGATTCTCGGTTACACTAAGCATGACAACTACCTGGTAGCCTAGGTAGTAAGATAGATAAATTGGGTAAGCGTGTAGGTGGGTAGGCAGATTAGATAGTTAGGTAGGTAGGTAGGTAGGTAGGTAGACAGGTAGACAGACAGACAGACAGGGTGCCCATCAGTGATGGACAAAAGGCAGTGGCACATGCTTGGAAAGAAGGCCTGAATATTTTGAAGAGCTGTGGATGATACAGTGTATTTTTGTGTGCCTCTGCACATGGAATCCTATTTATACACCATTGCACGGTCCCTGTCCAGATTAATGCCAGAGACTCCTTGATCTTTTAACAACCACAATTTATTACAGATTTATAACACGGAACAGCTTTCCCCCTTTGAGTCCCTTTCCTTTCCCCCCCCTTCCACTTTGTCTCTCTGTACCCTGTCAGGACCCCACCCCCTCCTCCCCGTCTCCCTGCTCCCTAGCCGAGGATCACGTTTCACTGCAGTCCCTGTCAATAAATGTCAAGGGAGAGGAGGTGCTTTGCCTCCACAGGAAGGATTTACTCATTTGAAATAATTTCGCTCTGTCTAACCCAGGCTCAGTGGCGTACACGTTAAGAGGAACGTTATGGAAGCCAAGAGGAGAGGGATAGGTAATGTACAAACCTGACCCTGACCCAGAGGACCCAGAGGCTAGCCTGATCCCATTAGATCTCAGAAGCTAAGCAGGGTCGGCCCTGGTCAGTATTTGGTTTGACTCGATTTGATTTATTAGATCTCTACCCCGCCCTTCCGGCCTAGGCCAGCTCAGGGCGGCTTACGTAAAAACAACATGAAATTTACAATACTATAGACTAAAGATTAAAGAGCATCAATTAATACAAATAACAATTCTAAAACCATAAAACATAATAAAGTGCTAGTAGCGATGATCCCACAGCGGTGGTGGTTGTTGAGTTCTCTCATCTCGCGGTCGGCTCCTTGATCTTCTTAGGTTGTCTTAGGCGGTTAGCTCAGGCTATAGTTAAAGTCCCAGGGGGAAACAGGGCTCGCCGACCATGGCTGTCAGTTGTTAGTAGTGGCGGCAGCTCCAAACGCCTGTCTTACAGGCCCTGTGGAACTGTAAAAGGTCCCGCAGGGCCCTGGTCTCTTCCGGGAGCTCATTCCACCAGAGTGCAGCAGCCTCTGAGAAAGCCCTGGCCCTGGTTGTTGCTAGCCTGGCCTCCTTGAGACTTGGGAGGGCCAGCCGATTCTGGGCCCCTGACCGCAGTGCTCTCTGGGGTACATGTGGGGAAAGACGGCCCCTCAGGTTTGTAGGTCCCTGGCCATAAAGGGCTTTAAAGGTAAGAACCAGCACCTTGAAACGAATCCGGTATGCTATAGGCAGCCAGTGCAATGTCTTTAGCACAGGCTGGATGTGCTCCCAGCCAGGCACCAGGCACCAGCTGCAGCTTCCGGATTTGAGACAAGGGCAGCCCCATGTAGACGGCATTACAGTAGTCTAATCTTGAGGTGACCATCGTGTGGATCACTGTTGCCAGGTTGTTGCGTTCAAGGAAGGGAACCGACTGCCTAATCAGCCAAAGGTGGTAGAAGGCTGATTTTGCAGTGGCTGCTGCCTGGGCCTCCATTGTTAAGGAGGCATCTAGGAGCACTCCCAGGCTCCTAACCTCCGGCGCTGGCACCAATGGTGCCCCATCGAAGGGCAGGAGCACAATCCCTGCCCTCAGGCTGTTCCGACTCAGGCACACAGGACCTCCATCTTCATCGGATTTGATTTCAGTCAGCTCAGTCTAAGCCAACCAGCCATGGTTTGTAACGCCCAGTCTAAATCTTCCAGTTTGAAGTCGGACTGACCGCCCAACAGCAGATAGAGCTGGGTGTCATCCACGTACTGGTGACATCCCAGTCCATGCCTCCTGGCAATCTGGGCAAGAGGGTGCATATAGATGTTAAAAAGCATCGGAGCCAGCACTGCTCCTTGAGGCACTCCACATTCCAGTGGGTGCCTTCGGGACAGCTGGTCCCCCAGTGCCACTCTTTGTCCCCGGCCTTGGAGAAAGGAAGCAAGCCACTGCAAGGCTAGTCCCTGGACTCCTGCATCGACAAGGCAGTGGATCAGTAGCTGATGGTCGACCATGTCAAACGCAGCCAACAGGTCTAACAGCAACAACACTGCCGATCCGCCCCGATCCAGATACCTCCAGAGGTCATCTGTGAGGGCAACGAGTGCCATCTCCATCCCGTGACCTGGGCAAAAGCCGGACCGGAAGGGAGCTAGGATGGAAGCGTCATCCAAGAAGTCCTGTAACTGAACTGCCACAGCCTTTTCTATTATCTTGCCCAAGTAGGGCAAGGTGGAAACCATCTAATAGTTAGCCAATTCAGCTGGATCCAGAGATGGCTTTTTCAGGAGAGGGTGCACCACTGTTTCCTTGAGTGCCTCCGGGAACAGCCCCTCTGAGAGGGACTTATTGATGATCTCCCGCAAGGCATCTCAAAATCCCCCGTGACCGACTTTAATTAGCCACAAAGGGTGTGGATCGAGGGAGCACGTGGTAGGGGGTACAGTTAGGAGCAATTTGTTGGCTTCCTCTAGGCAGAGTAGGCTGAAATAATCCATAACATGACTAAAAGACATGCATGGAGCCTTAAAAGGGAGACCACCAGGGAATACCAAGGTTGTGACATGGAGGCAGGCAATGGAAAACATCTCTGAATGTCTCTTGCCTTGAACACCCCACAGGGTCTCCGCAAACCAGCTGTGACTTGATGGCAAAAAAGGGCAACATTTGGGGCCTGAATGCCAAAAAATTTGCAACATCTACCTGTGGAGATGTTGATGCACCAGCAAACAAAATGTGGGAGGAGAAAGATGAGGGTTGGAGTTGACTGGACATACTTGGAACAAGCCAAGCTCCAGTAACATTCTTGGCACGTCAGGGATTCCTAGATATGCCAGGCCTGCATCCACATTCCCCAGAAGTAAGTGAAACACCACCACCCAGCAACGCTCTAGGAATCTCCAAATCTGGCTAGTTCCTAGAATGTCAGGGGATGGGGGTGACATCGCTTCTGGGTCTTTACCCAGAAGAGCTGTCAAAAAATTAACAGTAACGACTCCCCCGCCCCATGTTCACCAGAGTGAGGGTGAGCAGTAGAGTGTAGAGGCGGGGAGTTCCCCCACCCTCAGCAGGCACCTGGCAACCCAAGGGATTCACCTTGGACTTGGCTGGAGGCTGTGTGGATCCTGGGAGGCTTAACATAAGAAAGAGAGGCTCTGGTCACACTGCAACTGACATGCGCTTTGTTCCTGGTTTATTTAAATTGGGAACTTTTTTATTCGCATTGGGCTGTCTACATGGAGCCAGCTCCTCTTTCCCAGCACCCGCTTGTCTGCTGCTGCACCGTCCTTCCAGGCGATCCTGCCGGCCACGGGGAGGCTTGGGCGGCTGCTGCTCCTGCCGACACTTTGGGGGGGGGGGTGCCGCCGCCATTGACCCATGAAAATAGGCTCCGCCGTGGAGTTTCGGTTTCAGCGTTGCGAATGGCGGCCACCTTTCGGGACGCTCCCGGAGGTGGTTAGCCCACGCGCAGTTTGGGGGGGTCTTTGCATCTATGCAAGACCCTAGTGAGCCTTAGGTAAAGGCTCCGAACTGGGGGCGCTTGGGGAGTAGCCTCTTTGCCGGCAGTTAGCCGGGAAATTGAGGCTTTCTCCCCGCCCCAATCGGCCCCGCTGCGTTGTGCCCGTAATGGGACTTAGCAGCGCTCCCGAATTCCACCAGGAGTGAAGAAAGCGGCATGAGTTAAAATAAAAAGAAGAATTGCATCGAATCGTGAGTTGAAGATCTAACTTTGAAGCGAGATAAATCCCCCCCGCAAACGTAGGGAGGAGGGAGGAGTCCCCACCCCCTTTTGAGAAGCGAGATTAATAAAGGGGCGAGGAGGGGGGTAAAGAGAAAAAAAGCGTTGGTGAAGATACCGTTGGGGTTTGGCAGGCGATTGTGACATTGTCAGCCTCTTGGAGGATGCGGCACGAACTTTGAAAAAGTAAACAAAAGGGAAAATGTCGACGCCGAAAATTGTCCTGCACAAACCGGAAGAGAAGGGGGGAGGGACTTCCGGTCCGGGTAACCCCCTCCCAGAGCTTGCTGTCATTCAACAAGAGGAGCTACTGCAGCCCCTGCTGGAGCAAATGCAGAAAATCAATGAAACTTTGATTAAAGTGGAAAGTGCTCTTCTCTGTCGGCAAAAGCAAATCTCGGAAACATCAAGAAAGGCTAATCTGATGTTAACCCTTTGGGGCGAGAAAGAAGAAGAGAAAGAAGATCTCAGTTTTATCTTGACGAATGACTTGGCACCCCTAACTGGCAGTGAAGCGAGTGAAATAAAAGAAGAGGTGGACATGGCTCTAAAAGCCTATTCCACTTATATAAAAGAAAATACTCTGCCAGAAGAAGGGGATGTCGAGCTGAGCAGGAAATATATCAGAGATCTAATTTCTTCTGTGATTATGGAGCCCGTAAAAGTTGATGGTCGGAAATATAAGAAAAAAAGAAACGAGAGAAGATGGAATTTATCTTTAAAGCAATAAAACCTTTGAAGAGACACGCCAGCAGGATGGAGGCAGCACTCAAAACCGGGATGAATGCAAGCAGCGAAGAAGACAACGACCCAGGGGAAGAGGTGACGGAGCGGGAGTCATCAAGATGAAAGGGACTCAACTTTTAGTTGAAAAGACTTAAGAAGACACTTTGAGCAGCGGCTGTTCGTGTAACATCTGGAAGGAGCTGTTTAATAACTAACCCCAATGGACTTTACTAACGGTATTAACAGAGTTATTTTGGACTTTGGATTGTTAAAAAGAAGATCTTCTAACCGTGATGGATGCTAAAAATAGTACTAACTAAAACTAACCCTTATTAACAGAATATTTTCACTCCATCTCTTTTTTCTTTCTCCAGCTGTCTACCCTACCCTTTTCCTATAAAAAGAATAAAATTCTCTCCTTTTTAGGAGAGTTTTACCAAAAAAAAAAGAAAATAGGCTCCGCCGTCTCCACCATCCTCCTTGCCGGCCCCATCCAGGCTGCTCGTTCCCGCCTCCAAGGCCGTCTTTGTGCGTTTTTGTTTTTTTTAAAGCTTCTGGTTTGAGCGCTTGACTAAACATGTGCTTAATAAATCCATTATTAAACTTTAAATGGATTTATTAAGTGCATGTTTGCTCAAGCGCTCAAACCGGAAGCTTTAAAAAAAAAAAAAAAAAAAGAACCCCAAGAACATTCAGACGGCCCTAATCGCAGTCCTTGCGAGAGAGGGGCTGTCCACATAGGCGAAATCGCGCAATCAAAGCGGAAGTGCCAGGAAAACACTAGTTTCTCTAGGGGTCAGGAAAACACGGAAGCATTGCGCGAGTAAGCCCACTTCGCGGTGGGAGGCGGATTGGCGTGTGTGAACGTGAAACTGACATGCGCAAGTAAACAGCAGCGAATCCCGATCAAAACGGCAGTGTGACCGGACCCAAAGAGAGAGAAACAAAAAAAGCAAATAGATGGGGGAGGGGAGGAAGGAAGGAAGGAAGGAGAGTGAGTGAAAGAAAGTGGAAAGAAAGCAAATATATGGAGGGAGGGAGGGAGAGGTGGAAAGACAGCAACTTTAAATGCATCTTCCAAGCCCCCACAGCCCCATGCCAGCTGGCTTGGAGAAGGGATTTACAGTCGCTTTCTTTCTCTGCTCCCCCACCCACAACTCAAGCCTACCCAGGAAGGGGAACACTGGCCAATCAGGGAGGCATGCCTCCCCTTTGCTTCCCCAACCACCCTGCCAGGAGCCGCACAATATGTGTGAAAGAACTGCATGTGGCTCCCAAGCCACAGTTTGGCCACCCCTGATCTAAGCCATGCCTGTTTTCTTCTTCCACTAGCCCCAGATGTGCTGCCAGTGCCTCGGGTGCTTCAGCAGGCATCTGCCCGAGTGCCCAGAAAAAACAGTCTGGCGTGCTGCTGTTGGTGCATATGCCAGGTGTGGCATAGTCCTGAAATAGAACATGGCAACAACTTGCATGCATGTGTAACACACTCAAGACCAATGCTCAAGCCTGCATTCAGTGTGAATGTGCCATATCCCAATTTGTTTCCAGGCTTGGGCTCACTCATGCCCCTTCTCCCCTTCTGTCTCACACAACGCATGAGCCACATGAGGAGGAGGGGGGAATACTCATGCACATTCCATGTTGTCTTGCTGCAACCCCAAGCAATACCACTATAGTGGGGCCAAAAGCTGCTCCTTGCCTTCAGGGATCCCAGTGTTTAAGATATGAAGTAGGCTTGCCAACCTCCAGATGGGACCCAGAGATCTCCCACTATTACAGTTGATGTCCAGGCAACAAGAACATAAGAGAAGCCAATGTTGAATCAGGCCAATAGCCCATCTAGTCCAACACTCTGTCACACAGTGGCCAAAAATACCAGGTGCCATCAGGCAGTCCAGCAGTGGGGCCAGACTTCAGTTCCCCTGGAGAAAATGGCTGCTTTGGAGGATGGACTCTCTAGTATTGTACTTGTCCCTCCCTTTCCCAAGTCTCCAGGCCCTACTCTCAAAATCTCCAGGTATTTCCCAAACCCAGAGCTGGCAGCCCTAGGTAGTGTTGGAAGTGGAAGATGCTACACTGTCTCTTGTCTCAGACTTCAGAGATGACACCACAGATTTAGATAGACAGAGAGATCAGGACACACAGAGCATCCTTTCCTTCCTGCTATCTGATATTATCCCTTCAAAGTAGAATGTTATTCTTAGGGCAAGATTTCCTTCCTTCCGGCTCTCTCTCTCACACACACACACAAAGAAGGAGCACACACTCTCCATCTTTGTCGGCCACGGATGCAGGACATGCATTCTGCATCCATCCTAGCTAGTTAGATTAGATTCTACTATCTCTCAGCCGTACTATCTAGAATGGAATTCCCTAAATAAAGAACTCTTATTAGTTTGAAACTGACAAAAGGCTCTGTGTAACTGTAATTTTACAAGCGCACATACAGTACTGAGGAGCTATTGCTGTGTGTAGCCTACTGCACTCTACTACGTTATAGAGATTCCTGGCTGTACCATACCAGTGAATCTAACTGATAGATCCAACCTGGGTCCCTCTCCTAGGTTGTGGTCACACTAATCTCTGACCAACAGCCCCTGAAGCTTCACCAGCAAGACTCACATAATAGCCTAGCCTGAAATGCCGGGCTTACAACCCTTTCTAAGGCACACGTTGCTGGCCAGAGAAATATTATGCTGTGCCAGCAGTGTCCTTACAAGCAAACATTTCCCAGAGACCACCTCATCAATATAGCCCTCTGCCTTGAGGGTGACAGCCCAAACCAAAGAGAAAGTCAGAAGAAATATTTCCTGTCAAGGACTTCATTAAGCCACTACTTGTTCCATGGGGAGCCGTCAGGCATTCTTTTGAATTCCTTTTCTGTGTGGGAAAAGGCATACTGATCTGTGATCTCGGAAGCTCTCAGAACAAGACACATGTTCTGTACTCCCGCCGCAAAGTGAGAAACTTCCAGTGTTGCAGAACACCAGCTCCCTACCATGAAGAGCCGGGGCAGATCCAATTTGACAGTGGTCACAGCCAGGGTCCCCTCTAAGCTGAGTTAGGTGAGCCAGCTCACAGTTTTTTAGCCTCCAGTTCACACATTTTTGTCATAGCTCAGGAAGGATGGCTCCAGAGCAAACTAATTTATGCAGTAGCCAACTCGCTCGCTCACAACTTTCATGCCAGTAGCTCATAAAGTAGAATTTTTGCTCACAAGACTTCACAGCTTGGAGGGAGCATCGGCCACAGCTCCCTGTGTGATGTGCATGCTTGGCATCCATGTATTTCTCATAATTATCACTTATATATTGAAGAAAAGCCTTTGTTGACTGCCTCTGTTTTGTCACTCAAGGTGGTTTCTGTAACAGTATGCTATTCAGGGGTCATTTGGAGCAGGAGCGTGCAGGAGCGGAGCTCCGGCAGTTTGAAGCACAGGAGGCAGCAAGCCCCACCCCCAGCTCCCAGCAGGAGTGCAAAGCAGCACATGTACCATTCCTCCTGGGCCCAGATAGGCTACCCTGGGACTGGAACTCCACCTAGGGGTGGAGCCTGAGTGGTGGGTGTTGCCCTCTGACACACTTCCAGTGATGTCGGGGGATGTGGCATATGCAAATAAGTTATGCTAATGAGCTCCTGCACCTCTTTTCCTATGAAATGACCCCTGATGCTATTACATGACACACCATTTAAAAGCAAAAACATTCTTGTAAAATAAAGCAGTCACAGAGCCTACAAGGAAACTAACATGAAAGGTCCTCCAAAACATTCTAAATATGTTTTGTTATTTATTTGCTATGACAGCATACATTTCCAACAAAGTAAACAAAACAAAGTAAACCTTCAAGTTTTACAAAGCAAACAAAATATTACAAAGTTTACAAAATATACACACTATTTAAGCTCTTACACAGTCCAAGATAACTATGGGTAACAAATTTTAACAATTAAGTCATTATTTCTTCACTTAAATCTGTTTCTTGGCCCTTAATATATCATCTCATAGTCTAATTATTCTGTCCTAAACTAGTCTGTGCACAGTGACAGCACAGATTCTGCAGATGAAGAGCTACCTGCAGCTGGCCCTCAGCCAGTAATTGAACAACTGGCTGCAGCTGGCTCTGAGCCAGGAAGAGAGCAACAAGAGGTCTCCTCTTTTGGAGGTTTTTAAACAGAGGCTGGATGGCCATCTGACAGCAATGCTGATTCTGTGAACTTAGGCAGGTCATGAGAGGGAGGGCAGGAAGGGCTGCATCAGTGCTTAGTTCTTGTGACCGTTTCTTACATGCCCAGGGAAATGCTGATCACCACTTTGGGGTCAGGAAACAATTTTTCTCCAGGTCAGTTTGGCTGGAAATCCTGGGGGCTTTTCATCATCTTCTGGGTATAAAACAGGGGCCACTGGTGGTGTGTGTGGGGGAGATATTTGTGAATTTCCTGCATTGTGCAGGGGATTGGACTAAATTATCTTGGAGGTCCCTTCCAACTCTATGATTCTAGTTTACTGGCTGAGCAGAAGTCACAGCCTTCAGCTGAAACCAAGCCAACACCTTGAAGCTCTGAAGCAGTAAACAAGGCTTCAGAGGCTACTCCCAGCCCACCTAGCTCACCCACACCCTTGCAGCACCGACAGTGTCAGAGGTGAGCTGAGTTGCAGGAAAGGAGAAGTTCGAGACTCATGGCCTGTTGTCAGCTGTCAACTGAAGAGATGAATGAGTAGTTTCAGGATGACTGTTGAGGATTTGGCTGGGAGTGTAGCTTGTTAAGACTTGGCTATAAAGTCAGCCAGGAGAAACAGCAGTTTGTGGATGCAACAAGTACACTTTGCTACTGAGCCACTAACCTTGCTGCTACTGGACTGCTGCAACCCTGAACTGGACCTGGCAACCTGCTTTTCTGGAAACCCTGACCCTGGACTGGACTTGCTACCTGGAACTCCTTGACCCTAGCCTGGACTTTGTTAAACCTGCTCTCTGGAACCTCTGACTTTGGACTGGCCTCTGATTACTCTCTCTCTTTACCATTCTTGCAGTGAGACCTGCTCCCTGGGGGGGGCTAGGCCAGTACATACCCCTTAAGCAATGTGATGTGTTTGCAACAAATTTCAGTAATTTAAACAATTCTTTTACTTCAATCAACCCATCTTCAACTGATAGTCTATGTCAGGGGTCTCCAACATGGTGCTTATAAAATATCAGCCTTCAGGCAGCTCTTAAACAAGTGATTCAGCTTTATTAATCAGAACAATCAACAACATCACCACAGAAGCTAGCTCAATTTATACTCTTTTGGCCTATACAACCACGCCCCCTGTGATGTTAAACACCAATCATAACTTGTAGATAACGACCAATGGTTGTTGCTCCCTCCAAAACCATCCCTAAGCTCTGATTGGCCCACGGTGCAAAGTAGCCAATCAGAACGTGCATTTTAGGATACCGGGCCTGATGAAGCTATGACTGAAGCTCAGGCAACTTAACTGTAAGTATTAACACAATACATGACAGTGCTCATGGGCTTCATAGCACCTGACACCTTTTCTAGCGCCTTCCAAATGTTTTTAGAAAGTGGGCGTGCCCAGGTAGGGCTACTGCCCAGCAGTGCTTCAGAATAGTTCTGGGAATCTGATGGACTGTGCAGGTTAAAATAACATTGTTTCAGCACAAGGTGCCACCACAGTGTTTATTTTATTCTCTCTCTTCTCTTTCCCAGTGCATTTTTAAAAATTACTCTTTTCATCTCCTGCATTTGAGATTCTTGTGTGAGTATGTGTGTGTGTGAGTGGACGTCTCTGCCTCCTACAGTGGCTGTTTTGTGGTTGTGCCTGCCACCCTGTGCCAGAATTCCCAAGGTGCCCACAGGCTCAAAAAGGTTGGAGGTCCCTGGTCTATGCACTGACTTCCACGTTTTTGCAAAAACAAGTCTTGCTGACATCAGTACCTGCAAAGTGACAATCTGATATTGTTTGGGGACTGAGACTGCATAGTTTGATACCAGTACACATTCAACTGTATTGTCTACCTGACATAGAAATGCCATTGTCAATAATCAAATTACCCTGTCCCCAAACACTTTTGCCCTATCACAGTACCACCACATATGAAGAAAGCCTGGTCTGGAGGTCTTACAAAACCAACAGTTCTCACAAGCCTTACTATAAATCCTTGCTCGCTTGGTGTAGTGGTTAGGAGTGCAGACTCGAATCTGGGAGAACCGGGTTTGATTCCCCACTCTTCCACATGCAGCTGCTGGGTGACCTTGGGTCAGCCACAGTTCTCACAGAGCTGTTCTCTCAAGAGCAGTTCTCTCAGCGCTCTCTCAACCCCCACTGGCCTCACTGAGTGTCTGTTGTGGAGAAAGGAAGGGAAGGCGATTGCAAGCCACTCTGAGTGAAGGGCGGGGTATAAATCCAATTTCTTCTTCTAATTGGTGACTAATGCCACTGATGCAGCTTCTTGCATATATTCTCCCTAAACCAAGCTGAAACATAAAAGGAAGAGCGCTTGGACAGAAAACAAGATTTTCACTTCTATCAGTCCGTCAGTGGCTATTAGCCACAAGGTATAGATAGGACAGCAGAAGACAGGAGGGCCTGGAGTAATCTGGTCCATGGGGTCGCGAAGAGTTGGACTCGACTGTGCGACTGAACAACAACAACACATAGATAGTGTTGTGTCCTGGGATCAGAAGGCAGAGCTAGGCGAAATACAGCCAAGCTTCGCTCTCTGAGAACAATAGGGACTAGGTTCCTGAGCTCGCCAGTATGAACCAATGGCAGCATTGGCGGGCGATTCAAACCCGCCAATAGGAATATAGGGCCGTCCCCCTAACTGTATATAGTTGGCCTCTGGCCGTTACTGTGTGTTCTTGTCTTATGTGAAGTACGAATAAACGCGTCTTCTTTATGTCGTCGTCCGAGTCATGAGGCCCGAAACCCAGTACTTTACAGATAGGAACTCTTGGTCTGGGGCAAGTGATGCTCCGTATTCTTGGTGCTGGGGGGCAGCAGTGGGAGGGCTTCTAGTGTCCTGGCCCCACTGCTGGACCTCCTGATGGCACCTGGTAATTTTGGCCACTGTGCGACACAGAGTGTTGGACTGAATGGGCCATTGGCCTGATCCAGAATTGGCTTCTCTTATGTTCTTATGTTCTATTACATATCCTAGAGATCTCTACTACTTCTTACTGTAACTAGGGGTCATGTTACTATTAATTTCTAACACATAGCTATAGTGAACTGAACATCCTATTTTCCTTTTGTTCAAGATATGAATCAAATTTATTCAACTCGATCCTCAATTCCCCCTTATGAATTTCTTTTGATACACAAAGCTGCATAGCTGTAAATAATGAAACCATGAAATGGAATAACCACTACGTTGACTTATTGTTTCACAGGACATGAACTCACTGTTTTTAATTAACTCATAAAAGAGGTCCAATTTAATCACCCTCCAATAGTTATATTGCTGCTCAGTCCAATCTACTTTTAAACCTAATTCATAAACATCTGATGCCATGGGAAGAGAATGAGAAATAAATATGTTTTGCCACTTATCCCACAAAGAAAAAATATTATCGATTATCATAGATTTTTTTTCAAACAAGGTGGGCAAGGCTGGCAAGGCAGACAAAGCGGGATATAAATCGAAAGTAATAAATAAACAAATAAATAAACTCTTTTTAAAGAGCATCCAGTCTCTTAATGGCGCTCTTGCCCATGGTTTGTTCTATCAGTACTGAAGGATCTATCTGATCATGAAACCGCATGAACTAAGTATTTAATTTTGGGTATGTGATAATAAAAAGAGTGATTTGAAACTGAAAGAACACCCAGCTTCCATTTTCTGTTGGGCTTGCTCCCAGTTACTTCTCAGCAATGCTCCCTCTAAGCTGCGGAGTCTTGTGAGCAAAAATTCTACTTTGTGAGCTCCTGGCATTAAAGTTGTGAGCGAGCGATTTGGCTCCTGCAGAAATTAGTTTGCTCTGGAGCCATCCTTCCTGAGCTAAGATGAAAATGGGTGAGCTGGGGGCTAAAAAAACTGTGAGCTGGCTCACACTAACTCAGCTTAGAGGGAACACTGCTCACAGGGCCTTTCTTCCCAAAGAAAATCTAAGATAACCTTCTAATATTTCTTAATATTGATCTCCGGAATATAAATTGGGAAATTCTAAAACAGGAAGATTAACTTTTGGGAGAGCCTACATTATAATAACACTGATCCTGTCCAACAGAGGTGACTTCCAGGAAGACCAATGTAGTAATTTATCCTTGATCTCTTTAAAAACTGGGGCTGAGTTATACTTACAAAGCAGACCTCAGTCTACTGAGATATAAGCCCCCAGATACCTAATCACCTTTGTGAATTATAGCCAGTTTGGTAGTGGTTAAGAGCATGGACTCTAATCTGGGAGAACCGGGTTTGAGTCCCCACTCCTCCACATGCAGCTGCTGGTGTGACCTTGGGTCAGTCACAAGTTCTCTCAGAGCTGTTCTCTCAAGGGCAGTTCTTGAAAGAGCTCTCTCAGGCCCACCTACCTCACAGGGTGTCCGTTGTGGGAAGGGGAAGGGAAAGGAGATTGTAAATTGCTCTGAGACTCCTTTGGGTAGTGAAGTGCGGGGTATAAATCTAATCTCCTCCTCTTCCTCCTCCTCTTCCATAACCAATTTTCCTAACAGACATCCTTCTTTATTATGTTAAATAACAATACTTCTGTTTTAGACACATTTAACTTATAACGCAATATTACTGTATATTCATCAACCACTTTTTAAAGAAACGTATTAGATTTATTGATGTCTGTAACCTTAAACTACTACATGTGGAGCTCTTATAAGGCTTTTAAAGTGTACATTTTAAAAATCTTTTAATATAACCCACAAAATGTAATCTGTGAAGTGGTCCTTAGCATAGCTTCCCTGTGCCTCAATGCTTAATGTTAACTCCTACAAATGTAAGATTTTTCAGAAATTTTGGATAGGAAATGACAGAAACTTTCTTTGCAGAAAAGAACAGAAATTGAGAAGGAAACTGAAATGCAAGATACTTTCTTATCCATTGACACATGGAAGTGTAAGCAGCACACATGGAAACTAGTACCATGATGGAGTAAAACGTCCAGTGTCAGAAGACTGATCAGGTTAAGGTTACCAACTCCAGGTTGGGAAATTTCTGGAGATCTGGGGACGGAGCATGGGAAGGGTGGAGTCTGGGGAAGGGAAGGACATCAAGCAGGGTATAATACCATAGAATCCACCCTCCAGATCAGCCATGTTTTTTTCTAGGGGAACTGGTCTCTGTAGTCTGGGGATCAGTTGTAATTCCAGGAGATTTGACTGTTGGCAACCCCACCAAGCTACAGTTTTTCAAGTGCGTTTCCAATTATGGTTTGAAACCAAACTTGGTTTGGTGTTCAGCACAATTTGCCTGATTCAGACATTAACTGAAAACTCCTCAATTATGGGAGGAACATCACACCCTGACTCACTGTTGCTAAACTTGTGGGATGATCCCCAAATCCCCCAAATTGAGAAAGATTTGATTTCTGTATTATGAGCCACTGTGAAGTCTGCAGTCACCTCCTCCAGGAAATCTCCCTCACCTCCAAATCTTAAGACTTGGTAGAGAAACATATGGGATTATCTCTCAGTGGAAAGGCTACTGATATAAACCTCGAATAAAGACCCTTACACTGCCTCTCTTGATTATTATAATTTCTGGTACCCTGTTTTAAATTTTATTGCTGAAAACAGACTGTTTTGATCAGAATTGTGTTATAAAGGTTTTACCATGTTAATTAATTGATATTTGATTATTTGCTATGACCCTTTGACACCATCCTTCTCCTGATAGGCATAATTATTTGTGGCTTAATTTTCTGAGGTATTGAAATCTATTGTATTGTGAAGTACATATTCTTTTTATTAAAACTTTGTAATGTGATATTCTGTATTTGGCATACGACAGTTTATTGTCACTGGTTTGTCTTTGTCTCTGATGTTAAATTTTCAATTAAAAAAACATTTAAAAATTATGGGAAGAAATGTTATTACTCTTTAAGGTGCCACTGGATTTTCCAGTCAAAATCTCAATTTCCTAAGGACAAATTTATTTATCTATTATCTATTTTTATTAAGGCGTGTATGTCTTGCCTGTCCTCTTGGGTCAAGGTGGCTTGTTCTGCAACCTTATGATTCTCTCCCAAGAATCCCTGGATGACATCCTTTTTGTGAAATATGCTGATTCCAAAATGATGAATTCTCTGTGGGATGTTCCCTTGAACATGATCTTCCTTCTGCCTTATATGAAAGCTGCAGGTTACGTATGCAACTCAACACGATTGGATTTCAGCAAAAGTGATTTCAGCTTTATTGTAACAGCAAACTCAACTCAACAACACACACACAGAATAGTGGAGCACAGCTCCCTTTTTAAATGATCCAGACTGTCAAAGCCACGCCCATACAATAATTATTAACCAATAAGAAAACAAGGATAAAGACCAATGAGGTCTGTTTCCTCCAAAAGCATATGTACAGTTACGATTGGTTATTTACAAAGGTTTCACAGAAACCGACCAATGGGAATGTTACAGCTTACGTCTGAAGCTTAACATAGGAAAAGATAGGACAGATTCCAGCTTCAGGACATAACACTGCCTCATATTGAATCAGACCCTTGGTCCATCAAAGTCAGTACCATCTACTCAGACTGCCAGTGGTTCTCCAAGGTCTCAGGGTGGCATCTGTGACGTCATGAAACAGATGAACACATGAAACTGCCTTATACCGAATCAGATACTTGGTCCATCAAAGTCAGTATTGTTGTCAGGTAGCCGTGTCATGGGGATGGAATATGGAGGGAGTACTCTTAGTCCACCAGCCTCTGAACATCACTGTTTTCACTGTCTGGATGTTGTCATCTATGTGACCTTGTAGAAGCTCCAGCTGCAGAACTCCTAAGCTGGGAACCAACGGCTTTTAGATCGCTTGCCTGCTTTGCCCGCTTGCTTTGCCCGCCTGCGCGAACTATACTTATTGGCTTCAGCTCGTTACGGGGGTGTTTAATTGTAGTATAATTTAGGAGGCCCTTCTGTTCCCGGGCATTCCTGACACAACTCGTACACGTGTCTTTAGTTCTGATTCACCAATAAACAGTTTTCTTCCGATGAAGCCCTGCGTTGCGTGACCTGACTAAGGAGCCTGACAGTTGTCTAGTCAGACTGGCAGTGGCACTATGAAGTCTCAGGTAGAGGTCTTTCACTTCACTTTCTTCTAGATCTTTTCACTAGAGATGCCAGGGATTGAACCTGGGACCTTCTGCATGCCAAGAAGAGGCTCTGCCACTAAGCCACAGCCCCTCTTCATCTACTACCTCATCCTTTAAACTGGAGATGCCAGGGACTGGAGCTACAACCTTCTGCACGCCAAGCAGATGCTCTACCACTGAGTCGCAGTCCCTACACGAGAACTACTTTATGACCTTGGGGGCCGGGCTGAAGGCACATGATCTGGCTAAAACGGAGCAGGTATATACACAGGAGGCCTATACAGGAGGCCTTCCGAAAACGTATTTACACCATCTTGACAGAAGAAAAATGGAATGGAAATTAAGTCCAGAAACATGAGCGGTTTTGTTAGGAAAGCCGAGCTACCTCTCCTCATCTTCTCTCACCCTGTCAAGCTCTTGCATAAAGAAAATGTTGGCTTCTGTGCCCCAGCAGGGCATGTCTTGTTCTTATGATCTACATCTGGAGAAGATGTACCAGGGAGTTATTTAAAAGTGCAGGGTTATCTTTCATGGGATCCCGTAATTAAACCTGGTTGTAATTGCCCGTCACGTGCAAGTGAGGAAATTCTAATTGCATTACGAAGCTGGTTTTGCAACTGCTCCTCTGCAAAAGCAGGTTGGGAAAAAAAGCCGTGTGCAATTAAGCTGCTGTGATGCGAAAAAATATTTAAAAGAAAAAGGAGCACGGTGTTTCCTATTGTCACTGGTACTTTCTACGGGCTTTATTTATTAATTAATATATTTATATAACTTGCTTTTCCATTTCTGGATCAAGACATCTTACAAACTAAACCTCATTTTTAAAAAGCCACTCCCCCCCCCAAATTCTTTATTTTCAAGGACAGTAAGGCTGTGATCACACACACTTTCAATCCACTTTCAATCCACTTTCCAACTTGATTTTGCCAGTTCATACAGCAAAATCCAGTTGGAAAGTGGATTGAAAGTGGATTATTTGAACTAAACACAGAAAGTGGATTATTTGAACTAAACACAGAAATAAATTGATAAAGACAATGCAACGGTTTTAAAGCAGGCCCAATGTGTTTTGGCTAGACCCACCAGCCCAGGCTAGCCTGATCTCATCAGATCTCGGAGGCCAAGCAGGGTCAGCTCTGGCTAGTATTTAGATGGGAGACCACCAAGGAAGCCCAGGGTCATGACACAGAGACAGGCAAGGGCAAATCACCGCCGAATGTCTCTTGCCTTGAGAACCTTACAGGGTCGCTACAAAACAGCTGTGACTTGCCTGCAAAAACAACAACAAATTTTGAACCAGTTGAAATTTCTAGGTTGCCTTCAAGGGTGCTTTCAGATAAAGTCCAACCACAAGGTTACGAGAATGCAGACCGGTGTGTCCGGGTTGCTTGCCTTTAAAAAGGAGAGAGTTGGTGAACCAAATGCAGCTGGAAGAAAGCACTCTTTGCCACGATACCAACCTGCGTTTCAAACACTAAGGAGATCGAGCCACGGTGTCGCGGAGGCCGGAATACCACTGAACTGGGATTTAGAACTACACGTTATAGCATGCCACCGCTGGTTTGCTGACAGAATGACCGTCATTGCGAGCACTAAATGGTTAAACTGTTATTGTTTATTGTATGATGTTTTAATCTGTTTTTAAATGTTTTATCTTAACTCGGCACGTGTGGCTGGTAAACGTGAGCCGCCCTGAGCCAGTTCGCGGGGATACAAATGTAATGAAATAAATAAGCCAGGATCTTTTAACCTGCTCAGCAAAAATTAACTCCATCCAAAACAATTGGGGCTGGTCTCTCCAAATCACCAGTCTTCCCAACTGCCATGGCTTCGGTCTGGTACAGATCTCGTTCCACTTTGAGTGCTTGCCTACAGCCTCAAAGCATCAGTTCAGAACTGAGGAGGACGCTCTCGGGGGCTTAGATAATGAAATGTAGAGTGGGGTGTCACATAAGTGACTTGAAAACAACCAAGTCTGACCTGGCTATTATTATAATTAATCTGGTCCCTGGCAGTGATACTTTTCTGAGGTTCTTTGCTGACAAAATCCCTTAGAGGCCAAATTTAAAGTAGATCCAGGGCTATTCTGGGGCAGGAATGCACAGGAATGGAGTTCTGGCTGGCTCCCATGTTGGCCATGCCCAGCAGGAACTCATTAGCATAATAGGCCACACCCAACAGCAGAAACTCATTAGGATTGGCTACATTAGGGCTGTATGGCCCAACATGCAAAGGAGTTCCTGCTACCAAAAAAGCCCTGGGTTTTGACAACAAATAAGGTAAACAGAATAAGAAGCAGAAGGTGGGTGTGGCTGGATGACCACAATTCTGGTAACATGGAGGTGTGGCCTAATATGCTAACGAGCTATGTTGTCAGGGTGTGGCCTAATATGCTAATAAGTTTCTGCTGATGGGTTTGGCCTATTATGCTAGTGAGTTTTTTTTTTCTACAAAAAAAGCCCTGAGTAGATCTGATACCTTAGGTGTCAGAAGCATCTGCCTGTTATTTTTTATGGATAGATACAGAATTGTCTTGACATTGGATGTTGACACGTCCTTGGGGTATGTCAGCCACCCCTTGTGCTCTTGATCCATAAGAACATAGGAAGAGCCCTGCTGGATCAGACCAATAGTCCATCTAGTTCAGCATTTTGCCTCACACAGTGGCCAACCAGTTCCTCTGGATAGTCAACAGGGCAGAGAGGCCAAGGCCTTCCCCTGATAAGAACATGAGCCCTGCTGGATCAGACTAGTGGTCCATCTAGGCCTCACACAGCAGCCAGCCTGTTCCTCTGGAGGGCCAGCAACAGGGCATAGAGGCTGAGGCTTTCCCCTGATGTTGCCTCCTGTCTCTGGGATTCAGAGGATTAGTGCCTTTGAATGTGGAGGCTCCCCCCCAGCCACCATGGCTAGTAGCCATTGACAGACATCCACCATGAATCTACCTAATCCCCTTTTAAAGCTATTTATTTCTGTGGCCATCACTACATCCTCTGGAAGCAGATTCCACATTTTAATCACTCTCTGTGTAAAGAAATATTCCCTTTTGTCCATCCTGAACCTACTGCCTATTAGCTTCATTGGCTGCCCTCAATCCACGTGCTTTTAAAATCACGCTGGGAAAAGATGATGGTGCTTTTGGTAAAAATGAGTGCCTTGCTGAATAGAGAGGGAGAGTGTGTCCCTAAGCCCATGAAGGAGGCATTTATCAGATAATTGCTTAAGAAGCTCTCATTGGCTAGAGAATGATGTGGCCAAGGACAGGCCAGTTTCCCATCTGACTTTTTTTTTGGGGGGGGGGAGGTAAGAGAGCACATGACAATGGAACAGCTCCAGAGGTTCCTGGATGATACATCTGCTGTTGACCCATTTTTATCTGGTTTCAGGCCTGGATTTGGAATTGATAGGTTTAGATGCACTGACGGAACGATCTTTGATTGAAGTTGGACAAGCGGACACCCATCCCTGTTGGTACAGTCAGATCTATCAGTGGCCTTTGATACCATTGGCCATTTAATTCTTATTTGTCTTTTGGAATATGGAGTTGGCATTGGCATTGAAGAATATGGGGTTGGCCATAAACCAAGGCTAGCCCAGTTTCCTCAGAAGCTCAGAAGCAGGGATGGCCCTGGTGAGTCCTGGGATGGGAGACCACCAAGGAAGTCCAGGGTTGCTACACAGAGGCAGAAAATAAGTACCCCACTCCCCTGTCCTCCATTTCAGGGTTGGCAAAGGACCTTATACCCAGCTGGCACTGAGACAGAACATCATCAAGAGATTCCTCCAGCTTGGTTTCAGTCAAGCAAGCCAGGCCTACCCGTTCTTCATAAAATAACTTAAGTGTTACGGAGATCTTGTTTCCCCACAGACCTAGTATTGCACAACCCCAGGGTTGAAGCAGAGCAACGTGAGGCAGCCTCTCCACCCACGTTTCCCCAGATGGGACAAATATTCAACAAACAGCTTGAGGTTTGTTGAGACGTGCCAAGACTGTCTGCATGTCTCCCCACCCCGCTGCTCAACCTCATCAGGGTACAAAAGGAGCAGTTTTTACACTTCAGTTCACACTTCCCGGATTGGGATTTCCTGTTGACGTCAGATGAATGATGGCACGGAGACCTGATATTAATAAATAATACCCATCACCAATTATTATCACTGCTTCACAGAGTAAGATAACCAAAGACCATTTTTTGAGAGTAGAGAATAAAACAAATGAAGGGTATACGGCGAGCAAACGATCAAAGCTTAAAGTGAAGTGTGCCATCAAGTCGCAACTGGCTCGTGACCACCCCATGAAGTTTCTACATTCGTGGGGTTTTCAAGGCAAGAGACGAACAGAGGTGGCTTGCCGTTGCCTGCCTCTGCCTGGCAACCCTGGACTTCTTGGTGGTCTCCCATCCAAGTAGTGACCATGGTTGACCCTGCTTAGCTTCAGAGCTCTGACAATATCAGGATAATCCAGGTTATTAAACTGCTCATCAAAATTTAGGTAAAGGTAAAGGTTTCCCTTGTTCGAAAGTCAGTCGAATCTGACTCTAGGGGGTGGTGCTCATCTCCGTTTCCAAGCCAAAGAGCCAGCACTGTCCGAACACGTTTCCATGGTCATGTGGCTGTGAAAGTCTTCCTGTTAAGACAGAACTGTCAGGAGGGATTTGAAATAATACAGATGTAGTCCTTCTGCTCCATCGGGCAGCTAGCTAAGTACCACATAGGAGATCGGAGAGGAAGTTCCAGACCGGTGCAGGAGGTGGGGAGAAAGGGGTTCTGAGCACTGTCCTGGACCAGAATTTTTGGGTGGGTGAGGGTGGTAGAGATGGAAGAGCAGACGCCAGACGTATAATGAGCAACTCTTTCAGAGAAACTTCCTTCTTGTACAGGATCCAGCCTACTGTTTTGTTTTGAGGTTTTTTACTCTCACATTTTGGTGTTCATCTAAGTCTATGTTATTAATGGCATTTCTCCCATACACAGTTTTGCACAGACTTACAAGAGCCATCCCCTTCCCCGTTTTGTTTAAATACATGAGCATGATTCACAATCGGGGTGTGTGTGTGTGTGTGTGTGCTGATTACACCTACTGTGCGTCTGCAAAGTTGTTCAATGCACTGCTCAAGTCAGGCGGCAGCGATGAGATCCTAGGCTTGACGCCAGTGTTCCCTCTAAGCTGAGTTTGTGTGAGCTAGCTCACAGTTTCTTAGCCTTCGGCTCACACATTTTTGTCTTTGCTCAGGGAGGATGGCTCCAGAGCAAACTAATTTATGCAGCAGCCAAATCGCTCGCTCACAACTTTCATGCCAGTGGCTCACAAAGCAGAATTTTTGCTCACAAGACTCCACACAGCTTAGAGGAAGCATTGCTTGGCGCGCCAGTGATTGTGCCAATAGAAAATGGTTATGTTCACCTCCTGAACGTATTCACGGCAAAGTTCGCAGCGTCTCTAATTTAGGGATGTAAATTTTGTTTCAAAAGGCAACTGTTGTGATTAACACCTCTAGCCTAATTTTAATTAGCCATCAGCTGTTAAGAGGAAAAAACATAATGTGATCCCAGAACCAAAACTCAGCAGGTCAACCACCTTCTTCCTCTGGAAGGGCTTCTACACTTTCAACAGTGGCACAACAGGCAGAAACTCAATGGGGGCAGTTCCCCCCAGGGTGGCAATGTGCAATGCAGCTGTGAGAAGCACTTCACCTATGGAATGGCTGTCTGTCTCATGGCTGTTAAAAACCAAAGGAGTCCGACAAATTACATCAAGCCCCGAGATATATGAAATCGAAGAAGAAGAAGAGGAGGAGGAGGAGATGGGATTTATACTCACTCCTCACTACCCGAAGGAGTCTCAGAGCAGCTTACAATCTCCTTTTCCCTTCCCCTCCCCACAACAGAGACCCTGTGAGGTAGGTGGGGCTGAGAGAGCTCTTTCGAGGACTGCTCCTGAGAGAACAGCTCTGAAAGAACTTGTGACTGACCCAAGGTCACTCCAGCAGTTGCATAAGGAGGAGTGGGGAATCAAACCCAGTTCTCCCAGATTAGAGTCCGTGCTCCTAACCACTACACCAAACTGGCTTCAAAGCAGTGAGTCACGAAAGCTCATCCCTTGTGTTATAAAGAAAAGGGTGGTCAAATTCTGTATTGGACTACTTTGCACATAGGAGTGTGTATGTAGGGACCAATGATATGTTCGAATGCTTCCCCATGTATAAGTATCTCCCTACTCAAAGTCAATGGGGGGGAGGAGGAGAAGAAGAGGAGGAGATTGGATTCATATCTCAGAGTCTCAGAGCAGAGATGGGATTTATACCCACTCCTCACTACCCGAAGGAGTCTCAGAGCGGCTTACAATCTCCTTCCCTTCCTCTCCTCACAACAGACACCCTGTGAGGTAGGTGGGGCTGAGAGAGCTCTTTTGAGAACTGCTCATGAGCGAACAGCTCTGAGAGAACTGGGACTGACCCAAGATCATCCAGCTGGCTGCATGTGGAGGAGTGGGGACTCAAACCCGGTTCTCGCAGATTATAGAGTCCACGCTCCTAACCACTACACCAAACTGGGCCTGAATTTGTGCGTTCATTTTTCTCCCTATTGCCAACTGGATGCCATGCATCTGACAATTCACTGGTCTTCTCTCAGGCAAGATGAGCAGTTGAGAAGGGAATCCCCCCCCCCTTGGCACTTCTCTTGGCTTTTCTTCCTTCAGCAACACATTCATGAGTCACACAACAGGGTGCTACTCAGACAACACCCTTCCCCGGGGGTTGTCAGTTCTGAAAAATAAATAGTTCCCAAGCAACACAGCAGAACTAACCTTCCCTTGAAGGAGGATGCATGTCGCACCCCTGCATGAGCCACTGGCTTTTAGCCTTGCCGCGTTCCACTCACAGCAATAACTTACAGGGATATCGACTTGGAACAACTTATCATTCTTACACACTTATCTTTTGTGTGTGTGTGCCTGTGCCTGGAAGTCATGGCGACCTCTGGCGACTCCTACTGGGGCACGGAGGACGTTCAAAGAAGTGGTGTGACAGCCTGCCTCTGTCTCCCGGCTCTGGCATTCTCGGGAGGTCTCCCATTCAAATACTTGCCAGGGTCGGCCCTGCTTAGCTTCCGAGATCTGACGAGATCGGGCTTGCTGGGGCTATCCAGGTCAGGGCTTACACACTTATCGTTTTGAGCATAAGAATTCAGCATGGTGTAGTGGTTTAAGAGTGTATGGATGGGAGAGCATCAAGGAAGTCCAGGGTCGCTACGCAGAGGCAGGCAGTGGCAAACCCATAATATCTCTTGCCTTGAAAACCCTTCAGGGTTGCCATAAGTGGGCTGCGACTTGATGCCACTTTCCACCACCAACTCAGACGTGCCTCTTGGCCAGGATGGTCAAGCCCAATCTTGTCAGGACCCGGAAGCTAAGCAGGATTGACCCTGGTTAGTGTTCAGATGGGAGACCATGAAGAAAGTCCAGGGCTGCTATAAAGAGATGGGCAACGAATGGCAAGCCATGGCTCTTTGTCTCTCGCCTTGAAAGCCTTACAGGGGTCATCCTAAGTCAATTCCAACTTGTCAGCAGCGCCTTCCTCCACCACCACCACCACCACCAAGCGTAGCTCGGGAAGAAAGATGCTGGCCTCGACATCCTGAGGACCACGCCCGGGGACCAGGAAGCGCGAAACACTTTGAGAGGAGGGATCCAAACCGAACCGGCGCAAGGCAGGAGAACAAAAGTCAGAGTCCAGCGGCACCTTTAAGGCCAATAAAGTTTCATTCATGGCGTGAGCTTTCGCGTGCCCGTTCCCTTCCTCCGACGACGAAATGGGATTACATGCCATGGATATATAGGGCAAGGTTCCAGCCCATTGGACGGGGACGCCCCTGCATCCCACGCTCGCTCCATCCCGCGCGCGTAAAGGCGCCGACAAGCGCCCCGCGCCCTGCTGCGCCACTTTTGCACTGCGCCGCTCCGGGCGTGCGTCCCGAGCGCGCGTCTCTTAAGCCGGGCCCCGGCCGGCCTTGCGCGCGCGCGGCTCCTTCTTCCCCCCCAAGGCGAGAGGCGGGATTGCCGCCGCCCCCCTTCCCTTTGCTGACGTCAGTTTGCAGCCTCCCTTCGGCCGGCCCTCCCCTTCCCACTGCTGCAGCGTCCTCGCCGCCGCCGCCGCCTCCTCCCCGGGTCCTTGCAAGGGAGGCAAGCGAGCGCACGCCAGCCAGCCAGCCAGCGGGCCCGGCTCCTTGCCTCGCAGCCTCCGGTGGGCGCCGCCCCTCCAAGCGCGGCCTTCGCCCCTTCGGAGCTTGGAGCCCCGCGGCCCGGGCGCGTCACCGCCGCCGCCACCGTCCTCGCTTCCCTCTCCAGCTCTGCCGGGTGCCGCCGAGGAGGGAGGGAAGGACGAGGAGGAGGAGGAGGAGGAGGCGCGGGAGGGAACATGGCGAAAGCCGAGCAGGTCCTGTCTCTGGAACCGCAGCACGAGCTCAAATTCAAAGGTAAGGAGACGGCGGAGGGGAGGGCGGGGCGGCCGCCGCCTCCGTGGCTCGCTCTCCTCTCGGTCACTCTCTCTCTCCCCCCCCCCAAAAAAAAAGCCGGCGTCGAGCGGCGCGCTCTGCTGCTGCAGCCACCTTGCCAAAAAGGGCTCCGCTCCAGCGGCAGCCATTTTCCGGGGGCCGGGGCTGGGCGGGCGGCCGGCAGACCGCTCGCCCCCTGGCTCGCCCGGCCCAGATGCCCTTCGCCCCGCCGCTCTCGTCTCTGCCCCACCCCGCGTCCTTCTCCCGCGCGCGCGGCGGCCGAGGAGGGCGCCTCTGCGCTTCTCCTTCGGCCCGGGCCTCCTCGGGCCCGGGCGCTGCTCCGCCGGCGGCCGAGAAGCCCGCGTGGCTCTCCTCCCCCCCGTTCGGGTGGGCCGCCGTTCCAGCTCCCGGAGCCGCCTGGGTTTCCCCTGGCGCCGAGGCTGTGGGAGCGGCGAGCCGCGCTGCGCTTTGGGGGAGCCTCGGCTGTGCCTTCGCGACGAACGCGGGCTTCAGCCAGAGCGCCGGGGCTGCCGTGCAGTGCGCGTTTCCTTGCGCCCCGTTGCATGGAGCGGGAGTGACTTCGGGGCTGCGCGGCTTGGCCGGCTTGGCCAAAGATAACAAACGTGATTAGGTTCTTGCGCAATCCCCGGCGAGGCGGGCGGCCGTCCTCCTCTACTCCGCATGTTAAGAAAGGGCTTCCAGTTGCTCCTCTGCTTTGCGTATTAAGAAAGGGTATTAAAAAAATAAAGATTGAGGCTGTCGTGGCTGTACTGCTGCCAACTCTTACAATCAGGTTTTCCACATTTTTCTTTTGTAAGTCCCTTTTGCGAAATTTCGGGGAGGTAGGCTTCAGGTGCAATTCCTGGCAGAGTTAGGCCTTTTCAAGGTCGGGGCTGCAAAGGCTTAAGTTGCAACTCTGCGGAGGGTTGTATGGTTCGAATCGCACTATCTCGAGGGTTTGGTGACAGAGAAGGAGAAGACCTCAGGATTGGCGAGGTTATACCTTAACTTGGCCTTGCGTCTTGGTGGGGCATTTTGACAGTACAAAATTGCAGGATTAAGGGTTGGTTGTTCCGAGGAGCAGCACAAAACAGTTTGAGCGGAGAGGCTCTGGGATTCTCCCCCCACCTTGTGGGGTTTGAGAAGCTGTCCTTGCGTTCTTTACAGTCACAGCTCCCTGCACACTTTCATTGTGCATAGGAATGGGTTTTAGTTCATGTGCCAAGAAATTCTGGGACCTATGGCCTGCTGTGTAACATTATCCTTTTTTATATATATAAGAGCAAGGGAAAGAAGGTAAATATCAGCTGTTCTTAGAACTTCAGCCCAAGAGAGAAGGCACTTCATACATTAACTGATTCAGGGCTTTCTTTTTAGGCTCCTGCTTTCGAAATCAAACACTGATGCCCTCAGGCAGGGCTCCTGGTAACATAATAAGGTGAGATTAGGCGACAGCAAGCAGGTTTATTTATAATGTGCGCATCAGAGAGGTTTCTGCTCTCACTGGTGGTGCCAGATAAGTAACTGACATTTGAGGGTTAAATAATCTGTTTTTGACTTCAGCGACTTGATGCAGTTTGGTTGAAAACTTGTGAATAAAATCGTACTGTCGTACTCATCCGCGTGAGGCTATACTCATCAATACGATATTTCGAGAGTCGTACTGTAAACATAATTCAACATAAAAGTGGTCAAGGGAATGAAAATGAGTTGGAAACGTCTGTTTCAGCATTAACTACAGCGGCCTTAATTTAGCAAAGGGTCTTGTGATATCTTAAGGACGACTGCATTTATTGTGGCATAAGAATCTATGGCCAAGAACTGTTAGATCACATTGTAATGCAAACAAGCGAAGTCGCTGAGTGTGTGTGTTTGTGTGCACACATTTGATGGTGTGTGGTCTCGTTGGGTGGGGAGAGAGACTGTTGTGCATGAGGAATTAAAACATGAGTAACAGATTGACTCATGTATGCTATCAGTCGAAGTAAACAAGACTTCTGCTGCAGAGGGTCACCAAGCCAGCGGATGGTTCCAGGCGCGTCCTCCTCCTCCTTATGAGCAGAGACTCAATTTGCATGACATATGAGATGCTTACAGTGGAGAACAGCTTTAAATCATAAGGCCTGATGAAATTCTGGGACGCTCCAGTCTCACGTTCTGTCCGTGCCTTCAGCTTTTTTTATTGGCTATTGGAGTCAGGAGTGGAATATCCTGAGATCCCGATGTTGATGTCAGCCAGTGAAATACCCTGAAATATTCACCCCCACTGCTCACAACTTGGTCATAATTTGTTTCCTTTCATTTATCTGTATAAACTTGCTGGTTTATCTTAGGCAAATATATACTAACTGTATATTAACAGTGAGAAGAGAAACTGTCAAAGAGAAAATGGTAACCAAGGACAGTTGTTTAAAAATCAGATTGGAAACCCCACCCCAGTTCAAGGGTTTGACTTCCGGTCCCAGATCCTTTGCTATGTAGCCCAATTAGTCTCCTAAATTTCTAGGTTATGGTTCATATAGAAACAGATTAGCATGCAGTATTCAAAGAATTTGGCCTTCCCTGAAGCTAGGTTGTGAAGAAATGCCCTTGGAGCATTTCTCATGTTTACTAAAATGCTTTCTTGTAAAGATCTTTTTTAAAATAAAAACTTTGAGCGGTTAGAACCCTAAATAGTTGTCTTAGTATGCTTCCATATCGAACATGTGATAGATGTAAACCGCTGTTTGCTGGGACTGAAAAAAAATGTTCGCTGCAAAGAAAAGCATTCTTCAAGGATGCATGATGATGCAGAGTTTACATTCGTGCCTACATATTCAGTATCAACATAAATAAAAGTGTGCTCTTAAGCTGTTGAGTATTTTGCTGCACGTTTGTTACCTGGCTGGGTGCGAGGACTTGGGCTCTAATTGCAAAATACAATGAACGAATTAGTACAGGGGGAAGGAGGACAGGCTTGAAAAAACCAGAGCGAACAAAGTACTTCACATATTTAGGTGCCTGGGTTGGCTGTCAAAAGACTGGCTTTGCCTTTTGACAGCGGCCAAGCATCTTGGATCAATCAAGCCCTTCTGTAGGCTATTGGGAAGCAGATGGGATTCAGAGCTATAGGGAGCCGTGGCGGAGCTCTCCTGCCGGCCTCCAGAGCTCGTGGAATGGTGTGGCCTTCAGATGGATGCGTTCAGAGTCCCACTGACTTGAGTTGCAAGCCACTACAGAACTGCCTTTCTCCCTGCAGCTGGGAAGGACCTGCTGCTGGTGCACATATGTAGAGCAAGGCCACCGTGTTGTTCTTCATCTCTTCATCTACGAACTGGAAGGAGCTGCTGTACAGTGAGCCCATTCAGCTGTGGGGAGGAGCGCTCCATGCCTTTTTTCTCACTGTGGTATACCTCTGCATGTTTGGCTTGTCCCCAGTTTTCTTAGTCTGCTGCCTAACGTCCTGTTCTTCTGCCCGGTGAGGCTGCGACTCTGGCTTTCCCTTTTCCTGTCACATGAGTGTGAAGTCACGTGCTTACAACTGAGGGGCTTTCAGGCTGTTGCCCAGGAGATAAAGATGGAACTTGGATCCAGAAAGTTTGAAGAGCGCCGTCTGAGAGTGCTTACTCAGTTCCTAGCTAATATAGCTTTTTGATGGTTCCTCTTGTAGGGGAAAGAGAGATAAGACCATAAGAGGGAGTCCTTCTGAATCAGACCGGTGGTCCATCTAGTACAGTAGCCAGCCAACTAGTTACCTGAGCGAGCCAACAGATAGGACAAGGCTTTCAGCACTAGTGTTCACAGGCAAGAAACCTCTGAATGTGAAGGTTCCCTTTAGTTGCCATGGCTAATAGCCTTTGATGGACCTTATCCTCCATGAATCTGTCTAAACCCCTTTTAAATCCATCTGTGCTCATACCCATCAATTCCACAACTTAATTACTAATTAGGCAAAGAAGTATTTTTCTTTTGTCTGTCAAAAATCTGTCACCCACTAACTTCATTGGGTGCATCTGAGTGCTCGTTTTTATGGGAGCAGGAGGGAATGTTCTCTGTATCTACTCTTTTCCACCCCCGTGCATAACATTATAGACTTTTATCGTGCCATGCCATCGAAATGGGAAGTTTTTACGAGAAGTGTTCTGAGTGGTGTTTTTGCTGACCTTTGTTTTTGCTGACCTTTATTTCTTTCTATGTATTTTGGTGTACTGAGAGAAAAGAAGAAACTGTGGCAGTTCCTGAATGGGTTTGAGGTTTACATGTTGCTGACGTATGGAAGGGAGTGGCACTTAAAGTCCATTGAAAGAGAGGAGAACCCCCCTAGCAAAGCCAGAGAGACACTTGGACTTCTCCTTGGGGCAACGGTTATGTCAGCATTACGCAAATAGCTTTTATCGGGTAGTCCAAGTTCCTAGAGAAGTTCAGCGGCCTTGCCATCCTGTAGAAATTAAGCTGGTGAAGATTTGTCCCAAACATGGAAGTACAGTTCTCATAAAAACTTTATCTACTTAATTTCTGGTGTCAGCATGCTGTTAGGAAGTGTAGGATGGGGCTAACAGGAAAAGGAACCAGGTCAACTTTTCTTTAATCCCACCTTGCAGCTCTGTCATACTTACCCGTGTCAAAAACCAAAGCAGGGAAGGTTGTGTTTGAACTTTGGAGAGTTGATTCTTTCAGGCGGTTGATGCAACACAGGTGTCTTGCCAGGTGTGCAAATGTGGGTGAGAAGATAAGCGATTGAAATGTTAACGGAGGGTAGCAACTGTGGGGTTTACCAGCTTCCAAGTGGGGCCTGGAGATCTCCTGGAATAATCATAGCTGCTCTCCAGACCACAGAGATGATTTCCCCCCGGAGAAAATGATAGCTGTGGTCCCTCCCCAAACCCTGCCCTCCCCACGTTCCACCCCCAAATTTCCAGGAATTTCCCAACCAGGGACTGACAACCACAAGGAACCCTGTGTGGGCATAATTGCGAGGCCAGTGTAACAGAAAACAAGGTGTGTGCCTTTGTCTGAGTGTATCTCACTATAAATTTAGGTGAGATGGAGGGCAGGAAGGGATGAGCCACTGCTTAGCTCTTGTGGCCCCTTCTTATGTGCCCCAGGTAATGCTGATCGCCGCTTTGGGGCCAGGAAGGAATTTTCCTCCAGGGCAGATTGAGCAGGGATCCTGGAGGTTCTTTGTCTCCATCTGTGCACAGAGCAGGGTCACTGGGGCAGTGGGTGGTGGTTGAACTAGCTGAATTTCCTGCTCTGTGCAGGGGGTTGGACTAGATGACCCTTGGGGAGCCTAAAATTGCCACACCGAGATTCTCATTGGATTGTAGGAGACTTCCACACTCTCCAGTGTGACGTGGCAAGCTGGTTCGTTATTTTGGGAGCACTGGAGGATGAGAGCATACCTTCACACTCCGCTATCATCCACTGAAGAAAGGTGCATCTCAAGCAGACTGTTGTGTAATAACATCTGCCTGCCTGGGAGAAGGCTCGTAGCCATCAAGGGCAGTGTTTCTACCGCTTGCCCTCCCTGGAGAGCCTTTTGTTGTTAACTTGGGTTTAAATATTTTTGGTTTTCGCTTGTATCTGTGTGGTGGGTAGTATTGCGTGCTGCTTTAAGTCCACAAGGGTAGAGAGAAGCTGGTTAGAAGTACCTTAAGCAAACAAATGCCATGTACAGCAGTTTCAGGCTCTCAGAGTTCTTATAGCACCCCGGGAAAGGCTGGATTTCATCTTTGCAAGATGTTTTCTACATTATGTGGAAAGAGAGGTACTCATTGGAAATTGGGGGGGCGGGGGTTGTTTGTTTTTTGCTGGATAAAGTGCTGCAGATTTTGCAAACATAAACTACGGAAGCTGCATAAGTGAGGGGAGATGGAAAAAGAAGAGTGTTAAGGTGGGGGGAAATCTGGTATACTGTTTGATCCAATGCATAACCTCCATCCCTGCTACAAGGTCCCAGGATGGGTTTGTGAGCTGGGTTTTCCTTGAATTGACAGCAAAAAAAAGGTCATATGAAGTGTTTGTCTTCATCAATATACCTGTCCCAGAAGGAGATGCACCTTCTGTCAAGAATTCATTCCAGCCTGGCATTGAAATTCACAGCTAAATGTGGTTCTGCTTTGAGAGCCAGTTTAGTGTGATGGTTAAGTACACAGACTCTAATCTGGGAGAACTGGGTTTGATTCCCCAACTCCTTCACATGCAGCTGCTGGTATGACCTTGGGTCCGTCACAAATTCTCTCAAGAGCAGTTCTCTCGAGCTCTCTCAGCCCCACCTACCTCACAGGGGAAGGGGAAGAAGATTGTAAGCCGCTCTGAGACTCTTTTGAGTAGTGAAGGGTGGGGTATAAATCCAATCTCCTCTTCTTCTTCATGCTCCCCAAGACCAAATACACAAATGAAAACTGACATTCTGTGAGATCATTGCAGGGGGAGGTGTGAGATCAACTTGAGCACCAATTCTGAGGCAGAACTACTGTTGCATTCCTTGAGCCTTTCCCCATCCTCACAGACAAAACACGCTTCAAATAGAACTGAGGAAAGACAGTAAACACACATCTAGTGTCAAAGCTATTTTTATTTCATTCTAGCCCAGTTCTATTTTTCTTCCTCCAAGAGAGATGTTTCTGGATGTTTCTGTTACTAGCAGCCCTTCTTTTGGAATACATCAAGTTATTTTAGGGTTTTATGTAGCTCCAGGAGCGTCACTGAATTGTGATGTTCTCTTGAAGCATCATTTAATGGTGACGTTCTCTAGGAATGTGATCCCACTGAAACCTTGTTAAAGTGAATACATTATGTGAGAAGCAGTTTAGTACCAACGTGGTATAGTGGTTCAGAGCCGATGGACTCTACTCTGGAGAACCAGGTTTGATACCCTGCTCCTCCACATGAAGGCTGCTGGGTGACCTTGGGCCAGTCACAGAACTCTCTTAGCCCCACCTACCTCACAAGGTGCGTGTTGTGGGGAGAGGAAGGGAAAGGTGATTGTAAGCCACTTTGAGGGTAGAGAAGACTCTAATCTGGAGAACTGTAGTTGAGTCCTCCCTCCTCCTCCACATGAAGCCTGCTGTCATAGTTCTCTCAGAACTCCCTCAGCCTCACCTGCCCCACAAGGGGCCTGTTGTGGGGAAGGGGAGGGAAGGTAATTGTAAGCGGCTTTGAGACTCCTTAAGGTAGAGGGAAGCAGGGTGTGAAAACCTTCTCCTGACAAAACTGCAGGACCTATTCTCTCCCCCCCCCCCCCATGCTCACTGAGAAGCTTTTCAATGTATTCCCTGCTCGCGACTCCCAGTTGGCCGTGGCAATACTAGCTGAATGCAAATACCTGTCTAAACATTGCTGTGTGTTTTGTCTCACATTCTCCTGTACAGGAAAATTGCAGTTCCTAAGAGCTTGGTGTCTCAGGGAAAAAGAGGTGGGGGGAGAACTCAGCATCAGACTTGGGGGATTTGTATCTTGTCAGCAACCTGTGTTCTAACTTTTCACCCTCCCAAATCCGAGGATGGTGTTTCAGAAATGGCTTGAGGCTCAACAGTGCTGGTCCGAAGCGATCACTTGTCACCAAAGGGCGGAATTGAAACAAGTTGTGTCTAAAAATGTCCCTGGCTGTGAAGGTGAGTTTGACTTGCCGGTGCATTGGTAATGTATGTCGGCTTCACAAATCCCAACATGAAAGTTGACAGCTTTTCTGGCTGTGGAAAGGGAGGCCAAAGGCTAAGTAGTAATTTCTTTTTTAAAAAAGCACAGGGTGCATTTTAATCTCTAGCTTTAAGTTTGGTAGCATGGAGCATTGCTTAAGAAATTGCTTTAATCGTACCTGCACCAAGGACGAATTCTTATACTATCCATTGTGTCTGCTATCTTATACCTTCATCAAAATAAAGAAATAAAGCTTTCCCTGGACTGTGCTATTTCGAGCTGCAGCAGGTGGGGATGATTGCATGCTGGAATTTGGCCTCATAATGCTTCCTGCACACAGCTAGATAGGGTGTCAGGGGAAAAGGGGTCAGTCTGCTGTCTTAGAATCATAGAATCGTAGAGTTGGAGGGGACCTCCATGGTTATCTAGTCCAACCCCTGCACAATGCAGGAAATTCGCAAATACCTCCCCCACACACACCCCACTGACCCCGGTTCCACGCCAAGAAGATGACAAAGAACCTCTAGGATCCCCAGCCAAACTGGCCTGGAGAACAATTGCTTCCTGACCCCAAAGTGATGATCGGCATTTCCCTGGGCGTGTCAGAAAGGGCCTCGAGAACTAAGCACTGAGGCAAGCCTTCCTGCCCTCCCTCTCATGATCTGCCCAAGTTCCCAGAATCTGCATTGCTGTCAGGTGGCCGTGTAGCCTCTGTTTGAACACCTCCAAGGAAGGAGAGCCCGCCACCTCCTGAGAAAACCCGTTCCACTGAGGAATCACTCCGTCAGGAAGTTCTTCCTAACATGCTAGATTTCTGTGTTCATGAAAGTCTTTTTACAAAAAGATCGGTGAGCATACAGATTTATGCATCCCTCCCAGCTGCATCTCGAGGTGGTACGGTCTTGGAAAATCTATACCACTTAATTCTGCTGCAAGTAAAAATGACCCTCGCTGTTCAGAGCAGAAGTCATTGCACAGAGTTATGGGCTGTACTTTCTTTGGTGAAATCATGTTATTTTTTGTGGCCTTTCGATACTTGAATCTAATATACTTGGGCTTGAGAATCTTGCAGTTGTTGTTGTTGTTTGCTATCAAGTCCCACCTGACTTATGGCAGCCCTCTGGGTTTTTTTCAAGGCAGGGGAGGTTCAGAGGTGGCTTGCCATTGCCTGCCTCTGTGTTGTGAAACTGGATGTTATGTATCCGCATACATACCTGAGCTAGGATCTCATGTCCTATTCAAACCTGGAATCCAAACCATAACAGCTGATTGGACACTCTGCGCAGTAGTCCAAGCAGGATAAAGAAAGGTACTGGAGGGAGATAACTTGATGGGTCTTTATGTACATAGTTTGATTGGTTCCTATTGTAAATAGGGGCATGGCTTTGCCAGCCCAGTCAGTTTAAAAAGAGGGCCTGTTGCCCTTCTGTTTTTGTGTTGTTCTTACCTGTTGAATAAAGCTGAATCGCTGTTGAGACCTGCTGCCTTGAGTGTCATATCTAACACTGGACTTCTTGGCGGTCTCCCATCCAAATACTAACTAGGGCTAACCCTGCTTAGCTTCTGAGATCTGATGGGTTTGGGCTAGCCTATGCTATCCAGGTCAGGGCTGCAATTCTTACAGATTCACAACATGCTCTTAGTGTTTCAGCATTATGTTGTACTAGAAAATGGCTTGGTTCCTAAAAACATAGCAGTGTTGGAGAACAGATTGGATCCTGTTATGCATGCATTAGAGGACACAAACCAGTAAAAGATGTTTGGCAGGGATTCTTGCTTCAAAGATCCAGTGTAGTAAAACTTTCAAAATGGAGGAGGCATAATCAAAACAGCCAGTTGCTGTGCATCTTACAGCATTTAAGCTAATGTACAGGGAGGGGGCTGTGGCCCAACGGTAGAGCCCTCTGCTCTGCATTCAGAAGGTCTCAGTATCAATCCCCGGCCTCTCCAGACAAAAGGATCAAGTAGGGGATGATATGGAAGACTGGAGAGCCAGTTTGGTGTAGTGTGCGGACTCTAATCTGGGAGCACCGGGTTTGATTCACCACTCCTCCATTTGCACCTGCTGGATGACCTTGGGCAAGTCATAGTTCTGTCAGAGCTGTTCTTGAAAAAGAGCAGTTCCTGTCAAGAGCTCTCTCAGCCCCACCTATCTCACAGGGTGTCTGTTGTGGGGAGGGGAAGGGAAGGGAGTTTGTAAGCTGCTCTGAGTCCTTTGGGTAGTGAAGGGCGGGGTATAAATCCAATCTCTTCTTCTTCTCCTGAGACCCCACATCACTGCCAGTCAGAGCAGACAATACTGACCTTAATGGGCCAGCTGTCTGACTCAGTATAAGGCAGCTTTATGTGCGTGTCCACAATGCTTGAATTTCAGCAAGGCTGAGGAAAAAAATGTATCTCAAAACCGTATTTAAAAGAAGAGCTCCCAGTTTAGAGTGCTGGTATATTGTGTGATTAGAGTGTTGGAGTAAGACTGAAGAGGCCTGCATTCAAATCTCTGTTTAAACCCTAAAGTTCCCATTCATCTTGCCTTGACCAGGGTCAGGGCCTTTTCTGCCCTGGGCCCTGCCTGGTGGAACCTGCTCCCCACTGAGATCAGGGCCCTGCGGGATCTTCAGAATTGTTGGACCTCTCTAAAGGCCCAGTTCTAAGCATCAACACGCAAATTTGGGGAGGACTTTGTACATTTTTGCACCATTGCTGACATCAAACGTTGACATTACAGCAAATGCTGCAAGGACAGTACGCTAATAAAGATATACCAGCACAAGTGTTAATAATCTGCACGTCACAGATTTGAGACAAAATCCTCCTTCTCTGCTTGTATTTCTCATATTCAACCATGTGTGGTAGAACTTCAAGTTCTGTGCCGCTTTTCTAGAAGTGTCCTTGCTGGCTGGGGGGTGGGGTGGGGAGGTTGTCCTCTAGAACCTTTTCTTTCTATGTGGGTACTGCGGGACTTCATTATTGGATAGCTCATCGGTCAGCACTTCTTCATTAGTTAGCTGATTGATGATTATGGGATGGGATCTTATTTTAAGTATTTGGTTGCTGCACATGCTTTTAATATCTGCAGCAAAGTGTAATGGCAGTGTCCATAGCTAAATTCCGATACGGCTTGGGCTTTGTCTCAGCATTTGCAGTCCAACAGCAGACCAAGGTAATGCTGGCTACGATCTGGTGTGATATTTGAATTAGCAAGCTCTGTTAACAGCAAACAATCTTCAGATACTGTTGAACTTAAGGTGCAGTTCATGGTTTGTCAGTCATTTAAGACATGTGAGGTATAGTGATTAGAGTGTCAGATTCGGATCTGTCAGCCCCCAGTTTGAATTCCCATTCTTCCATGGAAACTTGCTGGGAGACCTTGGGCCAGTCTTGGCCTAGCCAAGGTTGGTGTAGTGGTTAAAAGTGCGGATTCTCATCTCAGAGAACTGGATTTGATTCCCCATTCCTCCATATGCTGTTGCTGGTATGACCTTGGGTCAGACACAAGTTCTCTCAGAGCTGTTCTCTCAAGGGCAATTCTTGAGAGAGCTCTCTCAGCCCCACCTACCTCACAGGGTGTCTGTTGTGGGGAGGGGAAGGGAAAGGGATTGTAAGCCGCTCTGAGACTTCTTTGGGTAGTAAAGTGCGGGGTATAAATCAAGCTATTACCAGCTCTTGATGGAGTGCCTTTGACAGTGGCAGAATCCGTCAAGAGCTTGGGAGTGATTTTGGACCCCTCCTTGAGTATGGAGGCCCAGGTTGCTCTGACTGCCAAGCTAGTGTTTTTTCAACTATGCCAAGCTCGGCAAATGGCCGCTTTCCTATCGTGCCCTGAGCTGGGCATCCATGCAATGGCCATTTCCAGATTAGACTACTATTAACTCGCTCTACCCTGGCCTGCACTTGAGATAGACCTGGAAGCTCCAGCTGGTCCAGAATATGGCGGCACGGGTCCTGATGGGAACGTCACGGATGGCACATATGCATCCAGTGCTGCACTAGCTACAATGGCTCCCTGTGGAATACCGAGTCAAGTTCACGGTTTTTGGTATTAACCTATAAGGCCTTGAGCGACCAGGGGCCAACGTATCTACAGGACTGTCTCCTCCGTTATGTCCCCAGGAGAGTTTGCGCTCCTTAGCAATCTGCTGGTGATCCCCCACCCTAAAGACATCCAGCTGCCCTCAACCAGGGCCAGGGCTTTTTCAGTCCTGGCCCCGACCTGATGGAACTCTCTGCCAAATTCCATCAGGGCCTGAAAGGCAGAGATGTTCCACCAGGTTTTTGGCTGAGGACTGTGACGGTTCCATCTTGGCTGGCACCCTTCCCATTCCCTGTTGCTTACATCTCTTTTGCCCCCTCCCTCCCGTCCATGAAGTAGCCAGCAGTCGGAGTTGGAAGGAGTATTGGTTATTCTGTTTGTTTGTAATATTGTACTAAGGTTTTAATTAATTTTATCATGTTTTATCTCTGGGTGTAGATTGCCCAGAGCCCTGCAGTAGCGGGGGTGGGGGCGATTCATAAATATAATAAATAAATAATTCTCTTAATTCACAGGGTTGTTGTGAAGACAAAGTAGAGGAGACGAGAGCAATATAAGTCCTATTTGGGCGAAAAGCAGGGTATAAATGAAGTAAGTGAAGAAGAAAAAGAAGAGTTGGATTTATATCCCGCCCTTCACTCAGAATCTCAGAGCGGCTTAATCTCCTTCTCTTCCTCTCCCCACAACAGATACCCTGTTGAGGTAGGTGGGGCTGAGAGAGCTCTTTTGAGGACTGCTCTTGAGAGAACAGCTCTGAGAAAACTGTGACTGACCCAAGGTCACCCAGCTGGCTGCATGTGGAGGAGTGGGGAATCAAGCCTGGTTCTCCAGATTAGAGTCTGCAGCTCCAGTCTGAATGCTGCACCAAGATGCAGTTAAGTTTCCTTAAGAACTAATTTGATGTGTGATCTGAAGCCGTTGCAGTATTCACTAGCACAGAACACTATGACTTGAAGCTTTCGTGCTGGGGCTCTGAAGGGCTGTCATACCTCTAAGCCTATCTTTACATTTCAAGCAAACTTTTAAGGTCTGGACACACATGGAATGCAGTTTGAAGCCCAAAATATAAAGTAAATGCTGTATTTGTTCTTTCAGAGCTTTTGTGCATCTTACCTTCATAGTAAGCTAAACACTGTAGGGTGCTCAGGGACAAGGCACAACGATGGTGGAATCCTGAAAATGATTTCCGTGGGAGTAAGCCCCATTGAATAAAATGTAATAGGGTTCTGAGTAGAAATGCATAGGATTGCGCTTTAATTCTGGTTCTTTGAAATTGAAGTCAAGATTCAGTTCAGCTGATACATGTGCTGCGTGATTTGGTTATTTCATGATGTGCAAGCTCTATTAGTTTGGTTGCTAATCACATGCCTCCGCAGGTGCTTTCAGCTTTGTAGCCTTCGCTTCTGGTGGCACAGGATGCTTTCAAGGGATGTGTCTTCCAAGCATCAAGTTGCAAACATCTATTGTTTTGTGTCGTGCAAAGCAAGTAGTACAAGGTAGACACAGCCATGCATAAAGCAGGGGAAATGTGTAAATTACTCAGTTATCAGCTTGAAGGTAGCAGTGTATCACTTTTAAAAATGAAGTTTTTGTGAAATGGGGTGAGACTTAAGCTTAGGCAAAGAGACTGTAATGGAATGCAGCTTGTGGTATTGCAGTCATGGTGTGTTTCCCTGCATGTTTGCAGCCTCATAGTTGGCTTTCATAATGATCCAAACGTGTTTTCTTCAGCAATATGTAAAAAGTCCACCATTCACGAGTAGCAAAGGACACTGATATACTAAGGTTTTCAGTCAAGGCAACATGGAATCTTCATTCTCTCCTGTCAGGCATGGAGGGCACTTAACAGCATTTTTTGGAGAGGGAGGTATTGTTATGTCATCACACATCCTAATATTCCTTAATTACATTCAGTATTCTAATATACTGTTCTGAAGAAGAAATACACTAAAATACATTAAAATACAGAAGATTTATAGTCCTTGTCGAGAATACATGTGTAATGAGATAAAAAACCAATATCCCTGTTGAGTCCTGGGGACGTTTTTGTTCCAAGTGTTGTAATAATTAATTGGAGCTTTGGAATCTGCGATATTCCAGTACTGCTAAAAGGTGTTCTGTGTATGCATGAGTATATTGCGAAAACTGCAGTTAGGTAATTTGTTTGGCGCTGGAAACCTCATCGTTTCTTTTTTCCTTTTTGTCGTGACACATTCAAACTTGACAGTAATGGCAGGAAGCCATTCCACTGTGGAGCGCCCCAGGGCCTGTCTGGGAATGAAGGTTAAGATCAACTATACGGTGAGCTTTGCTTATAACTTCAAGGATAACGTTTATGTGCTCCAGGTTCCACAAATGAACATGAGCGTTCCCAAGTTCATGTCTGACCCGCTAGATGATCGTCTATTGTACTCTTCAGAACAACACAAAGGTATACAGGTTTGCTGTTCTCTTCTTTCCCCTCTACCTTCAAAGGGATAAGCAGCAGTCCTTTAGGGGCAGCAAGCGTGTCTCAGTTACTGTGGAACTGCTTCAGACAGCATCTGGCAGTTGAGCTGTGAGATTTGGGATGGGAAATGCTGGTGGTGTTCTGTTGATCCCTTCTCCTTGCATCCTGATTGGCTCCCGGGGTTTTCTGGGCTGTCTCAAAATTTTCTGAATTTTGAGTTGTGTGAACCCGAAAGAGTCTTTTGGTTTCACGTGCCAAGGAGTCATGAATTTCCTACTCACTTGTGTTGTGCATGTTGTATCTTCTGTACTGTATTCCATAGAAAGACATTTACCAGAATTCCGGCTTTTGTGACTAAGCCTGATACAGTGAACTCAATCTTTAATTCTGTGTCTGCTGTCTTGGGTAAGATAGCACAATGGCCAATGAACCCAGTAAGTTTTCCTCAACATTATCTTTTTTTTATACCCCTCTTTTCTCTACCCTAAGGAGTCTCAAAGTGGCTTACAATTGCCTTCTGTTCCTCTCCTCCAGCAGTCACCTTGTGAGGTAGGTGTGGCTGAGAGCGTTCTGAGAGAACTGGGACTGGCCCAAGGTCACCCAGCAGTCCTCATGCGGAGGAGCCAGGAATCAAACCCAGCTCTCCAAATTAGAGACCGCTGCTCTTAAGCAGAATGCCACACTGGCTCCTGGCACTGAAATAAGTACTAGAATCTTCCTTGTACTCTCAACTTGTTTACACACGTTCTCTGTATGTGTTTCTGCTCTGTGCTTGTGGCAGATTAGTGAAAGCCACAAATAATATTCTTATCAGCTGCCTCTTCCAGGGAAGAGACAATCCCCTCTGTTGCTTACCAGAAACACTCAGAATCATAAGACTGTCAGATCATGGGGTTGTCATAGAAGTGCTGAAATTTTTTATTATTGGTCTTTGTTTAGTTGCTTGCCTTCAGGACGTTGTCAGATTTTGCCTTCGTAGGCCCAGTGTGAGATTCAGGCAAAGTCGTTGGCCGTGTGGTTAACAAGGCTGTTCAGTAGTAGCGTTCTGGCATATGCTGTTAATGTGACAGTAGAACTTGGGTTCAGTGTGGTCACGCTAGACTATATCCCATCAGCAGTAACATGCTCAAGTGGAAGATCGGGGTTTTGTTTTAAATGTACCCACACCCAACGCAAAGCAAAACCCAGCCTGCAAAGCGTATTGGCCTCAGAGTCAAAAGTGGGCCTGAGTCGTATGTGATCGACTTCTCAAGCCATAGACGTATCTTCCAAGCGACTGGCAAAGCTGCATGTCTTTACGGTGGAGGTCTGCTTGTACTGCTTGTGAAATTGCTGACCCACAACCTGCTGAACTTTTAGGAGTTAAGCTGCTTTAATCTTGTTGGTTTTGGCCAGCCGAAATCTGCTTAAAAAACAAAATAGTTCCATTTTGTCCAAATTGGCTACTTTTAGTTGAGGTCCAAAGTACTGAGTCCTAGTAAACATTTAGAAAGCTCCTTTGGTTACATCTGACTCTAATGAGAGGGAGTTATTTTTGGCCTGGCTTCATAAACAGCTTCTATAAATCTCATCCATTGTTTAGGTATTCTTACATTTTAAAGTTCAGGAGAAGAATCAAAGGCAGCTCTGGGAACAAGTGTGCAAGTTGATTGCTTGGAGATCCACCAACCTGGTGTTCATTTTATTCGTTGACAGCACGTCCCTCATCTGGAACAAAACGGATCTTTATTCCCTTTAAAATATTTCCAGTTGCCAGATGATTTACATTAATACCAATATCAGCATAAAGAAGAAGAAGAGTTTGGATTTATACCCCGCCCTTCACTGCCCAAAGGCGTCTCAGAGCGGCTTACAAACTCCTTTTCCCTTCCCCTCCCCACAACAGACACCCTGTGAGGTAGGTGGGGCTGAGAGAACTTCTGACAGAAACTGTCCTTGAGAGAACAGCTGTGCCAGAGCTTGTGACTGACCCAAGATCACATCAGCAGGTGCAAGTGGAGGAGTGGGGAATCAAACCCGGTTCTCCCAGATAAGAGTCCGCACACTTAACCACTACACCAAACTTCCAGAAAAATAAATGGCATTTTCCCCATAGCCGGTAAGCAAAGTTCTCAATTTGCAGTCTGTAGGCCCCACTCAGTACAATAGATTTGGAGCCTTCCATCTATTAACCTTACCTGTTGGGCATGAAATATTGTCTTACTGTTCCAAGCTTTTCTCCAGCCTTAGGAAATCAAATGCAGGCTGGTGTGGCTTCTTTCTACATTTAGTTCTTGGCTATTAACTATTTAAGAAATGCTAATATGAAATGCCACAGTGGCTCAGAGGTCAAGACCTTTAGTGCCATGTGGCGGAGTGAGCTCCCGTCTCTGACCCCAGCTCCTGCCAACTTAGCAGTTTGAAAGCAAGAAATTGCAAGTAGATAAATAGGTACCACTTCAGTGGGTAGATAACAGCATTCTTTGTGCCTCAGCATTTAGTTATGCTGACCACCTGACCACGGAGAAGTCTTCGGACAGCGCTGACTCTTCGGCTTGGAAACTGAGATGAGCACCCCAGAGACAGATTTGAGCAAGGGAAACCTTTACCTTTAATGTAAAATGCAGCTTCCACCTGTGGCCTAATTCAAAATCCCAGCTAACCGTTGGCTGCCGCTACTGCTGGATCCACTGGTATAGCAGTATCGATTACTTAATTGATTATATCAGCACATCTTTCAATATTTCCTAATATTCATTGCAAGACTACCAAATGTAAAGGGATATGACCACATCTCTAACACTGTTTTGTCTTCACTGAAGTACTGCAATGTTGAATCACATTGTAATGGTTCCAGCTGCACCTGTAGATGTAATAGTCCTTCCAGTTCTGTATCTCCAATAACTTCTCCAGCTTGGTTTCCATTTCTGGTAGGGTGTAAATTTTGTTTAATCAACTATTTAAACAATCAAAATGTAACACTCAAATGTTAACAAGCTCAACTATCTTATCTGGCCCACATATATATATATTATTGAGTCTGTTATTGATTTTTTTAAAGAAGCAAATTGACATGTTAATATGCTCTGGATACAGACATTTAGCAGTAAAGCAAACATGGGGAAAACACACATTCCACAGGCACAGATGATCCTGGAATATACAGGTAACTCTTTGTTGGTTCTCCAGGCTTTGGAAAACATTTAAACATTTGCCATGATATGTCAGCAGTGAGCAAATCCTTATTTGTCTAATTTTTTTACATCCCTAATACATGGGTGCTTGCAACTTGTGTTTCGAAAAATCTAATTCCTAATCTGAAATAATGTTGGGCCATCCTAATACATATTGGGTGTTACCTGATCATAAATGCAAAAACCAGCTTTCTCCCAATTTACAAAATATTCCCTACTAGGCCAAATTCGAAGTGATACTTTTGAACCAAAGGAAACCAGGCGGTTAGCCACTTATAAAGCCATGTTTCAAGCTGTTTTTACCTTGCTGTGCTGAAGACTAAAAGGGTCTCACATTGTTTAGAAGAAGTTGTGCATAACCGTCAGGTGGGTATCTGTGTTGGTCTGAAGCAGCAGAACAAAGTTTGAGTCCAGTGGCACCTTTAAGACCAACAAAGTTTTATTTTAGGTGTTATACCTAGAACACAACATTGGACTTACTATGATGGTTCCTTCTTCTTGAGGGCAAGGAGGATGCATTGATATGCTTGGGTTCCTCTTCCCACAATGCCTGGAGGCAGGAAATTGATTGCCCTTTCCATCTCCGGGGGGGAGGAGGAGGAGCCCACCCTCAGTCTGGAGACTTCTGCCGCTGATAACAGTCCGCAGTGTGTGCCAAATAAAAGAGGAATGGTCACATCCTACCAATAAGTGTTTACATTCTGGACAGTCAAAAAGACTGTACTCTTTTCCTCCCAAGGTAACCAGCTTACTGAAAGTTCCAGTGGTAGGTGATCCCGCCGTGGCTATCTTAGCATCAGGGGTGGCTCTCCCAAAAGAGGGAGAGGACACCCTGGAAGATCCCAGTGATCGAAAAAGTGGCTCAGCGCCCTGCCATTGCCTTCTCCATCACAGCTTCTGCTGCTGCTTCTCTGATGACAAACGCCTCATTCATGTGGCTCCATAAATTGTCACAAGAATACCCAGATTTAAATCAGCGCCTGTCAAGTTGTGCGCACAAAGCCGGAGAGGGCAGCAGCCTTCATGTGTGATGCTAGCCTGGACACGATCAAGTTCTCGTCAAGGGCCACGGCTTCCACAGTGGTAGTCAGAAGACATCTCTGGCTTCAAGTCCTGCATTGTGGACTCTGGCTTCAAGTCCTGCAGTGTGGACTTAGTTTCATGCAGCATCTTGGCCTTTCCTGGGCGGCAAGCTGTTTGGGGATAGCCTACAACACGTCTTAACTGAGAGCAAGGACAAGAAGGAGGTCATGCTGTTCACCTATAATAGGGAGGACAGACGGCAGAAAAATTCTGGTTCACAGTCCTTTCGTTCTTACAGAACACTTCTATGGTTTAGATCAGACTGCAAAGAGCAGTTGTGGATCAAACCCAAGTCTAACTTCGGAGCCACAAGTCAGTACTAGAGTTCAGCCCAAGCACCAGCCTCCAGGAAGGGAGGAAAACAGTGACAACAGCAAAAGTTACGCGAGGCTAGCTCCGGTAGGGGGATGGCTTCAAAAATTCCATCAAGTCTGGAATTTATCAGCCACCAACAAATGGGTGAAAGAAACCATAACCCCTGGCTATTCAAAAGAATTTGTCACCTTACTTCACAACAGATTCCTGAGCTCACCAGTCCCTTACTGGGTGTAGTGGTTAGGAGTGTGGTCTCTAATCTGGGGGAACCAGGTTTGGTTCCACACTCCTCCACATGTAGCTGCTGGTGTATCCTTGGGTCAGTCACAAGTTCTTTCTGAGCTGTTCTTGAAAGAGCAGTTCTGGAAAGAGCTCTCTGAGCCCCACCTACCTCACAGGGTGTCTGTTGTGGGGAAGAGAAGGGAAAGAAGATTATAAGCTGCTCTGAGACGCCTTTGGGTAGTGAAGGGCAGGGTATAACTCCAATCTCTTCCTCTTCTTACTGAGTAACTTACTGAGCGGGCCCAATGGGCCGATACAGGCTGTCCCATCTGATAAGTAGAGGGCACAGTTTTGGCATCAAAAATCAGGCTTGCTTCTTCATGATTCAAGTCAGCACATTTGTGGCCTGTGGCTCTCCAGGAGCTCTGCCATGGTGGGATGGCTGGGCAAGCCGGTTTGCAGGGATTTGTTCGTTAAACAAAAGGAAAGGCAGGCAGAAATGCAAACACTGGAAAAAGAGAAAGTGCAATGAAAAGAGCTCCTTAAAGGAAAACCTCGGGAGCTCTCTAAATCCACTGCTCTTTCAGGCGGAGGCAAGAAAAAGACTGACGGGCGCTCCAGTGTTCCCTCTAAGCTGAGTTAGTGTGAGCTAGCTCACAGTTTTTTAGCCTCCGGCTCACACATTTTCGTCTCCGTTCAGGAAGGATGGCTCCAGAGCAAACTAATTTATGCAGTAGCCAAATCGCTTGCTCACAACGTTAATGCTAGTAGCTCACAAAGTAGAATTTTTGCTCAGAAGACTCCACAGATTTGAGGGAGCATTGGGTGCCCCCCCCCACCCCCATTGAAAGGTGCAATCAATCTCCTTCCTCTTGGGACTGTGGGAAGAGGAACCCAAGCATATCAAGAGTGTCCTCTTCCCCTTGAGAGAATAAAACTTTGTTGGGCTTAAACGTGCTGCTGGACTTGAGCTTGTTGTGCATAGCCTGTTCATGGTGTCTGCCGTCCCCAAACTCTGGTGCAGTGCGCAAGAGGCAACCTGCTTGGGTGTCTTATCCATGTAGGTGAGCAAGCCACAGTCGCTATCTGGGTATGTTTCAAGAAACGCTCTCTGGCCCTGAAGAGCATGAGACTCTCTCTTTCAAATAAAAGCGTTGCGTGTGCTGGCTATGCGTTGTCCTCTGCACAATGCAGCATCTTGATCAGGCAGATAAGAACTTCCTTCTGTTCCTGCTGTATGGAAACAGTTACGGCCTATACTGGGCAAGAGCCTGCTAATGGCGTGTTTGTGGTTACGCATCAGCTGTATTTGGGGGAAGGGGGAGAGGGAGGCCCCAAACGGTGAACACTACAAAAGCAGCCTTCAGAATTTCCACTTTCTCTAGGAACTGAAAGCGGAGCGTGCCAGCACTTATGAGCTCAGTGAGCTTTTATAGTAACATCATAAATGCCTTTCAAAGAGGTGTTTATGCTGGAAACAACGACGTCGCTTCAGCTGTGTAGAACTGGGCATGCTGTGCAGGTGAATGCCGTGTGACCTGCCCGTGTCGGGCACCCTGTGGCCTTCTGCTGTTTACTGGTCTGGTTTGAGCTCAGTTGACAGGACCCGTTTACTGGGCAACATGGACTGGAGCCAGGATTTTTGAAGTCAGGGGGCTTTTAAGTTTCCTAGGGGTGCTAGGCTAATTGAATAAAAGGTAATTTAACTAAAGTTAATTAACTTACATTGCAGTTAATTAACACCTTTCTGCCTGTGCCAGGTTCCTGGGAGGCTGTGTGTGGGGGAGAAAGATATGCAAGAAAGTGGGGCGCAGGGCCCCTTGCACCACTGTAGCCAGCCTCTCGTGCCTGCCAGGGGAAATAGGTGCTGTCTGGCTCCATGTGGCCACTATAGCCAGCCCTTTGCACCAGACAGCTGTACCAGAATACTGGCTCCTTCCCCGCACCAGCCACTGCTCGGGGGCCCTGGGCTGGATGGGGAGTCAGGGGGCCTTACCAGTAAGTAAGTTGGGGGGCCTAGCCCCCACTGTACCTACCGGCCTGGGTGGTGAACCCACAATGGTTGAGTTCCCTTCAGCAGGGCCTGGTACGCTTCTGGAGGTACAGTAAGGTTATTAATTTTGGCCTTGTATTTGGTTGTAGGGAGTTCAGTTTTTAAAACAAAGATAAAACATAGCAATCGGTCGAGATGGGTAGCCTTGTTAGTCCGTCTGTAGAAGTAGAAAAGAGCAAGAGTTCAGTAGCATCTTAAAGACTAGCAAAATTTGTGGCAGGGCAGGAGAAAAACATAATTTTTATAGTATTTCTTATGCTTTATAAGTCCATATAAAACCAGCAATTAAAAACAAGGAGGGTTAGTAAGGGAATTCCAGGTGAAACAAACCTTCACCTGCTTGTGCTCAAGCCCATACAAGATGAGCCTGTTACATAAACACACATGAAGTTGCCTTTCACTGAATCGAGACCATTGGTCCATCGAATTCAGTACTGTCCACTCGGACTCTGCAGGGTCCCAGGCAACAGTCTTTTGCATCACCTACTGCCCAGTTCTTTTTCACTGGTGATGCTGGGGCTTGAACCTGGGGCCTTCTGCATGCAAAGGCTCTTCTACTGAGCCACAGCCCCTCCCAGCTCCACGGTCCTTTTAGTTTTACTGCTACTTCAAATAATGGGGGGGGAGTCTGCTGTTTTGCTGCTCTTGTTGATTTGCATTTGTGCAGATATTGTAGGGCATCGAAATAACCTTTCCTCCGATTGTACAGTGAGGTTCTGATCCCTTTTCTGCCCTGTACTGTCATTGACTAATACGCAAGCAGTGAGAGAAGCAATCCGTTAGCACCGCCGTGCCCTCCACATTTCCTGCCTCTGCACAGGGCTGTCTTTATCTGACACAAGGGCTGAAAAGTTGTGAGCACAACCAGAACCGTTAAAATCATTGTCCTGAACAATGCCTTGCTTCTTATGTGGACAGAAGAGTACAGTACACGCCTGCCATCGTCTTTGTGCTCTCTAATAGCCTTTCTTTGTAAGCGGCTTTCTATAGTCTTCCATTGTACCTGTGAAAAACCCACACAAATGCAGATTTTGTGGGTTTTAAGGGGGGTCTCTTGTTTCCTTTCCAGCAAGGAAGGAATGTCTAGTGTTCTAAGCACTGTTCTTGTAACCAAGGGTTCACGAATTTGGGCTTTTCCCTGGAAGAAGAAGAAGGAGAGGGGGAGGAGGAGGGATTTTTACCCCGCCCTTCACTTGGAGTCTCAGAGCAGCTTACAGATTCCTTTCCCTTCCCCTCCCCACAACAGATACCCTGTGAGGTAGGTGGGGCTGAGAGAGCTCTTGACAGAAACTGCTCTTTTTCAAGAACAGCTGTGCCAGAACTATGGCTTGCCCAAGGTCTTCCAGCAGCTGCAAGTGGAGGAGTAGGGAATCAAACCCGGTTCTCCCAGATGAGTCTGCACACTTAACCTCTACACCAAACTAGCCGCTATTAATTTTGGTTGCCACTAAGCCTGCTTCTCCAGCCTGTCTGGCTTGTTAAGATTCGTGGAAGAGACTGGGCTGGACCTTGTTTATGGGAAGCTTTTGGAGGAATTCAGCTGCAGTTAGAGCTTCTTGCTGCTTGAAAGTGTCCGAAACCTAGTCCAAGGAGAAATTCTGCACCTCTTAAGATTCTTGTGTGTATATGCTAGGGAACTTGGGAAAGATGTGTAAGTGTAGTTGGAGGGGTATTGAGCGGAGAGGTGCCAACATACTTAAAGTCTCATGCAGGGTGTGGCTTGTGTTATAATAAGGCTATTTCCTTTATTTTTTGCTTAATTTTGCTGTATTATTACTCTTTTGCTGTCAGGTTGCAGCTGAGTGGGTAACCCCATAAGGTTTTCAAGGCTAGAGGTGGTTTTCCATTGACTTCCTCTGCATAGCAACCCTGGTATTCCTTGGTGGCCTCCTACCCAGGTACAGGGCCGGCCCTGGTTAGCTTCCGAGATCTGTTGAGATTGGGCTGGTCTGGCCTATCCAGGTCAGGGTGTATTGTTCCTAGGAGATGTAAAATTTCCAGAATTTTTGAAGGTGCAGAGAAAAAGTCTGTTTTCCTCCAGGGGAAATGGAAATTTTGTGGGGAAATTGTAATACATGCAATACTTTCATATCAAATATAAACTACTTTTACTGATAGCAGCACAAAATGAAACATTTATAATTTAGCTGGCATGTGGAATTGCACGGTTTGTCATATTTATGGAATGTAAAAATATAAATATCTCTGTGTTCTGTAAGAGAACTTGCCAATGTACCCAGTACTTCAGAAAGAGTTGGAAACTGATGTAAGCTATGGTTCCATAGTGCATGTAGTTTTAATTTTGCCATCTGAGAGGTAGGAATTTGAAGGTACAAAACAAATAATGTAGTAAGCAAGAGTATTGTTTGAACAGAAGCTCTCTCATGGGGGCTCAAGAGACTGGGCTACCATCATGTTCTGGATATTAAGCTAAACTCTGTAACATTTAGAACACTGAATTCTTTATGAAAAGTATTATCATTAAGCACAGTGTTTCCAAATTATTTACATTTAAACCAAAATGTTCTCGAAAATGTTTTTATCTGTGTACGGTGGGGGTTTTCCCGAGTGCTCCTCCAGGTCTCCCAAGATTGAGGAGATCCTCTTGACTTTTCGTGCTGTACATTTGGAAAGAATGAAATGCTTTATGGGACAAGTTTTTCCTCACTCAAAAAGAGAAAATATTTCATAGTTATTTTTCAGCACTCCCCCAAATGTTCTTGTTTTTCAGTTAGGAAAATTGAAAAAGTGCTTGGGGGAAGATGGACCCCCCAATTATTCTAAGGTCCCCCCCCCCCCCAGGCCTTCACATCTCTGGTTGTTACAGATCCCAAATAATGGAATTCTCCATTCTCAAGTAGAGCTCTTATGGAGGGGAAGGGGGAGGCAAAGATGACAGTGGAATCAATTTTCATTAATTTAAAGACTTACGACAGTTTCTTATGTATGTGGAGTCCCAGGATGGGGCATTATAGAATGGGGTGTCTGTAAAGCAGGATCTTTTCTATGAGAGCTGCACCTGGATGGTCCTGCCAATATTGAAATGCAGGGAGCTTAGGGAGGGGTTAGTTGGTTCTGTTTTCCCAGGGTTTCCCCGTTGAAAGGGAGAGAGCAAATAGGGGAATCAAGTGTGGCATTGTTAAATGTTGAAACATCTGGTCCTTGTTACTGGGCACTGGACTAGGTCTGTAAAGTTGCTTGCCCTTCTCTGCTCTGCTGTTCACCATTGTCTTCAGTACTGTTCAGAGATATTTTAAACCGTCAGCAATCCTCAAAAGATTTCCACCTGTTCCAGTCAAAACCAAGCAGTGTCTTTCAGAAGTGTTAGCTGTCCAAGGCAGGAATAAAGGATGCTGGAAATCATATCATGGTATTGTATGACTTTCACATTTTTGGTACTCTGCATGCATTTTATTTTATTTTTTACACTCAGTATATTCAGGGGCTTTACATTTTAGGTCAGAATATGGAGTCGTATTCTCTTTCCGATTTCACTTCCCAAACTGGACGGCTGGCGGACAAACTCTGAGAACATTCTCATTTTTTAACTACTAAGCAAGCAGTGCCTAATTCTATTAGTTTGTATGCTCTGATTAAAAAAAATTGTTCATTGCTCATTGTTCTTCATATCTGCCGGTCCTGGTACTTGTCGTGATAGAAGAGAAAATGAGTCAGAAGATAAATGCATTGAATGTAATTGCTGGACTCCAGTTCTGAGTACCGTTTAAGGCTTGGCCATTAAAGTTTGCTTCACCTCTTTTTGGTTGTTGGAGCTTGCATCTCTTCTGTTCCCTCTGAAGTTAGTCTGCTAAGAAAAGAGGAGATGGCAAAACGGGGGGGGGGGGCAGTTTGGTGCATTGGGAAGTCATCCAGTGGTGGTTTCATCTGTTCTTCCATGGGAAGAGGCTGCGGGAGGGGAGGTCAGAGGTATATGGGTAGTTTCCTGCCAGGCAGGGACTGTGTCAAACAAGCTTCAGTGGAACATGAGTAATCCGTCCTAAGTGAATAAGCTGTCGAACAATGAACAGTGTTCCAAACTTGGCATCTGCGCCATTTCATCATGTTAAGTTTTGTTATATATTTCCTTTCCTGTTCTGATTTTTTTTTAAATTGTGGTTTGTTAGAAAGTGGGGCCTTTTTTATGATTAATTTCCATCCATCTGCAGAACGATCCCTTTTATTACCTGGAAAGAAGTTCTCTAACCCCACCCCCATTGTCTTTGCTGCTCCCCTTTTGGTACATCCATACAGTTCCAATGTTCATGAAACTAGGTGGAAAGTTTTCATAGTGTGTATATAATAATAAAAAATACTAGCAGCACGTGCACTGCCGAACATAAGAACATAAGAGAAGCCAATGTTGAATCAGGCCAATGGCTCATCTAGTCCAACACTCTGTCACATAGCGGCCAAAATATACCAGGTGCCATCAGGAGTGGGGCTAGGACACTAGAAGCCCTCCCACTGCTGCCCCCTCCAGCACCAAGAATAGAGTGCATCACCTGCCCCAGACTGAGAGTTCCCATCTATACCCTGTGGCTAATAGCCACTGATGGACTTCTGCTCCATATGTTTATCTAATTCCCTCTTGAAACTGTCCATGCTTGTAGCTGCCACCACCTCCTGTGGCAGTGAATTCCATATGTTAATCACTCTTTGGGTGAAGAAGTACTTTTATCTATTCTAACCCAACTGCTCAGCAATTTCATGGAGTTTCAGTTTGTAGGAATCTACAGATATCAGTGAAAAAGGAAATCACAGTAGTCCAGTCAGCAAAGTGATGCATGAGGTGAAGTTTGTAGGGGCATGTTTCCTCTTTCCCTCCCCATTCCTGCCGCTGGGGTTGCGGAGGAGTGAATGACACCAGAAACAATGGCCCCCAAATTCCAGAATCTGAAAAATGTATCCAGACCAGTAACAGCAACTCTGAACATTCCCAATCATGAAAAGTAGGCTCCTTCTGAAGTGGGTCTAATACAAATTTGTTTGGGGCGTAACCCCCCCTAGAGCTATTGGGTGCATAAAGAATGAATCAGCCAACAGTAAATCCATGGGGGCTGCAGACTTCAGCCTTCTTGCAATTTGAAGCTGTTCATGTTTCAAAAGGCTTTTTTTACTTTGGAAATGTAATCTTGTGTATTCCTCTGGTTTTATTGGTTCATGCCGTTCTTGAAATAAAAGATACTTGCTGATGCTTGCTTAATTACAAATGTCTCCAGAGATATAAGATAATTAAAACATGTGAGGTTGTTCTGGGGAAATGCTGCCCTTGGAAGGGTCCCTTGTTATAGACATGGTTATTCCTCTTCCTCCTTTCTCTCTCTTCTTTATAAATTGTTGATACAGGAACCAGGCCAGGCTTACAGCCACACGAAAATCACCAGTAGCTCCCATAAATGAAACAATCAACTGAAGTTGCAATCCATACTGCTGCATGGCTCAGTGCATGCAGCAACGCTTGTTATGATGCCGATTTTGAAAATGTATTTTTCCGGATAAGATGGAGACAGTTTCTCGAAAGAGATGTGCACGAACCATTAAGCAGTAATATTAAAACTGTTGCTAAGCAAGTCAGGCAAAATACGACAGGAATCCTATAGCCCCTATCTACATTCAAAACACAAACAAGAGGCCCTGCCAGATTTACACAGGGCACATGAAAGGAATTAATGGAACAGTTTCATAAGAGAGATAAGCTAATAGTGCAAACAGACTTCCTTGCATTTTAGCTCAGGGTTGAATGGACCACTGTTCTTCTTTCCACTGATGGTCTTTTGTGTGTCATTTTAAAGGGCATAAACATCATTGGAAATAGGGCTGTGAATGCCATGCATCCTACTCAGTTTCTTGTTCTTGCTTAGCTCCTTCCATTTCTTCCAAGCTTCAGAGCAATCTTGGAATCATGTCTAGTCACCAGAAATATTCTGGAGCAGCGCGTCTTTTTCTCTGCACAGTAACATCTACTACAGAAACCTAGTACGTTGTGGAGGATTTTTTGAACATCCCATGGCTAGGGTGCATTCTTGGCTTAGGCTGTTGGTCAGGCCTGTTAAGCCTCACTGTTGCATCGCATAAACTTGGAGAGTGTAAACTGTAAAGCATACGAAGTGTTCCCCTGTGGTTGCACCTGTCAGGTGGGAAAACCTGTCCACTTTTAGTCGACTTACAAATTGAGAGATCCTCTGGAACACAGTTTGAAAATGCAGTACTAAATGAAAATTGGAGTCCAGTGGCTTCTTAAAGGTGAACAAAATTTCACAGGCTATAAGCTTCTGCCCTGGAAAACTTCGTTGGTCTTCAGGGTGCTACTGGACTCAAATGTTTTGCGATTACAGGTTAACACAGCTTACCCACCTGGACTAAATTAAGGGGTATTCCTGATATAATCAACGCTTCCTCTCCCCAACTTCTTACCTTGCATCTCTGGCCCATTTAAGTCCCATAACTTGTTCTGAAAATTACTATTTGTAGATTTTCATACAATTTTATGTCCCCCATTGCCTCATGGGAGGATCTCTAGATTAAGACATCAGTGTTACAGAAATAGCACATCATTTAGGGGAGGGGCCGCGGCTCAGTGGAGGAATCATAGAAACGTACAGTTGGAAGGGACCTTCAAGGTCATCTAGTCCAACCCCCTGCACAATGCAGGAAATTCACAGATATCTCTACCCCCCAGTGACCCCTGCTCTATGCCCCAAAGAGGGAAAGGGGGGGAGCAAAACCCACCCACTTTCCAGGATCCCCAGCCAAAACTGGCTTGGAGAAAAATTGCTTCCTGACCCCCAAAGTGGCGATCAGCATTTCGCTGGGCGTGTAAGAAAGGGCCACAAGAACTAAGCACTGCTGCAACCCTCCCTGCCCCCCTCCCTCTCGTGATCTGCCTAAGTTCACAGAATCAGCATTGCTGTCACATGGCCATCTAGCCTCTGTTTGGAAACCTCCACGAAGGAAGCCTGTTCCAGTAAGGAGCCGCTCTGTCAGGAAGTTCTTCCTAATGTTTAGCTGGAGATCCTCTGCTTTGCATGCAGAAGGTCCCTGGTTCAATCCCCAGCATCTCCAGTTAAAAAACAGGGCGGGAGTTGATGTGAATGACGTGTGCCTGAGATCCCGGAAAGCCGCTGCCAGTCTCAGTAGACAGTACTGACCTTGATGGACCAAAGGTCTTTTTCAGTATCAGGCAGCTTCATGTGTGTTTGCTGATTCCAGAAGAAAAATATCTATTTGATCTTGTCTTAAACCCATGCAATTCTAGACAAGCCACTTCTGCTTGCAAGGCTGCTTTGAGATGGAAGTTAAGAGGACTCTTCTTTGTTCTTTATTTTATTTTTAGTAGCTGATCACCTGGCAAGTACTGCGGGTTATAAATGTTCCTTGTGCATGGTAAATAAGCAGAACCTGCTCAGAGTTTTACCGTCCAGCTCCATGCAATATATGGAATAGCTCAGAGTCTAGTAAAACTAGTAATCTGACATGGACGTGACTCAAGCTGTAGCACACTGTCCATTTTCTGCATGGGAGAGAAGAGCAGTAACCAGGTTATGGAGGCGACGCTTGGGATCCCTTGCAAATGGCTGTGTTGAACTGAACTGGGGCGAAATTCCCAGCATATTCTGGATTACATCTCAGAATGAGAACAAGAACTGCCTGTCCTAAAGTTGCTACAGAGGAAGAACCAACAGCAAACCAGCTCATCTCTTGTCTTGAAGATCCCATGGTCTTGGGGGTGGAGGGGTCACCATGAATGGACAGCACACAATTACTATTTAAAGTTGTCAAGCTGCTGTAATTTAAACAGTGGAGTTGCATAAAAGTCGCAAATGGTTTTAAATGTGTTTTAAAATAGGCATTAATGCTCCCTTTGTCCTGGTTTTTGGGCATGCCTCTTAAAACTAAACTAGTATTTTATGCATTTCTGGAATGCTGATGTGCAAAGTGTGCTTAGATTAGATTGATAATGTCATCGGTTAGTAAACACGAAATGGACTGTGGCAAATTTGGAAATAATTTTGGAATAATGATGGTCATTAGTTCCTGGTTTGAAGCCCTTGGATGCAGTTATAAAAATTTCTCTGAACAACACGAGCTGGGTGCGCATGACAAAATATGAAGCTTTCCCTCCTTGAACTGCGGTATGTTGTCCGCCAGCACAAAGCTGCTGCTGATTTGTGCTTACACAACTCTTCCTAATTTATTATTACTAGCAATTGATTTATTGCATTCTTTATCAAGCAGTATCTCTTGGTCCAAAAACTAGGTATAGGTTATGCGCAAGAAGTTTTTGACTTCTTTCCTGCTCTGTTTGTTTGACTAATGTGATGGTGATTTTTTTGAAGCAATAGCTGCTTACCGCTCACGGGGTTAAGGCCTCCCTTGGGAAAGGAGTACTTACCTGCATCCCCAAGACACCCTGCATCAGACTCCCAGGCAGTCTCACATTGAAACACTGACTAGACCCAGGCAGCTTTGACAAGATTGCTGCATTATAAGAGCAATGCATTGTTTACTCTCCAGAAGGAAGTATTTAGGCTTTTTCAGGGAAACAAATGAATATGACCCTGGTTTGGATATGCCTGTTTACACTTTGTATCTAGTGCTGGACATTGGGTCTTATAAGTACATTTTCTGCATGGGAGAGAAGAGCATAATTCCTCATAATTGCAAAAAATGGTTTGTGGCTGTGGTTTTAGAAGGCTTCACGATGAAGTCTGTTTTGCACTTCATTCTGCTGTTAAGTCACAACTGTCTAGCCTAGTATGCTATAAATGCAAAATGTAGGGACTGCCTTGTTGGATCAGCGTAAGAGTTCCTTTAGCCAGCATTCTCCTTCTTCGAGCAGCAATGTTTGAATGTTCCTGGGAAGCTCAGAAACAAGGTAAGAAGATAGTCCTTCTCCTGGACCAACTTCTGCTGTTAAGAAGTGTGCTGCCTCTAAGCATCTAGGTCATTGGTTCCCAAAGTGGGCAATACCATCTCCTGGGGGGTGCTGGAATGATCCAGGTGCAGATCCACAAACTGCATCCTTTTGTCCGCTTCTTGAAGGTAGATTTCCAGGGGGCCGCTAAGTAATTTTTTTCCTGAAAAGGGGGCGATAGGCCAAATAAGTTTGGAAACCTTTGATCTAAGAACTCTCAGGCTGTTACAACTATTAAATGAGTAAACTGGCTTCATCTTGTGGCAGTGAATTCTGTAAGTCAGTTAGGCTTTATATGAATAATACTTCAATAATCTGTCCTGATTCTATTGCTAATCACCTTCATTGGGTGGTTTTGAGTTCTGGTGTTGGAAAGACCAATGGCAATGGCAGTTACATTCTCATAATGCAGGCATTTGCTTCTATGGCTTTTATACCTCTAGATATAAATACATCAGGTTTGTATTTACATTGTCAGTGATCATCTCTGCTCAGAATTCTAGATTACAGCGATGCAGTTTGAAAACATTCAGTAAAAATTGGATTTGGAATTTGAGGGAGCCCATCAGAATCCCAAATCTTCAGGTATCCATATGCCAGTTCAGATTTTATGTAGGTTTTCCCCCAGATTTGTGGGTCCATTGTTTCCTTTGGAGGAATAGTGGAACTGTCTGGAGAGAGTGTTTTTAGGCAACTGGCACCGATTTTTCAGGTAACCAAGACCCCCATTTCCCGAAGGCCTCTCCCCCCACCCTCCCGTTTTGAAGCAAATTGGACAAAAGTGTCTGATTCTACAGACCCCCAAATAGCATGGCCTCACCCATCCTGGCTCCCACCATATCTTATGAGGAGAAATGCCATGCTTCCTCCAAGGTGATATAGGGTTACTAGCGCAGTTCCTGGCAACTGGTAGGAGGGTTACGGAGGGACAGTGTCCTGGGAGAAAAAATAAAAATAGTAAGGCCTTGTCTATTCAGTTCTGACGAGAGTTCCTGACAATTCCTAGAGCTTCCTTTGTTACTTCCAGGTAGCTCTAGGAATCACCAGGAACTCTGTGGTCAGAACTTCCTGCAAGGCCCATCAAGTGAAGACCAACAATTTGGTCCATGGCCTAATGGCTCCAGCTTTGAGACTACTGCACTGAATGCTGCTTGTGGGGAGGGCAAAGTATGTTGAAAGTAATAAATAAGTAGACAAGGCCTTTTCTTTCTAATTCTTCTTGGGATGATTCACCCCACCAATTTATCCCCAGTTTTTGTCTGTCAATCAGATGATCATCAGTGGGCAAAGGCTGCAATTACCTGAAAGTCTTCTATCGTAAGTGGGCAAATGGAAACCTGATCAAACAGCAGCAGAGACCCCCCCAAAAAAACCCCAAAGATCACTACTTGCAGAATAGAGCAGCCCCCTAATTGCACCAGACCTGGTCAAAACAGTGCTCCTTGACCAACCCACAGAGCCTTGGAGAAGTCTGAGGGAATAAGGCCTCCTTGGCTAGGTCAGAGCTGGCCATTTTCCTGAGTTCTTCTAGCCTCGCTGGAGCTTCTGTGGAGTGGGAAACAACCTTGCCTGCCTGTTGCTGCTGTGCTGACTTCAGGGCTGGTCTGATGCTCCTGGTTTTGTAGTTGTGTTACTGGTTATTTACTGTTAGCAAAACTTAACTGGTTTTTATTTATTTATTTTTGCATGTTAGTGGTGGGGGGGTTGGGCGTTGTAAGAATGGGTTATAAAATTTTTGGCTCTGTATTTAGAGAGTTATTTTTCTGATTGGTTTCTCTGTTGGGGAACTCTTCTAACGGAGGGAGTACATTTACCTGCTTTCCCCACCCCACATTATTTTGCTGTCTGCTTTGCTTTTTGGTTTGGATTTTTCATAAAGGCTAGGTCCTTTTTGAGGTTGCAGTACTCGAGAGGGTGGGTGTTCTTCGTTTTATTGTGGGAGCAGCCTTCCTGTTCGTGTGCTGGCTTGTTTGGGGTTTTGGGGTGCAATTGTGGGGAAATTGGAAGTTGCTTTGATAGATTAGATGGAAGGTTTTCACTGTGGAATTTCTCCCCATAAGACACAATGGATAACAAGATAACTGGGGACACCTTGTTCAGGGGTCCATAAAATCAGACCCCATTGTCCAATCCTCTTAAAAGTTGGGAGATCTTTGGGAGAGAGGGAAGACTTGGTTCTGTACCAAAAAAACACCCTGCTTCAGACCCCCAGAAAGATCCCTGTTCTGCACCATCTCTCCTTATATATAATTGAGTAGTGGGGCGGCACTTTCTGAACATTCCACATGCTCCTAAATCAGTTCGCTCCATGATGTGTCACTCAGAAGCTGTCCCTATCCACTGGCTGTGTTGCCTGAGTCTCGCCTCCAAACATTCTAAACAGTTTGCTGTTCCTCTCCCCCCATGGCCAGTCGGAACACAGAGGTTGTTTGCATATGCAGCCTGATTGGTCTTTGCCTCTAGCATTCTAAACAGTTTGCTGTTGCTGTTGGGAGTCACTGAGTGTGTCCTGAGGTAAAATACATATCCCAATCTTCCCTTAAATGGTCACTGGAGTTGCCAATCTCCCTGTGGGACCTGGAGATCTCCCAGAAATCACCATGTTCCCCAGCCACAGCACATCATTTCCCCTACAGAAAATTTTCCAGCTATTACAACTGATATCCAGATGACCAAGATCAGTTCTCCTGGAGCCAATGGCTGCTTTGGCCAGTGGACCCTATGGTATTATACTCTGCTGAAGTCCCTCTGCATCCCAAATCTTGCCCTCCTCAGGCTCCACCCCCCAAAATCTTCACATATTTCCCAACCCAGAGTTGGCAACCCTGTAACTGGCTATGGAACCACTTTCCAGACCCTTGGAACCCAGAAGACATGGCATAGGAGGAGGTGCTTTTCTACCTTAGCTGCCACTGCATAACCCCAAATCAACATAAGTCAGGAGTGGAGGGAACCTATTACCATGAGGCTGTCGTCCCATACTACCCACTTGGGGCAGCAAAATGACTTGAGACAGCCCTGCCTTATAGCTAAGCAGAAGGAAATAAACATGGCTCGCCTTCCTTTATTTTCCCTTTCCCTCTGCCGCCCCACCAGCCACAGCCGAGACACTCACCTGGAGCTTCCTTCTAGAGTTCGTTGTATTTCTTCCCATAACGGGCCTTACTCCTAGTTTTTTCATAATGTTGTATATTTCCCTTCTGTTAATACACAGAGCAACCTGAAAAGGTCTTTTTCGGGTGTGTTTTCAGCTCAGGAATTTTGGTATGTGCACCCCATTCTAGATGGACAACAGAAAAGCATTGTAATTAATTGTTCTTTTCTGCTGATGATAGAGTGCTCCTGGTACAGTGGGATTTGCAGCCTTTCCACTTTGCCCTCCATGCAGTATGGGAGAGTAATGCCCCAAGAGGATCTCTTTGATGTTCTGCAGGCTTCCAAAGGACAGCAAAGTCCCATCCTGTATTTTCTACTTCCAGTTCATTCACTACCAACCATTACTGCTTATACTTGAGTTGATCTGTCATATTTACCCTAAAGGAGGGTAGCCCTGAATGTATGATATCCCCACCAAGTTATGCACAAAGGTTTTTTATTACTATATGCTCCTGTAACTCGTATATGAATTTATGATGACCGCTTGTTTTTCTTGAGCACATTCCCAGGAAATAAATCTGGTCTTCTTTACTAATAAATAGGGTAATTTAAGGTGTTTTACTCTGCATATATTTGAACCAGCAACTCCATTTTTCAAACAGCAAATTCATATCAGAATCATACCGGAAAAGGAGAACTGTAACCCCCACATGTATCTGCTGTCGAAACCCATACCTGTAACTTCAGCTTGTGTAGTTTGGCTTCAGCAGCTGGCCAGAGAAGTCGTTAACTCCTGACCTTTAGTTTCTGCCCATAATAGCATCACCCCTTTAGAAACTTTAGAATTTGCAGGCTGGGTTCTAATATAGTTTGCTAGGGGGCTTTTAATAGCTGGTGCTAACAAGGCCTGGTGTGTTTTGCTATTTTAAGTTGGAAACTTAATACGTCTAACACACTGCACTAGAAAACAGTTGCTGAGGCGCTGCACTGGTGTTATAAAGTGATGGTTGCAGAGTCGTTGAGAGCTTTGAGGCTCGAGCAGGGAAGTTCCTGGCTGAATACTGGGTGGGCTGTGAACTCACTGGGTGGCCTCAGACAAGGTGCGGTTGGTCTTGTGTTTGTGCACCTCCGCGGTTTGGGGAGTAAGACAGAGCCTGGTTTGGAATGTGGCCCTGAGGACTGAACATGTGAAGCTGCCTTATACTGAATAAGACCATCGGTCCATCGAGGTCAGCAGTCTCAAGTGGAAGTCATCCACATCACCTTCTACGTGAGATCATTTTTAACTGGAGATGCTGGGGACTGAATCTGGGATCTTTTGTGTGCAGAGCAGGTGTTCTACCAATGAGTCACGGCCCCTCTCTTCTTTAGTGAGGCCTAGTCTACACACGCAGAGGAGTGATCTGATAAACGTGGATGTTCTTTGACTTCAGGACTCTACTGTGTCATTCTGCTGCAATGCCTAGGCCCGATAATGTGTGTGAAGCCTTCAGGACTTAAATTTGAAATGTGCTTGACCGTTTTATGTTCATACCCAGATGCATATCCCACAGTGCTATTTCTTTTGCGAGAGCAATTGCACACACGTGTATTCCCAGCATACAGGTAAAATGGCCCCTTAAATTGTGATAAACAGATGTTTACAAACACATGTCACTGATGGACTTTGTCACAAAGGTGCAGCTGGGAGTGTGCGTGCTGTCGAGCTAATCAGGGGAAGGGTGGGATAAAAATATACTAAATCCTATGGCAGTTAACTAAACACAGCAGCTCTTGAGCGTCTCTGCACAGTAGCGGTGTGTGTGTCTTTCTGAATAAGTGTGCTGAGATACCATCTGAACTCCTTGGAAAATATTCTGAATCCCTCCTCCTGCTTTTTTGTGTGTTCTGTTATGCAGGCCCTTTCACAGACGTCGTCACTACAAATCTGAAACTTGGCAACCCTACAGACAGAAATGTGTGCTTCAAAGTCAAGACTACAGCACCCCGCAGATACTGTGTGAGGCCCAACAGTGGAATTATAGATGCAGGAACGTCTATTAATGTCTCTGGTAAGGTGATCCAGTGTGCCTTCTAATGCCACACAGAAGTGCATGTTTCTTTAAAAAAACACAAAAAACTATCAATTTCACACAGTTGCTTTCTGGATTTACCAGTGTAGTGGGAAATAGAACAGACTAGGAACAAGCGGTAAAGCTGAATTTATATGATCTTGCATGGCCTCATTAAGTTTGTGTGGCTCAGGTATTTCATCTTTTAGCTATTAGACACCCCACCCCACCCCCATGCCCTTATGGTTCTAACAGTAGATACAAGCAGGGAGCAGCTGTAGATATTGCCTGTTGTACTGGGAGACTTATGATTTTTTTTCCTGCAGGCATTAAACAATTGACATGGTTTTTTGAATTAAATCTGCATCCTGGTTTTGTGGGCTTATAACGTGCACTGGCCTCTCTGTGTGCAGATCACAAGTGGTGAGGACACCCCTCCTCCCCAGCAGCACATCTTGAAAAGGACCTATAAAACTGTGTACAGTACTTGAGTATCGTTGAAGTTGCTAAATACTTCTGTGACAAAGCGACAGCTCTGAAAAGAATGGGTGGAACCAAGCTAATGCCTCCCATAAGATGTTAGATGGAACTCTGTAGTGTAGTGGATTGTTTTGAGCAGTACATAAAGAACTGGCCTATTCTGATGACAGTTTGTGAACAGAACCACAAAATAGATGGCACTGTCACGGCCAAAATCCTCCACATTGGGCTTAAGAGAAATGTTGAACATATGCTGAGCATTCTTGAAACCCATTGTTGAAGCTTTAGAAAAAATACAGAAAAATAGCTGTGCTATTGCTGATGCCGTTGAAATTTGGAAGGAACTGAGTGAGCACTTAAAAACAGAACTACACCCTTAATATATTACATTTTTAAAAGCTCGTTTCGTTGTTGCATGTGAGCACGGTTTAGTTTTTATCCTTTGTAGATGCAGCTCTGCAAGAGCTGTGGGCCTATTCATCATGCACGCTGTCTCATTCTGCTTTTTGTTTGGGTGGGGGAGAAGTCAAGGAAGATGTATAAGATTCACACAGCCCCTAAGCAAGAACATGCATAATTTATGTCTGGCTCAGTTAAAGATGTATACAACTGAAACAGAATATTTTGTAGCTCTGTGGCACATTGTAGCAGCTGACCTGCGTGAGAGATCTATATCCCATTTGTTTTAAATAGGGTAAACAGAGTGTCATGACCTACTCCTGATCCAAGCCCTTCACCTGTTTTTTAAAAAATTCTTCTCCAGGTCCCTTAGGCTGAACTGGGATGTCCCTGGGTGTCCCATTTCAACAATCACACCCTCCATTTTTTAAATTTCTGGGTCTCTCAGGGGTGTGGCAAAGAGATGTTCTTTGGACTGACTAATCCTCAAGGGAACAGATACTGTATTCACCAGAACACTTTTTCCTAGGTTTGTATCATTACCTTTAGGTTATAATACTGAAGGTAACACATACTGGAGTCAGGAAAAAATACAGTGTAAGTTTATTTAACTGGTAAGAATGACTGCTTTCTCCTCTCATCCTTTCAGATCTTAAAGTAGCTGAGAGCTGGGTCTTGAGAGTATGCATTTATGGCGCTAGATCAGAGGTCCCCAACCTTTTTGAGCCTGAGGGCACCTCTGGACTTCTGATCCATTGTGGTGGGCACAGCAACAAAATGGCTGCTGGAAGAAGTGCAGCCAGCCACAAAATGGCTGCCATAGCTTACCTTCAGTCACATAGTGCTGTGATGGCAGCTGCTGCCAAAGCAATGTTCTTAATAATCTGTACAATCAAGTCTCCAATGGCCAGTCAGAAGCCTTGCTGGGAAAAGCCCCACCCACTTCCTGAAAACACTTGCTGGGCATCAGGGAAGTAGTTGGCGAGCACCATTGGCGTTGGAGGACCCCTGCTCTAGAACTGTGACAGGAACAGACTTGTAAATACCAATGAGAGAGTTTTTCATCTTTTAGCTGTTTTCAAAAGAAACAGCATCCAAGCCCTTCCTGCCCATCAAACACCTAAAGTCCCTGCTGCCTCACCAGGATACCTCCTAACCCCTTTTCCACCTGGCTCACCTTTGGTCAGCCGGTAAACTTTTTATCTCGTTCCCCTTTTAGTATTCAGATGTTCCTCTGTCCCTTTTTCAAGTGTGATTGTCTGTGACTGTGGAAGGAAAACTCTCCCTTGTCCGTCACAGAGAGATCTGCTAAAATTTGAAATGACCTTAATAGCAAGTCAAATAAGAATAGGAAACAAGAATAAGAATCGGTATTGAATAAAAAGTAGGAGTAGGGGTTGAATAAGTATAGGTAAACATCAAAACCGTATTCTGTATCAGTCAAGTTTTTGAAGCTTGGAGAATAACACAAGGCACTTCCCACTGATTTTTAGAGGGAGAATCAAACCCATGCTTAGAATCTCTTAAAATCAGTGGGATTTAAAATTGCTCAATTTTGCCAGGATGATGTTTTGTTAATACAGATATGCTTCATCATCTCCCCCACCCCACCCCCTTTCCCAGTTGATTCCAAGGGCAGCTTAATTTGTAGAATAGCAGTTGTATAGTTGTGACCTTGTAGCACTTCTGTTCATGTCAGTGTGTGGTTTTCAAATGCTTAATAGGATAGATGGAAATATTATTTAATCATTCCGGCTGATGCCTGCTCTAATGACAAGATCAGCTTTGTCAAAGGGCGCTGTGCAAGCTACATGTACTTTTAATATGAATGAGAAACACTGCAAGTTCAAGCGGCATTCCATTACCCTGTTACCATCAAGGCCTCGTTTTATATTGTAAGGAGCCAGCTGTGATGCTGTTTTACAGTGTTCTTGCTGGTTATGTACATTCCTGGCAGCCAGGTTTGTTCAGTGTCTGGGTAGGAAGATAAAATGGTTCCGGAGTCTCTTGGTAGAGCTATGGGGAACAGTCCCGGAGTGTTGGAATGAGGCTGTTAATTTCCTCTGTTTGAAATTATAAATCTCTTTACAGTCCAGAAATGCTCAGCCTGTAAATCTAGGAGCTAGGAGTACAGTCCTTGTGTCAGGAGGGTTGTGCTACATTACCAACCAAGCCACGTTGCAGTGTTTCTGTACTTTTTTAAAAAAAATCAGATTTAAGCATGGCTAACAGCGCCATGATAATTGCAACAGCCATCGGTGGGGGAGCAGAGAAACCGCCCCTGCAATTTTGTGTTCTGTCTATTACCTTTAATTCTAAAAAAGCCCTCAATAGTGACCATTATTATTTAGTAGCAGACTCTTTTCCTCTACTTTTCTCCAACCAAGCAAAAGTTTCGCACGAGAGGCTGCAAATGTGCTTATCAGGGGCAAGTGCATCTGAAGCTTCAGCTTGTCGTTTTGCTCAAGTTTTAGAGAAGATGAGCATCAAGCCATCCCCCTGCTGCTTTTTTAGGTCTTCAGATAATGGTGCAAATGAGAGAAGATGCTTTGCTCTCTCCCGGTCTGTCTCCATGTTTTCTGATGGGGGTGTGCGTGTCAACCACCGGTCCTACATCACCTGATGTGCTCTCAAGAGAATCCCATGTCTGATTGTCTTGAGCACTACTTGTATGGGAAATATTTGTTTGCTCTGCCACATTTGTTTGATCTGGTAGATTGTTAGCACCGTAGCTTGGTATTCATGTCTCTAAGTGGTCCTTCAGTGGCACATGGAGAAGCTGAAGGAGATAGAAGGGCTGAGAATCTAGGCCTCTCTCAATGCTTTAAAATCCTACTGCAAATAAAGCAAGGGAAGGATCACATAACTTCAAAGTCAGTGTCGGACAAAAGCTTGATTTTATGCTTCGCCCCCTTAAAATTGATGTCGATGCTTAATTGTCCACTCACTGCATCTGTAGCTAATGCACTTGTTATCTGTTCAGAAAGCTAAAATCAAAGGACTGGGATGCCAATCAATGCGGTCTAAATCCAGCAAAGGGAAAACAGAATGTGGGACAGCTGTTTTCCGTCTGTTGGTGGTTCACCAGTTTAAGTCTGCCTGATAGTTTCCATATTTCCTGTATCATCTAAACAGCTTACTTTCAGTGACTTCATGAGCATGTGGTATTAATTTCTTGCATAACTTTCTGTAAAGCGTAGCTTAATGATTAGTTCTTAAAATCCTGTACTACCCCCCAAAGGCTCACAGCAAAAGCCACCAATAAGTTTTGGAAGGATGAAACATCAAAATACAGCCTCTTTCAATGTCTGTCCCTGCACTTCTTTCCCTTGTCTTAAGACCATCCAAAGCCCCGGGGTGTTTGTGTGTGTTAAATTCTTTAGGAAGTTGCTTGTGGAATCCTGTCCTCTGGGAGTCCAAGAGGATAGGGGTCCATTATTCTGGGGCAGAGAAAAAGGAACATCTCATCTTGTTAACTTAGTTGCATGATGTTATTAGTTGCATGATGTTAGGCTAAAAATAGAATTAGAATAATAGACTCATAGAATCACAGAGTCGGAAGGGGCCATATAGGCCATCGAGTCCAACCCCTTGCTCAATGCAGGATCAGCCTAGAGCATCCCTGACCAGTGTTTGTCCAGCCACTGCTTAAAGACTGTCAGGGAGGGGGAGCTCACCACCTCCCTAGGCAGCTGATTCCACTGTGGCACAGCTCTTCCTCTCAAAAAGTTTTTCCTAATATCCAGCTGGTACCTTCCTGCCCTTAATTTAAACCCATTATTGCGAGTCCTATCCCCTGCTGCCAACAGGAACAGCTCCCTGCCCTCCTCCAAGTGACAGTCCTTCAGATACTTCAAGAGAGCAACCATGTCCCCCCTCAACCTCCTCTTCTCCAGATTGAACATACCCAAGTCCCTCTGCCTTTCCTCATAGGGCTTGGTCTCCGGGCCCTCGATCATCCTCGTCACTCTCTTCTGCAACAGCGCTATATTTTAGAGGCTAAGGCACGACAGATACTGATACCTTCTCCTGAGAAGGATTTATTAATGGGTCAGCAGTGGAGGTAGATCAAGGTTAGCTCATTCTAATCTACAGTAGCTGTTCCGTGGGCCTTTACAGACATAATAGGGCTGTGCTTAAACAAACTGGGAAGTGGTGGGATGGTTTCAGTTACTTGGGCTAAGTGGGAACCCCGTTAGCATCTCCAATAGTTAACCCTTGCACTGGCAGTGATGTTAACTGTGCTTATCAGGCTGGGGAGAATCAGAGTCCCTGAGGGGGATTGTGTGTGTGTGTAGTTACACCATTGTGCTTTAGCACTGAAATCTGAGGTTCTGTTTGGGCATTTAGTTTTCCTTCTCATATCTTGAGATGGGTATGAAGAAAAGGGGGCAGAGTTAAACATGTAAAATTTCTGGGAAGTTAGGTATCATTTGGAAAAATATGTATATTTAATTGTCGCCATCTGAGAGAAAGGGGGGAAATACAGTTGGAATTAAACATTTTTAAAGTAAGCAGCGTAGTAGTTACAGTAACGCTTTCCAGCATGTTCAGATAATCAAGTTGAACTTCTAAACTTTTAAATTTTGCTGTCAAGTCACAGCTGACTTATGGCAACCCCACAGGGTTCTCAAGGCAAGAAACATTCAGAGGTGGTTTGCTGTTGTCTTCTTCTGCGTCAAGACGCTGGACTTCCTTGATGGTGTGCCATCCAAATATTAGCCAGGGCTGACCCTTCTTAGGTTCCCAGATCTGATAAGGTTTGGCTAGCCAGGTCATATCTGGATATCAAGTTAAACTTCAAAACACAAACTCCTTATACTATATTATCGGATTCATCATAGCATATTGTTGCCAAAGCTATTCACATTTTAGCAATCAACATACCATTGAAAACATGGTATATATTTCTACAGTAGACCTAAGAACTACCATTAGCAGTAGATTCTTACAGCGAAACTTCATGTTGCACATTCTGAGTGTCTAAAGGTTGTCTGGAAAAGCACCTCACCCATTCCAAAAGGGAAAATATTTCATAGGAGGGTTGGGGGGGGCAGCTTCCTGTAGTTTTCCCAGGGTTCCCCCCCCCCGACACTTATCTGCTTGGGGAGGGAAGTTGTTGAAACTTGAATCTTTCTTAACACAGGCATGGTCAGATGCAGCTTTTTAAACATGCCACTGGAAAAATGGCAAACGGCGTGTGATCCTTCCAGTTTTGGAAAGACTTGCCTCTTCCCAAGGAAAAAATAACAGCAGAATTAGCTGTCGTGTTTCCTTATGGGACTGTTATGCTGACAGGGTGACTTGGTTTATGCTTATCCCATGTGAGATCTAGACTTTAACTCTGTCACACACCGATCTGCTTAGCAAGGAGCGGCACAAGTGGAGCTGTAGTCCCACGCCCCACTACCGTTTTTTTCGTCTCCAGTAAACTGTCTGTACTGAAATGCAAGATGCCAAAGTGGAGGGTTTTTCTCTCCTTGCGGTTCAGGAGTCCGTTGCATGCATGTACATCCGCTCCTTAGGAAATTGCTGGCGGAAGGTTTACAGCACAGTCAGCACATCCATGCCTGTTCTTATGATTTGTTGCAGAATTGCTTGAATCAGCGCTTTCTGGTTTCACCCTGTATGTTGCTGTACTGTTCTTACTATAATTGCCTCCTCTTAAGTCCCCTTGATGCAGCAGCAGGGGTGGGCAGAGTCTCAACACGGCTAGAATTATTTGTCAGAATGCAGAACCCCCAAGCCTTTTTGGCCTGCAGCACTTTTAACGCGGCATTCCTTAAGGAGGGAGAGGTTGAAAGAATTAAGAGGCATACATGGAAAGAGGATCTCAGGGTGGAACGGAAAGCAGTGAGCTGTGGAATGAAGGAACATTAGGATTTAGGTCCATGTCTTAACAGTACCAGAGCAGTTCATCCGTGGAATAAGATACCCAAGATTGGTCTTCAGCAATGCTCCCTCTCTGCTGCGGTGTCATGTGAGCAAAAATTCTAATTTGTGAGTAACTGGCATTAAAGTTGTGAGTGTGCAATTTGGCTACTGCACAAATTAGTTTGCTCTGGAGCCATCCTTCCTGAGCTAAGACAAACATGAGTGAGCCGCAGGCTAAAAAACTGTGAGCTAGCTCAAACTAACTCAACTTAGAGGGAACACTGGTCTTCAGGGGATAGTTCTAATGGGTGCTTTATCACACTTCAGCCTTCCTCAGTGGAACTCAGGATGGCGTACATGGGGGACTTCGCCTAGGGTTGCCAACTTCCATGTGGGGGATGGAGTTCTCCTGGAACGACAACTACAGAGGGATCAGCTCCCCTGGAGGGAAATGGCAGCTTCTGAGAGTGGGGACTCTGTGGCATCACATCCCCGCTGAACTCCCTCCCCTTCTCAAACCCCACCATCCCCAAATCTCCAGGGATTTACCAAGCCAGACTTGGAAACCTCTCATAGGCAACATGCCTATGAGAGAAGAAAGGCTCCGTGTTTGGTTGTAAGCAGTGCTCTCTCCAAGCTGTGGAGTCTTGTGAGCAAAAATTCTGCTTGGTGATCTATTGGCATTAAAGTTGTGAGCGAGCGATTTGGCTACTGCATAAATCAGTTTGCTCTGGAGCCATCCTTCCTGAGCTAAGACAAAAACGTGTGAGCTGGAGGCTAAAAACCTGTGAGCTAGCTCACACTAACTCAGCTTAGAGGGAACACTGGTTGTAAGTAGGCAGAGAATAGCTGTTCCTGTCACAAAGCTTTACACGTCCTTTGCAACCAGAACAGTTGTCTTCTGGAGGCTCCTGGGAGCACCTAATGAACATAAGAATATAAGAGAAGCCAATGTTGGATCAGGCCAATGGCCCATCCAGTCCAACACTCTGTGTCACACAGCAGCCAAAATATACCAGGCGCCATCAGGAGGTCCAGCAGTGGGGCCAGGACACTAGAAGCCCTCCCACATGAACACATGAAGCTGCCTTACACTGAATCAGACCACTGGTCCATCAAGATCAGTATTGTCTACTCAGACTGGCAGCAGCTCTCTAGGATCTCTGGGTCTTTCATGTCACCTCCTCCCAGATCCTTTAACTGGAGATGCCGGAGGTTGAACCTGGGATCTCTTGCATGCTGAGCAGATGCTCTGCCACTGAAAACGGTCCCTCCCTAGCAGGCACAGCAGGGCCTAAGGTAGCAGGTGCGGATCCAAAGTGCTGTGAGCAGAAATCTCCTTGCCTCTCCTCCTCTCTCTGCAGCCCTCTGTACCCTTTGAAATTCGGCTCCTAGGGTCACAGATTCCCAGGAGCAGCACTGAGAGTGATGGGAGCGAGGTGGTGAAAATTGCTTTCCTCACACTGGAAAAATGCTTTTAGTCAGCGGAATATGAGGGTTTGGTCCAGCCCAGCCTCTCTTGTCAGAGGTGGGAACCTGTCCTAACCACCAGAAGTGTCACATGTAAGCCACACAATCTTTTGTTCCTAAGGTTGTATTTATTTTCTCCCTGGGGAGGGCATAAGAACAAAAGAGCCCTGTAGGATCAAACCAGTGGTCCACCTAGTCCAGCATCCTATCTCAAACTGTGACCAACCACTTCCTCTGGAGGGCCAACAACGGGGCATGGAGGCCGAGGCCTTCCCCCAGTGTAACCTCCTGGCTCTGGGATTCAGAGGTTTGGTGCCTCTGAATGTGGAGGTTCCCCTCAAGTCACCATGACTAGTAGCCACTGAAAGCAGCTTATAAGACAAGAGAAAATACAGTTAGAAACCAACAAGAGTAAAAGAGTCTTCTGGGTACAGAGCAGGGCTTATCCTCTCTCTTGACTGATCTTCTTGCTGCTTTGAGGCTGTGACCCTCAAGCTTAAAGCTGGAGGAAGGAGGAGAACAAAGTCAGTCAGATGTTGCACAGGTTCTGCTAGCCAGCGGGCAGCTTCTTCTCACACTTCCTCTCTAGCCTTTTAGCACGGAGAATGACTAGATCTTAGGATGCATTAACAGAAGCATGGTGTCCAGATCACAGGAGGTGGTAGTTCTGCTCTCTTCTGCTATGGTCAGGCCTCACCTGGAGTACTGTGTCCAGTTTTGGGCACCACACTTTAGGAAGGATGTTGACAAGCTTGAGTGTGTCCAGAAGGGGGCAACCAGGATGGTGAGAGATGGTGGAATCCAAGTCTTACGAGGAAAGGCTGAAAGAGTTGGGTATGTTTTGCCCGGGAAAGAGAAGGCTTAGAAGGGACATGATTGCAGGCTTCAAATATCTGAAGGGCTGTCATGTAGAAGATGGAGCAGATCTATTCTCTCTTGCTCCGGATTGCAAGACTAGATCTAATGGGTGGAAATTACAAGGGAGCCATTACTAGATATCAGGAGAAACTTCCTAAGTGTAAGAGTGGTTGAGCAGTGGAACAGACTGCCTTGGGAGGTGGTGGATGCTCCTTCACTGGACGTTTTTAAGAGGAGGCTGGACGACCATCTTTTGGGTATGTTGCAGGGCTGTCTTTCAGCTGCGCTCCTGCAGAGTGCAGGGGGTTGGACTAGATGACCTGCAAAGGTCCCTTTCAACTCTAACATTCTATGATGCTATGATCTCCCACTCTCAGTTCTTTAGTCCAGTAAATGGATGCGTAGGCAGCAGGCAGCAACACCCATGCATAAAATGTATGAAGTATCTTTTCTGGTCCATTTCCCCAGTGTTGGTTAATTAAGTTGGCAGCATGAGCTTGAAGCTCTAAGGACTTTTTAAAAAAAGCTTTGGATTTGCCCAAAATCCACTGGCTGGTTGATGAGATAGACCCAGGCCTTGTAGGCGCAGAGTGAATGTGTTGGTTTAGTGTGAGCTTCTTTGAACTCCAGTTGGGAGGGAAGAGTGTATTACTCATTATGAAACTTTAACTAGGCACTTAAGTTATGGCCTCTTTCTGCTTGACTGCACATGTTCTTTAACGATTTCAGAGAGAGCCGTATCATTTAACCCCCTCCCTTTCTCCAGGAAGATGGGTTGATGCGTTTCATCCCAGCCGTTTTGTTAATTATGGTCTGAGCCTAGTCTGTCGTGATGGCGTCTGGCAGCTCTCAGTACACAGATATGCAGAAGAGCAGAATTCAAGGGTTATTTGAATCAGGGCGGAGCGGGTGGCAAAAATTGGCCCTGGAAAGGGCCCCATCCACTCAGTAGAGAGGACAAACAAAGAAAATTGGGCAGGTAGCTTGCTCACTGTGGTGGGTAGCCACTCCTCGGGCAGCCGGTTCACTTGCCAGTCGGGCTGCTTGTGGCTGACCCGAGGACCCGGTTCCAGCCCCAGAGCCAGAAATTTTGAGTTGGTGTGGCATGGGGCAGTTTTATGGGGCAGCAGGAGTAGAGATGTGAAGGCCCAGAAAAAAACTGGAAAAATTCGAGGGGAAACAGGGTTTTTCCTTTTTTTCCCCAGAAGCCTTCTTTGTTTTTTTCCAAAAAATTGGAAAAATTGGAAAAATTGAAAAAAGAAAAAAGAAATTGATTATGGAACGTGATAATGACAGACACAACAGAGTAGCTGCAGAAGCAGAGACTGAAACTGATCATTGCAGCTCAGAAAATGATTCTAATTAAATTTCACGCCCATTCATTGAAACTTAGTCCCACACTATACACTTCCCCCCGCTTCAGTTCTTTTTATGAGAATGGGGTTTTTATTTTTATTTAATACTGTGGAGAGGAATATGAATAATTGTTACTTCTGGATTTTTAAAAACTGTTTTGTGGAGGGTTTTTTGTCTGTCCCACATAAACTAGTAAACAGTTCAGAAGAGGAAGAAGAGAAGAGTTTAGATTTATACCCCACCCTTCACTACCTGAAGGCGTCTCAGAGTGGCTTACAGTCTCCTTTCCCTTCCCCTCCCCACAACAGACACCCTGTGAGGTAGGTGGGGCTGAGAAAGCTCTCTCGAGAACTGCTCTTGAGAGAACAGCTCTGAGAGAACTTGTGACTGACCCAAGGTCACACTAGCAGCTGCAAGTGGAGGAGTGGGGAAATCAAACCTGGTTCTCCCAGATTAGAGTCCATGCTCCTAACCACTACACCAAAAGACTGTTGCTCCATTTGTTTCAATTACAAATAAATATTGTAAAACAAGTAAATTCTGTTTGTAATAATTGTTTGGATACACTATATTTTCAATACGCTAGTTCTGATCATTTCATGCCAAGTAAAATTGTCCATAGTTATTTTATGTTCCTTAAGTAACAGAATGACTTTCCATCTGGAAAAGAAAAAGTGCTAATGTAGCATTTTTTCCAATATTTCTGAAAATTTCCAGGTTTTTTTCCGAGCTTCAAAATTTCCGGAAATTTTACACATTTAAGCAGGAGTGAGAAAGGGAGAGGGGCAGCAGCACACCTTCCCTGAACTCCCAAACTGTGATTTTGCCGCTTGGAGATCAGGTGCGGGCAGCCCTCACTAGAAAAACAGCATTTAAAGGCAGCCGCCCCTCTCCCTCACCTCCTGCAAGATTTAAAGGGCCCACTGATTAGCTAGAAGGCCCTTTAAATCTTGGAGGGGGGGACGGCTGCAGGATTTAAAGGGCCCTCCAGCTGATCGGCAGGTCCGTCGATCAGCTAGAGGGCCCTTTTAATGTCATGGGAGGGGGGAGAGGGGCAGCAGCTGTTGTGGTTCATGCCTCACATTTGAGAGGGTTGGAGCCCTGAAACGCCCCACCATAGTTATGGGCCTGCCTGGTTCACAATATCAGCTGTCCCCCTGTGCAGCTTGGCTGCCAGCTTTCAACTGCTACTCTCCCTCTCCGCACAGGTTTGCTGTAGCAGCAGCTGTTTGATGCACACAGGGTGAGGGCCACATAAGAACATGAGAGAAGCCATGTTGGATCAAGCCAGTGGCCCATCCGGTCCAACATTCTGTGTCACACAGTGGCCAAAACCCAGGTCCCCCAGTGGGCCAAGGTCTGGCGTGAGGAGATGGCTCATCAGGCTATATCAGCCCACTGGCACTTTCCATGGTGGTCTTAATGGCCAGCCCACCCCACCTCGCCTGAATTGACTTCTAGTGCCCAAGCTGTCTACATGAGGAATGTGTTTTATGGACAATGTTTTATGCAAGTGGCATATATCTTAGACAGCCCTGATGTGTGTTCCCTGTTTCAAAAAAAAAAAAATCACATTGATCCAACAAGCACTGAAAGATTGAAAGATTTACCAGCCAGTTGGTAAAAGATAGCAATGTTTTGCTATATGTCTGTTTGTATAAAACAGTTTGTATATGTCTGTTGTATAAAACAGTGTAGCTCTTCACTGGGGCGCCTTCAGTTAACATAAGAACATAAGAGAAGCCAATGCTGGATCAGGCCAATGGCCCATCTAGTCCAACACTCTGTCACACAGTAGCCAAAATATATCAGGTGCCATCAGGAGGTCCACCAGTGGGGCCAGGACACTAGAAGCCCTCCCACTGCTGCCCTCTCCAGCACCAAGAATAGAGTGCATCACCTGCCCCACACTGAGAATTCCCATCTATACCCTGTGGCTAATAGCCACTGATGGACTTCTGCTCCATGTTGTTGTTGTTGTTGTTGTTGTTGTTGTTGTTGTTGTTGTTCAGTCGCACAGTCGAGTCCGACTCTTCGTGACCCCATGGACCAGATTACGCCAGGCCCTCCTGTCTTCCGCTGTCCGCTGAAGTTTGCTCAATTTCATGTTCGTTGCATCGATGACACTGTCTAACCATCTCATCCTTTGCTGTCCCCTTCTTCTTTGACCTTCAATCTTTCCCAGCATCAGGTTCTTCTCCAGTGAATGCTCCCTTCTCATTTGGTGGCCAAAGTATTTGAGCTTCAGCTTCAGGATCTGGCCTTCCAGGGAACAGTCAGGGTTGATTTCTTTTAGGATGGAATGATTTGATCTCCTTGCAGTCCAAGGGACTCTCAAGAGTCTTCTCCAGCACCATAGTTCAAAAGAATCTATTCTTCGGTGCTCGGCCTTCCTTATAGTCCAGCTCTTGCAGCCATACATTACTACGGGGAATACCATTGCTTTGACCATGCAGACTTTTGTTGGCAAGGTGATGTCTCTGCTTTTTATCATGCTGTTTAGGTTTGCCATCGCTTTCCTCCCAAGGAGCAGGCGTCTTTTAATTTCATGGCTGCAGTCACCATCTGCAGTGATCTGGGATCCTAGGAACGTGAAGTCTGTCACTACTTCTACGACTTCCCCTTCTATTTGCCAAGGAGTGATGGGGCCAGATGCCGTGATCTTAGTTTTTTTGATGTTGAGCTTCAAGCCCACTTTAGCGCTCTCCTCTTTCACCCTGAGCAAGAGGCTCTTTAGGTCCTCTTCACTTTCTGCCATCAGAGTGGTATCGTCTGCATATCTGAGGTTATTGATCTTTTCCCCAGCAATCTTAACTCCCGCTGCTCCATATGTTTATCTAATTCCCTCTTGAAACTGTCCATGTTTGTAGCTGCCACGACCTCCTGTGGCAGTGAATTCCATATGTTAATCACTCTTTGGGTGAAGAAGTACTTCCTTTTATCTGTTCTAACTCAACTGCTCAATGATTTCATGGAGTGCCCACGTGCTCTTGTATTGTGAGAAAGGGAGAAAAGTACTTCTTTCTCAACCTGCTCAATCCCACTCATAATCTTATAAACCTCGATCAGTTCTTGTACCGTCAGCTCCTCCATCTTCACCCAGCGGGCTTTGATTCACTGGAGTATTGTGAGTGGAAGGATTTCCACCTACAGAACATTTTCTCCTCTTCTCCTGCTGCCCCTTGATCTTCTACCCCAACTGCTGACCCTAGAGCACCGGGGACCCCCAAGGGCAGCCTTTCAGGGCAGGTCTTGTGCTATAGCAGAACCAGGGGCAGAGACGAAGTAGCTGTCCGTAGGCAGAAATCCTTCCATCTCTGGAAATGGTTTGGTGGATCCATCCCAATATCAGCTTAGTGGCTTAATATACGTGGCACCCCCTACTTGCTGGTATGATGGGAATCCAGTGCAGTGCCCACCTCTTTCTTTTCTATCTGGCTCAGGCCTTCAGAACAGCTGACAAAGTACTGCGGTGTCTTTTATGTCCTCTTGTGTTGCATTCGAGAGTGCCTTGGCCCTTTTTACCCGTAACCCAGACCAGTCCCCCGAACAGCTCACTGATTACTTGGCCTGCCGCACACAGTAGCAGAGGAGAAAGGGCTCAGTCGGAGCAGAAATTGCCCTTTTGGTGCTGCTGTAGCCGACATACAGGAGGCTCTGGAATAGCCTCCCTTGAGAGAGGAGAGGAATCCAGCCTGTCAGCGGTGGAGAAGGCCTGCAGATCTGAAATCTTACTGGCCCTGCTACCGAGAATGGCGTACTTTTGAAAGCTGGTTTTATTCTGCAGGCAGAGTGGGGTCAAATCCTTGATTGTGACATTATAAGCTACAGACTCTGGGGGTATAAAGCTCGTGTAGAACGTCCCATGTCCTTAAAAATGCTTTGGGCTGTCAAAATTAACTGTCTCATGGTTACCTTTGCAGCTCTTGGAAGCAGTCTGTTGCTCTTGGCAACAGCTTAGCCCGTGCAGGCGCCTTCGCACAGTGGCACGGACTTAAGCTTTGTTCTCCTTGGAGTTTTGGCTGTGACTTTCCTTTGCTGTCTAGCAGCTTTAACTGCACATTCTCTTTTACATAACAAACACTAAGCCCCGGTAGGAAAAAAAAGGTGTCTACAAAGTCGGTAGACATGTCCCCACCTCCCCTCGTTTTCACTTTAGATATTCGGGTAGGAGATATTTCTTGAGCCATCTTTTTTACCCAGCATTTAGGATTATGTGAACTGATAGCGCGGCTGGAAAGAAATCAGGTTGACTGTTGTGATTGCCTTTAAGCTTATTACATTGCGTAGGCTTAAGGAGAAAGGCTACAAGCGTATTGAAGATGGACTACGCTAAGTGGTCAGTCTCTTTAACGCTTGCCGTCCATTCAGCGCTCCCTCTAAGCTGTGGGTTCTTGTGAGCAAAAATTCTACTTTGTGAGCTACTGGCATTAAAGTTGTGAGCGAGCGATTTGGCTTCTGCATAAATTAGTTTGCTCTGGAGCCATCCTTCCTGAGCTGAGACAAAAATGTGTGAGCCAGAAGCTAAAAAAAACTGTGAGCTAGCTCACACTAACTCAGCTTAGAGGAAACACTGCTTCCATTCCTTTAAAAAAAACAACTGCATGTAGCTTAATACTCCTAGAAACCTGCTAGCCCACAACAGTTGTGTACACTGTAGAGCCCGTGCATGCCACACTTCTCGCTGGGTCTGCACTGACTTTCATAGTCTCACAGTGTTCGCTGTCACAACTGCGTCAAGTACACTGCAGTTCTGTCCATCCAAAAGCCTTGAATTCCTAATTCAGAACCGATGCTTTCTCCTACCTGCATGCTGCAACTTAAAAAATGATGGTGGCAGAAAGTTAACCACCAAGACTTTCTGAGCACGTTCCAGGGTACGCGCACACCTCACCAAGTTCTGTGGCTGCTTGAGAACGGAAGATCTACTCTGTTGATTCATTGGTATGCTGTGTTTCTCCCAAAGCCGCTTATTCAAATTCCCAGGCCAAATTAAACAATGTCATTTAAATAAAAGCATCCTGGACAGGTTACGTTTTACTAGGATGGCTGCCAGAAGCCCCTAGGCTGCAAGCAACGGAGGGAGAGCCCTTTGGTTTTTGCCCTTTGGCTGCACCCTGACCTTTCACCTGCAGGCAAGAAGGAGATAAACACACCTGAGACCTGGCATAGCAGGCGAGACGAATTCCCCTCCTTAGCTGTCTAAAACACTTCCGTGTTGTTGGGGGAGGATTAACGCCGTCTGTCAGGGAAGCCTGTCATCTATTAGCTGTCCTCTCACCGAAGAACCCTTCCTCGTACGCTTCCAAGAACCCGAGGATTCCTTGACCTGCAGTTTAATTATGACAAACCAGTGTTGTAATTACTTGAGCATTTGAAACTGTACTTATGTACCCGGAGATAGTTCCAGACAAAAGGTAGCCTAAAAGTGTCTGTAAGGTTTTCCAGTCCATCGCTAGAACGAGCCTTCAGCTTCCACCCGGTGGAAGGTTTCCTGAGAGCGCCCACCTTGTCTCGCTTCCATTACAACCATTTCAGCTGCCCGTCAAACGTATAGGCAGGTCAGCAGTTCTGACTATGTGCCATCACTGGACCCTGTCACTGTGCCTTACCTCCGGTTCGACAGTTTCTGTGCCACGCAACACAGTGTTCCCTCTAAGCTGAGTTAGTGTGAGCTAGCTCACAGTTTTTTAGCCTCCGGCTCACACATTTTCGTCTCGGCTCAGGAAGGATGGCTCCAGAACACATTCATTAATGCAGTAGCCAAATGACTCACTCACAGCTTTAATGCCAGTAGCTCACAAAGTAGATTTTTTGCTCACAAGACTCCACCGCTTAGAGGGAGCATTGACGCAACATAAGAAGAGCTAGAGGAGACCGAAGTTGCATCAAGTCCAGCATTCTTTTCACACAGTGGCCAACCAGCCACGTCTAGGGAGCGCCCCCAGAAGGAGGAGGACTGCGACAGCACCCCTCCCACCCATGCTCCACAGCAACGGATATCAAGAGGTATACTGCCTCTGGCACTGGAGGGAGTCGATCTCCATCATGAGTAGTAGCCATCGATAGCCCCATCCTCCATGAATTTGTCCCCTCTCCTTTGAAAGACTTCCAGGTTGGCGCCCATCCCTGCATCCCATGGCAGTGAGTTCTGCAATTTAGCTGTGCACTGTGTGAAGAAGGACCTCTTTTGGCTGTCCTGAACAGCTGTGTATGTCTCTGCTACGTTGCGCCTGGTGATGGTGGTTCTTGCTGGTTCATAGTATGGGCCGGCCGGTTGTACTAGTGCAGCATTCAGCCAGACTTATATTGGCAGAGTGATCCCTGTTGGAATGGTTCCAGGGCACTGTCCTTCGGCTCCGTTCAGGCCATTCTGTCGGCGTAGAATCCTTAAAGTCTTCTTAAATATCCAGAGAGATGCACACCTTGATCCACTTAGCAGCTAATTTTGGAGCCACCGTTTGTGTCCTCTTTGGGGTGCTGTTTACTTAGGTTGCCCAGAGGAATACGTGGCTAACACAGCTGTACTGTGTATTTTAAAATGCATTTCCTTCTCTCATTTAGCAGGCAATAGAAATTCCAGTTTGGTGTAGTGGTTAAGAGTGGCAGGACTCTAATCTGGAGATCTGGGTTTGATTCCACACTCCTCCACATGCAGCTGCTGGGTGACCTTGGGTCAGTCATGAGTTCTCTCAGAGCTATTCTCTCAAGAGCAGTTCTTACAGAGCTCTCTCAGCCCCACCTACCTCACAGGGTTTCTGTTGTGGGAAGAGAAAGGGAAAGGAGACTGTAAGCCACTCCAAGACTTTGAGTGAATGGCAGGGTACGAATCCAGTATCTTCTTCTCTTCTTCTACATTGTGCAAGACTTCACAATTGTTTAGGTTAACATGTAAAGCTGGGATGGTACACTGATTAGTGTCAGAGTAGGATCTGGCAGACCCGGGTTCAAGTCTCCACTCTGTGGAGGAAGCTTGTTAGATAACCTTGGGCCAGTCTTACATCCTCTCCCCCAACCTACCTTACAGGGCTGTTGTTGGAAAGATAAAATGGAGGAGGGGGAGGAGGACAATGTTGTAAGCTGTTTAGTGCTAAACAGCAGCGTGCAGGTGTCTAAACTGGTCAATCTGGTGGGGTACAGAAAGCTTGAACATTTTGTTTCCCAAGTTCAAGGTAAGCTTTCCAAAAAAATATATACCTTGGGGTGTCTGACTATTAATCCTGTTTAAATGGCGGAAACGCTGGGAGTCTAAAGCAACGGTGTTTTCTCTTTTCAGTGATGCTGCAGCCCTTTGATTACGACCCTAATGAGAAAAGTAAACATAAGTTCATGGTTCAGTCAATGTTTGCACCACCGGATACTTCAGACATGGAAGCAGTAGTGAGTATTGAAAAAAACGACTTGCGTCTTGAGTGGTGCACATCTGTAGGAATAGCCCTGTATTCATATGCCTTGTTAAAGGAAGAGAGGTTGTTAATGCCCCTTGCAGAAATATTTGGAGAATATTGGGGGCATTCCGTATGAATGAATAAAGGAGAGGTGGGGAATTGTGGGTGGGCGGTGTTCCCAGAAAACAAGAATCCAAATTCTTGGAGAGCCAGTTTGGTGTAGTGGTTAAGTGCACAGACTCTAATCTGGGAGAACCGGGTTTGATTCCCCACTCCTCCACTTGCACCTGGCTGGATGACCTTGGGCAAGCCACAGTTCTGATAAGAGCTGTTCTTGAAAAAAGAGCAGTTTCTGTCAAGAGCTCTCTCAGCCCCACCTACCTCACAGGGTGTCTGTTATGGGGAGGGGAAGGGAAAGGAGTTTATAAGTTGCTCTGAGACTCCTTCGGGTAGTGAAGGGTGGGGTATAAATCCACTCTTTTCTATTCTTCTCTTCTCCAAATGAGCTCTGGAAGTACCTTTGCATACTCTTCAGGATTTGCAGGAATCTTTATCTTGTTGTTGAGATGCTTGCCTAGCTACTTGGTGAAACAAGCAAAGTAAGACGAGACTGTGGATCTCTTCCAGAGGGTAACCACGTACTGCAGCCGGAAAAAAATTTCTTTTTAAACAATTAGTAGCCACCTGTCATCCTTACGGCGTTCCAGGCAGCTTACAATATAAGTATAAAATACATAAAACAGAGTACATTAAAATACATAAAGCTGCTTTAATAAAATTCAATCCTAAATAAAACCATCTTCAGCTGCCTCCTAAAGGCTGACAGTGAGGCGGGGGGGCCAGGTGCGCCCCCCGGGGAGGTTGTTCCATAATTGTGGGGCTGCCAGTGAAAAGACCCTCTCCCATGTACTTGCCGAACAAGTTTATTTGACTGATAGGACAGCCAGGAAGTCCCCTCTCCCTCTGACCTTAATTCCTGAGCAGGAACATACCGGCAAAGACCGTCCTTCAAATACTGCAGTTCCAAGCCATGCTGGGCTTTAATAGCAACAGGCTCGTGGTCTCTTGCATTAGTGTAGTATAAGCTTCTCTGCATCAGAGCCTACTGGCCATCTGATAATCCAACTTGTGGAAGCTTGTTCTGCAATAAGTTTGTCAAACTTCCATGGTGCCTCAAGAACTTCTGTTGCCGATATCTGAAGCAGTGATACGAGGCAATTAGAGGGGTTCGTGGAGGGTTAGATTACAGGGTTTATTCCCCTCTCTTTACCCTGACTTGGAGAGTGCAGGCTAGCCCGATCTCGTCAGATCTCAGAAGCTAAGCAGGGTCGGCCTTGGCTAGTATTTGGAAGGGCGACCTCCAAGGAATACCAGGGGAGAAACAAGGAGGCAGGCAATGGCGAAAGTCTCTTGTCTCAAATCAAGTCTAGCTCACCACCCAGCGGTGCACAGCACTAAAGGAGCTAGAACTTCTGGCTGCCAGACAGTCTAGAATCTCCTGACTGCTCTGCACACAATGCCACAAAATAATTAATTCCCCCTCTTTGTATAGTGTTAGTGCTTTGACCCAGTACTCCCACAGCCACAGCCCTCTTGCAGCATAATGTGTGAATGGAGCCGGCATGCGTTATCCCCTCCCAGGGAAAGGCTCATCAGAATATTCATACATTTGTTTGGCTGTGGACGCACTGGTGGATTGTTGCATCTGTTTCCTAGGGCTGGCTGTCATTCCTGTGGGAGCTCAGATTAATCTTAGTCTGGCTACAAGGTCAATAGCTGTTTTGCAGCACAAATCACGGGAATTGGTTGTATAACAGCATGTGGCCGCCTTTGATGCTGTCTTATTTCATGGAAACATCAGTATCAAAAGCAGTGTTTTTACCCTTTATTTGTTATGGCATCTGGCCTTAGTGACGAACTTTGGCTGTTGCAATAAAGTAATCTACGTTTTTTCCCAAAGGAATCTTGTATCTGTGGCTTGCAATAAACGAGACAGCTGCTGTCTTTCTGAAGAAGTCTCCTGCACACACAGTTCGTGCTTGAAATTCCCAAGTTTAATTGCAGGCTTCTTATGGGGGAAGTAAATGGCTTGTTCTGGGGCAGGCCGGAGGCGGGGGGGGGGGTTTGATACTCATGCTTGCCACTTGCATTTGTAAAACGTTTCACCCTCTGCTCTTCTGTTTACCGTGTCAGAATTGCTGCCGGGGCACATTGCTTTGTGGCCCACGGCCGGGCACGATGGGTGGAACAAGTTGGCCTGGTTTATGGCAGTTTTGCTGCATTTTTTCTCCTCCGCAGACTCCACCTTATGGGAATTAGAGTGTTATGTAAACAGAACTAACCAGGACAACTTGTCCTACCACGTCCGGCTGTGTTGCGGAGGGCAGTGTGTGAATGCGCCCTAAGAATGTGAATAGTTTGCTAAGAGCCCTGTTCTTACTACTGCCTGAATTGTCTGAGGCCCTTCGGAATTGTGCACAGTTATTCAGACTTGAGTTTGCCCATTTTTTTTAAGCTTCAGGGCCCGGCAAGTGAAAAAGTCGCCTCAGACAGATAAAAGTAAAGTAAAGGTAAAGGTTCCCTCGCTCGAAAGCCAGTCGAATCCGACTCTAGGGTTGCGGTGCTCATCTCCGTTTCCAAGCCAAAGAGCCAGCGCTGTCCAGAGACGTTTCCGTGGTCATGTGGCCGGCATGACTAAACACCAAGGCGCACAGAATCCTTCATTTAAATCTGAATAACAGAGGAAGCCAATTAAAGTGGAATGTTTAAATGGGAAGGCTTCGCCTTGTTTCAGAGAGATGCCAGGGTTCATGGGACTCCGGGCCCCAATTCATCGCTGGTCTTGTGTAACCTTCCTTGTAGTGAATCCTCCCTCTCTTATGACCGCTTTTTAATTTTGTGTCTTTTAGTGGAAAGAAGCAAAGCCAGAAGAACTCATGGATTCAAAACTTAGATGTGTGTTTGAGCTGCCTGCAGAAAATGATAAACCTGTGAGTTCTGATTGAATTTTACTTCACAGCACAGCACGGTTGTTCACAAACGAGGTTGTTGTCCGGTCTCTGCAAACCCCGGACTTGGTTAGCTGAAACATCCATTGCCCACACATCAGCCTGTGCTTAAATGAAGACCCTTAAATGCAACTTGCTGTCCCTTGGGTCTGTTAGAGAGTGTTTTTTGCAGAGGGGGTAACTTTGTCTTTTGAGGAAAGGCCGGTGAGTCTGGGATCTGATTAGGAAAAAAAGGTGGCTAAGGGGAGACATGATAAGAGACTTATAAAACTGTGCCGGGGTGGAGGACGCTTTTCTCCCTCTCCGTTAATACTAGAACTTAGGAGCACCCAATGAAATTGTTAGCAAATTTGCTAAGGACAGATCAAGGGAAATACTGATTAATGGGTAGTTCAGTGCCAGTGGAGGGAGGTAATGTTGACCTCGAGCATAAAATAGCAATTCAGGTAGTGAAGAGTGGGGTATAAAATCAACTCCTTCTTAAAGGGGGATGGACAGATTTATGGACAAGAGGTCTATCAGTGGCTACTGGCCATGGTGACTATGGGGGGCCTCTACATTCAGAGGCACTAAACCTCTGAATCGCAGTGTCTTGACCAATGCTCCCTCTAAGCTGTGGAGTCCTGTGAGCAAAAATTCTACTTTGTGAGCTACTGGCGTTAAAGGTGTGACCGAGCGATTTGGCTACTGTATAAATTAGTCTGCTCTGGAGCCCTCCTTCCTGAGCTAAGACAAAAATGTATGAGCCAGAGGCTAAAAAACTGAGATAGCTCACACTAACTCAGCTTAGAGGGAACACTGGTCATGACTCCAGCGGGTCGCCACCTTCAACCGCCACCACTCTGGAATTAAGGTCCCTTGAGAAGGCCCAGAGTACCCTCCCAAGCCCTTCCAAAATGCCCCTTTTCAAGCCGAGAACCATAGGCACGATGACCAGGCAGAGAACATAAAACAAATGGTTTATTAACACAGTATTGGGGCAAGGTGCTTTAAAAGATATAACAATGTTTAAAGGCAAAAATAAACAAATCTAACGTGACAACCTGGTTCCCTTATGGGTTACTATTACAAGGCCTCCTGCCTTTTATACCAGGACTGTCCCTGTACTCACTCTGTCCTTTTTTCTCTCAGACCAGCCTGTTCCCTCAGTGTAACTCTGTGAGAGGGAAGACAGCAGAGAAACAAGAACGCAGTTGTACAGTTCAAACAGCTTAAGAGACAATCTCCTCACACAATCTTTGGAAACTGATTGGCTGTAACCCTCTCTAAGCATTGCGGGGATTGTAGGCTGTTTGCTTTATACTCCCACACAGGAGCCTCCTAGAGCCTAGGCCTCTAGGCCCTATCTCAGTCCTGCACAGATCATGACACCCAGAGTCAGGAGGCAACACTGGGTGAAGGCCTCACCCTCTGTGCTCAGTTGTTGGTCCCTCCAGAGGAACTGGTTGGCCACTGTGTGAGACAGGATGCTGGACTAGTCTGACCCAGTAGGGCTGCTGCTACTACTACTACTACTACTAATAATAATTTATTTCTATCCTGCTCCATTTCTCACAAGCAGGATTTAAGGTAGTGTGCAACATGTATATACATCAGTACACAAAGTAAAATACATAAAATAAATCTACATCAATACATAATAAAGTGCACACAATACAATTAAGCTCCAGTAGTCAACAATTTTATCTACTGCTAGATGGTGTCACGGATAGCTGGGGTGGTTGGCATGCATTCCATATTCCACCCATGTGGAGGATCTTAACCAGGAGAGAATAGAGAACAGAAGGGAGGAGGTGAAACCCGGGAAGCCCTGATCTCTCTGGCTGTTGCTGTCCTCATATGCCCAGCGGAATATCTCAGTCTTACAGGCCCTGTGGAACTGAGCTAAGTCCTGCAGGGCCCGGATCTTACTAAGCAGAGAATTCTACCAGGCTTAGGCCAGGGCCTTTTGGTCGAGGACAGCCAGACCGTTTTGGGAGCAGGGACTACCAACAAGTTGGTACCTATTGAGTGTAATATAGGAAGAGGCGGTCACTGATGGTTCTTATGTCTATCAGTGGCTATTAGCCTCTGAATCCCACTGCTGGGAGACAACATCAGGGGAGGCCTTGGCCTTTATGCGGTTTGTTTGGCCTTCCACACCATCTGGTTGGTCGTTATGTGAAATATAATGGACCACCAGCCTGATCCCGCAGGGTCAACTTTTGTTTAGTCTCTTAAAGACTAAAAATGCAGAAATAATTTGGGTAGTAGCAAAGACAGTTGGTAGCTGGTGCTGCTTTTGTCCGTGGGTGGTGTTTGATTTTCAGAAGGGTACTGCTTCAGAATAGTTTCAGAACTATGAAGTCTGGCCTTGCATGCTGTGTTTATAGAACTCTGAGAGAAGCTGAACACTGCAGTCTGTATCTGTTACATGTTCAGCATATTTTGCATCATTTCTCATAATTTTATCACCAGAACCTTATTCATCCACTGTTTAGGCTTCTGAGATTTCCCCCAGGTGTTGATGGACACATGTTCAAACTTGCTTGCTTTATTTTTATTTAATTTATTTAATTCTTTAATTACTTAATTTATACTCTGCATTCCTTGCAAACATCAAGGTGGATTGCATAACTTTTTAAATGCAATAAATAAAAAGACCTCAGGGTCGTTTATAGCAGAATAAGACATTGAAAGATCAGGAAAGCAATAAAAGTCAGTTTAACAAGAGGACCGATCCCCATGTCACCGTGTTGCTCATTAGTCAAAGGCTCTCTGCAAAGGGCAGGTCTTTAAATGCATCCCAAAAGCCTTTAGGGAAGCAGGAATCCCTCCCTCTTATGGGGGGGGTTGTTAAGGGGTCAGCATCCCCCCAAAAGCACCCCCCCGGGTTCCCTCTAACCAAACCTCTCCTAAAGCTACTTTCCTGAAGTTCTTGTGGGCTGTAGCAAGTTCTTGCTTCCTTTAGCCTTTGTTCTTGCTTTCTTTAGCCTTTGTTGATATCCCTTGTCGTGACTCAGTTTCGATGTCAGACAGGAATAGAGCATTCCAGAAGTGCCAAAGGAAGGGCGTGTAGAGACACCTCCAGAGATTTTTATGCAGAAGGAATTCTATGCCCAAATATCTCCCACTCAGGGGACGGGTGTGATTAAAGCCCACACAAGCTTGCTTTTCAAAACTACCTTGAAGAACGGTTCCTCCCTTGGTGTTTGTTTCTTCCTGTACTTGTGAAACAAAAGAATGGTTGATGACATTGGCTCAGGCAAAAAGGTTCTAGGACACGATCACAAGGCAGCGAGCCAAGTTTCAGCCAAGTATTTAGGCCTTATCGGAGTGATCATAGGATGCTTGGAGATTACTTGTGGTTAACCCTGAGCATCTTGCAGATTGAGGAGTGGCTTGTCATGCGGTGGTCTTCCCACCACGCTGTGGGGGCCACAGGAAGAGCCAACGAGAGACTGCAAGGTCAGCTCTCGCCTCATACCTGGCAGCTGCAGTGGAGGTGGAACCATCGGCATTTGAAATCGGTCTAAATTATTTTTTCTACTGGAAGAGGTACAGCTGTTCTTTCACAGTGTCTTGGGCTGCAAGTGACAGTATTTGAAGCTGTGTTTGCACTCTGGGAACTTGGTCCCTATGAGCTATGGGGACCTTTTTAAAATCAGGATGTTTTGAAAGGATTCTTATGGTTTCAGCAAGGAATCTTTTTTAATCCAGTGGAGGAAGGTTTTTCCTGACTGCGTTGGATTAAGCAGCATTCTTAAATAACTCTCTCTTCCCCCCTCTTTTTTTGTCTCAACAGCACGATGTAGAAATTAATAAAATTATATCCACAGCTGCAACAAAGACAGAATCTTCTGTAATGTCTAAATCGTTAAGTTCTTCTTTGGATGACGCTGAAGTTAAGAAAGTAATGGAAGAATGTAAGAGGCTGCAGTTAGAAGTTCAGAGGTTACGGGAGGAGAACAAACAATTTAAGGTAATCATTGTCTCTCCGCTGCATTTCCTTTCTGGAGACAAATGTGTTCTTGCCTAAGTTGCTGGTGGGGAATGTGTTTGTGTTAGCCCAGGATATGAAAATGTAATTGGGAGTAAGCCCATTTTAGGGGCTTAATGAGCACCACAGAGATAAGAAGTTAGATTCCTAGCCAGTGCCATGATAGCCCACGTTGGAGCCAGGCGCATGGGGGTCAATGTGGCAAAGTGTTTCGAGTGTTGGACTAGGATCTGAACACATGAAGCTGCCTTGTACTGAATTGGACCATTGATCCATCAAGATTGGTATTGTCTGCTCAGACAGGCAGCAGCTTTCCCGGATCTCAGGCAGAGGTCTTTTCCTATCACCTACCCCCTGAGCCTTTTAACTGGAGATGCAGGGGATTGAACCTGGGACCTTCTTCATCCCAAGCAGATGCTCTGCCACTCAGCCACAGCCCTTCTGTAAAAGAAGAGGAGGAGGAGATTGGATTTATACTCTGCCCTTCACTCAGAGTCTCGGAGCAGCTTACAAACTCCTTTCCCTTCCCCTCCCCACAACAGGCACCCTGTGAAGGTAGGTGGGGCTCAGAGAGCTCTGACAGAAACTGCTCTTTCAGGAACAGCTCTGAGAAAACTATGGCTTGTCTTAGGTCATCCAGCAGCTGCAAGTGGAGGAGTGGGGAATCAAACCCGGTTCTCCCAGATTAGGGTCCGTGCACTTCACCACTACACCAAACTGGCTCTACACCAAACTGAAAGCCCTTCCCACTCTTAGAGCCAGTTTGGTGCAGTGATTAAGAGTGGCAGACTCTAATCTGGAGAACCAGGTTTGATTCCTCATTCCTTTACATGCAGCCAGCTGGGTGACCTTTGGCCAGTCACAGTTCCCTCAGAGCCGTTCTCTCAAGGGCGGTTCTCAGTCAGAGCTCTCTCAGCCCCACCCACCTCACAGGGTACCTGTTGTGGGGAGGGGAAGGGGATTGTAAGCTGCTCTGAGACTCCCAAGTGAAGGGCGGGGTGTACATCCAATCTTCTCCTCTTCTGCCACAGAAGTTAGCTGGGTCTCCTGGGACAGTCACATGCTGTCGGCCTAACCTACCTCACAGGGTTATTTGTGAGGATAAAGTGGAAGAGAGCAGAATGATGTAAGCCGCTTTGGGGTCCCCATTGGGAAGCAGGATGAGGTATAAGTGAAGTAACTGACAAACCACCCAGTCTCTGCTTTTGCTGCCATTGCGAAGGAGGAGGGTCTTAGCACTAGACTGCTTAACTGTGGTCAGAAACAGGTGGTGGTGTTATGTGACTCTCCCCCTCCCCCCAATCCCTTCCATCTAAGGCAGAGATGTCCCAGCAGCCTAAACACGACGTGTGCTGCATCTGCTTCAATATCAGTATAGATGTTCAAGATGAGTAGGGTTTCCACAACCCAGAATCAGAAACCACCTTGGAAACCATGGCCGCTGATCTCTGGGGAAGTGGGGTATGCGGCTAGGTCTGTGTTTCATGTCAGTGTTGCCTTGCACCCAGTGGAAGAAAAGAGAAGAGATTGGATTTATACCCCGCCCTTCACTCGGAGTCTCAGAGCAGTTTACAATCTCCTTGCCCTTCCCCTCCCCAAAACAGACATCCTGTGAAGTGGGTGGGGCTGAGAGAGCTCTTTTGAGGACTGCTCTTGAGAGAAATGCTCTGAGAAAACTCATGAATGACCCAAGGTCACACCAGCAGCTGTGTGTGGAGGAGTGGGGAATCAAACCCGGTTCTCCCAGATTAGAGTCCATGTTCTTAACCGCTACAACAAACTATGCCAAAGGAGCTTGGTAAGGGGACAAAGGATGGCCATTCCCAATTATGGGTTACTCTTTCCCAAGTACTTAAGCACCTGAACCTGCCCAAAGAAGAAGAAGAGATTGGATTTATACCCTGCCCTTCACCCAGAGTCTCAGAGCAGCTTACACCCTTCCCCTCCCCACAACAGACACCCTCTGAGGGTAGGTGGGGCTGAGAGAGCTCTGAGAGAAACTGCTCTTTTTCAAGAACAGCTCTGACAGAACTATAGCTTGCCCAAGGTCATCCAGCAGCTGTGTGTGGAGGAGTGGGGAATCCAACCCAGTTCTCCGAGATTAGAGTCTGCACACTTAACCACTACAGCAGCCTAAGATTTTAAATAAGCCCCTAGGCTCATGTGAAATGTCTCTAAGCGTTTCTCTCGTCGTTTCTTTGCTGCAGGAAGAAGATGGACTGCGGATGAGGAAGGCACCCCAGACAAACCACCCAGTCTCTACTTCTGCTGCCGTTGCAAAGGAGGAGGGTCTCAGCACTAGACTACTCGCCCTGGTGGTCCTGTTCTTTATTGTTGGCGTAATTATAGGGAAGATCGCCTTGTAGAGGCAGCATGCTGGAGGATTGTAAATCGGATTGAGGGATCTGCCATATCATTGGATTAAATTTATTCATAACAAATGTTTAAAAAAAAAAATGTACGACATCTCACAGGTCTTGCCTTTTAAATTTTTACCCCCCTTGCACAAATATAACATTTAACATAACATAATCTTCTAGAAAGTTTAAGATGCACAAAGGAGTAAGCGGGAGAAGAAAGGAGTGGCGCGCAATGAGGAAAGAGAATCATGAATTTAACACTATAACGGTGCGTTTGTTTGGAAGGGAAAGGAAAAGTCACTTTAAACATTTTTCGGGCCTTGGTTCATATTACTGGACTTCTCTTCTTGTGGAGGGTTGGGGGGAGGGGGAGAGATTTCTCTGAGGGAGCTAGTCCGGTTTTTTTTTTGGCTACCCAAGGGCTGGCTTAAACAGGAATGGTGGTTGGCTTTCTGTAAAATATATTAACCTCTCCCCCCTCCCGCCCCCCGGCTGCCATTCCTCCACATATGTTTAACAGTTCTGTCAAGTGGGTGTGACTCTGAACTCAGAATCCTGTCTGCCGTGTGACTCCCCGAGCAGCTCTTTTTAAGATTCCCTCCCCCAGACAGGCAGCGTGGCCTCGGTCTCTCCGAGTCCTGTCTTGTCCGCAGGAACTGAGGTCCGCAGAGAATCGGAACTCCGGGAGAAAGAGAGGAGGGCTCAGAGCAGGTTCGCCCCTCCCAGAGAACGTCGACGGCACCAGAGCCACGGAACTGATGCTCGGTCTGGCAGTCGGTCCCGGTGGCGGGCAGGATAGATGCCGACAGAAGGTCCCAGAAGCTGGCAGTGGGTAGAGCAGAATGGAGACAGGGAGGGGCCCTTGATTTGTGTGCCTCTCCTTCTCCGTGAGGCTCCTGTCGAGGAAGAATCGATAGTCAGCGGTGGCTTTGGGCTTGACATCCCGGGGTTACCTTCCTAGCCTTTGCTTAGAGGCCCAGAGTGCTCCTGTTCTCGCTGGGGAAGGTGGCTCCTGATTTTTAAATCCGGTTTTGTGGTTTCTGTTTAACTAGATTTTTTTTTTTTTGGTCGGATATTGGAACGGCGTGGGCCATTGCATTGTGCGCTCTGGGAAAACCCCCCCCCCCTTTACTGTTAGTCCAGTCAGATAAAATCGCTTCCTCCTGCCTGTCCGTCCGTCCGTGTCCCACTTGGGAATGGCATCGTGTTAATGGGGACCATATGCTTCTGCCCCCTCGTCCATCACATCTTTTTATTTTATTATTTTGTACCCTCTTCCTTGTTGCGTTTGTGGAAGACTTCCCCGCTTCTTTCACCCTACAGCAAATTCCCACGTGCTCACCCACACATCGCAGTGTGTGTGTGTGTGTGTGAGCGCATGCTTCTGGGATGTCTCTCGTATAATCTTCCCTCTCTAGCCACTACATTCTCAAGAAACTTCTAGAGAGAAGGAGGGATTTGGGGATTCAGTCTTGTGGTGGGGACGGGTCTCCACGGTGTCCACTCGTAGCAGGTCTTCCTTCAGGGCCCGCGGCCTTCTCCGTTTCTCCCCAGCGGTTCCTCTCGCTGGCCAGCTGCAAAGAGAAGTCGCCCCCCCTTTCCCCTCAGCCGCTTAAGTGTTGGTTTTGAATAGCGCTCCCGATATGGAGGCCATCTCTCTCTGACTGAGACCTGCACCGGTGGCTAAGGAAATGACCTTGGCGGCACTCCTGGTCCTAAGCTAATAACTTCACTGCCCTGTGTGTGGGAAAAGGGGAGAGGATGAGTAGGTTTAGGCCTGCAGCATTAGGATCTCTCTCACTGTGTCTCCATTTTAATTCGATTCTGGACACTTAAGCAGTGAACGGCTTTCAGCTGACTCCGGCTGTATCAAGAGGCGACTCCGAACTGTCCCCTGCTTTAGCCGGGGGGAGGGGGTGCAGATTGAGCATCGCTGCCTTGTTATTCAAGAGGGACCAATTCCAGTTGCTGTTGGTTGGTGTAGCAGAGTTAAAAACTCTTCGTAGTCAGAACAATTGTTTAATGCCTATTTAACTTATTTAATGTATCTCATCTCATGTTTTCCTTGTCGCCGCAGACATTTGACTACTGCTATATAAATGGTTAAGGGAGAGAGAAGGGGGGGAAGGGGCACCTGTTTGAAGCTGGTGGGTAGAACTAATTTTATTTTTTATTTCTGTTGCTGTAGTGATGATGGATTCTTCGGCCTCCTAATGCTTTGGGCACCACAATTGTCAGTTTTGATCATCTAAACATTGGGGAAAACAGCGGTCAGGAAACTGTTTTTTTTTCTGTTTTGTATATAAAATAAGTCTATGTAGGGGACAAAATAGTAGGAATTAGTTCTATGCTGTTCAAAAGAAAAAAAAAGACCAATCCTGTTTGACTATGTAGCATCTTACAAAAAAATCAAATAAATCTCCCCCCAAATTATTGGAATTTTTGTCTCTGTGTTATTACTCAAGTCTTTTGCTTCACTTTCCAAAACAGAATTGCCACTAAGAAGAAATGTCAGCCAGCTTTTTTAAGATTTTATTTTTCCAATACATCTTTTTTCATTTTCAGAAGGGGATGAGATATGCCAAGATACCCATACAGTGCAGCAGTTTTCAGCTTTAAAAAAAACACTGGTATATTTGCAGTCCTGATTATGAAGTCATTTATACTGTTAAGTTCTGTAAATATGCCAGCTAATACAGTTGTATATGTCACCTAAGTTATAAATGGTGCGTTTTATTTTTGAAGCAACAAAATAGGTTTAGGCTTGATGGGAAAGTAAGCATTGCATCTATTTCAATTTCCTCCCAAGGTTCCGTTTTTCCCAGAACAAGGTTTTTTCCCCGTGGCTTTGAAATTTCTGGAGATTTTGCATCTGTACATCTGTTAGCAATTCGTCTGACTTGACTTTAGTCTCTGGTACACTGCATGAAGCAGCTAACACCAGCCAAGAAGACTTGCGAGCCCACAGGTTGTTGAGAACATCAGAATGCTCAAACCCTGGTTTTGAGGGTTGCTTCCATATTCGAAGTTCAAACAGCAACTTGAAGCCGGTTTGCATACCACACTTTGAACAAACTGGTTGGCCAGTCAACACATCTACATCCTCAAACCTCTTATTTGGAAAAGCTTCTGTGGATGGCATGTGAGGAGTAAAGAAACAGTTCTGTTTGCTCAAGTCACAGTTTGTCTTGTATATCTGAAACAACGACAAAAAAAATGGGGTTGGATCCAACCAGGTTTTCTTGCTGGTAGAAAAGAGAAAGGGATCACCTTTGACCACCAAAAGGCAATGGGGCCTGCTGGGATAAAAACCATGCAGAACAGGGGCTATAGTAAGGAGGATTGGGTGGCTTGAGAAGGGAACTTTCGTAAGCATCCTATAAGGAGTTGTTGTTGCCCATTCTAGTTGTCTCAGCTCCCGTTTCATCCTCCTCTTCTCCATGGTACATCATGAGGGCTAGTTTGGTACGGGGGCGGAGAGGACATCAGGGAGCTATTTCGTCGATGGCTTCAGAGAGCTGGCGCTTCCAGTCCTCTATCAGCTCATCTAACAAGTCACCGGAGGGCATTGGATCCCACAGAGCATTCTGGAACCCAGCTGGGTCCATAGGTCTCTGCAGGCAAGCATAAATCAGCTCATCACCTATGCGACAGCATTCTAATGAATCAGAAAACCAGTCCATCAAAGTCAGTATTGTCTACTCAGACTGGCAGTGGCTCTCCAGGGTCTCAGGTGGAGGTCTTTCACATCACCTACTGCCAGATCCTCACTGGAGATGCCAGGGATTGAAGTGCCAAGAAAGATGCTCCGCCACTGAGCCGTAGTCCCTGGGATGGTGGGTAGGTGTGGCATTGGGATCCTTTTCATTACTCCGAAGTAACTCATTAAATAAAAGATTGGCAGCCACCTTTTTAAGTGGTTGCTTTTCCCTTCTCATATGACCCTGTGATGGCCGTTCTTCACCCTGTCAAGGAAAGTGACTCATAAATACAACTTCCCTGATTGAAAACTGGGAAGTATGTCAAGACACACGGGGAGCAAATCTTAAATAGATGAGCTGTTGAGACATGCTTTAGGGTGTTATCAGGACTGTGTGGACTGCCGCCCCCCCATTTTAATTAAGCAATGCCATAAATGCAAACTACTGTTTTTTATAAATCTCTGAGAGAGCATCCAGCGTGGGTAGAGCAGTGGCATGCAGGCATGGCATTTAATCTTACAACAAACAGCCAATCCATGACAATTCCCTAGGGGTGGTGTCACGTGAAGTGGCCCGCGATGTCTTTATTTAATAGCATGTGTGAATTCCAACCGAGCACTTGCATGTATCCTGACACGACATCTGAATAAAGGCCTTAAGTATTAATCTGATGAGCACTGATCCGAGGAGGGCAGATGGAACTGCAAAAGCAGGGAGACGCTCGCTGGGATGCTTTGAAGTAGAGCCAGTCTCCTCCGATGTGCCAACGGCGCTTCCCGCGAGCGCTTTCAGGCTTTCCAACAGAGTATCATTCCCTCAGAGCTTTGCAAGAACTGCTGATAACAGGCACAGTGCTTTAGAGTTTGGATCGTACCACCGTGCTCCTCTTGCTCTTTCTCTCTGGTTGCTGCCCTCCGCTGCAGAGGTTGCTTCCTCTACCGCTAGCCTTTTCGCTTACGCAAGACCAGTGTTTCTCAAGGAGGCCTCGCACAAAGAGAGGAGGCGGAGGTAGCAAGTTGCACAGTAGAAGACAGCTGCTGCGGTGGCTGGAGAGAAGTATGACTGGAACGATGTCATAGGATCCAAGCCTTAAATAGGTATTCTGTGCAGTCTGATTCATTATGCTGCATTGTTTCCTGGACATACCCCCACCTTCCTGAGTAGATATAAATTACCTGCCTACCATTTTTCTTCTCACCTTGACCCAGAGAGTACTCCATCTTTCTGTGTTACACCTCTGAGGATGCCAGTCACAGCTACTGGAGAAACGTCAGGTCCTACAATGCCAAGACCACGGCCAGACAACCCGGAAAATCTACAGCAGCAAATCCTGGAATTCCTTTGGTGGTCTCCCATCCCAGTACTAACCAGTGCCAACCCTGCTTAGTTTCTGAGGAACTCAGGCTAGCCTGGGCCATCTAGGTTAGGACAGCACTCATTTTAGCCCAGTATTATCGTTCCTAGTGAAATAGGTATCAATCAGTTTTCTCAGTGCTTAGTTCTTGTGACCCTTTCTTACACACACCCAGGGAAATGCTGATCACCACTTTGGGTTCAGGAAGCACTGTGCAGGGGGCTGGACTAGATGACCCTGGAGGTCGCTTCCAACTCTATGATTCTATGATGGTTGTTTTTGAGTAAACTGCCTTCTAAAACTTAAATCTAAAAATCACTTCCTGCTTTAAAACCCAGGATGTAACAAACAAAAACTAAAATAAATGAAAATAACCCAGCGGGGTTTTTTTTGTTACTTTCTCAGAATGAGATTGTGCCATTTCCCAGTAGCAAGAAATAAGGCCTTTTCTATCCAGCCCAGAAACAGCAAGAGTCCAACAGCACGATTTGTGGCGGGGTATGAGCTTTTGTCAGTCACTGCTCACTTCCTTTGAATAAGCGAGCAGTGACTCATGAAAGCTCATGTTGTTGTTGTTAAGTTGCACAGTCGAGTGTGACCCCATGGACCACATCACGCCAGGCCCTTCTGTCTTCCGTCGTGCTCCGGAGTTTGCTTAATTTGCCTCGATGACACTGTCTAACCATCTCATCCTTTGCCGTCCCCTTCTTCTTTGACCTTCAATCTTTCCCAGCATCAAGGTCTTCTCCAGTGAGGGCTCCCTTCTCATTTGCTGGCCAAAGTATTTGAGCTTCAGCTTCAGGATCTGGCCTTCCAGGGAACAGTCAGGGTTGATTTCTTTTAGGCTTGACTGATTAGATCTCCTTGCAGTCCAAGGGAATCTCAAGAGTCTTCTCCAGCACCATAACTCAAAAGCATCTATTCTTCGGTGCTTGGCCTTCCTTATGGTCCAACTCTTGCAGCCATACAGTACTACTGGGAATACCATTGCTTTGACCATATGGACTTTTGTTGGCAGGGTGATGTCTCTACTTTTTATTATGCTGTCTAGGTTTGCCATAGCTTTCCTCCCAAGAAGCAGGTGTCATTTAATTTCATGGCTGCAGTCACCGTCTGCAGTGATCTTGGATCCCAGGAACATGAATTCTGTCACTGCTTCCATGACTTCCCCTTCTATTTGCCAAGGACTGATGGGGCTGGATGATCTTTGTTTTTTTTTGATGTTGAGTTTCAAGCTAACCTTTGCGCTCTCTTTTTATTCTTAGCAAGACGCTCTTTAGGTCCTCTTCACTTTCTGCCACTAGAGTGGTATCGTCTGCATATCTGAGGTTGTTGATGTTTTTCCCAGCAATCTTAATTCCGGCTCATACCCTTCTTCAAATTTTGTTAGTTTTTCAGGTACTACTGGACCTTATTCTTTTCTGCTACTACAAATATGGCTACCCATCTTTTCCTATCCAGTGAGTGCGTGATGCTCAGTTTGTTCTACATAGGGTGACTTATCCTAAGGCCTGCTTTTGGGGGTTTTTTTTGCTTCAGACAAACTGCTGACTGGTTCCTTGACCACCTTCTGTTTCAGAAAGGAAAGTGAAAGAAGCAAAAAAGAATGTGCACATTTATTTCAGGCAGGATAAATGGTGGTGGCAGAAAACGCTGTCATGTTGCAGCCCATTTGTGGTGACCAGTGTTCATAAGAACATAAGAGAAGCCAATGTTGAATCAGGCTAATGGCCCATCTAGTCCAACACTCTGTCACACAGTGGCCAAAAATACCAGGTGTCATCAGGAGGTCCAGCAGTGGGGCCAGGACAATAGAAGCCCTCCCACTGCTGCCCCCTCCAGCAACAAGAATAGAGTGCATCACCTGCCCCAGACTGAGAGTTCCCATCTATACCCTGTGGCTAATAGCCACTGATGGACTTCTGCCCCATATGTTTATCTAATTCCCTCTTGAAACTGTCCATGCTTGTAGCTGCCACCACCTCCTGTGGCAGTGAGTTCCATGTGTTAATCACTCTTTGAGTGAAGAAGTACTTCCTTTTATCTGTTCTAACCCGACTGCTCAGCAATTTGATGGAGTGCCCACGAGTTCTTGTATTGTGAGAAAGGGAGAAAAGTACTTCTTTCTCAACCTGCTCAATCCCATTCATAATCTTATAAACCTCGATCATGTCACCCCTCAGCCATCGTTTCCTCTGCACTGAGTTAGTGTGAGCTAGCTCACAGCTTTTTAGCCTCTGGCTCACGCATTTTTATCTTCGCTCAGGAAGGATGGCTCCAGAGCCAACTAATTTATGCAGTTGCCAAATTGCTCGCTTACAACTTTAATGCCAGTAGCTCACAAAGTAGAATTTTGCTCACAAGACTCCACAGCTTAGAGGGAGCATTGGTGGTGACCCCAGAAGCATTCAGAGGTGGTTTGGCATTGCCTGCCTCTGCATCACAACCTTAGGTGCCCTTGTTGGTCCCCCATCCAAATACTAACTCGGGCTGATCCTGTTTCACTTCCGAGTCCTGATGAGATCGAACTAGCCTGGGCCCATCTGGTCAAGGCATGTCTGAGTTGGTGGGAGTTGAAAGTGCTCTCAAGTTGCAGCTGACTTAGGGGGTTTTCAAGGCAAGAGAGGAACGGAGGTGATTACCCATTGCCTGCCTCTGTGTCACGACCCTGGACTTCACTGGCGGTCTCCCATCCAAGTACTAACCAGGGCTGACTGCTTATCTTCTGAGAGCTGACGAGATTGTTCTACCCTTGGCTATTCAGTTCAGGGCACAGTTATAAATACCAAGAGGGAATCACTTGCCTCTGGGTGTCCATATACAAGCTCAGCCTCAACAACACCCAGTTTCTTGTTTCTGTTGACGTTAGAGTGGCTGTGGCACGTCCTTTTCCCAAAACCCTGGCTGCTGATTTGCTTAAGTGTTTCATGTGGACTTAAAAGAACTGAGGATTCTCTACTGAGCATTGTGTCTGGTTGCATGGAAGCAGGTTATCCTGACGCACAGAGGCCACTGCAGGGAGGGTACCCAACCGGGTAACCTGTTTCTCCTCCACCTTATCTTGCATGGGCTCTGTACTGGAGGTGTGGGCTACATAATAGGAAGCGGCTCTGAATCCATGCGTGGATTAGCAATTGGTTCCGCTTCATTACTGTATCTGAATTCTGAAGCAAGCATCAAGTGGATAGATGCTGTTGAATCTACCTTCCTCTGAAAGGCCAAAATTGAGGAAATGCTTCATTCCCTCTCCCCACTGGTTTAAAAACTGGCATAGGGCCTCGTTATCTCAGAATGGCTGTGTCCTGTCACATCTGATAAGTGTCCTTTGAATCTTTAAACAGAATCTGCTCCACAAAACAGTGCCATTCCATCCTTTTTGCAAGGGATCGGTGGAGTAGGGTAGCTAAGAACACTGAGAAATTAATTGGAAATGGTGCTCCCTCCCCAATTTCATCCACTCTCTGGGTCAGACCAGTGCTTCATTTCGCCTACTTTGGCTCAGGCCAAAGATTTTCCTAGTAATTCTCCCCTGAGCTTTCAGGGGGCAACAGCCCCTCAGTTGATTTCAAGCATCTCAGGCTGGTTTCCAAGTTGACAGTGGGAGGCCTGTCTAAATCAGGCCCCCTCCCCTTGCTGGATCTGTGGGCACTGTTGGGATTTTGAGGACAGGTAGTGGAGCACTACTCAAAATGGCTGCCAATGGACTCCAGGGGCCAATCACAAAATGGTGGAAGGATTCAAGTCAAGTGATTTCTCTATAACAAAGGCAGCTGTTTCTGAATGAGTATTCCCTGCAAACATAAGGATGATGCTTCCTAGACTCTTCTGAACCACATTCTTCTAATTCAGTAAGACGGAAGAAAGCCAGGTTTGGCACTTTTCTCTGTGTAAGAAGTGAGTGTCATGGTACCTGTGGACAGGGAATGTATGTGTGTATGTGGAGGGGGGGTCCCCACTGGACTCAAAGATGAGACCCCCCCAACCACCAGAAACTCTTGAATGCTGCAAAAAAACCCACCCTTCCTTGCTGCTGACCAGTAAAATGAAAGCACGTAAATAAATCCTGCAATTGTGCCCCAGCTTATAATTAAAAACAACCCTTGTACAAGAAGATGGCAGCTGTTTATGTACATGTTTTCTACAAAGTTCCCTGTGTAGGAAAAAAAAAAGTAACATGCTGTAATACATTTTTTGTTTTTAAAAAATTGTACATTGGCATAAGCAGTACATCTGATTCCATTCTTAAAGCAGAGTTCCCACCAGCATCTTCTAGAACATCCTGCAGTTATCTACATATTAGCCACGGCCTTGTAAATATACCATTGTCCATTGCGGGAATTGCATAGCTGATTTCTTTTTTTGAAACTCCTCTGTGGGCAAGAAAACGTTTGGAGACCTTTCCCAGATAACTTTTCCTTCCTTTCCTTACAGCCAGAAAGCAAGCCGTGGGTTTTAGACTGTCATTTTTTAACATGCTGTCCTGTGTTACTGGATTATCAACAGCTTGCCCTTTAGAAAAAACAAAATGTCCAGTTCCTCGTTGCAAACCTCTCCTTTTCCAAGAAGTTTCACAAAATGCGATAGCCTTTGTTTACCCTGCAACTCCCGGCTTCCAAAAAAACAGCTGCCAGATTTTTCTGGAAACTACAATGAGAAAACAAGAAATAACACAAACATTGGCCTCGTTTCCTCCTTTGCCAGAAGCAGTGCGTTCCAGAGTTAATTCGGTTGGGTGTTTTAAGAGATGAATGGTGCCGACACATAAAGGATCCGTTTGCCTGAGAGAAACAGGAAGCTGTGTGATGTAAAAAAAACAATGCCCTTTGGAGCATTTTACCCCACTTACCAATAGGTGGCTCCTTTCCTCACTGGAACAAGGATTCTCACAAAGAAAACTGCTGCCTTGGCCACGTGTTACGTGGTCTGCAGGCGAAACTCATGGGCTTGCTTCAGGCCAAACAGTGTACATTCCACCTGCCCCCACCCTGGATAATTTCAGGTTAGAAAAATGGTGCGAGGGAGAAGGATGAAGCTCCTTCTCCACACATACTGCAGTCACCATCCGAACTGGGCCACCAGGCGCACAGGAACTGAGGAGAACCCACAACTCTGTGTGACTGTTTCACAGGGCAGAGGGTCGGGAATCCCAGCCCCAGCCCATCACTTGGTAACATCTGAAGAAAGACTGAAGCACAGGAAAATCGATCATTCGTGAGCCACCCAAATCAATGTAGCCCATCTGCTGTGAATTGTGACAGGCCAGCCATCTGCCAACCGGGGGGGGGGCGTTACAGAGCTCCCTATTGGCTGCCGGGGGCTACTGTAGGGATGCCAACTCTGGTTGGGAAATACCTGGAGATTCTGGGGACTGGAGCCTGAAGAGGCCCATCTGATAAACTCCACCCTGGAGGGGGGTGGAGTTTGGGGGATGGGAGGGACTTTGGTGGGGAATAATGCTGTAGAGTCCACCTGCCAAAATCTGCCATTTTCTCCAGGGGAACAGATCTCTGTTCTCTGGAGATCAGCTGCAATACCAGATCACCAGACATCACCTGGAGATCTGGCAACCCCAGGCTACAGTGGGGCATTATATTTTCTGTGCTGCGATAAATGCGGGTCTGGCTGAAATGGTGGAGATTAACGAAACAGAAACAGGATGGGGTGGATATCCTTAGCTTTTAAGCAGATTTTCTGCTACTTTTCCAAGTATCACAGAGGACTATAACCTTGCTGCTTTTCAGAGGACAGTGGGAATTCTCATAATCGTAGCCAAAATGCTGTCCAAAGTCCCTTGAGGACAGTTTTAGGAATTCTAGGCAACAGGGCTACCCGGCCTCCTGCCACGGGAGGCCTTCTGCTGGCAGCTGTCCTTGCTGGTAAAACCAGAGAGTCTTCAGTGATTCCTAGAGTTGCCACTACATCCCTTCAGAGTTCTCCTCAGAAGTGATGTAGTGGTGCACATGTCGCAGCCCCTCCATGTTCCTACCCCCAAACATCTTGCCAGTTTCCGGGGGGGGAAGGGAGTAGATCCCAGACTTTGTTTTGGTTCTCTCAAATTTGAGTTTGTGTCTGAGCATTGGGGTTGTGTGTTGTCATCTCTCCGCCCTTGCGCTCACTTCCTTTTTCACTATTGGCATGGAGGCAAACCATAATTTATTTTATAAGAGCAAAATACAATTTGCCAAAGCAGGAAGGGGGGGACTACCTGAGAGTCTGCAGCATTTTCCCAGTTCTCTGAATCACAGTATGGAGAATCAGGAATATTATTACCACACCACCAGGCTGTTTGTTTTTTGGTATTCTAAAACCAAAGAGTGCCTTCTTGATGCCAACCGAAATTTGTGAAGCCCGACACTCTTGCTGCTCCCAGGAATCATATAAGCTGGTCAAAATAAATGAATGTTTTCCAGAAACAGCATTCGGGTGCTCACCAAATGAAGCTGGGAGACTGATCTTTTTCGGCCATTTGGTTTTAAGAATGATGATTTCCTGTGTCTGTATTCCCACACATGGCATATTATGAAAGCTACATTATCAGGGGATTTCATGGTACCATTTCCAAAAGTATCCTTGTGGATTATGTGTACACCTGGGTAATGTGCTCATCTGAGAATACAGTGCTGGTTCTTATGTTCTAACCCAAAAGTAAATTATCTTGTGAAAGCAGAATTGTTCCTTGTTATTTTAGAATTATTTTTTTTTTTTACTGTGGGGCAGGAAAAAATGTCCTCAGGTATAGCACTGAAGGAACAGGCAAGGTATGTGTATATTTGGTACAATTACAGTCACCTGTTTTTTAAAAAAAACTGGTTAAGGAACCGTGAATGCTGGTTCAGAGTTGCATGTCCATAGACCTACATACATATGAATGGGGACGAGGGGAGAAATCCCCACCCCTTTGGGCACAGCTCATCATTAAGAAAAGAACAAAAAACTGTTAAGGCACAAAATGAAACAGATTCCAGATGTACTTGTCCGGAAGAGGGCACTTCAGGCTGGTTAGATTCCGTGCAACCCCTGACCAAAAATGTGAAAGAGCTTTAGTCCCACCTGACGAGCGACAGGGCTAGAAATGCTAGTAAAAATGCTCCGGGCCGCAGCTTTAGCCCTGCGCTGTTAAGGTAGTCATCTAATCTTCCCAGATAGTGTGGCTTAACATGTCTCAAAAAACTGCCTGAGGGCCCAGCACACTGGATGAGCGGTGACTGGTAAGAGGTGGGCCGCTTGCTGGGTGTGTGGGGGCTGGATCCGTCCGTCGGCCTCTCACCGATGAACAGCAAGTTACGGTCTTTAGTGTCCTGCTCGATTTTGAAGAGTTCGTACTCGGTGTGGGGGAGTCTGATGCCCAAGGCCGCGCATCCGTTCGTATGAGTCACATCCAACTCTCTCCCAACGCTCCAAGAGCCGGGCTCCCCACAGCTTCCAAAGTCAGAGGAGTTCAGCATCGCGACGGTTACCTGATCCATTGGCGTAACCCGAGCGTGGGTCACCTTGAAGACAAGCTCTGTGCCTCCTCTCACGATGAGGGACGGGCCTCCCTCAGTGTAGTGGCCTGAGGCATACACAGTGAAAGTCGGTTGTTTGCAGAGAGGGTCAGAGTAGTGATAATAGTAGCCTTCCCAGGTGCGGTTGCTGCCGTGGAAGGTGAAGTACCTTGTGAGGAAAAGCACTGCCGGCCGCACCTCACACCGAGAACTCACCCAGCGCCCACTTAGCAGCATTGGGAGCTCAGGCCTGACTGGCAGTGTGGGTGGGTGATGTTCATCCGCTCTGTATATAATCCCACAGGCAGGGCAAGGATGGATGTGGTGCTGTTGGAAGGAAGGAGAAACGGAGTCATGAGGGGGTAGACTCATTCCAAATTTACCAACAACCAAATTTTTTAACCACAGGAAGCCAAATTTTGAAAGAAGAGTTGAAGAGTAGGTTTTTATACCCCTCTTTTCTCTACCTTAAGGAGTCTCAAAGTGGCCTACGATCACCTTCCCTTCCTCTCCCTACAACAATCACCTTGTGAGATAAGTGGAGGGAACTGTGACTGGCTCAAGGTCACCCAGCAGGCTTTGTGTGGAGAAGGAATGGGGAATCAAATCCAGTTCTCCAGATTAGAGTCTGCCACTCTGAACCACTACACCATGCTGGCTCTGGCTTCTTCAGAAAAAAGACACACAAAGCTGTATTATACTGAATCAGACCATTGGTTCTTCAAAGCCAGTACTGTCTACTCAGACTGTCAGTGGTACTCCAAGGTCTTGGGCTGAGGTCTTTCACTTAACCTACTACCTGATCCTTTAAAAACTAGACGTGCTGGGGACTGAACCTGGGACCTTCTGCATGCCAAGCAGATGCTCCACCACTGAGCCATGGCCCATCCCCAGCAGCTATAAACACATACTTTCTCGTGTGTCAGGGACTAGAGAGAAAGACTGGATGGAATTTTGAGCGTGGAGACAAAAAAAAAAATTAAGATCCCCCCAGAGAACATGGTGAGCAGGTAAACTCCCCCTTCACAATTCCATCAGCCTGGCTCTCTATACCATTATCAGATAATTCTCGCATAAAAAAAACCCTGTAAGCTAGAAGGAGAATACACAAATGAAGGTTCCTTATACTGAACAAAGCAAACACCACAAAGACCTCCCAGTGGGTTAAACACAGAAAATACAAACTGGGGAAGTCGCTATCGAATGCAAATAACTGTATTGGAAAAGTACAAGAAATAATTACAAAAATATGTGGTACATGAAAGCATACAAAAAACTGCTAACAAGTACAATCTTAAAAGGCTGCTTTTAAAAAGTGGAAGGTCTGCCCCCATGAAGTGAACAAGAAGGGAGCACAGGCTCTGGCGAAAGAAGTATAATGATAATTATGCAAGAAAAAAAGAGAATTTGAGGAGCAGATTGCTAAAAGCATCAAGACAATAAACGTTTCTTTAAATATATCCAGAGCAGGAAACTGGCCAAAGCGACAGTCTAGTGCTTGGATGATCGAGGAATAAAAAGATTACTATGGGAAGATGGCAGAGAAGCTCAATGAATTCTTTTATCTGTGTTCACTGTGGAAAGTGTGGGGCACATACCCATGGCTACAGCCACTATTTTCAGGAAGCGAGTTGGAAGAACTGAGCCAAACTGAGGGGATTAGCGATGAAATTCTATATCTGTTAATAGGATTAAAAATCATTAAGCCTCCGGGTCTCAATGCCATACATCTGAAAGTTCTTAGGGAACTAAAATGATCTACTAACCCATATGTGTAACTTATCACTAAAATCAACCACTGGACCAGAGGACTGGAGAGTACCAAATGTTACAACGAAGGGAACCAGGAAATTACAGCTCAGTTAGCCCAATGTCTGTCCCAGGCAAACTAATAGAAACTGTAATCAAAGACAAAATTAAGTTTGAGTCCAGTGGCACCTTTAAGACCATCAAGTTTTATTCTGTGTATAAGCTTTCATGTGCACACACACTTCTTCAGATAGACAGAATTATTAGGCACGCAGAGAAACAAGACCTGCTGAGGGAAAATCAGCATGGCTTCTGCAAAGGGAAGTCCTGCCTCACCAGCCTTTTGGAATTCTTTGAGAAAGTGAACAAGCATGTAAGTAACAATGACCCAGTAGACATTATATACTTGAGACATACAGAAAGGGTTTTGACAAGGTACCACACCAAAGGCTCCTCAGTAAGGTCAGCAGGGGATAAGAGAATGAGTCCTTTTGTGGATTGAAATTGGTTAAATGACACGAAGCAAAGGGTAGGAATAAATGGACGGTTCGCACAATGGAGGGAAGTAAGCAGTGGGGTCCCACAAGGATCAGTATTGGGGTCAGTGCTATTTAATTTGTTCATAAACGAACCAGAACTGGGGGTGAGCAGTGTAGTGGCCAAGTTTGCAGATGTCACAAAATTATTCAGGATGGGGATAAACAAGGCTGACACGTGAAGAGCTCCAAGAGGATCTCCACAAATCAGGTGAGAGGGCAAAAATGCGGCAGATGAAGCTCAACGTTCGTAAATGTAAGGTGATGCACATTGGAACAAGAATCCCAACTTTTAAATATATGGTCATGGGATCTGAACTTACTGAAACTGAGAGGGAATGAGATCTTGTGGTCTTAAGTTGATAACTCAATGAAAATGTCAACCCAGTATACCACAGCCGTAAAAAGGCAAACTCTGTGCTAGGGATTATTGGGAAAGGGACTGAAAACAAAATGGCCAGTATTATAATACCCCCGGTATAGATCTATAGAGCAGCCACGCTTGGAATGCTGTATGTAGTTCTGGTTATCGTATCTCAAAAAAGGATACTGCAGAGCTGGAAAAAGTACTGAAGAGGGCAACCTTTCCTAAGAGGAATGGCTGAAGAGTCTGGGACTTTTCAATTTAGAAAAGAGATTACTAAAGGGGGGCATCCATCGAAGCAGATGGGCGGTAGATTCAGGATGAACAAAAGGAAATACTTATTTGCACAAGTGATTAAAATCTGGAATTCACTGCCAGAGGATGTAATGATGGCCAATTAGAGAGATTCATGGAAGGTAGGTCTCTCGGCTACCAACCATGGTGTCTAATGAGAACCTCCACTTTCAGAGGCACTAAACCTCTGAATCCCAACGCCAGGAGGCACCATCTGGGGAAGGCCTCAGCCTCTGTACCCTGTTGTCGGCCCTCTACCACAGAGCTGTGGCCCCACTCCTTAAAATTCGATCCCTAAAGACAACACCTGAGAGGTCTTGTGGCTTCTTTGGCCAAAAGACACAAAGGGAACCAAGGGGCTTAGTACTCCAGCCACTTCTGCTAGGTTATGCCGAATTCTGAAAATGTCAGGTGAGACAATTTTCGAAGAGGTGACACTGTATTTGGGGGTTACCCAAACACACTCTTCTACAAGCCAGGGAAACATAATTTTTAAAACCAAAAGTCCACATGGTTTCTTTGGTTGTCCATGAAAAGCCACCCAATGGCAGTGCTTTCGTCTTCCTCCCACTATGAGGAGCTAGTCTCTCATTTAAGGGGAAAGGAATATGCACATTGGCCTGTCTGACAAACACCGGAGGGATACAAAACTGATTATGTATTTGAAGCAGCCCCAAATATTCCTGCTCTGCGTTATAAGTTGTTCCAGCGCTACTTATAGAAAGGGGCAACATACAATTTACAGAGAACTGTATCTGTTTTCATAAGTCAGCGTCGCCACATATGGTTGACTTTTGAGAGACGCCAGCCACTCCTGAGTGAAATGTTTGTATGGGAAGGAGATTTAAGTAACTCCGCAGTTAACAGCTCGGCAGGCAATCCATGTTCACCCTGATTGAAGTCTGCAGTGAGGCAGCCATTTTCAAATCACCTGACCACAACTGTCACTCCAAGGAGTGTTGATAGTATACAGTACGATATAACTAAATATCCCCAGCAGTTAGAGAAATATGTACATTTCTTTGTAAGCAGGAAATACTTTAATAATGGAACATAATTTCCTGAGATTGGTTTTTGCTTTCAAACAGATACAGATTTAGGGGGAAATCAAAGAGGTCCTTTAACGCAGCCCGGAAGGAGAGGGGCCGCTGGGTCACAGACTGGCTGCAATCCACACGCCACTGACTCTGGAGCAACCCAACTGATTAAAAACACAGGAAGAGCCCTGCTGGATCAGACCAGTGGTCCATCTGGTCCAGGATCCTGTCTCACACCATGGCCAACCAGATCCTCTGGAGGGCCAACAACAGGGCATAGAGGCCGAGGCCTTCCCCCGATGTTGCGTCCCGGCTCTGGGATTCAGAGGCTTAGTGCCTCTGCATGTGGAGGTTCCCCTCGGTCACTATGGCTAGTAGCCATTGACAGACTTATCATCCATGACTCTATCTAATCCCCTTTTAAAGCTGTTTATTCCTGTGGCCATCGCAACATCCTCTGGCAGCGAACTTCACATTTTAATCACTCTCTGTGTAAAGCAGTATTCCCTTTTGTCTGTCCTGAAACTCCTGTCTATCAGCTTCATTGGATGCCCTCGAGTTTTAGGCTTTTGGGAGAGGGAGAGAAATTCTCATAGCTACTCTGAATGAATGGGATTGAGCAGGTTAAGAAAGAAGTCCTTTTCTCCCTTTCTCACAATACAAGAGCTCGTGGGCACTCCATGAAATTGCTGAGCAGTCGGGTTAGAACAGATAAAAGGAAATACTTCTTCACCCAAAGAGTGATTAACACATGGAATTCACTGCCACAGGAGGTGGTGGCAGCTACAAGCGTGGACAGTTTCAAGAGGGAATTAGATAAACATATGGAGCAGAAGTCCATCAGTGGCTATTAGCCACAGGGTATAGATGGGAACTCTCAGTCTGGGGCAGGTGATGCACTCTGTTCTTGGTGCTGGAGGGGGCAGCAGTGGGAGGGCTTCTGGTGTCCTGGCCCCACTGCTGGACCTCCTGATGGCACCTGGTATATTTTGGCCGCTGTGTGACAGAGTGTTGGACTAGATGGGCCATTGGCCTGATTCAACATTGGCTTCTCTTATGTTCTTACTTTCCAGCGTGGTGTAGGAGAAACAATGCTAGAGTAGGATCTGGGAAAGCCAGGTATGAATCCCCACTCTGCCATGATGGCTGAGTGAGCTCAGGCAAATCACTCCCTCTCAGCCTAATCTACCTCACAGGGTGGTGGTTGTGAAGATTCAATGGAGGAAGCAAGAACTAGATCGATAACCATTTTTTGTCCCAGTGGAAGACAACAAGAAGAAGAAGATTATTTTATACTCCACTTTTCACTACCCGAAGGAGTCTCAGAGTGGCTTACAATCGTCTTCCCTCCCTTTCCCCACAACAGACACCCTGTGAGGTAGTTGGGGCTGAGAGAGCTCTGGGAAAGCTGTGACTGACCCAAGGTCACCCAGCTGGCTTCATGTGGAGGACTGGGGAAATCAAACCCGGTTCTCCAGATTAGAGTCTGCCGCTCTTAACCACTATACCAAACTGCCACAGGGAAAGTGCAGAATGGGTTTGCGAAGTGTGAAGAAAGGTGAGGCGTAATCCTTGAACTGTTAGGAAAGGCAAGACATACATGTTTTAATTAATTGATACATATATATCAATAAAAATAACGAGAGCATGTAAATAGGTTAACTTCCTGAGTGTCTCAGTTTTAGGACTTCTTTGGTTTCTTAAAAGTTTCGAGTCCCTATAATCTTATACTGCTTCTGAACTAAAGCCTGAGATGAAATGGAGAAACCGGCTTTAGGCCTCTCCCAAGGTCTCTGTGCATCCAAGAGGATTTGGGGGGACGGAGAGAGCCGGTGGCAACGAAAAGGAATGCCTGGCTACTAAGCTCAGTCCAAAAACGTGTGGCCAAAGGGCCCTTGCGCAGTCGCTCGGAAGGTTACGACGGTCAGTGTCGAATTATCTGCAAGCAGTGACATCATCCGCGAGTAACAGGCTGCGCAGAGCTGTTAGCTGATTAATTACAGTGTCGTAGTGAAGTCAGTGTATTTCAGTGCAGCATCGCGTGGTTTTAAATTAATTTTTAGAAAGCATTTATGTTTACCATCTGGTTTTGCTCATATATATATATATATATATGGTTTTGGCCCAGGATAACTCAGCTTTATGCCAATCGGAGCATATTTCCCAGAGGTTTGTCATTTGTGTGCTCTTTTTCTAGAATCCCAATTCCGGCAATATTGTACCGGAGGAAAACAGTGTTCCCGAAACGCCCCCCCCCCTTTCCTCTTCTGACAAGTGTTTCATTTGCCTTCATTCCAGTTCCCATCTGGTAACAGTCATAAGCATTTTTCCCTGCTGTTGTTTGCTTCTCCTATCTCGCAGCTCAATCGCATTTCTACATTGATTAGTTATGATTTTGATAAAAAATACACTCTGGGAAAGAAACCAAGCTGCTGACAAACCCAGAAAAAGGAACCGAGGCCGGCTGTGTAATCACATTTTGACTGAATGGAAAGTCGAGTTTCTGTATATTCCAGCCCCGCTGATTTCCTCTGGTACTTGTCGTCTGCTGTGGGTTAATGGTTTATTGGATAAACGCTCATTTTCCTTGTTTTTTACACGAACTTGAGAACAACCTTGCACAAACAGAGGCTCTAATAATACTCACTGAGCCAGCCTCCCATGTAAGCCCTTTTAAAATGCAACTTTTCCTGTCACCCCACCTCCCCGGCCCCCAAAAAGGCGTATTCCTGTCTTCTCTTGGGATATCAGGAATTGCCGTATCTATAGCCAGATTGCTGGGAAAGGTGAATTTGTGCCCTGATAAAATTAGTGAATGTATTCTACTTCAGGCCCAAAGTCTATTTGCAGTGCTCTGGGAACGGAACTGTTTCTGTACCCCAAGGTGCTGTAGATAGGATTGCCAACCTCCAGGTGCTGGCTGGAGATCTCCTGCTATTACAACTGATCTCCAAGCGACATAGATCAGTTCACCCGGAGAAAACGGCCACTCTGGAAAGTAGGATCTATGGCCTTATACCCCACAGAAGAAGAGGAGATTGGATTTATACCCTGCCCTTGCCTCGGAGTCTCAGAGCGGCTTACAATCTCCTTTCCCTTCCCCTCCCCACAACAGACACCCTGTGAGGTGGGTGGGGCTGAGAGAGCTCTTTTGAGAACTGCACTTGAGAGAACAGCTCTGAATGAACTTGTAACTGACCCAAGGTCACACCAGCAGTTGCATGTGGAGGAGTGGGGATTCAAACCCGGTTCTCCCAGACTTGGAGTCCCCGCTGCTAACCACTATACCACAGCTGGCTCACCACAGAAGTCCCTCCCCTCCCCAAATCCCACCCTCCTCAGCCTCCACCCCCAAAATGTTCAGGTATTCCCCAACCCAGAGCAGGCAAGCCTAACTATAGATGAGCCCTTATTCGTCCCGAAAAACACACATACAGTCACAGTCCAATGTCACCAGAATGGAAGCAGCCACTTCTAGAGGTTGTTTTGAAAAATCAACAAGTTTTTCCTAGAAATCTCGTCTTTTTATTTAGTTTTTAAAGACTCCAGTCCTTGGGCTGGATGCAGAATTTTCAAGACAATTTAGAACCTATCAGATAACACAAGTTATCTTAGGGCCAAACTACGCTGAACTCTTCTTTAACAAGTCAGGTGTGGTTTAATGAGCTGGGTTCAGAACACTGCACATGCAACTCCAAAGTGGGGCAAACAACTCCCACCTCTGTGGGAGGCTGTTTTTTTGGCCTAGGGATGCCATACCCCACAGTGGCAGCAGGGGGGGCCTGACTCACTGGCCCCACCTCTCTGCCACCAATCAGCTCGCCAGCGTGGGGGTATGACTTGCCGCAAATACCCAACGTTTTAGCGACGTGCCTATGTGACTTCAACATGACCCGGAAGTGATGTAGGCACGTAGTGGTGATGCTCTGTTTTTGGGCAAAAACTCTCGGGTAGAAGCTAATTCTACCATAGAGTTTTTGCCCCAAAACCAGAGTGTCACCCTGACATGCCTACATCACTTCTGGGTGACAAATAGCAGTCACGTGGGCACATCGCTGAAACGTTGGATGAAACTCCCTGCTCCTGGTAAGCCCACTCCCCATCCCTTGCTGGCTGCCAGGAGGGACCTGGCAACCCCAGATGGCACAGAGGGAAAGGAAGGAGGCCCTACTCTTGTGCCACAGTCCCAAGACATGCTTGAAACGACCTTCCCCACAGCTGTTGTGGGGCTCTGCAGAAAGTGAGTCGGAACCCAGACCCAAGTCATTCAAAAACACCTTGTGTATTGTGGCCCTTCAAGACAGAAGCTTGGATCCTAGACTTCCGTTCTGTTGGCAGAAGGCTCTTCTGCTCACGGAAGAGGTGGAGGCCCATTTTCACTGATGCCTCCCTCATCTTGCTGCTTCCCACCATGACCCCCGCAATACGGGCAATTTCAGGGGGCACAGAAGATGGCAAGTGGAGACATGGCGTGCATCCGTAAGTAACAAAAGTACAGAAACACTAATTTCTACCTTATTGACGTTAGCAAAAATAACAATTGCACAAAAATGGAAGCAAAAAAATGTCCCTACATTAACAGGTTGGGAAAAAAGAATCTGGGATTGTTTTATCTATGGGCGTACTTCATATAACTCCTTGGCTTTGCTGTCAGAAAAATATCAAAAGTGGTTCCAGGCAGTATGGTTTCCTATGATCAATTATTTAGAAAATAGCAAAACCATTCCAAACAACCCTGGCCTATAGAAATTTACTGTTCTTTTGATTGCATTGTACTGTATTTGACTATATTACAATCCAAAATAGTCTTAAACTTAGCATAATGCCCTGTTTGTATTGAACTTCTTGATTTTAGTTATCTGACCTGGCTAATGAAAACCGGTGATCTTCTTTTCTGTACCCTCATTGAATGTTATCCAGTGTTGAAATAGTTTTTGTATCGCTATCTATTGCTGAACACTGTTGTAACAATATTGGAAAAAAATTTTAAAAAAGAAGATGGCAAGTGGGAGAAGGAGAGGCAGCCAAGTTGCCCTTTCTCTAATGTGGCTCTGCTCACACTGCAAAAGATCCAAGCCTAAGGCTGCCTATATCTTTGCGGGAAGGCTCATACTTACGGCCAAGGTCCCTGTTTCCCAGAAGTCCAAATAGGCTAGCAACTTTAACCAGCTTCCTTCATCTATCCCTTTTCTTCTTCTTTCTCTGTTAGCACACTCAAAATAATCTCAGATGTGTTATCATTATCAGTCTGGGGATGGAAAGTGCTGTCAAGCAGACTTAGGGTTGACCCCGTAGGGTTTTCAAGGCAAGGGATGCTCAGAGGTGGGTTTGCCATTGCCTGCCTCTCTGTAGCAACCCTGGACTTCCTTGGTGGTCGCCCATCCAAGTACTCACCAGGGCCGACCCTGCTTCACTTCCAAGATCCGGTGAGACTGGGCTGGCTTGAGCCAACCAGCTCAGGGCAGACAAACAGAAGTGGCTTGCCATTCCCTATGTCTCCATAGCAACCCTGGACTTCACCGGCTTCCAAAATCTGATGAGATCAGGCTAGCCTGGGCCACCCATGCCTATCAGCCCAGATAATATGCCAGGTAACCCCCCACAGCCAGCTGATTGGTTAGAAATGTGACTGTGTTTTAATGTTTATTATTTTCAAATTGTTTAAATTGTTTGAATTTTAATTTTGTTTATTGTATGTGTTAAGACGTTATCCGCCCTGAGCCCACTCGCGGGGATGGGAGGGCTACAAATACAAATAATAAATAAATAAATAAAGAGCTGGTGCCAGTCGCCGGAAGGATAACTACAAGAAGATCGAGGAACCGACTATAAGATGAATGGACCGTGTCATCACGGCCATCGGGAATTATTGTTATTAGCACTTTACTGAGTTGCATAGTTAAATGATTTTAGAATTGTTTTAATGCAAATCAGTCACGTTTTAATGTAAATGATGTACTGCTTTTATGTCAGCCACCCTGAGCCAGCTTTGGCTGGGAGGGCAGGGTAAAAATCCAATAAATAAATAAACTTCATGCATGTGATGTGATGTGAAATCCCATCCCTATACTCAGACAACTAGATCTTCAGGAAGAAATCTTCTTGATTCTCTTCACTGCACTAGTTTTCTAAGTGCAGGGAGTAATTTGCATTTGTAGTTAAAAATGCAACTGCACACCTACACCCACCCACACACCGAAAAGCGCATCCTTCTACTGAGTCAGACCACTGGCCTATCAAGGCCAGGCTTCTCTACTCTGACAGCAGCTCTCCAGAGTCACAGGTCAAAGTCACATCACCTGCTACTTGCCTATTTAAACTGGAGATGCCAGGGACTGAACTTTGGATCTTCTGCAAGCAAAGCAGGGTGCTCTACCACTGAGGCATAGTTCTTACAATCTGAGGCTAAGCACTCAGGACTATTAACTGGCAGCAGACTCGATCATGGGAGTGTAGATGAAAGTTGAACTGTACAGAAAAGCAGCTCCTTAGATACAAGTTGGGATCTTACCATGGCGTTCTGCAGGGGGCGCTGGTATCCTGTTGGCCGATAATGGAGCCTCTCTGACCACTCTGTGTGGATGTCCCCCAGGTACAGCTCCTCCACTTCCCTGCTGCCCTGGTTTTTCTGGAGCAGCAAGGGTTGTTCGTACTTCTCCACCCGTACCAGGCTCAGTTCATGCATGGCAAATCCCAGGCCGGCTGTGCAATCCCGCTCTGCTTTGGCACTCAGAAGCTCATAGAGGGCACCTGGTGTCCATGTCCGCCCAGGTGACAAGAATCCACTGCATTGCTCTCCCGACGTCTGGTTGATACGAGCAACTGTTTCCTGCATGGCCCGCTGGCTGTGGAAGACGATGCCAACTTTGTGAAGGTGGTAGTCGGCTTCCGTAGCACCACGGGTGATCCAGGAGGCCTGGCGGAGCCGGATTTTGCCTTTGATGACTAGGGAGTATGTGGGGTCCCGGCAGGAAGGGTCTCGATAGTAGAACTGATAGGCTTTGAAGAGGCGGTTGGCATAGAATATATAGGAACGGGTGAGGAATTCTGGTCCTGGCCGAACCTCACACCTGGAGACGGGGAGGGAATTTTGTGTTACAACTAGGCACTTGTAATTTCAACATGGTTTCCAACCATGCCAACAGTGTATTGGTAGACATTCAAGTTGAACGGAACAACTGCAGTTTCATAACAAACCTCTCAGCTGTTGGAAAACAATACCTGGAAGTGACAGATTCAAAGGGAATGCTTTAAAAAAGTTCAGCAGATTGCCAAATGGAAAAAAAATTGTGGCTTTCATCCACAATCGAAATGAACGGCCATGATCAGGAATCAGGTTATACAAATAAACTGTTGAAATATGAAGCTTACTAGAATGAACTAAATCATCCCGTGTCTTTTGTTTTGCAAAAAAACCCCCAACCAATGTCAACATAAATTGGGAGGGGTGACCTTGGGATCCCCCAGTATAATTTATGCGTTTCCCATCTGCTATAAATAAATGTTTCCTCAGCACCTAGAATTCTGAGCTAAAGAAACTCTTTTTCTTGCAAGAAAGAAAATCCAAATTCCATGACTGAATAAATGAAGAGAAGCAATCTGTGTACCCCTTTAAACCTTAATTTGGTACAATTAAATTAGTTTAACTATTTGAATTAGTTTTACTGCCATTAAAGATAGGGCCAGTGTGCAGCACCCAACTAGAGTGCTGGGTTTAGATGGACATAAACTCAAATCTCCTTTTACCTCCATAAGTCCAGTGACTAGCCTAACACTCCCTAATATCTTGGAGGATTTAAAAAGCAGCTAACATCATGCATGCTACCAGTGTGGTGCTCTGCTAAGGGTGTCGGACTAATGTCTGGGAGACCCAGGTTCAAATCCCGCCTCTGCAACGGAAGTTCAGGGGGTGACTTTGGGCCAGTCACACACTCTCAGCCTAACCTACCTCACAGGGTTGCTGGGAGGATAAAAGGGGCAGGGAGAATGTCGTAAGCCTCTTGGGTCCCCACTGGGGAGAAAGCAGGGTATAAATGAAGCAAATAAAGGAAGGACGTAATATAAGTGCGATCCCCAAATCAATCAGAGTACAGTGATGCAAATTTTAGTGTAAGTATAGTTTCAGAGTGTATCTGTGTTGGTCTGCAGAAGAACAGCTAGATTCGAGCCCAGGAGCACCTTAGAGAGCAACAAGATTTTCACGGTACGAATTTTCGAGAGTCAATGCTCCCTTCCTCAGGCATCGTCAGGCATCTGACAAAGGAAGCTTTTACTCTCCCCGAAAATCTGGTTGGTCTCTAATGTGCTCCTGGACTCGAATCTTACTGTAAATACAGGACTTTAGAGGGTATATCTTGCTGAATTTTCTGCTACCTTATTTTGGAAATGGGGGAGGAGTGATATGATTCCTTGAGCAAAGCCAGCATGGGGTAAAGTAGCTTTGTCCATTTTTAAAACTCTTCTTCCGTGTGTCTTAAAGACTCTTCGGCTTCATGCAGATTGATCCTTCCCAGCTCTCCCTAGGCGTTCGACAAATGAACCATTCTGTCCCCTCCAAAGTCTTACATCCAACATTCTGAACATTTGTTCAGCCTAGCAATTTGCTACTAACCAACACTACAAAATGGTCCCTGCTGGGGGAAACATCAATTCATGGCTGCAGCCAACCAGCGGTTTGCAGGGGCCTGCCAGCGACTGGGTTTTGTTTTTTGGTTTTTTTCCCCCCATTCCAGACAAGTCAGAAAAACCATGGAGGATCTCCTGGTTGTCTTCACTGAGCAAGGCTGGTTATAAGCTCTGCAGGCTCAGGATCTGAGGCTCATGTCCAGAATTTTTTTGTAGTTATTGGTGGCATTAGCTCCCTAGAGAGGAAAGCATCCCCGAACACACAGAGTGATTTTATCGGAGATCTGGTTCTCACCAGACAACTTCAGGCTGCAGGGAATGTTTCACCACACAAAAACAAGCAAACAAAAAACCCACATTCCTACATAGCAAGCTATCATGTCAGGCAGAAGCCTGGGCCTCCAACATCTAGTTTTCTCGGAACAGATGTTGAATACAGGGAAGCCCCTTTCCCTTTTGACAGGTTAAGCACTGGCTAGATCTTTTTTGTGTGTATTTTGTGTGTGTGCATGTGCACGCACGCCTGGAAGTCATAGTTGACTTCTGGCAACCCCTTGTGGGGCTTGGACATTTCAGAGAGGTAGTTTGCAACTGCCTGCCTCTGTGTCCCATCCCCAGTATTCCTTAGTGGTCTCCCATCCAAGTACTTGCCAGAGTCGGCCCTGCTTAGCTTCCGGGATCTGACAAGATTGGGCTTGCCTGGGCTATTCAGAAGAAGAAGAAGAAGAGATTGGATTTATACCCCGCCCTTCACTTGGAGTCTCAGAGCGGCTTACAAACTCCTGTCCCTTCCCCTCCCCACAACAGACACCCTGTGAGGTAGGTGGGGCTGAGAGAACTTCTGACAGAAACGGCTCTTTTTCAAGAACAGCTGTGCCAGAGCTTGTAACTGACCCAAGGTCACATCAGCAGGTGCAAGTGGAGGAGTGGGGGAATCAAACCCGGTTCTCCCAGATTAGAGTCCGCACACTTAACCACTACACCAAACTGGCTCTCTCAGAGGAAAACAGGTCAGAGCAACACTGACTAGATCTTATGCAGAAAGCATACACAGAAGTTGTTTAGAGGATCATCTGGTAGAACTTTTGCCTATATGTCTGGGATGATTCTACCTCAGGGCCACGTTGAAAAGCAGAGATGCAACTGGCAGATTTCCCCCAGCAGTGGAAGATTCTAGTCTTGAAAGACAGCAATTGCAATCAGCATCAAAAGACAGAAATGTTTCCCAACTTTTAATAATACACAGAGGCGGGGCACAGCCAACAGTGACAATGCGCCTGTGCTCCGTTTGATGAGTTTACACCATTGCTTCCAGTGCTACAGGCCCCTTACCCTGTTGAAATCCAGTGACCTTCCAAGCGGGGAGGCAAAAGAGCTGAAATTCTGGCACCATCCTGTAGGTGGCGCAACTGATACTGGCACTGGGGCTCCCACCGTAGCTTTCCAGGGCTGGCCTGCTCCTCCTGAGGTACGGGGACATCCCATAGCTTCTTTCCAGATGTGTAAGCTGGAGAGAGAAACCAGATGTTTTCAAGGCACCGACACAGACACTCTGGAGCACAGCATCTCAGTCACCAACCACACCTGTTTTGCTCTAGCATTTACAAACTGGCATCCTCCACCTTTCATTTATTTGCCTTTATTTTGCCAAGCACTGTACAGTCTCCATCTTGTTTCTCTTCAGTGCAGCCTCGTGAGGTATGCAACTGTTGTGCCCATTCTATAGATAAAGGCCAGAGAGGTAGTGGCTGGCCCACAAGAAATTATGTCTGTTTATAATTATGGATCCTTTCTTCTCACACCCGCACAGAAGGCACTAACCCAGCATGTTACAATACCACAATCGAATAGCTCACCAAAATGCTCTAAATTAAATCTGCTGGCCTCCATTTCCTACAAGTACGTTCTATTTACAGGCTGCAATTTTCCAGGGCTCAGCAAGGAACATCCGACCGAGCTCCCCCCCCCCCTTTTGTTTTTCTAACGCAAGCTTAGTTTCAGTTCAATCATGAAAATCACAGATGTGAACACACACGTGAAGCTGCCTTATACTGAATCAAACCCTTCGTCCATCAAGGTCAGCACTGTCTACTCAGATGGGCAGTAGCACTCCAGGGTCTCCATCACTTACTGACTGGTCCTTTTCACCAGAGAGTCCAGGGACTGAGCGACTGAGCCACGGCCCTTGATCATTCCCCCCTTTGCTTAACACAAGGTCATCTCAGACCGGGCAACTAGAAAGAAGTTATGCCCAGATTTTCAAATGGCCCCAACCTGGTGGGACTCTCTGCCAAATAACATCAGGGCCCCATGAGATCTTATGCCATTCCGCAGGGCCTGTAAGGCAGAGATGTTCCGCCAGGCCTTTGGTTGAGGACAGCGGTGGTCTCCATCTTAGCTGGCACCCTTTCTGCTCCAGCTGCTTTTCATATCTGTCTTACCCCTCCTCTCCCCTGCCCGCAAAGAGACCAGTAGTCTGAAATGGGACCAGTTAATGTATGCCATCTTCTTGTTTGAAATATCTTATTAACGTTTTAATTGTTTTATCAATGTTTTTATGAATTATGGAGATTGCCCAGAGCCCTGCAGTGCAGGGATTGGGCAATTAAGGAAGGAAGGAAGGACTCTTGAAAGGAATTGGTCAAAGGAATAAACAGTTTTAAAAGGGGGTTAGATGGATTTGGAGGATAAATCTATCAATGCCTACTAGCCATGGTGACTGAGGGGAACCTCCACATTCAGAGGTGCTAAACCTCTGAATCCTAGCGCCAGGAGGCAACATCAGGGGAAGGCCTCGGCCTCTCGGCCTTGTGGTTGGCCCTCCAGAGAAACTGGTTGGCCATTGTGTGAGACAGGATGCTGGACTAGATGGACCACTGGTCCGATCCAGCAGGGCTCTTCTTATATTCTTAACAGTTCTGGATACTAATAGCACTGCACACATACTCTCAGAACAGCCCTTTTGGGTAGGGGTGCCAACTTCCAGATAGAACCTGGAGAACTCCCCAAATTACAACTGATCTCCAGACAGGAGAGATCAGTTCCCCTGGAGAAAAGGGCTGCTTCGGAGGGCGGACTCCATGGCATTATACCCTGCTGAGGCCCCTCCCTCCCTCCCACAAACCCCACCCTCCTCAAGTACCCCTCCAAAAAAAATCTCCAGGAATTTCCCTGTCTGTTTGCTGGGATATGCCTAAGATCCATTTAGTTCAGGCACCCTGTTCCACAGCAGCCAGCCAGAGGTCTTAAGAAGCTCACAACTATTATCCCCAGTTGCTTGTCCCCAGCACCTGGCTTTCAGATAGTCTGCTTTTGAACATGGAGGTTCCAGTTAGTTAACAGCTAATCTTCTACAGGTCTGTTGTATTCTCAGGACCAGGGGGACCCCCAAATCCCTGGAGAAGGGGGTCCCCCAAATCCCTGGGGATGCATTGTTCTAACCCTCTTAGGCTTACAGAAACTGAGATGAGTTTATTTGGTATATGACAGTTTGAAGAAGAAAAAGAACTCTTCTCCAGGCAGAATGGTTTTGTGTGCAAACTGCAGGCGGTCCAAGAAAACAACCCAATCGAATGCAGTCGCTCCCATCTCTAGCCTAGATACGTTTCAAAATTATCCTCCTCTCTCTCTCCACAATTTGCTGTGAAGGGGGCAACAGCAAAACTAGGAACGCTCCAACGACGGAACATTAAGACTTTCCGGCTACCCTTTTACAAGGACAGTAATTTTGTCACTTACCTCATTTTCCCGTACTTGCGGATGTTACTGGCTCAGGCCCTGGGACAACACTCAGCCAAACCAAGCCTTTTGCCTGGTTTTCATATCCCTTGTTTAAAAACCACTGACCTGAAGTCGATGGGCTTTTACCGGTGGAAGAGGTACTGCGCTGGTTGCTCTGACACCGTTGCCCGATTCTCCTCCCCTCCCTTCCAAATGCTTTGCAGACATCCAGCTTAGGTTTGCAGCCATTAAAGGTGTCATCCACCCAACACGCACACTCCCTCCTTCCCTTTCATTTCACAATCCACCTACGGGGTGGCTTCAGAGATCCAATTCCCTGTGCACTTTGAGTGGCACTTTCCATTTCCAATTGCCCACACCCATTTGGTTGCTGTCCAATTTGGCCAATTATAGGGTGCGTTTAGACAGCGTGCTGGAGCGGTTTAAACTGCTCCGGCACGATGCGTTTTTTTTTTAAACTGGAGAATCGCGCTCAGACTCACCTCCTCCTTCCGAGCGCCCCGCCGTCCTCCTGCAGGTGGGAGGGGTTTCCCCCTCTCCTTTGAGCATGCGCACAGGCAGCCCTCTCCCGAACAGGAAGTATGGCCGGTGCAAAGAAGAGCGAGCTCAACAGGTCCCTTTAAAGTTTAAAGGAAGAGTCCTTTTAAAAATGGCCTCCCCGAGATCCCGGACTCCTCTAAATGCCTAAACTAGGCACCAGTAAACCTTTTCTTTTTTTAACCTAAGTGCGGAGCTCCGCTCAAGCGCACACCGGTAAGGGGAAAAAAAAATGGAGGACTAAAACCGGAAGCTGGAGGCAGCTTCCCAGAGGGGGGGGGTTGAAGCACCCAGAAGTGGCTGGATGGAGCGATCAGACAGGGAAAAGTGCGGCTTGAAACGGAGAATCATGGAAAACACCGCTTGGGTAAGTGGTGCCAAAATACTCCGTTTCAAAGGGGGTTTGCTCCAGAAAGCGACGGCTGGGGACGGTGGGCAAATGTTGGGCGTGTGAACGCGCAGGGAAAAGCCGTTTCTGAGCCGTGCTGAAAACGGCTCAAACGGCGCGTCTGAACGCACCCATAGAGACCTTGACAGGAAGGCTTTCAAATGGGAACAGGAAGCGTACTGCTGTTTATCACTCTGCTCTGGCTCTGTTCTAGCATTCTGGCCATCAGAAGATCTTTTCTAAGTCCAGTTTCCCAGAAAGGGTAATCTCTCCCTTCCAGATACTTGTGTCTAGCAGAGAGATCCATGTTCTTCTGCCTAATCTTCTCACAGAGTGGCTTACAGTCTCCTTCCCCTTCGCACAACAGATACCCTGTGAGGTAGATGGGGCTGAGAGAGGTCTGAGAGAACTGCTCTTGAGAGAACAGTAACTAACCCAAGGTCACACCAGCAGCTGCATGTGGAGGAGTAGGGAATCAAACCCAGTTCTCCCAGATTGGAGTCCACACTCTTAACCACTACACCAAACTGGCTCCCCACCACACCCCCAGCAAGATCCCAAAGACAGGCTTGGAGAGGAAGATTTGCCCCAACTGCAGCCACATTCCCATGTGCAGCAATTCACCTCTCCACTACAAGTGAATGGGACAAGGCTGAACAGATTTAGACACATAATAGAGTAACTTAACAGAATAAAACAGGTCACTCTACAAACCATAAAATGGATTTGAATGCACAGTTACTAATGAACCGGGATCACTGACTGTTTACACTTGTGTAAACATACATGGATCAGTGCAGCTCTTCCAGATATCTACCAGTGATGGCTTGGTGCCCAAGCATATGCATGCTAATGCGTGCAAGCCAATGCACGGCACAAGTCTTTGATTAACTCCTTATTATGTGCTTGCCAGAAGCATCAAGTCTGCATCGTTTTATAGTGCAGACGCTTTGGCAAGATAATCACAGGGTCTTGGCACATTAAAAGGGCTAATCAGAGATAAGGCTTGGCAAAGAAAGCATCAAAGAACAAATGCTAACCTACTTTTACCTCAGAGGATGGAATTTATATTGTATTGTCCTGGTGGCAATGAAGCTTATGATACAGATGGGCTGGGAAAGGAATGATCGTGAACATGCCAACGGCTCAGGGAACAGAGCTCCCAAGTTGCTTTGCAATCCAGTTTTCAGAAGGGTAAACTGTGGATTAAATTCTCAAATCAGTACTAGCAAAAGGACCCCTGCTGGAGCAGACCTATGTTCTGTCCAACCCAGCAATCTGCTCCCGAGAGTGGCCAGCCAAAAGTCTCTGAGCGATCACAACAAAAGCTTCACGGTGATGACAACGTGGTTGCCCCTTATCTTTGGCATTTCAGAGCTTCACTGCCAGTTTGGTGTAGTGGTTAAGTGCACGGACTCTAATCTGGGAGATCCAGGTTTGATTCCCCACTCCTCCACTTGCACCTGGCTGGATGACCTTGGGCAAGCCACAGTTCTGATAAGAGCTGCTCTTGAAAAAAGAGCAGTTTCTGTCAGGAGCTCTCTCAGCCCCACCCACCTCACAGGGTGTCTGTTGTGGGGAGGGGAAGGGGAAGGAGTTTGTAAGCGGCTCTGAGACGCCTTTGGGTAGTGAAGGGTGGGGTATAAATCCAATCTCTCTCCCTCCCTCCCTCTCTCTTCTGAACATTAGTTTAGCAAAATGTCCAATAAAAAAGGTACACCCGGGAAGTATGAGAAACCAACAAAAACACAACAAATATAACAATATCCATATATATAACTATATTTATTATTTATATTTATTATACAAAACTGCACTGAACAAACTCGGGTGGTCTGATAGCAGAACTATACCTCACTGACATACATTTCAAACCAAAAGGAGGAAACGCAACTGAGGAGATAATCTGGGCCAAAGAAGTGCCCGACAGGGATAAAGAGTCCAAACTGACTGTTCCAAACTGTCTCCTTCTAGGAGAGTCCAAATTGCCTGTTCCAAACCATCTCCTTCTAGGAGAGTCCAAACTGTGTCCTTCCTTCTAGGAAACGCTGCCTTCAGGCTTTTCTTACATGTGGTAACATGTACTTAGGTCCTCAAATAAGCCAAAATCATAGCAGCACCAGGAAATATGGTCTGTAGTTAAACACAACTACCCTAGCGAGTGGCACCGCATATTTATTTAGCTAACAACATCATGCAATCCACACTCCCCAGGATAGCCGGGTGGTTGCCCACAGCAGACGAGGCTGGGGAAGCTAGTTTGACTTTCAGTGGGGAGGAAATATACACAGAATATTCTTAAGTGGCAATTTTGGGGAGCAGCAAAACAAAAAACGGGATACGCTGGGTTGGATCCTGTCAATCCATTCCACTAGCGGTGGCGTTTTCTTCTAGTACAAGGCCTCTTGCACTGAGGAGAGTTGCTATGGAGAAAAACACCACAGCTATTTATTCACTAGATCTACAGCGGGGGCCCCTTTCTGAGCCTGAAGACACCTTTAGAATTCTGACAAATGGTGGTGGCCACAACCACAAAATGGCCGCAGCAGGAGGCAGGATCACACCCATCCGCACACAGATGAAGTCCAACTGTAGGAGAGGAGGAATAACTTTTAAAATACACTGGAAAAGAGGAGAGAGAGAACAAGACCAACGCTGTGGTGGCAGCTGCCACCGAAACGTTATTTTAATCTGCACAGCAGATCAGATCTCTAGTGGCCAATCAGAAGCTATGCTAGGCAAGAGGCCCACCTGGCCCCACCCATGTTTTGCAAACCCTTAGTGGGCACTGGGTAAGTTGTTGGCATCACACAGAAGAGAGAGAAGAAGAAGAGATTGGATTTATACCCTGCCCTTCATTAGCCAAACAAGTCTCAGAGCAGTTTGCAATCTCCTTTCCCTTCCCCTCCCCATAACAGACACCCTGTCAGGTAGTTGGGGCTGAGAGAGCTCTGAGAGAACTGCCCTTGAGAGAACAGCTCTGAAAGAACTTGTGACTGATCCAAGGTCACTCCAGCAGCTGCATGTGGAGGAGCTGGGAATCAAATCTGGTTCTCCCAGATTAGAATCCGTGTTCCTAACCATTAGACCAAACTGGTTCTCAAGGGGACCCATGATCTGTCGGCTGCCTTTTGGATCATATCAGGAGCCCCAAGGCAGCTCATAACAACTGAAAAACAACTGTGAACTATTTTTAAACTGGAAAATATGACCAAGAAGGCCACAGTAACTGGCTTGACTGGGGGAAAATAATGTACGGATGTAGCACCACAAAAACAAGAGAAAACAGCAGCTCAGTCAGTTACTGGAAAAACGTTATGTTCATACAAACTCTCGGATTGGAGTTTCCCTCGCGTGGAGCCTTCCTCTGATGGAAGAGGCGCTAGCGGAATGGCTCCACAAGATCCAACCCTTTGTGTAAGACAAATCCTTAATTTCCTTCCTCTTCCAAGGGCCAGTTCGTGTGGGAAAATGGCAAACTCAGCACAAAACGCTGAGATTCCTTAGGGTAGAGGAAAGCTTCAAACTTTGCTACATTGGGTGCTAGGATATAGACTCCTGGTGGCCCAGAAAAATATTCATAAATGATCTAAAATGCTAGGAGCGGAGCTGGGTAAGGACTGCTCGCCACTCATCTTAAATGGCACCCTTGAAAATAACAGTCATCCGACTGGAATAAAGAGAGAGAGACTCTATAGGAAGCAAGACAGGCAGTTAAATGATATGTATTCCTTGCAAGCCAACAGAAGACAGAAGCCATTTGGCCCACTCATAGCAGAGTCTCTTTATAAGAGACCACAAAGGCCACTAATAACAGTTACGCATGAGCTCTTCCCCAAAACCTTTTTCGGTGGAGTGCTCTGAAGAGAGCAACTATTAATCAGATGATGGTTTGGCTATGAAAAGAAGAAGCTAAAGGCGTATTTCCCAATGTCTAAATAATTAATACCAATCTCAGGCCTGGCAGCAAAATGGCCACCTACCACATAATAGTAAAATAAATAGGGTGGGTTTACCTTGTGCAACACAAACAAGGTCACTGGCAGGAGTTGAAGGGGCAGCGAGAGAAATTACTAGAGAGCGGATGAGGGTTTTGTTAGAAGGGAAAGATAAAAGCCACCTGGCTGCCTCACAGGGCATGTGGTATAGAAACTGTAGCAACTAGTAAGTACTCAAAGGGACTGAACATGGCATTTGTATAGGGTAAAAGGAAGTGGCTTCTTATCACTTCTTGTCATGGGAGAAATTTTTGACACATTTGGTCTATGAGATGGCGGAGAAAGGTCACCAGAGAGACCCACAGCACAACTGAGAATGGAATGATCCAACTTTATAGTATGTAAAGCAAAGAATCGAACTGTCTCCATGGGTAAAGATGACTAGTTCAATTTTACCATCACACTGAAAGTATAGTCATGGTCAGAGAACAGCTCTTCGTTTACCAATTCCATTTCAAGTAATTAGTTATTAAAATGTGCTTACTTAAGCTATGCAGAAACGCTGCTTCCGTCCCCAACAAGTGGGACCCAAGCTGAAGAAAACACACCGTCTCAAGCACAATGAAAAGAAACCATGAAGGATGACAAGACTTTAAAAAAATATAATCAAACAAAATTCCAACAAGAAGCCAGGAAAAAAATATAAACAAAACGCCCACGTTGAAGACCGCTGCCCAAAAAAACAATCCACATATGAGCCCCAGGCTTATCGAATATTCAATCCCTCCCAAAAGAGTTTCAGTCCTACAGCTAATGTACATATGTGTAACACGCTCCCATCAAAGTCAGTGTGGTAACTTTGGCTGGAACATGACCTTATTTTTATATCTGTTTCATGAATCTAACAGATAGAGTAGGCGGACAATGTTATCCGACCTGTAATCTTGACACTGCTGTACTCATAGTGAAAAGCAAGGGCTTATTTGGTGAATATCTGGGCCATATTTTGAAGCGTCTCGATAACACAGAAGAAAGGCGGCCAACTGCACCCGATCCCTCAGGTATATATCTGGTCAGGGACTCTGAGTATGCCAGGTCCATCTGAAATGCCAGTGGGGAGATGGGAGGGGATGTTCTGGGAGTGGGAAGTGACATCACGCAATGTGCCTACATCACCCGGAAGTGACGTAGGGATGTCAGTGACATCGGGGGCAATGCTCTGGTTTTTGGGCAAAACTCTATGGTAAAATCAGCCTCAAACCATAGATTTTTGCCCAAAAAACAGAGTGTCATCCCCCCAAAGTCACCAATGTGCCCTATATCATTTCTGGGTGATGTAGGCATATTGCATTTATTTCCAGCGACATCGCTCTTTTGGAGGGGGGGATTTCCTCACGCCGGTCAGCTGACTGGCAGTGGGCAGGAGCCAAAAAAAAAATGGGCAATCCCTTGCCCCAGCTGGGGAATGGCAACGCTACACTGAAGTCCCAGAAACAAGAAAGAAACTGGGTCCAATCTTTTATTAAGACAAACCAAACTGACACAAAATACAAGCTTTCGAGCCCACCAGGACTCGTCACCAAGCTTAGAAGAGGAAGAGGAAGAGGAAGAAGAGGAGGAGGAGATTGGATTTATACCCCGCCCTTCACTACCCGAAGGAGTCTCAGAGCAACTTATAAACTCCTTTCCCTTCCCCTCCCCACAACAGACACCCTGTGAGGTAGGTGGGGCTGAGAGAGCTCTTGACAGAAACTGCTCTTTTTTCAAGAACAGTTCTTATCACAACTATGGCTTGCCCAAGGTCATCTATCCAGGTGCAAGTGGAGGAGTGGGGAATCAAACCCAGTTCTCCCAGATTAGAGTCCATGCACTTAACCACTACACCAAACTGGCAGAGGAGGAGATTGGATTTATACCCCGCTCTTCACTCAAAGTCTCAGAGCAGCTTAAAAATTCCTGTGAGGTAGTTAGGGCTAAGAGAGCTCTTTCAAGAACTGCCCTAGTTTGGACAATGGCTCTAGCATCTTCACATCTTCCATGCTGAGATTTGCACATGGCTACTGGTGACCCTTGGCTGAGGCTGCTGAGCCTGCATTCATTTCCCATCCATTCACAAAACCAATAAAGGATATTGAACTGCAGAACATTCTAGAAGGAACATTCTGCAGTGGGAAATAATAATGGTCTTTTCTGGGAACTTGATTTTGGCTCTTGAAAACCAGAGAAAGGGCAGGTAGATACCCTGAAAACCAGAAATCACATAAACTCTAAAATGATGAGTTTGGGCTTTTAAAAACAAAATAATTTTGAATCCATTGTTTTTAGAACTGCATTTTTTAAAATCAATAATTCAGTCAAGTGAACTTTTAGCTGATTTAACCATTGTGGCCAACAGTAACTGCCAACTGCATATTTTAAGTAGGCGGGATTGAAAGGTGTTCTTGTGTATACCTGAGGTTGTCTTGGCAAGAGACAGAAAGTGAAGAAAATGGGTTTCCTGTCAAATAAGGGGTGATAACTTTTGTTCATTGAAGCATAAGATCTCACAGTGTCTTCACAGCTTCAGAAAGGCTGAGGTTTGGTAATGAGCAAACGTAAATGCAACTAGGTGATGCAACTAAAATATTTTCAGCGGTGAATGCACTGCTTATTTCTGTCAGCATATGTTTATATGTATAAAGGGCCAGAGGCTTGTGTTTATGCTGTTGAACAGCAAATGGAATTTAAAGTGTCCCCCCAACAAAATATGAATTGCATTAATACACCTGGAGTGACCTTGGAACTTGGATGACAGAGCGGGGGTGGGAGAGGAGAAAAGTGAGATTATTTCCCCGCCCATAGCAGAACTACATTTTGCATAATCAGATCACATTAAATGCTCTCACAGCAGAAGACAACACACAAAAAAGGAAAACTAAAAAGTCTGTTAGAAACAATATGCACTACAATCCCAGTGATTTTAAACTAAAATAAAGAAGGAAGAACAACAAGCTTCACTTTGATTCACACGTGGCTATGTAAAAGGTAAAGGTTCCCTTGCTCGAAAACCAGTCGAATCCAACTCTAGGGTTGCGGTGCTCATCTCCATTTCAAAGCCAAAGAGCCAGCGCTGTCCGAAGAAGTTTCCATGGTCATGTGGCCGGCATGACTAAACACCAAGGCGCACGGAACGCTGTTACCTTCCCACCAAAGTGGTACCTATTTATCTAATTGCAATTTCTTGCTTTCAAACTGCTAGGTTGGCTATGAGAGGTCATGAAATTTCCTGTTCAGAGCACTGGACTGGAAATGGTTGTAATACACAGGTGTGGTGGTGATGCGGGTAAGGGTGTGGTTCCTAGATAGTCTGAAATTTCAGCCTACTGTTTTGCCAGCCAGCACAGGCCAACTTTTGATGTATTCCAGTCCCCTTAAATGCTGCCGACAGACGCTCAAATTAAAGTCGACATGCAACCTGCACTCTGCATAATCTAATAATGAAGCTTGCGCTCTGTCAAATTATAACAAAGTTTAGGACTTCCTCACCACCAATACAAACTGTCATTTAGAATTTTCATTTGACTTTTCCAGGTGGCCTAATTTGGGTGTAGGGAAGAATAAGGGAGAAAGCTTGATTTAGCAACATGAAAAATACAAGGCCCATTTTGTATTTAGGAAAAATAAAGTCGAGAATAAACAACTCGAGATGGCGAGGATTGGGCCTGGGACATTCTGCACAGCGGATGGTCGTCCAATAAGCCACAACCCTTCTGAGAAAGAATGAACTTCACCAACTAGCAGTGTGTATAGCTTGATATGTTTTCCCCACAAGTCTTCTTAACCCTGAATAGTTCTCCTGTCCAAAGTCTGGTTCCCATTTGACTTTACATCCACATACACTGTGCATACGTTAAATCAATCTTTTCACCTCCTTCCTGCTAACTTTTATTGCCAGAGAAATACCAACATCCGGTGAACAAAGAAGATCCCAAAGGTCATCTATCAATGCTCGAGTCCCATCACACCCTTGGTTTCTGTGAAGACGACTTGCCCTCTTTTATCTCTGTGTTGAGGGACACAGAGAGATCCCTAAGTTACCACTACTGGTACCCCCTCTTCAATTTCTCTGGAAGATCTCTTCAAATCTCAAGGCTTTCAGTGCTACCTGCATGTTGAAGACAACCAACCCTTCCTTTCTGCCCCTGATATTTCTCCCTCCATCCTATGCTGCATTACCAATTCTGATATTTCTACCCGGATATTTCACCAATGTCTCAAAGTCAATAAGCTCAAGACGGAATTTCCTGTATTTCCTCCCAGGCATTTTTCTCTTTATCTGACCTGGATAGCCCTGGATAGGCTAACCTGATCTTGTCAGATCTCAGAAGCTAAGCGGTGGCGGTCCTGACTAGAATTTGAATGAGAGACCTCCAGGGAATACCAGGGTTTGATGTGGAGGCAGGCAATAATAGCAAACCGCCCCTGAACATCTCCTGCTTTGAAAACCCCAACACATGTCAACTATGACTTGACAGGGAAAAAAATTCTTCTCCTTATATACTCTCCATATCTGTTGACACCCTATAGGACAGGCACAAAACCTTGCTTTTGGACACTTTTGGACACTACCTCAAGCTCTGCTTCATATTCTAGTAAACTCTCACTGACTACTAAAACTTTTCCTCTCTTTTCCTCAGTGTTGCACACACACACACACACACGTCCTCAGCTCATTCCATCTCTCTGCTGCCAAAATTATTCACTTCTCTCTTCCTTCTGACCTCCTGAAATCCCTACGACTGGCTTCCCATTGTGGGGGAAAGTAGGGTATAAATATGCACATATAAATTAAAATACACATTTTGTAATGCAATTGTCTGTTCCGACTAATGTAGGTTTTAAATTCACATTTATTTACTTCATTTATACTGGGCCTTTCTTCCCACACAACATTACAACCTGGTGGAAACAACATTTTTTAAAAAAGCTTTGTTTATGAAAATGTCCACAGACACAGCCGGGGCTTGGGGGGCGGGGGCGGGGAGAGGTGCTGGAACTCTCGAGAGGGAAATGAAGTTTTCAATCTGTATACTGAAAACTCATGAACTTTTAAACATTTTTAAAAGAATTTTATCAAAGAGGCTCCGGAATTCCATTCTGGCGTGTTCCCCCAGAAAAAAAGCCCTGGACACAGCTGTTCTTTCACCAGAAATTAGCTTTATTTCCCCATTTTACCAGAAAAGGAGCCACTTCCCTGTGGCGGTAACCCACATTGGCTGTGGTTATGTGTGTGACTACTGAAATTATGACCCATCTACACCTTGTGAGCTACAAGTAAAAAAACCACGGCCTGTAGACCTAAGAGCTGTGATTCTTTTTATTTATTTCCATCCTGCCAAAAGGAAAAATCATGGTGGTAATTCCTGATGCAACATCAGAACACGCTGAGGGAACAGATGCAGTCATTCGTTTCTGGTGAAACAACAACTGTATCTATGGGCACCTGCACAAACAATCACGCGAGAGCTCGACAACCATTGGGTGTTGTCCATGACATTACTTTGCGAGATCGTTGCTGCCATTTGGTGGTTGCTAGGCAGCCCCACAAAACATTGCTGAGGCCCCTGTGCCTCTTGTAGGCTATTGGTCCTGAGACTAAGGAGGAGGAGACAGAGGAGAAAGATGGTGGACACCAGGAAACAAAGCCAGACCAGTAGGAGGGATAGGAGCCAAAGCAAGAAAGGACGAAGTGCAGAAAAGGGGAACAGAACACTCCCCCCCCGAAAGTCTTACGAGTCTCTCCTCTTGTACATACATACAACTGAGAGCCAGTTTGATGTAGGTGAGAGCCAGTTTGGTGTAATGGTTAAGTGCGTGGACTCTAATCTGGGAGAACCGGGTTTGATTCCCCACTCCTCCACTTGCACTTGCTGATGTGACCTTGGGTCAGTCACAAGTCCTGGCACAGTTGTTCTTGAAAAAGAGCAGTTTCTGTCAGAAGTTCTCTCAGCCCCACCTACCTCACAGGGTGTCTGTTGTGGGGAGGGGAAGGGAAAGGAGTTTGTAAGCCACTCTGAGACTCCCTTGGGTAGTGAAGGGTGGGGTATAAATCCAATCTCCTCCTCCTCCTCCTCCTCCTCCTCCTCTTCTTCTTCTTCTTCTTTCCACTTCTGTCCACTGATGTTCATTATCTTGTAATCCTTATAAAAATCCTATAAGGTATCCCCATACTGCAGACGGGCTGTGATCAGAGTACAGCAGGCTAATTTCTCTGGAACTATTTGTATGTGACCAGACATGCCACCCTAATCCAGAGGGACCCTGTGGTGGACCGATCAAACTGTGCTGCGCAGTACCACGGAAAGGGTTGGCTGACAACTTCTTAAAAAAAAAAATCTAATGTGCAAATGTGCAGAACCGCTTATTTGCCAGGAGTGACTATGCAGTTATGCGCATATTGCTAAGTATAAAAAAAATGGCAGCCAGGGACCGGAAGCATCTGACCTCACCAAATGGCTTGTGCACACAATGGCGAGATCAGACATCTGGAAATACGTGGTGAGACCAGTTCCATCGTAAACACTGGACTTTATCCAGTGTTGGGAAAGTTGGGGATAGATGGGAGGCTGACGGGGGCCGGGAGACAGATGTTGTTGTCTGGACATGCACTTTAAATCCAGTAGGGATAAATGATGACATCGGATCAAGTGGCTCATCTGATCACGGCCAGGGTGGGGACTGAAGCTGAAAGAGAGTGGCTTGCCTTAATATAGTGACATCATAGAAAGGGTGAGATTTGGACCTCTCAGAGCTCTGAACCAACGACAGTTCACCAACTCTTATGGGAACAAGAAAGGGCTCCTCTGAACAGCACAGCAAGCCTTTCCTAAATTACCCTATACCAGCTCTTGCCTTCCTGGGAGTAGCAAAAGAGGCCTTCTTAATCATCGGGCAAGGTTTCCAAGCCGGCCCTTCACAGGGAGGAAACAGAGTTTTGACTTTCCCAGGGTGCACTCAGCACCCCTTGATTCCTCTTCAGTCCCAGCCACCAAAAGACCAATGCAGAAACACTGCTGTACGACAAAAGCAGAACATTTTGAGCAAAGTGTGAACTCCACATATATAGTTTCTCTTTCAGCTCCCTGCTTTTAAATTACGGCTTTATAACTATGGATGAATACGAAAAAAGCTGTTCTGGGCACATCTTGGCAGCTGGACATGATCTCAGCTGGCACCCACTGAGGATGACTTCAGCTGAGCTCTGAGGGTGTGGTTTCAATGGCAAAATATAGCCGTCGGTGTCAATGCTCAGAGCAAGGAGCGAGGCAGACTAGAGAGAAATGAAACACTTCCAGTATCGTGCGATCCCCACGTACTGAATACGGCACTATTGTACTCCTTCATCTCTCCGGTTTTCTCAGACAGGAAACGAAAGATTACATTAAGCGGGAGGTACCAGGTTCAATCCTTGGCATCTCTGGCTCTAAAAAAAAAAAAAGGACCAGGTGGTAAAGTGGCAGGAAAGACCTCCCATCTGAGACTCTGGAGAGCTGCTGCCAGTCTGAGTAGACAACACTGACCTTGATGGACCAAGGGCCTCATTCAGTAGAAGGCAGCTTCATGGGCTCATATCCGGCCAACTTTTTGAAGCACAGCTGATTTGGAATGCATCAATTGGCAGGTAATAAGTGTTCAACACCACCCCACCCCCAGTGCCTTGAAATGCTTTACCTGCTAATTGTTGGCAAACAGACTTCTGTGAACCAAACAGCTACAGGGACCAGTTCAATGGAGGAGGAGGAGGAGGAGGAGGAGGAGGAGGAGGAGGAGGAGGAGGAGGAGGAGGAGGAGGAGAAGACAAAACTGGATTTATGCCCCACCCTTCACTACCCAAAGGAGTCTCAGAGCGGCTTACAATCTCCTTTCCCTTCCCCTCCCCATAACAGACACTAGGCTTGCCAAGAACTTACCATATTTCAGCGGGGGACGGATACGTCCTGGTAGGACCATCCCCGGGGAAAGGAAAGACATGTGCACGATGCCATCGCCAGGAAGTGACGCTAGGGGACACTCAAGCAATGCGGCTGGAAACTCGATGGTACCATCGAGTTTTCAGCCCCATTGCCAGAGCGTCGCCTGGCATCACTTCCTGGCGATGGCATGGTGCGTTACAGGGAGGACTGGTCCAGCCGGGGAGCATGCATCCCCTGCGGTAAATACTTGGGAACCCTAACAGACACCCTGTGAGGGAGGTGGAGCTGAGAGAGCTCTGAGAGAACCGGCCTTGAGAGGACAGCTCTGAAAGAACTTGTGATTGACTCAAGGTCGCACCAGCAGCAGATTAGAGTCCATGCTCCTAACCTCTACACCAAACTGGCTCTTACCTAGCTGCAAAGCCTAGGTGAATGGCCGCCCCTGGTCCCTACAAGGCCTCTTCCCAATTACAGCTATGTCTCAAAGTGCACCCCACCCTTATATACAAAGGTCTCCCATTCATTCGCTCCTGTCTTGTTTCCCAGTCCCCTTTGACTTTTCCTGGATGTCCCCCTCCCCCACAATCTTCTCCTGGAACGCCCCTCCATTCATTTACTGAGCCATGAACCCCCAACAAACCCCTTAAACCCAATGCTTTTGCTTTCTTACCCCTCTTTGGGTGCCCTGATCTTGCCAAGAGGCGCCAAAGCCCACTCGAAGCCCGAGAGCACCTTTCAGTTTGAAATTAAGCATGGCTAATCCCAAGTCATTAACTTCTGTTTGAGCTAACTACGTATCTGTACAACATCTCCTTGAAATCTAAATAGCCATCTATCATTGACAAATTTCGAGTCTCGCAAGGGAGTCCGGTAAAGAATGGCCGAGTTTGTACTGTATTTTTCCCCTGATGACGGAGGTAAAGCTACATGCACCATACCCTATATAACAGCAATAACCAGTCTGATTTCTATGAATGCCAAGCTACTGCGTCCAACTTTTAGAACCTTGCTTGACAAGCAACCATGAGTTCTTGGAAATGTCATCAGGAACACGGTCAAAAATTCTACCTCTACCCTTTCATTAAAATATAGAAATTCCAATATGTGGCACCAACTTTTTTTTATGCAATCCAGATTGCCTTACCATAAAAGAATCTTTCCATGTCACTTTATGCTTCTCGTTCCGAATCTGAAAAATGACTCAATCAAGCCCGAATGAAGATGAACAGCTATGCGAAATTATCTCACACAGAGATGAGTTTTAATCGGAGCTGATAATCCCTGAAGCCTCCCAAGCTGACAAAGCCGCTGTTCGTGTTTAATTTGGACAGAGCATTTCTATTCATATGTGCTGTGCTTTCGTTGCTCGAAAAAGAAAATATCAGCATTTCAAATACAGTAAAATGTCAGTGATTAATACACTCTTTTAGGATCCTGTGATCTGAAGCTGTTTGTCTTTCATTCTAATGATAGCTTATGGGTAAGTTCCGAATACTGGGATACGGATAAAACAGGATTCAGATAAAACAGACTGGAGGCTGGGGGAGAGATGCAAGCAAAAAGCAATAGAATGTGGTTTCTTGTATTTTCTCCACAAGCGGAGATTGATGAGTAAGGAGATTTTCCAAAACCAAAAATTGCTAGGAAGAAAACCAACGCTGGAACCCTGTTCTAGGAGAGGCCACATTTGGCAGGACAAAATCTGGAAGCAGGTTTGGCTTCGACGTATTTCAGAATCCCCCCACACTGCAGTCGGTGGCATTTATATAAGCCAGACAGCTGTAGGGTACGATTTGCAGCATACACAGTCAGCAGTAAATTCCAATAAAATCAGAGAGAGGCTTTTATGACAATACTGGGTGCTTCCACACATGAGCAATGCTGCATTTTACTCAAACTGCAATTGCAAATGCAGTGGAGTTTCCACACTGAAGTCTTCCCCATGCTTTTCCCTGGTACCCGTGTGTAATGTATCCAGAGCGGAACATGGGTCCAGGCCAGCCATGTGCTCGAACCAGTTCCAGCCGGTCCAACACGTGGCTGGGCGAAGGCCTGAACTTCGCTCCTGAAGACAATGGAAAGTAGGATCCTAGCTCCCTTCCAATCCGGGGACTAGGATCCAGGTAGTTAGTGCGATCACGTGTGTTTGTGTGTGTGTTGGGGTGTGGGTTTCTTGGGGAATATAAGCCGCCCTGTGAGCCAGTTTAAATTGTCTTGTTCTCAACCTTGAAATAAAAGTATGAGCTGATTTCACTCTACAGACTCGTCAGTCTCAGTACTTTTCACCATGTGACGGACAGGAGAAGGTTCCACCCTCTTTTCTCCCCGTTCAGCATTGGCCAATTGGATTTGAAAGTCTGAATGGAATGCTGAAGAGGGGGCGGGGATCTGAGGAGAACAACCAAGAGACAAAAAGAGGAGCTGGGGGCTGGAGGGAAAAGGTATCCCAACCAGGCACTCTAGTAGGGTCTGTAGTGTATGGTTTTAGACAGACACTGGCCCTTTCTGCACTCTCCTTTTAAACCATGTTCACTGCGGTGTCCACTAAGACAGAATTCAGGCCCTGGTCATACATAGGGGGGAGCGTGGCTGTTCGCCCTGGAGCAAGATAAAGCGCGGTAGCCCGATCACACAGTCCCCCAAGTCTCCGCGCTTAGGGTGTTAACTGCTGAGATGCTGAAGAGTGGCAAAGAAGCAGCGCTTAGCCTGCTATGCGGGGAGGGCAGGGTATAAGTCTAATAAATAAATAAATAAGCCACTGCTTTCAGATTAGATGCGCAATGTTTGTTTTCCAACAGAGTCCCTGCAAGCACAGGTCGGCGTTGGTGTGCTCCCTATGGAGACTTACAAAACACATCTGGTTTGCGACTGGCCAAGGCCAACCCTGCTTAGCTTCCAGGATCTGACAAGACTGGGCTTGGCCAGGTTATCCAGATCAGAGCACAGGGCAAGCTTAGCAACTAAATAAATGTATGTGTTTTATTATATGTGACTCCCCATGTTATCTTTAACCCATATAACCCACTACAATGCCTTTAGGTTCCAGAGAACAGGGGGTCTTGGTGTGTAGCTGATGTCTTCCCAGATACAGGATTAAGGAAACCTGTGCACGTAAAAGAAGACACACAAAATAAGAAAAATCCACCATGCCTCATATGCCTAATGTTGACGGACGGTCTGGTATAATAAAGTAAAAGAAGGGTGTGGGTGATGACGAGGCAGCTCTCAGTTCTCCAGCCTGAGGGACATGGTTATTGGTAAAGTAGTATCAAATACGATAGCAACGAAAAAAGCCTGGATCAAGGGGTTGTGACAAACCACCATTCCCCTTTCCCCCACCATCAGAAGTTGTTTTTATTCTGTCAGATTTTATAGTGTTTTACCAGCACAGTGACACACCTACAATACCGTAAGGCAACAATGGCAAAAATCCAACAGGAGAGGGGAGGGGTGCCAGATAGGGTTGCCAGTCTCCAGGTGGGGCCTGGAGAGCTCCCAGAATTGCAACTGATTTCCAAGTGACAGAGATCAGTTCCCCTAGAGAAAATGGCTTCTTTGGAGGGTGGACTCTATAGCATTGTATCTTGCTGAGGCCCCTCCCCTCCCCAAACCCCGCCCTCCCCAGGCTCCACCCCTACAACATCCAGGTATTTCCCAACCCAGGGTTGGCATCCCTAGATGTCTGCCAGGCACGTAAGCAGGAAAAAAATCACACCCTCCTGTCCACACTGTCCCCAAACCCAATCTTCCCAGAAAGCAGGTTTGGGGAAACCCACTGTAGGGCCAGAAAACACAGAAAGTAGGCGAATGTGCAACACTGTCAAGCAGAAGCCAAAATAGAAAACATTACTTCTGGAGGGGCTGGGGGTGGTGCAAGCTCTCCATGTAGAAGACACTACACAAACACACACACACATACACCACACACAGAAACGTAACCATGGTAAAACAGAACGGTGCCAACTCAGGTGTAAAACTGTATTTTTTAACGTTCCTCCCACACATGGGGAAACCTCACTGCTTTCAAAGAACAGCACACCAAAAGGGTTAAACCACAACCTTTTGCCTTTATTCAACAAGCATTTTTTCTGTACTCCAGAGAGTACCTGAAAATGCAATTCCCTTGCCTACAATCTGAAGTAGTTTAGTCCTGTGAGGAATGGGGAGGCTCCAAGACTGTAGTAGAGAAACTGTTTGGCACGCAGAAGGTTCCATGTTCAATCTCTGGTATCTCCAGTTAGAAGGATCAGGTTGTAGGTGATGTGAAAGACCCAGAGATACTAGAGAGCTGCTGCCAGTCCGTGTAGACAATATTGACCGTGATGGACCAATGGTCTGATTCAGTATAAAGCAGCTTCATATGTTCATGTGGATATATAAAGACTTTACCTTGGGGATGGGAGGGCAATTGGTATTTTGTTGGACATAAGCTCCTAATTAAAATCAGTCCATTACACTGTCATTTTACAAACTGCTGAACCGGAGAAACAGCTGACAGGATCCAGCAGAAGCACTGAGGGCGGGGGGCTAAAAAGCTGTATCGTGGAGCGGACGGAGTGTTGGACTATGAAGAATCTGGGTTCAAAACCCCACTCAGGTGTGAGTTTCACTAGATGACCTTAGCCTAGAGTCTCTCTCTCCCTCTCCATTTTCTCAGTAGTGAAATTCATCACATTGAGGCATTATGTGAAATCTTCCACAGTAGATGTTTCCTCACAAGGTACAAACCCAAAGTTTTCTCCTTCTTTCCCCACATTTTTTGAACTCCCTAAACCGGGGGATTCCAAAAATGCGAAGAAAAGAGAGAAAACTTTGGGTTTGCACCTGGTGAGGAAAAAATCTACTGCGGAAAATTTCACATAACATGCAGAATTAAAAACATCAATGCAGGGAATTTCACTACTGTGGAAATGGTCTCTCTCTCTCTGCCTCAAGAGGGTTGTGGTGAAGATAAAACAGAGGAGGGTGGAACCTGCCTTCCTTGGCAGAAATGAAATGAAACAGTGGGACCATTTCTGCAGTAGTGAAATTCCCCACATTGACATTTTTAAAATTGCATGTTACGTGAAATTTACGCAGTAAATTTTTCTCACCAGGCGCAAACCTGAAGTTTTCTCCTTCTTTCCCTGTGTTTTCAGAACTCACTAAAACTGGGGATTCCAAAAATGCAAAGAAAGAAGGAGAAAACTTTGGGTTTGCACCTGGTGAGGAAAAAACCTACTGTGGAAAATTTCACATAACAAGCAGATTTAAAAACATCAATATGGGGAATTTCACTACTGCGGAAATGGTCTCTGAGAGGGCATCTGACTGGTTATGCTAGCTAGGATCCCTATCCAGTGCTTCTGTCTTGTCCATAAAGAGCACAGCAATGCCAAGTAAATAGCAGGGGCAGGTTTCCCTCCAAGTCCTACTGCAATAACCTGAAGGATTTGTGACCCTCAGTGCCTAGGGTTATCAATAACATTAAGCGAGTACCTGATACCATAGAGAAGTCAACACTTGGGCAACTGTAGATATGAAGGTTGATCAACAGGACCACAATGCAAGAAAATACACAGACATTTCAAAAATTACTCCCCCCTCCCGTCTGAGAAGGCTCCAAAATAACATATGTACAAACGTCCTGATTTTCGTGCTTTATGGCTGAGCAAGGATGTTGCCGAAAACCAAAGTCTCCAGTTTCCTAATTCTAAAAAGATGTCCTTAACAGTTCAATGAAGCCCAGAGGTCTAGAGCCAGAAATTTGCTATCTGTTACATCACCCACTTATTTGAAGCTGACGGTATAGCCAGGAAAAAATGCACGCAACACACTCGGGTTCTCAAGATGCCTGAAGATCTTCTTAACCAGTGGCAATTGGCTTACTATGAAGAGCCTTCATGTACATAATGGGGGTATCCCTCTCCACTTCTCCACTAAGCATGGCTGAATCCTATACTCGGTATCAATCGTGCAACTCAAAGAAAACACTGGCATTTAAAATATGCACGCCCCACTTTTAGCTGCAGCTTTTAAGACAGCTCTCAACAACACTAAAACACACTGGCAAAGAGAGAACAATACCAAGAATAAAAAGTACACACCAGAAAACTGACCTCAGAGGAGAAGGACCCCTCACGGTAAGTCCAATGGTCGTTCTCCCTCTGAGGTGGAGGACATCTCCAATGGGACCTCCCCGAGCAGTGTCCCTCATACGGGTGGGTAGTCATCTTCCTCCATGTTAACGACGTGCTGAAGAATTCTTCTCCCAAAGGCCGCGCCTGCAGATGCAAGCGTGTTGATATGGTAGTGCCTTATGAAGGTGGAAATGGATGACCACGTAGCCGCCTTACAGACCTCTTCAACAGAAGCTCTATTGGTAAGGTGGCGTTGGTTGCTGCGCTCCGCAGAGAATGAGCTGTGATGCCACTGGGTACTTCCTGACCCGAGGCCTGGTAAGCCTCTGTGATACAGGCCTTCAGAACCGAACCGATTGCCGATCTAGACATCTTCTCCCCTGACCTAGGTGGAGATATATTGACGAATAAGGACTCAGGCTTCCTGCAAACCTCTGTCCTGGCTATGTAAACCTTGAGAGCCCGTCTTACATCCAAGGTGTGCCAAATCCGTTCCTTGGGATGCTTGGGATCAGGACAGAACGTGGATACGCAGATCTCTTGAGAGTAGTGAAATCTAGAGCCTACCTTTGGCCGGAAGGTAGAATCTGTGCAAATCACGACCTTGTCTTTATGAAAGACGCAGAGTGACGATGTCACTGACAATGCCCCGAGTTCTGACACTCTTCCCGCAGACGTGATAGCGACCAGAAACAGCTTCTTCATCCTCAGCCACTTCAACCCCACCTCCCCGAGAGGCTCGAACGGTGAGCCGGTAAGAGCACCGAGTACCGTATTCGGCCTCCAGGTTGGAAGGCGATGGACCTGAAGCGGAGATTTTGTCAACGCTCCCTGTAGAAAGGTTTGAATGTGAGGATGTTTGGAAATCTTGTATCCTCCCAGGGAAGGGAAAACAGAGGACAGAGCCGCTAACTGCCTCCGAAGAGTAGCAGACTTCATTCCCGAATCAGACCATCCTGCAGGAAATCCAGAAGCGAAGCAATCGAAGGGAACAGTGGCTGCACCGACTTGCGTCTACACCATCGCACCAACGCCTTACATGTGGTGTTATATCTATACAGACCGTGGACTGTCGTCTGGATGTCAAAATGGTGTCTAGACCTGGAAAGAATAACCTAATTTCGATAGGTTGCTCCGCTCAATCTCCACGCGGTCAAACACAGCCAGGCCGGATCTGGGTGCCATACCGGACCCTACAACAGCATGTCGGGAGGTATAGAAAGAACTAGGGGTGGAAGTATAGGCAGCTCCTGTATTGCCGAGAACCATGGGTGACGAGCCCAGTTCAGGGCCACTAGGATGACCTTTGCTCTGAGTTCCCAAATTCTGCGGGTGGTTCTGGAAACCAGGGCGAACGGCGGAAACGCATATAGGAGACCCTGGAGCCAGGGTGTCGTGAGTGCATCTGTCGCCTCAGCCTCTGGATGGAAGAATCTGGAGAAATATCTCGGAAGCGTGAGGTTCATAGAGGAGGCGAACAGATCCACCATGGGACGTCCGACTTGAGCCACTATCATGTTGAAGATACGTGGATGGAGAACCCATTCTCCCTCCTGTATCCCCACTCAGCTGAGTCAATCGACTTGCATATTTTCGGACCCTTTTATATGGTCTGCTCTCAATGAGGTGACGTGTCTTTCCGCCCAAAAGAGGATCTTCCTCGCCTCCCTGTGGAGTTGAGATGACCGAGACCTGCCTAGGTTGATATGTTGTCCGTCCTGATCAACACTTGTTGACCACACAATTGAGGGGCAAAAGGAATCAGAGACAAGCTGATCGCTCTGAATTCCAAGAGGTTAATTGGTAGATTCTTCTCCGCAGACCGCCATGTCCCCTGGACTGGAGTGTAGTTCAAGGTTGCTCCCAGTCCAAGAGACTGGCCTCGGTGAACAGCTCCCTGGTGTGGCTGACATAGTAGCTCTTGCCTGCCGACAAATTGTTCATGTTTGTCCACCACCCTAGGCTCTTCCTTGACTCCAATCGGTACCTGTAGGTAGAGGACCCTCTCCTCCATGAAGGAGAGTAGATGGGAACGTAGAAACATCTGCAATGGTCTGGGGTGCAGGCGGGCCCATTGTATCATGTCGATGCTGGCAATCATCAGACCCATAAGTCTGGCTAGGTCCATGAGGAGTGTGGATCTGCAGCTGTAAAACCTCGTGGCAGCTTCTTAGAGCTTCTGAGCCTTTGCCAGCGGGAGAAAGGAAGCATTTCGAGTGGTGTCGATTACTGTTCCCAATGTACGATACGCTGCGTCGGTAGCAGTGAACTCTTTTCGAGGTTGATCAGGAATCCATGTTTCTGTAAACATTGTAGTGTTCGCTCCGTGTTGCTGACGGAGTCTGCCCGTGTACTGGTCCTGATTCAGAGGTCGTCCAGCTATGGCAGAACCTGGATACCCTGAGCTCTGATGAACCTTGGGATAGATGCTCAGCTTGGAGAAGAAGCGTGGTGCCGTGAATAGACCAAAGAGAGGTGCTCTGTACTTGGAGTGTTGGTCGTAAATGCAAAAGCGAAGAAATCGCTTGTGTGCTGGGTGAATAGGCACATGGAGGTATGCTTTCCGTCAAATCTATGGAAGTGAGGTACTTGTTGGGAGATAGAGAGTCCGCTACAGCCTCCAGAGTTTCCATGCGAAAACGTCGCAGTTTTAGATTCAGATCGCTGATTTGCTGGCTGGTGACTTGAGGAACCGCCCTGAAGGCTGGTGCAGAAACTCTATCGGATAGCCCTGTGACATCACTTCTACTGCCCAGGCATCTGCCTGTGTGCCTGTCCAAGCTTCCGTAAAATGTAAAAGGCGGGCACCCACCGGAAGGGGGGATAGTCATGCCTGTTTGGGTTTGGCACCTCTGTCTCCCCGAACACCTCTGTTGAAAGGCCTGTGGAATCTGGGTGTGAAGGAACCACATTTGCCAGACTGCTTGGACGCTTCCCACGAGGCCTTTTGGTGTCTTGTCGAAATCTAGAGAGAGAGTGCTGGGTACGAAGGGACTGCGGGTTTCGCCAATCGAAACGGCGTAGGGATCTGGGCATGGCTTTTTACTTATCCCTGGTTTCCACCAGGAAGTTGTCCAGGGCCTCTCCAAAGAGCCGATCTCCTAGGAAGGGATAAGCTGTTACAATAGCTTGGAGAGAGAGTCCGCGTGTCAGGCGCGTAGCCGTCTGGCCACCGCCATGGATGCCATGGCCCTGGAAGCAAAGGAGATAATGTCCAGAGTGGCGACCGCTGAAAAGGAATTAGACTTAAGGACACGAGAATTTCCCTCCAGCACAGCCCGATTGTTCTCTGGAACAATCTGCATCAACTTACGTAACCACACGACTGTCGCTCTGGAGGCGATGGATGTTGTAGATGCCGCTCTTACCATCATGGCAATTGCCTCATGGATCCTTCTGAGCGTTGCCTCCACCTTCTTATCGGTTTGGTCTTTGATGGTACCCTGACCATCCTCAGATACTAGACCCGTCGACTGGATGGCATCCACTGGAGCGTCCACAGGAGAAACCTGTAATAACTCATTAGCATAATTAGGCAGAGCATATAACTTTTTTGCAAAAGCGGGAAAACTGCTTATTGACCATGGGCTTTTCCCACTCTGCTCTGAGCTGACGCTCAAATACTCAGGAAAGGAAAAACCTTTCTCAGTAAATTCCTGAGGAGGGAAGACTTACCGGTTGCCCCCGGGTTTGGATTTAATTTTGCTTTTGACCGCCTTCAGATATTCTGAAGGTGGCAAAACATATAACTCTAAGGCCTATATATAAAGGTCAAGGTTCCCTTGCTCAAAGGCCAGTCGAATCCGACTCTAGGGTTGCGGTGCTCATCTCCGTTTCAAGGCCGAAGAGCCAACGCTGTCCAAAAACGTTTCCGTGGTCATGTGGCCGGCATGACTGAACACCAAGGTGCACGGATATAGCCTTAGCTAAAAGGAGCTGATAATCCTTGGGTTTGAAAAAACGACTGGATTGCTCCGGGAGTTTTTAATTCTTCCTCCTCATCAGAAAAATTCGCCCTCTTCCCTTTCAATAGAAGAGGTACTGGATTCTATTTCTTCCCTCCACTGCTCCTCCAAGGGTCTCCTAGGAGGAGGGGGGAACCCTCTTAGCTGCCCTAGTTGGCCACCCAGGGGAGGATGGAATCAAAGGGTTTTGAGAGCGATTACCCTGTGGTAGGGAAACCTCAGGTCTAGGAAGGAGCTGTGCCATTTCCAGCGGAATGGTCTTTTTTTTTTTTTTTTTTAATAATAATGGCCATAATTCTGAAGAGTGAATCAAAACTCCGTGATCAAGGAGCTTACCCCGTTTGGAGCCGGTCTCAGGATCCTGCTCCTCTTCTGAAGGGGTGGGGGAAACGTAAGGCTGTCCTCCTTCGGTCCCCGAGGCTCCAGAAATGGCCGTAAAAGAGGTCACAAGCTCGAAGCCGGACCCTCAAAATGGCCGCCGCCGCCCGATCGCGAGAGCGCGGGAAAATGGCGGGGCCTGCTGTTTCGGCTGTCGGCGTCGTTTGGGCACCTGGGGTGCTGCGCCGAGCCAGCCGTGTTCATCGGGGTACCGCGATCATGCCACGAAGGCAGATCGGCCCCGGAGTCGTCTCGCGTCACCGCAGTCGCGGTGCACGCGTCTCCCTCGTCGCCCAAGGAAAAAACCTCGGGAAGGTCTTTTGCCGCCATGGCAGCCGGCGGCGTTCTTCTCTTCGGGTCCTGAGACCTCTTTGAAAACTTCGCTCCAAGGAAGGAGCTGAATGAGAAAAGAGAAGAAATAGAGAGAGAGAGAAAAGAAAAAAGGGCAAGGCAACAGGCTGGATAAACAGGATACAAAAAAGCGGGAAACAGCTAAGCCTAAGAGATTTGCTGCTTCTCCCTACTGAGGCAGGAACAGAACTGGAGATGGGCTATTCCGGAGGCGCCAACAGGAAGGGGAAAAAACTATTTCCTGCCTCCCTACAGGCACGGTGGGAATAACCCATTGGAGATGTCCTCCACCTCAGAGGGAGAACTTCAAAGTAGCATCTTGAATATATTAAAGGCCACTGAAGCTATTAAAAGCCCGGGAAAATAACTCTGTTGTTTACTTGGCACCCAAAAGCCAACAGTGTTGGCGCCGGTCAAACTGACAAAGGGAGGGAGCGCCGTAAGCAGAGGTGGGTCACTGAGGTCTGGCTGGTTCGCACGAATCATTCAGATTCCCCGGTCTGTGTCCGCTGGAACAAAGCTGTAGTTTAGTGGTAGAGCATTTGCTTTGCATGCAGAAAATCCCAGGTCCAATCTCTGATATTCCTAGGATCAGGTGGTAGCTGATGGAGTAGCTGAACTCGAGGGCACCCAATGAAGTTGATGGGCAACAGATTCAAGGCAGATAAAAGTATTTCTTTACTCGTCAGGAGAAAAAGAAGAGGAAGAGGAGGAGGAAGAAGATGAAGAAGGAGGAGGAGGAAGAGGAGGAGGAGATTGGATTTATACCCCGCCCTTCATTACTCGAAAGAGTCAGAGTGACTTACTATTCCTTTCTCTTCCCTTCCCCACAACGGACACCCTTGTGAGGTAGGTGGGGCTGAGAGAGCTCTTTTGAGGACTGCTGGTGAGTGAGAAGCTCTGAAAGAACTTGTGACTGACCCAAGGTCACACCAGCAGCTGCATGTGGAGGAGTGGAGAATCAAACCCAGTTCTCTCATAGTCTACACTCCTACCCACTACACCAAACTGGCTCTCACATTAAAATGAGAAATTCTCTGCCAAAGGATATAGTGAAGGCCACAAGCACAGATAGTAGGCACATCAGTGGCTGCTAGTCATGGTGACTAAAGGGAACCTCCACATTCTCCGGTAGTAAACATCTGAATACCAGTGCTAGGAGGCAACATTAGAGGAAGGCTTTGGTCTCTGTTCCGTTTGTCTGGCCCTTCAGTGCAACTGGTTGGCCACTGTGTTAGACTTGTGGCTGTACTCAATGGAACCCTGATCTGATCCAGCAAAAGTCTTCTTATATTCTTAAAGACCTCCACTTGAGATCCTGGAGCGCTGCTGCCAGTCAGAGCAGACAATTCTAACCTTGATAGGCCAATAATTTAACTCAGATGTTCAAGGTGGACAAGAAAGTATCCAGAAGACTAAAATCCCACTCACATCCAAGTCACAACCATTGCTCCCTCTAAACTGTGAAGTCTTGTGAGCAGAAATTCCACTTTGTGAGCTACTCGCATTAAAGTTGTGAGTGACCAATTTGGCTACTGCATGAATTCGTTTGCTCTGGAGGCATCCCTTCCTGAGCTAAGGCAAAAATCTGAGCTAAGGCAAAAATCTGTGAGCTCACACTAACTCACCTTAGAGGGAACACTGGTCCCAACCACAGGAAACTTTATTCAACCACCTTTCTGGTTTCTAATATTTCTGCTTGCACACTTTCAAGCCAAGGACAGTAAACGCCATCCACTCAAATAGAAACTGGGCAACGTAAGAATCTGTGTGACGGAACTCTCCTAGGTGGCTTGCCCTTTCACGGGGGACCTTGAGAATTAACCTGTGAAGTTAGCATATGCACTGGCGTGGAAGAAAGACAACTTCCTTTAACCCACAAGATACCACTCTCCCATAACTGCATTGTTGAAATTTCCCCAACGGGAACTTAATGCTCAAAAATGAGGTGTGGAACAATGAGGTTCAGCCCGGAGCAATGCTTTTATCCTTATTCAATGGACGCATTTGGATCACTGAAGTCCTACGTTTTTGATCTCACGTCCACTCATGTTTTTGCACAGTTAATGTCTAAATACCACCTTGGAAAGCTGGGACGTGCAGAAAACCAGCTGACTGCACTCCCGAGCTGAAGTGGTGTTTTTTTTTTCCTGGGTGTCCTTGCTTTAAACAACAGCTTTCCTTACAGCAAAATAATCATGTGGCAAAGCGTTCAAAATTTTACTACAACATATCCAAGTGATGTGATCACAACATCTCTTAAACATGCTCAGCACCGCCAGCTGGATCTCAGAAAACAGCTGATCTCAGAAAATAGCACATTATGTTGGCAAATCTGTGTTTTGGAATCCAAAGAAATGGTGAATGGGGCTGCGTAACTCCTCCCCCACACCTTCCAATTATAGCCCCCTTCTTCCCTGAGGGGTTTTCACACCCAACTGGGCTCCTTCCTGGCTCCAGAGGCCAACTCAGTGGAGGGAAGAAAGGGAGACACGTGGTTTTAAAAAGCTGAAGGAGCCCTGACCTGGATAGCCCAGGCAAGCCCGATCACGTCAGACCCCAGAAGCTAAGCAGGCCCTGGCTAGTATTTGGAGGGGAGACCGCCAAGGAATATTAGGGTTTTTCCTCCTGCGGGATGAGAGTTTGCTGCTTATGACTTAGGTCATGGCTCTTTTTGTAGCAGGAACTCCTTTGCATATTAGGTGTAGCCCTGTAAGAAGAGCTCTGTAAGCTCTTGGAGGACTGGCTACATTAGGGGTGTGTCGCCTAATATGCATAGGAGTTCCTGCTACAAAAAGAGCCCTGACTTAGGTTGTAAAAACAGTAAGAAGTAAAGAATACCAGGGTCATGATGCAGAGAGGCAATGGCAAGCCACCTCTGAACATCCCTTGCCTTCAAGGCCCACTAGGGGTTGCCAGAAGTCAGCCTGACTTGATGGCAACAACAACAATTAAAAAAAAAAGCTGAAGGAAACACTTTTACTGGAGAATGCAAGGGTGAAAGGAGGGTTGAGAGCACCACTCCCACCCACCAATTTACCCCAGCAAATGCTCTTCCCACACCATTTAACTTTCAAGAAAAGCCTTGTGCTTGCTGGATCAACACCTACTGGTTATCCCCGGGCCAAAGGAAGTCCGCCTAGCCTCGACCAGGGCCAGGGTTTTTTCTGCCCTGGCTCCGGCCTGGTGGGATCAGCTCCAACTGGAGACCAGGGCCTTGCAGGACCTTTTACAGTTCCGCCGGGCCTGCAAAACGGAAGGTGTTCTGCCAGGCCTTCGGGTGAGGTGGCGGGCAACCATCTTAGTTGGCTTCCCTGCTTTAGCTCCCAATCTACTGAAATGTTTTGATTCCCCTATATAGCCCTAACGGTCTTTTATGTAATTCACTGCTACCTCTGAATTCTATTGTTTTAATGATTTTAATGTAATGTAATTTTGTTGTCGTGAGTCTTTGACTCTGTTGTGATCTGCCCTGCGCCCGCTTGAGAAGGGTGGGAGAAAAATCCAAAAAACAAACAAACAAACAGACCTTAAGATTGGGAAGCCATGCTCTTATTTGGTGTAGTGGTTAGGCATACAGACTCTAATTTGGGAGAACCTGGTTTGATTCCCCACTCCTCCACTTGCAGCTGCTGGATGACCTTGGGCAAGCCATTGTTCTGTCAGACTGTTCTCTCAAGGACAATTCTGAAAAGAGTTCTCTCAGCCCAGATATCTCAGGATATCTGTTGTGGGAAGGGGAAGGGAAAGGAGTTTGTAAGCCGCTCTGAGACTCTGAGTGAAGGGCAGGGTATAAATCCAATCTCTACTTCTTCATCATTAGCCTATGCATCTGGAACTGGACTCTACCTGCATGGACAGGTGACTCAGCCACGGTTTTTTACCACCACTCTCAGGTGGAATAACTCACAGTGTTTGCATGCTTAGAGTGACTGGCTTTTAACCTGGGCTTCTAACATTGGGTGTTATTACTGTGAAGACTTGATATAATTATGTATTGCCAAGTCCAGATATAACAATTCCCTTCAGTGGAGGAGAGGAGAATGATGTAAAGTGCCTTGGATCTCCATTGGGGAGAAAGGCAAAAATATAAATGAATTAAATAAATAAACAATACGTTATTTGTTTTCAATATATACAAATTCTTAATGGCACCTTCAAAGTTGACCACAGTGAGGTGCCTCTACAAAGATTCCGTATAGCCATTAGGTGGGCCACAGTCCAAATAGAGGGGGGGGGTCTCTTTAAACCCAGCTGCTCTTTTAGCATAGGTGGATGATGGAAGGCCCCTCTTTATTTATTTATTGTTAAATTTATACCCCACCCTCCCTGCAAAGCAGGCTCAGAAGACACACCTTATACACCCAGAAGACACACCTTATACACATCTTTGCACCGCACATGGTAACAACATCAACTCCACCATCACATAAAAATACAAAATAGGAATGGTAATTCCTTGGATTGGATTGGTTTTAAGGAAGTCTACAGTAGCCATTATCGATTGAATCCTGACCCTGCAGAGAAGTGTGCGTCTGTATACCTCTCTGAGGCAGAAAAGACTGATAATAACACTGGAAAATGTAATGCATGGATGAATGATGTCATCGAAATTTGGAATTTCCTAACTCGGCGTATGAATTTGGCCAGCTTATAATGAGCAGATCCATTACGGAAAGCGCTCCATTCCCCCTTCTTCTCGGAGTTGCTGTCCAGCTCTGAATGCAAAATGAGATTTCCATGTATACTCAGTCCACATTCAGCCATCCGGGTGCCCAAAAGCAGCTCTTCCATAGGCACAGGTACAGAAGAGTTTTGCCACTGACCCCCTTGCTCGCACAGGAAACTCCTGTAGATTACTGTTAAACTACCTCACTATTTGAAAAAGAGCCAACAGTTAACTAAATTGTTCTGTGCTAACAGAACAAACAAACAAATCTATTGGACATAGTCCAAGTTTGGGAAAAAACCTACACACATGACGAGGCTTGCAAGATGAACATGCCATTTGCAACAAATAATCTTGGCAACCGATAAATCACCTAGGCAATTTTTTTAAAAAATCCATGCCCTTAGACCGATGCGACTAGCACAACTACTCTGAAACAAATGGAACCCCTTTGGAGGATCTCTCACTATCCACTACCCAATCAAGCACCCTTTTGGAAGAGTACATAGGCGCCTTAAGTTGGATGCTAGTGTTTTAACTTCTATACTGTTTTCAGAGGAGAGCATGAAAGAAGAAGCTGTTTAAAATGGACAGTTCTTCCCAAGCAACAGCACTGCTTCATTATATGGAATAGATTATCTTCTCTCTGTTGCCGTTGCGCATTGATTGCACAGCCACTGGATGTGTGCCATTTCCCAAGATGGCAGCAGGGTCGGGGTGCTTGAGCCCTCCTTTTGTCCTCAACCCTGCCTCAAGACCCCTCAGCCACCCCGAGCCTTCTCAACCAAGTTACGTTTTGGGAAATACGATTGGAGGTTGACATTGGGAATGGCAGGAGGTAACGTCCTGCTTTCACCCTCTATAAAATGCTACTGCAGTTCTCACGTGGCAATGCAATGATGCACATGAACTAACTGGGGCACACGGGTCACCGTGATGAAATGGGAGAGAACTATCAGGGGGAAATGGAAATGTTTATCCAAGTTATTTTCCGGAAAGACTTATATTGCCCAACCTATTCTAACTCAAGATGGGGAAAGTTCTCCTTTCTCCAATATGAACCTGCATTTCTTCCTGTCAGCTTCCAGAATAGCAGCTGTGTCAGGAATACAGCAATGAAAAGACAAATGTTTTGTGATAACCTAAAGACTTATGAGTGATCATTGCTCATGCTGTTGAAGGCCCTATCTTCCTTCATTGCAGTCTATTAGTTCCGCAGCCTGTTTCCTAGAAGAGCAAACCACAAAGCGTTGAACTGTTCTACCTATTTATCAGCAAGGAGATGCATGAGAGCAATTTCTTTTCTACCGCAAAATCTAAGTAGACTCTGCCCTCAAGCAAGATGAACTGTGTAATCCTGGCTACTGAAGGAATGTGAGTTCTAACCTAGAAGCCCTCCTCCTGTGCCCCCCCCCAGCACCAAGAATATAGAGCATCACTTGCTCCTATCTGTACCTTGTGGCTAATAGCCACTGATGGACCTCTGCTCCATATGTTTATCCAATTCCCTCCTGAAGCCGTCCATGCTTTTAGCCGCCGCCACCTCCTATGGCAGTGAATTCCATGTGTTAATCACCCTTTGCAGCAGACTTATGGCAACCACATAAGAGTTTGCAAGGCAAGAGACATTCAGAGGTGGTTTTTCGCTGCCTGACTCTGTGCTGCAACCCTGGACTTCCTTGGTGGTCTCCCATCCAAGTACCAACCAGGACCGATCCTGCTTAGCTTCTGAGATCTGATGAGATCAGGCGAGCCTGGGCCATCCAAGTCAGACGTGAGAGCCACATTCAAATCCCCATTCTGCCAAGAAGCTCACGGAGTCACCTTGGGCTAGTCATTCTCTCTCAGCCTAATCTACCTCAGTGGGTTGTTGTGAGGATAAAATGGAGAATGATGCATGCTGCTCTGAGTTCCTTGGAGAAAGGGTGGGATTAAAAACCTACTAAACAACCAAATACTGTGTGATTTTCCTGTTCACAGAATTTGGCTCTTAAGGGCTCAGCTCTCTTTTCCAAGACAGTATACTTTGAAACTCGCTCACCAGGAAGATTCACTGGTGGAATCTTTTTTGTTTCATCTGGAATCTTTTTTGTTTCAGCTGGTTACCCTTTTTTGTTTCATCTGGTATATAATGGTTATTGGTCCTCTTCCTTTGTTCTGATGTTGTACGTCTATACATTTCTATTGAATTAGCCAGTTTGGCGTAGTGGTTAAGAGCAGCAAGATGCTAATCTGGAGAACTGGGTTTGAATCCCCACTCATCCTCCACATGAAGCCAGTTGGGTGACCTTCGGTCAGTCACAGCTCTCTCAGAACTCTCTCAGCCCCACCTAACTCACAGGAGGTCTGTTATGGGGAGAGGAAGGGAAGATGATTGTAAGCCACTCTGAGACTCCTTCGGGTACTGACGGGTGGAGTGTTTTACTGTTTTGCTGCTTTGGGGACCCTGATTGATGGAAAGGCCGTTTTAAAATAAATAAATAGTATCCAGTTCACTTGGCACTTACTTTCAAATTGAATACATTCAAGACTGAACTTCTCAAGTTTACTGCCAGGCCTCCATTTCCTTGTATGTTCTTGGTATCCTTCAACAACTTCACCATTTACCCTGTTCCTCCAGTAACATTTTATCTTTTCTTAGTTCCTCATGTGCAGTCCATCAGCAATAGTCATGTCCTCTCTTCCTGCTCAACCTTATACAAATATGGTTCCTTTCTCCCATTGCACACTCTAAAAATCCCCTACCTTGACCACTGCAAACTGTTCTTCTTTGGCCTTCTGCAGTCACAAGAACAGAAGGAGGAGAAGGAGATTTGATTTATACCCCACCCTTCACTACCCAGAGGAGTCTCAGAGCAGCTTACAATCTCCTTTCCCTTCCCCTCCCCAGAACAGATATCCTGTGAGGTAGGTGGGGTGGAGAGAGCTCTTTTGAGGACTGCTTTTGAGAGAACAGCTCTGAGAGAACTTATGACTGAGCCAAGGTCACACCAGCAGCTGCATGTGGAGGAGTGGGGATTCAAATCCGGTTCTCCCAGATTAGAGTCCATGCTCCTAACCACTACACCAGAATAGCCCTGCTGGATCGTAACAGTGGCCCGCCTAGTCTAATTCCCTCTTAAATCCATCTTTCAGCCATCATTATGTCCTCTGGTGATAAATTCCACAGCTTAATTACCCACTGAATAAAGATGTACTTCCTTTGGTCTGTCCTGAATCTGTGGTTGTGGATCTTCTGAATCTATTGACCATCAACTTCATTTGGTGCCCCCCAGTTCTAGAATTATGGAAGAGGGACAACAAGTTTCCTCTGTCCACTTTCTCCACTCAATGCATAACGTTATAAACTTCTGTTCCCCAATCCTCTGCTTGCAGCTGCTGGATGACCCTGGGCAAGCCATAGTTCTGTCAGAGCTGTTCTTGAAAGAGCAGTCCTTGAAAGAACTCTCTCAGCCCCAACTACATCAGAGGGTGTCTGTTGTGGGGAGGGGAAGGGAAAGGAGTTTGTAAGCCGCTCTGAGACTCCAAGTGAAGGGTGGGGTATAAAGAAGAAGAAGAGATTGGATTTATACTCCGCCCTTCACTACCCAAAGGAGTTTCAGAGCGGCTTACAAACTCCATTCCCCTCCTCACAACAGACACCCTGTGAGGTACGTGGGGCTGAGAGAGCTCTGACACAAACTGCTCTTTCGCGAACAGCTGTGCCAGAGCTTGTGACTGACCCAAGGTCACACCAGCAGGTGCAAATGGAGGAGTGGGAAATCAAACCCGGTTCTCCCAGATTAGAGTCCACACACTTAACCACTACACCAAACTGGCTCTCAAATCCAATCTCTTCTTCTCTTCTTCTTCTCTTAATCATGTTCACCCTCTCACCACTACCTGGAACTATGTCACTAAACTCATTTCACCCCTCTCAGGCCATCTGATCCCATTCCTGACCTATGTTTGGAAACAGACACACCAAGTCAACAAACCAGCTAACCTGAGATTGTAGTGCAGCTCACGTTGATTCACAGTGAACCTCATTTCTCCGAAGTCCACAGCTAACCATCGTTTCTCCAAAGGCCATGGGAGATAACAATGAAATTTCAGAATCAGAACCGAGGGATAGTTCAGAATCTGAATCAGTTAGGGAAAGGAACTTGAGATAGTAATGTTTTCAGGGATTCAAGTGACATGATATGAGTTTCATGTAGCTAATTTTGTCAACAGAGAATCTGATACTAAGTATGTGGCGGTGATGTAGTGCCAAAGAGTTCTGTGATAACATACATTTTTAGCTCAGTATCCCGGGTAGCCCAGGCTAACTTGATCTCATCAGATCCCAGAAGCTCAGCAAGGTTGACAGGCAAAATAATAATCCAGATCTACTGATAGCCCTGTGGTCTGTTAGCATCAAGGTAAAGCTTAGTTTTTGTCCAGGGAACTGGGAGCCATTCGAAAGAGGCCTGCGGCGCATAACTTCCTCCCACTACAGCTTCTGGGGAAAAGTTGCTGCAGATTTTTGTGCTGTTTCTTCCCTTTCTGGATAATGTCAAATACGGAGAGGAGACAGGGACTGAATCGAGATAATGAGAACTTCCTTTTGCTTTACTACACTATTAAGAGAGTTTCTGTTTTCGACTTTTTACTTTTTCCAGCTGCCTTAAACTAGGACATGCTTCAGTGCAATCCTAAACAAAATTATACCCTTCTAGGTCCACCGGAGTGGGTGGCTTTAGAAGGCTGTAACTCTACTTAGGATGGCACATTACGTTTCTCTTGTTTTGCCCGGCATTTTATTCCACTATTACCCTCTTTTGGGGAGTCTTTCATCTGTTGGTGCTGCTATTTAAAACTGTTATTCTAAAAGTGCAATCGAAACAGAGGTACTTCAATATGCCCGTAGAAAGTCAATGGATTAAGACTTGAGTAATTTTGCACAACATTGCGTTGTGAATTATTGGGGTTTTTATTTTGTTTTTTGCCATCAAGTTGGTGCCAAGAGGTGTTCAGAGGTGGTTTGCCATTGCCTGCCTCTGCACAGTGGCCCTGGTATTCCTTGGTGGTCTCCCATCCAAATACTAACCAGGGCTGACCCTGCTTAGCTTCCAAGTTTCTACATGATCAGGACAGCCTGGGCTATCCCAGTCAGGTTTTAAATTGGCCTTTTAAAAGACTGAGAGGGTGTCTGAACTTGCATTTTGTGCTGCTTAAAGAACTATTGTAATCTGCACTCATTTTCGTTACTTGCATTTTATACTTAGTAAGAAACCACAGCGAATAATTTTTTTGCTGCAGTGTGGCATATAAATACTTTAAATACACGTGAGTAAACAGCAGAGAAGAAACACTGAAGCAAACAAACAGCGGCATGTGCAGCTCAACGATGGTTGCACAATTACCAAGTATTGCTTCTTGGTCTCTTCCTGCAGTACCAAGTACACAGGCAGGGTCTGGGATCCATAGCCTGTGTCCTGGGTAACAGTCACCTGTGACCAATGTTCCCTCTGAGTTAGTGGGTGCGGTCACACTGACTTTTTGATCGAGGTTCCCTTGCGCATGTAAATTTCACGTTCACATGCACCAATCTGCCTCCCGCGCTGAAGCGGGCTCACTCCCACAATGCTCCTGGGTTTTCCTGCCCCCTGGAAAATCAGGTATTTTCCTGGCAATTGCGCTTTGAATGCGCGATTTTGCCCATCTGGACAGCCCATCTTTTGCAATGACTGCGATTAGGGCCGTCTGATCGCTCTTTGTGCGGTTTTGTTTTTAAGCTTCCGGTTTGAGCACTTGTGCAAATATGCGCTTAATAAATCCATTTAACATTTAATAATGGATTTATTAAGCGCATGTTTGCTCAAGCGCTCAAACCGGAAGCTTTTTTAAAAAAGTGCACAAAGACGGCCCTGGAGGTGGGAACAAGAGGCGGGGGCTCCGGCAGCCTGGATGGGGGCTGGCAAGGAGGATGGCGGAGACAGCGGAGCCTTTTCTCGTGGGGCAATGGCGGCAGCAGCAGCAGCGGCCCCCCCCACAATAGTGGCAGGAGCAGCAGCCGCCCGAGCCTCCCCCGTGGCTGGCAGGATTGCCTGGAGGGACGGCGCAGCAGCAGGCGAGCAGGTGCTGGAAGAGAGGGGCCGGCTGCATCTAGTCAGCCCAACGTGAAGAAAAATGTTCCCGATTTAAACAAAGCGGGAACAAAGCGTTATTACCTTGCCGTGTAACCACGGCCAGTGTGAGCTAGCTCCCATATTTTTAGCATCTAGCTCACACATTATTGTCTTAGTTCAGGAAGGACGGCTCCAGAAAAACTAATGTATGCAGTAGCCAAGTTGCTCGCTCACAACGTTAGTGCTAGTAGCCCATAAAGCAGAATTTTTGCTCACAAGATTCCACTACTTAGAGGGAGCATTGCCTGTAACTTGCAGGTTTCCCTCCATTCCTCTGCATACGGGGCCGAATTCAGATCACGACTACAGTGTGCATGGAGAAGGGACTTCGGCATCCTCACGCACATTTCGCTAACCCAGGACGAGACCTGCCGGAGGAAGCTGCCCGGAAGATCGGCTCCAGAAAAAGGGCACCAGGACGCCAATACCTGAAGCCGCAGAAAGGAAGCCGGATGACAACCAGCCTGGGGTGCTGGTAGGCAGTCAGCACCCTGTAGACTATGTGGCCCTAGTTCGGTTAAAAATTCGGTTGCTTAGAACCGCTATGTAAACTGCCCAGAGGCCCTCTGAGGTTAGGGCGGTATATAAGCCGAAAGTATAAATAAATAAATAAATAAATAAATAAATAAATAAATAAATAAATAAATAAATAAATATAAATAAACCCCGAAATGATCTTGGAAAGGTGCTATTTGGCCTGTTGGGGAAACCCAGAAGTGTACACACGGTTTTCTAGAACTGATTGAACAGTGCACCCCTAGGACCACTGCAGGTCAAGGAAACAGCGCAGAAGAGAAGGCAGAAACCCTTTTCCCACACATGCCACAGCTGCAATCCGAATCAAGCGCCATGTACACAGGAACTGAAGAGAACCTACAAGTCACACGTGACTGTTCCACAGGACACAGGCCGGGGACCCCAGTCACTGCACTCCATAACGTGTCAACAGATGGGGCTCCAAGTGACCTGACAGGCGACAAGGGCAACATCTACTTTAAAGGTCAAGACCAGGACCCTGAATTTTTCCCAGAAGCAAACTGGGAGCCAAAGTAGGTGGAACAAGACAGGAGCAATATGGTCCCTACATCCTGCACGCTGTCCCAATTGTACATTCCAGAAACCCTGCAACAGATAGCAGTTCCCCAGTTTCTCTCTCTCTCTCTCTCTCTCTCTCTCTCTCTCTCTCTCTCTCTCTCTCTCTCTCTCTCTCTCTCTCTCACACACACACACACACACACACACAATATTGACAATTGCATTCAGGTGACTTTTCAGATAACTGAGTGCACCGCTGTCCATATGCGTGGTCTGCTGACATCCACCAAACTCGGAATGGCCGCCGTAACACATGCAGCCCGGGAGCTGCAGAAGTCACTGCCCGTTTGTTTGCATGTAATAAATATTTCCCCTTCATATATATATACATGTCTCTGTGTACATATGCCTGCGTGCACGTGTTTTAAATGTTCTTTTACAGCGTTAATAAAATATTTAGGCTGTCAAGAGCTACAACGCCACAAATAACTCTGGAAAACATTGCCAGGCAAGCCAAGAGAGAAACCAAATCAAAGGGATGGAAACTTTCCCGTTCCTGATGGCCACGGCGCTCCTTTTCAGCTTGACTAATATTGAGCAATTATTGGGGGGCAAGGGGAGGGGGCTTGCAAAGCGCGGCAAGAACCTTCCTGCCCAGCCCGCTTCCTTTGCCATCAGCACCAACTTCAGGTGCTTTGGGGCTCAAGCCGGCCCGCTCTTCCTCATTATGAACGGCGATCTTTTATTAGCTGTTGCAGACGGATGCTTGGCTCCTCCGAGCAAGCTCCTTGCCATCGTAAATACAAACCAACCCCAAACACATCTCCCTGCTTCAGAGGCTAGCCATGTCAGTCTGCCGTAGAAGAGCTAGATTCAAGCCCAGTAACACCTAAGGGACCAACAAGATTTTTGGAGGGGTGGGTTTATAAGCTTTTGAGAGTCAAAGCTTGGAGACCAACAAGGTTTCCAGGGGATGAGCTTTCGAGAGCCACAGCATCTGGTAGCTGACAAAGGGAGCTTTGACTCTCCAAAATTCATACCCCGAAAGTCTTGGTGGTCTCACTCGAATCGAGCGCATCTATGTCTGTGCATGGAGCCTGCCTGCTGCAGCAAAATACCTGTGAATGGAGTGACCGGCGCCTTCAGAAATACCCGAAAGAGCTATCGAAAAGAATAATTTCCCCTAACAAGATGGGCTGAACAAATTTAAAGTTCAGTGGTACCTTTAGGACCAACAAAAGATTTATTCAAGGTATGAGCTTTCGTGTGCATGCAGACTTTTTCAAATACATTGGAACGGAAGGTAAGAGTTCAAACTTATAGACAGAGGCTGAACAGCAAATTAAGATGTTTTAAGATATGCGAAGACAAAACTCAATAACAAGCTATGAGTATAAGATCAACAGTTGTTCTAATTTAATTAAGGGGGGAACAGTAAAGCAATAAATATGTCAGAATAGCAGAAAAATGTGTAGTGGTTAAGTGTGAAGACTCTAATCTGGGAGAACCGGGTTTGATTCCCCACTCCTCCTCTTGCACCGCTGGATGACCTTGGGCAAGCCATATTTCTGTCAGAGCTGTCCTTGAAAAAGAGCAGTTTCTGTCAGAGCTCTCTCTGCCCCACCTACCTCACAGGGTGTCTGTTGTGGGGAGGGGAAGGGAAAGGAGTTTGTAAGCTGCTCTGAAACTCCTTTGGGTGGTGAAGGGCAGAGTATAAATCCAATCTCCTCTTCCTCTTCTTCTTCTTCTTCTAAAGGCATTTCTTCTCCTGCCACAAGACACTGGTTCATCTTTAAGCTGATGCAAAGTCCCTTGGCTGTTTTAACTACCTTTAGACTAATGGCGGTACTGTGGTAGAATTTGTCCCCAACGAGACAGGAAGGGCAGGGGGCTTAAGTATGAGCTGGGACTCAAAGAAGCTTAGCCCAAGAAACCGCTGCCGGTCCCAGAGTTCAGTCCATAGAAAGAGAATGACTTTGTGTGCATCACTGTCTCTTTCTCACCACAGCGTATGGCTAGTTCCCTGACCTGGATGGCCCCAGACTAGATTAATCTCACCAGATATCAGAACGCTAAGCAGGGTTAGTCCTGGCCAGACTTAGGATGGGAGACCACCATGGAATACCAGGGTCACGACACAGAGTCAGGCAACGGCAAATCACCTCTGAATGTCTCTCGCCTTGAAAACCCCGCTGGGTCGCCTTAAGTCAGCTGTGACTTGGCGGCAGTTAAAATGCAATCTCTGCCAACATCTGAGATCAGGGGCACAGGTTTACATGGAAAGAGCACAACTGCATAGAGATGGAGACTGAGCGCCTTTGCACAACCCACAGAGAGGAGTCCGGGAGACTCCATCCATGTGGCAGTCAGGTGCACGAAACCCAGTATGGTGTGCTACTCTGTTTGGAGACGGTTCCCCATGCTTCAAACTGTGCTCCACTGCAGAGGGGATATGATCCTTTCAAACAAGCTTGTGTTCAAAGGGCAGGAATCATATTGCCAGGAGAAAGAGAGAGATGGCCTTTTATTTTGGACCCATTAAGCTACCTTCTCAGTTCTATTTCCTAATGTCCTGCTGCATACCCAAAAACACCTCAGGCACATGAGTTGCCCATTCACACTCTTTAACCATTTCAGTATGCACAGGGGTAACTGAAGAAGGGAGCCCTAGTATTCTGAAGCAAGTTCGATCATGGAAACTCGCACATGGTGTGCTGCTGCTGCTGCTATTGCCGCTGCTGCTACCCACATCGAAATTCAACCTCTCCCAAATCTGACTGCATATATAAAAGGCCCGCATCATAGCATGTGAATAAAAGATCACAAGCAAGTATTCCAGATTAATCTAGAACAACCTCCTGAATGCCCAGTTATCACAACCAGTAAAATGGGCCATGATAGGTCAAAAAACCCCAAAAACTTAAGGGTCATTTCCAAGTTAATCTTCCTCTCGAGTAGGCATCGCCCCACATTGGGAGTGCTATCTTAAGAACGGAGGAGAGGAGGAGATTGGATTTATACCCTGCCCTTCACTTGGAGTCTCAAAGCAGCTTACAAACTCCTTTCCCTTCCCCTCCCCACAACAGACACCCTGTGAGGTAGGTGGGGCTGAGAGAACTTCTGACAGAAACTGTCCTTGAGAGAACAGCTGTGCCAGAGCTTGTGACTGACCCAAGGTCACATCAGCAGGTGCAAGTGGAGGAGTGGGGAATCAAACCCGGTTCTCCCAGATTAGAGTCCACACACTTAACCACTACACCAAAATCCATAAGAAAAAGCCCTGCTGGATCAGACCAGCATTCCATGTAGTCCAGCATTCTGTCTCACACAGCAGCCAACCAGTTCCTCTGGAGGGCTAACAAGAGGACATAGAGGCAAATTTTCCCCTGATGTTGCCTCCTGGAACTGGGACCATTTCCACGGTACTGAAATTCCCCACATTGACATTTTAAAAACTGCGTGTTATGTGAAATTTTCGGAAGTATTTTTCCTCACCAGGCGCAAACCCAAAGTTTTCTCCTTCTTACCCCACGTTTTTGGAACTTGCTAAAACTGGGAGTTCTCCTGCCACAATGAGGGGTATGGAGAAAACTTCAGGTTTACAGCTGGTGAGGAAAAAATCTACTAAGGAAAATTGCTGGGATCAGTCACCAAGGCTAGTAGCCACTGATGGACCTATCCTCCCTGAATCTATCTAATCCCCTTTTAAAGTGGCCATCACTATATCCACCGGCAGCAAATCCCACATTTTAATAACTCGCTGCATAAAGAGGTATTTCCTATGCAAGGTTTAGACTGGAATAACTCTGCATAGGATTGCACTGGAAGAGCACCACCTATTCCAAAACTCCCGCCTACGACCCACACTGCACTTCACCAGCGCGCAAACCTGTCTCCGCGCAGCTGCGCCAAGAAAGAGCGCAACATTTCCACCGTCCAGTCTCCTTACTTCGGCGCTCATTCCGGGCTACGGGCAGCCCGGTTTTCGCTGCAGCTCCCTCCTCCCAGATCACCTGAGTCCCTTAAGCGAAAAACAGCCCGTTGCCCAGATATTTCTCCCAGAGCCCACGCAAGTGGCGACCAGCAACTGTCGTTTCACCTTCCGCGGAGACTCTTACCTACGAGTAGCCCCACGAGCCACCAGGATCGCAGCATTGCAGAAGAAAAATAGAATATATATTTATAAAAAAATAAAAATCCAAGCCCCACGGAGAGGTGTCTGCAACCTGCCTCCGGAAAAAGCTCTCTTGCAAGAAGAGGGGGCAAGACTTGGGAACCGGCGGCGCTCAGTTCGCTTTGCGCCTGCGGCGAAGGGCCCCGGGATCCATGCGCTGCGCGGCTCCTCCGAAAGGTCTGGTAACAAATCAGGCCCCCCTGCGGGTGGGTCGCTTTCTGCAGCCTGCTCCGCGCGAGAGGCAGGCGGCTCCGGCGTCGGCTCCTCGCGGCTGCAGCAGGCTCCCCTCAAGCGTGTTCTTTCCGAGCGCGTCGCCACCGCCGCTGCGACTGTCTGTTGATCGTGCTAATGGAGCTTGGCAGCCCGCAGGTTCACTTGCCAGAAGAGGTGGAGCTGCAGAAATCCACGCACTCCCCCCCCCTCTTTTGCACAACCCTCCCCTTTTGCACCCACCACCACCAGTGGCTTCAGCCAGTTCCCCGCCACGTGCAGCCGCGTTTTTCCTTTCTGGAAAAAGCTGCTTTCCAGACCTGCGTTCAAGTTAGCAAAGTGTTCTGCTCAAGTCCAAGGGGAAGGAGTCCTGCGTCAGGTAAAGCAAGACTTTCTGAGGAGTTTAGGGTAACCAACTCCGGGCTGGGAAACTTCTGGAGATTTAGGGTGGATCCTAGAGGAGGCCGTGATTTGGGAAAGGATCTTAGCGGATGGGGTTGCCAACCTCCAGGTGGTGGCTGGAGAGCTCCTGGGATCACAATTGACCTCAGTGTTCCCTCTAAGCTGAGTTAGTGTGAGCTAGCTCACAGGTTTTTAGCCTCCGGCTCACAGATTTTTGCCTTCACTCAGGGAGGATGGCTCCAGAGCAGACTAATTTATGCAGTAGCCAAATCACTCGCTCACAATTTTAACGCCGGTAGCTCTCGCAAAGTAGAATTTTTGCTCACAAGACTCCATAACTTAGAGGGCGCACTACCGGGATTGCAACTGACCTCTAGAGATCCGTTCTCCTGGAGAAAATAGCTGCTTTAGAAGGTGGACTCTGTGGCATCATGCCCCACTGAAGTCCCCAGGAGATCTCCAGGCCCCACCTGGAGGGTGGCAGTCCTGTTTAGTTTGGTTTAGTGGTTAGCTTGGTGCAGTGGTTAAGAGCTAGGACTCTAATCTGGGAGAACTGGGTTTGATTCCTCACTCCTCCACATGCAGCCACTGGTGTGACCTTGGGTCAGTCATAAGTTCTTTCAGAGCTGTTATCTCAAGGGCAGTTCTCTCAGAGCTCTCTCAGCCCCACCTACCTCATGGGGTGTCTTGTTCTGGGGAGGGGAAGGGAAAGGAGATTGTAAGCCGCTTTGAGACTCCTTTGGGTAATGAAGGGCGGGGTATAAATCCAATCTCCTCCTCCTCCTTCTCTTCTTCTGTTTATGGCAGGGGGGTTGGATAAAGAGGTGTGCAGGACTCAATCCTGTTGGCCTCTGACCACCATGCATTCACTGGGCCTTGTGGCAGTGGAGAAATGTAGGCAGGGAAGCTCTATAAACTGGGAAGCCGATCGCTCTGTGCATTGTACCTCTGCATCTTGAGATCCTTCTTCGCAGCACCCCTCCTCCCACCTTTGGACTGGGGTATAAGGACTCAGAGATCTCCAACCGTACTTGTATCTGACGAAGGGAGTGTTGACCCTCGAAAGCTCAAAGCCTGAAAATCCTTCTGGTCTCTAAAGCACTACTGGACTCGAATCTAGGTGTTCTGCTGCAGACCAGCACAGCCACCCTCCGAAACTATCTCGACCAGGGGGGTCAAACGTAAGGTCCGGGGGCCAGAACCGGCCTGTCCAGGGCTCTTATGTGGCCCGTGAGCAACTGGTGCAAGGGAGGGAACCGGGGACTGCTGGGGAGTGACTGTGGCTTCCACACAGCAGAACAACCTCATCTTCAGCAGTCAAGCATCATGGGAGCATCTTCCCTGTGCTGCACTGCGGGCTCTCCAGTCCACCCATGTGGGTTTTCCTCTGCATCTCCCTTCCGAGCCCATGGGGCCTTGCAGTGAGGATACACCAACTCAGAGCTTACCAGCTGCTGTCCTTTATGAAGTTTATATCTCCGGTACCGGGCATTGCATTTTATGGCACACATGGCCTGGCCCAACAAAGTGACATTTATGTCAGATCTGGCCCTCGTAACAAATGAGTTTGACATCTCTGATCTAGACATCACAGTAAGTCTTTGGTGCAGCCTCTGACCTGCACAAGATATTTTGCTTCTTAAACCAGCAAATCCAACTAAACCCCCGGCCACCCCAGTAAAAATATAATACATTCAATCACTGGCCTTCTGCCATTTCTTACAGATGACCCAAACTCAGGTACCGGAGGCTGGATCCTCATTCCACCTAACTGGAGAAATGCTCACGCATAAGATTTTCCTTTTAAAATGCATCGAGGAGCATTGTGCTTTCAAAATATGTGCTGAAAGATTATTTTGAACGGGGGGCAGGGGAGACAAAGGTTGCCCGGGAGGCCTTCCTTGTGGCACAGTCCTAGATGATCACGTGACCGGTCTCACAAACGGACAGGCTGAACGTTGCCAAAAAATGCAGATGTATGCCATTCATACAGCTGGCTTGCCAGGACGGTACCTTGAGCCCCAACTGAAAATAGGCAGGCTTCTCAGTGGCACCAAGGTCGTGTGAATTGGCCCTCAACGGGCATTGAGTCAAATAATCTTTAGTGCTTGCCGGAGGCACAAGTTTTTCACTGAGTGGTTATGCCCTTTGGCTTGGAAACCATCCGTCTAGACTGCCAAGAAATCCTCCCCTTCTCGGCTTCTCTTCTAACGCCTGCCTTTCCCACTGATGTTGCATTGAGAGACCCCATTGAAAAGCGGAGTGCGTCCCGGCAAGAACATTTCTGAAGGCCGCCAGGGATTGGGGACAAGAAGCCAGCAGGGAGCGGAATTTTTTCCCCCCAGAGGTATAAATTGTAGAGAAGTTCTCTTTTTTTAATATAATAAAGCAGGAGTCCAGTGCTGCCTCAAAAGACCACCAAAAGGTGTTCCCAGCATAAGCTTTCATGACCCAGGTCTCACTTCATCAGATGACGAAAGCTTATGCTAAATATTTTGTTGTTGTTGTTGTTCAGTCGCACAGTCGAGTCCGACTCTTCACGACCCCATGGACCAGTTTACGCCAGGCCCTCCTGTCTTCCGCTGTCTGCTGAAGTTTGCTCAATTTCATGTTCGTTGCATCGATGACACTGTTTTTTATTTGACGTTAAAACACCACTGGGCTCCTATTTTTCCATGCTGACTCTCCCATAACAGAACCCAAGGTCTTCGCATTGTTTCCTTCAAGAGTTGCTAAGTAGAAATGGATAAGAATTGTGATTGCTGCACGCTCAGGTGAAGCGATTATTGTGAAAAGAATTGTTTACATTGTGCAGCATTCGTTGCGTGTGAGCAATAATAGAAGAGAATCTTCTACAGAATTACTACAGTAAATGATTTTGCAAACATACCTTTATCGACTCTGTTATTTTTGTCACGGATGTTGTTTTTGGATTTCCACTTCCTCCCGTGATCTCTCCATTTTGAGTTCTAGGGAAGTGCCTGGGAGAACCCAGTAGCTGCTGCTTGCATTGCCAGTCATGTTTTTTTCCAAAAAAAGTTCCAGTGGGCTCCTTGAAAATACTAGGCGGCATCTAGGAAAGTGTACCCTGCATTGCTTGGAGCTGGATTTCAGGTAGCACTTAATAGCTTAAGCCAGGGGTCCCCAACATGGTGGTGGAAAGTGCCATTCAGTGGCAGCGGACTTATGATTACAGACAAGAGACAAGAGGTGGTCTGCCATTGCCTGCCTCTGCGTGGCAACCCTGGACTTTCTTGGTCTCCCATCCAAATACTAACCAAAGCCAACTCTGCTTCGCTTCCAAGATCTGATGAGATTGGGCCATTCAGGACAGGTCTCAGCATTCCACATAGTTTTTATCCATTCTCATAGGTTTTTATCCATCCCATGGTGCCTGCTGACACCTTTCCTGGCACCTGCCAAAGTGTTGAATGGGCAGGGCCAAGCGAGGCTTTTGCTCAGCAAGGCTTCTGATTGGCCACTGTGGATTAGATTGACTGTGCAGATTTCTAAAAATGTTGCTTTGGGCAGCAGCTGCCACCACAGCACAAGGATCTTCACGGTGTGACTGGAGGTAAGCTGCAGCAGCCATTTTGTGGTTGTATACACCATGCTGTGTCAAGCTCAAAAAGGGTGGAGACTTCTGGCTTGTATCCTTGCGACTGCCACTCTAGAGCCTGGCTTGGGGGGAGCAGGAGGAGGTCTGTTTGGTTTGTTGTTTTAGGGCTCAGCAATGCGTTGTTGTGTGTGTGTGTGGGGGGTAATTTAGCAGAGAATTGGAGTCTGTTTCCGGGTACAGAGTGCATGTCCCTTTATGTTCAGTGTAGTCACTTTATTTTCAGGGTAGTCACTTCTGTTCCTACTCCAGTGGCCATTTTTATGCTAGATGATGTTTCTATCCCACCATTCCTTCAAGGAGCTCAGGCGGGTAGAGGGGTTGGTTTGAGGTCTTTTTCCTCACAACAGCCACCCTGCAGGGTAGATTAGTCTGAAATAAAATGCCTTGCTTAAGACTACACAAGAAGTTTCATAGCTGATCAGGGATCTGAACCCAGGTTTCCCTGGCTCAAGTCAGAAATTCAAAATTCCATTTGGAGCCATCTGGAATCATAGAATCATAGAGTTGGAAGGGACCTCCAGGGTCACCTAGTCCAACCCCTGCACAAGGCAGGAAATACACAAATACCTCCCCACCGCCCCAGTGACCGCTGTTCCATGCCCAGAAGATGACAAAAAAACCTCCAGGATCCTCGGCCAAACTGGCCTGGAGAAAAATTGCTTCCTGACCCCAAAGTGGCGACCAGCATTTCCCTGGGCGGGTAAGAAAGGGCCACAAGAACTAAGCACTGAGGCAACCCTTCCTGCCTTCCCTCCCGTGATATTCTACCAACCTATTCCCTCCTCACCAACAGCGCAGAGCAGTCAATGTGGATTAATTGTTTCCTAACCACTTTTATCCATCCTGTTGTTCTCACAAGCGGTGTAACTAAATACTGGTAAAACTACATTTTTCTTCCACCCTTTCATTGTGTTCAGAGGGCATGAGGAATCTAATATGCAGCAGTGATTATGAGCCACACAGCTGTAATTTTTTTTCTTGTTAGCTGAAAAAGAACACTTTGTATATATAGTGGCACTCAGCAAAATCAGAAGTCTTCCCCGCCCCCAGGTCTAAGTCGCTTTCAGGAGCAATTCTGAGCAGCTCTACCCGAGAATAAGTTCCGTGTTGTTCAGTGGGGCATAATTCCAGGGAAGTGTCCTTAGAACTCCAGCCTTCTTCTGACAGAAGGCTCCTTAGCCTGGAGAAAGTCTTTCAACTTTGCTTTGCGGATCGTAGGATACCGCGATATTCTAGACCTCAAGATTGTGAAAAGGGACTATCAGAATCAGAAGAGACCTGAGTCTACTGACAAGGGGTGAGGGCTTCAGTGCCCTGGTGGTGGAAAGAGTCATCGAGAGGAAGCTGACGTATGACAACGGACAAGAGACAGAGGTGGTTTGCCATTGCCTGCCTCTGCATAGCAATCCTGGACTTCTTCGGTGGCCTTCCATCCAAGTACTAACCAGGGCCCAGAACACAGAGCATCACTGCCCCAGACATAGTGTTCCATCTACACTTTGTGGCTAACAGCCACTGATGGACCTCTGCTCCATATGTTTATCCAATCCCCTCTTAAAGCTGTCTATGCTTTTAGCTGCCACCACTTTCTGTGGCAGTGAATTCCACATGATAATTTTGGGTGAAGAAGTACTTCCTTTTTTCTTTTTTAAGCCTACTGCTCATTCATTTCATCGAGTGCCCTCGAGTTCTTGTATTGTTTGAGGGAGAGAAAAGTAATTCTTTCTCTGCCTTCTCTATCCCATGTTTAATTTTGCCCTAACCTCTTCAACCTTTCTTCATAGGAGAGGTGTTCCATCCCTCTAATCACTTTAGGCTGTGGTCACACATGCCAGATAACGTGGGAGCGAGGCTATTTGCTCCGTAGCAATTTGACCTGCATTTGCGCTATCACACAATCCGTGGGAGCTGTGGGGGCAGCCCGCCACTGCGTGATCAGACACATACCGCGGGTGAATCGGTTTTGTTTTTTGCCAGGTGTTTCCAATGCGCTTAAACGGGGGATCGATGAATCGCATCTCCACAGTGAGGGCTTTCTATGGCATTATGCAATGATGCGCATACCTGGAAGGAGGGGGGAATGGCACAGAGTCGGGATGGCCTGATCAGACGATCCCGACGCCATGAGAGTGCACTAGCGCGATCACGCAGGGGAAAGTCCCTCTGTGGCCCATAGCAACCTGTTTTATTGTGGATTTTCCCTAGTGTCTTTTAACTCCACTCTTGCGGCGGAGCACAATGGGTTGCCGACAGGTGCGGGACGCTGACCAGACGTTCACGTCTGATCGCACCCGTTAAATCCGCCCGGCGTTTGCACCTATGGCGTGGCTAATTGTGTGTGTGATCGCAGCCTTAGTTGCCCTTTTCTGCACCTTTTCCAATGCTATCTTTTTTGAAGTGCGGTGGCCAGAACTGTACATAGTATTCCAAATAAGGCTGCACCATAGATTTATACAGGGGCTAAACGAACTACAGCACCGAGTGCCATATTATGAGGAACCTCTAAATACCAAGTACTAAATTACCATAGGGGAAGAAATGCTACGGGACTTCTTAAGCTTGACATCGTTTAAGGCCTCAGAATGTCTTAATCCAGCCCCAATCTTTCTCACTGTTTGTGTGAACACACACATGAAGCTGCCTTCTCTGTTAGACCACTGCTCCACCAAGGTCAGTATTGTCTGCTTAGGCTGGCAGTCACTCTCCAGGGTCTCAGTTGGAGGTCTTTCAAATCACCTACTGCCTGCGCCTTTGAACTGAAGGTGCCAGGTATACATCATTACGTTGGGGACGTCACGTGCAGCAGTGTTGCCCCACCCACCCCCACTCCTGGAGGGCTCCCTCCAGGTCCATAGCCAGGATTTTTTTAGCTTGGGCGGGCTTTTAAAAAGTAAGGGGGCACAGAAATTCACCCACGGCCCCGCTTCTCCCTCAACACATTTAAAGGGGCCCTTTAAATGCTTTGGAGGAGAAGTGGGGGGCATGTACCTGCACTCCAAGCCACGAATTCGCAGCATGGAGTGCAGCTGGGTGCTGCCTCCCCCCACTTCACCCCAAAAGTCAGGGGGCCTTGGGAAGAAGTCGGGGGGCCAGGCCCCGGGAGGCCCCATTGTAGCTATGAGCCTGGCTCCCTTCCACCCCTTGCCGGCAAGGAGGTAAGACCTGGCAATCCTACCGGGTATTCAACCTGAGACCTTCTGCGTGCAAAGCAGAGGCTCTTCCACTGAGCCACGGCCTCTCCCCTGGCAGCTGTGTGAATGCTGCTAATGTGGGACAGAGGTGTTTGTAAATTAGATTTACTTTTCCGTCCAACATAGAATTTACATATGCGTTACTCATGTAGTAAACAAGTTGAAACTCATGTAGGAAAATGCTGTTATTTCCCCCACGGTTCAAACCAGGGCAGAGGCAGGACGTATCACATCTGAGTGCTGATCTCTGCACATGCACGGCAGGGAGAAGACGATCATGCCTATGAGATAACAAGGCAATGTAATATGAGTTGGGAACTGTGGCGGGCGTGGAGCATTATTTAATACAGCCTCCCTCATTCTGAGTCCCCCTCAGGTTATGATAGGTGTTAAGTATGAGACTTAAGGCAGCAGCTCATGAACAGTGACTCAACTTTATTTACAAAGGTAGGAAACAACACAAAAACAGGAAAGCAACAGGCCCTCTTTTAAACTATCCGGGCTGGCATAGCCACGCCCCTTGTTGCATAAAGAACCAATCAAAACAGTAACATAACAGCCAATGAGTTCATCTCCCTCCATAACCTTCTAGCATCCTGATTGGCCTGCTACGCGGAGTAGCCAATCAGAGTTTGTTCTTTTCAATACCAGGCCTAGATAGGAGTGAGATTCAAGCTCCAGTTATTTATGTATATCAGGTACATAACAATAGGAATGAAGAACGGACACGAGGAGTTGATGAACCACACTACAGATACTAATTTTCTGCCCCCAAGCATTTCTCCTCTGCCCTTATCAAGGTAAGTCCTAGGCACATGGTACCTCCGCATCCCAAGTTCCTTTCCGGCAACACTCCTCCCACCTTTGGACTGATACAAGGATTCCAAAATCTCCTTTCCAACTCTTATCTGACAAAATGAGATTTGGCTCTTGAAAACCTATACCCAGGGCTATTTTGGGGCAGGAACGCACAGGAACGGAGTTCCGGCTGGCTCCTGAGTTGGCCACGCCCAGCAGGAACTCATTAGCATAACAGACCACACCCAACAGCAGAAACTCATTAGGATTGGCTACATGAGGGGTGTGTGGCCTAACATGTAAAAAAAAAAAGCCCTGGGTTTTGACAACAAACAAGGTAAACAGAATAAGAAGCAAAAGATGGATGTGGCTGGATGACCACACTTCTGGTAACATGGGGGTGTGGCCTAATATGTTAATGAGCGGTGCAGTCAGGGGTGTGGCCTAATATGCTAATTAATTCTGGCTGGTGGGTGTGGCCAATTATGCTAATAAGTTCCTGCTGGGCTTTTTCTACAAAAAAAGCCCTGCCTATACCTCAAAAATTTTGTTGGTCTCTAAGGTACCACTGGACTCGAATGTAGTCCCACAAAGGTGGAAAGAAGAGAAGCACTGGAAAGGGCCAGGGTATTCCGAAAGCATTCAGTGTCCTTTGTTTTATTACACCTGGTTTGTTCTGACCTTGGTAACAGTTTGGCAACTCCCCTATAACCTAATCTGTCAATAAATTATAACTGAGGTGAACTGAGCCTGACACAGTCATATGAGAGTCACCGGAGTGTGGAGGAAGTCTCCGTGTGGCCTCTTCTGGATCATCCATTAAAAATTTTACCTGCCTGACGCCGTGGTGGATGGGCAAAGAGAACTGGGCAGAAATCCTGTGCCTGCCTCTCCCCCCACCACCCTTTTCCTCACACGTCTCTAAACCTCGGCCTCTTGGGAAAGAAACATGATTGATAGATCAGTTGTTACCAGCTGCAGACATGACATGAGCTAGAACTGTCTGCGTTTTTCCCTCCAACCCCATTCCCTCACCAAAAATAAAATAAAATCTACGGAGAAAGGGAATAAATGTTATGTTCTAGTTTCTATTGCGTATTGGCAATGCTCAAGAAACAAACTGTTGACTGAAGGTGAACGTGGAGCTGTTTCCCGCTGTTCAAATAAAGGAAAACACCGAACATCATAATTCATGCTCTGGGTTGGCTGCTATGAGGGGTGGAAGCCAAAATATAATGACCCTGATAGTTTAATACTCATTCCACTGTCTCAGCTCTGGCTCTGAGGTTATGAGTTCTTTTCAAGCTGAAAAATAGACAGGCTTCAGTATATGAAAAGTCAATTCAGAGCTGGTTTAAAAATAAGCGTTCTTGTTGCAAATTATACTCCCCTCTTGAACGGGCATGCTGGATTTATTATTAAAGCTTTTATTTTGTTACCTTAAACTCTCCTAAGCTAATTTACTAGGGAATAATGCCATGGGGGTTAGGCGGGGTTTACTTCTACATAAATATGATTAAGATCACACTGCATGCATGCAAAACAATTTTGTTCCAGCCTATTCTGTCTCAAAGATCCATTATGCCTTCAGGTCTGTCTGTAAAGGCCCCTGTAATGTTCTTCTCACACAGGACCCTGAAAAGTGTAGGGTATTGTAAATTATCCACTGAGGAGCCCTCACAAAGAACTATCTTTCCCACAAACCTCTTGGCCAGCTGGTTCAGTGGATTGTAGGTACACCCTCAGGTGTGTGTTTTTTTCTCTCCCCAGATGTTGGGTTTCCAACTTTGAGCTGGGGCCTGGAGATCTCCTGGGATTACAGTTGATCTCCAGGCTACAGAGATCAGCTCCCCTGGAGAAAACGGCTGCTTTGGAAGGTGTAGGACATTATACCCCACTGAGGTCCGTCCCCAATCCCCACCTTCCCCAGGATTCCTCCTTCCAAATCTCCAGGAATTTCCCAACCCACAGTTAGCAACCCTGGTAGGAAACTGAGAGAATAACTGCTAAAAATCGTCAGTGCTGATGAGGTTTCTGTGGAGGAGGCCCTTTCCTCTTTGAAGGAGGGTGTGGTCTTCCACAATGGTCATGGGCTTTCATGGTTTTTATGAGCTCACTGACCAGTTATTTAAGCCCTAAGTTATACCACAGCCTGCTGCTGGGAAAGAGTCTTTTCTGGTGGATAAAAAAGAGCACTCTTTCACACTCAGCAGCAGACACACACACACAAAACAAGTGAGGAAGTACAGGGCTTGTGGTGGGTAATGGCAGCAAAGAACTGTGAGATGATAACTTCAGGGGGGCGTTTTGCATATCCTTGCTGGTGAAAAGCCCCAGCTCAGTTGCCACATAACACAAACCTATAAGATTATGGGAAGTGTTCTGTGGTGCCCAGAACTCACTGGGTGTGCTAGCCAGGCTAGCTGGAAATGATGGCACAACTACAACCTGATGCTTTAGGGACCCTCCTTGAATTTCTTTGATAAAGACCATAGAGATTTGGGGCATTCCTAGAGTGTTGTGGTGCGGCCATGACATCATCTCCGGGGGTTTTTTTTGCAGGAAGTGATGTTGTGATGCATGCAATGCTGTTCCCCACCCCCCTCCCCAAACACACACACACCATTTCCTTCTGGCTGCTGAGAGGAAAACATTGGGAGGGCCACAGTGAAAGCTGGAGAATGCCTGCCAAAACTGGATAAGTGGCAACCCTACTCTTGGCTTGTTCTTGTGCTTGGCTTGTGTTTTGTTCCTTCTTTGTCCCCTGCCCATGGACCTGGCCTTGAAACCAGTAAGGTCATCATTCTGGCCCTCCTTCCTGTCACATGCTTTTGATGTAACATGCCTTCCTGTCACATGGTTGCAGCTCAGTGGGTCCTAGGTTGGGAAAGATCACACTTAGAGGACGGCCGCTAGTGGTGGGCAAGCGCTCTTTCAGGGAAGCTGATCTTCCCACCGAGGAACCTCACTAGTTTTCCAAGGAAGCCCAGAGATTCTTGGAACGCAGATTGGATGTCACTTCCCTCTTCCTCTGACAGCACAATTCCTTCGTGGCTTGCGGGTGACAGGTATACAGCATGCCACTGGATATGGAGTGGGAGGGCAGCCCTTCTGTGGCAGGCATAATAGCTGCTGTAATAGCAACATTATTTATTTAGATGTGTATATCCTGCTTTTCAGTGGGGGCCCAAAGCACCTCTAGGGTTGCCAACCTCCCAGCAGGGCCTGGAGATCTCTCAGAATGACAACTGATCACCGGACTAGAGATCAGTTCCCTAGGAGAACATTGGTTCCTTTGGAGGGTGGACTCTGTGGCATTATATCCTGCTGAGGTCCGTCCCCAGGTTCTACCTGCAGATCATGAGAAGGGAGGGTAGGAAGGGTTGCTTCCATGCTTAGTTCTTGCGGCCCTTTCTTGCACGCCCAGGGAAACGCCGATCGCCTCTTTGGAGTCAGGAAGCAATTTTTCTTCAGGCCAGTTTGGCTGGAGATCCTGGACTTTTGGAGGTTTTTTGTCATCTGGGCATGGAACGGGTCACTGGGGGTGTGGGGGGGAGGTATTTGTGAATTTCCTGCATTGTGCAGGGGGTTGGACTAGATGCTTCTGGAGGCCCCTTCGAACTCTATGATTCTATGATCTCCTGGAATTTCCCAACCCTCAGTCAGCAACCATTAGAACTTCCATTTCTATCTTCACAAGACTGCAAAGTAGGTTAACCTAAGGGACTTAACTGGGTTAAGTTCTCCCCAGCGAGCTTCTATGATAGAATGGAGGTCTGAACCTGGGTCACCCACCGTACAGCACTAGCTCCCTAAACCGGGATTAGGGTCAGGCAGTAGCACGTGTCAGAGCCGGAATCCCATCAGATCCCCTGCCCTGCACCCCTGCGGCCGCTCAGCATAAAGATGTGGCTTCCAGCTGTGCTCTCACAAAAATCAAGTGGAACCATTTACATCTCAAGCAGAATTTCTCCTGATTAAGAATAACTGAGTGTTACAGCAATCAAGCAATTTCCAAAAGGTCTGCAACCATTCACCTAAATGACTAAAGCTGCAGTTTAGCTACTTGTTCCCTATCACCGGGAAGGGGGGGGTTGTAATAGCCACTAGAAACAGAGAAAATGGAGTGGCTTTCAAAAGAAAGCAGAACCTATTCTTCTTGGAGCTCTCCCAGGCTTTAATGGGATCCATGCAACAGAAAATAAGCACACCAACTTTGAAAAATTACAGAGTAAATGATTTTATAATAACAACAATCTTAACTTTCAAGTCCTGCATCTGATCCTTCTCCTGTAATGTTTCCAAAGTGATCCGACTTTAATCGGGCCTCACGGCAGTCAGATTTCTTTGGGGGATGTTTTTGCAGTCTCTTGCCTGTGTCCCCCCCTTTTTTTGCAAGCACAAAATCTAGGCAATTAAAAAAAAAAATCAAACACACAGGTGTTTGAAAAACAGTCTCCCCCATGCCTCTGCAACACATAACGACGACACCCCTCACCCCAGTTTAACAGAATTAATTTGCACCGCTCCTTTCATCTCGTAGGATCCCCCCCCAACACTTGGCAAACATAACGAAAAGCTCTAATGCAAATTTTATGGAGAGAAGAAATATATCTTTCCCCCTTCCTTTAATGCTGATATGTCTGGCTGAGGGATACCAGCTGTCCTGCCCCGCATCTCAACAGCAGGGTGAGACAAACCCCATATCCAATTAAAACTGCAGAAGGGATTTGAGTGCGGGAGAATACAGCCTTCCCCAGCTGGCGATTTGCCAGGACTCCAGGGTGCAGCACAAACTCCCCCTCCTTGCAGATTGCTGCTGAATCCAAAATCACTGTAGTTCGTCTGCCTTTCGGGTTACAAATAGATGGCTCTAATTTGGGGGACTGGGGGTTCTCAATCCCCCACACTCCTGTGCTTCTGAGTCTTAGCTACCATTGCCTTCCCCAGTCTGGACAAGTGGACCAGTAAAAACTGGAAATTTTCTGTTTCGGTTGTCAATGGGCTGTGCTTTTCTGAAGTTCCTGTATTCTAGCAATAGGATCTGAGTCTGCACTGGCTCCCAAAAAGGTGGTCGAGCTCATGGAACCAATGTGAACTATGAAATCAGCATGTTCTGCTTCCTGGAGGGCAGGAAAGAGAGTCACCACCTAGCCAACGTTTTAGTGGTCCAATGGGTAAAAGATAATCAGCACTGAGAACAGCAAAGCCGGGAGATTCCATCCTTCCTGTGACCCGTCTAATCGGATCCTGCAGCCCTATCCTGCCTCTACGTTCTTTCAGAGCTGTTCTCTCAGGAGCAGTTTTCGAAAGAGCTCTCTCAGCCTCACCTCCCTCACAGGGTGTCTGTTGTGGGGAGGGGGAGGGAAAGGAGACTGTAAACCGCTCTGAGACTCCTTCAGGTAGTGAAGGGTGGGATATAAATCCAACTCCTCCTCCTCCTCCTCCTCCTCCTCCTCCTCTTCTTCTTCTTCTTCTTCTTCTTCTTCTTCCGGCTCTAGCTCTGTGTGGAATCTCTGAGGCTCCACCCCCTGTTCCTGCCAATGAAATCAGTATCCAGGACAGGGTTGCCAGGTCCCCCCCATCCACCGGCAAGGGATGGGGGTAGGGTTGCCAACTCCTGGAGAGCTGGGGATGGAGCCTGGGGAGGACAGGGACCTCAGCGGGGTACAATGCCTTAGAATCCACCTTCCAAAGCATCCATTTTCTCCAGAGGAACTGATCTCTGTAGTCCAGAGAGGAGCTATAAATCTGGGGGGTCCCCAGGCCCCACCTGGAGGCTGGCATTCCCAGATGCTCCATACAGTGTAGTTTTGGTCCAAATCATGTTTGCATGCAGCTGGGTAACCTGGATCACCCCTGATGAAAAGTCCATGTGGCCATGAGAACTAGTCCAACAATGTAATCCTTACGCAACCGTGGTTCTAAATTAGGGCTCTATGTTTAGAATTCAAGAAGAAATTGTATAGCCGGTGCATCGCTGGCGGTCCGTCCCCTCTTTCGGGTGACAAGATTATGAACTCTTCCCTGGAGCGAGAGGTGCCAAACACCCATTTTACTATTTTTATTTTTTTTTTTACAAAATTTATATCCCACCTTTCTGCCCTTATAAGGGCCACCGAGATAGCTAAGAAATTAAAACATATATAATAAAAAAATCACATTTTAAACCCATTAAAATCAACCCCTCCCCTAAAACACACAGACATCATTAAAAGAATTAAAAACAGAGCTGAAATATATACAAAGATACAAAGTTAGCTACACATGAAACCATCCTGGCACATATCTGGCATCAGAATAAATGTCCCTCTTCTCTACATAATGCTGAGGCTGACAGATCATCCTGGGAACTGTTAAACTTGCACATTCTTATACCAGCACATCTTGACAGAATAGAATGTTATTCTATTGATGTGGGGGAAAGAAATTGTTCAAGATTTCTATGCCTTGGCTCCATCATCAACCAAAAGGGAGACTGCAACCAAGAAATCAGCAGAAGACTGAAGAAGAGGAGATTGGATTTGTACCTTGCCCTTCACTACCCAAAGGAGTCTCAGAGCAGCTTACAATCTCCTTTCCCTTCCCTTCCCCTCCCCACAACAGACACTGTATAAGGTAGGTGGGGCTGAGAGAGCTCTTTCGAGAACTCATGAGATAACAGCTCTGAAACAACTTGTAACTGACCCATGGTCACACCAGCAACCCCATGTGGAGGAGTGGGAAATCAAACACAGTTCTCCCAGATTAGAGTCCGCACTCTTAACCACTACACCAAACTGGCTCTCCAAACTGGGGAGGGCAGACCTTTTGTCAAGCTCAAGCCTCGTTTGTCATTTGATGTGGTCTACCTACACGCAAACTCTGTGGCCTCAGGGGTGAATTGCTTTCTCAGAAGAACTCAGTCCTCTATTTTCATTTACATGCTGTTTATCTTTCGGGTTAGAAAGGGGGTGTGTGAATTTGAGTGTCCACTTATGCTTACGTAGTACAAGTTTGGAGTAGTCTACGAGGCCCTGGGAAATATATGATCTCAGCACCCATCCTGACCTTGGGTGCAGGGAATTTCTAGATAATGCAACGCTTAGTGGCAGGTGCAGGGGGCGGCCTTTTGGGCAAGTTTGGGTTTTTGGCGGGTTGAGTGAGAATATTGATTGGGTAGTGTGCTTTAGGGGAGATGTCTTGCATCTGGTTTAGGCTTGGTCCTGGCGTCTGGGTGTCAGTTCTGACACAGAATCTGTCAATGCTTGGAACCTTTTCACTTCTCAGTAAACAAATCTTGCTGATAACAAGAGTGTGGTGCGTCCGAGACCTGACAGACCTGACGGAGCCAGAAAAGATTCTTAAGTGTAGGGAGATGTCACTTGCGACCAAGATCAAGTTAATTCATGCCATTGTATTCCCCATTACTATGTACGTGTGTAAAAGTTGGACAGTGAAAAAAGCTGACAGGAAGAAGACAGATTTTTTTGAAATGTGGTGTTGGAGTTTTATGAATACCGTGGATCACCAAGAAGACAAATAAGTGGATTCTAGACCAAACCAAGCCTGAAGTCTCCCTAGCAGCTAAAATGACTGAGGCTATCGTAGTTTGGTCACATTATGAGGAGACCCTGGGAAAGACAATATGCTAGGAAAAGTTGACGGCGGCAGGAAAAGAGGAAGATGCAACATGAGATTTATTTATTTATTTATTTTATTACATTAGATTTACTAGGCCGCCCTTCCCTACGAGTAGGGCTCAGGGCGGCATACAATAGAGTAGTGTACAAAAAAAATTCTAAAATTAAAAACAAGATTAAAACCAGCTAAATGAGGAACAGTAGATAAAAAGAACAAAGTACATATACAAGATGGTGGAAGAAAAAAATTCAGCCCCCTGGCCTGCTTGGGGGGAGGGGTTACAAGGGATGGGGAAACATATGAGAGTGCCAGATGTAATATTTCCCCCTGTCACTGTCCTCAGCCAAAGGCCTGGTGGAACTTCTCTGCCTTGCAAGCCCTGTGGATGGATGGATTAACTCAAGGAAGGAAGCCACGGCCCTCAGGTCGCAGGACCTGAGCAAGGCTGAAAATGATAAGGCGTTTTGGTGGACATTAATTCATACAGTCGCCATAAGTAGGAAGCAACTTGACAGTGCATAACACACACACAATGCTCCCTCTAAGCTGTGGAGTCTTATGAGCAAAAATTCTACTTTGTGAGCTACTGGCATTAAAGTTGTGAGTGAGCGATTTGGCTACTGCATAAATTAGTTTGCTCTGGAGCCATCCTCCCGGAGCTAAGACAAAAATCTGTGAGCCAGAGGCTAAAAAATGGTGAGCTAGCTCACATTAACTCAGCTTAGAGGGAACACGGCACACAGCTCTTAATGCATTTTTACAAGAGTCTTCCTGGTGCAGAGTTCTCTGTAGCTGAGGGCTTGCTTATTGTTGAACTGACACGCCTTGACTGAATTTTGTTCTGCTTTCAATAAAATATAAATTTGAATAACTCTTCAGTTAGGTGGATCGGTCTGTTTCGTTTCTTGTTCCCAACATGCCGAGAACCTGATACCCATGCCCTGGACTCACTGAGGTCAGCAAAGTGCTGTACACAGGATGCTGATGAAAACTCCTTTAAGATCACACGGGCTAGGCTGCTCAAGAGTTCCAGGGAATCGGAAACCTTGAACACTGCAGTGTTTTGTGTATGTGTTTGATTGGTCTTAGTAAGAGGCATGACATGGCTTTTCTTCGGGGATTTTGCTACGAACCCACAAGGCTGCCTGTTTTTCTTCATCTGTTTTTCAATAAGATACCATAATGGTTTTCCTTGCTTTTAAAATCTATTGCTACTTACTTTCAGCAGGAAAAAGAGTTCCAAATGAAAAAGAGTAGGTTTTTATACCCTACTGTTCTTTACCCCAAGGAGTGTCAAAGTGGCTTACAACCACATTCACTTCTTCTCCCCACAACAGGCACCTTGTGAGGTAGGTGGGGCTGATGGAGTTCTGAGAGACCTGTGACTGGCCCAAGGTCACCCAGCTGGCTTCATGTGGAGGAGTGTAAAAGCAAACCCCGTTATCCAGACTGGAATCCGCCACTCTTAACCACTGCTGCACGATGTTGGCTCCTAGTGGTTATAAAGAGAAGGACAGACAGACAGACAGAAAGACAAGGGAAGGGGAGGATGGATAGAAGATGGATGGATGGATGGTCGGTCCAACCCTTCGCACAATGCAGGAAATTCACGGTTACCGCCTCCAACTTTTTTTTTTTACTGCCCCCCACTTCCCCGGTGACCTCTGCTCTATGCCCAGAGGAAGGCAAAAAACCTCCAGGATCCTTTGGCCAGTCTGGCCCAGAAGAAAATTCCTTCCTGATCAGCATTTTTCTGGGCATGTAAGAAAGGGCTATGGTCCTTTCCACATTTACCTGCCACTCCGGATTTTCTCGGTGTTCAAGTCAAGGCAATTTAAGTCCACAGCAAAACAGCATCCAAATAACTCATGGGCAACAGCAGGCTGAAACCAGGCTGACCGCTGAAGGGAGGTAATATAATGCAGAATGGGGCGGGGGGGGGGAATCCCAGAATAAAAACAAGGGTGAACCCGATTTTAGTGCAGAATGGTAAAAAACAAAAAACCCTGGATAAAAAGAAGGTTGAATTCGATTTTAGTGCAGAATTCCTTGGGGGAAACCGGGGTGAACATGGATTAAAAGGAGAGTGCAGAAAGGGCCCATGACAGCCGAGCACTGATTCATCCCTTCCTGCCCTCCCTCTCAAGGGGCGGTTCTGCATCTAGCATTCGCTCAACATTTTCTCAACTGGCAGGAAAAAGTGCAGCTCAAAACCACATTCAAATACTTCAGGGCAATACCGTACTGACAGCAATGTCACCCCTGAACGGCCATAAAACGGCCATAAATCTCTGCAGAGGGCACCATAAAAACTGATTATCAAAAGAAGCAAAAACCGGCATGGCATGTGGAGGGTACCATAAAATCCGATGATCAAAGGAAGTGAAAGCAGCATGCAATGCGGAGGGGGGTTTGTAAAACAACAGAGGGGAAAGCCAATGCAGAATCTGCCTAAATTCACAGTGAGTCAAAGAAAGACAGAAAGAAAGCATCTTGTGTTTCTTATCCCGTACAGCCAGCCAGAAAGCTCTTCTGCAGATGCCCCGTTGCAATGAAAGGGAGCTCTGCTAGCTCAAGGGAGCCCTGTCCCCTCTCTCACACTAATTCCGAGCGTGCACACCTCCTGTACATCAGAGAACAACATTCAGGGATCCTGAGTTGCTCTTCCGGGATACCTGGCTCAGCGTATCTGTTTATACGGTAAAGAGAAGCAGCATGTTATTGACACATTTAGCTGGGAGTTCATCCCTCTTAGACAAGTCTGGACGGCTACCTGTTGTGCTTGGCTCGTCACCGTTTCAATAGGAATTTATAGACCCTAAGCCATCTGCAGAATGTCCCAGCTCTTCAAGGCCAATGTAAATGCAACGGAGGGGAACGAAACCGCACCAAGAAAAGGTTAACGGCTCTCTTTGCTCCCCTCCTTCCTTCTCTTATCCTGGCATGCTTCATAATTGCAAGAAGAAGTGCTCTTAACTAATGAAGCTTCTGGCTTAGGTGCATCTCCAGGGATAATTGCAGTGCAAGTACATAAAGGGAGTCCGACTCCAGCATTCCCCCCCCCTCCCAGATGTGCTTTTTTTCTCATGCTGAAAGTGCACTGTAGGCTTTAAAGAACATCATGAAAGCCGCCTGGTCTGTTTGAAATTGCTGCTTTCATCTGGAGTGTGCATTAATTCAAAATATCTTATTGGGGAACGTGGGGGGAAGTTTGCCTAGCAAGCGGGACCGAAAGCTGTACATTTTGTGCAAGGCAGATGCAAACTGCACGTTCCTGGTTTGGAAGGAACAAGCAGAGATTCCCCCCCACCCCCGCCCCGTGGCAAGCAGCATACAAGGTTTTCTTCTGTCCCCAATCAATATTAAGAGCAGCCGTCTGAAAATTAAAATAGATCTGGAAACTCTATCCTCCGTTTTCTTCTGAATGACAGATCCTTCCTGCCCTTAGCTCACCGCATCTCTCCAAGCTCCAGAACTGAAACGTCCTTCTTTACAGCCGAGAGTGGGAAAGACATTTGCGGTCTGGTGCTTAGAGCCCTGGGCTGGAGGGGTGGTGTGGGTGTGGGCCTCAGTTTGGGTTCGGGTTAAGTGCCATGTTCACACTGGGCAAAAATATCCTGCAAGGTGCATCCGCAGATGGAGGGGAGGAACTAGCAGGTGAGCTGACAAACTCCTTGTTGGAGTGAGTGACTCAGCATGCCTGGACATTGTGGGGGCGTTACATCACTCTAAGGGTGTATGGGTGTTATCTCCTTGAATGGGATGCCTCTCTTTGTCTTAACCTGGGAGCTGCCCTCTGACCCCTCCTCTCTCCCTTTGTCCTCTCACTCTTGCTGCACATGGCCTTCCATGGAGACACATGTCCCTGCAGGTCTGTCCTGTTCTGCAGGCCTCTCTTTGTCTTAACCTGGGAGCTGCCCTCTGACCCCTCCTCTCTCCCTTTGTCCTCTCACTCTTGCTGCACATGGCCTTCCATGGAGACACATGTCCCTGCTGGTCTGTCCTGTCCTGCAGGCCTCTCTTTGTCTTAACCTGGGAGCTGCCCTCTGACCCCTCCTCTCTCCCTTTGTCCTCTCACTCTTGCTGCACATGGCCTTCCATGGAGACACATGTCCCTGCAGGTCTGTCCTGTAGAGACAATGCCCTCATACCGTGACAACACAGCTGGCCAATTTTGATAGGGAAAGCACTCTTTAGATTAGGCTTCTTTCTCTTCTTCCCACTGCAACCTGAATGGGAACTGGATCTGCCTTTGGGTTTTTGTTTTTGCAATATACTTTTTGGGAGGTTTATTTACTGCCCTCAGTATCATGCTTCTATGTAACTGGGCAAAACTCTGCTACATTAACCAAACATCCCAATATTCCTCGCATGCAATCCCACTCCTTGGCTTGAAGAATAAAGATTTGTCTTTTTTCCCTTTTGGCGCAACTATCCGTGAAAGCAAAGAAGTCAAGAGTTTCCGCTGCTGTTCAGTCCACTTTAGTTTTAGATCTGGCCTTTCGCGAACACTTTTTCATTCACTCTTACTGAGCAGCTATCAAATCTCCTTCTAAAAATTATGTCTAATTTTTATGCAAACTGAAAAAGCCGTTCTGTGTGATAGCATACAGATTCCTTCTAGTCAAGTATCGAATATATTCCCTTATTCTCCTTTGAGAGAGACTGTATGGATTTAAGCCATGTGACATGCTAATTTATTAGATTTACAGAGCAGTCCTTAAGCAGATCTGCTTAGAATTCTACCCGTTACTCAATGGGGGTTTACTTTTAGGAAAGTATTCATAGGATTGCACTGATAATGGTTAAGAGCATCCTAACAAGTGGTTTGGAAGATCTCCAGTCCTGTGGATGCCTCCAGACTAATAGAACTTCAGCTGGTCATTTTTACAAATCTGTCTTCCAGAGCCACTGATGGAACAGACTGAAAGGGAAGCTCTGTCGACACTTTTTTTCTTGAAAAGCTGCCAAGAGCAGAAACAGATAAATAATATCTCGCCACTTCCCCGAGCAGCAGGGAGTAACTGGAATAGTTGCTACAAGATCCATTCCTGTGGAGGGAAGGGTACTGGATACTTAAGGTGCAGGTATAATATCTGTTTACCTAGAACAAGAAATATTGAGCTTGGAGAGAGGGTGAGCACTGACACAGATATTGCCAGGTTGCAAAGTAGCCTCGGTTTCCCCAAACAGATATCTTAGCAGCACCCCTCCCCACCAGACATCTGCTGAATTCTATATCGGTCATTGGCAATGCTCTAACTCCAAGCGATTTCCCCCCAGCTCCCTCCCAAGCTGTTTATCAGTGTTCAAGGTAGGGTTGCCAGGTCTGGGTTGGAAAAAACCTGGAGACTTTGGGGGTAGATCCGGGAGAGGATGGGGTTTGGGGAGAGGAGGAGCCTCACCGTGGTACAATGCCATAGAGTCCACCCTTCAAATCAGCCATTCGAGTCTGACTCTAAACCTGAAGATCTAGACTGGGCATTACAAGCCGTGGCTGGTTGGCTTAGACTGAGCCGGCTGAAACTGAATCTGACAGAGATGGAGGTCCTGTGCCTGAGCCATGGTGGTCCGAGGGCAGGGATCCCATTCCCGACCTTCGATGGGGCGCCGTTGGTGCCAGCGGCGGAGGTTAGGAGCCTGGGAGTGCTTAACAATGGAGGCCCAAGTGGCAGCCACCGCCAGGTCAGCCTTTTACCACCTCTGGCTGATTAGGCAGTTGGTTCCCTTCCTCGACCGCAATGACTTGGCAATAGTGATCCATGCAATGGTCACCTCAAGGCTGGACTACTGTGACGCTCTCTACATGGGGCTGCCCTTGTCGTTAATTCGGAAGCTGCAGCTAGTGCAAAATGCAGCAGCCAGGCTTCTGATGGGCCTCCCTATGCAGGAGCACATCCAGCCTATGCTAAAGGCATTACACTGGCTGCTGACAGCATTCCAAGTTCACTTCAAGGTGCTGCTTCTTACCTTTCAAGCCCTATATGGTCAGGGGCTGACATACCTGAGGGACAGCCTCTCCCCAGCGAGCACTGCACTCAGGGTCAGGAAACCGTTTGACCCTGCCAGGCCCCAGAGATGTCAGACTGGCAACAACCAGGGCCAAGGCCTTCTTGGTGGTGGCTCCATACTGGGGAACAAGCTCCCAGAAGTGATCAGGGCCCTGCGGGACCTTTTACAGTTCCACAGGGCCTGCAATACGGAGCTCTTCCATCAGGCCTTCAATTAAGGAAATGCCACCATCACTATCACCAACATCATCACTAAAGGGGCACCCAACTGCATCATTACAATCTATTGTAATGTATACATGTGATAAAGCTGTATATATGTGATAAAGATCAAGAACTGATGAACAAAGTAACTGTTGCCGCCATCCTTAATGTATAGTTACAACTTGCTAGCGCTTTATGTTTTGAACTGGTTTTAGATGTTTTTATTTATGTTATTACTGTTTTTATGTTGCTCTTGTAAGCCACCCTGAGCCGTCTTCGGCAGGGAGGGCGGGGAGTATAAATCAAATAAATAAATAAATAAATCTCCAGGGGAGCTGATCTCGTTCAGCTGGAGATCAGTTGTAAAGGCGGGAGATCTCCAGGCCCCTCCTGGAGGCTGGCAACCCTGGTTCAAGCTCATAGCTATCAGCCATCAAAAGTCAGTGGAGCCCACTGAGGAAGCACCAGTGCTCTTTTAGTTGAAAAACAGCCCTAGAGCAGGGATCCCCAACCTTTTTAAGCCTGTGGGAGCCTCTGGATTTCTGACACAGGATACAAAATGGCTGCCACAGAAGGCTGAGCCCCCTACACAGAGAAAGCCCAAGCGCCGGAAAGAAGAGAGGTAATTAAAGAATACACTGGGAAAGAGAGTGGAAGAGAATAAAACTGTGGTGGCAGGCTGTCCCCGAAACTGCCATTTTAGTCTGCATGGTTTATCAGATCTTCAGTGGCCAATCTGAAGCCCTGCTGGGTAAGAGCCCCACCTGGCCCCGCCCACTTTTTAAAAGCACTCGGCGGGCACCAAGATGCCATGATGCACCACATCGGGGACCCCTAATCCTGTGACGGCCCCAGGTTTTTTCACCCACTAGGCGAGGATACATTCTGGCACATACACCCCTGGGCAGGGTGGGGGTGGGTGCTGGAGCCACAGCGGGCGGGTAGAGGGGCCAAGCTGGAAATGCGGTGGCGGGATCGCTCAAGGGGAGGGGGCGAGGGCCTGTGCCAGGCTGCAAAAGGGACTCCAAAGAGAGCGCAGGGGAAGCAGAGGGCAAGCGGCACTTTCCCATCGTCCCGGGCTGTTCCCCGCACCTGACCCCCCCGCCTCCTTCTCTTTCTGTCTAGGGGGCTGCAAAGAGGGAAGTCTCTTTTCGGGGATGGAGCAAGAAGCTGGCAAGGGAGGCTTCCTGTGTGGGGTGAGGAGGGGACGAGGCCAGCCAGAATGCTGCCCTCATTGAGCCGTTGCCCTAGGCGACAGTCTGAAATTTAATAATAACTGGCTGGCCTGGCCCTGACCCTAAGAGATGGTATCCTTGTCACTTGATTTAAGCTCCCCCCAAAAAACAACAACAGCTTGGAAGCATATAATTTCTGAGATATGCTGTAATCAATACTGGACTGGGAAGTAAAAGTGGCCCCAAACCAGGCCCGTAGCTACAGTGGGGCATCTCGGGGCCTGGCCCCCCAACTTACTGCCAAGGCCCCCTGACTTCCCATCCTGCCCACACCCCCTGACTTCAGATTTTTCATTTTTTTGTGGCACTCCCTGGGGGGGGGGTGTGCAGGGTGTCCCCTGACTTATGTAAAGGCCCCCCCGAATTCAAAGATCCTGGCTACAGGCCTGCTCCAAACCTGTGGTATGTTTTACCCAGGGGCAGTGTTTCAGATTGGGAGGTGCTTGCAATGAGATTTCAGTTTCAGGGTGGGGGGGACATCAGCTAGGTTTAAAGCTCCACTCTTGGATATAACAAAGATGGTGCCTGTTCCCTTCCCTCCCTAAAAAAAACCACACAGCCTGGAAATGGGAATCTACTCATTGCCTTTCATATTCTGGACTAGAGCAAGAAAGGTAGAGAGGAAGAAACCTGGCTGATACGATTGTTAATGCTCTTTGCCACAATCGCCACTATGGGCCGGAGAAAAAGAGCAAGTGAGGGCCAGTGATGGCAAAGAGAATGAGCAGCAAGGCAAGGTTGATAGTGGGCAGCAGCTACCTATGGGATGCTGACTTTGACACCAGTCAATGTTATATTGCAAGGGGGGGGGGTATTTTCAACTATGGACCAAAGGGAGTAAACAAGTGAGGGGTAATGATGGCAGGAGAGCTCCAAAGGTCAATAGTGGTCAGCAGCTGCATGTGGATGCCAGCACTGATTCAAGATTATATGGGGGGGGGAGATATTTCAAACTGTGGCCAAAGGGAGAAAACAAGTGAGGGGCAGTGATGGCAAAGCTGGGCAACTGAGTTCCAAAGGTCAGTAGTGGGCAGCAGCTGCTTGTGGGTGCCAGCCCTTATTGAAGCTTATATGCTTTTTAAACTATAGACCAAAAGGAGACAGTAAGTGAAGGACAGTGATGGCAAAGAAGGGGGGGGAGGGCAAGGGAGACCCAAAAGTCAGTAGGGAGTGGTAGCCCTGATGTCAGACCTGATTCAAAATTATATTGAAAGGGAGGCGGACTATTTTAAGATATTTTGTTGTATGTATCTATGCACGCACACAAGCATATTTCATAGCAGCCATAGCAATGTGATCAACACAAGGCAAACAGTCGCGCTGTTTTGAAGCAAAGGGATTTGTGCCTTTGGCGTGCACAGCCGTTCCATTGTTTATGAAAACGGTCTCTCGGTGTGCAGTCATCAGATGAGCTAACCAGAAACTTTAGAGCCTCCTAAAGAATAATAACCGCATCTAGTCTGAGACACAAGGACGATGACAGTCATGCCATGGAAAGTAAAGCTTTCCTCACTTTTCAGTGTTTGGACTGATGCGTGTGACTGACAAGCACTTTCTGAACATTTTTATTCTGGCAACCCCAAGCATTACATCCCCATTAGAAATGTACTAGAAGTTTGTAGACAAAGGAATGGCTGCTTAATTCAAATCAATATTTCAACTAGTTTTGGGGTAGAGGTTGGAATATCAGACTATCTTGGTTCAAATCCCCACTCTGTTAACGGAAGGCTCCTTCTTGGGTGACCTCGGGCCGATCAATCTCTCCCTCAACCTAACCTACCGCAACTGGTGATTATGATTAGGAGAACAGTATTGTCAGCCTTTTGGGGTCTCCACGGGGGAGAAAAGCAGGGCATAAGCATCTAAATATTTAAAATTCCTCATCCTTCCTTCGATCTTGGGCTCTTTTTGCTACCTTAGCAGGACCCAATCCTATAGTGACCACAGAGGCCACACCTGGGAGAGTCTTTCTTCTGTATCGTTCTTAAAGAAAAAACAACTCTGGCGAGATCCAGTCCAGCACTTAGCACGCCAGACCATTTTTTGCTCGACACGCTAGGCCTGTGCTGTGAGGCAAGCGCATGAGGCACTGGCAGAGACATTGGGATTGGCAGGAGTGTGAGAGAAGGCAACGGGTATACCTTAGGCCCATCAGCAGTCTCCCAGGCCCACATATTCATCAGTTAGTGTGGCCAGCATTCAGGACTGGAGATCTCCTGGAATTACTACTGATTTCCGGAGTACAAACATCATTTATTTATTTATTTACTTATAACATTTGTTCCACTTCTCCTGGAGAAAATGGCTGCTTTGGAAGGCTTTAGAAGGTGGACTGCATGGCATTTTACCCTACTGACTTCCCTTCCCTCCTTAAAACCTACTCTCACAGGCTCTACCATCAAATCTCCAAGTATTTCCGAACCTGGAGTTGACAACCCTAAGTATCCATCAGCTGGGTCCATCCGAGGCAAGTACCTGAGGCACTGCTGGGGCTTAGCTAGGTCTGCCAAGACCCTGGTGGCAGCATCCCCAGGTCCATGAAAGGGCTGTTAGGATTTAAGCTCTAACAACCCTATACCTTTTGGCTGCCTGGCGCACAGTGTGTAGTTCTCCAAGCCTTTCTAATTACTTCCTTTGTCCCCTCCTGTCCCTGGATCCCCAGTCCTGCTTTATCCAATGTTCCTTCTCTCTTTCACCCCATGTATTTACTACCCCAGTCTTCCCTAAGGGTTTCAGCTCTATTACACATGTTCAGGGGTGAACTGATGGGGAGAAACAGCCCTGGAAACAGGCCCTGCCCCCAAAAGGACTTGCAGGGTTGCCAGCACTGAGAGAAAATACCACCCTGAAGATTTGGGGGATGGACACTGAAGAGGGTGGGGTTTGGGGAGAGCAGTGTTTGTCACAAAATGGCTGCCATAGGAGGCAGAGCCAGTCACAAAATGGCTGCTGCAGCTTACCTTTAGTCACACAGCAAAGATCCTTGTGCTGTGGTGACAGCTGCTGCCATAACATTTAAAAAAATGTGCACAACCAATCAGAAACTGTGCTGCACAAATGCTTCATTTGTCCACGCCCACTTTCTAAAAACACTTGGTGGGGGACCTCTGAACTAGATCAGTCCAAAAGGGTGGGGGACCTCTGAACTAGATCAGTCCAAAAACTGGCCTTTTTTTTACAGTATTTACAACTTCTTGTCTGAGCTATGTTCTGCTTCCCTTCAGTCTAGTATTACACACATAAATTGCGGGAGGGGGGCAGCCATCTGAATGCCTTGCAAATGGCCATTTTGGGTCAGTCTCATTCCAGTGTGCCCCAAACTAGATAGAGACAGCTGACTGTAAGTTCCTAGGGGAAGTGGTCACCTGCTAGTGGTCACCTGGGTTTTATTTCATTTTCTCGACTGCCTCTATTCCTGTGTGAATACTCATTTAAAGTGCTTTCACTTAAAACGTTTTTTAAAAAAAATTAAAAAACCAGCCTTTTTAGAAATGATGTAAAACCCTCTGTTCCTTATAAGACTCCAAAGAGTCATTTCGATTTCTGTTCAAACTTTGGGCTAGATTTTTGAGGTCAGCAGCAATTCCATTTGTCTTTGTTTTCGGCTCCCTCCCTGTCCATGGAGAAGAATAACAATCATACGTTGGTTTATTCCAGAGGTACGTCCAAGACCACCTCTGTTTCCCAGTACGGGGTAGGGTCGGGAAGGAGGAAAGGAGAGGCAGGGAAACTTGCTCCAAGTAATACATCTATTGCAAAATGCATTCCGACCGTTTAGCATGGATGTTGCCCTGCAGTTTTTAAGAGCGGATTTAGCCGTCCCAATCACTCCACTTGGTCATTGCAAAGCTAGGATTCTATGCAGAGGTTGCCAACTCTCTCCTTTTTGTTGTCAGATAGGGTTGCCAGCCTCCAGGCTGTGGCTGGACATCTCCCGCTATTACAACTGATTTCCAGATGACAGGGATCAGTTCACCTGAAGAAAATTGCCACTTTGGAAGGTGGACTCTGTGGCATTGTACCTCCCATACCCAAACCCCACCCTCCTCAGGGTCCACCCCCAAAATCTCCAGGTATTTCCCAACCTGGAGCTGATAGCCCTGTTGTCAGAGCTGCTGTGCCTTCAACAGTTGCTTGACAGGCAGAAAACAAAACAGGTAAAGCTGTCCCTATCAGGACATCTTCCTTCTGGGTAATTCGTACTGATTTTTATTAGAATTTACATGCCCAGAGAATACAGCTTGTTTAGCACATGTAATTATCCCTCCGAAGAAGAAAAACCTTTTGTTTGCAATGCATCAGGAATCTTGGCTTTTATAATAAATATTATTCTGCACCATGTTGGATGGTCCCACTATTTTTTGCTTGCAGTACAATGGCTTAAGTTACAATGCAAGGATGACTGATGCTTATTTGCTGTCCCACTCCGGTCATCTCCTGTTGGTAGGGTTGCCAACTCTGGCTTGGAAAATTCCTGGGAATTTGTGGATGGTGCTTGGAGACAGCAGAGAGCTTAGCTGGGATGTGATACCATAGACCAGGAGTCCCCAGTGCGGTGCCCACGGGTGCCATGGCACCTGAAGCACCTTTCCTGGTGCCCACCAAGTGTTTTGAGAAAGTGGGTGGGGTCAGCTGGGGCTTTTGCCCGGCAAGGCTTCTTATTGGCCACTGGAGATTTAATTGGCTGAGCAATATTTTTTAAAATGTTACTTTGGCAGTGGATGCTATCACAGCACAAGGATCTCCACTGTGTGACTGAAAGCAAGCCATGGCGGCCATTTTGTGCCTCCTGCAGCAGCCATTTTATGGCAGCCATTTTGTGGCTGTGGCCACCATACTGTGTCAGCATTTCGAAGGTGCCCACAGGCTCAAAAAAGGTTGGGGACCCCTGCCACAGAGCCCGCCCTTTGAAACCAACGTTCCCTCCAGGCAAACTGATCTTGGTAATTGGAACTGCTGTAAAACATACCGCTGAAACATGCTGGGAAATATGGTTAGCGTTGGCAAAGAAATGGCGGGCCGGAGGGTCCCCTCATCTGTACTTCTTTAATTGCTTTGGTAATGGTCGGGTGGGTCATCAGCCCGACGGACAGCCATCACTCTGCTTCATCTCTCTCAGCCCTTTCAAGCTGATCGTTATGGAGACAAACAGCCCTCATGAAATACAACTTTTTCAGTTCAGGGCCCTACAGCTAGCCAAAAAAGCGTCTGAGCTGCCCTCAGGGCCGGCACACAAGCGATTGCCAGTCTGCCTCGAGAAAGGAATTCAGAGGCAATCTAGGCCATCAATAATGAAAAAGTAAAATAACCCTTCATATTTGCTCATTGGCTGCGCTAACCATAAAGCAGCTGTTCAAACAGATCCAAACATATTAAAAAATCCCAATCTTGCTGTGGTCCCGGGTCCCTTGCCATGCTGTTATTTTTAAGAAAGAGTTGTTTTTCAGCTTGGTGAGAAAAGAAGGGGGAGGGAAGGGGGAAAAAACCCTATGATGGCTTATCCATCAGCGTTTGGAAAGAAAAACTTTCTCATTACATTATGATGATAGGCAAAGATAAAGTGTCGCGAGCCAAAAACGTAAGCTACTGTTAAGGGAAATGGCGTTCGTTGGCCCAGAAGATGCATGGATGGCCGCTATTAATAGACACCTGTTTCTTTTTTCCGCAATCAGATGATTATTGTTTCAGTCTGACTAATAATGTGAATCACCCCCAGGAGGACCCAGGGGCCAGTTCCCAGCAGGCTCTGCCCTTATGTCCTAGTAAAGTTCCTCAGACTTTTGATTTTAGGCTACAGGCCTGCAGCCAAAGATTTGGCTGATTATTTCAAGTCAGTGTGTATTACCTTCAGCCTGTACTGCTTTTTCAGCTCCTTGCCATGTGTGGTTCTCTCAACTATCCAGTTTCTTGCCCAGTTTCCCTTCCTCTCTCAGGCTCCCCGTCTTCTCCTCCATCTCTGCCCCTTCTCCAAATGGCCGTTGTTTCCCTTGAACCCCTTCCCTCTTTTTCCAGTACTATAAATCAGGGGTCCCCAGTGTGGTGGCCATGAGAGCCCTGGTGCCTGCCAACACATTTCCTGGTGCCTGCCAAGTGTTTATGGGAAGCAGTGTGGCCAGTTGGGGCTATTGGCCATTGTCAGTTTGATTGGCCGTGCTGATTTTTAAAAACATTGATTTGGCAGCACCTACCACTATAGCACAAGCAGGCCCGTAGCCAGGATTTTGTGGCTTGTGGGACAAACATTTTGCTGATGGGGCTGCCATTATTTGCCATGATGAAGGGGGTGGTGCGCGCCCCTCTCCCTCCCCTACTGCAAGATTGGGCCCTTCAGCTGATCAGCGGGGAGCAAGCGGCCCATCGATCAGCTGAACAGCCCTTTAAATCTTGCAGGAGTGGAGGGAGAGAGGTGCACGCCACCCCCGCTTCTTCTCTCAGCTTTAAGAAAGGGGGCGGCCCTTTAAGGAAGGGGGCAGAGCCCCCAATAGCCCCACCATAGCTACGGGCCAGAGCACAAGGATATTCACAGTGTGACTGAAGGTAAGCGGTGGCGGCCATTTTGTGTCTGTGCCCATCATGCTGTGTCAGAATTCCAGAGGTGCCCACAAGCTCAAAAGGTAGGGGACCCCTGCTATAAAACTTCTGGTCCTCTATTTTAGGGATGCCAGCCTCCAGGTGGGACCTGGGGATCACCCAGAATTACAGCTCCAGACTACAGAAATCAGTTCCCCTGGAGAAAATGGATGCTTTGGAGAGTGAACTGCATGGCATTGTTCCCCACTGAGCTCCCTGTCCTCCCCAGGCTCCATCCCCAAATCTCCAGGAGTTTCCCAACCTCGATCTGGCAACCCTACCCCCCATCCCCCACTGGTGACAAGGGGAGATTTGGCAACTCTGTAGAATGGTCATGCACTTTTGCTGGAATCTGGGGCCAAACTAGACACAATTAGAGAAGTCCTGTGTTCTCCCACTCAAAGACTATGCAAGGCTGTGGGAAATCCATTTTGAAGCCAAAAAATGGAGTGAATGCATGAGAGATCTAAGCCAGGGGTGGCCAAACTGTGGCCCGGGAGCTACATGCAGCTCTTTCGACAAATAAATATCATTATCAATATCTGTTTTTACTCATAAGAACACATAAGAACATAAGAGAAGCCAATGTTGAATCAGGCCAATGACCCATCTAGTCCAACACTCTGTCACACAGCGGCCAAAATATACCAGGTGCCATCAGGAGGTCCAGCAGTGGGGCCAGGACACTAGAAGCCCTCCCACTGCTGCCCCCTCCAGCACCAAGAATAGAGCGCATCACCTGCCCCAGACTGAGAGTTCCCATCTATACCCTGTGGCTAATAGCCACTGATGGACTTCTGCTCCATATGTTTATCTAATTCCCTCTTGAAACTTTCCATGCTTATAGCTGCCACCACGTCCTGTGGCAGTGAATTCCATGTGTTAATCACTCTTTGGGTGAAGAAGTATTTCCTTTTATCTGTTCTAACCCGACTGCTCAGCAATTTCATGAAGTGCCCACAAGTTCTTGTATTGTGAGAAAGGGAGAAAAGTACTTCTTTCTCAACCTGCTCAATCCCATTCATAATCTTACAAACCTCGATCATGTCACCCCTTCATAATCTTATAAACCTCAGTCATGTCACCCCTTTTGTTTTTTATTTTTGGCAGTCTCATTTAATGTTAATAAAAAGCAAATCTGCGTATTTTTTCAATAAAAACATGTGGGTAATATTTCTTCATGTCTTGTGGCTCTCAGACGTCTGTTGTTTATTCCATGTGGCTCTTATGTGAAGCAAGTTTGGCCACTGCTGATCTAAGCCTTGCCTGTTCCCGACTTCTGGCCTCATGTGTTGCGTTCCAGGTTTTGGAAGCATTTTTTCTCTCCCCAGACCAGCTCCAGTACTGAAAGTGAGATGGGCCAGTAGAAAAATGTTACAAGGCATATACCCTAAGACGGAGGGAAAGGTTTAGTTCCCTTCACTGGCACACTGTTCTTGGATTTTTTAAAAAAAAGATGCACACCCACTTCAGATGTGAATAGGAGGACGTTTGTATGCATTTCTGTCTAATTTGATCCCCTGAGCAGCTGCGTCATTGACAGTCAGTTTCTTAGGCTCAAGGATCTTCAGCCAATGACACAGCGAGTAAAGCACGTGCATTTCGGATGCCCGGCTTCCAATGCTCCCTATAAGCTGTGGAGCCTTGTGAGCAAAAATTCTACTTTTGTGAGCTACTGGCATTAAAGTTGTGAGCGAGCCATCTAGCTACTGCATAAATTAGTTTGCTCTGGAGCCATCCTGCCTGAGCTTAGACAAAAATGGGTGATCTAGAGCCTAAAAAACTGTGAGCTAGCTCACACTAACTCAGCTTAGAGGGAACACTACTTGTGAGCAAAAATTCTACTTTCGTGAGCTACCGGCGTTAAAGCTGTGAGTGAGCAATTTGGCTACTGCATAAATGAGTTGGCTCTGGAGCCATCCTTCCTGAGCCAAGACAAAAATGTGTGAGCTGGATGCTAAAAAACTGTGAGCTAGCTCATACTAACTCAGCTTAGAGGGAACACTGCTGGCCTCCCACTATGACAGGAGGCCTCCCTCTGGCAGCCATCCTTGCCCGCTGCTATCCCAAGTGGTGATGGGAGAAACTTTCTTTTAAAATATTGAGGTTGTGTGCACTGCTACTTCACCAGGAAAAACCCAGAAGCTAGAAAGAGCAGCTCTAGGAATCGACAGAAGCCCTAGGAATTGACACTGGGGATGGAGGATCCCCTGGTTTTGCAGACGTTTCCCTGTTACCAGCCAACTGGCTGGCGGGGGGGAAATCCCACCCCCAAACGTGGTGTGATGATGGCACCCGGAAGTGATGTTATCATGCCAGTGGCGTCGCACAGGGATGCTCTAGTTTGGGGGGCAAAACTTTATGGTATTGAGGCACAACGCCCCGTCCGCTCTCGGAACACCCCCCAAAGCCCCCAGACAAAACAAAGGTAAGACCTGGCAACCCCACATAAAACTCTATGGTTTTCCTCAGAAGTGACACAGAAGTGCACATGATATCACAGCCCCCCATGTCCCCGAACCTCCTGCTCGTTGTCAGCCCCCTAGGGTTGTCAGCTTGAAGCTGGGAAATACCTGGAGATTTGGGGGGGGTATATGAGGAGGGTGGGGTTTGGGGAGGGGAGGGACTTCAGTGGGGTATAATGCCATCGGGTCCACTTTCCAAAGTGGCCATTTTTGTCACCTAGGGATCAGCTATAATCCCAGACGCTCTCCAGCCACCACCTGGAGGTTGGCAACCAGGCACACAGTCAGTCAGCCCTACAGTTGCCAGCAACCTGGAGGGGAAAAATGTCCCACTATTTTAACAGGGGTCCACTCCTGACCTGAATGGCCCAAGCTAGCTAGCTCTTGCCAGATCTCAGAAACTAAGCAGGATTGGCCCTGGTTAGTACTTGGATGGGAAACCACTAAGGAAGTCCAGGGTCACTATGCAAAGGAAGGACAGCAAACCACCTCTGTCTGTCTCTTCCCTTGAAAACCACATGAAGGGTTGCCATTGCAACTTGAAAGCGCTTTTAGTCCCCAGGGGTATATTATTTACTTGTTGGAAAAGCCTCAGGTGCCCACTTCCATACATGAAGCCTCTATTAAAGGGGAAAGACCTTTTTTTCTCCAGGGTTTTTGGCAACTCTACTCTGAACCGTCACAAACAGACAGGACAATCATCTCCCAGATTGCTACTCTTTTTAGGACAGCATTACATATAAGCTTGTAAAGAAAAGGTGTGTTCTCAAACCCCCATGGGCTGAGCTATTTGGGATGAGGTTGCTGGCAAGGGAGAATATGTAGGCAGGAAGGAGAAGGGCTACATCCCTCTTGTGTCTGCCATTTCCCCCCTACAAATCCTCCCCAAGACCCTTTCTCCCCCATCTTGGTCCATTTCTGGTTTTGAAGACTGGTTCAATTAAAAACAAAAAACTAAGAACATTTGCCTAGTGGGTGGCAATATTACACTCCACTTAATATTTGGTCCCTACGCCCACATTAAAGTTGTAATGGTAGGGTTGCCAGGCCCCCGGTCCAGGCAGGGGTTCTCCCAGTTTTGTGGGGCCCTTTCCACCACTGGCCAGCTCTCTGGCGGGTGGAAACCCCACCTGCAAATGCTCTCAAACACGACCCGGAAGCGATGTCATCACATTGCCGCTGTCAGGGGGGTAACACTCTCGTTTCTGGGCAAAACTCTGTGGTAAAATTGGGCTTGAGCCCTGGAGTTTTGCCCAAAAACTAGAGTGTCACCCCCAACGTTGGCGATGTCATGACATCACTTCCGTCATTATGTTGCGTTCAGGGGCATTTGCAGGCGGGGCTTCCCAGAACTGATCCTGGAGCCCTCCGCCGGCAGCCAGGTAGGCCCTGGCAACCCTATATGAGGGGAAGTTGAAGAAATCCCTTGTCTGCCTTGCAGCTAGGGTTGGTGACCTCTAGGTGTAGGGTCATCAGCTTCCAGGTCGTAGCTCTAGATCTCCTGGAATTACATGTTCTCTCCAGGAGACAGATCAGTTCATCTGGAGAAAATGGCTGCTTTAGAAGGTGGACAGCATGGCATTAGACCCAGGGCTCTTTTTGTAGCGGGATCTCCTTTGCATATTAGACAACACACCCCTAATGTAGCCAATCCTCCAAGAGTTTACAGAGTTCTTCTTACGGGGGCTACTGTAAGCTCTTGGAGGACTGGCTACATTAGGGGGTGTGTCGCCTAATATGCAAGGAGTGGATCATAAACCTCATGATCATAATATGATCATAAACTACATGATCCAGGTTTATAAGATTATGCATGGGATAGAACAGGTTGAGAAAGAAGTACTTTTCTCCCTTTCTCACAATACAAGAACTCGTGGAATTCACTGCCACAGGAGGTGGTGGCAGCTACAAGCATGGACAGTTTCAAGAGGGAATTAGATAAACATATGGAGCAGAAGTCCATCAGTGGGTATTAGCCACAGGGTATAGATGGGAACTCTCAGTCTGGGGCAGGTGATGCACTCTATTCTTGGTGCTGGAGGGGGCAGTGGTGGGAGGGCTTCTAGTGTCCTGGCCCCACTGCTGGACCTCCTGATGGCACCTGGTATATTTTGGCCGCTGTGTGACAGAGTGCTGGACTATATGGGCCATTGGCCTGATTGAACATTGGCTTCTCTTATGAGTTCCTGCTACAAAAAGAGCCCTGATTAGACCCCATCAAAGTCCCTCCCCTCCTCAAACCTCACCCTCCCCAGGCTCCACTCCCAAAATCTCCAAGTGTTTCCCAAGTTAGAGATGACCACCATATCCAGGTTGGACCTGGTGATCTCCTGGAGTTACGGTTGATCTCCAGATGACAGGGGTCCATTCCCCTGGAGAAAATGGCTGCTTTGGAGGGTGGACTCTATGGTATTGTACCCTCCTGAGGTCTTTCCCTCCCAAACCCAGGCTTCCCCAGGCTCTACCCCCAAATGCCCAGGAATTTCCCAACTTTGCAGCAGGTGGTTCTGCCCTAAGGGCTATAGTACATACATTGCTATATAGACCTCTGTGATCCAATCCCTCCAGGGTATAAGCAACCTGCAAGGCTGTTGTTATGTGGGACTGTAGCGGCCCTGAGAAGAAGTGCAGTCTTTAATCACGGCACAAAAATAAACTCCCTCGCCTACTGATTATGCTGGATAAGAGTCCTCGGCCCCTCCCATGTCCCTGTTTAATCCTTTCCCCCCCTCCTTTTATTTGTTGTGTGCAGCAAGGGCACTTATCAGTTACAGCAGAAGTGTTAATTTTCCAGTCTAGACTGCTGTTATGCTCCCCCCACCCACCCCACCCCCTATTCCATCCAAGGCTGTATGAAATCAGAGACATGATAGCTTGCATCATCTATTTCCCTTCCACTCCTCGCTCATGCCACCAATGGGATCTGAAATGTGATCCTTTGCATCAACAGAATCCCGAATCTTTCACATCCCCTTCCATTCGGCTTGGCTGCTCAGGGCCTTTCAAAGGTCATCTCTGTAATTGAACAGACACTCAATCCTCCTTTTCCCACCCTTGTTTATAAGCGTCCTGGGTCCCTCCTGATGGGCACCATCGTAAACTGGGATCTTGTGAGTTCTGCTTATTCATTCGATGAAATTAATGAATGAAGCCAGTTAGATGGATGGGGATAAGACATGACAACCAATGCCATTTCTGTGGACTGTTCGTTTTTATTTATTTCTTTGGCCAACAGCGCATACAGTCTTTTTTAAGGACGATTATCCTGGTGCCTGCCAAGGGCTGATCATGCAAGCACATTGAACAAGATACAGAATCCTTCCTTCACAGGGTAAACTAGGTAAAAGGTCATGGTCTAGAATGTGAAGAGAGTTCATCAACTCTGTTCCCAAACTCAGTTCTGTTCAGAATACATTCTACATTCCAAAAAGAAAAAGAAACCATGAAAGTCTTCCCTGAGAGATAGTGTGGCTCCAATCCTTGAGTGAGATAGTTGCTAAGGAAACAGAAGTCAAAATGAAAAGATCCATAGTGGGGGATGGGGGGGTGTCAGGCAAGAATACAACATTTCTAAAATTTGGCAAACCAATATAGGCTCATAATTATAAGACATGTAAAATTCCTTAACAGTTTCCTCCCTTTGAGCCTATTTTGGCTCACAAATTAAAAATCACAAAATGCATCCTTTTTGGTAAGGGCCTTTATGTATATCTAATCTGTGGGGTTGCTGGGGTTTTTGTGTAATCAGGACTATTTTGGGGCAGGAACGCAGAGGAACCGAGTTCCGGCTGGCTCCTGAGTTGGCCACGCCCAGCAGGAACTCATTAGCATAATAGGCCACACCCAACAGCAGAAACTCATTAGGATTGGCTACATTAGGGCTGTGTGGCCTAACATGCAAAGGAGTTCCTGCTACAAAAAAAACCCTGAGTTTTGACAACAAACAAGGTAAACAGAATAAGAAGCAAAAGGTGGGTGTGGCTGGATGACCACACTTCTGGTAACTTGGGGTGCAGCCTAATATGCTAATGAGCTGTGCTGTCAGGGGTGTGGCCTAAGATGTTAATTAGTTTCTGCTGTTGGGTGTGGCCTATTATGCTAATGAGTTCCTGCTGGGCTTTTTCTACAAAAAAAGCCCTGTGTGTAATCATGGTGATGTAGGTTTCAAATACCCTAGGAGGACAGCAAACAACCAGAAAAAAAACAGCAGATCCCACTACTCACACCACACACATCTCTTGAGTCTCTGATTCAGTCATTTGTAATGGGTATGGGTGTAAAGTCTTTGATGTTTTCCACACAAATGGGTCCCTTTGCTCCTGCATTTGTATTCCTCCACCGCTTTCTTTCATTTCTGCAGAGGTATTTGCAGTCCAAGGAGCAAAAACGCAGTGTGCTCCTTCTTGTGGCGCAGCGAGGGAATTCCTGGATTGCTGAAGAAAGTGATGCTCTAGGAATTTCTCCATGTCTCTGTATTCTTTAGCATAGAGATTAGGGGAGATTCCTAGAGCATCCCCAAGAAGTGAGGTCCACTGCTCCCCTTCCCAGGCACTGCCCTCAAAATCTCCCATCATTTGCTGGCAGCCCTACCTGGTCTGCTGCAGACAATATTACTCATGAGTGATATCAAGGCTCCCTCCTTTCCTGGCATGTGAGACTGATGTCTCATGACTTCCTATCACTCTTGTGCAGCTCAGTCCGTCTCAGGTCTGAAAAGGTTAAGACCACTAATCTAGTCCACCGTTCTCTTAAATCAATGTCTAGCCAGGTGCTTCTGGGAAAGGGACTCCCTGTAAATGAGTAAATTCAACGAAGGCTCCCACTTTGGGCTTCTGTCATTGCACAGAATGTGGAAAATAGGATTATTCAGTAGAGCATTTCTGCAAAGAGAATAGTGTTGTTGTAATGTTAGTGAAATTTTTGGCAGTTCGTGGCATTACTCGTTGTATATTCTATGATATTTGGAGTGTGCTGTTCCTAAGCTTGCAATCTAGTTTCATTGCATTGTGCTTAAGTACACCATTCTTATTGCACTGTTTTGAATTGGGTCATCAGCCATGAGTCTTAGTGAGGAATGCAGACTGTAAATGAAGTAAATGAAAATGAAAGGAAGCTAGGGTTATCGGACCCCACAGTGCAAGCAGGGATCTCCCGGTTTCAAGCGCTCCCCCCAATCACCCTCTCTTACCGGCAGGAACTTGCAAATCATCTCGTGATGTGCCTACAAAGATGGGAAGTGATGTAGGAATGTTGGGGGGGGTGCTTTGGTTTTTGGGCAAAACTTATGATTTGAAGCTAATTTTACCATAGAGTTTTGCCCCAAAACCAGAGCGCTGCCCCCAATGGCCCTGATGTGCCTATGTCACTTTCTGCTTATGTAGGCACTCCTCCCCACTTCCGAAAAGTCCCTACCCCTACCCCGCTGGCATGACGATCAGACCTGGCAACCCTAGAGCAAGCAGATCATGGGCCACTGCTTTTTTGCCCAGCCTCTGAACATCGCCTGTGAACATGAAAGCCCCATTTTGCTCATATGGCTCCTATGCCAGGAGAGGGGATAGTCTAGGCCTGGCAACCAGTGGGAGAACAGAGGGGCAACCATTGGGTGATGGTGTGATGTCACTTCCTGGAAAAACTTGAAGTCACATCACACTTCAATAGGAATTGGCCCAAAACTTGGAAGTGACATAATGCCATTACCCAACGGCCATTTTTTAATTTTCTTTTTCTTTCAAAACCAAGCTGGCAACCCTAGGGGAGGCCTCTGCAACTATCAGAGAACAAGAGCAACTATGCATCAAGAAGCTGCTAGAACAATCTCTCTCTAACCTGGATGGCCAAAGCTAGCCTGATCCTGACAGCTCTTGGAAGCTCAGCAGGGTCAGCCCTGGTCAGTATTTGGATGGGAGACCACCAAGGAAGTCCAGGGTCATGACACAGAGGCAGGCAATGGCTAACTGCCTCTGAATGTCTCTTGCCTTGAAAACCCTATGGGGTCACCATAAGTCAGCTGGGACCTGATGGCACTTTCCGCCACTAAGAAGAAGAAGATATTGGATTTATATCCCGCCCTTCACTGCCCAAAGGTGTCTCAGAGCGGCTTACAAACTCCTTTCCCTTCCCCTCCCCACAACAGACACCCTGTGAGGTAGGTGGGGCTGAGAGAACTTCTGACAGAAACTGTCCTTGAGAGAACACCTGTGCCAGAGCTTGTGACTGACCCAAGGTCATATCAGCAGGTGCAAGTGGAGGAGTGGGGAATCAAACCTGGTTCTCCCAGATAAGAGTCCACGCACTTAACCACTACACCAAACTGGCTCTCATACCAAACTGGCTCTAATACGACCTTGCTCTGCTGATGCAGTGAGCAACTGTTGCCAGGTTCAATGCCGGCTAGCAATCTTGCTAAGGAACACATTTTGATCTGTGGACAGCAGAGAGTTTGGGCTACAACAAATCATGCATACAAATGCTCTGACTCATTTAGACATGCACAATACTACCCTTTCTTGTGCAAAGACGCAGACACCTACACATTCTGGCTTCTGCATTCTCTCTCTACCCACACAGGTACAGATCCCTCACTGCAGAAGAGAAGCCTCCGTTCCCATCCCCCGCCAGGCCTTCTAGGCCATCTCCTCCCCTGCGTCGTTTCAAGCGCCTTCCTTTGCTGAAATGGTCCACAGAAATGGGCCTGAGCCAAAAGCAGCATGGGGCCAAATTAATGAGGGCCATGAGCCGTGGGGCAGGCTGGAAAAGCAAGAGCTTATTTTTTGCCCTCAGGCCCCCAGGTTCCCCACAGGAATTGGGCGACTGTGAGGCAATTAATTCAGTGGCTGCCAAGTCTTTTGCCATTTGGGATCTCTCTGTAATTTTTATATGTTTTCAGGATTCACTTCTCGATTCCTGTGAGACCCATTAATAAAACTCCCTTCCTCTTTTTTTGCTGCCTCCCCACCCTGGGCTCTATGGTTGCCATCTTCCAGGTTGGGACCGGAGAACTCCCAGAATTACAGCTGACCTTCAGACTGTAGAGATCAGGTCCCCTGGAGAAAATGGCTGCTTTGGCGGGTGGACTCCACAGCCTTATACCCCACTGAGTTCCCTCTCCAGGCTCCACCTCCTAAATCTCCAGGAATTTCCCAACCTGGAGTTGGTAACCCTGTGGGTTCGCTCACACCCCAGTTGCTCGCTTTTGAGAAGTGGACCAAGATGGACCAGCTTCCTGGTCAGACTGAAAAAGAAGGGCAACCTTCAGGGTTTTTTACTTTTTAAAAAAGTGGGACTGTAACTGAATCAGATTTTGCTGGCTACCTCACAACTTATTATGGCCCTGCAGAAAGACAATATAATTTATCCTCGTCCTATTAACTCCAGCTCAGAGAGGCAGAGAATATTGATTTTCAAGGAAAGGGCTCAAGATGAAGCTCCGCAGAGAAGAATGAATTATCTCACCAAGGCATCATTTGGGAGCGCTAATGTCAAAGCTGCAGGCGACAACATGAAATTGATTTTTTCCCAACCAAAGGCGTGACTGGTATTACATTTCCTAAGCAAGGCCAGGGTGGTCCAGATGTCCATGACGGATTTTGGTATGACCAGTGTGCTTTTTCTAGCCAGCCTCTCCCTTTCTTCCTCACAGAAAGACTCTCCAAGCGGTTGTTGTTGCTGGAACCATTGCTGGGGAGAACCATGATGGGCAATGGTTGTGGTGGGGAATCCTGGAGTTCCTCGGAAATTTATCAAGGGCTTTTCTCTGAGAAGACGACCAGGGCTCTTTTTGGGCAGGAACGCACAGGAACCGAGTTCTGGCTGGCTCCTGAGTTGGCCACGTCCAGTAGGAACTCATTAGCATAACAGGCTACACCCAACAGCAGAAACTCATTAGGATTGGCTATATTAGGGGTGTGTGGCCTAACATGCAAAGGAGTTCCTGCTACAAAAGAAGCCCTGGGTTTTGACAACAAACAAGGTAAACAGAATAAGAAGCAAATGGTGAGTGTGGCTGGATGACCAGACTTCTGGTAACATGGGGTGTGGCCTACTATGCTAATGAGCTGTGCTGACAGGGGTGTGGCCTAATATACTAATCAGTTCCTGCTGGGCTTTTTCTACAAAAAGAGCCCTGAAGACGACAAATCACAGACAAACTTGTGAGTCCTCAAGGCTGACCTCAACCAAACAACATGTAGCCTCTAAAAGGTATTGGATATATACTTGGTCACATTTTTTATTCAAGTGAGGCAATTCTTGAAGTTCAATAGGACTCCTTGATATTCCACATGAACTAAAGGTGGACAGAATCATGATGGCCCACCATTTAGGCAGAATGGGTTTTATTAGGAAGCAGGACAAACAAGGAGATCTCACAATAAATAATAAATATACACCAAAGAGCCCTATGCAATTGTTTATTTATTAAAAAAAATTATATCTCGTCTTTCTGCCCTCACAAGGGCCACCAAACTGACTAACAATTTAAAACATACATGGTAAAAACACATTTTCAGACCATTAAAAGCAACCCCTCCTCCGGCATAAAGCTATGCATGGTTTGAACTTGGACAACTAGCAACTGTTCACCTCTATCAGTTCCCTTTCTATTAAGCATCTCAAAGAAACCCTGTAAGAACATAAGAACATAAGAGAAGCCAATGTTGAATCAGGCCAATGGCCCATCTAGTCCAACACTCTGTCACACAGTGGCCAAAAATACCAGGCGCCATCAGGAGGTCCAGCAGTGGGGCCAGGACACTAGAAGCCCTCCCACTGCTGCCCCCCCCTCCAGCACCAAGAATAGAGTGCATCATTTGCCCCAGACCCAGAGTTCCTATCTATACCTTGTGGCTAATAGCCGCTGATGGACTTCTGCTCCAGATGTTTATCTAATTCCCTCTTGAAACTGTCCATGCCTGTAGCTGCCACCACCTCCTGTGGCAATGAATTCCATGTGTTAATCACTCTTTGGGTGAAGAAGTCCTTCCTTTTATCTGTTCTAACCTGACTGCTCAGCAATTTCGTGGAGTGCCCACGAGTTCTTGTATTGTGAGAAAGGGAGAAAAGTACTTCTTTTAGTCTGGGTTCTCCAACCTTTCTGAGCCTGGGAGCACCTTGGCAATTCTGACATATCGTGGTGGGCACATCCACAAAATAGCTGCTGCAGGGGGTGAAGCCAGCCACAAAATGGCTGCCACAGCTTACCTTCTGTCACACAGTGATGATCCTGTGCTGTGGTGGCAGGTGCTGTAAAGGCAATGTTTTTAAAGCTCAAATCTCCAGTGGTCAATCAGAAGCCCTGCTGGGCAGAAGAAGTCCCATCAGGGTCCATCCACTCTTGGTGGGCACCATGGCAACCACAAGCGCCATGCTGAGGACCTTTGCTTTAGCCTCATAAAAATCTATCCCTGCCATTGCCTTCATATACTGGTTCCCACCTACCCTCTTCAATTAGAGTTGCCAGCCCTCCCAGTAGAGGTGGGTGTCCCCCACTACCAGGCTCCATCCCCTGCCACCAATCAGCTGGCCGGCAGAGGGACTTAACAGGAGAGAGAGGAAGGCCCAGGCAACATCACAGGTGATGTGGCAATGTCACTTCCTGTATGCATGGGATGTGACGTCATCACACTAGTGATGTCTGGGTGATGCTCTGTTATTCTGGTAAACTATGGTAGAAGCCATTTTTACCATAGACTTTTTGACCATATACCAGAGCAACATTGCAGCATGATGATGTCACTTCCTGTGCTTGCTGGAAGTCATGTTGTCTAGGAATTCCTCTCTCTCCTGGTAAATCTCCCCCCATCACCTGCTGGTTGCCAACCTGGCAACCCTACCTCCAATATACCTTACCTTTAACATTTCAGCTTCTTTTAAAAAGAGCCATACTTGGTTTCCGTACTGAGTGACATTTGGCTCTACAGTCATAGGCAACAGACTCCTGTCCTAGATCCAATCCCAGAATTCTCTTCAATGCACTGAGTTTCTGAGGGAGATGTATAGGGGTTTCTTCAGCAGATTGTTCCATATGGAAAGTTTACCCTGTAGCCAGAAAGTTCGAAAACTCCCACAGCAGAACATCAAATGTCATGATTTGCTCTTCATTAGCTGCTCTAATCTCTGCTGTCTGGTCAGCTGCATGCCGTAATGAGCTCGAAATTAAGCAACAGCCGGGCACCGCAGTTTATTCAATCACAGGAAAATAAGTGTAATTGCTGTAAATTGGACTAATACTTTAAAGGGGGGGAGGGGAATGCACATTTGAATTCAGCTGTCAGATGCTAAAAATATATCCCAAAAAGTCCCGCCGGGCCAGGGAAGTGGGTAAAGAGCAAGGTTTAAACAAAACAATCTTTTATGCCCTATGAAAATCTGAGGAAAATTAATAGTGCATCCAGATTTGAGGTTTCTTGCTCAGTTCTTATTTCAGTGGGAGACTTTCCTGTGTAAAGACTTAAGTAAAAACCAAGGGGCTACTTAGAGGACTCTGGCCAACCTAAGTATTAGATGCACAGCTCAGATTAAGTGGAACCATCTTGGAAGTTTCTCCTTGCCCTTCTACCCAGGGCCTTTCTGAAGTTATAGTTTTTGTTTGTCTTAGTGCATCCATATATCAGCCCCCTTTTCTTAAAGCCACGCATTTGTGTTCTTTTCCCCTTATCTCCCATTTGAGGATTCATTTCTCTTCCTCTCTTTTTCTTACTGTTCTGTACTTGGTGCCTTCAAAGCTAGCAGTGTCCCATGGAAGTATCTTTAAAGTTGTGGGTGCAGAGAAGTGCTAGAAGAACAGTCTGGGGGCTTCAGCTTCTATTTATAGGGAACAAACTTGCTTAAATAATACACAAAAGTTTTGTGACAAAACCAACAACAGTTACTAAAAAAAAAAAGCATAGAAAGCCACAAACGGTTGCCAGCCACCATGTGGGGCCTGGGGAACTGGAATTATAACTGGTATCCAGACGACAGCGATCAGTTCCCCTGGAGAAAATGGCTGCTTTGGAAGGTGGATTTTATGGCATTATACCCCACCAGGGCCCTTCCCCAAATCCCACCCTCCCCAGACTCCACCTCCAAATCTCCAGGAATTTCCCAACCAGGAGTTGGCAACCTAGCTAGATCCAAGTCCAATAGCACCTTAGAGACCAGCAATATTTGGGAGGCAAGAGTTTTCAAGTCAAATCCCCCTTCCCTTCCTTTGACTCTCGAAAGCTTATACCCAGAAAATCTTATTGGTCTCTAAGGTGCAGCTGGGTTCGGATCTAGTTGTTCTAGTGCAGGCCAACACAGCCACTGTCTGAAACCAATCAGAGGAGTTAGGTATTCCAACATATGTTTCACAAGTAAATATAAATCTTAGTGGAACTCATAAATTAAAAATCCGAATATATTATTCAAATGTGCTGCTTTGCATAGTTTTTATGCCCCTGGAATTCATACTTCGGTAGCTACTTGGAGAGGGAAGGAAAGATGCAAAGATTTTGGTAATCTCAGTCCTGTTACACTGCTTTTTAGATGTTTCATCCTATCAACTGCATCGACAGTGTAATCCACCTCGAGTCTCAGCCAGAAAGACAGACTCTAAATAAAGTAAAGAGATAAAATAAAAGAAGGGAGGCCTTGTCGGCTATGTGGGCTGTTACAGAACTCCGTTTTGAAACATCCATCCATCCATCCATCCATCCATCCATCCATCCATCCATCCATCCATCTGTTATGTACTGAATGTGAATCACTCCTATCTATTCACATGTTAAGCTTGAGTCTGAACGTGGCTCTTCAGATGTCGCATTGCTATTGGTCGGTTTCTGCGAAACCTTTGTAATTATCCAATCACTGAGTGATATTGTTGCAAAGAGGGAACGGTCCTGATTGGCCTTTATCCCTGTATTCTGATTGGTCTTTAACATGTTATGGGTGTGGTTTTGACAGCCCGGGAGAGTTTAAAAGAAGGAGCTGTGCTCCCCTTGTGGTTGTGTGTTCCTGACTTACAGTTGCTGTTTAATAAAGCTGAAATCACTTGAAGCTGAATCCTTTGTTGAGTTTCATACTTAACACCATCCATCCATCCATCCATCCATATCCATCCATCCTTTTAGAACCATAGAATCACAGAGTTGGAAGGGGCCCTACAGGCCATCTAGTCCAACCACCTCTTCTCAATGCAGGATCAGCCTAGAGCATCCCTGACCAGTATTTGTCCAGCTGCTGCTTAAAGACTGCCAGGGAGAGGGAGCTCACCACCCCCCTGGGCAGCTAATCCCACTGTGGCACAACTCTTGACTGTCAAAAAGTTTTTCCTAATATCCAGCCGGTACCTTCCCACCCTTAATTTAAACCCGTTATTGTGACCTTCCCTTTTCAACAATAGTGGTAACTATTCTTCATGAAGTTACACTACTGTTCCTTCAGTATCTCAGTTTTCAGTAATACAGAAATACATTTAAATTTAATTGTTGAAAAGGCAGATGATCAATCAACTGAACATTCTTTATCAGAACGCAATTCTACTTTAGAAAGCAGCTGCTCTTTACTTTTGTTTTCTTCACCAACCTTCTGCCTGAATGCCAAATGCCAGCTACCAACTTCTGTACCTCTTGCCATGAAATCAAACCTGCATGGCAGACAAATATCCCCAGATAAAATCCCTTCCGGTAGTCCGATTTCCATCGCGGAAGTAGCCACTGCTTCCATGACCAATAACTGGAAAATGTCATGTCAGAAGTGATCCAGAGGGAGGGATTGTTTACTGTCAGAAGCAGGGCATCCAAAATTGGAATATGTCTCCTGGGTACAGGAAGGATGCGATCATCGGAACATTAATCATCACTTTGAAAAAGCACATGACGGCCAGTAAGTTTCTAAGTTATTTCAGGGGAAGAGGTTACTCTAGGCTGACATCCCTTCTGTTGAAATCAACAGGTCTTTAACAGTGCAGCCTTATGCAGAGTTATATTCCCAGCGGGCACAGACTTGATCAACTCTGGATAGGATTGCAGTGCACCCTCAAGCTTGCCATTTGCTCACCCTCAGCAGGTACCCCCCACACCTCTGGCCCCAGTCACCTGCTTTTGAGAAATTAAGGAGTGGGAGAAAAAAATAGCTGGAAAATGGGTCTCCATAATAACCCTCTAAAAATTCCCCGTTTCTCTATGGTTAGGACCCAACATGATGCCCATGGGCTCCACGGTGACCAGTGACATCCTTCCTGGTGCCCACCAAGAGTTCTTAGAAAGTGGGCAGGACCAGGTAGGGCTTTTGCCCAGCAAGGCTTCTGATTGGCTGTTGGCTCTGCATTTCATTGGCTCTGCAACTTAGATAGATAGATAGATAGATAGATAGATAGATAGATAGATAGATAGATAGATAGATAGATAGATAGATAGATAGATAGATAGATAGATGATAGATAGATAGATAGATAGATAGATAGATAGATAGATAGATAGATAGATAGATAGATAGATGATGATAGATAGATAGATAGATAGATAGATAGATAGATAGATAGATAGATAGATAGATAGATAGATAGATAGATAGATAGATAGATGCAGGGCTATTTTGGGGCAGGAATGCACAGGAACAGAGTTCCGGCTGGCTTCCGAGTTGGTCATGCCTACAGCCACCATTCCCCTTGGGTCCCCCAGGCACCTCGCAAGCCACGGGGCAGAAGCCAAGCCGATCCAGAGAGGGAAGGCAGTCCAGAAACCAATCCAGAAACTGCCTTCCTTCCCTTGGGTTCCCCATGCACCCTGCAAGCTGCAGGGCATCTGAGAAAGCCAATCATGGAAGGGAGCTGCGCTGTCAAGGTTATGGCCTAATATGCTAATGAGTTTCTGCTGTTGGGTGTGGCCTATTATGCTAATGAGTTCCTGCTGGGCTTTTTCTACAAAAAAAGCCATAGATAGATAGATAGATAGATAGATAGATAGATAGATAGATAGATAGATAGATAGATAGATAGATAGATAGATAGATAGATAGATAGATATTGCTTTGGCAGCAGCTGCCACCACAGCACAAGGATCTTCTCTGTGGGCATGAAGGTAAGCTGTGGCAGTCATTTTGTGGCTGCCTTTTTGGGGCTGTGCCTACCATGCTGTGTCAGAATTCCAAAGGTGCCCCCCAGCTTTAAAAAGTTGGCCACCCTTGCCATAGAGATTGGGGGAATCCCTACAGCGTTCTCCAGAAGTGATGTCACATCCTCCCCAAACTCCAACCTCCTTAGGCTCACTGCCCTCAAAATCTGCCAGCATTTGCCAAGGCAGTGTGGCCAACCCTAACTAACATCAGTAGTTTGCCCTCGAGGTCTGTGTATGTGTGGTGGCCTGGCCTAAAAGATGCAGATGCAACATGCTGTAAGCAAATCCCACACGGATGTATTTATTTAAGAATGCTGCCTCATGCAATACAGGTGTCAAGGCAGCTTATAAAATATAATGGAATTCATATCCCCCGCTGGTGGCCAGGGGGGACCTGGTAACTCTAAATCCATAATGAATTACAAATGACAAGCCAATAGCACAGGAAACATTAAAACAGCAGGACCAGAACAGAAGACTAGATCAATGAATCAAGAGGATAAGGGCTCATTGGATCTGCCTGTTGCCAAGAGCCTGGGGAACGGGGAACAATTGCACCCGGCATCTAAAGCTGAACAGGATATTAGAAGTTCTTAGGGGCTTAAGCAGGCCAGCGGAGGCTGCTTCCAAACAGAGGTTGTTCCGCATCTTGGCTTCCAAACTGGAAAGCTTGTTGTCAAAAGTACTTTCCCAAACTGGCTTTCCTCTGTTCTTTTTGATCCAAGACTATTAGCATGCTATCTGGAGCACATTTTCGTGCCCTGCAAGGGTCTTCCCTGCACTGGCACCAGGAGAGGCTTGGGAAAAGCAAATCTTTCCTAATTATTAAGAGATGTTTTAAAAATCCAGGTATACTTTAGTTCAGTTATAGGAGCTCAGAGAGTATGCTCTCTCCAGTTTTTTGGTATTTTCCCATCTCTAACCACCCCAGCCCATGTAAAAATTACTAACATTTCCTCATTACTGTAGAGCATTTATGCTCACGCGTTTGAATGCTGTGCCTTGAGCTGTCCTATATGGGAGATATTGGCCCTTTCTGCACTCTCCTTTTAATCCATGCTCACTGCAGTGTCCTCCAAGCAATTCTGCACTAAAATTGAATTCAACCTTCTTTTTAATCCAGTTTTTCCCCCCATTCTGCACTAAAATCGAGTTCAACCTTCTTTTTATTCCGGGTTTTACCCCCATTCTGCATTACATTATCTCCCTTCAGTGGGCAGCCTGTTTTCAGCCTGCTGTTGCCCCCAGGTTATTTGGATGCTCTTTTGCCATGGATTTTTATTGCCTCAACTCAAAAGCTGAGAAATTCCGCAATGGCAGGCAAACAGAAGAGGAGAAGGTGGTGGTGGTTGGATTTATACCCTGCCTTTCAATACCTGAAGAAGTCTCAGAGCAGTTTACAAGCTCCTTTCTCCTTCCCCTCCCCTCCTTTCCCTTCCCCTCCCTACCTACCATCCTGTGAGGTAGGTGGGGCTGAGAAAGCTCTGAGACAACTGTTCTTTCCAGAACAGCTCTGAGAGAACTGTGATGGACCCAAGGTCACACCAGCAGCTGCATGTGGAAGAACAGGGAATCAAACCTGGTTCTCCCAGATTAGAGTCCATGCTCCTACCCACTACACCAGAGTGGCCTCCCAAATGCAGAAAGGATCCTGGTAATCTGCCTTATTAAGACAGTGAAAAGTACTGAGGTCTGAGACTCATCATGGTGAAATTAGCTCACGTTTATTTGGTTACATCAGAAGTCAAGGATAAACTAGCTGATTTTGGGCTGGCTTATATTCGTGTTCACACTCACACCCAACACACACCCCATTCCCGTGATAGGTTCTATTTACACAGCCCCAGTTCTATAGGTATTCTTCAGGATCCAGGCACCTCTATTGGTCTGCACTAGGATCCACGGTGGCTATTGTTCTCGGACCGAAGGTATGTAGGTCTGCTTGACCGCATGGCCAGGCCCACATGGCCATAGCCATCTTGATACATAACAGACAGGCTTTGCCAATGTGGCCTGAAAAGGTTTGACTCCTTGCCCCACATGATACTGGAATGCCTTTACTATAATTTCTATCGTGCATTATGTGTTGCCCCTATTTTAACAACATTACCTTCTACCCTATCAAGAGATAATAAAGTCCTTTATCTGTTGGTGGATAGAGATCCAAGGATTATGTTGCCAAGTATCTCTCCACCATTTCCCCCCTTAAAGAAATAAAGGCTCCTTTTTCGTTGCTCAAGGTCATTGGATCAAAGGAGCTTGAAGGAAAGAGAACACGCAGGAGAGGCGGCGCCTGGCCCACACGAGGAAGGAGGTGCACCAGCCCACCAAAGCCTGTGCAGCCCGGGTAGAGTTGCCAACTCCAGACTGGAAAATTCCTGGAGGTCTGGGGTGGAACCAGGGGAGGGTGGGGCTTAGCGAGGGGAGGAACCTCAGCAGGGCCTAATGCTATTAGGGTTCCCAGCTCTGGGTTGGGAAATTCCTCGAGATTTGGGGGTGGAGCTATTTTATTTATTACAGCTGTAATACACCACTTCCTCAAGGCATCCTTCAATGCCACCCTAAGCAGAGTTATGCCCTTCTAAATTAATTCAGTTTAATGGCCGTAGGTGGGCGTAACTCCACTTGGGGTAGCAAAAAGCCCAGTAGCAACTTTAAGACTAGCAAACTTTATTGTAGCACAAGCTCTCAAGAAAGCTCTCTGACGAACAGAGCTGTGTTAAGAACATAAGAACATAAGAGAAGCCAATGTTGAATCAGGCCAATGGCCCATCCAGTCCAACACTCTGTCACACAGTGGCCAAAATATACCAGGTGCCATCAGGAGGTCCAGCAGTGGGGCCAGGGCACCAGAAGCCCTCCCACTGCTGCCCCCTCCAGCACCAAGAAAGCTTATGCTACAATAAAGTTTGTTAGTCTTAAAGGTACTACTGGGCTTTTTACTATTTTGCAGCAACAGACCAACACTGCTAATTCCTCTGGATCCGCTTGGGAGGGCGCTGTCAATTGGGGAAAGTGGCATTTTCCTAGATAGTGATCAATTCAAAGGCACCCAATGAATTTGATGACATTTGAACCCAGATCTCATGTACACTATCCTCATTGCCATCATTATCTTCATCACTATATCTGATTTTAAAAAGTGACTGGCCCTGGTGCTCATCATGAAAATAACAAAACCAGTTACCCACTAACTAGGTAGAGGTCTTCATATATTCCAGAAACTCCTCAGGTATGCAATAAAAAAAATGTCCTTTGCATTAGCAAAAGAAAAAGTGGGGAAAAAAGAGGCCTGATGTAGACTCAGTGTGCTCCAGGAGACCCAGAACGTTGAGTTAAATGGAAAACCGAGAGGAAATTAGGCCAGTCAAAATCTGGAGAGCATATAGTACCTTGGAGGGAGAGATTTTTGTTCAGAGGAATTTCCTAATCATTCCTTTTCAGCCCCTCACAAATTCCTCACAGCCTCCCATTTTGCAAGCATCTGATCACCCAAATACTTTGGAGTTCCCCTCCTAGGCCACTAGGGATTAGGATCACCAAGGCTGTGATCATACACACTTAAATAATCCACTTTCAATGCACTTTCCAACTGGATTTTACTCTGGGTGAGTCTGCATTGGCTTTACCCTCCGTTGTTTTAGCAAACCCACGTTAGAACAGAAATTCCCCTCTGCATTGCACACTTCCTTTGATCACCGGATTTTATGGTACCCTCTGCATTGCTTGCCGCTTTCACTTCCTTTGATCACTGGGTTTTATGGTACCCTCTGCATAGATTTATGGCCATTTTATTTATTTTATTTCTTTTCCCCAAACAACTTTTATTCTTTTTCAAAAGGAATACAGAATTCAACATTATAATACACAAATATAGGTTGCTTCACTTAGAGAAAAAACAAGGAATACTATAAGATTTCCAACCTATAACAACTTACACTCTTTCGGAATACAGAATACAGAATGGTAAACTTATAACTTGTCAACTGTAAATCATTATTTTATACCTAGCTTTATTGATGCTTTCCCAATTAAAGTTCTCAAAGGTTATTTTTTCTAACATGGGGAACCATTTTCCTAAGGGATTGTATATTTCGCATTCATTCTGGTCATTTGAGTTATATAGGCCCCGGTCACACGGGAGTGTTATGTACTGAATGTGAATTGCTCCTATCTATTCACATGTTAAGCTTGAGTCTGAACGTGGCTCTTCAGATGTCGCATTGCTATTGGTCAGTTTCTGTGAAACCTGTGTAATTACCCAATCACTGAGTGATATTGTTGCAAAGAGGGAACGGTCCTGATTGGCCTTTATCCCTGTATTCTGATTGGTCTTTAACTTGTAATGGGTGTGGCTTGGACAGCCCGGGAGAGTTTAAAAGAAGGAGCCGTGCTCCCCTTGTTGTCGTGTGTTCCTGACTTACAGTTGCTGTTTAATAAAGCTGAAATCACTTGAAGCTGAATCCTTTGTTGAGTCTCATACTTAACAGGGAGGATTTGCCCCGCGGGAAGGACGGATCAGGGGCACATCAAGCGGGCGTGATCATACCGCAACATCTGGAAAGCGGCGCGCACCCGTCCCCAATCCGTCCCTTCCAGCTGGAAACCCACTGCAAAAAGGTAGAACCACAACACCGTCTCCCTGCAGCATTCCAAGGTCCTAGAGAACTGCGTGTGTGCAGCGAGCTCACCTCGCGCACCAATCTGTGGCTCCCCCCACCCCCCGGCATCTGATCATGCCAGGGAGCAACTGTGCGGCGGCTGGGGGGATCTGTCTGATCCTGCCGCCGCGCGTCTCTTTTGCTGCGGCTCTAAAAAGCCACACTTCAACCGCACCTTTTCCCCTAGTGTGACCGGGGCCATATAGATATCGTTTCAAGCATGAAAAATTCCCATATCTTATGAAACCAAAATTCTATGCTAGGAGAATGATTATCTTTCCAGCATTTAGCTATAGTGACTTTGGCAGCTGTTATTAATATGTTGATCAATTGTTTTCTAGTATTAGGTATATTATCAACTGGCCAGAGGTTTTAAAGCAACAATTTTGGATCTAATGGGATCAAATAACCGGTAAGTGTCTGAATCTGTAGTATTTTATGGCCGTTCAGGGCTGACTTTGCAGTCAGCACGATCCCGGGGTATTTGAATGTGGTTTTGAGCTGCATCTTTTCCTCAGTGTTGAGAAAATGTGGAGCGATCGCCATATGCAGAACCAGCCTCTGTGAACTGGCAAACACCCCCCCCCCCGTTGGAAAGTGGATTGAAAGTGGATTATGTTAAGTATGACACTTAACTCGATTTCAGCAAAGTGATTCAGCTTTATTCAGCAACAGCTCAAGTCAACCAGAACAGCAAAACTGCAGATCAACAGATGACAAAGAACACTGGAGCTATGCTCCCTTTTAAATGTTCCCGGCTAATGTAGCCACGCCTATTTACATATTAGCAACCAATAAGATTACAGAGATAAGAACCAATAGGGTTAGTTCCCCCCAAGAGTTTGAGGTTCGTCCTGATAGGACGGTGCTTCTTAGACAACCAATCAGATGTTGAGGATTAGGAGCCTTGTCTAGGCACGAAGCTTAACATGAGTTTCTAATGGAGACATTTCACTTCATTGCATACATTACAGATTATTTAGTGCGTGTGATCACAACCCAGCTCTCAGTTGGGAAATTCATGGAGATTCATGGGCGTTGCCTGGGGAGGGCGGAGTCTGGGCACAGATGGGAGCTCAGCAGGGATGTGATGCTGTAGACTCCACCCAGTGAAGCTGCCATTTTCTCCAGGGCAGCTGATCCCGCTGTATTTTTGGGATTAGCTGTCATTCCAGGAGATCTGCAAGCTCCCCTTGCGGGTTGGCAGCCCTCAACAACATCAATATTTGTTGGTAAAGTCGTTGGCCATGTCACTAAAGAAAAATGGAAGAGAGGTCAGGCCCCGTCCCAAGGAGTTTACAGTTTTCTGTATACAGTCTTTGAAAACACTATTCACTCACTGCACATGAGTAGGACAAAATAAAGGTAAAGGTTTCCCTTGCTCAAAAGCCAGTCGAATCCGACTCTAGGGGGGCAGTGCTCATCTCCGTTTCCAAGCCAAAGAGCCAGCGCTGTCCGAAGACTTCTCCATGGTCATGTGGCTGGCATGACTAGACGCTGAGGCGCATGGAACACTGTTAACTTCCCTCCAAAGTGGCACCTATTTATCTACTTGCAGTTTCTTGCTTTCAAACTGGTATGTTGGCAGGAGCTACAAACATGCAAACTGCCTCTGCTCACATTAACAGGTGGGAAAATAGCAGCATCCTCTACATTCTGGACACCCAAATGGCTGCTTTCAAGCCAAGCCAATGTATTTGGGTTGTTTAATCTGAAAAGTTGCCAGGGTTCAGTCTGCAAAGGGAATATATATGAAAAATAGAGAGATCATATGAAGGAAAGGAAAAAAGGGTTACATAACACACACACACACACACACACACACACACACATATATATATATATGAATGAGATGGTTTTATATGTAACAAAGTACAAAAGACAGAAAATATTTCTCCCCAACATCACCTTTGTTACACTGAAAAGGTTTTGGGACATTGTCTGTAAAGTACAATGATACTTAACTTCTGTTAGAGTACATTTATATTCAACATTTTACATTTCAAATTTCATAACTAATCTGTTTTGCAGCTACATTATTAGTTCCATAAGTACTACATACTCAGTATTACATGCTCGCTATTACTTTTAACATGTAGGTAATATAGCAACAATTCAGAAGGGAAGTCTATTATATATTTCATAATAAGAAAATAAAAGATGTTTCTCCCGAAAGTCCACTTCCTTACACATATTTATATTCAGGATGTTACATTTAGAACTGATTCTCATTCTACTTCTTCAGTACAATACATTTGTATACAATATTTTAAACTGCTTCTCATTCTAAAATTGTCTCTTGCTTGTATAGTACACACTCAACAAACATTTTCTTTAAAAAAAGCTTTAGGGCCCAAGACAAAGACACATCTGTAACGACCGAAATAATTTGGCTGTGATGTTCTCACTCCAGTACGACCATTAAAATAAAATTTAGAAAAATGATGGGCTTGGCAAGAGCAGCCAAAATATAAAATGAAACTGTCTCTGCTCACATTAACAGGTGGAAAAATCGCAGCATCCTCTACATTTTGGACCCAAAAATGGCTGCTTTCGAGCCAAGCCAATTTATTTGGGTTGTTTAACCTGAAAAGTTGCCAGGGTTCAGTCTGTAAAGGGAATCCAGTGGAAAACCCGGGAAGAATAAGCATTAAAAAATGAATGCTGTTTCAAAGGCAGCAGCTTGGCTCGCAATACGATGGATCAGTAATAGTCACAATACAGTCGTCAGCAGAGTTACGCTCTTCTAGGACCCCTGACTTCAGCAGGTTTAGAAGGATGTAACCCCGTTTAGAATCCTACTGTCAGTCTCCTGCCTTCAATGTAATTGCCAAACAACTTTTTTGTGAGAGCAATTCCCCACAAGCACCTGTGCCACCCTCACTCTTCCATTTGCCCTGGTTGCATTGGTCAATTTCACACTATTCGCTGCGCGGCCTCATATCTCCCCCCGATTTCCCCTGTGTCTTCTCAATCCTTGTTTTTTTGGGATCGAGAAGACGCGGGGAAAATTGGGGGGAGATGCGGGTCAAAATGTGGCCGAGCAGCTAATAGTGTGAAATTGACCAATACAACCTGGGAAACGGAAGAACGACGGCGGCACAGCTGCTTCTGGGAAATCGGTCTGAGTGTTAAATGTTACCACTTAGCACTTGTATCACAGTTGCAGTGCGCAAAGAGATTCAAATATTTATTCATTCATTGGTTCACTTTTGAGGGAAAACATATTCCACGTTCTATGTTGAAGACAGATTACGTAAAATTGAAATTGAACATATCATCTTGTCATCCTTAAAGCAACCCTGTGAGGTAAACTCATGTTATTCCTCTCCCTTCCAATCTGGCTGGGGGACTGAGGATGAGAGGCCTTCCTGAGACATCTAGACTGCAGTCCTAACACACACTTCCTTGGGAGGAAGCCTCCAGTGAATCAAGTGGGACTTAACGCCCAAAAATCGCACTACTAGGGGGATTTGTGGCTGAGAAAAAATGGAACCAGCAGACTCCTTGGATTGCAGCTTTTAAATTGCCATCCAAGGTTGCCAGCTGCCTGGAGAAAAAAATGTCCCACGGATTTATTTATCAGGTGATATGATTTTCCTCCACACCACAAAAAGATTTAGTTGCTAATTTCTGCAAGCTCCTGCTAAGGACAGGAGTGAGGGGCAGTATGTGTGTGTGTTTGTGGGGGGGGGGAGTGAGAGTTCTCTTGTACGTTTGGCTAGTTTATGTGACTCTGAGTTAAGGTTACCAACCTCCAGGTGGTCGCTGGAGATCTCCTAGGATTACAACCGATCGTTAGGGGACAGAGATCAGTTCCCCTGGAGAAAATGGGCACTTGCACTTTGGAGGTTGGACTCTATGGCATTATACACCGCCAAGGTCCTTCCTCTTTCCAAACCCTGCCTTCCTCAAGCTCCATCCCCAAATCTCCAGGTATTCTCTAACTCTGAGCTGGCAGTCCTACTCTGAGTCTAGTGTGGTTAATTCACACAAGATGCTTGTCTAACATACATGTGTGTACAGACCATGCATGGTAACAGGGGGCCTGCCCGTCTATTACCCACCATACAACACGGTCAGCTGCACGGAGGATGGGAAAGCATAAGAGCATAAGAACATAAGGAGAGCCATGCTGGATCACACCAGTGGGCCATCTAGTCCAGCATCCAATGGCCAGCATCCTTTCTCACACAGTGGCCAGCAAGTTCCTCTGGAGAGCCTGTGGCCATCACTACATCCTCTGGCAGTGAATTCCACATTTTAATCACTCTCTGTGTAAAGTAGTATTTCCTTTTGTCTGTCCCAAACCTACTGCCCATCAACTTCATTGGATGCCCTTGAGTTCTAGTATTTTGAGAGAAGGAGAAAAAAATTTTCTTTGTCAACTCTCTCCACCCCATGCATAATTTTATAAAACTCTGTCATGTCCCCCCTGAGTCGTCTCTTTTCTAAACTGAAAAATCCCTTTTCTCATAGGGAAGGTGCTCCAAAGTGAATTTATTTTATTTTATTTATTAATTAATTCCATTTGTATCCCGCACTCCCCGCAAACAGGCTCAGGGCGGCCCCATGGACTCTCCTGTGCCACAGAACAAGCAGATCACTTTCCCTAACTCTGATCTAATCTGCATTGGTCTTTCCTGTCACTGTGCCGGCGGTCCCAAATCATCTCACAGATCTCTGTCTGCATTGCTTGCCGCAGCCATTCCCATATTGTATCGACTCAGCACTGGCTGTCTGCATCATTTTATTGCCCTGTAGTGGTGACTCCGAGGTCACTACGGCGTCTCACCGGCTTATGTGGATCTGGTTTTCAGCTGCAGCAATTGCTCCTCCCCACCCCTGAGCTGCTGTGAGTGATAAGCAGACAACTGGAGTCAAATCCCCCCCCCCATTTTTCTCCAATCATGTTTCTTTGCTGGTGGGTTAGAAGCATGCCCACCTCTGAACCATGTTATTTCCTGGGGCAGTCCCCAGAATGTCCTGCCTGGCAACCGCTGGGTGTTTTGTGTTTTTTACCCAGCTCGTTCACTTTCCAGCCCCCTTTGCCTCCCCCTCTGCCAGGTCACCCCCTTTACTTTCTACGGGGGAGGTCACAGGTGCCATTTCCTCCCTGCAGCGCAGTGCCCTCCTCCCCTCCCTTCAGGGTACTTGCACTTCAGTCTCTATCAGGCAACTGTATGCCTAAAGGTAAAGTGTGCCATGGAGTCACCACCAGTTCATGGCAACCCCACGAATTTCAATGTCATGGGGTTTTCAAGGCAAGAGGTGAGAAGAGGTGGTTTGCCTTTGCCTTCCTCTCCATCCTGGGTAGTGTCCTATCCAAGTACCAACCTTCTGAGCTCTGACAAGGTCAGGCTAGGCTGAGCTATTAGGGCTTCTACAAGAAGAATGTCTAGTCAAGCTGCCAACTCATGGCAACCCCAATCAGGGGGGTTTACAGGCAAGAGAAGAGCAGAGGCGATTCACCATAGCCTTCCTCTGCATATGGCAGGATTGGGTACGCATTTCAACAATGGCCTCTTCCGTACTTGGATCTCACCCCGGGTTTTCTCTGTGTTCAATTATTTGCCATTTACCTTGCTGTTATCTCTGTTCATCTGTTGTTCTCTGCACTAATTTTGTCCCACTCCAATTTGCTCGCCTGCCCCGGGTTATGAATTCTGCATTGCAAACAGTAAACCTGGGTTTAATGTCCTAAGTATGGCAGGAAAGGGGTAGGGAGGATCAAAACCAAGTTTAAAATTCTACACTTAAATCTGCACTAGGGCCACTCCATATCGAGGGAAAGCCTGTGGCAAAACAGGATCCATATACCACAGGGCAATGGCAGTCTGAACCTGGGGTGACCACAGTGTATTGAGAGAGCCAGTTTGATGTAGTGGTCAAGTGCGTGGACTCTAATCTGGAAGACCCAGGCTTGATTCCCCACTCCTCCACATGCAGTTGCTGGTGTGACCTTGGGTCAGTCATAAATTCAGAGCTGTTCTCTCAAGGGCAGTTCTTGAGAGAACTCTCTCAGCCTGAGCCCTCTCAGGGTGCCTGTTGTGGCGAGGGGAAGGGAAAGGGAAAGGGATTATAAACCACTCCTTTGGGTAGTGAAAGGTGGGGTATAAATCCAATCTCTTCTTTCTTTGTCTTCTTCTAATGCAGAATTGACAAAAAACAACAAAAATGGGATAAAAAGAGGGGTGAACACGAATGTTGTACAGAATATCTAGTAGGAGACAGTGTTGAACCAAGATTAAAGGTCTAGTGCAGAAAGGGCCGTATCTGTATCTCTCTCTCTCTTTTTGCATTCTGAACTCAGCATATCATTTGCAGATGCTCTGCTGGCAGCCTGTGGCTATGACTCAAGAGTTGCTCGTGTTGTTAACCACTCCGAATCAGCTGCAGGTGTCCGGCCTACGAGGCAATGCTTCAGAATATTAAGAATGGCTTTAATCCCATTGCTTTTTATTCCATCCCCACATCTACACGTTGGCAGTGACACTAATGACTTACAGCACGAGCTTAATAAAAAGCACACCTCTTTTTTTTTTAAAGAGCCGCGGCTTCCTCCTGCCTAATAAACCAAATGTCGGCGATCAGCAGGATAAGGCCGTCAATAAGGCAGCCGTATCCCACATTTCCTTGCTGTTCACACCACCGAGAGCCAATTCAAGCTGGGCTTCGTTATGACTGGAGCCGCAGGAAGCTCAGACGCCTCCGTTCAGAGGGGAACACGTAAGTGTTTTGTAATGCAGCTTGGAGACCAGTAGGATTTTCAAATAGGCACTTCCTGCCCTCCTGTTTTATCTACGGAATTGGAATAATGCCTCTTATGGTAGCCTGCTCCATAGGAGGGCCAGACAAGATGGGAACCATGCATGCTTCTGTGCCTGTCTGTTCACACGCAAACCTATTTTAACAACAACAAAAAATGGAAACAAACAGTTGAAGTGTCCTGGAGATCTCTCAGAATTACAACGGATCTCCAGACTACAGAGATCAGTTCCCCTGAAGAAAATGGATGCCTTCGAGGGTGGACTCTATGGCATTAAACCCTGCTGAGGTCCTTCCCCTCTGCAGCTTGTCTTTAAGGTCCGAGTATCGGTCTTTTCGTGAGAACAAGACTGATCCTCGTAGGCTGTTCTGGAAAATGAATGCCACGAAGGATTATTTGGGTAGCAGACTGCTCAAGGCAAACAACGCAGCCGAGTCTATCTGGTTTGTATGTCCTGACAAGAAACAAAGTTCAACACAGAGCCTCTTTATCTCTGTAAAACTAATATGAGTCCTTTATTGTAAGGAACTCCATTCGGGATAGGATAGAGGAGAGATAGGATTCTAATCTAGTCTAAATAGCTAGGATGGATAGACATGCAGAAAGCATGTCCTGCCCTCATGGTGCCAAGATGGAGAAGGCTGGCACAGTGTGGAAAGAAGGTGTCAAGCCAGAAGGAAGGAAGGAAGGAAGATTCCTTGAGAGTAGCAATCTACACATCAAAGGGACAGTATCAGAGAGTAGTGGAAGGAAAGGCTGATCAGTGCCTTGGCCTCTCTATCTCTCTGACTCTCTTATAGTTCCCCCTCTGAAGTCTGAGGCTAAGAGACTGCACAAACACTTCAGTTCCAACACATCAGCACCTCTTCTTGTTCAGCAATAAGACACCCTCATATCAGGGTCTCCGGAGAGCATAGACGGCCTGGTGAATGCTGATGAATTCCCCAGAACGGGTGATCTTTGCAGCCCTTCTCTGCACTGTTGTAACTTCTATATTTCATCAGAGGCTTGAATGCATACTCAGTATTCCTGTAGATAGATCAAGATGGGTTGCTGAGTTAGTCTGTCTGTAGCAGTCCACAAGTGCAAGAGTACAGTAGCACTATAAAGACTAACAAAATGTGTGGCGAGGCATGAGCTTTCATGAGTCACTGCAGTTACGAAACCTCCTACCCTGCCACAAATTTTGTTAGTCTTTAAGGTGCTACTGGACTCTTTGCTCTTTTCTATCAATACTCTTGTGATGTTCTTGTCAATTACTATTTTAAAGAAACACGCCCCTGGCACTGAGAAGCCACAGAAAATATCTTGCCGAATAGAATTCTTTCCCCTCACTGGCGAAAAGCAAGCAAATGAAAATAAATCCCATCTGCTACAAATACATCAAACCGCATGATGCATTGGAACCAGGTGGGATGCTTTTATATGTTCGTTTTACTAGCTCTTACAGGGCAGATAGATTGAATATTTAGCAGGGAGATGAACTGATGGTCGGACGGAGATGACTTCACAGAACTGGCACAGAACCCAGCTGGTTCATAAGCTTGGTATGCCAGAAAGCCGCCACCTCGTAAAGAGGATGCAGTCTGGATCACTGATCTCAGTGTCCATCATGCATTTTAGAGATGGCCATGACCAGATTTTGTATGGATTTTAAAGAAGGGTCTGTTCCCAGTCCTGAGCATGAACCAACTCCACCATCCAAAAGTTCTAGAACACTACACCACACTCACTTTCTGGTTTGCCACTGATACGGTGTTCTGGCTAGGCTCTTCTACCACAAGGTCATGATGTCAGTGGTGATGCTGACGATGATGTCAGAGAGACAGTGTGATGTAGTGGTTAGAGTGTCAGGCGAGGACCAGGGAGATCAACACTGAAACCCCACTCTATCATGGAAGCTTACTTGGGTGACCTTGGGCCAGACACTCTTTCTTAGCCTCTCCTATGCATAAAATCGAGGACAGGAACATAAGAACATAAGAAGGGCCCTGCTGGATCAGACCAATGGTCCATCTCGTCCAGTATCCTATCCCACACAGTGGCCAACCAGTTCCTCTGGAGAGCCAACAACAGGGCATTGAGACCAAGACCTTCCCCTGATGTTGCCTCCTGGCTCTGGGATTCAGAGCTTTACTGCCTCTGAATGTTGAGGTGGTTCCCCCAGTCATTATGGCTAGTACCCACTGGTAGACCTATCCTCCCTGAATCTATCTAATCCTCCTTTAAAGCTGTTTATTCCTGTGGCCATCACTATATTCTCTGGCAGCAGATTCCACATTTTAATCACTCTCTGCAAAGAAGTATTCCCTTTTGTCCGTTCTGAGTCTACTGTCCATCGGCTTTATTGGATGCCCTCAAGTTCTAGTCTAGTGTTTTAGGAGAGGGAGAAAATTTATCTTTATCAACTCTCTCCACCCCATGCATAATTTTATAAACCTCTATCATGTCCTCCCCTTAGTCACCTCTTTTCTAAACTAAAAAATCCCAGACTCTTCAGCCATTCCTCATGGGGAGGTTCTCCAATCCCCTAATCATTCTGGTTGCCACTTTTGGAGACCATTGTGGAGGGAGGCACAATGCAAGTCAAGTAAATAAAATAAATAAACTCAGTTTTCTTAAATAACGAGGTAGCATTTTACACAAACGGGGGGTCTTAGCACCCCTCAGTTTTCTCCTGTTGTTCCCAGCTATGGCAGACTATGTTTGTGTTTTGCTGAGCTCATAAACCGACTCTAATGGGCAGGTGGACAGTAGAATAAATTAAGCTCATTTAGAAAATGGTCTTCTAACTCTCCCTCAATAGCTAAAAAAAACTGGCATTGTGTACCTAAGCATCATCCTAAATAAAGGCAGTGGGGAGATATGAATGTGTCTTCTTTAGCTTTTAATTCCTTTTCTTTTTGTATGTTCTTAAAATAAACATAAGAGTTGATTCATTTGAAATATGATGTTGGAAGTGAGTTTTACGGATACCATGGACCACCAAAAAGACATTTACAGAAAACTTATATAAAATGTTTTTTAGATGGCATCTAACCCCACATAGTTTGGCTAAAATGTATAAAAATTTGAGAAATATATGCTGGAAATGTAACAATCATATTGGGTCATACTATCATACATGGTGGACATGTAAAAAGGTTCATAAATTTTGGATTGAAGTGCATACTTTCTTTCCGTCAGTCTTGAATATCACAATACCTTTTAAGCCAGAAATATTTTTGTTAAACTGTTTACCAGATGAGTTAGATAAGAATCATAGATATTTCATTTTACATGTTATAACTGCTGCCAGAATTTTATTTGCAATAGCATGGAGGAGATTGAAGATTCCAACGCTATATAAATTGGTATTGAAGATTATGGAATGTGCTGAAATAGATAAGTTGTAAAGGTAAAGGTTCCCTTGCTCGAAAGCCAGTCAAATCCGACTCTAGGGTTGCGGTGCTCATCTCCGTTTCAAAGCCGAAGAGCCAGCGTTGTCCAAAGACGCTTCCGTGGTCATGTGGCCGGCATGACTAAACACCAAGGTGCACGGAACGCTGAAGTGGTACCTATTTATCTACTTGCAATTTCTTGCTTTCGAACTGCTAGGTTGGCAGGAGCTGGAACTAGAGACAGACGCTCACTCCGTCATGCGGCACCCGGGTCTCGAACTGCTGAACTACCGACCTTCCACAGCCTGCAGTTCAGCGTCTTAACCACTTGAGCCACCGCAGCTCAGATAAGTTGACAAACATATTAAAAGGAAGAATGGAAGAAGAATTTATGAAACCTTGGAGGGCGTCTTATGACTGGTTAAAACTCAAGTACTGAGTAAATATGATTACGTGAAGAATAATAAGAATGACTGATGAAATAGTTGTGAAACTGTAGTGAGAAGACACGCATGCAAAATGCTAAATTGTAATTGTGCATATTTTTGTCTATTTTCTTTCCTCCCTTCTTTCCCCCTTTCCCCTATTCTTTATATAAACTAATAAAATTCTTTTTAAAAACCCACAGAAGACAAATAAGTAGGTTCTAGATCAAATCAAGCCTGAACTCTCCCTAGAAGCTACAATGACTAAACTGAGGTTATCATACTTTGGTCACATTATGAGAAGACAAGAGTCACTGGAAAAGACAATAATGCTAGGAAAAGTCAAAGGCAGCAGGAAAAGAGGAAGACCCAACATGAGAACGATGGTCTCAGTCAAGGAAGCCACGGGCAGCCCTCAGTTTGCAAGACTTGAGCAAGGCTGTTAATGACAGGACATTTTGGAGGTCATTAATTCATAGGACTGGCATAAATCAGAAGCAAACTTGGCAGCACTTAACAAACTCATTTTGGTTACATAAATTGAATTCTGCTTTGGATCATTGGACATTCCTTTGCCTCCAAACCCTCCTAATTCTGCCGTTCGGTCTTCAGTTATCAAGTTATCGTTTCACAAATGGGTTTGAGATGAGGGGTGGATGGCCCTCTGATACGTGGAAAGAATAAATAGATGTTCGGCCAGCTGCTGAATTCTCCCAGCCTGCATGTCCAGAAAACTACAGCTCCAAGATGTTAAAGAAACTGGTCACAGCAACAATGCTCAGATTAATATGCCAGTGTTCAAACTGCAGTCTTCAGACCCCCTCTGATCTGTCCTGATCATTGTATCTTGAAAAAGATATTGCAGAGCTTGGAAAAGTATGGAAGAGGACAAGCGAGATGATTAAGGGTTTGGAGCAACTTTCCTGTGATGAAATAGTAAAGATCAGGGGCTTCTCAGTTTAGAAAGAAAGAAAGAAAAGAGGACTAAAGTGAGAAATTATAGAGGTTTATAAAATTATGCATGGGCTGGCAAAAGTGGATAGAGGCTGCGATCACACACGCTAAATAATCCGCTTTCCATCTACTTTCAATGCACTTTCCAACTGGATTTTACTGTGTGAAATGGCAAAATCCAGTTGGAAAGTGCACTGAACGTGGATTGAAAGAGAATTATTTAGTATGTGTGATCGCAGCCAGAGAGAACTTTTTCTTCCTCTTTCATACTACTAGAACTCAGGGTCACCTGATGAAATAGAAAGGGAAGTACTTCTTTAGTTGATGAATAATTACATTGCAGAATTCTCTGTTAGTGGACATGGTGATAGCTGTGAGCACAGATGGATTTTGAAGGGGGTTAGATAGATTATGGAAGAATAGGTCCATCAGTTGCTACCACCTAGAGTGGCTAAAGGGAACCTCCATAGCCAGAGGCAGTAGACCTCTGAAGACCAGTTCTAGGAGACAACACCTGGAGACGTTCCAAGGCATCTGGCTGGCTATTGTATGAAACTGAGTGCTGGACTCAATCTAGCAGGGCTCTTGGTATGTTTCTTAGGGAGGGGCTGATCCATCTATTATACAGAATGTGGTAGTGTACACGAGGCTTTTTTCTTTTCTTTTTTCTTTAAGAGGTGCCGAAACTCTCAAGAGGGAAATTAAGTTTTCAATCCGTATACTGAAAACTCATGAACTTTTAAACATTTTTAGAAGAATTTTGTCAAAGAGGTCCTGGAACTCCTTTCCGGCGTGTTCCCCCAGAAAAAAAGCCCTTAGTGTACAGCACTTAGAGCCAGTTTGGTGTAGTGGTTAAGTGCGCAGACTCTAATCTGGGAGACCAGGGTTTGATTCCCCATTCCTCCACTTGCAGCTGCTAGATGACCTTGGACAATTCTGGAAAGAGCTCTCTCAGCCCCACCTACCTTACAGGGTGTCTGTTGTGGGGAGGGGAAGGGAAAGTTTGTAAGCTGCTCTGAGACTCCAAGTGAAGGGTGGGGTATAAATCCAATCTCCTCTTCTTCCTCCTCCTCCTCCTCCTCCTCTTCTTCTGTATCACTTCAGAATGCTGGCAAGGGAACATGCGATTGAACAATCCAATGACATAACCCATGTCAAGGATTCACTGCTCATTGAAAACTAGCCTATCAGGAAGACAGGTTCTGGTACTGTCCACTAATCTTCTACAAGCAAGATTTCTATACGCAGTCACTGAAAGAGTACAGTCCCAGGAAACCTGTATCATGTGCTTCTGCTTAACATATATATCACTTCTCAGTCCCTGCAGCAACAAAATTTCAATTGCTCGGCTCAGGATACAGTTTTGCATGTTTTATATCATTCAGATATATGAAGACTGAAACATCATTTTACCAAAATCTCAGCTGGATCTACACTGCCAAACAAGACTGCGCACATAACAATGCTGTTATAGTTTGGGTAAGTTTTTAGTCATATTTGCTGGCTGTACTCTAGCAGCTCTAACCATAATTTATACGTTTACAGGTCCACAAAGCAGCGGCATCACCAGGAATGCTGGAGAGGCAAAGAAGCTGTGCAGTCCCTGAGCATGTGTAGCCAGCTCTGGGAAGCCTCTCAAACCAGTAGCTAATGGTTTATGCAAAGGCTTATGTGTTTCTTGTTAGCTGTTCCTATTCTGCATTTGTTGTTTTTGTTGGCAGTGAGGATGAAAATGCATTTCATGCTGAGATTTTTGAAAGAAACATTTTTTGGGGGGGAGATAGCGACATTTCCTATTATGCCTTGACTGGATGGCCCAGGCTAGCCTAATCTCATCAGATCTTGGGCGATCCTAGATTGGCTTTGCCCCCTGTTGTTTTACCAAACAGTTTGGTATAGTGGTTAAGTGCACAGACTCTAACCTCAGAGAACAGGGTTTGATTCCCCACTTCTCCACTCACAGCTGCTGGATGACCTTGGACAAGCCATAGTTCTGTCAGAGGTGTTCTTGAAAAGAGCAGTTTCTGTCAGAGTTCTCTCAGCCCAACATACCTCGCAAGTTGTCTGTTGTGGGGAGGGGAGATTCTGAGTGAAGGGTGGGGGTATAAATCCAACTTCTTCTTCAAACCCATCTTGAATCCCCCTCTGCATTGCATGCTGTTTCCACTTTCTTTGATCATCTCGTTTTTATGGTACCTTCTGCATAGATTTATGGCCGTTCAGGGATGACTTTGAATGTGGTTTTGAGCTGCACTTTTTCCTCCCAGTTGAGAAAATGTGGAGCGAATGCTAGATGCGGAATCACCCCTTAGCCCCTAAGCAAGGTCAGCCTTGGTCAGTACTTGGATGGGAGACGTCAAGGAAGTCCACGGTTGCCACAGAGGCAGTGGTCAATCCCCCTCTCTTTATGTCTTGCCTTGAAAACTTTATGGGGTGGCCATAAGTTGGCTGTGACTTGACAACACTTTCCACCAGCGGTGACATCATGGCCCAGATTTCTGTTTCTTCTTTTCTGAAGCCCTGGATCTTGCTTGGACTTGCTCACAATTCTGCAGAACTCTAGAAATCGCTTTTTGAAGAGCTACAGCTACGTGCAGCCCAGGGTTCTGAGGCACAATGGAGAGATTTTTCTGGGGCTAGGGCCCTTGGCACCAGTTGTCCGTGTCTTATGTTTACACACAAGCAAAGAAATCTGTTTTCCATGTTCTGTTTTCTGGAAAGTGGTCTGGAAAATCCAAGGGCTTTTTTTTTTCTTTTTGCTGGACAAACTATCAGTCTCAGAAGTAACCAGGCTTGGAGCTGACTAGAAGTGTAGACTGCAGAGTGCCCAGCCAGACGTGCACAAAGTCGTTGCTGGGCTTTGCCTACAAACCCCCCAAAAGAAATACATCATTAAAATGTGTGGTGTTGTCGCTTCAATCTTGAAAACGATTTTTCTCTGCTTTATGAGTGGAGCCGTACGAAACTTTCACCACACCTCAATTAACTCGGTAGAGCCACTGTGGATCAGATAACATTGTTCTGGGGGAAAGGCTCCAACCTGCGGGTTGCCAGTTGGCTATCTCCACTCCAAACCATGGAATGTTTTCTTCATACATTTTAAATAGTCAGAAGATCTCTCTGTTTTTGAAGGGAATGTTTCTTCTTTGGGGTAAAATCGTGACTTCATTTGACTGTCTTTCGGACAGGAACTACAGTAACAAATGTACAGATGCCACTTAAAAATGAACGTGATCTAGAAGAAATAAAAAATAGAAGAGTGGTTGCCAACCTCCAGATGGGGCCTGAAGATCTACCAGAATTAGAACAAATCACCAGATTACAAAGATCAGTTCCCCTGGAGGAAATGGCAGCCTCAGAGGGTAGACTCTATGGAAATATGTCCCCACTAGGGTTGTCAGCTCTGGGTTGGGAAATGTTATGTACTGAATGTGAATTACTCCTATCTATTCACATGTTAAGCTTGAGTCTGAACGTGGCTCTTCAGATGTCGTATTGCTATTGGTCGGTTTCTGCGAAACCTTTGTAATTACCCAATCACTGAGTGATATTGTTGCAAAGAGGGAACGGTCCTGATTGGCCTTTATCCCTGTATCCTGATTGGCTTTTATCCCAGCGTTACTATTGGTTCTTACCTTACTATGGGTGTGGTTTTGACAGCCCGGGAGAGTTTAAAAGAAGGAGCTGTGCTTCCCTTGTTGTGTGTGTTCAGTCGTGTGTTCCTGACTTACAGTTGCTGTTTAATAAAGCTGAAGTCACTTGAAGCTGAATCCTTTGTTGAGTCTCATACTTAACAGGAAATACCTGGAGATTTGGGGGGTGGAGCCTGAGGAGGGAAGGGAGGGACTTCAGCAGGGTGTAATGCCAGAGAGCCCACCCTCCAAAGCAGCCATTTTATCCAGGGGAACTGATCTCTGTCAACTGGACATCAGTTGCAATAGTGGGAGAAGGCACCTGGAAGGTGGCAACCCTGATCCCCGCTGAGCTCTGTTCCCTTCCCCAGGCTGCACTCCCAGATCTCCAGCTGGAGTTGGCAACCCTAAGTGGGTGCTAAGATGTGGAAACCTATTCTGCAGTGTGATAAGCCCCACTTCAGGATGAAGATGACGAAGAAGAAGAGACTGGATTTATACTCTGTCCTTCACTACCAGAAGGAGTCTCAGAGCGGCTTACAATCTCCTTTCCCTTCCCCTCCCCACAACAGGCAACCCTGTGAGGTAGGTGGGGCTGAGAGAGCTCTCTTGAGAACCGCTCCTGTGAGAACTCATAACTGACCCAAGGTCACACCAGCAGCTTTATGTGGAGGGGTGGGGAATCAAACCTGGTTCTCCCAGATTTGAGTCTGCGCTCCTAGCCACTACACCAAACTGACTCTATGTTTCTTAACTGTGATTGTATTCCTTCATATTATTCTTAAGGCCTTTTCCTAGAATTGAGATGGCCTCAGAAAGAAAACTATTTGAGACCAGTGTGGTGTGGCGGTTAGAGCATCAGGCTCAGATCTGGGACACCCAGCTTTAGATTTCTTCTGTGCCACAGAAGTTTGTCTGGTGATTTTGGGTCAGTCACACTTTTAGCCTAACCTACCTCAAAGGTAGTTTAGCCATATGCCCTTTGGGGGCAGGAGACCTCCCATTCTCAGGTCCTGTTGCCCTGCAGCAGTAGACAAAAAAAAAAATAAAATCACAATCGCATTGGAAAATTAATAAAGAGACTGCAAATAAATAAATAAATCACAATCACACAATGAAATCACGTCACATAACACGGTTGCCCCACAATGCCCCCCCCATGTCCCTAACCCCCTGGACTCTCACCAGTTACCCCCACGGGCTGGCGACCCTTCTCACAGGGCTGTTGTGAGGATAAAATGGAGGAAAGGAGAATGATGTAGGCCACTTTGGGCCCCACCGGGGAGAAAGGCAGGGTATAGATCCAGTGCCTGATAAGCCAGTGTGGGATAACGGGGCGGAGCAGGAGTAGACAAGACTTTCTGGTGCCGAAAACAGGAAGTGTTGGAATTCAAATTGGAGTGGAGGCCCAGATGTTATCCTCTCTCTCCAATTCCTCGGCTCCTAACAGCAGCATAGTGCAGTGGTTAAAGTGCTGGGCTAGGACCTGGGTGATCCAGGTTCAGATCCCTATTCTGTCATGGAAATTGCGGACAAAATTGTTTGATAAGAGTGACGGACTCTAATCTGGAGAACCGGGTTTGATTCCCCACTCCTCTACATGCAGCCAGCTGGGTAACCGGGGGTGATGAGGTAATCTTCTAGAGGCTTCTCCTGAGAACGTGTTTTGATTGGATGTCATCATCACCTGTGTTGCTGGGCCAAACTTCCATAACTGAGTTGAGGCCCTGATGGAGAGAGACTAGGTTAGATTCTGATGAACTAAAGGCCTGGACTATGAAATGCTTGATCTGCAATTCCTAGCAGCGTAGAGAATGCCTGAGCTTTTGGAGTTAAGGTTTGCGAGTCCCGAAAGTGTTAGTTCAGCTAGTTTTCTTGTTTTCCTGCTGCATGGTTTTAGCCTAACGTGTTGGTTACAGAATAAACTTTTATTTTGACAGAAATTGAAATAAACTTCACAAACTTTTTTTAAAAAATTGAACAAAGGTCTGGTTACTTGTGTACACCCGCTCTGGGCACTCATGGGGTTTAGCCTTGGAGGCCTTGACAGCAATCCTCAAAGTTTTAGGTTGCAATCACTTGCCTGGGAATAAGCATCATTGAACTTAGTGGGATTTTCTTCGGTGTAAATATGCATAGTGTGAGGGTTTGGATGCATATAGGGCAATATTATTTTAGGAAATAATAGTTGAGAAGGACAGTTTGTTTTTCGTTTGGCCCAAAGCAGAGCAGAGTCCAGGAAAATAGGACTGAGGCCAAGATGCCTAGAGGAAAATAAATCATCTGCCTACACCAGTGAAATATGACCAAGTCCCACCATCGAAAGCAGCCAATGCCTTATAATATGAATCTTAAATAAGAATCTGGAAATGCTAACAAAACACAATATTGAAATAAATGAAGGTTTCCTGCACCTATGCAGCAACTGGGTTTCAAGACAAAGGTCACTGCTCTGTACTAGTTTGCTGTAGTGGTTAAGTACTAGTTTGTACTAGCTTGGTGTACTAGTTTGGTGTAGTGTACTACACTAGTACTCTGTACTAGTTTGGTGAAGTGCTTAAGTGTGTGAACTCTAATTTGGAGAACCGGGTTTGATTCCCACTCCTCCACTTGCACCTGCTGGATGACCTTGGTCAAGCCATAGTTCTGGCACAGCTGTTCTTGAAAAAGAGTAGTTTCTGTCAGAACTCTCTCAGCCCCACCTACCGCACAGGGTGTCCATTGTGGGGAGGGGAAGGGGAAAGGAGTTTGTAAGCCGCTTTGAGAGTCCTTTGGGTAATGTAGGACAGGGTATAAATCCAATCTCTTCGCCTCTTCTTCTAAACAGCAGACAGGTGAGAATGAAAAGGAACAACAGAAAAGTATTTTTCTAAGTTTTACCATGAAACAGAGGAGCAGTTAAGGGGTTTTCCAGCCACAAACTTTTGGGCTGGTTTTAGAAGCCATGGCTGATACACAAATCAATTCTGAAAGAATCAGTGTTATGGCACTTCTTGGAAATCCATGATCCCCATTTTTATCTCTAGTTTACTACATAAAAGCAGCTAGATTTCAGAGCAGAAATGTATAAGCTACAACTTAGTATGAAATTGTTCTAAGATACTTCATTCTTTAGGGCAAAAGTATCCTTCCTCTCTCCTGTGGTACACAGTAGGAATACCTTTTGAATCTCTGCAGATGCTTCAACAAAGAGAGGGGAAATAAGCATATATGATTAGATTCCTGAGATTTCTTTATTTCTAACTATTATTTTTGCCCGCCTTTCTCTGATGAGGGACCCAGGGCCTAGAATTAAAACAAAATACTCTGGCTGAAGTGTAGGGTTACTAGACCCCCACAGTGGAGGTGGGGGTCCCCTGCGGCCAGGCCCTGTCCCCCAGCTGCTGATTAGCTGACTGGCTGGGGGGGTTACCAGTTGAAAGAGGAAGGCCCAGGCCACGTTGCTGGTGTCACGCAGGAAGTGACATCATCATGTTAGTGATGTCCGGGTGATGCTCTGGTATTTGGGCAAAAACTCCATGATAGAAGCCGTTTTTACCATAGAGTTCTTGCCCAAATACCAGAGCATTGTGGTGACGTGCAAGCATGATGATGTCACTTCCTGTGAGATGCCAGTGACATGGCTGGGCCTTCCTCTTTCTCCAGTAAGTCCCCCCAATCCCGCCCTGGTTGCCATGAGGGACCTGGGAACCTACTTGTGGCTCATTTGGTTCCTATGTTTTTATTCAGTCCAAATTAAGGGATGAAAGAGTCTCAGGAATTGGGAACGCTGTGTATATACAAGTAGAGGCCCCAACACTGCCTCGGAAAATACTAGGAGATTTTCAGAGAGGGTGCCTGAAGAGGGTGGAGTTTGGGGAGCATGTGATGTGACTTCTGAGTGCTGCTCTTGTCATTTCTCTATGGTAAAGACTTATAGCGACTAGGGGAAATTCCTAGGGCTGCCACTATGGTAGTAATCTTTTTCTGCTGCCATTTAATTTCTCAACAGTGTGAGATTGGGGCTGGGGAATTCCCAACCAGGCCCAAGCAATTGGCAAGCCTATATACATCTGATACTACACACCACTCTGGATACGATATCCCTAAATTAAAACAAATGGTGCACTGCTGGACCTGGCCATTGGCTGTCCATCTAGTCAAGTGTCCTGTTCTACACAGTGCTAGGGTTACCAACCTCAAGATGGTGCCTGGAATTACAACTACAGAGATCAGTTCCCTGGCTGGAGATGGGAACTTCACAAGACAGACTCTGTGGCTCTCTCCCCAACCGTCACCGTCTCCAGGGACCAACCCAAACCTCCAGGAATTTCCCAAACCAGAGCTGGCAACTCTGCAGAAAGCCTACAAGAAGGGCACAGAGGTCAAGAGGTTTTGTCCAGGAAACTTTGACAGCACTTAACACTCCAAAGCAAAAAAAACATGGTTTCCTTCATCAGGGTATGTGTGCAAACCGTCTGTCTTTGATAAAATATCCTATTTCTCAATCTTTCCCTTGCTACTAAGGAAGTATAAGAAGTCACTTCATTCCGTCCGGTTCTTTGTTGTTGTTTTGTTCTGTTTTTTATTAAAATAAAGCTGGCATTTCCCAACTTGATGCACAAAGTCCAATCAACACTCTTGTTGCGAACACAAAATGCTCTATCAGTGGATAAAGATGTGCGTGTCCCCCCACACACACAGCTGTTTGATAATGGCTTTCACATGAAGGGCTGTGTCAACAGAGTTGTTGAAGTGATACCCTTGTGTGGCTGCCTGTGATAAGCGTTTTCCTGTTTGGGCACAACAGCAACGATATGCTTTGTAAACGACAAATAGACATTCGGTCACTTCTCTCCTCTGCCCTGCAACATTTGGAAGCAAAAGACTTGCTGAGACGTTGGTGTCTTCTTTGTCAAGGAGAATTTTAAGACCAAGTAGGCCTCCACCTCTCAAAAATGTTTGCCTTTCGAAGAGAGAGAGTGGGAAAAAATTGTTGACATCTACTAAGCCTCATCACTGTAGAATGAGCGGATTCCCACTTTAAGCTGTGGATCGGCAACGTACAGGCACCGGGCCAAATGTAGCCCTCTGAGAGGAGCCATCTGCCCCCAGTTGCCAGTTCTAGAGAAAAAAGAAGGGTGAAGCATTTATTGGGTTAAATATTTCTTAAAAACCCATTTTTTCTTGGAAGCACAGAAGCTTTCTGCAGTACCCCTGATCCTCCACGTTTCTCAGTTAAGGGGGAAATGTTGTTCAAACAAATTGCAAAGATGATCTGACTCCAACGGAAACAAGAGAAAGAAATTTTACTTACAAAAACAGCAGCAAATCTTACATGACTTATTCGTGTAGGTACATTTCAACTTGTTGTGAACAGATTAACTTCACTAAGGTTAACCTGCTACAGCTCCAAGCGCAGGTAAGCGAGAGAAGACGAGAGGTCCTATATAAGATGAAACAGAAGACAAGCAACAGTCAAAAAGGCTCAACTTCTAACCAATGAGGGGGTGGGGCCAACTGCCATGTATCCCCAAGGGAATCATTTTAATCCTTTCCCTCCCAGGTCCTCTTGCATGCAGGGTTACAATATCCAGCAGTGATTTGTTTTGGAGATACCAGGACTCAGAAGCTGGCCATGCAATTGGCAGGGGTTCGACCAACCCACACGCACTCTTCAGAGCATCCCTGTAGAAAACTACCTTCTTCTGACCGGCTAGCTCTCCCCAGTTCATCTTGACCATGGAGTACTGTAGCTCTAGACATGGATAGCCCAGGCTAGCCCATCTCAACAGACACGGGCGCACCTGGATTGGGTCTGTGGTTCTAGAACAGGGTTCCCCAGCACAGCACCCATCGGTGCCACAATGCCAACCACAAAGCTTTTCAGGAAGTGGGCAGGGCCATCGTAAGGCATGGCTTGTTATCAGCTGCCTTGGTGCAAATGAAAGGGTTTTCCACGGGAGGATCAGGAGGACTGGTCTGGTAAGCACGCGGGATTTCCTTAATCAGTGTGTGGTTCTATTCCCCCTTCAGGCTTGTCTTCTTGCCAGGAGGTGTGAAGAAATAGTTATTCTATTTGGCGCCACATCCTGTGGCAGCCATTTTAGGATGGCATATAACAGCCCCTGATGCTGGGAAAGATTGAAGGTCAAAGAAGAAGGGGACGGCAAAGGATGAGATGGTTAGACAGTGTCATTGATGCAACGAACATGAAATTGAGCAAACTTCAGCGGACAGCGGAAGACAGGAGGGCCTGGCGTAATCTGGTCCATGGGGTCGCGAAGAGTTGGACTCGACTGTGCTACTGAACAATGACAACAACAACATAACAGCCCCTCTCAAAATCCCAAAGAGGTCTGTAGGCTCAAAGAGTTTTGGGACCCCCGCTCTGTAGGATCCTGGACTTTACACATTGTTATCTGGCACTTTTCACATCAGCTGACTCAATAAAACGTTTGCACAGTGGGAATTTTTGAACTGCACAAATATTCTGTTCGAACGGACCCCCCCCCGAACTGTACATTTTCTTCCTAACATTGTGCATTGCACATTATTAAAGCCCCCATTACCTTCACGGCTTGGCATGATTTTGGTCTCTTGCCCTGACTGCTTTTTAATTTTGAAATAGCCCCTAAGTGTTGCCTACTTTGTCCCTAGTTGTGCTTGGGCCTAAGTGTATCTAAAGCAACTCATTTTTTATTTCACAATTTGTTCCTCTCAGTCTTTTAGCTTTCCTCATTTGCAGGGCCATCCTAAGTAGAGTTAAAGCTTTCTTATCCTATCAATTCCAATATGCCCGTCTAAGTATGTCTTTGTAGATCATGGATCAGGATATCATCAGATTGGAATGAATACTTATCGGAAACCAAAGAAAACATCTTGTTGTTTGTTGCCACTCAAAAAGTTTGATGATGTTCAGAGGAAGTCTCTTCGAAACGGAATTTGAACCCCGGAGATTTTCATCGACAACTCATACTATTATGGTTTACTCACCTGTTACACTGTCTAATGAGATGAATTGTTCTGATTATTTCAAAATACTGTAAATTGTTGTATTTTTTCACTTGATGTGAATGAATATATATCTATTTTTGTAATTATATAAGCACGTTATTGCAGCTCTCCTTGTGGTTTTTCTTTTTGTTACCATCTTTGTGGCTGTGACCTTCTAGTTGTGGTAGGCCTTAGGGATGCCAACCTCCAGGTGGTGGCTGGTGATCTCCCAGAATTACAACTGATCCAGGCAACAGAGGTCAGTTCCCCTGGAGAAAATGGCCACTTTAGAAGGTGGGCTCTATGGCATTATGCCCCACTGAAGTCCCTATCCTCCCCAAACCCCATTTTCCTCAGGCTCCACCCCCAAAATCTCCAGGTATTTTCCAACCCAGAGCTGGCAACCTTATTAGGCCTTCATTTCCTAGGCTTTGTTTGATAATGATGAAGAAGAAGAGATTGGATTTATACCCCACCCTTCGCTTGAAGCCTCAGAGCAGCTTACAAACTCCTTTCCCTTCCCCTCCCCACAACAGACACCCTGTGAGATAGGTGGGGCTGAGAGAGCTCTGACAGAAACTGTTCTTTCAAGGACAGCTCTGACAGAACTGTGGCTTGCCCAAGGTCATCCAGCAGCTGCGAATGGAGGAGTGGGGAATCAAACCCAGTTCTCCCAGATTAAGAGTCCGCACTCCTAACCACTACATCAGACTGGCTCTCGATTTGATCTCCCGATCTGATCATTTGATCATTCTGCTTGCTACATGACCAGCCCCCCCTCCCCAGCAGCAGCCTCCCCCTCTCTTTCAGACAGGTCTTTCTGATTCTTGTGTTTTTTGTTTAAGGAATCACATTGTCTGCTCTACTACTTAGCAAAAGTGAATGACCTTAGGAAATATTGATTTTTGCGCTTGACAGGCCAGACTCTCGCCAGCCCTGGAGAAATTAATGCCCACCAGAGGTCATAGGTGAGGCAAGGCGGGGGGGGCGGTCTGAAGAGCTGTCTGTGATAAAGATAAACATTTGTCATCCCACTCTCAGTTCACTTTCAGGCAAAATCCCCCCCCTCCTTTAGCCTAACGGTCAGCTAACAACGTCGCCAATCTCCCCTGTGTGTTCAGCTTATCTCTGGCCCTGTTCTTCCCCGTCCCCTTTCCCAGCTATCCTCACCTCAGCCAGATAACTTCAGAAGAGGAGTCTGTGTACAGGCCCAAGGGGGTGAGGGATGTCAAAAGAGTTTCTGTTCACTTTAGAAAAAGAATTCTGATAACCCAGGCAGATACCAACTCTGACACCTTGTTTAGGCCGCTTTGTTATCAGGCGGGGAGGACATGAAATGGATGGGAACGGAAGAGAAAGAAGTACGTGCGGCGGGGCGGGGGGGATGAGGACCGAGTGTTGTTGACTTTGTCAGTGAAGAGAGGCGAGTGCAAATTCTCATGGGTGGCCTTGTTAAATAATAGCACCACAGGCAAATTCTTCATCTCTTTTTTTTGTTCTCCTCTAAAGAGGAGAAACAGGGCTCTTCTTGATAAGCTGAGCAAAGGACACAAAGAGAGCCGGAGCGCATGAAAAAGCACTTTCTCTGTATCAATACTCCTACAGCTGCCGTCTTGCATTCTTACAAAATGCCTTATAAAGTCCTTCTGTTTGTTCGGAGATGATACAGGGACCCTGAATCAGATGTTCAAGGGGAGCTTTGTGCCTCCCAGACTCAAACACCCTCTCTCTTCACCTGGTCACAGGAATGCACCCATACAAGCTTCAGAGTTTCCCCTGCTAGGGTTGCCAAGTCCGGCCTGGGAAAATCCTGGAGATTTGGGGGCAGTGCCTGTGGAGAGGGAGGGACCCAGGGAGGAATTTCACCTAGAACCTAAGGTATGCCATGGAGTCCATCCTCCAAAACTGCTGTTTTCTGCAGGGGGGGGGGGACTGATCTCTCAGCCTAGGCTAGAGATTGGTTGTAAGTCTGGGACAAATCCAGGCCCACCTGGAAGTTGGCAACTCTACTCCCTCTGCTAGGGTTGCCAGTCTCCAGCTGGTGGCTGGAAAGCTCCCAGAATTACAGCTGGTCTCCAGGCTACAGACATCAGTTCCCCTGGAGAAAATGGCTGCTTTGGAGAATAACACTATGGCGTTATTCTCTACTGAGGTCACGCCCCTCCCCAAACCCTGCTCTCCCCAGCCTCCACACACACACACACACACACAAATCTCCAGGAATTTCTCAACCCAGAGCTGACAATTCCTACCCTCCACACTGTTTCCTCCTTCTTAAACCCTCCCATGGAGCCCCCGCCCCCAAAATCATGTTATTTACATGGCCACATCGCATGTAAGTTTTGCAATTGATTTGATAGGTTCTCCATGGTCTCATCACAGGGGAGACCCGTCTCATATCTAACATTAGGAAAACTTCCAGACAATAGATCCAGGTGTGTTAGCCTGAAGCAGGAGAACAAATGTAGAGTCCCATGGCACCTTTAAGAACAACAAAAGGTTTATTCAAGGTATGAGCTTTGAAAAAGTGTGCTTTGCATGCGAAAGCTCATTCCTTCAGTAAACCTTTGTTGGTCTTAAAGCTTCCGGACAATCGAACAAACTTTTGAATGGGGAAAGCCGTTCCACAATGGAGCCAGTTATCCGGGCAAGGAGGGGGGGGGCTCCCTCACTGGAGCAGAGGCCTTCAGGCAGAGGCTGGGTCAGCTAGGGTTGCCATCTCTGGGTTGGGAGGTAACTGGAGATTTGGGGAGTGGAGCCTGAGGAGGGCAGGGTTTGGGAAAGGGAGGTACCTCAGAGGGGTGAATGCCATAGGCTCCTTCCTCCAAAGCAGCCATTTTCTCCAGGGGAACTGACCCTTATCAGCTGGAGGTCAGTTGCATTTCCAGGAGATCTCCAGGCCCTGCCTGGAGGTTGGCAGTCCTGGGGAATATTGGGAATATATTCTGTGGATTTCCTGCACTGAAGAGGGTTTTGTTTTTTTTACAAGATGGTCCATGACGCCCTTTCAGTTTTAGGATTCTACAATACTCATGAACAATGCTCCCTCTACGCTGTGCAGCGTTATGAGCAAAAATTCTACTTTGTGAGCGACTGGCATTAAAGTTGTGAGCGAGTGATTTGGCTACTGCATAAATTAATTGGCTCTGGAGCCATCCTCCCTGAGCCAAGACAAAAATGTGTGGGCCGGAGGCTAAAAATCTGTGAGCTAGCTCGCACTAACTCAGCTTAGAGGGAACACCGCTCATGTAGGGGAATGTGTGTACATATGTATCCATTTCTGGACTACGTTCTCAATGTGCGAAAAAGAGTGCTCTCTGGGTACACCCAGAGATGTCATTCTTTGTGAACGCTCATTTTGCTGCAGTTTAGGGTTGCCAGACTCTAGCTAGGACCTGGTCTCCCTATGAAATTACAACTGACCTCCCGACTGCAGAGATCAGGACCACTCTGTCACACAGTGGCCAAAAATACCAGGTGCCATCAGGAGGTCCACCAGTGGGGCCAGGACACTAGAAGCCCTCTCACTGTTGCCCCTCCCAAGCACCAAGAATACAGAGCATCACCTGCCCCAGACTGAGAGTTCCCATCTATACCTTGTGGCCAGGGGCGGATTGAGGCTCACTGGTGCCCTGAGCACTGACAAATCTTGGTGCCCCCCTCCTTTCCACACTGACCCAGTCCATTTTAGTTGTTGACCTCTCTGACCAGATATAAAATGCATTTTACGTTTAAACATAGCCTATGAAACTGCACCTCGACAACAAAAAACAGAAGATAACTCTAGGGTGCACTATGATCAATTTGCACTAGTTTTATCAATTTTTTTCCACAAATCTTCATTCGTTGTTTTTTTCTTTTCACTCTTTTCCCAACTTTGTGGTGCCCCCTTTGGCCCTGGTTCCCTAAGCACGTGCTTAGTCTGCTTAATGGTTAATCTGCCACAGCTTGTGGCTAATAGCCACTGATGGACCTCTGCTCCATATGTTTATCTAATTCCCTCTTGAAGCCGTCCATGCTTTTAGCTGCCACCACCTCCTGTGGCAGTGAATTCCATGTGTTAACCACTCTGGGTGAAGTAGTACTTCCTTTTATCTGTTCTAACTAAATATAACTAAATAGTTATAAAGGTGCAGTTGTTACAGTGTCAGACTAAATCTTGGAAACCAGTGACTAGCTCTCCCATGGGAGCATGCTGGGTGACCTTGAGCGGTCATATTCTCTCATCCTAAACTATCAACCTGACAGGACTGTTGTTTTTATAGGGATATTTGGTTAATAGAGCAGAATTTTGCCCAGTCGTAGAAGCATGATACTGAGTGCAGTAAATAAACCTCCCAAAAAGTATATTGCAAAAAGGATAAACTTACTTTTATTCGAGTAGATCCAGTTCACATTCAGGTTTTGGTCAAAAGAATAGAAAGAAGCCTAATCTAAAAAGTACTTTCCCCATCACAAATGGCCAGCTTGTCCAGCATTGTGAGTGTGGGAGTATGAGGGCTTTGTCTCTACTGGTGAGACCTGAAGAGACGCGTGTCTCCATGGAAGGCCATGTGCAGAGCGTGAGAGGACAAAGTCAGAGGAGGGGTCAGTGGGCAGCTCCCAGGTTAAGACAAAGGGAGACATCCCGTTCAAGGAGATAACACCTATACACACTTAGAGGGATGTAGTGCCTCCCAATGTCCGGCATGCTGAGTTGTTCACTCCGACAGTTATAAGAATAACACAAAGGCTGGGAGAGTTATGATGTAAGAATCTTTGGGCCCCCACTGGACAAAAAGCAGGGTATAAATAATATCTTTTACAAATGAATGCTAGGTTGTCTCTTTGGGTGTCTCTAAGTCATGGTGAAAGCAGCAAATTAACACCCAACTCACAGCAAATCTGTCTTCATTTTCCACCATGTGGTTTCCATTACTGTTGTAGTACAGAGTTAATCACAACTTAAACCTGCAATTAAAAGATATTCATAGGCATATAAATAGCCAGTAGGAGATTGTAAGAGAGAGCTTTCTTACAATGTCCTACCAGGTATTTATATGCACATTAATATCTTTTAATTGCTTCATGAAAATGATTGAAAAAATGCTCAGTGCTTTTTAGCTTCTAAAATATAAATCGTGGGTCATCTGTTACCTAATGCACCATCATTTCTACATCGATTTTTATCATGCATATGTTCCAGTACAATCCTTGTTGCACAACAGCCTTGTGACTTCTCTACCAGAGAATGCTTGGAGCCCACCTAACAGATTTTTAAAAATATATATATACATTCTGCTGCACAAAATATATATACAAAATATATATAAAATATATATATACATTCTCCTGCATAAAATTGCACAGATCATTTTGCCACTGTGTGACACAGAGTGTTGGACGGGATGGGCCATTGGCCTGATCCAACATGGCTGCTCTTATGTTCTTATGAAGCTCTTTCGGGGAAAATACTAGTGGTCTAGCACTAGTGGTGCATGTTGTGTGCTATAGGTTTGTTGGCACCCACCAATACCTTTAATGGTGCCCTCCAAATGTTTTTAGTTAAGTGGTCAGGGCCAGATGGGGCTTTTGCCCAGCAGGGCTTTGATTGGCCATTGGAGGTATGATCAACGATGCCAATTTTTTTAAAAAAAAGTCGCTTTGGCGACAGCACCACAGCATAAAGATCTTCAATATGAAAAAGGCACCCTGTTAAACAGAGCTTCAGCCTAGGGTTGCCAGGTCTGGGTTGGGAAATACCTGGATACCTTGGGGGTGGAGCCAGGAGAAGGTGGGGTTTGGGGAGGGGCCTCAGCCTGGTACCATGCCATAAAGTCCACCCTTCAAAGCAGCCATTTTCTCCAGGGGAGCTGATCTCTGTCAGCTGGAGAACAGTTATAAAAGCAGGAGATCCCCAGGCCCCACCTGGAGGCTGGCAACACTACTTCACTGTTAGAGTTGTATATAACCTCACTCCACATTCATTCATTCATTCATTCATCCATCCATCCATCCATCCATCCATCCATCCATCCATCCATCCATCCATTCAAGTTATACCCTGCCCTCCCCGCCAGAGCAGGCTCAGGGCAGCTTACAGAAAGATAAAACATAAACCAACTATTATAATATAGATAAAACCATCTAAAACTATCCAACGTTATAAAGTGCTAGCCAGTTGTCAACTAAATACTTAGAGATGGTGCGGCAACATTCATGTTAATATATTCTTCATCAGCTTCTTGATCTCTGTCCTACACACACAGCAGGCACAGGCTGTAAACGATGGAGCCAGGGAACAGGGCTCTGTCTTTCTCAGTAGTTGCTGTTGGTGATACTAGTGATGATGTTGGTGGTGGTGGCAGCTCCTTAACCAAAAGACTGGTGGAAGAACTCCATCTTGCAGGCCATGCAGAACTGTAAAAGGTCCCGCAGGGCCCTGATCTCTCCTGGGAGCTCGTTCCCCAGTATGGAGCCGCCACCGAGAAGGCCCTGGCCCTGGTTGTTGCCAGTCTGACGTCTTTGGGACCCGGGAAGGTCAATCAGTTTTGGGACCCTGAACGCACTGCTCGCTGGAGTACATATGGGGAAAGGCGGTCCCTCAGGTATGTCAGCCCCTGACCACATAGGGCTTTATAGGTGAGAACCAGCACCTTGAAGTGAATGCGGTATGCTATCAGCAGCCAGTGCAATGCCTTCAGCACAGACTGGATGTGTTCCCGCATAGGGAGGCCCATCAGAAGCCTGGCCACTGCATTTTGCACTAGCTGTAGCTTCTAGATCTGTGATGAGGGCAGCCCCATGTAGAGCGTGTTACAGTAGTCCAGTCTCGAGGTGACCATTGCATGGATCACTGTTGCCAAGTCGTTGCTGTCAAGGAAGGGAACCAGCTGATCAGCTGAAGATGGTAGAAGGCTGACTTGGCAGTGGCTGCTACCTGGGCCTCCATTGTTAAGGAGGCATTTTGTAGTTGGCTCCACCGCTTGCGACAGGCATTTTTTGTTGTTGCCTTTGCCTCCATGGGCAGCCATTTTGTGCTTGTGCCCACCACTCTGTGTCAGAATTCTAAAGGTGCTCACAGGCTCAAAAAGATTGGAGACCCTGGGTTAGATTCTACCATCTTTTCCACTCAATATTGCCCAGGTCTCTTCTTCATTGAATACCACCACCCCAGTCCCATGTGGATTTAGCCCACATGGTTGCCACAGCCAACAGCACCACCCTTTCAGTGGTCAGAAGGGGCCTCTCCTCCTTTCACCAGCAGAAAAGCTGATAGGATCCAAATGAATGTGCACCCAGGTTGAACCATGTTGTGCATTGTTCTGTTCATTCACCCCTAGTTCATCTGTGAAGTTCAAAGTGGCCCAGGTGTGCTGTATGATATGTCTCTAGTCTCCAAAGCTCTGCCTCAGAGGTCTGAGCAATCGTCGGTAAAATATGTACTTCACATCTCCTGTGAAAGAGGTCGGTATCTTTCGTCATCTGTTACAATGAAAACTTGTTCAAAGTTACTCCGCTCTCAGGAACCACACATAATACTTCACCCATCTTGTGTTTATCGTTGTTAAAACAGGAATGGCTAAAATGGACACCTGACGTCTAGATATTTCAAATGGAGTGTGAGAAGCTGATACTGCCACCATCTCAGATGGATGGGGAGGCCCCGTCCACCCACACAGCTACCCCAGATGTAGAGTCGACCCCTCTCCCCCTCTCCCTCGGCTTTTCAGGAGACAGCAGATGTTCTGCCGATGCGAGATGAAGCAAACCACAACGGAGCTGGTTTGTCCAAGAGGACCCCAGCAGGATGGAGAAGACCGAGGCCAAAAATAACATCTCAGTACAGTGTGGCGAGTTTGTTTTCCACAAGGTTCTCCCAGCTTTAACGGGCTGGGCGTATGACTCAAAATTAATGGAATGCAATAATTAATTTCACTTGTCAAGTTTGTGTTACCGCATCTTCCGTGCTGGAAGTAGTGTCACATCATGCTGTGCCTTTCGTTTGTGGAGTAATCTTGAAATATGTTCAGCCTGGAAAGAGGGTCTAAGTAGTTCCAGTTTGCTGCCTTAGAACTGATGCGTACAGTACATCCGCAGGTGTGGGTGTTTGCTTGTTTTTTTAAAAATCTCAGTGCATTCTGGGGAGGAGAGGGGCTCAGGATTCTGTGTTGTACTGATGAGGCGACAAGATATAAACGACTGTTCAGCTGGAATAAAGCATGTAAAGTTTGTTCATGGAAAAAATACCCTATGCACAGTTAAGGTATTCTGGTAAACTCAGTGGTCACACACATGGAAAACTGCCTCTGTGTGTGTGTGTGTGTGTGTGTATAAAGGTATATAAAATAGAACCACAGAGTTGTCCAGGGTTCCAGGGTCATCTAGGCCAACCCCCTGCACAATACAGGAAATTCACAAATACCTCCCCCTCCACACCTGCAGCGACCCTTGTTCCAAGCCCAAAAGATGGCCAAAAACCCTCCAGGATTGCTTCCTGACCCCAAAGTGGCAACCAGCATTTCCCTGGGCATGTAAAAAGGGCCACAAGAACTAAGCACTGAGGCAACCCTTCCTGCCTTCCCTCCCTCTCATGATCTGACTAAGTTCACAGGATCAGCATTGCCGCCAGGTGGCCTCTGTTTGAAAACCTCAAAAGGAGGGCCCACCACTTCCCGAGGAAGCCTGTTCCACTGAGGAACTGCTCGAACTGTCAGGAAGTTCTTCCTAATGTTTAGCCAAAAACTCTTCTGATTTAATTTCAACCTGTTGGTTCTGGTCCAGCCTTCTGGGGCATCAATGGCTGAAGTTTGTTGCCATTTTCTTCCCTGGAATCCACCATGTGGAATGATATAGTACAGCCCAATCTTGTCAGATCTTGGAAGTTAGGCTGGGTTGGTACTTGGATGGGAGACTGCCAAAAAAGACCTTGCAGAGGAAACAATGGCAAATCACCTCTGCTTAATCATTTGCCTTGAAGCCCCTATGGGGGGCAACCGTAAGTCAGCTTCGACACCTCAAAAAGGATATTATAGCATTGGAAAGATTGCAGAAAAGGGCAATTAGAATGATAAAAGGGTTGGAACACTGTCCCTATGAAGAAAGGTTAAAACACTTGGGGCTCTTTAGCGTGGAGAAATGACAGCTGAGGGGTGACATGATTGAGGTTTATAAGATTATGCATGGGATACAGCAGGTCGAGAAAGAAGTCCTTTTCTACCTTTCTCACAATACAAGAACTCGTGGGCATTCAATGAAATTGCTGAGCAGTTGGATTAGAACAGATAAAAGGAAGTCCTTCTTCACCCAAAGAGTGATTAACATATGGAATTCACTGCCACAGGAGGTGGCGGCGGCTACAAGCATGGATGGTTCAAGAGGGAATTGGATAAACAAATGGGGCAGAGGTCCATCAATGGCCATTAGCCACAAGGGATAGATAGGGACTCTGGGGCAAGTGATGCTCTGTATTCTTGGTGCTTGGGGGGGGGTTAACAGTGGGAGGGCTTCTAGTGTCCTGGCCCCACTGCTGGACCTGGTATTTTTGGCCACTGTGTGACAGACTGTTGGACTGGCAAGGCCATTGGCCTGATCCAACACTGGCTTCTCTTATATTCTTATGTTCTTATGACTTGACAGCACTTTACACACACACACACAACCCATCGCTGCTTAGCATTCCAAATCTCCAGGGATATCCCAGCCCAGAGTTAGCAACCATACATGTGAAAGCGGTAGGGACTTTCTTGCCATTGTTCTGGAGAGAGGCATCGCACAGTCCTTCCAGGGCATTCGCCTGGCTCTCCTGCTGCTGCCAGGTCAGCAGTGAAATAAGCAGTCAAAAAAGACTGTGGAATTTCCTTTTGTGGACCCCCCTCCCGAAGTCTGGATAGACGCATTGTAGGAATAGGACATCCTATCTGCGGAAAGGGGCCAGAGTAAGTTATTCAATGGCTTTCCAGCCCTATCGTTTTATTTCCATATGTATTTCATTTTACAAAGAAGAAACGCCCGTCACCACAGGAACCAATATTCCAATGCAAAATCTGAAGAAATAAATTTTGGTGGCTACCTTAATCCGGTCTTTAGATCGCTAGGAACTTGTTTCTGGTGTGTGTGGGGGACGGGGGGGCAACACTTATTTCATTTACGGGTATAGCTCATTTTATGAGGTTTTCCTCATGAGGCATGCAAATAGAGCCCTGGCATCTGTGAAATGCAGCATGCATTTTCTCACAAGCTTTTCGGTCCTCACCTGTCACTTAATGGCTAGTTATTAGTGGGTTGTAATAGCCTCAGCTTTGATGTATCTCTGGTTTCCTAATTCCATTCCTCTACAACATACCCCCCCAAACCCATATCTAGTTTCCTGCTTTCTCCACAAAGCACTTTTGAGGAGCAAAAACTCAAACCCAACCATTTCCTTAAGCCGATGAAAGATTGCATTCAGGTGCTGCAGGGGTCCATCCCTTGAATGCCTATAAATCAAGACATTGTCCAAGTAGGCAAGTGCATTCTACACATTTTTGCTCAGCAGTGAACTTAGTCATCTTTACTAGAACGTTAACGAGCACCCCATAATTCACACCAGCTACAAACCTAACGACGAATGAGTCGTGTTAGCATTTAGCATTGGAAATGGTGCTCCAGGTTTTGGGAGGGTCTGTTTTTGGCCTCTGCCAATATCTTTTCTATAAATTTGAACTGTTTTAAATATGCACATCATGGAGCCCTGACATCAGCTGGTACCTCATTAATTTACACAGCTTGTTGAAATAATTTGTTAACACCGGACTCTACAGCTTGTAAAGTATAAAATGGGTTACTCCCTAGTCTGTCTCACTGAAATCTCCTCCATAAGGAACTATTCCATTAAATGTACAATCTCAGCCAGTTTCCTTGGATATACTATTTGCAATTTTCTCCCTTCGTGTGTACCAATGCCTACGGGGTTTTTCCTCACTGTCTCAAGAAAATACATTTTATTATTATTTGCCACAAAGCCAGACAGGTTGCTGTTTATAAAACAGCTGATCTTTTCACTGTTTATAAAACGGCTGATCATTTAAATGTATGCTGCTCAAGTCTATTGTCTGTAGGAACCCTGCATGGAACAAATACCAACCTGAAGCCATTTTAGATTAGCAAAATGACTTGGTGGGGAGGTCCAAACTTGGTGTACTGTGGTCCTTATGAATTAGGCCCATGAAACTTGGAAAGTGTGGAACTTCAGAACATATCTCTCTACCGGACTTGGGGATGTCCCCAAGGGAAATAGCAAGTGTAGTCACGCCTATATTCTTGGATGGCCCACCAATCTCATCAGATCTTGGAAGCTAACAGGGGCAGCCCTGGTTAGCACTTGCATGGGAGACCACCAAGGAAATCCAGGACCATTATGCAGAGCCAGGCAGTGGCAAAAACCATCTCTGTTCATCTCTTGCCTTGAAATCCCTACAGGGTTGTCATAAGAACATAAGAACATAAGAGAAGCCAATGTTTTTTTTTTTTTTTTGTAAAACTCTCTTAAAAAAGAGAGAATTTTATTCTTTTTATAAGAAAAGGGAAGGGTAGACAGATGGAGAAAGAAAAAGGTGGAGTGAAATTTTTTTCTGTTAGTGAGAGTTAGTTTAGGTTAATAACCAATACCAAGATTTGGCATCCATCATGGTTAGAAGATCTTCTTTTTGACTAAAGCAAAGTCCAAAATCACTCTGTTAATGCAGTTAGTAAAGTCCATTGGGGTTAGTAATTAAACAGCTCCTTCCAGATGTAACACGAACAGTCCTCAAAGTATCTTCTTCTTAATTTTCTTCCAGTTATGGATTAAGTCCATTTTAACTTTGAAGTCTTCCGTTCCATCACCTTCCCCTGGGCTGCTGTCATCTGCACTTATCCCAATTTTGAATGCTGCATCCTTCTTCCTGCTGGCGTGTCTCTTCAGGAGTTTCTGTGTTTTGAAGATGAAATCCTTCTTCTTTCTTTTCTTTTTTTCTTAAACTTCTGGCCTTCAAGCTTCCAGGGCTCCACAAACTCAGCAGATGAAATTAGATCTCCCGTTTGTCGCCTGCTATGCTCGACATCCCCTTCTACTGGCAGAGTATTTCTTTTTATAAAGGCGGAATAGGCTTTGGGAGCCTTATCCACCTCTTCTTTTAACTTTATCGCTTCACTGCCAGTTAGGGGTGTCAAGACATTTGTCAAGGTAAATCCGAGATCTTCTTTCTCCTCTTCTTTAGCGCCCTGGAAACCTGGAATCAAATTCGATTTCTGTTCAATCTCGTTCATCTTTCTAGTTGTTTCCAATATCTGTTTCTGTCGACTGATGAGAACACTTTCCATTTTAAACAAAGTTTGGTTGATCTTCTGCAATTGTTCCAGCAGGGGGCACAGCATCTCCTTTTTCTGTTGATTGACAGCAAGCTCTTGGGGGGGCTATCTGGACCGGAAGTCCCTCCTCTCTTCTCTTCCGGTATCTGCAGGGCTTTTTCCATTATCGACATTTTGTTTTTTTGTTTACTTTTAAAAAGTTCGTGCCGCATCCCCCAGGAAGCTAAGATGAACACATTCTTCCATGCAGCCCCAACGGTACTTTCACCAACCCTTTGTTTTCTTTCTGCCCCCCTTCGCGCTCCCTTTGAATAGCTTGCTTCTCGAGGGGGTGGGGACTCCTCCCTCCTCCCAACGCTTATACGCATGCAGGGGGCTCCGATTTACGCCTCAAAATAGATCTTCAACTCACGATTCGATGCCACTACTTCTTTTTATGTTGAACCATAGCGCTGTTTTCACTCCTGGAATTCGGTGGCGCCGCTAAGTCCCATTACGGGCACGCCGCAGCGGGGCCGATTGGGGCGGGGAGAAAGCCTCAATTTCCCGGCTGTCTGCCGGCAAGAGAGGCTACTCCCCAAGCGCCCCCGGTTCGGAGCCTTTACCTAAGGCTCACTAGGGTCTTTCGCATATGCGAAGACCCCCCCTAACTGCGCGTGGGCTAACTGCCTCCGGGAGCGTCCCGAGAAGCGGCCGCCATTCGCGACGCCGGAAACCGAAACCCCAAGAGAAGCCAATGTTGAATCAGGCCAATGGCCCATCTAGTCCAACACTCTGTCACACAGCGGCCAAAATATACCAGGTGCCATCAGGAGGTCCAGCAGTGGGGCCAGGACACTAGAAGCTCTCCCACTGCTGCCCCCTGCAGCACCAAGAATAGAGATCATCACACGCCCCAGACTGAGAGTTCCCATCTATACCCTGTGGCTAATAGCCACTGATGGACTTCTGCTCCATATGTTTATCTAATGCCCTCTTGAAACTGTCCATGCTTGTAGCTGCCACCACCTCCTGTGGCAGTGAATAAGTCATAAGTTGGCTGTAACTTGATGTCTCTTTAGACCTACAGTCAGGCCCAAGGCATCTTCTGCAAACGGTCCTCCATCTATTCTCCTGACCTTGAAACCTAAGGGGTCTTTTACATGGGGGATTTTCCTGCAGTTTGGGTGGCAAACTGCAGCAGTCTTTCACATAATTGCCCATTTCTTGTCTTTCCATGGTTTCCTTATCATCGCCTGCTCTGTACTGAAGGCACACTGGCTCTGATGAGGTGCTTTCACCCCTACTTTCTGGACCAAAATTGGAAGGCATGCACACGCAACACCGCTCAGCTTGTATGCGTCTGTAATCAACACAAGGCTAGTTTCAAAGAGGCCTCACAAATAACATTTTTCTTGTGCCATTTTGATTTCATACCGGAAAATTCCCTTTTTGGTCCTATATCAACTTGTTTACTGCCTTTGGATTGTAACAGGAGCCTATACGTACCTTATAGTGTTTGACCTCTGAGGAAGGCCCTACTGGCTGAAACGTGTTAGGTCTTAAGTGTTTCCTCTTGTGCATAGGTCACTTTTATCATGTTACGAGGCTTGATTTGGGCCCTTTTAAACGTCTCTGCAATGAATACATGAATTGGTGCTTATAATTATTCTATATTTAAGTTTTAATTATTGGCCCCTTATTTGTTTTCTGACTAACCTTCGAGGGTCTTGATTCCATTTTGTTGAGTCGCACCCCCCCCCCTTTTCTTCACCTTCTTATTGTTAAGTATGCAACTCAACAGGAGGCAGTGATTTCAGCAAAGTAATTCAGCTTTATTTGTAACAGCAACTAGACGATCAGAACACAAGGACCACACACAACAACAAGTGGAGCACAGCTCCCCTTTTTAAATGATCCGGGCTGTCAAAGCCACGCCCACAGATAAGTTAAGAACCAATAGGATAACAGAGATAAAAGCCAATCAGGTCTGTTCCCTCCATAAACATATTTACAATTGTGATTGGTTGATTCAAACCATTCCATAGGAAGGACCAATAGAAATGTTACAGCTTCCGATCCTCTGCGTAGAATCAAGCTTAACATGGCACAGAATAGGCTCAGTTACAGTTAAGACATTACGCTTATCATCACTCCATTCTTCTCAAAGAGAAAGCTCGAGGACACAGTTTGAAAATCACTGGACCACACCTTTGTTCAGGCTTTCTTTGTGCTCCTCTTGAGCATCCTGACTCCCTCCAGGTATACATGCTTAATGGAACTTGCTCCGGAAGTCCTTGTGAATATGACAACTTCCTGTTTCCTGCCAGTCTGCTTCCTGCTTCCTGCCAGAAGAGGATCTGAAGGGGTCATGGTTTCTGATGTTTTGTTATAAATAGGCATTATAATATTGACAATGAACATATTATTGTCAATTCACAATGCTTCCTAGCATCACAAATATCTCAGCCAGGGAACAGACTGATATAGAAGGAACAGCAAGGCTTTTTTTTTTTTTTTTTTACAAAATTCCTTTTACCATTTCATGTTTTTAATGAAAAAAATTTACTTTCCACCATACATGGCAGCTCCCTACATGGTTTAAACTATGAATGATACAGTGCGTCTAGTGTATGGGGCCAAAGTTTCCTGATGCTCTGAGCGATTCCATTTAATATTATGCAGAGCGAATGAAAGTTTCAGCGCAAAGCAATGCCAAAAACATCTCCCCTTCTAAATTCATATAGCTCACCCAACTTTAATTTGCTGCCACCCAGGTGGTAGCGTTGCCCTTTTTGAGGAAAACACCTATAATTTTATTTGTCTCCCCCCCAAAAATTGGCTATGTGCCTTTGGTGGAGGCAGGCTACATTTATTTGTGGTTTATTGCCCTTAGGAAAACATTCTTCACTTATGAACGATTCCCCCCTCCCCTTTGAAAACTTACTTGACATTTTTGTTGAGAAAACAGCAACATTTTTTAAAGTAGCTGTCTGGTTTGCTTGATGCTAGAGTTGGAAAGCGAGTCTTTTAAAATGGCAATAACACTACTCAAGCTCCCAAGACTGGCATTGTTAGATCTCTTAAAACGCATTCATGAGGCTCATCTTTCAAAATGCAAGCGAATCCCTGCGAGCCGTTTCATTTATTTACTGCAGAGTTAGCTTTGGTCCGCTGCTTGGCCTTGTAACTTGCCGCTAGTAAGTTACTAAGATCATTCGGGCATTTTTGCCTAGCCAAGTAATCTTGAAGTCTTGCCTAGAAAAAGAAATGTGCAAACATCCAGATGGCTCTCTCTTAGGGAGACAGGAGAGCTGTGTCAGTTCTTCCAGTAAGAACGTGCAAGGTGCTTCAGGTAGGATAATGTGCAAACCTCACTGGAACGGGTTGCAGTCTGCAATAATTTCTGGCTACCGAGCAGTGGGTTTCTGTGGACGGCCCAGCTACCCATCTGAATGATGACTGGCTGCATTTACACTGCCTTTCCCTCGCTATTAATGTTATCAAACAAACAGTAATAATGATAATCGTATGCTGTCAAGTTGCAACTCACTTATGGCTGCCCCAGGACAATTAAGAGAAGAAGAGTTGGTTTTTATACCCCGCTTTACTTACCTTAAGGAGTCTCAAAGCTGCTTACTATTACAGATTTGTGCATCTAACTAACTGCAGGTTAAGAACGCTGTTAACAGGCCTGTAGCTACAATGGGGCATTGGGGGGCCTGGCCCCCTGACTTCCTGCCAAGGCCCCCCAACTTCTCCCAGGTACCCCAGCTCTCTTGGCCACCTGGAAGACCCCCCACTGCCGCCCCTTCCCCAAGCATGGCTTGCTCCCCCATGCAGGCAAGCAGCATGCAAACACAGCAAAAGTGAGTTTTTAAAATTTTATTTTATTTTATATTTTGTGACATCAGTGCCCCCTGACTTATTTAAAGGCCCCCTGAATTACAAAATCCTGGCTACGGGCCTGGCTGTTAAGAAATCTTTTAGAAGGTGATTCTTTGGCTTTAAGAATGTTAAACTTGAGAATCTATTGAAGCATCAGTCACCTCTTTGACAAAGCCCCAGTGAAATGGGAGAATTTGACAGCTGGTGAGCCCATAAGAGGCTATGCTACAGTGACCAACTTCTTCTGGAACACTGGACCTTCAGTGAAAGTGTTTCTTAGCCTTAGGGCAATGTTAAAGATTGTATGAGCATTTCCAGTTTCCTTATTGACATTTGATACTGAAACTGTTATACAGCCTTAAGGTGATGTTGACGACTGCATGAGTGTTCCCAGTTTCCCAATTTACATTTGGTGTAGTGTCCATTGAGGTTCCTATCTTTTGTATATGTTTGCAAGATTCTCTGTATGTTGTAAGATCCTCTTGTTTGTGCACGATTAAGAATAACAAAACAAACACAGATATAATTATTTGTTTGGTCCTTATTCTGGCTATATACAGTATGTTTTGTTATTTGCTGTTAGTTTCGCTATATAACTCACTTGGTTTGATATTGCCCTTAATCACTACGCCATGCTGGGTCTCAAGTGGTTTCCAAGGCAAGAGGTGAGCAGTGGTGGTTTACCATTGTCTGCCTCTGTGTAGCAAACCGAGACTTCCTTGGAGGTCTCCCATCCAAGTACCAACCAGCCCCACTCGGTTTCCAGGATCTGTCGAGATCAAGCCAGGCTGGGCTATCAGGCTGCTATAATGTTGTCAAAAGCTTACTTCCAGTCAAACCAAAGTTTGCATTCATGAATTTTACATTCCAGCAGCATAGATTTCACTGTCTTAAGCCTGCCTCGGTAGCTATTCGTAATGCCAACTTTGCAGAAGAATACAGATGCACAGGGCAATGAACAACATCAAAAATACAGATCCATGGTCAGCTCGATTACTAGTTTAAAGACTTGAGTTATTTTCTTACAGTAAGAATTAAAGCTAGTTATATTAGAGAAGAAGAAGAAGGAGGAGGAGGAGGAGGAGAAGGAGAAGGAGGAGAAGGAGAAGAAGGAGGAGGAGGAGGAGGAGGAGGAGGAGGAGGAGGAGGAGGAGGAGGAGGAGGAGGAGGAGGAGGAGGAGGAGGAGGAGAAGAAGAAGAAGAAGAAGAAGAAGAAGAAGAAGAAGAAGAAGAAGAAGAAGAAGAAGAAGAAGAAGAAGAAGAAGAAGAAGAAGAAGAAGAAGAAGAAGAAGAAGAAGAAGAAGAAGAGATTGCATTTCTACCCTTTCCTTCACTCGGAGTCTCAGAGCAGCTTACAAACGCCTTTCCCTCTCCCCATAACAGACACCCTGTGAGGTAGGTGGGGCTGAGAGAGCTCTAACAGAAACTGCTTTTTCAAGGACAGCTCTGACAGAATTATGGCTTGCCCAAGGTCATCCAGCAGCTGCAAGAGGAGGAGTGGGGAATCAAACCTGGTTCTCCCAGGTTAGAGTCCATGCACTTAACCACTACACCAGACTGGCTGATCTGATATTCGTTTCCATTGATTTCAAACAGGACATACTCACACCATCCAAGAGATCAGGGGTCCCCAATCTTGTTGAACCTGTGGGGCAGCATTAGAGTTTTGAGGGAAGTGAATGGGTGCCACGACAAAATGGCTGCCATGGAGAGCTGGGACCCATCAGAAAATGGCTGCCATGGGGTATTGGGGCCAATCACAAAATGTTGGGAAGTTGGAAGCCAAACTAGTATGAAGTCAGTTGGTTCTGGGTTTTCCTGCTCTAGTTGCATGGAGGAAAGCCAGGACATGCTCTTTGCTTTGGGGAAGAGATACTTTGGAGAAGAAGCAAATGGGCGGCAGGAAACCCATTGGCAGGAACACTGGTGCCCATAGGTGCCATGCTGGGGATGACTGCAGCAGATCCTTCCTCCAAGAGAGATAAGAGAAAATGTTCATTTTAGAGGGGATTAAAATTCCTCCCCTGCAGAACACACACCAGGACCATTTCTGCAGTAGTGAAATTCCCCACATTGATGTTTTTAAAACTGTGCATTATGTGAAATTTTCCAGTCAATTTTTCCTCACCAGGTGCAAAAGCAAAGTTTTCTCCTACTTGCCCAGCATTTTCAGAATCTCCAGTTTGAGCAAGTTCTGAAAATGCAGGGAAAGAAGGAGAAAATGTCAGGTTTGTGCCTGGTGAAGAAAAATCTCCGGTAGAAAAGTCCACGTAATGCACAGTTTTTGAAATGTCAATGCGGGAAATTTCACTACTGCAGAAATGGTCCAGGAGACATCACAATTGGCGGGGGTATTTCCACTATGAAGTAGGTGGTGGTGGATTTTTTTCTGGAGGGGGCAGCAACTTTTGTGTGTGTGTGTGTGTGTGGTGGTGGGTCGAAGTGCCATCAAGTCGCTTTGGACTTATGGTGACCCTATGAGTTAATGACCTCCAATATGTCCTATTGTTAACAGTCTTGCTCAGATCTTACAAACTGAGGGCCCTGGCTACCTTGACGGAGTCCATCCATCTCATCTTGGGTCATTCTCTTTTCCTGCTTCCTCCAACTTTTCCTAGCATTATTGTCTTTTCCAGTGATTCTTGTCTTCACACAATGTGACCAAAGTACACTAGCTTCCGTTTAGTCATTTTAGCTTCTCGGGAGAGCTCAGGCTTAACTTGATCTAGAACCCACTTATAGGTCTTTTTGGTGGTCCACTGTATTTGTAGAGCCAGTTTAGTGTAGTGGTTAAGTGTGCGGACTCTAATCTGGAAGAACCAGGTTTGATTCCCCACTCCTCCACTTGCAGTTGCTGGATGGCCTTGGGCAAGCCATAGTTCTGTCAGAGCTGTTCTTGAAAAGAGCAGTTTCTGTCAGAGCTCTCTCAGCCCCACCTCCCTCACAGGGTGTCTGTTGTGGGGAAGGGAAGGGAAAGGAGTTTGTAAGCCACTCTGAGACTCTGAGTGAAGGGTGGGGTATAAATCCAATCTCCTCCTCCTCCTCCTCCTCCTCCTCCTCCTTCTTCTTCTTCTTCTTCTTCTGTAAAAGTCTCCTTAAACGCCACATTTCACATGAATCAACTTTCTTCCTGTCGGCTTTCTTCACTGTCCAACTTTTACACCCATCCATCATAATAGGGAATACTATGGTATGAATTATTGTGACCTTGCCTGCCAACGATACATTCTTACACTTAAGAGTCTTTTCTAACACCTTGGAAAATTACCAGTCTCAATCTCCTTCTGATTTCTTGGCTGCAGTCTCCCCTTTGCTTGATAAGGGAGCCAATGTTTATTACCAGTCTCCCACGTTACCCCCCCCATCGCTTCTTCTGATATTCTTGCCCTTTCAGCCACGGCAGCCATCGCATCAGATCAGAACGCTTCCGTTCTTTCATGAAAGCCACAAGCAAATCGGTTGGGATTCAGATAAAGATTGGGCACATTTCGGATCAGATCTTGATTAGCAAAGTTCCAGTTGTGGCAACCCCCTTACTCCTAGGACAGCAAGACTGACCCCCTAAAACAAGTTTCCCAGGGCACAGCCAGTGATATGGCCAATGTTCCCTCTAAGCTGAGTTAGGCTCACGCATTGTTGTCTTAGCTCAGGAAGGATGGGTCCAGAGCAAACTAATTCATGAAGTAGCCAAACTGCTCACTCACAACTTTAATGCCAGTAGCTGACAGGGGCCCCGGTCACACAAGCGGAAAAATCCACACTGGAAAGGAGGCATTTTAGAGGCGGAGCTAAAAGAAGTGTGGGAGTGCGATCTTACGGTGCCCTGTGCCTCTGTCCTCAGGCCGTCGGCAGCTGATCACACTAGGGAGGCAACAGCATAGTCCCAGCGAGGCAACATGGCATTACTGTGTTACTGTGCATGCGTGGGTCATGGATGGCTGCTGGATGCCACAGGCTACCGGTGTGTCTCCAATCAGATGCCCACCCATGCCGCGCATCTACCGGAAGCTACTTCCTTTCCCCTAATGCCTTTTAAATCCGCTTCTTCGGCCGACAGTACGGGTTGGAGATGGGTGCCCTACGCTTCCCAGATGTTGTGGTATGATTGCACCCGTTTGATGCACCCTCAATCCATACCTTTTGCGGGGCAAATCCTCCATGTGACCGGGACCAAAGTAGGATTTTTGCTCACAAGACCCCACACCTTAGAGGGAGCACTGGATATGGCAGCCCTGCTTTCAAATCTGATAATGAGGGATGTGGTGGTGGGCTCAGTAGATCAGTGAGTCAGGGAGGTAAACACAATAAAATTCTAAAGGAAGGCTCCCTTGTTGAGAGTTTTGGGAGGCGTTGCGTTACATTAATCCCAGTTCATAACAGAAATCTGCAGCTGGTTCTTGTCTTCAGGCTCCGAGCAAATCTGCACTCGGCGGAACTTTGGCATCATGCTGGGAACTGAACTTTTTGTGGCTCTGGCCCATTGCTAGATTCTCGGTAAACCATTTCGGAATCTAATATTGGGTTTTAGGGCAACTTCTGTAACGTGTAATCAGATATGATGTAATATGCAGCAGCAGCAACAGCAACAACAATAATACATAGCAGCTGTCAAATAAACCTATTTCTGTGTTTATCCCCAAAGAACCCACCAAGTCAGCTGTAGTTCCCCGTGTGGAAAAGAAGGGGATATTAAGGGTATTGGAGAGAATGTTAAGTGTGCTGCAGGACTTTTATAGCAACTTTTTACAGCGATCCAGGAAACTGAGTGGTAAGAGTGTTAGGAGATTGCACTGGAAGCTGCTGTGTTGTAAAAATACCTGAATTGAGACTGATTTTTTTTTCCGGTGGACTCAGCAGAATCCTTGCAGAAACTCAAGAGAATCATTGCAGAGTGCCACCTGGCATTTTGTCCACGAGGGTCCCCTGACACTCAAGGAGGGGGGGGAACCCCCCCACACACACACGAACTCAGCATTCTGGTGGTTCATCAGATCCAACTTTTTAAAATAAGGAGGTCCTTAGAATACAAGAATAGCAGTGCTCTGATGTCTCAGGTCCACTGCTGGACCTCCTGATGGCGGCTGGCATTTTTGGCTACTGTGTGACAGATTGTTGGACTGGATGGGCCACTGGCCTGATCCAACATTGGCTTCTCTTACGTTCTTATGTAACGACCAGTATGTGCTTGTGTGTTAAGGGCCATCAAATCATTTCCAACTTATGGTGACCTTAGGAATTAATGACCTCCAAAAGGTCCTATTGTTGACAGCCTTGCTCAGGTCTTGCAAACTGAGGACTGTGGCCTCCGTTACTGAATCAATTTATCTCTTTTCCAGTGACTCTTGTCTTCTCGTAAGGTGCAACTGGCAGCCCTAACTTCTGGGTGTGAGATACTAGGATACATTGGATGCTGCAGTGAAGAGGGAGGGATAGCAATGTGCTCTTCCCTGTCGTTTAATTCCTGTGTAATGTTGCACCCACCACTGCAGTATAGGGTTACTGTCGTATATGAAGTACAAGAGTCTTCTCTAATAAGAAAATGCAAGAACACTTCTTCATAAGAAGCAGAGAAAAGCACAACCAGGAAGTCTCCAGGTGACAGAGATCAGTTCCCCTGGGGAAAATGGACACTTTGGAAGGTGGACTCTATGGCATTATGCTCCATTGAAGTCTCTCCCCTCTCCCAACCCCGCCCTCCTCAGCCTTCACCCTCAAAATCTCCAGGTGTTTCTCAACGCAAAGCTGGCAACCCTACCTGGAGATCTCCCAAAATTATAGCTGATGTGCAGATGACAGAGATCAATTCCCTTGGAGAAAATGGTTGCTTTGGAAGGTGGGCTCTATGACATCACATGACAGGTCAGCTCCCTCCCCATGCTCCACCCCCAAATCTCCAGGCATGTCCCAACCTGGAGCTGCCAACCCTGGCCATGAAGCTGGTTTGTAAGTAATTCACACCCACTGACCACCTGATCCAGTAAGGTTCACCCATCCTCAGCCTTAATACTTATGGAAGAAGGAAGCGAACAAGAGACAGAATCTTCTGCACTGTTGTTCTGTAGTGTAATTTCGTTCCTTCCTGATGAAGAGAGATTTGGGTGGTCAGCCGTGTTGGTCTGAAGCAGCAGAACAAAGTCTGAGCCCGGTGGCCCCTTGAAGACCAGCAAAGTTTTATTCAAGATATCAGCTTTCGTGTGAAAGAAGTGAAGAAGTGTGCTTTGTTGGTCTTAAAGGTGCCACTGGACTCAGACTTTGTTCGGTTCCTTGCTGTCATCCAATCTGGGCTACAGTCAGCACCACATTTTCAAGGCGTCTTCAAGCGGCCTGCAATTGCTTTCCCTTTCTCACCTTATGACAGGCACTTTGTGAGGTAGGTGAGGGCGAGAGAGTTCTGAGAGTTCTGTGACTGGCCCAAGGCCACTTAGCAGGATTCATCTGGAGAAGTGGGGGATCAAACCAGGTTCTCCAGGTTACAGTGGTTAACCAGGTTTGATTCTCCACTCCTCATCATGAAGCCTGCTGGGTGACCTTGAGCCAGTCACAGTTCTCTCAGAACGCTCTCAGCCCCACCTACCTCACAAGTTGCCTGTTGTGGGGAGAGGAAAGATTCTAAGCTGCTTTGGGACTCCTTGGGATAGAGAAAAAGTGGGATATCAAACTACTACTACTTCGTTTTCTTCTTCTTCCTCTTCCTCCTCCTATTTTGATTCAGTAAAGATCCCCCCACACACACCTGGTTTTCAGTACCATGACTCGGAAAATTACCTCCATCCCACATTGCCTTGGGATATTACTGTCTGTTTAATTTTTAACTTTTGATGGGATCAGTGATCCAGGCTCAGTTCTGTTTTCAGCTTCTGTATGCCCTCAGGGAGGTTACCGAGAGTTTTGTAACCGTTGGGTTTTTTTACTGCCAATGAAGGTATTAAGTCATTTCAGGTGTCGTTTTACATTAGCCATTTTGCTGAGAATAAAACAGGTATCATTAAGTGTGTGGGTGAACCCAGAACGGTTTTTTGTGTGTGTGTGTGTGGGGGGGAGGGTTAACAACATGCCACTTCAAACAAAGAGGCCTAGATGTTTTAATGATGAGATTGCTATCTGGCAAGCCTGCATATAAAACATACATTTTACAATCCTCCGGTCATATCGTTAAAAAAAAAAAGAAAGAAGCCTCTGAAGAGAAATTAAGGTTAATGGGTCAGAAATAAGTCCAAGAATTTTTATGGTTCAGGAATTAGTAAAAAATTTATGTGCCTTAAGAATCTAATGCAGGCAAGCTGCTTGTAGGTCATGGTGTTATGAGTTCTTTTCCAACAGCAGCATGTAATGCAAGAACTGGGAGGAGGGACACTTTCCAGAAGTTCCCAGAAAATGGCCACCTGTTACTTCTAATTTATAGGATTGCCAGCTCTGGGTTGGGAAATACCTGGAGATTTGGGGATGGAGGCCGGGAAGGGCAAGGTTGGAGGAGAGGAGGGATTTCAGTGGGGTATAATGCCATAAAGTCCACCTTCCAAGCAGCCATTTTCTCCAGGGGAATCTAGAGAGCCAGTGGAGTGGAGTGGTTAAGAGTGTGGACTCTAATCTGGGAGATTAGGGCCCGGATCTCACTTGGAAGGGCGTTCTACCAGGCCAAGGCCAGGGCCAAAATGGCTCTGGCTCGAATTAAGGCTAGACGGATTGCCAGGAGATTACGGATTTTCAGGCCGGGGATTGCCAGGAGATTACTATCCACTGAGCGCAATGCTCTTTCGGGGACATACCAGGAGAGACGGTCTCGCAGATATGTTGGTCTCAGACAAGCCATTTTTTGTAGGAAAAGCCCAGCAGGAACTCATTAGCATAACAGGCCACACCCAACAACAGAGACTCATTAGCATATCAGGCCACACCCCCGATAATGCAACTCATTAGCGTATTAGACCACACACCCCATGTTACCAGAAGTGTGGTCATCCAGCCACACCCACCTTTTGCTTCTTATTCTGTTTACCTTGTTTGTTGTCAAAACCCAGGGCTTTTTTTGTAGCAGGAACTCCTTTCCACACACCCCTAATGTAGCCAGTCCTAATATGTTTCTGCTGTTGGGTGTGGCCTATTATGCTAATGAGTTCCTGCTGGGCGTGGCCAACTTGGGAGCCAGCCAGAACTCCGTTCCTGTGTGTTTCTGCCCAAAAATAGCCCTGGTCCCAGACCATGTAGGGCTTTAACAGTTAAAACCAACACCTTGAGAGCCAGCTTGGTGCAGTGCTTAGGAGCACAGACTCTAACCTGGGAGAGCTGGGTTTGATTCTCCACTTCTTCATATGCAGCTGTGACCTTGGGTTAGTCAGCTATTCTCTCAGAGCTGTCTCAGCCACCCCATCTACCTCACAGGGTGTCTGCTGTGGGGAGGGGAGGGGAAAGGAGATTATAAACTGTTCTGAGACTCCTTCGAGTAGTGAAGGGCAGGGTATAAATCCAATCTTTTTTTCTTCTCTTCTTTTCTGTAACCGGGAGACAAGTCATGATTCTGGGAGATCTCCAACCACCAGCTGGAGACTGGCAACCCTACTTTCTAAGCCTCAGAATGTTGTGGCATATGCATGTTTGGAAGCCAGTGGATTCTTCTCTCATAGAGTGCTAGAACTTGGAGACAGAGTCATAAGAACATCAGAAGTGGCTTGGATCAGCAGTGGATAAGACCAGTTGTCCATCTAGTCCAACATCCTGTTTCACCCAGTGGCCAGCCATTGTCCTGGAGAGCCAACAAGCCAGGCATAGAGACCAAGGCCTTCCTTTGATGTTGTCTCCTAGCACAGGTCCTCACTCTGGATGTGGAGATAATTTTCAGGTGGATCGCTATGTTGGACTTCAATAGAAGAGCAAGATATGATTCCAGCACCTTAAAGACCAAAGTATAAGCTTTCGAGAGGTAAAGCTCCCTTTCTCAGATACCATCTCTTTATATTTGACAAAGGGACCTTTGGCTCTCCAAAACTTATCCCCTGGAAAACGTGTTGAGTTTTAAGGGGCTACTGGATTTGAATTTTACTTTGGAAGTGGAGGTTTCCTACAGAGAAGAAGAAGAAGAAGAAGAAGAAGAAGAAGAAGAAGAAGAAGAAGAAGAAGAAGAAGAAGAAGAAGAAGAAGAAGAAGAAGAAGAAGAAGAAGAAGAAGAAGAAGAAGAAGAAGAAGAAGAAGAAGAAGAAGAGATTTAGCCATCATAGTTAGTACCCACTAATGGACCTATCCTCCACGATCTATTTTTAAAGACATCTATGTTTGTGTGGCCATTGCTACATCCACTGGCAATAAATTCCAGTGTTTAATCATTCATTGAGTAAAGTAGACTTCCTTTGGTCCATTCTGAATCTATTCCTTGTCAACTTCATCGGGTGGCCCTGAGGTCTACTATTTTGGGAGGTGTACCCACAACTGAACCATGATAGCTAAATGGACTGTTCAAGATCAGAGATCATATTTTAGTTAGCAAGGTGGGTGGGTGGGTGCAAACAACATCATGCTAGGGTTGCCAGCCTCCAGGTGGAGCCTAGCCATCTCCAGGAATTACAGTTTATCTCCAAACTACAGAGAAAAGTGCCTCTGGATAAAATGGCACCTTTGGAGGGTAGACTCCATGGCATTATGCCCCGCTGAAATCTCTTCCCTCCCAAGGCTCTAACTCCAAATCTCCTGAAATTTTCCAACCCAGAGTTGGTAACCCTATATCATGCCCTGATTAAAAGCTTCCCCGAAGAACCTGACTGGCCTCTCTTGGAGACAGAAATCTAGTCTTTTATCTGGTCCTACAGGGACCAGATGTACATTAGTACACTGCTTCAATTATTTGCCCCTTTTCCCACCTGCAGGGTGGGAAAATCTGCCACTTCTTCCAGGCTTTTCTTTCTAGCTTGGTAGGCTGGATTTCCAAGGAGCAAATAATGCTGGTCTGTACATGTTGCAATCAGTCAGGCCAAATGCAGCATGCCAGCCATGTAGGGTGCTGCCAGGGCCTCAATAAACCTCCTGTTGATGCTCTCTGCCTGGGGACTTCAGAACCAAGGGAGTTGTTAAGCACTTGGCAGGCCAAAACATATGACTGGATGGCTTAATACAGGTTGGGGTGGGTCACTGGTTGTGAAGGTCTGGCCTATGGGATCGCACATAGCTTTCATATGGTGTCATACAGTGCTGTCCTAAGCCCTCCCTTATGTGCCAGGATCAATTCCAGGGCTATATGAATTTTAAAGTTAAACAGTATTCCTGCCCCCTTCCTAGATTTGTGGAGTCTGATGATACTGCTTATCGACCTGGGCTCACCAACCCAAGTTGGCCACCTGCAGATTAAGGGGAGTAAAATAACAATTTTTTTTTAATAACAATTTAAAAAAAGTAAAATAACAGTTTTAACAAATAACAATTTTAAAAAGTAAAATAACAACATGAAACCAGATTGGGGATTCCAAGGACACGATCTCAATTGCAGTAATGTTACACCACTGTCCAAGATACCCAAGGGAAAAAAAATCTCCTGAGTCGTCCTAGCTTTTTGTGTGGAGTTAAAATAAAGATCTGGCTACCTGAAAGGGATAAGGTGGCCACCGGGAGGGGGTGTAGGGTTACCAGCTGCCAGTTGGAAAACTCTTAGGTCGAATCTGCATTTGCATTTTAAAATCATTTTCGTGCTGCATTTGCATTTTAAAATCAGTTTCGTGCTGCTGTGATGCTGTCTTTCTCTATGCTTGGCAGTGACGCAGCAGCATGAAACTGATTTAAAAATGCAAATGCAGATTCGACCACAATCTTTCTCTATGTTTAACGGCGTCACAGCAGCACAAAATTGATTTAAAAATGCAAATGCAGATTCGACCTTAGAGATTTGCGGGTGGAGCCTGGGGAGGACAGGGACCTCAGTGGGGTACAATGCCATTGAGTCCATCCTCCAAAGCATCCCTTTTCTCCGGGGGAACTCATCTCTGTAGTCTGGAGATCCATTGTAACTCCAGGGGATCCCCAGGTCCCACCTGGAGGCTGGCATCTCAACAAAGGGATAATGTGAGTTCAAGCAGGTATGTATGTATCTTTTGCTGGAAGTTCCAGATGCGATGTCCCCTGTGTCAGACCTCCAGACTGAGTGGCAAGAGAGACTAGATAGCTAGAGAGGCACACTGACCTTTCTTCCTGTATCTGCCATTGTCCTCTTTGAAATGCAGATTGTGTTCTCGGGGGATCATTTCACCTTCCTCCTTCCCTCTCACTCGGTTGAAGGCATGCTCTCTACCTGCACGCACCGAGAGAGAGACAGGCGGTCCTCTCTTGGCACCATGAGGCAGGTGGGCCTCTCGCCATCTGCTCCCATCCTTCAGCTAGTAAATTAGTAATCTATCAATCTCTGCTCTTTCCTATCCGAAGTGTACTTTTCAAATAAAGAGAGAAGTATTTCTCTTCTAAACTTGCAGTGTGGCTCTGTGTAGCTTTGTAAGCTGAGTAACCTGGTTAAGTGACACTCCTGCGTTTGTAGCTTTGTTTAAGCATTCTGCTAACTAATGGTGACTGGACTAACCACAACAGTTAACCTTAATATCTTTGTGCAAGAGTGGCAATAAAAAGAGGAGAGAGAAACTGCCCCTGGGGTGTATACAACCATCTGTGGACTTTGTGGAGTAGGTCTTTCCCACTTTCCCCTTCCACCGCAGTCTGCTGAGCCCTGTAAAATTTTGTTCCCGAAGGTCAGACCCTCAGGAACAGCATCAGCAATGGCAAAGTGGGAGTCTTCTATGGGAGGGAATCAGCAGAAACCTCTGCCTCCTCTTTCAAAAACTTAAGAACCATTTAGCCTTTGAAACTCTTAGTTTGGATACATGTGGGCTGAGTTCAGACTGGCAATTTGCCCTGGCAGAGCCCCGTTTCAATGACGCTTTAAAACCGCATTAAAGGGGCCGTTCACACAGGCACATCTGCCTGGTGTTCCCCACCCGTAGGCAAGCCGGGCTGTTCCACTTTCTTCCTGCATTTAAGAGATACCTCACAAAAGCAGTAGCAAATCCCCGAAGAGCGCCTGTGTCCCGCATTTGTCTGCTTCCTGGAAGTATGAACGCTCCACTGATAAGCCGGAAGCAACCCCCGTTGGGCAGAAGGCAGCAGCGTTATGATTGGCCATGCTCCGCTCTACTGCTCAATGCGGTGCCGGCGCTGTGGTGTCCTCCCCCAATCGGCAAAATGCGCTCATGCCCATACACCCACAGCCAAATTAATGGGGAAACGCCGCATACAGTGTGCCTCCGGGGCAGCAATCTGAACACTCCAGCGTGCCTCCTCCCGGTATTCTCCAGCAGCAGCCTAGGCTGTGTAAATGGCTTTTTTGCCACAACTGGCTCCTGGAGCAAATTGCCAGTCTGAACACAGCCGTGGTCAGTACTAAGGGTTGGATCTGAAGCCTGCCAACTCTGTGTTGGGAAATTCCTGGAGATTTGGGGGTAGAGCTTGGAGAGGGCAGGATTTGGGATGGACAGGGACCTCAGGAAGGTATGATGCCATCAGGCAATCCATCTCCCAAGGCAGCCATTTTCTCCAGAGGAGACCACTTGTAATTCTGGGAGATCTCCAGCCCCCACCTGTAGATTAGCAACTTCAGTTGTAGCTGTGATGGAAATCCCTCGACATGCACTGGAATTTTATTAGGCCTTTGCTCAAGACATATATATCCCTGTGTTCTTAAGATTGCCAGAGCACTTACATTTTCTTTTTCTTTTTTCTTTTGCTACAGGGAGCGTTGTGCCTCTAACAACTGTTGTATTTATTTTTCAAGTCGTGCTCCAGAATGCGACGTGGCACACTTTTGGCAAGACTTCCCCATGATTTACAGTAGTTATAAACATTCCAAAGTATACATGTAAGTCAAATGATACAATAATATTATAAAGTTGCAATTCTGGTATAAATGTGTCATCGGTTTGAAAATTCCAAGTTTATCCCCCCCCCCGCCTCCCCACCGGCCCTCAGCTCTTCTGTTAGCGTGTGATGGGGTGGAAGGGAATCCACTCATTATAAAAATAAAAGAAGAAAAGGTCCAAGTTGTGTAATTCGGTACTCCTAGGGTGTGCGTCTCCCCAAAGGAAAATACTGTGTCGCAACGAGCAGAAGGAAACATAAACTGTCTCCTTCGTCTCTTCAAAGCCAAACGTTTCTTTGAGCTTCGCCTTTCTTGTCATGTTCATGGAAAAACGCAGTGAGGGGAAAATCATCAAGTCCTCTTGCAAGAGCGCCGAGCCAAGCCGAGTTCTCAGTTTCACCTAGACACTTGCTTTGGGGCCAATTTTGCCCTCACGCATGAACCCTTTTCAATGGGTTTTTGAAGTCAAGAGGGAGTTCGGGCAAGTGAATAAGACAGTTAGGATTAATTCCTTTCACTGATGCTCTTTTCTAATTTTCATGCACACATTTCAGGAACACCAAGTAGAAATCTTTTATTAGGTATGTGGAGTCACTCAAGACTAGCGGGAAACTGGGATAGCAATTGTTAGGTCCATAGCACAACGGGAAACAGAGACCAATGCTCAAAACTGGACGTGTTTCATACATTTGTGATATTGAGCCTTTGTGAAAAAACCAAGAGGGATTCTCAAGATCACAAAAGAAGCCAAGAAACCAGATTCCTTGCCATGTGTCTCATGCTAGATAAGAACCAAACATTAGTTGCTTCTCCTTCATCCCTTGCTCCTAAATTACCTCAGAAAAATTATGTCATTCTGATCTGCCTAAAATATGTCAAGAATTAATCACTATCCTACCTACTGCTGCTAAATGCGTCATAGCTCAGAATTGGAAAAACTCATCTCTACCAGCTATAGAAAATTGATATTTAAAGATTTGCGAATTTTTCATAATGGGTAACATTGCAGATTCTGTCTCACATTCTGAACCTCATCTTGGTCTTTCTAATGTAACAGAAAAATGGTTTCCCTTTTGGGAATTCATAGCTCAGGATCTGAAGTTGAAAAATTATGATCTGGAACACCAGTACCACTATATCTCTCTCCTCTGAAGTAATGTGGAATAGACGTCCTATAATTGTACTCTTCTATATTGTTTTCTATTTAGCACTAAAGTTATGTTCTTTAGTCTGCCTTCTCCTATAAATGTTTGGTAATAGTTGCATTTATTAAGTATGGTTATTGCTTACAGGTTGTTTAAAGACTGATGTCTTAAGGTACTGTTAGTGAAATATTGTATTACTGCTATAATTGAAATATTGATGTTTTAAATAATGTATGATGTTAAAGACAGAGGTGGCTTCCAAGTCCCGAATTTGCGTTTGTATCATGAAGCTGTATGTATGTCTTGGTTAACTGACTGGGTTAATTTAGAAAATAGAAAGCTTTTGGCCCTTGAGGGCCACAATTGCAGATTTGGCTGGCACGCCTATCTTTGGTATGGGAAAAATAAAGTAGATTCAATGTTTAAGCATCACTATGTAAGAAGAACACTGTTTGAGGCATGGACCAGATACAAGAGCACAATTCCTGATGAAAGGCCTTTGTGGATTGTTCCTGTTACAGTTATTCATCCTTTTTCGAAATATAAAGGTAATGATTGGTTGAAATACCAAGAGTTGCTCCAAAAGGAAGGGAAAGAATATGTTTTAAAACCAAATAATGAACTAGAGTTTGAGTATGGATGGTTACAATATTGTCAAATACGGGATATTTACAAGAAAGATTGTAAAGAGGTTGGTTTTAGAGCTAAGAATGATGAGTTTGAAGATATATGGTTGAAAAAAGAGCGGAAAATAATATCAAAGATGTATAAAACTTTGTTGACAGTCTATACGTTGGATGAAACTGTTAAAGAACAAATGATAAAATGGGCCATAAATATGAACAAAGAAATTTCTATGGAAACATGGGAATTTTTATGGTAAAAAGCCTTTAAAATGTCAACCTGTGTTAATGTAAAAGAAAATTGTTATAAGATGATGTACAGGTGGTATATGACACCAAAAAAGATTGCTAACATTAGCATGGATAAGAACTTGAGTAATAAGTGTTGGAAATGTAAAAAAATAGAGGGTTCTTTTTACCATATGTGGTGGTCATGTGATAAAGCTAAGGTATACTGGTCAAATGTACATTGTGAGATGCAGAAAATAGTAAAAATTCCTATCAGGAAAAGTCCAGAACTTCTTCTCTTAGGTTTGACGATGGAAAAGATTCCACAGGAAAAAAGGACACTATTATGGTATATGATTACATCGGCAAGAATGGCTTTTGCTCAACAATGGAAAACGGAGAAGGTGCCAGATATATATGATTGGTTAAGAAAACTGCTGTTTTTAGCTGAAATGGACAAAATGACAAAAAAACTAAATGGACAAATGGCAGGACTGTATTTAAAAGACTGGGAGGGCCTGAAATTGTATATGGAAACTGAATATAAAATGAAAGGGAAAATGTACAATCTTGATTTGTATTGAGAGTGAATGAGAAATGAAATGAATATTTGATTGTACTGTACCTTGGTTGGAAATTATGTTTGTAAAAGTCAGGCCTTTATATATTTGAAATTAGGTTACCTGGTTTGTCGATTGTTATAATCTGATCAACCCTGATTGCTCCCTGGAAGGCCAGATCCTAAAGCTGAAGCTCAAATACTTTGGCCACCAAATGAGAAGGGAGCATTCACTGGAGAAGACCCTGATGCTGGGAAGGATTGAAGGTCAGAGAAGAAGGGGACGGCAAAGGATGAGATGGTTAGACAGTGTCATCGATGCAACGAACATGAAATTGAGCAAACTTCAGCGGACAGAGGAAGACAGGAGGGCCTGGCGTAATCTGGTCCATGGGGTCGCGAAGAGTCGGACTCGACTGTGCGACTGAACAACAACAAAATAAGTCTAAACTTGATTACCTTTTAATTTTCTTTTTTTTTGTTAATAGCAGTGTTGGAAGCCTATTAGGGGTGGGTGGGGGGATAGGGTAAAAATTTTGTGAAATTGTATTGGTAACGATGTTTAACAACGTTGAAAGTAATCCAATAAAATTTTGTTAAAAAAAAAAAAGAAATATTGATGTTTTGATTCTTATAATTTTTTCAATTTTCAATAAAAATTTAAAAAAAGAAAAAATATACCATGAAAACTTACTAATTATAAACTCATATCTTATTAAAATTACTAAGTACAAGTTACACTACCTTTTTTGGCATATTGATTACTAATACTTACGCAAAAACTGAAGATTCCAATACAACTTTGTAAAGACATTCAAACCAATATCTGGCAACCCGTCATAGTGAAGTGCAAAAAGTGCTATTCCAATATTCAGTTCAATTTCAGAGGAAATGTAAAAATTCCATGCGAATCCATCTGACGGAGGGCCCGCTTGTGAAAAACTCGGTTTCGGGTATCCTCTTTCATTAAAGCCAGTATCGCTTAAGAATTCAGTCATTCAACATTTACTCCATTGGTTTCAAAAAGGACTGGTGCAAGTCTGTTAATGCAAGGCAAATTTATATTGGAACCTTCAGTCTTACTATAGGTATTAGTAACAAAAAAAAAAGGTTGTGTAACTTGTATTTATTAATTATAATAAGATATGGGTTCGTAATTCATTTTCATGGCATAATTTTTTTGGTAGCTCATTTCCGCAATTCCCTGTTTATTCCTTATTTCCTAAATTACCTCAGCAGGGTGGTAGTTCTTGTAGCATGGCTTCTTTCTGTGTCATCCTGGATGCAAAGGAAGCATGATGTCACATAAGTGTGACCCACGTTCCAGAAACAGTGATGTTCGCATAGGAAGGAACTACATTGCTGACATCTCCGATGTGTTCTTTGGACCCCAAAGTTACCAGAATGTCTTAAGAAGGAGCCATACCCCAAGACAGTCCCTAAGTTCACCTTAGGGATGTCCTTTTACATGGCTTGACAAACCCTAGGTGCCAGGTTGCCATAGCACCTGAAAATGTCATTGCTGGTGCGTAGTATTTTCAGTATTAGATTTTGTTGTAGCAAGACAAGACTCAGGAAAGATAACAATAGGAAAAGCTGAAGGCAGTAGGAAAGGAGGAAGATCCAGCAGTAGATGGATCTTCCTCCCCTGCAAGACCAGAGCAAGGCAATGATAGGATATTTTGGAGGTCATTAATTCATAAGGTCACCATAAGTCAGAAACAATTTGATGGCACATAACATGCGCACACACAAGGTGCTTTCATACATGCTAAATAATGCAGTTTATTTTGACCTTTTCAGAGGATGAGTCTTGGTGTGGTGGTTAAGAGTGGCAAACTCTAATCTGGAGAACCGGGTTTGATTCCCCACTCCTCCACATTTAGCTGCTGGATGACCTTGGGTCAGTCACAGTTCTCTCAGAACTGTTCTCTCAAGAGCAGTTGTCTCCAAGCTCTCTCAGTCCCATCTACCTCTGGGTGTCTGTTGTGAGGAGAGGAAGGGAAGGCGGTTGTAAACCACTGAGACTCTGAGTGAAGGGCAGGGTATAAATCCAATCTCCTCCTCTTCCTCCTTTAAAAACTACCCCATAAGGAGACAAATTCATTGCCCAAGAACACCATGCAGCCATTTCACAGAAATTTTTGCTCCATTCCCCAAACCTTCCCTCTGTTCTTTTAGTTCTTTGGAAACCATGTGCTCTTCATCTCTAACCTAGCAATGCACACACACACCCTTCTTTTAAAATTAAACCACCAACAACAGAAATATTCTTTCCATACTTGCTTTCCCAAGATGTCCAATCCCTGGCAATAAATTGGGATTGGTACTAGTACTGCTGGACTGGAAAGATCCTTCAGGTCCTCTCTCAACTCTGCTATTCTATAAATGTGTCTTGAGCAACCATCTCAAGAGGATTTAAGCTAATATGGAAAGTGTTGTCGGTCAGCTGTGCCATGTATGTTTTCAGAACCCTTGGAGGAGGGCTAGTTCTCTAAATAAAGCATGCTGAATTTACTGTTAAATAAATGAGACAGTATGGTGACCCCTGGCTTGGCTTTATTTATATTGCTGATGTTGTGTTTCTCTGCTTTTACCCCCATATGTTTTGAATTGGGAAGACTGCCACCAGCAGTGACTTTATTCCAACAGATTCAGTTCCTAAGACAGCTTGAACGAACTGGTTTAACCAGTTGAATGAAATTTTCAGGAGAGAAGAAAACAAACAAACAGGAGACTCCACGTTGCGCCTTTGGAGACCTTTCCTGTTTGACCAAAGTTGTCCCACTCTGCAGCTTAGATGTTGCCGGTCAGCCGCAGACTTGCTCCGCTCATGCAGCAGAACAAAGTATGAATGGACCAACATTCCGAGGAAGTAAAACACACCCTGTCCCATTTCAGACAGCAGATATGGTGCAGTGGTTAGCCAGTGGGGTGTTGTGGTTAGAATGCTGGACTAGCCTCTGGGAAACCCAGGCATGAATCCCCCCACTCTGCCATGGAAGCTTGCCAGGTGATAGCCTAGTGGGTGGAGCCTAGAGAGGGCAGGGTTTGGGCAGGGGAGGGATCTCAGCAGGGTATAATGCCATAGACTCCACCTTCCAAGTCAGCCATTTTCTCCAGGTGAATTGATCTCTATTGCCTGGAGATCAGCTGTAATCCCAGGAGATCCCCAGCCACCACCCGGAGGCTATACAAACAAATAAACAGAATGATCTGTCACACTGTACAAACCATGCTTGAGGCTACTGTCTTCTTATACAGTTCTACTTGCAACCAAAATTAATAGACATAGCAAATAGTTTTGCCATCGTGCATAAATGACAACTGCACCAGCTGAATAGTGGCCTAATAGTCCTTGAAAGTACAAGTCTCTCTTCAGATTGATGTGGTCAGCGGCTTGTCGTGCAGAGAAGAGTTTGCAGAAGAAAGCATGCAGTAGACAGCATGAGCTCAAGACTAGCTATAGTGCAAACCAAAGGAGTGGTGACGGCACACCTAGGTTGCTTTGCCGTTTCATAGGGCTTCATCAGGCCGCTTTTCTTAGTGATGGAGCTCAACCCAGTTCTGGCAAGATTCAAAATGACACAAAAGTCTACCAGTATGTTCCAAGTAGCTAGAAATCAGGTGTTTGTTAACCACCTGGAGGCTGGCAACCCTACTGGGTGACCTTGAGCCATCTCACTGTCTCAGCCTCAGCTACCTCACAGGGTTGTTCTGAAGGTATCATGGAGGAGAGGAGAACAATGTAAGTCTCCTTGGTTAGGGAGAAAGATAAGAATGTGCGATTGAGTAAGGTGTGCACAAAAAGATTCTTTCCCCTCCGAATCTGGGCCTATTGGAATATCGGTATTTCCCTATATTCCTGAAGCTCAATATCAGTATGGTATTGGGATTTGGGTAGATATTTGGGAAACCTGAATTTATTCGCCTCCATTATACCCTGTGGGGACCGACCCTATAGGGTATAATGGAGAATCGATCTGGGGGTATTTGGGGCTTGGGGGAGCTGTTTTCTGAGGTAGAGGCACAAAATTTGCAGCATAGTTCACTTACCGAGTTGCACTGTGCAGAGTCAAGTCATACCATGGTGGCATTACACCTTCTCCAAGCCATTCTCAAATAAAAGCCAAATAATATTGGCTTTTATTCGGACTCAGCTATATCGGTAGCCAAATCAGATTCTCTAATCTGTGTTCAGTTTAAAATACCCCCAAAATACTGGTAAGGTATTTATTTCGGGTTTTTCCCCACTTGGATAAACTGATTGTACACCCCTACCATTGAGTCACAACCGACTCAGTGCGACCCCATCCATGGAGCGCTCTAGCAAGAGATGAGCAGAGGTGGTTTGCCATTGCCTTCCTCCATGTACCAACCCCAGTATTCCTTGGAGGTCTCCCATCCAAATACTAACTGTCATCAGCCATGCTTAGATCCCAAGGTCTGAGAAGTTCCAGTCTGAAAGACAAGATGTAAATGAAAGAAACAATAATAATGAATGATAATAAATGTACTGCATTCTTAATGCAGCCCTCCTGTAAAAGACCTACCCAAGTCTGGCAGAGCCTTGCCAGCCAGAAAGCAGCAGGCTTTGTCTTAAAGGTACCACATATGTTTCCACTTTGGTGCATAGACCCTGAGACTGGGTCCCTGGCTACCCTCAGAACTGGGGAGCTTGAGGTTTGCTCAGGTCCCCGGCACCTCTGTAAAAACAACAAACCCTGCAGCAGAAAGTATGTTGGAGTGAGCAACTCAGCGTACCTGGACTTTGGGGGGTGCTACAGCACTCTAAATGTGTATAGATGTTATCTCCTTCAATGGGATGCCTCTCTCTTTGTCTTAACCTGGGAGCTGACCTCTGACCCCTCCTTTCTCTGCATGTCCTTTGTTCTTCCCCATTCTGCACATAGCTCCTCATGGAGTCGCGCGTCTCTACAGGTCTCTCCTGTAGAAACAATGCCCTCTTACTTCAATACACGTGATGCTGGACTATCTGGCCACTTGAAATAGGGAAAGCATTCTTCAGATCAGGCATCTCTCTTGTCTCTTTCCAACAGCAACCTGAACATGAACGCAAGTTTTACTTCTGTAATATACATCTTGGGAGATTTATTTATTGCACGCAATATCATGCTTCTATGACTGGGCAAATTCTGCTATATAAACCAAATGTCCCAACAGAGCAAACCAGACAAAGCACTTTCTCTCTGATGTGTTAATTAAGTTCCATCCTACATGCTGTTTCTTGATCTAAGATGTGACTGAATATTGGAAGACTGGCTGGAATGCTGGGAACCAGCTTTTAGATAGGTACCCTGCTTATTTTCTCCCGCAACTCTTAATGAAATATCTGATGTGGCTTCGCCTTTGTTCCTGGGCCTAGAACATGGAAAGTGACTCATCAAGTGGAGAGCTTGGGATCCTTCATTTTTCAGAAGCTGATGAGCTTGACATATGGATGTGGCACCAATAAATGAAAAGTCACACGTCTGTAGAGAACCCATAAAAATCACAAAATATGCTTTGGATGGATTTCTTCCCAAGGAGCAGACTCCCATAACACAGGCCTGCAGAAATTAAAAATGGGGAACTGGGAAATGCATGAGTCAGTTTCAGCTCAGAGGAGATAAGTGTTTTGCTAGTTGGACCACATAAAGGCTATTGTGCTCAGCTCCTGGCAATGCAGTTTGAGAAATGAGTTTATGGAAAATGTTCCAAAGGAGCCTTGTTTCAGGAAGCAAAAATATGGCGTTTTTCCGAAATGGACCCATAGAGAATAGAAGGGAACAGAGGCAATCGGGAAGGGATTTAACCACCCTGCGTTTTAAAAGCACCCCACAGAATCCAAGAACCTATGGAAAGATCTGTCGTAATTGCAGTGTGGGCTAATGTATTTTATGTAGGGTGGATTCAGACAACCATGACATTCGCATGATCGCTGCAGTTACTGCGTAATGAGGCCTCTTCGTGCAGAGACAGGCTACCGGCCGAGGAGGGGAGCTGGCAATCTCACGTGCCCATCCTGCTCCTCCTAGTTCTTTTGTGGAGGTCCTCATCAGCATCAGGCCAGGTTTGATACTTGAGTGGAAGTGTCCAGGGTTGACTGAGGAATCCCAATGTTCCCTCTAAGCTGAGTTAGTGTGAGTTAGCTCACAGTTTTTTAGCCTCCGGCTCACACATTTTTGTCTTAGCTCGGGAAGGATGGCTCCAGAGCAAACTAATTTATGCAGTAGTGAAATCGGTCACTCACAACTTTAATGCCAGTAGCTCACAAAGCAGAATTTTTGCTCACAAGACTCCACACCTTAGAAGGAGCATTCCTGAGGACCTGGGTTAGATTAGGGAGGTGTGCCAGGGGAGGGGGCTGTGCCTTAGTGGAAGAGCCTCTGCTTTGCATGTAGGAGATCCCTGGTCCAATCCCTGGTGTCTTCACTTGGGAGAAGAAGAGGAAGAAAAGGAAGAAGAAGAGGAGGAGGAGATTGGATTTATACCCCGCCCTTCACTTGAAGTCTCAGAGCAGCTTACAAACTCCTTTCCCTTCCCCTCCCCACAACAGACACCCTGCGAGGTAGGTGGGGCCAAGAGAGCTCTGACAGAAACTGCTCTTTCAAGGACAGCTCTGACAGAACTCTGGCTTGCCCAAGGTCATCCAGCAGGTGCAAGTGGAGGAGTGGGGAATCAAACCCAGTTCTCCCAGATCAGAGTCCGCACACTTAACCACTACACCAAACTGGTGGGGAGGTGGGGCCTGGCAGTGGAGGACCCCCCACCTCCACTGGGTGTGTGTGTCTGCCAGTCCTAAGGACCAGGTAGTAGATGAGGTGAAAGACCTCTGCCTGAGACAAAGGACAGCTGCTGCCAGTCCAAGTAGATATTAATGACCTGAATGGAGCCTCATAGGAATTCTGACTCAGCATGGTGGGTGCAGTCACAAAATGGCTGCCACTGGAAGCAGAGACAGCCACAAAATGGCTGCCGCAGCTTACTTTCTGTCGCACAATGAAGATCTTTTAAAATCTGCACAGCCAATTAAATCTCTAATAGCCAACCAGAAGCCTTGCTGGGCAAGAGCCCCACCCACTTTCAAAAAAACACTTGATGAGCACCAGAAAAGGTGTCAACAGGTGCCATGGCACCTGTGGGCACCACGCTGGCAACCCCTGTGCTACATTCTGCCCCTGCCTGTTATTGTTGTTGTTGCTAAAACAGTTAAGATCCCTGGCGGGCAACCAGCATGCAAAGGGAAGATCGGAACCCAAGGATCTATAAGTAGTAGTCACTTGTGTCTCAGCTGCCGGGATCTGTGACTGTATCTTGACCACAGTATTTAAGAGGCCCTACACCAAACTGGTGTAGCGGTTAAGAGCAGTGGACTCTAATCTGGGAGAACTGGGTTTGATTCCCCACTCTTCCACATGCAGCCAACTGGGTGACCTTGGGTCAGTCAGAGTTTTCTCAGAGCTGTTCTCTCAAGAGCAGTTCTCTCAGAGCTCTCTCAACCCCACCTATCTCAAAGGTGTCTGTTGTGGGGAGAGGAAGGGAAGGAGATTGTAATCCGCTCTGAGACTCTTCCCATTGTTATTATTATTATTATTAGTAGTAGTAGTAGTAGTAGTAGTATACCACCAAGGTTATGCAAAGCTAGAGTAATATGACTACCTTCCCAAGGCTCAGCAGCTCTGAACTGCAGCCCCAGACCTTCCTCCTCAATCTCCCCCCTCCCCGATTCAGTTCTGGGAGAAGATGATTAGTGATGAGCTGCAAGGAATTTGCTTGAAGTAAGGGCCTGGGGAGAGGCTATGGATTCCATTCAGGATCGTATCCTGCAGTCTAGCATTCCTTGGGCGAGAAAGTCTAACTTAAATGGATTACCTATTCCCTGTGCTGCTTTTGAAAGCCCTCTCTCATCATCCGTCTCATCTCTGGCATTTTTACACCATTGCGGTTCCTGCTGAAGAGCTATGTGTCGTCCCCATCCCCCCTCCCCTGGTTGTTCTCCCCTAAGCAACAAATGGGGTCAGGGATAAGAAATGCCAACAGCCATCGCTCATCAGCTTATTTTCATAATATGAAAAATTGGTTGTGATTTCCTTCCAAAACCGAGGAGGATAAAGAAAAACGGTCCTGTCAGACAGCAAAAGAACACCCCTGATCGCGCAGCACGGTTTGGGCCTCGGAAAACCGCTGTGTTGGTATTTGAATCTGTATATCTCAAAAGTATTAGAAATATAGTGAATTGTGAGTGATACGCACATTGTGTATACATAGGTTGCTTATGTTGGCTTAACCTTGATATTCCTTTTAACTGCCCCCCCCAAAAAAAGTAGAAAGGTTTATTTTTAAGCAAAAGAACAGTCTTATTGTTTGTAATAATTTCTTCTTCTCCTCCAAGTTTCTCCTCCTTCAGAGTCTTCTTTTCACACCTTTATACTGTAGTGGCTAGATTGTCTGACTCAGGGATGCCAGCCTCCAGGTGGGGCCTGGGCATCCCCCGGAATTACAGCTCATCCCCAGACTGCAGAAATCAGTTCCCCTGGAGAAAATGGATGCTTTGGAGGGGAGACTCTATGGCAGTGTTGCCCCACTGAGGTCCCTGTCCTCCCCAGGCTCCATCCTCAAATCTCCAGGAGTTTACCAGCCTGGATCTGGCAGCCCTAATGGGCCCCTCACCCCCTGCCAGTAGCCAGGGGGGACCTGACCTAGTCAGACAAGAATCTGGTAGGCTCAGATTTGAACCTTGACACAGCCATGGAAACTCACTTGGGACTATCACAGCTCTCTCAGCCTAACCTACCTCACAAGAGTTGCTGTGAGGTTAACATAAAGGAGGGGGAACTATGTTGTAAACTACTTTGGTTCCCCACTGGGGAGAGAAGTGGTGATATAAATAAAGAAGTTGTTGTATACTGAAGTGTGAATCCATGCTATGTAATTCCATGTCAAGCTTCAGTCTGAATGTGGCTCTTCATCTGTTGCATTACCATTGGCTGGTTTCTGCGAAACCATTGTAACTATCCAATCACTGTGTGAAAATGTATCGAAGAGGGAACAGTCCTGATTGGCCTTTATCCCTGTGTTATGATTGGTCTTTCACTTGTTATGGGTGTGGCTTTGACAGCCCGGGACAGTTTAAAAAGGGAGCTGTGCTCCACTTGTTTGTGGTGTGTTCCTGAGTTGGAGTTTGCTGTTAAATAAAGTTGAAATCACTTCTTTGCTGAAATCCTGTTGTTGAGTGGCATACTTAACAGAAATACTCCACTTTTCTCCTAGGGAAGGACTCAGGGCTGCTTACAAAACACCCTTGAAATTGCAGTAATAATTAAAGCATGCTTTATTTTTTTAATTTATTTAAAACATTTATTTGCTGCCTTTGTACCTTATGGAACTCAAGGAGGCTTGCAATAAAAATAGAACCACCACTATAAAATACATAGTAAAGGTAAAATGATTCAAAATGATCTAGATAGGCTGGAACAGTGGGCTGAGACAAATGAAATGAATTTCAACAGAGATACGTGCAAAGTCCTACACTTAGGTACAAAAAAATCAAAGGCACAGATATAGAATGGGAGGGACTTGGCTTGACAGCAGCACATGTGAAAGGGATCTAGGGGTTCTGGTTGATCACAAGCTAAACATGAGCCTGCAGTGCAATGTGGCTGTGAAGAAAGCTAATGCAATCTTAGGATGCATTAACCGAAGCATTGTGTCCAGATCACGGGAGGTGATAGTTCCGCTCTATTCTGCTATGGTCAGGCCTCACCTGGAGTACTGTGTCCAGTTTTGGGCACCACATTTTAGGAAGGATGCTAATTAGCTTGTGTGTGTCCAGAAGAGGGCAACCAGGATGGTAAGAGGGTTGGAATCCAAGTCTTACAAGGAAAGGTTGAAAGAGTTAGAATCATAGAATGTTAGAGTTGGAAGGGATCTTGCAGGTCATCTAGTCCAACTCCCTGCACTCTGCAGGAGCATAGCCAAAAGATAGCCCTACATACCTACAACATACCCGAAAGATGGTCGGCCAGTCTCCACTTGAAAACGTCCAGCAAAGGAGAATCCACCACCTCCCGAGGCAGTCTGTTCCACTGCTCAACCACTCTTACAGTTAGGAAGTTTCTCCTGATATTTAGCTGGTAATGACTCCCTTGTAATTCCCACCCATTAGATCTAGTCTTGCACTCCAGAGCAAGAGAGAATAGATCTGCTCCATCTGTTGTGTCCTGGGATCAGAAGGCAGAGCTGGCGAAATACAGCCAAGCTTCGCTCTCTGAGAACAATAGGGACTAGGTTCCTGAGCTCGCCAGTAGTGAACCAATGGCAGCATTGGCGGGCGATTCAAACCCGCCAATAGGAATATAGGGCCGTCCCCCCTAACTGTATATAGTTGGCCTCCGGCCGTTACTGTGTGTTCTTTGTCTTGTGTGAAGTACAAATAAACGCGTCTTCTCTTATGTCGTCGTCCGAGTCATGAGGCCCGAAACCCAGTACTTTACACCATCTTCTATATGACAGCCCTTCAAATACTTGAAGACTGCAATCATGTCCCCTCAAAACCTTCTCTTTCCCAGGCTAAACGTACCCAACTCTTTCCTCCAAATGCAGCTGCTGGTTTGACCTTGGATCAGTCATGGCTCTCTCAAAGCTGCTCTCTCAAGGGCTCTCTCAACCCCACCTACCTCACAGGGTGTCTGTTGTGGGGAGGAAAAGAGAAAGGAGATTGTAAGCCGTTCTGAGGCTCCTTTGCGTAGTGAAGGGCGGGATATAAATGCAATCTCTTCTTGTTCTTCTCTTCCCTTCTTTCATGAAATATGTGCAAAAAAGAATATCTATTGCTGTTAATTGACTTTCTTAAAGCCAAATGGCTCATTTGTGTGAAATATTTTCCAGAACTTAAAAAAAAATAATACCCAAAGCAACTGCAGGAAGGTGAAATCTGGGGCAAAAGAACCTTCAGAAAGAAGAGCTCTTTAATTCCTCTGCGGCGGGGGGATGTTGTTTCTTTCCTGTCCAAATCTTTCCCCCAGCAGCTTTCCCCCTTCATGGGAAGATATCTTGTCCTCCACAGAGTGAAAAGGATCTTGGGGGGTGGGGGTGGCAATTTTGATAGGGAAAATAGGAAACAGAGAACAGGAAAAGCAGTCCTCCCCCTGTTAGGGTTGCCAACTGCAGTTTGGGGAATCTTGGTGATTTGGGGGTGGAGCCTGGGGAGGGCAGGTTTTGGGAAGGGAAGGGACCTCAGAAGAGTACAGTGCAATAGATCCCACCTTCCAAAGTAGCCATTTTCTCTGAGGGAACTGATCTCTGAAGAGAAGAGAAGATACTGGATTTATATCCTGCCCTCCAGTAGCCAAAGGAGTCTCAGAGTGGCTTACAATCTCCTTTCCCTTCCCCTCCTCACAGCAGATACCCTGTGAGGTAAGTGGGGCTGAGGGAGCTCTCTCGAGAACTGCTCCTGAGAGAACAGCTCCAAGAGAACTTGTGACTGACCCAAGCTCACACCAGCAGCTGCGTGTGGAGGAGTGGGGAATCAAACCTGGTTCTCCCAGATTAGAGTCTGCGCTCCTAAACACTACACCAAACTGGCTCTGTAGGCTGTAATTCCAAGAGATATCCAGGGCCCTCCTGGAGGTTGGCAATTGTACCTCTATTCCGTGATACTCTGCTCAAGGCTGCACAGTCTATAGATGCTTCTGGGAAAAGAGAATAACTGAGATGGGATGTCAGATGATTGACCACCATAGATGACCTAATTAGGGATGCTTGAGACCACCTGCTGGTTTGGCTCTCATCCTGTTCCCCATTCATAAACAGTGACCCAATGTTTCTAGGGTTGCCAACCTCCAGGTGGCACCTGGAGACCTCCCCACTCTTATAACTGATCTCCAGACGACCAAGATCAGTTCCCCTGGAGAAAACAGCTGCTTTGGAAGGTGGACCTCATGGCATTATAACCTGCGGAGGTCCCTCCCCAAAGCTCACCCTCCCTAGGCTCCACCCTCCAAATCTCCAGGTATTTTCCTCAACAGACTGTTCAAACATCCATTGGTGGTTCTTTGGCAGGTTGTTTCAGCTGTTCCGTCCTCACAACGCAGTACAGCACAATCAGCTATTCACCCATGTGGGTACTTAGCCTGATGGTGTTTCCCCCCCCTCCATCGACAGCTGAACTGCACCTCTGCTCTGCAGGCCATTGTTTAAATCAGTCACAAATCATGATACAAAAAATGCTCCCTCTAAGCTATGGAGTCCTGTGAGCAAAAATTCTACTTTGTGAGCTACTGGCATTAAAGTTGTGAGTGAGGGATTTGGCCACTGCATAAATTAGTTTGCTCTGGAGCCCTCCTTCCTGAGCCAAGACAAAAATGTGTGAGCCGGAGGCTAAAAAACTGTGAACTAGCTCACACTAACTCCGCTTAAAGGGAACACTGGTCATAAACAGGGGTCATTTCGTAGAAAAAGAAGTGCAGGAGCTCATTAACATAACTCATTAGCATAACTTATTTGCATATGCCACACCATCTGACATCACTGGGAGTGTGTCAGAAGGCAACACCCACCACTCAGGCTCCACCCCTAGGGACTGTCTTTCCACTCTGGGGGCTGTCATTCCAGTCCCAGAGAAGCCTATCTAGGCCCAGGAGGAATGCTACAAGTGCTGCTTTGTGTTCCTGCTCGGAGTTGGGGGCGGCAGCCTGTGTTTTTAACTGCCGGAGCTCTGCTCCTGCACACTACTGCTCCAAATGACCCCTGGTCACAAATAAGAGCAGCATTTAAAAAAATCATACTGCTTCCTCTAAGCAGGGCTTAGCTATATTAATGACCGCCGGTCTATTTGGATTGGCAGCATCTTCATGCAGGAGCTGGTCAGCAAAAACCCATTCCAGGCATTTGTCACCAAACTGAGTGGACATGGTGACCAACTCACCTCTGGTCACCACAGCCAAACCGGGTGCTTTTACACTTGCTGATTAACGCACTTTCAGCCCGCTTTCAATGCACTCGAACGAGGGTTTGCAAGGAGGATCGGAAGAGAGAATAAGCAAGGCAGAGAATGACGGAGGGACAAGAGGGGCAACATGGAGGCGGAGAATCAAACGAGTAGGAGACCAGGAAGCCATAATATAAATCGCCGTTGAGGCAATTAACCTTTTGAAATGGCCGTAGGGTTGCCAACTTCAGGTTGGGAAATACCTGGAGACTATGAGGGTGGAGCCTGAGGAGGGCGGGGTTTGGGGAGCAGAGCGACTTCAGTGGAATATAATGCCGTAGAGTTCACCTTCCAAAGCTAGGGTTGCCAGGTCCCCTCATTGTGCTGGTGGGGAGATTTGGGGGGAGTTCCAGGGGAAGTGGGGATATTGCATGATGCACTGACATCAACCGTAAGTATCAGTGCATCAGCAACAACACTCTGCTTTTTGGGCAACAAAACTCTGCTTTTTGGGCAAACTCTATAGTAAAAATGGCCTCAGACCATAGTGTTTTTCCCAAAAAGCAAAGTGTCACCCCCCCCCAATGTCACTGATGCACTGACGTCTCTTCCAGGCGATGTCCACATATCACGCAGGGCGTCAGGGGTGGGGGGAATTTCCTCCCACCAGCCAGTTGTTCAGCGGTGGGACAGAGCTCCAGGCCTCACCTGGAAGGCTGGCAACCCTAGGAGAAAGGAGGGAAACAACCTGCATTCCCGGCCTTGTCAATTGGATTGTCAGACCACAGCAAAGAAGCCATTTTCTCCACTGGAGCCAATCTCTGGAGACCAGTTGTAATTCTGAGGGATCTCCAGCCACCACCCAGAGGTTGGCAAACCTAGAGCTGGACCAGGAGGAGGAGAAAATTTGAATGACAGAAAGTCAGATTCTAAGCAAGGCCAAACAGCCACTTTTTCTTGTCTTGGAGGAGAAACAATAATACCACAGGAAACCTGGGTGTTATGTGGGGGGAAAAGGTGCTTGAAAAAGTCTCTTACCAAAAAAAAAAAGAGTCGAAAGCCCCTGGTTTCTCACATAACTAGGAGCGTGCAACATATGAGGCCTACATTTGTAACTGTAACTAGGAGTGAAATTCTTTACACCACCCCAGGGAGATGTGAAAGGCAAGTTCCCTCCACCTCTTTGCCCCAGGATTCTACTATAAGCCATGCCAGCAGTTCCAATATAATTTTTTCCAAGGGTTTTTTTTTTTTAATGATCTGATGTTTGGATTATATTTGTTCTGCTGGTGAGGTGTGAGGTCTGAGGGAAGAAAGCACCAGACACATATGGGGGTCTGTCTGGGACGGGGATGAGAAAGTCTGTTTTCCTGCTTGCTCGGCGACCATCTTGAAGTCACAGTCAGCGGGGCCAGGTCTATAATGAGGTGACCGGAGGCAGTTACCTCAGGTGGCAAACGCCAGTTCTGTCCTAACCCCTCCTTTTGCCTTCCCGGCTGTTGCCCCCACTCCAGAAAATTATTCTCCTCACTTCCTTCAGTCTCTGTAAAAGCAGTGTAGCAAGCCACACATTAACAATTCTCAAATTCTTATAAGATTCCTTCTTGTGAGAGCCCCCCAGCCACCATTGCTAGTTTTCTGCTGCCAAGGCAACCCAAACAATGGCCAAGCACTCCTGAGAGGAAGTAATGTTGCATTCACTGGGAGCAAGAGGGAGGGGAGAATACCCAGAAGTGATGTCACATCCCTGGCATGACATCAGCTTGATGTTCTAGGACCTTTAGAATATATCGCCAACATCATGCTGTTGACATTATTTCTCTTCCCGGTATTCTCCAGAAGTGATGTCATGCCATTGGCACAGTGCCACCCCTACACTTACCCCAGGAGACTGCAAGCCCCATCTAAGGGGCACTGCAGAAGAAGAAGAAGAAGAAGAAGAAGAAGAAGAAGAAGAAGAAGAAGAAGAAGAAGAAGAAGAAGAAGAAGAAGAAGAAGAAGAAGAAGAAGAAGAAGAAGAAGAAGAAGAAGAAGAAGAAGAGATTTGATTTATACCCCACACTTCACTCAGAGAGGCTTACAATCTCCTTTCCCTTCCCCTTCCCTCAACAGACACCCTATGTGGTAGGTGGGGCTGAGAGAGTTCTTTTGAGGACTGCTCTTGAAAGAAGAGCTCTGAGACAATTTGTGTCTGAACTATGGTCACACTAGCAGCTGCGTGTGGAAGAGTGGGGAATCAAACCCAGTTCTCCCAGATTAGAGTCCCCGTTCCTAACCACAACACCAGAAAGCCCTGAAGCTGGGGAAGTTGTCTACCAGGTCACAGCAGGGCGTGGCCTGGATGGGGTCTATTCAGGAGTCAGCCCAGCCAGCTCCCAGTGGCATGCTCAGCAGCAGAAACCAACCTATCCAAGTTCCTATCAGAGATGACCCTTGCACTGAGACCCAAGGGAGCTCTGACAAAGGGGCAGGGAAAGCAGGCAGCACTGACCTTCTGACCTGGTATTTCTGGCCACTGTGTGACAGAGTGTTGGACGGGATGGGCCATTGGCCTGATCCAACATTGGCTTCTCTTATGTTCTTATGTATGCTTCTATGACTGGGCAAACTTTGCTATATTAACCAAGAATCCCAACAAATAGGTATGGCCCATCTCATTCCAACACACTCATCACAAATTATTGAACACTGTCTAATGAGAGGGATTTTTAGAAGCTAATCAGCAGTCCTGGAGCCCCTCTGCATACCAAAAACTTTGGGGGGGGGAATTAGGTTCAGCCATTGGGGAAGTTTGGCCCAACTACTCATTTGGGTTTTATACCGCTGGCTTACAAAAGGGAGTCCATTCAGATGGAATCACATTCAGATGGAATAACATTGGCTAACTGATGCAAGTTAAGTCAGTTGCCCCATTTTTAAAAATATCTTTTCCTTGTCTTTTGAAATACAATTAAGACTAATTTGCATAAGAAAGTATTCTTGGTAACTAACTGTTTTCTCATTGAGAGACTGACAATGAAGCCAGTATGGAGCAGTCTGCAAAGACCCAAAACAAGAAAGATGATTTTATACCAGTCAAAACAGGTATAGATGCAGAACATGTTCCAACAGTATTTATTATCTATCACATTTCTGTTCCAAATCCCAGTGGGGTAGCTCTGTCTGCTGCAGCCAAAATAAAAATGAGCCTTGCAGCACATTAAAGTCTAATGTTTTCCTATCCCATCGTCCTTCAAGGAATTAGCTGCTCAGTCATAGCCTAAGCCTATTGCTTTCAATGGGCTTGCAGTGTTCCCTCTAAGTTGAGTTACTGTGAGCTAGCTCACATTTTTTTAGGCTCCGGCTCACACACTTTTGCCTTAGCTCAGGAAGGATGGCAGCAGCCAAATTACTTGCTCACAACTTTAAAGCCAGTAGCTCACAAAGTAACATTTTTGCTCACAAGACTCCACAGCTTAGAGGGAGCATTGGCTTGGACCAGAGTAACTGTGCATAGGATTGGGATATAGTTAGGATACCTGTCCCATTTCCCCCCTCACAACAACCCTGTATAGTAGACTAGCCGGACAGATTGTGTGTTGCTCAAGATCATTACCAAACAGGGATTTCAAAACCATGTCTCTTTTATCCAAGTCCCAAATGCTACTCTCTAAAATCTATGTTTTAATTGCTCTTCCTGTGTTTGTATATATGTGTTTTAGTTTTTATTTCATTATATTATTATATTATACCATTCTAATGGTTTTATCGTTTTTATCATGTTTTATGTGGGCTTTGCCCCTTGTAAGCTGCCCTGAGCCCCTTGTAAGCCGCCCCAAGCCTGCTTGCAGGGAGGGTGGGGTAGAAATGTCAAAATAAATAAATAACTGTTTTTCTAATGCTCTGTTTTTAATTGTTAGATCTGTTGGTGGCCCTGATTGAACAGAAAGGTGGCATATAAATTTTGTAAATAAGTAAAATAATCTCTACAGAACAGGGGCTCTTGGGGCCAAACTAGGACATTTTCTGCAGGGTCAAGTTTCCCCGTGCTTCCACTGCTTTCCCTCATTTCCACAGATGTTTTCGCAGTCCCAGGCACAAAACTCCAGTTTGTTCCCTGTTGCTCCGCAGCATCAGACTTCCCTTTTTCTGGGAATTCCTGTGCTGTGCTGCAAGAGGGGGCAAACTACGTTTTTGCTCCTGGGAGGGAGAAATCATCTGCAGAAATGAGGGAAAGCCACGGATGAATAGAAGAGCAAGCAGGGGGAAAACTTGACACTGTGGAAAACGTCTTGATGTGACAGTGTTCTTGTGGCTGCCACGAGGACGCTGTTACCATTTTAAAGTGATTTTAAAAGGCTGCAAGGGGATAAGGCCCACAGCACAGTGCTGTCCCCTCTCATGTCTTTTCAAGTGCCAAAATAGCTGTTGGGGGGCATTTTGGCACTTGATAAGGTGCGGTGTGGGGGAGAGACACTTAGTCTGCGATCACATGCACCCTTAGATCCGACATAGGTGCGGATGCCTGATGGATCTAAAGGGAGCGATCGGACAGCAACATCTGGGAAGTGTCCTGCAGTTGTTGGCAACCTGTGCTGCTCTGCCGCAGAAGAGCGGTTAAAAGACGCTATGGAAAGTCCGGTAGTAAATAGGTTCCAATGGGCCACAGATGGACTTTCCCCTGTTTGATCACTCAAGCAGGCTCTTAAGCTGTCGGGATGGTCTGATCAGGCCATCCCGGCTCGGTGCCGATTCCCCCCTTTTGCAGTATGCACATCATTGCATACTCCATAGGGAACCCTCAGTGAGGAGGTGTAATTCCTCATTTATGCACATGGGAAACAAATGGCCAAAAAAACAACTCACCCACAGTTGTGTCTGATCACACAGTGACGGGCTGCACCATACCTACAAAGAGAGGTGTGATCTCGCAGGTAAAGGTTTCCCTTGCTCAAAAGCCAGTCAAATCCAACTCTAGGGATGCGGTGCTCATCTCCGTTTCCAAGCCGAAGAGCCAGCGCTGTCCAAAGATGTTTCCGTGGTCATGTGGCCAGCATGACTAGATGGCAAGGCGCACGGAACACTGTTACCTTCCCACCGAAGCAGTACCTATTTATCTACTTGCAATTTCTTGCTTTCGAACTGCTAGATTGGCAGGAGCTGGGACCAGAGATGGGAGCTCACTCCATCATGCGGCACTCGGGTCTCAAATTGCTGAACCACCAATTTTCCGGTCTGCAGCTCAGCATCTTAACCACTTGAGCCACCGCAACTGTGTGTCAAATTCCTCCAGAGGGAATATCCTCACTTCCCCTCTGCTTCAACTGGTGTGTGTGACTTCAGCCTTAGTCTGCTGCACTGCAGCCCTTGCGCTATTTTAAAATACCTTTAATGGAGAGCCAGTTTGGTGTAGTGGTTAAGTGCGCGGACTCTTATCTGGGAGAACCGGGTTTGATTCCCCACTCCTCCACTTGCACCTGCTGATGTGACCTTGGGTCAGTCACAAGCTCTGGCACAGCTGTTCTCTCAAGGACAGTTTGTGTTAGAGTTCTCTTAGCCCCACCTACCTCACAGGGTGTCTGTTGTGGGGAGAGGAAGGGAAAGGAGTTTGTAAGCCGCTCTGAGACGCCTTTGGGCAGTGAAGGGCAGGGTATAAATCCAAACTCTTCTTCTTCTTCTGGTACCCTGACCTGGATGGCTCAGCCTAGCCTGATCTTGTCAGATTTCAGAAGCTAAGCAGGGCTGGCCCTGGTCAGGATTTGGAAGGGAGACCACCAAGGAATACCAGGGTCATGACATGGAGGCAGGCAGTGGCAAACCACTTCTGAACATCTCTTGCCTTGAAAACCCCACGGGGTCTCCAATTCAGCTGTGATTTGATGGTATGAAGAAGATCCTGGCAGTCACAAGTTGGCCCTAAGGAACATATCAGGAACATGGCAACAGTAACTATGTATACTCTGAGGGTCCTTAAATCAATGGTATAATTGGGACAGTATGAGAAAGAACTATTTGGAGGTCTGGTGGGCTTCGTCAAGTCAAAGCAAATAGGCTCGGGCCTTCTAATAAAAGCACACAACCCGTTGCTTATCAAAAAGACATTTGTTTTTGCTAAAAGGAACTCTCCCCATCCACCCTGCCCACTGTTCACAGAGTGAGCCAAAGGCTTTTCTAAGGAAGCAACAAAACCGATAATCACAACACTCATAATGTACAAGGCTTCAAGTGGGATTAAGTGTACCCTATTGTTGAAAAATAAGCAATTAGATTTAACCACACACACACCCAAACGCGCGCACACACACATATTACAGATACAATATGTTAAAAGTATTCACTGAAGGAACTCTGAGTTTCCACCCGCTGCTGCCATAGCTCCTGATCTTCTTTTTTTATTGGATGCATTGATAAATTTGCATCATTTGTCTGCCCTGAAATGGCATCTCACCTTCATAGGTGAAGGAGTGGTGTGGGAGAGAAGCTGTTTTACACAGCTCGGAACTGGACAGTCTAAATCAGGGGTGTCGAACTCATTTGTTGGGCCAGGCCATGTGTGTCTAAAATGTAATACCAGCTAGCGGAGATATAAAGGACACAAACACAACGGGTTTTTTTACTTAAAATAAAAACATGCTTAAAACATTAGCACTCTTGCAATATTTTGTTTATTGAACAGTGTCTGATAACTGACACCTCTTGCTCTGAATAATTGCATCAGAATGTCTGTGCTGTTGCAATCTTGAGTGTGCTGTTCAGGTGTGTATCCGTAAGCTGCAAACCTATGATGATGCGGCAGCAGCAGCACTGGAAGAAGAAGCAGAAGACAGCCAGTTCAACTGTGGGCCTGGGTAGAAGCCCTCCGGGGGCCTTATCCAGCCCCCGGGCCGCATGTTTGACACCCCAGGTCTAAATCAATCTGTCTGTGGAAGGGGAGCAGGCAAAACCAGTTGGGCTTTATGGAAACTGCAGTGGAAAAAGAACCTGAAAATGCAGACTTCAAGGACTGAGGGAGACATCCACTGATGGTTTAATTTCTGGACGTGACTGCATTTTATGAAATGGGTTAAGCGACAACTAACCTGAACATATAATGGCCAGATTACAGAATAACACTCTTAAATCAGTCTTGTGCACTTCAACCTTCTGTAAAAAATCTGCACCCGGCCAAGCAACATTCTGGACAAAGAAAGCTAAGTTTGGAAAGAGAATAAATTATACAAATTGGGGAAATTTACATACCTTCTCTGGCTTTGCATAACCTCTCTTGGTTTGCTGAATTTATGGAGAGACTTTTAATTTAAAAACTTGTCGAGTGCTTCTACTACGCGCAAAGGATGCCTTCCGAAAACAGTATAGAATATACGAATGGAACAAGGCAATAAAATAAAAAGACAACAAAACACCACAATAAAATAGCAAACATCACCCCCACAGATTCGTCCCACAAATGTCACCCTCCACAAATTCCCACAAACCTTAGAGATGACCAAGCCTGCAGAAAACTTCAATCAACAATGAAACCCACCAGCAAAGAACTCCGCAGCTGAACTCCACCGTTCTTCTGGTTTTGCTAGTTGTAGGGACAGAGAAACATGCAGGCTGTGGAGAAATGCCTTTTTACACACATGGCAATGAACCTCTCTTGCCTGTTACAAATTTTATTCATCATCCTGTCTTAGGGTTGCCAGGCCCCTTTGAGACGCCGGCGAGGGGATGGGGGGGATGCTCCAGGAGCCAGAAGTGTCACCCCCAGAAGTGACAACGCATGCTGTGCCTACATCACCCAGAAGTGATGTAGGGACACCAGGGGTGATGCTCTGATTTTTGGGCAAAACTCTATGGTAAACTTTCCCTCAAACCACAGAGTTTTGCCCCCAAACCAGAGTGCCCTGATGTCACGATGTGCCTACATCACTTCCGGGTGACGTAGGCACGTCGCTCCACATTGCTGTTGGGGGGAATTCCTCCTGCTGGGGGAGGAATTCCAGCTGTTCGGGGTGTCATGACCCCAGCAGATCGCCGCCTTCCGCAGCCACCACCCTGGACTTACGGTCCCTTGAGAAGGCCCAGGGTACCCTCTCAAGCCCATCCAAAATGCCCCTTTTCAAGCCGAGACCCTTAGGCATGATGACCATGCAGAGGACTTTTAAACAAATGGTTTAGTTATACAGTAATGGGGCAAGGAAAACAAGACAAGGTGCTTTAACAAGGTATAACCGTGTTGAAAGGCAAAAAGAACACAAAGCTAACGCAGCTACCTATTACTAGGGGTGTGCAAAAAAAAAAATTCGGCCCGATTCGGATGTGGCCGAATGGGGAGAATCAATGGCTGGCCCGAAGACTCCTGCATGTCAATTTCGGCAGTACCGGGATTGGGGAGTCTTTCCACCAGCCCAATGTCAATTTCAGCCCCATTATATCCTATGGGCCATTGAAGTCAATGGCAAAAACATAGGATATATTCTGGGGGCTGGAGGGGAAGGGGTTTGAGGGAGAGATTCCAAACTTGCAGAGTAGCTGCGGGGGCCTCTCCCCAAGATACTCACCAAGTTTCAAGAACATTGGACCAGGGGGTCCAATTCTACGGGCCCCCAAACAGGTTGCCCCCATCCCCTCCATTGTTCTCTATGTTGGGAATAAAAGTTACTTTTTCCCCATGGTGCTGTTAGTGGCTCTGGGGGGGAGGGGGTTTGAGGGAGAGGCTTCAAATTTTCAGGGTAGCTTCAGGAGCCTCTCCCCACATAAACCCCATGTCCCAAAAATAATTGGACCAGTGGGCCCAATTCTACGGGCACCCAAACAGGTTACCCCCATTACCTCCATTGTTTCCAATGGGGAAACCCAGCCAGCAGCACTTAAGACAGGCAAGCGGGCAGCCACCCAGCAGCCAGACTCTCCCAGAGAATCTCAGGGAAAGTGAACTGTCTTGGGAGGTGCTTGTTTGCCAGGAGAACAAGTGGCATTGTGGCAGTGCAAGCATGCCACAGTGCCACACAGAAACCCCAAAAGACCAACAGAAACAACATTTATACAGGCCCTGCCCTGTATAAATTGATGGTGCAACCGCATTGGACCATTCACACCACACACACATATAAAAAAGAATATTTATAGCACTGGAAAAATGCAGAAAAGGGCAACTACAATGATAAGAGGAGGACACTTTCCCTATGAAGAAAGGTTAAGGTGCTTGGGGATCTTGGCTTTGAGTGACTGAGGGGTGACATGATAAGAGGTTTACAAGGCTATGCATGGGATACAGCAGGTAGAGAAAGAAGTGCTTTTCACCCTTTCTCACAAGACAAGAACTCGTGGGCACTCAATGAAATTGCTGAGCAGTCAGGTTAGAAGTTAGAGCAGATGAAAGGAAGTCCTTCTTCACCCAAACAGTGATTAACACATGGGATTCACTGCCACAGGAAGTGGTGGTGGTGGTGGTGGCTGGCATGAACAGCTTCCAGATGGAATTTGACAAACATATGGAGGCTGGAGCAGAGCAGTGGCCCATCAGTGGCTGGTGTTCAGGAGTTGTTGTTGTTGTTTTTAAAAAAGAAACACTATAAGTGATCCAGTACTATTAAAAGAGGTGAGGCGGTTGCCCCCCCCCAGCACCAGAGCATCACTTGCCACAGAGACCAAGAATTCCTTTTATCTATAGCCACTAGCCGCCAGTGTCTTATTGGCCACGGCAAGAATAACAATAGCTTCACTCTGGAAATTGACCACTTCCCCGACTATTCAGAGTTGGTATGATAAGATATGGGACCAGTTTATTCTTGCTAAAATCACAAATGTCGTCCAATTAGCGAACAGAGGTTCGTCCTCTGTGGCTTCTCTCTTTGAGTCCATTTGGTTTCAGTTACTTCAGTATATGGCAAACAAGAACATACTTCCAACAAACACTTCTTATCTTTCTTGGTTACGCTTCTGACATAAAATGGGATCGTTGAGCTGCTTAGGTCTTCTGTAATGAACAGAGCTAAATATAATCTGAATTAACCTGCTTGCGGCAGGTTTTGTGGGGTTCACTACATTTACTAGAGAGCTGAAAGGTTGAATGTATTAATGCAGATTTGTGTGTTTTCTGAAGTTTGGGTGTATCTTATTTACTGCTTGGCTTTATGGTTGTTTACATTGTTCTTTGTATTTGTTACATTGTTATTTGTATGCATTTTTCAATAAAAAATGGGGGGGAAGAACCTCATATAGGAGAGAAAGAAAGAAAGAAAGAAAGAAAGAAAGAAAGAAAGAAAGAAAGAAAGAAAGAAAGAAAGAAAGAAAGAAAGAAAGAAAGAAAGAAAGAAAGAAAGAAAGAAAGAAAGAAAGAAAGAAAGAAAGAAAGAGAGAGAGAGAGGGAGGGAGGGAAGGAAGGAAGGAAGGAAGGAAGGAAGGAAGGAAGGAAGGAAGGAAGGAAGGAAGGAAAAGTAAATGCTTGGAGGGTTCCAAGCCAAGTATTCTCCTGTTATGGGCCAGTTGTTTCTGAATGGGCACTCCATACAGCCTCCTGGTGTGCACCCTATTCCACTGGAAAGCCAAGCCTGGCACTTTGCTTTTGAGACAGTGATGCTTTGGTAAAGAAACAAGTGGACACCAGAAAACACCTCAGTAGGTGCCGTTTGGAGATCCCTTGGTTAGAGTACCAAACTGGGCTCTGGGAGACCCAGGTTCAAATCCCTGGACTCTGGGCTAGTCGCACTCAGTCTAAACACAGAGAGAAGATAAAATGGTGGCAGGGAGAACAACATAGGCTGCTATGAACGCCTGAGTGGTATAGGCGGGGCGGGGGGAGAGAAAAGTTCTAAATAAATAAATATGACAGGTTAAATATGTGCTCAGGCTCATCAGGACTGGATTTATTTGGAGGCCAGGGCTCAACCCTGGGAATGTGAGATAGCAGTAAAAATGAGACTGAAGTTCTGGCACGACCAAGTAACCATAACCAATCCCCTAAAATCAAGATGTTTCAGAGCGGAATGCCTAGCTTTCTCTACACACAGTGGCCCGATCTGCATCTGGCATTTGCTCCGCTGTCTTACCAAACCCACACTGGAACAGAAATCCCCATCTACATTGCATGCCACTTTCACTTTGATTGAGTCTCGCATTTTATGGCAGTGTCCAGACTGCATGCTGCTTTCACTTCGTTTGATCTCTGGTTTTATTGTGGTTGTCTGCATAGATTTATGGCCATTTTATGGCCATTCGGGGGTGACTCTGCAGTCAGTATGGTGTTGGCCTGGGTTAGTTGAATGTGGTTTTGAACTGCATCTTTTTCTGTTCCAGTGTGGGTTTGGTAAAAATGCTAAATGCAGATTGGCCCAGTGTCGAACCCCCAGTGCCATTTATTTTAGAAATTAAAAGCTGAACCATCTAAATTCACCAAAGGGAATAAGGGAATTTTAATTTGATGAATATTTCAGGTTCATCCTCCCTCCCTCCCTCCCTCCCTCCCTCCCTCCCTCCCTCCCTCCCTCCCTCCCTCCCTCCCTCCCTCCCTCCCTGCGTATGTTTTGTGAGGTCAGGGAAGAGAGGAAAACATGAGTGAATCCGTTTTTTAAAAAAAGCAAACCCAAACCCTGAGCCAAAACACTTTCATATCAAAAGTGTTTAAACCCCCTCCCCCGCCCCGAAGTGTTTAATTTCTTTAAATGAATGGGAGACGCTTGCCAAGATTCAAGAGCAATTAAAACTAATGCGAGATAAGGGCTGCAAGGATGAAACATAATTATATCCTTTAGAAAAGCTTAGGCACTTTTTTTAAATGAAGTGGCCTCAGGGGAGAGTCTGTTTTCCCCCTGCAGAGTTTGGAACTAGCCGCCCCAGTCCTGAGCTGGTTGCCAATAGTTACTTTTCAACAGTCCGCTGGGACACCAGTCTCCAGTGGAATTCCCTGGCAGCGCCATGGAAAGATGCCACCAGACGCTGACAAAATCTTTAGGTTCTCATTTCACAGCTTTGAACTATATTTGCCATAATCTCTTAATAAGGGGTGTTTGAGAGAGAGAGATTTTATGCACTGTGAGCTAAATACTCAGTAGGACGAAGACGTACTCAGTAGGATAAAGACCTACTTTGTTGCTTAGATCCAGAGTCCCTTGTACGCAGTGAGACGTTCACAGAGCTGGATCTCTTAGGGTTGCCAGGTGCCCCCCTGGTCACTGATGGGGGTGGGGGGGCATAGGGTTGCTGGAGCGTGTCCAGAGGAGGGCAACCGGGATGGTGAGGGGGTTGGAATCCAAGTCTTATGAGGAAAGGCTGAAAGAGTTGGGTATGTTTAGCCTGAGAAAGAGAAGGCTTAGAGGAGACATGATTACAGTTTTCAAGTATCTGAAGGGCTGTCATGTAGAAGATGGAGCAGATCTATTCTCTCTTGCTCCGGATTGCAAGACTAGATCTAATGGGTGGAAATTACAAGGGAGCAGGGGTCTTTTCTTAGAAAAACAGCTGCAGGAGCTCATTAGCATATGGTATGCTAATGAGCTATTAGGCTATTAGCATATGCCATACCCCCTGACATTACCAGAAGTGATGTCAGAAGGGGAAGCAAAAGGAGGGGAGGCATCTTCAAAAGCCTCCCCTTCTCTTCCCCAGCTGGTTTGGGTGGGGGAGCTAAGAGAGAAGGGGTTTAAAGTTTAAACTCCTTCTCATGAGAGTTGGGCCACAGAAGGAGGAAAGAGGGAAGGAAAGAGAGAGAGTAGAGAGAAGGAAAGAAGGAAGGAAAGAGAGAAAGAAATAGAAGGAAAGGGGAGGGAAAGAAAGAGTGGGAAGAAGGAGGGAAACAGGGAAAGGAGGAAAAAAGAGAAGAAGGTGGGAAAGAAAGAGAGAAGAGAAGAAAGAGGGAAAGAGGAAAAAGAGAGAAAGAAAGGAGGGAATGAAAGAAATTTGGTGGCAATTCGGCCCCATTATATCCTATGGACCATTGAAGTGAATGGTGAAAACATAGGGTATATTCTCGGGGCTTACTTTTTTCCCACCATAGAGAACAATGGAGGGAATAGGGGCAACCTGTTTAGGGGCCCATAGAATTGGACCCCCTGGTCCAATGTTCTTGAAACTTGGTAGGTATCTTGGGGAGAGGCTTCATCAGCTACCCTGTGAGTTTGGAGCCCCTCCCTCAAACCCCCTCCCCTCCAGCTCCCAGAATATACCCTATGTTTTCACCATTGACTTCAATGGTCCATAGGATATAATGGAGCTGAAATTGACATTCGGCTGCCTGAAAGACTCCCCAGATGCCGGCTGGGGGCGGGGCTTGTCTCCTGAGCTCCCGGAGCTGCGCTCCAGTGTACTCCCCCCCCCAAAAAAAAAGACCCCTGCAAGGAAGTCATTACTGGCTAGATATCAGGAGAAACTTCCTAACTGTAAGAGTGGTTGAGCAGTGGAACAGCCTGCCTCGGGAAGTGGTGGACGCTCCTTCACTGGATGTTTTCAAGCAGAGGCTGGACGACCATCTTTCGGGTATGTTGTAGGTATGTAGGGCTATATTTGGCTATGCTCCTGCAGAGTGCAGGGGGTTGGACTAGATGGCCTGCAAGGTCCCTTCCAACTCTAACATTCTATGATTCTAGATCCAGGCTAGGAAACTCCTGGAGATTTGGGGGTAGAGCCGAGGGAGGACGGGGACCTCAGAGGGGTAAAATGCCATAGAGTCCACCCTCCAAAGCATCCATTTTCTCCAGGGGAACTGGTCTCTGTAGTCTGGAGATGGCCTGTAATTCCAGGGGATCTCCAGGTCCCATCTGGAGGCTGGCATCCCTAGACTGTGTAAAGTACCGTCAAGTTGCAGTTGCGTATGGCGACCCCGTGAAGTTTTCAAGGCACAAGAAATTCAGAGGTGGTTTGCCATTGCCTGTCTCTGCATAGCCACCCTAGAATTCCTTGGTGGTCTCTCCCATCCAAACACTAGCCAGGGCCGACCCTGCTTAGCTTCCAAAAACTGGTGAGATCAGGCTAGCTTGGGGCATCTGGGTCAGGGCAAGCTGGATCTAGCCAGTATATTTTTATGCTGCTGTCCCTCAGGGGCCATACTTTCTTTCTCTCTTCTCCATTTTACCCTCGCAACAACCCTGTAAGATAAGAACATAAGAACATAAGAGAAGCCAATGGCCCATCTAGTCCAACACTCTGTCACACAGTGGCCAAAATATACCAGGTGCCATCAGGAGGTCCAGCAGTGGGGCCAGGACACTAGAAGCCCTCCCACTGCTGCCCCCCCCAGTACCAAGAATAGAGTGTATCACCCGGACCAGACTGAGAGTTCCCATCTATACCCTGTGGCTAATAGCCACTGATGGACTTCTGCTCCATATGTTTATCTAACTCCCTCTTGAAACTGTCCATGCTTGTAGCTGCCACCACCTCCCATGGCAGTGAATTCCATGTGTTAATCACTCTTTGGGTGAAGAAGGACTTCCTTTTATCCGTTCTAACCCGACTGCTCAGCAATTTCATGGAGTGCCCACAAGTTCTTGTATTATGAGAAAGGGAGAAAAGTACTTCTTTCTCAACCTGCTCTATCCCATTCATAATCTTACAAACCTCGATCATGTCATCCCTCAGGCTTGCCTGAGCATGTGTGAGAGGCCCAAGGTGACCCATAGAGTTCCTTCCATGACAGAGTGGAGAACTGTACTCAGATTCCCCCAGAACCTACATTGGCCACTACACCACACTGACTCGTGCACACAGTCTAAAGCACTAATGAGTACCACCCGTCTGTACACTAGTATAAAGAGCTACATATTGACATCAGGAGGGCAGGCAGTACGGATCTTGTGAAGCTTAGCAGAGTTGGTGGTACCTGGATGGGAGACCAGCAAGGAAGACTCTGCAGAGGAAGGCAATGGCAAACCACCTCTGCTTTTCACTTGTCTTGAAAGCCCCTTTTGGGGAGTCCGTTGTGACTCGACAGCCCTTCCGTGTGTGTGTGTATATGTATGTGTGTGTGTAAAAAAAAGGATATGCAAAATGTAAATGATACATATTTAAACATCGTAGCCTATACATGTTGTAAAATGGGATGCATACGCATTCATTACAAAACCATAGCAGAGAACATAATAGAGAACAAAGATATATTGTAAAACAAGCAGACAACATTGGACAGAAATCTGGCACTCTATCCTGTTTTGAAATTTCTTCATCAGAAGAGTACAAAATGGAAGGAAAATGAAATTTCTGTAGAGTGTGATAGATAGATAGATGATAGATAGATAGATAGATAGATAGATAGATAGATAGATAGATAGATAGATAGATAGATAGATAGATGATAGATGATAGATAGATAGATAGATAGATAGATAGATAGATAGATAGATAGATAGATAGATAGATAGATAGATAGATAGATAGATAGATAGATAGATAGATAGATGGATGGATGGATGGATGGATGGATGGATGGATGGATGGATGGATGGATGGATGGATAGATAGATAGATAGATAGATAGATAGATAGATAGATAGATAGATAGATAGATAGATAGATAGATAGATAGATGATAGATAGATAGATAGATAGATAGATAGATAGATAGATAGATAGATAGATAGATAGATAGATAGATAGATAGATGGATGGATGGATGGATGGATGGATGGATGGATGGATGGATGGATGGATGGATGGATGGATAATCTCAAACCTCAAAAACAGTGTACACTATGTATTGCTTACTAGCAGCTTGGATTTTGTGTTCCTCATTATCTTCTTCATCATTATCTTTTTGTGCCAGACCATTTCTGCAGCAGTGAAATTCCCTGCATTGACTTTTTAAAACTGCATTATGTGAAATTTTCTGCAGTAGATTTTCCCTCACCAGGTGCAAACCCGAAGTTTTCTCCTTCTTACCCTGCATTTCCAGAATCCTCCATTTTAGCAAGTTCCGAAAACGCGGGGTGAGAAGGAGAAAACTTTGAGTGAGGAAAAATCTACTACAGAAAATTTCACATAACGTACAGTTTTAAAAATGTCAATGCGGGGAATTTCACTACTGCGGAAATGGTCTCAAGCAGACCTGAAACACAGTCGTGCAACATTTCCCCATGTTGGGGAGCCCTGCTATACATCTTTTCCCTCTGCAGGGGGACAAAAATCAGCTTGGGAAGGAAAGAATTAAAATAGGCCTCCCCCACACACACATTTGCCACTGTTTCTAATTCTCAGCCTTCCAATTCAGTATTCCAGTAAATAAAAAAATCCAGGAGACTCCAGGCATAAGGAATACATCCATTGATCTGATTTTTTTGTTTTTGTGTTGTGGGTTTTTTTGGAATCTCATACCATTTGTGAGGTTGCCAGTTCTGAGTTGGGAAATTCCTGGAGTTTTGGGGACAAAGCCCGGGGAAGGCAGAATTCGGGGAGGTGAGGGAGCTCCACAGGGATGAGAAGCTATAGAATACCCCCTCCAAAGCTGCCATTTTCTCCAGGGGGATCCAATTTCTGTAGTCTGGAGATCAGTTGTAATTCCGGGAGAACTCCATCTCCCACCTGGAGGCTGGCAACCCTACTGAAGACACCAAATTAAACAAGACGTATCGTGATAAGTTCCAAGGAGATTATCAGCCTCACCTCCTTCCATTCTATCCTGGCTATTTTTCTCTCCAAACTTAGCGCAAACACCTTTTATCTCTGCATGAATCCTCAGTTAACAAACGTTTCTGCTGATGTATTCACTTTCCTCTCTGCTAGGGCTTAATTATTCTATTTTTAGTCGACGAGGGCACAACAAGTCTCCCGAGGGATCTGCTTGATCCAGGAAAAGTCTGCACATGCCTCTGGGCGCATGGTGTAAGCAACTTCTTGTGATGTGGCTGAATGTTTGCAGGAGCTTCTAACGACGGCTGCTCCTGGCTGGCAGAGGTGTGTGCTTGGCTACCATTCCATGGAGCCTGCGGACATTTAATGAGAGCGCTTTCAAAGATAGATGTTACCTCCTCCCAACCCCACCTCCCCATTTCCCATAATGATTATTCCTCAGGGCCAAACTATATGATACATACTAACCCAACTCACAGATGTACGTGATGCTGGAGACCTAATGTTCCCAAGCATGCTGCGACCCTATTCCATTTAAGACTGCGATGCAGCTTGAGGAGAAGCGTCAGCCTTCCCTCCCATGCTGTTTTCCTGAGCCAAAACAGCCACTGGAGGGAGATTGTTTGTTCAACTGTGGAGAGCCACAGGCTGCAGACAGTACCGATGCAGCCCCTCAGCAGGGCTGGGTGTGCAACTTTTGTCCCATGTATTGTCTAGTTTTGCCCTCAGAAGCTGCCTGCACAAGAAATGTGAGAACAAGACAAAAGCTTGTGATATTCAGAGTTATGTATAAAGGATTGGAAGCTGGGTTTAAGTTGGGCCAGGTTTAGTCCATGAGACATATCTGGACCCAACAATGAGATGAGTCACTTGGAATTCTGCATCTGGAGCTTCCAGAATTTTTTGAAAGAAGTATCTGGTGCATGAGGGTCTGATTTGGATCGGAACTATAGTGTGGGAGAAGACAAGGGGTTATCCCGCCTTCTTCCATGCTGTTTGCCCAGTCTAAAATGACCCTGGGGAACTGCTGTTTGTCCCATTGGGGCACACATACCATTGATCATATCTGTACTCACACATTTCCCTACAGTGGCAAATAATAACTTGGTAAGGCCATTTCAGGAGCTGTGATGGCTCAAGTGGTTAAGACGCTGAACTGCAGGCTGTGGAAGGTCAGTAGTTCAGCAGTTCGAGACCCGAGAGTGCTGCATGATGGGGTGAGCTCCCGTCTCTAGTTCCAGCTCCTGCCAACCTAGCAGTTCGAAAGCAAGAAATTGCAAGTAGATAAATAGGTACCACTTTGGTGGGAAGGTAACAGCGTTCCGTGCACCTTGGTGTTTAGTAATGCCGGCCATATGACCACGGAAACGTCTTCGGACAGCGCTGGCTCTTCGGCTTTGAAACGGAGATGAGCACCGCAACCCTAGAATCGGATTCGACTGGCTTTCGAGCAAGGGAACCTTTACCTTTACTTTAAGGCCATTTCACGTTGGGAAAATGGCATAAAGAAAAGCTTATTCCTGACTGCCATCTTAATGGGGCCCCTGAACACCCCAATTTTTAGAGAGAGAAAAATCAACACTGTGAAATTCTCATGACAGTATTTTTGGTGTCTTTTTTAGTTTGGCCCTATAGTAAACAAGTATTTTCAAGGATTCTTGTCAGTGAAAACATACGGAGAGAAATCATGCCTTCATTAACCCCATAGGTTTCTCCCTTCCTCCTCCCCTCCACCATGGCTGTTTTTAAATGAAATTAGAAACCATCAAGAGACTCAGCTAAAAAATTCCCACAGCTTGTTCAGTGGTTCCTCGTGGTACAAGATTGTAAGAGCTTATCTTTGTGGACTAATATAAAGAATAGTTATGCATATGTTATCAGGTTGCTGGGTGAGGGCTCTCCCCCTCCCCTTAATGAAGTGAATTTTATACCACGTCACAGATGACCAAGACTTGGAAGCTTGTTATCCATCCATGAATCATGTATGTTGTCAGGGATGGGCAACTAGATTTCAAGGGCACACTGAAATCTATCTTTCAAATATGTGACACACCCGGTGGGTATTGCCAGCAGCCCAGCAATCATTCTCCAGCTGTCAGGACCCAGGTGGTTTAAAGGGTATCCATGTTCATCTGGAGTAGATGAGCTAGATTCAAATCCAGTACCACCTTAGAGACAAGCAAGATTTTGGGGGTATGAGCTATCAAGAGTCAAAGCTCCCGTCATCAGATCTGAGTAAGGGAACCCTTGAAAGCTTATGCCCCAAAAATCTTGTTGCTTTCTAAGGTGCTACTGGGCTCAACACAGGACCCAGAGACTCTATGCTGCCCAGAGAAAGGCTATGATGTGGCCCTGAAGAGCTGTCAGGGGTGTGATGCCGGCTAGCACAGAAAACCCCAGATCTTTCCATTTCACTTTTAAAAATATAAATTTGGAGCCAGTTTGGTGTAGTGGATAGGAGCACGGACTCTAATCTTTGAGAACTGGGTTGGATTCCCCACTCCTCCACATGCAGCTGCTGGTGTAACCTTGAGCCAGTCACAAGTTCTTTCAGAGCTGTTCTCTCAAGGGCAGTTCTCCAAAGAGCTCTCTCAGCCCTGCCTACCTCACAGGGTGTCTGTTGTGGGGAGGGGAAGGGAAGGGGATTGTAAGCCACTCTGAGTGAAGGGCGGGGTAAAAAATCCAATCTCTTCTTCTTCTTCTGAACTGCCATGGCATGATAGCCTGTTAGTTGGACTTGTCCCGTTAAAATTTAAAGGGATGAGATGCTGTCTAACATATTTATTACTTTACAACTGTTGACCCTATAACCTTAACTTGTTATTTAGTGTCACTTTGCATATCTTGATCATCATTGTGTTGCATGTTAATTTGCTGTTCACTCTCTGGCTATAAGTCTGAGCCTTGCCTGCCATTCTAATGTATTTGATAAAGTGTGCATGCACACGAAAGCTCATACCTCGAATAAACCTTTGTTGGCCTTAAAGGTGCCATTGGACTCTAAATTTGTTGTCTAACAGCCTATTTGCCCCCATAAGTTTCTCCGTCCCTCCCCACTTCCTGAAACCAATAAGACTCCCAAAATCCAAGGAGATTTTTTTGTTACTCCTGAAATTTGGGGGAATGTTTGCGTTATTTCAGGTACACCTGAATTGACCCCAAATGGTTAATTTTGAGTCAAATTTTGGCTTGGGTATACCCCAATGCACACACCCTAAACCTGACAACCATTCGGCTGTATACATTATTAGGTTACTTTACATTATATATTGATATAGCTTGAATTAGTCCCCCATTGCACAGGCCCGGACATGACTTCAGCACCCTCTCATGAAATGTCTGAAAATGACCTCTTTGTTCACAAAGGGAAACGGATCTGCAACAAATGGTGGAATATTGTGTAACGGCCTCCTGGTGAATCCCCGTCTGAGTTTTTAGGGCTATGAAAACAAACCCGGAGACGTTGTTCATTCCAGTCTCTGTAGGAACCTGACAGGTGCCATTAGCAATAAGGTCAGCGATGATAAAAGCTGCAGTCTCAATACACTGGAAATAAAACACAAAGTCTAAATATTGTCGGAACTGGACAATCTGCGGGGACATTCTGCTTTGGGTTATGTGGAGCTTATGAAAAGAATACCATAAAAGGCCAGGCCTGAAAATGAGGTGAGATGTCTTGTGGAGAACTGGAGAGGGAAACCCAAGGGGAGGCAGATGTTTGTGCGCTCTCTGCAGAGTTAAAAATCCATGCATGTCCTGTCACAGTTTTTGTTAACAGGGAAAGATTCAGTGGTAAGGCGCATGCATGCATTTCGATGCATTTATTTATTTGCATCTTGCTTTTCTCCCAGCTGGGAGTCAAAGTGGCTTAGAACACTGTTCTCCCCCTCTCCATTTTCTTATTGAGGTTAACTGTTGTGGTTAGTCCAGTGACCATTAGTTAGCAGAGTACTTAAATAAAGCTACAAACACAGCAGCACCACTTTACCAGGTTACTCAGCTTACAAAGCTACACAGAGCCACATTGCAAGTTTAGAAGAGAAATACTCCTTTATTTGAGAAGTACCCTTTGGATAGGAAAGAGTAGAAACATGATAGATTACTAACTTACTAACTAAAGGATGGAAGCAGATGGCGAGAGGCCCATCTGCCTTCATGGTGCCAAGAGAGGACTGCATCTCTCTGTCTTGGTACGTGCAGGAAGAGAGCTTGTCTTCGTCTGAGTGAGAGAGAAGAAGGAAGGGGAAATGGTCCCTCAGAATACAATCGGCATCTCAAAGGGGACAGTAGCAGAAGAGTAAGGACAGGAAGAAAGGTCAGTGTGCCTATGTAGCTATGGCCTCTCTTGTCACTCAGTCTGGAGGTCTGAGACAGGGGACATCTCACCTGGAACTTCCGACATTTCTCACAACCACCACCACCCTGAGATAGGTGAGGCTGAGAGTATGTGACAGGCCTGAGGTCACTCACCAAGCTTCAATGGTAGGTGGGGATTCGAACCCGGGTCCTAGTCGGGCACTGTGTCCACTATACCAAGACCCTGGAGAGCTACTGTCTGTCAGCACAGAAAAAAACAGATTAGTGTATTTATTCACATACTTCATTAATGGCCTGTCTTTGCTCCTGAGACTCAGGACAAACGGCAAAATCTTAAACCATTGCAAAAGAACAATACAATACAATGCAATAAAATCAGGGGAGGGGCTGTGGCTCAGTGTCTGAGCACCTCCTTCGCATGCAGAAAATCCGAGGATCAATCCCTGGCATTTCCAGTTAAAAGAACAAGGCAGTTGGTGATGTGAAAGACCTCCACTTGAGAGGTCTTTCCTGTATTGTGCAGGGGGTTGGACTAGATGACCCTAGAGGTCCCTTCCAGCTCTATGGTTCTATGATTCTGTGACCCTGGTGGTGGTGAGCTCCTACTGGACAGGGTAGATAATACTGCCCTTGATACAACTTGGCTTAGCAGAAGGCCGTTTCCTGTGTTTATGTGGCTTTTCCTCTACGTGGGTAAATCACCGATCTCAATAGTTAAGGGGACCCGCTTCTGAGTTCATGTCTCTGATGTGAGTGTAGGGTTGCCAACCTCTAGGTGGTGACTGGAGATCTCCCGCTACTCCAACTGGTCTCCAGGTGACAGAGATCAGTTCATTTGGAGAAAATGGCTGCTTCGGAAGGTGGACTCTGTGGTATTATGCCCCATTAAAGTCCCTCCCCTCCCCAAACCCCGCCCTCCTCGGGCTCCACCCCAAAACCTCCAGGTATTTCCCAACCTGGAGCTAGCAACCTCTGTGTTAGTGTGTTCAAGCTGCAGCCACTTCAGAGGGCTTCCCCTCCCCAATTAGAATGGATGTTGCAGCTTCCATGATGACAGGAAAGGAGAGAGGTCTCAGCAGGGTTGCCCCATTTCTTTGAAGTCCACACCTCAGTAAATACTTGAGGGGGATAACCGTGAACTGAGGGAACAATGGAAACATTATGGCTGAGAAACTGTAGAAGTTACAAGGTCAAGATTTATGTGCTGTGGAGTAAATAAATATTCCACTCCCATTAATGCTAATGGGAGTTAAGTGGCTAATCCCTTGCACATTCTGCTGAAAATTTACCTCCCTGCCTTTTATAGAACAAATGAATTTATAGCCTCCTTACGCCAGAGTTTAAAGAAAGGCAAAGAGCTCACAACATGATTCTTTACTATACGTTTTTTTATGAGGCCCTTAGAAAGAGGCAGGGCAGACTGTTCTCTGAAATGGAGGAAGAAATTGTAGATCGGCACTGAACTGATTGAAGAAAATAGCTGTGAGATTTGTGGTGGGAAATCAGGCCATCATTCACCGGGCAAGTTTGGGGGTTTGTGGAGAGGGAAAGGGGACTTTGAGGTAGCACAAAAATAGCCCGTCCTTGGTGTTGTATTTGAATCGTTCTAAGGAGCAGCTTGGAACTAGGCTTGAAGAAAAGGGCAATGTTTGTAAAGAGGGAAATTATCCGCGTTATGGACTTGAAGCGCAATGGAGGAGTGGGAGCGAAAACAGCAGAGCCTTCAAGAGACGCAGACCATACATTACCCAGTCTGTCCTCACAATCATAAGGAGTGGAGTGTTAACCCTTTTAAAAAAATAATAACAATAAAATCTGACATCGTTATGGGGTTTGCTAACTTCTTTTTTTTAAAAAACACTCAGCTCCTGAGGTTTCAACAGCAGCTGGACAGAAGAAATTTAGGAGATGAAATTCTACCCACTATTCTTCCACAACTGTTCAAGTGGTGAAGCTGGATTTAGGAACAGAGAGGCTACAGATGACACATCCCAGGGGTCACACAATAAGCTTTCAGATTGTACTGCTTTTCTCTTCCAGATCATGGAGTGAAGGCCTATTTGTGAAAGCCGAGTCTATCAGCCATAATGGCTAATGGAAACCTCGGCCTTCAGAGGGAATAGCCAGATGTCTGAAGGCATCCAGTGTGGGGGTGGGTCTATTTGCTTTCATGACCTTTTGTAGGCTTCCCAGAGATTATGGGAGACTGGATGCTCGACTAGATGGACCCTGGGTTTGATCCAATAGGGTTTTCTTACGTTCTTACCTGGATACACTACCTTAGGCCTTCCCTATTAGAATCATAGAGTGGAAGGGACCTCCAACCCCCAGCACAATGCAGGGAATTCACAAATACTTCCCTCACACACACATCCAGTGACCCCTGTTCCATGCCCAGAAGATGGTAAAAAACCCTCCAGGATCCCCAGCAAACTGGCCTGGAGAAAAATTGCTTCCTGTCCCCAAAGTGGCAATCAGCATTTCCCTGAGCGTGTAAGAAAGGGCCACAAGAACTAAGCACTGATGCAACCCTCCCTGCCTTCCCTCTTGTGATCTGCCAAACCAATGCATGGACCTATATGAAGCTGCTTTGCATTTAGTCTGAATGATGGTCCATCTGGCCTAATAACATCTACTTTGTCAAAAAAGGAAAGACTACTTTGCACAGTGAGTAGCTGGGCTCATGGAACTCACTGCTACAATATTTGGTAATGACCACCCTCTTTTTTGCCATCAAGCTGTAGCTGACTGTTGGTGACCCTGTAGGATTTTCAAGGCAAGAGACATTCAGAGGTGGTTTGCCGTTGCCTGCCTCTGTGTCACAATCCTGGTATTCCTTGGAGATCTCCCATCCAAATACTAGCCAGGGGCCGACCCTGCTTAGCTTCCAAGATCTGATGATATTGGGCTGGCCTTTGCTATCCAGGTCAAGGCAACCACTGGTTTACATGACTGTAAAAGGCAGATCTATGGCACATATGTCTGTGGTTGGCTATGAGCCATGATAGTAAAATAGGGGCTTCTAGGATCGGAGACAGACTGCCTTCAGTTATCAGATACTGGAGAACAGTAGGGAAAGGAGGAGGAGGAGGAGGAGGAGGAGGAGGAGGAGGAGGAGGAGGAGGAGGAGGAGAAGAAGAAGAAGAAGAAGAAGAAGAAGAAGAAGAAGAAGAAGAAGAAGAAGAAGAAGAAGAAGAAGAAGAAGAAGAAGAAGAAGAAGAAGAAGAAGAAGAAGAAGAAGAATTGGATTTATACCGAGCCCTTCACTTGGAGTCTCAGAGCGGCTTCTTTCCTTCCTCTCCCCACAACACACACCCTGTGAGGCAGGTCGGGCTGAGAGAGAACTTTTGAGAACTGCTCTTGAGAGAACAGCTCTGAGAGAACTGTGACTGACCCAAGGTCACCTAGCTGACTTCATGTGAAGGAGTGGGGAATCAAATCCGGTTCTCCAGATTAGAGTCTGCTGCTCTTCGCCACTACACCAGACTGGGTAAGGACTGTTGTCTGTGTGTCCTGCTGGAGGGCTTCCCTGTGGCAGCTGACTGACCACTGCTGAAAAGGGAAGGAACCGTGGCTCAGTGGTAGAGCATCTGCTTGGGATGCAGAAGGTTCCAGGTTCAGTTCCCAGCATTTCCCGTTAAAAGGACCAGTCATGAAAGTGATGGGAAAGATTTCAGCCTGAGATCCTGGAAAGCCGCTGCCAGTTTGACTAGACGATACTGACCTAGATGGACCAATGGTCTGATTCGGTATAAGGCAGATTCATGTGCCCCTGTGTCCAAAACAGGCTGATCAAAATGGACCACTGGTCTGACACAGCAGGACTAGCTTGCTCTTATGACTGCCAGGCCAGCAGCTCACCTGAGCCTTCCTCTTTCTCCTGGTAAGCCCCCCCCCCCAATGGCCAGCTGATTGACAACTGGGGGTAGGGCCTGGCAGCGGGGGATCCCCCCAGGGGTCTGGTAACCCTAGGCATCCCCCTCCCTACAGCTGACTGTCCTCCCCACTGCTTGAGTTTCAGACAGCACAGGGGATCAGTGGTGCTTCCACTTCAGCTGCCTGCAGGGTGGGGGGGTGGCTCCCAGTGTGTGGCCCCACGCAGTGCGTGTTCCAGGGCCACTGCCCCATATGCCCCGGGGCGAAGACCACCCCTGCCGATATGTGCAAAAAAAATGACCTGGAAAGAATATTTAGGATTGCCAACACCTGAATTCTTGTGCTTTTCATGGGTCTTGAAGGATGGTCCTGCGCCTCCCATATGTTCAATAGGTGCCTTTTTTTTCCTTGAGTGCAGCCTGCAGCTGCTGGATTTCTCTCTCTTCCCCTCCAGAAGGCATAGCTGCCACTTCTAAAAGTTGGTGTTGGCAATCCAAGGAATGTTACAGGCGCACATTGGCTGCCCCCTTGATTTGCTGCTTCCCACTGATGTAGAAAGAATAATGTTCTCTTAAAAAAAAAAAAAGGAGAAAGGGAAAGCGGGGGAGGGGAGGGGGGAGAGAAAGAAAGGAGATGTTGAATAAGCTGCCATTGCCTATTTGAGACGTTATTTACTGTCTGGTAACCCCATTTTATAGCCACCCTGCATTTCACTCTCAAACCCTCAGAGTGACACGCATGCTGTATTTCAGTCATTATCTGATATTAGAAGCTTTTGCTGGAGTTTCCAGGCGCCTTTTGGAAGCTGCCAAGGAATTCAGCGCGACAGAGCTTGGAACTTTATGGCTTCCCGCACCCCTCCTTCCCACAGCCCTGGACTGAAAATGAAAGAAGAGAATATAAATGTGCTTAAAGATCCGGTTCCGAACCGATAGGCTGCCGGCCATGAAAGGAACAGACTTCGCCACAGCTTTATGACGTTTTGACGAATTTGGCTTGGAGCCACTGGTGAACATAAGATCATCACCTGAAGGTCTTCTGCCCATTCTCCTTAAACCTCTACTGTGGTTGGGAGACAGGACATGTCTTCAGGTTTCTTAAAATGAGATTCAGAGGATTGCCGTATTGGTTTGAAGTAGAAGAGCTCAATTTGAGTCCGGTAGCATTTTAGGGACCAACAAGATTTGGGGGGTATAACCTTTCAGGAATCAAGAGAGGTATCTGACAAAAGAAGCTTTGACTCTCGAAACCTCATACTCCCCAAAATTGTGATGATCTATAAGGTGCTACTGGACTCAAATTGAGCTGTCTTCAGGTCAGAGTTGCTTTCAGCCTCTGATCTCCAGGAAGTGCTGGGACTCAGAAGCTCTTTAGATCGGAGATGGGCAAATTATTGCCCCGGGAGCCACATCTGTGCCCAGGCACTTTTCTTCTGGCCCTCAAGCTGCTTAACAATTTCTCTAGAGCATCAAGTCAATGATCCCCCAAACTGATTAAGCAGCTTGACAGCCTTTAAGGGCCATCAAGAGTGCCCTGTGGAGAGAAAGGACCACATTTGTAACTCTGCCTTCAACAGGCAGCGGCATTCAAAGGTCCCCCAGCACTGCCAGCTCATGTTCAGACTGCGGTGCTGGGCTGCAGTCTGGCCCTGTCTCCTCACAGAACCACCGAGTTGGAAGGGGCCATCCAGGCCATCTAGTCCAACCCCCTGCTCAGTGCAGGATCAGCCTACAGTATCCCTGACCAGGGCATGTCCAGACGCTGCTTAAAGACTGCCAGTGTTCCTTCAGTAGGGCTTGCCCTGGAGGAAGAACCTCAGAAGAGAGCAGGGGGAGGGGTGTTACAGCATCCCGCCCTTTCAGTAACCACTCCCTGGTTGCCTTAGGTGAGGTTATCCCTTAGGCTCTTCCAGGGACAGCTGCAACTTTTAAAGGTCTGCCTGGGGGGTGGGATAACTCTGGCCTGGTCAGGTCCCTCCTGGCAACCGGTGGGGGAAGGGGGAGACTTACTGGGAGCAGCAGAGAGGTCCATCTGATGAGCAGCGATGTGTCTACGTCACCGCCCATGTGACTCAGAAATGATGTCATCACGGCCGGGGCAATACTCTGGTATTTGGGCAAAAACTCTATGGTAAATTTGGCTTCTACCACAGAGTTTTTGCCCAAATACCAGAGCGTTGCCCTGACGTCCTGGATGTGATGACACCACTTCCCTGTCATGTAGGCAGTGACGCAAACATGTTAGTGCATACTGGATGGATCTCCCTCTTTTTCAGGGTAAGTTCCCCCTGTCAGCCAACTGATCAGCAGTGGGGAGTTGGGGCCTGTCAACGGGGGAACCCCACCTGCAGTGTGTGTGTGTGTGTGTGTGTGTCTGGCAACTCTAGTCCAGCCTCACCTACTCCCTTTATCCCAAGGGATGGACTTATGGGAGTGGCGGGTCCTACGCCCAATGAGGAGCTGCCAGCCTGAGATCCCATTTCCCCTGCTCCAAACCCCAGGAAGCCTCATAGGGCTTCTCCTCTGGCCCCTGCTGGCCTAAGGAGGTCACTGTGGCCTGTTCTTCACCCTGCCCTTCCAAAGAAGCCTTCCAGTGTGAGAGCGGTTAAGAGCGGCAGACTCTTCTCTGGAGAACCGGGTTTGATTCCCCACTCCTCCACATGAAGCCAGCTGGGAGACCTTGGGTCAGTCACAGCTCTTCCACTCGGCCCCGCCTACCTGACAGGGTGTCTGCTGTGGGGAGAGGAAGGGAAGGGGATTGTAAGCTGCTCTGAGATTCCTTTGGGTAGTGAAAAGTGGGGTATAAATCCAATCTCCTCCTCCTCCTCCTTCCTGGCTCCTTCATCAGATGAGGAGCAGGCCATTGCCTGTGATGGGTTCTGCTGCTCCTCTGCCACCCTTGTGGCCTGGTGCCTCGGCTGCTGGCCCTTGGGGGGGTTGGCTGCTCGCTGTCCCCCAGCCTGCCCAGCATCTCTGGGCATCATGGGAAGCTGTTCCTGGGGCATCAGGTTGCGATTCTGTGGTGGTCCCTGGAGGTTTCCCTCTCCTCTGAGCTAAATGAGGGGATGGGAGGTCTGACCCCAGACACCAGGGCTATTTTTGGGCAGGAACACACAGGAACAGAGTTCTGGCTGGCTCCCAAGCTGGCCACACCCAGCAGGAACTCATTAGCATAATAGGCCACACCTAGCAGCAGAAACTCATTACGACTGGCCACATTAGGGGTGTGTGGCCTAACATGCAAAGGAGTTCCTGCTACAAAAAAAGTCCTGGGTTGACAACAAACAAGATAAACAGAATAAGAAGGAAAAGGTGGGTGTTGCTGGATGACCACACTTCTGGCAACATGGGGGGGTGGCCTAATATGCTAATGAGTTTCTGCTGTTGGGTGTGGCCTATTATGCTAATGAGTTCATGCTGGGCTTTTTCTACAAAAGAAGAAGAAGAAGAAGAAGAAGAGTTTGGATTTATACCCCGCCCCTCACTGCCCAAAGGCGTCTCAGAGCGGCTTACAAACTCCTTTCCCTTCCCCTCCCCACAACAGACACCCTGTGAGGTAGGTGGGGCTGAGAGAACTTCTGACAAACTGTCCTTAGAGAACAGCTGTGCCAGAGCTTGCGACTGACCCAAGGTCATCCAGCAGTTGCAAGTGGAGGAGCGGGGAATCAAACCCGGTTCTCCCAGATAAGAGTCCGCGCACTTAACCACTACACCAAACTGGCTCTGCCAGACACTCACCTGAATGGGAACACCAGAAACAGGAAGACCTAGGGTTGCCAACCTTCATGTGGGGGCTGGAGATCTTCTGGGATTACAACTGATCTCCAGGCAACAGAGATCAGTTCACCTGGAGAAAATGGCCGCTTTGGGAGTTGCTCTCTATGGCATTACACCCCACTGAAGTCCCTCCCCTCCCCAAACCCCACCCTCTTCAGGCTCCAGCCCCCAAATCTCCAGGTATTTCCCAACCTGGAGCTGGCAACCCTAGGAAGAAGCTTCAACAATGGGCAAGGATCCAGAAGGATTCCTTCAGGCCAAACACAAACCGTTCCTGGACTATCACCTGCCTGTTTTGCAAGTGGGAATTGCCAAAAATCTCCCTACAAGTTGGGGAGAAGTCTAGCTTACTGTCTTCCTGACGTGCTAGCTTTCTATATGTGGGGATCTGGGTGGGGGGGACGTACTCAGCCAATCCCCGCTCTCAATCTGAAATGATAACAGTCCAGGGACAATCTGACCATATGATGAGTTGTTTGTCTGGAGAGTCTGAAAGCTGAAGGAGTTATGTGCCTGAAATCCCCACTGTTGAATTTGGCCATGAATATCAGCTGGGGGAGGCATATCTTCCTCCATGCTATTTTCCCAGCCTGACTTACACATCCCAGGGAGCTTGAAGTTCTGATAGAGTGGGGAAAAGACATGCACAATGACTGCCTTTTCCCCATTCTGGAACAGCTATTTCTGATTTGGGAAAGAGCACCTCACCAAACCCAGCATCATAGCCTTGATTCCTTTTTTGGCTGCTTTTGAAGGACAAATTCTATGAGTCCAAGTAGGGTTGCCAGGTTCCCCTTAGCCATTGGTGAGGGATGGGGAGGTAAGGGTTGCCAGATCCAGGCTGGGAAACTCCTGGAGACTTGACGATGAAGCCTGGGGAGAACAGAGACCTCAGCGGGGTACCATGCCATAGAGTCCACCCTCCGAAGCATCCATTTCCTCCAGGGGAACTGATCTCTGCAGTCTGGAGATGTGCTGTAATTCCAGGATATCCCCAGGTCCTACCTGGAGGCTGGCATCCCTAAATCTAGGGCATGCTGAGGAGCAGAGACTGAAGGAGACTATGGCTCAGTGGAAGAGCTTCTGTTCTGGATGTTAAAAGTCCCGGGTTCAGTCCCTGGTATCTGCAGTTAAAAGGACTTGGCAGCAGGTAAACTGGGAGCCAGTTTGGTGTAGTGGTTAAGTACATGGACTCTAATCTGGGAGAACTGGGTTTGATTCCCCACTCCTCCACTCGCACCTGCTGGATGACCTTGGGCAAGCCATAGTTCTGTCAGAGCTGTTCTCTCAAGGGCAGTTCTCAAAAGAGCCTCTCTCAGCCCCACCTACCTCACAGGGTGTCTGTTGTGGGGAGGGGAAGGGAAAGGAGTTTGTAAGCCACTCTGAGACTCCAAGTGAAAGCCATGGTATAAATCCAATCTCCTCCTCTGCTTGAGAACTTGGAGAGCGGCTGCCAGTCTGAGTAGACAATACTGGGTGGACTGAGGGTCTGATTCAGTATAAGGCAGCTTCCTGTGTGAGACAGTGAGCAAAGTGAACTTTGGCCAGCCCATCTTGCGACTACAGTCAAGATAACCCAGCCTGGCATCTTGTCCCAGACCTTGCCCTGCTCTTAACAGGGATATTAACAACTGCTACAATGGGGGGGGCACTGTATGTCTATCCACATTTAACTGGGATTCATCCCCAGTGAACTCAGAGGGTCCGATTTCCAATTAAGCATGCACAGGTTTGGTCTGCAAGACAGTCACAACGCTGTAAGGCCAAATATGGCTGTCCCACTAAAATGTACTAAGGCCGGAGACTCCACATGATGGACAGTTCTCATTTATTGGATTACATTCCACAATACAAGACAAACTAGCCAATCCGTGACCGGTTTATATGCAAAGCCCACACCACACCCACACACACCCATTACCCATGATAGGTTCTATTTACAAGTCAATGTTTCCTATAGGTCTATTCTAGGATCTGGGCGGCCCCATTGGTGCACCCTAAGATCCAAGGGAGCTATTGTCTTCAGATCAAAGGTCGACTGTTTGTTTGACCACATGGATAGAGTCACGCTTCTGCGGCCATCTTCTTTTACCTGAGTAAATAACACCCACCATGTGCTGAATGCCAACAAGAATTCCCTTTTCAAGTCTGGGTACACCCTGAACAATTCTTTTGTGGCTGAGAGGCCCCAAGAAGACATAAAACAAATATTTAACTTGACCTAAAGAAGGTCCAAGTTTGGCAAAAGTGTAGAAACATCCCATCAGGTTGACGGGCAGGTGGAGAAAGAAATTGCTTTGCTATAAAAGAGATAGTTGGCTGGACTGGTATATTCGTGCTGGCCCTGCATGACTTAAGATCACAACGGCGTAGAGTGCTTTCGCATTCTCTGCCTCTCCTCGGGGAGAATACCTTGTCTTTTTAAAGTCATTTTCACTGTTGCCGGTCATTTTTTTTTCATTCTTTATACCCAGGCTGCTGGCCAAGGTCAATGTTTTGTGTTGTTTTAAAAACTTAAAAGTATATCACTGTGGGAAACTTCAAATGTACAGATTACTTCACAAAACCATTTTTAGGCAAAGAAAGAGAGCTGTGATAATACACAATGTTATTTTACATTTCCCCCCTTCATATTCTTTGTCCACGTTAAGAAGCACTTTCAAAGCCCTTTTCCTCTTTGCACAAAGCGATACGATGTTCGCCGACTCTTGTCTACGCTGGATTCCACCAGGTCAGAGATAGTAAGAAGCCGAGCCTGAACTCTAATCTTTGTCGCTGGAAAATAATGTTTGAAGTGTAGGCATAACATTATGAAAACATTGTCGGATGCCTTGATAGTAACTGTTACTGCCAGAACTGTAACACCGGATCCAAACTGTACAGAAAAGCATCTGGCAGTCTTTCGCTGGAAACAGAAACCTGGGCTAGACAGAGTCTTGGCCAGTCCAGGAAGGCTGTTCATATGTTCTTACGGAAAAACAGAAAAAATGACAATACTGAAGGAGACACACGCTTTGGCTAGAGACAGATAATAGCACTCTCCCCCTCCCAGTCAACTAAAAGCAGCCTAAAAGAGGCTTGCAGAGTATACCCTCTTCTCATTTTTACCTTGGGCAAACAGGTTTTGCTCCAGTTTATTTAGTTTCAACAACTTGTTTGACCAGAAGTGAGAGTGAGTCAAAACGCCACACATATTTACAGTGTGGGAAGCGATGCCTCTCCTTCATTTCTGTCTTCCTTAAAAACTGTTGCTGGTCTCTAGCTTTTCAGTCCTCTGACGGTGGAACTATATGTTACGCACAAATGCAGGTAATAAAATTGCCATAGCTGGATTTTAGTCTACCATGTACCTATATATTTCCACAATGAAAAGGGCTAGAGACTTCGTTAAAAAAAAATTAAAACTGGGAATTCAGAGGAACTAGTGGGATCGGGGAAATAGATTGGTCCATCGCTATAACTTTTTGGCACTACAGCAATCTAGCAAATAGTGCTTTTCCTAAAAGAAAGGAAAGGAAAGGAAAAAGCTCTCTGGTGAGTAGGGAGAGAAATGGCAGCTCTGGGGGTGGGGGCTGAAGAAAGGGGGATGCAGGAAGAAATGATATGTAGACATCAAGTGCCACAGTTGGTGCCTCTGCAGTCGCAGTGGCAAGGAGAGCTGCCCGAAGAATTGTCACCAATGTGGAAACAGCCTGAATACTGTAATTATTTATTTGACCACCCCATTCTATGCACTACCCACAGCCTGTTTTAAACTTCTTGTGAAAGACAGAAGCTTTCAAATACATATTAAACAACAACAACAACAACAACAAAGGATATATAAGGTATACCTCTACTGAAGAAGAAGAGAAGAGATTGGATTTATACCCCGCCCTTTACTGCGCAAAGGTGTCTCAGAGTGGCTTACAAACTCCTTTCCCTTCCCCTCCCCACAACAGACACCCTGTGAGGTAGGTGAGGCTGAGAGAACATAAGAACATAAGAGAAGCCAATGTTGGATCAGGCCAATGGCCCATCTAGTCCAACACTCTGTCACACAGCGGCCAAAATATACCAGGTGCTATCAGGAGGTCCAGCAGGGGGGCCAGGACACTAGAAGCCCTCCCACTGCTGCCCCCTCCAGCACCAAGAATAGAGTGCATCACCTGCCCCAGACTGAGAGTTCCCATCTATACCCTGTGGCTAATAGCCACTGATGGACCTCTGCTCCATATGTTTATCTAATTCCCTCTTGAAATTCTCCATGCTTGTAGCTGCCACCACCTCCTGTGGCAGTGAATTCCATGTGTTAATCACTCTTTGGGTGAAGAAGTATTTCCTTTTATCTGTTCTAACCCGACTGCTCATGAGCTTCTGACAGAAACTGTCCTTGAGAGAACAGCTGTGCCAGAGCTTGTGACTGACCCAAGGTCACATCAGCAGCTGCATGTGGAGGAGTGGGGGATCAAACCCAGTTCTCCCAGATAAGAGTCCGCTCACTTAACCACTACACCAAACTGGCTAATCCTGCAGTTATTAGCTATCGTAATTTCGAGGCAACACTGGGAACTGCGTCTTTGTGGTCAAACAGGTTTGGGTTCTCTAAAAAATAATTCTGAAGACATTTTCCAAACTACAGTTTCCCGAGTTTGGGGTGGGGGCAGAAGCCATGATAATTAAACTAGTACAAACTTGAAATGAATTATAAGCTAGATGTGCTCATTGAGAGCTATCCTTGATGCATACATGGTCTGCTGTTTGGTCCAGAGATCCACAAAGCATGAATATCTTTCAAAGCATAGGTAAGACATGTTCATTCAGGGCTAATTCACAAGTTACAAACCCTGTGTGTAGCCATCAGTACTTGTAACTTTCCCCCACTGGCAAACAGCGACTTCCCCAGGCCTGTTGCAGTTTGGAAAAATGGTAGTGGTGGTGGGAGTTGAAGTCCCTTCTTTTTATGCACTACAGACCCAATCCATAATGAACACATACATGCCTGAAAATTAGATTATCAGTGGGAATTCCTAGAGCATTGTCTAGGGGGACAGGTTAGCGGTGCATAGAGTGCTATGTCACTTCTAGTAAAAACCCAGATGTGACATAGGGTAGCTCTATGAATCACTGGGAACTCTATGGTAACCATCTGTAAGTGACATAGGGTCGCTCTAGGAGTCACTGGAAACTCTATAGTTTTACCATGATGTTGCTAACGATTCCTAGAGCTACCCTATGGCACCTCCAGGTTTTTACTGGAAAGGACATAACACTGCAGCTGCTGTCACCTCCACCCACAACCCTCCCACTTGCTGCCAGGCCCTGCGCGGCAACCCAAGGACAGGTGGACTTCATGAGAAATGGCCCTAGGCAGGCATCTGGTAACTGCTGTCAATGCATTTGGAGGCAGATTTATTCCAAGAACTGTTTTCATCCAGCACTCCAAGGACTATAAGCTGGGGATGCCAGCCTCCCGGTGGGACCTGGGGATCTCCTGGAATTACAGCTCATCTCCTGACTACAGAGATCAGTTTCCTTGGAGGAAATGGTACTTTGGTGAGGAGGTGAACTCTATGGCATTATACCCCACTGAGGTCCCCATCCTCCCCGGGCTCCATCCCCAAATCTCTAGACGCTTCCCAACCTGGATCTGGCCACCTTACCACTCATCTCCCACCGGTGGCCCGGAAACCCTATAAGTCTCTCACAAAAATCAGAGAACCAGCCCACAAGCTAATCAATTTCCTATCGGCCAAGAGGCCTCAGGATTCTAGTTCTGTGAGATTACTTCGGTTGATAGGAATGAATGAGGATTTGACCGTTCACAAAAAGAGTCAGTGTCCCATGTGTTGTGTTTCCCGCACACTTCATCTTCCTCAGCGTCCATTTTCTATTATCTCCCTCTGGTTTCCTGAAAAAATAAACTAAACCAAGTATGTCCTTAATTCCTCCTCTGTTTTCACCGCCCACATTTCCCCTCGTTTTCGAAGCGTCTGGGCCAGGTTCTGACTGTGTCTGCTTTTTGGCAATAACCATTCGGCAACCCCGGCCAAGCACGCTGTGTAAACACCAGCAACCCCAAAGTTTAAATAAAGTGGCATTGAAGTAACTGTGCAAATATCTTTTCCACAATAATCTGCTTGCTGTCTTTCATGCGTTTGCTAATGACAGCTCCCTCCGGTGGAAATTGGGGGGGGAAGGGTTCCGTCTCCTTGTAGTATTCTAGGGTTCAAAAAATGCCACCCTTTCCCTTTGCTGAGTTACTCTGTTTGTTTATTTAGGGATGTTTTGGGGGTTCTTAACTAAAATTGCAGCTTTATGACATGAAATACCTGCCAGGACAAAACGTACGAAGAAATGCTCAAAAACGTCAACTGTTTACAGCCTTTTGTTTCCAGGCAAACTAGTACAGCTAAAAAATTAACTACATTTGATCTTTAAAAAAATCAATATATAACTATGATGTCTTCCAACAGTACTTGGAGGGGTACAGTCCCACAAGAGTTACCCAACCTATTTCTCCCAGCTGTGACATTCTCCCTTTTTCACTCCAGTATAAGCAGTCATGTAAAATGGTAACTGCCAAATGATCTGCCTGTTAGCATAAAGGCAATTCTGCATGCTCTGGACTCTTGGAGGCGCTATGTTTCTCTTCATATTGGCCTCAGAATGTGTGTCTTCGCTCCTTACTGAAGACAGCGTGCCTCTTGTTCATCTGTGGGCAATCTGGGAACTTCCTTTTACACTCTGGCTCCTCCATCTCTCTCTGTTCTTGCCTGTTCCCTTGTGGCCATTCCAAGGAGCAGGACTTCCCTGTGGGTCTCTCCTGTGAGACCATGTGGGAACATGTCCACGCATGTAGGGCTGCCAGCTCCAAACTGGGAAATTCCTGGATATTTGGGGGCGGAGTCTGGAATGGGCAGGGTTTGGGCAGGGGAGAGACCTCAGCTAGATATAATGTCATAGAGTCCATCCTCCAAAGCAGCCATTTTCTCCAGTATGGGACAGATCTCTGTCATCTGGAGATAAATTGTAATCCCTGGACATCTCCAGGTCCCACTGGGAGACTTGCAACTCTATCCAGGCAATTATACATCCAAGAAGAAGAGGAGGAGGAAGAGATTAGATTTATACCCCGCCCTTCACTTGGAGTCTCAGAGCGGCTTACAGTCTCCTTTCCCTTCCTCTCCCCACAACAGACACCCTGTGAGGTAGGTGGGGCTGAGAGAGCTCTGAGAGAACTATGACTGGCTCACGGGTCCCGATCAGATGGGCAGCTAATCTTGCCATTAGCCTGGCTGTAATTTGATCCCAATCTTTTTAATCTGTCAGTGAATCGTCTTACCATGCGCTGCCTCTGCTGTGGACTGTCTAGACGGCGTCCACTGAAGGAGGCACACATGGTGGGTTTTTTAAAAAAAGTTTGCGCATGCGCATAATCATGAAATCACGTCCTTATTTATCTGCACATGCGCGGAATTGAATGTAGAGATATTTTTTTAAATGGCACCCAACGGGAGGATTGCACGCTGATCTGATCAGACGGGGGTAAGTCCACAATTGGCCCGTCAGGAACCAAGAACTCCAGATTTAAACTAGTATCTAATAAGTACGGCTCCCAAGCAAGGCAAAACGGGATGCTCACGGAAGAGGGATGTTTCCCAGATGTTGATGTTTGGACATTACCTTTAAATCCGCCAGGCACTCGTGCCTGGCTTGGATCTAAAGAGCCGTCTGATCGGGACCTTGGTCACCCAGCTGGCTGCATGTGGAGAAGTGTGGAATCAAACCCGGTTCTCCAGATTAGAGTCTGCCACTCCTAACCACTACATCAGACTGGCTGTCATGTGAAGCTGAACGATCAATGATATATTTCGGAAAGTTAGGCTTCTATTCCAATTACAGTTGCCATCTCTGGGCTGGGAAATTCCTGGAGATTTGGGGGTGATGCCTGGAGAAGGTGGGGTTTGAGGAGGGGAGGAAGCAGTGGGGTATATATGCCATGGAGTCATCCTAAACTGCTATTTTCTCTGGGAGAACTGATCTCTGTAGTCTGGAGTTCAGTTGGAATTTGTGGAGATCTCCAGGCCCCACCTGGAGTCTGGAAACCTTAAGTCTAATGGATGTGACCCTACTTCAGTCAGGTAAGTTTCCTTGTTAGGATTTCTACCTCATGTGTTTGCTGTGTATTGAACCCAAGGCCCAGGACAGACTGGCAATTTGCCGCGGGATGGGACCCGGGCTGACAACGACTCAATATCGGGGTAAATGGGATGTTCACACAGGCACATCTGCCTGGCGTCCCCCACCTGTAGCCTACCGGTGCTCTCGCGCTTCACTGCCGGATTAAAAAAAAACCTGATAAAAGCCGGCACAAATCTTGAAAACCTTCGTTCGTCGCGCATTTCTCCGCTTCCGGGGAGTCTGAACGCGCAGCCGAAAAGCCGGGAGCAACCCGCGTTGGGCATGAGGCAGCAGCGGTGTGGTTGGCTACGCTCCACTCCACTGCCCAATGCGGTGCCGGCGTTGCAGGGGGGGGGGGAAACGGCAAAATGCGCTTATGCGCACATACGCCCACAGCCGAAATAATGGGGAAACAGCAAATATAGCGTGCCTCTGGCGCGGCAGTCTGAACGCTCCCGCGCGCCTCTGTCCGGTATCTTCCGGCAGAGGCCCCCGCTGTGTGGGCGGGAAAACCCGGTATCGTTTACTCCGGGGGGGTTTTGCCGCGACTGGCTACCGGGGCAAATTGCCAGTCTGTCCTGGGCCCATGTATCACCGGTGTTGTCACACAGCTAACTAGACAAAGCATAATCTGTCCGCACTACTTGCTTGGGAATTCTTTACCCATTGAAGGGCCCAGCATGTCTGCCGTGGGACTTCAGGATCCTGAACAGGGCTCTTTGACCATCACCAAGCCCTCATGTTAGCTGGTGTACAACATGAGAACTTTGCATCAGATCTTATCAATGGGAGTTTTGTGTCATGTTGACTCACATGTGCCCTTTTCTCTTCACAGCCATGGCATGGGGTCGAAGTGGCTTCAGACGAACCTGCCATGCTGTTTTTCTTTCCTCAGACCAACCCTGTGGAGCTATTTCTGGCTCCGTTTGTGGAAATACATTACTGATGTGGCTGCATGTCAGTTTCACAATGAGAAAGGGCCAGGTGCCCAGGAAGCCCGCCCATGGAACTTCTTTGCATCACTCGGTAACCTGTGAAGCAGCCTCAAGTTATATAGCGGATTCTGTTCTGTTCTAGTGCAGTGGTCTTCAACCCTTTTTCTGTTTCAGAGGGTAGTTGTGTCGGTCTGCAGTAGAACAGTCAAGATTAGAGCCCCACAGCAACCTTAGAGACCAACAAGATTTTTTTTGGGGGGTCTAAGCTTTCGAGAGTCAAAATTCCTGGGAGACATTGAAGTGTGGTTCAAAGCAAGATGCACTGGCACTCTTCCTCTGCCCTCTACAGAAGTGGGTGGCTTCACCCTTCCCTGCCGATAGACTCCTCCCTCTTCCATCCACCCTCAACACTACCTTTAATGACTTTACTTTTGTTTCAGACCCACCTCCAAGCACTGAACCTCACCCCATCCTCTGCCAACCTCCGGGCTCTCCTAAGGACATGCCCTCTTCCCTCCAGTTGCTGCCAAAACCACCAGCCAAGATCACTCAACAGAGTGGGCATAAGCAATGCTTTCCCCACTGATGGGGCTATTGACCACCCTTGGAGGCCTCATCTTGATATCGAACACACTCGAACACATGATGCTGCCTTCTACTGAATCAGACCCTTGGTCCATCAGGGCCCTGATCTCAGTCGGGAGCATGTTCCACCAGGCCGGGGCCAGGGCTGAAAAAGCCCTGGTTCTGGTTGAGGCTGGGCAAACGTCTTTCAGGACAGGGACAACCAGCAGATGGTTATACACAGAGCACAGAGCTCTCTGGAACACACATGACGTCCTTGCTGTCTATGCAGACTCAGGTAGCAGCCCGTCCTTCCAAAAAGCAGCAAATAACTGGCAGCTCGGGGGGGGGGGGCTCACGAGCCAGCCCATGGGGCTTCACAGCCAACCTCATGCTTGCAAGCCGTGAGTTGAAAACCATTGTGTTTGCTGAGCTCACATTCTCAGTTCACGCGGAGGGGGGATGCATTTCATGCCGAAGACAGCGTTATCTCAGCAAAACATACCTGAGATGACAATCCTTCAGTCTCGATTCCGCAAATGACCCCTCGGTGTCACATTACCTCGCATTCTTGGCTTTCGGGAACCACGCTGCTGAATCCCAGGGATTTCCAGAACAGCCAAACTGTCAAGGATAAATAGAAAGTTACCGGGGGTCGTCTGCAAAATGCAGACTCCGCAAGCGCTCCGACACATGTGGTTCCAAAGTCACGGCCTGAGCATATCTCGCGTAGGCCATCGAGGTCTAATACCTTTTCAAAGTCTTTGTAAATAGAACTTCAAGGGGACTATCCCAGAGCAAGTGGTTTTAAGAATTATGGCCAAGATAAATGCGAGAAATGAATGCTAAGGCGACCCCCTGGAACAATTTCCATATTCAACTCGATGGACAGGGCTCAGATAAAAAAAAAGGGGGAGAAAAGGCTCCTCATGTACAACAATGGAAGACATATTTTATAGGCATAGTTGGATTTAATCTTAACATAACAAATCTAGCTTCCTCTTGTTAGTTAGTTAGTTAGTTAGTTACACTGCCTCCGGACAAATCCTTAACTGAAAGAAGGCCCTTTACCTGGAAGTCTAATAATTTTTGTATTAAATCAGACATTTTGAAGTAAGGGGAGTGAGGCAACCCTATTGCACAACTAGGGTTGCCAGCCTCCAGCTGGGGCCTGGAGATCTCCCAGAATTACTGTTGCTCTGGTCTCCAGGCAACAGAGATCAGTCCCCCTGGAGAAACTGGCTTCTACGGAGGGTGCATTCCATGGTATTATACCTTGCCAAGACCCCTCCCACTAACCTTCCTAGGCTCCACCCCCCAAATCTCCAGGGATTCCCCAACCCAGGACTGGCAACCCTAGCTCTCTCCCAGAACCCAGAATTCCTTAAGGAGAGGGAATGAATGTTAAACCCATTTAACTTTGCAGTATAGCCAGACTTGCCATTTGCCCACCAGCAGCTGGAAAACCCCTGCCCTCCGTCCCAAGCCCCTGCCCTTGAGAAATAGAGGAGCAGGAGAAATATAATGGCTAGCAAGCAGCCACCATAGTGACACTCTAGGAAAGACCCATTAGGTCCTGTGTTGAATTTTTTCCCCTCTTCTTCTCTCAGTTTATTTAGCTTATTTTTTGTTTCAGCTTTTATATTACACTGTGATGAGATAAATTAAATTTTGTACATTTTTCCTGTTGATAAAGAATTAAAAAGAAATGGAGGAGCGGGAGAAAAAAATGGCTAGGAAACAGCCACCATAGTGACCCTCTAAGAATTTCCCTGTCTCTCTATGTTCTTTACCATAGTGATTAGGAGAAATGCCTAGAGTGCCACTCGGAAGTGATGTCATCTTCTATCCCAAACTCCAGCTTCTCTAAGCTCCACCCTCAAAATCTCCTAGCTGGCAACCCTAACTTGTAAGTACAATCTCTGACTTTACTCTCCCTCTTCTCTTGCAGTGATCTAAAAAGTGGCTAGAACCAGGAAAAAAACATGTTTCACCGTGAAGGACAACCTTCATAGTGAGTGAAAGGGGGTGTAAGTGGAAACAAGGCTTTGTGCCCTTTCAGTTCTAGCTTTCTTTCGAATAGACAGCCATAGTCTAAATCAGCACTCAATTCAGAGATCCCCATTTTGATTGGATTTTATTTTCACAGGCCACCAAGCATTCCCTATCCCTGACCAGTGCTCACCATGTGCCAAGTAGCCCTATTTCAAAGGGCATGGTGAGCTGCCCATGCCCCATGGAAACATCTATCCTAGGATTGACAGCTCTGGATTGGAAAATACCTGGAAATTTTGGAGGTAGAGCCCAAGGAAGGCAGGGCTTGGGGAAGGACCTCAGGAGAGTACAGTGCCATAGAATCCACCCTCCAGAGCAACCGTTTCCTCCAGGGGAACTGATTTTGACTGTCTGGAGATCAATTGTAATAGTGAGAGATCTCCAGGTCCCATGTAGAGGTTAGCAGCCCTAGTCTGTCCTCCACTGTCCCCAAAACAGCACAAGAACCAGACCAGATTTCTTGAAGTGCCTGTATTGTCTTTAGATGCCATAGAAGGTCACCTCCTCCAGTAGCTGATTCTGTATGCCCACTACTTGCAAGGCCCTGACCCAAGTCCTAATCAGCCCCACTCCCTGAATGCTGTGCCAAGTACAGCAAGAAACTTGCTTGTTGGTTAACTACTTCTAACCAGAGGCTTGCTGAACAGGGGCAGGAAGACGCCTGGAAATGTTTTTGGGATTGCTGACAGAAATAGGAAAAGACCTGCGTCACATAGGGTCCCAGCTCTGGGATGGGAAACTCCTGCAGATTTTGTGGTGGAAGCTGGTGAAAGCGAGGTTGGACCAGATCACACCAGGCCCCCCTGTCTTCCACTGTCCACTGAAGTTTGCTCAATTTCATGTTCGTTGCATCAATGACACTATCTAACCATCTCAACCTTTGCCATCCCCTTCTTCTTTGACCTTCAATCTTTCCCAGCATCAGGGTCTTCTCCAGTGGGTGCTCCCTTCTCATTTGGTGGCCAAAGTATTTGAGCTTCAACTTCAGGATCTGGCCTTCCAGGGAACAGTCAGGGTTGATTTCTTTTAGGATTGACTGATTTGATCTCCTTGCAGTCCAAGGGACTCTCAGGAGTCTTTTCCAGCACCATAGTTCAAAATCATCTATTCTTCGGCGCTCGGCCTTCCTTACAGTCCAACTCTCGCAGCCATACATTACTACGGGGAATACCATTGCTTTGACCATGAGGACTTTTGTTGGCAGGGTGATGTCTCTGCTTTTTATCATGCTGTTTAGGTTTGCCATTGCTTTCCTCCCCAGGAGCAGGCGTCTTTTAATTTCATGGCTGCAGTCACCATCTGCAGTGATCTGGGATCCCAGGAATGTGAAGTCTGTCACTACTTCTACGACTTCCCCTTCTATGGTAACGGGGCCAGATGCCATGATCTTAGTTTTTTTGATGTTGAGCTTCAAGCCCACTTTTGTGCTCTCCTCTTTCACCTGAGCAAGAGGCTCTTTAGGTCCTCTTCACTTTCTGCCATCAGAGTAGTATCGTCTGCATATCTGAGGTTATTGATCTTCCCCAGCAATCTTAACTCCAGCTTATGATTCATCCAGGCCAGCATTTCACATGATGTACTCTGCATATAAATTAAATAAGCAAGGTGACAATATACATCCTTGTCGTACTCCTTTTTCTATGCTAACCCAATCAGTTGTTCCATATCCGGTTCTAACTGTTGCTTCTTGACCCTTATACAGGTTTCTCAGGAGACAGTGAGTTGGTCTGGTACTCCCATCTCTTGAAGAACCTGCCATAGTTTATTGTGATCCACATAATCAAAGGCTTTAGCATAGTCAATGAAGCAGAAGTTGATGTTTTTCTGGTACTCTCTTACTTTCTCCATAATCCAGCAAATGTTGGCAATTTGGTCTCTAGTTCCTCTACCTCTTCGAAACCCAGCTTGTACTTCTGGCAGTTCTCTACCCACGTACTGTTGTAGCCTAACTTGTAGGATCTTGAGCATGACCTTGCTAACGTGTGAAATTAGTGCAATTGTGCGATAGTTTGAACATTCCTTGGCATTGTCCTTCTTTGGGATTGGAATGTATACTGACCTTTTCCAATCCTGTGGCCACTGTTGTGTTTTCCAAATTTGTTGGCAAATTGAGTGCAGCACTTTAACAGCATCTTCTTTTAAGACTTTGAATAGCTCAGCTGGGATATCATCACCTCTACTAGCTTTGTTGTTAGTAATGCTTTCTAAGGCCCATTTAACTTCACATTCCAGGATGTCTGGCTCGAGGTCAGTGATTAAACCATCATGGTTGTCAAGGACATCGAGGTCCATCTTGTATAGTTCTTTTGTGTATTCTTGCCATCTTTTCCTAATCTCTTCTGCTTTTGTTAGGTCCCTACCATTTGTGTCCTTTATCATGGCCAGCTTTGCATGGAACGTTCCCTTGATTTCTCCAATTTTCTTGAAGAGATCTCTAGTCCTTCCCAATCTACTGTTTTCCTCTATTACTTTGCATTGTTCATTCAAGAAAGCCTCCTTATCTCTCCTTGTTGTTCTCTGGAAATCTGCATTCAGTTGGGTAAATCTTCCCTTTTCACCTTTGCCTTTCACTTTCCTTCTTTCCTCTGCTATTTGTAAAGCCTCATCAGACAGCCACTTTGCTTTCTTCCATTTCTTTTTCTTTGGGATGGCAGTGACTGCTGCCTCCTGTACAATGTCATGCACCTCTGTCCATAGTTCTTCAGGCACTCTGTCTATCAAATCTAGTCCCTTAAACCTATTCTTCACCTCAACTGTATATTCATTGGGGATGCGATCTAGGTCAAATCTAAATGGCCTATTGGTTTCCCCAGCTTTCTTCAGTTTAAGTCTGAATTTTGCAATGAGTAGCTCATGATCTGAGCCATAGTCAGCTCCAGGTCTTGTTTTTACTGACTGGATAGAGCTTCTCCATCTTTGACTGCAAATTATATAGTCAGTCTGATTTCGGTGTTGCCCATCTGGTGATGTCCATGTGTAGAGTCGCCTCTTAGGTTGTTGGAAAAGGGTGTTCGCTATGACCAGCGTGTTCTCTTGACAAAACTCTGTTAGCCTTTGCCCTGCTTCATTTTGTTCTCCAAGGCCAAACTTGTCTGTTATTCCAGTTACCTTTTGATTTCCTGCTTTATATAGTATACTATCCCAGGGCTAATGCATAATGGGGGGGTAGAAGTGGAAGAGTGGGCATCAAGGAGAGACTGTAAAGAAATAGTGTAAGAGTGTTCTTGTTTTAAGCATGTTTGTATTTTGAGCAAAAAATATTGTTAATTGGATTTGCCTGTGTCACTTATAAAGTTTATATCTCTGGTACCTGGCATTACATTTTATGGCACATGTAGCCTGGCCCAACTTCTTTGTATGCATTATACAATGATTTTGTTGTTGTTGTTCAGTCGTACAGTCGAGTCCGACTCTTCGCGACCCCATGGACCAGATTACGCCAGGCCCTCCTGTCTTCCACTGTCCGCTGAAGTCTGCTCAATTTCATGTTCGTTGCATCGATGACACTGTCTAACCATCTCATCCTTTGCCGTCCCCTTCTTCTTTGACCTTCAATCTTTCCCAGCATCAGGGTCTTCTCCAGTGAATGCTCCCTTCTCATTTGGTGGCCAAAGTATTTGAGCTTCAGCTTCAGGATCTGGCCTTCAAGGGAACAGTCAGGGTTGATTTCTTTTATGGATTGACTGATTTGATCTCCTTGCAGTCCAAGGGACTCTCAAGAGTCTTCTCCAGCACCATAGTTCAAAAGAATCTATTCTTCGGCGCTCAGCCTTCCTTATAGTCCAACTCTCGCAGCCATACATTACTACGGGGAATACCATTGCTTTGACCATGCGGACTTTTGTTGGCAAGGTGATGTCTCTGCTTTTTATCATGCTGTTTAGGTTTGCCATCGCTTTCCTCCCAAGGAGCAGGCGTCTTTTAATTTCATGGCTGCAGTCACCATCTGCAGTGATCTGGGATCCTAGGAACGTGAAGTCTGTCACTACTTCTACGACTTCCCCTTCTATTTGCCAAGGAGTGATGGGCCCAGATGCCATGATCTTAGTTTTTACAATGATTATACAATGATACTATATACTATATATACTGTGCTCAGTTGCACACCTACATGAAGAGCCAGTTTCATGTAGTGGTTAAGTGTGTGGACTCTAATCTGGAAGAACCAGGTTTGATTCCCCACACCTCCACTTGCAGCTGCTGGATGACCTTGGGCAAGCCATTGTTCTGTCAGAGCTGTCCTTGAAAGAGCAGAGCTCTCTCAGCCCCACCTACCTCACAGGGTGTCTGTTGTGGGGAGGGGAAGGGAAAGGAGTTTGTAAACTGCTCTGAGACTCTGAGCGAAGGGCCTCCTCTTCCTCCTCCTTGTAGTGAATCATAACTTTGGCCCAACAAGGTCAGTACAGTCTCCTCGGACTGGCAATACACACACACACACACACACACACACACACACACTAACTATAATGTATACAAAGAAGCAAGCTATGAAAACTGTCTGAAATTTCAGAGACATCCCTTGTTCCCTCAATGCCTGAAGCAATTATGATGACTCTATATCAGGACTGTACTTCCTTAATGCTAATCAGCCAATTAGTATTCGTAGGGCTGAGCTAATGCTGCCCAGCAACCAATCAGTTCATTTTCTGGCTAATGTTGTAGGGTGATGCGATGCCAGTGTGCTGTAGTGGTTGGACTAGGATTTGAGAGACCCAGGTTGGAATCCTCACTCTCCCATGGAAATTCACTGGGCAACTTTGGGCTAGTTGCACACTCTCAGCCTAACCTACCTCACAGGGTTGTTGTGAAGAGAAAATGAAGGAAAAAGAATAATATAAACTGCTTTCAGACCCCACTGCAAAGAAAAGCAAGGTATAAATGAGGTAAAGTAATGAATAAATGAATAGATGGCTTCAAGTAATCATTACAAATCCCATATATTTATACTTTTCTACACCAAACTTTGCAAGTTCCTTCCAAATAAGAATCAATGGAAATACGAGAAGCAGCAGCAGCAAAATCAAGACTTATTTGCTTCCCAGAGACTTACCAGGAGAGAGAGGAAGGCCTTGGCAATGTGGCAACATCACCTCTGGCGTGAACAGGAAGTGACATCATCACGCTGCGATGGCATGGTGACACTCTGGTATTTGAACAAAAACTCCATGGTAAAGATGGCTTTTTGCCCAAACACTACAGCATCACTCGGACATCGCTGGTTTGATAATATCATTTCCTGTGTGTGCTGGAAGTGACGTCATCACATCCCAAAGGTAAGCCAACATAAGAACTGCTTAATGTTCTTGCTAGAGCAATGCTCAGTTGCACAGCCACATGAAGCCGCCTTATAGGGAATCATAACATTGGCCCATCAAGGTCAGTATTGTCTCATCAGACTGGTTGTGGCTTTCCAGGATCACAGGCAGCATCCAGAGCAAAGGATGCACAGAACACATTCATAAGATCTCAGATGCTAAGCAGAGTCGGCCTTGGCTAGTATTTGGAAGGGCAGCCTCCAAGGAATACCAGGGTAATGATGCAGAGGCAGGCAATGGCAAACCACCTCTGAAACCTCTCTTGCCTTAAAGACAAGTCTAGCTTGCCACCTAGTGGCACATAACACTAAAGGAGCCAGGACTTCTGGCTGCCAGACAATCTTAGGATCTCCTGGCTATTCTACACACAATGCCATACGTTAATAATTATCATTAATTACTCATTAAAAGCGGTTGTGCTTATATTTATTGACTTCAATGATTGGGAAAGGCTTTACCATTCAATAAGGTAGCACAATACATCGAAAAATATAACATAATACCATTTCTCTGCATTTCTAGCATTTTCTTGTGCTGATTGCAAAACTGGATGTTCGTTCACACAGCCACCAAGTTCACAGCCAAATCTCCAATTAAAATCCAACTTGGGGGCTAGACACACACCGGCACATCGAGTTTTCTTTTAGAAACCACGCAGCCCCACAATAGCCTGACCGCAACAAACAAACGCAGAACAAGCCCTTAGTCAAGAAATAAAATTATGAAGTGTTATATTGCTCTTCCAGCAGCCCGCTCCTCCCTTGCGATTCTTCCTGGTTCTCGGTTACACATCTGTATTATTCTTTATATGAGAAATAAATTGCTCCCTCAGCACACGGGATTCTGCTTTTCAGTCATTAATCTCAGAAATGTGATTTTCATCTGACATAATTTCCACCGCGTCAGAATAGCAGCCTTTCAGAACTGGAAGCCATTGACTTTGCTACTTGGTTCTAATTGATCATCTTCTATACCCCCGGCAACTGCAATCCATTAAAAACCCTGAACAAATAAACCCAGGCTTCATACTCCCAAAGAGCGCAGGGAAAAATATGGTCTCATATTTGCCTTTTATTCTTTGCAAGATGGTACACTGGATGAAAGCATGCATAGACACAACAGAGTTAGATGATTGGGCTGGAAATCATTGTTCTAAAATTGCACCATGCATTCTCCTCCACCCCCAATGTTGGGCGGTGCAGACCACATCAGGGTCTAGTGCAGAAAGAGCCTGTGCAAACTTGAGAATGGAACTAACATCATGCTTGATAGGGGATACCACCCAACGTGGCATCCCGCATCACGTTATTCCCCCTTTCCTTGTAATCAGAATAATTTCTGTTGTGACATTTGTTACAGATCTCATCCCGTCAGGCACTCATCTCATTCACGTGTGCCTGCTGCCATTGGGCTCAGCGTCTGAGCAAAAGGCACTAAGGAGACAGAACTCAGGAGAAAAACTTCCTCCAGTTCAGAATCCTTCTGTGCAAACTGGATCAGTGTTGGAGAGTGAGCGACGCAGTAGGCCTGGACAAACCCTATGAGACCAAGAAGCCCTGTGAGGAAAGGCTGAGGGACTTGGGAATGTGCAGTCTGGAGAAGAGGAAGTTGAGGGGGGCCTTGATGGCTCCCTTGAAGTATCTGAAGGGCTGTTCTTCCCAGATGTTGCTGTTTGATCGTGCCTGTAGATCCATCAGGCATTTACACCTATGTCAGATCTTAGCTGCAGTGGCTCAAGTGGTTAAGATGCTGAACTGCAGGCTGTGGAAGGTCAGTAGTTCAGCAGTTTGAGACCCGAGAGTACCGCATGACGGAATGAGCTCCCGTCTCTAGTTCCAGCTCCTGCCAACCTAGCAGTTCGAAAGCAAGAAATTGCAAGTAGATAAATAGGTACCACTTTGGTGGGAAGGTAACGCGTTCTGTGCGCCTCGGCGTCTAGTCATGCCTGCCCCATGACCACGGAAATGTCTTCGGACAGCACTGGCTCTTTGGCTTTGGAACGGAGATGAGCACCGCAACCCTAGAGTTGGATTTGACTGGCTTTCGAGCAAGAGAACCTTTACCTTTACAAATCTTAGAGGAGAGCAGGGAGCTGTTCCTGTTGGCAGGATAGGACTCACAAGAATGGGTTTAAATTAAGGGCAGGAAGGTACCAGCTGGATCTTAGGAAAAACTTCTTTACAGTCAGAGTTGTGCAGCAGTGGAATCAGCTGCCTAGGGAGCTGGTGAGTTCCCCCTCACTGGCAGTCTTTAGGCAGCAGCTGGACAAACACTTGTCAGGGACATACAGAGGCATTACATCACTTCTGTGTATAGGTGCTATTTCCTTGAATGAGATGCCTCTCTTTGTCTTAATCTGCAAGCTGCCCTCTGACCTTTCCTCTCCTGCTTTGTCCTCTCACTCCTCACATGGCCTTCCATGGAGATGCATGTCTCTGCAGGTCTCTCCTGTACAGACAATGTCCTCATACTCCCACACACATGATGCCAAACAAGCTGGGCATTAGTGATAGGAAAAGTGCTCTTTAGATTAGGCTCCCCTTTCTCATCTTTCAACTGCAACCTGAACGTGAGCTGGATCTACCTGAATAAATGTAAGTTTAACTTTTTTGTAATATACTTCTTGCAATAGTCTGTGCACCTAACCACTACACCGAACTGGCTCTCCTGCGGAGGTGTGAATTAGGGGAGGGATTTCACCTAGAAACTACGGTATACCATACAGTCTGCCCCCTGAAGCTACTACTTCCTCCAGGGGAACTGATCTCTGTCATTCCAGGAGAAATCCAGCCCCCCCACCCCCCGAAGGTTTGCAACATTACTCACAGGGCTGCTGTTATGAAGAGAAGAAATGGAGGAGGGGAGGAGAAGAGGGAGAAAAACATAATGCTATCTATATATTTTTTAATTTCAAAAAAAGTTAACATGCTGCCACTCAGACCTGGATAGCCCAGGTTAGCCCAATCACATCAGTTCTCAGAAGCTAAGTAGGGCTGGCCCTGGTTAGTAATTGGATGGGAGACCACCAAGGAAGTCTAGGGTTTGTTGGATTCTCTAGTCTGCTGTAGACAGAAAACCACGAGTGATTTAGCAGAGTGCACAGAAGACTTACCATGCAGTGGCAGCTTCTCTGCCGTGTGTGTTTGTGTGCTGATAACAAGCAGGTGTACATGGAGCCCCTTTCAAGTTTCAAAGCTAATAAGCCCTTTTTATTAAGGAACTCCATTCCAGACAGGAGAGACAGGAGAGATATCTTATCTAATTAACCAGGATGGATAAAGAGGCAGGAATCGTGTCCTACATCCAGGGCTATTTTTGGGCAGGAACGCACAGGGACGGAGTTCCGGCTGGCTCCCGAGTTGGCCACACCCAGCAGGAACTCATTAGCATAATAGGCCACACCCAACAGCAGAAACTCATTAGGACTGGTTACATTAGAGGTGTGTGGCCTAACAAGCAAAGGAGTTCTTGCTACAAAAAAAAAAAGCCCTGGGTTTTGACAACAAACAAGGTAAACAGAATAAAAAACAAAAGGTGGGTGTGGTTGGATGACCACAGTCCTGGTAATGTGGGGGTGTGGTCTAATAGGCTAATAAGCTGTACTGTCAGGGGTGTGGCCTATTATGCTAATGAATTCCTGCTGGGCTTTTTCTACAAAAAAAGCCCTGCCTACATCCATGATGCCAGCATGAAGAGAAGTCTGCCAAAGTGTGTGTGAGAGAGGAGGAGGAGGAGGAGGAGGAGATTGGATTTATACCCTTCCCTTCACTGGAGTCTCAGAGCGGCTTACAATCTCCTTTCCCTTCCCCTTCTCACAACATACACCCTGTGAAGTAGGTGGGGCTGAGAGAGCTCTTTTGAGGACTGGTCTTGAGAAAACTGCTCTGAGAGAACTTGTGACTGACCCAAGGTTACACCAGCAGCTGCATGTGGAGGAGTGGGGAGTCAAATCCAGTTCTCCCAGATTAGAGTCTGCACTCCTAACCATTACACCAAACTGGCTGTCCAGAGAGAGAGGGGGGGGGGTGCAGTGTTCCCTCTAAGCTGAGTTAATGTGAGCTAGCTCACAGTTTTTTAGCCTATGGCTCACACATTTTTGTCTCTGCTCAGGAAGGAGGGCTCCAGAGCAAACTAATTTATGCAGTAGCCAAATCACCTGCTCACAGCTTTAATGCCAGTAGCTCACAAAGTAGAATTTTTGCTCACAAGAGTCCACAGCTTAGAGGGAACATTGGAGAGGTGTGTGACAAGATGGAAGGAAGGACGCCGGTCCCTGAGAATAGCGTTCTACTTCAAAGGAATAGCATCAGATAACAGGAAGGAAAGGAGGCTATAAGTCAGTTGCGACTTGACAGCAAGTTTGCAGTATTTGCTGTGCACTGTAGACATGTTTCAAGCACTTCTGGAGCACGCCCTGACTGAGACAAGCTTCTTCCCCTTAACTTTGAGTAGAAATATATCTTCTACAGCTGTACATCGGAAAGCTAACTCACGAAAGCTGACGCTGGAATAAAGTTTGATGGGTTTTTTGAGGTGCCGCTGGACTTCTGTTCAATTTTGCTGCAACAGACTCGTATGGCTAACCCTCTGGATTTATCTCTTTCAAACACAATGAAAACACATGGAGAGGAAGGTTACTGCAGCCAGTAAATGTCTCCCTCTTTTCTGTATAATGGAATGTATCTTATCCTCTAATAGCGAAGTCAGCCACATCTTTGCATACTTAAATCCGGTGACTGGAGCTGTGAAGGGGCAAGACAGATCTTTCTACAAACCTGAACAGGGCCCCAGGTTTGCAGGAAAATGTAAAATCTAAAAGAACATACATTGGGTGGTTTTTAAAAAATCCAAAAAATGATAAAAGGAGCGCCTGTAGCTTTAAGCGATGGATTCCCTCAGTGGCTGTTGCTAGGCAACCACAGTATTCCAGTCTTTGGTTTCTGTGAGTAAAAATGCACTGGGAGGGGGCAGGGACCTTTCCCTGCTTATTTTGGTCTTAGAGGGCGGATTCATTGGGGCCAGGCCTGACTAGGGTTGCCAACTCCAAGTTGGGAAGCTCCTGGAGATTTTTTTGATAAAGGCTGAGATCATATGCGCCTTTAGATCTGACATAGCTGTGAATGCCTGATGGATCTAAAGGACATGATCAGACAGCAGCAGAAACGTCCCACAGTTGTTGGCAACCCGTGTTGCTTCGCCACAGAAGCGAAGTTAAAAGACACCAGGGAAGGTCCAGCTCTAACTGGTTCCGATGGGCCATGGATGGACTTTCCCCTGTCTGATCACTCAAGCACACTCTCATGCCATCAGGATGTTCTGATCATTCCATCCTGACTCGGTGCTATTTCCCCCCCTTCACAGTATGCGCATAATCGCATACTCAATTAGGAACCCTCAGTGCAGAGGTGCAATTCCTCGTTTATGTGCATGGGAAACAAATGGCAAAAAAAAAAGACTCACCCGTGGTGGTGTCCGATCACACAGTGACGGGCTGAGCCTGCAGCACAAAGGGATGTGTGATCTCTCAAATGCGAGTTAAATTCCTCTGGAGAAAATAGCCTCACTTCCCCTCTGCTCCATCTGGTGCATGTGACTGCAGCTGAAGTCTGAAGAATGCAGGGCTTGAGGAGAGGAGGCCTAAGCATAGTATAATGCCACAGAGTCTACCCTCCAAAGCAGCTATTTTCTCCACAAGAACTACCATTGCCAGCCTCCAGGTGAGGGCTGGAGATCACCTGGAATTACAACTGCTCTCCAGATGACAGAGATCAGTTCTCCTGGAGAAAATGGCTGCTTTGGAGGGTGGAGCCTATTGCATTATATCCTGCTGAAGTCACCTCCCTCCCCAAATCTCATCCCCCCCAAATCCCCAGGAATTTTCCAAACTGTAGTTGGGAGATCTGTTGTGATTCCTGGAGAGCCATTACCAGTACTGCTGCTGGGGGTGGGGAGGAAGCAGATGAGCAGCCGGGAGAGTGATGGGGGCAGAAAGAGAGAGTGATGGGATGGGGGCAGAAAGAAAGTGACAGGCATGGAGGAGAGGGAGGTTAACAGAACAGGTGGCCGGAATGAATGAGAAACAGAGAAGTAGGGGGAGAAGGGAGGAAGCAAACGTGGAGGGAATGGGATAGCCACTCCTGCAAGTTCTTGCAGGTCCCTACTTGTTATGTTCTAATAACAGAATGTATCCCACAATGGGATGTATTCTAATCACCTTGGGCCCCTTTTATGGGGGAAAGGCAGGGTAAAAATTTTAAAATTAAATTTAAGAAAATAAACGCAAGATGAATAATTTGTAGGCCCGTGTACGAACACAGCTGGAATGTGGTGTATGGGGGCCGGTGGGAATCACTGAAACTGAGGGGAGGCTGGGGGTGGAGCTTGTGAATTTCATGAGGCCCTCCCTGTCTTTTCCCACATAATAGCTTCAAGGTTGCAGTGTGGTGGACGCAATACGATATAGATTAATTTTTTCCAAAGCATATTTCGGCTCCTATCCCGTCGCTTTGGGAAAACATGCTAACTAAGGGTATTTCTGTCTCCCATCTTTTCAGCACATAAGAGGTTAATGAAGGGGAAAGTGCCTCCCTGAGACCTTTCAGCTCCCTAAATTGTTTATTTTTTTTTTCATCTCCCAGGCATGCTTTTTGTGTTGGGAGTGGACCTAACTAGCATGCATTTATTACACAGACATCATGTTTAGATACATCATCAATCAAAGAAGAGCCACCTTATGCAAAAGCTCTGTTCTCTGAGTGACAACAGAGCCAGAGGTATTTGGGGCAGCCCCCTTGCCAAGTCTCCGCAGCTGGACGTTTTAAACAAAACTCATTTATGAATGATTCAGTGAGCGGGGAGGAAATTCCACACTAGCCTATCAGAGTTCTGAGGCAAACCCTCCCAGCGGCTTGTGGAATCACAGACACAGCTTAAGACGCTCTAGCGCCTGAGACAGAAGAGCCGAAAGGCACATTTCGTACGTGGTACAGAAGAGGGCAACCAAGATGATTAGGGGGCTGGAGCGCCTTCCTTATGAGGAAAGGCTGAAGAGTGCAGGACTTTTCCGTTTAGAAAAGAGACAACTAAGGGGGGACATGAGAGAGGGTTATAAAATTATGCATGGGATGGAGAGAGTTGGCAAAGGGTCTCTCTCCCAAAATACTAGAACTCAAGGGCATCCAATGAAGCCGATGGGCAGGAGGTTCAGAACGGACAAATGGAAATATTACGTTACACAGGGAGCGATTAAAATGTGAAATTTGCTGCCAAAGGATGTAGTGATGGCCACAGGAATAAATAACTTTAAACGGGGATTAGATAGATTCGTGGAGGATAAGTCTATCAATGGCTACTAGCCATGGTGACTGAAGGGAACCTCCACATGCAGAGCCACTAAACCTCTGAATCCCAGACCCAGGAGGCAACATCGGGGGAAGGCCTCGGCCACTATGTCCAGTTGCTGGCCCTCCAGAGGAACTGGCTGGCCACTATGTGAGACAGGACGCTGGACTGGATGGACCACTGGTCTGATCCAGCAGGGCGCTTCTTATTTTCTTATAAGAAGAGGTCCTTCTAGTCTAGCATCCTGTTTCCCACAGTGGCCAGCCAGATACTTATGGGAAATAAGGTTGCCAGCTTTGGCTTGGGAAATTCTTGGAGATTTGGGGTTGGAACCTGGCAAGAGTGGAATTTGGGGAGGGAGCTCAGCAGAGATCCAGTGATCTCACTAGGGTTGCCAGAAGTGGGGGGAACCCCACTTTCATGGGGTGCTTCCCTGCCGCCGGTCAGCTGGCTGGCTGGCGGGGGGAAATGCCAACCCCAACTGGCCCAAAAGGCAATGTGACGACATCACCCGGAAGTAACATCTTCACATTGCTGCCATTGCATGGTGATGCTCTAGGTTTTGGGCAAAACTCTATGGTAAAATCAGCCACAAACCATAGAATTTTGCCCTGGACTAGAGAGTGTCCCCCCTGAACATCAGCAATGTGATGACATCACTTCCGGGTGATTTCACACTCGCGGCAGAACATCCCGGAAAGGACCAAGTATCCCACCCCGCTGCTGGCAACCCTAGATCTCACATCCAGGTCAAAGATCAGATCACCCAGCTCTTCCCCTTCCTGTGAACTCACTTCCATCCACCAAAACAAAGATTTCCTACCTCATATCACTCATCCCCGCTTTTTCACTGACCTTCCGTAACTTCTGTAGGTGTGTGTTCCGTATATTATACAAACCTTTTGATCCTAAATATTTGTGCTGCTCTAAAAGCTGACAGGAAGGAAGCTGATTCATCTGCAACATGGTGTTGGAGGAGGGTTTTAGAGATACCATAGATTACCAAAAAGACAAATCAGTGGGTTCTAGATCAAATCAAGTCCGAACTCTCCCTAGAAGCTAAAATGACTAAACTGAGGCAATCATACTTTGGTCACCAGAACAGACAATAATGCTAGAAAAAGCTGAAGGCAGCAGGAAAAATGGAAGACCGACCAGGAGATGGATGGACTCTATGAAGAAAGCCACAGGCTTCAGTTTGCAAGCCCGGAGCAAGACTGTTAACGATCGGACATTTTGGAGGATGTTAATTTATAAGGCAGCCATAAGTCAGAAGCAACTTGGCGGCACCGAACACACATCCAGTTATGTTCCATTCAACCTAAAAAGAAAAAAAAAACCTCCCAAAATCCTCTTCAGGTTTTTCCTCAGTGTTAAGGATTAAAATCCATTCTAAAGGCCCAAGGGAGGATGCCAGCCATTCCTAATTAGCTGCTGCACACTGAACAGAAGTTTTCATTGACCTAGCTGCCATTAACTCAAGACCTCTTTCCTGGATGTCCTGGTGATTGACAGTTGAGCCTCAGCCAGTAAATATGTGAGGTGGGGGGGGGGGAGTTTGCCTTTGTGTGCATCCCTTCCCCCTTATTCACACTGAACGTCATTTGTCCACGTGGTCCTCACCAACCAGACCCATTTGCTGTCTTCTGCACGCTAGGCCACTTCGTTGCACATCCCCGAATCCGGCGTATTGATAAACGAATTAAACAACAGCCAGTAAATGTCCTTGGAAAACTCCACCCCTTTCTCCTCTACATTGCAAAAACTATCCATTTACCTACCATTTACAACAGTCAATTGGTTGTCGGTGGTGGAAAATTTCATCGAGTTCTATCAAGTCACAATGACTTATAGCGACTCTGTAGGGTTTTCAGGGGAAGAAAGGGACAGAAGTGGTTTGCTATTGCCTGCCTCTGTGTAGCAACCCTGGACTTCCTTGGTGGTCTCCAGGGCTCTTTTAGTAGCAGGAACTCCTTTGTATATTAGGTGACACACCCCTAATGTAGCCAATCCTCCAAGAGCTTACAGAGCTCTTCTTACAGGGGCTACTGTAAGCTCTTGGAGGATTGGCTGCATTAGGGGTGTGTTGCCTAATATGCAAAGGGATTCCTGCTACAAAAAGAGCCCTGGTGGTCTCCCATCCAAATACGAACAAGGGCCGACCCTGCTTAGCTTCCAGAACCTGGTGAGATCAGACTAGCCTGGGCCATCCAGGTGAGGGCTCGGTTGGCTACTGACCCTATCTTGTGCTCCAGAGAGCAGAAGTTAGGATGGACAGCATCAGTTCACCTACACAGTGACATGCCGTATCTACAAGAAACAGATTTTTGGGTGTTGTTAACAGTGGCAGAATGAAAAACAGATGGTGTGATGGGGCACGATCCATCAGAAAATCTCCCTGCTTACTAACTGGCCATGGGTCTGCTCTCTCTGTGTTACTTCTGCCCAGGCAAGGTGTGATTTTAAGAACACTCTGTCCCAAAATAGCCAGGGAGAGGCTCACAGTCAACAAGGCCATCAAACGCCAAGTCAGCCAATTGAAGTGTACAAACTCCAGAGTTTGGATGACTTGACGGTTGTTTTTGGATCGAGCAGAAGCCATCCGAGTGGCTCCGGAACTCAAGTGTTTGCTCAAACTTGTCCATGAAAAGCGACAACACAAAGAAAAAGAGCGATTAATCAATGGAAAGGCTTTATTCCCCACAGTTAGCAAATTAATGCAGATGTTTTGTGTGTTTAAGGCGTGTTGCCCCCTAAAGCAGGTATTTCTCAATTACAGGTTAAATTTGGGATACGCAAGCAGCTGCTGCTCCCTCCCCTGACCTGAATTCACCCAGCCTCAACGACTGCTTGCTCTTGGCATTCATCTAGAGGAACACCAACATAGCCAGCCGAGGCCCAGGAGAATATCTGATTGCAAATGCTGACAGAACCTTGGAATGACAAGAGGTTGTGGCTGGGGTTGCCAGATCCCTCCTGGCAACCGGCAGGGGATGGGGGGGACTCACCTGGAGTGGGAGGGAGGCCCAGGCTACATTGCCAGTGATGTGGTGATGTCACTTCCAGCATGTACCGGAAATGACATCATCATACTGGGTTGTCCCAACAACACCCTGGCATGTGGGCAAAAACTCTGTGGTAAAAATGGCTTCTACCATAGTTTTTGCTCAAATACCAGGGCAACACCTGGATGTTGCTGACACGATGACATCACTCCCGGTACATGCCTAAAGTGATGTTGCCTGCCAGGTTGCTGGTGATGTAGCCCGGGCCTCCCTCCCGCTCCTGGTGAGTCCCTCCATTGGCCAGCTGATCAGTGGCGGACGGGAGGGGCCTGGGGATGGGGGATACCCCACCTCCAGCAGGGGGCTGGCAACCCTAGCCGTGGTTCAGTGGTAGGTCATCTGCTTGGCATGGAGAAGGTCCCAGGTTCAGTCTCCAGCATCTCCAGTTAAAAGGACCAAGCAGTAGGTGACGAGAAAGACCTCTGCTGGAGACCCCAGAGAGCCACTGCCAGTTGGAGTGGACAATACTGACCATGATGGGCCAATAGCCCGATTCAGTATAAGCCAGCTTCATGCATTCACATCTTCGATTAACCAGAAAGCAGCAGAGTCGAAAAAGACAGAGCACAGATGCTGTCGGACCCTGCCTCAACTATTGAGGCTACCTGGAGACAGCAGCACGATGTTGTTGGAAAGGTCTGTCAAGTTACATGCAGTCTGATGAAGGGAGTGTTAATTATCAAATGCTTATACCCTGGAAATCTGCTGGACTCGAATCTAGCTTTTCTGCTGCAGACCAACACAGCCACCCACCTGAAACCCAAGATAATGGAAAGAGATCTGCATCGGAGCACCCCCAGGAAGTGACTGATGGGTGTCAGTCTGTGACCTGGAAAAGGAACCCCTGGGCCTCTAAACTGGTTTCCTCTCCCATAACCCAATCCCTTTTCTGTGTTTTCAGTCCCAGGCTATTCCTTCAGCCCTGCCTGATTCCATCTGCTGCCTTGGTTCAGACCCACTGCGGTCTGGTCCGTCAGAAGAAACCTATCCAAGGTGGAAAGCCTGCAAAGGCCCGCATGGCATTCTCTGGGGAACCATTCTTCGCTTACAGAGACCAGATTTTTGGTGTGAGCGAGGGCCATCTGCTTTCCGACAGGATCAGAAAACGTGCTTCAGATCCCTGTGGTCTCTCCCCGCGGCTCACTTCCCTGGCGTATTATTTTTGAACAGCGTGCAAAGAATCTGTGTTCCAGTCACTCCATGTTGCAAATCCAATCACCAAACCTGCTGGGCTTCTGGGTGGTCTTTAGGAAAGTGCAGAAAGCACCCCCTCCCCGCTTTGACCGTGTGACATCACCATCACAATAAGTGCCGCAATGGCTTTGACAGGAGCCTTCAAAATCACTTTCACAATGGGATGTTTCCACCGGGTTCTCCGCTCCGAGCGTTTAACTTCCCTTTCACTTTCCCTGCTCTCAGGTGCTCTTGGCATTCGTGCTCTGAGCACTCACAAGCCCCCCCCCATTATTTACACTCTGACACTTGGACAGCTCTGCCTGCCTCGCAGGCCAAATACCCTCCAGGATTTCACAAGCTGGATTTGGCCTGCCGAGCCAACAAAGAGATGCTAAGCCCAGGAATCAGGTGCCTTTGTGCCAAGAAAATGGCCATCTTCTCTGACTCACTTGCTAACGGGAGAGTCAGGTTGTTTTTTGGGAATGGCTTTATGAGCAGAGGTAGCACCCAAGGGTGTAATCTGTTGGAAAGATTCGACTGGAATGCTCACAGGTGCTGAGCCAGCCAGCGGATAAATACATGCGCGCGCATTCTCGGTTGCTCACTCATTCAGAAACACACGAAAAGTCCCGCCAGTGGCTCTCAGTCTAGATGGGATGGAGAGAAGAAGAAGAAGAGATTGGATTTATACCCCGCCCTTCACTACCCAAAGGTATCTCAGAGCGGCTTACAAACTCCTTTTGTAGTTTGTAGGAGTTTTGTAGGAGTTTGTAAGCCGCTCTGAGATGCCTTTGGGCAGTGAAGGACAGGATATAAATCCAATCTCTTCTTCTTCTTCTTCTTCTTCTTCTCCTCCTTTCCCTTCCCCTCCCCACAACAGACACCCTGTGAGGTAGGTGGGGCTGAGAGAGCTCTTGACAGAAACTGCTCTTTTTTCAAGAACAGCTCTTATCAGAGCTATGGCTTGCCCAAGGTCATCCAGCCAGGTGCAAGTGGAGGAGTGGGGAATCAAACCCGGTTCTCCCAGAGTCCACGCACTTAACCACTACACCAAACTAGTTCTCAACTGGCTCTCAACTGGCTATGTCATCTCATTGCTGATTCCTTGCATAGGGGTGCCAATCTCCAGGTAGTGGCTGGAGATCTCCTGAGATTACATCTGATCTCCAGGCAACAGAGATCAAATCCCCTGGAGAATATGGCCGCTTTGGAAGGTGGACACTATGGCATTATGCCCAACTGAAGTCCCTCTGCTCTCCAAGCCCTGCCCTCCTCAGGCTCTGCCACCCAAATCCCCAGATATTTCTGAACCTGGAGCTAGCAACCCTAACAATGCAGGATAAATCCTAAGCAGATCTATTCAGAAAGGAGGCCCACTTTATTCAGCTGATTATTTAATCCATCTATACCCTGCCTTTCCCCCACTGGGGACCCCCAAAAATTTACATCCTCTTCCTCTCCTCCATTTTATCCTCACAACTCAGAGGGGTAGGATAAGCTGAGACAGTGTGACTGGTCACCCAGCAAGCTTCCATAGCAGAGATTTGAACTCGGCACTCTAACCGCTACTGACTCCCAGGAATGTGCTTCTAGGACTGCAGCCCTGCTCTCCTAACTCTTGTCAGTTGCACAAGTCTAACATCACTTCCATAGGATTCCTGCCATATCTACAAAGTGCTTTGCAATTCCTACTCGAGGGCAATACCATCCCATATTCTGAACTCTCATGCACATGGCCCCGGGTGACATGCTGAGAAAGATTCAAACCCACATGCCAGCAGGCTGCCACCCAGACTCCTCCTTTGCTCACGCTATTTATTTATCACATTACTATCTCAATTTTCTTCCTAGGAGCTTGAGCAACATATAAGTAGGCTATGTAGGGAGGGTAGGTCTATCAGTGGCTACTAGCCATGATGACATTCAGAGGCAGTAAACCTCTAGATCCCAGGGCCAGGATGCAACATCAGGGGAAGACCTCGGCCTCTATTCCCTGTTATTGGCCCTCCAAAGTAACTGGTTGGCCACTGGATGAGACAGGGTGCTGGACTAGATGGACCACTGGTCGGATCCAGCAGAGTTCTTCTTATCCCACTGCAATTCCACAGCATACTTATGAGCTCGGCTAAGGTGGGAAAAAGAAAGGCTAGTACAAGGCTTCAACAACAACACTACTGTAGGTGGCCAAAGGACAGAATTGCAGCTAGTAGCCCAAGTTAGGGCTCCTACTTGCAGCCTTGTTTGCCCTCTCAGCAGTGGAGGGAGAATTTTTAAAAAACCAACAAAAAAACAGCAAAGTCAGCTACATTGTGACATCATTCTCAGGAAAAACAAGGAAGTGATGTAGGGTAACTCTAGGAATCTTCCAAAACTTTATGATTTCACCACAGAGTTTCCACTGATTCCTAGAGCTATCCCACATCACTTCTGAGTTTTTTTATAGAAGTGACGTTGCAATGTATCCAACATCATTCCTCTCCTCCCATTTCTCTGCCCCCAGTCCTCCCATTAGTTACCAAACTTGACTTGGCAACTCTAGCTCAAGGAGTTCAGTGTCCCAAGAGGACAATAGGATTCCACCAAGTCCTCTAAAGCTGCTGACACTGAGCCTTATGCTGAGTATCTTGTTACTGAGGCACAACTTGTGTGGCAGAACAGGTCTGCTGGCAGGCCCTGCTCTGCCCACCCCTCCTTTGCCTGACCTGGCACCTGAAGGGGCAATTTTTCTCCACTGCCTCCGGGTATTGCTGCCACCACTGTCCCTGTCTTGGGCTCTGGTTAGGCGGGACAGCCTCCTAACCAGCCTCCAGTGTCACTAGGAATCCCCCTCGGGGTTTCCTGGCAATCTTTAGGGCTCCCCTGGAGAGTTGGCAACTGGCTGTTTTGCCCCTGTTCTCCTCCTTAGGGAGTCCCCGACCCACCCTTAGTGTGTCCAAGCAGCTGGGGGAACTACGCAGTACAGAAAGACTTCTCACCATCAACAGTTAAAGGATTTATTGGAAAACTGTTTACAGGCATCTCCACAGTGAACTAAAGAATCAAAATAAAGGCGACAAAACCGCTCCATCTCTCCCTTCTCTACACTCATGCCCTGTCTAGATCAGGGGTGTCAAACATGTGCCCCGGGGGCCAGATCAGTTCCGGAGGGCTTCTGTCAGGCCCGCAGTGGGAACTGGCTGTCTTCTGCTTCTTCTTCCAGTTCTGCTGCTGCTGCTGCGTCATCATCGGTTTGCAGCTTACAGATACACACCTGAACAGCCTACTCAAGATTGCAACGGCACAGACATTTTGATGCAATAATTCAGAGCAAGAGGGGTCAGTCACCAGACACTGTTAAATAAACAAAATATTGCAAGAGTGCTAATGTTCTAAGGATGTTTTTATTTTAAGTAAAAAAAACAACAACACCCTTTGTGTTTGTGTCCTTTATAAAGCTGATATCTCCGCTACCTGGCGTTACATGTTATGACACCCGTGGCCCGGCCCAACAAGGTCCCGTTTATGTCAGATCCGACCCTCATAACAAATGAGTTCGGCACCCCTGCTCTAGATGGTCTGCAGGGCAGGCACTTTACTTCATTTCATTGGAGAAAGTGGGATCAGCATGTCTCCCACAATGCCCTCTGCCTCCTGCAGACTCCAACCAACTGTCTGACTGGCTTCAGACTTCTCACAGACTGGCTGACTTCCCACCCAAAACTCCACTATAAAAAAACAGCAGTTTCCCACCCAGGAACTGGCTCTCCCTCCTGCAGCGTTCTGGGGCAGATCTCCTCACCACCATGATGGACTTCCTGTCCTCTCTAGGGAGCTGCCCGGAGACTACTGGTTGGAGGCAGGAGGGGAGGGGGGGAATGAGGAGGAGACTAGGGCCAAGGCCTACCTCAGGTCTGCTGGTCTCCTCCTATCTGGCCCTCACCAACTTAAACATATACACAAAATGGCGTTTCTCCACAACTCAAGTTCTTGGATTGCCGCTCCATAGGGGTGCATGCATCCCTATTCCTGGCTTGCCTTGGACCACCATCAGTCTGGACAACATTGTTTGTGATGCCATACAGAAGCCTCAGAATTTGCCAAACATATCCTTGATGCTGTAGGGATTTTCTAATCTATAGACAACATCGCTATTCATAACCAAAGCTCAGGTGGCATCAGATGTGAGCGGGCGTTGCCTCACAAGTATACCAAGGAATCTAGCGTGGAAGAATCTAGCATGAAAAATGAACAGCATCAGGGGTAAAGATATTCAGGAAGCACCCTAGACCTCATGCTCATTGCTCTCTAGGATAAACATTCACATTCCCTCCGTTTTTTTTAATAAGGTGCATTCTTTACTTAGGATGGAAGACAGATGTGTGTCAAAAAGACAGGGGGAGAACCTTCTCCCTAGAGTACGGTAGATACACTGGCCTATAACCATCCATTTTACCCTTTTTTAATATTTAAAAATGCATATTTCTGTCTGCGCAGTTTGGCAGAGCGAAATGAATTTGTACACAGTGCAGGAGTTTAATAAAACAGGAGCCCAGTGGCATCTTAAAGACTAGCAAGATTCATTCCAGCATAAGCTTTTCATGAATCAGAGCTCACTTCTTTGGATGCACTGAAGTGTACGAGCGTGCATTGCCAGCTGGCCAGGTCCCATCACGCCAAGTTCTTTTGCAAATACATTTGCATTGTTTTCCGCCTGCACAGCTTGATTGCTTTTTTAAACAAACATCCATCCTCCTTTAGCAACTGGATCCTAAAACTGTCAGCATATACGGAACTTGGAAAATCTGAATATTGAAGCCTTTGGCCAGGGAGGCTTGAAGTAACAACAAAAGTATGTCTGTTTATAAGACCAGTTCCAGACCAAGGCTCAGGGGCATTCAGAAAGACAAGGGGACTGTGAAGGCGGCATGAATCCAGCTATCTAGCAGAAACTGCATGACTGAAATGACCCAATTCAGTCACTTTTGCAAATCCCCTACCCTTTTAGTCCTACTTCTAGTATGGCTGTCTTCAAAAACATACCTTTTCCTTGGTCTCTATGTTAGACCTACAAACACTGGAGAAGCTGTTGTACAAACAAAGCCTTAGGACCCCTTGGTCTCTATGTTAGACCTACAAACACTGGAGAAGCTGTTGTACAAGCAAAGCCTTAGGACCCCTTGGTCTCTATGTTAGACCTACAAACACTGGAGAAGCTGTTGTACAAGCAAAGCCTTAGGACCGCTTGGTCTCTATGTTAGACCTACAAACACTGGAGAAGCTGTTGTACAAGCAAAGCCTTAGGACCCCTTGGTCTCTATGTTAGACCTACAAACACTGGAGAAGTTGTTGTACAAGCAAAGCCTTAGGACCCCTTGGTCTCTATGTTAGACCTACAAACACTGGAGAAGCTGTTGTACAAGCAAAGCCTTAGGACAAGCAAACATACAGTAACCCCACTTGGAAGCAATAACATGTTGATTAGGCTTGCCAACCTCCAGGTGGGGCCTGGAGCTCTCCGGAAATTATAACTGACCTCCAGACCACAGAGATCAGTCCCTCTGGAGAAAACAGCTGCTTGGGGGGTCCTCTATTGCATCACATCCCTGCTGAGCTCCCTTCCCCTCCCCAAACCCTGCCACCCCCAGACTCTACCCCCAAAATCCCCAGGAGTTGCCCAGTCCAGGTTTGGCAACTCTATGTGTTATATAGGGTTCAGAGGAGAAACAACCAGTCTCACCTCCCCTTTTCTTATACGTGACCATTAAAAAAAACACACTTTCATTTTGGTAAGATAGATCAAGATGGATAGCTGTATGAGTCTGTTTGTAGCAGTAGAAAAGAGGCAAGAGTCCAGTAGCACCTTAAAGACTAACAAAATCTGTGGCAGGGTGGGAGCTTTCGTGAGTCACAGCTGGACCCCCATTCTAGCTGTATCTGAAGAAGTGAGCGGTGACTCACGAAAGCTCATCCCCTGACACACATTCTGTTAGTCTTTAAGGTGCTCCTGGACTCTTGCCTCTTTTTTGCAAGCCTTACAGCTTTATAGTATACAAAACATATTTTCCATGGACTGGTAAAAATAAATTGGTATCCAAAACAGCTCTTAATGACAACCACGTGCATCTCTCTTCCTCTGCCAGATGGTGGACGATAAGCTGTTGTCTACGGACTGGGCAGCCACGAACCGAGATCTAAAGTTTTTAGTTGTTTGGGAGCGGGAAGGAATGAGCCTGTCTACACCACAGATTTGCATTTTTTTTCCCCTTGTGTCCCCCATAATGTGAATGGGGGGTGGCATTAGGGGCCCCTACAACAGTAACAGACTTTGCTGCCATCTACAGGAGGTGGAGAAATTTCCACATACTACGAATATTCGAGCACTGTTTGCCCTGGGTTCTTTCTTTCTTTCTTTCTTTCTTTCTTTCTTTCTTTCTTTCTTTCTTTCTTTCTTTCTTTCTTTCTTTCTTTCTTTCTTTCTTTCTTTCTTTCTTTCTTTCTTTCTTTCTTTCTTTCTCTCTCTTTCCTTCCTTTCCTTCCTCTCTCTCTCTCTCGCTCTCTCTTTCTGCAGTCGGTAGTGTGGTTTCAGTCAATAAGAGATGCCTGTTCTGGCTAGCATTGCATCATTGAGAATTCCCAGTTCCCAGCTGGGAAATACCTGGATATTTTGGAAGTAGAGCCTGGGGAAGGAGGGGTTTGGGGACGAGAGAGACCTCAGTGAGGTATAATGCCGTAAAGTCTACCCTCCAAAACTTCCAGTTCCTCCAGGGGAACTGATCTCTACAGACTGGAGATCAGTTATGATTCTGGGAGATCTCTAGGCTGGCAACTCTATGGTGCATTCCGACTAGCACATGGCCAATCAGTGCTCTCCTGCCAGCTGAGTCACAAACAGGGTCATTACCCCAGGAATAGCTCCTCCCACCGTCTTCCACGGCTACCATGTAACCAGAGTGACAGAAGGGCAGACAATTATGCAGCAGGCTCCAATCTAATGCACTGGTGCCTACTTACTACCCAGAGGCAGGGACTTCTGTTAGCCACTTCTGTTTGCGTCTTGCCTTGAAAACTCTACAGGGCCACCAGAAGTCAGCTGTGACTTGACGGCTCTTTCTACCACCATAATAATAACCACCCTTGGATTCTTACTTATGAACGCCAAGGCTCTGCAGAATTCCCATTCCATGTACTGTAAGAATGGGGGAAAGAAATCCGTCTGCGAACATAGGTGTTCACTGTGGACAAATTAATCTTAATCAGTCTTGAGCAATCTTAAATGTGCATTAAAAGACTTGCTGAGCGGAGTTGTCTTACATGTTCGAAAGCTATGCTAGACCCCCAGCTAGAGAGCCAGTTTGGTGTAGTGGTTAGGAGTGCAGACTGTAATCTGGGAGAACCGGGTTTGACTCCCCACTTCTCCACGTGCAGCTGCTGGTGTGACCTTGGGTCAGTTACAAGTTCTTTCAGAGCTGTTCTCTCACGAGCAGTTCTTGAAAGAGCTTTCTCAGCCCCACCTACCTCAGAGTTGTGGGGAGGGGAAAGTAAAGGAGATTGTAAGCTGCTCTGAGACTCCTTCGGGTAGTGAAGGGTGGGGTATAAATCCAACATTTTCTTCTTTGTCATCGTCTTCTTCCCTCAAGATAGCATTCATCATAAGGTTTTCCTCAAGCCTTACCGTAGACCAAAATACCATGAGAGTGTGAAAGGGACAGTTTATAAAGTGAGAATCTGAGAGACCTGTGTTCAGATCCTCACTATGCCACAAAGCTTGCTGGGTGACCTTGGACTAGTCATATACTCTCAACCTAACCTGATGAGCGAAAAAGACCCTGGAGTGCCGCTGCCAGTCTGAGCAGACAATACTACCTGTGATGGACCAAGGGTCTGATTCAGTATAAAGCTGCTTCATACCTCACAGAGTTGTTGTGAGGCAAAATGGAAGAGCGAAGAACATTGTGAGTCATATAGGTTGCCCACTGGGAAGAAAGGCAGCCAAAGCACATAGACAAATCAATAAATGGAACCTCCATATTCAGAGGCATTATATTTTGGAATACCAGACCCTTGGGAACAACAACTGGGAAAGGCCATCATCTTCACACCCTTGTAAGCTTCCTTGGTAGCATCTGAAGGGTTGGTTTCACACAGACAGGAAATTTTTGTGAGAAAACCATATCTTAATTTTTAAAAATATTAATAATAAAGCACCAAAGAATGCAAACAAATACTAATTGAAGCACCCACCCTATTTAATTGTTTATTTATTTTTTCCGATTTATACACCGCCCTCCCCGCCGGAGCTTCACTATTTATCCACCAAATTATGAGAAATAACGGCCACTGAACAGAGAAATAATGAACTGAGACCTACTGGTGCATTATGGGAGACCCTGGAGATGCTCTTTACTAATGGGACTTTGGCTTGGATTGAACAGCTATTGAAAGGCACCTTCTGGACCAGAAATTAATATCAGTGAAATGTCATTTGGCATATGATTGGATCCTGGGAGGCCTCATTTATACCTTCACTCTATGCCTAATAATTCCACTCTGGAACAATTCCTTTCTGGTCCATTTTGTATCTATGCTGTATAATTATATTGTATTTCGTACTGTGCTATAAGCCAATTTGTTCCTCATTGTGTTTGATCTCTGAAGAAGGCAGATAAAGGCAGGATGACTGTTGGGTGGGAAGGAGAGAAGGAAGCAGGAAATGGGGAGGTACCACTTTGGTGGGAAGGTAACAGCGTTCCGTGTGCCTTGGTATTTAGTTATGCCGGCCACATGACCACGGAAACATCTTCAGACAGCGCTGGTTCTTCGGCTTTGAAACGGAGATGAACACTGCAACCCTAGAGTTGGATTCGACTGGCTTTCGAGTAAGGGAACCTTTACCTTTTACTTTTACGGGGGCTACCAGGGAAGGCAGATAGAAAATAGCGAGGGAGGGCATATGAGACAGTCCCGTGCAAGTCCTTGTGGGTTCCCATTTGTAAGAGTATAATACTCATATCAAAGACTATACAATCCCTATCAATGAGATTGTTTCAGTGATAGAGAAGAAGCGCAGCTCTGGAAAAAGAATTCCGGAATGCAGTGTAACAAACTTAACAATGTTCCGGTGCATCCAAGAAACAATATCATTTGCATTTACTAAGCAGAGATACACTGTTCAAATCCCATTGAAGTAAATGGGCTTAGAAGGTGTAACTCTGCTTTGGATCACAAAGTAACTCATACCCCATTAAATGCATTCTAGCCAAATGGCGATCAGTCAGACACTGCAGCGCGTACCTTATTCACATTCAGAAAATGAAACCGTTTTTATCCCAGTCAATTATTTCAGCATTTCTTGCCAGAAACTCAGGGGTTTTTTGCAGGTACATATTTGCACATACTGAAGCTTGAAAATATATGTGCGCCTCTATTCACATAAAATGGCCTTTGTGGGCAGCATGCTCTCTTAGTAAGGTGAGGAAAGAGCACCAGCAACCTTAGTGACTGAACAGGGCTTGTGTGAAAGGGCCACGACGACAGATCCCAAAAGGAGCTCATGGCTCTCTGTTTCCCTTTGTTCAGGCATGCCATTAAATCTGCATTATGCATGTTTTTAGAAGAAGACAGGACTGCTATATCATCCTAATGATTCCTCCAAATTGGTCACGCCTTCTCCCCTGCCAATGGCCCTTGTTCCTTGAACGTACTCAGGAGGTTTGGACCAGATCTTATTTTTACTGTTGTCAGATTGCGATTCATTAATCAGGGCGGAATGGAACATGGGCCCATATTGTTTTTGTTGGGTAATCACTTCAGGCTTGTTTTGACCGCTGGTAGATCCGGCTGGACGTGCTTGGCCCTGCGCATCACAATGTAAACAGCAGCTCCAAGTACAACAATTAACAGTGTGCCTCTGTAGATGTTTGTTTCTCTCGAAGGAGCTTGAGATTTGAGTGGGGAATTAAGGGGGAGTCGAGACAGCAAATAGGGGGACTAACTAATACCAATCAAAGCAAAAAACAAAAATTCTCCCCCCTCTGGGGTTTCACGAACATCTCAAGTGGTTTCCATTCCCCTTTGCAATGTCAATAGAAACCCTCCGCAGGGCCGTGGGGTTGTTATCAATCATCCACCATCTGCTATTCCTCCCCTACTGTATAGCAGGGGGCGTTGGGGTTGAAGTTGTCTGCAAAGGCAGCTGGAATCTCAACGCTTGAACCAGCGCCAGTCGGGGGGTGGGTTTTCAAGTCGGTTGGAAAATCCAAGCCATTAATCTCCTCCCCAGTCTGAAGATAATGCCGTCCAACAGTTGTAGGTTGCGATTTTCTAAACAGCAAGATAACCCGTCGTCAAATGAAGGTATAAATGCCCAGGAGGAGATAGGGAAGATGATTTAAGCCCATGCAGACGTTGGCTCCCGGAGCCTGAATTGATGACACCAGCTATGATTACATGAGTGTTTTCCTAGCTAGAAAGGAACACCTAACTCAGCCCAGTGCTTCTTTCTGCAAAGGCCTGTGAATATGTAACTTCTATGTTTTGGGCCAATTTGGTGTAGCGATTAGGAGCGCGGACTGTAATCTGGGAGAACTGGGTTAGGTTCCCAACTCCTCCACATGCAGCTGCTAGTGTCACCTTGGGTCGGTTACAAGTTCTTTCAGAGCTGTCCTTGAAAGGGTAGTTCTTGAAAGAGCTCTCTCAGCCCCACCTACCTCACAGAGTGTCTGTTGTGGGGAGGGAGCAGGAAAGGAGATTGTAAACTGAAGGGTGGGGTATAAATCCAACTTCTTCTTCTTCTCTTTTTTAGCCAGTAAGCCCGCCATCATGTTGCTGTAGGACTGATAGAGTCAACTGTAGGGCCAGATGCTGGATCCTCATGCAAGTTTATACAACCTCCAGTGAGACTCCATGAAGATTTCCTACACAAGAAGTTGCATTACTACTAAACACATTCTAGAAAGACAAAGGACCACAACTTTTATAGAGGTCTGTAAGAAGGTAGCAGTCTGAATAGCCCAGCTTGGCCTTAGCTGGCCAGAGCTTGGAAGCTAAGCAGGGTCATCCATGGTTAGGACTTGGATGGGAGACCACCTAGGAAGATCTGGGTTACAGTGTGGAGGAAAGCAACGGCAAATCACCTCAGCTTGTCTCTTGCCTGGGACACCCCATGGATGTTGTGGCTAGACAGCACATTCTTCCTCAGGAAGCAAATTTATGCCTTGCTTCCTTTGTAAACCTTGTGTAGGGTTGCCAGGCCCTTCCTGAACACTGGTGGGGGATGGGGTAGGGTCACCAGATTCAAGTTGGGGAAGTCCTGGAGAATTGGGGGTAGAGCCTGTGGAGGACAGGGACCTCAGTGGGGAAAATGCTGTAAAGTTCACCCTCATAAGTACCTATTTTCTCCAGGGGAACTGATCTCTGTAGTCTGGAGATGAGCTGTAATTCCAGGGGATCCCCAGGTCGTACCTGGAGGCTGGTAAGAACATAAGAGAAGCCAATGTTGGATCAGGCCAATGGCCCATCCAATCCAACACTCTAGTTACACAGTGGCCAAAAATACCAGGTGCCGTCGGGAGATCCATCAGTGGGGCCAGGACACCTAGAAGCCCCCCACCAAGAATACAGAGCATCACTTGCCCCAGAGTCCCTATCTATACCTTGTGGCTAATAGCCACTGATGGACTTCTGCTCCATATGTTTATCTAATTCCCTCTTGTAGCCGCCGCCACCTCCCATGGCAGTGAATTCCTAATTGTTCCATGTGACTGCTTTTATTCCCACCTGTGAAGCGCTTTCTGTAGTTGAGCCCAACGTTACACTCTGTGGGTGCGTTCAGATAGCGTGCCGGAGCGGTTTAAATTGCTCTGGTCCTATGCGTTTTGTTTTTTTAACCCAGAGAATGGCGATCACACTGACCTCCTTGTTCCAGGCTACCCCCCCTCCCGTCCACACGCAGGTGGGTTTTTTCCCTCAGTTTGAGCATGCGCACAGGCAGCCAGCTCTAGAACTAAAATTTTTGTGCGTGCGCAGAACAGCGATTTCCACACGTCCCTTTAAACTTTAAATGAACACTTCTCTTTAAACTTTTACCCCAAAACTGGCCTCCCTGAGATCCCGGACTTGTCTAAATACTTAAACTAAGCACCATTTAAGCTTTTCTTTTATTAACTTGGGAGCGGCGCATAAAAAAAAATGGCGGACGAAAAGCGGAAGCCAGAGGCAGCTTTCCAGAGGGGAGGGGAGTTGAAGCACCCGGAAGTGGCTCGACGGAGCGATCAGACGTCAGAAAAGTGCGGCTCGAAACCGGAGAATCAGGAAAGGAGTTTGTAAACCGCTCTGAGACTCCAAGTGAAGGGCGGGGTATAAATCCAATCTCTTCTTCTTCTTTTTCATCCCCACTAGGGAGAAAGATAAGGGGGAACTCAGGGGGACCACATGTTGTGTCTGGCCTCCATGTATGAAAGAATATCTGAGAGGGACAGTGATTTTAAGAAGAAAGGGTTATGTAACCTCTTTCCATTTTATTTATTTAAAAGATTTTTACTCTGCCTTTCTCAAGCTCAAGGCAGCTTATGTTTTTTTTAAAAAAAAATCTGTGAAACCATGTCAACATACACGTTGAAACGAATAATGACTGCAAATGTTACTGCAGCAGCTGCACAGAAATCGATTCATTACCACCAGTACAACAAGCCTAGCTAAGAAGTGTCCATTGAAAGGAAGCTGCTGCTCAGATCTGGGCCTCTGGTAGGATGCTCAAATGCCCCCTGGTGCTCATATCCTGTTCGCCACTTGCAAACAGATTTTTTGACAATCAGTTCAGTCATTTTTTATCTGTTCATTGGTGCTCAGCAGGTTGTTTCAGTGTATTCTGTACTAACTACGCAGTACAGCGCAAATAGCTTTTTAGTGTAGTGGTTCGGTTTGGTGTAGTGGTTAAGTGTGCGGACTCGAATCTGGGAGAACCAGGTTTGATTCTCCACTCCTCCACTTGCACCTGGCTTGATGACCTTGGGCAACCCATAGTTCTGTCAGAGGTGTTCTTGAAAAAGAGCAGTTTCTGTCAGGAGCTCTCTCAGCCCCACCTACCTCACAGGGAGTCTGTTGTGGGGAGGGGAAGGGAAAGGAGTTTGTAAGCTGCTCTGAGACTCCTTTGGGTAGTGAAGGGTGGGGTATAAATCCAATCTCCTCCTCCTCCTCCTCTTTCTTCTTCGTCTTCTTCTTTTCACACATACGTGTTCTCATACAGCCCAATTAAATTCTACTATGCTCCAATCCTTGCTGCAGAACTACTATGCTAAACAGGCAATTGTTTAAATAGACAATTACATTACTCATTAAATCATCACAAATCATATAAACCAGTCATCAATTAACGCTGTGTTTCAAAAAAATCCTGTCCAGTATTCATCGATGACTGTAGTCCTTAGTGGAGATAATGGTTGCTGATCAGTTTGAATTGGGAGCATCTTTTATGCATGCACAGTTTGGGGACAACCTAATGTAAACCAGTTCAGCAGTTGCTTGCAGCTGCTTGACACAAACCGAACAGACAGAGTGGCTCATATCTGATCACTGTCTCTGAATACAGAAAGTTCAACAGTTGGCTGTGTTCACAGCAAAATTCTCATCCTCTCTATTGTGCTAATGCTTGGGAGTAGGCCAGCAGGCTTGGGAGTGACAAAACACCTTGAACTGATCCTGGAAGGACCAGTCTGCTGGAGACAGGAGGTGGTGGCAGCTACAAGCATGGACGGCTTCAAGAGAAATTAAACATATGGAGCAGAGGTCCATCAGTGGCTATTAGCCACAAGGTATAGATAGGAACTCTCGATCTGGGGCAAGGGATGCACTGTATTCTTGGTGCTTGGGGGGGGGTCAACATTGGGAGGGCTTCTAGTGTCCTGGCCCCACTGCTGGACCTCCTGATGGCACCTGGTATTTTTGGCCACTGTGTGACAGAGTGTTGGACTGGATGGGCCATTGGCCTGATCCAACATTGGCTTCTCTTATGTTCCAATGTTTTTATGAGACTGAATTCACATGTGCTGGTTCGAGTATTATTCAGTCCCTCTCCTGCTGTTGGTGCGTCCCTGTGAAAAAGCAGGAAGGTCATTTTAAATGCACTTCCATTAGGGTTCTATGCGGGAAGTGTAATTTTCACGTTGCATTTCAACCTTCCTGCCTTTTCCTCTGCACATCTGATTCCAGTCTTGCTCTCCTCTACAATACTCAGATATCTTGCTAGAGCAGCAGTTCCCAGTCTTTTCAGTATGGTGATCCACAAGTCCAAATTTATTTGATATGGTGACCCATCCAGTGCTGGCCCAAGGTTTTTTGGCACCCTAGGCAAACCATGACCTTGGCACCTATCTAGAACATAAGAACAGAGAACATCAGAGAAGCCATGTTGGATCAAACCAATGGCCTATTCAGTCCAACACTCTGTGTCTCACAGTGGCCAAAACCCAGATGCCATCAGGAAGTCCACCAGTGGGGCCAGAGCTCCAGAAACCATTGTTGTCCCCCATGCACCAAAAATACAGAGCATCACTGCCCCAGACATAGTGTTCCATCTGTACCTTGTGGCTAATAGCCACTGATGGACCTCTGCTCCACATGTTTATCCAATCTCCTCTTGATCCCCTCTAGTTCAGCATTCCATTTTCTTCAGTGGCTAAACAGATGTTTTTGAGAAACCAACGAACATCGCTTACAGGGTACAGCTGACTCCACTATGAACCCCAAGCAAGTGGCATTCCACCAGTGGCTATTAGCCACAAGGTATAGATAGGAACTCTTGGTCTGGGGCAAGTGATGCTCTGTATTCTTGGTGCTTGGGGGTGGGCGGGCAACAGTGGGAGGGCTTCTAGGGTCCTGGCCCCAAGGTGGACCTCCTGATGGCACCTGGCATTTTCAACCACTGTGTGACATAGAGTGTTGGAATGGATGGGCCATTGGCCTGATCCAACATTGGCTTCTCTTATGTTATGTTTTTATGGCATACACAGCCATTTTTATGAAGGTAGCTTTCCATCCTTTGACCACCCTCCCCTTCTCCATTACTCCTTCTCATTCCCAAGATTTTCACACACACAAGTGACCATCAGGACACGCTGTACTTGATCAACATGTATATACAATGAAGAAAAAATAGCAACGAATGTATGACGTGGAAGATAGCGTTTCCAGGGTCGGATCTTGATTTCCAAGATCCAAAAGAGAGGAATGGAAAGGGTAGAGGCAGCCATTTGGGAGGACTGGCCCGTGACCGACTTGCAGAGACTTCACAACCCACTTTTGGGTCCTGACCCATAGGTTGGGAAACACTGTGCTAGAGAACAGAATGGAGTTGTTCTCTGCTGCACTTTAGCACCAGTACTGCAGTCACCAAGTCAGCCAGGGGTCAGGTGCCATGAAGATCCGGTATTGTTTCACCTGGTAATGGTCCCATAAAGCTGTTGTTCCTGGCCTGGTTCTGCCATGTGTGAACACTGCGTCCAGACACTGTCTGCTTACATTCCAGCTGGCTGCCAACCTTGATGCCAGTTAATTAGACAAAGTTCATTGCTGCCTTTGCACCCCTTTGGTTTTGTTTTTTTTTTTAATAAAAAACCCTGCTTCTTCATCCAGACTCTGCTTCTCCTGTCTTCAAAGAGGTTTCCGCCAGGCATCTTGAAAGTTTCACACTTTCTGCAGCAACGTTCCAAGTGATATTAGCCGCCCGTATTTGGCCTTTGGCATTGCCATCCCATCAGGGTAATCGCTGCCTGCAGCTGCCCACATCTTGGGAACAGCCGCAGGCCAGATTGGTAACACTATCTGACACGCACCGGGAGACTTTGGCCAACCCCAGTTGTTAGTCGGCTATGCAGGAGATAGCAGCCTCCCCCCGCGAACTAAAGTCCTGATGAAACTTTATCAGACTGTAAAGGACTAATTAGGTGTACCGGGCCATTAGCCATCTCTCAGCTTTGATTGATGAAAAACATAGTGAATAGCAACTTTTGCATAAACAGAACCCAGGATGGTAGAATTAACTTAAAAGCAAAGCAGCTGCTGCTAATGGAAACGGAGACCATTCCCTCGCTTAAATCCTCCCCTATCTTTCTGGGGGAGGCCGCTTCAGAATTCTAGGACTGGCTGGAGAGACGATAAAGAGGAATCTGGGAGCAAAGAAGTCTGCCGAGGAAATCAAACTCATTTGGCTACGGAAGATCGGTGTTATTCTTTTCAGACTCACAGCCATGCTTTGACCTTGGTGAGGGTAACCCTTCAGAACACCACTCTCGTAGAACTCTGGAATGAACCACTTCAGGCTACCCATGTCGAAATGCTCTTCCTTGCGTGTAGAAAACTAGCACTTCAGGGGAAGCGATGACAAGCTTTTTTTCTTGGATCTGTGCAAGTTTTCTACATGCAAGGGGTAGTCTTTTTCTTTTTTAATGTGAGGGAATATCTCTTTTTGAAAAACTGCCTTTTCCCATATGAGCGCTAAACCTTGTATGCTGATATCAATCAATGTCCTGCTTTAGATTTTGTGGTTAGAAAGAAGGCCTTCTCAATAGCAAGACTCTCACTGAGGAATCACCCTCACAAAGAGGCCAGCCAAATAACCTCACCTATTGTCTATATAAATGGCTGGTTGAAAAATTTTTACTGGATGAAGGGCGCCAGAGGTCTTGGCTAAACCTTTTAGCATGCCTACAGAACTGGTTTTATCTAGGTATGTACACAGTTTTACGATTACTGTGTTATCTGTGTCATTTGTAAGCGACCTGAAGATGCCCTGTTTTGGTGCCACAAAGCAGATGATAAAGCCCATTGATAAATAACTACGGAGTCCCTCTCCATGCCAGCAACTGACTTGTTCTCTAGATATGAGAAGTGAACATGCTGCTATAAATCAGAGAGGCAGGGTGATCCTGGGGACAGTGCTGGGGTTGGAAAGTCTGCCGAGGTGGATGGGCAGAGAAAGCGGGGGGAGGGCACTCTGGAGGGCTTTCTCTGCCCTCCCGCCTCGGCAGGTGGGCAGAGAAAGGTGGGGGGTGCTCCAGAGGAAGCTGGGGATGGGGCGGGAGGCTTCCTGGGGCCACCGCACCTCTGCGCAGCCCGAGGAACCGGGGATGGGATAGGAGGCAGGCAACTTACCTACCTTCTTCTGCCTCCTCATGGCCTGAGCGCTGCTGGGAGCAAGGGGCGGGGCTTGGTCATGTGCTCGCCCCTTGGGTGCCTCACTCCCGGAGCGCCACTCCTGCACACTCCAGCCCCAACTGAGGCCTTATTATTATTATTATTATTATTATTATTATTACTACTACTACTACTACTACTACTACTACTACTACTATTATTTTCCCAATGTTGCTGCTCCACAGGGAGTATCTGTGCACATGGGACTGTGGTCTATATTCCTGTGTATATTTTGCTGTAAGTTTGATCCTGCCATGTAACCTTGCATCTCTTTATGTGTCATGCTTTGCTTCTTCTTCTTCTTCTCCTCCTCCTTCTCCCACCCCCTGGTTGGTTCTATTGTGATATTTGGTTAATACAGCAGAGTTTTGCCCAGCCATAGAAGCATGATACCGAGCGCAGTAAATAAATCTCCCAATAAGTATATTGCAAACAGGTAAACTTACATTTATTCAAGTAGATCCAGTTCACATTAAGGTTGCCGCTGAAAGGAGAGACAGAAGCCTTACCTAAAGAGTATTTTCCCTACCACAAATGGCCCGCTTGTCCAGCATCATGTGTGTGGGAGTATGAGGGCTTTGTCTCTACTGGCGAGACCTGAAGAGACGTGTCTCCATGGAAGGCCATGTAAGAGTGAGAGGACAAAGCAAGAGAGAGAGAGAGACAGAGACAGAGAGAGAGAGAGAGAGAAGGGGCTCCCAGGTTAAGAGAGGCATCCCATTTACGGAGATAACACCTAATCACACTTAGAGTGATGTAGTGCCTCCCAATGGTGAGTCGCTCACTCCAACAGGTTCTACATCCCAAATCCTATTGCTTTGCTTATCGAATGTCCCATGCTGTTGATCGTACTGACTCACTCTGGTCCTTTCTGCACATGGACCTCATCCCTGGTTTTATCAGAGGTCAACTCATGACACAATACCTTGCATTTATCCCTGGTTATAACAGCATCTGTTTATCCCAGGACAAGTGAGGGGTGAAACCAGGGTAATCTCAATGTAATGTGGAAACAAAAAATGCCCCAAGATAATTACAGGGGTGAATCTGCATGTAGTGTAGAATGTAAGTTCGGGGACAGGGTTGAACCAGGATTTAAGGTCTAGCGCGGAAAGGACCAGTCTGTGTAATGCACCTTGAGTCCCAGTATGAAAGGCAGACTTTAAATAACATAAATAAAATCAAATGAATAAATAATTAGAGAAATAACTCCCTCCAGTACAGTTTTCACCTGCAGAAATGTTTGCAGGGGAGAAAAGGGCCTATTCTCTCAACAGAGTGCTGTTCCAAGGCCCTTTGGGATCTCTCTCTTGTTTTTTTAAGAAGCCAGTCCCTGGAGCTGCTGTGTAGCTGCAGCGAATGTGAGTGGGTACTGGGGAACACAGACCCAACTCTTTAAGTACAGTAACATTTTGTTTGGCCCTAACTCTACTTGCAAGCTTAACCAACCATTTAACTTTCTGGATTAAAGTCAACACCTCCCCTCCCGTGCCACCGCTTTTACCATGTTCTCATCTCTCGCTTTTCTTTTAGCACCATAATTAAGAGCATGTGAAAAAGTGTCACACGGTGCATCATATAAGGTTCAGACTGTGGATCATGAATAAATGAAATCACAGAAGTCACAAACTGGAAATTGGGGGGCCTACTGTATGGCCACTGGGTAGGGTTGCCAGCCTCCACTTGGTTCCAGCCACAAATGGACCACAGTGACTCAACCAAGGTTGCACCCCACCAATGTTCACTGTGAAAAATTGATTCAAGTCCAATTACAGTCCACGAATTTGCTTCTCCCCTCTTTTTTGTTTCTTTATTTTATGTCATGCAGTGCTGCTGCTGCTGCTTCCATCAATTGCCATGTGACTACAGATTTCCCAGGTAAACTATCTGTTTCCCCCAGTGCTTCATCAGGTTGCTTTATACTTGGAGCCCATGCTCTACATCTCCTACTCAGAATTAATCTTCTATGCCAGCAGATGCTGAAAAAATACAAGATTAATTCCGAGTAGGAGACATAGAGCATGGGCTCCAAGTATAAAGCGACCTGATGAAGCACTGAGGGAAACAGATTGTTTACCTGGGAAATCTGTAGTCACATGGCAATTGTTGGAAGCAGCAGCACTACATGATGTAAAATAAAGAAACAAAAACAGGAAGAAGCAAATTCATGGGCTGTAATTGGACTTGAATCAATTTTTCACAGTGAACACTTGTGGGGTGCAGCCTCCAGTTGGTGACTAGAGATCTGGAATCACAACTGGTCTGCAGAAAACAGAAATAAGTTTCCCTGGAGAAAATGACTACTCTGGAAGGTGGACTGGATGGGATTATACCCTGTTGAGACCCCTCCCATCCCTAACCCCACCCTCCCCAGGCTCCACCCCCAAAATCTCCATGTATTTCTCAACCCAGACCTGGCAATTTTATCACTGGGTAAGGATAAGAGTGTTATTAATTATACCATGCCAGTGGACCAAATGTTATATCAGCACAGTGTTACTGTTGTGCTGGAGTTATGCATCATGCTACCAGCACAAGGATTTAAACTGAGCAAAATTAGGGGCAGAGATGCAATTAATGAAATCATGCAGGGATGGAAGAGTTAAACATCTTCTCCCTTGCACCTAGGTCTTACCTGGCTGCCGGCGGGGGGGCTCTTCTTCCTCCTTGGGAGTTCTTCAGTGCGCACCACGATGGCATCATCCAGAAGTGACATCATCGTGCAGGGCACATTGTGGGTTATCATCTTATCATTTGAGGAAAAACCATAGAGTTTTTTTTCAAACAATAGAGCGTCCTCCCACAACATGCCCTGCACGAGGACGTCACTTCTGACCCCCTTAATCTTTTCAGATAGTTTTTGCTCAAGCTGGGTTTCCGCAATAGAATACAAACTGGCACGTTTGGCTTCTCTAGTACTGCCCTTTTACACCTTGGATTTCAAGGAACCAAAGCTGTTGTCAAACAAAGATTATGGGACACTACTCTCCAGTTGGACAGAGCACGAGCCTCACACCTTTTAGTGGTGATAAATAAAAACCTAAAGTTTGCTCCATCCAGTTACCTTTATTCGTTAGAACTCTCAAAGCACTGCAGAGCGTTCACTCTAGCATGATTAAATGTTCTCCCATCTGCCCACCTGCAAAGGAGATATGATCACACCCCATACGCAAGCTGACTCTGTCCTTGTAATTCCGGACAGGTCGAGACAATTGAGCATGTTCTTTTATCTTGTCAATTTTATCACAAGATTCGTTCTAAGTATATTACCCCAATAATCGTCGCCTACCCAGGCAGGTTTAATCAGTTTTATTCTACTCTTCTTTTAGCTGATATTTGTAATACTGCTAAGGTAGCAAGATTTTGTGCTATGGCTATCCTAACCAGACAGAAGATTATTACTTCTTAGAAAATTTTAAAATCCACGTTCTCTTAACTAATTTTTTTTACCTGTACCAACTGTCTGGCTGTATTTCGCTGATCTTTGATCATATTTGCTGATCTTTGATCATAATAAATCAAATTGAATTGAATTGACGTCACTTCTGGGTGATGTCATCATGCTGGACGTGTTGGCCCAAATGTGGCATTTTGGGGGTGGGGTTCCCCCCACTGGCTGGATCCAGGCTGGTGGATTGGGGGCCCTAAAAGTGTGCAAACCCCCACCCCCCGGGTAATGGCAGCCCTACCTGCGCCGTGGGCCCAGGCTAAATCAGAGTCTCGCATGGCTGTAGTTGCCCTTTTAAAAAATCACGGGGAAGATCTGTTCATAGCTCTGCCAACAGCTCCACAAACCCGTTGTCAAAACATGCACAGATTCTTTTCTTTGAGTTATATCACTAATGTACCATGGGCCATTCTATTTGCCAGGACTTTTAATGGGGTATAAACTGCAAGCATCTGTGGGGGGAAGGAGGGGTTGGCTATGATTGTAGTCTATCTGTTTTGAATCATGATTTGTAAGCTTCCATAGTCAAGGAATGTGGCATGCTAGCCCGACCTCACTAGATCTCAGAAGCCAAGCAGTGCCAGTACTTGGAAGGGAGACAACCAAGGAAGACTGTAGAGGAAGGCAATGGCCGACCAACTCCACTTTGCACTTGCTTTGGAAGCTCCTTGCTGGGGTCTCCGTAAGTCGGCTGCACTAAGGTTAGAACATAAGAACATAAAGAGGAGCCAATGTTGAATCAGGCCAATGGCCCATCTAGTCCAACACTCTGTCACACAGGGGCCAAAAATACCAGGTGCCATCAGGAGGTCCAGCAGTGAGGCCAGGACACTAGAAGCCCTCCCACTGCTCTGGGTTGAGAAACACTTGGAGATCTGGGGGGTGGAGCCTGGGGAGGCCAGGAGTTGGAAAGGGGTGGGGCCTTCTCAGGCCCGTAGCTACAGTGGGGCACCTCGGGGCTAGGCCCCCTGACTTACTGGCAAGGCCCCACGACATCCCATGCAGCCCAGGGCCCCTGAGCGGCGGCAGGTGTGAGGAAGGAGTTGGGTATTCCTATAATTCAATTACCCAGTGCCCCCTAAGAAATTTAAGTGCCCCCCATGACTTTAAAAATCCTGGCTATGGGCCTGGGCCTTCTTCCAAAGCCGCCATTTTCTCCAGGGGAACTGATCTTGATCCTATGGAGATCCATTGTAATAGCAGATCTCCAGGTGCCACCTGGAGGCTGGCAACCCTGGCTGCGACTTGACGGCACTTTACAGACACAAGCTTCCCTGACCCACAAGGAAATAATGTCAAAATACCCACTTTGAATGGCTGAAAGGCCATGTCCTGTGGCTACTCCACCTCCTCAAGTCGACTTTCGCGGCTGCTCTCACCGTCAGCTTTCCCCCTTATTTCCTAACCTCCCCCTTCCTTTAAGAATTCTTGCTGGTGGAGAGCAAACTGAAATGATTTCCATCCTTGTTGTTCCCTTTTTTCTTTTACCTCAGCAAGGTATCTTGAGTCAGAGCAGACTGACGGGTCCTAATCTCTGCAGGCAAAAAACCCTCCGGTCCTCCCAACGCTCGAGAAATTACATTCTTGGGGCCCTGATAAAATCATTACAGGGAAATGAATGGCTTCATGCGGTTTTAAGCTTCCTTCTCCTGAAATGCCATTAAGAAGATCAAGTGCATTTGTGTTTATTCAACAGGGTTTCCTACTGGGTTTCTGCTTGAAAGGGGGAAGGGGGGAGTGAGGAGGGAGGAGAGAAGAGAGAGGCTGGAATGGGTCAGTTAGTTGCAAGCGAAAGCTCAAAACCTGACACCCCCCTCAAGCACGCATTTGGGAACCTGTGGCGGTATCCTCAGGTATGCTTTGAATAAATTCCACTGTAATAAACATAGTATATTATTACAATTTGAACATTCAATATGATATAAATATAGTGCAAAAGAGGTCGTAGCAATGGTTGACAGAGTTCCCCGGAATAAATATCCGTCTCGTTCATGAAGACTTCATTAGAACAAGGACCATTAATTACCTTACAATATCATGGGAAAAACATATATGAATAACCGGACATAATATATGAATATTCAAATATTACAATAAAAGTCATTATATACATACAAAAACGTGTCTCTTGTCTTTCATCCATCAGTCATGGCTCTCTCAGAGCTGTTCTCTCAAGACCAGTCCTCCAAAGAGCTCTCTCAGCCCCACCCACTTCACAGGGCGTCTGTTGTGGGGAGGGGAAGGGAAAGGAGACTGTAAACCTCTGTGAGACTCCTTCGGTTAGTGAGGGGCAGGTAAAATCTTGTGGTAAAATCGGTTGATTTTAAAGATAATTGACGGGGGACCAGATAGGGCAGGAATTCAGAGTTTCCAGCAATTCCTAGAGCTACCCTATATCACTTCCGGGTTTTCCACAGAACTGACATAGTGGCCCAGGTGATGCCGATGTTTAATTTTTTCTCTCCTTCCATCACTCAGAGCAGCAGCAGATAGGCAGGGCTGCCGGCCAAAAGTCTCCCACCACAGTGGGAGTAGAGATGTCAGCTCTGGGTTGGGAAATACCTGGAGATTTGTGGGTGGAGCCTGGGGAGGGTGGGGTTTAGGGAGGGGAGGGACTTCAGCAGGATATAATGCCATAGAGTCCATCTTCCAAAGCAGGGAACTGATCTTGGCCATCTGGAGATCAATTGTAATAGCAGGAGATCTCCCACTATTGTTTAAGATTGTCGTTGGACATCTGGGGAAATGTTCCATAAGCCGTTTTGGCTGCCCTTAGGCAAAGAAAGACCCAAAGAAATAAATTGTGAATGGAGATTTTAGAACATTTATTTTATTTATCTAAAACATTTATTTGTTTATTTATTTATTTATTTATTTATTTATTTATTTATTTATTTATTTATAGCATTTGTTTTTTATTTGTCTTATTCATTTAAAACATTTCTATGCCACATTTTCGCCCAAATCAGGGTCCCCCAAGTGGCAAACATTAGAACATTCCAAACATTAAAAAGTATTTAAAATACAAATCTGTATGAAACATTTTAAGCAATTAAATAAATGCATAAAAACTACAATTGCCAACTTTGAGTTGGGAAATTCTTGGAGATTTGGGAGTGGAGCTGGGGGGGGCAGGGTTTGGGTAAGGGAGGCTCCTCACCAGGGTACAATGCCACAGAGCCCACCCTCCAAAGCAGCCATTTTCTCCAGGGGAACTGATCTCTGTAGTCCGGAGATTCATTGTAATTCCAGATCTCTAAGCCCCACCCGGAGGTGGCAACCCTAGCCTTGAAGTACCTCCTAGAAATTTCTAGAAACAGCACCTGCCTCATCTCTAGGATTTCCAACTTCCAGGTGGCACCCGGAGATCTGCTATTACAATTGGTCTCCAGATGACAGAGCTCAGTTCCCCTGGAAAAAATGGCTGCTCTGGAGGGTGGACTCTACGACATTATACCCTGCTGAGGTTCCTCCTTGTGCCAGACCCTGCTGTCCCCAGGCTCCATCCACAAAATGTCCAGGTATATCCCAACCCAGAGCTGGCAACCCTACTATCTCCTCAGGCAGCCTGCTCCACAGGGCGAAAGCTATGATAGAAAAAGCCCTGGCTCAGGCCACCATCTCTTATTCTTAAATATAATTTTAGCTGTGACTTTATGATACATACCTTCTGTATGCATAGTAGGAGCTACAATAGAAAAGTGGGAGTGGAGCTATAATAGAAAAGGCATGAGTTCTAGTTAATCTCACCATGGGGGGCAACCTGTGGGGGGCAACAAGCAAGGGGCAACCTGTGGACCACAGCTGGCTCATGGGGACATGCAGGAAGAAGAAGAAGAGGAGGAGATTGGATTTATACCCCGCCCTTCACTCAGAGTCTCAGAGTGGCTTACAATCTTCTTTCCCTTCCCCTCCCCACAACAGACACCCTGTGAGGTAGGTGGGGATGAGAGAGCTCTGACAGAAATTAGGACAGCTCTGACAGAACTATGGCTTGCCCAAGGTCATCCAGAAGCTGCAAGTGGAGGAGCAGGGAATCAAATCCAGTTCTCCCAGATTGGAGTCCACACACTTAATGAATTTTTTGCTCTTCCTTGCAAATTTGCATCGTTTTTCTCTTTGTGATTCTCTAATTTGATCCTGCACATTAAAATCCTGCCCTGTGCTGATTGCACTCTTCCTCCAAATCCCAAGCAATTCTTACGTTTGTCAGTTTGCAGAAGGTCCATATGGCTCAGCCGCCATTTTAATTTTAGGCTTAGACTGGCTGAGTTCAGACTGGCAATTTGCCCCGCTATAGGCACTTTTCAGCTGCATTTCCCAAGCGGATTAAAGGGGGTGTTCACACAGGCACATCTGCCTGGCATTCCCCACCCGTAAGCAACCCGTGCTGTTTCACTTCGCTCCCGCGTTAAAAAGTTACCTGACAAAAGTGGAAGCAAATCCCAGAGAGTGCCTTTATCCTGCATTATTCTGCTTCCCGGAAGTGTGAATGCAAAGCCGAAAAGCCAGGAGCAACCTGCTTCTATAGTGTGTGCTGGGTGTTTCTGCGCATAAGGCAGCAGCGACCGGATTGGCTGTGCTCCACTCTACCACCCAATGCGGTGCTGGCACAACAGGGTCCACCCCAAATCGGTTGGATGCGCTTATGCGCATGAGTGCATATGCACCCATGCACCCATACACACACAGAGGAAAAAGCCGTTTACAGCCGCACCTCCGGGCCAGCAGTCTGAACTTTGTTCACTAAAGCATGAAAGGGAAAAATGTTTTCAAAATTTTGGCTTCCCATCCCAGTGCCTCTCTCTCTTTACATCTCATGTCAATTTCATCCCATGCTGACAGTCCGCCCCTTTATTTTTGCATGCAGCACTGAAATCCTCTTTATTTTTGCACTGAAGGCACTGCTGTTTGCCTCCTCTCCGATCCCTCTTTCAAGTCAATACTAGCAGTGAACTAAACCTTGCACAGCTCCTTTTAAACTTTCCCCTGTGGTTTTATTTTTTTTTAATTCAGTGATCCAAGACTAGTGATAGTCTCATATAGCTAGACTCATGCCACTTGTCAAAAAAATTAAAAAATGTAAAATAACGAGGGGGAAATGAAGCTTGTACACTGATAAAGGGGGAGGATGGTGGAAGCTGCAAAGTGGGCAGAATGACCTTGATGTGGGTGGGGGAATGACCTTTGAGGGGCAACAAGAGGGAAGGGGGAATCCAAGGGAATCTGTATGCTTTATAATTACCTCCAGCTTGGAAGCAAAACAAGGGAAAAATTGGCACAAAAGTCCTCTCAGAAAACCCAGGGAAACAGTGACAAGAAAGTGAACTGAGTGCTGAAGGGAGGAAAATCAATGCAAAACAACAAAGAAAACCCAATGGACATGCACGGTAAACAGAAGGGGAAATACCCTTTGGCCTCAGGAATAAACAGCTTTAAAAGGGATTAGATAGATTCATGGAGGATTATCAATGGTTAGTAGTCATGGTGACTGAGGGGAACCTCCATGTTCAGAGGCACTAAGCCTCTGAATCCCAGAGCCAGGAGGCAAGACCAACGGGAGGCCTTGACCTCTATGCCATGTTGTTGGCTGTCAAAAGAAGTTGGTTGAACACTGTGAGACAGGATGCTGGACTAGATGGACCACTGGTCTAATCCAGCAGGGCTCTTCGTATGTTCTTAACCTCCACATTCAGTGATACGAAACCTCTGAATCCCAGAGCCAGGAGGCAACATCAGGGGAAGGCCTTGACTTCTATGCCCTGTTGTTGTCCCTCCAGAGGAACTAGTTGGCCACTTTGTGAGATAGGATGCTGGACTAGATGGACCACTGGTCTGATCCAGCAGGGCTCTTCTTGTGTTCTTATGTGTATGCATGTGAGTTTATGTGCAAGTCATGTGTATTATGGGGATGAGATTCAATGGGGTCAGAACAGCTCTATGAGTTAGTGTGGAAAGGTCTGGGAAGAGCATTTATTTATTTAGTACATTGTATCCCCCTTCTTCTAAGGGACTCAGGGCTACTTAACACCATTCTCTTTTTTTAAAAAAAAACAATTTTATTAGGATATACAATACTTCACAGTTTAGCTAAAATAATGTCAATCATATCCTTTTCTTCAAACTCCCCTTCCCCCCCTGTTGGCTCCCAGCATTGTTTCCACTATTTTATCAATACATAATACATATTAATTCACTGTTGTCATGTAAATTCTACAGGTAACGCAACTTACTTGTTCACAACAACTACTGGTACTTATTAATTGTATACATTTATTACACCACTAGTAGTTTTCCAGGCTAAATATGCTATCCTTCATTTCCCAATGTTCCTCTACTTAACATCATTCTCCTCACCTAGTTTAACCTCTCTCTGAAGTAGGTTAAGCTGAGAAAGAGTCAGTAAACCAAAATCACCTGATGAGCTCCGTGTCTGGGTGGGGATTTGAACCCAGGCCTTCCCAGTCCTAGACCAGCACCTTAACCACTTTGCCACACTGGTACTATTTCCACTGAGACAGAGGTAATCCAAATGTGAATGGGAGTCATGTGCCAGGAAGAAATCTTCATGCCTTTCACTCCCAGGTAGTATCTTGATCAGGCCAGGAATCAAAGAGGAAATCACTGACAGTGCCAGGGAATCAAAAAGACAAATGTGTGATTTTCCCCCAAGGCCCTTTGCTTTGGCACCTTTGAACATGCTGCAGTGGTACTTTTAAAACAACAACAACAAAGGGCTGGTAAAGAATGCAGATGTAAATCTATTCACTACCCATTGTTTAACAATCTCTTTACACAGCCTGAGAACATGAGTGTATCTCACAAGCTGAACTCTGCTATGTCCATCTCCTCTTTGGAGATACTTGGGTAATTATTTTCTTGAAATACTCAGTATGAAAAGGGCTGACTTATCATGATATCAAATGCCGGACCCAGTTGTCAAGGAGTCTATGGCTGGACCCCGTGGGTTCCCAAGGGCTGATGAACACAGTAAACAAGAACTTTAAAAAAATTATTTAAAGTTGATTTAAATATATTTCAGAACAAGTTTAATCTGCAGGCAACACTAATCTCTCAAATCAAAGAGAAAGAAAACAAGAAACTCTAGCTTAACTATCTAACAAATTTCAGAGAGCTGTGTCAGATGGCACCATCCCTAACTGCAAAAGTCAAAAGCCACAGCCTATGTTTTCTCTACGTTTGCTGTCCATTGCAATGTAAGCGAATCATAGTTTAGACCGTCAGTCCATCAGAGTCGAAGCTAGGTTGTTGTTTTTTTGTCCCGACCTTTGGCTTAATTATAATTCTTTGGCCAAGCAGCATCAGGTGATGATGATACCCAATCAGGATGCCAAATCTTGATGGAAAGCTCTAGAACAGGGGTGTCAAACTCATTTGTTATAAGGGCCGGATCTGACATAAATGAGACCTTGTCGGGCCGGGCCATGTGTGTCATAAAATGTAATGCCAGATAGCGGAGATATAAACTTTATAAAGGACACAGACACAAAGATTTTTTTTTACTTAAAATAAAAACATGCTTAAAACATTAGCTCTGTAAGCTGCAAACCTACTTTTGATTTATTGACATTCACCACAGAAATCTCATGCTCAGAGTTCTGAGTCTAGGACCCAGGTTAGAACATGAAATGGCTGAGTGATTAAGAGAGTCTGGCAAAGCAAGCTATGATGCAGCAGCAGCAGCAGAACTGGAAGCAGGAGATGGCCAATTCCACTGCGGGCCTGATGGAAGCCCTCTGGGGGCCTGATCTGGGCCCGGGCCGCCTATTTGACACCCCGCTCTAGAAGATTACCTCATCACTCCCGATTCTCCATCCCCCATCTGGTGGACCTCAGGTTCTCATGGAAAATTAATTATCAGGCTCCTAACTCTGGCCTTGAAGATGGTAAGACCTGTGTAGGCAGAGAGACCCAATTAGCAACACCTGCGAGATGGAATAGACCCCTTACTATAGATGGAACACTATGTCTGGAGCAGTGTTGCTCTGTATTCTTGGTGCTTGAGGGGCAACAGTGGGAGGGCTTCTGGAGTTCTGGCCCTGTTGATGGTCCTCCTGGTGCACCTGGATTTTGGCCACTGTGTGACAGAGTGCTGGACTGGATGGGCCACTGGCTTGACCCAACATGGTTTCTTTTATGTTCTTATGGTTTGCCGTTGCCTTCCTCTGCTGAGTCTTCCTTGTGGGTCCCCCTTCCAAGTACCAGCCCTGCTTCGCTTCTGAGATCTGTCGAAATCCAGCTATGGCATGCCGACTTCCCTACCCCTATATACCAGATTGCAAGGGGGATAATCATATTTTAGTGCCCTCCTACATTAAAAAAGGTCTCTGAACCTATAAGATAAGCATAGTGTTGGAAGAGGTAGCGTGGAATTTTCCTCCTTGATTTGCTAGAGGTTTGTTTTTACTGGTAGGGAGTTTTTTTACATGTGGCGGGAATAAAACACACAGTGAGGAAGAAATAAAACATGGCATCCCCAACCTGTGGTCTACAGCTCACTCTGCAACCTCAGAACTGTACTATATCGCAGGTGTAAGTAAAGGTTTCCCTTGCTCGAAAGCCAGTCGAATCCGACTCTAGGGTTGCGGTGCTCATCTCCGTTTCAAAGCCGAAGAGCCAGCGCTGTCCGAAGACGTTTCCATGGTCATGTGGCCGGCATGACTAAACACCAAGGCGCATGGAATGCTGTTACTTTCCGACCGAAGTGGTACCTATTTATCTACTTGCAATTTCTTGCTTTCGAACTGCTAGGTTGGCAGGAGCTGGAACTTGAGACAGGAGCTCACTCCATCATGCGGCACTCTCAGGTCTCGAACTGCTGAACTACTGACCTTCCACAGCCTGCAGTTCAGCATCTTAACCACTTGAGCCACCGCAGCTCCATCGCAGGTGTAGCTCAGACCTAAACTAGCGGACTTCGTCACATAGAGATTCCTGGGTTTACTGCCAGTTGGTTCCCATGTGACTCCACCACACTGGGGGTCCTGTCCATCCCACAAAAGGACAGAGATGCCACAGACCTTTACGTTAAGAATGACAATAAAATGCTCCCCCCGTTATGGGATTGTTTGTACCCCAAACCCATTGCGGTTCAACTAGAGAAATCCGTGAGCCGCAGAAGCATTTGTCATAAAATTCTCTCTCTTCTCTCCTTCCGCCATTATTCAAAGACCCACAAATCACTGCCAGTTATACTGTGGACAGGAAAGACTCACATTTTCCATCCTGGCCGGGAAGAGAGCGTCGCCATATTGGCATGGAAAAAAACTTCGTTTCGTGTCGCTCCGTCACCCTTCACCTCATAAGTTACATGACACAATACAGCGAAATCAACAGTGGCCGTTCAGACTGGCCAAAGTCAACCATTCCCCCCCACCCTCCAGCTCACAGCCAGAGCATTAATGGTGAGATAATAGTAGAATACGGAGATGAAAACCCTCGCTATCAGGACTTGGTGCAAGTTTGTTTGCTTGTTCATGAAACTCTGCCAGACCAATTCAGTATATCTTCTGCCCCAGGAAACTTGCAGCTGGTTGAGAATCCTGGAGATAAAGGGGTGAAAGCAGCAAAAATATATATATGAAGCTGCCTTATACTGACTCTGTCGTGTACCAAGGGAGACTGCGCACGCGGTCAGGCTCACACGTGACCATGTGGACAGGCTAAGCTTCGCATCCAAAGACAATAGAAGCGGAGGATCCAAGAACTCGCCACCAATGGTGGAAATTGTTTGTAAATAAACCTATCACAGGTGAGGGTGTGTGTGTGTGTGTGTTGGGTGGGGTTAAGAATGGGAATATAAGTGGGCCATGGGCCCCGCTAGTCATCTCAAGTTCTCCTATGCATTAATAAAGTATGAGCTGAAATCACTGCACTATGCCTCAATCTCAGTACTTTATACTGGTGATGAAGGTGGGATCCAGATAACCAAGCCTGACTCCAACTCCAGCACAACTTATCTGGTCACCACACCTCAAAAAGGATATTATAGCACTGGAAAAAGTGCAGAGAAGGGCAACTAGAATGATAAAAGGGTTGGAACACCTTCCCTATGAAGAAAGGTTAGAACGCTTGGGGCTCTTTAGCTTGGAGAAACGACAGCTGAGGGGTGACACGATCGAGGTTTATAAGATTATGCATGGGATAGAGCAGGTAGAGAAAGAAGTACTTTTCTCCCTTTCTCACAATACAAGAACTCTTGGGCACTCCATGAAATTGCTGAGCAGTCGGGTTAGAACAGATCAAAGGAAGTACTTCTTCACCCAAAGAGTGATTAACATATGGAATTCACTGCCGCAGGAGGTGGTGGCAGCTACAAGCATAGACAGTTTCAAGAGGGAATTAGATAAACATATGGAGCAGAAGTCCATCAGTGGCTATTAGCCACAGGGTATAGATGGGAATTCTAAGTCTGGGGCAGGTGATGCATTCTATTCTTGGTGCTGGAGGGGGCAGCAGCGGGAGGGCTTCTAGTGTCCTGGCCCCTGCTAGACCTCTTGATAGCACGTGGTATTTTCAGCCGCTGTGTGACAGAGTGTTGGACTAGATGGGCCATTGGCCTGATTCAACATTGGCTTCTCTTATGTTCTTATGTTCTCTTATGTAACCCAATGCTCAGCCACTGAGCCATGGCTGGACCCCCAAAGCACCAAGAACCCTGCTCAGAGACATTTGTCCAGTTATATTTCTCCAGGCATATGATGAACTCACCATCCTGTTGTCTCCAGGAACAGGCTGGAGCTTGACAATGACCACAGAGATTTGGGGGCAGTGCCCGGATATGGCACAGCTTGAAGAGGGAGGTCAGCAGAGATTTGATGCCATGTAGGTCGTCCTCCAAAAACTGCCATTTCCTCCAGGGAGACTCATCTCTGTAGTTGAGAGGTCACTTGTTATTCTGGGGGAATGCCAGACACCACCTGGAGGTTCAAAAATCCAAAACCGCAAAGTTATACTATGACAAACTTCAATATTAATAAATATCTTATCATAAATATCACGCATAGGTCTCCACAATAATATCAATAATGCATTCTCAAATCACGGTATTATCAATAGTCCATTCTCAAAAGCTCATATGATAGATGAAAGTGCTTATAAAAGTCCTTCAACAAATTAAAACGCTTGTGCTATGGTAAGCCATCTTATGTCCTTTGTTCTTCCAAACCCAACAACTCCCAAGCCGAATCTAACAACTTCCAAATCCAACAACTCCCAAGTCTTTATCAAGGAACCACAACCTGGTTTGGTTCTTATGATCTGCCGAGAAACAGCCAATCACCTTTGCCCATTGTGTGTGAACAAGGTGGTGTACATTTTTGCTGGTCCCTCCTACTGCAGCGCCATTTTCCTCACTCCAGTCTTCCATTCCCCTCCGCCCATGCCACAGGAGGGGTTGGGAGGGGCTTTCCCCCAAAGATAACTGGTATGTTCCTGGAGCACTGAACTATTGGGGGGTTTTTTTGCCATCAAGTCACAGCTGACCTACAGCAACCCTGAAGGGTTTTCAAGGCAAGAGATGCGCAGAGGTCATTTGCCATTGCCTGCCTCTGCATCATGATCCTGGTATTCCTTGGTGGTCCCCCATATAAGTAGTAACCAGGGTCGGCTCTGTGTAGCTTGAGAGGTCAGATGAGACCGGGCTAATGAAATTAATGAGCAGTAGGTGAAGAAGACAGGAGAGCCTGGCGTGATCTGGTCCATGGGGTCGCGAAGAATCGGACTCGACTGTGCGACTGAACAACAACAGGTGAAGAAGAGGAAGAAGAGGAAATTGGATTTATACCCCCCCTTCACTACCTGAAGGAGTCTCAAAGCAGCTTACAGCCTCCTTTCCCCTCCCCACAACAGACACCCTGTGAGGTAGGTGGGGCTGAGAGAGCTCTCTCAAGAACTGTTCGTGAGAGAACAGCTCCGAAAGAACTTGTGACTGACCCAAGGTCACACCAGCAGCATGTGGAGGCATGGGGGATCAAGCCCAGTTCTCTCATGTTGGAGTCCCTGCTCTTAACCACTACACCAAACTGGCTCTCATTAGAACAGACAAAAGGAAGTACTTCTTCACCCAAAGAGTAATTGACATGTCAAAGTCATTGCTGTAGGAAGTGGCGGCAGCTAAAAGCATAGACAGCTTCAAGAGGGGATTGGATAAACAAATGGAGCTGAGCTATTAGCCACAAGGTATAGAGGGAACACTCTGTCTGGGGCAGTGATGCTCTCTGTTCTTGGTGCTTGGGGGGCCAACAGTGGGAGGGCTGCTGGAGTTCTTGCCCTGCTGGTGGACCTCTTGATGGTTTTGGCCACTGTGTGACACAGGGTGTTGGAATGGATGGGCCATTGGCCTGATGCAACATGGCTTCTCTTGTGTTCTTAGCCTGGGCTATCAAGGTCAAGGTCATTGAACTATAGCAATATATCAATTATTGGTTTTTGTTAAAGCCCTCCAGTGGCAGTGAGGCATATGGCAGCTGTGTAGGTTGAGGCAAAGAAAGTGTGGGGGAAACGACCCTGCAGACATTCTCTCACCGCTGTGAACACTTCTACATTTGCAACGGCTTTGAGAGCAACACGGCAAATCACACGGAAGCAGCCAGCTCTCTAGTTTGCAAAGCGCTACTGAGGTACCATTGTCACGAACAGCCTTCATCAGCCATGGCAAGAGAAAGCAACAGGATTGACAGAGAACAGGAATTTGCTGCAGCACACTCTTAGCATCCATTCAAAGGAAGAAGCATAACCCCCCCCCCCGCACTGCACACACACACACCCCAGCCTGAGAGACAGTGAATTCATCTCCCTGGCCTTTTCATGATTCACAGAAATACTTTCTGAGCACGAGAGGGGGGGAAATGAACGAGGCAGCGGTATCTTTTTAGAACTGCTCTCGCGGCCCTCTGTTTTGCTCTGGGGAACGTGCTTTGCTTTCAGCGGGATTTCTTTAAAACAAGAGGCTCCTGCAGACACAAGAGGACGTGTCATTTTGATTTCTTCAGCTGAGCTCTCCCTCGGCACCCTCGACTTCAATCAGTCTAACAAAGGCACTTTTATTTTTTAGTACACACATTGTCCGCTTGCCCTTAATGCCCAGTGAATCCGTGCGACTAACATCTCTGAACCGTGTCGCGTTTTTCACGACTAAGCTCCGCTTGTGTCAGTCAGACGTGCAATTATGGAAAGCTGCATTTGGCAGGAGAGATTCGGCTGTAACGAGGAAGGCGGAGGGTTTCTCGCAGACCAGGGTGTGTACTTTACAAACTTAGGGTGACACGGAGATTGAGCGGTTGATAAAAATATTCTCCAAAGCAAAAAGCGGGGCCAAAAGCTATTTGGGTGTTGAAGAACTTCAGTGTACACGTTCACAAACATTTTCGTACTAATGGCTTAGCTCTCATGAGGTCATAATCCTGTGTCTGGTGGATACCACTTCAGACTGAAATGGGGCCCTCAAAAATATTGTCCCTATCCTGCAGATCAAGAGTCGCTTATAAAAAGAGCCCTGCTGGATCAGACCAACAGTCCATCTAGTCCAGCATCCTGTCTCACACAGTGACCAACCAGTTCCTCTGGAGGGCCAACAACAGGGCACAGAGGCCGAGGCTTTCATAAGAAGAGCCCTGCTGGACCAGACCAGTGGTCCATCCAGTCCAGTATCTTGTCTCACAGTGTGACCAACCAGTTCCTCTGGAGGGCCAACAACAGGGCATGGAGGCCGAGGCTTTCATAAGAAGAGCCCTGCTGGATCAGACCAGTGGTCCATCCAGTCCAGCATCCTGTCTCACATAGTGACCAACCAGTTCCTCTGGAGGGCCAACAGGGCAGAGGCCTTTTTTGCCTGCTAAATTTGACACCATTGAGTTGTGAACTTGTTAAGAGGCTTTGGATTCTGCTTAATACAAAACAGAATTTTGATTTGTGCATGGTCATTGTACCTACCTTTGATGAAGGATTTTCTTCAAAACAGTCTGAATATCACGTACAATACTGTCAGGGTATACTGGATAGTAGTTTTTCTATGGACTGTTACTGCCCCATGGAGGGCTTGTGCTTGTGGACTATTTGGGATTACGTTACTTTAAGAATCATCATTCTGTTGTTTGTGTGACTTCACTTGTGTGAAGTGCTGTAGGTGTTTATATATTCAGTATCTTTAATATATTTCTATGAGTGTTATTACTCGTTTTTGAAAAAAAAACTGGAGAAAGTTTTACCTTTTCATTTGTTAAGAGAAGAAGAAGAGGAGGAGGAGGAGGAGGAGGAGGAGGAGGAGGAGATTGGATTTATACCCCACCCTTCACTTGGAGTCTCAGAGCAGCTTACAAACTCCTTTCCCTTCCCCCTCCCCACAACAGACACCCTGTAAGGCTGAGAGAACTCTGACAGAAACTGCTCTTTTCAAGAACACCTCTGCCAGAGCTATAGCTTGCCCAAGGTCATACCAGCAGCTGCGAGTGGAGGAGTGGGGAATCAAACCTGGTTCTCCCAGACTGATTAAAGTCTGTGCACTTAACCACTACACCAAACTGTGTACAGCTGTTAGTCAGTACACTGTAGATCTGGGTCTCCAGCCTTCTGAGCCTGCAGGCACCTTTGGAATTCTGACACAACGAGGCAGTGGCAGACACAAAATGGCTGCCACGTGAGGTGGAGCCAACAACAAAATGGTTCCCAGAGTGACCTGCATTCACACAGTGGAGAATTTTGTGTTGTTGTGGCAACTGCTCCCCAAAGCAACATTTTAAAAAATCTGCACAGCCAATCAGAAGCCTCGGTGAGCAAGGTCCCTCCCGGGTCCCACCTACTTTCTAAAAACACTTGGCAGCACACCAGCACCACACTGGAGAACCTTGTGGTAGATTCTACTGGTCATATTTTGTTTTACTTTATTGTACCTGATTTCACTACTTTTCCTCCGTTTGATAGCTAATTAGACGGCTGAATAGCCAAGTATTGATTTTTCAGTGCATCAGTGACAATATGCAAGATAAATCCTGTCCACAATCAGTCCCTAACCTTAGACAGAAATGAGCAAAATGGTGCTGTACTGGACAATTCCTAAAGTTGAGATATTATTATCAGAGGAAAACACAGCAAGATCTACAAGGGGACAGAACTCTCTTCCTCGCCCTCTGCTGATCGCAAATGGAAGTGCCACCAATTGGCCCCCATATTTTCCACCACTCCTTAAGATGATTAATGATGAAATGATATTTAATATAAAACAGAGTCAGGCTATTTCCACTAAAGTTCCAAGAAGCAAATATACATTATGCAGTGTTTCTGAGCGTTAAAAATATCTTTGTTATTTCACTGGTTATTTTTACATTTAAATGCGCAAAGGCTATTAATTTCTTTGGAAAGGCATCTTTAAAGCAGTTGTTGCATTAAGTGCACGAAAAGAGATCCTTTCTCGATTAGAACTATTATTGCTGGAAGGCACATCAGACCCTATTCTAAGCACATTAACCACTGTATGAATCACCTTGATTCATTTTGCTAACAAGGAGAAACATTCAGATGCAAAGAAATAACTCTTTCAGGAGTGGGTAGATGTCACAATTATTAATTAAGATGGCAGGATCAAAGGAAGCAAAGGAAGAAATAACTGGTGTCCTGACCATTCTTTTCATTATACACATGCAAACACACATAAAAGAGTTCTTCATGTAAAACTGTCCTGTTCTTTCAGCTTAAAACCCACCATTATATACAGTACCAGGCTGAAACACTTCCAGTCTCATCTGGAGGCTGCTATGCCTGCTTTTGAAACTTCTAGGCTAGACTACTGTATGCACCCCCATTTAGGGCAGCCCGAGATGACTGTCTAAAATCTGCAGCCTGTGCAGAATATGATGAGTTGCCTCCTAATCAGGATGTATAATCAGTGCATTTCTGCCTACTACCTTAGATGTTCCCAAGCAACTGTGGCATAGAATTTTAGCAGGTGGGCCCCTTTCCACCAGTGGCCAGCTGGCCGGCGTGAGGGAGCCCACCCCCAGCTGGCCTGGAAGGCAACATGATAACATCACCCAGAAGTGACGTCATCACGTTGCTGCCACTGGGGGCGATGCTCTAGTTTTTGGGCAAAACTTTATGGTAAAATTGGGCTCAAACTATAGTGTTTTGCCCAAAAACTAGAGCATCACCCCTGGACATCAGCAACAGAATGATATCACTTCTGGGTGATGTCATCGCGCCGTGTGCACTTCACACCTGTGCCAGAAGATCCCAGAATGGACCCGAGAGCCCCCCACTGAAACTCAGGTAGGACCTGGTAACCCTAGCCTGGATTTATTACCTGTTTGGAATCCAGATGAGGTCCCCTTTGTGTGTTATTTATTTGGCCCAGTACAGTGAGGCCTCTAACAATGGTGGACAATTAAGCAGTTCAGATTCAGAACAGCTGTGGGGCAATTGATGGTGGAAGGTCAATCCCCACCCACACCAGTAAGCACTGCTGGACGTGGTGAGAGGAGGTGGTACTTCATCCAGCTCAATGAAAGCTGATTAGTTAGCTGCCCTGGTGAGGGTGCAGGCTGATGTTGTCAGTGAGGACAACAAGCCTGGCGGCCAACTGTGTTCCTCCATGATGCTGACGAATGTGCCCCCTGCCTCTGCTGCCACCTACTGGTATTTACTGGTAAAGGCACGCATTGCCTTAATCAATGGTGGCTGAAAATTCTGACTTGAGAATCTCTTCATCAACTGCCTCTGTCCTTTGGTTCCCCTACTTGCCCACTTATCAATCTATTTTAAAATTTATCTGTAATGCTGCACTCCACTGAACACTGAGATACTGGGATGAACCTTGGTAGACATATTCGGGGCATAGTTCTACAATTCAGGTTCGAATACCAGCTCAGCTCCCACGTCCACATTCAAAGGGTGCCACTTAACAGCCCGAGTCAAGAGTCTTCCCACCAAAACTTCTATTTCCCCCCTGCACATGCCCAATAGAGTCATGGAGGAAAAATAGGTGGGGTAGTGACAGCAATCAACATGACGTCACTTCCAGGATTTACACAGAAGTGACATCACAATGCTCTAGAAAGTCCTCAAAACTCTATGGTTTTACCAAAAGCTATATATAGAAGAGACATCACAACATCAATTGACACTTCCCCTCCCCGTGTCCCATCCCTAAAAGTTGCCAGTGGCCGAGGACAGAATGTGAATCAACCAGTGGGAGGGTGCAGCATTATGGGAGAAAAAAATTACATACAGCTTCATGTATTTACTGGAAGTGACAAAGGCTATCTCTAGGAATCACTAGAAACTCTGTGGTAGATTCCTAGAGCTACCCCAGAAGTGACCAAGATAAAGCTATCCTTTGTCTCTTCTGGTAAGAATTCCCTGTAAGTATATGAAGTGACACTAAAACAAAACAAAAAAATTCTCCCCTTGCTGCTTGGGACAGTGGCAGGCGATGGGAACTGTGGGTGAGTAATCTTCCAGGCCCTCCCTAGTGGGAGAAGAGAGAAATGAAAAACCCTGCAAGACTGAGACAGAATGACCGCATGTATTTTCAGGGGAACATTCTGCGCTTCAAAGAAGAACCAGTTTGACCCCAGCTCCTGTTTATAGGGAAGTCAGGGATACACTGCAGACAATATACAATGTGATGTTCAATATGTCGCTGAAGGCTTTCACGGCCGGAGTTCATTAGTTGCTGTAGATTTTCCGGGTTGTGTGGCCGTGGTCTTGGCACTGTAGGACCTGACGTTTCGCCAGTAGCTGTGACTGGCATCCTCAGAGATATAACACAGAATGTGATGTTCACTTTGAGACGGTGGAATGAAATTTGGTTTGCATCCTCCGGACAAGAATCTGCATTTGGTGGTCCCTGGCCCTGAAGATATCCGGCTGTACTTCAAAGGGACAGCAACAGATAACAGAAGTAAAGGATGCTGCTCTGTGTCCTGACCTCTCTGCCTGTCCCTTTTGTAATCTTCCACTGTAATCCGAGGCAGGAGACAGAGTAAAGTCCTTGACCTCTGTGCACCCTTCGTTGGGAGTAAATTCCATTGCACTTGAAGGCAAGACTCACCAAGTAAACACGCACGGGATTGGGTTGCAGGCGTCACGAAACCAAGACAAATAAATACACACAATCCCCCCCCCCTTTTTTTTTGAAAAAACAGCATTTAATATACTGTTTGGATTTTAAAGTTATTCCATACCTGCCAACCCTCGGCTATGAAAAGCCAACCCAAACAACAAAGCCTTTCATGAAATAATACGGAGGAGGAGGTGGGTCTCTGAGGCATACAGGGCCCAAGACATTGAGGGGGCTGCAGGCAGGGCAATTCCGCAAGAATCAGAAGGGGGCATGTTATGCAGAATCCAGCTTCCTGAAAATCTCAGGCCCCGTCCACACGGAGCATTTGCCCCGCTGAAGTCACGGGAGCCCTGCGGACTTTCAGTGCGCGTTCATATGAGCACATCTGGGAGGCGTAGGGCTCCCGTGGCCAACCCGCGGCTTCCCTCTGAAAACGCGGGGTAAAAAACTAGTAGGTCTGAGGTACTAGTTTCTGGAAACCCCGGGGCAAAGGCTGGCGTCTGATCGTGGGAGCGCCGGTATCCCGCGGCTTCCGACGCCCGCCCATGTCCCCGGGGTTTCCGGATGTTGTAAGTTTCCCTGGGATGCGCACCAACGCTGGACAGAGCATGCGCACAGACAAGTCACAGACCGCGCCCCCCCCCCAACGGCGCATGCGCACTTCGCACTTGCGTGGTCTGCTGTGCTGCTGTTTTGCCGCGCTGCAGTTGAGCGGTGTGATCGCGGCGCGGAGCTGGCGTGTGGGAACCCGGTGGTCTGTGAGATCGGGCTACCGCGCCTTATTTAGCTCCGGGGCAAACTGCCATGCCTCCCCCGCGCGTTTTCTGGCCCGTGTGATCGGGGCCTCAGGTTGTTGTTTTTTTTAAGCGAGCTTCTTGCCCTGATGCCTATATAGATCTGCAGAGAGTCAGTGTGGCATAGTGGTAAAGGGTGTTGGACTAGCATCTGAGAGACCCAGGTTTGAATCCCCGCTTGTGCCATGGAAGCTAGCTGGGTGACCTTGGGCCAATCACCCTCTCTCAGCCTAACCTACCTCACAGGGCTGTTGTGAGGATAAAACGAAGGAGAGGAGAACGATGTTAGATGCTTTGGGCCCCCAATGGGGAGAGAGGCAGGATATAAATGAATTAAATAAGGAAATAAATTGTTGAAAGAGAAGGACCAGATGCTATCTCTTAGCCACAGCCTCCAGAGGGGGAGGGTACAAATGAGTCAGATAGACAGACAGGTAAACTGTGAGTTCCCTTCCTGTTTTCTCTTCTGCCTCTGTCCCTTTGCTGTGTAGGCTGATACTTTCAGGGAATTGCCTTCCATTCACTCTATACTCTCTCTCACACACACACACACACAAAGGAGGCACGTTTACTCTCCATCTTTGCACTATGGATGCAACCTCCATCTGCATCCATCCAGGTAGTTAGAATACATTCTATGCCTATCTCTCATCTATCCTATCTAGAAAGGAGTTCACTAAATAAAGAACTCTTTATTAGCTCTGAAGCTGACAAGTGGCTCTGTGTGACTCTGTAACTTTGCTAGCACATACAGAACAAAGGAGCTCGGCTGTGTGTATCCTGCTTGTGCACGCTGCTAAATTGAGAGGGGTTCCTGGCTTACCATACCAATGAATCTATATATCATAAATATGCCCCCCTAAGTGCAGAAATTTCAGGTCCAAATTACACACTATGAGAGAGACCGATGTACGATTGGAACTTCCAAGGATTTTTCTTAAAAAAAAAAAGAGGTCTTTCTGATTAAAAAGCATCTGTATGGGGGGCCCCCGGTTTGGCTTGGGGCCACTGGGGCATGAGGGAAGGCTGGATTTTTCCTCTGTGCAGGTTCCCAGATAGCAACTGTGGTTAGCCTGGGGACTGCCCAGATCTTGGAGGTCATATGGGGTATGGTTCCCAACACTGCCTAGGCAAATGTTGCAAGATTTTGGGAGCAGTGCCTAGGGACAGCGGAGTTTGGGAAGGATGTGATGTCACTTCTGGGTAACGCTCTAGGAATTCCCAATAATCTCCATGGTAAGAAAGAGAAGAAGAAGGGATTGTATTTACACCCCGCCCTTCACTCGGAATCTCAGAGTGGCTTAGGATCTCCTTTCCCCTCCCCTCCCCTCCCCACAACAGACACCCTGTGAGGTAGGCGGGGCTGAGAGGGCTGCTTCCAGATGTTAAATACTGAGTTCTAGACGCATTGCAGTGATCAGCTCTGGTTTATTCAGTGATTTCAGCAAACTACAAGACAACCTAGCAGGACTGGAGCCCTGCTTATATGCACGCAAAACACCACACCCAACACACACACACTCCCAGTGATAGGCTATTTACATTACACTGTTTATCTATTGGCTAGTTCCTGGATACAGGCGAGCTATTGTTCTAGAGAAGCAAGCTCAGCCCATTCTAGGTAGAGCTAGAGGAAAGGCTTAGGCTCAATACATAACACCAGAACTGTCTTTGAGAGAACAGCTCTGACAGAACTATGGCTTGCCCAAGGTCATCCAGCAGCTGCAAGTGGAAGAGTGGGGAATCAAACCCGGTTCTCCCAGATTAGAGTCCACGCACTTAACCACTATACCAAACTGGCTCTCAAAGACCACAGACACTAAGGGAAATTCCTAGAGCATTACTATGGAGGCCATTTTCCCTCCTGCTCCTCCATTTCTCAAAAAGGGGGGGAGATCGGGGCTAGGGACGCAGAATTCTCCACTGGGCACAGGCAAAACCCCTGTCCCCTTCTCTCATACCACCAGCCCTACGAGGGCTGCCAGAGCCTCAGGGATTCATCTCAGTTATTTCAGTAGAGAAGTGACCCTGGGTGCTGAGTAAAACCATCTGCCATGCTGATACTGAGAACATGAAGAAGTCTGTCTGCACACAGAAGCTTATACCCAGAATTAAACTTTGTTGGTCTTAAAGGTGCTACCGGACTCAAGCTTTGTTCAATAAATAAAATAATGGTATTATACCTGGTAGAAAGGCAATGCAGTGATATTTTAAATTAAATAAATAAATATGCCTATTTCGCCAATGTAGTTTGACCCTCAGATCTCAGAGAATTATATAAATCGAGAGGTGGAGGGCAGGGCTTCAGTGCCTTGTGTAACTCTTTGCCTGTCTTTATGACTGTCTACCTAAGGAGCTGCAGTGGCTCAAGTAGTTAAGACACGGAACTGCAGGCTGTAGAAAGTCAGTAGTTCAGCAGTTCGAGACCTGAGTGGCCGCATGATGGAGTGAGCTCCCGTCTCTAGTTCCAGCTCCTGCCAACCTAGCAGTTTGAAAGCAAGAAATTGCAAGTAGATAAATAGGTACCACTTTGGTGGGAAGGTAACAGCATTCCATGCGCCTTGGTGTTTAGTCATGCCGGCCACATGACCACAGAAATGTCTTCGGACAGCGCTGGCTCTTCGGCTTTGAAACGGAGATGAGCACCGCAACCCTAGAGTAGGATTTGACTGGATTTCAAGCAAGGGAACCTTTACCTTTACTATGACTGTCTAAAATCCAGATAAAAATAATGTCAAATTGAAAAAAAAATCTGTATGATAAATCATGCTCATTTGCAAATGTCAAAAGGGATAAGCAAACAAGACTATAACAATGCAGATCAGGTTGCTGAGATTTATTGTGCCATCGAAAGCAGACTTAAGTCCTGGCCAGTTTGGCTGGGGATCCTGGAGGTTTTTTGCCATCTTCTGGTCACTGGATGTGTGTGTGTGGGGGAGGTATTTGTAAATTCCCTGCATTATGCAGGGGGTTGGACTAGAGGACCCTGGAGGTCCAACTCTATGATGTTATGACTCTTCGTCCACTGAAGTTACTGGGCTTGGAAGGGTCTTATTTGGCATAAGATGGCACTGTTAGTTGTTCCACACTGCAGTATGCAAAGAATAAGACTTTCCTTTTGCTTGTACGGCTTACCAGCGTGTGCATTTTAACGACTGTCCAAGACTACAGTATAATCCAAATATCAAGCATTCCATTTTCTTCTTATTACCGTATAGCACCCTCTACAGTCCTATCGCTGTAACAGACAAAACACATTGGAAGACAGAGGCATAAATTAACAAGCCGAAGACTATAGATCCATCTGTTTTTAGAGACAGGCTTTAGGCATCTGTGAAAAATGCTGGACCAAAGAAACTGGGGTTTGAAGTGCACCCAACTTGGAAGGAATAACAGGAGCAGCATCTGTATGTCCCTCATTTATACAGGTAAGGTTGCCAACTGAATATTAGGAAGTTCCAGGACATTTGGGGGGTAGGGTGTGGGGAGGGTGGGATCTGTAGCAGTGAGAGACCTCAGCAGAGTATAATGCAATACTGTATACCCTCCAAAGCAACCAACTTTATACAGGGGAACTGGTCCCTGTCACCTGGAGATCAGTTATAATTCTGCAAGGATATGCCCAAAACTCCATGGTTTAACTGGTACTCCTGCCCCATTTCCCCCAGGTGATCCCCCGCCAGCCTTTGAGGCATTGGCTGGCAATGGATGAGATTGCTGGGAGGTCTCCTATAGGACCTTGCATCCCTACTCCCAGGTTGCACCAGAAGTGACATCAGAGCACCAGAATGTTGTCAAAAACATTAAGCTCCTCCCTGTGCAATTTCCCACTGGTTGCCAACCTTACCTGCTGCAGCAGACAATCTGATAAGTCTAGAGAAATGCCTGCTGCAAGATCTCTCCTCAGCAGAAGCCCGTTTCTCAGGCTGTTCTTCCACAGCAATGGCATTCCTTCCTGCCAGACACTGGCTAGTGATTCTGGGGCCCTGGGCAAAAGTCAAGGATGGACACCCACCACACCCAGTTGTGGTCTTCACTACGGGGCAATGTTAGGAATTACTAGATCTGTATAATTTCCCACTATGCCAGGGTTGCCAAGACTCTCGCTATGGCAGAAGAACTCTCATTCTCCTCACTGGTCCTTCCCACTGCCACTCAGTGGGGCCAGTGTGGGGAGAAAAATGGGTGGAGGGGTGCAATCAGCAGCATCCTGACATGATGACATCACTTCCAGACGTTACATCACCATGTCATCAGCAACGTTCTAGAATTCTGTCAAAACTCTATGGTTTAACCATAGAATTTTGGCTGAAAGCTAGAGTGACACAGGCGACAGTCATGCTGGAAATGGCATCCCTATGTTGCTGGAGACGCACACAGAGGACTTTCCCACCAGTTTTGCATCAGAAGTGACATTACATGTTGGTGTTGATGCACAAATCCCAGCTGCCGGGGAGGCTGAGGCCGGCAGATCACATGAGCTCAGGAGTTCTGGTGTTATGTTTTGAACCTAAGCCTTTCCTCTAGCTGTACCTAAAACGGGTTGAGTTTGCTTCGCAGAACAATAGCTCACCTGGATCCAGGAACTAACCAATAGATAAGCAGTGTAATGTAAACAGCCTATCACTGGGAGTGGGTATCTGTTGGGTGTGGTGTTTCGCATGCTTATAAGCACATGAGCCTAGAATCCACTATTTAAGATCTGGGCTGCAGCAGGCTATGCTGATTGAGTGTCCACACTAAGTTTGGCATCAGTGTGACGCTGCCAGGCCTGCCCCTAAATTTCTCCCAGCAAGTTGCCAGCACGGCCTCATTGCCTTCATTTGTGATATAACTCCATATTGTACAGAAAGCAAATATTACAAACACAGTAGTAGTCTCCAGTGTTCTCTCCTCCAAAAAGAACCAGCCCAGGAAAGCACTAGCCCAGGGAACCACCCAACGCTCAGAGATATGAGGCTTGTGCAACAACATGATGGAGAAATTAAAAGCTGGAATTAAATGCAAGATTTTGTTTTAGTTTTCAATAAGAGATGGGAAAAGAAGAAGAAGAGTTTGGATTTATACCCCGCCCTTCACTGCCCAAAGGCGTCTCAGAGCGGCTTACAAACTCCTTTCCCTTCCCCTCCCCACAACAGACACCCTGTGAGGGAGGTGGGGCTGAGAGAACTTCTGACACAAACTGTCCTTGAGAGAACAGCTGTGCCAGAGCTTGTGACTGACCCAAGGTCACATCAGCAGGTGCAAGTGGAGGAGTGGGGAATCAAACCCGGTTCTCTCGGATAAGAGTCCGCACACTTAACCACTACACCAAACTGGCACTGAGTGAGCCTGCCTCTCCTCACACCAAGTACTGCCGTCTAAAGGGGACTGAAGTTGTTTCCTAGTTCCTTATTTGTACTTCCTAATTCCTTATTCACAAATCAAAACCACAAATATTGATATTTATAAAGGTTGCCAGCCTCAAGGTTGGGCTGGGCAATCACCTGGAATTATAACTGATCTCCAGGCTACAGAGATCAGTTCTGGTGGAGGAAAAATGGCTGCTCAGGAGAGTGGTCTCTAAGGCAGGGGTGTCAAACATAAGGCCCAGAGGCTGGAACTGGCCTGTTCCGGGCTCTTAGGCAGCCCGCAAGCGACTAGTGCAAGGGAGGAAACAGGAGACTGCTGTGGCTTCAGCATGGTGGAACCACCTTTTCTGCAGCAGTTGAGCAGCGAGGGAGTGTCTACGCCCAGTGCTGCACTACTGGCTCCCCAGTCTGCCCACATGGGTTTTCCTTTGCGCGCGCACACACACACACACACACACACCCAACCCACGAGGCCTTGCAGTGAAGATACACCAACTTGGGGCTTACCAGCTGTTGTCCTTTATACAGTTTATATCTTTGGTACCTGGCATTACATTTCATGGCACACACGGCCCAGCCCAGCAAAGTGACATTCATCTCAGATCCAGCCCTCCCAAACAATGAGTTTGAGACCTCTGCTCTAAGGCGCTGGACCCCACTGAGGTCTCCCACCTTCCCTAGGTTCCTCTCACAAATCTCCAGGAATTTCTCAGCTCGTAGTTGGCAACCCTGTCTGCCCCCCAAAATAAGTTTTGGACCCCCATAAATCATACATTCTCTACAAAGAAACTTTTGCTATTTCCTGATCCAAGTGGGGTTGCCAATTCTGGGTTCAGAAATATCTGGAGATCTGAGGGCGGTGCCTGGGAGTGTGGAGTTTAGGGAGGGGAGGGACCTAGGGAGGGTATCATGCCATGAAGTCCACATGGGAGCACCCAGGCAGATTTGTGCATCACCTTCCAAAGCTGCCGTTTTCTGCAGGAGAGTTGGAATAAATGCTTTAAATAAATGAATAATAAATAAGTAAACAATCGACGTAGTATGGAGATCAACGGTAATTCTGGGAGCCCTGCAGCCCCCACCTGGAGATTGGCAACCCTACTCAAAACCTAGTTGTTGCACTCCTGGCACCCCCAAAAGAAACACGGAGCTATATCCCAAAATAAGTATTGGCCCACGCTGAGCTACACACACCCAGCCCCCTTACAGTCTTTTCTTTTTTGGCTTTTTCATCCTTCCTTGTCCCACCTACGCCAGGTTCCCTTTTTATATCTCTGTAATACCTTTACGAGGAGCTGTGGTGGCTCAAGTGGTTAAGAGGCTGAACTGCAGGCTGTGGAAGGTCAGTAATTCAGCAGTTCGAGACCCGAGAGTGCTGCATGACAGAGTGAGCTCCCGTCTCTAGTTCCAGCTCCTGCCAACCTAGCAGTTCAAAAGCAAGAAATTGCAAGTAGATAAATAGGTACCACTTCAGGGGGAAGGTAACAGCGTTCCATGTGCCTTGGTGTTTAGTCATGCTGGCCACATGACCACGGAAACGTCTTCTGACAGCGCTGGCTCTTCGGCTTTGAAACGGAGATGAGCACCACAACCCTAGAGTCGGATTCGACTGGCTTTCGAGCAAGGGAACCTTTACCTTTAATACCTTTACATCTCCGTATACTACTGGTTGTAAGTAATATCACACAGCCTTTAAAGGCTCAAGAACAACTCCGTTCAAAAAGGTGTGCGTGTATATATACCTTTAAAAAAAACCTGTGTATTCTGTTTCGGGGAGCTGAATAAAAGAGGCCGCCCTGCAACGAAAATAAATTCAGATTTAAGCATTCGCATGACGTTCCTATGTACGTCCACGCGTCTTCCCGCCAGGAACCGGAAGTTCCCTTCCAGAGCTATTTACACCGCAGCCCTTTCCTCCCTTTTCCAATTAGCGATCTCAGGGTCCAAAAGTATCCGGAACCTTTGCGCTCGGTTCGGTGCCCGAAGGGGGGAGATCTTTATGCGCCGCACCACCCGGAACCGAGCCGAGGTGGTGTCGTGGTTGCAGTCAGGTCCATCCGGGGCCGGGCAGGGAAGGATGTGGGGTGCCGCAGGGGGCCGGGGCTAGGTCCCTTCCCTGTTTCCCCACCGCGAGCGGCGGGGAAAGAGGAGCCTGCCAGGACGCACGTGCGCTGCGCCCTCCCCGGGGAGCCTTGGCTGAGAGGAGCGGGCGTGCAGTCAGGGAGGGAAGGCTAGGCGGTGACCCGCTCGGAATAGGGAGAGGAGAAGGGTCCCTGGTCGCTTAAAAGGGGCTAGGGGCTGGGAGAAGGGGCCTCTTCCTCAATATCAGCGGGGAAATCTAAGGGAGCTTTGTGGGGCGTCCTGGAGAGTCTTAGGAGAAGCGTTTGTGGCGTCCTTTGCAAGCCCCGAGAGAGGATGTTCAAAAGTGCTCGGCTGCAAAGCGCAGATCTTTCAGACCTTTTCCCTGCAGGGACAACCAGCCAGGGGACCTTTACAGAGAGAACCTGTTGGTATCTGTAGGATACTCGGGGGACGGGCGGAGGCGGGTGTCTTTGAGAAATCTCGAGGGAAGGGGTGGGGGGGTCCCTAAAAGGCCCCGTGGGGAGCTTAAAGCCATGGCCACGCGGCGTTTAACAGACGCGTTCTTGTTGTTGCGGAACAACGCCATCCAAAGCCGGCAGCTGCTGGCCGAGCAAGTGAGTAGTTACGGCTCCTCCAGCCCTCTGACTTCACGTAGCATGGCTGCTGCGGTGAGTCTCCTCCCTTCATCCTACTGTGTATCCTACATTTCGCTGTTCTAGTGCCAAGTGCTTAGGTCCTGTCAGACAGCAAGCGAGCTTCTTAGATTTTATTTTGCATCTCTCTTGCTTGGCTTTTTGTGTCCTGTCCTCCTGTGCTTCCTTCCTACTCCAGGTCCCTCCTACCCATTTCAGTTCTGTTAAGAACTTTTTCCTACTTAAATGTGATTTGTTCCACTCCGCCCAACGTCCGTTCAAGGGAATATTCCAGGGTATCCCTGTTCTATTGACGTGTGGTTTTCTGTATCAGAGTTAGGGCTTCTTAGAATGGGGTCAGGACCACTTCATGCATATGCAGAAGCTAATTGGGTTTGCGCCCAAATGAATATTCAGTGGGGAGCTGTAGGCAGTTGCTCTTCTTGATTTCAGAGAGATCTCCATGTTAGCCTGCTGCATCCAAAATAGATTCTTGTGGCACTGTAAAACTTAGAAAATTTATTGTGGTGTAAGCTTTCGTGAGTCATAGCTCACTTTGTCAGGTGCGTGAACTATCGCCTTCAAGGGGTAGGTTTATATCTAGGGCTGCCAACAGTGGAAGGTGAGAGGGTTATCTGCTTTGAATCTCAGCAAGAAAATAGACGAAGTATTAATATCAACAGCCTCAGATGGTTTTAACACACAAGGACAGGCATATGCGGGTTCCCAGTTGCTGCTGTAACTGCCAGTACAACACAGTAGTGACGGGGCTTCCACACAGCAGATTTCCCTACCCCAGTCCTGGACACCACAGATGGAAATAAGATCCAGTTAAAACAAAAACCTCACAGTAGGTATAGGCCATTTCCAACTGTTGAGGAATTAGCAAAGTAGGATGAATCTGAATGGTTTACATAAAGCGGTAAGGAGGAACAATTACATTTTGCAGTGAACATCCTAAGACTCTAGTGGGTCTAAATAGTATCAGATCCTCATATGAATTCCACCTAGAATTACCATCCTCAAAGTGGGGCTGGAGTCCTGCCAGAATTCCAGCGGCTCTCCAGTCTACAGAGATCAGTTCCTCCGGAAGGAATGACAGCTTCAGGGGTTTGACTCTGTGGGCGCTGCATCCACACTGAGCTCCCTTCCCAAATGCCATCCTCCCTGGATACTGCTCTCAAATCTCCAGGAATTTCCCAAGTTGGAGTTGAAAACTGTAATTCCAGTTCAGCAGCTCCTCACTAGAGTCCTCTTCAAATCGCTCTGCTGAAATACTGTGACTTTTAAGTATTAGAACAAAGTTTGAGTCCAGCGGCACTTTTAAGACCAACAGAGTTTTATTCAAGGTTTGAGCTTCCAAGTGAAGGCACACTTCCTCAGATACAGATATTCACTTCCACCCTTCTTCAGATACAGATATTCAGGTTGGCTGAAAAACTCACCCACAGGGTTCTGAGTTGTTTTCATTTTTAATGGCTGACTTGTGTGGCCCTATAAAGCATCACCCAGATTTTCTTTTATTCAATTTTTTAAAAATGGGAAATACATCTCTTCCCATTTCCAATCAATAGTTTGGGCTTAGAGCATCTTCGTGTTGACCGATGTTGCTTGAGGTCTATTTTTCATTCACTTACCTGGGGAGCTTTGCAGGTTGAAACAGACTGATGTGATGACAACCCCCCCCCCGCTTTCTTTCACTTCTTTTGGTTTGGCAATCCAAATGATATGAGGATTCCCACTAGAAGCTCTAACGGCATAAGGAGGTTCACTTTCAAACAGCCAGGGTGTCTGTCTCTAAAATTCATGAAATTGAATTTGGACGTCCTTCCTGCTGTACATAAGTGCAGTATTTTGCTTGGCCCACTGAAGTGAATAAGAACCATTCACTTATTTGGGGAAAATATAGAAACATTGTGAAGCAGGGTCTACTCCTGTTTTGCATCCTCTTAAGTATGTCCCAGATTTGTCCCCATAGATCTTGCGCAATGTGCCGTTAAGAATTACATTAGTCCCTATCTGCTGCTGCATCTGCAATAGTCCCATCTGGGGTTGTGCTGTTGGAAAGCTAGATCCCAGCTTACATGTAGCTAATTAACTGTGGCAATTAAAGTTAAGGGCAGCCCTGTTCTCTTGCCTGTGTCTGCTGCCTCTCTGGCTCTTCTGAATGGCCTTGAACACGCCAGTGGGCTGCTCTGACTCGGAATCTTAGCTGTCTCCTTTTTGTCTTCCTAGAGCACTCAGATTTAAGACTCCTAAATTAAGAACTGTTGTCAGTCCTAATATCCCACTTCCTTTTCTCTGTTCAACTTTGTTACTCTATCTATTTGATATCCCTGCATCAGGGCTGGGAGAAGAATCCTCCTAGCTGTAATAATAATTAATAATACAGCATCAAGGTTTTAAGCAATAGCTTTGGTGCCTGAAGAGAGAAGTCAAATTTTTGAGTGCCTAATTTCAGACTTTTACAGGTACAGGATTTTTCTAGCCCAGCCCAGTCTGCAGCTGCACTCACATTCTTAATTGCCTTTTTTTCTTATATCCAGCACTTCATTCTGTCCATTCATTTTGCTCGCTTCTCAGCTTGCTGGTAGTATCATTAGTAAAGCCTTATGATACCAAAGTTTTTCTGTTAATAAAACACGGAACTGCTGTCCTGCCCTCCCCCTCTCTTGTATTCTCCCTTAAAGTGAAAAGGGGGGGGGGATTAACATAACACGATTTCTGCTTAGTTTCATGGTAGCATTGTGTATGACGCTATTTAACTGCTGAACCTTTGATTATTGTTTTAATTGTTTTTAATTTTTGCCTGTCCTTGAAAAATTAGTTAACAAAATCCTGTGCATGTGTTAATATGTAGGAACCTAAGCAGTAGGTTCGGGGCTCTTGAAAGATTACCCAGCTGCCCTGTGTGTACCTCTCCAGTTCTATATTTTGGTTATGCGAAAGGAAGATCTTATAAATGTGTGTCATGAAGTATCATAAATGTAGGATTGTGAACAATGTGGAGGGGGAAAAATGCCCAACTCCTTTAAAAGATACTTAATGGGATGTTCACCAGTCAATGTTCTTTACCTCTGTGCCGTGGGCACGTCACCTGCCCATTTCTGTACATTAAGCTTCTGTTGAAGGAGCGAGACACTAATTTCTCCAGATTGCCGGCAACCCTACGGAAACGTGTTAAACATTAATCGTATCTGTTGTTTATTGTGTTGCTGCCATTTAGCTCTAAGGCATAACGTGACAAGTCAAAGCTGTCTGCCTCTCCTAGAAGGCTCCGAGCGCTTTTTGATGAAATAGAGCACCCAGTTGGTCATTATGGATCAATGCAGTAAATTATACCTTAGCAAAATTGTAAAATTGTACACTTCAGGACCTGTTGTTCTTAACAACTGGTTTGTGCAGAACTCCATAGGCGTCTTTTGTTATTAGCCGGGGTTAGTGAGTGCTTTCAAAGAAGTCTCCTAGTTTAGAAACAAACTGCATATTCTGGGGGGGTTGTGTTCATTCTACGTTATTTACTTAACGCCAGGTGAACAGGTGTTCCTGCCTGCATAGCGGTAAGGAAATGTATTGGATGGAGAGTTTAGTGGGAAAATACATTTAACAGCTTTATAATTTACTATGGTATGCTAAAATGAGAGGGGCTGGATCCCACAGATCTTTTCTGTTAGCAGTGGGGCCTTCCTCCCATTCAAGGAACCTTTCCCTGGCACAAGAATCTCCTCCACCAGTGGAAAGCACCTTGCCCAGGGGAAAGGGCAACCTCTAGCAAAAGTAACTGTGGAATCCAACCCAGTGGGATCCAACCCAGATCTGTGGGATCCAGCCCATCTCATCCAGTGGGTCGGATGCTCACAAATTTGCCTAAGTCCTTTAAAGTTTTCCTTCTGCCTTGAGGAGATGATTCCATTTTCTGATGTACTCTGTTCAGTTCCCCACTCCCATCTGTTCATTAGAGTAGAGAGGGGATGCATGGCATCCCTTCTTTCCACACCCATAGAATTTAGTCAGGTTTGTGGTGCTACTGGATCTCTACCCAACTGGATTGTATCCCCTTAAACTCCTTTTGCTTCTCTTGTCCCTGTGTCTCATAGCACTCATTAAGTTACTCTGTAAATACTGGATGGAAGTGATTGAGATTTGATGGCTCAAGGAAAGGCTCCTTAAGAAACGGTCTCTCGACAGCCTCCTGTAGCCAGCCAGGGACTCTGTCCTCCCTTAATGGAGGCATTAAGCCAGCAGGATGGTCAAAGCAATTTGTATTGAAAAAATAAATAAATTCAAATCCCAATGCTGTTTGAAATTGTATATGGAATAGCAGTTGTATAATGCAAGGCATGAAAGGTTTTTGTTTCCTCCCCCTTTCACAAAGGCAAACGTTATTAAAAGGAATAAAGCCTCCCTATATGAACTGTTCTTGATATATTGAGTAAGCGGCAAAGCAGTTCACTTGACTCATCCATATTCTTTACTGTAAAACAAGCGGCTTTTCCTGGCTGGTAATGAACACGGCCTGCCTCGGTTGTCCTCTGTATTCATTTCCTCTTCAGCCCAGGCTTTTCATCTATCTTAAAGGGGGTATTCACATATATACGGTCCTCTTCACATCTTTTTTCCACTTGCTTTGCATTAATGCACATTTCTGTATGAATAGGCAGTTCTTCATGCTTAAGTTTCAACTCTTCCCATTCAATTGACTCAACTGTGTAAATAGTTTTCTTTGTAACCGGCAGCTTGTGAAGTCAAAATTTATACAATTTTTAAGTAACGTTTTTACAGTGGCAAAGGTCACATCTGTTAATAGGTTTTTCAGCGTGCTTTATTTTGGCACTGCCTTGCCAGTTCTTACCAATTGTTTGTCCAGATTATGAGTTTGGATCCCCAAGGGTTTTCCAGGCATCTGCAGTTTTTAAACGTTTGTAAAAAAGTCTCTTGCAAGTAAAATCGAGCGGAGAAACAAACAACGAATCAAGCAGCAGGTTCTTTCAAATAGTTAATGGGGTAATAATGGCTAGGATGTATGAAAGAGCTGCGTATTTTCAAAGGGTTTTGCTATCCTGGGCAGAAAGGAAATATTTTTCTAGGCCCTGGTTCAAATAGTATTATAGTCAGCAGGGCGTAAATCTGGTTTCCTTTGCTTGGGGCGAAGCAAGAAAGAAGGGCTTACCATTGTCAGGGCATCATTTGGGGAACCATTTAAGGAGCATTGCCGGGCACCATTTAAGGAGGGGCTGTGGCTCAATGGTAGAGCCTCTGCTTTGCATGCAGAAGGTCCCAGGTTCAATCCCCAGCATCTCCAGTTAAAAGGACCTGGCAGTAGGTGATATGGAGGACCCCAGCCTGAGTCCCTAGACAGCTGCTGCCAGTCTGAGTAGACAATACTGATCTTGATGGACCAAGGGTCTGATTCAGTAAAGGGCAGCTTCATGTATTTAAGGAAGAGGGTGTGTCCTCTTTCCTTTTCCTGTCTTTAAGACAACGGAGTCCTCAAGAAACCTGTATTCCTTTGGACAACTGCACATTAACAATTATTACAAACATTTATCTTCTCTGTGCACATGACTGGGAAACTGGCCGAATCAATCCTAAAATGGGTTCAATGGGAAGGAGTCCACCTGAACAGACCAGTGGTTGAAATTGATTCCTTTACTAAATGGTGCTTCATTGGACTGCGCCTACATCTAACAGGACATGAGGTTAAATGCAACAGACTCAAAAAAACAAGACCTTTCGTAGTATTCAGTTACATAGCACTCAATTACATCGTATTCTGCGGCAAAAATCCTCCAAGCATGATAAGCCATATTGCACCATTACTGAACCAGTCACTGCTAAGTTTGCAAGCTTGTTAGACTCCTACTTACGCTACTTTTGAGAATACTACTTTTTGCTTATTTTATGCTAATGGCATATTTGCAGGACTGGTTACACTTTCCACTACCCTAAATGACCTTACAATAAACTCTGCTCGGCTCTCAATACTTTACTGTTCCCCTTCACATGTTGCCGTGTGTGTGTCCCAAACACAGGGAATTTTTATATTCACATATGGACAGAGCCAGGTATATTTTGTGAATGCCTGAACACAAGCATGGTTCCTCCGTATTTTGAGTATGCTGGCTATTAAACATCCAGGTGGCAGTCTGTGGTCAATATTTGCCCTATGTTTCAGTGGTCAATATTCACTGTGTGTTTCATCTAGAATGTCATCCATCTAGAATTTACAACACTGACCACAGTTTAGATATTAGGTATACTTGTAAATATAATTTTAAATCTATTGCACTTACCCAAGCTGACTGTTGAGTACATCCATAAAAATTATTAAAGTTATGAAATATAACAAGTAGAGCAACCAGAACTCTTCTTAAAATGCATTGTTCTCTTTACAGTTTAATCCTGAATGTATCCAAGACCCAGTTTAATCTTGAATGTATCTAAGACCAGGATTGTAAATATTATTGTCCAAAAGCTGAGACGTGCCAATAGTCCATATCAGAAGGAGAGCCTTTTCCCTTCTATAATATGGATGTCAGGAAGGGGCACCGAAGACCACTGTCATGTTCCAGCCCTGGGAATTCTTTGTCTGTTAACCCCATCGTTTTCTTCCTGGATCCTGTTGCCGACACAACCACCCCCCCTCCTATAGGGATGCATGTTATTTGTCTTAGCGGGCAAGGGGACGCTGAGCAACAAGATTTGACAAGGAGCCAGATGGAGAATCAAGGTGGCAAAGTCTCCCGTTGCAATGATAGAGAGACCAAAACCCCCACAAAACTTTCCCTTTGGCAGCTAGGAAATCTGTTTCGAAGACCAGTCCCACTAGAAGATTTTACTCCCCCAAGAGATGGCTATTGAACTGATGCCTAGATAGGTGTGTTTAGAATGGTTCAGCCACACATAATGCCTGGAAGTTCTTTTATTTAGGAACACAGCATGGTTTACCTGGGATGTTCTACAAAGAAGTTGCACAGACAGCAGACATTCCGAAGAGTTGGGGTTTTTTTATGTGTGTGTGTCATTCATTGGGTTAACTTCAGCAGACATCTCATGGCCAGTGTTCCCTCTAAGCTGAGTTAGTGTGAGTTAACTCAGTTTCTTAAGCCTCCGGCTCACACATTTTTGTCTTAGGGAGGATAGCTCCAGAGCAAACTAATTTATGCAGCAGCCAAATCACTCACAACTTTAACGCCAGAAGCTCGCAAAGTAGAATTTTTGCTCACAAGACTCCACAGCATAGAGGGAGCATTGCTCATGGCTGCTCAGTGTTCCACCACCAAACCGTATCTTGAGCCATCCCTGGTTATATGTGATTTGTGCTGAATGAGAACAGGTCCTGCAGAGACGCCCCAAATTTCCCAGTTCAGCTAAGGAACTGGGATTGGATTAGGCTCTTAACAGTTAAAATAATTACAGCTTGCACTGCATGCAGGTTACAATTTCCACTTTCTTGGTTAAAAACATATTGTGAAAATATATGTATCTGAAAGAAACAGCATTCTGTGGTCATTTTTAAATGCTCCATTTCTTCTAGCAGATTTGGAAAAGGAAAAACAAATGTAGTTGTCTTCCACGATTAAAGACTATCCTGGTTAAAAAAGCTGGTCCTGCCCTCAGAAGGCCTTTTGGTTTGCTTTTGATAAGCTAAGCAGTTTTGAACAATGCAGTTCTTGTGTTTCTTCAACTGACTGTACCCTGTGCTCTGTTCTGTTCTTTTGTTTCCTTCTCTTAATCTTTTTGCTGTCCCTATATGGATGGGGCTGATGGGATCAACAAACCACCCCAGGAGCTGGATGAGGTATAGTTTTGTTTGTCTTAACGCTACTGTTCTTTCCTTGAAAAATGTGCCCAGAAAAGGCAGTCTTGAGGGTAATCAAAGGCACAGATAACACATGGAGAAGAGAATATTAATTTATTATTTAATTACGGAAGGCAACTTTGGAGGTAGATCGGGGGGGGGGGGGTGCAGCTATATTTCCCATATAACCAGGTTTGTATGAATATCAGGGGGGCGAGGTCTGCACTTATGATGCAAAATTTGTCTTTATATTGTATATCTCAACCCTTAGGGGGAGGCCTTGAGCTGGCTCCTTACCAAATAGGTGCAAAATCATCTGGTTTTACTAAAGTAGCAAGCAGGGGTGTTTATTAGGTTTGGAGTTCTTGGGAGCCTTCAGAGATAATTAGGAATGGAAACGTCTTAAAGCTAGGTGCTGACTGTAAAATTCAGTGAGCCTATTTTATTAATTTTACTTTTGCCAGGGGCTTCGGTGACCAAGCGAGAACAAATCTGCGCAATAGTGCTATGAAATTGTTTAGGCGGAGAAAGAATTGTACGCCCAGGATCATGCTGAACTTCCAGGGCAGAGTGAGGGTTTTTTTTGTTTAGGTCTCCCCAATACAGCACAAATTCCTTGTAGTCCAGCAGTACAATTCCCCCCATAAGTATCCCACGAGTCTGTCCTGTTAAATCAAATATGGCTAAGTGGGCTCCTACTTACCCTAAATAATCCTAAATAAAGTCACATCCTTCTAAATTCATGAAGTCAGTGGGCTTAGAAGGGTGTAGCTTTGTTTAGGATTGCACTGTCACGCCCACCAGAGTTTGTGCAGCCTGGTTGGAGTACATCCACCTCCAAGTTGGAGAACTGGATTTGATTCCCCACTCTGGGAGAACTGGGTTTGATTCCCCACTCCTCCACTTGCAGCTGCTGGATGACCTTGGGCAAGCCATAGTTCTGGCACAGCTGTTCTTGAAAAAGAGCAGTTTCTGTCAAAGCTCTCTCAGCCCCACCTACCTCACCAGGTGTCTGTTGTGGGGAGGGGAAGGGAAAGGAGTTTGTAAGCCGCTCTGAGACTCCCTTGGGTAGTGAAGGGCGGGGTATAAGTCCAATCTCTTCTTCAAGAGTCTTTCTCCATACTGAACTAACCTGCCTTAGCCCTACATGGGCCAGGGTGACTGAAGGGCTATCTTCTCCCATATATTTCTGCCTGGGACTTCAGTTTTCAGGGAGAGACCCTCCTGACTGTTCCACCAATCAAAGAAGCTTATCTGGTTTGCACACGCGACGGGGCCTTTTCAGCGGCAGCCCCACGATTATGAAACAACCTCCCTAGGTTGCCTGGCCCTTTTATGTGCAATCTTTTGAAGGGAGCTTTATTTAGAACTGTATTTGACTAATTTAGTTTCTATTTATTGGCAACAGTGTTCCCTCTAAGCTGAGTTAGTGTGAGCTAGCTCACTTTTTTTAGCCTCCAGCTCATACATTTTTGTCTTAGCTCCGGAAGGATGGCTCTGGAGCAAACTGATTTTTGCAGTAACCAAGTCACTCGCTCACAACTTTAATGCCAGGAGCTCACAAAGTTGAACTTTTGCTCACAAGACTCCACAGCTTAGAGGAAACCTTGATTGGCAATCCCAATTAAGATTTTAAATTGTAGTCTTTTTTTGTGTTTTTCATCATTGTTGCTTTATTTACATGGTAAGCCACCTTGAGTCCCACAAGGTGGAAAGGTGGCTAATAAATGTTTTAAATAAATTAATTTTAAAAATTAGCTACCTGTCTTGGCAGTCTTCTGTAGTGCTGTGTGACTGAACTAAAATGCTGCAGGGAATGGAAAGAGAGAGAGAGACTGTTGTGTTCTTTCAAGCATTCATATTTAAATGTGGAACTTAGCAAAAATAGTATAAAGTGAGATCAGACCCCCAAGCCTTTCATTTTGCACAGTATTTTCTCATGGTTTGGTTCACTTCCCCTGATTTTCCCTCCCCAAGATAACCCTGGTTTAATTCCCCCACACTTAAGCACATGGGATCAATTCTATTCGAGCACATTTGTAATATTCCTGCTGTTGCCACCTTGCAAGAGAGTGGGGGGGAGGGTGCCAAGTTTCCAAGAAAACACTATATGTGACCAAAGTCTAAAATCACGGCCCACATGGTACGTTCATTTGGGAATAAGTTACTCGTGCTTTTCTCTAAATTTCATCACAAAATCTTCAGGTTTAAGAGTTACGAATTGGAAGATTACATGAAAGCTCGTGACATCACTTTAAACGTCTTGATGCTGTATACACAATCAGTCTGCTTTTTCTCTTTCAACATCCTCTGAAGCTTGCAAATACGTCACTGTGATGCACCCTAGAAACTGAAGTTGACACAAACAAGATTCTTTATCTGATAACTGCTTTCTACTGATATTCAGGACCGTAGCCAGGATTTTGTGGCTAATGGGGCAAAAGTTTTTTTGGTGGGACTGCCATGATTTTTATGTCAGCTCCAATCTGCCCCCAAGCCTGACTGCCAGTGGCTACCCCTCTCCTTCCCCTCCTGCAAGACTTAAAGGGCCCATCAGCTGATCGGCAGGGAACACGGGGCCCCGTTGATCAGCTGGAGGGCCCTTTAAATCTTGCAGGAGGGAGAGGGGTGCGTGCCATCCCCCGCTTCTTCTCAAAAGCATTTAAAGGAACCCTTTAAGTGCTTTTGAGAAGACGGGGAGGCATGTGTGCCCCCCATTCTTTGAAAAAAATCTTCTCAAAAAAGTCTTCTAAAAAATAATGTGGGGCTGGCCCTTTAAGGGAGGAGGCAGAGACCCCAGTAGCCCCACTGTAGCTAGGGGCCAGCTGACATTTTACCTATTGCATCACTTAATATCCAGTTTTGTTAATATAACAATGATCAGTTTTTTTCCTTTGGCTCTCTAACTTTTAAGGAACCTGTGTTGTTCCATTTGCTGCTAGGGAGATGTTTGATCAACGCACTTTTTTGGGGGGAATTTTCAGTCGGCGGCTGCAGTTTTTCCTTCTTCACCAAAGACTAAAAGAACAACTTGATTCCAGCTCTGCGTAGCACCATCTAAACTTTTCAGATCTGCCTGGCTTTTGACATCGGCGACGGGCAAAGCCTTAAGATCAGGGCTTGAAACATCTGCTTCCCCGCGTGCACACTTCAAACACCCTCCAGAGAACGTGAAAGCTGGCATACTGTTGTTTTTTAGTTAGTCCTTTTACCCTGATTTTTTCTTGTTTTTGAACCAAATTAAGAGAGACTTGTAATGTGCCACGTCAAGGACCGTGTTAGCTAAGGATATCTTAATCTAGCATTTCCTTTAATTTTTCAGTAAACTTCAGACCTTTTATACAGTTTCCTGAAGAAACAATACATTACTGTTTGTTGCATTGTTAAAGGCAACCTGTGTCCAGCTATGCCTACTCAGAGGAAATGAGCAGAACGGTAGTGTAAAACTCGTTGCCCAAGAACTAAATCACAGGGAGCCGAGGGCTAACTAAATTCAGTTCTGAGGTATATTAAGGAATTTCCTCTCTCTCTCTCTGCTTCAGTTTCCTCCATGATAGGATTATTTAAGGGGGGGCACAGGTAGTTGGACTTCTGGACCACACCATCATTAAGGTGTGAAGTGGGTTACTAAATGGCATGGTAAATAAAACCCAATAATTGAATTGATTATTTGTGTTAAGCCAGGCCAGACAAAATGATATTGACAACACGTCCACTCCAGTGGTTTAATTTCAGGAAGGCTCTTGGAGGAAGGGAAGTGCTTCCCTGTGGGATGGACATGTCAAGAGCAGGTTATCACTGCAACGAACCTCCACATAATCTGCTGTATGCACATATCTACAGAACGTGGACATAATCTTTTTCTCAGAAAACACTGTAGAAAGGGGAGACATTCTTCTTTTAGTACCACCCACTCTTGGCATAAAGTCTTGTACCAAAGCCTAGCTAAGTCCACAGAATCACAGAGCTGGAAGGGGCCATACAGGCCTTCTAGTCCAACCCCCCTGCTCAATGCAGGATCAGCTTAGAGCATCCCTGACAAGAGTTTCTCCAGCTACTGCTTAAAGACCGCCAGGGAGGGGGAGCTCACCACCTCCCTAGGCAGCTGAGTCCACTGTGGCACAGCTCTTACTGTCAAAAAGTTTTTCCTATCCAGCCGGTATCTTCCCGGCCTTTATTTAAACCCATTCTTGGGAGTCCTCTCCTCTGCTGCCAACAGGAACAGATCCCTGCTCTCCTCTGAGTGACAGCCCTTCGAACACTTAAGGAGAGTAACCATGTCCCCCCTCAACCTCCTCTTCTCCAGACTAAACATTCCCAAGCCCCTCAGCCTTTCCTCATAGAGCTTGGTCTCTGGGGCCCCCGATCATCCTCGTCGCTCTCCTCTACACCTGCTCCATTCTGTCCACATCCGTTTCGAATTGAGGCCTCTTCAAGTGCATTTTATATGCAAATGCAGGAGGGTTGGGATAGATAGGTTCCATATGGTGGTAACCGTGTTGGTCAGCAGTAGAACGGGTACATTCAAGTCCAGTAGCACCTTAAGAGACAAACCTCAAGGCGCTGCTGGGCTGAGATCCAGCTACAAAATAATAATGTGACAGTCCATTTGTTTTTTTTAAAAATCCATCTATTTTGGCTTGAGTTGCTGTTGTGGCTGTGATCTGGGAACAGGGGCCACCAATGGACTAACAAGTGTTTACTCGGTTAAGGGAATCCCTTCTGCCCTGGACCCTTTTCATCTCCCTGTCCCTTCCTGCAAAGTTTTCACTGTTCCTGCACGTTTGCCACCCTTGACTGGGATATCTGGAATCTCCAGCTGTTCTTATGTGGAGCTCTGTACTTATGAGGAGAATTACTTCAGCTAGCCTGGACTCAGTGTTTGGCAAAAGTTAAGGCTAGTATGGGTGGCTTCAGGGCTCTTTTTGTAGCAGGAACTCCTTTGCATATTAGGCGACACACCCCTAAGGTAGCCAATCCTCCAAGAGCTAACAGTAGCCCCTGTAAGAAGAGCTCTGTAAGCTCTTGGAGGATTGGCTACATTAGGGGTGTGTCACCTAGTATGCAAAGGAGTTCCTGCTACAGAAAGAGCCCTGGGTGGCTTCATCTGCTTTATTCTGTGAAGTCTGTTTAGTACATTGGCTTTTACATGCAATAACAGTAAAATATTCAAAAGGCAAAAAAAGCAACTTGATAATTTTAAAATTAAGGATGCACAATTAGATAGTTTGATGTTTGTACATGCTGACTTGAGTTTTGACAATGGTAAGTATTGCTCTCAGAAGTTCCCCCTACCAGGACTTCTTTTTTTCAGCGTTTGCGGTGGGAAAATGCAAAAATTGGGGGAAAGTAAAACAAACAAAATCCTGTGAAATATTTTTTGCCTCCTTTGGAATGAGTGAAATGGTTTTTCAAGACGAGGTTTTACTCATTCAGCCTGTGTCATACACACATTCTTCCATAAGACCATCCTCATCATTAGTTAGTCCCAATGTGTGCTGTCTACAGCATATTTTCATAGGTATATTTATGGTTTACATGTAACTGAGTCTGTTCACAATCCATTTGGTAGCATGTGTGTATGTATGAGGATACCCTGTTGAAAAGTTCAGTACATCCAGATGTGACGCTGGTACTGCTGTGACTATGTCACGGTGATCTGCTGTCATACACTGTCTCTGGTTGACTACAAAATGTATGTTCTGTTTTCAATTTTTATTCCCCTCCCCCCCCCAGTTCTCAGGTGGCAAAAACTAAGGTGCAAATGCTAAAGAAGCACTCCGTGCCTTTCTGTCTCTATTCACAATTTTGCTTACAGAAAATCAAAAGAATAAAATTCCTGAAATTATATAAGTATGCCAAATAGTATAGTTTTGTATGCCAAGTTATGAAATGATGCATTTTATGTTTTTAGAGCAATAGAATAAGTTTGGCGTTGACAAGAGGGAATATTTTGCTCCCCCCCATTCTCCCCAGGTTTCTGGGGGGATGACGACAGGTTTTCCCCCCTATAGTTCTAACACTTCCAGGAACTTCACATCTCTCTGGGAACCCTCCTAGACTGCCGAGTGTTCTGAAGTTAGAGGTTTCCCCTTGGTTCCCATGTTGCCAGGCCTGTTGGGCCTTATTGTCACCCTCAGGGATTGAGAGAGAGGGTTGCCAGCTCTGGGTTTGGAAATACCTGGAGATTTGGGGAGGTGGAGCCTGGGGAGGGGAGGGACCTCGGCACTGTATAATGCTGTACACAGACCACCTTCCAAAGCAGGTATTTTCTCCAGGTGAACTGATCTCTCATCTGGAGACCTGTAATTCCAGGAGATCTCAAGCCACCACCTGTAGGTTGGCAACCCGGTAGATCTCAAGCCTTCCATACAATTGTCCATTTCAGTGGAAAATAAGCCTTCCAGAAAATTTTGTCTGCCACTGTTAATTTTTCATGGAGCAACACTTGATATGCTTCTAAGGTTCCCAAGAGCAACTACTGGGAAACCACTGCTCTAGATACCTGGTAATCTAACTGTCGTGGAAATCTGTTGTGTTCCCCTAAACATATTGTTTCTACCTCCAATAGCTCGCTGATGATCGCATGGCACTGGTCTCGGGAATCAGTTTAGATCCTGAAGCGGCTATCTGTGTAACTAAGAGATTACCTCCGAAGTGGGTTGATGGCGTGGAAGAAGTGAGTTTATATCTGTGTATTGGGGTACGATTTTCATGTAAATATGTCATAATGGGGGAAAAGAATCAGATATCAATTAAAAGTTGCAACAATGAATTAACCAAAAAATTAAGGAACATTAAAGCTTCTTTTCTTTTGAGGTTCTTGGTCTGGGAAACAAAAGTAAAATCCACCTTTTCCCCAGCTCCTCCGGGGAGGAAAACAAAAGGTAGTCAGCCATAGAACTTAATGGGAATCATTGAGCTGCTGGGTTCTGTGCCTTGGTCACACTGGAGTGACACTAAGCGATAGAATCCCAGAACTGGCTTTTATGCATACGATTATCTGTGAAACTTCCAGTGTAGTCTCCTGCACCTGTGTGATCCTCTCCTTCTTCTCCAATCTTCATCTCGGCATTTATTGAAGTTCCCTGGTCCAGGAACTGGCCACCTTGTGTCAACAAATGTGACGGCCTTCTCAGTAATTGCCCCCATCCTGTGGAACCAGCTGCCCGAAGAGGTGCACACCCTCTCTAGGTTCTGCAGGGCATGGGGGGCTGCTCTTTTTCGGGTGGCCTTTGGGTGATTTTGATCCACCCAGGGAGCTGGTATGCTTCAGCTGGATCTTTACCATCCATGCATCCTATCTGCTTGATAGTGGATAGATTTTAATGGGGATAGGTTTTTAATCGTTTTATTTTTTTAATAAGTTTATTGTGTCTTCTGTACTGTTTTTTTTCAGGTGTGTTTTATATGCCATTAGCAGCCATGAGCCCCATTCTGGGGAGAGGGAGCAGAATATAAATTTGATAAATGACAATAAAGGTCCAAGTATGGCAGCTGACTTTCCACATTAGGAACAAAAAGCATTTTTTGCTGTCAGCCAAATTTTCCACTTATTTGGCGATTAAGTGTGTCTGAAAAGCGACTGAGAGCCCACACTCTTCTGCATATGGCTGAAACTGCAGGCAACTTCTCTGTGGAAAGCAGATGTGATTTTTTTTTCTTAACAAAGGCTCCACCAAATCTGGCATTTCTCTATTTACCTCCCCATCTTCTAATTTCTCCCTAATTTTCTGTATTTATTTGCCTTTTAGATTCAGTATGAGATCTCCAGGGTAAAGCACAAGATGAAAGAATTAGCCAGTCTCCATGACAAGCATTTAAACAGACCAACTCTGGATGACAGCAGCGAAGAAGAACATGCAATAGAAATCACCACCCAGGAGATCACACAGGTGCCCGTTGTGTGTGTGTGTGTTCTGTGTGTTTCAGTTGTGAATACAGAGGCTTCGGCCAGTCAGATCTGTTCTCTCAAGGACAGTTCTGTCAAGAGCTCTCTCAGCCCCACCTACCTCACAGGGTGTCTGTTGTGGGGAGGGGAAGGGAAAGGAGATTGTAAGCCGCTCTGAGACTCCGAGTGAAGGGTGGGGCGTAAATCCAATCTCCTCCTCTTCTTCTCTTCTTCATATGGAGCAGAGGTCCACCAGTAGTGGGGGTAGAAGCTCTGTGGCGGGGGTAGAAGCTTTCCTGAGTCACTACTCACTTCTTCAGATAGAGATAGTATCTAAAGAAGTGGGCAGTGACTCACGAAAGCACATCCCCTGCCACAAATTGTGTTAGCCTTCAAGGTGCTAACATTAAAGCTTCTTTTCTTCTGAGGTTCTTGGTGTGGGAAACAAAAGTAAAATCCAGCTTTTTCCAGCTCCTCTGGGGAGGAAAACGAAAGGTAGTCAGCCATAGAATTTAATGGGAACCACTGAGCGCTGTTACTGCTGGGTTCTGTGCCTTGGTCACACCTTTGCTCTTTTCTACTATTATTATTTGCTGGAGTGCCTTCATGCCCTACCATCTAGAGCAGAGGTGTCAAATTCATTTGTTACAAGGGTCGGATCTGACATAAATGTCACTTTGTCGGGTGGGCCCATGTGTGTTATAAAACGTAACGCCAGGTACCTGAGATAGAAACTGTATAAAGGACAGCAGCTAGTAGGCTCTGAGTTGATGTATTCTCACTGCAAGGCCCCATGGCCTGGGAGGGGGGGGTGCAAAGGAAAACCCATATGGGCAGACTGGAGAGGCAGCAGTGCAGCACTGGGCAGATGCTCCCACGCTGCTTGATTGCTGCAGACAAAGTTGTTCTGCCATTTTGAAGCCACACTGGAGTGGCTCCCCCCACTTTCCCCCCCAGCAGTCCCTCCCTTCCATCAGTTGCTCGAGTGCCGCATAAGAGCCCCGGACGGGCCGGTTCCGGCCCCCAGGCCTTACGTTCGACACCGCGGATCTAGAGTCTTTTCTACTATTACCGACAGACTGACACGGCTGTCCATCTTGATAAATAATAACAGTCCTCCTGTTAAAGCAGAGCTTGAAAGGTTTGTCTCCTAAGAATTGTGCGTGTAGGACTTTTACCGATTGACGTTGCTCTCCCGCCAGCTATTCCACAGGTGCCAGAGGGCAGTCCAGACGTTACACAGCAGATCTCGAGGCTGCACAGAACAAGAGCAGCGGCTTCTCAAGAACGTCGTCTCTTCCTTGGCCCAGTCCCTTCAGGACCTGTCTACTAATTTTCGGCACGGGCAGTCTGACTATCTCAAACGTAAGCTTAAGAGCCGGGTGCTTTCTACTTGCCAAGCAGCAGGCCCGTGGCCAGGAAATTTTTTTTGGGGGGGGCAAACACCAGAAGTGGGGCGCCTAATTAGATCACCACTAATTAGATTAGTGGAGAGGCAGGGCAAATTTGGGAGGAGTGTCACCCCAAGAGCCCCTCCCCCCCATGGCCACAGGCCTGCCAAGCAGGCTACAGAACTGACCTCTTGCCAGTTTTCCCTTGACCTGGGAGGCTTGGAAACTAGTACTCTATGTTGCACGCCACTTTGTGATAGTACAGCTGTTTCCTGCTGATGTAACTCTGTGTGCTGGAATCGTCTCTATCTGCTTCCTTTATCGTCTGCATTTCCCACTGGGACTTAAGGAGGATGACCACCATTAAAACCAGTACAGGTGGAGCAGTATACAATCAGCTGTGCTATTAAATAGGAATGTGGCTCTGAACGTGGAGGTTCCCCTCAGTCGCCATGGCTAGTAGCCATTGATAGACTTATCTTCCATGACTCTATCTAATCCCCTTTTAAAGCTGTTTATCCCTGTGGCCATCTTGGGTTTCGGGCAGAGGTCTTGCCCATAATCTTCTATCTGGTCCTTTTTACTGGAGATGCCAGGGGTTGAACCTGGGACCTTTTGCATGCCAAGGAGATGCTCTACCACTGAGCCACAGCCCCTCCCTCAACCCATTGTTAGTTTGTCACATTCTATAAGTGCTTTCTATAAAGTTGCAGTTTTTTCCCCACCACTCCTGCTCTTCTATAGGCCTGAAGAATCGAGAAGAACGATCCAAACATTTCTTCGACACTTCAGTCCCCCTAATGGATGATGGGGAGAATAGTACGATATATGATCAGGTAAGCCAAGGAGCTAAGCTGAAGAGTGACTTGCTTGGAGAGGCATTCGTTTAATGTTCATGCAGTGTGTACACGGAGAATTGAGTAGTTCTCTAAAAGCAAATTAAATCTGTATCCTATCTGACCCTGGACAAATTAATATGCTTCATATCTGTGATAGGTGGCTGATGGGGGGTTTTTTTGTATCTTTTTACGATGTCACTCACATAGGTGGTTTCAGCTGGGTAGCTATGTTAGTAGCAGAACAGAGTTTGAGTCCGGTGGCATGTTAGAACCCAGCAAAATTCCCCAGGGTGTAATCTTCCGTGAGTCAAAGCTCACTTCATCAGATACAAATACTAGTGAAGAGCCATCAGCCCTTATATCAAGAGGAGTGTTACCAAGAAGGAACAGTTGGCATCAGGATGCAGAGGTACAAATATGAAATACAATCAGCTTGATTAGAGCAGGGTGACTTGCAAAGGTCGAACAGGAAAAAAGACTTAAGGCCACAAAGTGGTGTATTTATAATGAATCCAGCCAATAGTTTGTCACAGCTAAGACTGCTAAGTACGTGGGACCTCTGAGGGAGATTTTGCCTGTCTCTTTGTCTCAGTTCCCTAGAGAAGTTTCGGGTTAAGTGAAAGCTGGTTGGTTGGGACCCAGAAAAGGATCTAAGACTGATTTTATCAATGGCACCATTGTAACTTGTTTAGTTCCCCCCCACACACACACTTTTACGATGGGGAAGAACAAGGAAAGAGAAATAAACTTTTATATGATAAAAGGGTACAGGTGACTCCCGTGTTACTTGCGGGTTTGAAAACATCAAAGACTGTCGTGCGAGATGTGGAAAACCTGCATTCTCTGTCTTGTTTGGTAGTGTAATGTTAGGTAGTGTTGATACCTATTTATCCTCTGTGCTTTTTTTTTTAAGGGCTTTACAGATGGCCAGTTAGTATTGGTGGAGCAGAACACGCTGTTGGTGGAAGAGCGGGAGCGAGAAATCCGGCAAATCGTACAGTCTATTTCCGATCTCAATGAAATTTTTAGGGATTTAGGATCAATGATAGTAGAACAGGTTAGTGCATTTACTGTGTATTGGCATGGTGCTTCCCGATATCATCTGAAGTTATCTGTGTTCTTTCCTTAAAATTGAGGGCATGATCTCTCCTATCCTGAGCACCATTTATACATATGAGAATGCTTCCCTGTCCCCGTTGGTGGACCTCCTGATGGCACCTGGTTTTTGGCCACTGTGTGACACAGAGTGTTGAACTGGATGGGCCATTGGCCTGATCCAACATTGGCTTCTCTTATGTTCTTACGACAGGTAATTTCAGGCGGGTAGCTGTGTTGGTCTGCAGCAGATGAGCAAAATTCAAGTCCAGTAGCTCCATAAAGGCCAACCTGGTTTCCATGGTATAACACAGGGAGTCTTGACTTTCAAAAGCATGTACCATGGAAATGTTTTTAGACTTTAAGGTGTGATTGGGTTCGAATCTTGATCTCCCCCTGACAGGGTCTTAGCGAAAACATTTTGACAGCTTTTGGAGCATTTGCACATCATAAAGCAAGCGTATGCGAAGACCATTTGCCCGGCTGTAGTAAGCAGACTGTACTGCAGGTTGCAGGAAAAGACCAAATCCATCTAAAGAAATGTTCCGTCCTTTCCCCGAGGGATTCATTCTGTAAGCAGTGGCTTATTCAGATAAAAGATTACAGCCGCACAGCTGGATGAGCCAAATCTGCAAGATCATTGCAAGTGAAAGAAATTCTTTCGCTATAACTTCCAAAGTTAACCACTTTATGAGGACATTGGTGGTGTAATTGAGGATTAAAGGGAGTTGCAGGTTTGTGGATATTTGAGGTCAAGGAAGGAGAAGCTGGGTGCTTTCAAACAGCGGCTGTCTCTTGGAAGTGTCTTCCTTCCTTCTAGGTCTTGTTCCTAAGCTATTCAGGAGCTTTACTCATAAGCCAGTGCCTCAGCTGAAGCAGTTCTCAAAATGGAAAGGACATCAAACCCCTACCCTCTTTTCTTTCCTCATGGTTACTCCTTGCACCCAGGAACAGAGACAACTTTGATCAAAGTGTGTTTGAGCTGCATCCAGCTGTTCTTTCATGGGGAGGTCATCAGGAGGACTTCTGTAAACTGTCAAGAGTTCAGTACATGCTGGCTTCCTAGTTCTGTGGCTTTTGTTGGACAGCACGATCTTCGTTTAAAAAAACAAAACGAGTTAAATCAGAGGTGTCAAACATGTGGCCCCAGGGGCTGGAATTGGCCCGTCCAGGGCTCTTATCCAGCCCACAAGGAACTGGTGCAAGAGAACAGAGGCAGGAGACTGATTAGGTGGGGGGACACACTGGGCACGTGTGCGCACACAGTGAGGTCTGTGTGGTCAAAGCTCTCAAGAAATGAAAGGAAATGGCTAGGAGGTGGATATAGTATCCTTTGGGAAAAACCTAGTCTTGCATATGATTAAATGCATTTATTGGGGCTTTTCTGGATTGTCTAGTAAATCAATTGCTTTCACCCCTAGGAACCATTTGATTTTGTTTGTATTTTGAGTAAAACATAATATCGTTGATTGAGTTTGCCTTTGTCCTTTTAAAGTTTATATCTCCTGTACCTGGCATTTAATTTTATGGCAGATGTGGCTCGGCCTGAGAAAGCAACTTTTATGTCAGATCTGGCCCTTGTAACAAATGAGTTTGACACCTCTGGGTTAAATGTCTTGGTCCCTTGTTTGATTTCTGGTGCTTTATTCATACCGTGAAACCGACATGTTGCCGCTCTTCCTTCCAGGGTACCGTGCTGGATAGGATTGACTACAATGTTGAACAATCATGTGTTAAAACAGAAGAGGGCTTGAAACAGCTACACAAGGTAAACACGGAGAGTGTGGTATGGTGTCGTATCCCCCGTTTTTCTCTCTTGATGGATGGCCATAAAAGACCTGGTAGAAATTTGAGGGAAGGTATTGGCTAGCAGAGGGGCCGTGGTTCTCTCAGGCCAATACTTGGCCTGCAGAAGGTCTCAGGTTCAGCCCCTGCCGTCTCCAATTAAGATACCTTGGGCAGCAGGAGTTGAGAGAGGGCGGGGGCTGTGGCTGTAGAACATCTCCTTGGCATGCTGAGGGTCCCAGGTTCAGTCCCTGGCATCTCCAGTTAAAAGGATCAGGTAGGGGGTGATGTCAGAGTCCTCTGCCTGAGACCCTGGAGAGCTGCTGCCAGTAAGACTAGACCAGTACTAACCCTGATGGTCTGATTCAGTCTAAGGCAGCTTCATATGTACGTCTGTTGAGATCTGCTGGAGGCCTTTGCGAGTCACTTCTATCAGAGTACATAAGCCTGAGCTAGGTGAACCAGTGACCTTCAGCGACTGGTTTTCGTAGACCTACAAGAGGTGGCAAATGCAACAGATATCATCAGTGCTGTTTGAGACACCTCGGGCAGTGTAGCTGGGTCCTGGAGAGGCGCTTTCCTCTAGAGACAGAAGCCTTTCTCTGTCGCAAGGCTTTCATCCAAGCATCTTGTGACAGGCGAGATGTCCTTCTGCCAAAAGAAAAGCAGACTTACTGACTAGCCGCTGGGCTGGATCCTCTCTCTCTCACACACAGAATTCCACCCACACAGCCTGCCTTTTCCAGTTTGGTGTAGTGGTTAAGAGTGCAGACTCCAATGTGGAGAACCAGGTTGATTCCCCACTCCTTCCCATGCAGCTGCTGGTGTGACCTTGGGTCAGTCACAAGTTCTCTCAGAGCTGTTCTCTCAAGAGCAGTCCTCGAAAGAGCTCTCTCAGCCCCGCCTACCTCACAGGGTGTCTGTTGTGGGGAAGGGAAAGGAGATTTTAAGCCGCTCTGAGACTCTTGAGTGAAGGGCAGGGTATAAATCCAATCTCCTCCTCCTCCTCCTCTTCTTCCTCTACTTTTCCCAGGAGTCAGGCTAAATGGTACAAGTTCTACTCATTGCCGGAGGCAGGCCTAATAAATGGGTACTCTATTCTCTCCCAGAGTTAAACCACACTGCCACACTACCAGGCAGAACTGCCCTTCAGACTTCCTGCTCTTTTACTGGCAGACCCAAAAACTCAAACTGCACTCTCCAGGAGGCAGATCCAAACATTCTCTGTACTCTCCCTGAGGCAGACCTGAACTGAAGTACCTCCTGCTGTGCTTCCCTCCCTCCCCGTTTCTGAAAGGTGATTGGATGCTGGAGCAGTGCTCCCATAGGCTCAGCTGAGTGGCTGTTTTCCCATTCAGGGGCAGGACAGCCTCCTGTCCATCACAGCATCATCCATGGAGAGAGAGAGAGTGTGCATGCAAACAGTACTGCTAATGCAAGTGATTCCACCTGCGCAAGTAAACACGGAAGCTGAACTACAGTTAGGCCATTAAATGCTCCGTTAAGCACTTAGGGTCTAAGCCGTTGTCCGTAAGGATACGAGCCTTTACTGGTGTTGCTGTAGATTTTCTGGGTTGTGTGGCCGTGGTCTTGGCATTGTAGGACCTAACGTTTCTCCGGCGGCTGTAACTGGCATCCTCAGAGGTATAACACAGAAAGATGTAGTACTCTGTGTGTCAAGGTGAGCAGAAAAATGGTAGGCAGGTAATTTATATCTACCCTGGAAGGTGGGGTAGGGCTGAGTCATTATCTCGTAGCAGTTCTCCAGGCTATGAACATGCTAATGAAGGAGCTTTCCTGAGGAGGTTCTTTTGTCTATGGATTGTTTCCTGAGGAGGTTCTTTTGTATATGGATTGTTTCCTGAGGAGGTTCTTTTGTCTATGGATTGTTTCCTGAGGAGGTTTCCTGTTTCCTGAGGAGGTTCTTTTGTGTGTGGAATGGTTATTGAAATTCTAATCTTATCCGCAGTGCTATTGTCAGCTGTAGAGCCTTTTGTGTTTTTCAGGACAGGAAACCATGCCCTATTTATTTTTAAACTCTCTTCTTTCCTGTTGAAATTGTGTTTATGTTTATGAATTTCAGTGGCTTCCCTATGTAATCTGACATGGTAATTGGAAGTGTTGTCCGGTCTTTCGGTGTCTTGGAACCAAATGCTGTGTCCTGTTTGTTTACAGGTGTGCTTGTAAGGATTGTCACACATGTGCATAATCACACCACCTTTTTACCCTTGTCCACAATCAGTGTTTACACAGAGACTTGAAGTAGCTTCTTGCCCTCTCTCTCTTTTGGTCCCTCACTAGGCGTGATCCGTTCCACTAGTAGCACTGTTTTTCTTCAGTGAAAGGAGAGGAAGAACCTGTTACATTGGGGAAGGATCCTTGAACTGGAGAAAAGAGCCACCATTAGTGGAATGCATCTAGGAGATCCAGTCATCTGTCCTGATGAAAGGCCTTTCTTGGTTTCCTGACTCCTTGGTGCCCAATACCCCAGGGTTGAAGGACCATAATCAAGTGCACTATCCTTCCATGAATCTGGCTTGCTTACTGTGCTGTAGTCTGCTTTGCAAAGCATGGGAAATGGGGAGGGGTATCAGAGGCAATATTCAACAGAACCGCTTGGTCGTTCAGATCCTCCGTTGAGTCACGAACGCATGAAGCTGCCTTACACTGAATTAGACACTTGTTCTGTCCAGGTGAGAACCATCTTCTCTGACTGGAACTGCTCTCCAGGGTTCTCAGGCAGAGTTTCCTTCAGATCACCTCTGACCCAACCCTTGTTGTTGTTTTTAAACTGGACCTGCTGGGGATTGAACCTGGGACCTTCTGCATGCCGAGCAGATGCACAGCCTTTCCCTGCGACAGCTCTTCTCCAGTGTTGGCTGTGGTCCAGTTCAATGCTTCCTCTAAGCCGTGGAGTCTTGTGAGCAAAAATTCTACTTTGTAAGCTATTAATGTTGTCAGCGAGCAATTTGGTTACTGCATAGATTAGTTGGCTCTGGAGCCCTCCTTCCTGAGTGAAAAATGTGTGAGCTAGAGGCTAAAAAACTGTGAGCCAGCTCACACTAACTCAGCTTAGAGGGAACATTGGTCCAGTTTAAATCCTCCGTAAATGTAAAAAAAAAAAGTTTTGCCAGAATCAACATACTAATTTGCTTCTCTTCTGTACCTACAGGCTGAGCAGTACCAAAAGAAGAATCGGAAGATGCTTGTCATTTTAATTTTAGTTGTCGTAGTCATTGTCCTTATCATTATTCTCGTTGGTGTAAAACTGCGCTAGGTAGCACTCCAGTAATTATGATCTCTTTGTGTGAGTGTGTGGGAGGGGGTGGGACTTGGGTGCGTTGTTTTTTTTTGTTTCTGCTATGAATGAGGTGAGCCCACCCTCCTGAAAAGCTGCCTGTGAATGAATGAATGAATGAATGAATGTATAAGCCCTACTGGTTTAAAGATTGTGCAATGTTCCTGTTGAAAACAACAACTCCTTTTTCTGTTTTACGTGCTCAGCGATGCGTGAGGTTTCCAGAAACAGCTGCATCAATATTGGGACTTTTTTGATTATTGCTTCCAGATTAGATATCTGGTTTGTCATTTAGGCAGCTGAAAAACTAAAATTAAGGACTGCATTGTTTCCGAAAGTACACTAATTAATTTCCAGTGTTTTGCAGCTGTATGCTATCACCTGCAGTGTTTTTGTGTTACAAGTGATCTTCAAAATGTTGTCGACTGTCTAGGATTCCATTTGGATACAATACCAAAAAACCCCCCGATAATTTGGAGGTGGAAAAAATGCCTTAAATTTTCCTGGTTTCACTTAAGCTTCCTCCAGATTTTCACTTTCATATTTCACTTTTGCTTTCTCCAGATTTTCACTTTCATATTTTTATAGTATATGATAGAAGTGAAACCTTTAAAAACGGCAGATAATTAAGACCCTCCAGTTTCATACAGCTCCTGTTCTTCCTCCACCCCCGGGGCGGCATTGAGAAGTGTAAAAGGGATCCAAACCGTGATCAGTACTATTGATGTAATGGTTAAAAATTACTTTCTGAGGTTCAAGTAAGCAGAAGTGTATTTCTACCCTGCCCCACACACCATCATCATGTGCTGTTTTTTTTCATTAAGCCTCAGATTGAAAGGAAATTTCTTTCCTGCCCCTCTCTCACCCCCTCCATTTACATATGCATCTAAGCATTTCTGATTATAAGAAATCTGGCTTATTTCGTCCTGTACTTGCAGATAACTGAACAGCAGAAAGCATGATGCTGCCCATGCATGTAAAAAACTGGATGAAGTAAGCTAGTTGGTGAGAGTTGTTTTTTTTAAAAAAATCTCTGCCAAGATCATGTCCCATAAGAGAAGAACTCTTATCCTTCGCTGTCCGGCTGCAGAGAAGACACAAGAGAAATTCAGGGCGGGGGGTGGGGAGCTCTCCAGCTGTGATTTAAGTGCTGTTCTACTGTATGTCAGGATTCCTTGGTTCTTACATGCATCCAGTGACTGTGCAGAGAGATGACTTTATGCAGTGGAGATATTATTTAGCAGCTTAACAGGACCCTAAAAATGCTGTGCAATTTTAGCGGCCTCAGCTTGAATCCTGTTTTTGTTTTTTTTAAAGCAATTCAGTATTGAATAATTTATTTAAAGCGTGCCGTGTTGTCTTTTTCCGTCTCCCCGTTGTTTCGCGCCCTCTCCTAACAGAGAGCCCAATCGGTAACGGTTGTCTTATGGGACGCTGCCCTGGCTCTGCCCCTCACTCTTTCTACCAATCAGCTCTTTGGGCCGTTTAGATCAGGATTAGTCTTCCCAATTAGGGATAAAAAAGCATTCCACCAATAAGGTCTCCCTCCGTTTTGTCCAAATGGGCGGGTGTTGCGCAAGAGCACTGAGCGCTGTTGTCAGGCGATCGCGGTTGGTTGTGAGCATCACCCTACTTTGCCATGATTGATCTCCCTTCCTGAATCCGAACAGTGTTGATGGGGGCAGATATCCATGTTGGCTCGGAGTGACGTTGGTGGCTGGTGATGCACTGAAGTCCCTGTACTTAACCGCCACTCACACCATTTAGGAGCCAACATGGTCCACTGTCAGCTCAAAGCACAATAGGGGGGGTTAGACTGGCTTCAGCCAATTTTTGTGCGCCCGCATACAAGTTGCAGCATATTGTAGTACTAGACAGAGGAACCTCTTCTGCAAGGTGGGAAAGGCTCAAGACGGTGCAGTGTTTTTGCGAGTGGCGAATGCTTGGATATACTGTCACTTTTCCTTGAATTGTCCTCCCCAGTTGCAGTGAGTTTGCATTGCATGGGTCGAATGTGGGTAGTCGGGGCCACGGCTCAGTGTTAGAGCGTCTGCTTGGCATGCAGAAGGTTCTGAGTTCAATCCCTGTCACCTCCAGTTAAAAAGATCAGGCGGGAGGTGGTGCAAAAGACCTCTGCCTGAGACCCCGGAGAGCCACTGCCAGTCTGAGTAGACAATACTTTGATGGACCCTGGGTCTGATTCAGTATAAGGCAGATTCACATGTTGATGTGGTCTTACCTTCTGGGCAGGGGCTTGGGTTAGATAGCCACTTTGGCGTAGTGGCTAAATGCGCGGACTCTAACCTGAGAGAACCAGGTTTGATTCCCCACTCCTCCATGTGCATCTGCTGGATGACCTTGGGCAAGCCCTAGTTCTGTCAGAGGTGTTCTTGAAAAGAGCAGTTTCTCTCAGAGCTCTCTCAGCCCCACCTACCTCACAGGGTATCTGTTGTGGGGAGGGGAAGGGAAAGGAGGTTGTAAGTTGCTCTGAGACTCCGAGTGAAGGGCGGGGTATAAATCCAATCTCCTCTTCTTCAGTCTGCCCACTTCCTTCTCTGTGTATAAAAAACAGGGCTCCCTTAGGCTGGTGTTTCCGATTCTAAGGCTTAGGTCTCATAGAGTGGAGTGATGAAGCCCATTCCTAGACAAGACTTACTGGAAAAGACAATAATACTAGGAAAAAGGTGAAGGCGGCAGGAAAAGACCGAAGATGAGATAACTTGATTCGAAAAAAGAAGCCATGCCGTTCAGTTAGCAAGACCTGAGCGAGGCTGTTAACAGTGGGGCGTTCATTCATTCGTAGGGTCACCGTAAGTGGCTTAATAGCACGTAGGACACACACAGACCGTACTGCTTTGGGCTGCCATCGACGGGGCTCATAGGATAGAAGGGTCCCATAGAAGGCAACAGACATTCCTATGCGTAGAAAACTAGCACATCCTGAAAAGAAGGGTAGAGGATAAATCCTTTTTTAGCTTTCTACATGGAGGGGAATTTTGGAGCAGCGTTCTGTCCCGTGAGTTCTCTCTCTCACCCACCATCTGAAATGGCGTGACAGTCCGCTGAACACTTGAGAAGGAGAAGGGCATTAACCTCTCTCCGTCTCTGCCACCATCTCTGATCAACTCAGCCGGCTTGCGCTGAAACCTTTCACGAAGAGGGGCGCGCACAAACGCACCAGGAACCCATATGTGCAAAAACCCTAAGCAAGGCAAATCGTTGTGCCTGTGTTAGAAAGGCTTTCTTTTAAATTCAGGAGACTTCTTCCCCAAAGAGCTTGCAATCTAATTAGCACAGGAGACCAGTTAAGGCTACGTGTGTTCAGATTTCATTTTGGGAATGAACAAGAGGGGAAGGGCGAAGCAAGCATTTTGCATAGGGCTTCTAATCTCGAAGCCTACAAACGACTGAAACGTTCCTGAGACTCAGAACTTTTCCCACTAGGGCTGGAGGCGCAACGAACGCTTGCTGCTCAGTTATCTCCGTTTTCGACTGCAGTGTTGCATAATATAAGGTACTGCAGGGACAATGGATATCACGCTGTTTGTGTTCTTGTTGGATTTCCTTAATTTATCTGCTTGGTTAAATAATCCAGCCTCTCTAGTCTTAAAGCAGTATGTCAAACCAAAGGGGCGGGGGGGGAAGAGAGGAATAACCCAACCAGAGGGGTCTTTGTTTTTTGGATTTTAAAAATTACCCAAATATATTTGATTGTGTAAATATTGGTGCATTTTAGTACACTCACAGCTTGTGCACGTTCTCTGACTTGATCACTTTGCTGTGCAAGTGGCGTCTGGTTAGTTTTGAAAATCTTTTTTTTAAGCCAAGCTAGTATAATAAACATGATCCAGGTGAGCAAGATTCAAGTCCAGTGGCACCTTAGAGAGCCAGTCTGGTGTTGTGGTTAAGTGCGTGGACTCTAATCCGGGTTTGATTCCCCACTCCTCCACTTGCAGCTGTTGGATGACCTTGGGCAAGCCCTAGTTCTGTCAGAGCTGTCCTTGAAAGGGCAGTTTCTCTCAGAGCTCTGTCAGCCCCACCTACCTCACGGGGTGTCTGTTGTGGGGAGGGGAAGGGAAAGGAGTTTGTAAGCCGCTCTGAGACTCCTTCCTCTTCTTCACCAACAAGATTTTCAGGGTATCGGTTTCTGAGAGTCAAAGCTCCCTTCATCCGGTATCTGATGAACGGAGCTTTGTCAAAAGTTTATGCCCTGGAATTCTTGATTAGTCTTTCAGGTGCTACTGGACTTGCTCTCGTCTACTGCAGATCGATATGGCTACACTCTCCTGACACGATGATTTAGGTGATCCTTAAGATATTCTTTTGAGTTTTGTTTGTTTTAAAGCAGCTTGGCGCATATATGAGAAACATTCATCCCGGAGCCCTGACCTGGATGGCCCAGGCTAGCCTGATCCTGCTAGATCTCAGAAGCTAATCAGGGTCGGCCCTGGCTAGTATTTGGATAGGTGGCCTCCAAGGAATACCAGGGCCTTGATGCGGAGGCGGGCAATGGCAAACCGCCTCTGAAAAATGTTGCTTGCCTTAAAAACAAGTCTAGCTCACCACCTTGTGCATAACGCTAAAAGAGCTAGAACTTGTGGCTGCCAGACAATCTTAGGATCTCCTGGCTGTCCTACACACAATGCCACAGGATAATAATAATTATTATTATTACCCATCCCAGGTTGCTTTTGAGTGCTTTTCCTTGTTCCCGATTAATTCTCAGCCTGACCCCTCCAGTGGTATGCCCCACAGAGAAGTGAGCTCCACTTCTCCCAACCTGCCCCCCCCAATCCACTGTTTCTTTGATATCTTTAAAAGAAAACTTAAAGGTCCTAATGAGGGATCTCCTGCTTCATGGTCACTTTGGCTCTTAGTCACAGGAGCAAAGTCAAGGGCAGCAAATGGTAAAGATATTTTCCCTGCCCACCTAGCCATAGTTTTAGGGAAATGCCGATTTGGAAGAGGCATGAACTGTGGAAAGTAAATGGCTGCGAATCTTGCTCCGTTTCTCTAGCTTTTAAAATACACAAGTTAAAAGCCTAGAAACGAATATTAAAAACCAGGATGCACAAGAAATCGAAGGGGTGTAAAGGGAGCAGATCGTTACAGGGAAGTCTGAACTAATTATTAATCTTTTAATGGCAAATAGCCTATTAAAGGTTAATCTTTACTACGGCTTTTTGAAGGTGGGTGTGGGCAGAGCGATGTAGATATCAAAGGGGAAGGACATTCTAGTGAGAAGAGACAGCGAGGGAGAATTTGCACAGGCATTCTACTGGGGATGGGGCGGGGGGGGTTGTCATACAGACTCATCTCTGAGACACTGGAGAATTAAATTTATCCGGCAACTTATTCACAGAGCTTTCCAAGGCTCTGTGGGAAAGCCTTCTGAGGTTTCATTTGTCTATTGTACTTCGTCCACCGATAAGCATATAATACACTGTTTTCTGAAGGTTCAAACGGAATTGGTGTTTGCTCTGAGAAAATCTTAATTTGGTTTGAACAATCCTCATATCTGAGGTGGTGGACTAAATGTAAGATATGTACATTCCAAAGGGATTTGCCATCTTGAGATCCCTTCTGTTCGGGTACCATAGTTTCAGTGGAAGGCTGCTACAGATTTAAGGAGAAATGCAATAACTTTTAAGGGATCTTCCTACTACTTTTCACATTTTCCAGGCAAGGCTGTATTAGACACCAGCGTGATGTTCACTCGGCCTAGAGGTCGTCCCATTTCGTGATTAATGTCTAAGACCAGTGAAGCAGCAGTGAGGTCAAATATGAGCAGTGAGATGGCAGAGATGTGATGGTGACGGTCAAATCTGTTTGTGCTTTGGTCCTCTCGGTGGATTTTTGTATAGCTAAGGAGACATTAACTCTCCTTGAAATTCCTTCCAGTGAATCTCGTCAGTGTCCCATTTGTTTCCTTGGGGTCACATCTCTATAGCAAAAATTCTGTTTCTGGCTAAAATTAACTGCAGGTTTTGATATCCAAAGCAAGTCCGGTGACTAGTATTTCCCCCTTTACCAGTTGGGGGGAGGCTAAAGCTGGAAATGGCCGGCTCCTTTTGTTAGTATGATTTGAACTGAAGGGCGAAGAGAGAGGTCACATGCTGAACAGCGGTCACCCATAGTGTGAATGTGGCTTTCCAACTTGTCATCTGTGTTCATACATGAAACTGTAACGCTGGTTCAGTTCTCAGTCTTGCTTCTGCCCTGTGCTGCAAAGAGAATCTCTGTCTTTGTTTAATTAAATGGTATGTATTTGTATATGTGCACACTTCCTTTCTCACTCTGATAGGAAGAGCCTCTTAGCATGGGTGGTTTGTTCCCTCTGGTCAGGAGGGCGGGTCTTAGCTTTAACATCCTGCCTCCCCCAGTGTGAGCGATCCGCTTCCTCAGTTCATTGCCTGCTTAGGGAAGGAGTACAGGCCTTCTTCAGGAGAGCTCTTTCCTTCTCCAGACTCTCTGCTCTCCTTTACTGTTAGGGGGGTTACATCGCTTTGCGGAGTAATGGAGCCAGGAGCCCTGTCCATCAAAAAGGGGACTCTGCATTTTCCATGAGAACCAGGTAGTTCTAAGAGGAGATCCAGTGTTCATGCCGAAGGTCAACTCAAAGCCTCTTTCAGTCATTCTCAAGGAGTTTGCCATTGTTCCTTTTTGTCTCCAAGCCATGAAATCTCGGGGAGGCAGTCCTGGCATACAATAGATGTCCGCAGGGGCACGGAGGATTTACCTGTGCAGGCAGTCCGACTAGTTGTTTATCTCATACCAAATGCCCTGTACAAGGGGGGGAAGGTTTCTCCGTTTGCTTTGAGTATGTGGTTGGGATGGTGCATCATTCCTGCGCGCAGGAAACATTCCACAAGACATGACAGCCCGCTCTAATGAGTGGCACTGTTACGTCAGTGGCATTTGACTGAAACGCTTTGGTTAGAAGAGATCTGCAAAGCAGGTGCACGGGGTTCACCTCACCATACTTATGTTACCACAGAACAGAGATCACTGCCTTAATTGATGCAGCCTTTGATCGAGGAGATGTAACCAACAAAAAATTTTGGTAGCTGTTCCTGCCCGACATGGGATGGGTTGCTGTTGAACGTCTCATGCTAAGGTGCCCTCCCATTCAGAGGAAGAATGGGACGTTGGACTTAGTGTGAAAGTTCCTTCTACTTTGAGTTTGGGATGTCATCCCACCCTGAATTGCAGGGGAAATTAATGGTGAATTATAGATCAGGGTTCCCCAAAGGCACCATGGCGCCTTGCCAGTACATTTCCCCAGCCGCTCACCAAGCTGTTCAGAAACTGGACAGGATCTTTCTCAGGTAGGGCTTGTTACTGGCTGCCCTCTTTCAAATGAAAGGGATTTCCATGACTGCAATACAAGCCACTGCAACTGGAGGATCAGAAAGACTAAGAAGTATCCTGCCTTGAGGTTACATTCCTCCTCCATCCTTTCCTCCTTTCATTCCTCTTTCTCATTTCCTACCCCCATGCTTTCCGTAATTTCTTTTATTCCCATTCTTTTGAGAGGTGAGGTATTGGGGTTGGTTCTGCCTCCTGGGGCAGCCATTTTGGGTTTAGCTCCGCCTCCTGCAACAGCCATTTTGAGGTGGCACACATCACCCCCTTTCAGAAATTCCAAGGAGCCTGCAAGCTCCAAAAGTTTGGAGGCCCTTCTTACAGACCAACTACTTTTTCTGCTCTTAGCTATATTTGCCATTTTCAGGTTTGCATATGTTTTCCGGTTTGTGGCTTGGGAAAATTTGGAAATGGGGAAGAGAATGATTGCCACTGGCAGAAACAGGAAGTTACCAATGCTCCCTCTAGGCTGTGGAGTCTTGTGAACAAAAATTTTACTTTTTGAGTTCTGGCAGTAAAGCTGTGAGTGTTTGGCTGCTGCATAAATTAAGTTTGCTATGGAGCCATCTTTCCTGAGCTAAGACAAAAATGTGTGAGCTGGAGGCAAAAAAACTGAGCTAGCTCACGCTATCTCAGCTTAGAGGGAACACTCGGAGTTACCTATCTCCTGACTATGGGAGGAATGCTAAGATGCCCTCTTTACTTCACAGTTGAAGGAACTTCCACAGCAAGTCCAATGTTTTAGCAACAAGAAAACGCCATGAATATTTTGAAAACACTTGAAGGTTTTCATTGAGTACTGATAGCAGCAGTAGGTTGACAACGTCATCAACGCTGACCAATAGGCGCCCCAAAGAACTCCATCCGATCCCATGCTATAGGCTATGCAAAGTAATGTTTTGTTAGAGCAGAAAATTGTGTTTTGGTCAGGGGGCAGCAAAGTTACTTCCGAATCACCCTGGCTACACTGAAACATGCTAATGTTGATTTCACCCTAAGAACATGTGGTCAGTGGCTTTGCCTGCCTTTACTGTTTCAAGAAGGAATCAGATAAACATATGGAGCAGAAATCCATCAGTGGCTATTAGCCACAAGGTATAGATAGGATCTCTCAGTCTGGGGCAGGTGATGCACTCTATTCTTGGTGCTGGGGGGGGGCGGCAGCGGGAGGGCTTCTGGTGTCCTGGCACCACTGCTGGACCTCCTGATGGCACCTGGTATTTTTGGCCACTGTATGACAGAGTGTTGGACTAGATGGGCCATTGGCCTGATTCAATATTGGCTTCTCTTATGTTCTTACATTATGTACTGCTGGTAACCATACAGGAGGGTCAGATGGGATTTTTATTCTCTTATTTACCAGGGACAAGATTTGAGAAGCCTGCCTTACCCTCAGATGTAATAACCTCCTTTTGGCTAGAGGAATCTGACCCCCTCAAAATTTTTTTAAAAAACACAGATCTTGAAATGTTTTTGGTTTTGTGTATTGTTCACCAAGATGTGCCTGTGGAAGAGTAAGAATAACACAGAACTACTAGTTCATAAAGAAATAATAGCATAATGGCTTTTGGTATTAGGTTATCAGTCTTAAGAGTCTGAATACCACTTCATGGTAAGGAAGCATCGTCTGCCCTTTTGTTGCTTTAAAAGTGTTCTGAAATCTGTTTTCCTAGAGGTACCACAAGAAAGTGTAGTTTAAACTGCATTTTGGCTATTTATTCTTTCAAACAACAGTGGGTTGGTGGGTTGGGGGGGCTGACAGTCCAATTTAGATCTTGGACATTTTCATCCTAGTTCTGGAGCTCTTGATGCACACAAGTCTATGGGAATGTTGGCAACTCCTTTTTCTTCACTGTTAAGGAAAGCTTCGTATAAGCGCTGTACAGGGAGGCTTCCTCGAAACTTCAAGCTTCAAGGCACATATGAAGCTTTCCCTGGTAATGGAGCAGGCTCTATATTCAGAGCTCTGTATGCACTTGGGACACATCCCACTTGCTTTTGCATCGTGTAAAATGGACAATTCAGTTCTGTGGCGTGTGTGCCCCCCCCCAAAAAAAAAACCACTAGGCATCCCTAATGCCAGATCTCTGCCCAGTGCTTTATTGTGTAGGGTCTTCAATGAAAGCAGATATTTGTTTCTGATCATCTCTTCATAATAACTTGGCTACCTGAATCTGTGGCACACCCAGCAGAGGGGATCTCATGATTTATCCAACTATGTACAGTATATTTTCTTCCATTTCCTCTGTGAACGATTTGTAATGTATGAATAAACCGTTAAGATCCCAGGCTGATGTGCCAGATGTGATGTTGTGTTTAAAGCCCTCTCTGGGGGAGTATTTTCCAAGTATCTTACCAAGGGGCCCTTCATGGGTTGTGTTTTGGCCATGGGCGATGCCCGTCTGCTTGGATTCTCTGAGCTAAACACCCCCTTTTAGCTATTTTAAATTTTATCTAGGTCTTCTGCTGCTGGCTCAGAGCTGCAGACCGGAAGGTCGGTAGTTCAGCATTTCGAGACCCGAGTGTGCCACGTGACCGAGTGAGCTCCCGTCTCCGGCCCCAGCTCCTGCCAACCTAGCAGTTCGAAAGCAAGAAATTGCAAGTAGATAAATAGGTACCACTTCAGTGGGAAGCTAACAGCATTCCGTGTGCTTTGGTGTTTAGTCACGCTGGCCACATGACCATGGAAACGTCTTCGGACAGCGCTGGCTCTTCAGCTTGGAAACAGAGATGAGCACCACCCCATAGAGTCAGATTCGACTAGCTCTCGAGCAGTGCTCCCTCTAAGCTGTGGAGTCTTGTGAGCAAAAATTCTACTTTGTGAAATTCTAAATTTCTGTGGGTGCAAAGCGGGGTGATTTTCACTGATTCAGCCGTCCCATGGCAGTCTAAATTCCCCTCCTCCATAATGATGCTCCTGGGGGTTAGGGGATTCCCAGCAGTATCTTAGGAGTGAATCACTCATGGGGTGGGCAAAATGCCCCCCATTGCACCCATAGAAATCTATGCTGGACCCAAGCTTTTGGTTAGTCTTTAAGGTGTCACAAGACATTATAGCATTGGAAAAAGTGTAGAAAAGGACAACTAAAATGATTAAGGGGATGGAACGCCTTAAGGTTAGTTAGGGCTCTTTAGCTTGGAGAAACGACTGAGGGGTGACATGATTGAGGTTTACAAAATTATGCATGGGATAGTGAAGGTAGAGAAAGAAGTACTTTTCTCCCTTTCTCACAACACAAGAACTCGTGGGCACTCAGTGAAATTAATGCACAAGTGGCTTAGAACAGATAAAAAGAAGTACTTTTTCATCCAAAGAGTAATTAACAAGTGGAATTCATTGCCGCAGGAAGTGGTGGCAGCGACAAGCATAGCTTCAAGAGGGGATTGGATAAACAGAGCAGAAGTCCATCAGTGGCTATTAGCCTCAAGGTCTAGATGGAACACTAAGTCTCAGGCAGGGATGCTCTGTATTCTTGGTGCTTGGAGGGGGGCAACAGTGGGAGGCCTCCTGGAGTTCTGGCCCCACTGGTGGACCTCCTGATCACCTGGCACCTGGGTTTTGGCCACTGTGTGACAGAGTCTTGGACTGGATGGGTCATTGGTCTGATCCAACATGGCTTCTCTGATGTTCTTACGACCTTCTTTTTGCTGCAGCAGCCTAGTGCAAATAATTCCCCTCTGGAAAAATACAACCGTCAGAATTACAGACGCTGCAGGCACCCATCCTCCCTTCTGTGTTATGCCGTGTCAGGGAATGTGCCTGATCATCAAATATCAGTGCCTTGGTGCTCATTTGGCCAAAAGATTTTAAAAATTCAGGTAATATTGGACACAATACAAGCCCAAAACCACCTACAAGATTTCCTCTAAGACCCACACTGTGTTCAAGTCGGCTTACTTCTGAGTAAGTGTGCACTGAGTTGCAATCTGACAGTGCAATCCATTACACACAGTACATCAAGTAGACTGTTGTAAATGCATACCAGAGAGTTACTCCAGTATGAAATCATTGGAGCCTGTTTGAATTCACTGCATTTGACTGCAGTTATATAAGAACATAAGAGAAGCCAATATTAAATCAGGTCAATGGCCCATCTAGTCCAACACTCTGTCACACAGTGGCCAAAATATACCAGGTGCCATCAGGAGGTCCAGCAGTGGGGCCAGGACACTAGAAGCCCTCCCGCTGCTGCCCCCTCCAGCACCAAGAATACAGTGCATCACCTGCCCCAGACTGAGAGTTCCTAGCTATACCTTGTGGCTAATAGCCACTGATGGACTTCTGCTCCATATGTTTATCTAATTCCCTCTTGAAACTGTCCATGCTTGTAGCTGCCACCACCTCCTGTGGCAGTGAATTCCATATGTTAATCACTCTTTGGGTGAAGAAGTATTTCCTTTTATGTAAAGCAGTGTGTAGTCTAAGGCTATCAAAGGGTTGGTGAAAAATGCCTTTCCCTTTAATAAGTAGCTTAATGGGATGCTATTGACCTCCTTGCCATTAAAAGCTTCCACTGCCCACTTGCTCACATTAAGCCTCTATTAAAAGGACTGTAATGACTACTGGGGAATTACACATCCAAGGTGACGGACTCACATTCTAGCTGTATTTGAAGACAGATCAAGACGGGTCGCTGTATGTGTCTGTCGCAGTAGAAACGATCAAGAGTCCAGTAGCACTTTAAAGACTAACAAGATTTGTGGCAGGGTAGGAGCTTTCGTGAGTCACTGCTCTGAAGAAGTGAGCAGTGACTCACAAAAGCTCATACCTTGCCTAAAATTTTGTTGGTCTTTAAGGTCCTACTGATCTTTTCTACTGCCACAGACAGACCAACACGGTTACTCATCTTGATCTACAACCAAGGTCGATGATAAAGAAACGGCAACTGTTCAAGATTTTCGATTCCTTGGCTCCATCATGCAACCAAGAAATCAGGAGTTTGAGACCAGAGAAGGGCACCCAAGGAGCCGGAAAAGATTCTTGGGTGTTAAGGATGTGTCACTGGTGACCAAGATCAAGTTAATTCCTGCCATACTATGAATGGGTGTGAAAGCTGGACAGTGAAGACAGCTGACAGGAAGAAAGTAGATTCATTTGAAAGGCGGTGCTGGGGGAGTTTTAGAGACGCTGTCGACTGCCAAAAAGATGAAACGGGGCTTCCAGATCAAAACAAGCCTGAACTCTCCCTAGAAGCTAAAGTGATTCGACTGAGGCTATCCTACTTTGGTCAAATTATGCGAAGACAAGAGTCACTGGAAACTACAATAATGCTCGGAAAAACTGAAGGCAGTGGGAAAGAGGGTGACCCAGCATGAGATGGACGGACTCAAGTCAGGGAAGCCACGACCCACACTTGACCCCGCTTAACACACGCACACACACGGGGACACAGGACAAGTTCTCCAGGTCTGCTGGCAACCCTACCACAGTCTGCTTTCTGAAGTTCTGCCGGATCAGAACAAACTCCCACACCATCCACCAGCACTGTGACCGTCCAGACGCACCCCACCCCGTCGTGCAAGGCAAAGGTACACTGCCTCTGACCATGGAGGCTTCGCTTCGGGTCCGGCCGCTCCACTTCGCGAATTGCACCAACGCCAGCCGCCGCATCCTGCTCTCTCGCCCTCCCGGCCTTCCCTTTCCGCGCTCCCAGCGCCGTCACTTCCCGGCCCGGCCGCAGGAGGCAGGCGCGCCGCTTGCCTGGGAGGAGCCGCGGAGAACGTCGCCCGCCCCCCTGCCTCTGCCGCGGGCTGGAAGATGGCGAACGTGCAGCTGGAGTTCCAGGCCAGCGCCGGCGAGGCGGACCCGCAAAGCCGCCCTTTGCTCGTGCTGGGCCAGCTGCAGAACTTGCACCGCCTGCACTGGAGCCAGCTGCAAGGCAAGCTGCAGCCCAGGGTCTCCGAGGAGGTAAAGCCGGGCTCCCCGCGCCTCCCTGCCTGCCTGCCCCGGGGGAGGAGGAGGAGGAAGGGGCAACTGCGGGGACGCCGCCACCTACCCACCTACCCGAGAGCGCAGCCCGGCCGGAAAGAGCTCCGGGGCTCCCGCTGCCCTCCTTTTGTAGCTCCCCGGCGGCTGCGAGGCTCCGGCTGGTGGACCCGGCGCTCCCCCGCGTTGCATCGGGGCCCCGATCTCTCCTTCTTTCCCCAGGCCTGGGCTGGAGCGGGGCGCACCGTGCGCCGCCCGCCCTGGGTGACTGACAGTGCAATCCTGTGTGGAGTTATCTATTGAGATATGAACGGATTTTACGGTAACTCTGCCTAGGATTCCCGGGATCGGTTTCAGTGGCCTTGCTCTGGAGTAATTCTACATTTAGAATTGTATTCTTCGTTTCCTTTTTCTCCTGTTCCGCAACACAGAGTTTCCTCCCATTGTTATTCTTAGGGGCGTAAATCCAGCAGCCCAGTGCAACGTTTTATCTCCTGGGGGTTTAGCTGATCCGATGTAGTTTGCAGGTTGTGTGGGGAAGGGGGTGTAAATCATCTGGGGAAGGGGTTCTGCGTTCTGATGCTGCTTCATTAATCATTTACCGCAATCTTAGTCCCTAGTACATTGCTTATTAGATAGGATTACCGGATGTCCTCTTTTTAGAGGACATGCTCTCTTTGGGAGGATCCATCCAATTTCGTGCTCTTTTTTTAAAAAAAAAACAGTGATGCATATGTCCTCTTTTGGGTTTGGAAGGTCAAGAATATTCCTAGTTAGTAGCAATCCTCACCGTTTAAATAGTAGGGGTGTTTAAAATGAGATTTGTCATGGCAATCACGTCTTTGAAGTAGTCAATCAGGAAATATGTCCTCTTTTTCACTTTTCAAAATGTGGTGACCCTATTATTAGATTAGGCAATCATATTGATGGTATTGACTTCCACTGTTCTGAGTTGCAATGAGGAAGGCAGAATATAAATATAGTATAAATAAAATAAAAGGAAATAATTGTGTTCTGAGATTGCAACTCCGTAGATAATTATTATAAAGGTACTTGTTATTTCAAACAAGTTGTTGTTTCCTTTGTCACCCGGACAGAAAGCCCAACAAACCAGATATTTCAAAGCTGATTTTAAAAAAGTTTGGATTTGATATATGTATGTATAATAAGGTATAACCCTGTGGGATTGCCATTAATCGGCTGTGACCTGATTGCACATTCCACTACAACCTGCTATATAGTGTTAGCTAATATCTGAAGTGGGTGATGTCATAAAAAAAATCAAACCACAATAAAATAATAATTTAAATCAAGGATGACAATTCAGGATAGCACAGTAGAGTTTTTAGAAATCCCAACAGTTCTGAATGAATGAGGGCTGACTCTTGAAAACGCTGGAATAGATATTATCAGTCATTAAGGTGCCATCCAACTCCTGTTTTATTTTGCTACAAGAGACCTTTCTTTTACCATCAAGTCACAGCTGACTTACGGTGACCCTGTGGGGTTTTCGGGGCAAAACTCAAACAGAGGTGGTTTTCCACTGCTTGCCTCCACCTCGCGACCTTGGTCTTCCTTGGTGGAATTCCTGTCTAAGTACTGACCAGGGCTGACCCTGCTTAGCTTCTGAGATCTGACATGTTCTGACTAGTCTGGGCTATCCAGGTCAGGGCTACAATAGACTGCCCCTCTGGGGGAAAAGTTCTAGACCCTAACAAAAATCCTTCACAGTGTCCCATCTGAGTAACCACAGATGTGCAGATAACCACCAGTCCTGTCAGGAGATTCTTACCACTTTTTCATTGCCCAGATTTCTGAGAAGGCACAGATGTGTGTGGTAAAGTTTTCTTCAGCAAAACAAGAGAAAACGACTGGTTAATTTGTAGTTATATCTGCATTGTGATAAATGGCCATCCGTTTCTCTCCCCAGTCTGAAGTGCCCCACTCTGGTGAATACCAAATGGAAAATTCCGTAAATGTGGGGATACCTCCAAAGCCTTGTTCACCATAGAACTTAGCCTGACCTCAAACGGTGGTGTGTTCTGCAACAAAAGTCACAGGAATGTTTTCATACAGGTTTAAATCACACTTTGATGAACTGAACACTTGTATTTGCTTAGATTTAAAAGTTTTTCTTACTAGCATAGTATCTGGGCCTTGATTTCCAGATTATAAAAATAGAACATCAACAACATGTGCGTTGATTGAAGGAGTGAAATGTAGCCCTTTCACCCTCCTTTTCCACCAAAATACATTTCATGTATTTAGGGAATTTGTGTGCCACTCCTCCAGAAAACTGCTCAAGGCAGAAATTTTATTTCTTTACAGAATTTATATCCCACTTTTCTGCCTTTACAAGGGCCGTCAAGGTGGCTAACAGTTTAAAAGATACAAGTTAAAATTACATTTTAAAACCATTATAATAAAAATATGCATTATAAAACCATGATAATAAAAACATGTTAAACATACATTATTAAAACAAGTTTTAAAAGAGTTTAACAACGCAGTTAAAATACAAACATACATTATTAAAACAAGTTTTAAAAGAGTTTAACAACGCAGTTAAAATACATACATACAAAGCAGTTAAAATAGATAGAAAACATAACAACATTGGTTAGGAAAAATGGATCATTTTTTTTAAAAAATAAATTTTATTAATTTCAAAACCTTACAAATTAATTACAAGCTTTTTTACAACATGAAATTCAGACTTAATTAATGACTATAATTTACAAATGAAGTAGAAGCAGAATAGAGTTGGCAATTTGTAGTAGATTATTATTAAAGGAAGGAGGGATCATTGAGGGAATGTCAAATGGAACAAAAAATTCTTTGCCCTCTGGTGAAATACAGCAACAGAAGGGAACAGACAAATCTCCCCAGGGAGAGAGTTCTAGAGCTTTGGTGCCACGACTCAGAAGGCCCTTTCCTAGATTTCTGCCTGCCTGATCTCAGAAGGTGGGAGCCCTGCTCCAAAGGTGACTGTAACAGTCTTCAGGTATGTTGGTCTCAAACCATACAGAGGGGTCAAACTCATTAGTTAAAAGAGCCAGATCTGACATAAAGGACACTTTGTCAGGCTGGGCCATGTGTGCAGTAAAATGTAATAACCAACAAACCTCCAAAGGGAGTTTTGAAAACTTATTGAGGGCCAGAAGTTAAAAACATAAGTATACAAAAGAGTGTTTATTATAAAGACACATAAAAAACCTTGTAGGGGCCTAAATAAAGCCTCATAAAATGTTCAAAGTTACAAACACACAAAAGGACAACGTATGACCTGACGCGTTTCGGCTCACAAGAGCCTTCTTCAGAGGTCAAATACTACAAAATAGTTTTATATACTGGAAATAATATGCACCTTCCAGTTTAGGTCCTAAGAGTGCAAATAAAATTGCCTTGTCAGGGACAATGTGCCATCAATATGTAACTACTTCTGACAGAAGGCCAGATTCATTTGTGGCCCCAAATAGAAACCTTTTGGTGTGTCATTCAATTCCATATTGGAACATTCCAATTTTGGTCTTATTTTAGTTATTGTTAATTGCCTTACATGTGTTACAGGGACGCTGTTGCTTGGTGCATTTTGTAACTTTGAACATTTTATGAGGCTCTATTTGGGCCCCTACAAGGTTTTTATACGTCTTTGTAATAAACACTCTTTTGTATACTTGCTTATGTTTTTAACTTTTGGCCCTCAATAAGTTTTCTAAACTTCCTTTGGAGGTTTGTGCTTAGTTGGTTTAGATTTTTCCCTCCTCTCTTTTTTGGCCATAAAATGTAATGCCAGGTACCAGAGATATAAATTTTATAAAGGACACAGGCAAACCCAATTAACGACTGGGAGGGCTTCTAGTGTCCTGGCCCCACTGCTGGACCTTCTGATGGCACCTGGTATATTTTGTGACAGAGTGTTGGACTAGATGGGCCACTGGCCTGATTCAACATTGGCTTCTGTTATGTTCTTATGATATTATTTTTTTTACTCAAAATGCAAACATGGTTAAAACATTAACACCCTGACAGTATCTCCCTGATGCTCGCCCTTCCCATTTCCACCAGCCATTACTCATTAGCATTGGGACAGTGCACAGGGACGCAATATCCAGCCTCAGTCATGTGGCAATAAAGGTAAAGACCAGTTGCCCACGGGCCGAATATGAGCCCTGGACAGGCCGGTTCTGACCCACGGGCTGTATGTTTGACACCCCTGGCATAGGCTTTGAAGGTTAAGACCAATGCTTTGAATTGTGCCTGGAAATAAACTGGGAGCCAGTGTAGGTGACCCAAGACTGGAGTGATATTGGTCCCTACAGCCCATTCCAGTCCTCAATCTGGCTGCAGCATTCTGCACCAATTGAAGTTTCCAAACATTTTTCAAGGGCAGCCCCCTGTAAAGGACATTGCAGTAATCTAATCTGAATGTGACCAGGGCATGTACTACAGTGGCCAGATCTTTTCTTTCCAGGAAAGGCCACATCTGGCTAACCAGTTAAAGCTGATAAAAAGGCACTCTTCCCCACAGGTGCCGCCTGCTTATCCAACAGTAGGCCTGGGTCTAAGAGCAGCCCCGGACTACAGGCGTGTCCCTTCAAGGGGAGTGCAGTCCCGTCCAGAGGGGTTGAAACCTTAAATCCCCGGTCTGTCTTTTCACTCACCGGTAGCATTTTTTGTCTTGTTGGGATAAAACTTCAGTTTATTTGCCTGCATCCAACCCAAAACTGCCTCCAGGCACTTGTTCAGGGTTTCTAAAGCCTCCCTGGGATTAGCTGGAGATAGTAGCTGACTAACCTACTGGTAGTCCCTGGCCCGCAAGATGTCCACTTAGCCTCGGCCAAGGTGGAACATGCTGGGTGGAATACACTCCCATGTGAGATCAGGGCCCTGCGGGACCTGTTACAGTTCCGCAGGGCCTGTAAAATGGAGGTGTTCCACCAGGCCTTTGGTTGAGGCAGCAGGCGTCCAGTCCATCTTGGCCTCCCCGCCCACAGAATTACGCCACAGGAATATATTATTGGACTAAACATTCTGCAGGAGGTATTAAGGACTGTCCTGGAGTTTTATCTTGTTTGTTGCCATCTTGCCTTATTGTTGAATGTTTTAACTTGGTTTTTATCATATACCATTGTTATCTATTTGTCCCTTCATTGTTCTGAGCTGCCCTGAGCCCATTTCTGGGATAGGGTGGGATATAAACGTAATAAAATAAATAAATAAAAATAAATCTGCATATTGGTGACAGCCCAGCCCCAAATCTCCAGATACCTTCCCCCCGTGGTTTCATGTAGATCTTAAAAAGCATAAGGGACCAGATGGCACCTTGTAGGACCCCAAAGGCCAAGAGTCTAAACAGCAGTACCCCAGTACCGCCATCTGAAATCTACCCTCCAGGTAGGGCCTGAACCACCATATAATGGTGCCTCCCAATCCCAGTCCAGATAGGCAATCCAGAAGGATACCATGATTAATGATATCAGAAGCTGCTGAGAAGTCCAGAAGTAGGATCGCCAAACTCCATGTGGTGGTTGGAGATCTCCTGGGATTACAACTTATCTCCAGGTGGCAGAGATTGGCTCACCTGGAGAAAATGGCTACTTTGGAACACATGAACACACAAAGCCGTCTTATAGTGAATCAGACCTTTGGTCCATCCAAGTCAGTATTGTCTACTTAGACTGGTAGCGGCTCTCCAGGGTCTCAGGCAGAGGTCTTTCACATCACCTACTGCCAGATCCTGTAACCAGAGATGCCAGGGGTTGAACCTGGGACCTTTTGCATGCCAAGCAGATGCTTTACCACTGAGGAATGTGGACTGTGTGGCATTGCAGACCCTCCCCTCCCCAAGCCCTGCCGTCCTCAGGCTCCACCCCCAAAATCTCCAGGTATTTCCCAACCTGGAGCTGGCAACCCTATCCAGGAGAATCAACAGAGGCCTTCATTTCCCGACGCGAATCATCCACTAGGACAACCAAGGTTGCTTCAGTTCAAGCCTGAAACCAGATTGGAAACAGTTGGCCTCATCTGGGAAGGCTAAAGGTTGTCCAGCCACCCCAAGTTCATCACCTGACTTAAGAATAAAACCTTTGAGACTGGTTGATAATTACTGAGATCTCCCTAGTCAAGCATAGGCTTCTTTAGAAGTGGACACATCACAGCCTGTTTCAAGGCTGGGGAGACCACCTCCTGTCTTAAATAAGCATTAACTACTTGAACCCAGTCAGTCAGCCCCCCTCCCCCAGGAAAGAGTTAAGTCGCCTGGTAAAAAAGGTAAAGGTTCTCTTGCTTGAAAGCCAGTCAAATCCGACTCTAGGGTTGCGGTGCTCATCTCCGTTTCCAAGCTGAAGAGCCAGCGCTGTCCGAAGACATTTCTGTGGTCATGTGGCCAGCATGATTAAACACCAAGGCGCATGGAACGCTGTTACTTTCCCACCGAAGTGGTACCTATTTATCTACTTGCAATTTCTTGCTTTCAAACTGCTAGGTTGGCAGGAGCTGGAACTAGAGACGGGAGCTCACTCCGTCATGCAGCGCACTCGGGTCTCGAACTGCTGAACTACTGACCTTCCACAGCCTGCAGCTCAGCGTCTTAACCACTTGAGTCACCGCAGCCTGTTAGGGCAAGTGTAATACCAGTGGGTGGTACATCTCAAACTCCCAAGGATCCTGTCCACATCCTCAAACAGAATAAACTGAAAAGTATTCCACACAATTGGATCAAGTTGGCACCCTTGTCGTGCATGACGCATAGCATCGTTTGTTCTTTTGAAGTGGATTTGTATTGGGCCTTTCTGCACATCTTAGCAGTTCTGTTTGCACATTGTTCTCCGGGCAAAAAATTCTGATGCAATCCAGGTAAGAAGTGGCAGGGATTGTTTAGGATTGCCACATCTTGCGTGGGACGTGCTGCAGAGGGAGAGGACCTGGCAACTGCGGCTCCTTCTGCCAGTTGGCTCCTTAGCTGTGTTTTGCCCCCTTCTCCTGCTGTGCCAGGCAGCTGTGCCGTGCTGCAGTTATCAAAGGAGGGTGAAGGAGAAGTTGCCCTTTTTCCTGCTGTGTTGGGGGATGTCAAGGAACTTGTCTGGGGTCAGAGGTTGTCCCCTTTCCTTCCTTCTGGGGTTGTGAGATAGCCAGTTTGGTGTAACAGTGGATGCGCTGGGCTTGGTTCTGCGAGAGCTGAGTTCAGATCTCCACTCCGCTACAGTGTTCTTCAGAGGACCTTGGGCCTGTCATTCTCTCTCAGCCTAATTCGTTTTACAGGCGAGTTTTGAGGGTAAAGTCGGGAAGAGAGGCCCATGTATGCCATCCTGAGTTTCCTAGAGAAAGGATGGGACGAAAATGTGTTAAGAGGGGGCTAGGATCAGGCTTCTGGCAGCCCCACCTTCCCGGAATAGTTTGGAGAGCTGGACAAAAGCTCTTCCACCTAATGCTGACATCACACCATGTCTTCATGTCTTCCGGTTACCCCTTCCTAAATATTAATTAAAGTTGACCCATCTGTAAAGTGGGAAACATTTATTTATTTACTAGCTTCATTTATACCCCCTTTTCCCCTCCCTAATGGGGACCCAGAGGAGCTTATATTGTTCTCCTCTTCCTCCATTCTAGTCTCACAACAACCCTGTGAGGTAGGTCAGGCTGAGAGTATGTGACTGGCCGAAGGTCACCCAGCGAGCTTCTTGGGCACACTGTGGATTTGAACCTGAGTCTCCCAGATCCTAAGCCTCCATCCTAGCCACTAACACTGAGAAGAAGAAGAGTTTGGATTTATACCCCGCCCTTCACTGCCCAAAGGCGTCTCAGAGCGGCTTACAAACTCCTTTCCCTTCCCCTCCCCACAACAGACACCCTGTGAGGTAGGTGGGGCTGAGAGAACTTCTGACAGAAACTGTCCTTGAGAGAACAGCTGTGCCAGAGCTTGTGACTGACCCAAGGTCACATCAGCAGGTGCAAGTGGAGGAGTGGGGAATCAAACCCGGTTCTCCCAGATAAGAGTCCGCACACTTAACCACTACACCAAACTGGCTCTCAGTGTGGTATAGAAGAAGAAGTGAGAGATCTTGGAGTCATAGTAGATAACTCAATGAAAATCACTAGACAGTGTGCAACTTCAATAAAAAAGGCCAACGCTATGCTGGGGATTATTAGGAAGGGAATTGAAAACAAATCAGCCAGTATCATCATGCCTCTGTATAAATCAATGGTGCGACCTCATTTGGAGTACTGTATACAGTTCTGGTCACCACACCTCAAAAAGGATATTATAGCATTGGAAAAAGTGCAGAAAAGGCCAACTAGAATGATAAAAGGGGTGGAACACTTTCCCTATGAAGAAAGGTTAAAGCGTTTGGGGTTCTTCAGCTTGGAGAAACAACATCTGAGAGTTGACATGATCGAGGTTTATAAGATTATGAATGGGATTGAGCAGGTTGAGAAAGAAGTCCTTTTCTCCCTTTCTCACAATACAAGAATTTGTGGGCACTCAATGAAACTGCTGAGCAGTTGGGTTAGAACAGATAAAAAGAAGTCCTTCTTCACCCAAAGAGTGATTAACACATGGAATTCACTGCCACAGGAGGTGGCTGCGGCTACATGTATGGACAGCTTCAAGAGGGAATTAGATAAGCATATGGAACAGAAGTCCATCATTGGCTATTAGCCACAAGGTTTAGATAGGAACTCTCAGGCTGCGGAAAGTGATGCTCTGTATTCTTGGTGCTGGGGGGTGGGGGGCAGTAGTGAGAGGGCTTCTAGTGTCCTGGCCCCACTGGTGGACCTCCTGATGGCACCTGGTATTTTTGGCCACTGTGTGACATAGAGTGTTGGACTAGATGGGCCATTGGCCTGATCCAGCATAGGCTTCTCTTATGTTCTTAAGAGATTGGATTTACACCCTGTCCTTCACTACCCAGAGGAGTCTCAGAGAGGCTTACAATCCCTTTCCCTTCCCCTCCTTACACCCTGTGAGGTAGGTGTGGCTGAGAGAGCTCTTTCGTAGAACTGCCCTTGAGAGAACAGCTCTGAAGGAATTTATGACTGACCCGAAGTCACACCAGCAGCTGGTTAAAGTTTCAGATTAGGATCTGGGGAATCCAGATTCAAATCCTTCCTCTGACATGGAAGCTTGCTGGATGACCTTGGGCGGGTCACCTACCCCACAAGGCTGTTGTGAGGATAAAACGAAGGATAGGAGAACAATGTTGGGGAGAACAGGTGCCCAGGGTTCCTGTCTGTTTTTACTTGTATGATGGACAGCATAAAATCAACTTTAATAATATAGTAGAAATTACAATTGTAATTAGATTTTTTAAAGGTGACGGTAAAAGCAGGTTCTTTGCTGTTCCAGCCTAGTGAAAAGAGCTGTTTCCATGTACCCCAGTGGTCCCTCAGCCATCTTACAGTAATATATTAGAGTACATCATTGTTGAAGCCATTAGAATGGAAATGGCTTTGGCACTAAAAGAGGGTCCCATTTTGTGACTGGATTTAATATCATACACAATTTGCTCATTTTATAGGACTGGGGAGAAGGCCAGGACATCACTGCAGCCAATTACTGAATGCATTTCCTCATAGTTAAGCAATACCTGTGGAACATTAGGCTGTATTTTTAAAAAAGTCACAGCTTCTCAAGCCAAAGAAATTCTGTCCAGCCAGTCAGTAGGGGAGATGGGATGAGTGTGCTGGGTCTCTGTAGCACCCCATTGCTGCTGCTGTCCTCCCTCTGTGTAAATCCTCACAGGGTAAATCCATCCCAGCAGTCATTTCCCACGTTGTACCAAAACAAACACGGGCTGGCCACTCCATATCTGCTCAACAGGGAACCACAGACAAGCCCAACTCTTCAAAGGGTACTTCAGTTGGGGAGGGGCTGTGGTTCAATGATTCCCCCCACACACACTTATGGTGACCCCATAGGGTTTTCAAGGCAAGTGACATTGATAGGTAAGGATGCCAGCCTCCAGGTGGGACCTGGAGATCCCCTGGAATTACAGCTCATATCCAGACTGTCCTCTCAGGTTCCATCCTCAAATCTCCATGAGTTCCCCAGCCTTCCCCTACTCCTCCGCCATCCCCTGCCAGTGGCCATACCTTGCAGTGTCTTCCCATGCTAGCACTATTGCAGGTTTTTCAAGGATGGGCCTCTATCTCTCTGGTCCAAGGTTTCTCTTAGTATTCAAGCAGTGAAGGTGTAGGAATGGCATTGCTGCATCCCCCAAGCTGCCAGGTAACAACAACAGTGCCATACCTAGAAACACCCCAAAATGCTGTATTTCACATTCTGCTGGAGTTCTTTTTCCACCTTTTGCTCTCTTTTCTGTTCTCAGACATGGCAGGCTGCATTGAGCACTCTGAACCCCAACCCGACCGACAGCTGCCCCCTCTACCTGAACTACGCCACTGTAGCCGCTTTGCCTTCCCGGGTCAGCAGACATAACAGCCCATCGGCAGCCCAGTTTCTCACACGGCTCATTCGAAACTGTCTCCCGGGAGGAGTGAACAGATGCATTCTGGTAAGAATTGCATTGCAAATGTCCTCTAAAAACATAAAGAGGCTTCATGGGGTTTGGTGCTTGCCAGACAAGACACAGATGGAGATGAACAGCAAAAGTTTATTTAACAGAAAGTAAAGTATTTAATAGAGGTTCTGTGCGCCTTGGTGTTTAGTCATGCCGGCCACATGACCACAGAAACGTCTTCGGACAGCGCTGGCTCTTCGGCTTTGAAATGGAGATGAGCACCGCAACCCTAGAGTCGGATTCGACTGGCTTTCAAGCAAGGGAACCTTTACCTTTACCTTTACCTTTACTAAAGTATTTAATAAGATAAATGTGATGTGTGGATAGCTTAGAGATATGAGGTGAATTCCGGTGAGCAACCGTGTTAAGCAACAGAACAAAGTTTGAGTCCAGTGACACCTTTAAGAACAACCAGGTTTTATTTTGGATATAAGCTTTTCATGTGCACATATCTGAAGAAGTATGCCTGCACACGAAAACTTATACTCAGAATTAAACTTTCTTGGTCTTAAAAGCTGCCAGGGGACTCAGACTTAGATATATATGGTAAAGCTGGCTCTCAAATCAAGTAAATAACCCCTGAGGGGAAATTTGATTCCCCTTTCTCTGGACAGGTTACCCCAGCAGCAGATTCAAGACTGCTCTTTTCTCTCAAAGAGAGCACCTTACTGCAGAACCTACACACACCAGTTAGGAATGATGGGCCCTTAACAGGATGCTTATTTGTCATGCTAAAATAAGCTTTCTTCCCTAAGCCAACCCCCAAAGCCTAACTAAAAAGTCAAATAAAAACTTGGCTGAGCTGATGCTCCTTTCCAGAGCAACCAAATCCCTGCCCAAAAGTAGAAAAGGCTTCTTCACCCTTCTTAAGCTGAGACTGGCTCAGCCCCTCCCACCCAGTGGAATTCCATGGGCTCTGATTGGCTGAGAGTCACTTGGATTTGCATGAGGCCTAAATCACAAAGATTATTACAGAGCCCTGGAGAAGAGGCGGGACTTTTAAGCTTGATTGCCACACCTACCTTGGTCCAATTCGTATTGACTTCATCTTTAGCTTCATACAAACCCAAGAGCTAGAAGCCTCCCCCAAGACAAACATTTCTTTATTAATCTGGTAGCTTAAGAAACGCAGCTTTATTCATCTCCCCAGGCATCTGTTAATACACTTGGCTTTCTGCTGCCATTTCAGATGGTCTGTGAGCGGTCAGAAGTCTTTGCCTCGGCTTGTGCAATAGCGAGGGCGTTCCCACTGTTCACTCATCGTTCCAGCGCATCGAGACGTACAGAGAAGAAAACTGTAACTGTGGAGTTTTTCCTGGTTGGCCAAAACAATGGCCCGGTGGAAGTAGAAACACTTAAAGTAAGTCCATCTGCTTGTGGTAAGTGCTTTATAGTGTAGCACTAAGCAGAGCTATGCCTTTCCAAGCCCACTGAAGTCAGTAGATTTAGAAGGCCATAACTGTGTTTAGGATTGCACTGTTAAAGTAATTTGAGTTGGGTGTGAAGGGTTGTTTTACACTGGGATCAATTTAAAGGATTTTCTAGGCATGTCTTATTTTTTTTCTTCTTTTTGCACTGTTATATAATGGTCCGATTTCAATTTGCTTTCTCCCACATCGGGGACTCAAAAGTGACTTATATTCCTGCACACATATAGCTAATCTGATCCAATCCAAGTATTGTTCCTTTGACCATTGTCATGAACAGATGTACACAATCAGGTAAAACAAACCGGGCAGGTGGCTCTTTAAATATGCTGCACTATAACTGCTGCCAAATATTTGATCAGTAACTTGATTTTCTACATCTCTAAATAACCAAGAAATTTTCTAATCCAGGGAATCAGAGCCAGCTCTAAGTAATGGGAGAATTAAGTCTGATCTTAAACCTGAAAATACAGGACAGTCTAATACTATATGGTCAGTATATTCAATCTGAACTGCAGGTACATAATCTATCAGAAAATGGTATACCTTGGTATCTTCCCATTAAAACTGCAGATGGCAACACATTCAACTGTGTTAACATAAATGCCTTTCTATAACTTAGTATCGTTAGCAAAATAAAATATCTTGGCATTTTAATCATAGGGGGAATACCAATAGTAGAAGTAGAACATACTCTCTGGGCTCTAGTGGTGTTACACATGCATAGCAATAGAAGCTTAAACGAACAAACAAAAAAAATCCTGAACCCCAGCCCTATAGACACCCAACCCGCCCTCAAACTTCTTTATAGTCCTCCTTTCTCATTGATTGTTAAGGTGGATTACACTGTGTGACTCCAACAGAGCTGAAAGAGAACAGGGATAGCTTGTACTTAACTCTAAGACAGTAAATAAGCTTATACTTAACTCTAAAACAGTGTTTTGCTCTCAGTATTTAAGTAGTCAGACACAAAAAAAAGTTTGTTACCCAGCATTAACGTCACTTACCGTGTCCGTCAGTACTTCTGTGTAATAGCTTAGAGTCTTTCTTCATTTAGTACAAGTTGGATGCACCAAGTTGCCCTTCATATATTACAAAATTCCTCATGTAGGGTTAGACCCAAAGTTATTTCAGTGTAGCGAGTTCATGGAAGTGCCACAGTCCTCTTTCTAGGGGACAGGGGACTATAGCTTGAGCAGAGGATGGGGAAAAATTGTGTTTCATGGCTGAAAATCCTTGCTTCTGCAGAAATCCTAGTCTGGATCCAAGGGAGCAAATGAGTGCTAGGAGACTGCATTTGATTGCACCATCTCCTTTATTAGCCATTTTGAATCCTAACTGGCATATAGATAAATGCAAATGCGTACATTTGCTTAGATTTATTTTCCAGCATAGCATTTTGGGTGGGGGAGAACATTTGTACCCAGTTTCATTTAAATAATCACTCCACTCCGAATGAAAGTGAACAACTTGCCAAAAGTCCTTCCCTCCCACCTGAAAAGCTGCATGGATCAAGAAGAGATTTTGAACTGTCACCTCCTCTTTCCCGACTCGCTAATTTAATGATATTCCACACTGGTCCAAGCACCACATGTAGTGGGATGGTTGCCAAAAATGGCATTCCTGTGACAAGGACAAGCATGCACGCGGCTGGCTTGCCCCATCAGGCAAGCATTTTTCATCTCATGGGTCTCTCATTTGTATTCTTCAAAATGTTTGTGCCAAAATGTTTGTCATCTTCCGGGCATGGAACAGCGGTCAATGGAGGTATTGGGCGGGGGGTATTTGTAAATGTCCTGCATTGTTCAAGGGGTTGGACTAAATGACCCTGGAGGTCCCTTCCAACTCTATGATTCTATGAAAGTATGTGTGTGGAAAACTTGCCACAGTGGCAGCTTTTAGTGAAATCGTTCTCATAATAGGATTTATTTATTTACAAAAAATGTATACCGCACCTCTCTGCTCTCATTGGGGCCACCAAAGCAGCTAGCAGATTAAAAACACACATCATAAAAACATGTCTTAAAAACCATTAAAAAAAACCCCAAAGCTAAAACACACATACAAAAGCATAAAAACAACAATCAAAACAGGCAAAACCAATGCCAGCTGAGTGGCACGCCCACATTCCTTTCTTTTCTGGTGGCTTTTCTAGTGTCTGGAAAGTGCTACGGAAGGAGTCCGGTTGGCCGCTCGGATCGTCGACACCCCATGCAATGAAATGAACACAGACAGCTTCCTGGAGGTTGGTGACACCTTTGGACTAGGGATGCGCATACTTTGAGTCTTGTGACTGCGTTTGGGACAGCATACCTCATTCTTCATTGAATGGTGGCCCTTGAGTTTCGGCAGCAGGGCTCAGTGGTAGAGCATCAGCCTTGACTGCAGAAAGCCTCCGTTAAAGGAAATCAGATAACTGATGCTGGAAAGAATCCCCTATTTCCTGAGACTGGCCCCAGCAGCCAGAGCAAACAATAGCATGTAGATGGGTGGACTAGTGATCTGACTTAGCGTAAGGCCGTCTCATATGTTATGTGAACAGCAAGGCGGGGGGGAAATGTTTGTCATTTCATGCTAGTTTCTATCTTGCTCCCTTCCTTGAAGGAAATCAGAAAAGTTGGAAAAGACTTGGGGATCGTTCCCACCATTTTTCGCGATGCAGAGCTGAAGGAGAAAGGATTCGGAGGTCAGTCAGTAAAAAAAAAAAAGTGATCCCAGCCCCATTTAGTCAATATTTTTTAAAAAAATTAATTGATTTTATAAACACAATAAAAACTGTGTAAAAACAAGATGTATAACAAGTGTAAGGCTCTCGTTTATTTTATTTTAACAACTGCTCCCTGGTATCTAGTCCGCTCCAATGACAGAAACAAGTCTTAGATAAGGTCATTATATAAGTGGAGTGATTTAATAGCCCTGAGGAGTTTCCATTCCTGCTTAATTAGCACGAAAACATCCAATATGTGCTGAGGTGCTTTTTTGTGGGGGGGAAATTCTGTGGAAAAATCTATCAGAGTCAGAGGACAGCTTTTTTTGTTGTTCAGTCGCACAGTTGAGTCCGACTCTTTGCGACCCCATGGACCAGATCACACCTGTCTGCCGCTGTCCTCTGAAGCTTGCTCAATTTCATGTTCGATTTGGATGCCTCAGTGAAACAGTCAGAATTGATCTATTCTGATTCTTTCGCCCCACCCAAGAATTTGGAGCAGTTTAGTATCCTTTAGAATGGCAGCGTGGCACTCTGGCTAGAACGTCATTGGGGAGAGCCGGATTCAAATCCCCTACACAGCTGAGAAGTTTGGTGGCTGACCTTAGCCCCCGCTTCTCTGCCTAACCTGCCTCACAGGTTTGCTGTGAGGGCAAAATATGGAAAGGAAGACCCTGTGGCTTGCCACCCAGAAGGCATGATATAGAACTTCATTGTAAAAAGAAAATAATGTTTTAAATGCTATATCCAGGGAGGTTGTGATTCTAGTCAAAACCCAAAGAACTCTTTGAGTCCTTGCTCTCTTAGGCACTTCAGGGTTTCCCCTGCAGTTGTTATCCAATCACAGGATCCGAAGTGACTCCTGAAGTTCCACCTGGTTTTGACCCTGGAAGGGGGGGGACCTCTGGAGATTCTCTGGGTATGTGGTGGTCCCATGCAGGTGTTGGGGTGCAGCCATATGCTTCATTTTCAGCTGTGACGTTTTGTCTCTCTCCTTCTCCCTCTCAGAACAAATCAAAAAGTGGCATGATTTTATACATCCGGGGGGGTTTCAATTCATCTGGAAGTTGGAAAGATCCAACGTCTAAAGCTTCTGAAGTCTCAGATGGTACAAAAGCTTATATTTATGTTTGTGATCCACCATTCTCACTGAAACACAAGAGGGATTGGTGGAAAGCGCTGTTAAGTCACAGCTGACTTATGATGACCCTATAAGGTTTTCAAGGCCAGAGACAAACAGAGTTGGTTTGCCATTGCCTGTCTGTGCACAGCAACCCTGAACTCTGTCAGTGGTCTCCCATTCAAGTACTAACCAGGGTTGACCCTGCTTAGCTTCTGAGATCTAATGAGACTGGGTAGTGTAGGCTATCCAGGTCAGGGGCATTACAGGATATAAGACAGTGCAGTCAAAACAGCCTAAAGCAACCGATAAACAATGCACTTGCAGTAGGATTATACAACGGTGTGAACAACAAACTAGCTAAAATAAAAGTGTACTATAAACAATAGAGATAATGAACATAACATAAGAACACAAGAGAAGCCAATGTTGAATCAGGCCAATGGCCCATCTAGTCCAACACTCTGTCATACAGCGGCCAAAATATACCAGGTGCCATCAGGAGGTCCAGCAGTGGGACCAGGACACTAGAAGCCCTCCCACTGCTGCCCCCTCCAGCATGAAGAATAGAGTGCATCACCTGCCCCAGACTGAGAATTCCCATCTATACCCTGTGGCTAATAGCCACTGATGGACCTCTGCTCCATATGTTTATCTAATTCCCCCTTGAAACTGTCCATGCTTGTAGCTGCCGCCACCTCCTGTGGCAGTGAATTCCATGTGTTAATCACTCTTTGGGTGAAGAAGTACTTCCTTTTATCTGTTCTAATGGCAAAGGCAATTCAGTAAAAGCTGATGATACCTACAGTAATCATTGTGGTGCAGCTCTTGTGTGAAATCGGTCTCTATATTTATTCCGAATGCAGTGGGGTTCTCAGTCTCTCCTTCCATTCCCAGGTATTTACGGTGTTGGCAAAGCAGCTGTCCACCCACCAGCTCTAGCTGTGCTCAGTCATACCCCGGAAGGTGCCACGCAGACCATTGCCTGGGTTGGGAAAGGCATCGTCTACGACACTGGAGGACTCAGCATTAAGGGGAAGGTAGGTTTCTCTAGGATATTGCTTCAGGAGATTTATTTATTTCTATATTTATTTATTGCATTTGTGTCCCACCCTAGCCCATGATGGCCTCAGGGCAGCTCACAACAGAGATAAAGCAATAAATATACAATTAAAAATCAGTTGAATAAAAACAGAATGGCAGCAAAAATTAACTTCAGCTCAGAGCAGCCTAATACACTTCCTGTGAGGTGTTAATAGGATAGTAGGCACAGTAGGTAGAAAGGGGTACAAGGGAAGCCTGAGCAGAGGAAGGCTGCAGACAAATTCAGTGATGTGTGTGTAGACATGTAATCGTATAGCATGTTATAGTGGCCAATCAAAAGATGTTTTCTTAAGCATTGAAAAGCTTCTGGAGGCACGTGGGGACAATACGAGTCTTGTTTCCTGGCAGGCTAACTGCAGCTCTGAGGGCTAATTCCATCCAAGTCCTCTTTTCAATCACAGCCGTATTTTAGCGTAAGGACAACATTAGGAAATCTGATCGTGGAGTCAGTTTCAGGTGGGAGTTAGGATTTGCCCTTTTTGCCATGGAAGTTATCTGCCTCACTTCTTGTGGTTCTGTTTGTCTTGGCCAGACAACGATGCCTGGAATGAAACGAGATTGTGGTGGGGCAGCTGCTATTTTGGGAGCCTTCAAAGCCACCGTGAAACAGGTAAGAACAGTTAACAATACCTCAAGCATGGTCCTAATTTGATCGAACTGTTGATGAGTTTGTTGGACTGATTTAGCAATTAGTACAGTTTGTTCTGTTAGTGTGTGTGATACCCTCTCTTTTGGACTCTCAGAAAATGGACTGAATCAGAGGAAGTGATAGAGGGGCCGTGGCTCAGTGGGAAGAGGCTCTGCTTTGCATGCAGAAGGCCCCAGGTTCAATTCCCCAGCATCTCCAGGTAGTAGGTGACATGAGAGACCATAATCTGAGACCCTAGAGCAGGAGTGTCAAACATAAGGCCTGGGGATTGGATCCAGCCCGTCCAGGGCTCTTATGCAGCCCGTGAGCAGCTGATGCAAGGGGGGAAGTGCTGGGGGAAGCCACTCCATTTTGGCCTCAGCAGGGTGAGACAACCTCATCTGCAGCAGTCAAGCATCGTTGGAGCATCTGCCCAGTGCTGCACTGCAGGCTCTCCAGTCCACCTGTGCGGGTTTTCCTCTGCACCCAGCCCATGGGGCCTTGCAGTGAGGATATACCAACTCAGAGCTTACCAGCTGCTGTCCTTTATAAAGTTTCTATCTCTGGTACCTGGCATTACATTTTATGGCATACATGTCCCAGCCCCAGCCTGGTGGAACATGCTCCCTACTTGCTACAAGACGAAGCTTGTTTGAGGCGGCGGGCGCCCATTTATGGCCCCCCTGAGGTTGTTGCCACCCATCTGTCACCTCTCTACTGACCACCAACAACCGGCCTTTAACTCATTGCACCATCGGGCCAGAACTTTATAGTCAACAGATGCTGTTCCAAGGTGTACCCTTTGTTGTTATAATGTTTTATCGTGTTTTAATGTTTAATATTTTTAACTGAAATTGTATTTATTCTAATGATGTTACCCACCCTGAGCCCACCCACAGGATGGGCAGGATATAAATGCAAATAATAAATAAGTAAATGATATTTATGTGAGATCCGGCCCTCGTAACAAATGAGTTTGACACCTCTGCCCTAGAGAGCAGCTGCCAGTCTGAGTAGACAATACTGACCTTGATGGACTGGTGGTCTGATTCCATGCAAGGCAACTTCATACGTGTTCATGTGAGTTGAAACAGCCCTTGATGTTTTGTGAAGAGGATTGCTAGTGCATCAGAGCACAGAGGACTGAATCTGTTGCTGTTGGGAATATTTCGCTTTTGAGGATTATCTATCGAATGCTTAGGAACACAAAAAGTCATCTTTCCTACCTTGCTTAAGGGTAGGCATCAGACTGGATTCTCCTGGGCTAGTCACATGCTTTCATTTCCCCATTTCTAGAATGTGTTCTTTGTGCTATGACCTCTCAGAACCAAAACACTTTCAGATGAATCCATGAGCGTCAAAGCAAGCCTTGTAGCTCTGGGGAGTGTAGATCATAGAATCATAAGAGCTGGAAGGGACCTTCAGAGTCATCTGCGTGCCTTCTCCGTTGTGGCCCCCAGCTTATGGAAATTGCCTGCCTGGGGAGGTCAGGAAGGCTCCCCCTCTCCTGGCCTTCCGCAAACTATGCAAGAGTTGAATTATTCAAGAGAGCTTTTCTACTCAGGCAATATTAGCCACAAGGTATAGATAGGAACTCTCAGTCTGGGGCAGGTGATGCACTCTATTCTTGGTGCTGGGGGGGGGGGAGCAGTGGGAGGGCTTCTAGTGTCCTGGCCCCACTGCTGGACCTCCTGATGGCACCTGGTATTTTTGGCCACTGTGTGACAGAGTGTTGGACTAGATGGGCCATTGGCCTGATTCAGCATTGGCTTCTCTTATGTTCTTATGTTCTTAATAGGGTTGCACTGTACAAAAGGCTTCACAAAGTTACTTAGATAAATTATTGGGAACTGTGCTCTGTACTATTGTGTATAGTTAGCTGTGGGTTGGCTCATGTTGTGTCATTTTGCATCATTTAATGTTAACCCTTACGCTTTGCTTTGGTTCTGTTTTTAGACACCTGGTTGGTTCTACAACCCAAATCCTATTTCATTGCTTATTGAATGCCCCATCTGGCTAGTTGTCTTGACTCACTCTGTGTAATCGGGTTTGTGTCCCAGTGAGAAAGGAGGGGTATAAATAATGTAAATAAATATTCTGTTGCCACAGGTTGCTGCCACTGCCGGTACCTTGCCCTGTGCAGCTGAAGAGTATCTCAGGCTGATGGTTGCCCTGGTGAATCAGTGAATGTCTCAGGCGGTAAGCCACCGGCCAAGAGCCCTTTGACTCTTGCCCTTTGGCTCATACCTCCAGCAGGTTCAGAAGTTCAAAGCTCTATCTGCAGAGGGGCGGAACAGAGCTGCAGTCCAGGTGTTTAGTGGATTGGCTGCCTGCCTGTTTTTGCCATGCCGTGTGCATGTGAGACCTAGGCAGAGAGCCAGTTTGGTGTAGTGGTTAAAGAGTGGCGGACTCTACTCTGGGGTACTGGGTTTGATTCCCCACTTCTCCTCTGCATGAAGACAGCTGGGTGACCTTGAGCCAGTCACAGTTTTCTCAGAGCTCTCTCAGCTCCACTTGCCTCATAGGGTGTCTGTTGTGGGGAGAGGAAGGGAAGGCAGTTGTAAGCCTCTCCAAGACTCCTTCAGGTAGTGAAGATCATGGTATAAAATCAACTTTTCTTCTTCAAGCCATTTGGTTAGACATGCCGAGGGGTGAGAGGTGTGGAATGTCCTGCAATTGCAATCCCACTCCCTTCCACTTGGGTGCAGTGTGCAGTTTTTAAACACTGCATGGAGCTACTTATGCATTTGCTGGTATAGCGTTGATGTAAGATTACCTGCTCTTCCTGACTTTAAATCATGCCAGTTGTTGCCAGCAGTATGACGCGAATCCAGCCGTAGTTCATCTTTTTGGTCATTTTCTTTGTAAACTTAGAGATAATATTTCCAGTCTGGCAGACCCGGCTTCGATTTTTTGTGCGCTGCCAAAGGGGGTAGGTCTGTTGCTTTTGCTAAAGTGGATGTTGAGATCCTGTTTGCATGTCTGTGTGGATGAATCACACCTGAAGAATGTGTGAACTGGCGCAGTTGAAAAAATATTGGACCTGAGGAGAAGTGAGGGGAGATGGAAGTTCTATCTGTGGGTGGGCGGGCGACCTTAGTTCCTATATTTTAGCATTATTTTGTAGCTTTTACCATAAAACGCCTCTGTCCTCCCATTCCAGGGAATTCTGGGATGGGAATGTGCTTCTCAGTGTCCATCTGCTGTAGGATTATTTATTAATTAATTATTTAACACATCGTCATGCCACCTTTCCACCTGTTCAGGGTTCCCAAGGCAGTACATGTAAAAAGCATGAGAACATTTGAACAATTAAAAACAACATTCAAAATTATAAAATCATTCAGTGCAAACATAAACTGTTGTCGATGTTGTTGTTGTTAAAAATGCACAATTATTACTATTATCATAATCATCATTAACAACAACAATATTTGCCCTGCCCTCCACAGTGTGGCTGGTCAAAAAATTCATGGCTGGTATTTACAGAGCCTTTCATTGCTCAAAGCCCTTCACGTGACATTCGTTACAACGATCCTCATACTGACACCATAAGGTAGAAAAAGAAGAAGAAGAAGAAGAAGAGATTTGATTTATACCCCTCCCTTCACTACCCAAAGGAGTCTCAGAGCGGCTTACAAACTCCTTTCCCTTCCCCTCCCCACAATAGACACCCTGTGAGGGAGGTGGGGCTGAGAGAGCTCTGACAGAAACTGCTCTTTTTCAGGAACAGCTGTGCCAGAGCTTGTGACTGACCCCAGGTCACATCAGCAGGTCCAAGTGGAGGAGTGGGGAATCAAACCCGGTTCTCCCAGATTAGAGTCCGCGCACTTAACCACTACACCAAACTGGTAGGCCAGTATTATGACTTCCATATTGCAGTTTGAGGCTAGAAGGGGACGGTTTGCTCGTTAATGAGCTTCATGGCTGAAATAAGATTTGAACAGGCAGCTTTCTGGACAATCGGGCCTTCTCTTTTCCACTGTACTACACCAGTTCCCCAGACTTCTGCTGACCATTGGGGAGTCTCTCTAACTCCCGGGAATAACCCCAGCATAGTAAGTCGGAAGACCTGGGGAGGGGGAGGTTGCTTCCCCGATCCCCCTCACCCCCTGCCATGTTTGCCACCCCTGTAGCCTGAATGCAGCCTCTAATAAAGTTCACGGGCCTACAGATAAGCCAGGAGCTGGGCATGCAGGCTCTGTGTGGAGTTCCATGCTGCCTCAAAGTGCTTCCCAGACGAAGAAGAAAGGAGGGCACTTTGAGAAGCCACATTTTGAAATACTGTGACCAACCGTGTGGGAAAGAATGCCGCCAGAGAAATTCCATTCTCACAGTAAATCCTGGTGCTGTGAATCCTGTTGGCAGCCCTGATGGGGCCTCCCGCCCTCTGAAGTATCCAAAGCTCTCAAACCATTCTCTGAAGTGATTTAATGGACAGTTGGTCAGCCAGAGATCTGGTCAGGAGGTAATCAAACGCTGCTAAATTACTGTTTCCCAGGACAACGGCTTGGAATGGATATTGGACAGAGATTTCCTGTGTACCAAATGTCTGGTTTTTATAGGCCAGGACAAGCCTTCTCAAGTAAAAACTTCCTGATGGTTAGTAAACCAAAGACTCTAAGAGGCATATTTTTTTCATTTTTAAAATTAAGCTTAAAAGAAAATGAGGGAGAGGGGTCGTGATGGTTTGTTTGTGGCATAAGCAAGATTCAATCTGTTGTTGACTAGACCATCATAGAACTGGTCCAATTGTTAACTGGTTGCCTCTGTGACTGGGAGCCAGTTTGGTGTAGTGGTTAAGTGTGCGGACTCTAATCTGGGAGAACCGGGTTTGATTCCCCACTCCTCCACTTGCACCTGTTGATGTGACCTTGGGTCAGTCACAAGCTCTGGCACAGCTGTTCCTGAAAGAGCAGTTTCTGTTGGAGCTCTCTCATTCCCACCTACCTCACAGAGTGTCTATTGTGGGGAGGGGAAGGGCAAGGAGTTTGTAAGCCGCTCTGAGACTCCAAGTGAAGGGTGGGGTATAAATCCAATCTCCTCCTCCTCCTCCTCCTCCTCCTCCTCCTCTTCTTCTTCTTCTTCTTCTTCTTCTTCGATAATTTCAGAGGGTAGCCATGTTTGTCTGCAGTAGAAGAGCTTAGATTCGAGTCCAGTAGTCCCTTAGAGACCAACAAGATTTTCGGGATATGAATTTTCGAGAGTCAAAGCTCTGACAAAGGGAGCTTTGACTCTCGAAAGCTCATACCCCCAAAATCTTGTTGGTCTCTAAGGGACTACTGGACTCGAATCTAATTGTTATTAGGTAAGTATCCTTTCACAGAGGTGTCGTAAGGGTGAAATGGGAAATCGGAAAACCACATACACCACCATGAGCTCCTTGGAGAAGAGAGGAATAAAAATGAACCAAATGGAAAAGTGAAAGAGCAACATTGTGGGCTTGCAGTTTTGTAGAAAGAAGGGGCTTGTATAGTAACTTTTCGGAACTGGTATTTTCAGGAACCAACCCTATGTGTGTTTTAGGGTTGCCAGGTCCTACCTGGCTACCAGTGGGGGGACTCCTGATCCTTCCTTGAGTTCTTCTGGTGTGCATGCTTTGTGCGTGCCCTGCTGTGACGTCACCCGGAAGTGACATCATCATGTTTCCGATATTGGGGGCGACGTTCCAGGTTTTGGGCAAAGCTCTATGGTTTTGGGGGCTCAAAGCCTTAGAGTTTTGCCCAAAACCTAGAGCATCGGACCTGACGTTGAAGACACAGTGACATCACTCCCAGGTGATGTCATCACACTGTCACCAGTGGTGCCAGGAGTGGGCTTCTTGGACTGGGGCTTCCCCCACTGGCCAGCTGGGCCACAGCAGATTGGGGGGCCCAGAATCAGGGGATCCTTTGGTCCCACCAGGGGAATGGCAACCCTAGTGTGTTTTGATATATTTGAGCCTTATGAAAAAATACCAGTATGTTTGTTTCTGTCTAACTGACCTATTTATCATGCATTATTTTCCTAAATCTGTCATTATGCACGATGATGATACTGCATTAGCCAGAGCTGAATGTAATAGTGAAAAGAAAAGTGAGCCTCTTAGCTGAAAAGGAGTATAAACCTGGGTCTTCCATATATAAACTTGTGCTACTCTACCCTGGCACAGATAAAGCTGCTTATGAACCATTTGAACACAAATTATTCCAGTGCAGTGATCTGCAGTATTTTGCAAAGTTCCCAGTGTAACACAAAATCTCGGGACAAGTTTTTTTCTGCACTTAGGTCTTACTTGATAGTCAAACTGTTTCCTAAGTTCTGTTGAATCATGCCTACTTTATCTTCTCTTAATGCAATAGGGCTTTAAGGACAATCTCCATGCTGTTTTTTGCTTGGCCGAGAATTCAGTCGGACCGAATGCGACAAGGCCCGACGATATCCATGTTCTTTATTCGGGAAAGTAAGTAAAATAACTGGGTTGGATCCAGCTAGCTTTCTTGCTCAGTCCATTTAATTCCCCTCGTTACTACAGAACCCATCCAGCACGGCTTTTTGTCCATGCCTGTGACCCTGGGCTCTTTTTGTAGCAGGAACTCCTTTGCATATTAGGCGACACAGCCCTAAGGTAGCCAGTCCTCCAAGAGCTTACAGTAGCCCCTGTAAGAAGAGCTCTGGAAGCTCTTGGAGGATTGGCTACATTAGGGGTGTGTCGTCTAATATGCAAAGGAGTTCCTGCTACAAAAAGAGCCTCGCTCCTTAGGTTGGAGGGGAGCATTGAACGTACAAAAAAAGCCCTGCCTGTCCCATTCTCCCCAGTATAAGTTTTTTGGTGGTCTAAGGGCCCTCACCCCTTCCTCACCAGTGGAAAAGCTGGTTGGATCCATCCCATTCTCTGTGTGTATGTGATTATACATCTAGTGCTCAGTTATGTGGCCTGAGTGACACATTTTTTAGAATTTGGAATTATAAAGATGTGAATTGATAACTTGGGAGGGGTGTCTGTGTACCTTTTAGGAGGACTGCCCCTTGAATACCCTGATCTTGAACTTTGCACGATTGCGTTCCTGTGACTGTCTGGAAGCAGAAGTCTTGACCAGTCTTCCCTCTAAGCTGGGTTAGTGTGAGCTAGCTCGCAGTTTTTTAGCCTCCCACTCACACATTTTTGTCTCAGCTCAGGAAGGATGGCTCCAGAGCAAACTAATTTATGCAGCAGCCAAATCACTCGCTCACAACTTTAATGCCAGGAGCTCACAAAGTAGCATTTTTACTCACAAGACTCCACAGCTTAGAGGGAGCATTGGTATTGACCTCCTTAGTCTTGGGGAAGGATCCTTATGCAACAGGGAGCTGTGTGTGTAAAGCATTCCCATCCAAGACGATGGCTGTGCTTTGGAGTTCCCTTCAGTTTGCTGGGTTGAGGCTGTGTGGAATAGTCCCTGGGGATTGAGCAGGTTGAGAAAGAAGTACTTTTCTCCCTTTCTCACAATACAAGAACTCATGGGCACTCCATGAAATTGCTGAGCAGTCGGGTTAGAACAGATAAAAGGAAATACTTCTTCACCCAAAGAGTGATTAACATATGGAATTCACTGCCACAGGAGGTGGTGGCAGCTACAAGCATGGACAGTTTCAAGAGGGAATTAGATAGCCACTGGTGGACTTCTGCTCCATATGTTTATTAGCCACAGGGTATAGATGGGAATTCTCAGTCTGGGGCAGATGATGCACTCTATTCTTGGTGCTGGAGGGGGCAGCCGTGGGAGGGCTTCTAGTGTCCTGGCCCCACTGCTGGACCTCCTGATGGCACCTGGTATATTTTGGCCGCTGTGTGACAGAGTGTTGGACTAGATGGGCCGTTGGCCTGATTCAACATTGGCTTCTCTTATGTCCTTATGTTCTTATGTTTTGATTTTCACCTTGAAATCTAATATGCAGGATTTTTGGACAGTCTTCAGCTGGAGCTTTTCATGCCTGGTCCTCCCTCCCCCACAGTTCCTTTTCCCCTTTGATTTCTACACACAGATTTCCTCTTTAAGAGGGTAACCAGAAAAAGAGAGGAGTGTCTTTTTTGAACTAAGCAACAAAGGAAGTTGAAATGAACAGATTCAACTCAAGATGGGTAGCTATGTTGGTCTGTGTGTAGTAGCAGAAAAGAGCAAGAGTCCAGGAGTTTAGTCATGCCAGCCACATGACCACGGAAACGTCTTCGGACAGTGCTGGCTCTTCAGCTTGGCAACGGAGATGAGCACAGCCCCCTGGAGTCGGATTCGACTGGCTTTTGAGCAAGGGGAGCCTTTACCTTTAGGTAGCAATGTCATTCTGGGGAGATTTGGTAGGCTAAAGAGGGATGGATGAGTGTATGTGCATTGCCTGAAATGTTGCCTATGTTAACAATATTGCTCTGCCCCCTTCCCAGGACTGTGGAAATCAACAACACTGATGCTGAAGGCAGGCTGGTGCTTGCGGATGGAGTTTCATATGCCTGCAAAGACCTGGGGGCTGACATCATTCTTGATATGGCCACTCTCACTGGGGCTCAGGTACTTGTGTGGAAACCTTAAGTGCCACTGTCATTGCTAACCATCTCCAGCTGTGAACTCTACATCTGGTATCTCATCTCTGTGCTCTTCTGCTTTCTCATTTTCATCACTTTTCTTTTCCTATACCTTCGGGGGGGGGATCTTTTTTGCATGTGTTTTACCCCCTCTAATGGTCAGTTGTATATTAAAAAGGTAAAGGTTCCCTTGCTCGAAAGCCAGTCGAATCCGACTCTAGGGTTGCGGTGCTCATCTCCGTTTCAAAGCCGAAGAGCCAGCGCTGTCCGAAGATGTTTCCGTGGTCATGTGGCCGGCATGACTAAACACCAAGGCGCACGGAACGCTGTTACCTTCCCACTGAAGTGGTACCTATTGATCTACTTGCAATTTCTTGCTTTCGAACTGCTAGGTTGGCAGGAGCTGGAACTGGAGACAGGAGCTCACCCCGTCATGCGGCACTCACGGGTCTTGAACTGCTGAACTACTGACCTTCCACAGCCTGCAGTTCAGTGTCTTAACCACTTGAGCCACCGCAGCTCCTCATATTACATTGTATATTACATCGCTGGATGTCTGGCATAAAAACCTGCAGTTTAAATCTACAGGGAGAATATGCTGGACATACAGAGATGTAATATTGAACCAACCTCTAGAGGTGGAAAAGGAAGGGAGAGGGAAAGAAGCAATAGGGATACACGAGCGACGAAATGAAAATGTGGAAGAGCCCTCTGTGTGACAGAGTCTCCATGAGGTTATGTGGAAAGTTATTGAGAGAGAGAGAGAGAGAGAGAGAGAGAGAGAGAGAGAGAGAGAGAGAGAGAGAGAGAAGGCTGTAGAAATAGCTGGCCACGGTAGACCTTCAAGAGATTGGGCCATAGCCCTTCTTGGAATGCCAGGAAACTGCTTTTCGGTGGGCAGAGTTAAGTTGATAACTGCACTCACAGAGAGATTTGTTGGGAGTTTTAATGTGATGGAATTTGAAGGTGGTAATTACTATAAGGAGCTGCAGTGGCTCAAGTGGTTAAGACACTGAATCGCAGGCTGGAAGGTCAGTAGTTCAGCAATTCGAGTCCTGAGTGCCGTACAACAGAGTGAGCTCCCGTCTCTGGCCCCAGCTCCTGCCAAAAAAGATCCCCCCCCCCGAAGGTATAGGAAACGGAGATGAGCACTACAACCCTAGAGTCGGATTCGACTGGCTTTCGAGCAAGGGGAGCCTTTACCTTACCTTTAATTACTAGTTTACGAAATGTGTCTTCCCGCCCATCGGAGTGGCAGTTCCTTCTCAACCCTGTGAATTAGGTTGTGTGGAGAGGAGGCAGTGACTTTCCCAGCACCACCCAGTGAGGTTTAACAAGGAGCAAGGGATTTCTTTCCCGTGTGTAAGCTCATGCTTTGTGCTATGCCCCACTGTGGCTGAGTACTAATCTGCCGCCTAGTGCCATAGGTACTACACACAGAATGCTTGTGCATTCCAGGCAATTCTGGGATACGTTCTAGACAGGCTCACTCAGTCAGTGCAAAAACACTGGCCAGGCCTGTTGAGCTTCACTGTCATGTTGCAGGAACCAGGAGCATACCCCAAAATACACCCTAAATGCATGATTGCATGTATTATACCCTTAGACCCTTGGTCTGTCAAAGTCAGTGTTGTCAAAGGAGAGAGGCTTGGAAGAGGAGGGAGGGCCCACAGGCAAGCTGAGGGTGCCGTCTTCAGAGAAAGAAGGGTAGCTGTGTTAGTATGTTGCAGTAGAAAAGAGCAAGAGTCCAGTAGCATCTTAAAGACTAACAAAATTTGTGGCAGGGTAGGTGCTTTTGTGAATCACTGTTCACTTCTTCAGAAGTGACCCACAAAGGCTCATACCGTACCACAAATTTTGTTAGTCTTTAAGGAGCTATTGGACTCTTACCCTTTTCTACCTTCAGGGAAAAACAGCCAAACACAGGCTGGTAACTACAAGTTGCCCCACTCTGGCATATGGCAGCTACATCACAGCAGAAGTCTTCTGTGACTTTAAACGTGTAAGCGCCAGGGAAGTCTAAAGCAGCTCTGCATAAATTTACTAGCATTCATCTACCTCACTTTCTCTCATGTTCCGTGTTTTCCCTCTCTTTTCCTCTCCTAGGGAATTGCCACAGGGAAATACCACGCAGCCGTGCTCACCAACAACGAAGAGTGGGAAAGGGCATGTGTTAAGGCTGGGAGGAACTGTGGTGATCTGGTTCATCCTCTCGTCTATTGCCCTGAACTTCATTTTAGTGAATTTACCTCAGCTGTTGCTGACATGAAGAACTCGGTGGCGGTAGGTTTACCAGGCTTTCTTTTAAATTATTCCTTTGTTGAATGCAGCTGCTGGACTATGTCTGAGATCTCGTCTGAGGTGTGTTCACTCACCTTACTCAGCAATGTCGGGCATTAATTTGCTCAATGACTTTTATCATCCCATTGGTTTCTCTTGGGAGCCATTTTGTATGTAACTTGAAATGAAGAAGAGGTGGAGAAGACGGTTTTTAAAAAAACTCTTCCACGTAGACAACTGTACTAAAGTTTTTTTTTAAGTGTCCTTGAGAGAACAGCTCTGACAGAACTATGGCTTGCCCACAGTCAGGGCTTTTTTGGTAGAAAAAGCCCAGCAGGAACTCATTAGCATAACAGGCCACACCCATCAGCAGAGCTCATTAGCATATTAGGCCACACCCCTGACAGCACAACTCATTAGCATATTAGGCCACATCCCATGTTATCAGAAGTGTGGGCATCCAGCCACACCCACCTTTTGCTTCTTATTCTGTTTACCTTGTTTGTTGTCAAAACCCAGGGCTTTTTTTTGTAGCAGGAACTCCTTTGCATGTTAGGCCACACAGCCCTAATGTAGTCAATCCTAATGAGTTTCTGCTGTTGGGTGTGGCCTGTTATGCTAATGAGTTCCTGCTGGGTGTGGCCAACTTGGGAGCCAGCCGGAACTCCATTCCTGTGTGTTCCTGCCCCAAAATAGCCCTGCCTAAGGTCATCCAGCAGCTGCATGTGGAGGAGTGGGGAATCAAACCCGGTCCTCCCAGGTTTAAGTCCACGCACTCAACCACTACACCAAACTGGCTCTTTTGCTGCAATGGGTTCAGAGGTCAGGTGAGCAATGAGGATGGTCATCTTGGAGAAGACAAGAGCAGAAGGGATGTGATGCGATTGTGCTCTTTCACTGCCTGAAGGGCTGTCCCATGGAAGAGGGCAAAGGCCTGATGGTCTTAAGACTTAGGAAGGAAGGTTTCAGTTGAATGTCAAGAGAAATTTCCAAATGGTAAGAGTGGTTTGACAGCGGAACCAGTTATCTGGGGAATGATCCTTTCCCTTACTGGAGGCTTTTGAGCAGTGGAGGGGACTGTTTGCTTTCCATCAGGGATACTTATCATTTGTTTGTTTTTAATCAATACCCCATTCTTCTCCTTCATGGGGACCCAAAGCAGCTTATCATACCATTTTCCCCTCTCCCACCTCATCCTCACAACAGTGGTCCTGTGAGATGGGTTATGCCAAGAGAGTGTGACTGTCCCAAGGTCACCCAGCAAGCTTCCATGACAGAGCAGGCATTCAAGTCCAGTTGTCCCAGGTTCTAGTCTGACACTCGAGCCGCTATGCCACACTGGATTTGGATTTCCTTCCAGTTCTAGAATGCTATTAACCGATACCATTATGCTGTTGCTGATACCCCTTGGAAAAGATGGCATGCTGGCCATTACCCTATGTGCCATCTGAGCAGCACACAAGCCAACTCAAGTCCTTTGTGGAGAAAGGCATGCTAAAAAGCATGCCTTGGCAAATTCCAGGAGATTTGGGGGATGGTATCTGGGGAGGGTGGAGTTTGGGGAGGATGTCGTGTCACTTCTGGCTGATGTTGTATGCTGCCTCCCCAGTCTCTGTGGTCTTCACCATAGAGCCAGGGGAAATTCCTAGAGCACTGCTATGCGGAGGCCATTTTCTTTTCTCCTGCTCATCAATTTCTCAGCGGTGGGAAACTGAGGCTGGTGGCTGGTAATTCCCTGCCCTGAGCAGGTAGATGGGAAACCAAGCTAAAAAGAAATAAAATTGCCTTAGTAAACTTCTGCTCTGCTTCTCATGGTAACAAGAGGATGCTGTGTAGAACTTGGTTGCTCCTGCACCTCTTCTGTAGAACCAGCACTCAGTATCCCACCTGCACACCTTTTGGAAAAAACCTTCTTACTCAAGCAAATGTCTTTCTCCTGTTTCCTCCAGGACCGTGATAACTCCCCAAGCTCTTGTGCTGGACTCTTCATTGCTTCCCACATTGGGTTTGACTGGCCTGGCATCTGGGTCCACATAGATATTGCAGCACCAGTCCATGCAGTGAGTACCATCCCTAATGAATATGCCCCATGGGAAGAAGCCCACCTCTCTCTCTGGGGACTTCTGCTAACTCATAGGCTTAGAACTCCCATATGCATCGTATGGTTGCCCTCTTCCTCCCTTTATGCAACCTGCAACATTGCTTTCTTTCCTGTAACTTCTTCACACCCTTGCTGTTCTTTTAGGCTGTACAGTTCAGTGCTCTTTAACCCATGGGGTGGGACCGTCGGGTGGGTTGCAGGGCCCCACCTGCTGGGCCACCAGCCCCTTCAGGGCTGAAGTTTGGAAGGACTTGCTGCTAGTGTGCAGGGACAGAGAGATCGAAGGCCCCACACTGCCTGTGTTTCCTTGCATACAGGCTAAGAAGCAGCAGGGACAGTGAGATGAGAATTCCTCCATGCTGTGACCTTTGGCGTGTTCCCACAATGATACACCCCTTGATCTTGGTGGAGACAGTAGCCCACATGTTCACCAAAGGTGCAGGGAGGGAGAGTAGGCATGATCGTGTGAACCCTGCCCTCCCTTCACAATCACCTGGTCGTCTCCCGATCAATGCTCCCTCTAAGCTGTGGAGTCCTGTGAGCAAAAATTCCACTTTGTGAGCTACTGGCGTTAAAGCTGTGAGCGAGCGATTTGGCTACAGCATAAATTAGTTTGCTCTGGAGCCGCCCTTCCTGAGCTGAGACAAAAATGTGTGAGCCGGAGGCTAAGAAACTCTGATCTAGCTCACACTAACTCAGCTGAGAGGGAACACTGCTCCCAGTGCAGCCACATAGAGGAAGGATCTGCACGTATATCCCCTCCCTGTCATCAGTAACACTGCTTTCCAAACATTGCTAATCATGGAGAGGGAAAGTTTGCACCGCCCCTTCCTACAAATGGCCGCCCTTGGAGATGACCGGGTGATTGGGCAGGGGCGGGGGCCAGCATGCTTGCATTCACTCCTCCTCCCCATCCGTTCAGCAAGCGCACGCGGCTGTCATCTCTACCGGGCTCTGGAGCTTAGACTGCCTCTCCTGTCACTGACTGCCCATGGCCCTGGCCTTGACACCAATAAAGTCCTCACTCTGGTTCCTTCTCTTCCTGTCAGGTGATTTCTTGTCACATGCTCGCAGTTCAGTGGGTCCCATGCTACCGCCTGAGCGCTCAAGGTCTGGGAAGATTGAACACCCCTGTGATAAAGCACTTGACGGTTGTTGTTTTTCCCCACTTGGTAACACCCCTTGCAGCCATAATAGCCCAGACTAGCCTGATCTCATTGGGGCACGTAGGCTAAGCAGGGTCGGTACTTGGATGGAAGACCACTGAGGAACGTTGGAGCTGCTGTGCAGATGGCAATGGGGAAAACGGCCTCTGTTCACCTCTTGCCTTGACAGCCCCACGAGGGGGAGCTTTGTGGAGTCTCCATGAGTCGGTTGCAACTCGACAGCGCACTTAATTGTCCGTTGCCGCCCTCTTATCTCAAGAAGGTTTTGAGTCATGTTGGGGGAGAGGGGCTCTGTGCCTCTTCCATTTTATTTTTTATACAGTGTGTGAAGCTAAGCAGGTCTGCTTCTCATCGGGACCTAGATGGGAGCCCTCATGCCAATCCTGGGGATAACCCGTCATGCTGGAACCAAAGCAGACCGCCTGTGTCATCTATAACAAAATTTGCTGTCCCATATAGAAACAAGCACAGAGAGAATTTCAGGTCATGTTGCCAAGCCCTCATGAAGGGGAAGATAGCGATGAAAGTCAGACCTCAGAAGCCAGAGCCTGACTGTTCTTCTCAGAAGTCCCACAGAGTTTAGTGGGGTTTACTCCCAGGCAATGTTCCCTCTAAGCTGTGGAGTCTTGTGAGCAAAAATTCTGCTTTGTGAGTTACTGGCATTAAAGTTGTGAGCAAGCGATTTGGCTGCTGCATAAATTAGTTTGGTCTGGAGCTATCCTCCCTGAACTAAGACAAAAATGTGTGCGCCGGAGGCTAAAAAACTGTGAGCTAGCTCACTCTAACTCAGCTTAGAGGGAACACTGCTCCCAGGTAGTTCTACACAGGCATGCAATCCAAGTCATAGTTCCTGAATTCATGCAGGGGAGGCATGTTGTCTTTCATAGTTTCTTGCCCATCCCCATGAGAAATAATAAATTCCCCAAAACAACTTGGTTGTGTGGAGGTTTTTAGAAAAGATGCGCAGTTCACAGTCTTTTGGGATAGAATCCAGGTTGCTTCATCATAGAAGTTTGTTTTTTAAAATGTAAAGAGCAAGATACACAGTGCCTGGGTGAGCAAAGGGGTTCTTGGTGCATGGGGAAATGATTTCCCTAAAAGCCCTGTTAGTGAGAGATGGGTCTCATTCTGTTCAACTCTTGGGGGGGCGGGGGGGCGGGAGAGGTCTATCAATGACTGTTCATTTTGATGGAACTTCCATGTTCAGAGGCAGTAACCCTCTGAATATGGGTGCTAGAAGGGGGCGTGGCAGAGACTGGCTTTGGTCTCCCTGTCATTCTCCTAGGGCTTCCCGGGACATGTGGTTATCCACTGTGTGAAACAGGAAGCCGGAGGAGACAAACCGTGCTCTTACATTCCTGCCAACCGCCTCACACTCTTTATGAAACCGGTATTCAACATTTCCCTGAAATCAGTCCTTTTCAGGCACTGTGTGTGTGTGAAAGTGCCATCAAGTTGCAGGCGACTTATGGTAACCCTGTAGAGTTTTGAGGGCAAGAGGCTGACAGAGGCGGTTTACCCTCGCTTTCCTCTGCGTAGTGACCCTGGACTTGCTTGCTGGTCCCCAATCCAAGTACTAAGTGGGTCCCACCCTGCTTAGCTTCCAAAATGAGATCAGGCTGGCCTGGGCTACCCGTGTCAGGGCATTACAGCAGCACATACCAAGAGCTGCCAACCATTTGTAACAGGAGTGTGCAGTTGTTGTGTACCTTTGCTTGTACGCACATGGTAAATACGCACATTCAGTGCTCCCTCTAAGCTGTGGAGTCTTGTGAGCAGAAATTCTACTCTGTGAGCTACTGACATTAAAGCTGTGGATGAGCGATTTGACTGCTGCATAAATTGATTTGCTCTGGAGCCCTCCTTCCTGAGCTAGGACAAAAATGTGTGAGCCGGAGGCTAAAAAACTGTGAGCTAGCTCACACTGACTCAGCTTAGGGGGCACACTGCACACATTGCCTGTCTGCAATTATCAGAAGGATCGCGGGTAGCACATGCTTGTGTTATGTGCTGTCACATCTGAACGGGGCTTGTCTCTTGCAGTCCCTTTGAAGGCGACTGAGGCTACTATGTGAATGACCTCCATTTTCTCCTAGGGGGAACGTGCCACTGGCTACGGCGTTGCTCTGCTGCTCTCTCTCTTTGGCCGAGCCTCCGAAGACCCTCTCCTGAACATGGTGTCTCCCTTGGGCTGCAACGGAGACTCCCCGGACGACGACATGGAGAGGGATTCCAAGAGGCGCCGTTTGGTTTAACGTCTCCGCGCCCCCTCGGAGATGGCACACCGGAATTACCTCACATTGCACTGACGTGTTTCCAAAACGGTGAAAAGTACCACGTGTCAGAAATGACCACTTTAAAGAGAAAGAAATAATCGTCATAAACATTTTGATTACCCCTCTGATTCTGGAGAAATGCCATGTTCTGCATTGCTTTGAAAACAAAACAAAAAAAATATGCTTGGGTTTCTACCAAAATGTAAAGACTGTGCTGCCTACATTCTCTACCCAGAAAGGGCAGGGAAAGCTTCTCCTCCTCCGTGTCCTTTTCAGAAGCATCTGAGCCTATCAGTGCAACCGCTTAACTTCTTCTTGCTGATAGAGCCTTCAGAGGTAGGTCCAAGGCTTCTAATTTCCCCAGGGGGTTTCCCTCGGCCCCTCTGCCTTTCAAAATATGATTGTACAGAACAAAGTTGGGTTGCCACTTTCTCCCCTGAGGCTACCCCTGAGGCGTAGAGTCGAGGCTTTTCCGGGCCACGTTTTCTCTCTGTTCCATCACTTTCCTTTCCCATCACCTGCTGTCCGGCATACAGGGAGTCCTGTTTGCCACAGCAGGTAAGGGAAGAGGCTAGAAGGCAGAGCGGCCAGGGGAGCAGGTGGAAGGAGCTGCAGCAGCCCTCCGCTTGGGTGGCTCGGGTGGGAGGGATTTAAAGTTTGCAGGCGGTCCACACTGCCAGAGGGCATCCTTGAGAGAGGACCACTTCGGGCTCTGCTTTAAGCAGCGGCATTTTCCCCCAGCACGGCACTCCAGGAGGCCTTATTTTCTTAAAAACAGAAAAGGCTTTTTTTAAAAAAAAAATCCGTTCTTGCATGTTCAGATCTTTTTCTGATCTTCAAGGTCACCCAAAGAGTGATCAGGTGCATTTCCCCATCACATTTTTACCTGTCTTCTGCTAACCAACTGTATTAATGCTTAGATATGAAACTGTTTATCCTGTAGGGAGGGGGCATCACTGTAATAGAATAAAATCCTTCTCTCCTCTCGACGTGCATGTGGGCTTATTAGATCACACGTCTGCCATATTTCTTTTCTACAACTGGTGTGAATAAACGCATGAAGCCACCTTATACTGAATCAGACCACTGGTCCACCGATGTAAGTATTGTCTCCTCTGATTGGCAGCAGCTCTCTCAGGGTCTCAGTACCCTTTCACATGACCCAGTACCCAGTCCTTTAACCAGAGTTGCCAAGGACTGACCCTGGGACTGTCTGCATGCCAAGCAGATGCTCTACCACTAAAGAATGTCTTTTTTTAAAAAAAGATATTTATTCAATTTATACCCCGCCCTCCTCACCAAGGCAGGTTCAGGCTGGCTTACATAAAATTTAAAGAAGAAGCGTAGTTATACCCAGGGGTCATTTCATAGAAAAAGAGATGCAGGAGCTCATTAGCCTAACTCATTAGCATAACTTATTTGCATATGTCACACCCCTGATACCACCGGAAGTGTGTCAGAAGGCAACACCCACCACTCAGGCTCCACCCCTAGGGACTGTCTTTCCACTCTGGGGGCTGTCATTCCAGTCCCAGAGTAGCCTATCTGGGCCCAGGAGGAACACTCCATGTGCTGCTTTGCACTCCTGCTGGGAGCTGGGGGCGGGGCTTGCTGCTGGCTGTGCTTCTAACTGCCGGAGCTCCACTCCTGCGCGCTCCTGCTCCAAATGACCCCTGGTTATACTTCACTTTTTTCTACCATAAGAAGTCTCAAAGAGTCTTACAATACCTTCCCTTCCTCTCCCCGCAACAGGCACCTTGTGAGTAATGCTCCCTTTTAGCTGTGGAGTCTTGTGAGCAAAAATTCTACTTTGTGAACTACTGGCATTAAAGTTGTGAGCAAGTGATTTGGCTGCGGCATCAATTAGTTTGCTCCGGGGCCATCCTTCCTGGGCGAAGACAAAAATGTGTGAGCCGGGGGCTAAAAAACTGTGAGCTAGCTCACACTAACTCAGCTTAGAGGGAACACTGCTGGTGGGGCTGAGAGAGTTCTGAGAGAACGGTGACTGGCCCAAGGTCACACAGCTGGCTTCATGCGGAGGAGGGGGGGAATCAAACCTGGTTCTTCAGATTAGAGGCTGCTGTTTTTAACCACTGCACCATGCTGGCTCTCCGCTGGGTCACAGCCCCTCCTATTGAGGGAAGCTAATGGCTAGATAACCATTTGAACAGTTCATGGAGGAAAGGTTTCTCATGGGTGGTTAGCCTTGGCAGCTAAATATGGGCTTCGGATTCAGCAGGAAGATACCTATAGGGGCGAAGGCATGGAGAGTTCTTGCACTGTTGGAATGGAAGGCCTGAGCTATGGAACATCCTTATTGCTTTCATACATTTTTATCCCACTATTCTTCAGGCTTACATCCTCCTCCTCTGTTTTTTTCTTTCCAACAGCCTTGTGAGGTAGGTGGGGCTGAGAGTGTGTGGCTGGCCCAAGATCACCCAGCAAGCTTTCCTGCCAGAGTGAGGATTTGAACCTCGGTCTCCTATATCCTTCTTACCACCACTATACCACACTGGTTCTGTCTTGGCAGATGAGCTGGGAGGGGCAAGATGTTCACTGCCACTTCTAGGATTCGGAGCTAGGAAATTCCTGGAGATTTGGGGGGCTGGACCCTTGGGAGGGCAGGGTTTGGGGAGGGGAGGACCCTCCTCAGTGGGGTACAATGCCATACAGTCTGCCCTCCTATGCAGCCATGTTTCCAGGGGAATTGATCTCTGTATACTGGAGGTCAGATATAATTCCGAGGGATATACAAGTCCTACCTGGAGGTTGGCAACCATGCATTTCCTGATACTTCCTCTCACATGACCATTACCGCAACCTAATCAATTTAGCAGACAGAAGTAGTAGAACCCAGAATATCCATATGGATGCAAAAGGGACTGCTGTCTCTATGGGACCAGAACTCCATTACTCCTCTGGAAGGCCTGAATGGCTCTGACAGTGTTGTTGTATTATATGTGGCGGATTTTGTTACCCAGATGGTATCTTAGAGCTAGTATCACATTTTGGGTGGGGGAGGCAGGGGTCACACACAGGATACTTCATAGCTCGGCAGTTGTCACACTGTGTCAGTGCCTCAGGTTCAAAGCAGGTGAATTCTTTCACCCTCCTCAGCAATGGCATTGCAGATGTCCTGAAAGAAATATTTGTGACACGGGAGAGAAAGAAGAAGAAGAGATTGGATTTATACCCCACCCTTCACTCGGAGTCTCAGAGCAGCTTACAATCTCCTTTCCCTTCTCCTCCCCACAGCAGACACCCTGTGAGGTAGGTGGGGCTGAGAGAGCTCTGACAGAAACTGCTCTTTTTCAAGAACACCTCTGACAGGACTATGGCTTGTCCAAGGTCATCCAGCAGCTGCAAGTGGAGGAGTGGGGAATCAAACCCGGTTCTCCCAGATTACAGTCTGCGCACTTAACCACTACACCAAACTGGCTCAAATGGGACTGTACTGTTTGATGTGCAATGACCCAGGTTGTCTCAAATTTGGTGGAAGTCGGGTGGTCGAGCTTCAAAGCAGCTTCCATGGATCAGCTGTGACATGTCAACCAGTCAGCCCTTACGGTAGGGGGCTTTTCAGGCCTGTCAAATATCCTCCATCCATGATCGCCAATGTGGTATCTGTGGACACCATGACACCCACCAATGGTTTTCCTGGTGCCCATTTACTTCTTCCCCAAAGCAAATAGCCCGTTCTAGCTTTCCAGTACCACATGGGGAAGGAGGAGGGGCTTCAGAGCAGACCCTTGACATCTGCAGAGAGCACCCATTCAAGAAAAAAAACCCTGCCTCCATTGGTGGAGGAGGAGACTGGATTTATACCCCACCCTTCACTACCCAAGGGAGTCTCAGAGCAGCTTACAAACTTTTTTCCCTTCCCCTCCCCACAACAGACACCCTGTGAGGGAGGTGGAGCTGAGAGAGCTCTGACAGAAATTGCTCTTTTTTCAGGAACAGCTGTGCCAGAACTATGGCTTGCCCAAGATCATCCAGCAGGTGCAAGTGGAGGAGTCGGGAATCAAACCCGGTTCTCCCAGATTAGAGTCTGCACGCTTAACCACTACACCAAACTGGCAATTTGGTTTGCAAACTTTTATTATTATTTTTTTCGGCTTCAAGCCCTCCCTTCCCCACAAGCAAGCTCAGAGCGGGTCACGACATCATATATACAACATTATATTGACCAATAAAAAACATATAAACAACAAAATTCAGTATCACAACTTACATTACACTAGTAGTCCATTATCGATGGCCACAGATGGCCACAGATAATGCATCTACTCTCTGGGCTCCTTTGTCTGTACAGGTAGAGCTGGGGGAGGCCAATACAGTCTGGATTCCTGCCGCCTCAAACAAAGGCCCAGTTTTACAGTAATTGAGGAAGGACTGATGGTTTGGTGTTAAACCGGCTTCTCTTTTTCAGCACACTGTAACCGTTGCTGTCCCCAGGCAGGTCACTGAAGTCCTGTAGATCTGGCTACTGAAGTCTGGCTGAATCCTTGCCAGGAAAGAAAGTCCTGTAGGTCTAGGCACTCTCCACCCCACCTACGTACATGAGTGCCGTCAAGTCGCAGCCAACGTATGGCGACCCCGGCAAGGGGCCTTCGAGGCAAGTGAGAAGCAGAGGTGGTTTGCCGTTGCCTTCCTCTGCAGAGCCTTCCTTGGGTGGTCTCTTGTCCAAGCATTGACCCTGCTTAGCTTCCAAGATCTGACGAGATTGAGCTATACCCTGCCACCTCCCCCCAACACAACATCAAAAAGTATACATCAGGTATTATCCCTCACTGTATTTTGTGCTAGGCAATGGCACACGTGGTTCCCAATACCTCCGTGGATCAAACTCAGAATTTCTGGCACCAAAGAAATTACTCAGAATGTATGTGGAATTAGCTTGTCCTTCATGCAGCACTCAAATTGCAACCTCTGCTCCATGTATCGCAACGGTTTCCCCTCCAAAAAAAGTCTCTTTCCGGGGCGATGCACTGACCCCCACCCCACAATCCCACTTCACTGTTGCTTGCGTTCTCTGGTCCACTTGATCATCGTCTCAGGAGACCGATACAGGAAAATCAGCTTAGCAAAGAGCTGCTCTTCCAGCTCCAACTCCCCCGCCTCCCGTACCAGGAAGATATCAGTGCAGAGTTTCAGAATACGATCCACACAGGGCAGTTCTTCGAACATTATGGAGCGTGAGATACCGTTGAAGAACTCTCGGATGAACTTCCCGATAACTAGAACGACAGACATGTAGAGACCCACAATGCTGGACAGGACAGAAAGAGAAAAGAATATTATTAATGTTACATAGTTTGTATTGTTTGGGATTCTCTGTTTGTATCAACTGTTTTATATTCATTAAAAAATTAAAAAATATTAAATTTCAAAAAAGAAAAAGAGAGAGGCCAAGTTAACAGCACTGTTCGCAGAGTATTTGCCTGAAAAGGTCAAAGGACAAAGAACCCTTGAGATAGGTCAACCCACCAGTACCTATGAAGAAAGGTTGAAACGCTTGGGGCTCTTTAGCTTGGAGAAACAACGATTGAGGGGTGACATGATCAAGGTTTACAAGATTATGCATGGGATAGAGCAGGTAGAGAAAGAAGTACTTTTCTCCCTTTCTAACAATACAAGAACTCATGGGCACTCAATGAAATTGCTGAACAGTCAGGTTAGAACAGATAAAACGAAGTACTTCTTCACCCAAAGAGTAATCAACACAGGGAATCCGTTGCTATTAACCACAAGATATAGATAGGAACTCTGAGGCTGGGGCAAGTGATGCTCTGTATCCTTGGTGGTTGCTGTGGGGGGCAACTGTGGGAGGGCTTCTAGTGTCCTGGTCCCACTGGTGGACCTCCTGATGGCACCAGGTATTTTTGGCCACTGTGTGATGAGTGTTGGACTGCATGGGCCATTGGCCTGACCCAACATTGGCTTCTCTTATGTTCTTACCTAAATATTTGCCTCAGAAAGTGCAGGACAGGCTACCAAGCTAAAAGAGCTTCCTATATATGTCCTCTGTTCAGCCTTACTTATGGATAGTGGGTTGGACCCCTCAGATTCCATTCTGCAAATGGCTCTTGCATCCTGGGAAGGCTCCTTTTGCCCTGCGAAGGTGCTGTCGTTACTGGAATAAGGCCACAGGATCCAGCCCCACTGTGCGTGTACTGGCCACTTCACTCTGCACCATTTAAGATGTTGCGAGCCTTACAGTTCCTCCCTTACTGGCTGGGAAGGAAATGGGGAAGAGTCTGCTAACTTCCTAGGAACAGCTGCATAACATCTCACTTTGTTCTCCTGCTCCACAGCTGCTCTGAGGCCTGTGCGTGCCCAGAGGCACAAACCAAAGATCTTTTGTCCTTTGGCTCTCAGCCCAGGGATGCTGCAGCTTCAAGGCGGCAGGAAGGTCAGTCAGGAAAGAGAGTCCTGCTCTAGCCTCCCTTTCCCCTCTTTTCTTATTTCTTTTTGTATTGTATGCTGCTTTGGATCCCCACTGAGGACAAAAGTGGGATACAAATAATTAAAAAAAATAAAAGCTAGCCAATCCTGGGCACGTGGAGGGGCCACCACTTCTAAGTCCTTGGGTTTGGTTTGGTTTTTCACTGCAAAAAGTAGGGTTTCCAGGCCATGCCTGGCAACTGATAGAAGGTTCGAGGGGTGGAGACAAAGGAGGGACACACCGCTCTGTATGTCAACATATCACTTCTGGGGAAATCCCCAAAGCAACATCAGGTAGCTCTAGAAATTGCTGGCAATTCCTAGAGCTACCCCATATCACTTCTGGGTTTTCTCTGAAACTGACATAGAGATGCACAGGACTCCAAATCCCCCCCCATACAAATCATGGCTTGGAGCAGCAGTGGGCCGTAGTGGGAGGCCAGGCAGCCCTGACAATTAATGACAGCGACGCTTTCTGCAGGTTGATAATTTCAGAGGGTTAACTGTGCTTGTTTCCCCCTGGAAAAATAAACAGGACTCTAACAGAACCTTAAGGCTAACAACATTTTATCCCAGAAAGCATCTGTGAAAAAGCAAGCCTTAGTCCAGGAAAGCTCAGGCTGGAATAAAATGTTGCTTGTCTTGAAGATGAAACTGGACCCCTGTTCAATGCTTCGTGTTCTCTTCCTTAGCTTACGTCCAGCTTGCTCTCTTTATATTACCAGAGAGCTTTCCCTAGCGGGGTATTGCAACTGCAGAAACAGCAGGCAGGTACACAAAGGGTTCTTGCTATGAACAGATACTAGGATGAGATAGCCCCTGCAGAGGATAGCAAAGGTCATCATTCAGAGACTTTCTGGAAGCAAGAGTGAAGGTGTTGTCAGTGCAGAGAGGGAAGTAAACAGACATTTTGTTCTTAAGAACGTAAGAAGAGCCCTGCTGGATCAGACCAGTGGGCCGTCTAGTCCAGCAACCCGTTTCACACACAGTTCTGCGGCTCGTCGGCACACAGTTTGCACAGAGAACAAAAACAAAAAAGCCAGTGGGAAGAATATGTTCCTTGTGCAGGGATAGAAAATATTAAGCTTAGCCAGCCAGGGAATTCAAGCCCCTTTTTGCTGGGCCCTCCCTGCATAATAAAAATGTGCCTGACCCCCCACATTTGCCCTTTAGCATGATATTCCCACAATAGGCTTGCCAAGTCCCCCCCGGGGGGCGGGTAAAGCCCTGCCCGAGAGGCCCGTTACCCGACGCCAGCAAACCGGGCCCCGGGGGGGACTTCACCCCCTTCCAGCAAACGTCCCCAGTGTGATGATGTCACCCAGAGGTGACATCATCACGCTGGCCATGTTGGGGGCAGGATGCTCTATGATTTGAGGGGAAACTCTATGGTTTCCCCTCGAATCCTAGTGGCCCCGCCCCCAACGTCCCAACGTGATGACGTCACTTCCAGGTGGCGTCATAGCGGCAGCACATGCACTCTGCGCATGCACTCCAGGGACAGTGCAGGACTCCCCCACTGTAAGTTAATTTCGACTTGGCAACCCTATCCCACAAGCACAGAAAAACAGTTCAAGGTGCTGGGTTTGACCAGCTGTTTTACAGTCTGGGCCCTACGTACTTGAAGGCCCACCAGACCTGACAGGAGCCCAGATGGACCTTAGCATCGTCACAACAGGCATCTTTCCCCTGCTTAAAGAAGGTGTGACCCAGAACTAGACTGGGGAGTGAGAACAGCCCTGGGACAAGCCAAGCTGAATGGCCATGTGAGCACATGAGGCTGCCTTGTACTGCATCAGACCATCAGTCTATCAAGGTCAGTATTCCCTACTCAGACTGGCAGCCGCCCTCCAGGGTCTCAGGCAGAGGTCTTTCACATCACATCTGCCTGATCCTCTTAACTGGAGATGCCAGGGATTGAACCTGAGACGTTCTGTGTGCCAGGCAGATACTCTACCACTTAGCCACAGCCAAGTGGTGCTACACACCAGGGGTGCATGGGTCATTCAGCTCAGCGGTGCAAAAAACGAGATCATCATCTCACCCATTGCTTCCTCCTGGAAACTGGATACCGGAGAAGCCTGAGTCGTTTGACCTGTGCATTGTAGCATTGTGAGCTTTGGTTCCAGGCAAAATAATTTGCCTGAAGAAGAATCTCTTGAAGCATGCAACTTTTGCCTAGTAGGCGTGTTGCTTTGATGCCTGCCTTATCTCTTTTCGGAAAGCAAAACAGCCTACAATACTGGAAATGACGACTGCTGCAACTTTCATCAGAAAGCAAGGGAGTCTATAGCATTAAATCCTGTCTGGATATTCGTCTCTGTAGCTGTGGACTTTGCTACAAGATACATATTGTTCTTTAGGTTTTTGTTATCAATTTACTATAATTAATAAGATACACTAGGGTCTTTATTGTATATTTAAGTATATGATTTAAACGAATATATGAAGGCATAGTAGCATATCAGAATTGTGTGTTTTGTTTTAATACGGTGTGTTTTCCCACATTTACTCCTCCTGAAAACTGGCAGCAGTGTGGGAAAAGAACTCACACTATCCACCATTGCTGGTGAAGTAACTGAGCCAAGAAGCCCCCGACAGTCTAGCAGAGCCGCAACACTATTTTATGCTTGCTCCCGGCCACCAGCAGCCCTCTAGGGCAGTGTGGCCTACTGGGAAATTTCCCTGTAACTCAAATGGCCAGTCTGCCCCTGGTGAGACCTGTGATTGCCAGGGCAAGAGTGTTTTCTATGGCGGCCCCATCCTTATGGAATGGGCTGTCACTTGAAGTAAGCTCCGCCTCTTGTCTCGTCCAGGGTAAGGCTGTATTGTTTGAATGGATAATGTGCCATCGAGTTGCCACTGACTCATGGCGACCCTGTCCATGGAGGGCCAAGGCAAGAGATAAGCAGAAGTGGTTTGCCCCGGCCTTCCTTCGTAGATCGACCCGTCTTCCTTGGTGGTCTCCCATCCAAATACTGACCGTGGCCAGCCGTGCTCAGCTCTCAGTCAAAGTCATTCAGCAGGCTTCCCTCTCTCTTGTTTCAGTGACACGGACACTTATGCAAACTCACTGCAATCATTATCCAAGCAGTTTCATTCAGTCCTTCCACCAAAGACCTCGTAGGGAGACACCTGGTTCTCCTTCCATCTCCAACATCCTTATCCTTGCACCACTGGGATTTTCCCTGAAAGGCTTGTCTTCTATAGACAGCAGCAGAAGAACCAAAGATGCTCAATAGGGCCATGGGGAACTTTCCGTACACTCTCAAGTATTGTAGAAGAGTTTTTTGGGTTGTTTTTTTGCTCACGGCAGCATATTGTTCCCCAGAGAATTGCGGCCCAAAGATTAATTTCTTCCCACTACGAGCTGTTGGAAGGAATGGGCTATGAGCTAGCACAGACATTGGAGGGCAGTAGAGAGTCGGTAAAGGGCTAGACCAGGGGTATCAAACATGCGGCCCGGGGGCCGGATCAGGCCCCCGGAGGGCTTCTATCAGGCCCGCAGTGGACCTGGCTGTCTTCTGCTTCTTCTTCCAGTTCTGCTGCTGCTGCGTCATCGTAGGTTTGCAGCTTACAGATACACACCTGAACAGCAGACTCAGCATTGCAACAGCACAGACATTTTGATGCAATAATTCAGAGGAAGAGGTGTCAGTTATCAGACACTGTTAAATAAGCAAAATATTGCAAGAGTGCTAATGTTTTAGGCATGTTTTTCTTTTAAGTAATAAAACCCCTTTGTGTTTCTGTCCTTCATAAAGTTTATATCTCCGCTACCTGGCGTTACATTTTAGGACACGCGTGGCCCGGCCCAAAAAGGTCTCGTTTATGTCAGATCCGGCCCTCATAACAAATGAGGTCGACACCCCTGGCCTAGACCTTCCCTTTGTCCACTCCTGAAGCTGTCCTTTCACTACGCAGAATTAGGCCTGCTGACCTCCAGGTGGTGAACCATCAACACAGACTATAAAAATGACTGTGACATAATTACCAAGACATTATTTTATGGGGATTTTAATGTATTTGCTATAAAGATTTTTTTAACATTAATAGATACTGAAGAATTTTACAATACATATAATTCCTCTTATGATGAGCAAAGTGCTTAGGTCAAATAACTGCCCATGTAGTCACTCTGAACATCTAATGGTCAACTTCTTCATCCGTTCAAAGTTCTGTGTGGCAACCCCTCCTCTCAGCAGTTGCAGATGTGCTGTTAATGTGCTATTAATAGATGTGAAGAAGAAGAAGAAGAGATTGGATTTATACCCCGCCCTTCACTGCCCAAAGGCGTCTCAGAGCAGCTTACAAACTCCCTTCCCTTCCCCTCCCCACAACAGACACCCGGTGAGGTAGGTGGGGCTGAGAGAACTTCTGACAGGAACTGTCCTTGAGAGAACAGCTGTGCCAGAGCTTGTGATTGACCCAAGGTCACATCAGCAGGTGCAAGTGGAGGAGTGGGGAATCAAACCCGGTTCTCCCAGATAAGAGTCCGCTCACTTAACCACTACACCAAACTGGCTCTGTGGAGAAATTATGTGGCTTTGACTGCAGCAAGGAGGGATTGCCACGTAGAACTTTGAATGGATGAAGAAGTTGACAATTAGAAGTTCAGAGTGACTATATGGACAGTTATTTGACCTAAGTGCTTTAGAATCATAGATTCCTGGAGTCGGAAGGGACCTCCAGGGTCGCCTAGTTCAACTCCCTGCACAAGGCAGGAAATTCACAAATGCCTTCCCCTCCACACCCACAGTGACCGCTGTTCCATGCCCAGAATTTATCATAGAGGAATTCATCATAGAGGAATTATATGTATTGTAAAATTCTTTGGTACCTATTAATGTTAAAAATCTTTACAGTAAATACATTAAAATTTCCATAAAATAGTATCATAGTAATTGTATCATGGTTGTTTGTATAGTTTGTATTGGTTGTTCAGCTTCTCCTGTGATCTCTCATAATTTGTAACCTCCAGGCGGTGGCTGGAGAGCTCCTGCAATTCCAACTGATCTCCAGGCAACAGAGATCAATTCACCTGGGGAAAAACATGGCCGCTTTGGAAGGTGGGGTGTATGGCATTCTACCCCACTATAGCCCCTCCCCTCTCCAAACACCAACCTCATCAGGCTCCACCCCCAAAATCTTCAAGTCATTCTCAACCCAGAGCTGGCAATCCTACCCAGAATGCTATTCTTAGGGGTTCCTTCCTTCCGGTCACTTTCCTTCTCATTCTCTGTTCTTAAGAACATAAGAACATAAGAGAAGCCAATGTTGAATCAGGCCAATGGCCCATCCAGTCCAACACTCTGTCACACAGTGGCCAAAAATACCAGGTGCCATCAGGAGGTCCAGCAGTGAGGCCAGGACACTAGAAGCCCTCTCACTGTACTTCTGTCCATCCTGAGAGCTGGTCATGCTTTCCACAATCTCTCTCCATCCTAGCTTAGATAGATAGTTACAAGCCTTTACTCTGCCCTTCCTATTTAGTACAGTGTTCTCTTACAATAAAGAGATTCTATTTCTTTGCTAAGTAACAAACCTCAGTGTGAGAACTCATTCCTCAAACAGCCAGACTACAGAATCCTGCTGTGCAGAGACTCAGCTCTGCTTTCATTGGCCACAAGAGACATCTTTAAAAGGATGGGCTGTATTGTGTGTGGACACCACGAAATCAAAGCAAAGCACCAGCTGATTTGCATTTCACCGTGGTGCCCTTACCCGTGCGCTGCCAGGAATCCCAGGCTGGAAGGGCTGACCTTATCGCTGAAGATGTAGAGCTCCATATTTTTGCTGCAATCGTTACCCGAACAGCTGAGCCTCTGCTCCTGAACGATCCACCACTCGGAAACGTGGCTTGAGGAGCCGTTGGTAGGCAGCCGCTGAAGCTTTATGAGGATGTCTCTGTAGAAGGCCATCTTGTCAAGGTCCTTTGGCTTAGAATGGGCTGTTTCCAACAATGCAAATCAGAGTTATGGTTATTCCCTTCCTGCCCCATCTTCTACCCAATTCTTGTGTACAGCCCAAATGAAAAATATTTTTAATTACAGGTTGTGCTCTACAACTACAACCCTCCTCGTTCCTTCTGAATCACTGGAGCCATCCTGTTCCCAATGGACCTATGAGGGAGCTAATAGAATTATGTCTTGCGGCTGCTAGGAACGTTATTGCATATTACTGGAAATCGAAGAAGACCCTGTCATTGAACGATTGGTACCTGAAATTGTGGGACTTTTTTCTACAGGACAAAGTCTCCACCAGTATCCTTCGATCTGAAAACCAACCCGTTCCTGGCAACCTCCAAGAAAAATGGATGCCCCCCCTTAGAAGCGTCAGCAACACACAAAATCAACACCTCTCTGTTTGCTCAGCACAAACATCAGGATTTACTTTCTTATTTTTAATTGTTCTTTTAATTAAAGTATTTTAAAAAATAAAAAAACCAACACACACAAAAAACAGTTCTTGTGTACAGTGGAGCAGTGCTGAGAGGAGAGAGTGGGAGTAGCGAGGGTGCCAGGCGATACAGCAGGAGGCCTCCCACTAGCAGCTGTCCTTACCCACTGCCGCTCCAACTGGTGGCAGGAGAAATTTAAAACACAAAACAAAACACAGCGTCACGTTTGCCACTACATCACTTTTGGGGGGAACCAGAAGTGACATAGGGTAGCTCTAGGAATCACAAGAAACTCTATGGTAAAATTTCCAGAGATTCTCACAGCTAACCTACTCAATCTGGATTTTCCCTGGAAGTGACACAGCAGTGCAGCACAATGCCACAGCCTCCTCCTGTACCCAACCCTGACCCCTCCGGCCAGTTGCCAGACATGGCCTGGCAAGCCTAGGGAATAAAGGGCCTGGATTTGGTCCCTCCCTCTACACCACTTTAAGAACTCTGCCACTCTCCATCTAATTCCGCACTCCAGATCACCCGAGAGGCTTTGTAGACCCATTTCAGCAAAAACTACGCACTAAAGAGCTGAACAACCTCCCCCCACACACACACAAGCTTGACTCTAGAGCGTGACAAGGTGATTTCCAGTGCTATCCTAACCCTAAATCCTTGGTTTTAGAAGGGTGTAACTCTGTGCGTGATTTTAATGAATCTATAGTCGGTCTCCCGAATGCTCAGTAAATGTGGGGCCAAACTAGTGTTTTTTAAGATAGAATTGCCCCAATCATGTAGAAAGGAGGTGGGGTGGGTGTCCAGTTTCCATAGCAAACAAGGATATGGAGGGGATGAGTACAAACCAACTTCCCTCTGGATTTACTTCCCCAAGAACTTTTCTGCTTTGTTGAGTGACTTCCGTTGGCCACAAAGTGTTTGGGACATGGAAACACCAGGAGGTAAGTGGTGGCTGGTGGGTAGGGACTGAGGCTCAGTGGATGAGCCTCTGCACTGCATGCAGAAAGTCCCAGGTTCAAGGTCTGGCATCTCCAGTTAAAAAGGTACAAGTAGTAGGTGAGAGCCGCTGGAGAGCCGCTGCCAGTCTGAGTAGGCAATACTGGCCTTGATGGACTGATGGCCTGACTCAGTATACGGCAGCTGTATGTGGAGAGTTCTGTGACTTTTGCCCTGTACTCCTTTTCCTCTTAAAAATCCAACAAGCCAACTTCCTTTTCTGTGTTTTTGGAACTGTTATTAGCCCTTTTCCTCCACTGAAAAGCGGGACCTCAAGTGGGCTATAGTAAATCAGACAGGTTTGGTTGGAAACACTCCCATACACATGGAGTTGCTATGGCCTCATCTAGCATGGCCAATGTTCTGCTTTCAGGTTTTTCATCAACAGAGAGTTAATTGTTTTTGTTGCTGTTTTAAAGGAAGAATGTTGGGAGCCTGGGAGGATCATATTTTTGTGCCCTTTTCCTATTCATGGGTTGTGACAGCAGTGGGATGAAGAGGTCTGAGATTCTTGTAGCACAATTGCAACAGGTGGACCTCAAAGCTGGCTGGTTTTTGCTTTTCACAAATCGTCTCCTCCTCACGCAGACTTACCCACTTGCAGCCGGTGCGCAATTTTAGCATCTGTTCCACTGGTAGCCCTCAGGTATTTTGGAAAGACACCTGGAAGTAGACTGGGGGAGGGGGGAAACCCAAACCTTAATGAATGATACCTCTTCCTACCCTAGACTGTGCAGTCCACATCTAACTGTGTTTGCTTTTCACAGGTATATCCAACCAGCCCTTTCTCCAGAGGGCTAAGGGTGGAACACATTTTATTTTACCCTCTCAGCAATCCAGTGAGGTTGAGAGGGACTGAGATTAATCACCCACTTGTTTAAAGGAAGCAAGCCTGGTTTGTGGGCAGGGACTGTGGCTCAGCAGTAGAGCATCCGCTTTGCATGCCAAAAGTCCCAGGTTCAATCCCCAACATCTCCAGCCAAAAGGACCAGGTAGTAGGTGATGTGAAAGACCTCAGTCTGAGACTCTGGACAGCTGCCTCCAGTCAGAGTAAACAATACTGGACCTGAACTTGTTTTCAAGGCTGACTGGAGCCCAGAATATCAGCTAGAGCTTTCTTCTTGATCTTAGTAGAGTCTTTCCCAAGGCTTTTTGGTGCCGGAGACAAACTTCTCAGCCCCCCCCCCATTGCCCTCTTCTCCCCCAAAACACAGGTAAGCTGCCCCTATTCATGCTGTCCTCACTAGTGCCTTGGCTGTGCCTTACCATGGTGCCATGCCTCCTAACATGGGTCAACTGGGGGCAAAAAGGCCCCCCCAAAGGCCCTGCCCTCTTGCCCTCCCAAAGGAGGAAAGGTGCAGATTTGCTATGGGCTGCCCACTGCGGTCAGGGGTGCCACCTGGGCCTTCTGCTTGCCATGGCAGACCCCGATGCTGTGGGCAGACAGGGGAGTGATAAGGTTGGTTTGGGTGTTATGTCTGGACATAAGGAGACATGCCTGGACTTGTCTGGCAGGCCACCTAGAGGGAGTGTGGAGAGGCAGGCCTGGGCTTGTCTGGGCAATGGGGGGGGGGGGCTGAGAAGCTTGAAGCCCCAGAACTTGGAGCTTGAAGCCCCCGAACAAAGGCAGGCAGGATCCTGGAACCTGCCTGTGGATTGGCCCCTGAGGGCAGCCAGCCAATCTGGAGCCTGGAGGCCATTTGCACTCACCAATTGCATGGGGGCTGGGAGTGGCTTAGGTGTATATAGCTAGGACAGTTTTATTTATTTATATTTACATTTCTATCCCGCCCTCCCCGCCATTTGGCAGGCTCAGGGTGGCTAACAGCATATAAAAATACATTAAAATTCCGTTAAAACCATCAATCAATGTAAAATCATGCAACTTATATTAAAAGATGGTGAGTCTTCCAATATCGGCGGTCAACTGAACACTGTCCACCGCCTCATGCCCAGCTATAAAGCCTCGGTTGGTGCCGCCGTTGGGACTGTCGGTGCCAATAATGGTACAGTTGCCCCATGTAAAGCATTCCTGTTGAGATGCAATAAACCGCTGCTTGCTGAAATCACTCTGCCTTCGCCTCTGCCGTGTTAAACCCCACTATTTAACAGTGCCCTTGGTCTTTCCCTGTTTCTGACTGGAGATGTCAGGGACTGAAATTGCCTCCAGGGCGTCTCTTCCACCGCTGAGCCACGGCTCCTCCCGCCTGCCCCCCTCCCCACCAAAGGCAGCCTCCAGAGCTCTGCGCGAATGGAAAGCTCCTGAATAGTTTCCAAGGGCAGGGCCATAAGGCCACCAAAAGAAGCAGGGAGCAGAACAAATAAAGCACTGACACTGGTTCCGTCCTGTTCCCACAGAGCATGTGGACTATCTCCTTTCGTATTCTCTTCTCTTCGTAGCGCACAGTGTGTATGCCAGATGCTTCAATGTTCTTCACCAGCGAGACATTCCTGATGTAAGGGGGAAAAAAACAAGCAGTGAATGAAAATGTTTGTTCATTTATGCCCTTCTTTTCTCACAATCAGGACCCAAAGGGGCTTTCCCCTTTCTTCCATTTTATCCTCACAACAACCCTGTGAGGTAGGTTAGACTGAATGACTGCTCCAAGGCCACCCAGCAAGTTTCCAAGGCAGAGTGGGGATTCGAAGGCTACTGAAACATGCAGAAAGCCTGGATGCATGTTGGTCATTGATAGCATCTCCATTGTAATTGGACTACACTGTCCACGGTTAAATATTGGGAGCATCCCCCCAAAAAACTTTTTGGCTACTTTTACAAGCTTTGAAATAGGTCTTAACCAATTATTGTTCCTTCCTCGTGAAAACTTCATATTCATGAACAACTGGAGACATATACCTTTGAATTATTGTAAAATTATATTGTTGGAGTTTCATCTGTTATATGATAGTAAACATGGTGTTACTTTGTTACTTTTGATCACTCAATAGAACAATGAAAAGGGCAGCTCTTTAGGGTTTCATGCAAATACGCGCATACTCCTCCTTTGACCTGAGAAGTGTCCAGTGAAAGTTGACATAGATAGCAGGAGAAGTGGAGAGTTCATCAATCATTGCTTTCCGACTGGCGGGGCTGATGCTCCACAGCAGACTGGCGTTGCCTTTGATTTTAGCAACCACAATATCCTCTGGGCTGTAGTTCACTATAAATTGCATGGCAGACTGGAAAAGAAATGCATGAGCTTTATTTGTTTTTAATTAATCAAGACAGAGAAGGCTCCTCTCTTTTGCTTTTACAAGCTCGTTCAGGATGCCATTTGAATTCAACTTCAGCCCGATTTGGTCTCATCTAGTACTGTAAAGTTAACTCGGGTCCTTTCCGCATTTGTGTCAGGTTCAAAAGCAAGTAGGTCCAAGCATTCTTAATTAAAAGAAGGGCTTTATTGGAATATAGTGCTAAAACCCACAGTTGAGGGTCATTGTCAGGAATGGGAGGGATAAGCGGCGCAAGCGGAGTTATAGTGTGATGCAAATTGCGACTAGCAAATGACCTGCAAGCGCGCGCGCAGGAATCTCCCGGCGGGAGAATTACTTAATAGGCGGGAGACGACTCCCTCCTCCCCTCGTCTTCACAGGACTGGAAAATTCTCATAAGCTCAAGAATAGCCCAAAGCCCACATTCAAGGCCACCGTGATAAGACCAAGCGGCAGGGAAGAAGCTCCCACGTTACTGCCAGCATACCTACGCAAGCGCAAAGCGAAGACGAGATAGGGAACACAGAACAATGGACTCAGTGAAAATTAGCAAACAGACATTTCTGACAATTTGCCTGCCACTCCGGATTCTCTCAGTGTTCAAGTCAAGGCAATTTAACTCCAGGACAAAACAGCATCCAAATAACCCGGGGGCAACAGCAGGCTAAAACCGGGCTGACCACTGAAGGGAGGTAATGTAATGCAGAAGGGGGGAAAGCCCGGAATAAAAATGTTGAACTCAATTTTAGTGCAGGATGGGGTGTCGGGGGGAACTCTGGATTAAAAAGAAGGTTGAATTTGATTTTAGTGCAGAATTGCTTAGAGGACACTGCGGTGAACATGGATTAAAAAGAGAGTGCAGAAAGGGCCTCAGTGTCCTGGAGGTGGGGTGGGGGTGAAAACACAGCAAAGCTTCTTGTTCCATCCTGCTCCAAATTCCAAGCTGAGAGTCTAGCTGTACGAGAGAGATGCTGAAAATGTCAGTCTGGGGGCTTCCTTCCAGCCAGTTAATAATCTTTACTGGAAGGCAAGGAAGGAGAGGCTAGCTACAGCCATTTGAAGCATCAGAATGGTCCTGCCCCTTCCGGGCTACAAAACCAATGTATGACCAATAGGAGGATCTTCATTGTATGGCCAATCCCCAAGTGGGAACCGTAAACCTAGGGCCCTGCTGTGAGGGGGAGTGATGGGCAAACGGGCCCTAAAATTATGCCTGAAAATGTAACATAGCAACAAACAGACCTAAAAGTGGTAAGAATGGATCAGATTTGGTTTGAATTATTCAGACTCTCCCCACCACCGCCCCACAAAGATGCTTTATACTGAATCATTAGTCCATCAGGACCAGACTGTCTACTCAGACTGGCAGCAACTCTGAGGTCCTTCTCATCACCTACTGCCTGGTCTTTTTAACTAGAGATGCCTGGAATTTAACCAGGGACCCTCTGCATGCCAAGCAGATGTTCTGCCACTGAGCCACGGTCCCTCTCCCATTATCAAGAAAGGGGTTTTTGTTTCCAAACTGGAATTACATCTCATCAGAGCTCAGTTTAGGAAGCCGTTTCAGCCTCAGAATATGTGACATTACAGAACAGATTGCTTTTGAGCATGTGCGGAGTACCTTTTCCCACCACCATCACAACCTGCCCTCTCCCCAGTATCTGGGGGTAGTGTGTTTCCAGGACAGAGCACATGACTGCCATTTCATTCCGGGGTGGGGGGTGGGGGATGGCTGGCAGTTCCAGCAACGCTTGCAATTTCTGTTTTGTGAAGTTCTGTGTGCTCAGAATATACTTACGGGATGCAGGGCATATTGAATGGTGAGGTCATTGTATGCTGAAGGAGTAAAAGGGACCAGATTTTGCTGCTGAGCACTCATGGTAAATAAGGACTAGGAGAAAGAAAGAAAAAACAAACGAGCCCTGTAGAGTAGCTGATCTCGGACAAAACACATCACACTTAAGGCTAAGTTCAAAGCCTCAGGCTAGTCCGACGGCCATTTTGTGCTGGCGCTTATCCAACCCATGAACTCTGCACTGTGGGCCAGTTGTACCTAAGTACCTGTCTTTTAATCTATTTAATTTGAAATTTTATATCCCGCTTTGTCATCCTGAAAACAGGGGACCTACAGGCGAAAGCATGAAAACATACCAAACAAGCAAATAAAGTCAAAAACCACCAAGAGACATAAATCAACATACCAACAGCCCGCCATACCCTGATCCACACGTGAAACCAACAGCCTATCATACCCTAATCCACATGCTAAACTAATACCTTAATCCACATGTGAAAAGAATACCCTAATCCACACATGAAACGAATACACTAATCCACACGCAAAACTAATCATGTGTCGTCCTTAACTCCTCTGGTAGCCAGTTTGGTGGAATGGTTAAGTGCGCGGACTCTAACCTGGGAGAACCGGGTTTGATTCCCCACTCCTCCACTTGCACCTGGCTGGATGACCTTGGGCAAGCCATAGTTCTGATAAGAGTTGTTCTTGAAAAAAGAGCAGTTTCTGTCAAGAGCTCTCTCAGCCCCACCTACCTCACAGGGTGTCTGTTGTGGGGAGGGGAAGGGAAAGGAGATTGTAAGCCACTCTGAGACTCCCTTGGGTAGTGAAGGGTGGGGTATTAATCCAATCTCTTCTTCTTCTTCTTCTTCTTCTTCTTCTTCTTCTTCTTCTTCTTCTTCTTCTTCTTCTTCTTCTTCTGGTTTTTGGCCTGAAAACACCTTCTGGTGATTATGGGGGAAATGGCACCCATGGAAGGATGAGGCAAGGAAAGTGCAGAGAAATTTCTATGTGCCATTGAGAATGCCTCAGCATATGTGGCAATAACAAGAGCTCTAAGGAGAACTGTCTCTGTGTGGAAGCACCTCATCTTGCCAAACCCGTGGGCTGCAGCAGGTACATATCACGCAGGTTCTGTACCACCCACAGTAGGATCAAGCACTGAGTGATGCTGCATCCCCACCCATCCCCTTTTAAAGAGATACACCATGGGCTCTTCGGCACTTTCATTTTAGTCTCTTGGGTGCCCCTACTGCTTTATTTTTCATCTTATTTTCTACAAGTGTTTTGCGCCCTCTAATGGCCACTTTGATATTACACTGTTGTGATTTCAGCATATCTCCCTGAAGTTTTAAAGTCCAGGGAAATATGCCGGAGATACAGCGATGTGAAATCGAAGCAACAAGTAGAGGGAGCAAACCACATGCAGAAAAGAAAAAAAAATCCCAAAGCAATGGAAATGAGAGTGCAGAAGATCCCCATGTGGTTTGGATTCTTCTCTGATTTTCTAACAGAGCAGATTGGCAGCTTTGGATAATGTGAATGGAGCTTGGTTGTCAAATATTTCATTACTCAGCAAGCACGCACACACAGAGAGACAACACACCTCCCATCTTACCTCATAGCCGCTGATGGTGATTTTAATGGACACATCTAGAGGCTGGTTGGTCACTCCGGCTACCGATTTCAACAACGACATAAGAAGCAGTGGGAACCATATAATACAGATCAGCACAAAGATAATGACACCCCCCATCCCATACTTCACAATCAGTTTCTTCTTCTGGCCAGGAGGCTGGGGATATTTCTGCAAAACAGGAAATGGGAAACAACCGAGATGGGTGTAGACTCTGTGATCAAACTGAACCTCCCCCCCAAAAAAAAAAAATTCTGCACTTGGTGGATTTAAACTCAGCACTAAGGGAAAAAAATGGAATTCTTCATAGCCCAGACATCTGCTGAATTAACACATGACCCATTCGTTTTTATTATATGCATGGGGATCTGAAATAATTTCCCACTGTTTATTTAATACATAGCATCTAACATTGGCCCAGGCTGGCCCGATTTCATCAGATCTCAGAAGCTAAGCAGGGTCGGCCCTGGTTCATACTTGGATGGGAGACCACCAAGGAAGTCCAAGGTTCCTACACAGAGGCAGGGAAAGGCAAACCACCTCTTTTTATTTCTTGCCTCGAACATTGTACAGGATCACCACAAGTCAGCTGCGACTTGACAACACTTTTCATCACCTCCACTAGTTCTCACTTTGATCAGCACACTTAATTTAAAGTGAGAAAATAAGGTTGCGCTTACTTCTAACTGTTGTTCATCTGAGTGTTCTTATGTGCAGGTACACATCGGGACTGCGAGTGCACAGGCCAGCCACAGAAAAGATTTCCAAAGCTTTCTAGTAGACTAGGAGCGCCCCTCCTCCCTCTGGCGCATTCCCACCAAAACGATCACATGTCCAGAAGAAGGGGCGCTACTCCCTCAGTTCTCTCTATGTCACTGCAGGAGACCCCAAGATACTAACTGCTGGCAGGTGAATCCAGGCAGAAACTCATGGATTTCAATAGGTAACTATATAGCTAATGACTGCGTCTTATTGTGGCTGAATGTCACGGCCTCTAGAGCCTGGTTACTGAGTTCTCTGGGTTTGGACTCCATCACCCGGTAAGGAAAGTCACTCACTTTCTCAGATTCTCTCCAACATTTCATGATGAAAATATTGGCATAGATATCTTCCACGCAGATCCAGCTAGACAGGCTGAGAGTTGTGTCTGTCCAAACCCAATCCATGGCAGCCCTCAGCTCTGTCAAGAAAGGTATCAGGCGGAATCTATCCCCAGGAGGAAAAAAAAGAACACGGGTCAATGGTAGGGGGTCGGTATTTTGCTTTAACTACCCAAGGAGGCAACTGTGGCAAGTCAGTACTCAGGAAGTGACTTTTGCTTTCTACAAACACTCTAGTATGGTTACAGAATGATAACAGATTCTCATAGGTCCTGGTCACACAAGCGGGACAATCCGTTGGAGAAGGGAGGCATATTAGATGCGGAGCTAAAAGAAGCATGGGAGCATGATCTTACGCTCCCCCCCAACTCCGTCCTCCCTCCGTCGGCACCCGAAGGCTGGAGTCCTAGCGAGGCAACTCGGTGGTGCATGCGCGGGTTGCGGACGGCTGCAGGATGCAACAGGCTGCTGGCGCGTCCGCAATCCCACACCCACCATTGATGTGGATCTTCCAGTAGGTACTCCATTTTGCCTAGTACCTTTTCGATACGCGTTTTCGGCTGGGTGGGGTGGGTTAGGGGCGGGTGCACGACGCTTGCCAGATGTTGCGGTATGATCGCGCCCACTTGATGCATCCCCGATCCATCCCTCTCACGTGGCAAATCCTCCCGTGTGACCGGGGCCATATTTTGAGGCCCTCTCCATACTACTAATTTATATCTGCTCATAGCATGACAAAAAGTACCTTGGGAATTGTAGTTTGGTGCTGAGAATTCTCTGTTCTTACTCCCATAAGAACACAAGAAAAATTCTGCTGGATCAGACCAGTGGTCCATCTAGGTCAGCATCCTGTCTCACACAGTGGCCAACCAGTTCTTCTGGATGGCCAACAACAGGGCACAGAGACTGAGACCTGTGGCCATCACTACATCCTCTGGCAGCAAATTCCAAATTTTAATCATTCTCTGTGTAAAGAAGTATTTCCTTTTGTCTGTCCTGAACCTATTGCCCATCAGCTCCATTGCACGCCTAGTCCAGCATTCTGTTTCACGGAGTGGCCAATGAGTTCCTCTGGAGAGCCAACAGTAGGGGATAGAGGCCCTGATGTTGCCTCCTGGCTCTGGGATTCAGAGGTTTGGTGCCTCTGAATGTGGAGGTTCCCCTCAGTCCTCATGGCTAGTAGCCCTTGATACACCTATCCTCCATGAATCTATCTAATCCCCTTTTAAAGCTGTTTATTCCTGTGGCCATCACTACATCCTTTGGCAGCAGATTCCACATTTTAATTACTCTCTGTGTAAAGAACTATGGCCCCGGTCACACAGGAGGATTTGCCCCGCAAAACGGCCGGGTTGAGGGCACATCAAACGGGCGCGATCATACAGCAACATCTGGGAAGCGTAGCACACCTGTCACCAACCCGTACTGTCGGCCCAAAGAAGCAGATCTAAAAAGTACCAGCAAAAGGGTAGTAGCAACTGGAAAATGCAGGTCGCAGGCAAGCATCGAATCACGGAAGCGGAGTTCATCCGGAGCATCTGGCACGCGCAAGTGTCCCATCACACCAGATGTGTTTCTTCCAAGCCTCCAAAGTATGCAAAGCAATGTAAGAGTGTGCATGCGCAAGACCCTCTGATGCGCTTCAACGTCGCCATGTGATCGCTGGCTATCAGTGTCTGCGCAGCATCTCGGGGACCCGTCTGATCACGCTACCGCGCATCTTTTTGCTCCGGCTCTAATTTGCCTCCCTTCAGCGGCGCAGTATCCCGCTCGTGTGACCGGGGCCTATCTATGATATGTGAAGACAATCTATCAATGGAGCTTACTCCCAGGAAAGTGCTCTTAGGGCTGCCCTTTAAGTGACCGGTTCTCTTTTTAACAGGAGAGGTCTCGTGAGATTGCCCTGCTTCCGCCACGGGCCACCGACATATGTTACAAAAGTGCTGTTAACTTATCTTTCTGGTTCTCCCAGAAGCAATGAACAGAATGACTTGACATTCAGGAAGATAACACTATCTTCGTGCATGGAGAAATCAAGTCAATCAATCAATAAATTCTTTTAGGCTTTTATTTAAAACACACGTAACACAGAGCTTACCCTTGGAACAGAAAGAGGTTTATGCAGTTGTATCTCTTGGTCAGAAAGTTGCCCAAAACCCGTTTCGGGTAACCACATTTGATCTGAAACGCTGACAGGCCAAAATAGACACACTTGACCAAGTACCACAGCTGGGCCACTGGGTTCCTGTTAAACCTCCTGCAAGGGAACAGAAAAAAAACACCTCCGTTTCCCTCTTGAGCAACAGAAGACTCGATCAGGCCTAGACAACTGCTTCATTATTCATTTACTTATTTATTGAACTAGATTTTTAGGCTGCCCTTCCCTGCAAGCAGGGCTCAGGGCGGCTAACAACAGAAAAGGTATGTAATGAATAATTAATACTTAAAAACCAACAATAAATGCACAATACATACTACACCAGTAATACCCCAGTGCTGGAAAAAATGGGCAACCCATGAAGATGTTGACGTGCCAGCAAACAAGGAGGGAGAAAAGATAAGGGCTTTGCTTGGCCTGATATAGTTGGGAGTAAGCCAAGCCCCAGCACAGCTGCCAGCCATTCAAGGGCTTGCCTTGCTGCACAGCACCCAGGAGGCAACAGCTGGCAGGATCAAGCCCATTGCTTCCCCCATGCCACCTCCTCCGGTGGCACTCCCAGCACCTCAGGGGCTTGCCTTGGATTCTTGAACACTGAGAAAAATGGACTGGTGTTCCCTCGTTCTGTACAGGTGCCAGGGGTTGCTTACTACCATCACCACGACCACCACCTCCTGGTTAGTTGTAAACTTTGTTAGAGTTAGGTCCTCATCCAGCGAGGCAAGACTCCTCTCCAAAGGTCAGTTCTCATGCCATTCTTGGGACTTTGGGGGAGAACTAATTGCAGCCCTCTGCCCTAAAGAAACAGCCGAGACAGTGGCTTTTCTGAGAAGGGATCGATTATCTGACCCCAGCAGCTAGATTAGAAATGGTTTAGAAACCATGTGCGCACCACCCATATATTCATTCAGACAGGAATATGGGCATAAGGCCACTGGCCGGATGGGGGAAAGATCTACAAGTGCTCATTATGGCATGATTTGTACTTGTCAATACCTTGAGACACTTGCGCAGCCCACACCTGGGCCTGTGTCCTGAATCCGACTGACGTTCCATGTCAGGTTTGCTTAGAACAATAAGGGTCGATCAATGTCTACTGTAAATGGATGCTAATACCTACTACCCCTGTTATTCATTATTTATATAGCAGCACAGCCAAATAAATAAGAGCGGTGCATTTCTAGTTCTTGAGAGCTATTCTCTACGTAGCTACCACCCTGAACGTCTTATTACCCCATCCCTGTTCTTTTCCCATTACCCTCATCCTGACAATCTCTAAAAACACATATGCATAATATTGTACATATGGATTTACTGTTTGCGTGTAATGTGGGACCAAGACACAGCTGACTTATGGGACCCTGTAGGGTTTTCAAGGCAAGAGATGAACAGAGGTGGTTTGCCATGGCCTTCTTCTGCATAGCAAGACCCTAGACTTCCTTGGTGGTCTCCCATCATAATACTAACCAGGGCTGACCCTGCTTAGCTTCTGAGATCTGACAAGACTGGGCTAGGTCAGGGCATGGATTTACCACATGTCTGTAATTTTCCAGAGTCGCATCATTTACTCTGGCTACAGAATCGGAGTGTCTTCATTGCACATAGTCATGCATGTATGCATTGTGCAAGACTTTGTCCCATTGTACATGTACATGAGTTGCAATCCAAGACCTTTTCTTTCCAGCCAAGCCACCTGCCAACCATCGTGATCAAGTGCGAAAGTAAACACGGTGTCTTTTCAAGGGGGGGTTAAAACGGATGACATCAACAGCACCTCCCATTTCTTTCCATGGCCTGGTCTATTGGATCATTAACACGAGATTGTACCCAGACCCCCTCAACTCAAACTGGACACAGTGGTACCTTCCTGTCACTCCAGGCAAGATGAAGAACATCCAGAAGTGGATGCCGAAGACGAGGACCACCTGGAAAACGCACTTCCCGAACATGTTCTTCCTCAGATAGATTGCCCGATCGACAATCATTGCGGCAAACTGCATCAGAAGCATCACGAGGAAAGCTTCGGGGACTTGGTCTTCAGAGAGGGATTCTGTGATGTCAGCGGCAGCCGAGTGTCTCTGAAAGAATGGAAAAGCACTTGTTTCTGAAACAGAGGGATGGAAGAAGCAGCCCTGAGTTGGGGAGGGGCCATAGATCAGTGGCTGAGCATCTGGGACCCAGGGTCAATCCCCAGGATGGGCAGCAGGTGATGTGGGAGACCTCTGCCTGAGTTCCTGGAGAGCCACTACCAGTCTGAGTGGACAATACTGACCTTGATGGACCAATGGTCTGATTCAGTAGAAGGCTGCTTCATGTGAGTTTCGGAGGGAAGTCAAGTAGGCACATCCATGCAGTATAGCAACTTAGTTGTTATGACTCCTCTCCCCCGAGAACGCTGGGACTCGTAGTTTCGTGAGGGTACTGAGGATCGTCTTTTACTACCTGCTCTGCTCCGCCCCTTCAGCTCTTGGAAACAGGACTGCCAACCTCCAGGTGGGCCCTGGAGATCTCCCAGAATTACAACTGATTTCTGTTCTCTCTAAGCTGAGTTAGAGCTAGCTCAGAGTTTTTTAGCCTCCGGCTCACACATTTTTGTCTTCGCTCAGGAAAGAGGGCTCCAGAGCAAGCTAATTTATTCAGCAGCCATATCGCTTGCTCACAACTTTAATGCCGGTAGCTCACAAAGTAGAATTTTTGCATAATAGGCCACACCGAACAGCAGAAACTCATTAGCATATTAGGACACCCCCCTGACAGCACAGCTCATTAGCATATTAGGCCACACCCCCATGTTGCCAGAAGTGTGGTCATCCAGCCACACCCACCTTTTTCTTCTTATTCTGTTGACCTTGTTTGTTGTCAAAACCCAGGGCTTATTTTGTGGCAGGAACTCCTTTGCATGTTAGGCCACACACCCCTCATGTAGCCAGTCCTAATGATTCTCTGCTGTTTTGTGTGGGCTGTTATGCTAATAAGTTCTTGCTGGGTGTGGCCAACTCCAGAGCCAGCCGGAACTCCGTTCCTGTGCATTCCTGCCCAAAAATAGCCCTGGAGTAGAGTAAGACACGTGCAGTGATTCATGTTCCACCTTGCTTCACTCTTAATGCAACGCCTGAAGCAGAATTCATACAGAACCTCTGGAGCACATGAGTTTTACTGTGGGTGAGGTGCCCAAACCAATCACCCAGCACAGCAGATGGGGAGATTGTCTTTTCTCTGCTTGTAAATTGAAAACAGACTGAATGCAATAGGTGGTGGTGGGGAACCCCACAATGTGATCAGAGTCCCGGTGGATCACGTTCTGTTTCATGTGCATCTGCCTAGTAGAGAATCAGACCATTAATCCACCTGGTTTAATATTAGCTCCTCTGCATGGCAAAGGTTCTTCAAGGTCTTGGGAAGAGAAAGTGCTTTTCCCAGAACCTGCTCTTTGAGAATGTTCAACGGGAGATGCCAGGAAATGAACCATGGACCTTTCACATCCAAAGCATGCGTCCAACACTTCTCAACAGCATCCTTTTCCTGGGAGTAAGTCCCACTGAATATAATGGGACTTACCTCCAAGTAGGCCTGCCTCTAATACGGCAGATCTCAAAAGGTAATCAGGGTTGGCCCCGGTTAGTACTTGGCTGGGAGACCACCAAGGAAGTCCAGGGACACTATGCAGATGACGACGACAAACCACCCCCGCCCATCTCTTGCCTTGAAAACTCTACAGGGTTGCAACGCTGGCTGTGACTTGATGCCACTTTTTATCACCAATGTTCCCAAAAATATTGAATACTGCTGCCAATTTTATGACACACCCCATGGGAATAAAATAAACTAGCTTCTGAGTCCTATGACTGAGGCAAATTTTAACTAAAGCAATGCAACATTTCATGTTTGAAAACTAGATTGTTTTTAAAATGTAGGTTTATTTGCCTTATTCAAAACATTTCTATTCCATTTTCAGATCTGGCTGTATTTCTTTTTTTTTGCTTAGCCAAGATTTTGCTTAAATTCCTTGCTTTCAAAGGAATTGTGCTTCGAACTTCCTTATAGTCTAAATTTTTATTAACTCTAGTCCACCTAGGATTCCTTTGGAGAAAGGGAGGAAAATGTTTTGAATAAATAAAAATAAACTTAAAACATGTCAAGAAATAACAAGATAAATGTGGTAATACGCAAAATGATTTCCCCACCACCACTGTCAACTCCTACACATCTAGGGTTACCAAACTGCATGTCCCAGGCATTACTGAACCCCGGGAGACTTTCATACATGCATATACTTACACCAAAAGCCCAGTAGCCAAAGATGACAATAATAAAATTGATCACATCTGCTAGGAACATGAGAGCATAAACATCACAGACTGCACTGTACTCTGGGTAGATTATGCCGTGGAAGAATTGTCTGATCGGCCGGTAAACCTTGAGAACACTGGGAGTAAAAAATGAACCAAAATTAGCCAAATTGCAAAGGAGAGTCACATGCCTCAAACAGATATCTCATATGCCTAATGCTTCAGGAGAACACATTCAGCACACTTGGTGTTGCTAGCAAACACCTGCAGTGTAGGCCTCTCATTTACCTACCCAAGGTGGGGAATTACCCGCTCCAGTTTCCCATCCCAAAGATACTGAGGAGAGGGATGGAAATGGCCTCCAAACCGTGACACTCTAGGAATTTCCTCTAGTTTCTACAGTAAAGACTATAGAGACTGGGGGAGGAAGCATACAGCATCATCCGGAAATGACATCACATCATCCCGAAACTCAGGCTTCACCGTCCTTAAAATCTCTAGGCATGTGCCAAAGCAGTGTTGCAAGTGCATTCGTATGTGGAGTCACTCCAATCTGTTCAAACCTCTTGATTCCAAAGGGCTTAGGCTGGAATAACTCTGCACTGGATTGCAAAGTAGGGATTGCACTCATGAAAGATAAACAAACATTTCAACAAGTTCCAGATAGTCAAAGAAAGTTTGAAAACAAAAGCCATGTAACACTTTGTGAACTACACAAAGGAAGTGCAACTGTGCAGGGCAGTAACACTGCATCAGCCCACCTTCTGAACAGACCCAACGGGCTGAGTTTCACCACTCAGCAACATTTGATGCTCCCCTCCAACCTAAGGAGAATCCCTCCAACTTATGCGGCTCTTCCTCTGGCCCAAGAGCCACTGTATTTGGAAGAAGACCCTTCAGACTGGAGGAAGGCTTTAACCTTTGCTGAGAAAAAGGAGCTGGATGCTGGCTGCCAAAAGCTTATGGCACTGATAGTGAGGGATAAACATGTTCTGAACAAATAAAAATATACTCGCATTTACATTTTGATCGCCAGCTTTTTTGCTTTCTGCAGTGGCAGTTTTCTGCTCTTCTTGGCTGAGCCTTCCGTATCAGCAGGGCTCATTTTTAAAAGGCTCCATTTCTTCTTGGCTTCTTTCGGAGATCCATCTGACCAAGAGAAAGCACACACCTCTCAATCTGAGAAATGTTCATTTTCCTTCATATCGACGAATTTTTACAGTTTAGGACATTAGGCTGCCCGCCTCTCATCGAAAAATACCCGAAGCAGCATACAATCAAATAATTTTTTTAAAAACCACAATCATTAAAACAGTCCACAGACGTGATAACACAGGGGTGTCAAATATGCAGCCCAGGGGCCAGATCAGGGCCACGGAGGACTTCTATCAGGCCCGCAGTGGAACCGGCTGTCTTCTGCTTCTTCTTCCAGTTCTGCTGCTGCTGCTGCATCATCGTAGGTTTGCAGCTTACAGATACACACCTGAACAGCACACTCAAGATTGCAACAGCACAGACATTTGGATGCAATAATTCAGAGCAAGAGGGGTCAGTTATCAGACACTGTTAAATAAACAAAATATTGCAAGAGTGCTAATGTTTTAAGCATGTTCGTATTTGTTTTGTGTTTGTGTCCTCTATAAAGTTTATAACTCCGCTACCTGGCATTACATTTTATGACACACGTGGCCCGGCCCAACAAGGTCTCATTTATATCAGATCCGGCCCTCATAACAAATGAGTTCGACACCCCTGTGATAACAGGAACTCATTAAAAAGCGAAGCGCAGCAATTAGCATAATATGGTGCTATGGTGGGGGGGGAGCCTCTGTAGCTTTCCACCAGCTCTTGTGGGGGTCCACCTGCTGAATGCACAGCTCTCTATAAGCTATCAGCTCGAACATTCTGTTTATAACCATTGAGATGGATTTTCGTTGGTTGACTAACATATTACAAAAACCTTGCATCCTCTCATATAGTAGCCCTGAGAACTTTTGATCAGATGTGTTGGGGCGGCCCATTCTGAGAAGTTAATTCCCAGGTGCCTGCAGGCCCAATTCAGATTGGGATCACAGTAGGGACCCCCCAGCCTACTGGTTATGGACTTGAAAGGGGGACAGAAACTGTGCCAAATCATGGCTTGAACTAGGCATAGTGTAGAACAAAAGCCATTGGTTTGCACTTCCAAATATACAGGCAAATCCACGGCTACTCTCATTTTCTGTCTGCTCAGCACTCCAGGTACAATGCCACCTGGAAGTTAATCAGTGGCTATTAACAGCTATAATAGTGGCTAGAACACCACCAGTTGAGACACAGTATCAAAGCAAAACAAATCAAAGCATGTCAGCCCACCTCAAACCCTGTTTCCTTATTTGGTTTTGCTAGCTGATCACGAACCATAGTTTGTAAATTCAGACAACAGTCTCAGTCTTAGTTAATCTTCCATGATTTGGCATGATGTCTGAAGCGTACAAGCACCTCTGATACCTTTCCGTTATCTGCTGCTCATCATCTATTGCGCACTGCAATATTTAACTCTCTGCTCTTCACAGCAACAGCACAGTGGTCAAAAGCATAGGCCTACCTTCATTATCCTTCTTGGCATTTCTTTTGAAGATGGCCCTGGGAGGACTCAGAAGTCTACAAGGCCGCTGGGCTCCTAATCCAGGCTGAGGTTCCTTTGGGTGGTCTCTGCTTTCCTTCTTCTTCTGCCTCCTTGTGCAGTTCTTTTTCTTGGAGCCTGAGGTCTTGATGTTACTGGAATCCCAAAGCCCGTGGCACTATAGAAAATTATACACTGAAATTTGTTGTGCCAATGTAAAGCACAAGAACCAAAAACACTTTGTAAAAATGAGAGATCATGAGTTGGACCTAATAATGCATGACTGAAATCTTTCCTGCAATCCCCTCCCTGGGGAAAGTTTATTCCCAGGATCACACAACACACACGGACTAATAACGGCATGCAATGGGGAGCAGGAAAAGGAGGCAAAATCCTCTCTCCTTCCTCTTCTGTCAACAAAACTGCACAGACAAAGAGCAATGTGTCCCCTTTCCACACACCCCACAGCAACCTCTCAACCAGGGCAGCCAGCCCAGCAACCATCAGGAGATCAGGGCGATGGGGACATGGGGGGGCAGCCATTGGTGATGGTGTGATGTCACTTCCAGGGAAAACTCAGAAGTGATATCACACCTCTCTAGGAATCGCCAGAAACTCCCCAAAGTTCCCACTTCCAAATCTCCAGGAATTTTCCAACCCAAGAACTGGCAATCCTACTGAATGGGATGGAAAACTTCCTGGAACATGGAGTTCTGGTGACTAACAAAGCACAGGAAATACCTTCTTCCTAGGGTTCCCCACACTGCTTCAGCAAACACCAGTGTGTGTGTGGGGGGGGGTGTCTGGAGAGGGGCAGAGTTTGAGGCGGATGTGATATCGCTTTGAGGTGACTTTCTAGGCTGCCTCCCCTGGTCTCTAGTCTAAGGGAAATTCCTGAGGGATCATTATGAGGGGGCTGTTTTTTCTCTCACTCCCCAGTTCCTTGGGGGCCGGAAACTGGCACTGGGCGCAGGTAAATCCTCACCCCGGATGGGTAAATGGGAGGCCTACCAGGAGCATCCCAGGAACAACTGAACACATGAAGCTGCCTTATACTGAATCAGACTTTTGGTCCATCAAAATCGGTATTGTCTACTCAGACTGGCAGCAGCTCTCTGGGTTCTCAGGTGGAGAGCGCAGTACCCTCAGAGCACAACCTTGAGAACACCTCAGGTCTTCCACATCATCTACTGCTTGGTCCTTTTAACTGGAGATGCTGGGGATTAAACCTGGGACCTTCTGCATGCCAAGCAGATGCTCTATCACAGAACCACGGCTTTTGGGGGTGGGGCATGAGGAAAAAGATATCAGCAACACCAGTGTAAAAACTACACAGATCAGGAAGATCCCTAGACTGTCACTGGTCACATCGGAAGTAACATCGGCCCTTAGAAGACATCCCCCCGCCCCCGTCTCCCATCCCCAGTTGAGCTGTGGGAATGAAGACTGTGGGGACTGTGGGGATGAGGATGCACCAGTGGGATTTCGCCTGCCAATAGGGAGCAAAAACCAAGCCTAAGCCAACCTCTCCCCCATCCTGTTTTGCTATTTTACTTACAATTGGAATTACAGGAGGATTTAATTAGAGCATGCTCTAAGGCTGCTCTGAAAAATAGATAGCATTCCCTTTGAGGATGCAGAACAGCTTGCCGTACCTTCAAGTTATACCTGTGGAAGAACAAAGCCAGTAGCTGCACCAGATCAAAGAGCACGTAGCCATCCTTCTTCTCAATCCCAGCAATATTTGGCAAAACAAACGGCACTTCTGCATTGATAGCGCAATACACCTTAGTGGCCCAAGGAAAGAACCCAAACTGGAAGAAGTATTTGATGATAATATTTACCTGATAAGGGAAAGGAAAAATCTAATTATTCAGAAGCAAATTAGTTTGTGGCATGGGGCTTTTTCTCTTCTGTCTATAGGGTTCCCATTTGAATAGAGTTTTTCCTCCTCTATGTGTAGGATTTCCATTGCCCGCTTATGGTGGGAGACGATCCAGACAATTGCAGCCCTTGCCCATCGACGCTCAGCTGGTCAGCAACTGGGATAATATTACCATAGAGTTTCTGGGGATTGCTAGAGCTACCCTTGTCACTTCCAGGTCAGGGCGAGGCTGAGAATAATGTGACTGGCCCAAGGTCACCCAGCAAGCTTCCGTGACGTGAGTAGTAATTTGAACCTGGGTTTCCCAGATCCTAACACTTTAAGCACTACACCACAGTGGTTCTCGTGATGGAACAGCGAGTTGGAATGTGATTTTTTTTTTTTACTGGCATGATTATATACACAAAACTAAATGCAAGAAATTTTTCACTGCCTGCGTTTCTTTACTGGCCATTGAATACAAAGTTTGTGTCGAGTGGCACCTTTAAGGCCAAACTTTGTTCTGCTGCTTCAGACCAACATGGCTACCCACCCGAATCTATTTTCTGGCCATTATTATCATTCCTTTTGTTTCATGATTATTAATTAAAATAATATTGTCATACAGAGGAGAGACCCTGACCTGGATAACCCAAGGATAGTCTGACCTCGTCACATCTCAGAAGCTACACAGGGCCTACGTGGAGGCAGGCGATGGCAAACCACCTCCGAATGTCTCTTGCCTTGAAAACCCTACGGGATTGCCATAAGTCCACTGTGACTTGATGGCAAAATAAAAGGGGTGCGTGTGTGTTAAAAAATTATCCGCCCCAGGCACCAAATAGGCTAGGTACACCACTATCCTTAAGGCAGAGAAAAGCAGGGTATAAGAGTCAGTTCGGTGTAGTGGTTAAGTGCGCAGACTCTAATCTGGGAGAACCGGGTTTGATTCCCCACTCCTCCACTTGCACCTGCTGATGTGACCTTGGGTCAGTCACAAGCTCTGGCACAGCTGTTCCTGAAAGAGCAGTTTGTGTTAGCATTCCCTCAGCCCCACCTACCTCACAGGGTGTCTGTTGTGGGGAGGGGAAGGGAAAGGAGTTTGTAAGCCGCTCTGAGAATGGTATAAATCCAATCTCTTCTCTTCTTCTTCTACAAACATCTATTCTTCATGGGCACCACACTGGTGATTCCTGATCCATGGAATACCCACCTCCGTGTAAACAATCGCTGTCATCCAGAAGAATTTTGTAGGCCTTGGGATGGACACCATGGCCCACAAGAATATCAGGACGGGCAGGATCAAAGTGAGGACAGAAGCAGAGACCATGTGGTTCAGGATGATCACGGAGTAACACAGCATTTCTGATTTGGACACCATGGCGTTGTACAAGGCAGCTCCCAACTTCAGGGGGCGGGGGAGGCCCTGGTAGAATTTGTCAGATTGCTCCAGTTCACTGTCATAAAAAGTCCTGGATCACATTTTTCAAACGAGAAACATTAATAAGTAAAATGGCATATTCATCAGCTTGCACATTTCCCATCCCTCTCTCAGTCCCCAACCAGCCTCTGGCCTTTGGTATCTTCACAGGCAACAATCAAGTACACATCATCTCTGTGGTTTACCATAGTCCTAGAGCAACCACCCTCTGTAGCCACCCTAGGACCTCTGTTGTTTCTAGACTCTACGGTATACTATAGAGTATATGGTATACCATAGTGTCTGCCCTCCAAAGCTGCCATTTCCTCTGGGGGAACTGATCTATGTAGTCTGGAGATCAGATGTAATTCTGAAAGAATTCCAGGCCTCACCTTGAGGTTGGTAACACTAGCCCCATACCATAGGTTCAGGCTGAGTAATAGTTATGTCAGTTATATTATCCTGCCTTTCCAGTCCCTGGTTATCAAAAGCCAGGCTGATTTTTTTTTAAAAAAGTCTCCCATTGCTTCCAAAAGATACATAGAATCTCGGAGAGACAAAATTCCAGGGTTCAGAATTTACAATCCTGGACATCTCTCTTGGTGATCTGGTTTTGACCTTGGTTCATAGACAATATATGTAAAAAAAGCATTCCCAACCTTAGAAGTCATGTTAGAATACAGAGGTGGAGGCAGTAAGCTGGGCTTCAGGGCTTTCTAAGATCATCAGCACCTTGATTTGATACAGCCTGAGTGCAACAGCAATCCAAAACATAATATTAGTAGATGCATAATAGGAGTAATTCTTGCCTGTTCAGAAGCAGGTGACTGGCAGTCATCGCAGCAGGAACTTTGCTCAGTGGCCTTCCTGCTTCTGTGATTCTGACATGCAGGGAAACTGGAGGTTCTTCTGTCTCTAAAGGCAAATTCTGCACAGAAAGGCCAGCAAAATCTGCACAGGAAGGGGCTGGACAGGTCCCACCAGGGCTCCTTCTTCCACGTTTTCATTTCCAGCAACATCTTCAGTGGCTTCATTCAGTCTCCGGCAGCTAAAAGGCATTAAAAAATAATAATCCCTGTGAACCCACTAAGTCACCAGCAACCTGACGATGAGATGGTTTGAAAGGCAATTTTCCAGCTTCAAGACAACCAGTCTATACCTGAGAACTATCACCCCTCAATATGGAATACAAGAGAAGTGGGAACTTTTCCCCTCATGTGGCGGAATGGCCGGTTCCAGCCTGCAGGCCCTGTTCCACCCTGCCCTCCACACTTTTCCCACACCTGGAGAGGTTTTTCTTTTTCTCTCAGGTAACCAGCTACCACCACCTGACCTTTGTAAGGAATTGCCCACCAGGAGGGTCAAGACTCCCAGCTTCCCTTCCAAGTTCTGAGCCCTTGCCTCTGTGTCTCCTGCTGCCCAGTACCTGGTCACCACGGGGACTGTTTACTGCCTTGTATGCCCATGGAGAAACACTTGCCAACTGCTGGCCTTCCCCCAGCACTCCTTTTAAAATAGTGTGTCCAAGACATTGAAGGTCTATGTGGTACAGAGAACCATTACCAGCATCAAAAGTTATAAAGTATTTATTAAAGAGAAAATGTTCACAAGCATACTTTTAGCACAGCACCAGATTAAGCAAGGGATTCAAAAGAAATGGGTAAAACACAATTCCTCTGTCCCTCTCCCTATATGTGTCCTATCAAATGTTAAAATATAGGACAGGCTCCTTAGCTTAGGATGTTATAGATCTTTACAGAGCTTCCTTACCTTGCAGCTTCCCCCAGCTCTTCAGGCCAGCACATGGTTAATGGCCTCCTTCTCCAGACCTCATTTAAGAGTTGTGTCTGCTCTTATTGATTCTGCACAAAGAGACCTCTCTCCTTGCTTCCAGGAATTTTATCATCTCTCTTTTTCCACCCACTGACCAGGTCAGGCCAGGTCAAAGAGGCTTTTTCTGGAGATCTCCAGTTCCTTCCTTCCGGAAGTCTCTCTAGTCTCACTGGACCAGGAAAGATCACAGCAAGAGCAGGGGAAGGCAGGTAGTTAATACTCACTCCAGGTATGCTGGTGATATTTGACTCTCCTCCCCAGGCATGCATTCAGGTAGCTTGACCTGGCTCTCATCCTCTGATAGTGTTTGAATTTTACTTTCTTCATAATCTGGCTGACTTTTCTCAGGGTTGTAATACCAAAGAACACCATCTGCTGAGGCCTTCTTTCCCTTAAAAGAAAACCCAGTGAATTTAGGATGAGGGAAAGCTGATTTTAATAAACAAATTACATTGTACTCTTTGGGGCATCCTGAATCCTTTCAAGAAATTGGTGGTGCAAAGTGTATTCAAACTAGGGTTTTCAGGGCAAGAGACATTCAGAGGTGCCTCTGCATAGCAATCTTGGACTTCCTTGGTGGTCTCCCATCCAAATACTAACCACAGCTGACTCTGCTTAGCTTCCAGGGTCTGATGGGATCAGGCTAGCCTTGGTCACCCAGGTCAGGATTATAAGAAATGAGGGCTCTTAAAACAGAGAAGCTAGCTGCATGCTTTCACAAATCACAAAGCAAGCTAACATGAACTCCCATACCTGGCTACAGTCTTGTACTTGGTGGTAGCTTTTTTTAAAAAAAATGAAAGCAAAGACCCTTAGAAGTCTAAATTTCATACCACATTTTGTGTTTGCATGGAATCAAGGAATGCAAAGCCGACTCCAGGTTCTGGAGGGCCCCAGGCAAAGTGACTTCCAGTGGGCCTTCCTTGTTCACAGACACACATACACTACTTCTCTCCCAGAGGAGGGAACAAAACGCGACTCCTTCACAAGACTTTCAAGTCCCATTGGTACTGGCAGGGCTTTGAAAAAGCATAAAGGAGCTTCATTCCACTCCTGTTCCCTGGCTACCCTCCTAGCAGGGAACGGGGGAGTACTTTAGATGCCCCTGAAACATTGCCAAACCATCTGAAATAATCTTCCATTTTCCATGGAATGCATGGAGAGTGAGCTCTTTGTGCTCCTTTATACCTCACTGGCCAGAGTTAGCAGTGGACCTTTCTTGGACTCTGAGGCCCTGGAAGGTGCCTGACCATGCCGACCTCTGATACTGGCACACAGACCTGCTTTCATTCATCATTTATCCACAGACACAGTTTTAAAAGAGAGGATCAATTTCAAGGACTGGAGGATAATCTCCAAAGGAGATTTAGCGTTACTGGCTTTGAAGATTTCAATTTCTTCCGAGGACAGCCCAGCCAGAGTGAGAAAGCTGATAAACTACTTCAGCGGGAGCTTCAGAATATCAGAATCCGCGTCTTGCTCTACCACTGGATGGATCAATTCCTCCTGGCTCTTTTAAACAGGAAACTGTGGACAAAGTAGGGAGATCTTACCATGCTCATCTGTCGCCACAGCATGCACTTTTCGATCCTCATCACGTTTGCTATGTCCAGGGTGTCTTTGCACAAGGCATTCAGCGCTTCTGTGATGTCGTCCAGCAACACTTGGCTAAAGATCCAAATAAACTTAATAATGTTGATTCCTCTTTGCATGATATTTTCTGTTTTTTAAAAAAAGAAAATACAAATAGCTAAGTAAGAATAGTTGACATCCGGCAAAGCTCTTTAGGCACGGGGAAGGGTCTGCAGGACACCTACCTGGGTTCCCCTGTCTTGGGGTCCCCAACCTTCCTGAGCCTGCATTTGGAATTCTGACACAGTGCACAGTGGGGTGGGCACAGTGACAAAATGGCTGCCGCAGAAGGCGGAGCCAGCTGCAAAATGGCTGCTGCAGCTTACCATCAGTCACACAGCAAGACCCTTGTGTTGTGGTGACAGCTGCTGCCAAAGCAACATTTTTTTAAAATCTGCACAGACAATCAAATCTCCAATTGCCAATCAGAAGCCTTGCTGGGCAAAAGCCCCACCTGGCCTTGCCTGCTTTCTATAAACACTTGGCACGTGCAAGAAATGTGTCGGCAGGCACCACAGCACCCATGGGCATCACGATGGGGACTCCTGCCCTATCCTTCCCCCAGCAGCATCTCCTCGAATTACATTAGATGCATTTTTTAAAGTTCTCTTGAATTTGGGGACATCTTGTTTGGCAGTGCAACATTTTCTTCTCGCTCTTTACAGACCCATCCAATTTCCAGTATTTTGTAGATTAAAAACAAGCAAATGCTTACGATACCCTATCCCCACCCCAAGGATGGTTGCTTAAGTCCCAGTTTCAATGCTTATATATGACTGACAGTTGTGTTCAGCCCACCATATTTGTTTCTTTCAGAATAGTCTGCACTGCACTGATTAGGAAGCCAGCAAGGGGTGGAGGGTGCCCTTTCAGTCCCAAATATACTATTTGTTTTATTTAAAATATTTATTAGCTACTTGCCTCCCTTGCAGCATTCAAGGCAGCTTACCATATACATAAAACGTTATAAAAACACAATAAAAACAACAATGATAAAAACCAGTTTTAAAGTCTCAAAAAGGATATTATAGCATTGGAAAAAGTGCAGAGAAGGGCAACTGGAATGATAAAAGGGTTGGAACACCTTCCCTATGAAGAAAGGTTAAAACGCTTGGGGCTCTTCAGCTTGGAGAAACGACGGCTGAGGGGTGACATGATCGAGGTTTATAAGATTGTGAATGGGATTGAGCAAGTTGAGAAAGAAGTACTTTTCTCCCTTTCTCACAATACAAGAACTCATGGGCACTCCATGAAATTGCTGAGCAGTCGGGTTAGAACAGATAAAAGGAAATACTTCTTCACCCAAAGAGTGATTAACACATGGAATTCACTGCCACAGGAGGTGGTGGCAGCTACAAGCATGGACAGTTTCAAGAGGGAATTAGATAAACATATGGAACAGAAGTCCATCAGTGGCTATTAGCCACAGGGTATAGATGGGAACTCTCAGTCTGGGGCAGGTGATGCACTCTGTTCTTGGTGCTGGAGGAGGCAGCAATGGGGGGCTGCTAGTGTCCTGGCCCCACTGCTGGACCTCCTGATAGCATGTGGTATTTTTGGCCGCTGTGTGACAGAATGTTGGACTAGATGGGCCATTGGCCTGATTCAACATTGGCTTCTCTTATGTTCTTATGTTAAAGTCATAAATTTAAAATTCCAATTAGGATTGCCGACAAATAAAAACTAAATCAGCCAAATGCCGTCCTAAATAATACTGTCTTCAACTGCCTCCTGAAGTTGAAGACTTCAAATCATAGAGTTGGAAGAGACCTCCCGGGTTATCTAGTCCAATCCTCTGCACAATGCAGGAAGGAGACAAATGTCCAGCTCGCCAGGTGACTGGGAAGAGAGCCACTCTCTCTCTAATTTCTGACCTCTCTCTCACCACTCTTTCCAGTGAATGGATTGCTGTTTTGACAGCATCCAAAGCACAATTGGATCATCCTGGGAAATGTGCTTGAAATTACATTTATTTCTCTAAGGCATTTTTTTTTAAACTGCCTTTCTCTTGTGAAGGATTCCTGGCAGCTTACAACATCATTCTAAAAAGCAGTAAGTGTAAAATCAGTTCAACCGCACCTGACTCATCCTCTTCAGTAGCTGGCGTCTCCAGATTTTCTTCACTGGATCCCATTTTTTCATTGGCTGTGGAATAGTAGGAGGTAAAACTGAGAATTTTAAGTGGCTAGACCATTCAGAAATGGAGCAATTCAACACTATGAATCCAGTCCTTTCCACTCCTGGACACTGCAGGGAGCTCTGAATTTTGTCACTCAAAATGCAATGAGAAAAGTGCAGGAAGAAGGAAAGATGCAAACAAATTTTTAAAAGTATGTTGTCAAAGGCTTTATCCTCAGAGGTATAACACAGAAAAGATGGAGTACTCTCTATGGGTGATTTCCCACTAAAGCTGCCTTGGAGTTGCGCCGCCGTTTGCCCCGATACTATTAGTCAATTTCACACCGAAGCCGCGGGGCTGCATTTAGACCCGCGGCTTCGCCGATTTCCCCGCAGTTTCGTAATCCGCAAAAAACAGGATTACGAAACTGCGGGGAATCGGGCGAGCCGCGGGTCAAAATGCAGCCCCGCGCTTCGGTGTGAAATTGCCTAATAGTATCGGGCAAACGGCGGCGCAACCCCGAGGCAGCTTTAGTGGGAAATCACCCTATGTCAAGGTGAGATTTTTAAAAGGTTTCTAGCTTTCTATGGCTGGTTCCATATTGGTCACATAATCTTCAATTGCCATGATTTGCTTCCTATTTTCTCACAGGCCATCCATGGAATGCTGTGATCAACCCTGTTCTAAATTCATTATTTTCCTGTCTTTTTAACAACAATTTTGCTTTGTAAGAATGAGGCTCAACAGGCCTTAAGCATAACTAGTTTATTGTCTCAGAACACAGCCAACACCAAACCCAGGAACTTCAGCTGCTTCCCGAAACGACAGGGGCCGAAGAAGCCCAAACAACGCCACCTAAAAGGCACAATAACCTCCTGACATGAATAACAAATGTGTAGCATTTTTTTCTACTTAAAATGCAACTGCAGTTCAAGATTCTCCTATGCACGCAATCAACGTGTGCTTGAGGCGTTCCATGACTGCTGTTCCTTTAATAATTTCTTTCCCTTTCTTCTCCTTCCTGCCTGATTCATTACTTCCTGTTGGGGCTTGCCAAGTTCTGCCTTAGCACTCCCCAGTAAATGTTTGATTATCAGCCCTTTGGGCAGGGGGAGTTGCCAACGCTTAATTGGGAAACTGCTAGAGATTCGGGGGTCGGGGTGGACCCTGGGGAAGGGGAGGGATCTCAGCAAGGTATAATGCCATAGAATTCGCCTTCCAAAGCAGCCATTTTCTCAAGGGGAACTGAGCTCTATAGCTTGGAGGTCAGTTGTGATTCTACAGGCAGGCCACCATACAGGTAGGCCACCATAGGAGGGAGGTGGGAGGGGCTTAGGAGCAGTTTTGAAAACAAAAGGGAATTTCACATTACCGAGATTCTGCCGGATTGAAGCCGTTTCTGATTCGTCTTGAAGTAAACCGGTACAGGGCTGCCATTTCACACATGGCTTTCCCTGACCGGAAAAGAGCCGAATCAGAAGAGGTTTGGCAATTCAGACTGCACTGCTTTGTTTTCGCGCTGTTTCCTGCCGCGCCTTTTTTTAAAAAAACGTTCGCTTTAGAGCGCTATAGCACTATAGTGCTATAAAACAACACTGCAGGCATTCCAATGGGGTTGCTATGTTGCTATATCGCTATACCGTTATAGCGCTCTAAAGCGAACCTTTTAAAAAAAAACGGGGGGAAAGCGTATCGGATCCGGGAGAAGAAACTGACGACTACTTGGAAGCGGTTGACAGGTAAAACGCTTCAGCCCCGTTTCCTGAACGGGACAGAAGCGGTTCTGTGTGAAATTACAAATATATTCCGGTAGGGAACCAGTTCTAAAACGGTTCTGTCTGAAATGCCAGACCAGAAACCATTTGGGAACCGTTCCTCTTCCGGATTATATCATCTGTCTGAAATTCCCCAAAATTCAACAAACCACATCACAGACCTTCCCCTTTTAAATTATTGTTATTTCATAACAGTGTAATAATGAAACAATATAGTAGTAATGACTTGGCTAGCAACAAAATAATAAAACTAAAGCCCTCTTACCTGTCTTAAGTACCTTCAAGAGTACTTAAGTATCCTCCCCTCCCCCTCCCCGCAGAAGAGCTGATCATCAAGCATTTATTCTGGAGTGCCAGAAGACAACCCAGAATCAATCTTGGGCATTTAAAGTATGTTTTATATTGTTTATATCTAATTCTTTTCTTTCGCGAGCCATCTTGAGCATCAGAATAAAAAAGGGATAATGCAGGGAGTATCAGAACCTTTACTGAAGGTCCACGTAGACAAATAATAGAATTTTGCCCATGGGGAATGTGTAGGGTTAACAGCTCTGGTTTTGTGGGTGGAGAGTGGGAAAGATGGGCTTTGGGGAGTGGCGGAACCTCAGTAGAATATAATGCCACATGGTACCCCCTCCAAAGCAGTCATTTTCTCCAGGGAAATGGATCGTGGTCATCCAGAGATTAAATAGTAGGAGATCTCCAGGTGCCACCTGGAGGGTGGCAAGTCTAGACATGTAATATTTTATTAAACACTATGTAGAACCAACTTTTCAATTCTGCTAAAAGCCAAATGCAGAAAAGGAGCAACTGAATAGTTCAAAAAGTTCACAGTGTGGAACCAGCCCATGGAACCTTAGGACACCCCCTCCCCCAGCTGCAGTCTGCAGTGGTACAACCGAGAACACCTGTACCACTTGCTTTCCCACTTATTTCAGGTGTCTACCTACCACTCCCGCTCCCCGCTGTTGGATGTTGCTGTTTCTCCTTCTCTTCTTTTTTCTGTCGGTCCCTGATTTCATCTTGCTCCCTCATCCTTAGAGCTGATTTTGAACTCGTCATCCAGGCTTCATATGCAAGCTGCATAGAGGAAAAGGTCTACTTTTGGGTACTGAACAACAACATTCTTCAGATGGTCCATCAGACTTTCGAGATGTTCTCTGTTTGGATTCTACTTTTACAGGTGATAGCGTAAGGTTTTTGAGAATGCCACACATTCTAACAGTGTTTGCAGAGACACGAGAAAAAGAAACCCGGAAAGGCCAGTGGGAACCAATCAGCATAGCAGTGTTTCAGATATTTTGTTCTATAAATATCACACCTGCAAATGTATAATATGTTAATATTATAGTATTTTGTGCCATGGTCTGGAATATCACTGGAGGTGAAGTATGAATATTTCCTGTTGGAAGAGAAAGGCACTGTCCATCTCAGCCTCCAGGAGAAGTGACAAGAGAGGATAGGCAAACACTGAGTTTTCTTCCTGTTTACTCTTCTGTCACTATCCCCTTTGATATGTAGACTGATAGTTCTCAGGGAAAACAACTTACTTACTTCCGTTCTGCCCTCTCCATCTTTGGCACAATGGATGCAGGATGCCTTTCAGCATCCATATCCATCGAAGGTAGTTAGAATACAGCCTATCACTATATCTAAGCTTTACTATTTAGAATGTAGCTCCTAAAATAAAATGACTGTTATTAGTCTTTAACTGACAAGTGGTTTTGTGTAAGTTTGTAACTCTGCCAGCACACTGAGAGCAAAGAGTTTCTGTTGCATGCAGCCAAGGTGTACTCTGCTTAGTTGAGACGGGTATCTAATCTAATAGCTTAAGCTAAACGCTATATGCTTTTTTAACAATACAAATTCAAATAACAAGTGGGGTTTTTTGTTTTTGTATTAAGAAATGTTCGTAAGTATTCTAATATCCAGTTTTCTATTGTTTCATACGTACACAATGAAAAACATACAATAACATAAACCAATCACAAGATAGAAAGCTCATGAATAACAAGACAGAGGTGTGTATTTACAAAGTCACCAAAGTGAAAAAAGTTCCTTTTTAAAACAATGGTATCAACAAAGATAGAAACCTTGAACCGAACCAATATTTTCAAAAGCTGTGGAACATCCACTAAACGTCAAAATGAGCTTGGCAAGGCTCCACAATATGTCCACATAGTTGTGGCAATCCTTAAACTCTTTAAATTGAACTACTTCTAACGCAGATCCCAGGTAGTCTCAGGCGTTTCAAATCTTCATCAGAGTGTATAGTTCATGCAGTCTTCCTTTGATAATTCTATATCGGCATTTATCATTAACCATCAAAACCATTTTACACCTCTGAGGAGCATCAAAGCTTCAAAAAACAGTGAGGAATAGTGCCAAGCTCTCTAATTAGTTAATTAGTTGGCACAGGATACTGGATTAACTAACCCAGGGGTGTCAAACATAAGGCCCGGGGGTTGAATCCGGCCTGTCCAGGGCTCTTATGCAGCCCACAAGCTACTAGTGCAAGAAAGGGAACAGGAAACTGCTCAGGGAAGGAAGTGGGTGGAGTCACTCCGATTGTGGCTTCAGCAAGGTGGAACAACCTCATCTGCAACAGTCAAGAAGTGTGGAAACGTCTGCCCAGTGTTGCACCGTTGGCTCTCCAGTCCACCCATATGGGTTTTCCTTTGCACCCCCCTCCCAGCCCATGGGGCCTTGCGGTGAGGATACACCAACTCGAAGCTTACCAGCTGTTGTCCTTTATACAGTTTGTATCTTCGGTACCTGGCATTATGTTTTATGGCACACATGGCAAAGTGGCATTTATGTCAGCTCTGGCCCTCATAACAAACGACACCTCTGAACTAACCAGTTACTCCCAACATTTCCCACCTTCCAGGAGAGTCCAAACACAGCACAGCACAAAAACCTACGCCCACGTCATCACCATGAGGCAGTGGACGCTATGCATCTTGCCGTTAGGGCCAATTTAGGCTTTTTAGTCGCAGCCCTAACCTTGGCCCTTTTCCTTCAGGGAGGGGCTGTGGCTCCCTGATAGAGCATCTGCTTTGCACATGCAGAAGGTCCCGCATTCAATCCCTGGCATCCCCAATGAAAAGGACCAGGGAGTGATGTTAAAGAGCTTTGTGTGAATTGCTGCAGTAGACAAGCTGGACCTTGACGGAGCCCTAGTCTGGTTCAGTATACGGCAGTCTTGTGTGTTCTTTTCCATTCTGTGTTCTTCCCTCGTAGTCTGCACTCCATATGGTTTCATCCCTTACAACTGCCCTTAGTTTGAAGGAAAGGTACCTTTTCCAGTGCCCCCTTTTTCACTAGTCCAGATGCGCTTCAGAACACTGAGAGCCAGTGTGGTGTCGTGGTTAAGAGCACTGGATCAGGATCAGAGAGACCCAGGTTTGAATCCCCACTCTGCCATGGAAGCTTGCTGGGCCTAACTTACCTCAAAGGGTTCTTGTGAGGATAAATTGGAGGAGAGGAGAATGATGTCAGCAGCTTTGAATCCTCACTGGAGAGAAGGGAGGGTAAAACTGAAGTAAATAAATAAACAAACCAAACATGGGCTGTACCTGGAATGCTGTTTTCCTCTTAGGAGATTCCTCCTCGCCCTGTTCAGCGCTTCCTTGTTCCTCCTCTTCCTCACTATCTGACTCGAAGAGGTAGTAGCTCCCGCCACGAATCACTGGGAAGCAGACATGGTTGAGAAGCTGAAAGTTTTGGAGGAACTCTCTGCCACATACACAAGGCCATACTACCTTGGTCCACCAAGAATAACAACCATCTTAGGGTTTCTGACTAAACGATTACACCTCAGAGCTCCTGTTCCACCAGGAAACTGTACTAAAAACATGGGGAAGCGATCTGAGAATGAACAAGACAAGATAATCAACGGAATAGGGGGCAGCTAATTGAGATAAAGTCGTAAGACGTCTCCATTTTGGTTGGCCTTTCGGTCTCAGCAAGAAGTGAGGAACGGGTGAGGAAATTTTGGTGACAGGCAGTTCCACATGGTCCATCCCCCCTGCATCAGTTCTGGCCCCCGTACTGCTTTGGTTTATCCCCTGATTTCCACACTCATTTTTGTGCTTTTAGTTTCCACTTCTTTTTTTATTTTGTTTTGTTTTTGGTTTTTCTCCATTTCCCCCCAGTTCTTTTGAGACCACTTTTACCCCCAATCCTTCTCTGATTTTGAGTCAGTTTTTTCCTTGTGCACAATGTTGCTGTTGTTGTTTTTTTGTTCCACCCACTCCCAACCAACTCCAGCCTACTTTTTGATGATTGGACTATCATAGTCAAGCCACTCTCTTCCCCTCTATCCTGAAGACCAGGGTTTAATTTCTTTTTTTTTTTAATGCAGCTAAAATATTGATATAGTGCCAGAGCATTCTAACAATAGCGTTAGCAGGTGCTCTGAATTCATAGCCTTCATTTAAAAAAGAAGAAGTAAGTCTCTAACTCTTCCCTTGAGGAGATATAAGGGAAAAGGCAAATATCCACAAGGGAAGAAGATGGAGTCTTACTTTTTTTAAATGAAAGCTGAGAATTCAAAGAACCTGCTAAGGCTATTTTTACAACACTCCAGTAATACATCATGGGGCCATGGTGGCTCAGAGGTTAAGACGCTGAGCTGCAGACTGGAAGGTCTGTAGTTTGGCGCTTCGAGACCCAAGTGCCACGTGACAGAGTGAGCTCCCATCTCTGGCCCCAGCTCCTGCCAACCTAACAGTTCAAAAACAAGAAATTGCAAGTACATAAATAGGTACCGCTTTGGTGGGAAGGTAACAGCATTCCATGCGACTTGGCATTTAGTCATGCTGGCCACAGAATGACCACGGAAGCATCTTCGGACAGCTGGCTCTCAGCTTGGAAATGGAGATGAGCGCCGCCCCCTAGAGTTGGATTCAACTAGCTATGACATTATTGTAAAGCTTTTATTCTTGACTTGTACTGGTTGTTGGTCAAATAAAGAACTGATTGAACTAGCTTTCGAGCAAGGGAAACCTTTACCTTTAGTAATACATCAATATTTTAGTGCCTTTTAAAAAATGGTGTGTGTGCTGTGGTGCCACCAATGACATCGTGGATGATGACAGCACCCTCCTTTGAAAATCCTCATTACTGTAGGGCGTGTGTGGAAGAAAATAAACTGACTTCTAAAATGTGAAAATGCAGAGGGAGGGCAGACGTGCAGAAGAACCCTGCCCAGACTGATTCCAATGCTTGTAGATGAACTGCCAAGAAAATCAGGAATAAGTCGAGTGTGCGAAACAGCCATAGTTTTTAAATATTGGTCCATTTTCCCCCTGCTTCTTCTTCTGGTATTTGCTGATGGCAGAAGGAGGTGGAGATGATTTTACCAAATTTCTCTCTTATTGTAAAACCCCTGTACTTGCTGACCTTCAGAAAGGATTTTTGGGACAAACTGCTGGGTAATGAGGGAAGGGGAAGATGAGGAGATCCACTCTGCCATCTCCTTTTGTGATCTCTCCTGCTAGTTCCAACCCAAAGCAATGCTGATCGTGCACTATTTCATAGCTCTGAAATCACCACGGGGTGTGAGTGCTTTAATAGTCATTAAAACGTTGCACATGCCCAGGATTAAAGCCTCAGCATGGAACTCCCGATACACATTTGATTACACAAGGACCCAGGGAAAAGATAATGTGTAGATAGGAGAGCGATTCCCTCTGCCAGCTGCCTGTACTTTCTTATGAATTCCTTGCAATAGAAACAATTCTCTTTTTCTTAATCTTATGTCTGGTCCTTTTTTAACTGATCAGGTTTTTAACTGGTTGTTCTAACTTGTTAGTCAACTACAGGGCTTTTTTTGTAGAAAAAGCCCAGCAGGAACTTATTAGCATAATAGGCCACACCCAACAGCAGAAACTTATTGGCACATTAGGCCACACCCCAACAACACAGCATATTAGCATATTAGGCCACACCCCCATGTTACCAGGCCTGTGGTCATCCAGCCACACCCACCTTTTGCTTCTTATTCTGTTTACCTTGTTTCTTGTCAAAACCCAGGGCCTTTGTTGTAGCAGGAACTCCTTTGCATGTTAGGCCACACACCCCTAATGTAGCCAATCCTAATGAGTTTCTGCTTTAGGATGTGGCCTGTTACGCTAATGAGTTCCTGCTGGGTGTGGCCAACTTGGAAGCCAGCCGGAACTCCGTTCCTGTGCGTTCCTGCCCAAAAATAGCCCTGGTCAACTAGATGTTGCAGCCCTAATGGTAAATCAATCATTAGCATACAGCAGCATGGGGGGAGCAGAAGACTCAGTTCTGAAGGGAAAAGATACCACCCCTAATACTGCATTCAAGTCTTTAGGTGTCGTAGGTGCAGGAAGCCCTGACCTGCCAGCCTAGGCTAGCCTGACCTCACCAGATCTTGGAAGCTAAGTAGAATTGGCCCTGGTCAGTATTTGGACGGAAAACCACCCAGCAATACCAAAGCCAGACAATGGCAAGCCACCTCTGAACGTCTCTTGCCTTGAAAAGCCTACTGGGTCATCACAAGTTGGCTGAGATTTGACCAAGGGGGTGGGGGTGGGGATTGCAGGAAACTTACTTGACGTGTGAGTCAGCCATGGCTGCCACCAGGTCTTCTTCTCGTCATTCTCTTTCTTGCTAGAATCCTCTGCAAAAGTGTTCAACAATGCCCCAGTCAAAAAGGCCCTCAAGGAATAGACTATCCAAGCATGCTGCGCAAACCCACATGTGACTCAGGAAGGGAAGAGACAACAACCCTTAAAGGATTCTAATGTGTCTCTAGGAAGACACCCACACATCAACTATAGTCTTCTGCAGGGCCTTTTTTGTACAAAAAGCCCAGCAGGAACTCATTAGCATAATAAGCCACACCCAACAGCAGGAACTCATTGGCATATCAGGCCACACCCCTGATGGCACAGCTCATTAGCATATTAGGCCACACCCCCATGTTGCCGGAAGTGTGGTCATCCAGCCACACCCACCTTTTGCTTCTTATTCTGTTTACCTTGTTTGTTGTCAAAACCCAGGGCTTTTTTTGGAGCAGGAACTCCTTTGCATGTTAGGCCACACACCCCTCATGTAGCCAATCCTAATGAGTTTCTGCTGTTTGGTGTGGCCTGTTATGGTAATGAGTTCCTGCTGGGCGTGGCCAACGCGGGAGCCAGTTGGAACTCCGTTCCTGTGTGTTCCTGCCCAAAAATAGCCCTGGTCTTCTGGCTCTTCCTCCACTTAGGGTGGCCTGCCCTGTGTCAACTACAGACCAAGCCTTTTCCATCACAGTTCCCACTCCGTGGTATGGGCTCTCTGAAGAGGTGAGGAGAGGCTGCTCGTTGAAGATCTTTAGAGGAGATGCTTATTTGTTTGCCAGGATTTTTGATGGGATAGTAAGAAGAAGCATCTTTGTGTGGCGGGGAGTTTTCTCTGACTTCCCAGACAAAAGGCAGGATACAAATATTTTAATAAATAAGATAAGTCAAGAAAGGTAAACACGTGTTGACCAAAATGACCCAGTAGTTCATTCCTTGTGTGTAGGCTCTCATACCGTGAAACAGGTAACCCAAGATCACATTAGATGTAAACTAATATTAGATGTGAATATACCCATTTGGGAAGCCTCTTAGCTGTCCCAGATGATTGCTAATAAATTAGACTGCAATGCATCATAAAATAGCACGAGCAGCAATAATAGTAATAGAAGGAGTAGGAGTGATGATGATGATGATATAGTGTTTTACCTGGACCCTGCTCTTTTTCAGAGTTCCGTACAGCTTCCACTTCTGAGCTGGGCACTGTTTTCTTCAATCCGTTATGCTTTTTCTGAGTTGCTTTGATCAGTTCCATCCTAAAGAACGAATGAGCAGAAGCAGTCTTGCCTCAGAGCTGTTTACAATCATTTCTGGCCCTCTTTGTTTACAAACAACGGTTTGGATCCACATATGTGTTTATTGCAGATGGAAGGTAGTTCCATCCCTGGAAATCCTCCATTAAATCTTAGCTGATGTTTTCAAGTCGCAAACTAAAATTCCCATCCTGGCCTTTTAAGTCCCATTAAGTGCAATGAGGTTGACACACCCCTGGTTTCAAAGGCAGCTGCTACTATCAGAGAGCCAGGTTGGTGCAGTGGTCAAGTGCACGGACTCTAATCTGGGAGGACCAGGTTCAATTCCCCACTCCTCCACTCACTACTGCAGGATGACCTTGGGCAAGCCATAGTTCTGTCAGAGCTGTTCTCTCAAGGACAGTTCTGGAACGAGCTCTCTCAGCCCCACTTACCTCACAAGGTATCTGTTGTGGGGAGGGGAAGGGAAAGGAGTCTGTAAGCCCCTCAGGGACACCGAGTGAAGGACGGGGTATAAATTCAATCTCTTCTTCTTCTTCTTCTTCTTCTTCTATCACGCTCCAAAAGTAAAAACAGACTATGCTCAGATTGAAACGAGTTCTTTGGCTGTCTGTTTCCCTGAGACTTTTCTTAAGGACACACCTTCCCCTCTTGGGGTTTATTCATGCTTAATTGTTCCTCTGCTATAAATCCCCACTAACCTGGCCCCAAAGTTTCCCAAAGCAATATTTCCCAGCACATTTTAGAACCCCCTGGAGGGAAAACCTCCTGCGGCATGTAGCATTTGGATGCATTTGTTACATATTTATCCCTTCCTCCAAGTGGTATGCAGCCTTCTCCCCCTCCTCCATTTTGTTCTCAAAACAAGCCTGAGAGGTAGGAGGTTAGGCTGAGAAAAAGCTTGTCCCAAGGTAGTCCAGTCAAGCAGAGATTTGAACCTGCGTTTTCCCGTGCCTAGTTCAACACTTTAACCACTATACAATACTGCCTATTTACAATGTGCTGTTCTGCTCCTTCACAGCAGCATTTTTGGCTACCCTGCACGCTTCTACTTACAAAGTAAGAGGATGGCATGGGCTGACCTGAACTAGAGGGACTGTGTAGGGGGCAAAGGGTTCTAGGAGACGCAGCCTAAATTTCTTTCAGCCTCACCGATTCTGTGAAGAAACAGGGAAAACTTACTGTCTCTTCATGGCTTGCATTGATTTCTCGTCATCATCCATCTTGTGTACCACCATTTTCTGCAGCTTTGCTTCCAACAGCTCAGCTCCTCTACATGTACAAGAAAAATAGGAGGATTCTTTAAGAACAGGAGAACTACCAGAAGAACAGATGGGCCTCCTATGGTCCATCGAGTCCAGCATCCTGTGTCAAGCCAAAGGTCTTCTGGGTAGTCCAAAGGCTGGACATAGAGGCAAGAAGAAGAAGAGAGTGGATTTATAACCCAACCTTCAGTACCTAAAGGAGTATCAGGGTGGCTTACAATCTCCTTCCCCTTCCCCTCCCCACAACAGACACCCTGTGAGCAATGCTCCCTCTAAGCTGTCAAGTCTTGTGAGGAAAAATTCCACTTTGTGAGCTACTGGCATTAAAGTTGTGAGGGAGTGATTTGGCTACTGCATAAATTAGTTTGCTCTGGAGGCGTCCTTCCTAAGCTAAGACAAAAATATGTGAGCCCGAAGCTAAAAAAAACTGTGAGCTAGTTCACACTAACTTAGCTTAGAGGGAACACTGCCTGTGAGGTAGGTGGGGCTGAGAGAGCTCTTTCGAGAACTGCTCTTGAGAGAACAGCTCTGAGAGAGCTATGACTGACCCAAGGTCACACCAGCAGCTGCATGTGGAGGAGTGGGGAATCAAATCCGGTTTTCCCAGATTAGAGTCTGTGCTCCTAACCACTACACTAAACTGGCTGTCAACCTAACTCTCCTCGTCCTACCATCTGCTACTCAGAGCTATGCTTCCTCTGTGCATGGATGATCTATTTTCCTGGCACGTGTAATAGCTACCAACAGACTTCTCCATCATGAATTCATGTAATCATGGTTATAGCCCTCTGCTAATGGCAATCACCACATACGACGTGAGGGAAGTATTTGCCCCCAGACCCCAGAAAGAACATGTGGCTCATGAGCCTGAGTTTAACAAGGCCACAATTTACTGAAAGAACTGTAATGTAGCCCAACAACTCTTGGCATGTTACAGAATTATGGGGGAAAGAAGCCAGAGGCTGCTTCTGTCAGGCCACCACAACAAGCTGTCACAAATTTCTTCAAATGTAGCTTCCTGGTCAATGAGGCACAGTTTTCTGCATTATCATAGAATCATAGAATGTTAGAGTTGGAAGGGACCTTGCAGGTCATCTAGTCCAACCCCCTGCACTCTGCAGGAGCATAGCCAAAAGATAGCCCTACATACCTACAACATACCCAAAAGATGGTCGTCCAGCCTCCACTTGGAAATGTCCAGCGAAGGAGCATCCACCACCTCCTGAGGCAGACTGTTCCACTGCTCAACCACTCTTACAGTTAGGAAGTTTCTCCTGATATCTAGCAGGTAACGACTCCCTTGTAATTTCCACCCATTAGATCTAGTCTTGCAATCCGGAGCAAGAGAGAATAGATCTGCTCCATCTTTTACATGACAGCCCTTCAAATACTTGAAGACTGCAATCATGTCCCCTCTAAACCTTCTCTTTCCCAGGCTAAACATACCCAACACTTCAGCCTTTCCTCATAAGACTTGGATTCAAACCCTCTCACCATCCTGGTTGCCCTCCTCTGGACACGCTCCAGAACTACCATTGCCCTTGACCCATCACTGGTGGTGGAAGTGCTATCAAATCACAACTGACTTATTATGGCGACCCCATAGGGTTTTCAAGGCAAGAGGCGTTCAGAGGTGGTTTGCCACAGCCTGTCTCTGCATAACAACCCTGGACTTCCTTGGTGGTCTCCCATCCAAGTAAACATCATTGTAATCATTGTAAAAATTGACCGATGCTTTAGATGTGGACTCCACCATGAACGTGGCTGGCTGCCATCAACCTGTCAATTTAGCTGTGGAAAGCACCATGTGACACGCTTCCCACCTCCTCTCTCAGTAGTTAAGCACCATCTGGTTTAGACTTTGAACATCCCACGCACACACCTGGAGGCCAAAGTCTTGGCAGCCTTGAGATCGACGACAACATAGAGGTAGTAGTAGCTCATAAAAACTCTACGCTGGATCAGCAGAAAAGTGAAGCATATTGCATCCCAGAGGATACCTGCTTCTTTCTCGGGGAGGTCACATGTCTCATCCTCAGGTGGATCTGTGCAGAAGCAAACAAACAAGCACCCTCATGTGCGTGCACTTTCCAAAGTTCTAGGACAGGCTCATCCAGCATTCTTACAGCAATAAATCTGTCATTATAAAATGTCTGTAATCTGGAGGCCATGAATGAACCTTTGATTTTGCAGAGATGACTCTAAAGGGAGAAAAGAGCATGCATGAAACTGGAATTTCAGATCCATTGGCCACTGCCTTCTGGAAAGTGCTATCAAGTCACAGGCGACTAATAGCAACTCTACAGGGTTTTTAAGGCAAGAGATGAACAGTTGCCTAGGTGTGTACCATATACACACACACACATATATGAGAATTGGTTCCCTGCTCACAATCTGTGCTCTGCATTTTGATAATAAATTGCATCATTTTCAGAAAAAAAGAGCTACTTCTGACTTACCTATATCATAGCCTGGTATGGTGCAGAACATGCCAAAGGTATGGATCAACCAACAATTGTTTCTTTGTAACTTGCTAAGGTAAGCACATGATCCAATCTGTGGGCAAAGAAGGGAGGGGAAAACACTTCAGCCCTTTTCAGTCATGACCTTTTAGTCACTCTTACCTCACACAGCAAGAAATCACCACTGTGTGGCATCCCCCCTTCAACCTGTATGGGTTCAGACGGCTACAAGACCTTCTTCACATGAAGGACTATGTTGTGTTTTAAGGTGTATTCTTCAAAAACAATAAATTGGGAGGAAAGCGGATGTAGCTCAAGAGCAGAGCACCTGTAATAGATGCAACTGATCCTATGTTCAGTCTTTGATATATCCAGTTCTGAACAGCTCAGCTATCTAGCTGGAAAATACTTCAGAGATCTGCTGCCAGGCAAAGCCGAGTAGGCGGAGCTAGAATGGTCAGACAGTCTAGTGTATATTGGGGTCCCCCAATCTCATTGAACCTGTGGACACTTTTGGAATTTTAAGAACATTGAATGGGTGCCACCAGAAAACGGCTGCCATGGCAGTCAATCACAAAATATTGGGGAACCTGCATAATTTCCATGTTTCTCAACTATTTCTTACACTCTGCCACAAGCTATGGGCAGGCTGCTGCAGGAAACAGATGTCATTTAGGGGAAAGATCTTCGATCATCTGCTCAGGTTTATTGCACCCACCCTGGTCACAGCTTATTCCAAAGCTTACAGTTATGGTCAAGTGACATTTTTGTCCAACCTTGATAAACTTGACAAACGCATGAGTCCAATACATACGGAAAAGAGGTTCTTTGTTGCTATAACCAAAGCCGTATAGGCAATCAGATAATCCCACAGTCGGAGTATATGTTTGACTGGCTTCAGTAGAAGGTTTCTTCCAAACAGCATGAAGTAGAAACACGATGCAAGGTAGCCCATGCAGAAGATGTTGACCCGTGCGGTCCCCGTCATAAAAATCAGGCACAGAACAAACCAGAAGAGGTATTTGAACACAATCACTTTCACTAAATCCAAGTAGGACCTGTGTGGAGAGGAACAATGGGAGAACCACTGGGAGAGCAAAAAATATACTTGTGTTTCACAGCTGGTGAACTTGCTCAGATCTGTGAGTCCTGAAACAGAATGATTAAAAATATGTTCCAATTGTTACATAAGAACATAAGAGAAGTCAATGTTGGATCAGGCCAATGGCCCATCCAGTCCAACACTCTGTCACACAGTGGCCAAAAATACCAGGTGACATCAGGAGGTCCAGCTGTTTATTAGGGATAGATCCTGTTCATTAGGGATAGTTTCTATTTCCCAGAGCCTATCCCTGGTGTAGCAATTAGAGTGTTGGGCTAAAACTTGGGAGATCCAAGATCAAATCTTTATTCAGTCATGAAGCTCAGTGGGTGACCCTGGGGCCAGCCGCTCTCTCTTGGCTGAATGTACCTCACACTGCTGTTCTGAAGATAAAATGGCAGGAGAACTATGCTCCCTTCCCTGAACTCCTGAGAATAGGGGTCTCCAGTGTTGTACCCAGGGGCACCATGGTGCCCACAAAAACCTTTTCTGCTGCCCGCCAAATGTTTTTAGACAGTGGATGGGGTCAGTTGCATGTGTCGGAGTGGGGAATCAAACCTGGTTCTCCCAGATAAGAGTCTGCACTTCTAACCACTACACTTCACCAAACTGAAGGCACATCAAGAAAAAAAGAGAGTGAAATGAAGGAGGAGTAAAGGATGGAAAAGGATTAGAGAAATGTAGGAAAAGACAACAAAATTTTATGTTGCTACCACACACTAACAGAGCTGCCCCTTTGCAAGTTCTGGCTGTGCAGGAGCTGGGTGGAACTAAAGAAAAAAGCAAACCATAGACTGGTAGAGATAATGACCTTGTTAGGAGGCTGCATCCTGGCAAAGACTGTAGCCTGTCCTGGATGATCTTGCCTTGCTCCAATGCTGGCTTGGCTGATGGTTTTAGCAGGACCTGATCAGTAACCACTTTCCCTCAGCCTACTGGCTGCAGTCAGAATTGCATTAGAAATTTTGTCAACACATTCTGTAAATGCAGCATTGCAGCTGGATGCTGGCTTCAGGGGCCTCCAGCTGACTTGGGTCCCCAAATTTTGTCCCCTCAGCACGCCTGCTCCAGCACTGTGCAAGAGATGCAGGTGTGTGCAGGCCTGACATGTTGTCAGCATTACAGAGGAAGATCCCTGTTTCATCTGGGAGATGTTGGAGGGTATGACTTTAGATTGTCCATGGTACTGAGCAGGCATGTCTATGGTGTGGTGTGTCTGCATCTCAAGGACCACCCTCCAGCCCACAAACCCACTCTGATTTATGGAGCAAGTCCCCTCCCCAGCTTCTTACCTGCAGCGTACAAAGTTTGGTACCGGGCTGTACTCACTGAGCCCAGTCGGGTCTAGGACTCTGCTGATCTCTAAATTATCCCCAGCTAGGATCCTCACAATGAGCTTGTTCTCATCCTCAAACACCCGCCATTGGAAGGAGGCAAGGAGAAGAAGTAGGAAGTCATCTGTTATGAGAGAGGAGACAGGAAAAGATGGTTCACTTAACCATTTGCCACATGATCATTCCACTTCGGGGGACTGTGGCAACATGGGGATTGGCCCCCCGGTATGAACTTGTGCACCAGCTCAGCCCCTGACTGTCTTCACTCTCAAGTCTATTAGATCTGTCAGAGCCCAATCTCAGTCTTGTTTCTCGGCTGTGGCTCCAGCCCAATGGAACGCCCTTCTCAAAGAGGTCAGGAGGGCACCCACCTTGGCCCACTGCTGGAGTTTGCTTATCTATGACAGTATCAGAGTCCAAGTCAATAAACCCAACAACAGTCCTTCAAGGAAGGTCAGTTTATTGAGAGAGGTACTTAGGTCATCATTCGACACACTCTGTGTCAGGAATGAAGGTTAAATGGGAAACCAGATAATTATACACAGTTCATACCTGGGCCCCTGATGGGAAGGGATCAATAAGGAGGGCACCTGAGCGTGCCCAAAAGACAACTGCCCACGGCTCCCAGTGGGAAAAAGTGGCATGGCGGAGCTGAGCTTCAAGGACAGAGGTGAGATAAGGGAAGAACCAGGCGCACATACCAGGGGGAGGAGAAGGATGAGGAAGTGAGAGTCGGGGGAACCGAAAGTACCCATGGCGGCGTCAGCTGACAGCTTTGCACATCTGATCAAAGCCTTTTGAAGGTGCCATCCTACCAACAGGTAAGAGTAGCAGCCCATACAGATATATTCTCTGCTGTGGCTCCCTTCTTGTGTAATGGCCTCCCTGAAGAGGCCAGGAAGGACTCTGCAGCCGGCATTCTGAAAACTGTGTGAAACAGAATTGCTCAAGAGGACATTTCTACAAAGGGAGTAGCCGAGGGCTGTAGTATAGTGGAATGGTTCAGGAGGACGCTTTGATAATGGGAACAGGATTATGGCCTGTTACACCGTTCATTGTGTGTATTATCTTGCACTAATTCTTTTCTACTTTTCTGCTTCTATTTTTTTTTGCATTGTTTAATGACACGTCTGATATTTTTTTGCATTTGTAATCCTAGTCCCGTCACACAGTTTATTAGCTGTCTCATGCTATTTGGTTGCACTGTCTTAACTACATTTACTACAACCTTACTTTCACTGTTTTTGTTGTCCCTGTCGGCACAGCTGACTTATGACGACACTTCTCAAGGCTAGAGACATTCAGAGGTGGTTTGCCATTGCCTGCCTCCATGTCATGACCCTGGTATTCCTTGGAGGTCTCCCATCCAAATACTACTCAGGGCCAATCCTGCTTAGCTTCTGAGATCTGACAAGATCGGGCTAGCCTGGGCTTTGCTTTATTAAGAAAAAGCTCCCTGAGCAATCCAATTTTACACAGTGTACAGAATAATAGGAGCATGGGGAACACTTTTTACTTAGGGATTTCTCCTTCTAAAAGTAAGAAACAGCTACTTATGTTAAGCAGATGTTACATAGTAAATACTGTACGTACTCAGAAGAAAAGTAGCATCAGGTTTCTTGGCAAAGTCAGGCAGGTACAGCCATTTAATCAGGTTTGAATGCAACAGCCAACGAGAAGTTCTCCATGGATAATCTGCCAGAAAAGAGATAATTTGTATTACATGAAGGAAGCACTTTCCGAACTCCCAGTGATATCCTAAGCAGAATTGCACCCTTCTAAGATACTGAATTCAATAGATTTAGGAGGATGTAACTCGGTTTAGCGATGGCAAACCTTAACAGCATGATAAAAAGCAGAGACATCACCTTGCCAACAAAAGTCCACATGGTCAAAGCAATGGTATTCCCCGTAGTAATGTATGGCTGCGAGAGTTGGACTATAAAGAAGGCCGAGCGCCAAAGAATAGATTCTTTTGAACTATGGTGCTGGAGAAGACTCTTGAGAGTCCCTTGGATTGCAAGGAGATCAAATCAGTCAATCCTAAAAGAAATCAACCCTGATTGTTCCCTGGAAAGCCAGATCCTGAAGCTGAAGCTCAAATACTTTGGCCACCAAATGAGAAGGGAGCATTCACTGGAGAAGACCCTGATGCTGGGAAAGATTGAAGGTCAAAGAAGAAGGGGACGGCAAAGGATGAGATGGTTAGACAGTGTCATTGATGCAACGAACATGAAATTGAGCAAACTTCAACGGACAGCAGAAGACAGGAGGGCCTGGCGTAATCTGATCCATGGAGTTGCAAAGAGTCGGACTCGACTGTGCGACTGAACAACAACAACAACAAACTCGGTTTAGGACTGCTTTGTCACAGGGCATTTCCACATAGGATTTTTTCATCAGTTCTGGCCTCACAGTGCTTCAGTTTATTCCTTGATTTCCACATGTATTTTGGTGCCTTTAGTTTTCATTTCAGGTTTTTGTTGTTGTTGTTCTTTTGAGTCGGCTTTTACCCTGATCTTTTTCTGGAAGCCAGTTTCGAGTCGCCTTTTCCCTCACGTATAATGTTCCTGTCAGTTTTCTTTGTCCTGCCCACTCCCATCCACCTCCAGCCCACTTTTTGATGACTGGACTGTCACGGTCAAACCTCTCCCTCTCCTTCTCCCCACCGTGAAGACAAGTGATCTCTTTTTCTTGGTTTAAAAAAGGTAATAAAATATCGATATATCACTGGGGCATTGTAACAGTAGGCCTAGAAGGGTTTCTGAATTCCCAGCTGTCATTTTTTAAAAAGTAAGTCTCTATCCCCTTCTACCTGCTAAGCCTATTGTTACAACATTCCAGTGATATATCAATAACGTAGTGTCTTTTTCAAAAAAAAAAAAAAAGGAGTGTGCTGTGACACCACTGATAACATCACCATGATGATGGCACCCTCTTTTGAAAATCCTCATTATTGAAGATATGCGTGGAAGGAAATAAACTGACTGAATAAAATGCACAGGAAAGGCAGACATGTGGAGAAACCGTGCCGAAACCGATTGCAGTGCTTGCGCATTCACTGCCAGGAAAATCGGGACTAAGTTGAGCGTGCAGAAAAGCCCACTGACCGGAGATATTTCACTCAAAGGAAACTGTCCGAAGGAACTCTGCCCACTGGACAGCACAGCCAGCCATTTGCCCAACAAAAAAATCTATTACTGACTCTGACCACACTAGCCGTACAATTACCCAGAATGCAAAGTGTCAGGTTTACCTTGGCATAAAGCAGGTGGGAGGCCAATGCAAAGCAGATACTGAAAGGCCAAGATGCTGGCAAGGAAGCAGCAATATCTGGACCAGACTTCAGCCATTGCTTTCCTCCGACGGCGGCTCAACAGGTAAATAAGCCAGCCTGCGTGGATCAGGGAGTAGAGGTCCATGCGCTTCCCAATCACATTAATGGCAGCCACAAAGCATATCTGAAAGAGCAGAGCGTGTCACTGAACCAAGCTTGAAGCTGCTTCGCCCTCCATTGTTTTAACTGAGTCATCTAGATTCTGGCTGCATCCATGAGGCAAGGATTCTTTGCTTGGTATTCATCACTGCTGCAAATGCAGAGAGACGGTGGCAATGGGGAATCCTTCTGTGCACTTTCCTATGTCAGCTAACATTTTTCTTGCATTTCCACCCCACTGGACAGCTTTTTGAAGACTTCTTTTTCTTTAAAGGTATATAGTGCTATCATGTTATACCAGTGCAACAGCAATTACTGATTTTCTTTAAAAACCCTCCAGTGGCATGGCAGAGAAATGGCAGCCATGGAAACCGGACAGAAGGGAAACAGCACCAGAGTGCCGGGGACCTTCGAAAAACTGCATCTTCCCTTTGAAATGGTGTAATAACGCACTTCTCTGAAAGAGTGTAGCAAATCAGGTTTAGGACAGAATGTACTAAGGACAGGGAAAGGACAACAGGAGCACAATTTGAGCACAGTGCCATGTGGATGCTCAAAAAAAAAAAAGTGCTACAGTTTAGATGCCAAAAACTAGAAGCAGCCTCCATTGCCATATACAATATTACACTCCTTTTATTTCATATTAATGAATAGTTTTCTTATTATTATACCTATGTACCCACTCTTACACGGAGTTCCCAGTTATCTCTTATCCAGGTTTCGGAAAATGGCCCCTACTTTCAGTATTGAATCTCATACTCTAAGAACATGATTGTTTTTTCCAAAACAAAGTGCTCCTATTGTTCCCAAAAGCTGTGGTCACACACACTAAATAATCCACTTTCAATCCACTTTCAGTGCCCTTTCCAACTGGATTTTACTGTGGTCCTTTCCGCACTTGGATCTCATCCCTGGTTTTATCAGAGTTCAACTTGGGGCACAATACCTTGCATTTATCCCTGGTTATAAAGCATCCATTTATCCTGGGACAAGTGTGTGGCAAAACCAGGGTGATCTCAATGTAATGTGGAAACAAAAAATACCCCAAGATAAATTACAGGGGTGAACTCAAGTGGAGTGTAGAATGTAAAATACCCCGAGATAATTACAGGTGTGAATTCACGTGTAGTGTAGAATGTAAGTTAGGGGACAGGGTTGAACCAGGATTTAAGGTCTAGTGCGGAAAGGGCCTGTGTGAACTGGCAAAATCCAGTTCAAAAGTGCATTGAAAGTGGATTGAAAGTGGATCATTTAGTGTGTGTGACTGCAGCCTAAATGGGTGTTTACAGGTGCTGTTTATGAGTAAATTATTCAACACATGACTGATTATTGCCAGTGTTGTTTATGAGTATAAAATCTCATTTTATATTTACACGGTGCATTTTTGTAATTGTACTATCACATGTATAACATACTCTACTTTCCCTGCTTTGTATGGGCTAAGCTGCATTGTATCTGAGTCTATTTCACAATATACTATTTTTATTCTTACAACAGCTAGTACTTCCGTGCTTTGTTTTGTTTGCCTTCATAGAGGTTTGTCTTTACCCTTTTCCTCATTCTAAGAACATTCAGTGGGTCTAAGAACATTAAGAACATAAGAAAAACCCAGCTGGCTCAGACCAATGGTCCATCTAGTCCAGCATCCTGCCAACCAGTTCCTCTGAACAGCCAAACACATCCTCTGATGTGGCCTCCTGGCTCTGGGATTCAGAAGTTTAGTGCCTCTGAATGTGGAGGTTAAGAACATAAGAAGAGCCCTGCTGGATCAGTCCAATGGTCCGTCTAGTCCAGCATCCTATCTCTCACAGTGGCCAACCAGTTCCTCTGGCCGGCCAACAACAGGGCACAGAGGCTGAGGCCTTCCCCTGATGATGCCTCCTGGCTCTGGGATTAATTGATCCTGCACAGCTCCCATCCTCATTCGGTCTCAAGCCCTACCCATAGCAATGCATAGGAAAAAATGTAAAACCTCATCTCATTTCCTCCAGCTCAAAATTACCTTCTTGCGGTTTACCCAGTGCTTCTTGCTCTGTCTCTGGTGGTTAGGCAGACTTCCTTTCTTGAGATCCATTTAGCTATTTGAAATCTATCAGCACATCATCACCATTTAATAGCATTTCCTCTAGGCTAAATCTGTCCTGTTACTGCACCTAATTCCTCACCTGGTTTGTCCCTTTTATCTTCCCTGTTCTATTCAGCTCTGAAAATTTCATCTTGGGTTCCTCTTTGGGTCTCTGATATCACACCATATAAGTGCTCCCCTTAAACCAAATCCTAGTTTTTATTCTCCAAGTTGCCCACCAAAGAGGCTTGCTACTACTCCCTTGCTAACATTTTCTCACCTCTAGCCCGAATTTGTAAAAACCATAATTGACAAAGTATTTGATGCAGCTGAGCAGCCCATCATCCAGGTTCTGCCGGGTGATCCCATCGAACATGTTCCCTGTAGCGGGCGGGATCAGCTGGTTCTTGGTGCGGTAGAAATGCTGATGGCGGTGCACCGTTGCTTCAAGTGCCATGAGGACCAGGATGGTGAGGTGAGCCTACAAAATGCAGAGGGAAAGGCCCAATGCTTTCTAATCCATGGCAACCACGTTCCCTCCGCCTTCATCTAGAGCTTGGTCCTTCTGAGGCCTTCGTCCCTTTGATTCCTCCCTTGCCTGAATCCATCAGCTGCTGTGATGTTAGTCAACATGTCCAACAGCTAGATGGTTTGTGGCTGCCACAGACCAGGGCCTTGAACAAATATCCATTTCGCTCAACAGCAGAGCTGATCGCAATCCCCATCATACATAAAACTATTTTTGTATACTTTAAAGTATTTGTATACAGAATACTGTTCTTTCACTGCTATTGTTCAATTATTTACAAGTGGAGGACCACAAAAACTCTTATCCCACCAATCCTTCCCACACAATCTTCACTTCCCCTCCTTCCCCACCCCACACAGCCTCCATAGCTACTCCCTTCTTCCTGCTTCACCTCCCTCCCACCTCACTTTTTCAGTTCTCCCCTTGCCTGCCACATTTCCCCTAGGCCTTCCTTATATCCCCCTCACAGCTTCTCCTGTTTCCCTACCTTCTTCCTTCTCTCCAGCCCCACCTCCCCCTCCTTTTGTGCTGTTTTTCTTTCCTCACTCCCTCAGCTCCAGCTTTACTTCCTCCTTCCAACTTTCTTCTTGAATTTCCTCCCTCCCCGATCCTTCTTTCCCTCCCAACTTACCTCAAGTTTCAAAATAAAAGAGCGCCAGCCATTTTGGATTGCTTGGGCAGTCACAGACATCACCATTGCCCAGGTAATCCAAAACAGCTGTCAAGCTCTCATGAGGAGATCTTTTAAGATCTTGGCATGTTAAAACTTTATTTTATCACCTCCTCTATTTTTAAAAAACAGTTTCCCCCCTGAAACCTGGCATTTCACAGATTTGTAGAAACATCTCTCCTTTGCATACCAGGCCACATTGTGTGAGCTTTTTGATCTGCACTCTGGTGCCATCTTCAAAATTAGATATATAGATTTATGCTTTTTGCTGTTTGACAGTTTCCTTGATATTTTGATTGATTATTTGAGTTTTCAGGACTGGATTTTGATCATGTTGTATCAATTATTGGAGATTTCCAAGCTGCCTCAGAAATTAATCAGTTAAGAGTGCAAGATATATATAGTTATAAAATAAAAATGATTAAAACACATCAACAAGCATTTTGCAGTGCCTAAAATACCTAATCGCATGCTTAGTTCCTGAACTATGATAAGACCCTTACCTTTAGGCAAGGGAGAACATTGTCATGGCACTTCATCAACCCTCCAGTCCAGTATGCCGGGTCCACTGGTGCAATGTACAACAAGGATTTATTTAACAATTCATCCATATTGCCATACTGGTACGTGATATTTGGATGCAACCCCTGCAGAGATAAACATTCCAGTTTTTGCAAAAATCATACTCTGTTGACAATCTTGCCCTGATACTTTCCAGGGGCATAGCCAGAAAATTTTGAGTGGTGGGGCATCGGGAAATCTGGGGGTGCAGGGGAGGGAAGAGAAAGAGAGATCCCATCAGCAGGCAGGCAAGCAGGCGAAGAAGAGAAGGGTCTTTCCTTACCTGCCAGCTGCACTCATTCACCGTGGCCACTTCACCGAGAGCAGCAGGGAGTGCATACTCGCTGAGTATTAATTGCACCAGCTGGCTCTCCTTCTCTTGTAGCAGCCAAAGCAAACAAGTGTGGCTGGGAGGTAAGGGCAGGGGGAGTTATGGGGCATGGGCCACGAGTGAGGGGGAACCACCCCTAAATGCCCCACTGTGACTACAGGCATGATGTTTTCTTTTTACTATGGTTCATTAGGTCAGATGAGTAACTCAACTTGTACCGGTATCATTGTTCAGACAACGGGTTTACTCTAGTGTAGTTGCTTTCAAGCATGGCCAGTGCCCTACATGAGCTGAATATGTAACTTAGGACATTGCCTGGGCTCCTCTGCCAACTTCTAGGGCAGTTCTTCCCAACAGTTATGGGCACCCTGGTACCCGCTGGTATGTTTTCTGGCATCCACTTGCTTCTTTCCCAAAACAAAGAGCCAGTCCTGGCTTTCCTCTACTTCACAGAAAAGCTAAGGAGGCATCACCTTTATGTATGTCGGGAACACCCATTTCAAAATGGCTGCCTTTGTCGTAACAGGATACTTGGCCTCGAGCCTCCTAGCATTTTATAGAACCTTCCAACGTTTTGTGATTGGACCTTGCCCCTTTGGCAGCCATTCTGTGGCTGGTTCCCCCATGGCCGCTATTTTGTTGTGGTACCCACAACCTGTTCTAAAAATTCCAAAAGCACCCAGAGACAATAATCTGGGGGGCTCCTGCTCTTGGGGTTTCACGGTAGAGACACAAGGGTCCTTCAGCAGACAAGTTGATGCAAGAAGGGTTACGGCAGAATGTTTGAAAGCCACCACCATGGTACTAAGGTACTAAGGAGAAAGCAGGAGGATTACAGCACCAGTGTGCATGGAGGAAAATTTATTTAATAATAAATGTGTTGCCTCCTCTTTTTTCGCAGGTTCTGACACCCGTCAAGCAATTAAAACAGAAAGCTCCTGCAAAGACATTCTCTAAGAGACAGAAATTAAGTTCAGGAAATGTTCAGGAGGTCTTTGTCCTCAGGACACTAGTAAGCTGACCTGGGTGCAGTTTGAAGAATATTTGAAGGGCTTGACATACTTCAGCTGGTACATCATTTGACAGACAACCATCACACAAGACCAAAGTGTGCAGATCCTGGAAGCATGTGGGCGGACCTTGGGATAAGGCAGAGCAAACACCCAGAGGACAAAGAAAGGGTAGTTCATCAAGGACACCTATGAGACAAACATCAAAGACATGCAAAAAAAAATCCGGAATCACTGTGCAGTAATGGAGATCGTGACTTCAGCTGATGCAATTCTGATCACAAAATTATAGGGTGGATGACGACAGTGCAAAGTTCTAGAGAAATTCCACTGCCACAGTCATTTTGTAGAAGACAGTTTAAGTTCCTAGCAGGTTAACTGATCATTTGCTTAGTCCGCAAGTGGTAAATCATTCAAGAAACTAAGAACATTGCAACAGTTTTATGAATTGTGCCCTCAGCAGGGGTTCCCAACATGGTGACCATGAGCACCATGGCACCTGCCAAGTGCTTTTTTTTTAGAAATGGGAAGGGCCATGTGGGGCTTTTGCCTAGCAGTGTTTCTATTAGCCATCTGAGATCTCATTGGATGTGCAGATTTTTAAAAATTTGCTTTGGCAGGAGCTGCCACCACAGCACAAGGATCTTCACCTCTTGCATTGAGGATGCAAGAAAATATTTTTAACCAATATGTTCACTTTAAAAGGCATCCTTTTAAACAGAGTTTCTGCCTGAAATGTTGAAGAGTTTCTGTGAGAGTTATGCACAACCTCACTTCCTGACATTTTGTGGCTGGCTCCACTTCCTGGGGCAGCCATTTTGTGGTTGGCTCTGCCTCCTGGGGCAGCAGCCATTTTATGGTTTTGCCCGCCACCCTGTGTCAGAATTCCAAAGGCTGGGGACCCCTGGACTAGAATCACTTGACAAAATTTTTCTTAAAAGATATTAAAACACTCCCAAGAATCACTCCTATGTTTTCAACTCTATCTATCAGAATGAAGTTAAGAATGGGGCCAAACATTTTAAGTTCCAGGGTACTGTTGAAAAGTAAACGATATGATAGGGAAACCTTGATGAAACCTGGTAGGTTTGGATAAGGCCAGAACATTGATGGGAAATCTCCTAAAAACCCTATTCATGCTACCTTTTGCTCCATGAGGAAAGAAAGGAGGGATAGAAGAAGAGTTGGTTTTTATACCCCACTTTTCTCTACTCTAAGGAGTCTCAAAGCAGCTTACAATCTCCTTCCTTTCCTCTCCCCACAACAGGCACCTTGTGAGGTAGCGGAGCTGAGAGAGTTCTGAGAGAGCTGTGACTAGCCCAAGGTCACCCAGCAGACTTCATGTGGAGGAGGAGGAGTGGGGAATCGAATCCGGTTCTTCAGATTAGAGTCTGCCACTTTTCTCTGTCCTAGAGTCTCGGACTGCTTACAATCACCTTCCCCCTTCATGTGGGAATCAAACTCAGTTCTCCAGATTAAAGGCTGCGACTCTTAACCACCACGCCACACTGGATCTCATATATATATATAATAAATAAATTACACTTCTGAACAAGCGTCTCAAAACATGGACTCTGACATCAGTAGGACATCTTACTTTCTATGCCACCATGGGAGTTTATTAAAGAAAGGCACTGTTGGTTTCCTGTTTGCTGTACTTCAGCGCCACCACTGCAGCTGGGCAGGAAGTGGTATTGCAGCTACCAGGTAGCAGGAGTCATGTGTCACAAGGACCAATAGAGTTGCATTGATCTAACAAAAATGCTGCTTTGGCTTGATTCCTCAATCTGCTTTTTAGCTTGATTTGTCTACCAGCTGCTTTAGCTACTCTAAATTAGATCCGCATACAACTAGAGATCCAAGAACTCCAATGCCATTTCTGCCAAATCAAGTCAAATTAGTATTTGCATTAGCGGAAGGCCATGAGAGAAAATAGAACAGAATGATAACAGGACTTTGCAGAAAGGTTACATTTCATTCTAACACAAAAAAACCCTTTAAATTTTGATTAAGTACTTTTGTCCGACGTTTACAAGCCCCTGAAGCACAACATGTAACCTTTTAATGCATCTAAGGCTGCCATCCTAAGAACCCTTTCTTGGGAGTAAACTTCACTGAATAAAGTGGGACTTACTTCTGAGTAGACCTGCTGGAAATTGTCCCCTTAGCCAACAGAATTTTAGCTGAAATCATCTATTCCACAGTATTTTTCAGCGTCTCAGTGAGCTGAAGCGTCTCAGTGAGCTTATCTTTTACATCTCTACACAAAACAGGACCACACCTGGAGTCACACCACTTACAGGTTTGCCTCAGTTCTAGTTGCAAGTGGCCCTTTTTATGTTAATACTTGATCAGACAATACGTGGCTCTCAGGGCTAGTCCAAACATTGATCACAGGGAGATGCCCATTTTCATGTGACATATTTGCATGTTTAAAAGAGTTGCCATAGCAGACTGGGGCAGGGAAAATGCAGGGTACCTGCCATGTGGAATTCTTGCAGCTGTTGCACTACAACTGCAGCAACAATGAATAACTCATCCCCATATGAAAAACACCCTTGCCAGGGATCTATAGAGAGTTAAGATGGAATGGCTTTTAAGTACAAAGTATTGAGATTTAGAGAATATTGCAATATCTATACCACACAAACTTCTGAGCGGGCTCTAATCTGGGAGAACTGGGTTTGATTCCCCAGTCCTCCACTTGCACCTGCTGATGTGTCAGTCACAAGCTCTGGCACAGCTGTTCTTGAAAACCAGAGCAGTCTCTGTCAGAGTTCTCTCAGTCCCACCTATCTCACAGGCAGTGTTCCCTCTAAGCTGAGTTAGTGTGAGCTGGCTCACAGTTTTTTAGCCTCCAGCTCACACATTTTTTGTCTCAGGAAGGATGGCTCCAGAGCAAACCAATTTATACAGTAGCCAAATCGCTCACTCACAACTTTAATGCCAGTGGCTCACAAAGTAGAATTTTTGCTCACAAGACTATGACTTAGAGGGAACATTGCTCACAGGGTGTCTGTTGTGGGGAGGGGATGAGAAAGGAGTTTGTAAGCTACTCTGAGACTCTTTCGGGTAGTGAAGGGTGGGCTATAAATCCAATCTCCTCCTCCTCCTCCTCCTCCTCCTCCTCTCTCCTCCTCTTCTTCTTCTTCTTCTTCTTCTTCTTCTTCTTCTTCTAATATATTATAACAACAGGAGTATAACAGGAGATGAGCCCCAGGAAATAATTAATGGCCCCCACATCACAAGGGTTATTTGCTGACCGCATGAACACTGATCCAGATGATCCAAATGGACAGAATCTTAATGATGTGCAGCTCCAGAAATCGCCATGCAAACGCTTGCATTGCACAAATCGCTTCTGTGAGCTTCAGGAGATGGGATTCCAAACTGTCAACCACTTCTGTCCATTTACTTATCTTTTCCACTAAAGAAATAGAACACATTTTTTAAAAAAAAAATACAAATTATGACAAGGAATTTTGGCAATTTTTTGCCAGAAGGTGGCACTTTATGGTTGCTCAGCTGAAGGACGAAGGAATAGCATAGGCCAGAGAAGTAAAGCAGATCCATAGCAAACACATTACTTTTTACTGTAGTTTGTTCCCAAAATCCTGGAGAATGTAGCTGAGTGATGAAACTAAGAATCCTCCTTTAAGCAGTGCTAGCGCACCACACAGAAGTATGGTTCCCAGGGTTCGCTCAAGAAAGGCAATAACTATCAGACCTGTTTCAGTCTGTGGCATATGCTTATAGGTAGGGCTTTTTTTTGTAGCAGAGCCTTTGCATATTAGGTGACACACTCCTAATGTAGCAAATCCCCTAAGAGCTTACAGTAGCCCCTGTAAGAAGAGCTCGGTAAGCTCTTGGAGGATTGGCTACATTAGGGGTGTGTTCCATAATATGCAAAGGAGTTCCTGCTACAAAAAGAGCCCTGCTTATAGGTCCTGGAGGCTTAAAGCCACAACCCTATACATTGAATTCAGGTAGCTTTCAAGTAATTATGCACAGGATTGAGCCTAAGTATGTTGTAAAATATTTTAGGGAAAAAATGTTTAGTAGTGGGCAGAAGAGTGGGAAGGAAGGGAAGGCAGCATGGTATTGCCCAATCTCAGCAGCTAAGCAGGGTAGGTGCTTGGATGGCAGACCACCAAGGAAGACTCTGCAGAGGAGGGCAATGGCAAATCACCTCTGCTCCTCGATTGCCTTGAAAGCCCCTTGCTGGGATTGCCATAAATCAGTTACACACAGAGGTAGAAGAGTGGAGAAGCAAAAATACAGTGATTTACAGTTGTTTAAGCATGTCAGGCTATTGAACTCAGAGGCTGCAGTCACACACGCCAGTTGGAGCAGAGGGGAAGCGAGGCTATCTCCTCCAGAGGAATTTGACATTCAGTTGCAAGATCACACAGCCCTTTCAAGCTGCGGTCTCAGCCCAGCACTGTGTGATCAGACACAACTGTGTGGGTGAGTCTTTTTTTGGGGGGGGCGTTTGTTCCTCATGCGCTTAAATGAGGAATCGCACCTTCACACTGAGGGCTCCCTATGGAATATGCGACAATGCGCATACTGCAAAATGGGGAGGAACAGCACCGAGCTGGGATGGCATGATCAGACCATCCTGACGGCAGGAGAGCATGTTTGTGCGATCAGACAGGGGAAAGTCCGTCCGTGGCTTCTCAGAACCCATCACAGCCAGACCTTCCTTGGTGTCTTATAACTCCGCTTCTGTGGCGGAGCAGCACAGGTTGCCGATGACAGCAGGATGCTTCCAGATGTTGCTGTCTGATTGCACCCTTCAGATCCAACAGGCATTCGCAGCTATGTCGGATCTAAAGGTGTGGCAACTGGCAAAAGCTATGCTCAGAGGGAAAAGCTTCAGTTTGTTAAATGAACAGGACAGACTGGGCATTAAAGTAGTCCAGAAGCAAGCTGAGCTGAGCCTCTTCCGCCATGGATGTTCAGTTGAAATCTGGCTAGTGACAACAAGGGGCTATGTCCCATAATACCTTCAGCTAGGTCTAAATCAAACTGACTTGGCCACCAATAACTACCAAGCAAGAGACCATCAGTGGCTATCCCAGTTAGTTAAAAGGCTAAACTACCCTGCACACAGATCCATCTGAAATGAAATTAACCTGGAAGACACCTCTGGGGTTGGCAAAAACTGAGATATAACGCAGACTTGTATTGGCAAGACATGGCACACCTACTTAAAACTGTGGAAACGAGGTTACTAAAATTAAAGATTCTTGTTAAAAACCATCTATGCCGAGTGTTACAGTATGAAAAGAAGGCTGGATGGCAAACGTACATATCTACTGCAACAACAGAAAAACAGAAGTGTGAGAAAGATAGATGATAGATAGACAGACAGACAGACAGACAGACAGACAGACAGACAGACAGACAGACAGATAGATGACTCACCCATTGGGATATTAAAATTTGGGTTTTTCCACAACAGATACAATGTATACACATAATTTTAAAAGCCTTCAAAATAATCATTGAGCACATTTTAAAAATCCTATCCTAGCTCCAAGGAGCTGTGGGTATCATACACGGGTCTCTCCTCCATCATTTTTTATCCTTACAACAACTCTGTGAATTCACGTAGGCAGCCATGTCGGTCTGACGCAACAGAACAAAATTTGAGTCCAGTGGCACCTTTAAGACCCACAAAGTATTATTCAGTTAACTTCGTTGGTCTCAAAGGTGCCCCTGGGCTTGAATTTCATTCTGTGAGTTCAGTTAGGCTGAGAGGGAGTGACCGACCCAAGGTCACCCAGTGGACTTCATTCATCTCAGAATGTATCTCTGCTTGGAAAGTCCAAGCTGCATTTACTAGTATAAATTAAAGCTCCACGAGTGAATAGCACCTCCTTACCTAATTTCTCATTCTGACTCTTCCGTACGGTTTCATCCACTGCTATATACTCAGAGGAGCCTGATCCACTTTTAAGATTATCCTGTAGCTTTTCAGCAGCAAGCCTGTTGACAACAAGGGCGGGGGGGACACACATTTCAGTTAACTCAGGGCAAATGAGTATTTGCTCTTATCACACAGGCCTTGGGGTACTGCTTGTAAGTTTTAACAGCTTATTGGTGGTGGTGGTTGTAAGGGAAAACTTGTAGGGCTCCAGACTCTCCATCTCAAATCGCTCAAGGTTTTTCAGGCAAAACACATTTACTAAGTCTAGGAGATAGATTCAGGTGGGTAGTCATGTTAGTCTAAAGCAGCAGAACAAAGTTCAAGTCCAGTGGCACCTTTAAGAGCAGCAACATTTTATTCGAGGTATAAGTTCTTGTGTGCAAGCACATTTCCTTAGATGCAACTAACATGTGGATGCTGATTCACATCTGAGTGCACATTAAAACGTGCATCCCAACTAATACAGTGCAGTGTCTTCACTTACATGTCCATCTGAATGTTTATCCTATTTATCCAGTGTGTCATCTGTGCTGGTTTGGAGTAATGTGTTATGGATAAATTTCTCTGCTTATCAAAGGACCTCAAAGATGGACCAAACTGGAATATCTCATATTTACACAGACACATGTACATACTTACTGCGTCCGTTGTTTCATGCTCACCTCTTTTGCAGTCTCGAGATATTATCCTTGAGGCTAAAAAAATGTGAAAGATAAAAAAACGATATAAATAATTATCATGCTAAGTCAAAAGTCTTGAAAACTCTTGAGCCAAACATGGTAGAATCTTCTGGGCTGAGATATAAAATCTCCCTGTTCAATATTATGTTTCCATGGGTCCTTTGTGAACACTTCTACACTGCACACTCTATAACTGGTTTCCAAAGTAGTTAGCAACACAAACAAAACAGAGTCTGAAGCATACAAATCAATAGTCTCAATGTGTAATAATGTCAAGCTAATGCATCATCTGCTCTTTTATGACCATCCCCTGCATGAAAAAAATAGTAGGGCCTCTACCAATGCTCCCTCTAAGCTGTGGAGTCTTGTGAGCAAAGATTCTACTTTGTGAGCTACTGGCATTAAAGTTGTGAGTGAGCGATTTGGCTGCTGCATAAATTAGTTTGCTCTGGAGTCCTCCTTCCTGAGCCAAGACAAAAATGTGTGAGCCGGAATGCAAAATGGTTCCTGATACTAGACTTTCTCTCACGGGAGGAATTTATATCCTCCTCCTGGTCCCAATTGCAAAAGTGGTTGTGAGTTCTCTGTCCTTGGATATCTCTTACTTTGGTTCCATGAAGTTCTTGAAACAAGGTCGTTATTTATTTATTTTATATTATATATTTTGTCCTACTAAGTATTTCTATACTTTACACCAGACCTTTCATTTAACTAAACTGTACATTGGACTAACACACTGAATCTATATCCTGATTTCAAATTCACAAATTTAAAGATGTTATGAACGATATCACAGAAGTTTACTGTTTAGACTACGCACTACAGGATTTGCAACAATTCCGTAGAGCAGTAAAGACCAAGCTCTTCTGTCAAGCATTTTGATATGCTTGTCACACCGGCAGTACCGCAACAGCAACAGCACTTTATACAGCACTTTATACAGAATGCCACCATATTTTAATGTAACTCAGTATTTATTGTATTGTTTTTAGATGTAGCAGTATTGTGTTTTAAATTGTATATGGGTTTTAACTGCTTGTAAGCCGCCCTAAGCCGCCTCGGTGGGAGGGCGGGATAAAAGTCTAATAAATAAATAAATAAATAAATGTTGACTTCTATTTCTACAGTATGTTAACATGTTCAGTCTCTCACGTTCATCTACCTGTTGCCTTTTACATCTGTAATCTTTATATTGTTATGCATTCTTACTAATAATAAAAAACTTGAATAATAATAATAATAATAAAAATAATCCCTGTGAGCTAGCTCACACTAACTCAGCTTAGAGGGAACACTGGCCTCTGCAAAACTTATCATAATCCTGCTTCAACACTGAAATTTTGTCCATAATCATTACGAATCATATTTCCCCACAACCAAATTTTCCAGACCTGGTATTCACAGTTTAAAATAAAAATACTAAATTTAAAAATTTAAATTGATTTCCTTCTGTTATACCAAACTAATGACGTATGAGGCAATTTATAAGGAAAAGCTTTGGGAATGGTTCAAGAGGTAAAGCTGACTCACATACTAGCCAAGACAGTCACCCGAGTCCTGGATTTCTTGTCACTGTGGAGAAACAACAGAATCTCAGTGCCGATTTTTTTTCCAGTCACAGCAAACTAATACTAAACCAGCCAATAGTATTTCCCTCTTCAAAAATGGCCTCATCTAGGGTGCCAGCATCCTGGTGGTGGCTGGAGATCTCCTGGGCTTACAACTATTCCCCAGACTATTGAGATCCACTCCCCTGGAGAAAATGGCTGCCTTGGAAGGTGGACTCTATGGCATCATACCCCTCTGAGGTCCCTCCATCCCCCAACTCCACCCTCCTCAGGCTCCACGCCCAAAATCTCCAGGAATTTCCCAACCCAGAGCTGGCGACCCTATCCTGACCATCACTTACCCATCAGAGCCATGGCAATAATGATCATGTAACTCATACAGTGGCTGAGAGGATAAATTAAAACAAAGAACAATAAAAATCAATATAATTTTCCCATTATACAGTCTTAGCATCTGCATGTAAAAAAAGATTCTTTCTACTTTTACATTTTGATTAATATTTTATATGCCTCCTTTCTATTAATTAAAGTATATGAGGGTGTCTGAGGGTGTTGTGCTTTTTATCTGGGGTTGTTTGGACCACTTCAGCCTCTGTAGTTTTGGGGCACGGCTGAGGAGGGTGGAGTTCAATGCTGGTGTTGGCTGTGTTCCGAGACAATAAATCCGGTTATGACTAAGACCTGTTGAACCTTGTATCTTACCACTACCATATCTAGCAGAATGTGCCCATATAAACAAATGCTTAGAATTCTGACACACACAAGAAATGCAAAAGAACTTCAAAGGGAGAATTCAACACAAAGGTGCTAAATTAGAATTCATCAAGGTATTCAACACTATTTTTTATCAGAGTTGAATAAAGACTTCACTGTCCTCATTCACTATATTTGCTAATGGTTCAGCATGACCTGCACTTTGCAGATGTTAATTAGTTCTGCTTATGTTTCATTCAGCTTCTTCCTTGACAAGATCTCAATTTATTTATTTAAAATATTTATATCCTGCCTTTGATTCTTGGTGGTCATTTTGCTACTCTGTTTACAGTGGGAGCACTCATCACCCACTCTGAATAGACTGGTCATTGTTTCTAACTGGCCTCTCTTTGTAACACCTCCTCTTTCCCACCTTTCTGATGCTTGTAATTTGAAATATAAATGTGTCCTCTGTGGATGCACACTCCCATGCATCCAACGAAGTCAGCTCTGAGTCCTAAAAGTTTATGCAGATAAATTTTGTAAAGTCTTTAAGGTGCTGCTGGTGTTTAATATTTCAGAGAAAGACATGGATCTCTAAGGGATGCAATACACAAACTCATTACAGCATGCACAGTACCTAGGTTTGATGACAATATCAGTCAGATCCGTGATCTTCAGGAAATCTTTATGAAAATAATGCAGCTGAAGGATGCAAGCCAGAAGAAATGCAGCAGGAAGCAGAATCCTTGCAAATAGCTCCATAGTGCTGAATTGTTCAAGACCCAGATCTTTTAACCTGTAAATTAAAAAGGGAGAAAATGAGTGCAGACAGCCTGGTGAAAAAATGGAATTAATTCCTATTATGGGTCCTCGGGTATGGGTAACTGCCACTGGTATTCATGTTAACACAGATGAGCCAACCAGCAAATCATCTCCTGCATTTCCCCAGCATACAGAAATCAAAAACTTGCATATATTCTGAGTGCCAGCTTTTACCATTCCAACCCTCCTGGGTGTTTATTGCAGAAGGAACTATAAATTGATTCCTTTGAATATACCTAGGCATCCACAGGATTTCCACTGCACATGTAAATAATACTGGGTATAGGAAGGGATAAGGGCCAACTGTGTCTGGGGGAGAGGAGTGGGATACCAGACCAAAGATGGAGAGGCAAACGAGCTAAGAGGGGCAGGATGAGATCCTCCCATGATTCTCGCAGGTCCCTGCTTGTATATGTGAATGTTAACAAAGTCTGTATTTGCTGCTATGCCAGTTTGATTCCCCACTCCTCCATTTGCAGCTGCTGGATGACCTTGGGCAAGCCATAGTTCTGATCAGAGCTGTTCTCTCGAGGACAGTTCTCTCAGAGCCCTCTCAGCCCCACCTACCTCACAGGGTGTCTGTTGTGGGAAGGGGAAGGGAAAGGAGTTTGTAAGCTGCTCTGAGACTCCGAGTGAAGGGCAGAGCTATATATCCAATCTCTTCTCTTGTTCTTCTACTATGCGGCACCCTTAAGAATTTGCTGTAATGAATGCCAAGGGGGGAAATGAACGTAGTATCCTTTTGATCTTATTGAAAGCCCTTACCTCTCCTCTGGTATTTTCAAGGTCTTTAAGAAAAACTCAGAAACCATTTCAAACTGGTAGGCATAAATAGCAATGAGGACCACCATGGAGTACGAGACGACGGTCAGCCAAAAACCCTTCAGGATTCGCCGCCAGTTCTCATAATGAACCTGAAACCGAAGGATGCCATTTCATGCCTTAGTATATAAGCTGACAGACATTTTAAATACGTCCATATTTTAAACAGCTTCAGAAGTTGAAGGGCTGCTGAGGCAAGAATTGGCAAAAAACTTCCACCCCTTTTATGGGATTGAACTGACTGAGTTTTTCAGGGATTGAACTCACTGAGCTTTCCCAAGCTGGAAGAGAGCTGGGAGTGGCTGTTTGCTATGGGGATCAATGTTTGGGATTTGCTGCAACAGAGCACTCCTCCTCCCTCATACAGCTCCACGCTGAAATACTATCAAGATTTTTAAAAATACCGATATGTACCCTACCATTAAAGTTAAAGCAGAAAGTGCCAGGATTACAGCTGAACATCAAGACCAGCAAAAAGATAAATAAGTGGGTTCTAGATCCAATCAAGCCTGAGCTCTCTCTAGAGCCAGTTTGGTGTAGTGGTTAAGTGTGCAGACTCTAATCTGGGAGAACCGGGTTTGATTCCCCACTCCTCCACTTGCACCTGCTGATGTGACCTTGGGTCAGTCACAAGCTCTGGCACAGCTGTTCCTGAAAGAGCAGTTTGTGTGAGAGCTCTCTCAGCCCCACCTACCTCACAGGGTGTCTGTTGTGGGGAGGGGAAGGGAAAAGGAGTTTGTAAGCCGCTCTGAGATGCCTTTGGGCAGTGAAGGGCGGGGTATAAATCCAAACTCTTCTTCTTCTAGGAGCTAAAATGGCTAAGCTGAGGCTATCGGGCTTTGGTCACATTACAAGAAGACAAGAGTCAGTGGAAAACACAACTATGGCCCCGGTCACACGGGCCAGAAAACGCGCGGGGGAGGCGTGGCAATTTGCCCTGGAGCTAAATAAGGCGCGGTAGCCCGATCATATGGGCCACCAGGTTGCCACACTCCAGCTCTGCACCCCGATCACACTGCGCTGCTGCAGCGCAGCAAAAAAGCAGCGCAGTGCGCATGCGCCATTGGGGGGGCGCTGTCGGTGTCTTGTGTGTGCGCATGCGCTGTTCAGCGTTGGTGCGCATCCCATGGAAACTGACAACATCCGGAAACCCCGGGGACATGGGCGGGTGTCGGAAGCCGCGGGATACTGGCGCTCCCGCGATCAGACGCCAGCCTTTGCCCCGGGGTTTCCGGAAACTAGTACTTCCGACCTACTAGTTTTTTACCCCGCGTTTTCCAGGGGAAGCCGCGGGTTGGCCACAGGAGCACTACGCCTCCCAGATGTGCTCGTATGATCGAGCACGGAAATTCCGCAGGGCTCCCATGCCTTCAGCGGGGCAAATGCTCCGTGTGAACAGGGCCTATGCCAGGAAAAGTTGAAGGCGGCAGGAAAAAAGAAGACCTAACATGACAGATTGACTCGATCAAGGAAGCCACAAAGGCCCTCAGTTTGCAAGACCTGAGCGAGGCTGTTTTGGAGGTCATTAATCCACAGGGTCACCCTAAGTCAGAAGCGACTTGACGGCACTTAACAAACACAAACACATCCTATTATTCTGCTCAGCTGCACTTGAAGTCTTCCTCCGCCCTAAGAGCCGCCCTCTGATTTCAGAGGCTCTTCTCCCAGTGGAAGAGCTGCGTAAATTGGAGGAAGAGCAAGATTCAAGTCCAGAAACACCTTAAAGACCACCAAGAGTTCCAGAATATAAGCTTTTGAAAGTCACAGCTCCCTTTGTCAGTTTGAAACGTTTTCCACACAAAGGGCTCTCCCTGCCCTTGCATCTCTGTTCCTCCGCATCCAGTCATTTTTTGCGACTCAAACTGCAAATTCCATTGCGGAAACCAACTGAGGTTTGCAGTCCGAGTTGCAAAAACGAGGTTTGCTCCCTCTTGTGCCGCAACAACGGAATTCCTGGAAACAGGGAAGTCTGATGCTGCCCGGCAAGGGAAGACAAATCTCATTTTAGCATCTCGGACTGCAAATACCATTGTGGAAACCGGCTGAGGACGCGGAGGAATAGAAATGCAAGAGCAGGGAGAGCCATTTGTGTGGAAAACGTCTTGGACTGGAGGAAGGCTTCATACTTTGGTGAGTGGGTTGGTATGGTGGGATATATGTTGCTGGGAAGATCTGGCCACAGAGCTCCTAGTATCTCAGCTGCCGAGGAAGCCTAACATCAGCTAGATGGGTAGCCGTGTTGGTCTATCTGTAGCAGTAGAAAAGAGCAAAATTCCAGTAGCACCTTAAAGCTAACAACATTTGTGGCAGGGGAGGAGCTTTCGTGAGTCACTGCTCACTTCTTCAGATACAGCTAGATTCTAGCTGCTAGAGGGTGAGGCCATCTGTCCTTATAATTGGAGAACAGAGTGATTTCAGATGCCAAACGACAATAGCAGATAAACGACAATAGCGGGCATGATCGGATTAGATGTGCTATGCAGAGGGGTACTAGGCATGTGGCAAGTATCATGCTGATAAAAAGGAGTTCAAAATTGCTATCAAACAATTTCCACAAAGTGACCCAAAACGGCCATTCAGATCTGTTAGATTCTAGGTTTGCTTACCTGATACAAAGCCACCCAAAGCAGAAAAAGTACAATGTAGAGAATTTTGTACAGAGCTACTTTGCCATTGAAGCTGACGATAAAAAACATGACCGAGCAGAAGTAGATCCAATATTTTACAAGCAACTCCATTAGCACAGAACCGAAGAAATCCAAAAGCAGGTTGCGCCGTTTGTCCATTTCTGCAAACAGAAGTTTAAAATAAACCAGAAACGCCACCAGGGCATTCTAAATTACCATTCCAATCTACAACACGTGAAGACAAGACTACACTTATAAAGCCATCCTCATCCATCTTAGTTGTCTGTCATGTCATTTTACTTATGAAAGTCTCTTGGGATCGTTCATCAATACCCACTTCTTTGGATGCAGCAACAGCTGATGGAAATGATTGTTATGCACACAATGGCACGGATACAGGCCACTGAGGTTGCTCTGCTGAAGAGCATTTGTAAATGTGGTTTCCCCGCTGTCCATCTGAAGCTAGACAGTTCATACTTCTACTTCATTCTGCTAAATGGAGCAATTCAGGAACACAGTGAATGGAGCTCCCATTTCTTTTGAAACTCAGTTACAAGGCACGCAGGGGCCAGCTCCTGGTTGAGGACATAGGGCAAACAGGAGGGTTAAACCTTCCCCTCACTAGGGTTGCTAACAGCAGGCTGGGAAATTCATGGGGATTGGGGGATAGAGCATACGGATGGCAGGGATTGTGGGTGGGAGGGACTTCAGTGGGTTATAATCCCATACACTCCACCCTCCATTTTCTGCAGGGGAACTGATTTCTGGCATCTGTAAAGCAGTTGTAATTCTGGGAACTTCCCAGACACCACACGGAAATTGAAAACTCTGCCTCATTTGTACCTGGAGAGCCACAGCAAGTTGCTATATGTGCCCTTTTGGAATATTAACCGATACAGGTAGTTATTTGGACAGAAGCTGCCTGGGTATGTTTCAGCTAGGCAAAATGGGTGGGAAGGCTGAACCCTTCACACAAACACACCATGAAATTAGGCCCCCAGAAGCTTCATAATTGAATCTGGAAAAAATATATTAGAAGCTCTGTTCACAAAATTCCCTGCATCTCACGTGTTTTTGTTTTCCTCACACTTTGTTGAATATACAGTACTGAAATCCTCTCCTCTGTCCTCTTCCCCAATCATCCGATGAGCGGATAAAGTCAAGGGAAACCTGGAAGTGCTACTTTGCTTACAAATCTCTGGATCATTCTGCACATGTTTAAGTTTAGAATGTGTTATTTATGGAGATAACTAAACAGAAGGAGCTTGATTCCAGCTCCCATTGAAACCTGGTATTCTAAACATCACAAACTGATTGGACACTTTGCACAGTTGTCCAATCAGGAAACAAGATATGTGAAGGAGGGAAACAGTATGATTGGTCTTTATCTCTGTAATGTGATTGGTCCTTTCTGTACTTATGGGTGTGGCTTACAAGCCCGGACTGTTTAAAAAGGAGCCTGTTGCTCCCCAGTTTTGCTGTCGTCCTATCTTATCCTAACCTCTGTAAATAAAGCTGACTTCACTGTTCAAAGAGCTGCTGCCTGAGTCTCATATCTAACAGAATGCTAGAGAAAGCCTGTATGGATGCAGTAAACTCCACTTTTTAAAAAAGCATTTTTAAAATGTCAAGGTAAACTTTATGGGCCCTGACCTGGATGGTCAGCCTATCCCGATCTCAGGATCTAAGCAGAGTTGGCCCTGGTTAATATTTGGATAGGACACCACCAAGGAAGTCTGGAGTCGTTACGCAAAGACAGGTAGTGGGAAACCATCTCTGTTTGTCTTTTCCCTCAAAAATCCTCCCTACAAGGTGGCCATAAATGGGCTGTGACTTGACAGCTCTTAAAAAAAAGACAACTTTATGCGGTACTGAATTTTCTTACCAGCTTCATCTGTTGTCACTGCCTGAAGTGACACTTCTTCCTCTTTCTTCTGCTTCTGCCTTTGCACCATATGCTGCTTCAGCAAGAGCCAAAAGGTAAACAGGTATGAAATCTGCAATAAAATCACATAAACGTTTTGAAGAGGCATACACATAAATTGGGTCTACAAGCAGCTGGGCTCTTTTTGAAGCTCAGGGATGAAGAATGTCTATGAAAAGCCCTGGCCAACAGGAAATACAAACTCTAGCCAGACTATCAGACTATCGTAAACAGAAGAGTCACACTCTTCTGTGTCTATCGAAGTCAACGAGTTTGTTTGTGTATTATGTGCTGTCAAGCCCCTTATGACTTACGGAGATCCCATGAATTAATGGCCTCCAAAATGTCCTATCATGAACAGCCTTGCTCAGGTCGCAAACTGAAGGCCCTTCTGGCTTTCTTTTATTTGGTCCATTCATTTCCTGTTGGGTCTTTCTCTTCCTCAGTGGGTTTAGACTGTTTAGGATTGCACTGTAAATAGTGCCAAGATATATGTGTGATTTTGATTTGACCAGTTTGCACAATATATTCAGTTTGGAGATACTCCTAGAAGCAAGAACTCAAGAAAAGTAATGAAGAAAGACTATGGAGATGTGGCTGCTGGTGGATTATAAGAAAAGAAACTCTGAGGCTCTCTGCCTATGGAAAACCTTGTCTATATCTATCAGCACCGTTTTCTAGCTTCTGAAATCTCATGATGCATTGCCAACATATTCCAAAGAGATTTCTGCATAGCCTCAATGGTCTAGACTATGTGTGTACTGCAAGGACAGCAAGCCCATAAAATATGACAGCAGTAGGCACAAAATTTCATATGTAAATAACCATCAAGTTGCAGCCCAATTATGGCAACCTCAGCAAGAGTCTTTCAAGGCGTGAGAAGTAGAGGTGGTTTGCCATTGCCTTCCTCTGCAGAGTCTTCCTTGGTGGACTCCCATCCAAGGACCGACCCCGCTTAGCTTCCAAGGTCTGATGAGATCAGGTTGTACCATGCGGCCTTCTCTTCAGGCACAAAATTATAGATTCCCAGTCTCATTTTGCCCTGACCTGGATGGCCCAAACTAGCCCAATCTCATCAGATCTCAGAAGCGGTAAGCAGAGCTGGCCCTGGTTAATAGTTGGATGGGAGACCACCAGGGTTGCTAGACGGAGGCAGACAATGCCACAGGAGGTGGTGGCCACAGGAGGTGGTGGTGGCTACTAGCATGGACAGCTTCAAGAGGGAATTAGATAAGCATATAGAGCAGAGGTCCATCAGTGGCTATTAGCCACAAGATATAGATAGGAACTCTCAGTCTGGGGCAGGTGATGCACTCTGTTCTTGGTGCTGGAGGGGGCAGCAATGGGAGGGCTTCTGGTGTCCTGGCCCCACTGCTGGACCTCCTGATGGCACCTGGTATTTTTGGCCACTGTGTGACAGAGTGTTGGACTAGATGGGCCATTGGTCTGATCCACCAGTTCTCTTATGTTCTTAATAGAAAAACCACCTCCAAACGTCTCTTGCCTTGGAAAGCCTATGGGGTCGCCGTACGTTGCCTGCAACTTGATGGGGGGAAAGAAAATCTAATTTTCCACTTTTTTTAAAAAAATTATTCATCTAGTCCTCATGACTACACTGATATTTTTGAGTTTGTGAGCACTGATTGGTGAAATTTCAGAATAATCTGGGGTTCAGGACCGAAGACTACACCACTGTAGCAAGTCACTGCTTAACTAGTTTAAAAGTACTAAAAAGTATAAATATTTGTCAGAATAAACATTTGTTGGTCTTTACAATGTCATAAGATTGTTAACGTAGTGCATCGTAAATATCCCCATCCTGCTCATTGTCCAACCCCCAGTATGGAGGAGGAGGAGAAGGAGATTGGATTTATACCCCACCCTTCACTTGGAGTCTCAGAGTGGCTTACAAACTCCTTTCCCTTCCCCTCCCCATAACAGACACCCTGTAAGGTAGGTGGGGCTGAGAGAGCTCTCCCGAAAACTGTCCTTGAGAGAACAGCTCTGACAGTATGGAGGCAATCCATTTAATTTCATTAGTTTATTCAAGGAAGTCTACATAACACTTTTAGACAAAGTAATATAACAATAATAGAACTATACGAGAAAAAGGAACATTCAGCACTTTAGCAAAAAGTAAATATTGAATACATATTTTAAAATATTGAATTATAATAGCCACAGAATCATTGCATATTTAACTAGGTGCTGAATTAATGGCAGTAGCTCGAATTTTTAGCGAAGCCAAGATATATTTGGCAACTGCAAGAAAGATGTAATTTTCATTTCCGGACAGAAGATTAAGTAAATGATTGTCCTCCAAATGGTTGGGAAAAATTACATGAAGTTATTAAACTGTCATACAATTTGCACATGAAGAAAAAATATGTCAGAGTTTCAGGCACATCGAGACCACCAGAAGAAATCCTCTGATCACATGACATGTTGGAAAATCTTCCAAAATGATCAGCAAAAGGTAAGGCACTGAAATGGGCCAAAAAAGAAGAGATGGTGACAGAAGGAACCGTAAGGAAGTACAGATACTTATGGCCAACAGAGTTTGGAGATCGTAGATTCAGTACGCTTGGTTACTGATTTCTTTTTTTTAAAAAAAATAGTATCCTGACTATCATAGGAAGGGTCTCTCTAATGCTTTTTTTGCTGTTAAAACTGTCATTGCCACACACTGGAAAACAACACTGACACCCACACTTTCACAATGGCATAAAAAGCTGTGGGATTTGTATGTCATGACTAAACTCTCGGACAATCTTACGCGTTTTGATAAGATTCCTACCCCTACTGCTTTTGTTTCAACATGGTTTCCTATCCTAGAATATTTAACTAATCAACAAGATATCCCCAAAGTAATGGACCATCTTTGGTTATGGTAATGCTTACTGATGTATTTAAGTAGACTCATAATGTTGGCTGCTGTATATGCTAACTACACGCTAGATTTGTAGATGGTATCTTATGTCTCTTTTCTGTTTAAAATGTTCTTGGTATTGTTATTACATCGCACAGTATTTGGTTCATTTGCTACTATACCTGTTCGTTACTATAGCTATTTGAAAGCTTCTATTTTTGTAATGTTCACAAGATTTTCGAAATTTTAATAAATTTTATTGTATATATAAAAAAATAGTATCCCGTATTATATGTTTAAGACCTTGCTCTTAAATTCGCATCCAGCACAGAACCAAGAGGGACTCACCTTGGCTGCCAGGTGGATGCAAGGCAACGGATAAGGTTTTAAATCCAGATCAATAAGCAATGAAGTTGGAACTCCGGGAAAGAGCTCCTTTTGTGAAACATTCAACCCCACAAAGAAATTGAGGGTCACCAGGATGTTCCCATAGGCGACCAGGAAGGGGGAGCTCCGCAGGGCGCAGAGGCTACGGTTGCGCACCATCCAGATGATACAGGACCAGATCAGCAGGACAAAAGCCAGCCAGCTGGTATGAGTGATGCTCCAAACCTGCAAAAAAACATATACAAGAAATACTTTTAGAGAGAAGAAGAAGAGGAACAGATTGGATTTATATCCCGCCCTTCAATACCCAAGGGAGTCTCAGAGCGGCTTACAAACTCCTTCACCTCCCGACAACAGACACCCTGTGAGGTAGGTGGGGCTGAGAGAGCTCTGACAGCAGGCAACATATATGATTCTGAGAAGACTGCAGCTTTAATCTTCACTTTATCTAAAAGGCAGCGAATATGTTCCCCTGCAGCTCTACAACACATCTTCTAAGAGACACATTTCCTATAGTTTCACGGGGTAATCATATCAGTCTGTAGTAGAACAGCTCAGTTCCAATCCAGGATCATCTTAGGTCCTTTCCGCACTTGGATCTCATCCCTGGTTTTATCAGAGTTCAGCTCGCGACACAATGGGTGATTCCGCACTAGACCTTAAATCCTGGTTCAGCCCTGTCCCCAAACTTACATTCTACACCACACTCAAGTTCACCCCTGTAATTATCTTAGGGTATTTTTTTGTTTCCACATTACATTGAGGTCACCCTGGTTTTGCCCCACACTTGTCCTGGGATAAACAGATGCTGTTATAACCAGGGATAAATGCAAGGTATTGTGTCACAAGTTGAACTCTGATAAAACCAGGGATGAGATCCAAGTGCAGAAAGGACCAAAACCTTGCATTTATCCCTGGTTATAACAGCATCAAAGGAGCTGCGGTGGCTCAAGTGGTTAAGATGCTGAACTGCAGGCTGTGGAAGGTCAGTAGTTCAGCAGTTCGAGACCCAAGTGTGCCACATGATGGAGTGAGCTCCCATCTCTAGTTCCAGCTCCTGCCAACCTAGCAGTTCGAAAGCAAGAAACTGCAAGTAGATAAATAGGTACCACTTTGGTGGGAAGGTAAACAGCGTTCCGTGCGCCTTGGTGTTTAGTCATGCCGGCCATATGACCACAGAAACGTCTTCGGACAGCGCTGGCTCTTCGGCTTTGAAACGGAGATGAGCACCGCAACCCTAGAGTTGGATTCGACTGGCTTTCGAGCAAGGGAACCTTTACCTTTACCTATAACAGCATCCGTTTATCCTGGGACAAGTGTGGGGCGAAACCTAAAGCTGATGAATGTGCCCATTGCCAGCTGACTTCAGATTAGTCCATGCCAGGCATGTTGTCAGGTAGTCCTGCCATGATGGATGGAGGGGAGGGAAGGATGGCTATGGGCGCCATGGTGGCGTGACGGGCGGGAGGTTGGGATCGTAGGGGTGTTGATTTATGCCTAGTGTGTGAGAATGGAATGTGGCTCTGGCAGCCTATCTTTGGTAGACTGAACATTCTGACCTTGGAGAGTCAAGCTGCAGCTTCCCTACGCTTTCAAAGCTGCAGCTTTGCTGAGATTAATGGGGCGGTGGGAACTTCATTAGCGTAGTAACTTTCGATTCCCATTGCATGTTATTCCCTGATTGGTAGAAGGGGTCCCCAGTCACCCCTTCCCTGTATAACTGCTTGCTTTGTAACCACGTTATTCTGAACAATGTATCTGCTCCAGTAACCTTTCTATTGCAGCTTATCAATAAATGCTATTCTTGTTTGAACCACAAGACATGGTGTTTGGCTGACTAAGTTAGGGCTCCTGACACATGTTCTGCGTCCCTAACCAGAACAGCTGTAAGGACAGGTAGACCTGCCAATTCCTCACCCTAGAAAAACTGAGAGGCACGAGAAAAAATGGCCACCATAGGAACTCTCCAGGAATTTCACCATGCCTTTATTGTCTTTACCTTAGAGAGAATTCCTAGAGCGTCACCCAGAAGTGATGTCACAGCCTACCAAAACTTCACCATCCCCAGGCACCACCCTCAAAATCTCCCAGCATTTGCTGAGACACTGCTGACAACCCTAAAGCCAGTTGGTGGTCTGCGTGAACATAAACGGTCTCTTACCATCATGGCAATCAAAGCAGTGATGTAGCTCTGACTCATCAGGAAATGTGCCAGTGCTAACCAAGCGCTGAGTTGGTTGTCTTCAGTACAAAGTTCATCATCAATTTCTGTCATATTGTCAGGGCCTCCTGAAACCTCTACAGGGAATGAAAAAATTTGAGACAAAGATCTCAACAGATACAGGCAGATACTGAATAAAATGATGTTTTCTAGATTTTGCAAGCCAAGTCGCACAGCATTTTATTTTTATGAATGAATCTGCAAAACAGATAGGGAAGTCCTCTGAACAGACATATTTAAAGATACAACAAAGAGAGAAGGGAAGGGAAATATGATAGCAAATAGGAATGGCGGGGAAAGGGGAGAATTACCACCTCCCGCTAAATAGTTTCAGAGGGTAGCTGTGTTGGTCTGCAGTACAACAGCTAGATTTGAGTCCAGTAGCACCTTAGAGACCAAAAAGATTTTCAGTTATGAATTTTCAAGAGTCAAAGCTCCCTTCGTCAGGTATCTGATAAAAGGACCTTTGACTCTCAAAAGCAGCATACCCTGAAAACCCTTTTGGTCTCTAAGGTGCTCCTGGACTCAAATCTAGATGTTCCTCTAAACAGGTCACTTATTTGTCTCCACCTCCTATCCCTAATGCTCACCTAGTTATCCAAGTGAGGCCTAGTGTTGGAATATGCAAGGTCTATTGTGCGTAGATAAAGAAGATGACAAGAACATCCTGCAGGGGGCAGCAGAGGGGACAACTAGATAGCATAGTATGATTAGGAACCTCCTACTATTTTCAAATATTCTCCTTCCTGTCTCCTGATTAGCTCAATTTGGTTCTTTCCCTGTTCCTGCTGAGAACAATTCATTACTGACTCCCTCCTGGTCAGTTAGACTTCTCATTCTCTCTCTTCTTTCTTACAAAGTCTGTTCTCTTCTCTTTTAACAGCTTGTGCTCCCTTTTACTTAATATCTACAGTTTGCCAACACCTAGGATGTCTTATCTTGGTATGAAACAACAAAAAGACCTGGTGCACCATATAGACTAACAAATATATTGTGGCTTAAAGTTTCATGAACTCTGTCACAGAGAGCCCAGGTAACAGATAGCTGAGCCTTGAAATTCTTGGTTCATGTAACATCCACAGCTTTGAAAAATTCAGATGATCCTTGCAACAGCTTTCCCCCTGGCAAGTTGCAATGCTTGGCAATGGAAACTGCTCACACCTCAGACTCAGCCCTTCCACCTGAACCACATGATAAAAGATACCTGACATGGAACTGCAGTGCCCTGCATTGGTATAGGCGTACAGATTACAACTGCTGCTCCTGCTCCGACACTGCAAGAGGGGGATGTCTTGAGAGCTTCCACCTGGTAGGTAAGGCGCCTGGAGGTTAAAAGAAGAATGGAGATGGCTTTCAAGTGCAATATTAAGCAGAGTTACACCCTTCTAGGTCCAGGTGGGTAGCCGTGTTAGTCTGTCTGTAGCAGTAGAAAAGAGCAAGAGACCAGTAGCACCTTAAAAACTGTACTTCCCCAGCAGAGTATATAGAGAAATATGTAGTAAGTAGCAGGGCTCTTTTTGTAGCAGGAACTCCTTTGCATATTAGGCGACACACCCCTAATGTAGCCAATCCTCCAAGAGCTTACAGCAGCCCCTGTAAGAAGATCTCTGTAAGCTCTTGGAGGATTGGCTACATTAGGGGTGTGTCACCTACTATGCAAAGGAGTTCCTGCTACAAAAGAGTCCAGGTAAGTAGTCTGTACTAATGTAGAAAAATAAGTACTGTACCCTTAAAGTGATGCATGATGGTGATTGTAGTTCAGTAGTCCCTTAGGTCAAAATCTGTGTCAGAGTAAGAGCTTTCATGAGCAACAAAGAAGTGAGCAGCGACTCACAAAAACTCACCTGTTGTGTCCTGGGATCAGAAGGCAGAGCTGGCGAAATACAGCCAAGCTTCGCTCTCTGAGAACAATAGGGACTAGGTTCCTGAGCTCGCCAGTAGTGAACCAATGGCAGCATTGGCGGGCGATTCAAACCCGCCAATAGGAATATAGGGCCGTCCCCCCTAACTGTATATAGTTGGCCTCCGGCCGTTACTGTGTGTTCTTGTCTTATGTGAAGTACGAATAAACGCGTCTTCTCTTATGTCGTCGTCCGAGTCATGAGGCCCGAAACCCAGTACTTTACAGTGGCGACGAGGATGGGATCTCAACGCCTTCCATGACTCCATGAGCGACGAAAAGGACACCGCCGAGCATCGCATCGCTGACCCCGAGAGCAGCACCGCACCGCTCGCCGAGCATCGCATCGCTGACCCCGAGAGCAGCACCGCACCGCTCGCCCCGGCGCTCGCCTTACCAGACAGAACCATGGCCGCTTCTCATGTAACACTGGAGCACTTCGATCAGTCGCAGCCAGAAACCTGGGACGCATGGGTCGACCAGCTCATCAGCTATTTGGAGCTCAACGAAATCCGCCACCCCGACCAGAAACGAGCGATCCTGCTGAACGCCTGCGACACCCAAACCGTCCGCCTCGCCAAGAGCCTCTTGGTGCCACGCACGGCCTTGGAGAGCTCGTTTGGGGAAATCCTGGATGTCCTCAACGCTTACTTCAGCCCCCGGCCGACCTTCCTGGCCAAGAGGATGGATTTCCAGAGGCGAGTCCAGGCCCAAGGGGAATCCATTGCCACCTTCCTGGCCGCGCTAAGGGCGCTCGCGGTGGACTGCGGATTCCCGAAGGTGGAGGACAACCTGTTGACGCAGTTCGTGTGGGGCCTGGCGGACTCCAAGCTGCGGCGCAAGTTGGTTGGGCACCGGAAGCTCTCCTTGGACGAGGCCCTAGACGCCGCAACAGCCCACGAGGCCGCGGAAGGGGAACGCCCGGCCGCGGCCGCCCATGTGGTCGGAAGGAGCCCAAGCCCCGGGAATGTGGACACGGAAGAGGTCTTCGCCCTCAGACCTCAACAACGCCGGCCGGCGCCGTTCCAGCAGGCCAACAGAGAGCCAGCCAAGCCTTCCGGCAACCGGGTCGTCTGTGCCAGCTGCGGGGAAGGCCACGCAAGGAAAGCCTGCAAGTTCCGGGATGCTGTCTGTCACGGGTGCGGAAAGCAGGGACACCTCGCACGGGTCTGCCGATCCAAGGGCCCCCGGAATTCGAGATCGTCGGCCCCACCGCATCGCGCATCGTCCACCGCCTACGAGACGACGGAAGAGGTCGCCGCGAGTTGAACCACCTCACCGACCAACCGCTGCAGGTACTTCGCCTCCCCAACCCCAACCTCTCCTCCACCCCGAAGATCCAAGTAACCGTGCGGATCGAGGGGTCCCCTTGCTGCATGGAGGTGGACTCGGGATCGGCGGCGTCCATCATTTCCATGGACACTTTAAAAAGACTTTGCCCGTCAGGGGACCCCTCTACGTCCATCGCCACTAAGCTTGGTGGACTTTCAAAAGAACCCTGTCCCCATCCGGGGAGTCGGCACTTTCCGAGTGCAATACCGAGACTTTGAGGGGAACTTGGACTTGGTGGTGGTGGAGGGAAATCTCGTGAGTCTCCTGGGGCGGGCATGGTTTGAGGCCCTAGGCATCACAATTGGGGGAGTGAATAAGTGCGGGATGCGCGACTGGGGGGCGGTGTGCAAGGAATTTCCCGAAGTCTTTGACGGGAAACTGGGGTGTTATAAAGGGCCCCCGGTGTCGCTCCACTTAGACCCCACAGTGACGCCCATCCGACGGCGCTTCCGCACCGTGCCCCTGGCCCTCCGCCCTAAAATAGAGGCCGAACTGGACCGGCTAGTGGCCCAGGGAGTCCTAGAGCCTGTCCCGAACGCTCGATGGGAGACCCCGATTGTGACACCCGTTAAGCCAAACGGGGAAATCCGCATCTGCGCGGACTATAAGTGCACCATTAACCAGGCACTTCAGGCGCACGCATACCCCGTACCCGTGGTCAGCCATGTCTTAGCCACACTGGCGGGGGCGCGCATATTTGGGAAGCTGGATCTCGCGCAGGCGTACCAGCAACTCCCGGTAGATGAGGCCACGGCCGAGGCACAAACTATAGTGACACACCGGGGGGCCTTCCGGGTGAAGCGGCTGCAGTTCGGGGTCAGTGTGGCCCCAGGGATATTCCAAAATCTAATGGACGATTTGTTGAAAGGGATCCCTGGGGTGACGCCGTTCTTCGACGACGTCCTCATCGCCACGACCACCCCGGAAAGCTTCGCCGCCCGCCTCCGAACGGTACTGGAACGCTTCCAAGCCGTGGGGCTGAAAGTGAAGCGGGAAAAGTGCCTCCTCGGGGTGCCGGAGGTGGAGTTCTTGGGATACCGGGTAGACGCAACAGGCCTGCATCCGGCGAGGGACAAGGTGAAGGCCATCGTGGAGGCCCCCGCCCCGAAGTCCAAGGCCGAGCTCCAGGCGTTCTTAGGCCTCCTGAACTTTTACCACGCCTTTCTTCCCCACAAGGCCGCCGTGGCCGAACCCCTGCACAGGCTGCTGGATAAGGCGACACCTTGGGCATGGGGAGCGAGGGAGGCGGCGGCGTTTCGGGGGGTTAAAGTACTCTTGATTTCCAACGCGGTGCTCGCCCACTTTGATGAAAAGCTCCCGGTAATCCTTGCGTGCGACGCATCACCGTATGGGGTCGGGGCAGTCTTGGCCCACAAGCTACCGGATGGGAGGGAAGTCCCGGTGGCTTACTACTCCCGCACGCTGTCCTCCGCGGAGCGGAACTATGCTCAAATCGACCGGGAGGGCTTGGCACTGGTGGCGGGGGTAAAAAAGTTTCACAACTTTGTGTACGGGCGGCCCTTCACGCTAGTAACCGACCATAAGCCGCTCTTGGGACTGTTTGCGGCGGACAAACAAACGCCGCAGGTACTGTCGCCCCGGGTGTTGCGCTGGTCCTTGTTTTTGGCGGGCTACCAGTACCAGTTGGAGCATCGGCCGGGCAAGGCGCTGGGTCATGCCGATGCCTTGAGCCGCCTGCCGCTGCCGCATACAGGAGAAGATCCGGCCCCAGCTCCCGCAGTGTTGTTAATGGAGGAGCTGCCAAACCCCCCCCTTCAGGCTGCAGACGTGGCCGCCCGCACGTCCCGAGATCCCATTCTCTCCCGGGTCCTAAACTGGGTGGTGAGGGGATGGCCAGCGGAACAGACAGGGCCAGAGTTCACGGCATACAAAGCCAGGCGGGAAGAGCTATCCGCCTTAAAAGGGTGCTTGTTATGGGGGGACAGGGTGGTCATCCCGGGGCCCATGAGACAAGGGGTTCTAGAAACGCTACATGAGGCCCACCCCGGCATTGTACGAATGAAAGCTCTGGCACGGAGCTACGTGTGGTGGCCCGGGATGGACGCCGAAATTGAAACCTGGGTCCGAGGGTGCACACGGTGTCAGGAAGTCCGCCCCAATCCCCGAGAGCGCCAACCCAAAGCTGGGAGTCTACCCACAAACCGTGGTCACGCCTACACATAGACTTTGCGGGGCCGTTTCAGGGGCTCCAGTTCATGGTAACGGTAGACTCCTACTCGAAATGGGTGGAAATAAGCCCAGTGTCTACCACCTCTGCCAAAGCGGCAATACGGGCCCTGCGGAAAATATTCGCGACGCACGGGTTACCCGACACAATCGTGTCGGACAACGGGGCAGCGTTCACATCTGCTGAGTTTCAAGCGTTCCTCGAAAGGAACCTCATCAGGCACATACGATCAGCGCCCTTCCACCCGGCAACCAATGGACAGGCGGAGAGGACGGTACGCACCGCCAAAGAGGCCCTGAGCCGCATAACGGAGGGGGACTGGGAGTTTCGGCTGGCCCGCTTCCTTCTCACATACCGCACCACCCCAAACCCCATCTCCGGGCATTGCCCCGCAGAACTATTAATGGGCCGCCGCCCTACCACCTTATTAGACAGACTCCACCCGGACCGAGCCCCAGAGAGAAAGCTGGTCGAGAACAGGGAGGCGCCCCGAAGCTTCCTACCGGGAGACCCTGTCTACTTCCGGAACTACGGGGCGGGGCCGCAGTGGGTGGCCGGGCGCATCCTAAAACCCACCGGGCCAGTGTCATACGAAGTCCTAACAGATGGGGACCGGGTCCTCCGTAAACACGTCGACCAGCTCCGGAGGCGGCAAGACCCCGACACAGAGATCCAGTTACCGGGAAATGCCGCCGCCGCCCCATCATCCGATCGACCGCAAGCACCGTCAGCGGAGCCAGCGCCAGAAAGTCCACGGAATCCGGAGGGGCCCCGGTGACAGCTGAACCGCCGCCGCCGCCGCCGCCGCCGTTACAGCCGCCGCCGTCACCGCCTCGGCTACTACCAGAGGTCCAAGCTCCTTGTGCAGGCGGACCACCCGATAGGGGCCCCGCCAGTCCGGTACCGGCCCCCGACGTTCGCTAAGAGAACGGAGGGCACCAGCATACTTAAAAGACTACGTCACCTGATAGGAGACGAACTATGGGGGGAGGGGTGTTGTGTCCTGGGATCAGAAGGCAGAGCTGGCGAAATACAGCCAAGCTTCGCTCTCTGAGAACAATAGGGACTAGGTTCCTGAGCTCGCCAGTAGTGAACCAATGGCAGCATTGGCGGGCGATTCAAACCCGCCAATAGGAATATAGGGCCGTCCCCCCTAACTGTATATAGTTGGCCTCCGGCCGTTACTGTGTGTTCTTGTCTTATGTGAAGTACGAATAAACGCGTCTTCTCTTATGTCGTCGTCCGAGTCATGAGGCCCGAAACCCAGTACTTTACATCACCCCTGCCACAAATTTTGTTAGTCTTTAAGGTGCTCCTGGACTCTTGTTCTTTTCTCCTTTTAGGTCCATTGAAGTTGGGGTTGGCACCCTCCATGCGGGGCCTGGAGTTCTCCTAGAATTACAGCTGTTCTCCAAGTGACAAATATAATTCCCCCTGAAGAAAATGGCATCTCCAGAGGGCAGAGTCCAGGGCAGCACTTCCCTGCTGAGGGCTTTCCCCTCTCCAGACTCCAGCCTCTCCAGGCTTCTCCCAAGCTGGGGCTGGTAAACCTAACTGAAGTCAACGTTATTCTGCTTAGGACTGCATGGCTGACTTCCTGCCACCCAAGCTGGCCCAAGATGAAGTCAAGTTTACCTTGATGCTTTCGTGCGTGGTCACCCAGAACTCAGCATCCGCCTTCACCTCCATGTAGTCTTCAGACTGCAGCTGTGTTGCCTCTCCCTTGCTTCCCTAAACAATATGTTCATTTTAATAGGGGTAGAGAAAGACCCATGAAAACAATGGCCCAATCTGCATCTAGCATTTGCTCCGCTGTCTTACCAAACCCGCACTGGAACAGAAATCCTCATCTACATTGCATGCCACTTTCACTTTGATTGAGTGTCGCATTTTATGGCAGTGTCCAGACTGCATGCTGCTTTCACTTCGTTTGATCTCTGCATAGTGGCTGTCTGCATACATTTATGGCTGTTTTATGGCCATTCGGGGGTGACTCTGCAGTCAGTACAGTATTGGTCCGGGATAGTTGAATGTGGGCCAATCTGCATCTTTTTCTGTTCCAATGCGGGTTTGGTAAAACAACTGAGCAAATGCTAAATGCAGATTGGCCCACAATCCCATGCATCTGCTGCACACTGGACAGAAAACCAACAGGATTCTAGTGGTCCCTTTGAAAATGAGTAACACTTTTATTCCTGCATAAATATCCGTGGACTAGAAAGCCCGCTTTGTCAGATGCAACAGACCAAATTAGACATGGTGGCTGTAGATAGGTGCCATCAGGAGTTCCAGCAGGGGGATCAGGACACTAGAAGCCCTCCCACTGTGACCCTCCCCCCAGCACCAAGAATACAGAGCATCACTTGCCCCAGACTGAGAGTTCCCATCTATACCTTGTGGCTGATAGCCACTGATGGACCTCTGCTCCATATGCTTATCTAATTCCCTCTTGAAGCTGCCCATGCTTGTAGCCACCGCCACCTCCTGTGGCAGTGAATTCCATGTGTTAATCACTCTTTGGGTGAAGAAGCACTTCCTTTTATCCGTTCTAACCCGACTGCTCAGCAATTTCATGGAGTGCCCACGAGTTCTTGTATTGTGAGAAAGGGAGAAAAGAGCTTCTTTCTCTACCTGCTCTATCCCATGCATAATCTTATAAACCTTGATCATGTCACCCCCTCAGGCATTGTTTCTCCAGGCTAAAGAGCCCCAAGTGTTTTCTTCATAGGGAAAGTGTTCCAACCCTTTTATCTTTCTTCATAGGGAAAGTGTTCCAACCTTTTTATCTTTCTGGTTGCCCTTTTCTGCACTTTTTCCAATGCTTTCCCTATGAAGCACCCACTTTGCAGCAGAACCAGGTTTAAACACAGCTGCAATAAAGGACCCCAGTAGGACGTGTCTTGCTGGCAGTCAGATGTATTAATGAACAGAGGAAAGGGAAGCAGGGGAATTGGAGACAGAAAGAGACATATAAGTTAAAGAGACAAAGGGCAGTAAGCGATGAAAAAGTTCACAGACCAACCTACACAAATGGAACTGTGATTTTTTTTTTAAATTAAACCTGTTTTTAAAATTTGAAAGAGAAAAGAATACATATAATAATAACTGTTCAGCTACACAGGATTTTGTTTATTTAATTTTATTTATATCCCACTTTTCTCCCCAATGGGGACCCAAAGCAGCTTACATAGTCCTCTTCTCCTCCATTTTATCCTTACAACAACCCTGTGAGGTGGGTTAGGCTGAGAGAATGTGACTGGCCCAAGGTCACCCAGTGAGCTTCCGTCGCATGACTGGGGATTCAAACCTTAGTTTCCCAGATCCTAGCACAATGCTTTAACCACTACACCACACTGACTTAAAAAAAACCAACTACACTATACAAACATACTATATATTATGCTCATCTACTGTTGCTAATTAGACAGATGAAAAATGAGAAATTGGAAGGGCTGCATATTGCCCAGAATCCATTCCGTCAACCTGGAGTCTATATCACAGGGATGGCAAAGCCTCAAGCATTTAACTTGTGTGGTTTGCTCTTTAATGCATCCCTTACCTTTGCAGGCAGCGCCCACTGCTGGAGCATCATGACCAGTGTATAGTAAAGTACAAGAAGCACTAGAGGATTCAGAGCCACTGGCCAGCTTAGTTGAGGGTGAACTTGAAGCTTCCAGGGTACAGTGATGTCAGCCTTAATAAGTGGAACGATGCCCAACAGCCTGGAGAAGGAAAAAATGGAGAAAGAGCTGCTCCACTTAACTTTCTTAGAGGATAAAAGGAGGAGGAAACCACCACAAACACTTTCAGATACATATGATCATCATTTGACTGCCTCTAATGCAAGAGAAGGACTGCGGTGGCTCAAGTGGTTAAGACACTGAACTGCAGACCGGAAGGTCGGTAGTTCAGCAGTTTGAGACCCGAGTGCCGCATGATGGAGTGAGCTCCCGTCTCTGGTCCCAGCTCCTGCCAGCCTAGCAGTCCGAAAGCAAGAAACTGCAAGTAGATAAATAGGTACTGCTTCGGTGGGAAGGTAACCGCATTCCATGCGCCTCGTCATCTAGTCATGCCGGCCACATGACCACGGAAAAAGTATTTGGACAGAACTGGCTCTTTGGCTTGGAAACGGAGATGAGCACCACATCCCTAGAGTTGGATTCGACTGGCTTTCAAGCAAAGGAAACCTTTCCCTTTACCTAATGCAAGAGACGACTTGAAGGTACGAATGAGTAAGTGCTAACTATACATCATAGAAGGAGTATACATTTGTAAGTGATACACATTTGTACCTGTGAGGTATTGTATTTGCTCAAAAGGAAGATGATTCTGAACATAAGATAATATGCCTTAAAATTATTATTGGGTAATAATGTACCGTGTATGCAAATGTAAGGCAACCCTCCCTTTTTTTGATGGCATCCATGTGAAAAAACTATTCTTGCATTTGAGTAAATACTCTTAACTGGAAATGGTGGTTGTTCTCCTTTCTCCTTTCCCTGTTTTCAAGTTCCTAATTATAATTGTGTGCCATCAAGCAACAAGCAACTCATGGCAACCCCAGGACCATGAGGTTTTCAAGGCAAGAGACGCAGCTTGCCACTGCCTTTCTCTGCACAGCAATCTTATCTTCCTTGATGCTTTCCCATCTAAGTGCCAACCACAGCCAACCCTCCTTAGTTTCCAAACCCATAAGAACATAAAAGAAGCCATGATGAATCTGGCCAATGGCCCATCTGGTCCAACACTCTGTGTCACACAGTGGCCAAAACCCAGGGGCCAGAACTCCAAAACCCATCCCACTGTTGCCCCCCAAGCACCAAGAATACAGAGCATCACCGCCCCAGACAGAGTGTCCCATCTATACCTTGTGGCTGATAGCCACTCATGGACCTCTGTTCCATACGTTCATCCAGTCCCCTCTTGAAGCTGTCTATGCTTGGGTACAGCAGATTTCCCGACTGTTTCTACCTCTTACCAGGGCTGGCATCAGCATATGGTGAGGTGGGACAGCTGCCCAGGCCCAGGGTTTCTGGCAGAACTCACTGCTGCAGAGCCCCCCAACCACATGCTGCCAAGGAAGGAATGGGGGCACTTCTGGCAGGCACTGTGGTGGTGTTCCTATCTGCACGTATCACCCAGCACTATCAGGGAATACACTCAGCAGAAAAGCTCACAAGTGGGCAGGGGAAGGAAGGAAACATAGGCATGTAGGGATATGGCTGTGTGGAAGGAAGGCATGAATGGACATCCTGGTGGTAGAGAGGGGAGGAGAGGAGGGCCCCTGAATATTCCGTGCCCGGGACCCCACAAAATCTGGAACCGGCCCTACCATTTGCCCAATGATTCTTCCCAGGCCCCTAGCTGGTGCCAGACTGTTTCACACCATAAATTAAAATGTATTAAATAAATTAGAATTAGAAAAGATACCTTTACACATTTATCTGCTATTTTTGACATATTTACTGCTTTACAACCGTTGACCTTATAACCTTAGCTTGTTATGTAGTTTGTCTTTGCACGTCTTCATCATGTCACATGTTAATTTGCTGTTCAGCCCCTATCTATAAGTTTGAACCTTACCTGCCTTTGCAAGGTATCTGAAAAAGTGTGCATGCACACGAAAGCTCATACCTTGAATAAAACTTCGTTGGTCTTAAAGGTGCCCCACTGGACTCTAAATTTGTTCTGCGGCTTCAGACCAACACGGCTGACCACCTGGATCTAACATCATAAAGTATTTTGTCTCGGTGAATCGATGTTCTCTCCAAACCTTTCTCCGTAATCCAAATGCTATTTCTGTTTTTTCACCTAGAAACAAACCCTACTAACTAGATTCTTTTTAGGCGGCGGCTTTTCCAGGATGCAAACAAGAGCTTTTTACCTGGCATGGAGGTCTTCAGCAGGAACGAGGCCCTGAATGAATGGCAGCTGGTACAGATACAGGACGGTTAAATGGCCCGCGTTGAATATTGCGACCATCACGCACAAGCTATTGAAGACGACGGGGCTGATCGGACGATGGCAAGACCACCACGAGCACAAGCCCATGAAGAGGAAGAAATAAACTGCAGACGTCACAGAAGGGAGGATTATGCCTGAGCAACACAAAACCAGACAAAGCAAGAAGTGCGGAGGACAGTCCAAGAATACATGTCAGACCCTGGCATTCATATGCTAGTTACAATCCTAATTTTTTTTAATCAACCCCAGTTAGCATAATCTAACAGTGACGAATTCGGGACCATAACACTTCAGACTAGAGGTGAGCAGTTGTCTGTCTGAATGCTCCTCTCCATAAAAGATAGCAACATTGCTCGTAAAAATAAAAAAACTATCATACCAAAAAGATTTGCCACCAATATGCAGATGACACTCAGCTCTATCTTGTGCATCCAGTAGATCCCAGAGAAGCTGTGGAAAATGTGAACGGGTGTCTGGAAGCAGTTTTGGGATGTATGAGGGCTAACAAGTCAAAACTTAATCCCAAGAAAACTGAGATGGTCGCGGTGGAAGGGAAGTTTGACCTAGAAATTGGGATGTCTTTGCATGCCGAAGGTCCCCAGTCCAATCCTAAGCATCTCTCGTTCTTGTCTCCCCAACATGGAGCCCAGGCGTGCCACGGCATCTGCTGACACCTTTTCTGGTGCCCACCAAGAGTTTTTTAGGAAGAGGACAGGGCCAGGTAGGGCTTTTGTCCAGCAAGTCTTCTGATTAGCTGTTGCGGATTTTCCGGGTTGTCTGCCCGTGGTCTTGGCGTTGTAGGACCTGACATTTTGCCAGTAGCTGTGACTGGCATCCTCAGAGGTATAACACAGAAAGGTGGAGTACTCTCTGGGTCAAGGTGAGCAGAAAAATGGCAGGCAGGTAATCTACTGCATCTAATGAACTCCGGCCATGAAAGCCTTCAACAATATATTAAGTCTTCTGATTGTTGGAGATTTGATTGGCTGTGCAGATATTTTTGAAATCACAGAATGTCAGAGCGATTCTGCATCTAGCATTCACTCCACGTTTTCTCAACTGGGAGGAAAAAATGCAGCTCAATACCACATTCGAATACCTCGGGGCAACAGCCATACTGACTGCAAAGTCACCCCTGAACGGCCGTAAAATCTGTGCAGAAGGTACAAAAAAATCCGATGTTCAAAGAAAGCGAAAGTGGCATGGAGTGCGGAGGCTGCCATAAAACCCGGTGATCAAAGTGAAAGCAGCATGCAATGCAGAGGGGAATTTCTGTTCCAACCTGGGTTTTGTAAAACAATGGAGGGAAAAGCCGATGCAGAATCAGCCACAGAATCACAGTATTGGAAGGGGCCATACAAGTCATCCAGTCCAACCCCCTGCTCAATGCAGGATCAGCCTAGAGCAGGGGTGTCCTTGTTGGGCTGGGCCATGCGTGTCATAGAATGTAGTGCCAGGTAAAGGTAAAGGTAAAGGTTCCCTTGCTTGAAAGCCAGTCGAATCCGACTCTAGGGTTGCAGTGCTCATCTCTGTTTCCAAGCCGAAGAGCCAGCGCTGTCCGAAGACATTTCCGTGGTCATGTGGCCGGCATGACTAAACACCAAGCAGCACGGAACGCTGTTACCTTCCCACCGAAGTGGTACCTATTTATCTACTTGCAATTTCTTGCTTTCGAACTGCTAGGTTGGCAGGAGCTGGAACTAGAGACAGGAGCTCACCCCATCATGCGGCACCCGGGTCTCGAACTGCTGAACTACTGACCTTCCACAGCCTGCAGTTCAGTGTCTTAACCACTTGAGCCACCGCAGCTCCAGGTAGTGGAGATATAAACATTATAAAGGACACAAACACAAAGATCTTTTTTAACTTAAAATAAAAACACGCTTAAAACATTAGCTCTGTAAGCTGCAGACCTACTTTTCGATTTATCGACATTCGCCACAGAAATCTCATGCTCAGAGTTCTGAGGGCCCAGGTTAAAACATAAATTGGCTGAGCAATTGAGAGAGTCTGGCGAAGCAAGCTATGATGCAGCAGCAGCAGCAGCAGAACTGGAAGCGGGAGATGGCCAGTTCCACTGCGGGCCTGATGGAAACCCTCCGGGGGGGGGTGATCCAGTCCTCAGGCCGCATGTTTGGCACCCCTGGCCTAGAGCATCCCTGACCAGTGTTTGTCCAGCTGCTGCTTAAAGACTGCCAGGGAGGGGGAGCTCACCACCGTCCTTGGCAGCTGATTCCACTGTGGCATAACTCCTACTGTAAGAAAGTTTTTCCTAAGACCCAGCCAGTACCTTCCCACCCTTAATTTATACCCATTATTGTGAGTTCTATCCTCTGCTGCCAGCAGGAACAGCTCCCTGCCCTCCTCTAAGTGGCAGCCCTTCAGATACTTCAAGAGAGCCATCATGTCCCCCCTCCACCTCCTCTTCCCCAGACTGAACATTCCCAAGACCCTCAGCTTTGGTCTCCGGGCCCCCAATCACCCTCGTCGCTCTCCTCTGCATCCGCTCCATTCTGCCCACATCCTTTTTGAAGAGAAGCCTGCAGAACTGCACAGAATACTCCAGGTGCAACTTGACCAATGCAGTCTATAGCAGGACTACGACATCTTGCGATCTGGATGTTAGTCAGATCTGGGTGTTAGTCAGATGTTGCTTTGGCGGCAGCCGCCACCACAGCACAAGAAACTCCACTGTGTGACTGAAGGTAAGCTGTAGCAACCATTTTGTGGCTGGTTCTGCCTCCTGTGGCAGCCATTTTGTGGCAACCATTTTGTCACCGCACCCACCACGCTGTGTCAGAATTCCCACAGGTGCGCACAGACTCAGAAACACTGGGGACCCCTGATCTAATTAGAAACAGATGATGAGAGAGACCTCTACCTGGCAGCCTGGAGAGTCACTGCCTGTCAAGATAAACAATACCAAACCTGACAGGCCAATGGTCTGACTCTAGGGTTGCCAGTCTCCATGTGGGGCCTGGAGATCTTTTACTTTTACAACGGATCTCCAGCTGACAGAGATCAGCTCCCCTGGAGAAAATGGCTGCTTTGAAGGGTGGACTCTGTTGCATTGTACCATGCTGAGGCCCCTCCCCTCCCCCAGACCCTGCCCTCTCCTGGCTCCACCCCCAAAGTCTCCAGGTATTTCCCAACCCAGACCTGACAACACTATCTGACTCAAAGGCAATTTCATGTGACAGAGTTCAAATCCATGAAATTCAACTGGCTGGCTTTGGGCTAGTCCAGGGGTCCCCAATCTTTTTGAGCATGTGAGCACCTTTGGAGTTCTAACACAGCATGGTGGGCGCAGACACAAAATGGCTGCCACAATACATCTGCTCCAAGAGGCAGAGCCAGCCATAAAATGGCTGCCGCAGTTTCCCTTCAGTCACACAGTGAAGATCCTTGTGCTGTGGTGGAAGCTGGGTGCCAAAGCAACATTTTAAAAAAATCCGCAAAGCCAATCAAATCTCCAACGGCCAATCAGAAGCCTTGCTGGGCAACAGCCCCACCTGGCCCCGTCCTTTTTCTAAAAACACTTGTTGGGCACTCTGGTACCCAAAGGTTCCACACTGGGGACCCCTGAGCTAGTCATTCACTCTCAGCACATTCTACTTCACAAAGGAGCTGTGAAGATAAAAAAAATAAAGGAGGGCACAACCGTGGATGGCACCCTGAGCTCCTTGAAGAAAAATAATAGGATAAAAACTTGACAATTAATAGATAATGTATATGCGTGTACGTCTGGAACAGCTCTTGATTGCTGGCAACTGAAGGAGGAGGAGGAGGAAGAAGAAGAAGAAGAAGAAGAAGAAGAAGAAGAAGAAGAAGAAGAAGAAGAAGAAGAAGAAGAAGAAGAAGAAGAAGAAGAAGAAGAAGAAGAAGAAGAAGAAGAAGAAGAGTTGGATTTATTACCCAGCCCTTTACTTGGAGTCTCAGAGCCGCTTACAATCTCCTTTCGCTTCCCCTCCCCACAACAGACACCCTGAGAGGTAGGTGGGGCTTGGAGAGCTCTGAGAGAACTGCTCTTGGAAGAACAGCTCTGAGAGAACTGTGGCTTGCCCAAGGTCACCCAGCAACCCAGCAGCTTCATGTGAACTGATTTCACATAAAAGCAAGCCACTTGAGACAATAATGAAAGTTCTGTGCTGTTAGTTCTATATGACTCATTCACACAGGCAAACGAGCCCTTTAGTCCTCAAGTCACAAATATACATGTATGAACCAATCCCGGAAGGCCTTTTTTTTTTACCTGCTAAGCCTAATAGAGCTGTGGCCACCACCTTGCTAGCAGTATCTCGCACCCCTCCAAAGAGGATCTTCAAGCCTACTAGGAAAAGTGTGATTTTCTGGAATAAACCTGATTGGCCGGCATCAGGATCTCTTCCCCGATGCTCCTTTTCCAGCAAACTGCCCGTCCCTTCATCATCTGTATCTTCAGTTTCTGCTTCAGATTCCTGTGAACATGGAAGCAATTACCCAAGGGTCAGACCTCATGACGATGAAGAGCCAAGCCAAGTTGACGGCACATCAGATTCTGTTCCGCTTGCATTAAGGGAAAGATGCTGTTTCCCAAATAGGGTATTCACAACAAAGGCCTTATTGGGGGGAAACTGGTCACAATGCATCAGGTTGTCTTATCAACATCCTAAATAAACTCTATGGACAGGCTGGAGTGTGAAAATTTCTTCCAACAATCTCATCCTGTTTAAAGTAAGAGCCAAAAAAGAAGGGAAAACATATTTTTTTTCGTTATTGTACATTTACAGTGAAGCCTGACTTCTTCTAAGGAAGGAATGTTGTGGAATCAGTCACGCTAAGCATGGACGAGTGCTTCTGGTTCAGAGCCTATGGCTATATTTTGAACGCTGGTCTCTCAAGACCACCAAGGGTATTTCTTCTGAGCTCTCAAAGGGTTTGTTGATGTTGTTGTTTTGCCTTCAATTTCTAACCCACTTATTGTGACCCTATAGAGTTTTCAATGCAAGAGATGTTCAGAGGTGGTTTGCCATTGTCTGCCTCTGCATAGACACCCTGGTGTTCCTTGGAGGTCTCCCATCCAAATACTGACCAAGGCCGACCCTGCTTAGCTCCCAAGATCTGACAAGACCGGGCTCGCCTGGGCTGTTCAGGTCAGTGCCATTTATCAAGTCTTTGAGACAGCAGGCCTGTTCACAATCGCTGATGGAGAGTGCCGTCAAGTCACAGCTGACTTATGACGGCCCTGTCGGGTTGTCGAGGCAAGAGATGAACACAGGTCGTTTGCCATTGCCTGCCTCTGTGTAGTGAACAGGACTGGGGTGCCCCAAGTTGCAAATCTGCAGCAGGCCCAGAGAAATTATTCTTGGCGCCTACGCCTAAACATGCATAAAATCAGGCTCCGTGGATTCCAAAACAAATATCCATGCTGTGGACAGTCTGCTTGCATTTGGACATAAGGTATGGATAATATGTGGTTTGCAACACGATGGAGTAAGTATTACATTATGGTGATGGATTTCAGATTTATTGCTGAAGAGGAATACTGCAATGGGCCACTGGGGTTAATAGTTTCCACATTACTGCTGGGTAGTTTCTCCTCCAGCTTAGGATACTTTTCCCTTGATGCATGAGGCTCTTCCATTGGGAGAAGAACCTCTTGTATCGGGGCACGGCACCTCCATTAGCCAAACAGCTCTGATGGATTTAGCCCATTACTATTATTTGTGATGTGCACAGGGTTCCCAGGTCTGTGCTGGAAAATACCTGGAGTTTTGGGGGGTGGATCCAGGAGAGGAGGGGTTTGGGGAGGGGAGGGGAGGGGCCTCCGCAAGGTACAATGCCATAGAGTCCACCATTCAAAGCAGCCATTTTCTCCAGGGGAGCTGATATCTGTCAGCTGGAGATCAGTTGTAAAAGCGGGAGATCTCCAGGCCCCACCTGGAGGCTGGCAACCCTAGATGCACAATAAATGTGTGCTTCTTTCCCATGCCCTGCATATGACTTCCAAGTTTTCTATTGAAGGGGTTTTGTTTGAATCTTGGGGGGGGGGGGGAATGGCTCACAGATAGAGCTCAAGACGACGACGACGATGATGACGGAGGAGGAGGAGGAGGACAAGGGGGAGACTGGATTTATACCCTGCCCTTCACTTGGAGTCTCAGAGCGGCTTACAAACTCCTTTCCCTCCCCCCCCACAACAGACACCTTGTGAGGTAGGTAGGGCTGAGAGAACTCTAACACAAACTGCTCTTTCTACAAGAACAGCTGTGCCAGAACTATGACTTGACCAAGGTCATCCAGGAGCTGCAAGTGGCGGACTGGGGAATCAAACCCGGTTCTCCCAGATTAGAGTCCACACACTTAACCACTACACCAAACTGGCTCTCATGCTGCGTGGAATGCAACTGCATTTGTTAGGTACCCCCTTTTCAAGGCAGTTGGTTGAAATAAATCCTGGGCAGACCAAAATCAATCCATCCTCACTTCTGAGCCATTTTGTGGGACTTTGTCATTCTTTATTTTTGTTAAGACAAGGCTCCAGCTGGAAAGGACTCCCGCAGTGCTACAGGAGCTGAGCAGGACCCCACCCCCACCCACCCCATTTCTCAGGCAGCCACCGTTGACTCAGCCAGAACTCCCAGGATGGGGCTCTCGACAGCAGGTAGCTGCAGCAACTGAGCTTGGGCCTTGCCACCCACCTCCTGGGACTCCTGGGCATTGGCTGCTGGCATCGGCCTATGACGCACACACAGCTTACTGCAGAAAATCCAAGCAGTCGAGCCTTTAAGCTTGACTTTGGATTCTGTGCCTGCCGTACGCATCATTCGTTTTTCTCCAGTGTATTTATTCTGCAGCTACAACCAAAAAATGCAGTTTTTCTTAATTGGGGTGGGAGCGTCACTTGTGAAATGTGGAGGGGGGGCTGGTATCCAAAGTTTTTTAAAAAATTATGCAATTGCCCTATCGCAGCTGCGCAGTAGTGTGAAGTAAGCCCCTTCCCTTTAAATCCTTGTGGTTTAGTTCCTGGAATGAAAGGGAACACAAAGGCAGGCAGGCAGTTTCAAAAAATCCTGAAATTGACCAAACTATTGTTGAAACTGACTAGAGTAGCTGAACCTCTCTTTTCTTACTGCCCAGCTCTAGTGGATTCTTTGTTGTGTTATCAGCCACTGTGAAAAAATGGACAAGCGTCACCACCCACCACCATCCCCCTCTTTCATTGCCACACAAGCGCCATTTTGAAGGTTTAAATTTTTTATAAGCGGTACAAGACTAGCCATAAAACATTAATTCAAATCCACCATATGCAAGTGAGTGCACAGTAATGCCAGATATACATGCACTCATGGGCAGAAGGCTGGAGAAAGAGAAGGAAGAAGAGGGGAGATGGCTGGGAGGGGGCAGGAGAGAGAAACTCTCCAGCACGACATCCCAGCTGATTTCCAAAAAGGAGCTCGGAGGCATTTCCCCACTTGCGGGATCGAAATTCTGTAAATCCAGTTTGCTGGAAGAACAAAAAGAGTGAGCTCGTGGCCAAAGCACTTGGGAGGTTGGGTTAAAGCTTTCTTTCCATTTCTCCCATGGTCACCAGCTGAGCATTGGCGGCATCCACGGTGCTCGCTGCTGGGCTTGATTAGTGGCACATGACCCAATACCGGTCTTTCTCCCCCCCCTCCCCTCTTTCAGAGCTTGCGAAAGGGCATCTCAGAGAGCTGCCAGAGAAGCATGTTTCTTTCCTGTCATTTCCCCCCCCCAGCAATCTGAGTCTAGACTCATGCCGCTTGTAAAAAATAAATTAAAATATAAAACAATGAATGGGAAAGTAATCAATGGAGCTTGCATACTGATGAATGGTGGAAGGTACAGAGTGGGTGGAATGACCTCCATGTGCCCTTTGAGGGGCAGCAAAGGAGCAGGGGGGGAATCTGAGTGAATCTGTATGCTTTTGAATTACCTTCGGCTTGGAAGCGAAATAAGGGGGAAATGGGCACAAAACCACTTTCAGAAAACCCAGGGAAACAGTGACCAGAAAGCAAACTGATGCACAATGAAAAACAAATCCCAACAGAGATGCACGGAAAAAGCGAGTGGAAAACATCCATTTGGAATGGGCTATCATGTCCTGGCACCAGGACAACAAAGACAATGCCAGGGAAGACCAAGACACAGAGGCCACTGGGGCAGCCAGCAAGCATGGAGGCAACCAGCAGAAGCCCAACCGTGATGGCCAGGATGGGCATGGAAGGAGCCCAGCCATGCAAGTACCTCAGAGATGCCAGGCAGGAAAGGCCTGGCTGAAGGCCTCCTGAGAACTGGCCAGTAAGAGAAAGAGAGGGGGAGACAGGAAGGGTGGAGAAGAAGATTGGGGGAAGCAGTGCTCCAGTCCCTGGCCCAGATAAAGGCTCAGGCCACAGGGGCATGGCCAAACTTGTAAGCTTGCCAGCTCCAGATTGGAAAATACCAAGAGATTTGGGGGTTGGCGCCTGAGGAGGGCAGGTTTTGGGGAGGGGAGGGACTTCAGTGTGGTATAATGCCATAGAATCCACCTTCCAAAGTGGCCATTTTCTCCAGGTGAACTGAACTCTGTCACCTGGAGATCAGGTGTAATCCCAGGAGATCTCTGGCTACCAGAACTCGTGGGCACTCCATGAAATTGCTGAGCAGTCGGGTTAGAACAGATAAATGGAAATACTTCTTCACCCAAAGAGTGATTAACATATGGAATTCACTGCCACAGGAGGTGGTGGCAGCTACAAGCATGGACAGTTTCAAGAGGGAATTAGATAAACATCTGGAGCAGAAGTCCATCAGTGGCTATTAGCCACAGGGTATAGATGGGAACTCTCAGTCTGGGGCAGGTGATGCACTCTATTCTTGGTGCTGGAGGGGGCAGCAGTGGGAGGGCTTCTAGTGTCCTGGCCCCACTGCTGGACCTCCTGATGGCACCTGGTATATTTTGGCCGCTGTGTGACAGAGTCTTGGACTAGATGGGCCATTGGCCTGATTCAGCATTGGCTTCTCTTATGTTCTTATGTTCTTATGTTCACTTCAGGACTGCCAGCTTCCAGGTGGCACCTGGAAATCTCCTGCTATTACAATTAATCTCCAAACAATCAAGATCTATTTCCCCTGGAGAAAACAGCTCCTTCAGAGTGTGGACTCTGTGGCATTATACACCACTGAAGCCCCTCCTCCCTTACAGGTGGTTATTTCCCAAAGGACTGAGTTTCTAATATGAAGACAGAAAGTATAATATTGACACTGTTCCTAAGGCCAAAAAGTTTGTGGATCAATATTGTAATTTAAAAAAAGGTAAAGGTTCCCTTGCTCGAAAGCCAGTCGAATCCGACTCTAGGGTTGTGGTGCTCATCTCCGTTTCAAAGCCGAAGAGCCAGCGCTGTCCGAAGACATTTCCGTGGTCATGTGGCCGGCATGACTAAACACCAAGGTGCACAGAACGCTGTTACCTTCCCACTGAAGTGGTACCTATTTATCTACTTGCAATTTCTTGCTTTTGAACTGCTAGGTTGGCAGGAGCTGGAACTAGAGACGGGAGCTCACCCCATCATGCGGCACTCATGGGTCTCGAACTGCTGAACTACTGACCTTCCATAGCCTGCAGTTCAGTGTCTTAACCACTTGAGCCACCGCAGCTCCATGTAATTTAAAACAACACAACAAATATAAGAAACCTAAAAAGGATGAAGAGGAAGAAGAGAAAGAAGAAGAAGAAGAAGAAGAAGAATCCTACTCACAGGATTCAGCAAGCAGTAGTCCAAAACATTTTAGTTCTTCAGATACATTGGAGTCAGAGAAAGGAGCAGCCACTCCCAAACCCCGAGGAAAAAAGAAACGCAAGTAGAAAAGAACCTAAGACTAAGATAATCGTTGATAATGCCGTTTTTGCTAACCAGTCAGTTTATGCAACTCTTTATTATTTTTTGTTAAATTTTTATAAGCAATAATAACTTTGTAACAGTAGGTGACAACGACATATATGTAACCAGATCGTGTCACCATGTTAGTCTTCCCCTCCCTATATCCAGTAGTTTGTTTAGAGTTAGGGTTTAGTTTCCTTTCCCCATCCTTGTAGAGTATATTGCATTAGTTTTCCTTCCCTATTTCCCATAGGTTTTAGAAGTAGGGATTTAGTAACCTTTCCCCATATCCTATAGTAATGCAAAATCAATAAAATACTTATATATAAAAAAAGAAAGCCATCACTTGCTGCAAAGAAACCAATTACATATCCACATCACTACCGTTTCCTCTTCCTCCTCTTCGTCCTCTTTTTCATCATCACAGACAGACAGATTTTGGATTCCTGAACGAAGCTGGGCTTTCCGATTGTGGAGCCTCACCATCCTTTTACAAAGCCGTGTGACTATGAGGCTGGCAAGGAACACTCCAATGTCGGGAGCCAAAAGTTGTATGATGTTTCCGACACTGAGACTGCTGAATCTACAGAAGAGAAGACACGTTAGCATCTTGAGGGCTTAAGATTTTACAGTCAAGTAGGGCACAAGCCCCTTGGTCTTCTTCTATGTGCACTGTACTGGATGCTGTTGTAGCTATAGCAACACAAATGTCTGCTTCAGGAGTGGACAGGGAAGTGAGAATGCCCCTGGAACAAGCCCAGGGGTGTAGCCCCTGTAGTAATGTGAATCAGCACTTCAGGGGCCATTGAACTTAGTGGCATCGAAAACGGACACTGGCTCACTTTTTGCCTCATCCCACAAAATAGCAACAGTGCAGGAGGAAAAAAACAAAACTGTGTTAAACAACAAAATTAAAAGTGGGATCTCACCTTAGGAAGCCAAAATGGCACAGAACTTTCTCCCATAAGGAATCTATGAAAAAGAAACATAGATGTTATCTGACTCTCTCTCTCTCTCTCTCTCTCTCTCTCTCTCTCTCTCTCTCTCTCTCTCTCTCTCTCTCTCTCTCTCTCTCCCCCCCCTCTCTCTCTCCCTCTGAACATGGAATCTCATGTCTTTGCCAGCAACCTTCCTTTTCGTCATGCTGTGTTCCTTCCCTTGCTCTGCCCAAAAACCAGAATTTTGCAAATCGACACAAGGTTTTCATGTTGATGTAGGAAAGAAAACAGATACAATGACAAGAGAAAGGCAGTTTCTGGTAACCAGTTTAGCCAAGTAAAGCACTGTGTTTAGTTCATGGGGTTGCCAACCTCCAGGTATGACCTGGAGATTTCCCAGAATTACGACTGATCTCCAGACTACAGTTCCTGTGAAGAAAAAGGTGGCTTCAGAGGGTGGGCTGTATGGCATTATACCCTGCTGAGGTCCCTCCCCTCCCCAAACTCCACCCTCCACAGGCTGTACCCCTAAATTTCCAGGAGTTTCCCAGTCCAGAGCTGGCAACCCTATCCTCTGCATGGCATGACACTGCTCTTAAACATAAAGATATCAAAGTAAAATTTTGCATGGATGTTCAGGGCACAGTTCTGCATTTCCAGTTCAAACAGCGGCTGAAGTTACTCTGTCAGTGTCAGGGAGGGAGACAAAATCCACTGTCATGCAGTATCTGCCTTGCAGATCGAGACAGTGGTAACTAATACTCCTTATTTATTTATTAATTTATTTATTCATTATTTAGATTTATATCCCGCCGTCCCCAGAGGCTCATTTTCCATTCCAAATGTGGACGCAAAGGCAATCCTTGCACCCATTTTTGCAAAGGGCACTGATAGACTTTGCGCAGACACCCACACTTGGTTTGTTGGTTTGTTTGCCTACTTGTTTAATTGTAAAGGAAGGAAGAGGAAAGATTAAGGTTGCCAACTCTGGGCTGGGAAGTTCCTGGAGATCTGGAGGCGGAGCCTGAGCAGGGTGGAGTTTGGGAAAGGAAGAGAGCTCAGTAGGGATGTGAGGCCATAGTGTCCATCCACGGAAGATGCCAGGAAATGATCTCTATATATTCTGGATATAGTGGAATTCTGGGAAAACTCCAGGCCCCATCTGGAGGCCATCAGCCCTATGGAACATGCCAAAATCTTTCCAATGCACTGTCTACATTCAGGCCTCTCAAACATTATGGTTTACAGTGACAACACTGTTATGTCCCAAGACCAGGGGCTGGCACCAGCCAGAGGCAACCAAGCTTCATTCCCTAAAACAATAGAGACTAGGCTCCTGAATTCCCAAATAAGTAGCCAATAAGGTCTTTGGCGGGAGATTTGAATACACCAATAGAACATCGGGGCGTTCCCCCCTCACTGTATATAGTTGGCCACCCGGCCGTTAGTTGATGTCTGATGTAAAGTACCAATAAACATGTCTTCGCCTATGTCGTGGTCCGAGTCCTGATGTACCGAACCCAGTACCTTACAAACACATTTTTGACTCTAGGTTAAATGGATATTGAACAGAAGTTACCATCAGGCGGGTGGTAGTGGAAAGCAATTTGAAAGGCCGCTTGCACCACAACGAAAGCGAAGCTAGTATAGGTGGTTCCCCAAAGGAGAAGCCCGGTAGGCCCTGGAAAACAAAACAGTGAAAGTTTTCTTCTCAAGTATGTCAATATGCCTTGTTAATAAAAAGTGAAGGACAAAAGTCTATAATTTGAGAAGCTCGGCCTAAATTAATTCCTCACATTTATAACGTACCCTCCCCAAAGGAGATTCAGAGTAGTACAGAGAGACAGAACAACAACCTCACTTTGACCTTCAAGAGAAAAAAGTGGGGGAGTGGAGATTCAGGCCACTTTAAAGCCAGATCCAATTCAAAGAGCAATCAATTCACTCAGAGCCTTTCTGTTGTTAATATAAATGCAATGGCCTAATGAATACACTCGTCAGGCATTTGATGAAGTCAGTTCTGACTCACAAATAGGGTTGCCAGGCCTTGGCTGGAAACACCTGGAAGACTGAGGCATGGACACTTGATAAAAAGTATCCCATGATATCACACCAGCTGTGTAACTGGAATTGATGCCACCATCTCACAGGATGCTCTAGGATTTCCCTTAAATTCTATGGCAAAAATCATAGAGCTTCATGGAATCCTAGAGCGTCCCACAATGCAGTGACATCACATCCAGTTACACAGCTGGAAATGATGTCATGATGTTGTGGGACACCGTTCCTCCCACTTCTCACTGGAGTGGCAGTAGGTAATAGGAGTAGAACAGAAGTTCCCCCATTCCCAGCAGGTAAGTAGTATCACTACTCACAAAAACTTGTGTGGGAATAAATCCTGTTCGTCTCAATAGTGCCACTAGACTCTTGTCTTATTTTGCTGCTACAGATTCACGTGGTTACCCACCTGGGATTATTTATTTTTTTAAGTGCATATGCCAGTTAACAGGATTGGTACTGTCAGGGACTCAAATGCTGAGAGCACCACTTTCAAAATTAGACTTTATGACATGTAGGGCTTCACCGACCTTTCATTGTGACCGTGGTAGGTTTGGGGCACAGTGGCAGAAGCAGAAGAAAGAGGAGATAGACCACGGAGAGCCCATTATATCTGAAGCCGATAGCTGTGGAAAGAGCCAGACATAGTTCTAAAAGAACATAAACTGCAAGAAATTCTTGAACACATCAATATAATATATCCCTTGGTTTAATAGATGCAATACTGATATACCTTCAACCCTAAAGAAAATAATTGATTCCGCTTAGCTGCTACACATTTTTCTGTACCTCCTAACCCATATCCCCCCCCCCCATAAAATAGGCATACAATTTCACCTTCTGGTGGAACCGCAAAACTGTTGTTTTCATTCCAAACGAATGTACAACTCCCACTGAGAGTATCATCACAATTTTTATGCATAAGCAGCTTTGTGCAAGGCGTGGTACAGGGCACAGAAGTCATCCAGTGTCTGTCCAAAGGGCAGACACAGGTCGCATTCTTACCTACTCCTACCAATGCAACATGGATTCTTTGTGGCAACCATGTGGACAGGCAAACCCCTAAGTTCTCCCTACCTGATCACCAGCCATCCAAGAGAGAGGGCAATTAAGACCTCAGAGAGAGGCTCTATTGATCATCCCATCAAAGAAACCCATTTGGTGGGTATGTGATGCTGGAATATGCAAGGTCTCTATAGTGCAGCGTTATGAAGGAGATCTGAAGATCATCCTACAGGGGGACTTGTAGTCAGCATAGCTAGACTAGGGACTTCCCATTTTTTCAGGTTATGTCCTTGCTGACTCCTTATTGATTTGATTTGATCTATTAAATTTCTACCCTACCCTCCTGGCCTAGGTTGGCTCAGGACGGCTTTCATAAAAACAACATAAAGTTTACAATAATATAGACTAAAGATTAAAGAGCATCAATTAATACAAATAACAATTCTAAAACCATAAAACATAATAAAGTGCTAGTAGCGATGATCCCACAGCAGTTGTTGTTGTTGTTGTTGAGTTCTCTCATCTCACAGTCGGCTCCTTGATCTTCTTAGGTTGTCTTAGGCGGTTAGCTCAGGCTATAGTTAAAATCCCAGGGGGAAACAGGGCTCTCCGACCATAGGCTGTCAGTTGTTAGTAGTGGTGGCAGCGCCAAAAGTCAGGTGGAAGAGTTCCATTTTACAGGACTGGCTCTTCTAAAGAGCTTCCTGTTGCTCTCTCTTTGTATGTTCTATAACAGTTTGTTCTTCTATAACAAACCTACTCACCTTTTCTCTACAGTCAATGCTCCACTTCCTCTGCATATTTAAACTCTGCCAACACACGAGAGAGGGCCTTTTCTGTGACAGCTCCACAGTTATAGAACAACCTCCCCAGAGAGGTGTGCCCCTGGCCCCCCCTCCGTTTCGATCTTTAGGAGGCAGCTGAAGATGGTTTTATTTAGGACTGCATTGAATTAATGTGGTCCTAAAGTTTTATTTTACATTTTGGTTTTATGCTTTTATGTAATCTATTTTATGTATTTTATTGATATATTAAGCTGCCTTGAGCTCTGTAAGGAAGAAAGGCAGCTAATAATTATCTTAAACTAGGAATAAGGCCCGTTGTGGAAATAAATACAATGGGCTTTAGAAAGAGGCTCTGGGAGAGTGCCCCAGCTTTGGGCACTCAGTGACAATTTGCTGTGGCAATCTAATCTCAGCAGGGTATAATGACAGAGTCCACCATTTTCTCCAGAGGAACTGATCTTTGCTACCTGAAGAGCAGTAGTAATTTTGAGTGATCTCCAGCCCACCCCCAAGATTGGTAACAGTGGTTCCCCAGGAGGGAGTGGCTAGTTTGGAGGGTGGAGTCTATGGCATTGTACCTGTCTGGGGTCCCACCACTCCTCAACACTCACCCTCTCCATGTTCGACCCCTCAAATCTCCAGAAATTTCCCAACCTGGAGTTGACAACCCTATCTCCCTCCCAGCCAACCATCAACCTACCTTTAGTTTTCCATCTCCTCCCCCGTCCCTCCTAGAGAGCAGTTGTAATTTTGAGTGATCTCCACCCCCCACCTGGAGATTGGCAACAATGGTTCCCCATCAGGGAATGGCTGGGTTGGAGGGTGGAGTCTATGGCATCGTACCTGTCTGAGGTGCCACCCCTCCACAAACCTCACCCTCTCCAGAGTCCATCCCTCAAATCTCCAGGAATTGCCCACCTGCAGTTGGCAACCTGATCAGGACTGGGCCCAATGAGTTTTCTCCCAAAGGCCAACATAGGTGTGGAAAGGGCCTTTTACTGACAGAGGAGAAAGTACAGGTGCCAACTCTGATTAGGGAAATACCTGGAGATTTGGGGGGGTGGATCCTGTGGAGGGCAGCATTTGGGGTGTGTGTGGAAGGACTCAGCAGGGTATAATGCCATAGAGTCTACCCGTGGAACTGATCTCTGTCATCTGGAGGTCAATTGTAACAGTGGGAGATCTCCAGGTCCCACCTGGAGATTGGAAGCCCTAGGGGAAAGTCAGCCGCACAGTGGGGAGTTGAAGAAAATGGTTTGATGGTCGCTGGCCCACCTCATTAGCCAGCCAGCCATGCTGAAACTAAGCAGGAGAAAGAGCCTTTTCCCATTTATTTTGACAGGAAAGTGGCCACTGGGGAGGGGGTCATGGGTGGGGGAAGGGGTTATGCTGAAAGTCCTTTGTTTTTTTACTCACAGAACCAAGCTTGGCTGCCTACCAACAGCCACTGAGGGGACAGTCCCTCACAGGAGTCAAGAGAACTGTCTTCCTCAGGAGAGAGAGCTGTCTGCCAGGGGGAGTGGGTGGGGAAGAGGAGCAGACCCAGCACCCGGCCAATTGCCTGCAAGTACTCTTGAGTGGCGGCTGATGGGCCAATGGCTGAGGGAGGGCATCTTACAGCCAATGGGAGCGCATGGAATCTTGCGAAACCAAAAGATAATTATTATAAGGAGAGATAAATAAACAAACAATTGACTAAAATGAAAGATCTATACTACTTCATTTAAAAACATCTGCCCTGGCCTTCCAATCTGCACCACCCGTATTTTGCCTTGGTTTCTGAGCGCATCCTATTCTTCTGTTCTGCATTTCCTGCCACTTCCACTTCCACTTTGTGTTCAGGCTTTCTCTTGTTTCTGCATTTGTTTTATAGGGATCTGCATTCTGACCGCTTCCAGCACACTGCTGCCCCACAAAACTCCTTTTGCTGTGATTGTTTGTTCTCATCCGGTTTTGAATAGCCAATCCTTTCTAAAATAGAATTGTTTCTGTGGGTATTTAAGGGTTGCCCAATGCCCTCCCCTGTTTCCGACTCTCTCTCTTTAGGTTGATACTCAGACCGATTTCACACAAGAGCTGCACCACCGTCACACCTCCCTTTGCCCCTATGAAATTGGTCTCAGTCCTTTCCCTCCTTCTCCAAAGACAAAAGAGGACGTGTCCTCCCACTCAGGCAAACTTTTTAAAAGCCAGACAGAGCGTAAGAAGGAATCAGTAAATATAAAGACTAGGGGATTCCCTGCTCCCAAACCTGTCAGTCTTATGTGTATGGGTCTGGACTTCCCCCTCCCTTCCCTTTCTTGTAGATGCAGAATTCATACGGAATACACAAATAAATAACCCGAAGGGAAGGGGGAACAGTGCAGAGGGTTGCGTGCAACTGCAAAGTCAGCCCTTAAGGCTTGACTCCTCGGATTCTCTGGAGCAAGCTGTCAGTGCAGAAAGGGCCTGTGTTGAGGTGGCTTTCGTGAAACATTTAAAAAGTGAATTTGCACATTAAAAAAGTGAATTTGCACAGTGAACAGTCTGGTGTAAAGCTCCAACCCACACAAGAGACATGCAGAAGACTAGAAAGAATCAACTTGCATATATCACCGAGGGATCAATTCCAATCAAACACTCTCACATGTAATAGTGATTTGCAAGCCTTCCTAAAGCCTGGAGGGGTGTGTGTGATGCCTTCCTCCCTATTTGTCCAGTTGGGTGGCTGCATGTGTGTATTCATGGGCTATACATACAACCCCCACTGGTGCACAGAGCAACCCGGGGCTGTTTGGGGTTGGGAAAACAACTTAAGAAGATGAAGACCAAAGCTGCTTTTCCCCCTGTGCCACAGTCCTGATCTGAATCAGCGCCCTGCACACTTAGGAAACGGACTCCCGGCATTTGTGGTGGGTGACTGCCTACTTCAACATCATGGAAAAGGCTCTTGAGCAAAAAAAAGCCAGCTGCAATAAGGGTACTGGCAGAAGGTATTACTGGGCTGATTGGAGAGGAGCTGTGGCTTAGTGGTAGAACATCGGCTTTGCATGCAGAAGATCCTGGGTTCAATCCTGGGCATCTCCAGTTTAAAGGATCAGGTTATAGGTGATGTGGAGGACCTCCACCCAAGAACCTAGGCAGCCGCTGCCAGTCAGAGTAGGCAACACCGACCTTGATAGACCAAGCTTCATGCTTTTGTGTGATACAGAGGCAACTGGTTCCACCCCACCCATGTCGTTCCTGTTTTTGGATGCTCGCTAGAACATCATGGGAAGGCACTGTGGAGAAGCGGCTTCCTCGGAGCTTAGTTTTGGACTCATCATTTGTTCCAGATTTCATTTCATTCCAAAATGTATTATCAGTATTGTTCAGCTAGCTGAGACCAAATACAGCATGTCTTTGTTGTTGTTGTTAGCCATTCAGCCGTGTCCGGCTCTTGGCGTTTCCGTGGGCCAGCTCTCTCCGTAACAGCTAAGAACTCCGAGTCACAAACCAGAAAGTCCCTGTTTCAATTGCTAGTACTGCCGTCAGCTCTCCAGATGCCTTGGGCAAGCCACACACTCTCAAACTCTGTTCCACATCTGCAGTGGGGGGGCAATACTGGCCTACCCGACACGACTATCGTAACACTGGCTTAGGTCCTAAGAATACATGCCAACAGTGCAGTCCTGGGAAAAGTACAGAGGAGGGCAACAAAGATGATTAGGGTGTTAGAGCACCTTCCCTATGAGGAAAGGCTGAAGAGTCTGGGACTTTTCAGTTTAGAAAGGAGATGACTCAAGGGGGGCATGATAGAGGTTTATCAAATTATGCATGGGGTGGAGAGAGTGGACCAAGATAATTTTTTTTCTCCCTCTCCCAAAATATTAGAACTCAAGGGCATCCAATGAAACTGATGGGCAGTAGGTTCAAGATGGACAATAGGAAATACTACTTTACGTAGAGAGTGATTAAAAAGTAGACTTCGCTGCCAGAGGGTGTAGTGATGTCCACAGGAATAAACAGCTTTAAAGGGGGTTAGATAAATTCATGGAGGATAAAGTCAATCAATGGTGACTGAGGGAAACTTCCACATTAGGAGGCACTAAACCTCTGAACCCAAAGACAGGAGACAGCACCAGAGGAAGGCCTTGGTCTCTATGCTGTTGGCTGTTCAGAGGAACTGATTGGCCACTGTGAGGGACAGGATGCTGGACTAGATGGACCACTGGTCTGATCTAGTAGGGCTCTTCTTATGTTCTCAATTTCTGCATTCAGAGGCACTAAGTCTCTGAATCTCAGAGCCAGGAGGCAACATCAGGGGAAGGCCTTGCCTTCTATGCCCTGTTGTTGGCCCTCCAGAGGAACTGATTGGCCACTGTGTGGGACAGGATGCTGGACTAGATGGACCACTGGTCTGATCCAGCAGGGCTGTTCTTATGTTCTTAACTTCTGCATTCAGAGGCACTAAATCTCTGAATCTCAGAGCCAGGAGGCAACATTAGGGGAAGGCTTCGGCCTCTATGCCCTGTTGTTGGCTGTCCAGAGGAACTGATTGGCCACTGATATTCCATCTCTATGCAACCCCCACATTCTCCAGCTCCACCAACAAATCTCCACAAATCTCCCAACCTGCAGTAAGCAACCCTATCTTGAAGAGAACTTGGACACGTAAGTTAGCAGCTTAATTGTTATTTGGGACTAGGGCTGCCAGAACTTCTGGAAGGATCAGGCCCCAAAACCATAGAGTTTTGCCCAAAACCTAGAGCATCTCATCAACATCAGAAATACAGTGATATTACTCCTGGTTGACATCACTGCACCAGCGGCACCAGATGGGGGCTTCTCGGGGTGAGGCTTCCCCCGCCAGCCAGCTGGGCCGCGCCAGATTGGGGGTCCCAAAATCAAAGGATCCTCTGGCCCCACCAGGGGAATGGCAACCCTATTTGGGACTAGTTGTTTTTACTCTTCTATGTAAGGAAGCTAAAACAAGAAACAGGGAGGCAGCCTGCTATTGTCAATCGTGTCAGATCTTGGAAGCTAAAGAAGGGTTGGTACTTGGATGGGAGACCACCAAAGAAGGCTCTGCTGAGGAAGGCAATGACAAAGCATGTCTGCTTCTCACAGAAGAAGAAGAAGAAGAAGAAGAAGAAGAAGAAGAAGAAGAAGAAGAAGAAGAAGAAGAAGAAGAAGAAGAAGAAGAAGAAGAAGAAGAAGAAGAAGAAGAAGAAGGAGGAGGAGGAGGAGGAGGAGGAGGAGGAGGAGGAGGAGGAGGAGGAGGAGGAGGAGGAGGAGGAGGAGGAGGAGGAGGAGGAAATTGGATTTATACCTCACCCTTCACTCAGTGTCTCAGAGTGGCTTACAAACTCCTTTCCCTTCCCCTGTCCACAACAGGCATCTGCACACTTAACCACTACACCAAACTGGCTCTCAAAGGGCTTTCAAGAGCTAGTTTCGTCTAGTGGTTAAGTGTGTGGACTCGAATCTGGGAGAACCGGATTTGATTCCCCACTCCTCCACTTGCAACTGCTGGACGACCTAGGGCAAGCCATAGTCCTGTCAGAGCTGTCCTTGAAAGAGTTTCTGTCAGAGCTCTCTCAGCCTCACCTACCTCACAGGGTGTTTGTTGTGGGGAGGGGAAGGGAAAGGAGATTGTAAGCTGCTCTGAAACTTAGTTTGGTTACCATGTGATGGCACTTACTTATGTGCATAAAAGGAGAAACCACTGGACCAAAGCTGCCAGGGCCTCCTTGAGAGTACCCCAGTGCCATCCTAAGCTGAATTGAATCCTTCTGAGCCCAAACTGTTTGGAAGAGTGTAACTCCCCTTAGAAGTGCACTCCATATTTTATGGCCTTCTCAAAGGAATGTTAGAAGCAGTTTTTTGGGAAGGCTTACAGGAGCAGTAACATTCTAGTAACAGGTTTAATTCATGGCTTTCTGCATTTTCATAGATATTCTTGTCCCATTGTTTTAAATCTTTGTTGTTAGCCATTTTTGGGGTCTTTTGTCTTGGGAGGGAAAAATGTTTAAGATATTTTAAAATATGTAAATAATATTACGTTTAAAATAAGTAACTAGCAAAAATTCACTGCCCTGAATGCAAAAATCACACTCTGCAGCAAAGATGGATTAAAACCATTCCCATCTAACAGAGAACGGACTTCTCTCCTTTCCCTAAAATAATTTAGTTGAATTGCTTTGCAGCCTACAGAATTGCTACGTAGCATTATTCCATTATTGTATGTACAACCACGTGCAAAAGAAGACGATCATCTTAATTTTTTATTATCATCATCATTATTTTTTGCCGTCAAGTCACAGCTGACTTATGGTGACCCCACAGGGTTTTCAAGGCAAGAGATGAACAGAGGTCATTTGCCATTGCCTGCCTCAGCGTAGTGACCCCAGTATTCCTCAGTGGTCTATCATCCAAGTATGAACCAGGGCTGACCCTGGTTACCTTACAAGATCTGATGAAATCGGGCTAGTCTAGTCTATCCAGGTTAAGAGCATAAGAGAAGCCATGTTGGATCAGGTCAATGGCCCATCCAGTCCAACACTCTGTGTCACACAGTGGCCAAAACCCAGGTGCCATCAGGAGGTCCACCAGCAGGGCCAGAACTCCAGAGGCCCTCCCACTGTTGCCTCCCAAGCACCAAGAATACCGAACATCACTGCCACACATTGAGTGTTCCATCTATACCTTGTGGCCAATAGCCCCTGTTAGACCTTTGCTCCACATGTTTATCCAGTCCCCTCTTGAAACTGTCTATGCTTGTAGCTGCCACCACTTCTTGCAGCCATGAATTCCACGTGTCAATTACTCGTTGAGTGAAGAAGTGCTTCCTTTTATCTACTCTAAGTTTACTGCTCATTTCATTCAGTGCCCAAGAATTCTAGTATTGTGAGAAAGGGAGAAAAGTCCTTCTTTCTCTACCTTCTCTATCCCATGCATAATCATGTCACCCCTCAATAGTCATTTCTCCAAGTTGAAGAGCCCTAACCTCTTTAAACCTTTCTTCACAGGGAAAGTGTTCCATCCCCTTAATTGTTTTAGTTGTCCTTTTCTGCACTTTTTCCAATGTTTGATCATCTTCATAAGCAGGGCTTGATAAGGGCTTAATAAGTTAGAGCCTGGTCATCTTAATAAGCAGGTCAAAAAGATGATGCCGTCCGTACCCATCCTGAAAATGGCTGTGCGCACTCCCCGTACCAAGCTGCACAATCCGGGCCCAAATGTACAACAAATAGAACAGGTACAGCCCTGCTGTGTTGTTTTAGTTGGTTTGTAATTTTATGAATTTATACGAAGTGTTGATCAGGTCTTAAATGAGTATATGGCTTTGAACACCTCTGGTGGAAAGGCAGTAACAAAATAAAGGGCAGTAAACAAAACAACTAGACAATTTGACTTGGGGGAAATTCCACTCCTGATCCCCATTTAGGATTCTTGCCTGTTTAAATCATGCGCATCGGGACTGAACGAAGCTTAGCCACAGTGAAGTAGATGGGACCAGCATGCCATTCCTAAACATCCATTTGAAAACAAACACCACTAAAATGGAAACTAATGAGATCCTGTTTTAGGTCGGAGTTCGTATGCAGAAACATTTGGGCGGTCCACGTCTCCTTGTGGATCAGAAATATGGAAAGTGATGACAGTGACAGCGCAGTCCAGCACACAGGTTGGCTGCAGAAATCCCATTGAAGTCAACATGATTTTAACACTTTAACTGGGAAAAACTGCAACCCCAAAAGTATTAATGTTGCTTAATATATTGAGTCAAACCTGGCAGTCAACCTACAACCTACGGCTCACAGTCCGCTGTTTCCCCTGCTTCCATATCACTTTTCCAGGTCCGATCGAAAACTTGGAATCGGCTGCTCTGGAACATTTGGGCGTTCTTATATATCAGATGGCAACAAAGTATTTGAAAACACTGGATGCCACAGCTCCTAAATCTCTGTACACTGATATTTAAGAAGCAGAATAGTGGTCGTAGCATCAATGGGTTTGCTTGGATGGCTCATTCTGACAGCCGGGTTGCAATTGCTTTATTGCATAACAAAATGTGCAATAATTACAATCAGGTAGATAAGTCATTTTGTTGTGCGAGGGCCACAATCCAGTCTAAGTGAAATGTTGTTGGAATCTCAGTGATTTCCATGGGAGACCTTTAAGCGCATGAATTGACATCTGTAAAAATTAGAAGTGCTGCACTTTGGCTGGATCATGTCCCTTGAACTTAAAGTTGAGGAGTGCCAGTGGCATTCCTGACCTACATCCACTGAGATAATGGAATTAATTTTGTTCTATCGACGATGCATCTAAGAATTAAGGCACAAGTGGAAATGTCTTACCTGCTATCAAGGAAAGGGAGAGACCTAATCTGAAGATTAATCCACAGGCCAAACTGCTAGCCATAGTCTTCTCCGTTCAGCATAAGGACAGAGATGTAGAAGTATCTGCAAAGTCTGCTGAAGCCCGAATAGCCAGCCTTCTGCCCCCTGGATGAAGGAAAGGACTTCAGACCAAGCCCTTCTACTGCCCCCTTCCAGAGGTCCTGTCAGTGTTAACTCCTCGGACCTTTTAAAACCTCACTCAAAATATGGTCAGTTGACCAATCGATGGCTGTGTATTAATTTTTTAACAAAAAGTAAGATGAAATCTGGTGGCTCTCCAGTCATCCTCATTTTCTGTAAAGTGGGAACTATTGATTTATTTGGGTCCCCTCCACACACTGCGCATCAATCCTGCTTTTCCTTCGCAGCAGATCAAGTACTCTGAAACTTGGCTGTCGGGCCTGCATTGATCTCTTTTTTCCTTCCAAAGCTCCCCTTGCTTGGTTACTTTCCAGAGCCAAATAACTAGTCAGAGTGGAATCATCCTTCCAAAGGTCGCTGGGGTTTACTCCAAACCCCTAGAAGCTCGGTCTGTTTCCTCCTCCTATTTAAAATTCCATTAGCCTTTAAAAACTGTAATTCTAATGTTCAGTTTGCATACTGTCAAGGTCCTCTAGCAGATTAGAATGTAAGAACGTAAGAAGAGCCCTGCTGGATGAGACCAGTGGTCCATCTAGTCCAGCATCCTGTCTCACACAGTGTCCAACAACAGCGCAGAGAGACTGAGGCCTTCATAGGAACATAAGAAGAGCCCTGCTGAGTCCATCTAGTCCAGCATCCTGTCTCACACAGTAGGCAACCAGTTCCTCTGAAGGGCCAACAACAGGGCATAGAGGCTGAGACCTTCCTGTTATGATGCCTCTGGGCTCTGGGATTCAGAGGATTAGTGCCTCTGAATGTGGAGGTCCCCTCAGTTGAATTCCAAACAGATAAGTTTCTTGTTTGTACCCTATGTACCCTATGAAGTCTGTCTCATGCTATGTTGCTTCTTCCATATTAACCAAAAGCAAAATATCAGCGTCATTGGTAGCTATTATGGGGTCATGCAGGTTTCTTTAACATTGACACCTATCAATGGAGATATAATGTGAGACTAATAGATCTGGATCAACCGTCACTCAGTTTGAGAGGGAAAGGAACATAGTATAGCCCAATCTCGTCAGAACTCAGAGGCCAAGAAGGATCAGTACTTGGAAGGGAGACCACCAAGGAAGACCCTGCAGAAGAAGGCAATAGCAAACCACCTCTGCTTCCCACTGACTTGAAAAACCCTTTTCTGGGGTTTCCATGAGTTGGCTGTGGCTTGACGGCACCTTACACACATCACTCAGTACACAAAGCTCGTTGATAGGCGGGCCAAACCCTGGAATTATGGCTGATCTACAGACTACAGAGATCAGTTTCCCCCACTGAAAACGGCATCTTTGGTGGGTGGACTGTATGGCATTACAGCCTGCTGAGGTCCCTCCTCTTCATAGTCCACACCTTCCTCAGGCTCCACCCCCAAATCTCCAGGAATTTCCCAGCCTGCACTTAGCACCTCTAGTCATTGAGGTCCCTCAGGTAAGTCACGGTCTCTCAGCCATATTTCAGCCTAGTACAGAATATACCAGCATCCCTTTGGTCTATGACTGAGTGTTGAGTGTTCAGTTCAGTCCTCACACCAAATACAAATTTGCTTCTGAGTTCATTTCAAGGTGCTGGCATTAAGCTTTTTCATATCCTGGGACCTTACATGTTATTATGACCCGTTATCTCTCTGTATGAGCCCAGGACTCTAAGACCCCTCCAGCAGGCTCTACCTTCTGGGTCAAATTCAGTCTTCAGTGATGGGAAGTGGAATGTTCCTGGCAAACACAATGGACTTGCAATGGGGTTGCCAACCTCCAGGTGGTGGCTGGAGGTCTCCTGCTATTACAATGGGCAGATTAGTTCACTTGGAGAAAACGGCCACTTTGGAAGGTGGACTTTATGGCATTGTACCCCACTGAAGCCCCTCCCTTCCCCAAATCCCGCCCTCCTCAGGCTCCACCCCCAAAATCTCCAGGTGTTTCCCAATCCAGAGCTGGCAACCCTAACTCGCAATGGTATATTTTTATGCTTTGCGGCTTTATGCTTCTGGGTATTTACAGGCTTTTGTGCTTCTGGGCTTTTATTAGCTGGTTGTAATGGCTATTAATGATGTTAAGTTGTGAGATTTTATCTTTTGCATTAGGGAGGGGCTGTAGCTCGCTGGCTGAGCATCTGCTCGGCATGGAGAAGGTCCCAGGTTTAATCTCCAACATCTCCTGTTAAAAAGATCAGATCGTAGTAGGAATGCCAACCTGGGTTTGGGAAATATCTGGAGATATTGAGGGTAGAGCATGAGGAGAGTGGGGTTTGTGGAGGGAGTTCAGTGCGGTGTGATGCCATGGAGTCCACCTCCCAAAGCGGCCATTTTCTCCAGGGGAACTGATCTCTGTCACCTGGAGATCAGTTGCTACAGCAGGAGATCTCCAGCTACCACCTGGAGGATGGCAACCCTGGACAGTAGGTGATATGAAAGACCTGAGACCCTGGAGAACCACTGAGCGTCTGAGTATTTACTGTATTGACCTTGGGGGATCTGTGGTCTGGTTTAGTAGAAGGCAGCTTCATACGTTCATGCATATTGTGAGCTGCTTCAATCAGGTCTCTGAAGAGGTGATATATAAATGTTTAAAATAAATCAATGTATGATTTTTTTAACTACAGAAATTGTTTATTTTTTTGGTATTTTCTATGAACCTTCCTGAGTATAGGAAGGGCAGTATACAAATCCCCTAAGTAAAAAAAAATAAAAGTCCCAGCATGAGGATATAGCGAGAGAACCAAATTGTGTTACTCGGTTTCTTGGAAGAAGTAAAGTCACAGGTTGCAAGGAGGGTTGTCAGCTCCAGTTTGGAAAATTCCTGGAGATTTGGGGGTGGAGCCTGGGGAAGGCAGGGTTTGGGGAAGGGAGGGGCCTCGGCCGGGTGTTAATGCCACAGAGTCCATCCTCCAAAGCAACTATTTTCTCCAAGGGAATTGATCCCTGTACTCTGGAGATTTGCTGTAATTCTGGGAGATCTTCAGACCCCACCTGGAGAATGCCATAGAACTTGGAAAGAAAATTGTAGGCTACAGGCTACTGATCTCAAGACTGAAAGAAAAAGTGTTGCCACAGACTGGTCACAGTTGCTTCTCAGACGAAGCTCTTTTGAGAAACGGGAGAAAGAAGGAAGGTTGGCACGCTCTGTCAGAACAGAACATTATACGGATGTGCCTTCTAAAAACAAAATGTTGATTATATGGCTGTGCCTTCTGGAGTTAAACTGGAGTTTATTTTGGAACTGTGTGCCTAGGCACAAGATATTGGACTGGATATACAGTGTTCTTTACACCCATGTTGCTTTTGTGTACCACTTTTTGAGACTGTGTCTCTTTGTAATGTTTTTGTATGAAGAAAACTATGGAGAAAGATAGGTATTTTGAAAAATAATTCATGTTTTGTACAGCACTTGAATGGGGTCTTTTATAGTGAGCTATCACAGGTGCTGGTCTATTTGTGGTTATATTCCACCTAGAGATTGGTAACCCCAGTTGCAAGCAAGTCCAGAATGCATATGATGCAGCAAATGTTAAAGCTAAGCAACTTGATTCTGCTCAGTCTCTGTGCAAGAGACCACCAGCAAGCCTTTTGAAAAGTACCTGGCGTTCCATAGGTGATATAGAACAAAAAGTGAACATGATCTTCTCTTTTCGGATCCCAGAGGCGGCATCCACTCATAACAAATTTAGCAACTTGCCAAAAGAATTGCAGCTTTCCAGCTGTCCCTTTTAAACCAGGGGTGCCACAAATTTCACAGTGAATGTGTTTGACTGTTAAACTTACCACATTGGACTGTGTGCTGATCAGATATGAACTGATTACTAGGTCTGTTCAGTCTGGCACCAAAGAATTTGAATACCTGCTGAATAGGTTTGCAGCATCTTCTTTTTCAAAATGGCACATGTGAAAAAACGCTGCTGATCTGAACAGATTGGCAGCCATCATTGTTCAGGACTGCTTAGACAAACACCGAATGACAAGGTTTTTTTAAAAAAACATTGCACTGATATACTTTGTGACTTTACCTGCCCAGCTCCATTGGACTTTGTGAGCATGCACATTTCCACAAGCCAGTCACACCACATTGCACTGTTAGGAATAGTTGAAGCAACCTGATGAACAGCCACGAACAGGTTGATGAGCAGATGAACAGTTCATCAAAAAACCAGCTCCCTTTTCTTGACTGGTGAGCAGGAAGTGATCCAGACTAGCAGGTGTTCAAGAGAAACTGCTTTTAATCCGTAACTTACATACATCTCCAGCCCTTTGTTGTGACCAGACAATTTTTATGTGTGTGTTATTGCCAAAACAATGCTATTTTTTAATGTTTATGTTTCACTACTGCAGGACAGCTCGAGCACATCTTGAAGAAGCACTTCCATAATAAAGAGAAGGAAGGGGAGAGCCTAGTGTGGGTTCATTGACCTTCCCCATGTTATACTTAGAGACACATGGTGTTCACTGTACTTAATTTTGTCTCTTCTCATGAGTCACTTCCCTTCTTTACTTCCCTTCTGCCAATTCCCTTAGTGATGATGTCCACAAATCTGTTAACACCTCATTAACAATCAACTCTCTAGTTTCTTTCACAGTGCGCTGGAGTTAATTGTACACCATTAATTGTCTTTTGTCCTTTATTGCATCTAAAGCCAACAAAAGCAGAAACTGCATTACCATACAATAGACAGACCAAAGGCAATCCCCCTCTCCAATAATTTGTCGGCTGCATTCAAACCTTATGAGAAACAAAAGCATCTTTGGTGGCCACCAACACAACTTGCAGTCTAAGCCACAAAGGCAGATTTGACCTTTTTTTTTGTGAAGGTTAAGGTTTTCAGAATGATTTCACCAAGATGCAAAGCAGATTCAAATAAGTATGTGACTTTCAGAGCGGCACAGTTCAGCACCATCTTAGAAAATAGGTCACATCCCCAGGTCTGGCCACATGGATTGCTGAGAACTTGCATTCCAACTTGTTCTCCTCCACCAACATGAACTTATTTTCAAGTGCAGTAGCACCTTAGAGACCAACAAGATTTGCCGGGCATAAGGATTCAAGAGACAAAGCTCCCTTCATCGGATGCCAGCACTCACACATAAGGCAGGCAAAAAAGCCTTAACTACGTGGCCTAAAAGATGCCTTTCCCCTCTCCCTCCCCCACTTTTTTCTTTTTGAACATCCAGCCCAAGAGTTCAGATGGCCAAGGAACAAGCTGTTCTGAACATACCCTGTGGACCTGTAAGCCAGCACTTCTAGGTCTCCCAGCTCAAATCCTCAAAGGGCCAGCACATTCAACGACGGGCACCAGTTCATAGAATCACAGAGCTGGAAGGGGCCATACAGGCCATCCAGTCCAACCCCCTGCTCAATGCAGGATCAGCCTAGAGCACCCCTGACAAGGGTTTGTCCAGCTGCTGCTTAAGGATTGCCAGGGAGGGAGAACTCACCACTTCCCTAGACAGCTGATTCCACTGCTGAACAACTCTTACCATCAAAAAGTTTTTCCTAAGATCCATCCGGTATCTTCCTGCCCTTAATTTAAACCCATTATTGTGAGTCCTCTCCTCTGCTGCCAACAGGACCAGCTCCCTGCCCTCCTCTAAGTGACAGTCCTTCAAATACTTCAAGAGAGCCATCATGTCCCCCCTCAACCTCCTCTTCTCCAGACTGAACATTCCCAAGTCCCTCAGCCTTTTTTCGTAGGGTTTGGTCTCCAGGCCCCCAATCGTCCTTGTCGCTCTTCTCTGCATCCGCTCCATTCTGTCCACATCCTTTTTGAAGTAAGGACTCCAGAAATGCACAGAATACTCCAGGTGCGGCCTGACCAATCCAATGTACAGCAGTTCACCCACTGCCTTTGGTTATAGCAATCATGGTTGCCAGCCCCCCCAAGAGTGATTAACACATGGAATTCACTGCCACAGGAAGTGGTGGCGGCTTGGCTACAACCTTGGACAGCTTCAAGAGGGAATTGGATAAACAGATGGCGCAGAGGTCCATCAGTGGCTATTAGCCACAAGGCATAGACAGGAATTCTTAGTCTGGGGCAAGTGATGCTCTGTATTCTTGGTGCTTGGGGGGGCAACAGTGGGAGGGCTTCTAGTGTCCTGGCCCCACTGCTGGACCTTCTGATGGCACCTGGTATTTTTGGCCACTGTGTGACAGAGGATTGGACTAGATGGGCCATTGGCCTGATCCAACATTGGCTTCTCTTATGTTCTTATGTTCAGGGGATATCCTGCTGCCATGTCATGTCCACCCCCACCTATCAGCAGCTAGTGGGGGGGGGTTACCAGGAGCAGGGGGGAGGCCCAGGTTATGTCACCGGTGATGTGGTGACATAATTTCCAGCATGCACTGGAAGTGACATCATCACACTGGTGATGCTGCGGTGATGCTCTGGTATTTGGGCAAAAACTCTATGGTAGAAGCCATTTTTACCATAGAGTTTTTGCCCAAATGTCAGTGTCACCACGATGTCACCTGATGACATCAGTTCCTGTACATGTCAGGAGGGACACTGCCACATCACCAGCTATGTAGCCCGGGCCTCTCTCCCACTTCTGTTAAATCCCCCCCATCCCTTGCCATTTGCCAGGAGGGACCTGGCAACCCTACCAATCATTGTCCCTGAGTTGAGTGGCCCCTGTAGTGCTGGTGGAGCTGCTGGGGCTTGGCTCTTCTTCCTAGATGTTAAATGACTAGTCCACTGCTGATCTAACCTGATTTGCACGAGGCCAGAGTCATTAACTTCCTTTACAAATTGGGACAGACTGACCCCAAGGCGCCCTGGTTGCTGCACAGGGAGATTTTTATGGCACTGCCTGGGGAGGGTGGAGTTTCAGGAGATGCGGCGTCACATTCTCTGTGATGCTCAAGGAATTTCCCAGAGCTCTCTAGTAAAAAAGCCATTCAGGCTGGGGGAATTCACACAGTGTCATAGACAATGTGACAACACTTCTGAATGGAAGGATGGAGAACATGATATTTCAAGGAGATGCTCTAGGAGTCCCTACAGTTGCTCTGGTTTTTCACCACAAAGGAAATTCTTAAGCATAGTAGTTAAGTGCAAGGACTCTAATCTGGGAGAACCGGGTTTGATTCCCCACTCCTTCACTTGCAGCTGCTGGATGACTTTGGGCAAGCCATAGTTCTATCAGAGCTGTTCTTGAAAGAGCAGTTCCCTCAGAACTCTCTCAGCCCCACCTACCTCACAGGATATCTGTTGTGGGGAGGAGAAGGGAAAGGAGTTTGTAAGTCACTCTGAGACTCTGAGGGAAGGGCGGGGTATAAATCCAATCTCCTCTTCTTCTTCTTCTTCTTCTTCTTCTTCTTCTTCTTCTTCTTCTTCTTCTTCTTCTTCTTCTTCTTCTTCTTCTTCTTCTTCTTCTTCTTCTTCTTCTTCTTCTTCTTCTTTTCCCCTCTCCTTTTCTCAGATCATCCAGGGTAGGGGATTGGAGTCAAGAGTTGTAGCTCGCCCACTACCAGTAGGACCATCCTATCCGCAGCCACTTCCTCTGAGCGAATTTAGACAAAGGAGAAGTGCGAGACCTCAAAGTGGCATGCGGAAGAATCTGTTCCTCCTCATTCTAGCTCATGCTTCACACCAAAGAAGTTGCTATCTTATCGCAGCTTTATTTTTCTGAGCGATTTTTAACGTATAGGCAGAGTTTTAATCTTCCCACCACCGCCGCCAGCCCACCCCTCGCTCTATCCTTTCTCTACAGCCATACACTTTCTTGCCCGGTTGCTAGGCCTTCCCAGGTTGCTAGCCCACTTCTCTGTGCCCCTTCCTCTCCGATGACATGTTAGGAAAGCCCACGCCCAGCTTGCAGCCCGATCCACCGATTCACCGCCTCAGCATTTCCTCGCCTCGTTCTGTGGCATGTGTAAATCAGCCCTTAACGCTCTCCTTTGCCAGGAAGCGGAGTGTGGAGAGAATCCTCGTGGGTCACAGCCAGCTTGGCACCCTCTCAGGAACAAAGTGGTGAGTAAATCCAGCACTCGCTCTCATAAATCAGTGATTAGTTTAAAAAACATGTACTAATGACTCCTTAGTTCTTTTTTTTCCCCCTCTTCTCTTTCTTTCAAGCAGAAGAGTGACGAGCCGGCCGAAGATTCTGGAGGGATATTCTCCAGGCATCCACTGGATCAGATGTCTAGGGAACATCAGGATCCAATTGTGTTCCAGAGGAGGACGGAGAGCTGGAGGCGGGGAGGAGGAGGAGGAGGAGGAGGAGGAGGGAGAGACTCGCCATCTTCATCCTGTTGTTTTGCCAACAGGCACACAAATGTAAAATGAAAACCACACATCCAAGAGTGTTTTTGATTACTGCCAAACAAAAATAACTCAGCACAGCACCCAAAAATAAAATGCATGGAGACTGTCTGCTGGTTATAACTCTATAACCTTTCACCAGTCTGTCAAGAACACTGCAGTGTGCAGACTCTCAGTCTTAGACTAAAGCTGGCTAACTAGTGGTTTGCAAACTGGCTAACCTGAGTGCTGTCAAATCGCAACTGAGTCATGGAGACCCCAGGAGGACCATGGGGCATTCAAGGCGAGGCAAGAGGCTAACAGAGAAGGTTTGCTATTGCCTTCCTTTGCTGAGTGTCCCCAGCCTTCCTTGGTGGCCTCCCATCCATGAAGTAACTGTGGCTGACCCTGCTTAGCTCCCAGGCTTTGACAAGATTGAGCTAGTCAGCAAGGTGAGAGCCAGCGTGGTGTAACAGTTAAGAATGGTGGGCTCTAATGTGGAGAACCAGGTTTGATCTCCCACTCCTCTGTATGAAGCCTGCTGGGTGACCCTGGGCCAGTCACAGTTCCCTCAGAGCTCTCTCAGCCCCACCTACCTCACAAGGTGCCTGTTGTGGGGAGAGGACGGGAAGGTTGATTGTAAGCCACTTTGAGACTCCTTAAGGTACAGAAAACTGGGGTATAAAAACCAATTCTTCTTCTTCTAAAAGGAGGCAGGGACCCCAATATTATCTGGGGAACTTGATAATATAAGCAGGCCATGCTCATTTCTACTGTATCACACACAGGCTCGATTCCCCACTTCTCCACATGAAGCCTGCCTGAGTTACTTGGGCCAATCACAGTCCCTCTCAGAACTCTCTCAGCCCCACCTGCCTCATAAACTGCCTGTTGTGGGGAGAGGAAGGGAAAGATGATTATAAGATGCCTTGAGACTCCTTAGGGTAGAGGAAAGGAGGTTATAAAAACCAACTCTTCTTCTTCTAATCAGGTGGTGTCATGGAGTGCCCTGGGTTAACACAGGAAGAGGAGTCCTCAGATGAGGTCAAGCTGTCCCCCAAGCCCTGCCTTAGCAGACCCTCCTAGTGAGAAGGACTTTCCAAAGCCTCCCCAAAGGGACCCTCAGCCCGCGCCAGCACTGCTCCCTGAGCCAGAAGGGCCCTCAGACCCGGAGGTCCCAAAGTGGATCCGCCCTTAACCAGACCCACCACTGTTATGTATTGAAGTGTGAATCACTCCTATACCTTACAGTGTTAAGCTTCAGTTTAAATGTGGCTCTTCACATGTCGCATTACCATTGGCTGGTTTCTGTGAAACCTTTGTAAATATCCAATCACTGAGTGAAAATGTATCTAAGAGGGAACGGTCCTGATTGGCCTTTATCCCTGCATTGTTATTGGTTATTATCTTGTTATGGGTGTGGCTTTGACAGCCCGGGACAGTTTAAAAAGGGAGCGTGCTCCACTTGTTCGTGGTGTGTTCCTGATTTGGTGTTTGCTGTTACAAATAAAGCTGAAATCACTTCTTGCTGAAATTCTGTTGTTGAGTGGCATACTTAACAACCACGGTCTCCTGAAGCACCCTAGCAGCTTGGGCTGTGGTGTAGACCAGGCACAGGACTGTGCCCCCGGCAGCCGGCAGCCTCCCCTCTGCTAAAGAAATAGTAGGAGAGACCAATAAATCAACACAGGAGCTGGGCCCCAGTACTCTTCAGGAGCAGAAGAGCTGGCTCATCTCATGATGAGTAGCCTAAAATGGGGACCCCCATCAGTATTTTTCAGATCCGGAAATAAGGGAGGCCGTAAATATTGGTATTCCCAGTTTTTGTGGTTCTGAATATCGGTTTGGTATTCATGGGTGGGGGTTTACTGCCTCTGAATGCGGAAGCCCCCTTGGTCACCTTGGCTAGTAGCCACTGTTAAAATTCGTAGTGGACATGTCTCAGAGGCAGACAGTGTTGCATCCATAACACACAGGAAAGCTGTCGCTACACTATCAAAATGAGATAAATTTGATCAAACTAATTGGCCTTATGCAGACCGCTGGCCCAGCAAGGCCGGCCTAGTGCTGCCTGTGCAGATCAGCAATGGCTTTCCAAGATGTCGGCAAAGGCCTATCCTAGACTGAGATCCTGCTTTTTTTGGTTTTTCAAGAGGAAATGGAAGAAGCTGAGCCGGGATTCTGTGCCCACAAAACAGGGCAATCCTAAACAGAATTATACCCTTCAAAACCTAGTGAAGTCAACAAGATTAGAAAGGCGTTAACTGCTTAGGATGGCACACTGCTAGATCTCCTACTGTCCTTCCCTTTTGCACGAAGCTCATCCTCCAATGTGCCTGCTCTTGCATATGGTGTCATAGACTGCAAGTCAATAGGCGTGTTTGTAACCCATGCATGCCTCGTTTTCACAATGAATCGGCTGCAAAAAATGGGGTAGAAAGATGGTACACCTGCAGAAGGAAATGTGCCTGCATCCATAGCTGATTTTATATCTCATTCGTTGTGAGAGTATACATGAGAATGTATATATATAATGTCACACATATGGGATTGTGGAGCTGGAGTAAACTGCTTTTGTGAGATACATCTGTATTGTAAGTAACACCTGTGCAGGCCATCACCTTAGCAAGGCCATCTATTAATGTTTCTGCTGTAGTGCTAACAGGAGACATCTGTTTTTAAAATTCAGATGGGTAGCCATATTGGTCTGAAGCAATAGACCAAAGTTTGAGTCCAGTGGCACCTTTAAGACTAACAAAGTTTAATTCTGGGTATAAGCTTTCGTGGGTGTGCACACGAAAGCTTATACCCAGAATTAAACGTTGTTGGTCTTAAAGGTGCCACTGGACTCAGATTTTGATCTGTTGGTTGTTGTTTTTTTAATCATAGCGTAAAGTGCAGATCTATTCTTATGACTTTATTGAGGATACAATTTGTGTGTATAGGAATTATGTATTTGAAGTTCAATGAACATATTCCAAATTTATATTAGTAGTTTGGTCACGATTTCCTGTGTGGTTAGGAGCCACGGTGGCTCAGAGGTTAAGATGCTGACCTGCAGACTGGAAGGTCTGCAGTTGCGCAATTCGAGGCCCTAGTGCCGCGTGACGGGTTTAGCTCCCACTTCTGCCAACCTAGCAGTCTGAGAGCAAGAAACTGCAAGTAGATAAATAGGTACCGCTTCAGTGAGAAGGTAACAGTGTTCCATGCACCTTGGTGTTTAGTCATGCCGGCCACATGACCATGGAAATGTCTTTGGACAGCGCTGACTCTTCAGCTTGGAAACAGAGATGAGCACCACCCCCTAGAGTCAGATTCAACTGGCTTTTGAGCAAGGGAAACCTTTACCTTTTTACCTGTGTGGTTCAGTTACTGAACCTCCAGGTAGTTGCTGGAGATCTCCTGGGATTACAGCTGATCTTCAAGAGACGGAGGCCAGTTCACCTGGAGAAAATGGCCACTCTGGAAGGTGGACTCTATGGCATTGTACCCCATTGAAGTCCCTTCCCTCTTCAAACTCTGCTCTCATGCTCCATCCCTCACACCTCCAGGTATTTTCCGACTGAGAGCTGGAAACCCTAACTACTGGGTGAGATGGACCAATGGCATTATTAAGAACTCTTCACACGTGAAGCGCAGAGGAAGAGCAAGCTTTCGCCATGTTGCCTCATATAATTCCCAGAATTCTTTTGAGGAAGCTATGACAGTCAAAGATGATTCAAAACCACCTGAATCTGTAGTGTGGCTGTTCCTTAAGAGCCAGCCTCATAACCCTGTCTATCATACAAAGGAGTACACTCTGGTTTTACAGAAAGATCGTTACGTGGAAACATCTACCTTGGCAGCAGCTTTTGGGTGGAAAGCATTTTTGACAAAGGAAATGCATATATAAAATATCCATCAACAAAACAGCGCAAGTCATCACATTCATCCCCCACCCCACCCCGCTCCCCGTTTTGTCAGCCTGAGAAGTATAGCACTTAGGATGTAATTGATATAGAGAGAAAAACACATTTTAAAATTGAATGGAAAATGAAGGTTCTGGTAATAGCCGCCGATGACAGGACAGAGAGACAAATGAGAGGATGATTTATCTGTCTCTGTATGGAGGATGGGCTACAGATGTAGCAGCCCAAAGAGTCCAGTAGCAGCCTAAGGATTCCCTTGCTTGAAAGCTAGTCGAGTCTGACTCTAGGGGGCGGTGCTCATCTCCGTTTCCAAGCCGAAGAGCCAGCGCTGTCCAAAGACACTTCCATGGTCATGTGGCCAGCATGACTAAACGCCGAGGCACACAGAACACTGTTACCTTCCTGCCGAACCGGTACCTATTTATCTACTTGCAGTTTCTTGCTTTCAGACTGCTAGGTTGGCAGGAGCTAGGGCCAGAGACGGGAGCTTGCTCCGTCGTGTGGCACTCAGGTCTCGAACTGCCAAGCTGCAGACCTTCCAGTCTGCAGCTCAGCATCTTAACCTCTGAGCCTCTTAGCCTAGCCCTAGATTAATCTGAGCTTATCAGGGCTGGGGAAGCTAAGCAGGGTCAGCCATAATAGTCGGTACTTGAATAGGGGACCCCCCAAGGAAGTCTAGGGTTGCTATGCAGAGGAAGGCCACGGCAAACCACCTCTGCTCATCTGTTGCTTTGAAAACCCCGTGAGTTGGAATTTCTTGAGGTTGCCAGACGTCAGTTGCAACTCGATAGTACCTAATTATTATTACTAAATGGAGAACAGTGGCTAGAACGGTCCTCCTGTCTTCTGCAACAGTGAAGGACAACTTGAAGCTTGCCAGATAATTTTGCGAGGGTGTCACAAATGGTTAGAGGTGCCACAAGATAGGAGAGGACAATACGGGGAATGCCTGATCCAGTGACTTGCTGTCTCTTAGAAGGACAAAAGTGCCTCTACTTCCTCTTCCATCCTCTATTCCCTGTGTGAATAAAACCACCTGCCTGACCTTGGGTCAGCCTAACCTACCTTGCAGGGTTATTGTGAAGATGAAATGGAGGGATGCGAGAACCAGTCTGTGCCGCTCTGAGCTCCTTGGAGAAAGGATGGGACTGGAATGTCATCCACTGAATGAGGAAGGACTTCTAGCTCACTGGAGCCAGTCCCAGGAAGAAAAGAAGAACTCCATTTTGTGTGTGTGCATGTGTGTGCCTTCCTTCTGCGTTTGTCCATCACGGCCCCTGGAACGATTCCCTTCCACACACCCCAGTTTAGAGCGTTGATCGTTACTGCTGAATCTGCTACACAGCATTAGAAATTCACATTGCCCAGAAACAGGGTATGAGCGGAGCACCAGTGACCTGCCTTAAAGATTTTCTCTTAGATTCCATTTTAAGGCATCAGCTGATCAACATGCTAGAAGGGGTGCTTTGTAAGGAGAGCTGAGATGGTGATTCCTGTAAAGCAATGAAAACACGGTTCTCTGGAAGGAAGGAAGGAAGGAAGGAAGGAAGGAAGGAAGGAAGGAAGGAAGGAAGGAAGGAAGGAAGGAAGGAAGGAAGGGAGGAAGGGAGGAAGGAGGAAGGGAGGAAGGGAGGAAGGAGGGAGGGAGGGAGGGAGGAAGGGAGGGAGGGAGGGAGGGAGGGAGGAAGGAAGGAAGGAAGGAAGGAAGGAAGGACACCTATTTGAAAAACAGAGTGATACTTTCGAAATCCAAATAGCCCCAAGACCGTTCTAAACAGGGCCCACTCATCCCGGGGGAGTTCTGGCCAGACTTGCAATGGCCCACTGCAGCCCTCCCTCCGTCACTTCTCCCCCTTCCCTTTTCCAACCAAAAATGTAAGTCGGATTCCCATGTTAAAAGACCTCATGGCCACCAGACAGATTTCTATCAAACATGTATATTCTATTATTTACTTATTTACTTTATTTATATTCCATCTTTCTCCACAATGGGGACCCAAAGCAGTGTAAATCATTCTCCTCTCCTCCCTTTTGTACTCATGACAATCCTGTGAGATAGGTTAGGCTGAGGGTGTGTGACTGGCCGAAGGTCACCCAGCGAGCTTCCCCGGCAGTATAGAGATTCAAAAATGGTTCTCCCAAGTCTTCACCCAACACTTTAACCACTGCATCACTCTGCCTCTCATTGGGAATTCCCTACTAGGAACTTAATTCTCAGGTATGCAGGGTCCAAGTTGGAAAGGGACTGTGGCACATAGGTAGGAGTGGCTTAAGGGTAGCTGGCGGGAAACCAGGCAGGCAGCAACATGGAGGCAGACATCAGTGTCAGTATGATATCACATCCATAGAAAACCTGAAAGTGGCATCATGCCTCTCTAGGAATTTCCAGAAACTCTGTGGTAAAACCATAGCATTTCCTGTGATGCCTAGAGAGGTGTGATATCACGGTCTTGTTTCCCCCAGATGTGATGTCACACCTCCAGCCCAGCAGCCATTTTTTTTATTTTCCTCCCAGTTCCACTCCAAACAGTGGTAAGAAATGAGAGGTGGAGGCAAAGGATCCCCTACCCCTGCTGGGGCACCGTCAACCCCACATTTTACTGACCCGAAATGACCCCACGAACCACAGGAGAAAGTTACATTAAGCCACCACTACATATTCCCCAGCAAGGGAAATAACAACTCCCCAGTTGAGAAAAGTGAACTAGGGTTGCCACCTCCTAGATGGTAAATTCCGGGAGATTTATGGATGGAGTAGGGTTGCTAACTCTGGTTTGGGACATTCCTGTGGATTTAAGGGGTGGACCGCAGAGAGTAGAATGCCATAGAGACCACCCTCCAAAGCAGTCATTTCCATCAGAGGAACTGATGTCTGTAGTCTGGAGATCAGTAGTAATCCTTGAAGAACTCTGGACTCCACCGTAGGCTGTCAGCCCTATATGTCCCTTCACCCTGCATGCTATAGCCCCCTATCTGAATTGGGCCCATGTTTGCCTGGGAACTGAATTCCTAGCAAAGAATCCCAGTTGCACATCTAAAATAGAATGTCCTTGGGGCAGCCACAAAGATTTTATAATGTGTGAATTGGCCCTTGGCTGGCCGAGGCAGAACCTTTGAGACACAACTCTATTGGGACAACATAAAGCAGAATCCAGAAAGGGAACCGTGGGGAATGTGGCCGGAGCTTTAACGTTCAGGGACAAGAAGCACTAGACAGTTTGCCATGCAAGGCAGCACTGAGGGCCACCAACAGCCCTGGGAAACGTAAATTAGCCGTGTTAAGCTTCTGCGGCCAAAAAAGCAAGCCAGTCCTGTGGCGCCTTCGAGACTAATGAATTTATTATGGCAGAACTGTTCATGAGCCAGGGCCCACTTCATCGGATGAGTGAAGTCCTACATTCAGTTGGCAGCAGGGATGCCAGCTGCCCAGTGGGGGTGAAGATCCCTCAGAATTACAGCTGAGCCCCAGACTACACAGAGAGCAGATTAATTATTTAAAACATTGAAACATGTCTGATCAGGGTCAGCATTTGTCACTTTGGGATGTCACTGTAAATCATCAACGATAACTGAAGATCTCGTAAGGGACAATAGCTGTTTTTAATCTTTTGTGAGAGCCAGTTTGGTGTAGTGGCTAGGAGTGCGAACTCTAATCTGGGAGAACCGAGTTTGATTCCCCACTCCTCCACATGCAGCTGCTGGTGTGACCTTGGGTCAGTTACAAGTTCTTTCAGAGCTGTTCTCTCACAAGTAGTTCTCTGAAGAGCTCCCTCAGCCCCACCTACCTCACAGGGTGTCTGTTGTGGGGAGGGGAAGGGAAAGGAGTTTGTAAGCCACTCTGAGACTCCCTTGGCTAGTGAAGGGTGGGGTATAAATCCAATCTTCTCCTCCTCCTCCTCCTCCTCCTCCTCCTCTTCTTCTTCTAGTTGGCAGAAAGGCAGGGAAGGCTGAAGTTATTACAAGGGAGAGGTCAGAATGCCCTCTTTCTGTAGACAGAGGTGTGTTACGTAGGGTTGACAGGTCCCTCCTGGCCACCAGTGGAGGACAGAGAATGTTACATTACCTTGCAGGACATAGGTGAGAAAGAGACTGAGTGCAAAGAGTAAATGATCTACTCAGAGTAGGTGGGTACCACTTCCAACTTGTGATGAGTTGGTAAAGGATGAATCTGAATAATGTACTTGTAAGGAGGAACAATTAGTTTCTGTCATAAACTAGCGACTCCAAGTCCTTATTGAGTCCAAGTCTGTTGGGATCAATGCTGCTCATGAATTGGCAGAGACGGACCAAGAGAGAGGTCTTGGAGTCGTAGTGGATAACTCAATGAAAATGTCTAGACAATGTGTAGCTGCAATAAAGAAGGCCAATGCTATGCTGGGGATTATTAGGAAGGGAACTGAAAACAAATCAGCCAGTATCATCATGTCCCTGTATAAATCATTGGTGCGACATCATTTGGAATACTGTGTACAGTTCTGGTCGCCACATCTCAAAAAGGATATTATAGCATTGGAAAAAGTGCAGAGAAGGGCAACTAGAATGATAAAAGGGTTGGAACACCTTCCCTGTGAAGAAAGGTTAAAACACTTGGGGCTCTTCAGCTTGGAGAAACGACGGCTGACATGATTGAGGTTTATAAGATTATGAATGGGATTGAGCAGGTTGAGAAATTAGTACTTTTCTCCCTTTCTCACAGTACAAGAACTCGTGGGCACTCCATGAAATTGCTGAGCAGTCGGGTTAGAACAGATAAAAGGAAATACTTCTTCACCCAAAGAGTGATTAACATATGGAATTCACTGCCACAGGAGGTGGTGGCAGCTACAAGCATGGACAGTTTCAAGAGGGAATTAGATAAACATCTGGAGCAGAAGTCCATCAGTGGCTATTAGTCACAGGGTATAGATGGGAATTCTCAGTCTGGGGCAGGTGATGCACTCTATTCTTGGTGCTGGAGGGGGCAGCAGTGGGAGGGCTTCTAGTGTCCTGGCCCCACTGGTGGACCTCCTGATGGCACCTGGTATATTTTGGCCGCTGTGTGACAGAGTGTTGGACTAGATGGGCCATTGGCCTGATTCAATATTGGCTTCTCTTATGTTCTTATGTTCTTATGTAATTCCAGTTCATCAGCTTCTGGCTGAAATCTCCTGAAAAATTTCTGCTGAAATACTGCAACTTTTAAGGTATTTTCCAAGAGAAACCAGGCTGGTCTGCAATAGAAGATCTAGATTCAAGTCCAGCAGTGTCTTAGAGACTTACAGGATTTGAGGTTCAGGTGGGTAGCCGTGTTGGACTGAAGAGGCAGAACAAAGTCCGAGTCCAGTGGTACCTTTAAGACAAATGAAGTTTTATTCAAGGTATAACCTTTCGTGTGCACTCACACTTTCGTGTGCACACAAAAATCTTATCCCTTGAATAAAACTTTGTTGATCTTAAAGGTGCCACTGGACTCAAAGATTCGGGGTATAAGCTTTCGACAGTCAGAATTCCTTTTGTCAGGTGCAACTTTTACCATTATTACTGAATGTCCAAAGAGGCTGGAATGCAGCCGTAACTAGGTCATGTGTCCTAGAAACTCTTTCCTGGGTTATTCGATATAAAATTTGCCAATGTACCACAGGGAAAAGGAGACCCTGGCCAGTTTTTGTGTCACTAACATAAACTAGGAATCAGCAAGTAAAATTTTCAAGGTCTAGATCGGTATGCCTTCTGCTAACGCCTGCAGATAACTGCTGTTAGCGGCACAGGGGCAGGGTCCAGCAAAGCACTTTGCAGAGTTTGTCTATGATAAGGGTTACCATGTTTCGAAAAGCAAAAAAAGAGAGGATTAGGACAAATCTCATGTTAAATGCCCCTTCTATTTAAGCTGTGAGGATTGCTACTAAGAATATTCTTAACCTTCCAACCCAAAAAAGAGGACATTTCCTCCATTTTTAAAAAAGAGCCCAAAAAGAGGACTGACACCAAGAAAAGAGGACATGTTCTTTAAAAAGTGATCATCTGGTAGCCCTAGTCTATGACATTTTAACCCATTCTGCCTCCAAGGAGTTCAGGCTGGCATACACTGTGTGTGTGTGTGTGTGTGTGTGTGTGTGTGTGTGAGAGAGAGAGAGAGAGAGAGAGAGAGAGAGAGAGAGAGAGAGAGGCCCAATGCTACAGTGGGGCATCTCGGGGCTAGGCCCCCCAATTACTGGCAAGGCCCCATGACTTCCCATCCAGCCCAGGGACCCAGAGCAGTGGAGGATGCAGGGAAGGAGCCAGGTGTTCCTTTAATGTGATTAGCCAGTGCCCCCCAAGAGATTTAAATGCCCCCAACTAAAAAAAATCCTAGCTATGGGCCTGGTGTGTGTATAAACTGCTGTCAAGTCTCAGCTGAAGGCAAGAGACTAACAGAGGTGGTTTTGCCATCACCTCTCTTCTGTATAGCAACTCTAGTGGTCTCCCATCCAAGTACTGACCAGGACTGACCATGCTTAGCTTCTGAAATCTGACAAAAATCAGGCTGGCCTGGGCCATCCAAGTCAGGATAATATGTTCAGCACCCCTCATTATATCCTCACAACCACCTTCTGAAGGAAAGTAGGCTGAGAGAACATGACTGGCTCAAGGTCATTCGGCAAACTTCATGGTGGAATAAGAATTTGGACCCCAGACGCCTCAATTTGAGGCCAACCAGTATACCACACTAAGGGTGCGTTCAGACGCGCCGTTTGAGCCGTTTTCAGCACGGCTCAGAAACGGCTTTTCCCTGCGCGTTCACACGCCCAACATCTGCCCACCGTCCCCAGCCGTCGCTTTCTGGAGCAAACCCCCTTTGAAACGGAGTATTTTGGCACCACTTACCCAAGCGGTGTTTTCCATGATTCTCCATTTCAAGCCGCACTTTCCCTGTCTGATCGCTCCATCCAGCCACTTCCGGGTGCTTCAACCCCCCCCCTCTGGGAAGCTGCCTCCAGCTTCCGGTTTTAGTCCTCCATTTTTTTTTCCCCTTACCGGTGTGCGCTTGAGCGGAGCTCCGCACTTAGGTTAAAAAAAGAAAAGGTTTACTGGTGCCTAGTTTAGGCATTTAGAGGAGTCCAGGATCTCGGGGAGGCCATTTTTAAAAGGACTCTTCCTTTAAACTTTAAAGGGACCTGTTGAGCTCGCTCTTCTTCGCACCGGCCAAACTTCCTGTTCGGGAGAGGGCTGCCTGTGCGCATGCTCAAAGGAGAGGGGGAAACCCTCCCACCTGCAGGAGGACGGCGGGGCGCTCGGAAGGAGGAGGTGAGTCTGAGCGCGATTCTCCAGTTTAAAAAAAAAACGCATCGTGCCGGAGCAGTTTAAACCGCTCCAGCACGCTGTCTAAACGCACCCTAAGTCTCGGGAAGCCAGTTAGAGTAGGGTTGCCAACCTCCAGGTAGTGGTTGGAGATCTCCTGCTATTACAGGTGATCTCCAGGTGACAGAGTTCAGTTCAACTGGAGAAAATGGCTCCAAACCCCACCCTCCTCAAGCTCCACCTCCAGAATCTCCAGGTATTTCCCAACCCAGGCTCAGATGAATCTTTATTACCTCACATGCCCAAGGAGTGAGTCCTGGTGTGGAAACCAGCTCAGAGATGAGGATTTAGAGAATCTGACAGTGTTAATTAAAAACTGGTGTTCAGTATCCCATAGGATTGCCAACAGGCCTAGAGGAAGTGCCTAGTCCCTCCAACAGAGGCTTAATGGGCAGAAATAGGCAGCTGAAGCTTTTCATGGCATGGAAGCAAATAGCATCCCATTAAGCCTCTTTTAAAGGGACACGGTGTTTGTCTCCAATTCTGAGCCATCCACTGACAAAACACAATACAATTGGAGAAAAATGTCCTGTCCTGTGTGCCCATTTGTACACATTAATGCTCTAAAGGGACAGGGTATTTTTCTCCAGGACAGCTTATAACCCTAAAGCAGTGTAAAGAGTAGGTACAGAAAGCAGCAATGCTCATGACATGATGACAGATGCCATCTCCAGATAGGGCCCCTGACACTGCATTGGAGAATGCCAGGAGATTTTTGGGGAGGTACCAAGGGAATACAGAGTTTGGGGTAGATATGATGTCACTTCCAGGTGATGCTCTGGGATACCTCCCCTGTTCTCTATGGTCTTTATAAAAGATACCAGGGGAAATTACTAGAGTGTCTCTATGTGAGGCCATTTTTTCTCCTGCTTCTCAGGAACAGAAATTGAGGTCTGGGCAGGTAATAGGGTTGCCAGCCTCCAGGTGGGGCCTGGAGATCTCCCACTTTTACAACAGATCTCCAGCTGACAGAGAGCAGCTCCCCTGGAGAAAATGGCTGCTTTGAAGGGTGGACTCTATGGCATTGTACCATACTGAGGCTCCTCCTCTCCCCAAACTCCGCCCTCTCCTGGACCCACCCCCAAAGTCTCCAGGTATTTTCCAACCCAGACCTGGCAACCCTAGCAGGTAATTACTCATTCAGGCAGGTAAACAGCAGGCCTGTCTCCAAAACTGTGCCAGCTACTTCACCAACCTGCAGTGAAAATGACAATTAGCTGTGCACCCCAAAGGCCACCTCCTGATCATTTCAAATGTAAAAAATATATACCACACTAGGCTTGCCAACCTCCAGGTGGGGGTTGGAGATCTCCCAAAATTACAGTTGATCTCCAGACTACGTAAATCATTTATTTATTGTTTATTTAAAACATTTATTCTATTTCTCTTGGACAACCCAGATGCTTTGGAAGGTGGACTGCCTGGCATTATACCCCACCAAGGCCTCTCCCCTCTCTAAACCCCATTCTCCCAGGCTCTATCTACAAATCTCCAGGTATTTCTGAACCAGAGTTGGTAACCTTATACCCCACTGATCCCTAAAGTTCTCAAGACAGCTTAAGAGTATGTTCACTAAATCAATTTCGTAGGAGTCCTTTTAAAAACTACTCTGAAAACATAAATAAGCCCCAAAGCCACTCTCAGCAACAACACAAATCCCACAATGCCTTGCTTTACACTCTGCAAGCAGGCCTAGTCAGACCACCTCTCAAGTAGCAACCTGAGACCTGGATCATGAGACTTGAGAGCGTAGACTGGAACTAGTGGCAAGGACTCGGAGCACAGAACTTGTACCTAGTGGACAGACTGATACAACTGTTATGTATTGTGTTATTGGGATAGGCTGAATTATAGAATGAGCCTGAGTTTCAGTCACAAGCTCCATAGTCTTTCAGTATCTGCAAATCAACAGCCTGATTGGCTGCCGTTGTGCAATGGACCAATCAGAGAAGACTATGACTTTCGGCAGGAATGAATCCTATTGGTCCTAAGCAGTCATTTGTGATTGGACCTTACTGTTCTTGGGGTGTGGTTCCAAACTGTATATAAGTTGAGGTTTGTTCTGTTCTAATAAATGGAAATCACTGGTTAAGAAAAAGAGCTGCCTGATCTTGAGTTACTACAGCAGCAGCAGCAGCAACAACAACATAGTTCTCCCAGGCCTCAGCTTAGGTAGCCAGGAGGTAACTGGGCACAGTTGCTGCCAGCAGTGAGCGGTGTGGGGATGGGGCAAGTGAATTCTGTCCCTGTTCATTCCTCACTCCTGCTCACTGTAGAGGTGGCTTTTCCAGTGTGAAAGCCGCCAAGTCTCAACACAGAGAAACTGATCCCTTCATGGAATGGGGCAAAGGAGGAAAGCTGAATACAGGGTTCCCTGTACTGCCTAGGGATATTTGGGGGTGGTGCCTGGAGCAGGTGGTGTTTGGGGAGGAGTGTGATGTCACTTCCAGGTGACACTCTAGGAGGCATCCTCAGTGGGAAATTCCTAGAGTGTCCCTATGTGGAGGCCATTTCCCCCTCAGTTCCTCAGGGTGGGAACTTGGCTTTGGGGGCAGGTAATTCCTCATCATGGAATTACCTCACATTCAGGCCTAACTGAATGTGAGGATGGCTTCAGGTCTGGTTACAGTTGTGTCTCCAGCAGGAGACTTAACCCATGAAGTAAACTAGAATACTGTCACAAAGAGTAGCTGTGTGGACTCCTGAACATCATCTGGCACCAAAGTACCCAATGTGGTGCCCATGGGTGCCATGGTCCTTTCTGATATCTTTCTTGGTTGCCCACCAAGTGTTTTTAGAAAGTGGGCGGGGCCAGGAGGGATATCTGCTCAGCAGGACATCTGATTGGTCTTTAGAGATTTGATTGGCTGCATGGTTTAGTGTAGGGAGAGCCAGTTTGTTGTAGTGGTTAAGAGTGTGGACTCTAATCTGGGAGAATCAGGTTTGATTCGCTGCTCCTCCACATGCAGCTGCTGGTGTGACCTTGGGTCAGTTAGAAGTTCTTTCAGAGCTGTTCTCTCACGAGCAGTTCTCTCAGAGCTCTCTCAGCCCCACCTACCTCACAGGGTGTCTGTTGTGGAGAGGGGAAGGGAAAGGAGATTGTAAGCCGCTCTGAGACTCCTTCGGGTAGTGAAGGGCAGGGTATAAATCCAATCTCTTCTCTTCTTCTGCTGTGACTGAAGGTAAGCTGTGTGTAAGCAAGAAAATAATTTTAAATATGCTCATTTTAAAAGCCATTCTGTCAAATAGAGCTACTGCCTGAAGATGTTGACAATTCACTGCAGCAGCCATTTTGTGGTCGTGCCCACCAGCCTGTGTCAGAATTCCAAAGGTCCACAGGCTCAAAACAGTTGGGGTTCCTTCATTTAGCTTTATGAGGTTTCTTGTGTGGCTGGGATGAGGGATCTGCTCCTGCCCATGGGAGATAACAGCATTTCTGTCAGCAAAACTGTCCATGGTCATCCTTTTCCCTCCACACACACGTTTACTGATAACAGCCAAGAGTTTATGAATAACACAGAAAGTCCTGGTAACAAACATGAAGAAGCGAAGGCAGAACGGGACCAAAATGTCACCTCAAACTGCTTCCTCACCCCACCCCTTCGTGGTCAGGAAAGGTTCAGCAGATCTCACCAGCTAAAAATAACCGCCGTGGAGTTATTTTTAAAAAGAAATGCATCTGAGGGCACTTATACTCACGCACAGAACATAACAGCCCATTTATAAGGTGTATTATCTTTATAAACCAGTCATGTTTATATCACAAGTCCCACTACCATCCAGAATTTTGAAAGGGACCACAGTATGAACCTAACAACACACCCCGTTCTGTTAGCAGGGAAGGGCTGGGGAACAAGGAGCAGTCAGGAAATTCCTGGATAGTTTTTTTGGGTTTTTTAACTGCATTTCAGGCAAGAATTTCTAACTGAACCCATTATCCTCATATCATGGTTCTACTTTCTGGACTTGCCATCATTTTAACCTGGCAGGGTTCCTATGCCTGTAGTACTTGCATATGACACAGTCACCAGGTAAGATTCTTCCCATGACAGCACTTACAAAAAATAAATATATTGGCCATGCAATTTATGTCTGTCTATACTGCAGCTCTCAAAGGCATAGGTCGGTTTCAGAAAAATTGCAAACAATGGTCCCATTCAATATAAAGGCAGCTTTACCTATTTGCCAGGAGAAAGTTAATAACAGGGATATCCAGCCTACCTGAATCCATGGGTACTTTTGGAACTATGAGAATGAGTTGCAAATAGGGAGGCCGGGAGGGGGACATGGGGGACCAGCAGTGACTGAATGACATAACTTCTGGGGGAAACCTGGAAATGACGTCATGCCTCTCCAGGAAATTCTGTGGTAAAAGCTTAGTGTTTCTGGCAATTCCTAGAGAGGTTCCAGGGTATTCCCAGAAGTGATGTCATGCCATCATTCTATGGCCATTTTTTTAAGATTAATTTTGTCCTGCCATCTGCAGGGTTTGGAAACTTGATTGTGAATGCCACCACAAAATGGAAGCTTTGGGTTATATGGGGCCACCCCCAAAATGGTTTCTGTGGGGATTGAATCACAAAATGTTAGGTGGATGTATTGCTTGGAACCTTCCATGAAGGGGACAGCTATTTCCAAATGGTTGCTCATTGCCTCCTGGGATCTTTTGAAGCACTTCCTGACCGTTGCAGTGAGATGGGAGAAAGGCAGGATTGCGTCATTTCTTTAGTAAGAAGAAGAGATTGGATGTATACCCTGCCCTTCACTTGGAGTCTCAGAGCGGCTTACAAACTCCTTTCCCTTTCTCTCCCCACAACAGACACTCTGTGAGGTAGGTGGGGCTGAGAGAGCTCTGACAGAAACTGCTCTTTCAAGAACAGCTCTGACAGAACTATGGCTTGCCCAAGGTCATCTGGCAGGTGCAAGTGGAGGAGTGGGGAATCAAACCTGGTTCTCCCAGATTAGAGTCTGTGCACTTAACCACTACACCAAACTGGAAAGAGGTGCTTCAGGAAAGAAATATGTGGGCACCAGGAAACACATTGTTAGGTTTGCCGATATCCAGGTGGGGTCTGGAGATCTGCTGGAATTACAACTGATCTCCAGAATATATAGGTCAGTTCCCCTAGAAAAAACATGGCTGCATTAGAGCCCATTGAGGGCCCTTTCCTCCACATCCCAATCCCTGCCCTCTTCTGGCTCCAGCCCCAAATCTCCAGGAATTTAACAACCTAGAGCTGGCAACCCTAGTTAACTGGCAACCCTAGTTAACTCACACCCCTGTTGCAGGGCAGGACAATGGGAAGACACCCCCTTCTTGGCCTTTGCATTGCCCTTGGGACACAGGGCTGAGGTAAGAGAAAGGAGAGCTGCAGAACAAGGACAGAAATTTCCATCCTCTTCCACACTGTATTTTGTAGGTCCTACTTGTCAATATTTGTCAAATGCTTAGTACAAGTCACATTGCTCAGCAGGAGCTTCAAGGAATCCATGCGAGCAGGTTCCTGGATTCTTCCTCACCGAAGGCAGGAAACTTTTGTTTATTCACTAGTGGAAACATTTAAATGTCCCCAGAAGCTCAGAGTAATTTTATAATGCTTGAAAGAGACATTGGGCTTTTCCGCTCACTCAACTTACTCCTGATGTTCTTGGCAGTTGATCCTCAAGCAATGGAATCAGTTTGGACACGGTTCTTCTGCACATCTGCCTCTTCTCTGCATTGTCAAAGTTGTGGAGTCAATTTTCTTCTGCAATTGCCTTAAGTAATCAGAATTTTCAAGAAAGAAGAAGAAGAGGAGGAGGAGGAGGAGATTGTATTGATACCCCACCCTTCACTTGGAGTCTCAGAGCAGCTTACAAACTCCTTTCCCTTCCCCTCCCCACAACAAGCACCCTGTGAGCAATGCTCCCTCTAAGCTGTGGAGTTTTGTGAGCAATAATTTTACTTTGTGAGCTACTGGCATTAAGGTTGTGAGCAAGCAATTTGGCTACTACATAAATTAATTTGCTCTGGAGCCATCCTTCCTGAGCAAAAACAAAAATGTGTGATCGGTGCGGAGGGCTAAAAAACTGCGAGCTACCTCACACTAACTTACCTTAGAGGGAACATTGCCTATGAGGCAGATGAGGTGAACATAACATAAGAGAAGCCAATGTTGAATCAGGCCAATGGCCCATCTAGTCCAATACAGCGGCCAAAATATACCAGGTGCCATCAGGAGGTCCAGCAGTGGGGCCAGGACACTAGAAGCCCTCCCACTGCTGCCCCCTCCAGCACCAAGAATAGAGGGCATCACCTGCCCCAGACTGAGAGTTCCCATCTATACCCTGTGGCTAATAGCCACTGATGGACTTCTGCTCCATATGTTTATCTAATTCCCTCTTGAAACTGTCCATGCTTGCAGCTGCCACCACCTCCTGTGGCAGTGAATTCCATGTGTTAATCACTCTTTGGGTGAAGAAGTACTTCCTTTTATCTGTTCTAACCCGACTGCTCAGCAATTTCATGGAGTGCCCACGAGTTCTTGTATTGTGAGAAAGGGAGAAAAGTACTTCTTTCTCAACCTGCTCGATCCCTGGGGAGAGCTCTGAGAGAACTGTCCTTGAGAGAACAGCTCTGACAGAACTATGGCTTGTCCAGGGTCATCCAGCAGCTGCAAGTGGAGGAGTGGGGAATCAAACCTGGTTCTCCCAGATTAGAGTCCACACACTTAACCACTACACCAAACTGGGTCTCTAGAGGGTGGCACCCCCCCTTTAATCAGGTAGCGATGTGTGCATAAGCACATAATCACCCTTGGCGTTGTCAATCACTTCTTGTATGTCCAAGAGCCCAAGTAGTCATTCTGGAACAGGAGCCCCTGAGGGATTTGTTTTTGAGCAACAAATCCCCCTCCCCCAAAAAACCCTCTCTCCTGTTTCTGCTTCAGAGTTGCTGTTTAAGAGCATCCCCTGATTTTATTTTTTTTGTGCATGCTTATATTGATTGCTGGAGCTGCGGTGGCTCAAGTGGTTAAGACACTGAACTGCAGGCTGTGGAAGGTCAGTAGTTCAGCAGTTCGAGACCCGGGTGCCGCATGACAGGGTGAGCTCCTGTCTCTAGTTCCAGCTCCTGCCAACCTAGCAGTTCGAAAGCAAGAAATTGCAAGTAGATAAATAGGTACCACTTCAGTGGGAAGGTAACAGCGTTCCGTGCGCCTTGGTGTTTAGTCATGCTGGCCACATGACCACGGAAACGTCTTCGGACAGCGCTGGCTCTTCGGCTTTGAAACGGAGTTGAGCACCGCAACCCTAGAGTCGGATTCGACTGGCTTTCGAGCAAGGGAACCTTTACCTTTACCTTTACTTATATTGATATATCGCTATAATGGCTGCATTTTGGGGAAATGGCAATAAAATGTCATTATATCGATACAGTGTTGTAATGATAGGTTAAGCAAGGTTCTCTGAATTCCCAGCTTTCATTTTTAAAAAGTAAATCTCTGTGCCTTTCCCTTGCAGAAATATGTCTTTTCCCTTCTATTCCCGCAAGAGAAGGTGCTAGTGCAGGGGTGTCAAACATAAGGCCCAGGGGCTGGAAGTGCCCCATCCAGGGCTGTTATGCAGCCCACATGCAACTAGTGCGAGGGAACAGGAGACTGTTCAGAGGGAGTGAGAAGAGCCACTCCGATTGTGGCTTCAGCATGGTGGAACAACCTCATCTACAGCAGTCAAGCAATGTGGGAGCATCTGCCCAGTGCCGCACTGCTGGCTCTCCGCCCATATGGATTTTCCTTTAGACCCCCCTCCCAGCCCATGGGGCCTTGCAGTGAGGGTACACCAACTTGGAGCTTACCACCTGATGTCCTTTATACAGTTTATATCTCTGGTACCCAGCATTACGTTTTATGGTGCACATGGCCCAGCCAGACACAGTAACATTTATGTCAGATCTGGCCCTTGTAACAAATGAGTTCAGCACCACTGTGCTAGAGACTTGCTTTTTTAAAAAAGAGAAAGAAAGAAAGAGAGAGAGAGAGAGAGAGAGAGAGAAAGAAAAAGAAAGAAAGAAAGAAAGAAAGAAAGAAAGAAAGAAAGAAAGAAAGAAAGAAAGAAAGAAAGAAAGAAAGAAAGAAAGAAAGAAAGAAAGAAAGAAAGCTGGGAATTCAAAGAACCTACTTAGCCTGTTTACAATGCCCTATCAATATAATGATATTTTAAGTGCCTTTAAAAAATAAAAAAATGAAACCAATTGTCTTCAGGGCGGAGAGGGAATGGTTTGACGATGACAGCAGTCCAATCATCGAAAAGTAGGCTGAAGGTGGGTGGGCCAAAGAAAGCACACAGACATGTTACACATGAGGGAAAAAGCAATGGAAAACCAGCTTCCAAAAAAAGGTTGTGGTAAAAGTAGTCTCAAAAGAACTGGGGGGAGGGGAAGCGAAAAGTAAAGGTACAAAAATGTGTGTGGAAATCAGGGAATAAAGGAAGCAGTGTGGGGCCAGGACCGATGAGAAAAAGCCACGTGGAAAAGCCCAGTATGAAACAAAATGAGCAAATGATTAAAAGGAACTTCTTCACTTCTGTCCCTAAATTATTGTGCCTCTTCCTGCAGTAAAGGTGACCGGTGCCAACCTTAAAGGCCTCTGGTGCCATTTTGAAAATGTACTTGAAGCAACTGATTGAAAACATTATTACCGATTGACTTGGAAGCATGCCATAATTGAGCATTGTGTTTATGAGTTAATATAGTATACCACCTTCAGTGCCCTTTTGGTGCCCTTGCTAGATGCTATGTTCAGGGTGGGGAGCTACATCACCCCACTTTACATGATATAACATATTAATTTTCTAAAGAAATTCTGGGACATTACTGGGTCCTGAATGTGAATACAGATAAAGGGCTCAGACCAAGGCTGCAGCCAGATGAGCAATTTGATCCGATGTCATTGCTGTTCCATTTTGGATTTAAAGTGCATAATCAGACAATGACATTTGCCTCCCATTCCCCAGTTGCTGCCATCCTGTTCTGACCCGCCTTCGAACCGGAGTTATTAGGCACTGGGGAAAGTCAGGTCTTTACGGATGTCAGCACTTCCACCTTGCATTTCCAGATGTCTGAACTACCCTGTTGCAAACTCAAGCTGGGTGGGAAGTATGAATCTTCCTGTCCATTTCTACACGCCCTCCCCCTTTAATCAGGTAGCGATGTGTGCATAAGCACATAATCACCCTTGGCGTTGTCAATCACTGCTTGTATGTCCAAGAGCCCAAGTAGTCATTCTGGAACAGGAACCCCCGAGGGAGTTGCTTTTGAGCAACAACCCCCCCCCCAAAAAAAAACTCCTCTCTCCTGTTTCTGCTTCAGAGTTGCTGTTTGAGAGCATCCCCTGATTGACACAAGAGTAAATGTACTGAAGTCAATGGGACTACTCTCGTGTAAATCTTCACGATGCTTGCGCTCCCCCCCCCAATGTATTCCAATGAAGAGAGGCAAAGTGAAGGAGGCTGGGAGGGGCTGCAGTACTTGGCGGAGGGATCGCGGAGCTGTCACAATGGAGCGGTACATCGAATGAACGCTTCTGCACATGCATGAAAGACAATTTTTTTAAAAAAGGATCCTGCCCGATCACCCACTCCACGGTTACTGCACAACAGCAATCTGAATGGTCAACCATGGAGTGAGTATGTGATGAGGCAGGTTCAGGGTGGGATGTCTGATCAAAACTCTCAGTTACAAACAAACCTGGATGAATCAGAGGTGGGGCCAGAGCGCACCAAGCCTGTCATCTGACTGCAGCCTAAGCCACGAGTGAGACAGGATGCTAGACTGGAGGGACTATTGGTCTGTTCCAGCAAGGCTCTTCTTCCGTCCATGTCTATAAAAGCTGTGTTTCTCTCCTGCAAGAGAACGCTGTCCAGTTCTTGCCCTTTGGTTTTCTGATGGGTAGAGTTTCCCCGTTCATTAGACAGAAATCTTTGCAAAGGGAACCTTCTACAAGCGGAAGTAGAATAAAGGTTCTGGAACACCTTTCGTCTGCTGTGTTTAGATAAGTAAACAGCAGGACATATAAATTTTAATTGCCTTTGGCACAGAGTCGTAGACACGCAATTGCTGCTGTATTTTTGGTTTTTTTAAAAACAGATATATTTCAAGTTTAACTTCCTTAGATACTTGCACCTGGACAACACCTATCACACAGTATCAGACCTGCAATGTGAAGAGAGCAGAGACTTGATGAGTATCCTCCTCAGTGCTGTAGCCAAAGATGTGCTGCAATTAGTTATAACCTGCTTTTCTCCCCAGTTGGGACTCAAAGAGGCTTAAAACATCTGTGATGCCCTTTCTCCACTCACACAGAGGGCCTACAGCCCTCTACAACCTCTCTCTCTCTCTCTTTCTCTCATGTTCAGGGTTATCAGTAGGTCAGGAGGTGACAAGTGACCCTTCTTGCCTCTTTTAAAATGTAGAGAGAGCCTTGACCATTTTGTACCTCAGATCCTCTCGCTCACTCACACAGACATCCACATAGATTCAGGTAGGCAGCCATGTTGGTCTGAAGCAGCAGAACAAGGTTTAAGTCCAGGGGCACTTTTAAGACCAACAAAGGCCCCGTTCACATGGAGCATTTGCCCCTCTGAAGGCATGGTAGCCCTGCGGACTTTCTGTGCGCGATCATACCAGTACATCTGGGAGGCATAATACTCCCGTGGTCAACCCGCGGCTTCCCATGGAAAAACGCGGAGTAAAAAACTACTAGGATCGAAGTACTAGTTTCCGGAAACCCCGGGGCAAAGGCTGGCGTCTGATCACGGGAGCGCCAGTATCCCGCTGCTTCCGACACCAGCCCATGTCCCGGGGTTTCCAGATGTTGTAAGTTTCCATGGGATGCGCACCAATGCTGAATGAGGCATGCGCATACGCAAGACACCGACAGTGGCCGGCCGCCCCCCCACGGCACATGCGTCCTTTGCTACAGCACAGCTTGCTGCTCCACTGCGCTGCTTTTTTGCCGTGCTGTAGCAGTGCTGTGTGATCGGTGCTGGGCGCCGGAGCATGGCAACTCAGTGGCCCGTGTGATCAGGCTACCGCGCCTTATTTTGCTCTGGGGCGAACTGCCACGCCTCCCCCCCCCGTGTTTTCTAGCCGGTATGACCGGGGCCAAAGTTTCTTTTTAGGTATAAGCTTTCATGAATGCACATGAAAGCTTATACAAAGACATCCACAGACAGGGTAGCCCTGCCCCTTGTAACAACAAGCCCTCTCTCACACAGAGTTATGGGTGTTGGGGCTTAAACACGGTTCCATTCACACGCTGGATATTCATATCCTATCTGAGAGAGAGATTAAATGTTGTTTGTGTGTTGCTTTCCTTTTGACATGCAGCCCATATTTATGGTTTTAACATAATACTGAAGAACGTAAGTGCTGTGGGTCAGTGGCAGAGCACCTGCTTAGCATGCGGAAGGTTCCAGGTTTGATCCCTGGCATCTCCAGTTAAAAGGTAGCAGCTTATGTGAAATACCTCAGCCTGAGACCCCGGAGAGCTGCTGCCGGTCCAAGTAGACAATACTGACTTTGCTGGACCAAGGGTCTGATTCACTGTAAGGCAGCTTCATGGATTCAAGTAACATTTCACTTCCATTGAACTTTTGAACTGAGGTCCTATTCCTGCAACTGGGATCCTTTAGTTACAAACTGACTATTTTCAGCCCACTATAAGCAGCTCTTCTCCACAGTTCCACTCAGTCAGACTTTCCCTCTCAGCTCCCCAGCTGCCAACTCCCAACTGCTGTTCTCAACTGCCGTTTTCCAACTGTCTCTCCCAACATTCCGTTGGCTCTCACTGGCTGCTCTTATGGAGAGGCGGAACCTAGCCTGTCCATCGCAACATTGCTCTCTCCTCCTCCATTTTCTCACAATAACCCTGTGAGGTGGGCCAGGCTGAAAGTGTGTGATGGGCCCGAAGTCACCCACTGAGCTTCCATAGTAGCAGTGGGGGGGGGTGTTGAACCATAGTTGCCCAGAGTCCTAGACTGCTACTCTGTCCACTGGCTGTCACATCTTATACATTACTGTCTATGGGCCAGACTAAATATGCAGGGCTGGCCCGAGGTGTCTGGGTGCCCTAGGCGAGGCAAGCTTGTGGCGCCCGCACCCCCCCCCGGCAATGCCAACCTCCCGGTGGGGCCTGGAAACAGGGGGAGGGCACCACAAGCTGGTCTCTTCCGCCGGCAAGCCAGGGAAGGGGCAGGGGTTTAAACCCGTCTCTTCCACTGAGCGCCGGCTTGCCTGCATGCTCTGCAGCTGCGGGGCACGCCAGCAAGCCAGGGAAGGGGTGGGGGTTTAAACCCCCATCTCTTCTGCTGAGTGCCGGCAAGCCAGGAAAGAGGCAGGGTTTTTTGGTGAGGGCGGGGGGCTTTTGGTGCCCCTAAGGGCTGGTACGTTCTAGGCGAATACCTAGTTCACCTAGTGAGCAAGCCGGCCCTATAAATATGATGGCATCCTCGTGGCCTCCCATCCTGATTGGGGCTGCAGCATGGCGCTCTTGTTCCCTCCACCCTCTGCTCTTTTTCAAGTGCTGAAACATCACAATTCTTTTCAAAAAGGTCAATTCACACATTCAGCTGTAAGTAAACATTTTTTCCCTAATATCCAGCTGGTACCTTTCCACCCACAATTTGATCTCATTATTGCGAAATGATTGCAACGCACCAGCCCACATCATCTTGCATAAAATGTCTGGTGTCTTGACAGGACTTTTTGTGGAAGTAGAAGGGATTAGGCCTTATAAGGCACTTGCCTCTTGCCTCAGGGATTTCCTTTCCATGTGAAGGCTCACCCACATCGTTTACCGCACATGTGTAATATGGCTGATGTGCCCCTGTGAAAACAATCTGAAACTGGGAGGATTCATCCCAGCAATGCCCTCAGGAAGGAAAATCACATTCTTAAAGGCATTTTCATACGGGAGGCATAAATCACTTTTGAGTGTGCTTCATTTTACTTACGCAAAATTGTCTCAAATAATGTACTTTAGTGATATGTTTTTGGTTTGTTTTATATTCCTTTCTGTAACCGGCATTCAAAGTTTGTTGGAGTCATTAAAAACTTTGCTTTATGTAAGACATTTTCAATTGCAAACATCCTGTTGGCAGGCACCACGGTGCCCACAGGCACTACACTGGCATCTTTGGTCTTGAGGCTCTGGAAGCTTGAACAGGCAATGCTGTATGAAGGCTGTACCAGCCCCCCTCTGTAGCTGTGCTTTTCAGCAGCCACTTCATACATTCAGCAGTCATTCAGTGTGGAGTGGTTCACACAAACCAGTTTGCTGCTGAATGACTGCACCTTCAACTGACACTGACTTCGTGGAAAGGTGGACTGCATCCCACTTGCTGCCTTGGCAAGGGAGTTGGCTCACACATTTGGCAGCCACTAATCAAGTGAACAGTAATGAAATGTAGAGGAATGCAACAATGCAACCTTAAGTATGTATTTTCAGAGGTTAAGCACATAAGAGAAGCCATGTTGGAACAGGCCAGTAGCTCATTCAGTCCAACACTCTGTGTCACACAGTGGCCAAAACCCAGGTGCCATCAGGAGGTTCACCAGTGGGGCCAGAACTCTAGAAGCCCTCCAACTGTTGCCCCCCAAGCACCAGGAATACAGAGCATCCCTTCTCCAAGCCCTGACCTGGACAGCAAAGGTTAGCCCAATCCCATCAGATCTCAGAAGCTAAGCAGGGTTGGCCTAGGCTAGTATTTGGAAGGGTGACTTCCAAGGAATACCAAGGTCGTGATACAGAGGCAGGCAATGGCAAACCACTTCTGCAACATCTCTTGCACCTGTGGGGCAACACCTTGGCACCTGTGGCGCATAATGCTAAAGAGCTAGAACTTCTCCCTGACAGACAATTTTAGGATCTCCTGGCTACTCTACATATAATACCATATGATAATTAATTATTACTGCCCCAGACATAGTGTTTCCTCTATACCTTGTGGCTAATAGCCTCTCATGGACCTCTGCTCCATATGTTTAGCCAATCCCATCTTGAAGCTGGCTATGCTTATAACTGCCACCACTTCCTGCAGCAGTGAATTCCATGTGTTAATTACTCTTTGAGTGAAGAAGTACTTCCTTTTATCTGTTCTAAGCTTACTGCTCATTAATTTAATTGAGTGCCCACAAGCTCTTGTTTTGTGAAAAAGGGAGAAAAGTACTTTTTTCTCTACCCTCTCTATCCCATGCATAATTTCGTTAACCTCTATCCTGTCACCACTCAATTGTCGTTGTTGTTTCTCCAAGCTAAAGAGCCCTAACCTCTTTAACCTTTCTTCATAGGGGAGGTGTTCCATTCCCTTAATCGTTTTAGTGCCCTTTTCTGCACCTTGTCCAATGCTACAGTACCCTTTTTGAGGTGCCGTGACCAGAACTGTACACAGTGTTCCAAATGAGGCTGCATCACAGATTTATACAGGGGCATTATGATCCTGGCTGATTTGTCTTCAGTCCCCTTCCTAAAAATCCACAGCATAGCATTTGCCTTTTTTTTTTAATTGCAGCCGCATACTGTGTCGCCATGTTCACTGAGTTATCAACCACAACTCCAAGATCTCTCTCCTGGTCAGTTACCACCACTTTAGACCCCATCTATGTATATTTATAGTTAGTATTTTTGACTCCAGTGTGCATTATTTTGTCCTTGCCCTTGCTGAACCCTGTGTGCCAAGTTGACGCCCATTCGTCCAGCGTTGACAGATCCCTCTGGGGTGCCTCACAGTCCTCCCTGGTTCTCACTGCCCTGAACAACTTAGTGTCATCTGCAAACTTAGCCATTTCACTGCTTACTCCCAACTCCAGACCATTAATAAATAAATAAATATAATGATCAAGCTAAAAAGCAGCAGACCTGGAACCAAGCCCTGCGGTACCCCACTGCTTACCACCTTCCACTGTGAAAACTGCCCGTTTAATACTCATCCTCTGTTTCCTGTTAATTAACCAGTTTTCAATCCGCAAAAAGTTCCATGAGGACTTGCTCCCTGACAAGTGTATTTAGGCTTGCAGCCAAAGAGATGTAAAGTAAACCTACCCTGAGTCAGCAAAGTCAGAAATAGCACATACTTTTCTCTGTATTTTAAGGTCTTTTTTTCTTAGGTATCCGCCATCTCTGGAAGAAGAAAGGGGTTGTTTTAAAATGTGGGACTGGTTTTTCTTAGGCTGTTGCTTAAGGCTGGAAGGGCTACAGAGTTTTCAGGTTACAGACAGTGGGCTCAATTTAGCCCAAGCTGATCTTTTTAAAAAGTCCCAGGGATTTCACTGAGCCAGTGAAAGCACAAGTCTATGCAGAGTTTGGCAAAGCCCATTTAAATCAATGGCCTTAGCCCACAGTAACACTGCAGAAAATCACACTGTGAAACGTACACAATATATTCCATACTCTCCCACCACTAACCAGTTCTTATATCTTCTTATTTTTCCTTGTTTTAAATTTTATATATGTTTGCCTTCTGTGTTTTTGGAAAACTGTTTTTGTAAAACAAATTAACAGGAGCTAAAGATAACTTTAAATCTAGTCAGCTCTCTGATACCCAGATTCTGTTCTTATTATGTATGGTTATAGAGGTTGGAGCGAGGCTAGGATCTGAGAGACCCAGGTTCAAATCGCTACTCTACTCTGGAAACTTACTGGGCAGCCTTCACTCTTCCTATCTCACAGGATTGTTGTGAGGATAAAATGCAGGAAGGGAGAATGATGGTGTAAACCAGTTCGGTGTAGTGGTTAAGTGCACGGACTCTAATATGGGAGAACTGGGTTTGATTTCCCCACTCTTCCACTTGCACCTGCTGGATGACCGTGGACAAGCCATCGTTCTGTCAGAGTTGTTCTTTCAAGGGCAGTTCTCGAGAGCTCTCTCACCTCTACCTACCTCACAGGGTGTCTGTGGTGGGGAGGGGAAGGGAAAGGAGTTTGTAAGCCACTCTGAGACTCCTTTGGGTAGTGCAGTGCAGGGTATAAACCCACTCCTCCTCCTCTTCTTCTTCCGTTTCTCCCCATTGGGGAGAAAACATGGTGTATAAATATTTAAACAGAATCCCACAATCTCTCTTCCTCTCTTGTATTTAAAACTGAGTGTAAGATCACAGGTGTTTTCAAAGTGGCGGCAGCAGCAAGAATTATTGTTATCATTATTAGTAGCATTAATAATAATATCAACAACAATAATATAGATTCAGGTGAGCAGCTGTGTTGGTCGGTCTGAAGCAGCAGCACAAAGTTTGAATCCAGTGGCACCGTTAAGACCAACAAAGTTTTATTCCTGCTATAAGCTTTCGTGTGCACGCACATTAGTACACACCAAACCTCATCCCAGCAATAAAACTCTGATGGTCTTAAAGGTGCCACTGGACTGAATAATAACAAAAGGACTTTGAGCAATTCGCCGATAAAAGAAGTTATTGAGCAACATTAAAAAGAGAAAAAAATAATAGAGGACTTTGAGCAATTTACCAATAAAAGTAGAGAAGTTATTGAGCAACATTTTTAAAAAGAAAAAAGGAGATGTGTGTGTGTGTGTGTGTGTGGAGGCGGAGACTATGGGACGACTCCGCCAAACAGAAATAGTTGGCGGCCCGGAGAAAGTTAACTTTCTCGCCCCGTCTTGATTTTTTTTTTCTTCTGGAGAATACGGTAAAGGCGTCTCAGTCACGTGCGTCATTTTTTCTCCCTGATGTTTATTGGAAGAAAACTATATCTGAACCCAAGGGGAGCGGGAGGCTAAAGCTGCCCCGGAGTTCCGCGGAGACGGTTCCACCTTAAAAGCCACCCTCGGGGAGGGCCGGGACTTCCCTGGGCTGGCGACCACCCCGCGCTCCTCCCGCCTGTGGCCGCAGCAGAGAGTCTCGCCCGGGTCTCCTCCTCCGAAGTGGGGCCGGGAGCGGCGAGCCTCCCTCCCTCCTTCTCCCGGCTGGCCGACTCGGGTCTTTCCTTTCTCGCTTGGCTGGCACCTTGTCTGTGTCTGGCCCCAGGGTCGTGGGGAAGGGTCTCTCGCCGGCCACCATGGGGATGTGTTCCAGCCTCCGCCCCAGGCTGCTGGGGGGCGCCCACCCGCCGATCCCTCCCTACGTGCCGGGAGACGCGGAGGTCTCGGAGCGCGGCGGCGACGGCCCCTCGGGGCGGACGGCGACCAAGGAGGAGATCAAAGCCAAGCGCAAAGCCGACCGGAAGCGGAGCAAGAGCATCGACAAGTCGCTGAAAGCCGAGAAGCGGGAGTACAAGCAGACCCACCGCCTGCTCTTGCTGGGTGAGTGGCCCGGGCGGGTCGTGCGCGGGGGGCGGGGGGCTTGGGCGGGCCGGCGAGCGGCGCCACCGACGGCGGCGGCAGCAGCAGCCCACTCGCGCTGGCTGGAGAGAATCGCCGCCTTGTTTCCCCGGCCCTGGAGCGGCCGAGGGGTTGAAAGGCTGCCTTGAGTGCCCGCCAGAGCGCTCGCCCGCTCGCTGCGGTCTCTGCCCTTGGCGGTCACGCTTTTGGAATCTGCTTCGCACAGCGCGCCTTCCACGCCCGCCGGTTGCAATTTTGCCTGCCAGTGAAGGGGGTGGGGGTGGGAGAAAAGAGAAGTCTCCGGCTTTGCAGATTTGTGTGAAAAGTCAAGGGTGTTCCTCGCTCGACTTCTGTCCTCTCTTCCCCGTGTGCCTCTTCTGTCCCACTTCCCCGTGTGCGCTTAACTTAGCTGGAGTTGTTAGAAAACGGCGAGCAAGATCCCGAAGGAGGTGGCTTGTTTTGGAGGCTGAAGTTTACAGCCATGTGGCCGGGCGGTTGCGACACGTTCTTGGGGCTCGTGATGGTTTTCCCTCCGCCCTGCGTGTGGCCGGAGGATTAGCAATCTCTGCATTTGCAGCTGGCGGTGACAGATGGGAGAAGAGTGCTTGCAAGCAAAGTTGTCTCTCCGTCCGGGCCCGGCACCGTTTTGCAACAGGCTCGAAGAGGGCGCACGCCTCCCCATTGGCTCTCCCGGCAACAAGTGGCAAGTGTATCGGAGGCGCGCCTCGGTACGGAGGGCGGGGAGGAGGCGCCGCCGCCGCCGGGCGAGGCGCTCTGCTTTGTTTCCCAAAATCCGCTCAGGGGCTCCGCTTCCGGTGACTTCTTAAGAAGTGGCCCAAAGAGGCCGGTCCTGAAAGAATCGCACTTTATCTGTAGAATTTCGCTCTTCTCTCCCCTCCCCTTTTTGGAAAACTGTTTTCTTGTTCTGATGGCTGGGAATCTCTGTCTGATTGCTGGGCTTTTCAAGGTCTATTTTTGCAGGTTGTTGCTAATTTTATTAATCTTTGGAACAATTAATTATGTGAGACTTATTTTTGAAATGCCACATTCCCCCCCCATGCACTAATTTTGCTTTTAGGACATATATCCATTGTCAGATTATTTGACTACATGTCACTATTTATGAACTTTTTATGATGATCATTTCTGTTTATTGGCATCCATTCTATTTTGTCCATGACTGGGGCAGATGTGTCTCCCACTGTACATAAGAACATAAAAAGCGCCCTGCTGGATCAGACCAGTGGTCCATCTGGTCCAGCATCCTGTCTCACTCGGTGGCCAACCAGTTCTTCTGGAGGGGCAACAACAGGGCACAGAGTCTGAGACCTTCCCCTGATGTCGCCTCCTGGCTCTGGGATTCAGAGGCTTAGTTTCCTTTGAATGTGGAGGTTCCCTTCAGTCACCATGGCTAGTAGCCATTGATAGGTGAAGTCTATCTAATCCCCCCTGTCTGGCCATCACTACACCCTCTGGCAGCAAATTCCATATTTTAATCACTCTCTGCGTAAGGTAGTATTTCCTTTTGTCTGTCCTGAACCTACTGCCCATCAGCTTCATTGGATGTCCTTGAGATCTAGCATTTTGGAAGAGGGAGAAAAAGTGATCTGTCAACTCTCTTCATCCCATGCATAATTTGATAAATCTCGATGTCCCCCCGAGCTGTCTCTTTTCTAAACTGAAAAGTCCCAGATGCTCCAGCCTTTCCCCACAGGGAAGGTGCCCCAACCCCCGAATCATCTCGCCTTTCTCCCGGATGGGGACTCAAAGTGGCTTACAACAGGCTTCCCCGGGAGGCGGTGGGCTCTCCTTCTTTGGAGGTTCCCGTCTGACAGCAATGCTGATTCTGTGAACTTAAGCCGATCATGAGAGGGAGGGCAGGAAGGGTTGCCTCTTGTAGCCCTTTCTTACACGACCAGGGAAATGCTGGTCGCCACTTTGGGGTCATCTTCTAGGCATGGAATAACTGTCACTGGGGGTGGGGTATTGGTGAATTTCCTGCATTCTGCAGGGGGTTGGACTAGATCAGGGGTGGCCAAACTTGCTTAAGGTAAGAGCTGCATAGAATAAACGTCAGATGTTTGAGAGCCGCAAGACATGAACAAATACCTCACACATGTTTTTATTGAAGAATATGCAGATTTGCTTTTTATTAACATTAAATGAGTCTACCAAAAATAAAAACAAAAGGGGTAAAAACAGATATAACTTTATTAGTTGTTGTAGATTTTCTGGGTTGTCTGGCCATGGTCTTGGCACTGTAGAACCTGACAGTTCGCCAGCAGCTGTGACTGGCATCCTCAGAGGTTTAATACACAAAGATGGAGAACTCTCTGTGTCAAGGTGAGAAGAAAATGATAGGCAGGTAATTTATATCTACTCAGGAAGGTGGGGTAGGGCTGAGTCATTCTCTTGTAGGAGTTTCCCAGGCTGTGACATGCTAATGGAGGAGCTTTCCTAAGGAGGTTCTTTTGCATATGGATTGGCTGTTGAAATTCTTATCTATAGTGCGGTGGTAAGATTATGTGTTTTTCAGGACTGGAAACCATGCCCTATTTATTCTTAAGCTCTCTTCTTTCCTGTTGAAATTGTGTTTGTGTTTATGAATTTCAGTGGCTTCCCTGTGTAATCTGACATGGTAATTGGATGTGTTGTCGAGCTGCAGAAGAGAAAACCAATTGAGGAGGCATGCCTCCCCTTCGCTCCCCAGCCGCCCTGCCAGGAGCTGCACGATATGTGTAAAAGGGCCGCCTGTGCCTCCGAAGCCACAGTTTGGCCACCCCTGGACTAGATGACCCTGGAAGTCCCTTCCAACTCTATGATTCTATGATTCCATTCCCCTCTCCTTGCTTTTATCCTCACAACCACTCTGTGGGGTAGGTTATGCAACACACCTATTCTCACTGCAAGGAAAGTTGCAGAAGTTCTGTTCTTCATCTCTGCTGTGTGTTTTTTATCTCTCCCCTCCTCCACAACCTGTCCCACTCTGCCTTCTGAAGAAAGCTTGAATAGTGCGGCTTTGTGGATGCTAACAGGCTTTCACGTGCACATGAAAGCTTATATTCTTTAATCACTGGTTTGTCCCAGTTTGGAACAACACAGTGAACTTGCGACTGAAGCATCTAAGCCTGCCAAAACAGGTGGCTAATATTGTGATACCAACTCCGCTCTTTAGACCAGAGATGCTCATTCAGCGGCTCGGTAGCTACATGTGGCTCTTTGACAAGCCACTTATGGATCTTCTGTGAACCATTCCCCAATATGGTGTGCGCCTAGGGTTGCCAGCTCTGGGTGAGGAGATTCCTGGAGACTCGAGGGGGCGGATCTTGTGGACAGTGGAGGTTGGGAAGGGAGGGGCCTCAGCAGGGTGCAATGTTAGGGGGGTCCGCCCTCCAAAGCAGCCATTTTCTCCAGGAGAATGGATCTCTGAAGTCTGGAGATGGGTTGTAACTCCTGTAGGTCTCCATGCTGCACCCTACATGCCTCATGTTTCAGGAAAACAGGTAAAAGGCTCTTGCCCGATGGGGTTGGTGGTTGGCAGGTGGTCGCCACCTTAAAACAGTCAGTGCTGGAGGAAAAGGTAAGCTGCAAGCCTCCCTGTGGTGCAGGCTTCATACCAGGAACGGAGTAATGGACATGTGGAATTCATTTCTGCAGGAAGTGATGGCAGCTGCAAGCATGGACAGCTTCAAGAGGGGACTGGATAAACATATGGAGCAGAGGACCATCAGTGCTTATTAGGCATAAGGTATAGAGGCTCAAGTGGTTAAGACGCTGAACTGCAGGCTGGAAGGTCGGTAGTTCAGGAGTTTGAGACCCGAGTGCCGCATGACGGAGTGAGCTCCCATCTCTGGCCAATCTAGCAGTTTGAAAGCAAGAAATTGCAAGTAGATAAATAGGTACCACTTTGGTGGGAAGGTAACAGCGTTCCGTACACCTTGGTGTCTAGTCATGCTGGCCACATGACCATGAAAATGTCTTTGGACAGCGCTGGCTCTTCGGCTTGGAAACGGAGATGAGCACTGCAACCCTAGAGTCAGATTCGACTGGCTTTTGAGCAAGGGAAACCTTTACCTATAGAGGGAACACTATGTCTGGGGCAGTGATTCTGTATATTCATGGTCCTTGGGGGGTGACAATGGGAGGGCTTCTGGGGCTCTGGCCCCACTGGTGAACCTCTTGATGGCACCTGGGTTTTGGCCACTGTTTGACACAGAGTGTTGGGCTGGATGGGCCATTGGCCTGATCCAACATGGCTTCTGTTATGTTCTCATGAGGTAAATGTGGCTCTCCACCAGCCACCAACTGAGTACCACTGCTTTAGACAACTTGCACAGAAGAATACGTAAGCCTATTCACTTTCCACGCCCAATAGCGGAATCTTATGAGATACAGAGGGGAGGAAATGAACAGATTGTGGTTCCGTGATTTTGATCAGACTCCTTAAACTTCTGCCAAATTACCCTTAAGCTCACAAGAGAATAACTAAAAATACGTTATCTCAATCAGCTGGTGGTCATCCTAGCTGCACTTCAAAACAGCTACTGTAAGTGTATTAGACCCCCCACCCACCCACCCACCCCTCCCTATCCTCTGCCTGCAGGCTGCAATGCAAATAGCAACTCTAACACAGCAACTGTCTCCCATCCAACAAGGGCAATCCTCATGTTCCCTAGCCTGCCCCTGATAAACCACCATGGTTATTTTGTGTCTGCCCTGACCTAGATGGCCCAGGCTAGCCCGATCTCATTCGATCTCAGCTGCTAAGCAGGATTGGCCTCGGTTAGTACTTGGATGGGAGACCACCAGGGAATACCAGGGTCACTACGCGGAGGCAGGCAGTGGCAAACCCGCCTCTGTTCATCGCTTGCCTTGAAAACCAGAAGGGGTTGCCATGAGTCAGCTGTGGCTTTGTTTACATCACATTATTTATAGAGCCAGTTTGGTGTAGCGGTCAAGAGCGCAGACTTTGTTCTGGGAGAACCGGGTTTGATTCCCCACTCCTCCACATGCAGCTGCTGGTGTGACCTTGGGTCAGTCATAAATTCTTTCAGGGCTGTTCTCTCAAGAGAAGTCCTTGAGAGAGCTCTCTCAGCCCCACCTACCTCACAGGGTGTCTGTTGTGGGGAGGGGAAGGGAAAGGGATTGTAAGCCGCTCTGAGACTCCTTTGGGTAGTGAAGGGCAGAGATAGAAATCCAATCTCCTCTTCCTCCTCCTGACTCAAGAGTCTTCATTCCCTCACCAAAAAGCTGCCTTAAACTGAGCCAGACCATTGGTCTATTTAAGTCATTATCGGTCTAGTCTGATTGGCAGCAGTTCAGGTCTCGGTGTTCCACACCACTTGCTCCTGGTCCTTTTAACTGGAGACGTTGGGGATTGAACCTGTGACCCCCTGTACACAAAGCAGCTCTTCAGCCACCGAGCCATGGCCCCACCTCCTTGGCCCAAGTGTTTCGTCGTCAGCCTTGCCACTTAGATGGGCTGCTGACCCACACTAGATATGCTGACCTGGCCCCTGATCTGCACCTCCCCTTCCCCAAAGAGAAAAGACCGCTACCCAAACACATGGTTGCAAGCATAGGCACTTTCCTTCTGCACCATCACACAGTTTGGTGTAGTGGTTAATTGTATGGCCGCTAATCTGGGAGAACTGTGTTTGATTCCCCACTTCTCCACTTGCAGCTGCTGGATGAACTTGGGCAAGCCATAGTTCAGTCAGAGCTGTTCTTGAAAGAGCAGTTCTGGAAAGAGCTCTCTCAGCCCCACCTACCTCACAAGGGTGTCTGTTGTGGGGAGGGGAAGGGAAAGGAGTTTGTAAGACGCTCTGAGACTCCGAGTGAAGGGCGGGGTATAAATCCAATCTCCTCCTCCTCCTCTTCTTCTCAGGGTTCATTGTGGATGAGCAATGGTAAAACACAGCTCATGACGGAAGAGGGGGAATATAGCCCTCTGGAATGGTTCAGCAGTTGTGTTGATTTATCCCTTTGGAGCTTCAGCCTACTCCTCCTCAAGGGCTCCGCAGAAACGAGTCAAAACACTTCAAAACAAAACACATTGATAAGCGGCACCACCCAAACCAGGCTTTAAGTGGTTCTTTGGCTTTGGTATGTGTGTACGTGTGAAGTGTTGTCAAGTCGCAGCCAACTTATGGCGACCCCGTGGGGTTTTTTCAAGGCAAGAGCCGAACAGTGGTGGTTTGCTGTGGCCTTCCATAGCAACCCTGGAATTCCCTGCTGGTCTCTCATCCAAATACTAACCAGAGCCGACCCTGCTTAGCTTCTGAGATCTGACAAGGTCAGGCTAGCCTGGGTCATCGAGACTTTGGTATAGTAAGAGCCATTAGACTTTCCAACTACAGTTGCCAGCCTCCAGGTCAGGCCTGGAGTTCTCCTGATCTCCGTGTTACAGTTCCCCTGGAGAAAGTGGCAGCTTTGGAGGGTGGTACCTATGGCATCACATGTCTGCTGGGCTCCCTCTCTTCCACAGACTGCACCCATCCTAGGCTCCGCCCCCAAATCCCCAGGAATTTCCCAACCCAAAGTTGGCAACCTGATTTCCAACAGAGCATTTCTTCCCTGCAAAACAGAGCCATGTGCGTAACAAGGAATGGGAGAGATCCCACATTGCATGGAATTTGCTTTGGCTTTCCACTGTAGTTTCTCATACTGCTGAAAAGTGTCTTTAACCCAAAGGTGTCAAACTCATTTGTTACGAGGGCCGAATCTCATTTGTTACGAGGGCTGGGACATGTGCGCCATAAAATGTAATGCCAGGTACTGGAGATATAAATTTTATAAAGGACACAGGCAAACCCAATTAACAGTATTATTTTTACTCAAAATACACAAAAAAGCAATTGATTTCTAGTAGTGAAAGCAATTGATTTCTAGTAGTGAAAGCAATTGATTTACCCGGGAAAGTATAAAAGCCCCAATAAATGTATTTAATCATATGCAAGACTAGGTTTTCTCCAAGGGATACCATAAAAGAGGATTACCTTACATTTCCATACAGATTAGTTGCTTGCAGGCTGGGTAAGAGCCCTGAACAGGCTGGTTATGGCCCCCGGGCCTTATATTTGATCCCCCTGCTTTAACCAGTGTCCAAAATGTAAACTTATAAATGGGTCTACTCAGCTCTTCAGCATGTCAGAAAAACGTTACACGAATCTCAGTGGGAAAGTATCCAGGGTCAGGGACAGTCTCAGTTATGGGGCCATCCAGGTCAAAGGCTAGGAGGAGTTAAACTATGGCTTGTTTCCTGTTCAGCTCATGTCTACACTGAGGATATGTCCCTGCCTTCCCCTGAATGAATGGCTTTTGTTTCAGAACCAGAATGAACCGTGGGCATGGAAGCCACAGATTCATTGTGATTTGAGCTAAACTAGCACAAACTAGTGACCCAGTGGGGTTTCCAGTTCCCCGCTGGCCATCAGTGGGGGTTGGGGGGGTAGGGTTGCCAGATCCAGGCTGGGAAACTCCTGGAGATTTGGGGATGGAGCCTGGGGAGGACAGGGGCCTCAGTGTGGTACAGTGCCATTGAGTCCAACCTCCAAAGCATCCATTTTCTCTTGGGGAACTGATCTCTGGAGATGAGCTGTAATTCCAGGGGATTTCTTTTTGGCATAATGCATCACGGTTATTCTGCTTGTTTCCTCCACCCACCTGGAGGCTGGCATCCCTATAACCCAGAATGCTGAAATACATTTCAATATGGTCTCCACAGGCACCCAACAAACTACCTTAGGGCCCGGTCATACGGGCCAGAAAACACAGGGGAGAGGCGTGGCAGTTTGCCCCGGAGCTAAATAAGGTGCGGTAGCCCGATCTCACGGACCACCGGGTTGCCACGCTCCAGCTCTGCGCTGCGATCACACCGCGCTGCTGTAGCGCGGCAAAACAGCAGCACAGCAGACCACGCAAGTGCGAAGTGCGCATGCGCCGTTGGGGGGGGGCCGCTGTCGGTGACTTGTGTGTGCGCATGCGCTGTCCAGCGTTGGTGCGCATCCCAGGGAAACTTACAACATCCGGAAACCCCGGGGACATGGGCGGGCGTCAGAAGCCACGGGATACCGGCGCCCCCGCGATCAGACACCAGCCTTTGTCCCGGGGTTTCCAGAAACTAGTACCTCAGACCTACTAGTTTTTTACTCCGCGTTTTCAGAGGGAAGCCGCGGGCTGGTCACGGGAGCACTACGCCTCCCAGATGTGCTCGTATGAAAGTGCACGGAAAGTCCGCAGGGCTCCCGTGCCTTCAGTGGGGCAAATGCTCAGTGTGGATGGGGCCTTAAAGCATTTTTAACAGCCAGGAGATAATTCTTAAAATACCAACGGTGCAGATTTCACAAGAAGAGGGAGTGACACGCTGTCCCTCCCCCCTCCCCCCCCCCAGCATCACCCCAAGAGTCTTAATCAGCAGACTCTGGGGAACAGTCGAGGCTGGGTGGGTTAAATCAGTCAAGGAATGGAATGTTCCTGATGATCTAAATGTAAACCGCGTTCTCTTTCCACAGCCTGGACCCTCTAGCCCTCCTAAGTTAATTGCATCAAAGTTGATTATTGAATTTGGTTCACAAATGCAGCCTGTTAAGCAGCAAGGAAATGTCCCAGGGAGGCACCGAAACGGCCATAAATGAACTGGACTGAAAAACACATGACCAGCTCTATTCCTGAAGACATTTACATGAAAGTAGACGCCATTCGTTTCAGGGGGATCTGCTCGCAGCACTGAGCTGATTTCAAATATTACTGAAGCACCCATCAGCCAAAATCCATTATTCTGACTCTGAAAGGGGGGGGAATTGTGCAAGACGTATCTGAAATGGTAGTCTTACACATTTCTCAGTGATAGTTCTTAATCAGATTTAACCAGAAGAGCCACTCGCTAAAGCTGCTAGTGAATTCAGTTGGCAGAACTTAATTGAAATGTCCAGAGCAGTTTTTGCATGTGTTGGTCCTCAGCCCTCTTTTTATCCTGAACACCTCAATTGGAAGCAGTCTCAATGTTTACAGGGCAATTCTAAACATCTTTCTAACCCCACTGAATTGAATGGGCTTAGAAAAGGTAGAATCTTGCTTCGGATGGCACTGTTAGCTGATTAACGGGTTAGATCAGGGGTCACCAATGTGGTGACCATAGACACCTGCTGACACCTCGTCTGGTGCCCACAGATTGTTTTTTGGAAGCGGGTGGGGCCAGGTCAGGTTTTTGTCCAGCAAGGCTTCTGACTGACTACCGGAGCCATTTTGCGGCAGCCATTTTGTTGTGGCACCTACCACGTGGAGTCAGCATTCCAAATCTGACTGCAGGCTCAAAAAGGTTGGGACCCTGGGGCTAGATGAATCATTGAAAGATAACTTCCATGGATTTAAAGAAGTCCCTGATTGTTTTTCAATAGGTCTAATTAGAAGGCTTTACAAAAACCACAGACTGCAGATGCCTTCTTAAAACAGCCATTCTCAGACATCACTTGGCTGTTCCTGATTTCTGCTACTGTTAAGTTGGGGTAAGTTTGTATGCTAACTTTTCCAAACATAGGCCCCGTCCACACTGAGCATTTGCCCCGCTGAAGGCACGGGAGCCCTGCGGACTTTCCATGCGTGATCATACCAGCACATCTGGGAGGCGTAGTGCTCCCGTGGCCAACCCGCAGCTTCCCTCCGAAAACGCGGAGTAAAAAACTAGTAGGTCGGAAGTACTAGTTTCCAGAACCCCCGGGGCAAAGGCTGGCGTCTGATCGTGGGAGCGCCAGTATCCCATGGCTTCTGGCGCTCGCCCATGTCCCCGGGGTTTCCAGATGTTGTAAGTGTCCATGGGATGCGCACCAACACTGAACAGCGCATATGCACACACAAGACACCGATAGTGCCCCCCCAATGGCGCATGCGCAGTTCGCTGCTTTTTTGCTGTGCTGCAGCAGCGCGGTGTGATCAGGGCGCAGAGCTGGAGTGTGGCAACCCGGTGGCCCGTTTGATCGGGCTACCGCGCCTTATTTAGCTCCGGGGCAAACTGCCACGCCTCTCCCCTGTGTTTTCTGGCCCATATGACCGGGGCCATATCTGGGCAAAATGGCCTCCTTTGCTTGTTCTGTGGGTTCAAGAGTACCTTGGATCTTTACACAGCACAAGAGGAGAGAAGGCAAAGAGACCCATAGGCTGCAAGGGCCAAAGAAAGAGACCAAGATATCAGCCAAAAGAAGCAGTTGGCTTGGAGCTGAAATCAGCCAAAGAATCTGCTCTTCGCTCTCCTGGAGAAGCCCTTCCAAACCACTTGCTTTTTCCCCATTTATGTGAGCTTAAGATCAGCCATCGCATCTTCCACACAGGTACTTACTACATTTATGTCCCACTTTTCTGCCCAAAGGAGGACCTCAAGTGGCTCACAGCATTCTTCTCTTCATCCTCACAACAATCCTGTGAGGTAGATTAGCCTGAGAATGTGTGACTGGCCCAAAAGAAAAGAATTGCTTATATAAATTTCACAGGTCCTTGAATTGAAATCCAAACATCTATACCTATTCCTCAGGAGAGGTATTTCCGACTTGTAAGAGATATGGAGCTGAGCCTAATTGAAATATTTTGATTGGGGTCTCGTTTGTACAAGTATTTATTGTATGTTAGTGAAGACTTACCTGACGAAGGAACATGTCCAAAACACTGACTATCTGGAAACTGGATAGTTTTCATTTGAGATGGATCTTATCTTCTACAAGCCACGTATACAGATGTTTGGACTTCAATTCAAGGACTTGTGAAATTTATAGAAGCAATTATTTTCTTTTCTGTGTTTGTTCTCTTAATGAAGGAAGTCTGCCGCTGTGGAGAAGTGCTGTGACTTATTGTGAGTTTGAGTTTGTTGCCACCCACTTTTTGATAATTGCATTTTATAACATTGATAATTTCATTTTAATATGAGTTTGGTATTATCATTGACTTTGGTTTCTGTATAATCATTGTTGCATATACTTAGTGTGTTTTGACTACAGATTTGTCTGTGATTCCACTGGCGATCTCCCAGAATTATAACTCATCTCCAGATTACGGAGATCAGTTCCCCAGGAGAAAATGGGAGCTTTGGACGGTGGACTCTATGGCATTATATCCCAATGATGCCCCCCCACCTTCCCAAATTCCACTCTCTCCAGGCTACACCCTGTAATCTCTCAGAGTTGGCAGTCCTACCTTGTGACAGGGTTGCCAGCCAATGGCTGACAACTGGTGGGAGAGGGGAGTGCTGATGTCATATTGCTTGAGGAATCCCTGGGAACTCAATAGTAAGACCACAGAGTTCCTGGTAATTCCTAGAGTGACGTCACTTCTGGGTTCTCCCCAGAAATGACACCATACCTCACACAATGGCAGTGATTTTATTTTTCTCCCACTGCCTCAAGGAGCAGTGGTGGGAAGAGAGGGTTAACAGCAGAAGGTCTCCTGCCAGAGTGGGGAACCTGGCGACCTTTGCCCAGCGAGCTTCCATGGCAGAGGGAAAACTTGAACCTGGGTCTCTCAGATCCTAGTCCTAGGCGGGATCTCAATAAAGTAAATAAATCTTAAAAGCAGCATTGAAAAGGCTAATTAAAACCACAGTCTCAAGTAAACAGCAAAATAACAACCAGAAGGAGGTCGAAAAGTCTTGTGTGAGAGTCTAAGAATGTTTTTTCTTGGCACGCGTCTCTGCCATGCAAAGCTACAGAGGGAATTCTGGAGCGGAATACTGCCGTTGGGATCAGAGTTCAGTTTCCTAGAAAATCCATAGCTCAGCTGGCTTTCCTGATGTGTTTTACCTAGAAGGCGAAATGTGCCCTTTCTCCCCGACAGAGCTGGCGTTACTGGGAAGTAGTCCAGACTCAATCAATAGTTGGGTAAACCAAAGGAGCGCAAGGGAAAGATTGTGTAAACCAAAAATAAGGCACACCATGCTAACTTACGTCACAATTTTTCTATTGTTATATAATAGACTTGGAATATAGCTTAGCTAAACATATAGATATACTTGTACATCCAATGCATAACTCTCTTGGGTATATAACAGATATTTCAAATAATACACTTGGAATATAGCTTAACTAAACATATAGATAGTTGTACATCCAATGCATACTTGTACATCCAATGCATATGATATCATTATGTTTGTAGTTTTCATACTGGCTTTGACAAATTTTCGCAATGCATCAGCCAGCTGAGATTTGATTCTAGAAGAACTTGCAGCCACGAAGTGAAGCCACAAGGTGTCTTTGGATGGAAAAAAAAATCCATAAGTTCTGCTCAATTGTATTTATGTATTTGAAATAGTCTGTTATATCCCCAAGGGAGTTATGCATTGGATGTACAAGTATATCTATATGTTTAGTTAAGCTATATTCGAAGTCTATTATAACAATAGAGAAATTGTGATGTAAGTCAGTATGATGTGTCTTATTTTTGGTTTACCCAGACTCAATAGTTAGCTGGCAGACCCTTAGGCAAAGCAGGGTAAGCACTGATGCAAGGTAAATCAGCTGTCCTGGTAAATAGAGGCCTGTGTACCGATGTGGTTCTGTGGTGTTCAGCTTTGCCCTATTTCATTGTGATGGAAGAACCAGTGGATGGGTGGCGTCCAGACTGGTCCAGATGGAGCAACTTCAAGTCCTGCCTTCCTTCCTGCCTTCCTTCCTTCCATCCTGCCTTCCCGCCTTCCTCCTGCCTGCCTTCCTTCCTTCCTTCCTTCCCTCCTTCCCTCCTTCCCTCCTTCCTTCCCTCCTTCCCTCCCTCCTTCCCTCCCTCCCTCCTTCCCTCCTTCCCTGTCTTCCTTCCCTGTCTTCCCTCCTTCCTGTCCTTCCCTCCTTCCCTCGTCCTTCCCTCCTTCCTGTCTTCCCCTCCTTCCTGTCTTCCCTCCTTCCTGTCTTCCCTCCTTCCTGTCCTTCCTTCCTTCCTTCCTTCCTTCCTTCCCTCCTTCCTTCCTTCCTTCCTTCCTTCCTTCCTTCCTTCCTTCCTTTCTTTCTTTCTTTCTTTCTTTCTTTCTTTCTTTCTTTCTTTCTTTCTTTCTTTCTTTCTTTCTTTCTTTCTTTCTTTCTTTCTTTCTTTCTTTCTTTCTTTCTTTCTTTCTCTGTCTAGCAAAGCTAGCAAGTGAGGAAAACCCCAGGAGAGCCCTCATGAAAATAGCAATAGGGGGAAGTGCCTACAGATTGCACAGTCTGGGTTAGAGTTTTGAGGAAACGGATCAACGACCATCAGAGGTGAGGACATTATATAAGCCTACAGTGAGTCAGCATTTCTTAATTTAGAAGATCATGTGCGGTTGCAATTGCCCTGCCTCCAAAAAAAAAAAAGGTCCTGAAAAGAAAACAAACGGAACACATCACCTTCTACGGAAAGGTTGAAATAGATGCAGCTTTTTTTAGCTTAGAAAGTAAATCACAGTTAAAGGGTTTGTTGGCCACTGGTTTTCAAGGCATACTGCCCAGGGTTGCCAACTCCTGCTTGTTAAATACCTGGAGATTTGGGGGTGGAGCCTATTGGGGGCAGGATTTGGGAAGGGGAGGGACCTCAGTGGGGTACCATGCCAAAGTGGCCGTTTTCTCCAGGGGAACTGATCTCCGTTGTCTGGAGATGAGTTGTCATTCTGGGAAACCTGGAGGTTGGCAGTCCTAACATGATCTCATTAACCAGAGACACTTGGTGGGATCCTCGGAACCACGAGATCTACTCCGTTTGTGGGTCAGATCTTTCCTTTCCTGCAGCCCTGCAAAAAACTGGTCTTGGGGCGTAAGAGGCTCTCTGAAATTACAAGGGATATGACCATGGAGCACTGGAGGGGAAAGGGGATATTTGGATTCATCCCAATACGCTATCAGATGCTGTGGCCCAGGACAGACTGGCAATTTGCCCTGGTATCGAGTCGCGGCAAAAAAAACCCGGAGTAAACGATACCGGGTTTTCCCGTCCACACAGCGGGGGCCTCTGCCGGAAGATACTGGACAGAGGCGCGCGGGAGCATTCAGACTGCCGCGCCGGAGGCGCGCTATATTCGCTGTTTCCCCATTATTTCGGCTGTGGGCGTATGTGCGCATGAGCGCTTGAGCCCTCATGCGCATAAGCGCATTTTGGCGATTTTTTTTTTTGCCCTGCAACGCCGGCACCGCATTGGGCAGTGGAGCGGAGCGCAGCCAATCACACCGCTGCTGCCTCATGCCCAACGCGGGTTGCTCCCGGCTTTTCGGCTGCGCGTTCAGACTCCCCGGAAGTAGAGAAACGCGCGACAAACGCAGGCTTTCAAGATTTGCGTCGGCTTTTATGAGGTGTTTTTTTAATCCGGCAGTGAAGCGCGAGAGCACCGGTAGGCTACGGGTGGGGGACGCCAGGCAGATGTGCCTGTGTGAACATTCCATTTAATCCGATATTGAGTCGTTGTCAGCCCGGGTCCCATCCCGCAGCAAATTGCCAGTCTGTCCTCGGCCTATATCAGAACTAGATCTTTGCCATGTTATCTTTGCTAAGTTGCGTACTCGAAATAAAATCATCCTGACCCTTCTCCCAATTTTGCAGTATGCAAAGGGTAATGCTGATTTGTCCTCAGCACAACCCTGCAAGGTAGGCTGGGCGGAGAGAGAATAGCTTGCCCAGGCCTACTTAGGGCCAGTCTAAATGTTATGCTGGGGAATCTGTAAATGATTTCCCAGTGATTTTTGTTTTGTTTTACTAGATGCAGTTCCAAGGGCTGTTTTTATTTGTTCAGGGAAGCAGGCAGGGTATTTGACCTTTCCCCTATACTGCCACCCCCAATCTCATGCTGCTCTTTGCTCTTATAAGGGGAGGGGAGAAGAGAAATGCCGGCACTTATATCATACCTGTGTTTTTTCCCCTCCACACAAGGAACAAATAGCAGCCTTGAAGGTCAATGTTGATCAGGAAACCAGCATGTGGGCAGAAGGCCTGATCCAAATGCCTCCCCCCATGCACTCGGAAATCAGCTGCAGATCTCCCAGTGGAAAGTGCAGGTTGACCTACAGGGAATGCAAGTCAGATGTCGTAGTCCCATAAGATGTGATAGTCCCAATGTACACTGCATTGTTCAGGCAACACATGGAGTGGTGTGTGAAATTCTGGATGCCTCACTTCAAAAAGGATGTGGACAGAATGGAGCGGGTGCAGAGGAGAGCGAGGAGGGTAATCGGGGGCCTGGAGACCAAGCCCTACAAAGAAAGGCTGAGGGACCTTGGATTGTTTAGGCCGGAGAAGAGGAGGCTGAGGGGGTTACATGATTGCTCTCTTGAAGCATTTGAAGGGCCGTCACTTAGAGGAGGGCAGGGAGCTGTTCCTGTTGGCAGCAGAGGATAAGACTTGCAATAACGGGTTTAAATTAAGGGCGGGAAGGTACCGGCTGGATATTAGGAAAACCTCTTTTACAGTCAGAGTTGTGCCACGGTGGGATCAGCTGCCTAGGGAGGTGGTGAGCTCCCTCTCCCTGGAAGTCTTTAAGCAGTGGCTGGACAAACACTTCTAAGTCTCTCTCTGCTACAGCTTGAGTTGCCAGTATGGGTAGGGAAATTCCTGGAGATTTGGGGGTAGACCTTGGGGAAGGCAGGGTTTGGGGGAGGGGAGGGACCTCAGCAGGGTATATTGCCATAGAGTCCACCCTCCAAATCAGCCATTTTCTCCGGGACAATTGATCTCTGCCGTATGGAGATCCGCTGTGATTCTGGGAGGTCTCCAGGCCCCTCCTGGAAGCTGGCAACTCTATCCCTGCAGCTCACTGGTTCCGAGCTTACCTTTCCTTCAGAGTTGGATACGAGCTTATAGATGCATAGGTGGGCTTCGTGAAGTGGGAACATTCCTTTGGTATGTTGGCTTCCATATCAAGATCAGGGCCGTTGAGGGCATTGCCGTATCACATTTATGTAGTACAGTGAGTTGCTGTAATTCTGAAAATGGCCAAATACGAGTGCAGCGTCTGCCTAGGGTTGCCGGCTCTGGGTTGGGCAGTTCCCAGAGATTCGGGAGAATCTGAGAGAACTTGTGATTGACCCAAGGTCACACCAGCAGCTGCATGTGGAGGAGTGGGGAATCAAGCCTGGTTCTCCCAGACTGGAGTCTGCGCTCTTAACCACTACAACAAACTGGAGGAAAGGAGAACACTATAAGCCACTTGTGAATAAAATAAATATAAGTTGGGTTTTACTTGGTTTGGACTGCCTTTTTCCTTTCAGTCTAGCTGCGCAGTTTATTGGAGACTAGTTCTTTTTTCCTCCTTGCTAGGGAAGGGAAAGTTCTGCCCTCCTGTCACATTTTCCTTCCCCCACCCACCCCGTCTGTCTGCACACTTCTTGGACGATCACTTTTACATGGGTCGCATAATCATTGGTATGTTTAGTCCACAAATTTATGACTGAGGAGGACGGCGGACTGTAAATCCTTTCATACTGGCCAAGGCAGTGTGTGTGTGTGTGTCGGCATGTGCGCATGCAAAGAAAGCATTGTTCTGTTTTCTGTTTCCTTTTGCTGGCGTTTGATGAACAAAAGCAAAATCCAACAGATTTTCAGAATACCGGGGATCTCCAAAGCAGAGTTGGGACCAGGGTAACCTGAGACCATCGATTTCCATTTCCCCCCGTTAGAAACATGTGAATACCCACACTGCTGCTGTAATCGTGTTGGCTGTTCAAATGAAATCTTTTACTTTTTTGGAACGCACAGGGGACCGGTTTGATCAATTTCCCATGTATTCCCCCCCCCCCAAAAAAGAGATGCCATTCTGTTCTACAGCCAAGGAAAGGGGCGGCAGGGACTCTTATCGCCCTTTGCAGCCTCTGTTTGAGGGTTTGTTGATCTGCTCTTGGTAACTAACTGTCCTCTCAACTTGCATGTTCACAGTCGACAGTGACTGGGCAAAGGGAATTCAAGTGCTAGTAACTAACTATTGAGCCTGTCGCTAGAGGGTGTTCTGTAAGGGACTGACAATCACAGGTATATTTGTGCATGCCATCCATGCCTCAAAATTAGTGTTAAACGGGATGTTGTCACTGTTGCTAGGCAGCTGCCCTTGTATACGTTAGCCTGTAACCTGCCACTCTCTTAAGCCAAGTTTGAACCCTTCCTCCAGCGTAAAGAGCCGCCTTCCAACTTAAGTGGCACTTTCACCATCAGAAGAGCCACTTATTTATTTACAAGATGTATATCCTGCTTTTCTGCCCTTACACAGGGCTCAATGGTGGCTAGCAATTTAAAAGATACATAATAAATTTACACTATAAATTAAAACCATTAAAATCAAGGTAAATGGTAAGGTAAAGGTTTGCCTTGCTCAAAAGCTAGTCAAATCTGACTCTAGGGAGTGGTGCTCATCTCCATTTCCAAGCTGAAGAGCCAGTGCTGTCTGAAGACGTTTCCGTGGTCATGTGGCCGGCATGACTAAATTCCGAGGCGCACGGAACGCTGTTACCTTCCCACCGAAGTGGTACCTATTTATCTACTTGAAATTTCTTGCTTTTGAACTGCTAGGTTGGCAGGAGTTAAAATCAAACACCTTCCCAAATATACATCATCAAAACAGTTTTTAAAAAGAGTTTAACAATAGTTTAAATATGTAATAAACAGTTAACATACACAAATATACATACAAAATATAAATGTGTACTAAACAGTTAACTTGGCTTGACAGCAGCACATGTGAAAGGAATCTAGGTGTTCTGGTTGATCACAAGCTAAACATGAGCCTACAGTGCAATATGACTGCGAAGAAAGCTAATACCATCTTAGGATGCATTAACAGAAGCATTGGGTTCAGATCACGGGAGGTGGTAGTTCCACTCTATTCTGCTATGGTCAGGCCTTGCCTGGAGTACTGTGTCCAGTTTTGGGCACCCCATTTTAGGAAGGATGTTGACAAGCTCGAGTGTGTCCAGAAGAGGGCAACCGGGATGGTGAGAGGGTTTGAATCCAAGTCTTACAAGGAAAGGCTGAAAGAGCTGGGTCTGTTTAGCTTGGGAAAGAGAAGGCTTAGAGGGGACATGATTGCAGTCTTCAAATATCTGAAGGGCTGTCATGTAGAAAATGGAGCAGATCTATTTTCTCTTGCTCTGGATTGCAAGACTAGATCTAATGGGTGCAAATTACAAGGGAGTCGTTACCGGCTAGATATCAGGAGAAACTTCCTAACTGTAAGAATGGTTGAGCAGTGGAACAGACTGCCTCGGGAGGTGGTGGATGCTCCTTCGCTGGACGTTTTCAAGCGGAGGCTGGACGAACATCTTTCGGGTATGTTGTACGTCTATCTTTCGGCTATGCTCCTGCAGAGTGCAGGGGGTTGGACTAGATGACCTGCAAGGTCCCTTCCAACTCTATGATTCTATTCTGACACAGCTTACATCAGTACATAATATCCTATTTTATGTTTTTGCATTTCTAAGAATAAAGTTTCTAATGAAACTGGTGGGTAAACCAAAGGAAGAAGACCAGTTTAGATGTGGTGTGCTCTTTGTTGCAGGCTCAAAATGTCCATTGGCTATGAAGGAATTACTTCACCAGGAACACAGGTGGATCTTTAAATTAAACACCTTGATCCCTAATGGTTTGAACACTGATTTTGATTTGTTTCGTATAAAATTCTGTTGGTTGTATACAAGTAGGTTATTTCAGGTCAGTTTTCTTTCCTTTGGTTTCTTTCCTTCTGAAGTTTTTTATATAGGCTTGCCAAGAACTTACCTTATTTCGGCGGGGGACAGATACGTCCTGGCAGGACCATCCCCGGGGGAAGGAAAGACGCGCTGCACGATGCTGTCGCCAGGAAGTGACGCTAGGTGACACTCTGGCAATGCAGCTGGAAACTCCATGGTATCATCGAGTTTTCAGCCCCACTGCCAGAGCATCTCCTGGCGTCACTTCCTGGCAACGGCATGGTGTGTTACAAGGAGGACTGGTCCGGCTGGGGAGCATGTTTCCCCTGCCCCCACGTGGTAAGTACTTGGGAACCCTGTTTTTATACAAAGGATTTGTGGACTCCATTTGAGTTTCCCCTTTGTATCAAGTCCTTTTTGATCCTGGCTCTTTAAGAATATGTAAGGGTTTGCTGAACTTTAACAAAGATTTAAAACTGCTTGGATTGTTTTGTACAATATAATCTTTCTGCTTTTGTTCGTAATTCATTCACGGAGTGTCTTTATATTCATACAATCCCCTCCCGTGAGCTCTCATTTTGATATACAGCCTCCGGGTGGTAGCTGGAGATCCCCAGGGATTACAACCAACCTGCAGACTTGAGAGATCAGTTCACCTGAAGAAAATGGCCGCTTTGGAAGGTGGGCTTTGTGGCATTCTAACCCATTGAAGTCCCTCCCTTCCCCAACCCCGTCCTCCTCAGGCTCCACCCCCCAAATCTCCAGGTATTTCCCAACCTGGAGGTGGCAACCCCACCCTTCCCACAGCAGCCTGAAATGCCCCCTCAGAATCCTGTTTTTACAGCGCCCCCCCCCGGAATAAGAGGGGGAGGCATTTCAAGCTGCCCCGGGAGGAGGAGGAGGAGGAGAAGAGACAGTCGTGTTCCGTGAGCAGAAATCCTTCCACCCGAAGAACGACTCTGGGGGATCTCAGCGATAAATCTCGGATCAAAACTTCCTAAGCTGTGATTCTGCTGCATCTAGATTGGGAACTGAAGAAAATACAGTCAGTAGTTCTATGTACAAGTCAATTCACGGCAAGGGTGGTGGTGGTGGTATTACTTCAGCAGAGGAAAGGCAGGGCCGCCAAATCAGTTATGTTAGCCGACCACTCGCAGTTAAAAATATTACGTGAAATGTAAACGCCCTTGTCTGAAGACTAGCTTCCTACACCGAGCGAAAGAGCACAAAAGACCCTTCTCCAGCATTTCCCCTCTGAAGTGTGCTTTAACGCTGCCGAATCCTGGAAGCCGTACAAGGCCCACGCCTTGAATGGTGACTTGGCCTCTTTGTCTGGATCCGCGTGCAACAGCTCTGCAAGGAGGTGCTCAAAGAAGACTCTCAGCAAGAACCTGACCTTGGCGCCTAGCCTTGTGTCGAAACACAGAAAAGACTGTGGTGGGGTGTAAACGGGTGTGATAGAACCAAGAGTCCTGGTCCTTAACTCCCCCCGTTTTCTGAACCGAAATATGTGCTTGAGCGAGAAAAAAAACCCGCTGATAACTACTGCAGTGTGGTTTAATTATCACAGAATTGCTTAAAAGCTAGCAGGGGAGTGGCATGGCTAGAGTGTCAGACCAGGATCTGGGAGTCCTGGGTCTGAATTCCCACTCTGCTGTGAAGCTTACAACTCAGTCTCTGCCTACCTTACAGGGTTGTTAAGTAGATACTGTGTATAGTTTGTTGTGGGTTGAGTCCTGTTGTGTAATTTCTGCATTGTGTAATGTGCCATGTTAACACTTTGCTTCAGTTCTGTTCTTTGGACTTCTGGCTGGTTGGTTCTGCAACCCAAATCCCATTTCATCATTCGCTGAATGTCTCGACTTGTCGATTGCATTGACTCGGTCTGTGTAATCCCCCTGTGAGTCCCTGTGAGAAAAGCTGGCAACAAATAACATAAATAAGGAAGGAGGAGAAAAGAATGATGTAAACTGCTTTGGGTCCCTGTTGGGGAGACAGGTGGACGACAAATAGGGGCTCTACTGGAATTACAACTTCTCTCCAGAGGAGTTAGCCATGTTAGTCTGTTGCTGCAAGACAGTAAAAAGCCCAGTAGCACTTTTAGGCCTAACAAACTTTATTGTAGCATAAGCTTTTGAGAAACACAGCTCTCTTCGTCAGATGCATGCATCTGTGTTTCTCGAAAGCTTATGCTATAATAAAGTTTGTTAATCTTAAAGGTACTACTGGGCTTTTTACTGTCTTGCAGCAACAGACTACTAACATGGCTAACTTCTCTGGAGAGAAGTTGTAAACCCCGCCTTTCACTCAGAGTGGCTTACAATCGCCTTTCCCTTCCCCTCCCCACAACAGACACCCTGTGAAGTAGGAGGGGCTGAGAGAGCTGCGCTTGAGAGAACTGTGACTTACCCAAGGTCACTCATTTGGCTGCAGGTGAAGGAGTGGGGAATCAAACCTGGTTCTCCAAATTAGAGTCCATCACTCTTAACCACTACACCAATTGAAGAAACAGATTCACTTTCCTGCTGGTGCCTCTTGGAGAATCTAAACCCTGTGGGTAAAATCAGAGGTTTGTGTGGTAAACGCTGCTGAACAATGGATTCTGTTTCTTGAAAATCCACCTTCTGTCCTTCCCCCACACTTGGACAAGGCTGCCTGTCCACTGTTCCGCCTCATATCAAGGCCGGCAGATAGCAAACCACAGGAAACTGAACGCATTGGGAGGCTGCTTTGGAATATCCTGGCTCCCCCTCATTGATGGTTGCCCCTTTCTAATAGAGGTTGAAGCCATGTGAGAACTCCTTCTCAATGGTGCTGTTGTCTGGAGCCGTGGTCCCTGACCTGGATCCTGCCATCAGGGAACGGCTCACTCCCCTTGCAGAACTGAACTTTCTTATTCTTAGCAAGATTATTCCCCTCTCCTTCACATGCAGCCAAATAAGTGACCCTAACCCTAACCCATAAGGAGCTGTGGTGGCTCAAGTGGTTAAGACGCTGAACTGCAGGCTGTGGAAGGTCAGTAGTTCAGCAGTTCAAGACCCGAGAGTGCCGCATGATGGGGTGAGCTCCTGTCTCTAGTTCCAGCTCCTGCCAACCTAGCAGTTCGAAAGCAAGAAATTGCAAGTAGATAAATAGGTACCACTTCGGTGGGAAGGTAACAGCGTTCCGTGCGCCTTGGTGTTTAGTCATGCCGGCTACATGACCACGGAAATGTCTTCGGACAGCGCTGGCTCTTCGGCTTTGAAACGGAGATGAGCACCGCAACCCTAGAGTCGGATTCGACTGGCTTTCGAGCAAGGGAACCTTTACCTTTTTAACCGTAACCCATAGGACCACCAAAGTGGCTCACAATTTAAAAGATACATGATAAGATCATGTTTTAAAACCATTAAAATCAATCCCCCCCCCCCAATCCTTAAAACAATTTATAACAGATTAAAGTACATACAAAACTTAAAAAACTGCAATTAAAGCACTGGGTAGGAACGAGGGGTCATTGAAGGAATGGGAAGGAAAACAAAAGTCTTCACCTGCTGGTGGAAGATGGCAACAGAAGGGGACAGATGAATCTCCCCGGGGAGAGAGTTCCAGAGCTTTGGTGCCACTACCGAGAAGGCCCTCTCCGGGGTTGCCACCCGCCCAATTTCAGAAGGCGGGGGCACCCAAAAACATGTCTTCTGAAGATGATCGCAGTGGTCAGGTATGTCCATAAGGGGTTTACCATGTGTGGAAAAAGTGGGTTAGGGTTGCCAGCTCTGGGTTGGGAAATACCCAGAGATTTTGGAGGTGGAGCCTCAGGAGGGCGGGGTTTGGGGAGGGGAGGGGCTTCAGTGGGGTATAATGCCATAGAGCATCTTCCAAAGTGGCAATTCTCTCCAGGGGAACTGATTTCTGTCACCTGGAGATCAGCTGTAATCCCAGGAGATCTCTGGCCACCACCTGGAGGTTGGCAACCATAGGTTTGATACATATATGGAGAACCTAACTTTAATAAACTTTCTGCTGTAGTCTCAATCCTTTCTTTACTCCCACAATGCTGCCTCCTCCAATGATCAGGAGGCCCCTAGGAACAGCAGTGGACAGCCATTTGGCAGTCTGCAGAAGGAGGGAGAAATCTGCCCCAGTGGAAGTGACCTTGCACCAGCCATAGTAGAGTATAGGATCCAGCCCCCCAGTATGAGAACACTGGAAGCGGATAGGCAGGGCCTACCACATGGGTCCTTCTGAGCTAAGGATTGCGAGTAGGGGTGTGCATTCACCTGAATCTGAACCAAAAAAAAAATCTGAAAAATATATTATCAGTATTTTCCAGGTATTTTAAAAGCTGGATATTAATTGGGTCTAAATTTCAGTTACCCAAAATGGCCAAGCCTGAAAAATCCCAAAAATATTCAGTTTTTTTTGGGGGGGCTGCCAGATACTCAAAATTAAAGGGCATTTAAAGGGACTGCAGTCCCTTTAAATGCCTTCCAGGTTAAATTGCCGCTTGGAGAAGGCATTTAAAGGGACAGTGAGCCCTTTAAAAGCCTTCAGAGTTCACTCATGAGCTGCGCAGCTTGCAGACCATTTTAAAATCATTACAATCAACCCCCCCAAATCATTAAAACAATTTAAAACACATGGTCCCCATAGGGTATAACGGAGATGAAAAAATTCGGGATTCCTGAATATTTGCCCAATAGAGTATAATGGAGCCCCACAGGGTATAATAGAGCTGAAAAATTCAGGATTCCCGAATATTTACCAAATCCCATACCACTACTGGGATTTGGGAAGATCAGGAAATACCAATATTTTTTGTGTTCAATATTCCTGAACCTGAAAAATACCAGGTTTTTTTCCCTGCATACTCCTAGTCACCAGCCATCTTGCTTGATTTCAACCACTGAAAAGGGCACAGCCCATAGAGTTACAACTGTTTGTGTGCAAGCCACCATACAGACACAACACTGCTTGGGATCAGCCATGTGTTTCTGGATTTCAGCTGTCCCTTTTCTCTTGCGGGACAGAAGACACTTTGGGGGGTACAGTTAATCTTTAATTACCATTTCTGCCAGAGACACACACGTCGCATAATTAACATCCTCTAAAACCATATAAAGTTTTATGAATCAATAAAAGAGATTACATGTATTAAAGCTCTGTACAAGCTAACGTAAAAGTGAAAATTACCCTGTTACAGAACTTGTTGTCCTCACACCAAACACACACTCCTTGTGCACCGATATATCTGAAGAGAACACATTTGGGTTAGTATTGGCCTTCAGTAAGGTTGCCATCCTCCAGGTGGGGCCTGGAGTTCTTGTAAAATTGCAACTGATCTCCAGTTGACAAGAGGTCAGTTGACAAGAGGTCAGGAGGGGGCAGCAGTGGGAGGGCTTCTGGTGCCCTGGCCCCACTGCTGGACCTCCTGATGGCACCTGGTATATTTTGGCCGCTGTGTGACAGAGTGTTGGACTAGATGGGCCATTGGCCTGATTCAACATTGGCTTCTCTTATGTTCTTATGTTCTTATGTTCCCCTTGGAGAAAATGGGAGCCTTGGAGGGTGGACTCCAAAAGGTTAGCCATTTAGCTTTGATTGGGCACTACTTGGCTTGTCCACTGTGTCCTGATTCAGACAGGTACGTGCAGCCCTTGGTATCTCCACGTTTCAGTTACAGTACAGTTGAGCCAGATCTACCCATGCAGCAGGATGTGATAGGGCAATTTCCATGTTGTGTATAACGGCTAGCATACTGATTTCATGAGGACTGATCGTCTCCAACCAGAGGAGTGTTAGAATTAATGCGCTTTAAGATCAGGTGTCCTGTACTGGGCACTTAGTAATGGCACATCTTCGGGTTAAAGTATTGGGGGATGGGCTGCTTACTTTTGTGCATTTTGATGCCCCATGTGCCCTCCTCTGTTACTATCCAGCTGGGTCCAAGACAAGCTCCAGAGCCAATACCTATGCTGCCCATCTTAAACCCGGGGGCAAAACATGGGTCTGGGACCAGGCTTGCCAAGAACTTACTTTACGCCGGTGGGGGACGGATACGTCCTGGCAGGACCATCCCCGGGGGAAGGAAAGACGCACGCATGATGCCGTTGCCAGGAAGTGATGCCGAGTGATGCTCTGGCAATGGGGATGGAAACTCGTTGGTACCATCGAGTTTCCAGTCCCATTGCCAGAGCATTGCCCGGTGTCACTTCCTGGCGACAGCATCGTGCAGTGTGGGTGTTGCCCGGGGGAATGTTCCGGCCGGGGACTATGTGTCACCTGCCGAAATACGGTAAGTACTTGGGAACCCTATCTGGGACGCATCCATAGACATGAGCCATGCCGGCCACTGACTTGCTGCCCTCTGCTGGTGGGTTTCTTTGGCACGGAGCCATCCATACTTCCCTCTTTGTTCTCCCTGGCACATCTCGGTGGACTTAAACTAGCCCGATCATACCAGCATGAGCAGCAGTATTTTTCCTAATGATTCTTTTCTTGGGGTGTGTGCTAAATTTGTAACCATGCTGCAGGTTTATAATTTGACATGGCTGGGAGTCCAATAAATTCATTGTGATGTTTCCCAGAGCAACTGCTGCTTGGTCACGTTGCTCTGTGATTAGGAGCCTAATAATTCAGGATATGCCTGACTGTGTGCAGCATATGCCCTGCTGCTTTCCCATAGATTGCATTTAATGCACACAGGGAGAGAGAGAAAGGCAATTTAAGATGACTGAACGCCCAGGCTCCACTAGGGGGCAGACTGTAGTTTGTAAAGAATAAATGCTTTGGGTTTCGCTTAGATTCTTACAATTGCATGTGTGCATCAGTTAACTGTGCTCTATGCAGTCCTTACAGTGCTGTAATATCTTAGCTTAAGCATCCCACTCTGTTCCTGTCCAATATAAGTGCCTGTCTTTCAGTCCTTATATATAATCAGCCCCCAAGCTCCAGATGGGACCTGGAGACACCCCCCCCCAAGGAATTACAACTGATCTCCCAGTTCACCTGGAGAAAACAGATGCTTTGGAGGGTGAGTTCTATGGTATTGTACCGTACTGTTCTTCCCCTTATTTATTTATTTATTCCAATTTATGTCCCGCCCTCCCTGCAAAGCGGGCTCAGGGCGGATTCCTTCCAACCTATAATAATCTGCTGAGTGCAGACTTACATCATTGACATTTAAACTTCATCTTCCCCACGCTGTACCCCCAAATCTCCAGGAATTTCCAACCTGAAGTTGGCAGCCTGACAATTTTATGCACTTCTATTTGGGCAGCTGTAGTGGGGGAGGGAGGCTAGTTTACGGATGATCAACCCTGAGTTGTTCTTCAATGTCCTTGCAACACACACCTGTGCCTTTTGGGGTATTCAGGGTGCCGGTCTGTGTATAAAGCTCATGCATCTGCTTCATTATATAGCGGGTTGGAAACAAGCAGCTTTTCCACTTGGTCTTGGCCAATTCCTGCCCGTATTCCAGCTCCCGTCCCAGATGGCTTTTGCCCATGCAGGTCCCATGATCCTAGAATCCAAGAATCGCAGAGTTGGAAGGGGCCATCCGGGCCATCTAGTCCAACCCCCTGCCCAATGCAGGATCAGCCTAGAGCATCCCAGATCAGCGTTTGTCCAGCCGCTGCTATATTTATTTATTTGATTTTTACCCCAACCTCCCTGCCGAGGCAGGCTCAGGGCGACTTACAGAAGAAAGCACTAGATAAAACAACAGTATAAATATTAATATAAAATACACAACATAGTTATTAAAACCATTAACATAGCAATGGCGGTGCAGCTGTGATAAAGTGCATAAGGAAACATGCATTCAGTGTTGGGATCCACTCTCGGCGGGCCCATACTAGAAGTGGTATTGGCACAGGGCATAGATGACGAAACGCAGCTCCTTACCTAAATGCCTGGCGGAAGAGCTCTGTTTTTGCAGCCCTGCTTAAAGACTGCCAGTGAGGGGGAGCTCACCACCTCCCTAGGCAGCTGATTCCACTGTGGCACAACAATTACTGTCAAAAAGTTTTCCCTATATCCAGCTGGTATCTTCCCGCCCTTCATTTAAACCCATTATTGCGAGTCTTATCCTCTGCTGCCAACAGGAACAGCTCCCTGCCCTCCTCCAAGTGACAGCCCTTCAAATGCTGAAAGAGAGCCATCCTGTCCCCCTTCAGCCTCCTCTTTCCCAGACTGAACATTCCCAAGTCCCTCAGCCTTTCCTCATAGGGCTCAGTCTCCAGGCCCCTGATCATCTTCAGCACAGCCTTTTTGCTGGTCAAAGAAGATCCCTCCCTTGTTCACCTGTGGAAAAGCTGATTGGATTTAACTTTGCATGTATGTGTGTGTTTGTTAGGTTTGCCAGCCTATGCCTGGCAACTAGTGGGGAGACCTAGTGGTATGGGGGGCGGCGCAACCTGGAAGTGACATCATCACATAGGGCACTGCAGTAGCATTTACCCAAACATCTATGGTTTAACTGGTTTTGGGCAAATGCTAGAGCATTGCCTTTATATGATGATGTCACTTCTGAGTTGTGCCGGAAGTGACATCACTACATTGCCATTGCTAGTAATTCCCCCCCCCCCGACTGACTAACTGACTGAATGGTAGCAGGGAAGAGAGCAGCCAGAGGGATATCTTCTACCATTCTAGGAGACCTTGATGGTCTAGCAAACTATATACTACTTGATGGTTTAACAAACAAGACAGAATTCAGCAGCAAGCCGGGAAGCTACATAATGGATAACAATGGAATATTAAAATTTGGGGGAATCATTATATGTGGGATCTGCATTGAAATGGGGTCTGAGTCGTCCCATTGCAAAAACTGCAGGAGGTGCTATGTAAAACTGAAACATGGAAAAGAGGAAAGAGAAAAGAAAAAAAGGCCACCCAATAGGACTTGTTAGAGTTAATGTATTTATTGGCAAGTCCTCATCCTCAGGAGTTTGGTGGAATGTCTACAGGAGAAAGCTTTAGTTGTTGTAGATTTTCTGGGCTGTATGGCTGTGGTCTTGGCATTGTAGTATCTGATGTTTTGCCAGCAGCTGTGACTGGCATCCTCAGAGGTATAACACAGAAAGATGGAGTACTCTCTGTGTCAATGTGAGAAGAAAAATGGTAGGCAGGTAATTTATATCTACTTAGGTAATTTATATCTACCAGAGAAATACAATAGATGCTACAATTGGCAAAAGACAGAAGAGACCCCCTCACTTCTGCAGGAATATACCGCATACCCTGCAGTTGTGGACAGGTTTACATCAGGACCACACAATGTAGCACCCAGACAAGAATAAAAGAACATGAAGACACTGCAGACTTGGTCAACCTGAAAAATCAGCAGTGGCTGAACATAGCCTAACTCAAACAGGACACAGTATCTTATTCCAAGGCACGGAAAGGCTGGACAACACATCCAGTTACCAAGTCAGATTACACACGGAAGCCCTTGAAATTCATAAACATAAACACAATTTCAACAGGAAAGAAGAGAGTTTAAAAATAAATAGGGCATTGTTTCCAGTCCTGAAAAACACAAAATGCTCTACATCTTACAACAGCGCTACAGCTAAGATTAGAATTTCAACAGCCAATCCATATGCAAAAGAACCTCCTTGAGAAAACTCCTCCATTAGCATGTCACAGCCTGGGAAACTCCTACAAGATGATGACTCAGCCCTACCCCACCTTCCCGAGTAGATATAAATTACCTGCCTACCATTTCTCTTTTCACACTGACAAAGAGAGTACTCCATCTGTCTATGTTATACCTCTGAGGATGCCAGTCACAGTTGCTGGCGAAACATCAGGTCCCACAATGCCAAGACTATGGCCAAACAGCCTGGAAAATCTATATCAGCTAATGAACTCTGGCTGTGAAAGCCTTCAACAACATATAGAAACCTTTTGTTAATTAGGGATTTTGTGAAAAGGTGAAGGTGTCATAATAAAATTTGATAATACAAAAATTTAGTTATTATATCATCGTTGTATTTTACTGTTTTGCTGTTTATCATTCTAGGATACCTGGCAGCCTTAGTGTTTGTGTGTATGTGTGAGAGACGTGAACTTTTTGTGCCATTCTGGGGCCTATATAAAAAATGCAGGCATGCATTTAATTTCTTTGTATAGTGACGATTCTTCCAGTAAACAGGGAAAGACAGAAGGCCATGCAAGTTGATGAAGCTAATGGTGGGGGCCTCTGAGCCTTTTTAGAAACATCATTGTTATACTGTTCTTAGCCTGAGATCCATTTTAAACTCTTGCTGCTTTAATGACTGTTACAGTGATTTGTGTCTTTGTTATGTGTTATTTTGTAAGTCACCTCTGGCAGCTTCCCTGGAGAGGTGGCATAAAGGTTCCAAGTAAATAAATAAAGCCCCTGCCTCCAAATAGCTGGAGATCCTGTTCTGCCTCCTGCAGCCTCCCAGTGAGGTTTCAGCCAGGTATTCTCAACACAAGCAGACTTGCCCGGAATGCGTCCTCTGCTCAGCCCCACTCGCCAAGCCTGGGAACAGGCTGCGCGCCTCCTAGCTGCTGGAGGGTAGGACAACAGTGGCTGTCAAAAAAGATCCTTGAACTTGCTCGCTTGATTTCTCTGTTTCCTTTGCTTTGTTCTGCATTGATCCTGCACCTCCCACACATCTCATCCAGCTCTGTTTTCAGCATACCTCTGGTTTGGCACTTAGCTTTCTGGATCCTGCCCGAACCAACCTCTCTGACCCAGGATCCGTGTCCCGTGTTGTCCCTCGGCGCCTCATCGTCTCACCTTTCAATGCTGAAGGTGCACTAGCTTGTCTTTGGGATGAAAGCTGAGGATCTTGACTTCGGTTTCTGTTGGCTGGGCAGTGGGTTCCGAGAGTGCGTGCCCTTTTCAGCTGAGAATCCTTATACTTGTGTGTCGGCTGAAAAGGACGTTCTTTGTGCTCTGTTTCTTTGCAAAGCCATTTCGCCTTTTTGCATAATTGAGCTTGTTTTCCACGTGGTCAGTGGTAGTAGAAAGTGAGTGATGTGTGTACTACTGTGTGTGTGTGTGTGCACACGCAGGTGGCTTAGAGCAGCTGTAGAAACAGGGACCATAAATTTAATTCTAACGTAGTCCTGGTGGTATATTTAGAATCCTGTCCCTGCCGATCTTTTAATTGCCTATATAACCTCCCTGTTGTTACCAAGGGTTATATAACAAGTGGCAATAATCAGTACATTTATTTTGAACCACACCATATAGGATATAATTGATTCAGCTGCAAAATGGATCTAGGGACAGATCAAGAGGATTTCTCTACAAATGTGTAGGAAGTCCCAGGGACAGGTTGCAGTAAAATGTGAAATCTTTTAAAAAATACATTGGGGGATTAAACTCTGCACAGAAACAATGCCTGTTGTTTTAAGGCAAGAATGCCCACAGAACTCTCAGGGGCTGTCAGGCAACCACAGCAATGCCCCCCAAGTGGGGGCGGAGGATTCCCCACCCCCAGGTCCCATTGCCTATGGCCACTTAGATTGCTGGGGGATAACTTTTTTTTTTAATGCACCCTTGTGTATTACTGAAAGTGACAAAGGGTTAAGGGTAGCTCTAGAAATTGCTGGAAACTCTGTGGTTTCCAGCAGTTCCTAGAGCTACTCTCTTGTCAGTATGCCATCACACAACGCAGCCTTACCTGGCACTGCTGCCTAGTGCCGCCCACTGTGCAGCCGAACCTGAAGGAAAGAAGCAGGCCTGGCTCGGTGCTGGCGGCAGCCACTGAACCCCTGGGCCCAGCCCGGAACTTGCAGCTAGTGTGTTTCTGGGAAAGCGCGGGTGCCTTGCCTGCTGCTTCTCTTGGCACACATACTGATCTATTTATTTATTGGATTTATACCCCGCCCTCCCCACCGAAGCAGGCTCAGGGCAGCTTACAAAAAAGTATTAAAACAATTTAAAACACATCAAATCTAAAGTGCAATACACATATATTTCCTATGTGACAGCAGTCATAATCCCGTACTTTCTTAACAGGGGTCAGTTAGTACAGATTTAGGTGATACAAACAATCCCAGGGAGGCTCCGTTTTGCAGGCCCCACGGAATTGAAGTAAACGCTGCAAGGTCCTGGTGTCCTCATGGATCTCGTTCCACCAGCGTGGCGCTGCCACACAAAAGGCTCTAGCCCTGGTAGTGGCCAGTCGGGCTTCTTTAGGGGCAGGGAGCACTAGAAGGAGTTGCAGGACAATGAAGCCCGGCCACTCAGTGCCGGAGAACAATCCTCCCTGATCCAGACCCTTGAGTTATTCTTCACTATACCCCGCCTCTTTGTACTTGGCTTGTGCTTCCTGTCCCTACTCTCATGGTCCGCTGCCCGGACTCAACACGGTGATGTCATAACTCTGGCTCTTCCTTTTCCTGTCATGTATTGTGACTAGATGTAGGATGCTGTGACATAGGGTTGTCAATCCCTGGAGATTTGGGGGTGGATTCTGTGTTTTTCAACGATGCATCATTTCTACGTGGTTAGGCATCTTGAGTCTGAGAAGACAAGGTAGGCTATTGATATTTTAAAGAAAGGTTGTGGGGAAGGGACCTGTATCAAAAGAACTTCACAGCAAGCCACCGCGGAGGGTGAGGATTCTTATGCGAAAGAACTCTCCAGCAACAGTAGTGGCCGACTGGGAGCCAGACGCTTAGAGCTCTGTCCAGTAGCAAATGTTCTGCTTGGGTCTAGAATCCTGCTTTGGGTGGTTTCAGTTGTTTACCTTTGTATTTATATCACTTCCCCCTAAGGTCAATAATTTTAAATGTATGGATTGAAGAAAGCAAATAGAACTTTTTTGGTGTGTGGGTGTGAAAGGTAACCTCCTAGTTGTCCTATCAATAGGATTGGCAGACTCCAGGTAGGGCTTGGAGATTGCCTGGAATTACAACTGATCTCCAGGCAATAGAGATCTGTTCCCTTGGAGAAAATGGCTGCTTTGCAGGACAGATTCTGTGATCTTGTACACTGCTGAGGTCCCTCTCCATCGCAAACCCTGCCCTCCCAAGGCTCCACCCCCTAAATCTCCAGGTATTTCCCAACCCAGAGCTGGCAGCCCTGCCCATCATAGAATCATAGAGTTGGAAGGGACCTCCAAGGTCATCTGGTGCAACCCACTGCACAATGCAGGAAATTCACAAATACTTCCTCCTCCACACCTGCAGTGACCCCTGCTCTACGCCCACAATGAAGTTGTTTCTCAGATGCAACGCTGAAGTCAAGAGAGAGGAGATACTACACCTTCACCAGAAGTAGAATTAAACTGAACAGCAATTCCAGTCAGTTCCGTTTTCTGTGTTGTTCTAACATCTTTTTACAGACTTGACTCGAGGCAATTAAAAAAAAAAATTAAATGCAGTTGCGGCACTAAAACATTCTAACCGGACCATCAAAAGTGCTAGCCGTGGCTCTTTATATCTACTGTTCCTTTAAGTTTTTTACAGCTTTCCTTCTTCCTGATTAATTAATTATTTCCTGATTTTCTCCCCTCACCCCTCAGCCTTGCATTTATTAATCGATCGTAAATCACCACCTGGGTGAGAGGGCTTAAAGTACTTTACTTTAGGTGCTATTTAAGTACTTTTCTCTCTGGCCACAGCTAAGATGTTTTTGATGACCGTTATCTTGTAATTGTGCCATTGCTATCATCAATGATTTAAAGAATTAAAAAATGATGAGCAGTGGCTTGGGCTGGCTACAAAATGAAATAAATACTTTAGAGGTACAGCCTCTCCAGTGATTATAATTCAAGGAGGGGAGACAGAGATCTGCAGTCTGATCTCCTGTCACTTTCTGTTTCTGTAAGGGGGAGAGTGATCAGGACTGGAGGGAAGGATTGAAACCTTTTCCCCACTTGCCCTCCCACAGTGCTATGTGATCCATCAGGAAAAGGGTGAGAAGGGGTGGGTGGGGGAGGGAGAGTTTAAACCAGGGGTCCCCCCCCCACCAATGCTCCCTCTAAGCCAAGGAGTCCTGTGAGCAAAAATTCTACTTTGTGAGCTACTGGCATTAAAGTTGTGAGCGGGTGATTTGGTTACTGCATGAATTAGTTTGCTCTGGAGCCACCCTTCCTGAGCTAAGACAAAAATGAGTGAGCCAGAGGCTAAAAAACTGTGAGCTAGCTCACACTAACTCAGCTTAGAGAGAACACTGGTCCCCAACCTTTTTGAGCCTTCAGGCACCTTTGGAATTCAGACAAAGCATGGTGGAGGCAGCCACAAAATGGCTGCTATACAATGGCTGCTGCAGAAGGTGGAGCTAGCTACAGAATGGTTGCCCCAGCTAACCTTCAGCCGCACAATGAAGATCCTTGTGCTGTGGTGGCTGGCAGTTGCTGCAGAAGCAACATTTTTAAAAATCTGAAGAGCCAATCAGAAGCCTTGCTGGCCCTGCCCACTTTCTAAATCACTTTGTGGGTAACAAAAAAACTGTTGGGTGCTGGGCACCATGTTGGAGACCTCCGACTTAAACTCTTTCTCCAGTACTTGATCACATCCCAGTTGCCTTCCCTACCTTGCGGCTATTTACACAATGGTGGCCCCGGTCACACAGAGAATTTGCCGTGGGAGAGGCACGAATGTCAGGCAGATTTTCGGGGCATGATCGCACTGCGACATCTGGGAAGCATAGTGCACCCGTGGCCAGCCCGTGGCATCCCACCGTCGACGGAATACCTAAGTGTGATCACTCAAGTGCGCTCTTTTTGCCGTGTTGAAGCACGCTGGAAACATGCGCCGACGAACAAAACCCCAATTTGCTGCTGCGGCGTCTGATCGCGTTCTGGCACGTTAAATTGCTCCGGCACGAAAAGCCACGCCTCCCTCCCATGTTATCTGGCCCGTGTGACCGGGGCCATTATTTATTTATTTGGTTCCCTTCCTCGAATGTGGTGACTTGGCAACAGTAATCCACACAATGGTCACCTCGAGATTAGACTACTGCAATGCTCTCTATATGGGGCTGCCCTTGTCCCAAATTCAGAAGCTGCTGCTGGTGCAGAATGCAATGGTCAGGCTGTTGTTGGGTCTCTCTCTGCGAGAACACATCCAGGGACTGCCTCTTCCCGCATGTTCCCCAGAGAGCACTGCAGGGACACAAAACCTCCTAGTTCTCCCTGGCCCTAAAGAGGCCAGATTGGCCATCACCAGGGCTGGGGCGTTTTCTGTGGTAGCTCCGTGCTGGTGGAGTGAGCTCCCCGAGGATACCAGGGCCCTGCGGAACTTACTAGAGTTCCTCAGGGCCTGCAAGACAGAGCTCTTCCACCGGGCATTTGATCATATTTGACATCTTAATATAACATCAGAGCCTTCCCTGGGATTTTTTTTCCCATCGGCTATGTTTGTACTAACTGATTCCTGTTATGGAAAATATTGGATTATTGTTCGCCGTTGCATAGGAAAAAATTATGGATAGCACTTTAGATTTTATGTGGTTTTAAACTGTTTCAAAAATTTTATGTAAGCTGCCCTGAGCCTGCCGCATTGGGGAGGGTGAGGTATAAATCTAACAAATAAAGTAAATAAATATTTTTGTGATTCAGTCTGTATTTCCTCTAGGTCAATCACGAGCTCTAAAGAGAGGCAGCTTTTGAAAGTGGCTAACTTGGAAAAGACTCACACAAACGAGAGGTTTGCAGGGGGGGGCCTTGCTTCCAGGCAAACACATAGTAACTCCTTGCCCTTGGGAACAAGCATTGCCAGCTTTTTAAGGGGAAGATGGAGCTGTGTTAAGTGCTTTAGAGAGCCTTGGTGTTAATTCCACTTGTAAACTGTGGGAAATGATGCTTCAGCGGTGCAGAGAGCTTGTATAGGAAACCGCGCCTTTAACTTATCAATGCTTCCAAAGTCTACATCCACGTTTGATTCGTTGGATCTCTTTGAAGTAACAGCCAGAACGTATCATTTGTGGGTTCTAATGGTGGCACTGTGTGTGTGTGTAAAGTGCCATCAGATTCAAATTCTGGACCCGAAGGAACCACTAGGCTAAGCTGACCTGTGAAGTGCCATCAGGTCACAGCCAACTTACAGAGCCCACCGTAAGGTTTTCAAGGCAAGAGACGTTCAGAGGTGGTTTGCCATTGCCTGCCTCTGCATAGCGACCCCAGACTTCCTTCGTGGTCTCCCATCCAAGCAGGGCTCTTTTTGTAGCAGGAACTCCTTTGCATATTAGGCGACACACCCCCTAATGTAGCCAATCCTCCAGGAGCTTACAGTAGCCAGAGCTCTATAAGCTCCTGGAGGATTGGCTGCATTAGGGGGGGTGTCGCCTAATATGCAAAGGAGTTCCTGCTGCAAAAAGAGCCCTGCGTCCAAGTACTAACCAGGGCCAACCCAGCTTAGCTTCCAAGACCTGATGAGATCGGGCTAGCCGGGGCCATCCACGTCAGGACAACAGCGGCGTTAGATGGGGCTACATTAAGCCTGTCCCATGCAGAAAATTTTTGAGGCATTCTGCTGTTTATCTCTTGCGGGCTCCTCTGCCCTTACAAAAGTGAACTAACGGGAGGAAGAAGCAGATGCCTTGGCGTAAGCGTGAGATCACCCTCTCGAGCAGGAACAGGATTTAATCAGAGCCTGTGGCTTGGCACTGGGACCTCTTTTTGGCGCTGAGTTTCCGCTCCAGATCATGTGAGGGGAGAGATTAGCGAATTAGGATGCGTCTCCCAGTATGTCCCCGGAAGAGCACTGCACTCAGGAAATAAGAGCCTCCGGGTGGTCCCTGGCCCGAAAGAAATCCGCCTGTCCTCAACCAGGGCCAGGGCCTTTTCAGCCCTGGCCCCTGCCTGGTGGAACTCTCTGCTGGAAGACATTCGTGCCCTGCTTTCTGCCTTTCCGCAGGGCATGTGCGGCAGAGATGTTCCGCCAGGCATTTGGCTGAGGACAGCGACGGAGGGGGGAGGACATCTGGCACTCTCATCTACTCCCCCATCCCTCGCAACCCCTCCTCCCAAGGAGGTTAGGGGAGCTGATTTTCTGCCATCTGGTATATGTTTTGTTTTTATCCATTGATCTGTTGTTAACTATTTTAATGCTGTTTAATTGTTATCATTCTGTTGTAAGCCGCCCTGAGCCCTTCTTGTATGGAAGTGTGGCCAAGCAGGTATAATTTATTAAATAAATAAATAAATCTTTTATCCTGGTTCCTGTTGGTTAGTTTTCTAAAACAGCACTGTTTTCTATACTGCGGGGATATAAAAATGTGCCAGAGGAGACTTTTTAAAATAGTTTTCAGGTTTGCTAATGAGTGTCTCTGAACACGTGCAGAATACCTTATCCCGGGTGCCTCTGTGCCAATCAGATTAGGATGTAAATGGATGGGCATCATGCTGACCTTCAGACCTGAGCTCAGGCATTTCTTGGCTTACAGTCTAAGCAGTGGGATTGTACAACCCCACAACTCCCGTCAGTGGTGGTTGATTAAAAAATGGCGTGCATTCACGATTAAGGTTAGAAAAGAGCAGGAATCCAGGAGCACCTTAAAGACTTAACAAAATTTGCAGAAGGGGATGAGCTTTCGGGAGTCGCTGCTCACTTACAGGCAGTCTTCAAGGGCAGCTCCACCCGTTTGCAAACTGACGCACCATTCCGGCTTTCATCATAATTTTTATTATATGATAACCCATGTAGATGGGTTAGGCTGTAGCTGCAAAACTAAATGGAAATCCAGCATCCTCATTAAAGACTAACAAAATTCATTTCAGCCTGAGATTTCATGAGTCAAAGCTCACTTCATCAGATACAGGGGATCTACATGCACCTGCATCTATCTATGCATTTATTTTTCATTTGTCATTCAAAGCAGCTTAGAACATCGTTTTCCCCTCCTCTGTTTTATCACAACAGTGACCCTATGAGGCAGGCCAGGCTGATAGTTTGTGACAGGCCCAAGGTCACCCAGCAAGCTACTTCTATGATATCCACTACACTACACTGGCTCCACAGGGGTTATATTTAGGAGGAGGAGAGGAGATTGGATATATACCCCGCCCTTCACTACCCAAAGGTGTCTCAGAGTGGCTTACAAACTCCTTTCCCTTCCCCTCCCCACAACAGACACCCTGTGAGGTCGGTGGGGCTGAGAGAGTTCTTGACAGAAACTGCTCTTTTTTCAAGAACAGCTCTTATCAGAACTACGGCTTGCCCAAGGTCATCCAGCCAGGTGCAAGTGGAGGCGTGGGGAGTCAAACCTAGTTCTCCCAGATTAGAGTCCGTGCACTTAACCACTACACCAAACCGTGTCAGTGTTACTCCCAGTTTGATGTAGTGGTTAGGAGCGTGGACTCTAATCTGGGAGAATCAGATTTAATTCCCCTCTCCTCCACATGCAGATGCTGGGTGACCTTGAGTCAGTCACAGTTCTCTCAGAGCTGTTCTCTCAAGAGCAGTCCTTGAAAAAGCTCTCTCAGCCCCACCTACCTCACAGGGTATCTGTTGTGGGGAGGGGAAGGGAAAGGAGATTGTAAGCAGCTCTGAGACGTCGAGTGAAGGGTGGGGTATAAATCCAATCTCTTCTCCTCCTTTTTCACTTTTCTGTTGCTTGTAAAGTTTGATATCAGTAGGATTTTCTTTGGATGCATCTAATGAAGCGCGCTCTGACTCACTGAAAGTCATGCTAGATTGAATGCTAGTTTTTCAAGGTGCTGCTGGACTTCAGTTTAATTTTGCTAATAACATGCAGTGTTACTATAGTACTCTCTATATATTAACCCTTGCCCTGTACAGTAAGTCAATGGCGTTTATGCCCTTATTGCAGACACTGAGAAAGAGGGGGCTAGCCAGCACCACCTTAGTGAGTTCAGAGCAAGAGCAAAGTTACTGCTTGCAGTCCAAGTAACTGCTGACATTCGTATTTTCAAAGGGAGAGCCGCTCTCGTGCCTGTATCTCAGCAGCCTTTAATGCAACCTGAACTCTCTGGGGCCACGATTCAATTAAGCCTGCATTAAGTCTGATCGCTGCGGTGGCTCAAGTGGTTAAGACGCTGAACTGCAGGCTGTGGAAGGTCAGTAGTTCAGCAGTTCAAGACCCGTGAGTGCTGCATGACGGGGTAAGCTCCCGTCTCTAGTTCCAGCTCCTGCCAACCTAGCAGTTCGAAAGCAAGAAATTGCAAGTAGATAAATAGGTACCACTTCGGTGGGAAGGTAACAGCGTTCTGTGCGCCTTGGTGTTTAGTCATGCCGGCCACATGACCACGGAAATGTCTTCGGACAGTGCTGGCTCTTCGGCTTTGAAACGGAGATGAGCACCGCAACCCTAGAGTCAGATTCAACTGGCTTTCGAGCAAGGGAACCTTTACCTTTACCTAAGTCTGATCGCTGTTTCCTCTGATGATTGTTACAGACTGTAGACAACTTATGGCAACCCCGTAGGGTTTTCGAGGCAAGAGACGCTCAGAGGTGGTATGCCCTTGCCTGCCTCTGCATAGCAACCCTGGACTTCCTTGGTGGTCTCCCATCCAAGCACTGACCAGGGCTGACTCTGCTTAACTTCCGAGATCTGACATGATTGGGCCAGCCTGGACTGCTGAGACATATTTTCTCTTCTCACTAAACGTCCAGATTGAAGAAGAGGTTGGTGGCATCATACCACTCTTCATGAGTTAGGCTGGTTAGTATTTGGAAGGGAGAACACCAAAGAAGTCCAGGGTCACTATGCAGAGGCAGGCAATGGCAAATCACCGCTGAACATCTCTGTTCTTAATTTTTTTTTGAATTTTTTTAAGCCCCCGGAGGGGATTTTTTATTGCATTTTCTATAGACTACAAACTACAACAAAAAAATGGGAAGGGGGACATCTACATCTACAGAGAAAGTAAAGACAACCACTAATAACTAAAACCCCGAGAATAGGAGATCATTACACCAGCTTACATACGTATTAGTCTAAAAAGCTCATATTACATTGAACATGGTTGATTGGGCTTAGTTATTTCTCTTTTAACCCATTTTTAACTGTTTAAAGACCACCCCAAGAGCATCGCTTATAACAAATGCTTTATGGGACCCTTCAAAGTTCTTCAGCCTTCACTTTTCTCTATCTATATATCTAATTCCCAAGTGGCCCCCTGTGTGCAGATATCTAAATCTGCACATCGGGGGCACTTGGGGGGCAGGGAGATTTTCCTATGCACGTGGAACAGTCCCCAGGTGTGCAGAAAAATATAAAAAGTTGAAAAAAGTATAAGGGGGATATTTAAATCCCCCCAAAAGTAAAAGATCATGCGCAGGGAATGCTCTGCGAACTGCCTTGCTGCCGCTGCCGCCACCACAGGGAACGGGAGGGCGGGAGAAGGCTTGGCGGGCCAGTCAGCCTCACCGCCGCTGTGGAGGAAGGAAGGGGGAAGCTTGGTGGGCTGGCCAGCCTCACCTCTGCTGCTGCCGCTGGGGAGGGAGGAAGGGGGAGGCTTGGCGGGCCAGCCCCGCCACCGCCGCTGGGGAGGGGGAAGCTTGGCAGGTTGGCTGGCTCTCGCTGCTGCCGCCGTGGCAGCAGGGGGAGGGAGGGGGAAGCCTGGCATGCCGGAATACTCCCCCCCCAAGTATCGTGGGTCCTGCTGCTGCTGTGGGGGAGGGAGGAAGGGGGAGGCTTGGTGGGCCGGCCAGCCTCCCCGCCGCCACACTGCTGCTGCTGCTTGGGAGGGAGGGAGGGGGAATCTTGGTGGGCCAGCTGGCCTCGCTGCCGCCACCCCCATTGCTGCTGGGAAGGGGGAATCTTGGCGGGACAGCCGGCCTCGCTGCTGCTGGGGAGGGGGAAGCTTGGCAGGTTGGCTGGCCTCGCTGCTGCCACCGTGGCAGCAGGGGGAGGGAGGGGGAAGCCTGGCGTGCTGGAATACTCCCCCCCCAAGTATCGTGGGTCCTGCTGCTGCTGTGGGGGAGGGAGGAAGGGGGAGGCTTGGTGGGCCGGCCAGCCTCCCTGCCGCCACACTGCTGCTGCTGATTGGGAGGGAGGGAGGGGGAATCTTGGTGGGCCAGCTGGCCTCGCTGCCGCCACCCCCATTGCTGCTGGGAAGGGGGAATCTTGGCGGGACAGCCGGCCTCGCTGCTGCTGAGGGGGGAGGGAAGGGGAAACTTGGCGGGCAGGAATACTCCCCCCGCGAGTATTGCAGGTCCCGCCTCTTGTCATTATTCTATTTCCCAGACTTTATTTTTCTGTGCGGATACCTATTCCCACCAACAGGGGCCTCACTCTCCCCCAACAGCTTTTCCTACATAGTCAGTAGACTTCCTGGGTTTGTAGAAAAATCCAAAAAGTGAGGAAATCCCTTCAGGGATGGTTCAATTCCCCCAAAAGCCTTTTGAAATGGCCTCTGCAGGGACCTGACTCCAGGCATCAACGGTGAGAGATTAGAACGTTGGGGGGGGGAGAGGCTTCTGACTGGCTCTGTCAGTAAAAGAGGGGTGGGGGAGAAGGGCCCTTTCTTTCCAGGCCTCTTTAGGCCTTGGAGGAGGGGGAGGGAGGGAGGGGGAGGGAGCCTTGGATCCAGGCTGGGGGATTCCTAGAGGTTTTGGGGTGGAGTGTAAGGAGTGCAAGGATTTGGGGAAGGGAGAGGCCTCAGCTGGGTATCATGCCACAGAATCCACCCTCCAAAGCAGCCATTTTCTCCAGGGAGACAGATCTCTGTTGTTCACAGATCTCTGGAGTTCACTCTCCAGCAGGCCCCACTTGGAGGTTGCCAACCCTAGGCCTGGCAGCAGTCTAGGGTTGCCAGGTTCCCCCCCGGGCACTGGCAGGGGATGGAGGTAGTGGGGTTGCCAGCTCAAGGTCTGGAAACTCCTGGAGATTTGGGGATGGAGCCTGGGGAGGACAGGGACCTCAGTGGGGTACAATGCCCTAGAGTCCACCCTCCAAAGCATCCATTTTCTCCAGGGGAAGTTATCTCAGTAGTCTGGAGCTGAGCAGTAATTCCAGGGGATCCCCAGATCCCACCTGGAGGCTGGCATCCCTAGGCAGCACCCTTTGGGTGACTTGATACCACCTAATTTGCATGACTCAACTTGGCCTGGCTGCTTGTTTTCAGCAGCCACCCTATGAAAGCCAGCAGTGGTGCAGCAGTTAGAGCCTCAGAGTAGGGTCTGCAAGACCCAGGCTCAGATCCCCATATTGCGGTGGAAGCTGACTGGGTGATTTTGGACCAGTCACATACTTTCAGCCTAAACAACCTCACAGGGTTGTTGTGGATATAAAAAGGAGGTGAGAATAATGTAAGCTGCTTTGGTTCCCACTGTGGTGAAAGACTATAATTTTCCTTGGTAGAAGCTGTGGGGGAGGAGGGTGGAGACGAAAAGCTGAAGACAGATAAAGGCAGATAAAGGTTAAGTTGGCTGTTGGGTGGGAAGGAAATAGGGTTGCCAACTCTGGATTGGGAAACTCCTGGACATTTAAGGGGTGGATCCTGGGGATAGTGGGGTTTGAGGGGAGGAACTTCAGACCGGTATAATGCCATAGACTCCACCCTCCAAACCAGCCCTTTCCTCCATGAGAACTACCATTGCCAGCCTCTGGGTGAGGGCTGGAGATCACCCAACATTACAACTGTTGTCCGGGTGACAGAGATCAGTTCCCCTGGATAAAATGGCTGCTTTGGAGGGTTGAGTCTATGGCTCCACCCCCAGAAGAGAGAAAGAGTGTGAGATAGGTAAGGGTAGAGGGGAGGAAGCAAAGGTGTGAGGAATGGGATGACCATCCCGCAAGTTTCTTGCAGGTCTCCACTTGTCTTTTCTATTCCTCAGTTGGTATCCTCATTTTGGGGCAGATGCCCCTTTTTCTGAAGCAGAGTCCTCGTCGGCAGAGTCCAATTCACCATTACATTTGCTGTCCATCTATTTTCTTGAAAACCCCACAGGGTCGCCATAAATCAGCTGAGACTTGATAGCAAAGAAAAAAGAAAGTTCCCACGAGAGACTTCCGGATGCATTTGTGAGAGTCCTTCTGAAGGAATTCTGTTCATGTGAATGAGACTTCTTCCCCCTCTTAGAATACCCAAACTGGGAAACATCTTGTTAAAACTCTAATTTCCCCCACCAAGTCAACAGCCAGCAAACCATTTACCCAGGACATTTTTTTTGGATCTGCTTTCCTCATAGGAAGGAATAAATTCTGCAATTAATTTTTTTATGGCCTTGTTTTCATCCCTCTTTCGCTGATTACAAAACATGATGAATTTCATTAAGGTTCCACTGAATGGGGCTCTTTGGCTGTTTATTTATTGCCTCCGCTATACTTCAAAAAGTTGCGTTATGCATTATAAATGCCAGCTAAACTTAAAAAAAAAGTGGCATATGACTTTGCTCATATTTCAGCAGACCTTGGAGGCTAAATTCCTTCATGACAGCAAAGTTAGGATCAGCGGTCAACTGATCTCCATCCTTGTGGTTAGCATCCCTCCAGGCGTCTTCATCAGCACTATCTCAACTTCTGTGGAGTCTCTCGATGTTCTGTGGTACCCCCTAAATACATTGCTTACCCAAGAGGCCCTTTCTGTGTTACAGGATATCCGGCCTCACCTCTGTCCACACAACAGATACCATTTTTAACAATAGAAAAGGGCAAGAGTCCAGGAGCACCTTAAAGACTAACAAAATTTGTGGCAGGGTAGGAGCTTTCGTGAGTCACCGCTCACTTCTTCAAGTATTCTTCAGGTAATACTTCAGGTATTGAGAACGAAACCGCTTGTCTCCGGGGCAGGAGGAGAAGAGAGAGTTGATTGACAGTGATGACAGTCCAGTTGTTAAGTATGCAACTCAACACGATTGGATTTCAGCAAAAGTGATTTCAGCTTTATTGTAACAGCAAACTCAACTCAACAACAACACACAGAATGGTGGAGCGCAGCTCCCTTTTTAAATGATCCAGGCTGTCAAAGCCACACCCATAAACAAGTTAACAACCAATAAGAAAGCAAGGATAAAGACCAATGAGGTCTGTTCCCACCGAAATGCTATGCACAGTTACGATTGGCTATTTACACAGTTTCATAGAAACCAACCAATGGGAATGTTTCAGCTTACAATCCCATTTTATGTCTGAAGCTTAACATTGTAAGAGATAGGACAGATTCCAGCTTCAGGACATAACACCAGTCCTCAAAAAGTGGGCTGGGGGTGAATAGAAGTGGGCAGGACAAAGAAAACCAACAGCAACATTATACACGAGGGAAAAGGTGACCCAGAATCAGCTTCCAGAAAAAGACTGAGGTAAAAGTGGTCTCAAAAGAAATGGGGGGAAATGGGTGTGTGTGTGCAACTACCACCTCACGAACCCCCCTGAAGTAAAAACTAGAGGCACAAAAATGCACGTGGAAATTACAGGATAAACTGAAGCCGTATGGGGCTAGAACCGACAGAAGAACAAAGCATGTGGGAAAGCCCACAGTTCTGGCAGTAGCAGATTGCTTAGCTCAACTGGCAGCAGTGCAGGTCTGGGAGGCAGTGGCTGACATAGGCTACAACCATCAGTGACCAGCAGCTTGGTGCAAAGGTGAGTCCCAGTGGCATGTCACCTTCTTCCAAGCTGTGTTGCCTCAAGCAACCATTTGAATACATGAAGCTGCCTTCTGCTGAGTCAGACCACTGGGCTATCAAGGTCAGTATTGTCTCTTTGGACTGGCATTGGTTCTCCAGTTTCTAGGGTACGGGTCTTTCAAACCACGTGCAAACAAGAGATGCTGGAGATTCAGCCTTCCGCATGCAAAGTAGATGCTCTTCCATTGAATCAGGGCCCTTACATTTGTGCGGCTTGGACAGAGAGGCGTGGTCCTGCTTCTCCCTAGAGGATTATGGAAGCAATAGTTTGATGAGGAATTGAGTGTTAGATTTCCCCAGCCCTCTTTCACAAAAGAGAGCCTGCATGGCATAACGGAATAGGAGCTGGGAGACCCAGGTTCAAATCCCCACTCGGCCGTGGAAATTTGCTGGGTGACCTTGGACCAGTCATATGCTGTCAACTTTGAATTAAATGTGTCCACAATTGATATGCTATAATATGTACGTTGATAAGATTTCAGTGTTATAAAATTCAACTGGATATCCAAATATGCTGCTTGTTTATTTTTTCTTTCTGTTTTCTGTTTCCCTTTTGGAGGGCAGAAACGAAGCCATATGCACTAAGGTAACACAGTGTGCATAACATTTTGCTGTTCAGAACTTCAGTCTCCCTGCTAGCACTGGCTGTTTTCACAGTTTTGCTTGTAGAAAAGTAAGGCATTTAAATCTCATAAATATGCCAGATAGTACAATTTTACATGCTAACTGAGTCATAAATGATGCATTTCACATTCTTAAAGTGGTCAGATAAGTGTAGTTCTGATAAGAAAGTAATTATTGCATGTAGCTCAGGGTTTTTTAAAAAACAAACAAACAAACAAACCCAGGTTGTTTTTCTTCAAATGAAACATAACTTAACTGATTGTTTTTTCTTATGAATGGCAGGAAAAAAATTTCCTTTCTTGTTATAAGTTCCAGCATGTGACTTTGGCCGAGTCATCGCTCCTCTCCCGTTGGGCAGTGTAGCTAGTACTAAAAAGCCACACGCGCCCACAACATTTCCTTGTGCAAATATTTTAGATGATAACCCAGCCATTGGCCTTGAATGTTTTTTGTGTTAGAACAGACTCCTGTTCCTTGATCAGAACAGCAGCAGGACAAAAACAAGAGCCTGAGCCGTTGGCAAAAGCAAAAACTTGATAGATAATCCCAAGAGAAAAAAAAATGCTTAATTTCCTATCAAATTTTACTAGGACCATTCAGTGGGAATCAAAAGTATTGCAACAGCTCCCTCAAGTGCCAGGATTGTTGAATGGCCACTTTAAAAAAATACGGTTTTAGGGGGGAAACCGTGTCTGGTCTACAGTAAAAACAGCTAAAATCCGTTAGAGACCAAAAAGATTTTTTTTGAGGTATGAGCTTTTGAGAGTCAGTTCCCTTTGTAAGACACAAGTAGGAATGGAGATCTGAGTGCCTGTATCCCAATCAGAAGGTGGGAGAGGTGTTGTGAATACAATGCACATTGTAATCAGCTTGATTAGTGCAGAGGGAAAATGCTTGGGAGGCAGAAAATTAGCATCTGTAGTGGGATAAGAATCCAGTAGGTAGTTAGATTTATGAAACACTGATATTCTTTTTCCTGCAGGTCTGTTCCGTAACGAGGGGCCAGAATAGCTCTTCATTTATTTTAGAGAACTACGAAGGAAGTCTCTACAGAGGGAGTTGTTTAGTGGCAGGGACAATAGGATATCATTACCTTTCCCTTCCGAAAATATTTTTGTGTCCGTGCAACTGAGACGTTCCGGCTACCATCACCAGGGATTATTTATCAACCTCCATTGCTGTTTTTGAACTGTATTCCTGCTACGGGCTGGCAGGCAGTGTGAACATCCCATATGTTCAGAGATCGTGGGAGCAGGATGTAGGGTTGCCAACCTCCCAGTGAGGCCTGGAGATCTCCTGGAATTATAACTGGTCTCCAAATGTTATGTATCGCCTATATATAAGTGGCCTGAGCTTGAATCTCACTCCTATCTGAGCCTGGTATTGAAAACAGCAAAACCTGATTGGCTACTCTGCATAGGAAACCAGTCAGGATACCAGAAAAGGTTCTGGAGGGAAATGAATTCATTGGTTGTTATGTTACTGTTCTGATTGGTTATTAATGCAACAAGGGGTGTGGTTATGCCAGCCCGGATAGTTTAAAAGAGAGCTTGTTGCTCTTCTGTTTTTGTGTTTGTTCCTATCTTGTTAATAAAGCTGAATCACTTGTTATGAGCTGCTGCCTCAACACCAAGCCACACAGATAAAAGGAAGTACTTCTTCACCCAAAGAGTGATTAACATATGGAATTCCCTGCCACAGAAGGTGGTGGCAGCTACAAGCATAGACAGTTTCAAGAGGGAATTAGATAAACGTATGGAGCTGTGGTGGCTCAAGTGGTTAAGACGCTGAACTGCAGGCTGTGGAAGGTCAGTAGTTCAGCAGTTCGAGACCCGAGAGTGCCGCATGACGGAGTGAACTCCCGTCTCTAGTTCCAGCTCCTGCCAACCTAGCAGTTCGAAAGCAAGAAATTGCAAGTAGATAAATAGGTACCACTTTGGTGGGAAGGCAACAGCGTTCCGTGCGCCTTGGTGTTTAGTCATGCCGGCCACATGACCACGGAAACGTCTTCGGACAGCGCTGGCTCTTCGGCTTTGAAACGGAGATGAGCACCGCAACCCTAGAGTCGGGTTCGACTGGCTTTCGAGCAAGGGAACCTTTACTTTACTTATGGAGCAGAAGTCCATCAGGGGCTATTAGCCACAGGGTATAGATGGGAACTCTCAGTCTGGGGCAGGTGATGCACTTTGTTCTTGGTGCTGGGGTGGGGGGCAGCAGTGGGGGGCTTCTAGTGTCCTGGCCCCACTGCTGGACCTCCTGATGGCACCTGGTATTTTTGGCCACTGTGTGACAGAGTGTTGGACTAGATGGGCCATTGGCCTGATTCAACATTGGCTTCTCTTATGTTCTTACGTTCTTATGTTCACTGAGATAATTGCCCCCCAGAGAAAATGGCTGCTTCAGAGGGTGGACTCTGTGGCATTATACCCGGTGGAGGTCCCTCCACTCCCCAAACCCCGCCCTCCTCAGGCTCCACCCCCAAATATCCAGGAATTCTACAACCCAGAGTTGGTAACCGCGCTTCTGTATCAATATTTCCTGCCTCTGGGCTACTCTGCTTCTTTGCAGGCAGCGTTAGCGTGATATCAGCTTTGAGTTCCTACACCAGCAGTTATTAAACTTTTTGGCAACCAGGAGATCCCCATTTTGACTGAATTTTTTCTCCACATATTCCCAAACTACCTCCCTCATCAGTGACTGCCGTGTGCCAAGCAACGCCCTTTCAAGAGTCTTCTACTGCCCTCAGCACTTTTTAGTGAGAGCCGAATCATCTATGCTTTAAAAGCAAGGTGAAGTAGAATGCTGGGGTTGTCTATACATAGCCTATCGCCTCAGTGCCCAGAGGGTAATTAATTCTCTACAGCTGCAGCTCAAAAGGTCCTAACTCAATCTTATCCATGACTGGATGGGACTTTGTGCCGGAGATAGGAAGAAACTTCCTAACTGGTTAATAACTTCTGGTCAGAGACTGGCTGAATTGCTCATAAAAATAAAAAAAAAGACCTACATCACAGAAAAACTGACCTTCTGGTATTCGGCTGATTATCATTAGAGTTGTCATCTCTGGGTTCGGAAATACTTGGAAACTTCAGGGGTAGAGCCTGGGGAGAGGGCAGGAAGGGACCTCAGAAGAAGAAGAAGAGAAGAGATTGGATTTATACCCTGCCCTTCACTACCCAAAGGTGTCTCAGAGCAGCTTACAAACTCCCTTCCCTTCCCCTCCCCACAACAGACACCCTGTGAGGTAGGTGGGGCTGAGAGAGCTCTTGACAGAAACTGCTCTTTTTCAAGAACAGCTCTTATCAGAACTACGGCTTGCCCAAGGTCATCCAGCCAGGTGCAAGTGGAGAAGTGGGGGAATCAAACTCGGTTCTCCCAGATTAGAGACCGGGCACTTAACCACTACACCAAACTGGGGAATATAATGCCATAGAGTCCAACCTCTAAAGCAGCCATTTTCTTCAGGGGAACTGATGTTGGTCAGCTGGAGACCAGTTGCAATAGTTGGGAGATCCCCAGGTACCCCCTAATTATTGTTCATCAACTCAGAGTGGCATTATCTCTGGTACAATAGGCAGAGGACGGAGAGTCCTGGCCAGGACCCCTCTGCTCCGCCCTCCTCTGTGCCTGAGGCACTGAAATAACTGTTGCCAGGGGGGGGGAAATCTGTGACCTTTCTCCCTTGTTCTCTGTCTCATAGGGCTGCCAGCTCCAGGTTGGAAAATTCCTGGAGATTTGGGGGTGGAGCCTGGAGAGAGGAGGGACCTCAGCGGGTTATAATGCCTTAGAATCTGTCTTCCAAAGCAGACATTTTCTCAATGGAAACTGATCTCTGGAGATCAATTGTGGTTCTGGGGAGAACTCTAGGTCCCAGCTGGAAGCCGGCTACCCTGCGGATGTCAGGTTTTTTCAGTGCCGCTTGTTGTATGGTATTGTGTTCACCTGTCTGCCTTTTAAAATTTTCTGAGGTCCCACCTGATGAAGGGTTCTAGTGCACTCAAGAGTGTGGGCAGTGTTTTGTGTCCATTTGGTTGGCCCTAATAAAAGGTGCAGGCCGATCCTGTCAGATCTTGGAAACTAAGCAGGCTTGGTACTTGATTGGGAGGCCATGAAGGAGGGTTGCCGGCTCTGGGTTGGAAAATGCCTGGAGCTTTTGGGGGCGGAGCCTGAAGAGGGCGGGGTTTGGGGAGGGGCTTCAGTGGGGTATGATGGCACAGAGTCCACCTTCCAAGTGTCCCATTTTCTACAGGTGAACTGATCTCAGTCATTTGGAGATCAGTTGTGAGGGCTTTTTTTCTGGGGGAATGTGCCAGAATGGAGCTCCAGAACATCTTTGACAAAATTCTTTTAAAAACCGTTTAAAAGTCCACACGTTTTCAGTAAACAGACTGAAAACTTCGTTTCCCTCTTGAGAGTTCTGGCATCTCTTTTGTCCAAAAAGAAAAGCCCTGGTTATAATAGTGGGAGATTTCCAGCTGCCACCTGGAGGTTGGCAGCCCTGCAGAGGAAAGCACTTGCCTCGAAAGCCCCGTTGCTGGGGCAGCCATGAGTCGGCTGCAACTTGATGGCACATGCAAAACAAAAGAAAAGGCACCACACAGATTTCATTCTTATTTTGGGATATTCTTTTGTAACGCCTGTTCAGAATGACCTTTACTGGAAGTCGTCTTGCGTCCTGCTTTGCAGGGGTAAGGCAGGATTAACAGCATTTAAAAACAAATCAAATGAACTCTTTGCATTGGAAAACAGACTGAAAACGAGGGCAGTTTCATTCCTGAAGAAATGTTTTACATGGGGGGGGTGTCTGGGTTCCCTGCTGTGTCAGCTCAGTCAGATGTGAGCTGCGTGTTCCCCTCTGTTCCTGTGTACGCAGTCTCCAATTAGCACTGGACAATAACATGCGCAGGAATGCGCTGCTATCAACTCATCCTCAAGTATCTATTTGCTTTTCTGTAGGTAGGCAAAATTTATTGCAGGGGTCCCCAACGTGGCACCTGTGGGCACTATGGTGCCCACCAACACCTTTCTTTGAGGCCACCAAGTGTTTTTAGAAAGTGGGTGGGGCCAAGTGGGGCTCTTGCCCACCTGGGCTTCTGATGAGCCACGGAAGATCTGATCAGCTATGCAGATTAAAATAACATTGTTTCAGCGGCAGCTGCCACCACAGTGCTTGTTTTATTCTCTCTCACCCCTCTTTCTCAGTATATTTTCTAATTACCCCTCTTCTCCCCTGCACTTGGGCTTCCTCTGTGCAAAATGACTCCCATGGCAGTCGTTTTGTTGTTGGCTCCGCCTGCTGCAGGAGCCATTTTATGGTCGCAGCCGGTACCCTGTGTCAGAAATGTATGTGAAATATTTCGAACCCTCTAGAACGGTGTGTCAAACATGTGGCCCGGGGGCCGGATTAGGCCCCGGAGGGCTTCTCTTAGGCCCACAGTGGAACTGGCTGTCTCCTGCTTGTTCTTCCAGTTCTGCTGCTGCGTCATCGTAGGTTTGCAGCTTACGGATACACAGCTGAGCAGCATACTCAAGATTGCAACAGCACATTTTGTGGCAATAATTCAGAGCAAGAAGCGTCAGTTATCAGACACTGTTAAATAAAATATTGTAAGAGTGCTAATGTTTTTAAGCATGATTTTATTTTAAGTTAAAAAAAACTCTTTGTGTTTGTGTCCCTTGTAAAAGTTTATCTCTCTGCTACCTGGCATTACCTCTTATGACGCACGTGGCCCGGCCCAGCAAGGTCTCATTTATGTCGGATCCAGCCCTCATAACAAATGACTTCGACACCCCTGCTCTAGAAGCGCTAAGAAATGCCAAGTTAATATTAAACAGAATAACACAAACGTTAAATCCACATAAAACAAGTGAGAAAAACCACAGGCAAACAATCTTAGAAGGCTGCAAGAACATTGGACCATGTTTGGTATGTCTGGCTGGGGCGGTTGTCCCTTGATTTGTCTGTCCAGACAACATTGAAAAGATTGTGTTGACGCTCTGCCACCCCAGAACAGTTAATTCCACTGTAAAACATCCAGAAATGATTTAGACAGACTCCTGCATTTCAGGGCTAAAAATAAGGTTCAGCACTCCAGGTGATCTGCAACTAATTGCTGTTTTCTGTTTGTGCCAATTAATTCTGGCTTATAACACAGTCTCTGCCTCAGTTGTTGCTATTTTACTTTCAGGTAAGGGCGGTTGTTCCCGTTTTTGTTTCTGCTCGAAGTGGAGTTTTGTCATGTGGTGACCCGAGCGAATATCAAGGGCTCATTGCTGTGGGACAGTGCTGCTGTAAATGTATTTCATTTTCCATTTGGAAATATGGCAAGCCCAACTGCAGGTACATGTTAGCTTGCAACGGAGGAATGTGGATCTGTTTCATTAGATGCAGTCTTGCTGCACGCACAGAGCAACAGACAATGTGTTTCTTGCCACACTGCATGGTGCACTGTAGATCGTGGTGCATTCGCTAGAAGACATTTTGTGTGAAAAAGCAGGAACGCAGGCCAGTATTTAAGAAAAAACTGCATTTCTGTCTCAGGTATCATGCCCAAAGCGCTTTCTCACATCACTTTCTCACATATGGTACAAAGCAGGTCAGTATCAGAACACTGGAACTTCTGGTCTTCCTTCCTGCAAGGGTTCCCAATCCTGTTGAAACTTTGCATGCTTTTGGCCTTTTGAGAACAGGGAGTGGGCATCACGACAAAATGGCTGCCCTAGGAGCCCGTCACATTAGACAATGTTTGGTGTGTCTGGCTAGCCACAATAACCCTCTTCCCCAAAGAACCAGTTTGGTGTAATGGTTAAGAGTGGTGGACTCTAATCTGGAGAACCGGGTTTGATTCCCCACTCCTCCACATGCAGCCAGCTGGGTGACCTCAGGTCAGTCACAGCTCTGTCAGAGCTGTTCTCTCTGAGCTCCCTCAGGCCCACCTACCTCACAGGGTGTCTGTTGTGGGGAGGGGAAGGGAAGGGAAAGGGTAAGCCACTCTGAGACTCCGAGTGAAGGGTAGGGTATAGTTTGGTGTAGTGGTTAAGTGCATGGACTCTAATCTGGGAGAACCGGGTTTGATTCCCCACTCCTCCCCTTGCATCTGCTGGATGACCTTGGGCAAGCCATAGTTCTGACAAGAGCGGTTCTTGAAAAAGAGCAGTTTCTGTCAGAGCTCTGTCAGCCCCACCTACCTCACAGGGCGTCTGTTGTGGGGAGGGGAATGGAAAGGAGATTGTAAGGCCCTCTGAGACTCCTTTGGGTAGTGAAGGGTGGGGTATAAATCCAATCTCCTCCTCCTCCTCCTCCTCCTCCTCCTCCTCCCTTTATTTGTATCCTATCTTTCTCCCCAGTGGGGACCCAAAGCAGCTTACATCATTCTTTTCAGTTTTATCCTCACAAGCAACCTGTAAGGTAGGTTAGGCTGAGAGTGTATGACTAACCTAAGGTCCCCCAGCAAGCTTCCATGGCAGAGGAGGGATTTGAACCTGGTCTCCCAGGTCCTAGTCCAGCATTCTAAACACTACACTACACTGGCTCTGAGAATGTGTTCAAGCTATTGGGTTAAGGGATCCCACTCCCCACGCTCCAGCCTGCATGATATAAAGTGCGACCATTCCTTCCTAAAGTGGTACCTAAGTTTAACAGCAATCTCACAATCCTTTTGCTCCAAAGCAAGAGACAGGTCCCCTCTCTTTGTCCAATGAGAACTCCATTTTCAGTGTAGTTTGATCAGCAGTTCCTGTCTCCGGTGTTCACAAATTATAGTGAACACACATCCTACATGTACATGCGTACATCTGTATGTTCTATTCACTCTACACCAGGGGTGGCCAAACTTGCTTATTGTAAGAGCCACACAGAATAAACATCAGATGTCTGAGAGCTGCAAGACATGTACAGATATCACACACACATTTTTATTGGGAAAAGTATGCAAATTTGCTTTTTATTAACATTAAATGAGACTGCCAAAAATAAAAACAAAAGGGGTAAAAACAGATATTGATAATGATATTTATTTGCCCAGTGATATTTATTTGTTTGCTAACGATATTTATTTGTCTGTGAGAGAAAGAGGTGGAAAGAAAGAACAAAAGAGGTGGAAAGAAGGAGAAAGAGAGAGAAACAAAGAAAGCAAATAGATGGGGGAGGGAGGGGAAAGGAAGGAAGAGAGAGAGAAAGAGAAAGAAAGGTGGAAATAAAGCAAATAGGGGAGGGAGGATGGAAGGGGGAAAGAGAGCGAGAAGGAGACAGAAACAAAGAAAGCAAATAAATGGAGGAAGAAGGGGAAGGAAAGAAGGAAGAGAAAGAATAAGAAAGAGAAAGAAACAAAGGAAAATAGATGGGGAGGGAAGGGAGGGAAGGAGGATGGAAGGAAAGAAGGAAGGGGAGAGAAAGAATGGTGGAAAGAATGAAAGAGGTGGAAAGAAAGAAGTAGAGAAAGAAAGAGAGAAACAGAAACAAAGAAAGCAAATAGATGGGGAAAGAAGGGAGGGAGAAAGGAAGAGAGAGAGCAACAAAGAAAGCAAATAGATGAGGGAGGGGGAGGAAGGAAGGAAGAGAGAGAGAAAGGGAGGGAGGGAGAAAAAGAGAGAGAGAAAGAAAGGTGAAAAGAAAGAGGTGGAAAGAAAGCAAATAGATGGGGGAGGAAGGAAGGATGGGGGGAAGAGAGAAAGAGAGAGGTAGACAGAAAGCAAATAAATGGGAGGGAGGGAGAGGTGGAAAGAAAGCAACTTTAACTTTAAATCTGTTCTCTAACCCCCCCCCCACACTCCCCTACTCCAGCTGACTCGGCTTGGAGAAGGGATTTAAAGAGACATATGCCTTTTCCGAGCCAAGCCAGCCAGTGGGGCGGTGCTTGGAGAACACATTTACCTTTAGATGGGAGGGAAGGGATAAGAGAGAGAGAGAGAGAGATGAAAGCAAATAGATGGAGGGGTGGAAAGAAAGCACCTTTAACTTTAAATGCATCCTCTTAGCCCTACCCCACTGGCTGGCTTGGCTTGGCTTTGAGAAGGGATTTAAAGAGACAAATGCCTTCTCCGAGAAGGCTGGCTGGTGGGGGAGCTTTGAGAACACATTTAAATTTGCTTTCTTTCTCTGCACCCCCCCCATCTCAAGCCTACCCAGGGAGGGAAACATTGGCTGGGGAAGGGAAGACTGATCTCCCCTTCGCTTCCCCAGGTGCCCTGCCAGTAGCCGCACAATATGTGTGAAAGAGCCACATGCAGCTCCCAAGCCACAGTTTGGCCACCCTGCTCTACACTTTACAACATCTGTTCACTTTACAAATGTGTGGTTTCAATCAGATGTACATGCCTTGAATGTAACATGAAAATTAGTCAATGCACGTTCCCTGTAACATGTGAATAGGCCTTTGGATAGATAGAACCATTTGAGTGGCAACTGATTGATAACAGGCAAACAGACAAGAGCTCTTTTTCTGTGGAGAAGCAGATCATGCCTGGATTCTGGAATAATACAAGCCCTTTTCAGGTGTTACATCTGACGCATATATAGGGGAAACATGCTACTTGCGACCGACTCCTGATACGTGTGATCGCCATTTGGTCCTAAAGGGGCCATGTATGTATATCCCAACTTTGGAATGTTTGTACTAGAATCCCAATTTCCCAGAAAAGGGCTACAGTTACAGGAGATCCAGACTAGATTAATTTTTTCCAAAATATATAGATTAGCTCTACAAGCTGAGGTGTGAAAATATGTCACCAGGGCCTGTAACGGGGGTGGGGGAGTCAAGGAGGGCCTCACATTCACGGAGGGCCTCAAAATTTAAACTTTTGATGTTACCTCTATCCATACCATCTCAGAGAGAGACTGGCAGGACTGAAAGAAGACAACATTCATCCTACAGTTTGAAACTCGTGTGACCCTTTACCAGACCACACCACCCGTAGTGCACATGATGAATTAATATCCTGCTCTGTCGGCATTTGACATTTCTTCATTTCTTAATATACTGAGAGCCTCAGGAAATAAAAGTGGCCCTGGCCTCTCTCAACTTCTGAGAGGCCCTGGCAGCCACATTCAAATGTTTTGGTGTACAACCAAGGGTAAAAGTAAGCCGGTCCGGGCCAGTAAGAAAATGGCTGAAGCAATACTTCCCATCTTCTGAACTGAATCCCCTGATCTAGACTGATTCGTAAGACATTGTCTCACAATGGGAGTTTTGACTCTCGAAAACTTATACCCTGAAACCCTTCTGGGTCTCTGAGGTGCTACTGGGCTCAAATATAAGACATTTAAGTTACTTTCACTTATGTGCCACATTGAACGCCAGCTGTTAGTGATTGGCCTAAATTATTATGAATTGGGGGGATTCCTCTGCCGCCTATATGTTGTGGTACAAACTCCAGAGAAGAGCCCCATGTTTTGAATGGTGGCAAGCCACTTTAATCCCCTAAAATCCATTCCCTCAGAAGAAACTGGTGTTTGAAGGAAAAGGAATTGGGTCCTTACACAAGGGGCAGAGTGTGTGTGGGGGCATGGATAAGTGATGGTTCCTTTAAATACAGAATGAGCTCAGGTGAAAGGAACGCAAAATGCTCCCCTCATCACCCGGGGCCCCGCCAGCCAGCCGCTCCGGGGCATGTCCGGCCAGTTATAAATGGATCATGAGTTGCTATTTTTAGCCCGTGAGAGGATTGTAAATATTAAAAGGGTATAAAGTGCAGAACGTAGCAACAGTGGCGTTTGTTTGCTTCATTTCTCTTCCCCCCCTCCCACCCGCTCCCCTCCCCTTGGCAGGAATGTGCTCGGAGGGGGAGAAAGAATGCTGGTGCGGAAGGCGATTTGCTGGTGATCAAACCTGGACTTTGCCCTCTACCCAAATTTCCTTATCAGCACCCCCCACAAAGGTTGAGGGGAAGGGGGTGACATGCTTTTTTTTGGGGGGGGGGGTATATTGTTGTAAGAAAGCGGCATTGCCAAATCTGATGCACCGTGGAAACGGGAAAGAAATATCTCCAGGGAAAGGGGGAGTTGGATGAGATGAGAAGGGGCCAGTTTGGGGAAGAGAGAGAGTGGGAAGGAGGAAGAATGAGTAGATGGGTAGGGAAGAAGGCCATGGAAGAGAATTGCGGGGGGGGGAGAGTTTGCGAGAGGAAAAGAGGCTGTGGTTTGGGGATCAGGAGAAAGGTTTCTCTGACCACCTGCCTTGTAAGGATGTTTCCATCTGCAAGAGCAGACCTTTGTGCTCTGTGTTAATTCGTCTAAACAAGTGGTCAGGAACTGGGGGGCCAAATCCCCCCCCGAGAACTACTTCCTGGCACAACATTTGCCAACTTGGGAGCAAGACTGGGATGTATAAGAGCCAGCATGAAGTAGTTATTAGAGTCTTGGGGAGTGCCTGGGAGATCCAGGTTCAAATCCGCCCTCTGCCGTGGAAGTTTGCTGAGCGACATGCCATCTCAGCCTAACCTCCCTCACAGGATTGTCGAGAAGATAAACTGGAGATGGAGAGAACATGGTAAGCTGCTTTGGGTCCCCCTTGGGCAGAAAACTGAGATATAAATGAATAAATATCAGGAATGGCAGCAATGTGTGTTAGCCAAGTCTGAGGGATAGGTGGGATCCCTGGCCCCCCTATCCCTCCTTATAGGTCTCTCACAAATCGAATTGCTGATTAGAGATCTAGACAAACTGCCGTCACTTGATTCTGTGTCTGGGGCAGATGCATCCAGATGTTAGCTGGATTAATGTGTACACTCTAAAATTTACGATCAAGAGAAATGTGAGGCATGCCTCATCCAATACATTACAAAGGAAAGCTGGGCTTGGGGTGTGGCGGGGGGGGGGGCGGAGAAGCAGGCCAGAAGGCTCATTTGCATTACAAATGCCTCTCTACGTTTTCTTCCATACCTCAGTCAAAAAGAAGAAGAGCGTGCTGTTGATTCATAACCGACTCATGGGGACCCCAGCTGGGGTTGCCATATTAGTCTGCTGCTGGAAAAATAAATAGGAGTTTTGTGCCATCTCAGAAGACTAACAATTCCCATTTATCATTCGGACAGTTAACATACACAGCTTGAGAGAGATTTTTTTTTAAAAATTAATTTAAGGCGTGCAAGTGGAAACACCTTGGTGTTAATTTTTTGTAGGCAGTTTGGGTGACCAGGTATCTGGAACCTTTTCCAGCTCTCTCCAAATAGGATTAGAACCCCTACTTCAAGCATGGGAGGGAAAATAGTTTCAGGTGGGTAGCTGCGTTGGTCTGAAGCAGCAGAATAAAGTTTGAGTCCAGTGGCACCTTTAAGACCAGCAAAGTTTAATTCGGGGTATAAGCATGCAAACTATTTGGATGCATAGGGTGGACAGGGCATACCATAAGGACAGGGCGCTTTGGCACCTCATTTCAGAGGCCGTTGTTGTTGTATGGCATTGTGTGTAGTATAATTAACAAATGCGTTATCACAGTATACAGAATACGGCAAACAAACAAGCATTGTGTGTAGTATAGCCAGGAGATTCTAAGATTGCCTGGAAGCCAGAAGTTCTAGCTCTTTTAAGTATTATGCACCACTAGGTGGCGAGCTAGACTTGTTTATAAGGTAAGAGAAGTTTCAGAGGTGGTTTGCCATTGCCTGCCTCTATGTCGTGACCCTGCTATTCCTTGGAGGTCACCCTTCCAAATACTAGCCAAGCCTCCGAGCCTGCTTAGCTTCCGAGATCTGGGCTATCCAAGGCTGAGTTCAGACTGGCAGTTTGCAGCAGGAGCCAGTCATGGCAAAAAAGCCCCCAAACAAACTGTTCCGGGTTTTCCCAGTCACACAGGGCCAACTGATGCGGGAGCATACTGGGAGGAGGCGCGCAGGAACGTTCAGACTGCTGGCCCGGAGGTGAAGGTATAAACGGCTTTTTCCTGGTAAATTGGCTGGATGCCTATGTGTGTATGAGCGCTCATGCGCTCATACACACATAGGCATCCAGCCGATTTGGGGAGGATCCCATTGCGCCGGCACCGCATTGGGCGCTAAAGCGGAGCACAGCCAATCATATGCACCTTAAGTGGTGGAGTGGATCACAGCCAATCATATGCACCAATCATATGCGCCGGGAGCAACGCAGGTTCCGGGAAGCGGACTCCAGGATTTGCTACCACTTGTAACAGGTATCTTTTAAACATGGGAGCGAAGCGGAACAGCACGGGTTGCCTACGGGTGGGGAACGCCAGGCAGATGTGCCTGCGTGAACGCCCCCTTTCATCCGCTTGGGAAACGTGGCTGGAACATGGCTATAGCGGGGCAGATTGCCAGTCTGAACTCACCCCAAGGCAGGGCCATTAAAAAAGGCAGACAAGAGAGTCAGGGTAGGCTAGTGTTTAGAGAGTGGGACAAGGACCTGGGCGGCCCTGCCAAAGAAGCTCACCAAGTGAACTCGGGTCAGTCACTCTTGTTGTGTGAGGAACAAGAACAGGGTTATGAGGAAAAACCAAAGGAGGGAGAACAGTGTCGTAAGTTTCGTTGAGCCAGAGCGAAAAGCAGGGTAGAAATAGCTAAATAAATAAATAAGCCAACAAAGCATGTTGTCCCTCAGGGGTACTCAGTTGTGTCACTTGGGCAGAGATAGCTGCCACGGAGACTCTGTGCCCCTGGTGATGTGAACCGGATCTCACAAAAGCTTGTGGTGGAATAAATATTGTTAGTCTCTAAGGACCCACGGGACTGTTGTTTAAGTTGTGGCTTCTTTGCCCAAGGCACTGTGGAGGAAAAAGATGGTGAAGGAAAGAGGGTGTGTTCCATCCCGGGAGTTCGGTGCAAGGCGGCGTGGGACTGAGGGATTCTGCCTGTGTATTTGTGGCTGAGGGGAGGTGTGCGAAGGAGGCCAGAAGAGGGAGAGACAGGGAGGTGTGCGTGACTCGGAGAGTTTTTCTGGGGAGGGGGGGAAGGAGCCGCAGGTTGCCTGGGGGAGGTCAGAGTTCAGCCGATGAAAAAACACGGGCGCTTCTAAAAATAGCAGCAGCCGGTTTAAAAATAGCAGCTGTCGAAAACAAATGTGTAGTAATTTGTGAAGCTCCGTGGGGAATATTTTTCTCCTCTGATCCAGCCCTTGGCCTCTTCCCTGGTCCTGCTGTGGAGAGAGACCCCCATTTTAAAAAGGCAAGAACCGAATGACAGCCTCATTTTAAATTACTGGAAGCTTCAGAGAAGAAAATTTAGGACCCCCCCACCCCCACCCCACATTGGGTTTATTTTTGACAGAGATTTTCCTATTGGGCTAATTGCCTTTGCCTAGATTTTAGGGGAAGATGTGGACTTGTGGATATTGAATTCTAAATAGTTTGGATTTTTTAAAAATCTTATTCTTAGTCTAGTTTGTTTCTCAGTCTTTTCTTGGCTTTTGTTAGGACCTGCTTGGGATATCTTTTTTGCCCCTTGTCAGTTTTCTTGGAGATGGATGCTGGTAAATCGTTGGCAAAATTGCTGAGCCTTGTGGGGGGGTGGGGGGCTTTATTCCTGTCTCCCCTTGCTTTGAAGGGATTGTGTGTCTGTCTGTGTGCTTGGAGTGTCTTCCAAAAGGCCACCAGAAACTGGCATGGAGACCTCGACTGCCTCTTTGTTTGTTGAGAGGAATGGGGGGGGCAGCCCCTTTCTTTTGAGGACTCAGTTTTTTAAAAAATGGGATGAGGGTGGAAACAGAAGGCAGACCACTTCCTTAGAGCAAGCTTGGGCAAATGGGGGTGGGTAGCAAGAGGCTTGGGGGTGGGAAGGGGCTGCAGGTCAGCTGAAGGGGGTGCTGAGAGGCTTGGCAGATATTTGATCTGGTCTCCCCCCCCTCTCCTCCAGTTTTGGGGGGCGGTAAACATGCTGCTTATTTTGACTGGAATAGATAAGGGAGACTGAAAGAAGGAGCAGGCAGATCTCCCCTGCGATTAATTCTGCCCCAGGTCAGTAGGATGTTGAGCAAACCAAAGTTGCTTGGATGCAGGGATTTTTTTCCCTTAGTCTCCCCCCCAAAAAGGTGGTTTTCAGTATGTGTGTGTGCGTGGGTGCATTTACACAACCACCAGGGTTTTTTGCGGTCTTTAGGGCCCCTTGTTGCTCACCACCCTTTCTCCTAGTTTGACCCAACCTGCAGCTAAAAAAATGAAACTATCAGGATAACGCTGGAGAGCACAGAGATTGCTCTCCCCCACTAACTCCATTCATAAATCCTTTTTTTCCTAAGTTATTGAGACTGGTAGGTCTTTTTTTTTTTTTTGGATAAGATGAGTCTCTTCTTCCCAAGTCTGATGTAAAACTGAACATGGTAGAGTGGGGAGATTTTCTAGGCGATATATTCTAGGAATCTTGTGTGTGTGTGGGGGGGGAACTAATTCCATGATGATTTAAGGCAAATAAACAAACAGATGCAGAATCCATATTTCTGGTGTGCTTTATTTTAAATTGCATTGTATCACTTGAATGCGATTTTAAAACCAACCCTCTTCGACAAGAGTGTCCTAGCACGTGGTAATATTTAAATTGCTGAAGTTTTTGGTTACTAGTCGCAGTACTTTTGATTTCTAAGACAACTGTACATTCCAACGCCTGTTTCCATACGGTTTTTTGTTTTTTTAAAAATTCATCTTAAGCATTCAAATAAAGGCTGGTAACAATTTCATCTCACACAGAATAAATTGGGGGGGGTTGCCTTCATGTATTCAAAGGGGTTACTCATTTATGTATTTTTCCTTTTTTTGATTAAATTTAGGGGAGTCATTTAATTTGATCTGCCATATTCAGCCCTTGCTAATACAGCACAGAAAGTCATGTTGATGAATCCAAGCTGAAAATTCATGTGTGTGGGGGGGAAGCAAATATGATGATGGTGGTGATGATGATGATGATGATGATGAAATGATATAAGACTATGACTCCCCCCCCCCTTTGGCATAGAAGGAAAAGAAGAAAGCGAACTTATTTGTCAGTTACAAACCCATAAGCTCTCAGGAGCCAGAAAGAGGTTTCCTGCCCATGTTATAATTCACTTGCATTAAGGATAATTGACTGTTTGCCGGGCAGGGCACCAGAACAACAGTTTGCACACCTTTAAACCTTTGCGAATTTATTATTGTTATTAGTGTTATTATTTTTCTAATGGCTGCAAGTCTGCTCAAGGAACCATTTTTATACCTTTTTTTTAAAAAAAACCCTTGTCCATAAATTCTCCCAGTCTACAGTTATTATTCTTGAATCTTGGTTTGAGCAAACAAAGAGATCTATTCTAAAATATATTTATTGCTCACACGCACACAAAAAGAGAAGTTACTCAATGTCTGAAAATAGATTTGTTGTGGAGCCCAGCTCTGTGCAGGTTTGTGTGTGTGTAGGGGGGGACACCATGTCGCAGCTGACTTATGGGCCAATCCCATAGGCTTTTCAGGGCAAGTGATTAAGCAGTGGTGGCTTACCATTGCTTTCCTCTGCATGCATGTTTACTCAGGAGTAAGCCTTGTGTCATTTAATGGGACACGCTTCCCAGGAAACTGTACACTGAACCGTTGAGACTAGCTCCCATAGTGGAAAGTTTAAGGTTTCAGAGATATTGGACACTTTTCACCCCCCTCCACTAACCCCTGTCTGCTCAACAAGATTCAGTATTGGATCTTAAGATATAAGGGAACATACGTATGATGCTCACATTCGTAACCTAAGTATAATAGTGCACAATTGCGAAACATACTGAGGAGGAAACTAACAAATGGTTAAAAGAGATCAGAATAACTGTATATTTTTATAAATGGTATCTATTTATACCTGCCTGATTCTGAAAATATTGCTGCAGAAATTAGCTCATTTTTTGCTTGCTGCTTTGATTACGGCTATAAAAATACTTTTTAAAAATTACAGTAGCAAGAACTAGGTTGATGTGTTTTGTATTAATCATTCACCTATTAAATGAATGAATTTATTTCAAATTAACATTCATTCTCACACTTGGTTATGGATAGCTCATTTTCAATAAAAGAGTATTCAGTCCTTAGTCTACTTCTTGAAGAAACCAGCCCTCTCCTGTTCCTGACTTCCTGAATCAACCGGACAAACTGAGAAATGCTGATTTCACAGAAACCCAGAATTTCCCTTCTAACATGAATGCATTTGCTTTTTTTTTTTTTTTTAAGATATTTGTGTGGATATGCAGCCTCAATATATTGAAACATATATACTTTAACTAGTTTCATTGGTAAATTAATCAACTAAGACTGTAACCCAGTGAACTTGGAATTCAGTGAAGGCAGCAAGTCGAATTGGCATGGGATAAAATTTTAATTGTTGGGGTATTAATGGCAAGCTTATTGGTATGTTGTGACAATTTTTTCTGGTGTTTTAGTAGGGAATTAGAAATAAGATATTAAAGATGTCATTCCGTTCCAATAGTGATAGCTTTTTGGAAGTAAATTGTAAAATATTTTATACTTCAATTAATATCAAAAATAACTTTTTGATGTCTTGGTGATAGGCAAGTTATATTTAACTGTAACCTTCCTACCAATTAACCAATTAATGGACAAACGATCAAGAAACCTCAGAGTTTTATGTACATCCCAAACTGATCATTTTGAGTGAAACCTATAAATTATTAGTCTTAATATTCATATTCAGTTCCATACTTGTGAAAAGTATAATTTGCTATAGATATGGATAGCTAATTATACTTTCCACAAGTATGGATTGCTGTCTCTCAATATAGATAGATATAGATATATTAGCAAATTATACTTTTCACAGGTGTGGAAGTGAATATTAAGACATTCAGTTTTGCCCAAAATTATCAATAATATATCTATAAAATTACATCAAATTATACTTTGCACAAAATATGGAAGTGAACATTTTCTGTCATATCACAAAGTGGCCTGCATATTCTAAAACAGCTTTGTTCATAACTGTAGGATGCTGCTGTATATTCTTCCCAGGCTTTTGAGTGGGGTTTAAATGTCAGACATCTTTTAAAAGGGGAGAGAGGGGAGTGATGTGGGTTTGGCTATTTTATTTTTGGTTTTAACAGAAAAATGTTTTTAACTATTGTTGCAAGTCATCTTGAACCATGAAGAAAAGCAAGATATAAATGTTTTAATAAAGGTAAAATAATAAATTCGGACAGCTTTAGAAGATTTTTTGGGAGAACTGATAAGGATTATAACAATGCAGACTTAAGAAGTTTTGGGAGGGAAAAACTTTCCGTAATTGCTGTCCATTAAAAAATGCTGTAAGGGACTCTTGAGACTTTTGTGTTTCTTCAAACTTACCCAGCAGCCAAGTTACACACTGCAGTCTGTCCGTCTGATGTCATGCAACATATCTCCACCCTCCACAACATGACTCCAAAACCCAAACTTGATTGGGAGAGGGATGAGTGCAAAATGGGGCCACACACAAACAAGACGGGGGTTTCTATGTATGGCAGAGATATGCTACAAAATATAAATTTGTAAACAAAAAAAGGAGAAGAATAGGGGGAAGTCTCAAAATATAGTCTCATAAAGTCTGAGCATGCAGTAGAAGTTCTGGAAGGCCAAAAGCAAACAAGCATCCATTAAAGGAGGAGAAAAGGAAGAAGACAGGTGAATGGAAAAGCCCATGCCGCTTAGAACTGGAGGGGGTGGTTTGACTCAGAGAGAAATTGCCCAGTGAATTATCCCCCTCTCATAGGTCCCATGCTAATTCTTTTAAATGACAGAATCACATACAACAGTAGATGGAATCCTGTGGAAGATTTCTACTGAAGGAAGCAAGGGGTGATTTCGCTGATTCCTCCCTGCCATGCCCACCTTCTGCCTCCCCCAGGAGCAGCATTTCTGAGGCCGTTTTGGGCAATGGGGGAGGGACGGAGATGTGCTCCCCCAGGTAAAAATCCTTCCAACAGTGAACATGATTAGCAGGATCCAAGCCAGTATTTTTACTGTATGTGATCACCTTTTTTCCCAGCAAATTCCAATATGAAATATGAAAGCTCTCATTTATTTGTTATTTTTGTATTTATTTACATTATTTATAGTCCACCCTTCTCACAAGGCCTCAAGGCAGATTACACATAGTGAGCCTGTACAATCATTAAAAAACAGGGCATTCAATTACCCCAGTGCATTAGGATTTTAGAAGTCCGGAACCACCAGAAAGAACTGAAGCGTAAGTATTCACTCAAGACATTAAGTGGTACAGAACTTACAGATCCTACTTATAATAAGTTAAACACATTACCATGGGCCACATTAATCATTTACCCAAGCAAGTCCATAAGACCATTTGAGGCAGTGCAAGCCCTCTTGAATGGTTCCGTTTTGCATAGTTTGCATAAAATTTGCATAAAATGTGATGTACCTATTTTAAGTAATAATTTGAAATAATAAGACGAGGGTGGGTGGATTCACACTTGATTTCTCTGTACTTTGTGACTTGCAACCAATGTTACAAAAATCCTACCTGTAGTATTATGATCTGTGTTGATTATTCCAATGATACATGTTAAGAAGAAAAAGAGTTGGTTTTATACCCCGCTTGTCACTACCCGAAGGAGTCTCGGAGCGGCTTACAACTGCCTTCCCTTCCTTTCCCCACAACCGACACCCTGTGAAGTAGGTGGGGCTGAGAGAGTTCTGAGACAACTGTGACTGACCCAGGATCATCCAGCTGGCTTCATATGGAGGAGTGGGGAATTGAACCTGGTTCTCCGGATAGAGTCCACTGCTCTTAAACACTACACCAAGCTGGATCTCAAGCATCTGTATATGGCACCAGACCATGGCTTAGTTCAGACATTGTACAAAACTATGATTTAATCAAACTAACTATGGTTAGTGTCATTTTTTTGAATGCAAACCATGGCATACTAATTATGGTTAATTATGGCCCATCAAACAGTCTCTGAATTTATTTCTGTTATGTGCCATTATAAGTTGCTTCTGATCTATGGTGACCCTGCAAATTAATGACCTCCGAAACACCTTATTAACAGCCTTCCAAGCTGAAGATTTATTAACCGCAGTTAAAGTACAGTCCAATCCATTGAAGTCAATGGGCTTCGAAGGACGTGGCTCTGTTTAGGATTGCACTGTTAGTCTTCCCTATGGCTTCCCATAGAGTCACAGAATTACAGAGTTGGAAGAGCCCATCCAGGCCATCTAGTCCAACCCCCTGCTCAATGCAGAATCAGCCTAGAGCATCCCTGATAAGTGTTTGCCCAGATGCTGCTTAAAGACTGCCAGTGAGGGGGAGCTCACCACCTCCCGAGGCAGCCAATCCCAGTGTTGTACAACTCTGACTGTAAAAAAGTTTTCCTTAGGTCCAGCTGGTACTTTCCCGCCCTTAATTTAAACCTGTTATTGTGAGTCCTCTCCTCTGCTGCCAACAGGAACAGCTCCCTGCCCTCCTCTAAGTGACAGTCCTTCAGATACTTCAAGAGAGCAATCATGTCCCTCTTCAGCCTCCTCTTCTCCAGACTAAACATTCCCAAGTCCCTCAGCCTTTCCTCAGAGAGCTTGGTCTCCATGCCCACAATCATCCTTGTCACTCTCCTCTGCACTCGCTCCATTCTGTCCACATCCTTTTTGAAGTGAGGCTTCCAGAACTGCACACAATACTCCAGGTGCAGGTCCAGAACTGCGCACAATACATCCTAGCTTAGTCATAGTTAGTCATAGTCCACTTCGAACTAGCTTAGTCATTGTTAGCTCCCCCGGGATACAGAGAGAAGGTGATGAGACCGACATTTGTTGAAGCACACCAAGATTCAAGTATTTATTTACTTAAGTACATCATTTAAGCGGGCCACTGGGGACCTGGATTGATATCTTTCTGCGCTCCTCCATTTACAATAACCCTGTGAGGTAGGTTAGGCCTAGAGTATGTGACTGCTGGGCCAAGGTTACCCAGCAAAATCCCATGGCAGGGTGGAGCTCTGAACCTGTGTCCCCCCAGATCCTCGTTTGACACTCTAACCGCTACTCTACACTGCCTCTACTCTATGACTTGAATCCTGATTTCTCAAGCTAATCATAGCTTAACTAAACCACGGTTTCATGATACGTCTGACCAAAATTCATTTAGCTCAGTATTTATTGTACTGATTGATATTAGCTCTTCCACCATAAAAACTAGAATTTTCTAATACCTGCTATCTAAGGTCCATTGACAGGAGACTGAATCTGAGCTCTACAGCAACATCTTCCGTTGATGTTGATACAAGATGCACGGGTGAACTTTGGTGATGGAAACTGCTGTCAAGTCTCAGCCGATTTATGGTAACCCCGTAGGGCAGGGGTGTCGAACTCACCTGTTACGAGGGTCGGATCTGACATAAATGAGACCCTGTCGGCCGGGCCATGTGTGTCATACAATGTAATGCCAGCTAGTGGAGATATCAACTTTATAAAGGACACAGACACAAAGGGTGGGGTTTTTTTTTACTTAAAATAAAAACATCCTTAGAACATTAGCACTCTTGCAATATTTTGTTTATTTAACAGTGCCTGATAACTGACCCCTCTTGCTCTGAATGATGGCATCAAAACGTCTGTGCTGTTGCAGTCTTGAGTATGCTGTTCAGGTGTATATCTCTAAGCTGCGAACCTACAATGATGCAGCAGCAGCAGAACTGGAAGAAGAAGAAGAAGAAGAAGAAGAAGAATACAGCCAGTTTCACTATGGGCCTGATAGAAGCCCTCCAGGGGCCTGATCCGGCCCCCGGGGCCGCGTGTTTGACACCCCTGCTGTAGGGTTTTCAAGGCCAGAGATGAACAGACAAAAGGTGGTTTGCCATTGCCTGACTCTACGTCGCAACCCTGGACTTCCCTGGTGGTCTCCCAGCCAAGTCCTAACTCTGCTTAGCTTCTGAGATCTGATGAGATTGGGCTAGCCTGGGACATTCAGGTCAGGGCCTTAACAGGGGGTGAAAATCTGATTAATGTTCTAAAGAGGAACTCTAAGTAATGAAATGATATATGGTGTACTAAATGTGAAGGATCTGAAATTAATCTTTTTTTTTTTTTTTAAAGTAAATGTACAAAAACAATGTTTAAGGAACAGAAATTACCGAAATTATTCCAGACATGAATTCTTCATCTCCTGGGGATAATCTTCGCAAGAGTACTCCGTGCGATTGAGTCTGGATCCCTTGATTTCTGAAAATGCCAGTGTTCGTTTTAAATATTTGCTTCGAAGATGAGTTGGAAACCACAGTGGAACAAATCACAAAAGGAGAGGAAATGAGCCAGATTGTCAAAACTAAATCCAGGTTCACTGTTTTTCAAGCTCTTGTCTGTCTGAAATCTGTATCTCATGCATGGCCTTTCTCAAAATGCTCAGATTGTAGGGCAAGGTCAGGGTGTCCTCCAGTTTCAGTCTGTTGACCTACCGCATGAGCCTCATTAAATAAAAACCGTATTCAGATGCACTTGATAACTGAAAGAGCCAGTGTGCAGTGCTTAAGAGAGTTGGCCTAGGATTTGGGAGAGCCAGGTTCAAATCTCCAGTCAACTGGTCAGCCAACCCAATCTTGCAAGGGTTGTAAGGATTGGGTCGTTAGGACAAAATGGGGGGGGGGTATATTGTCAGCTGCTTTGTGGTCCCCGTTGTAGAGAAAAGCAGAGATATAAGTAAAATCTTAAAAAATGGAGGACAGGAGAACAATGTTTGGGGGAGAGGAACCTAGTTGCCTGGTGTCCCCTACTGTCACAATGTCACTTATGACACGAACTGAAAGAGACATCAACATGTCGGGGTGATGCTTGAGCATGCACCTGAAACCAGAGTTGCGGGTTCGTGCTACAGACATCACCCTGATGTGTCAATGTCTCTTCAAGCTGTGATGGGAGCATCAGGCTGCCAGTATGCAGTCTCCTCCAAAAATGGGAGACCTGGCTGGCCTACTTTGGAGTAAGGAAGGGTGGGATCAAAAATGCAATAGATATCTATGTGACACAAGATGCTGTGCTTCAGTTTATAAAGTTTTTCCAGCTTCCACACCTGCAGCAGAACGGAATTACAAGTTGCAGGAAGTTTGTTTGCATTGTCCTCCATATACAATCTTGTGATCTGTCTCCTACGCACCCACTTTTCAATCTGGTGTGGTACTGTCCGGAACATTTCTGTCGTTGTTGACTTCATCTTTACTGAGTGCGTGGACCTGGTTCCCAGAGCTCTTCTGAAAGCAGGTAACTGCTGGTTCTCATCCGGTTATGTTATTTTTTACACTGCCTCAAAGCCAGGGTTATTCCAGGCAATCCACAAATAAAACACATATTTTAAGGGAACACAGGTGTCATACAGTCTTAACAAAATTACAAAAAAGTACCAGGAAACTTAATGAACAACATAAAAATGTCAAACTGTTAAGTAATAAAAGCAGAAGTAGGGAAATTTCTAAAACACAAATATAAACTTCCAGCGGCAGATTAAGTCTTTAGTAGCAAATAACATTTTAATGGGAAGATACAAATACAAAGACTTTTAAACATTCTCAACAGATAAAAATAGATCACCATTTTTGCAGCAGATAAAACAATCAAAACTCTGCAGATATTTTTTAAAATGTCAGCTCAGTCAAAACAGAAATACAGAACTATTTTTACCTTACATCTCATCTCTTGCAAATCTTATCTTGTTTCTTTTCGATTAACAGAGAAGCAGGAATATCAAATGCCATTTACTTTGTCTTGGAAAACAAATTATGGAGTAGTACCATGTAAAATTAAAATGTTGCTTATTTCTGCTCTTCGGGTGAAGTAAGACTTTAGAAAATTAAATTGGCGCAGGTTTGGGAATCTCAGGAGTGAGAGGATCCCCCCCCAATTGAAGGAACAGCCAAAATGTTGACAGTTTATGGGCCAATTTATTCAAGGACCGGATCAGCCAGCATGTTTAGTTTAGTGGTCCTCAATGTGGTGACCACAGGCGCCATAGCACCAAGCGACACCTTTCCTGGGGCTTTCCAAATGCTTTTAGAAAGTGAGAGCAGGCCTGTAGCTACAGTGGGTCATCTCGGGGCTAGGCCCCCAGACTCAACTGCCAAGGCCCCATGACTTCCCATCATGGCCTTCTCCCCCCAGGAGAGGCAGCTCCAGCCGAGGGCCTCTGGGAAGGAGGCAGGCTAGATGTTTGCAGTGGAAGGGAGGCTCAGAGTTGCTGGCAGCCAGAGTGGAGATCAGCGCAGCACAGGATTCCTGTACCCCAGTTTCTTTAATTAAATTACCTTTGATTAGCCGGTGCCCCCTAAGAAATTTAAATGCCCCCCAACTAAAAAATCCTGGCATGGGCCTGAGTGAGAGGGGCTCAGTCAGCATTTGCCCAACAGAGCATCCGATTGGCTGTGCAGATTAAAAGGCATCCTGTTAAACAGAGCTTTCGTTTGAAATATCAAAGAGTTACCATTACATTTATATTTCGCATTGCTCCCTGACAGCCTGTGATCGGCTCCACCTCCTGTGCCAGCCACTTTATGATTGGGCCAGAATTCCAAAGGTGCTTGTAGGTGCAAAAAGGTTAAGGGCGACCCCTGGTTTAGTTCCCTGGGTCTAGAACTAGGGATTGGGACTTCCTGAGGAGGTTCGAAAACATCTGCCATGAGAGGGAGGGTCATGAGTGAGGTGGGGAGGTCCCAGTTCTAAGCTTTGTTGTGTCTTTTTGAAACTTCTGCTTAGGTGGGGCTGATTTCAGACATGGTGTCAAACCCTGGTTGGGATTAACCATCATTGAGAACCTATACCCTTGAGCACTGGCTAACTGTGGTTTAGAATGGCTTGTCTGCTCAGCACGCTGGTTGCTAGTATATCGTAGCAAACACTAGTCCAAGTGCTACAACAGGTGATTACGCTGCTTTTGGAAATTCCAGGAGATTTGGGGATAGTACCCAGGGAGGGCAGAGTTTGGCGAAGGAAGGAAGTTCAGGGGGATGTGGTGTGTTAGAGCCCACCCTCTGAAGCTGCCATGTCCTCCAGGGGAACCATCTCAGTAGTCTGTAGATCAGTTATAATTGCAGGTAGGGTTGCCAGATCTGGGTTGGAAAATACCTGGAGATTTTGGGGGTGGAGCCTGAGGCGGGTGGGGTTTGAGGAGGGGAGGGTCTTCAGTGGGATATAATGCCACTCAATCCACCTTCCAAAGCAGCCATTTTCTTCAGGTGAATTTATCTCTGTCGCCTGGAGATCAGTTTGTAATAACAGGAGCTCTCCAGCCATCACCCGGAGGCTAGCAACCCTAATTACAGGAGAACTGCAGGTCTGAGGCCCTGGAGGATGGCACTGACAACTCTAAATACCACAAGCAAGTAGCCAGGATGGACAACAGGAAAACAGTGCCATCCAGTCCATGGATTGTGTAACTCTGTATAAGATGGCCCTGGACAGGACCAGAGAAGATGTAGCTGGTGCTAAGACTTCTGGGAGTACATTGTTGCTACTGGAGTAAGAAGCTGCTGGGCTTCTCTTGTTTGGATCAAGACACTGGGCCAGTGTGAGACTTTCACAACGTGAAATTGGTGAGAGTTTATGAATCTGTGAAGGGAACAGGGTTACCATGTTCGGGTTGGGAAATCCCTGGAGATTTGGGGAATGAACCTGGGGATGGGATGCCATAAAGCAGGGATCCCCAGCCTTTTTGAGACTGAGGTTACTTTTGGATTTCTGACACTGTGTGGTGGACAAAACCACAAAATGGCTGCCTCGGAAGGCAGAGCCAGCTACAAAATGCCAGGGAGTGAAGCTTCTGCGTACCTCTAGTAGTAACTCTTCAGCATTTCAGGCAGAAGCTCTGCTTCAGGATGCCTTTGAAAATGAACAAATTGTTTAAAAAAATTTTCTTGCATACACACAGCTTATCTTCAGTTATGCAGTGAAGGTCCTTGTGGTGTGGCAGTTTTTTTAAAAAAATCTGCACAGCCAATCTGATTGATCTCCATGGGTCAGTCAGAAGTCCTGCTGGGCAAAAAGCCCCACTTGGTTTGCATACTTTCTAAGAACATTTGGAGGGCCCAAGAAAAGTGTCAGCGGGCACCATGGGCACCATGTTGAGGACCTCTGCCATAGTTTCTGTCTTCCAAAGCTGCTATTTCCTCCAGGGGAGCTGATCTTGGTAGTGTGTAGATCAGTTATAATTCTGGGAGAACCACCTACAGAAGCGGGTAGCCCTAGAAGGGAAGGATTTATTTATTTTTTGCCACTAAAAGGATTAGTAGACTAGTGTCTGTATTCTTAACACTGGATTATGTCCGGTAAAAAAATTCTCTATTTATTGGCACACACTCAAAAGATTTTTCTCTTTACATTTGCTGATCCAGTGGAGGGGAAAACAGTGAGCTTCTCTCTCTCTCTCTCTCTTTCTGTCATGGAATCTTATTCCATTAATAACATGTGATCTGTAACTGGGAGAACAAGCATTTCGGCACAGCAAAGTGGTTAAAATGGCAGTATCAAATGGAATGGTAACCATCACTCTTTGCATGTCTGGGCTTTATATTTTGGGATAACACCATGCAAATGTTTCTCTGCACTGCTTTTATGCAGCGTTCCACTAACTTTGTTGCCAGCGTTTATTACGTTCTGTTTCATTTTAAAATCAATTTTTTGAACAAGTGTTTTTACTTTTAAAAAGCGAACGCCCGCTTTCCCCATCGTTTCTTACTATTCGAATCTTCATGGCTGGGGGCAGGTCTGTTCACGGTTTGTCGTAAGTCACAGGATTTAAAGCTGCTACATATTTGTTGTTGTGTTTTGCCGTCGAGTCACAGCTGACTTTCGGTGGCCCCACGAGGCATTCAAGTCAAGAGACATTCGGAGGTCGTTAGCCATTGCCTGCCTCCGCATTACAATCCTGGTATTCCTTGGAGGTCTCTCATCCAAATATGAGCCAGGGCCGACCCTGCTTAACTTCTGAAATCTGACAAGATTGGGCTAGTGTGGGTTATCTAGGTCTGGGCTTGCTACATATACTCTCCACGTTTTAAGGCCAGGGCAGGCCTACAGCATACTTATTTGTAAAAGGATGGCTGATCAGTCCGGTTATTGTGGGAAAACCAAGCCCTATGAGGAAAGGCTGAGGGACAAGGGACGTGGGAATGTTTAGTCTGGAGAAGAAGAGATGGGGGGGGACACCTGATTGTTAAGTTTTTGAAGGGCTGTCACTTAGAGGAGGGCAGGGAACTGTTCCTGTTGGCAGCAGAGGATAGAACTCACAATAATGGGTTTAAATTAAGGGCAGGAAGGTACCGGCTGGATATTAGGAAAAACTTTTTGACAGTTAGAGTTGTGCAGCAGTGGGATCAGCTTCCTAGGGAGGTGTTGAGCTCCCCCTCACTGGCAGTCTTTAAGTAGTGGCCGGACAAACACTTGACAGGGATGCTCTAGGCTGATCCTGCATTGAGCAGGGGGTTGGACTAGATGGCCGGTATGGCCCCTTCCAGCTCAGTGATTCTGTGGTTCTATGAAAACCTCTAGTCAGAATCGTTCTGTGATGACTGAAAAACAAAACAAAACAAAAAACTGCTTATACATTATTGATCTATTTCAACCCCTAAGGACAGTAGTAGGGGGGTTAGGGTATATTCCAGTGTATAACAATTTATTCCTTGCATTTCTCTGTCTCATCTGGAATCAGTGTTGCACGAACCATCTCAGCAGCAAATGTTTACACAGTTCAACGCAGGAAGAAATGCATAAGATTAATTTTGGACGAAGCAGAGAAGGTCTGTGAACAGAAAGCACAAATTAGTTGTGTATCTTTTTTCTGGGGGAATGTGCCAGAACAGAGTTCTGGAACCTCTTCAACAAAATTCTTTTTAAAACGTCTAAAAGTTCATGAATTTTCAGTACACAGATTGGGAACGTCATTTCCCTCTTGAGAGTTCCAGCATCACTTTTTCCAGAAGAAGAAGAAGGAGGAGAAGGAGAAGAAAGCCCTGTATGTACCCTGTGTCCGTCCCCCCATTTTCTGTCTGTCACATTTTTATCCCACCCTTCTTTCAACGGGTTGCATACATGGCCCTTCACTCTCCATTTTACCCTCACAACAACCCTATGAAGTAGGTTAGGCTGTTAGAGAATGCAAACCCAAGGTCACCCAGTTGCCAGCTCTGGGTTGGGAAATACCTGGAGATTTGGGGGGGGTGGAGCCTGGGGAGGGCAGGGTTTGGGGAGGGGAGGGACCTCGGCAGGTTATGATGCCACGGAGTCCACCCTCCAAAGCAGCCATTTTCTCCAGGGGAACTGATCTCTGTAGTACGGAGATAAACTGTAAAAGCAAGAGATCTTCAGGTGCTAACTGGAAGTTGGCAACCCTACCCAATAGTTTGATGTATGGGTGGGGATTTGAGCCTTGTTCTCTCCAGACCTAGATCTGTACTTTTTTGGCTCACTAGTTAAGATCCTGTTCTGAAGTCCTGCTCTGTGGGCCTCTGCTTGCAGAGATAGCTGGTGAACAGAGGCAGGGCTTCCTCAGTAGTGGCACCTCTCCCCTTTGGAATGGCTTCTCCTTTGAGGCTCACCCGGCACCTACCTTATTTTCCTTTAGGCACCAGGCTAAAACAGTCCCAGGCTTTAATTTTTTACCTGTTTCGTTGTCTGCTTTTAGTCTGAGGAAACCCCCTAAGAAACCCAGGTAAATGTTTCACCTGATGATTAAGTGCTTCGTGGGGTGGTGGGACTATTGGTTTTGGCTTTATATCTTATGTTCCATTCCTGCCTGAACTTCCTGCCTGTACATAAATAAGTGCTGTCAACTTGTAACCAACTTATGGTGACCCCAGCAAGGAGCTTTCAAGGCAAGTGAGAAGCAGAGGTTGTTTGCCATGGCCTTCCTCTGCAAAGCCTTCCTTGGTGGTCTCCCATCCAAGTACCGACCCTGCATAACTTCTGAGATCAGGCTATACCATGCTGCCTTCCTTCCCCTGTACTGCATTATCTTGTCACCCTCACATCCGAGTGCTTGAATCTTTACCATCAGAGTCACCTAGAGTTCACATCCTGGCTTGGTTTCCTGCAGGGATTCCTGAGATATTGTTCTGCGAAGACTTTTGGAGTTTCCATAAAATATAGACTTGGGTTGCTTTCATATTAGAGATGTGAAATTTCAGGAAGTTTTGAAGCCACAGGGGAAACAAACAAATTCCCCCCCGCCCTTTTCTGGAAAAAGGGAAAGGGAGGGTAAAATATACACAGTACTTACTTATCAAAGATGAACGTCATTTACTAACAACTCAGAATACATCATTTATAACTCAGGTAAAGGTAAGGTTCCCTTGCTCGAAAGCCAGTCGAATCCGACTCTAGGGTTGCGGTGCTCATCTCCGTTTCAGCCGAAGAGCCAGCGCTGTCCGAAGACATTTCGTGGTCATGTGGCCGGCATGACTAAACACTAAGGCGCACGGAACGCTGTTACCTTCCACCGAAGTGGTACCTATTTATCTACTTGCAATTTCTTGCTTTCGAACTGCTAGGTTGGCAGGAGCTGGAACTAGAGACGGGAGCTCACCCCGTCATGCGGCACCCGGGTCTCGAACTTTTGAACTACTGACCTTCCACAGCCTGCAGTTCAGTGTCTTAACCACTTGAGCCACCGCAGCTCCTCTTTATAACTCAACTACCATATAAAAGTACAATTTGGCATATTTATGGAATCTAACATATAAATGTGTTTTCCTCCCTATAAGGAAAATTGCAAGTATGTCCAATAGCTGAGAAAGAGTTGTAGGCTCCTACCTCTTATGCTGCTGTTGCACATGTATCTTAATTTTTGCCATCTGAGAGGTAGGAAAAATAAAAGTGGAAGGAAGCAAAAAATGATCTCGCAACTACCAATTTTGTTTGAAAGCCCTCTGATGGCAGCAGGAATGGTGGCAGTGGGAGTGGGAGGCCGCAAAACTTTGGGGGAAACTGGTGTGGATGTTCCATTGCGGCAACGAGAGTTACTAGAGTTGCCAGGTCACCCCTGGCCACCGGCGAGGGATGGAGGGGGTAGCGTTGCTAGATCTGGGTTGGGAAACTCCTGGAGTTTTGAGGAAGGAGCCTGGGGAGGAAAAGGAACCTCAGTGGGGTACAATGCCATAGAGCCCCCGCTCTGTGAACTTAGGCAGATCATGAGAGGGAGGGCAGGAAGGGTTGTGCCAGTGCTTCGTTCTCATGGCCCTTTCTTACATGCCCAGGGAAATGCTGATTGCCACTTTGGGGTCAGGAAGCAATTTTTCTCCAGGTCAGTTTGGCTGGAGATCCTGGAGGTTTTTTGTCATCTTCTGGAGATGGAACAGTGGTTACTGTGGGTGCGGAGGGGAGGTATTTGTGAATTTCCTGCATTGTGCAGGGGTTGGAGTAGATGACCCTGGAGGTCCTTTCCAACTCTATGATTCTGTGATTCTATAAAATCATGCATTTTCTCCAGGGTAATCTCCAGGTCCCACCTGGAGGCTGGGATTCCTAAGAGTTACACAGAAGAAACATTAACTTGATGAGAGACTTGAGCCAAGGTCTGCCAACATGGTCTATCACTGCAGACCTCTAAAGTCCAATTTAAACATCACGTCTGCTGAAAGGTGTTCCATGCAGTCGGTATTGATGTTTTCTTTAAAACTCTTGGCCCTGACCTATTTATCTGCGGCATTTGTACACCAGCAGGATTGACACCTTCCCTTCTGTATGTTTTCTGCTAGCCCAAGTCAAGACATGATACCCTTGTATTAGCATGATCCCAGCTGCCAAAGCCAAGGTATGTCAGGCACTTTCAGCGAGATTGTACTGTAGATGCTTCTCTTAAAAGAATTCAACAGACTTAGAAAAGAGCAAGAGTCCAGCAGCGCCGTAAAGAGCAAAAGAGCAGGAGTCCGGTAACGCCGTAAAGGCTTAACAAAATTTGTGGCAGGGGATGAGCTTTCATGAGTCACTGCTCAACTCATCCCCTGCCACAAATTGCGTTAGTCTTTAAGGTGCTACTGGACTCTTGCTCTTTTCTACTGGTTTGTTGTTCAGTCGCACAGTCGAGTCCGACTCTTCGCGACCCCATGGACCACATCACGCCAGGCCCTCCTGTCCTCCGCCGTCCTCCAGAGTTTGCTCAATTTCATGTTATTTGCATCGATAACACTGTCTAACCATCTCATCCTTTGCCGTCCCCTTCTTCTTTGACCTTCGATCTCATTTGGTGGCCAAAGTATTTGAGCTTCAGCTTCAGTATCTGGCCTTCCAGGGAACACCTGATCTAGCTTCAATGGACTTAGTTTGCTGTCGTTGGCTGCTTGGTGCCTGCACAGTTTGTAAGTGTTCAGAAGTAGCTTGTGGTGCTGTTAGTGGCTCTCCTGGGGGCTATGCATTGATGTGGGATTGCAGTAAGAACACTCCTTTGATGGAAGGTGGGCTGAAGGTGGGCCTGGGGGAGAGAAGAGCAGGAGCAGGATGGGGAATTCTTTCTGCTTTATAGTCAGTTGTCTAAAAAAATCACAAAGGTATTTGTTGGTCTTCTTGTATTGCTGTCTTCTGCCAGCAGATGAAGACGTTTGTTCCGCCTGGCATTCCCTCAATGATCCCTCCTTCCTGCCTTGTGTTTCAATTTCTTGTTTAGGTTTTTATATATGCAGTTTAGCTCTGATTTTATCTGATTTTAACAATCCTTAGAATGCATTTTTATTATGTTTGGTCTCATTGTTAGCTACCTTGGTGGCCCTGATTGGGCAAAAAGGCAAGATATAAATATTACAAATAAATAATAAATAAAATTTCAAACCTTACCTTGGTACTATTTAAACAACCTCATCCGAAAGATAGCACTTCACTGTGACACTTTTATGATGGGTTCTCCATCCTTTTTTCCCCAGACACTTACCTATTTGTTGCTGTAGATTTTCCGGGTTGTATGGCCGTGGTCTTGGCATTGTAGGACCTGACGTTTTGCCAGTAGCTGTGACTGGCATCCTCAGAGGTATAACACAGAAAGATGTAGTACTCTCTGTGTCAAGGTGAACAGAAAAATGGTAGGCAGGTAATTTATCTCCACCCTGGAAGGTGGGGTAGGGCAGATATATCCAGGGTAGATAAAAATTACCTGCCTACCCCACCTTCCAGGGTAGATATAACTTCTGCCTTCACTCTCATGCCATTTTCCCTAGTGGAAACAGCCATATGGGAGGGGGGCTGTTTGCTGTTTGGAATCATGTGACCATGGCCATGTGAACCCTAGGAAGGGGCATACAGAGCCCTGCCCCCACTGCTATTTCCATTAGGGGAAATTGGCACAGGAATGAAGGTAGGAACTCCAGGGCCCTCTTGGAGATTGGCAATCCTACATCTGCTGCATTGGATAAATTTAACATTTACTAATGGGCTGCATGTGCATTGCAGTAAGTTTCTTCACTGGTGCAAATACTGACTCCCAAAAACAGCTTAAGCACCCCTTCTCCTTACACACAATGATGGGAATTGGGTTCCCAGAAGGGAACTAGCCATATACATCTGGCAGCCATGAGGACTTCAGAACATGTGAATCAGCCCTCTGAAATCATCAGTGAGCTTCTGAAGAACCCCAGGAACCCTGTGCCATGTTGGTTATTGGATCCTCAAGCTATTTTAGGTAAGACTTTCAATCCTCTTTCTCCAAATAAGAACATAAGAAGAACCTTGCTGGATCACACCAGTAGTCCATCTGGTCCAGCATCCTGCCTCACACAGTGGCCAGCCAGTTCCTTTGGACACCCACCAACGGGGCATAGGGGCCAATGTGCCCCCTGCTGTTGCCTCCTGTCTCTGGGATTCAGAGGCTTAGTGCCTCTGAATGTGGAGGTTCCCCTCAGTCACCATGGCTAGTAGCCATTGATCTCCCATGAATCTATCTAATCCCCCCTTTTAAAACTGTCTATTCCTGTGGCCATCACTATATTCTCTGGCAGTGGATTCCACATTTTAATCACTCTCTGTAAAGTAGTATTTCCTTTTGTCCGTCTTGAATTGACTATCCATCACCTCCATTGGATGCCCTTGAGTTCTAGTATTTTGGGAGAGGGAGAAAAAGTTCTCTTTGTTAACTCTCTCCATCCCATGCATAATTTTATAAAACTCTGTCATGTCGCCCTTGAGTCATCTTTTTTCTAAAGTTAAAAGTCCCAGACTCTTCAGCCTTTGCTCAACCCTTGAAACATCTTATTTGTCCTCCTCTGTACCTTTTCCAGCTCTATGCCATCTTGCAAGTACACTCTTCATCCAGCCAGATTCTCCTTAGGCCCACAACCTTGTGTTTCATATTTCCACTCCACCTTTCCACGGAAAAACCTTTGTCCACCCCACTGAGAGATATTTCATGCAGAAGATTCATTCTGCCTACAGCTATCTTCTTTTTAAGTGTGTGTTCGTAGCCTAGAAAGGAGTTATATGGAGGACAGTCGGGGTGGTGGAGGCAAATGCTACACTGGACAGACAGCTTGTTCGGAGGGGCACCAGCTAAAGATAATTTTGGGGCTTCTAGTTTAACAAGCATGTGTAGGAGGCAGGTTTGTGTGTCTGGAAATTCCGGCACCAAAGTTAAAACTAAACGGTAAACAAGAGTTTACCAGAGACCAGGAAATGTCAGGGGTGAATGTTTAACAATAACAATATTTTACAAAATATTGACTACTTACGGGGCTTTGGCAGGTCACGGTTTCAAAGTTTCAGATGTAGCCAACTCTCTATTAATAGACTTTTAAAAAATCCATCTCTTCAGCTTTTGGCCCTAAAGCAAACAGAACTCTTTTTTCTTTCCTTTGCTTCCCTCCCCACCCCTCTTGTTTTGCTTTTAAAATAATCACATGAGATGTCAGACTCAAAGAAACCATCTCCTCTGAGGAAACTTCTAGTCTATTAATTGGCTGGAAGTCCCAGTGCTGAGGAAATCTTCCCAGAATCTGGGGAACAAAATCTAACTTTCATCTTCTGTGTGGGACTGGGAGGAACACAGGCCTTTCACCCTGCCTTCCCTAGAAGTTTGGAGTGAGCGCTTCAAATATGCACTTAAAGGAGGAGAAGGGGGTAAGGCAGAGAAGTATTAAATCCAGGGCTGGCCTGACCACGAGTCAAATCTCGGCAGTCGCCTAAGGGCCCAGATTTTGAGGGGCTCCAGAAAGGTGAGAGGGTTTCTCCCTCCACAGGGAGGCCAAAGGGAAGCCCCCAACCCACCAGCAGCCTTTCCCCCTTCCGCCTCCTCGCCCTGTTATCGCTGTCTCCACTGCTGCTGCACTGCCACCACTACCCAAAGCCCAGCTAAGAGAGTAACATGGAGTGGGGCTGGAGAAACCTCTGGCCACTGCTGGTGCAGCCAGTGGGGGTGGGTGGGAGCAGCTGTGAAACCAAAGAAGCACTGAGGCAAGTGGAGACTGTGGTTGTGGCATGGCAGCAGCACTCAGTCAGCTCCTGCCTCATTTGGCCCCACAGGGGGATGAGGAAGAGGAGGAGGTGGCTTGTGGAGAAGCAGCTGCAGCAGCTTGTCTCCTAGAGCTGAGTAGCTGAAGGCCGCCACCGTCTCCTCCTCCTCCCACCCCTCTTCACCCCCTTCAGTGGCCACATGGAAGTGGCAGTACCTCAGAGTCACCTCAGAAAGAGTTGCTTCCGGGTAGCTAGATATAAATCCAAGAACACCTTAGAGACCAACAAGATTTTGGATTTGAAGCTTAGAGTTGCCAACCTGGAGGTACTACCTGGAGATCTCCTGCTATTACAACTGATCTGCAGACAACAGAGAATAGTTCCCCTGGAGAAAATGGCTGCTTTGGAGTGTGGACTTTATGACATTATATACCAATGAGGTCCCTTCCCTCCCCAAACTCTACCTTCCCCAGGTTTCCTCCCCAGAATCTCCAGATAATTCCCAGTTCTAGTGGAGCCCCAAGCTGTGATCCCCCTCCCCCGGTAGGCCTGAGTAGAATACCCATGTAGTAATGAAATTTAAAAGCAAGAGATTTCTGTTTTCAAAGCCTTTTTAGGGGTCACACTCTAGTCCTAATTTCGAACTGCGTCCATGAGGGACAGAAGCTTATGTTACTTTTCCCTTCAGTGGTAAGAGACCCAGGCTGATTTCCCACTACAGCTGCCTCAGTGTTGCGCCGCCGTTTGCCTCGACACTATTGGTCAGTTTCACACCTGAAGCCGCAGGGCTGCATTTTGATCCGCGGCTTCGCTCGATTTCCGCCGCAGTTTCGTGATCCTGTTTTTTGAGGATCACGAAACTGCGGGGAAATCGGCGAGCCGTGGGTCAAATGCAGCCCCACGGCTTCGGGTGTGAAATTGACTAATAGTATCGGGGCAAACGGCGGCGCAACACCGAGGCAGCTGTAGTGGGAAATCAGCCCCACTCTTCCACAGTGGAACACAACATGCAGCGCACAATGAGAGAGAAAGAGATGGCGAAGGTTTTAATAAGACGAGTTTTCCCTCACGAAAATTGTAAACTTGTAAAAAATGTCATTCTGGTGCCATGCAGGACTTGGGCAAAATATAACACATATGTTGAAGTTTAGTCTTATGCGTCCAAATTCGCATTAGTAAACGAAAAGGGAAACTCACTTTTGCAGCTTTTTAAAAAAATTAAGATACTGTTGTTGAAAAACAAATCACTTTGTACGCTCTGTCTCCCTTCTTGTAAATTGTCACTTTTAAAATCTTACCTTCTTGCAGAGACGCTGGCAGGGAGGTGGAGGTCTTAATATATGGCAGAGGTGCTGTCTTTGTGTTTATTCTGTGACCCAAACGTGTGTTAGTTTTGCAGCTTGAGAAACACATTGGACTTGACACTTTTCCAGTTTGTTTGAATAAGTCTCAACATACCGAAGCAGTCTTCTTTGCTTTCTACCACCTTGGTCTTGGTGTAATTTGAACAGAGTGGTGCTTCCTTTGTGACGAGCTTGGAATCGGGTCGTGTAACTGGTGCGTCGACGGTTGGCTTTTTCCTCGAGCGTGTGTGTATTTTTGTAGAGTAGCTGAAATTCCGTCTCGTTCTTCATCCATGCCGATAACAGCTGCAGTAAAAGTGAAAGCGTCCATCAGTTTGAGGCTAGTATTCGTATAGCCTTTACCATTACCGTCTTGCAAAATTGCCTTTGATGCTTGTTGTTGGAGAGTGTTTTCATATGTGAGTCTTAAGGGTGCATGGTAAGATTGCTTACGCAGCTCACACTGGGTATAAAACGACCTGTTGTGAAGTTGAAATGATCCTCAGAGTTTGCCTGCTCATTTTGAACCATGAGTTCAGCATCGTAACTATGAACTTATATATATATATATATATATATATATATATATATATATATATATATATATATATATCTTTTACTTGTTCTCTTGCTTTTGAAATGCTACAGTTTTATTCTATTTTTTTTCAATCAGTATTTCTGAGAAAAAAACATAGCATTTAACAAGCACACTGCAATGATTTGAACTGCACATGTGAGTGAGACTAATATTTAACATTTATAAGTTCGTTATAGTGTGCTTTTGAAATGCTACAGTTTCCTTCTATTTACTTGTAAATGCTATTTCTGAGCAACTACATTTCTATAAGCCCTATTTCTGAAAATGTAGCATTTCAGAAAGCACACTGCAATGGTTTGAAAGCCAATGTATGGGGAATGCATCAGATTTCATACCATTGGAGTGTAATTTTGAGATGCTACTTTTTTTCCCTTCTGGTTGCTTCTAAGTACCATCTCAGAGATTTCCATGTGATAATTTGATACTTGATGTTAACATATCTAATCTCTTGCTAGTTGTGCTCCTGACTGTTAAAAAAGTACACTAGCAGATAGAGTTCAAGGCTACACATACAACTCTGAATATGCTTTAGTACTCAGCCTTTATAAACGTTGCCTTCTCTCCTTGGATCAGTGACATCCAAACGGGGCATTGGATTGGGATGTGGGAGCAAGCCTCAGAGTGCCTGAGATCAGGTGACATCCAGCATGCTCCCTCTAAATTTATTTTATTTGCTTCATTCATACTCTGCTTTTCTCTCCAGCGGAGATCCAAAGTGGTTTACCCCATTCTCCTCTCCTCTCTTTAGAAGAAGAAGAAGAGAAGAGATTGGATTTATACCCGCCCTTCACTTGGAGTCTCAGAGCGGCTCACAAACTCCTTTCCCTTCCCCTCCCCACAACAGTCACCCTGTGAGGTAGGTGGGGCTGAGAGAGCTCTGACAGAAACCGTTCTTTTTAAGAACAGCTCTGGCAGAACTATGGCTTGCCCAAGTTCATCCAGCAGCTGCATGTGGAGGAGTGGGGAATCAAACCTGATTCTCCCAGATTAGAGTCCGCACAGTTAACCACTACACCAAACTGGCTCTCAATCCTCACAACAACCCTGTGAGGTAGGTTAGGCTGAGAGTGTGTGATTGGCCCAAGGTCACCCAGCAAGTTTCCATGACAAAGTCTGACACACTAACCACTACAGCACGTGACCTCTCCATGGACAAACAGCTGGATTCACATGACCACCTGAAGCTGCCTTAAACTGAATCAGACCACTGGTCCAACAAAGTCAGTATTATCTACTCAGACTGTCAATGGCTCTCCAGGATCTCAGGCAGAAGTCTCCCACATCACCTGCTGCTTGGTTCTTTTAACTGGAGATGCTGGGTATTGCACCTGGGACCTTCTGCATGCCAAACAGATGCTCTGCTACTGCGCCACAGACCCGCCCCTCAGAACTAGAAGACAGTGGCTTGGTCCTGTTGGATCTGGCCTACTCCTGGTTTCTCAGCCATATTCCGCCATATTAATGTGGACATAGAAACGACCAACTGCACAGAATGGTTGAGAGCAAAATACAATAAAGACTGCAAACTGATTTATAGGTATGTATGTGCTGTCGAGTCGCAATCGACTTATGGTGACCACAGCAGGGGGCTTTTAAGGCAAGTGAGAAGCAGAGGTCATTTGCCATCCAAGTACCAACCCTGCTTAGCTTCTAAGATCAGGCAATACCATGCCATTCCACATCCTGCAAAATGCTATACATACTTAAAAACGATGAATTGGAAGGAATGTAGGAACAGGGTGAACATGCCAATCATTGTAAGCTTTATATGGAAACTCTTCATCATCATCCTTACTATTATTATTATTATTATAATTTATTGTTATTTGGTGTGGCTTCTTGTGTTTGAATGGGTAACGTCATTGCTCCTCCCCAAAAGCATTCACTTTTTGGAAGGTGCAGGTTTTAAATGTGGTTCACAATGAAATGCACAGCTAGCAACCCAGTTTAAACATGCTGCCGAGGGCGTGCAGAGTTCCGCAGGACAGTCTTTGCCAACAGCATACTTAAACCAGGCCTAAGTCATGCCTGTAGAAACTGTTAATAAAGAACACTGTTCACAAGTAAGTTATGTCCAGGAAGATATTCCCCATCTAGATCTTTTACGTTCTGTAGAAGCGTGTGGAGATATCTCAGAGTTCTCTTCCTCTTCACTTTCAACTGGGAAGGAACGTAATCATTGCCAGAGAGGTGAGTCGGTCAGGTTGGGCCCTGGGCAATAGGTGCTTGCCATACAGTTGTAGGGATAGCTGACATTCATTCTCATCCCAGAACATACTGAGTTATAATGCTGAAATTCAGTAGTGTATTATCCAGCCTATAAATCAGTGGTGGAGAGTACTGTCAAAACAAGGCCAACTTCTGGCAATCCAGTAGGGCTTTAAGGCAAGATACAAGGTGCCTCTGCATAGCAACCCTGGAATTCCTTGGTGGCCTCCCATCCGGGTACTAACGAAGGCCAACCATGCTTAGCTTCTGAGATCTGATGAGATCCAGCTGACCTAGGCCATCCAGGTCACAGCCAACCTATACATTACAGTGTATTAATTGTAGTCAAAATTAGTCACATTTAAACAGTAAATACATCCTTGAAAATATGATGTATATGCAGGAATTATCAATCAGTATATCTGGATACTTTAATCCAGAGATTGCCACCATGGACAGACAAGGCTGATCTTTCTATAAACGTGCGAAATGCCCCAAGTTTGCAGAAAAACCTGAACTCATAAAATGAAATCAGGCAGTTGAAGCCCCCAAAATAATAGAAGCAATGCCAATAGCTTTGAGCAACAAATGTCCTCAGTGGTTGTTGCTAGGCAACCACAACAGTATTTTCCAGCCTTCAAGCTTTGGTTTCTGTCAGTAAACAGCATGGCGAGGGGCAGGGCCTTTCCAGAGCCGTTTTGGCCTTTGAAGGAGGACTTATTAGGGCCATGCCCAGCAGCAACCACTTGCTACCACCTGACTTGCATGACTCACGCAGGCCTAGTTGCTTGCTACTGTTCAACAGCAGCCACTGCACAAAACCTAATGATTTGTGGTGGCTAGAATTTCAGACTAGGATCTGGGAGGCCCAGGTTCAAATCCCCACTCTACTGTGGAAACTCACTGGGTGACCTTGGGACAGTCACATTTCCCCATCATAACCTACCTCACAGGATTGTTGTGATGCTAAAATGAAGGAGAGGAGAATGATGTAAGCTACTTTGGATCTCCATTGTGGAGAAAGGCATATGGATGAAATAATACATATAGAGGAAGATGGGGGATGATAAAAGGTAGGTTGATGGGTTGGTTAAAAAGAAGGAAGCAGGTAAAGGTGGGGATATGGGGGTTGCCTTGAGTAAGGAAAGAGGAAATAGCGTGGGTAAGGAGATACAGGGAGCAATGAGGTGCCACCCACAAGCCCTTCCATGTTCTCCACTGTGCAGCTGGGTCCAGCCCAGCACCATGCAACTGGGCCAGAGTTTTCCTGGGTAGAGGCTGCCAGGGGGAGGGAAGGAGGGAAAACTAGATGGGGGCAGATAAAAGTAGGATGGCTGGTGGCTATGAAGGAGAGAAGGAAACAGGAAAACAGGAGAGGCTGTGGGGGCTTTCAGGGAAGGGAAAGAGGAAATAGTAAGGAAGGAGAAAACATGATGCCTCTTGGAAATCCTTGTGGGTCCCTTGACTTGTCATTCACTAATGTTGTGGGTTGTCTCATAAAAATCTTAATTGTTTACATTATAAGTGATTAAAATCTTGTCCTAAAAACATTTAACTGATTCCAAAATAGAAACAAAATTCTTTGGAGTTATTTTTTAGTGCTTTCTCAAATATTCCCAGTTTTTCCATTGGGAAAAAAATCCTGCGGGAAAAGGAGAAGAGGAAAGAGGGTCATCCCCCCTTCCATATTTTGCCTTTTCTTTTTGGACTGCCAAATCTCTGATACGCTTCTAGTGCTGTTCGGATTGTATGCGATTCTTTCTGTCTTTAAAACATACTTTCTTTTGTTTACTACAAAATGTGTGTTTTCTATTCTCAACTCATATTTTCCTACCTCTCAGTTGGCAAAAATGTGTGCGAAAGTATCACAGGGTGCAGCAGTTTGCAGAGTGTTGTCTCTCTCTCTGTCTTATTGGCTAAATCTACGATTTCGCTCATAGAAAACCAAGCACTTCTATTTTTAAATCCCTTCTACATATACATATTTCAAACTGCATTATTTTAGATGCTAAGTTATAGACGATTTGCTTTATGTTATCAAAACAGTAAAAGAAGTTTAGGTTTGATAAGAAGATTAACTATTAGATATATTTCTGTCCAAGAAAATTCCATTATTTTTCCAAAATAACTAGGGGGAAACTCTCCCCCCGCCGCCCATGGCTTCATCTGATACTTGTGGCCTCTGAGGGAGCAAACTCTGGCTAGACTTCTGTGCTATTTCAAATTTTCCAGAAATTTTACGTCTCTGCTGACAAGCAGGGGACGAAGCCGACTGCCATATCTTGTTGGTCTCTAATGGCAAGATTCTTTTGAGCTCCCAAGGCAAAGAACTGTTGCCAGACCTTTCCTTTGTGACTGCTCTTTTATTACACGCGGATATTGCTTGCAGTTCAGGATCTATAGAAAGACTGGATATTATGGATGAAAAATAGATTCATTGGAATGTTTCCATGAAGCGTAACTTTCTAGCATCTCCCCCCCTCCCATTCCAGCATGTTCCCTGGAATGCTGCACTTCATGGGCAGAAACCTTTCTATCCATGGAAACACTCCATCTATGTTTAGGGCTAACCTAGAACCAATAGCATGATATCATGTGCCCCATAATATTTGATAGCTGCTGTCATGTGCTGTAGTAGGTAAGAATGGCGGACTCTAATCTGGAGAGCCGGGTTTGATTCCCCACTCCTCCACATGAAGCCTGCTGGGTGACCTTGGGCCAGTCACAGTTCTCTCAGAACTCTCTCAGCCCCACCTTCCTCACAAGGTGCCTGTTGTGGGGAGACGAAGGGAAAGGCGATTGTAAGCTCCTTTGAGACTCCTTAGGATAGAGAAAACCAGGGTACAGAAAACCAACTCTTCTTCATGTGGAGACAAGCATCCAAGGCTTTGACCAGAGAGACTCATGTTCAAACCCTTGAATAGCTATAAAGTTCACTGGGTGACTTTTAAGGCAGTCATTCTCTCCCATCCTAGGCTAGCCCACCCCACAAGGTAGTCGTAACAATAACGCTTAGGCTTCCTGATTTTAATTTAAACCCAATGATATATGTTTATACATGGTATAGTGGTGAGAGTGTTAGGCTAGGATCTGGGACAACAAGGCTCAAATCTCCACAACACCTTTCCAGAATTAAGACGCAAAAAGAGAAGCAAAAGGGGGGGGGGCTGCTGCAACCAAACAACAGTCACACCCTACAACAGTGGAAAGTGAAGCATAGTCACATTTTCCCAGCAACAAAATAATGCCGTTTCCATGCAATAAAAGCCCTGTCAGGAAGATCCACATGGGTAACAACGATAGGATTACTGGTCTTGAAAATGATCATCTGGGAAGACCCTCCAAGGGATGGCACCCTTAGCATTAGGTTTGTCAACTCCAGCTCAGGAAATCTCCGGAGATTTGGGGGGGGAGCCTGGGGAGGGGAAGGTTCGCAGCAGCAGTGTGAGGCCATAGAATCCTCCCTCCAGAGCTGCCATTTCCTCTAGAGCAGGGCTCTTTTGTAGCAGGGACTCCTTTGCATATTAGGCGACACACCCCTAATGTAGCCAATCCTCCGAGAGCTTACAGTAGCCCCTGTAAGAAGAGCTCTGTAAGCTCTTGGAGGATTGGCTACATTAGGGGGTGTCGCCTAATATGCAAAGGAGTTCCTGCTACAAAAAGAGCCCTGCTCTAGAGGAACTGACCCTGGAGAGCTGCTGCCAGTCTGAGTAGACAATACTGACTTTGTATGGACCAAGGGTCTGATTCTGTGTAAGGCAGTTTCACATGTGTTCATCTCTGTCATCTGGAGCTCTCTCTTATAATTCTGGGAGATGCCCATACCCCACCTGGAGGCTGGCAACCCTACCTAGCTTGTAATGGTAGTCCAGAGTTTCCCACGCTGTGGGTCCTAACCCAGAAGTGGGGCACGAAGCCTATGAACATGAATATGGTTCCCAGGGGGTTACAATTTTAATGATTTGTGAATGCTGATTTTTTTCCCCCAAGTGGGTCCCTCATCCTAGTAAATGTTGACTTGTGGGTCGTCGTACCAAAAAGGTTGGGGACCATGGCTGTAGGCAATGCAAGATGCAGTCTTGACTAGAGTGTGCTCCGCCTCCCTTATTACTATTATTAATAATAAGAGAGTGGTTAAAATGTGAAATTTGCTGTTAGATGGTGTAGTGATAGCCACAGGAATAAATAGCTTTAAAAGGGGATTGGATAGATTCCTGGTGGAGAAGTCTGTGAATGGCCCCCAGCCATGGTGACGGAGGGGAACCTCCACATTCAGAGGCACTTAATCCTCTGAATCCCAGAACCAGGAAGCAACATCAAGGAAAGGCTTTGGCCTCTATGCCCTGGTGTTGGCCCTCCAGAGGAACTGGTTGGCCACTGTGTGAGACAGGATGCTGGACTAGATGGACCATTGGTCTGATCCAGCAGGGCTCTTCTTACATTCTTATGTACACTGTGTTTTATGGGGAAAATAAGCCAAACACCTCTTGCCCTGAGCCTGGAACCTGTGCCAAAAGCCCAAGCAGCCACTGCTGTCAGCAAGAGCCTTCCTTCTTTTCAGATTTGTGGGTGCTTCATGATAGTTATGAAAACTATCTTTTTCAGCCTATGTTATGATTGCCATTATATATATATATTTTCTCATTTCGTGGTGTTGCAGACTCAGCACTTGAGAGCCCCTGCAAGCCTCTAGACTTGAACCTGGATCCTCTTGGCAAGCGACCAGCTTGGTTTTATCACCACCATAATGTTTATGAGTCCTGATAGGTGAACTCCACAGTCACAGAGTTCAGGGGAACTTGAAAACCTTTGGGTGCTTTGTTACCTTTGCTTCTCACTGAGTGCCTTCACCTTCTCTTCCAGTGCCGTGATTCCTTTCTTCTTTTTCCAGGTTGACTCCAAAGGCCTCCTCCCAGCTCTCGTATAGTGTTAGAGCTTCTCAAGAGTTGGGATTCAGTGCTACATTTTCTTTATAGGAGTCATTCCTTTTCCTGTCAAATAGAAGCACAGTGCTTTGACTCTCAGCAGGCCTGTAGCTTCTGAATTAAGAGCCTTCATTTCTGGAGCAGATTTCCCTTTCTCATCCCTTGTCAGCTTTGATAATAGTTCAGTGCAGCTTTGTTGAGCCTCTGAGCACTTTTGGAATTTTGAGAACAGGTAGTGTGGGTACCACAAAATGGCTGCCAGGGGTCGCAGTCACAAAATGGCTGCCATCCATGAGGTGCTGGGGCCGGTCACAAAAAGTTGGCAGGCTCCAAACCAAATGCTTTCTGTGATTTAGCCACTGCCATCACCCATTCCCTTATGGAGATTAGGACCAGTATTCCCTCTAAGCTGTGCACGTCAGCAGCCGCTCATTGATACAGGAAGCCCTGCTCAGCAGCAGTCTGGAGCCGCATAGGATCTTGCACTGCCCATTGCCCATTTTAAGATCATGGCAGTTATATTCGGCTCAGGATGTGAACTGCTCTGCTCAGTAGGGAGGAAAAACAGCAGGAACATTGATTAGGACATAGAAGAGGAAGGACGATGCTGGACATGAGGGTACAGCAGCTTAAAGGAACGGGAGAGCCTTCCTTTGATGAGAAGTAGCTTGTCATAGGATGGTGTGTCATAGAAGATGTAACCCCCCAGTGTTGCATTATTCTATAGGTGAGAGCCAAATGTCAGGGCAAACTAGGGTTGGCAACCAGTGGGAGGGGTGGAGGAGGGGACAGGGGGAGGCACACAAACTGTATGGTAAAAAGCATAGAATTTGATTGACACAAGAGCCAACCAGTCAGCATTGTGCACAGCTCTGCTCAGAGAGAGGGAGGGAGGGGCTTCATGACCAAAGACCTGACAGTTAGAAGGGTCCCTCAGTGGAACAGGCTTCCTCGGGAGGTGGTGGGCTCACCTTCTTCGGAGGTTTTTAAACAGAGGCTAGATGTCCATCTGACAGCAATGCTGATTCTGTGAACTTAGTCAGATCGTGAGAGGGAGGCCGGAAGGGCTGCATCAGTGCTTAGTTGTTCTGACCCTTTCTTACATGCCCAGGGATATGCCGATCACCACTTTGGAGTCAGGAAGCAATTTTCTCCAGGCCAGTTTGGTCAGGGTTCCTGGAGGTTTTTTTGCCATCTTCCGGGCATGGAGGAGGGGTCACTGGGGGTGTATGGGAGGGAGGTAGTTGTGCAGGGGTTGGACGCGATGACCCTGGAGGTCCCTTCTATGATTCTGTGATTCAAGGCAAAAGGCCAGACAATTGACACAATACAAATCCAGCTGCTGCTACTTCTCACCAGATAAATATGTGTACTTTGAACTTAGTTGGGAGGTGGGGGTGGAAAGTGCCATCAAGTTGCAGCCGACTTATGGCAATACTTTCGGGTTTTCAAGGCAAGCGAGGTTCAGAGGTGGTTTCTCATGGCCTGCCCCTGTGTGGCAACCCTGGACTTCCATGGGGGTATCTCATTCAAGTATCAACCAGGGCTGACCCTGTTGAACTTCTGAGATCTGATGAGCTCAGGCTAGCCTGGGCCCTCCGGGTGTCTAACAACTGTGGCTCGATCCAGGTATATAAAAAATCTGGCTAGTGAATTTCCACAGTGGGTTCACTGCTGAAATTATGTACATCCCTATGCACCCTTAGATTTTAATTCCCCAGAAAATTGTCCCATTTCCCCGAGGTGCTGAGAATCCGGTTCCTTCCTCTGCTTTCTGTAGAACACTGTCCTTGGATTAACCTTTGCTCCTCACTGATAATCAGGCTACCACTGATACCAGAGGAAACACAAAAGAGGTTTGTGAACCAGGACTAGTATATTTTTTTTTAAAAAAAAATCTAACCTGGCCCTGCTCCTAATCTTTTAAAAGTAGCCTCACACACAGAAAATAGCAGAAACCTTTCCCACCATTTATCTTCCAGAAAGAAAAATCTGCTATATTTCTGTGTGGCAGCCTTCTGTTAAAGTCACGAAGGAAGGAAGGAAGGAAGGAAGGAAGGAAGGAAGGAAGGAAGGAAGGAAGGAAGGAAGGAAGGAAGGAAGGAAGGAAGGAAAGAAAGAGAGAGAGAGAGAGAGAGAGAGAGAGAGAAAGAAAGAGAGAGAGAGAGAGAGAAAGAAAGAAAGAAAGAAAGAGAAAGAAAGAAAGAAAGAAAGAAAGAAAGAAAGAAAGAAAGAAAGAAAGAAAGAAAGAAAGAAAGAAAGAAAGAAAGAAAGAAAGAAAGAAAGAAAGAAAGAAAGAAAAGAAAACCCTAGTCTGGTCTGATACTGCTTTCCTCCCCCCTCAGGGCCCTCAAAATGAGGAGAAAAGAGGACTGTCCTTGAAAATGGTTCAGAAAATTAATCTGGACCAGAACTAACAGCCCGGGAGCAGTTTGCCACGCATGCCTATTCTTAATGGTGTAGGAGAGTGGTTGCTCTAGAAAGATCTTAAATTTTGCTTTTTAAAAATGGATTTTTTATCTTTGTCTATTTAATACAGTGAATGTAGTCACTAATTTCTTGTGTGTGGCTGAGCCCAGTCCAAGACGCAGCTTCTGATCTTTAAAATCTGAAAGAATATCAGCCTGATCATATTCCCTCCACAAGCAACAATGCTAGGCGATGATGGCTGAACCTGTGAGAGGGGTTAGGATTCTTGTGAGAATTTGGGGCTCTCTGAGGCACATGTGGCTTGCCACTCTGGTTTTAGAGAGGCTTGGGGAGAGAGAGCCTTAACTACTGGGTGAGGGCAGACATTGCAGGGAGGCAGAAGCAAGACAGGACAGCAGAGAGATTGCCGCCCCCCCCCCGATCTGTCATCAAAGATGACTGCCTCGCCTTGCTTCCTGTATAAGCTGACCTTGTCAACGATTCATGAGGTTCAGGCACTGGAGAAGGAAAAAGGGAACATCAGATGTTAAGAACAGGGCCTTTTCAGTGGTGGCTCCTGTAGTAAGATTGAGAACCTCCAGGTGGGACCTGGTGTTCCCATGGAATTACAGCTGATCTCCAGACAGAAAATGACAGCTTCAGAGGGGAGGACTCTGGGGCATCACATCCCTGCTAAGCTCCCTCCACAAACTCCTCTTCCCCCACAAATCTCCATGAATTTCTCGGCTTGGACCTGGCTACCCTATAATCTGTAGTGCTGCAGTTTTTTTGACTGTTGCTAAAAATCGATCTGTTCCTTCAGCCCCTTTGTGGTATTTCAGGAGGTATTTTGTCAGCCTGAGAAAAGGGACGCTCAGGGTCTGGCCGGCTCAGGCAGTGATGTTGGTCACTTCCCATGCTATTAGAATCATAGAGTTGGAAGGGACTGTCAGGGTCATCTAGACCAACCCCCTGCACAATGCAGGAAATTCACAAATACCTCCCCCACACACACCCCAGTGACCCCTGTTCCATGCCCGGAAAATGACAAAAAACCTCCAGGATCTCTGGCCAAACTGGCCTGGAGAAAAATTGCTTCCCGACCCCAAAGTGGCAACCAGCTTTTCCCTGGGCATATAAGAAAGGGCCCTGGGAACTAAGCACTGAACAATTGATAGTTGGGAATGAGCCCAACCCCTGCAGTGCATCAGAGCCCTCCCCACTGTGCCCTCCCTCCCAGTAGTCACTCGGGTGGCTTAGCTGGAAAATCAGACCTGGGCAAAAAGAAAGCCTGGATGTGTCTGTAACGTGTAACTTGACCGATGCTGTCTCTAAAAGCATGCACAGAAAGGGTGGAACAAATGGATTGATTGTGAATCCAACAAAGGGTGTTTGGGGTAATCGGTTTGCCTCAAGGGGGATTTGTGCACACACAAAATATGCGGGCTGCACAGGAGCGAGGCATCTGCCCCTGAACGAATGCCTTTGGCCTAGAAGTTATTGGCCTAGAAGTTATTTGCACATGTTCGTCTCTTTTGCCTCAGTCTTCCCTCTTTGGTTCTTTGCCACATAATAAAATTTAAGGCAAAAGGTTTGTCTCTTTTGAGGCTGACGTTACTCTGCAGAGCACCATTCACTTCTGATGCTCCACCAATTTTAATTGTCCCTACTAGAACTGCGAGTTTAAATTATTTTAACGTGGTAGATCAGTCAACTGACTCTCGGGTTGATTAAGCATGGGAGCCAATATGTATTTGTAAAGCCAAATTTTAAGTCTCGATGCTGAGAATGAGATACTTTGCTTGTTAATTTTGTTTGTTTGTTTTGGCACTAGTGTGCTATTGTAATAGGGAATGCAAAAAGACATATTGAAGATTTTTGTTTTCTTCCCAATGGTCAGTGGTAGTCTTTTGTCTATTCAGTTGTAGAAGATCTTCCCGGGGCCCTTCAATACCTCAGGAAGGCACCTACCCTGAAGTTTTAGTGAGACACAAACTTGTTCCATTGCATAATCTATCTGTAAAAGGCATCTGTAAAAGGGCCTGGCGTGATCTGGTCCATGGGGTCGCGAAGAGTCGGACTCGACTGTGCGACTGAACAACAACAAAAGGCATCTGAATAAGAAATAAGAAAAGATATTTAAGCACCTGGTAGCTCTTCATTATGACACTTTTCCCAGGTGCTTTAAAGGAAATGAGACTGTTGCTTGCAAGAAGAAGAAAAAAATGATGGTACTATGTAATCGTGAACAAAAAGTTTTATTTCTGGCCCAAAACATTTGTAGGGAGACAATAATCCAGTTCCATCTGCATTATGTATAGAATAGAAAGATATTTTTAAAAAAGATCCATTTATCTTGAGAATATCCATGGGTGTCATTAATCAATATAATATATACTGGGGGGGCAGAAACCTAGAAGGGTGGAAGAATAAGTATTGCTGGAGTGGGAGTCATACCGGTTCAGGGAGAAATCTGTTTTAAGAAACTGGAATAACGGAAGGCATTCCAATGCACAAAACCAATGATGTTGTAAACACTTTCAAACACAGGCGGTGGAAAAACGTTCCAAGCACATGATATGTTTGGAAGACCCCAAGACAGATCTCCGACTAATATTTATGACAAACGGTATCAGCATGCTTATCAAAGATTATCCAAACTTTCTTGGGAGGTTTCTTTATAGTCTCACTGGAAAAACAATCTCCCCTTCCTTCTTTAGCCTCCGCATGAACACTTAACGCAGCATTCCTTAAGAAAGCTACAAAAAGAACAGTTTGAGGAATGCAAAAATAGTACAGTCACAAAAAAAGGAGAGAGACTGGGGGCTGAGGCTGGGGGGCGGGATTTGACTCTATAGAGCCTTTTTCTTTACATTATTTGGATTCCCCCAAAACAATCACTACAGTAACATTTCCAGCCCAGTTCGGGACGTGTGCTGCTAAAAACTACAGAGAACTCGTTTGGACTGGATCAGCCCTGTTTATCCCAAGAATGTGTTTATTTCGCTGTTCGAAGTTTTCAGGCCCCAGTATTATTCACAGTATTTTGAAATATATAGCAAGAAAAGCAAGAAAGTATCTTGAGAAATAAACAGCAAACAAAGGATAGGCAGCAAGGCTCGATGGTGAGCATTCGTAACTTTTGTAAGTGATGATTAGAGATTTATGTTCCCAGCTGCAAATGAACTACTGCCTTTATGCAAGTGGCACACAAGGGACATGTAGAAAAAAAAATCAGAAAACCACGCGACCAGACTGTAGCAATCCTGATAATCGTGAGTAGAGTAACAGAGATTGCCCTTTTAATTACGTGTTGGTCTCCAGTAGATTTGAGTCCAGAAGCACCTTAGTGATCAACAAAATTTGGGGGGTTATATTTGCTTCTGAGAGTCAAAGTTCCCTACATCAGGTGTTATAAGATATCAGGGTATCTGACAAAGGGAGCTTTGGCTTGTAAAAGTTTATACCCTAGGGCTACCGGATGTCCTCTTTTTAGAGAACATGTCCACTTTTTTGGTGTCCATTCTCATTTGGGCTCTTTTTTTAAAAAAAAACTGATGGAAATGTCCTCTTTTGAGGTTGGGAGGCTGAGCCTCCCCCAGTGGAGGCAAGCTTCAGTTTAAATAGCCAGGGATATTTGTCATACTGATCAGTTGTTTGGAGTAGTCAGTCGGGAAATATGTCCTCTTATTTGCTTTTCAAAATATGGTTGCCCTGTTATCCCTCCCAAATCTTGTTGGTCTGTTTTCAATAGAACGCCGTAATATGACCTGCCTTGAGCTGATTTTCAGCAAGGCGGGATATAAATGGAAAATAATAAATAATAATAATAAATGTGACTATTAACAAGGTGCATCTAGCTTCTTCCACTGGTTCATTACTTATTTATTAACTCCATTTTTACTAACCCCCTTCCTTCCAGGAATTCATGGACCTCTTTCTCCACCACATTATCCTCACAACAGTCCTATGAGATGCTGGTTTTCCTAAGTGGTCTATAGCAACTCACCGGTGTTCCCTCTAAGCTGACTTAGCGTGAGCTAGCTCACAGCTTTTTAGCCTCCGGCTCACACATTTTTGTCTTAGCTCAGGAAGGATGGCTCCAGAGCAAGCTAATTTATGCAGTAGCCAAATCGCTTGCTCACAACTTTAATGCCAGTAGCACGCAAAGCAGAATTTTCGCTCACAAGACTCCACAGCTTAGAGGGAACATTGCAACTCACATGGGCACCAAAAGATGATATTTGTTCAGGCTGAGGACCGAAGCCAGAAACTACAGTTAAACAGAAGCCTGGAGGAATGGTGGCAGCTGACTTATGGCGATGGGGTTTTCAAGGCAAGAGATGAACACAGAGAGAAGAAGAAGAGATTGTGCCCCATCCTTCACTACCCAAAGGAGTCTCAGAGTGGCTTACAATCCCCTTCCCTTCCCCTCCCCTCCCCGCAGCAGACCCCCTATGTGGTAGGTGGGGCTAAGAGAGCTCTTTTGAGAACTGCTCATGAGAGAACAGCTCTGAGAGAACTTGTAAGTGACCCAAGGTCACACCAGCAGCTGCATGTGAAGGACTGGGGAATCAAACCCGGTTCTCCCAAATTAGAGTCTGCGCTCTTAACCACTACACCAAACTGGCTCTTGGTTTGCCATTGCTTGCATCTAAGTAGCAACCCTGGACCTTCCTTGGTAGTCTCCCATCCAAGTAGTAACCAGGGCCAACCCTGCTTAGCAGCTGAGATCTGATGAGATTAAGTTAGCCTGGGCCATCCAAATCAGGGCAGCAACCGTAGAGGCTTACCTAATTTCACTGCCCCTGAACAGGGACCCTCTACCCACCTGGAGCAGAAGCAAGTCCAGAGGGATCAAGCAGATGGTCCGCACTGCCTGCAAGCTGCCCTTGTGGGGCACCTGGGGCATCTGAACTGTCGCCACAGTCCCTGGCTTAGTGCCTTACAGCTCTGCAAACTGAAGTCCCCTTGATCTCACTAGGACCTCGGCAGGCGTAACCTGGATTGCACCCCACATCGGAGGTCTTAACATCTGCATTAAGTCACAGCTTATTGTAAATATTATGTTGAAAGGAAAACAGGAAGCCTCCGAGTGACATTTTGACAAATCCTTGCAGATACATCTTTGCAAACATTTGTCTTGTTTGACCTGAGAGCTGATAAGTTTTGCAAACTTCAAAGTTTGCCGTCAATCTTCAGCCTGCCAAGGAACTGCCAGCCAGCCCAGTTCTAGCAAAGCTTGCCTTAGTGTCTCCTGTCTGCGTTTGTTCTCTTGGTTCCTCGCTAGCACTTAGGAAGAACGCTGACGGGGAAGAAAGCCTACTGAAAGAGTTTAGATCAGAGAGGCAAAGAGAGAGCATTAGCAGGTCTGGGCTGTTTAATAGCAATATTTAGACAGAAAGAGGAAAGTGTGCTCTTGAAACACTTTTTAATTAGTTCCCTGAACGGCTGGCTAAAGATACGGCTAAGATTGGTTTGAAAGCAGAGTTTTAAAAAGATTTATCCAGATGACCCAAACTGCCGGGATTATACATACACCAACTACTAACCATCATTGCTGCTCTCTATAAACACAGCCGTTAAGTCAGCGTGTTTTTTCTAAAAAAGAAATCACTTATGTTTTAAATCTTTTTGAGAGCTAGCCAAAGCAAACGGACCTTACAAGCTGCATCCCCCCCCTCCCCAAGATCCAAAACAAGCTCAGATATCCCCCTCCCCATTATACCCCTTGCCTAGAATGATTTTTACCTGCTTTCAATCAGGAGAAGGTAGTACATTTGTATCAGTTGCAGGGACCTTGCCTATACGAATTGGCCATCTGCAATTAATTCGCACTGTATAAATAGTTTGAAGACTGAATAGTTTGCATTCCGAATGGAACAGTCTATTTTTAGCATCTGGAGGGAGCCTGTTCTGTGCTCTCTGCAGACGCAGGGACATTCTTTCAATTGGGGGGGGGATAATTAACTCAAAAGAAATAGTAATTGGAGAAGGGAACAGGAAGAGAAATCTTAGAACAACCTCAACATCCTACAAGAAAGGCAGAACTGGCAGCTGGGCTAGAAAGAACAATTTACCGTTTTTTTGTCATGTTTTGCTGTGCCTATTGATTATGGGGAATGTTTTCATGGAAGAGGTGTGGCGAAATACTGGCTAACAGATTACTGGGCATACCGTGAGGATTACTTGAGAGTCATTATCTGGAAAACTTTGTGATAACAAAGAAAAAGAGGCGAGGCTATGCAAATATTTGACAGAATTATATTTCCGGCAATGGACTGCATGAGAGACAAAGGAGTTTTGCTTACCTGGGCGGGGAGGAGGGCACCTTTAGGGATGACTGGCAGAGCTATTGTCCCTCTTATATTTCAGGTAGATTCAGGAATTCCCTGGCTGTGCATATTCAATGACTATAGTCATAAACAAGTAGGCCTGCATGCCAAAGGAACAAAGCCCTTGGACTGACACGGGGCTGGGCTGTGATAGCATTGCTACTGTTATATTTCCCCTGTAAAATATTTTAGAAATAACCACCATAAAAACTCTTCTCCTTTTTTGCAACATAATTTTGGCTGCAACTTAAGAGCAGGCCTCTGGACTTCCCGGTGAATCTTGCTCTTCCTCCTGCCGCTCCCTGAAATCATTTTGCCCAGCTCAGATCTTCAGTTGCTTAAATGTATATTTACAGCCTGTCCTCTTTAAGACAGCCCCGCGTTTCTGTTTTGTATTCTCTGAACGATGAGGAGGTATGATTGCAAATGCCGTTTCCATTCCACTCGTCTATGGGCAAAAACAAAACTATGCTTGCACTTTTTATAGCAATAAATCCCTAATTAGCGGATGCTAATTGCTTAATTCGGTGTTGGCCAGTTCTCAGGATTTTATTGGGTGGTCTGCAGTTATCTGGACACTTTTATTACTTGCATTCCTCAATCGTTCTCTCTTTGAATATCCTGCTCACGTTATCATTGCTAGAAAAGTACGGATTATGACCACCCGCCACCCGTAGCTTTCCCACATATTTGTACTCCCTGGATCATGTGAAGTTTGCATCTCATGAACACTGTACAGTGCCAATCCTAAACAGATATAGGTGGGCACCCGTGTTGGTCTGAAGCGGTAGAACAAATTTGAAGTCCAGTGGCACCTTTAAGACCAACAAAAGTTTATTCAAGGTATGAGCACACGAAAGCCCCTACCTTGAATAAACTTTTGTTGGTCTTAAAGGTGCCACTGAACTCAAAATTTGTTCTAATCCTAAACAGAGTTACACCCGTCTTAGCCCAGTGAGTTCACTGGATGTAGAAAGGTGGAACTTCGCTTAGGATTGCAATGTTGACTATCTAGACCTATAGCCTGATCTATCCCAAAGGCTTGGGAAAGGGAAGAAAAGGAAAGAGGCATGTTTGAAAGTAGAGAATGAGATAGAATAAAATAGCATAAGACCCACTGGATATTCTGTACTCTCCCACAACTTAACCCTGATCCCCAAAGACCAGTCCAGACAGGTTGGTCTTAACCAGGGCTTTTTTTCTGGGGGGAATGCACTGGAATGGAGTTCCGGAACCTCTTCGACAAAATTCTTCTAAAAATGTTTAAAAGTTCATGACTTTTCAGTATACAGATTGAAAACTTCATTCCCCTCTTGAGAGTTCCAGCACTTCATTAAAAGAAAAAAAGCCCTGGTCTTAACAATGTTTCCCAAAGATTTTCAGACTTGGACTTTAGCAAGTCTGCCATGGAAGGGTATCCCATGAGGGGCACACACAGAGAACTTAATACCTTCATTGTCTGAACTTGGTGCTCAGATAATATGATGAAGAGAGTTGGAAGTAAAATATAAGGGCACTGTTGCAGAGGGGCCAGGAGAGCAAAGCCTGTGGTTAGCCTGAGTTCAAATCCCCTGACAACAATAAAGGTTTCAGGAAAGTGGTCCTTGGAGTGTCACGGTAAAAGACAAATGGAACCAATTTAGCTGCAAGGGAAGGCATCCTTTCAACAATTGCTAGCCAATCTCACCGGGAGGCAGATTCTTTCTTGGCTTCGTATATGGCAAGCCAGGCAGCTGGTTCCACATGCATTTTCATCCTCTGGTGATGACAACTATTTTTTTTCTTCAAAAAAAGGATTTTATTTATGAACTAGAAAATGAACAAAACCAGAAAAATAACATTTTACATTGTCGATAATGTCATTAAGCAGTAACACAGGACATGTAACAAACAACAGTATAATAGTAGTCAACATTAAAAGCACCATAGCAACATAAGGTTTAATAATCAAATTTTTATATTTGCATTGCTTAAGGTAAATGCGAAAATGTAGGGTGGTTACTTTCACCTAATAGAAGGGTGTCTCCGGTCTTTGAAGGAATTACAGTAGTAGAACATCTGTTGGGGATGAAAAGTTAAACAATGAATCATTTCTAGCAATATAATCTATAAGTGGAAACCATATTTCTATAAGGGAGAAGTGTAGTGTTGTAGAATTGTCTTGTTTCGGTGATGACAACTTCAGTGGGCCCCCAGGTTTTTGTGAAAAGGCCACCAGATCCAACATGAAATTAGGGTTGCCAACCTCCAGTCAGTTCTCCTGGAGAAAATGGCTGCTTTGAAAGGCAGACTCTGCAGCAGGGGTCCCCAGCCTTTTTGAGACTGTGGGCATCTTTGGAATTCTTACACAGCAGGGTGGGCACAGCTACAAAACAGCTGTTGCAGGAGGTGGAGCCAGCCATAAAATGACTGATGCAGCTTATCTGCAGTCACACAGTGAAGATCCTTGTGGGGGCTGAAGCAATATTTTAAAAAATCTGCACAGCCAATCAAATCTATAGTGGCCAGTCAGAAGCATTGCTGGGCAAAAGACCTACCTGGCCCTGGCCACTTTTGAAAAATATTTAGCGGGCACCAGAAAAGGTGTGGATGGGCATCACAGTGCCTGTGTGCACCATGGGAGGGCTTCTAGTGTCCTGGCCCCACTGCTGGACCTCCTGATGGCACCTGGTATTTTTGGCCACTGTGTGACACAGAATGTTGGACTGGATGGGCCATTGGCCTGATTCAACATTGGCTTCTCTTATGTTCTTATGTGGAGGACCCCTGCTGTATGGCATTATACCCTCGCTTCCCAACTCCCACCCTCCCAAGCCTCCAACCCCAAATCCCCAGGAGTTTCCCAACCCGGAATTAGCAAGCCTACATAAAACAGAATTAAAACACAAGTGGAATTCAGCTGACAATATGCTTCTTTTTTGGGTGGTGTGAGGAGTATTGGGGGCCTGATTTTGCTGATTGCACAAAAAACTCTATTTTAAGAACATAAGAACATAAGAGAAGCCAATGTTGAATCAGGCCAATGGCCCATCTAGTCCAACACTCTGTCACACAGCGGCCAAAATATACCAGGTGCCATCCGGAGGTCCAGCAGTGGGGCCAGGGCACCAGAAGCCCTCCCACTGCTGCCCCCTCCAGCACCAAGAATAGAGTGCCATCACCTGCCCCAGACTGAGAGTTCCCATCCATACCCTGTGGCTAATAGCCACTGGTGGACTTCTGCTCCATATGTTTATCTAATTTCCTCTTGAAACTGTCCATGCTTGCAGCTGCCACGACCTCCTGTGGCAGTGAATTCCATATGTTAATCACTCTTTGGGTGAAGAAGTATTTCCTTTTATCTGTTTTAACCCGACTGCTCAGCAATTTCATAGAGTGCCCACGAGTTCTTGTATTGTGAGAAAGGGAGAAAAGTACTTCTTTCTCAACCTGCTCAATCCCGTGCATAATCTTATAAACCTCGATCATGTCACCCCTCAGCCGTCGTTTCTCCAAGCTAAAGAGCCCCAAGCATTTTAACCTTTCTTCATAGGGAAGGTGTTCCAACCCTTTTATCATTCTAGTTGCCCTTCTCTGGGAATCGGTTTTAAACCTGGGAATTTTAAACCTGGGAATCGGTTCCGATATGCAGGGAATTGAAGGGTTTGGAGACAAGCATCCGTGTGGATGGAAGGAATGAAAACAGATGGTCCTTCCAAAGCACAAGGTAATCATTGTCAAGGGCAGTAAGTTATGAAAGGATTACAAAAAGTACAGACCTGTCCAGGCCGCTCAGCAGTAGCCGAATGTGCTTTTATGTTAATGCACCAAGATTGGGTTGCTTGAAAGTTCACAATAAGCTTTAGACTGGAATAGCAACAGATTAAACAAAAATAATATTGATATTGAAAGGCTAATTAAAACGGATGTTAGATCCAACTAGTTAGTGAACTGGAATGTGTGTGTGCCTATGCTAAAATGCTGTGTTCTGTGTTCTCTGTTTGCCAAAATTAGTACTTCTATGGAATTTATATATTTTCATTGGCTATTTTTGGCCCTTTTTAAAAAAGTACAAATAAATAAGGACTGTGGGATTTTGAAGCTGGTAGAAATCACGGAAGTTCGGCCACACATTCTCGTTCCTTGGGTAGATTTAATTTTTTCCCCGTTGTGACAGAAAAGTGGGTTTCATTCTCAGCGTATGACAAAATACGATAATCAGCATGATAGATCCAGAAACAACTTTGCTGCTAGGCTACCCTTCAGGGCTGAGGATTGGTGAATGTTTCTTCGTATCAAACTACGCACTGCCATCTGAATTGTTATTTAAATGGTTGTAGATTGGATTTTCATGATTAATTTATTTGTTTTAATATTGTTGTTTGTACCTGTTGTTACCCCCTCCCCGAGCCCTGCTGTGCAGGGGAAAGAGTGCTATAAGCTGAAGAGGATAGATAGAAAGACAGACAGACGGACAGATAGATAAGACAGGGCTAGGCAGAGTACTTATGTGGCAGGCTCCTTTGTGTTGCTGTGTTTCCCACATGACTTGAAGTGGAACCCCCTTCTCAATGTGGCCTCCTTTCAGGCCTCCTCTAAGGCCTCCCAAAGGCAGCAAGAGTCACCTCAAAATAAGCATGTAGAAATCCTTGAACGTGGCCATATGTAGGGGGGCTAACAGCCTGAACGAAAAGTGCCTTGTCCCTTTTGACAGCATATTATTGTTGTTGTTCTTCTTCTTCTTACGTAATTCTGCAGGGCCTGTAAGGCAGAGATGTTCCGCCAGGCTTTTGGTTGAGGACAGCAACAGTTTTCCATCATAGCTGGCACCCTCTTTTCTTTCATTCTGCCCACTTCGGCCTCCTCCTTAACCTGTCCACTAGACAGAAGAACAGCCCAGAGTAGGTTTTGGATTAAACTATGGACCCCATCCGGAGGTTATTAAATAAGAATAGTTGATTGTTGATTGTTGATTTTAATCTGTAATTTTATACTGTTTTTATCTGTTGTAAATCTCCCAGAGTCTTGTGTACTTAGGGATTGGGCGATTCAGAAATTTAATGAATGAATGAATAAATAAATAAATAATTTACCAGGGGATGCTGTTGACCTCCATGCCAAGAAAAGCTTAACCTGCCCACTTCAATACATTAAGCCTCTATTAAAGGGATGACCCCTTTTCCCTCTCTAGGTTGGTGGCAGCCCTAAATGCTGTCTGCTTCTTCTGAGTGGAAGGACAACAGAGGAGAAATGGCTACCATGATGCACCATGGTGCCATTTAGAAGTGCCATTCAGTGGTCTGTGGGAAAGAGGGTGGTGTGTTGGCAGGATCTCCTCGCTCTCGGGGGCTCATAGCACAGTCCTAAACAGAGTGACACCTTTCCAGATCAGTTGAACTCAATGGACTTAAAAAGGTGTGAGTTTGTTTGGGATCACACTGTCAATCCCTTGCTTTCTGTTGATATCTCATGCTATCTTCTGTTGAAGGCAGCAATATAAGCGGAGAAGGAGGGGCTGTGGCTCCATGCTAAGAGCATCTGCTGTGTATGCGGGAGGTCCCAAGTTCAATCCCTGGCATCTCCAGTTAAAAAAGGATATGACAGTAGGTGATTGGCCTGAAAAACCGTTGCCAGTCTGAGCAGACAATACTCATTTTGATAGACCAAGGCTCTGATTCACTATAAAGCAGCTTCATGTATGTGTGTTTCATGTGAATGATGGTTTATGCCCTCCTTCTTGGTGTCTACACAGATCTCCACACATCTGCTCAACAGTTTGCCCAGTTTAGTTGGACATGTTTGACCAAACCACTGACAAAGGATATGGGGGGGCGGTGGATGAGAATGAATAGTTCTAATGATATGAAAATTATTTGAGTTTCCCCCCTCAACACACACATGTATATATTTTCTATAGGTATTAAATCATTGGTTCAGTTTAGATTTCCATTTTGACGGCTAGTAATTCCCTCCCTTTACAAATTAAAACAATAAAATCTGTTTCAGATGTTTGCTGCTATAATATTGACACAAATTGCAAATGTCTATAATTTGGTGAGTGTTGACCATCCCAGACTATTGACAGTTATCCGAGATATATCAGATGTACACTGGTGGATTAGGTCAACTTCAGTGCATGGATATACACGAAAATGGCATCAGATTGTCAAAGTTCAGCCCTACTATAAAACTTGCCGACCCTAACATATACTTGTGGATAGATTCAGAGGGGCAGCCATGTTGGCCTGAAGCAGCAGAACAAAGTTTGAGTCCAGTGGCACCTTTAAGACCATCAAAGTTTTATCCAAGATACAAACTTTCGTGTGCAGACACACTTCTTCAGATAGATAGAAATGGAAGTTACCAGTTACCCTCTACCTATATGTATGGACTGCTAACTTCCATTTCAATATATTTGAAGAAGTGTGCATGCACACAACAGCTTATACCTTGAATAAAACTTTATTGGTCTTAAAGGTGCCACAGGACTCAAAGTTCATATATGTGTGGATATAATCCAGTATAATACATATAATGCTGAAAGAACTTCTGAGAGAAATATCCTGTCTAATTCTGGCAAACACAGTTATTCTAGTGAAAATTTCCTTAACAGACATGGGGCTGGGCTGCTCCTAAAATAACACTTGAGCATCAATTTTGCTAACTCCAGCACTGGACTTAATGCCAGATCCTCATCTGGGATATATCAGTCCTACTCCCCCTGCCTATTTTATTTTGACAAAAGGCATTTCAGATGTAAAAACAGCTGCATCGTTTTCCTCTAAGCCAGTGATCACCACTCTGCAAAACTTTGTTGGTCTTAAAGGTGCCACTGGACTCAAACTTTGTTCTATTGAACAAATTCAGAGTCCAGTGGAACCTTTAAGACCAACAAATGTTTATTCAAGGTATGAGCTTTCACGTGCATGCACACTTTTTCAAATCGTTCTACTGAATTTACGTATGTGCATTTTAAATTTTTCGTTTGAGTTTATTAGCGGACTTTCATCCAATTCGCTTAAAAAGCCATTTAGAATGGTTGCTGTTATAAAGGGAGGTGTTATAAAGGGAGGTGTCAAAAATTATGTTAGAAAAGTGTCTGCTGTGATATTATTTGTCTCTTTCAGAAGCCAGAAGAATTAAAATGTGGAGGGAAAATCTAAGCTGGGGCAAGTCTTTACAGAAGGGACTGGTTTCTGGCAGAAGGCTGCCATGTGATTAGAATAGGGCTGCCATTTCCCTGCTGGGGGCGGGGGCCAGCTGAGAGGCAGCAGGGGAATAAATAGTGGGAAATGAAGGAGAATGTTGGCAGCATCCCCCGACACACTGATGTCACTCCCCATATGCCCAGAAGTGACATAAGCAGATCACCAGGAGACATCGGGGATGCTCTGATGTAGAGTTTTGTCCAAATGCCAGAGCATCCCCCCAGTGATGTGTTGATGTCACTTCCTGTGCACCTGGAAGTGACACGAGAACATTGCTGGTAATGTCATAAGAACATAAGAGAAGCCAATGTTGAATCAGGCCAATGGCCCATCTAGTCCAACACTCTGTCACACAGCGGCCAAAATATACCAGGTGCCATCAGGAGGTCCAGCAGTGGGGCCAGGACACTAGAAGCCCTCCCACTGCTGCCCACTCCATGTCATTATGTCACCAGCGAGTGCCCTCCCCAACAGTAAGACATCCCCCCACACTGGTTACCAAGCAATGTATGGCAACCCTAGAGTAGAAGTCAATAGCTTGTTGGAGTGAGAGGAAGAAATCAGGGATGGCCCCAAAGTGTGCTAGGGTAGTTTGAGAATCAGACTAGGATCTGGAGGGCCCAAGTTTGAATTCCCACTCTGCCGTGAAAGCTTTCAGGGTAACCTTGTGCCTCTCACACACTCTTAGCCTAAGCTACATCACAGGGTTGTTGTGAGGATAAAATGGAGTGGAGGAGAATAAGATAAGCCGCTTGGGTCCCCATTGGGGAGAAAGGTGGGATATAGATGAATAAAGAAAATATTTTGGTGCAGAGTCAAAAATCTTCCTGATTCTGTTGCCAAGTAGTGATGGAACATATTCCCAGAAAAATCTGCACGGGATTGCAGCCTCAAGCTGGCATACTAAGACCAGTTTCCCAGGAGTAAGCCCCACTGAATAAAATGGGATGCTTCTGAGAATACCTGCTTAAGATTGCTCACTATAGTGGCTAACAAAAAATAAATAAAAATCAGTAAAACCAACAAAGCAAAACCAATAAAAGCAAAACACAATAAAAAGCAGTAAAGCATATTGAGTGGGTCTTGTATTGTCAGAAGGCTTTGTGCTCTACAGGAATGGTCATGAGCCATCCTGGCGCTCCTTTTTAGCACTTAAGCCTGGGTCAAAGTCTGTAGTCTTCATTGCCACAGCCCTCAAATGTCTACAAAGATACAGTCATGTTATTCAGCTGCCCAAACAGATAGATATATTTTAAAGCCAGAAATAGCCTCATTACATAAAGATAAAAATAAAATAGTGTTTGAAAGATGGGTACTTAAAAGCAAACATTGTATAAAACTTAGAACCACCTCGGGGGAATTTTCTGAATTTCGTTCTTCTTTACTGCTTATAAATGCAGTGATTTGTAATGGAATCTAAAATGTTGAATGCACAATTGTGCTCCAGATCAAAGAGGAAAATAAAGGCTTAGGGCACAATCCACTGAACCAGGCCCATGGGAATTAATGGGGGCTGTGCAAGAACGTTACAACACTCCCAGATCCCAACTGGCCTTCTCCAGAAGAGCTCTGAAGTGGATTGCAGTGAAAGAGAGAACTGGTTAAGATTTTCTTATCTCCTATTAAGATTTGTTCACAACCATTTCCTGAACACAGAAGCCCAGTTCAGTTTTTACAAGTTTGGTGCTCCCACCTGGAGTAACAGGATGGCAAGCTAACCCACAGTAGCTTTCAATAAGCACGGTCACCATTTTGTGTGAACAGGACATGTGTATTTTCCAGCTTTGGTATCTGTGAAATGTGCATCCTCAAAAATCTGGGTTTCCAATTGTTATGTATCAAAGCTCAAAAAATTTGCCCATTGCCCTGTTCACAAACAATGGTGTCCATGAATTTTGAGAGGATCACATTTATCGTGATATCCCCTTATGCACTTTTTGATCGCCAAAATCATAACAACTGAAAAGGGCTTCCATTCTGTAATGAGCCAGTCACACATCAAAGAATTTTTTAAAAAAAATTTGGCCCCCTGAAGGGGATTTTTATTGCTTTTTCTAAATCTACATACAGAAAAGAAAAAAAAAAGAGTCTACAATACACAGAGAAATAGGGATGGGGAAACTACAGTCTACAGGTGAATGAAAAGAAAACCCTCTAAAAACCCAAGAATCGGTGATCATGCATAGCTTTTTAAAATTTAAACTCTACTTCTTGAATACAAATTGACTTTCGCCAAAAATGATCATCTAGCTAATAAAACATTCCGATATTTCACCAGCAATTACAATTTCATAAAAAGCTGTGCCCTAGAATGAAATAATTTTAAGTACCCCAGAGAACATTCTACTTTTCCCCTCTTTTCCCTCAAAAACTGATAGCCTGTTTGGGGGGCTGCTGCCCCTAACTTAGAGTCCGAGTCCTCATCAGAAGATCCAGTCTCTCCTTCTTCTTCACTCTCCTTGGTGCCATCATGGGTTCCTTCTCCCTCTCCTGGTGGTTGACCATGCTGACACAAAAGTTCAGAAACCTTTTCAACAGAGTCTATCCTTTCTTTGCTATTTGCATATCTAAAGATCAGTCCCTTGGGTACCAACCATCTGTAGGCCACTTTGTGGCTTTGTAAAAATAACGCCAAGTCTCTGTATTTCTTTCTCTTCCTTCTTATCTCAAATGGAACGTCCTTCAATACTTTAATCTCCTTGTCTTTCAACTTCAAGGCAACTCTGTTGGTCGCTTTCAATAGTTGATCTCTCACTTTTCCTCGGAAGAATCTTACTGTAATTTCCCCTGGCAGATTATTCTTTCTGATAAATTCAGAATATGATCTAAAGACCTTATCTATTTCGCTTTGAAGTTCATCCGATGTTGTCTCTGCCAAGGGAGCCAACAAATCACTCACAATCTGTCTCAGATTCTCCCCTCTCTCCTCTTTGATCCCTTGAAGTCTCAATACATAGCTCACCCTTTCCATTTGCAGATGTAAAACACAAGGCTCTTCCAATTCGGCACTTCTTTTCAAGTGCCTGCAGTTTTTTATTCACCTTTTTCGTGCTGGAACCAATCTCTTTAAGCTCCTGCTCCGCTTTTTCAATTTTCTGTGTATTTAACACTGTTTGCGCCTGTTGTGCATCTAGCTTATTATCAATAGCTGTAATTTTCTCCAGCAGAGGGCGAAGCGCCTCCGACAGCAACCTTTGAAGCTCCGCAATTGAGTCCTGTCTAGGCACAGAACTTGAAGGGCTGGAACTTCCTGAAGGAGGCTTAACTTTCGTTAGTTTGTCCTTAGAGTCTTTCGGCAGCGCCATTTTTGAGAATTGTTTACTTTTCGTAAAAGTTTGTCATAGCCTCTGGAAGTTCTTAATCAAAACGGTAAGCTCTCACAGTCTCTTTATTTCAATTCAGTCACTTTTTACTACCGCCCCCCCCCCCGACTTTAAAATCACTTGCAAGCAGTCCTTAGCGGGAGGAGTTTATCCCTCTCCCCTCATTTCCTTTTAGGAGGGCACAATGTTTGCGGGTGATTCTTGCTTATACTCTGACTCACATTTTTAGCGTTCGTGTCTCTGCGTTCATAATCGCTGGATCACCGCATGCTTGCTCCGGTGTGCTGATCTTGTTCCTATTTGGGACGCTCTGCAGTGGGCCCGTCAGAGCTTGGAGGAGCCCCCCTTCTCCGGCTTGTCATGCCGGGGGGGGGGTTCTCTAGCGCCCTATGGCTAGGAGTCCAACCCAAGGACTCCTGGGGTGGCACAGACGATTGTGCCCCCACCCAGCCGCAGGTGCTGGCAGGCTTCTCCTGGAGCCCCAGGAGAAGACGTCTGCCATGGCAATCACCAAGACCAGAAACTCACACATCAAAGAATTTTGAACCACTTTCCACTGACTAGGCTTAAAGCAAATGTAACGTTCTCCATTTCTTGACTCTAGTTTGAGACTGGTGTTGTAGTTCAATGCAGGCAATGAGGATTCTTTTCTATATATATATATGTGTGTGTGTGTGTACCTGGAAGTCATGGCGATCTCTGGTGACTGACCCCTACTGGGGGCCTGGAGGATATTCAGGGCAGTGGCTGAATAAAGCCTGCCCCTGTCTCCCATCCAAGTACTTGCCAGAGTTGAACCTGCTTAGCTTCCAAGATCTGATAAGATCGGGCTTGCCTGGGCTATCCAGGTCAGAGCAGCAATGAAAATTCTTAAAATCAGGTTTTATTCTTCTCTCCCTCTTACATCTCCTGCCCTACTTTCTTCTCCATCTTGGTGTAGTGGTTAAGTGCGCAGACTCTAATCTGGGAGAACCGGGTTTGATTCCCCACTCCTCCACTTACAGCTGCTCCTTCTTCTCCTTCTCCTTCTACTCTGCTTTTTCTCTTCAGTATAGAGGGGCCCAGCAACAGACTCCCTAATGGGACACACGTCTAAACTTCATCAATGAAATAACCTACAAAGCAGCTATGAAAACACTACACACCCCTCTTTGTTAAAATACAGTAAAAAGGAATCGCTACCTATAATCAGAAGGCTTTTTAGGCAGACTTCTTTGTCTTGTGCTTCTTCTAATTAGTGGAATGGCACAAAGACTAGGGGGTGGAATAAATTCTGGTATTCTGTGTTCTTCTTCTTCTGCAGTATCTATCAGGCTTTCTCAGGGCTTTTTTTGTAGAAAAAGCCCAGCAGGAACTCATTAGCATAATAGGCCACACCCAACAGCAGAAACTCATTAGCATATTAGGCCACAACCCTGACAGCGCAGCTCCCTCCCAGGATTGGCTTCCCCAGGTGCCCCACGGGAAGGACGGCAGTTTCTGGATCAGCTTCCCTAGGTGCCCCACAGCTTGTGAGGAGTGGAGGCAGTTTAAACTGCCTTCCCTCCCTGGCTCGGCTTGGCTTCCCCAGGCGCCCCACGGCTTATGAGGTGCCTGGGGAACCCAAGGGGAGGGGAGGCTGTAGGTGTTGCCAACTTGGAAGCCAGCTGGAACTCTGTTCCTGTGCATTCCTGCCCAAAAATAGCCCTGGGCTTTCTAATCCAAAAGAAGAGTCAGCATCCTCTTCATGTGGTGCTTTCTGGACCTGAGATGGTTTTGAGATGTTTCATTTTCTTTCATCCTTGAGAACTGCAGAATCCCCTTGGATGTTTGTGATGTGCAGTGGAGTGGAAGACCTGCAATGTCCCTTTCTGACCCTGCACGGTAGTTTGACACAAACAATATCCCCAGTTTTAAAGTTGTGAGGTCTAGCTGAGAGAGACAGTTTGGTGCAGTGGTTAGGAGTGCAGACTCTAATCTTGGAGAACTGGGTCTGATTCCTCACGCCTCCAAATGCAGCTGCTGGGCTGACCTTGGGTTGGTTGCAAGTTGTTTTGGAGCTGTTCTTTCACAAGCAGTTCTTGAAAGAGCTCTCTCAGACACACCTATTTCACAGGGTGCCTGTTGTGGGGAAGGGAAAGGAGACTATAAGCCACTCTGAGACTCCTTTGGGTAGTGAAAGGCAGGGTATAAATCCAATCCAATTTCTTCTTCTTTTTCTGATCAATGAAACAGCTATATCAGGTGATCTGCAGAAGGGTATAGGGCAAGTAGTTAATCTGGTACTCACCTTCCATCCTCTCAGCTGCTGGCCGTGGTGTTGCTTGGTTGGTTCCTAGCAATCTGTTGATACTCCTCTATTAATCTGTTTAGTCAACAAGGCCATTGGCTCTTGGGTGATATTAAGAAACAGATTTGTGCTTAAAATCATCAGTGTGATGGTAAGTTTGCATTTTGGTAGAGATGAGTTGTATCCCCATCTATCATGAGTTTTTTTTTAGGGAATCTTTCCCTGGAAAAACTGAAGACATTAATTTGATCACTGCTTCTGTGGTAACCTTAGCAACAAATACCATGTCAGGTCATTTTGAATGGTAGTCCACCATCACTGTGGCAAAACTTTGGAACAGTGGCTGATCTTCAGATGGCTCCAGTATGTCAAGGGGCTAATTTCTCCCATGGACAGACAGGATAGTCCAGTACAGGAGTACAAAAGTTTTTCTGTGACCTGCCCCTACTGGCACAGGTTATATAATTCCTTACCATGTCCTCAACTTGTTTGTCCATCCCTGGCTGCCAGAAATCTTGCCGTAGTCATCTTTTGGTCATTCCCAGATGACCCCCATGGGAATGGTGAATCAAGTATTCTTGCTGGTTTGTTGGAACAAGAAGGCAGTCATTTCTCAGAATGCATTCATCTACCAAGGGCAAATTTGAGCAGTGATAACATTGCCATCATTATTAAATTCTCCTCTGTACTCAACATAAGGCATAGGCAAATGAGATAAACAGTCTTCAGTCACGTTCTTGGCTACTGGAAGTCCATTAGCTTTCCAAGCCGAAGTCCATTAGCTTTCTAGCCCATTTAGCAATCCTTGGAGTGGCCCTACCAGAACCTTTTGTAGTGAACAGGGCTGAGAGAGCAAGAAGGGTAGCCATGTTAATTTGTCTGTAGCAGTAGAAAAGAGCAAGAGTCCAGTAGCACCATAAAGACTAACAAAATTTGTGGCAGGGAATGAGCTTTCTGAAGAAGTGAGCCACAAATTTTGTTAGTCTTTATGGTGCTACTGTGCTCTTTCTTAGGGCTGACAGAGGTTTGTGGTCCGACCTCAAAATAAATTTTCTACGCCACAAGTAGGTTCTAAAACGTCTTACGGCCCAATAACATGCCAAAGCCTCCTTTTCAATAATAGAATACACTTTTTCAGAGTCTGTTAGGGCTCGAGAAGCAAACAGTAACTTCTTTGCCATTTTTTAGCTGAGCCGAAGCACCGCCAAGTCCATACTCACATGCATCTGTAGTTACAATTGTTTGCTTCTCAGGATCTAAAGGGCATAGAGCCTTGCTGGTGGAAACAGAATAAGCGATTTCCTTTAAAGTCTTTGGCTTTATGCACCCAATTAACATTTCACATGCTTTTTTAGAAGATGGTGCAAAGGAGCTATCTTTGCGGCAAACTGTTGTACAAACTTTGAGTAATACACCATCCAAGGAAAGACTGAAGTCTGTCCTTGTTGTCTGGTTCTGGTGCTTCCTGAATGACTTTTACTAGGTTTTGACAGTATGCCCATCTGTGACACAGGGTGTCCCAGGTATGTCACAAAGTCTGTTCAAAACTGGCATTTATCTTTGCTGATGGTAAGTCCATGTTGCAGTAGGTCTTCTGTAACTCTTTTTTAAGATTGCTATCATGTTCAGCCTGATCTCTGCCATATGCCAGAATGTCATCTTGGAAGTATGACTTGGTATCTTCAAATAGTGTGTGCATCATTCTTTGGAAGATGGATGCTGCAGAAGCCAACACAAAAGGCATCTGTTTAAATTGGAATAAGCCTTCCAGCATGATAAAGGCTGTGTACTTACATGGTTCTTCTAATAAAGGAATCTAGTGGTAAGCAAAGGATAAATCCAGAGTGGTAGAGACCTGGGCGTCTTTGAGAGCGAGCAGCATTTTGTTGACATTGGGCAGAGGATGAAAGTCCACAATGTTTGAGCTGAGGTCTCTCAGATCCACACACACATGAATTGAACCATTGGTCTTCCTGGCTAAAATAATGGGAGGAACCCACTCTGAGAAACCAACAGGTTCAATGATATCAGCTTTGCACATTTTGAGAATCTCTTCCTTGAATGGTTGTCTCATTGCAAAGGATACATTTCTTACTTTATATTTTATTGGTAAGGCATTTTCTTTGAGCTTAACCTTGTGCTTGAACTTTCTGGCCACTCCAAGATTATCAGTGAAGACATGTGGAAACGGTTATGATGTCCATATGTGAACATTCTATAGTTTGCAAGACAGGTTCCATACTATGAGGATTCAGCATAATTTAGAGACCCCTTTGATGACTCCAGCCTTGTATGGAAACATCCATCCGGGCTACATATACCTTTCTATGAGCCTTGTGGCATTTGTATTGAAGATTAGCAGTAAAGGAGCCTTTGATAGCAATGGGAGACCCACCATATCCTCCTGGGCCTATATCTGAAGAATGCAGCAATGGGCAGTCAGCAGCAAATAGCACTGTGTACAGATGATGAGGAACTATAATATATGGGGAACTTGAATCTGCAGACATCCTGAGCTCATGGTCATTAACTTGCACCAGGCAATGTGGAGAAGGATATGCTTGGGCCACACTGAGAATTTGGTCAGAAGGATCAGTATCCATATTCCCTTCAGTTTCTGATACACTGTTAACTACAGACTTACAAACTCTAGCAAAACGTCCCTTTTTATTGCACTTCTTGTATGTTACTATCCTTGCAGGACATCCAGTAAAATCTGCTTCGTGGCTAGGATTACCACATTGATAGCAATGATAGGTATGCTGTGGTTGCAAAGGAGATGTATTAGCAGTTTTTTTCCTTTGAAGACATGTTGCTAACATTTTTGTTCTGTACAGCCTGAACATCCACTGAGTCAGGAATTACTGGTTGGGGAGACAATGATTTAACACAGTGGAGAACACTTTCTATTCTTCAGGCAATTTCTATAGATTGTGCCAAAGTCAAGCCCTTTCTCATGAGACATTTCCCCCCCTTGGATTGTAGAATTATTTGATTTCATGACCACCTGGTCCCTAATCATCTCATGTGTAAAATTAGCAAATTCACAAGTTGCTGCTAGGTATTGATCAGTGGGCTCATGCGGTAACTGTGAGCATGAATAGAACTTGAAACGTTCTGACACAACATTTAATAATGGGCTAAATCATAGAATCATAGAATTGGAAGGGACCTCCAGGGTCATCTAGTCCAACCCCCTGCACAATGCAGGAAATTCACAAATACCTCCCCCACCCCAGACCCGCAGTGACTGCTGTTCCACACAGTGATCATCTACATGAACAAATATTACACATATTTTTATTTTTAAAATATGCGCATTTGCTTTTTATTAACATGAAACGAGACTGCCAAAAACACACAAAAGGGGTAAAAACAGATATTGATAATGGTATTTATTTGTCCAATGATATTTAGTTGTTTGCTAATGATATTTATTTGCCTAAGAGAAAGAGAAAGAGAGAGAGAGAGAGGTGAAAAGAAAGAAGGAAAGAGGTGGAAGGAAAGAGAGAGAAACAAAGAAAGCAAATAGATGGGAGGGATGGAGGGAAAGCAGGGCTCCCCTTCACTTTCCCAGCTGCCCCGCCGGGAGCCACACAGTATGTGTGAAAGAGCCGCATGTGGCTCCCGAGCCACAGTTTGGCCACCCCTGATCTAGAGCATGGATCATATGGAGTAGAGTCTTGTGGCAATTCAGTGGCAGGAGGAAGATTCCTAAAGATTTTCTGTTTGGAACCAATGCAGTGTAGAAGCAGTGCATTGTCCCATCTGGGCTAAGGTCAGCGGTTTCTACAACAGGCAAATAATTATTGAAATAAGACTTCAATTGTTCCCATGGAAGTGGAGGTTCTTCAGGGCCAGATGTGAAGAAAGGTGGGGGAAGGAATCTGGATCGTCATGGTATCACTGAGAGCAAGCCGTGACCTTTCAAGGAGCTGAACACTTGGTTGCAGCACAAAAGTAAATGGCCCAGGTATAAGTGTCTGGCCTTTCAAAATGCAATGCTCAAGTCAGTCAGTTGGAATTGTATTGGGAGCTATCAGTCAACATCAGCATGGGACAATGAACACAATATATTCACTTGTTCTGTCCTGGAAGGCAGTAGCAATTTGGCAGTGGGACTAGCATTGCCAAGTCCAGGTTCAAAAATACCTGGAGATCTGAGAGTGGAGCGTGGGCTTTAGGGAGGGGCGAGACCTCAGTAGGGTATAATGCCATAGAGTCCACCTTCCAAAGCAGCCATTTTTTCCAGGAGAAGTGGAATACATGTTTTAAATAAATTGATGAATAATAAATAAACTTTGTAGTTTGGAGACCAGTGGTAGTTCCGGGAGATCTCCAGGCCACACCTGGAGGTTGGCAATGCTCTGGGACAAATAAGCCACCAGAAGTTTCTCCAAACCTTACAGTAGCAAATCTGAAGAAGAGCCTTACCAAGCTCATTCCATAGAGCCAGAACCACAATGGAAATGGCCTGGGCTCTGGTTGATACCAGACGGGTTGACCTAAGTGCAGGGCCGGTGCTACCATTAGGCCAACGTAGGTGACTGCCTAGAGCGCAGACAACAGAGGGGCACAGAACTGACGGCAGGGGTGGGGGTGGGGCTACCTGGCGAGGCCAGTGCATGTCTGTGACTCTGAGGAGGACCGGCTCCGAGGGGCGAGTGCTTCACCATGCCACCTCCCCGCCCGCCCCTTTGCTTCCTGAAGCACCTCCAAGCTGCCCAAAAGGAACAAGGGAAGGAAAGCCCAGGTGCCGCCCGGCTTGGTAGGCTCCAGCCAAAGCCCTCTCTTCCTTTCGCCTAGCCAGAGAAAGCCATGGATCAACTGGCGCTGCCTGCAGGACTCGGGCAGGGCAAGGACCCCCAACAGACCCATGCAAAGAGAGACTCACTCCCCCCCCACACCACCTGGGATCCAGTGGCTCTAAATGGCCAGCTCCGAATCTGACAGTCCAGATAGGTGCTAGATGGGGAACAAGGTGATAGTTTATGGTGCAGTTTATTGTATGTAGTCTGTACTGCGATTTTTAAAATGGTAATCCAGCTGTTGTGCTTTATGGCATGTCTGACTTTAGTGTGTTGTGTTGTAGTGTAGTGTAGTGTTCTTCATTCTTATGCTTGAAAATTGGTGGGCGCACGGGGTGGGGAGGAGAAGGTAGCCTTGCCTAGTCTGCAAAAAAACCTGGCACAGCCCTGCTTAAATGGTGGGATAGTCAACAGATGCCTACCTGATGACCGTAGTTGGCATACTGGGAAATACAAAAGGAGACAGTCCCTTAGCTGGCCAATAGGCCACAGATCTAACTTGAGTTTCTACAACCCAGGCTCCCAGCTCCATTTCAGTAATCCTAAAATGGAAGAAATATATCTTTCAGTTGTAGGTTTGCGTAGGGCCACCCATGATCCCAGCCAGGCCTGGATACATATCATTGTTATCTAGTCCCATATAAACAGAAGCTCTGTGTGGGATGGAAGGGAGGGCATTTCTGAGAACCACCCTTATCTCAGACTAGTTTGCTGGATATGCATATTAAGTGATTATTATTATAAACAATTAAATGGATTTAAGTGCTGGGTAAAGACACAAATCCCTTTCCTTTATAAAAAGGGAGGTGGTACTTCTTTCTTTCTCTTTTTGCATTGATAACAGTGGTGTCGTTACATATCAAACAATTCCATGATTGTAAAAGACACTGCTTTTTTTAAAAAAAAAATATCTCTTAATGTATCCAAGAACAACAATTTGGAACTCGGAGAGTCTAGTTCTCCTGACTAAAAATCACTGCACAAACCACCCACCTTGAAACTGAAATGCGTTTCTAGTTGTGCTGGGCAGCCTCTCTTGTATTATTCAAACAAATAGGATTCCGTTGTGTTTGGGACAATTTGTAACACCGAGCAAATGTTTTCTGTGACCCTGCCATTTTAAAGAGGGCCAGGGAGCATCTCCTAGTTGAAAAAAGGTGGGACACAATTTTAAGAAACCATACAGAAAATTAATTTTACCTTTCGTACAATAGTACAAATTCAGAGCTGAGTTACGGGCTGGGGAGAGTCTGGTTATGAAAAAGAAAGTGTTGCTGACCTATAGCTGCCCTGTGTGCTTATTCAACCCTGTGGTACTCAAGCAGAGGATTACAGGAACATTCAAAATTTTTATTCTGCACCTGGGACAGGTGCACAGTCTGTCACGAGAATTTCGACGCAAAATTAATTCAAAGCTGGCACTTAAGCACTGTGTTCAAATGCCATCCCGTTCAAAGGCAAGCGCTTTTCGAACAATGGCTCAGTTGTCAGTATATATTCTGACATCTGTTTTGCCAAGTTTCCTTTTCTGCAAAACACATCTCACAAATGCAAGGTCTGTCTACATAGGAGAAAACAATATTCAAGCTGTACTTGAGGTGATTTTATAAATCAAATTACCCCATGGTAAATGTGGGTCTCAAAATTACCCTCTTATTTACCGAAACCTTTCACATTCTTTCAAACAAATGGCAATCTCTAATAATTCATGAATGATAACCCAGAATGTACTCAAAATGTCTTTTATACCTCTGAGAAAAAAAATGGGAGCTGAATATCTGTTCTGGAAAATCAGTCCTATTGGCGGGGGGTGGGGGTGGGGGGTGCCTCCCTGTATCTAATACTCAGTGTGGCCAAAAATATGGATACTTAAATCCGGTGACTGCAGCCATGGACAGACAAGACAGGTCTTTCTACATTTCTGAAAAACACCCCAGGTCCACAGAAAAATCTGACATCTTTTTTAAAAATTGTAAGATTAACTTCGCATCATAGAAATAACAAGTGGAGACCCGCAAGAAACTTGCGGGATGGTCATCCCATTCCTCACACCTTTGCTCCCTCCCCTCTACCCTTACATCTCACACTCTTTCTCCCTTCTGAGGGTGGAGCCTCCAAAGCAGCCATTTTACCCAGGGGAACTGATCTCTATCACCCGGACAACAGTTGTAATTCTGGGTGATCTCCAGCCCTCACCCAGAGGCTGGCAATGGTAGTTCTCATGGAGGAAACGGCTGGTTTGGAGGGTGGAGTCTGTGGCATTATACTGGTCTGAAGTTCCTCCCCTCCTCAAACCCCACCATTCCCAGGATCCACCCTTTAAATGTCCAGGAGTTTCCCAATCCAGAGTTGGCAACCCTATTTCCTTCCCACCCAACAGCCAACTTAATCTTTATCTGCCTTTATCTGTCTTCAGCTTTTCGTCCGTCCCCCCTCCCCCACAGCTTCTACCAAGGAAAATTATAGTCTTTCTCCACAGTGGGGACCAAAGCAGCTTACATTATTCTCACCGCCTTTTTATCTGCACAACAACCCTGTGAGGTTGGTTAGGCTGAAAGTATGTGACTGGTCCAAAATCACCCAGTCAGCTTCCACCGCAATATGGGGATCTGAACCTGGGTCTTGCAGACCCTACTCTGAGGCTCTAACTGCTGCATCACTGCTGGCTTTCATAGGGTGGCTGCTGAACAGCAGCAAGCAGCCAGGCCAAGTTGAGTCATGCAAATTAGGTGGTATCAAGTCACCCAGAGGGTGCTGCCTAGGGATGCCAGGCTCCAGGTGGGATCTGGGGATCCCCTGGAATTACTGCTCAGCTCCAGACTACTAAGATAACTTCCCCTGGAGAAAATGGATGCTTTGGAGGGTGGACTCTAGGGCATTGTACCCCACTGAGGTCCCTGTCCTCCCCAGGCTCCATCCCCAAATCTCCAGGAGTTTCCAGACCTGGAGCTGGCAACCCCACTACCCCATCCCCTGCCAGTGCCCATGGGGGGACCTGGCAACCCTAGACTGCTGCCAGGCCTAGGGTTGGCAACCTCCAAGTGGGGCCTGCTGGAGGGTGAACTCCAGAGATCTGTGAACAACAGAGATCTGTCTCCCTGGAGAAAATGGCTGCTTTGGAGGGTGGATTCTGTGGCATGATGCCCAGCTGAGGCCTCTCCCTTCCCCAAATCCTGCCCTCCTTGCACTCCACCCCAAAACCTCTAGGAATCCCCCAGCCTGGCCCCAAGGCTCCCTCCCTCCCTCCCCTCCAAGGCCGAAAGAGGCCTGGAAAGAAAGGGCCCTTCCCCCCACCCTTTGACTGACAGCCAGTCAGAAGCCTCCCCCCCCCCCAACGTTCTAATCTCTCACCGTTGCTGCCTGGAGTCAGGTCCCTGCAGAGGCCATTTCAAAAGGCTTTTGGGGGGGATTCAACCGTCCCTGAAGGGATTTCCTCACTGTTTGGATTTTTCTACAAACCCAGGAAGTCTACTGACTATGTAGGAAAAGCTGTTGGGGGAGAGGGAGGCCCCTGTTGGAGGGAATAGGTATCCGCACAGAAAAAAAAAGTCTGGAATTAGAATAAGGACAAGTGGAGACCCGCAAGAAACTTGCGGGATGGTCATCCCATTCCTCACACCTTTGCTTCCTTCCCTCTGCCCTTACCTATCTCACACTCCTTCTCCCTTCTGGGGGTGGAGCCATAGACTCAACCCTCCAAAGGAGCCATTTTATTCAGGGGAACTGATCTCTGTCACCCGGACAACAGTTGTAATGCTGGGTGATCTCCAGCCCTCACCCAGAGGCTGGCAATGGTAGTCCTCATGGAGGAAATGGCTGGTTTGGAGGGTGGAGTCTATGGCATTATACTGGTCTGAAGTTCCTCCCCTCCTCAAACCTCACCATCCCCAGGATCCACCCCTTAAATGTCCAGGAATTTCCCAATCCAGAGTTGGCAACCCTATTTCCTTCCCACCCAACAGCCAACTTAACCTTTATCTGCCTTTATCTGTCTTCAGCTTTTCGTCTCCACCCCCCTCCCCCACAGCTTCTACCAACAAAAATTATAGTCTTTCTCCACAGTGGGGACCAAAGCAGTTTACATTATTCTCACCTCCTTTTTATCTGCACAACAACCCTGTGAGGTTGGTTAGGCTGAAAGTATGTGACTGGTCCAAAATCACCCAGTCAGCTTCCACCGCAATATGGGGATCTGAACCTGGGTCTTGCAGACCCTACTCTGAGGCTCTAACTGCTGCACCACTGCTGGCTTTCATAGGGTGGCTGCTGAACAGCAGCAAGCAGCCAGGCCAAGTTGAGTCATGCAAATTAGGTGGCATCAAGTCACCCAGAGGGTGCTGCCTAGGGATGCCAGGCTCCAGGTGGGATCTGGGGATCCCCTGGAATTACTGCTCAGCTCCAGACTACTGAGATAACTTCCCCTGGAGAAAATGGATGCTTTGGAGGGTGGACTCTAGGGCATTGTACCCCACTGAGGTCCCTGTCCTCCCCAGGCTCCATCCCCAGATCTCCAGGAGTTTCCAGACCTGGAGCTGGCAACCCCACTACCCCATCCCCTGCCAGTGCCCGTGGGGGGACCTGGCAACCCTAGACTGCTGCCAGGCCTAGGGTTGGCAACCTCCAAGTGGGGCCTGCTGGAGGGTGAACTCCAGAGATCTGTGAACAACAGAGATCTGTCTCCCTGGAGAAAATGGCTGCTTTGGAGGGTGGATTCTGTGGCATGATACCCAGCTGAGGCCCCTCCCTTCCCCAAATCCTGCCCTCCTTGCACTCCACCCCAAAACCTCTAGGAATCCCCCAGCCTGGCCCCAAGGCTCCCTCCCTCCCTCCCCCTCCCTCCAAGGCCGAAAGAGGCCTGGAAAGAAAGGGCCCTTCCCCCCACCCTTGACTGACAGAGCCAGTCAGAAGCCTCTCCCCCCCCCCAACGTTCTAATCTCTCACCGTTGCTGCCTGGAGTCAGGTCCCTGCAGAGGCCATTTCAAAAGGCTTTTGGGGGGAATTCAACTGTCCCTGAAGGGATTTCCTCACTGTTTGGATTTTTCTACAAACCCAGGAAGTCTACTGACTATGCAGGAAAAGCTGTTGGGGGAGAGAGAGGCCCCTGTTGGAGGGAATAGGTATCCGCACAGAAAAAAAAAGTCTGGAATTAGAATAGAAGATATGGTGTGACCTCATTGGAATACTGTGTACAGTTCTGGTCACTGTATCTCCAAAAGGACATTGCAGAGCTGGAAAAAAGTCCAGAGGAGGGCAACCAAGATGATTAGGGGCAGGGCTTTTTTTGTAGAAAAAGCTCAGCAGGAACCTATTAGCATAATAGGCCACACCCAACAGCACAGCTCATGAGCATATTAGGCCACACCCCTGACAGCACAGCTCATTGGGATATTAGGCCACATCCCCATGTTGCCAGAAGTGTGGTCATCCAGTTTGCTTCTTATTCTGTTTTCCTTGTTTGTTGTCAAAACCCAGGGTTTTTTTGTAGCAGGAACTCCTTTGCAGGAACCCCTAATGTAGCCAATCCTAATGAGTTTCTGCTGTTGGGTGTGGCCTATTATGCTAACGAGTTCCTGTTGGGTGTGGCCAACTCGGGAGCCAGCCAGAACTCCGTTCCTGTGTGTTCCTGCCCCAAAATAGCCCTGGTTAGAGGGCTGGAGCACCTTCCCTAGGAGGAAAGGCTGGAGAGTCTGGGACTTTTCAGTTTAGAAGAGAGACGACTAAGGGGGAGCGTGGTAGAGGTTGATAAAAATTATGCATAGGGTGGAGAGAATTGACAAAGAGAACTCTTACTCCCGCTCCCAGAATACTAGAACTCAAGGACATCTAGAGAACCTGATAGGTAGTAGGTTCAGGACAGACAAAAGGAAATACTACTTTACACAAAGAATGATTAGAATGTGGAATTTGCTGCCAGAGGATGCAGTGAAGATTACAGGAACAAACAGCTTTAAAAGGGGATTAGATAGATTCATGGAAGGTAGGCCTATCAATGGCTATTAGCCATGGTGAATATGGGGAACCTCCATGTTTAGTTGGAGTCAACTTCTGAATTCCAGGGCCAGGAGGCAACATCAGGGAACACCTCGACCTCTGTGCCCTGCTTTTGGCCATCAAGAGGAACTGGTTGGCCACTGTGTGAAACGGGATGCTGGACTAGATGGACCACTGGTCTGATCCAGCAGGGCTCTTCTTATGTTCTTAAGGCCTTTCATGCCCTGCACTTGTATTTCCAGCCCATGCCTCCAGGGATCCTATAAAAATGGCATGCACCTTTCAAAACACCTAGCCACTGTTTCATTTCTTCTTGGTGGTACCACAGAAATTCCTCATTCCCAGAGTCTGCTGTAGCGGTGAAGGAATGTATGGGTAAGAAGATAGAAAGAGCAATCTGAATAAAACTAGCCATCCCTTTTTCCTTACAAGGTGAAATGATCAAACTGTGAGGTTGGAGATAAAGGAGCACCATTGTCCCTTGAACCCTGTGTGCATTCTGTTTTATCTCCTGAGTTTCTGGAATATTTATGAACATTCTAGAGCCCTTGCACCTGAGAGTTAAGGAGGGTTCAAAGACTAGTCACCTCATTCATTAAGCTATTGTGATTATTAGGGAATTTGGCAAAAATACTTGGTTTTTTTGCAGTGGTTTTTATTTTAGCTTCATTCTTGACTCTATGCAAGGTGTAACAAGTACCAGTAGGATTTTAAACTAGGATCTGGGAGTCCCAGGTTCAAATCTCCACTCTGCCTTAGAAGCTCACTGGGTGACCTTACGCCAGCCACTCTCTCTCAGCCTAACCTACCTCACAGGGTTGTTGTGAGGATAAAATGGAAGGGAGGTGAATAATGTAGTAAGCTGCTTTGGGTCCCTAATAGGGAGGGAAAGGGGTTATAAGTATGGAAATTAAATAAAAATAAAAATGCTGTTAACAGGATAGCTTTGATTTTAACATTGACACTAAAGGCCTAGACTATCTAAGTGTTAAATGTACTTTTTCTGTGGCAATCTTTGTTGGAGTAAGGCTCAAGGGGACAGGTGTAGTGACAGCTACTTCATCAAACCCAGGCGTGAGCAAGGATACTGCATTCTCCCTCAGAGCAGATATACTTACCACCTCACTACTGTCTACTAGGGTTGCCAGGGAGGGTTGTGGAGGTAGGGCAATGTCCTAGGAGAAAAAAAAATTAAAAAGTAAACCCTTGTCTACTTACTAAAAATTCTTACCGTAGATTTCCCCATTATTCCTAGAGCAACCTGGAAGTGAAAAGGGTAGCTTTAGAAATTGCTGGAAACTATAGTAAAACTAGGTCTTCCCCTAGAGTTTCTGGCAATTCCTAGAGTTACTCTTTTCACTTCCTGGTAGCTCTTGAAATTGCCAGAAACTCTATGATAGGAACTTCCTGAAAATAGATGAGGCCTTATTTTTTCTTTAATTATTTCTAGGGCTGCCAAGCTCCAGTGAGTAAATTTTAAAGGGCCTAGTCCATTAGAACAGGCCCCACTTATTACACAAGGCCTTCGCATATAATGACACCAGAGAAGGGTTCTACTATGGGGTAAAGAGCCCCCTGGCACATGGGCCAACTGTGGCACACTAGGCTATTTTGCCTGCCACCCAGGGTCAAGCTGTCTGCCCAAGTAACTGAGGCACTGGCAATGCTGTAGCAGAAAGCAGCAGGCATGGCTTGTGCCCCTCATCGCCTCCCAGACATGCACAGCCACAACCGAAGTCCAAGGCTGAGTCCCTGAGATGTTCACAGTACCTCGAGGGCTTGGTTTGCTTCAAGCATGTCTGGCCAAGCACAACCTTCCTCATTCTCCACACCCACCATTCTGTTTACTAGCACACCAACATCGTCACAGGTAGACTTTGCCTTTTGGGGAGGGACTCTTGGACCAAAAAGATTGCCTGCCATCATCTAGAAGCTTAGGCCCTACTCCATGGCCTGCTTGAAGAAGAAGAGTTTGGATTTATACCCCGCCCTTCACTGCCCAAAGGTGTCTCAGAGCGGCTTACAAACTCCTTTCCCCTTCCCCTCCCCACAACAGACACCCTGTGAGGTAGGTGGGGCTGAGAGAACTTCTGACAGAAACTGTCCTTGAGAGAGCAGCTGTGCCAGAGCTTGTGACTGGCCCAAGGTCACATCAGCAGGTGCAAGTGGAGGAGTGGGGAATCAAACCCGGTTCTCCCAGATAAGAGTCTGCGCACTTAATCACTACGCCAAACTTGACATCAATGTTAATCCAGTTCTGTTGTTGTTTTTCTCTTACAAAATCTGTGGTAATTTTTTTAAAAAGGCTTGAAGCACCCTGATATGGTATGGCTAAGGTAAGGTGCCTTAACAGAATTAAATCGAGCCCCACAACTTACCTTCTGACCCCAGTTAGTTTAAAAACATTTAACATTTAATTGCCTCACTGCTTACAGTAAATGTTTCAAGCAACACATTGGCTGACACAGGTTGAGCTCTTTTGTATGTATTTTTTTTTAAGATGAAGTAATATTTTTATCCTGGCTACACTTTTTTCATTCCTTAATGAAATTATTATTTTAACTAATTTTAGCTCACTTGTACAAAAAAAAAAATCCTCTGGAAAGGTCAAGAAAAATAAAAATAACCTCCAGGTAGGAGGCAAGTTTTTGCTCTCGTCCAAAGCAGTGTGAGCTGGCAATTCTCGGTTCTCTGCATGTTTGCAAAACTGGACCACTTGGTCACTCAGAATCTCATCCATGAGCAGTACAAGTATTTGGAAAATGGAGAGAAGGCAGTCTAAAACCAGTATAAATGAAACCAATGTGTTCACATCCTTCCTTGGTACAAACGTGATTTTCAGACCTGGTTTGTGATTTCTAACCTGTGCAAAAACATTTCAAAGCAGGGTAAAAAAATACCCAGATTTTTGGGCTAGTAAACATGGCAGTCGTTATGATGTATACAAGTGTGTGTGAAGATAAAATGGTGGGTGCGTACATCATGAACATTCTGGAGAACACAGCATGTAGCCTGTGCTGTAGTTTAGGGGGAGACACAGTTGTGTAGCGCCCCGCCTGATATCTGTCTGTGAGGGCTGTACCACCCAATGTCAAGGATGGAAAGGACGTTTTGCTTTCACAGTAACAGTGCCTCCAAATGCAGCAATTTAATTGGTGTTGGAAAATGAATAGTATCCTTAGGAATAAAAATGCTCCCCCCTATAAAAACAACTTCCTACCAGTAGAGAACCAGCACTCCAGAGAGAGGGCTGAGCAGAAATCTCCCTCCCATGTGCTGGTTCAGAGACCCCCACCTTTTCACCCTGTGGAGACTTTTGGAATTCTGACATAGTATGATGGGAACAGCCACAAAATGGCTACTGCAGGAGGCGGAGCCAGCTACAAAATGGCTGTCACAGCTTGCCTTCCTTGTGCTGTGGTGACAGCAGCTACCAAAGCAATGTTTTTAAAAGTTTACAGAGCCAGTCAAATCTTAAGCAGCCAATCAGAAGCCTTGCTGGTTAAAAACTTTACCTGGCCCCACCTAGTTTTTAAAAATAATTTTCAGGCACCAGGTCGGGGACCCTATATTAGTTATTACTTGCAGGGATTTTTCAGGGACTATTAGTTCATCTGTGCTACATGAATATCTTACAGAAATGTTTACAGCCAAGAGCCGTTCCTTGCTGGGGATTTCCTCCTTCCCATCCCAATATCTATCACATATGAATTTTTATCTTATAGTCCACCTTTCTCTCCAGACCCAAGGTGAATTACAGAGTATAAAGCAGTGTAATCGGATATTTTGAACAATGCAGTAGGACAAGAATGAGGAAACAACACAAACAACAAACTATCCAAGACAGGAATAAGCTCTTTCTGTGTCTCCGTCCCCAGAAGTTGTCCCTCTTAACAACAAGTCTCTCTTCCCACCATTCCCCCCACCCAGCAGCCCCATTTCTCTATCCTGGCGCAGGCTACAAGTGGTGCTTCTTTTCTCACCCTGCCTGCCAGGCCCCTAGCTACAGTGGGGCATTTCGGGGCCCAGCCCCCCCCCACTTCCTGTCAAGGCCCCACAACTTCCATCTAGCCCTTCGCTGCCACTATCCCTTCCCCAAGCATGGTTGCTTCCCCAAATGATGTCAGTGCCCCCCGACTTATTTGAAGGCCCCCAAATTACAAAATCCTGGCTACAGGCCTGCTACCTGCCACTGGTCCCCAAGGCTACCCCACTGGGGACTTCCTCCCTCCCCTTTCTTTTCAATTACTTTGCGTTCATTTGCTTTAATTACCCCAGAGTCCCCCCCATCCTGGCTTAATGAGCCACCAGGTTTGCTCACCTCCTGTTCACATGGATAAACATATGGAGCAGAGGTCCATCAGTGGCTATTAGCTACAAGATATAGATAGGAACTTTCGGTCTGGGGCAAGCTATGTTCTCTATTCTTGGTGGTTGGGAGGGGGGCAACAGTGGGAGGGCTTTTAGGTGTCCTGGCCCCACTGGTGGACCTCCTGATGGTATCTGGCATTTTTGACAAGAGTGTTGGACTGGACGGCCCTTTGTCCTGATCCAACACTGGCTTCTCTTACGTTCTCATGAGCTTTCCGTGTTTAAAGCCAGAAATGAAGGCATTTTGACATTTGCTTTGCTCTCTCTGGCGCTCTCTCTGTCTCTCAAAATCACTGTGCGTTAGCCAAAATAATGCTGAATAATGGAACAAATTTGCGCATGCAAAAATCAAGGTTTCTGTACAGAAAGTTTCCGTACATGCAGATTCCGCCGGGGGGGGGGGAGTCAATACTGTTCCCAACTCGGCCAGTTACAAAAAGAAAGGAAGAAATCCAACCCACCGAAGCCCTGGGCGTGGCAAGCAGGAAGGCGCAGGCGATCAAACGTGTTCAGCCGCCGCCTTGCGCCCGCTTGGCTGTCTCTCTCCCTGTGGGTGTTTTAAAGAGGGCGCCTTTAGTCGGTTAACTCCTGACGTTTGGGTATCATGTGAATGGTTCCGTTCCCATGGTTCAGTGTGAGCGGCTTGCCCCACCCCATCTCTCCAGCTCTCAATATTAATGCAAAAAAATTAATAATAATAAAGGGAGGCAGAAATGCAAGCGCGAGAAGGACACATCAAACCGGGGAGGGGGAGAGCAAAGGAAAGCCGCTCCTAAGGAGAGGGGTGGGCCTGGATCTCTCTCTCTCTCTCTCTTTTTTTTTTGCAAGCGGAGGGGGGTGTTTTTGTTTTGGGAGGGAGAGGCGAGCGCCGATCTGCCCTCCCTTCCTCTTCTCCCGTTCTGTCTCTCTCCCTCCTCCTCCTCCCTTCCCCCCCCTCCTCCTTTGCTCCCCGTGTTTGCCGGAGAAGCCCCACGAACATTTGCAAGCCCGCCTGGAAACTGAATGTGAAAAGACCCAGCAAAAGCGGCACCAGCAACGAAGGAAGGCGACGACGAGGAGGAGGAGGAGGAAGGGGGGGAAATAAGGGGGCCTTGGATTCGAACAACCACCATTAGGGGAGGAAGAAGCAGACAACAAGCCGCCGCCGCCGCAGAAGCCCCGAGCCGAAGGCGAAGGAAAATCCAGCCCAGCCCAGCCCGGGAAGAGAGGGGACTCGTTTTTCCGGCCCAGGGTTGGCTTTGACCCTTTTGGGCACTTCACCCTTTTTGGGAGAGGCGGTGTGCGCGTCGCAAGGGGCGGGTGGGGGGAAAGGAAAGCAAGGAAGAGACATTTCTAGAGCCTCCGTGCCCAGGATTTGGGGAGGTTTCTCTGCTTTGGGTCGGAAAAGACAGGCATTTTTATATATATATATAGCGAGAGAGAGCGCGCGAAGGAAAAATATATAGAAGGGAGAGGCGCCTCTTTAGTCCCCACCACCCCTGGAAGGTGGCGTGGGTATAAAAATATACATAATTTTTTTGGCAGGGTTTTTGTCGTGTTGGGGAGGGGAGGGGAAGAAGGGAGACAGTTTTTTTTTTAATAAGCCGCGATCCTGCGGAGATTTCCCCCCTCCCTCCCCTTTTTTTCGGTGGCTGCCAGACCTCCCCACCCCAACCCTCCCCATTCCCCCCCCCGCACCCCTCTTTTCTATTTTATTTTATTTTATTACAAAGAGGATCTGCATTGTGAGAAGAGAGAGATCTGGTCGAGGTGTGGGGGAGCGAGAGGAGGAGGTGGAGGCCCGGGGTTGAGCAGGAGCAAAGTCATCGCTCTTCTCTCTCCCCCCTCCCCCCACCCGTAGCAGGCTCCGGGCTCAGCTCCCTCCATGTCTTTAGGAAGCGGCAGCTGGGAGTGAGAAAAAAAAATAATATCTACATTTTTTTTTCCTGAAGGGGGAAGGGAAGGCGAGAGCCATCCGAGAGAGAGAGAGAGGGGGACACCCCCCCCTTTTTTTTTTTTTGCAACAAGCCCCGGTTGCTTCCTCGCCCTCCCCGGTCGCGCCCCCCCCTCCCCTCCCCAAGATGGGCTGTTTAGGGAACAGCAAGACTGAGGATCAGCGCAACGAAGAGAAGGCGCAGCGAGAGGCCAACAAGAAAATCGAGAAGCAGCTGCAGAAGGACAAGCAGGTCTATAGGGCCACGCACCGGCTCCTCTTGCTGGGTAAGGGGCGGGGGGGGGGGAAGGTTGGCTGTTTGGTTGGTGGTGAATTGGACGGTGTCGGGGGACCCCCCCCCGTTTCCCCTTCCCCATCGCCGCGTCCTTTCCCCCAGGCCCGGGTAACGGAGGAGGGAGGGTGGGGTGGGTGGCAGGCATAACGGGGCCCGGCCAGCGACTGGGCCCGAGGAGAGGTGGGGCCCTGCCTGCCTGCCTGCCTGCCTGCCTGCCTGCCTGCTCGCCCGCCGGGTCTCCGTTCGCTCCTTCCTCGAAAAATGGGTGGGAGAAGGCGGCAGACGTCGGGGTGGGACGGAGGAGCCCGGGGGGGGGAGGGAATGGGGAAGAAGGTCACGGAGCCCCTTTGGGCTCGGCCAGGTTGGGGCCGGCGGTGGCCGGGGGTGAGGGGGAGGAAGCGGGTCTGCCCGGAGGGGTTTGCGGTGGAGAGGCGAGAGAAAGGCCTCGGGGTGGGCGGGAGGGAGAAGGTAGGCCTCGGGCCCTCGCTCGCCTCTGCAGCGGCGTTCGGGCGCTTGTCGAGCGATGACTTGTCGGGGCCGAGTTGTCTGGGGGAGAGGGAAGGCGAAGCCTAGGGGGCCAAGGTAACGTCTGGGGGGCCTGCCCTTTCTGTTTCAAACGCTGCTGCCCCCTCCCCGAATTGCCGACAGCGCCTTTTCACGTGGGGGGAAAAAAGATTTGCTTGGTGCAAATCCCCCCAGCCCCAGTAGGTATGAAAGTTGCTGTCGGTTTCTCTCTCCCCACTCACCCAATGTTGTCATATAGGTATATGGTTGCAGATACATCTCACTGCTTGGCCACTTCAGTTTAGCACTCTCCCACCAAACAAACCCCCCACCCCACTCTGCTTAATATATAAAAGTTTGCTTCTCTTCTTTCTTTTTTTGCCCTCTTTATCTGCTCCATAGGAAACTAGTAAAAGGAATTTGTGGGAGCCACACCTCTCGTTTAGGTTATTCTGGCACTGCTATGGGGCGAGGGGGCTGTCAGTCGTCTGAGAAGGGAGGAAATAAGTCGAAGGGAAAGTCGCTGTAGGTGAAGGAGTATATTTTCGGGGCTTGCATTAATAGGGAGTTGGGGGTTGCCGGCAGGGAGGTGTTCGGTAAAAGGTGTTTGCTGCCTGCAGGTGCTGGTGGGAACTGAAGTGAATGTGATAGGTGGGAGATGTTGAAGGAGCTAGGTATCCCCTTCCTCCTCCCCTCCTCTTTTTTTTGTTCCTCTTTGGCAACAGCACACCAAACACCTCAGTCATTGCAGGAAGCGTATGTATGGGGGGGGGTGTTACGGATGCACTACTAAGTTTGGGGGTTAGTGGAGGATATTCTTGATGTATTGATGAGGAGACGGCACTTCTGGAGGTGGCTTAGAGGGAAAGGGGGCTTGAAATGGGAAGAAAGCAAAGGAGGCTTCTGAGAAAAGTGGAAAGAAAAACCTGTTTTTAATACTGTGCTAGATTTTTGTATTATTCCTTGTGCCATTTTTATGGTCATTACCGTTGGCAAAAGTAGGGCTGGGGGGAATGAGTGTCTCCGGGCACTGGGCTGCATTTAGCTCCATATAGATTTTAATAGCAAGCGATGGCCTGTTGTTTGTTGTATTTTCAGCAGATTTAGTCAGTGCTTTCTAAAAGTGTACCTGAAGATGACAAGCTAACAAAATGAAATATACAACAATGAAAAAGCATGTTTTATTTTCTGAAACTAAATGTGGAAGACATGCTAGAATATTGCCTATGAATGGACTAAATTTCGGAGAAAAGAGAAGCCAGGCTTTCTGTGGCAGGCATTATTTTTGGTGCTGGTTGGAATGGTGAAAATGAGCTTTACAAGCCTCTAGGATGTGCTGTGGGAATACTGGGGTAAGAGTGTTTAAATTAATAATTGGGAGGAAGGGTATAAGTCTAGTATTTAAACCAGTATATAGCAACACTTCCCGCATTAAAGGACCAAATAGCAAATCCTTTTAAGCCCAAATGGTGGGGGGGGGGCAATGTCTGACTTAAATGACTTGCATAGTGGAGTACTGTGAAAGTATACAAAGGCTGTGATCTTAAGTATTCATACTTGGAAATGTTCCATTTAAATGAACTGGGAATCACTTCCATGCAACTTATATTTAAGACTGAGACTCTTAAATATGTGAAACAGAAGCTTGGAGGCATTTATATGTATTTTTAAAGAATTGGCTATTAGAAAAAATTTCAGAAAATCTGCTGTCTCTTTGTATTTAAAATACGGCTTCCTTTTGTGACTGAATACTGCTTGTCCAGATGTGGTTGTTTAAAGCTATAGTTATATGCAGTCCCTATGACACACAGTTTAATGGCAAGAAATATGCATTCTCTTTGAATTTTATAGTACTTTACAGTAATAAAAGGCACAAGTGCAGAGAATTAATAATACTGCAGCGTGTTGCGAACACATTAGGAATAGTGGACTAGAGAGAACACCCTTCAGCTAATAGGCTTGTTCACAAGACTAAGTACAGCTTTGGAGTCCGGGTTTAAAGAATCATTGATTGACATACCAGTGACAAATACTTTGTGCCTTTTAGTTATATGAAACGATAGAAACAGAAGAGAAGAGAATAGGAATTTTGTCTCTTGCAGACCGAGACATTAGGAATTTAAGAGTGAGATCTGAAATTAAATTAGTCTTTGCCTACTATTTCTCTGTAGATTGTTGGGCCCCCTTTGTCCTGTGATAGGATTCATTTTCTGGGGGGAATACCGTTGCTTTTGGTCAGCTTTCTTATTGCTTGATGAGATGGATTTTTAAATAATTACTTACATATTACTGCTGTATGATTGGCAAATACTTTATGCAGTTACTCGCCCGCACCGGAACAATTCTGCTGAACCTGTTTTTCATCAGTACTTACGGGGTGCGGGGTGGGGGGAGATTAGGGGTGAGAATTTTATATTTTGGTAGTGTCGAACGGTTGGCTTCCAGAAGGGGTTGATGGTGCTAGCATATTGAGTGAACAGGGATTGGTTAACTGTGCAGAAGAAGAGGACTAAAAGAGACAGCCATTGCCAAAAATATATAGATGTATTTTTTACATATAGCTGCTAATATTTAGTTTTGTGTGTGAGACTCAAAATGGAGGCTTCTGCTGTCTGTGAGTGCTGGGGGAAGCCTGGCCCTTTCCCCCTCCTGTGTCGGTTCTTTAGGAAGATAAGCTGTGAGAAGATGCTAGAGCAATGTCTGTATCACCAAGGCAGAGTTTGTATTCCTGCAGAAGGAGAAGGAAAGTCCGCTTTTGTCTAGAAACAGAGGAGATCACTGACTGCTTGGAGTACATGAACGTCTCTTGTCAGATTTTGTGGCTCAAGCCTCTACACTGTGCAGACTGTGGGTGCGGCGTGCCGCCTGGAAGGGGAGAAAAGGGACTTTCTTGAAGCGTCGAGTGGGAGAAAGGGAAGAAGGGTGGCTTGTAGAAAGCAGAATAAAAGCCGTTTTCTCATGGGGTGAGGGAGAGGCCGTTTTCCAAATGCAGACTTGTCATGCTTCAGCGGAGGGTATGCGTGTGTGGGGGTGTAGAACATGTGGAGGTGATGGGGAGCTGCCTTCACCAGGCCGATGGAGGTAGAGAGCAGAAGGAGGGTTTTGTGCCGCACTCTAGCGGAGTGGTGGAGGGAGCTTTCTGATTCCAATGGGCCCTCTGCTTCAGTGTGCATAATGGGACTGTGGTGCAATTAAAGGTGTGAAGGTCTTACAGACACGACTGGCCAGTGCTTCTGCCGACCGTGAACTGCAGTGACTCTGTAATTTGCCTCTGCCCTTTGGTGATTGTTCTGGACAATTAAGACCTTCCTTTCACCTCTCCGTGTCCCCTTCTGCTTGTTTTGATATAGATACTTGGGGGGGAAAATGGATAGTGAAATATTCCTGGCTTCAGCTCTGACACATGACTTCAGCTGGACATTTATTTTTAGCTATGGCTGCAGTTTCCAGTGGCAATTACTGCTTTTTTTTTTTCCTTTCAGTTTTCAATCTTGTGGTGAGCAACTCAGGTTCTTGGATTCCGCCTCTTGAATAGAAGCAACTCATGTGCCCCTGGATCTCCCCTTACTTCTTTCTGACACTGATTTATTTTCGTTTTCTAGGTGCTGGGGAATCTGGTAAAAGCACAATTGTCAAGCAGATGCGGATCTTGCATGTGAATGGATTTAATGCAGAGTAAGTGCATTTATATTCTTTTACTGCGTTATTTGAAGCTTTGTTTGCCATAGATTTTATTTCTTAATATATTGTATTAATCGTATGAGCGCTGGAGAAATTGGATATACTTACTTGGGAAGGATTTATTGCCTTTTGAGGGGGGAATGGCAATTTTGTTGTTGTTGTTCGTACTTGGCTTATGGGTATTAGACTTCACCAGTGTGTACGGGAGACAGCTATTAGTTGGTTGCATCAAAGCGGTCAGATGTCGTGCTAAATGAAGATGGACGTTCACTGCAGTTTCTCCTACAATATGGCTGACAGTTAACTTCTGCTCTAGCACGTTTTGATTCGTGCTGCTCTCGGCGTTTTGTCACATGAAAGGGTGAAATGCAAACAGCATGCGCTTTACCAAGGCTTTCGTTTCATTCTGTTCTCCTTTTCATCACTTTAGACGGGCAAAGTATGTTGAAGACCTACCTTGTTAGTTCGGTTTATAAGGTTACATGAATACAGTTTGTATCAACTTGGCTACATCTTTAACTGGAAGCTCCTGTTTTGGTTATTTGGGCAAAAGTGTGATTGGAGTCAGACAATGAATGAGTCTCTTCCCCCTCAACCCCCGTCAGTTTTTAAGCCAAACTTATTGGTTTGCATGCTGTCACTCCACTCAACTAAGAGCATCATGTTCTGCCAGCGCAAGGTGTGTTCTGCCAGTGAAGAAGCCTCTTGCCTTGGTGAGACATGATTTTTGCCAGTGGAGTGCACCTCCCTTGGCAGAGCTGAGTGATAGGATGCTATCAAATGTAACATTAAAACAGTTTTTTAAAAGTAGCATTATAGTTGACATTTCGTAACTTAGGCACAATATGCATCCTAAACTTCAGTGACGTCTTTAGTGCTTGGAATTTCAAGGCAAAAGACTTCTCCCACCCCCAGAAGGTTACTTTCTTGTTTTTTTTTTAATATAGTTTTTATATGTTACTTTCTTGTTTAACCTACACAGTTACACCCCAAATCCCTTTTTTTGTAGCACCTAAAGATCTGCTCCGCTTGTTTATTGCATTCAAGAGAGCTTTGCCTCTTGTTTCTTGAAGAGAAACTCCTACTTTTGAAAGCAGGGGGAACTGCAGAAGCAGTTTGTGATATGGCCAGATTTGGGATGGGGGTGTCATGTACATTGAAAAAAATGTTTTTTAAAAAATTGGGTCAGAATCAGCTCTTGGGTGCTTAAGTGATACTATCTGGGTCACAGTCTGATCCTCCCCCCCGCACCTAAATAAATCACATAATGGCTAAGAAGTTATCCCTTTTTTTAGACCATGCAAGTGTCCCAGGGCATATAACACTGGGTGGCTAGCAGCAAGACAGTAGCAGCAGCAGTTTGGTGTAGCGGTTAGGAGCGCAGGCTCTGATCCGGGAGAACCAAGTTTGATTCCCCACTCCTCCACATGCAGCTGCTAGTGTGACCTTGGTCAGTCATAAGTTCTCCCAGAGCTTTCCTCTCACAGGCAGTCCTCGAAAGAGCTCTCTCAGCCCCAACTACCTCATAGGGTGTCTGTTGTGGGGAGGGGAAGGGAAAGGAGCAGTAAGCTGCTCTGAGACTCCTTCCGGTAGTGAAAGGCACGATATATATCCAATCTCTTTTCCATGTAACTTACAACAGGTCCAGTTTGGTGATGTTGTCAGAAGTACTAAAGGATTGTCTGTCCTACTATATTTTTTTTATCCTGCATGACCTTTGAGGTGTGCAGGGTGACATTTACGGCTCTTGTCCTCCTCCTCTATTTTACACTTGCAGAAACCCTGTAAGGTAGGCTGGCACAAAAGAAGTATTACTGGCAAAAGACAGCTCAGTCATTTCATGACCGATTGGCAGTTCGAACCCACTTTGTCCCAGGCCCGGTCCAAAACTAACCACTACACCACACTGGCTCACAATACACACACCAATAGAGAGTTGCAGCATTTGTTTGTAAGCCAGGGTTGGTTCAGTCACTTCATATCCTGCTGGAGAGCCAGTATGGCATAGTGGATAGTGTAGGACTAGGATCCTGGGAAACCTGGGTTCAAATTCCCACTTCTGCTGTGGAAACCTGCTGGGTGACCTTGGGCCCGACACAAACTCTCAGCCTGGCCAGCCTGACAGGGTTGTTGTTGTAAGAGAATGGAGGAGGGGAGAATGATGTTGTAAGCTGCTACGTGTCCCAAGTGGTGAAGAAAAACAAGATATAAGAAGATGCGTAAATGCAAATGCTTCGTATTGTTTCTGTGTTAGAAGGAATATGTAACATGAGCCCCTAATGAGGAGGGACTGCTTCAGATCTATGTGATGTGTAGCTTTTGGGGGGGGGGGTAGGGGTAGTATGATTGTTTCCCTAAAGAATTTTTTCCATTCTTTGTCTTTTACCTGAAATGAGTTTTGAATAAGATTCACAGGAGTTCACTTTTGGAAGCAGTTGTGCTTGAGATTTCAGCAAAGATGCCTTAAAGTTGGTTGGAGGTATACATGCTAATCTATCAGAACCCCCACGCTTGGTGCATGCTGTCAGTGCGAGACACTTTGGCATCAGTGGAAGAGCCTCTTGTATCAGCGGAATAGAATACAAAGCATTGTGCTTGCGCAAAATGTGGTTTGTCCCACTGTAATGAGATTTTGCCCTTCTGGGATTCAGGTTCTTTGATTATACTAACATACTGTGAAGAATTGGGTTTTCCAACTAATCAACAAGTTTAATAGTTAATAGCACTGAAATTAAATTTGGTTAAATGGTTACTGGTGCCAATTGCAGGAGTTTCTTTAAAGAGTCACACTTTTAAAATCTCTCTAGATACTTTTTAAAAAGCCTCTTAGAGGGGCTCTTTTGTTTTTGTTTTTTATCTTCGATTTCTGTTCCACACTCCCCCATTATCGTGGGACTCAGAATGGATCACAACAGGTAATAAAACAGTTTAAAATACAGTTAAAACATTATTTAACGGATTCAGATATTTAACGAATTCAGATATTTACAGTTATCAGATGGCAGGCAGAACTATATAAATAGGAATTCTCCTGGCCTCACCCATATGCTTGGCAGTACATCTCCATTTTGCAGGCCCTGTGGAAGTGAACTAAATCCCACGGGGCCCTGATCTCACTCAGGAGTGCGTTCCACCAAGCAGGAGCTACTGCCAAGAAGGCTCTAGCTCTTGTTGAGGCCTGGCAGATATTCCTTGGCCTTGTCAGCATGTTGTTGTTTGAAGAGCAAAGTGCTCTTGGGGGGGGTGATATGCCAGGAGAGGCGGTTCTCAGTGTGTTATTGGTGGCAGATCATTAGGAATTTTTTCAATAGAAATACATTTGGTATAGTAGTGAAGGTTGTGAGCTAAGAATTCCCCAGCTCATATCTTTCCTTGGCCATCTGTCTACAATATGGGTATAATATTATGTCACTGTTCTGTATATGTGTGCGACTCTGAAAACATACAATGTTCAGATAGAAAGCATACTATCATGTGCATTAGCCACACTCCAGCATTTAGTTGTGTATGCTTAAGACCCATATAAAAAGTATCTGTATGCTGAATTTGAAGGCTTTAGTTCTGGAACACCACATATACGTTATATAAGATTTAGTGGGCCAAAGCTTACTTTGTCAGATACAAACAAGGATGAAGATCCATGAACCCTTATATTTTGGATACAAGGCACGAGGGGTGTTGCCCAGAAGGGCCAGTTGGTGTCATTATTCAAATTTTGTTCTGGTAATACAGATTAACACAGCTACCCACCTGAAAGTGCATGCCTTGGTTGCCTTGTTGGACTTGTTAAACTGTAAATCTGCAGAGGTGGAACTGGGTTGTCCTTGACCCCGTAGGATTTTCATAGCAAGAGATGTTCAGAGGTGGTTTGCCATTGTCTGTCTCTGCATCATGACCCTGGTATTCCTTGGAGGGCTCTCATCCAAATACTAGCCAGAGCTGATTATGGTTAGCTTCTGAGATCTGGTGAGATCAGACTAGCTTGCTAAGCTATCCAGGGCAGGGCAAATGGCAAGTACCCTTGAGAAATACAGGACTTGTGTCTGCTCTGGGCACATATATCTTGTACAGTCCGTGTGGAACTCCCATCACAGGAGTGGGAGGAAGGCTTTGCTCTCCTCTTGATAGAGTATCCACAAGAGGACTTTTACGTTTTCTTGTGGGAATGAATAGTAACCAAGTATTGGCAAAAAATAATCTGTGTACCCATCGATAATGTTGTAATGGGAACTAAGCTTGCTTCCCAGGTCTTAATGGCTCAAATGAACCCATCAGATGAGAATCAAGCCTGCCCAGACCTGAATGGCCCTTTTTCTTTCAAGGTCCATCCTTATCAGATACTCGATCTAGACTGAGGCAAAAGTTGAAAAACTTTGGAAATGGTTTGTTAATAGGGCGTTATGTATCCCAGGTTGCCGCAATGCCTAGAACTATCATCACGGCATCTTATATTTTACTTTATTATCTTCTGGAAATCCTCAGTTTGAAGTACAAAGCTTATTTGTCATTTCAGTTACGAATACATTTTGTTCTACGATAGGAAAAATGTATGTATATGTGGTTCTCATATTTGTTTGATTAGAAGCAGGTGGTAGTTGCGGCCAGAAGTTCCATTTATCAGCTTTGACTGGTCAGCCAGCTGTAGTCTTTCCTGGGTAGAAAAGATCTGACCACTATGGTGAGTGCTGTGGTTGGGTCTAGATTAGATTACCTCAGTGCACTCTATATGGGGCTGCCCCTGGAAATTGTTTAGGAATTTCAGTTGGTGCAGAATGCAGCAGGCAAAATGTCGACCAGAATGGGTTGCAGGGACCATATCGCTCCAATCTTGGCCCGTCTGCACTTGGCTCCTGGTCTCGTTTCTGAGGGCAATTTAATGTTCTGGTGCCTTCCATGAAGATAGATTCAGGTGGGTAGCTGTGTTGGTCTGAAGTAACAGAATAAAGTGTGAGTCGAGTGGCACCTTAAATTTCTTAAATGTGCCACTGGACTCAGACTTCGTTAAGGTTCTGGTGTTGATCTTCAAAGTCCTATATGTTTTGATAGCAGCATACCTGAAGGACCACCTGCTCCTTTACACACTTACCCTACCAGTAAGAATGTCTTCAGAGGCACTGGTTTGGGTATCCTTGCCTTTTGAGATTCGGCAGGGAGCAGCTTGGGAGAGGGCTCCAGAAAAACTCACCTGTCTGCTTCCACTAGCAGAGGAAGACTTCTTTTGTTTTGTCTAGTGTTCCTTCACGACCACTCCTTCCTGCCCTGGTTTTAATTGTTATTTTTATGTATGTGTATTGGATATGTGTCTTGGTTTTAATGATCAGTTTTTGTCCTGGCTTTTAATGGTTTTTAAGATGTATTTTATTATGTTTTTGATCTGTTAGTTGCCTTCGGGCCTGAAAAGGTAGAAAGGCGGAGTATCATTTTTGTAAGTAAATAAATCAATGCGTATGTTAACTACGCCATTTGGTGTTGGTAAATGAATTCATTTCTTAACTAGTCGCTTTCCACACTGGCTCCAGTATTCAATTAAACTGAGCTTTTTAAAACAATAAAATGATGAGATCTTAGGGGAATGTTAGGGTAGGGTTAGAGGCTAGATTTTTGTTGTGACGATGACAAGCAGGGTTACCTGTCTCTATATACACACACACACACACACACACACACACACACTACAACACTCATCATAGCTTGAATGAAATGATAGGAAACTATGAGGTGCTGGGGATGAGGTTCTATAGTAGCAATAATCAGAAAACACAGCTGTTAGAATACAGAATCCCTGAAGGCTGAAAAGTATGTCTGGTAGCTAGATTTTTGGGCTGGCTCATTCGAGCTAAAGAGAACTGTCAAGGCCTGGGCTGTTATGTAAATATAGGTTGTGTGACCTAGAGCAAAATATAAAGCTTCTCCCACAGTGCTTTTTCTTCCTTGAAGTAGTAAAGCAAGAAATCTAAGTGAGACCTGCATTTCGAAACCTACTGATGTGGAGAGAACCTAATAGGTGGAGAGTGCTTAGTGGGCTTGCATTCTTAATATTCCCCACTCTCTCTGATAATTGTTTTTTTGCCACAGTATTGGGTTAGAGTGCCCTGACCCGGATGGCCCATTCTAGCCTGATCTCATCAGATCTTGGAAAATAAGCGGGAGTTAGCCCTGGTTAGTACTCGGATGGGAGTCCACCAGGGAAACCTACGGTTGTGTCACAGAGGCAGGCAATGGCAAACCACCTCTGTTTATCACTTGCCTTGAAAACCCTACAGGGTCATCGTACATTGGCCATGATTTGATAGCACTTTCCACCACAATGTTCTGTACATTAAAAGTATGTTGCTGTTAACATGCATGTTTGTAGAACTGCAGTTATTCTCAACCCTTATGCCTTAGCAGGGTGTTTTAAATGGGGCTAATGATAGGTGATCACAAAAGATCGGCCCTTCAAGGTCAGCGCACCTCACTTTATTAGCTGATATAAAAGGGAGAGGAGTGCAAATGCTTAAAAAAAATATTAAGAGTTACAGTCCACCCTGCCATAGAGGCCCAAGCCGGTATTAAATCTTTATTGGGAGCTGGGGAATGGATACTTAACATAAATAATACAGATTGTGAACTGGTCTTAGAAAGAAGCACAAAAATTTACTATCGTGGGTGCCAGCAAGTGTGCTTGTCTTAAGTGTGTGTGTGGGAGGGTGCTGTGTGAGTGTCTGTGTTGTGAGATAGGGTAAGAGATGGTGGGAGTGGTGATCGCAAGCCATACGCCATGCTGCTTGACCTCTGGGCTTTTCCTTTTAAAAGGAAAAATACCCTTCCAAATCTAGAACAGTGACGAATGATTTCTTCCAGAGAAACCCTTTTTCAGAGCTCATATTCCTTCCATCTTGGCAGCCGGGGATGTGCATAGACGTAATAAAATTCACTTGTCTATTAAGCCCATATTCCAGTTAAAACCAGGATTCCAGGAAATTATTTTTAACAGACTAAAAAACTTTGCTTTGTAGACAAAGTGACCACAATTGGGAGGGGAGAAGATGTAACCAAAAAGAAAGAGGGACACAAGCAGTTTGCATGTTCTCCGTGCAATATAAAGATCCCATTCTCTAGGCCTGTTTCTCCTCCGTTCGTCTTCATTCTTGCCTTGAAGCTTTCCTCTTCTCAAGATGTGTGATGTTTGGCTGTTGGGAGGTGGGGACAGGCAGAACCGAAAGCCAGGCAGAGGATGTTTTTGTGTAGAATGTTCTGTGCAGAAGGTATGTTTTTGTGTAGAATGTCAAGCAATTGACGGAGCAAGTAAATAAAGAATGATGGCTCAGTCTGTTTTTCACCTGGAAGGGATTATTTGCTACTGTCTATAGGGCAAGTGGCAATCTACATCTCTGGATCAGTGAATGTAAAAGTTGCTCTATAAAATGATACAGTTAACACAAAACACTGTCTTGCCCAATTTTTATTTTTAAAGATGTCTTCTAGTGCTCCTTGAGAAGTTTTGAGCTTTGGGCAAAGCCCAAGGAAAGCTGAGCAGCAACCACTGAACTTGGTGTGCCAATAGTATCATTAAAAGGGTGTTCCTGTTTCATGGTAGGTCATAAAGGAGCATATGAGATGGAAGGCTGTTTTTGAGGCCTCAGATTAGTCGCTCCTGCCATGGAGAATACAGGCTGTTTACCACTTGGGGACGTGCTTGTGTGGATTCCCCACTGCTGCTGCTGAAACAGCACAGTGGCCCCAGATCTTCCACATAACAGGTTTCCCCACCTTTTCCTTGCCCCAGTCCCACCGTGGCAGCTTGTTGCCCCCTTCCAGTGACATACCACTGTAGAGTTATAGTGACTTGTCTGTCAGGGTCTTTGAATTCCCTGTTTTCATTTTAACACTATTCTTTCTTGAGCATCTGTCGAGAGCCAGTTTGGTGTAGTGGTTTAGTGTGCGGACTCTGGAGAACCGGGTTTGGTTCCCCACTCCTCCACTTGTCAGCTGCTGGATGACCTTGGGCAAGCCATAGTTCTGTCAGAGCTGTCCTTGAAAGGGCAGTTTCTGTCAGAGCTCTCTCATTCCCCCTACCTCACAGGCTGTCTGTTGTGGGGAGGGGAAGGGAAAGGAGTTTGTAAGCTGCTCTGAGACTCTGAGTGAAGGGCGGGGTATAAATGCAATCTCTTCTTGTTGTTCTTCATTGCAGAGAAATCAAGAGATTTCCACAACAGAAGGGCTAGAGATTGCTTTTCCATGAAAGCTGGGAAGTGAGAGAACCTGAGAGACGGATCGTTATAACGGTGTATCAGTTCCTGATTTTTTTAAAAAGCCCTTCGTGGTGGTGGTCAGTGTTCCTTCTAAGCTGAGTTAGTGTGAGCTAGCTCACCGTTTTTTAGCCTCCAGCTCACAGATTTTCGTCTTAGCTCAGGAAGGGAGGGCTCCAGAGCAAACTAATTTATGCAGTAGCCAAATGGCTCACTCACAGCTTTAATGCCAATAGCTCACAAAGTAGAATTTCTGCTCACAAGACTCCACAGCTTAGAGGGAACATTGGTGGTGGTGGGGTTGTGGATGGCCTCCATGGGTCACTAGAACAAGGAAAATGGTGCCAGCGTGGCTGGAGAAAACCTGGACTTTCCGGTCTCCATGGATGCCACCCTGGCTTTCCTGCAGTCTTCCCCAAAACATCATAGCAAAGCAGATGTGGTGGTTGTGGGAAAGCGGAGGGGGGGTCACTCCCCAGCAGCATGCCGGCCAGGGAAAACAACCAATGCATAAGGGATACTGAGTCTTACACAATTTACTAAAGCATTTGAGCTGTGCAGATAAGAATGCTTGATTTCAGTGTTTCTTGAAGCAACTTAACTGGGTTCTATATTGCGTTTTGCTCCGAATCAAGCAGTGATGGAAACACTGATCATTGGAGTCTAATGTATACAACGGTAAGGAAAATAAATCGCTAAAGTATTTGTTTTGTGCCTAAATTAATAACCGTATTCATAACCAGCTTGTACCATGGCAATAATCTTGTAAGCTACTGCACACTTATACTGCAGCATGCTTAATTTTGGGTCTGTAGGGTGACCCTTAAGGGTTGTTCATGCTCTGTTGATGTCCTGCACAAGATTGTGAAAGAGTCGCAGGGTTTACAGGACACAAAAAAGGCTGGGAAGTTTGTGCCTTTGCTGTCTCTGCATGTGCTTTTACTAGGCTAACATGGTGCTGCTCTGTTTTAGTACAGAAAAATTCATGTGACCCTTGTCTCTGATTTTTGCTATTTATGGAAGCGTTCTTTGCTGTTTATCCCCCAAAGCACTATCAAAATAAAAGGCATTTTTGATAGAGAAGGGGTACATCCTAGAGCTCTCTTCTTAGTCAGGGAATAAAACTTCAGACAACTACATCTGTGGCTGCCACTTTGATGGATGGGTTGGGTCTAGACATCTGAAATGTCTTTTGTTGGATCTTGAGAAAACTGGATAATTTTTTTCTGCGCTTCAGTTTGACTCTTGTGCATTTAGTATAACTATAATACTCAAAACCTTCTACTCTCCCCCCCCAATAAATGTTTCTAAAAGTGATGATTGAACAAATGACTTCAGGGTTATCCTTGAGGCTTCTCGGAGGTGGACAGTTCATGCTCCGTTATAACTCGTGCTAGTAAGCAAAGAGGCAGTTGCTAAGTTTATAGTGTCTTTTCCAACCATTGATCATGCAGGTACGATTAGGATACCTGAAATTTCAACTGCATGCTGCGTTCCCAAACAACCTACGTACACCTCCCTTTTCTCCCTTTTAGTTCTTTCGTTGCCCTATAGTTCTTTGCCATCTGGCGACCTGTGTGGCCATGGCTTCCCAACTACTGCATGGTTCCACAACCACTGGGATTTCCCGGCTTTCGGGTTTTTTTCTTACTCAGCTGGGTCCAACCATTGGAAGAAACTATGAGCAGCATTTAAGGACACTGTTGCCTCCTTCTGCTTGTGTAGCTGGAGGCAGTGTCCCTTCTAAGCTGAGTTAGTGTGAGCAAGCTCACAGTTTTTTAGCTTCCAGCTCACACGTTTTTGTCTTCACTCAAGGAAGGATGGCTCCAGAGCAGACTAATTTATGCAGTAGCCAAATCAGTCACTCACAGCTTTAATACCAGTAGCTCACAAAGTAGAATTTTTGCTCTCAAGACTCTACAGCTTAGAGGGAGCATTGGCTGGAGGGGGGGATAAAGTGGAACCATTGCCTCCCAGAATATTGGGACATGTACATTCTCTGCCCAGTGCTTTGCACTGGGAACAGAATTACAAAGAAGCTGCCAGTATGGTGGAAGCAGTGGTGGTAACCTATGTCTTCTGACGTGTGCAAGGGTTGTGGTACCCAAGTAGAACCAACTAACTTACTTGAAGTGTTAGTGAGATGACAGAATAATTTCATCTGGGTCACTGTACTTCAGTTGGTATAAGAAACTTACAGGCAGGATGCTGTTATCCAGGGAAGCAGATTTGAAATAAATAGCCTGGAAGTAAATACCTCTGTCGGTACATCTTTTACTGTCTTCAGGCATGCGGCTTCACAGTGTATCAGTCATTATAAAACTGCCCTTAGCAATGGGGAGGAAAGGTTCATGGATATTTAAGTTACAGAGACAATAGGGACAGGAAATGGTAACCATGGGAAAAAGGGGAAAGATGAATGCTAGCCACTGAAGCCAAGACGCGTGGGTTAGGCAGTTCTTTCTCTCATACCTACTCGCATAGACACTTGCATCTTTTAAAAAAAACAAAACTTTGATCTTGGTAACATTTGATTTGAACAAATGGATATGGAGATTATGAACAAATGGATCCTGACAGTGATACCCAGAAAGGTCAACAGGATACAAGTGTTCAGACTGACAGAGCCCCACGTTGTTAGCCATTCATCTAACCATTTTCCCCTTACAACAGCCAGACTGGAATCTGTCCTAGGAGGCCAAAGAAGAGCTTTGTTAGTCTGTAGCAGCAGAAAAGACCAAGAGCCCAGTAGCACCTTAAAGACTAACAAAATTTGTGGCAGGGTGGGAGTGTTTGTGAGCCACTGCTCACTTCTTCAGGTACAGCAGATCCAGTATCTGAAGAAGTGAGCAGTGACTCATGAAAGCTCCTACCCTGGCCACATATTTTGTTAGTCATTAAGGTGTTACTGGACTCTTGCTCTTTTCTACAAGCAAAATAAGCTTAGTGGTAAGATCTGAAGCATGCAGAATGCTGGAAGTAATAATATTACTTTGCTCAGCCTTTTTTAGGTCAGTTTTGGTCTTGATTCAACTCGACTTGTTGTGTCCCACCGCTACCACCGTGGCTGTGTATGACCAGTTGCCCTGTGACACAGACCTGTGGGAGGGAGGGGGCACTATAAGCTTGTTCCTGGTTCAGCTCTGACTTCCTGTTTCTCTTCTCCCCTCCCTGGGATTCTCCACTGTAGGAAGTCTGTCTTTTCTGTTTTGTCTCTGGGATATATGTCTGACTCTGATTGGTTTTAATTTCAAGTTGAAAAGTATTCTTGTTTTTTCCTTAAATCGAGTGTGTTTACATTTTACAAATATTGTGAGCTGTTCTGCAGACTCTGGACAAAATGCTGGATACAGGTCCCATAAACTTTTTTTTTTTTTTAAACTTCTGAGTGCCATAGCTTATGGGGAATGTATACAAATGGGCAGAGACGGCATAGGAACCTCCTGTTATGTACCAGGTAGCATAACCTAGCAAGCCATATTGCTTGACGGTGCTGCAAGCTAGTGGGACATCACATTTTTGTAGGGATTCCCCCCATGTCTCTTTTACATTCCCTCTGCCCCCTTTATGCTGGCATCCCTTCCTTTGGCTTTTCAAAGCACTCCATTCTCTGTCTGTTTTCCATTGATTTGCTTGGCCTTATGCTGAGCAGCAGAGCAGTCTGCTCAAGGAATTTGATAACCTCCCAGGAAGGACACTGTATGTATGCAAAAAAGTTGGACAGGAATTTGTCCGTTGCCTGCCTTGTAGACAACTGACTTACTGAAATCTGGAATGACTTTTTTACTAAACAGACTGTGCCTGCTTTCTACCCATTCTGGGTAAGTTCTCGTTTTTGTCAGACTTCTGGAGGTTAGCACGCACCTCAGTATGGAAGCGTCAGGTTTGGTTTGCAAAGTGATGTACATTGCTAGCCAGCAGTTCTTTACTTGTAGCTTAACCTGGTGAATCATTCTCCATCACCAGGTTTGTTCAGTGACAGTTGCCTATGAAAGAATAAATGCACTTGTCAGCTCACGTTTCTTCCATTTGTTAGGTGTGGAATCATCCTGATCAAACTTTTAACTGTCTCTCTTACAAGTTACCCTTTTGTTGTCTTGAGTTATCGTTCCTGATCCCGTAACCTGCTGCAGCTTTCAGAGTAAAAAGGGGGCAAAGTGTTCATGTCGTCGTCGTCGTCCCCCAGATTTTACTAAAGCTCTTGCTATCCAGACTGGGAATTCTCATGCCAGCTCTAGGGTTATAGAGTTGGAAAGAAATGATGTGAGTGATAAAGGAGAAAAAGAGAAGAGATTTCATGTCGTCTAGATAATCACTATTTTCATTACACCTGTACTTGATGTATACTTCATTAAGAAAAAGAGAAGGAAACAGAATAATGTATGATAGTTTGCTGTTGTGCTCTCCTGCCAGTGGGATCAGTGCCACAGACCAGCCTGCCGTTCAGGGTGTGGCAAGGAAATGGCACACTACAGAAAATGCCCTGCTTTTCTTTCATCTCCTTAGATGGTCAGGGTGATGCAGGGGGACAGGCGCTGGAGCAGAGCATGTTCAATGGAATGCCACCACTAGTCCAAGATACATAGCTGTTCCCAGGATGTATGGGAGCTTCTTCCTGGATCTTGTTTATCTTTGGAATCTCTTCCACAATCACGCCATGATTTTGCCACTTGCTTTCTAATTCACAAAAGGGGCCCAGCTAACTTGCTATTTGATGCCACAGGCTGGCTGTTAACGTCTCCGAGGATTCAAGATGCCAGAGATCTTTTGCTGTCCCTTTTGAGTTAACAATTGTGGAATATGACAGTTACTCAAGAAAGAGATCTAAGGACCTGGGATACCCAAATATGATTTGCTTTGCCCCTTATGACTTGAAAGCTGTGACATACTACTTTTGATTTGATGGCTTGTCAAAATGAATTTTCAACTATAGGACGGTTGGGCCACTATTTTGCATGGAGCTTCCCTCCCCTTTTTTTCACTGAATCAGCTGCTAACACACCTGTGCTGACCTCAGGTGCACCCTTTTTCATTTCAAGGGACAAAATATCTATTTTTTTCTCTTGCCTTATTTCTAATTCTAGTCTAATCTTGAAACTGTCCTTCTTTATGGATATAGTGCCCAGGAAGGTTGGGCTTGAAAGACTACAGATGTTCGATGGTGATTTTAAAAAAAATACATTGAAGAATATCTCTGTCTAAGCAGCCCTGTGTTTTATTATTCTATGACTGAAAGGTTAATGCATAGTTGACAGACTGTTTGTTGTCACTGAAATGCTGGTGGTAATTTTTTATCTTGAGAAATTGCACTGTGCAAAACAATGCAGAACCTGCCTAGAATAGTCACAGAGTAAACAATATGGCTGCTGTGCTTTTCTGAAGGACTCCACCTCCGTCTGTCTGCTTCATGGGAAGATGAAATTGCTTATGGTGCTTGGTCACTTGTCTTCCAGGAGAGTGCTTGCAGTGGCTCATTTTTCCTGCCCTCCTTTTGTTCTGGTCAGGCTTTCTGGGGAGGTAAGGCATCTCCCCCCCCCAATAAAAAACATGATTATAGCATGAAGTCCACCAGTGGCTATTAGCCACAGGGTATAGATGGGAACTCTCAGTCTGGGGCAGGTGATGCACTCTATTCTTGTTGCTGGAGGGGGCAGCAGTGGGAGGGCTTCTGGTGCCCTGGCCCCACTGCTGGACCTCCTGATGGCACCTGGTATATTTTGGCCGCTGTGTGACAGAGTGTTGGACTAGATGGGCCATTGGCCTGATTCAACATTGGCTTCTCTTATGTTCTTATGTTCTTATGATTTTTTAATAAGGCCAGACTGTTAACACAGCTTTATTTTCTCTGGTGCTTGCTTGTTTGTGTGTTGAAAGAATCAGCCCGTCTAGTCAGTTTCTAAAAGTCTGTCTTCATGAGTTCAACTATTGGTTCTTGGGCTGTATTTGTGAACTCTGAGAACTTTTTGTAGTAGACAGGATCAAGCTTATAGAGTTTCATTTGTAGAATGGGCTTTCCCATTTCCTTTTGCAGTTCCCTGTGACCTCTCCCCGCGAAAATACCTGAGTCTTATGGGGGGCCCCTCTGGAATGGTGTAACCTGGGTTATTGTTGGGACTGCAGCAGGAAGTGGTAATTGTTGGGGCTCCATATTGAATGTACCTCCTATTTATGGAGGAGAACCTTTGGATGGCAGCTGTTACGTCCAGGGTTGTCAGAATTTTCTGTGATGTGCTTGACAGGCTCAGCCAGTCTTGATGTCTTACATTTTTCCACTGTTTTCATGAGAAGGATTTGTGATCGAGTTCATAATCTTCACAATTTTGGGGCATGTGACTTGGCTCTTTCAGATGTTGCGTTCAGATGTTCAGAATGGTGGAGATGGAATGCAGCAAGGATATTCATGTTAGCTTCCAATACAGGCCTGTTAGGTCAGGGCTAAGAATGAATGTAGAGCTCAGCCACATACTGGAACCTGCTGAGATTAATTGTTCTGGGCAAACTTTTATATGTAAAAATAAAGTGTGTTGTTTTTTTAATGTAGGGCTTCAGAAAGCACAGGAAGTGATTAAAACACCTTCTGTTCATTCATTATGCAGCAGTTCAGGTTCATAGTTAAGACTGCCATGCTTGTCACTAAGGACAGAGATTTTAGCTTCTTAGAATTGTTGTGATTGACTCTGTCCATTAAGACAGCTGGTTTCAATTCTTAGTTGTAAGGTTTTACTGGCAATTATATATCAGAGATGGTTGAATGTGGGCCCCAGAACAGTTTTATCTATCCCTCATGGCCCTACCAGATTGTATTCAAATTGTGATTAAAGAAAACATTTGTAAGTTCAGAATGAAGGGAAGAGAGCATAGAAGTCTTCTAGCATAGAAGGTGTAATAGAAGCTAATGGAGTGGTTAGAGTGGGGAGACCCAGCTGAGCTCTGAGAAGCAGCAGGAGATAGAGCTGCTAGATGGGCGAGTGTTTTTTATTTTCTCTCAGCTGAGGTGATTTAGCTGAGAGGGTACTGTGGGAGGGTTCTGTGTTTGGGAGTGTGTGAGTGAATTTTGAGTTGTTGCAGAGTTCTGGCTGCTTGAGATAGGGTGGGAAAGGGTAATTGTTTGACTGTAATTGAGTGCCTGGGTGAATTTGAATAGCAGCTGGCCACACCTTCTGCTGGGGAGGCTTCTGTTTAAGGCAGCACCTCGCCAGAGGCACAAGCTTGTGACTCTTAGACTAGGGACTCCGTAAGAAGCCCAGGAAGAGCCAAAAATCCAGGGCCCTAGTCTCCTTGGGTTCCCTGTAAGATAAATAGACTTCTACAATGAGAATCACATAAATACAAAGGGTTTTAAAGGGGGGATTATATATAATTATTATTTTAAAAGCAGTTATGAAGCCAGAATGCCAGCAGGGGGTTGGGGGCTATCTAGTGTCACATGAATGACTGTCTGCCCACTGGACAGAAGTCTTGCATATGTACCCGGTGCAAGGAGCTCCTGGTTCTCAGGGAACGGGTTTGCTCCCAAGGTGGCTGACCTGGAGAAGCAGAGACAGTCAGGCGCATGGAGAAGACTCTTGGGGACTTGTTAGATATGACCCACTCTGAATATGCTAGCCCCGCTGCTGTCAGGGAGCGTGGGGGTCGAGAGGAAACAGGGCACTGTGTTGCGGATAAGGGAATGTGCCTCCAGAAGGGACCTCCTCTTCAGCTGGTGAATGGGTATCATTTCGCATCAAGGAACCATCCCTTGGCAGGGAGAGAGGGGGGCTCTTGGTAGTTGGTGATTCAATCCTTAGGCAGGTAGACAGCTGGGTGGCGAACCCGCATACTGACTGTATGGTGACTTGCCTGCCTGGTGTGAAGGTAGTAGACATTACGTGTGTTCTAGATAGGCTGGTACGTAGTGCTGGGGAGGAGCAAGTGACCGTGGTACATGTTGGCACCAATGATGTGGAGAAATGCAGTCGTGAGGTCCTGGAGGAAAAATTTAGGCTGCTGGGCAGGAAATTCAAGGCCAGGACCTCCAAGGTAGCCTTCTCAGAGGTGTTACCTGTTCCACGCGCAGGGCCGGAGAGACAGGCACAGATCAGGAGTCTCAATGTGTGGATGAGATGATGGTGTAAGGAGGAAGGGTTCAAGTTCGTTAGGCACTGGGATGCTTTTTGGAACAAGAGGGAGCTGTACAAAAGAGACGGTCTCCACTTGTTCTGTGAAGGAACCAGGCTGCTGGTGCTTAAAATAGCAGTTTTTAAACTGAATATTGGGGAAAGCCGACAGGAGATGAAAAGTCTCTGGTTTGGGATGGCTCATCTCAAAGAGATGAAGGAGTAGCTGTTACTTTTCTACAAGGAAATAGATTAGAATTGTCCACTGAGACTGTGGCTAACGATATGGACTCCCTGGCAAGGTCTTGAGGCAGCAAGAGGAAGGTTGTGGGCTTAATATGCCTGGGAAACTATAGATGTTTATACACAAATGCTAGAAGAGTCCGAGGTAAAATGGGGGAATTGGAATGCTTGGGGTTGGGGGGAAAATAGACATTGTGGGTATTTTGGAAACTTGGTAAGATGAGGAAAATCAGTGGGATATGGTGATTCTTGGTTATAAATTATATTGGAAAGATGTGGGGGAGGGTTGGAGGTCGGGTGGCTCTGTATGTCAGAGAGAGTATATAGTCCAGTAAGATTGAGAGGGTAAGTGAATTGGATTTGCTTCTGGAAATGCTATGGGTTGAAATAGTGGGCCCAAAAGGAAACTTAACACTGGGAGTTTATCGGCCACCAGATCAAAAGATAGAGGAGGATTATAAAATGATGAATGAATTAAAGATAGTGGCTAGACGAAATAACTGTGTTGTGATAGGTAGTTTTAACTACCCACACATTGATTGGGTCAATATGTGTTCAAGTCGGGAAAAAGAGATTGAGTTTCTAGACACTCTCAATGACTGTGCTATGGAACAGATGGTCACGGAACCTACCAGGGGAGAGGCGATCCTGGATTTGGTCCTAAGTAGCGCCCAAGACCTGGTGAGAGATGTAAAAGTGATCGCACCGCTTGGGAAAAGTGGCCGTAATGTTATTGGGTTCGACATTTGTATAAATAGGGAGTTGTCCAAAAAGGCTGACACAACCACTTCTAACTTTAAAAGGGGTAAGTTCTCTGAAATGAGGGGATATGTGACGAAGAAACTGAAAGGAAAAATAGCAAGGGTCAAAACCATTGGGGAAGCTTGGAGACTGTTTAAAACTACAGTTCTAGAAGCTCAGAAAAAATATATACCACAGGTTAGGAAAGACTACAAATAGGTATAGAAAAAAGCCTGCATGGTTAACATACAAAGTAATGGAAGCTGTAAAAGGTAAGAAGGGTTCCTTTAAGCGGTGGAAAGCTAGTCTCAGTGAGGTTAATAAAAGGGAACACAGGCTGTGGCAAATAAAATGCAAGTCTGTGATCAGGCAGGCAAAAAGGGAATATGAGGAGCATATTGCAAAAAACATAAAGACCAATGATAAAACTTTCTTCAAATACATTAGAAGCAGGAAACCAGCCAGGGAGGCAGTGGGGCCCTTGGATGACCAAGAGGTAAAAGGAGTAGTGAAGGATGATAGGGAAATGGCTGAGAAGCTGAATGCATTTTTTGCCTCTGTCTTCACTGTGGAAGATGAGAAATGCTTGCCCACTCCAGAACTGCTGATTTTGGGAGGAGTGCTGAAAGACCTGAGTCAGATTGAGGTGACGAGAGAGGAGGTCCTATGACTGATAGACAACTTAAAAGCTGATAAATCACCAGGCCTGGATGGCATACATCCGAGAGTTCTGAAAGAACTCAAATGTGAACTTGAGGATCTCCTGACAAAAATATGTAATCTTTCATTAAAATCTATCTCCATTCTTGAGGACTGGAAGGTAGCTAATGTCACTCCCATCTTTAAAAAGGGTTCCAGAAGGGATCTGAAAAATTACAGTCCAGTCAGTCTGACGTCGATACCGGGTAAGTTAGTGGAAACTGTTATTAAGGAAAGAATTAGTAGGCACATTGATGAACAAAACCTATTGAGGCAGACTCAGCATGGATTCTGTAAGGGAAGATCTTGTCTCACTAACCTGTTAGTGTTTTTGAGGGAGTGAACAAACATGTGGACAAGGGAGACCCAGTAGATGTTGTTTACCTTGACTTCCAGAAAGCTTTTGATAAAGTTCTTCGTCAAAGGCTCCTAAGTAAGCTCAAAAGTCACATGGGATAAAAGGACAAGTCCTTTTGTGGATAAAAACTTGGCTAATTAATAGGAAACAGAGTATAAATGGGCAATTTTCTCAGTGGAGGGTGGTAAGCAGTGAGGTACCGCAAGGATCAATACTCGGTCCGATGCTTTTTAACTTGTTTATTAATGATTTGGAGTTGGGAGTAAGCAGTGAAGTAGCTAAATTTGCAGATGACACGAAATTGTTCAGGGTGGTGAAAACCATGGAGGATTGTGAGGCACTCCAAAGGGATCTGTCAAAGATGGGCAAGTGGGCGTCAACATGCAAATTGGCCTGCTCCAACATTGGCTTCTCTTGTGTTCCTATGAGACCTAGCATCAGATCTCCATTTGGCAGTGAAGCTTGTTGATGTCTGTTGAGTTGCTCATTGCCAGCCTAACCTACCTCATTGGGTTGTTTTGTTTCTAAAATAGAGGAGAACTGTGTGTGCTGTCCTGAAGTTCTTAGAAGAACTGTGTGATCAAAATGTGGTAGATGGGCATACGGACTGCTGGAAACTCCCATTTGTTTTTGTTCTTTTTTTAAAAAATATCCTATTAAATGACAACAGTTGTCATTATAAGAATCCTCCTCTGGAGGTGAGGAGTACAGGTTAGAGATTGTTCCTGATTTTGCTATGCTGGGATCATGTGATATCTGAACAGCCCCCAAAATATGTGGGAATCTGAGTATATTACATGGCTGTAAATTCCATTCAATTTTATATGAAATGATTGCAAAGAAATTCTGCACTTTCAGAAATTTAAATGTAACCAGCTGCATTCTTAAAGGTTTCAAATTGTTATCTGTGTGTAAGCCTAGTTGACTTTTGTGTGATTTAAATTTGCATGCAAGATCATGTTCCCAGGAAAGCTCAATTTGAGTCCAGTAGCTGTTTTACTGCAGACCAACATGGCAGCCCTCTGAAAGCATCTTTATGGAATTCCCAGAATGGTAGTGTTTGTGCCACGTCCCTTCTTTTCAAGCAGAAGTTCAGGTGCACTTTTCCCTGTGACCTAGAGATGTAAAATTTTTAGTGATTTTAAAGCAACAGGGAAACCTGAACACTTGTGGGGAAATTAAAATATTTGCACTGTTTACTTTCCTTATCAAATCTAAACCTGTTTTGCTGCTTTAACAACTTAAAGTGCATCATTTATAACTCAGGAAATAAAATTGTATAAATTATCACATTTATGGAACAGAAAGGTATAGATATCTTTGTTTTGCAGTTTTTGTATATATAGTTTTGCCATCAAGTCACAGCTGACTTATGGTGGGGTTTTCAAGGAAAAAGGCATTCAGAGGTGGTTTGCCATTGCCTGCCTCTGCGTCTTGACCCTTGTGTTCCTTGGTGGTCTCCCATCCAGATACTAGCTAGGGCTGACCCTGGTTAGCTTCTAAGATCTGATGAGAATTGGTCTAGTTGGAACTATCCAGTTCAGGAATTACAAATATACGCAATACAGCAAGGGACTATTGCAAACTGCTATACCCTATGATGTCTTAGCACACTTCACTCATTCCAGAAGAGAAAAAGCTATTACATATTTTCCCCCATGTTCCCCCAAGTACTGTAGTAGATTTTTTAAACATTTTGAACTTTTTTCTTGCTGTCTTTGAGTGAATAACACCTTGTCTTAAATGGCATTTCACGAACATCAAAAGAAAAAAAGTCGAAGGAGTTGTTTTCAGTGTTCTCCAATTCCCATTTTTTCCCATTGGAAAAACTGAGTGTTATACATTGAGTGAGTGAAGCCTTGTATTAAAAAGCATTGTACTCATTCAAAAAAGAAAAATTTTAGTTTTGTCCAGCCCAACCCCGAATTTCCTCTGAATTTTTCCTTAGTCCTCAGATTCTCATTCTATACCTTTTGCGTGTATAAAACCTTACATTAAAAAGCATCTCCCACATTTCAAAGAAAAAAAATAAGATTTTTTAAAGTTTTTCTCCAAATCTCCTATTTTTCCCATTGGAAAAACTGAAAAAAGATCCTTTGGAGAAAACAGGAGGAAACAGTGAATTTTTCCAGGCCTTTGCATCTCTAACTATGGCTTAACTCTTTGTGTTGGAGTCCAGCTAAAATGAAGCCCAAATTTGTGCAGGTGATTTGCTCTCATCTCTTCTTGTTCTCCTTATCTTCCATTTCTCTACTTCTTCCTTTGGTTAATCCTCTCCCCCTCCCCCCATCTTAATTTAGATTGTAAAGTCCTCAGGGCAGGGACCTCTAAGTTGCTGCGTGCACTGAGGATGCTTAATTAAAAACTGTGTAGTTTGTCTTTTTAATGATGTCTGTAAGCCAGGTTCACAAATCTCTTGTTGTTTTTGTGCTTCATACGAAAGTACGGAGTTGGGGCTACCGTGCTACTCTCATAGTGGGTTATTTTTTCCTTCTGTTATTTAGGCGGCCCAGTGTTTATGCTTTAACAATTTATTGCCATTTAATATATGGTTATTTTGAGTCCAGCTGGGGAATGGCTGCAAGGCCTTAAAAAGCAAATGCTGCTGGAACAGGTATGCTTTATGTCAAACTTGCATCCTGGGGGCCAGATCAGGCCCCCGGAGGGCTTCTATCAGGCCCACAGTGGAACTGGCTGTCTTCTGCTTCTCTTCCAGTTCTGCTGCTGCTGCGTCATTGTACATTTGCAGCTTACAGATACATCCCCGAACAGCACACTCAAGATTGCAACAGCACAGACATTTGGATGCAGTAATTCAGAGCAAGAGGTGTCTTTTATCAGACATTGTTAAATAAACAAAATATTGCAAGAGTGCTAATGTTTTAAGCATGTTTTTATTTTAAGTTTAAAAAAAACCCCTTTGTGTTTGTGTCCTTTATAAAATATATATCTCTGCTACCTGGCATTACATGACACGCATGGCCCAGCCCAACAAGGTCTCATTTATGTCAGATCCGACCCTCTTAACAAATGAGTTCGACACCCCTGTTTTAAGTGGTGCAGATGGAGTTGCAAAAAAAGGACTGTGTTTCATGGCTGACAGTGTTGTTGTGATCAAGTTTCATGGATTGAACCTTACTTTGATGCATGAAGTTGGCAGTCTGTCTGCCTCCCTCCTTCCCCCCCCCCATGAATGCAAGGGTTAATAGTAGGCCTGTGGCTTTTATGTGTAGATAGCATTAACATGTCAGCTATGCTAGACTGACTCAGGTACTCTAGTTGACATTAGATGGGGTCTCATGTTGAATAAGCAGCAGTAGCCAGAGGTGCCTTTCACAGGCTTCGGCTGCTGAGCCACTATGGCTGTTTCTGGGCAGGGCATGCCCTGTGGTGCATGCCCTGGTACTTTCTAGATTAGATTACTGCAATGCACTCTACACGGTGCTGTCCTTGACGACTGCCCAGAGGCTACAGTCAGTGCAAAATGCTGCAGCCAGAGTGTTGACTGGAGTGAGTCATAGGGACCATATCATTCCAGCCTTGTTCCATATATTCTGGCTTCCGGTTTGCTTCTGGGCTCCATTCTGGTATTCACCTTTAAAGCCCTGCATGACTTGAGAGCAACATACCTTAAGGGACTGCTTTCTCCCGTATTATGCACCTACCCATACACTCCAGTCATCTTAGGAGGCCCTGCTTCAGTTCCCCCCACTGTTTGAAGTTGGATGGGTGGCACCCCAAGAAAGAAGAAGAAGAAGAAGAAGAAGAAGAAGAAGAAGAAGAAGAAGAAGAGTTTGGATTTATACCCCGCCCTTCACTGCCAAAGGCATCTCAGAGCGGCTTACAAATTCTTTTCCCTTCCCTTCCCCTCCCCACAACAGACACCCTGTGAGGTAGGTGGGGCTGAGAGAACTCTAACACAAACTGTCCTTGAGAGAACAGCTGTGCCAGAGCTTGTGACTGACCCAAGGTCACATCAGCAGGTGCAAGTGGAGGAGTGGGGAATCAAACCCGGTTCTCCCAGATAAGAGTCCGTGCACTTAACCACTACACCAAACTGGCTCAGAAAGGGCTGTCTTGGTCATGGCACCAAAACTTTGGAACTCCTTCCCCAGGGAGATTTGTCTGTCTGCCTCTATTGCTATCTTTCACCAGCAGGTGAAGACTTTTTTTTTGTTTCACTAGGCATATCCCCAATAATGGTATTGGCCCTTCCTGTTTCTGGTGGTGTTCGTTATGTGTTTTTATTGAATTATTTCATCATTTTAAACTTGTATTAAATTGTTCAAATGTTTTCATGTTTTTTCACATTCACCACCTTGGGGACCTTGGTTGGGTGGAAAGGCGGCCTAAAATGTTTTTAATAATAATAATTAGGAATTGTACTTGGACCGAAGCAGCACAGGATATATCTAAATAGATAAATTAAATACCCGTACTTGCTCTATTCTCCGATGGATTATTAAGTAGGTTATGCTGCTAACTCCTATCTGTACTCAAGACTCCAGAAAATAATTACCTGTCCCTGCTGCATTCTTCGAGACTCCCAAGGTACAGAAATAATTGCACAGCCAACTGCAGGGATAGGCACTTAGTGAGACAGTCTTTTTTTGAATTCACTCCTAAGCAGTTACACCCTTGTAAGCCCATTGACTTTAATGTATTTAGAATGGTCTAACTCTATTCAGGGGTAATCTGTTGAACATTGAGTCTGGAATTAAAGTTTAAAAACTGGCAGAAAAGCGTTGTCTTGAAACGTGAATTTAGTACACTAGCACTTGGCGGTAGGTAGTTCTGATTGTTTTATTATACTTCATAAGGTTGATGGTGGGATTAGGAAAATCTCTTTTTTTTTTCCTTGCAGGATTTTAAACACATGGTATAGTGTGTGTATATAAAAAAAGCAACAACTAATTTGTTGTGCCATAACTATAGAATAGTTAAAACAAGAATCTGTTTTCGTGGCTTTTCGTATCGTCATATAGCGTCAATTATTAAAAGCCACTGTGCAGTATTGATTTTCAGCCCGTTAGAGGCGACTAGATGATAAAGGACTAAATTTTTACATTTTTTAAATTCCACCAAAAGAGTTCCTAGTGGCATATTTGAAGAAATAAACCTATGCAGTCTGGTGGGCCCAGGATGGCTGATACGCCTGGAGAAGAGAGAGGTCTCCCCGCCAAACTGGAGAACAGAGGGGTGCGTTTGTGTGTATCTCACATTGTGTTGTGCTTTGGAGCATGCAGAAAGCTGCTCATGCTGAGACTTGCTGTGTCTGCTTCGAAGTTCGGTGTGATCTGAGAGGACCTTCTTCTGAATTCTTTGGCAGATGTAGAAGATTTGGAGAAGCCAATGGGGACATCTGGATTATGGCTGGCTAATGAGCTGACCTGGAAGGCCCAGGCTAGCCCAAATTTCTTCAGATCTTGGAAGCTAAGCAGAGTTGGCCCTTGTTAGTGTTTGGATGGGCGACCAAGGGTCACTGTCCAGAGGAAGACTGTCAAATGTCCTCTGTAGTCATTTGCCTTGAAAACCCTACAGGGTCGCCATAAGTCAGCTGTGACTTGACGTCACTTTACACACACACAATGAGCTGAGCCAAAATTGGTGAACCCCCATTGTTCAGGCAGTTTGCCTAAAATGGTGAGCAAATTATGGGCAATCAGGCTGCTGTAGAGGTAAAGGAAATTAGCTCTTGGAGCCCTCAAAAACATGTTGACTCTGTGAAAGTATGTAAACTGTTTTGGCTGTAATTTGTTTTAGAGATCAACAACAATTGGGGAGACCAGTTTGGTTAATATGTTTAGGGAGTTAAATGTTAAAAGCAAAATGAAAAATAAAAAATGCAAGAGGTAGAATTCTGGAGCTACTGTGATGTAATTTTAGATGTAAATCCTTTAACTATAGGAGGACTTTGTCTGTAAGATTGGAATAGAAGCAACCTACCAGGTTCTCCAGGGGTCCAGACAGAGTATGTGCCTATTCCATAAATAGGGAGCAATAACTGTAAAGCAAAGCACATTATTCACTGCAGTCATAACTATATCTGTCCTAATCCGAAGCCTCATGCTCTTGGATGGGCAAATGTTTCTCCTGTGTATTTGAGTTGTTCTTTTAATTTCAGCTGAGGGATCATCTCATTCACATAACCCTCTGTACATGTGGAGTTGTGTCCTTATTTTTATTTTCAGTTATTTCTGGACCACTCTATAGCCATAATTATAGCCATGGGATGCTTGAGGCAGTGCGCAAAGATGAAAATAAATCAATAAAAAGGCAATAAATAAAACCGGCAGCAGGAAACAGCATTAAAACAAAAGCATCAGCATTTAAAGTTTTCTGCCAGTCAGCTGAGAAGTTTTAAAAATAATAGGATTAAGGAAAAGCACATTATTTAATTTAGTTGTAGTAACACTTTAAATGAGAAAGTATAAACAGCCATGCATGTGTATGTTCATCCCCCACACACACACACACACTTTTGGGTCCTTGTTGGGAAGAAAAGTGGAATATGTGTGGGCACACTCAGTAGGGCTTTTGATGTTGGTCTTAGTATTAGGGCAGTTTGTAGGGACCTCGGTGCCAGTGACACCATGAATTGACATTGGAACCAAATTGGCAGCTAGTGCTGATAGTTTAGGACTGGCAAGAGGTGCTCCTATGGAGGCATCAGTAAGCAACATATCTGCTTTACTTTGATGAAAGGTTTCTGAACAGCCTTCAAAGATGGTACCACAGGAACTGCTTTGTAGTAATCAAGTGTGGATGTGATCAACATGTGGATAACTGTGGCCAAACCCAGCTTTTCTAAGAAAGCATGCAGCTGGTGATCAAACCAAAACCAGATGAAGGCGCTAAGTGCTGCGGAGTGAAAATCTATTTGAGTGTTGGATCCAATCATACTTCCAAACCTGCTCTCTTCCTGTGATTTCATGTAAATGGTTAATTGCATGAGTGTGTGTATCCCAAAGCCACCTTCTTATTCTAGTCAGCCTGGTAGGACCACAACAACTAGAGTAAGGGGGCCCATTTCGGAAGATACCGTGGAAGGTGAGGAGAATTGGCCTCCATAGATTCACTTGAACGATCTCGTCCTGGCAAAAGGCAACCAAAGCAGTTTTTCAGTTTGAAAAAAACTGGTCTAAAACCAGATTTTAAAAACTTCCACGTAGTCTGCCTATTCCAAGAAAGCCTAAACTTGTGGTTTTAATGAATCCTCCAGTATTTGAGGACAGGGGAAACCCCACTGTCTGCTTACTGTATCATCAGTTAACTGGAAGTAAGTTCTATTTATTTCTGTGTTATTTAATTCCAAGTAATAGAGTTTAAGGTCAAGGCCTGGAATGGTAGACATTTTTTAAGGTACTATATAAAATACTTTTTTTATCTAGCTCCCAAGTTCCGGAGTCAGAAATGAGGATGTAATTCTTCTGTTTGCCATAGAAGCAACTAACATTTGGAGCTTTCATTTGTTTGTTTTTCGCTCAAGGAATTGAGGAAGTTACGTTATACCTTTCATTAACGTATTTGATCTAATCTGGGTTTTTTTGCACTTCTCCCGAATTGGGCAATCCTGGGGAATTCATTAATATATACATTATATATTCTTTTCAACAGTGGCCATCATTCATCTTTCCAGAAAACTATGGGAATTCCCCAGAACAAAACAAACAGAAACGTTTCTGTAAACCGCTCTTCAGCTGTTTTGTGACACTTCTGGGGCAAAGCCCCATTGGAGCCCTAGAAACCTGAAGCAAGATAGGTGAACTAGGGAGATGGAAGTTAAAAGGCAAGAAACAATTCTGAAGTTGGTTGGAAGGCCAATAGTTCAGCAGTTTGAGACCCGAGTGCCGCAAGACGGAGTGAGTTCCCATCTCTGGTTCCAGCTCCTGTCATTCTAGCAGTTTGAAAGCAAGAAATTGCAAGTAGATAAATAGGTGCCACTTCGGTGGAAAGATAACAGTATTCTGTGCGCCTCAGTGTTTAGTCATGCTGGCCACATGACCACGGAGATGTCTTCAGACAGCACTGGCTCTTTGTCTTGGAAACGGAGATGAGCACTGCAACCCTGGAGTCAGATACCACTGGCTTTTGAGCAAAGGAAACCTTTACCTTTACCTATAACTTGAAAAGCTCTCTGCCCATTCTACTTAATTCAGTTCTGAACAAACCTGATAGTATACAAGCCTACAAGTATAGATTTCCTTATCCTAGTTAGTAACATTGAGAGGAAAAACTCAGTTTCTGATTAGATGGGACAGTAGACTGCCTGATGGTATAAGCAGGTTGAGCTAAACTGAAGAGCAGCAACCAGAGATTGCTGCGAAAGCAAATCCTGCAATGCCAGTAAATGTAGTACAATTTATCCTGCTTTGGTAGATTGTTACAGTTTTGCTCAAATGTCTACTTGTTCTCTTGATTCTCTTCCTCCTTAACCCATTTTATTATTTCTTTATTAATTTTGATTTATATCCCACCTTGCCTGCACAGCTCTTGTTGATCTTCACTCTGTGCTCCATGTTTTCAGCTCTCCCCCGCAAAAAAAGTATTTCAGTTTCAGACCTCCTCCTTAAAACAGTAGGAATCTGAACCTCTTGGTCCTCTGTCCCTGCCTGGTCAGTGTCCTATTCCTTTTACTTCCCTTCATTTCCTTGAGTCTGCCACCTTTCATTAGTACATATCACTGGTACTCAGTCTGTGGCTTACATCGCTGGTGTACTCTTTCTCTCATAGTACCATAACTCTGGAACTCTTTGCCCCTTGCCATCCTGGCTGACCCTCAGTTACAACATTTAAACAGCATGTGGGGTTTTGCTACGTGATTCTTCCTCCTTCTTTCCCTTCCCTTTTTCACTTGTGTGTAATGGATCTTAGGTTGTAAACAGTCAGGGGTTGCGTTTTGGTTTAATGCTATACAGTACAAGGATTGTTAGATGCTTAATTAATACTTACTGCTGCCACTAAGTTGGTTTCATTTCAGCCCTGACTGGAGAATTGTCCATATATAAAAGATTGTAGGATTGAGACCTAAAATGCATGCTGACAATTAAATTGAAGATTGTCATTAGCCTTCATTGGGCTTGCGGGTTGCTACATTTCCACCCAGTCCACTTTCTTTTTGTAGAAGTTGGCTTCCAGACAGTTTCAGAAATCTAATCACATTCCCTCTGTCTCCTTTGCTGACTGTTGCTACAGAAAACATGTATAATGAGAACAAAATTCGAATCCAGTAGCACCTTTAAAGAACAAAGCAAACAAACAGGAACCTGAAGGTATAAAGTCAAAGCTCACTGTGTCAGTATCTGATGAAATGAGCTGTGACTTACGGAAGCTACACCCTGGGAAATGTTGTTGGTCTTTAAGATGCCACTGCACTCAAATTTTGTTCCGCAGACTGACACAGCTACCCGCCTGAAACTATATATGATGAAAGTTGAGCTTGTTTATGGGGTTTTTGTTTGTTTGTTTTACTGTCATGTCTTAGCTGACTTATAGTGACCCTGTAGGGTTTTCAAGGCAGGAGGTATTCAGCAGTGGTTTGACATTGCCCGCCTCTGTGTAACAACCCTGGTATTCCTTTGTGGTCTCCCATCCAAATACTGGCCAGGGCTGACCCTGCTTAACTTCTGAAGATCTGATGAGACTGGGTTAGCTTGGGCTATCCAGGTCACAGTCTTGCATATAAGGCATTATAAGGGGGTCAGAGTGGAAAAAAAGTTTTCTCCCCAGCCAATCCAGAACTCTGTAACCTTGATGGCATTGTTCTCTTTCTTCCTCCTGGGTCTGACGAGATCGGACTAGCCTGGCCTATCCAGGTCAGGGCTTAGACTAATAGCCTGCGTTATTAATAGGGCTCAGGGTGGAATACAGCTGCATGAGACCATTGGTGTTGGAAGAACATTGCCCAGAACTGTTCATAAGAGTGACTGGTATTAATATCTGGGGCTTGGGCAGTGTGTTTTCATCTTCAGAATCAAAGAATCAATCATATGATAGTTCAATTAAAGGCCTATTTTTTCTTTCATCAAAGGACACTGTCTGTTTTGCTTTAATGCTTCATGCAGTTGAGGTTGCAGCTTTTCCCCAGGGGGTAAGAATGTGGTTGTGTGGTGTTTTTTTTTTTTTAATTTCAGCAAATCCATGTGTTTCAATTGATCTTAAAATGAACATGGGAAGTTCCATGTATGTGTTCTCAATGTGCCATTGCTTTGACATCCGTTTCAGTGCCGTTTGGTATAATATCTCCAAGGCACTTGTTTGGTGTGAGGTGCTAACAATATCCTGATGATATCTTGCCTGGTTTCTCATTTTTCAGCTAACCCAGACAGGGTAGTGGACAAGTGCCTGAATCTGTAAGGGGGAAATTAGCAAGGGTTAATGGTTTGGAGCTCAGTCCAGACCAGATGGAAGTCTTGAGAGGGCAGTTGGCATTGGAGGTGGTAGTTGGTATGGTTTTGATGGGGTGGCTACTGGACCGACCTGTTCACTTGTGGCCCAGGTCACCTTTCTTCAACTTCTGTTAGTGTGCCAGCGGCATTCTTTCCTGAGAACGGAAGGTCTCCCTGCAGTCAGCTATGCCTTGCTAACTTCCCGGTTAGACTCCTGCAAATGTTCATTGTTCTGCGGACCTGCCCTTGAAAAAGGGCTTGAAAATTATAACTAATCCAGAATGCAGCTGCTTCATTGTTCACCAGGATATGCTGCTCTGGCCGTATTAGTCCCCTGCTTAAGGCTGCTTCCACACTGTCATTTTTGTCACTCGTTTGTCCCTATTGCTTTGGTTCCCCCCACCCCTTTTCTACATGTGTTTTCCTCCCTCTGGGACTACTTTTGTTGTTCAGTTGCACAGTCAAATCCAACTCTTTCCAACCCCATTGACCACATCACACCAGTCCCTCCTGTCTTCTGTCACCCTCTGGAGTCTGCTTAATTTCATGTTTGTTGCATTGATATCACTGTCTGTCCATCTCATCCTTTGCTGTCCCCTTCTTCTTTGACATTCAGTCTTTCCCAACATCAGGGTCTTCTCTAGTGAGTGCTCCCTTCTCATTTGGTAGCCAAAGTATTTGAGCTTCAGCTTCAGTATCTGGCCTTCCAGGGAACAAAGTTGATTTCTTTTAGGATTGGCTGATTTAATCTCCTTGCAGTCCAAGGGACTCTCAAGAGTCTTCTCCAGCACCATAATTCAAAAGCATCTATTCATTGGTGCTCGGCCTTCCTTCTGGTCCAACTCTCACAGCCATACATTACTACTGGAAGTATCATTGCTTTAACCATATGGACTTTTGTTGGCAGGGTGATATCTCTACTTTTTATTATGCTGTCTAGATTTGCCATTGCTTTCCTCCCAAGGAGCACATGTCTTTTAATTTCATGGCTGCAGTCACCATCTGCAGTGATCTTGGATCCCAGAAATGTGAAGTCTGTCACTGCTTCCATGACTTCCCCTTCTTTTTGCCAAGGAGTGATGGGGCCAGATGCCATGATCTTAGTTTTTTGATGTTGAGTTTCAAGCCAACTTTTGCACTCTCCTCTTTCATTTTGAGCAAGAGGCTCTTTAGGTCCTCTTCGCTTTCTGCCATTAGAATAGTATCGTTTGCATATCTGAGGGGGTTGATGTTTTTCCTGGCAATCTTAATTCCGGTTTGTGATTCATCCAGGTTGACATTTCGCATGATGTACGCCTTGGAGATAAGAGGGCAGCTACCTCTTCTTCTTCCTGTTCATACCAGAACACGTCCAGGCCCCGCCAGGACAACAGGAGTAACCATCTTGGGGCAACAACAAGCAGTCCTTTTGTCATGGAGGCTTCAATAACAGGTTCCCAAGATCAAATGGTAACAGGCAAGATAGACGGGATCGGGACCCCAAAGTCTCCAAGGCATGACTATCCGGACCCACCAGTGGGGATGCCTACTTCTCTTCAGTCAGATGTGGTCTGGCTCCCACCCAGACATGTGGACAAGAGACATCATCAAGGAGGGTTATAAGATAGAATTCCATTCAATGCCACCTCAGCGTTTCATGGCCTCTCCAATACACAAAAACCCAGCAAAAAGAGACAGAACCGAGGCTGCGATAAATCAGCTTTTGGACATTCAGGCCATAGAACCCATACCTATAAACGAACAAATGACTGGAGTCTACTCCATTTTCTTCACAGTCCCGCAAAAGAACGGGGATTGGAGGGCCATCCTAGATTTAAAATACTTAAACAGATATGTAGAGCCAAAACACTTTCACATGGGGATCCTCTGATTCATTGCGGAATCCCTACAACCCGAGGGATTTCTCTCTTCCATAGACCTGACAAAAGCATATCCACATGTCCCAATTTGTCTTCACCATGAAAGATTTCTACGCTTCTGTGTGGGCGAAGCTCATTTCCAGTTCAGAGCCCTCCCCTTTGGCCTTTCATATCCAGATGACATTCTAACCCATTCTCCCTCAAGGATATGCTTTCTAGAAGACACTGCCAAGACAATTCAATGCCTACAAGATTTTGGATTCTTGGTGAACATGCAGAAGAGTTCCTTGACTCCTTTACAGCGACTGGAACACCTGGGAGTGGTGATGGACACTCGAGTTATAAAGGTCTTCCTTCCTGTCAAGAAGGCAAGGAAGGTAAAGGACATGGCCAAACTAATAATTTAGGCAAGGACCTCATCCTTGTCCACCCTGACCAAGATGATGGGACTTATGGTTGTGACTTTCGACACCCTACAGTGGGGCTGCTTTCATTCCAGGCAACTACAAATGTTCCTGCATCCCTTTCAAAACTCCATCGCCCTCAGGATGGATCCCTCCTTAAAGGTTCCTCTCCAATTGAAGTCAAGCCTTGGCTGGTGGACTGGTCTGAGCATTTTGTCTCAAGACAAGATGTTCTGAATCCAGGACCGGATCCAAATTTTCACAGACGCCAGTCTATCGGGATGGGGGTCTACCCTATCTTACCAAGCAGTGCAGGGAAAATGGTCCAAGTCCGAAAAGAAACTGCCCATCAACCTGTTGGAGTTTTGAGCCATCAGATTGGCTCTTCAACATTTCACTCCCCAGATCAGGGGACACATATCCTCATCTGAATGGACAATATATCAACAAAAGCATATATCAATGAACAGGGGGACTCCAAATCCTTAGCTCTACACAGAGAAGCAACACAGTTACTGAGCTGGGCAGAAGCCATCTGGCATCGATCAGGGCAGAGCATGTCAAAGAGATTGTCAATATCCAGGCAGATTGGCTGAGCCGCCAGATGATCCAGGAGGGCGAATGGTCCTTACACAAGAGACTCTTTCAGTTGATAGTGTCGATGCTAGGAACCCCTCCGGACAACAGTCAACTGGATTAGCTTTACACCAGATATTTCCATCCCCAGGCAGAATCCACGCATGCTCTTCTTTCTCTTTGGCCCGAGGGTCTACTTTACGCATTTCCTCACATTCCAATATTGCTCAAACTTCTTCAGAGAATATGAGTTCTAAGGGCAGAGGTCATTGTGGTGGCACCATACTGACCTCGACATCCATGGTTCACTTTCCTATGAGAGATAATGGTGGCTCTTCCTCCCACACTCCCAGTCTCGGAGGACATGCTAGTCCAAGGTCCAGTTTGGCACCCCAGACCAGGCTGGTTTTGTTTGATCGCATGGAGGTTTTGTTTGATCACATGGAGGTTGAGAGGAACGGGCTTTCAAAACTGGGCTACATTGAGTTGGTCATCAATATGATCCTGGCGTGTAGGAAGCCATCTACTTTGAGGATTTTCAGGCCTTTGTTCAGTGTGCTCACCAGAAGAAAGTGGACCCTTTACATCCATGACTTCGGTCTCCAATAGAGTTCTTACAGGATGGTCAAGCGAATGGTCTTAAGGCACCAACTCTCAAGAGACAAGTGACAGCTTTGGCTTTAGTTCTACCTCACTTCTGGGGTCTTCCAGTATCTCAGCACCTCCATATTTGCCGTTTTCTCTGAGGGGCGTCTCTCAAGGATCCATCACAGACGCACAGATTTTCGATATGGAGGTTTAATACCGTTCTCATGGCACTCACCAAGCATCCATTTGATCTGGTAAAGGAAGTTCCACTTAAGTTCCTGAGAATGAAAACCTTGTTCTTGGTAGCCATCACCTCAGCCAGGAGGATCTTGGAACTGGGCACTCTTTCAATTCAGTCAGAACTCTGTATTTTCTGCAAGGATAAAGTAGTTTTGCGAATGGATCCAACCTTCTGCCCAAAGGTTACTTCCAAGTTTCACCGATTGTAAGAGATCTGTCTACCATCTTTTTCTCTGAATCCTACTCACCCAAAGGAGAAAATTTGGCATACTCTGGATGTGAGAAGAGCTCTCAAATGTTACATTTTCCGAACGGCCTCCTTCAGATGGACAGACGCTATGTTTGTTAACATTCCCCCACCACAAACACACAGGGAGGAAGATGTCAAACTCTGCCATAAGTAACACCATTAGATTCTGCATTGCCGAGGCCTACAAGCGCCTCAGTCCATGAGTTCCAAAGGGAATTACTGCCCATTCTCTATGCATCGCTGCAACAAATGTGGCCTTTGCCAATAGGGCTTCAGTGGAAGAAGTTTGCAGGGCTGCTACGTGGTCTTCCTTGTCTACATTAATCAAACACTACAATATAAATGTGTATGACTCTGCAGATGCAGCATTTGGGAGAAGAGTGCTGCAGTCTGTCCTGTCTCTCGATGACGACCTCCTCTCTGGGAGGTCCAACAAGATGGCCTCCACCTCAGAGGGAGAACCACCATTGGATACTCCTCTAAGGCTTGGAGGACATCTTGGCCCTTCCGGGTCATCACTCTCTGTCTTCCATACCTTTTTTCTATCCTATAACAAGTCAGAGAGAAATGTACTGTTAGCATAGTAGCATTAGAGAGAACTGACTTCTTTCCACTCGTTTAACTGTTCCAGCTGTTACGGTTATTTTCTTGTGTTCTTCACTTCATGCTGTTCAGGTTTCTTTCTTAGAGAAGTTACACTAGTTTACTGCTCTCAGAGCACCAGAACTGAGCCTAGGGTGACTCCCACCACAGGAAACAGTTGAAGTTAGTCCTGCCTCCCTAAGTGATGGATGGGAATCACCCACAAGATGTCCTCCAAGCCTCAGAGTTGAAGGACCCTTCATGGTGAGTATCCAGTGGTCGTTCTCAGGCCATGCGTCCTCAGCCATGTGGTTCTCCCAATTCGGAAGAGAAGCAGAAAGTCACCCATACTGGCTGTCACCCTAGAGAGCTGCGAGAATATCCACTGTGGCTAACTGTTGCCAACATCTCTCTCTAACAAGGGAGCCAAATTTATACGTTTCAGGTTGGAGGGAGTCTTAGAATTTATTTTGGTTCATAACAGTATCTTTGTGATCAGTGAAAGAGTGCACATATAATGTGGAATAATGCACAGGATAGTTCAAACTTTAGCATCGTTGAATGCCTGGAACAATTTGATGGGTAGAAGTGATTGCCTAGGAAAGGAAGAACCTTTCTGCAAACCTCAACACATGTTCAGTGAGTGCTGTCAATTAAATTAGGAAGGGTTTCTCAGATCCCATTGAGGACGCTGGGACATATGGAAAAATTCATATTTCACATCTATAAACAGATTTTTCTGGCAAACAAAGGGGAAGGGGGGGAAGGCTTTTTGGCCTAGCTTCAAAATGGGCTTTTGAAACACTTGGACCAAACTTGGATGGCAGCAATTAAAATCTTCTTTAGCTAAACTTCACAATCTGTGACACCGTAGGACTGATTGACTTCTCCCATCTGAAGTTCCCATGTGGAGTTCTTTGAGAGTATTAATGAGCATTTTCATAAGACCAATCCCACAAATATATGCTTTAGATTCCTCTCCTCTCCAAAATTTTCATGATGTCTTGAGTAAATTTGCCTGAAATGGCATAAGAGGACAAGCGCTCTGATGGATTAGTAATTGGGGTTTTTTTAAAAAAGAAAGAAAGGAAAGCAAGGAGATATGAGTAAATGGACAGCTCTCACAGTGGAAGTACTCAACTCATTGGAGTTACCTGGTTGCCTAATGTAAGTAATGTAATGCTGACTTAGATGAACTCTAGGTTTGATTGTGTGGCATTTTTCTGAGGAACCTTTGAGGAACCTTCCTTCTTAACGTCTTCATTGAAGATCCTGCTCTTTGGTGTACCAACTGTGTTGAATCCATTTTTACTGTTGGTGCCTATCCTTTGAAACTCTGTCCAAGCAAATACCTCTAGAATGTTGTCTCTCCTTTTGGCGGTGTCAAAATGGTGGTACTTAAACATTCAGGGTAGGAGGAATGTAAAGCCTTTTTAGACTACCACTGTGCTGCCTTTTACATTCATTGTATTATCCGAATTTAACTCCTTTGTATAAATCTATTTTTAACGGCCTTGAATACTCACTGCAGAAGGCAGGGTACAAATATTTTAAAATACATAATAATAAAATGTTTTTGTGTTTCTTTACCAGGCCACTATAAGATGTTTGACCAAGAAGGAAATATTGGACACAAAACGTATCTTTAATGGGGCAATGTCTGTGCATTAAGCTAGCTTCTGAATTGCACAGAACTCAAGAAAGTGCTTTATGCTAAATATTTCTCCTCCAGCCTGTGTACAGACTAGGATCCTCCACCCCTTTTGAAAATGTGGGCACAACCACAAAATGGCTGTGGGATGAGCAAGATCATGTATAACTTTAATAGTAACTCTTCAACATTTCAGGTAGAAGCTCTTTTTACTGGGATGCCTTTTAATCTGAATAGCCAATCAGAAGCTCTGCTTACCTGTCCCTGTCCACTTTATGAAAGTATTTGGTGGGCACCAGAAAGGCAGGCACTGTGGTATAGACCATGTTGGGGCCCCTGACATAGACTATGACAAATTTGAAAACTGGTTGGGGACAGTTATGTGTGTGATAATAGAACACAGACACATTAATCATGCTTGTGTACAAGTAGCTATGAATTATGCCCAATGTGTTGTAAGAAACAGATATTGAATCTCTGTAATTGAAATTCATATTATAGAGATTCAATATATGTTTTTTTGTCACGAGTGTGAATGTAATGTCTATTGTTTCTGTTGGTTCCAAAAACACTACACTGTTACAAGAAACCCTTGCTCTTGCCTCTTCAGAAAAGCAGTAAGACACTTCGGCATGGGGCAATACAATGTGTTTCAGCAATTAATTATTTTCTTTTATATTAATGACCAGCTATTAAGATGGATGGCCTGAGGTGAAAAGTTTTACCCTGCTGACTTTCCCTCTCTGTTTGGATAGTGGGCATGCAGTAATAAATATGCAGTTAAGTCAAATAGTTACCTTGAACATTTCCCAAGAGGTACAACCTTGCCAGCAGAACGCCTCCAGCAACTTGTGCCTACGTCACACAGTAACCATCATATCTTAACTGGAAAATTAAGTGGAAACAGTTTCATGCTGCCTGACCTCGGGGTCTGCTGCAAGAATCAAAGCTGAGCAGCTTATGTTAGTCATTTTAGCTGGGTCACTCCATCAGCTGAGCCATCTCATATTGTTAAGATGACAAGGCTTTTTAAGCCAGAAGTAACCAGCCAAAAGGATAAAGTTGGTCAGTTCAAATGAGTGGGCGAAAAGCAACCAGTAACGTGTGTATTAGATTGGTATAAAGCCACACAGCCTGTCTGCACCCTGAAGGCTTAACTAGTTAATGGTCTGCACTTCAGAAATGTTCATAACACTGATCTTCACATAGCCTGAGGAGAGGGAGAATAATACCCATGTGAGTTTTGTTTTCAACCAAACTGGTTTGTATTTGGAATCGGACAGTGTTTCGTGGAAGATCTCGACTTGATCAGAGTATTAGTGGATTTATAGTGAGTGTTTCACCTTTGTCGAGAGAGTGGACAAATGGTGGGACTTCCTTTAACTCTCTTGGGAGGTTTGATAGGCAGGATAACATTTCTCACGGTCCTCCCACTGTTTAAGGGCATATTCCTCACAGGTGACATTTTCTCTCTCTTTCTCAGCATTGTGCACATTGCGGCACATACATAGAGCTTTTAATTACTGTTGTATTTGGAAAACCCATTGTGCTATGGCTTCTAGATTCCTCATTGGCTCTGTCCTTGACTTTTCAGGTTCTGCCCTAGATTCACCCCACCCAGAGGACCAGTATTTTCTGATCAGAATGTGGAATCAAAACAGAGTTTTTGTTGCTATAGCAAGAGAAGCAGGGCTCTTTTTTCTCTGTTATAGGTAACATACAGAATTCTCAGGGACCAGTGTGACAGCTCACTGTCTCCATTGAACTCTGATCTTTGGCTACAAGCCATTTCCTCATCGCCCCTGCTAAAGTACAGTAAAGTAGAACATAATTATGTCAGAAAGTTTCAGAAAGCACTTTCGTATTAGCGCACCTGTGTTTCTGGCACAATAGTAAAAAAAGGCCCTTCTGTTGATGGTTACACCCCTCAGTAAATTCAGGGACCACAATGTAAAAAAGTTTATTTAAAAACAAAAGGTCTTATTCCAGCTTTTCTGTGTACCTGCCTGCCAGGGGTAAGCAACAACTAAATCCAAGCAAGCAGCTGATAAGGCTGCTACTGCTGCCGCTACTTCTGTCATGATTGCTGTATTATTGCACTGTGTACCCAAAGAACACCTTGAGCTATGTTTCTGTGCTCATAGGTCTCGCTTCTTTTTGGCTGAAAGAAGAGGGTATTTACCACAAGTGCACCCCCATAGTGCCACACTGCCATGAGTGCATCCAGTGCTGCACTGTGTTTCACTGGCAGAGTAATCACAGTGAATTGTTATGGGCCTGTCTCTCTAGGGTTTTTTGGGGGAGTGGGGATTTCCTATTAATTAAATGTGCTAGTGAGAGCAGAGAGGCACTTACATGCATGAAACAACAATCGGTAGGCAAATACAATCTGAACTCACACCTGTAAGGCTGTCTCAGTCTTCACAACCATTGGTATTTTAAAATAGTTTTTTTTTTTAAAGTGCTGCATGTTGTTCTTTGGAGTTTTTTGTACTTGTACAGGCTCTAGTACCCGTTAAAAATAGCTATAGGTGAGTTGAACAATGTTGAAAAGGTGCTTATTCTAGCAGATGATTGTAGCTTGAAAAAGGCTTTAAAATTGGAACTTAATTTCTAGAAAATGGTGCATGGTATATGTTCTGCTCCCTTCAAAAATTTTGGGAATGGGAATAATTTTCTTTATCATAGTCCAAAATAGTTGCTGTTAATAAGTCCTGGTCTGTTTCAGTAATGGATTGTAGTTATGGATGTATTGTTAGAATAGGATTTGCTCTGGAAACTCTTATTTAAATTAGAGGTTGGTGTTAATTGGTCAGCTAACAGTTCCTTAAAGGGTTGGAAGTTTAAGGAAATAAACACCAGATGTGATAATTTAGTGAGTGCCAGCTGCTTGCTTGCTTACAGCTTTCAAAGAAACCAGGAGCCATGATAACCTGTGTTTTAGATTTTCAACACTGCTGGCTAAGAATTAGTTTACTGGGGTTGGTTTTATGGATCGGAATTATCTAAATTTATTGTGTCGACTACAAAGGATCACCATCCTAGGTTAGCTTCCTTAGTAAATCTTGCTTACATTGCAGAAACTGTTGTGTGAACAAATAGAGTTGCAGTAATTGAACTAATTTCAGGTTTCATTGCAAAGAGGGAGTGCTTCTACACAAGTGTAAATACTATGGAGCAAGGAAAAAAATGATTTGGAGTGGAATCTAATTTCAAGCATCTGTTTTGGGAAGAAGTTGTAAAATCAGAGGGACCTAAATACAAGGAATGCAAGTTGATCTCAGAGGTCTTTGAAATCATATGGGATTTATAAGATCATATTTTAATTGATATTAAAATACATTGGACAGGCATTGAGCATTTTTAATTTGGATGGATAGTGGCATATTTATTAGACTTGTAATAAATACGTAAATGAATGCAAGTTCTTACTTAGCTTTGCTGCAATCGTTCTTACATATAAGACATCATAAAGGGGACAGTGAAAAAAGCCTTTTTCCCTTCAGACAACCCAGAGCTGCGTATCTTTGACCACATCATTTTCATTCTTCCTCGGCTGTTAACGGGACTCTGCTCATGCAAGGGATGGGAGGGAACAATTTCTCTTTTCTGTTCCCCATTGCTGCCTCCCCAGCCCATATGGCTGTTAACTCCATATGGGTCCCACAGTCCTGTGAATAAATTTTTCCTGGTAAGAGATGGCTGGTAGTGGTGATAATCATTGGATCCAACCTGTAATTGTGATGATTTTATAGTGTTCCTGATTATGTAGATTCAAATAATATCATGAAGTGTCAATACTACTTCTCAAGTGAATATTTTTGAATTCAATATAATGTCTGCAGTGGAAACAGTTCCTTATATAGATTCTTATGAGGCCAGAATAGCATCTGTTAGTTTTTGGTACTGGGATTATGCTGATAAATGCAGTTTGTGAAGTAAACTGTAACACTAATTTGTGGCTTTACATTAACAATCTTACACAAAGATTGGTACTTTTTGCACCAGTCCGTATGCTGCAGAAGAGTTTTAGAACACCTGAACCTGCAACCTGCTATTATTGTTATTGTTATTTTTTTTTCATGGGTAAGTGAAGTTCTACAGCTCTCCCAATCACCAGTCTGTGACAACTGCATTTTGCTTTTCAGCAGTCTCCAGGATTATTTCCTGTAGGGCCCATGTAGTCTTTTGTAATTATCAAACTGGGCCTCAGTAGCTCTGTTCCACGTGGGTACTGTAAAAAATTTAGACAGACGAGATGGCTTTAGTCACTTTGCTGGTTAAAGTCTGGTTGTGTCTGATAAACATAATAAATTGAGCATTTGTCTAGTCACATTATAGAATATGCATTTGCATTGTTAACTGTGCTGATTGCTCCTGCTGCTGCTGGTTTGCTACAGGCTTGTAAATGCTTTGGAACAAGGCTTCCAAACTGACCATGTACCTCCCGATGAACTGCATATCTAGAAGCTAAACTGGTCTACTTAGAACAGTGTTTTTCAACCACTGTGCCGTGGCACACTAGTGTGCCGTGAGATATTGTCTGGTGTGCCGTGGGAAAAATTCCAATTTCATCCGTAACATATGAACAATTATAAAATAAAGTATTATTATTTCATAATAAAGTAATTATAAAATAATTTCTTTGTGTTTATTTGATTCCTATTCAAGAGAATTACTTTATATATAGTCAATATAGGCACAGAGTTAAATTTTTTTAACATTTTCTAATGGTGGCGTGCCTCGTGATTTTTTTCATGAAAAAAGTGTGCCTTTGCACAAAAAGGTTGAAAAACACTGACTTAGAAGACTGAAACTGACATTGTTGTTGTGTTTTGTATCATTACTTGTGTACTTGCTTGTCAGTACAACTGTAGTAAATGCTTTGAAAATGTACAGCAATTTCTGAAGCCACACGATGAAGCTTTGGGTGTCATCAGAAACAAGAAGTGGGAACCCACAATATTTGGGGGGGGGGAGAGCTCCACATGGAGAAAGAGGAAGCAGCCTCAGGTGAGCCCAGCAGGCCGGGCTGCCGAGCCCGCCGGGCTGCCGAGCCCGCCAAGCCTTCTCCCTTGAGCCCCCCGACACTGATGGTGAGGCCCACGCAACTCCCAGCCACTGCGCCTGCCAAACTTTTCCCCCTGGCACCTGCAGTGAGTCCTGCATGGCTCCCAGCTGCTGGACCCGCCAAGACACCCCCCACATAATGGCAGGGAGGCACCGTTCCCAGTGCGATCTCTGTGCATATTCAGAGAATGCTCTTTTTACTTTTGGGGGGATATAAGTGTCCCCCGTATAGTTTTTTTCTACATTTCAGATTTTTCTGCACACCTGGGGAGTGCCCCAAGTGTGCAGGAAAATCTCTTTGCCCCCTTATGTGCCCCAGATGTGTAGATTTAGATATCCATACAGAAGGGACAACTTGGCTATTAGATATATAGATGCTGTCAAGCAAATGCCCAGCACTTCCTTGGTTTTGCATTTCTGTGGTAGAATCCAAAGAAGTGCTTGCACAGAAGTGTGTACAATGTGGTGTGAATGTGTGTGTGTGTGTGTGTGTGTGTGCGCGCGCCTCAGATGTCTGCATATCTCCCCTGAGCAGTTTTCTCCTGAAGCCATTGCAGTGGAAGCATCAAAAGCAAGGTGAGGCATTTGTCGGGCATCTACTTCTTGGCACATCTGCCAACATCAGAAACTAGGCAAGCCCCCCCCCCCCCGCAGCCTTTTTCTAATGTTCTCTGTGACAAACTGTATCTTGAATATGAGTCAATCTGTTAGCATACTTCTGCACACCTAATGGTGTGGTCTTTATTTATTAATATATATGTATGTCTCCTTTATTTGTCGTTCAAGGCAGTTTATAATTTTAAATTATGACCCAGAGTAAGATAAAAACCCCACTCCAAAATGCCTACAGCTCAAATCCGATTAAAAGTCCTAGCACATAAAACCAACTTAAAAGTGTCTCCTGAAAGTGGTACATGGGGACAGAAATCTTTTCAGATCTGCATTTTGTCTTCTGTTTGTCTTGGTGCTGCCCTGTGGTGGCCTTTGTCAAACACCAGAAACCTCTCTCACTTATTAAGAGGAATCTCTATATCCTATTGGACAAAAATATCTGCATATCTCCCATTCTGACCTTCCACTTTTTTACAAACAGGACAGGCAGTAGTGTCTTGACATTTCAGACATTATCCTTCTCCGTCAACTTGTACAGTAAGACTATAGGAAGGTAGGAGGGTCATGCCAGAGACAGAAGAGACTGATAGAGAAGGGCACATGATTCCACAGCATCCTTGCAGTCCCAGAACCATAGTTGCAATCAAGAATGTTACATCTGTACTGGGATGTTGCAAAGAACAAATGAAATAATGTGGAAAGCACTTTGTGCATAGACAATACTGTAGAAACGGTAATCTAAGTTAAAGCTGCTACACTTATTTTGTTTGCATTTTTTGTATACTACTAGGCTGTACGTTTATTTTCTCAAATATTCATGGCAGCAGAACTCTTTATCTCAAACATTTGTATTAATGCAAGCACAAAAGGATTTGAATACAAAGAAACAGAAAAAAGAGTTCAGTGAACTTTCATCCCCTTAACTTTTGGTATGGCAGTGAATGGTAGTTTATTGGGTCTTTTCACTTTAGGGGTGGAATCTTTCAACTAAATACCACTTTAAAAAATCCTGGTGATGTGTATTTTCAATGAGGCAATTAAGATTGTTCTCTACAATTTTAGAGCAGCTTTATTTTGTCATATCAACTTGGCAGGCAGAAATTCTTCACAAATTTATTCTCTTGGTTGTTGTAGCTATACATTCAAGTGTTTAAGGCAGGGATGATTGAAATCTCTAAAGAAATTAAAGAGATGTCTAAGTCATAACACCCTGCACTTGAAGAGAGCATTGACACCGCTAAAAGTGGTTATGTGTGACTAAGGCAATGTTTGAACAGGTTCTTTTTCTCCATGGAATATTCAAGGCCAAGTCAGATGGAACTGAAGCATCGGAAGCGCCAGCCCTGATGGTGGTCCTAGTTGCGGATTCTTTTTCTGACTTTTGTCCTTGGAAAGTCAGTTCCTCATTAGAGATGATAACTTTGAAATGGTCCTCCAGTATCTGTCTGAAGTGCATGTTTGAATGTCCTATGAGAATCTGAACCTACTGTTTTTCAGAATGCATCTGATGCTTTCAGTGGTTCACAAAGAGGGGAGAAGAATCACAGTGTGGATGTCATGGTCTAGATACCATCTCATAAGTTTTATAAAAATAGAAGTGTTGAGATATCTATTTTCTTATGTGTGTCAGTGGGAAATCACACCTGAGACAGATCCAGCTGTGGTCTGTGTCACTGTTGTTGTTAAGGGCACTGGAAGGATAGGTGTAGAGAACTGCTAGAGCAGAAGTCATGATAAGAAGCATCCAGTTAAAAATTCATAGAATGCTAATTAGTTAAATACAGGCTTCTTCCACCCTTCCCACCAGTGTTAAAAAGGCTGCTGGTTCATGTCAGCCAGCAGAAGGTGACATATATGGAAGGCCTATTTCCAGCAACAGCTTTCCAAGCCTTTCCACAGCCTGCCCAGTGACAGGGACCTCTTCATGGCCTTTTGTGCTTGCACCTTGCCCCTGAGCAGGTTAGAATGGTGGAAAACATTTCCATGATGCTGCAGTTTAGAAAGTAGAGGCTCCTTTCAATACATGACTAGTCCACAACTACTGTTTCTAGATGACCTCTTGGGTAAGGGGAATGGCAGAGGGCAAGCCAGTGCTCCATCGCCAGTACTAGGACAAAGTAGTTACCATGTAAGCTGCTTGTTGAAACCTTTTTGAAGGGGTACTACTAGGATTACAAACAGGCCTAGGAGAAAAAGTCTTGTCCCTATTGCTGTCTCTGTGAGGACAAGTGACTGCCCTAAATTGGTGCCTGCCCTAAATTGGTGCCTGCCCCAAAATCCCTAATTTAGTATTAAGGGCCTCTTCTCATCAGGTGTTCTTGGCAATGCACTCTGTAATGTCTGAGGCAGCTGCCCTCAGATGAATGGGTGAGGAGTGGCACGGCTTTTTAAGCACGATGCTTCTTCAGTGATCTAATGGCAGTTGGCCTCTTTCGTTGATCTGCTGGAATCACCATGTTAAGGGCTCATCTGCTTTTGCTCTTTTTAGGCATGCGAGACTAAAAGGATATTATTACAGGCAAATGATTATATGTTTACAACCACAATATACAGTCTGTTTAAGATTATATATACATATAAACGTCACTGGGTTGCGTCTAAAATACTGGGAGCTGCCCTCTACTCATGGAATTTCCCCACTTCCTGTTGCAGCGCTCTTCCTCCACCACCAGCCACTGTCTCCTGTGGTTGAGGGGACTCTAGGATAGCATTCAATGCCATGTGGGTGTGTAATGATTCCATTTTTGGTGTGTGTGTTTCTTTAAATGTTTAGTTTGACTGCAGTAATGTAAGGATAGTGATAGAGGGAGACAAGTGTGATGTAATTGGCTGATGACAGTGTGGGAGGAGAGATGTCTCTGAGGCGATTCTGTGTTCTTGAAGAGACGAGTGTGGAGAGTTTTTGTGAGAGTCTGTATGACAGAGGAAGCAGTTGGAGTTTAGTTAGCCTGTGTGTCTATATGAGCAAGAGGGTTCAGCCTGTGTGGCTATATATGAAAGAGAGTTTAGACTGAGTGTCTAAACCTGTCAGAGTGAAGTTTTGGTGTATGAGACACTGTGTCAGTTATATTTTCTTTCTTCTACAACAGTTCAAAATTACCCAGAAACCTATTTTGTTCTTTATAAAGGATTCATTATTTGTTTAAACTTATCCCAGCATTCAGAACAGTCCTTCCTCAGGGCCACATAGTCCTCTGAAGCGCCCAAACACTGGGTCATTCTACCAAAACAGAGAGATTTGGAATTTTTAATTCCTGGTGGCAGCAGAAATCTACTAAGTTCAAGTACATAGAGTGTGTTTTAAAGGAGAAACAGTCTCCCCAATAAGCGAGGACGCCACAGGGTGTCTTCAGGCACTGGAAGTAAAATAGTAATTGTCTCCAGCCTTCCACTGGCAGAAGGTGAGCATTGGATCCAGCCTGTAGATGCCGGATATTTTGAGAATCTTCTTGACATGAAGATATTTTCAGAGGGTAGCCGTGCTGATCTGTAGCAGAACAGCTAGATTTGAGTCCAGACCAACAAGATTTTCAGGGTATGAATTTTCGAGAGTTAAAGCTCCCTTCACCGGAAGGGACTCTCAAAACTTAATACCTCCAAAATTTTGTTGAGTCTCTAAGGTGTGTTGTGCCAGAGGCCATTTTCTTGCCCATGGGTGGCAAGGGTCTTTTCAAATGGATTTGGGTGGTCAGAGGAAGCTCAGCTCGGCAAGGTACTGCGGTAACATGAATACACTTTAATTGCAGAACATAAAACAAACCCCAGTATACATGAAGAGGGATCCTCATGTCTCTTCAGTCACTGGGGGCTCCTTGCAGCAGCAGCAGTTTCCAGCAGCTCCAAGTCTCCATCAAAGACCCAGTGAAGCCTCCTTGGTAATGTGTCCTCTTCCTCTTTTATTGCTGGTTTAGGTGCAGCCTCCTCACACGGGTATCACCCAGCAGGCGTGCTAGATCAGGTTATAGTTCTTGCACCTGACATCCCCTTATTAGGATGCCTTGCCGGCACCTCAGATGCTCACTGGCTCCGGACACCACGCAAAATGGTTCGGCGTGCAACTGTTTGGCCCGTGCACTGCGGGCTGCATGCCCTTGAAGAATGTTTTAAAATGTGTGTGCTTTGCGTTGGATACACAGCGTGTTACAGAACATTCATTTGTTCTGTAACTGTACAGAAAATCAAAGTTAAGGATAGAAATAACGGGGAGGGTGTGTGTGACATTTCTCGGCTTTTTGTCAGAAGATTTAAAATCACAGAGCTTGGCTTGGTGTCCCTGCAATCATATTTATTGATTATTATTTATTTATTTTCAATTTGTATCCCACCTTGCCAGTAGGTGAGGGTTTTCTGCTGTGGAACAAGGATTCTCTTCCTGGCATTTGCTCCTCAACATCAGATACGTAGTCCCTGGATGAAATGCTTAGGGCTTCTTTGCCTGACTCCTAGAACTCTGCTTTTATTGTTTTTCCTTTCCAAGGCACCCTAGAATCATAGAATCACAGAGTTGGAAGGGATCTCCAGGGTCATCTAGTCCAACCCCCTGCACAATGCAGAAAATCTACAAATACCTCCCCCAACACCCCCAGTGACCCCCTGCTCCATGCCTAGAAGATGACAAAAAATCCTCCAGGATCTGTGGCCAAACTTGGCCTGGAAAACAATTGCTTTCTGACCTCAAAGTGGCAATCAGCATTTCCTTGGGCATGTAAGAAAGGGCCATGATAACTAAGCACGGATGCAACCCTGCCTGCCCTCCCTCTCATGATCTGCCTAAGTTTACAGAATCAGTATTGCTGTCAGATGGCCATCTAGCCTCTGAAAACCTCCAATGAAGGAGAGCCCACCACATCCCCAGGAAGTCTGTTCCACTGAGGTACCGCTCTGTCAGGAAGTTCTTTCTGAAGTTTAGCCGAAATGTTTAGTCCTGTCACTCTTTATGGGGTGGGCATGGCTCAGTGGTAGAGTGTCTGTGTCAGGTTCAAAAGCAAGTAGATCCAAGCATTCTTTTGATTAAGAAGGGCTTTATTGGAATACAGTGCTAAAATCCACAGTGGAGAGTCATTGTCAGGAATGGCGGGTGAAGCTGCTCAAGCAAGGTTATAGTGTGATGCAAAGTGCGACTAGCAAATGAAATGTAAGCGCGCGCGCGGGAAACTCCCGGCGGGAGAGTTACTTAATGGGCGGGAGACGACTCCCTCCTCCCCTCATCTTCACAGGACTGGAAAATTCTCATAAGCTCAAGAATAGCCCAAAGCCCACATTCAAGGCCACTGTGATAAGACCGAGCGGCAGAGAAGAAGCTCCCACGTTACAGCAGGCATACCTACACAAGCGCAATGCAGGGACGAGATAGGGAGCACAGAACAATGGACTCAGTGAAAAATAGCAAACAGACATTTCTGACACTCTGCTTGGCGTGCAGAAGGTCTCAGGTTCAGTCCCCTCCCCGGCATCTCCAGTTAAAGGACCAGGTAGCAGATGATTTGAAAGACTTCTGCCTGAGACCCTGGAGAGCTGCTGCTGGTCTGAGTAGTCAGCAATGTTCCTTCTAAGCTGAGTGAGTGTGAGCTAGCCCACAGTTCTTTAGCCCATGGCTCACACACTTTTGTCTCAGCTCAGGAAGGATGGCTCCAGAGCAAACTAATTTATGCAGTAGCCAAATCACTCGCTCCCAACTTTAATGCCAGTAGCTCACAAAGTAGAATTTTGCTCTCAAGACTCCGCAGCTCAGAGGGCGCATTGGTAATCAGTACTGACCTCGATGGGTCAATAGCCCGATTCATTATAAGGCAGCTTCCTGTGTTCAGGTGGACTACCCCCCCCTCCGGTGCCTTGTGTGGGGTTCTTTTCTATTTTAAAAAATGATTATGTATTTTAAACTTGCAGGGCTGCTCTAAGGAAGGAGGAGCAGCTTTCTTGGCTTGTCGCAAGGGCTACCCAGCCGTTGGTGTTCATAGCCCCTTCTGCAGTTAGGCACAGGGATTCCTCTTCTCCTGATACCGAGGATAAGATTGTAGGGCTATCCAAAGTGCTTCGTCAGCAGCCTCTCTGTTAAAAGTTTATTTTATAAAATATTTATACCTCGTCTTTCCTCTTGGCTCGAATTATGCCTGTACGAGCCCATAAAATCACTTCATTTAAAGAAAGACATAGCAGGAAGATGCTGGAATACCAACGGTGGCTTTAAAAAAAAAACAGATTTAGAAGTTATTGTAATGGTACCCTGTTTACCTCAGAAGGAGTAAGTGATCTGGCAGCGTTCTTTAGAAATGAGGAGCCAAGAGCATGCTCTTTCTAAAATTATTAAAGTCAGCATGCTAAAATAATTTTATTGCTTCGCACTTCCATAAAGCCGTGTTTTGTAAGTCCTTGAACTAAAGCTGTTGCTAAATTGCACTTGAAGGTAAGGTATCAGCCAAACGGTTGACGTAGCTCACCCTTTAGGACTCTGGGCTTTCCATTGTCATGGAAAACGTACACTTTGTAAACATTACAAACACAAAACGAGATATGTTCATCGCTGTGTAATAAGACACTTTGTTTACGGAGCATGCCATGGGACCACGGTAACACAAGCAGAAACAGGGATTTGAGCACTTCAGTTGTAAAGACAATGATGATTGCCTAGCAGTTATGGCTGCGGGAATTTTTCACTACTCTGAAATGCATTATCGTTTAATCTTTCCCTCGGTAGCTTTGAACTCTGGTAAAAGCTTTTAATAAAAGAAGATTGTCTAGAAATTGGAATACACTATAGGTTAAAAAAAAATGTCCTGCTGTATCCCTGTGCCTGGGTGGTTTGAAAATATTCCGAACAGTGGCAAAATAAGTCACGATGTACCAGAATATAAATATACTGCGAGAAATGACGCCACCGGACATTGAAAAACTAACTGGGCTAGATTGTACCTGGGTGAGCTAGCGCTCTGTAGCCTGTGGTGTTGGTTGATTTTGTTTTGGGTTTTTTTGAGCAGTGCCTACTTGACTTGAGCTTTTTTATACACTAAAGGCTGCCCTCCTCATGTCAGTGCTCGGGTGTTGTCTGTTGCAGTCCCTATGGCCAGCTTTGTCTTTTGAGAACTTGCTCTGCTCTTTCCAGCAGGATGTGCAGTGAATTGTTCTGCAGTTGGGGCTTATGTAAGCTTTGGACCACAAGCCATTTAACCCATAGCTCTTGAACATAAGCTGGTTTAGACTTCTGGCCAAATCCTCCAAACCTTTGTTGGAAAACTGTGTTTAAAGTGCCATCAAGTCTCAGCTGACTTATGGTGATCCCATAAGGTTCTCAAGGCAAGAGACAAGCAGAGCTGGCTTTGCCTTTCTCTACCTCTGCCTAGCAGCCCTGAACTTCCTTGGTGGTCTCCCATCCAAGTACTAACCAGAGCTGACCCTGCTTAGCTTCCAAGATCTGATGAGATTGGACTAGGCTGGGCTGTCCAGGTCTGATCTCCTTGGGAAATTACTCAGAGGTTAAAAGTACTGTACACCCCAAAGTGCCGTTGCAAATGAAGAGTTCATGGACTGCTGTTTTTTTAAGGTTCATACTGTGAGATGGGCAAGCTGCCTATCTGACACACAGTTGATCTGTGGTGTGATTACATTAGTGGTGTCTGCATCATGATCTATTATTGCAAGGTTGTCCAACCCACAAATTTCCTTCTCTTGAATGGCTAAATCATCTCATGATATTGAATTTCCTTATTATTCTGTCATTTTAGCACATTGGTTCACTTTAATGATGAATACGTAGTTCAGTTGTATTGTTTATTTTAGGAAGAAAATACACCAAATGATGGGAGGTTGCAGAGGGGGGAGCACATTTATTTTAAAGCATACTTTTCAAACTCGTTTGTAAGTTAAAGAAGTACGGGGAGGAAAAGCATTTTGATGCAGATACATCTTCATGGCTAGTGTGCAAGCTTTTTATTTTTAGCCATTCTTAAAGGGCAAAAGAGGGTTCTCAAGTTTTTTTGTCTACAGCATAAACATGATTATATAAAATAAATACCCATGCCACGATCATACAGGCTCATTGTGTGCAGGTATTGGTAGGCTGACTCTGTAATGTATTGCAGTATATGGGATTGGCCAAGAGAGACCTTGTAAAATGTTGATATCTGCTTGTGATAGAAGCCTGTGGCAACTGGTAATCTCCTCCACGTCTGTTTTTAGAACAAAAACTTTTCTAGGCTTTCACCTGAAATCATGAAGACTAAAAACTGGTCTTTTCTGTTTTTTTAAAGGAAAGCAAGGGCCATCACATTCCAGTCTTTAGGTGCTGACATTGTGTGACAATAGGAGACACCTGTTCAGGGGTTCAGAAGAACATAAGAGAAGCCATAAGAACATAGGAGAAGCCATCCAGGCCAACACTCTGTGTCACACGTTGGCCAAAATCCAGGTGCCATCAGGAGTTCCACCAGCAGGGTCAGAACTCCAGAAGCCTTTCTATTGTTGCCACCCAAGGACCAAGAATACAGAGCATCATTGCCCCAGATAGAGTGTTCCATGTATACCTTGTGGCTAATAGCCACTGATGGACCTCTGTTCCATATGTTTATCCAATCCCCTCTTGAAGCTGTCTGGATGTAGCTATCACCACTTTCTGGGGCAATGAATTCCACCTGTTAATTACTCTTTGGGTGAAGAAGTACTCCCTTTTATCTGTTCTAAGCTTTACTGCTCATTAATTTCATTGAGTGCCCACTTCTTGTATTGTGAGAAAGACAGAAAAATACTTTTCTCTACCTTATCTAGCCCATACATAATTGTGTAAACCTTTATCATGTCACCCCTCAATTGTCGTTTCTTCAAACTAAAGAGCCCTAGCCTCTTTAACCTTTCTTCATAGGGAAGGTGTGCTTTACCTTTAATCATTTTATTTGCCCTTTTTTGCACTTTTTCCAATGCTATATCTTTTTTGAGGTGTGGTGACCAGAACTGTACACAATATTCCAAATGAGGCCACACCATAGATTTATACAGGGGCATTATGATACTAGCTGATTTGTTTTCAATTTCCTTCCTAATAATCCCCAGCATAGTATTTGCCTTTTTTATTGCAGTCGCAGAGTTGACATCTTCAGTGAGTTGTCTTCCACAACTCCAAGATCATTCTCCTGGTCAGTTACCACCATCAGTGTATGTTTATGGTTAGGATTTAGTGTTACCTTGCACTTACCCACATTGAACCTCATGTGCCATGTTGACACCCACTCTCCCTTTATGCCTTCCTGTTTGAGAAACGAAAGCAATAAGATGCCTCTGCCTACTTTACTTATTATCATTTGTGTGTAGTTTTTTAGCTGTTTTTTATGGTTAGCGTTGCCAGATCTCTGGAGCCAAAGGGTACCTTCAGGTAAATCATGCTTAGAGTTTGCCAGCTCATCTAGAATCTGCCAAGGCATTTGCCATTGCATCTTGAATCAAGAACCATTCCTCTCACTGGGGGAAACCCTCTGAATTTGTGAGGAATCTACAGAAAAGGAAACACTAAACAGTTTGAAGTTATTCATTATTCTGTGTCAAACAGAAATAAAATAAAAGAACATTTATGCCCACAGATGTATCCTTTAGGGAAGCAGTTTACTCCTAAAGTTTCCTTTTGCACTCAGTTTAGGGCTGGAGTCTCCGACCATCTAAGTACAATAGATGGATACATATGTAAGACTCAGAAAATTCAACAAGAAAAGGCTAGCCTCCTACTTGATTCACTAATCTTCTACATTACCCTTCCTTCCAATTCTTGTCTAATCAGAGAGCCCAGATCAGCATATACTGTCTTTGCATCAGATTACATGGTAGTAGCAAAGGAGGAGGCCTTTCTTGCTGTGGAGGAGGTGAGGCAGTTCCCATTGTTGAGCTCTATCATCGAGGGGCTGTTATTTCCATTGAATACGTGGCTACTTGCATTAATTTTAATTTCTGTGAACTTGATTTTTTGAGAGTGTCCCCCCCCCTCCGTTTATAGTTTTGAGTTGTGAGTGATGGAGAATACCATCATGTTGCAGCTGACTTATGGCAACTGCCTAGTGTTTTCAAGGCTAGAGATGTTCAGAGATGGTTTACCATTGCATGACCGTGCATAGCAACTCTGGATTTCTTTGGGGGGTCTCTCATCCAAGGTCTGTCCGGGGCCAACCCTGTTTAGCTGCCAAGACGTGACAAGATTCAACTAATCTGGGGCATCCAGGTCAGCCATCCAGGTGGGCGGGCAAAGCAGTATATGAATGTGTAAATAATTTTAAAAAATCTTCCCTACTTTGCCCATAGTGTATTTTGCCTGAATATTTCTGTCCAGATTTGTAATATTTAAAATGACATGCCTTACTAAACATTTTGTTGGTTATTTCTAATCTATATGTGGAATTCTGTTTCTGTACTCTTGCTGTAATGACTCCCATTGAGTGCCATGTAGGCCACCAGTTAAACATAAGAACATGAGAAGCCAATGTTGGATCAGGCCAATGGCCCATCCAGTCCAACACTCTGTCACACAGTGGCCAAAAATACCAGGTGCCATCGGGAGGTCCATCAGTGGGGCCAGGACAGTAGAAGCCCTCCCACTGTTGCCCCTCCCCCAAGCACCAAGAATACAGAGCATCACTTGCCCCAGACTGAGAGTTCCTATCTATACCTTGTGGCTAATAGCCACTGATGGACCTCTGCTCCATATTTTTATCCAATTCCTTCATGAAGCCGTCTATGCTTGTAGCCACTGTGGCAGTGAATTCCGTGTGTTAATCACTCTTTGGGTGAAGAAGTACTTCCTTTTATCTGTTCTAACCTGACTGCTCAGTGTGCTGATTGTCATCACTGTGTGACTGGCCCTTCCCCTTCCGTAATCAGAATCTCTGCAATTGTGCCATGGTATCTGTCACAGCAGATGGAGGTTGAGGATGATTAGGCAACCAGAGTTTTGTCCTGGCTGTGTACTGGAGAGATTCAGATTGTAACCAAACCTGTGCTGAAGTATTTAGAATTTCACCACATCCTCCCCCCCCCCCATCATTTGACCATGCAAGCCCTTTGGTCTTTGAATATGTTTTTGCATCATTGAGTGCTTGGAAGCTGACGATTGAGATTTCTTTTATCCAAACAAGAAATCAGCCTGCGCCACATGCCATTCAGTGTACACACTTGCATGTCTGTGAAATTTATTCCTAGCGCTTCTTGTTCTGTTTGCATTTTCCAGCAATCTGTATACTTGGTTCACTGAAGCAGGCTTCATCCTCCAATACTGTATAGATAGAAGTAGATTCTTCTCTCCTGGGAGCACCCTTCTTCTCCTACTAGTGCCTGTCTCCCCCACTACATACTACTACAGTTGGCAGAAACTTGCTAGTCTCTACGTTCAGTTTGCTCTGCTATAGTCTGTCCTGCCATGACCTGACTAGCCTGAGCCCATCAGATTTTGGAAGCTAAGTAGGGTTCACCCTGGTTAGTACTTGGATGGGAGACAACCAGGGAAGTCCAGGGTTGCTACAAGGCAGCAGGCAATGGCAGACCACCTCTGCTTGTTGCTTGCCTTGAGAATTCTGTGCTGTAAGTCAGATGTAACTTGGCAGCACTTTCCTCTACCAATGTAGTCTGCCCTGTGCTGGCTTCTGAAGCTGATGGCCTAATATACAGACTGACCATAAGTTTTTCTGTTTAGAAACAGATTCAAGAATGCTTACTGCAATGTTTCTGGTTGTATTTACTATAGGATACCAGCTATGCTATCTTGAGATTCCCTCGTGGAAGGATATAATGCAAGCACTTCATTGATGCCCTCAGTTTAGATAACCAAGAAAGAGTTTGGTTTGTTATGTTGACGAAGGCTTTTACGGCTGGAGTTCATTAGTTGCCATAGATTTTCCAGGTTGTGTGGCTGTGGTCTTGGCATTGTAGGACCTGACGTTTCGCCTGTAGCTGTGACTGGCATCCTCAGAGGTATAGCACAGAAAGATGGAGTACTCTCTGTGTCTAGGTGAACAGAAAAATGGTAGGCAAATAATTTATATCTACCCTGGAAGGTGGGGTAGGGCTGAGTCATTATGTTGTGGTAGTTCTCCAGGCTATGAACATGCTAATGGAGGAGCTTTCCTGAGGAGATTCTTTTGTCTATGGATTGTTTCCTGAGGAGGTTTCCTGTTTCTTGAGGAGGTTCTTTTGTGTGTGGGGTAGCTATTGAAATTCTGATCTTATCTGTAGGGCATGGTTTCCTGTCCTGAAAAACACAAAATGCTCTACAGCTGACAATAGCACTACAGATAAGATTAGAGTTTCAATACCCATTCTACACACAAAAGAACCTCCTCAAGAAACAGGAAACCTCCTCAGGAAACAATCCATAGATAAAAGAACCTCCTCAGGAAAACTCCTCCATTAGCATGTTCATAGCCTGGAGAACTACCACAAGATAATGACTCAACCATACCCCACCTTCCAGAGTAGATATAAATTACCTGCCTACCATTTTTCTGTTCCCGGAAAATCTACAGCAGTTTGGTTTGTTGTTGTGCAATTTAGAGAACAAAACAAAGGGTCTTGCAATATGTCTTCATGCTTCCTTTCTAAGTGAACTTCACTGGCTGCAGGGATACTGTGCTCTAAATCAGTGGGTTCCCACCCTTTTTAGATGGTGATCCACACATCCAAATCTACGAGGTGTGGTGACCTGCTGAAAAGAATAGTATGTGCAGTCAATAAAACTGTAAAAGCCTGGGACCCAGTTTTCTAGGCTTCGTGGCCCACAGGTTAGGAAATGGCCACTCTACATGGTCTTGGTGTTCATGCGTGTGCATGTACAGGCTTTTGCACAGTGCGTCCATCCCCCTGTTCCTGTGGTTTAACTTCCCACAGATTCAGAGGAGGGGCTGAAAGCTTACAAATGACAGTAAAGTGCAGAAGTGCATTTGCAAGAGAATATTAAATTATTTAAGAAGGGGTTCTCAGAAGACACATGCAGATGAAATAGGGACAGTTGGAGTGTGTGTCTTGTTGCCTTTTTTAAATTGTTGAAAAAATATGTAGTTGTCAAGAAACATTTTTCTCTGTCATTTTTGCACACGCCCCCTTCAGTAGTATGCACTTGTGAAGTAAACATAGTCATCGGTTCTCAAATATATGGGTGGTGAAAGTGTTTTGGTGCAGATGATAATTGTACGTAGCTTTTCAAGAGTATAAAAATAATGGGTTCTTTACACTGGTGAAGCTGTAACGAACACAAAAAGACAACTGAAAACAGGCTTCTGTTCTGAGTTGTTTTCTTTTAAATATAAAAAAATCCAGTGGTACCTTTCCCCTCTGTAAGATCTACTGGACTTGTTTTGTGTTGCTGCTGTAGTTGTAACATGGCTACCCCTCTGGAATTCGTTTTAAGAGCTTGTTTATACTAGGGGTCTGCATTTGGCTGTATACAAGCTGAAAAAATAGCCAGAAAATACCTTATCGGTATTTATTGGCTGTTCTTTCAGCCGAATGTAGTGGGGAATGTATTTTCGGCTATTGAGCATAGCCAATCCCAGATAATCCTGAAAAAAAATCAGGATTATCCGGGAAAACAGGATAGCTGCAGTTAAACAGTGTTTAAAGAGAGTACACTCCCTTTAAATGCTGTTCGGGGTGAAGTTGCAGCTTCACAAACATATTTAAAGAGACCACAATACCTAAATGCCTTCAACTCCATTATAGCCTTTCAGGACCATTGTAGTCAATGATTCTCATAGGCTATAATGGGAATCTATCCGGGGGTATGCAGGGGGCTTGGAGGGGGCTGCTTTTGGGGATAGATGCACCAAATTTTCAGCATATTTTCTGGTGCTTCTACTTAAAAGACACCCCCCCCCCCCAAGTTTCAAAAGATTGGACCAGGGGCCCAGTTCCATGGGCCCCCAAAGAAGGTGCCCCCATCCTCCATTATGGCACCAAAAATGGCAAAAAGCAGGGACTGATGTCAAACCAGAGAGTCTCTGCAATAGAAACTTCTTACAGAACCAGTGCCACTGTCGCAATGCCTCAAGAAATCCAAGCCGGGGGGGGGGATTGCAAGCCTACCACAGCCAGTGCATGTACACAATGCCCAGCAGAACCAATGCCATTGTGGCAATGCCAGCTCAACAATCCAAGCTTGGCAGGGGGTTTGCAAGCCCAGCATAGTCATTGCATGTACAGAGCGCCAAACAGTGCCAGTGCAGTGTACTAGCGCCCAGCAAATCCAAGTGCCTTCCCTTAAATGCTTTCTTTTTCCCCCCTCCATTGAAAACAACAGAGGGTGGGGGCACCTTTTTGGGGCACTCTGTTCATGCACTGGTTCTGTGAGATTTGGGGAAATCCCCTCACCTTCAGTTTCTACTGTGGAGACTCTCTGGTTTGACATCAATCCTTGTTATTTGTGTTTTTTTCCCACCATTGGAAACAATGGGGGATAGGGACCCCCTAGTCCAATCTTTTTGAAACTTGGGGACTTTTGATGAGAGGCGCCAGAATCTATCCTGAAATTTTAGGGTCTCTACCTCAAAAAACAGGGGGGCCCAATCCCTGGATACCCCTGGATAAATTCCCTATTGTCTATAATGGTGCCATTGGGTATAATGGAGTGGGGGAGGGAATAGTAATTTCTGGAAAAACACGAATACCATATTGGTATTGGAATTTTGGGTTTTTCCAGGAATTCTGAATGGGAGGGGTCCAATATAGCTGAATCCAAACAAAATTGTGCACACACCTAATTTGTACCTAGGGGCTTCCATTAATTGGTGTGTTCTAGAGCCAGGGAAAATACAGGGTTGGGAGGGTATGGGCAGGCAGGGTGAAAGGTGTTATTCTTGTTAATTAACAAAGTTTTCAAAAAGAAACTGAACATGATATAATATTCTGCCTAAACGTTTCAGGTTGTGTGTGTTTCAGTAAGATGAGTGTTGTAGGGCAGCTAAAAGTATATCTGTCTTCATCTCATCATTTTTCCCTGTACCTGTATGAGGTTTTTTCCACTTGAGTTATTTTTAAAGCATATGAATTTATGAAACTGCCTTTTTACCAGGGCAGGACAAGCCCAGTGTGGTCTGTGCAGACCAATTTGCAAAGTTGCAGGATTTAAGAAGAGGGTTTTTACCCTTGAGGTCTCTTTTATTCAGAAGTACAGGGAATTGAACCTGAGGTTTTTATAGGCAAAGCATGAGCTCTGCCACTGAGCTGTGGGGTCTCCCCCATTCTGATAAAACAGCAGCCGTTTAGATTTTCTTTTCTTTTTTGCTTGTTTGACTAAGCAGCAGGTGATTTCCTCCTTCTGAGCATGTGCAACAGTTACACTGTCATAGATTTATTATAACAAGAGCAGTCTGAATTTGCAATTGAAACACGGTTCTTTCACCCTTGCTCCACCCCAGATATTCTGGTTGGGTTTGCGTATGGTATTCAGTGGCTAGCTAGAAGATTTATTGAAGATTTTGTGTCTTGATAAAAATTTTATGACTTTTGTTTTTCCCTTCAAGAGCTATCGGTTCACCATCCAGAAATTTAATTTGCTATGTTTTCTTGGTTACAGGGAGAAAAAAATGAAAATTCAGGATATTAAAAACAATATTAAAGAAGCTATAGAGGTAAGTCTACAAGGTTGGGGGGGGGTGTATGTTTATTTTGCTGGTTGCTTTGAATTGGTCTTTTAACCCATCACTAACTGGTAACTTTTTAAATCCTTTTTATGCAGACAATAGTGACAGCAATGGGAAACCTGGCACCACCAGTCGAGCTAGCCAATCCAGAGAACCAGTTTCGAATCGACTATATATTAAACTTAGCAAACCAGATAGATTTTGACTTCCCACCAGTAAGTATAAATTGTTATTGACCATAGGTTTACTTTGGATTAGTACTTAGGTGGTGGTTGTTTTTTTCATTGAAAGGATATCATTTAGTAACTGGTCCAGTTAAAGAATGTTCTGTTACTGTTCTGACATGCATGATTTCTTCGGTAATCAAGCGTAGATCTACGACTAGGTCATATATTACCTTCCCTTGCAGAAGCCATCTTCATTCCACAGTTGTTGGCTATTTGTCCAGATGTTCCGGAAGCTGTGTTGTCCAGGAAGGTGTGTGTAAGCCTGGCCTACAAGTTAAAAGTAAAAGCAGTACAGTAGTTGAAGTACAGGGATGCATTTAAAGTGGGGCAATGTCATTATCATATAATGCAGTCCTTGCAAACTCCGGGATACTTTAACGTGGAACACCCCCCTTAACACACTAGAAGAAGAGTAGGTTTTTGTACCCCACGTTTCTCTACCTTAAGGAGTCTCAAAGCAGCTTGCAATCTCTTTCTTTCATCTCCCCACAATAGGCAGCTTGTGAGATTGGTGGGGCTGAGAGAGTTCTGAGAGAACTATAAGGTCACCCAGCAGGCTTCCTGTCTACACCCATCATGTAGAGGATGAGTGGGGAATCAAATCCAATTCTCCAGATTAGAGTCCACCACTGTACCATACTGGCTCTCAGTAGCCATTGCCTCTCACCCTTAACTTTGAAGCAAGTGTTCAAAATGACATCACAGCCCATAATAAAGGATGCAACCATTTGCTACTATTATTATCATCCATAATTTTATATATCTGCAGAGCCCTTTGCAGCCAGCCCCTGTCTCATTTACACTCTAAGCACAGAGAAGCGGGTAATTAAGTCTCAGGTTGCAGGCCGACAGTGCAGACCTAAGCAGAGTTATGCCCTCCTGAGCCCACTGAAATTGGTGGGCTTAGAAGGGTATAGCTCTGCTTAGGATGATGCGGTGAGAGGTAGGGGACTGTTCCCAATGTTAAAGGAGCCCATGAAGTTGGATCCAGGACTGAATGCTTTTTCTTCTTTACTTACCTGGGAGCTGTTTTCAGTGGCTAACATAGGGAACTGCGATCCAAAAAGTCATTGGTTCAGACTTCGTATCTTTCACTAGGTGTGTTCTCGAGGAGAAGCCACTGTCTCTCAGGCTTTCACGTCCAGTATGGCAAAAACAAAGGTCTTCCTTACAGGGCTGTTTTAAGAGTTGCAGCATAATGTATGTGGAATATTTTGAAGTGCTATAGAAATGCTAAGTAAAGAGTCAAGAAGCCTCTGTTGGTGGAATAAAGGCCAATGGCCTTTGGTGTAGTGGTCAGGAGCACAAACTCTAATTTGGGAGGACTGGGTTTGGTTACTCACTCCTCCACATGAAGCCTGCTTGGTGACCTTGGGTCAGTCACAGTTCTCTCAGAGCTGTTCTCTCAAGAGTAGTTCTCTCAGAGCTCTCTCAGCCCCACCTACCTCACAGGCAGTGTTCCCTCTAAGCTGAGTTAGTGTGAGCTAGCTCACAGTTTTTTAGCCTCTGTCTCACACATTTTTGTCTTAGCTCAGGAAGGATGGCTCCAGAGAAAACTAATATATGTACTAGCCAAATCGCTTGCTCACAACTTTAATGCCAGTAGCTCACAAAGCAGAATTTTTGCCCACAAGACCTTAGAGGGAGCATTGCTCACAGGGTGTCTGTAGTGCGGAGGGGAAGGGAAGGAGATTGTAATCTGCTCTGAGACTCCAAGTGAAGGGCGGGGTATAAATCCAATCTCCTCCTCCTCCTCACTCCTGCTTGTGGATGGCTGCATTTTTATTTTTATTTTGCTTTTTGTGGTGAAAAAGGTCACCTGAGTAATAATGGGCAGTAAGCACCCCTGTTTGATTTCCATCACAAAAATCATTCAGACGGGGCTGAGAATGGCCTGCAGATTTTTTAATCTCTCCTCTGCTTGCAGTGAATGGTTCAGGAGACATGTTCGCACCGTGCATAGATCACCACGCATACTGTTAACACAGCTTCTAATCAAAGGCTTTATCAGTAATTTGTAAAGGGCAGCATCTCAAAGACTCTTTCCAAAGTTAACACACAGGTTACATGTGCTTGGAAGGGGTCGCTTGGGAGTTTGGATGTGTGGATTCACTAAAATACCAAAAAGAGATGGGTGTGGGAGTCTGAACCTCTTTCGACTCATTCGTTTCGACCTCTTTCGTTAATACCTATGCTATGTTCTGTACCTGTAGGGAAGACATTGCACTGAATGTAATCAGAGGTTTTGATGTATTGAAAAGGATCCGTGGCCCACAACTTCCTGCTTGCTGCATTCTTACACCTTAAGCGGGTTTAAATAATTCGTTGTGAAAAAGCTTTCCCCCCCATGTTTTAGCTGAGAAACATAACAATAGTTCTTGTGGTTCCCCCTAGAGATACCTCTTGAATAGCTTTCTTTGTATCAATCCCCTTGCAGATTTTGAGATTTTTTTCCCTGTGTCAGTTAATCTAGATACAGCTCTGCTTCCAGGAGCAGCCAGGTTAAATATTTGGAGACGAATTTTCTTATGCTTCTCGACTGCACAAAAGTTCAGTGTTTTGCACCTCGGTGACCTATAAATTGCCGCCATCTGGCCCGTCGACAAGAAGTTTCTGATGGACATCAATGCATCGCTAGTCGAGGGCTAGAGAAAGAGCCACAGAGATTTCCAGCTAGGGAAGAGCTTCACAGGAAGTCATGGTTAATAATCTTGCAATACTTAGAGGTTAATGAATAGGTGTAGTTGGCACTGCCTGTTTCCAGGTTAGAATGAATGTAGCTTTCCACGCTCAGGCGGGCGAAACTCCAAAAATATCAACTGCCAGGCCTGCCGCTGATAGCTCTGAACCACAAAGGCCCAACAACAGGAACGGCGTCTCTCCTACCTCGCTGCATTATGTGCTTCTGCCTCCCTTGCCTGCTGGCTCTGAATCTGAAATGCTATTGGTTGGTACAGCTGGCAGAAGGCAGTAAAGCCTGTCCAAGAGAAACCACTTTGCACTGCAGGAGAGTTTTGTTAACTGTCTCAGTGACTCAGGTCTGGTGCTGGATAAAGCTGCTGCATTCTCTTCTCCCACCTGGCTTCCCTTCTGATGGCCAAATAGAACTGGTTGCTACGTTTGGCCACTTGCAGTCAGAGACAAGAGAGGGCAGGTGGCCAGCAGGGTTGGGGCAGGATATGCCGTTCTTAAAGCATCACTGCTGTGGTTTATGACACTTGTGCTGGCTCTAGCTGGGTCTTGTTCACAGCATCATGCCATTTGTCTGGCGCATGCGTCGCTTTTGAGGATATGGACGCAAGACTCACGACTAGCTCATTCAAGTGCCAGCAATGTTCCGCTGGTACTTCTACAGTAACTTGATACCTAAGGAGATCTATACACATTAATTCTCTAAGTGTAAATTGAAATTAGCAGTCCCTTGAAACTAGAAGCCACATAACTCTTTTAAAGCTGTACAGATTTCTCTTCCTTAATACAATATGTATGTAAAAGAAACCGTGTGTTGCAGAATTTCGGGTTACGCTATGACTTGATGCACTGCAAAAAGGCTATGCAGTACAGTTGATCATGGGTGTAAGCTTTCATGTGCATGCACATGAAAGCTTATACGGAGAATAAAACTTTGTTGCTCTTAAAGTCGCCACTGGACTCAGACTTTGTTCTGCTGCAGACCAACACAGCAACCCACCTAAACTTAGAGTGTGCAGGTCACCCACTATTTGAAAGTCTTTTTCCCCCCAGCAGGCACTTGGGGGGGGACGGGGGGACTTGCATTCACTGTAGGGTTTGCCTTTTACATCTTTGCTTCTGAAAGCACCTTTACCCTCTTCTTGATGATTAGTCTGAATACCTTCAAAGTGCAGTATGGCAGGAGTCAAACGATATGGCCTGAAGTTTGTCAAACTGAGAAACTCAGATTGCATCAACTGTGAGGGCTGCCTTTTTCAAAAGTGTGGTTTTTGTGCAAAATGTGTTCTTGGTTTTTTCAGAGCACCCTAATCAAGACTAAAAGAGAAACAAAAACCAAATGTGGTGTATATATGCTGGCATCGTGGTGGCAAAGGAAGCCAGCATGCTGCAAATTGTGTACCCGACGCAGTGTTGTATTCAGCATGACCTTCTGTTGAGAGGATAGTGGTGATGCGAGGAGGTTAAAGATTGAGTACATTTGGTAATGGATTACTAGATCTCCTGAAGTCAAATGGCTTGAGTTTTGCATTAGCTGTGTCTTGCCAAATGGCAATAGAATTCTGGTGCTTAAGAGATGACAGTGACATGGGGGGGGGGGTTTTAAATCATTGCTTCCTGTTTAACTGTACCTTGTATATCAGTAAGTAACCAGCAAGGCAAGTTATGCACGTACTTTTAAAAGTTTGTCAGCAAGTAGTTGGAAATCTTTTATTATACAAACACATTTTAAAGTGGGACTGATGAGATGTTGGAGGAAGAGGGTGATCAGATTACTGACCACTAAGGTCATGTAAGGGCAAGCTCCCTTCCCCCCCTGAAAGTAATACAACTGGCTTTCCTCTTAATGCTTTAACTACACAAACTGGAGGAATGAACCTTGGCAGAGCTTCCCACCCCACACACTATTAAATGTACTGGAGGAGGGGAGCACATCCCATTTAAAGATACATTATAGAAGTGGATCAACTGTGGGTAGTTCATTGCTGTGGTATATATAGGTAAAGGTTTCCCTTGCTCGAAAGCCAGTCGAATCTGTCTCTAGGGGGCGGTGCTTATGTCCCTTTCCAAGCCAAAGAGCCAGTGCTGTCTGAAGATGTTTCTGTGGTCATGTGGCCGGCATGACTAAATGCCGAGGCATACAGAACACTGTTACCCTTCCCACCGAAGTGGTACCTATTTATCTACTTGGAGTTTCTTGCTTTCGAACTGCTAGGTTGGCAGGAGCTGGGGCCGGAGACAGGAGCTCACTCCATCATGCGGCACTAGGTTCTTGAACTGCTAGCTTAGCATCTTAACCTCTGAGCCACTGCGGCCCCTGTAGCATATATATACATCTTTGACTGCAGTGCCAATATGTGTAACAAAGTGGAGAATCATGTCTCACTCTCCACCATGATTTCCTGCTTCATTACTGGCAAAACTAGTTTTCTGGACAGATTTTCAGGGTTCCAGCAGGAAACATGCAAAAAAAACCAAATTCTCTTTTATTTGGTGAAGCTGTAGAAGGTTGAAGTTGTCACCCTCTGGAAGATGCTTCGTTGGCACATGTGAAAGCAACAGAATGGTTTAAACAGGTATCTGATAAAGATGAGCTGTCATACAAAACAAATGTGGAACAGCTAATCAATCTGAAACATAATTTTGAGAGATACACGAGGCTGAAAGGAATTCTGCATATCTGCAGCAATGTGCTTTTAGCAGTGTTCAGAATCTCTTGGCTTTTTTAAAAAAGGTGGGACCATGTCAGTCAGGAAATGATGGTGTGTGTTAAACTTAAACCAGCATTTGCCAAACGCCTTGTTTTGCCGAGAACAAAAACCGGTTCCAAAAAATATACTCATAATTGATGATGGAGAAATTGTCACAAATTTTAATGCAGACCTGAAAAAGATAAATCTTCTCTGGGGGAGATAATGTGTATCCTTGAAATGCTGTGAGGCTGTCAGTGTTCAATATTTAATTCTGAAACAAGAAACATGAAACATTAATGAGCTCCTTGATAAAATAACTTTGTAGTGAGGTAATTCCTGCAGGAAGGCTGTTGTGTTACACTGTTCCTTAGTTATGCTAAGCTAGTTAATTAGTTGATGCATATCAGAAACGTTAAACGGAACTGGCTTTGGCTAAAAACAGAAGCCATGCAATACCTCTCAGTAGGACCACGCAAAATATCAGTGATTGGTCAAATTATGGCTTTAAAATCATCTAATCATTTAGTGCTTTATTTTTGCGACATGAAACCATTTGCACCTACGTCACTTAATCTGTTTAAGTTTGTGGTACCTATTCCCTTTTGCCAGCTAGATGGTTTTCCATCATGGCTTGAAACATCTCGTCACACACACACACACCCTTTTTGTTTGTTTTATGCTGAACCTCTAGTTTGATGAAGAGCTCTAGAGTACTCAGAAACTCACACATCGCTTTTTTGTGACACTGTGGTCTTATTAAAAGGTATCTTTGACTGTTTGTGTCGATCCCCCCCCCATCCCCTTTGGACTAATGGTATCTCACCTGCAATAACTTTTAAGGCAACATGAACTGCCAAAGTAATGAAGTGTTACAGAAGTTTTCTCTCTTCAGCCCAGTTCCCCTTCAGTGCTGCTGCATGAATGGAATCTGCTAGACCACCTGAGGTTTATATAATTCAGACAGCCTGTGATTGAAATGCGAAGAGGATCCTTACTGATTTCAAGGGCCCTACAAGCCTGATTCCCCTCCCCCTCCTCTGAGAAAACAAAGGTTTTATTGTCTGGCTGAAAAAAATATTTTTTTAAAAGCTAGAATCAAGTCCGGTAGCACCTTAGAGACCAACAAGTTTTTTTTTTTGTTTTTTTTTTTTTTTGGGGGGGGGGGTATAAGCTTTCAAGAGTCTCTCAAAAGTTTATATCCTGAAGCATTCGTTGGTCTCTAAGGGGCTACTGAACTCAGATCTAGCTTTTTCTACTGCAGTTCAACACTTACTTAAAGAAATAATTTCAGTCAACGAGAGACGAATTACCTCAGTGGGATGAGATTAGTTTCTGGTTGAATGTTTGGGAATTAACTCATTATTTAATTAAGCTAATTGTATAGCAAGTTACCTTGAGTCCTGGAGGAAGATCAACATCTGTTGGTATTGCATTATTGTTGTCAAGGAAAAAAATGTTGCTTTTTGGTTAGGATATTAAGTATTTAGAATATATGTTGCGCATCATGCACTGTTTAAAAAGCCCCAAGAAGAAATATTTCGGTTTGTGGCTTTTGAAGAGAATTCAGTTAAGCGAGAGATGTTGCCGAGATGGTGCTTTAGCTCATCCAATATTTCTGCTTCTTCCATCCACTTACATTTTTCAAGAGTACAGTCTCCTCTGTCAGTGTTTTTCTAATCAGAGTAATGAGTGTTAACGTGAGTACCTGAAACATTGCACGTGAGGCGTGTAGGCCATATCATCTCTGTCTCATCGAAATAGAAGGCTCATAAATGTGTCTTGATCTCTGTTTTGGTGATGTCTTCCTAAATTGTGACCATGTCCTCACCATCATCTGATCTGCACAAATTTACCCACCTGCCCAAACCTCTGGTAGAAACTTTAAGTAATCTGGGCTCATTCTTGTCCAGTTTCAATTCAGATTAGCATTGCATGAATTGTGCCCAGTGAAAAATGTTAGTAGTGACTCTTAGCTTCTGGTGTCCATTTAGTGTTATGTATCTGCTGCCCCAGAACTGGTATTGCTGATGTAGTTGTTTCCTTCTGAGTGCTTTCTAAAGGATGAGAAGAAAGAGGGGATCTTTAGCTTTTCTTTCATCAGCTAATTCCAGTAGAGTTTCCAAGGGGATACTTGGTTACTTTTGGACAAAGCCTCTTTAGATTTCTTTCTTTGCTAGATGACCAAGCATTTGGGCTACGGCCATAGGACAAGTATATCACAAAAGAGATGATTTTGTCTCAAGGCATAGGGAGACACATACTGCTGCAGGGAACGATCCCCCAGCCCCTCCCGTCCTCCCTTATTGGAGCCCATCACATACTGGCCAGCTCTTTCCTTTATGTGCCACATATGCCTCGTGGAGATTTTCATTCTCCAGCCAGTGACAAAGTAATACTGTGAGAACCGAATCAGCTCTGCTTTAGAAGTAAGTTAAAATAAAATTTCTGTATTTTTGGTACATGGCCTGCAGGGTCAGTTCTCAGAAGGTAGCAGCAATTCAAAAGAAGCTGACCCAAATGCTAAAGCAATCTCACCCCTTGAGTGGAAGGGACTGTGCACCAGGGACATCAAGGAACTTCTATATTGGTTAATAACTCCTCACCAGAGGCCCGCTGAAGAAGGGCAGGAAGGGGCCTGGGAAAACTTTCAGAGCTGCTTATAGATGCAGGAAAAGGCCAGCATCTCACAAAACCAGAACTTAGCTGAAGACCACCGTTGGCTTTAACGTCTGTGGATGCACCGTGGCTTCTCTTTCTGTGATTGAATCCTTTGCACTGGATAACCAAGTGAAACGATTTAGAACTTTACAGCTGAAGAAACGATGATGAATTAGGATGTTACCTCCTTAGTGCCACTTAGGAACTCTTAATTGACTAGGGCTGATCGCCCTGCAACTGGTAAGCGTGTTTTCCGGCTTGCGGTCTGAGGGTATTTTGAACGAGGTGATGGCAGCCCTGTGACTTCCTTTGAAAAAGGGGAAAGCGGATTCTGTCCCCTTTCCTAGAGGCAGGGTGCCCGTTCCTAGGAAACAGACCATTTTCCTGTTAACCCAGATGGACACGAGAAGGGCTCATCTACTGTCCTTACAAAGAACTCATGGACCCTCTGGAGTATCCTCAAGCACACCCACAAGACCCCTGACCCCAGTTGGAGAAGTACCGCATCGGAGGCATCGGGTGCACTGCGCCTGGTCAGGCTTCTAGGCCTGGGTTCAGACTGCTCTTTTTGTTCAGCATAGAAAGGGTTCTAGGAGTCAAGAGAGTCCAGTTTCTGCAGAGTGGACGCCTGTCCTTCCTGGCTATTGCAGTTGTTTTGGGAGAAAGCAAGGATGAGAACAGGGAACTTTTCTCAGCCTTTCCTCAGCTCCAAGCAGAGGGGAGAGCCCCAGAGCCGTCCACCCATAGCCAATGTTCTTCGTTGGCACAGAGGGCACCAGTTGCCGCAGCAGAGGGGGTGCCTGTGCATAGTCATCACCTTTACTGCAGATACTTGACGGAAGTGGTTGCTTGTACTAGAGAAAACTGCCAAATCGCAAGTCTTCTATTTTGTATTTTGCTGTCTGCCTTGAGCGTATTAATAGAAAGTCAGGACATAAATTTAACAATAAATGTACAAGCCAATACAGGTGACTGATTTAATCAGGTGCTAGGATTTTTAAATTACACGGTTGTTTACTCATCTCTGTCACTACAGACATGTTGTAGATCATTTGTACCTTACATCTGGTAAAGGTGTACCAAGTTGCAGGGCTTCCTTACATTTCCCAGAAGGTAGGTTGGTTGTCCATATTGTTTCATATTAATCTTGGGAAAAGGGGCTCAGTATGGCTGATGACCTCACATGGAGCAGAGGTTTTGATCCCTGAGTAACAGTAGCCCAGGCTAGCCTGATCTCGTTAGAACTCGGAAGCTAAGCAGGGTCGGCCCTTTGTTAGTATTTGGATGGGAGACCACTGAGAAAGTCCAGGTTCACTTTGCAGAGGCAGAAAATGGCAAACCAAGTCTGAACCTCTCTTGCCCTGAAAGCCGCACGGGGCCTCCATAAGTCAGCTGAGGCGTGACATACACACACACAAAGGAAAGAGAGACCTTTAGAAGACAGCTCTGGCCCTGGGTTTTCTAAAGATCTGGCTTCTCTCCTTCTTCTCCTTGTTTTTCAGATTTTGCAATACCTAAGTGGTATTTACATATTTTGAAAGACAGGATAGGGGAAGTTAACCAAGAAACTGTTCTCCACTGTCTCTGAACTTATGTTTGTGCATTGTGTGATTAAGAGGATTGGGATGTGTGCCTATAATACGTTAATTAGGGACTTCCCCTCCTCACTTTATCTTAACACTAGCGGTGTACGTATGTACAAGGTGGAGTACCGTTTTGAAAAAAAGCAGCAGCAGTACGCTCTTGGATAAAGAATGCATGTGGGTCATTTCAATTAAACACAGTAGGGGCTGTTTTAACCTCCCATCCAAGTGTGTACCGTAAACCAAAAGTAGTGATAAAGTGCTGCAGCAGTGTGTGTGGAGGGATTGGTCAGATTAACCTCTTTTTCACAGTGTAGCATTTCACTGTGTCGATCTTTCCTCACTGTTGTTGGCTGAGATTTTTTTTTTTAATCTAGAGATGCCGGAGTTCGAACCCAAGGGCCTCCTGCAAAGCATGTGTTCTTCTACAAAGCAGCAGCACTGCCCCATAGGGTTGTGATCACTGATTAGTTGAAGGAGTTTTAGAGCAAAAACCTGACAAGTTAAAGTAACACCAAAATGTTTACTGCAGTGTGCGTAACATTTCAGCAAACTTCGTTTGAAGGGTAAGAGAGATTCCTTTTCCCAAAAAGGAGTTCTACCTCTTTTTTCTCTCTTTAAATGAAAACATACTTCCGAAATAATCTTGTCTCCGCCACTACTCTGAAATGTTGCATCTTCACAGTACAAAACTTCCACCAAGCTCTTGGGGGACTGCATTGCTATCAGGTTATATTCAATTTAAGTAGCTAGGTATGGGGTGAATACAGACTACCTGCTTACCAGGTGGGAAGAGATGGCTGGCAGTCTGTTAGCTTTACAAACGTGTGCTGAAGTGGTACAGTATGGACAATTGTGGCCGGTTCTGCAATCGCCTGGTTGTTGCTCCACCCCTAGGGAGCAGTCCTAACCATGCTTACTTGGAAGCAAGTCCGTTGATAATTTAGTGAGGTTTACTCCCAGGGAAGTGCCCTTTGGGATTACAGCCCCAGTGACCAAGCTGTTCGCTGCTTAGAGCTTGGAAAGCCACTACAGTATAGGGCAATGGACCAAGGCAAAATATTCATGTAAGCCCAGTTGTGTGTTTCTCTCCCAGGTGTCAGCTTTTCCCCAGATAGAGATATAGCAGAGGAAGGTTCCCCCCCCCCATTATAGAGGCCCAAGGCCCATTCATAGACCCTTACCTGACATGCATACTTTAAACAACATAGCAGTTGTAGATCCTAAGCTGTATTGTGGGGTAGGAGAGAAAGACAGCTGTTTTTTGGGATATATCGCAGGCTTGATGTGAGGTGCACTTAAATTCTGTTATTTGACAAAGGGTGCTTTGACTCTTGAGAGTTTGTACCTTGAAAAATCTTTCGAGGGTACTACTGAGCCCGGATCTAGTTCTTCTAGTGCAGACCAACACAGCTATCCACTTGAAACTCATTTAAATTCTCATTCTCGCTCTGAGGAAGAGGGCATCTTGGAATGGAATGGAATGGAATGGAATGGAATGGAATGGAATGGAATGGAATGGAATGGAATGGAATGGAATGGAATGGAATGGAATGGAATGGGTGATTCCCAACAATCGCTCAAGGAGGCAGGGCTAAGCTCTTCAACTCCCTGTCTCTCAGATGGGAGTCGCTCTGCCTCAGTTTGCTTCCTGCCTCGTGAGGGAGTGCAGCTTTGGAGCAGAGCTCTGTGCTGTCTTTCACTTGCTTTCCTCCTAGAGTGATTTCATAGTTAAGGGATGGAGTGTCCTAACTCTCCAGCCTGTCCCTCTTTCCCTTCACATCTCCTCTGGGCTCTGCTGTTTCTTTTGTCTCCCCCAATTTTTTTGGTCCCAAATTTTGGTCTTCCCAATTTGTGGGAAGAATGTGGAAGGGGAATGACCCAGAAGGCTCTGGAGGGATGTAAAAGAGACAGATTTACCTCTGAAAATGAGAGAGCTCCCCCGCTGAGCCTGGCCCAGAGCAGCCTAGAAAGGCTGCTGGAGCCAAAAACAAAAGCACTTAAAAACACATACCATACAAAGGCATAAAAATGGCTCCTCAGGCACAAATGCCTCTCTCGGCTGCCAGTTCGGTCCCTGGGGGCCACGATGGCATGCCAGGCTCCCAAGCTGGATGCCACCCCCTGGATTTCTTGGCTGTCAGTTCAGCCCCCAGAGGGCTACAGTGGCATGCCAGGCTCCTCCGTTTTACCCTTTGCTGAACCAGAGAGGGACTCTGTGACCACTAGAACAGATCTTCAGGGGGGTAAGGTACTATCTCCTCCCTGTCTTCTGAGATTGTGGGCAGGTGGAATCCTTGCTCTGCTGCGATTACAGACTCTTTTAAAGAGAGCCATGAGGGAGGAGCTGCAAGGCATGTGAGTCTCCCCATCCCCGGGATCTAAGCGCTCCAACCCAAAGTCACCCCTCGCCCTTCCCACAAGCAAAGGTTTAGGCAGAAGGAGGGGCACACTTCGTCTTATTGGGGCCCTCTTTCTCAGTGGCCCACCAAAGTGGCCTGTAAAGCCTCTTCCTCGACTGCTACCCCAGCCAGGGTCCAGGGCAGCCCCTCAAGAACGGACAGCTTATCCTCACAGTTCGAAGGTGGGAGAGGTTTCCTCAGAGGAGGCGCCCATAGCCGCTGACCGACCCACATGCCTGTTCAGTGTGGCACGTCCCTCTTATCCAAAGCCCTGTACCTCACAGAAATCCCTGACCCTGGCGATAAACCTTCAGGGAGTAAATCCAGGCCCCAGGGGGAACAAGGAGTTATTTCCAGGGCTCCTTCCTCAGAGGGGTCAGTTTCTCTCTCCCATTTTTTTTCAGGACTGATGAATGGAGAGTGGACTAACCCCGTATCTAACAGGCAGTTCCCAAATGTTACCAAAAGATTTATTCCGTGGCTCCTCATGCTGTCTATGGTATCCTTGCAAATTGCCCTACTGGAAACTCTGGTAGCAATCCTGCAATCCACTGGCCTGTTCTCGGAGGGTGGTGTCGGATCCATAAAGAATGGATTGGACAGAAAGCAGACTATGCTTTGCCGGAGTCCCATGAGGCCACCGCAATGACCATCAAGGCAGGCACTGACTGCCTCAATCTCTAGAGCAGCCATTGTGTAGGCCCTGGAGCTTCTCCAAGTCACTCCCAGCAGCAACCAAGGGAAATAGAGGGCGCCAGCTGCGTTCTCAAGGTGGGCACCTTCCTAGCGGACACCTCCCTCCACACAGTGACCTTTGCACCCTGTTCCATGGTGACCACTCCATGGCCAGCTGTGTTCTGTGGCTTTGTGAATGGCAAGCAGATCCCCATTCAAAGCCCATAGTAATAGCCTACCCACTCCAGGGTGGAAGGCTGTTCAGGGAGTGCATCGACAAGATCCTAGTGGAAACTAGTGATAATAAGAGTGCAGTGTCCAAGAGTCCACAGAGGGACAATAGGAAATCCTTTCCCTCTCATCCCTTTTGTTCTGATCACACCTTATTCCGGATTAGATCAGATCAAAGGAGGGCCCAGTATTCAAGCACCTGAAACCCTTTTTAAGAGGCCCCCATGCCAAGTGATAGTCTCAGCTTTGGTCCTGAAGGTGCAGTAAGCCTGATCAGCTGGCTGAGGAAGGAAACCAGGATGCCAAAAACATTCCTTTGGGTGCCTGGCTGTAGGAATTCCATCCTAATGGCTTCAAGATCAGCTAGACACTGGGTTCCACAAACTGTTTGGTCTGGCTGTGCCATAAAGTTTTGCAGTTTTCCCAGGTTGCCTCTTTCAGTATCCCAGATCTCTCTCTCAAAAAAAAATTAGACACCTACCAAAGGTACTTGCTATAGAGCCAATTCCCTCCTGTGAGTATTGCCCAGGAGTTTACTCCATATTTTTCTTGGTGTCCAAGAGAAATGGGGACTGGAGAGCTATTCTTGACCTGCAGTATGTGAACAGGTCACTTCCACTTGGAGACCCTATGAGATCCATCTGACCTCCACCTCTCTCATGGAAGCCTGCTCACACATTCCCATCCTTCTAGGACATCACAGGCTTCTCCAGTTTGCCTCCAGTTCAGCCTGTGATGTCCTAGAAGGATGGGAATGTGTGAGCAGGCTTCCATGAGAGAGGTGGAGGTCAGATGGATCATAGGGTCTCCAAGTGGAAATGACCTGTTCACATACTGCAGGGTTTTTCTCTTTGGCTTAGCATCAGTTCCTTGGGTCTTATCCAAGGTCCTTATAGCTCTAGTAGCCCTGATCCACCAGCAAGGAAACTAAATCTGTACTTACCTGATGATATCCACTCAGGAGCTAGTGATCAGGGACACCCTCAGAACCATCAGCTCCTGGAAATCCACAGCTTTGTTTTAAACAAGGAAAAAAGCAGTCTTACCCCTTGAGGGGCTACAACACCTTGAGGTGATTATAGACACATGCCAGAATATGCTGCACCCCACCCCCTCCCAGCAGACAAGGCCTCCAGGATGTTGAACTTCAGCTCATGCCCCTGACATGCCTTCATGGCCGAACAGGGACAGTTCCATGGGCCTTATTACCTGCGGGATTATGTCAGTGGTTCCTCCACCTCTGTCAATTCCAGATCCCATAGAGGAGCAATATAACCCCAAACCCGAAATGGTTTCTGAGACAGAGCATGGTCTGTTGAACTGAAAACTACAACTGAGACAAGACCAGTCCTGTGTCTTGGACCACATCTTGCAACCTTTCAGATGATGAGTCTCTCAAGTAGCTGAAAGCAGATGGATGTCAAAAGAAATTACAATGGAATCAATGCCTTGGAACTCAGCCATCGGGAAAAACACTCACCTTCTTTTGGTCAGACATTAGGGACCAGCATATACTCATCAGGACAAATAATTTTTCAGCCAAGGCCCATACCAAGCGGTGGAGGGCCCAACTCATCCCTCTTCTGAGCAGAAAAAACCTGATGGTCCATCTCAGCAGAACACATCCAGGGACTTCTGCACATCCAGGCAGACTTGCTGAGCAGACAGATAATCAGCGGAAACAAATGGTCCATCAAATGGGAGATGTTCTTAGTAATTCTTAGCAGCCCAGTTTGAAATGTTGGAAGGGGATTGGTTTACCTTGGCATCAGTTATCAATTACTGAGATTTTTCTCTAGATCCTATCTCCCTCAGTCAGAATGAGCGGATGCTCTAATCTCTGTGGCCCAAGGGCCTACTGTATGTCCCTCCCAGTGATATCAAGCTCTATGGAAGATATGTCAGGAGCAGATGGAGGTGATCTTTGTGGCTCCTGCAGGCCATGGTTTCCATCCTTGGTGGAACTCTCAGTTCAGATCCCCTTGGAGATTTCCGTGAGCCCAGACATATTGCAGCAGGGGCCATTTTGGCACCAGGATCTAGAGTGGCTCCATCGGACCATGTGGCTCTTGAAAGGGATGGGCTCCTGAACCTCGGCTACTCTTCAGAGGTTGCAAAGGCCATCGTAGTCTAGGACAATGTTTATGGCAGGGGCCAGCAGAGCACAGAGGTTGAAACCTGCCCCTTTGTTATGGCCCCTAGGAAATTAGAAGTACAGTTCCTTTAAACATGGAGATTCTGTCAGCTGTTGTGACTATTAGACATTGATGGACCTGTTCTCCTATGAATTAATTTGTCTGATTCTCTTTTGAAGCTGTCTAATGTAGTGGCCATCATTGTACCTTGTGGCCATGAATTTCGTAAGTTACTTATGCATTGTGTGAAGAAGTGCTTTCTTTTGTCTTTTCCTGCTTCAGTGTCCATCAAGTTCTAGTGTTAGTGGAAAGGAAGAAAAAGTTTTCTCTCTCTCTTTTTTTGCCACACTGTGCATAATTTTATAGATCTGTACCATATTCTTCCACCCAGTAAACAAGTTGTTCACTTTAAGGCAGGGTGTCAATTTAATAGAAACTAATTAATACCAAGCCCTGTGCAGGCACTGTTGTTGACTAACCCCCCCCCCCCCAAAGTTAATCATAACCTTCATCCCGACAGTTGATCATACCATAAGGAATGAGCAATTTCTAATAATTGCTCACAGGAGGGTCTTAATGTGGGTCAGTAAATATGTATTGTAATGAGCGTGTGTTAACTGACCCATGAAATGGCATGTACGGACAAGGGATTAAGGTAGGGTTGGGCGCTGAGAAGATCCTGTGAGCTTATCTTCAGAGACTTGCTAACGTTAGCTGCTTTACACTGAGGGTTCTCTCCCCCCCCCCAAAAAAAGTTTAATTAGTCAATATTTGTCTTAAGTCATGTTTTATAGCACTCTAATGGCCCAGGTTGCTACGTCATCCGTGGGGTGACTTGATCATTGCCACTACTGCTACCCTCAATTTCTGAGCATTCAAGAAAAGCAGTAATAGTGAAAGAGAGCGGAATAGATATTTGGATCAGGAGGCTGCCCTATACCATCTGAGTCATTTTTAATTTTTATTTTTTTTGCATGGCTGTTTTAAATCACTAAAAACCTTGATCAAAATAATTGGTAGAAGTCTCGATAGCGACTCTATTGTGCTTTAAAAAAAATATCATTAGGGAACCCACACACACACACACACACTTCCATTCATAAGCAATATCACAAACTGTTTTTGTAAGACCTGATTTCAGAAGTGGTTTGGTATGTGACTTGCAGTGAGAGGACATTTTTAGACCAAATCAAGCTCAGGTTCCTCCTTGGACATACAGAAATAGTTGAAAATGAGCAATGCAGAACTAATTAGTGCGTGTGTGTGTGTGTGTTGATTTTCTTGGCCATTTGGATATTTTTTAATTAGCTCAGTTTTCTTTCTACCGCTGTCTCCTGAAATAGATTTTGCATCACAATCTTCATTTTTGTATTGTATCTCTGTGGCAGGGTAAGTGCTCTTTTTGTTGAAAATACCGTCATTAGTTTTCAACTAATCAGGGACCTGTTCGATGTCTGCACGTGCTGCCCTTCAGACCTCTTTAAGATAAGTGTTGTAAGGAAACTTGGAGCGCTGCTGTGCAAATTGGTACTAGATTAGTGCTTGTATTTAGTGTATTCTTTAGTCTTTGTTTATACACAAGCCATATCCTATATAGTTTTTCTGAGTAGCGCTGAATTTCCCAAGTGCAGGGAGGGCTGACTCATCCCTGCATATATGAACTTTTCTGGATGTCAGGCAGTGGCTCTGTTGGAAATACCAGCTGCAACTTCCTAGCACACCGGAAGCATTAAAGGCTTCTCTGCTCACTGTAGTGGCATGGACTTCATTCCATTGCATGTGCCATTGAGGTGATAAGGTATTCCCATGTGCATAGAGGAGTTCCATATTTATGCAGCAACGTTCACATGCATACACATATGAGAAGAAGAAATTGGATTTATAACCCACCCTTCACTCGGAGTTTCAGAGCAGCTTACAGTCTCCTTTCCCTCCCACTCCCCACAACAGATACCCTGTGAGGTAGGTGGGGCTGAGAGAGCTCTTTCAAGAACTGTTGATGAGAGAACAGCTTTGAAAGAACTTGGAACTGACCCAAGGTCACACCAGCAGCTGCGTGTGGAGGAGTGGGGAATCAAACCCACTTCTCCCAGATTAGAGTCCACGCTCCTAACTGCTACACCAAACTGGCTGGATCAGAGTCATAGTGTTTAAGATCTGTTGGGGGGGGGATGGGATGATATTGATTTGTTGTATTTTCCCCCCTGCACCTGGTTCCCAAAGTGATTTACAGCAATTAACAAAATAAAAAACAGAATAGCTATTCAGTCGAATAAAAAGGTGTCTGTGGGGGTCTGACTGGGTGCAGTGGAGGAGTGCTTGGCCACCTCTTCTCCCTTTGGCCTTGCAAATGGTACAACCTAAGAATACACTGAGTTTGCATGTCACGAAAAGCAGAAGGTTGTCAATGACAAGCCTGAACACAGTTTATGGTCATGCTTATACACTTGTTCCTCTCCCTGCCCCAGCAGTCACAGAGTATAATTGAAGGCTTCCAGGTTTGGTAAAGGCTTGGAAGAAGTTCTACCTCATAGTGATATCCAACTGGAGGCAGCTGGGCAAATCGGAATTTTCCCCCACCCCAAACTGGGATTTTAAATGGTAGTTTAAATCCCTATTGGGAAACCTTGGTTGGTTGAGGGAAGATGAACTGCCAATTCATCCAGGTGCCTGCATCAGATGTCTCAGTGAATTGGAACAACTCGTGGACTCCTAAACTTGGAAGACTTTGGTTGCACTCTGCACAACTGAAAAGGGAGACGTGCAAAGAGTTCATTAGTATGGCAGCATGCTGTGTTCATGCCTGTCATTTATTTATTCATTTATCATTTGCTTTTTAGCCCTCCCTCCCCTGCATAGGGTGGGTTACAAGATGAGTAAAGCACACGACATAATTAAACTATACTACAACACTAAAAACTATAAAGTTATTAAGTACAGAGTATTACTAAAACATTGCTAAAACATTTGATTATGTCTTCTGTGCAACTGAATTAAAGGCCCTATGCAAATCAGGTTGGTTTGTGAAGTCTGAATGCACCCTATGTCCTCTTAGCATTTTTTAAAAAATATATGTTTATTTAGCATATTAGAAATTGCAATGCTTGCTTATTTATTGGACGGTTTTTTTGCTTGTGGCATGTGAGAACATGTGTTGCGGTGCAGTATGGCAGGCACAGCTTGTATCAGTGTTTTTGAAACGGTTTTTCCTCCCTCCTCCAACTATATCACACATTGCAATGGGCTCAGAGGTTCTTGCAAACGCTACTGGTTTCTCTCTGTACAAAATATGGTACAGTCAGTTACCTGTAGTTGTATCACAAATTGCTTAAATCTTTTAGTGGTGAATTAACCCCCTCCCCCCAATTTAATGCATGTTGGTGGTGCTAAGCTAACAAGTAAATTCTTGGCTTCTCAATCAACATGCTGTTTATGTTGTATAGTATATGTAGTGTGTATGTTGGATATTTTCCCCATACATACCAATATGTCACTAGTCATGTTTTTTGACCACTTCCTTCAGCCTTCCTCCTATTGCTCTATAATGAGCATTTCACAGGCAATATGAAGTGGGATGTGAACTAGCTAGCGACAGACGGTGGGGGATGGATTTTTCCCCACCCACATTCTGCACTGCCTCAGAATAGGAGCAGAGGACACAACATAGATGGAGATAGGAGGTCTTAGAGCGCATTCTCTGCATTAAAATGTATATAGGCCATGTTGATCCCCCTGTCATAGCATTAAGAACCACATGAAAACTCCTTTGAAAAAGAAAAAGAGGGGAAATATTCTTTAAAGGGACACCTGATAGTGGACCCTTTAAAAATGCATGATAATTTCCTTCTACCCTGTGTTTATTCTTAGGATGTGCTGGTATTGCAGTGCAAGCATTCAGCTTTGTCTCTTGGCTATCCAAGAGAGCTTAACGTCCAAACTAGACATCATACGGTACATCTTTGTGGTCTCCTCAGCTGTTTCAGAGAATTTATTGCATTTCAGAGAGTGCTGCTGTCACTTCTCCAGGTGGTTGGGACAAGATGGTTCAGGGACTGTTTATATAAATAGACAAGGTGGGGCTGCATCTTACAGCCACTGAAAAATGACTGTAGAGCAGTAGACGTGGTACATATGCGAGGTCTAGAATGTACAGATTTATTTCTGCACAGGTGTATATTATTTTATCTAATTCTGAACTGGGCCCTAGACCATGGATCAGTAGATCTAAACTATCAGGCCAGGAACAGAAACAGACAGGGTGGATTTTTCTGCAGAGCTGCAAGAAGCCTCAGGTTTGCAGAAAAACCTGATTTTGTTTTAATCTAAAGCGCTTTGGGGTTTAAAAACAAAAGAAGCAACCTTCTGTAGCTTAAGTGTATTTGTCACTAAGGTCTTGCAAGCCTATGTTCTGATTTTGCAGTGTCTGTTTTGTGGCACAACCACAGCAGTATTGCTGAGCCTTCTGTGCCTTGGTTTCTGTCATTTGGGGGGGGGGGTAACTGAAGAAGCCGAAAGCTGGAAGGCATCAGGGAAAGGGGGAGTGAAGAAAGAGAAGATGAAGGGAGGGAGAACAGAAGAAGGCAGTTAGGTGGGTGGAAGGGAAGAAAGGGGGAAGAGGCAGCCAGCAGGAGGACAAATTAAGACAGGTTAGTTGGAGAGTGAGAAGGAAGCAGGGAAAGGGGAGATACTGTGGGGACTTCCAGGGAGTGGGCAAGAGGAAATAGTATGGGGAGAAGAATGTGGGGGGAAGCAACATAACCCCCCCATGAACCCTTGCAGGCCTCCTGCTTTTGTGTGTATGAGCAACAGTGAGAGACTGCAAACGGTAGTTACAGTAAGCCACCTGTTTTTCCATTCCTCAGGGCAAATAGCATGACAATCTTGCCCACTTTCCTCCCTCACACGCAGGATTTTCCCTTCTGTCTTTTTTCTTACAGAGCAACCCCTTTATTTTCTTCTTATATGTTTGTCCATGGCTGTTCCACTTTATTCTTCTTGTTGTTATTGCTGCTGCTATTGCCATTATTCTTAATTATAATTATAATAATAATTTTTAGTAATACTGTCCCAGTCCAGGGAACTGAGGGAAGGGGTGAATTCACAGTCTTATATTCTGCTTTTGAAAGGACACACAAGAGGCTTTTGAAAGTTCAGAATAAATGCCCTGATCTGGATAGTCCAGGCAAGCCCGATCTTGTCAGATCTCGGAAGCTAAGCAGGGCAGACCCTGGCAAGTATTTGGAAGGATGACCTCCAAGGAATACCAGGCCCAGGGCACAGAGGCAGGTTATCAAGCTATCTCTCTGAAATGTCCTAACCCCACTAGGAGTCTCCAGAAGTCACCATGACTTTCAGGCTTGCAAGTACACACTCACATACAAACACACACAAAATTTTAAAGAACGTTCAAAATAAAATGTTTAATTTAACTTAGAGGAGAAAAGGTCAGATGGAATCAGATGCAGTATGTATGAGGTGAATAGATAATAAAACTGAGGTTACTTTGTATTCACACAAACACCAGATAATTTGTTGCCAGCAAGTAAGTGTTTCTGCTATCCAACTAGGTCTTTAAAACTTTTACGAGAGAGGCTTTCTTTTCAGTTTCTGCTTAAATGCTCACATATAGGTTTCTGAGTTTCACCAACACATAAAGTTTAGAAGGCAGGAGCATACAACCAAGTTCCCCAAATCCTTTTTTATACACAGACCAGGGATCAACTCCTCTTTTCTAGAAACTGTTTCTCTTCTTAACTGGGCAGGGAATCACTTTTCTTTAATGGGAGCTATTTCCTTTTTTTGGCTCAAATGAGGATCCTCCTTGATCCACTCACACTGTTAGCCTCCTTCTCACTCCACAGTCAGTGCTTTACTGTCCCTTTTTCTGCTGTCAGTTCCCTACCGTCATTCCTTAACTGACACACAACACAATTTCACTCGATGGTTGTCAGACTCTGTTAGGCATTAACCCTTGACAGTCCATCACAAATAGCAGCTGGGAGTGGAGGTACTGACTGAGATTATCTTCACCATCCTGATCAGAGTTGAGCCCATTACACTTAAAAAAAACTAGGGAGCCTGTCCACAGATCTCCCTAAAATCATATTTAGTTTGGCCCTAAGATAGGGTCTATGTATGCAGGCAGCATTATGAGGCAATAGAGCAAACTACCATTTCAGATAATAAGTGGGCCATATCGTGCTTGAATGTTCCTCAGTGCAAAAAAAAGAAAACAACACACTCAATGGTAACAGAAAACTAGAATATCATGAGAAAGTATTCTATGTTATGTGTTTTTTCTGTTTGTCTGCACACCCTACTTTGCTCCCCCAGTTTCAGTTTCAGCTTTGCTCAGACTCACTTGCTGTGAATGTTGCTGCTTCATTACCGAGCAAACAAACTCTGAAGAAATCCTGGTCTCAGAACCCACTATTAGAGAGAGGGACTGTAGCTCAGTTGTAGCATAAGAGTCAAAGAACTCCTACACATTAGCATTATATCATGTTTTTATGTGTGTTAATTGTGATCATTAATTATGTTTATTAGATATTTTATGGATGGCATCAGCATAATTGAGGCAAAAACTGAATGGGAAGCATGTTTTGCAGGGTTAAAATGTGTCCTGCAGTATAGATATCACTTGATGAATTCCATAATTAACCTTTTTGGCATTGCTGATCTAAATATTTTACTGGACTCCTTAGTATTTTGATGCATGTGTAGGGTACAGTCTGGTTTGAAATTGTTTCTGTCCCCTTAAGCACCACGGAGAACTAAGTGTGCGCTTATGTCTCCCACTGCAATGGAGGAATTTTAAAGTGCTTGGCGTTGGACAGATCACACTTGTAATTTTTTTCAGGGGTTGATCGCTCAATTTTATTTTTAGTCTTTATTTTTAATCCTTTGATTTGTCCTGACCTGGATGTCCCAGGCTAGCCTGATCTTGTATTTTGATGGGAGACCACCAAGGAAGTCCAGGGTCATGGCGCAGAGGCAGGCAATGACAAACCACCTCTGAACATCTCTTGGCTTGAAAACCCTACAGAAGAATTGCCGTAAATCGGCTGCAACCTGACATCACTTTCCACCACCACCACCCCTTAATTTACAACCTGATGTCGGTAGCAAATAATCTCGATCCCTTCACAACCTTGTTAAAGGTTATATGAATGCAAAGAACCAAAACCCTGCCAGTCACGTGCTTTCTAAAAGAGATTTGCCGGGATCCACTTTGTTTGTAAACCGTACGGATGGTTAGATTTGAGAAGAGGAGTGTTGTCTTCATTTTTTTTTTTTTTTTGCAGTGAAATGAAATGAGGGCCTGTTAGAAATCTAGAGAGCCTGTGTGTGTTTCTTTTTTATTCAGCGGTGGGTTGGCTGCCTGGCTGGCTGGCTGAACACACTTCCTGTTTCTAAAAAAAGCCTCTCATTTAGCTGCTAAATAAATATGACAGCACCTGCAGAACTGGATGTATAGCCTCACCTTTTGTGTTGAATCATCCAAACGGTTTGGCTAGTACCAGCAATTTCCAGGGGAACTGAAGGCTGGGGACAGATGCAACACAGCACTGGCCCTCATGTGCTTCACAGCAGTGGTAGTTCAGGAGCTACAAATGCTGCCCATTGCAAAGCTATTCATGTGACCCAGAGGTTGGTTCTCGGTTTCTTAAGGAAGAAAGTCTCACGCACCCTCCCCTTACATTATCACTCTTTAATGTTGCTTCCCAGTGTTCCATGTGCATTTTTGGCCCTCTGTAATACAGTGCATATACCCTTTAAGTATTCCTTTCTCTGAGTTACAGGTAGGCCAAGAGCAGTGGTCTGATTAAGACTACCCTATTAGCCCATGAGCTGAATTTTGAGCTGGTGGAGAGTTTCACAGCACTTGGCACCAGCTCCTCCGCAGCACTGGAAGAGGTGGGCTTGGCTGTGCTGCTAGAGTAGACAGTCCACAACAGGAGCATGGCATTGATCAACTATTATCAAGCAAATCAGAGAGTTACAAGTTGAAATGTGTGGCAAAGTGGTGGGAGTCTCCAGGTCTATCACAGCTTCTGAAAAATATTTTGTTTTGTATAAAATCAGCCAGTTGCCTTGTCACTGCTCTTGTACTACAGTGCTAAAATGGATAGGATTAGTGGTAAGGTCATGTTATTTAATACAAGAAAAACAAGGCAGAAGACAGGCAAATACACTTTTCCAGCCTGTAACAAGATTTTTCCTGTCGATAACCTGCAAATAAGGAGCCCAGTACTTGGTATCACTGTATGTGAAGAAGAGAACTTGGTTTTAACAGGCTTCGTTCGGCCTAGCAGATTCTCAGGTCTAAAATGCACCATTGTACGTCATTCATCTGTTGCAGTCTCACTGACTGGGATCCAGACAGCTCCGTCTAAGTAGAAATCACTTCTGATTGGGTTTGCTGATTTTGTTTTCCACTGTCAGCTCTTTGCAGTTGAATCCTGGTCCAGAGGGTTTCTGGTCACCAGGAACAGCTTTTCAGGTGTGTATGTGTGACCTCGTGCTCTCTGTGGGCTGCTTTGGGTAACAGCCTAGCCTGATGTACTAATTAAGCAATACGCTTCTCTCGCCCTTTAAATCATAGTCCCAAGGGCTGCAGTTTGTGTTATATTTCCTTAGAAAAGAAACTACACTTAGCGTAGAGCTCCATGTTCAATCTCTTAGCATCTGTGGTGTCATTGAGCATGATTAGTGAATGGTGGCAATCATTTGTTTTTGCATTACAGGTCAGATTTTAAGAACTATTGTGCTGCAGGGTACACTGTGTAGGATTAGGATGTTAGGCATAATGGCTCTCTGCTTTGTCCTGATGCCGGAAACCGACCCTAAGCGTGTCAGTAATACAGCAGCTGCTCATGGTACTGCTTACCCAGCACATTTTCCCTGCCCCAACCCTGCAGCATACGGTGATCTTGTTGAGAAGAAGAAAAGATGGGATTTATACCCCACCCTTCATTACCCGAAGGAGAGTCAGAGCTGTTACAATCTCCTTTCCCTTCCCCTCCCCACAATAGACTCTCTGTGAGGTAGATGGGGCCAAGAGAGCTCTTCCGAGAACTGCCCTTGAGTGAACAGCTCTGAAAGAATTTATGACTGACCCAAGGTCACACCAGCAGCTGTGTGTGTAGGAGTGGGGAATCAAACCTGGTTCGCCCAGATGAGAGTCTATGCTCTTAACCGCTACACCAAACTGGCTCTCAAACTGGATAAGAGGAAGAAGTTGGCCTGGGAGTGGGACAGGCTGCAGTATCAAATTCTGGGGCCATCAAAGCCCAACTCCATCCTTTGCATAATTACAATTCCGTACCTCTCATTTAGGGCAGTGACTGATGTCTAAATGGTCTCATTGGCGTGGTGCTATTATTCCATGTCTCTGGTGCCATTCAACCTCTCTTTGTGTGTGCCGCTGCAGCAAGAGCAGCTCCTTAAGGTTAGACTGCAGATGAAACAATGCATGTTTGACTGAATGCAGCAGGCCGCAGCTTTTCTGCAGGGGTGATGAAAGAAGTTAACAATTGATGCTGCATAAATGACAAGCATTTGATTGCTGCATGCATTTTGCATCCTAGGTGGACACTGGGCAGTTTCATACCAGCAAGCACACTCCAGACTGCCCAAGCACTGTTGCTAATCTGGAGTAAACTGACGAATTTTGATGATTGTCTTCTTGTGGTTCTTCATCGCCAGTTACGAAATGGATACCCATGGTTAAAATCAGTGTTCCCTCTAAGCTGAGTTAGTGTGAGCTGGCTCACTCTGGCTCACCCATTTTTGTCTTAGCTCAGGAAGGATGGCTCCAGAGCAAACTAGTTTATGCCATAGCTAAATTGCTCGCTCACAACTTTAATGCTAGTAGCTCACAAAGTAGGATTTTTGTTCACAAGACTCGACAGCTTAGAAGGAGCATTGGTGAAAATCCTTGCTGTCTTTCTGTGCTTACTGAACCAGCAAGGCTAAAGCATTCATCAGGTTGCAGGCAGCGCAAGGGGAGTCTGCCCTTCTCTATCTCCTTGCTTTGTTTTGTGTTTTTCCCTTCTTTCAATTCCTGCCTTCCAAATTGCATGTGCACTTTGTCCTCTTTATACAAACTGTTCTTTGAGCGATACACGCTTAGAATAGCTCTCTAGAAACAAATGTGAGTAGGCGGGTTAGGAGAAAAGTCCTCAGGATTTAATTTTTTTAAAACACACACATACACACACAATTTGAACCTGTTGCTTTTCTCCCAGCTTCAGCTGTCATGGTCATGGTATTTGCACCTAAATACTGCTTTTGCTCTCAACTAAATGTCTCTTATGTTGGTTTTTCTATAGATGTTCTTTTCCCTTTTGCTGTTTCATCCCAACAGTTAAGGTTGCTTTGAAACAATATGTGAAACCAATCAGTTCAGTAAACATTATTGAGTTCCCCCACCCATCAATACTTAAAAATCTCTTAAAGCTGAGGTCCCCAGTGTGGTACGCATGGGTGCCACCGCATGCACTGACGCCTTTCCAGATGCCCACCAAGAGTTTTTAGAAAGTAGGCAGGGCTAGGTGGAGCTTTTGCCCCACAAGGCTTCTGATTGGCCATTGGTCATCTGACTGGTTGTGCAGATTTAAAGTAGCAAATAATATATCTTGGGGTGGGTTATAAGCAGTTGTGACCTTATGTCCCCCGAATCCGATTTTTATTTAACGTCAACTAGAAGAGACTGTTAAGAAAATAGGTAAACTATTAAAGGTAAACTACTCAGAATGCGCAGACATTTTGAAAGAAGGACAGTTCAATTAAAATAGTAAATGACAAGATTAAAAGAGTATGAACACTAGTGACACTTTCATGGGTGCAGCATGAATGCCGCATGCTGCAGCAAGGGAGGGATGGCAAAAAACTTGCATTCCATTAACTTATGAAAGATGTACACTGTGAATGTGCAGATACTGGTATGTTTCAAAACACTCCATTATGACAATTTAATGGCAATCTTTTCTGATCCCCCCGCACACACACTTTGCTCCCAGTTCTGTGCATGATGCCCAGGGACAATTTTCGTGGGCTCCTGCTGGAAGTGCAGTTGAGAAAGCCCTACTTGGTGGCTGGATACACACCATTGTGTAGCAGAAGATAGACTAGTATTTTCCGACTTCTATACGAAAGGTCATAATCCTCTTGATAATGTGGCTTACTCTCAGCAATTTAGTAAGCCTGTATCAGTCTTGACTTCTGCTTGTAATAACTAAATGTCTCTCATGCTGGGAGTGAACAAATGTTGTATTTAAAAAAAACAACCTAATAAATTGCTCAATAAATTCATTTTTTCAAATAAGACATACTCGTTTGGTTAGATGACCTAACAAGGCTGCTTATAACAATAAAAGCAAGGGTGTACATTTCTTCTCCTAGTCGGAAAGCATGCAAACGATAAAATTCAGTCTTCAATATAAAAACCACAGCAGTAAAACTTGTAAGGCAGAATGACCATAAAATCGGATGAGAAAATTTTAAATCAGCTGCCCCCCCCCAAAAAAAAAAAAAAAAAAGATTTTTTTGGCTAAATCCTTGTTACTTTTGAGCCGCAAATTATTTAATTTTCGCACCTGTGATCAAGTTTCAGTTCTTGGATATCTTATTTCTTGGATGATTAAATGATCAGCCTCAGGAATCATGAAAATATAACTGTTGGTATTTTTAAAAAAATCTAAAATTTCCCCCCGTTTAATGTCCGAAAAGCATTTGATCAGATAGAATGGGACTGCTGAAGAAACACTGTACAGAATATACACTTCATTTGTGCCAATTAAGCATATATCACTACTTCTAATTTTCTGCCCCTAAGCATTCTCCTCTGTTCTGATCTAGCTGATTACAATGTGCATTGGACCTCTGCATCCTGAGTTTCTTCTTTGCAGCACTCTTCCCACTTTCTGACTGGGGGTATAAGGATTCATAGTTCTCCATTCCGACTCGTATCTGACAAAGGGAACTTTGACTCTTGAAAGCTTATACCCCCCAAAATCTTGTTGTTCTCTAAGGTGCTACTGGACTTTAATCCAGTTGTTGAAATTAATATGACCCTGAATATCAGGCAGCTTCCCTTTTTTTTTTACAAAAGACCAATACATAATGTATTGTAATGCTGGGTATGTTTAGCCTGGGAAAGAGAAGACTTAGAGGGGACATGATTGCAGTCTTCAAATATCTGAAGGGCTGTCATGTAAAAGATGGAGCAGATCTATTCTCTCTTGCTCCGGATTGCAAGACTGGATCTAATGGGTGGAAATTACGAAGGAGTCGATACCGGCTAGATATCAGGAGAAACTTCCTAACTGTAAGAGTGGTTGAGCAGTGGAACATTCTGCCTTGGGAGGTGGTGGATGCTCCTTCACTGGACGTTTTCAAGTGGAAGCTGGACAACCATCTTTTGGGTATGTTGTAGGTATGTCGGGCTATCTTTCGGCTATGCTCCTGCAGAGTGCAGGGAGTTGGACTAGATGACCTGCAAGGTCCCTTCCAACTCTTAACATTCTATGACTCTATGATAAAGGCAGATAGCCCTGGATTTAAGATTATCCCCCCCTAAAAAAAAAAGGGGTTAGCCTGCCAGCATACATTCTTCTCCTCCCATCAGCCATGACATGGAGGCAGGCAATGGCAAAACCACCCCTGAGCATCTCTTGCCTTGAAAACCCTACAGGATAACCCTGAGTCAACTGTGACTTGACAGAACTTTCCACCTCAGCCTTATGGAAAGAATGCCTTTACACTGGGCTGTGTGTCTGCACCTGGAAGTCATGGTGGCCTCAGGTGACAGACCCCTACTGGAGGCCTGGAGGATACTCAGAGAGGTGGCTGAATAAAGCCTGCCTCTGTCCTTCCAACTTGTCTCCCATCCCTTCCAAGGAAGTCTCCCATCCAAGTACTAATCACAGTCAACCCTGCTTAGCTTCCAAGATCTGACAAGATCAGGCTTGCCTGAGCTATCCAGGACAGGGCTGAAGGGAGGGCTTTTTGACCAGCTGAGTGACCACATCACTTTCTCAGGTTTGCCTCTTTAAGTTGTAGAAGCCAGACAGAGAGTACTTTGGATGAGTGGAAGGTGCTTCTGCTCACACAAATGGGAACCAGGGGAGGGGGGGCACCAGTTTTCTGTGGACCCCACCCCAAAGCTGCAGTTCAGTGTCCTCGAGAATCTTTTTGGAAATTGCAGGGGAACTCCATGGGAAAAAAAGAGATAGGAAAGATCTTGCCCACAGCTGGAGCTATGCTGTTTTTGTTTTGAAATTATTTGTATCCTGCTTTATCAACAAATAAGCTCAAAAGAGACTCCGGGCTGTTAGGATCCAACCCACTATTCATAATTCCAGAAGCTGGTGGAACTTGTGACACAAAGTGTTAATAATCAGATGTTACGGGGGTGTGGAATCGAATGGAAGTTTCAATGGCTTGTTGAAGACTATATATAGAGATCCAACGATTGCATTAATAGAGGTCTGATTGTCTGACATGCCACAGACCTAAGCCAGGAATTTCTTGTTCCTCCACTGGTAACTTGAGGGCTTCTAAAAACTGACAGTACATAGCGGAATGTAAAAATAGAACAGCAAAAAAAAAAAAATCTTCCAAGTAAACCCACTGAACATGTGTAAATGTTTTGTTGAGAGGAAAAGAAAATGTATTTTGCTTTTTTAATATATAAAGGCACCTGTAGGATAATTTGAAGGTAATACTTCTGAATGCTTTCTGAGCTCATGAAAGTTGAAACGCCACAGAACCATCTGGAATACAACTCTCCCAGTGCCCTCGCTTCATGGTGCCGCCAAGTTTAGACTACCCTGTGCCTACTAGAAACAGAACAAGATGCTGTGCAAAGTGTTGCCCACAGATATTTTTGCTTCCTTCTTTATAAACATAAAACTGTACTTGATGCTGACACTCAACAGCTAATACAGAAACACTTCTGGTGTGGTTCTGGGGGGAAATGTTATGTAGTCCTTTGCCCTGTTCCAGAATGCCCTGTGTGCAGCTGTGGGTATTTGCCAACATTAAACTGTTCCTAGGTTATGTTCATTTCCTTTATGACAACATAAGGCATGCATATTTCAAGCAGCAATTAAAACGCCGCTTTTAATTTCCACAGAGGAATGCAGACAGTGTATCCCAATTGAAACGAGTGATGAAGCAAAACGTGGAGCCCAAGTTATGCGTATTAAACATTACCGTTATTCATGGAAAGATTGAGTCAGTTTCGTTCTTGGTCTCAATAAATGTTAAGGTGGCACAATGGCATATTTTTTGGGGGAAATTATTGCAGTTTCACTGGTTCCTCAGTGTGCTCTGCCGAAAAAAGAAATCCAGATACTCCATTTCTCACACTGGCAGTCCTTGAAATTGTTTCTGCAGTCTTCAGTAGTTCATAAGTCTTGGGCACTGAAAGGTTTGATTGCATGTGGGTTGCTTGCATTTGTCATAATTCTGGTTTTTTATTTAGATGCATGCACACAAATACTACAGTAAAAGTGGGTACGTCTAAGGCCATTTCCAAACAGTTTATTTGCCCCAGATTTGATGCTCTTGAGAAGCAGGGGTTCCCCCCCAGCTTCCCCCAGCAATGTGGTGCGTTTGTGTACCTCCCGAGGTTTCTATGGCTTTTTCTCAATCTTGCTTTGCTGTGAAGTTTGGAGATAGATTGTAGCAAAGTATGGATGGGAGCTGGGTGGTTGAGAAAGCTCAGTTTTTCCTGGCCACACCTGCCTGGCTGCCATTTTCCCTATCCCTTTGGCAGCCATTTCCTTCCTTCCTTTTTTAAAAAAAATGCAATTGAATATCACAGCTCCATAACAATATAACAATCTGTGTATCCTGTTCTCTGAAGTCCCAGCTTTTATTTTTTTAAAAAAAATCTCTAGCCTCTTTCATTGCAGAGATATAAGGGGAAAGGGATTATAGACTAAGCTTGAGAATTCAGATGCTGACACATTGATCGTTGTATCATTATAATGATATTAAATTGCCAGTCTTAAAAAAAACTGGAAAAGCCTGAGGGGATGGCTGCTGCCAGTGTGTGTGTGTGTCACTGCAGAGTGGCAGTACAGTACAGACCCCATTTCTGCTTTCTAGTGTCATGAGTAGAGAATTCCATGGCTGCATTCTCAAAGCATAGATACAGTACTGTAGTCATCACTGAACTGACAGAGAAGACAAAAGACATTTGGGGGTGGTAGCAATGCTTTGTTTTGAGTCTGAAGTGACAGAAGAAAGAATTTGCACCCATGTCGTACCTTGTCATAAGATGGACAAAGCCCTCTTTCCAAGATCCTGCTGTGGGATTGCTCTGAACATAGCAGGTGACGTTCTCCCTGACTCTTAAGTGGAATGCTGTAGGGGCGCTCTCCAGCAGAAAAGTAAACATTTATGTGGCCGCAGTTTATAAGGCATGATTGTAAGGGGCTTTGCTGCCCAAGTTAAGGGGTTATTTATATTTCTACAAATTAAAGATCTGAAAGATGAGAGAAATGCATATTCATATGTATATTTTTTCCAGTTTGGAGCCTGACTTTGTTTGACCTTTAATCATAAGGTTTACTAGGCAATGACCTATTTAAAACTCCTGTTATGAAACATGTAGTTTCATGGGGCACTGAACTTTGTCCTAACGAAATTGAATCGCTTGTTTTAACTGCAATGTTGTATAACTTATGCACACACCTTTTAATAGGGTGTGTGTTTTCTTTTTTTTCTCAGCAGCAGGTAAACAACAAATTAATGACAGGCCTAAATACTTTGTTACTACTTTACAGATTGTTGTATATCCTTTTTAAAGGCCTTTCTAGATACTCAGTTTATAGGACAATAACTGCAATTACTATTACATCATTATTGGCTTCTGATTGCATCAAATTTTTCTGACCAAGCGAGAAAGCTACACAATTGAACCATTACTACAGGACTGTGTACCTGACCATGACAGCAAATTATCAAGAATGGGGCCTCTGATTTGCCTTTGGTTACAGACAATGATCATTAAAAATTTCATCTTGATCAATTTATAAGAAATGATTGCTGCATTGTAATGTCAGGAGCATTTCTGTAATATAATTTGTTTGAACACTGAGGAAGGCCAATGGGCTGAAATGCATATGGTCAGGGTCAATAATGGTCATTTTTGGTTGTCACTGTACAATTTGATTCTTAACTGAGGCTATCACCGGGGCCAATATCTGTTTTTTAATTTGCTTTGTAATGTGTGTATTTATCTGTCAGTATTTAATTTTTTTTTATTTGGCTAACAGAATTATTGGCCCTACACACTTAGATCTTCTGAGCCTTTTTGGTTCTTAATTCAGTTTGGGTTGTCTCCCCCCACCCCCTTCATTTTCAGTTAGGACAATAACTCTACCATTTTTGTGTTTGTGTCCAGATAGATTCCCTCAAAGTCATGCTTTTGGTACTAAAATGCGTCTTTTCCCTCTTTTGGGGATGTGTGTGCATCTATATGCATCCTTTGCTAAGTGCTCTGGTTCTAGAAATGTTTATTATTTTATTATTTGTCATCTGCCTTTCGCACTAAGACCCAAACTAGATTACAAAATATGATAAAAACAATTCAGTCAAAAGTGTTGTAGGCAAATACTTCACTCAGCCTTTCAAAAAACAAGGCCACAATTTCCCAGCTTCCAAACAGTTTTACTAGCTCACTTGCTTCCACATACTGATGGCAAAAGCCCCACATTACCCATATCTGCGGTACATCAAGGGCCTGAAAGGGAAGGGAAAACCCCATTGCCTGCCAGTTTACGGAGGATTCCTTGTCTTTTCTCTTGAGGATATTCTCAACACAAGTGATCAGGTGAATGGCTTTTTAGATGTACAAATGGCCCTTTACAGTTGTTGTATCACCCTGTATCTTTTTGTGCATTTTTAAAAAGGCATTGTTTGGAATCCCTCCAGAGGTTTCATAGCTGAAGAAGCAGCAAGACTGTTCACACTTCTGTGTTTCATGAGCTGGGGCTATTGTACAAGTGGGTGTTCAGATGGCTACATCCCAAGCATAGCAACAATATTGTTCATCATTGTCTTTCCTCCGTCAGGGTTTCTCAAATGATTTATCTTGTTCTTTTTCCCCATTGCAATTGTTTGCCCTTTTTCCCCTAGAAAGAAATAAAATATGGAGACAGTTTGGGGGTACTTTCATTTTAAGTTTCTATATTTACTGTGCAAGTCGCATACCTAATTTTACAACCTTTCCGCATCCCTTTGCTATAAATGGATTCTCAATGATATCGTCTGCCTCGCTTACAGAGAACGGAGTGCGTAACTGCTTTCACTAGTTACATACAAATCAATAACTTCCTTCCTGTGCAGAACATTGTGTTGTCTTTGTGTGCTATGATTTGCAGAGGTGGAGAAGTTCTACAGGTGCCCTGCCTTGAACTCCCATAAATAATCACAAGTGTTCTCCATTTCTTGCTTATTCATTGATTGATTATATTTGGGAAATTCTCTTTAAGTGTAAGGATAACGTTTCCTAATAAGCAGTGTAGCTTGCCTTCTGTGTACTGTTTTAGAAAAAGGGAACAAGTAATTATTAAGAGGTCTGAAGACTGCAACGTAGAAGAGAAAAAAATGAATTCTGGCTTTTCTAATACTAGTATTATAAGAACATGTGTGATCTATCTTAAAGGAACAGCTCTGCTTTGTTTCCAAAATTGGAAGAATTAAAATAAAATGTGTTGTTACTTTTCAGATACATAATCTTGTCTCCAGTTAAATATTTAGTACAGTGTTAGATTTATCACTGGTATTTCTCCTAGGTTACACCTTAAGAACAGTGGGCCAAGTAGTCCAGTATTCTGTCTCACACAGCGGCCAAACAGTTCGACTGGAGGGCCAACAACAGGGCATAGAGGCTGAGGCCTTTCTCTGATATTGCCTCCTGGCACTAGTATTCAGAAGTTTACTGCCTAAATTCTAAGTTCTGCAAGATGTTTCCGACCTCCTGATAGACAACTAGGTGGTACATGGCAGCTCCCACTAGAACTTCTGGGTTCAGACCTGCTTATTGGAGGCATACCTCCACACCCCATTTTGGCCATGTCTTTAGGAGTAATCCGGGGTTAATGTATGATCACAGGCATTTTCTGGTGAAGAGCAGTGCATTGAGCCTGACATTGCCAACCAGGATGTTTACAAAGAAGCCTGCAGTTAAAGGGGATATTAGTCTACCTTTAGTAGAACCCTCTGTAGCGAGAGTGACCTGAAAACAGGCTTGCCTGTTCCTACCAGAGCACAAGAATACCAGGGTAGAGTGGTCTTGTCTGTGGAGGCCACATCTAGAGGTTCATGAACTAGGAACATGATTATGTAGATTAAATCCTGATATGTAGATATACATCACAAGATATACATCAAAAGCAGGTTTCCTGCAGGTTTTTAAACCCATAGGAATTTATAGGTTTTATACATTGAACTAGAACTGACTTTGATATGGGTCATTAGGAAGACTTATAGCTGGCTAGGCAGGCTTCAGGCTTGAGATGCCATTGTCTAATTCTGAGCATTTGCATTTTTTACGTGATTACATTTTTTTCCTGTCCTTTCTGCCTGAGATAAAGTTATTTTTTCTGGATCTCAGGAGTTGATGTCTTTGGCCTCTTTACCCTGTTCATGAAAATTCATTTCTAACTCTCAGAATAATTTTTAGAGATCTGTCTGGATAGGCCATATTGTTGGAATCTGGAGTCAGGATGTCATTCCAGTAGCACTTTATTGGGCAAGAAGTGTTTTGAGGTCCATATTTGTCTAGGTGTTACCAGACCATAGCTAGACGAATTGACTTACAAGGTTCTTTCATATTCTTGTGTGCCACAGTGTATTGTTTTGGTTATGCTTTTGAAGGAGATCTGCAAAGATATTCTTGGATATCCATCAGCTGAGGGTTACACCATGGAAGCAGTGCAGTTTTGAGACAAAATGGATACCTTTGAGGCCAAGGTTTTATATGCTGTCATAAAAATTATGAGTCTTCTTCTTGGACAAACTGTTGTCAGCTTTTCATGAGTAGTAGAGGGGTATTTTTAGAGTCCTTCTATTAAAAGGCATCAATATATAGTTGCAGGAATAACCCGCATTGCTGCTGTTACATCATGTGCTCTATTAGAATGTGCCAACAGATGAATTGATGTTATGGCAACAGGAAACCAACATGCAAGGGCTAGTCTGGTTGTTGTCTTTCCAGGTAACATGCATACTACAAAGTGTGTCTAGAATGACTTGGTGAGCTTTGTAATCCCCCCCCCAGCATAGTTTCTGATAGGGCCATGTGAAGTTGGTCATAGCAGAGCTCTCTCAGACTCCTCCTTGCCCCTTGTTTTTTTTCCCTGAAAGCAGAGAATCAAATAATTGTTTGTGTTTTCTGCTGTGAGATACCCCCCCCTTACTTAGTATCTCACGGTATATCTGCCATTGTAGGTTTTTCGGTGGCGGAGAGACAAGCCATAAAAGTGACATCCAGAGAGCCAGTTTGATGTAGTGGTTAGGAGTGTGGACTCTAATCTGGGAGAATCAGATTTGACTCTCCATTCCTCCACATGCAGCTGTTGGCATGACCTTGGGTCAGTCACAGTTCTCTCAGAGGTGTTCTATCGAGGGCAGTCCTCAAAAGAGCTCTCTCAGCCCCACCTATCTCACAGGGTGTCTGTTGTGGGGAGGGGAAGGGAAAGGAGATTGTAAGCCACTCTGAGACTCCTTCAGGTAGTGAAGGGCAGGGTATAAATCCAATCTCTTCTTCTTCTTCTTCGGGAGGTGCATTGTTTGCATGTCCTGCAAATATACTGGGACGCTGAACTGTGGGCTTTGAAGGAAAAAATTCATATGGGTAGCCATGTTGGTCTGAAGCAGCAGAACAAAGTTTGATTCCAGTGGCATCGTTAAGACCAAAAAAAATTTGTTCAAGATATAAGCTTTCATGTGCAAAGCACACTTAGTCAGGCAAATGAAATAAAATCTCAGGGGTTACTTACAGGAAAAAAGAGGGTGGGGCGCAGCCGTTAGGAGATGCACATGCAGAGCTGAAATTGGATCAGGTGGCTGGTAAGATCAATGGATAGCAGCAAATTAGCATGTAATTTCAAGGGGAAAAAAAAGATGTGAGAATGAAGCTAGAGTCCAGCAGTACCTCCAAGACAAACCAAGCTCAACCCTGTGTACATGGGAGAACAGAGACTTTGAAGTACTTCCTTGTACATGGATTTGGTGTAGGGGCAGCTGACCTGTTAGTAGCAGCCATGCTGTCTTCTGGGGCGCAGGAAGCTGTCAATACCAATTCCTTTCCCAGTCTTGGAGCCTTTGAAGTTCAAGTGAAGTGAAAAAGAGGACAGGGCCCAGTAGAAGGTGGCACAGAAAATGAACATTCAAGGGGGGACCATATAGAGCCCGTGGAGGCTCTGTACAGTGCACCAACTTTGGCCCCCTCCAAAACTGGGAAAGGAAATCGGCATTGTCGATTTTCTGAGCCTGAAAAAAAACACACACCTAATTTTGAGATCTGCTGTGCTGTTGCACACCAGGTGTTGAGCCACAAGTGAGTGTCGTATAAGACAGTTGTATAGTGCATAGAACTGGCGCAACATGAATTTTATGTATCCCTCTGAGGCAGACCCGTAGCTACAGTTTGGGGGCCCTGCCCCCTTAGCTAAAAGCCCTGCCCCATTAAAAAGCCTTGAAAGAAAAGTCTAGAAACAGGCTCGGAGCCTCCCCCTTTAAAGACAGACATTCGGATTAATTGAATTAACTGTCATTTAACTGCCCCCTTAAAAATTTAAATGCCCCCCAATCAGAACAATCCTGGCTACGGGCTTGCTCTTGAGGTCATCTCTACAGGGAGAAAAGAGCTTGAGGTCAGCCAGTTCACACAGGAACCTGTCAGTTAGGATTGGGCATTGAAGCTGCTGCTGCCTGTCGCCGCTGTTGGCCCCAGCACTGAGCCCCGTTTGAGCAGCACTGGTGTGGCTGCCATCCCTCAGCCGCTTGCTCTTCATAGCACTGCCTGCACTCTTTGGGCAGCCGACAAGAAGAACAGAAAATTGCTGCCACTTCTTTGTTCCTCGTCTCCACTGCGGCCTGGTGGTGTGAACGAGACTGAACAGAAGAGTATGGTGGTGGCAGCAGCACCAGCACTGCGGAGGGGACAGAGGGAGTTTCCAGCTGGCTGTAAGCAATAACTGCTGCTACGACCGGTACACGCAAGGAATGGTTCACAGGCACCTTTGTTAACTGGCCCCCAGATGAATACAAATTGAGATCTGACTTTTGCTTCATTTGCGGCCTGTTTGCCTTTTCAAAATCCTCGCGTTTCTTACTTTTTCCTCGCCTCTTCCTCCAAGCAGCCCTTTCCCCCCCTGACCCTTTGCCCCGGGGCTCTTATCAATGACTCAAAGGAGACCTTTAGCATTTTCCATCTGATTTCCTTTTGAACACTATATTTGTTTGCAAAATGTGCAATCATGGTGGAACGTTAGAGCTTTCTTGTCTATTTAAAGAAAATGAGATTTAGCACTAGATTTCAGGTGAGTAAGGCTTAAAAGCCTTGACCTGGATGGCCCAGGCTAGCCCATTCTTGTCATATCTCAGAAGCTAAGCAGGGTCGGATCTGGTGAGTGTTTGAATGGGAGGTCCAGGGTCACTACGCAGGGGCAGGCAATGGCAAGCCGCCTCTGAACCGGCTCTTGCCTTCGGAACTCCATGGGGGTCACCATGTTGGCTGCGACTTGACAGCACTTTCCACCACCTCCAGGCCTTAAAAGCAGGTGCAGGCATACTTGTGTAGGGATGTGCCCTTCAAAACCTTTTGGTTTTTAATTTCATTTCAGGATTTTGGGAGGGGCATGATTTTCATGATCGGAAATTTCGGGAGTGCCAATGCTGTTAAGGAAATCCATTCAGAAGAGTTTTGGGGGAATATCAGCACCAGAAAACCATGAAGTGAAATTAAAGAGTAATTTTTAGGGCACCCACTGCACCCACAGTCAGCATGAGTTGTAAGGGGGAGAGAGGCAGCTTGAGCTGTGGCACTGAGGCTGCTGTGGCCCTTTAAAAACACCCTTTGAACTTTTAAAGCTGTGGCACCACAGTGGATCTTTAAAGCTTAAAGGGGTGTGGCAGTATCAGTACCATGGCCTAGTGGGGAACACACTCTCATTCCCTCCTCCCTTACCACTCACTCTGCACCTCCCAAACCCAAGACATTCACAAAACTTGGGAAGATTTCCTGAAATGGGAGTGTTTCAGGTCATTTTGGATATCCCTGAGCTGAAACAAAACAAGAACTTTTGTGAGTGATTTCAGCTCAGGAACATCCAAATGCATGCTCCTGCACCAATGCACAGGCCACTTTTGGTATTTCCCAAGTGCCAGTGGCACTGAATAATTTCCCCCCATTTATATTTTACTGCAGGTACTACCTAACAGTTTAATCAAAAAGAAGTGTAATTTGTATCTGATTCTGTTGAGGTCTGTAGTTTGAAGTTCATCCCATTTTTCTCTACAGATATTGTTTCAGAGTAATAAATACCAGAAATAACTGTGCTGTTTCAAATGCTGTTTCCTTTTTTCTCTACATCATTACATTTTTCTTTGTTACCAATTTTTTTAAAAATTAAAAATAGTGGTCAGATTTTGGTAAATGAGTACCATAATACTGTTTAACTTTCCCCTCTCTCTTTACTTCATTTATACCACTTCTTTCTCCCCAGTGTCCTCTCCTCTCCTATTTATCCTCATAACCACCTTATGAGCTAGGTTAGGCAGAGTGCGTGTGATTGCCAAGGTCCCCTGGCAAGCTTCCACAGCAGAGCAGGGAATTGAACCTGGGTCTCCTAGCACCTAGCCTACCACTGGGGAGGGACTGTAGCTCAGTGGAAGAGCCTCTGCTTTGCATGCAGAGGTGGTCCCAGTTTCAGTCTCCAGGTAAAAGGACCAGGTAGGAGGTGATGTGAAAGACCCTGGAGAGCCGCTGCCAGTCTAAGTAGACAATACTGACCCTGGTGGACAAATGGTCTGATTCAGTATAAGGCAGCTTCATGTGTCATGCATCACTCTTAACCACTATAGCACCCTGTCACTCTCTTGCCATGCCGCTTTTACACTGTGCTTGTGCGCTGCTTGCAACAGCAGTGGGAGCACAGTTGTGCACAGGCTTGGGGAGAGGAAGGCTGCAGGATGCTCTCAGGGAAGACATGCGTGGGTTTCAGCCTGGTGTTATTGGTGCACTGCATCGTGGCATGCTCAGCCCAGCAAAGAGATGAGAATGAGATGCTGGAATTCTTTGGGCATCTAATGCTCCACCCCTTGCACCATCTATGGAAGGAGGCAGAATGGTTTCTGTGTCTTGTGTCTTTGTTGTAACCCACATGTAATTTATGGGATGAGAATCTTAATTCAAGTAGTGGAAAACCTACATACTCCCGACCTCTCCACCTAATTTAGCAGTGGTAGAAAGTCACTGGTGAAGCAGTAGGCAGCATCCACACTATGTGCTTAAACTGTATTGTGGGAGTGGAGTTTAACCTTCAGTAGGCTGCCTATTGAAAGTCGCGATCTCAGAAAGTTGACAGTTAATCCAGTAATCGAAATGTCAGTATATTATTGTCAGCCCCAGTTTTTAAATTCCAGTCAAGGAGTTCAAAGAATGTGGACTTGGATTATTTGTCAGTCAGCTGTGAAAAGTTGATGGCCACTTTAATGAGACAGCAGGATAACTGTTGGCGGGGTATAGTTCAGGTTAGAAGTCGTCTACCTTAAGGAAAGTTGTAGTCTCTTTGGCTGTGATCCTCATGCTGCTTACGTTCATTCATTGAAATGAATCATGACCCAGTGGAATGCCCTGATCAAGATAAGAAACCTTCCTCTGCCGACTGGGAATAGCCTCGGTTATCTCCTTGGCCTCACATTCTGGTCATTTTGCAATAGAAAACATTGCTTAAGAACACATCTGCACAGATACAAATCCCTCCTTAGCGGATGAAATACGTGGTGGCTGTGAGCCTGGCCCCTCCCTATCCTACTTTTTATGAAATCGGTAGTCTTGGAGGACAGAAGGCTGTATTTAAAACAGAGATTTAGGAGCAGTTTTCCAGTCTGACTAAGAATATATCATAAGCTTTCATAAGATGCAGCCTACTTAGAGAAAAGGGTTAATAGCTGTCAACTGCAAGGCTGTTAATGGACTACTTGCTCTCAACATTTCTTCATCAAAAGGTGCAGTAACTTGTGCTACAAATTACATTGGCGAGAAATATCTACCGGACCGCCTCTCCCCATATGTGTCCCGAAGAGCCTTATACTCTGTGGCTAGCCATCTGCTGGTTTCAGAGTTGTCCCCAGCCTGAAAGATGCCCGCCTAGCCTCAAACCAAGGCCAGGGCTTTCTTCGCCCTGGCCCCGGTCTGGCGGAACATGCTTCCGATTGAGATCAGGGCCCTGCGAGACCTGTTGCACTTTCTCAGGGCCCTGCCAGATTGGGCTGTTCCACCAGCCCTTTGAGGCAGCAGGCATCTACCAGCTGGCCTTCCTATTGCTGCTGCAGGGGACCATTATGGCTCGAGTTGGCGCTGGCTCCCTCATTTCCTGCCTGGAGGAACTGACATTGAATATACCCCACTGCCAACTTTAAATGTTTTACATTGGTTTTATTGTACTGATTTAATATTGTTATTTATTGTCTGATTGGATTGTTTGAAGATTGTATTGAATTTATTGTTGTGAGCCACCCTGAGCCCTCTGGTGGGAAGGGCAGGCTATAAATCGAAATAATAAAAAAATAAAATAGATGGTGAATAGTTATTTTTTAAAAAAACTCATTGTCCCTGTTTATATCCTGTTTCATACAGTCCAGTTTTGTATGCATTTCTTTTCCATTGCCCATCAGCACAGATGGTCTTCCCCAGACAGATTAGCTTTTCCTGTGTACAGGGGACTCTGCCCTCCCCGTAGGTTAGCGTGCCATCATGAGAACTATCTGAACGCGATACAGATTAGGTGTGCATTTATTGCTTTGTCAGCTGATTATGAGAATTAGCCCTGTGGTGGCAGGGAAATTCCATAGTACTTCAGATATTTTGGCATTTCATGGTACTCTTGATGCAGTAGAGAGAGTTACTTGGTGGCAAAGAACCCAAGGGGATAGACCTTGAAAAGGAGTTGGAGGAAGGAAGATTAAAAGCGTTGGAACATAAAGTTCTCATCTTGGGTTGATCCAACAGAGGTTCATTGTATTAAACATTCTCTTCCCCCCCTCCCAATTCTATGGCAGTTTCTTTTTCTGCTCTGTACAGACAAATGTGCATCTCCAGTGTACATGACTAATTTGCACAAGTTTTTTTACTCATTTTCATAGGAAGCCGTCAAATATGAGACCACCTATGAAGGTGTTGTCCCTTTTTGAATGCAGCACCAACTTTGTTTTGTCAACGATTTGGATTATCTCTATTGCTGGTTTTTAGTCAAGCTAAGTGATTTTTATATCAGTAGTCTTTGGGAAAGTCATGGAAGTATAGAGTGAGTTTAGATTTCATCTGTGAGAAGAAGCATGTTCATTTACTGTGGTATGTACCCATAGTAACCATGACCTGGATAGCCCAATTTTACCAGATCTCAGAAGCTAAGCAGAGTGGATCCTGGTCAGTATTTGAAAGGGAACCACCAAGGTTACCAGGGTCATGACTCAAAGGCAGGCAATGCCAAGTCACCTCTGAATATCTCTTGCTTAGAAAACCCCACAGGGTCATCACAAATTGGCTATGACTTGACGGCAAAAAAAAAAAGCAATGGCCATACCCATTTGTTCCAAATTCATTAGAAAAACAATCACTCACTACTTATGTGCTTACTACCAACAGAGGTAGAGTTACTGTTCCATAGAATGCTCTTTGTAGCATTTAAAAAACAGGCCTTCATACTGTTAGTTAATTATGCTGATTGTCTTCTACAAAGGAGTACAAAGGGAGAACTAATTGGCATTGGTAGTGCCTCAGTGTTTCGTGTGTTTATGAACATATCTTTAGGTAATTTTATTCTTGATCTCAATATTACAGATTTGTGGTGGGTTTGTGAACTGATTCACAAATGATGCGCACCAGCTGGTTACCCTATTTACTTGGCAGGTAACGGTTCATGTGAACTGCCCTGCTGAAAGGGCTTTGGTGTCATGGCAAGTTTCTCCGGTACATTGTCTGTGGTAGATTGCGGTACATGCAAGTCTACATTTAATGTTGCCGTCTTTGAGTGGAAAATGTAAAAATCCTGGTTAAGGGTGAACCAGGCCAGTGTTGATGGTAGTTAAGGTTGGTATAGCCGTTACACTGAGCTGTGGTTAAGGCCAACAAGGAAAGGAAAGGGGGAATTTGCAAATAGGGAAAGGGAGAGGCGCAGAACTGATCTTCTCATTGTGGCTTATCATTGTGTTTGCTCTGGGCCACGCAGAGAGCACAACTAATTTGAATAGTGGTGTTGCTAAAAGTTGAGTTCCTCAGATCCTTTGCTTAGGGGATACAGACAGCAAGGTGTTAGAAGACTCATGCAACTCGGTGATATTTTTCTTGGAGTCCATTCGGAGATCGTCATGGAACCTGAAAATCCAGTACTATTTTATTCACCAGTTTGGAATGGATTCCAAAAGGAGCCAACACAAGCGAATCATATTTTAAAAAATAAATTATTTTGGATATTTAAGAAGTTCAACAGTCCCTTCTCTCTGTTATCCCCATTCTCTCTTTTTTTTAAGGATTTCCTTGTTTGTATATGGTTCACAAGTGATTGGTACTACGCATTATTCTGCATTTGGAAAATGTGCAACCACCAAGAATAGTGAAACTTTTTTTTTCTTCCATTATGTCTTGAAAGTGGCTTTTAGTCCTGAGATACAACCAGTGTTCCCTCTAAGCTGAGTTAGTGTGAGCTAGCTCACAGTTTTTTAGCCTCCGGCTCACACATGTTTGTCTCAGCTCAGGAAGGATGGCTCCAGAGCAAGCTAATTTACGCAGTAGCCAAATCGCTCGCTCACAACTTTAATGCCAGTAGCTCACAGAGTAGAATTTTTGCTCACAGGACTCCACAGCTTAGCGGGAACAATGGATACAACTAGCATTTTTTTTCCTTTGTTTGAATGAAAATCAGAGTTTCTTTGAATGAGAAGGAGAAGTACCATTCAGGCGTAAGGAAGGTGCTTTTCTTCTATTCTTCTCTGCAGGAGAAATATAATGCAGAATCTAGAACCTTATGCCAGGGTTGATGCTTGGGAAGGGAAAGTCTTTAACACTTTATTTGAAAACACATTGCTGATCAATATGGGTTGCTGTGGGAAAGGAGAGGAATACAGGGGAGCTCTGTGTGCCTTCTTCTACACATGGGCGGGAGGGTTACTGCCCATTCTTAGTTACAAAAAAGCTGCTTTTGTATCCACTGCAGTAATATTAGCAGATAACATAAAGTAGCTGAAAATGCACATTCCTCTGTCGGTGGAACCAGTGTTGCATGCTTTAGTTACTGAGACTTTATTTATGGGGATATTACGGTACTACTTATGCTTTGTACTGTGATCTATCTGCCAAGTATAAATAACTGGGAATCAAGGGGTGGTGCTTCTTGCAGGAAACTCCTTATAGTTCTAATGCTGCACGTCCGTGTTTATTTGGATAGTAGTTGCTCATTTTGAGTAAAAGCAAGTTACTGGGTTTTTTTGTTGTTTTTCATTACTTGTGAATGTTCCCTGCTGAGTTGTTGCCTCCCTTTATTTGTTTTCAGGACTTTTATGAACATACAAAAACACTTTGGCAGGATGAAGGTGTGAAAGCCTGCTACGAGAGATCCAACGAGTATCAGTTGATCGACTGTGCACAGTAGTGAGTATAATTCTAGTTAAACTTTGGGACCACTGTGTCTTGGGGAGTGGCAAAACAAGGGAGACTATAAGCTGGGTACAGCTGTAAAGCTCTCCCGAGAAGTTTGCAGAGTAGATCTTCCCCACTTTCCCCTTTCCCAGGCCGCTTCCTGTTTGTCCCCAAACTCCTCTTTAAGGATCAGGCAGAGTCTCACAAGCAAAATACGCTAAGGATGGCAGGGCAGCAATAGCTAGGGTACAGTCCCCTCCCTCCTCTTCCACTGTTGGCTTCTATCAGCAGAGGAGAGGTTAGGAGGCAATTTTACCTGATTTCCCCCATCGTTATTGCAGTACCCCATCCTGTGATGTGTTTGGCTTGCAAGGTTCTCTTGACCATCAGAGAGGGGGAAGATGGGGAGAGATCCAGTCTGCCAACTGCTTTTCTTCTGAATCTACCCCCCCCCAATCATTAAATAACTGTTGTGAATTGATGGAGGGGGCTTGGAACTCTGTCCCACCCTGAACATCTTGGTCTTCGTCTGGGTTTGTTTGGGTTTGTTCCTTTGACCCTGTGGTATTTACTTGGGTTTTGTTGTGCAGTGCGATCCTTGGAGACCACCAGCCATTTTGCAAGTGAGAAAACTGTATTTGGGGAGAATTTTATGGTGTAATTAAAACTAAACCATTTGCCTTCATGTCAACAGTCAATGGCAGAAAATAAATGTACGCAGGGCTATTTTGGGGCAGGAACGCACAGGAACGGAGTTCCGGCTGGCTCCTGAGTTTGCCACACCCAGCAGGAACTCATTAGCATAATAGGCCACACCCAACAGCAGAAACTTGTTAGGATTGGCTACATGAGGGGTGTGTGGCCTAACATGCAAAGGAGTTCCTGCTACCAAAAAAAAGCCCTAGGGTTTTGACAACAAACAAGGTAAACAGAATAAGAAGCAAAAGGTGGGTATGGCTGGATGGCCACACTTCTGGTAACATGGGGGTGTTACCTGATATGCTGAGCTGTGTGCTGTCGGGGTGTGGCCTAATACGCTAATGAGTTTCTGCTGCTGGGTGTGGCCTAATATGCTAATGAGTTCCTGCTAGGCTTTTTCTACAAAAATAGCCCTGAATGTACGTAAGTTTAAGCTGCTCTTCAGTATTCAGTAGCTTGCCCTCTGTATGTAGAGTACAAACCCTGTTGGAAAATCAGGGGACCGATTTCTGTACAGTAATTCCCAGCTTTTGATCAGTTTGTTGTTTCCTTTTAATGGTATCTGGATAGGGGAGATAGCTGGTATCTGGATAGGTGTGAGAGTTTTTGTGGATGCGGGGCTACATGAGGGGTGTGTGGCCTAACATGCAAAGGAGTTCCTGCTACCAAAAAAAAGCCCTAGGGTTTTGACAACAAACAAGGTAAACAGAATAAGAAGCAAAAGGTGGGTATGGCTGGATGGCCACACTTTTTAAAATGAAACTAATATAGTTGAGCATAACCTAGTGTTAAATAGAAACTTTGTGTGCTAGAATGAAAATGATATTAGAGATACACAGAATAAAATGTTTTGCTTAATCCCAGTCCTGTTCAGTTTTACATTATCTGCTTTTGCTGTTTGGAGTGGTTTTCAATGTATTGCCAATCTCTTTTCCTTGAATAAGGGAATTTGCCATTGTAAAATTAGTGAGAAAACAGGAATTTTCTCCAGATGAAGTTGTACCATCATCTTTTGGCAGTATGATGCTTCAGCGGGTTGGGAAGGAGCAGAGGAAAAGTCAAAATTGCAATTATATTAGGGAAAGGTCCCTAGATTATTTTTAGATGTCAGTCTTATTTTCTTAATAAATGGAAAGCTTCTTTTAAACTTGAGATGTTTCATAATGCTCTTGGCTAAGCTAATCACCAACAGAAACTGCACACCTTTTACGAGCTTTCACAGATCTGTTCACTGGCTTGCTAGAGATGTACCTCTGTCCCTAGAAGGGTGCAGGATACTCAGCTGCAAGCAGATTCCCTTCCCTGGAACTCGCATTTGAACCGATAGACTTCTGCTGTTTCTTACCTTCTCCATAGCCCTGTGCAGATCAGAGGAGATCCCATCACTCTCCCCAAGTTCTGGGCACCCATGGAAGGGGAGAGGATTGGCAGTGACTTAAAATGTCTGTCAGACGTAAGCCAGGCCAGCATTTTTGGACCCCTGCCCTTTTAAGCAGTTGTGTTACCATTATCATAGGGCCCTTATATCCCCCTGCTCAGTTTGTCCAGGGGATAATGTGGGTATGCAGAATATGACCTGACATTGGCATTTGGTATCCATGTTAGAAGGAAGCATGTAAGGCCTGAAGCTAGACTGGACAGCCCTTAATAAAACACAGTCATGAAACAAGGACGCCGCCTTATAGCCAGTCAGACCATTGGTCCATCTACTCTGTTGTTTGTTCTGTTTGGCAGCAGTTCTCCAGGAACTGAGGTGGAACTGGTCCTTCTCAACAGATGCCAGATCCTTTAACTGGAAATGGCAGAGACTGAAGGATTGGGACCTTCTGCATCCAAAGGATGTACCCTGCCTCATAATCCAGTATCGTGTAAACGGCTGTAATTCTGGATATCTTCACTGAGTTTTTGTCAGAACCTTCTGCAGTGTAACAGGAGCAGTTTGTGCATGTGTGTTGCTATAGCCCAGTTGGGCTGCTTTGAGGGATCTGTGTGTGTTTTGTTTTGCTTTTGAGCTCACTCGCCTTGTAGCAACCAGCCAGATGAGTTTGCATTGAGCCCTTCTTTTGTGTGTTACCCGGATCCTTGAGTTTGGCATACCCAATGTAGGAGAACACATTTGAGGTCAGTTTACAAGCCACCCTTTCCCTCCCAAGCTGACAGGAGAGGGGCCCTTGCTGGGATCGGACAAGGGTGCTGTACAGATAATATGCTGTCTTTTAGAGCAGAACCATTACAAAAATCCAGCTCCTGTATAGTGGGATGAATGAATACCGAGCAGTAGTTGCTGTGCAGTGATAACTTGATCTTTGCATTCCCTGCTCTTGGCAGTTAAGTTTTGTTTGCTCTCATTTGCACTCCTCTGGCCTGCCAAGATGACTTAGCTGGGCCCTGACCCGTGACCTGTCATAACCCCTGTTCTTTCAGGGGCTTTTAAAAAAAGTGGACTCAGACCTTGAGCCTCTCCATAAATAAGAAATCTGAGAACGAGCTGGGATTCAATTCTGCTTTATCTTTCTCTGCATACTTGCTGTAATAAAAAAAAAATCCCGTTCTTTATAGAAATACAGGAACTAGCTTACTACAGATAGCATTGCCTAAAGACCAGATTTGAAACATCTTAATAGTAAATTGACAGGTGGCGGTCAGGAGAAATATGTCCCCAGACCAGTAGTCCCTCCTTAAATTAATCTGAGAATGTTCCCTTGTGATAGTCGGCTGTTCCATTGCGAAAATGGCTTGTCTTGGCATGTTCTGTTCTCCATTGGAGAATCTTAGAGGTCTTACAGCCTAAGAACACTTTCCTGGGAGGAAGCCCAGCTGAATAGACCCAAGGAGACCTGCTTAGAATGGCACTGTTAAATCACCAAAATTTGAATATACTATCCTAGTGGCTTTTGTGTGAGATCGACATAAGGACTTCATCAGGAATTCTTAACATCGCATCTTACTGTGGATCGGGCTAATGGACATGTTGACAAGTACCTGTATGAGCACAGGGAAGAACAGTTTGGTTAGCAAAGAAATCATTTGGCCCAATATTCTTCCTAATCTCATTACCTTTTTTCGTTCTGAGCTTTCTCTTTATCAAACATTACTCTGTAGAGAAGAGCTGGAACTCCTACATAACCCATTGTGTTGGCCCAAACATACCGTTGGGTGCATGTATCCAGTTTGCCATGTAATGCTTTGCCAACACCAGAGTAATCTTGTGAGTGCTTTGTTGTGAACATATTCATCCCTGGGGAATCATTCCTGTGGCATTTGTTATTTTCTACTTTTTCTGTCCCCCTGATGTCCAACTAATCCTTCTGCTTTGAGCTGTTTGGTGAATGCTTGTTTAATGCAAAACGAGAGGTCCAGGACTTAACAACACGCATCTCCTGTTCTTCAGTGATGGCCCCACTTCGCCATAATGGATGCTGTAGAAAATGTGTCTGTTACCGTGGAATAAACTTTGCTCGTTCTGGAAGGTTAGCTGATGTGGCCTGCCTTCGGCTTCCCTGTCCTTCCTGTTAATTCATGCAAAAGTATGCAGTTTGAAGGGAAGGGGATTTCCCTTCTCTTAACTCTGCTGGCCAAACTGGTTACTTTCATTTCAGTTTTTAGAAAGCGTGTGATCTTGGCCAGGAGAGGGAGATTCCTCAATGCGGTTGTGACTGAGTGTGCTCTGGGAGTTGGGAACTTTAAGGAGGCATAAGGAAGGAGAACTGTAGAAGTTGCACTTGTGGCCTGATCTAACTTTGCTTAGATCACGAATGACAGATTTTTAAAAAAACACACAAATGAATTGATGTATTTAAATATGATGTAACATTCTCCATACACTCTTCTCTGTCTGGACAGACATAGATAGTAGTCATTAGACAACTGAGTGTTATTCGGGGGGGCTAGGTCGTGGTAATCGACAGGGCTCAGCTATTCAGCATCTACATGAAGGCGCCTGGGCAAATTATCTCTGGCTTTGGAATGTAATTTCATCTACCATGCTGGTGGTTTTCGACTTGAGATGTTTTTCCAGATGTCCGGTGGTGGGGGGGGGGAATCATTTGAACCATTCTTTGGCAGTAGAGGTCAGATAGATGAGGAAGAATAGGCCAAAGTTGGATCCACATCAAGAGGGCATGATGCTTGGGCATTCAGGTGGTTTGCATTTCCTGTTATTGAGGGGGGTTACTGTCACCCTGTCTGAACAGGGATCCTGGGAGTGCTTTCGACCTGGCTCAGATTTTTTGATAAGCTGGTGGCTGTGGTTGCACTGAGCATAATCTGTTTCGATTATGTTGTCTAGACTCTCCTTTTTCCTGGGCAGGACGGATATGTTCATACTCATTCCTCCTTCAGTAGCCTCCAGACTTGACTGCAGCAATGTCCTCTACATGGGACTTCACTCAGAGACAGCTTTAAGCGAGGGCTATGTCACAACTCGCATCTGTCCCCAAGGCGTGAAGTGGGGCATTCACAGCAGTGCCCCCAAGGCTGCGCAGCAATTCTCTTCCTGTCCCAAAAGTGCCAAGTTCTGTGTTCCTTTTAGAAGGGATCACAGGACAGCACTGTCTTTTAATTAGGCCTTTGTATTGGTGGGTTAGGAACTCATGGCCTCACAAAACTCCCCCTATCAAACTTTTAAAGCTAGGGGTTTTTTTCCTCCTCTCCAGTAAAATGTTGTCATTTTCCTGGTGATTTTGCTCATTCTTTCATTTTCAGTGCAAAGGCTATACACATATTCTGCACACACACACACACACACAGCTAACACTTCCTGGATTTTAACAAGGATGGCAAAGGAAATAGGGCAAGGGAAGCCATTTGCAATCTGTTTCACACCCTCTCTGACTTCAGGAAGGGGCCGAAAGGAGCACGAGAGAGTTTATTCTCATGCCGTTTCCCGCAAGAGCGCCTTAGTATGTGTGCTTGCGGTCTGTGAATTCAGGGGAGGGGGTGGCACAGAGGGTTGGCAGTGCAGATATAGCAGACTGTACCGCTTGTAGCTTGTCACTAGCCAAGTGACAGTGATAGCTTGAAAAGGGGGCTGGGCAGCCGCAGAGGACCTCCGTGATTAATGAATTTGCAGAACATTTTGTGTTATGCTGCAGCAGAAGGCTTTGGAAGAAGAGCAAGCATGCAGAGCATAGCTATTCTCCACACCAGCCATAGTTGATAAAGGGCTAGATGGCATATGTTCTTTTAGCCTGTCATTTGAATATCCTCATCAGTATATCTAATTACTGATATGGCCTTATCCTCTGGATACTTAAATCAAGAGACTAAAGTGGTGAATTGACAATACAGATCTTTGTACAACCCTGTAAAAAGCTCCAGGTTTGCAGAAAAATCTGAAATATACTCCTATGGTAGAGGTTGCTAGGCAACTGCAACAATACTGCTAGCCTCCAGCCATTGGTTTCTGTCGGGGCAGGTCCTTTCACTGTGATTCACTGCCAGAGGATGTAGTAATGGCCACAGGAATGAACAGCTTTAAACGGGGATTAGATAGATTCATGGAGGATAACTTTGTCAGTGGCCACTAGCCATGGTAACTGAGGGAAACCTCCATATTCAGAGGCACTAAGGCTCTGAATCCCAGAGCCAGGAGGCAACATCAGGGGAAGGACTCAGGCTCTATGTCCTGTCATTGGCTGTACAGAGGAACTGGTTGGCAACTGTGTGACACAGGATGGTGGACTATTGGTCTGATCCAGCAGGGCTCTTCTTATGTTCTAGGACTATTTTGGCCTCCCGGTCCACCCCTGCTGCCCACTTTCCTGCCCTGGAAGGAGGAATCATCTGGGCTAGATCCCAGCAGCCTCTGGTCATGCAGTCCACACAACTCATCCAAGTGGAGTGATGGGCATGATTTGACATCATACAACATACCTAGGCCCAGGGGTCTTTTCATAGAAGAACAGCTGCAGGAGCTCATTAGCATATGGTATGCTAATGAGCTATTAGGCTATTAGCATATGCCACGCTCCCTGACATCACCGGAAGTGATGTCAGAAGGGGAAGCAAAAGGGGGGGAAGCATCTTCAAAAGCCTCCCCTTCCCTTCCCCAGCTGGTCTGGGTGGGGGAGCTAAGAGAGAAGGGGTTTAAAGTTTAAACTCCTTCTCATGAGAGTTGGGCCACAGAAGGAGGAAAGAGGGAAGGAAAGAGAGAGAGTAGAGAGAAGGAAAGAAGGAAGGAAAGAGAGAAAGAAAGAGAGGGAAGAAGGAGGGAAACAGGGAAAGGAGGAAAAAGAGAAGAGAAGAAGGTGGGAAAGAAAGAAAGAAAGAGAAGAGAAGAGAAGAGAAGAGAAGAATGAGGGAAAGAGGAAAAAGAAAGAAGGAAAGGAGGGAATGAAAGAAATTCAGTGGCAATTCAGCCCCATTATACCCTATGGGCCATTGAAGTCAATGGTGAAAAGATAGGGTATATTCTGGGGGCTGGAGGGGAGGGGGTTTGAGGGAGAGGCTCCAAGATCACAGGATAGCTGATGGAGCCTCTCCCCAAGATACCCACCAAGTTTCAAGAACATTGGACCAGGGGGTCAAATTCTATGGGCCCCCAAACAGGTTGCCCCATTTCCTCCATTGTTCTCTATGGTGGGAAAAAAAGTTATTTTTTCCCACCATAGAGAACAATGGAGGGAATAGGGGCAACCTGTTTAGGGGCCCATAGAATTGGACCCCCTGGTCCAATGTTCTTGAAACTTGGTGGGTATCTTGGGGAGAGGCTCCATCAGCTATCCTGTGAGTTTCGAGCCTCTCCCTTAAACCCCCTCCCCTCCAGCCCCTAGAATATACCCTATGTTTTCACCATTGACTTCAATGGCCCATAGGATATAATGGAGCTGAAATTGACATTCGGCTGCCTGAAAGACTCTCCGGGACGCCGGCTGGGGGCGGGGCTTGGCTCCTGAGCTCCCGGAGCTGTGCTCCGGTGCGCTCCCCCCCGAAAAGACCCCTGCCTAGGCCCAATGGCAGCTTTCACACAACTTGTGTAACTTGGCCGGACCTGGCAGTGGCCGCTACACAACTCACCTGAGCAACTTGCTACAGTATGACTTCTTCCATTTGGCCAGATTTTTCCCAGGGAGAAGCTGCCAGAGGGCAGGAAGGCTGAAAGCCAGTTTGATGTAGTGGTTAGACAGTAAGGCTGGGATCTGGGAGACCCAGGTGCAAACCTCCACTCTACCATGGAAGCTTGCTGGGTGAACTGGGGGCCAATTACACTCTCTCAGTCTCTAACATACCTCACAGGATTCTTGTGAGGATAAAATGGAGGAGAGGAGAATGGTGTAAGTTGCTTTGCGTTCCCAGTGGGTAGGGAGGGGGGGTATAAATGAAGTAAAGGAATGATAAATGAAGCTGAAGACTGGGATGGCAGATAAAAGAAAGGTGGGTTGATGAGTGGGAAGGAGAGAAGTAAACAGTGGAAGGGGAAAAGGGTATGGGGTCTTCCAGGAGGAGAGAAAGGAAATTGTGCAGGGTAAGCCCCAAGCACTTACCTCTTGCAACTCATGTATGCCATGACACTAGCAAAGACATCTCTTTTTTTAATGTTGCACCTAGCAAGCGCTTTGTATAATAACAATTCATATGTTTGTTAAATGTGGTGAGGATCCTTTGCTGATTTAATTGCTTACTATTGCCTCTGCCCATAAGAAAGTCACCTGCGTCAGAGGCATAGGGGACGTACTTCACCTGTCCAAGAAGTGTTTTGGTAATCTGCTGACTTTTGACCACTACCATCCGCAAAGCCATTTCGCTACTTCAGTGCTGTTCTTGTTTGTTTTCTGTTTTAACCTTGGTTCTCAAAAAATGGTGGATTTTTCAGGGGATTCTGAGTTAGAAGATATTGTTGTTGTTGTTGTTAATTGTTATTAATTGCTATTATTAAATTTGATTTTAAACAACCCTCCCCCAAAGGATAGGACTCAGGGCAGTGTACAACAGTATTGTGTAATACATCATTAAAAGCCAATTAAAACCAACAAAACACAGCAAGTAGCCTAACAGATGGCATTCAAAATTCTAATGGTGCCACTGCCTCACAGGGAGGCAGGAGGTGGATGTGCCAAGAAGATGGAACCATCGCTGTCCTCAACCAAATGCCGGGCCAAATATCTCTGCCTTACAGGTCCTGCGGAACTGCATCAAATCCCACAGGGCACAGATGTTATTTGGCAGAGGGTTCCACCAGGTTGGATCTAGGGCGGAAAAACACCTTGGCTCTGGTCGAGGATAGCTGGATATCTCTTGGGCCAGGGACCACCACCAGATTTTGACCTACTGAGCGCAGTGCTCTCCCAGGAGTATACCAGGAGAGGAGGTCCCAAAGATGCATAAGTCCAAGACCATTAAGAGCCTTAAAGTTCAACAACAAGACCTTGAACCTGATCCGGTACTCCACTGGAAGCCAGTGCAGTTCATGCAGCATAGGATAGATGTGTGCTGTATGCAGTGTCCACATAAGGACCTGCGCAGGTGCATTGTATACCAGTTGGACTTTCTGGGTCAGCTTCAAGGGTAGGCCCATGTAGAGTGAGTTACAGTAGTCCAGTCTGGAGGTGACTGTTGCATGGATTACTGTAGTTTTCTCTATTTTGTAATCATTCTTCAAGTCTCGGTGACAAAGGTGGACTATATACAAAGTAAATAGTAGTAATAGAAATAGACAGGCTTCCCTGAAAAACAGCAAGCTTGCCATCTTGATTTTTCCCTGGAGTGCATAGTCACCAGGGACCGCAGGGTGTGTTTGAGATGGGGAGCAAGTCCAGGTATTTCATCATCTCAAGGAAGGAGCAGCTTCTGCCCTCCCTCCCATTAATTCCTAAATAGTACCGTGTTGATCCATTGGAAAATAACCTACAGTTCACTGTGTAATTTGCTTTTTTCTCTTTAACATTAAATACATTTATTTATTTTTTAATTTTTAAACAAAATTATTATAAGGGATCCAGAAAGAAAGAAGGAATAGGGGGAAAAATGCATTAAACACATTGAATACATTTATTAATTCATTAAAAGGGGTTATATAACTCCGTGGCAGAATGCCTCTTTAATTGGTGTTACAATTGCTCTTCTTTTTTATACACAAAAAGGAGTTTTGTGGCACCTCAAAGGTTTAACAGATCTGTTATAGCATAAATACATGTTGAATAAATCATTTGCTGAATAATAATTTAACAGTGGCTTTGTTAAAGTAATCCATATCCCTTCCCTGATTTGGTTCCTCAGTTTGAAAGGGGCTAGAGGTGGCTGTGGCCAATAATAAATGCTTCTAATTTTATAGCAATCATCTAGCAATTCTTATTTTACTCGTTTATTTTGCAGTCAGATTGCAGAGGTTTCCCATGCAAAAGACATTCAGGGTCGTTTTGCCATTGCCTGCCTCTGTGTAGTGTAGCAACCCTGGACTTCCCATCCCAGTAGTAACCAGGGCTGACCCTGCTTAGCTTCTGAGATATGGCAAGACTGGGGTAGCCTGGACTACCCAGGTCAGGGCCTCTTATTTTATAGCAATGATAAATGCATTTAATCTGCATTTAACTTTAAAGCTTCTTGGGAAGGGAGATGAATAATTTTTTAAAAAATTATGCCAGTTTGTTTGCATGCCTCTGTAGCTGATTGGTCAACAGTTGTAAGAGGAAAGGGATATGTCATCATAACATTGAAGGCTTCTTATTAGGGGGACACTCAAACCACTTGAAAACCTCTTTTGACTTTATTGAAATATAAGAAAGGGGGAGATGGAGAGGGAGGACAGGTATACGGGAGTCATCCAGCTGGCCAGGCAGCTGCCATGGAAGCAACAACCAGAGAGTCAGCTGGACTTGATCCAGGCTGCACCTCTGTCTCATAGCTCTTTGTGGCTGCTTAAACTACTTGTGCAGAAAACAAGCCCTATCCAGGTACACTCTGTTCATGTTGGACAAGAGTGAAGGCAACAGCCTGGGCAGGGTTCTAGGCAAACTGAATGCATGCCCTAGATGCCCCCCCCCCCCAGTTCTTTTACATGGCATAAGGATTGTTTAGCAAACAAAACAACATGGAAAGTTTTACTGAAGAAAAGGATGTCAGACCTCTTGAGCTGTGTCAGGCTAGTGGGTCCCTCTAGGCCAGCATTGTGCTTCCCACACACTGGTTGACTGTATGCCCCCAAACGGGAAATTTTGAAAACTGTTTCTCTGCTGATTTGGCCTTCATCCTGTCCAATGCAAGCACACAACTTAACAGGTTGATACTCCTTTTCAGGCAGGCCTGTAGCCACGGTGGGGCACTTGGAGGAGGAACCCCACCACAGATGAGCCCTGCCACAGTCCAGAAGGGTGCCAGACCCCTCAGACCCCCTCATCCCCAGTGCACCACCCCTTACCTCTGCCCCTCCACAACCTCGCTGGCTCTTCCAGGGAAGCCGCCCTATGGCTTCTAGTCAGTTTCACTCCTTGCGAAGCAGCTGATCTGCAGGAGTGAAACTTACCAGAAGTGGCAGTGCAGTGTCCCTTTTCTTCCCTAACCTCCCCACCGCTGCGGGGGGTGGGGGGGCTGGGGAAGAAAAGGGAAGCTGCCCTGCTGTTTCTGGTCTACCTCCCATGTACCCTCGACCAAAAATTTTCTGGCTACGGGGCTGCTTTCAGGAGTTCTACAGTTCCCCTTTCCCAGCGTTCCAAAGTTGAGTTTTGAAACAGAACATGCTGGCCTAAGAAACATATTGTCAATGTGATTGGTTATCCGGCGGACATGCATACAGGGGCCCAAGGCCTGGCACGGCAGTTCCAAAATGGAAGTTAGTTTCTCTCCTCCCCTTTGCACTCCTCCCGGCACTGAAGGAGTTAAGTACGTGCATGTGCATGTATCATAATAGTCCTGTGTATGTCCACTCAGGATCGTCCTGTTGCTAGTAAAGAAGCATCCTTGCAGACCCCCTCCCCAGGATCACTGGGTTGGGATTCTTCCTTTTAAGCCACAGTTTTAAAATCAGAACTGCTTACATGTGGCGCTATTTTAATGCTAGACCTTGCAGAAAAACACTAAGTGGTAACAGTATGCAAAATGCAGTTCACTGAAGTTACCTTCTGCAAACTGAATTTATTATAAGCCCTGGGTATCCCCCCCCCCGCCATGTATTTTCTTAAAATTAAGGCTAATTTAAAATAGTTCAGTGAGATAGGAGAAGTTCATTAAGTCCAAAGATTTCTGTGAGTCATTGACAGAAAATGAAAACTTACTCATGAATTAAACTAAAAAATGGCAAAAATCATCATTACTTGATGGTTTCATCACTCAGTGACAAGAAGATTTTTCTCCCCTATGTTTTCTGCTGGTGGAAGATGCCCCCTCCCTTCCTGGTGGAAGGAACTTTTCCCCAATTTGCCTTTCCCATTGCAGACCCCACTTTGGTGTCCCCCACCCGATCTGTTCCCAGAAGTACAGTTTCTGAGGACTCACAGGCAATGCTCCCTCTAAGCTGTGGAATCTTGTGAGCAGAAATTCTACTTTGTGAGCTCCTGGCATTAAAGTTGTGAGTGAGCAATTTGGCTACTGCATAAATTAGTTTGCTCTGGAGCCATCCTTCCTGAGCGAAGACAAAAATGTGTGAGCTGGAGGCTAAAAAACCGTGAGCTAGCTCACACTAACTCAGCTTAGAGGGAACACTGCTCACAGCTGGCTGCAGCAAGAGGGGGAAGCTTTGCTTCCACAAGCACCACTCTGCTTACACTAGGTATATTCAGCATATATAACCTGATTTATTATGAATAAACCTGATTCATGAAACTCACACTGATAACACAACTTTACAAGAGACTAGAAAAGTATAAGAGTAGCTGTGGCAGGTCTGAACTGTGAGAATTGATCTAAATGGCCAGCTAATACGATCGTACCCCATTTTATTTACCTTGCAGTCTGGCAGTGATGCAAGTCGTTCAAGATGGGCTGCATGTTTAGTTTTCATAAGGCAGATAACAACTAATTGATATCAGTCTGATCAATTTAAAAAGCCAACGATGATATTGATTGTTGTGATAGACCACAGCAGTGAGCTCCACTGGAAAATTATGCCTTTATGTGTGAGAGACCTGCTCTCTACCCATTTAAGTAGGCAGCCATGTTTTTACATTTTGATCACACTCTGCACATCTTTTTTTATATATAAATCTGTCATTCTCCCTCCACCCTAGTGATCTGTTCTCCCCCATGCATAATAAATCCCAGCAATGTAGGCCTTGTTCCATAGGGGAGATCGTCTGCCCCCCCAGTCATTTGTCTGTTTTTTAACTTTTGCCAGTGCTGATAGGAACTAGAATATTCTGTTATAGTAGGAAGCACGTGCTTTATACTTACCAAGTCTCAGTCCCCTGAACCTTAATCAGGTCATCAGTGTCTAGTTAAGATCTCATAGAATCACTGCCTGCTGAGGGAGACAGAACTGGAGACCTGTATGGACCATCAGTTTGGTTCTTTAAAAGGCGGCTCCTCAAGATGGGTTGTGTAGGAAGACTAAAATGTAAGTGGGAAAATTTGATGGAATTGTGCAAAAGAGGTTGAAATTGGTGAGTTCAGTCCTCCGATCCACAATAATGGCTGGGAGGGGGGAGTTTTTAGTCTGTCATTAACTTTTTAATGAGAATACTGGCAATACAAACTGACTGTAGCAACAGAACAAAGTTTGAATCCAGTGGCACCTTTAAGACCAACAAGTTTAATTCTGGGTATAAGCTTTTGTGTTATGGGCATGCATGCAAAAGCTTAATACCCAGAATTACATTTGTTGGTTTTAAAGGTGCTGCTGGACTCAAACTTTGTTCTGTTGCTTCAGACCAACACGGGCTACCCACCTGACTATAGTAAGTATTTGTTACTGTGATCTTGGCAAGGATTTGAGCAAACGGTTGGCCTGTGGGATTTTTCAGAGTACGGTCTTATCCCCCATGCTGTTAAATGTCTGTATGAAGCCACTGGGCTGGCCTGTGGTGTCACCCATATGCAGACGATACCCACCTCTGCCTTTCTTTCCCACCGAATTCTGAACTAGTGCTTGGAATCATTAAGAGGCTGGATGAGGGTGAACAAGCTGAAACTTAATCCTGACAAGACAGAGGTTCTTCAGTTTAGTAGAAAGGCAGACCAAGTGCGTCAGATCTCTCCTGTCTTGGATTGGGTTGTACTCCCCTTGAAAAGCCAGGTTAGTGGTTTGGGAGGGCTACTTGACACAGCATTCACCTTAGAAAAGCAGGTGACTATGGTGGTCATAAGAACATAAGAGAAGCTAATGTCGAATCAGGCCAGTGGCCCATCCAGTCCAACACTCTGTGTCGCACAGTGGCCAAAAATACCCGGTGCCATCAGGAGGTCCACCAGTGGGGCCAGGACACTAGAAGGCCTCCCACTGTTGACCCCCCTCCAAAGTGCTTTTTGCCCAGCTTTGGCTGGTGTATCAGCTGCGTCCATTCCTGGGTCAGTCAGATGAGATCTAGCCACAGTGATCCATGCCTTTAGTGATCCATGTATTTTATATGTTCTATTTTATGTTTGGTGTAGGGGTACAGTGCATGGACTCTAATCTGGGAGAACCGGGTTTGATCCCCCACTCCTCCACTTGCAGCTGCTGGATGACCTTGGGCAAGCCATAGTTCTGTCAGAGCTGTTCTCTCAAGGACAGTTCTGGAAAGAGCTCTCTCAGCCTCACCTAACTCACAGGGTGTCTGTTGTGGGGAGGGGAAGGGAAAGGAGATTGTAAACTGCTCTGAGACGCCTTTCGGTAGTGAAGGGCGGGGTATAAATCCAATCTCATATTCTTTTCTAGATTATAACTCATTTTCTTTAAGGTAGAAAGGGAGCTAATAAATGTTTTAAATAAGTGAAGAAATAAATATAGATCTGGAAAACAAATCAAATGCTGATTTACAGTTTTTGCATGCTAGCTGAAATAGCCTTTAAAAAAAATTCTTGCTTGTGTTCAGAAGCAAATGAATGGACATTGCTGCAGATATTTAATCAGTTGTTAAATTTAGATACTGTAGAACTGGAGGTAAGAATGATCAGATGGATACTTTATGAGCTGGTTTCTGTTGCTTGAAAACTGTTGGACATTGTAGCTATCAATAACATGCTAATATGAGCTTCCAGGGCCATATTCTGGGTTCTGACTAAATGTGTGTGTAACACATTGGAATAGTTAATCAGCTTTCCCAAGGCATTCTTCACCAAAGGAATATCAGTTCAACACATTTTTCCCCTTTCCATCCTCCAAGTAACCTAGGATGGCATAAATAGGGCTCCTTCCCCTTATTTATTTAATTATTATTGTATTAGGTTTGTATACTGCCCTCCCCGCAAGTGGGCTCAGGGCAGTTCACATCAAAGTCATATAAAACACATAAAATCCATTAAATAACTTGAAAATACAGCTCTAAACCCCAATAACTGTATGGCGCCATCATGCAATTCTGTCCCGTCCGTCCCCCCAGTTAACAATAGCAATGGGAGAAAGGGGCGGAAGCAGATTGTGAATCAAATAGTTCTTAAGAACTATTAATCTGTTAAGAAACTGTTGCTGTTAAAACCCATTGCTGTCCTCAACCATACTCTTGGTGGAACATCTCTGCCTTGCAGGCCCTGAGGAATTGTGGCAAATCCTACAGGGCTCTGATGTTAACCAGCAGAGAGTTCCACCAAGTCAGAGGTAGAGTGAGACAGTGGATTACTGCTCCACTCTGCCGATGGTGGCATGTTTCTCCAGCAAGTGGAGATTTCCTCCAAGGAAAGAGGCTCTTTTGGCTCTTGTGGTGGAGGAGGTATAGGCCAGGGTTGCAAAGGGAGCTTCATAGCAGGAGTGGGAATTTGAACCCGAGTTTTAAATGCTGTGGCAGTTGCAACACAACATAGAACAGCAGTTCTGCAAACAAACCGTGCAGGCCTTTATAATTTCATTTGGGATTTCCTTCTGTAAACCTTAGCAGCATTCATAGTTGTTTGTAATAAACTTGTTGAGTTGAACAAGTTTTTCCAGCTCGTGCTTGAGCCTGCACATGAGTTTAAGATTGCCCTGCCGTTACAAATGTTCTTAAGGTAAGGTGTAAATATTTGAGATGTTATTTTAAGTGCTTTTGAGAAATTCTGCCTGTCCACTTGTATTCCCGGTTACTGTACATCTTACGGGATTTGTTAATCATAGAGACACAGCTGTGTACTGTGCTGACGCAGAAGACTTCCAGATACAAGAATTTCTGTAAAGGGGTGCATGAAGCTGCCTTGTTCTGAATCAGACTTCTGGTCCATCGAAGGCAGTATCGTCTACTCTGACTAGCAGCTGCTCTCCAGGGTCTCAGGCAGAGGTCTTTTCACATCACTTGCTAGCTAGTCCTTCTAACTGGGGATGCCAGGGATTGCTTAGAAATGCCTGGATTGTGACACGCTGTGAGGTGGCATATGGAGGGAATGAAATACGATGCAAAAACTTTGTATGTAAAATTGCCTGCAAGTACAGTCATGGCACATAAGTGCTAACAAACAGAATTGGACTCATTTACACCAGTTCATCGGCTTTCTTCCTCTTAAATGTACTTAATTGTAAACCAGAGGAAAACCCAAGCTGCAGGTTAAGAATAGAAGCCTGGAAAGTCAGGGACTTTCTCTCTCCCCACCCCCCCAATCTTCGTTTTCCAGTTTATTTGTGTTGTATAGTGATGTCTAAAGACAGTCATTCTGTCTGGGAACTCATCCTGCTAATGTTTACATTGGCAGGATGAATGTCCCAAATAAGAGTGTATTGTCTTAGGACCCAACTACGCAATCTTTTTATTTATTTATTTATTTGATTCGATTTTTAACTTGCCCTCTCCTGTGCAACAGGGCTCAGAGCGGATAACATAACAATATCTATAGTTAAAATTATGAAAACATTAAAATAGCCCTTACAAAAGATGATGTATAAAAAGTGGGCACAATCTAGTGTCTCTTACAGGGAGGGAGAATAAAAAAATCTGCTGTTAGTAAAAAAAAAATTCAAGCACCAAAAAGGGGGAGGAGAGGAAAGAGATGGGAAAGGAAAAGGGGAAGGGAGTCCAATAGAACGGAAACTGCTGCTGGCCTCAACCGTAAGCTTGGGTGGAACATGTCCATCTTGCGCTTCCAGTGGAACTTCATCAGATCATGCAGGGCCTGGATTCTGCTCGGTAGAGCATTCCACCGGGTCAGAGCCAGGACCGAAAAAGTTGAGGACAGCTGGATATTTTGGGGGCCAGGGATCACCAGTAGATTATTACCCATTGAGCATAGTGCTCTTTGGGGGATGTACTAGGAGAGGTGGTCCCAGAGGTATGGAGGTCCCATGCTCTAAAAGATAGCATCAAAACCTTGAATATGGGCTCTAAAAGAAGTTCCCATGAGAACACATGCCGCTGCATTGTGGACCAGTTGCAGTTTCCAGATCAGTTTCAAGGGTAGCCTGGCATAGAGTGAGTTACAGCAATCCTGTCCGGAGGTGACTGCTGCGTGGATCACTGTGGCTAAGTCTGGTTGAGACAGGTAGGGAACCATCTACCTAACCTGGCGCAGATGAAAGAACACCAGCCTGGCCACATTTGTGTCTTGAGCCTCCATTGAAAGGGAAACATCTAAAGTCACACCCAGACTTCTGGTGTGTGGTGTTAAGGGCACACCATAAAGAGTTGGAAGTTTGCGACCCAATCCCAGATTTCCCCAGCCCAGCCACAGGACCTCTGTCTTAGATGGATTTCATTTCAGCTAGCTCTGTTTTAACCAATCAACCCACAGCCTCCAGACACCTGGCCAAAATATCCGGGGCAGCATTCAGCTGGCTGTCCATCAACAGATACAGCTGGATCTTCTTCGTGGTCTCTGTGCATCACACCCATGGGATTCAGTGCGCCTGCGCTGACCTGGTCGGCGTCTATACAAAGCTCACAACGGGATTTTCGCGCCCTCCGCCCCCAGGCATGCGCAGGAACCCCACCGCGCATGCCCAAGGGGCGGGGGCACGGACATCCCGCCAGTTCTCTTCTGACCGCCTCGCTATTAGCAGCTTGCGTTGGTGTCTCTGAGAGCGATTTACCTCAGCGAAACTCACAACTTTCTCTTCAAATTTTTATTTTATTTTTTCTTCTCCGATCTTTTGGATCGTTCCTCTCAACTATTTTTTCTCTCAATCCACACTTTTTTGGTGGATTTTTCAAGGTCTCCGGACCATTCTCCCCACCACCACCACCTCACCGCCCTTCATCCTGCCGGGTGGAAGGGCTCCTTTCCATTGTTTATGGAAAGTCGTAAGTGGGGCTGCTTTAAAAGGTGCTCTTCCTGCGGAAGCAAGCTAGCCTTGAGAGACGAGCACTCACTTTGTGTTTTTTGTCTGGGGGAGACTCACCGGCCTGACGCCTGTTCCATCTGTGCCCGTTTCTCCAACCAAACGAGAAAGAACAGGGCTGCTAGGCTGAAGGTCGCGTTGTGGGAGTCGGCACTCGCACCTCCAAGGAGGCAAGGACCCTCTTTCTTTAGGGGACGGTCCGCTGGTGCCCTGGACAGGCCCGTTTTTGTACATGTTCCCTCCGCTGCCCCTACTCCTGAGAGTAGTGCACAAGGTGGCCAAATCTCAACCAAACTGCATCCTGGTGGCTCCGTGGTGGCCCAGACAACCCTGGTTCCCCATCCTACTGCATCTGGCGGGGAACAGGTACCACCACTTCCCCAGAGTGCGAGATCTCCTCACCACCGAAGGAGGCAAGGTGCTCCATCTGGAGGTGAACAGCCTAAAGTTGACGGCCTGGAGGCTTCAACCTTGAACTTCTCCACCCGAGTTGCAGAGGTCCTCTGTAATGCGAGGAAGGAATCGACCCGCTCATCTTACCGCAGAAAGTGGCAAAAGTTCCTCTCGTACTTGGACAAGTCTACAGGCAATCCAACCACAGTGGGCCTAGACAAAATTCTGGACTTCCTCCTGCTCCTTAGAGATCAGGGTCTATCCCACTCATCGGTCAAAGTCTACTTGGCGGCTATCTCCGCTTACCACCAGGGCCTGGATGGTCACACAATCTTCTCCCATCCGACCGCTAAGCGGTTCATGAAGGGCCTCATCAGATTGTACCCTCCTGTAGCTGCACCTACAGAACTGTGGGACCTACCACTGGTATTGAGACAACTTACCAGACGGCTGTTTGAACCAATGGCCACTTGTGACCTAAAGTATGCAGCGTGGAAGACAGCCTTCCTACTGGCAATCACCTCAGCCAGAAGGGTTAGTGAACTCATGGCACTCCGACATGACCCACCCTTCTTGGTTTTCCTGCCGAACGGCGTGCGTCTGGTACCGGACTTGACTTTCATCCCAAAGATTGTTTCAGAGTTCCATCTCAAGGCTGAAATATTCTTGCCGGATTTTTTCCGCATCCAGAAGATGATGGGCAACGCTTGCTCCATACCCTGGATGTGAAGAGGGCACTCCTTTTCTACTTGAATCGGACTCAGCCAACTAGACGTGACGTCTCACTGTTCTTGTCTTACGGCTCGCCCTCCTTGGGGCTACGTATCACGTCTCAACGACTCTCCAAATGGATTGTCGAGACGATTCGGCTGTGCTACACGCTGGCAAAAGAGTTACCTCCCTCTCGTCTGAGGGCTCACTCAACCAGGTCCATGGCGACCTCAACGGCCTTCCTGAAGGGCGCATCTCTCGTCCATCTGTAGAGCGGCTACGTGGTCCACGCCAACCACGTTCATCAAACACTACGCTCTGGACGTCCGTGCCCAGCAGAAGGGTGACTTGGGTCATCTGGTCCTTTCTTCGACGGCTCCCTGAGTCTGACAACACCCACCTCCAGGTGAGCCACTGCTTTTTAATCTCCCATGGGTGTGATGCACAGAGACCACGAAGAAGATAAACAGATTGCTTACCTGTAACTGATGATCTTCGAGTGGTCATCTGTGCATTCACACCGCCCGCCCGTCCTTCCCCACTGCTGTCATCCTCAGCTGTTCTCACACATGGCTAGGCTTGATAGCGGTCAGAAGGAACTGGCGGGATGTCCGTGCCCCCGCCCCTTGGGCATGCGCGGTGGGGTTCCTGCGCATGCCTGGGGGCGGAGGGCGCGAAAATCCCGTTGTGAGCTTTGTATAGACGCCGACCAGGTCAGCGCAGGCGCACTGAATCCCATGGGTGTGAATGCACAGATGACCACTCGAAGATCATCAGTTACAGGTAAGCAACCTGTTTTTGTCATCTGCATACTGGTGACACCCTAGCCCAAAACTCCACACCAGCTGGGTGAGGGGGCGCATATAGACATTGAATAACATTGGTTAGAGGGTTGCCCCTTGGGAGACCCCACATACTAAAGAGTATCGTAGTGAGACCCTCTCCCCTAGTGCCACCCTCTGTCCCTGACCTTGGAGAAATGAGACAAACCACTTCAGGGCTGTCCCATGGATCCCCATATCTGTGAGGCGGTAGGTCAACAGAACATGATCAACCATGTCAATGCTGCTAGGTTAAGTATAATAGCAGCGCTGACCCATGTCAATCCAGCTATCTGCAGTTATCATCTGTGAGAGCAATCAATGCTGTCTCTACCCCATGGCCAGGGCGGAAGCCAGATTGGAATGGGTCCAGGGCCAAATTGTCTTCCAAGAAAACCCGCTCTTTCAACTATCTTGCCCAAGAATAGCAGATTTGATACTAGGTGATACTTGGACAGATCAGTAGGATCCAAAGATGACTTTTTAAAGAGTAGCCTCACCACTGCCTCCTTTAATCTCCCCAGGAAGACCCCCAGACTCAGGGACAGATTTACAATGTCCACCAGGGAAGCCCATATTCCATCACTTCTGGTTTTCACCAGCCATGAAGGACACAGGTCTAAGAGACATGTAGTAGGCTTTGTACAGTAGATCAATCCTTATTACCTGCTAAATTCTAAAATACATTTACGTTGAGTCTTAGTGGTTTGGTTGCCCATTCATGAGCATATTTATTCTGCAGTAAGTCCTACTAATTTTATTTCACCTCCAAACTAACAATGCAGAGGACTGTGGCTATAGGCATTTCCTGTTAGTCCTGAAGCATGAGATACCAGAAATGTTGTTTCAGACAAAAGGTGGGACAATCCTGAGAAGGCTGCTGTTTTGACAGAGTTTACACTGGTGTAACCTAGTCAGTATCCTGTACTTTCCCAGCAGTTAAGGAGGGGGGGATATCACTTTAAGCAACAGGCAGCATAGCAACACCACTGAGGCACAGTGTGGCCTGGTGTTGATGTCTTTAAATCGATCATGCAGAAATACAGAACCCCAAAGGCACCATGAGTCCCTCAGCAGTGTAAATCACTGCAACACAGTCAGTATGTTGATGGAAGATTGAATCTACTCATGCTTTGCTCTCCCAACCTGCGAATATGCAGGATGACTCCTTGGCCATCTCTAACAGGAAGGGAATAGCATTGAGAGGGAAAGGATGTCTTGGCAAGGGAAGGGACAAGCAAGGGAGAAAGATCCAACTGCGCGTATCTGGAATGCACCCCCTGTTGCCTTCTAAGTAGCTCCGTGCTTTAAAGCACTGAAGGGGAAACAAGAGGTCGAGGTTCTAACATGGGGGAAATGTGGAAGGCAAACAAAGCACAGTTTTTTTCAGGTCCTAGCCAGTAATAATGTCAGCTCCAATACAAAGGAGTGAGGCATTGTTAGAATGAACTCATACCTCCCAGTTACAGAAAAGTTCTCTGATTATATAGCCAGAGAGGAAAGCAAAAGAAGAGTATGGCTTAGGGCATTTGTATTCCCCCAGTGCCCAGTCCATGGAACTGGCCATATGCTAACATTTGTTTCCTGTGTTCTTTTACGTTATGGAAGCAAGATTCACTTAGAAATATAAAGTCTGGGAAATCAGCAATCAATAACAAAAGCCCATTTTCATGTTAGGTTTCTAGATGTCAAGCCTTTGAGAATTCTTAAACCACATAGATGTGAAATTGTTGGTCCTGTAACAAAAATATGCAGATTAATTAATTAATTATTTTTCACATTTATATCCTGCCCTCCCCATAGGCTCAGGGCAGCTAACGAGGCATATGCCATACAAACAATTAAAACCAAGATAAAATATTCCATCCACATTAAAATATCGGTGTTCAAATTAAGTTGTTATTGGTACCCAGATGGGGTCCAAAGATCTTCTGGTCTCCACCACCAGCCCAGTTCCCGATGTCGTTCTAGCGATGTTCCCTTCATATTGCCAGCTCTTCTGGTCTTCTTCTTGCCAGGGCCATCTCACTGCACCACCTGAGTTAACGTCGCAGTGGTGGTGCAGCAGGGAGCGGCGGCTCCTACTCGAAAGCCTGGCGGAAGAGCTCCGTCTTACAGGCCCTGTGGAATGGCATTAACTAAAATTAACTTCCTTTACCAGGGATTGGTAGGTATAACACCAAAGCAGAGCTAGGAAATTACAATTTGGTGTAGTGGTTAAGTGCGCGGAGTCTAATCTGGGAGAACCGGGTTTGATTCCCCATTCCTCCACTTGCAGCTGCTGGATGACCTTGGGCAAGCCATAGTTCTTGAAAAAGAGCAGTTTCTGTCAGAGCTCTCTCAGCCCCACCTACCTCACAGGGTGTCTGTGGTGGGGAGGGGAAGCAAAAGGAGTTTGTTAGCCGCTCTGAGACTTCTTTGGGTAGTGAAGGGCGGGATATAAATCCAGTCACCTCCTCCTCCTCCTCCTCCAGTCCTGCTAGCTACTGTGATTTTATTGGTAGAAAGCATTATTAAAACTAGAATGCTGAAAAATACAGAAGAAAAAGGCTTCCTGGGGAAGAATGAGCATGGCTTCTGCAAAAGGATGGTCTGCCTCCCTGCCCTCAGAATGCTTTGAGAATTTTAAAGGTAGCACATATGCAATAAAGGTGATGAGGCTATTGTATAAGGCTACAGTTTTCTCAGTGCTGTTGCTTGTGAATACATTGTGAGAAATCTTACCCTGGTTTTAGTATTTTCATTTTCTGATCCATAAGAGTTATTTACTTACTACATTTGTCATCTTCCTTTCTCATTGAAACACAAGGTGGGTTACAGAATTATAGAAGGCAATGTAGTGAAGGCAGTATAGCATATACTGTAAACAGTGCAATAAAACTGGGACTACACAAATTAAAGAACAATACTATGGCTAGGTCAAGGTGCAACAGGAAAGGGTGTAATTGCCATGCTTGGCATCGGTGGAGGAACCCCTGTCTGTGCCTCCATAGTTAATGGTGCCCTGTCAAGAGTGGGAAGTCTTTGCCCCAGCCTTGAGGCTCCCTCTCCTCTATAGAACCTTCATCTTTGTTGGATTCAGTCTCTTTTTTAACCATCCCACCTTGCCTTTCTCCCCAGTGGGGACTTAAAGCCACTCATACTGTTCGTTCTCCTCTGCTTCTTTATTTTATTGTCACAGCAGCCTTGTTGAGTACGTTTGACTGGCCCCCAAGAACTGTAAGCTTCTGTGTCAGAGTCAGGGGGGAGGACAGCATTCCCTCTTAAGTTGTGCACGTGAGCAGCTGTTCGTTAACACAGGAAGCCCCATTCAGACAGCAGTCTGGAGCCGCACAGGGTCCTGCACTGCCCATTGCCCATTTGAAGACGACAGCAGTTATATTCTGCACAGGATGTGAACATTAGAGGGGGCATCGGTGAGGGTTCAAACCTGGGTCTCCCAGATCCTAGTCTGACAGTCTTAATTGCTACACCACACTGGCTGTCTTTGCATCCTGTAGTGTTCCTAGGCACATTTTGATCATTCCAAAATATATATATTCATTCATGAGGGAAAGTTTGGGAAGGGGGAGTCCTCGAGAAAAAGTCCTTCTCATTGCTACCTGACTCCATTTTCTTTAGAGCAGGGGTGTCAGACTCACTGGAAATGTGTTATTTAAAGTTTAAAAAATCTTTAATTGTGTTTATCTGTGTCTTTTATAAAGTTTATATCTCCGCTACCTGGGATTACCTTTTATGACACACATCGCCTGGCCCAACAAGGTCGTATTTATGCCAGATCCGGCCTTCATAACAAATGAGTTTGACACACCCCTGCTTTAGAGGGTTAATGAAAGGTTGGACCACATATTCATCCTCAAATCTGCCAAGTCATGGTTTGGCACTTAGAAATTCTCCTTAGATTTTACCAGGGGGGGCTATTTCGTTCCCTCTTTCCACGTTAGCAATAATTGTTTTACCATGAAGTTGAAACCAACACTGCCATAGTTACTGCTAACCAGAGGTTGAAAGTAGGGTCTAAACCTGGTCTCAATCTCTGACTCAAATGCATACTTGGCTGGTAGTAACTATGGTTTAGATATCATAATAAAGCTGTTCTTAATTGCTTACCAGAAAAGGAAGAAAGGAATTTACATGGTTTGGCATACCGGGGGGGAGGTGGTTAAGGAGGTGCAGTGGCATCTAAAATGGGCCAATTGTTCTCTATTGAATTGTTTTCTGTGGCAGTTACAGTACTGGAAATATATGGGCAGAAGGCAGTGCATGTCGTAGGCTGAAGAAATTCCAGTCAGTGAAAGCTTGGAAATAATTATTGGTAAACTTAGAGGAATATTCCAGGAATACGTGACTTTGCTGAACTTGATCCTCCTTGTGGGGAATGTAATATGTGTGTCAGCACAGCGGTACAGAAGTAGGACACTTAAACATGAATCACCTTTAATTGTTCCTGTGAGTCCAGCAAGCCCCGAAGATGTGCATTTTGATGGGCTTACATGGCTTTGTAAAGTCAGAAACAATTTCAGGCTGACGGAACTTCATCAGTCAAACAACCCAGTACTCAAAACCAGTGACATCTGACTTAAGTCAGAATTAATTAAAAATAAATTTTATTCATCAGAAATTACGTAATGGAGAATTATGAGCTTAGATGAATGGATCTGAATCTTGTTTATTACAGAATTAATCTCCAGTGTTTTATTGATTATTTCATTTACAAAACTTGTATCCTGCCTTTCTACCGTTAGGAGGGCCACCAAGGTAGCTAACAATTAATTAACAATAGTCATAAAATAATTAAAATTAACCCCTATTCCCAAACACACATTATTAAAACAATTTAAGATTAAATACATACATTTAAAGGCAGCCCCATATAGTATATATTGCAGTAATCTAATCTAGATGTAACCAGGGCATGAACCATGTTAATTTACTGTACATATATGATTGAAAATACTCGTAATTTTATCTCTAATTATGTTAAAAATGGAGGAAGTCCTTAGGCTGTAACATTGATCTGAGAGTTTGGTCTCATCTACTCATTTGCGGTTCCTTCTTTTTGATCTCTACCTAATTTAGGGAGAATATCTGTAAGATGTTGCATCGTTGGCACCTTTCTCCTGTCATAGTTGCAAGAGTTTGCAGAAATAATTATTTCTGTTGGTTTTGTGCACAGCTGACTGCTAACTTTTTGCATACATGGTGGCACTGTGGTAGAGCAGAATTGTTTTGAGGGAGGGTGTTGAATTCATTGTTTTTGGCTTTTCATATCGATTTGAGCAATAGAACTTGTTTTGCTTAATTACACAGCATCTCTTGCAAAACCATATCAGAACATAGCTTTATATCTACTGACTGCTGGGAGATCAGTGTTTGCAGATGGCCTGTATGTCCCCTTCCAACTCTGTGATTCTATGAAAAGTCTGCAGAAAAGAGATTGGTTAAATAAAGCAAAAGAAATGTATAAGCTGTTAAAATTAATTTTGTCGCCAAAATCCCACGGTACAGCTGGGTTTACAAGAATTGGGAATTACGTTCTGTTGAGAATTGAAACAGGTTCTTCAATCATTTTATCATATTTCAGTGTATAAGTGATTATATGTATAATATGTATAGTAATGTAAATATGGTTGAATTGAATTTTAAAAACTGGGCAGAAAGAAAGTTTTTAACATAGTCGTGGCTGTTAAATACATAATGAGCAGTGAAAAACTGTATGCAAATATATTTTTAAGCATGGTACCTCATCCAGAAATTAATTTTTAAAAGTTTGCCTGCATCTGCTTGGTTTGAACTGTTAGTATTCCATCTCTTGCCTTCCAAAGTAGGGGTGCCAGGTTGGACCTGGGGATCCTCTGGAATTCCAGTTTATCTCCAGACTACAGAGAAACAGTTTCTCTGGAGAAAATGGATGCTTTCGAGGGTAGACACCACTGTGGTTGCTGTCCTCCCCAGGCTTCATTCCCAAATCTCCAGGGGTTTCCCAACCTGGATCTGGCAACCCTGCCCCCCCTCGCCAGTGGCCGGGGGGGGGGCTGGCAACCCTATCAAAAGCCATAAGGATGGCAGTCTAATACACTGAATTGTGAAGCTCTTGGTTCTTACTCCTCTGGGCTGCAGTCATTGCCATTCTAGGAAGTGCTGTGTGTTGTGCAGCCCCCGTCTTCTTGAGGAGGGCTTGGTCTATTATCCTGTGCAAATTGCTCACTAGTCAGGTAGGAATTAAAAATTAAATGGTTTATTGTATTTTGGTCTGTCCACTGCTTCAAAACAGAAGCAGGTCTATACAGTTGTTGTTTTCAAGAGAAGCTCCTCTACAAATGCCTCAAAAGCAATTAAAAGACATGACTGAATTATCAACAACTGGTGCAGCGTAAACAGCTTTTGGATGGGTCGTTGCAGCGTAAAGAAAGCAGTGGGAGGTTATAAAATACCACCGCCCACGGCAGTGTCCTCTTCTGCCTCTGCACGTGTTCACTTTTCCCACCCAGTAAATGGCCCCCAATGTGTGAGAGCATAAGATGCCTTCCATAACATCTGTGTCAACACAGCCTTATTGTCTGTGATGACATAGGTGCTCTCTCTCAGGGGATGCAGAGTTACCCACTGGTTTGGCTTGCATGTGCCTCACTCCCCACTCCCCCCAGCTTGGTGCAGAATGAGGGGATTCTCAAGATCTGGATTTAATTGGGGCCTTTGAAGCCAGGCGAGTCACGATTCGTTTTCATACAATGTTTGGGATGCATGTGGACAAAGAGTCCCAAAGCAATCTTTCTCCGGGGTCCCATGGTAGTAGCTACTTCCCCAGCTGTCCTTCCCAGCCATATGAATTAAGGAATTCCCATCCACAGAGGTTTTATAGGACAAGCTGAGCTATTACATGGAAGACATCATTCATGGGGTGGGGATAAGGATTGGATGTCCCGCTCTTTCTGTTTTTGAAGCTATTCTGAAATTGTGATCAGTTAACAATCAGCCGTGAGGATTTTAGGGGAGTACGGCTTTCCCCCTCTCCTTCTGCCACTGGTATCTTGAAGTTTCTCGTCAGTGTGGTAAACGTATTTATCTTGGCTGTCGAGGGCCTTGTATCCACTTGGAAAGGCTCCCCCCCACACACACACTCTCAGAAAAAAGTGCTTATGTAAAGAGAGGTAGAACAAAAGCTATAGTAAGGCTATTTTTAGCAGGCTGCTGCAGTTGGGGAGGGAGGGGACGAGCAGGAGGGGCCGTAGCTCTGAGCCCTGTGAGAGGGTGTCAGAGGGGAAGGCGGGAAGAGATTCTTGCTGTGCACAGTTCCCTTTCCTTGTATCTGAGCTGCGAGTGCCGTAGCAGGTTACTCAGATGTGTGTTAAAGCTCCAGGAAGGAGCGGAAAAAAAATATTTTAAAATTGTGGTATGAAACCACATATGCTTGAATTCCTGACAACTGGGGTTAATTTACCATCTTGCTGCCATCCATTACGAACGCCGACATAACACGTTTGCAAAATTGCTGAGATCAGTACGGAATGCCGTTTCTGGTTAGTTTGCTAGCACTGGGGCACCATGCAAGGAAACTTCCTTTGGGCGTCCAAGTCAGTTGAGAAAAATAGGTTTTGGATGGTCAGCAAATAAGATCTGTTTAGGACTCCCCACCCCGCCCCCGCTTAACAGCAATGTCATGAAAGTTACACTGAATGAGGCTGTCACTGCTGTTAGACACTTTTGCATTTTCAGAACTCTGCTCTGAAAATCAGAAGTCTATTAATTGCAATAGTTTTTCTCAGGATTATTTTTAATTGGTTTTCTGAAGTTCAGGTTATTAAGTTCTCAGGCTCTGACTGTATCTGCTGATTGCACAGGAGAATCACGCGAGAGCTGTTGGTTGCTTGGCCCTGTGGAATGGCCGCCTTTTCCTTCTAACCATTCAGTGGTGAATGGGGCCTTTATTGTACCTAGTTATCTAATGGGATGCTCTAATTGGTAATTTTTATTACTGTACTCCTTGTCATGCTCCTAAAAAGATCCACACAGATTTATGGTCACAAGACCTCAACTTCAGCACGGCTTTTAGCTTGTCCGTGCCCTGCTTTGCTTAGAGCAGCGTGGACATAATTAACTTTCCTTGTATGGATTGCAAACTGCATTCAAATAGTTGTTCATGTTTTATCTACATTTATCTAGGTAGATACGGAACACATCTAAGATATTAGACATGAGATCATCAATTCTTTTCCGAGAGCAGCATTAGACACTTTTGCCTCGTCATATTTAGCTGTGAAAATCAGAATTCAAAAATTAGCTTTTCGGGGTTCTATATATAAAAATCTTGCAGTTGTCTGTCACTCACTTCAAAGAACAGCTGATTTATTATTATTTTTTTTAAAAACAAAACAGCTTCACAGTATTTCCAGCTGGAAATTCTGTAGGCATTTCACAATAGCAGAATTTCCCCGACATGCGCATCAGGGTAGCCGTGGATACATCATATGCCTAGTCACTGTGACTCTGCCTGCTTAAGAGGGGGTAGAAACATTATGGGGCATCATCAAGCATGTGTAAATATTAGTTACTTATCTTGAATCACGTGTTCCACTGTGCATGCAGTGACAGAAGAGCATACACAGGCTGTGTGTGTACTCTACATGTGCCGAAGTAGTTGCTCGACATTTTGAGAACCTAGCTCAGAAAACCGTATGTTATCAGTTACTCCAAAAGTAAACCTAGATATTGACTTCATATATGAGTTTAAAGTTGCCTATCTTGGTCTCAGCTTCATTTTGTTCCAGTAATTTTATTTTATTTTTTTAGTCACCTATGGGGGTAAAGGCATTCCTTTGATGGAGCTAAAAATTCCTTACATTTCAAAGGGATTTGTGTGCATTTAAGAAATTATTTTTGTGACCATCCTTGAGCATCCTTCACCAAATAGACCATCACAGGGAACAAAGCCGGTGCTGGTCAAGATGGATATAAGAGGCTAAACCATTCTCCCTGAAAAGCGAGGAATGGCTCAAGGCCTGCTCTGATAAGAAAGCGTTTCTTGCATGCTTTCCCCATACGGTGTCTATCACAGACCCTTGCATGCAGTGGCTTAGTTGTTGTAATAACCAGATTTCCCATTTATAAAGATGACTTGACAGTTACTATATTTAGTGACTTTAATGTACAAAGCTATTACATTTGTCACAAAGTGTTTTTCAGCAGGCTTCCGTTTTCTTCTCAAAAGAAGGGAGCTAAAAATAGGCTTCCATCTTTGCTGCTTGTATGTATGTTACTGTAGCAACTGAAGCTGCCTTTCCATTTCGCTTTTTTTAACTTTCCCATTTTGGTGGCTTTCATACACTCGTCTATTATGCCTCATTCAAGAGATTGCTAATTGTGCTGAATTTATGTACTCTGCGCAGATATGTCTGCTGAAAACTAAGCTGAATTTCCCTCAAGAGAGTAGCCCAACCATACAGATTGGAGAATAATGCTTTGTTTTTAACTTTTGATAGTTAGAGCATTTTACTCCTAAGCATTACAGCAATCGTAGCAGTAATATGATCTCCTTGCTTCTGATTTGAAAAGTGCGGTATAAACCCCAGTTACAGTTCCTTACACATTCTTCCTCAAATATTTAAATAAAATTCAAAAGTTAGTAGTAATTTAATTGCAGCTTTGATACAACATCTAATTTTAAATTAAGTCTTCCACAGGCTCATAGAGGTGTTTTTCCTCCTTAGAAGCACAAAAGGAGAACTTGGGGGGGGGGGATAAAATACAAGACAAATTGTATTCTCGTATCTGGGTCACAGAGTTTGCCTCCAGTATACTGCTACCTGTAGTGTTAATTTTGTGATAGGGCTTGCCCACCCCCAAAGTATGGGGAGTGAGCACATTTTCTTCCATAGACAGGCAATGAACACTTGTCTTCATGTTAGTGTGTCCTTTGCTTACTAGAGTCTTTTATTCCACCTTACTGGTATTTTTGGGGTATTTTTTTCAGCCAGTTATCAGCTGGGGTATTTATCCGGCTATCCAGTATAGCCAAGCCCCAAAAATCCCAAAAATATTTGGGATTTTTCAGAGCTGCCAGATAGATGGGGTTAAAGGGTGTTTTAAAGGGATGCAGTCCCATTAAACACCTTCTGGGTGAAGCCATAGCTTGGAGAAGGTGTTTAAAAGGACTGTATTCCCTTTAAGTGTCTTTTCCCCTCCATTAGAAACCATGGAGGATAGGGGTACTTTCTTCTAGGGCCTAAAGAATTGGACCCCCTGGTCCAATTTTTCTGACATTTGGGGGATTTTTTTTTTAGGAGAGGCACCAGCAGTTGTGCTGCAAATTTGGTGCATCTACATAAAAAAACAGGCCCCTAGAGCCCCAGATAATCCTGGATTGACTCTCCCTTATGCCCTGTGGGGGACCATTGACTATAATGATCCCCGGCATAGGGGATAATGGAGCCAAAAAAAATTGGCAGTCCCGAATATTTACCAAATCTGGATACCGTACCAGTATTGGGATTTGGGAATATCAGGAAATACCGATACTTTTCGGGTTCTACACTGGGGGGATGGTTTGCACACCTCTAATCTAGATACATATCATTGCAGTTGAATTTTTTAGACTTAACTGTCAGCAAAAGAAAGTTTCTGCAGAGAGTGTTAATTACCTACATGGGAGGAAGTGGGAAGGGAAGAGGAAGGAGGCAGAGGCAGGGTTAATAAGGGATGTATGTGAGCAAATGAAGGTGCACGTATTGAGGCTTTGTTTCCATTTGTAATGGTGGGGTTAGGTGCAGTCCTGTGTTTTAGATGCTGTATAACAATACACAACGTGCTTAAGCTCTGTGTAGATGAAACTTTCCGCTGAAGTGTGCTACCATAACGTTTTGTAGCAACAAGAGACCTCTGTTGCATTTAGCATCAGTACAGCAGAGCATGCTCTCAGAACATTCGTTCACGGAAAGTTTTTATAAAGTTGGCCTTTAATTGCAGTACAGAACTAGAGGCCCTGTCATTAAAAGCATGGGAGAAATGACATCAAAAACAGCAATAATTGTATAAGCTCCGTTTAAGTAGATGGGGCTTCTTTCTCCAAGTTAGTTTTTGTCGTAGAGCGTCCGTAGCTACTTAGAATTTAGACTGAACTGACCTAAGACCTATTATGTCTGTTTGGTGAAGACTTTATAAGAAGGTTTTTAAAAAAAAAACAAAAAAAAAACTTGTCCTAGTATTGAAAGACAAAGTCATGAAAAGCTTCTTGATCAAATATAAATTACATGGGCTATTTTACCATATCATGTTTTGCCACAAAACAGGACGTTAGGATGTATATCTATCTAATATGAATGATGAAGAATTCATGATGGGATGTGCCTATTTTATTAACGAAAAGGTGGAATATCGTACATGATACATTTTGACCCCATAACCAACTGGTTAATTTATTTCATTTATAGCATGCCTTTCTCATTTGAGACTCAAGGCGGATAACAAAATACAAAGATCAATTCAGTCAAACAGGAGAGACCCCCAGTAAAACAACACAGTAGGACTAGAATTACAGAATTAAGGGGGTGGTGATAGCTTTTCAACAGGCTGCAAGTCGCCCTGAATTTCGTGTCACAAGAAAATGCAATACACACACAAGGTTTGTGAGAGCTGTCCTGCTTTTCTCACTAATTGGGACCCAAAACAGCTCATTGCATTGTTCTTCCCTCCTCCGCCTTATACTTACAACAACCACCTTGTGAGGTAGGTTAGGCTGAGGGGATGTGACAGGCCCAAGGTTACCCTGGCAGGCTTCCGTGGAAAAACGGGGATCTGAACCCATGTTTCTCAAATCCTAGTCCTCCAGTCTTGATAGTGCCATCATACTGGCTCATGGGTGGGAGTCAGACTAAATTTTCCTTCAGCAGAAAGGAACATCCCCACTCCCCCCCGAGCCTATTGATTTCCATGAAATGCTGTTCCTGGACAGTAGGGGGCCCTGAGGAATGTCATGGGGGGGGTGTTCTACAGCAGGTAACAGGATCCAAGCCCTCTAGGATGTTCTTTCAATTTTTAACCTTTTTAAAATTTGTATGCTTGGACAGTTTACTTACACTCAGGACATGCATACAGATTGCCAGGTTTCTGCCGTCTGGCAGCGTTCCTGTAAAACGGGATGCCGAAAGCTTATGTCCACTTCTTAGCTAAAATGAGCTCTCTCTGTCTCTCTCTTCGGGATCACCTCTGAGGCTCAGAATACTCATTTTTAAAGTCCTCCTTAATTAATAGTAAAGATCTCAGTTCGTACTCGGCACTTCACTGCTTTGTTGACATGCTGAGGAGGTAACATCTGTATCGCTGTTACAACAATTAGCAGTCATCTTCAGTGTTGTGGGGGAGTGTGGTGCCTTGCCTGCAGAGTTTTCTAGCCTGTTAAACACAGCAGTGTGGCAGTGCACTTATCCCTTTAACACTGAATCCCATACTTTTCTGATTCCACTTGACTCCCCGTCTTTCACATCATATACTACCTGGTCCTTGCAGCTGGAGATGCCGGGGATTGAACCTGGGACCTTCTGTGCGCAAAGCAGAGGCTGTTCCACTGAGCCATGGCCCCTCCCAAATCCCTGCTGTTCTTTAGAATTCAAGTCATAATCCGGAAGCTCTAATTATAGTAGTACAAAACAAATGGAAATCCTGGAATTGTTTCGTTCTGGATTTTTCTTTTCTTTTTTTTCTCTCTTTTTTCTTTTTGGCTGTACTTCAAACAGCAACTAGTGACAGGTATGAGAGCAGTATGCGAACCAGAAAACTTGTGAATCATTTTTTCAGTGTGAGTACAAATCTGCAGCGTGATTCACTTCCTGACATGTGTTTGACCTTATATAAGAGCGCATTGGCCTCTGTACACAGAAAAGAGATGTGACAATTCCTCTAAAATGGTTGCCTGTACAAGCAGTCATCTCTGTGGTAATCACCTCTTCCCCCTGTCATAGGTCCAAAAAGAGGTTTCAGTGTTAATTTGTTTTTGGCATAGAGGCCATGATCCCAGTAGCCAAGCACACCAGTGCCACAGTTGCCAAATAAACTGCTGTCTTCTTATGTGTATGCAGATTGCAGATTTTAAAAAAAGTCTTTTCAGAACGTGAATTATGCCCTATCTGTTTCTAAAATAAGTAGATTTTAGGAATGTTACTATTTTCATCCAGACATTAATAAATTTGATTTAGAGTCTGCATGACATTATACCATATCACCATCTGTCAGAAGAAATGTCAATCTCATTTTGTACCCTGCAGTACTTCTTTCAGAGCGATGTATCTGTTCATTTCAGGTTGTTTTGTCCATTGCTGAAATCTGAAAATTTCCAGAAATTTTTAAATAGAAGCAAGAGGGTGCTTTGGGAAGACAACAGAAACAAACATGTTCAGTAGCACTAAACTGTTCCCGGTCTCTGCTATGGGGCAGGTATTAACAGGTAGTTCCTGTAAAGAAAATTTCCAGTCCTGGCTGCCTAGGGCAATAATTGCATGATATACTGGCATGAAGAGCTCATCTGTGTTTGAGTTTCCAGAGGACAGAAATAACGTTACTTTTCAAGTACACTGCTTAGAAAAAAGTAGACTATAGATGCCTTAAATAGAATTTTTTAATTTAATTTATGAATCCCTACCTTATGGTCAGACTGTTTTTCCAAGTCTCTGTCGCCTACACAGCAGAGCAATTTAGCTCTTGTGATGATATACTTATTTTCCTATTGAATAAATATTTTCTACAACAGGTATAATATTTGTCTGTACAGAAACATTGGGTCCTTTTCTGGACAAATTTTTTCACTTCCTTTCTCCCCTAACAAAAGTTAAAAATGAAATATTTTTTCCAGAGAGAAAAAACAGTCATCTGTATACAGTAGCCCCCTGCATCCATTTAGAATCTATTTTCAATTAAACAACTTGAAAATCTGACTCAAATCCCTTTGTCAGTGCTTGTAGAATTAGTTGAAATTATTGCGGACCGTCTTGACATCGTAAGTTCATTTTTAAAGCGTTATAATGGTTTATAACAATCAGATTAAAGCAGATTTCCAATGTTTGCCTGATTTGTCTTGCAAAAAGTATTAATTTTGGTTAAAACAGTCCATAATCAATAGTTGCCAGCCAACATGGAGCAGTGGTTATAGTGCCAGACTGGAGTCTGGGAGACCCAGGTTCTAATGCCCACACAGTCACAGATGCTTGCTGGGTCACCTTGGGCCAGTCAAACACACTCAGCCAAACCTACCTCACAGGGTGGTTGTTGAGAGGGAAAAACTGGGGAGGACAATGTAAACTGCTTTGGGTCACCGTTGGGGAGAGAAGCAGGAATGCAAATATCTAAATAAATACTGCTGAGTAATTTAAATAGCATTTATCCATCCTTCCAGCATATATCTCAAAATAATTCAGGGCTTGGTCCTATACTCAGTGGCTCTCCAGCATGTCAGCTGTGGCTCTTCTGAGCACTGTTCCCCAACGTGACGGCCACCCAGCATTTCAAGAAAGTGGCACGGCCATCACCCAGTGAGGCCTGCGGTTGGCAGTTAGTTCCCACCTTGAAACAGCCGCCTTTGCAGGAGCCGAAGGCTGGGGTAAGCAGCAAGCACGGTAATCGTGTGACACTTTTAGTTGGTGGTAATTGTGAATACGGCCCTTCGTGAGCCACAGTGAGTACTACCGATCTAATTGGTTAAGGATCCTGTAGACACATATGTGCATGACGAATAGACAGAAGGTGGGACCATATGGGACAGGCAAATTCCACGCACTCCCATAATCTTTTCTTCATCCTCAAGGTGGCCTCACCGTCTCTCCCCTCTTCTTCTTCTTCTTGCTTATTCTCTCCTTCCCTGTCTCTTGCTTGCCGCTGCCTCCATCTCCTTCTCTCTGCCTTCTCACAAATGCTGCATGTTTCATACGGTGTTTTGTGTTGCTGTGGCAACCCAAAACAGCACCTGAGCACCAGTGTTTGCCTTTTTTTTGGTGGTGGTTGTTTTTTGTTTTTTTTTTACTTGCAAGTTAGTTCCCTTTAAACAAAACCCGATTCCTCCCTGTTTGCGATCTGAACTGACCTGGTATAAATTGTGGAGATGAACTTGTGAACACTGCCAATTGAAGGGGTGGCCCTGCCACGGTTCTCTTGTTTTTGCAGCTTTGAAAAGGTGCCTGGATGGGGGGAGGTCATGGCAGTGGCCCACCTTTCACCAGCTTTCAAAGGGTCTTTCCTTGAAAATCATTTGAAGGTTTGCTTTGTTCAGATACTTGAAAGATCGTGTGGTGTCCCAACACCTTGTTGTTCCATTGAGACCACTCTCTTCCGTTGTCTTTGAGGCATTATTCAATATTCTAGGTAGGAGCTCCCAGCAGCAAAGTAGTTTCCTTCTCCCCCTGGTGGATAATGCAGAAAAAAGGATATCACACCCTTTTTAAAAATTCATTTGAAATATTTTCATCCTGCACTTTCAGTTGTAACAGTTCACAAGACTACTGACAACAGAGTATTATCTAAAAATGCAACAGTGGGTATCCTTTCCTTTCCTTTCAGGTTTCTTTGATCCAGTGATCTTGAGCAGTGAATGAGGAGCTTTTTTGTTTTTCTTAAAGGAAAATATGGGTATCAGAACATTAAAACTACATCATAACGTGAAAACTGCAGGAGCACATAATAAAATACGTTATTACAGTACTCTTTAAAGGCAAGCAGGAGATAATATCTCTTAAGATTAATAAATAGCAGCCAGCCATGCATAAATAATAATAAAAAACAGATGGTGTAAAATTCTCCTGAGGGACTATGTTACAAGTCACTATAAAACCAGTGGATGAAATTGAGAAGATGAAACTTAAAAGGAGATTGCCAGGTAAACAGAATCAAGGAAAGTCCTGGGCAACAAGGTAATCTAACATGAAGCCAGCATCTGTGGGGACACCACAAGCAGGAATCTTTCACTTACCAGAGCACTGCTTCTGAAGATTATTGAAACTGGCAGGCTGGCTTACATGGAAGCAATCAGCCTTTTAAGAGTCCTGCTCCCAGGCCATTCAGGGCTTTAAAAGCACAAAATGAGCACCTTTGGTTGAGCATGGAAGTGACTTCAACAAGATCTGAACATGCTGGAAAAGTGAGCAGAAATGAACAAGATGCAGTTTAATAAGGTTAAATGCTGAGTTCTACATTTGGGTAACAAAAATGAGGAATATGCATACCAGATTGGGGGGATACACTTCTGAGTAGCAGTGTGTGTGAACAAGATCTTGGGGTAAGGATGGACCAAAAGTTAAATATGAGCAGCCAGTGTGATGCGGTATCAAAAAAGGCTAATGCAGTCTTGGAGTGTATCAACAGAGGCATAACATCCAAATCACGAGATGTCATAGTTCCACGGTACACTGCATTGGTCAGGCCACATCTGGAGTATTGTGTGCAGTTCTGGAGGCCTTCAAAAAGGATGTGGACAGAATAGAGCATGTGCAGAGAAGAGCAACGAGGGTGATCAGGGGCCTGGAGACCAAGCCCTATGAGGAAAGGCTGAGGGACTTGGGAATGTTCAGTCTGGAGAAGAGGAGGTGGAGGGGGACACGATTGCTCTGTTGAAGTATTTGAAGGGCTGTCACTTGGAGGAGGGCAGGGAGCTGTTCCTATTGGCAGCAGAGGGTTTAATCATGGGTTTAAATTAAGGGCTGGATATTAAGAAAAACTCTTTTACAGTAAGAGTTGTTCAACAGTGGAATCAGCTGCCTAGGGAAGTGGTGAGCTCCCCCTCCCTGGCAGTCTTTAAGCAGCAGCTGGACAAGCACTTGTCAGGGGATACTGTAGACTGATCCTACATTGAGCAGGGGGTTGGACTAGATGGCCTGTATGGCCCCTTCCAACTCTGTGATTCTATGATTATATAACTGTGGGTAAACCCTACCTGTCAAGGAAGGGGCACAGCTGGCTGATCAGCTGAAGCGGAACAAAGGGTGTGCCACAGAGAAGATCTGTTAGGGAACTGAAAGAATGTTGTATGTTGGAAAAGCCCCATGGCTCATGTCGGCTGATACATTTGGAAGAATATTGATTTGAAGATAACATCCTACCTGTGTCCATAAAAGTTTAATGCAGTGGAACTCACTCTGCATGTGAAGAGCCACATGCTGTCCGAGAAATACGTGAAAATATACCATATGGCCCACCTTACTGGCATTTCTGTGTCTTTATCTGCCCCACCAGCTTTCCAGAAGCATGGACACTGTCCAGGCGCGTCTTCATTAATTTGGTTTACAATTTTGTCACCTGTTTTTGCCAAAATAGCATGAACTGCTGGATATTCCTCCATCACTTGCTGTTTTGGTTCACCTAGTAGGGTAGCTGGCTTATTTCCTTGGGAAAGTAGACCCTCCAGGTGTCTGTGGCCCGGACCTGGATGGCCACCAAGGAAGTCCAGGGCTGCTGTGGGGAGGCAGACAATGGCAAACCATCTCCGGACATCTCTTGACTTGGAGGCCCTACTGAGTCGCTGTAAGTTGCTTGCAACTTGATGGCACTTTCCTTTACCACCACCTGATGGACTATATAACATCAAATGATTTTGAAAGCTCCCTTTCGTTTTGGAAGTGATGTGCTGTGCAAAGCTGGGGGAGAGGGCATGCACGGGTGCTTTGCAAGGCATGTAAATCCAGCCCCCCCCCTTTCCTTGATTATGTAGAGCCAGTGCGTCTCCTTAGAGCCCTGGCCTTTGAGTCTCAGACTGGTTCCAGAGTTCAGATATCGTCAGTAATCACAATAATACCGTTCAGTTTTTTGTCCTGTGTGCATCTATGAATTCAGTATCATTCTGACCCCAGTTAGGGGGAAGGTGGCTGCATTAAGTTATTTGCTCCGCTTACAGGAAGAAGGGATCTTTGGAAGTCAGACTGCTGAAATGCATGACAAGAGGAGGTGTTCGTGTTCTGCCGGCTGAGGAGGAGAGCACAAGACATTCAGAGCGGGGAGGGGAGGGGGGGTTATACCATGAATAAATATTGTGTAGCCATTGCAGCAGCTGCCCTGGACCATTTTAGACAGAAACAAAATGAGGCACCTGACAGTCTTGTAACCTAGTCAAACAAGGGGGAGGGTAAGAAGCAGTCGGTCTCCCACTTCTGTATTTGTGGCACACAAAATCAGAGAACTGCTTTTGTTTGAAGGATAGGAATTTTTCTCAAGATTATTAATGGAAAAGGCTTGCCTTTGACTGTATATAGTTCTTTCATTTAACAAAGTTTGGCATTGGTCTTAGATCCTTAAAAACCTTGGCACTTTGGAACGTTAGGATCTCTTCAACGCAACTGAGTGGAAATTCTGAATGCACATGTAAGCAGTATGTTACAGTGTAAAATTTTCCAAGGTATTTATGTGAAAACTGCTGCTTCCTGAAATGCACATTGTTTGGATTGCAAGCAGACAAAATTGTATGTGGTTGCCAGGCTGGGGTGGGGGGTGGTAGGGCCTTGAAAACTTGCATATAGATTTTGAGTCCGTAGGACGCTTACTCTACAATTTTTGGAAATGAAAATATCCATGTAGGGACCTAAAGGAATCCTGTGGGCTGATGGTGCAGTTTGTGCTGAATGCCTGCATTAGTTCCTTTGTGGTGTTAAGGGCAGTTTTTCATTCTTGTTTAAATGCTTATTACAGCTGCCCTGGGTTTCGTTCAGTCTTCAGTCCCAATTGTGCGTTCAGGAGAATCTTCTTAAGCTTAATATATTGTGGGCTGCCTCACCACTTTAGCTGAGATAGTTGCAGGAACACTTGTAAGCCAAATTTTCTTTGGCATTTTAAATAGTGAACAATACCAGTTTGTGAGTGCCTTAAAATGTGTCTAAATTTATTTTATTACTGTCGGGCCTTGATGCAAATTGCTTGTGTTACCGTAACTCTCAAATTGTACTGAGACAGAACTGCTAAATTTTCACACCTGTTCTTAAACTGTTTTAGTTCCATTGCTGTGTGGTCATAGACAGGCTTATGTGTCCAAGTGCTGTTTCTAAATTCTCCATTCTGTCAACTGATGTTATCATAATTGAATAGACTGACCAAGACCACATTCTGAAAATAGACAGTTATTTGGCACACAGTATGAACAGAACTGAATTAAACGTGCAAAGAGGAAAACGGGCTTGTGTGGGCAGTTTGCAGAGGTCTGTGGGTTTTGTTTTCACCTCAACAATATGTCAGCTTGGGCTTGACTGGAGCTGTAAAAGTGAGAGAAATTGTAGGAGTTGTTCAGAACAAAACTTACAAACTCCTATCCTGATAATGTGCAAGACGTTTTAACTTGAGCACTGTTCATGCACTTAGGTAAAGTGGACAGCTAACTAAGATAACTACCTATCTTTGAAGAGTTTTTATTTTTTTACCCATGCTTCTCTTTGTTAATCAATAAGTACACAGGTTGCAGGATGGTATAAACTCTGTGGGAGAAGAAGAGTGACTAGTTTCTGAAGGATGTTTCTTCATTTTATGGGGCTGCCCCAAATACAAACATGAAATTAAGCAAACTCCGGAGGACAGTGGAAAACAGGAGGGCCTGGCGTGATGTGGTCCATGGGGTCGCAAAGAGTCAGACTTGACCGCGACTGAACAACAACAGCTGCCTTCTGTACATTGGAGGGTCCCAGTGATTGTGATTTGGGGGTGCCTCCACCCCAGGGCCATTTTCAGAGTGTGAGCTTTTGAGAGTCAAATATGTATCTAACAAAGGCAGTCTTGACTCCTGAAAGCTGATACCTCAAAAATCTTTTTCAGGAAGGTTCTGTTAGCCCCCTAATTCTCAGAAAAACCCAAGGAAGTTAAGTGGGCAAGACTGATGGTTAGAAAAGCCGTGTTAAAAATACTTATACCAAAGCTGATCAACGCAGGATTTCAGTATCTGTTCAGTGATGACTGGCAGCAAGGAAGAATGCGTTTTTCTGCTACCGTTGTGTCTCCATGGTGCCATCCAGCAGTTGCTGTTCTGAATGGCAAGAAGGTTTTTTTATGTCTTGGTCCCTGAAAGGAAGTCACAGACATCCAAGCAGCTTGGTGTGACCATTTCGCTAAGCACTTTGTGGATGAAACCTGTTGTGTTCATGTTGGGCACCGTATTAATGCTTGAATGCTCCTAAAGCTCCCACTTATATTCATATTTAATGTCCAAGAAAATAGTTGGAGATACAAGGCCAGATCCTTGCCCTCTACAGTCTTATCTATCTTGGCGACTGAAATCTGCCAGAAGACGTTTGCTCCAGTGGATGATGCACATGAGTAACACTTTGCTGGTAGAAGGCTCACTGTCAGTGTGTATGATCTGCCTGTCTGGGGCAAAATTTTGAGAGTGGTGGCTTCAGAAGTCCAGATATTTTGCATCAACTGGGTCCTTTTGGGTTTGACTTCTGTCCTGGGCACAGCGCAGAAACACCCTGGTAAACTATCTATGCTGCTCAATAAACAGAGAGAGTTCATCCCTGTTGGTTCTCCAGGACCACTGTGTGGCATTTGATTCCATCCATGGTGTCTTTCTGGGTTGCCAACCTGGGCTAGGCCTTGGAGGCAACTGTGCTGGCTCCAACGCTTCCGGGAGGGTAGGTCACAGAAGGTGGTACTTGGGAGACGTCTGCTGTGCCTGAGTAGTGCCTCAGAGTTCCATCTTGTCCTCCTTACTATTTAACAAGTATGTGAAGCAGCTGTGGGAGATCTTTCAGAGAGATGGAATGAAGTCTTGCCAGTGTGCTGCTGATACACATACTAGGTCTCTCCATTAATTCCAGGGAAGGTGCTGTACCAGTGTCTAGAGGCAGTGAAGGACAGAATGAGTATGAAAAACTCAAATGTAATTCCGATACGATTGACGTGCTGTAGTTTAACCATAAAGCAGACACGGGGATTGGTGTGCAGCCTCCCCGGGGTCCTCCTTGCCCCCATTTTCCATTGCTGATATAGTTGGCTGAAGTGGCTAGTAATGCTTTAGATCAGCTTTGCCAGCCATTCCTTGAGAAAAGCAGACACGGTCGCCATCTGTCTTACTTGTCTTGGCAATAACCAGGTTGAACTGCTAGCAATACATTATGAGAAGACAAGATTCACTGAAAAAGACACCAATGCCAGGAAAACTTGAAGGCAGCAGAAAAGGACGCAGCATGAGATAGATTTACTCAGTAAAGGAAGCCACAGCCTTCGGTTTGCAAGACCTGAGTAAGGCTGTTAACGATAGGATGTTTTGGAGGTCATTCGTTCATAGGGTCACCATAAGTCAGAAGAGGTAGCACAGGCAATACCTTCTGCACAGGGCTGCCTCTGAAGACCATCTGGAAACTCTGGTTGGTACAAAACTTGACAGCCGAGATGCTATCAGGGATCAAACACAAGGAGCATATAAAATCTGTGTTACATTTCACAATACAACACTAGCCAGTCTGCTAACCAGTGTTATACTATCTTGTCCCTGGGCTCGACTGATAATGCTGGTCTTGATCTTGAAAGTGCTGTGTGCCTGTCCAGTGGATCTGAGGGATCACCACTCCCCGGTTGAACCTGTCCAGGCCTTAGGGAACCCTTGCAAGCTTTCAGAGGTTTGGTTGTTGGGACGCTGCAGCAAGGCTTTCTTGGCTGCTGTCCCTAACCAATAGAATGCCTTTCCTCCAGGAAGTACAACTGGTGTCATCACTAAAGACTTTCAAGGGAATCCGATTACTCTTTGAGTTTTAATTTATTGATATTTTTAACTGACGACCGGTTTGAAACTGGAATTTTATGCTTTGGGCATTCTTTAATGGAAAGTTGGCAGAGTTATGGGGGGGTTAGGTGGGGTATGAATGAATTGAATAAAGAAAATGAACTAAATAAATAAAATAGAATATAAAATAAAAAGTTATCACCCAGGGAGAGAGAAAAGGCCAACTTAATTCAGTCAAGTTTCCCATTTTGCTGTCCGTGTCTTTCCTGAGCAGGCATGCATACCAATGGATTACCAGTTGGCACAAGGCAAGAGTGTGTTCTGTGTGAGAACTGGATTGGGAATACTGGCTTCATATTTTTCCCCCTCCCCAAAGCGAATCAGCAGCATAAAGCAGGAGCATGGATAGCCCTGAGCACCGTTCCGGTTCCACATTCGTTTGGAAGTTGTCCTCATTCTCTCCCTGCCTTTTTATAAAACAGTGCCGTTGGTGTCTTGCAAGCAGCCAAACAACTGAACTGGATCCAGACCAAACCATTAAGGGAAACAGAAAAAGCAACATCCGTGTGTGAGAGCATGCACCCTACCCTTTCTTACATGCAAGAAATTATACTGTTAAGAGCCTCAAAATGATATGGTTTGCCACAAACTGCAGGAGGGGACCGGACAGGGGGGAGGAGAGATCTGCATAAAGCACGTAACTGCAGCTTTTTGTACAAGTAACACAGTTGTTTGTGTTTTTATAACCCTACCATAAAGCCAATCCTGCATTAAAAATCAGTCGGAATTATTTCCTCGCCTGGTTCTGATTGTTTTTGTGTACGGGTTGAGAGAAATATTGTACCTTTTCCAGTCTTTCCAACTGCCTGTGCCTATTTTTATTTGTCAAGCTGGGGCTAGGCTGGCCCCATTCCAGATGTGTCTCACAAGATTTGGTGCTGATGATCTATTTATAGAACTGTGGTTCCATTGTCATGACAACCGTGCTAGAGGCCAAGGCGGCTGGGAGCTATTTCTGGACTTGTGCTGTAATGTAAAACTGATTGGGAAAGTTAGTGCATCCTCTAAGCCAGACTAACTTTAGATGGGCAGAAAGAGGGAAAGGGGGGGAAAAGACATCTACAGTTTCTCTAAATAGGCTTTCCTTTTCTCGTCTTGCATTTCCCTGGCAGTTCATTTTTCAGGGATCCCGGCAATTTCTGAAAGGTGGCATACTTCTCAGTCTCTTTCATAGTAGCTAAACAGAAGGCTTGCTTCCCCGCCCCCTGCATTAGCATGTTGCATTTGTAATTATGCAGTCCGGAAAGAGTACTAAAGTGTACCAGGATGTCGCACTTAAAGAAGGCTTGGTTTTGTGTGGTTTTTTGTCGTTGTTGTGGGGGGGGTTGTTGTGTCAAAAATACAATGCAGTAGTCACAAACTTCATATTCAGGTAATTTTTAATCCTGTTTTCAATTTGCTCTGTGTGCTCCCACCACGTAAGGAACCACAAAATGATTAAACACAATTACAAATATATAAAGTCATAACTTTGCTGCTTTCTCATTATTTGCACGAAATATAGACCAGTGGTGCCCCTCTGCCTCCAAGTGGATGGAATGCTGTCCAGTTATTTTGCAATTAAAGCCAATTCCTCTCCGAAAGCTATTTTTATATTGCTTGCATGTTTGCTATGCCTCACGCACAAACCCCAAATATATGTGTTATGTAGGTAATGTCAAATAAAGTTAGGCTTTTCCGTGCAGTGGGCTTTTTTAAAAAAGAAAAAGAAACTATTCAAAGTGACATGCGCGCTTCAATTACTCACTATTGCTGCCTGTAATCAAATTACGGGAGCAAAATGAAACTTAATAATAACTTCAGCTATAAGGGGTGTTCTTATTTCCATAGATGAATAACCGCTTTTCTGCTTACAGTAGTACTGTAGAGTCCAAATACTTTTAGTAGTGCTAGAATGGGTCTAAAAAATCGATGTATTAAACTTCTTACCACATTCAGTTAACGGATTGACAAGAGTTCATGATTCGTCTTAAAATTATAAATGTAGGGCTTTATTTTAGGTAACTGGCCTCTTACTGTAACTTATTTATTCGTAATTTTGAGAGTTTGGCAGGTATTTTGGTTGTATGATTTTTCCACCTCTTTGTAAACTGTGAACAACTGTGTATGTGTGTGTGAGGCTTTAGGTAATCCACTGTATTCTGAGCCTGCTGTGTATAATGCAGAGGTGATGCTGGCCTACCTCCCAGGACTGTTGTGTGGATTTACTGGGATAATGTACATGCACTACTTTGAAGACTTAGGGGGTTTCAGAAAAGAACAGCATGCTTTGATTCTTAACTATTCACATGAGCTTTAATAATCTGAATGGGATACTTTTGTTCAGAGAAAAGACAGTATTGCTTACATGTAAGGTTTATGCTAAATATATAACTTACATTTTTGATCCTCTCCTCTTTTGTCACTGCCTGTCTTCTTTCCTGAAGCAACCACTTCCATCAATGTTGAAGAGTTCATAACTAAATTTTTTAAAATCTTTCTCAGCAGTATTAGAACTATTTCAGATTAAATTGATTTAATTTTCAATATGTATTTTTAAAACATGCAATTTTATGACACTTTTTTTGGTTTTGGTTTCTTTTTCCAGTATTCCTTCAATTGAGCAATCAGGCTCATACGTTTCCCCCCTAAATGAGACATTTCATTTCAATTAGAGTAAAGCGACGGGTGTTGCGGTAGAAGCATGTGAAATTTCTCAAACTTGTACATCTCCACATAAACGACATGCAGTTTGCAGGAGCTGGGATGTTCTTTTTTGTTAGAAAATGAAACCAGATTGCTACTATGAAAAATCTTGCCTATAAAAGTATCAGAAGTATTCTGAAAGGAAAGATAGTTTGTTTATGTTCACAGTAAATAGCAGGGTCATGGGGAGGGGCATATTGGGCCATCGTGGTGGGGGATCACAAAGGTCCTTGCAACCTTGGAGATGCTGTGTTTGATCCAAACCAGTATGAATAAAAATAAACCTGATTTTCTCTTTAGTTGTGCCAATTTAGAGAAAGGTTTGGTATAATCTCCAACGACAAAAGGCTCCTTTACACAGAGACTGCAATTTTTTACATGTCCGTCAGCCTCTCAAGTCATGTCACAAAGACTAAAAATTCAAGTAACTGTTGAAAGGGCTGGCAAAGTTTCTGGTTCATTTTTTGCTGGGAGAGGGAATTAATGCTAAATGAAGGGCTTCAATTCCCCCTCCCCAATCCCCCCAAAAAAACCCTCAGAAAAGAAGTAGTGCTAGATGACAGTACAGTAGAGTAGGGGTTTTCAAACTTCTCTTTGTAACTTGCTCTGGGAAAACGAACGAATTGATATCTGGCTTGCGCTTTAATATTTTCATGGTATATTTTTCAGTTGCTGATGTCGATGCCAAAAAAAAATGCTGTATTTGCATGAATTCTTGCATGTGCCAAGATTTCTTAAGAGGCATTTGTATAGAGCTTAGAGTGTCACACTAGGATCTGGTTCATCCAGGTTCAAATCCCCATTGTGCCATCAAAAGCTCGCATGGTGTCCTTGGGCCGGTTACTCTCTGTCCCAGCCCAGCCTACCTCTTAGAGTGGTGGTTGTGAGGATAAAATGGAGATGGGGAGAACAAAGTTGTAAGCTTCTTTGGGGTCCCCACTGAGGAGAAATGCAACGTAAATAAATATCAGTCAATCAGTAGAAAGGAGCAGAATTTATAATCTGGAAATTGAGATGGGATGTTAAGCATGTGATAACTCTTTGATTTAGTTCCAGCATCCAAAATAGTTTAAAAACTTTTACATCTGTGTTCTAGCCATAGCTCCCTGATTAAATTTATCATCAAGGGAAGGGGGGTTCATACAGTGTATTTGCCTTTCCATGGACCATCTTGGGCCCACTGGTTTCAATCCAGGCAGGTAGGATCAGTTAGCTGTAGGGATTCAAAGAATAGTTGAAAGATGAATTTAGTTGGTGGATTTAGCTCTCTTCCGTTGTAAAATTTTCTGTGGGATGCAAAGCCCTGTCTGTGGCCAGGTCAGCTTGCTGCAACTACTCATATGTTAATCTGAAATATAGGGGAGAGACTATTGATAATAAGGTCTCCTTTCCTGTTAACTTACTCATATGAGGCAGTGTGCAAAGAAACTAACATGCATGATACTTTCGTCTTGTCATTGGTTCTCTACCTCCAAGGAGAAGGAGCCCATGGTTACAAATGTATTTCTGTAATGCTTGTGTATAACACTTGGTCTACCGTAGACCAGGGATGGCCAAATTTGCTTAATGTAAGAGCCACATAAAATAAACATCAGACATTTGAGAGCCACAAGACATAAACAAATATTACACACATGTTTTTATTGGAGAATATGCAAATTTGCTTTTTAATAACATTAAATGATATTGCCAATAAAAACAAAAGGGATAAAACCCGATATTGATAATGATATTTATTTGTCCAATGGTATTTATTTTTTTTGCTAGTTATATTTATTTGTTAGAGAGAGAGAGGTGGAAAGAAAGAATGAAAGAGGTTGAGAGAGAGAGGGAGAGAGCAAATAGATGGGGGGGAGGGGAGGAAGGAAGAGAAAAAGGAAGGGAGGGAGAAAGAGAAAGGTGGAAAGCAACGAAATAGAGGAAGGGAGGAGGAAGAGAGGGGGATGGAGGAAGGAAGGGGAGAGAGAGAGAGAGAGAAAGAAAATAGATGGGGAGGAAGGACGGAAGGAAGGGAAGAAAGACAGCAAATAGATAGGGAGGGAGGACAGGAGGGAAAGGTGGAAAAAAAGAGAGAGAGAGAAAGGTGAAATGAAAGAAAGAGGTGGAAATAAAGCAAATAGATGGGGAGGGAGGGGGAAAGAGAGAGAAAGAGGTGGAAAGAAAGATGTGTTTTTCAACCCCCATTCCCCCCATGCCAGTTGGCTTGGCTTGGCTTGGAGAAGGGATTTAAAGAGACAGATGCCTTCTCCAAGCCAATGGTTGTGCCACAGGGCAGGGGCTTGGAGAACTCCTTTAACTTTAAATGTGTTCTCCAAGTCCCCCTGCCCCTGCTGCCATACTGGTTCAGCTTGGAGAAGGGTTTTAAAGAGACAAATGCTTTCTCTGAGCCAAGCCAGCCAGCCAGTGGGGTGGGGCTTGGTGAATACATTTAACTTTAGATGCAGGAAGAGAAAGGGGGAAGAGAGAGAATATGGAGGGAGGGAGGAAGAGGTGGAAAGAAATCAACTGTAACTTGGAATGTGTCCTCCAAGACCCTGCCCCACTGGCTTGGCTTGGAGAAGGGATTTAAAGAGACGTGTGCCTTCTCCAAGCCAGCCGGGGGGGGGCGGGCTTTGAGAACGCATTTAAAGCTGCTATCTTCGTCTGCTCCCCCTCACCTCAAGCCTACCCAGGGAGGGAAACACTGGCTGAGGAAGGGAATACTGATTGGGGAGGTATGCCTCCCCTTCACTTCTCCAGCCACCCTGCTGGGAGCCACACAATATGTGTGAAAGAGCCGCATGTGGCTTCTGAGCACCACAGTTTGGCCACCTCTGGTCTAGACTAAGGCGACAGCAGTACATAGGTTATATCTCTCCATCCTACCTTCCCCACGTCAGCCAGAGGCATTTTCCCACACTGCTGTCTGTACTGTAGAATCTTAATCTAAGGTTGCTAGAACTGCCACCCTTGACTCATGTTCAAGTGCATGCAATCTGAGAGGTATGCTTGAGGATCTTTTGTAGCACATTGAGGGATCCTGGCGTACCCAGTGGATAGCGTGCTGGCTGCTTTGGAGCCTCCAATATTTATGCACCTCCCGCCACAGAAATGCCCCCCCCCCCCCGTTTTTTCCTTTACCAATGCTCGGCATCTCATTTTTTCCCCCTTTAAGGATGAATACAAACTGCTAAGTGCTGCACAGTGACAAGCTTTACTCTGCATGTGTTTTTGTTTTTAAATGCTGGCTCTGCTTAAATATTGGACTTTTTTTTTCCAGGGCAGAAAGGAATGTTTATGGCACTCAGGCTTGTTTTACCTAGTGTGTGTGCAGCCCTAGGAGTCCCATCTCCTATGGAGCCCTCTGCTGCTGCTTCTCCTGTGTAGCTGATGTTTTTCAAGGAAATCACAGGCCTAAAAATAGTCTGCATAAACAACAGCAAAGATGGTTCTGCCATTCCCCCCCCCCCCCACGTCAACTTTTGGAAATTGCTTGTTCATCTGTAACTTCTAGCATACCTATAATGTAAGAAACACAGGGACGTTTCTGGGCATTTGCTGTAAAATCAAAACTTGAATATAGTTTGAAAAACTTGGGACATACATTTGTTCAGCACACAGATTATCGATACTTACATTGCCCATCTTCTCTTCCTCCTCTTCCTGCAATACATTCTGTCAGCACATGGTTTGGTCACTGAAATTAAAGTGAAATGTTCGTGGTGTCCAGAATTGTACGAAACCATCTCTCTTCACTTGAAAGGGGGAGAGGCTGATAGGAACCTTTTGTGCTGCTGTTGCTTCTAAAATCATGAAAATCTGAATGCTAATCATGCCATCTTGTTAAAGTGTTTAAATACTTATGCTGAATGTTTTAGTACGGAATTTTTGTAGCTTTAACTGCTTTTAAGCCAATTTGGTGTAGTGGTTAAGTGCACAGACTCTAATCTGGGATAACTGGGTTTGATTCCCCACTCCTCCACCTGCACCTGGCTGGATGACCTTGGGCAAGCTGTAGTTCTGATAAGATCTGTTCTTGAAAAAAAGAGCCATTTCTGTCAAGAGCTCTCTCAGACCCACCTACCTCACAAGGTGTCTTTTGTGGGGAGGGGAAGGGAAAGGAGTTTGTAAGCCGCTCTGAGACACTTTTGGGTAGTGAAGGGTGGGATATAAATCCAATCTCCTCCTCCTCCTCCTCCTCCTCCAATGCGTATTGGATTTTATGTTGTAAACCGCCCTGAGTCCCGTGTAAGCATGAAAGGGTGGTTAAGAAATAGAAATAAATAAATAATACCCACCGAGGATTTTGTTAGAATTCCAGGAAGTTCATCTTTCATTTAAAAAGGAAGCAAACATGCTCTGCAACTCGCTCTATGCAGGCTTACCCTTGAAGCTGATCCAGAAATTACAACTGGTGCCAAATATGGCAGCATGCCTGCTGATGTCAACACCTGTGCAGGCTCACGTTAGGCACATGCTCCGCCAACTGCATTGGTTTCCAGTTGAGTACTGGATTCACTTCAAGGTGCTGGTTTTGACCTTTAAAGCCTTATACAGCCTGGGACCAACATATCTAAAGGACCGCCTCTTCCCATATTCGCCTCGAAGAGCATTATGCTCTAAAGATCAACACTTCCTGGTGGTCCCTGACCCAAAGGATGTCCGTCTTGCCTCGACCAGGGCCAGGGCTTTCTCTGTCCTGGCCCCAGCCTGGTGGAACACGCTCCCTATTGAGACCAGGGCTGTCACTGACCATCGACAACTGACCTTTAACTCACTGCACCATCGGGCCAGAACTTTATAGCCAACAGATGCTGTTTCAAGCTGTACCCATTGTTTTGATTATTATAATGTTTTTCATGTTTTAAACTGAAATTGTATTTATTATGATGATGTTACCCGCTCTGAACCCGCTCGCGGGATGGACGGGATATAAATGCAAATAATAAATAAATAAAAGCACTAAAAAAAAGAAAATGGGGGTGGGGTCTGAAAAGCCGAGAAGGACATTATAAACTTACAGCTATCCAGTTCACCCAGATATATTGGTCTATTGTGTAAAGCAGTGGTCTTCACCCCTTGCAGAACCAGGTCACACATTGAGCCCCAGGTGGTAGTGTGTTGCTGGCCATCATGGATAATAATGGTTTATACACAGTGCTCATTCCTAATCCTCTTTTTTTAAAAGCAGTTAATGCTACTGGCTATCATAATAACCTAAAATCATAGAATTGGAAGGGATCTCCAGGGTCATCTAGTCCAACCCCCTGCACAGTGCAGGAAATTCACAAATATCTCCCCCCACTCCTCCAGTGACTCCCATTCCATGCCCAGAAGATGACAAAAAAAAACAAAACCTCCAGGATCCTCAGGCAAACTGGCCTGGAGAAAAATTGCTCCTGACCCCAAAGTGGCAATCAGTGTTTCCCTGGGCATGTAAGAAAGGGCCACGAGAACTAAGCACTGATGCAACCCTTCCTGACCTCTCTCTCATGATCTGCCTAAGTTCATAGAATCAGCATTGCTGTCAGATGGCCATCTGGCATCTGTTCAAAAACCTCAAAAGAAGGAGAGCCCACCACCTCTCAAAGAAGCCTGTTCCACTGAGGAACTGCTCTAACTGTCAGAAAGTTCTTCCTAATGTCTAGCCAAAAACTCTTTTGATTTAATTTCAACCCATTGGTTCTGGTCCAACCTTCTAGGGCAAAAGGTTCCATAGGCTAATTGTGCCATGTGTGAAGAAGTACTTCCTCTAACTATTTATTTAAGATAAATGTTGTCATGATCTGTGAAGGATGGAGGCAGGGCCTAGAGGCCTAAGCTCAAGGGGGGCCTATCTGGCAGTGGAAAGCAGACAGCCTACAATTCCCATAATGCTTAGAGAGGGTTATAGCCAATCAGAGTGCAGAGATTCTGCATAGGCCTCTGGAGATCTGTACATGACTGGGGAAAAAGACTGAGGCCTAGGGCCCAGGAGAGGCCTGTGTGGTAGTAGAAAGCAAGCTGCCTACAATTCCCACAATGCCTAGAGCCAACTGCAACCAGTGGGGATACTAGAAGTCTCTGAGGTGATGTGTTCTTATACTTGTTTTCAGTTTAACTGACGTTCTTTTTCTCTGCTGTCTGAGGAGACTGGTCTGGGACAAAGTTCCCTCACTTGGGAGAGTGAGTAAGTTAAGCCTCGTCTATAGAGGGTTGTGGAAAATGGTGTCCTTGCTCTCTGAGCTAAACTGAAGGGGACGGTGTTCTTCATCTCATCTGCGGCCTGGTCACACAGGGGACAGGCTGGTCTGATGAGAGAAAGATTCTCCACTTGGCTCAGTGTGAGTGTTAGGCAGGAGGCCTGGTAAGAAGGTAGGCCTTAAGTAGTAACAGTTAAGGAGTAATAGCTAGCTGCATTAGCTTTGTGTTCTTTTTGCCTTTCAATACTGTTATACCTTGTTAAAGCACCTTGTCTTGTTTTCCTTGCCCCAGTATTGTTCTTAATAAACCATTTGTTTAAAAAGTCCTCTGCCTGGTCATCACACCTAAGGTTCTCAGCTTGAAAAGGGGCATTTTGGATGGGCTTGAGAGGGTACCCTGGGCCTTCTCAAGGGACCGTAAGTCCAGGGTGGTGGCAGAGTAAGGTGGCGACTCCCTGGGGTCATGACAAATGTGCTACCGAAAACTTTGGGTATATTTTCATGTCCTCCATGTTACTTATTCTATAAATGCTTTGAAGTAGACTGTCACCAGAATACCTATGACACCCAACTTTTATATGATATCTTCTAAGACTCCAGAGGCAGCTATGAAGGTTTTGAGGCAGTGATCAAGACGCTGAGGGTAATCAAACTGAAGCTTGATCCAGGCAAGATGGGAGTGATGCTGGTTGGGAGGCCAGGGTTGTTGGCTTGTGTTGATCTCCCAGATTTAGGTTGGGTAAAACTCTTTTTAATAGATCAAGTTAAGAGATTGGGGGTGGACCCAATCTTGCTGATGGATACAAAGGTCAGCGCTGTTGCTAGGAGTACCACTAGCTTGTAAGTTGGCTGCTTAATTTAGACTCGAGTTGACCTCCTTATGCTACTATAACCTCCAGAAGGGACTACTGTAATGTACTGTTATGTGGGGCTGCCTTTGAGGACATCTCAGAAGCTTCAGTTAGTACAAAATGTGGAGCAAGATGCTTGTCTGGGGTCATCCTCTTGGAACACATAACTCCAGGTGCTGCATCGACTCTGGTTCCCTGTTTACTTCTGGGCCCAGTTCAAGTACCGGTTGTTACTTTTGAAGCCCTTCATGGCCTAGGATTCCCACATCTCCCAGTATATTCTCATGCTACATTCTTCACACAGCATACTCCTTATGTTGCCAGTTTGGTGTAGTGGTTAAGTGCGTGGACTCTAATCTAGGAGAACCGGGTTTGATTCCCTACTCCTCCACTTGCACCTGGCTGGATGACCTTGGGCAAGCCGTAGTTCTGATAAGAGCTGTTCTTGAAAAAGACCAGTTTCTGTCAAGAGCTTTCTCAGCCCCACCTACCTCACAGGGTATCTGTTGTGGGGAGGGGAAGGGAAAGGCGTTTGTAAGCCGCTCTGAGACACCTTTGAGTAGTGAAGAGCGGGGTATAAATCCAATCTCTTCTTCTTCTTCCCTTAGAATAGTCCGTATGGTTATAGGTAGATCACAAGCTTTTTCCATGGTGAGCTCAGTCCTTTGGAATTGCCTACCAGAGTGTGTGTGGAGGGGACTTTCTTTAGAAACATTAGGAAGGCACGTAAAAAGTTTTATTTGAGAGATGACTTGGTGGAGGGTGAACAGTTGCAGCAGATTTGGTTGACTTCTTTTCAATTCTGTAAACTTTAAATTTGTAACTTTTAAAAATTATATGCACTTCTAATGTGTAATGTTTAAACTTGTTAATTGGAATATTATGTTTTGTGTCCTTGCAACCTGATGTTTCATCTAGCCACCTTGAGTCTGAGGAGATAAAGGAGGATGTAAATGCTTAAAGAGATAAATCCCTGCCTACATCAATTTTCTTAAACTATGAATACCTAACTGCTTAAGCCTTTACCTCATAATAACCTTCCCCCCTTCATCATTTTAACTGTTGGTTTTTATTTTTATTTATTTTTTGCTTTGCCCAGCTTTCATAGATGAGATGTCAAAACATAGGCAGGAAATTGTAAATGAATGTATTGCAGACAAATATTGGCATTAGATAATCATGATATATTACGATTATAAATACAACACTCAATAGTAAGGTCAGTTCCTGGTTGACACTGGAAATCCAAACACTCAGATTTGTTAATGCGTATAAAGTGGAAACCATATATAGCCCTCGGTTCGATTTTATGTGTTGTACTTTCCTGACTGTCACTGGAAATTCCCCTTCCTCGAAGCCAGGATTGTTGACGTACATGGAGGGGCGAAGTCCCATAACTTGAAAATTCTGTGTTAAGGTTTGTCTTCATTTGTGAAGTTGGCTTTATGTTTTGCTTGAAAAGGCTTCAAAATGTCCCATTTTCAGACTCTCCCAGCCAATTTTGGTACCTTAGTGAATGAGTCACTGAGGCCAGCCCCTTTTATATCTGTGTTAGTAAATGGAGACTGTGTTCTGCATCCATGTACAATCCTGGCCGCTACTGGAAATCCTTCCAAAGCTGATTCAGGCAGGTAAAAGCGCAGCAGAACTCTCAAGTGCAGCATTCGGTTCCATGTGTGGTTTTGCTTCCTGTGTTCTTAGAGTTACCAGCCTCCAAGTGGTGCTTGGAGATCTCCTGGGATTTCAGGCAACAGAGGTCAGTTCCCCTGGAGAAAATGGCTGCTTTGGAGGGTGGACTCTATGGCATTATACCTCACTGAAGTCCCTCCCCAAAACACACCCTCCCCAGGATCCATCCCAGAAATCTCCAGGTATTTCCCAATCCAGAGCTGGCAATTCTCTGTGTGCTAAGGGATTAGATAGATTCATGGAGGATAGGTCTATCAATGGTAGGGTTGCTAGGTCCCCTCATTGCTCCGGTGGGGGGATTTGGGGGGCATTCCAGGGGTGGGCAGGGACATTGTGCGATGTCCTCAATGCAGTGAAGTCACCCAGAAGAGACATCATCACGTTGGGGACCCTCTGGTATTCGTGTGAAACTATGGTTTTTTCACCCTCATACCATCGAGTTTGCCCAAATACCAGAGCATCACTGCATGACGTCCCTGTTTAGGGATGGAGTTTCCCTCAACAGCTAGCTGGTTCACAGTGGGGAGAAGCCCCTGAATCTGGATGATCCCCCACCCGGACCTGGGGGCTGGCAAGCCTAATCAATGGCTACTAGCCATGGTGACTGAGGTGAACTTCTACATTCAGAGGCAGTAAACATCTAAATCCCAGAGCCAGGAGGCAACATCAGGGGAAGGCCTTGGCTTCTGTGCCCTATTGTTGGCTGTCCAGAGGAACTTGGTTGGCCACTGTTTGAGACAGGATGCTGGGCTAGGTGGACCATTGGTCTGCTCCAGTAGGGCTGTTCTTATGCTCTTACGTTGATAGACTTAAAGGACTGGCTTGTTATAAGGCAACTCTGTGTGTGTATGTATTAATTTCATCTTGCGAGTTCATGAGGAAATACCATAATAATTTTGAGTCAGTGAAGTTAAAGTATCTTTATGATGAAATGGTATTGTTGAATGTTGAATTATTGATAGACAATGAATGAAGCCAACCTTATGGTTATTTCAGTAGAGTTCTATGATGAAGCGGTGGTTTTAGCCCTCTGCTGGATGGCAACAATAAATACACACTCTTCCAACTTTCACAGCACACTTGTTAAACAATGTAAGCTTTCCTCGGCATACAGAAAAATCAAATATGAAATATCAAAAGCAGTAAAAAAAAAAAGCAAAACTGTTTGATAAATCTCAATAAGAAATGCTGCCAAAATGTAATATTTAGGTTATAATTTTTTTAAGTGATTGCAGTTTTAGGAGTTGACCAATGAAAGATCTCTTTTTCTTTCAGTTTTCTAGACAAGATTGACATAGTCAAGCAAAATGAATACACACCATCTGACCAGGTGAGTAAAAATGTCTTTTAAGAAAATGAGCTGGCACTTAACTCTTCATAGGTTTCACTTTCCTGTGATGGTCTTCTTTATACAGTTGTTTGTTTACATTTTGTTTGTTTGTTTAAAACATTTTTTTTAATTTAAAACATTTATTCTCCCATACAGTGCTCAGGGCAGCTTACGATATAGGTAGAATACATAAAACAAAATACATAAAATCCATTTTAAAAAACAAAATTTAAAACCAGAGTTTAGGACTGTATTTTTAATAGCAACTTACTGAAAAATGCAAATCTACTCAGTGGAGGCTTGTGTACGTAAGTGAAGTACGTTTTGTGTGTCCATTTACCTCTTCTCTCTGACACACTGTCGCAGAACACGTACCTCAGACACACATTTCACCAGCGCTGCTTCCTCGTCTCACTACTGAAACCTTACAGCAAGCACACTCCTTAATCCTCCGTTCTTGTGTTGTCTTCAGGCCGTGCACTGTTTTAAAACAGAGGCCTCCTCTAAACTGATCTCGCTGTACTTTTTTGAATCTTTTTTTAGGATCTTCTTAGATGCAGAGTTCTGACATCAGGAATATTTGAAACCAAGTTTCAGGTCGACAAAGTAAACTTTCAGTGAGTATCCCTGATAAGTGGTGCTTAATGTTCAGACTGAGCTTAAAGTGAACAGAGGGTCAGAATGCATAACCATTGTAATCATGCGGTGTTTTGCACTTAACCACGTGGAAGTAAAATAGGGCTGCTGTTCATCAGCTGTTTTGGATAGAGCCAGAAGAGAGAGGCTGGTATGTGGCGAGTTTTTTACTGTTTCAGTTGTTCCTTTGAATTGGCTCATTGTTACTTCTGATTTTATGTTACTTGCAGTGTTCCCTCTAAGCTGAGTTAGTGTGAGCTAGCCCACAGGTTTTTAGCCTCTGGCTCACACATTTTTGTCTTAGCTCAGGAAGGAGGGCTCCAGAGCAAACTAATTTATGCAGCACCAAATCACTCGCTTACAACTTATTTATTTATTGTTCACATTTATATCCCGCCCTCCCTGTAGGCTCAGGGCGGCTAACTAGAGGCATATGCCAAACAAACAATTAAAACCAAAATAAAATTCCATCCACAGTTAAAATATCGGTGCTTACATTAAGTTGTTGGTACCCAGATGGGGTCAAAAGATCTTCTGGCCTCAACCGCCAGCCCAGTTCCAAATGTTGTTCTGACGATGTTCCCGCTGTATTGCCGGCTCTTCTGGTCTTCTTACCAGGGCCATCTCACTGCACCACCTAAGTTGGCATCGTAATGTTAGGGCAGCAGGGAGCGGCGGCTCCTACTCGAAAGCCTGGCGGAAGAGCTCCTTCTTACAGGCCCTGTGGAAGGGGACGGTGTCCCACAGGGCCCAGATCTCCCCCAGGAGCTCATTCCACCAGGTAGGAGCCGCCGCAGAAAAGGCCCTGGCCCTGGTCGCAGCCAATTTAACATCCTTGGGGCCTGGAACAACCAGGAGATGTTGTGCCCCGGACCGTAGTGCTCTTGGGGGAACATATGGGGAAAGGCGGTCCCTTAGGTAAGCTGGACCCTGGCCATATAGGGCTTTATAGGTAAGAACCAGCACTTTGAAGCGAATCCGGTATGCTATCGGCAGCCAGTGCAGCGCCTTCTGCACAGGCTGGATGTGGTCCCGCCTAGTGAGGCCCATCAACAGCCTGGCCGGCGCATTCCGCACCAGCTGCAGCCTCTGGATTTGTGACAAACTTTAATGCCATTAGCTCACAAAGTAGAATTTTTGCTCACAAGACTCCACAGCTTAGAGGGAGCATTGGTTACTTATATACTAGGAGTACCTTTCAAGTTTATTCTGTAAGGTTTTTGGCTTTGTTGGATTTTTTGTGTGTGTGGTTTTCCCAATTCAAAGAACTTTGTTTTATTTAAAAAAAAAAAACAGTCAGGAGAATTGGCTGATGCCTTCTTTATACATCAGACATATCAATAACTATTAGTTTTTATTAGTTTGATTTTGTTAGGTTGGAATTAATTATCAGAGAAAAGCAAAATCTCTGGCTTTCATAACAGTCCACACTTTTCACAATTCATAAAATTTTGCATCATTTCTCAGTTTTTTAATCCTAGTCCTTCTGCATTGCTTATTGCCTTGGCGGGGAGGGCAGGGGGTATAAATTGAACTAATAAATAAATAAATTAGAACTTCATACTGTTTTATTACACTGTTTTATACTGTAATCAGCCTTCAGTCTCATTTTAAAAGGCAGAATATGAATTAAGTAAATAAATGGAGGCGCATGCCTTGTCAAGGCTTTCATAGTAGTATCTGAGGCCTGGGCAGCTTTTCCTAATTCTGATTGGCTTTTCTTTTCTAGTATGTTTGATGTTGGTGGGCAGCGAGACGAACGCCGAAAATGGATCCAGTGTTTTAACGGTAAGCTAGAAAAATGCATTAAACTTGCAAGAATAACGACTATTTAGTTTTCTAGTGTAGTTTGTATGTACTATCGGTGCATGAGATAAAATTGTTTCTGTGGTTCGCAGCCAGTTATCTGAGGTTTGTCTTCATAATCATATCTGTGCATTAGCCCTTGTTGTTGCCAAGGCTGTGCCTGCACCAGCATACTTGCTTATTTTATTTGAGTTTATTGACAAAGTTTGTATTCTGCTTTTCTGCCCTTACAAGGGCCGCCATCATCGATGTGTTGTTTTTTCCCCATTTTTCTCCAGATGTGACTGCTATCATATTTGTGGTGGCCAGCAGTAGCTACAACATGGTTATACGAGAAGACAATCAGACCAACCGGCTTCAAGAAGCGTTAAACCTTTTCAAGAGTATCTGGAACAACAGGTCCATCCCTTTAAAAGTTGATCACTTGTGTCTTTAATTAATAATGTTGCATAAGGTTGATCTAACCAGGAATATACAGTGCTAATGTGAAATAAAGGAGTTTAAAAATTAGGGAAACAGATTTACAAGCGGGGAACTTGCAAGGACTTGTGGTAGGCATCTCATTCCCCCTCTCCCATTATTTCTCTTTCCCTTTTCTGAAAGCCCCTGTAACATCTCCCCTTTTCCTGCTTCCTTTTAGTGTAGTGGTTTAGAGCCAGTTTGGTGTAGTGGTTAAGTGCGCGGATTCTAATCTGGGAGAACCGGGTTTGATTCCCCACTCCTCCATTTGCACCTGCTGGATGACCTTGGGCAAGCCATAGTTCTGGCACAGCCATTCTTGAAAAAGAGCAGTTTCTGTCAGAGCTCTCTCAGCCCCACCTAGCTCACAGGGTGTCTGTTGTGGGGAGGGGAAGGGAAAGGAGATTGTAAGCCGCTCTGAGACTCCCTTGGGTAGTGAAGGGCAGGGTATAAATCCAATCTCCTCCTCTTCTTCTTCTTTTCTTTTCTCCTTCTCACCCAACCGCCAACCTACATTTATCTGCCCCTTGTCTTCAGCTTTCCTTCTAGCCCCAGCAGCCTCTACCTAGGAAAACCATGGCCCAGTTGCATGGTGCCAATCACTGGGCCAGGCCCATTTGCATGGTAGGAAACCCTCAAGGAATTGGGGGGGGCGCTCACTTTCCCCTGTATCCACACCACACTATTTTCTCTTTCCATCCTCCTGGCAATCCTCCCCTGTCCCTTTTCCCTGCCTCATTCTCACCACCTCAGTCGTTCAGCCAGCCTACCTTTTACCTGCCTCCCATCTTCAGCTATAGTCATTGTTTATTTACTTCATTTATACCCCACCTTTCTCCACAGTGGAGACCAAAGCAGTATCCATTATTCTTCTCTCATTCTTTTTCTCCTCAGAACAACCCTGTAGGGTAGGGTAGGCTGAAAGTATGTGACTGGCCCCAAATCACCCAGTGATCCTCCATAGCAAGATGGGAATTTGAACCTGGGTCTCCCAAACCCTATTCTGAAGCTCAAACTTCTATACCCTGGCTGTTGAACTGTTGACAATCTGGGGTGCTGTTGAACAGTGACAATCTGGAAACAACAAGGGATTCTGTATAGCAAAAATCAAGACGAAACAATAAGTTAATCAGGGTCTGCTATGCTATTCTTAATCATGCATAAGATGAGAGAATCTTGCAACATGTAGAAAATCTTACAAATATATATAAAAGACAGGAACCTCAAGGAATACTACACCAAATACAAATTGGGATGCTGGAAACACTAATACAGTCTCTAGAATGTTTACCTTGGGAATTTATTGAAGTATAGGTCACCTCTTTGATAGAGCCCCAGTGAAACGGGAAAATTTGACAGCTGGTGAGCCCGTAAGAGGATATGCTACTGTGACCCGCTTCTTCTGGGATACTGGATCTTCAGTAAAAGTATCACACAGCCTTAGGGCGATGTTAGAGACTGTATTAGTGTTTCCAGCATCCCAGTTTGCATTTGGTGTAGTGTTCCCCTAGGTTCCTGTCTTTTATATATGTTTGTAAGATTTTCTACATGTTGCAAGATTCTCTCATTTTATGCTTGATTAAAGATAACATAACAGGCACGGATTAATTTATTGTTTGGTCTTTATTTTCACTATATATAGTACCTTCTTGTTTCTAGATTGTTCTAATGTATATCTCACTTTTTTTGAGTTGTCTTTTGTTGAACAATAGCAAGCAGCTAGGCCTAGTTGAGTCATGCAAGGCTAGTGGTATCAAGTCACCTAGTGTTTGCTGCCTGGCCTTGGATTGCCACTTCCAGGTTTAACCTGGCGATCTCCTGGAATTACAACAGAGATCTGTCTCCCTGGAGAAAATGGCTGCTTTGGAGGGTTGACTCTACGGCATTATGTTTGGTGAAGACCCTGCCCTCCCCAACCTCCACCCAACCTCCACCCCAAAATCTCCAGGAATCCCCCAACTTGGACCTGGCAACCCTAGGCAGGCCTTGCCCTGATTATTCCTCCCTCAAAGGCCACAACAGTTCCGGAAAGGACCCTACCACAGGCATTCCTTATATCATTTTGGGGGTTTTAAGCCCAATGTTTTGTTTTCTTCTTTTTTTTAGATTTCACATTTTTTGTTTCTGCAGACGTGGTTCGTAAAAAGATTTGTCTTGCCCGTTCATAGTTTCTGTCACTGGACTTAAGTACCCTCAAATTTTGCCAGCTTGATTATTAGAATAGACTTGCAGGGGGAAATCCCATTGCCCCCTCCATCACCAAGCCCAGTGCAGCTCGAGGCCTCACCACCCGACTTTGTGCCCAGCCACAGCAGCAGTGGTGCTGCTCCAAGCCCTGGTGTATTTTTTAAAGTTTTTAGTCAGTGCGGCCCCAATCCACAGGTTTAGATATCTGCAGATCTCCCCACAATTGGCTATTACATATATAAATTATACCAATGAGAAGTACTTGAAGCAAGCAAGATGTTTGGTTTGGGATACCTGGCATTTTAGTGCATGAATGTTGTCTCCAGACTATAATATTCATATCCCTTTCTTTACTTTGCCGTGTGTCTAACAATATTTTGGCTTCTATTTTCTTTAGGTGGCTACGGACCATTTCAGTAATTCTTTTCCTGAACAAACAGGATTTGCTAGCAGAGAAAGTTTTGGCAGGGAAATCTAAAATTGAAGACTACTTTCCAGAATTTGCTCGTTACACCACACCAGATGATGGTAGGAAGTTTGACATTTTACACACTTGGATTAAAAAAACCCCACAGCTGTATTATTAAAAACCAGAACTGTATTATTCAGGTATTCAAGAGTCTATTGGGGAATGGAGAGATGGGTGGGTTAATATTCCATAAATAATGCTGCTAAGGTAGATAGCATTGAGTTCAGATGACTAAATATGTTCAGTAATTTTACTTTTTGATATTGGGGGGTGGTTTTACTTGTCTGCAGAATTTCTCTCCTCCTTCCTTGATACAGTTCCCTTCAGTCAGGCAGCTGAAATTTTAATGACGTGAAGACCTTGTCAAGTTAAAATAGTGCCACAGATGCTTTGTATCAAGTGTTCTTGATATCTTATATTTTAGATGATTCTGTTGCATGATAAAATTTGTTACCAAACTAAATGGTCGTGCATAAAATTTAATAGTTGTAAAGTTTTAATGTGAAGTCCTGTTTTAACATAATTTTATTTTTGTTTTTAAATTGAGTAGCAACACCGGAACCTGGTGAGGATCCTAGAGTTACAAGGGCCAAGTATTTTATTAGAGATGAATTTCTTGTAAGTATGTTATGTTCGATTCCGTATCATTATTTATTTATTTGATTTATATACTGCCCTCCCCAGATGGTCTCAGGGCAGTGTACAACAATTAAATCAATGTTAAAATAACAATATACACAGAATAGTATCCTAAAATATCATGTAAAGTGGAGAGATCCAAAGTTAAATCAAATCTGGTGTCTAATCAGATGTCTAATCAGATCCAGGCCACTGGTGGATGATTGGCCAAAAGCTGGGGGGGAGGGGGATGTCCGCTGCCTCAACCAGATGCCCATGTGGAGGAGCTCCATCTTGCGGGCCCTGCGGAACTGCAATAAGTCCTACGGGGCCCTGGTCTCTTAGGGGAGCTCATTCCACCAGGTGGGGGCCAGGGCCAAAAAGACCCTGGCCCTGGTCGAGGTTAATCGGACGTGCCTGGGGCAAGGGACCACTAAGAGGTGTTGATTTGTGGATCTCAGTGCCCTCCAGGGCTCATATGGGGAGAGGCAGTCTCGTAGGTATGCTGGCCCCTGGCCATATAGGGCTTTAAAGGTAAGCACCAGCACCTTGAAACAGATCTGGAATTCAGTAGGCAGCCAGTACAGTTCACATAGCACTGGGTGGGTACAAGCCTGCACAGGCGTCGCCATCAACACCCGTGCTGCCACATTCTGCACTAGCTGCAACTTCCAGAGCAGAGTCAAGGGCAGCCCCACGTGTGGAGAGTTACAATAATCCAGTCTGGAAGTGACCATTGCATGGATCACTGTGGCTAGGTCTCGGCTAACTCTGTGATTGCACTTTGTTCCCACTGTAATTTAATCGGGAACATTTTTCTTCGCATTGGGCTGACTAGATGCAGCCGGCCCCTCTTTTCCAGCACCTGCTTGCCTGCTGCTGCGCCGTCCCTCCAGGCGATCCTGCCAGCCATGGGGAGGCTCGGGCGGCTGCTGCTCCTGCCGCCAGTGTGTGGGGGGGTCCCCTGCTGCTGCTGCTGCTGCTGCCGCCGCTGCCATTACCCCATGAAAACAGGCTCTGTCGTCTCCGCCATCCTCCTTGTCGGCACCATCCAGGCTGCCAGAGCCCCTGCCTCTCGTTCCCGCCTCCAGAACTGTCTTTGTGTGTGTGTGTGTGTGTTTTTTAAAGCTTCCGGTTTGAGCGCTTGACTAAACATGCCCTTAATAAATCCATTATTAAACGTTAGATGGATTTATTAAGCGCATGTTTGCTCAAGCGCTCAAACTGGAATCTTTTTTTAAAAAGCAGAAAGAGCGTTCAGACGGCCCTAATCGCAATCATTGCGAAAGATGGGCTGTCCAGATAGGTGAAATCGCGCATTCAAAGCGGAAGTGCTAGGAAAACACTTGATTTTCCAGGGGTCAGGAAAACCCGGCATCATTGCGGAAGTGAGCCTGCTTCAGGGCGGGAGGCAGATTCACGCGTGTGAATGTGAAACTGACATGCGCAAGGGAACAGCAGCGAATCTCGATCAAAACGGCAGTGTGACCGGGCCCTCAGATAGAAAAAGGCAGACCTGACAGTGGCGGTGACCTTGGGTCTCCATGGAAAGGGAGGCATCCAGGAACACCCGCAGGCTCTTCACTCCTGATGTAGGCACCAGTGGAGCCCCATCCAAGGCTGGGAGCCTGATGCCCTGACCCAGTCCCTCGCGAGTCAGGTACAGGTCCTCCGTCTTAGATGGATTTAGCTTCAGTCGGCTCTGTTGTAACCATCCTGCTACAGCCCGTAACACCTCGTCCAGCTGTCCTGGGGCCGTGTCTTCCCCTTTAGGTGGCGTTTGTCTGCTTAATAGTCAACTCGGGGGCCAACCCAGATGTGTCCCAAAGCACCCATGTTTAAGGGATATCCCCCCCCCTTTTAAGGATGGAAAGTAACCATGGAGGGGAGTTTTCCTGATCCCCACTCACACCCAGCTACTGTTTCTCCACTGGGCATGTTTGCTACTCTGTGTGATCAATTTGCATTAGTAAAATTAAGATGAGGATGAGATTAAAAACAAATACTTAACCCCAGTGCCGCAGTCCTGGACTGAACCCTTGCCTTTTTTCTGTAGCTGCTTTTTTTAAAAAAAATGCAAGAGCTATTGTGTTGTTGATAACTGATATGGTGCTAGCCATTATGTATCCTGGTACCCAATGATTTTCTCCCCAAAGCAAAGAGCCGATCCTGGGGTTCCACCACCACATTGGAACAGGAGATGGTTCAGAAGAGCTCAGCTGCTTCCATCATAGGACGATTCTCGGCTTGGAACCTCCCAACATTTTATGATTGGCCCCAGCTCCTGTAGTGGCTATTTTGCGATTGTCTGCACCCCACACACACACGTGTTAGCTCCCACTAGCTGTTCTCAAAATCCCAGAAGTGCTCACAGGCTCAACAAGGCTGGGGCTCCCTGTCCTAAACCATGGCTATTCTGAATCACCTCCAGCTTGTCTCTTATTCTGCCATTTAGAGCTGTATACCTGTTTAATTGAAACAAGATCCTATAGCTTCCAGGGCCAGCCTGACAGAAGCCTAAGAAATTCCTTTGGGCCAACAGTGTTTTTACTTCTTTGCGGTCACTGCGTCACACTGATGGGCTCAGCACCTGCTCAGAGCTCGATTTCAGAACTTCTACAGCTACAGCATCGGCGTGAAAATCTCCTCCCCCGCAGGGACCGTGGGCTGAAATCACAGGCAGTCCAGTGGGAGGGATCTCACTATGGATATTCAGTGCCAATCAGAAACAATTTTTAAAAGTGCAATTTGGGAGTTGTGCACCAGTACCCTCTGCCACATTGGAATGTATATTAGTGCACGCCTTTTGGATTAAGCAGTTAACATTGTGAAACATCTTGGGTTGTCCTGTTCCATTGGTATAATCCCATCCCAGTTAGCAGCGCTACATCGTTTTTAGTTGGGTACCAAGCCTGCATGCCGTCATATGCAAAGTTCCTCCCATCTAAACCCATTAATCCGGGTTTGAACCGGAACATCACTGCTTTAGGATTGCGCTGTATGTGTATTAGATCTTACATGACAGTGTTTTACACAAATAACCAATACTTGCACAGAAGAATATGTGGATATGGAAAGGGTGTGTTTTATCTACTCGGATAGTGGTTGTCTGCTAACTTGGTTTAATAGCAGTCATTATCTGTGTTACAATGGATGCTTCAATTATTTGACTTTTGTTAATTATAGATAGTGAGTGTTATCATAATTTTCCCTGCCAGCTTATTTCAGAGCAGTTTTATTTTATAGCCTGCACTTGGCCTTGAAAATCAAATTCTTGGTGTTTGGGGGTGAGGGGGGTGTCAAAAGCCAGGAGAAAGAGAAAGTGGGAGATGAGGGTGGACAGATCTCCCCTACCATGTTTCACACCCGATCACCCTAGAGTTTTTTTCCTTTCCGTGTCTTGCTCCTAACTATTGTGCATTTGATGTTCCTACAGAGAATCAGCACAGCAAGTGGAGATGGAAGGCACTATTGCTACCCTCACTTCACATGTGCAGTGGATACAGAAAACATTCGGAGGGTTTTCAATGACTGTCGGGACATTATTCAACGGATGCACCTTCGCCAATATGAGCTATTGTGATGGAGAGCACTTTTTCTCTTGTTTTTTGGACTCCTTAACTCCTTATTAAAAAGAAAAAAAAATACCCTTGCCCACGTAGGGCGGAAGAGAACTGTTGCAATCTCCCTCTGATTTGCATCCCTCAAACCTTTCCTCCTTTGCTGGACAAATAGCAGCCCTACTAAAGCTTGCTTCTTTTTGCCCCTTCGGAACAGTTTGAGACAGCCCTTTGCAACGCCTAGGGGCCGCTTCCTGTGTGAGCAGGGGGAGGGTTTCTCTAACACTGTCATTAACAAATAAATTAATTAAATAATAATGCCCTGGATGGATGGAGGGAGCGTCTTGAAAGGATCTGGGGATTTAACGTTAAAGATTAAAAAAGCAAAACAAAAAAAAGAAAGAGAGAGAGAATACTACGGGAGGAAGAACTCTAGGTAATTAGCACTGTTGTGGGGCATAATCATACTATCCCGTGATTTTCAACTTTGTATCCATTCACTGCATCAGGGGAAAAAGAAGTAGAAGGTGCCAAGTCTCAGACCAAGATGAAAGGACAAGTCTCTCAAGTTTGGTTTTCTGCCTCTGAATGTGACTTTTGAGCAGAAAATACTGACAGTTCTAACAGCAGAAACCTCAACAAGTGCAAAAGCAACCGCCACCTGCCAAAAGTTGTCGCGCGTGGAAGGTCCCTCAGATGGACACTGCAGAATGATCTGCGTTTAACGGCCTGTGATCGCAGAAAGAGTTTAACCACACACACACTATTTTCAGTTTTGTCCACTGATGATGCCGTCTGCTATAAGAAAGCAAACAAACAAACAACAAGAAAAGTCATTATCGGGACTGTAGTCCTCACGACCTCTCTCCCCCCCCCTTCTCTTCATTCCCCTCCTGACCCCCTCCCCCGCCTCTTTCTTTCCCGATTTTTATTTTACTGCTGGATTATTATTCTTGTACAGACTGTAAAATGTATTATTTTGTACAACTTTATTGAAAAAAGAATAACTTGTAGAAGATCTTTGTGCCTTGATTATGGCTGTACCCGTGCAATGAGCTAAGATGTAAGTATGTTTGATTGCGCTGTACAGCTTTGTCAACCCCTATCGGCAGCATTCGCTCAAGGTAGGGAAAATTTATCTGTAGTTTAGGGGATTTTTTTTTGTTTGTTTTTTGTTTTCGTTTTTTGTTTCATTTCTGGTTTATAAAAGGAGGAGGAAAAATACTGTTTAGTTAAAAAAAGTACAAATTGTGCAAACTTAAACCACTTTAAAAAGTGAGGTCTACAACAAGTGACCAGATGTTGCAGCATCCTGCTTTTTAATTTTTAGCTTTAACTCATTTAAATCTCTATCCAAATGCAAAACATGGCTTGTTTCTACATAAACCAAATTTTGCTACAAATTATAAATGTTAGTCTTTTGTCATTCATAGTTTTGTTTTTGGTTTTTTTGCAAAAAAAAAAAAGGATAAATACAGAACAAAAAGCAAATAAATACACAGGTGTTGGCACAGGACTGGTAGCCAGATCTGTTTTGGGTCAGATACCTTCCCCACCCACCCTCTGCTATTTCTATAGGGGCATAAGACCCCCCCCCCCAATAATGACAAAGTGTGCATCATCCCTGGATTTGGCCACTGAATTTCAGTTTCAAGCGACATTTTATTTCTCTTTTAATAAAGAGATATGTTAGACCTTTTTTTTCTTTTGTTTTATATTAACTATATATAAGTAGCTTAAAAGTGAAGACGTGTGGATTTTTTTCTTAAACTTGAATAATTTATGCAAATTATATGCTTAGAACAACATGTGGTACAGTAAAAAAGGAAAAAAAACAGCAAAAATCACTGTAGCAATAAGAAAGCATGTAATTTACTAACTACTACACTGCTTTATATTTTATACTTAGGTGTTGTGTCTCTGTGAGCGTGTTAACTTCTTCATGTCTCGAAACCTACATGTACAAATTTGTACAAAGTCCTAAAATTACAGCTGTAATAACACATTTAGAACAGTGTTAGCCTATATCACTCAAGCCACCTCTTTGCTCCGCCCTGAAAAACAAAACAAAACTCTGGATCTTAATACAGTGGGACTTTCTTTTCCATGTTAAAAACTTAAGGACTCAATAGCATTAAAAGGGGGAAAGCGGGCAGGTAGTTTTGCGACTAAATCTCTACTAAGAAAATTAATTTTCCTGTCTGCTTTTCCAGGATGTGCCAAAAAACGGAATTGGGTGGCGGGACATCTCTCTCTCTCTCTCTCTCTCTCTCTCTCTCTCTCACTCACACACACACACACACACACACACACACACACACTACTAGAACAGGAACAATTGGATAGCTTTTTGGAAAACACAAGCATCTCAGCAGTGTCATCTGTTTGATAGCAAGGGATCAGCACATACAGCCGAGGCCTGGTTTCTGTTCCTGTAGAGCCCAAGGTCAATGAAAGACAAGCCATGAGAAATATTAAAGACCAGCTTCCTGTCTCCAGTGTGGGACTTCAGCAAACCCGGACTGTGTGTGCAGTTCCCTCCCATTCTCCCTTAGGTTTCAACCTGTGCCTATGGTTAAACTGATTCAGATCGCTAAACAAAGCTATTTTAAGATAAGTTTTAAGAACTTTAAAAGGGTGGGGGGAGCATTTGGAATCAGTGGAGAAGCCTGACCCAGAAAATGTTGCCGATGTAAGACTTCAGCCCTAGTGCCTGTTGTTGGGATTTCAGGAGGGACAAGCTCAAGGAACACACACAACACGCCACACACAAGAGGGTATAAAATGTGAGCCTTAAATTTTTGTCAAAAAAAAGCCAAGATCGTTTAGTTTTTGTGCCAAATCTGGAAGAGGATGATGATGCAATAACCAAATTAAGAATCATAAACTCCAGTTTTGTCTGCAAGGAATGTAACGTGTGATCTGAGAAACAAAAAATATCACCGCCTATAATAAGGACGCCTTTCTTTGGTGAAGAGAATAAGCAAGCGTATGTAACAAAAGTGAGTGTGTGTGGTTGTATGTATGAAGTGCGGGTGTGTATACGCAACACACGTGCACCCAGGTTTTTTTTTTTCCTTTTAAAAAAAAATCCTATAAAGCTTTATACGAACGGAAATGTTTGAAATGCCTTTTTTTTTTAATTGGGAGGCCACACATTGAAGCCAGTTTGGACTGCGCCTGGATAAGAGGGCGTGTCTCGTCTCAGTATTGCCTTTGTCTGTCTTGTCTTCTTGATCATGCGATTTGGTGGCGTGGTAAATGCAGCTTTTACTTTTAACAGCTTTTTCCTCTCTTGTTTTTTAAATTTTAATATTGACCCCCCCACACACACACATACCCAATGAAAAAAAGTTCGATGCTTGCTATTCAGTTCTCTGCTTTCTTCTGCCACCGATTTAGTTGCCGTAATTTCATAGTTAATTCGAACCATTCCAAGTCTAAATGCTTGTTTTTTTCTTGGGACTTTATTTTTTTTAATTTGTTTATTTACCTGAGTTTCCCATTCAGATAATTGTCCGGATTGAGAATTCTGAACTTGCGCCTGTTGCCCATTTCCAGGAACTTTTCATCTTAACAGCCAAGGACTCCCCACCCCACTCCCTTTATCTGCTGACATGTACTGTACCCACAAATGTAAACAGCACTGCTACTACCAATAAAACAAATTCCAGTATTTTAGGGAGCATATTTGCATCATCGCTGTTGTTAAAGATGTGTCACTATTACCTGTCTTGACACCGGTTTCAAAGTCTGACAACCCTGGTTTAGGATGGCCCAAGCTAAATTTTAAAATATCACGTTCAGTTGTTCCTTTGGAAAAGGTTTCCAAGAGCTGGGGAGAGGTCGGTTTGATGAGCTTTGCATCCCTGTGGATTTTCTTTTCTTTTTTTAAGTTATTGGTCGAAGATATTTTTTTGGCAAGTGTGTCACTGCAAACCATTTTGACTGGAAGCATAACTCTTGACATGCTAGTAACAGCCAGATCACTTTAAATAGTTTGAACAAAGAACTGTAGAGGTGTGTCAAGATGGGGTAGCCGTGTCAGTCTGTTTGTAGCAGTAGAAAAGAGGCAAGAGGCCAGTAGCACCTTAAAGACTTAACAAAATTTGTGGCAGGGGGAGGAGCTTTCGTGAGTTACTGCTCATTTCTTCACATACCTCCTTCCTCCATTCTGCTATAGAGATGTGGTTTTCAAAACCAGTCTTTCTGCAGAGAAAGTAATATTTAAACCCAAATGTATTTTGATTTATTTATTTTTAAATGAGTCTTAGGGCAAAGTGTGCATCCAAGAATAGGTGATGTGTTGTTGTCTCACAACTGGCCTTTGTATTCTTTTAATGGGGAAATTCTGCAAACTAAAGAGCACTTGGGCCTGATGGTATTAATTTGAAGTGGAGTTAGAACAGGTCAGTCTGTGAATGGAAACATTGCACATTTTAATCACTTTATTTGTGCACTGTTCCAAGGGGGAGATTCTTTCAGTGCATTTCTGAGCAGAGCTGGATCCTGTCCATTAACCTCAATGGACTTAGAAGGGTGTAACTGTTTAGGAGTGGGTTGACAACCTCCAGGTGGGGGCTGGAGATCCCCCAGAGTTACAACTGATCTCCAGACTGCAGGAATCCGTCTCCCTGCTGTTGTGGAGGCTGGAATCTGTGGCACTATACACCTCTCCAGGAATTTGCCAAGTGGGAGATGACAACCCTGGTTTAGGATGGCCCTGTTGGGAGTACAATCCCCTGCAGTTATCCCAGCTGAAGCCCAATTAAATCAGTGGAGTTCGACTCAAGTAGCTCTGAAGAGGATCACTCTGCTAATCAGTTTTCAGGGCTGTAACACTTGATTTCTTTTTAAGACACATTGTCCGGTGCTTTGTAGATTTGGGAAGTAGATTTCCTTGGCATCATGGGAACCCCTTCTGCATGGTCCGGTGCCACACAATTCCAGAAACCCTTGATCACTGTCACTGCATGGTACACACATGAGATGGCCCACAGTTCCTTGGTTTTGTTCACTAGCAGAATATTGGGTGATGCAGAAGCAGGCCCCGTACCCCAAAGGTCATGTAAGAATCTGGCCTCATCTTGTGGGAAACGCTACCACAGTCACACACCCTACATCATGATTCTCATTTTCAGGCTGTGTGTGTGAGTGTGAGTGTGTGTGTGTGTGAAGTCTCAGCCGACTTACAGTGACTCCCAGCAAGTGAGAAGCTGAGGTGGTTTCTACGTTCATTTGTTTAAAACCTTTACTAGCTGCCTTTCTTCCATTACGGTGCTCAGGGCAGCTTACAACTTAAATAAAGCACACATAAAATAAAATGCATTAAAAACATAAAAACCAAGATTTAACTATTTTTATTTATTTAAAATATTATGAAGGTAACGTAACATGCTTTGAACATCGGGGAAATCACTATTTTCTTAAAAAAAACTTGCCTCTTTTTTATTTAATGATCATTTAAAATAAGCCAACTGATAAATTACATGAATGATTGCCTTAAAATCATATTGCAAAATTGCATATAAACAAGTTAATCAAATAAGTGCAATTATAATAGTAATGCCATAGAAACATCCTTTGGACAACAAATTCATTCATGTGTATGATCCAATACAGTGTTCCCCAAATGGCTGTGGGAATGCTTGAAAAAAGTGACTCTCGAGAGAAGTGCGATGGCTCCAGATGGCATCAAGAAAACTTAAGATCAGATTTGAACTGAAAGAGGGAATCTTAAGGTGAGCTTTTCCTTATGAAACTGGGTCAGCTCATGCAGTAGCACTGCCTAATGCACACTGTTTGAAATTTGGAGATAGACTGCTCAGGCTACGGCCACATCCAGCCTCAGATGGTTCTGTGGTGCTTAGAGAAGTACCATGGATAGTTAAAGTTTCTGTTATGTTTTCTTTGTCACCCTTTGCATGTACACTTTAGATCATTTGGTGGTTTGTCCATGTGTTTCCGATATAGGTGCAGGGTCATTTCTCAGGCACTCTTGAGCTCACTGTGTACAACATATACTAACAGTGATCTCAAGGTTTGATGATGTTCAGTTGCACAGTCGCGTCCGGCTCTTCGCAGCTCCATGGACCACATCATGCCAGGCGCTCCTGTCCTCCATTGTCTGGAGTTTGCTCAACTTCATGTTCATTGCATTGATAACACTGGCTAACCATCTCATCCTTTGCTGTCCCCTTCTTCTTTGACCTTCAACCTTTCCCAGCATCAGGGTCTTCTCCAGTGAGTGTTCCCTTCTCATTTGGTGGCCAAAGTATTTGAGCTTCAGCTTCAGGATCTGGCCTTCCAGGGAACAGTCAGGGTTGATTTCTTTGAGGATTGACTGATTAGATCTCCTGGCAGTCCAAAGGACTCTCAAGAGTCTTCTCCAGCACCATAATTCAAAAGCATCTGTTCCTTGGCGCTCGGCCTTCCTTATGGTCCAGTTCTCACAGCCATACATTACTACTGGGAATACCATCGCTTTGAACATACAGACTTTTGTTGGCAGGGTGATGTCTCTACTTTTTATTATGCTGTCTAGGTTTGCAGCATAAACAAGCCATTAATCAGAGGCTCATGTACCATGTGGTTTGGGTCACCTGTGCTGGAAGCAAAAGCGTGAATGCTAATATTGGGTGGTTTCCTAGTCTGGTCTTTATTCTGCACAAGGACTCCTTGCATACCTTGTGCAGATGCACCTGTGCAGTTCGCATGTGAGAGAGAGAGAGCTAACAATGCTTTGGTTGTGTGACGGGTCTACTAAACATACATGGTGATAGTTGACTGGAGTAGACTTCAGGTATCTCAACTACAACAAAAATTGACCGTCTCCACCTTGATTCGAGGAATTAGTATTCTAGCTCACTTCAATAAGTTAATACTTGGGATATGACCAGGTACATATAGCTGGCATTTTATCTTGACTAATCTGCTGGTACGCCTCCAGTCTATTTGATGCAGGTAACATTATTGCTGCTATGAAATGTAAGAAAAATCCTCATGGATTGTCATAGGGATGCTAATGTTGAACATGGGAATTCTCCCACTGACTCAGAACTGCACGCTTAGGCTGCAGTCCTCTGACCCTGCAATCTTAAGAGAATCCTGGGAATCCATTGGTTTAGAAGGGTGCTTAAGTTTGCACCGTGTTAAGTGTGCATGCTAAGAAATATATCTTACAGGACTTTTATGTCAACATTTTCAGCATAGAGCTTTCAGGCTGTGATCCAAAGGAGGGATGTAGGCACGTGTATCCCTTTTGTTTCTTGATTTGACTCCTAACTGCAAATGTTTGTATCAAACTGTCTACCCACAGTAGCGGTGCAAAGCCACATCTGCAGGCTGTTTGGGTGCTGCAGACCTTAGCCTAACCTGATCAATAAAAATTTTAAAGGTATGCCACACATGGAACCCTTCAGTGTTCAGGGTGAAAAAAACTGATTCTATTCCAATTACAGTCCACAAACTTGCTGCTTCTTTTATTCCTTTGTTTTGCGTCATGCAGTGCTGCTGCTGCTGCTGCTCCAGACAACTGCTATGCGACAACGGATTTCCTAGGTAAGTATTCCATTTCCCCCAATGCTTCGTCAGGTTGCTTTCTTATACATGGAGCCGATGCTCTAAGCCTCCTACTCAGAGTTAATCTTGTGTTTCCCTTTGGCATTCAGTCCCATTTCCATTTGTATGGGAATGGGCCTGAATATATGGAGAAATGTAAACACCTGATGTCTTCCTAGACTCATTTGTGGTTTATTAGATGGGAAAACATGAATCATGACCAGGTCTGAAGCTCATTTCTTTCTGAAGAAGTGAGCGGTGACTCACAAAAGCTCATTACCCTGCCACAAATTTTGTTAGTGGTGCGACTGAACTGCTCTTTTCAACTGCTGTAGACAAACATGGCTACCCATCTTGATCTCATCTGTTTGTTTTTTATAAACTTGAGTTATAGATATTGTAGTTGAAAAATTTCTACCCTACCTTCCCTAAACAAGGTTGCCAGCCGGTATAAAAACATATCAGTAAGAATAATATAATTCACAGCAATGAATATTCAAATGGCACATAAAAGAACTCTGCTGGGCTTTCTGATGGCACCTGGTATTTTTGGCCACTGTGTGACAGTGTTGGACTGGATGGGCCATTGGCCTGATCCAACGTTGGCTTCTCTAATGTTCTTATGAATTAGTTAAAACTAATCTTATATGTTAAATATGTGTCTAAAAGACATGTATTGCTTCCCAAAAAGTACTGCAGGTCTGTATTCTGCCAAATTTTTGGCAAACAGATTTCACAGCATAGAGACCACAAGGAAGTTCCTAAAACTTTCTAGCTAAGCTTAAAGGAACTTTGCATAACTTGATGCTTCATATTAGCGTATTGACAATCCACTTTGCTGCAGCCATGAAATTAAAAGATGCCTGCTCCTTCGGAGGAAAGCAATGGCAAACCTAGACAGCATAATAAAAAGTAGAGACATCACCCTGCCCACAAAAGTCCATATGGTCAAAGCAGTGGTATTCCCAGTAGTAATATATGGCTATGAGAGTTGGACTATAAGGAAGGCCGAGTGCCAAAGAACAGATGCTTTTGAATTATGATGCTGGAGAAGACTCTTGAGAGTCCCTTGGACTGCCAGGAGATCTAATCAGTCAATCCTAAAAGAAATCAACCCTGACTGTTCCCTGGAAAGCCAGATACTGAAGCTGAAGCTCAAATACTTTGGCCACCAAATGAGAAGGGAGCACTCACTGGAGAAGACCCTGATGCTGGGAAAGACTGAAGGTCAAAGAAGAAGGGGACGGCAAAGGATGAGATGGTTAGACAGTGTTATCGATGCAATGAACATGAAGTTGAACAAACTCCAGAGGACAGCGGAGAACAAGAGGGCCTGGTATGATGTGGTCCATGGGTTCGCAAAGAGTCAGACTCGACACTGTGACTGAACAACAACAAATCTACTTTGACCAGTCTACCTTAATCTGAAGAAGTGTGTGTGTACATGAAAGTTTATAAAACTTTGTTGGTCTTAAAAGTGCCATTGGACTCAGACTTTTTTCCACTTTAACCAGTGTTTCCCTGCTAGGTGGGGCCTTCAACTTTTATGGTGTTAAACTAAGGATGGGATAACTGGAAAGAAACGGAACAGAATTTGACTCCAGTGGCACCTTTAAGACCCAACAAAATTTTATTCACGGTATAAGCTTTCGTGTGCATAAAAATTGGTCTTAAAGGTGCCACTGGACTCAGACTTTGTTCTGCTGCTTCAGACCAACTGGAAAGAAATGGGTAACTGTTTAGCAAGCTGACATGCCCGTGGGGTTATTGTAGGTTTCCAGACACCCCAAACGGCTGATCCTTTCTTTTCAAAAAAAAAAAATCCCCAAGCAAATAGACAGGTGGGTCCACCTCCAGCTAAATTCCATCTGGCTCAGGAGCACATAAAAGAGAGAAGCCTTGGCAACTGTAGTCCATTCAACCTCCAGCCAAATGGTGTTTATTCTTGTAGGTGATGGATGGTGTGGGTGGGTCTGTCCCCATCAGGTAACAAGAGACTGAAGTCCCAGTTGTGTTGAATTTGGCTTGGGACATCACAAGTTATGCATATCTGACGAGAGACTCTTATAGGAAAATTGGTTTTACTCTGTAGTGCTGAGGAGTGGAAGCCCAGTAGACCAGCCTAGACTGATCTTGTCGGAGCCCGGAAACTACGTAGGGTTGGCCGTGGGCAGTACTGGGATGGGAGACCACCAAAGAAGCATGGGGTTGCGATGCAGAGCCAGGCAATGGCAAACCACTTTTGCTCCTCTTGCCTTGAAAATCCAATGGCCATGGGGTCTCCATGGATCAGTTGTGACTATTTTCGAGACATTTCAGAAGGTTGCTATGCTGAGGCGGTTTGTCATTGCCTTGCCTCTGCATAGCAACCCTAGACTTCCTAGGTGGTCTCCCATTCAAGCACCAACCAGAGCTGACCCTGCTTTGCTTCCAGGATCCAATGAGGGTGGCCTAGCCAGGTTAGAGCTGGTTGCAGCTTGCCAGCATGCAGCCAGTTTGGTGTAGTGGTTAGGAGAGCGGATTCTGATCCAGGAGAACAGGGTTTGATTCCCCACTCCTCCCCATGCAGCCAGATGGGTGACCTTGGGGCAGCCCCAATTCTTTCAGAGCTGTTCTCTCAAGAGCAGTTCTCTCAGAGCTCTCTCAGCCCCACCTACCTCACAGGGTATCTGTTGTGGGGAGAAGAAGGGAAAGGAGATTGTAAGCTGCTCTGAGACTCCTAGTGAAGGGTGGGGTATAAATCCAATCTCCTCTTATTATTATTAGTGCAGAGGAAAGGTCCTGGTGAAGGAATGAGAGGTTGGCACCTTTCGAAATTAAATCGTAAAATGAACGTTTAAAAAAAAAAAAAACACTAGTGGATTAGAAAATTGGCCGGTTTCTTCCATCCAGGCTCTTGTGAAAGTTTGCAATAGAGTATATTCTCAGTTGCAAAATGTTGCCTGCTATTTGCTCCTTAACTTTGGGCAGTTCATTGGTGGCCAGTGATCAGGAAGGTGAAGGTGCCCAACCTTTGACTAAGAGCCGTTACCAAATGTGCACTTGCTGAGCTAACACACATGTGCAGGAGTAGAAAGGGATTTGCCGAGGAGAACCGAGGGTGGGACAGAAGGGCTGTTTGATCCTTCCCTGTTGACTACTGGCCCCTGCCGATACTCTCTCCTGCTATTTCTCACTCAACGGGAGGTTTTTTAAAATAGCGGAGCGTGGAATTCGATTGCAAGGGGAGTTAGCAGGTGGTGAAGAGTTTAAACACCTTCTGCCTGCTAATTTATCCCCTGAAAGTGCTCCTTTGCGTTTTCTTGTGGAGGAAAGCACACATCCGAGTATCTCCTTTTTTTGTTACGATGCATTTCCCCAACAAGCACCTTCCTACAGTCTAGTTCAAATACTGTCATTCCACCCCCCCCATTTTCTTTTCTTATATCTATCATTTCCCAGCTATGCTTAATTACTTTGGGTGCTACTGAAATCTAATGAGTAACAAAGTAAAATCTGTTAACTGGTCCACAGTTTTACCTGCAAGTGGTTTTCCATCCATCCAACGGCTTTCATTCCTCTTCCCTGAACAGCTAGAACTCTTCTCAGCCTTTCCCACCATGGCTTTGGATCAGTTTTGGTTCCCCACTGGTACCTTTAAGACCAACAAAGTTTCATTCTGAATATAAGCTGCCGTGTGTATGCGCGCTTCTTCAAATACAGTTTTGCATAGTTTGCAGAAAGCCAGGAGGGTGAGAACCCTCCTGACCTGCACAGGAAGCCCATTCCATAAGATGGGGGCCACCGCAGAGAAGGCCATGTGTACAGGCAGTTCTTGATTTTGCCTCTCAACAGAATGTGGACAGAGAACTGCCAGAAGTACAAGATGGGTTTCGATGAGGTAGAGGAATTGGAGATTAAATTGCCAACATTCGCTGGATTATGGAGAAAGCAAGAGAGTACCAGAAAAACATCTACTTCTGCTTCACTGACTATGCTAAAGCCTTTGATTGTGTGGATCACAACAAACTATGGCAGGTCCTTAAAGAGATGGGAGTACCAGACCACCTCACATGTCTCTTGAGAAACCTGTATAAGGGTCAAGAAGCTACAGTTAGAACCGGATATGGAACAACTCATTGGTTTAGCATAGGAAAAGGATGTATATTGTTACCTTGCTTATTTAATTTATATGCAGAGTACATCATGCAAAATGCTGGCCTGGATGAATCATGAGCTGGAATTAAGATTGCTGGGGAAAAGATCAAAAAGCTCAGATATGCAGAGGATGCCACTCTAATGGCAGAAAGTAAAGAGGACTTAAAGAGCCTCTTGATGAAAGTGAAAGAGGAGAGTGCAAAAGGTGGCTTGAAACTCAACATCAAAAAAACTAAGATCATGGCATCCGGCTCCATCACTCCTTGGCAAATAGAAGGGGAAGTTGTGAAAGTAGTGACAGACTTCATGTTCCTGGGATCCAAGATCACTGCAGATGGTGACTGCAGCCATGAAATTAAAAGACACCTGCTCCTTGGGAGGAAAGCGATGGGAAACCTAGACAGCATAATAAAAAGCAGAGACATCACCCTGCCAACAAAAGTCCGCATGGTCAAAGCAATGGTATTCCCAGTAGCAATGTATGGCTGCAAGAGTTGGACTATAAGGAAGGCTAAGCACCAAAGAATAGATGCTTTTGAATTATGGTGCTGGAGAAGACTCTTGAGAGTCCCTTGGACTGCCAGGAGATCTAATCAGTCAATCTTAAAAGAAATCAATCCTGACTGTTCCCTGGAAGGCCAGATAATGAAGCTGAAGCTCAAATACTTTGGTCACCAGATGAGAAAGGAGCACTCCTGATAAAAAGGAACACAGGCTGTGGCAAATAAAATGCAAGTCTGTGATCAGGCAAGCAAAAAGGGAATATGAGAAGCACATTGCAAAAAGCATAAAGGCCAACAATAAAACTTTCTTCAAATACATTAGAAGTAGGAAACCAGCCAGGGAGGCAATGGGGCCCTTGGATGGCCAAGGGGTAAAAGGACTACTGAAGGATGACAGGGAGATGGCTGAGAAGCTGAATGCAATTTTTGCCTCTGTCTTCACTGTGGAAGAGGAGAAGTGCTTGCCCACTCCAGAACCACTGATTTCGGGAGGGAATTTGAAAGACCTGAATCAGATTACGGTGACAAGAGAGGAAGTCCTATGACTGATGGACAATTTAAAAACTAATAAATCACCAGGCCCGGATGGCATTCATCCGAGAGTTCTGAAAGAACTCAAATGTGAACTAGTGGATCTCCTGACAAAAATATGTAATCTTTCTTTAAAATCTGCCTCCATTCCTGAGGACTGGAAGGTAGCTTATGTCACTCCCGTCTTTAAAAAGGGCTCCAGGGGAGATCTGGGAAATTACAGGCCAGTCAGTCTGACGTCGATACCGGGTAAGTTGGTGGAAACTGTTATTAAGGAAAGAATTAGTAGGCTACTGAGGCAGACTCAGCATGGGTTCTGTAAGGGAAGATCTTGTCTCACTAACCTGTTAGTGTTTTTTGAGGGAGTGAACAAACATGTGGACAAGGGGGACCCAACAGATGTTGTTTTCCTTGACTTCCAGAAAGCTTTTGATACAGTTCCTCATCAAAGGCTCCTAAGTAAGCTCAATAGTAATGGGATAAAAGGGCAAGTCCTCTTGTGGATCAAAAACTGGCTTATAAATAGGAAACAGAGTGAGTATAAATAGGAAACTTTCTCAGTGGAGGGTGGTAAGCAGTGGGCTACCACAGGGATCAGAACTTGGTCCGATGCTTTTTAACTTGTTTATTAATGATTTGGAATTGGGAGTAAGCAGTGAAGTGGCTAAATTTGCAGATGACACGAAGTTGTTCAGGGTGGTGAAAACCAGGGAGATTGTGAGGCACTCCAAAGGGATCTGTCAAGGATGGGTGAGTGGGCGTCAACATGGCAAATGGGGTTTAATGTGGCCAAGTGCTAAGTGATGCACATTGGAGCCAAAAATCCTAAATATAAATACACATTGATGGGGTCTGAACTGGCAGAGACTGACCAAGAGAGAAATCTTGGAGTCGTAGTAGATAACTCAATGAAAATGTCTAGACAGTGTGTAACTGCAATAAAGAAGGCCAATGCTATGCTGGGGATTATTAGGAAGGGAATTGAAAACAAATCAGCCAGTATCATCATGCCCCTGTATAAATCACTGGTACAACCTCATTTGGAATACTGTACAGTTCTGTTCGCCACACCTCAAAAAGGATATTATAGCATTGGAAAAAGTGCAGAGAAGGGCAACTAGAATGATCAAAGGGTTGGAACACTTTCCCTATGAAGAAAGGTTAAAACGCTTGGGGCTCTTTAGCTTGGAGAAACAACGGCTGAGGGTGGCATGATTGAGGTTTATAAGATTATGCATGGGATAGAGCAGGTTAAGAAAGAAGTACTTTTCTCCCTTTCTCACAATACAAAAACTCGTGGACACGCAATGAAATCGCTGAGCGGTCGGGTTAGAACAGATAAAAGGAAGTCCTTCTTCACCCAAAGAGTGATTAATACATGGAATTCACTGCCACGGGAGGTGGCAGCGGCTACAAACATGGACAGCTTCAAGCGGGAATTAAACATATGGAGCAGAAGTCCATCAGTGGCTATTAGCCACAAGGTATAGATAGGAACTCTCAGTCTGGGGCAGGTGATGCACTCTAGTCCTGGTGCTGGGGGGGGGCAGCAGTGGGAGGGCTTCTAGTGTCCTGGCCCCACTGGTGGACCTCCTGATGGCACCTGGTGTATTTTAGCCACTGTGTGACAAGAGTGTTGGACTAAATGGTTCATTGGCCTGATTCAACACTGGCTTCTCTATGTTCTTATGTTCACTCAATGGAGAAGACCCTGATTCTGGGAAAGACTGAAGGTCAAAGAAGAAGGGGACGGCAAAGGATGAGATGGTTAGACACTGTCACCGATGCAACAAACATGAAATTGAGCAAACTTCAAAGGACGGCAAGAAGACAGGAGGACCTGGAGTGATCTGGTCCATGGGGTCGCAAAGAGCTGGACTCCGACTGTGCGACTGAACAACAAAAATTTGCAAAAACCTTGCTCAGATAAGCAGAAGCTGTTGTGGTATCTTCTGCCCAAATAAACACCGTGTTTTAAATCCTAACAAATCTTGGCAATCCATCTTGGACGCATAATCGCTGGAGCATGCAAGTGAAATGCTTCCAGCATCCGGGTGTAAATTTTTTCAGCAGTAATGAGTGGGGTGAACATCCTGAGCTTGTAAAATCTACAGCCGATTGTCTTCAGTGAAATATTTGTCAATTTGTGAAGGCCACAGGGTGCCAGTCTGATTTTTGCAATGGTTATAGATTTTGTAGGCAAAAGTACTATGCTTAATCCTTCAGGAACTGGGACTGTTGAGTTTTGCTGGGATGATTTGGTCTGGAGAGCCTTTAAACTCAGGCTCCTGCCCTGCCAAAAAAGACACCCGTGACCTTGAGCAGTAGATAAGTGCAATGTGGTTTTATAAACGTATTTTATGTTCTCGTTATCCTTGTACATTTGTATTCCTATCTCTCCCTTGGCAACCTTTGGGCTCCAGTGGTCAATAAAAGAATGCTGCTCCTTCTCAAACCCAGAAACGATCACGATTTATTCAAGTGAATCCTCGTTTATAACCATTTTCATGGGGCTTTAATACCAAGTTTGCAGTCCAATACTAACATTTCTAGCATTCCCACTCCTCCAATAACACATGGCTATGCAGCTATACACTGTTTGCCACAGCACAAAGCTGGCAAATATCTGTATCATTCACAACTGGGTTTTGCTGAGTGGCTGAGCTTGATCCAGTTACAAATGATTGCTAAAATGCCACAATAGTGCCATATCTAACACTGTGAAGTGCAGCCATAGCATGAACACTGACTTGTTTGATGTTTGGGGAAGCTAACTAGGGTTGGCCGTAGAATCATAGAGTTGGAAAGGACCTCCAGGGTCATCAACCCCCTGCACAATGCAGGAAATTCGCAAATACCCCTCACCAGTGTTCCCTCTAAGCTGAGTTAGTGTGAGCTAGCTCACAGTTTTTTAGCCTCTGGCTCACACATTTTTGTCCTAGCTCTGGAAGGATGGCTCCAGAGCAAACTAATTTATGCTGTAGCCAAATTGCTCGCTCACAGCTTTAATGCCGGTAGGTCACAAAGTAGAATTTTTGATCATAGGACTCCACAGCTGAGAGGGAGCATTGCCCCCCAACCCCAGTGACCCCCTGCTCTATGCCCAGAAGAGGGGGAACCCCTCCAGGATTCCTGGTCAAACTGGCCCTGGCTAGTCCTTGGATGGGAGACCTCGAAGGCATATCAGGGGCGTGATGCGGAGGCAGACAATCGCAAACCATCTCGCAATGCTCCCTATAATCTCTGGAGTCTTGTGAGCAAAAATTCTACTTTGCGAGTGAGCGATTTGTCTACTGCATAAATTAGTTTGCTCTGGAGCCACCCTTCCAGAGCAGAGACAAAGCTGTATGAGCTGGAGCCTTAAAAACTGTGAGCTAGCTCACACTAACTCAGCTTAGAGAGAACACTGCCTCTGAGTCTTCTTGCCTTGAAAACCTTACAGGGTTCACCATAAGTCACTTTCCACCACCACCATAGGAAGGGGATGGTGTTAGGGGCACAGTGATGAATGGAGCTGGCTGTGAGATCAAAGTATAAAAACAGTGTGCCTAAAGCACTCTACCCATGCCTTGGAGGCATATGTTATTGTTTCCCAGTATACTGATGCCTTATAAGGTCGCAGACCTCCAGGTGGGGCCCGGAGATCTCCCAGAATTACAGCTGGTCTCCTTCAGGCGGGTAGCTGTGTTGGTCTGAAGCAACAGAGCAAAGTTTGAATCCAGAGGCACCTTTAAGACCCACAAAGTTAATTCAGGTTACAAAGATCAGTTCCCCAGCTCTGAGGGTGGAGGCTACCCTGCCAAAGTCCCTCTTCCTCCCAAACTAGCTCCCTTCCAAATCTCCAGGAATTTCCCCACCTGGATTTGGCAACCCTAGCATTTAAATGTCTAATTCCATATGTGCTTAATATATGCAGGAGGCAGCTAGAAGGGCAAAAGGTGCCAAGAGAATCTGTAATATACATTCCTGCCTGGTTAATAACTGGGGGGGGGGGGGGCCAAACACCGTAACAGTCTGTTGCAGCCAAAATAAGCAGAGAGCTATTCCAGCAGCTTGAAAACGGACAATTATATCACAGCATAATGGAATTGTCAGACCGTTACCACAGATTCCTGTCGGTAAGTCTAATACGACGATCCAAAGCGGGTAAACAGAAGAAGATTTTATTCCGGCATGAGCTTTCATGGAGTAAAATCCGCTCCTTCGGATGCCGTGAGTGAATCTTAACTTTGCCTTCGTTTTGCTTAGAATATTGGGGAGGGGCAGCCACAGCAGGGTCGAGAGGCTAGTAAACGCAGGATGCAGACAGTGGGACACAGGTCCGTAGAAATTTCAAAGCTAAGTAAGAAACACACGGGTCTATCCCGGTTCACACGTTCTGCAGTATTTGGCGCTGGAGAATTTGCACAGCGAAGCCCCCCTCCCCCATCTGATTCCAGCCGCCTGTACCCATTTAAAGGGAGGACAGCCAACCTCCAGGTGGGTCAGTGGAGAGCTCGTGGTTACAACTGATCTCCAGGCAAAAGGGATTGATTCACTTTGGAAGGTGGACTCTGTGGCATCGTTGATGTCCCTCCCCTCCTCAGGCTCCACCCCTCTCCCCAAATCTCCAGGTATTGCTCAACACGCAGCTACAAACCAATGCTCCCTCTAAGCTGCAGTCTAGTGAGCAAAATCCTACTTTGTGAGCCACTGGCATTAAAGTTGTGAGCGAGCGATTGGGTTACTGCATCAATTAGTTTGCTCTGGAGGCTGGAGCCGTCCTTCCTGGGCTAAGACAAAAATGTGCGAGCCGGCGGCTAAAAAACTGAGCTAGCTCACACTAACTCAGCTTAGAGGGGACACTGCTAGCAAGCCAAATTAAAGTGGGCGGAGGACTTTCCTCTCCTCTGGAGCTGCCGCTCATCCACAAGCGACCGCGATCAATGATCCGCCTCGGTTATACGGCGGCGCCACCCGTTCCCAATCCGTTCCCCCATGCGCCTAATCAGGGCGGCACCAAAAGTCGCTTTGCTACCGGAGGTGTCTGTCACCCAGCCCGCCGCGGCGCTTCCACTCCCCTTTCCCTTTCGGCTCGGCCCCGCCCACTCCTCCCGCCATTACCCGGCATGCCCCGCGAGAGGGCGTCTGCGCAGCCGCGTCGCCTGGCCTGAGGGGGCGGGCGGGGAAGGCGGGGCGGGCGGCGGCCTCGGCGATGCGGGGCGGGGCTGGCGGAGCCCATGGAGGAGCCCGACTATTTCGGAAGCAGCGCGGCCGAGTGGGGGGACGAGACTGCCGCGGACGGAGGGGCGGTGAGAGACGCTCGACGGAAGCCGGGGGGTGGAGGGTCGCCATCGGTCGGGGGCGCTTGTCTCCTTTTCTCTCTTTCGTTCCCTTTTCGCCTCTGTCCCTCTCTCTGGGCCACATCCCCCCACCCCCGCCAAGGAGCTCAGGGGTAGCCTCGGAGGTTCTCTCCCTGCCTTCGGTATATGGCACAACAACCCTGTGAGGTAGGCTAGTGGCTGGCCCCACATCCCCTAGCGTAAGCACATAAGAGAAGCCGTGTTGGATCAGGCCAGTGGCCCATCCAGACCAGCACCCTGTGTCCCACAGTGGCCAAAACCCAGGTGCCATGGCTTTTTTCTTCCTGATTTTATCCTCACAACAGCCCTGTGAGGTAGGCTAGGCTGAGCGAGCGAGTCCAAAAGAACAACAAACACGGTGTGGAACAGTCCAGTGAATAATAGAATAATAAGAATAATGCTCTTTATATTCAATAAATATACAGAGAATAAATTTAGTAAGTCAGTAGGGGGTAGTGTGACATCTGGCACTCTCATATACTTCCCTTGTAACCCATCCCTCCCCCCCACAAGGAGGTTGGGGAGCTGAACTTTTCCCTACTGTGTCTCTCTCTATAAATTCTTTCATCTACTGATCTGCTTTTAGGTGGGTTTAATGTTGGTTTTAACTTAAGAATTTTTGTATACTATTTTGTTGTAAGCCGCCCTGTTTGTAGGGAATGGCGGCCTAGTAAATCCAATTTAATAAAGAAATAATAGCCACAACACAGTGAGCATACACACACCAACTGGTGTTACTTCTCACAAGCAAAGTCTCTTTACCTTTTCTTCTGTTGACAGAAGAAAGCAGTCAACATGCTGTATATAAGCAGTTTCAGTCAAGCTTCCTCAGGACTCTCTTGGGAACCATTTTGTCAAGCTGAAAAGAAAAGAGGCAGCTGTTTAACCCAATTTAGAGGTGTCTGTTCTGCTTTGTGTAATATTTGAAGAGTGTGGTTCCAGTCTATCTGCAGTCCTGAGGAAGTTCAACTGAAACCACTTATTTACAAACCAGAGGAGCGTGTCAATTGCTTCATTCTGTCAACAGAAGAAAAATTTAAGAAACTTTGCTTGTGAGAATTAACACCAATTGGGGGGGGGTATAGATAGATAGATGCTCATTATGCTGTGGCTATTGATTTACTGAATTTAATCTCTGTATATTGAATATAAAGACTATTATTGTTATTATTATATTATTTACTGGATTGCTTCATATGGTGCTTGTTGTACTTTTGGACTCCTTGTTCACCATGGTCCCTTCTGTTATAGAATAGGCTGAGAGGGTGGCTGGCTTGAGGTCCTTTAGCAAGTTCCATGGCTTTTTCCTCCTGATATGATCCTCGCAACAATATTCTGATGTAGGTGAGGTTGAGAGAGAGCAGCCCATGGATCACTCAGTTTGAACACATTAGCCACAAGGCTGCACTAGCTCTCATAAGCCCGGTGCACATAATAAAGTGAACTCACAAACATCTTGTATGTATGTGTGTGCACCTGTTTGTCAGAAAAAGCCAGCGTGTGTTCACTTTGCATTTGAAACTGGGAAACAGTTCCTGGATAAATATGGGGTTTGTATCGTGTGTCCAGATGTATGTACGTTGGATGCAACAAGATAATTATTCACTTCATATATGAAGGAAGAATTCATGTGCATGCTATGCATGGATTCTATGTGTGCTTACCATAATTTGTGTATCCCTTTTAAACTGGCAGATTAGTAACAAAGCATAAGTTACTGAAAAATTAATGCCTGAACCCGCCCCCTGCTGTTTTACTTTTACCTTGTTTTGAATTGTAAACAGCTTTGAAGGCTGTAGCATTACAGCTGTACATAAATGTGTAAAATAAATTAATAATAATAAAAGAAGCAGATGAGACAATAAACATATAACACATGAAGCATGATAAATATGTTGTGGTTAATGATGATGATGATAAAAGATGTTGTTAATCCTCTCCCCCGGAATAATTTCAGTAATTTCAGTTTATTTTTCATTCTCATTCAAGAAGGAAAGTCATTTCTGTCTATTGCAGTAAAAATAATTAGGAGTCTCTTGGTTGGGGTCTAGTTCCTGGACGTTTATGTGCGAATAAATGTTCAGATTTATTTAATCATCATAGTTTTCCTTCAGATGTATAAGGATTTCCCTTTCCAAGTCACAGCTCTTTTTCCCCACTACAGACTTGTGCAAAGGTAACCAAACAAGCGTTATGCATTGTAGACATGATCAGCACAACCATTGCCACAAATCATCAGTCAAGAGTGCTTTTTCTTAGCACAACTGGAAGTAACTCTGACCTAGCCAAAGTGTGAATGTGTGTGTATGGGGAGATATGGCCTTTTATGTCAAATGTGTTTTGTAATCCTGTTCATGCTTGCTCGGGAGTAAGGCCCATCGAATTTGTTGGAACGTGCTTCTGATTAAAATGTGCAGGAGGATGTAAATTGATACAGCTGTCCTGAAATTAGCAGAATTACAAGGCTACTTATTTGCAGAGAGAGAGAGGAATGTTTCCTCAGTTTAATGAAATTGCCAAATTTGTTAAATGTCAGAGTGAGATAGCCAGAATGAAAAAGCCCATTGGCATAGCTGGAAAAATACGTATTAATGTTATTGATAATTAACGTACTGATTTATAGCCAAACACTGTCAGTTATGAGTCCTTTGTTAAGAAGTGGTGTGCACCAGATCTCACGATAAGTAACCCTGTGCTGTTATTTTAGTGCACTGACATAAATCTGTGCATGGTTTGTGCTTGCATTCCTTTATGATTTCCCTTTATCATTTCTCTGTAAGCATCTCTAGAAAGCCCTTCAGTGTCCTAAACCTCTTTGCCTGCCATTCTCACATCTCACTTATTCCTCCCGTGTCATGATACCAGGATTTAAAAGATTGTATTTTCTTATTTTAAAAGCCATATTTGGTTCCACACTGAGCCACATTAAGCCCTAGAGCCATAAAAATGTCGATCTGTGTGCTATAAGAATTCCCCCCCCCCCAACTGATTGTTGTGTAAATACTGTCATATACTTTTAACAATGCATAAAGGAATCATCTTAATGTTTATGGACACTTACGAATCCAGAGGGGGTGGATTGGAAATAGCAGTTCGCAGAAGAGGAAATAACATATGGCTCCTGGACTTATGTCTGTGAATAATTATTAATTATTATTTGTGAATTTCCTGCACTGTGCAGGGGGTTGGACAAGATGACCCCGGAGGTCCCTTCCAACTCTACGATTCTATGACTTCATCCAGTGCCCTGAGGCTTTGCACTTCATACGTACACATCTTAGTGTGCCATGGCTTTTTCCCCAGATACTTGTCATAACCTAGATGTAGCTAGTGGGTGTTACATTGCCTGTCCCAGTATTTGATAAATACCTTGTTTTATTAAAAGTTCTTGAAACGCCAGGATGTGCGCATTGCTGTGGGGGAGCTGTGTGCAGGGCAGAAGAATAATTGTTTTGGCAAGGAATGGCTTTTTGTTTTGTTACCACAAAAACAAGCTGCTTTGTCCCATCTATATACAAGTTTTTATGCATGCCTGTAGTGAAAGAATGTGGTTTATTTCTTGCCTGAACTCTATTAGGGTGCCTGAAACCCACCCAAGGGAAAATCTGCTAACCTCACCTGAGTTAATATATTACTAAAGAAATCCTGTGTGATGGGAAAATGAACAGTTTGCCATTTTTGCACTTCTCTAAGCAGCAAGATGATGAATATGGCGAAGACGATGATGCCGAGGTCCAGCAGGAATGTTTGCACAAGTTTTCCACCCGAGATTACATAATGGAGCCTTCCATTTTTAATACTTTAAAAAGGTGAATGCAATGGATGGGGCGGATTAAGGGACTGGGATGTGTCACGTGGCTTTCTGGGCCTTTGATTCATTCAGGTTTGTCTCAGAGAAGGATGTCTGTGTCCTTTCATAGGTATTTCCAGGCAGGTGGCTCCCCGGAGAACGTCATCCAGCTCTTATCAGAAAACTACACTGCAGTAGCTCAGACAGTAAACTTGTTGGCTGAGTGGCTCATTCAAACAGGTATTGCCAAAAATTGTGTCTGTTGCTACTGCTTTTCTGCAACACAAAGTTAGTGCTGATGACTAGCCTGAAAGGTTAACAAGTGTGGGGGGGGATCTTAACTGTTGGGCAGCAGGGGCAGCTGTTCTAGGCCTCACACTTGGAGGGGGGCACAATCACCCGTGGCCCTCAACAGAGGGGGCAATTGGCTAGGTGGCAGCAGCTGCCCTTACCCATCCTGTCTGGGGGTTTGGATAGCTGGCTTTCAGTGGTGGCTATGGTTCCTATCCATCTCACATGGGGCTGGGGTTGCCGCTTCCTTGGACCCCAGTAATGAGTAGTAGGTGTGGCAGGGGGGCTCGGCTTGGGGTGGTAGTAATTCTGGAGGGAGGCCATCCTGTTTTTTTTCCCCTCAGGACTCCAGAATCATGAAAACTACTTTTGTTAACAAGCACCTTTTTAAAAAAGCATTATTAAATGAAATTCCCTTCCTTTTCAATCTTGTTTTTAAAGTTTTGACTACTTTTGGCAAAGTATGGACCGAACTGGCTGCGCTTTAATGGATGGTTTTAGTAGGTAGCTTACTTTTTAAGATGTAAATGTGAAATCACACAAGAGCCGTCGTGCAGAAATGATACTACTGTAAGATGAATGTGTTTTGATTGCAATTAAATATGGTGGGTGGCGTGAGTCGTTACCAGGGACTGTCCCAGAAAGTATTAAGCTGCTGCAGTGACCTCTTGTTACAGGTGTTGAACCAATTCAAGTCCAGGAGACTGTGGAAAACCATTTAAAAAGCTTGCTCATTAAACACTTTGACCCCCGAAAGGCAGACTCCATTTTCACAGAGGAAGGCGAGGTAAGACAGCAAACTTGCTGAAGCTGGCAAAGCAAAATAATCATAGCTGGCTTAAAATCCACTTCACTTAAAAGGCTTCTCTGAGGCAGATGAAAGATAACAATAATGTAAGCTTGTTTACTGTCTCTTTTCATTGGGATCTCATAATAGTGTGCCTCTGTCTGTAAACAAGTTGGAGACCCATGAAGAATTCTGCTGGGGAAGTTTGCAAATCCGATCCCCACAAAATCTTTCCCTCCAAGATTCTCTAAGTTATCAAGTACTTGAACAGGCTGATTTTCTTCCCCTTTCATCTTTTTCCCCCTTTAACTGACACTGAACTTCTGTCACTATTCTGTCCCCTCTGGAGTATAGTTAGTCCTCAGGCCATTTTTAAAAGGTGTTTTGGTGCCTCTACCTCAGAAAAACAGCCCCCACTCCTGGATACCCCAGATAGATTCCCCGTTGATTATAATGGCCCCATAGTCTGTAATGGAGCGGGCAAAAATAAGGATTTCTGAAAAAATCCGAATGCCATACCGGTATAGGAATCCAGTTTTTTCTGGGAATCTCAATTTTTTTTTAGTCCAATGTATCCAAATCCAAAAAGTCCTGAATTGTGTGTGTGCATGCACGCACCCCCTAGTTGCAGAGAAACAGAGAGCTTTTAAAAAACAGAGCTTTTAAAAAGCTGAATCTCTGCACATATAATCATGAATCAGGTCAGGACCCATGTCATGACTTGTGAATTTCATACGCTGTATTTTGGCCAGTAATGACACAGGTTTCTCAGATATTTTTTTTTTCACCGTCTGGGTTCAGATGTGCTTAGCATCAGAACTAGAGCTGTGCTGAGCCCCTTCCCTTTCTTTGAGGGGGAACGGAGTTTGAAACAGTTGCTGTGCATTATATCCACTAGAGCTGCCCAATACTTTCTTTTTTGCAACACACCAATAAACTGTATTTTTCCTTACATTTGAATAAAAGTGCAGTCCCATCACCTATCACGTGTGCATAGATCAGAAAGCCAGAGTGCCCCGTGACTTACTGATCTGGATATTCAAAAGGCATTCATATTTTGTTCATCTGTTTTCCAGCATGCATTGATGGGGCTTTGGAAACAGCAGCGTGTGAAGGGTCTGATAATTGATCCCAGATTTTGAGCTCAGGTCTCCTCCAGCAGAAAATGCTTTGTGCCTTTCACTGTGCTGTTTTACCTTTGGGGCAACTGTAAAGCTCTTCTAAAGACTCCCGCTGATTTACTTGTCCTTTCAATCTGTATGATTCTGTTCCATTCATTTTGGCAGACTCCAGCATGGCTTGAGCAAATGATCGCACATACGACATGGAGGGACCTCTTCTACAAATTGGCTGAAGCTCATCCAGATTGCCTCATGCTGAATTTTACTGTCAAGGTAATTAATACTAAGGTTCAATAAACGGAAGGAAGAAACTTGTTACATCCACTCAGTAGTGCAGTGGAGCCGTTGGTTGGATAAAATCTGCGAGCGAGAATATATGGGATCCATACAATGCTTCTTTGTGTGGAAATAGCAAATCGTATGTTTGAGATGTTACGGATTGGTGACAGTTTCTCGGGTACAAGAGTGCACACCTGTTCTATAAGTACCTCCCACTTTCGATAGTTATTCCGCTGTCTCTCAATGTGTATGTGTACCAGTGAACGTATGGTACTCAACCGACATTTTATATAGCTGCAGACTTCAGATGTCAGTGCTGTGAATGACGTAAGAATGGTAGTATTGGTTTGTGTGTCATGTTCTTAACCTAAATGTGTTTTACTTTGTGTCAGATTCCTTTCATTCAGCCCCTTCAACCCATTTTGGCTTCTGAAGGCACTCAGATGTATTTAAAGGTTTCAGACATCTTAAGGATAAAATGCTGTTCTCCCACAGTTAATGGGAAATGGTTTTCCCGAAACCTGTTTTGATACAGGACGTTTTTGTTTGCTTGCTTGCTTTCGTTTCTTGCACTTTACCCTTGGAAGTATGTGGATGCAGCCTTAAAGAAAAATCCATTTGTTTTCAGAAGCCAAGCAGGTCTGTTCTATTATTTTTAGTTATTTATAAAAGGTATGCCCCACCTTTCTGTCCTTCTCACGGTCATCAAGGCGGCTAACGGAATTAAAAGCATACATAATAAAAACACATAAAGCCAAAACGGAAACATGGTTCAAACAATTAAAACCAAGTTAAAATACATGTCAGGTAAAGGTAAAGGTTTCCCTTGCTCAAAAGCCAGTCGAATCCGACTCTAGGGATGCGGTGCTCATCTCCGTTTCCAAGCTGAAGAGCCAGCGCTGTCCAAAGACATTTCCATGGTCATGTGGCTGGCATGACTAGACGCCATACAGTACAGCAAAATACACATTACATAAAAACAATAATTAAAAACAGTGCAGGAAGGAGGGACCACTAAGGGAATGCCAGAAGAAACAAGTCTTCACCCACTGGTGAGTATCTCAGGGCAGAGAGTTCCAGCGTTTCTGTGTCCTGACTGTGAATTCCCTCGTCCAGTTTGCTACCCACAAAATCTCAGAAGGCGAGGACACCTAAAGCAGGATTTGGAAGATCTGTGGAGGTTGGTGTCAGACTCCTGGGCAAATTACTCTCAACCACACTCTCTTTGGCAGTGAAGGGCTTTATTGAGATATAAACGAGTTCCAGGCATTAACAGTTTTGTGTCAGTTGTAAAGCATAGATTTAGAAAGTTCAAACTGTAACCCCTCCTAAGGCCCACTCATACGTCATACAGCCAGGCTCCAGCGTCTCTACCCCCCTTCTCATGGGAATATACAATCCCATTATCTGCTACACAAGCTGGCACTAGGGGCTTCAAGGTCGTCTCCCTGTGAACCAGGGAGAGGCTCGTCTTCAGGAAAAGTTACACCGTCTAAAATAGAGCATTCACACATCCCGTACTCCTCCCACCCTAGGAATTCCCCTCCCCCGGTGTCTGTGGCAAACTATGTGAAGGGAAGCGAGGTCTGACAGTTGGGTAGGTTCGTGAGGAGGTAGGCGATCCTTTAGGTATGCTGGTCCCAACCATGAATGGCTTTAAAGGTCATTGAATTGTGCCTAGAAAGTGATACGGTCCCTGCGACCCACTGCACAACATCCTGGCTACAGCATTCTGCGCCAACTGACGTTCCCAAGCACTTTTCAGAGGCAGCCCCGTGTAGCGTGCATTGCAGTAACCGAATCAAGACGTAACCAGGGCATGGGCAACAGTGGCCGAATGGCTGATCAGTCGAAGCTGGCAAAAGGCACTCCTGGCCACAGCCGCCGCTTGTTTAAAGAACCCATCTGAAAGGGAAGTCTTTTAATCTAATGTGTTTTTGGCTGAGAATCTGATTAAACTGTAAGGAGCACATCTCACATGCTCCTAGCTAGTATGCTAGCAATGTAGTCACCCCTTCACATTCTTATTTCACAATAATAAGCGCTTGTCATCAGTTAAGACACAGTGGCTTTCCAGATATTTGTAGTGGTGATTTCCACAGAACATGGGGCAGTTGGTGTGGGTGTGTCTCGTTGACCCCGAGGAGTCAAGAGAATGGGGATGACCTTGCTCATGCTGACTTCCCTCTGCCTTAGGATCGAGTACACTGGGTAAATACACCGAGTAAAAACTATTGATCGCTGATCTTCAGCAAGTTTTATCAGCCTGGGAGCAAAAGAGTATTGTTCACTTACTAATTTTAAAGAAACTTTTTAGTTATAGTTTTGCTTTGGTTTCATTCCAGTTAAAGGTAGTAGTGACTTCTGACAGCACACCTGAAATTTCCAGTGACCACAAGCTTTCCCATGGCCTGCGATGCTTCTGCTTTCTTAGCTGCTACAGCTTTTTGTTTGTTACAGCTTATCTCTGATGCTGGGTACCAGGGAGAGATAACCAGTGTGTCCACCGCATGCCAGCAGTTAGAAGTCTTTTCTCGAGTTCTGCGCACCTCCCTGGCAACCATCTTAGATGGTGGAGAAGAAAACCTGGAGAAGAATCTGCCTGAATTTGCTGTAAGCATCGTCTGCTCTCTTTTTCTCCTTTTTTTTCTTCCAGGGGTAGCAGGGCTGTTATATCCCATATCAATTTTATATCCCAAAGATATTCAATATAGGAAGTGTGCGAAAGGGTTTGCATGAATTGTTGGAGGGGGGTGTAGGGTTAAGTGCCCTCCACGCCTGACAGGAGAGAATGAAGATTCCCAGACACTTCCCACAATTAGAAAAGACACCTTTAGACATTTATCTGCTAGTCTGACGTATTTATTGCTTTACAGCCTTTGACCTTATAACCTTAACTTGTTATCTAGTGTCACTTTGCATATCTTGATTATCATCATGTTGCATGTTAATTTGCTGTTCATTCTCTGGCTATAAGCTTGATCCTTGACTGCCATTCTGAATGTATTTGATAAAGTGTGCGTGCACACGAAAGCTCATTCCTTGAATAAACCTTTGTTGGTCTCAAAGGTGCCGTCAGACTCTAAATGGGTTGTACTGAATGAATTGTGTTTATTTATTTAGAAGACATATATGCTGTCTCTCAGTGCAAGGCAATTTACAAAATTAAAAAACACAAAATTGTAAAAACAGTAACATAAATCAATAATAGTCGATGAGCCAGGGGCATTTAGATGCTTCCTCCTCCTCTGGGTGATTTCCTGGGATGCTTTTAGAGGGTGGCCATGTTGGTCTGCAGTAGAACAGCTAGATTCGAATCCAGCAGCACCTTAGAAGCCAACAAGAGTTTCCGGGTATCTGACAAAGGGAGCCTTGACTCTCGAAAGCTTATATCCCGAAAATCTTGTGGGTCTCTAAGATGCTACTGGACTTGAAATGAGCTGTTGCTGGGATGCTGAATCTACTTGTCCAGGGTCCGGTAACCAGTTGTATCTCAGAACTTGCTGGTAGTCTCCAGGATCTTTCTCTTCCTCAGCCCTTGTCTACACGTCCTGTTGTGTAGTGACTTTCAAACTGTACCATGGAACAAAGTTTGAGTCCAGTGGCACATTTAAGGCCAACAAAGTTTAATTCTGGGTATAAGCTTTCCCATGCAGGCACACTTCTTCAGATCAGGCCTGTAGCTACAGTGGGGCATTTGGGGGCCTGGCCCCCTGACTTCCTGCCCAGGCCCCCTGATAATCTGGGCCACTTGCAGGACTCCCCACCTCCCCTTCCGCAAGTGTGGCTTGCTTCCCTGTGTAGGCAAGCAGAGTGCTAATGCCGCAAAAGTGACTTTTTACAATTTTATTTTAATTTATTTTTTAATTTTGTGACATCAGTGCCCCCTGACTTATTTAAAGGCCCCCTGAATTACAAAATCCTGGCTATGGGCCTGCTTCAGATACCCAGAGTTCACCTTTTTTGGTCTTAAAGGCGCCACCGGACTCAAACATTGTTGTGTTGCTTCAGACCAATATGGCAACCCACCTGAAACCGTACCGTAGTTATTGAAACATTAAAAGTGTGGGGCGGTAGGTATTTAACTACTTATTCCTTTTGTTGCTATTCAGCTAAATAAATAATGGTGCTGCTGGCTTCCTTTCAGCTTAGTTCCACAAATTCACTCGCCTGCGGTCCAGCAGTGATGCCCGTCCCCCCCCCTCCAGCATCCCTAAAACATCCTTCAAAAAAATCCCAGTGAGAAGGCAGAGAAAGCAACCCTTATTTCCTGCCCGTGGAGAAAGGAGAAATTTCTCCTCTTGTCAGCTGAGTTTTGTTCGATGCGCAAATTTTACTTGTGTCTGAAGTAATACCCTTGTTATAGAGTGACAGGGATCCTGAAGTTAGACTGGCAGTTGCAAAATTTATTTCAGTCCTTACGTCCCTTAAGCAATAGGTTTAAATGATTCCGCTACTCCAGATCTGTGTCTCAAGAAGCTTGTAAGGCATAAAGAAAGAGAAAGGATGTGCAGATCGCTTCTTGCTGATGTTGCCCTCTGATACAAAAGATCAATGAGAGAAAACCCTTCTAATTTCTGCCATAGAGAATGAACAGGAAGGAATGGAGGGGTGGGATTTGGGAAGGGCGTTTGCCTTTGCAAGGAAGGCACAAGCAACTGCTTCTGCAAAAGCCCAGCGGTGGAAACTCCCTAATTTCCACCTTGTAGAAGCTCAGTGGCAGAAATTAGAATGGTTTTCTCTCCCTTCCCATGAGCTTTCGAAGAAGCTGCTGCTCGTGCCATCCTTTCAGAGGTAAATGCCCTTCCCTTCCCAAATTCTATCCCCGGGACTCACAAAGGTAGTTTTGGTGACCACCAATCTGAATTGGGTGACTGACGCTAAGCCAGAGTATATTGTTACATGCAAAGGATGGCCTTTTCTTGCTCTTTGCAAATTATAACGGAGCACCAGAACTGTGCTTCTAAAAATGACGCGCCAAGCACCATGTCTGCATCGGCAGCCTAATAGCCCACTTTAGCCCAGTCTCTTCAGAGCTTGGAAGGTATCCAGGGGACAGCCGTGGTCAGTACTTGGATGGGAGACCACCAAGGATGACTGGGGCTGCTGTGCAGGGGAAGACCATGGCAAGCCGCCCCTGCTCATCCCTTGCTTTGAAAGCCCCGTGCTCCTGGAGCCACCATGAGTCAGTTGCAACTTGACGGCACGCAGCTATATTATTGCCAGGTTTGTTTTTGCTTTCATAGGACATCTTTTTGTTGCTTCTTCATGAGCGTAATAACATAAGAACATAAGAGAAGCCAGTGTTGGATCAGGCCAAAGGCCCACCCAGTCCAACACTCTGTCACACAGTGGCCAAAAACACCAGGTGCCATCAAGAGGTCCACCAGTCGGGCCAGGACACTAGAAGCCCTCCAACTGTTGACCCCCTCCCCAAGCACCAAGAATACAGATCCTCTCTTGCCTCAGAGTACCTATCTATACCTTGTGGCTAATGGCCATTGATGGACCTCTGCCCCATATGTTTATCCAATTCCCTCTTGAAGCCATCCATGCTTGTAGCCATCACCACCTCCTGTGGCAGTGAATTCCACATGTTAATCACTCTTTGGGTGAAGAAGTACTTCCTTTTATCCGTTCTAACCCAACCGCTCAGCAATTTCATTGAGTGCCTACGAGTTCTTGTATTGTGAGAAAGGGAGAAAAGTACCTCTTTCTCTACCTGCTCCATCCCATGCATAATCTTATAAACCTCGATAATGTCACCCCTCAGCTGTCGTTTCTCCAAGCTAAAGAGCCCCAAACGTTTTAACCTTTCTTCATAGGAAAAGAGTTCCAACCCTTTGATCATTCTAGTTGCCCTTCTCTGCACTTTTTCCAATGCTATAATATCCTTTTTAGGGTGTGGTGACCAGAACTGTACACAGTACTCCAAATGAGGTCACACCATTGATTTATATAGGGGCATTATGACATTGGCTGATCTGTTTTCAATTCCCTTCCTAATAATCCTCAGCATAGCATTGGCCTTTTTTATTGCAGTCGCACACTGTCCCTACATTTTCAGTGAGTTATCTACTATAACTCCAAGATCTCTCTCTTGGTCAGTCTCTGCCAGTTTGGACCCCATCAACGTGTATTTATAGTTAGGATTTTTGGCTTCAGTGTGCATCACTTTACACTTGGCCACATTGAACCCCATTTGCCACATTGATGCCTGCTCACCCATCCTCGACAATGCATTGAAATTACTGACCCATTCCAGAGTGGCTGATCGTCTGTCTCTTGGTTATATTTGCAGAAAATGGTGTGCCACGGAGAACATACATACCTCTTTGCCCAATCAATGATGTCCATACTGGCCCAGGAAGAACAGGGTGGTTCTGCTGTGCGGAGGATTGCTCAAGAGGTTCAGCGGTTTGCTCATGAAAAGTAAAGTCTATCTTCTTCCTGTATACTTTGCTTCTCTCTCTTCCGTTCTCCCCCTCCTTGGATTGCCGAAAGCCTAATATAAAAGGTACCCTGCTCCATTCCACACTTACAGTTCGTTTTGAGGGGTTATTAGAAACTGAACCTACCCTGGAAATCAGGTCATTGGTAGAATATCAGAGCAGTTTCAAGCCAACTTGCTCCGTATAAACCTGGCAAAATAAATCTCCCTGATCTTGCTGTGCCACAGGGTATGTTCAGGGAGCTTCTGAAGTCAAGGAGCATCACCATATCCCATAGCAGTGCCCTAAAAGAAACAGAGTGTTCTGCCTCAGCCTTCAACAAGGGAACATACAAGGAGATGCCTATTCAGTGGCTGTTCCACAACTACAGAACTGAGTTTTCCTGGGGGGGGCGGAATCATCCTTTTCAAGGCCAGAGCATTTTTCAGATATTATGTAAAACTTCTAGTTCAAGTTAGCAATTAAATAGGGTTTGCACAGGTCCAATGCTCCCTCTAAGCTATAGTCTTGTGAGCAAAAATTCTACTTTGTGTGCTACTGGCATTAAAGTTGTGAGCAAGCGATTTGGCTACTGCATAAATTAGTTTGCTCTGGAGCCATCCTTCAGGAGCTGAGACAAAAATGTGTGAGCCGAAGGCTAAAAAACTGTGAGCTAGCTCACACTAGCTCATCTCAGAGGGAACACTGCACACATCTGGGGCTTTTCCTTGATGTAATATATTCTTTATTTTTCTGTGCTATTTAACTTTCAAGCATTAGCATCCAGACCTAAAACTTTAGGGCTGGAAATAACGTAGATCTGTCCAGACATCCATCATTTTGCAATAGCTGGGCTCGATTACCAGGGTTTATATGCTGGGCCGTCCTTGAAAATTCTGCAGAAATGTCTGCTGGTCCATAATATGGCAACCACATTGTTAACCTGAGAGTGTATTATTAATCGGGTGGTGGAAAGTGCCATCAGGTTGCCAACTTATAGCAAGCGAGAAAAGGCAAGAGATGAACAGAAGTTGCTTCCCGCTGTGTGCGTTTCCCCTCCGTGTGCTAACCAGCGCTGACCCTGCTTAGTTTCCAAGATCGGGGCCATCCCAGTCAGGGCATTAGCATGGAGGATACTTACCAATATGTTGCTGGGCACAATTCAAGGTACCGAGGCTGGAGGATGCTGGCGCCTTCTGTACTTGTTGGGTCTTTGAGATCTGCATTTCCTGCACTGTGCAGGGAGTTGGACTAGATGACCCTGGAGTTCCCTTCCAACACTGTGATTCTACCTGTTGAACCCCTTCCCACCACTGCCACCCTAGAAAGTAGGCTGCAACCAGGAGAAAGGTCTTTCGGTGGTGGAGTTCTGAATCACACCCTTCCCAGACAGTTTTGTGGGACACTTAACCTGTTGCCTAAGAAAAGGTCTTGGTATTTGCCTTTCACTTTTATGGAGTGATTTACTACTTGCAGTTTTACCGGTATTCTGATATTCTGCTGTCTTGATTGTTCTTCTTGCTACTTCGTTTATTCTGCTTTTGATTTTGATTTTTTTGGGGGGGGTACGTTGCTTCTTGCACTTTAACTTGTACGGTAATGACTGACATGCCGCTCTGAGTATAGTTAAGTCTATGGATATGAGCCTAAAGGCCGATGGCCATTCTCAGGTCTGAGCTCAGTTGAGTGAATTACTTACCTTGTTTGCAAGCAGGTCATATTTAACAAGCTTGTTGCCCTCTGAAGACTGCTCAGTATTATTTCCCCTGCTGGCCTGTCTGACGCTGCTTGTTCCATGGAGTGCCTGCAATTAGTGCTCATGTTCTCTCTCCTGTTCTTTTTCAAGAGGCCATGATGCTAGTCAGATCACGTTAGCTCTGGGAACTGCCGCCTCCTACCCCCGGGCCTGCCAGGCTCTCGGAGCCATGTTGTCGAAAGGAGCTCTGAACCCAGCGGACATCACAGTCCTGTTCAAGATGTTCACGAGCATGGATCCCCCTCCAGTAGAACTGGTGCGTAGCAGACTGTCTTCTGAAGGATTAGCTTTTTGTGTCCCTGTTTCAGGAGCATCAGAAAGGGTCGCGGCCCCACCGCGTCTTGTTGGGACCAGAAACCTAAAATATTTAATGCCTGTTAGCTTGCTATGGGCTAAATATTGATTTATTCTTTGAAAATATTTCTGCGCCTCGATTCCACCTAAATAGGGTCCCCAAGACACTAGATGTAAAACATTTCAACGTTAAATCATCAGTGCGTTAGAACAGCCCTTAAAATGGAGTATATGCGAAGTATGAAGAGAGCCAGTTTGGTGTAGTGGTGAGGAGCACGGACTCTAATCTGGGAGAACTGGGTTTGATTCCGCACTCCTCCGCATGCAGCTGCTGGTGTGACTTTGGGTCAGTTGCAAGTTCTTTCAGAGCTGTTCTCTCAAGAGCAGTCCTCAAAAGAGCTCTCTCAGCCCCACGTACCTCACAGGGTGTCTGTTGTGGGGAGGGGAAGGGAAAGGAATTTGTAAGCCACTCTGAGACTCCTTTGGGTAGTGAAAGGCAGGGTATAAATCCAATCTCCTCTTCTTCTATTTAAACAATTCAGTAAAACATAAGCACACAACCAGGGAGGGGGCAGTAACTGTTAGTGAGGGAATGCCAAACAGAACAACAAAGTCACTAACAGTTACTGCCCCCTCCCTGGTTGTGTGCTTATGTTTTACTGAATTGTTTAAATAGAAGAAGAGGAGATTGGATTTATACCCTGCCTTTCACTACCCAAAGGCAGAGGATGATAATAGAGGGGGAGAGAGGATTTTCCCAGGGAGAGGGAGTTCCATGGTTTTGCCACCGTGACCTAGAAGATCCTTTCTTGGGTTGCCACCAGTCTAGCCTCAGATAACGAGGGTACCCAAAGTGGGGCCTCCAGAGATGACTGGAGTGGAAGAGGGGGGTCCGTGTGGGAGCAGGTAGTCCTTGAGGTTCTCAGCTTGCATTTTAATGCGTTGCCCAAGCTTTCCTCTTTGTTCTGTTGCAGACCAGTGCCATCTTATCATGAATTTGTTTTCTCAGGAGATAAAGAATTTGGGAGATAGGTAGAAACTTCATTTTCCCCAGTCTTTGAGTGCACATAAAAACTATCTGGAGATGCCACAGGAGGTGGTGGCAGCTACAAGCATGGACGGCTTCAAGAGGGAATTAGATAAACATATGGACCAGAAGTCCATCAGTGGCTATTAGCCACAAGGTTTAGATAGGGACTCTCAGGCTGGGGCAAGTGATGCTCTGTATTCTTGGTGTTGGTGGTGGGGGGGGGGGGCAGCAGTGGGAGGGCTTCTAGTGTCCTGGCCCCACTGCTGGACCTCCTGATGGCACCTGATATTTTTGGCCCCTGTGTGACAGAGTGTTGGACTAGATGGGCCATTGGCCTGATCCAACATTGGCTTCTTTTATGTTCTTATGTTGTTCTTATGTAGCCTCTTTCTGTGAATTAGCATGTTTTTGGCTGTTTCATAAAGGAACTTCTGAGTATTGCACTGCCTTCTCGTTCCCTCATTCTGGTTTATGCTCTTCTAGAAGAGAGTTTATTGGCTGTGCAGATACCATGAAAGTGGGAGGAAAATTTAAGAATTAGCCCCTTCTGCCTCTGGCTGGGAAGAAGAGTGGCATAAAGTTGTAAATAATGAAATAAATAACAATCCTGAAGTACGCGCTTACTTTAAGAGTTGAAACGCTTCGTGCCGTATGTTATTTCGGTAGTTGTTACACCAGACTTGTAAGTTAGGCTAACGGCAGAGGAGAGCAGGGGAGAGTGACGAGGATGACCGGGGGGCCTGGAGACCAAGCCCTGTGAGGAAAGGCCGAGGGACTTGGGAATGTTCAGCCTGGAGGAGAGGAGGTGGAGGGGGGACAGAGGATGGGTCTCTTGAAGTATCTGAAGGGCTGTCACTTGGAGGAGGGCAGGGAGCTGTTCCTGTTGGCAGCAGAGGAGAGGACTCGCAATGACGGGTTTAAATTATGGGCTGGAAAGTACTGGCTGGATCTTAGGAAAAACTTTTTGACAGTAAGATTTGTGCCTCAGTGGGATCAGCTGCCTCGGGCGGTGGTGAGCTCCCTCTCGCTGGCGGACTTTAAGTAGCGGCTGGACAAGCACTTGTCAGGGATGCTCTAGGCTGATCCCGCATTGAGCAGGGGGTTGGACTGGATGGCCTGGATGGCCCCTTCCAGCTCAGTGATTCTAGGATTATAGATCAGAGACTGAAGCTAAGAGACAGTAGCTTGCCTACGGCCACCTAGTAAATACTTGGCTGAGGCAAAATTTGAACCAGGGACGTCCTTGCTCTTGGCTCCTTGTCAGGACCTTAGCTCTCATTGATTTCAAAAAGTTGATAGAATATTTTTGTCTTGCCCTTCCTGAAGTGAGCTTTTGCCTCGTGAAAGCTCATATTGGAATAAATGTTAGAACAGGGTTTGAGTCCAAGTGGCCGACAAAGTTTAATTCCTGGTATAAACACTTCTTCAGATGCATTGAAACAGATTTCCTCAATGTTTCAATGTATCTAAGGAAGGGTACGTGCACCGGAAAGCTTATACCAGGAATTAAACTTTGTTGGTCTTAAAGGTGCCACTGGACTCAAATCTTGTTCTATTGCTTCAGACCAACATGGCCACCCACTAATGTTGTTAGTCTTTAAGGTGCTGTTGGTCTTTTGTTTTGCCATAGTACACTAACATGGCTACCCCACTGGAATAAACACAGTGCGCCCTATATAAAGGGTGGTGCGGGAATCAGGCCATACAGTGTATTCAGGGTCTATTTTGTTGGTGGAGATTTCTCCACGTCTTGTTGGTTGTGGGATTGGCTACTTGTTGTGTACAATTGGCTACTTGTTTCTGATTGGCCTTCTACTAAATGCCGATGCATGAAATTTACTTCACCATGAATAGAAAATAGCATCTAATCCGTACCTGCGGTCAGCTCTGAAGAATCACAAGCTGAGTCAGCTCGCAGAACAGGATCCTCCTGCAGCAGCCCAGCCTAAAAATTTTCCTCCTGGGATTTCGGGGCACTTTCCGTGGAGGGGAGGGGCGTTGGGAGAAGAAGAATCAGCACCACCACCCCCGGCTTCACTACCAACGTTCCCACGCAGCTGTCATAAGTGCCGTTGTCCCGGCGAAAGAGCGCATTCGGGTTTACTTCCGTATGTTCAAAGGGTGCTTTTGAAGTCACCATAATTCCTGCCTCTCTCTTTCGCAGATCCGAGTGCCTGCTTTCTTGGATCTCTTCATGCTCTCGCTGTTTAAGCCTGGTGCTAAGATCAATCAGGACCATAAGCACAAATATATCCATATCTTGGCCTACGCAGCTAGCGTTGTCGAAACATGGAAAAAGGTAAGCTCAGTTGGAGCAGGCCGCCGCTGCTTTGGGGCAAATCTTTGCTTCGAAAACGGGGAAAGGGAAGTGTCATTTTATTCTTCACCATCACTTAGAACAGTAGTCTTCAACCTGGGGGCTTTGGCACCTGCTGACACTTTTCCTGGAGCCCCCCCCCCCCAAGTGTATTAAGAAAGTGGGTGGGGCCAGGAGGATTTTGTCCAGCTGGACTTCTGATTGGCCACTGGAGATCTGATTGACTGTGCAGACTTTAAAAAGCTGCTTTGGCAGCAGCTGCCACCACAGCACAAGGATCTTCACTGCCTGGCAGGAGGTAAGCTGTGTGTAGAAAAGATAATGTTTTAAAACCATGTGTTCATTTTAAAAGGTACCCAATTAAGTATTAAAGAATTACTATTAGAGTCATGCATAACTTCACTCTTTGACATTTTGCGGTTGGCTCTGCTTCCTGTGGCAGCTATTCTGTGGTTGTGCTCACCGTCCTGTGTCCAAATTCAAAAGATTGGCAGGCTCAAAATAGTTTAGGGAGCCCCGATTTGGAATAAAGCTTTAAGGCCTGGTTTTTATCTCTGCAGATGTAGTCAGGCAAGCCAAGCTTTTCCCTCCTTATAAATAAGTAATGGTCAATGTGGTTTGTGTACGCTCAGTAATCTATATAACTATCATGAAAATGTTAGAGTCAGCAAAGACCAGTAGCTTGCTAATAGTTGGAGCTATCTGGATTATGATTCTGCTAAGATTATATTCTTGGCATGCCTTCCTTTCACCTCTTTTTCAAATATGGCATCCTTTTGTGGTAGATGGTTTATGGACTTATTTTAAGGGTGTTTGTCGTACTTATTTTAAAATAGAAAACTCTGTCTCAGGGTAAAGGTGTTGGACTAGTAAACGTATGATTCTTCTTCTAGCCAGAACATATTGTTAATTCCATGTGAGTGAGCTGGAACTGTGTTTATGCCAGTATAATATCTTTATGCTAGATATCTAAATAGATAATCTTATGCCTTATCATGGTATTAAATCTGGAGTAGCTTTACACATTATCTAATAAGTTAATTCAGTCTGTGAAATACATGTAGGGATCTCAAAGTGGTCACTTTTCAGAAGGCTTAACCAAGTGAAGGTTGTACTGTGTTCCAGCATTTAAAAGCAATTTAAATGTGAGGGTTGGTGTTTTGATTTTTGGCCTTCCAAACCATATTTTATAACATTCCTAGAACAAGAGAATGAGCATAAATAAAGACGAGCTCAAGTCCACTTCAAAAGCTGTTGAAACGGTTCATAATCTCTGCTGTAATGAGAATAAAGGAGCATCTGAACTTGTGGCAGAACTGAGCACCCTTTACCAGTGTATCAGGTAAATCCCTCCTTTGGATAAAAGTTTGTATAAGGTCCAAGCATGCATTAAACAGTGTTCTGAGGAAAGATGGTGTTCTCCTTTGTAACATCTTCTGGAAGTGTTCTGCTTCAGAGCAGTATGGAGGGAGCAGAGAGGCCACATCAGACTAGAAGAATTAAATCTGCCTGGTCTTCTTTCAGAACAAAAAATGGGGGGCGGGGGATAACAACCAGTATTTCCTCTAAGCTGAATTAGTGTGAGCTAGCTCACAGTTTTTAGCTGCCAGCTTACAGATTTTTGTCTTCGCTCAGGAAGGATGGCTCCAGAGCAAACTAATTTATGCAGTAGTCAAATTGCTGGCTCACAACTTTAATGCCAGTAGCTCACAAAGTAGAATTTTTGCTCACAAGACTCCACGGCTTAGAGGGAGCATCGATGATGACTATATAGGGATGGTAGGCTGGGGGAATTGAAAGAGGTTTGCCAGTGCCGGCATAATTCACTTGGAACATCAGTAGGCTGAATCAGTAAATGGCGATTTGGTGAAAGAGAAACCGAGAAGTCCTGGCACACCTTCATGGTCTAAAACTTTGAGTTGAATCATAGACCCAGCTGTGCTTTGCTCCAGGACAGGGAGCCCCCTGCCCCATAACTCCATGCTTTGGAGGAAAGTCCCACTGTTAGCAGCTCCTTGAGATCCAACCAGGTATGCTGTTTAATCCAAAGGGCAGAAATCTGAGCCTGGCATATTTAGTGTGGCTTCCCTGTATCTTTAGGTTTCCAGTAGTAGCAATGGGGGTACTGAAATGGGTCGACTGGACAGTGTCAGAGCCCCGCTATTTCCAGCTCCAGACGGATCACACCCCAGTGCATTTGGCACTGTTGGATGAGGTAAGACCAGGTTTGTGTTGCACTAGACTAGCTGCGGTGGCTCAAGTGGTTAAGACGCTGAACTGCAGGCTGTGGAAGGTCAGTAGTTCAGCAGTTCGAGACCCGGGTGCCGCATGACGGGGTGAGCTCCTGTCTCTAGTTCCAGCTCCTGCCAACCTAGCAGTTCGAAAGCAAGAAATTGCAAGTAGATAAATAGGTACCACTTCGGTGGGAAGGTAACAGCGTTCCGTGCACCTTGGTGTTTAGTCATGCCGGCCACATGACCACGGAAACGTCTTCGGACAGTGCTGGCTCTTCGGCTTTGAAACTGAGATGAGCACCGCAACCCTAGAGTCGGATTCGACTGGCTTTCGAGCAAGGGAACCTTTACCTTTACCTTTTAGATTAAGTGTGTTCCAAGAAAAGCCCGTAGTCTGTGTCTTCAATAATTCGTTTGTGCTAGAACAAAGTTTGAGTCGAGGGTCATGCAAAAGCTTCTACCCAGAATTAAACCTTGCTGCTCTTAAAGGTGCCCCACTGGACTCAAACTTTGTTCTGTTGCTTCAGATCAACACGGCAACCCCACCTGAATCTATCTCGTGGTGCCAGTTTTAGAAAGGGATAAACAACTATGCATGGTGTTTAAGCCCTCTCCCTGGCTACTGGAAGGCCTACCTGAGGCTTCTTTTAGCTTCTGAGAGTTCCCCCGGGATTATATTCACACACACTTCCAGGTGTTCTCTTTGCACCTGTTAAAGTGTTAATAAACTTGCGGATGAGGGAGGCAGTTTTAAATGAAAGCTGATGTCAAAGTCGCTGAATGCCGGGCTCGGTATCAGATTCCCCATTTGCTCATGTGGAATTGTGAATTCCACACAGCCCCTGTTTGTGGGAAAGTGAGAGCTCTTCCCCCCACTTCCCTCTCTCACCCCCCTACATTTTTGACAGCATCATTACCCTGAAGCTTTCCTGTAGCTGTGAAAAATGTGAAGTAAGCGGCCAGTGAACAGCTTTAGAAGTCTGCAGAATGGCCGCCCACAAACGTCATATCAGTTGGGTGCTATACGGGGATGAGTTTGTGTGTGTGTGTTTTTTATTTTAATCACCCCAAACAGAAAGAAATAAAAATATAGCAATGGTGGTTGCACATTTACAGATGGGCCTCTCTAAAAGAGTTCCAGATATCTAAAGTAGTCTGTACACAATTGTCACCTATGTGCCGTACATTCAAATGGTAATAAGGCTGTAAGGTCCCTCAGTCCATTGGATTATTGGACATGGACGTTTATCTTAAACATATGCTTTGGGCCTGTCCAGTTAATTGGTCTTTTGGGGAGGAAGTAATTGCTCGTATCAGTTTTGTGTTAGAATGTTCATTGATTTTTTTTTAAAAAAAATATTATTTTTAATTAAGATGGGAGTACAGAAAGCAAAAGGAACAGGGAAATAAGAATTTGATAAAAAGATTTAACGTATACATAACAAGGATGATCAACAACACAATAAACATAAAACATTTAAAATACGTATTTCATGTATAGGACATATTTGTAATATTCAAGAGTGTTTTTCCCCTCAATCCTAACTAAAATTAGCACGACATCAGCAAATATTTAGTAATCTTTATGTACTGTATTACCTTATTAAGAATGTTTGTTGATTCTTGAGGATGCTTATAGACTTTTAAACTAGCTGCCTGTCTCCTGGAGACAGATTGATGGTCAGTGAAAAGGAACCCTTCTAAGGTGCCCTTGCCTGTTGCTGAAAGACTTGGGGATGAGTTTGTGTTATAAGAATTCCAGGTTAGCTGTTTGAATGTTCTTGGCAGCAATTTTTCTTGTTTGGCAGTTTTGTTTTGTTTGTTTGTTTGTTTAAAAAAAGTGGATTCCAGTGGGCGACCATTGACCAAGTTTTGCACTAATATTGGGCATCATACGGACTGACTTTCCATTTTGCAGATCAGCACATGCCATCAACTGCTTCACCCTCTGGTCCTGCAGCTGCTTGTCAAGCTCTTTGAGACGGAGCACTCTCAGCTTGACGTCATGGAGCAGGTGATGAAAATTAAAAGATTGAGGCAGTGTTGCCAACCTCCAGGTGGGGGTGGGAGATCCCCTGGAATTACAACTGATCTCCAATCGACAGAGATCAGTTCCCCTGGAGAAAACAGCCACTTTAGAGGGTGGACTCTATGGCACTGTACCCCATTGAAGTCCTTCCCCAAACCCCTCCCTCCTCAGGCTCCACCCCCAAAATCTCCAGGTATTTCCCAACAGGGAGCTGGCAGCCCTACACTGGGGGTAGGGGACAAAGAGCAGTTCAGTTATCTGGGGCGGGGATGAAGTTCAAAGCAATCCTCTGGCTTGTGTTGGAGAGAGTGAAAGCCTCCAGGTGAGAAGGAAGGGTGGCCAGGAAGTGCTTTCAAGGCAAAATTATTTCACGATAAAGCAGGGAAAAGGGCCTTTTTGTTAGGCAGGGCTGCTGAATAGCGTGCCTGACAACACTTGGATTAGATCACAATGCTTAGGATAGTAGTCATGGAGCCAACTGTGCCCGAATGAGTCATTTCTCCCAGGACCTCTTCTTTGTTCCAGAGCTGCTCCATTCCACAGCCCAGCTAGCTGGCCATTGTATTTCAGGAGTAAAATTCAGTCATACCGAGTGACCTTCTCCTGCCCGTTCACCCTCTTAGCTTACTTTCTTACATCCTGCAAAGACCCCTGAGGAGCAATTCTCCAATGAGGGTTTGCTAGACGTAAGAGTTTCACAGCATAGATAAGCTGTAACAAGCTGAAGGGGTATCATAAAATCAGAGAGTTGGAAGGGACCTCCAGGGTCATCTAGTCCAACCCCCAGTACAATGCAGGAAATTCACAAATACCTCCCCCACACACTCCCCCATTGACCCCTGTTCCATGCCCAGAGGATGACAAAAAAACCTCCAGGATCCCCAGCCAAACAGGCCTGGAGAAAAATTGCTTCCTGACCGCAAAGTGGCAACCATAATTTCCCTGGGCGTGTCAGAAAGGGCCACGAGAACTAAGCACTGAGGAAACCCTTCCTGCCCTCCCTTCTTGTGATCTGCCCGAGTTCACAGAATCAGCGTTGCTGTCAGGTGGCAGTAGAGACTATTGTCACCAAAATGGAGACGAAGAACAGTCGCGGCAGCATTCAGTGAGCACGAGCCCAGAGAGACATGAAAGAGTGCCCCCCCCGCCCCCCCGCCAGACCCCAACCACTCGGACTGCTGCCAAAACAGACACCTGCCGCAGGAGAGCCAGGCTGGCGTCACGGTTAGGATGCTGGACCAGGATCTGGGGAGACCCCGAGTTTGAATCTCCAATCTGCCATGGAAGTTTTCTGGGTGAATCTGGGCCAGTCGCACACTCCCGGCTTAACCTACCTCACAGGATTGTTGTTGTGAAGATAAAATGGAAGAAAGAAAAGTGTTGTAAGCCCTCCGGGCACCCATTGGGGAGAAAGGTGGGATGTAAATAAAATAAATGAAAGCACCTGGAAACTTTTCTGCCGGTGTGGTCTCATTCAGAGGTGAACTAGAAGGGATCCCTGGGGCAAGGCGAGCGGCAGGGCTGCTCTGCTATAGGGAGGCCATTAAGTTCTGTCGTGGCAGTTTGGGAATTCTTTGTTACCAGACTACCTGGGCCCACTTCCCCCTCATTCAGTTTGGTGTAATGGATAAGTGCGCGGCCTCTAATCTGGGAGAACCGGGCTTCATGCCCCACTCCTCTACATGCAGCTGCTGGATGACCTTGGGCAAGCCATAGTTCTGGCACAGCTGTTCTTGAAAAAAGAGCCGTTTCTGTCAGAGCTCTCTCAGCCCCACCTACCGCACAGGGTGTCTGTTGTGGGGAGGGGAGGGGAAAGGGGTTTGTAAGCTGCTCTGAGACTCCCTTGGGTAGTGAAGGATGGGGTATAAATCCAGTCTCCTCCTCCGCCTCCTCCTCCTCCTCCTTCTTCTTCTTCTTCTTCTTCTTCTTCTTCTTCTTCTTCTTCTTCATAACACATTCCTTCGGGCAGAACGACAGTGTCCCTTAGCTAGCTGAGCATCGAACGCATCGTCTCGTCTTTGTCCTTTCAGCTGGAGCTCAAGAAAACCCTGCTGGACAGGATGGTTCACTTACTGAGTCGAGGCTACGTCCTTCCCGTGGTCGGCTACATCCGCAAGTGTCTCGAGAAGCTGGACACGGACATCTCTTTGATCAGATACTTTGTGACCGAGGTTGGTGAATCCCCGGACGGCTGGGGCCGAAGAGCTGCGTTTGTTAACCTCGGGCCTGTCCTTGCTCACTCCTGAGGTGGCAAAAAGGCGCCCTGGCGTAGACCTTTTGCTCATCCTGTGGTGTGTAGTCTACTGGAGGTGGTGAGGAAAGGTTCCTACCCTCGAGTGGAATATTTGAGAGCAGATGAATAGGCTGGGTCATGGGATTGGTATGGCCAGTTGGCTGTTTGTAGCGGTGAACGGGCTTTGCTCATCATCTTTATGTTTGTACCACGGCTTTAGAATTTTAATTTCTGCAAGCGGTTTTGAGTCCCAGGGAAGGAGGGAGTTAAAACATTTTAAGTAATTTGTGTGAACCGGTTTCATTTGCATGGCTAATTGGTGCACAGCCAGTTTGGTGCAGTGGTTAAGTGCGGCAGACTGTAATCTGGAGAACAGGGTTTGATTCCCCCACTCCTCCACATGCAGCCAACTGGGTGACCTTGGGCTAGTCACAGTTCTCTCACGAGCTGTTCTCTCGGAGCTCTCTCAGCCCCGCCTATTTCACAGGGTGTTTCTGGTGGGGAGAGGAAGGGAAGGAGATTATAGGCTGCTCTGAGACTTCAAGCGAAGGGCGGGGTATAAATCCAGCTCTTCTTCTAGCTATGGCGATAGGCCAGCTATCATCAAAGTTATTAAGCTCTGAAAGATCTACGAGTCATGTAGTGGTTGAATGGCCAAAAAAGTGGGGGAAATGGTCCAAAGTCAGATTATGACCATCTAGCCCATATTGCCTGCTCTGATTGGCATCAGTCCTCCAGGGTCACCGGAAGAGGTCTTCTCTAGTCCTGCTACCTGAGCTCCCTTTAGTTTAAACCTGTTTTATTCTGTATGCAAAGCAAGAGCTCTACCACTGTGCAACGGGGCTTATCTCTGCCTTGGCTGAAGCACCGTCAAGCTGCTGTCCCCCACTGTATCTTGTACAGTGTGCACACACAAGCTGACTTCATGAAAGCCCCTGGCAACTCTATGGTTCTGTACATTTATGCAGGATTTTCTGTTAGCTGATTTCAGAGCAGCAAACAAAAGAACCGGTCAGTGTCTTTATTGCTCCATTCTGAAGAGTCAGACCTGCAGCAGACTCCTGATACCTGGTATCTCTTCAGGTGCTGGATGTGATCGCCCCTCCGTATACCTCTGACTTTGTGCAGCTTTTTCTCCCGATCCTGGAGAATGACAGCATTGCAGGCACTATCAAGACAGAAGGCGAGCATGACCCTGTCACGGAATTCATAGGTACGACATTTCGCATAATTCTCGTTTGTGTATCGAATTGCCAAGTCAGTTTATGTGATCTGTACGAACCTAGAAACTTCACTTCTCGAATCTGAAAACCCTGAAAGGTCAGCAGAAACATGACAACAACATGTGGAAGCCAAAATAAAAAATAGGGGACAAGAGACCAAGAGCTCTGGGCATAAGCGACCTTAGTCACATAGGCACTAAGTGCCTGAAGCTTAATCCTATGTCAGCAATTCTGGGTGGGGTGGCATTCCCCTTGAAGGAGCAAGTCCATAGTTGGGGGGGGGACCCTTGGGTGCAGGCCTGATGCTGGATAAGCTGGTGGCAGCTGTGGCCAGGTGTTCTCTTACCTGCATCAACTGGGTTAGGCAGCTGCAGCCTTTCCTGGGCAGGAAGGATCTGGCCACTGTGGTGCAGACTCTGGTTATGTCAAGATTGGATTACTGCAATGCGGTCTATGTGGGGCGACCCTTGAAAAGCATTTGAAAACGTCAGTCGGTGCAGACTGCTGCAACCAGGATGTTGACTGTAGTGAGTCGTGGGGACCATATCACTCCAGCCTTGGCTCATCTACCCTGTCTCCCGACTGGTTTCCGGACACAATTCAAGGTTTCGATGCTGACATTTAAAGCTCTGCATGGTTTGGTGTAGCCAGTTTGGTGTAGTGGTTAAGTGTGCGGACTCTAATCTGGGAGAACCGGGTTCAATTCCCCACTCCTCCACTTGCACCTGCTGATGTGACCTTGGGTCAGTCACAAGCTCTGGCATAGCTGTTCTCTCAAGGACAGTTTGTGTTAGAGTTCTCTCAGCCCCACCTACCTCACAGGGTGTCTGTTGTGGGGAGGGGAAGGGAAAGGAGTTTGTAAGCCGCTCTGAGACGCCTTTGGGCAGTGAAGGGCGGGGTATAAATCCAAACTCTTCTTCTTCTTCTTCTTCTTCTTTGGGTCCAACATACCTAAGGACCGCCCAGTCCCTTATGAACCTACCAGGCCACTGCGGTCATCTTCAGATGGCCTGCTTTGGGTGTCCCACCTTCTGAGATTGGGCAGGTGGCAACCTGGGAGAGGGCCTTCTCTGTTGTGGCACCAAAACTCTGGAAATCGGTCCCCGGGGAGATTCGCCTTAAATTGCGATCTCCCACCAGTGGGTGAAGACTTTTTGTTTCACTCAACATTGCCTCAATGACCCCTTCTTCTTCCCCAATGTTTTTAACTGCTGTTTGTTAAAAATCTTTTGTATTGATTTTAAGCTCTGGTTTTAACTTGTTTTAATGGTATGTCCACGTGTTGGCTTTAATGGCTTTTAAGGTGAGGTTTTAAGTTGTATGTTTTATTAGCCGCCTCGGTAGCCCTGTGAGAGCAGAAAGGCGGGGTAAAAAAATCTTGTCAGTGATGACGATAATATGCCAGAGTGACGTGTCTCATTGCTTCTGTTTCCAAAGCACATTGTAAATCGAACTTCATCATGGTCAACTGAACCAGGAAAGAAAAGCTGCAATCCTGATTCCACAAGACGACTCCTCCTTTGCGTTGTGCAGCGTAGGATGATATGACTGGCGTCCAACAAGAAGCAAGGGATCGCTTGGCCGTTCGGGTTAACTGAGGACTTTTTAACCAGTGAAATTAAAGTTTACTTTATTTAGGGAACAGGTGTTTTCTTTCCCCCCCATGACTTCAGAGAACCAGTTGAACTTCCAGCCCCCAAAACTCTTTTGTTGAGCAGGGGGAACAGTGAAGTACTGTGTGCTTGTGACTACAGGTACAAGATCTGTGTTTCCATTGTTGTCCAGTCGCACGGTCGAGTCCGACTCTTTGCGACCCCACGGACCAGATCACGCTTCATAGCCAGACAGAAAGTGGGTAATGCCGTAGCTGACAGAATTGCCGCTGACGATGTTTCCTGGGGGTCCATTCTTTTGATTTTAGGCCTAGAAGAATCTGCGCTACCCCCACTCTGCATTGCATACACAGGTGATCTGTGGCCGGGAATGTGTCGTGTTCATAGCTTGTGCAGGCCGTTTGATCCCTAACAGTTCTGTGGCATCTCATGACAACGCCATTGGTTTACGTGCCTGATCTACTCTCCTATTCGGAAATGTCTTAACACGAGTCTAATAATAGAAGAGCTAGCACTAGCCATCTGGTTAAATCAGTGAATTGGCTGCTAGTGCTTTGTTGCAGAGCAGTTGTGGCGCTCTCGTGGTAGCCTCAGCATAGCAGTTTCCCTTTTCTAAAAAAATATTGACTTCTTTGGCCATAAATACAGATATTTATAGATAACCACTAGTTCTCTGCAGGTCCTCTTGAAGAAACACTGTAATTGTTGTGTATTTATATATATATTTTAAGTCAACCGTGACTACAGGTTTCAGTACCACATGACAGCATCTACTGTTGAAGAATCTGGATGCGCAGGACCAATGTAGCATTCTGCAGGTTAGTAGGGATGGCCACGGACTGCATTTTTGTGGTTCAGTTCATGACCAAACCATGAAGCGGTACAAACTGAAGGGGGTTGGTTTATGAACCGAACTGGTTGGTAGTGGTTTGTGACCCCTGCTTTCTGCTCTCTGCTGTTTTTTTGCAGGGAGCAGAAGGCAGGGATTTGAATGGCTTTTTGCGGGGAGCAGAAAGTAGGGGTCACCCCACAAAAAGCAGCAGGGAGGTGAAAGCAGGAGTCTTCCCCCCCCCAATCAACTGTTTTTCACTGGGAGCAGAAAGATGGGGTTTAGCCCTGACCTGGATAGCCCAGGCTAGCCTAATCTCATCAGATCTCAGAAGCTAAGAGGGGTCGGCCTTGTCTAGTATTTGGAAGGGTGACCGTCAAGGAATACCAGGGCCGGCAAAGGCAAACCACCTCTGAAATGTCTCTTGCCTTAAAAACAAGTCTAGCTTGCCACCTAGTGGAGCATAGCGCTAAAAGAGCTAGAACTTCTGGATGCCAGACAGGATCTCCTGGCTATTCTACACACAATGTCATATGATGATTCATTAATTGTCAGGGTTTAAATGGCTCTGAGCCATTTAAACCCCTGCTTTCTGCTCTTCACAAACTGCCTCAAAAATTATGGAAGTTCATAGTGGCTCTTTCGATTTGTAAACCACGAACCAGCCAGAATTCATCATGAACTTAAGTTCGTGAGCCGGTTCATGCCTCTCCCTACAGGTCAGTACTGCCGTTTCAATAACCAAGTCCAGCAAGGAGTATGAGTTCTAATAAATTCTGTTTTTTTTTGAAAGAACGTTGCCTTATTTCCAGTGTTTAAATGTAACAAGTTTGCAGGATGAAACACCAGGGACTAAAGGGAGAAGGATAGTGCTAGATATGAAGGGATTATGTAATTTTGGTATAGTAAAGAGAAATAGGTTCATTTTCCCACTAGGGCCACTAACTAGATGGCCTGTATGGCCCCTTCCAACTCTGTGATTCTTCTGTTCTATGATCAGCCATTAATTGGTTCCCTGACATAATCTGAGACAAGCAGCAGAAGGGGGGTGTTACTGAGTCTGCAGTGGTTTGTTCAGTCACAAATTCTGACCTGTTGTCTTGATTCCGGGAGTTTGTGCAGAAGCAAGTTGCTGCCGTTTCGCCCTTCCTTGGAACACTGGCTGCCAGAAACCAGACAGGGGTCACTTCTGAAAGGCAGGAACAGGGCCTGGGCACGATCACACCAGGATGCTGCCCTTGTTACTGACGACGGGCTCTAGGGGGTGACTTAAGACTGTGGCAGCTGCTGTCACTTCTTTTGCAACGAGGCGGTCCAGTCGGTACCCTTTGTTTATACGGCAGAGTCAGACAAGTAGCCTTAGCCCTGACCATTATCCTTAGGGACTAGGAGGGAAGCCTTTTTGGCAAGTCCACCACTTGTCTAGTCCAAGGCGCAGTGCAGTTCTAGTGCATTATCTAGTACGGTGCGCACACCATAAATGCCATTTAGCCTTTCCGCCCCCAACCTGGTGGTGCCTGAAAGAAGGTGGAAGGGGGTTAGCACATCTTGAGGGTTGTGTGGGTGATAAAGGAAGACAAAATGCTTGTACTTACAAGCCTTTGCCTGGGGAGGGGTGGCAAGTAGATCAGTTTAGGTGGAATGACAGAGACTGGTAGCCGGCCCATCTAAAGTAACTCACAGTGGGGCAGAGTTTAATTAGAGGCAAAACTCAGCCTTGAGACCGTGTTGTTGTTGTTCAGTCGCACAGTCGAGTCCGGCTCTTCGCGACCCTGTGGGCCACATCACACCAGGCCCTCCTGTCCTCTGCCGTCCTCCAGAGTTTGCTCAATTTCATGTTCATTGCATCGATAACGCTGTCTAACCATCTCATCCTTTGCCAACCCCTTCTTCTTTTACCTTCAACCAGTTTGGTGTAGTGGTTAAGTGCACAGACTCTAATCTGGGAGGACCGGGTTTGGTTCCCCACTCCTCCACTTGCACCTGGCTGGGTGACCTTGTGCAAGCCGTAGTTCTGATAAGAGTTGTTCTTGAAAAAAGAGCAGTTTCTTTCAAGAGCTCTCTCAGCCCCACCTATCTCACAGGGTGCCTGTTGTGGGGAGGGGAAGGGAGTTTGTAAGCCACTCTGAGACACCTTTGGGTAGTGAAGGGCGGGGTATAAATCCAATCTCCTCTTCTTCTTCTTTCCCAGCATCAGTGAGTGCTCCCTTCTCAAAACAGTAAGGGGGCACAGTGTTTTTCTGCACATATACAGAGTGCATCCTTCCATGCCTTGGGAAGGAGGGGGTTAAGATCGAGGTCTGTTGCTTCCACATAGAGTTGAGTGCTGCTTCATTTCATGTTGGAACTCCGCCAAGAGCCATAGGTGGGGAGCCAGAGAAAAGGACAGAACAAAGGGACAGCCCAAGGGACACAGCAGAGTCACAGGAAACTCAAAACTTGCGTGGAAAGGAGCTTTGCCTCCCAGCCACCAAACACATCCCCTTTGAAACCAGTTGGCTAGCAGGGGCCTGCTTTGGCTATTCCGGGAAGGAAAGGAGAACTTAGTGGCATCTTCTCATCTGCCGGCTTCATACTACCTCCACTGTGAGGCGGGCAAATGGCAAAGCTGCATCCTAGCTCCTGCACAAGTGGAGAGATTTTTAAGATTTCCAGGCAGCCTCTGAAAACAGCAATAATGCACTTGAGTTTTTCTTCCGTCTTCTGACAAGCGGAACAGACACTTCTGGCTGACGCGAGGACAACTGTGACAGTTCTGGGCACTGAATATAGCAGTCGTTGAGCCCAGATGCAGATAAGTCAACAGCTAAGATTTTCGGCAGCCTCGGGGATGCCGTTCTACCTGCTGCAGATCAAAACAATGCTTCTCCGCTTTCCTATGCAAAAACACATGGTAAAAGAAGTAAAGCCACATGGAAGATTTGTAAGGGGATCTCGTTGTGCCGATTTCTGTTAGTCTTGAAGACTCGTATTACAGAGTTTCGTCAGTCTCGAGAGAGAGACGGCGCCATAAAATTGCTCATCATCTCTACGTAGCCGAGAGTACCTGAAGGCTGGCTGTCCCTTGTGTGAAGTAATGCGAAGCTGAATCTTGATGCAGAAGTTCCCTGGAGGAGAATTAGTGTTGCTGCATTGAACAAATAAACCAGGAAGTTCTGCTCTCGTTCCTAGCAGCAGCCTACAGCCAGAGCTATTACTAATGCTTTACTGCAAAATCTGCAAGAAGCTTGACATGGTCAGTGCTTAGCCAGCTGAAAATGTCTATTGAGTGTACCGTTTTCCTGTCTGGGTCCTTTCATGGTTCACTCAGTCGGTGTCCTTCCAGTGATTCGGCTGTAGCTGCCTGCAGTGTTCCCTCTAAGCTGAGTTAGTGCAAGCTAGCTCAGGGGGGGGGGCTCCAACATTTTTGTCTTGGCTCAGGAAGGACGGCTCCGGTCCAGAGCAAACTTAATTTATGCAGTCACCAAATCACCTGCCTGCTCACTATTTTAATGCTGGTAGCTCGCAAAGTAGGATTTTTGCTCACAGGACTCCACAGCTCAGGGGGAGCATTGGCTGCCAGCGTCCTGAGAATCTGGGCACAGACAGTTAACAATTGTCTGGAAGGCTAGACCACAAGAAGCTGGAAGGACTACAGTTGTTGGAGAGTACACTGGCTCAGTGTTGGTGGCTTAAAATATCATAACACCGGCAACAGCAGGCAGCATGTGGAGCACCCCACTGACTTCTCCTCCCAGAGGCTGTCTTGCTTCTCTTTACTGTGCCCAAAGCAAGGAATGAGCAGTTGTCCTCCAACATACGATACCAAGCAGGTGTCCCCAATGTGGTGTCCGTGGGCACCATGTTGCCTGCCCAAGATGCTTTTAGAAAGTAGGCAGGGCTAGTTGGGGCTCTCGCCCAGCAGGGCTTCTGAATGGCTCTGTAGACTAAGAGGCGTCCTGTTAACCAGAGCTTCTGCCTGAAATATTTAAGTTACTATTAAGAGTCATTTATAAAACCTTGATCCCTAATATTTAGTGGCTGGCTCTGCCTCCACTACAGCCAGTTTGGTGTAGTGGTTAAGTGCGCGGACTCTAATCTGGGAGAACCGGGTTTGATTCCCCACTCCCCCACTTGCAGCTACTAGATGACCTTGGGCAAACCATAGTTCTGTCAGAGGTGTTCTCTCAAGGACAGTCCTCGAAAGAGCTCTCTCAGCCCCACCTACCTCACAGGGTGTCTGTTGTGGGGAGGGGAAGGGAAAGGAGTCTGTAAGCCACTCTGAGACTCCTTTGGGCAGCGAAGGGTGGGGAATAAATCCAATCCGTTCTTTTTCCTGCAGCAGCCATTTTCGTGGTTGTGCCCTCCACACCTGTGTCAAGAGTTCCAAAGGTGCCTGTAGGCTCATAAAGGTAGGGGACCCCACATGCACAGTGCATGCATCTATGAAGCTCCTGCTGGCTTTCCCAGTGGGGACCCAAAGTGGCTTCCATCATCCTCTGTCTTGATTGTAAGAGCTAAGGCAGGGATTTAAAAAACAGATGAATTAGGGGGAGTAGCTTCCCATCAAGCAGGGGCCTGGGGAACACGCCTACAGTTTCCCCACCACCACCACGTGTTCCCTCTAAGCTGAGTTAGTGTGAGCTAGCACACAGTTCTTTAGCCTCTGGCGCAAACATTTTTGTCTTAGCTCCGGGAGGATGGCTCCAGAGCAAACTAATTTATGCAGTAGCCAAATTGCTCGCTCACAACTTTAATGCCAGTAGCTCACAAAGTAGAATTTCTGCTCACAAGACTCCAAAGCTTAGAGGGAACATTGACCACCACTCCTTCAGAGGAACACTGATTCACACCAGTTTTGCCCCAAATGCTGAGGCATTCAGAGTCAAATGTGTCCTTCGTTTACCAACAACTACAACACATTAGACCACTTGTTAAGTACATCCAAAGGTCAGATGGAAGATGCTGCCCTCTCCTTACATAGTGCTGCTGGATCAACAAGCAAAGAGTTACGACTCATCGCCCAACGTGTCTTAGAATAGATGGCTGTATGTACAGTGGTCATCATGGAAGACAACAGAACCTCTTGCTTGCCGGCACTATCAGTTTCATAGGTCATTACAGCTAGCCCAATCTCGTCGGCCCCTGATCTGGATGGCCCCCACTAGCCTGATCTTGTTAGATCTCAAAAGCTAAGTAGGGTCGGTCCTGGTTGGTATTTGGATTGGGAGGCCACCAAGGGGCCACAGGAACTAAGCACTGAGACAACCCTTCCTGCCCTCCCCTCTCATGATCTGCCTCAATTCACAGAACCCGCATTGCTGCCAGGTGGCCGCCTAGCCTCTGTTTGAAAACCTCCGAAGGAGGAGAGCCCACCACTTCCCGGGGAAACCTGTTCCACTGAGGAACCGCACTGTCAGGAAGTTCTTCCTAAAGTTTTCACTTCTGATTTAATTTCAACCTCGCTGGTTCTGGGGCAACAGGAAACAACTCTGTACCATCCTCTATATGACAGCCCTTCCAGGTACTTGAAGATGGTTAGCTGGAAACGGCATGCCAAAAGTTAGGTTGTGCTTCACTTAGACAAGTGGAGCAAACCTGCCTTGCTATACAGGATACTTATTAGTCTTCTGGTACAATCAGGGGTGACCACATTGCCTTTAGGATGCTGTGTGGATACACGGTCGTCCCTGCATTTCAGAGACTACTGCAGTACTGTAATGGTTGTAGTCAGTGTCCCCTCTAAGCTGAGTTAGTGTGAGCTAGCTCACAGTTTTTTAGCCTCCAGCTCACACCTTTTTGTCTTAGCTCAGGAAGGATGGCTCCAGAGGAAACTAATTTATGCAGCAGCCAAATCACCTGCTCACAACTTTAATGCCAGTCGCTCCATGGCTTAGAGGGAACATTGGTTGTAGTGTCAAACTGAAATCTGGGAGATCAGTGCTTCAACCAACCAACCCCGCCCCCATAAATGTACTGGACAACCTTGGGTCAATCATACCTATGCAGCCTCAATGAATTGTTGTGTGTACGAAACAGGAGAATTCTATATGACCTTGGAAGATGGCTGGCAGAAAAATGTACTAGACAGATCTGGTGGCAGTGGCTCACAAAGACATAGTATCCATGGGTTGTGATGTTATCAGGGCACAGAATAGGGTAGCATCCTATCCCTTAATTCTCAGTTAAGAAGACCACAGAACCCGAAGCCTGCAAACCTATACTAGAAAAAGTTAAATCAGCAGCTGTCCAATATCTCATCATTTTTAATGGAAATTAAAACAAGATAGAAAAGGTGTGTTTTTTTTAAAAAAAAAAATCAACTCTGGATCACCAGTAAGATACAAAGCAATTTTATAACACAATTTCAAAAGTACTTAACTCTCTTTCTCCTCTAGTGCAATCAGTACGTGTAATTCACTTTGTTAAATATATGCAGCTTAAAAAAAAGTAAAGGTTTCCCTTGCTCGAAAGCTAGTCGAATTCGATTCTAAGGGGTGGTGCTCATCTCTGTTTCCAAGCTGAAGAGCCAGCTCTGTCCGAAGACTTCAACCCAGATGCAGAGTTACAAACAGTGGTCCTGACGGTCAAGTATTTCTCACAAAGACTGCCCTTCCCATAAGCAAAGGCATGGTTTTCTGACACACACAGAGGGGAATTCTTCAGATAGGCAGAAAACTGTAGTTCATGTGTTTTGTAAAGGAGAAAAACACGCCCCCTTCTCCCAAAAAGAAAAGCCGGATAAGGATGGAGTATGCTTATTGCCCACAAAATGTGGAGAGCAGTTCAGTTAATTAACAGTGGGGGAGATGAAAATCTATAGTATCCTGTGAGGGGAGATTGCTGTCATTTAAATGCACCCGTGACTTCTTGCAGACCCCCAGTTTGTTACAAATAACCCCCAGAGCGGATTCAAGGGAGTATCGCATCTCCGTAAGTGCACCCCTCTTCTACACCAAGGTTGTATTCGGCTCCTTTCCATGCGCTTGTCACAATTCTAAGCCAGCCCCTTTCACCCTGCAAGAGAGGGATTAGCATTACAGTCGGTGAGAGAAACACAAGGACATGAAGATCAACCAATGTCTCTCTTATGGCGCCTCCCTGGAAGCCCGTTATACATCAAACCCTAAAAGATGTACACAATGGAAGAACGTTTCACTATAAACTTGGAAGAAGATCTCCACTGATGATGATAGAGGGACTGTGGCTCAGTGGAAGAGCTGCTGCTTTGCATGCGGAAGGTCCCAAATTCAATCCCTGGCACCTCCAGTCAAAAGGACCAGGCAGTAGGTGATGTGAAAGACCTCTGCCTGAGTCCTTGGAGAGCCACTGGCAGTCTGAGTAGACCGTGCTGACCTTGAGGTTACACTGGATGTAGGCAAATTCTTTGCTCATATAATTAAATTTAAAAGGACCTCAAGTGTTAACTGGTTATTAAACTTACTGTTTTGTTGTATCTAGTGTGACATTGCTCAAGGCCTGTAGGCTAAATGAGCAGTATTATTAAAGTAAGTGGGGAGATACAGGATGGAAGAAAACCGGGGCCAGTTCTCTGGACGAGTCACTCAAAGTGACTGCTGGGGACAGAACAACCTTGAGAGTGGCGAAACATCAAAGGACTCAGCTGACTCTTGGCAAACAGCAGGCACAAGAGATGATGGGTACCTCCATTCTGGGCCTACACTGCCACCACTTGGGGGCAAGACCATCTTGGCTTCATGCTCTGGCCGCCACGGAGTTCACGAGCGGACCTGGCCTGGGTGGCGGTATCTCCCCCCCGCGTTAGCAGTCTTCCTGTCACAGTGCCTGCAATCACCCAAGTTTTTCTACCAAAAGATTCAGACCACACTTAATTTTAAAAACTTCTCATAAGAACACAAGAAGAACCCGGCTGGATCGGAACAGTGGTCCATCTAGCCCAGCCTCCTGCCTCACACAATGGCCAACCAGTTCCTCTGGAGGGCCAACAACAGGGCACAGAGGCCGAGGCCTTCCCCTGATGTTGCCTCCTGGCTCTGGGATTCCTCCGCAGCAGGGGTGGCCAAACTTAAGTAAGAGCCACACAGAATAAATGTTTGACAGCTGCAAGACAGGAACAAGGATTACACGTTCTTACTGGGAAGTATGCAGATTTGCTGTTTATTAACGTTAAATGAGACTGCCAAAAAGAATATCAAAAGTGGTAAAAGCAGATATTAATAATGGTATTTATTTGTCCGATGATATTTGTTTGCTAATGATATTTAGCTTCCCCGGCCACCCTGCCGTGTGAAAGAGCCGCATGTGGCTCCTGCGCCACAGTTCGGCCACCCCTGCTCTAGAGGCTTACTGTCTCTGAATGGGGAAGCTCCCTCTAGTCACTATAGCTAGCAGCCACTGACAGGCCATAGTCAGCAGCCTCTGACAGACATCCTCCACCAATCTGTCTAGTCCCCTTTTAAAGCCGTCTACAGCTGTGGACGTCATTGTGGACATCCGGCAGCAAGTTCCACATTTTAATCACTTGCTGCGTAAAGTCGATGCTCCTCCATCTGCCATCCAGGGGAGCCAACCCAGCCTCCTCACTTTGCAATGTACGCCACTCGCCCACCTGGGATCTTTTTTTAAAAAAAGAAAGAGATAATGGGCATGTTTTGAGTTTCCTCCTTACCCAGGGTTCTCCCCAAGAGTTACGGACAATCCAGTACTCTGTTCCATTTTCAACGCCCCAGCCGGCGACAGAGATGATGTGGTTGATGGACACAGACGGGCTGTATTCCATATAAAGTCCTCCAGTGTACGCATCCAGCTTTGGCGTAGCCATGATCCCACAACTGTTTAAAATTAAAGTTGCATGAATGAAAATGGATGCCTCTGGAAACCCACTCCAGATGACTTCATAGAAGTCAAAGGTTTCAAGAAATGATGCTGGTTCGAGTAGGTCACCCTGCAAATGTTGCACGGCGTGCACAACAAAGCCATTCCCAGTGGCTGGAAGGCAGGGGATGTGACCATTCGCCAAAGCGAAGCAGATCTGGGTCCAGCCAGTACTTTGATGGGAGACCTGTGAGACTCCGATGCGCACGGCTTTGAGATGAAGAAACATAATGAAATTAAATTATAACAAGGCATGTTTTACATACCACAGGACCAATGCTCCCTCTAAACTGTGGAGTCTTGTGAGCAAAAATTCTACCTTGTGAGCTACTGGCATCAAAGTTGTGAACAAGCAATTTGGCTTCTGCATAAATTAAGTTTGCTCTGGAGCCCTCCTTCCTGCGCTAAGACAAAAATGAGTGAGCGAGAGGCTAAAAAACTGTGAGCTAGCTCATACTAACTCAGCTTAGAGGGAACACTGCACAGGACATAGATATCTTTAAACTTTATCAGCTAATACACCAGAGACTCCAATAATATGGAATACAGTTTTAATAGTCCCACAGGAATTCAAGGATTCATTGGAGCCTGGTGGATGAACAAGTGTAGGATCCTCCAATATTCTTTTTTACGCATAAGCTAACTGATAACAAGCCACATCTCGCCAAAGGCTTCTTCACAAAGATGGAGCTCTTTAAGTCTTCTGCTCCAAAAGGAAAAATTTCACCAATGTTGTTTCCCTCAGATTGGCAGCAACTTTGCGCTAATTTAATTATATTCTTCCAAAGCAGAAAGCACACCGGGAACTGAGGATCTGTTCTGGAATATGATTGTAAGGCTGCCAGAAGAAGGAATCAGACCAAAGCAGCCCAAGTTGTGAAGTCAAGCAAGATGGTGGTTCTTATTTACATTATTTATAGTCTGCTTTTCTCACTCGGACTCAAGGCAGGTTACTCAGGGTGTAGCCAGGCCAAGGTTTTATTAAACTAGCTATAAGAAACATAAGAGAACATAAGAGAAGCCAATGTTGGATCAGGCCAACAGCCCATCCAGCCCAACACTTTGTCACACAGTGGCCAAAAATACCAGGTGCCATCAGGAGGTCCAGCAGTGGGGCCAGGACACTAGAAGCCCTCCCACTGTTGCCCCCCCAAGCACCAAGAATACAGAGCATCACTTGCCCCAGACTGAGAGTTCCTATCTATACCTCATGACTAATAGCCACTGACGAACCTCTGCTCCACATGTTTATCCAATTGCCTCTTGAAGCCATGCTTGTTGCTGCCACCACCTCCTGTGACAGTGAATTCCATGTGTTAATCACTCTTTGGGTGAAGAAGTACTTCCTTTTATCCATTCTAACCCGACTGCTCAGCAATTTCACTGAGTGCCCACACTAACCACTCCATTAACTAGGACAAAGTTTGAGTCCCGTGGCACCTTTAAGATCCATGAAGTTTCATTCTGGGTATAAGCTTCCATGTGCATGCACATTTCATCATGCACATGAAAATTTATACCCAGAATTAAGCTTTGTGGGTCTTAAAGGTGCCACGGGACTCAAGCTTTGTTCAGACCAACACAGCTATCCATCTGAATCTATTTGCATTTAGCGGGGGTTACCACACTCAAGAGGTGAAACCACAGGTCGAAAATGCTTTGCTAACATCACAGTGAATCTTAACGATGGCTTCACATGACACATGAATATGGACAACCTGGCCAGTTCTTCCTGCAACAGATATTGGATGACCATCCTTCGACCGTATTTCATGGGATGCCTGAACTGAGCCACCGTGTCACCAGAAATGTTGTCATATTGGCTTATTATACAACATCCGTGGCATTCAGTATTCTGCCCACTGTTGTCCTTCAGATTAGAAGGGGAATTACATTGCCAAGGGCTTGTTTATTGTTTGTTCCTTTTTGCGTGTGGTTATTTTTTTAAAAAATGCCTTAAGGAAAATATTTAAATGAGAGAATTATGATTTCACTTCTTAAGCAGCTCGGGGTGTGTGTGTGTGTGTGTTTAACCTACCTAATAGGACCGTTGGTGTAGATTTCTGCCATCATTTTCTCTCGCCCACTGACAGACCCATAATCAGCCACTTTCCAGAGGGTGTAGTTCTTGATCACATGACATTCTCCGAAAGTAACACACGTCCCACACTGATTGAATATCTGGCATTCTGCAAAGAAGTAGAGGCCTGATCATCACAAGACTGTTTTCCCCGGCAAGATAAAAAGCAAACCGTGAAATGAAGGGCAAGGCAGGTGTAACTCAGTGGATGCTGAATCCCCCTGTTAAAATCTCGTCTGAGCCACAGTGTCAAGGATTGCCAAGTATAAGATGTGCTTTGAGTGCTGTACATTGTCCTTCCAAACAGCCACTGTCTTAACCTCTCTCAGCAAGCAACAGATGATTTTAGATGAACATGCAGGGATGTTTTCAAAAATAAGTTCTTTTGGACCACATATGTGAGCAGGCAAGCTATTAACAGTTTAGGGCAAGGTTGCCAACTACAACCTGGCAACTGGCAGGAGTTGGGGGGCAGGGGTGCTGGCAGCAACATCATGATATGATTTCCAGGGGAAACCTGGAAGTGATGTCATGCCTCTCTAGGAATCATACAGAACTATGGTAAAACTACAGAGGTTCTGGCAATTCCTAGAATGGACTGACATCACAAGCAGGTTTCCCCTGGAAATGACATCATGCTGCCAGCATTTTATTAAACATTATTTCTCTCCTGCCAGCTTCAGGAATATTGGTGTAAAAAAGGAGATGAGGGATGCCCCACCCCAGGTGGGAAACTGGCAGCCCCAGTTTAGGGAACAGTAACTTTTGCAGACTTACTAACAAGGCAGAACACCAGTCTTTAACCTTTACAGACTCAGAACCTACTTTTCTTGTTCAGTCAGTACAAGGAACCCACCAAGCTTCAAGTGCTAAGAAGAAACATCACATGACAGGAAGAGGAGGAGCCAGAGTTACTACCTCATCTGAGGGGGGGATTTTCATGCTGCAAAATAACGTGGAGCACTGGCAGGCTAACTGCGGTGACAGGGTAGCCATATGAGGAGAAGAGAAAGAAGGGAATACCAGGTTTTGTGGGGAAGGAGGGGTGTCTACAAACCTGCCTGTACTAAAAAGAATCCCCTCCACTACCTAATCACCTTGCCTCATCCGGGTGGTTGCTGCCCTAAGCATGTGTGCAAAGAAGTCGGAGGCATGGTGCCTTTCCTCTCTACCCATATGCCCCAGCAGCAAGCCCTTCCAAAAAGTAGCAGGGAAATGGGAACTTCGTAGGGGCCTGTGACCTGAGGGTCCCAACCCATGGGCTGAAGATCTCTACCCAACAATAATACTTAGCACTAAACAAGATAAAAGCTTAAATATGAATTTGGTTCCCCCCCTCCCTTACACTAAAAAACACAATTACAGGGTTGGCTAGCTAGTGGCTCAGTGGCAGAGCATCTGCAGAAGGTCCCAGGTTCAATCCCCAGCATCTCCAGTTGAAAGGACCAGATAGTAGGTGATGTGAAAGACCTCTGCCTGGGACCCCGGAGAGCCGCTGTCAGTTGGGGTAGACAATACTGACTTTGATGGACCAACATTCTGATTCAATATAAGGCAATTTCATGTATTCATTTCTTGATCTATTTACCAGTGGCATGAAATGAATGAAAAGCTATTTGAATTTTGTTTTCTTCCTTCACATCACACAAGACGGAGCAGCATGGGAGCCCTTGCGCTCTCACGTTACCTTGATCTTTCGCTTGGTAGTTGTTGCAGGTCTCGTCTGGGATGCCGTGGTCGTGGGCATACTGCCACACGCCAAAGTCGTCCCCTCCTTCACACGACCCGGCACCGGCACAGTCGATCACGTTCTGGACTGAAAGGTATGCAGAGGGCCACGTGCCTTTCTTCTTGATGTTGATACGATCTGAGAGGCAACGGAAGACATGGGTTTGGGGCATGGCAAGCTGGAACTTTGAGGGAAGTCGCCCCCGGCACTCCAAGAGTCTTTGCCCGTAACTGGAACATAGCAGGCACCATGTAGGATAAAACGGGCAGGTGTTTAGGACCCAGAAATCACACCTGCAGCTGAGAATGCTGCAGGGCATCAAATCAGCGGTTGCTGAGTCATTTCCTCCCCCCCCCCTTCCACTCCTGGCTGCTCTCTGGAGCTTTTATCTCCCTGTCCTTTCCCAGCTGCTGCACTGAGTCAGTGTTCTCGGCACCTGCCCCAATTAGCCCCGCTTTGCACTTTCACGCAAGGTCAGCCAAGGTGCCTGCTGAATTACCTTGTGACAACAGGAACGCCTCCTTACGGAGAAGCGGCCCAGATGTCTCAAGAACAACAAGTTTGGGGCGGGGGGGGTGTTGTTTTCACACACACTGAATAAATGCACCCTCAATCCACTTTCAACACACTTGCCAACTGGATTTTACTGTGCAAGACGGCAAAATCCACTTACAAATGATTGTTAAAAGTCCACTGAGTTCTTCCGCAGAATTTTTCATCAAGTGTAGTGTTAAGCACTGCCCCCTGGTATTTCTCGGTGACGCGGAAGAGCCTGAAGACTGCAGCTTGGAGCTTTCTTAAGAGCCAGTTTGGTGTAGTGGTTAAGTGCGTGGACTCTAATCTGGGAGAACCGGGTTTGATTCCCCACTCCTCTACTTGCACCTGCTGATGTGACCTTGGGTCAGTCACAAGCTCTGGCACAGCTGTTCTCTCAAGGACAGTTTCTGTCAGAAGTTCTCTCAGCCCCACCTACCTCACAGGGTGTCTGTTGTGGGGAGGGGAAGGGAAAGGAGTTTGTAAGCCGCTCTGAGACGCCTTTGGGCAGTGAAGGGCGGGGTATAAATCCAAACTCTTCTTCTCTTCTTCTTAAAATGGGGGAGCGGGAGGGGTTGGAGACCTGATAATCACATTAAAACAATTTCTCCCCCACCTTTCCACACAAAGCCCAAGTAGGATTGCTGACTTGGTCAATTCCTGGAGATATGGAAGCAATGCTTGAGGGAAGGGGAGCTCGTGAGGGAGGTGATACCATAAAGCCCAACTGCTGAGGTGGCCATTTCCACCAGGGAAAGTGACCCCTGTAGCCTGGAGATCAGTCGTAATTTCAGGTCTCACCCAGAAGGTGGCAACCCTAATTCTCAAGGTGGTGGTGCTAGTGGTAAGTGCTGCCAAGTGGCAACTGATGTATGACAAAACCCTGTAGGGTTTTCAAGGCAAGAGACAAACAGAGGTGGTTTTGCCATGGCTTTCTCCATAGCGACGCTGAATTTCCTTGGTGGTCTCCCATCCAAGTATTAACCAGGGCCAACCCTGCTTAGCTTCTGAAATCGGACAAGATCGGTCTAGCCTGAGCCATCCAGGTAACAGTAATTCCCTGAAAATATATTGCTGAAGTGTTATATTAGAACAATAAGATCCAATCATCAGTAACAGAAATCGCAACTGGACCAAAGCTCCCTGAAATAAACACATCTTTTCACGGCCCGCTTGAAAACCAACAAGGAAGGAAAACCAGCAAGGAAAATAAATAGGGCATGGTTTCCTGTCCTGAAAAACACAAAAGGCTCTACATCTGACAATAGCCCTGCAGATAAGATTAGAATTTCAACAGCCAATCCACACAGAAGAACCTCCTCAGGAAACAGGAAACCTCAGGAAACAATCCATATACAAAAGAACCTCCCCAGGAAAGCTCTTCCATTAGCATGTTCATAGCCTGGGGAACTCCTACAAGATAATGACTCAGCCCTACCCCACCTTCTGCAGTAGATATAAATTACCTGTCTACCATTTTCCTTCTCACCTTGACCCAGAGAGTACTCCACCTTTCTGTGTTATACCTCTGAAGATGCCAGTCACAGCTACTGGCAAAATGTCAGGTCCTACAATGCCAAGACCACGGCCAGACAACCCGGAAAATCTACAGCAACTAAGGAAGACCTCTGTCTGAGCACCAAAGAAAGGTCCTTCCATAACTGAGAGGCAGCAGCGGAGGAGGCCAGATCTGCCATTCTTAAGCCTCGGTTCCCGTACTAGGCAGCGGGTACAGATTATGTAGGGATGGGTCGAGGGCTGGTTTTGAGAAACAAGAAGCTCCTGAGATGACGGAGCAGAAACAGAGTCTCTCCCTTTGGGGGGAAAAGTCTTAAGAGCCAGCAGTTCATCACAACCCTTTCCCACTTCTGCCTGGAAGACTTAGATCCCAGAAAGGATGAGAGCGGTGGAAACCACAGGGCAGTCTTTGAATTCACAAACTGGAGATCAATCAGAGGTGTTGCATTCATTTCTTATGAGGGCCGGATCTGACATAAAGGACACTTTCTCAGGCCAGGCCATGTATGCCATGAAGAAGAAGAAGAAGAAGGAGTTTGAGGAGGAGGAGTTTGATACCCCGCCCTTCACTGCCCAAAGGCGTCTCAGAGCGGCTTACAAACTCCTTTCCTTCCTCTCCCCACAACAGACACCCTGTGAGGGAGGTGGGGCTGAGAGAACTTCTGACACAAACTGTCCTTGAGAGAACAGCTGTGCCAGAGCTTGTGACTGACCCAAGGTCACATCAGCAGGTGCAAGTGGAGGAGTGGGGAATCAAACCCGGTTCTCCCAGATAGGAGTCCACGCACTTAACCACTACACGCACTTAACCATTAAAATGTAATGACAGGTACCAGAGATATAAATGTTATAAAGGACTCAGGCAAACCCAATTAACAATATTATAAGAACATAAGAGAAGCCAATGTTGAATCAGGCCAATGACCCATCTAATCCAACACTCTGTCACACAGTGGCCAAAAATACCAGGTGCCATTTTTGGCCACTGTGTGACAGAGTGTTGGACTAGATGGGCCATTGGCCTGATTCAACATTGGCTTCTCTTATGTTCTTATAATATAATATTACTCAAAATACAAACATGCTTAAAACATTTAACACTCTTGCAGTATTTCCTTACAGTACCTCCCTGATGACTACCCTCCCCACTTTCACCACCCTGTTACACATTAGCACTGGGACAGTATACAGAGACATAATGCACTGCCTCTGTCATTTGTTAATGAGGGTAATGACCAGTTGCTCACGGGCCAGATAAGAGCCCTGAACAGGCCAGTTCCAGCCCACGGGTCGTATGTTTGACACCACTAGGTAGTAGCAAGTCAACAGAAACCAAGTTGGATAGCGTTACCTAGAGCCTGGATGCAATACCCCCCCCCACCTAATAAGAAGCCCTCTATACACACATACAGAACATCACACACATTGACGTCATGCACAGAGAGGAACCAAGCCTGAATGCACGGTCCACGCCCCCTAGCTAGGCACAATTACGAGTTTGCCAGCATGGAGTCTACTGGCATTCCTGTGATCAGGAACGCTGCATTTTTTAAAAAACCTTCCTGATGTCGGGAACAGAGCCGACACACGTGTCTTTTCTGTGCCTTGCAGACTGAGTGCTCACACGCTGATAACAACTCATAGGCAGGGCTACCATGCTTGTGTCCCCTTCCCGTCAACACAATTTAAGTAATGTGTTCAGTGCCTGAGTTCCACATCTACGGGCCTGTAATTTCGTTAATGTGCATGATGTACTTCACAGCGGGGGGTTTACCCCATTTTTCTATTGTTCAAGACAGCTCACATAAAACAAATTTGAATGCAATGTTAAAATTCTAAAATGCAAAAAATCTTTAAAAGTCCCAAGATATTAAACTAGCAGTGGCCAAAACCACACCCAATCATGGTAACAGCAAGACAGAATCACAGAGTTGGAAGGGGCCCTGCAGGCCATCTAGTCCAACCTCCTCTGCTATCTATTTATGAGAGGGAATTTGGTCCACCTCGCCCATCAGCCAAATGCCCTCTAGAACAAAACAGTCTTGATGCATCTCTCCAAAGCCAGACCTTCTAAGGAAGCAAATTTACAAAGTCAGGGGCCACTCCTGAGAAGTCCTGTCATGCACGCCCACCAACCTTATATCAGGCACCACCTGCTGACCTCAGATTATGTGTGCTAGAGAAAAAAGCTCTTCACCCTGAGGAACGCATGAACGTTTCGATAAGTGGGATTGCCGGTGTACTGGAGGCCAGCTGCAAGTCTGTAGTGGGCAAAGGGGAAAGGAGCAGCGTGAATGGGTGGGATGAATCTGCTGGAGGAGCAGAACAAAGTTTGAGTCCCGTGACACCGTTAAGACCAGCAAAGGTTTATTCTGGGTAGAAGCTTTCGCGTGCTGAAGTTTGTGATGACAGCGTCTGTACTAGCGGAAAACAGTCAGCTGGCTGCCCCATCATATGACCAACACATGATCTGTGATTGCCGGTGCAAAGTTACAGTAGTGGAGTCAGCACTGGGAAGTCCCACATCCCCTTCCCTCCCTCCTCCCCTGTGCTTCTGACCAGCCCACGATACTGCCGACAGCCGCAGAGCCACACAGCCCCAGACAAGCAGGGCTGACTTTCGTCCAGAGCCCAGCATCTCAGTTCCTTCCGGACAGGGCTCCTTCTAAGCTGTGGAGTCTTGTGAGCTCCTGGCATTCAAGCTGAGAGTGAGCAGTTTGGCTACTGCATAAATTAGTCTGCTCTGGAGCCCTCCTTCCTGGGCGAAGAGAAAAAGGTGTGAGCCGGAGGCTAGAAGAACTGTGAGCTAGCTCACGCTAACTCAGCTTAGACGGAACACTGCTTCCGGAGTGCTTCATCCACCAAAGGGACAGGCCAAATCGGGACTGGGAGCAGAAGCAGCATAGCAGATGTGCAGACCAAGTTGACGCTAGCCCCGTTTTGTGACGCCGATGCACCTGCCGATCACCTCTGTGCCCTGGGCAGTCTCTTTCTGTCAACTCAGCTAGTAAGAGGAGAGGAAGCCTCCCTCGAAAGTGCGACGCAGCAGACTGGTTCAGCCAGTCAGGAAGACAAACCGGCCTCCACTCGGCCCCTCCCAGAGGCACTCAAAGAAACCCTTCTCCAGCAGGAGCCCACGTGCAATGAAGGGCTTTTGCTTGCCTTCCCCAAACATAGCCCACTCACTGCGGGGTGGAGCAAATGCAGCATTCGCACTGTGTCCCACAGCATTCAACAAACAACACAACAGGGTTGCAGAACCAACCAGACATCTAAAAACGGGGCGGAAGCCAAGCGCAAGTATCAACACAACACATTAAATGATGCAAGGTTCCACAGACAGATCCTAGCTTCCGTAATAGAGACCACAGTCCCTTGGCATTTTTCCAAGTAACTCTGTGAATCACGGAGTACAGAGCAACTCTACTGCCTGTGTAGAAAAGCCCTCTTGAATAATTCAGTTTTCCCTTCATGAGGAGCCAGGTTCGATTTGTTCCCGGAACTTGGTACAGCTGAGGTCCAGAACCAGCCCTTCCTGCTACAACTCAGGTCTGTGACATGCCGCAAGAACAGAGTGCATTTCTTTCACTGCCAATCCACAGCACCTGACTTCCACAAAATTAGGAAGAGGCAGCGACTTCCAGACAGGTCCCAGTGTTACTAACTTGGGTTTTCCTGTTTTAATTAAGCCATTCATTCCCACGGCTTTTTTTTGTCTGCTTATTTGTTGTAAATTAAGCAGACTGTGACTCCACCACCGCACACAACAACACACACACAGCAGAAGAAAAGTTGGTTTTCATACCCCACCCTTCACTGCCCGAAGGAGTCCCAGAGCAGCTTACAATCTCCAAGGGAGGCCTGGCTAGCCGCCACTAGGGCTGGAGCATTCTCGGAGGCGCCCCTTAACTGGTGGAACGAGCTCCCGGAGGAGATCAGGGCCCTGCGGGACCTTTCTCAGTTCCGCAGGGCCTGTAAGACAGAGCTCTTCTGCCAGGCATTTAATTAGGGGCCGCCGCCGCTGGAGTGCCCGGCCCGTAACTGTACGATCAAGGAGCTGCCGTGAGTGCCGATGAGCAGACTTACACCAGGAACATCTAGTGTTCATTATCAAGTAGCTGCCATCTGAGTTGGCAAGCAGAAGAACACCTAGCTTCTTTGGATACCTTCTGAAGCACCCGATTGAACGGTTTCTAACTGCTGCCAGTATCTTGTATTTTGTATTCTGCATTTTGTGCTGCATTATTTTAATTGTTTGTGTTTTAACGGTGTGTTTTTATTGTATTTTATGCTGATTGGAAGCTGCCCTGAGCCGCTTTGCGGGGAGGGCAGGATATAAGTCTGAAAAATAAATAAATAAATATGTTCCTCGCCCCACAACAGACACCCTGTAGGTGGGGCTGAGAGAGCTCAGAGAGAACTGTGACTGACCCAAGGTCACCCAGCTGGCTTCATGTGGAGGAGTGGGGAATCAAACCCGGTTCTCTAGATTAGAGTCTGCCACTCTTAACCACTATCCCAAACAACAGCAATGTTACTTCCAGCCACAGCTGAGAATACCATGAATTCCCCTTCACGCCACTTGATACTCAAGGAAGAGGTAGAGTATCTGCTTGGCATGCAGAGAGTCCCAGGTTCCGGTCCGCATCTCCAGCTAAAAGGGCCAGGCAGAGTAGAAAGCGCTGACCTGGAGGGACCAAGGGTCTGATTCAATACAAGCTTCATGATTCAATACAAGTGTGCATACTCTCCCCTGGGTGATGAGTTCGTATTCCATTCCCTGTAGGCAAAAAAGCCCTTTCCACTTGAAAGAAAGGAGGTAATTCATTTCATGAGCTGCCTAACTTAGTTTATATCCCTAAACAGGGTCAGAGAGCAACACTGTCCAATAAAGAAATCTCCCTGCAGAGTTTGGGGAGGAAAATAAGCAGAGTGAAGAACCGGCTATGTCCCCATACTTTACAAGACTGTTTTTAAGGTTTGCTGGGTGCTGTGAAGCACTTTCAACACCAAACATGGTATGCACGTGCCAAGTATTAGAATCATTTGGTGTAAGGCATTGATGGGGACATGCCACACTCAGCAGTTCTGAGAAAGTTTCTGCCAAAGTGGAAAGTTTTAACAGAGCCGGTGCTAGCAGTGTTTGGGAATGCCAGGAGGGACTGGCTACGAAAGGGCGTCCCCCATACCTGCAAGGGCGCTGGTGCTGCCGTGAGCCCAACAGGATCCGCAATACTGAGGGATGTGCTGGTTGCGTGTAGTGCTCGCGTAATTGACTCCATCTACATTGCGCCAATCCCAGCTCTGGGGCAGCTTAGAGGCATCCAGGTATTCGTGAGGACGAGGGTAAGTTCTGTGGGGATCAAACAGGAGAACAGGTTGACATTTCGCCCAGCACCTTGGTAGAAAGCAACATCTCCATTCCAGTATCTGATCACAGAAAACAGTCTGAGTCCAGGGGCACCTTTAAAGCCAACGAAGTTTAATTCTGGGGTACAAGCTTTCATGTGCATGCATGCCTCTGAAGAAGGGTGCATGCTCACAAAAGCTTATACCCAGAATTAAAATTCCTTGGTCTTAAAGGTGCCCCTGGACTCAAACTTTGTTTTGTTGCTTCAGACCAACAGGGCCACCCACCTGAATCTACAATCTGATCATGTTCGGCTGAACCTTTCCCCTTGGCTGGCAATCACATGATCGCTTCCTGCAGAATGACCTGAAAAAACCCCGAGGAAGAATCAGGTGGCTTGCCACGCTTTGTGCTTCTTCTGAACTCTGGCCTGATCAGAGCCACTCTTAAATTGCAGTCCAATGTAGAAACGGACGTGCATCGTTGTACGAGATGACAAAAAAGCTTAGGTCCCCTGGCCATTCATATGGGACAGCCGGTGCCAACAAGGAAAGAAGAAGAAGAAGAAAAGAAGAGATTGGATTTATAACCCGCCCTTCACTACCCAAAGGAGTCGCAGAGTGGTTTACAAACTCCTTTCCCTTCCCCTCCTCACAACAGACACCCTGTGAGGTACGTGGGGCTGAGAGAGCTCTTTTGAGAACTGCACCTGAGAGAACAGCTCTGAAAGAACTTGTGACTGACCCAAGGTCACACCAGCAGCTTCATGTGGAGGAGTGGGGAATCACACCCAGTTCTCCCAGATTAGAGTCTGCGCTCCTAACCACTGCACTAAACTGAAAGTAAGAGCAGAGAAGGAAACAGCAAGATTTAAAAAGAAAGGTTGGAAGCTTGCAAAACAAGGGCTTAAGACAGAGGCCTCAGAATCTCACCCACCCCTTTTTTAAAATATCCAGCCTGACGCAGAGTTCTGCAGAAGGCAAAAACCCGGAGCTTAACCACACACCAGAAACAAAGGTTTCGTAACGCCTTCTATCAGCACCGAGTGAAATGAAATGAAACCAAACACCAGGCAAGTTTTTTAAGTGTGCTGTAGTTTTGGGAGGTGGAGGTGGGGATTTTAACCTGGGTCTCTCAGACACTAGAACTGGACTAGTGTCTGGCATTCCCACGTTCAAATCTCCACTTGTGCCATGGAAGCTCGCTGGGTGACCTTGGGCCAGTCACACTCTCTCCCCCTAAGCTACCTCACAGGGTTGTTGTGAGGATAAAGAGGAGGAGAGGAGAACGATGTAGGTCGCTCTGGGTCTCCCCAGGGAGAAAGGCGGGGCATAGAAGGGAATGCAATAGAAACGCACCCGGTAAACAACAGGCGGCCTTTCCCAGCACGGCGGAGCAAACAAACAAGCGCATTTTAGCAGCCAAAGCGTTAAGTGGCGCGGACCGCGGCCAGGGATTCGCTGCCGAGCTCCCTCCCCGCGGGATCCGGAGGGATGTTTCCCCAGCTCCGAACCGGCTTCTCCGCCGCTCTGCCTCCAGCCGGCTCCCGCACCCAGCCCGCTTTGCGAAACCAGCCGGCTTCGGAACCGGGCTGCGGCAGCCCCAGCCGGAGCGGGCGCTTCCTCGCCCTGTTCCCCCAACCGGACCCGTGCGCAAAAGCGAGGGCGGTGTGTGGGCGGCACTCCGAGGCGGAGAGCTCAGCGGCCGGCCGCTCTTCGGTTGCTGCTCCGCCGGGACTTCCCAGCAGAAGCAGACCCCCCCCCCCGCCCGGCTCCCAGCGCCCCCGCCGGGCTGTTCCCGCCGCGCCCGGAGAGCTAGCCGCGCCCGAGCAGAGCGCACAGCGCACGCAGAGCCGGCCAGGAGCACCGGGGCTGCCCCTCCCCGCCCCCGCCCCGCCCCCGGGCGCCTCTCACCTGAGCCCGGGGCTCCTGCGCGGTAGCGGCTTGTAGCAGCTCTGCCCTTCCCTGAAGTGGAGGCCGGCGAGGCAGCCCCGCAGGAGCGGCACCAGCAGCAGGGCCAGGCAGCGGAGCGAACGCCCGGCCATGGTTGCGCGGCGGATGCCGGCTGCTGCGGACCAGGGGCGCGCCGAGAGGGAGAGGCGAGAGAGAGGAGAGCCGGCGCGCGGCTGGCGGGGAGGGCGGCGTCTGCTTCTTCCTATGCGCCCGCCGCGGCCCAGCTGGGCTCCCAAGGCCGAGCACCGGCCCAGGAGGAGGGAGGACAGCCCACGTGGAGGGCCCGGCCGCCGGAAACGGGAGAGGGAGGGGTCGGCCAAAGGGCAACTGCGTTGTTTGCCTGCGAACAGGCAGGGGAAGCGGGGTGGAATTGCTACATGTGGGGACGGCCCCAGCTCAGCGCGGCCCACCGCTTCTAGGAACCTCCTGGCCTGAAAACCAGGCTTAGTCCCATATGGCATTGGGTTGCCAGCCTCCAGGTGGGTGCTGGAGATCTGAAGACACAGCGGATCCCCAGGCTACATACATCGCTTACTTAGAAGAAGAAGAAGGGATTGGATTTATACCCCCCTTCACTAACCAAGGGAGTCTCAGAGTGCCTTACAAACTCCTTTCCCTCCCCCTCCCCATAACAGACACCCTGTGAGGTAGGTGGGGCTGAGAGAACTCTTGAGAGAACTGCTCTTGAGAGAACTTGTGACTGACCCAAGGTCATACCAGCAGGTACAAGTGGAGGAGCTGGGGACTCAAACCCAGGTGCTCCCAGATTAGAGTCCGCGCACTTGCCCCCACTACACCAAACTGGCTCTTCTTCCTGTGTTCTGCCAGCTGCGCGGCACCCAGGAAATGGCTGCTCTGGGAGGGATGGATTGCAGGGCACTAACCGTCCCTTCTCTGCTCTCCTGGGCACCACACAGCTGCAGGCGCCCAGGCAAATGGCGCTCAACCATCTCCAGGTATCCCCAACCTTGGAGGTTGGCATCCCCGTGGTGGGCGTCCCAGGCTGTCCTGCAAAGGGCGCCAGACACGTGGACGTCTCTGTGCACATTGACTTAAGGTTGATGCTAGCAGGTGCAGTGGAGGAGTGGGGAATCAAACTCGGTGTCTCCGAGAATCATAATCGGTTCACTAGAACGACTACACTTGCCTGAGATTTCTTCTCATTTATGTAAACCATGTGTTCTGCTTATCCTGACGAAAATGGCTACTGTGGAAGGCTATGGATGCAGGGTGCTAGGTCCCTCTGCTTCCTGCATTTTATTCCCCTAGGTACTCTCGAATTTCCAGGTATTTTCAATCTTGGGGTAGGTAGTCCATATGCATCCTGGAGAAAATGAGAGACACATGGACTTTTTGCAGATTGCTTGCTGCTGAAGTCAGTGGTGAACATTGTGGATTTCTGGGTGTATAATACAATTATATTATCCTAGAATATATTTGCTCGGATGTTCTTTTCCCAATGTAAACAAACCAATGTACATGTGGAGTCCATTCTCTCACATCTCCAGCTTCCAAACAAGGCGTTCCACACATGTGCGGGCACCCATTGATACTAAAGCATTTCATGGACAGATGGTGACAGGTAAAACTCCTGAGTCTCTTTCTACTTTCGATAGCTGTCAAGGCAAATCAAACCACTGGCAGTGCTGCCCACTGCCTTCTGCAAGTCTCTCCAGTGCGAGAGAAGGTTGGTCGTCTTCGTTGTTTAATTTTCTTGTCAACTGTCCATTTCTGCCATAAGCAACGCCTTTAACCATTCCCATGTTTCAGGTACTTTATCTTGTTTCCAACCTTGAGCAGAGAGTCGGTCTAGCTGGGACTATTAAGTGCAGAATGGTGGTGGCTAGGCACATTTGATTTCTTGCCGATTTCAAGCACCTAACAGCAAGCGTCTGTAGGTCTTGCCTAATGGTACATTTCAAGACCCTGGTATGCTCAGTGTGGATCTCAGTCCAATACTTGACTGTTTTATCACATGTCCGCCATATGGTAAGAATCTTCATGTTTTTACATTTCCGGCATTTGTTAGACATAGTATCATTTCTAGATTGTAACTTTTTACACAGGCCAAATCATCAAGAATATGCCTGAGCGTGTGCAGAATGCCTCCATCCAACACAGCTTTGAGAGGCTAACCATGAGAACAGAAAACCAGGCAGTCCCTGGTTCAACTCTTGTTTCTGATTTCAGACCAACAGAGGAACTCAGGCCAGGAGTCCCCAACCTTTTCTGAGCCAGTGGGCTCCTTTGGAAGTCTGATGCAAGGTGGTGGGCCCAGTCACAAAATGCCTCCTGCAGAAAGTGTAGGTAGCCACACAATGTCAGGGAGCGAAGTTGTGCATCACTCTGGTGCAACTCTTCAGCATTTCAGGCAGGAGCTCTTGTTTAACATCACGCTTTTCAAAATGAACACGATGCTTAAAAATATTTTCGTGCACATTGTCTTCTCTAAGAAACGCTCATATGGCCCTGTCTGTCAGATCTCCACTAGCCAATCAGAAGCTCTACTGGGCAAAAGCCCCAACTGGCCCCACCCACTTTCTAAAAACACTTGGCTGGCAGGAGGAAAGGTGTTGGCCATCCCAGTATTCACAGGCAAACCACAATCTCTCAGCCTCCTGTCTGGAACATGCTGGTGACTGGATTACTGGCCTATCTTTAAAGCGATGTTAAAAGGATTATGGAGATTACACTCCCAAATTCATGTGGAGGTAGTTGTTGACTTCAATCCTTCAGGTGACTACTCTGAATTGAGTCCCACTGTGTTCAGTGTGGCTTCCAAGCCTCCCTCTAAGCTGTAGGGTCATGTGAGCAAAAATCCTACTTTGTGAGCTACTGGCATTACATTTGTGAGTTAGTGATTGGGCTGCTGCATAAATCAGTTTGCTCTGGAGCCATCCTTCCTGAGCTAAGACCAAAATGTGTGAGCCAGAGGCTAAAAAACTGTGAGCTGGCTCACACTAACTCAGCTTAGAGGGAACACTGTGTCCCGACTAAGTATGTGCAGCACTGCTGTCTGTACACACTGCTGCAAAACAAAAAGGGCACGGTTGGAGACAAGCAGATTTACTGAAGCATTAAGCCTTCATGAGCTACAGCCCACATCCTCAAATGCATGAAATGAAACTCAGAAGCATATCTATACAACAGAAGGAAAGAAAACAACAATGCAACTTCAGTGGGAGAATCCAATGAGAAATTGCTGGATTAGAAAAAAACAAAACCCAGAAGGTATGACAGTATAAACCAGAGCTGATGCCTTTTTAAAATTGGCACATCTATTGTGTCATTCTTGTCCACTTGCTTGTTCATCCCGTGAAAGAAGTCTAAAAGGTCAGTGAGACAAGATCTTCCTTTACAGAATCCATGCTGATTCTTCCTCAGTAGCTTTTGTTCATCAATGTGCTTACTAATTCTGTCTTTAATAATGGATTCCACCAATTTAGTCAGTATTGACATTAGAATGACCAGCCTGTAATTTCCCAGATTTCCTCTGGAACTCTTTTTAAAGATGGAGGTTACATTAGCTGCCTTCCAGTCTTCGGAAATGGAGGCAGATTTTAGCGATAGATTGCATATTTTTGTCAGGAGATCCACAAGTTCACATTTGAGTTCTTTCAGAACTCTTGGAGGTACGCCATCTGGGCCCAGTGATTTGACAGTTTTTAGTTTGTTCATCAGTTGTAGGACTTCCTCTCTCGTTACCTCAGTCTAACTCCGTTCTTTCAATAAACCTCCCAAAATCAGTGGTTCTGGACTATGCAAACATCTCCCATCTTCGATAGTGAAGTCAGAGGCAAAAAAAAAGCATTCCGCTTCTCTGCCATTTCCCTATCTTCCTTTAGTAATCCTTTTACCCCTTGGTCATCCAAAGATCTCACCACTGCCTCCCTGGCTGGTTTCCTGCTACCATATTTGAAGAAATTTTTATTAGTAGTCTTTATGTTTTTTGCGTCATGTTCCTCATAGTCCCTTTTCGTCTGTCTGATCACCGACTTGCATTTTATTTGCCACAACCTGTGCTCCCTTTTATTTACCTCAGTTGCACTAGCCTTCCACCACGTACAGGAGCCTTTCTTTTACTGCTTCCATTACTTTGTTCGTGGACCATGCAGGCCTTTTTTAATACCTATTTGTACCTTTCCTAACCTGTGGTATACATTTGATCTGAGCTTCTAGGATTGTAGTTTGTAGCCGACTGAAACTAAACCCGGCGAAGATGGAGGTCCTGGGCCTGAGTTGGGTCAGTTCGGGGTTGGGCCTCACTCTCCCGACCTTCGATGGGGCGCCGTTGGTGCCAGCGTCGAGGGTTAGGAGCTTGGGGGGGTTCCTGGACTCCTCATTAACGATGGAGGCCCAGGTGGCAGCCACTGTCAAGTCAGCCTTTTACCATCTTCGGCTGGTGTGGCAGTTGGTCCCCTTCCTCGACTGCGATGACCTGGCCACAGTGATCCATGCGATGGTCACCTCAAGGTTAGACTACTGCAACGCTCTCTACATGGGGCTGCCTTTGTTACAAATCCGGAGGCTGCAGCTAGTGCGGAATGTGGCGGCCAGGCTGTTGATGGGCCTCACTAGACGAAATCACATCCAGCCTGTGCGGAAGGCGCTGCACTGAGTGCCGATAGCGTACTGGATTCACTTCAAAGTGCTGGTTCTTACCTATAAAGCCTTATATGGCCAGGGTCCAGCTTACCTAAGGGACCGTCTTTCCCCATAAGTTCCCCCAAGAGCACTACGGTCCGGGGCACAACATCTTCTGATTGTCCCAGGCCCCAAGGACATCAGATTGGCTGTGACCAGGGCCAGGGCCTTTTCTGCGGCAGCTCCTACCTGGTGGAATGAGCTCCTGGGGGAGATCCGGGCCCTGCGGGACCTTATGCAATTCCGCAGGGCCTGTAAGACGGAGCTCTTCCGTCAGGCTTTCGAGTAGGAGCCGCCACTCCCTGCTGTACCACCGCTGCGACGTTAACTCAAGTGGTGCAGTGAGATGGCCCTGGCAAGAAGAAGACCAGAAGAGCTGGCAGTATGAAGGGAACATCGCTAGAACAACATCTGGAACTGGGCTGGTGGTGGAGACCAGAAGATCTTTGGACCCCACCTGGGTACTAATAACAACTTAATTCGAGCACCGATATTTTAATGTGGATGGAATATTTTATCTTGGTTTTAATTGATTGTATGGCATATGCCTCTTGTTAGCCGCCCTGAGCCTACGGAGGTGGCAGGATATAAATGTGAAAAATAAATAAATAAATAAATGGTCTCCAGTCTTCCTGAAGGAATTTAACCCTCCTTTCCTTTCAGTTTCTTCTTCGCAAGCCCCCTCGTTTGAGAGACGTTACCCCTTATAAGATTAAAGGGGTTGTGTGTTGGTCTTTTGGGACAACTCCTTGTTTACATGGATGTTATTATTTATATTTTATTTATTTATTATTTATTTATCTATCACTTTATTTATTACTTTCCATTTATATCCCGCTTTGCCGTTAAACTTAATAGCATTAGGGTCATTGTTCCCAACTGGAACGATCACATTTACATCTCTCGCCAGTTCTTGGGCATTACTGAGGAGTAATCACCTGGAGTAAGCCACATTGAATAGACCAGAGTAGAATTCTGGATAGATCTAGCTAGAGTTGTTCTCTTAATAGGGTTGCCAGCTCTGGGTTGGGAAATACCCAGAAATTCTGGGAGTAGAACCTGAGGAAGGCAGGGTTTTAGGGAGAGGCTGGGCCTCAGCAGGGCATAATGCCATAGAGTCCACCCTCCGCAGTGGCCATTTTCTCCTGGGGAACTGATCTTGTTTCTTTGGAGATCAACTGTAATAGAGGGAGATCTCCAGGTGCCACCTGGAGGTTGGCAACTGTATCCCTTGACAGAATTATAATTGATCACTCCCAGCCAGCCCCATGACCCTGGAATACAGAGTGAGTGCAGGGGCCCAACACACAATACTGTGCCTATCTTTTTAGAAATCAACTGGGGAAAATACAGGACACAGAAGAAAGGACTATGGCTGCAAATTTTAAATTTAAATCCCAGTTAAGGATGTTTTGACACAGAAGGCCTGAGAGTTTGCTTTTGGGTTTCACGAACCTGCAGAAATGCATTTCCCCTCTTCTGGCTGACTTGCAGTTTCCAGCCTAGAGAAGAATGATTTACGAATCAATGGCTTTATGCCCAGAAAAGTGCTAGAACAAGTGGTACAGAGTGCAACAATTATTCTTTGGGATGCTCCAAGCATGTCTAACATCATGTCATTAGAGGAAACAAATTAGATGGTTTAATAAAGTTATGGGAGCTTCATAAGTACATAAGAAGAGCCCTGCTGGATCAGACCAGTAGTTCATCTAGTCTAGCATCCTGTCTTGCAGTGTGGCCAGCTAGTTCCTCTGGAGGGTTAACAACAAGGCAGGGAGGCCGAGGTGTTCCCCTGATATTATTGCCTCCTGGCTCTGGGATTCGGAGGCTTAGTGTCTACATCACTACATCCTCTGGCAGCGAATCCCACATTTTAATCACTCTGTGTAAAGTAGTATTTTCTTTTGTCCGTTCCAAACCTACTGCCCATCGGCTTCATTGGATGCTCTCGAGTTCTAGTGTTTGAGAAAGGGAGTAAATTTTGTCTGTATAAATGAAAAACGATTTTTGTCTATCTAAGACACATGATTATGTTTAAATGAGACAGGCACATCCTGAAACCCCCAAATTTCTCACATCTGGGCAAGACTATCTTATTGTTTCTGAAAAGTCTTGGTAAGAATTTTAGACATTGCATTTTAACACATGAAGCCTTCATCAGCTGGTCCACCAAAGTCAGTATTGTCAACTTAGACCGGCGGAGGCTCTCCAGAGTCTGAGCCAGAAGTCTTTCACATCACTGCCTGCCTTTAACTGGAGATGCCGTGGATTGAATCTGGGACCTTCCGCAAGCCAAGCAAATGCTCTGCCACTGAGCCACGGCCTCTTCTTCTTTACATGCAGGTGAGATAGGAGAGGTGACAGGTATGCTTTCTAAATGACAATCTTGTTTACACAGTGTAGTAGTTTTCTCTGGGTGGTTGTCATTCTTGTTTATTTAGTCAGTTCAGGAATAACGAGTGATATCGAAGTAGGTTCTTAAAAAGACAACACTGAGCATTCCTTGGCTGGGATATAAGGTTTTTATTAAGACCTGGAATAAATAAACGTCTGACCTGTCTTTAGTCAGAATACTGGTGGTAAGTAAAGGTAAAGATTCCCTTGCTCGGAAGCCAGTCGAATCCGACTCTAGGGTTGCGGTGCTCATCTCCATTTCAAAGCTGAAGAGCCAGCGCTGTCCGAAGACATTTCCGTGGTCATGTAGCCAGCGTGACTAAACACCAAGGCACACGGAACGCTGTTACCTTCCCACCAAAGTGGTACCTATTTATCTAGTTGCAATTTCTTGCTTTCGAACTGCTAGGTTGGAAGGAGCTGGAACTAGAGACAGGAGCTCGCTCCGTCATGCAGCACTCTCGGGTCTCGAACTGACCTTCCACAGCCTGCAGTTCAGTGTCTCAGCCACTTGAGCCACCGCAGCTCCTTACTGGTGGTACCTGTACTGAATTATCATTAAAAAGACTGAAAATTCAGCCCAGGCAAGCCCGATCTCATCAGATCTCAGGACCTAAGTAGGGCCAACCCCAGCAAGTACTTGGGAGACACAGAGGCAGGCAAGAGTAAGCCATCTCTTTGAAATGTCCAAGCCCCACTAGGGGTCGCCAGAAGTCAACTGCGATTTCCAGGTATACACACACGCAAATACCGAAAAGAGTAAAGACTGGAAGTTCTTAGCTTCTGATTTAGTAGTTAGTGCATTGCTTAGAACAGTCAAAGAGACGTCGTGTTTCCATGTGCCTTTTTGAAGTGACTCTGTTAACAATCTAATAGAACCACAGCAGGGTCAAGACAAAGGCGACAGTGCCTTCTGCTCACACGGGGACCCCAATCTTTTTGATCCTGTGGGCACCTTTGGAAGCCTGACACAGCCTGGTGGCCACGGCCACAAAATGGCCTCCACGGGAGGTGGAGCGAGGGATACAGTGGCTGCCACTGCTTACCTTCAGTCATAAGAATGAAGATCCTTGTGCTGTGGAGGCAGCTGCTGCTGAAGCAACATATTTAAAAACCGGCACAGCCAATCAAATGTCCAATAACCAATCAGAAGCCTCGCTGGGCAAAAGCCCCAGCTGGCCACACCCACTTTCTATAGACATTTGGCAGGCACCGGGAAAGGTGTCCCCAGGGGCACCATGTTGGAGACCCTTGTGCTAAACCATCTTTGGGAAGCTCAACTTGCTCAGAAAAGCAAGTAAAGTTTAAAGCTGAATATAAGTATGCCCACGAAAGCTTATACCCAGCATTGAACTTTGTTGGTCGTAAAGGTGCCACTGGACTCAAACTTTATTCTCTTGCTTCAGACCAACACAGCTGCCCTCCTGAGTCTGTTTAGGATTGTGCTGGGACTAATGTCACTGGGGTTGGCTCCAGGTGTTTCTACCCGTGGTAGTGACCAGTTGGACTCTGGCTTGCATGAATCAATGGCCAGTCTGGCAAAATTTGCTGTCGGACTGGTTTGTTTTGCCATTTCCTGTCCTTTGTGATGTTTAAAAGATCCAAGAGAGTGATCGGTCCAAGGTGACCACTGAGCGCCATGGCTGAGTGAGGTCTGAACCCACCTCCTCCCAATCCTAGCCACTTAACTAGCACCCAACACCTGCCATGCACACATCTGGAAACTGCGGCATGTGCTTCAGAGAGGTGTGTGTTTAATTTGGCAGCCTAAGAAAGACCCTGCCCACATGAAGATGTGTCGGCACTCTGCCGATTTATATACAACCAATTACTTCCTTTTCCCATTCTGAGTAATTCTAAAGTGTGTTGACGTTTTTCTTTGAAACTGGGCGTTGGAGGGGGGGAATCAAGTGCACAGTTCTACTTTCGATTCCTTTTGTGGCTCCTCTTCATTATTGTCTGAGTGGTTCTGTGATGAGATCCTTGCAGCTGTTTCCAGACTTTTCAAGCCAGTCAAGAAAGCTGAAGAGCAGGAGAGGGGCCCAAAATCCAGGTCCCATGGCCATGGGGACTCCTGCGCATTCATAGTTTGGGGACCCTGGGCGACTGCCCAAGTGGTGGAGGAGATAAATGAAAAGACGAGGAAGGGGAGCAGGCCTGAAAAGAGTTTTGTGGCACATAAAATACCAGTGCATGTATTTTTAGAGAATAGCCATGTTGGCCTGCAGTTGGAACAGCTAGATCTGAGCCCAGGAGCACTTTAGAGACCAACGAGATTTTCAGAGTATGAATTTTCAAGAGTCACAGCTCCCTTCATCAGATAGGAGCAGGAATGGAGACACCTGAGTCTTTATATCCCAATCTGAAGGTGGGAGCTTTACCTGCTGCTAGAGCAGTTCCTCAGTGGAACAGGCTTCCTCAGGAGGTGGTGGGCTCTCCATCCTTGGAGGTTTTTAAGCAGAGGCTGGATGGCCCTCTGACAGCAATGCCGATTCTGTGAACTCAGGCAGATGACAAGAACGGAGGGCAGGAAGGGTTGCATCAGCGCTTAGTTCTCGTGGCCCTTTCTGACACGCTCATGGAAATGCTGGTTGCCCCTTAGGGGTCAGGAAGCCATTGTTCTCCAGGCCAGTTTGGCCGGGGATCCCGGAGGGTTTTTGTCATCTTCTTGGTGTGGAATAGCAGTCACTGGGGGTGGAGTAGTTGTGATTTTTGTGCAGGAGGTTGGACTTGATGACCCTGGAGGTCCCTTCCAACTCTATGATTCTATGATTCTGCTGTTTTAATCCTACTGGATGCAAATCTAACTGCAATTACTTTATGCTGTTTGTGGGTTTGAACCAACAGATGCTGAAGTGAATTCTCAGCAATTCTCACACTGAGAGGAAAGACAAAAATTGTGGCCAATGGGTCCAAAAGGCCCAGTTTGTGACATTTCTGTACAAATCAGAAGAATACAGGTTATTTGTGTGTTTCGGCCCACCCTTCCTCCAAGCACAAGATGTTATGCATGGCTTTCCCCTCCCAATTTTACTCCCCCCAACCCCCATGAGGTAGGTCAGGCTGAGAGCGTGTGACTGGCCTCAGTGAGCTTCATGGCACAGTGGGGATTTGAACTCAGCTCCTAATCTAATGCTCTGACCACTATACACACTGGCCCATAAGCACAGTGATCTTTCTCAATGGTTGCAACAGGGACTAATAGAGACCCCAAAACCATGGATCATGTTAAGCCATTTAACACCTATAAAGACTGAGAGAATTGTCCGACCTGATGAGCTAGTATTATAGAAATGCAGAGGGATGGGAAAGCGGGTATCAGAAATCCTGGGGAAACCATGGACCCAGATATCACAAGGAACGGCAAAGCCCTCAAATCTAGCAAAGGGAAACACATTTCTGTAAATCAGTACCCATTTTGTTTCTTTCCTTGACAGGTATCTCTCTCTCTCTCTCTCTCTCTCTCACACACACACACACACACACACACACTTATCATCTATCTATCTATCTATCATCATCATCATCATCATCTTCATTATCATCTATCATCTTCCTATCTATCATCTATCTACCAGAGCCAGTTTGGTGTAGTGGTTAAGTGCGCGGACTCTGATCTGGGAGAACAGGGTTTGATTCCCCACTCCTCCACTTGCACCTGCTGATGTGACCTTGGGTCAGTCACAAGCTCTGGCACAGCTGTTCTCTCAAGGACAGTTTCTGTCAGAAGTTCTCTCAGCCCCACCTACCTCACAGGGTGTCTGTTGTGGGGAGGGGAAGGGAAAGGAGTTTGTAAGCCGCTCTGAGACTCCTTTGGGTAGTGAAGGGCGGGGTATAAATCCAATCTCTTCCTCTCTTCTTCTCTACCTATCATCTATCATCTATCTATCTATCTATCTATCTATCTTCATCATCATCTATCTACCTATTATCTATCATCTTTCTGTCTATCATCTTTCTATCATCTACCTACCTATCATCCATCTACCTACCTATCTACCTACCTATCTGCCTACCTACCTACCTATCATCTATCATCATCATCATTTACCTATTATCTATCATCTATCAACCTATCATCCATCTACCTACCTACCTATCTGCCTACCTACCTACCTATCATCTATCATCATCATCATCTATCTACCTATTATGTATCATCCATCTACCTATCATCCATCTACCTACCTATCTACCTACCTATCATCATCATCATCATTATGAATCTATCTATCTATCTATCTATCTATCTATCTATCTATCTATCTATCTATCCATCCATCCATCCATCCATCCATCCATCCATCCATCCATCTATCATTTAGCTATCATCCATCCATCCAATCCCCTGACTTTTGTCCTCAGTGAGGATCCTTACAACATTGTTCTTTCCTCCTCCATTTTATCCTTACAAGAACTACCCTGTGAGGCAGGCTTAGTCCGAGAGAGACAGGGCAATTGACCCAGGGTCACCCTGTGGGGCATCCACGGCAGAGAGGGGATGCAGACTTGCAGAGAGGAGATGCATCCAAGGCAGAGAGGAGATGACCCTTGCAACCAGGCGCCCTGTGCAGTCTTTGTGCTGGGCGTTCCCCTAATGCCAGCAGGAAGAAGGCAGAGCTGTGCTTGCTGCCTAGAACCCTGGAGCGCGTTGGTAACCAGCCTAAATTTAGAACGTCTCTCTGGGCCAAGTGCTGAAATAAGCGAATTCTGCCAAAGCTGCACTGCTTCTGTGGCGCTCAGTCATCCGTGCCAGGCGGCATGGATTGATGTGGGTGAGCCAGACTCAGGAGAGGCCCGAGGCCTGTCTGTTGTGTTACTGTGAGCCAGTTGCAAACCTTGGTTGGGTGTCTTTACGTTCCTCACATCCAGCTTACTATGCTGAGAGGTACATGGTGTACAGGAACCTAAGAAACTGTCATGCTTTGTGCTTATATTACGTTGCATCCCAGAGCCAAAAGGAAGAGGCGTCTGGAAACCTTGGAAGGGAGCAGTCTTGGCATAAGGGTAAACAGCATGAAATCTCCCTCCATGGTGTAGAAATTAGAGCATCAGACCAGGGCCCTTTCTACACTCCCCTTTTAACCCATGTTCACCACGGTGTTCTCCAAGCAATCTTGCACTAAAATCAAGTTCAACCTTCTTTTGATTCTGGGTCGTCCCCCCCCACTTCTGCATTACGTTATCTCCCTTCAGTGGTCAGCCCAGTTTTAGCCTGCTGTTGCCCCCGGGTTATTTGGATGCTGTTTTGGTGTGGACTTAAATTGCCTCGACGCAAAGACTGATAAAATCCGGAGTGGCAGGCAAATGCTGAAAGGAACCAGGATCTGGGAGAACCAAGTTCAAATCTCCACTCTGCCAGGGAAGCTTGCTGGGTGACCCCGGGCCAGTCACTTGGTCAGCCTGGTCTACCTCACAGGTAGGGTTGCCAGCTCTAGATTCAGCAATTCCTGAAGATTTGTGGGGTGGAGCCTGGGGAGGGTGGGGCTTGAGGGGGGAGGGGCCTCCGCAGGGCATAATCCCATAGAGGCCACCCTCCAAAGCAGCCATCTTCTCCAGGGGAACTGACCTCTGTAACCTGGAGATCAGATGTAATTATGGGAGAACCTTCAGGCACCACCTGGTGGTGACAACCCTACCCACACGGTTGTTGTGAGGATAAAACTAGAGGAGAGAAGAATGATGTAGAAGGCTTTGGGTCCCACCTGGGGAGACAAGCGGGGTATACGTGAGGTAAAACAAACTATCCCAAGGGACGGGCTTAGTTGAAGAGGATTCTCGCAGTGATATTTGAGAGCCAGTTTGGTGTTGTGGTTAGGAACGCGGACTCTAATCTGGGAGAACCGGGTTTGATTCCCCACTCTTTCACATGCAGCTGCTGGTGTGACCTTGGGTCAGTTACAAGTTCATTCAAAGCTGTTCTCTCAAGGGCAGTTCTTGAGAGAGCTCTCTCAGCCCCCACCTACCTCACAGGGTGTCTGTTGTGGGAAGGAGAAGGGAAAGGAGATTGTAAGACACTCTGAGACTCCTTCGGGTAGTGAAGGGCGGGCTCTAAATCCAATCTCCTCTTCTTCCTATTCTGTCCCCAAACTACTCTCCTTTCTAAAGAGGAAGCCATTTTCTCAATAGCAGATGGTTTCTCTGTGTGGCTACTCCAGTAATGGAGACCCATGTGTGAAGGGGATTCAAGAGGGGATTGGCTAAACACATGGAGCAGAGGTCAATCAGTGGCTATTAGCCACAAGGAAAAGATGGAACACTGTCTGAGGCAGTGATGCACTGTATTCTTGGTGCTTGAGGGGGGCAACAGGGGGAGGGCTTCTACAGTTCTAGCCCCACTGGTGGACCTCCTGATGGCACCTGGCTTTTGGCCCCTGTGTGACAGAGTGTTGGACTGGATGGGCCACTGGCCTGATCCAACATGGCTTCTCTTATGTTCTCATGTCTGAGGCAGTGATGCTCTGTATTCTTGGTGCTTGGGGGGGCAACAGTGGGAGGGCTTCTGGAATTCTGGCCCCACTGATGGACCTTCTGATGGCACCTGGGTTTTGGCCCCTGAGTGACACAGAGTGTTGGACTGGATGGACCACTGGCCTGATCCAACATGGCTTCTCTTATGGTCTTATGTCTGAGGAAGTGATGCTCTGTATTCTTGGTGCTTGGGGGGGGGCAACAGTGGGAGGGCTTCTGTAATTCTGGCCCCACTGGTGGTCCTAATGGCACCTGGGTTTTGGCCCCTGTGTGACAGAGAGTGTTGGACTGGATGGGCCACTGGCCTGATCCAACATGGCTTCCCTTATGTTATTAAGGCCCTGACTCACCCGTAATTTATATGCTCAAAAGAAAAAGAAAAAAATCTGCCACAGCAAATTAATTCAGTGCAGTGACCAGAAAAGCAGAATTCTGTCACCCGAATGCAGGGTGTCAGTAGAGCACACTTGAATCATTTCTCTTATTTTGCAAAATTCAGGGTTTTTTGCTACTTGGTAATAATTTATTCTGCTGAGGACTGAAATGCCAGCTTCGGATTGGTGGCCAGGTTGGCCACAGGCCTGGAGACAAAAACGCCCTGCCCTTTTAAAAGAGGCTTCCTGTGTGCAAATGGGCAGGGGAAGCCCTTCATAGCATGGAGCTAAGTAACATCACCTGAGAGACATCCCACTGAGCATCTACAAGTCACATCTGATCGCGCGGGCTACTGGATGTTCCGCCCGGATGATCGTACTGCCTTATTCTGTGTGATTTGCCTTGAGTTCCAGCAAGAAAGGCAGACGGCAAGTAAAGTAAATAAAAATAAATATTAAAGGGACAGGATACTTTTTCTCTGGGCCTGTTGGCACCCCAGACTAGACCACTGGCCCGTCTGTTGCTGGTGTCTGCTTTTTGGGATGGGGGGGGGTCTTCTCTGGTGGGATTGCCAGGGACTGATACCCGTTGACATGCAGTGAATGCGCCTTGCTGTTAGGCCGCTCTGACCTCCACCCTAAATCAATAGCTTCTTGGCTTTCGAAGTTTGAGTCCAGCGGCACCTTTAAGGCCAACAAAGATTTATTCAAGTTACGAGCTTTTGTGTGCACGCACACTTCCTCAGTTACTTTGAATAAAACTTTGTTGGTCTCAAAGGTGCCCCTGGACTCCAGCTTTGTTCTACTGCTTCAGACCCACACGGTTGCCCCAACTGGATCTATCTTCTTGGCTTTGAAATTAGCAGAGAGGACAAGTTCTCCCCCTGCCCACATTTTGCCATCAAGTTACGGAGACCCCGTAGGGTTTTCAAGGCAAGAGACATTCAGAGGTGGTTTGCCATTGCCTGTCTCTGTGCATTAACCCTGGACTTCCTTGGTGGTCTCCCTTCCAAATACTAACCAGGGCCGACCCTGCTTAGCTTCTGAGATCTGATGAGATTGGGCCAGCCTGGGCCATCCAGGGCACAGGCTGTCTAAGCTATTGCATTTTATCTCACCACACACACACAGTATCTCAGGACTGTATCCATTGTTCTCCCCCCTCTCCATTTTGTCCTACGACTTTGCAGATTGGGCCCCCCCAAAAAGGTAAGGGGCTCAGGGTCACCCAGTGAGCTTCAGTGCACAGTGAACGTTCAAACCCGGGTTCCTCAATTCCTCAGGCTACCCTCTGACCACTGCACCACATTGATTCTATCCACTGGAGCGACCCTCAGGACCAGAGATGGCCTCTGTTTTTAAATAAAGGAAGCTGAATTCTGCAGTTCTTGTTCTACGGCCTCTATGAGCAACCCTGCGGGTAACCGCTGGCCGTATTTGTCTCACGACGGGCTGTTCTCACTGACAACATATGGGTGGTCTTTAAAGGAGGGGAAAGGCTCTCTGTTTGCATGATGCAAAATGAGTTTATTGATTTGTTGTTTTTAGCAATCCTAATAGGTAGATTTCAGTTCAGAACATCCGCTAAACACATCCAAAGAGGAAGGCAGTGTGACGCCCGTCTGGCCCGTTCACATCTGTAGCATAGGTCCCCTGACTAACAGGACGCCCAGCATTTCGTCTTCCTCTCTCTTCCCCAACACGTTTCGAGCAGTGGCACATGTGAGCACCAACAGATCGTAATGGCAGGATTCATGAGACCGACATCTGGGAAGATAGCTGAGCCCCTTAATTACTGGGATCTGGCTGGAATGGTGAGCACACAGTGGCCATCTCAAGAAAAGTTACACCTTTCGAAGGCCCATCAACCATCCCGCAAGGCCCTGACTCAGTTCAGAAACCTGGCAGGAGCCCATTTAGAACTGCTTTTGTGTTTTCCACTTTTCCCAGTGGGGAAAAAGGCTCTAAAGTGAAGTGGTCATAAATCAACCTTCTTAAGTACATGAAACAGATTTATTCTCGGGGGTCTCCGGACCTATTTGAAATTTAAGGTTACCAGGTTCTACCTTTCTGCCAGTGGGGGATCCAAGGGTCCTTTCCTGGAGTTCCTGCCATGCGTGCTTTGCATGAGCGGCACAATGATGTCACCCAGAAGTGGTGTTATCACATCACTGATGTTGGGGTGACGCTCTAGTTTTTGGGCAAAACTCTATGGTTAGTAGCTGATTTTTACCATAGAGTTTTGCCCCAAAACTAGAGCGTCACCACCAGGGGTCATTTGGAGCAGGAGCGCACAGGAGCGGTGCTCCAGCAGTTAGAAGCACAGGCAGCGGCAAACCCCACCCCCAGCTCCTAGCAGGAGTATGAAGCAGCACGTGTAGCATTCCTCCTGGGCCCAGATAGGCTACTCTGGGACTAGAATGACAGCCCCCAGAGTGGAAAGACAGTCCCTAAGGGTGTAGCCTCAGCGGTGGGTGTTGCCTCCTCACACACCTCCGGTGATGTCAGGAGGTGTGGCATATGCAAATAAGTTATGCTAATGAGTTATGTTAATGAGCTCCTGCACCTCTTTTTCTACAAAATGACCCCTGGTCACCACCACCCTGACATTGGCAGTGTGATGACATGACTTCTGGGTGATACCATCGTGCCGTGTTTCAGGGCATTTGTGGGCATGAAGGAACCCACAAAATCGGGGGAACCCCCACCTGGAATGGGAGCCTGGCAACCCTATTGACATTAGAGGCACCAGGGATTGAACTTGGAACCTTTTGCATGCAAAGCAGATGCTCCGCCGCTGAGCCACAGTATTTTACAATGTTCATGTGACAGCCATCTTACGCCGAAGTATAAAGCATTCCTTTTCTCCAGTAGTTCCAAGCTCAATATCTTTCTGGGGAAGAGAGAATGACTGACTGGCAGGGTTGCCAAGTCCCCCCTGGCCACTGGGGTGGGAGGGGGAGTAGGATTGCCAGATCCAGGTTGGGAAACTCCTGGAGTTTGGGGAATGGAGCCTAGGGAGGGCAGAGACTTCAATAGGGTACAATGCCGTAGAGTTCACCCTCCAAAGCATCCATTTTCTCCAGGGGAACTGATCTCTGTAGATTGGAGATGACCTATAACTCCAGGGGACCCCCAGGTCCTGCCTGGAGGCTGGCATCCCTACTGACTGGCAGACCCAAGGAAGACCTGGTTTTGAAAAGACACAGGAAAGAGGGCAAGGATCCTGCGTGGAAGGTAAACCTTTGACACGTTCTATGTCCGTCTCGCCCAAGCCTTACTCTCCAGCTCCTGAGATCCTTTCCCTGAATTCTCAGGCCTCACCCTCCGAAGTAACCCAGTTTAAACCAGACATCAGCGGTACAGGACACAACCTTTTAAAAACACACGCTCTCCGCCTCATGTTTAAAACAAGCTCTGCCTTTCTGCTGGCCAGCTCGACTCCCACGCTTCCAAATAAAGCCATTTTGACATGTCCTATCATCGCAGCTGAAGGTTTCCAAACTGAAAAGCAAAGAGGAAAGGGGCATATTCCGTTTCTCTCCCCGGGTTATCAATACCCGTCCCTCACTTGGGATTTGACAGGTTACAGGTCTGAATTTGAAGTTGCTACGCCTGCCACCTCTTTGGCACCACCAGTCTTTCATAAGCTACTGGACCTTCCCTTTCCCGTGAAGAACCATCTATGATCCTGCTGGAACTTCCTTTTTGTCTCTAGTCAGAAGTACAAATTGCACCCCAACGGCAGGCTTAAGAAAGTATTGGGTCTCCATAAGCGCAGTTCCGCTCCACGGCCAGGTTGTAGTGTCCACCGCTTCCTCCTTTGTAGGCGCTGGTCACGATTCGAAGCCATCCACGCTCGCCCTGCAAAACATTTACGAACATAATTAGCTTTTTTTTCTCAGGGCAGTGATGCTCTGAAAATCCTTACATACCCGAGCTTCTTATGATGACCCACTTCTGGAAGGGAAAAATCTTATCCTCCTGCTCCGCCTAGGGCAGTTGTCTTGGACTGAACCCTGAGCATGCAGGAAGATGTTGTGGGTCAGTTGAGTTTGTGTGCAGATATGGAAATACACACAAGGGAGGGTTATTCCCTTGCCCTGACCTGGATAGCCCAGGCTAACCTGATCTCGTCAGATCTCAGAAGCTAAGCAGATCTCAGAAGCTAACCTCCAAGAAAACCAATGTCATCATGACACAGAAGCAGGCAATGGCAAACCACCTCTGAAACCTCTCTTGCCCCCAAAATGAGTCTAGCTCGCCATCTAGTGGTGCATAACACTAAAGGAGCTAGAACTTCTGGCTGCCAGACAATCTTAGATTATCCTGGCTATACCATACACAATGTCATACGATTAGTATTGTTGTTGTTGTTGTTGTTCCCTTGGCTAGAATTACATGTACACTTGTCTTACATGTACAGTGTACACTGGATTATTCTTTATACATGAGTAGTTTTCATGTTACATTCAACGCATGTACAGCTGAACATGTGATTGAAACCCCCTCCATTACCCAAGCAGGCAACGGCAAACCACCTCTGTCCCTTTCTAGCCTTGTAAACACCAAGGGACTCCCATACGTCAGTTGTGACTTGATGGTGCTTTCCACACCCAGGCAGATGAAGCCTTGACCTGGATGGGCTAGGCTATCCTGATCTTCTCAGGTCTCAGAAGCTAAGCAGGGCTGGCCCCATATAGTACATAGCTGAGAGACCACCAAGGAAGTCCAGGGTTGCTATACAGAGGCAGGAAACAGCAAACCACCTCTGTTTATCTCTTGCCTTGAGAGCCCTATGGGGTGGCCCTAAGTCAGATGTTACTTGGTGGCCCTTTCCACCACCATGCATCCAGATAGCGGTCCCCAGTTTCAGCTGCAAACTGGATACATGTTGACTCTTCCTTTCCCTACCCAGGATGCAGTCTGCCTGCCCAACTGAATCCTTTCCTAAAGCAAGTTCCGGTTTGGGGGTTGCCTTCTCTCCTCCTTACCCAGGGTTCTCCCCAAGAGTTACGGACAATCCAATACTCCGTTCCATTTTCAATGCCCCAGCCAGCGACAGAGACGATGTGGTTGATTATGGGCAGGAGCCTGTATTCTTCATAAAGTCCACCGGTGTATTTGTCCAGTTTGGAAGTAGCCATGATCCCACAGCTGTGTACGTTAAAAAAAAATGTTTTTAGAGTGCTACTGAAAACTAACACTCTGGATACAATCACAAAAAGTACCTGATTTGCGCCCTTCCAGTTTCGAGCCCCACCAAGACGGAGTGACCTCAACATAAAAAGTCAATTAAGCCTCCCCTTTCAAAGGGCTAGTCCGGACTTGGCAGTTTCAACCAGTTCTTCCTACCCACTGCAGAACACTCCCCCTATAAACCTGGAGATTTTGGTAGAGGAGCCTTGGGAAGCCTTGCTTATATTGCTTGCCATACGATATGGAGGTTCTTTACCTGATGGGACCGTTGGCATAGATTTCCGCCTTCATTTTGTCTCTCCCACTGATGGTTCCGTAATCGGCAACTTTCCAGAGGGTATAGTTCCGAATCACGTGACATTTGTCGAAAGTAATGCATGTCCCACACTGGTTAAACTTCTTGCATTCTGCAACATCAACAGAGACACTTTGAGTGACATAGAAAGGTGTGTTTTGGGGGGAGGGCAGGAAATATCCTGCCTGAAGAAGAGTTCTCGAGAACCAAAAAACTCACACACAGTTACAGGTCATGTGGTTGGTCCTAATAAAATATATCACATGAATCGTTTTCCTTTTCCTTTATCCCTGGGTCTAGAAAGGATAAAATTATGGTCCTGAAATCTCATTTTCCACTCAGATTGACCTCTGTCCTGTTTCATCCCAAAGGCTTACATTACATATAAAACTTGACATTAAAAACCAGAAAAAAATCCAAATATTTGTTTGTTTATTTAAAACTTAAGGGAATGGGGAGGGGGTGCTTGGTGATAGAGCATCTGCTTGGTATGCAGAAGGTCCCAGGTTCAATCCCTGGCATTAGGATCTGGCAGTAGGTGATGCGTGAAAGAACTCTGCCTGGAAAGCTGTTGCCAGTCTGAGTAGACAATACTGACTGCGATGGACCAATAGAAAAGAGCAAGAGTCCCGTTCCAGTAGCACCTTAAAGACTAACAAAATCTGTCGTAGGGTATGAGCTCACTTCTTCAGATATAGCTTGAACTTGAGTCTATCTGTCCTATATATTGGAAAGTGGAGGGATTTCAGATGTCAAATGACAATAGTAGGCAAATGGCAATAGAAGGTATGATTGGATTAGGCATGATATGCAGAGAAGGTTGCAGGCATGAATCCAATCACACCTCCTATTGTCATTTGCCTGCTAATGTCATTTGGCATCTGAAATCATTTCACTCTCCAAGATATAAGGACAAATGGACTCATATTCTAGTTGTATCTGAAGAAATGAGCAGTGATTTATGAAAGCCACAAATTTTGTTAGTCTCAAAGGTGCTGTTGCTGCTGTTGTTGTTAGCCATTCAGTCGTGTCCGACTCTTGGCGATTCTATGGGCCAGCTCTCTCCACATTTTCCCATTTTCCACTGTTTCTTTGAGTCGTTCCATGCTCTGGCTGGTGTCGACTTTTATGGTGTCCGGCTGGTGTCAACTTTTATGGTGTCTAGTCCTTTGTTCTTTAAGATGCTACTGGAGTCTTACGCTTTTCGACTGCTACAGACTGACTAACACGGCTACCCATCTTGCTCTGTGATGGACTAAGAGTCTGATTCAGTATAAAGCAGTTTCATATGTCTGCCAAGGTGGTTACAATGTAAATAATAATAAAATACAATAAAATGCATAAACATTTCTAGCTGAAATCAATAATTTAGAACTGCTGGTAGGCAGAAAAACTAATCAAATTCCATCATGAATAAAACTGTCTTCAGCTGCCTCCTAAAGATCGAGAGGGAGGGGGCCAGGCACACCTCTCTGGAGAGGCCATTCCAGAACAACGGGGCTGTCACTGAAAAGGCCCTTGTCTCATGTACACACCAGACAAACATTTTTTGTTCAATGGGACAGTCAAGAAGGCCTCTCTCTGTGATTTTAGTTTCTGGGCAGAAAAGTATGGGAGACGACGGTCCTTCAGATACCCTGGTCACAAGCCATGTAGGGCTTTGATTTTTGGCACTGAATTTTGTCCCTAAATACATCAGATCTCCTCCTGCTTATGGCAGCATCAGAGAGCAGCTTGCCATTGGTATGCTTGTTCATTGCTGTAGGTGACTGGCCGTTAACAGAGACCGGATTGTCTCTCCTCTCTTCTCTGCTTCTGCATGACTGCTGCCTTTAGCAGCAGAGTTGCTTCTTCCGAAAGCATGAGACAAGTAAACACCCAGCAGCAGATGGCCCGCTGGCCAACAGTGGAGCTGTGCAAAACAACAAACCGTGCAAAATAGTACACAAATCAACATAAATAAATCAAATGTTCAATATTTTTATAATATTTATATATCACCTATGCCAATTACCAAAATTCAGGGCTCTTTTTGTAGCAGGAACTCCTTTGCATATTAGGTGACACACCCCCTAATGTAGCCAATCCTCCAAGAGCTTACAGTAGCCCCTGTCAGAAGAGCTCTGTACGCACTTGGAGGACTGGCTACATTAGGGGCCTGTTGCCTAATATGCAAAGGAGTTCCTGCTACAAAAAGAGCCCTGCTCTCAGCTATAAATATATATCGTGATACGAATTAACAATAAACTCAAACTATAATTGGTGCAAAACAAAGTTGTTGTGGCAAAAATCTTTTTATAAATAGAGTTCTCCAATCCACTGGCAACATCAAAGAGAGATGCCGAGGAATGAATGAATATAATCGATCTGTTTTACATTTCTACAGGTGTAAAATCCTGGTGGGCTCCATGAGCAACATATCAAAGCGATCACTCCGATGTTTTCTTGTAGCAAGCCACAAGACCAAAAACCAGCCTGATCGTCTCTCTCTGTCTAGGCAGAAACCAGAACAATCCTTATTAGGTCCTTTGGATAATGCATCAACTCCCTGTTCCTTTGACTTGCTGTGGATCACATTTGGAATACTGTGTACATCATTTGGAATACTGTGTACAGTTCTGGTCACCACACCTCAAAAAGGATATTATAGCATTGGAAAAAGTGCAGAGAAGGGCAACTAGAATGATAAAAGGGTTGAAACATTTTCCCTATGAAGAAAGGTTAAAATGCTTGGGGCTCTTTAGCTTGGAGAAACGACAATTGAGGGGTGACATGATCAAGGTTTATAAGATTATGCATGGGATAGAGCAGGTTGAGAAAGAAGTACTTTTCTCCCTTTCTCACAATACAAGAACTCGTGGGCACTTCATGAAATTGCTGAGCAGTCAAGTTAGAACAGATAAAACGACGTACTTCTTCACCCAAAGAGTGATTAACATATGGAATTCACTGCCACAGGAGGTGGTGGCAGCTACAAGCATGGACAGTTTCAAGAGGGAATTAGATAAACATATGGAGCAGAAGTCCATCAGTGGCTATTAGCCACAAGGTATAGATAGGAACTCTCAGTCTGGGACAGGTGATGCACTCTATTCTTGGTGCTGGGGGGGGGCAGCAGTGGGAGGGCTTCTAGTGTCCTGGCCCCACTGCTGGACCTCCTGATGGCACCTGGTATTTTTGGCCGCTGTGTGACAGAGTGTTGGACTAGATGGGCCATTGGCCTGATTCAACATTGGCTTCTCTTTATGTTCTTATGTTCTCTTTATTCCAGGGGTGTGGCCATGTTAAAGTCTGCTGAAGCCAAACTAAGGACTCTTGTGACACCTTACCTAGGGTTGCCAACTCTGGGCTGGAATATTCCTGGAGATTTTGAGGGTGGAGGGGAGGCAGAATTTGGGAAGCAGAGGGACCTCAGTGGGGTGTAGAGTTCAGCCTCCAAAGCAGCCATTTCCTCCAAAACTGATCTCTTATCGTCTGGAGATCAATAGTAATTCTGGGAGATTTCCAGGCCCCACCTGGAAGGTGGCAACCTTACGTAAGCTAACAAATTTATCATGTCTTTGCCTCACAAAAGTTTATGCCGCAAAAGTCTGTGGTCTGGGCAGCAGAGCCATGACTACTGGTGGAGGAGGCAGAGGGGAATGAGGTGTGAGCATGAAGAGAATGCCCAGAGGCCTTTGCACCACCCGCAGTGGATTCTGGGATGCCCCTTGAATGGGCTTGTCAGGGCCAGAGAAAGTGCTGCCTCTGATGTGAGAATCAAGATGGTGGCACTGCCTCTTGGCAAGTGGGACCTCTTACCGGTTTGAGCCCGGCCTCTGGCGCTGGCCACTGTCATTCACTCTTTAGCACAGTTTTTCAGCTTTATACTCTTAAGACCTCTTTTCTTCACACTGGCTTCTATGGTCCATTCAGAAACTCAGTTTTGTTCCTAATCCTCCATCTTAAGCTTCTGTGTATGAGGAGCTGCCCAAAAAGCCATATTTATTTGCTGTCAAGTTGTAGCCTAAATCAACTTGTGGCAACCCCGTCAGTTTTCAAGGCAAGAGGCATTCGGAGGTGCTTTGCCATCGCCTACATCCATGTATTCCTTGTCGGTCTCCCACTCAAATGCTAACCAAGGTCGACCCTGCTTAGCTTCTGAGATCTGACGAGAATCAGGCCAGCCTGGGCTGTACAGGTCAGGGCAAAACAACGGGTAGGACCTGGAAAATGTACTTTGCATGTGAAACCCATTCAAGTGCAGTGGCTAGAGTGTCAGACTAGGATCTGAGAGACCCAGGTTCAAATCCCTGCTCTGCCATGAGAAACTTGCTGGATGACCTTGGGCCAGTCAAACACTCTCAGCCTAACCTACCTCACAGGGTTGTTGTGAGGATAAAACAGAGGAGAGGAGAACACTGCATTCAGGACAATGCAATGATTCATTCATATCCCACTTTTCTCCCCATTGTTGGGACTTTGTTTTCCCCTCCTCCATTTTCTCACATCAACAACCCTGTCGGGTCGGTCAGGCTGAGAGTTTGTGACGGGCCTAAGGACACCTAGCGGACTTCCACAGTGGAGGAAACGGGGATTCGAACCTGGGTTACCCGGGGTCCTAGTCCTCCACCACTGAATCCATCCCACCACACCGACTCTCCACGTATGCTGCTTTGGGTCCCCACTGGGAAGAAAGGCAGGGGGTATAAATGAAGTCAATAAAGAAAATAATTCGTAACTCTATAAGTAAACGAATGGCGTGACTGGGATCCTTTGTGGAAGGAGGAAGAGTCAGTTGCCGGAAGGAGATCTCACGTACTTTGGTCTTTGGCTTGGTAATTGTTGCAGGTCTCGTCCGGGATGCCGTGGGTATGCGCGTACTCCCAAACTCCTGTGTGGTCTCCTCCGTGGCACGTCCCTGAGTCGGCACAGTCAATCACATGCTGGACAGAGAGGTAGGCAGAGGGCCAGGCAGCTTTCCTCTTTATGTTGATGCGGTCTAAGGGAAGAAGAAGAAGAGTTGGATTTATACCCCACCCTTCATTCAGAGTCTCAGAGCAGCTTACAAACTCCTTTTCCTTCCTCTCCCCACAACAGACACCCTATGAGGTAGGTGGGGCTGAGAGAGCTCTGAGAGAACAGCTCTTGAGAGGACAACTCTGAGAGAACTTGTGACTGACCCAAGGCCACCCAGCTTGCTGCATGTGGAGGAGTGGGAGAATCAAACCCGGTTCTCCAGATTAGAGTCCTCCACTCTTAACCACTACAAGAGAACCAGCTGCAGTTGGGGAATCTGCCAGTGAAAACGTTATTTAGCCACAAACTCACAAGGCCATCTTAGGCGTCGATCTCTCTGTGCCCCAATCCTGCACCTTGAATCTGGGGATACAATTACCAGCCTCCTTTACAAGAATGTTTTTAAGGTCCGCTGGGTGCTGTGAAGCACTTTCAACACTGAACACGGTATGTGTGTGCCAAGTATTAGCATCATTTGGTGTAAAGCATTAATGGGGACATGCCACACTCAGCAGTTCTGAAACGGTTTCTGCCAAAGTGGAAAGTTTTAACAGAGCCGGTGCTAGCAGTGTTTGGGAATGCCAGGAGGGACTGGCTACGAAAGGGCGTCCCCCATACCTGCAAGGGCGCTGGTGCTGCCATGAGCCCAACAGGATCCGCAGTACTGAGGAATGTGCTGGTTGCGTGTGGCGCTCACGTAATTGACTCCATCTACGTTGCGCCAATCCCAGCTCTGGGGCAGCTTAGAGACATCCAGGAATTCGTGGGGACGAGGGTAAGTTCTGTTGCAGAGAAAAGAGAGAGCAAGTCAACAATTTTTCCAGGGTCTGGAGGGAAGGGAGGAGGAATAAAGTCTCCCATTGTCTCATTGTGATTCCTGACATCTTTCTGCTTAGTTTGGAGTTACATCATAAAACAGTGAACTTCCTTTCGAGCATAGATTCAGGCGGGTAGCCACGCAGGACTAAAGCAACAGGACAAAGTTTGAGTCTAGTGGCACCTTTAAGACCAACATGTTTAATTCTGGGTATCAGCTTTCGTGGGCATGCACACAAAAGCTTATAGCCAGAATCAGTGTTCCCTCTAAGCTGAGTTAGTGTGAGCTAGCTCACAGTTTCTTAGCCTCCGGCTCACACATTTTTTGTCTCGGCTCAGGAAGGGGGGCTCCAGAGCAAACTAATTTATGCAGTAGCCAAATTGCTCGCTCACAACTTTAACGCCAGTGGCTCACAAAGTAGAATTTTTGCTCACAAGACTCCACAGCTTAGAGGGAGCATTGGCCAGAATTAAACTCAAGGTGCCACTGGACACAAACTCTGTTCTATTCCTTTTGGGCGAACGTGCACTGAACAACTGTTTCTGCGAAACCAATGCGACGGCTCATGCAGTTGCCCACAGCATGGTGCAGGACTGAGCTACGATCAGGGAGGCCCCGTTTCAAATCCCCGCTTTGCCGTGAGTAACCGGGGGGCCTGTCATTCAATCTACCTGGGTTGTTGTGACAGATTTGGGTGGGTCACCATGTCGTTCAGAAGCAGCAGAACAAAGTTGGAGCCAGACCAACAAAGTCGGATTCAAAGCATAAGCTTTCGTGTGCAAAGACACACCTCTTCAGACAAAACTGGAATAAAACCTCAAAAGCTAGTTACAGGGGAAAAAGAGGGTGGGGGTAAACCATTGGGAACCATGAATGCTGCTCTCAGCTTGTCGGAGAAAGGGTAGGATAGACAGTTAAAAATAGATCACTGTGAAAGTTTTAGCCTGCTACAGACAACAGCCCCACACATTCACTGAATGAGGAAGAAGGAAGACCGGGTGCAAGGGCACTGGCTGCACGTATGCCCCCTTCCCTAGGATCGGCGAGGCATCACAGACCACGAGGAGGGAGAGAGTTCACATGACCGCTTCCTCCATCTGGTTGCCCCCCCACCCCCGGCACAGGGGGTGGGGCCAGCAACCTTGCACCTGCTCTCCCTCCTCACCCATTCTAGTGTCCTGGCCCCACTGCTGGACCTCCTGGTGGCACCTGGTATTTTTGGCCACTGTGTGACAGAGTGTTGGACTAGATGGGCCATTGGCCTGATTCAACATTGGCTTCTCTTATGTTCTTATGTTCTAACACGTAGGGGTTTCATCTGTACCAGGCTCTTATGAAGCAATGTGCAGTTTGGAGTTTGACATGCACCTCCTGGATGCTGCAGCCCCACAACCGGAGCAAGATTGAGAGTCTGCACAAATCTGTGAAGAAAGATAATCACTTTCTGGAGAGAGCTAATGTTTCACAGTTGCTCTTGAGCCAAGCCTGATAGCATCAGATCTGCATATGAATGACGACTCTGCAGCTTCCTACAGAGATGGAGACTCCCTTAATGAGTTGCTGCTGTTGCTGTTGTTGTTGTTGTTGTTGAAGTCCGGCACCTTTTAAATCTGTCCTGGTTTTTAAAAGGGATGTATTGTTCTTCTACTGGTTTCGGAGTACTTTCATTTCAGCGCTTGAGTTACGTCCATTTATTTTCTCGTTCAGGGTCTCTTTTGGCCTGGGAACATGACAGAACGGCACTGCTGGCCCATGACAGTACACGTGTCACACTGGAAGGAGCACAGATTTGATGCTCACAATTATTAAAGAGTATCAGAACCCCCACGTGCGCATTCCAAGGGGAAGAAAAGCTCTCTCCTTCCCCGCCTTGCATGTGACACAGTGACTTGAAGGGCCACATCAGTCAATTTGGATTAAGCAACCTCAGGCATTTCCCAGTGGAGATTTAGAGGGCCGTCTTGTGATCTCCGTTCCTCTTTTTTGGTGTCGCAATCTGGTGTGGCCAAGAAAGCCATCTCAGGGAGGGGCTCCGCAGATAAGGGCAAACTTGACTCACAAGCAACCCTGTCTTGTGCCTCGGCCTTCGATACTTAGAGGCTCTCCTAGATTAGGAAAGGGTGAAAGAAATCTACAGCATTTCCTTTGGAGCTGCCTCCCCGATTTGCATATTTCTAAACTCTGTCTCTGTCTCCCTCTCTTCTTCCACACCCATGTAAACACAAATAAGAGCAGGGCTGTGGCTCAGTGGTGGAGCATCGGCTTGGCATGCTGAAGGTCCTAGGTTCAATCCCCAGCATCTCCACTGAAAAGGACCAGGCGGTAGATGATGTGAAAGCCCTTGACCTGTGACCCTGGAGAGCAGCTGCCCGTCAAAGACAATAGTGACCTTGACACAGTATGAAGCAGTTTCATGTGTTCATATGCAGACAATGGCACATTTGATTCACGGAAGCTCCCAGACACTGAGCTTACCAAGGGTCAAATCCTAGAATCACAGAGTTGGAAGGGGGCCATCCAGGCCAACTAGTCCAACCCCCTGGTCAATGCAGGATCAGCCTGGAGCATCCCTGACAAGTGCTTGTCCAGCCGCTGCTTAAAGACCGCCAGAGAGGGGGGGAGCTCACCACCTTCTCTAGGCAGCTGATCCCACTGTGGCACAACTCTTACTGGCAAAAAGTTTTTCCTAATAGCCGGTACTTTCCCGCCCTTGATTTAAACCTATTATCGTGAGTCCCATCCTCTGCTCCCTGCCCTCCTCCCAGTGACAGCCCTTCAAATACTTCAAGAGAGCAATCATGTCCCCGCTCAACCTCCTTGCCTCCAGACTAATCTACCCTGCTCCCCGTGCCCCAAGGAAGGCCATTATTCATTCTTAAAAGGAAAAGTACAGCACAACACTGGCCCAGCACGGACTACCACTTGCTCCCCCCCTTACTGCAGCTGAGAGACAAATTAGTCCCTGGAATTGGCATGGTCTCACCAGCCTCTCTCTCTCTCTCTCTCTCTCTCTCTTAAGTGCCATCAAGTTACTTCTGACTTACGGTGACCCTATGAATGAATGACCTCCAGAGTGTCCTCTCGTTAACGGCCTTCCTCAGGTCTTGCAGACCGAGGGCAAGGGCTGCCATCCTTGAGTAAGTCCATCCCATGTTGGATCTTCCTCTTTCCCTGCCTGCCTTCAACTTTCCCTGGCATGATTGACTTTTCCAGTGACTCTTGTCTTCTCACAAGGGGACCAAACTCCCATCGCCTCAGTGCAGTCATTTTAGCTTCTAGGGAAAGTTTCAGGCTTTACTGCTGATGAAAAAGGGAGGGAGAGTCCCCTTTGACTACCCAAAAAGGTTATGCTGGCGATCAGGGGACCTGCATGAACCAAAGCTATGTGGGACAGGGGTTGCAATAAGGAGGGGACTTGGGCGAGAATGAGAGGTGAACTTGGTTGGATCCACCCCATTGTCTGGCCTGGTCTCCACTAACAAGGACCCTGCAGCGGATTTGTTTGATACCTTGCCTGCGCTCAGCCAATCAGCCTTTTCCATAAGCTCACGTCCCAACAGAAAGGAGAGCTGGATAACTTGTTCCATTCTAGTGAGTAATTTCTGCTGGCCCTATTGCCAATCACGCCCTCAACTGTATCTGAGACTGGGGAAGTTTTAATGGGGTTTTATAATGTCTGCTTTTAAAAGCTGATTTAAGGGTTTGGATTGCCTTGGGGGACCCTAAGCTGAGTGGAGAGGCAACATAAAATGTTCTAAATGGATGGATGGATGGATGGATGAAAGGATGGAAGGAAGGATGGATGGAAGGATGGAAGGATGGAAGGAAGGAAGGAAGATCAGTCCCCACAAGGCGGTATGCAGTACCCACATACAAGGGATGCTCTAGGTCGGTCCTGCACTGTATGGCCAATTCCAACTCGGTGATTCTCTGATTCTGAGGCTGTGGTCACAGACACTTGCAACCCACTTTCAACGCACCTTCAAACTGGATTTTGCCAGTTCACACAGTAAAAATCCAGTTGGCAAGTGGATTGAAAGTAGATTATTTAGCGTATGTGACCGCAGCCTGAGTGCATTATTTCTTAACAGCCACCCCTCCACACCCACAAAGAATAGTAAGAATGGTGCCTCTCCCCCCCTCCCCATTGCTATCGATCTAGCAACCCTTCTGCTCCAGGTGAAAGCCTTTTGCAACCACCAAAATCAGGAGTGACAACAATTGCACAATAGGATGCTGGGGGAGATGCTGAAAAGGATGACACAGTGGAAGGGCTGTGCGTGGGCTTGTCTGTTGCAACGTTTCGACCAGGAAACAGGGATCATTTGGAAGGCTGTGTGTCCGTGTCTTCCCTCTGGGGTTCTTTTTTTTAAATGAAGAGATGCCATTCAGAGACAGCCTCTAAGCAACTAACTCGCTTTGCTTTCTGTCCACTGGCCCCGGGCAAAAATCAAGGTGTTCCTTTCCTTTAGTCATTCAGAAGGAGCCAACTTATTCCAAGTTGTAATCTGGAGCATGTCTTCTAGGCAGTAAACTCCCTCCTAGCCCTACCCCAGATGGCCTGGGCTAGCTCCCTCCGGTCAGATCTGGGAAGTGAAGCAGCGTCAGCTGTAGCTGGTACTTGGATGGGACACTGCCAAGCAATACCAGGGTCATGACGCCGAGGAAAGCAGTGAGTGACAAATCACCTCTGCTCATCTCTTGCCTTGAAAACCCAGCAGGGTCCCCATAAATCAGGTGTGACTTGATGGCACTTGCCACCCCCACTCGTCCCCCTAGTGCTAATCCCGGTGGCCTGGGCTAGTTTGATCTGGTCAGATATTGGAAGCTAAGCAGGGTCCACCCTGGCTACCATTTGGATGGGAAACCACCAAGGATGTCCAGATCAAGACAGAGAGCCATGTTTGTCTGTAGCAGTAGCAAAGAGCAAGAGTCCAGTAGCACCTTCAAGACAAACACAATCTGTGGCAGGGTAGGTGCTTTCCTGAGTCTACGCCCAGAGGAAGTAAGTCCAGGGTCAGGAAGCAGAGGCAGGCAATGGGAAAACACCTCTGTTCTTCTCTTGCCTTGAAAACCCTACAGTGAGGGACGACAGGTCCTCCTGGGGCAGGGGGTGAAGGGGTAGGGTTGCCAGATCCAGGTTGGGAAACTCCTGGAGATTTGGGGATGGAGCCTGGGGAGGGCAGGGACCTCAGTGAGGTGCAATGCCAGAGTCCACCCTCCAAAGCATCCCTTTTCTCCAGGGGACCTGATCTCTGTAGCCTAGAGGTGAGCTGTCATTCCAAGGGATCCCCAGGTCCCGCCTGGACGCCGGCATCCGTACTGAGGGCAGCCCCGTAGCTAAAGATATTTGGGAGAGGGGGCCTGGGGGGGGGACAGCTAATTAAATAGAAGTTAATTACATTAATTCAATTTGGGGGCCAGCCCAGGAGGGAGGGGGCCCGGAAGAAATGTGAGGGGGTCAGGCCCCGTGAGCCCCACGTTAGCTACGGGCCTGACTGAGGGTCCCCATAAGTCGGCTGTGAGTGGATGGCACCTTCCTTCCACCACCAGATTCCACCAACCTAGTGGGGTTTAATGCTGCGAGAGAGAGGGGGGGGGGACTGCAGTCTGCCAAACACGGGTGGGGGTGGAGGTATCACAATTTGGTTTGTTCAGAATTTGAAAGCGGGGGGGGGCGTGTTGGGTGTCCCCGCGCCGGCTCCATGCCAGGCGCTTGGGTCCTGCAAGCCTGCGGCGTGCCCCACCAAGGCACCCACCCTTCGCTGTGGGCCTCGTTCCCACGACCTCCATGGGATGATGGGGAAGGGTATCCCGGCGGGTCTTCAACACCCGCGTTTTTAAAAACAACCCCAACCCCTCCCCGTGCGCGGCTGCGCGTCCATCGTCTCCCAGGCGAGGCGCGTCCCTGCGGGGTGGGGGGGGGGGCTCTCTTCTTACCTGACCCCGGCGGGCGGGCGCGCCAGCGGGCGGTGGCAGCTCTGCCCCTCCTGGAAGTAGAGGCCGGCGGCCGAGGCACAGGCGCCGGCGAGCAGCAGCAGCCGGAGGGCCGCGCGGAGGAGGAGGCGGCGGCAGCGCATGGTGGCCGGAGGGGCCTGGAGGGAGGGCTCGGCCGAGCGCCGCGGTGCCCTGGCGGGAAGAGCCGGCCGGGTGGGGAGCGCCGCCGCCGCCGCCGCTGCTGCTGCCGCGTTCCGGTCTGCGGCGCTCGCAGAGCCGAGAAAGGAGAAGTGCGGACGGAGAAGGTTACGCAGCGGAGGAGCCGCTGGAAAGTCCTGCCCCCTGCCGTCCGCGGAGGCGGAGAGGGCGCCGGGGCTGCTGGCTGGGCGACCACCCGTGGCTTTCGGCGGGCGGGCCGGGGAATAACACGCGGAGGGGGTGTGGGCCGAGGGAGGTTCCCCCCACGATGGGAACGCGGGCCCGGACCGCGTTCTGCTCCGCCCCGAGGGGCAAACGCTGCCCCCACGTGCTCCCGGCCGTGGCCCCTCTTTGGGCCGCGTTTGGAGGGGATCCCCGGTTCAAACAGGAGCAGGCCCCGGGTGGAAGTCTCCTGGTGAGCGACCTCCAAGATGGTGAACGACCATCCGGATTCGTTTCAGGGGGAGCCGCGTGGGTCTGCGGGAGAAGGCTAGACTGGAGTCCAGGAGTGTTTAGAGACGAGCAAGACTGGGCGGGCGGGGAGATAGACTTGGCCTCGAATTTAATTTGCCATTGGGAACATTGGGGGGAAATGGTTGCTGTGGCGTTTGTTTTATTGCCTCGTGTTTTTATGGCCCCGGGGCTAGCAGCAACCTGAAATATAGAAACATAGAGCTAGAAGGAACCCCAAGGGTCATCTAGTCCAGCCCCCTGCACAACAGAGGAAATTCACAGCTATCTCCCCCAGTGACCTCTATGTCCCGAGGAAGGCAAGAAACCTCCAGGATCCCCTGGGTCAATCTGGCCTGGAGGAAAATTCCTTCCTGACCCCAAAGTGGCGATCAGCATTATCCTGGACATATAAGGGGCCACAAGGGGTCAAGCACCGGCTCATCCCTTCCTGCCCTCCTTTTCACAATCTGCCTGAATTCATAATGAGTCACAGAATCAGCATCGCTGTCAGATGGCCATATAGCCTCTGCTTAAAAACCTCCAAAGTGGGAGAACCTCCCATCTCCCAAGGAAGCCTGTTCAACTGAGCTGCTCTGTACAGAAGTTCTTCCTAATGTTTAGGCAAAAACTTTTATGATTTAACTGCAGCCTGTTGGTTCTGGTCCGACCTTCTGGGGCAGCAGCAAACAACTTCGCTTCAGCCTTTATATGACAGCCCTTTCAAGATGGCTATTATATCAGCTCTCAGTTGGCTATCACAGATGGCTATTATATCATATCTCCAAGCAGGGCCAGCCCTGCAGGGGCACCAAAATGCCCCCCTCCCGTGAAAAGCCCCCCAGGCTGCCCAACGCCGGCAGCCCCAGCTTTCCTGGGTGCCTCGCGGCTGCGAGGCACCCAGGAGAGCCGTGCCACAGCCACTGGGAGGGATGGGGCTTCCTTGGCTCTCCCGGGCACTGGGCCATTTCCAGGCCCCACCGGGAGGTTGGCATCCCTGGTGGGGTGGACGCCCCAGGCTGTCCTGCCTAGGGCGCCCAGACACCTGGGGCCGGCCCTATCTCCAAGCTTAAAGTACCCAGCTCCTTCAACCTTTCCTCCAAGGACTTGGTCTCCAGACCCTTCGCCATCTTTGTCACACTCCTGTGGACACATTCCAGCTTATCAACATCCTTCTTAAACTGTGGTGCCCAAAACTGAACACAGTATTCCCAGAAACGTGACTCTTCTTTGCCTGCCAGGAGTGCCGTCATAGCCTGGCATGAAAGACTGTCTCCACCCACACTGTCCAGCCTGCTGGTTAAGGATTTGCCTCTCAAGCCCTGCTGTCGTCGCCTCTTGTCTTCAGAGGTGGGACAAATGCCAACTAGAGGCGGGGCATTATCTGTGGTGGCACATTGCCTTTCAAATGTCTTCCCCCTTGATACTCACTTGGTGCTTGCTTTCTTTTAGGTGCCATGCTAAAATGCCTTTTTTTACCCAGTTCTTTTGATTACGGGTTTTATCTTACTAGTCTTACTTTGGTTTTATGGATAGTTTTCATGCTGCTTATGGGTTGTGTTTTTAAATGTTGTGGGTTTTGATTGTAAGCTGCCTTGGGAGGGACAGAGAAATATTCTAAATAAATACATGCCTGAGAAGGTCTGAAGATCTTGAGGACCTGAAATATCCGGCTTCCCTCTTTTTTTCTTTTTAACTTTGTAACATGAAGATGAAGAGGTATAGGGAAATGAATTGCTTGCAAACTGCAGTTTCATTATGTTGGCGGACTGGTCCTAATGAAAACTATTACTGTAGATTGTGTTCTTCATTTGAGTTGCCAGAGTCGTCAATCAAGGAAGCCACGGCCCTCAATCTGCAAGACCTGAGTAAGGCTGTTAACGATAGTAGGACGTTTTGGAGCACATTAATTCATAGGGTCACCATGAGTTAGCAGTGACTTGACGATGTTCCCTCGAAGCTGTTGAGTCCTGTGAGCAAAAATTCTACTTTCTGAGCGACTGGCATTAAAGTTGTGAGCAAGCGATTTGGCTACTGCATAAATTAGTTTGCTCTGGAGCCATCCTTCGTGAACAAAGACAAAAACGTGTGAGCCGGAGGCTAAAAAACTGTGAGCTCACTCACTAACTCAGCTTAGAGGGAACACTGGATGGCACATAACACATACACGTTTTCAGCAGAGAAACTGTAGTCGTCATGCTTCTGCAGGTGAACTGGGAGACAGAGAGAGGGGTGGGGGGAGTCTTTCAGCTGGAGTAAAGCAGTTCTGGCTTTGGAGAGCATGTTACGGGGCTCCAGACCCTTGCTTTGGGAATGGGTTTTGCAGCCTGCCGTGGCTTCAGCATGAAATTCTAGGGCAGGGGTGACTTTGACCCACATTTCATCCCTGGAACATATGGAATAAGAGCTGGTGGAGCTCCAGGAAATGAAGTATTGTACTTGGACCCTGGAGATTTGAGTTCAAATTCCTGTTCTTCCATGTAGCTCACTGGATATTAGCCAGAAGATATAGATAGGGACTCTGGGGCAAGTGATGCTCTGTATTCTTGGTGCTTGGGGGGGCAACAGTGGGAGGGCTTCTAGTGTCCTGGCCCCATTGCTGGACCTCCTGATGGCATCTGGTATTTTTGGCCACTGTGTGACAGAGTGTTGGACTGGATGGGTCATTGGCCTGACCCAACATTGGCTTCTCTTATGTTCTTATGAGATTCGAGTTCAAATTCCTGTTCTTCCATGTAGCTCACTGGGTCAGTAGGCATTGCTCAGGGTATCGTTTTGTTCAGGGCTGTCATGAAGAGAAATGGGAACCTCGTATAATTGCAAAAATAAATTGTGCATGCCTCTGAGCATGGGTGTTATTCTTTTGCCTTGCCTCGGAATGCTTGCTGAAGCATTTATACCACTTAGTCTCCCGCATCTGTGAACTCAAAGCAGCTTACGAAATCAAAGCAACATTCTAATTTAAAGAAAAGGACAAAGACATCTGTGGTATGGTGCTTCAGCATCCAGCACTGGTGCCAACTTTGCTAGTTTGACTCACTCGGGGCCGTGGGCGATTAGCTGTGGGCCAAGACCCCTTTTGGCTTGTGCCAAACCTTTAGCCCCGCCAAGGCTAAATACCTGTAACAGAGGAGGAACAGAAGCCCAGCCCATGGCGTCTCATTCAGCTCGCAAGGATCTTCCCAGCCTCCCTCCCCTGCTGGAGGAGCCTTTGGCCCCACTCAGACTGCATACCTGTAACAGAGGAGGAAGAGAGGCCCACATCCCCCAACTGCTTCCCCCTTAGCCAGCCCTTTCCCTCCTGGTGTTTGGCACCGTGAGGTTGAGAGCCAGTTTGGTGTAGTGGTTAAGTGCGCGGACTCTTATCTGGGAGAACCGGGTTTGATTCTCCACGCCTCCACTTGCACCTGCTGATGTGATCTTGGGTCAGTCACAAGCTCTGGCACAGCCATTCTTGAAAAAGAGCAGTTGCTGTGAAGAGCTCTCTCAGCCCCACCTACCTCGCAGAGTGTCTGTTGTGGGGAGGGGAAGGGAAAGGAAGTTTGTAAGCCGCTCTGAGACGCCTTTAGGCAGTGAAGGGCGGGGTATAAATCCAATCTCTTCTCTCTTCTTCAAACAATGAGGTTTCATACGTCTGGCAAAACGCACATTTGGAATGCTGGGGGGTGGGTGTTTACATATGGGACAACTTTTGCTGCCCTGAAAAACTCTCCTTTCATTTTGGAACAGGGTGGGGGTGGGGGATGGGATCACTACTACTGCTACCACCACCAGTGCTCCCTCTAAGCTGTGGAGTCTTGTGAGCAAAAATTCTAATTTTGTGAGCTGCTGGCATTAAAGTTGTGAGTGAGCAATTTGGCTACTGCATAAACTAGTTTGCTCTGGAGCCATCCTTCCTGAGCGAAGACAAAAATCTGTGAGCTGGAGGCTAAAAAACTGTGCTAGGTCACACAGCTTAGAGGGAACACTGATGATGACTACTACTATTATTTCTGAATTGCCCCATCCCTGAGTACGCAGAGCTCTGGGTGATTTACAACAGATTTAAACATACAAAAATACAGATTAAAATCAACAAATCAATTAGTTCTAATTTCACGAACGCCAGATGGCATCTGGAATTTAATCTAAAACCTGCACTGGACTCTTCTTCCGTCTCATGGTCAGGAGGAGGAGGAGGCCAAAGCGGGCAGGATGGAAGAAAAGAGGAGGGTGCCAGCCATGATGGGAAACTGTTACTATGAGAGTCCAGCCTGAATACAACCTGAACAACCTGAGTGTCTAGCAAAAGAAAGGCAGGCCAAAAAGATGGGAGGTAAAACAACCACCACCATAAGATCTGTTTTGCAGCTGAGGATATCCTGTTTTTGTTTCTCTTCTGGAAATGTATGGAGAGTGTTTTTATTTTTCTCGCTGTAGACGGGATCTAGATCACTGGATTGACCCAAAGAAAGAGCAAGACTTTCCATGAGCAGAAGGGCACTTTTGGATCCAACCCACTGATTCATACAATTTTTGGAAGGAAACTCATCTCTGGGGACTCCTAGCCCAGATCCGGAAGGGCAGTTCAAAGCAATTTAGGAGGCAAATGGCAGAGAGATGCGGCAACCCCACTGGAGGAAAAGGTGAATAAGGATGAACTGTTTGTGCAGGGCTGCCAGCTTTGGATTGGGAAGTACTTGGAGGTTTGGGGGGTGGAGTCTGAAGTAGGTGGGGTTTGGGGAGGGGAGGGGAGGGACTTCAGCAGGGCATAATGCCGTAGAGTCCACCCTCTTAGCGCAGCCATTTTCTCCAGGGGAACTGATCTCAGTCATCTGAAGCTCAATTGTAATAGCGGGAGATCTCCAGGTGCCACCTAGGGATGCCAGCCTCCAGGTGGGACCCGGGGATCCCCTGGAATTACAGCTCATCTCCAGACTAGAGAGATCAGTTCCCCTGGATAAAATTGATGTTTTCGAGGGTGGACTCTACGGCATTGTACCCCACTGGGGTCCCAGTCCCTTCCCCGGTTCCATCCTCAAATCTCCAGGAGTTTCCCAATCTAAATCTGGTAACCCTACCCCTCATCCCCTGCCAGTGGCCGGGGGACCTGGCAACCCTAGTGCCACCTGGAGGTTGGCAGCCCTAGTGTAGTCCTTCATCGTGCTTCCTGTCTGTTATGTTGACTCACAAAAGCACATGTCCGGTTTTTCCAAGTTCTGTACATCCTTGGGAGCCTGTCTCACAAGCGCTATTACCAAGCAATGAGAACCAGTGTGCTCTGCCAGTTCTGCTCCCATGAGTCAGACCTTCCAGGAGCCCCATGTGTTCAGCCACAGACTACAAACTGGCGCTTATTTTCCAAGGCAGCCCCAATGTCAGCCCTTGGCTTCCACACTCCATGGATGAACAGAGAATGACCGGAAAGCGGCAGATTAGTCTGTGGAAGCTTTTGCCTGTTTTATGTCAGCTCTTCTCTGGCAGTGTTGGCACAGACCAGGGGTTGAAGTGGATTCTGAAATGTATCCAAATACCCTTCAAATAAATCCTCGAGTGAGAGTCCTGTTGCCAGTTTTCTCAGCCTCCCTCACATTTCAAAGAGGGAGACGTTTCAAAGCTACCCCGTGCTCTGGAAGATCTGAGTTCAGATACTCCCCATTCTCTTATGAAGCTCTGCAGGAGACTGTAGGCCAGTCGCTCTTCCTCAGCTTCACTCCTTCACAGGTTTGTCGTGAGGACATAATAGAGGAGGGGAGAACCTTCTTCTTGGAGGAAGAACAGGATAAAAATGCGCAAGGGAGACGGAAGACAGGAGGGCCTGGCGTGATGTGGTCCATGGGGTCGCGAAGAGTCGGACTGTGCGACTGAACAACAACAACAACAACAACAAAATGCAATTTAGAGTCCCATTCTAAACAGAGATTACACCTAAAAGTGTCTTGAAATCAATAGGGTTAGAATGCTGTTAACTCTGCTAAAGATGGAACGTGTGAGTGACCCTGAGTTTTAAAGCGTGGAAGAGAAGACTTGATGTTTAATCTCAATATTGGCCATACTTTTTAAATGGCTCTTCTACATTCCTCCTTAGTTGTCTTTTTTCTTAGGACAGTTTGTTCCTGGGTGGATGTCATGGTCTTTTGAAGGGAAATATATTTATGGTAAAGCTCTCTCTCCCCCACACCCTATCCTCATGCACACCCTTCGGCTGCAAACTCTGTGAGGGAACCGATATTCCTTATCACCTAACAACACACCAGCTAAGTCTGAGGAAGGGAAAATAACTTTTATAAAAAGGACATTGTGACTAAGAGTTGCTTGGGGATTTTTTTTTTAAAGAGTGGGCTTTGTACATAAATAAAGGCAGAAAAATAATATTTGCGGCCTTCTCAGAGGAGTTATCCCACACACGATGCCCGTTAGATGTGACTTTCCACTGGTGTTTTCCTGAGGGCCCAAAAGGGCTTTTTTAAGAACATAAGAACATAAGAGAAGCCAATGTTGAATCAGGCCAATGGCCCATCTAGTCCAACACTCTGTCACACAGCGGCCAAAATATACCAGGTGCCATCAGGAGGTCCAGCAGTGGGGCCAGGGCACCAGAAGCCCTCCCACTGCTGCCCCCTCCAGCACCAAGAACAGAGTGCATCATCTGCCCCAGACTGAGAGTTCTCATTCTATACCCTGTGGCTAATAGCCACTGGTGGACTTCTGCTCCATATGTTTATCTAATTTCCTCTTGAAACTGTCCATGCTTGCAGCTGCCACGACCTCCTGTGGCAGTGAATTCCATATGTTAATCACTCCTTGGGTGAAGAAGTATTTCCTTTTATCTGTTCTAACCCGACTGCTCAGCAATTTCATAGAGTGCCCACGAGTTCTTGTATTGTGAGAAAGGGAGAAAAGTACTTCTTTCTCAACCTGCTCAATCCCATTCATAATCTTATAAACCTCGATCATGTCACCCCTCAGCCGTCGTTTCTCCAAGCTAAAGAGCCCCAAGCATTTTAACCTTTCTTCATAGGGAAGGTGTTCCAACCCTTTTATCATTCTAGTTGCCCTTCTCTGCACTTTTTCCAATGCTATAATATTTTTGTCACAAGAACAGGTTATGATTGTGGAAACACAAGGGAATACCTCCTGAAGTTGGGGAAGGTAGATGTACCAAATCACAAGCCAAGCTTGTGACAGAAAGGTGACATGACCAGGAGGCACATTTTAAATGTAGGGTGAAAACAAAGGTCTGTCCAAGAGAGGAGTCCACAGACAGGGCCAGGTTTGTAACAGCAGCATCACTGTCATGGAAGGAAAGCCGTACCGTGTCCTTTATTAAGACCGACACAATGCAGCACAGTTATTTTTCAAGTTGTCTCAAACTCTGTTCTGCAGAGGTTATGCATTTAAAGAGTCTTTCTGCTTTACAGTTGCCAGTTCTAGGTTGGGAAATCCCTGGAGATTAGGGGTTGGAGCCTGAGGAGGGGTCTTGGCAGGATAGAATGCCATAGAATCCACCTTCCAAAGCAGCCATTTTCTCCAGGTGAACTGATCAGTCATAATTCCGGGAGATCTTCAGGTCCAGTCTGGAGGTTGGCATCATGCCCTGTCCTTTCAGATCTTCTGCTCTTGGGCCGAACAGCCACCATTTGTCAGTTTACTCTTCAAGTCCTTGATTGACTGGTTCAGAATTCTGCTGAGTCTCAGTGGCCGCAGTGTGGATGACAAAGAAGGTCTCTTCTTTTCTCCAGGAGGAAGAACCAGGCAATTCTCTTCTCCCCAGTAATGAGACTTCCTCCTGAGCGTTTCTTACATGCTAAGCAGCGTGAGCTGAGCAGCCAGTCCCTGTGGGAAACTTAGCATAAGAAGTCTGTCAGGGCTAAGATCTAGTTTTTCAGGGCTTATTCTTCTGAAGAACCTGGAAGCTTGCATCCTGTTTTATCTTATTTTGGGTTCTGCTTTTGTTTATGGATTTTGCTTGTTACCGATGTTCTTTATCCCTCTCATGGGCACCTGCAAGGAATCCCGGATTTTGTAATTTGGTATTGGTGTTGACCCGGATACCTCAGTCTAGTCCAGTCCTGTCCGCTCTCAGATGGCCTTTGTTACTACTTGGATGGGAGACCACCAAAGAAGTCCAGGGTTGCTACACAGGGGCAGGCACTGGCTAAAAACCTCTGAATGTCTGAATGTCTCTTGCCTTGCAAGCCCTATAGGGTTGCCATAAGTTGCCTGAAACTTGATGGTGATTTCCACCACTATTGGTGCTGAAAATTCTGCATTAGAGGCTCTGACTCCATTGTATGAAGGGTCAGAGTTCTCCCAGAGTTCTCTGCAGACTGGAAAATAACATCTGAAAAGCACAGGGTTGTCCTGTCCCCAAACGGGGAACTCTGCTTGTTATTGATGGTAAAGAAAATATCTCAAAGGGTAACCTTAGTCTCCTAAAGCAGGAACATGTGGTGCTTGGAGATAACAAAACCTCCCTCTCTGCAGGAGATGCATTTGACTGTGGCTTATGGATGAGGCATCAGGGACCACGATGCTTTGTGTTCAAAACAGCCTTCACATGAGACAGGGCAAAGAGTGTTAGACTGTATGTATGCAGGGACATTAAGGTGTCTTCGCACCAATATTGTTCAGAAGTACATTTCCTGCTTGCCACCTAGCCACCACCTTAAGGATGTCCAATAAAGTTAGTCAAAGCTTTAGTCAAAGGGAGAGGAAGTAACAAGCGGGTGGGAGTGGGTAGATCCATTCCACGAATGGCAGCATTTCCCTCTGGTGCAAGGAGGAAGAAGCAATGGAAGGTTCCTAGCTCTAGAGGTAAGCAGCACTATTACTAGCAGAATGGATCCATGGGTCCCAATCTGTGGCTTCCATGGACGGCATCACAAAGACACAGAACGTAGCGTAGTGCCCTAAACTTAGCTGAACATATATAATTGTAGGCAAATGTCAATTGAAGGTGTGATTATTTATTATTATTTCGATTTATATTATTTCCAATTTATAACCCGCCTTTCCTGCACAGGCAGGTTTAGATTAGGCGTGATATGCAGAGAGGTACCACAGCCCGCTAACCTAAATGTCTTCTCACCTGCAGTGATAAACTACTTAGCAGTAACATGGACTCTGGCACCAAGGCCTGCCACAAACCAAGATGCCGACTTTGCTCTCTATAGATCCCGGCAACACCATCAGTGGACCCAGCAACACCAGCCCCATCATCTCAGGTTCATACCCCTGCTCATCCTCTAATGTGATTTATGCCATCACGTGTCAACAATGCCCTCTCACCCTCTACAATGGACAAACAGGCCAGTCCCTTCAACAGAAACCACAACATTAAAAAAACCAATGGGGGAACAGTTTAACCTGCCAGGACATTCAGTTGCTGACCTAAAAGTAGCAGTTAATTTACAAAGGAATTTCAAAGGGAGATTAGAAAGAGAGGCGGCTGAATTGCAACTGATAACGAAGCTCAAGGCCATGCATCCACCTGGACTGAATCGAGACTGAGGTTTCCTGATTTCCCCACGCCTACTACCTCTCTGCATATCACACCTAATCCATTCACACCTGCTATTGTCATTTGCCTGTTAATGTCATTTGGCATCTGAAATCACTCGACTTTCCAAGCAGTGTTCCCTCTAAGCTGAGTTAGTATGAGCTAGCTCACAGTTTTTAGCCTCCAGCTCACACATTTTTGTCTCAGTTCAGGAAGGGTGGCTCCAGAGCAAACTAATTCATGCAGTAGCCAAATTGCTCCCTCACAACTTTAATGCCAGTAGCTCACAAAGTAGAATTTTTGTTCACAAGACTTCACGGCTTAGAGGGAGCATTGTTTCCAATATATATATATGACAGATGGACTCCCATTCTAGCTGTATCTGACAAAGTGAGCAGTGACTCATACAATCTCATATCCTACCACAAATTTTGTTAGTTTTTAAGGTGCTACTGGGCTCTTGCTCTTTTCTGCTGCTCCAGACAGACTAACATGGGCTACCCATCTTAGTCTATATACAATTGTGGCTGTCTGTCAACTCAAGTCAAGTTCGCCTTTATTGGCATAAATTACCAGTGCAAGTTATACAATTTAAAAGACAGTTAAAAACAGTTAAAATACACCTGTAAAAATTCAGTGACTTGATATTGTGCAATTGGGAGCTGATAGGGGTATTATATTTCTAGGTGCCTTTGGCGCAGCTTTAAAGCCAAACAGAGAAACTGGGCCACCTTCTCAGTGATGCCAGAATCAAGATCATTTAAGAGTCTATGTATCTTGAGTGCATCAGAACAGTCCACCATACTGGATAGGATAGAGTGTAGGTAAATATTCCTTACATCCGCATACAAATTACAATGCAGGAGAACATGGGAGATAGATTCCACACATTTCTTACAGCAGGGGCAGTGTCTGGCCGAATAAAAAACCTTGTTAAATCTGCCATGTAGAATGGCAGAGGGCATAGCATTACACCTGGCCAGAGCAAATGCTCTACGTTGTTGCGAAACCTGCAGAAAGGACAGATATGAGGCCATCTTCCCTATAGTTAGAGGGATCTCGGAATTCAAGGGGGAGCAGGTTTTGTTAGCTAAGCTAAATAGTTGTGGCTGCCTGTTGCAATTTACAGACAGAACATAAGGGAATCCTGGTGGCAGTCTGAATACCTGTGATAGGCACAAGCCTTCATCTGTCTGCAAAAAGCCAGGCTGGCGTCTCTACAGGAAAGCGTTAGCGTTTGGGGAGTTTCTCGTGAACACAGGATCAGAGCTCTTGTTACTCAGCAAAAGGGGAGGCACCAGCAACGCCCTGGAGGTTGTGTGCGTGTGTGGCTGCCACCAACACACACATTTTGCGAATGACAGGAGCGGCTATCGCTGACACAGCAAGAGCAACTCATTCCAGAAAGCCCGTCGGGACACACCAGAGTCCACCTTTGCTGCTGAACTCTGTGAAAAGATGCGTGAAATTGTTCACGTACAGATCGGCCAGTGTGGGAACCAAATTGGAGCAAAGGTAGGGATTGCTTTCGATGCCGCTTCTGAAAGGGAGCGGCGTGACCTTCCTAGCAATGGACTTGGATGGGGATTCCTAGGCGGCGTGGAGTCAAGATGCCACCCAAAGTTGTCCAATGTGGCAGCTGCAATATCAGTGAAAATAAAGTCAGCTTAGAATATTCGGCAGCAGAGTAGAGAGAGATGTTTTGATGCACTGAGAATGTTAAAAGGAGTGAATGCTGGCTGCTACTTCAGTATTGTAGCCAACAGTGACAAAATAAAACAGGAGCCCGAAGGCACCCTAAAGGCCAACAGAATGCATTCCAGACTCACTGGATGAAGTTAGGGATGCCAGCCTCCAGGTGGGGCCTGGAGATCCCCCGGAATGACAGGTCATCTCCAGACTATGGAGATCAGTCTCCCTGGAGAAAATGGACGCCTTGGAGGGTGGACTTCATTGTACCCCACTGAGGTTCTTGTCCTCCCTGGGCTCCATCCCCAAAATCTCCAGGAGTTTCCCAACCTGGATCTGGCAACTCTCACCCTCCCCATCCTACCCTAGTTGAAGTGGCCTCCAGCTTATGCTGGAATAAATGTTATTAGTCTTTAAGATGTCCCTGGACTCCTCTTTTGTTTTGCTGCTGTACACATCTAGAATTAATAGTGGTGGTGTTGCACAAAAACGTCCTGGGTTGCCACAACTTGAAGGTTCTCAGCAAGACCGGATCAGGTGCAGGCATCCCAATAAACCAGCCTGGGTGATGTTCCGATCCCTTATGTTGTGTCATTAATGTTCATTCATGATTTGGAGTTGGGAGTAAGCAGTGAAGTGGCTAAATGTGCAGATGACAGGAAGTTGTTCAGGGTGGTGAGAACTAGAGAGGATTTTTGTATTGTATGCTGGTCTTAAGACCGTAATAATAAAACTAAACTAGGGAGGATTGTGAGGCACTCCAAAGGGATCTGTCAAGGATGGATGAGTGGGCGTCATCATGGCAAATGGGGTTCAGTGTGGCCAAGTGTAAAGTGGTGCACATTGGAGCAAAAAATCCTAACTATAAATACACATTGATGGGGTCTGAACTGGCAGAGACTGACCAAGAGAGAGATCTTAGAGGCATAGTAGATAACTCACTGAAAATGTTGAGATAGTGTGCAATGGCAATAAAAAAACAACGCCAATGCTACGCTCGGTATTATTAGGAAGGTTATTGAAAACAGATCAGCCAGTATCATAATGCCCCTATATAAATCAATGGTGCCACCTCATTTGGAGTACAGTTCTGGTCACCACACCTCAAAAAGGATATTATAGCATTGGGAAAAGTGCAGAAAAGGGCAACAAGAATGATAAATGGGTTGGAACACTTTCCTTATGAAGAAAGGTTAAAGCGCTTGGGGCTTTTTAGCTTGGAGAAATGACGGCTGAGGGGTGACATGATCAAGGTTTATAAGATTATGAATGGGATAGAGCAGGTAGAGAAAGAAGTACTTTTCTCCCTTTCTCACAATACAAGAACTCGTGGGCACTCCATGAAATTGCTGAGCAGTCGGGTTAGAACAGATAAAAGGAAGTACTTCACCCAAAGAATGAATAACATATGGAATTCACTGCCACAGGAGGTGGTGGCGGCTACAAGCATGGACATTCAAGAGGAAATTAGATAAGCATATGGAGCAGAGGTCCATCAGTGGCTATTAGCCTCAAGGTATAGATAGGAACTCTCAGGCGGGGGCAAGTGATCCTCTGTATTCTTGGTGCTTGGGGGGGGCAACAGTGGGAGAGTTTCTAGTGTCCTGGCCCCACTGCTGGACCTCCTGATGGCACCTGGTATTTTTGGCTACTGTGTGACAGAGTGTTGGACTAGATGGGCCATTGGCCTGATCCAACATTGGCTTCTCTTATGTTTTTATGAGATTGGTTCCAATGAATGATGTACACAATATATTGAGTGATTCTTGAGAAAGAAGGCTGGAGATGGCTTGTCAACCAGGAAGTCATTGGATCGCATGTCTGGCAGTAAGGATGGGCCATTGGCCTGATCCAACACTGGCTTCTCTTATGTTCTTATGTCCTTATTGATGTTGCTGGCACTTCTCCATGCCTCAGGTGAGAAATTCTGGGTTTCCTTAAATGTTCTCCAAGCTTGCTCATCTAGATAAGGATTTTATTTATTTATTTATTTATTCACTCATTTATTTATGGCCTGCCTTTCTCACTGGAACTCTGGGTAGATTACACAGAGGCAGCATGACTAGTGTCGTGTAGGTAATATTGGATTTAGTGTAGGACACTGTCAAGGAATGACCCGCAAGCTGGATTTCTCACCCACAAACACTTATGACTAACTATCCTGGGAAAGGACATGTTGGGTTAGCGAGATAAGCAGCCCAAAGGATCCCATGCCATCTCTATCATTCGAAAATCTGTTCCGAACACTGCTGGTGTTCAGTAACAACACTGTAGAACTTCATATCAAGGTCGCATTCTTTAGGTACTCCTAACAGCAAAGATTGCAGGTTTAAGTGGAGGATGGCCAGTCCACCGGCAGCTAGTAATAGTGACAGTAACAGTGAACCTCCATGTCCAGAGGAAATATACCTTTAAGTGCCAGACGCTGGGACAAAGAGAGAAGGACATGACCGTGCTTTCAAAGGCATAGAGCTAGTTGCTCGTGGAGAGAGAATGCTGGGTTAGAGGAGAGCTGGTCTTTCTTGTACTTTAGGCTTGGAGAAAATGCAAATATTCTATGGGCAAATGAACATTCCGCAAAAGACAAGAGACCTTTAACACTGAGATGCTGACAGCTGCAGAAAGGGTGTGAAATTGTTTTAACCCGGCTGCCCTGGGCTCTCCAGATAAAGAGGCTGCAGGGCTAGAAGTCAGAGTGGGAAGAGGAGATAAGCGTAGCACTCTTTTTTTGGGACTTGGAATCCAGTTCTGCATTTGGCCTTCCCTCTGTGCCGCTCTTGGTTTTTAGCAAAAGGTCTCCATGGCAGGATGGCATGTCATGTTCTGTCTACACTGATGCAGGAAGGAAATGTGTACACTAGGGCTGCCAACCCCCAGGAAGGGACTGGAGATCTCCCAGAAAGAACTGATCTCCAGGCAATAGAGATCAGATCCCCTGGAGAAAATGGATGCTTTAAGAGGATGGGCTCTAAAGGGGTTTAGAGATCCTGTCCCTCCCCTAACCCCTTCCTCCCCAGGCTCCCCCCCAACCTCCAGGTATTTCCGAAGCCAGAGTTGTCACCCCTAATGACGTCTTTGACCGGCTGCCATGATGAGCAAGAGGAAACTCCAGTTTCAATAGGAGCAGCAGCACCACAGGCTGGGGAAGGGAATCTTTCCCCAGGACCATTTTCCTGATTTGAATTGTCAGCCCCTCTGAATTTTCTATTTGCCCTGCTGGGGGAAAGTTACAGGGGCGTGTCAGCAGGTGAACACTTGCCAGGAACCAGCTGCCGATCATACCTTTCTAAAGAGCGCACATTTGACAAAACAGGTGAACATGGGAAGCTGCCTTGTAATGAACCCGACCTTTGGTCCCTCAAGTTCAGTACTGTTTACTCAGATGGTCAGAAGCTCTCCAATCCCTGATCCAACTGGAGACACTGGAGATTGAACCTGGGACCTGCTGCATACAAAGCATATGCTCTACCAGTTTGGTGTAGTAGTTAAGTGCACAAACTCTAATCTGGGGGGACCGGGTTTGATTCTCCCACATGCAGCTGCTGGATGACCTTGGGCAAGCCATAGTTCTGTGAGAGCTGTTTCTTGAAAGAGCAGTTTCTCTCAGAGCTCTCTCAGCCCCCACCTACCTCACAGGGTGTCTGTTGTGGGGAGGGGAAGGGAAAGGAGTTTGTAAGCCACTGTGAGACTCTGAGTGAAAGGCAGGGTATAAATCCTTCTTTCTTCTTCTTACCACTGAGCCACAGCCCTCTTTCCCAAATTCCTTGTCCACTGTTACTGTGGCTGGTTTTCTGAGGAACCCTCTAAAGAAGTTATCTTCTGTTCCAAGTCCCGGTTACTACCCATTCCCATCTGAAGAGACAGGCATGGCTTGTAGCCTTGCTTTGCCCACAGACCTCTAGCATTGTTCTTTAGAAGCTAAGTAAGGCCCTGCTGAGTCAGATGAGCAGTCCATCTGGTGCAATTTGAAAGCCACTAGGAGGGGAGGCTCTTGCATTGTTGGCTTGTTCCTGGTTTTCCCTGGCCTTTAGCCCTGTGGGGAAGGATACCCAAATAGCTTGCCAACCTCCAGCTGGAGCCTAGAGATCTGGAATTATAAGTAATTTCCAGACTGTAGAGATCAGTTCCCCTGACGGAAACAGCTGCTTTGGAGGATGGGCTGTATGGCATTAGACCCCACTGAGGTTCCTTCCTCCCCAAGCCCCATCGTCCCCAGGCTCCACCCCTAAAATCTCCAGGTGTTTAGAATCATAGAACTGGAAGGGACCTCCAGGGTCATCTAGTCCAACCCCCTGCACAATGCAGGAAATTCACCAATACCTTCTCCTCCACTCACACCCAGTGACCCCAGAAGATGACAAAAACCTCCAGGATCTCCAGCCAAACTGACCTGGAGAAACCTGCTTCTTGACCCCAAAGTGGTGATCGGCATTTCCCTGGGTGTGTGTAAAAAAGGGCCACAAGAACTAAGCACTGAGGCAACCCTTCCTGCCCTCCCTCTCATGATCTGGCAAAATTCACAAAACCAGCATTGCTATCAGGTGGCCATTTAGCCACTGCTTAAAAACCTCCAAAGAAGGAGAGCCCGCCACCTCCTGAGGAAGCCTGTTTCACAAAGCTTTTGTGAGAACAAGCTCTCTTTGCAAAGTATTTTGGATTCTTTATAACTAGAGTTGCCAGCTGTGGGTTGGGAAATCCCTGGAGATATTGGGGGTGGAGTCTGGGGAGGGCGGGGTTTGGGAAGGGGAGGGACCTCAGCATGGTACAAGGCCTCAGAGTCCACCCTCCAAAGCAGCTATTTTTTCCAGGGGAACTGTTCTTTGTAGTCTGGAGATCAGTTGTAATAGCAGGAGATCTCCAGGTTGGCAGCCCTCTTTATAACTGTACATGAACACCTGCCTAGGCCTGGAGATCAAGATACCATTTAAGCAGAATCAAAAGTAAGATTTATTTTGTAAGCCACCTTGCCTTCTGCAAGGGAGAAAGGCAGCTAATAAATGCTAGGAAGGAAGGAAGGAAGGAAGGAAAAGATTTCCAAAGTGTCATTTTTAAAATTCGTTTTGAGTTCTTTCTTTCCTGTTTCAGTTCTGGGAAGTCATAAGCGATGAACAAGGAATCGACATCAGTGGAAACTATTGCGGGGACTCGCCGCTGCAGTTGGAGAGGGTTAACGTGTATTTCAATGAAGCCTATTGTAAGTAGGTGGTGGTGGGGATTGGGCCACTGGGTGGGGAGATTAAGATGATGAGTGGCAACATTGGGGAATGGAAACAGAAACCCCTTCATCATTTTTGTCCCACTTCAATGGAGTCTGCATTTGCTTAACGGTCCATGAGATATGGATTAGTTGACAGGGTTGCTCTGCCAGTACGGGCTATTCGGGCTGGAGGGAAGGCGGCATGGTATAGCCCGATCTCATCAGATCTCGGATGCTAAGCAAGGTCGGTACTTGGAAGGGAGACCAACAAGGGAGACTCTGCAGAGGAAGGCCATGGCAAACCATCCCTGCTTCTCACTTGCCTTGAAAGCCCCTTGCTGGTGTCGCCATAAGTTCTACGCACATACAGTCAGGCTGCAAGTTGTCATGTCAAACTGAACATTTCCTCCCACTGGCGACTCCTGTGCAACCTGGAAGCCTGCTAGCCTAATACTCCAGCTAGTCCTGTAAAAATATAATCCAATCCATTGGGGATCTCAGTTTACTTCTTCGCCCCTTAAGATATGTACCTGAGTACTATCAAGTTGCACCTGACTTATGGCAACCCCAGCAAGGCAAGGGAGATGCAGAGATGGTTTGCCATGGCCTTCCTCTTCCTCAGCGGTCTCCCATCCAAGTACCAACCTTATTTAGCCTTTGATATCTAATGAGATCAGGCTATACTGTAGTGCCTTCCAATGCTCCCTCTCAACTGTGGAGTCCTGTGAGCAAAAATACTGCTTTTTGAGCTACTGGCATTAAAGTTGTGAGCAGGCAATTTGGCTACTGCATAAACTAGTTTGCTCTGGAGCCCTCCTCCCCGAGCTAAGACAGAAATGTGTGAGCCAGAGGCTAAAAAAGCTGTGAGCTAGCTCACACTAACTCGGCTTAGAGGGAACATCGGTACCTTCCCACCCCACCCCTAAGATATGGATTAATCTGAAAACAGAAAATGCTTCCATAAAATGTTAATTAAAAGGAAAATCTGTGAAATTCTTTGATAGACAAAAGCTCCACTAGCCCAGCCCGAGGGTCAAACTTTGACTATCTGTATTCTGCAATACAGTCCGCTCTCCAAAGCTGCCCTTTTCTCCAGGGGAAATTGATCTCTGTAGTCTGGAGATCAGTTGTACTCCCAGAAGACCCCCAGGGCTTACCTAGAGGTTGGCAACCCTATCTGTTCCCTAGGAGCAGCTTTTGGGGAGATCAACAAGCTGTAACAGGAAGCATCGGGGTGCGGGCGAGCACTGTTCTGCTGAGGAACATTAGTGGACAGTTTAGTTTGGATCCAGCCCTATAGCAAATAGCCACCAGCCACTGAAATCTATCAGCATTCATTTAAGCAAGTGCCCTTGTTCTAATCGCTTTCTTGTCTTGCTTTTCTTTGTCTTACATAAACAGTGCAAATTTGTTTGGCCCCCTTCTGTTTGTACAATTTCAGCCCTTTTGCTAAATGTAACTTGTGATGAATCCCTATTTAAACAAACACATTAAAAGTTTGAAGACTAATAAATCCTTCAGATACAGTTTAGAGCGCCATTCATTCATTCATTCATTCATTCTCTCTCTCTCTCTCTCTCTTGCCTGATCCCAAAGTTATATGTTCTCCTCTGCATCAGTTGGAAACTGTGTCTCTTGCTGTTCTTGCAAATACAGATCAGCTCTACAATTTCTACTCCATGTGATTCTCAGGCAGTCTTCCTCCCTCCCTCCCTTCCTTCCCATTCAAGTTTTGTGTCTATATACTGTCTGACCCACAGATTGCAACAGCCAATTTGCTACTGGCTTCATACAAGCCTGCCTGTGAGGCTGTAGTTGGATATAAAGCACTGGATATGAGAGATTATGGGTCTGCCTCTGGGATAACCTGGGAGGGAAATAAAGAAGATAACAATCCCACTGGGCTTAAATTGGTTAGATCTTGTGGCAAAATTGAATGGTCCTTGGCATCCATGCTGGCTTCCAGTGTGCAAAGAAAGATCAGTTTTGAGTATGGTCTCCTTGTCCTTGTCCAGGTCTGGCATAGAGCTTTCCCTAGGTGGAATACCATGGGGGTGTGCTCATGTGTGTCTGCGTCTCTGTGCAAGTATGCCCAAGCCCTGTGCCACACCAGATTGCCCACGTGAGCCACATGGGACTCTTATAGTACAAGCCTTATGTTCTAGCTCGAGTCACGTTCCGTCCAGTGTCCTTCAGACAATCATTGCTTCTGCTTTGGTGTCTTCGCTGAAATGCACAGACCAAGAAAGTGCATCGTCAAGAAAGGCCAATGTTTCTGACAGGGCAATCTTAAATAGAGCCGCATCCTTCTAGAGCAGTCCTGAAGTCAGTGAGTGTACAAGGGTGTAAGTCTGCTTAGGATTGCGCTGTGATCCTAGCTTTGGGAATTTCCTAACTCTAAACAGTCTTCCTTTCGCCACAGCGCACAAATACGTCCCCCGTGCCGTCCTGGTGGATCTGGAGCCTGGCACCATGGACAGTGTGCGATCCAGCAAAATCGGCCCACTCTTTCGACCTGACAACTTTGTTCATGGTATGTGCAATGTGCCAATAATGTGAACAGAATGTAATAGACACAGGGGAATTTCAGACATATGATATAATCTGGAAGAGGAACGGTTCCCAAACGGTTTCTGGTCTGGCATTTCAGACAGAACCGTTTTAGAACCGGTTCCCTACCGGAATATATTTGTAATTTCACACAGTATCGCTTCTGTCCCGTTCAGGAAACGGGGCTGAAGCGTTTTACCTGTCAACCGCTTCCAAGTAGTCGTCAGTTTCTTCTCCCGGATCCGATACGCTTTTTTCCCCGCCTTTTTTCACCTGCGCGGGCGATCTCCGGCTTTTAGCGGTATAGCGCTATAGCGACATAGCAACCCCATTGGAATGCCTGCAGTGTTGTTTTATAGCACTATAGTGCTATAGCGCTCTAAAGCGAACATTTTTTTAAAAAAGGCGTGTCGGGAAACGGCGGGAAAACAAAGCGGTGCAGTCTGAATTGCCAAACCACTTCTGATTCGGCTCTTTTCCGGTCAGGGAAAGCCATGTGTGAAATGGCAGCCCTGTACCGGTTTACTTCAAGACGAATAAGAAACGGCTTCAATCCAGCAGAATCTCGGTAATGTGAAATTCCCTACAGTTTCCTGATAATCAGCATGGCTGTGGTTTGTGGAAATAAACCTCTAATGCAGGGGTGCCCAATGTGGCACCCACTGACACCTTTCCTGGTGCCTGCCAAGGGATTTTCAAAAGTGGTTGTGGCCAGGTGGTGCCAGCAGAGCTTCTCTTTGGCCATTGGCGGTATCACAGATACTGCCTGATGAGTGTTTCTTAGTTAGCTCAATAGGCATAGTGTGCATAAGGAAGAAAATATTGGTAAGCAACATGTTCATTTTATAAAGTATCCTGATAAACAGAGTTTCTGCCTGAAATCCTGAAGAGCTAGAGTGAGAGTTATGCATAACCGTACTCCTTGACAATTTTATTCACTACCTGAAGGAGTCTCAGAGCAGCTTACAATCGCCATCCCTTCCTCTCCCCGCAACAGACACTCTCTGAGGTAGGTGGGGCTGAGAGAGCTCCAAGAGAGCTGTGACTGACCCAAGGTCACCCAGCAGCTGCATATGGAGGAGTGGGGAATCAAACCCGGTTCTCCAGATTAGAGTCCTGCTGCTCTTAACTACTACACCACAGCTAACTCCACTTCCTGGCTCCATTTGGCGGTTGCGCCCATCACACTGTGTCAGATTTCTAAAGGTGCCCCCTGGTTTAAAAAAGCTGGGGACCCCTGCTGTAAGGTGCTAACTCCTCCACTGCTTTACAATACAAAGACTCAGTTAAAAATGTTTCTAGTCCTCATGGTGACACAGAAAACCTGAAGAGATGGGGGCAGTTTTTGCTAAAGCTTAGAAGACAAAGGAGTTAGAATGACTTCACTTCCGACAAGTCACAGCCCCCCGAATCTCTTTTCCTCTTCCTCTCCTTTTGCCCCACTCTGCCATGGAAGCTTGCTGGGTGACCTGGGGACAGTCACACTCTCAGCCTAACCTACCTCACAGGGTTGTTGTGAGGGTAATGGCAAGGAGAGTGACGTAAGCTTCTTTGGGACCCGATTGGGGTGAAAAGCAGGATATGTGGGGGCCTGGAGACCAAGCTCTATGAGGAAAGGCCTGAGGGACTTGGGAATGTTCGGCCTGGAGAAGAGGGAGGTGGAGGTGGACGGGATGGCTCTCTTTAAGTATTTGAAGGGCTGTCACTCAGAGGAGGGCAGGGAGCCGTTCCTGTTGGCAGCAGAGGAGAGGACTTGCAATAATGGGCTTAAATTAAGGGTAGGAAGGAACCGGCTGAATCTTAGGGAAAACTTTTCGACAGTAAGAGTTGTGCAACAGTGGAATCAGCTGCCTGGGGAAGTGGTGAGCTCCCCCTCCCTGGCAGTCTTTAAGCAGCAGCTGGACAAACACTTGACAGGGGTGCTCTAGACTGATCCTGCATTGAGCAGGGGGTTGGACTAGAAGGCCTGGATGGCCCCTGCCAGCTCTGTGATTCTAGGATTCTATGAGTAAATCAATCAATCAACAAGATCTTCCTAGAAAATTCTCACATGCTCAGGGGGAAAGGATTCTAAAACGTGCTGTATGAACTTAAATGGGGTCTGTCATGTATTATTCGAGAAAACATTGTTTAACAGCATGCTTTTCTACGAGATGCTAAGAAATTGTTCCCAGTCATCTAGTGCATGGCAAAGTTTGCCTAATACCTTTGTATTCACTTGCAATGTTAGCAAACTGGTCTTTTACATTTAACCCCCCCACCTCCTTATACCTACGCTTACAGGAAATTCAGGTGCCGGTAACAACTGGGCGAAAGGCCATTACACCGAAGGGGCCGAGTTGATTGAAAATGTCATGGATATTGTGAGGAACGAGTGCGAAGGCTGCGATTGCCTACAAGGCTTCCAGCTTGTCCATTCCCTCGGCGGTGGAACGGGGTCCGGGATGGGCACTCTCCTGATAAACAAGATTAAAGAAGAATATCCCGACAGAATCATGAACACCTTCAGTGTTGTGCCCTCGCCAAAAGTATCAGACACGGTCGTTGAGCCGTACAATGCCATTTTATCCATCCACCAGCTGATAGAGAACACAGACGAAACCTTCTGCATTGATAACGAAGCTTTGTACGACATCTGCTTTAGGACTCTTAAACTCCCCAGCCCCACCTATGGGGATCTCAACCATTTGGTGTCTCTCACTATGAGTGGAGTCACCACCTCACTCCGCTTTCCTGGACAGCTGAATGCGGATTTGAGGAAGCTTGCCGTCAACATGGTGCCGTTCCCCCGACTCCACTTCTTCATGCCGGGCTTCGCTCCACTCACAGCTCGAGGCAGTCAACAATATAGAGCTCTGTCAGTCCCAGAGCTTACCCAGCAGATGTTTGATGCCCGGAACATGATGGCGGCCTGTGATCCACGTCATGGACGGTATTTAACCGTGGCGTGTATCTTCCGAGGCCAGATGTCCACCAGGGAAGTGGATGAACAGCTGTTGTCCGTACAGACCAAGAACAGCAGCCATTTTGTGGAGTGGATCCCCAACAACGTCAAAGTGGCAGTGTGTGACATTCCACCACGTGGCCTGAAGATGGCGGCCACTTTCATCGGAAACAACACAGCCATACAGCAGCTCTTCAGAAGAGTCTCCGAGCAGTTTTCGGCGATGTTCCGGAGGAAAGCATTTCTCCACTGGTATACCGGCGAAGGGATGGATGAGATGGAGTTCTCAGAGGCAGAAGGCAACACCAACGACTTGGTGTCCGAGTACCAGCAATACCAAGATGCGACGGCAGATGTAGAAGAATACGTGGAGGTAGAAGAGGAGGTAGAAGAGGAAGAGGAAGTTAGTCAAGAAGAAAAAGAACCCCTTTAAAAATAATTGTGATGTCAGAACACTACTTTAAAGGCCATAATGCCTGCCATCAGTGAAGAAGCTGAACTCAACTATGTTTTTTTTCCAGGGAACTTCTAACATTGTTGTATCGAAGCCCAGAGAAACCCTGTTGTATGTATTAAACCATCCAATCACACTGTAGGCTCAAAAAATTGGAACCAACTATATTACTTGCCTTAACAAACTGCTTCCAGCTGGTCAAAGCAGTTAGTCTCTCTTCTGACTTAGGGCCCACCCCAAACTGATAATCAGGCCCTCTGAATAGGAAAAAAATATAAACATGCTGATTAAAGGGACACAGGCTAGCTATGTGCTTCAGGACCAGACACTTAAGCTGAGAGATCACAGCACCAGAGACATTACAACAACATAGACAACGGCAAGGTAAAGAGCCTATTTAGCTCTATAGTCCTAGCCAGAGGTGTACATCACTACCTGTATCAAAAGACACACCCAGCTGGTTCATTGGGGCTTCAGGGTAGATGCAGAAGTTCTTCATGGAGTTCTTTGCTGGGTAAAGGTGGCCATACCTCAGGGAAAGTATTGACAGCTCTTCCTGTCCAGCTGCTTTCTTAAACGTACTGGTGCTGAGCATTGGCTAACTGCAAAACATGGCATTCAGATCCATATAGCTGGTCCCATTCTGCTTCATTCTTTTTGGTCAAGCAGTGTTTGATGGCCTACACCAACTGAACTTTAGTTTACCTTCACTTCTACAAGATTACTGCCAATTAGAGTTTTATGCTGAGCAGTCATTGTGGCTAGCGTCACAATATCGGCAGCGTCACAGATGTTCTTTGACTATGAGGGACCAATTTGGCGATTGTTTAATTCTTTGTTTAGTACTTTAAGTGAATTTCCTGACAGGACAGAGCAAACTGTGGGTCAGATCTTCCACTGCTGCCACTGAGGACAACAACAATAAAAATTTATTGCCGGATGAAAGCAAGAGGTCCTCCTAGTCCCGTAGTAAACTGTGGCCAGCCAGATAGATGCCTCTGGTAAACAGGAAATGGTGCCAACAGCCTTCCTGTGTGATGTTCTGATGATGTAGTATTCAACACTACACAAGGGGAGTCTGAACATAGTAGAATCCATTTAGCTGTCCTGAATAATAATCATTGCCAGACCTATTTGTCATTCCCTTGCCTCTTTCTTTTTAAAGCTGTAAACATAACTGGCAACCATCCCATCTTGGGGCCTGGAACTCCAAAAGCTTAAATGTATTGTACGGAGAACTACATTCCTTGTGACTGTTCTACACTTACCACCAGACACCCTTAACCACTAACATTAATGTCAGATTTACAAGACTTCCTTAAGCCATTGAAGGCAAGGTATAAACTCTCAATTACTTCAATGAAATCAGGATATTAGTGCCCACACAGGCTGCGGCCTTCCAAGACAAAGAGCTGAGCCTGCTGGAACCAGCACTATTGTATGATTTGAGAAAGGCAATTAAGTCCGTTTGTATTTTATCAGTACTTATTTATTAACATGGTTTTAATGGGCTTTAAACAGTTTTGTATTTATGCTGAATTAGAAAACGAATAGGGCTGCCAACTTCCAGGTGGGGGCTGGAGGTCTCTTGCAATTACAACTATTCTCCAGGTGACAGAATTCGGTTCATCTGGAGAAAATGGCCGATTTAGAAGGTGGACTCTATGGCAGTATACCTCATTGAAGTCCCTCTGCTCCCCAAATCCTGCCCCCCTCAGGCTCCTCCCTCCAAAACTCCAGGTGTTTCCCAACCCAGAGCTGTCAACCCTAGCAATGAAAAGTATTATGGCTCCATAAAGATTAACACAATTAGCCTGGGCTATACAGCCCACAGCACAGGATGTATGAAGTGCTTGCCTAATGTGGCAGACATATACACCTTGATGGAAATATGACAAAAAGGTTTAAAATGGGGGATGGGTTCAAAGACCACAAAATGTAAGGACACCGTTCTGCCGCAGGGCAAAAGTTCATCTAATAAATTCGTTAGCCTTGAGGTTACCGTGATAATCTTATTTTTGCTTTGGCGGGCTACCACTCTGCGATTATTGCTTCTGCTAGAGTTTCTGCGTTGCTTTGCAGGGCTGAATGGTAAGATGGCGGCAATGGACAAAACTTTGCCAGAGTTGTTTCCGTATCCCTCTCCTTCCCATCTGCCCAGCATGTGAAAGGTCCCAGGTTTGATCCTTAGTATGGCACACATCTTCTTTTAAAAGGATCAGGCAGCAGGTGTGTGAAGGCCCTCCGCCCTGAGACCCTGGAGAGCTGCTGCCGTTCGGAGTAGACAAGACGGACCCGGATAGACCAGTGGTCTGACTGAATAGGGCAGCTTTGTGTGTTGTGTTCAAGACCCCCAAAAAGATTAACCAAAGCCATTAATGCAGCTTTCAGTCCCTATTATAAATATCCTTTTATTCACACCGTTTGAATTTTTCAGAATTAAGGTTCTAGTGTATTTGCCGGTGGTGCGTTGACATTTTTTGTGTGGTGCTTTTACAAATGCTTGAATGAAATAGAGAATTGTCTTCCTTATAAAAAGCAGTACCCCCCTCCCCCACCAACCAAGTAACAGCATCATCTGTCGGTATCTTACAGGAAGATAAATTGCTGTTACCTGCCATTTACTTTACTTATTATAGCATATCCTTTTTAGTAGATATTTAAGATGTCTTTTAAATGTAATGATTATACAAAATAAAAAAATGGAGTGAATACTTGGTCTGCTTTCAACCATTCCTAAATTCCTGAGGAGCTGCGGTAGCTCAAGTGGTTAAGACGCTGAACTGCAGGCTGTGGAAGGTCAGTAGTTCAGCAGTTCAAGACCCGAGAGTGCCGCAAGATGGAGTGAGCTCCTGTCTCTAGTTCCAGCTCCTGCCAACCTAGCAGTTCAAAAGCAAGAAATTGCAAGTAGATAAATAGGTACCACTTCGGTGGGAAGGTAACAGCGTTCCGTGCACCTTGGTGTTTAGTCATGCCGGCCACATGACCACGGAAATGTCTTCGGACAGTGCTGGCTCTTCGGCTTTGAAACGGAGATGAGCACCGCAACCCTAGAGTCGGATTTGACTGGCTTTCGAGCAAGGGAACCTTTACCTTTAAATGATAGTAGCCTGATAGCCCAGACAAGCCAGATTTCATCAGAACTCAGATGCTAATTGGGGTTGGTACTCGGATGGGACACCACCCAGGAAGACTGGGACTGCTATGCAGAGGAAGGCAATGGCAAACCACCTCTGTTCATCTCTTGCCTTGAAAACCTCATAGTCTTTGGGAAACCATGAGTTGGGTACGGTTGACAGCACACAATTATTATTAAATCATTTTAGTGGAAATAACTTCATAGCCTTGAAGATAGATTCAGGTGGGCAGCTGTGTTGGTCAGAAGCAGCAGAACAAAGTTGGAGGCAATGGCACCTTTAAGACCGAGTTAAAATTTTGGGCATCAGCTTCCAGGTGCAAGCACAGTCCTTCAGAATTCTCCCTTAAGAAAGGGATACTTCCCTTTTTACGCAGGCTTGTGTTAGGCTAAAAGAAGGGGCTTGAAACGATCCACAGCAGGAATGGCTCAGCGTCCAACCAAATAGAGAAGCTTTTGCCTTGCAGAGCTTCACCTTTTTCATTTAAAGACACACCCTCCCCTTCCTCCAAGGAATTCTAGGCTTATTTCATCCTCACAACACACCAGTGATCTACAGATTAGGACTGGACCATAACAATCCAAGGCACTTCATGGTAGAGAGCCAGTTTGGTGCAGTGGTTAAGTGTGCAGACTCCAATCTGGGAGAACCCCACTCCTCCACTTGCACCTGGCTGGATGACCTTGGGCAAGCCGTAGTTCTGATAAGAGCTGTTCTTGAAAAAAGCAGTTTCTGTCAAGAGCTCTCTCAGCCCCACCTACCTCACAGGGTGTCTGTTGTGGGGAGGGGAAGGGAAAGGAGTTTGTAAGCCGCTCTGGGACACCTTTGGGTAGTGAAGGGCGGGGTATAAATCCAACCTCTTCTTCTTCTTGAACCTGCATTTCCGGAATGAGCAATCAGTGAACTCACGATAGGATGTGCTTCTGAGAATGTTTGGCTTCAGGTTGATTTTATCTTAAAGCTACTTCTTATATTAAGTAAGCAAACACCAACTATGGGTAGGCCTTAAGTCTACTTAAGTCTAAACTATTTTAGAAGATACAGAAAATGTAAGTGACATCCCTGTGATTCTTTTTTAATCACTATTGTTACAACCAGTGACTGGAACAAATCAACAACCCAGGTTTTCCCTGCATTATTTGTGACCTCATCATTAAGGCTACTGTAGCTGCTGAAGCCAAAATTCACAGCAGGGGAGAGATTTCCTCTAAGATTGGTCACAAAAGACCAGGTCTGAATGCAAATGCTGCACCAAAAATGCTGGTCTGTTCTTGTTCAAGAAAAGCGTGACACACCACAAGCATTTTCAAGAAATTCTGTTTACTAGCATGATGATTTACACAGCCGCAGAGAACTTTTCACAGACAGGGTGAGTTGCACTGCCTTCGTTTTGCCTGTTATCATTCATGCCCTGTAAGAGAATTAAAACACACACAATAAGTATAGTTGCAAGTTCCGGTGTATTATTCTCAACACTTCATGAGGTTCATTAATCCTCTGGATGCGTTATTCCAGCAACTGCAAAACATTCCTAAAGAACACGGCAATGACTTCTGCCCAGGTTTCACAGTTATCTTGTGGACTTTGACCAGGCATAATGCAACCCTATTGAATAGGAGACTACAAAAATTGGTTTTCTACCCAAAAGAAAGGAAAACACGAGAAGCAGATGCGAAGTCCAGTGGTGAGAGATGCTTACTTTTTGGCTGTGATTACAAGGTTGTAAGTTGATATACCCAACAGCAGCAGTCTCAGAGAATAGAAGAGACTCTTTTAATGGTCAGGGTTGTGCCACAGTGGAATCAGCTGCCTAGGGAGGTGGTGAGCTCCCCCTCACTGGAGGTCTTTAAGCAGCAGCTGGACAAACACTTGTCAGGGATGCTCTAGGCCCCTTCCAACTCTGTGATCCTATGATTCCAGACCAGGAAAGAGGTTAAGCAGCCAGTGCCATGTGAAGTGCTGAGCAAACACAAACATGGACTGACAGTGCAATCCTACCAGTGGACTGAAATCAGTGGACTTAGACTGGAGTGACTCTGCATAGGACTGAGCGACTTGACTCTGGCTGCTGAGCCCAGATCTGGCACTGGGACTGTGGCCTTAAATCCCCATGGAGTTTACTCTTGGTTATGTTTGTTTAGCACGAGGTGACTTGTCCTAGTTAGACACAGAAGGGTCACAACAGCAGGACTGCTGGATCAGACCAATGGTCTTGCTAACCCATCCTCCAGTTCCCCCAGAGTGGCCAACATGACACCCCCAGAAGGCCTACAAGTTGGGCACAGAGACCTGAGCCCCCCAGGCACTGCTGTCCAAAGGGTTACTACCTTGGCTGTGTTTGGCACGTCAGTTCCAAGACCTAAATTAGGACAGGGTTAGTTCCAGAGGGTGTCTGCGTCAGTCCGTAGTGGAAAGGACAGATTCAAGTTCAGTAGCAGCTTAGAGGCCAACCAGATTTTCGGGGCATGAGCTTCTGAGAGTCAGAGCACCCTTTGTCACATTTGAATCTGGTGTGTCTGTCATTGCAACCCTCCGCACTGTCTCGATACTTAAAACAGATGCAGAGGGTTTATACTTGAGGTGACCCAAGGAAAGAGCAACAGCAACGAGGCACACTTAGCGGCTTGGGAACCACCTGCAGCTCTTCCTTTTCCCCCAGTGTGGCACCAGCTCCACGTTTCAGAGAAGCGGCTGAGGCCGTGGGGGTCGTGGCTGGCAATTGGTTCCCACCTTGGAATCACTGCTGCTAGAAGAACGGTTAATGCAGAAGGCCTCATGCCAAGAATGGAAGTTTGTAAGCCGCTCTGAGACTCCTTTGGGTAGTGAAGGGCGGGGTATAAACCCAATCTCTTCTCTTCTTCTTCAAGGTCAGTACCAAAACCTTGAACTTGACTCAGTACTCCTCTGGAAGCAGGAGTGCAGCTGACGCAGCACAGACTGAATATGTGCTGGCTGCGATGTTCCAGGCAGGAGCCGCGCCGCCACATTCTGAATACCACCAAGCTACGGTTTTCTGACCGTGTTTGAACAAAGCAGAGGTCACTGCAGAAGAGGGAAGCTGCTTTTGAACCACGCAGTGCTTTGCCTCTTCAGCAGCACAACTATCAGGCGAAATTCCAGGTGCCCACCTCATCCTCTCCAAGGCATGTGCGTGGCCCTTTGTGCCCAGTTCTATCGCTATCACAAATTCCTGCTTGGATATGTGAAATATCATTAGCGTAGTTACTAAACAGTGTCCAAAACTAAAAAAAACCCCTCGTGTTCTCCAGAGACTTGGCACAGGGCTCCATCATCACACCCGGAGCTTCTCTTCCAGGTCTTTTGCAGTCTGCTGAGAAGCTAAATAAGCGAGCTCCGCTGCGAGGAAACAGGACCTCCGGAACTTACCTGCACGTCATTCTTTTTTGGGTTTCACTGTTTTTACGTTGGCTCCTGCTGCCTTCTCTGCCTCTGCTTTATACTGCGGCTTCAGCGCAGCTCTCACTGCCTTGGCGCAGATCTGGGAATACCGGATGTAGCTGAGCAAAAAAAAGAGAGAGAGAGAGAGAAGCAGTGAAATTCTGATCGCAGGGAGAACTATTGATCCTATGGAGATGAAATCTGCTGGGAGGGGAGAGGGAAAAAAAATCAGCCAATCCAGCATTCAGCTTCCGGACATGCCCAAGCTCATCCAATCATCAAGCACAGGGAAAGGTAAACGAAGCATCACTCGTGTTCAGATATTGTGGTTTATTCTACTGCAAAACTGAAGGACTCAGTCTCTGCACCTGGCTCACAGTGACAAAGATTAACTCCTGCACAATTCTTGCTGTGTGAAAAGCAGCTCAAAGGACTTTCAGGAGCAATTCAGGGAAAGGATATTTTTTATTAATTTATTAAATTTAGATGCCCCCTCTCTCCACCAGGCAGTCTTGAGGGGGCTAATAGTTAAAACATTAACAAACATTAACAACAGTTAAAACATTAATAAACCTCCGTTTAAAACTTAATACAAAAAGAACTAAAAAGCAACCCATATAAACCAACGCAACTAACTAAAAGCCAAGTGACAGAGCTTTGTTTTGCAGGCCCTGAGGAATGTAGGTAAGTCCCACAGGGCCTACGTATCGCCTGACAGCGGGTTTGAACAGGACGAGGCCACCACAAAGAAGGCCCTCATCTGGTTGATGCCTAGTGAATGTCCCAGGGGCCAGGCACCACAAGCAGATTGAGAGTTGAAGAATGCACATTTTGGGGCGGGGTGGGGGAACACGTTGGAAAATGCAGTCCACCAGGTTTGAAAATCTCAGACTATTTAGGGCTTTAAAGGTAACTGCCAGCACTTTTAATCTGATCTGGAACTCAATCAGTAGCCAGTGCAGCTGCTTCAAGATAGGGTAGATATAATCCCTCCAAAGAGAGCCCATCACCAATCCTGCACCTGCATTCTGGACTGCCTCTAGTTTCCAGAGTGCCTTCAAGGGCAGCCCTATGTAGAGTGCATCACAGTAGTCTAGGCAGGAGGTGATTGTGGCATGAATCACCATGGCTAGGTTGGAATAGGACAGGTATGGAGACAGTAAGTGGCCATGGCACAAGCAGAAAAATGCTGTCCTCGCCACCGCTGACACCAAAGATAGTTGCAAAACTGTCACAGCTAAAGACCAAATTTCTAGTATTTTGGAACCTCACATCCAGGGAGGTCACGTTTCCAATTACCCTCAACAACTGTGCTGGACATGAACTCACAGACGTAATGGAGGCAGAAAAATCAGTCTTCCTTACTACTTTCAGCGCCACCTCATAGGCCTTCAAGCGGGCTCTACTGAGTGTTCTGGAAGCCTCATCACAAGTACGTTGCCGGAGTCGTTCTAGCTAAGCGCCCTCTTCATATCTCTCGACTCCCCAGTAAAAAGGAGAAGGGAGAAGAATGGGGACGCAGAGGGCATGGGAGGGGGGGGCGATCCTGTTGATGGCCTGACAGAGGCTGGCATTCCAGGCCTCAATAAGTGCATCTACCAAACTGCTGGCAGGGCTGAAGATCCCGAAGAACATTCTGGAATCCCACAGGATCCGTACGTTTCCACGGACAAGCATAAATTCAATTGCTGCCCTTGCAGAGCAGGGCAGTGAATCTCAAACTGACCTTCAGGAGGAAATGATCTGACCATTTGGGCAATTATACATTCCACAGTCTGTGGAGGAGAATTACAATATTGGGGAGGAGTAAGACTGAAGCGCCCAAAAGACCAACAAGATCTCCAGGGTGTAAGCTCTCCCTTTGTCAGATCAGGTACAAAGAGGAATGGAGATGCCTGAGCCCTTATATTCCGGTCAGAAAGGAACATTGAGGCAGCAATTACACGCACGAAATAATCCACTTACAATGCACTTTCGAACTGGATTTTGCCAGTTCACACAGTAAAGTCCACTTGGAGAGTACATTGAAAGGGGATTATTTAGTGTGTGTGATCACAGCCTGGTTCTCAGAAGCTTATACCCTGGAAATCTTGTTGGCCTTTAAGGTGCCAGTGGGCTTGAATCTTGATCTTGTACCACAGACCAACATGGCTACCCACCTGAAATCAATATCAGGAGGAGAGCCTAGAGATTTGATTAGCATGCTATGTGGTCACCACTGCCACTTGTGGCTGTTTGGGGAATGGCATGATTTATCCTCCCAGTCCCAGGTATCTTTCCCCCCCACAATATTTCTCCTGTTGTAATCCTGTTGCAAGTACTATCTGATGCAGTGTTACTCCAGTCTACTGAAAACAACGGGCTTGAACTGGAGTGACTCTGTATAGAATTGCCCTGTAAAGGTAACAAATCACGCCAGGTAGGCTTTGAGGATCACTGAGATAAAAACAATGAGGACGCAACTGCCTTGATCCTGTGTAGCACACACATAAGGACACAAACAGTTCTGCCCCATCCTCCTTCTTTCCCCAAGACAGCCACGATGCTGATGGAAACTGCAGGGTGTGCATGGAGAAACAGCTGCAGGATCTTTAGAGTGGGGGCTACAGTGAAGACAGAACCAGGCTCCATAAGAACATGAGAGAAGCCAATGTTGGATCAGGCCAATGGCCCATCCAGTCCAACACTCTGTGTCACACAGTGGCCAAAAATACCAGGTGCCATCAGGAGGTCCAGCAGTGGGGCCAGGACACTAGAAGCCCTCCCACTGTTGCCCCCCACAAGCACCAAGAATACAGAGCATCCCTTGCCCCAGAGTCCCTATCTATACCTTGTGGCTAATAACCACTGATGGACCTCTGCCCCCCCACTCGACAACATAATTTCCTGCATCAGTTGAAGTTTTAAGGATGGGAGACTGCCATTTCATCTGCTCCCCCCTCACTGCAGCCTTCCTCAGTTGTCCCTTGTGCACTCAGCAAGCACCAACATGAGTATTATGGCAGTTTCTGGGGACTGTTAGAAGAAACCAGGAAAAAACTGCATTACGGGCACCTTGATCCATATATTCTATAGGATCCAAGGAACAGTGGATATAGGCTTGTGTCCAACTAAATCCGCAACTGGGATTTTCCTGCTTCCCCCTCTTGCTGCTTAAGGGAGGAGCTGTGGCTCAGTGGTAGAGCATCTGCTTAGCATGCAGAAGTTCCCAGGTTCAATCCCCAGCATCCCCAGTTAACAGGACCAGGCAGTAGGTGATGTGGCTGACCTCTGCAGGAGATCCCGGACAGCTGTTGCCAGTTTGAGTAAACACTACTGACCCTGACGGACCCATGGTCTGATTCAGTATAAGGTAACCTCATGTGCATGCAGCTCATTCAGACCCCTGAAATTTTGTCCTTGGGTCAGCAGACACTTATGAAGAATAGAATGTACACAGCAGGGACCAAAGCAGAAGGGAGGAAACTGTGAAATCCTACCCCTCCCCAAACTCTTCTGTCACTGAAACCAATACACGCTAAAAACTACAGTGCAGAAAATATGAGCTGGTTTGTCCAGACCTGTTACTAAAGTTCACGTTACAATACAGAAATGAAAATCACACCAAGTAAAACACATGAAAGCCTTATTAATGTCAACACCAAAAACTAGCTCAAGTACGAAGATTTTTCACAACAGTCTTAAGAAGTTAGTGCCTCTCTAGAAGAAGTAACCTTTTATTGGAAGAGCAGCCAGTAGCTACACAGGGCACAGAGGCCAAGACCTTCACCTAAAGGTGCATCCTGGCACTGGCATTCAGAGGTGTACTGCCTCTAAATGGGGAAGCTATCTTTCATCAGCATAGCTAGCAACCATTAACGGGCCTATTCTCAATGGTTCTAATCTCCTTTTAAATCCATCTGTACTTGTGGCCATTGCTACATTCTCTGGCACTGCATTCTACATTTTAGTCACTTGTTAACTAAAGAAATATTTACTTTTGCCCATCTTGAATCTACTCCCATCACTATCATTGGGTGCTCTCAAGTTTTAGTGTTCTGGGAGAAAAAAGTTGTCTCTATCCACTTTTTCTACTCTGTGCACGATGGCCCTCCTCATCCATCATTTTTTTCTTCAAATAAAAAGTTCTAGTCTCTTTAGTTTTCCTTTATGGGAAAGATGCCCCAATCTCTTAATTATTTTATTAAGCTCCCTTTAAAGCTATTTGCATTCACAGCCCTCACTATGACTACTAGCAATGAACTTCGTGATTACTCATCCTACTTCAACACTGTCTGTTGCCGGGTCCCCCTTGGCCACCAATGGGGGAATGGGGGGGTAGGATTGCCAGATCCAGGTTGGGAAACTCCTGGAGATTTAGGGATGGAGCCTGGGGAAAGAACAGGGACCTCAGTGGGGTACAATGTCATAGCATCCACTGTCCAAAGCATCCATTTTCTCCAGGGGAACCGATCTCTGTAGTCCGGAGATGAGCTGTAATTCCAGGGGATCCCCAGGTCCCGCCTGGAGGCTGGCATCCCTACATGATACGGTTACAATAACCTGTTTTTTTGGAGAAGCAACTGAACAAAACTTACACTTCTCATCCAGCCCCCTCATCTGAATATATTTTATTATGCATAACGTTTTGGACGCAACTGTTTGATTTAAAAATAAATGTATTAATGTTTTGCTTGAGTGAAGTAACCAAAGAATGAACGAGGTTGTCAAATAAATATAATATAATGTTGCCGTAGTTTTTCCAAGCGACCTTGCATTTCCCCCCCTGAAGCCCTTGGGGATAAAAGGGAGCAGAACCGACAGAATCCCACCCGCCTTGCCCAGGGGCTGCCACTGCCTCCCTGCTGGTCTTCACAGCTACGGAAGCCCCGGGGCTACCAGGCCGCAGGGGGAAAGAGACACTCCAGCCACCCCTACCTGAGCCCTGCCTGCCTCCAGTAGGCCACCATGGCTGCTGTGGAAAGCGCGGCGGTTCCTCCCACGACCCTTTCGCCACAGGCCGCAAGGACACCACGCCAGGCCGGCTCCCTTTCACTTGACGTCGGAAGCGGAAGTCAAGCGGACCAATCAAAACACGCGCGGCCGCCGCAAATTCTGCTAGCCAATCACTGCGCGCCTTCTCTCCGGTTCCGTCGAAAAGGACCAATAACTGCTCGACTCTCCCCCTCCCTACTCCCTGCTATGGTAAGAACCAAACAGCCAATCAGAGCAGGGAGGGTGCTGGTTTCGCTTAGACGCTCTGTTTGTAGAGGTTGGGAAATATGGCGGGCAACCTAAACTTCCGTTGAAGTAGTGGAGAGGCACTAATGAGTCTTGCTTTGCTTACGAGGGGCGTAGTGGGCATCTCTTTCGTTAAGTGGGAGTTAGAATCCAACACACTGGCCCAGGCTGGGGTTACAGTTTTGTCCCGCAGGGCCCCTGTGGGTGATCAAATATTCCATCGCTTCCTGACAGCTGCACCCGTTGAATTTCTTCCTGCCATCTTTCTTCCCAGGAGACACTAGCAGGGGGAGGTTTGAGGAATATGGTAGGATGCTGGACATAATGGACCACTAGGGTTGCCAGCTTGGGAAATACCTGGAGAATTCAGGGGTGGAGCCTGAGGACGGCGGAGTTTGGGGAGGGGAGGGACTTCAGCGGGGTATAATGCCATAGAGTCCACCTTCCAAAGTGGCCGTTTTCTCCAGGTGAACTGATCTCTGTCTGATCGGATCCCAGATCTCCAGTCACCCCCTGGAGGTTGGCAGTCCTATGGACCACTGGGCTGATCTGAGTGACATAGCAGGGCTGCTCTTATGCCGCGGCCAAAGGCATAAGAGTCCTACCAAGAAGGGAAATGGTAGCCATTATAGGGCTGCCAGCCTCCAGGTGAGGCCTGGGAATTCTCATGAGGCAAGCCTTGGTTAATCAGTCCTAGGGATGGTAGCGTCCAGGCAGGATCTGGGGATCTCCCGGAATTACAGATCTTCTCCAGACTACAGAGATCAGTTCTCCTGGAGACAAGGGATGCTTTGGAGGGTGGAGTCTGTGGCATTGTACCCCACTAAGGTCCCTGTCCTCCACAGGATCCATCTCCAAATTTCCAGGAGTTTCCCGACCTGGAGCTGGCAACCCTACCCAACCCATCCCTCACTGGTGGCCGAGGAGAACCTGGCAACCCCAGTCTATATCAATATCTTGTAACACAAAGTAGAACCTTTCTACCCTGTGCCTTTTTTCTGGTAGTGAGTCAGATCCCATGGGTCCCTTTCATTAGGATTAGTACTTTCCTCTGGAGCAAGGAGACATTCCCTGATGTTCATGTCAGGGGAATACGCTGACTGCTTTCTCCTTACCATGTGCTTAATATAAGGACAAACATTAAGAAGGAAGGTAAATGGACAACAGGGGTACTGTGAAATCTTTATCAATGAGCATCAATGAAAAGCCAACGTTTCTGCACACTGTTTTCATTTTTTGTAAATGAGGTATGCACAGTATGTATCGCCAAACACATGAAAATGCATTGTACAAATGCAACTTTTTTTTCAGGGACACACAAGACTTCAGAGGGAGAGCCTGAGAAGTTGGACCGCATCACAACAGAGACGTTGAACGTAAGTGTCTCTCAGACATTTCAGAAAAGTTTGTCTTTTGCGGCAAGATTTGTGAGAGAAAATGGAGGTCATGTTCCTGACCGTCATTCCTAGTCTAGTTCAGCTAATGCCGCTGGTTCCATTCCCAGTTATATTCGTGCTACAGGAAAACAAGCAAATGTTATTTTTAAATTATATTTATTGAAATTCATGATATAGATCAACATGCCAGTTGTACTCAGGTAAGATATGACTGAGTTCAGCCACCAAAACAATTGAATAAAGTATATTGCTGAGTGTATCTCACATCCCCAAACTCTTTCCTTTCTAGCCACTCCCAATCTTTTATCCTTTTTTCTGATCTGTCTGGGTCTATTCCTCCTATACTTTGCCCTGCCACAACTGCCTAGACTCTTATGCTGTAATTTCATGGCAGTAAATGAGCATCATTCAAAATTCAAAGCATTCACTTATTTAAAGTTTTAGCTTCTTTGGTCACCTTGAGAAACAGAAGGTAGATCTGTATTTGAAAAAAATCAAACAGAAGGGATACATTTTAGAGAATTAAAATTAACAATAGCCCACAACCCTCCCCCCAAACATAACTAACAGCTTTTTGTACCCTCCTAAGGTACCTATATAAAGGCACCTTTATAGATCTGTGCAACTTGTTTAGGGCTATAAGCTTCTTCTGATAACTCAGGAAGAAGCTGCTGTGTCTTTAACCTGCAGTCAAGTGTTAAAATTCCAGTGCTGCATTTCTGCCTGCCATAAGAGGGTCAAAGACACAGGAGCCTTGTTGGAAGAAAAGCTGGCAACCCGGCAATTATTTCATTCTCATTTGGTGTAAGTTTTGTAAAACATGCATTAAAAAACCTTTCCCTCAGAAAGTTCCCCCATGTTTTTTAGAACATACTGACGCAGAAGGTTAGAGCGTTAAACTTGTTTTTGAAGAGCTCTACAGAGGCTAGAGAGGAAAAACTGGAGATGAAGGTAAGGTTAGATTATTGCAGGAAGTGAAAGTTGATAAGGAGGCATCACTGGAGAAATCTTGAAAAGTAAGACTAGCAAGTTCCCGATCAGCTAAAGACAAGAGATTTGCAAAGTCCAAAGACATCGAAGGTGTGCCCAAATGGGCATCTTGAATAGACTGATAGGAATTGTCCAGCACAGCGTGAAAGACAAAATCAGAAACATCCAGGGAGCTTGAGGAAGATGATCCAGAAGAATCCTGAGATGTAAAAACATTAATATTGGTGAGGTCTAGTGAACTTGAGGATGATGATGAGGAGATGAGATCAGAATCATCCAGAGAGTGTGAAGAGTCTATGGAAGAGAAGGCCTGTATGTCTGAAGAGATGTAGCTGGACAATTCCAGGGAAGATGGTGTGGTAGGATCAGAAAAATCCAGAGAGGTTGAAGAAGCAAGACTGGACAAGGAGACTGAAGAGCTGAAACTAGAAAGGTGCGGGAGAGAGGCAGAGGAAGCAAGACTAGAAATGTCCAATGACGTTGAAGAGCTGAGGCTGGAACGTTCCCAGGAAGCAAAAGATGCAGGACTGGAGAGGTCCAGAGAAACCGAAGTACTGGAGACGTCTGACAAGGATGGACTTGAAAGCTCTGGAGATGACAAAGAGGCATGACTAGAGAGGCCCAAAGAGGATGAAGTTGTATTGCTGGACCAGTCCCAAGACTCTGATGAACTGGAGCTGAAGAGGTCGAGTGGATCTGAAAAGACAAATCGGGATGCAATTTCCAAGGAGGCCAAAGACTCAAGGCCTGAATGGTCCAGGGAAGCAGAACAGGTGACAGGAGAGAGATCCAGGGAGGCACGATGTCCAACTTACAAAAGATGGATCCACAACCTGATTTAGTGGTTTGGTAACATCTTGGGTAGGTTTAGCGTTTTCATCATTTAAGATATTTTGATTTCTAAACTAGGAAAACACAAAATGAGAACAGTTATTTTAAACCAGTTATTATCTCTGACATGGAAAAAAGTCAGTTCTCTTTCAAGGGTATTAAAAAACACAAACAAAACAAAACATGAACACATCAAGCCGATTAGACGGAATCAGACCATTGGTCCATCAAAGTCAATGTTGTCTCCTCACACTGGCAGCAGCTCTTCAGGGTTTCAGCCAGAAGTCTTCTATGTAATCTACTGCCAGATTTTTTAACTGGAGGTGGTGGGGATTGAACCTGGGGTTTTCTGCATGCCAAGCAGAAGCTCTACCACTGAGCCACAGCCCCTCCCTGGGAAGTGGGTTTGTCTCCTATCAGTGGGCTCTGCTAATGGCAGTGCATCCCAAAGCTAAGTGGTGTGATACCAACAAAATACAAATAAGTGTCAATTAAATCCAGTTTTGCCTCTAACCGTGCATAAAGTTTGGTCCATATGCACATAGAAAACTCTCTGGTGTGTGCAAACTGCATTCATGGAATAGTTTCTTCATCCATTGCTAGTCAAAAAACCGGATCTGATGTCATCACATTGCAGTGACTTGACCATAGGAATCCTAGAGCATCCCTTCCAGTTTTTTAGCCAGAAATGATGCTGCAGCATTGTGCAGTGTCATTCTCTTCTCCACATTTCCTTCCTTCTCTGCTCATGACATTCGAGCAGCCATGGGCACCAGGAAGGATCGGTGGGAGCCCTCCTGCAGGAAGCAGGTAAGGGGCACCCCCAGTGCACCCTAAACGCACCCAACGCTTCTGTGTAGCTGTGCAGTGCAGAGGGAGATAACTTAGTGAGGGACAAGTTTAGGGAAGTCCTTGTCCACCATTTTGTTTTTTTCTTTGAAGAACTGAAAAGCCACGGAGGAACCCCCGGTTCTCTGGAATGGAACACAGCTTGAAAGCCAGTTCTTCTAGACTGTACAAAGTGTTACATTCATTAACACCCCTGTTGTTATAGGGAGAAGTAGGACAAAGTGTATAATTTTAAACGACTTTAAAGGTAGATTTATTTTAAACCACTTTAAAGGCAGATTTATTTAGCAGTGTTTCAGCACACAAAAGGAGTCTCAGCATGACCAGTCTTCAGATCCTAGAGGGGTGTGTGTTTGTGTGTGTGTATTTTTGTATTAAGAAATCCCCACTGTGGTATCCTGGCACAGCTCATGTCCAGATGTATTTATAATTGATTTAACATAATCACCATCGGCTGAACTCTTACTGAGGTCATTCTTTAGTCTCGACAGGCGTCTCTTATCCCTTATCTGTAGCTGGCGGGGGTTGTTGTCCCTTGAGGGAGTGAGACACAGCAGGATTTAGCTGAGGTTTTCCGCTTAACTTGTATCACAAAACCCGTACAAGTGCAACACTGGAGGCCTAACAATAGCTTATGCCAATGAGCTTTGAAGAAGTTATTTTCTGATTAACTTTCTCTTTTCGGGGGTGGGGGAATGGGGGCGGGTGGGAATACCATTTAGTACATGTTGCAGCTGCTGTTTACTGTGACAGATCGTTGCTCCGTCTGGTCTGGGATTGCCAACTCAGATTGGTTAAAAGCTCTCCAAAAGGTGTCAGGTGGTTCCTTGTCAAAGGTCTTTCCTTGTCTTTCTACTGCTTATTCTTTAACTTGAGATTGTGGTACCTGGGATCTCTGTATGTCAAATAAGTGCTCTCCCACTGAGCTTTTTAAAAATGTAAAAGAAAAGGAAGCCAAGCTCAGGCTGACACACACACGTCAGCCGCGTATATATACCATAATAACTTAATACACTTTGACCCTATGTTTGCAGTTAAGTGATGAATACCAGTATACGCTGTTCAGCCCTGAAGGGACTTACATATTTCTAAGCCCGTTGACTTCAGAGGATACTGAAGGGTGTAACTCTGCTTAGAATTATACTAGGGCACAAGCCCACAAAAGTTGCCGATTTAAATACCATTAAATTCAATAGAAGAGTTTTATGCCTGGATCCTGTTCCTAATCTTAACAAGCGTTCCTAAGCAGGGCTACTCAGAAGTAAGTTCCCTGTTATTTTATGGGGATTTATTTCCAGGATAGGGTCCTTAGGACCACAGCCTGAAAGAGTAAAAATGATAGATCACTCTAGGGTGGCACTTTCCTTCCTGATCCTTATGAACTGTAGATGCTGGACTGATAACATTTGAAAGGTGATAGGAAAAAATGTCAAACTTAACTTACTGTATGAGAATGAAAAATTAGAAATGAATTGAACCAATTTATTGAGATAATCAGTGTTTATCATTTTCTGGAATAACAGATTTCACGATGGAGCTCAGTTTTATGTATCTTTTGGGTGAATATAATAATCTGATGAACTGTGTGAAATTTCCATCCTTTCTTTATTTTGGTTGGTTTTGGTTTGGATTATTTACATTGCAATCCCAGGAGACAGCAGAATAGAAAAGAAAGAACAGGAGAAGATCACTAAACACCAAGACCTACAAATAGAGTTAGGGAAAGAAAGTTACCATCGTGCCAGTTGTCATTGGAGCCCTTGGAGCAGTGCATAGAAGTCTCAAGAAACACCTGGATATTCTGGTCACTGAGCAAATAATACCAGCTCAGCTCCAGAAGACAGTGTTGCTTGGAACAGCAAGATTCCTGCAAAGATGCATCTGCAATTCCCAAGAACATGTCTAGATCTCAAATCGCAGAACACAGTCTACCCATCAAATATTTGACTGTAACAAATCATCATCATCATATACTTTTTTTTTAAAGCCACATTCCCCAGGGAGAGAGAGAGAATACACAAGGAAACACCAAGCAAAGCATCATATGCACAACTCTAGTAAGCAAATCATTACTGTTCGGTCTAACTACAAAACATCAGTGTACGGTAAACATTCTATTGTTTCTTCATTCTGCCTTCTCAAACGTATACACAACTATTGAACCTTTTCCAAAGAAGTGATATGCCATAATGAAATATGGGCTCATAAATCTAAAGTGTCTACAAAAGTGTAAGAATAGCTCATACCTCAGATAGCCGCGGATTTGCTACCTTTCCCTTCTGATACAAGCCATATTGAGCCAGGCTGCTAAGGCTGTCCTCTTCTTCCCAGTAATACCTGTAATCCTCCAGCGACTCCTCAAGTGGAAACTGTGCCAAGCTGATTTAAATACAGGTCATCTTCCAGTAAATCTCTTGCAGCCTCACTGCAGTGTTCGCCATGGAAGAGCAAGCGTCAAGTCCCCTTGGAAATTAGTTGCAAACTGGCACTTCAGCATCGGTGTTCATTTGCTATTACACAGAATAAGATTTTGAAGGTGAACACACTGGGGAAAAAATCTTTTAAAAATTATGGACATGCGGAGGGAGATCTTGGTTTCTTAGCACTCCTCATGCAATGAAGTATGGCAGGATGCAACTTCCGGTCTAACTTGTGAGTAGAAATGATGCTGAGATTCCAGCCTGATTTCCTAGTTGTCGGTTGTAATTTCTGTACTGATGCTCCAAAGTGAACATGCCAGGAGAAAAACCCTTGAAACATTACGGACATTTGGATTCAACTTCAGGCCAAGCTTGCATAAAGGGAAAAAATAATTTTGAGAACCCAGCCTGATTCCCACTGGTTAATTGTTCGGGTTAGGGTACACTTTCTCTATTGGGGTTCCAAATTAGGGTTGCCAGCTCCTGGTTGGGAAATTCCTGGAGATTTGGGGGGAGTGGAGCTTAGGGAGGGACTTATAGCATGATAAAGTCCACCCTCCAAAGTAGCCATTTTCTCCAGGGAAACTGACCTCAGGGGAGATCAGTTGTAATTCTGGGGGCTCTCCAAGCCCCTCCTGGGGGCTAGAAACTCTAAGCCAGGGGCGTCAAACATGTGGCCTGGGGGCCAAATCAGACCCCCGGAGGGCTTCTATCAGGCTCGCTGTGGAACTGGCTGTCTTCTGCTGCTGCTTCTTCCAGTTCTGCTGCTGCTGCATTATCATTTATTTATTTGGATTTATATCCCGCCCTCCCCGGAGGCTCAGGGCGGCTAACAGCAAACCACGCATGCCAACTTTAAAACAGATTCAACAATACAAAACCAAAAAACATATAAAACAACATCCAAACATTATAGCACAAGCAGTAAAACAAGATGGGGCGGATTGTAACCCCCGGCAGAATTTAACCCCCAGCAGCCGAACAACAGCCGAACAGTAGCTCGTCCCCCCCTCTCCTGCCAGGGCTGCCCTGCACTCAGTGATGACAATAGTACGATGGCGGATGGCTAACCATGGCGGCGGCTCCTAATCATAGGCCCGGCAGAATAGCTCCGTCTTACAGGCCCTGCGGAACTGAGCAAGGTCCTGCAGGGCCTGGATCTCCTCCGGGAGCTCCCTCCACCAGGTAGGAGCCGCCACCAAAAAAGCCCTGGCTCTAGTGGCAGCAAATTTCACTTCCCTGGGGCCTGGAATTTCCAGGAGCTGTTGACTCCCCGACCGAAGTGCCCTTGGGGGAACATATGGGGAAAGGCAGTCCCTCAGGTAGGCCGGACCCTGGCCATACAGGGCTTTAAAGGTCAAGACCAGCACTTTGAAGCGAATCCGGTATGCTATCATAGGTTTGCAGCTTACAGATACACACCTGAACAGCATACTCAAGATTGCAACAGCACAGACATTTTGATGCAGTAATTCAGAGCAAGAGGTGTCAATTGTCAGACACTGTTAAATAAACAAAATATTGCAAGAGTGCTAATGTTTTAAGCATTTTTTTAATTTTAAGTTAAAAAAACCCTTTGTGTTTGTGTCCTTTATAAAGTTTAAATCTCCGCTACCCGGCATTACATTTTATGACACACATGGCCCGGCCCAACAAGGTCTCATTTATGTCAGATCTGGCCCTCGTAACAAGTGAGTTCAATACCTCTGCTCTAAGCCAAGCAAATTGGAGGCTGATATTGGAAATAACGGTGCCTACTCCTTTTGCAAAAGCTCAGTGTAGTCTGTTCTTGAGCATAAGAGAGAAAGAAAATACATCCCAGCAGCTGGAATGTTAAGCATGAAATATCAAAATGACATCAGGCGGTGTGCTATTAAAACCTTTTAATTCAGCTTTTAAAAACGGGAGCTTGTTTTCTGTTGTTTTTCATGAAGCTGTTTAATTCTTTTGCATCTATATTTATCATAAGACACCTTGGACAGAAAAACAGAAGTGGGAGGTAGGTGCTGTTCCCAGTGAAAGGCTCAACGATATCCTCGAGCAACACACTCAAACGTGTTAATGTGTTCTACAGCAGTGGCGGCTCTGGTCGTACCATGACAAGTTCGGTTTAAGCACAGCAAGCATAAAGCTGAAGACAATGCATCTTGGATGACCAAGGTGGTCCCTATATATTTTTTTTTAGATTTGCCTACACACCCACAAATCAACTTGCTATACTGGAATTATTAAAATATATTGCCTGAGTGGTTAAGAGATGATATCAGTTTGGAAATCCTCCCATATCTTTCCCCCAAGATTTTCTCAAGGCTTGAATAGCCCGTTGTTCTCCTCTTACCTTTCCCCAGCTGCTATCACCATTCTGTCCTTTCTGAATGACTTTTAGTTTTCCCATCAGGCCATTTAGGAGGATTTCCCCCCTCTCCATCCATTAATTTACAAAGGGGGAGGGCTCTTTTCGCAGCAGGAACTCCTTTGTATATTAGGCAACACACCCCTAATCTGGCCAATCCTCCAAGAGCTTATAGAGCTCTTCTTACAGGGGCTACTGTGAGCTCTTGGAGGACTGGCTACATTAGGGCTGTGTCACCTAATATGCAAAGGAGTTCCTGCTACAAAAAGAGCCCTGCAAAGGGGCATTTGTCTGCAGTCCTAAGAGTCCCCTAAGCATGTAGTGTCAAAACTAGGGTCTGTGTGAGATCCAGGTTCAAATCTCCAATCTGCCATGGAAGCTTGCTGGGTGACTTCAGGCCATAACACTCTCAGCCTAATCTACCTCACTGGGGTGTTGTGAAAACCAAATGGAGAAGGGTAGAATTTTGTAAGCATGTGGTATGTGTAAAACTTAGTCTCACCTGTGTGGTTAAGAGATGTTTTCGGTTTCGAAATCCTCCCAGATCTTCTCTACACACACACCATGCAAGTGGAACAGCCATTCTCAAGTCCTGTCTCATCCCCACCAGCCTGGCTTTCAGGACACTAAAGGTCTCTAACCTTGTCAGGTAGAAGCCCATAACTCCTATTCTAAAGTCACAAACAGGGCTAATATATTGGGAACTGGGAGCAAGGGAAGAGGGTTATAGTGTATTTTCAAAAAGTTAATAAACTGCTTTGAGGACTTCATGACCAAAAAGTGGGGAAACGATCAACTAAAATACATTTCTAGTGTGGCAAGTATGGTAGGCAGGTGTGAAATTGGGAGTTCTCATAATCTTCACTCCAGCTTTGTGCTTTACCCAGTTCTTTCTGTCCCTCCATCTTTCCCATCTAAAAAGTGAACTCCTTGAACACCTTGTCCAGAGTGCACCCAGAACACAGAGTCATGTGGCAAGGTGCACGTGTGTTATCAGGTACATGTGTCTCAGTATAAATTTTTCTCTAGAAGATATTAGAATTATACTAAACTTATAGTGCACTTTACTCTAAAGCATGGACTGGAAACTGGCTGTTGAGAGAAGGACTGATTTCTCACAAGCCGCTGCTCCACACTCACTCTTCCCTTTGCCCCAATCGTACGTGTCAAAAACAGGATTGAGTAGAAGCGGGGGAAATGGGGCGAAGCTGCGGGGCAAAATGCAGCAGCACAGCACATTGTGTGAAATTGACACATACTATCGGGGCAAAGGGAAGAGTGAGCGCAGAGCAGCGGCTTGTGGGATATCAGTCTTTGGCTGCAGAATCACTTATTCTGCAGTGGTAAGCTATTGCCATGAAATGTTTCAGCCACAATCAGGGTGGCTCAATTCTGGAAGGATTAAAGACAGGGAAATAGGGAGGTTGTACCAGTGATTGTTGGGTCATCATGCATCTTGTTCCTCCCAGCTGACAGGAAGCATTAGAAGATATTTGTGCAGTTTCCTCCCATTTTGCCCTCCCTTCCCAAGAGCCAGTACACAGTTGGCACAATCTGGAGATTTCACCTTGAAATCTAGCAGTCCCTCCACCATCCTGAAGTACAGGGTGGGGAAAATTGCTCATTACCTTACTGAGGGTAGCACAGAATTTGTGAGTTTTGTACTATTGCAGAGCTGGCACCTGATCTTCTTAAAGAATGAAGGTCTCAGGGAACTACCTGGTATTTTTGGCTACTGTGCGACAAGAGTGTTGGACGGGATGGGCCACTGGCTTGATCCAACATTGGCTTCTCTTATGTGCTAATGCCCTTTGAATACACCAGACTAAGAGTAAACAGGACTGCTTTAAAACAGTTTCCTCACTCAGCATTTGACCGCGGTGCTCTTCACCAGGAGAAATGGCTGAAGGCTAAAAAGACTTAAACACATGAGTATCAAACACCATTACTGACATTTTAATTAAGTTAATCTTCGTATGTAAAAAAACATATTCATATGTATTGGTTTTACAAATGCAATTGTAAAGACCAACTAAAACCTAAGTAGAAAAATACTTAGTATTAGTAAACATTTGCAATCTTAGGCATAATCCACAGATTTTCCCCCCCACCCATGTCAGTACAGAACTGGAGCTAAAGTGGCACAAAACACCGCATGCATCAAATAATTCCCATTTCCAAACATTAATAGATTAATTTGGTCAATTAAAACAGATGCGCAACTCCTTAGTTTCCCACTAAATACTGTTTGCTGCAATATCTTCATGGAGATAATGTGCTTCTCCTCCTCTTCAGATATATCACATATAGACCCTCATTTTAGTGAGATTGTATGCAACTATATTTATCATTAAACAAGTAAGGACTTATTCCACTGCTAATTTCATTCCATGTTAAAGTAAATTTACATTCTGTCCTCAAATTCTTCCACAAAAATTGTCCAGTGACAGGTGGTGTTGGAATCTATCCATTTACCTACAGAACAGATACTAACACAATGCTAAACACAAGTCAAGATGCTTAGCAGGGTGTGACTTTGCTTAGAACTGAACTACAAATGACTAGATTAATCCATGGTATCTTGCTAAGCAAACATATGACTCATGATTATGAAACTCATTTAACGATATTACATTGTTAACAGAATATGTTTATCTCAGTTTCAATTTTTATACAAAAACTGAAATTGTGGACCAAGAACTTGACCAGGGTTTCTCTTGGCTATATAACATGCAGCTTCTTCCAGAATTACAGCTAGCACACAACTTTAGCTGATGAACTTTCAAAATTGCAAAGCATCAATTTATTTCTTATTCAAAGATATGCATGACAGGTATTTAAGTACCATGTTTTCATGTTAAAAACAGTAACAATGAAAGCAGCATACAAAAACGATGTTGTATAAGGAATCATATTTCAAGTAATAAACGTTGTTCTTCCAAACCAAGACCTATCACTAGCTGCCTCAAACCAAGTAGATTATTCTGGGTCCAGAATTATAATTCTTCATTTCTGGAATGGCACTGAAAGTAATGGAGTCCAGATAACCTGAATTCTATCAAAGTAGGAATTTTCATTAATGTTCTATAGCTTGCTCTGTTGGAAGACTACTGTACGTTGGAAGCTTAGTTCCAGCATTACAAGACTCCTTTGATCCTGAACCTTTCGATTATCTTCCACTGAGTAGTACGATGTCCCATCGAACTCCACAGTCATGTGTAGTACCTCCATTTTACAGAGGTATGCAACTTCTCTCCAAGTTTAATTTAAAAATCTAATATACAGATTTTCTTTTTTAAAAAATAGGTAGAAGAATAAATATTTCCAGTCTGGAAGAAGTGCGCAACTGTTTGCCACAGATATTCAGGCCTAACCACTGATGCATACATATGTAGCTCTACATTATTTCTCCACAAAGGCTGCCGCTGCCATGGGTGACCGCATGTTTCCTCTTGCTGAAGCTGTGAATTCCTCTATTTCAGCATTCAGCTTGTTGATCACCCATTCCAGTGCTTCACGACCCTGAAAACAACACAAGTGGAAAACAAGTGGAAACATCAGGGAAACCAAGAAACGTTTTCTGACAAATCAAGGGAGTGAAGTACTTGTAAGATGAGAAAACTGACACATTCATGTTACATTTTGCAACAAATCCAACAATTGTAAGGAGATAAGAATGCAAGCAAAATTTTCATCGGATCCATAGCTACAAGGTAAAAAAAAAGAAAAAATTACCATACTGGCCTGCTGGCACTGTACCGCCACAAATTCAATACTTCAGTGTCAGCCTGACAGGTGTTCTACTGGACATAGAAGAGGTATGGTCTTTGCTTAAAAATCTTACAGTATACTGCACAAATAAATAAGGTGTGGGGTGAACAGTTATGACAGGTAGCAACAAGTTAGCAAAGACAAGTGAAATAGGTAACAGGGCTGTATAATAACAAAATGATTCAGGAAGGTGCTTTTGCTAAGGGTAGTGGACTGTGAATTATACCAGTGTGTGTAATATGTGTTACCTGTTTCCTATGTTATCCTACTGTGATTTGTTTTTATACTTCTGTAATACCATTTTCTGCACATCATGTCTAACACAGTCTATGCTTTGTTTCTGAATGCTGTAATCCAAGTCCTATTACACTGCTAATTAAATGTCTCATCTATTTATTGTATTAACCTACACTGTCTGATCCACCTTGAGCCAGTGAGAAAGCTGGGCTATTAAAGTCAAGCTGATCAGCACTTGAGGGAGGGTCCCAGATTTCTGATTCTTGAGAAGCAGCCACCCACATCACAGGGCGAACTGTTTTTCAAAACTGAACAAAGTTTGAGTCCAGTTGCACCTTTAAGACCAACAAAGTTTAATTCTGGATATAAGCTTTCGTGTGTGCGCACACTTCTTCAGAAACAGTGAAACAAGACTTCCTCAACCATTACATATTGGGGGGGGGGGTGTTAGTTGCTAGAAAGGGCTAGTTAGCGTCAAGATTAGGGATGGGCACAAACCTGCTCATCACCCTAAATTTGTGGCTAAAATCTCCCGGGCTGTGAGCCTCAGTGACTCTCCCACGTCCCTCCATGTGGTTTTTGGACGTTCGTGCATCTTGTGGTGGGGCGTGTTGGCAACATCTGCTGCTGACATGCTGGTGCCAATATATTACTATAGTCAAAGCATGGGGGTAGGGATGGACTCCTGCAGCCCTCGAAACACCAATAGTGGCCTTCTAAAGCTCTAAAGTCAGCACTGGCTGCCAGAAAGAGAGCTCTCATTATGATCTATGGGGGCAGAATGATACATGCTCACATGCAGCCGTTGTCTTCCATCAGCAGCAGGTGTGCCACGTGCATCAGAGGCAGAGTGAGAAGGGAACTGGAAATAATTCCTCCTGTGAACAATGGGGTTTGGGGTGTTTGGTGCTGGTGTGACGGACTGCACTTCTAAGAAGTTCAAAAGTGCTGTACAAACAGCTGAAGGACTGTGAAGGGTTAATTCTTTGCAGAAGGTGGAGAGCCTTGAGTGACAGGCTGTTCTAGGCAATCTGATTGGTTAGCCTCAGCTGAGCAGAGAAAGACTTCTGAACTGCATACTGAGGAGAGAGTCAGATTGCTTTAAGGTAGGTTAAGGAATAATTCTAAGCAGGTCTACTCAGAAAAAAGCCCCATTTTATTCAATAGGACTTACTCCCAGGAAAGTTTATTTAGGACTGTGCTACAAGATGCTTGCACAGCATCAAATCTAGATGGCTTTAAGAAATTTCTCTCACCAGTAAAAGAGCTCCCGTTCTGCTCTATGGGAGCAGAATGATATATATACCCCCAAGCTCACATGCAGCCGTTGTTTCCCATTGGCAGCAGGCGTGCTGTGTGTTAGAAGAAGAGACAGAGAGGGAAGGGAACTAGCTGTAATTTCTTCAGAGAGCATTTTCCTAGGGGCACCTGCTTTGGGGGGCTGTAACTCAGCCCCCCTAAATCCAATCATCACCAAACTTGGAGGGAAGGTAGAGGAAAGTCAACTAGCTGCGAGTTTGGCATCTCTAGCCCACAAGAGGGCTGTTCTACTGCATCACAAACCTCACAAAACGAACCAGTTTGGTAAATGGGAAGGTCTGTGAAGGGTCGTGGTTTCTGAGGTCCCATGAGCCACGATCTGAAACCAATCTTCACTTTCCCGGTTTGTGCCCATCCATAGTCAAGATGCACAAATAACTGGGCAATTATAGCTCAAATTGGATTAAAGTGGTTACATATATCATATACAATATAGATTCTGGCAGACAGGATGTGCTCAGCAAGACTGACAGAAGCAAAATGTGAACAGGAATCCTTCAGATTCACAGTTAGCCATGCTGAGTATTCAATGGTAGGTCCAAGTGGTCATCTTCTCGCCAAGGCAAATCAAAAAGCATACTGGCTATACGTACTTTTTTAGCATTAGAAGATATAGTGTTTTCCATTAGTCCTTCTAGGTAACTGCTGACACTGACCCCTTTCACACAGATTGTTGCCTCTTGAGTCAAAATGGTCCTGAGAGAGAAAGAAAAGGATAGTAATTGACTTGGTTTTGCCATCTGTTTTCACAAACAATTATAGGAATCTACTTTGCTCTGTTAGCACAGTTTCACTATATACAAAGCAGCTAGCCATCTGGAAAGGAGATGGCATACTGATGGCATACTGAACTAGATTCTCCTAGTTTTAGAACTAGAGTACAGGAAAAGCTTCTCTTTTGCTCACATGGTCTCTGTTCCACTCTTGGCAAAGGAAGTGATCAAAAGTGAGCATGGAAATGAAAGCTTCTGTCAGGATGCCTCCTCTGCAAATTGTTCAGGTGCTTTCCAAGGGGAAGAACTGGTTGTATATTGCAGCATATCCTACTAACACAGCCTGTTATAAGATCAACTCACTGGCTACTTTTACACACACAAGTCAACCTGGAGAGACAAATACTTATGCTAGGGCATCTGAAGTGGAAGTGAGACAACAACGAAGAAAAAAAGTTGTTTTTGAATCCTAGAGAGAAAGAACATATTATGCTCAAACAGATGATGAAGTTCTACTACAATGCTACAGAGGGACCTCAAGCAGCAGTTTTGTTGTTTAAATTGAAGTGATAAGTATGGGAGTACTTTGCATTATAGTTCCTAGTTACATTTTGCACAGCTTTAACTGCTTACAGCACATTTGGCATTTGTTCTCCTTCCTGTGATTCTGGTAAGAACCATGCAGTTACACTCATCCTTGTAATGAGACTGTGATGGAGCCTGCCTTTAAAAATTTAAGTGACTCAAGTTGAAATCTTTCAGGGCTGTGAAATTACACAATCAAGAGAAAACTGAAAGATGGGTGGAAATGAGACTTCTTAGGTATGGGTATCCAGATTTGTACAAGGAAGGGAATACAGAAAATAGGGCAACAGGCAAGCAAATCTGCAAGGCCACAAACTCCTCCTCCCATATGCAATAATGTTTATTTTCAATATACCCTTCCTCCAAGGAGTTCAGGGCAAAAAGCACTGATCTGTTTGTGGATGCTGGAAATCAAGTCTGTTTTGCTGTTTAAAAGTTTAAACTCTGTATGAACTGTATATATTATTATGTTGCATTTTAGCTGCTATGACCCACCCTGAGCCTGCTTGTGGGGAGGGCGGGATATAAATCCAATAATAAACAAATAAATAAATCTCTATTTCCTGAAAAAACATGTTTGGTTAGGTGAGTGAGGGTCCAAGATCATACAGCAAGCTTCACAGCTGAAAGGGACCTTGAAAGGTTGAGAAAGAAGTACTTTTCTCCCTTTCTCACAATACAAGAACTCATGGGCACTCAATGAAGTTGCTGAGCAGTCGAGTAAGAAAGGATAAAAAGAAGTCCTTCACCCAAAGAGTGATTAATACATGACATTCACTGCCACAGGAGGTGGTGGCAGCTACAAGCATGGATGGCTTCAAGATGGAATTAGATAAGCATATGGAGCAGAGGTCCATCAGTGGCTATTAGCCACGAGATATAAATAGGGACTCTGGGGCAAGTGAGGCTCTGTATTCTTGGTGCTTTGGGGGGGGGGTGTCAACAGTGGGAGGGCTTCTAGTGTCCTGGCCCCACTGGTGGACTTCCTGATGGCACCTGGTATTTTTGGCCACTGTGTGACAGTGTTGGAGTAGATGGACCATTGGCCTGATCCAACATTGGCTTCTCTTATGTTCTTATGAATCCATGTCTCAAAACTCTTGCCACTAAAGTATCTGTTTATGCCCTCACCCCCCAACAATATCAATATGCTATTCCTTAAGTCAGCAGTGGCCAGCCTTTTCAGACACCATATCCCGAGTTCTGCCCAAGTGAGAAAGAATCTCTCTTGTGCATACTACAGTACATGGTCTTCAAGGACCAGGTGAGAATTCTACCTCTAGTTTCCAGAACAGGGGAGCATGCAGCAGTGCAATATGGAACAGGCAGGCAGGACTGTGGCCTGATTCTATTTAAGAGCCATGACTGTACACTAGACAGATGCAAAGTTTCTGTCCACTCATTTTTGTAGTACTGTCAACTAAGACACCTCTGTGACTGCTGGGTATCCAAGTGGCACATGGAGCCCATCATCAGTAAAAGCAAAACCTAACAAATAAACAGGGTCAGCACAGACAGTAACAAAAGCCGCCAGCAATCTTGGCAGCCCAGGCTAAACCTGACTGGAAGCAGGGTAGAAAGAAGTCTTCATGTTTTACTCCATCTTTTGATGGAACAAGAGATCAATGTTTCAAACAATAGAATATGCAATAAAATAAAACCAAAAGAAACTGAAACAAATACAAATACTTACTTTTCTGGTTCTTGAGGATGTGGTTTGTAAGTAAGCCTCTCGTCCACTGACACCAGATTTGTAAATGAAATCTGTAAGATTTTTTAAAAAATTGTATTATCTTCCTATCAAAAAGTGACATTTAAGAAGAGAAAAAACTTATGGCACGTCATGATCTGAAACCACTAAAGCAGGGGTACAGTGAAGTGTTTAACTGAGACTAGTTTCCTCTGCAGACACTGCACTTTCTTAAGATGCTGGCACCTTCTTTCAGATCTAGTTTGCCTCATCTCCCTCACCAGGGGAGCTCAGAGTGCCAGATTCACAAAGACTGCATGCTGGCACGGCACAGAGCAAGCTAATTGGCAAAATCAGCACAGAAAGCTTCCAAAATAAGTAACACAGTGTTTATGCCATGAAAAAGAAGAAAGTCTTCCCATTCAGACAGCTACTGAATTTGAGATGGCAACACAACTCTAAAAGGCACATACTATTTTTTTCACATGCTGAAATTAAAAACTACAAACTTCTCAAAGGGTTAATTTTATTAGGTTTTTGAATGGGTAAATTAAAGTAAACTGCAAACAAATTTAATCAGCTTTTTCAGTACTTACATTAGTAGAGTTGAGCTCCATTACTTTCTTCATTGGATCAACTACGGAGTGTTCTTCTACATACGTTTTAGTTCTACAGGCACCAATAAGCTAGAGAAGGAACATCCAATATTACACACTGCAGAATAACTGTAAATATAACAGGCTAATTCTAGCATTAGCTTCAGTCACAAACGGATTTCGATTATTGCCAGACTATGCCATATGAATGGCTCTATGCATTCCATGATCAAAAATCTCAATAAGTGCAACTGTTGAATTCAGTCACACTTCATGAGACTGACTGTGACTGATCAGATGGATGATGACAGGCATCTCCCCCCCCCGTACAGAATCCTTTCTGCAACTGAAAATGCTGACAAGGTGGAATCGTTGAACAGTTTGATTACCTTTGCACAATCCTCTTCCCTATTATTGACTGGTTGTTAGGTACAAATGATGCCTGCTTCTGGACGGCCTACAGTGCAACCTGCTCTTGGGTTTGCGTGTCCCTATGATCCAAAGAAGTATGAGTAACTCACTACAAAACTATTGTTCTGCTTTAACCTTCCTGAGTATGGTAGAAAACCCAGAAGCCAAATAAAGTCATCGTAACAGGTACAAAACCTGCCTGAGCCCCATCACATTTCAGACAAGGTGAGATATACACTTCATTATACTGCACTTATTTCAAAGAAAGTTGTTTAGATTTCTGCTTTGAATAGAACACTTACCGATCTTACAATTGATGGCATTCCCCATTCTGTACTGAGCAATCTGTGGCTGTGTAACTTTCCACTGGGATCTACGTGCCTGTCTAGAACATCAACTCCAACCACACTGGGGTTCATAGGATTTGGATATTTCTGCATAGCAGCAGTGGTGACTGTTTCCCAGGGATGACTGTAAAGAAGAAGCAAATGAACACTAAATTGCTACTGGGCAATTTATTATATGGAGCAGAAACCAAGTTTGTACATAATCTTTGATTCAACCTGATCAAATTGATCCAGTGTTTAAGAGGTTAGTCTAGGACCAAAAGACCCATGTTCAGATTCCCACTTGGCTATGATGCTAACTGGGTGACCTTGGGTCAGCTGCTGTCTTTCAGCCTAACCTATCATCACTCAAGGGCAAATGGAGAAAGGGGAGGAGAAAAAGAAGCATGTACTTTGCACTGAGCTTCCTGAACAACAAAATTATGATAACTATACAGAGCAAAAAATGCAATTAACTTCAACTGAAAAAAAAAACACTGTGAACCATGCTGCATCCACAACAGGAAAACAACCTAATTGTCCCTCACCAAATATGGCTCAAAAAAAGACAAAGTGCTAAAAAAGTGAGATATGTACCTGAAACATACACACAGCTGAATGTATTCTGTGTGGACAGTTAAGGGACCTGACCAACTGACCAAGTAAGGAGAGGCCAGAGAAAATTCTCTGGCTAGCCAGCTAGCTGTGGCTCTTCAGCCTTCAAAAAACCTACTCTGATGAAATCAAACACTGCTGAGTGGGTACTGGATGTCTCCAGCAATTTCAGTTCAAGCAGCCAGAAGCTGTAGTTTTGTAATGAGGAAAAATTCAACAAAACTGCAATGTGACCAAGGCCTGCAACTGCAGAATATATAAAAAAAAAATTGTTTAATATCAACTGCTAGAAGATTGCATAAACAAACATGTGTGGCACAGAGCAAAAGGAAAAGGCAGATTCTTTATTGCTTGTGAAGGAAGAAGCTTAGGCCTTTTTTCTTTACCACAAGGTGTACACTAGTACATTTTTCTTGAAACATCAAAGAATAAAAACCCTAAGAAAAACACAAAGCAGGCTTAGACATTACACTCTCCAAGGGTATGGCTGACTACAACAACACAGTAATGTCAGAGTTATTAGGAGAAGCAATTATTTCCCAAGACGCTTGCTTAGCGTGAGACACAAGAGAAAGATATGTTTAGTCAGGGACAGCTCTGATTTAATACTTGCACTCCTAAGAAATAAACCTCAGGTTGTTTTTGTAAAAACATTAGGGGGAAGGGCAGAGATCAATCGAATAAGAAAAATGTAACCAGAAGCAGCAAGGTGTGTCTCTTATTTTGTTTTGAGTCCACTCTTACAAGAGCCATGCATATTTTGCTCTTATGCAAAATTTTTCACATGTATACCTCCCTATCTAAGTATTCTTTCTTCCTTTGCTTCAGCTTTGCCAAGTTATGCCAATAAAGGTTTCTGTTCTGTATTCTTTCTTTGAACATGTGGGAAGGAATGTTCCCCATCAACTTTGATGATACGGAAGTGACTCAACAGCTAACTCCTTACCCACCGAATTCTGTCAAAGTGAACTCTAACTCACAAAAGCTTATACACTGGAAAATTTAATTGGTCTTTAAGGTGCTACTGGCCTTGATTTATAGTTCCACTCAATTTACAACTCTTACAGTTGGTAACAGCAATTTACAAAGCGAGAACAGCCTGGGTCAGTCAACAGGTGTCACCTGGGAAGACAGAAGTCCAGTGGCATTTTAACAGCTAACAACACTTATTTCAATATGAGCTTTTGTGAGTCACTCATTTTCACTCAGGAAGCCAAGTACTGAGAAACAACTAGATGAGTTGCATGCATGTATGCAACCTCATCCAAGATCATTAGTCTCAAGCACCTATCTTTTTGTTAAATATGACGAAAAGCTTATTTAATAGATCCTTCCTCCAAGCACTTTGCAGAACACACATGGCCGCTCTCTCCTCTGTGCTTCCATTTTGTCCTCACAAAAGTCTTGTAAAACAGGTTAACTGACCCATAGGACAGCTCTAAACTACCACCTCCACCCATATATATTCTCACACATACTCGGAGATAGTCCAATGAGGGTTTGCTATAGAAACCCACACTCTGTTACGAGTACATTCAATGGGGACTTGAGCAAAGACCTTCTCAGCTACTAACTCCAAGCTATGGAATTCCCCCCCACACACAGGAGATCTGTTTTGCCCCCTCATTACAGCCATCTAGCCAAAACGTAAATCTTCCTTGAGGGCCTCATGGATCACATTTTATTCCTTTTTTAAAAACCTTATCTATTTAACAACTGCATCATACATTTCTATCGGTTCCCTTCCTCCAAAGAACTATGGGTGGCAACCATCATTCCCTTATCTTCCTTTTTTATCCTCATAACAGCCTGGAGAAGCAGGTCAGGCTGACAGAGTGCCGCAAAGTCACCCCTTACCGAATGGGAATTCAAGCCTAGTCTGACAGGGTGATCATGGGATTTTTTTTAAAAACACAATTTTTAAAAGATCCTATCTGAGCCATCTTGGGGAGGGGGGAAACATGCCGAGCAGGGGGGAAACTCTGAGGAAACACCTCCAGATTGCACAACAGTAACACTATTTCACAATACATGAGCGAATGAGCATTTGAATTCCGGATTCCTTAGTCCAACTCCTTACTCTAACCATAGAGGCACCAGGATTATCCCACAAGTCCATGCACGTATACGGATGAGACAAAGGCAGAGGTGAGGGTTGCCAACCTCCTGGAGGTGGTTGGAGATCTCCCGCTATTACACCTGGCCTCCAGGTGACAGAGGTCAGTTCACCTGGAGGAAACGGCCACTGCGGAAACTGGACTCGATGGCATCATGCCCCACCCTCCTCAGGCTCCACCCCCCAAATCTCCAGGTATTACCCAACCTGGAGCTGGCAACCCTGACTGATGTCCACCAAGGCAATCTCCGGCTGCTCGTCGCTCTCCCCCCACTTACTCAAAGGTGTGCTCGGAGGTCCAAATCTTCATCTTGGATCGTGGAAGAGGGCAACGACGCCGGCCCGGCTCCTCCTGTTCCCCTCTTCCTCCTCCTCCTCTCCCCCGTCGTTGACCTTCCCCCTCACGGCACCCTCTTCCGAGGAGCTCCGAGCGGAAAAAGGCTGTGAGGGAGGGAGGGAAGGAACGAGGCGTTGAGCTGGAAACGGTTTTTTTGTCACCGCGCCTGCGCCGCGCGCGAGGGTGCCGGCCGTAGAAGAGGAGGTGGGCGGGCTTAAGCACCCGGGGAGACCGCGGATAGGGCCGTACCCCATTCACCGCCGGGGTGACGTCAGAACGGAATGCGAACGGCAACCTCGCTCTCTCTCCCTCCCCGCCCCCAGACAGCGGCGCGCAGGAGGTGCGCATGCGGAACGCTAACGTGTGGTGTTTTTTTTTAAGTGGGAGGAGCGTTTGAACTCGTACGGAGACGTTTGGGCCGACGCGTGCGCAGTCTTATACAGAACTGCGGCTGGAGAAAGTGAGATGATGTCAATTGCTGGAGGCGAGCTCTACTCAGGGGTGGTGGTGGGCTGTGTGGCCCGGAGGCGGATGCCCCCGTTAAGATCCCAAGCAGACTGGTTCATGGTCCGGCTCAAAAGTCCGAGCAGAATAGTTCCTTAAAAGGGGGAGAAAGGAAGAGCCTTGTTGCGCTGTAAAGAGGGACAGGCGGAATTCAGCACGTGCATCTTGGCCAGGGGACAGGAAAGCTGAAGTGGGATTTATAAACCAACCTTGTGTACCACCGTCAGTAGATTCCTAAGCCCTTATTATTATATTCGGGTCCAGTAGCACCTTAGAGACAGTTTCAGGGTGTAAGCTTGACAAGGCAAGGGTGAAGCCCTGCTTTAAATTCTAGGCCAGCTAGAATTCTGAGGCATGTTGAATTCAGTTAATGTGCAAAACAGGGTGTGGTGAAGTCGCTCCTGGGATCTCGCTGGCTTTTCATCATTGGGTGTTGTTGGCACACCAGGCAACAGGCCCATTTGGCTAATGTTTTCAGGAGCCTTCACCCAAAAGCTTATACCCTGAAAATCTTGATCTCTGAGGTGCTATTGGACTCAAACCTGCTCTACTTTACACCAACATGGCTACCCTTTAAAACTACTATTATTAACTTCATTTATAGCCCACCTTTCTCACTGAGATGCAAAGCAGATTACCAAAATAATGACTACCATATTTACTAGAACAGAAGATGACTCCCCCTTAAAATGTTATACATTTTTATTATTGGATATAACTAATTTGTATGCTAATGTAAGGCATTTTGGTGGCATACCGGTGGGAAAACCTAGTCTTGCATCTGAGGAAATATTGTATGTTCGCGCTTTCAGACCTGCTTGTTGTGCGGCAGCCTTTGTACAAGATGTGTTTTCCACAGGGGAAAGCCAACAGTAGGAGAAAAACAAAGATTGATAAGCTTGCTCTAACAAACTGCCAAATGCCCGAGAACAGTGTTTTTTGGCCTTCTGAAATCCCCCCATCCACTAAGCTGCAAGCACATGATGGGAGGGTATATGTCATATGACAGTAGTGTCATATGTCAAGGACAGCCAGGGTTATTTCCTCACCAGTGCCAAGGCCAGGACCACAGGCGGCAGACTGTAGTGAGGAATCTTCTCTATGGAGTTATCTCTCACTGTCCTGCTGCTCTTCTTGGCATCCTTGCAGGCAGAGGCATGGGCCTTCTAAATGGCAACCCCCCTCAGTAGCTCGAAGTAATAAAAAACGAAGGAAAAAATGACACCTTGGAGACCTGTGATCAGGATCCGCTATACATTGCCGCACCTGGGCTTAATGCAGCTGCCTTTTGAGTTGTTAGTTATCCACAATCCATGGTCAATGAGCCAAGTCACAGCTATGATCAGCAGGCTTGCTCCATCTTTCTCCAGCAGGCTTCTCTGTTGTCTGAGAGAAATCTGGGACGAGCACGTGGGTAAGTGAATGTTGCTTCCTCCAGCCTTCCCGGCTCTTCGTTGCAGTGGCCAAGAACAGAACACAATGCAACTGGCAGACAATGCAGTCATTAACATGCTTTATTTGCATAATATACGAAATAAGCTTCCTGGATTTGTAGAACTGGAACACAGTAATCCTGTCACAGTTGCCATGTTGTGGAGTTTCACCTGAACTTTCAGGTTCTACACTGTTTGCTCTTCTCTTACGTTCATCGGATGCCACTCTTAAGGCTGCCAGTACCACCCTCTGCCTCCAATTAATGTCATCAGGCTTTCCACCAAGCACTACTCCATTAGAGTCCACTGCTCTGCCAAGCCTAATTCCACCACACAATAAAAAGCATGCTCAGAAGCTGGGCTGGGGTCAGCATACCCTGAGGTGGGGCAACTGGGAGGGCCCAGAACTTCTGCAGATCCCCACCACCAGTCTGTACCCAGGCTCCCAACTGCCCAGTGTCATTGAGGAAGGGCATGGCAGTGGTTCAGAGTGGTGGCATTCTTGGTGACAATGACCACAGCACTCCCCAACTGCATACGCTGGCTGGTAAAGTTGCTGAAAGGGTGTGCAGGTGGTGCTGGGACCTGAACACGGGCAGTGGAAGGGCTTGCAAGCAGGAGAAGGATGCGTGGGCAGGTGGGGGCACGCAGGTATAGGGTGGAAAGGAGGGCATCAGGAGAAGGATGCGTGGGCAGGTGGGGGCATGCAGGTATAGGGTGGAAAGGAGGGCATGAGAAGGCCCCATGGGCACTGTCTATCCAGGGCCCCCTTAAATCTAGAACTGGCCCTGCCAGAAGGCACCCAAAGTGTGAGGTGATAGAGATTCTTGTCCCTGACATCTCTGTTTCCTACTTTTTTCAACATGGATAAGGACTTGCTACTCACTTTCAACATGGCTTTCCAAGAACACCCAGTGTTTGTCCCCCTCTCCCTCCATACTCGAAAATGTTGGAAAACAGTCAGCTTGGATTTCATATCGCTTGTTTATTAAAAAAAAAAGTTAAGAACTTTACAAAGCTTAGCTTTTTTGCCTCCCTTGAAATCAGGGTCACTCCTCACAGAAAGTCCCCACCATTTGTGAAGTCCGTGCAGACTGTTTAGAGGAAAGCGGGAAGACAGGCAGAAGCTGGGCTGCCGTCTACCACTGCAACCAGCTGTCTTTAAAAAGAGAGTGAGCGGGCATGTGCAGAGCATTCTGCAGTCTTCAGAATGTTGCGGAGACTCACTCTTCTCCCTTACTGTACACAGGTGGCAGAATTCTCCTGGAGTTGGTCTTAACCCAGGGATGTTCTACGATTGCTTTCAGGGGTAGTCGCAGAGAAGGTGTGCAGTGAAGTATTTTGGTAATGAGGTCCCTGGCGCCATCAGACACCCGAGGAGGAAATGTAAGATTAACCTTGAAAATAAAATAGTAATACCATAAGCAGTTGTACTTTCTGTGAACTTCCCTAGACTACTTTTTCTTTGCCATCGACTTTCTCTGCCCTTACCCACATAGCCCGATCTTGTCAGATCTCAGGAGCTAAGCAGGGACAGCCCTGGTTAGTACTTGGATGGGAGACTACCAAGGAAATCCAGGGTTGCTATGCAGGGCAGGTGACAGCAAACTATCTCTGAATGGCTCTTGCCTTGAAAACCCTACAGGGTTGCCATAAGTCAGCTGTGGCTTGATAGCCCTTTCTGCCACTATCTTCTCCAGCTGCACCACTCGCATGCCAATCCCTGCTTTCTTATCTATCTTTCTTGTGCATTTGTTGTAGGGCGGGGGCAGTGCAAATGTTGTGTTCTCTACAGTACCCGAACTCACTGCTGACATTAACCAGCAGTAGCAGCTGCTCTTTCCCTGAAACTATTGTGCTCTTCTTTGGCACACAGAAGAAGAAGAGATTGGATTTATACCCCACCCTTCACTACCCAAAGGTGTCTCAGAGCGGCTTACAAACTTCTTTCCCTTCCCCTCCCCACAACAGACACCCTGTGAGGTAGGGGGGGCTGAGAGAGCTCTTGACAGAAACTGCTCTTTTTAAGGACAGCTCTTATCAGAACTATGGCTTGCCCAAGGTCATCCAGCCAGGTGCAAGTGAAGGAGTGGGGAATCAAACCCGGTTCTCCCAGATTAGAGTCCGGGCACTTAACCACTACGCCAAACTGGCATAGAATCGCAAGAGTTGGAAGGGGCCCTACAGGCCATCTAGTCCAACCCCCTGCTCAATGCAGGATCAGCCTAGAGCATCCCTGACCAGTGTTTGTCCAGCCGCTGCTTAAAGACTGCCAGTGAGGGGGAGCTCCCCACCTCCCTCGGCAGCTGATTCCACTGTTGCACAACTCTGACTGTAAAAAAGTTTTTCCTCAGATCCAGCTGATGCCTTCCCGCCCGTAATATAATTTAAACCCATTCTTGTGAGTCCTCTCCTCTGCTGCAAACAGGACCAGCTCCCTGCCCTCCTCTAAGTGACAGTCCTTCAGATACTTCAAGAGAGCAATCATGTCCCCCCTCAGCCTCCTCGTAGCTAAACATTCCCAAGTCCCTCAGCCTTTCCTCAGAGGGCTTGGTCTTAAACTCGATCCTATCAACTGCTGTGCCTACACAATTCACGTGGATCAGCCATCTGATTTAGCCTGAGGTTGATGCTGTGTTGATTAAGGGGCAGCATTTATTTCTTCAAGGCTGATTTGCTCCAAGAAGTATGTTTTGGGTCCTTTTACGCTGTTGCTTCCCGTTTCTTTTAATTTTTGTTCGTAAGTATTGTTACCCAAATGATTGATGGTGGATCACGCGGACAATCCATCCTGCACATCTGAATAACGTGAGTGCACACACATGTTCAGAGTGCAGATGTCCCACAGAGAACTCTCACAGGAGTGTGCTTGGCTGATTGGTTTTGTGCGATTGCTTCCATCAGGGGTGGGCTTTCCCCCTTTTCATCTCTTGGTTTGTGGGGTTGGGATTTTTGAGTATTAGAACTAAGAATTTTGTTAGGGTGTATATTCTGTGCTTGAGAATCACATGGATAGGAAAACCTGACATTGATATAACATTGAATACATTTTCTTGGACTCTGGAGTAGGATCCCTCCCCTACTCAATAATCCAAGAATGAAATTGTGCACTGGGAGATTTGTCCATCACCCATCTTGGTGAAGACTTTAGAGTTATAATCTTGACTTGTGGATCAGCCCTTGACTGATTTGAAGCTCTTGTCATACCAGAACAAGGGGGAAAGAGTGAGAAGAGACTGATCTCAAGATGCTTCTACATGGTGACTCTCTGCATATAACTTGTTGCTCTGGAGAATGCAGAGACATTAAATAAAATAAAATCATAGGTTACAACTGTACTTATTCTTGGCGGAACAGTTTCTCAGTTACTTCAACAGAAGAACCATTCGAAAGCTTGCAAAAACTTGAAGGAATCTGAAAAGCCCATTATGTTGGCCAATATAGGGTTTAGATATTTGGAGCGTATACTTACATACACGTGACAGTACAACAAAACATGTAAGATCATCTCAACACATCCAGATTCACAGGGGCAATGTCTAGCCGCATATGTTGTCTTATTGAATCTGCCGTATAGAATGGCAAATAGCATGGCCTTGCATCTGGCTAAAGAGAAAGCTCTGCGTAATTGTGGTGCTTGTAGGGAGGATAAATATGGAGCCATCCTACCTACAATGAGAGGTATCTTGAAACTCAGAGGTGAGCAGGTTTTGTTGGTGATGCTCAGTATCCGACATTTTCTGTTTCATCAGCTGAAATGCACCCGCTGAATGAAGAGATATTTGCAGTGGCATCCTTACAGCAGTTTTCCCTGCACTTTCCTTGCTTCAGCCCCCCCCCCGCCTGCTTCTGTTTCCTCCCCTGCTAACAGAGGGCTTTAAAAAATAGTAATTGCTAGATCCCTGAAGCATGAAAAGATTGTACCAGTCTATTGCCACACTCTGCCAAGTTCTTTGTATTCTCAATGTTCATTTTTAAAATAAAGTCTCTAGTCCTTTTCATTGTGGATATATCAGGGATGCACCTTTCCACTATTACCTCCACAGAAAAATGGATCAGAGACATTTTTTTAAACAAAAAGAAAGCTACGAACTCAGAGGAACTAGTAGACCATGGCAATAGATCATTTACTGCACTATAATGATCTAGCAACTGATTTTTAAGAAGCCTGAAAGAACTCTCCAGGGGCCAGGGGGTGGTTGGCCATGGGGGCTAAGGCAAGGGAAATGGTGCCAATGTGGCTGGGACCTTCAGAAATGTATACTTTCCCATCCACGTGGTGTGCAAAGGCAACTCTGCGATCTTTCAATAGTCTCAAATCAGGTTTTGGGAAAGATCACAGCAAAGCAGAAGAAAACCTGAAAAGTGAGCTGTTAGGGGATGACACAGTGCAGATGATCCAAAACAACCCCTCTCCAGTTTGGGTACTACCCAGAGCAAAACCTCCATGTGAAAGCGGCCTTGGTTTGCATTGCTGTAGAACTCAAAGGGACTTCTGATGACTCTGAACTCACAGAACAGTTGTAATCGAAAAAGCCCAGGCAACTGGGCCTTTGTGAAACAGCATATTGGTTTGGCTGGAAAAATGCTTGGAGCCAAAGTTATTGTTCCTTTCAGACCCAATTATCATTTGATTGAGGCAAAAAATCCCCAAGCTGGTGAAATGCGTGCCCCTAAAATACAATACGGACTCCCATCAGTTATAAGGAGGAAACGTTTTGTCCTGTGCATCGGGCTGCTTACAAAAGCACAATTTTCTCCCCTTTAAGAATGGGTTGTCAGCTGTATGATGAAGTTTCTGCAACGAATGCATTGTTCTAGAAACGCAGACCATACCTCTCTTATTTTCCTGAATGTCTCCAACCGAGTGGCCGCTTCAAACGGAGCGTATCCCGTCAGGCACTCGTAACAGAGCACACCAACACACCACACATCAACGTTTTCATTGTGGGGACTCCCTTCGATCATTTCTGGAGCAAGGTAGTCTGTGGTGCCGCACAAGGTTGTCCTTCTGTGGTTTTTAAGAAAGGAAGTTAAATGCAGAAATAAAAGGAACGGCACTTAGGATAACAAAATTAACTTCTCACAGATAACATGGACTGCCAAAATGACAGGGGGGTTCTGGATCAAATCAAGCATGAATCCTCCCTGGAAGCTAAAATGACTGCACTGAAGCTATCGTACTTTGGCCACATTATGAGAAGACGAGACTTGCTGGAAAAGACAGTCATGCTAGCAAAAGCTGAAGGCAGCAGGGAAAAAGGAAGACCCAACATGAGATGGATGGACTCAATGAAGGAAGCCACAAAGGCCCTCAGTCTGCAAGACCTGAGTAAGGCAGTTAACGATGGGACATTTTGGAGGGCCGTCATTCATAGATTCGCCATAAGTCAGAAGTGACTTGACGGCACATAACTCATGCCTCGTTTTACTGACTCTGGTACAAAAAGCCTAAGCAGGCAATTTTTTTTTCCTGTCAGAGTTCTCATCCTCAGCAGGAATGAAGCCAATATACTGTAAGCCCCACTGAATGGACCCAAATGGAATTCTGAGTAGACCTCCTTAGGATTGCTGCCTCAGGCGTTTGGGTCGGCACATGAGAAGGTGGTGGCGATTTTTAAAATAGTTCCTGACTTGGATGGCCCAGGCTAGCCCGATCTCATCAGAAGCCCAAGCAGGGTCGGTCCTGGCCAGTGCTCCCTCTAAGGTGTGGAGTCTTGTGAGCAAAGATTCTACCTTGTGAGCGACTGGCATTAAAGTTGTGAGGGAGCGATTTGGCTGCTGCATCAATTAGTTTGCTCCGGAGCCATCCTTCCTGAGCTAGGACAAAAATGTGTGAGCCGGAGGCTGAAAAACTGTGAGCTAGCTCACACTAACTCAGCTTAGGGGGAACACTGGTCCTGGCTAGTACTTGGATGGGAGACCACCAAGGAAGTCCAGGGTTGTGACACAGAGGCAGGAAATGGCAAACCACCTCTCTTGCCTTGAAAGCCCTGTGGGGTCACCATAACTTGACCATAACACACCATAACAGCTGTGACTTGATGGCAAAAAACACTCAATTTTTGACATATTGCCCCAGCCCCTGTGTCCAGTGGCCTGGAAAACACTGTGCTCTCTGGTCAAATCTGTCAGAATGGTAAAGGTACATTCAAATAAGGATATAAGATTATTTTTAAAAAACCGAGTTCTAAACAGAGGCGTACCTTAGTGATGGAGCGTGCACCGACCAGCCAAAGTCCGCCAACTTCAGCTCCCCTCTTAAGCCTAACAGAAGGTTTTCTGGCTTAATGTCTCTGTGGATTACTTTCTTAGCATGACAGTATAACAGAGCTTCAGATATTTCTTCCATATACTGCAAAATATGTCATGCAGAGACAATCAGCCACCTCTAAAGTTGTGCAGAAACCTTAGCTTACAACATCATTTGGAAAGCAGCTGGTGATCCATAAGTAAAAATGGAAACTTCCACATTCAACTCTGTGACGGAGATCAGATTAACCCCATTAGACTGCTTCCCCTGACCACAATGGAGCCCTGGTCCATATGAAATCCATTTGCTTACGTTTACACCTTGTTACTATTGCCCATGCACCTGAGAACTGAGGTTTCAAAAATTGCCGGGAGGCCCTGACCTGGATAGCCCAGGCAAGCCCGATCTCATCAGATCTCAGAAGCTAAGCAAGGTCGACTCTGGTTAGTGCTTGGAGGGCAGACTTCCTTGGAATACCAGGTTGGGAGGACAGGGGCAGGTTTTGTTCAGCCATCTCTCTGAATATGCTCCAGGCCCCCAGTAGGGATCAGTCACCAGAGGTCGACATGACTTCCAGGTGTGTGTGTGTGCATGTACACACACACACAAATTTGCTAGGAGCACTAAGCACAGAATTCCCAGCACCCATCTGGTTTGGCAGGACCCACGGCAGACCGCCAAACAGTGTAATGTGTGGTTAGGTCCAAGTCTTTGGGGCAGCATAGCTGGCCCTGTGTACAGTCCACTGTATAAGAAGGTGACCTGAGGAGTCACTTCCAGTGGCAGATTCTGAGGAGCGGAAAGCTCCTGTCCCCCCCCCTCCCCCGAAGAAATAACTATCATCCCTTTGCTCAGATCTCTTTAAAAGCTTCACATCTAGTTCCTCAATTCCTGTGAGATGCCGTCTCTAGCGAGAGTTTAGCTGCCATTTCTAGTTGCCTGTTGCCAGGGCAACCGTAGTGGTGGCTGGGCTCCCATGAGAATTCAGGAAGCCCTATAGGGCATATGTGATTTGTTGTGTTATTTTTAAAGACACCATAGGTAGCAAAGATGTGAAGAAGGCAATCACCTGTGGCTCCCACGTGGCATCAGCAAATACACTCCATCCACAGATTCAGTCTGCACTTCCGAGAGCCTTCCCATTTGTGCAAGATCAATGGTTTTCAGTGCATAAGTAGAAGTGCTCTTGGAAGGGGATGCACAGTTTTTATAGCAGAGGCTATCTAGTGCAAACTGAACTTCTTTAAACCTGGGGAGGGGATGTGACTCAGTGGGAGAGACACTGCTTGATATACAGAAGGTCCCAAGTTCAATCCCCAGCATCCCCATTTAAAATGACCAGGCAGTAGGCGATGTGAAAGACCTCTGCCTGAGACCCTGGACAGTCACTGCCAGTCTGAGTAGACAATAATGACCCTGATGGACCAATGGTCTGATTCATATATGTTCATATACATCCATAACCTCTGGCTAGCTAGTTCTCAACTCCCCCAAGCTCTCTCCATTACTGCAGCCAATGGCGTGGTTCTTTTTATTATTATTATTTTGGCCAACCTGAAAACTGCCTCATTCTCCCAAGTTAGTATGAAGGCTGTGCCGGGAAGGGAAAGAAGTTGTTGACAAATCAAGACAACAGCAAGCACTAGAACAGATGAGACAGGAAAATAGACAAGAGGCCACCAGGTTTTGTTCATTAACTTATACATGATATACAAAATGGCACCATTTGGCTTTCTACTCACAGTTGCAGTTCTGGTGTCATCAAAGTATTTCTTTTTCTGTAATTCTTTGTACAGCTCCCCTCTGGGAGCATATTCCAGCATCAGGAAGATCCGTGTCTGATCATGAAAGTAATTATACATCCGTAAGATATTTGGATGCCTGGAGAAGGTGAAGAGAAAGCGTGGGTGGATAACGGTGGGCTTGCTTGCGTGAGCCACTGCGGTGGGCAGTTTAATGTTTGTTTCCCTGCATAGGTGCACTAGGAAGACTTCCAGAATTCTAGGAAGAGAACTGCCATTGTGCTGTGGCTAAGATGTGGGTCACTAGCAATGGTGGTAGCAGGGCAAATGTAGTAGGAGAAACCAGTACAACTCCATTAAGAGGTAATGGTTAGACTGCAGCTGGGGATCATCTTTTACAGTGTTCCACGTTTCTCACTTCAGCAGCAGCAAGAGGTTCTGTCTCCAGCACTTACTGGGTTAATTCCCCTTTGAGGAAAGACCACTGGAGATCGATGGCATTTTTGTAGCACTGGCTGTACAAGCAGAGCACAGGTGGAAGCAGAGAGGCATTCCTACAGGGCAACAGATCATCAAACCCCCAGAGGAAGAGAGTACAACCCCATCCCCTCTGGCTAACGACTTCTACTCCATGATTGGCTGCCTGTTTCTTCTCTCTAATAATAATTAAGTGCCATCAGGTCTCAGCTGTCTAATGACAAGCTCTCGTGGGGTTTTCAAGGCAAGAGATGAGCAGGTGTAGCACCCCAACAGTTCCTTGGTGACCTCCCATCCAAGCACCAACCAGGGCCGACCATACTTAGCTTCTGAGATCTGGTGAGCCTAGGTTAGTCTGGGCTACTCAGGCAGCTCTCTCTGTCTGCCTGTTCCAGATGACTGTTTACATGTACACTCCCCCCATATGTTCCCTCCCTTCAGCTGCAGGCATTCACCCCCTCCTGGCTCTGATGCGTACTCCAACAGAGCCATTGTTTAACGGCGCCTCATTCAGCTTTCAGGCACTCTTGGAAAAGGGTGGCAGGTACTACCACAAAACAGCCACCAGAGCAGCAATCGGCCACAAAAACGGGAGGTCCCACAGAATGGTGGGAAGTTCCAAGCTGAGTGTTTGAAGGCGGAGGCAGCTGCTTCCTGGGAGGTGCTCCCTGCTGATGCAAAGGCAATGTCTCTTGCACAGAAATGGGGGAAGGAAAGCCAGGATCTGGCCGTTACTTTGGCAAAGGGATGCTGTCGGTTTTCAGTTCCCAAAGGAAGGGGAGGGTCTGCTGCCCGCAGAGGAAGAGGTTGCCAAGCCCAGAAATGTAAGCCAGGCTGCGTCTGTGGCCAAGCCAAGGGTGCATGGCTGTGACGCATCTAACCAGGGTCAGCGCAGCACTTTGCTTGTCAGTGAGCTAGCTGGGAGTGACCTGAAGCTCTCCATCCCCCCACCCCCCGTTCCATTCAAGACCCATTGGATTTTATCCCTAAACAGGGCCATTTTTGTAGAAAAAGCCCAGCAGGAACACTTTAGCATAATAGGCCACACCCAACAGCAAAAACTCATAATCATATTAGGCCACACTCCCAACAGCACAGCTCATTAGCATATTAGGCCACATCCCCATGTTACCAGAAATGTGATCATCCAGCCACACCCACCTTTTGTTTCTTATTCTGTTTACCTTATTTGTTGTCAAAACCCAGGGCTTTTTTGTAGCAGGGACTCCTTTGCATGTTAGGCCACACACCCCTAATGTAGCCAGTCCGAATAAGTTTCTGCTGACGGGTGTGGCCTATTATGCTAATGAGTTCCTGCTGGGTGTGGCCAACTTGGGAGCCAGCCGGAACTCCGTTCCTGCGGGTTCCTGCCCAAAAATAGCCCTGTCCCTAAAATTCAAGAAGTAAATTACCAGAAACCCATCAGCAGGTCCTAAGATGGGGTCTCTGGATCATATCCGATTGTATCAAGAGAAAGGTGTAATTGTTGTGAACCTGTGTGTGCACGTGTAAAGTGCCATCAAGTCGTAGCTGACTTATGGTGTGACCCTGTAGGGTTTTCAAGGCAAGAAATGGAAAGAGGTGGTTTGCCTATATTGCCTGACTCTAAGTAGTAACCCTGGACTTCTTGGTGGTCCCCCATCCAAGTACTAACCAGGGCCATTCCTGCTTAGCTTTTGAGATCTGACAAGACTGGGCTAGCCTGCACTGTGCCCTCCTGCATTCCGGCACACCACAGCCCTGGGGCCGGTTTGTACAAATTAGTGGAATCAATGTGAAGTTTATCCTAGGCTAATCATCACTTCAGGCTTCAAAAGAGAGGGCCGTTGTATGTTTGAGGAATCTCCCTTGATAAAACTCATTGCACACAGAAAACCAGCAAGTCTGAAAGAAGTCCAGGCTAAATGCACAGGTAATTTTCTACATGAACAAGGCCACCCTATCCCCCCCCCACGTGGAGTACACCAAATATTATGCCCTTCACCTGTGGTAGTGCTTCCCAGAAAAAGCTTTACTACTAACGTAGCCTGATCTCATCAGATCTGGGAAGCTAAGCAGGGTCAGCCCTGGTTAGTACTTGGATGGGAGACCACCAAGGAAGTCCAGGGTTGCTTTGCAGAGGCAGGCAAAGCCACTGCATCTGTTTATCTCTTGCCTTGAAAATTCTGCAGGGTTGCCATAAGTCGGCTGTGACTTAATGGCACTTTCCACCACCACATATACTATACTATTGATGGTATACACTGGCTCCACATTTAAACAAAGGGATCCTGTTGCCTGTTACGCATGATGTTAAAACATTCTCTGCAACAGCACAACCAAGAAATTCATGCCATTCCTTTGCTTTACCTGAGGTGACACAGGATTTCGATTTCTCTTCGGAGCTGGTGTTCCAGCTGCGCTTTCTCCATGGCAGACTTGAATATGACTTTTAAAGCCAAGATGAAGTGAGTCGTTTTGTTCCGGGCCAAGTACACGGCACCGAACCTCCCTTTGCCAAGAGGCTTGCCAATTTCGAAGTCCGAAATGCCCCACATTCTCCTGTCAAACAAGGAAGGAGGTTAAAGCTCAGCTGATGCACAGTTTTCTTTACCAGCCTGGTAATAGTTGGCTGTCCAATTTGGCTGTCAAGATGTGCAGCGCTGGCATTTGACAGCAACACGTATATACCCTCTACAACATTTGCTCTTCTTTGCATTGAGTTCATGCCACCTTTTTTAAAACCGTAAGATGGATTTAATTTGTGTTTCCTTCAGTGTGCTTATTTAGCACTGTCTCACAGCAACCAGAGCTATGTTGAACCCATAACACTGGGACTGATTTCTCACAAGCCGCTGCTCTGCCCTCGTGTTTCCCTTTGCCCTGATCACATCAGTCAATTTCCCACTACTCGCTATGCGCCCAAACTTTGCCCCGCAGCTTCGTCTGATTTCCCCCGCGTCTACTTGATCCTGTTTTTTGAGGATTGAGTAGACGCGGGGGAAATCAGGCAAAGCTGAAGGGTAAAATGCGGCTGCGCAGCGAGTAGTGGGAAATTGACAAATGTGATCGGGGCAAAGGGAAACACGAGGGCAGAGCAGCAGCTTTTGAGAAATTGGTCTGGGTGATTCTACATTTAGCATTCGCTCCACATTTTATCAACTGGGAGGTAAAAGTGCAGCTCAAAGTGATATTCAGATACTTTGGGGCAATGTCATACTGACTGCAAAGTCACCCCTGGATGGCCATGCATCTCTGCAGAAGGTACCATGTAACCCAACGATCAAAGAACGTGAAAGTGACATGCAATGTGGAGGGTACCATAAAATCCGATGATCAAAGAAAGTGAAAGCGGCATGCAATGCAGAGTGGAATTCCTGTTCCAATGTGGGTTTCGTAAAACAGCAGAGGGAAAAGCCAATGCAGAATCGCCCACTGTTGGGAGTAGAACACGTCAATTCCTGTTTGTACCATATCAGAGTCACCCTTTAAAAACTATCCTTGTTTTGTTGAGCACTGTGGCGCTCTTGCTTATGGAGGGGGACTGTTTCTCCTCTAAATCATACTCTGTGACGTGCTTGCTTTTAGGGGAAACGGTTTTACCTTTAATTCACACTTTGTATATAGAAACTTGGTAGTTTCTGCTGCCACCAGGGATTTAAAATTCCTAATCTCTCTCCTTTGGTAGTGTAACCCAGGGTCTGGGTGCTTCAGAGGACTATGTGGCCCTGAGGAAGTACTGTACTGAATTCTGGGATATTTAAACAAAAATGGATTTATTGAAATAAGAACAAAATAGGTTTCTGGAAAAAAGGAACTTGTAAAATATAACTAACAAGCTTGGTGTCACACCAGTCTCTCAAACACCAAAATTCCACTCTGACAGGATTCCCTCTTTCTCATATATGTAGCCAAACTGGCTAAACTCTTTGACTTTTCCACACAAGATAAAACATTGGACTAATCACACAGTTTAGACACAGCTTGTTTCTTTTCCTTATAGACTCTTTCACAATACGTTTAGAGTTCCACACTTTCTTGTAAAGCTTTTCACACTTCACTCTCCAAAGACATATACACACATAGAACTCTGTCATAAAAACTGAATTGCCTCCCAGACACACATACCCAGAATCCCCTCAGGCACCCCTCCTCCCACACTCTCAGTCACCAGCCAATCACACTCATCTCCCCTTATTGCCCTCCGTACCAGTAGGGCAGTCAAAAAACATTTAAAGACACACACACACCAAAACAAGGAATCATTACAAGCACATATGTCCTTTCAGCAATATATCCAGGGTATGTGGGGTTGCCAACCCTCCCCATATGCCACCTTCCACAGGCTCCATCCCCGAATCTCCAAGAGCTTCTAAATCTGGAGTGGACAACCCTACCCTAATGTAATGCAGCACAGGAGATTTCTCTAGTGACGGATTTTCCATCAGTCCCTTTAAACAGTTACCTTGGAAGCAGAGAACCAGAATCACATTCGGTGCCCGCTTTAGATCTACTTCCCTCTCCTACAAAACAAATGCATGAGTTGGAAACATTGTGATGGTTTCCGTTTTATAATTTGCAAAGATGCCACTGGACAATTCCACACAGGGGCTAAAGAAAACAAAAAAAGAAGACAAGTCCTCCCCCAGGTGAAAACACCATCAACCGACATACTCTTAAGTAGCACAGTAGTTCTAAGGAGGCCTCATTCTCCCCACGGAACATCAGCTTTACTATAAAGTGTGTGGTGGGAAGTGCCATCACATCATCGCTGACTTATGACGACCTCGTTGGGTTTTCAAGGCAAGAGACATTCAGAGGTGGTTGGCCATTGTGCTGCCTCCGTGTCACGACCCTGGTATTCCTTGGTGGTCTCTCATGCAAAGACTTGCCAGGGTCGGCCCTGCTGAGTTTCTGAGATCTGATGAGTTCAGGCTAGCCTGGGCTATCCAGGTCAGGGCTTACCATAAAAGTAACATGCTGCTGTTAAAAATGAAACAAGTTTCTGCCATGCAGGTAAAACAAAAAAGAATAATAGTGATAAGGAAATCAGCATTACCTAAAAATACCCAATTTGAGCATTAAGTCCAGGTATCAGTACGGAGCCTGCTTTTATCATTTACCCCAATCAAGAAGGAAAAATTGCAAAATAGAATTTACATTTAAGAATCACCAAGTTGGGCATTTGGAAGTGAGGGCAGTAGAAGAAAGTTTTTAAAAGGAACTCAAAGAGAAAACAAGGACGTAGAATCGAGATATGCAACAGCTGCCCTGAAAGTTACCTTTTCTCAAGACATAATCTTATTGTTCATCATATCTAGTTATAGCAGGTGGTGTCCCTTACCCGCTGGAATTTTCCTTAAAGGAACAAACTTGTGTGGTTTCCTTCCTGCCGCTTGGATCCCCAGTAGAATGCAGCAGCAGTGGAGCTTCTACATGGCAGGTTACCCTGCATTTTCCCTGCCCCAGTCCCTCACAGGGGCCTCCCCCCTGCAGCATTTGCCTTTCTGCTTGTATCTCCACAAGGAAAGGGGCTAGCAACTTTCAAAAATGAAAGCCAGCAATTCGGAAAGCCTGATACATAGGTTGTTATGATGTGTCAATTGCTGATTTTTAACCCCTCCACACACCAGTCGGGGTGGTGGTTGGGTTAAGGTTGATGCAAGGACAGGAGCAAGGAAAATGGCTGCCTGATGGCTGGGACTGGAACCTGCCCACATAGCAGCTGCTCAGACTTCGCAGCACCCTTTCCCAAAAGTTTATAGCAAAGCAGGCATGGGAAAGATTAGGGAATGAATGCACCGTGATGCTGAAGAAAAGCAGGAAGAGGAAAAAACAGCAACAAAACCCTGCCTCCTCATGAGGGTTACCAACCTTCAGATGGCATCTGGAGATTGCCCGGAATTTAGGATTATATCAAATGTGTTTAACCATATGCTACCTCCAGCATTTTCATTTGCTGAACAGCAGGCCTCGCCTTCTGCTGACCCCCCCCCCAACTGCAGACCCCCCAATTTTGCCTCCTGTGATGTGCCAGAGGGTGCCAACCTCCAGGTGGTGGCTGGAGATTTCCTGAGATTAGAACTGCTCACCCCCCTGAAGAAAATGGCTACCCTGGAGTGTGGACTCTGTGGTATTATACCCTCACGAGGTCCCTCCCCTTCTCAAACCTGGCCTCTCCAGGCTCTGCCCCCAGAGCTCCAGGAATTTACCATCCCGGAGTTGGCAATAGGGTTGCCAGCTCCAGTCTGGGAAATTCCTGTAGATTTTGAGGCTGGATTCTGGGGGAGATGGGGTTTGGGGAGGGGAGGGGCCTCATGAGGGTATACTGCCCTAGAGTCCACCCTCCAAAGCAGCCATTTTCTTCAGGGGAACTAATCTCTAGTCTGGGGATCAGTTCTAATCCCAGGAAATCTCCAGCCACTGTTGGCAACCCTAGCCCACTGACCCACTGTAACCACTGTTTTAATTCTGCTCACAACTGATTGTTGCAAGCAGTGCCACAAAATTGCCTTCACGCGGAAGCGACCGCAGTTTAAGCGAACCAACCGACGGGGGAACCTACCCTTAGACTCCAGTCCTCCTCCTTTGTCTTTGTTCAGGAACTTCTTGTGCTTTGGAGACGATCCCCCTTGAGGGGCACAGACTGAAACAGAGGAGCTGCTGAGCTGTTTCTTTAGCGGCAGGTGTACTACGGAGCCACACACCTTCGACTTGGCAACAGAGGGCTAGAGGGAGAAGCCGAGAGGTTAGAAAACACCGGTGCCTGGTGCACGATTCCTTATTGTCAGCGGAGACCGAGGGCCAATGATGTGAGATGCTTGAGTTACAGACCTGGAAACTGAGTCTTTCAAAAGCCGCTTACTGGGGGGTGGGCAGGGAGAGAAAGAAACCTGGGGCAGGGCAGTGGTGCCGAGGAAGGAGCTGTCGCCATGACCCATCTGGACTTCTGGTTTCACGTAACTTAGCCCCAGAGGTGGCCTGTACCAGGCTCGTAGCTACAATGAGGCATCACAGGGCTAGGCCCTCTGACTTACTGGCGAGGGCCCCCCCCCGACTCCTCATCCAGCCCAGGGCCCCAGAGTGGCAGCGGGTGTTGGGAAGGAGCCGATATTCCCACACAGCATGAAGGGCCGGCTATGTTGGCTGTGCAGAGCCAGACAGCACCTCTCTATTTCCTCCAGAAAGTCTATTTCCTCCGCAAAGTACTTATTACTGGCAGCTTCCGAGTGCCCGGTATCCCACACAGGGTTCCCCTTTGCCCCACTTTCTTGCATGTCTCTCTCTCCCCCACAGCCTCCCAGGCTGGCAAGGGCAGAAAGATAAGTTAATCAACTTCAGCATAGGTTAATTGGCTTTAATTAAATTACATTTAATTCGATTAGCCGATGCTCCCTAAGAAATTTTAATTGCCCCCCCCCGACTTAAAACTTCCTGGCTACAAGCCTGGCCTGCATAGAATTTCAGAAGAACTGCAAGCTCCTCAAGATCCCATCTGGTCAGGAGTGCTCACTGGAAGGGTCTCTGCTTTGCATGCAGAAGGTCCCGGGTTCAATCCCCGGCATCTCCAGTTGAAAGGACCAGGCAGTAGGTGATGTGATTATCTGCCTGATGCCCTGGAGAGCCACTGCCAGCCTGAGTAGACAATATTGACTTTGATGGACCAAGGGTCTGATTCAGTATAGGGCAGTTTCACTGGAGTTCAGGGCTCATAGTCCTCTGGACAATACATCTACAATTCTACCCCCTCCACTATGGCAAGAAGAGACCTGCCTGTTCCCAAGCAAGAGTTAAAAAGAGTTTTTAAAACATTATTTTACTGAGAGGCTATAAAACCCACGTTAGCCAAAAATACATAGGGTTGCCAACCTCCAGGTGGGGCCTGGAGTTCTTCCAGAGTTGCAACTGATCTCCAGTCTTCAGAAATCAGCTCCCCTGGAGAAAATGGCAGCTTCAGAAGGCAAACTCTATATTATACAAGACTCTCGGTGAAATCTCTCCCCAGATCCCCCCTTTCACAGGCACCACCCCCAAATCTCCAGGAATCTCCCTGGATGGAGTTGGCAACCCAAAATATGCACTATTCTTTCACTTCCTAACCTCCATGAACAGCATTCGCCCATGATACAAGCAGCAGGAAGCTGAAAGCTGCTTTACTGTTGACATGTAAAACTAGCCCCTAAGTGTTGGGGTGGCATCTGCAACCAGAAATGCCACGGATGCTTACCTTCCTGCTAACTTTGCTCTGGAAGGCATCTGAAATTTCTGGTCTCTCCATCAGTCTCCAAGGAACTTATACTGAAGAGGGAAGGGAAACGATCACAAAACGTGCAGTGACGTTGTCAGGTCTTGGGTCCAAGTACACAACACTCTCGTGGCAGCAAGATTTGTTTATTGAGAGCTACAGGTCATCCAAGCATGTACAGAATTTGTGTCGGAACTGGGACCCCCAGTGCCCAATCATCAGTTCTCACACAGCCCGCCAAAGCTTGAAGCTCAGTCTTGTAGCCACCCCCCCCAGCACCTGCAAACTAACATTCATTTCAGTGGGAGCTTCCCTAAGTCACACTGAAATACATGTTATTAGTCTTTATAGGTGCCACTGGTCTTTGGGTTTAATAGCATAAAGATCCAAAGCGAAAGACAGAGGGCCAATCTGCATTTAGCATTTGCTCAGTTGTTTTACCAAACCCACACTGGAACAGAAAAAGACGCAGGCCAAATCTGCATTTGTCTTTCCCACCAGTGTCCCAGCCTTTTGACTCCGTCTCCAAAAAAGTTGTCCGCATTTGGTGTCGTTTTCACACCTCAACAGTGCTAGCATGCTTTTGCACGTCCACATATGTTTATCGTCTTCTCGGGGCGGCTCCACTGTCATTGCACCTCTGCACTGCTTCGAAAGAATCTTCTCCAAACAACATTCAAACAAGCATAGAGAAAGACGGCGTCACAGCAGCACGCAACTGATTTAAAAATGCAAATGCAGATTCGACCCAGGTTCAAAACCACATTCAACTATCCCGGGCCAACACTCTACTGACTACAGAGCCCCCCACAAATGGCCATAAAACAGCAATAAATCTATGCAGACAGCCACTATGAAACCAGAGATCAAATGAAGTGAAAGCAGCATGCAGTCTGGACACTGCCAATCAAATACGACACTCAATCAAAGTGAAAGTGGCATGCAATGTAGATGGGGATTTCTGTTCCAGTGTGGGTCTGGTAAGACAGTGGAGCAAAAGCTAGATGCAGATCGGGCCAGAGAATACCCCTGCCAGAGCTGGTACTCTTACATCCATCCTGCTGAGGCCCCTTCTCAAAACGAATCTCTGGCTACCAACACAGCTGGCCATATAGAAGCCAGGAGCTGCTCCGCTTACAGAGCAGACCTCAGAGAAATGACTAACCATCTGAGCTTTTTTTCTGGGGGAATGCACCCGAACGGAGTTCTGCAACCTCTTTGACAAAATTCTTTTAAAAACGTTTAAAAGTTCATGAGTTTTCAGTATGCAGACTGGAAAACTTCGTTTCCCTTCTGAAAGTTCTGGCACCTCCCCCCCCCTCAAAAAAAGCCCTGCTAACAATGCAGTCCCTAAACATACAAACTCCAAAGCAAGCTCCACTGAACTCAATGGGATCTTATTTGCTAGCAAACATGTCAACCGCAGCCCTGCAGCACACAGGAATGGAGATTACATTTAAAGTATTCAGTGGATTTTTTGAAAAAACATATTGAAACGCATTTCCAATAACAATGGATTTCAATAGAAAACTTGTGCGATGAGTTAATAAATAGTTTGGGGAAAATAACAAACTTTGAGTCCAGTGGCACCTTTAAGACCAATAAAGTTTAATTCTCAGTATAGACTTTCATGTGCATACATAGTTCTTCAGATAAGGAAAAGTAAGATTATGGGACACCAAGTGCAGCAATATCAGTCCCTCCCCAGTGTTGTTGTTGTTTTTTTTTAAATTAAACTCCCTATAAAATCATCACCTAACTCCCCCATACCTTAAAAGCTGGACCACATGGGGGGTAGGAGCGATTTCAAACTCACATTATAGGAAAGTAGCATTTTTAGAAGATTGAAAGAGATTAGATTTATACCCTGCCCTTCACTACCCAGAGGTGTCTCAGAGCAGCTTACAAACTCCTTTCCCCTCCCCTCCCTCCTCACAACAAACACCCTGTGAGATAGGTGGGGCTGAGAGAGCTCTTGGCAGAAACTGCTCTTTTTCAAAGAACAGCTCTTATCAGAACTATGACTTGCCCAAGGTCATCCAGCCAGGTGCAAGTGGAGGAGTGGGGAATCAAACCCGGTTCTTCTAAATTAGCGTCCGCACACTTAACCACTACACCAGACTAGCTCTCAAGGGATTTTAGTAGGGATTAAGGCACCTACAAGGCGAGTTTACTAGACACAGCATCCATCTATCTCAGCAACATTTATATAAATTTCATCAGGAAAGCTCTTGAAAAGCTGCACAGCCTCTTAGCAAGTAGACCAACCCAATGCGCAGACCTCACTAGACCTTCAGAACAAAGCAGGGCTCCGGCACAAGAGTAAACTCAGACCTTCTGTTGCAAAACAGCTGCTGGCTCAGGCCTCCCACCTTCTCAAGGCTTCAAATGAATCCAGACGCAAAAGCAAAGCTCTCCTGAGCAGGTCCGGGGGGGGTGTCATATGACAATTCTTAAAGCCACACAGTTAGGGGGAGTTGGGCAAACAGAAGATAAGGCTCCTGTGCCTTTAAGAATGATATAGGAAATTGGGGGCAGGTTGGGCTTGTCATGAGGGCTGTAGAAACACCACAGCCGCCAAATTCCCTCTTCTAAACAACCCCAGTCAGCAGAGGTAACATCGAGCAAGGTAGCCCAGACTAGCCTGAGAAGAGATCATTGGAGCTTTGAAGCTAAGCGCGGTTGCTGTGGTTAGTACTTGGGTGGAACTCGGAGACTGCCAAGGAAGACCAGAACAAAGTCTGAGGCCAGCGGCCCCTTTAAGACCAACAAAGTTTATGCTCAGAATTAAATTTTGCTAGTCTTAAAGGTGCGTTTGGACGCAGACTTTGTTCTATTGCAGAACAAATTTAGAGTTCAGAGGCAACTTAAAGACCAACAAAGGTTTATTCAAGGTATGAGCTTTCGTGTGCATGCACACTTTTTCAAATACAATGGAGACTGGGAGGTAAGGTTCAAACTTACAAGGGACTGAACAGCAAATTAATTTTTTTCTTCTATTGCTTCAGACCAACACAGCTACCCACATGGATCTATCTTCAAGGAAGACCAGGGATGCGCTGCGCTGCAAAGGAAGGCAATGGCCAACCACCTCTGCTCATTTCTGGCCCTAAAAGCCCCTTGAGGGGTCTCTGTTAATTGGCCGCGACGATAGCATCTCATTATTATGAAGCTGGTCTTTCTCTCTGGCTTCACTCTGAAATTGGGCCTGCCTCCATTAATTTGTGGCTGTTTTTTCAGAAGCCACTAGGGGGCACAGTGTTGCTGTAAAAGGGCCTCTGCGTTGCATATAATGGCCAGCTGTAGCAAAGTGTTGGGGAAGCGACAGTTTAGGTTCCCGCATTAATCATAGTAGCAGTTCATTAATGTCCCTCTACCCCACTGGGGATGATTCTTGGGTTTTAGCCAGCTTGTTTCATAATCTTGCCCTATTCTTAAATAACGATTAGTTATAAAACAGTGAGAAGCTCCTATTCCTGCCTAAGGCAGCCTGCAGAAACAAGAGGACCCGTTCTAGAGCGGAGCAGGCTTTTCTGTTCTAGCCCCAAAGGCCACCTCACATACATTTAAAAATCAAAGGGGCCCCAAATATTTTCTGAGCTCAGCAAAATACACAAGTAGAAGCGTCCTGCAACTGGAGGAGGTGGGGCCTTTCGGAAGTCTGCTCCGTGGGCCCAAAATGAATTGGGAAAGAACTAAATTATTCAAAGAAATGAAATTGCTTTTTTTAAAAAAGGGGCTCTGTGGCCCAGTGGAAGAGCCTCTGCTTGGCATGTAGAAGGTCCCAGGGTCAATCCCTGGCATCTTCAGTTAAAAAAGGACCAGGCAGTAGGTGATGTGGAAGACCTCTGCCTGAGACTGGCAGCTACAAGCATGGACAGTTTCAAGAGGGAATTAGATAAACATATGGAGCAGAGGTCCATCAGTGGCTATTAGCCACAGGGTATAGATGGGAACTCTCAGTCTGAGGCAGGTGATGCATTCTGTTCTTGGTGCTGGAGGGGGCAGCAGTGGGAGGGCTTCTGGTGTCCTGGCCCCACTGCTGGACCTCCTGATGGCACCTGGTATATTTTGGCCGCTGTGTGACAGAGTGTTGGACTAGATGGGCCGTTGGCCTGATTCAACATTGGCTTCTCTTATGTTCTTATGAGACCCTGGAGAGCCGCTGCCAGTCCGAGTAGACAATACTGACCTTGATGGACCAAGGGTCTGATTCAGCATAAGGCAGATTTATGCGTTCGGAAGAGTCAGAAAAATGAAGTAATGGAGGTCGTTATAAGCTTAGACAGCTGTGATTCTGACACAACTCTGTTCCTGGATGGTTGAACTTGAAAGTTAGATCCCTGCTTCTGGACTTTTTTAATAGGTTGCCACCCTCCAGGTGGGGCCTGGAGATCACTTGGAAGGACAACTGATCTTCAGATTACAAAGATCAGTTGCCCTGGAGAAAACAGCTGATTCGGAGGGCAGATTCTATGGCATTATACCTAGCTGAGGCCCCTCCTTCCCCAAGCCCCGTCATCCCCAGGTGCCACCCCAAAACTCTAGGAATTTCCCCACACAATGTTGGCGACCCTATTTATGACTTGGAAAATAGTTTCTAACCTTAATTGCCTTCTTTCCGGCAGCTTTGTTTTCTAATAGCCCGGTCTCTTTTTCAGAGTGCCTGGTACCAAATGCCGTCAGGTGAAGACAGAAAGGGGATTTGGTCACACTATGGGAAGACAAGAGTCACTGGAACAGACAATATTGCTAGGAAAAGAGGAGGACCCAAGATGAGATGACAGGGCGTTTTGGAGGACATTAATTCATGGGGTCGCCATAAGTTGAAAGTCTTGATGGAACTTCACACAGACACACACACAGACTTCAGACATCAGCCCAGATCCAGATCTGCCCTATCTTCCTTACTGCCTCTCACATGCGTAGGGTTGCCAGCCTCCAGGTGGGGCCTGGGGATCTCCCGCTTTTACAACTGATCTCCAGCTGACAGAGATCAGCTCCCCTGGAGAAAATGGCTGCTTTGAAGGGGGGGACTCTCTGGCATTGTACCACGCTGAGGCCTCTCCCCTCCCCAAGCCCCACCCTCTCCTGGACCCACCCCCAAAGTCTCCAGATATTTTCCAAACCAGACCTGGCAACCCTACACATGCGTGTCTGGAGATCTGTATAGCTTGGCCCCCAGAGGCAGTGTAATCTGTCAGGTTTCAGGGCCTACTCAAGATTTTGCTTCCCGTCCCAAAGGTCCGCTCCTTGCTATGTTCAAGATTCACCTGCCAAACAAAGCAGGGCCTTTCAGTGTCAAATTCCAGGACGCCGCCTTGCAGTCTGCCCCGGCCCAAAACAATGAAGAGCCCTTGACATCGCGGAGGCCAGCAAAAGTATCCTAGGATATACTTTTTGTGGGCCAAAGATCATTTCAAAATGGTTTTATTCATTTTACTTTAACAACAAGATAAACAACAGGATAGGCATGTACATATAGCCTGCAATGGATTATAAACAGAACCTTATAAACAAATCCAATACACACTGCAGAAATAGAAAACCAAATGAAACAATACTTACAGGAGAATACAGACAGTGACATTGCTTCCACGATAACCTGGGATGCCTTCAAGCCATCCTTGAGGGGGACATCTCATATCCAAAACATCATACATAAATAAATGAAAAAATATAGAAAGACAGAATCTTGTAATCACCATAGAGGGCCAGAGATCATTTCGTCAGGCACATGAAGTACACTCCAGTTGAGATTGCAGAAGCTTTTGCCGCAATATGTTTGTCAGCAACAAGAAGAAAATGAGAAGAAAACCCTGCCTTTAGACTGACTAAAAATTTTTTACAATGGTAATTGGGTTTGGGTTTGTTTTTTTAGCAACTTAACCCAGAACTATTCTAATTCAGGCGGGAGACCACCCTCCAGTCATCTTGGCCTGGAAGCATCGATTCCTTTTGATTGTTCTGGGATGTTTCAGTCCCAATACATGACACACACACAGAGATTTCTGTGCTGCTGAACTGTGCTCCCTTCCCCTAGGGTTGCCAGTTCTGGATTGAGCAACTCCTGGACATTTGGGGTGATGCCTGGGGGTGGGCAGGGATGTCGGTGGGGTATCGTGCCACAGAGTCCACCCTCCCAAGCAACCACTTTCTCCTGAGGAATTGAATTCTGTACCCTGGAGATCAGCACAATCAGCAAAGTGGGGCATTCATAGGGTTGTTAGACCCCAGTGGAGGCAGGGGTCCCCCCGCTGCCAGGTCCCACCTCCCTGCCACTGGCTGGCAGAGCGGAACTTACCCTCCCCCCAAAGAAGGAAACCAACCAGTGTGAAGCGATGTGTCTACGTCACTGCCCACGTGACCTGGAAGTGACATCATCACGTCCGGGATGCCAGGGTGGCATTCTGGTATTTGGGCAAAAACTCTATGGTAGAAGCTTGCTTACGTTTTCAGCTTTTGGCCCTCGATAAGTTTTCTAAACTTCCTTTGGAGGTTTGTGCTTAGTTGGTTTAGATTTTTCTCCCTCTTTTTTTGGAGGGCACCTTTAAGACCAACAAAGTTTAATTCTGGGCATAAGCTTTCATCACTGGACTCAAACTTTGTTCAGTTTTGCATCGTTTGCAGAAGACCGGGAGGGAGCGGGAGCTTTCCTAACTTCTTTGGGGAGGCCATTCCACAAGGCGGGAGCCACAACAGAGACAGCAGGTGTATGGGCAGTTGTTGAACATTCCAACCTTATTGCCTTATTTTTGAGTAAAATGTGTTCCTTGTGCCAATTCATTGCTAAGCCAGTGCAAGATAAATAAAAAAACCCTGCATCTTTCTACAGGATGTCATCAGTCGGTTCTGGAGCATTTAAGCTTTTGTTTTTGTTTTGGTTCTTAAGACTGATGGGGGGGGAGCTGGATAGATTAGAATCATTACAAACAACCCAGTAATGCAAAGAATTACATGATTCAGAAGTTTTTACAAAAATATCAGATGGAATTGGCCATGGAAACACTTGCTTTGGAAAAAATACCGCTGCGTGTCTAACGTGTTGTCGTTTCCCCGTTTGCTTCAGTAATGTGCGTTTAAAAGAGAGAGAAAAAATTAAGATGCCAATTAAAAGTTGAGGGCGTTCTAGCCTCCAGACTGGCCGGAGTGTTCTTCTGTTGCGAGCAATTCCGATCAAAGCAATAAATCACACTTGCTTGGCCTCGGCAATCCTTTCAAGATGTTGCATTTTCTTCAGTAGATGTAAGGACCAGATGGCAGGAGAAACATCTGTAGCAAAAGCATTCCGAGTGTCCAAATTTTGCAGGCAGATGATCCCCAGATGGAGGCACATCTGTCCTTTTAAAGACAGAGATTTAGTTCTAGATGGAAGGAAGCTCGAGTTGTTGAAGAAGAGCCCCAACTCTTGTCTTGTTTGTGGAAGTTAAAGGAAAAGCAAATCTTTGGGGGTTGTTTTAATGGGGAGCAGTACTCCAAACTTTCATGGATGGGGTGGGAACTAGACCCATGAGTCTCTGGATTAATTTTGTGGCCAGGATTGCTACAAGTATGACCTCCCTAACCTTGTTGAGCCCGCAGGCACCTTGGGGATTCTGACACAGTGTAGTGGGTGCTGCCACAAAATGGCTGCTGCAGGAGGTGGAGCCAGCCACAAAATGGCTGCTGCGGCTTACCTTCAATCATACAGTGAAGATCTTTGTGCTGTGGTGGCAGCTGCCGCCAAAACAATGTCCTGCATAGCCAATCAAATCTCCTGCCCGGTGGGGGGACTTAGGAGTAGAAAGAGTGGCCCAGGCCACGGTGCCAGTATCACACAGGAAGCGATGTAATCATGCCGATGACATCTGGATGACGCTCCGGTATTTGGACAAAAAGTCTATGGTAGAAACCATTTTTACCATACAGCTTTTGCCCAAATATCAGAGCTGTGTAGCAATGTTGCAGTGCAATGACATCACTTCCTGAGCAACACTGGCAAGGTAGCCTAGGCCTTCCTCTTACTCCTGGTACTCCTGTCCATGTCCCACCAGTTTCCAGGAGGGACCTATCAGCCCTAGCAGCAGGATATAATGCCTCAGAGTCCACCCTCCAAAGCAGCCATTTCCTCCAGGGGAACTGATCTCTGTTGTCTGGAGATCCATTGTAATTCCTGGAGGTTGGCAACCCTAGATGTAGTTATTACGAACAGAGTTCTAAAGGCCCAGTTTTCCTCGGCAAGGGTGTGTGCCCTTTATTACCTGGCAGAGCGCAGCCACAAATGAGATCCTATCAAAAGAATAAACAACCTGCTCAGACCACACTCCATCTTTTAAGACCCACCTTTCAGTTCTAGCCTTGAATCCTGAGCGAGAATCCTTTAGCCCTGGATTGTGCTTATGCTGTCAGCATCCCTGCTGATTTTTCTCACTTTGTTGCCTTTATTACATTTACGCTTGTCCTCCCAGGATCTCAGAGCAGCATCTTTTAGTCATACAACAGATCCTAGCAGCAAGTCTCAACCACATTTCCAATGGATTATATAACCAGAAAGCTACAAATGCTCCTGTGAAGGTGCTTCTGTTTGAGAAAAGCTGTGCATGGTATATGTTATGTGCTATTAAATTGCTTCCAACCTATGGCGACCCTATAAATTAATGACCTCCCGAATGTCCTCTCATTAACAGCCCTGCTCAGGTCTGCAAACTGAGGGCCCTTGTGGCTTCCTTGATTGAGCTGATCCATCTCATCTTGGCTCTTCCTCTTTTCCTGCTGCCTTCAGCTTTTCCTAGCTTTATTATCTTTTCCAGTGGGTTATGTCGCTGCAACATACAGTCACTGCATATAGAGGGGGGTTAATTTTTTTTTTGAAAGAGAGGGTGCCAAAAGGCCACGGGGGAGGGGGATGCTGCCTTGGGAAGTCCTAGCCAGCACTGCCTTGTACCCAAACCAGAAAATCCCTTGCTGCTCTCCTGAGCGTCCTTGAGCATAGGCATAAGTGTCTCTTCAGACCTGACGCATGACATATTTTTTCTTCTGCAGAATGAGGGGAGTAGATTCCTGCCTTCACCAAGCTCTTAATGGATGCTTATCAGCGATTCAAACACTGATTCAGTCTCCTTTTTTTGCCCTTCCCTGCGGGAAGTTTCCCCCTGTGATTCAGGCAGACCATCCGCCAGATTGTCCACCTTCTTATTTCTGAAAGAGCTCTATGATATTTTTTTTAAAAAAGAGGTAGATTCAGTTCCAGTAACACCTTAGAGGCCAGTGAGATTTCCAGGGCAGAAGCTTTCAGGAGTCAAAGCTCCCTTCGTAGAGTCTAAGGGACCTTTGATCCTTGAAAGTTTATACCCTGGAATTTTTGTTGGTCTCCCAGGTGCTACTGGAGTTGAATCTTGGCTCTTCTACTGCAGACAAATGTGGCTACCCTCTAAAACCATCCTCTTAAAAAAAGAGATATATTAATTTTACACATTTTTTATTCTGTTTTTTAAAAAAGGCCAGTCCCAAGAGCAGCCAAAACGTTGTAGAGATGGTGGTATGGCTTGGTGTTCTGGGCAGGTTTGTGATGTACAGACGCCAACCAATGAACATTGTACACTGAAGAATTCTGCTGCAAAGCGGCAGGGCTGGTTTTTCCGAAATGCAGTCCTGGACATCGTTTATCGGCTCACAGTGGTGTGGGTGTACTTCCATAGCAACCAAACAGTTTGGATAATGTACACTTCTGTTTACCTCTAAACACAATATCAGAGTCCCGCCTCTCACCGCATGAGTAGGAGACTCCTCAGCATCGGCAAGTGAGAAAAGATACTTCTGTACATTGATGGCAGAGACTGACCGAGAGAGAGATCTTGGAGTCGTAGTAGATAACTCACTGAAAATGTCGAGACACTGTGCGAGGACGAGCAGCGGCTAGTGGGAAATTGGTCTCAGTCTGGGGCAAGTGATGCTCTTTATTCTTGGTGCTGGGGTGGGGGGACAACAGTGGGAGGGCTTCTAGTGTCCTGGCCCCACAGCTGGACCTCCTGATGGCACCTGGTATTTTTGGCCACTGTGTGACAGAGTATTGGACTAGATGGGCCATTGGCCTGATCCAACACTGGCTGCACTTATGTTCTTATGTTGCAAGCATCTTTTAGATGGCCTGTGTCCCAGATGACCTCGCTGACCTCACAACGGGCAAGTAGCTAACTTCAACTCGAGATTAAGCAATAGCTGTATCTATGATCCGAAGTTACTATTACAAACACCTTTAAAAATCTCCTTAGGTCCAGGTGCTTGCCAGCCCACATTCCCTGTTTTTATCTTCTTTAAATCATTGTTTGTAAAACCTGGGATTTACCTAGTATCCAAAGGCACAGTTTTGCTTTTGGAGATTTCTTTGGTGTAGTGTAGTGGTTAGGATTGCGGACTCTAATCTGGGAGAAACAGGTTTGAGTCCCCACTTCTTTACATGCAGCTGCTGGTGTGACCTTGGATCAGCCATGGCTCTCTCAAAGCTATTCTCTCAAGGGCAGTTTCTGTCAGAGCTCTCTCAGCCCCACCTACCTCACAGGGTGTCTGTTTTGGGGAGGGGAAGGGAAAGGAGATTGTAAGCCACTCTGAGACTCCTTTGGGTAGTGAAGGGCGGGGTATAAATCCAATCTCTTCTTCTTCTTTTTTTTAATGACAGAAGATCGAGTAAGCTGATCGAAGGGCATTTTCTTTCATGTCGGAATAACAATCAAACATAGAGTGCTTCTGCAGAAAATGGAACTTTGTTCCGTTAGGGATAATGTCAGCTTGCATTTTTATGGCGTGTTGTTCCAAACAAGAGAATCATTCTTCCCATCTATCCTGTGCTAATCATAAAAAGGAGGGGGGGGGAGGGGGCTGTCTCACAAAACAAAATCTAAATAATGATGCAAACAAAGCTCGCACGTTGGCCGATTGGTTACGCGTTACAATCTTGCACCAGATGGCTACGTTAGGCATAATGGGTGCGATAATGAGCACTAGAAACAAAAAAGTTCTGATGCAGAAAGCAGCTTTCTCCAGCAACTGTGGTAGTGAACCCCACTCAGACAGAAAAATTATTTCAGCCGAAAAGGACTCAAGTCCAGTAGCACCTTAAGAGACCAACAAGATTTTTTTGGGGTTTGACCTTTGATTCTTGAAAGCTCATACCCCCCAAACCTTGCTGGTCTCTAAGGTCCTTCTGAAGTCAAATCTAGCTGTTCTAGTGCAGATCAGTATGGCTACCCTCTGGAACAAGCTGAAAATATCTTATTCATACTATAAACGGGCTCCTTTCCCCGAAGGACCCTTAAGAACCGTAGTTCTATGTGGGAGGGCTAGAAGTCTCTAATGAGCCTTAAGTAAAAGGTAAAGGTTCCCTTGCTCAAAAGCCAGTCGAATCCAACTCTAGGGTTGCGGGGCTCATCTCCGTTTTAAAGCCGAAGAGCCAGCGCTGTCCGAAGACTTTTCCGTGGTCATGTGGCCGGCATGACTAAACACCAAGGCGCACGGAACGCTGTTACCTTCCCACCAAAGTGGTACCTATTTATATATTTGCAATTTTTTGCTTTCAAACTGCTAGGTTGGCAGGAGCTGGAACTAGAGATGGGAGCTCACTCCATCATGTGGCACTCTTAGGTCTTGAACTGCAGTTCAGTGTTTTAACCACTTGAGCCACCGCAGCTCCTCTAATGAGCCTTAGAGAATATTAATTCCCATGATTCTTCAAGGGAAGTTATGACAGTTAAAGTGATATAATGTGTCCTGGATCCTGGCTCAGCCGAGGCTGACTATTCCTCAGATGAGGGAGAGGCACGGAGCAACCCAGCCTCCTCCAGAGTCATCCCAGAAGAAGAGCCTTTACCAGCACCTGAGGGAGAAGAGGCCCCAGCATCTGCACAGGAGGGGCAGAAGGCAAAGAGCCTGAGGTGCAGTTGGAGGGAGAGCCTGCCCAGCACCCCCAGTTGGAGACACCTTGAGGCCAGAGTCCCCACCTCACTCACCTGAATGTCCCAGACGCAGGGCATGCCAGTGTCTGGATGTGCAGGAGAGAAGGAGGAGTGCCAGACTTCAGCTGTTGCAAACGCAACATGAGGGGCTGTGAGGCTTTGCAGGTTGCTTCCCAGGGAAGGGAGGATCCAGTTATAAGCAGCCACGCTCACCTGCCTTGGTGCAGATGCAACCGTGCAATCTGGGACCTTGTTCTGGCTGCCAGCCTCTGCTCATCGCTCCTGAGAACTCTGATTGATCTCCCGGCATTCTGACCCCTGGCACTGTTTCTTGGCTTGGTTTGGACTTTGTATCTAGCTTAAGTATATTATGTTCATGCCACAGCATGCCAGTATTAATTTGTACTATAAACATGGTTTTCAACTAACGTTGGTGTTAGAAAAGGTGGGTATGTGTGCATTCGCACAGTGCTCTGTTTGCTGATTTGAACTGTGCCACTTGGACTGAGCATGTTGTTACCCAAAGAGATGGTCTAATTAGTTGGGGGAATTAGCTTTAAAGAGACGGATCAAGGGGGGCGGGTAACTGGGATTCTCCACCTATGTATACGGGGATTTTCGCTTAAGAGAACTCTCAAAATAAACCAGGCAAATGTTCAATTAGAAAGGTTTTTATTAAGGAAAAGAGAAAAAAGAAAAGAAAATACACACAATAAACACACACACAAGAGCCATGAAAAACACAGGGAGGAGAGGGGGAAAGTGATTTCAACAAAAGGGCGTTAATTAAAGTTCTTGGAGAGGTCCATGGAAACAGCAAAATGACCAGCATTTTGAGAGAGACAAGAGCCCACCAAAGTGGGTGTGTATATGGAGGATCGAAGGCGTGCACACACACACACTGCTGGGAAGTAGAGTGCTACTGATACAGGGCAAAACATGCCTTCTGGCGGGTATGACACGTTTGCCAGAAAAACAATCACTTAATGGGTTTTTCTGAGGTAGACAATGATGTGTGAGAGGTTTGATGACCCTACAAGTACCTGGCAGGAAGGGCTAATGGTTTAGGTTAAGCATTGCTTAATTAAAATAAATGGGTGCAGGGAAGTGAGTCTGGGTGTTGGTGAGATTAGTCCAAGGGTGAGTCGATAGCTTTTTTGGCGTACCCATTGTCCTAAATTATGCATCTCTCTGGTGCACGGAGGGGGCCGTAGACAGCCGCTTTTACTCACACTTCTAAAGTACATGTCCAGGCTTGTTCCTGACTGGCATCCATTTTGTGTCACTTTGGGCCAGGCAGAGTCTTGCACTATGATTTTTAAGATGATATTTTAAGAAGAGCGCTTATGGTCATTCTAGCGATAAACTGCCCCTCAGCGAGGGGAGAGGTCTAACTGCTAACAATGTTTGCCTCCTTGGAACAGCAGTCATCCTTGTTAATCAGTTCCTTACAAACCAAAAAACCCGTAGGAGGCCAGTAACAGTTATTGGAGGTAAGTCAAACAGAGCAGAAAAGTCTTCGCCCACTGGCAGGCGACAAAAATGGAGGCAGACAAACAAGTCTCCCTGTGAAGGGAGTTCCAAAGTTGTGGTGTCACAACCAAGAAGGCCCTTGTTCGGGTTGCCACTTGTCTAGCCTCAGATGGTAGGGGCACTGAAAGCAGGGCTTCTGAGGATGACTGAAATTGATGGGTAGGTTTATATGGGAGAAGGACCACATAGGACCCCCAGCTTCCAGGTGGGGCCTGGAGATCTCCTGGAATTACACCTGATCTCCAGACTACAGTTCCTCTGGAGAAAATGGCTCCCTTAGAGGGCAGACTGTATGGCATTATACTCTGGTGAGGTGCCTCTGCTTCCCAAACGCTGCCCTCCCTAGGCTCCACCACCAAATCTCCAGGAATTTCCCAGCTTAGAGCTGGCAACCCTAGGTATGGTCCCTACGGCCCACTTACAGATATCCTACTTAATGGGGCAAATTGGCACAGTGGGAACGTCTGATCCTGGCCCTACAAATATAGAGTCCAACTCAGAACGGATGTGGGGGATTTTATCTACAAAGAGCTTAGCGAAATTACCACACCAGGCTGCAGGTTGGGACCCAATAGGCCCCTAACTACCTGGAAGAAGTCCAGTGGTGGCAAATGAAGTGGGGGCCGAGAAATATTGTTTCTTTGTCACCATCACCACCACAGAGTAGGATTTAAAATGAGCTCTAGCCTGTACCGTGTCAGATTCATCCCACGTCTTTTTCCACTGTTGCCTTAGCTGTTCTCCCTTATCTTTTTATTGTCCACAGCCAGGCCCGTAGCCAGGATTTTTTAAGTCAGGGGGCATTTAAGTTTCTTAGGAGGCATGAGCTAATTGAATTAAAATAATATCTGGCTCCTTCCCTGCACCTGCTGCTGCTTGGGGACCCTGGGCTGGATGGGAAGTCGTGGGGCCTTGCTAGTAAGTCAGAGGGCCTAGCCCCAAGATGCCCCATTGTAGCTACGGGCTTGTCCACAGCCTCTCAGTAAACCAAGGCCCAGTCTGCATCTAGCATTCGCTCCATTGTTTTACCAAACCTACCCTGGAACAGAAAAAGGTGCAGCTCAAAACCACATTCAGATACCCCAGGCCAACGCTTTACTGACTGCAGAGTCACCCCTGAATGACCGTAAAACAGCCATAAATCTATGCAGACAGTACCATAAAGTCAAGAGATCAAGGGAAGCGAAACCAGCATGCAGTGTGGAGGCTACCATAAAATCCAACAAAGGAAGTGAAAGTGGCCTGCAATGTAGAGGGGAATTTCTGTTCCAATGTGGATTTGGTAAAACAGCGGAGCAAAGGCTAGATGTAGAATGGGCCCACATTGCTGCCCAGGCTCTCGGACTTGCCCAAGTCATTCCAAAGGTCAAGCCATGGCACCAACAAGGGCACTGACCACATCAGCTGGAAAATCCCCCAATGCCATCTGAAAACCAGTCAGATCCATCGTTCTCTGGGGTGGATCATCTTCATTGATTCCTCACTACTACAGAGTCTTGGTATCCCTGCAATTTAGGGTTGCCAGCTCTGGTTTGGGAAATACCTGGAGATTTTTTGGGGTGGAGCCTGAGGAGGATGGGGCTTGGGGAGGGGAGGGACTTCAGTTTCAAAGTGGACATTTCCCCCAGGTGGATTGATCTCTGTCACCTGGAGATCAGTTGTAATCCCAGAAGATCTCCAGTCACTACCTGGAAGTTAACAAACAAAAACGGAAATACAGCAAAGGCAGTTATACAAACAAATAAGCAGAATAATCTGTCGCGCTGTACAAATCGCACTAGAGACTACTGTCTTCTTAGACAGTTCTACTAACAACCAACATTAATACACATAACAAATAGTTTTGCCACCATGCATTGGGTGCACCAGCTGAATACTGGCCTAATAGTCCTTGAAAGTACAAATCTCTCTTGCAGAATACTGTCTTCTTAGACAGTTCTACTAACAACCAACATTAATACACATAACAAATAGTTTTGCCACCATGCATTGAGTGCACCAGCTGAATAGTGGCCTAATAGCCCTTGAAAGTACAAATCTTTCTGCAGAATAATGCAGTCACTGGCTCACAGTGCAGAGAAGGGTTTCCAGAAGAAAGCATACAATAGACGGTATGAGCTCAGGACTAGCTGTAGCGTGAACCAAAGGAGCGGTGACGGCATGCCTAGGTTGCTTTGCTGTTTCTTAGGGCTTCATTGGACCACTTTTCTTTAGTGATGGAGCTCAACCCAGCTCTGGCAAGATTCAAAATGACACAGAGTCTACAAGTATGTTCCAAGTAGCTAGGAATCAGGCTCCTAGGGGTCTAAACCCCAGCAAGTAGTGATCTGGCCATGACAAGGGTACTGCCTTCAATCCCCCCACCTTAGCCTCTTTCTGTGTTAGATTCAACCTTTAAAATCTGTCTTCAGCCCATGATTTGGGGGGGGGAATCCAGTCATCCTGGTGAGTCTGACATTTGTTAAGTGTAACCCAGAATACTTAAAAAAAAAAATCATCCCGCTTATTTCTCCTTCAACTTGTAGCATCTTTATCTGTCTGAAGGCATAACTCTTACTCCACCACAACAGGTTGTTCCGTATGCTTTTATATTTTTTTGCATTTTTAAAAGGAGACTAGAATGTTGGACGTGGGTGGTACACAACTTTCTTAAACATTTTGTGTGTGTTCAGGAATGATGCATTATTTCAGTAAAAAATGACTCACTGTGTTTGAAATGAAATATACATATTGCATGATTCATGCCGCTGGCTGCAGCCCTTTCAAAGACATTTTCCACAGTAATGGAAATTAGCTCTGAAAACCCCATTATACAATATACATGCACATGCTGTAAATTAATCCATTGATTTCTCGCACCACTGAAAATATTCTGTCCTCCCCCCCCCAAAAAAAAGTACATGCCATTACAATTAGGAATGGGGGATCTGGCCAAATGTGCATGCAAATACTAGCAAAAATTAAACCCCAAATATCCATCCACTTACAGAAATTGTGCTCAACTTATGTTGGGGGTCAATACCCAGAGACCTCTAACTTCCTGGTGCTAACATCTGTCCCTGCTTACAGTTGCCAATCTAGACCCAAAAGAGACTTGGAAAAGTGTTTTTGTGCAATAACAGAATTTGCTTGGAGCTTAAGAATGGAAATGTGTACTGAAACGTGTACTGGCCCATCACTTCTCACTTGTCAATCATGTCCTTTTATGCCTAGGAAAACTAACGGTTGACCAAGGGTATCTGAACATGAGCACAGCCCTGCTGGATCAGATCAGTGGTCCATCTAGTCCAGAGATGTCAAACTCATTTGTTATGAGGGCTGGATCTGACATAAATGTCACTTTGTCTGCCGGGCCATGCCATGCCATAAAATGTAATGCCAGGTACTGGAGATATAAACTGAGGTTTAGTGTTACAGGACAGAGAGATAAAGTTCACTTCTTTCTTCCCAGGCATAATGTTATAAACCTATATCATGTCTTCCCTTAGTTGCTTCCCCCCCAACTGAAAAGTCCATGATTCTTTAGCCCAGGGGTGTCAAACATTCGGCCCGGGGGCCGGATGAGACCCCCAGAAGGCTCCCATCAGGCCCACAGTGGAACTGGCCGTCTCCTGCTTCCATTTCTGCTGCTGCTGCTGCATCATAGCTTGCTTCGCCAGCCGTTTCATGTTCTAACCTGGGTCCTAGACTCAGAATTCTGAACATGAGATTTTTGTGGTGAATGTCAATAAATCAAAAGTAGGTTTGCAGCTTACAGAGCTAATGTTTTAAGCATCTTTGTGTTCATATCGGAGTTTATATCTCCGCTACCTGGCATTACATTTTAAGACACACGTGGCCCAGCCCAACCAGGTCTCATTAATGTCAGATCCAGCCCTCATAACAAATGAGTTCAACACCCCTGCTTTAGCCTTTCCTCGTAGGAAAGGTGTTTCAACCTCTTCATCGTCTTGGTTGCCCTCTTCTGTCCTTTTCCCAACCTTGCAATATCTTTTTACAGATATAGCAATCAAAACGGTACATCCTTATTCTAATTCTGAGACTTTTTTTTTCTGTGCGGATACCTATTCCCTCCAACAGGGGCCTCACTCTCCCCCAACAGCTTTTCCTGCATAGTCAGTAGACTTCCTGGGTTTGTAGAAAAATCTGAAAAGTGAGAAAATCCCTGCAGGGACGGTTGAATTACCCCCAAAACCTTTTGAAATGGCCTCTGCAGGGACCTGACTCCAGGCAGCAACGGTGAAAGATTAGAACGTTGTGGGGAGGGGGGAGAGGCTTCTGACTGGCTCTGTCAGTCAAAGGGTGGGGGGAGGGGCCCTTTCTTTCCAGGCCTCTTTCGGCCTTGGAGGGAGGGAGGGAGGGAGCCTTGGGGCCAGGCTGGGGGATTCCTAGAGGTTTTGGGGTGGAGTGCAAGGAGGGCAGGATTTGGGGAAGGGAGGGGCCTCAGCTGGGTATCATGCCACAGAATCCACCCTCCAAAGCAGCCATTTTCTCCAGGGAGACAGATCTCCGTTGTTCACAGATCTCTGGACTTCACTCTCCAGCAGGCCCCACTTGGAGGTTGCCAACCCTAGGCCTGGCAGCAGTCTAGGGTTGCCAGGTCCCCCCACGGGCACTGGCAGGGGATGGGGGTAGTGGGGTTGCCAGCTCCAGGTCTGGAAACTCCTGGAGATCTGGGGATGGAGCCTGGGGAGGACAGGGACCTCAGTGGGGTACAATGCCCTAGAGTCCACCCTCCAAAGCATCCATTTTCTCCAGGGGAAGTTATCTCAGTAGTCTGGAGCTGAGCAGTAATTCCAGGGGATCCCCAGATCCCACCTGGAGGCTGGCATCCCTAGGCAGCACCCTCTGGGTGACTTGATACCACCTAATTTGCATGACTCAACTTGGCCTGGCTGCTTGCTGCTGTTCAGCAGCCACTCTATGAAAGCCAGCAGTGGTGCAGCAGTTAGAGCCTCAGAGTAGGGTCTGCAAGACCCAGGTTCAGATCCCCATATTGCGGTGGAAGCTGACTGGGTGATTTTGGACCAGTCACATACTTTCAGCCTAACCAACCTCACAGGGTTGTTGTGCATATAAAAAGGAGGTGAGAATAATGTAAACTGCTTTGGTCCCCACTGTGGAGAAAGACTATAATTTTCATTGGTAGAAGCTGTGGGGGAGGGGGTGGAGATGAAAAGCTGAAGACAGATAAAGGCAGATAAAGGTTAAGTTGGCTGTTGGGTGGGAAGGAAAAAGGGTTGCCAACTCTGGATTGGGAAATTCCTGGACATTTAAGGGGTGGATCCTGGGGATGGTGGGGTTTGAGGAGGGGAGGAACTTCATTCAGACCAGTATAATGCCATAGACTCCACCCTCCAAACCAGCCATTTCCTCCATGAGAACTACCATTGCCAGCCTCTGGGTGAGGGCTGGAGATCACCCAGCATTACAACTGTTGTCCGTGTTACAGAGATCAGTTCCCCTGGATAAAATGGCTGCTTTGGAGGGTTGAGTCTATGGCTCCACCCCCAGAAGGGAGAAGGAGTGTGAGACAGGTAAGGGTAGAGGGGAGGAAGCAAAGGTGTGAGGCTTGGGATGACCATCCTGCAAGTTTCTTGCGGGTCTCCACTTGTAATATTCCTAATGAGGCTGCACCATATAGGTTTATATACATAGATCTGTATGTATATACAGAATGCCATCATTTGTTGCAGAGCTTTATTTAACAATTTCCGTTCCCCCAAGTTACATTCTTTAAAACCTGTGTTATTATAATTGGCGGTGATGGTAGTGGAAAGTGCCATTAAGTCACACCTGACTCACAGTGACCCCATAGAGTTTGTCAAAGCAAGAGATGTTCAGAGGTGGTTTGCCATTGCCTGCCTCCGTGTTATGACCCTGGTATTCCTTGGAGGTCTTCCAACCAAGGCTGACCCTGCTTAGCTTTCGAGATCTGATAAGACTGGGCTATCCTGGGCTATCCAGGTCAGATTATATTATTAGCAGTATACATGTATTAGCAGATATATTTATTTAGTTAAAAATACACTCGGTGATTTACAAAATGGAAACTATGTAAAATACAGTTTTAAAAGACCAAACTACAAGCGGCATAATCGGGAATCATTAAGTAACAATCTATTAACCACCCAGGGAAGGCGTTTTGGGATAAAAATGCTCTCGCCTATTAGTGGAAGCCATGTAGAAATGTTGCCAAGTAGACCGCCCTGCACGGAGAATTGAAGAGGGTAGGGACTCAGGGAAAAAAGCCTTGATTAAATGTTCCACTTACGCTTGGAATTAAATGCAACATATATCTCCAGCAGCAAATGCATTATTTAAGACTACAGCTAAGAAATATTCAATTCATTTGAAACACAATTTTATACACAGGGAATCTGTGATTTTTGTTCCTCCCATTCCACCACCCTCAGCTGTCCAAATAATCAGTTCCCTAAAACGACTCCACCCTTTCTCTCTTCCTGTCTTTTAGACCTGAAACTCACACTGAGAACATCTAGGTGATGTTTCACTCTCTCTGCCTTCAAATCCCCCATTTGATCCCCATCTCCTCTGGGAATCCCTTAACTGCTTAATTCTAATTTCGTAGTGAAAATAAAGCTACAAACTGAGCCATAATTACTTGGTCATGTCAAATTGAATATGGTGGTGCTTATGTCCAAGTAAACAACCATAGACTTATGATGTACACCTAAACAATGTAACTTGCTTATACCTCTGTCCCAAAAGACCTGTCATTTTTTGCTCTGTAAATCACCAAGCATGTTCCTTCTGCTCTATAATAATACTGATTGCTAAGTGTCTTGTCAAGACATTAGGCATGACAAGGAAGGTGACTAGCACAAGAGGCTTCACTCATTTTAGCAAAGTGGGCACAAAACAGCTTTCCAGTAGATGGTGCTTTTTTGACTCCACCTTTAGTTACAAGTCAGGCATCTATGCCAAAGAATTTGTGAGAGGTAAGCAAGCAGTTAGGTTTTTTTTCCTTTCCAGGTTGTAAACTTCATCTGGGAAAAAAAAATCCATCAACCAGCTTTGCAAGAGCCTTTGAATGTAAACTGGGGGCCAAACTAGTCAAGATGGAAAAACAGGAAGCCTCGCTCATTGGCATTAGCATAAGACTCAGGGTCATGCTAGACTTGACTGCTGGAGACCTGTGTATCAGCAATGGACTGCTGCAGGGGTCTTTTTGTAGAAAAACAGCTGCAGGAGCTCATTAGCATATGGTATGCTAATGAGCTATTAGCATATGCCATGCTCCCTGACATCACCAGAAGTGATGTCAGAAGGGGAAGCAAAAGGGGGGGAGGCATCTTCAAAAGCCTCCCCTTCCCTTCCCTAGCTGGCCTGGGTGGGGGAGCTAAGAGAGAAGGGGTTTAAAGTTTAAACTCCTTCTCACTAGAGTTGGGCCACAGAAGGAGGAAAGAGGGAAGGAAAGAGAGAGAGTAGAGAGAAGGAAAGAGGGAAAGAAAGAGAAGGAAAGGGGAGGGAAAGAAAGAGAGGGAAGAAGGAGGGAAACAGGGAAAGGAGGAAAAAGAGAAGAGAAGAAGGTGGGAAAGAAAGAAAGAGAGAAGAGAAGAAGGAGGGAAAGAGGAAAAGGAGAGAAGGAAAGGAGGGAATGAAAGAAATTTGGCTGCAATTTGGCCTCATTATATCCTATGGCCCATTGAAGTCAATGGTGAAAACATAGGGTATATTCTGGGGGCTGGAGGGGAGGGGGTTTGAGGGAGAGGCTCCAAACTTACAGGGTAGCTGATGGAGCCTCACCCCAAGATACCCACCAAGTTTCAAGAACATTGGATTAGGGGGTCCAATTCTATGGGCCCCCAAACAGGTTGCCCTCATTCCCTCCATTGTTCTCTATGGTGGGAAAAAAGGAACTTGAAACTTGGTGGGTATCTTGGGGAGAGGCTCCATCAGCTACCCTGTGAGTTTGGAGCCTCTCCTCAAACCCCTCCCCTTCAGCCCCCAGAATATACCCTATGTTTTCACCATTGACTTCAATAGCCCATAGGATATAATGGAGCTGAAATTGACATTCGGCTGCCTGAAAGACTCCCGGGGACGCTGGCTGGGGGCGGGGCTTGGCTCCTGAGGTGCTGGAATTCCTCTCCGGTGCCCCCCCCAAAAAGACCCCTGGACTGCTGCCAAGTTGCTATACAGTTAGGGTTGCCAGAGCTGGGTTGGGAAATAAGTGGAGATTTTTGGGGTGGAGCCTGAGGAGGGCGGGGTTAGGGGAGGGGAGGGACTTCAGTGGGGTATAATGCCATAGAGTCTGCAGTCCAAAGAGGCCATTTTCTCCAGGTGAACTGATCTCTGTTGCCTGGAGAGCACTTGTAATAGCAGGAGATCTCCAGCCACCATGTGGAGGTTCACAACCCTATATACAGTGTGTGTGTGTTTTGAGTGAGAGGGACTTAGTGTATCACAGCTGGACAGAAGCAGGTTTTTGAACACTTGCTCTGTGTGTTCTTTCCTCGCTGAAGCTGTTGCCATGCATTTCAGTAGGAGCGGTGCAAGAGAATGTCCCAGAGGACTGTGCTCAGAAACAAGTATTAATTGGAAATATTCTCATGATAGAAAAATCTACCCCCCACCCCAAAAGTGGGTCAGGGTAAGTTGTCTTAGACTTGTTAATGCTTGTTCTTCTTTCAGATTATTCCAGTGGTTATAAGGCCATTTAGGCTTTATGCATTTGGTAGTGAAATTTGTCACTTTGGGAATAAATGTGTTCATTAAATTAAATATCTGTGGGCAAGTGTTTTTTGGTCATCAAAGAATGTGATACTCTGAGCTCCAGGCATTAATACATATGTGCTGCAGATGACTCACCTAATCGCATCATTTGAAACTGGAAAGCGATGCTAAGCTGATTTTTACTGTAGCAAGATATGCTTATCTGAGATGAGGTTTATCCACATTACATAATTTGTACTCTCATATTCAGTGAAAGGGTAGATATTGCCAGTGATAATATGGCCCTGTATGTTAACTGAGTGTACCTTTACAATCTGATGAATTATACATAAGGATAATATGTCTAATTCCCATGGCTACCCCCCTGTAGGGTCAAGTGGGGGTCACAGGGCAGGATATATGTTTCTGTGGTTTTAGGGTGATCTCCAGATTTCAGGGGGAAAAATAGTGGTAGTGGTGGTGGTGGTATACCAGACAGGTGGGTGTTTGTCAGGTGTAGGAGCAGGGCCAGGGTACTTTAATCCATCAGGGAGGCTGCCCCAGCAGGATCACCTATGACCATCAACAAGTCCCAAGACTTACAGTCCACCTTCCAAAGCAGCCATTTTCTCCAAGCGAACTGAGATCTCCTGCCATTACCGGGAGGTTGGCAACCCTACGTCACCTCCAGCTCAAGGTGATCCTGTGAATCAATGTCCTCCAAAACATCCTATCATCAACAGCCTTGCTCAGGTGATATATATTGTCATACAAGGCCCCTATGCATTTCGCCGTACGTCGGGGGATCTATAAAAATGTAATTTTTCATTGAATACAAGTAGTAGAAAGACCCCACAGTAAAAATTATTACAGATTATTAGAAATAATCTTAATTAAAAAGATAGGATCAAAATTAAGCTTTTAAAAAGGCACATATTAATTTAGGGTTGTGAGGCCCCTCCTGGCTGCTGGCGGGGGATGGGAGGGGCCAGATTGCCAGATCCAGGCTGGGAAACTCCTGGAGATTTGGGCATGGCTCCTGGGGATGATAGGGACATCTGTGGGGTATAATGCCACAGAGTCCACCCTCCAAAGCAGCCATTTTCTCCAAGGGAACGGATCGTTGCAGCCAGGAGATGATCTGTAATTGTCCCCAGGTCCCACCTGGATGCTGGCATCCCTATAATACACCCCCCTAAATATGAACATGTAAAATAAAGGGGGAAAGACCTGCATGGATGGGAGAGGAGTGCATGACTGGGAGAGCTTAGGAAAGGAAAGTAAGTTTATGAACTGGGAAGTATGCAATGGGAAAGACTGGGGAGGGGAGAGGAAAGTGTGCAATTGCGAGAGCTGGGGAAGGGGCAGTGTAATGATTTCAAGTTAAATGTGTGTGTTTCCTTAAATCACTGGTTCCCAGAGTGGGCAATACCACCCCCTGGGGGGCACTGGAATAATCCAGGTGGGCGGTAGGAGCCTTGGGTGCAATTGGGGGCGTTGAATAAAAATAAGGGGGCAGTGGAAGCATAAAGAAAGAAGAGCCCAGAACCTATCTAAAGCAGCCTTTTCCTGCCTTATCTTGGTCTTCCCTGGGATCAGGGAGGGAGGGAGGTGGAGGTGGAGGGGGGTCCCCACAGCCAATCACAGCCATGCATTTGCAAATTGCAAATGCACGTGTACCCTTGTAAGACTGGTGTTGCTGTTGGGCTCTGGCTTCAGGCCAACAAGATCTTTCTTTACTTACAGCACCTTACTTTACTATGTGCAAAGCTGTCACTGCATCTTTTTGTCCACTTCTTGAAGGTAGATTTCCAGGGGGGCGCTGGGTAATTTCCCCCCGAAAATGGGACGGTAGGCCAAATAAGTTTGGGAACTTCTGCTTTAAATGGTTGGTAAGTGTCAGAAGAACAAGGGGGTAAAGAGGGAGATGAGTGAGTGAGGTGATTGGTTGGTGACTGAGAGTGTGTGGGTGGAGCTAGGAGGGCTGTGTGTGTGGAGAGAAAAAAGGCAGAAAGAAGGCAGGGTGTTAAATCTGAAGTCAGCAGTCAGCAGCGGTCAGTTGTGGTCAATCTACACAGAGTCTGAGAAGTAGTCATCTAACTAGAATCCTCTAGAAGTGCTGTGAAAGGCATTAAGATTCTAAAGGCGGAAGAAAATATACTTAAGGGGGCATATTAGGAAAAATCTAATATAGTCCGAGTATTTTAAGAGTCTGAGGGGGAAAGCTGAGAAAAACGGAAAGATTCTACTGAGCAACTTAATGAGACGTCTTGTAGCCAATACACTTCTTTTACCAATAAAGTTTTATCTTGTTTATTGCTAACCCCGAGTCTTTATCCTCAGAACCACATAGTCGAGCGAAGGAGCCTTAGAGCTTGGGCACAGCTCTAGGTTAAATTAAAGACTGGAATTAAATTCCTGGTGGCAGTGATGGATATTTTTTTTTTTTGTAAAAACCTCTCCTAAAAAGGAGAGAATATTATTGCTTTTTTTTTTTTTGTAGAAAAGAGGTAGTGTATATAGATGGATTAAGAAAAGATTTTGAGTGAATTTTCTGTTAAGATGTTAGTTTTAGTTAGTACAAATAAAGTTTTTGGCATCCGCCGTGGTTGGAAGATCTTCTTTTCATCCTACCGAAAGTCCAAAATAAATCTGTTAGTTAAATTAGTAAAGTCCTTTGGGGTTAGTTGTTGATCAGCTCCCTTCTGCCGCCTCACGAACAGCTGCTACATCTTGGGGTGTCTTCTTTTTAAGTCTCTCAGATTATATGATGGGCCCTTTTTTGCTTTCTCGTCTCCCGCTCCTGCACCTCCCTCCTCCGGGCCGCTGTCCTCTTCGCTGCTTAGCACTGTCCAGTTGGCGAGTTCTGCATCTTCCTCTGAACTGGCGTGTCTCTTCAGAAATTCCTGAACTTTGAAAACGGAGTCAATCTTCTCTCTCTTAAATTTGAACACCAGTCCCTCGGGAAAGCACCATTTGTAAATGGTTTGATGTCTTTGTAAAAACATGGTCAATCCTTTATATGCTTTCCTTTTCATACGAATTTCATATGGAACATCCTTTAAAGTTCTGACAGTCTGCTCTCCAATCTTCAAGGGCACCGCTGAAACTGCACGCAGAATTTGATCTCTAGTACGCTGCTTAGTAAACTTGACAACCACTTCTGCTGGCAAATTATTTTTCTTTGTAAAGCTGGAATAGGCTCTATAGGCCACATCCATCTCATCCTTTAATTCTTGCGCTTCTCTGCTAGTTGGTGGAGCCAAGGCATTCGCCAGTATAGCTCTGAGATCTTCTTTCTCTTCTTCCTTTATGCCCTGAAAGCGGAGAGTCAGATTTGATTTTTCCATCTGAACCATTAAAATTATTTTTTCTTGCGTATCTTGATGTTTTTCTAATTTGTTGACCCTTTTCTTAATTTTCTTGGTGTCTTCCGTCGAGACCAGACACTTCTCTGCGATCTCCTCCATCTTCTTTGCTGTTTCTGTTAGTTGTTTTTGTTGACTGTTGAGAACACCTTCCATGTTGCAAAGGGTTTCGCTGATTTTCTGCATTTGATCCAGCAGAGGGCGCAGTGGCTCGCTTTTCTGTTGATTGACAGCTGGCTCTAGGGGGAGGCTGCCAGGACCGGAAGTCCCTCCCCCTTCTTTACCAGCTTCTCTGGGACCTTTTTCTGCCCCGACATTTTTTATTGTTTACTTTAACAAAGTTCGTGCTGCGACACCCAGGAGACAAGCTGGCTTCTTAATCTTCAGTAAAGCCCCAAAGGTACTTTTACCAAACCGCTTTTTGCTTCGCCCCCCCCTTCACTCTTCCTTTAACAGTCCCGTTTTTTAAAGGGGGTGGGGATTCCTCCCTCCTCCCATGCGCTTATACGTTTACAGTGGGGAGCGCCTTTATACCGCTTCAAAACAGATCTCCAACTCACGATTTGCTGCCAGTTCTTCTTTTATTAATTCATTCCGCTACTTCTTCACTCCTGGAAGTCGGTGGCATTGCTACTTCCCATACGGGCACAACGCAGCGGGGCCGACTGGGGTGGGGAGAAAGCCTCAATTTCCTGGCTATCTGCCGCCAAAGAGGCTACTCCCCAAGCGCCCCGGTTCGGAGCCTTTGCCTAAGGCTCACTAGGGTCTTTCACATGAGCGAAGACCCCCCAACCGCGTGTGGGCTAACCATCTCCGGGAGCGTCCCGAGAGGTGGCCGCCATTCGCTCCGCCGAAACCGAAACCACGGCGGATGCCAAAAACTTTATTTGTACTAACTAAAACTAACATCTTAACAGAAAATTCACTCAAAATCTTTTCTTAATCCATCTATATACCCTACCTCTTTTCTACAAAAAAAAAAAAGCAATAAAATTATCTCCTTCAGTGATGGATATTTTGAGTGACAGAAAGCAATACAAAATAAGAGAGAGGTACCGTCGCAGGCAGTACAAGAGAGGAGGAAGTGCAGGCAAGGACTTCTGATGTGGCTTAGATAACCTCCATTCAAAAAAAACAACAACATTGCATCATTCTCCACTCCCTAATAGAACTCGATTGCTGTGGAAAGAAGAGTCACAGAGAGTTGGAAGGGTCCACACAGACCATCTAGTCCAACCCCCTGGTGCTCAATGCAGGATCAGCCTAGAGCATCCCAGACAAGTGTTTGTCCAGCTGCTGCTTAAAGACTGCCAGGGAGGGGGAGCTCACCACCTCCCTTGGCAGCTGATTCCACTGCTGCACGACTGTCAAAAAGTTTTTCCTAAGATCCAGCCTTGATTTTCCACCCTTGATTTAAACCCATTCTTGCGAGTCCTATTATCCTCTGCTGCCAACTGGAACAGCTCCTTGCCCTCCTCGAAGGGACAGCCCTTCAAATACTTAAGGAGAGCAATCATGTCCCCCTCAGCCTTCTCTTCTCCAGGCTAAACATTCCCAAGCTCCAGGCCCCCCATCACCCTCGTCGCTCTCCTCTGCACACACTCCATTCTGTCCACATCCTTTCTGACGTGAGGCCTCCAGAACTGCACACAATACTTCAGATGTGGCCTGAACAATGCACTGTACAGCAGGGCTATGATAGGTGAATTCTCAAGTCAGCACCTGCTTTATATATATTTGCATCACCTTGCTTCATGTCCAATGTATAGTCTATTCATCTCATTCTGTATTCTTATATGTGTCCTTTTTTGAGCTTAATTTTGATCCTGTCTTTTTGAGATGGATTTTAACAGCCAGTAATAATTTTTACAGTGGGGTCTGTCTACTATTTGCATTCAAGGTAAAATTATATTTTTATAGATCCCCCCGACTAAGCTTATACAGCAAAAAGCGTAGGGACTTTGTATGACATGAAAGCCGTCATCTGTCACCTGGCATATTTTTTCCCTTTTTGGTTTGCTGGCACATTGCTTGGTGTAGCCCAATTTTTCTTTCCCGTTTGGGCCAACATGGCAGCAATGGTTTCCCCCGCCCCCACAAGTCCTCAGGGTCCCACCACTTGATTTGTTCTGTTTCTCAGATCTACTGCACAACAGGGCAAAATAAAAATGATGTTTGTAGTGCAGTAAAAGCAAAGCAGCTCTGTTCATGCCAGAAGGAGGTATCAGCCTTGGGCGTCACCCATGTAAAATTCTAAAACAGGACGGCCTGATTTCTGCCCTGAAGCAGACGAAATGAAACTGTGGTTTTATGCTTTGTTTTCCATACTATCCTAAACCCAGATGAGTTTGCCTTACTACGTAACTTAAAACAATTTCAAAGGTAGTGTAACTGATACCAGCCAATAACAGATCCCTGGCTCTGGGACAAAATGGAAACTGACAAATAATCGCTTCTTTATATGTGAAGAGTCAGACTCGACTGTGCAACTGAACAACAACAAATACGGTATATAAAATTGCTGCATCTATAGCCCAACAAACTCAGTGAGAGAGAAAGGATGTGTTCTATAAGTGGTGAAAGGAATAAACTGGGGGACTAAAATTTGTAAGCAATAACGAGAAAATGACTGGAGACATTGGACGTTAAAGCCCCGAAGGAAAATTAAACAGAGTTGATACTGATAAATGAAGGAGGCAATTCTTTTTGAGACCATGTATCCTCAGAGGTTAAGACGCTGAGCTGCAGACTGGAAGGTCTGTAGTTCGGCAGTTCGAGACCCGAGTGCCACGTAATGGAGTGAGCTCCTGTCTCTGGCCCCAGCTCCTGCCAACCTAGCAGTTCGAAAGCAAGAAATTGCAAGTAGATAAATAGGTGGGAAGGTAACAGCATTCCATGCACCTCGGAGTTTAGTCATGCTGGCCACATGACCACAGAAACGTCTTTGGACAGCGCTGGCTCTTTGGCTTGGAAACGGAGATGAGCACCGCCCCCTAGAGTTGGATTCAACTGGCTTTCAAGCAAAGGAAACCTTTACTTTTACCTATCCTGAATGTGCAGGATCAAAGGGAAAATATGTGCTTAATCATTAAGAGCAGTGAGACTCCAAAGTTATTTTTACAGTTTTTGAGATTTATAAATATTCTAGAACTCAGGCAAAATGGCCACTTGTTAAATATAGTATTCACCAAAGAAGAACAGCAATGAAGTGTAGCAAAAGTAAGTAATTATGGATTTGAAAATAGTTAAAATAACTCATGCGTTTGAACAATCACCCTCATCTGCCGTTGTTACAACCTCTTCAAAGCTGCCCTTTCCCTGTGCTTTCTCTTTCAGAGGGACTGGCTGAATTCTTCTAGTTTTAATCAAAGGAGTATGTATCCTGTTAACAGTTTCCAAATGGTAAGAAGACAGTGTTTGTAATGTGTGGTTTGCTAAGGAAACCAAAATGGTATAATGAAGAGATGTGGCTGTTCTGAATCGGTGTAGAGGCCAAGGACTTCAAAATTCACTTTAACTTCATGTTCTGCTGCTCCTATTTCTTTAAACCCTTCCATTTCTATCCCAAGCTCCTCTTGGAGACTCTTGCTGTATTCTCAAGTTCTGTTTCAACAATACTGTGTAAAAATTCTAGGAATCATTACATTGGCCTTTCTCATAACCCTGGCTTCTGCCGCTTAAATCAAGTGCATTCTGTATCACTTACTAAGGTTTCATCTATGCATAACTTACTGGGAATTACGGCTGATTCAGAATGCACAAGATTACTTGCAGACTAGGGGCTAGAACCAGTGCCACTGGTCCCAGATCTTTCTCTCCTCAGCAGTTCCATCCAGTCTTGGGAAAGGTGATTCCTGAAATGGTGGCGATAGGGAACTACTACGATCTGATCCGATGAAGAGGGATATAATGACTAATGCTTTTTAATAATTATAACTACTCATTGTGGAACTTCTCTCTTACTGACTAATTCTCTCAGGAATGAGTCATAATATCTCTTTCCCCAAACTCATGTAGTTTGTGAAAACATTTCTGGATTGTAACAGTGGTTGCTCTTGTTCTCCACATAATGGCTGAGGACAGACTGGCAGCTTGCTCCGGTAGCCAGTCGTGGCAAAAAAGCCCCGGAATAAACTGTTCCGGGTTTTCCCATTCAGACAGCCCAGGCTGCTGCTGGAAGATATGGGGCGGAGACAGGCGGGAGCGTTCAGACTGCTGCGCCGGGGGTGCGCTGTATCTGGCATTTCCCCATTAATTCGGCTGTGGGTGTATGTGCGCATGAGCGCTCATGCGCATAAGCGCATTTAGCCGATTGGGGGAGGACCCTGCAGCGCCAGCACCACATTGGGCAGTAGAGCGGAGCACGGCCAATCATACTACTGCTGCCTTCTGCCCAATGTGGGTTGCTCCCGGCTTTTCGGCTGTGTGTTCAGACTTCCCAGAAGCGGAGAAATGCGCGACACATGCGGGCTTTTGGATTTGCTACTAGATTTATGAGGTATCTTTTTAATCCAGCGGTGAAGCGCAACAGCATTGGTTGGCTACGGGTGGGGGACACCAGGCAGATGTGCCTGTGTGAACGCCCAATTTACTCCGGGATTGAATCGTCGCTGGCCCAGCAAATTGCCAGTCTGAACTCAGCCAACAGGTCTTTCTGACAGAATGATCTTACAGCTTCAAGAAAAAAGCAAGTGTGGGCTTAAAATGCAGTCTACCAACAGCAAGTCCTGGCTAGAGATATTTTTGTTATCTGAAGCAAAACATCAAAAGCCCCACATGGCTTGGGAACAGAGTGCCTGAGGATGCATTGTCTTCCCTAGCGGCCTGCCCAGGAATTAAGATCACAGGGAGAGGCCCTCCCGACTGTCCCATCAATCAAAGAAACTCATTCGGTGGGTACACAAGACAGGGCTGTTCCAGTGGCAGCCTCATGATTACGGAAAACCACCCCAGGGAGGTGCGGCTGGCCCCCTCACTGTTGACCTCCAGGAGGTAGTTTTATTTAGGACCAGATTTGATTCATTTTACTAGCAGTCCAAAACTGTGATTTTAAGATTTCTAATGTATTTGATGTATTATATTTTATGTATTTTATCTATATTGTAAGCTGCCTTGAGTTGCTTGAGGGAAAAAAGGCAGCTAATAAATGTTTTAAATAAATAAATAAAATGATTCTGGCTGCTGTGGCTTGGAACTGTTTTTTGGTTTTTTTAAAATACTACACTATACAGACTGTGAAGGAGAAAAAGATAAAATGTGAATGAGCCATAGTGCAGCCATGTCAGTGAAGGTCAAGTAATGAATTGTAAAGAACTGCAGGGAATGTTTGACTCAGTGCTGAGCCGGCACAGCTCTTTTTTCAGCTGAAGTCTCCCCCAAAGTTTGCATTCCTGACCTCATAGGGCAAACTAACCTTTAACACAGAACCCGTTTCCTTAAACTATACTAGTTCACCGTTCATACTGCACTCGTAGAGTACCATGGATAAGTTTTTATTGTTGTTGTTGTTGTTCAGTCGCACAGTCGAGTCCGACTCTTCGCGACCCCATGGACCAGATTACGCCAGGCCCTCCTGTCTTCCGCTGTCCGCTGAAGTCTGCTCAATTTCATGTTCGTTGCATCGATGACACTGTCTAACCATCTCATCCTTTGCCGTCCCCTTCTTCTTTGACCTTCAATCTTTCCCAGCATCAGGGTCTTCTCCAGTGAATGCTCCCTTCTCATTTGGTGGCCAAAGTATTTGAGCTTCAGCTTCAGGATCTGGCCTTCAAGGGAACAGTCAGGGTTGATTTCTTTTAGGATTGACTGATTTGATCTCCTTGCAGTCCAAGGGACTCTCAAGAGTCTTCTCCAGCACCATAGTTCAAAAGAATCTATTCTTCGGCGCTCAGCCTTCCTTATAGTCCAACTCTCGCAGCCATACATTACTACGGGGAATACCATTGCTTTGACCATGCGGACTTTTGTTGGCAAGGTGATGTCTCTGCTTTTTATCATGCTGTTTAGGTTTGCCATCGCTTTCCTCCCAAGGAGCAGGCGTCTTTTAATTTCATGGCTGCAGTCACCATCTGCAGTGATCTGGGATCCTAGGAACGTGAAGTCTGTCACTACTTCTACGACTTCCCCTTCTATTTGCCAAGGAGTGATGGGGCCAGATGCCATGATCTTAGTTTTTTTGATGTTGAGCTTCAAGCCCACTTTTGCGCTCTCCTCTTTGACCCTGAGCAAGAGGCTCTTTAGGTCCTCTTCACTTTCTGCCATCAGAGTGGTATCGTCTGCATATCTGAGGTTATTGATCTTTTCCCCAGCAATCTTAACTCCAGCTTGTGATTCATCCAGGCCAGCATTTCGCATGATGTACTCTGCATATAAATTAAATAAGCAAGGTGACAATATACATCCTTGTCGTACTCCTTTTCCTATGCTAAACCAATCAGTTGTTCCATATCCGGTTCTAACTGTTGCTTCTTGACCCTTATACAGGTTTCTCAGGAGACAGGTGAGGTGGTCTGGTACTCCCATCTCTTTAAGAACCTGCCATAATTTATTGTGATCCACACAATCAAAGGCTTTAGCATAGTCAATGAAGCAGAAGTAGATGTTTTTCTGGTACTCTCTTGCTTTCTCCATAATCCAGCGAATGTTGGCAATTTGATCTCTAGTTCCTCTACCTCTTCGAAACCCAGCTTGTATTTCTGGCAGTTCTCTATCCACGTACTGTTGGAGCCTAGCTTGTAGGATTTTGAGCATGACCTTGCTAGCGTGTGAAATGAGTGCAATTGTGCGATAGTTTGAACATTCTTTGACGTTGCCCTTCTTTGGGATTGGAATGTAAACTGACCTTTTCCAATCCTGTGGCCACTGTTGTGTTTTCCAAATTTGTTGGCAAATTGAGTACAGCACTTTAACAGCATCTTCTTTTAAGACTTTGAATAACTCAGCTGGGATACCATCACCTCCACTAGCTTTGTTGTTAGTAATGCTTTCTAAGGCCCATTTAACTTCGCTTTCCAGGATGTCTGGCTCAAGGTCAGTGATTATACCATCGTGGTTGTCAAGGACATCGAGGTCCTTCTTGTATAGTTCTTCTGTGTATTCTTGCCATCTTTTCCTAATCTCTTCTGCTTCTGTTAGGTCCCTACCGTTTTTGTCCTTTATCATGGCCAGCTTTGCATGGAACGTTCCCTTGATTTCTCCAATTTTCTTGAAGAGATCTCTAGTCCTTCCCAATCTATTGTTTTCCTCTATTACTCTGCATTGTTCATTCAGGAAAGCCTCCTTATCTCTCCTTGCTGTTCTCTGAAATCTGCATTAAATTGGGCAAATCTTTCCTTATCCCCATTGCCTTTAGCTTTCCTTCTTTCCTCTGCTATGTGTAAAGCCTCATCAGACAGCCACTTTGCTTTTTTGCATTTCTTTTTCTTTGGGATTGCGGTGAGTGCTGCCTCCTTTACAATGTCACGGACCTCTGTCCATAGTTCTTCAGGCACTCTGTCTATCAAATCTAGTCCCTTAAACCTATTCTTCACCTCTACTGTATATTCATCGGGGATGTGATCTAGGACAAATCTGAATGGCCTTGTGGTCTTCCCAACTTTCTTCAATTTAAGTCTGAATTTTGCAATGAGTAGCTCATGATCTGAGCCACAGTCAGCTCCAGGTCTTGTTTTTACTGACTGGATAGAGCTTCTCCATCTTTGACTGCAAATTATATAGTCAATCTGATTTCGGTGTTGCCCATCTGGTGATGTCCATGTGTAGAGACGCCTCTTAGGTTGTTGGAAAAGGGTGTTTGCTATGACCAGCGTGTTCTCTTGACAAAACTCTGTTAGCCTTTGCCCTGCTTCATTTTGTTCTCCAAGGCCAAATTTGTCTGTTATTCCGGTTACCTTTTGATTTCCTACTTTAGCATTCCAGTCCCCTATGATGATGAGAACATCATTTTTTGGTGTTAGTTCTACGAGCTGTTGTAGGTCTTCGTAGAACTGGTCCACTTCAGCCTCTTCTGCAGCAGTGGTTGGGGCATAGACTTGGATTACTGTGATATTGAATGGTTTGCCTTGGATTCGGACCGAGATCATTCTGTCATTTTTGAGATTGTATCCCAATACTGCCTTTCTCACTCTCTTGTTGACTATAAAGGCCACACCATTTTTTCTACGGGATTCCTGGCCACAGTAGTAGATATAATGGTCTTCTGAGTTAAATTCGCCCATTCCTGTCCACTTTAGTTCACTGATTCCCAAGATGTCAATGTTCATTCTTGCCATCTCATTTTTGACCACGTCAAGCTTACCTTGATTCATAGATCTTACATTCCAGGTTCCTATGCAGTATTGTTCTTTGCAGCATCGAACTTTCCTTTCACCGTCAGACACATCCACAACTGAGCGTCCTTTCGGCTTTGGCCCAGCCGCTTCACTCTTTCTGGGGTTACTCGTACTTGCCCTCTGCTCTTCCTCAGTAGCATATTGGACACCTTCTGACCTGAGGGGCTCATCTTCCGGCGTCATATCTTTTAGCCTTTTGTTACTGTCCATGGGGTTTTCTTGGCAAAGATACTGGAGTGGGTTGCCATTTCCTTCTCCAGGGGATCACGCTTGGTCTGAGTTCTCTGCTGTGGCCTGTCCGTCCTGGGTGGCCCTCCACGGCATAGCCCACAGCCTCATCGAACCACGCAAGCCCCTCGCCACGACAAGGCAGTGATCCATGAGGGAGATGGATAAGTTAGTATTCTTAAAAGCATGTTAAGAAGGAAGCATAGATTGCTTTTCTATTGGTTTAGATTTGGTGTAGTATTGAGTTGTCATTGTGTAATTGGTGTAACAATTCTGCAAGATCCTGATGTCAGTTTGTCTATATAGGCTGATCTGATAGACACGTTGGTGACAAGAACATTAAAGATGAGATCCTAAAGCATTTATGACAAGAATCCCATGCTACATATTGTTATGAGGAATGTTATTTGAAAACATGCATATAATTTGGTTTTCTCAGCTTAATATTATGGAAAGGCAGAATGCACCTCAAAATTGAGCTCATGAAGTTCAAGAGCAGAACTGTAAGGTCGGGTTTAAATCTCTATCTAAAATGAATGATATTTAAAAGTTATTTAGGTGAGCAGCAGGGCCAGTAGGCCCCAGAAGAACATATGACGGTAAATAGAAGCCTTGTCTAGATAAGAGAAAGATGCTATTGGCTCTAGGGCTGATCAGGGGTTATCCTGGATGGGGCTGCATTCTTTCTGAAAGAGCAGGTTTGCATCTTTGTGCAGGGAAAACACTCTTTCCTCCCCTTGATTCTGTTGATTTTTTCTTTTGTTTTTCAGTACGAGTATCATGAATCCAAACAGGGATTCTGCTAGCTTGATTCTAAGAAGCTTGTTTATTTAAATTATTTCTATTCTGCTCTCTCCAACAAAAGTGCTAATATAGGACAATTATAACAATCTAAACATTTTTTAAAATGACAACACCAAATAATGACATACAGCAGCAGTGAAGCAAACATTGTTTGCACTAAACTAGCAGCAATAAGAGTAACATTTTAGCACCCTGAGAACAATACCAGCAATTAAAACAAAAACAAAAAACATTTAAAGTGCTTTTAACAATTGGGTTTATGCTGGTCTCTGATTTAATTTTATTATTTTTTTAAAGACTTTTTGACTATTTTCTATGCCTGATTCTTTGGAAGCCGCTCAGGAGCAAAATAATGAAGTATTGTCTAAAAGCCCAAATTTTTATTTGCCTATTGCTGTAAAAAGCCAGTGTAGACTCTGAAGAGGACAAACACGGCATAAAAATACAGGGCAATGGAGTATACCAAATCATCCATGGACTCTGTGGAGCAGGGCTTTCCTGCTTCCCTCTCCTGCTGCAGTCCCCTGGGTCCCACCTAATGTTGTTCCTGGAGGTGAGCAGACCTTCAGGAACAACATTAGGGGCAAAGTGGGGGCTTGCAGTAGGAGCAAGGAATCAGCAGAAATTGCTGCCCCCTTCTGCATTAAGTCTTGGCTGGATGGAAAAACCTGATAAAAGGAAGTACTCTTTCACCCAAAGAGTGATTAACACATGGAATTCACTGCCACAGGAGGTGGTGGCGGCTACAAGCATGGACGGCTTCAAGAAGGAATTGGATAAACATATGGAGCAGAAGTCCATCAGTAGCTATTAGCCACAAGGCATAGATAGGAACTCTCAGTCTGGGGCAAGTGATGCTTTGTATTCTTGGTGCTTGGGGTGGGGGGGCAACAGTGGGAGGGCTTCTAGTGTCCTGGCCCCACTTCTTATGATACATGGCAATGATTTCATTTTATCATGTATTAGTCCTTTTGAAAAAATACAGCAGAAGACTGAAAACATATTGAAATGCTTCCCATACTCATAATGTTTGAAATATTCTCATTCTGACAAGTGGACATTCTGAGAAGCCATTTAAGTGACTGACCCATCTTTAAACTTGTCCAGCCAGGCTCTTGGTTCCAGTACCTGCTGAAGCATGAGGACTGTTTGAACAGGATGTTACACTCAACAGATCTTCATCTGATCCAACCACACAATTCTTATGCTTTTCACCGTTTTTCTTTACAAAGCTAAGTGTAATGTGCGTTCTTGCAGATGTGCATTTATACATACATGCATATGTATGCACGTTTCATTTATATATACCCAGTTTTCTTGCGTACATGAATAGTACATTTGTTAGAAACATTAGTCTACTTTTTCTCCTTCAACATAAACTCTGAACTGTGTACCTGGGAAAAAAGGCTATTTTCAATAAAAGATTAAGAAACAGTTGTGATGAATGCTTTCATCTTGATTAAAGTTGCACTGGGTTCCAAAAGCGAGCTTGTACTTTTAATGATCTTACATCTTTTGCGGCGTCCACTCTTATGATTGTTTTCTGCATCTTGCTGGGGGAGAAAAGGGGGAACACAATAAACTTTATAAGATTTTCATATTTGGTACAAGACAGGTAATCCTTCCCCTCTTGTATGCTGAGCACCTTTGGGCACACTGAAGAGATTCCCCACAAACATTCCCTGAGGTTTGCCTTCCTCAGTGAGGTATCTATGCTGCAATGTACCACACCATGAGATCACTCCACACCTTGAATAAATAGAGGCCTGCTCCTCTCCTGTCTCCAGTACACAGCATACACATGCTGCCTCTGGGAATAGCCTATGTGGCAGGGGGAGATGACCACGCTGTCAGGCAACTGTGTGTGAGGCATGGGAGGGCTTCCTGTTATTGAAAATGGTGAGTCTGTTACTGAGTGAGTGGCACGGTGGCAGTGCACCTGATGGAAGACAGTAGAATGCCTTCAGCATACCAAAGTGCACACAGAAAGGGAATGATTGCATACATTAGCGTTACTACTGTAAACAACACAGAAACTTATCTGAATAGACCAGGGTTCCCCAATGTTGTTCCACGAAAAGAGGGGAAGAAAAACTAAACCAAGCAAGCAAATCTTCAAAGGAAGTTGAGAAAAGTAGTAAAGGGCCAAAAGTTAAAAACATGAGTAGGCAGGGGTCTTTTCGTAGAAAAACAGCTGCAGGAGCTCATTAGCATATGGTATGCTAATGAGCTATTAGGCTATTAGCATATGCCACGCCCCCTGACATCACCAGAAGTGATGTCAGAAGGGGAAGCAAAAGGGGAGGAGGCAACTTCAAAAGCCTCCCCTTCCCTTCCAGCTGGCCTGGGTGGGGGAGCTAAGAGAGAAGGGGTTTAAAGTTTAAACTCCTTCTCATGAGAGTTGGGCCACAGAAGAAGGAAAGAGGGAAAGAAAGAGAGAGAGAGAGTAGAGGGAAGGAAAGAAGGAAGAAAAGAGGGAAAGAAAGAGAAGGAAAGGGGAGGGAAAAAAGAGAGGGAAGGAGGGAAACAGGGAAAGGAGGAAGAAAGAGGAAAGAAAGAAAGAGAGAAGAGAAGAAGGAGGAAAGAGGAAAAAGAGAGAAGGAAAGGAGGGAATGAAAGAAATTTGGCAGCAATTCGGCCCCATTATATCCTATGGGCCTTGAAGTCAATGGTGAAAACATAGGGTATATTCTGGGGGCTGGAGGGGAGGGGGTTTGAGAGAGAGGCTCCAAACTCACGGGGTAGCTTATGGAGCCTCTCCTCAAGATACCCACCAAGTTTCAAGAACATTGGACCAGGGGGTCCAATTCTATGGGCCCCCAACCAGGTTGCCCCTATTCCCTCCATTGTTCTCTATGGAGGGAAAAAAGGTTACTTTTCCCCACAATAGAGAACAATGGAGGGAATGGGGCAACCTGTTTGGGGGCCCATAGAATTGGACCCCCTGATCCAATGTTCTTGACACTTGGTGGGTATCTTGGGGAGAGGCTTCAACAGCTATCCTGTGAGTTTGGAGCCTCTCCCTCAAACCCCCTCCCCTCCAGCCCCCAGAATATACCCTATGTTTTCACCATTGACTTCAATGGCCCATAGGATATAATGGAGCTGAAATTGACATTCGGCTGCCTGAAAGACTCCCGGGGACGCCGGCTGGGGGCGGAGCTTGGCTCCGGTACGCTCCCCCACCAAAAGACCCCTGTCAGTAGGTATAGACAAAAGTACACGTGTTTATTTCAGAAACATATAAAAACCTTGTAGTAGCCCAAATAAAGCCTCATAAAATAATCAAAGTGTAAGGTAAAGGTAAAGGTTCCCTTGCTCGAAAGCCAGTCGAATCCGACTCTAGGGTTGCGGTGCTCATCTCCGTTTCAAAGCCGAAGAGCCAGCGCTGTCCGAAGACGTTTCCGTGGTCATGTGGCCGGCATGACTAAACACCAAGGTGCACGGAACGCTGTTACCTTCCCACCGAAGTGGTACCTATTTATCTACTTGCAATTTCTTGCTTTCGAACTGCTAGGTTGGCAGGAGCTGGAACTAGAGACGGGAGCTCACCCCGTCATGCGGCACCCGGGTCTCGAACTGCTGAACTACTGACCTTCCACAGCCTGCAGTTCAGCGTCTTAACCACTTGAGCCACCGCAGCTCCTTAAAAGTGACAAATGCACAAAATGCATCAAAGTGACAAATGCACAAAAAGAACCATATATGACCTGGTGCATTTTGGCCCACAAGAGCCTTCTTCAGAGGTCGAATAGTACAGAATACAGTCCCAGTACAGAATGGTGCCAAAGTCCCTATTATACTTGTAAGGCAGTAAACAATTTATATGGGGCCAGAAATGGAATGTTCCAATCTGGAATTGAATGACACAAAAATTTTTTGTTTGTGGGGCCACAAATGTATCTGGCCTTGTGTCAGAAGCTATTACATATATTGGAGAAAGTAACATTGCCAATATGTGCCTTCCAGTTTAGCTCCTAAGAGTACAAGTAAAATCGTTGTATCAGTGTAACATCAATATGTATCAGCATCATGGTGTCTGCCAGTACCTCCCCTGGTGCCCGCCAATCTGTTCAGAAAGTGGACAGGGCCTTTGTAAGGCAGGGCTCATTATGTGCCGCTATTTTCCATGGCTATAATACCAGCCCCAGCCACTAGGGGATCACATGGACTTGTAAGCAGCCTGCCTTATGGTTCTATTCCCCCTTCAGGCTTTCCTTCATTTCTTTAATTCCCTTCTTTTGCAAAACAAGGAGGGAGGTATTGTGTTTGACTCCACCTCCTACGGCAGCCATTCTATGGTAGCCCTTACAGCCCCCTTTCAAAATTCCAAAGGAGCCTCTGGGCTCCAAAATGTTGGGGACCCTTGCCCTTGACAAGAAGTTCTTTCATGACATTTTTGTACTTGCAAATACACTAAATACTGGTAAAAATCAGTTCTTATGCCAACCAGGGCACTGAAAATAGAAAAAAAAGTGTCTGCTTTACTTACCCCATAACCATTTTGTTAGTACTTTTCCAAGGAAGTAGAACGTTAGCACTATACAGTAGGAGATGGAAAAAAATACTGTTTTCCCAGATATATTGAGAACTTCTAATACTGGATAAGCCCAAATGCCAGATGCATAGTGTACCCACATTATCCTTAAAAAACAAAGACATATAAACATTATGATAGGGCATAATGAACCGTAAACTGTGAAGATTCATAGCTATTGTGTTGAAACCAAAGGTCACCTTCCAGTAACAGAAGCTACTTCTGTTAACTTTAGCCCAAGTGGAGATTTTTGTAGATTTTCTTTCCCACTGCTGACCACTACTTTGCCCTCCGTGCTGTTCCTGAAGGTCCCCTACCCTGCAGGACTGGCATTTTGAAAACTTAGTGGACTGCAGGAGGAGATAGGAAAGTTCCATTCCATTAGCAGAACTTCACTGAAGGGACTTTGGATCCAACAATCAGCATTTATTCCTGAAACCACATGCAGATACCACTGCAAATACCAAGGATGAGATAATTCACTCCTTGTGAGGCACACTCAGCCCTGACCTGGACGGCCCAGGCTAGCCAATCTCATCAGATCTTGGTGCCAGACCTGGGTTCGCCTTTTCCTTTGTACTCTGTACCTGTGGTATTACCAACCTGCTTATTGTAATCCGCACTCCCACTCCCTTCCCCCTCACTTTTGCCAGCTATTGCAGATGTATCCAGCTGCCCACTTATCGCTCACCCTCGCAGACATTCCTAGTGGGAGGGAGAGAGGCTGTGGGAGGGGGAGTGACTGTGTAAATGTTTCTAGATGAGGGAGGCAACGCTGGTAGCCTTTTCCCCAAGCAACACCTCAGGAACTTTCACATGAGAGTGTCCTTGAAGTTGATAAGACTTTTGAATGGCTAGGTGAACCATTGTATTTGTCTGGGTTCTTAGGATTGCTTATACTTATGAATGTGTGATGTAAGTGTGGAATGTGGGGTTTAGTTATACATTGGGTCCCCACCTATATTCCCTAGTCCTGACAAAGAAGTCACCTTTGCAGCATCTCAAAACTTCAATAAACTTTCAGAAAGAAAGGCTGTGTGGAGTGTGAGTTGACTGGGAACCTGACACTTGGAGGTGAAGCATGGTCACCCTGGCTAGTACTTGGATGGGAGACCACCCAGGAAGTTCAGGGTTGCCGCGTAGAGGCAGGCAATGGCACACTACCTTTGAATGTCTCAACTTGATGGCATTTTAAAGCACACTTGGCATTACCCTTGTTCATTTTTTGTGACAAGAAAGAGACTGCTTTGTTTAGGAGGGCCTTTAAATTGTTGACATTCATGTCTAGGTAAGACATCAGACCTGGTGATCTCACCCATCTATTCGACAGCTTTGACAGCTACAGAGGCCGGAACAGACCGGTTCTAGCTGGAGCTGAACAGTTCAGTCACCCTGACTCAGCAATGTGCTGGTTGGTTGTAACTTGTATATAAGTGTACAGTGTCTGTATAATATTCCCCTTCTCCTTTACGACTTGTACTGCAAAGCATTTTGTCAGTGAGTTCTAGGATATATATACTTGTAAATAAACCATAAATAGTTAAGCACTGGATTGTGTCTGTGGTGCTTGCTATTGCTGGCTTCCAGTTGGTGTGATTGGCCGCCCACTGGTAAACGCTCTGCGTGACATAAATCTGGTTACTTAAATTTGATCCTCTGCCTCCTAGTTCTGATGCTATGGACAGTTTTTTCGGCTATGTTTTACTGAGTTTCATTTTGCTGGCTTTAATGGTTTTAATTATTGCTTGCTTGTCAAATGAGAAAAGAACATTGTGGAAGCTCAAAGGAAAAAGACATTTTGAAGAATAAGTACGGTTGTGTACTTTAGCATATAGAATTTAGTATCCTGAAATTCTCCGTTTATTTGAAAAATGTTTCAAATTTATATTATTCATTTAAAATATTTTATCCCCTCTTTCAAAGGAGCGAGGTCTGCAACAAACATCTCCTTTCCATACACCAGCCAACCTACCTTTATCTCTCCCCTGCCCCATCTTCAGTTTTCCTTTTTCTTCCCTGGGAAAAGTCCGGCCAGGTTGTGTAGTGCTGGCTGCTGGGCCAGGCCTAGTTGCATGGTGGGACACGTGTGAAGGCTTGCAAGAAGCACTTCAGTTTCCCTGTTTTTCCTTCCCCAAACTGTTTCCTCTTTCCCTCCTCCTGGCTGCCCCCATATCCTCACCTTTCTCTGCTTCCTTAATTCCTTCCCACTCATCAACCAAGGTATATTTTGTCTGGCTCATCTTCTGGGTGAGTCATGGAAGTCACATGGTATTAAGTTGCCTGGTGGTTGCTGCTGGCCCTGACCCTGATGAGTCCTTTCTCAAAGACCAAAGCAGCCCTGGAAAGTGCCCTGCTTCCTCCTACTGCCATTTACTGACAGAAATCAAGGCTTGAACTGGCAATATGGTCATGGTTGCCAAGCAATGGCCACACAGACACATTCATGTCTTACAGCTACAGTCACTACTTATATTATTGGTGGGGGGGTTAAACCCCTCCAATGTATTTTTCCTTTTTAGATTTCAGATTTTTCTGAAAACCTAGGGCTTTTCTCAGGTTTCTAGAGAGATGTGTCATGCCTGCTCATGGCTCCAGCCTCCAGATTTAAGTATCCACAGATCTGATTACCATGAGAGTTAGATATATTACCAAGCATTGTCATTCTTTTTGCCATGCATGTTAGACTGACAGTACAAACCTATACAATGATTCTAAATTCATCATAATCAATGGGTGTACGGCCAAACTATATGGCATCCCAACCCAACTCACTTCCCCCACAGCAGCTGCGGGGAACTTACCTCCCCAAATGCTGCAAGCCTGGTTTGGATCAATTACAGCACCATGAACATATGAAACTGCCATATACTGAATCAAACCCATGGTCCATCAAAGTCTTTATTGTCTACTCAGACTGGCAGCAGCTCTCCAAGGTCTCAGGCAGAGGTCTTTCACTTCATCTACTGCCAGATCTTTTAACTTGGGGATTGAACCTGGGACCATCTGCCTGCCAAGAAAATTATCTACCACTGAGCCATAGCCCCTCCCTTCCCTCTCCACCAGGGGAAGAAGAGCTCCAGCCCTTCCTGTACAATTTCCCCAGAACAAAAAAGGCTTTGGAGAGTGGTACCTGTCCTGTTGCAGGACTGCACATGCACTGAAATGGGGCAAAATATGCCCTCCACAGGCTGTTTCGGCTCAAGAAACAATAATTTGACAAGAAGGAAATTAAAAGCAAGACGGGAATGCACAAATAAGATGATTATATTTTTTCCTGTACAGTTCAACAGATATGGTATTTAAGGCCTGATAAGTATGAACCTAGCTTGGGATAGATGAGGCCACGTTTACTGTGACTAAAATGTTCCTTGAATAGAATGTATTATTTGTATATTGTTTACTTGCAAATATAGTTTAAGGCTAAGTTCATGGTAAATTATAGTACATTAGTTCAGAGAAAAGAAATTATTACTCAAGTGCTTTCATGTGGTAGCTTGCATATAACAAGTACCATTGTTTAGCTGCTTTTAAAATCATTCAGCTAATGTAAATGGAACAATACATTTGAACAGAATTAATAAATAAATAAATGTTTTCTATTTCAAGTATATTTGGCAAAAGACTGCCTACCTACCAGCAGAGGTATGTAAATGTGAAGACAGTAAGTCCAAAAATTCCCATTGTCTGATGAGCATATTTATGTGGACATATTACAAGTTCTATGAAAAGCAGTGGCAGGATGGTAGTATGCTAAAATTAAAAACACACACAAATGTAAGACTTGGAATGGCACATGACAACAAAATTACATTGACTGTTTGTTATATTGGCTTCAGTAGTTTTATATATATATATATATATATATATATATATATATATATATATACACACACACATATATATATATTCTACATTTGTTCCATGCTTTTCACCAAAAATCCTCATTAATTTGAATTTGCTTCCTTCCCTATTGCTTAAGCTTCTGTCTCTGTGAAGTGATAAAGATGCCCACATGGATAACATCACAGGAAGAAATGTGCAAAATTTCACATTGTGAAAATCCTATGGGGGGAAAATAAAATCCTACAGTTTTATCCCAATCATAAATATTCACAGTACAATCCTGAACTGTATGAGTTACACCCTTTTAAGCCCACTGACCTCAACAGAAGGGTCTAACTCTGCTTAGGACTGCACTGCTAGAACAGAATGCTAGTACAAACCATTATAGTATTTATGCAAGCATCTTGACAATGTGCGGGGCAGCAATTGGTATATGTCTTCTGTGCTTCTTGGTACAGCTAATATTAGGATATGGTCATCTGCTTGAGACAAAGATCAGTGCAATCTGACTGGCTGGTTTCCCTGCAAAAGTGGCCATTTGGAAGTAGTTCATAGCTATCCTTCCTGAAAACCCACACTGGCAACCCTCCCCCTCCAAAAAAACCCACAAAACCCCCAGCTAAATCAATTAGGTGTAGAACCATGTGGTATAGAGGTGTGGGACTGGGGAGATCTGATTCAAATCCCTGCTTGCTATAAAACTTCTTGACTTTCCTTCAGCCACTCATTATCTCTCAGTCTAAAGTAAAGTAAAACACTATCCTCAGGACAGTGCAGTGAGGTGTTTCCACTATCCCCAGCACTGGTTGTCTCAGCATCCTCTAAAAAGGATCCTGGGGTCTGGAGGAGTGAAATGTGCCTCTGTACACAGAATGCTCATTATTCTTCACAAAGTTCTTTTCTTCATCCATAATTTGCCTATCAGAATAATCAGCATTTTGCTATTAGATAAAGTAAAATACTTCCCCCCCCTCCGACTCTTATATAACTTCCCAGGATTCCTAGAATGTCACGTAAATGTGACAGAGAAAGGGAAAGAAGAGCCCTGTCACAAATCATTGGGAGATAAAGTATCTATAAACTGAACTTCTACAAAATTTATTTTACTGTATGTATTATGACTACAGATATGAAAAGCAAGACTGAGAATAAGACAATATATACTTACCATAGAGTGATTAAGCCACGTTGGATTAACATCATCCAGTTCTCTAGGGTACACTAGTTCTCGGTCATATGCATAGAGACCCCAGAAAACAACAGCTACAAACTAAAGTAAAAACATACAAACACTTACAATGAGAAAAGGCACACTTAACAAACAGTTATGGGTATCGAACATTTCTTAAATGACCAAAATACTTTTCTTAAGTATTTTCCTTCTTTCTTACAAAAAAGTCCACTTACAATATTGTACAGTTCTGGTCACCACACCTTAAAAAGGGTATTATAGCTTGGGGGAAAGTGCAGAAAAGGGCAACTAGAATGATCAAAGGGTTGGAACACTTTCCCTATGAAGAATGGTTAAAGCACTTGGGGCTCTTTAGCTTGGAGAAACAATGGCTGAGGGGTGACATGATTGAGGTTTCTAAGATTACGCATGGGATAGAGCAGGTAGAGAAAGGGGTACTTTTCTCCCTTTCTCACAATACAAGAACTCATGGGCACTCCATGAAATTGCTGAGCAGTTGGGTTAGAACGGATAAAAGGAAGTACTTCTCCACTCAAAGAGTGATTAACACATGGAATTCACTGCTACAAGCATGGATGGCTTTGGGAGGGAATTAGATAAGCACATGGAACAGAGGTTCCATTGGTGGTTATTAGCCACAAGGTATAGATAGGGACCCTGGGGCAAGTGATGCTCTGTATTCTTGATGCTTGGGAGGGTCAACAGTGGGAGGGCTCCTAGTGTCCTGTTCCCACTGCTGCACCTCCTGATGGCACCTGATATTTTTGGCAACTGTGTGACACAGCGTGTTGGACTGGATGGGCCATTGGCCTGATCCAACATTGGCTTCTCTTATGTTATGTTATCTTATGTTCTTAATATTTACTTATTTATTTTATGGATTTCATTTTTTTTAGCCAAAACCTCTATTAAAGATGCTTATGGCAGCTTAATAATTACTGAAATGGACAACAATGACGGAAAACTAATACATTGGTAAATAGTATTAATGTCACATAAAAATAAAGCAGTATCTAAAAGCAGCTAAGCTCAATCTGTAATAAAATAGCATCCAAATCCAATTAGCAATTAAAAAAGAGTCACAAGGTTCTTATGCAGAATAAATTGTATGTGCCCAGTTGATCATCCTAATCCTTTTGTTATTAATGTTCATTTGTGCAAAGCTTGAAATAAGATTTTTACATAATACATAGACACACAACCCCTCTCTGAAGCTATGGGAAAAAATGCCCTGTCCCTTTAACAGAAGCTTAAGGTGATGTTGCTTACCAGATGTTATTTAGTATACAGGAAGCTGCCTTATCTGGAATCAGACCATAGGTCCATCACAGTCAGTACTGTCTACTCAAGACACAGGGGACTGCATGCCAAGCAAATGCTTTATCACTGAGCCACTGCCCCTTTCCCTATCCCCTTCCTTACTAACCTTTTTATTATTCTCTCCAATATTTTCTGTTATCTTACCTGGAAGTCTCTTTATAATCTTGGGCTGCCTTATTTGTGCTTTGGTTTCTCTGTTCTCCTCCTTTATTTATTTATTTATTTATTTATTTATTTATTTCTTCAATTTATACCCCATCCTCCCTACGAGCAGTCTTTAGTCTTCATTCTTCAAACATTAATTTGCTTGTCAAGCCTCCTGTTTCTTATGAGGCAAGGCTGTGGCTGAGTTGCAGAACATCTGTTTTAAATCTAAACCATAATTCAATCCCTGGCATCCCAGCTAAAAAGATCTGGGGATGTGAACAACCTCCACCTGAGAACTGCTGCCAGCAAACAATAAGTTTGTATTTGGCTGTTTCATGTGTTATACTCTGTCTCACTTATTTCATTTCTGTTTTGCTTTACTGCACCTGTAGAATTTTCTTTAACATTCCCTATAGTATTCCCTTCCCTCTGGCTCTCTCCCCTCCTTTTTTGGGCTACCTATCATTTTTCTTTTGCTTTCCTGTTATGATTCTTTCTGTACAGTTACTGATATGTTACACTTCTGTGTCTTTCTTCTTCATCTAGGACTGACACAGCATTTCCTGATCCTGTTCCCTCTTTAATTTTCTCGACATCTTATTAGATAGTATTATATTATTATATCATAGTAGATAATATTATATTATATATAATACAGATATCATATTAGATAGTATTATATTATTATTAAATCATATTAGATAGTAAGCTGAACTATGGGGACTTATGTGAATACCATTTCAGAGGCTTAGTCCAAATTAAACATGAAGGGAATTATTTTGATGATGATAGTAGTGACTATAATAAAATATAATCTGAATGTATAAAAACAACGGTAGGAGTAGGGAGGGAAAGTGGCTTGGTATAGCCTGATCTCACCAGATCTCAGAAGCTAAGCAGGGTTAGTACTTGGAAGACTGCCAAGAGACCACCAAGGAAGACTTTGCTTCCCATTTGCCTTGAAAGCACCTTACTGGAGTCGCCATAAGTCAGCTGTCTCTTGACAGCACTTTACACACACAGAAAAGGGGTGGTGGTATTGGCAATGCCTTGCTATTACTGAAGATTCAACTGGTAAGCTTCTGAAATGTATGAAATATTAATCCCGGGGAAAAAAGTGTTGATAAAAAGGGAAAATTAATTAGTAAAGTTCTTTAGCTAGGGTACAGAACTTATTGGCTTTCGAGTGTTTAAGTAATAAAAACGTTATTTTATAATGGCATATTGAATGGCGCCAGGCTTAGGGAGTGGAAATAAGGAACGGCACGCCACACCATACTGTTAAAAGCATTGGATGCACCTATGATTCCACAACAACTTTTAGTACTGGGAAAATGATTCTGTCACAATGTAAGCACTTGAGAAACTGTCAGCACAAGTGTGCATAGAAAGTTAGTAATATTTATTTATTTATTATTTTGATTTATATCCCGCCTTTTCCACAAGCGGGCTCAGGGAGGCTCACAACAATAAATTCAATATAATCTTAAATAATGCAATCAAGTAAATAAAAATATTAAATCAATACAATCAAACCAATTTAAAACATTTGAAGTGGGCAGTGTAGTAATTTCAATTTTCAGTTCCTACAGCCAGGAACGAGGGCTGAGCTGAGTCTATGGTCTCACGTAGCAGCAACAGGGAAGCTAGCTAATAGATGCCTGCTGCTTCAACCAAAGGCCTGGTGGAACAGCTCTGTTTTGCAGGCCCCATGAAACTGTACCAGGTCTCACAGGGTCCTGATCTCAGTCAGAAGCATGTTCCACCAGGCTGGGGCCAGGGCCAAAAAAGCCCTGGCCCTGATTGAGGCTAGGCGGGCATCCTTTGGGCCAGGGACAACCAGCAGATGGCTATTTACAGAATGCAAGGCTCTTCGAAGCACATATGGGAAGAGGTGCTCCATAGAAATGTCAGTCCCAGGTTGCATAAGGTGTTAAAGGTCAACACCAGCACCTAGAAATGGATCTGGTACTCGAATGGTCGCCAGTGCAGTTGGTGGAGCACCAGCTGGAAGCGTGCCCACACATGCATCACAGTCAGTAGGTGCACCACCGCATTTTGTACCACCTGGAGTTTCTGGATCAGCCTAAAGGGTAAGCCCATGTAGAGCGAGTTACAGTAATCAAGCCTGGAAGTGACCATTGCATGGGTTACTGTAGCCAAGTCCCAGGAGGAGTGGTAGGGAGCCAGCTGCCTGATCCGCTGAAGATGATAAAAGGCAGACCTGGCAACTGTGGCAACCTGGGCCTCCATAGAAAGTGAGGCGTCCAAAGTCACCCCTAGACTCCTCACTTTCTGGGCCGACACCAATGATGTCCCATCCCAGGTAGGGAGCTTAATTCCCGAATCCACTCCCCACCAGCTCAGGTACAGGACCTCTGTCTTCGTAGGATTTAGTATCAACTGACTCTGTCATAACCACCCAGCCATGGTCTCCACAGCCCTGTCCAAACTCTCAGGGGCGGAGTCCCGGTGGCCGTCCAACATAGAGCTGTGTGTCATTACTAAGCTGTTACAATCTTAAAAAAACACAAACAATTTAGAACAGCCCCATAGAAGAAAATCATTCAGCTTATATTAGCTCTTTGGGACAGGAATGTTTTCCCTTTTTATATGCCAAATTGTAGTAATTTGCCCCAGCCCCAATACAAAATCAGTATTTTGTGCCTCTGCATCTAAAATTTTGTATACACCATTGTTTCATTTGGACATAGTAGACTCTTTACACTACATAATTATTAGAAAAATAAATATAGTAACTACTTACTAAGCCAACAGGGAAGACGAATGCTGAGAAGATGAAATCTCTGATAGGCACCAATAGAGATGATACTTTCTTCTCATGGGAAGGGGTGCAAAGACTTACAAAATCAATGATGATACACAACGCAAATAGTATAGTCTGCAAAATCTGTAGAATTTACAAAGAAGACATATAATTATAGACTTTTGGGTACAATCATTACCTGTTTATTTCTTTACAAAGATAAGGGTTTGAAACAGAATACTACTGAAAACCTTGCATCTTAATATTCAAATGTAAGTGAAGGTGGTTAAGGGCTAGTATGGTGTAGTGGCTGTGGAGCTGTGAGCCAGGAAGCCCCTGATTCAAATTCCCAACCCAATCATCCACGCACCATTAGGCTTTCAGCACTCCCAAGCCCTCTCTACAATATGGAAATAATAATACTGAAAAAAATACAAACAATGGTATTGAACAGATTGTCGAAACAAAGTATGTGAAAGTCTTTGACCATCCCAGAGTGCTATATAGATGCAAAGTATTATTAGAATGAAAGTGATCAATTTCTAGCATTATGATTTATTTCCTTGCTATGGTGCAATTTCTGATGCCACCCAGACTACTTATGGAGGATCAGATCATACATTACATATTTATTTCCATTGCTGTAACTCTGTTCTGACCATAGGCTTTTGACTTTGCATGAAAGCAATATATTACTGTCTATTTCACAGTACAGATGCGCAATCCGAAATGAAAACACTCTTGGGGTAATGCTGGACCTTGTCGGTGGTTATCAGGCCATACACTGCCAAAGAATTGGGAGGGGGGTACAATCTTACATTTTCATGTCTTTTATTTGTACTACATCACTAGCTTTCATTTTTATTTAGATTTAATATATATATATATTTCTATGCTGCCTCTTCAGAATAGAAATATGCTGTCAGCTTACAATGAAAAAACAGTTTTTAAAAAGCTATTAAAAACAAGCCATTACAGTTCTTTACAGTCAACTCATTTTGACAGAAGAGCCCAGTGTGGCATGGTTAGCAAAGGCATAGGATCTAGGAGATCCAGATTTGCATCCCAGCTCTGCCGCAGATGTCCGCTGGCTGACTATAAACCAACAACAACATGGAGGAGGAAAATGTCTTGCCCCTTTAGATAAGAGTTAGATAGGGTTGCCAACCTCCAGGTGGCAGCTGGAGTTCTCCTGTTATTACAATTTATCTCCAGGGAACAGAGATCAGTTCACCAGGAAAAAATGGTCACTTTGGAAGGCCAACTCTACAGCATTATACCCCATTGCAGTCCCTCCTGTCCCCAAACCCTGCCCTCAGGCTCCACCCCCAAAATCTCCAGGTGTTTCCCAACCTGGAGCGGGCAACCCTAATGTGAGACAATGGGTAGTTAAAGCTTTTCATGGCACAGAGGTACATGCAACTAGTTAAGTCTATGTTAAAGGAGCATTTTTCTCCAGATCTGTTGGCATCATTAGGTAGGTAGCTTTGTTTGTTTATAGCAACAGGACACAAATCTCTCCTTATAAATATTTATCTTTTGGTTTCGCAAGATTCCATGTGCTCCCATTGGCTGTAAAATGCCCTCCCTCAGCCATTGGCCCATCAGCCGCCACTCAAGAGTACTCGCGTGCCATTGGCCGGCTGCTGGGTCTGCTCCTCTTCCCCACCCACTCCCCCTGGCAGACAGCTCTCTCTCCTGAGAAAGACAGTTCTCTTGGCTCCTGTGAGGGACTGTCCCCTCAGTGGCTGTTGGTAGGCAGCCAAGCTTGGTTCTGTGAGTAAAAAAACAAAGGACTTTCAGCATAACCCCCTCCCCCGCCCATAACCCCTCCCCAATGGCCAGTTTCCTGTCAGAATAAATGGAAAAAGGCTCTTTCTCCTGCTTAGCTTCAGCATGGCTGGCTGGCTAACGAGGTGGGCCAGCAACCATCAGACCATTTTCTTCAACTCCCCGCTGTGTGGCTGACTTTCCCCTAGGGCTGCCAATCTCCAGGTGGAACTTGGGAGATCTCCCACTGTTACAATTGACCTCCAGATGACAGAGATCAGTTCCCCGGGAGAAAATGGTTGCTTTGGAGGGTAGACTCTATGGCATTATACCCTGCTGAATCCTTCCACACACACCCCAAATGCTGCCCTCCACAGGATCCACCCCCACAAATCTCCAGGTATTTCCCTAATCAGAGTTGGCACCTGTACTTTCTCCTCTGTGACCTTGGGTCAGTCACAAGCTCTGGCACAGCTGTTCTCTCAAGGACAGTTTCTGTCAGAGCTCTCTCAGCCCCACCTACCCCACAGGGTGTCTGTTGTGGGGAGGGGAAGGGAAAGGAGTTTGTAAGCTGCTCTGAGACGCCTTTGGGCAGTGAAGAGCGGGGTATAAATCCAATCTCCTCTCCTCTGTCAGTAAAAGGCCCTTTCCACACCTATGTTGGCCTTTGGGAGAAAACTCATTGGGCCCAGTCCTGATCAGGTTACCAACTCCAGGTGGGCAATTCCTGGAGATTTGAGGGATGGAGCCTGGAGAGGGTGAGGTTTGAGGAGGGGTGGCACCTCAGACAGGTAGGATGCCATAGACTCCACCCTCCAATCCAGCCATTCCCTGATGGGGAACCATTGTTGCCAATCTCCACGCGGTGGCTGGAGATCACTCAAAATTACAACTGCTCTGTAGGACGGATGGGGGAGGAGATGGAAAACTAAAGGTAGGTTGATGGTTGGCTGGGAGGGAGATAGGGTTGTCATCTCCAGGTTGGGAAATTCCTGGAGATTTGAGGGGGTCGAACCTGGAGAAGGTGAGTGTTGAGGAGGGGTGGGACCTCAGACAAGTACAATGCCATAGACTCCACCCTCCAAACCAGCCACTCCCTCCTGGGGAACCACTGTTACCAATCTTGGGGGTGGGCTGGAGATCACTCAAAATTACTACTGCTCTTCAGGTAGCAAAGATCAGTTCCTCTGGAGAAAATGGTGGACTCTGTCATTATATCCTGCTGAGATTGCCACAGCAAATTGTCACTGAGTGCCCAAAGCCGGGGCACTCTCCCAGAGCCTCTTTCTAGAGCCCCTTGTATTTATTTCCACAAGGGGCCTTATTCCTAGTATAACTAATAAAGAAGAGGCCTGGGAAAAGAGAGCAAAGTCCTCAACAGCAAAAGAGACAGAAAGACCCTCAACCGGAGGGGGAACCTCGATGCCATTTACCACAGGTGATACACCTGCCTCCGCCCCGCCCTCCGCCCCCTCTCATTGGTTCCCGTACTGAAGGCTCCCCGCTCCAACCTGCGAGGGCACGATTGAGGATCCCTTTTGCGCAAGCGCGCTCTTCCTTCCCATCCCTCCCCTCGTCTTATTGGCGGTTAGGCTTAACGGTCACCACCTGGTTAAGGAAGGTCAGATGTTTCCAGTGGCCCCCATAGGTGAAATCTCTTTCGCTGCGCGCGGATTGGGGCAGCCCAATATTCTGGGCGAGGGCGAAGACGGCCCACAGGCAGCAGAGGAAGTGTAGGACCGCCACGGACCTCCGGCCCTGGAGCCCCAAAACCATTTTGGGTTGACGCAGAGCGGTGCCGCCGAAGGAATGGGGGGTGGGAAGCGGCCGGCGCGGCAAGCGCGGGGGGGGATGAGCCCCGCGCAGGCGCCTGTGGATCGCCTGGCCGCTACCCGACCGCCGCCATCTTGGCCGTGTTCGCGCGACTCGACGACGGAGCCTCCCGGCCTCGCGCGACGCCTCTGCACCTCACAGAGGGCCGTGAGGGACCGTACCATGGCGACTTCTGGAGGGGGGTGGTTTTTTGGGAACTTAAAAGGCAGAAGTGAGTTTTCCTTCCCCATGAAACTGTTAGCCTAGGGAAGAGGCAACACTCGCTCTCCCCTGGTTCTCTGGTTGTTTTTCATCAGGGAGGGTGCTGGTTCCGTGCCACCCTCTTTGTCAGGTGGGAACGGTACTTGTCTCGCTTTGGGGAGTGCTGGCTTCAGTGATGTTGGGTGCCCGCTCCCAGATAGGGTTGCCAACCTCCAGGTGGGGCCTGGAGAACTCCCGCTACAATAGACGACAGAGATCAGTTCCCCTGGAGAATATGGCTGCTTTGGAGAGCGGACTCTGTGGCATGATATCCTGCGATGCCCCTCCCCGGGCTCCACCCCACAAATTTCCAGGTATTTCCCCAGGCAGAGCTGGTAACCCTAACCCCCAGAAGAGGTCTTGGTGTCAGTGGGCCAGTGTGTGGCAGAGAGAAGAGGCTAGGGATGCTTGCCTTATGGGAATGATTGTGACTAGCATTTCTGTGGACCAGCTCAGTGCTGGAACTTACTGGGTGACCAAGGGGCAGTGACCGGCACTCAGGGTTGTTGTGATGATAAACTGGAGAAGAGGAGCAGCAGGAGGAGAGTGGATTTATACCCCACCCTTCACTACCCAAAGGTGTCTCAGAGCAGCTTACAAACCCCTTTCCCTTCCCCTCCCCACAACAGACACCCTGTGAGGTAGGTGGGGCTGAGAGAGCTCTTGGGAGAAACTGCTCTTTTTCAAGAACAGCTCTTATCAGAACTATGGCTTGCCCAAGGTTATCCAGCCAGGTGCAAGTGGAGGAGTGGGGAATCAAACCCGGTTCTCCCAGATTAGAGTGTTAACCACTACACCAAACTGACTCTCAGGGGAGAGACATGTATGCCTTCCTGAGTTCTTTGGAGAAAGGGTAGGTCAGGATGCACTTAATCTATAAAAGGAATCACATTTCCAGTCCCAGCTTGAGTTACAAGCAGGTGACATGAAGAATCACTTAACAAGAAAGTGGTGGGGGAGCAGAGTTACAACTTTGTAGTTGTCAAGGATGGCAGTGTAGGTAGTTACGGGAGCAAGAGGAAATACAACCCGGGCACCAGGAGACATGCCCAGATGAGGAATAAACCAAGGGTTCAAGTCATTGAGGCATCCTGCTGATTGCTGGATAATCTTGGTGCTTGGGGGATGACAGTGGGAGGGCTTCTGGAGTTCTGGCCCTACTGGTGGACCTCCTGATGGCACCTGGTATTTTTGGCCACTGTGTGACACAGAGCTTTGGAATAGATGGGCCATTGGCTTGATCCAACATGGCTTCTCTTATGTTCTTATGTCCAGTCCAGTTCACAACCAAGAAAGGTGCTTCACTTTTTAGCAAATCTGTACAGTATAAAGAAAGAAGGTGGGGGAAGGGGGAGCCACTGCTATTCCAAATAGATCCTGGCCGGCTCGGGAACTGGAAACAGTGACGTGCGCCACTTTGCAGAATTAGCAACTCAAATACTTGCACAAAAAAACCCTTTAGGAAAGAACAGTATGAACGCGATCACCTTATTTACTCAGCTGAAGGACTGATTAGACTTAAACTTTCCATTTCTTCCTCCAGAGGAGAAAGGGTTAACCTGAACATTTCAAAAAGGGATCTGCAAATGTGGAACACAAGGCAAGTGCAAAACTTACATTGGAGTGAGAGCTGTCTCATCCCTCCCCACCAAGGTCGGGATGCCCCACGAAAAAAACAAGGACAGGAAAAACCCCATACTTTTCACATAATGTTCTTATGTCGTGCCATCCTTACCTCAGTGTCAGTGGAAAACAGCAAGAGTCCAGTAGCAAACAAAATATGTGGCAGGGTACGAGCTTTTGTAAGTCATTGCTCACTTCTTCAGATACACCTAGAATGGGAGTTTTTCTGTCCTATTTATTGAGGAGAGAGTTCAGATGTGGAATGACATTAGCAGTTAAATGCTATTTTCCCTCTGCATATCTCACCTGAATCCAATCATGCCTGCTGTTATTATTCACCTGCTATTGTCATTTGCCTGCTAATATCATTTGGCTTCTGAAATCTCTCCACTTTCCAATAAATGGGACAGATGGACTCCCATCTAGCAATATCTGAAGAAGTGAACAGTGCCACATATTTTATTAGTCTTTAAGGTGCTACTGGACTCTTGCTGTTTTCTACTGCTGTAGACAGACTAGCATGGCTACCCGTCTTGATCTGTCCTCAGTATAATGTACGTATGCAAAGAGAGTCAAGAGTTGGGGTACCTTTGCTGTATATTTTGTTATTTATAGTCTGCATTTCTCACTGAGACTTAAAGCTGATTACGTAGTGTAAGCAATGCTCCCTCTAAGCTGGGGAGTCTTCTGAGCAAAAATTTGGCTGCTGTATAAATTAGTTTGCTCTAGAGCCCTCCTTCCTGCGCTAAGACAAAAATGTGTGAGCTGGAGGCTAAAAAACTGTGGGCTAGCTCACACTAACTCAGCTTAGATGGAACACTGAGTGCAAGTCAATACAGTCAACAGGATAGGACATCAATAAACAGTGCAATAGGGTGTACAAAATAAGTGTGCCATCAAGTTCCATCATGCTGACTCCTCTGTTGGGCACATTACAGTATTCTAGTCTCAAATGTTACATGGTGTGGATTCAGGTGGCCAGATTGGCCATGTTGAGGGATGGCGCCATATTGCAAGCTAGACCGAGTTTGAAGAAAGTATTTTTTGCAGCCGCATTCACTTGCTTCTCCAGCAAGTATAAACCCAAGGCTCTTAGCAAAGTCAGCAAAGGTCAACTGAAGTGGGAAGCACAGTGTCCTTCAAGATCTCCACCTTCCCTACCAGCATCACTTCTATCTCTTCTGGGTTTAGGTTGTTCACTTTCAGCTTTTTGACCACAGCAGTCAGGCAGTGAGTGGCTCCACACTTCTACTTGCATCACCAGGAGATTCGGATAGAGAGAGATGCAGAGCTGGGTGTTAACAACATAAGACTGTTTACTGTGTAAACACACAAGACAACTCCCACACTGAAGATAACTGGTCTCCAGCGGTCACCCTTTGAGTCTGATCTTTGAGGAGCTATTTAAACCTGTCCATGGCACATCCCTCCAAATGCCTCAACAGGATGGTATTATCTACCCTAACAAAGGCCATAGATAGATCCAATAGGAGCGATAAAGAATAAAGGTCTTTGGCTGCATTCAGACAGAGCCAGTGTTGCATCGTGGTTAGAGGGTTGAATTGGAATCAGAGACCCAGAGTTGGAAATTTGCTGGGTGACCTTGGGCCAGTCACACACACTCAGCCTAACTTAACTCAGGGTTATTATGAGGAGAGAAGAATAATGAAGCCTCTTTGGGTTCCCCTTGGGGAGTAAAATGGTGTATAAATGTTACAGTGACCAGAGCTGCCATTGGTCTCAAATGCCCACAAGCAGCAGGTACTTCCAAAAGGCTCTACAAAACAGGTTGCTGTAGAGGGGCTTGTGACCCAGCAGAGCGGTCTCCATGACCCACCTGTGGGTTGATACATGGCCTGAAGACCAGTAGACTAGAACCCATCAGCGGCATGAATGGAATGTGCTGAAGCTCACAAAAGCATGTGTCAAATTAAAGCTGTTTGTCATTAAGGTCTACAAGACTCCTGTTTATTGGTGTGGTAGAATCCCTGCAGAAGAATCTAGATTGCAGTTGAATTGCCTTGATGAAAGTTTCCTCTTCTTTGCTTCCCCAACTTAAAAGGTTGCTAGCAGTTTCTGATCAAGTTTGGCCTGCATATGGCTTTAGAAATGATTTCTCAACTTTGGATTCTGTCCAGTTTCATTACACAGGGCTCATAGCAATTTCTGGAGACAAACTCTGTTGAGCTATCATAGTTAATACTAATATATCTTGCCTCTGCAAATTCATCTAATCCTCTGAATTTGTCTGAGTAATCTGCATCTTGCAGCAGCGATGCCCTAGAAGAAGAAGAGAAAAAGAGATTGGATTTATACCCTGCCCTTCACTTGGAGTCTCAGAGCGACTTACAAACTCCTTCCCCTCCCCACAACAGACACCCTGTGAGAAAGGTGGGGCTGAGAGAACTCTAACACAAACTGCTCTCTCAGGAACAGCTGTGCCAGAGTTTGTGATTGACCCAAGGTCACATCAGCAGGTGCAAGTGGAGGAGTGGGGAATCAAACCCGGTTCTCCCAGATTAGAGTCCGCACACTTAACCACCACCAAACTGGCCCTAGGGGGCAATCTTCTCCCGAATGTTATTTAATATCTATATGCGCCCTCTTGCCCAGCTGATATGGAGCTTTGGGCTGATAACACCCAACTGTACCTGTTGATGGCTGCCCGCCAGCCAAATGCCGCCCCAGACAATCTCACCAGGGGTCTAGAGCCTGTGGTTGGTTGGTTGAAGTAGAGTTGGATGAAACTAGATCCGTTAAAGACAGAGGTCCTGTGGCTGAGCCATGGAGACCGCAGGCTCGAATGCCAACTTTCAGCCCTTGACGGTGAGCTGTTAACATCAAGGCCACTTGTGAAGACCTTAGGAGTGATTCTGGATGCCTCCCTTTCAAGGGATGCTCAGATCACAAATGTTGCCAGGCTGGCATTTTTCCACCTGTGGCAGGTTATGCAACTGGTCCCCTTCCTGTCACACCCTGACTTAGCCACAGTGATCCATGCAATGGTCACCTCCAGACTAGACTATTGTAACTGGTTCTATGCAGGGCTATCCTGAGGCTGACCCAGAAACTTCAACTGGTCCAGAATGTGGTGGCATGTGTGCTCACGAGCACTCCATCTAGAGCCCACATACAATTGGTGCTCTGCCAGCTGCACTGGCTCCAAGTTGAATACCAGATTAGATTCTAGGTCTTGGTTCTAACCTTCAAAGCCTTAAATGGTCTGGGACCAACATATCTTCCGGATTGTCTCTCCTGGTATGCCCCCCAGAAAGTACTGCGTTCTATGAATAACAACCTCCTGACAATCCCTGGCCCCAAAAGTATTAGTGTTGCTTCTAACTGGGTCAGAGCCCCTGGCCCCAGCCTGGTGGAACACCCTTCCAGATCCAGGCTGTACAGAATTTGATTCAGTTCCCCAGGGCCTCTAAAACAAATGTTCCACCAGGCATACGGTTAAGGCAGCGAAGTTTCCATTTAATTTGGCCTCCCCCAGTTCCCCTCCCCGCCACTCATCTGTACTAGCTTCACAAACACAGAGATGGCACAACCTCACTCACATAAAAACTGCTATTGGTGCCTATTGCCATCTGAGTTTTATCTTTATTATTGTATTAATTTGCTTTTAATAATTAATTGTGTTATCAGTTTAACTTGTTACTCGCTCTGAGCCTTGCAATGCGGGAGAGGGAGGGTTAAAAGTCTAAATAAATCAGTAAGTGAACCTGGACTGTGTGAAGCATTTCCTTTTGACTTTCTTTCCACTACTGCCAATCTGTTTCATCAGGTGTTGGGATCATAAGAAGAGGAGGAGGAGGAGATCGGATTCATACCCCACCCTTCATTACCCAAAGGAGTCTCAGAGCAGCTTACAAACACCTTTCCCCTCCCCACAACAGACACCCTGTGAGGTAGGTGGGACTGAGAGAGCTCTGAGAGAAACTGCTGTTTCAAGAACAGCTCTGACAGAACTATGGCTTGCCCAAGGTCATCCAGCAGCTGCATGTGGAGGAGTGGGGAATGAAACCCAGCTCTCCCAGATTAGAGTCCGTGCGCTTAACCATTACACCAAACAGTTAACACAGTTTGCCCAGCATCTTTAAGATTCACTCCAGTCACACGGGGCCCTGCTTTGGTTGCCCCTGTCATCTGAGGCTAGATGGGTAGCAACACAAGGAAGTGCCTTTTTGGATAAGGTGCTGAGACTTTGCAACTCCCTCTCCAGGGAGATTTGTCTGTCTGCCTCTATTGTTCTCTTCTGTCAGTGGGTGAAGATTTTTGTTGTTGTTGTTGTTGCTTAGCATATCCCCAATAATTGTTATTGGTCTATCTGTTTTGATTTTTGGTGTTATACATGCTTATATGTTTTTTATTGTATATATACATTATTTTAAACGCTTTTAGTGTTGAAATAAGAACATAAGAACCCTGCTGGATCAGACCAATGATCCATCTTGTCCAGCATCCTGTCTCACAGTTGACCAACCAGTTCCTCTGGATGGCCAACAACAGGGCATGGAGGCCAAGGCCTTCCCCTGATGCTGCCTCCTGGCTCTGGGATTCAGAGGCTTAGTGCTTCTGAATGTGGAGGTTCCCCTCAGTCACCATGGCTAGTAGCCATTGACAGATTTATCCTCCATGAATCTATCTTAATCCCGCTTTAAAGCTGTTTATTCCTGTGGTTTATTCCTCTGGCAGTGAATTCCACATTTTAATCACTCACTGTGTAAAGAAGTATTCCGTTTTGTCCATCAGTTTCATTGGATGCCCTCGAGTTGTAGTATTTTGGGAGAGGGAGAAAAATTTCTCTTTGTCTACTCTCTCCACCACATGCATAATTTTATAAATCTCTATCATGTCCCCCTTTAGTCGTCTCTTTTGTAAACAGAAAAGTCCCAGACTCTTTAGCCTTTCCCCAACCCTCTACTCTTCTTGGTTGCCTTCCTTTGTACTTTTTCCAGCACTGCAATATTCTTTTCAAGATACGGTCACCAGAACTGTACACAGTATTCAAAATGAGGCTGCACCATAGATCTATACAGGGGCATTGTGATATCGGCTGTTGTATTCTCAATCCCATTCCTAATCCTAGCATAGAGTTTGCTTTTTTAACTTCTGCAGCGCACTGGGTCGACACTTTCATTGAGCTATTCCCTACGACCCCAAGATCTTTTCCTATCTGAGTCTCAGCAGGTTCAGACCCCATTAGCCTGTACTTAAAGTTGGGAATTCTTGTCCCAGTGTGTATCACCTTACCCTTACTAACATTTACTTACCAACATTCACCTTAAATTACCAACAATGAATGTTTTAAAGTTTTGTCTGTTTCGATGTTTGTTGTCTTGGGGACCCTATTTGGGTGGAAAGGCAGCACAGAAATGTATTAAAATAAAAATAATACAGAAGCAGAACTTACTAAATTCCAAGATGGCTAAATTTCTAGTTTCAGGATGTAAGCCTGCAATATCTAAAACACCATCTCCAGTCCACTGTAAAAAATATTTTTAAAATTACACTTTTTTTTAAAGAACTAGTGTAAGTAATTAGAGATGTACATAAGCTGTGTTTTTGAACAATTACAGATGAATTAGTTAAACTGCAAATTGGTGACTTTGCAGCTTTCTGCACAATGTGATCTTGCTCTGTTAACATGGGTAGAGAGGTAAGGTGATCTTGATCTATTAAAAGTTCTTTGTTACTTTTAAGTAGGAAAAAAATAGGCGGGCACGGTGATGATTTCAAACAAAAGAGATCTCAAGACTTGTTGACAGGCTGCGCTGAAGGAACTTGTCCCCCATGATTTTGAAACCACAGAGATGAGTGCTTTGCACAATAACATGAGTCAGTTGTTGCTTCTTACGAATCGCAGTACAATAAACAACTTGAGATGGCTTGTTTGACTGACATTTGCCTACTTCAAGTGATTCATGTATTACAGGGTAACGTGGGCTTTGAATTTTGTTCACTGGATCTGAGAAAACGAAACCTTTGCTCTTTTCCTCCAGAGTCTTGTTATCCAGCCATTTATTCTCCTTGCCTTACCTGTACATAGTTGAAAAAAAGACGAGGGATGTAGCAAAGTACAAATGCTGGTAATGTGGTATGAATCAGTGTACTAGGACATCATATGGTTCTAACACTGACATCAAGTATTAATAATCATATCACAGAGTATAGCATTCACTTTCCCATATCTCTCAGTCTACTTGTTTGTTTCTCTTTCCAAAAGGGCTGTCACAAATGGATAGGATAATTGATTTCTTACTTCTGAAACAGAAAAACCACGCAGTAGAGGGTGCTAAGTAGGCAGTGCAGAATAGATTTCCCTGATCGGTATCACCTTTTGTGCAGCTCTTGATGTTCCTCTTTAATGATGAGTAATCTAATAAATTTTCATTAATGTTAATGCTGCTCTCGTCCTAAACTCTAGAAAAGTATATGTTCCTGAGATTCTTTTCCCCCAGACTCTTATTATTATAATTGTTCCCTGAATTCAGAGTTACTTGCAGAAGAAGTGTAACATTACGATTAAGGTTAATCACCTTTTGCTAACATTTTAAATGACTCAGAGGGCTGTTGATAAAAGAATTTAAGATGACAGTGACGGTTTTTCACTGGTGTAGTTATAATGTCAGTGGAATGAATTGTTGGAATATGCAAGGTCTATCGTGTAGCCTTGTGAAGAAGATCTGAAAATCACCCTACAGGGGGACAGCTAAAGGACTGGCAGTTCGTATAGCATAGGGCTTGCCCACAATTTCAAATGATGTCCTTCCTGTCTCCTGATTGGTTCTTTGGAGACTTCCTGTTCCTGTAGAGCTTCCTTCTTATTGCTGTTCCTCCTGTAGCAGTTAGGTGAGACAGTTAAGGATCTCTCTCTTCTGTGTTCTGTAACAGTTTGTTCTTCTTTAATAAACTTACTTATGTTGTCGAAGGCTTTCACGGCCAGAGTTCATTAGTTGCTGTAGATTTTCTGGGTTGTGTGGCCGTGGCCTTGGCATTGTAGGACCTGACGTTTTGCCAGCAGCTGTGACTGGCATCCTCAGAGGTATAACACAGACCTGTGTCAAGAGTACTCCATCTGTCTGTGTTATACCTCTGAGAATGTCAAGAGTACTCCATCTGTCTGTGTTATACCTCTGAGGATGCCAATCACAGCTACTGGCGAAACGTCAGGTCCTACAATGCCAAGACCACGGCCACACAACCTGGAAAATCTATGGCAACTAAACCTACTTATTTCTCTCTAAACGGTCAATGCTCCACTTCCTTGCACATTTAAACTCTGCCAACACGGATAAGTGTAGTCACCACTGAGAAGTGCCCAGCATGGCATCAGGGGAGTTGACGTGCAGAATATTTCCACCTTGAATGCTAATCAGTAAAAAAAAAAAACCCTCCAAAAACGCTCCTCTAGTGGAAACCAACAAATGTTACATTCTTGGAAGAACTTAGAGGTACAAAGTTACAGGTTTTTTAATAAAATGTTTCTGAATTTTTTGAGAGGTATACAGTACAGTCCTAAACAGAGTCAACTCTTCTTCATCTGTTGAAGTATATGAGTTCAGGAGGGTGTAACTCTAATTAGGTTGCGCTGGCTGAATAGGGAGAATGTAATTTACTTTGATCTGTTAATTGTATAAAAGTGAGTGAAGTGTAGTTAAGAGTGCTGGACCAGGATCTGGGAAAGTCAGAATCAAACTCCCACTCTGCCGTGGGCGGCTGCTGGTCATTCTCTTGGCATGAACTGCTTCACAGGATTGTTAGGATAAAATGGAGGAGAGGGGAACAGTGTTTTCCAGCTTTAGCTCCTTGGAGGAAATGTGGGATAAATAAAGCTAAGAGACTTTTCCTAAATTGCAAGATGGGCTGTATTTTCCCGGAGCTGGCATTAAGATCCTTGAGAGTAAAGGAGTCGTAAAAAGACTTGGCTCAGTGCATCGATTTCTTTCTTGCAATTTCATCTGTGTTCATGATGCAGTTTGAGGGAGAGCCGTTCTTCATGGTACATTAACTACACGGTACATCTACTCTGGAACATCTTTTGTTTTAGAAGAAGAAGAAGAGAAGAAGTTGGATTTATACCCCACCCTTCACTCGGAGTCTCAGAGCAGCTTACAAACTCCTTTCCTTTCCCCTCCCCTCCCCTGTGAGGTTGGTAGGGCTGAGAGAGCTCTTTCAAGAACTGCTCTTTCAAGGACAGCTCTTGTCAGAACTATGGCTTGCCCAAGTTCATCCAGCAGCTGCAAATGGAGGAGTGGGGAATCAAACCCGGTTCTCCCAGATTAGAGTCCACACACTTAACCACACTTAACCCCACCCTGCATCCTTTTAGGGTTACGTGGGGCACCTGACTTCCAAATGAATGCCCGTGTATTCTAATTCCATCAGTCCTTTGCTTGCTGAATAACTCTGAGAACTAGACTGTAACAAGATGACAGCAGATTTAAATGATCTGCAAAATACATTCAGCATTATCTGCCTTTTGCCAAGTCTAATAGGAAAATTGTTGGAAAGCAGCAGGCCAGGTGCAGACCAGGTAGGAGTCTCTGCATGCTTTGGTGACTCCTTGGATGCGCTGAAAGCTACTGAATCAACTCACCACCCATTTGTCCGATGAAAACAGATATGGAGGGGCTGTGGCTCAATGGAAGAGCCTTTGCTTTTCCTGCAGAGTTTCCAAGTTCAGTCCCCGGCATCTCCAGTTAAAAGGATCAGGTAGCGGGTGATATGAATGAAAGACCTCTGCCTGAGACACTGAAGAGCTGCTGCCAGTCTGAGTAGACAGTCTTTGACCCCTGATGAACCAATGGACTGATTCATTATAATGCAACTTCAGTGTGCAATGTGTGTGATTGGATCCAGTAGTGTAGAATGTGGGAATAGGGTTTGCCAACTCTGGGTTGGGAAACACCTGGAGATTAGGGGGAGTGGAGGCTGGGAAGGGCAGGGTTTGGAGAGGGGAGGGTCCCAAGCAAGGTACAATGTCAGTTTGGTGTGGTTAGCACGGGCTCTAATCTGGGAGAACCAGGTTTGATTCCCAACTCCTCTACATGCAGCTGCTGGTGTGACCTTGGGTCAGTCATAAGTTCTTTCAGAGCTGTTCACTCAAGGGCAGTTCTCAAGAGAGCTCTCTCAGCCCCACCTGCCTCTCAGGGTGTCTCTTGTGGGGAGGGGAAGGGAAAGGAGATTGTAAGCCGCTCTGAGACTTCTTCCAGTAGTAAAGGGCGGGGTATAAATCCAATCTCTCCTCTCTCATGGAATCCACCCTCCAAAGCAGCCGTTCTCTCCAGGGGAAGTGATCTCTAGCCTGGAGATTGACTGTAATACCAGGAGATCTCCAGGCCCTACCTGGAAGTTGGCAGCCCTAAGTGGAGAGCATGTGAGTCTGCTAAATGGAAAAAGGGATGTGAGGGAAAATCAGCCTGTTTGAGCCCTGAGAGCTTACAAAATCCTGGAGGAGTAGATCTTGATCGTGGAGGGGATTTCCAAATAGGTTCTTCCAGTGATTCCTTGCAGACACCTAGTTTATTTCATGCTGACATTGAGCGTTAACAGCACAAAACCCACTCATGCTTGTTCAGATGTGAGTCTTGGAGAGTTCTGTAGTAAAGGCAGCCTAGATGAATATTTTTTAAAAAATCCATTTGAGATAGATTTTGGAAAGTGATCTGGAAACGCAGAAGGGAAGTAATTTATATGATGACTGGCAAATACAATGCACGTTCTCACTGGTTCCACTTGCCATTTCCATTCTGAAAATGCTTCCATCCCAGAATATCTCTGAGCTAACTCAAACACCTTCTCAGGTTTCTTAATGAGATTGCATGTATCCATACGCTAAAGCACCCTGTTGCTATAAGAGTCGCACTTCATGTTATCAGTGGCATAACCTTTTACATGGTTATGGCAACCAATGTTCCCTCTAAGCCATGAAGCCTTGTGAGCAAAAATTCTACTCTGTGAGCTACTGGCATTAAAATTGTTCTGAAAGTGCAGTGATTTGGCTCCAGCACAAATTAGTTTGCCCTGGATGCCATGTCGTCCTGAGCGGAAGGCAAAGGAGTGTGTGAGCCGTAGGCTAAAACGCCTGTGAGCTCACACTGAACGTCAGACTTAGAGCGAACACTGATGGCATCAGTCCTTACAACACCTCTCCTGAAATTTAACTATTTCGACTGGACAATTTTCAGCCTGTTCCTAAATGCTTCAATGAAACTGGCCTTTTGATTGCAATGGATTTATCAAACTGCACATCCCAGAATACTCTGAGACACCAGCCATGTTTCTCCATTCAGACAGCCTTCTCTTTGTTGGGCTTGCCCTCTCTCAGGCCACAGGGTTTTCTTGCTGTAGGTCCAGTCCTCTGTAATGGTTTATCAGAATGGGTGTAGAGGGTGCCTTCACTTCCTGCATTCAGCTTGTAGGATGGCTTTAATTCACAGGACATTTGGTGCAGGGTAAACTGCTTGGGCGGGTCTGGCTTTGAAAAAACCCCCCAAATCTGTGCACTGTTCTTGTCACTGTTAGTGTGTGTGTATTTTCTTGCAACTTTGTGTTGCTCGTTATCAGGGGTGGAAGTGAAAATTGCTCTGGTGCAAGCAGGCTGGGTGGCCCTTCCCATGCAACAAGCTGGCTCTGCAGGGATTACTCCCAGTTCAGTAGCTCCAACAGTGGGTATTTCGCATCCCTACAGTCTGGTCTTAAGACGCTGAACTGCAGGCTGTGGAAGGTCAGTAGTTCAGCAGTTCGAGACCCGAGAGTGCCGCATGACGGAGTAAGCTCCCGTCTCTAGTTCCAGCTCCTGCCAATCTAGCAGTTCAAAAGCAAGAAACTGCAAGTAGATAAATAGGTACCACTTCGGTGGGAAGGTAACAGCGTTCCGTGCGCCTTGGTGTTTAGTCATGCTGGCCACATGACCACGGAAATGTCTTCGGATAGCGTTGGCTCTTCGGCTTTGAAACGGAGATGAGCACCGCAACCCTAGAGTTGGATTCGACTGGCTTTCGAGCAAGGGAACCTTTACCTTTACCTAACACCCATGGGAAATAGGGAAGAGAAGAATTTAACTACATGACACAGTTATTTGACAACAAAGCCGTCTGGCTTGTTTTCAGCATATTATGCAGAAAGCTCTTGACTTCCTCAATAGGTGACTGGTTTAAAAGAAAGAGCTTCTGCTTCCTGTGGAGTAGTTTAAACCCCAAAGAGATCTTCACACAGCACAAGAGCACACGAGTGCTTCACACAGGGTTGTAAACAGTCACGCAAAATGAGATGGCAAATTAATAATGTGATACTGAGGCACATTCTGTCAATCCTTCCATTATTTTTTATTTTTTTTATTACAGCACTTCATAGTAGGAGTTGACTTCAGACTTGCCTAATGCTTTTGATGGAACCGACAGGTTTTAAAAGTTTGCTTTAGTCTTAGATGAACCTAACTAATACCAGAGGGGGGAAAAACTTTTCTACCTTACAAGTTCAGGTTGAAATGTGCAAAAGATAGATAATTAAGTTCGGCTGGTTGCTGTTCACACCAGAAAGCTGCACTGTTGTTTAACAGCAGTGAAATCCAATCGGTTGAGGGGGTCTGGCAGAAGCTTTTCATGTGGTGTTGACCATCCGACAAGGAGGGAGGGTCTGTGGCTCAGTGGCAGAGCCTCTGCTTGGCGTGCAGAAGCTCCCAGGTTCGGTCCTTGGCATCTCCAGTTAACAAGATCAGTTAAGAGGTGAGGTGAAAAGGCCGCTGATACCTTGGAGGGCTGCTGCCAGTCTAAGTAGACAATATTAACTGTGATAAACCAAGGGTCTGATTCCGTATCAGGCAGCTTCATGTGTTCAGCGTGTCCACGTATGGATATGAATCGGGTGCTCTGCCTCCAACAGTGGCCTGATGGATGATGCTTGGAGATCTGGCAACAGGTCATGTGACTTGACAGCGCTGCAGATACTAACCCTGTACAGGCACCCCTGTATATTGAGAAGGAGAGTAGCAACAAGCATGCTGGCCTTGCCTCTGTGGGATTGCTGGCCCATGGGCACATCACCTATACACAGAGGAGGAGGAAGAAGAAGAGATTGGATTTATACCCCGCCCTTCACTTGGAGTCTCAGAGCGGCTTACAAACTCCTCTCCCTCCCCCTCCCCACAACAGACACCCTGTGAGGTAGGTGGGGCTGAGAGAACTCTTAACACAAACTGCTCTTTTAAGAACAGCTGTGCCAGAGCTTGTGACTGACCCAAGGTCACATCAGCAGGTGCAAGTGGAGGAGTGGGGAATCAAACCCGGTTCTCCCAGATTAGAGAAGGAGAAGAAGAGGAGGAGGAGACTGGATTTATACCCCGCCTTCACTACCCAAGGGAGTCTCAGAACACGTTACAATCTCCTTTCCCTTCCCCTCCCCACAACAGACACCCTGTAAGGTAGGTGGGGCTGAGAGAGAGCTCTTTCAAGAACTGCTTTTGAGAGAACAGCTCTGAGAAAACTTGTGACTGACCTAAGGTCACACCAGATGCTGCATATGGAGGAGTGGGGAATCAACCCCGGCGCTCCTAACCGTTACACTGAACGGGCTCTGCACATACTCACCTCCCTGTGATCAGCAATGCGACTTCCCAAACATTGCTGGTCATGGGGAGGGAGAATATGCAGGCACTTTCTCGGCACTTTTGCACCACACAGAGGACCCAGGGATCACACAGAGGCAGGGGGTGGGACGAGTGCACTCGTGCTCATTCTTGCAGGGAGGGGAAGGGCCATCTGCACAAGGCGACTATTATTTGCTCTGACTGACAGCAGCTCTCCAGGCTTCTCAGGCACTGAAAGGTCTTTCCCAGCACATGGTACCTGGGATTCTTTAACCGGGAGATGCTAGGACATTTTGCACACAAAACAGATGCTCTACCACAGAGTTATGTCGCGGTGATGAAGACTGGCCCCTCTGCTGTTCATTATAAATACCACAAAGCCCATGGCACAAAGGAGAGGATATTCTAATTGTTTTTCCACCCCTGCAAGTTTTGCGTTAGCTTCATCAGGGAACCTAATGATCTTATCTCTTTGTGCTTTTCTCATCAAACTGAAGTCCTTTGTTCCCATTCTGGTCTCTTGCAAATGATCGCAGATGTATTGCCTCTTGAGTGTTTAGCTGTTAATAGCTAAATGTGTCCAGTCATCTGTTTAAAAGATGCCTCAGCTACTGGTCACCACTCTACATTGTAGCAATGAATATAATGAGTTAATTATACACGTTGCTTGAAGAAACCTCTCTCTTTTTTTGTTCCCAATTCCCCCCCCCCCCATAATTTGACTGACACCAATAACTCATTCTTGGCATACCATGTCTAATTTTATAAACCTCTGTCATGTTCTTCCAAGTTCCACTTCTGGAGCCATTATCCAGAGGGAAACTGGCATTATTCCCCTGGGCATACTTTTCCTTTAAATGTATTTGGCTTGTAAAGTGTGAAAGAGTTTAGTGGTGCATTAACAAGGCACAGCTGGGCGGCACATGGAGGAGCACCACGCAAGCATCCATTCCTTTCTGGTGTTATTCTGCAGGCTAGTGCGCACAGAGACATAATAGTGGGTGCTGCAGTAGTGAAGGACATCAGGTCTTACTTTTTCCATGTTCCAGCTGAGGGACAAAACGCAAGGCTTTTGAATTTGCCAGGTCCTATCAGAAGTTGCTTTACCCCATGAATAGCCAGGACATGCACAGGAAATGTATTTGTTTTCCATTCATGTTCCCCTTCAAACGTGTTCATTTTCTCTATTTCACATGTTCAGTTTTTAGATTGGTTATTTGTTTTCAGTGGGCTGGATCCTACAAATGCTTTCAGCTGGCCCAGGCATCTGCCCTTCAATGAAAGGACTGTACCATCTGTGGAAGTGTTTCCCACACCTATTGCGCTGATGGAAGAGCCTCATACATCAGCAGGAGGAGGAGGCTCCTTGCTAGGGCTTGGAGAAAAAAAATGTTCTGCCCCTTTAATAGAGGCTTAATGGGTAGAAATGGGCAGCTGAAGCTGTGGTGGAACAGCGTGCTCCAATGTGTAGGCCCTGTTCCACCCTGCCCTGCAAGGTTTTCCCAACACTTGGAGAGGCTTTTATCTCTCCCTCTCCCTCTCTCTCTTTGGTAACTTGCTGTCACCACCTGACCTCTGTAGGAATTGCCCACTGGAAGGGTCAGGACTCCCAGCTTCCCTTCTAAGTCCTGAGGCCTTGCCCTCTGTGTCTCCCACTGCCTGGCACCTGGTCACCACAGGGACAGTTTACTGCCTTGTGTGTCCCTGGAGAAATTGCCACTTGCCAACTGCCAGCCTTCCCCCTGGCGCTCCTTTTAAAATAGTGTGTTCAAGAAGGTGGAGATCTGTGTGGTTCAGAGAACCACTAGCAGCATCAAAAGTAATAAAGTATTTATTAAAAAATAAAATGTTCAGAAGCATACTTTTAGCACAGCATCAGATTAAGGAAGGGATTAAAAAGAAATGGGTAAAACACAAAAATGGGGGGGGGGGTGTTTGCACAACCCTAGTTGCTGCACAGAGGCAGGCAATGGCAAACCAGCTCTGCTCATCTCTTGCCTTGAAAATCCCATGGTCCTGAGCAATGGTCCCTTTAAGCTGTGGAGTCCTTGTGAGCAAAAATTCTAATCTGTGAGCTACTGGCATTAAAGTTGTGAGCGAACGAATTGGCTGCTGCATAAATTAGTTTGCTCTGGAGCCCTCCTTCCTGAACTAAGACAAAAATGTGTGAGCTGGAGGCTAAAAAAACTGTGAGCCAGCTCACACTAATTCAGCTTAGAGGGAACACTGGTCCTGAGGTCACTAGGAGTTGGTTGCCACTTGATGAGCAAATATGCATTTACTACAAACTGGCATTTACCAGTTTGGCGTAGTGGTTAAGTGTGCGGATTCTAATTTGGGAGAACCGGGTTTGATTCCCCACTCCTCCACTTGCAGCTGCTGGATGACCTTGGGCAAGCCATAGTTCTGGCACAGCTGTTCTTGAAAAAGAGCAGTTTCTGTCAAAGCTCTCTCAGCCCCACCTACCTCACAGGGTGTCTGTTGTGGGGAGGGGAAGGGAGAGGAGTTTGTAAGCCGCTCTGAGACTTCAAGTGAAGGGCGGGGTATAAATCCAATCTCTTCTCTTCTCTTTTCTGTGTAAAGCTGTTCCATGCTGTTGTGGTGCTGGTTTCCCATTTGGCTCAGTATAAAGCTCTCCTCTCTCTGCATCAGGACTCAAGTTGTTTAGGGAGAGTGTGTGAGAGAAGGGGGAGGAGCAGCTCCCAGGGGCACCAGTAGGGTGCTATGCTGTGGGAAGGAAACAGCACCTGTGACCCCCCCACACACACAAACACAGAAAGTAAAAGGGGGTGATGTGGCAGAGGGGGGCAGGAAAGAAGGAACGAGCTGGGTAAAAAACACAAAAGTTGCCAGGCAGTCCTGCCAGGCAGGAGACTGCCCCAGGAAATAACAAATGGTTCGGGGTGGGCGTGCTTCCAATGCTGCCGCTGCCCCCCCATATGGTCACAGAAAAATTTTCCCTGGCTGCTTTTTAATGCAGACGACTGGATTTTCAGCTAACTTGTTTCCTTTGTGACAATTTGCGTATCTCCTTAGAAAAGATTGGGGGGGGGGATTCAACTCCAGTCATCTGCTTTTTGCTCACAGCAGCCAGACGGTGGGGAGGAGCAGCTGTACCATGTTAAAACCATATTCAGATAAGGTGGTGAGATGCCGTAGTGACACTGGAGTCATTACTAAATGGCTGTGAAATGATGCAGACAGCTGATGCTGAGATGAAACAATAGGACAGTGGATGTGGCATCAAATAGTAGACAGAAATTTGTGAGATGATGTGAGATCATTTGCACTACGGTGGGAAATACCAATGCAGATTGGATCAAAGCTAACATTTGCCATCAACTTGGTGTATGGAGTGCTGTTGGCACACTGTAAAACTCAGAGCAGATATGATTCTCACACAAGGGATTTCCTCCTCTGAATAAAGAAGGGAGAACAGTGATGAGAGGGGAAATTTGATAAAGGGATAACACAGTTGGGCTTGCCATGTTCACTTGAGCTGTCAAGTTCCAGTTTGGTGTGGTGGTTACGTGCGTGGACTCTCATCTGGGAGAACCAGGCTTGATTCCCCACTCCTCCACTCGTAGCTGCTGGATGACCTTGGGCAAGCCATAGTTCTGTCAAAGGTGTTCTTGAAAAGAACCGTTTCTGTCAGAGCTCTCTCAGCCCCACCTACCTCACAGGGTGTCTGTTGTGGGGAGGGGAAGGGAAAGGAGTTCCCTTCCCCTCTGAGCCTCTCTAAGAGCGGGGTATAAATCCAATCTCTTCTTCTTATCATAGAATCATAGAATGTTAGAGTTGGAAGGGACCTTGCAGGTCATCTAGTCCAACCCCCTGCACTCTGCAGGAGCGTAGCCAAAAGATAGCCCTGTACACCTACAACATACCCAAAATATGGTCGTACAGCCTCCGCTTGAAAACGTCCAGGGAAGGAGCATCCACCACCTTCTGAGGCAGACTGTTCCACTGCTCAACCACTCTTACAGTTAGGAAGTTTCTCCTGACATCTAGCCGGTATCAACTCCCTCATAATTTCCACCCATTAGATCTAGTCTTGCAATCCGGAGCCAGAGAGAATAGATCTGCTCCATCTTTTACATGACAGCCCTTCAAATACTTGAAGACCGCAATCATGTCCCCTCTAAGTCTTCTCTTTCCCAGGCTAAATATACCCAACTCTTTCAGTCTTTCCTCATAAGACTTGGATTCCAACCCACTCACCATCCTAGTCACCCTCTTCTGGACACGCTCAAGCTTGTCAACATCCTTCCTAAAGTGTGATGCCCAAAACTGGACACAGTACTCCAGGTGAGGCCTAATCATAGCAGAATAGAGTGGAACTACCACCTCCCGTGATCTGGACACAATGCTTCTGTTAATGTATCCTAAGATTGCATTAGCTTTCTTCACTGAAGGCTCATGTTTAGCTTGTGATCAACCAGAACACCTAGATCCCTTTCACATGTGCTGCTGTCAAGCCAAGTCCTTCCCATTCTATATCTGTGCCTTTGATTTTTTGTGCCTAGGTGTAGGACTTTGGATTTATCTCTATTGAAATTCATTTTATTTGCCTCAGCCCACTGTTCCAGCCTATCTAGATCATTTTGAATCCTGACTCTGTGTCAGGCGTTTCAGAAAGTCAGTCAAACACCAGGCCTCATGGAAACGGATAGTGTTTATTATACTGCAGTTCTAAAAGCACGGTAACATTCTCTTGTCAGGAATAACCCACACAAAGGAACATCTCTGGTTATACCCCTCTGGGGTGAAGCCCCCCCCCTGCATTCTACCAATAGCTACAGAGCCCGCGCGCGGGAAGCGAAAGGTGCTACATTTCTAAAAGCTGTAAATTTCCATAGCCTAGCTGTTCTCATAAGAAAAAGGGAAGAAGAGAAACAGCCTGGCACTCAGGGCCATTTGGCCATCTGGAGATAATCCGGGATGTGAATTGCTGCGTTACCCAGGCAACCCCGTCACCTCCCCACATACCAGACAATACACAGGCAGACCCACTGACACCTCCACCCCTCCCTTCACCCTCATGGCAGGGTTACCTGACACCCTGTCTTCTTCAGAATTAGCAATCCCACCCAGCTTCGTGTCATCTGCAAATCTGATAAGCATCCCCTCTATGTCTTCCTCCAGGTCATTTATAAAAACATTGAACAACATGGGGCCCGGGACTGAGCCCTGTGGCACTCCACTTGAGACTTCCCTTCGCATCGACACAGAGCCATTTATGAGCACTCATTGGGTACAATTTTTCAACCAACCATCAATCTATCCAATGGTTGTTCCATCCAGCCCCACTTAACCAGTTTATCCTCAAGGATATCATGAGATACTTTGTCAAATGCTTTACTGAAATCTAGATACACTATATCCACAGCATTGTCAGAGTCAACCATTTTAGTAACTCTGTCAAAAAAGGAGATAAGGTTGGTCTGACATGACTTATTCTTGATAAACCCATGCTGGCTACTACCAATTAACTCATTCTGTTCAAGGTGCTCACAGACAGAGCGTTTGAATTTTTCCAAGTATTGATGTCAAGCTGACAGGCTTGTAATTTCCTGTGTCCGTCTTTTTCCCCTTCTTGAAGATCGGGACAACATTCACTCTTCTCCAGTCTTCCGGCACAACACCAGTACTCCAGGACATCTCAAAGATTAAAGCCAGAGGCTCTGAAATAACATCTGCAATTTCTTTTAGCACCCTGGGATACAAGCCATCCGGCCCTGGAGATTTCAAAGTATTTAAGGCAGCTAGATGTTCTGTAACCATTTCCTTACTTACTCTGAACTGGCAGTTCCTCCTTCCTTCATATGCCCTGCATTCTTCAGTTTGTATACAGCTCGCCTTGCAGTTAAAGACTGATGCAAAGTGAGAGCTGAGTAATTCTACTTTGTCTTCCTCCCTTGTTAAGACTTGACTGTCTTCCCCTTGCAATGAGCTTGCCCCTTCCCTGTTCTTCTTTTTGCTCCAAACATAGGCATAGAATTTTTTCTGGTTATTTTTAGCATCCCTCGCAAGCCTCAGCTCCATCTGCACTTTAGCCTTTCTGACACCCTACCTACAGATTTGAGCCTGCTTCTTGTACTCACCCTCAGTAATTTGGCTCTCTTTCCATTTCCCTTTTTAGTCTCAGCTCTTCAGAGAGTTCCTTGTTCAGCCACCTCGGCTTCATTACCTGTCTCCCACCTTCCTTTCTTACCAGAACAGTTTGCGATTGTGCCTTAAGCACTTCATTTTTCAGCATCTCCCATCCTTCCTGTGCAGTTTTCCCCCTCAGCATTTCCAGCCACGGGATCCTACCTAATATTTCTCTGAGTTTTTTTGAAATCAGCCTTCCTGAAGTCCAGGATGTGAGTCCTACTATGTCCTGGTTTCACATCCCTCACTATGTCAAATTCCAAGCTGACATGGTCACTACTCCCCAAGGATCCTACAAGATTCACCTCATCAACCAGTTAGTCGGAATTAAATCTAGGATAGCAGATTCTCTGGTTCCCACCTCCACCTTCTGAGAGATGAAGTTGTCCGCAAGACTATGCCCCATGTCTAGCAGAGTTAGATTTCCAGCAAATATCTGGATAGTTGAAATCTCCCATAACCACTACATCCTGTCTCTGTGAAAATTTAGCAAGCTGTTGTACAAATGCATCATCCCGTTCCTCCAGTTGGTTTGGAGGTCTGTAGTATACTCCCACAACAATATCCCCTTCTTTCTCCCCCTGCCCTATCCTTACCCACACACTTTCAACAGAGCAACTCTCAAAATCCTGAATTTCAGTGCAAGTGTATTCATTCTTGACATATAGTGCCACCCCGCCACCTTTTTTGTTTATTCTGTTCCGTTTTAACAAGGTATATCCTTCAATTGCTGTGCTCCATATATGAAACTCATCCCACCAAGTCTCAGTGATACCTATCAGATCATAATTGCTTTCCAATATTTGAAGTTCAAGTTCCTCCTGTTTATTTCCTATACTCTGTGCATTAATATAAAGACATTTCAGATTACAGACATCCTTTCCTACAGTAGGTCCCTTCGATTTTACCTGAAAATTACTGAACTCACCTCTTTCCCATTCATTTATTCTCTGGTCACTCCCCTTCTTAAACTTAGAAGAAGAAGAAGAAGAAGAGATTGGATTTATACCCCGCCCTTCACTTGGAGTCTCAGAGCGGCTTACAAACTCCTCTCCCTTCCCCTCCCCACAACAGGCACCCTGTGAGGTAGGTGGGGCTGAGAGAACTCTTAACACAAACTGCTCTTTTAAGAACAGCTGTGCCAGAGCTTGTGACTGACCCAAGGTCACATCAGCAGGTGCAAGTGGAGGAGTGGGGAATCAAACCCAGTTCTCCCAGATTAGAGACTGCACACTTAACCACTACACCAAACTGGCTTAGTGTTGGGGATGTTGCACAACATCAGGCTTTTTCTTCCCACCCCCGATGTCTTCAGTTTAAAGCCCTCCTGATCAGATTCGCAAGTCTTGCAACAAAGACATTCCTCCCATTCTTTGTAAGGTGCACCCCATCTGTCGCCAATCTTGGAGCTACGTACCATGGCCCAGGAAGCCAAATCCCTCCCGACGGCAACATCTACGTAGCCAGCCATTCACCTTCAGTATCCTGTTCTTCCTTCTAGCTCCATGGTCCTCAACAGGTAAAATGGAGAACACCACCTGTGCCCCCAGATCTTTCACCTTCTTCAGTGTGGCCCCTGGACTATGATTTTCAAGTGGCTTGGATGGTTACTTTGGCCGAGAGTTCCCAACAGCCTGAAGGAAAAGTGCAAGTGTCTGGTGCAAGTGTCCTGCCTTTTAAATAAAGGTAATGCTATTTAGAGGACAGCAGAAGACAGGAGGGCCTGGCGTGATCTGGTCCACGGGGTCGCGAAGAGTCGGAGTCGGCTGTGCGACTGAACAACAACAACAACAATGCTATTTACGTCCATGCCATGAAAAGCATCACCTGTCCATTTCTGTTCCTCTGTTAAAGCAGTGACATTTCCCCCTTGGGTTGTTGGCAACCCTACTTTGACCCTTTTTTGTGAAAATGGCTATGCCATTGGTGGGAGATTTTATAGATAATGGGGGTTGCAGACTTCCCATCCACCCTTCTTATGGTCTTACTGTGCTGAGCCTGTTTCCTATGTGGGGCTAGCAGCTGTCCCTGACATGCCAGAGAAGTGCCCATTTGTGTGTGTGGAAAACTTAGCTCTTGCTGGTAGTAAGGCATTAAAAGAATGCCATTTTAAATGCTGTTTCAGTTAAAATACTGAGGTTTCTTGGTAACTATGGAAACCCAGTTCTCGACATTGGCCAGCAAAAGGGAGAAGCTTAGTGTTTCCATGACGGCACAAGGAAAGGAAGCTGAAGAAGAGACAGACAGGTAGTTGACAATCGGATCAAAAGCAAGCCTGGTGAAACAATACATTTCATTGAATTGTGCGAGACTGTGCAACACAGCACAGACGGATGTGCACATTCCTTACAAAGGGGGAGTTGTTACATAATTTGTCTGGTTACTTGGGAGTTTTATAGCAAGACAACTTGCATTCTTCATGCACAGACATATTCCTGGCTTTGACTGCAACCCCCCCCCCCACCTCTGAGACCCAGTCCAACTACAAAGGAACAGCATGCCATACATATAGCCCTTCTCATACTGTTACACTTCAAACTGAAGGTGGTGTGTTTGAATGCTCAGTGTAGAAATGTTTCCCTGCATTGAGAGAGCTGGCATGCTCTCCTGGTTTCTGCACTGGCTACCCATTAAGTCCTGTGTCAGCTTGCCACCTATTTTGTTTTCAACACTTGCTCCTGCATTGGTATGCAGATTTTCCTATGTCAGTACTTGCCAAAGCAGTCATTAGCCACGTAGGAGATGCTTCGGATGGTGGAGTGCACCGGGCTGAGCCAAGTAATTCATGACGAGGTGATAAATATAGAGGGGGAAATAGAGATGATGGAACTGATGGAGATCAATGAAGTGGTGTCAAGTTGTTTGCTTATTGTTCCCTTCGGATTGGAAGCAGAGGAAGGAAAAGGCGCTGCTCAAAACCACATTCAGATAACCCGGGGCAATGCCGTACTGACTGCAAAGTCACTCCTAAATAGCCACAAATCTATGCAGAAGGTACCATAAAACCCAATGAGCAAAGATAAGTGAAAGCAGCATGCAGTGTTGAGGGAGATTAACACACATCATCTAAACGTGATTCCCCTATCTGAAGTGAGAGTTCAGGAAGTGGAAACACACCTGCTAATTTGCTTGCAGTACGAGAAGGTGGAACTGCTACAGCTCGACATTGCCGGGCCATCTGTGCTGTGACACACTCTCTGCTGGAGCCCTGACTGCTCGGATTAGGGCAGACTTTCAGTGCCGTCCTAAGCAAGAGTTCCCTGGATTCAGAGGGGTGTTACTCTGCTTAAGATGGCACTATTGGCCTGGAATTTCTAAGGAGGGGAGGTAAACATGTCCCATTTTCAGTATTTCCCCCTCTGCTGGCTTGGACTGTGGCTGATTCTGCATTGGCTTTTCCCTCTGTTGGTTTACAAATCCCGCATTAGAACAGAAATTCCCCTCTGCATTGCATGCTGCTCTCACTTCCTTTGGTTATTGGGATTTATGGTATCGCTAACACTCCATGCCACTTTTGAGTTCTTTGATCATTGGATTTAATTGTACCTTCTGCATAGATTTATGGCCATTTTATGGCTGTTCAGAGGTGACTCTGCAGTCAGTACAGCATTGCCCCGAGGTATTTGGATGTGGGTTTGAGCTGCACTTTCCCTTCCCAGTTGAGAAAATGTGGAGCAAATGCTAGATGCAGCATCGCCCTATGTGTACAAGATACCAGAGTGTTCTCTGACCCTTTAGTATAATTGTATGGATACCCCTCTCTACCACTTGGGCAGTCAGCCTCTTTGTGATTGCACTAGGCACTCTGATACTCTTGGGAATTTTAAAATGGTCAGGATAGATATAAATAATGAATTTTAAAAAGGGTTTAAAACAGATCAAATAGTTTAAAAATCAAAGGGGGAAGCCTAAAAGCTGGTATATTCAGGGGTATTCCAGGTTTATTGGCAGGAAAGTGTTCTTTCTAAGATTGTATCTTTAGAAGGGGGTAACGTTGCGTAGGACTGGACAGTAATTGCTGAGTTCACAGCAGTTGGCCTCAAGGTTTATATATATATAAGACGGGATGCTAAGATACAGAAAATGGAGGCAGGGTTGCCTTGGTGAGACTGGAGGCGTATTAATTAGAATGCAGCCTGAGGAAGCCTGTAACTTCCTTCAAGCAGATAAAACGAAACTGCTCAAATGTACTGTTATGATTGATTTGGAGGAAGTGGTTTCAAAGTTGCATCTCTAACAGTGCACAGAGGACGCTCTGTCTCTCTTTTTAAGGATCTCATGTGTCACCACAGTCTTGAGAGTCTACTTTTAACAGCTTGGTCTACAGTAGAATACTCATTTAATTCTTCTGTGAGCTTCACCCCCTCCGAGCCTTAATAATGGAATAAGCTCATCGTTAAAAGGTCATTTTCGGAACTGCTGTTATGCCCGTCGTGGATCCTTGCCGGCCTCCAATCCCAGGCTATCCCGTAAATGAGACGAGTTACCTTTAAATTTCTAAACGGACTTGTCTGGAGCAATACTGATCTAGACACCAAACGGCAACAGTAGAAATCGAGTGTTTCCCTGACAACTGATAAAAACACAAGGGCATAAAAACCCAAGGTGGAAGGATGCTGCACTCATAAGATAGCGTGGGCTGGGACGGCGGCTGATCCTCCTTCGGTGAGCTTGTGAGGGGCGAGGGAGCCTGGTGCGAACAGGGGCTCCAAACTCTTTGCCGCCGGAATGGAGGCCGGGAGAAAGCCGGTTCCTCCTGTGCACAGCGCAGGACGCAAGTGGCTGGCCCGATCTGACCCTTAACATGATGTATTTCAGGTATGTTTTCCATTTTTACCAAAGTCTTTCTGGGTGTAAAACTATGCTATTTGTTCTGTTTTGTTTATTTAGATATTTACACCCAGCTTCTGCTGACCAATGGGACCCCGCGGCAGAATCTGGACCGGGGTCATTAAGCAGACTGAATGATTTGAACCAGGGTGTCGTAAGGGCCCTGCTGGATCAGACCAGCGGCCCATCTAGTCCAGCATCCTGTCACATGCACAGCGGCCAGCCAGTTCCTCTGGAGGACCAACAACAGGGCTTAGAGGCCGAGGCCTTCCCCTGATGTTGCCTTCTATCCTGGCTCTCGGTTTCAGAGGTTTAGCGCCTCTGAATGTGGAGGTTCCCCTCAGTCACCATGGCCAGTAGCCATTGACAGACTTATCCTCCATGACTCTATCTAATCCCACTTTAAAGCTGTTTATTCCTGAGGCCATCACAACATCCCCTGGCAGCAAACGCCACATTATAAGGAAGGGGCCAAACCTCCACAAAAAGACCCGGGGTGCATACGGGAAAGTTAATTTGCTGTAGAACTTTTTTTTAGGTAAATACGATTTATTATTGGATATATCACATGTTCATACGATTTAAACATACCAATACATATCCATTTTTCTTTTCCCCTCTCCCCCCCCAACAAGGCTTCCCGCACTGCTCCAACCCCATTAATGTCTCTCTTATTCTATTACAATTACTTCTAAACTTATTTTCTCTTACTAACGGTAACAATTCAAAGGTCTAATTCTCTTTCATTTTCTTCTTAATAACTATCAAAACAAATCAAACCACGTTTAATATCCCAATTTTTCAACAAGTATTCTTGAAAGTCTTTCCAGTCTTCAAAAAAGTTTTATCTTCTTCGTTGTTTAGCTTTCTTGTTAATTTGTCAATTTCTGCCATAAACAACGTCTTTTTAATCCATTCCCATGTTTCAGGTACTTTATCTTGTTTCCAACATTGAGCAAAAGTCAGTCTAGCTGCTGTAATCAAGTACCATAGTAGTGTTCTCTTGGCTACATTTATTTCTTCCATTTTAAGACCTAACAATAACATCTGTGGGTCTTTCTTAAAAGTACATTTCAAAATTTTTTGTATCTCATTGTGGATCTCAGTCCAATACTTTACTGCTTTATCACATGTCCACCACATATGGTAAAAAGACCCTTCATGTTTCTTACATTTCCAACATTTGTTAGACATACTTTCATTTATAATAGCAATTTTTTTAGGCGTCATATACCATCTGTACATCATTTTATAACAATTCTCTTTAACATTTACACAAGTTGAAATTTTCATTGACTTTTTCCACAAATATTCCCAAGATGTCATTAATATCTCATTATTAACATTTACGGCCCATTTTATCATTTGCTCTTTTACAATTTCATCCTCAGTGTACCATTTCAATAAAACCTTGTACAATTTAGAAATCATTTTTTCCCCCTTTCTCAAGCCATACAGTTTCAATTTCAGTATTATTTTCTCTAAAACCATGTTCTCTTTTATCGGTCTTAAATAAATCATAAATCTGTCAATTTGCTATAGAACTTTAAACAGTAGCTGAGACATGACGAGGGACCCCAGAGGACTAGGTATATCCAGACATAGAGAAAAGCATGATCTAGCTAAGTGCCCAAAACTGGAGGAAGGGGTGGGACCATGGAGGCCAAAAGAATATTCAGTAATCCGAGACACTGCAGTGTATTGACTCGGATCTGGGATACTGCCAGAGGATGTAGTGATAGCACAAGAACAAACAGCTTTAAAATGGGATTAGATAGTTTAATGGAGGAAAGGCCTATCAGTGGCTGCTTGCCATGGCGACTGAGGGGAACCTCCTTGTTCAGAGGCAGTAAACCTCTGAATACCAGTGCTAGGAGGCAACATCAGAAGAAGAGATTGGATTTATACCCCGCCCTTCACTTGGAGTCTCAGAGCAGTTTACAATCTCCTTCCCTTCCTCTCCCTACAACAGACACCCTGTGAGGGTAGGTGAGGCTGAGAGAGCTCTTTGAGAACTGCCCTTGAGAGAACAGCTCTGAGAGAACTGTGGCTTGCCCAAGGTCACCCAGGAGCTGCACACAGAGGAGTGGGGAATCAAATCTGGTTCCCCCAGATTAGAGTCCGCACTCAGTCTCAGGAGAAGGCCTCAGCCTCTGTGCCCTGTTGTTTTCCCTCCAGAGGAACTGGTTGTTCTTTACCTTGGGGGCATCCTGTTGGAATACCATATTCTGCACTAACTGCCTTTTACTGAAATCCTGTTGACATAGATGGAATGAAGTCAAGGCATCACTGGATGCAGGATCACAGCCTTTGGTCGTAAGCTCTGTGAATAAAAGCTTTGCCACTTCTGTGTTCTGTCAGCATGCGCCGCACGTGCAATTAGTTGTAGCGGTGGAACTGTGGATGCAAGCGTCTCAACCGGATCCTTAAACCGCTTGGTGATTTGGAACGGTGTCCGAGATCACTTTTCTGTTTGTTGAACTTTTGTGGATTTAGAAAGAAGAACCCCAACCCTGAGGAAACATTACACTTCACGATTGATGTGGCGGTACTCATGTTACGGTAGTTTACAGCAGTTGGCCTGTGGCAGTTCAGCGCAAACCTGAGGTTTCTAGCAAGTCACCGGCAGAAGGAATTTCTCTAGACAGCCTAGTAAAGATTTACAGATGTGGGAAGAGAAGTCATCCGGAAGGAGTTAGTCACTGTGGGCTCTGGGGCAGGTGATGCTATCGCAAGCAGGCGCCTGTGCTCATGGGAACCTTTCAGAAATGCAGCCCGGTTGCTGAGGGCACGATTCACGGCTAATCTGCCCTAATCTGAAATGAGTGAACACGCCCACCTGCTGTGTTAATGGGCAGCAGGCCGTTCCCACCACAATATTCGAGACCTTAATTAGGACCGTCAGTTTAGAAGTCCTGACATCAGTGGAACTTTGCTTGTGTACGGATCCACATGCAGAGCTTCTGGCCAGCCCCAGTGTCCCTGTCTACCGGCAATGCACAGGCAGAGTTGTTCCCAATGTTACGCTGAACCAGGAAGCTTTCTGTGCCTGCAGGAGCTCTTGTGTGAACAAGAAGTTTCTCATGCCAGGTGGGAAAGGTGGAAGGGAGAAAAAGAATCAACAGCCCTTCTTACTTTCATGGAGTTCCTAATTTGCTGGTTGAGTGGTCCAGTGGACTAGCGTTGACCCTTGACCTGCACTATTTGTGAAACACTGAAGGCCTTTGCAAGAGGCATGGGATGGCTTCATGTGTTATGCTAGAGAAGAAGAAGAAGAAGAGAAGAGCTTGGATTTATACCCTTCACTACCCGAAGGAGTCTCAGAGCAGTTTACAATCTCCTTTTCCTTCCCCTCCCCACAACAGACACCCTGTAAGGTAGGTGGGGCTGAGAGAGCTCTTTCGAGGACTGCCCTTGACAGAACAGCTCTGAGAGAACTTGTGACTGACCCAAGGTCATACCAGCATCTGCATGTGGAGGAGTGAGGAACCAAACCCGGTTCTCCCAGATTAGAGTCTACCAACTGGCTCTCTAGAAGATCATTCTCAGCAGCCCCTGAGGAAAAGGAGCAGCAGTTCCGTATGGTGGAAAGGGAGAATTAACTTTCAAAGAAGATTGTTCTCGTTGGCTAACTTTGGCTATTTGTGGAATATCCCTGTGGATGTCTTTAAGGGTAAGTTTATGCACAGCGTTGGCCATTTAAGGCCACCAATTACACTTTTTACATACAAGCCAAAGAGTGTAATTTTTGCTCGGATTTGAAATATTTATCTTTCCAACAAGCTCAGGCGATTCACAAATTGTGAAAATAAAGAGGCTGGCTGGATCAGACTCAAAGTCCATCCACCATCCTGCTTCTAACAATAGTCAGTCTGATGCCTCCAAGAAGCCCATGGCAGCAGGGCCTGAAGGTAATAGGCCTCCCCTGTTGTTTCCTCTCCCCTGGCATCTGATATTCAGAGGTAGACTACCCCTGAACCTGGAAGTTCCATTTAGCCAGACTAAAAGCTCTCAGTAGACCCTATGGTCCATGAACAGGCAAGCATGCCTATTCATGGCCAGCATGTGTTTACAAATATACGTGCCATGTGGGCAAGCTCATCAGGAAGCCAGGAGCAGCTGTTGCAAGCTTGGGCTGGTCGCTGCATAATATGAGAAACACCCCTCTGTTATCACTTGATGGCCTGGCACTGCTGGATGTGGAGGCTGATCAAACATGTGGTTGCGCCTTGGGTTGTGACTCAGCAGGAAGGTATACGCTACCTCCCCAGAAAACTGCAGTGCTTGACATGATGTGCCAACTCTAACTATTGGATCAATCTCTGGTGGCTTTTTGCATATTCAAGCTGTCGTTTGATGCTGTAGTAGTCATAGATGTCTTCTCCCTTGAGTGCTTTTTAAGTGTGTGCGTGGGGGAGGGGGAAGCTGGGTATTTTATTGATGGAGAGTGCACATTCTAAAAGAAAGGGGGGGGAAGATTTAAAACTCCTAAAGTTCTTGAAGTGATCAGAACCCTTGCATGTGTATTGGGGGGGGAGCATGGGAGCTCTATGTAACTGCTTACCCTTCCTGTCTAAATAAATCCTTTAAATTTTATAACAAAACTGAGCCAGGCATGGGGGGGAGCACACAACAGAAATATTTGTTGTCACAGTGATGCCATCCACTGATTGCTGGTGCTGCTTGCACAATTGTTTATTTATTTATATTCACCAGTGCCCGCTGTGATTCTGGAGAGCTAGGTTTAGTTTTCCAGAGTGTAACTTGAGCTCCTCTAAAATCTGAAACTGAGGCTCCGTTCATACGGTTCTTTAGATCTGCGCCACACACGAGTGCCTGGCGGATTTAAATGTAATTTCCAGACAGCAACATCTGGGAAACATGCCTCATCCGTGAGCATCCTGTTTTGCTGCACTTCGGAGCCGTACTTAATAGATATTAGTTAAAATCTGGAGTTAAAATCAAGCCAATTGCGGACTTTCCCCGTCTGATCACTCCAGCACGCAATTAAAAAATGGTGCCCGTTCAGGATGGTCTGATGTCAGACCATCCCGAACGGGTGCTATTTTAAAAAAATCTCGATTCCGCGCATGCACGGATAAACAAGGACACAATGTAATGCCTATGCGCTTGTGCAAACTTTTTAAAAAAACCCACCGTGTGCACCTCCTTCAGTGGATGCCGTCTGGACAATCCACAGCAGAGGCAGCATGCGGTAAGACAATTCCCTGGGGGAGCTGTCTGGTCATGCAATGACGGATTTGGAAGATCAGGATCAAATTAGAGATGGGCTAATGGCAGGGTTAGTTGCCCATCTGAACAGACCCTGAGATCTGATTATAGACGAGGTACAAAAAGAAAATAGCAAGGATGTTGACAAGCTCGAGCGTGTGCAGAAGAGGGCGACCAGGATGGTGAGAGGGTTGGAATCCAAGTCTTATGAAGAAAGGCTGAAAGAGTTGGGTCTGTTTAGCCTGGAACAGAGAAGGCTTAGAGGGAACATGATTGCGGTCTTCAAGTATTTGAAGGGCTGTCATGTAGAAGATGGAGCAGATCTATTCTCTCTTGCTCCGGATTGCAGGACTATATCTAATGGGTGGAAATTACAAGGGAGTTGTTACCGGCTAAATATCAGGAGAAACTTCCTAACTGTAAGAGTGGTTGAGCCGTGGAACAGACTGCCTCGGGGATTGCCTCGGGAGCAGTGGAACAGACTGCCTTTCAAGTGGAGGTTGGACAACCATCTTTCGGGTATGCTGTAGGGCTATCTTTTGGCTATGCTCCTGCAGAGCGCAGGGGGTTGGACTAGATGACCTGCAACATCCCTTCCAACTCTAACATTCTATGATTATGAAAGAAAGAAAATAAATGTGCAGACTGTTGCATGCGAGAAGAGATTGATTGATTGATTGATTGATTGATTGACTGATTAGATTTCTATCCTGCCCTCCCAGCCGAAACCGGCTCAGGGCAGCTTACATAAAACACTTAAAATTTTTACAATACACATAAAGTAGAATTAAGAACAATTAAACAATGCGAAAACCATAATATAATAAAGTGCTGGTAGCAATAATTTCGTAATTTCACAGCGGTAGTTGTTACACAGTTCTCAGTCAGCCCTCTAGTCTTCTTATAGGTTGTCTTAGGCGGCTGGCTCAGGCCATATTTAAAGATCTGGTAGGGGGCAGGGCTTCCCCACCCAAGCTGTCGGTTGTTAGCGGTGGCGGTGGCCGTTTGTATCCCTGAAAAGATACCATTTGCAAGATATTGGCTAAGCAGCAGCAGCAGCAAGCTCAGACAGGGCCACTGGAGGTGATGGATCGCGGGATCTGATCAACCGTCCAGCAGTGATCAAGGAAATTACACTGTGGGGGTGTAGCACTGGAAGGGCTGTTTGTCCTATCCCCTTATAGCAGCCCTACTGGATAAGGCCAGTGGTCCATCAACTTCGGCATCAGGTTTCCCATAATGGCCAAACATGCTCTGGAAGGCTTCCACGCAAGACCAAGGCCTTCTTCCCTTCCATGCACTGTTTTAAAAAAATACTGAGGTCCTTCCCCTCCCCAAAGCTGTCCTCCCTAGGCTCCACCCCCAAATCTCCAGGAATTTCCCAATCCAGAGTTGGCAGCCCTACTAATAGCCAGGGATAGCCCTACCCCCCATACATTTATATCGGCCCCTTTGAAAGCTATCTAAGTCACCAAGTATCATGACATCCTGGGGCAGGGAGTTCCACAAGTTAATAATGCATTTCATGCAGAAACTCTTCCTTTTGTTCATCTTGAAGGGAATTTGCCCATGATCCCCGTATCGGGATGTGCACGGTCAGAAGGAACCCCCCGGAGTCCATTTTTCTGTGTGAACCGTTTCTAGGACTGCAGGTTCTTCAGGAGAGGGAAGGCACGGGCCACGGTTTGGAGGCCTGGCCTCTGCTAAAAACAGACCACTTGCACTGCGTGCGGTTCACAGCAGTGGTTCTCCACATACAGCATATTTGGTTTTTAGCAAAGACATTTAAAACAGATAGGCATATTGGGTGCCCGTGATTGCTCTCGTTTCCATGGCACTTGGCTGCCTGCCAGCCAAAACGGTATGCCGTTCTGAGCAATTATATAGTCATTGCTAGCTGTGTCTTTTATCATACACATTACTGGCAATTCTGCCCGGGGTTTTTTATTCATCTTTGCTAGCAGGAAAACGTCTGGGAATTATTTTCTGTACTTCTTCTGGTTAATGTAGTCGAGATCAGTGATACTCAGTAGCTCAGAGCCACGTGGGCCACGTTGGTAAGCCACCTGTGGCTCCTCTGAGCAATATGTGGCATAAGAACATAAGAGAAGCCAAGGCTGGATCAGGCCAATGGCCCATCCAGTTCAACACTCTGTCGCACAGTGGCCAAAAATGCCAGGTGCCATCAGGAGGTCCACCAGTGGGGCCAAGATACCTAGAAGCCCTCCCACTGCTGCTCCCCACAAGCACCAAGAATACAGAGCATCACTAGCCCCAGACTGAGAGTTCCTATCTACGCCTTGTGGCTGATAGCCACTGATGGACCTCTGCTCCATATGCTTATCTAATTCCCTCTTGAAGCTGCCCATGCTTGTAGCCGCCACCACCTCCTGCGGTAGTGAATTCCGTGTGTTAATCACTCTTTGGCATGTTTCACAAGAGCAGGCAAGGCCTTTGCCCAGTGGGGACTGTGGTTGGCAGTTGATCCCCACCTTCAAACAGCCACCTGTGGAAGACCAGGTCATCTGCAAGCATCCCTGAGGTGAAAAAATACCATCATGTGAAGGATGGAGAAAAATACCTCATGCCAAGGATGGAAGTAAACATGGCTCTTTTGGCTGATGTATGTGGTGAAAGTGGCTCCCCACGAGCTGTGGAGTGAGTACCTGTGGTTTATGTTCTTGAAGAAGAAGGGTTGGTTTTTATAACCCACTTTTCTCTACCTTAAGGAATCTCAAAGCAGCTTACAATCTCCTTCCCTTCCTCTCCCCACCACAGGCACCTTTGTGAGGCAGGTGGGGCTGAGAGAGTTTGGAAAGAACTGTGACTGGGCCAAGGTCACCCAGCAGGCCTCATGTGTCTCAGAGCGGCTTACAATGGTCTTCCTTTTCACTCCCCACAACAGGCATCTTGTGAGATAGGTGGAGCTGAGAGAGTTCTGAGATAACTGTGACTAGACCAAGGTCACCCAGCAGGCTTTGTGTGGAGGAGAAGCGGGGAACAAAACCCAGTTCTCCAGATTAGAGTCTGTCACTCTTAACCACTACACCACACTGGCTCTTAACCACTACACCACGCTGGCTCTAATGAGAGGACCTTTTTCATTGTAGGGTTTGGCATCCTCCAGATGAGGCCAGGAGATCTCCCAGAATTATCGCTGATGCCCAGATTACAGAGATCCGTTTCCTTGGAGGAAATGGCAGCTTTGGAAGGTGGACTGTGTTATATTATACTCCAGTGAGGCCCCTCCCCGAACCCCACCATCCTAGGCTTCTGTCTCCAAATCTCCAGGAATTTCCCAACCTGAAGTTCACAACTCTAGCTATCAGCCTGACCCTTTGCATGTTTACTCACTAGTAAATCTGGCTGACTTCAATGGGGCTTGCTTTCCAAAACATCTTCAGAAGACTGCAAGCCTACTTTTACCATTATATGTGTTCAACCCAACAAGGAACTCAGAACTGTGTCTTGTGGTTCTCCGCCACTCCATTTTTCCTCCACAGCAACCCTGTGTGGCAGCTTGGGCTAGAAGAGAGTGGCCCAAAGTCAACCCATAAGCTTCAAAACTGAGTGGAGGTTTCCACAAGGGTCTCCCAGTCTAGTCTGCAATTCTAACCACTACACTGGATTATCTGTAGGTAGTAACAATTGACTGTATCCTCACTTTTATTCCCAAGACAAGTAAAAGTAACGTCATCGTGTCCAACTTGAGCAAGGATGTTTTATGAGAGCGTTGCCAGGCCTGGGGGTGGGGTTTGTTGCAGCCTCAGATTAAGAGCTAGGTAACAGCATTCCGTGCGCCTTGGTGTTTAGTCATGCCGGCCACATGACCACGGAAACGTCTTCGGACAGTGCTGGCTCTTCGGCTTTGAAACGGAGATGAGCACCGCAACCCTAGAGTCGGATTCAACTAGCTTTCGAGCAAGGGAACCTTTACCTTTACCTAACAGCTTGGGATACTGAACATAAGAAGAGCCCTGCTGGATCAACCAGTGGTCCATCTGCTCCGGCATCCAGTCTCACACCATGGTCATCTGGAGGTCCAACCACAGGGCACAGAGGCCGAGGCCTTAACATAAGAAGAGCCCTACTGGATCAGACCAGTGATTTGTCTACTCCAGCATCCAGTCTCACACAGTGGCCAACCACTTCCTCTGGAGGACCAACAACAGCCCATAGAGGCCGAGGCCTTCCCCTGATGTTGCGTCCTGGCTCTGGGATTCAGAGGTTTAACACCTCTGAGTGTGGAGGTTCCCTTCAGTCTCCATGGCTAGTAGCTACTGATAGACCTCTCCTCCCTGAATCTATCTAATCCCCTTTTAAATCTGTTTATTCCTTTCCCCCTTGTGATGCCTCCTGGCAGTGGAATTTAGAGGTTTACTGCCCATGATGAGGGTTGTCAGGTCCCCTCAGCAACTGTGTGTGGGGGACTTACTGGGTGGTGGGGGCCCTGACTAGTGATGCACTGACATCACTGAGAAGATGAACACACACGAAGCTGCCTTATCAGACCCTTGGTCTATCAAGGTCAGTATTGTCTACTCAGACTGGCAGCAGCTCTCCAGGGTCCCAGGTAGAGGTCTTTCACATTACCTGCTGCTTGGTCCTTTTAACTGGAGATGCCAAGGATTGATCCTGGGACCTTCTGCATGCCCAGCAGATGCTCTACCACTGAGCCACGGCCCCTCCCCAGCATGCGGACATCTGCTACTGTCTGTACTCTGTGAATCTATCTAATCCCCTTTTCAAGCTGTCTACCCCTGTGGCCATCACCACATTCTTGTGACAGCAAATTCCACATTTCAGTTTTGAAGGAAGAAGTATTTCCTTCTGTCTGTCGCGAATCTACTGCCCATTGACTTCATTGAAGGCTAGGGATGGGAAACCTCCCACCAGAGCAGGAGACCTCCTGGTACCCTCCTGTTTTGCCTGCTAGAGTCTTAGTGCTGGTGGGAGGAAAGGTGATGGGGACGGAGCAGGCGCCAGCATCACACCAGTGTGCTGATATCACTGCCAGTGGAAACTGGAAATCTGGCAGGGCTTGTTACAGGTTAGGATTAAGAGGCACGCAATCACCTGGGCCCCAAACTTTGGCTTGGGTTTGTTACAGGATGTTTGCCTTAGCTAAGCACTCAGCAACTAATGCTAATAGTATGAATAGTTCATCCTTCACTCACAAAGCTGGCTACACTGATGGGTGTGGCCAGTGTTGTGTTATTTTTGTTAATGGTGCAAAAATTTACATTGGTGCCTGCTCAACAAACAGCATATATATGTGTGAATGACTGTGACATCATCAGTCCTGCACGTCATAAATTTAGCACATATCACACTGAATTTTTTAAAAATTGTGCTTATATATGGTTTGACTCCCCCAGAATATATTTGTCATCAGGGATAAATTGTGCATTCTGATTGTGTATCACAGTAATAGAGTGGGCTATAAACACATTAACCTCCCAGGTTACTTTAGGGGAGAGGCTGTGGGTCAGTGGAAGAGCCTCTGCTTGACATGCAGAGGGTCCCTGGTTCAATTCCTGGCTTCTCCAGTTGAAAGGACCAGGAAGTAGGTAGTATGAAAGACTTCTGCCTGAGACCCTGGAGAATGGCTGCCAATCAGAGCAAACAATACTGACTTTGGTGGACCAATGGTCTGATTCAGTATAAGGCAGCTTCATGTGTGTGCTCAATAATTGGAGGTGAGTGCCATTTGGACCTGAACCATGTGTGAGTGCCATTTGGACCTGAACCATCTTTGATTTGCCACAATTACCCTGTGGTTATAATCAAGGGAACATCTGACTGTGTGGACATCTGCTGCAATGTTTTTAGTGCCTGTGCTATTGTAGTAGAGTCATCATTGTCCCTTTGCTTGAATATTAACATTCTGATCAGCAGAGAATGGTAAGGACTCAGTGTTTCAAGAATGCATTCTCTGTCGATGATTTGCAGAACCCAAATGGTAAAAGTGGTAAGAAAATTAATCTTTGTTTGAGACCTTGAAGTGGAGGAGCTGCAGGAGTGGAACATTATTAGTGTGTCAATGGGGAAGATGGAAAATACTCAAGATGCCTGAGTAAAGGAATTCAAGTGGCTTGCTTATCAAGCCGATTTACATTTTTAGTTGATGCGAGGCTGAAATTGTCTCACTACAATTAAATTGTAATGATTGGGAAACTAGAATGGGTCTGGTGAAAGGAGAGAAAGGAAAAAGGATATCCTTCCTTGAATCTCTATGAGTTTATTTCTTTTCTTTTTGCTGTCAAGTTGCAACTGATTTCTGGCATCCTCATAGGGCTTTCAAGGCAAGAGATGTTCAGAGGTGGTTTGCCATTGCCTGCCTTTGTGTAGTGTTTCTAGATGGTAGTGACGGCTGGTTATAGAACCTCAATAATTCTTCCAAGTGTGACTATCAGGGCTCTTAAAAAAAAAAGAGGTGCTGGAACTCTCAAGAGGGAAATTAAATTTTCAGTCTATATACTGAAAACTTATGAACTTTTAAACATTTTAAAAACAATTTTGTTGAAGAGGTTCCGGAACTCCATTCTGGCGAGTTCCCCCAGGAAAAAACCTCTAGTGACTAGGCAGTTTTGATTTTCTAGAAGCAATCTGTTGTAAGTCAGTCTGTGCTGAGTGATGGTTCAGACTTCTCAGTTGAGGAGCTGCCTGCTAGCTCTCAGGTGGTAACTGAACAGCTGGCAGCAGCTGGCTCTGAGCCAGAAGGAGAACAACAAGAGATCAGGTTACCGGCAGATCAGGAGTCACAGCCTACAGATGAAACTGAGCCAACACCTTGTAGCTCTGAAGCAGTAAACAAGTCTTCAGAAGCCACTCCCAGCCCACCTAGGTCACCCATGCCCTCGCAGTGTCAACACTGTCAAAGATGCTTCGAATTGCAAGAAAGGAGAAGTGCGAGGCTCATGGCCAGTCATCAGCTATCAATTGAAGAGATGAATGAGTAGTTTCAGACTGGCTGCCAAGGAATTGGCTGGGAGTTTAGCTCATTAAGACTTGGCTATAAATTCATCTGGGAGAAGCAGCAGTTTGTGGATGCAGCAAGTACACTTTGCTACCGAGCCACCAACCTTGCTGCTACCCAACCTCTGCAACCTTGAACCTCAGACTGGACCTGACAGCTGGCTTTTCTGGAACTCCAACCTCAGACTGGACTTGGACTTGCTGCCTGGAACTCCTTGACCCTAGACTGGACTTTGGTAAACCTGCTCTCTGGAACCCCTGACTTTTGGACTGGGCTTTGGTTACTTTCTGCAACCTTGCCTGTGACCTGCCCTGCTGGACCCCAGCCCGTGCTTCCTGGGGAAGCTACATCAGTACATAATCCTTCAGGAGTGACTCATTAAGGTGCTTTACATTAAGTCATACTAGGCTCACCAGGTGCCCACTAAAGGCAGGCAAATTCTTTGCAATTGTAGCTGCTGCTCACTGATGCACAGCTGGTTGGCAGATGGGAGCAGGCTGGCTAAATAGGGATGGGCCATGATAACTGCCACCATGTGATGATGTCACTTCCAGGTCACACTGGCATTGCACCAGGGTGATGCTCGAGCACACACACTAGGCTTTCTCCATCGTGGCCCCTGAGCTGTGGAATGCCTCTCCCAAGATGTGCACTAAGCCTTTCCACTTTCTAACATATTTACCCCAATTGATTTTCTTTCTTAGGCCTGAGAACCCCGAAGCGCTAAGCATTAATCCTGTATAGTTAGTCTGCCATTAGCTTGAATATTGTTAGTGATTTTTAAAAAAATTAGCTGATATTATTAGTAAAGTAGTTTTCAAACTAGAAGAAGAAGAGATTGGATTTATACCGCACTCTTCACTACCCGAAGGAGTCTCAGAGTGGCTTACAATCCCTTCCCTTCCCCACCACAGACACCTGCAAGGTACGTGGGGTTGAGTGAGCTGTCTCGAGAACTGCCCTTGAGAGAACAGCTCTGAAAGAACTTATGACTGACCCAAGGTCATACCAGCAGCTGCATGTGAAGGAGTGGGGAATCAAACCTGGTTCTCCCAGATTAGAGTCCACGCTCTTAACCACTACACCAAACTAGGGATGAAGAACTGGTGAGATGATTTCACAAGATGTCAGAATTCTACCTTGCAGGTACCTTCCATTATAATAGGCGCCACATTTCTATGTAACAGAGATCATATCCAGTTTAATCATATGCTCTTTTCTTATCATGATTAACTGTAAACTGATGGATAGGCTACAATGGATAGGCTACAATGGAATGACTGAACTTTATCCTGATATCTCATTATAGCTCCAGAACTTCAGAAAGCATGAAAGTCTGGGAGTAGGTAAGCTTGTCACTGCATTGTATAATGGTTATGGGTCATAGTTGCTCTCTGCTTTCGCGCAGTATCTTTTCATCAAGATTTTGAAATGCTCTATCAAGTGAAAGGTTATTCATTTGTACCTCAGAGGCAGGATTTGAGGTGCACAAAGATTATTTTGCCTGTCCAAAGGGTAAGATGATTTTCAAAGCACTCAAGTTCATTATCTGGACAGCCAATAAAATTGTAGCTACAGAGACCTGTCTTTTTGATTCTATTTTTCAGTGTACAGATAGGGCTGCCAGACAGGGTGTGATCAATGCCCCAGCATGAAGAAGCTGCTTCCTGGAAGTGATGTCATCATGCTGGGTGATGCTTTAGAATTCTCCCAAATCTCTATGGTAGCCACAGAGAAGAAGAAAAGAGAAGGTTTTATACCCAACTTTTCTCTACCTTAAAAGTTCTAAAGCAGGTTACAATCACCTTCCCTTCCTCTCCCCAAAACAGGCACCTTGTGAGGTATGTGGGTCTGAGAGAGTTCTGAGAGAACTGTGAATGGCCCAAGGTCACTTCCCGTGGAGGAGTGGGGAATCAACCCCAGCTCTCCAGATCAGAGTCCACTGCTCTTACCCACTACACCATGCTCATAGAGCAGAAGTGTTGAACTTATTTGTTATGAGGGCTGGGTCTGACATAAATGTCACTTTGTTGGGCCAGGCCAGGTGTACCCTAAAATGTAACACGAGGTATTTATTTATTTTTCACATTTATATCCCGCCCTACCCGTAGGCTCAGGGCGGCTAACAAGAGGCATACGCCATACGAACAATTAAAACCAAGATAAAATACCGGAGATAAACTTTATAAAGATGATTTCAGATGTTGAATGGCAATAGCAGACATGATTGGATTAGATGTAGGGTTCCCAAGTACTTGCTGTATTTTGGCGAGGGACGCACAGTCCCCAGCTGGAACATTCCCCTGGGCAACACCCATGCCGCACAATGCTGTCGCCAGGAACTGACGCCGAGTGACGCTCTGGCAGTGGGGCTGGAAACGCGATGGTACCAACGAGTTTCCGTCCCCATTGCCAGAGCGTCACCCGGCGTCACTTCCTGGCAACGGCATCATGCGTGCATCTTTCCTTCCCCCGGGGATGGTCCTGCTGGAACATATCTGTCCCCCACTGAAATACGGTAAGTTCTTGGCAAGCCTAATTAGGTGTGATATGCAGAAGGGTAGTAGGCGAGGCGGTATCAGCACTGGTAATGAGACAGGAAACCTAGGTGTCAGTTTGGTACAGGAGGATTCAGTCCAGGAGGATACAAAGAATAAATGGAAATAAGTCCGAAGAAGTGAGCAGTAGCTCACAAAAGCACATACCCTACCACAGTTTTGTTAGTCTTTAATGTGCTACTGGATTCTTACTCTTTCTACTGCTATTAGAAACCACAACATTCAAAAACCCGTGGGGGAACATTTTCAGGGTAGTCAGTTGCTGACCTAAGAGCAAGGGCGTAGACTTTCCAATTTCCCAGGGGGGCTGGGGCTGGGCCAGAGGCATTGCTGTGCTAGGTCCTTAAAAGAACCGAGGCCCAGTGACATCATAGGGAGGAGCCAGTGACATCACAGGCCATTGTCACTATTTATGGAGGCGGAGCCATGTGGCATTCCTGGCTCCTATTATCTCCAGTGGGCCTTCATATCTCTCCCATTGTTTGTAATGGGCAATCCTGTCATTTCTTTTATACATCCCAGTTAGTTGTCCCTTTGAAACTGTACCACACGTATAGAGTGTACATTCCTTGCCAATGTTCCTTCTGGACTGCACACAGGGCAAAAGGAAATTTTAAAAGGCCTCTGATCTGCATGCCAATCAAGGATAATGATGTGTGGCATAAACATGAGTTAAGTGTTAAGTGTTCTCCCTGGATGGTGTACATACCAAGAACATATCTGTTGCCATTTCCCTCTCTTCCTGCTCACCACTCGGAGAAACAAAAGCCCTGTTTACATATTACAGTGAACATATGTACATCTTGCATGGACATATGTTGTTAGAAAGAGGTAATATACTTTTGCATTACAAATAAAACCAGCCCGCCTGCATCCTCCCCCCCCCCAGCCCCAATGGCTCAGAAACAAAACACGGCATGGGCAAAATCCTCTGCAAAGAACCCTGGAGAACCACTGCCAGTCTGAGCAGACAATGATTACACTGATGGACTGATGGTAGAGAGACCATGCTTTGCGTGCCAAAGGATAAAGGTTTAAACCGAGGAGGTCTAAGAGAACAGCTGTTGGAAAGGATCTTTCTCTGTTTGAGCCTGTAGAGCTCACCTGCATCAGAGCAGACCATGCTGAAGTAGATGGACCAATGGCATGAAGACCAGTGTGGACTGAGGAGACCCATGTTCAGATCTACATTTTGCATGACACTTACTCGGTGATACTGGGACAGTTAGATTTGAGTCCAGGAGCATATTAGAGACCAACAAGAGTTTCAGGGAATAAGCTTCCAAGAGTCAAAGCCCCCTTCATCAGGCTGGGTGATACTGCCATTGTTGTGAGGTCAATATAAGGGAAGGGAGACTGGAGGAAGGGTGGAATAAAGAGGGGATTGACAGACAACATGTGAGCAGCAGAGTCCATTGGGATGGAAGAGGATTTTACAGGAAAAAAATAGCACCAACTGATGTGACCAAGAACACAGATCTTCCCAAACTAAAACATCATAAATTATAGCCTGAACATGAACCAATATTGTAATGCATTAAGTGATGTAGCAGTGGTGACAAAACCTCTAGTGGCATTTAGTTGAACTTCCTGGACAGACAGATGTATTTTCGGTTGCCACTGGCCAAACTGGTCTGACTTTAGAGAGTTGGGACAAGCAGCAAGGCTTGAGGAAGGGGATGTAGATCCATGGTTATAGAAAAGAAGGGGCTAGGAACTGAGAAAGCAAAGCAGTCCAAATGAAGCACAACATAGAAAGCTGTACATAGTTGAGAGGAATTAGAAAGGAATGGAGATGCACAGTTGGTGTGAAGTACATTTGAGAAATTATAGAAACAGCATGGAAGTTTCTTAGTTGGGGTTAGCTACAATGCTATTGCAAGGTCCACAGAAACCTGTATGACATTTTCAGACATTCTTTCTCAGTGTCCTCAGGATTGGACTATAAATCCTTAACCACTGAGCTTGCTAATACTTTCTCTTCTTTCAGTTCCTTAGATCAATTTGCCCAATCCCCCATCAAACTCAAATCTTATTGGCTCTTGCAACTATGAGTAAATTATTATTACACTTCTATCACATGGCTCTTTCCTAATGATTGTGGCTTCCAAGAATAGGTTGAAGATTATTGCCTGGGAAGCACCCACACAGCACCATGCCATGGACCCAGATGGCTCAGGTTAGCCTGATGTCATCAGATTTTGGAAGCTAAGCAGAGTCAGCTCTGACTAGTATTTGGATGGGAGATCTCCAAGGAATACCAGGGACATGATGCACAGTCAGGCAATGGCAAATCATCTTTGAATGTCTGTTGCCTTGAAAATCCTACAGGGTTACCATGAGTTGGCTATGACTTGCTAGCATTTTACATCACACCAGGGCAAGTGCACTTTAATGCCCAGAACCATTTGGGCAAGGTGTAATGTATAACTACTGTCAGTAGCATGAGATGGACCCACAGCTCAATTGGCTCTCATATCACTGCCATAGCATACAAAATAGTAAAACAGTAGCACCTTTAGGACTAACAAACTGTATTGTAGCATAATTATTACTGTAACACAAGAAAGCCACACAAACTTTTCCAATCTCACTTCAGTGCCAGTTCCAGTCCTCAAACTCACAGAGAAACCCAAACACTCTCATTTTTGGTAGAATGACACCCTCCCCTCCTCCACCTGGGTGGTTTGGCAAATGTAAGCCAATGCCAGAGGTTCGCATGCACCAAGTCACACAGCAGAACCAGAGCTTCCAATTTCAGCACTGGAGCTAGGGATGCCAGCCTCCAGGTGGGACCTGGGGATCCCCTGGAATTACAGCTCATTGCCAGTCTAAAGAGATCAGTTTTCCTGGGGGGGGGGAATGATGTTCTGGAGGGTGGACTCTATGGCATTGTGCCCCACTGAGGTCCCCGTCCACCCCAGACTCCATTCCCAAATCTCCAGGAGTTTCCTAACCTGGATTGGGCCACCCTCCCCTCATCCCCCAGAGGTGGCCATGGGGTACCTGGCAATCCTAACTGGGGCTATTTTAGCAAGGGAGAGGGGGAAGCTGGGGGAAAAACATATAGATTGGGAGAGAGAAATGAAAGACAGAGGGAAGGGAAGAAAGTCAGACTGGAAGTGGGGGTGGGGCAGCTTCCCAGCGTTTCCAGCTCTCACACATCTCAAGGGAAAGGGAAAGAGAAACAGAAAGAGAGAGAGGGACAGAAAGCGCAGCCCCCCCCCCCCGATTACAGGAGAAAGTGAGCCCAGGATTTTCTGTATCCTGGAGCAATGTGCTCCGTGCAGCACAAGGGTTCCTGGGTTTTGTTTTCTCCTGCAGCCCAGTTTAAACTGGACTGCAGGAGAAAGCAAGCCACTCACCGATGGCAGGGGCAACCAGAGGCCACAGAAGGGCCCCCCACCTTCCCCTCCCTCCATTCTTGCCCAGCTCCCCTCCCCAATCCTCCAATCCTCTCCCACCTCCCCTGCTTGGACTTGCAGGATGGCTGGGTGGCTGCAGCCCTGGGCTCCCACCCACCCCACCCCACCTGAAACAATCCCCCACTCCTTACACCCCCACCTACTTACCCTTCAGGCTGGTGGCGGCAGCAAGCAGAGGCAGCATGTGCTGCCTCGAAGCTAGCCTCCACGTGCAGCTCTCCACGTTAAACTGAGCGGGGCTTCTGGGAACTGTGGGTGGAGCTTAGCTTCCAGGAGGAAGCAAGCCCCCACCCCCTTGACTTCCCTCCCAGCCCAGCCGAACAGTCTCAGAAAGTGGAGGGAAAACCCTCCGCTTTCAAAATGGGGTGGAGGACGGGAGGGAGGGTAGAAAGGCTCTGGCTGACACCAGCTGCCTCCGGGGGGGCTCAGTACTTTCGGGGGAGGCTTGAGCTCCCCAGCCCCCCTGAAGATGACGCCTATGGTGGGGTGGGTGGGAGCCCAGGGCTGCAGCCACCCAGCCATCCTGCAAGTCCAAGCAGGGGAGGTGGGAGAGGATTGGAGGATTGGGGAGGGGAGCTGGGCAAGAATGGAGGGAGGGGGAAGGTGGGGGGCCCTTCTGTGGCCTCTGGTTGCCCCTGCCATCGGTGAGTGGCTTGCTTTCTCCTGCAGTCCAGTTTAAACTGGGCTGCAGGAGAAAACAAAACCCAGGAACCCTTGTGCTGCACGGAGCACATTGCTCCAGGATACAGAAAATCCTGGGCTCACTTTCTCCTGTAATCGGGGGGGGGGCTGCGCTTTCTGTCCCTCTCTCTCTTTCTGTTTCTCTTTCCTTTCCCTTGAGATGTGTGAGAGCTGGAAACGCTGGGAAGCTGCCCCACCCCCACTTCCAGTCTGACTTTCTTCCCTTCCCTCTGTCTTTCATTTCTCTCTCCCAATCTATATGTTTTTCCCCCAGCTTCCCCCCTCTCCCTTGCTAAAATAGCCCCAGTTAGGATTGCCAGGTACCCCATGGCCACCTCTGGGGGATGAGGGGAGGGTGGCCCAATCCAGGTTAGGAAACTCCTGGAGATTTGGGAATGGAGTCTGGGGTGGACGGGGACCTCAGTGGGGCACAATGCCATAGAGTCCACCCTCCAGAACATCATTCCCCCCCCCAGGAAAACTGATCTCTTTAGACTGGCAATGAGCTGTAATTCCAGGGGATCCCCAGGTCCCACCTGGAGGCTGGCATCCTTAGCTCCAGTGCTGAAATTGGAAGCTCTGGTTCTGCTGTGTGACTTGGTGCATGCGAACCTCTGGCATTGGCTTACATTTGCCAAACCACCCAGGTGGAGGAGGGGAGGGTGTCATTCTACCAAAAATGAGAGTGTTTGGGTTTCTCTGTGAGTTTGAGGACTGGAACTGGCACTGAAGTGAGATTGGAAAAGTTTGTGTGGCTTTCTTGTGTTACAGTAATAATTATGCTACAATACAGTTTGTTAGTCCTAAAGGTGCTACTGTTTTACTATTTTGTATGCTATGGCAGTGATATGAGAGCCAATTGAGCTGTGGGTCCATCTCATGCTACTGACAGTAGTTATACATTACACCTTGCCCAAATGGTTCTGGGCATTAAAGTGCACTTGCCCTGGTGTGATGTAAAATGCTAGCAAGTCATAGCCAACTCATGGTAACCCTGTAGGATTTTCAAGGCAACAGACATTCAAAGATGATTTGCCATTGCCTGACTGTGCATCATGTCCCTGGTATTCCTTGGAGATCTCCCATCCAAATACTAGTCAGAGCTGACTCTGCTTAGCTTCCAAAATCTGATGACATCAGGCTAACCTGAGCCATCTGGGTCCATGGCATGGTGCTGTGTGGGTGCTTCCCAGGCAATAATCTTCAACCTATTCTTGGAAGCCACAATCATTAGGAAAGAGCCATGTGATAGAAGTGTAATAATAATTTACTCATAGTTGCAAGAGCCAATAAGATTTGAGTTTGATGGGGGATTGGGCAAATTGATCTAAGGAACTGAAAGAAGAGAAAGTATTAGCAAGCTCAGTGGTTAAGGATTTATAGTCCAATCCTGAGGACACTGAGAAAGAATGTCTGAAAATGTCATACAGGTTTCTGTGGACCTTGCAATAGCATTGTAGCTAACCCCAACTAAGAAACTTCCATGCTGTTTCTATAATTTCTCAAATGTACTTCACACCAACTGTGCATCTCCATTCCTTTCTAATTCCTCTCAACTATGTACAGCTTTCTATGTTGTGCTTCATTTGGACTGCTTTGCTTTCTCAGTTCCTAGCCCCCTTCTTTTCTATAACCATGGATCTACATCCCCTTCCTCAAGCCTTGCTGCTTGTCCCAACTCTCTAAAGTCAGACCAGTTTGGCCAGTGGCAACCGAAAATACATCTGTCTGTCCAGGAAGTTCAACTAAATGCCACTAGAGGTTTTGTCACCACTGCTACATCACTTAATGCATTACAATATTGGTTCATGTTCAGGCTATAATTTATGATGTTTTAGTTTGGGAAGATCTGTGTTCTTGGTCACATCAGTTGGTGCTATTTTTTTCCTGTAAAATCCTCTTCCATCCCAATGGACTCTGCTGCTCACATGTTGTCTGTCAATCCCTCTTTATTCCACCCTTCCTCCAGTCTCCCTTCCCTTATATTGACCTCACAACAATGGCAGTATCACCCAGCCTGATGAAGGGGGCTTTGACTCTTGGAAGCTTATTCCCTGAAACTCTTGTTGGTCTCTAATATGCTCCTGGACTCAAATCTAACTGTCCCAGTATCACCGAGTAAGTGTCATGCAAAATGTAGATCTGAACATGGGTCTCCTCAGTCCACACTGGTCTTCATGCCATTGGTCCATCTACTTCAGCATGGTCTGCTCTGATGCAGGTGAGCTCTACAGGCTCAAACAGAGAAAGATCCTTTCCAACAGCTGTTCTCTTAGACCTCCTCGGTTTAAACCTTTATCCTTTGGCACGCAAAGCATGGTCTCTCTACCATCAGTCCATCAGTGTAATCATTGTCTGCTCAGACTGGCAGTGGTTCTCCAGGGTTCTTTGCAGAGGATTTTGCCCATGCCGTGTTTTGTTTCTGAGCCATTGGGGCTGGGGGGGGGGAGGATGCAGGCGGGCTGGTTTTATTTGTAATGCAAAAGTATATTACCTCTTTCTAACAACATATGTCCATGCAAGATGTACATATGTTCACTGTAATATGTAAACAGGGCTTTTGTTTCTCCGAGTGGTGAGCAGGAAGAGAGGGAAATGGCAACAGATATGTTCTTGGTATGTACACCATCCAGGGAGAACACTTAACACTTAACTCATGTTTATGCCACACATCATTATCCTTGATTGGCATGCAGATCAGAGGCCTTTTAAAATTTCCTTTTGCCCTGTGTGCAGTCCAGAAGGAACATTGGCAAGGAATGTACACTCTATACGTGTGGTACAGTTTCAAAGGGACAACTAACTGGGATGTATAAAAGAAATGACAGGATTGCCCATTACAAACAATGGGAGAGATATGAAGGCCCACTGGAGATAATAGGAGCCAGGAATGCCACATGGCTCCGCCTCCATAAATAGTGACAATGGCCTGTGATGTCACTGGCTCCTCCCTATGATGTCACTGGGCCTCGGTTCTTTAAGGACCTAGCACAGCAATGCCTCTGGCCCAGCCCCAGCCCCCCTGGGAAATTGGAAAGTCTACGCCCTTGCACCCCACCCCACCTGAAACAATCCCCCACTCCTTACACCCCCACCTACTTACCCTTCAGGCTGGTGGCGGCAGCAAGCAGAGGCAGCATGTGCTGCCTCGAAGCCTAGCCTCCACGTGCAGCTCTCCACGTTAAACTGAGCGGGGCTTCTGGGAACTGTGGGTGGAGCTTAGCTTCCAGGAGGAAGCAAGCCCCCACCCCTTGACTTCCCTCCCAGCCCAGCCGAACAGTCTCAGAAAGTGGAGGGGAAAACCCTCCGCTTTCAAAATGGGGTGGAGGACGGGAGGGAGGGTAGAAAGGCTCTGGCTGACACCAGTTGCCTCCGGGGGGGCTCAGTACTTTCGGGGGAGGCTTGAGCTCCCCAGCCCCCCTGAAGATGACGCCTATGCCTAAGAGGAGCAGTTCTCTTACAAAGGAATGTCAAAGGGAGATCAGAAAGAAAGGGTGCTGAATTGCAACTGACAATGAAGCTCAAGACAATGCAAACTCCTCCGCTGATTTGAGACCTAGGTTTCTTCTCTCATTACTGATGCCTGCTATTCTTATTTGGTGTCTGAAATTACTTCACTCTCTAAGATATAAGGACAAATGGATTCACATTCTAGCTATATCTGAAGAAGTGAGCAGTGACTCATGAAAGCTCATGCCCAGCCACAAGTTTTGTTGGTTGTTAAGGTGCTGCTGGACTCTTGCTCCCTTCCACTAATAAAAAATGCAAGCTATGCTGTTAGGTTCCCCCCCCCCCATCTGTTAGAACTGGAAAGGGGGATCTCTCCATGTGCCATGGGACACACTCTCTCTCTCTCTCTCTCTGGATCTCCCCCACTCCGAAGAAGTGTGCTTCCACACAAAAGCTTATACCTGTTATAAAACATTGCTGGTCTTAAAAGTGCCATGGGACTCCATTCTCTCTCTCTGGCTCTTTCCTTCCCCCTTCCTCCCCAGAGGAGGAGGAGGAGGGGGAGGAGCCCTCAGCCAATTGAGGGAAGGGAGGCTGGGCTTTCTTTCTCTCCTTTATGAAGCAGGAAATAGGAGAGACTGAGCAAAAGGAGCCGTGATGCAGGAAGCAGGAACAGGAAGCAGCAGAGAACCAGTTGCTTGCAGGCTGGATAGCAGTCCTGCAAGAGCCGGATTTGGTCTCCGGGCTGTTTGACAGCCCTGTCATAGAGTTTTGAGCAAATGGTAGGGTGTCACCTGGTGTGATGGCATCATTTCAGGATTGCATGGGAAAGGACGTTATTGCACTGGGGATGCTGATTGTGCCCGCCATTTTGGTGGGCATTTCCTCCTGCCACCCAACTGAGTCGCAGTGGGAGCTGGGAATGGGGAATCCTCTACTCCCATCGGGAAGACAGCAGCAAGCCTATGTACAGAGCAAATGCGAGTGTGGGGCAAAGGGAAATGGAGTTTCGTTTTCCAGTCTCCTCTTTTGTCTTCCCTCACCCAGTCTGATCAGATGACTTTCCCCATTTGCGCATCCACAAACTGTGTTGTGAGAACAGCACAAACAGACGCTTCTGTGCTACGAGCTATTTATTACACACACCCTCATCTGGAAGATCTCGGGCAATATTTAGTATGTGAAAAGAAACAGCAAAATGCTTGCCCATATGTGCTGCTTAGCAGGACAACTCCTGTTTCCTAGGAAAGTCGGCACATATGGGCAAGCGTTTTGCTATCGCCCTGCCTGCGCTAAGTTTTGCCCTAGATCGTTCAGATATTGCCCAAGAGCTTTATAAGGGCAGTAAGACCATCCCTGTTTTCTGGTACGTCTTCCTGCTAAATTGTTGTAGTTGTTTTGACCAATGTTCCCTCTAAGCTGAGTTAGTATGAGATAGCTCACAGTTTTTTAGCCTCCAGATCACACATTTCTGCCTTAGCTCAGGAAGGATGGCTCCAGAGCAAAGTAATTTATGCAGCAGCCAAATCGCTCACTCACAACTTTAATGCCAGGAGCTCACAAAGTAGGATTTTTGCTCACAAGACTCCACAGTTTAGAGGGAACATTGGTTGGTGCGTTGGTGATGCCTTCTGCATATTTTGCAATATTGCTGTCCTTTGAGCATCAGCTTCTAGAGTCTTTGGGAGTCAGGGTAGATACAACTTTTGGTCAGATGCCCACTCCTGTGACAGCAGGCACTTGAAAAAACAAAAACAAAAAAACCCACCCCACTCTTCAATGATACCTATGGTTGCCAACATCCAGGTGGGGCCTGGAATTCTCCCAGGATTGCAGCTGATCTCCAGGCAGTGTGTGTAAAGTTCTGTCAAGTGGTAGCTGGTTTATGGCAATCCCAGCGAGGGTCTTTCAAGGCAAGTGAGAAGCAGAGGTGCTTTGCCATTGCCTGCCTCTGTAGAGTCTTCCTCGGAGGTCTCCTTTCCATGTCTTGACCCTGCTTTGTTTCCGAGATCTGATGAGATCAGGCTATACCACACTGCCTTCCCTTCCTGAACACCGGACTGCAGAGATCATTTCCCCTGGAGAAAATGGCAGCTGTGGAGGGTGGACGCTATGGCATTGCATTTCCTGCTGAGTGCTCTCCCCTCTTGAAACGCCAACTTCCCCACACTCTACCCCCAAATATCCAGGAATTTGTCAAGCTGGAGTTGGCAACCCTATCCCACTTTTCCCCAGTGAAGACTCAAAGTGGCTTACATGTCGCATGCACTGCCTGATTTTCATCTGTGAGATGCTAAAGAATAGGCAGCGGTGTGACCATTTTTCTTCGTGTTGGCAAAATGGGCTTGGGCTTTGCAAAATGTAGTACCAAGCACTAATGGGGAACCAGTGGAGGACTGTGTGTATGTGTTTGGGGGCAGCATCCTGGGATAAAAATTAAAAAGAAAAATATGGCTTTGTCTACTACAGGAAGTACTGACCATAGAATTTCTGGTGATTTGTGGAGCTACCCTGTGAAGAAGTCAGGGCCACACCAGCAGTAGCAGAAGAGAAGAAAAATCAAGGGGTTGAAAGAAACTGTTTAATGTTATTCTTTCTTGATTACAATGATTTCCTAATGGGCAACCAATCACAGTTTTCAGAAAAGCCACTCTATAACATTACTAAACTGGTAGTAATAACTGTAATTCTCTGAAATATTTTGGAATCCTATTGAACTCTGAAAATTGATCGAAGGTATAAAATTGTCTGCAGATATAAATGAAAGGAAACGTTAATAGCATATATGCATCTTTGAAGAACATTGCCAAAATGAAGCTCATATCTGGAATCTTCGTTGAACCTTATTGCAAATTTGAACTTATTTGTTTAATTTGTAAATTTTGTGCTGAGCATTATTGTAATGTATATTCTTGCATATAACCAATATAAGTATTTCTAATTTAGTATATATAGACCTATTGTCATCTCTAGCATCTGCAATTCACAGCCTTAGCCACAGTGTGTGTAGAATAGCTGGGAGATCCTAAGATTGTCTGGCAGCCAAAAGTTCTAGCTCTTTTAGTGTTATGCACCACTAGGTGGCAAACTAGGCTTGTTTTTAAAGCAAGAGATGTTTGTCAGAGGTGGTTTGACATTTCCTGCCTCTGCGTCACGCCCCTGGTATTTCTTGGAAGTCACCCACACAAATACTAGCCGGGGCCGACCCTTCTTAGCTTCCGAGATCTGATGAGATCAGGCTAGCATGGGCTATCCAGGTCAGCACAGTCCATAAAAAGAAATCTGAAGTTGTTACTTTTTTCGTTTCATACAATGACCAGACAGTAAACTGTGACTGGGAGTAGATAAGGAAGCCAAGTCTGCTTCTTATAGTGCAATCGTGATCAGTGGGGTTGACGTAGAATGGTCGGAGGCACCAAATTAAACCACGAACACTATAAAAAAACAACTTAAGAATTGGGTTAAGTTTTCATTCAAAAATTTTGTCTGTTTCAATACAGCGTTGTGTTGCGTATGCCGACACGTATAGACATACACATGTTGGCTATATAGGTGATGCAGACCTAGAGTTGAACTGGATATAGGGGTGCCAGCCTCCAGGTGGGACCTGGAGATCCCCCTGGAATTACAGCTTATCTCCAGGCTACAGAGATCCGTTCTCCTGGAGAACTGAAAATGCTTTGGAGGGGGGACTCTATGGCATTGTGCCCACACTGAGGTCCCTATCCTCCCCAGGCTCCATCCCCAAATTTCCAGGAGTTTCCCAACCTGGTTCTGGCAACACTACGCCCCATCCGCCGCTGGTGGCCAAGGGGGAACGGGCAGCTTTAATTTTGGTCTGTGTTCATAGGTTATGCTGCCATTCATGTTTCTTTGCCTTCTGCATCTGGGCGTGACCTCTGCAACCAGACAGAGTTGTTCAGGGTTTGACTCCTTCATAATATGCAGTAAATATTTGTGACATTTACCATAGTGTAGAATTTGCACTGACATTTATTCTCTTGGTGTATTTTTCGGCCATTGAGTTGCAGCTAACGTGGTGACCACAGAGGGTTTTCAAGGAAAGATATGCTAAGAGGTGGTTTGCCATTGCCTTCCTGTATGTCATGACCCTGGACATCCTTGGTGGTTTCCCATCCAAACTCTAACCTGGGCCGACCCTGCTTAGCTTCCAAGAATCTGATGAGATTGGGCTAGCCTGGGTTATCCAAGTCCGGGTGTTCTCAATATTAGTAAAGGTAAAGGTTTCCCTTGCTCGAAAGCCAGTTGTATCCGACTCTAGGGTTGCAGTGCTCATCTCCATTTCCAAGCCAAAGAGCCAGCGCTGTCTGAAGATGTTTCCGTGGTCATGTGGCTGGTATGACTAGATGCCGAGGCGCATGGAATGCTGTTACCTTCCCACCGAAGTGGTTCCTATTTATCTACTTGCAATTTCTTGCTTTCAAACTGCTAGGTTGGCAGGAGCTCGGACCAGAGACGGAAGCTCACTCCGTCATGCAGCACTCAGGTCTCGACTATAACAGAGTGTCTAAAGGGGGAAACAATGATTGAAATGCCATTTCAAAGCCTTCTTACAAAGGAGCCACACAAACAGTCCAGAAAAACATTTTGTTGCCAGTAAGTTATCTGTGCTCTTGCTGTGTATTTCAGATACTTGTTAATGTTTTTTGGGGCACTGGAAGGAAGGCTGTCAATGGAACAGGAGGGCATTACCTCTACTGCCTCTTTAGAATTAAAGGGAGGGAAAAGAGAGAATTTTTTCATCCGTACCTGATGGTTCTGTGTTTTCTTCTTTTTTTTTTATCTGTTTGCAAATGTTGCTCTAATGGTTTGAAACCCAGTCGTGTCATTTCTTTACGCCCACACAGAGCTGCAGTAGTGCAGACACTGTAGCAGGAAACCATATTACCAGCTAGAGCCATTAAAACTCTTCCCACGCCAAGTGTGGGTTGGAATCGCCCTCTTCCTCCCTCCCCACCTCAAAGTCCACCACCCACCAGAAAAGCCTTCTGTGCATCAGTCTTTGGAAGGTTTGCGGGGGGCGGAGGGGGAGAGGAGAAAGGAAAGCCAGAGCAACTGAACGGACGACTTGAAAAATCCCTTTTGTGTTCCTGTGCGTTTCCCCGAGGCTCCCGAAATGCACCTGTGGACTTGGCCTTCGAAAGGTTAGCCTGTGTGTTGTCGTGTGAATTTCTGTGCCTGGAGATGTGACGCCAGCTTGCAAAAAAGCAAGGCAGGTTGCTTTAAGTTGTGTTTCAGTGCAGCGACTGTTGGGGTGAGAAACTAGGAGCTGCTTTCCTCTGAATTGTAGCAGCATCTTTCCAAACCCTGCAGCACCTGCATCCTTAGCATCCTTTGGTCCAGCCTCCCAAACTTTAAAGTTATGGGCTCAGGTGGTTGTTGTGTTCATAGGGAGGCGAGCCTGTTGATTTGTTTGGTGGGGCGCTAAGGACCGTTCTCTCTTTTGTGGCGTTTGCAAAGGACAGTGCAAAGAACTGGACCAAAATAATTTCAAACTCCTGTCCCCGTCCCCCCCTGCACAAGGTTTTTTAAAAAAAGATTAAAAGAAACTTCTATTTTGTGCAGCTCATAGGGAACTGTAAAGCCTACACATTCAGTCTTCCTGAAAGGGAGGATCTAAACTTGAATTGCCAGGAAAATAATTCAGATAGCACTTACATCTTATGATTCACCTTAGAAGAAAGAATGGTTGCTGGGACAGAAAGAGGAAAAAGGATTGTGTTAAAAAGGACAGTCCTTTAGACAGCAAGAACCCTGAACTTTATTTCCTGGGAGTTGGACTAGATGACCCTGGAGGTCCCTTCCAATTGTATGATTCTGTTTAGGTTCGTACTGCATGGACTGTCTCCACTGAGGAGTATGTTTGTAAATGTTTGGGGATTGCAAATTGTCAAGGGGTGGTGGTGGAACAAAATAGGATTTTTTTTCTTTTTAAATTAGCTAAGTATTGAGAAAAAGGAATCAAGAGTGCTTATTTGCCTTGCCTTGAATTTTAACTGCACAGTTACACCCGTTAAGTCTAAGTCCATTAAGATCAACTGTCTTGTAAAGATGTAACTCTGTTAGTGGTCTCCTGTTGTAGTTATTCCACAGCGTGTGGTAGTAATTGTCATAATTTGTTCTTTTATTTGTTTGCGTGTTCTCAAATGTTTGTTATTCTGGGATAGAGTGGTCGGCCAAGGACTGGAAATGTTTGTTAAAGATGAGAATTGGCGGAAATGTGCTGTGAGACGAGAAACAAGGCAGTTTCATTTTCAGACCTGAAGAAAGTCTTACCACTCCCTTGAATCAAGCATCTTTCATAAACTTTCTGATACATTCCTGCCCTAGCAGGTGAAAATATCATTTCCGGCATGTATAGATACTGCAAAACCCAGAATTTTGGATAAACATATGGAGCAGAGGTCCATCAGTGGCTATTAGCCAAAAGGTACAGATAGGAACTCTTGTTCTGGGACAGTTGATGCTCTGTATTCTTGGTGCTTGGGTGGGGGGGCAAAAGTGGGAGGGCTTCTAGTGTCCTGGCCCCACTGCTGGACCTCCTGATGGCACCTAGTATTTTTGGCCACTGTGTGATAGAGTGTTGGACTGGATGGGCCATTGGCCTGATCCAATATTGGCTTCTCTTATGTTCTCTTAATAGTTTCCACAGAGATCCTGGATGGGGCTAATTCTTCAAAATGTTCACTCATTGGGAGACTTTTGGCCGGTCACACACTCTCAGCCTAGCCTACCTCAAAGGGTTGTTCTGAGGATAAAACAGAGGAGAGGGGAACAACATAGGCTGCTTTGGGCTCCCATTGTGGAGAAAGGTGGGGTATAAACAAATACTAATTCCAGAGAATTAGAACTGTTCACTGGATCCCAACAGCCTTAAGAACTTTGGCTTCCTTGTTTTTTGATTGACTTCCAGATGTGTTGCTAGGCTACCAGGATGGCCTGAGTGACTGCTAGATGCCTATGCAGCTGCAGGGACAGGAGGGTCCTTCCATAGAGGGCCTCTTTCGTCTGGGGGTTTGTTTCTAAAAGTGTTGGCAAGTACTGACTAGCGAAGAGCTCAGATCTAAGGCTCCATGAATGAAGGAACAATCATGAATGTGAGAAGCGAATAAATTGGTTGCATTGGAAATAGATGGCTAGAGAGAAATCAGTGTGAGTGGGCATGGTGGTTTGGTTAAGAGTGTCAGACTATTGTCCTGGTAGACCCAGGTTCGAGTCCCTACTTGTGACAGGGAAGCTTGGGCCAGTCACACACACTCGGCCTAACCTACCTCACAGGAATGTTGTGAAGATAAAACAGGGGACAGGAGAATGACGTAAACCGCTTTCAGTACCCATTGGGCCGAAAGAGAGAGGAGTAAATGAAATCAATCAGTCCATCAGCTGCTGTTTCTGATCCAGCTTAGAAACTGCAAATCTCTCTTCTACTTTCTTCTCTGTATATCCTGGTAATCTATTGCCGAAGGCACAGAGAAACTATTTTATATAGTGTACGAAATAGAGATGTGTAGTCTGTGGATGCCTTGTGCAAGCAATGAGTCAATGGGTCATCTAGCTAGATTTTTTTTTTAATGCTGCAGTCTCTATGGGTGCATTCAGACAGGCAGTCTAATCCCGCAATTATGCCAGCTCGAATTTGATCCAGACATCCCCCGGGGGAATTGCCTTACCGCACACTGCCTCCGTTATGGATTGTCTAGACAGCGTCTGCTGAAGGAGGTGTGCATGGTGTTTTGTTTTTTTAAAAAACTTTTTGCGCATGCGCATAGGCATCACAGCGTGTCCTTGTTGAAGGAGGCGCGTGGTGGTTTTTTTTAAAAAAACTTTTTGCGAATGTGCATAGACGTGACAGTGCATCCTTGTTGATCCGCGCATGCGTAGAGATTTTTTAAAATGGCGCCCACTTTCTTTCGTCTTTCGTTTTGAGCTGTATCACAACAAAGCATGAGCTGATCACGAACGCGTGTCAAACCCAGCATATTTCAGAATCCATCCCCCAGCACAATGCAGGGAATTCACAAATTCCTCCTCACACCCCTGGTGACCCCCTGTTCCATGCCCAGAAGATGACAAAAAACCTCCAGGATCCCCGGCCAAACAAGCCTGGAGAAAAATGGCTTCCTGATCCCAAAGTGGCGATCGGCATTTCCCTGGGCATGTAAGAAAGGGCTACAAGAACTAAGCACGGAGGCAACCCTTCCTACCCTCCCTTCTCATCATCTGCCTAAGTTCACAGAATCCCCATTGCTGTCAGATGGCCATCTAGCCTCTGCTTAAAAACCTCCAAGGATGGAGAGCCCACCACCTCCCGAGGGTACTTTCAGCTGGAGTTGCTGGGGATCAAACCTGGGACCTTCTGCATGCCAAGCTGATGCTCTGCCACTGAGCCACAGACCCTCCCTGCTTAAGGCAGACAGGGGCTACAACAGAAGCTTCTAGGGATGGGGAATGGAGGAGTTTGGCTAAGGAAAGGGCTTTTCTTGATCACCTATACGTGCTCCTATTTGTTTATTTGTTTTATTCATTTTTACCACACCTTTCTCCCCAAGGGGGACCAAAAGTAGCTTACATCCTTCTCCTCTCCTCCATTTTATCCTCACAACAGTCCTGCGAGGAAGGTTAGGCTTCAAGACAGTGACTGGCCCAAGGTCATCCAGCGAGCTTTCATGGCATGAGTGGGGATTCGAACTTAGGTCTCCCTGGCAAGAGTCCAAAACCTTTAACCACTCTACCACACTGTCTGCATCAAAACATTTAAAGAAATTCCCATTTCCCACTACTCCGGAAAGTTGTTTTAAAACATACCCATGTTTTTAGCGTCGGCTGGAAGTTAGCAAAAAGCGGTGGGGAAAACAGTAGCAGAGGGTTTATTGTCTTCTAGAGGAAGGGGGTTATACTTGGCTCAGTTTTCATAGCTGAAAATCTTGCCTGTGCCCAAAGGTAAACTCGCCCAGAATAATTAGCAGTGTAATCCTATGCAGAGTTGCTCCACTCTAACCCCATTTCTCCCCGATGGGGACCCATAGAAGCTTACAATGTTGTTTTCCCTCCTTTTTATCATCCCAACAGCCTTGTGAGTTAGATGAGGCTGCGAGAGAGTGACCGGCCCAAAGCCCTGACCTGGGTAGCCCGAGCTAGCCCAATCCCGTCAGATCTCGGAAGCTAAGCAGGGTCAGCCCTGGTTAGTATTTGGAAGGGCGACCTCCAAGGAATACCATACCAGGGCAAACCACCTCTGAGACATCCCTTGCCTTAAAAACAAATCTAGCTCACCTCCCTAGTGGTGCGGAATGCCAACATAGCTAGAACTTCTAGCTGCCAGACAACCTTAGGATTTCCTGGCTATTCGACACACAACGCCATATGATAATTATAATTATTACTGGCCCAAAGTCACCTGGCAAGCTTCCATGGCAGAGTGGTGATTCGGACCTGGATTTCCCCGACTGTAGTCCAGCACTCTGACCACTACACCTCACTGGAACTTTGATTTGAGTGGGCTTGGAGTAGAGTGACTCAGCACAGATTCAGGTGGGTGGCCATGTTGGTCTGAAGAATTAAACTTTGTGGGCCTTAAAGGTGCCCCTGGACTCGAACTCTGCACAGATTTATTTATTCATTCATTCATAGCCCACCTTCCTTGGTGAGTCATGAGGCGGATTACAAAATATAAAGCAATGCAATCAGACAGCATAAGACATTATATGAAATATGACTAAGATTCCAAAAACACTAAGCTCAAAAAGCAGCTAAATCAAGAACACACACGGTAGGGTTGCCAACCTCCAGGTGGCACCTGGAGATCTCCCAGAATTTCAGTTGGTCTCCAGAATACAGAGATCAGTTCCCCTGGAGAAAATGGCTGCTTTGGAGGGTGGACTGTAAGGCATTACATCTAGGTCAAGGCTTAGTCAGTTATGGGGGGTGGGGGAAGGAATCTTGTGCCACTGTAAAGACTAACGGATTCACTGTAGCATCAGCATTCATGGTTGGAGTCTACTTCATCAGATGCATGAAGTGACTGCTCAGTCACAAGGTACATGTATACATATGGATATAGAGGGGGGACAGCGTTCCGTGCACTTTGGTGTTTAGTCATGCTGGCCACATGACCACGGAAACGTCTTCGGACAGCGCTGGCTCTTCGGCTTTGAAACGGAGATGAGCACCGCAACCCTAGAGTCGGATTCGACTGGCTTTCGAGCAAGGGAACCTTTACCTTTACCTATAGAGGGGGGAAATTGTGAACAGTGGGATTAGCAGTCCAGGGAACATTTAAAAACTGCAGTTTGAGACATTCTGGACAAAACTCAAACATAAAAGACAAGCATAGTGACCATTCCCAACAGTCACAACAATATCTGTTTCAGCCTTAGTTAATGCAATGATATCTGTTGTGAAATTCTTATTCAGCAATTATTCTGCAGTTATCTCTGTGAGAATAAACCTGTTAGTCTTTAAGGAGCCACAAAACTCCCTATAAAAATGAAAGCAATTGACGCTCATTAGAATGTGTATGTGTAAACAGTATGATAAAAAGCAGAGACACACCTTGCCAACAAAAGTCCGCATGGTCAAAGCAATGGTATTCCCCGTAGTAATGTATGGCTGCGAGAGTTGGACTATAAGGAAGGCCGAGCGCCGAAGAATAGATTCTTTTGAACTATGGTGCTGGAGAAGACTCTTGAGAGTCCCTTGGACTGCCAGGAGATCAAATCAGTCAATCCTAAAAGAAATCAACCCTGATTGTTCCTTGGAAGGCCAGATCCTGAAGCTGAAGCTCAAATACTTTGGCCACCAAATGAGAAGGAGCATTCACTGGAGAAGACCCTGATGCTGGGAAAGATTGAAGGTCAAAGAAGAAGGGGACGGCAAAGGATGAGATGGTTAGACAGTGTCATCGATGCAACGAACATGAAATTGAGCAAACTTCAGCGGACAGCGGAAAACAGGAGGGCCTGGCGTAATCTGGTCCATGGGGTCGCGAAGAGTCGGAATCGACTGTGCGACTGAACAACAACAACAAGAATGTGTTCTGCCATGGAGCTGTGATACCTGGCATTACATGTTTAATATTAAAGGAATTTAAAATAAAACTGAATTCCAGGCAAGCTGTGCAGGTTATCTCCATAAGCTCACACACTGTTGTTTGGGAGCTAATGGCTGAAGCAGCACAACTCTACCTTGTTTGGAGTGACTTAATACCTTTGGGTTGGATCCAATGTTCCCTCTAAACTGTGGAGTCTTGTGAGCAAAAATTCTACTTTGTGAGCTCCTGGCATTAAAGTTGTGAGCAAGTAATTTGGCTACTTTATAAATTACTTTCCTCTGGAGCCATCCTTCCTGAGTTAAGACAAAAATGCGTGAGCTGGAGGCTAAAAAACTGTGAGCTAGCTCACAGTACCTCAGCTTAGAGGGATCACTGGTTGGATCCAGCCAGACTTTCCGCTTAGCTGTACCCAATTCCCTTCCTTTATTCTAAAGCCCCTGCCACATGTGCATTTTGCCCATGCAGGGCCTATGATCCCCAGCACAGTCTTTTTAGTGGTCTAAGAGGACTCCAGTTTGGTGTAGTGGTTAGGTCACTTAACGAGTTTCCATGGCAGAGTGGGGATTCGAACCTGGGCCTCTCAGATCCTAGTTTGTCCCTAGGGAGTTCTCTTGCTGATAGGACCTGTTGCCTGCTACCACTCCAAGTGGCAGCGGGATAATTTTTTTGAAAGAATATCAGCATTGCTTGTGCCATGATATCACTTGTAGGGAAGAGCAGGAAGTGGTGTAGCATACCTCTAGGGATTGCTGGAAACGCTGAGGTAAAACCATAGAGTTTCTGACTTTTGATTCCTAGAGTTATGCTACATCACTTCCAGGTTTTCCCCAGAACAGATGCTGCAGTCCAGATGATGTTGCGGCCTGCTGTTACCCCTGTTCCTGACCCTTCTGCCAGTTGCAGGCACAGCCTGACAACCCTTGACACTCTAATCACGACGCCCCACTGCCTCTTAAGTAAAACTAGTCTTGAAACTGCTCTAGATTCTGGTCCTCTGAAGAGATAATAAAACATAGTCGACTTCTAAATAATACAGCGGCTTTTAATACTTCTTTGCCAAGTTTGATCGGTTTGCTGGGTTGTGAGTTCTCCCCAGAAAGGACTTTGAGCTGCTGCTCCAAATGCAATGAAACTGCACATGATTTATAATGACCCCAAACTGGCTTGGGTTTGACTCCACATCTGAGCTGGTTTTGAGGCACCTGAAAGAAATCTTGCAAGACTTCCTGTTGAACAGGAAACACCACATGTTGTCACAGAACAAAGGGTTTCTGGTACCCTAAAGTGCCGGATATAGACCCTATATTGCTGAGTGTTAATTTTTTGTTTTGTTTTAAAGGCATTGAGCATCTCCAGACTAGTAACCTCTGCCTGTGTGAGTTCTCTAGGGCTAAAATAGGGACAGAACCTGCAAGACCATACAGATGAATATTTTTTTTTAAGGCTTAAAACCTCCAATATATAGAATAACACAACAAGATTTGTATAACTAGCCCTGACCTGGATAGCCCAGGCAAGCCTGATCTCATCAGATCTTGGAAATTAAGCAGGGCTGACTCTGGCAAATACTTGGATGGGAGACCTCTTTGAAATACCAGAGGAGGGGGCAGGCTTTATTCAGCCACCTCTCTGAATATCCTCTAGGGGGTCAGTCAACAGAGGTCACCATGACTTCCAGGTGCACTCACATGCACACGTACACGTACATATAAAACACACACACAATTTTTTTTTAAAAAAAGATTTGTATAACTAAACACATAAGTGTAACAGAGAACAGAAACTTGCAGAAAAGAATGTCTTTGAATTCTATGGTTGCCAGCTCCGAGTTGAGAAACACCTGGAAATCTGGAGGACAGGTGCCTGCAGAGGGCAGAGTATGGGAGGGGAGTGACCTCAGCTGAGTACGATGCCACAGAGTCCACCCTCCAAAGCAGCCATTTTCTTCAGGGGAACTGATCTCTGTTGTCTGCAGATCAGTTGTAATTCCGTGAGATCTCCAGGCCACACCTGGAGGTTAGCAACCTGATTGAATTTCAGCGAAGCAACTGATTATTGCTCGATACAGCTTGGTTGTGAACAAAGTCCAACTTTTCTGGTACGCCAAGTAGCCAAGTGTTCCAATGCAGTGCGCTTGCTCAGAGGAAAAAGAAAGAAGAGATTGGATTTATACCCCGCCCTGCACTGCCCAAAGACATCTCAGAGCAGCTTACAGACTCCTTTCCCTTCCCCTCCCCACAACAGACACCCTGTGAGGGAGGTGGGGCTGAGAGAGCTCTGACAGAAACTGCTCCTTTTCAAGAACAGCTGTGCCAGAGCTTGTGACTGACCCAAAATGCAGTCCTACTGTAACAATATGATTTCAATAATAATACCAGCTATACTAAACTTACCCCCAATTTAGGGCTGTCAACCTTCAGGTGGGGGCTGGAGATCTCATGGAATTATAACTGATTTTCAGTGTACAGATATCATTTCCCCTAGAGCAAATGGCTGCTTTGAAAGGGAAACACTATGTAGGATTGCCAACCTTCAGATAGGACCTGGAGTTTCTCTGGAATTATAATTGATCTTCAGCCCACAGAGTTCAGTTCCCCGGAATAAAATGGAAGCTGTAGAGCTCCCTCCCCTGAACCCCACCCTCCCTGGCACCACCCCCAAATCTCCAGGAATTTCCCAAGCTGGCGATGGCAACCCTAACTCTATGGCACTGTACCCTGCTGAGGTCCCTCCCTTCCCCAAACCCCAACCTCCTAAGGCTCCACCTCCAAATCTCCAGGAATTTCCCAACCTGCAGCTGGCAACCTTACCCCCTTTCAAATTTCACATATATAAATTTCATTTACCTTAAACATAGGGTTGCCAGGCACCCACTGGCAACCAATGGTTTTTTTTGCCAAGACACCAGAGTGTCCCCACAATGCTAGTGGTATGATGACATCACTTCCAGTGTGCACTGGAAGTGATGTCACTGCATTGCTGGCGACAGAGTGAGTCCTCAGTTCACTGCCTGTAAATCCCCCTGCTGGCCAGCTAATGGACCATGGGGGGGCCTTAGTGGGGGATCCCCTGCCCCCAGCAGGGAGTCTGGGAACCCTACTTATGCAAGATGATAAGAGCCCAGAATTGCACACCACTCCCCAGCAGACAGATTCTTCCTGTGTTTCTAATCTCCGTTCACAGACTCCACCCCTCCTGGGCTAAACCATTTAGTTCATGGGGATTACATACTGAAATTAAAAAAATAATAATAATGTTGCACATGATCAGCACTCATAATAACAAAAGGCATTTCTTATATTGTCAATAGGAAAGCAGCTTCATAGAATTTAAGCGAAAAAGTGGCTTATAGGAAGAAGGATCAAAACCGTCTTGCCCCCTTCCCTCTGCTAAACCCTTCCTTTTCAGTAGGCCAATGGGAGGGTGTCGTGCCTGGGGGTTGCCTAGCGACCAGCAGGTGTGTGAGGGCGGGGATGGGGGTATGGGAAGCTCTCAGTGTGATGTCACTTCCAGGTCTTCCCTGGAAGTAATGTTACCCCATTGGCCTGGGAACAGTTTCCTCCCGTAGTGGGAGACCTGGCAACCTTGAGGGACCGGGGGGGACAACGAGTTGTCAGTGTCCTCGGTCACTATGGGGGCCTAGAAATCACAACAATGGTGATTTTTAATTCACCTTCCCCCTTAGGCCAACTGAGCAGCTGCAGGGTTTAGGGGTCGCTGGTGTGAGACAAACCCTGAGGCTTAGGTAGGAAGTGATATGAAATACCTTTACCTGAGACTCTGGAGAGCCACTGTCCGGACAAAATTGAAAATATTGACCTTGATAGACGAATGTTCTGCTCAGGATGAGGGAACTTCATGTATTCAAGGCCTATATTTGGCAGGGGGTCCATCGAGTTGCTAAGTACAGATTAGAACATAAGAACGTAAGAGAAGCCAATTTTGGATCAGGCCAATGGCCCATCCAGTCAAACACTGTGTCACATAGTGGCCAAAAATACCAGGTGCCATCAGGAGGTCCAGCAGTTGGGAAACTCCTGGAGATTTTTGGGCTGGTGTCTGGGAATGGCAGGATTTGGAGAGGGGTGGGACCTCAGCAGGGTATAGCACCATGGAGTCCACCCTTCAAGGCTGCCATTTTCTCCTGGGGAACTAATCTCTTTTGCCCAGAGATCAGTTGTAACTCCAGGAGATCTCCAGGCCCCAGCGAGAGGTTGGCAATCCTATACATGATGGTATTGGGATATTTGGTTAATATAACAGAGTTTGCCCAGTCATAGAAGCGTGATACTGAGTGCACTAAATAAATCTCCCAAGAAGTATATTGCAAAAAAAGGTAAACTTATATTTATTCGAGTAGATCCAGTTCACATTCAGGTTGCAGTTGAAAGATGAGAAGGAGAAGCCTAATTTAAAGTGTGCTTTCCCTGTCATAAATGGCCAGCTAATCTGGCATCACGTATATCGGAGTAGGAGGACATTGTTGTCGAAGGCTTTCACGGCCGGAGTTCATTAGTTGCTGTAGATTTTCCGGGTTGTGTGGCCATGGTCTTGGCATTGTAGGACCTGATGTTTCGCCAATAGCTGTGACTGACATCCTCAGAGGTATAACACAGAAAGATTGAGTACTCTCTATGTCAAGGTGAGCAGAAAAATGATAGGCAAATAACAGGAGGACATTGTTTCTATAGGAGAGACCTGTAGAGACGGGTGTCTCCATGGAAGGCCAGGTAGAGAGAGTAGGGGACAAAGTGAGTGAGAGAGAGGAGGGGTCAGAGGGCAGCTCTCAGGTTAAGACAGAGGCCGATTTCCCACAAGTGCTGCTCCAGGATTGCTCTTCCCTTTTGCCCCGATGGTACGTGTCAATTTCACACAAGCTGCTGCGCGGCTGCATTTTGCCCTGCAGCTTTGCATGATTTTCCCCGCGTCTACTCAATCCTCAAAAAACAGGATTGAGTAGATGCAGGGAAAATCATGTGAAGCTGCGGGGCAAAATGCAGCCACGCAGCAGCTTATGTGCAAAAGGGAAGAGCAAGCCCAGAGCAGCGCTTGTGGGAAATCGGCCAAAGAGAGGCAAAGAGATAACACCTATACACATTTAAGGCCCCGGTCATACGGGCCAGAAAACGCGGGGGAGAGGCGTGGCAGTTCACCCTGGAGCTAAATAAGGCACGGTAGCCCGATCACACGGGCCACCGGCTTGCCACACTCCAGCTCTGCGCCCCGATCACACCGTGCTGCTGCAGCGCAGCAAAAAAGCAGCAAAGTGCGCATGCACCATTGGGGGGGGGCGTGTTGGTGTCTTGTGTGTGCGCATGCGCTGTTCAGCGTTGGTGCACATCTCATGGACACTTACAATTTCTGGAAACCCCAGGTACATGGGCGGGCGTCGGAAGCCGCGGGATACTGGCGCTCCCACGATCAGACGCCAGCCTTTGCCCCGGGGTTTCTGGAAACTAGTACTTCGGACCTACTAGTTTTTTACTCCGCGTTTTCCAAGGGAAGCCGCGGGTTGGCCACGGGAGCACTACACCTCCCAGATGTGCTCGTATGATCGCGCACGGAAAGTCCGCAGGGCTCCCGTGCCTTCAGCGGGGCAAATGCTCAGTGTGAACGGGGCCTAAAGTGATGTAGTGCCCCCCAATATCCAGGCACGCTGAGTCGCTCACTCCAACAAATGGTTCTTGACAGCCTAGGGAAAGGCTGTTGGGTTTTTTGTTCCTTGCCAATGCAGCATAACCTATTTATTCAAAACATTTCTATCCCTCCTTTCTCAAAGGCCCAGTGTGGCTAACCACAAAGCTTAAAAAGCAGGGCCATAACATAAAAATAAACACATGCTCACTTACTAAAAACAGCCCAATTATATAACAGATTCATACCCACGCCACAATCAACAGATTCAGAAATCTGATTCGGAAAACAAGTGTTGCTTCTCCCAAGCTGCATTTCAGTTTGGCCCTCAAATTCTTAACGGACCCTCTGGAACAACCAGGTTTAGCGGGCTCCGCAGAGAGCCAACAAGAGCGGACTGGCATACTCCCTCCAGCACTCCGGTCTGGAATGTTGGCATCACAATTCAGAAAGCTTGATTCCTTGCAAGCAGCAGTGTGGTATAATGGTTAGAGTATTGGACTGGGATCTGGAAAACCCAGGTTCAAATCCCCACAGTACCTTGAAATCTACAGAGTGCCCCTATTACAACCCTGGTGACCAAACTAGTTTTTCAGGTGTTACAACAACACTTACTGGGAATAATGGGAGTATGTGCTACCCATGATCCTCCCAGTATGTGTGGTAGCCAGGATGTGTGAACTGAAGCAACACACATAAGAACATAAGAGAACATAAGAGAAGCCAAAGTTGAATCAGGCCAATGGCCCATCTAGTCCAACACTCTGTCACACAGCGGCCAAAATATACCAGGTGCCATCAGGAGGTCCAGCAGTGGGGCCAGGGCACCAGAAGCCCTCCCACTGCTGCCCCCTCCAGCACCAAGAATAGAGTGCAACACGTGTTTACCCAAGCATACAGAGCTTTGGTTTGCAGCAATGTTCCCTCTAAGGTGTGGAGCAAAACATTCTATTTTGTGAGCTACTGGCATTAAAGTTGTGAGTGGGTGATCTGCCTAATGCATCAATTAGTTTGCTCTGGAGCCATCCTTCCTGAGCTAAGGCAAAAATGTGTGAGCTGGAGGCTAAAAAACTGTGAACTAGCTCATGCTACCTCAGCTTAAAGGGAACATTGCTCTGGTGACCAAACTAGTTTTTCAGGTGTTACAAGTTCAACCACACTTACCGGGAGTCCACCAACTGGGCGGCGTAATGGGAGTATGTGCCACCCATGATCCTCCCAGGATGTGTGAACTGAAGCACACATGTTTACCCAAGCACACAGAGCTTTGGTGTCCACCAGTGCTCCCTCTAAGGTGTGGAGTCTTGTGAGCAAAAATTCGACTTTGTGAGCTACTGGCATTAAAGTTGTGAGCCGGCAATTTGGCTACTGCATAAATTAGTTTGCTCTGGAGCCATCCTTCCTGAGCTAAGACCAAAATGTGTGAGCTGGAGGGTAAAAAACTGTGAGCTAGCTCATACTAACTCAGCGCAGAGGGATGCACAAACTGATCCCTGGATTTTTCAGAGTTTTAGTTCACTCTTTTGAATGAAGTGTGAAAAAGACTGCTGAATGAAAAGGTGGAAGTTTGCCCCTTACAATGATTTGGTGACGCCTGTGCCTAGATTGGAGCTGTACATGGGGCAGATTCCTTCCAAATTAGTTATCCAGTCAATGGATTCCTGTGATATGTGAGCATCTGAGATTCTGGAAAACCAGTGTGTGGAAAGACCACACAACTTTAAAAAGAGACATGTTGGTGGCCTTCCCCTGATGTTGCTTCCTAGCATTGGTATGCAGAGGATTGCTGGTCTCTGAATGTGGGGGTTCCCTTTAGTTATGGCTACTAACTGATGTTGCCAGCTCTGTGCTGGCACCCTCTGGGGACTTTTTTTTTTGGGGGGGTGGAGCATGGGAAAGGGGAGGAATTCCCCCAATCTCTATGGTAAAGACCACTGAGATTGGGAGAAATCCTAGAGTGTTGAGAACATGCTGACCAGAAATGACATCACCACATTGTTCCCCCCTGTTTTCTTCCACTACCCAATTACCCGAGAGTGAACCAGAGCAGATGAAGGAAGGTTTGGGGTGGGTGGCAACTCTGCTACTATCCACTGATGGACCTCTCCTCTTTGAATATGTTTTATCCCCTTTTAAAGCCGTCATCGTGTGTTTTGGCATTGAATTATATGATTTATAAGTACTCGTTGAGTAAAGAAGTACTTCCTTTTGTTTTTTACTCCTCCGCTTCTGCTCACCAGGAGCAAATCCCTCTGGCGGGATTATATTCTTAGTGCAACTCAAGAAACCCACCTTTACCCAACTTTGGAGAGTGGAAGAGGGGTTCTCTTTTAGTGCAAGATGAGTGCAAAGGATGCCCACTACTTCTACCTTCTCTAAAGCCCAGCGTGGAATGAGAGCCAGTCCCCCCACCCCCGAATTTTCTGAAAGGGACCAGTGGTGACTTGGATGGCCAGCTCTGTGTTGGGAAACACTTGGAGATTTTGAGAGGGAAGCTTGGGGAGGGAGGGGTTTGAAGAGGGGCAGGACCTCAGCGGCAGTGTTCCCTCTAAGCTGAGTTAGTGTGAGCTAGCTCACTGTTTTTTAGCCTCCAGCTCACAGATTCTTGCCTTAGCTCAGGAAGGATGGCTCCAGAGCAAACTAATTTATGCAGTAGCCAGATCACTTGCTCACAACTTTAATGCCAGTAGCTCACAAAGTAGAATTTTTGCTCAAGAGACTCCATAGCTTAGAGGGAACATTGCTCAGCGGGATATAATGCCATACAGTCCACCCTCCAAAGCAGCCATTTTCTCCAGGGAAACTGATCTCTGCCATCTGGAGATCAGTTGTAATTCCAGGGAATCTCCAGGCCCCACCTGGAGGTTGGTAACTCTAGTAGTGACCTAAAATTAGTGCTGACTAGTTAAAAAACACGTCTACGGACCCCTTGCTGTCAGCCTACAAAACATTCAGTAATTTGGTCAGCTGGGGTCAGCTGGAGGGGGCGGTTATGCTAACAGTAGAAGGTCTCTATATGGACATTTGCTTATTAATTTAACGAGTGGACCGAGTGCGTGTTGGAGGAAACTGGCATCCTGTAATTGCAGGAGCAAATAATAATTTGTGAGAAATCCACTTAGTCAAAGCAGGAATTTAGTATGCCTGAAAGTCATATTATTATCTTGAAGCTTTAACTAAAGCCTCTTGCGGTGTAATGGAGGTAAACAAACACTTAGAACGTAATGCTTGATAATTTTTCCTCTTCATTCTCAGATGTAGCACAGAATTAAGAGCCTGCTCACACAATCTTTGGGTGCATGGCTGGTTGTTTTCTTAAAAATCTAGACCGATAGTCTACATGACTGAGGATTCAAGAGGACTAAAGTCAAACCTGCCCTATTGTGACTTTGTGGACTCCAGCTGTGATTCACTGTTCATGCAGACAGTCTTCGAAGGGACCTTGCAGCTGGCCTGAGATTGTTGGAAGTTCCAGGTGTGATGACCCTGCCTCAGCCTCCAGACTTCGTGGCAAGAGAGACTAGATAGCTAGACAGGCAAACTGACCTTTCTTCCTGTGTTTACTCTTCTGCCACTGCCCCCCTTTGAAATGTAAATTGTGTTCTCAGGGACAATTTCCTTCCTTCCGTTCTCTCTCAGATGAAGACAAACTTTCTTCCTGCACACACCAAGAGGGACGACATGCTGTCCTGTCTTGGCACCATGAGGCAGATGGCCTTCTTGCCATCTGCCTCCATCTTTAGCTAGTAAGTTAGTACTCTATCCTGTCCCTACTCCTTCCTATCCAAAAGTGTACTCTTACAACGTGGCAACGTGGAGCTGTGGTGGCTCAAGTGGTTAAGACGCTGAACTGCAGGCTGTGGAAGGTCAGTAGTTCAGCAGTTCGAGACCCGGGTGCCGCATGATGGGGTGAGCTCCCGTCTCTAGTTCCAGCTCCTGCCAACCTAGCAGTTCGAAAGCAAGAAATTGCAAGTAGATAAATAGGTACCACTTCGGTGGGAAGGTAACAGCGTTCCGTGCGCCTCGGCGTCTAGTCATGCCGGCCACATGACCACGGAAACGTCTTCGGACAGCGCTGGCTCTTCGGCTTTGAAACGGAGATGAGCACCGCAACCCTAAAGTCGGATTCGACTGGCTTTCGAGCAAGGGAACCTTTACCTTTACCTTTACAACGTGGCTCTGTGTAGGTTTGTAAACTGAGTAACCTGGTAATGTAATGCTGCTGCATTTGTAGCTTTATTTAAACACTCTGCTAGCTAGTGGGAATATAGGGCTGTGGTGGCTCATTGGTAAGACACTGAACTGCAGACTGGCAGGTCAGTAGTTCAGCAGTTTGAGACCCGAGTGCCGTATGACGGAGTGAGCTCCAGTCTCTTGGCCCAGCTTTTGCCAACCTTGCATAAATTGCAAGTAGATAAACAGGTACCGCTTTGTTGGGAAGGTAACAGTGTTCTGTGCGCCTCGGCAGCTAGTCATGCCGGCCACATGACCATTGAAACTTCTTCAGACAGCGCTGGGTCTTCAGCTTGGAAACGAAGATGAGCACTGCACCCTAGAGTTGGATTCGACTGGCTTTTGAGCAAGGGAAACCTTTTACTAGCTTGTGGGAACTGGACTAACCACACCAGTTAACCCCAAAAGAGAATTGGGGGTGGAGCCTGGGGAGGACAGGGATCTCAGTACAATGGCATAGAGTCCACTTTCCAAAGCATCCATTTTTTCCAGGGGACACGATATCCATAGTCTGGAGATGAGCTGTAATTCCAGGGGATCCCCACTGGCCCCGTCTGGAGGCTGGCATCCCCACAGAAAGTAAACATCGAGGCCCACACGCAAGGGTTGTGTGAATTGGCAGTAGATTAACACCCTGTTTGGTTTCTTTGATACATTTGCTTCCTTGTCCAATTTTGTAAATATTTAGGGAATGCCCTATAAGAACATTTTTTCTTCTTTTCTGGATTTTCAAACCAACAAGCAGGCTCTGGCAATGTGACTTTGAGGTATAGGTTCCACAGCTGATCTGTTCCCTTTTGTTGTTGTTCAGTCACACAGTCGAGTCCGACTCTTCGCGACCCCATGGACCAGATTACGCCAGGCCCTCCTGTCTTCCGCTGTCCGCTGAAGTTTGCTCAATTTCATGTTCGTTGCATCGATGACACTGTCTAACCATCTCATCCTTTGCCGTCCCCTTCTTCTTTGACCTTCAATCTTTCCCAGCATCAGGGTCTTCTCCAGTGAATGCTCCCTTCTCATTTGGTGGCCAAAGTATTTGAGCTTCAGCTTCAGGATCTGGCCTTCCAGGGAACAGTCAGGGTTGATTCCCTTTTAAATTATATCAATTTCAATCAAATTAACTTCCGAATAGTCTGATAAAGGGAGAGGGCTTCTCACCCCTGCCTTGAGTCAGAAGGCCAGGAGGAGCTGGGATAAGAAGCAGAGGGGAGGGTACCAATAACTCTGTTCTTCCCTGTGACTCTTTATTTTTTATAAAAAAGGAATCTTCATGTTTCAATGATGTTGGGAAATCAAAAGGCTGGGCGGGGGGGGGGGGACACACAAACCGCCTAGCTTACCCAGTGAGCGCTGGCTGCAGATACTGTAATTGGTGCTTAAATCTGGATGGCCTAGTTTTGCTGTATAGTGGCCTGTATCCTACCAATGATCACGGCGAGATTTGACCCCTTCTAGCCTTCTTCCAGGGGAGATGGCTCTTCCACCAAAGGAAAAGCCACCTCCACGGAAGGAAGATGTTGAACTTCATTGTGTGGAGTGGTAGGATACACGCCTGTGATTGGGGTCAAAGGATGTTTTGGGTGGCCTGAATCTACTGCTGGCAAAAAGCAAAAAGTTTATTTGGTTCTCTAATTTCCTGTACATTGCAGACATAAAGTATTCCCACTTGTTTGCTGATAGTATCGTCTGTTAGTGCTGTGGTATGGCAATACCCGAAAGTCTAAATTTACTTGGCGTGGTGACCCATCCAGGGCTGGCCCAAGGTTTTTTGGGGTCCTAGGCAACCTTTGACCTTGGCACCTGTCTAGTTCAGCATTCCATTCTCTACAGTGGATAACCAGATGTTTTGGAGAAACCAACAACTATTGCACAAAGAGCTCAGCTGCCCAGATTATGAATCTAGGGATAGCAGGCGCCCTGGTGCGGGAGGGAGTCCCCCAGTTTTGGGTGCTCCTCTCCGCCCCACCCCCCATCAATTTCCCCAAACAGGCAAGAAGCTGGAAATAAACACAATGTGCCTACGTGACCCAGAAGTGATGAAGGCACAGTGGGGACATCAGAGGGCACTCTGGTTTTTGGGCAAAACTCTATGATAGAAGCTAATTCTTCCGCAGGGTTTTGCCCAAAAACCAGAGCGTCGCCCTCTGGCATCCCCAATATGCCTACATCACTTCTGGTTTACGTAGGCATGGCACATTTATTTTCAGTGTTCCTCCCCGGCAGCCCCAGTAAGTTCTCCCCCCATCCCCCGTTGGCAGGTCTGAGAGACCTGACAACCCTATATGAACCCCAAGCAAATGTCATTCCAACATACACAGCCTTTGCCTATGGAGGTTACATTCCAGCCTTTGACCAACCTCTCCTTCTCCATTACTCATAAGAACATAAGATAAGCCAATGTTGGATCAGGTGCTCATCCAGTCCAACACTCTGTCACACAGTGGCCAAAAAATAGCAGGGGCCATCAGGAAGTCCAGCAGTGGGGCCAGGACACTAGAAGCCCTCCCACTGTTCCCCCCACCCCAAGCACCAAGAATACAGAACATCGCTTGCCCCAGCCTGAGAGTTCCTATCTATACCTTGTGGCTAATAACCACTGGTGGACATCTCTGCTCCAGATATTTATCCAATTCCCTCTTGAAGATGTCCATGCTTGTAGCCACCACCACCTCCTTCTAATCCCCCCTAAGATTCTAAGAAGCTCACTCTAGTAACCATCTAGACAGGTTTTTCTTGAGCAACATGTATATGCAGTGAAGAAAAAAATATCAACTAATGTATGACATGGAAGATACTGTTTCCAGGCTTAGATTTTGGTTTCCAAGATACAAAAGAGATCGATGGAAAGGGCAGGAGCAGCCATTTTGGTGGGCTGGCCCACACAGCCCAATGTCAGAGGTTTCGCGGCCCCCTTTTGGGTCTTGACCCACAGGTTGAGAATCATTGCGCTAGTGGAACAAGCAGTGTCCTGTATCTCAGGAAACCAGTTAGAGGTTATGAGGGAAGTAAAGAAAAATATTAGAAGCCCATTTTTGTACATTCAAATTGTGATATTAGATTAAAACAAGAGAAGGCCCCACTGTGTCTTCAGGGGGTCAGGGGACCGCTGAGAACAGCATGGGGGAAAAGTGGGGGGCTGTACAGGGGGAAAGGAAAAGCAGTGAAGATTGCCACCCTTTTGCCCTGGTGGAAGAATCTTTCATCAGCAGAAACCATAGGGTGCTTTCACACATGCTGAATAATTCACTTCCAATCCACTTTCAATGTGCGATAGCAGACCCTCGCAACTGGATTATACTGTGCGACCAAGAGAAGGATTGCTGTAGCACAACAACACCACAATTGTCATACCTTGCTTCGTTTTGCTCGCTTTGGTTGCCATAGTTATTGGGGAGAGGGAATTCCTACGGGGAGGGGGGTTGAGTGAATGAGTGAGAGAATGGGACCTTTGCTCCTAGAAGTCATAACTTTCCTCGCAAGTCATACCTCCTTTCCTTTTCCCAGGATAAGGTGTCCTTGAGAGCTTCATTGTACCAGCTTGAGCAGCAGATAACCAAGACATATATCTTTCACTTGGTTGGGATGGCAACACTAGGCGTGGTGTGAATGTGACGTATGCATGGAGGAAGGAAGGGGCTTTTATTTGAATTATCTATATTAAGCTTGTACCCGCCAAAAGTCTTCAGTTCTAACACAGTGACTTTCTGGATCATGCGTATATCTCAATAAACTTATCACTGCCAAGAGAGAGTTGTTGAGAGTAACTGGACTGGGAGTCTGACAACTGGTGGTGGAAAGCACCATCAAGTTGCAGCCAACTTATTTGCAACCCTGTAGGGTTTTCCAGGTGAGAGACAAACTGAGGTGGTTTCATTGCCTCCTTCCTTGGTGGTCTCCCATCCAAGTACTAACCAGGGCCAATCCTGTTTAGCTTCTGAAATCTGATGGGATTGGACTAACCTGAGCCATCCATGTCAAGGCAGGCAATACTGCAGTCCCTCTTATTTATATCCTGCTTGGCCATTTCCTGCCCTTGCCAAGGTCCGTCTGGGACAAGGACCTTGAGACTCGATCACCTTAGTCGCAGTAACTCAGCAGGCCTAGGTCCCAGGAACGAGGTTCTCATCAGTCCCTGAAGCTCCTCACACTATAAAAAGTTTTGTAAACAGCACTCTTATTTATATGAACCTCCAGGAGTCCAAAGACGTAGGCCGCTTCCCGCCTCTCAGCTATCCTACCGAGTGAGATTTCACCATATGCCGTTTCACAGATTAAGCCTTTTTGTAAGCATTTGAAGGATTAGTGATAGTGAGGCGAGGGAGCATAAAAGTGGCTCTGGGAGTGTGTGCTTTGTGAGGGAAGCTCTGAACATGCCTTCTGTACATGAGTTGCTGCCAAAAGATGAGGAATCTCTCAGCTGACTTGAAACTGCCTGTGTAGCTGTCCCCCCGCCCAAAAAAAGTTTTCTTTGGAACATTTTATATGAGTTTGGGATACCCTCATAAGGGGCCACTAAGACTGAAACAACAAGAAGAAGAGACTGGATTTATATCCCACCCTTCACTACCCAAGGGAGTCTCAGAGTGGCTTAAAATCTATTTCCCTTTCCCCTCCCCACAACAGACACCCTGTGAGGTAAGTGGGGCTGAGGGAGCTCTTTTGAGAACTGCTCCTGAGAGAACAGCTCCAAGAGAACTTGTGACTGACCCAAGGTCACACCTGCAGCTGCATGTGGAGGAGTGGGGAATCAAACCTGGTCCTTCCAAATTAGAGTCCGCACTCTTAACCAGTACACCAAACTGGGCCTTGAGGTGCTGGCTTTTAGAACACAGCCAAGAATAATCTCTGGATTTGGACAACACTGGGTTGGGAAATGCCCAAAGATTTGGGAGTGGAGCCTGGAGAAGGTGGGGCTTGGGGAGGATGTGATGTCACTTCCGATCCTGGGTGATGCTTTTTAGGAATTTCACCTAATTTCTGTGGCAGAAACCACAGAGAATCTGAGAAATTCCTAGAGCATCTCTATGGAGGTCCTTTTCCAGACATTTTTCCTCTCTTCAGTTTCTTTGAAGTGGGGGATCAGGGTTGAGCACAGGGGTTTATCTGCTGTGGGTGGGCAAATGGCAAGCCCACTCTCATTACAAACTCCCCTCTCATGCTGATCCCTAGTGTCCACTCTCCTGTAGAAGCAACATTCAGAGAGGCATTTTGGACTGCTGCAGGATGGAGGAGGTGGAGAAGTTGCACTCTGCAGACAGAAATAGTTCCCATCAGTCAGAAATGCCCTTCAGGATCTAAGCCATGGCGAGGAAGGATGAGGAAGGGATTGTGTGGGCCTGAGAATTTCCTGGCTAGTTTGTGTGACCTTGTGAGGGCAGAAAGGTGGGATATAACTTCTGAAAAATAAATAAATAGGCCAGAGTTCTTGTGAATCTGAACAGACAATGGCCCGATCTGCATCTAGCATTTGCTCTGCTGTCTTACTAAACCCACACTGGAACAGAAATCCCCATCTACATTGCATGCCACTTTCACTTAGATTGAGTCTCGCATTTTATGACAGTGTCCAGACTGCATGCTGCTTTCACTTTGTTTGATCTCTGGTTTTATAGTAGCTGTCTGCATAGATTTATGGCTGTTTTATGGCCACTGGAGGGGGTGACTGCAGTCAGCACAGTGTTAGCCTGGGATAGTTGAATGTGGTTTTGAACTGCATCTTTTTCTGTTCCAGTGTGGGTTTGGTAAAAACGCTAAATGCAGATTGGCCCAATCTCTTTATCAACAGATCTTTTTTCCCAGCCAGGTGCCAATCAGATAGCCAGCCAGATGCTCCTAGCATCCTATGTGAATGGGACTATGCAGTTTTCAAAAATCCTTGTTCTGTTTGCCAAATCCTTGTGTTAAGAACTGGAGAGAATTTGAGACCCATCCTCCTTTTACCAAAAGTTTCATAATCTCTGTGTTTAAAAACAACAACAACCTTCCTCCCCCGGCTTTACCTCACAGAATTAATATTTGCTGCCAACAAACTCTTCTGCTCCTTCTTCAAGGAAGGGAACTTTACCCCAGAGAGTGGGTCCGAGGGGTGTGAGGTCTTTCTGGTTCTCTTCAGACCAGTGTGAACTGGAGTGTGTGGAATTCCATCGGTGCTAAGCATGTAAAAACGAAACAAAGACGACCCCCAAAAGGCATCTCCATGGACACACTCTGAAACAAAGGCAGGCATGGACTGGGAAGTGGAAAGGGCCCTGGAGCAAGGCAGGCCTTTGTGGTACTAAACAGTGGCCAGGAGGTCACCCCCAGCTTCTTTCTGCCATGGCAGCAGTGGGGGAGGGAGACCTTTGGTGACCAATGACCATTGCTGATGAAGGATTTGACTCGAGAGGCCTCAGAGGCATTGGCAGAGTTCTGGGGGCTTGGCTCTGCCTGCTCCGGCTCACCAGTGTCCCTCTAGGGCAGCTGCCCACCGGGAAATTTCCCTGTAAATTCAGTGGCCAATCTACTTCTGGACAAAGGTTTCATCATCCAGGCAATTTGGAAAAGAATCCAAAAGAGAAAGAAAATAAACTTCTCCACCTGGCTCTGTGTAGAGAGTAGTTTGGTTTGGGACTTAAGGCTTTGGAAGATGCCAGACTAACAGTGCAATCCTATGCAGGGTGACTCCCTCCTAAGATGACAGCCAGTTTGGTGCAGTGGTTCCGAGTGCGGACTGTAATCTGGAAGAACCAGGTCTGCTTCCCCACTCCTCCACATGCAGCTGCTGGTGTGACCTTGGATCAGTTACCAAGTTATTTCAGAGCTGTTCTCTCAGGAGCAGTTTCTGTCAGAGCGCTCTCAGCCCCACCTACCTCACAGGGTGTCTGTTGTGGGGAGGGGAAGGGAAAGGAGATTGTAAGCCGCTCTGAGACTCATTTGGGTAGTGAAGGGCGGGGTATATCAGTCTGACATCGATACCGGGTAAGTTGGTGGAAACTGTTATTAAGGAAAGAATTAGTAGGCACATTGATGAACAAAAACTATTGAGGCAGACTCAGCATGGGTTCTGTAAGGGAAGATCTTGTCTCACTAACCTGTTAGTGTTTTTGAGGAGTGAACAAACATGTGGACAAGGGGGACCCAATAGATATTATTTACCTTGACTTCCGGAAAGCTTTTGATACAGTTCCTCATCAAAGGCTCCTAAGTAAGCTCAATAGTCATGGGATAAAAGGACAAGTCCTCTTGTGGATCAAAAACTGGCTTATAAATAGGAAACAGAGAGTGAGTATAAATGGGAAACTTTCTCAGTGGAGGGTGGTAAGCAGTGGGGTACCACAGGGATCAGTACTCGGTCCCATGCTTTTTAACTTGTTTATTAACGATTTGGAATTGGGAGTAAGCAGTGATGTGGCTAAATTTGCAGATGACACGAAGTTGTTCAGGGTGGTGAAAACCAGGGAGGATTGTGAGGCACTCCAAAGGGATCTGTTGAGGATGGGTGAGTGGGCGTCAACGTGGCAAATGGGGTTCAATGTGGCCAAGTGCAAAGTGATGCACATTGGAGCCAAAAATCCTAAATATAAATACACGTTGATGGGGTCTGATCTGGCAGAGACTGACCAAGAGAGAGATCTTGGAGTCGTAGTGGATAACTCGCTGAAAATGTCTACACAATGTGTAGCTGCAATAAAGAAGGCCAACGCTATGCTGGGGATTATTAGGAAGGGAATTGATAACAAATCAGCCAGTATCATCATGCCCCTGTATAAATCATTGGTGCGACCTCATTTGGAATACTGTGTACAGTTCTGGTCACCACATCTCAAAAAGGATATTATAGCATTGGAAAAAGTGCAGAGAAGGGCAACTAGAATGATAAAAGGGTTGGAACACCTTCCCTATGAAGAAAGGTTAAAATGCTTGGGGCTCTTTAGCTTGGAGAAACGACGGCTGAAGGGTGACATGATCGAGGTTTATAAGATTATGAATGGGATTGAGCAGGTTGAGAAAGAAGTACTTTTCTCCCTTTCTCACAATACAAGAACTCGTGGGCACTCTATGAAATTGCTGAGCAGTCGGGTTAGAACAGATAAAAGGAAATACTTCTTCACCCAAAGAGTGATTAACATATGGAATTCACTGCCACAGGAGGTCGTGGCAGCTGCAAGCATGGACAGTTTCAAGAGGAAATTAGATAAACATATGGAGCAGAAGTCCACCAGTGGCTATTAGCCACAGGGTATAGAATGAGAACTCTCAGTCTGGGGCAGGTGATGCACTCTATTCTTGGTGCTGGAGGGGGCAGCAGTGGGAGGGCTTCTGGTGCCCTGGCCCCACTGCTGGACCTCCTGATGGCACCTGGTGTATTTTGGCCGCTGTGTGACAGAGTGTTGGACTAGATGGGCCATTGGCCTGATTCAACATTGGCTTCTCTTATGTTCTTATGTTCTTATAAATCCAATCTCTTCTCTTCTTCTAAATCCTGTTTTTTGAGGATTACGAAACTGCGGGGGAAATCGGGTGAAGCCGCGGGTCAAAATGCAGCCCTGCGGCTTCGGGTGTGAAATTGACTAATAGTATCGGGGCAAACGGCGGCGCAACCCCGAGGCAGCTTTAGTGGGAAATCACCCTAGGAGTTGGTAATGTGTAGATGGGAGCCTGAGAGTTGCATTCAGGGGGCAAAACAAGGAGATGGCCTTCAGCAGGTTAGAACGAACTGGGTACCTAGAAACATAGCGCTGGAAGGGACCTCAAGGGTCATCTAGTCCAACCCCCTGCAGAATGCAAGAAATTCACAGCTACCCTCCCCACTGTTCCCTCTGATTTTCCCCCCCTACTGAGCAGAGCAGCTCACATCCTGAGCAGAGAGTAAATGCTGTCATCTTCAAATGGGCAATGGGCAATGCAAGACCCTGGGTGGCTCCGGACTGCTGCTGAGGGGGGCTTCCTGTGTTAATGAGCGGCCGCTCACACGCTGCCCTCCATCCCATTTCCTCTGGTGACCCCTGCTCTATGCCCATATGGATGCTTAACTAGCTTTTCTCCTTGAACACCTCCTGTAGGAGCTGACTGCGATTGCAAATTGGCATAATACATTTCAGCAAAGCATATTGTACATTAAAACTTTTACAATAATGAAGCACAGGAGAGAAAGGGATGGGGAAGGATTCTTTCAGCTTCCCTGCACGCTCTTTTTTTTAACTTAAAAACAGACCCAACTCTCCCCTCTATTTTACAAATGGCTGGGCAGCCATATCAATAAAAACACGAATGTCTTCCCTTCATGTTGAGATAAGCCCTTTCCCTGAATTAGCTGGAACCGACCCTCTGTCTTCTAAACTCCTCATGCATTTTGCTAAACAACCGTACCTTCTATTTCTATATAGCTGATCCTTATATGATTCAGCGTATCCCATGATCTTAGGGTCAGTGTACATAGCTTAGTTTCAATCAGTTTTATAAATCTGTCTTCATTTTTAATACCCTGTGTAAGAAGTTTTCCCTTTTTTCTTGCTTTCTGTATATTTTAATGCATTTTAAAAATAAAGTCCATATTTTTTTTTAAAAAGAAGCATTCACCTTTTAAAAGTACAACCATAAAAACGTATGTTTTAGCAAGAGGGTCACTTCTATTTCCCCAGCAGTAGGAAGTCAAAATAATTGGCTATGGTCTTTTCAAAACCTGTGATTCATTCTGTACCTCAACCATGAATCTTCTCTCCCTGAAATAATAATAATCTGCCTTATTATGGCGTATCTGAAGTTCAAATGTAGGATTTTTTTGTTCTCATCTTTATTAGAAAGACACAGATGTGTGGGTCTCGGTACTGAACAAAACTGTAGATGTCGCCAATTACATTTGGGATTGCAGAACAAACCGCGCCATGGCTTCACAATCAAACGAGAAAACTTTCATTTTGTTGTTTAGCAATGCCATTTTCCGGGGAAATAGAGAGGGAAAATAAACACTGGTGGATGGAGGGACTAAACCGCAAGAAAACATGGATTAGCGCGGGATGCTCAGTTCTCAGTGGGGAGCTTTTCTTCTTTCTGCTGCATTTTTTCCCCAAGGCTGTAATTAATAGTGCATGCAAATGTGAACATTTTCCAAACTTTTCCTTACAGAGATGAGACTTGGATAAGACAACAAAGTGCCAAGAAGCGAAAAGGCAAGGCAGGAGAGCCCAAATAGTGTAGGGTTTCAGCAGTCAGTCTTGACCTTTAATCCGCTACTACCCCTAGGGTTGCCAGGCAACACCTCAGAACTGGTGGGAGGGCTGTGGGTGGGGATATGGGAGGGTACAGTGCTGGCTACGGCATTTACATCACTTCTGGTAAAAAAAGGAAGTGACATAGGTAGCTCCAGGAATTGCTGGAAACTATGGTAAAACCACAGATTTTCTGGTGATTCCTAGAGCTACCCTATGTCACTTCTGGTATTTTACTGGAAGTGACATAACACTGCAGCTGGCATCATGAGAGGAATCCCCCACTCTGACCAGGGGCTTGGCAGCCCTAATCACCCACCCAAGTATGCACCATTCTCACTGAATGCTCACCAAGCTATACTTTGTTTTAAAAGGACCTAGAAACAGCTCTCCGGACAAGGCAACTTCATTTCAATAGGGATATCTATGACATATGCGTACGAAGCACAGATCTCAGGTGTACATTCTATTGTTGTTGTTATTGTCAGCAACAACAACAACAACAACGATAATTACATTTATAAATTGCCCTCCCCTGGAGGGCTCAGGGCGATGTACAACATAATTAAACATAAACAATTAAACAGTAAGTAAGAATGAATAAATAGTTAAAAACAGATAAAAACAGCATCAATTCTTCCAGATAAAACGATGGCGTGCTGCCTGAAGGCCATCAACCAACTCCCCAATGTTAGGTTTGATCCCTGTTTGCTGTTTCTGCCATTTTTAAAGGCCTGTGGTCAGAAATCAGGGATCATCCTCAGGGCATAGGGTTTCCAACCCCCAGGTGTGTCCTGGAATTCTCCTGGTAATACACCTGATCTCCAGACTACAGAGTTCCCCTGGAGGAAATTACAGCTTCAAAAAGAGGACTCTTAACGTATCACATCCCTGCTGAGCTCCCTCCCTTGCTAAGCAGCTTCCCAGATCCTCATGCCCACACATTTTCCAAGCTGGAGTTGGCAAACCTATCACAGACAGCACGAACTATAGATAACTATCGGTATAGGGTCCAGATCACATGAACTGATGGTACTGCTTTACTCTGCTCTGGTTAGACCTCACCTAGAGTATTGTGTTCAGTTTGGGACCCACAATTTAAGAAGGATGTAGACAAGCTGGAACATGTCCAGAGGAGGGCAACTAAGATGGTGAGGGGTCTGGAGACCAAGACCTATGAGGAAAGGCTGAAGTTGCTGGGTATGTTTAGCCTGGAGAAGAGACGATTGAAAGGTGATATGATAACCATCTTCAATGACTTGAAGGGCTGTCATATAGAGGATGATATGAAGTTGTTTTCTGTTGCCCCAGAAGGTTAGACCAGAACCAACGGGTTGAAATTAAATCAGAAGATTTTTCAGCTAAACGTTAGGAAGAACTTCCTGACAGTTTGAGTGGTTCCTCAGTGGAACAGGCTTCCTCAGGAGATGGCGGGCTCTCCTTCTTTGAAGGTTTTCAAACAGAAGCTAGATGGCCACCTGACAGCAATGCTGGTTCTGTGAACTCTGGCAGATCACAAGAAGGGAGGGCAGGAAGGGTTGCCTCAGTGCTTAGTTCTTGTGGCCCTTTCTTACACGCCCAGGGAAATGCCAATCGCCACTTTGGGGTCAGGAAGCCATTTTGCTCCAGGCCAGTTTGGCTGGAGATCGTGGAGATTCTTTGTCATCTTTTGGGCATGGAACAGCAGTCACTGGGGATGTGGGGGGAGGTATTTGTGAATATCCTGCATTGTGCTGGGGTTGGGCTAGATGACCCTGGAGGTCCCTTTCAATGCTATGATTCTCTGATTCCTCTGCTGGCTGTCAGAAGCCGCTGCAAATAGGGAGTAGGATCTGCTTAAAATCCCCAGTGCTTTGCCTGTGCCACCAAAACTTCTGAATACTCCCCAAGATGTGTGAAACTACCTATGGGCAGCCATGTGGCCTTGGTTAAGAATGGCTGAGTTGGATTGGGGAGACACAGGTTCAAATCCCCATGGAGCCAGGAAACTCACCCAGGCTGCATTCATATGAAGGTCCATGTGAGGTGGGAGAAATTGTGCATGAGGCCAGCTTGTTGCTCTATGGGAATGCATTTCTGTAGTGTGGAGTTCAGTTGTAACTAGGGTTGCCATCCTCCCCGGATAGGGGTGGGTTTCCCCCCTGCTTTCGGGGGCCCCAATCCACCACCGGCCAGCTGGCTGGCAGGGGAGCCCCACCCCCAAAGAGCCCGGTAGCTCCCAATGTGCCCAATGTGATGATGTCACCCGGAGGAGCCGGTCTGGAGCCCCCCCCCCCGCCTGGATACAGGTAATACTTGGCAACCCTTGTTGTAACTATGAAAGAACTCTATCCCCTTTGTCTACTTCTGTTGCCATCTTCCACCAGCAGGTGAAGACTTTTTTGTTTGGTTTGGCATTCCCTCAATGATCCCTCCTTCCTAACCAATATTTCAATAGAGGTTTTTATGTCCTATACGTATTTTAACTCTGGTTTTAATAGTTTTAATGATGTGTATGTGTTTGGGGGGGGATTGATTTTAATGGTTTTAAAATGTGATTTTATCATGTATGTTTTAAATTGTTAACCTCCTGGGTATCCCTTGTAAGGGCAGCATGATGGGATATAAATTTTATAAATAAATTGAAAAATCAAAAATTATTGTATGGCATTGTATGTGGAATAGCCAGGAGATCCCTAGGGGGCTTGTTTGGCTGCTGAAGCTGTTGCTCTTTTTTGGCACCACTAGGTGGCGAGCTATGCTTATTTTTTAGGGTGAGAGTGCTGTGACTTTCCTAAGGTCACCCAGGTAGCTTAAAGGGGTGAAGTGGGGAATCAAACCCAATTCTCCAGATTAGAGTACGCTGCGCTTAACCACTACAGGCACCACCTGTAAGTTAGCAAGCTTAACTTGTGATGTCACCAGCGCACTTCCCATATATCTATATCTATGTGTATGTGCGTATGAATGCCCTGACCTGGATAGGCCAGGCTAGTCTGATCTCATCAGATCTTGGATGTTAAGCAAGGTTGGCCCTGGCTTGATGGGAGACCTCCACAAAATACCAGGGTTGTGACGCGGAGGGAGGGTCAAACACTGAGTCAGCATCCAGCTTCCCGGTATGCCTGTCAGTTGTACAAACCGTAGAATTAGGCCCTTTCCGCATTTGCCTGCCACTCGGGATTTTCTCAGTGTTCAAGTTGAGCCAAATAAAGTCCACGGCAAAACAGCATCCAAATAACCCGGGGCAACAGCAGGCTGAAACCGAGCTGACCACTGAAGGGAGGTAATATAATGCAGAATAGGGAAAAAAAACGGAATAAAAAGAAGGTAAAACAAAGGTTGATTTCAATTTTAGTGCAGAATTGCTTGGAGGGCACCGTGGTGAATTTGGATTAAAAGGAGAGTGCAGAAAGGGCCTCAGTCTCACAGTAAAGATAAGAACGTGCTATTATTACTCTTTATAAATGCGTGCTTGAAGGGAATGTGGTGTAGTGGTTAAGTGCGCGGACTCTAATCTGGGAGAACCGGGTTTGATTCCCCACTCCTCCACTTGCACCCGGCTGGATGACTTTGGGGAAGCCATAGTCCTGGCACAGCTGTTCTTGAAAAAGAGCAGTTTCTGTCAGAGCTCTCTCAGCCCCACCGACCTCACAGGGTGTCTGCTGTGGGGAGGGGAAGGGAAAGGAGTTTGTAAGCCGCTCTGAGACTCCTTTGGGTAGTGAAGGGTGGGGTATAAATTCAATCTCTTCTTCTTCATCTCTTCTTCTAGGGTTGCCAGCTCTGGGTTGGAAAATACCTGGAGGCTTTGGGGGTGGATCTGGGAGAGGGCGGGGTTTTGGGGGGGGCTCAGCATGGTACCATGCCAGAGAGTCCACCCTTCAAAGCAGCCAGTTTCTCCAGGGAAGCTGATCTCTGTCAGCTGTAGATCAGTTGAAAAACCTACATTGTTCTCATGACTCTCTCAGTGCCAAATTGCATAGAAACACAGATGCTGTAGTGACCATACTAGATTCAGTCAACTCTTGATGGTTGGATTGCCTTTTGGAAAAAAAAAATGCCAGTATGCTGATGAGGCCTCCACCAGAGTCTCTGATGAAATACCCAATAAAAAATTATTAGTCCTACAAGGCTGGGACATCTGGCCGACTGTTACAGGTTAGAATCTGGCAAGCGGCATCCACTCGACTTGATTTACAATGCATTTGAGGATACCCCCTAATGAGAAACGAGGAAAGAGTCTGGATTCACACTTGGAAGCTGGTAAATCATGTTTTAAAAGTCCAGATTACTCAACTGTGTTTCTCTGAGCCATCTTGTGGCGCCTTTAAAAATATTTTCATAGGTATTTGGGTATTAGTCTTTTCATGTTGTAAGAAAGAACCACAGTTTTGAACTAGTTTGCTTGGACCCCAATTAAAGTGACAGCCATGAAATCTGGAGAGACAGATGTGTCTTATGAAAGGGACTTCTCGGCTGCAAAGAGTTAGGAATTAATGAATTCATACCAGAAACGAGTAAATTAGGCTTACACTTCACAAGGATGGAAACGGGTTCTTGACCACTACTGCCTCTCAGATCCAAAAGCTTGAAGCATCTTGTTCTAATAATCAGTGTGTCTCGGGCTACAAGGGTACCGAATTTTATCTTTCTGAATATCCTAGAAATACGATAACCCTTTTCTTATGGGTGGGGTGGGGTGTTTTGTTACACTTCCCGCCCCTCTGTTTCTAGACATCAATTTGCAGATGCCACCCTTTCAGGTTTTCCTGTGGTAATCATCATGTCTTGGGGTGTGTTCATATGGGCAGCTAATCCTGCCATTATGCCAGCTCAAATTTGATCCAGATCTTTTTAATCTGTCCTTGCATGATCAGACATCCCCCATGGGAATTGCCTTACCATGTCCTACTTCTGCTGTGGATGTCTAGATGGTGTCCACTGAAGGAGGTTCGTGCGGTGTTTTTTTTTTTTTTTAAAAAAACCCTCTTTGCTCATGCGTATAGGCGTGACTGCGTGTCCTTGTAGATTCGAGGCGCTTGCAGGGATGGACTAAAGGAGTCCTGTCCATCCCCCTTGCCATTGAGATCATGCTCAATGGAGGGACTATTTTGCATGTTAGAAGACTCATCCTCCCTCCAGGTCCTATCCCAGTAACCCATCGTCCTTAAAGTGATGGGTCATTCATAAACAGTAATTCTTCATGGCACTGAATAGGGGTTCCACAGCCTCGTTTTTAAATGCGTTTAAGCGCATATTGGGTAGTGATTTTTTGTGCACTGGTGGCATGATCAGATGGGTGAAAGTCCACTGTTGTCCTGTCCGTCGGGCCCAGAAAACTCCAGATTTAAAGTGCTATCTTTTAAGTCTGGTTACGAGGCATGGCAAAATGGGATGTCTACGGAACAGGGACGTTTCCCAGATGTTTGTGTCTGGTTGTTCCACTTAAATCCACCAGGAAATCATGCATGTCGCGGATATAAAGAGCCGGCTGATCTGGACCTTGGAATACTACATGGTGTATTTACTACAATGGAACGTTCTGCTCCCCCCCAAATATTTGTGTGAGTTGGTTTAGTCACACGGGGTGGAATTCCACTGGATTTCAGAGCAACAAATGATTCGGAAAGGCCCTGACAATTTCAGTGACCCTTCCAATGCTGCAAGTGAGTCCTTCCAGTGTTTTGGCTATAGGTCAGCTAAACTAGTCTCTCCCAGTTCTACTGCACTATGGATGAATAGGAGCATCTGGCTTGACCATCTGGAGCTACCCGGAAGTGACAAGGCAGCACCTCCTGACCCTCCCGCCAGTTGCCTGGCAACACTGTGTGGAGATTAGTTGTAATTCTAGGAGAACCCCATGCCCCAACTGGAGATTGGCAACCCTATCTCCAGGCCCCATTCCCCTCCAAAAAAGCTCCCAGGACTGACAGACACAGCTCTGGCATCCCTCCCATGTCATGTATAGCTTTGCCTTTAGAGTTGGGATTCTGAGAAGGGGAGAACCACAAGCGGGCGTATGACAACGGTAACACTTGAACGCAACTCCAAGGCCACTAGTTTTTCCTTTTAACCATACTGCCTGTCAGTGAGGCCTACGTGGTTAGGGTTGCCAGCCTCCAGACTGTGGCTGGAGACCTCCTGAGGTTACAACTGATTTCCAGGCAACAGAGATAACTCCCCTGGAGACAATAGACTCTGTGGCATTCTAACTTACTGAGGGACCCTCTCCTCCCCAAACGCCACCCCTCCAAATCCCAAGGAATTTCCGAACCTGGAACTGGCAACCTTTCGCTAGGAGAAGAAGCACGGCCTACACAATTAAAAGCAGATTTGTGACTTTTGCGTAAGGGAAGCTTTCCATATTGCCTTGGCTAAGAATTTTATTGTATTGGGGGGTGGGGACAGTATCTGCACTGCCCTAAATTGCAAGGAAGGGGCTGTGGTGGTTCAAGTGGTTAAGACGCTGAACTGCAGACTGGAAGGTCGGTAATTCAGCAGTTCGAGACCCGAGTGCTGCGTGACGGAGTGAGCTCCTGTCTCTGGTCCCAGCTCCTGCCAACCTAGCAGTTCGAAAGCAAGAAACTGCAAGTAGATAAATAGGTACCACTTCGGTGGGAAGGCAACAGTGTTCTGGGCACCTCGGCGTCTAGTCATGCTGGCCACATGACCACAGAAATGTCTCTGGACAGCGCTGCCTCTTCAGCTTGGAAACGGAGATGAGCACCGCATCCCTACAGTTGGGTTTGACTGGCTTTCGAGCAAGGGAAACCTTTACCTTTACCTAAATTGCAAGGAGATCAAGAACAGAAGCAATTGCTTTAGGGGTTGCCAGGCTGTGTTTATCCCCTTTCTTTAAGTAAGGAAGCCAGTGTCAGGAACAAGTCCGCGCCATTTAAACTGAGGTTGCTCTGCCCCCTTTTCCCACATTTGTCACTTGTGAACCTAACAGCCTAACGAATCTGGAGGGTTTCTGCCTCCCCCACCCAAGAGAGTTGTAACTAGTTTTTCCTGTACATAAGCAGAAACAATCTGTGAACCAGACGCGTCCGTTGTCATGAGTCACTGCTGGCAGGATGGCAGGCCCATTTCTTATTTAAGTGGCTTTTTTTTTCATTGTCTGCAATAATTCAAACCATTGTTAGGCACGCCGCAGCCTGCCAAAGAAGGCAAGAGCGCGCTACCCACCAAGGACCCTTCTGGTCGATGAAAACAGGAAACGAGAACGAGAAGCCATCAGAGCTCTTCGATGTGCTTAATGGGGTGCAAAGGCAAAGGGATTGATGCCACTTTCCCTGCAGGGGTGAGGTGGCTGTTTAACTAACCGGCTGGAACGTTGCCCTGGGAGGGTCGCTGGCTGTCAAGTGCCCCTGCAGTGCCCGCAATGCCATAGGCTTCCCCCAGCCCAGGCGCAATGACAATAAATGTCAACAAGCGAACTATAGTTGTTGCCGCTGTGGCCGCAGCCCAGGTCTGAGCTGAATGGCCCCTGTGGCCCTGCGGGGAGAGCAAAATAGGGTTGCCAACCTCCAGGTGGGACAATCAGACTACACACAACCGTGACAGGATTGTTACATTTTGTGTAAACAGGCTTGTAAATATTTCGTCAGTCATGTTAACATCCTCTTTATAGTGGCATAGAAAAGGCCTGTGCCGAGCGTCATGAAAGACTTCCCAAGGTTTTAAAATTTAAGACCCGTTCCCTAATCAGTTCATGTCCATATTTCACTGGAGATACTTCTTTGGGAAGTCTTTCAAGACGTTTGGCACGGGCCCGACAACCTTTTCTCTGCCACTGTAAAAAGGGTGTTGACACTACGAATGAAAGATTTATAAGGCTGTTTACAGTAAATGTAGTGATCATATCACGGTTGTGTGTAGTTTGATTGTTTAACCCCCCAGGTGGGGGCTGCAGATCTGCTGGATGGACAATCGACCTCCAGACTACATTATTGCTTATTTATTTATATAAATGTTTGTTTATTCCATGTCTCCTGGAGAAAATGGCTGCTTTGGAAGGTGGGTGGCATGGCATTATACCCGATTGAGGTCCCTCCTCTCCCTAAACCCCATTTACCCAGGCTGCACCCTCGACTCAACTCTCCAGGTAATTCTGAACCCAGGGTTGGCAAACCCTGGAACAAAATGATGGCTTGTTAAGGAAACAGGGTTGCCTGGGTAATCCCCTGAGACTCGTTGGTGGACCCTAGTGAAGAGAAGGCACTCAATGGGGTTGAGATGCCATAATATCCACCCTATGATGATGCCATTTCCTCTGGGGTAGCTGACCTTTGTCACGTGGAGGCCAGCCAGTAATACTGGGAGCACTCTAGGCCCCACCTGGAGGTTGGCAACCCTGTAAATGAAAAGCAGTTTGTTGTGGGCAGGTTAGGCTGTTCTGAGCATTTCTTCTTCATGGTTTGTGTTGGGGTATTCAACCCTTCCTGATTGTCCTCTGTCCACACCCAGTGAGGGTTTGCCCACGAATCTACTCGCTTGCCCACTGATACTGACAGTAGCACGGTCAGTGTTTTTTTCACCTATGCCAGCCTTGCCAGCTGGCTCCTTCTTTGCCTGGGTCGGACCTCGCCACATCGATCCATGCAAGAGTCACATCCAGATTGGACTACTGCAATTCGCTTTACGTAGGGCTACCCTTGAAAACGTTTTAGAATCTGTGAGTGATTCAGAATGTGGTTGCCAGGCTGCTGACTGGAACATCATGGTCAGCTTATATTACCCCAATTTTGTGGTAGCTGCACTGACTACCAATTAGTTTCTGGATCCAATTCAAGGTTTCTAGAATCCTCTATGGGACCACCTCTCCTATTACAATGCCCCACACCACTTTTTGTCATCCTCTTGCGGGTTTAACATGGTAGAGGCGAAGGCAGAGTGATTTCAGCAAGCAGCAGTTTATTGCATCTCAGCCGGAATGCTTTTCATGGGGCAACAGCCCTGACTATATACACCTAAGCCACTCCCAGCCCCCATGCAATTGGTGAGTTCAAATGGCCTCCAGGCTCCGGATTGGCTGGCTGCCTCCAGGGGCCAATCCGCAGGCATGCTCCAGGAACCTACCTGCCTGCCTTTGTGCAGGGGCTTCAAGCTCCAACTAGGTGGGCTGCCCAGACATGCCCCTCCATGCTCCCTCTAAGAGGCCTGCCAGACAAGTCCAGGCATGCCTCCAGCAGCAGTTAAGCCGGAGTGGAAGATTGCTCATGTCCAGACATAACACCTGGCCCCAGGACAGTTTGGTGAGCCAGGGGAAGGGCTTTCTTGGTGATGGCCCCTGTCCTGTAGAATACACGTTCTGATGACACCCGTGGCCAGCAGGACTTGCTTAGTTTACTCAGGGCTTGTAAGGCTGAATTGTTCAGGTTGGCCTTTGGAGAACTGGAGGTTAACCAGCTGCTCTGGGCTGCTTTGATAGTGGTATGGTGTGGAGTTCCAACTGAGTCCAATCTAAAGGGCTTCTATTAATATCATTCTGTCTTAACCTAGGTACATTGCCTAATATTCTATTTCTCTCTCTGTTTCTGAAAAAGTAAATCTATTCGTGGCCTGCGCCATATCACTCAACTCAGATAACAGTATAAAGGATGGATGACAGAAAGGGAAATAACAGAGCTGAACAGTTGCCAGTAATCCAAGTGCAATCCATGCCCAGATCAGTGCCAGAACACCCAAATTACTGCGCAGGGTGTATGTTTCTTATTTGTTGTGAGATCTGGTGTGGTATGTACCAATTCCTAATAAAGGACCCACAACAGCCAGTATTTGGGCTGCAGAAACTTTATGGATTTTTCATGAACATATCCATTGTCAGTAGGGATGCCAGCCACCATGTGGGACCTGGGGATGCCCTTGGAATTACAGCTCATCTCCAGACTGCAGAGATCAGTTCCCCTTAGAGAACTCTCTAGGGAAAGAGGAAAAGGGCATCAAAAATAACACACATAGAGAAGATAAATGCACACTGGAAAAAAACACACAAGCTAGCAGCCAGGTGCAGGTTGGGAAACTCCCGGAGATTTGGGGGTGAAGCCTGGGGAGGACAGGAACTTCAGTGGGATACAATGCCACAGAGTCCACCCTCCAAAGCATCCATTTTCTCCAGGGAAACTGATATTGGTCATCTGGAGATCAATTTTAATAGTGTGAGATCTCCAGGTGCCTCCTGGAGGCTGGCAACCCTACCCTGCACTAAACACAGGGGCTGCCGTTCACTGAATCCCCACACCTCCTTCATGACATTGAATGCCACTTATGTGAGTCCTAATGATGTTCAGTATTTTCATGACCAAACCCACCCCCCTGATGTGGAGCAGGGGTGGGGAAATGCAGAACATTATAATTCGGACACTGGTGAGCAGTGTTCCCTCTAAGCTGAGTTAGCGTGAGCTGGCTCACAGACTTTTAGCCTCCAGCTCACACATTTTTTTGCCTTAGCTCAGGAAGGACGGCTCCAGAGCAAACTAATTTATGCAGCAGCAGGACTCTTTTTGTAGCAGGAATATCCTTTGCATATTAGGCGACACCCCCTAATGTAGCCAATCCTCCAAGAGCTTACAGAGCTCTTCTTACAGGGGCTACTGTAAGCTCTTGGAGGATTGGCTACATTAGGGTGTGTGTCGCCTAATATGCAAAGGAGTTCCTGCTACAAAAAGAGCCCTGTGCAGCAGCCAAATCGCTTCCTTGCAGCTTTAATGCCAGTAGCTCACGGAGTAGAATTTTTGCTCATCAGACTCCACAGCCTAGCGGGAGCATTGCAGCGGTGAGTGATGCTGGATGTACGAGGTCCAGAGACACAACTGCAGATTCCGAGGGCAGCTGAGTCTTCAACATCTCGTCTAATCCTGCCCTTGGCTATTGGGGGTTTAAGAAACACCATTAGAAACATCTCTGGCAAGGATGCCAAGCGTCCACCCCACAGCAAGCGAGCCAAACGGAAGGGTGAATCACAGTTTAATCAGCACCTGCTACTTCCTACTCCTGCGAAGAGTCAGGCAGGCCACAATTAGTGTGAAAGCTGAGCAGACAGTCGTTAAGAGGGGTGCTTCTTTTAACAATAAGGTGGGCCTAGCCACCAAGCAGCCGAGAGGATCTCATTTTCAGGAGCGCACGCTGGAGGAAAAACGCAATGGGTATTTTAAAAGGTAATGACAATCCTTAACGTGTAGAGCTGTCAACTCTGGGTTGGAAAATTCCTGGAGAGGGGGTGGAGACCGGGGAGGGAAGGGATGAGGAAAGGGAAGGACCTCGGCAGGGTATAATGCCGTAGAGTTGGGGCTGCCAACCTCCAGGTGGCGGCTAGAGATCTCCTGGGATTCCAACTGATCTGCAGGCGACAGTAATCAGTTCATCTGGAGAAAAATGGCTGCTTTGGAAGGTGGACTCTGTGGCATCATACCCCATTGAAGCCCCTCCTCTCCCCAAACCCCGCCCTCCTCAGGCTCCACCCCAAAAATCTTCAGGTATTTCCCAACCCAGAGCTGACAACCCTACATACAGCCCACTCTTCCAGAGCTGCCATTTTCTTGACAGGAACTTATTTCTGTAGTTTGGAAATCAGTTGCAATTTTAGGAGATCTCCACACCCCACCTGGAGGCAGCAGGAGCAGCAGCAGCAGAAGAAGAAGAAGAGGAGGAGGAGGAGATTGGATTTATACCCTGCCCTTCACTCGGAGTCTCAGAGCAGCTTACAATCTCCTTTCCCTTCCCCTCCACACAAAAACAGACACCCTGTGAGGTGGATGGGGCTGAGAGAGCTCTGACAGAAACTACTTTTTCAAGAACAGCTCTGACAGAACTATGGCTTGCCTAAGGTCATTCAGCAGCTGCAAGTGGAGGAGTGGGGAATCAAAGCCGGTTCTCCCAGATTAGAGGCGAGTCCGTGCACTTAACCCCTACACCAACTGGCAGCCCTATGTAAGTATGTAGCCCTCACAAGGACTCCAAGCTGCTTGTCAGACACTATCTTGTACTCCTTGTGACTCCCTTGAAATTTGGCTTCCAGGGCAGCATTAAATATTACTTCCCCTTGTCCCCTCTTGTGGCTAAATTAAAGGATAAAATAATATTGCAGTATCACCCCTGAAACCAAGAGGAAGGGTGCGATATAAATGTTTTAATAAATAAAGCCTCAGTTTTAGACTAACTTGGCTCTGATTGAAAGACTAGTAAGTGGAAGGGTTACTTAGTACCTTTTAAACCCAACCTTCCTCCAAGGAGATCAGGATGGCATGCCTGGTTCCAGGGCCAGACCAAAGTGTTTTGGTGCCCTAGGTAAATTATGACTTTGGTGCCCTCTCCATTCAAGAAAAGAAAGAAGTCTGGAATGAACATTTTACTTAGTGGGCATTCAAAACGAATAGTGTAAAAATAAAAATAAGTAAACCCTTCAAAAGCTCTCCACATTCCATCATGGCAGCTGTAGTCAACCAGAATCAACAGATATGGAGATTCTAGAAGCTTCTCTGGAAAACCAGTAGAGGGAGCTCTAGAAGCCTTTTTTGACATCCCTTACAATCTGACACTGGCAAGGTTGCCGACTCCCAGATGGAGTCTACAGATCTCCCGGAATTACAGTGAATCTTCGGACTACAGATACTAGTTCCTCCGGACAAAATGGCAGCTTTGAAGGGTGGACTCTATGGCATTTTAGCCCACTGAAGTCCTAATCCCCCATAATCCATCTTCCACAAGCTCCACCCCCAAAGCTCCATGAATTTTTAAACCTGGAGTTGACAACTCTTTCTGGCTTCCTTTGGGGTTGCCTAGGTTGGTCAGGCCAGCCCTTTGTGGTTCCCAATCCTCCATTTTGTCCTCACATCATTTTCATGAGGTGAGTGAAGCTGTGTGTGTGTGTGTGTGTGTGTGTGTGTGTGTGAGAGAGAGAGAGAGAGAGAGAGAGAGAGAGAGAGAGAGAGAGAGAGAGAGAGAGAGAGAGAGAGAGAGAGACTGGCCCCAGGTCATCCAGTGAGTTTCACAGCAACAGGGTTTTGAAACTGTTGAAGTTTGCAAGTGTCAAACCCTCAGTCATGAAAGAGTTAAACCAGAGGTGTCGAACTCATTTTTTATGAGGGCTGGAACATGAGGTACCAGAAATATGAACTTTGTAAAGATGATTTCAGATGCTGAATGGCAATAGCAGGCATGATTGGGTTACGTGTGACATACAGAGGGGTTGTAGGCATGGAGATATCAGCATTGGTAATGAGACAGGAAACCTTGGTCTCCATTTGGTACAGGAGGATACAAAGAATAAATGAAAATAAGTCTGAAGAAGTGAGCAGTGACTCACAAAAGCACATATCCTACCACAAATTTTGTTAGTCTTTAAGGTGCTACTGGATTCTTTCTACTATTATTAGAAACAACAACATTCAAAAACCAGTGGGGGAACATTTTAACCTTCCAGGACATTCAGTTGCTGACCTAAGAGGAGCAGTTCTCTTACAAAGGAATGTCAAAGGGAGATCAGAAAGAAAGTGCTGAATTGCAACTGACAATGAAGCTCAAGACAATGCATACTCCTGGACTGAATTGAGACCCAGGTTTCTTCTCTCATTACCAATGCCTGCTATTGTTATTTCACGTCAGAAATCACTTCACTCTCTAAGATATAAGGACAGATGGACTCACATTCTAGCTGTATCTGAAGAAGTGAGCAGTCACTCATGAAAGCTCATGCCCTGCCACAAATTTTGTTAGTTGTTAGGGTGCTGCTGGACTCTTGCTCCCTTCCACTAATAAAGAATGCAAGCTGTGCTGTTAGGTTTCTCTCTTCCCATCTATTAGAACTGAAAAGGGGGAATCTCTCCAAGTGCCATGGTACTCCATCTCGCTCTGTCTCTCTGGCATGCTCTCTCTGGCTCTTTCCCTCTCCCCCTTCTCTGAAGAAATGTGCTTGCACACAAAAGCTTATATACCTGGAATAAAATGTTGTCGGTCTTCTTCAAAGTCCCACGGGATTCTCTCTCTCTCTCTCTCTCTCTGGCTCTTTCCTTTTCCCTCCCTCCCCAGTGGAGGAGGGGGAGGAGCCCTCAGCCAGTCAAGGGAATGGAGGCGTGGCTTCCTTTCCTCTGTGAAGCAGGAAATAAGAGAGACTGAGCAAAAGGAGTTGCGATGCAGGAAGCAGGAACAGGAAGCAGCAGAGAGCCAGTTGTTTGTGGGCCAGATAGCAGCCCTGCAAGGGCCGGATCCGGCCTGCAGGCCGTATGTTCAACGCCCCTGCGTTAAACCGCTTATGTATGCTAATGCTAGCTAGTTAGCATGTAATCAATTTGCTATCACGCAAGGTCTTCCCGCTAAGGAAGAGAAGGTGTCATTCATAATGAGGCTAGTTTGTCAATGACTATTGGCTGATCAGTAATTCAGGATAAGGTACATGTTTGTTGTCATGTTCACAAGAAGGGGGGGTTGGGGGAACGTCCTTTCCTTTGTTCTCGTTTTCTCACCACAACAGTTGAACTAACTTGGAAACAAGATGGAGCTTAGATAGTTAGAGTGTCTTTGTTATTTTTCTTCCAAATGTTACCCTATGCTTTATCTTTCTACTAAAGTTTTCTGTAAGCTAAACACACAGATTCTGGCTGCTTTATTTTTCCACTGCATGTTATGTCGGACTCTGCTACATTTTCCCAACAGAAACTGGGATAAACCAGGGAAAAGCCTGGCCTAGTCCAACATTAATATATTATTAAGAAGTCAGGCAACCAAACTCCTCTTCAGTGACTAAAAATCTGTTTCCACACAGTTAAACTTACATATTGTATTTCAAAATGATTTGCTGGAATTTATTGTTCAGGACAGTTTATAATTTTCCTCCCAATTGCTCCTTCACATACAGGTTATGTTATTTAAAAATATCCTTCAAAATAAATGTTTAGGTACTGGTGTTGTCCTGGTATTAATTAATTTTAAACACTTATTTAGGTGTGCACTTGTGTAGTGCCTCTATGCTGGTATGCCCTGCAATAATTTTGAATGTACAAATACAAATACAAATTTATTAAAACAGTCATAAGACCAGCAAAATAAACTAAAATAAAACAACATGGAATCTTACAACAAAAGACCCTTCAGCCGTATTTTCTAAAATACCAGATCGGTCATTTTCATCATTAGTGGATCGAGTTACAGTACAATCTGCGCTTTTTTATTACCAGATAGCAATATTTAGCAACATTGCGTGAGACAGATTCATAATTATCAGCCAGTAAAAACTTCATCAGGCATTCCTCGGCATATGTGAGATAATTTGCCAAAGGTTTAAAATGTGAGAGAAGGGGTATCAACAGGTGCTGCCTCTCTTCTTCATATATAGGGCAATGGAGTAATATATGAGAAACTGACTCCACCTGATCTAACAAGCAAAAACAAATCCTCTGATGCATGGGAGTCCGGGTATATCTACCATAAAGGACTGCTGAGGGTAGTGCATCAAGACGCGCTCTAGTGAATGCCCATCTATGATTAGGATTTTTTATGAGTCCAAGGTAAGATGCAGCACTGAAGCTAGGTCCCAACTTCAGTCTCTTATAATAAGAAGGTAGGGCTGCATAGTCGTTTTGTGCTTCAATATCCATAAATCTTTGTGATATTAAAATCTTTGCATGCTTCAATCCTCCCTCTAATAAATTTTCAGGATCTAGCCCGATTGATTTCAGTTTATCTACTACCCTAAGAGCCCATTGGGGATATGGTGGTGATGTCAAAAAATCAGGGATAAGTCCCACTGGTTTCAGATGGGACTTAACCCAATAATTACACCTCTGTATCCAGACGTTCAGTGTCACAGTTGATAAGCCTGCTTCTTGTCTTAAACTCAGATTTGCCATACCTTTCGGGGCATTGAACAGTGCTCTAAGAAATTTCGATTGTACTAGCTCTAGTTCTTTAAATTTACTCTCTGCCAGTATTTGTGTTCCATATATCATTTGTGGAAGAACCTTGTTCGAAAATAGTTTAAGAGCAGCCGGTACATACTGAGCTCCCTCTTTCCTAAAGAAGCGCAATATAGCATTTGCGCTCCTTTGTGCTGAGCATGCTGCATATTGAAGATGTCTAGAAGCCCTTCCATTAAATGAGTATGTTAGTCCCAGGTATTTAAAATTTTTAACCTGAGCTACCAGGACCCCATCCATTGACCATTTCATTTCTTTATATTTTTTATGGAAACGCATGATCTTTGTCTTTGAATAATTTACAGTAAGTAACTCTTTTTGGCATTGTGCACTAAATTTTTCCATTGCCCTCTTTAGTCCTCCTCTAGATAGTGAAAGGAGCACAGCGTCATCTGCATACATTAAAACAGGAATCTTTCTTCCCATGCCCAAAGTGGGGGCTGAGATGTCAATGTCATGCAGACCAATTATCAAGCAATTTACATACAAGTTAAATAGAAAAGGAGCAAGAAGGCAGCCCTGTCTAACACCTTTTTGGACTTGAATGGGTTTTGATAGCTTACCATCAGCAGTGTATCGTATTTGTACAGTTGTATTTTTATATAGATTAGACATCAACAATAGTAATCTCTTATCTATAGTTAACTGATCCAATTTAGCCCATAACCTTTCCCTCACAACCGAGTCAAAGGCTGCTTTCAGATCGATAAATTAATTTTGAATGTGGGAAAGAGACAAAGTGTTTGTTTGCAATATAACTGCTTACATATATTTCTCCTACAGGGAACAGAACGTTGAATGATGCATAACATCAAAGAAATGGATTCTCAGAAACTTCCTGCCCCCTCAGTCTCACTAGAAGATCAGCCAATTCAACTCTCTTGCCTTCAAGCCATACCAGCGGCATCCAGTTTCTCACTGAGTCCAGTAATTCTCCAGCCAGAACAGGCACTTTCTCAGACAATATACCTGAAAGCGCTTACTATTCCACTTTATCAGCCGATCCAGTCAGAATGCCTTCAGCCAAACAGCCAGCTGCCCTCAGGCCAAGCCAGTTTCAACCTGAAGAACAGTAACATGCCTTTAATCCTAAACCCACTTGTACATTCGGAGGGAACCGACCAGCTTCGTGCAGCCCCTCAGAAGCCCCCTCAAACAATAAACATAGTTAGTGGTTTACCAGTTTTGCCACAAAACTATTCTCCCTGTGCACCGCTTGGAAGCCCAGGGAAATCCCCCAAAAGTGCCGGGAAGTACCTCTGTAAACACTGCGGGCGCGATTGCCTGAAGCCAAGTGTTCTGGAGAAACATATGCGCTCACACACAGGGGAGAGGCCTTTCCCATGTACCACATGTGGCGTTGCGTTTAAAACTCAGAGCAATCTGTATAAACACAGGAGAACGCAAACGCATGTCAACAATGCAAAGCCGCCCTCAGAGTCTGACAGCAGTAGCCTGTTAGAGGAGGGCGAGAAGGAAGCTGAGAATGTCAGATCCCCTCAGAGGACAAAAAACAGCGATAGGAGTGGTGACTATTCAAGGGCAGTTATTAAACAAGCCATCTCAGAGTCTACTGCTGCGATAGCCAGTGAGAAGCATCCGCCCACTACTTCATTGCCAGTGGTGAATACTTTAACCCTTGTATCTGAAGGCCAGTGTGTGACAACTGACAGCTCCTGTCACGGAGGGGTGAATCAGAATGTCCTTGAAAAAGAGACTATGAAAGATCTAGCCAATCTTCTGCAGAGGAGGAAGATACAGGACCAAAGGTCTCCAATGGTCAGCCAACACTCTCAGTTGCAGAGGCAGCAGGCCACATACCCAGAGAGGCTGTGGGATAGCAAATCTCCAGACTACAAGCTAAAGAAATGCGAGAGCACCGACTCAGGGTACCTGTCACGCTCTGATAGTGTGGAACAGCAGATGATGTCGTCCCCCAGCCCCCTACACAGTCTTTGCGAGCACAGCACAGAGTCAGATGGCGATACCTCCATGAGTGATCTCAGGGGCACTGCAGCCGATCATTCGAAAGCAGATCCGGCTGAGAAAGCAACTGGAAACTTGGCGCTAGAGAAGAAGAAGCTGGAGGAGCACATTGCTAAATTAATCTCTCAGAATAAAGCAGTGGTGGACGACACCCAACTGGACAATGTGAGGCCCAGGAAAACTGTCCTGTCCAAGCAAGGGAGCATCGACTTGCCAATGCCTTACACGTACAAGGACTCATTCCATTTTGACATACGACCTCTCGACGTTAACAGAAGAAAGAACCTCTCACTTTGCTCAGCCAAGTCCACTTTCACACCCGTGGAAAAAGTCAAACCGTTGTTTTTCCATTCGGTTCCCACTCAGTTCTCCACCACCATAGACTGTGTGCCTGTCACCAGGAGTAACTCTTTGCCTTTTGTTGAGAGCACAAGGAGAATTCAGGACCGAGGGGATAGTTCACCATTCTCTTCTTTTACAAGAGTGCCCCCAAACACAAGTTTTTCTGGTCTGTCACATAGCAAGAGGTTTGTTTCAAGTAGGGGGGATTTTCCCACCAGCCATCCCCGCGCACTTGTCAGACAGGCGGCAGTAGATGACTTGCCGCTCAGTAACATGATGGAACCGTCACCTTCTTCAGAAGAGACGAAAGGCACTAAAAAGACTGGAGCCAGAGTGGAAGGCATGAACGTGAAGTGTAAGAAATCCAGTCAGAGGAAAGTCAAAATGTTCTCTCAGGAAAAATGGCAGGTATATGGGGATGACACATTTAAGAAAATCTACCAAAAAATGAAAAGCAAACAAAAGGGAAACAAGGTCACCGATATTTCAGGTTTCCAGTCGGATACCAAGGAAGCTTCCAGTCATGAGAGAATTGCTAGGCCTCAAAGTGGCAGATGTCCCTCACCTAAGAATCTAGTTTCATCCTCAGTGGCCGTTTCTGCTAAATTAAGCACTGAAGAGTCAGAAGGAAGCTCCATTGGCAGTCGGATATCACAGAGTACTTCCTCTCAGGAGAGTTTAGGCAGCTTTTCAGAACGAATGGAGACATCTTTTTCAGTCAGTGATGGTGAGCCCCGTGGGATGCCTAAAACATTTGCTGAATGTAGATGCAGAGAACTGTGTGCATTCAAAAAGGATCTGAATGGTAACAACCAGATATTGTCTTTAAATACCAACTGTGAATCGAAACTCCAGCTTCACCAGGCCCCAGACCAAGAGACTAATATCCTGTCTGCTAACTTGCAGAAGTGTGGCAAGGAATCAGAGGAGATGTGTGGACAAGGGGAATATACTAAACATGTGCCGGAACATGAAGATATTCCACTTGTCAAAGGAGAAGACCTTGGTGGGAAAGAAAGTTTCTCACTTGCACAAGTGGCCTTACCTCTTCATCATGGCAACGCTGGCAAACCTGTGCAGGAATCACAAAGGTTGCCTTCGGAGAGGAAAAAGCTAAAAGTGGATGAACGGAAGATCGAAGAAAACATGTTAAATATCAGCTGTGGCCCTAGCAGTCCAAAGGACAGAATTGTGAAATTGCTAGATCAATTCAAAATTATTAACGTAGTTGCCCCTGTTTCGATAAATCATTTGGCTAAAGTAAAAATGCCGAAATTCACAGCAGACACGAACTCATTAGGTAGCAGTGTGGAATGCAAAGAAATAGTCCAGTATCCCACAATGAGCTTGAATAATAAGGATTATAGTGTTGATAATACAGCAAGCATATCTGCATTTTCATTTCCTGAACAACTCAGAGCTGAAGTGACAAAGGAATATATCTGTAGTTCCTACTCTTTTCATAAACTGACAGAAAATCCCAGTTCGATGATTATAGGAACAAGAACTTCATCTCTGAAAGGAGATACAGTAACAGCATCTTCATCCATTCAGCCCCTGGTAACACCACATCTAAAGAAAAATGATTTTCTTCCCAAGTATATTCTCAAATATCCACAAGAAGGAAATAGAGATATGTCCCTGCTTCCTTCAGGAGAGTTGGACCAAAAGGCTTGTATTTCACTGCCAATGACTTCCACCAGTACTATTAACCTTTCCCGTAATTACAAATCGCTGGGTATCAATTCCGCAGATGTCTGTGCGTGCCCTTTGCAAGTGGAACTGAGTCATCCGACCAGAACAAAAGAGCTAAAATGGGACGCTCACCCAACACGGAAGTCTCTTGTAGCTTGTTCACCAGCAATCCTAGAAACGACCAGCATCACAACCAGGGTAGAAGGGAGAGGTCACCAACACCAGAGTGCCTGGCAGAAGGAGAAAGTGAAAGAAGTCTTGAAAAGAGTAGAGGACAGGGGCAATATTGGTGAGGCTCAGGAAGGCGATGGGAGCACTATGGTCTGCTCATCCTACACGGCAGGAAAGAAAATCTGCTTCACATCTGTGTACACTGGAGGTTTTTTAGTTTCTTCAGACAGGACGGGGAGGAATCCGGCCCTAAAGTTAATTCACTCAGGGAACAGTTCAGTAATATCGGTCTCCTCGCTGGTTGAAAGGGCAGCTTTGTGTGGAAATCATGACAACAAAATCAAGGAATGGGAACCAGATATTAACTTTTTCCCAGGCTTGCCCACTTCTTCGGTGGATAATTCCAGATGCCTTTGCCAATCCTCGGACATGCTTTATTGCCACGTAGTCTGCACCCCACAGAAGGAAGTTCGCACACTCTCCCAGCTAAGCATGATTTCACACATCGGGAATTCAAAGATCCCAAACTTGAGCATATCCTTCCCGACTCTAAATGCTGAACCTCGATTGACTTGGTGTTGCTTAACCCGAAACCTCCCTCTTCCTATCGAGCAGAAGGAGAAGAAAGATTCAGCGTATTCTTCCTTGCATACTTCTAAGAATGAAAAAGTCAGCTCGAAATGTAGCCTGACGTTTTGCAAAATGAAACATGCCAGGCAGGCTGCCAGTGAGGGCTCAACAAGTGGAACTGAAAACACACCAATGGCTTTTGGCACTCAGAGCCAGCAAATGGAGAAGGTAATGTCATTCTCCTCTTCCTATCCAAATACAGGAATGTGAATTAGAATAAAAGAAGTGGGGGACCTGTGAGGATGTGGTGGGGAGGTCTGATTTCTCCATTCCCTCTCTCTGTCTTGTTTTTCCTCTTTGTCTTCCCCTTCCAATGGCTACAGCTCTCCCCTTTCCTTGCCTCCCATCCATCCACCTACCTACCTACCTTTTACTGTTTCCCTTTCCCCTTTTTATCTTTTTTGCTCCTCTCCCTCCAGCTTTACCTTCCCTTCTTCTTCGTTTTACCTTTTTAAGGTTGCCTTTATCCTTGCCTCCCCATGTGGACTAAGGCCACCAATGTAAACAGGAGTTTCCTAGCAACTCCTGCCTAGCCACGAAGATTGCATAGTGTAATCTCATGAGATTTTGGTGGCATTCTTTTCTTAATGCAGCAGACGTTGCTTCTTTTTATTTTAGGGTTTTTAACCTCCCCTACTTTTTTACATATCTTTTTCTGCAAACCCAGGCCTTCCCCCAGGACTGTAGAAAAGTGCCCTCTATTTGTACATAGCCCTATTGTGCAGATGTTTTGATCTATTTGCTAAGGTTATTGTTCAGAATCATGATAAGAGAATAAAGGCTGAATAGCATGTTATTATAAACCTTATTACTAATATATGGACAGAACAAAGTTTGAGACCAGTGGCACCTTTAAGACCAACAAAGTTTTAAAGTCTTAAAGGTGCCACTGGACTCAAACTTTGTTCTGCTGCTTGAGACCAACATGGCTACCCATTTTAATATATGGACAGTTTTTGACAGTCATGCCCTTGGTATTTGCAGGGGGCTTGGGGTGGTAGAGAGTAGAACCCTAAAACTTTGGGGAGATTGCCTACTGTGATGGAATACCCTGCATATTTACCATGTGGCTGTTGAATAGTCTGCCCCCCAGAGCTAGCATTTCCTCCAGGGGAACCGATCTCCTGCTTTGGGTACCCATATCATCTGTAGCCCCAGGCCCCACCTGGAGGCTGGCAACCCTATGGTCAGTCCAGGTAATAGTCAATTTCAATAACCCTATCTATCTTTCCACTTCTATTTGATCAAATTCTGTGACAGTGTGTGTGTGTTGGGGGGGGGGATGGAGAGAAGCCATGCAAGTTTTTTTTCTGACGGGGAAGGATCATATTCTGCGTGATTTTAATTCAATGTCTCTTCCCTCATACCGATTTAGGAATTTCTCATTGAAATTGACTTTTACAGGATTATTGTCAATCACTGGTGCTCATCTGTTGCCACAGTCAATCTGTTTATGGTGATTGTTCTCAGCCAATGAAAGATTTATCTGTTTACAGGCCTAACATTTGGGAGGCTGGCGAGAGCTTAAGACAGGCCTTTCCGAGAACAGTGTCAAGTCATCAACGTGGCACTCTGTTTCAGGAAGAAGCAGATGGCCTTAATAGTCTGTTGTGCATCTGGTTTGTAGCAGGAGGTGGTGGGTTTGGCATGCCCTTTACCAGTAATAGGATAGACCAAAGCTCAGAGCCTTACTGAGACTAGGACGGCACAAGGGCATGAAGAAACGGGTTTCAACAGTTTATTGCATCTCAACAGGAATGCTTTACATGGGGCAACTGCCCTAGCTATATACACCTAAGCCACTCCCAGGCCCCATGTGATTGGTGAGTTCAAATGGTTTCCAGGCTCCAGATTGGCTGGCTGCCCCCAGGGGCCAATCCGCAGGCAGGTTCCAGGATCCTGCCTGCCTTTGTTCTGGGCTACAAGATCCAACTAGGTGGCCTGCCCAGACAAGCCCAGGCCTGCCTCCTTGTGCTGGCTAGTTAAGCCTGAGGTGGAAGATTGCACATGTCCAGACATAACAGACTTTTCTGTTTTTTCCAGGTGTTCCCTCACTGATTCTCACTGACCCTCCTTTCCCTACATGTGTCTGTGTTTGATTTGTTTTTAACTTTTGTGCATGTGTGTGTTTTAAACTTGTTTTAATACTTTTCACTACATTGGGGACCCTGAGCTGGGAGGAAAGGTAACTTTAAATTTTTTAAAAATAAAATAAATAAAATTATTTGGTAAAAAAAACCAACCCAGCCTGAAATAGAAAATCAAGTTGATGGAGAGGCACTCAATGGGTGGTGTGTTCCCCGTTAGTCACCTTCAGTACATTGTTCTGCATTTTACATTGGATTGCCTGACTGGATTGTTATTTTATATCTCTTTGCTGAATAACTTCCATTATATTTCCTAATTTCCTTATCTGGTCATTTTTTTTGGGGGGGGGTGCTGTTCACAGGTGTACTTTTCAACGGCCGGAGATGACAAACTCTTGAAAAGCGTTTCAGAGCAGGAAAAGACAAACAAAACTCTTTGCAAAATAAGAGAACTGACAACCATAAGTAAAGCCAAGAGAAGCCGGAAACGGAAAAAAGTGAAAATCAACCCCAAACGGTAAGAAATGTGGGCTCTTGCCTTAATCTGACAGAAAGAATATCGCCCCTCTCCAGATACAAGTACACAGTCTGACTGCATTCAAATCATGCATAATCCGTTGCTGCAGTGAAGATTCACATTGCCATTTTAAAGGTTAGGTTCCACGATAAATAAAAAGCAGACCCTTACTTACTTTCCTTTTCCAAGCTCCCATGATCAGACGATCTTGAGCAGTGACCATCTTGGCAACCGGTGGGGGATGGGTGGATGGGGACTTTCTAGGAGTGGGAGGGAGGCCCAGGCTACATCGCTGGAAGTGATGACATTGCACTGGGATGCCGTGGCAATGCTCTGGTATTTGGACAAAAACTCTATGGTAAAAATGGCTTTTACTGTAGAGATTTTGCTCAAATACCAGAGCATTGCCGGGACATCACCAGTGTGATGACGTCACTTCCACTACAAGCTGGAAGTGACTTCGTCATTGTTGTGCACTGGGTTCATTGCGTGAAGACTCGGTAAAGCAGCTCAGTTTATTACATACGTCCAACACAACAGCGATTGGTCCGTGAGGACCTGAATATATGGGCCCCCGCTCTCTGCCTAGTCCGCTTTCCGCTTACTACTGGAGGGTTTGAATTTCCCTCCCGTGATCCTATTGGGTGTTTCTAGGATCCTTGGTCCCTTTGTTATTCAGGGCCAAGCTCTGACTGAGGTGCTGGCTACCTGTTGCCTCTCAGTGGACACAACAGTTATGTCACCAGCAATGTAGCCTGGGCCTCCCTCCTGTTCCTGGTAAGTCCTTCCTCCGCAGGCCAGCTATTTCCCCATCTCCAGTAGGGGGTGGCAACCAGTGTTCCTCCTGAGTTAGTGTGAGCTAGCTTACAGTTTTTTACCGTCCAGCTCACACATTTTTGTCTTAGCTCAGGAAGGATGGCTCTAGAGCAAACTAATTTATGCAGTAGTCAAATCGCTTGCTCACAACTTTAATGCCACTAGCTCACAAAGTAAAATTTTTGCTCACAAGACTCCATGACTTAGAAGGAACATTGGTGGCAACCCTATCCAAAACTCTAAGGTTAATCTGTAAGGGGTTTGGGGCAAATCCTAGAGAGCTGCCAGAATGCGATGATGTCACTTTTGGTTTTGTGCTGGAAATGATGTTGCAGGTTGACACAACACCAGTGAGCCCCCCCCTTCCATTTTTCCCACACTGGTGGGGAACAGCAGGTCAATACTTCGCCGCCACCCCTCCCAGTCCGAAGGACAGGCCACCTCTGTTAAGGAATATGTACAGCCCTTTATGCCTTGTCACTTTTCAAGAGAGTCCAAAAATAGAAGAATGCATGCTTTTGCCTGGAGAAAGGGGTTCTTTTTTTTTTAACTGACTTGCTAGTTTTCTATACGCAAGGTGGGTTTTTCCCCATTGTAGAGCGTTTAAACATGTGACCCAGTGCTTTTCATGGTAACTAGGTGTTATGAATATAACACTGCTGTGATAGCCATTCATATCTCATTTTTCAGCCTTGTTTTGCTGCTTTTAATGAGTTCTTAGTCTCATAGGCTACAGCCAGAGAAAAACAAAGAAGAAAAAAGGGGCTGCTCAGCAAAGAACAAGATAAAGGGAACTCCTCTTAGGGAGAGTGAACTCATCATAAATGCATGAAAGTAGGGCCTCCCCCAGCCATCTTTCTCATTAGATAATTTTTACAGGAGTCATTATGGAATTGTTTCTTTCTGGATCCTTAAGCTTTGGCCCTGTGTGTCATTCTGTAGTGGGTCATCACGACATATGTGTCTTGAAAGTGACCATAGAACATTTAAAATAAATAAAACAAACCTTTATATTTTATCCTGTAGATATAAAGGAAGTTATGGACATAGACACCTACTGCTGAAAACCAGCAGACTGAGCAAACAACACAGGCCGGTGAACAGGGCTCTGGAGACTCCAAAAAAGCATCCCCGTCCTCACATCCCTGATGGCCCTGAGCATTGTGGGAAATGCCTGTGTCTTCTGGCAGCCTCACAAGGTAAGGCTGATGTTCTAGCACATAAACTGATAGCGCATCACTATACTGGTTGGATGGACCATTCTGGACTCTATGGCAGGGGTGGCCAAACTGCGGCTCAGGAGCCACATGTGGCTCTTTCACACATATTGTGCGGCTCCCAGAAGGGCAGCTGGGCAAGTGAAGGGGAGGTATGCCCCCCCCCCGATTGGTCTTCCCTTCCACAGCCAGCGTTCCTCTCCCTGGGTAGGCTTGGGAGGGGGGAAGCAGAGAAAGAAAGCAACTTTAACTTTAAATGTGTTCTCAAAGCCCCCCTCCCCCATTGGCTGGCTTGGAGAAGGCATTTGTCTCCTTGAATCCCATCTCCAAGCCGAGCCAGCATGTGTGTGTGTTGGGGGGCCCTGGAGACACATTTAAAGTTAAAGATGCTTTCTTTCCACTTCTCCCTCCCTCCTTCATCTTCTTTCTTTCCACCTCTCCCTCCCTCCCTCCCTTTCTCCCCATCTAAGTTAAATATGTTCTCCAAGCCCCGCCCCACTGACCAGCTGGCTTGGCTCAGAGAAGGCATTTATCTCTTTAAATCCCTTCTTCAAGCCAAACCAGCATGGCAGCAGGGGTGGAGGGCTTGGAGAACACACTTATAGTTTGGGGAAGACATTTGTCGCTTTAAATCTCTTCTCCAAGCAGGCTGGCGTAAGGGTGGGTTTGGAGAACATATTTAAAGTTGCTTTCTTTCCATCACTCCTTTCCTCCCTCCCCATTTATTTGCTTTCTTTTTTTATATATAGGTTTATTTTTTGGATTTTCTATATATTACATAATATCTTTTGTCTCCTTACTTTACATAACTCGATAAGTTCCCCCCTCCCTCCCTCTACCCCTTGTTTGTTGATCCTTTATTCACAGCCACGGGCACAAAGTCTGAATCTTCCACCAAATGTCCTGGCCATTTATTTGCTTTCTTTCCACCTCTTTCTCTCTCTTTCCCCCTTCCTCCCTCACTCCCCCTTTGTTTTCTTTCTTTTTCTTTCTCTCTCTGTCTCTCTCTCTCTTCCTCCCTCCTCTTCCCGCCCCCATCTATTTGCTGTCTTTGTTGGTTTCTCTTTCTCCTTTCTTTCCACCTCTTTCATTCTTTCCACCTTTCTCTCTCTCTTTCCATCTCCCCCTCCCCCATCTATTTGCTTTCTTTGTTTCTGTTTCTTCCTCTCTCCTTCTTCCTTTCCACCTCTTTCATTCTTTCTGCCTTCTCTTTCTCTCTCCCTCCCTCCCCATCTATTTGCTTTCTTTGTTTCTCTCTCTCTTCCCCCCTCCCCATCTATTTGCTTTCTTTCCACCTTTCTTTCTATTTTTCTCTCTCCCTTTCTTCATTCTTTCTCTCTCTTTTGCTTCCTTCCTTCCCCCTCCCTCCCCATCTATTTGCTTCCTATATTTCTCTCTTTTTCTCTACCTCTCTCATTCTTTCTTTCTACCTCTCTCTCTCTTAGACAAATAAATGTCATTTAGCAAACAAATAAATATAATTGGACAAATAAATATCATTACAAATATCTGTTTTCACCTGTGTGTTTTTATTTCTGGCAGTCTCATTTAACGTTAATAAAAAGCAAATTTGCATATTTCCCAGTAAAAACATGTTTGTAATATTTGTTCATGTCTGATGCTTATTCTATGTGGCTCTTACCTTAAGCAAGTTTGGCCACCCCTGCTTTGGAGGGTGGACCCTATGGCATTGTACTCCACTGAGTTCCCTGTCCTCCCCAGGCTCCACCCCCAGATGTCCAGGAGTTTCCCAGCCTGGATCTGGCAACCCTATCCCCCATCCCCCACTGGTGGCCAGCAATCGGTGCAAAAACAAATAACACATGTCTCGAACTGCCTTATCAAGGTCAGCACTGTCTACTCAGATGGGCATCAGCCCTCCAGGGTCTCAGGCTGAGGTCTTTCACATTACCTACTGCCTGGTCCTATCAACTGGAGGTGCTAGGGATTGAACCTGGGACCTTCTTGCATGTAAAGCAGGGTTGCCAGGCCCGGGCCTGATATCACTTCTGGGTGATCATTCAGAAGTGACGTCACAGTCCTACCCACAATGCTCTACCAAAGGAATTAGGGGAAATTCCTAGAGCATCATGGATGCTGTGACGGCCAGAGCAGAGGCTACGTTAGCACTTTGTTAGCTTACTATAAAGCCCTGACACATTTTGCTATAAAATGCTTTGGCTGTGTTATGGGATGCCTTCATTTTACAGTTCCTGTTTACATGAAAAATGGACACAGCCTGAAGTTTTTATTGGTTTCTGGCTTTGGGAGCAGGTGCCAAAAATGGAGAGATTAGCAATCAGTCTCAGAATGATGCAGTTTTGTTGGACAGCTACACTCCCAAAGGCTGGCCGTATTCCCTCCCAGTTCATTTGCTCTTTGTGTGCCTTGTAGGGTTGCCGACCTCCAGGTGGGGTCTGGAGATCTCCTAGAATTACAACTGATCTCCAGACTACATAAAGAGGGAGCCAGTGCGTTGTAGTGGTTAAGAGCAGCAGACTCTAATCTGGAGAGCCGGGTTCAGTCTCCTCCTCCTTCTCCACATGAAGCCAGCTGGATGACCTTGGGCCAGTCACAGTTCTCTCAGAGCTCTCTCCGCCCCACCTACCTCACAGGGTGTCTGTTGTGGGGAGGAGAAAGGAAGGCGATTGTAAGCCGCTTTGAGACTCCTTCAGGTAGAGAAAAGCAGGCTATAAAAACTTACTCTTCTTCTAAATGATTTATTTATTATTTAAAACATTTATTTCACTTCTCATGGCTGCTTTGGAAGGTGGACTCCGGGGCATTATGCCCTACTGAGGTCCCTCCCCTCCCTAAACGTCACTCTCCTGGTCTCCACCCTCAAATCTCCAGATTTCCAGACCCGGAGTTGGCAACCCTAGTATTTGTATTTTTGTATGCTTTGTATTTTTTTAACGAGTGTGTGTGTGTGTGTGTGTGTGAGAAAGTGTGTGTGCACCTGGAAGTCATGGTGACCTCTGGTGACCGACCCCTGGAGGATATTCAGAGAGGTGGCTGAATAAAGCCTGCCCCCGCCTCCCGACTGCTGGTCTCCCATCCGAGTACTTGCCAGAGTCGGCCCTGCTTAGCTTCCGAGATCTGATGAGATCGGACTTGCCTGGGCTATCCAGGTCAGGGCTTAACTACTCTCTTTTGAATTCTGTTCCACATACAGAAGGAACTGTAAATCTGGGGAACATTTTTTAAAAAACCACTCGTTGCCATTTTGTTGTACTGGACCACTTGTTCCCATCACATTAAAAATGGTATTTGTATATTAACTGCAGTAGGCTTTCAAAGAGGCTTCTAACCATTAAAAAAGAGAGAGAGCTCACTTCAAAATGCAACGGCGTAGCATCTGTCATCGGCATCAATTAAACCAAGAGTAATAAACCAATGTCCAAACTATGTGGAGGTACCAATTAAATCCAGAACAATAAACCAGTGTCCAAAATATGTGGCAACCCCCCCACACACAATTAAGAGTCTGTCAACTAATAAAACTCAGAGACGGAAAGGGCTCCAAGGTTGGTTTGTCTCTGCAATGGCAAATAGAGGCATGCTGGGGTGGTGGTGGGTGGTCCGACAGCTGCTGTCGCTCCTCAGATATTCCAGCTACCCTCCCCCTGGCAGGGCAGGCTCCAGATTTTAGAGTGCCCACGGCCCCCTTCCCCTGCTCATAAGAGAACATAAGAACATAAGAGAAGCCTATGTTGGATCAGGCCAGTATCCCATCCAGTCCAACATTCTGCCACACAGTGGCCAAAAATACCAGGTGCCATCGGGAGGTCCTGCACTCTTGCCCCCCCCCCCCAAGCACCAAGAAGACAGAGCATCACTTGCCCCAGAGTCCCTATCTATACCTTGTGGCTAATAACCACCAATGGACCTCTGCTCCATATGTTTATCTGATCCCCTCTTGAAGCCGTCCATGCTTGTAGCCGCCACCACCTCCTGTGGCAGTGAATTCCATGTGTTAATCACTCTTTGGGTGAAGAAGTCCTTCCTTTTATCTGTTCTAACCCGACCGCTCAGCAATTTCATTGAGTGCCCACAAGTTCTTGTCTTGTGAGAAAGGGAGAAAAGTACCTCTTTCTCTACCTGCTTTATCTTATGCATAATCTTATAAACCTCAGTCATGTCACCCCTCAGCCGTCGTTTCTCCAAGCTAAAGAGCCCCAAGTGCTTTAACCTTTCTTCATAGGTTCATGTCTCCCTTCCTACCCACTGACCCACACGCCTGCATGTCCTCCTCTCACACCCTTATGAACTGCCTCCCCAGCTGCAGTCATAGATGCCTGACCACCCTGCTTGCCTTTTCTCTGAAAAAACTGGGCAATGCATATCCTGGGACCAGAGACAGAGTGCCTGCAAGGGAGCAGGGGGGCCAGCAGCAGTGGGCCCTGCAACTGCCCCAACGAAGGGTATGCCGATGCCATCCGTGCTTCTCAGCACTGCCAGACTACGGGCCCAGCAGCACTGGCTGGTTTGCATCCTGGAGGGAGGGGTTTCCCTCACCCCAGGTAGAATCACAGAATCATGGAATGTTAGAGTTGGAAGGAATCTTGCAGGTCATCTTGTCCAACCCCCTGCACTCTGCAGGAGCGTAGCTGAAAGATAGCCCTACATACCTACAACATACCCAAAAGATTGTTGTCCAGCCTCTGCTTGAAAACGGGAAGGAGCATCCACCACCTACCGAGACAGACTATTCCACTGCTCAACCACTCTTACAGTTAGGAAGTTTGTCCTGATATCTAGCAGGTATCGACTCCCTCGTAATTTCCACCCATTAGATCTAGTCTTGCAACCTGGAGCAAGAGAGAATAGATCTGCTCCATCTTTTACATGACAGCCCTTCAAATACAGGTAATATGTAGCACCTTTAAAGACCAACAAAGGTTTATTCAAGGTATGAGCTTTTGTGTGCATGCACACTTCTCCAGACACATTGAAATGGAAGCTAACGGTTCAAATATATAGGCAGATGCCTCTACATAGATGGGCAGTAAATTAGCACACAATTTAATGAAGATGTTTTGACATATACAAATCAATGTCTAACAACTCTTCTTGATGGGACAGAGTCTCATATACAAAATTCCAATGTAGTACACCATATTTCTCTAGCTATTTTTACAAGTGGGACATTCTTACCGAACAAGTCTAAGTCACAACTGACTCACGGTGACCCTGTGGGGTATTCAAGGCAAGAGACGGTCAGAGATGTTTTGCTATTGCCTGCCTCTGTGTAACAACCCTGGACTTCCTTCGTGGTCTCTCATCTAAATACTAATCAGGACTAACCGTGCTTAGCACCTGAGATCTGATGACATCAGGCTAGCCTGGGCTATTCAGATCAATGCTGGAGTGAGTGACTAAGCATGCCTGGACTTTGGGAGGCACTATACATGTGTATGGGTGTTACCTCCTTGAATGGGATGCTTCTCTTTGTCTTAACCTGGGAACTGCCCTCTGACCCCTCCTCTGGCTTTGGCCTCTCACTGTCTCTGCACATGGCCTTCCATGGAGAGACATTTCTCTGCAGGTCTCTCCTGTAGAAAGAAAAAGAAGAAGAAGAAATTGGGTTTATACCCTGCCCTTCACTTGGAGCCTCAGAGCGGCTTACAAACTCCTTTCCCTTCCCCCTCCCCACATCAGACACCCTGTGAAGTAGGTGGGGCTGAGAGAGCTCTGACAGAAATTGCCCTTTCAAGGACAGCTCTTGTCAGAACTATGGCTTGCCCAAGGTCATCCAGCAGCTGCAAATGGAGGAGTGGGGAATCAAACCCAGTTCTCCCAGATTAGAGTCCACGCACTTAACCACTTCACCAAACCACTGCACCACTACAATGCCCTCATATTCCCACACACATGATGCCAGACAAGCTGGCCGTGTGTGATAAGGAAAGTACTTGTTACATTAGGCCTATCTCTCTCTGCAACCTGAATGTGAAGTGGATCTATGTGAATAAATATATGCTTACCTATTTTTGCAATATACTTTTCAGAAAATGTATTTACTACATTAAGTATCTCACTTCTGTGACCGGGCAAAACTGCTGTATTAACCAAATATCCCCGTAGTCAAGACAGATCTAGCCCAGCCTGGCTCAAAGCGCAATCTTATTGAAATTAAGACACAGATATATTTGCACTTTCTTCAAACCCTGGGATGGGGAAAGTATCGGCAGAAATAAGACGCACAAAACGTTTAAATGGCTTCCAAGTGCATCCGAGGATCACCGATTACGAAATAAAACCACCTTGAGATGGTGCAAAAGTTGTTAGACCAATTCATAGGAAAGTTAAAGCCGGTCACTACATGCATCACGCTACTAATGGATTGAGTATCAATATTCTCTTTCCAACTAGGACATGATCAAAGCCTGCAGCAACACCCCTCTTCTTCTGCTGTGGGTGAAGCAGCCTCCTTTGTGAAAAAGCACCCCGTGAAAGAAGGAACGAGTGACTCAGGAATGACGTTTTCATCTCTTGGCAGCTTAAGTAACTGCAGGGAGGAAGAGTCAGAAGATGGACAGGTAGGTGATGGAACAGTCATTTGCTTAGGAACATTCCCAACGTGTGGGCTGGATCCAGCGGCAGCCGTTTTCATTGGCTCTCACCTAATGCCCCCCCCTTAGTACAGACCCTGTCCCACATGGCCTCTGCCCAAGCAGGTCCCATGATCCCCAGCAGGGAATCTATTAGCTTACCGACAATAGTTTAACATTTGGAATTAGTCACTTGGCTCACACGGTATAGCTCAAATAAGAAAAACGTAGGGGAAATTGGTTTCAGCTGCCTCAATGACATCCCAGAAAGTTGACGCTACCGATCAGAATGGGTTAGCACATCAAATTATAATGCATAGGCATACACCTTTCAGAAATAACACAGATCAGTTTGGCCACCTTACCTGATTCCAGCATATGGCCACAAGTTCCAAGGAAAACGCGGTTTTTTGTTGCTTTCACCGAGTGGTAGGTTTTGTGAGTATTTTGGGATGGTTTTATTGCTGGTGGGGCTAAGGTTCAGGAGAAGTTTTGTTGAATTATGAATTTTAGATTCAGGACGGATAAAAGGAAATACTTCTTTACAAAGAGAGTGATTAAAATGTGGAATTCACTGCTGGAGGATGCAGCGATGGCCACTGGCATAGGCAGCTTTAAAAGGGTATTAGACAGATTAGATAAATTCATGGAGGAGAGGTCTATCAGTGGCGCCATGGTGAGTAAAGAGAACCCTGACATTCAGAGGCAGTAAAGCTCTGAATTCTAGAGCCAGGAGGCAGCATCAGGGGAAGGCCTTGGTCCGTATGCCCTGTTGCTGGACCTCCAGGGGAACTGGTTGGCCACTGTGTGAGATAGGATGTTGGACTGGATGGACCACTGGGCTGATCCAACAGGCCTCTTATGATTTTTGGTTTTTTAATTTTTTTTTATATGGTTTGCCACCCTAAGCAGGTCTCTGAAGACGCAGTGTCCAAATTTTCTATCGAAATAATTTCATATCAGAGCTACATCAGGCAGGTTTGGGAAATGACTTACTGGATATTTGGCAACCTCCTGAAATCTGTACATTTTCGCTAGAAAATCTGAGTAGGGAACAGTGAAGATGACATTTGTCATGACAATGCCTCTGTTCCCTGTGGCCAGGACATATTTTGTTACTGCAAGAAAATTTTTGGCAGGCTCAATGGAACGGGGAGAGGGAAAGTGTGCGCGCGCATGTGTTCCAAAGATGCCATTCATGAAATCCAGTTCTACCACTGGAAGGATCATGTGAAAAGCCGCTTTGCAATGAGAGAACATCCTTGGGAACAGGCCCCCTGACAGAGGTCTGTGAGAAGTAATCGCTGGCTTTGTATATCCTGATAAGCTGATTGAGGTGGGGCTGTGGGTCAGTGGTAGCCCATCTGCTTGGCACGCCAAGGGCCTCACATCCAATCCCTGGCATCTCTAGTTAAAAAGCTCAGTGAGTTTCACATAATTTCACATGACGCTGCCTGATACTGAGTTAGACCATCGGTCCATCAAGGTCAATATTGTCTACTCAGACTGGCAGCAGCTCTCCTGGATCTCAAGTAGAGGTCTTTCACATCACCTACTGCCTGGTCCTTTTTAACTGGGGAAGCCGGGGATCAGCATACCTGCGGGACCGTCTCTCTCCATATGTGCCCCAAAGAGCCTTGCACTCTGCTGAGCAGCACCGTTTGGTAGTCCCCGGCTCGAAGGATGTCCGTCTTGCCTCGACCAGGGCAGGTTCCACCCTGCCTGGTGGAACACACTCCCAGTTTTGATCAGGGTCCTGTGGGATCTACTACAGTTCCGCAGGGCCCATACAACAGTGCAGTTCTGCCAGACTTTTGCCTGAGGCGGCGGACATTCAAAACGACACTGGCCTTCCCTGCTTAACTTGACCAGTCTTATTATGCACCATCGCCGTAGGGCACCGCCTAGGTCAACTTGGCTCTGGTACCAGCTGTTCTGTGCCATCCCTGGCATTGTTGCAGCAGTCACTGTAGTTGGTATTATTGTGCTTCCATCAGGGATTATTGAGGGTTGTGATCGATGTTTGATATAATATTGTATTGTTTTTACTGAATGTTGTGATCTGCCCTGAGCCCCCGTGTGTGGGGTAGGGCGGGATATAAATTAAATAGATAAAAAATAAAAGCTACCTTTATCAGACAGGAGAGGTTCAGGCAGCAGGTGATGTAAAAGACCTCCACCTGACACTCTGGAGAGCCGCTGCCAGTCAGAGCAGACAATACTGAACCTGAAAGGCCAAGGTCTGACTCAGGATAAGGGAAACTTCACATGCTCAAGCTGACACACAGATTTCCATCACAGCATCAATTACTTCGGGATTATTATGATGTCGAATGAACTGATCATTTCCCCTCTATTTCCAATAGGTTGCTTCTAGACCAGGTGGTGTCCTGTCCCTTCAGAGAGCAGCGATTGTTCCAGCGACACATTCCTGTCCATTGCCCATTCATGTGCCTGCCTCGAAAGATGGGGGCCTAAATGCTTGTTCGGTGGGGAAGTTACAGAGAGATCCACAGCCCGAGGTGCATTCCAGGTACCCTTGCACATCCACTGGGATTTGTCACTTTGAATTCAGAGATCCAGGCGAGAGCCATCCTTGCAACCGCTTGTGTTCAGAAGCGACGAGGCTGGTTTCCGATGGGCCAAAAACAGACTGCCAAAACATGCCTTGTATGGAATCTAGAAGTCAAAATGTTTCCATCTTAGAGCCACTGTCCAATGTCCCAGGAAGAACCGAACAAACCAAGAAGGGCCGTTCGTATTCACCTTTACATGAAAAACTTCCCCCCGTAATTCCGACCCCAGGCTCCTGTTCGCTCAGAGCAAAGCTGCTCACCGAGACGTCGGTTTCGAACATTTGTTTGACCAGTTCCAGGCATGGCCAGGAGACAGCCAGGTCTCCTCTCCGCCATGGAGGCGCAGATAAGAACAGCAGCTCTGTGCAACTGGATAACCGGCAAGGAAAACTTTGCGCGGCCGAACTTCCCGCTTTCAGAAACCCCTCTGCTCCCTTAGATAGCTCTGGAACAGCGTCCAAATCTTACAAAAAACAGACGTTGGAGATGATGAACAAGCAAACACACGTGGAAGAGGACTCGAGCAGTGAAGACGAAGACCGGCTTGTTATAGAGATATAGTCCACAGCCCCTTCGTGGTCGGAGACCGGCGTACAAGGGCGCGATCGGGAGATAGCTCCCCACAAGCAGCCACTCAACCATCAGACCAAGGTACCTTCTGATCAGCAAAGCCATTTCTGCTCTCTCCGGATGATAAATCTTTGCCAAGGACGTGGGCTTTTTTTTTTTTTTACATGAGGTAACACCAAACACAGAAGCCATTATCGCATGTCAGAAAGACCCACCGAAAGCCTACAGTACCTTAAGCTTCTGGCTTCATCGAACTTCCTGATGAGTTGATAGAACAGCGTCTTCACCTTTCTTGTATACTGCAGTGGCAGTCCTGCAGTGCATCCGATGGCGCGGCAGCGTTCGCTTTCCTTCCCTGAGAAGTTGAAGGTTGACTCTTCCAAGAGCCAGGATTGTTCTTTTTGGCTGCTCCGAGCTTCTCTTCAACAGCATTTCCTCCCCCACATCTCTGAAGGATTTTGCATGAGAAGAGCTACGCCTGTGAGGCACCCCACTGCTTTTGCGTGTCGCACAATTGGTCCGTGCTTCCCCAGTGACAAAGAACAACACAAGCACGCCCTGCTCTGTGTTTTGTGCCTTTTTCTGCTAGGATCTATTTGACTACTTGACATTCCCCTTCCGACCAAGAAAATGGGTGTTCGCTATCGCTTGTCAGCATTTCAGAAATTTTTGAAACACTGGGTTCCTCTGAATTTCGATTTTCCAGGCCAAGCAGGACACAAACTCAGTTTACCCGAACAAATATAATTATCTTGCCCCTGACCACAAGCTCTGGGTGTCAATTTTTAAAAAGCCACTTACAGGGTACTAAGACTTTCTACCTTTATCTAGATTCTTGGGTTAGTCCAACCTACGCCCTAGCAGAGAATACCTCTGTTGCAACCTCGAAGAATTTACCAGTTTCTATGTACATCAAGTGAAATACCATCCGGCCCAGAAAATAACCTATTTTCATCACAACACTAATTGGAAATAATGGTGACTTCAGAGCACTGTTGCATTATAGCCAAGTTTTCTATTTACTTTCATAGGAGTTTGCGAGCATTTTTAAAACCGTTACAGGATAATGGAGAAGCTTCCATGTGATATTCATAGCAGCTTGGAAGACCAGGCTGATTGTGAAAATGTTTTGTAGCTCAAACAGGTCAGATGTGCAGCACGTTTTTAAGAATGGTGCCAGAACAACACCCTAACAGCCAAGCACCTGCTGTACTGAACATATGGTCGACAGCGCATTACTGAAACCTGTCAAATGTTTGATTTTCCCCAAAAGGGTTTCATGCTGGCATGTTTACAAAGACAGTAATCTGATTAAACAGCTCATAAGTTTCTAAAGGTTACACTGGGAAAATGGCCAACAGCACCTCGATTTCTTCCCACAACTTCTGTGGCAGAGACACGTGGGAAATGGGTCTTGCCATTCTGTTCTGCTAGTGCCAGCCCCTTCATCCGATGTCACGAGAAGGCTCTTTGGACAAGAGGCTTTTCCACCCGAGGAACATGCTGGTGTAAGCAGCACAGAATGGTAGGATCCAACCCACATTCCACTAAACCAGCACAAACTCCAAGCACTTTTGGCTTTTGCACCTCCCATTCATTCCCAAAGGGCTTTAGGTGTCTGGATGGGTTTTTGCTTATATCCTGCAAACAGCCTTTTTATCTTCATAAGATATTGTGTACTTATTAAAAAAACCCAAACACGTTTCAGCAACTCTTCTTGGAGGCTGTGGCTCGTGACTAAAGATCAGTGTGTCCTTTTCTCCAGAGTGTGAGCATGTGTCGATATCCTTCCATACGCACAAAAAGTACCAGTCTGTGTCTGTCCCTTAAGTCAGTGTAATATACAATTGGGGTGTGAAAAGACAACCACTTTTTTGTAGTAGCCATTGTTACCTGTCTACTTGCCCCAATGCAGGTGGGACTTGTTGGGGGGAATTAAGACTCTTGCTCGAAAGCCAGTCAGATCCGACTCTAGGGGGTGGTGCTCATCTCCATTTCCAAGCCAAAGAGCCAGCATTGTCCAAAGATGTTTCTGTGCTCATGTGGCCGGCGTGACTAAATGCCGAGGCACACAGAATGCCGTTACCTTCCCACCGAAGCAGAACCTATCTATCTACTTGCAATTTCTTTCTTTTGAACTGCTAGGTTGGCAGCTGGGACCCGAGATGGGAGCTCACTCCATCACGCAACATAGGGTCCTGAACTGCTAAACTACAGACCTTCCGGTCTGCAGCTCAGTGTCTTAACATCTGAGCCACCATGGAAGAGCCTAAAATAGACTAAATAGTCACTGGAGTAATTTCCCCTTGAAGGTGGGACTAAATAGGCACTAGATAAAATCTATGAACCTTGTTCACAACTTGGAAGCCTCAAGTCACCTTTGTACAAGCCTCTGATGATCCTGTAGTAGTCTGTTTTGCAATAGGAGTAGATAGATCCTGCTTAAACATCCGCCCCCAACATTGTACATCAGGAGCTGAATGCTATGAACTACGAAGTTCATGCAGCTGCTGCTCAGGGAGGGAGGGAGGGGCAGGGCAGGGCTGCAAAGTATCCAGCCCTATACTCTTGCCTCAAAGTGCTGGGAATCTTCCTTAGCCCCTCCCTCCTGTGAGTTTGACATTTCACCTGGCGTCACTCATACACAACTGAAGCCCCTCTTCATAATCCGAAGTGCTTTGGGCTTAGCTTTAGTCAGAATTCTCAGACTGCTGAATTCTGCACCTGCAATCCAAGCGGTGCCAGAACACAGTGCCTAGGCTGGGGCAGTGTTGCACATAGGTGGTATACCTGGCAGGTAGCTGTGGCAAAGGAAGAGCCCTGCCCAAAACACACAGACAGTAGGGCTACCTTTTGGAGTCAGGCGGGTAGGCATTATCTCAGCATCCCAGGCAACATCTCTTCCAGACCACAGTAACGTTTCTGTATTTGCACGATGCAAATTAGGTGGCTACGGTTTACAAGGAGTTCATATCCCTGGGAACTATAACTCCTGCGAACGAAGCTGGTAATACAGCAACTGGCAGCCTCCGCCAGCTTATTAAAATGAAACACACACACACAAAGTCTGAAATAAGGTTTATTTAAACCTGAGTACATATGAAAAGTCCTTTTATGCCACCAGCACGCAGGCCCCACCAACTGCTTTGATCTTCTCTTCTGCTTTCCGGCTGAAGAACTTTGCTTTCACAATTACAGGCTGTTTAGGCAGCTTCCCCTTGCCCAGGACTTTGTAATAACCCTGGAGAAAGATGAAAAAGGTTAGCAATTGAGGCCTCAGCTTGACAGTTATATTTCCCAGCTCCCTTGCAATCCACTACGAGTTTGGAGCAATTCAAAAAGGATTACGGAACATTTCCAAAGTATTGTGAATAATAAATTGTGCCACAGAGAGGCAATTCACTGGCACCACCAGTCATAATAACTACGAATCTATGATCTACAAGGGAAACAACTGGGAAATAAACTATAAACAACAGCATACAAGCAGTATAAAGTACATGTGGATATCAACACATTCACAACAGACCGTGCAGCATTTGCTCCAGAAGAGGAAGAGGAGGAGATTGGATTTATACCCCGCCCTTCACTACTCAAAGGAGTCTCAGAGCAGCTTACAAACTCCTTCCCCTTCCCACAACAGACACCCTGTGAGCAATGTTCCCTCTAAGCTGAGTTGGTGTGAGCTGGCTCAGTTTTTTAGCCTCCAGCTCTCAGATTTTTGTCTTAACTCAGGAAGGATGACTCCAAAGCAAACTAATTGATGCAGTAGCCAAATCACTCGCTCACAACTTTAATTCCAGTCACTCACAAAGTAGAATTTTTGCTCACAAGACTCCCCAGCTTAGAGGGAGCATTGCCTGTGAGGTAGGTGGGCTGAGAGAGCTCTTTCAAGGACAGCTCTGACAGAACTGTGGCTTGCCCAAGGTCATCCAGCAGCTGCCAGTGGAGGAGTGGGGAATCAAACCCGGTTCTCCCAGATTAGAGTCTGCGCATTTAACCACTACACCAACTGGCTCCAGCATTTCTTTAGGTGGTGGGCATCATCTCTGCATCCCTAGGCAGCATCCCTTCCAAAACCCAGTACCATTTCTGTATTTGCCTACCTTTGGCTAAAGGTATATTTTGGCCGCTGTGTGACAGAGTGTTGGACTAGATGCGCCATTGGCCTGATTTAACATTGGCTTCTCTTATGTTCTTATGTTCCCTACCTTAAAACTGGGTGATGCAGGGCCATCAAGTACATAGGGCTGCAGAGATGACTTCTTAGAGAGTATACACTATGAAATTAACCACGCTTAATGTCATGTCTCAATGAGATACCAGGAAGGTTCTCTGAACCTCAACTGGCCTAACGACTATCAAAAGAGCAGCAAGATAAGCTTTCTGCTGGTGAACACCAGTATTTTTTTGCACACAGCTCAATCTCTCTACAGACGAAAAACTAGCCTGACCATGTTTTTGGTGATTTCGTTGAATGAAAAAGACCAAAGCCATATATTTTCCACACATCCCTCTCACAGGACAAGCACTGTAGGTTGCCAAACACTGTAATTCATTTAATTATTCAAACATTTATCACCCAGCTAGAAGAAACTGCATTGCTTTGTGTTGTGTAGGGGTTAAGTGCGTGGACTCTAACCTGGGAGAACCAGGTTTGATTCCCCACTCCTCCACATGAAACTGTCGGTGTGACCTTGGGTCAGTCACAAGTTCGTTCAGAGCTGTTCTCTCAAGGGCATTTCTTGAGAGAGCTCTCTCAGCCCCACTTACCTCACAGGATGTCTGTTGTGGGGAGGGGAAGGGAAAGGAGTCTGTAAGCCACTCTGAGACACTGAGTGAAGGGCAGGGTATAAATCCTCCTCCTTCCTCCTGGTAGCTACTTTGCATTTGTAAAAAACAGAGCAGATTCAATTAAAAGAGCGGACTATTCTTAACTCAGATACTTTTATTTGGACACATGAAACTGCTTGATACTGTATCAGACCATAAGTCTATCAATATTCTCTACTCAGACTGGCAGCGGGTCTCTAGGGTCTCAGGCAGAGGCCTTTCACATCACCTACTATCTTATCCTTTAAACTGGAGATGCCAGGGGTTGAAACTGAGACCTTCTGCATGTCAAGCACACGCTCTACCATTGAACCATGGCCCCTCCCTAATTAAGGGTTAAAAAAATAGAATCACTTTGTGAAGAACAGTGTGTCTTCATAAACAGGAGCTTCCACATACTGATGTGTTTTATCCAGGTGAACTCAATTCAAGGAAGTTCTGCAAATATGGCTGCACACTTCCTGAGAAGGCTCCCTGGGGTGGGGATTTCTGCTTGAATCAATTTCATTGCACTTATTCATTGCACCTTTTTGTCTGGCCGGAAGTCAGGAATTTACTTGTCAAACTTACAGTGTTATATCCCAGCTGTATTGTTAACGGTTCAGAACAATAAGTAAACCAGTTATATCTTGACAAGATACAATGGTAGTCAGTTTCAGATTTCTTCAACAAGCTGGAGAGCACAGACAATTCTAGTAAAGGGAAACCTTCTCTCTAGCCCGCGATCCTGAAACTAACGGATGTTGCTGATTTGGGTGGCCTGTGATACAAGACTTGAGATCACAGCCAATCATATCAGGGAATTCTCTCCGAGAAACATAGCACACCATAACAATGAAACGTGTTATGATACTGCGCCAATCTCGTTCAAACTGGCTCACTGCTCATCGCCTCCCCACCCCTGCGGTATAAAAGTCAAACTTCAGACATCTAATATTAAGCACACAGATTCCACAGGGGAAAAGCTGACATGGTCTCAAAAGAACTGCAGAGTGGCGTTTTCTTGAACCTCAGTCTAAGGTTACCCTTATCAAGAGGTGGGCAGGCTGTCAAGCCATGGGGGCATATTCCAGACTTAAAAAGGAACAGTATGAATGTAGCAGCTGGGGTCATGCTCAATGATACAGGTCCGGGAAACAAGGACCAACGCCACTTACCGAGCGTACAACATCAATGACGGGTGCCAAACCAGCCTCATTTTTGGCGTAATTGAGCCTTGTCTGCTCACTGACGAGTGTCCAGAGTTTATCCAGATTGATGATAGGGCAAAAATGCTGGTTCTTCTTTAAGTGGTAGTGTCTCATACCAACTTTCCCGAAATAACCAGGGTGACTGAGAAGAAAGCATACAACATACGATCACTCATTTTGAAATACACAAGAGTAACTGTTTCACTAGAGAACGCATAAGTAAAATAAAGCCTTGAGTTAATTTTATAGGCATTGGGAAAAAATCTGTTTATAGCACCACTTCTGAAAGTCTTCTGTGCCTAAGTCAGAAGGCTCTCTGGGTCGATCTGCCCAGCTTCTTTTCCAGGCATCTAGTCTGCATTTGGTTGAGAGCCAGCGTGAGAGTGGTTAAGAGTGATGGACTCTAATAATAGACTTGGAAGGGACCTCCAAGGTCATCTAGTTCAACCCCCGACACAATGGAGGAAATTCACAAATACCTCCCCCACACCCCCAGTGATCACTGTTCCACGCCCAGAAGATGACCGCCCCCCCATGGATCCCTGGCCAAACTGGCGTGAATAAAAATTGCTTCCTGACCCAACATGGTGATCAGCATTTTCCCGGGTGTGTAAGAAAGGGCCACAAGAACTAAGCACTGATGCAACCCGTCCTGCCCTCCCTTTTATGATCTGCTTAAGTTCACAGAATCAGCATTGCTGTCAGATGGCCATGTAGCCTCTGTTTGAAAACCTCCAAAGGAGAGCCCACCACCTCCCAAGGAAGCCTGTTCCACTGAGGAATCTGGAGAACTGGGTTTGATTCGGCACTCCTCCACATGAAGCTAGCTGGGTGACCTTGGGTCAGTCACAGCTCTTTCAGAGCACTCCCAGCCCGCACAAATAAGTCTAGCTCGCCACCTAGTGGTGCATAATGCTAAAAAGACATAGCACTTCAGGCTGCCAGAAAATCTTAAGACTCTCCTGGCTATAATACACCCATTGCCATTTGATAATAATTTTTAATTGCCCTTTCCCCACACCGCTGCAGGCCAGCATGGGGTAGTGGTTAAAGTGTCAGATTAGGATCTGAGAAATCTAGGTTCGAATCCTGTTGTGCCACGGAATCTTGCAGGGTGACCTTGGGCCAGTCACACACTCTCAGCCTAACCTACCTCACAGATTTGTTGTGAAGATAAAATGGAGGGGGGGAGGAGGATGCAAGCTGCTTTGGGTCCCCGTTGGGTTGAAAGATGGGATATAAATAAATAAATCAATACATTGACAGAAGGCCAGTTACCAAAGGCGAAAGCTCAACAATCAAGCACACATTGCCCATACCAAAGTCCCAAATTGAACACCTGGCTGCAGCCAGCAGTAGGCTTCAAAAATTAGTAAGACTATGAACACTTAGGAGAAGCTCTTCAAGAAAAATACAAATTCTTGTGTCCATTCTCTTGAACACACCATACCTCCCAGTTTGAGAAACAGTCATCTGTTACTAACCTGGTGGCTGACTGTGCTATTGAGAGCACAGCCAGTGAATAAAAGTCAGTGGTTACTCTTCGAGGACTATAGCACACCATGATAACGGGCAATATCTAGATGTGACTCTAGTCTCGATTTATAGATAGGTGGGTTTCTCCTGCCCATGCTACAATGAAGGTAACAGATTACCTGCTAGAAATTATGTACAGAATTATTCCCTGGCCTATAGCCAAAGTAGAAGAAGAGTTGGTTTTATACCCTGCTTTTCACTACCGGAAGGAGTCTCGGAGTGGCTTACTACAGACACCCTGTGAGGTTGGTGGGGCTCAGAGAGAACAGTGGCATTGCTGTTAAGCAAGGTGAAGAGCTCAATCAAAAGTAATTAATTGATGCACCTTTCTGTAACTTCTGTAAGTGGACTCTAAGGCTTTGCTGTTGGCAGGTCATATTCTTCTTTCCCCCAAATACAGTTCAGTAATTGACAGGTCAGTAAATTGTCCCGTCCCTGTCCTGGATGGCCCAGGCTAGCTCAATCTGGCCAGATTTCAAAAGTTAAGCAGGGGTGGTCCTGGTTAGTATTTGGATGGGAGGCCACCAAGGAAGCCCAGGGTCACTACGCAGTGGCAGGCAGTGCCAAACCGCTTCTCTCTGTCTCTTGCCTTGAAAACTACATGGGGATGCCATAAAATCAGCTGTGACCTGACTGTACTTCACACACACACACAAGACTGTCCCATCCTCCCCACCCCAGGTCTGCAGAGAAGGAACCGGGAGTTTAATTTTGAAAAGTAAAAGAAAGGGTAGCTTACTATTTGTCAAAATTGATTCTGTGGTGATGCATGCCTCCAGCATTACCACGTCCTCCAGGATGCTTCCTGTGCTTGCCTAAAGAGATATTAATGAGAGATTAAAGTGAAGCACATAGTTGTCAATAAAGCACAGATCATTCAGAATGCTGTTAAACTGACTTGACGTCCTGGTTTTGATTTTTGGAAGCCCCTGAACTCCATTTCAGCAGGCACCAAAGTAGCCAGTTCGAGTGCTTATCTCCCTGTCTGCCATATACAACACACACGCATCACCCCAGGAAGCAAGTTTGTGAGTTCTGGTCAGATTACATTTCATGTTTATTGGGTTTCCCTACTGAAAGCATTAACAGTAGGGGACGCATTCTACGATTCAGGTGCATGAAGTTAATCATGCTATATGCCCCCCTCTAATTCGTCTCGGAACTGGAAAATATGAATGATTGGGTTACTAAAGCAAGATTTAGGAAATTAAAAACAAACCAAAACACTAGGCAGGCAAATTGCTATCTTTTGTCTTGTTCATTCATTACGATATCTGGGTTAAGCACAAATGTTTGAGCTGAAACTGCTCCGAAGGCCATGTGATACAAGACATTTTATATTATTTTAAAATGGTTTGATGCAAAGGACTCCTGTATCTTGTTAGTTTTTGGCCCTGGTGGGTAATCCAACCTAACGCATGCAGTGATGCCATGATGGACCCCCTCCACTTCCCTCCCTCAGAGGCCAGATTTTCTGTCCCCTCACTGACTGAGCAGCCCTGGTCACATGTTTTCTTCTCCCCTGAAGAAACTTTGGCTGTCCCACCCTGTCAGTAAGATATATTTTGTGTACTTGCTCAACTCAGGAACCTGAGGGAAGGGATAGGGTCACCCTTTAACTTAAACCCTTGGAAATGGCACTTGAGATGCTTTTAAAATTCAAAAATAACAAAAATAACATCAAAGAGAAAGGTCAGGTGAAATCAGGGGCTGAAATTACTGAGGTAAAACTAGTACAAGCATAGGCTTTTGATCTTATGTATCAGGCTAATGAGAGGTTCTTAATTTATTTAGATCTTTATATTGAGAGGCTTTTGTTCCAGTGTTCTCCCAAACACTCTATTTCCCTTTGAGTAATCCCTGACTCTTTTGGTGCCCAGAACACTCCTCACGGAACACTAGCACTCCTCTTGAGTTGTTCACTGACTTTTAAGGTCTCTACAAGCACCAGACCAGAGAATTCTGTACTCCTCAGAGATAACTCTCCTTGTACAACTGGGTAGGAAATTTTCTTATTCTCCTAGATCCCCTTTCCTTCGGCCTGGGTGGGAGTCTTCTCTCCTACCCAAACTACCCCCCCAATTTTCTATGTTAATGCTGAATTCAAACTGTGTTCAGTCAATGCTAATCAATCAGATTGCTTAGAGCAGCCTGTCACCCAAGGCTCTCTGGCGCTGTGAAGAATTAACCCCCCATAGTCCATTTGTTGTTGGTACAGCACTAAGCCTCTTAAAAAGCACAGTCCATCACAGATGCAAAACGAATTCTCTGTGATCAGTTAGTCTGCTATCTTTATATACTGTTTTGCTTGATTGTTCATTTTATTTGAGTTCTGAGAAGTTACACCTATGTTTTGTTACAGTCTCTATGTTAGTTACATGTTTTACAGAAAAGCGATTCAAGCCCTGATTAGAAACACAGAACCATGAATACAAGCAGTCTAAAAGCAGTTCTTACCGACAGCTTGTGTTTGTTGGGGGGGCATACAAGTTGATCATAATAAACTAGAAATGGCACTCATGGAAAAACAGCCATTGCTAGGGGACAAAACAATAGACAGATATGGACTGAGTCATTTGCTGTCACGGGACTACCCTGAAGATGGGAGAGAAGCTGCTTGCATCTGTCTTTATGGCAGATTTTTACAGACAAAATTATAGAGATCACTCTTCTTTCAAGTTTATATTTGCCTCAACAATAATGTCTAGACAACAGCAACTTACAACAGTGAAAAAATCTTGCAAGCCCTTGATACGTACCAATACGGCCATGGCCATGGCTGACATGACCCCTCAGTTTCCTGGTCTTCCTCAGTCTGGAAGGCTTAAGGGAAACAAAAATGTAATAGTAAGTATGAGATACATATACCTAATCAGGTGGGTAACAGGACCTCAGAAAAAATAGATTTTGGACTCGAGCCATTTTTTTGAACACAGCAAGCCCTCATTTATTCTACTGGACCGAATCAGGCAATCAACATTTAGCTTTGCAAGTTGCTTTGTAAACTTTCGTTGCACTGAAACTGATTTACTGATCCAAAATATACCCTTAGACCAGTGTTTTTCAACCTTTTTTGTGCAAAGGCACACTTTTTTCATGAAAAAAATCACGAGGCACACCACTATTAGAAAATGTTAAAAAAATTTAACTCTGTGAGCCGAAGCCGCATGTTACGGATGAAATTGGAATTTTTCCCACGGCACACCAGACAATATCTCACGGCACACTAGTGTGCCGCGGCACAGTGGTTGAAAAACGCTGCCTTAGACATCCCAAGCTTGTAAAATATCTGATCTAGATATATATTAATAGAACACAGGAAACCTGTCAAAATTGTGTGTCTAGAAGCATCATCAAATGTTTCCGACAGGGTGTTCTAAAACACACACACCCTCTCTAAGAGATCAGAATGCCAGTCTGAATCTAAAAGGCTGCCTCTCAGAAAATGATGTTCTAGAGCAAGGGATCTCCTCCTCTAGCAAAACAGAGCTGGCTGGCTACCCACTTACTCAGCACACAAACAATGGAACCCTAAGCCTCTTATCTAAATCAATGGATTTGAGTAAATGGTTAGGACTACACCATCAGTGACGAGGATGAGGTCCTATCCTCACTCTTGGCATGAACTGGGTTGCCAGCCTCCAGGCAGAATTACAACTGATCTTCAGAAGACAGAGATCAGTTTACCTGGAGAAAATGGCTGCTCTGGATGGTGGACCCGATGGCATCATACCACACTGAGGCCCCTCTCCTCCCCCAGCTCCACCCAAATCGTTTTAAGCCTGGGCCCCCAAAAGACATGCATAGATACAGCAAAGAGATGCAAGTGCCCCAAACTCGCTTCTCTGCGGGAAGAGAAGCTGCTCTTCAGCAATGTTCCCTCTAAGCAATGGAGTCTTGTGAGCAAAAAATCTACTTTGTGAGCTACTGGCATTAGAGTTGTGGGCGAGCGATTTGGCTACTGCATCAATTAGCTTCCTCTGGAGCCATCCTGCCTGAGCAAAGACAAAAATGTGTGAACTGGAGGCTAAAAAATTGTGAGCTAGCTTAGAGGGAACACTGCTCTTCAGCTCTCCTTCACCGCACAACAAGCTCCACCTTTGGTTTTAAGCCGGGTCACCGCGATCTCCTCCCAGCCGGAATCCATTTTACGGCTCCTGTTAACCCTGCTCAGTTTTAATGGTCCACTATTTTTATTTTTAAAAAACAACTCCACTACATCCCCCCCCCCCCCGTAGGGCTCTGGGAAGACGGCCTATGGACGTTTTATAAACAGGGTAAGCTGTGAAGCTGTTTTAATGGGCCAGCTCTTAATCTCCCCCCACCCACGGTCGGGAGGAAAGTCGGAAAGCAAATGAGCGCAAGGCAATCCGGCCGGCTGCTGTCGCGAACGAGGCTGTTCCTTAGTGGTAGATGCAGAGAGCGGACAAGGCCGGCCTTTGGGGTTAAGGTCTCTCTGGGCCTGCAGGTCCCCCTAAGAGCCTCTTTTCCTCCCCCCTCGCCCAGGGAACAGCCGCGCCCCCAGACTCTCGTGGCCCACTGGCGTCTCGGTGAAGCCACACGAGCCCCAGCGCCATTGAAGCCCACCGGGGCGCCCATTCAGCCGCCCTCTTCATCACCACCCCCAGCACGGCGCTCGCCTCGCCACCTACCATCTTGCCAGGGCGGAATGGAAAGAGAACGAGATCCTCCTCTCGCGAGATTTCGTCCCCCAAAGGACTCACCTCTCGCGACGCTTCGCCTCAGGCCGCCCAAGCGAACAGCGGCAGCGCGAGAGGACAGTCGAACGCGAGCGGACTCTCGCGAGACTCTTCTGGATTGCTGGCGGTCACGTGACCTAGACGAGCCCGCGTGGTCCTCTTTATTAGGAAGAGGAAGAAGCGGAATTCTTATCATGGGTAGATCGTCCTGGAGTTGCTTTTTAAAAATTTTTAATCGGGCCGCTCTAGGCTTTGGTAATTCAAGGGAGGAAAGTGTCAGTCGCCTGAGTGGAAAACCAGACCGGAGATTGTAAGGGTGTGGGTTAGTTAGCCTTGTTGTTCATATGTATAAATAGATATATATATAAACAGATATATATTTTGCAGTTTCCATTAACTGGGAAAGGAGTATGTGGCGGGAGAAGAGGCAGTCTGCCCCGAAATCTCTATGGTGACCCATCTCATTAATTTTTATCGGATGCCCCGCATGCTCAATTGGTTGCCGGAAGTGGCGTGTTGATTTCTTTGATGGTACCCCCGAGCTTCGGGCAACCCGTGGAGAGAGAAGTGCATGCGTAGTACGTATGCCGCGTTTCTGTTGCTGATGAAGCGGCAGAAATTGAAGTAAGTGGGAGCGGCTGTGTTTACTGGCGTTTACTACCTGGCAAGCTTGTGCTGGATTGAATGATGCACCCTGATCCGTCTTTACTCGGGAGAAATGAAAAGAGCATGTAAGATTCATTTGGTTTAAAATGCGGGAGCAAAATTCCTTGTGCAAAAATACGTTTCGGAGATCCTTTGAGGTCCCCCCCCCCCGACTCTTCCAGTTGGAGTTCAGTGGGAATTACTTTTGGGAAAAGTTTCAGAGGGTAGCCCCGTTGTTTTGCAGAAGAACATCTGGGCTCACTTCCAGTAGCACCTAAGAGACCAACAAGATTTTTGAGGTATAAGCTTTTGAGAATCCAAGCTTCATATCTGATGAAGGGAGAACTGGCTTGTGAAAGCTTATGCCCTTGGAATATTATTGGCCTCAAAGGTGCTATTGGGTTCGAATCTCAGAAAAGTGCCTCCGATTGTACCCTCAGCCTAGTCTGGTGCACATTCTTCTTTCCAGAGGTTAAACTGAGGATGAAAGGTGTTGTCATAAAGGAATGGCTTGTTTTAATTCTTCATGCAAGATTAATAAACCAAAAAAGCTCAGGAATGCTGAGTGGAGTTCACAATGCCCTTTGGTATATTTTTAATGAGTACTTAAAAACAACAGCCAGCTATTACCACCCACTTCTGGCTTTTGCTGTTCCACATAAGCCCAGACAAATAAATCTCAAGATTTCCCCCCCACACACACGGTAAGAGCATGACTTTGTACTGAGGTCTATAAGAACAGAAACTGCCTGACCTTTGGGGAAAAATCGTCAAATACATTTTTGAGAATTTTCACAGCTCTACCAGTTAGAGGCGATGAATGGTTTGGCGGCTTCATTCATAACATGCATTATTGACATTTTTCTTTTGTGCTGACCTGCCAAGCAATCTTTGTTTTTCCACAACTGCCTCCAAGGAAATTTTGAGGGCATATCTACAGCAAAGATAAAACCTACTTTAGTAACCACTCCCCAGAGCTTATGGAAGGCTGGGGGGGGGAGTTTGACAACCTTATCAATATTAGTAGAAGGAATGATAAAGGATGACATCTGGATTATTTGATTTTTCTTTCTCTTAAACAGCATCTGTGATTGCTGCTCCCCACTCTGTTTTATTGTCACAACAAATCTGCGAGGTAGATCAGGCTGAGAATCATAGAGTTGGAAGGGACCTCCAGGGTCATCTAGTCCAACTGCTTGCACGAGGCAGGAAATTCATAAATACTTCCCTCCCACACCCCCAGTGACCCATGCCCAGAAGATGCCAAAAAACTCCAGGATCTCCAGCCAAACCGGCCTGGAGAAAAATTGCTTCCTGACCCCAAAGTGGTGATCCGCGTTTCCCTGGACTTTTAAAAAAGGGCCACAAGAGCTAAGCATTGAGGCAACCCTTCCTGCCCTCCCTCTCATGATCTGCCTAAGTTCACAGAATCCGCATTGCTGTCAGATGGCCATCTAGCCTCTGTTTGAAAACCTCCCAAGAAGGAGAGCCCACCACCTCCCGAGGAAGCCTGTTCCAGTGAGGAACTACGTTAACTGTCAGGAAGTTCTTCCTAATGTTTAGCCAAAAACTCTTCTGATTTAATTTCAACCCATTGGTTCTGGGGCAACAGAAAACAACTCCGTACCATCCTCTGTATGACAGCCCTTCAAGTACTTGAAGATGGTTATCATATCACCTCTCAGTCGTCTCTCCAGGCTCAGCACTCAGCTTCTTCAACCTTTCCTCATAGGACTTGGTCTCCAGACCCCTCACCATCTTTGTTGCTCTCCTCTGGACAGGTTCCAGCTTGTCTATATCCTTAAATTGTGGTGCCCAGAACTGAACACAATACTGCAGGTGAGAGATTGTGCCCAGCCCATATTATTATTTACATTATGTATAGTCCACCTTTCTCGCTGGGGCAAATTACACAGAAGGAGTCAATACGGTGAACAAAATGGGACAATCAATAAACAGTGAAATAGAATTTGGCTTGTGGAACCATCCAGAAGTCTAAAAAACAAATGAAGCAAAACTGAACTATGAGCATGACATATTAAATGATGCAAAATTGCATAATAGGATCCAACTTACAGCGAACAATACAGGGTAATGTAGACCATATAGACCATAGTTGCTAATAATTTATCCTAGTGAAGCATTTTGTACAATGCTACCCTCTTGCCTGCATAGAAAAGCCCTTGTGAATAATTCAGTTTTTGCATAGTTTGTGGAAAGCTGGGAGAGTGGGAGCCCTCTTGACCTCAGGCAGCCCATTCCTGTGTATGGGCAGTTGTTGGTTTTCGCCCATTTACAGATTGATGTCCCTGGGTCTTTTGGAGTCTTCTTTATTCCTCTCCTTGGTCTGGTACTTGGACTGGGAAACTGTTTGGGCCTCACTGGCAAATTAGTGTATATAATATAAGGCTCCAATTCTTCAAATGTACTTCCAGATGGTACTTGACCCCCTGACAGCTTCATAAAATAAATCCAAACAACAGTCCCCTGTGCTGGAAACATTGTGGACAAGATGCCTCGTATCTACATTGCTGGTGGAGTTGTCCCAAGATCTCTCAGTTTTGGAGGGAAGTAGGAAAAGCAAATCAAAGAGATCACATCAGTAAATATTCCCTTCAAGCCAGAAACCTTCCTCTTGAATAATTGGGATGACTCAATTAATGACAACATGAAAATGATTATCACAACTCTTCTAGCTACAGCACATTTGACAATTGCTGCAGTATGGAAATCTACCTCAATACCATCAATTTCCATGTGGCACGACAAACTATGGGAACACTATATAATGGCTAAAATAACAGACTCCCTCCACAAGTTCCAAACAAATGCTACACTTCATTCCAAGTTCAAGATAATCTGGTTTCCAGTCTTTTCTTATATGCAAACTCATGATATAATCCTGGCCAATCCACTGTATCATAAATGGCTAACTTTTGAAAACCAGCTGTGACATACCAGATTGTGCCGTAAACCTCTCATCAGATACACTACCTATATTTAGACCTCTTATTAACTACTACTACTTCCAAATCAATCTAACTGTCTTTATTAACTTCAATAAGCCTATTGTCCAAATATCACAGTGCTGTCTATAATACAATAGTTACTGAACTTACTTACTCAGTTCATCTTTAATTATAAGACTTATCTAATTAGTTATCTGCTGTTTATGCCACGGCCCCTAAACAGTACACAATGCCCATGCTATTGAGGGATGGCGCAATATACCCTTTACTCTAAGTGTCAAGTCTCTAGCCCTAATCTTATTGCATTAGTTTATCGAATGGCCCATCTGTCGATTGTATTGTGTAGTCCACCTTGAGTCCAAGTGAGAAAGGTGGGCTATAAACAGTATAAAGTCTCTGCTCGGAACAGGTTGTTCTGAACTTTATACAAGAATGATTTATATAAACAGCTTTACCGAAGAAATGGTTTGTCGAATTAGGGCAGGAAATTGAGGGCTGTTTTGTTATGACTGTAACCCTGTTAACACTTATGAAAGGTTTTGCATAAGCATTATGAGTGAGGAGTTGTATAAACTTGTTGGCTCGAGCGAACGATTCGGGCTGGAAGTGTCAGCAAAAGGAAATAGAAATCAGCAAAGCAAGGGAAGAAGCGCCTTTGACTGATGAAACAGACTGGATGGGGAGAGGACTCAGTTTGCTGGTGGAAACCTGATTGGAAAGCTGGGCCAAATCCCCACCTTTTGCACATCTTATCCGAAGCACAAAAACAAGATCATGGGTTTTATTCAGTCCAGATGTGAACATGCTGATGTGAACGGGGCTGGCACAGGAGGGGAGTGCATTTAGGAGAGCTGTTACCACTGCCGCGTCCAAGGAAACGGTTCTTTTCTTCAAAGTGGACCCCAAGTCCTATCAGATCTAGGGATGTTGCCTTGCTCTTAAGAGATTGATGGAAATTGTGTGTGGGGGAGGAAATGGGTAATGCCTAAGGGGATGGGTGATTTATTAAAGAATTCACTGTCTACGCTCACTCCTGGCTGCACTCTTTAGGACAGTTTCCTGGGAGTAAGCCCAACTGAATAATGTGGGACTTGCCTCTGAGTAGACTTAGCTTGCTCCTGAAATGTCCTGAAGTAACTCTTTTGTAAACAAAAGCAGAGATCCACGATGCAATGAATACCAGAAGAGGACTATGGGGGGAAATGAACAAACATGCCCAGACATGAATATAAAGCAAGCTAATGAAAGTGTTGTGGCACATTTGCAACAGTGCCCCAGCTGCTTGAAATAAAGGTGATCCCTTTAATGGTGCAAACAAGCTGATCCATCCTGTCGTTACATAGGGCTACTACACAGAAGAAGAAGAAGAGAAGAAGATTAGGTTTATACCCCACCCTTCACTACCCAAGGGAGTCTCAGAGCGGCTCACAAACTCCTTTCCCTTCCCCTCCCCACAACCGACACCCGTGTGAGGTAGGTGGGGCTGAGAGAGCTCTGACAGAAACTGCTCTTTTTCAAGAACAGCTGTGCCAGAACTATGGCTTGCCCAAGGTCATCCAGCAGTTGCAAGTGGAAGAGTGAGGAATCAAATCCGGTTCTCCCAGATTAGAGTCCACGCACTTAACCACTACACCAAACTGGCTGCCCTGCATGTGAAGAAGAAGTGGTGGGGGGGATTGGGGAGTGTTCTATGTATGAGAGCAGTACTCTATGCAACGGAGGATGAGGCAGGGAGCTCAAGTATGTATTTAGTTGCGTACCTTATTTGTAGTCCACCTTTCTCCCTGGGACACTCAGAGTGGATTTACAAGCTATAAAGAAGTGCAATCAGACACCGTAAAGGCAACCAGTGAAGCTTGCAACAGGACTAGGATTACAGACCCCTCTCCCTTAATAGTTATAGCTTTTTTTCCGTTTCAAATGCATCTCAGTAAACTCCGTTGTTATCTCCACCAGCTGTTTTCTGTTCCAGGCTCCTATAGCTCCGTTCTGTTAATCTTTACTCAGAAGTCTCAGTGAGGTCAGCTGGATTTACTCCCAAGTAAGTGTGCGTAACTGCCCTGACCTGGACACCCCAGTTTCCTCATCTTGGAAGCTAAGCAGAGTCGACCCTGGCTAGTATTTGGGTGGGAGACCACCAAGGGTCACGACACACAGGCAGGCGATGGCAAGCCACCTCTGAATGTCTCTTGTCTTGAAAACCCTACGGGGTGACCAGAAGTGACTTGCCAGCAAAAACAACAACAAAAGAGTACATTTTGAGGTTTGATTCCCCACTCCTCCACTTGCACTTTGATTCCCCACTCCTCCACTTCTGAGGTTTGATTCCCCACTCCTCCACTTGCACCTGGCTGGATGACCTTGGGCAAGCCGTAGTTCTGATAAGAGCTGTTCTTGAAAAAGAGCAGTTTCTGTCAGAGCTCTCTCAGCCCCACTTACCTCACAGGGTGTCTGTTGTGGGGAAGGGAAAGGAGTTTGTAAGCTGCTCCCTTATCCTAGAACTTGTATTCTAGCTGAACATACATGGACACATGAAGCTGCCCTGTATTGAATCAAAACCTTGGTCCATCAATATTGTCTGCTCAGACTGGCAGTTGCTCTCCAGGATCTCAGGTAGAGACCTTTCACATCGCCTACTGCCTGTTCCTGGAGACACTGGAACCTTCTGCATGTCAAGCAGATGCTGTATCACTGAGCCACGGCCCCTCACCTGATCAGGTAGTAGCAAAATAAACAGGATTCTTGCAGCATCGTAAAGTCTAACAAGTTTTCTTTGTAGCACTCTAACCTGGATAGCCCAGGCAAGCCCGATCTCATCGGATCTTGGAAGCTAAGCAGGGTCAACTGTGGTTAGTACTTGGATGGGAGACCTCCTTGAAATACCCCAAGGTGGGAGGTTGGGGCAGGCTTTATTCGGCCACCTCTCTGAATATCCCCCAGGCCCCCAGTAGGGGTCAGTCACCACCAGAGGTCAACAATGACTTCCAGGTGCATGCAGTCACATGCACATATGAAAAATTCCAAAAAGACCAAAACACCCCAACCCAAAAAAGGAGAGACTTCATTCTAGCATAAACTTTTGCAAACTTTTGCCCACTTTCTTAGACGCAGGGTTTCGTTTCCCTTGGATGAGAAAACACTGATGGCTGAGGGGCCGTCTTTGGAACAGTTGCTTTCTTCACAGATATGCAGAGTAGGAAACAAGGCGGCAGAGTCCCCTGAGAAAGCTCCTGCATCGCGCAGTGTTCCTCCTTCGGCGGACTCCAAGCTCTGTCTCCTTCTGCCCCATTCCAAGTGAAAAACGGCTATTTCTCATGTCTGCCGTCCGCCCAGTATGCTGTAGCTCTAGACCCAGTGACTGTCGTCGGGCAGCAGACTCACGACATCTAGATACATGAACGCTGGCGGGCGGGTTGGCCTTCCTTTAGGGAATCACGGCTAATCCTTTGCATCTGGATCAAATGTCATGCTATCACCCCACAGGCATTTTGCCCCATTAGGGGCAAAACATTCCAGACCGATCTCACTGAAGCGTGCTGTGCGAAGGAATAAAACAATACGCTCTAAAGTGCAATATCCCCAGGATGTTTTCTGCTTTTTGGCACTGCCCCCCTCCTTCCCTCACTTTTGTGACATTTTAATTAGATGCTTAAGTTCAACTGCAGATGTTGAATCCCGGGCAAAGCGCTTAAAAAACCTCGGCCTCGCTTGAATCCACCTGCAGTAGCAGTGCCTGCTCTTGAGCACCACCTGCTGGAGCTTTTCTGATTTAACCAAATTAAGTCCCGGTGGCTTGCAGCTCTGCCAGTTGTTCTACACCATTTAGGTATGGATCCATTTTTAGCCTACTTTTCCAGTTTGGTGTAGTGGTTAAGTGCATGGACTCTTATCTGGGAGAACCGGGTTTGATTCCCCGCTCCTCCACCTGTACCTGCTGGTTTGACCTTGGGTCAGTCACAAGCTCTGCCACAGCTGTTCTCTCAAGGATGGTTTGTGTTAGAGTTCTCTCAGCCCCACCTACCTCACAGGGTGTCTGTTGTGGGGAGGGGAAGGGAAAGGAGTTTGTAAGCCGCTCTGAGACGCCTTTGGGCAGTGAAGGGCGGGGTATAAATCCAATCTCCTCCTCCTCCTCCTCCTCTTCTTCTTCTTCTCCTCCTCCTCCTCCTCCTCTCGGGGCAGCATACATGACTCTCCCCCACCTCATCCCCACAACAGCCTTGCGATGAAGGTCAGGCTGAAAGTGGGAGCGCACAGCTGGCTCAAGGTCTCCCAGAGAGCTTAGTGTCTTTCTGGGAATCTGAATCCAGGTCATCAATCCCAGCCCAGTGCATCATGACTGCACCACACTGGCTTTGCCTTTTGGTCTTTCCTTTTAACCATGCTCCATGGGAGAGCTCAGGGCGAGCATGCCAAAGGACAGACGGAGGTGAATAACTTAGAAACTTGATAGTTTGCTTGAAGAGGCTGAAGAGGACGGAGGTTTTCAGTTCAGAAAAGAGATGATAGACATTTATAAAATTATGCATGGGGTGGAGAGGGTGGGCGGAAAGCTTTTTCTCCCTCTCCCAGAATACTCAGAATCGGGGCATCCAAGGATTCAGGATTCAGGCAGTGGAGTCAGGATGCACAAAAGGAAATATTTCTTTACATGGTGAGTGATGAAAATGTGGAATTCGCTGCCAGGGGATGAAGCGATGGGAACAGGCATGGAAGGTGGAATCACAGCTGATCCTCAGACCACAGAGGTCAGTTTCCCTGGAGGAAGTGTCTGCTTTGGAAGGTGGACATTATGGGGTCACATTCCCATTGACATCCCTCACCTCCTTAAAGTCCACCCTCCCCAGGCATCGCTCTTCAGTCTCCAGAAGTTTCCCAAACCACAGAAAGTAATAGGGCTGCCAGGTGGAAGGATGGCGGGGGTTTTTGTTTTATTGTTCTCCCGCTGTCACCACTGGTGTGCCCTAATGTACAGCAACATGAGCAGGACTCACCATCATGTCCTGAGGAATTTTCCTTTCTCTTTCTAATAAGAACATAAGAGAAGCCAGTGTTGAATCAGGCCAACGGCCCATCTAGTCCAACACTCTGTCACACAGCGGCCAAAATATACCAGGTGCCATCCGGAGGTCCAGCAGTGGGGCCAGGACACTAGAAGCCCTCCCACTGCTGCCCCCTCCAGCACCAAGAATAGAGTGCATCACCTGCCCCAGACTGAGAGTTCCCATCTATACCCTGTGGCTAATAGCCACTGATGGACTAATAGGGTTCCTGTAACGCATTTGGGGGCAGGGGATCCCCTGTTCTGGGACCCCTCCCCCTGGTGCTGATCAGCTAGCCAATGGGGGACTTACCAGCAGCAAACTGAGACCTAGGCCTTTCTTGCCAGTGGTGCGGCAACATCACTTCTGGCACACACCAGAAGTGATGTCATCATGTCGCTGGCAACTTGGGGACGCTCTGTTATTTGAGCAAAAGCTCGATGGTAGAAGCTACTTCTACCATTGAGTTTTTGCTACTCTTTGAGCAAGAGTAGCATTGCTATCTAAGGTTGCCATGCCATGCCTAGGCAGAAGCTCTAGGAGTGGGGAAATGGGGGGGGAATCATCTGTTCCATGACATCACTTCCAGGAAAACCCAGAAGGGACATTGGGTAGCTCTAGGAATCGCCAGGAACTCTATGGTAAAGTCACAGATTTTTTTTTGGCTGCTTTGGAGGGTGGAATCTGTGGCATCACATACCAGAGTGCCCCCATGTCACTGGTGATGTGATGATATTACTTCTGGTGCATTCTGGAAGTGACCTCACCACACTGCTAACAATAGAGGCCTAGGCCTCAGTTTGCTGCCGTTGTCCCCTCCCACCCCCTTTCTAAACATTTTTCTTGTACAAAATTGTACCATCCAGCCTGGTGAAGAGTTCTGTTGGACTGGAAAGCTTGCACGCTGTGATGTGCCATTTGGATGGTATTAAAAGGCATTATGTGACTTGGCATCTTGAAAGTGCCTCTGCAGTCAGCTTATCCGCTAAAAGCAGCAGGTCAATCTTGTCTCTGCCCAGAGAGGAACAGCGCCACCTTCCAGTTGCTTGCAGAGCCGGCTGGTGTGAACAGCATGGCTGCGAGAGCCCAGTTGGGAAATGGGGCCAGCCTGCCACTTCCCGGTGCAGGGAGTTCGATCACCTTCACCTCTAACCGCTTCACTGTGTGTACATTTCGAACGAGGCCCCGGAGGTCTGGGTGTCTGAAACTCTCCCCAACTCACTGGCAGCTTGTGCACAACAGGAAAACCATAAAGTGGGATTTGCTTGTAATTGGGAGCACAAGGCCTGGTCTGCGTCTCTCCGCACGGCTGGGCTGCTCTGCATCTCCGCCGGAGCCCAGAGATTCAGGTTGACGTTTTAATTAGCTACAAAGATGTTTGCAAGGTTGGCGCAAAGCAAAGGAGCGTGACTTGCACAAGGAAAAGGAAGCTGGGCTGGCTGGCTGGATTTAGAAGCCGGTCCGTCGCTGAATTTGAGGTTCAGCTCCGTGTGCTGTTATACTTGCTAGAAAAGAGAATGGGCTGACGGATGCGCCACGTTCACTCGATTGTAGGCTTTTTAGCGTGCAGCGTGCTTTGCGGTCCTTATACAAAGCTGCATAATACTGGCAGACACAGGGCCGTAGACAGGATTTTTTACTTTGGGCAGCATTTAAATAAGTCAGGGGGCATCAGTTTGGTGTAGTGGTTAAGAGCACGGATTCTAATCTGGGAGAACCGGGTTTGGTTCCCCACTCCTCCACATGCAGCTGCTGGAGTGACTTTGGGTCTGTCACAAGTTCTTTCAGAGCTGTTCTCTGAAGGGCAGTTCTGGAAAGAGCTCTCTCAGCCCCACCTACCTCACAGGGTGTCTGTTGTGGGGAGGGGAAGGGATTGTAAGCCACTCTGAGACTTCTTTGCGTAGTGGAGGGTAGGGTATAAATCCAATCTCTTCTTCACACACCTTCACCCCCACACACACCCCGGCTGTGTCAGGAATGACAAGAGAGTAAAAGTTTTTACAAAAGCAATGAGAGAGAGAGGTGAGAGGCAAGGGTGCTGGCAGGCAGGGCAGGGCAACAATGTGGTGTGGCTGTGGCATGTGAGAAAAATAAAACTGGCTGGATGGGAAGTCGGGAGGCCTGGGCGGTAAGTTGGGGAGCCCGGCCCTGAGATGTCCCACTGTAGCTAGGGCCCTGGGTGGAGCTCCTTGCAGGCCTCGTAGGAGTTGCCGGGGCCCGCCTTGCAGAGGCACTGTGCCAGGGCCAGCATGAAGACGGGCAGAGCTTGGGCGGGCTGGGTGCCATGGCCCAGGCACTGGTGGAGCAGCTCAAGGGCCAGCTCGTGGTAGCACTCCGCTGGGTTGGCCAGCAGGCCGGGAAAGGTGAGGGGGGCTGCTGGGAGCAGGGGGCGGGGCTTGATGTATGTGCCCCTGGGCTCCTGTGCGCTCCTTCAGGAAATGAGCCCTTCCACCCCTGACCCACACTTTGTTTGGGGTATGTGGGTGTGACTGAATGGATCACGTGCACTGGTCCTGGAAGTAAGTCCTGACATTTCAAAAATGCCTCAGGCCCTAGTTAAAGTGGTCTTTCCCACGCGTAACTCACAGGTATGACCTGGACTCATAAACAGTGCTTTCCAGACAGCCTTAATGTTCCAGTTTCATTTCCCTTTGTTACCTCCACCCCACATTTCCTTCCCTTTGTTACCTCTTCCCCTTCAGAAAGAGCAGGGGGAGAACTGAAAAACTGGGGAAGCAAGGGATTGCAGATGAAGCTGTGTGGAAATTAGGGTTGTCAGTCCCCCCCCGCCCAGCACCAGCAGGGGCTGGGGGATAGGGCTGCCAGAGCCAGGTTGGAAAACTCCTGGAGATTTGGGGGTGGAGCCTGGAGAGGACAGGGGCCTCAGTGGGATACAATGCCACCGAATCCACCCTCCAAAGCATCCATTTTCTCTGGGGGAACTGATCTCTGGTGTCTGGAGATGAGCTGTCACTTCAGGGGTTCCCCAGGCCCCAGCTGGAGGCTGCCATCCTGTTATGTGTTGGGACTGGAACATTCCAGGACTGTTTTTACCAGAGATGGGCTGAGCTTGGAGCTCTAGAACAATAGCCCACCAGGACTCTGGAGGTGACCAACGAGGAAGCTATGGGTCTGACAATAGCCTATCGTTAGTAGTTGTTTGGGGAGTGGGAGGGGTTTGCATGCTATTTAAACAGGGCCGTTTGCATTGTTCTGGCTGAATCACTAATAAAGCTGAGCTGATCACCTAGCTTGGGGTCGGACCATCCATGGAACGGAGGGAGATGAAATTGGAACATTAAGGGTGTCTGGAAAACACTAATGTGGTGGCCATGTGGTGCTCCTCAGAGATGAGGCTGAAGTCAAAGATGTTGTTGATAACGCCGCAGTTTTGGGCAGTCATTGAGAGGCCAGTTGGTGACCCCGATACACCATGGAAAATGTTCGTGTCTGGCTCGGGCCTCAGGTAGCAGATGTCAGGGGAAAACCTTCCCTTGCTGAGACACTAAAGCATTGCTGCCTGTCAAGATTTGAAAATACTGAGCTAGACGGACCAGCTTGTAATGAAGCAAATTCGTGTGTTTGTGTACGTATTCTATTTTTGCGGAGTTCTCTTTTGTGAGTTTGCCCCGGTTCCCTTTATTTCCTCTGTGGTGGTTTTTTTCTCACTGGTTGTTGTTATTCTGTTTCCCTGGGCCGAGGAAACATAATACGCATCCCGCAGTCCCAAACATAGCAAATCTCTTCCATGTGTCGTGTTTCTGGTATTGTGAAACTGCTACCAGGATACTTGTGTCAGCTGCCGGTGAGAGAAATATCCCCAAGTTGCCTACAGTCTGATCTCCAAAACGGAGAGTTTCACAGAGGAATGCAGGGGCTTGAGAGAGGCCTTTGGACTAGGAAGAAGGAAAATCGGAAGCCCCTTTTTGTTTTTCTCTTGTCTAGCAACATGCTGTGAGGGCCAGGGAAGAACGCCGACTGCAAAGTCCCCAGATGTCTGTGTGCACAATGGCTTGGAGTCTGTGGTGGATCAGGACTTTCCTGCCTTCCCCCCATCCTGTTGCCGCCAAAAATGCTCCCCCAGAAGGTACTGCGGGGAGGGGGGACAGGTAACCCTCAGGAACAGTATGACTGGTGGACTGAGGGTCTGACGTAGGAAGGGGTAAAATGCCCCCTTCTGAAATTAAGGGTAGGGGCTGTGACTCAGTAGTATCTTATTTATTATTTGCATTTATATCCTGCCCATCCCTTGGGCCGGCTCAGGGCGGGTAACATCATTAGAGTAAATACAATTTCAGTTTAAAACATTAAAACACGACAAAACATGAAACAGTTAAAACAAAGGGTACATCTTGGAACAGCCTCTGTTGGTGATAAAGTTCTGGCCCGATGGTGCCATGAGTTAAAGGCCAGTTGTTGGTGGTCGGTAGACAGGTGACGGACGGGTGGCAACAACCTAAGGGGGTCATAAATGGGCGCCCGCCGCCTCAACCAAAGGCCTGGCGGAACAGCTCTGTCTTGCAGCAGGTAGGGAGCATGTTCCACCAGGCTGGGGCCGGGATAGAGAAAGCCCTGGCCCTGGTTGAGGCAAGATGGGCATCCTTCGGTCCGGGGATCACCAGGAGATGTTGATCTTTCGTGCGTAATGCTCTTCGAGGCATATATGGGAAGAGGCGGTCCCTTAGATACGTTGTTCTCAGGCCGTATAAGGCTTTGAAGGTCAAAACTTGGCATGCAGAAGGCCCCAGGTTCAATCTCTGGCACCTCCAGCTAAAAGGACCAGGCAGAAGAAGAAGAGGAGGAGGAGACTGGATTTATACTCCGTCCTTCACTACCCGAAGGAGTCTCGGAGTGGTTTATAATCCCTCTCCCCCTCCCCACAACAGACACTCTGTGAGGTAGGTGGGGCTGAGACCTACCTGTGAAATAGGTGGGGCTGAGAGAGCTCTTTTGAGAACTGCTTTTGAGATAACAGCTCTGAGAGAACTTGTGGAGGAGTGGGGAATCAAACCGAGGTCTCCCAGATTAGAGTCCATGCTGCTAACCACTACACCAAACTGGCTCTCTCTAGATGATCTCTTATGATCTCCAGGTGACAGAGGTTGGTTCACCTGGAGAAAATGGCCGCTTTGGAAGGTGGACTCTATGGCATTATAGTCTACTGAGGTCCCTCCCCTCCCCAAACCCTGCTGTCCTCAGACTCCACCCTGCCCCCAAATCTCCAGTTATTTCCCAAGCCAGAGAGGTAACACCACTGTGGGATTGAAGGAAGTGTCTCTGTTTCAGAGAGAGAGAGAGTTTTCTGATTGTCATACTTCTAACACTTTCCTGTGCTGGGCTGTTCGAGTCCCACATGTTGTTTAGTCCACCGAGTTCCTTTTAACTTCCCCAATTCCAGGTGAGAGTCTTCCAAGGATGGGAATTCTCTCAACATTTGCACAATTTACACTGGGATTGAGTTTGTATGGACTTCAACTTGTTGAAAGAATTCTCTTTCCCCTTTTGCTGTTTTAATCTCTCACAGGGTTCGTTCCAAACATCATCTTTTCAAAATTACTAGAGCTTCTGAGCTGAAGATCAAATTACTCTTCAGACTTGTCCCGTTTAGTGGCTGGTAATAATTATCCAAGTGGAAGGGACAGTTTTTGTCTAGGCAACCAGCAATCTAAATTCTTGCTTGACTTTCTATCCATTCAGCTCATAAAACCCTCAGCTGGGTCGTGGACAATGGCCAGAAGGACTCTGGGATCATATATAATTCCTGCTCCATAAACCGAAGGCACCATTTGATTACTTAAAGCCCCTGTGATTGATTGATTGATTGATTGATTGATTGATTCATTGATTCATTCATTCATTCATTCATGCTGCTGGAGTGAGGGGCATTTGTGCTTGCGCTTCCAGATCGATCTTATCAGGGGTCATTTCATAGAAAAAGAGGTGCAGAAGCTCATTTGCATAACTTATTTACATATGCCACACTCCCTGACAAAGGGCATGCATGCAAGCATGCCTGGGTTCCCTGCCTGATCTTCTCCAGTCGGGCAGGGAACCCAGGCATGTTTAGAATACCTTTCTCTCCCTTCCCCATGTGGAGAAGGGAAAGAAAGGCATTTAAATCTCCCCCCCCCCCGTCCCTGAGTGTTTCTGGAAAAGCGGAGAGGCTCAGGGGAAAGGGGGGGCATGTCTGTCTGCTTGCCTCCCCTTCCCTTCTCCAGCCAGACATGCCTGCGTTCCCTGTCCGATCTTCTCCAAGTGCCCTGCGGCTGTGGAGCACCTAGAGAAGATTGGGCAGGGAACCCAGGCATGTTTAGAATGCCTTTCTAAATCCCCACAGGTGACAGGGGGCTCTGCAGGCCTTCCCTGGCCTGTCCACCTGTGCAGGTGAGCCAGGAATGGTGGCAGGGGGGGTGCCCAGGGCTCCTTACTGCCGGAACACCGCTCCACCATGCTACAGCAGAAAATAACCCCTGGACCTTATGCTTCTTGCATGGTAGGTTGGGGTGTTTGATCATTTGCTGGTCATTCACTGCTTTGGTTTTCAGCTCATCTGCAAACTGCAAGCAGACAAAATGAATATTTGAAGAGAAGAGTTGTTTGTTTCTATTTATGCCTTTTGCATATGCTCAGTTTTTCAGAACAGCACATGCATGTTCTCTGGCTTCCCCATGGCTTCCCCAACTGCTGCCGCCATTGCCCCTTCCTATCTGCTTTTTGCTGCATTCTACATAAAACATTCACATTTCACTGCTAGTGACTCACCAATGGGAGGTCTCTCCCTTTGTCCCTTGTGTCATGTGACTCATTGTTAGTTAAGGGCAAAGGTAGGCAGATGGTGTGGGTCTCCATGTGTGCATGCACGTTTTTGGAGTGCCTCGTGGGAGTTTTATTTTCAACCCCCTCCCGCACCCTGATCTGGATGGCCCAGGCTAGCCTGATCTCAACAGATATCCACAGCTAAGCCAGGGCAGCCCTGTTTAGCACTTGGGTGGGAAACCACCAAGGAAGTCCAGGGTCGCTAGGGAGAGGAAGTCAATGGCAAGCCACCTCTGTTTATCTCTTACCTTGAAAGCCTTGGGGGATCAATGTAAGTTGGCTGTGACTTCAGGGCAGTTTCCACCACCTCCCCCACTGTACTTAGGTCATTTATCATCTGCCCTTCTCGTTGAGACTAAAGGTGGCTTTAGGGTTTCCAGCCTTCAGGTGGCACCTGGAGATCTCCTGCTTTTACCATTGATCTCCAGGTGACCAAGATCCGTTCCCCTGGAGGAACTGGCTGCTTTGGAGGGTGGACTCTATGGCACTGAGGGCCAGTTTGGTGTAGTGGCTAAGAGCAGTGGACTCTAATCTGGAGAACTGGGTTTGATTCCCCCACGCCTCCACATGCAGCTGTTGTATGACCTTGGGTCAGTCACAAGTTCTTTGGGAGCTGTTCTCTTGTGAGCGGTCCTTGAAAGAGCTCTCTCAGCCCCACCAACCTCACAGGGGGCCTGTTGTGGGGAGGGGAAGGGAAAGGAGATTGTAAGCAGCTCTGAGACTCCTTTGGGTAGTGAAGGGCAGGGTATAAATCCAATCTCTTCTCTCCTCTCTTCCATACGACTTTGGCCTCATGTTCCAAGTCCTGCCCCATCCCTGCTGAACACACATATACCTGAAGCTGCCTCATACTGAGTCAGAGTGGAGAGCTATGGTGAGCGGACACAGTTTGGTGTAGTGGTTAAGTGCTTGGACTCTAATCTGGGAGAACTGGGTTTGATTCCCCCACTCCTCCACATGCAGCTGCTGGTGTGACCTTGGGTCAGTCATGAGTTCTCTCAACAAGGGCGAGGGTCTTCTCAGGAGTGGCCCCCGTCCTGTGGAACCAGCTGCCCAAAGAGGTGTGTGCCTTGCGGGAACTCCCTAGGTTCCAGAGGGCATGCAAATGGCTCCCTTTCGGGTGGCCTTTGGGTGATTGTGATCTACCAGGAAGCTAGTAAATTATGCTCCACTTCACCATCCACACATCCTACCCTGTTTGATAGCGGATAGATTTTAATGGGGATAGAGTTCTAACGGTTTTATATTCTGAAGATTATTTATTATATCGTTGTATTGTTTTAATTGGGTGTATTTTATATGCCGTTAGCCGCCCCAAATCCAGGGGAGAGGGAGCAGGATATAAATTTGAAAAAATAAATAAACCAGGACAGACCCTGCTTAGTTTTGAGCTTCTGATGAGTTCAGCTCATCCGGGCTAGTAGGGCTACTCCCTGATAAATAAAAGCACCAAGAGATGAAAGGGATCTTTTTTTTTTTTTGCCATGAAGTTACAGCCGACTAGGAGCTGCGGTGGCTCAAGTGGTTAAGACGCTGAACTGCAGGCTGTGGAAGGTCAGTGGTTCAGCAGTTCAAGACCCGTGAGTGCCGCATGATGGGGTGAGCTCCCGTCTCTAGTTCCAGCTCCTGCCAACCTAGCAGTTCGAAAGCAAGAAACTGCAATTAGATAAATAGGTACCACTTCAGTGGGAAGGTAACAGCGTTCCGTGCGCCTTGGTGTTTAGTCATGCCGGCCACATGACCATGGAAATGTCTTCGGACAGCGCTGGCTCTTCGGCTTTGAAACGGAGATGAGCACCACACCCCTAGAGTCGGATTCGACTGGCTTTTGAGCAAGGGAACCTTTACCCTTTTACTTTTACAGCCGACTTATGGCGACTCCGTGGTGTTTTCAAGGCAAGAGATGAACAGAGGTGGTTTGCAATTGCCTGCCTCTGTGTGGCAACCCTGGAGTTTCTTGGTGGTCTCCCATCCAAGTACTAGCCAGGGCTGACCCTCTTTAGTTTCTGAGATCTGATGAGATCGGGCTAGCCTGGGCCATCGAGGTCAGGGCAATTCTAAGGGTACCATGTAGGAAAGCAAGGCATTTGCCTCCCGTGTATGGTTAGAGCCCCTTTTCGAGTCAGTTTGATGCAGTGGTTAGGAGCGTGGTTTGATTCCCTGCTCCTCCACATGCAGCCAAATGAGTGACCTTGGGTCAGTCCCAGTTCTCTCAGAGCTGTTCTCTCAAGAGCAGTCCTAGAAAGAGCTCCCTCAGCCCCACTGACCTCACGGGTGTCTGTTGTGGAGAGGGGAAGGGAAAGGAGATTGTAAGCTCTCCTCCTCCTCCTCCTCCTCCTCCTCCTCCTCCTCCTCTTCTTCTTCCTCTTCTTCCTCTTCTTCTTCTTCCTCTTCTTCCTCTTCTTCCTCTTCTTCTTCTTCTTCTTCTTCTTCTTCTTCTTCTTCTTCTTCTTCTTCTTCTTCTTCTTCTTCTTCTTCTTCTTCTTCTTCCTGAGTTTCCCTGACACTGATGGGCAGTGTTTCCAAGGTGAGTGGTGAGTCACCTTGGCGAATGAGTCACCATTAGCAAATCAGAACAAGATGTTCCTTCTGGGCTCTGTGTGAGATTAATGTCATCCCAAAGCACCAGAGAGCTAATTTCTGAACATGCAAATCAGACCCAGCAGTCTGTCAAGGTCAGTGACAGGCAGAGGTCTTCCACACCATCTACTACAACTGACGTTTTTGTAATTGGAGATGCAAGGTGTGTATGTGTGCTTGGACCTGGGACCATGAGCTTGCAAAGAGTTGCTCTCCCACCAAGCCACACTGTAACAAATAGAAGGTGGTTTCCAGCATTAGTGACATTATGTACAACTGATCCTTATTACCAGTGACAGTTCTGGTTGTCTGATGCCTGTCCCCTGGAAAACCACAGAACGAAGTCTGAGTCCAGTTTGGTGCAGTGGTTAGGAGCGTGGACTCTAATCTGAAGGAACAAGGTTTGATTCTCCAATCCCCACTCCTCCACATGCAACTGCTGGTGTGACCTTGGGTCAGTTACAAGGTTTTTCAGAGCTGTTCTCTCACGAGCTGTTCTGGAAAGAGCTCTCTTGGCCCCACCTACCTCACCTGGTGTCTGTTGTGGGGAGGGGAAGGGAAAGGAGGATATAAGCTATTCTGATACTCCTTCGAATAGTGAAGGGCAGGCTAAAAACCCAATCTCCTCCTCCTCCTCTTCCCTTTAAGACCAACAAATTTTAATTTGGGGTATAAGCTTTTTTGTGCATGCACACTTCTTCCATTTCCTCATTTTGGGATATCTTCAAGATGTCTTACATGTTGTTAATGCGAGTTGTTAGAATGCTTGAGCTCCTTCCCACAGTCTCAGGGAATAAATCTATGGCAGGTTTGCCTTGAGTTCTGTGTGTGCACATGTTAAAAGCACACACATGCACACTAGCTCCCCATGCAATGTGCAGCCTGACATTTTACACACTTCAGCTGCTGCATTATATTTGAATTATATTTACCCTGCCGCAAATTTTGTTAGTCTTTGCTGCTGGATTCTTGCTCTCTTCCACTGTTGCAGACAAACATGGCTACTGTTAAGTATGAGACTCAACAAAGGATTCAGCTTCAAGTGATTTCAGCTTTATTAAACAGCAACTGTAAGTCAGGAACACACGACAACAAGGGGAGCACGGCTCCTTCTTTTAAACTCTCCCGGGCTGTCAAAGCCACACCCATTACAAGTTAAAGACCAATCAGAATACAGGGATAAAGGCCAATCAGGACCATTCCCTCTTTGCAACAATATCACTCAGTGATTGGGTAATTACACAGGTTTCGCAGAAACCGACCAATAGCAATGCGACATCTGAAGAGCCACATTCAGACTCAAGCTTAACATGTGAATAGACATTCAGTACATAACAGCTACCCATCTTGATCTATATTTGGAGCTGTTGATAAACTCTGGTAGGACAATTATGTTTTCCCAATGCATCTTTAACTGAAAGATAAATAAGCTTTTTCAGAAAACGTTTAAATTGGTATACAGGCCATGGTGAGATGGATTGAATATAACAGCAGAGAAGAACCTTTAGCAATATGTCAGATTTATTCAGGGTTGGTTATTTGTGCCGCCGAGTTGCAGCCGACTTGTAGTGACCCCACAGGGTTTTCTAGGCAAGAGGATCATAGCCCTACAGCTGATTTTTTTCATAGCAAAATAGCTAGGTGAGTTAAATTAGCATACCAGCATCTATGAGGAACAAAGTTTGACTCCATTGGCACCTTTAAGACCAACAAAATTTAATTCTGGATATAAGATTTCATATACATGCACACTTGAACTGCGGTGGCTCAAGTGGTTAAGATGCTGAACTGCAGGCTGTGGAAGGTCAATAGTTCAGCAGTTCGAGACCCGAGAGTGCTGCATGGCGGAGTGAGCTCCCGTCTCTGGTTCCAGCTCCTGCCAACCTAGCAGTTCGAAAGCAAGAAATTGCAAGTAGATAAATAGGTACCACTTTGGTGGGAAGGTAACAGCGTTCCGTGCGCCCTGGTGTTTAGTCATGCCGGCCACATGACCACAGAAACGTCTTCGGACAGCGCTGGCTCTTTGGCTTTGAAACGGAGATGAGCACCGCAACCCTACAGTCGGATATGACTGGCTTTTGAGCAAGGGAACCTTTACCTTTACCTTTACATGCACACTTCTTCAGATACATTGCACATGGAAGCTTATCCCCAGAATTAAACTTTGTTGGTCTTAAAGGTGCCACTCGATTCAACTTTGTTCTCTTGATTCAGACCAACATGGCTACCCACCTGAACATCTATAAGGGTTAGGGTTACGGATCTCTGGCATGCTAACTAAGCATGTGTAGCTAGGTTTACTAACCCCTGGAGATATCCCAGAATTATAACTGATCTCCAGACTGCAGAGATCAGTTCCCAGGGAGGAAACGGCTGCTTTGAAGGGTGGACTCTATGGCATTATACCTTGCAGAGGCCCCTCCCCTCCCCAAACCAAACCCCAGGCTCTGCCCCCATATCTCAGAAATTTCCCAGCCCAGAGTTGCTAACTCTGTGTGTGTGGCTGATCTGGACAGGACACAGCAGAGTTTAAATGAGGCTGATTCTGCACGGGGAAACTCTTTTGCTTTGTGTTTTAAATGTGACCTAATATTAAACTATAGGAGCTGCGGTGGCTCAAGTGGTTAAGATGCTGAACTGCAGGCTGTGGAAGGTCAGTAGTTCAGCAGTTCGAGACCCGGGAGTGCCGCATGACGGAGTGAGCTCCTGTCTCTAGTTCCAGCTCCTGCCAACCTAGCAGTTCGAAAGCAAGAAATTACAAGTAGATAAATAGGTACCACTTCGGTGGGAAGGTAACAGCGTTCCGTGCGCCTTGGTGTTTAGTCATGCCAGCCACATGACCACGGAAACGTCTTTGGACAGCGCTGGCTCTTCAGCTTTGAAACGGAGATGAGCACCGCAACCCTAGAGTCGGATTCGACTGGCTTTCGAGCAAGGGAACCTTTACCTTTACCTTAATATTAAACTATAAGTTTTGATCCATAAGGACTCGCATGGAGTGGGGTGGGGTGGGGGACGCGAATCCCATTCATTTATTTAATCTATTTAAAAGATTTATCAGCTGCCTTTCTCCCTTGAAGAACTCAACGTGGCTTGCAACACAGCTGATTCTTCCCAGTGGCCCTGCTGGTTCTGTTTCCCTTCCTACCTTCCCATCTCCTCACTACCGCTCCCTCCATGCACACCTCCTACCTTCCTCTTCCTCCTCCTCCTCCTCCTCGTCTTGTTGTTTAGTGTTGTGTGATAAACAGGCTTCTTTCACAGATTTCATCTCTAAATGTCCGAAGAACACTCTGAGGTACTGTTTCTGTCTGAGGTAATTATGATGTGCTCTCCCAACATGGTGCCCTGCTGACATCTTTACTGGCTTCTGCCAAGTGTTTCTGGAAAGTGCCAGTTAGGGCTTCTGCTGAGGAAGGCTTCTGACTGGCCACTGGAGATTTGATTGGCTGTGCATATTTGACTGTGCCACTACAACACAAGGATTTTCACTGTGAGACTGAAGGCGAGCTTTGGTAGGTATTTTATGGCTGGCCTCTGCCTTCTGCGGCAGCCATTTTGTGGCTATGCCCACCACACTGTTTCAGAAGTCCAAAGATGTCTGCAGGCTCAAAAAGGTTGGGGACTCTTGTCCTGAAATATCTTAGGACTGACAGGCATTTCTGTTGTATGAGACTTAACTCGATTTCAGCTTTATTTAGAAGTGATAACAGCTCAACAATAACCTGAACAGCGATCAGCTAACAGTGGAGCACAGCTCCTTTTAAACAGTCCGGGCTAATATAGCCACGCCTATTGTACAATAAGTAACCAATGAGATTACAACAATAACGTCCAATGAGGTTTTTTCTTTCCAAAGCATTACATTAAGTCCTGATTGGACTATAGTTCAAAGGCAACCAATAGGAGTTCAGGGATTACAATCCTTGCCTTGGCTCAAGCTTAACATTGCATTCCAATGGGAACATAACAATTTTGGTTAACAGACGATGCTTAACAGGAAATGCCCAGCTGTGGTGAAACCTGACAAGCAACTCTTCCTGTTACATGAAGCCATTTTGGACAGTTAGGCTGTTTTCGTTGCCCTGCATGACAGAAAATGCCTCCATGAGGAACAAGGTGACAGGAGACATTTTCTGACCCTCCACTGATTTTCGATCCACTTTCAATGCACTTTGCAGCTGGATTTTACTGTGACTGATTTCCCACAAGCTGCTGCTCTGCGCTCGCTCCTCCCTTTGCCCCAATTGTGTGTGTCAATTTCACATGATGTGCTGTGCAGTTGCATTTTACCCCGCAGCTTCGCCCGATTTCCCCTGCGTCTAATCAATCCTGTTTTTTGAGGACTGAGTAGACGTGGGGGAAATCAGGCTAAGCTGTGGGGCAAAATGTAGCTGCGCAGCACATAGTGTGAAATTGACACATATGATTGGGGCAAAGGGAGGAGCGAGTGCAGAGCAGCGGCTTGTGGGAAATTGGTCTGTGTGAAATGGGAAAAATCCACTTACAAAGCCTTACTAAAGTGCATTGAAAGTGGATTGAAAGTGCATTATTCAGCATGTGAGATAGGCCCTTTCTGCATCTGTATTTTGCCACAGTTTCTGAGCGCATTCTATTCTTCCATTCTGCATTCCCTCCCGCTTTCACTTCCAGTTTGTGTCGGGGCTTTCTCTTATTTCTGCATTTGTTTTACAGGAATCTGCATTCAGACCACTTCCAGCACACTGTTGCCCCACAGCTACCAAAACTCCTTTTGCTGCGTCCCTTTGTTCTCATCTGCTTTCGCATCGCGAATCCTTTCTAAAGTAAAAGTGTTTCTGCGGGAATTTAAGTGCTGCCCACTGCCCTCCCCTGTTTCTGCCTCTCTCTCTTTAGGTTGATGTTCCCTCACCGTTCTGTTTTCCTTCCCTCCTTCTCCAAAGTCAAAAGAGGACGTGTCCTCCCACTCAGGCAAACTTTGAAAAAGCCAGAGAGAGCATAAGAAGGAATCAGTAAATATAAAGGACTAGGGGATTCCCTGCTCCCTAATCCAGGCATGTGTGGGCCTGGATTTCCCCCTCCCTTCCCTTTCTTTTAGCAGAATCACGGAAGGAGGGAGGGAGGGGGTTGGGTCTGCAGTTAAATGTTTTGAAAGATATTTGCCTTTCTCTTCATCTTAGATGAAGCAGCCAGTTAGCTCAAAAAATGCAGGTTTTGCTTGTAGATGCAGAATGCATACAGAATACACAAATAAATAAACCTGAGGGGGAAAAACAGTGCAGAGGGAATGTGTGCGACTGCCAAATCAGCCCTTAAGGCTTGACTCCTTGGATTTTCCGGAGCAAACTCTCAGTACAGAAAAGGCCAATGCCCTCTGTTGTGTTAATTTTTGGATCCACCCAAAAGGCCATATCTCGGCTGTTAAATATACAGGACGGTGTATGTTTTTGTGCAGGGGGGGGAGATGGAAAGAACTGTGCGTCTTCTCTTTTCAGGGCCTGAAGATCACATGCTGGAGACCAAGAATGTTGTCTTCATTCTTTGCTTATGATCGCCCTAAGGTATTTGGCCGCCTATCGCTGGAAACAGGATAGTAAATGAAGTGGGCCGAGCTGGACAATTCTGAGGTCTTATGCCATTGTGGGAAGTGCCGTCAAGTCACGGCCAACTTATGGTGACCCCATAGGTGTTGTGTCCTGAGCTTGATTTCATCCCCATTGACAGGCTGGTATCTAGAATGGCAATACCTGATTGGGTACTCTGCGTGTCAGGCCAATCAGGATACAAGGATTGTACTGGAGGGAAGCAAACTGATTGGACCTTATCTAAGCAATGCGATTGGTTATTACCACTGATGTGGGCGTGGCAAGGCTAGCCCGCACTGTTTAAATAAGAGCCTGTTGCTCAATGTTGTGTTGTCTGTTCTGATCTGTTCTGAGCTGTTGAATCACCACCATTAAAGCCGAATCACTTGTTGGAACGCTGCTTTTAAGTGTCATACTTATCACCAAGGCAAGAGAGGAACAGAGGTGGTTTGCCACTGCCTGCCTCTGCGTAGTGACCCTGGACTTCCTTGGAGGTTTCCCATCCAAATAGCTTCTGAGATCTCACAAGATCTGCTTAGCCTGGGCCTTCCATGTCAGGGCTGTCCCATTTTATATATACATAAACATCCCTAGCAAGTGGCTGAACTGTGTTCTTCCAACGCCAATACACTAATACACCACACCTGATTGCTTAACGTGAACTCCTTTCTCTAGCTTCAGTAAGGAAACAGGCTTTCTTTAGAAAAGAAAGGATAGACACAACACTTCCACCATACTTCGCAACATGGGTACATAAACATCGTCTCTGAACACAGAAACAAAACAGAGAAATGTGTTTTCCCCATTTTCTGTTGGTCACAAACATTGGCTATCCTGGTGCCGAAAACAGCCCTTATTGGCCTAGAAGCCGTTTGGCGTGAGTCTCTGAAGCTGCTCAAATACACGGTTATGCTTATGAAAATGCCAGTGGCGCAGAACAGTGATTGCAAATTGCCGGGGGATATTAGTGAAAACCACTGGGATGGGAACCCAAAAGCAGTTAGCGGGGCGGAGAGTTGAAAGGGAAGCGAAAATCAGTGTGCCTGCAAAAGCTGGTCCCCTCCCAAACATGAAATCCATGTTTACCTTCAGACTCTCTAATGAGTAACAGCCACCCTGTCGAAAGAGCTTATTGGAGACGCACCCAATTTGGAATTGTCTTCCTACCATCTCTCTCTCTCTTTTTGGACAGGGCAGCTGTGATTTGCTGTTTTCAAAAACAACAGCTGTGTAATACTTTTTGTTAACATCGACCACGATGACCCACCATGGTGTGAAAGCCCTTGAGGCCACTGGGATTCATAATCAGGTTGGATGTTGGTCGAAAACAAACAAAAGTGTGTGTGTGTGTGTGTGTGGGAAGGGTCTTGGGATTTAAAGGCCATTTTGAGTCTTGGGAAGGATGCTCTCTTGCCATTATCCCTTTGATATGTAGAACGGAGATCTCAGGGAACAACTTCCTTCAGTTCATTCTCTCCCCGGAACTTCTCTCCTCTTCTTCCTGCATGCACCAAGAGGGAGGACACGCTATCCCCATCTTGGCACTATGACTCAGATGGCCTCTCACCGTCTGAGTCCATCCCTAGTTAGTTAGACTAGAATACTATCCTATCTCTCATCTTTCCTTATCCAGATTGTAGTTCTATAATAAAGAGACTAGTATTAGTCTGTTAAACTAAAAACATGGCTTTGTATACTTTTGTGGCACTCTAAGCTTTGTTACCTTAGTTGGATGCGCTCCTAGAAGGTTTATGCACTCTGCTAACTAGTCAGTGTTAATGTGCCCTCTAAGTTGTGGAGTCCTGTGAGCAAAAATTCTGCTTTGTGAGCCACTGGCATTACAGTTGTGAGCGAGCGATTTGGCGACTGCATAACTTAGTTTGCTCTGGAGCCATCCCTCCTGAGCAAAGACAAAAATGTGTGAGCCAGAGGCTAAAAAACTGTGAGCTAGCTCACACTAACTCAGCTTAGAGGGAACACTGGTCAGTGTGCGTAAAGATTCTAGGAGCGCATCCAACCAAGGTAACAAAACTTAGTGGAGCTGTGGTGGCTCAAGTGGTTAAGACGCTGAACTGCAGCCTGTGGAAGGTTCAGCAGTTTGAGACCCGAGAGTGCCGCATGACGGAGTGAGCTCCCGTCTCTAGTTCCAGCTCCTGCCAACCTAGCAGTTTGAAAGCAAGAAATTGCAAGTAGATAAATAGGTACCACTTTGGTGGGAAGGTAACAGCGTTCCGTGCGCCTTGGTGTTTAGTCATGCCGGCCACATGACCACAGAAACACGGTGGACAGCGCTGGCTCTTCGGCATTGAAACGGGAGATGAGCACTGCAACCCTAGAGTCGGATTCGACTGACTTTCAAGCAAGGGAACCTTTAACTAGACACTGGTTACTGGACTAACTAAATCAGCTGACCCCAACAATAATGCCATAGTCCACCTTTCAAAGTAACCATTTTCTCCCGCGGAACTGATCTCTTTTACCAGGTGACCCTGGAGCCTAGAAAACAGTCAGTAACAACCATGATATATTTACAAGGGAATATCATGGTTGTTATTGACTATTTCCTATTCACTTATCCCATGATCTCTCTGTGGTTATCCTCACCCCCTGGAGACTGGCAACCCCAGAAACATCCAGGTTCATAAAAAGCTCTGGAGGACTTGAAACCTTCCACACTGTGTTATGTTATCTTAGTTGGTCTTAAGAAAAGATAGGAGGTGGGTTTTGGCTTTACTGCATTTATTTAAATGTTCTGTCTCTTGCTATCTCCTTGGACTCAAGGTGGAGAGCCCTTTGGCACATTAGCCCCAGATAACACAACTGATACAGGAGTTACCGTAACGAGGTACAGTCTTTTAGAACGATGAAGTGAAATGCTCTTGAAGCAACAGTTTTTAAAATACTGTGTTTTAAAATACTCTTTACTCTCTCAAAACATGTTCTAATAGTCAGTGGCATACCTAGCCTATTTGGCGCTCGGCGTGGATAATTTTTTAACACCTCCCTCTGTTTATTTGCCATCAGGTCACAGCTGAGTTATGGTGACCCCATAGGGTTTTCAAGGCAAGAGGTGGTTTGCCATTGCCTGCCTTCACATCAACCCTGCTTAACTTCTGAGGTCTGACTGGGGGAGGGGGCACAGAAAAAATTAGGTGAAAGAGGACAGAAATGAATGAGAAATGTGTAGGAAAAAATAGAGAAATTAAGAGAGGGAAAGGTTGTATCATCTTGCTGCAACACCCTAACTACTGCTTTGCAAGATCTGGCTGAACTGGGTGCAAGGAAAGGGAGAGAGAAAGGCTCGACAAGTTGAACTGGAACATATGGAACCCTAAATGTGTTTCTGAATAGTCATCTATTTCCAGCCATTAAACAGTGGAATACTGTCCAACCGTTGCAATTCCTGATCAGGGTCTTTTTGAAAGAAAATAAAATCCCAGAAAGACACAGAGAAATCCGATTTAAAAACCCCTTTGCAGAACAAGCCAAAATTGATTTCCTTTTAATTCCCCTTTCCCCAGCACATCTCTTTCCTGTGCCTCCTTCCTTTCTTTTAACATGTGTGTGGGTAATAAAATCTCAAAGTAAAAAGCAGAGCAGGGTGCTAATAGTTTTGTAACACTTATGTAAGACCATCATTTATTAATTAACATTCCTATATTCTGTAGAAAACTTCAGATTCTTCTGTGTTCTGCAGCAGGTGAAAGAAACTGGTCTAGACTTATCAAAATACACACCAGATCATAAACCTAGCTAATATGTGAAAGAGCAGCAAAGCTTGTTTCAGTCTGTGCAGATCCTCATGTCTCTCAAGCCCATGCACCTATGCAGTGAAAAGGAAGGAGCAGCAATAGAAACGAGGGATGGGGGGAAACAGGGCATGTGGATGCCGGCCCCCCGCTTCCAGGACAGCTTGATAGTCAGGGATCCCACCAGCGCAAGGCTCATGACAGCTGCCCCAGTTGCCCCATGGCTTCTGTAAAGGGGCTAGAGACTTACACTGATTTAGGGAAAAAATGGAATCTGGGAATTCAGAGAACCTGATGTTCAACTGATGATTTAAAAAACCTGAAAAAGCCCTGATTGTGTGTGTGTGGGAGGCACTGCTGGGGGGCCGAGGCAGAGAACCTATGGAAGTGCTGTGTGAAATGCTGTCAAGTTGCAGCCAATTTATGGTGACTCCATAGGGTCTTCAAGGCAAGAGACTATCAGAGATGGTTTGCCATTGTGTGCCTCTACAGAGCGACCCTGGAATTCTGTTGCCAGAGGCACTGCCTTTACTCTCAGGTAGCCCCCAATAGCAGGAGCACCCCACTACTGACCTGAACCAAAATCCCCAAAAGTCAAGCAGTTTCAGCATGAGCCACAGAGTCAGCCTGCAAGCACTCTGCAAAAAGTGATTTCATATTCAGGTGGGAACAAGGCAACCCTCAGAGAAAACCTCCAGTCTTCTCCCCCACCCAGGAAGATGTGCATATGAAACAGTGGCAGTTCCACCAGGTAAAAGTCTGCATTTCTAGAGGCTGTTCAGAGGCCACCTGGCGAATAGCCCTCTCGTCTCCAGTACATCATTGGGCCTTTTGTGTGGTCTCATTTCTGTGTGTGAATTCTTTGTTCTTCCTTGCTCCATCCCTCAGGATACCGAGATAAACCAATCAAACATTCAAATTATTAACGATCCTTCCTGATGCTAATCAGGGGCCCATCTCCCATCTTTTGTCTATATCTGGGAACCATCAATGGACATAAAATCCATTCAGCTAGCCCCAGTACAGTCATCCAGCACCTGGCTTCTATTGTTAAAGCCAGTCTCTGCCCCACTGAGAGCTCATTGGTCACATCTAGGCCTTGCCCATCCTGATGCCACACACCCCTGGGACTCATCACTGGCCCAGGTAATCTATTGTTCTCACCTGAAACCAGCACCCAAGGCCTTCCATTGGTTTGCATTATTTTCCAATGTCTATATCCATCCAGGCACATGGCCTCAGACCGTGTGCCTCTGCCCTGATGCCAACTGGCAATCCACCCCTAAACCTCTGGGTTTAGGTCATGATCCCATCTTCATGGACCTCTGCACATCTGGACAGGTAGTATCACCCCATAACTGACCCCTCTATTTGCTGTTGATCACCTCTGCTTTCTTAGTTCTGTATTGTGTGTGTGAATGCTTGATTTTGTGTTTCTATGTTTAAGAATCCTTCAGTAAAGAAATCACTGCTTTAGTAATCTCGCCTCTGCATCTATTTCTGGGACTAGGAAATCAAACTCCCATATACATAGGTTCTGATCCTATATTTAATGCCTCTTGCCATTTAATGCTCCTAATTCCCCATGTTTATTAATAAATTAAAGTGGTTTGGCTAACAATTCCTTGGTGATCTCCCATCCAATTACTAACCGGGGCTGACCCTGCTGCACTTCTGAGATCCGACGAGATCAGTCTAGCCTGGGACAACCAGGTCAGGCATCTGTATGCGTATGCCGGCACTTATTTGCATAAACAATTATCTGGGAGTAAACTTTAATACATAAAGTACTTAAAGACAACTCTAGTGAAAACTAAGAGGCTTCGGGGTATGTTTGCGTGTTACATTTTTCTACACTATGATAATGTCCCCAGATGTTCTATTGAACTGGGCCTTACACCAGGAATCTTATTCCTTTTTCCTTTTCTTTTTTTGCTGGATAGTTAGGTGTGAGATTTAATGTCCCTGTCCCAGAAGTAAATGCTGCTATCCGATTCATTCCCAAGAGACTGGTGCGAGACAGTCTGGGCTGTATCCTGAAGAGGTTTGATGCTTCTGGCCAGACCTCTCTCAGATGAATTTAACCGGCTTTAGGGCTTGTTTTGCTTCCGCGTGCTTTGACGGAATTACTTCTATTGCTGTTGGAAAGGCATGCACACGCATACTGGGGCAAAGTTGCTGAGATTATTTGCTTAGTTTGATGGTGATCTATATAACTGGCTTGCCTGCAAGTTCTCATTCTTGTTTCATTTCAGCTATCGCTCACCTCAAATAAAACCTCCTGATCTTTTGGTGCCTGAAAAAATAAGACTGTTAATACAAGGAAGCCGGTACAGTATCTCTATTCCCACCCTGGCTTCACTTTGTCTGGGGCTGGGGACCCCTAACACCACTGTGGCACTTACCAAGCCCAGCAGATGAGAGGAGCAGTCACCTGCCACTCAGTGGGTCCAGTGGCATGGTTCCCCCACTGCACACCAAAGAGAAGCTGGCAGGTCCTGGAATGGCAGCAGGGCTCAGAAGGCTAGCAGGGCCAGTAAAGGCACATGGCTCCTTTAAGGAACCACACCTAGCAGCTGGGCCTCTTGCCAGCTGAGCAAGATGTCCTGCTCTACTCCATGCCCACTGGTTGTAAGAACATAAGTGAAGCCATGTTGGATCAGGCCAGTGGCCCATCCAGTCCAACACTCTGTGACACACAGTGGCTGAAACCCAGGTGGCATCAGGAGGTCCACCAGCAGGGCTAGAACTCCAGAAGCCCTCTCACTGTCACCCCCCAAGCACCAAGAACACAGAGCACCACTCCACCAGACATAAGAACATAAGAGAGGCCATGTTGGATCAGGCCAATGGCCCAACCAATCCAACACTCTGTGTCACACAGTGGCCGAAACCCAGGTGGCATCAGGAGGTCCACTGGCAGGGATAGAATTCCAGAAGCACTCTCACTGTCACCCCCCAAGCACCAAGAATACAGAGCATCACTGCATCAGAAATAAGAACATAAGAGAGGCCATGTTGGATCAGGCCAATGGCCCATCCAGTCCAACATTCTGTGTCACACAATGGCCCAAACCTACTTGCCCTCAGGAGGTCCATCAGCAGGGCCAGAACTCCAGAAGCCCTCCTACTCTCACCCCCCAAAGCACCAAGAATACAGAGCATCACTGTGTCAGACATAAGAACATAAGAGAAGGCATGTTGAATCGAGCCAATAGCCCATCCAGTCCAACACTCTGTGCCACATGGTGGCCAAACCCAGGGACCATCAGGAGGACCATGAACAGGGCCAGAGCTCCAGAAGCCCTCCCACTGTTGCCCCCCCAGCACCAAGAAGACAGAGCATCTCTGCCCCAGACATAGTGTTCCATCTATACCTTGTGGCTAATAGCCACTGATGGACCTCTGCTCCATAAGTTTATCCAATCCCCTCTTGAAGCTATGCTTGCACCTGTCACCATTTCCTGCAGCAGTGAATTCCATGTGTTAATTATTCTGTGGAGTTTGGTTGTTTTTGACCTTTAAAACCCTACAGTGTTGGAGACTGGGATTTCTGAAGGACCATCTTCTGCCATATGTTCCTGCCCAGGAGTTATATCCACAGGGAGAGGCCCTCCTGACTGTCCCCCACCCACCAATCAAAGATGCTTGTCTGGTGAGCCTATTTGATTCATCCCTGTGAGGGAACAAGCCATACTTCCATCTCAAATCCTGCCAGCATACTCACTCCTAGGGGATTTCCCTGGGACTTCCTGGATGGGTGGGGCTCCAGTAACTCTTTAGTAGGGAGAGTCAGCTAAAGGAGGATATGCCAGGGCCTTCTATCACGGCTCAGATGGGGTGTCACCTGACACTGCCACCACCTGGTTTTAGGATCCCTTGAAAAGGCCCAGAGCTCCTTCCCAAGACCCTTGAGAAGGCCCAGACCGCCTTTGTTTGGCCTAAATAAGCATGAGGACCAGGCAGAGTAAACAACAAAGAAAAAGTTTATTTTTACAGGAGGTCAGCCCAATATGGGAAACAAACAAGGTCAAGAACAATATCAGTAAGGGGATGAAAAGAAAAGAAACCAAATGCCCTAACGCATCTAAACTTACTGTCCCTAGCTCACTGTCTCAAGTGGGCCGCGGTCTGCGCACCCTTCCTCTCAGGATGAGGGTCTCTTCTCTGCAGCAGCTTTCCTTCTGGCCCTGCTCTCTTGGAAGAAAGAACAGCTCTTTTTCTGTACCAGCTCTTCTATTATAAGTCCCCTTTCTTCGTGATTGGCTAAAATTGGCACTAAAACCTCTAAGGGACTTCTGGGAGTTGTAGGCGAGGCCTCCTCCTACTGCTACTCAGGTTCTCTGGGCCTACTAGGCCTCTAGTTGCACAGTCCAGATCATGACACCCTCTCTGCAAAGTGTTGTGGGAAATGGTCCTACACGTGTACATGCATGTGTGTGACCGACCCAGCCTCAGTTTGTTCTGCGTAGGTGATGCCCTGTACCAAAGGCAGAATGAATGGGTGAAACCTTTAAAGGCTAGTTAAAGACCATTACAAAGTTTTAAAGAAAAACAAAACTTACTTTATCAAACCTATCAAGTATCAGCACTCTCCAGGCAAGACGCCAGCTAGATGCTTTGCTGGAATTTTAAACAATAGAAGTCTTATTTCCTAAAGAGATAATAAGCAAGCAAATAAACTGGCAAAGATTTCTCCTACAAAGCATGCACACAGGAGCTCCTGGACTGACCAGTAGTCTTCAGGAGGGAAAAAGAGTCTCACTGAATCCCAAAAGTCAGTGCTGAACTGCCCAAAAGGACTCCAATTTATACAGAATTTGTTAAGTACGAGGCTTAACAAAGTAATGATTTCAAAACAAGTGATTTCAGCTTTATTAACAGCAAACCAGACAATCAGACAACACACACAAACTAGTGGAGCACAGCTCCCTTTTTAAATAATCTGGGCTGTCAAAGCCACGCCCATAATTTAGTTAACATCCAATCATAACATTGAGATAAATACCAATGAGGTCTGTTCCCTCCAACAAGTATATACAGTCCAGGATTGGTTATTTACAGAGTTTCACAGAAACTGACCAATGGGAATGTCGACTCTTACAATCTCTTTTGCTGACTCAAGCTTAACATGTAATAAGATAGGATTGATTCAAGCTTCCGACATAACAGAATTGATCAAAGATCTTTTCACAGGCTGTTACAAATGTTAATGACCAAGTGCTTTTGAAAACCATGGGACCATCTCACGAGGAGATGTCCTTACATTCCAGGATTTATATTTTATTTACAAAATAAAACAAGATAGCACTTCCAATTCTAAATGACAACCATGAAATCAGAATGTTCTTCTTGTGTTCACAGTGTGAGATATGACACATGATGCTGTCTGCTGAAGCCGAAGTGGGGGTGTAAAAACTATGGGAAAAGAATGTGGGTTCTCTTCTGTATACAGAAAAAAAATGCCTTATAAAGCAAAGAGACAGGCATTGCATTTTGGGAGTATTGCCCTGTGTGCTGAAGGCTGCTTGCTAACTAAAAGGACTGAAACAACTATATGATTTCTGTATATAAACGGTTCAATTCTCTGATCCAAACCTTTTACTATTAAAATTCTCTTACAACACAAGGCTGGGGAGAAGCCCAACGTGGAAGAAGAAAGGATACAGGGGACAGAAGCCACAAAGACCTACAAAGGATGCTGTAGGATGCCAAAGTACAAGAGTCCAACCTGTCAGGCCCAGCTTCTGACACACCGTTCAGATTTCTGATATGGGAACTGCCTCTCAGTAATCAATAATGCCTGTTAGTTTCCAGTGTATTGTAAATGCAAAACTGAACAAAGAAGCGGCTCATCTTTAAATAGATCATGCATCCGGCAGTTTTCACATGCAGTTTATGAACATTTTAAAAAGAATATTGTTCTGGGCTTCCAGCTCCAACGAGGTGGCCTGCCAGACAAGTCCAGGCCTGCCTCCTTATGCTGGCTACTGCACCAGCAGCAGTTAAGCCTGAGTGGAAGATTGCACATGCCCAGACATAACAGTATTGACTGAGGCATGGGTGTCAAGACGGCCCTGTTTCATTGAGTGCCATGACGTCTCACTTACTGACCAGCCACAATCTCATTGCCTGCTGAGATTATGGAGCGAGACTCAGGATATTCCAATAAGTTTTTGCATCAAAAGTTGATGTTACTTTGGGCTGCTGACTGCATGGCCAGGTTGCTCTTATGACAGAGGTTTCAAACTGGCCAAAGGCCACCCATTACTTCCCTGGATCTTACTCGTAACATGCACCTGCTCTCCCCACTTCTTTGGTTCCATCCCATAGATTAGGGGCTTCCAACTTTTTAAATTTTTTTTTATTGGTTGTTCACTAACCCTACGAACTACATACTACAAACTAACATAAAAAAAACAGAGTAGACAAGGATCTTAAAAGGTCTACAGTTAAATTTAGGAATTCCCTATAAGTATGATTACAAGATAGTTATAATAAAATAGCTGTAGCTCGAAATACAATTTAAAGTAACACATTAGTGCATTATCAAGTAAAGAAGACAAAGAAGATTTTCAAGTCTTCACTTTGGTTTCTTATTCTGCTTACGTTTCTTCTTCTTCTCAAAGGGGATTTTGACTTCAAATGATCTAGGAGCTGCCGCCCCTAGTTCAGATTCAGAGTTTAAAAAGTCGCCAAGAGATACTGATGTAGATGAGGAACTGCGGCCGCTTGCCCCATTTTGTTCGCTTGTGTCCGTAGCACTTTTGTCCTTTGTTTCTCCTTTTGGTTTCGCTGGGGTTTGTTGCTGTTTCTCCTTTTGGTTTCGCTGGGGTTTGGCTTTAGCCAAAGAGTCTATCTTTCCTTTTTTTCCCCTTGTAGTTGGAAGTCAGTCCTTCAGACATAAGCCATCGATATGGAGTTGAATTTTCTTGCAATAGTGTGGTATCAGGTTTATATTGTTTTCTCTTTTTCCAAATTTCAAATGGAAGGTCTTTCAAGGTCTTTATTTCTTCTCCTTGGATTTTTAAAGTTGTCCCATTAGTTGCTTTCAAAATCAAATCTCTTGTTGATCTTAAAAATTTCACAAATTTTTTTCCTGGAAGACTATTTTTCTTAATAAATTCAGGATAGACCCTATATATCATATCTATATCCAAGTGTAATATTTCCTGTTCACAGTTTATTAAAGAAGCCAGTGCTTTGCTTAAGATCTGTCTGAGATTTTCATCTTTTAATTCTGGGACCCCTTGAAATCTAAGGATGCAAGAAGATCTTTCCACTTGAAGTTGTAGCAGTTGTTATTTTGCCGAAGTTCTTTCTTTTTCCGCTGATTCCACTTTTTGATTCAAAGTTTTTGTATTATGTTCAACTTTTTGAAGTTTTTTAGCTGTCTTGTCCGATGTGGACTTGACTTCCTTAATCTCTTTTTGGAGTGTTTCAAAATTTTGGTTGAGGTTCGTCATCTGGTCCAGCAGTGCTTTGGAAATCATGTTTGCAGTGTCTATGGTCATTTCTGGTCTATGACTCAGTGATGATGAACTGGAGTAGTTCCTGTAGTAAGTTTCGTTTTAGTCGCCATTTTTCCTGCACGCTGAGACATTGTTTACGTTAAAGGTAAAAGTTCTTTGAACATCTGAAATCTTTCTCTGAGGTGCTAAAAACTATTCTGAGCTCTAGTGAGTTCAGAAAAATATATACCTTAAAGTCTGTTTCCGCCTTAATCTTTTGTTCAGTTGTTTAGTCTAGGTAAGGGCTACTCCTTCCCCTCTGGAAGGGTTTCCCCCCCTTCTTCTTCAGATTTAAGGCTTTGTTAATTCCGCTCCCACAATGCTTCTTATAGGTATTTTGGTACTCACTTTAATATCGATTAACCGCTGCGTATTAGGGCAACTTCTTATTCCGCTTCATTTAGATTCTTTGCTCACTCTGGACTCTGTGCGCCTCTGGATGCCATTGCTGGCCCTGGTGTGGCAGAACCTTTGGGGACAAAAGGGAGCCTCAATCCTTCAGCTGCAGCTTTGGGAGCAGCTCTCTTCGTGTCTCAGGCTAGAATCCCCTACAGGAACTCTAGGGGAGGCTGCCCAGCCATTCTCCCTTCTTGCTGCCCGGTACGGAACGCACCCATCGGAGCTTGATGGGATGCGACTGTTCAGTGAGTCACCGAAACCAAAACCCTGGGGGTTCCCAACTTTTGTGAGCCAGCGGGCACTTTCAGAATTTTGACACAGGGTGCTGGGCACAATGGCAAAGTGAGGGAGTGAGGTCTTGCACAACTCTAACAGTAACTCTGTAGCTATCTTGATCTGGGTTGTGCAAGTAAAGGCCTAACAGGCCCAGGGAGCCTGAGTTGCTGTGGGAGGAGGCCCTGAGAGGTTTTGGCGCCAATTTTAGCCAATCACAGGCGAAGGGGACTTATAATAAAAGAGCTGGTACAGAAGAAGAGCTGTTCTTTCTTCCAAGAGAGCAGGGCCAGAGGGAAGGCTGCTGCTGGGAGAGGCTCTCACCCTGAGAGGAAGGGTGAGTAGACCCAGGCCCGACTGAGACAGTGAACTAGGGACTGTGAGTCTGGTCGCATTAGGGCATTTGGTTTCTTTTCTCTTTACCCACTTATTGCTAATATTCTTGCACCTTGTTTGTTTCCCATATTGGGCTGACCTCCTGTAAAAATAAATCTTTTATTTGTTGTTCACTCTGCCTGGTCCTCACGCCTATTATCCGGCCAAATAAGGGAGGTCCGAAGGTCTTGGGAGGTGCTCTGGGCCTTCTCAAGTGATCCTAAAACCAGAGTGGTAGCAGCGTCAGGTGACATCCCACCTGAGCCATGACAGTAGCATTTCAGGCAGAAGTTCTGTTTAACATGATTCCTTCTGAAGCTAACATATTGTTTTGATTATGTACGCACAGCTTACCTTCAGTCATGCAGTGAAGCTCCTTGTGCTGTGCTGGCAGCTGTGGCTGAAGCAAGGTTTTTAAAAATCTGCACAGCCAATGAAATCTTCACTGGCCAGTGAGAAGCCTTGCTGGGCAAAAGCCCCATTTGGCTCTGCCCACTTTCTAAAAACACTTGGCAGGCACCAGGAGAGGCGTCAGCCTTGTCGTAGATATAACTGGTGGAAGGGTTGTGGGGCATCACGGGAGAATTTTTTTGTGTGTGTATGTAAGACTCAGTGGTGGCTCAGAGGTCAAGTTGCTGAGCTGCAGACCGGAAGGTCGGTAGTTTGGCAGTTCGAGACCCAAGTGCTGCGTGACCGAGTGAGCGTCCGTCTCTGGCCCCAGCTCCTGCCAACCTAGCAGTTCAAAAACAAGAAATTGCAAGTAGATAAATAGGTTCCGCTTCAGTGGGATGCTGGCCACATGACCATGGAAAACGTCTTTGGACAACAGTGCTGGCTCTTCAGCTTGGAAACGGAGATGAGCACCACCCTCTAAAGTCGGATTCAACTGGCTTTCGAGGAAGGGAAACCTTTACCTTTATCTAAGACTCAGGCACTTGATGGCTTCATGTACTGACTGGAAGTTCTTACCCTAAGTGATGAAGAGTAGAAGAGATTGGATTTATACCCTGCCCTTCACTACTCGAAGGAGTCTCAGGGCAGCTGACGATCCCTTCCTCTCCCCCTCCCCACAACAGACACCCCGTGAGCAATGTTCCCTCTAACCTGTGGAGTCTTGTGAGCAAAAATTCTACTTTCTGAGCTACTGGCATTAAAGCTGTGAGCGAGCGATTGGGCTAGAGCATAAATGAGTTTGCTCATTCCTGAGCTAAGGCAAACTGTGAGCTGACTCACACTAACTCAGCTTAGAGGGAACATGCCTGTTAGCCTTCATTCACAGATTCCACCCCTACTGGGCTAAACCAATTACTTCATAAGACAGATCAAGATGGGTAGCCGAGTTAGTCTGTCCTGTAGCAGTAGAAAGGAGCAAGTGCCCAGTAGCACCTTAAAGCAGGGGTGTCGAACTCATTTGTTACGAGAGCCGGATCTGACATAAATGAGACCTTGCTGGGCCGGGCCACGTGTGTCATAAAAGGTAATGCCAGGTAGCGGAGATAGAAACTTTTATAAAGGACAAAAACACAAAGGGCTTTTTTAAACTTAAAATAAAAACATGCTTAAAGCATTAGCGCTCTTGCAATATTTTGTTTATTTAACAGGGTCTGATAACTGACGCCTCTTGCTCTGAATTATTGCACCAAAATGTCTTTGCTGTTGCAATCTTGAGTATGCTGTTCAGGTGTGTATCTGCAAACCTATGATGACGCAGCAGCAGCAGAACTGGAAGAAGAAGCAGAAGACAGCCAGTTCCACTGCGGGCCTGATAGAAGCCCTCCGGGGGCCTGATCCAGCCTCCGGGCCGCATGTTTGACAACCATGTCTTAAAGACTAACAACATTTGTGGCTGGAGATGAGCTTTCATGAAGATGTGAGCAGAAGCTCTTGTTGTTGTTCAGTTGCACAGTCAAGTCCGACTCTTCACGACCCCATGGACCAGATCACGCCAGGCCCTCCTGTCTTCTGCTGTCCTCTGAAGTTTGCTCAATTTCATGTTCGTTGCATCGATGACACTGTCTAACCATCTCATCCTTTGCTGTCCCCTTCTTCTTTGACCTTCAATCTTTCCCAGCATCAGGGTCTTCTCCAGTGAGTGCTCCCTTCTCATTTGGTGGCCAAAGTATTTGAGCTTCAACTTCAGGATCTGGCCTTCCAGGGAACAGTCAGGGTTGATTTCTTTTAGGATTGAATGATTTGATCTCCTTGCAGTCCAAGGGACTCTCAGGAGTCTTCTCCAGCACCATAGTTCAAAAGAATCTATTCTTTGGCGCTCGGCCTTCTTTATAGTCCAACTCTCGCAGCCATATATTACTACGGGGAATACCATTGCTTTGACTATGCGGACTTTTGTTGGCAGGGCGATGTCTCTGCTTTTTATCATGCTGTTTAGGCTTGCCATTGCTTTCCTCCCAAGGAGCAGCCGTCTTTTAATTTCATACCCTTAATTTCAAGCTCTTACCCTGCCACAAATGTTGTTAGTCTGTATGGTGCTACTGGACTCTTGTTCTATTCTAGTTCACGAGAGTTATACAAGCGAAGTGTGTGCTCTACCATTGGCCTATGGGACCTCTTCCTAAACAAACCGCTTGTTAAGAATGAAGTTTTATATATTTACTGATGTTCGAATTGGAAACACATTAGCCACTGTCTTGTCTTAGAAGTATACATTCAGAACTGGCAGAGGAGCAGCACAGAAAAAAACATTGAAAACAGCCTCATTCAACTGATTCCAGAAAATACCCATAACCAGATGCTTAATGTCCTGAAATTCATAAAGTTATAAATACTTGGAGCTCATCCTAAAATGGGATGACTTGGTAAATTTAGGAAGGATTACAAACTGGTAATGTGTGCGGTCGGGTGCCTAATCCTGTGATGCTCCCCAAATGGTACAAAAAGTAATGTTCTGACTGTCAGTTTGTCCCACATACTGAGAGGATTCTTTTGCAGAGGGCCAAACTATGCATTACACACAGCTGTGTTTCTTTCTCTGATGTTGATTAATTTCACACATATTGGATAGTGCATTTTCAGTGTGCTTTAGAAGAAGAAGAAGAAGAGATTGGATTTATACCCTGCCCTTCACTGCCCAAAGGCGTCTCAGAGCGGCTTACAAACTCCTTTCCCCTTCCCCTCCCCACAACAGACACCCTGTGAGGTAGGTGGGGCTGAGAGAACTTCTGACAGAAACTGTCCTTGAGAGAACAGCTGTGCCAGAGCTTGTGACTGACCCAAGGTCACATCAGCAGGTGCAAGTGGAGGAGTGGGGAATCAAACCCGGTTCTCCCAGATAAGAGTCCGTGCACTTAACCACTACACCAAACTGGCTCTTTCTGTGTGAAACAGGAAAATCCACTTGCAAGCCACTGCTAAAGTACATTGAAAGTGCATTATCCAACTTGTGTGAAATTAGCTAGCTTTGTCTCCGATGCTGCATATTTCAGTGGAGATGGGATGGGGTAGCTTAATCCTATCACTTACGGCCATTTTCTCACTCAAATCTGCCCCATCTCCCCTGCTCCTTTGCACCAGGTGGTGGAAAATTTGGGATGGATTCTAGCGCCATTTCTGCTGATGAAGCCCCCAAGGGGCACTGGGTACAGGTGACAGGTGGCTGCAGTGCAGAGGGGAACTGAGCAAGGTGCAGTGGTGAAGTGGGTAAGATCCATCCATGATATAAGGCTGCCAGCTCTGGGTTGGGAAATCCCTAAAGATTTTGGGGGTGGAGCCTGGGGAGGGCGAGGTTTGGAAGGGGCGGGACGTCAGCATGGTACAATGCCACGGAGTCCACCCTCCAAAGCAGCCATTTTCTCCAGGGGAACTGCAGTCTGGAGATCCAGTATAACAGCAGATCTCCAGGTGCCTCCTGGAGGTTAGCAGACCTCATCCACATGAAGATGGTCCACCCCAGGCACTTGATAGAGCCTGATGGTTTCTTGCCAGCACTTGGGGATTTTCCCAACTCAGTCGCTGACAATTCTGTCGCGGCCTTGACCACTCTCTGGGACAGGGAGATGGACCAGGCTATTGACATAATCACCCCTAAGCTCTCTTTCCCCCCCCAGACACAGCCAAGCAGTCTGCCTGGTTCACCAGAGAGCTGATGGCGATGAAATGAGGATGACAGCTGGAGCGCCATTGGTGAAAAAGTGGGAGTGAGACTGGCCGAACCCGGCACAGAGCCCAGATTAGAACGGGGGGTTCCATTGTTCTGAGTGTTGTAATAACTTGCAACTCAGCAGTTTCCCTTTCTAGTTTGTTCCTGAAGTTCCTTTGCAATAAAACAGCTCCTTTGAAGGCCCCCCATGGAGTACCCTGGAAGGATGAAGTGTTCTCCTACAGGTTGCTCAGTTTTGTGATTCTTGATGTCAGACTTGTGTCCATTTATCCTTATCCGTAGGGTCTGACCTGTTTGCCCTGTGTAGAGAACTGAAGGGCATTGTTAGCATTTCATGGCCTACACAACAGGGTTAGAAGAGGAGCAAGTGAAGGAGCCTGAGATGGTGAGCCAGCACACGAAAACTTTGTTGGTCTTAAAGGTGCCAGTGGACTCAAACTTTGTTGCGTATGGTGTTTGTCACTGTGCTCTCTCTGACCCACGGGGGACACAAAGGGATGGAAGCCGTCCATAGTGTCCTCAACTTCCTAGCAGGAGGTGACAGCTGACAATGCCTCAGCAGGCAATGCCCTCATTTACAGCTCAGCGACTTCAAAAAACGACTACACGCAGTTCTGTTTCCCAAGGAAGAACAGGGACAGAGAAACAAGCCACGCACTCAGCCAACAAACAGACCCTCCCTTTTGCTTCCTTGCCAGGACCCTCCGATGTCCCCTCCCTCCCATTGTGTTCAAACTACTGTGCGTCCCCAGAATTTTTCCACTGTGAGGCATGCCTCTCCCAACAGTGCAGAGCTTAGCTCAAAGGGCCATATCCCTGCAGGGCCCCAACTCTGCTATAAATACAGCACCATCCTAAGCAGAGTTGTACCCTTCTAAGCCCATTGACTCCAATGGATTTAGGAGGGTACACCTCTGCTTAGGATCGTATACTGATAATTTACGTTTCTCGCAGTACAATTCTAAGCAGAGTTCCACCCTTCTAAGCCCATTAACTTCAGTGGATTTAGAAGAGTGTAACTTTGCTTTGGATCACGCTCAATTGCTTTTGTTGTTCAGTCGCACAGTCGAGCCCGACTCCTCGTGACCCCGTGGACCACATCATGCCAGGCCCTCCTGTCTTCCGTCATGCTCTGGAGTTTGCTTAATTTCACGTTCACACTCAATGTTCAGACCCATCTGCCCAGACTTGCAATGTGGGACTCAGTCCCCCAGCATCCTTAAACATGAACCAGATGTGTCTGTCCTCTGCTCTTTTGAGTTTCTTTGAAACACACACGCACTCTATAAAGAGCGAGAGAAGAAGAAGAGATTGTATTTATACCCCACCTTTCACTCGGAGTCTCAGAGTGGCTTACGATCGCCTTTCCCTTCCTCTCACCACAACAGACAAGCTGTGAGGCTGGTGGGGCTGAGAGAGCTCTTTTGAGGACTGCTCTTGAGAGACCATCTCTGAGACAATTTGTGACTGACCCAAGGTCACACTAGCAGCTGCATGTGGAGAAGTGGGGAATCAAACCTGGTTCTCCCAGATTAGAGTCTGCCGCTCTTAACCACTACACCAAACTGGTTCTTTGGATAGTGGATTCTATGGAATTACATCCTCCTGGGCTCTCATCTTTGCTAAACCCTGCCTTGCCCATGCACTGAGCCCTAAATCTCCAGGAATGTCTGAAGCTGGGGATGGCAACCCTGTTTGCGGTTGTTACTGGGGAGATGGTACGGCTCTCAAGGAGGCCCCAATATCTCTCATCCTAGAAAGTAAGCAGTGGGTGTGACTGGTTGCCCTTTGCCGCCCCCCCCACCCCCGTGCCACATACAGATGAATCCATATGATTGTATTAGAATTGCCAGCAAAGCACCTGCAACTAGAGGGAGCCTTTTCAGGGCAGGGAGCAACTATCTGTGATGACGCATGACACCGTGATGTCACTTCTGGTTCCTATCTGGAAGTGATGTCACAACATCACATGTCATTGTGCGGTGTTGCTTCCCACTAGCTAGAGGAAAGAGGCCATGTGGAGCCTGGAGTCTGGGGGCTGAGCTTGCCTGCTGTCCTCAGGAAAATGGTACACCTACAGTGGAATTCACTGCCACAGGCTGTAGTGGTGGCCACAGTTACAGACAGTTTTAAAAGGGGATTGATAGATCCATAGAGGGTAGGTCTATCAGTGGCTACTAGACATGGTGACTGAGGGGAACCTCCACATTCAGAGACACTAATCTTCTGGATCGCAGAGGCAGGAGGCAACAGCAGGGGAAGGCCTCGACCTCTGTTCCCTCTTGTTGGTCCTCTAGAGGAACTGGTTGGCCACTGTGTGAGGCAGGATGTTGGAATAGATCCACCACTGGTCTGATCCAGCAGGGCTCTTCTTATGTTCTTATCAGGGCTATATTTTGGGCAGGAACGCACAGGAACGGGGTTCCGGCTGGCTTCAGAGTTGGCCACGCCCACTACAGCCAAAACCTCTGCATGCGTGGCTACAGAGGGAAGGCCTGGAGAGCGACCCCCCCCCCAGCGATTTCGAGGCCGGACGGCCAGGGGTTCCCTGGAAGGATCAGGGAGTCATTTAAATGCCTCCCTGTGCCTTTCCCAGCCTGTCCAAGGGCCAACTTGCCCGGGGCTCCCCACAGCCGCGGGGTGCCTGGGCAAGGCAAGGGAAAGCAGTTTAAACTGCCTTCCCTTCCCTCCAAGGGTCAGCTTGGCTGGGCTCCCCGTAGCCATGGGGTACCTGGGAAAGTGAAGGGAAGGCACGGGGGTGTGGCCTAATATGCTAATGAGCTGTATTCAGGGTGTGTGGCCTAATATGCTAATGAGTTTCTGCTGTTGGGTGTGGCCTATCATGCTAATGAGTTCCTGCTGGGCTTTTTCTACAAAAAAAGCCCTGGTTCTTATGAATGTGTTAAACTTGCAATTGGGACATATAAAGATGACCAGAATGACCAGTAAAGCAGAGTAGTGGAGCCTTAACAGAGCATCGTAGCTTGGGCACGGTAGGATCAAAAGTTTTTCAACATCCAGGCGTGATTTGGAAAATGGAAGCATTCTGTGGGCTTCCTTCATCTCTCAAATGCTTCCTTATCTTACATGAATTGTTTCAAAGGAGGGACAGAAGTGTCTTATCAGCACTAACCAGGTTAAGCACTAACCATGGTTAACACTGATAGGAAAAGAAGCAGGAGAAGAAGAAAAAGAAGCAGAAGAAGCAAAAGCAAAGGAGGAGATTGGATTTATACCCCGCCCTTCACTCGGAGTCTCAGAGTGGCTTAGAGTCTTCTTTCCCTTCCTCTCCCCACAACAGACACCCTATGCAGTAGGTGGGGCTGAGAGAGCTCTTTCCAGAACTGCTCTTGAGAGAACAGCTCTGCGGGAACTGTGACTGACCTAAGGTCACCCAGCTGGCTGCGTGTGGAGGAGTGGGGACTGGGGAATCAAACCCAGCTCTCCCAGATTAGAGTCCACGCACTTAACCACTACACCAAACTTGTTCAAAAAGAAACACTGCATCACGCTTCAAGCCAGCCGTGGAAGGGACAGGGGGCGTCTCATGGGAAAGGAGTACAGCAGGTGAACTTGCAGAATGTTCTCCGTCTTCTAACCAGGATTAGGAATATTAAATCAGCCCTATGTGCATTGGAATCTTTAAAAAGGCACGATCTTCCAGTAAACAGGAGTCTACCCTCTGTGTTGTATAAAATTCACAGTGTGACTGTGAATGTCTCAAAATAGTTAGTGAACTTTTGTTTTTGAAGGGCAAGGGTACTGCAGGACAACAAGCCACCTTAAGCACCTTGGAAAGGTGGGATATCGATATTTTAAATAAATATATAAACTCTGAGATAACCTCTTGTTCTTGATTTTGAAAGTGGGCCTGAAGTTGGCCTGATGTTCCAAATGTTGATCTGTTGAAGAAAAATGGGGTGTGTAAGTACCATGTTCTAAGAATAGACTCTGGAATGCATTGAGGTCACTTTTCTGGGGGATTCCTCCTGCAAGCTCGGTTTGGGATCTCTGGTGTCGCCCTTCTCAGCTGTTCCACATTCCGAAACCCTTTCATGCGTCTTGCCCTTGTCTCTGCTTTAAAAGGATACTTCTCCCTTCTTCTCCCTCCTTTTGTGTTGTCCAGCTGATGGAAAGAAAACAGGGGAACAGGTCTGGCATCTCTATCTATAGCTGGGAAAGTGCCTAGCGAGCACAAAGGTCAGAATGGCATTGCAGCCCTCTGATTATGGAAACTCTGAATGTCCTTGTCTCCATGACCAGGTTGGGGCTTCTGAGAACACTAATAGCACATAAGATTTTTGCTCGGCTGTTTCGGCCCAGGTCCAGTTGTTATAACTTTGAACGCATGTTTATCCGTTCACATGAAGAAGAAGAAGAAGAGATTGGCTTTATACCCCGCCCTTCACTTGGAGTCTCAGAGCGGCTTACAAACTCCTTTCCCTTCCCCTCCCCACAACTGACACCCTGTGATGTAGGCGGGGCTGAGAGAGCTCTTTCCAAAACTGCCCTTGAGAGAACAGCAGTCAGCCTCTGAATACCATGATCCAAGGTCATGCCAGCAGCTGCATGTGGAGAAGAGGGGAATCAAATCTGGTTCTCCCAGATCAGAGTCCACGCTCCTAACCACTACACAAAACTGTGGTGGTGGGGGGTCACCAAAAGGACAGGCTTAGCAGATGCACGACCCCATTATGGCTGGTGTCCTACCGCTATGGAATCATGATGCATGTGCTGCGCCTCCAGATGGAGGGAATCTGCTAGGCTGTATAGCTGTTTATGTACAAGAGACCCCAAGAGACCCTACTTGGCCTGAGAATAGCAGAGCTCTGCTGTGTGGGAAAGTCTTCTTTCTCCAGTGGAGACTAGGAAGCAAAAGGTTCCTCTCTGGATGATCTGATGTGACAAATTCAAGGGAGGTTGTGGAGACTCAAGGTACCCTCAAATGGCTCCATTGGTAGGGGACAGCCACATAAAAGTCCCCTTTGGTGGATAAGGCATTCACCTTGGCCGGGGCAAAAAGGTATTTATTTATTTAATTTCTATCCCGCCCTTCCTGCAAACAGGCCCCAGGCGGGTTACAACATGAAAATTATAACAGTGATCACATTAAAATTCTAAAAACCTCAACTGAAATCACAATCCTCCCCAATAAAGATAGCATTCTGAAAATCTGGAAGCTTCACTTGGAGAAGAACAAGGGCTTCTAGTGTCCTGATCCCACTGCTGGACCTCCTGATGGCACCTGGTATTTTTTGGCCACTGTGTGACAGAGTGTTGGACTGGATGGGCCACTGGCCTGATCCAGCATTGGCTTCTCTTATGTTCTTATAAGGCCCAGCGACATTGTCATTGGGTGATGGTCTTGGTGAACTCTAGGTGTTTCAGGTTCATCAAGTGGTTCACCCACTCAGGTTAAATGCACCTTTCGTTACTAACAGGCATTTATCGGTGATCTCAGATTTCCTCTTGGCCGGCAAAAAGTTTCCATGCAAAATAGTCTCAGTACTGAGGGCAACATCAGAGGTATCCAATTCTAGACAATAAAAGGCTGCTCTGACTCTGAGAGTTCCCAGACGAGAGCAGAGGTAAAATGGTGAAATGCTTGTCATGCCTTGTATGGGAGTGGTATCCATGAAATCACTTCTGGTTTCTGGAGTATGGCAATTAGATGTGTAGCTGTTTGGGATAAGCAGGGAATACACCTCCCGTGGAAGTTGGTGAGCCCCATGAATCACATGCTTTTTATTTATTTATTTATTTATTTATTTATTTATTTATTTATTTATTTATTATTACAATTTATACCCCGCCCTCCCCGCAAGTAGGCTCAGGGTGGCTTACACTAGTTGGTACCCTGTACCATAAAACCATGTACAAAAATTAAAACAGTAAACATAACATTAACATTAAGCATTAAAACATTAAAACAGCCCAACAATTAAAGTGCAAGTGATGGTAATCTTTGAGTAATTCAGATGGCATACTTCGCAAATTACAGCTGCATACACATACCGCGGGATATTGTACTACTGTTGTGCTCCCAGAGTCATTTGCAACTGGACTGTCTTGTCCAGACAGAAGAATCCAGGTGCCAGTGCACGCTAGAGGTCAGCCGTACAGCCACATCCAACAACGTGTGGATGATGCAGCCCAAGACCAATCAAAATGACACAGAACTAGTTAGCAGATGTCATGAGACTGGGTGCCTGTTCTGGTGAACCCAAAAGCCTGCACATAACTTTGGTTGGTCTTCATAAAAGGTATTATATGGCTTTTGTTATGGGATTTTTGCTTTGGACCTACATAGCTTTCTGGAACGTAGATGTCCTTAATTTCAACAGGGCACTTGCAGGAGATTGTGTCCTGCACAGCTTTTCAAATGGGGCTCCTCAGACTTTTAGCAGAATTGTAACATTCCTCTTACATGAACAGAACAGAAATGTAAATGTCAACATAAGTCTGTATTTCACCCATTCAAATATATTGCTTACACAGGTTCTTCTCCTCCTCCATCATGTCATGAAAAGGAAGTTAAAGTTATAAAGACCCCCCCCAGTACCAAATTCAGAATCATTTAGATGGCCCTACTGCAGTCATTTAGCCATGTGGTTATAGTAATTCTTTCTATCTCAGTGCTACAAGGGCATTTTTGTTGGAAGTGAAGTTGTTGTAGTCTTTGCCTCAGACTACAGAGGAAAACTACAAGACAGCAAGAGAACGCTTCCTTCCTTCCAGCTTTCTCCCTCCCTCTCTGCAGAATGCCATATTTCTACATCTTGGCAATTTGAGAGCAGGATGTCTTTACTGCATCACCATCCATTTAGCTAGTTAGACTAGATTAGGGAACCTATCTCTCCTCTAGCCTATCTAGAATGGCGTTCCTTAAATAAAACAATTTATATGAGTTTTGCAAATATAAAGAGGCTCTGTGTAAGTTTGTTCCCTGCTCGCGCACACCCTGTGCCAGATGGCTTCGCTGCACTTGTGAGCCTTTGTGCACTCTGCTAACGATATATATCCAACAATTTTCACCCTTGTTAAAATACATCTGAAGTTAATAGCTAGCTACTTTCACAGATCTCTTGGAATCAAACGCATGTGAAGAGAAATGCCCCCTTTTAAAAACAAACCCAGGAACAAAGGAAGCAGGCATTTTAGATGGAATCGGATAGAATGAATTTCCTTTAATTTGCTTATAAAACCAGTAATTATGATTGTCAATTCATTTTAGCTTATATATCTTTCTTTTCAGCTATTTATTCCCGAAGTGGCTTATAAAGAATCCATGCAGCATCGTTAGAAATTAGCCAAGTATTACTGTTCTAGCTGCTAATCAATGGAAGGGCAGTTCTCCTTTTGTCTCCTTCTGCAGGGTGGGCTGGTGCTCAAGAGGGAAGGTGATGGTAATTGATGGTATCCAAGAGGGAGGGTGACGGTAACTGATGGTGTCGAAGAAAGAAGGACCAGATGGCCACGTTGGACCATTCAGGCTAACGGAAAGCAAACTTACTCTTTCTCCCTTTTCAATCACATAATTTCTTAAGGATTACATAATAAGTGTTTTTATGTTGAATAGGAACAATAGGTTTTAAGAAAGCCGAAAGTGGTAGGACTGAACCCCTCTGCAGATATTACATTGGTCTTCCATTCACTTGGAGGGGAACCTACCAGCTGCACACTTTGACAGCATGATTCATGCAATTGTGTAATGTGTGAATTGGGCAATGCATGGTTTTTTCCTGTAGGCACGGCTTTCGTTCAGGTTCATGCAGGGGTCTTTTCATAGAAAAACAGCTGCAGGAGCTCATTGGCATATGGTATGCTAATGAGCTATTAGGCTGTTAGCATATGCCATGCCCCCTGACATCACCAGAAGTGATATCAGAAGGGGAAGCAAAACAGGGGGAGGCATCTTCAAAAGCCTCCCCTTCCCTAGCTGGCCTGGGTGGGGGAGCTAAGAGAGAAGGGGTTTAAAGTTTAAACTCCTTCTCATGAGAGTTGGGCCACAGAAGGAGGAAAGAGGGAAGGAGAGAGAGAGAGTAGAGAGAAGGGGAGGGAAAGAAAGAGAGGGAAGAAGGAGGGAAACAGGGAAAGGAGGAAAAAAGAGAAGAGAAGAAAGTGGGAAAGAAAGAAAGAGAGAGAGAAGAAGGAAGGAAAGAGGAAAAAGAGAGAAGGAAAGGAGGGAATGAAAGAAATTCGGCGGCAATTCAGCCCCATTGTATCCTATGGGCCATTGAAGTCAATGGGGAAAACATAGGGTATATTCTGGGGGCTGGAGGGGAGGTGGTTTGAGGGAGAGGCTCCAAACTCACAGGGTAGCTTATGGAGCCTCTCCCCAAGATACCCACCGAGTTTCAAGAACATTGGATCAGGGGGTCCAACTCTGTGGGCCCACAAACAAGTTGGCCCTATTCCCTCCATTGTTCTCTATGGTGGGAAAAAAGTGCTCCGGTGCTCTCCCCCCCAAAAAAAACTCAGTTCATGTGAACGGCGTCTGTACCCACATGGAAAATCCACGCATTGCTGATTTCATGTCACACAATCACATGTATCATGTACATTGTAGGGCCCTCACCTGTGTGCTTCTGATACACATGGCTGGCAGGCTCCCCCTTCCTGTGAATGGAGCATTAATGTAATGCCTGCAGAGGACTTGATAACGGTTGACATCTCTATCCCTGGTGTCCACATTAATTTCTGTTGCATTTGGTCAAAGAGGTTTCTGAAGTGCTGCAAAAACTTGTGAATGCAGACAACAGCAGATGGAGTACAAACTCATGGACAATGGCTGGCTGTATCTTTTTTTTTAATGTAGATTTTAATTTAAACTTACAGAAAGACACCCGTACAACAGTAAAGCATTGCAGTGAAAGAACACAGTAGAATGCATCTACAGAGCAATGCAATTGTTTCTGATATTACCAGGACATCCCAAACCTTACAAAGTATTAATATAAGACTATATTGGGGCACCAAGATCTACTAAACATAGAAATATAGAGCTGGAAGGGATCCTAGGGTCATCTAGTCCAACCCCCTGCACACTGCAGGAAATTCACAGCTACCTCCCCACTCCCCCCAGTGACCCCTGCTCTATGCCCAGTAAAAGTAAAGGTTCCCTTGCTTGAAAGCCAGTCGAATCCGACTCTAGGGTTGCGGTGCTCATCTCCATTTCAAAGCCGAAGAGCCAGCGCTGTCCGAAGACGTTTCCGTGGTCATGTGGCCGGCATGACTAAACACCAAGGTGCACGGAGGAAGGCAAAAAACAAAACAAAGCCTTTCCAGGATCCCTGGGCCAATCTGACCTGGAGGAAAATTCCTTCCTGAGACCAAAGGGGTGATCTGCATTACTCTGGGCATGCAAGAAAGGGCTACAATAACCAAGCACTGGCTCATCCCTTCCTGCCCTCCTTCTCACCATCTGCCTATTATGGGCATTGATGCATCTAGATTTGTAAGTGGATCCTCTGCAGAAGGAAAGAGATTTTCTAGAAGGAGGAGGAGGAGGTTGGATTTATACCCCGCCCTTCACATGGAGTCTCAGAGTGGCTTACAAACTCCTTTCCCTTCCACTCCCCACAACAGACACCCTATGAGGTAGGTGAGGCTGAGTGAGCTCTAAGAGAACTGTCTTTGAGGGAACAGCTCTGACAGAACTAGGGCCTTGGCCAAGGTCACCCAGCAGCTGCAAGTGAAGGAGTGGGGAATCAAACCCGGTTCTCCCAGATTAGAGTCTGCCGCTCTTAACCACTACACCAAACTGGCTCTCAACATCTGTTATCTGGAACAGATGTTAGGCTAACTGACCTGTAATTCCCTGGGGCCCCTCTGGACCCCGTTCTAAAATCTGCTGTGATGTTTTTCTATCCTATTCATGGGATAGACAAGTTACATGATCTGGTTAGTAGATCATCATTTTCACAGTTCGAATCCCTTAAGAACCCTTGGGTGTTTGTGCCATCTGGAGCTGGAGACTTATTGGTTTTCAGTTGGCCTAGTAGTCCTCGAACTTCATGTCTTATCACCCCCAATCATCTCAACAATGTCTCAATTGCTCAGCATAGGATGAATTGAACTCCTATCCAAAAAAACTTACAATAAATTTTTAGTTGTTAAGTTGACATAAGACACTATTATTTTCCTAGAAAACACTCCAGGGTAAAAAAAAAAAAATGGCCACATGTGAAAGAAAACAATTATGGTTTCCTGTTTGTTTCTCTTTTCTTTGCACCTTAAATGTTCCATGATTTGGGAAAGAGCATGGATTTTGCAATACATGAAGAAAAGAAATAAGACCTTACAATCACATCCCTCATAAACATCTCATAGGCAGCACTGGTGAGTTACAGCAGAAACTGGCATCTTTCTTCTATGAATAAGCGGAGAAGTAATGACACTCATAAATCAGGAGAGCTGTGAATCAGTGTAGGCATTACAACATCCCTGTATAAAAAGCAGTGAATTTTCTCTGCGCTGGAAAGCGCTGTGAATGTTTTCAGACAAGCTGGAGCAATGGATCTTGGCCTGGCGCCTGACAATTGTCAGCATTTTTTGAGGTCCAGAAACAAATTGTTCCTCACCAAAGACTCACTTCACTCCTTGCTGAAAGACTCACAAAAAACCCCCATGGAGCATAAATGATTTACCGATGCACAAAGGGCTGTTTATCATACCACGTTTTGAATCCTGCTTGGATTCCATTTTGGGAATGAGCCATTTACGTCTTCTGGTGGATGTCATTAGCTCAAAGCCAGACCTGTGAAGTGCAACAGTCTGGCGGGAGATTTACAATGTAGAGGTCCCTGGGAGAAATGAGGAGTACATTACTCACTGCAAGGCCACTTCTCTCCCGGAAGTCTGGGAGGGCCCCACACACTACTGAGGTGCTTGTGAAGGGCTGAGAGCCAGGGTGAATCATCTCATGCCTCTTAGTATTAACTTCCTTAAAGAGTCATGGTTGGTGGTGGTGGTGGTGGAAAGCCCTATACGGCCAGGCGCCTGCATATCTGCAAGACTGTCTCTCCCCCTATGACTCCCCGAAGGGCTTTACGACCTGCTAATCAGCATCTTCTGGTAGTCCCCAGCCACAGGGATGTCTATCTTGCCTTGACTAGGGCCTACCTTGTGGAATGAGTTCCCATATGAGATCAGGGCCCTGCAAGACCTTTTACAGTTCTGCAGGGCCTGCAAGACGGAGCTGTTCTGCCATGCATTTAGCTGAGGCAGCGGGCATCCCCCCGACTTGGGCCTCCCCTTCAGTGGGTCAGATTTGTGTTACCATCTGGGAACTCCAATCTGAAATAGACCTCATCTTTTGAGGCTTTGACTGGAAACATAGGAATATTATTGTATTGTATCTGGTGCATTTTAATTGTTTGTATATTATATTTGATGGAACCCAACCGGGGCCTGCAATGTGGGGCGGGGGGAGAATACAAATCTAATAAAATAAAATAAACAAATAAATTCTCAAGTTGGAGGCAACTTATGGTGACTCCATGGGGTTTTCAAGGCAAGAGGTGGTTTGTCATTGCTTCTGTGTAGCGTCCCTGGAGTTCCTTGGTGGTCTCAAAAGACACTGCTTAGCTTCTGAGACATGATGAGATTGGGCTTGCCTTGGCCATCCAGGGGAGGGTGTCTTCTGCTTGGTGGTGGAAAATGCTGTCAAGTCACCGCTGACTTCTGGCAACCCCAGAGAGTTTTCAAGGCAAGAGACGAATGAAGGTGGCTGGCCATTGTCTGGCTCTGCATAGTATTCCCTGGACTTCCTCGGTGGTCTCCCATCCAAGTACTAACCAGGGCTGACCCTGCTTAGCTTCTGAGATCTGACAACATTGGGCTAGCCTGGGCCATCCAGGTAAAGAGTCTTGGTGCTTCTCTGTATTTTTTTTATCTCAGCTGAGTAAGTGGACAAGGCAACAGCTGTCATCCTGTTCCACAACGTATCAGGGCAACACTTAGCATGCTCTGCTATAAAGTAATGAATTGACTACTTGTGTTATGAATGAAAGGCTCTGAATATTTTCAGCCATAACATACAGGCTGGAGAGTCTGGCCTGCCACCACAATAAGACAATATTGCGATGCCCTCTAAAGGCCTTCAAAAAGACATTTTCATACATAAGAATGGGTTCTGCAAGACCCTTTAGCTTGGAGAAACAACGGCTGATTGGTGACATGACCGACGTTTATAAGATTATTCATGGGATAGAGCAGGTCAAGAAAGAAGTACTTTTCTCCCTTTCTCACAATACAAGAACTCGTGGGCACTCAATTAAATTGCTGAGCAGTCGGGTTACAACAGATAAAAGGAAGTCCTTCTTCACCCAAAGAGTGATTAACACATGGAATTCACTGCCACAGGAGGTGGTTGCAGCTACAAGCATGGACGGCTTCAAGAGGGAATTAGATAAACATATGGAGCAGAGGTCCATCAGTGGCTATTAGCCACAAGGTATAGATAAGAACTCTCAGTCTGGGGCAAGTAACGCTCTGTATTCTTGGTGCTTGGGGAGGGGGCAATAGTGGGAGGGCTTCTAGGTGTCCTGGCCCCACTGGTGGACCTCCTGATGGCATCTGGTATTTTTGGCCACTGTGTGACCAAGTGTTGGACTGGATGGGCCGTTTGCCTGATCCAGCATTGGCTTCTCTTATGTTCTTATGCATGTTCCTGATTTTTTTTTTGGGGGGGGGCTGCCAGGCCCTCACCCAGCTGCAGCACCACCCATGTGAAGGCTTCAAGAGAGGCTAAAGCTGCTGTGGGTGAGTGCCAACCTATTTCTTCATTGTTGATACTGAGATGTTGGCATCCGCCAACTCACTCAGTCCCTTGAAGCACTGAAGCAAGATGGAAGAGGATTACTTGCTTGGAACTAGAATGCTGCTCTTTCATTCTCACTAGTAAGCAGTAAGTCCTGACCTGGAGGGCCCAGGTCTAGGCAAACCCTGGCAGATTGTGGTGCCTGGCCCAGCTGAGCCCCACATAAGGAGAGGCAAGGCAGATGGCAGTTCCCAGACTGTCCAGGTCCCACACAAAACGTGAGGTGAGGCAGATAGTGGTGCCCAGTCTCAGCCAAGTCTGGTGTGGGGCAAGGCCGAGGGTGGCAGCAGCTGACCCAACCGAGTCCTGCACAAGATGAAGCAAGGCAAAGGGTGGCATCCAGCCTGTCTGACCCCTGTGTGAGGTGAGGCAACATAGATGGCAGTGCCTGGCCTGGCTGAGCCCCCATGAGGGAAGGCAGAGGTGGCACCTGGCCTGGCCAAGCCTCATGTGAGGTAAGGCAGATCACTTGACCCCGCCAAGCCCTGCGTGAGGTGAGGGAGGCACCCAGCTGAGATGAGGGAGGTAGTGGTCAGCCTGTGGGAGACAGGGCCTGGCCTGCCTGAGGTGAGGAAAGCAGCACCAGGCCAATCGGCTAGGCAGGCTGCCTCTCTCCCCTCTTTGGGAGTGGGGCCAGGCAGGCTGGGGAAGCAGTTCTCTCTCAGGATTTTTCAGTGCCAGCCCCCCCACCCCCCTTACAGACAGGGTTGTCCTGAGGATAAAATGGAGGAGACAAAAAGGGAGTAAGCTACTTTGAGTCCCCACTTGTGGAGAAAGGCGGGCTATAAATGAAGTCATTGAATAATAAATATAGCTGAAGACCTAGGATCAGATAAAAGTTAGGTGGGTAGTGACTGAAAGATCACTTTTAATCTTTACAGCCAGTTTGGTGTAGTGGTTAGGAGCGTGGACTCTAATCTGGGAGAACCGGGCTCGATTCAGTGTTCCCTCTAAGCTGAGTTCGAGTGAGCTAGCTCACAGTTTTTTAGCCTCCAGCGCGCACATTTTTGTTTCAGCTCAGGAAGGAGGGCTCCAGAGCAGACTAATTTATGCAGCAGCCAAATTGCTCACTCACAACTTTAATGCCAGCGGCTCACAAAGTAGAATCTTGGTCACAAGACTCCACAGGCTTAGAGGGAACATTGGTTTGATTCTCCACTCCTCCGCATGCAGCCAACTGGGTGACCTTGAGTCAGTCACAAGTTCTCTCAGGCCAACAGAACAATCAGTCACCATGTATAATTAAACAATTATTGTTTGTTCTTTTATAGATACCATGTGTGAATTTCAATTATCAGCATGATTGCAAAAATAATTCTACAAAGTAAAATATACAATTTAGCAGTACGTTCAAAATAATAATACAGCTCCTAATTACAAAAACAATCCAGACAAACAACAGAGTCCTAGTACAATATCCGTTTATGTGTCCTTCATCAGGTTTGTCCTTCTGTTGTTGTTTTGTCACAGGCATGAAGTGCTGCAAGCCATATTTCAAAATGCTAATTCTTATAAACTTTTGGCAGTGCGCCACAGCGCTTAGTTTCTGGTGACTGGGGAGCTCCTCTAGCAGGCTTTAATGTGACAAGGTCTACAGGATACTGTAATTGGCTGAGCCTCCCTCAGACAAGTTCTCTCAGAGCAGTTCTCTCAGAGTTCTCTCGGCCCCGCCTGCCTCACAGGGTGTCTGTTGTGGGGAAGGGAAGGCGATTGTAAGCCATTCTGAGACTCCCAAGTGAAGGGCGGGGTATAAATCCAATCTCCTCCTCCTTCTTTTTCACTGAAGCCACTTATTTAGAACAACATCTGGTTAAGTTTACTAGGAGTTTGGGTGGCCAGCCCAATTTTGCGGGCTCCTGCCTGCCGCTGGCCAGTTGGGCAAAATTCAAAGTACCAGAGCATCGCCATGTAACGTCCCTGGTGTGATGACATCACTTCCGTGTGACATCACGCTGGGAACGCCACGCCGGGTTGTGGCAGTTGGGGGGTGAAGTTTCCCCCCACCAGCCAGCTGAACCATGGTGGGCCTTAAACTGCGAAGTTGGGGGATCCCCCACTCCCACCAAGAGCACCTTAAAGACTAACAAAATCTGTGGCAGGGCATGAGCTTTTGTGAGTCGCTGCTCACTTCTTCAGGCAAGGTCAGCAAAAGTCATCAAAGCTCACCAGGTTGCTTGATTGCAATTAGATTTTGTACTCGGGAAGGCTTGCCCTTGCTGATGAGCCAGCCACAAAGAGGCTGTTGTAGGTTGCCTTGTGCTGTGGGGGCAGCTGCGGCCAAAGCAACATTTTCAAAAATCTGCACAGCAAATGGAATAAGTCTCCAGTGGCCAGTCAGAAGCCTAGAGAACATAAGAGAAGCCAGTGTCGGATCAGGCCAATGGCCCATCTAGTCCAACACTCTGTCACACAGTGGCCAAAAAATACCAGGCACCATCAGGAGGTCCAGCAGTGGGTCCAGGACACTAGAAGCCCTCCCACTATTCCCCCCGCCCCCAAGCACTGAGAATACAGAGCATCACTTGCCCCAGACTAAAAGTTCCTATCTATACCTTGTGGCTAATAGCCGCTGATGGACTTCTGCTCCATATGCTTATCTAATTCTCTCTTGAAGCTGTCCATGCTTGTAGCCGCCACCACCTCCTGTGGCAGTGAATTTCATGTGTTAATCACTCTTTGGGTGAAGAAGTATTTCCTTTTATCTGCTCTAACCTGACTACTCAGCAATTTCATTGAGTGCCCACGAGTTTTTGTATTGTGAATAAGGGAGAAAAGTACTTCTTTCTCTCCCTGCTCAATCCCATGCATAATCTTATAAACTTCGATTATGTCACCCCTCAGCTGTTGTTTCTCCGAGCTAAAGAACCCCAAGTGCTTTAACCTTTCTTCATAGGGAAAGTGTTCCAACCCTTTTATCATTCTAGTTGCCCTTTTCTGCACTTTTCCCAATGCTATAATATCCTTTTTGAGGTGTGGTGATCAGAACTGTACACAGTACTCCAAATGGGGTTGCACGATTGATTTATACAGGGGCATCAAGATTTGTTTTCAATTCCCTTCCTAATAATCCCCAGCATAGTGTTGGCAGTTGCACACTGTCTCAACATTTTCATTGAGTTATCTACTATGACTCCAAGATCTCTCTCTTGGTCAGTCTCTGCCAGTTCGGACCCCATCAACATGTATTTATATTTAGGATTTTTGGCTCCAATGTGCATCACTTAGCACTTGGCCGCATTGAACCCCATTTGCCATGTTGACGCCCACTCACCCATCCTCGACAGATCCCTTTGGAGTGCCTCACAATCGTCCCTGGTTCTCACCACCCTGAACAACTTCATGACATCTGCAAATTTAGCCACTTCACTGCTTACTCCCAACTCCAAATCGTTAATAAAAAGCATTGGTCCCAGTACTGATCCCTGTGGTACCCCACTGCTTACCACTCTCCATTGAGAAAGTTTCCCATTTATACTCACTCTCTGTTTCCTATCAATTAGTCAGTTTTTGATCCACAACAGGACTTGTCCTTTTATCCTGTGACTACTGAGCTTACTTAGGAGCCTTTGATGAGAAACTCTATCAAAAGCCTTGCTGATCTTTAATTCCTAAGAATATAAGAGAAGCCATATTGGATCAGGCCAATGGCCCATCTAGCCTAACACTCTGTCACACAGTGGCCAAAAATACCAGGTGCCTTCAAGAGAGCCACCAGTGGGGCCAGGACTCTAGAAGCCCTCCCACTTTTGCCCCCCCCCAGCATCAAGAACACAGAACATCACTGCCCCAGAAGGAGTGTTCCATTGTGTCTAATAGCCACTGATGAATCTCTGCCTCACATGTTTATCCAATCCCCTATTGAAACTGTCCATGCTTGTAGCCACCGCCACCTCCTATGGCAGTGAATTCCATATGTTAATCACTCTTTGGGTGAAGAAGGACTTCCTTTTAACTGTTCTAACCTGACTGCTCAGCAATTTCATTGAGTGCCCAAGAGTTCTTGTATTGTGAGAAAGGGAGAAAAGTACTTCTTTCTCTACCTGCTGGATCCCATGCATAATCTTGTAAGCCTCACCTGGCCCCGCCTACTTTCTCAAAGCACTTGGTGGGCACCCCTGCCCTATTGAGTTGCCATAGCAACTTGATGCAGATAAAAAAGTGTAAAAGAAGTTCTCAAGATGCTGGTAGACGAGAGCGAGAGCCAGCGAGAGCAATAGCATCCTCATTCTGTGAGAATAGCAGCAGTTAATCAAATGCACCTTGCACATTAGACTGCAGGTGTCATCCATAGCTTTATTTATACACGTTTAGTAGCATCCCTTTTCAACTTCACGGCTTCTCCGCGCCTCAACGCAAGGAGATGATCCAGCCCACAACCTCTGTACTCCGCGAATGCAAATCTCAGGGTGGAGAGGAGCCAATCAGAAGCAGGGCCTTGGCTTAGGCTACGCCCCAGACCCACAAGCCACGCCCCTCGCCCAGGCCACGCCCCCGGCCGAGCGCGCTAGGGACCAGTGATGCGTTGCTGCGAGCGCGGAGCGCGTTTTTGCAAGAGGCGTCTCGGTTTCCAGTCGCGGCGCGTCTTGCTTGGCTGCGGCTGAAATACGGTGCGGGAGGCAGACAAGCCTCAAGGGAAGCGGTTCCTTGCCGGGGAGGGGGGTGCCTGTTGTTTTTCTGGAAGGTCCCCCCCCCCCTTCAGTTTCAAATCGGATTTTTGGAGAAAAACCCAAAGAAGAGGCGAGCTATGGAGCGCTTTTGGGGTTTTCCACGACGCTTTCCCCTTTCTCAGGACTAGTTCTGCACGGAAGGGGCGGAGGGGGGGGTCATTTTTAAACTGCAGCCCCCGAGAGCCCCTCGGCGCCTGGAAGTAGCAAGCAGGGTTCGCAGGAAAAAGAAAAGCCAGGAATTCTCCTCCTCCTGCCGGGAGCAATTTTGCTTGGGGAAAACATAGTATCCCCCACCCCATTTTGCCATCTCCGTTTGCCTGCAAGTTAAGAAGTTTGCAACTTGGGTTTCATGGAGCTGCGATTCCTGATACTTTTGGGACTTACAATTACATCCAGCGCAGGTAACAAGAGTTGTGGGGCGGGGGGGGGGGCGCGTTACGGATCGTCGCACCAGCAGAGTCCCCTGGGCGGCCGGATTTCGGGGGGGGGTGTGTGTGTGTCAAAGCACGACTGCCCGCACAAGGAGAAGCAGGACTTTTAGCAGCCTGAAGTGTCAGAGGTGAGTGCGAACATCATCTCCTTTACCGCCCAGCAGAAGATCCCGGGAGGGGTGAGGAGGGGGCTGTTCGACTGTACCGTTTCAAGGATAGCGAAATGCTTTGCGAGGCTGGGTGAAAATAACTTCCAAGTAAACTCCTTTATACATAAGGGCATCCCTGTGAGCCTTCAAAGCACTTCTAATAATGATCTCCATGAGCATCACAACAGCCTTGAAAGGTAGGCCCTGTATAAGTGTTGTGCTGGAGCAATGTGTCTTCTCGTAGTATTAGCTGAAAAGGGCTTGATTTTGCAGTAGTCAGTTTAGTATATATACTCAGGAATTTGGGGGAATTTGTTCCCTAGAATGTGTGCATAAGCACACAGTCTAAAGCTGTAGAAATCTTGAAATCTACAATGTTTCCTAAACTTAGCTATGTCATTTTTCAATCTGGAGCACTAAGACTGTGATCACACACTAAAGGATCCACTTTAATGGACTTTCCAACTGGATTTTGCCAGTTCACACAGTAAAATCCTGTTGGAAAGTGCATTGAAAGTGGATTATTTAGTGTGTGCGTGTGTGATCACAGCCTAACAGTGTTAGTAAGGTTCTAGATCAAACACGGTTGTCTTTGGTTTCAGTGTGATGTTAAGGACAATCTAGGCATCCCTATGTCTACAAATAATATAATTATTGCTAAGGGGAGTTATTTCAGTATTGTACATACTGTATATTATAGTGTATTTTTATTACATGGTTTCATAAGCATTTGCTGAATCAAGCTCTACTCCACAAAAATTTATGCTGGAATAGCAAATTTGGTAGTCTTTAAAATGGCGCTAAACGTCTGTTTATTTCTGGAAAAAAACAAGGGATTATATAATGACATAATTAATATGAACAGCGACCCCCCCCAATCTTTTTCTGGAATTTTTTTTTAATGCATGTAGTTTTAAACTAAATCTTTGAACATTCCCCCCCCATTTTAAAACATGCCATTTGGCAACAGTTATTACTAAATGATACATTTGCTGGATTGCCAATAACTTTCCAGAAGGGGAAATCCGAAATTCTTCACTGATGAAAGAAATGTGATAAAATATTCAAAAAATTAAAATGGAGAAATATTTCCAAATTATATTGAAGAGTTGGAATATGTGTTTAGGTAGAACTGGTGCACATTGACCAAACGAGCTGCTTTCGGTGCAATGTTAAGCCGAGTTGCTGCTTTCTGAGCCCATTGACCTCAGTGGACTCTGTTTAGGATTGTGCCCCAGTCTCTCCTGATGTGATTATAGTGATTAGGAGCTGCGTTCAGGTGGGCAGCTGTGTTAGTCTGTAGAATAGGTTTTGAGCCCAGTGGCACCTTTAAGACCAACAAAGGTTTATTCACGGTCCACAGCGTGGACATGAAAGCTCATACCTTGAATAAACCTTTGTTGGTCTTAAAGGTGCCACTGGGCTCAAAATCTGTTCTAATTATTAGAATTGTGAGTTGGAAGTCCCTGATTCAAGTTTGATCACAGCTAGGAACTGGCTAGATGGCCTTAGGTGAGCTGATCAGCCGTGGTGATGTGGAGATAATCGTACAGGGCCTACTTTTCAAGACCGTTGTGAATATTCCTATTAGAAGTGCTGTGAAGACTCTTAGGCTTGTAGACTGCTTGTAAGTATAAAATAACAAGGTTTTCAATAGTCAAAAGCTCCCTTAGATCTGAGGAAGTGAGGCTTAACTCCAGAAAGCTTACACTCTGAAAATCTTGTTGATTTCTAAGGTACTTCTGGCCTTGAATTTAGCTCTTATAGGGCAACATAGTTATTCACCTGAAACTATATGTAAAATATCTGAAGAAGTGAGCCGTGACTCAATGGAAGCTCCTCCCCTGCCACAGATTTTATTAGTCTTTAAGGTGCTACTGGACTCTTGCTCTTGTCTACTGCTACAGACAAACACGGCTACCCGTCTTGCTCTAGATACATAAAGTAGTTTACTTTGAAGTTATGTTCATCAAGGCCCGGAGGAAATGTTGGTATAATCCTGAAGCGGCACAGTCGAACAGTCCTCCCACCTCCCTGGGCTCTTTTGCAAGTGGGGTACAGAAAATGATGTTTGTGTTTACCCCTATGATTGTGGCCCCCTTCACCAACTCCCCTGAAAACACCCTTGCTTCTTCTGTGGACAGATGTCCTCTTGATCTTCTCTGAAATCTGCATGCCAGAGGGCTCCGCAAGAGGCTGTTATTCTCCCAGTGCTTTCCTAAGGCACGTGCTACGGACTGCTGTTAGGTAACACCTCGCTGATGAGAAATTTTATCCCTGCGGTAGCATGCTTCTTAGGGCTGTTCGTTTTCTGCAAGGAAACTTCGGAATATTTCCTGAAGTTCGGGATTCGAGAAAGTGCATCGCTCTCGGGATTCCTTTGCACTTGTGCGGTGGTTGTGTTTAACCACCGCACAAGTGCAGTGGAATCCCAAGATTTAATGTTGCATAACTGAAAATCTAAACATATGCTGTTGAGCTTCGGAGCTACGCCTAGCAGCAGTCTGTTTTATTTTTATTTTTTTAAAAGTGTTTATTAAGCATGGGAATTCGATGCAATTTGGCATGCCTTTTTGGATAATTTTATTACAGGATTTTTGCTGTTCCCTTGTGCCTCTTTCTTCTCTGTTCCTTTTTTCACCTTTAAATAATTAGATTTGAGCTCAGTAAGCACCTTAAGGGACCCGCAAGCTCTCTTCGTCCGATACAAGTAGGGACTTTCAGAAGCTCATCCCCCAAAATCTTGTGAGTCCCTACGGTGCTAGTGGTGGGCTCGAATCTGGCTGTTGTACTGCAGACCAACATGGCGCCCCCTCTGAGCTGTCAACTTTAAATAATGTGTGGAATCTCTGTTATTTTATGTTACGCCTTTTTCGGTCCTGGCCTCAACCCGGTGGAACTCTCTGCCAAGTGCCATCAGGGCCCTGCGGGACCTTACATAATTCTGCAGGGCTTGTAAGGTAGAGATGTTCTGCCAGGCTTTTGGCTGAGGACAGCAATGGTTTCCATAATTGCTGGCACCCTTTCTGCTCCAGTTGCTTCTCATATCTGCTTTGCCCTCTTCTCCCCTGTTCATGAAGCGGCCAGCAGTCTGAAATGGGACCGAGTAGTACTCGCTGTCTACTTGCTTGAAATATCTTATTAATGTTTTAATTGTTTTTATCTTGATGTTTTTAGGAATGATTTCCACCGCCCCCCCCCCAAGTCCTGCATTGCAGGGAATTGGGCGATTAATAAATTTAATATATAAATAAATGTTCCTACAGCATAAAATTGTGCTGTTTTTTTTTTACAGTTTTTATTTCTACACGTTGCTGGAGACTTTTAGTAACAGCCTATGAATCCCCACCCTGGTATTGCTCCTTTATCCAGACCTACGGCTGCCTATCCAAGAATGGGGTGTGTATGGATAAAAATCCTCCCCTCTTATTTAGCTCTTTTTTCTCTTTGGCCACTAGGTTTCCCACTGCCCGTCTCTCACCCCCTGCTGCCTCCGGGTGGTGGCATCGGTCGTGGACTGAGGCCTCCGGGGCTTCGGGAAAGAGAGAGTGAAGAAACTGAGACACCAGCAGGGGATCTGTTGTCTTCCAGGAGTGGCAACCCCGCCAGCGTGGGAAAAGTGGCCAGCCTGGGAGGAGGGCACCACCGAGCCAAGCGCTGTACGTGCTACACTTACAAGGATAAGGAGTGTGTTTATTACTGCCACCTGGACATCATCTGGATCAACACGCCAGAGTGAGTGGGGAAGGAACGCCTTCCAAACTGGGGTGGGAAGCACAGGTTCCTGGTTCTGGAGGAGAAGGAAGGCGGGGAGGTCAGAATCGACTTCTAGTCATGTTGTCTCCTCCCTCTTAAAAAAACCCCAAAATTTCAACAACAACAACAGAAGCCCAGATTAGTTTTGGCATCTGAGTGCTTGGTTGGCCTGTGTGGATGAAACTGCGGCTGTTCCACATTAGCCAAGATGGCTCCATGGAAGTCCCTTCTCAGAGGCATCTCTCCTCCAGAGCACCAGATGCTGTGGGTGGGGACAGACAACGGGGAGGCCGATTGCTTTCATGCCCTGGTTTTGGGATTCTGGAAAGTGTGGGGCTTGCTGTACTTGAGCACAACGGGGTCCCTTGGGTTTGAATCCGGCCATAAATCTCTGCTGATGGAAGAGATTCGTCCTCGGAATGCATTTTCTGTGATTTTCCCTTCCTGCTGCACCACAAAATGTTCTCTGCAATGTTCTTCCTAATAATAGTGGGAGGGAAGAGTTGGCAGAAATCACCCCCTTTTTTTTTTAGCGAAAATTCCATATGCAGTCCAACTGGTGGCCTAATCCAGCAGTGCACTTTCTGAATTCCCATCTACAGTCTCTGTGCTGGTTTACAGAAACATTCCAGAAAGAAATGTAGTATAACTTCTTTCTGTTAGGACCGACAAAATATCACAAAACATGGGGCGAACTTTTGAGTTCTCCTGAACTGTTCGTCAGGAGTCCAGTCAGACGGCTCTTTAGATCTGCATGAGGCACGATTGCCTCACGGTTCTAAAATTAATATCCAGACACAAACATCTGGGAAATGTCCCTCTTCCGTGGGCATCCCGTTTTGCTGCACTTTGGAGCCGTACTTAAAAGATACCACTTTAAATCTGGGGTTTTCGGTTACCTGCAGGACAACTGCAGACTTTCACCCGTCTGATCGTTCCACCAGCACGCAGTCCTCCAATCAGTTGGTCTGACATCAGACTATCCTGAGCGGGCGCCATTTTAAAAAATCTTTACACATGTGTGGATCACAAAGAAGCGCTGTCATGTCTATGCACATGCGCAAAAAGTTTTTTTTAAAAAACCACTGCGCGCCTCCTTCAACAAGGATGCGCTCTGACACCTATGCACATGCGCAAAAAGCTTTTTTAAAAAAAAACAAAAAAAAAACCCCACTGTGCGCGTCTCCTTCAGTGGACGGCATCTAGACAATCCACAGTGGAGGCAGCGTGCAGTAAGGCAATTCCCCCCTGGGGATGTCTGGTCGTGCAACGATGGATTAAAAAAGATTGGGATCAAATTCAAGCTGGCATAATGGCGGGATTAGCTGCTTGTCTGAACGCACCCAGGGTGGGTGTTTGGTACGAAAGAAAGGGAGGGGAAAAGGGACGTGGGAATCAATGATTCGGGATGTGATTGAAGAGCTCCGTCTCTGCAGTTTGCAGAAGTACAGAACACATTTCAGACTTGGTTGGATTTCACAGCGCAGGGTGCATAACGGGGTTCTGTAAGCGTTAAAACAAAACAAAAAAGTATGCCTTTCCAGAATATAGAAGCAAATAATTGGATGTCTCCCCAGCTGTGATGGAATATAGATGACCCTTGTATGGTGGAGCAAAAACCATGGTAGTCCTTCTTTTGTTATAAAGATGGATATTAATTTTGGGAGATGTACTAAGTGACGAGTCAATGGAAGATCAGCTGGGTGGTATCGCTTCGTGATGGGAGGGTCACTTTGACCCATAGAGTAAAGCAATGTGAAGGAACGGTGCCTTTGAACAGGGAAGGCATCCTAACTATTTCAGGACTGCCTGGACTGTCTCTTTCCAGCACCTGGGGCGAAACAGCAATAAATCACTGCTGAATTGTGCACGTAGTAATTTCTGGATGCCAAAATACCACTGGTTAGTTACGCAACCTACAGCCGCATCATGTCTCTGGTAACTGCAAGCGCTTCTTTCCGAATGCACTTGGTACTGTGGAGCTGGCGAAGAATCTGTCCTTACCCAGAGATGACCTTGGGCTTGTATCAGGCATAGCTACAGCAGTGCAACTGTGGGTGGCTTTGGTTTGAGAGAGTTTCTATCAAAAATAGCCTATGGAGTCTATTTTTAAGGTTGCTGATGGATTAGGAGCAAACACAGTGGGCTGTCCCATGACCAAACACCCTCTTTCCCCCACCTTTTTGTGTATGTATATTTTTGTGGTAGACATTACGGTGGCACAGCCCAGTTGGATTGTACCAAGTTGGTATAAATCAGGGGGGGGATTTAAATTGCATTACGGATAGGGGGACCTGAACATTCCTCCTGACTGAGATGTATCTCCCCCCCAATTCATTTTTCAGTTGTTTTTCTCCCCGTGATGATTACCTCTAGTGCTGAAGTTAGTAGGAAATAAGCAGCCATGATGTTAGCAGTTGGGTGGGTAGGGGTGTGTGGTTAACGATTTCAGCTCCTTTCCTCCAGTTTACTGGCTCCAGCTATGCATTACATGGCTCGCGCTTCGTAGGAATTTGTCAGTAGTCCAACTTTTACGCCATCCTATCTAGTCTGGCCCTCAGCTGGCAAAGGACTTCTGCGAGTAGGTTAACTCAGGTGCCTGCCGTAGCCACGTGGTTTTTAGATCCCGTTAAGATTTATTTATTTAAAACATTTCTGTGTTGTCTTTCCACCCCAATAAGTTCCCCAAGGCTATGAACATCAAAACAGCATTTAAGATAGAGTACATATATGATAATTAAATAGAAACAGTATAAACACACTTAGTGCCAAAGCCAGGGAGGAGGGCCCATAACAGTTACTGGGGATATGCCAAACAAAACGAAACAAGTCTTCACGTGCTGGGGGAAGACAACAATAGAGGGAGACAGACGAGTCTTCCTGGGGAAGGAGTTCCAAAGTTCCAGTGTCATGCTTGAGAAGGCCCTTTGTCACGTCAAGAATGCTCACTTCTCTTCCAGCCCTTGCCTCAGCCGGTTTGGAAGAAGCTCCTCTTAACTCTGGCACAAATCCCTGATTCCCCCCAAATTCTCAGTTCGGCATACATGACGTGATGGACCTTTTTGCTCAGCACCCTGGAGCGCTTCTATCAAGCAACTGAGGCAAGCCCCTCAGGTGATGGAAGTACTTCTGGGGCTGGTGGTGTGACTTGTTATACCTCTCATCAGCTCTTGGGCGCATGCAGCCAGATTTCCCTGTGGCGAGTGAGGAGAACAGATTCAATAAGAAAACAAAGGTCTGTTTCCTTGAATGGGAAAGGGATACAGTCCTGAGATGGATCCAGCCAGCGTTTTCATTCAGTATCGCTCAGTGTCCCCCTTGTTTATTTTCCCAATCCCAAATGGCTTTTGTCCATTCTGTTAAGTATGCCACTCAACAACAGGATTTCAGCAAAAAGTGATTTCAGTTTTATTTGTAACAGCAAACACCAACTAGAGGACACAACGACAAACAAGTGGAGCACAGCTCCCTTTTTAAACTGTCCCGGGCTTTCAAAGCCACACCCATAACATGTTAAAGACCAATCATAACACAGGGATAAAGGCCAATCAGGACCGTTCCCTCTTTGCTACATTCTCACACAGTGACTGGATATTTACAGAGGTTTCGCAGAAACCAGCCAATGGTAATGCGACAGATGAAGAGCCACATTTAGACTGAAGCTTAACATTGTAAAGTATAGGCTTGATTCACATTTCAATACATAACACAGTCAGACCCCATGATTCCCTACATACGGGTGTGCCATCAATTGCAACCTATTTATCACAATCCCAGCAAGGGGCTTTCAGGGCAAGTGAGAAACAGAGGGAGTTTGCTGTTGCCTTCCTCTGCTGAGCCTTCCTGGGTGGTCTCCCATCCAAGTACTGATCCTGCCGAGCTTCCAAGAGCTGATGAGGTTGGACTATACCACTGCCTTTTTGGTGGTTAAAGGGAACCCCATCCTCCCTGTGGAAAAGGTGGTCGGGTGCCACCTTCTCTCTCTTCTTCTTGAGAGCCCATTTGGTGTAGTGGTTAGGAGCTGGACTCTAATCCGGGAGAACTGGGTTTGATTCCACAGTCCTCCACATGCAGCTGCTGGTGCGGCCTTGGGCCAGTTACAAGTTCTCTCAGAGCTGTTCTTTCAAGAGCAGTCCTTGAAAGAGTTCTCTCAGCCCCACCTACCTCACAAGGTGCCTGTTGTGGGGAGAGGAAGGGAAAGGAGACTGTAAGTCGCTCTGAGACTCCTTCGGGTAGTGGAGGGTGGGGTATACATCCAATCTCTTCTTCTTTTTATCTTTGTATTTAACTGATCTCAGGACAATGTTTTCGTGCTGGATTGTGAACACTGCACCTTGAGTGGGTATTTCTGCAATTCCTGTCCTATTACATTGCTCATGATGCATCTCTTTCTATTGATTGCAATGATTTAACACTGTGTAATCTGCCTTGAGCCTCAGGGAGAAAGCTGGACTATAGATAACGTTAACAGATGGATGGATAAATAAGCACAGTAAGCAGCATATCAAGAGGGAGAGCAAACACAAACTGGGCGCTGAGAGGTGTACGTTGTCTGGTGTACCTCTGTTTGGTGTGTGAAATAGTTCTGAGAGTGAATCCCATCCACCCCCTCCCTCTGTTCTCTTACAACGTTTTGGTGCATGTTACCGTTGGAGCACGAATTCTGATCTGAATCAGAGTACATAAGCCATTCGTGGGCGCTACTCTGGAGGAACGTTGAGAGATTCATAATGGGATAAGAGATTGCATTTTGTTGGAGCTTTTGAGGTTGATGAGTCAAGATCATTGGGTAGGATCTGAAGGAATTTTGTATTCTGGCGTTTCTGGTTCTTTACGCTGGCTGGCTTTTATTACTTTTTGGGCCATTAAATAATATGCTCAGGAAACGCTTTTAAAAATCCATTTGTTTAATGGATTTTAAATTTGCAGTCAACAGTTTTGTGGGACAGCGTGGGTGAAAGACCAGATCGAGGTATTCTATGTGATAATCATTTTGCATGCAGTCTTTGTACGGTGTGCCTTGCGTGCAGATACTTTTGTGTGGAGTCTGTCAACATCGTGCCTTGAAGTTCATTTGGAGTTGTGATGTTGCAGGGGGGAGATTCGAACCTGTTCAGACAGAGCCCCGGTTGCATCATCCAGATACAATGTGCCTTAAGCAGGATCAGGTCAGGTGAACCAGGCCAGGGGATCCTCCAGGTGAGGAACAGATTAGCTCAGTAAATCAGTAAAACGATCTGTAAGGTTGCCCAAGGGAACTGAGCAACAGCACGGGAAGACAGTTGAACAGGGCTTATAGCCAGTTTGGATGGCAGTTCCATCCTGCGGTGGGCTTGCAAATTTAGGCTTGGTTTACTGTTCAGTCTCTAGCAGCGCTTGCCGTAGCCCCCTCTCTCCTGGCTTTCCAGGAGACATGGAAGAAAGGCAGAGTTTGCTGTAATTTGCACAGTTGCACTTATTTTATTCAGATTTCAGCACTAACCAAGAGAAGATCTTGTTTCATTCTAAAGCCCACAACAGGTTACCCCCCCCCCCGACAGATTGAGAAATGTGTCCCGGGAGTTCTGAGTCTCCCTAGAGTGTGGGGTCCGGCTTCAGATCAGGGTTGTCCAGTGTTCCCTCGAAGCTGAGTTAGTGTGAGCTAGCTCACAGTTTTTTAGCCTCCAGCTCACAGATTTTTATCTTAGCTCAGGAAGGAGGGCTCCAGAGCAAAAGAATTTATGCAGTAGCCAAATCGCTCACTCGCAACTTTAATGCCAGTAGCTCACAAAGTAGAATTTTTGCTCACCGGACTCCACAGCTTAGAGGGAGCATTGGTTGTGGCACATGTGGAGAATGACCCTTAAGCCCTCCGCCTGTGCCGTTTTCTCAGGGTCAGACAGCAAGCTGAAGTGCACGAGATGTATTCTCCATTTCTGCTGTGCAAATGGGAGGAGATATGATCCTGCAAGCGCCCTTCTCACTACAGGGCCAGGGTGGGCCTCCCCACCATGAGCCATGAACGTAAGAAGAGCCCTGCTGGATCAGGCCAGTGGTCTGGGTACTCCAGCATTCTGCTTCAAACAGTGGCCAACCGGCTGCTCTGGAGGGCCAACAAACTGGGCATCGAAGATGAGGCGTTCCCCAGTGCTGCTTTCTCGCGCTGATATTCAGCAGGGATGTGTGTTCCAAAATTCCTGAGGTGAATATGTGTCTGAAAAATGGTTTTTTTGAGTCATTCTGTGTATTTACAGAATGAGAAATGGATTACAGAACATTCTGGAATTACTGAGAGAACACGCAAACATGAGGTGGAATGTGGGATATTTCTGGGGGCCTGGAAGAGCAAATAGCACCAAAGTTTCAGGGAGCCAAACCCAAACAATCCACTAAAGACCTCCCAAGTTTGAAGGGGATTGGACAAAAGGGTCCGCCTTCATGGACCCCTGAATGAGGTGCCCCCAGCCCTCCTGGTCTCCACTGTTTCGGGGGGGGGAATAGGACTCTGTCCAGGGGTCTGGAGTGGGTGTTTGGAGAACAAATGGTACAGAAATTACAGGGCACCAAGCCCTCACTCTTTCCTAAAAACCTTCCAAGTTTTAACGGGATTGGACAAAGCACAGTTTTATGAACCCCAGAGCAAATTGCCCTCCGGCCATCCTGGTCTCCGTTATTTCTTATAAGGCAAATGCCATGCATGAACCCTCAGTCTGTGAAACCAATCTCCAGCTCCCCCACAAGATCACCCCAAAACTCCACCAGCAAACAACTGACCAGCACAAACATCAGCAACAGAGAAAAAAAATGCTCCCCAAGAAAGTTCACCCCACATACAGAACAGAGCAAGTTCCAAAAGCACCCAACCTTTATGAAAAATCCAAACCAAACATCAAAGCTAGGGTTGCCAGGTCTGAGTCGGAAAATATCTGGAGACTTTGGGGGTGGACCCAGGAGACGGTGGGGTTTAGAGAGGGGAGGGGCCTCAGCATGGTGCAATGCCATAGAGTTCACCTTTCAAAGCAGCCATTTTCTCCAGGGAAGCTGGTCTCTGTCAGGTGGAGATCAGTTGTAAAAGCAGGAGATCCCCAGGCCCCACCTGGAGGCTGGCAACCCTAATCAAAGCAGATAGCAAAAAACCTAAATAACAGTAAACCAGAAGGGGGTGGGGGAATAAATGTACTATTAAAAAACCCCAGAGGTTAGCTCTAGGAATTGACAGGAACTCTGTAGTCAGAACTTCCTGTAAGTAGACAAGGCCTTATTTTTCTTTTTAATTTTTTTTACCCAGGACTATTCTCCCCCCTCATTTGGCCTCAGTTTTTGCCTGCTGGAGTATCGGCATGCAAGGGCTGCGACTATCTGGAGGTCTCCTGCCATAAGCAGGCAGATGGGAACTAGGAATCATGGCATTTTTCCCAGCGGGAAACAATGGAAACCAGTACGGTTGGGATCACCTTGTTCAGGGGCCTCTGTTTGCCCCTTAGTCCAAGGTTGGTGAGGCAGCTTTTTTTTCTCAGCGGGTTTTGTTCCTTGGTGTGCTTAATAATTCTGTCTTTGATAGCAGTTTCTACTAATTTACCCAGAATGCATGTTAGGCTATCTGATAGGTAATTCCCTGGATCCCTTTTGGACTTATTTTTTAAAACTTTTAATAAATGGTGCCTGGTATTTTTGGCCGTGTGACAGAATGTTGTACTGGATGAGTCATTGGCCAGACCCAACATTGGCTTCTCTTATCTTCTTATGTTCTAACTGATGTGGCATTTGCTCAGGCCCGTAGCCATGGCGGGGCATTTGGGGGTGGAGCCTCACCAGGGATGAGCCCTGCCCCCCCCCGGGAGGATGCCAGACCCTCATCCACCCTACTACGCCATGCTTCTTACCCCTGCCCCTCCGCGGTCTCGCCAGCTCTTCCAGGGAAGCTACTTTGCTACTTCTGGTCAGTTTCACTCCCACCCATCAGCTGTTAGGTTTAGGGAATAAAATTGACCACAAGGGGCAGGGCTGCTCGGTGATGGAAGGCCCCTAAATGACCTTCCTGGGGGAACTAATCTAATCTAATCTAATCTAATCTAATCTAATCTAATCTAATCTAATCTAATCTAATCTAATCTAATCTGTCCTATTAAATAAAAGGGTAGTGGTCTGGCAAGATTCTATGCTTGGCAAAATCAGTTTGCTCACTGGTATGTCGCTCAGAATCTGTCCTTATCCACTAGCTGCATTGCCTGAGTTCTCTCCCACCCACTGCAGCCTAGGCCACTCTTCTCTGATTGGGCCAGCATTTCAAGCTCATTTGCATAAGGAAGCTGATTGGACTTCACTCCATTTCGCACCTCAAACTCCCCCCCCGCAAGACAGTTGGAATTGTCAGTCGTTTATGCAACCTGTTGTATTCTGAGGTGAAATATGTCCTCACTCACAACACTTCCCCTTCAAAAGAAACAAACCCAATAACACAACCATGCCACACTACAAAAAAGACAGGTCACACCACAGGCAGAATACCACAAGGCAAAAAAAGCTCTGGTACTAATTCTGGCAGGGGACACTGTGAGTGTAGAAAATGATTTATCAACACAGTGGAAAATCTTCAGGAATTGTTTGGTGCATTTACCATGGGGCACCCACCCAGAGCTTCTGGCATTTTCTTACTCTGCTGGCATCAAAACCAATTGAAGGCAAAATAGAGATATGGAGACTTTTCCATCCTCCTTTGCATCAATTTGTCTTTGTTGGCAATGGCAACCCTAGGCCTGGCTGCTTGCTCCTGTTCAGCAGGAGCATCCCTATGGAAACTGCCTGGGTGATTTCGGACCAGCTGGAGACTTTCTGCCTAACCTGCCTTACAGGGTTGCTGTACAGATCACAAAGCCAAAAAGAATGAAGTAAACTGGCTTGCTCCCCGCTAATGAGAAAGACAGAATTTTGCCTAGGAAGAGGCTGCTGAGAGGGGATGAGATAAAGTTGCCAACTCCAGGTTGGGAAATTCCTGGAGATTTGAGGGGTGGAGCCCAGAGAGGGTGAGGTTTGAGGAGGGGTGGGACCTCAGACAGGTACAGTGCCATAGACTCCACCCTCTAAACCAGCCATTTCCTCCTGGGGAACTATTGTTGCCAATCTTGGCCCAGTGGCCATCAAACCATTCTCTTCCACCCTCTGCTGTGCAGCTGTCTTTCCCCTAGGGTTGCCAATCTCCAGGTGGGACCTGGAAATCTGCTGTTACAATTTATCTCCAGATGACCAAGATCAGTTCCCCTGGAGAAAATGGCTGCTTTGGAGGGTAGACCCTATGGCATTATACCCTGCTGAATCCTCCCCCCCCACAGTGCTGCCCTCCACAGGATCCACCCCCAAATCTCCAGGTATTTCCCTACTTAGAGCTGGCAACCCTACTTTCCCTTCACTGCCTGTTGGTAGGCAACCAAGCTTGGTCCTGTCACCTGTTTTGGCCTTTGAGAGAAAACTCATTGGGGCCAGTTCTGATAGGGTTGCCAACTCCAGATGGGAAATTCTTGGAAATTTGAGGGATGGAGCCTGAAGCGGGTGAGGTTTCAGGAGGGGTGGGACCTCAGACAGGTACAATGCCATAGACTCCACCCATCAAACTAGCCATTCCATCCTAGGGAACATTGTTGCCAATCTCCAGGTGGGGGCTGGAGATCAATCAGAATTACAACTGCTCTCCAGGAGGGAGGAGGGAGGAGATGGAAAGCTGAAGTCAGGGGGCAGATAAAGGTAGGATGACAATTGGCTGGGAGGGAGATAGGGTTGCCAACTCCAGGTTGGGAAATTTCTGGAGATTTGAGGGGTAGAGCCTGGAGATGGTGAGGTTTGAGGAGGTGGTGGGGTCTCAAACAGGTACAATGCCATAGACTCCACCCTCCAAACCAGCCAGTCCCTCATGGGGAACCATTGTTGCCAATCTCCGGGTGAGGGCTGGAGACCACTCAGAATTACAACTGCTCTGCAGGAGAGAGGACAGAAGTCAGCTGAAGTCAGAGGGGAGGATAACAGTAGGTTGATGGTTAGCTGGGAAGGAGTTGGGGTTGCCAACTCCAGTTGGCAAATTCCTGGGGATTTGAGGGGTGGAACCTGGAGAGGGTGGGGTTTGAGGAGGAGTTGGACCTCAGGCAGGTAGAATGCCATAGACTCCACCCTCCAAACCAGCCATTTCCTCCTGGGCAACAATTGTTGCCAATCTCCAGGTGAGGGCTGGAGATCACTCAAAACTACAACTGCTCTTCAGGTAGCAGAGATCAGTTCCTCCGGAGAAAATGGTGGTCTCTGTCATTATACCCTGCTGAAGTCACCACAGCAAATTCACACTGTGTGCCCAAAGCCAGGGCACTCTCCCAGAGCCTCTTTCTAGAGCCTGTTGTATTTATTTCCACAATGGGCCTTACTCTTAGTTAGTAATAAGAACATAAGAGAAGCCAATATTGTATCAGGCCAGTGGCCCATCTAGTCCAACACTGTGTCACACAGTGGCCAAAAATACCAGGTGCCATCGGGAGGTCCAGCAATGGGGCCAGGACACTAGAAGCCCTCCCACTGTTGCGCCCCCCCCCAGCACCGAGAATACAGAGCCCCACTAACAAAAATTTTCTGGCTATGGGCCTGCATTTGCTGCTTTTCTGTCAACTGGCATAGAGGCTGATTTTAGTAGCCAGTTACACTGGTTAGTAGATCGGTAGTTTCACTTTTGGGTTCCTTGAGTTTCTTAGTTATCTGCCATCTAGACCTAGAGAATTAGTTTTCAGTTTGCCCAGTTGCCCTAGAACTTCATCTCTTGTCACCTAAATTTGAATCAACCTGCTCCAGAACAGCAACATGGGTACACGCCCCATGTTTTCCATGGTAAAAACAGAAGAAAGAGTTTATTTTGTTTGCCATCGTCCATCTTCCTTAAGCAATCCTTTCATTTCTCTGTCGTCCAAAGGCACAACTGCCTCCCTATCCAGTTCCCTGCTCCTGATATATTTGAACAAACACTTATTATTTGTCTTAATGCTTTTAGCAATATGCTCCTGAAATTCTCTTTTTTTCTTGCTTTATTGTGAACTTAGATATGTTTTAACAGAACCTCTGCTCGTTCACTTTACCTATTTTGCTCAGGGGAAGGGGGTATCTTCCTCTTTTTAAAGCTTTTTTTTTCTTTTTCTTTTTGTGGCTTTTGTGACTTGGGTCATTAATAGGGTTGCCCACTCTGGGTTGTGAAATTCCTGTAGAAGATTACTACTACTACTACTACTACTACTACTACTACTACTAGTAGTAGTAGTAGTAGTAGTAGTATTACCCCGCCCTCCCTGCCAAGTTTGGGTTGGAGTTTGGGAAGGGTGGAATTTGGGGAGGGGAAGGACCTTAGAGCAGCATAGAGTCCACCCTCCAAAGCATCCATTTTCTCCAGGAGAGCTGATCTCTCTGGAATTAAGAAGTAATTCCAGGAGATTGCCAGGCCCCACCTGGAGGCTGGCAGCCCTAGTAACCATGCAGGCATCCTTTTAGGCTTGATGGTATGTTTCTCGATGAGGTACTTATTCTATCTGGGCCTCAATTAGTGTAGTTTTAAATAGTTTGCAGGCATCTTGGAGGGGTTTGATTCTTGTGAGTCTTGTTTTAAACTTTGACTTCCTTCATTTTTGGAAAATTCTCTCTTTTTGAAATTAAAAGTGATAGTTTTGGACTCGGGGCAACTTTCCATGGACATGAATGCTGAATGGACATGAATGCTGAACGTAATAGCATTTTGGTCACTCTTCTTAACTGATACAACAACAGCTACATATCTCACCAGGTCTTGAGAACCCCACTCTGGTTGGTTCCTTGACCATCTTCTCCTATGCATAGACAATTATGTTGTCTAGAAACCTGGCTTCTGTGGCATGGCTCAAGTACATATTTGCCCAATCAATGTGAGGCTGGTTGAAGTCACCCAGTATTACAACATTTTCCCCTTTGGTCACCACCCTCATTTGTGCTTCCATCTCAAGATCCGCCTCACGGTTTTGGTCAGGGGATGAGAGTACACCTGCAGTTTTATGGAACCCTTAGGGCTGAGTATTTCCATCCCTAGAGATTCTGTTGAGTTCATTCCCATGTTTTCTAGCTTATTTGACTCTGTGCCCTCTTTGATATACAGAGCAAAATGGCCTCCAATATGACTCTCCCTGTCCCATCTTTAGAGGTTGTATCCAGGGAAAACAGTGTCCCCTTGATTCCCCCCTCCCCAATTACACCAGGTTTCTGAAACACTAACCATATCTAAATTAATATTTATCCCCAAGCACTTCAGCTCCCCTATCTTGGCTCAGAGGCCTCTTGCACTGACATATAGACACATGTATCTCATTTCCTTCTCTAAGGAAAAGCTGAAGCAATATGGGCTGTATTCTGTTCAATATGCTTATTGGGTGCCCCTGGGGAGCTTCTGGTAATGGCGCTGTGACGTGGAGCGGCTTTCGGATTGCTCCGGAGCCGTCCACTCCTCCTCCGCTCTTTTGGAGCCCCCCTTATCTTGGGGGGGCCCTGCTCATTCACCTGGAGGGGGAGTGAGTTGTAGGGGGCTTGTTTCACCCCCCTCCCATATATGGCAAATGCAGGGGTGTGGTGGTTATTGCCCTGAAGCAAGAGTGACGGACGGAGCAAGGCCATGCCTTGCCTAACAGTGACCTCCGTTTTAACTTCATTATTTTCTTGTTTTTGAATGTATACAGCAACATTGGGACTGTGAATATGCATAGTTCTAACTCTATTCATAGCCAAGATTTCGGACTTTGAGATAAAATTACTCCGAGTTGGTCTGCCTAAGATAGAGGCAATTAGTGGCCAGACAAGGAATATGGGGAAGATTCATGTCTTCTCGTTTTGATTACGGAGTCAAAAACTTCGTTGATAAGGATTGACAACTAAGTTAAATATCCTAAATGGTGATTAAAAAAGTCTAAGAAGGTGTTTAGAAGCTTCAAAGCAAGAGTTACGTTATTTGAGCTGAAATTAATTGAACAATAAAAATGGCATTTGTAGAGGGAACTGAGGAGGATGAGCTGGAGGATAACATGCTTGTAGGAGCATTAACTGTTGAGCAGTTTCTGAAGTTACTGAGAGATGAAATACAGAAGGGAATACAAAAAGGATTTGAAGAGGCTTGTGTGAATATAACTGAAAAATGTCAGAGTATACAACCGGATAATGAATTTAAGGAAGAATCGATACAACCCAGACAGAGTGTTAAGGAGGAACAAGTTTACCACATCAAGGAGTCGTTTGATGAAAATCAGCCCCCCTCCAGTATAATAGGAGTGGAAAAGGAGACAATGAGGTTGTCCTATATGAAGACAGACTTAATAAAAATGAATAAACAGAGAAGTTCTAACAAAGAAGAGAGAAAGGGGGCGGAAAAGAAGCGAAAATGGCGTGCCTGGAAGTTTAAGATGGAAAATATAAGACTGGATATAATATGGCTGAGACACAGAGGGGGGAGTCTAGAAATTAATACACACATACAGAAAGAAAGAAGACATTGGGACTCATTGATACAAAAATGTAAGCTACAAATTTTCAGGAAAAAAATTAAGTTATTTGAAGTATGAAAGATTATTTCTGTTGATCTATGTTTTATTGGAATTATGAAATTAGGACTTCTGTTATAATGAGATATGGTATTAAGGCATTGAAATTGTGAAAAATTAGATATTGTGTTATTGAAAAGGAAAGTTAGACAGACTTATAGGGGGGGAATTATTAACCTTGATTAAGAGTTAAATGCTATGCTTGTTGGGTAAAGGGAATCATGGTTTGTTTGTTTTTGGGTTTTTTTGTTTTTGTTTGTTTGTTGTTGTTTTTGTTATGGTGTATGTAAGAAGTATTTACTTGATGATTTGTAAATAAATTACTGGATATAGCATGGCTGAAATACAGAGGGGGAAATTTAGAAGTTTAAAAGTTAACTCATATACCTATAAAATAAAATTGGGATTCATTTAAAATGTAAGCTATACATTTTAAGATGAAGAAATTAAGTTATTGGAAGGATGAAAGATTAATTTTGCTGATTTATGTTTAATTGGAATTATGAATTTAGAGCTCCTGTTATAATGGAACATTGAATAATTGGGGTTAGGGCATTGAAAACTGTGAAAATTAGATATTCCGTTACTGAGATGGAAAGCTAGATATAGAATTATAGAGAAGGGGAGGGAAATTATTTTTGATGAAGAGTCAGCTTCCCATTTTGAATATATACAAGTGAACATTTCAGTGATATGTATTTCATAAACTGCCGGAATAAATAAGGATTAAAAGGGAATATGACAGAAAGGGGTGAGTAATTAGGTGGGAAGCTAAGCTGTATATAAGTTGTAGTAAATTCATGCCACTGGTGGATATTTATTTGGGAAAACAAGTATATAATAGTAGTTTCAATTTTCACTGTCATGAGCTCAGGGAAACCAAAGTCATTCTCCACTGTAAAATAATTTAATCGCTGTGGACAGTTTAAGCACTAGGTGAAAGTTCTGGTCAGTATTTACTTCATATATTATATAGGTTGAGGACAGACCGGCAATTTGCTCCGGGAGCCAGTCGCAGCAAAAAAGCCCTGGAATGAACTGTTCCAGGATTTCCCGTTCACACAGCACAGGCTGCTGTCGTAGCATAGTGGGTGGAGCTGCGCGGGAGCGTTCAGACTGCTGCCCCGGAGGCGCGCTGTATGCGGCGTTTCCCCATTAATTCAGCTGTGGGTGTATGTGTCTATGTGTGCATGAGTGTTCATGTGCATAAGTGCTCATGTACATAAGCACATTTTGCTGATTGGGGAAGGACCCCGCAGCGCCGGCACCGCATTGGGCAGTAGAGCGGAGCACGTCCAATCATACCGCTGCTGCCTTCTGCCCAACACAGGTTGCTCCCGGTTTATCAGCGGAGCGTTCAGACTTCCCAGAAGTGGGGAAACGCGGGACACACGCGTACTTTCAGGATTTGCTACCGGATACATGAGGTATCTTTAATGCGGCAGTGAAGCAGAACAGCGCCGGTTGGCTACAGGTGGGGGACGCCAGGCAGATGTGCCTGTGTGAACGCCCTGTTTACTGCGGGTTTGAAGCGTCGCTGAAACGGATCCCTACCGGGGCAAATTGCCAGTCTGAACTCAGCCCTTGTTTCTCCGGTAATTTTTTAATTTTTTAAAAAAGTGTACATTCATCAAAAGTTATCAAATATCACGAATAGTTGCATACAACAAGTAGAATCAACTGTATTAATAAAAATACATTGTTCAAATATAGAAGCAGCAAATAAAGCATCATGATTACAGTATTACAGTATTGAGGAATAAGTTCTCTCTTTGAAATAAGAAAATATTTCTGAATATTCCGAATACTCAGTCCAATAAAGATAAACAAGATTACATCTTTAACAATTAAACACATTTCTACACTAAGTTTAAGCCATCTTATTGTAATCATTTATCACATTAAGTCTTATTTTTACTAAATATCTTAAATAGTTATTATTTATTTGCTTTATGAGTTGCCCAACCTTACAAGTGGGCTCTGGGCAATTTACAGCCTTAAAAACAGATAAAATACAATCAATGTAATAAAATTATCACCATATACTAATACAGGGGTCCTCAAACTTTTAAACAGGGGGCCAGTTCACTGTCCCTCAGACCGTTGGAGGGCCGCCGCGTTCGCCCCTCCCCCCCACGACCAGCCTGCTCGCCCCGCCGCCGCGTTCACCCCCTCCCCCCACGACCAGCCTGCTCGCCCCGCCGCCGCATTCGCCCCCTCCCCCCCACCAGCCTGCTCGCCCCACCGCCGCGTTGGGTCCCCCCCAAACCAGCCTGCTCACCCCGCCGCCGCGTTTGCTCCCTCCCCCCACCAGCCTGCTCGCCCCGCCGCCGCGTTCGCCCCCTCCCCCACAACCAGCCTGCTTGCCCCTTCCTCCTCCTCAGCTCCTGGGCGCTCTTGCCGCCCAGGGCTGCTGGAAGAAGAAAGAGGCCGCGGGGGCGCTGCTGCTACGCTCCTCGAGGAGGAGGCGGTTCCGGGCGGGGGGGCGGGCATAAACACTCGGCGGGCCGCATAAATGTCCTCGGCGGGCCGCATGTGGCCCGCGGGCCGTAGTTTGAGGACCCCTGTACTAATAGAACGACCAGTTCAGATGACGATCAGTCTCTTTTTTTGCCTGCTGCTGTGCTCTCCCTGTAGCAGGGCAGGGAGGGGGATGTAGGAGCCATAGGGAGAAAAAAGGAGGGTGCCAATGTCATGCTCTGGGCTGTGCAAGCAAAGGCCTAGCAGGCCCAGGAAGCCTGAGTAGCAGCGGGAGGAGGCCAGGGCTACAACTCCCAGAAGTACCTGAAAGGTTTTGGTGCCAATTTTAGCCAATCACAGGGGAAGGGGACCTCTAATAAAAGAGCTGGCACAGAAGAAGAACTGTTCTTTCTTCCAAGAGAGCAGGGCCAGAGGGCTGGGAGAGGCCCTCACCCTGAGAGGAAAGGTGAATAGATTCAGGCCCAACTGAGACAGTGAGCTAAGGACGGTGACTCTAGTCGCGTTAGGGCATTTGGTTTCTTTTCTCTTCACCCCCTTATTGCTATTGTTCTTGCACTTGGTTTGTTTCACATATTGGACTGACCACCGCTTAGAGGGAGCATTGAACAGGACCCTTTGTAATTCTTATCCATCTTTTCAATACCTTTTGGAGTGACGTACCACCAGAATACATCTTATACCAGTTTTCTCTTAGTGCTTGGCTGGATGTGAATCTAATATCCTTAGTCCATGGGTTTTCCTAGCATTGAAACTGTGTTTCCATACCAAAATTTTGCATCCATTTAATCATGCATGGTGTAACCTGTTCATCTTCAGAATCATATTGAAGCAATAATTTGTAAATTCACCCTAGTAGGTCATATTTAGACTATGAGACAATCTTTTCAAAATCAGTCAGCTCTTTTAGAGCAGGGGTGTCAAACATACGGCCTATGGGCTGGATCTTACCCCTGCAAGCCTCCAAACTGGCCCGAGAGCAACTGACTCTGTGCTGCTTCCTGCTTCCTGTTTCTAACATTGCAGCTGCTTTTGCCCAGTCTCTCCTATTTCCTGCTTCAGAGGAGAGAAAGAAAGCCTTCCCTTGTTACCTGAGGGCTCCTCCCCCCTCCTCTGGGGAGGGAGGAGGGAAAAGAGCCCGGGGGGGGGGGAGAGACTCCTGTGTTGAAGACCATAAATGTTTTATTCCAGGTATAAGGGGGAGGGGGAGGGAAAGATCCAGAAAGAGCATGCCAGAGAGAAAGGGTCAGAGGGAGTTCCATGGCATTTGGAGAGATCTCCCTTTCCATTTTAAACAGATTGGGGGAGAGGGGAGAAACCTAACAGCACAATTTGCTTTCCTTATTAGTGAAAGGGAGCAAGAGTACAGCAGCACCTTAATGACTAACAAAATTTGTGGGAGGGCATGAGCTTTCATGAATCACCGCTCACTTCCTCAGATATAGCTGGAATGTGAGTCCATCTGTCTGGAGAATGAAGTGATTTCAGACACCAAATGACAATAGCAGGCATTGGTAGTGAGAGAAGAAACCTAGGTCTCAATTTGGTCCAGGAGTTTGCAATATCTTGAGCTTCATAATCAGCTGTAATTCAGCAGTCTCTCTTTCTAATCTCCCTTTGAAATTCCTTTGTAAGAGCACTGCTACTCTTAGGCCAGCAGCTGAATGCCCTGGATTCCTGGAAGGTTAAAATGTTCCCCCACTGGTTTTTGAATGCTGTGGTTTCAATTAGTAGTAGAAAGAGTAAGAGTCCAGTAGCAGATTTAAAGACTAACAAAACTGTGGTAGGGTATGTGCTTTTGTGAGTCACTGCTCACTTCTTCAGACTAATTTCCATTTATTCTTTGCATCCTCCTGGACTGAATCCTCCTGTTACCAAACTGAGACCTAGATTTCCTGTTTCATCATGAATGCTGATATCTCCATGCCTCTGTATACCACACCAATATCTCCACCCCTCTGCATATCACACCTGCTATTGCCATTCGACATCTGAAATCATCTTTATAAAGTTTATATCTCCGGTACCTTGTGTTACATTTTACGGCACACGTGGCCCGGCACGACAAAGTGACATTTATGTCAGATCTGGCCCTCATAACAAATGAGTTCGACACCTCCATTTTAGAATGTATGTAATATATTTTCATTGTCTTGCTTCATGTACAACATATAATTTACCTTATATTATATATTGGCCAATATGTATATATTTTTGTAATTATTTTTTTATCCTGTTCTATTTATTTATTTATTCAATTTATATCCCACCCTCCCCGCGAACGTATTAAATACTATTTTAATAACTTTGGAATAACTTTTATTAAGGGGCCTTTCTATTATCTGTATTAAATATAAAATTACGTTTTTCTAGATTCCCCCTGACACATCCTGCACGGCGAAGCATGTAGGGACTTTGTATAATAAATCAGTCATCCATCATCTGGTATTTTTTCCTTTTTGTTCTTTTGGCACATTGCTGGGTGCATCCCAGTTTTTCTTCATCCATCGGCTCAGAGAAGGCATTCTGGGATTTGTAGTTTGAGATACTGAGAATTGTCTTAGAGATTCCTAGCCCTTCCACAGAACTACAGGTTTCAGGATTCTCTAGGAAGAGAAAATTGTAGTCTGACTACTTTATGGTTGTAGTGAAATACACCCATAAGCTTTGCCTTACCTGATGCCTGCCAGGTGGGTGAACTCCTGCCCCTGCCCTCAGCTATCTGCACATTGGGAAGGTGACACACCCTTCCCCTGCAGTGATCTAGGAATTCCTCTGTAGTCTTTACCATAGAGACTGGGGGAATTCCTTGAGAGTCCCACAAGCTCTGGGATTTATGGGTGCAGGTCTGACAACCCTACTTAGACTACAAAGACACAGCAAATGTGCACTGGTTGACTTACATTGCAGTTTAGCACTTCCATGCTGCAATCCAACACCGACACATTGTGTTCTTGGATTAATGCAGCCCATCTATCAGTGTTAAACTGTTTCACATTGGCCTGGATTCAGTGCTGGGTCAGTTTTTGCTTATTAAAGTTTAAAGAGGGAATGGATGTGCATGACAAGGTTCTGTGATTAATCTGGAATAGTGTCAGAATACTCATTTCTTTGATCTTTGTACAGATGCAATTTGAGAAGAAATTGCTTTCTTTCTGTTCTAAACCCCATTGACCTGCCTCGTTCAGATTAAAAAAATATTTGTACAACTTGAATAGTGAATATCCAAATCCAGATGTAAAGGGAAATTCTACTACTCAAATCTGAGTCTCCCATTATAGTAGTCAGTCCTCACAGCTGGGTGCCAGAGGTTGCAATCAATACCCGTGTAACACAGACAAATATTTATATGTGCATTTTTCAATTAAGAACTTCTATGTAATGGCAAATTATTTCACTAGGCAAGAACAGATGTTTTTTTTAAAGTCTTGGAAATCATATGGATTTAATATGTGCTGTATGTTTTCTTTCTGTTGCACTTTAATGATGAATTGGGCTTTCTGGTTTCCCTTGGTAGTGTGCATCCAAGGGCTTCTCAGAGTAGGACATTGCTGCTTCCCTCTCTTGCTACAGCCCACAGAACCCTCTAAAATTTTATTTTTGGAGGTCTGTGAGACCCACAAGATCAACAAAGGAGCACACTTGGGGGGTCTGCAGTGGAAGGGAGGAATTCATGGAAATGGTTGGCTTCTCTTCCACAAATACAAATGCCATTCCATCAAAAGGAATGGTGGTGGTTGGATGCATGCCATCTGTGAAATGCTAAAACAGCCGCCCAGGTACACTTCCACAGTAGTCTGTAACTGCAATCTAAATTCTACTTGCTTTAGTAAGTGAAAGAAGTTTCTTTTCTGCTGCCATGTTGCAGCCAACTTACAGCAACCCCATAGATTTTTTCAAGGCAAGAGACAAACAGAGGTGGTTTGCCATTGCCTGGCTCTGAGTACCTGCCCTGGACTTCCTTGGGGGTCTCCCATCCAAGTACGAAAGACGACCCTGCTAAGCTTCCAAGATCTGATGAGATTGGGCTTGCCTGGGTCATCCAGGCCAGAACAGGTGAAAGAATTAGCTCCGTGATAATGTGTATCTAGAATATGCTGCCATCAAATTCCATGCTAAAATGGTCAAGTCAGACAAGTGAAGAACTGAGCCCTTTCCCCACAGGCCAAATTTTCTTAACAGTGTAATGCCAGGTTGGTGTCGTGGTTAAATGTGTGGGCTTTAATCTGGGAGAACTGGGTTTGATTCCCCACTCCTCCACTTGCACCTGCTGATGTGACTTTGGGTCAGTCACAAGCTCCGTCACAGCTGTTCCTGAAAGAGCAGTTTGTGTTAGATCTCTCTGCCCCACCTGCCTCACAGGGTGTCTGTTGTGGGGGGGGGGTTGGATAAGAGTTTGTAAGCCGCTCTGAGACTCTGAGAGTGAAGGTAAAGGTAAAGTAAAGGTAAAGGTTCCCTTGCTTGAAAGCCAGTCGAATCCGACTCTAGGGTTGCGGTGCTCATCTCCGTTTCAAAGCTGAAGAGCCAGTGCTGTCCGAAGACGTTTCCGTGGTCATGTGGCCGGCATGACTAAACACCGAGGCGCACGGAACGCTGTTACCTTCCCACCAAAGTGGTATCTATTTATCTACTTGCAATTTCTTGCTTTCGAACTGCTAGGTTGGCAGGAGCTGGAACTAGAGATGGGAGCTCACCCCATCATGTGGCACTCTCGGGTCTCGAACTGCTGAACTACTGACCTTCCACAGCCTGCAGTTCAGCATCTTAACCACTTGAGCCACCACAGCTCCTAAGAGTGAAGGGCGGGGTCTAAATCCAATCTATTCTCTTTTTCTTCTCTTCTTCTAGAGTTACTAAAGTCCCAGCCCATTGATTAGATTGGGGTGACTGTTTCAGATGGCATTGTGAATGGACCTTTGTGATGCATGTGTTTCTGAAATAGAATAGGGCAAATTATAGGTTGGGTTGTTCGTGCCCCACCTCATCTGGCCCACAGGAGGTTTTCATCCAGCTCTTAAGGTGTTTGAGAGCCCTGGCCTGCTAGACTCCAGAACCAACTAGTGTGGCTGCTATGAGCCTGGGCCTGTGTAGTGAGGCCTAGTGGTCCCAGGGAAGCCAGTGGGGTCGATGTTTCCTGCTCCAAACTGATCATTGCCCCCTCCAGTGGCTCCAGACAGCCAAATTTACCAATCCTAAACTCTTGTGGTGGAGCCCAGCCATGCAAGAGTTAGATTTTGAGATAGAGTACATTGCAGGATCTGTGAACAAAGTAGCTGATGCTCTATCCCACAGACCCTGTGATAACTTACCTCGCTGTATATAGTTATTATCTGATGTTTCCCTCTGTAGTATTTATCCATGTTTTCCACTTGGTAATCACAGTAGTTACCCCCAATTCTATGTGAATGGTTTACAGGGCTTGCATATTAAGTTTTAGATTGTTAAAAGGGCACAGCCCATGACCTCGTTATAGACCTCATCAATGGGGATCCAGATAGGCGGACTCCATGATTTGGTCTAACGGCCTGGGCCTGTGTAGTAAGGCCTAGTGGCCCCAGGGAAGTCTGTATTGGAGTGAATACTGGGCCTACATTTCCCAGGCTACCTTTGGACCCTGTGATTGGTTAACAGGAAATTTGGAGGGAAAACTTGCACAAGTAGAGGAGTAAGTGGTGGTGCCTGGGAAGAAGAGATAAGAGGCCTTGCCCGAAATGGGAGGGTGTTCACTCCTAGGGAGCAGAGCCGAGGAGAAGCTGCTGCAGATGGAGGGATCCCTCATCCAGGAAGGGGTGAGTTATCTTGAAGCCAATCACCTAGAGACAGCTAGGAACAGTCCAGATAAGATGTGTTAGGGTTCTTCTTTTATTTGTTTGCCTGCCTACCTTTACTGTTCTCATTATACTACAAATTATTTGAAAACCAATTATTACTAGACCTCTTTAATAAAATTGTTTATTTTTATGCCTGGATCCTCGCATCTCATTCAGTGACATATAAAGTACAACCAACTGGGAAAGAGTGGACCTAAGGGGTTGGGTGGGTGCTCTGGGCTTTCCTGAGGAGGCCTGCACCAGAACAGTGGCAGCCTACAGAGAACTTCCCTGGTCCCCTGCATATGACATGGTGGTGGTGTAGTGGTGGGATGGGCTAACTTTGGGCTCAATGAGAGGCAGAGTGCTATTTGGGCTTGTCTTACCTTCCCACCTTTTTTGGGGGGTGTCTGTGTGGAAATTGCCTTTCCGCTTGAGGAAGCCATGTTTTCCCTAAGTTGCTTGCCAGGGCACACAAGAACTCAGAAAAGGTCCATATAGGTAGAGGCTGAACATCTTCATTATGCTGTATGCTGATTTGCTGTTTGACCTCCACCTATATGGATGAATTGCTAAGTTCCATTTAAGTGTATCTGAGGAAGTCTCCATGCACATGAAAGTTCATACCCTTAATAAAACTGTTGGTCATAAAGGTGTGCCACTGGACTCAAACTTTGTTCTACTGCTTCAGACCAACACCACTGCCCATCTGGGTTTATCTTGTACAACAGGCAACTTAAAAAAAATTATATATCTTTATTATTTTCCAACACGACATGACAAACAAAACATCATAAAACAAAACAATTCATCTCCTATTACAGCCTTAAATTCCCAGTCAACATGATACATATATTCTAAGTTTAACTGCTCAATTTAGGTGTTCTTATCAAGCCAGTGGTATAATCTTGACCAGGTATTTTGAAACTTTTGGAACTTTTCTTCCATGAAGTTTCATGGTTAGATTATCCAGTTCAGCCACCTCCATAATTTTACATATAAAGTCCTGCCTACTAGGAAGAAGAAAACACGAGATTTATCAAAACTTTGAAGACTGAACAAGGAGAAACAAAATATTGTTTGGACGACCTACAACAGGCAACTCGTGAGGTAGGTGGGGCTGAAAGAGTTTTGAGAGATCTGCTCTTTCAAGGATGGCTCCAGAGTAAGCTAATTTATGCAGCAGCCAAATCGCTCGCTCACAACTTTAATGCCAGTAGCTCACAAAGCAGAATATTTGCTCACAAGACTCTACAGCTTAGAGGGAACGTTGGTCTCTTCCTGTATTCAGTGCTGGCAAACTGCCGGCTCTGGAAACAGAAAGAGCCGGCATGGGAACTTTCGGTTTCGGCGGAGCGAATGGCGGCCACCTTTCGGGACGCTCCCGAAGGAGGCTAGCCCGCGCGCGGTTGGGGGGGTCTTCGCCTATGCGATTGACCCTAGTGAGCCTTAGGCAAAGGCTCCGAACCGGGGGCGCTTGGGGAGTAGCTTCTTTGCCAGCAGACAGCCGGGAAATTGAGGCTTTCTCCCCGCCCCAATCGGCCCCGCCGCGTAGTGTGTCCCGCATGGGATTTAGCAACGCCACCGATTTCCAGGAGTGAGGCAAAGCGATATGAAATAATATAAAAAGAAGAACCGTCATCAAACCGTGAGTTGAAGGTCTGAATTAAAGCGCAAAAACGATTCCCCCGATAAGCGTGCAAGCGGAGGGAGGAGGGGCGGCTCCCCCCCCCCACTGAGAAGCGAGATTTATAAAAGGAAAGCTAAGGGGCGAAAGGAAAGAAAGGCTAGTGACTGTACCTCTGGGGTTTTATTGAAACGGAAATTCAACGAGTTCCCTGAGAGACGCGACGTGAACTTGGAAAAAGTAAACAAACAGAAAATATGTCGGCAATGAAAAAGGTCCCACTTAAACCGGAAAAGAAGGGAGGAGGGACTTCCGGTCCGGGTTACCTTCCTTCAGAGCCTGCTGTCAATCAACAGAAAGGCGAGCCACTGCACCCCCTGCTGGATCAAATGCAGAAAATCAATGAAACATTAATAAGCATGCAAGGTGTTCTCAACAGTCAACAGAAACAGTTAACAGAAACGTCTAAGAAGATGGAGGAGATCGCACAAAAATGTCTGGTCTCGACGGAAGATACCAGGAAAATAAAGAAAAGGGTCAACAAACTAGAAAAATACCAGGATGAACAAGAAAAAAGAATCTTAAGGTTGCAGATGGAAAAATCGAATCTGACCCTTCGCTTCCAGGGCATTAAAGAGGAAGAGAAAGAAGATCTCAGATCGACACTAGCGCATGCCTTGGCACCCGTAACTGGCAGAGAAGAGCGAGATTTAAAAGAAGAGATGGATTTGGCCTACAGAGCCTATTCCACCTTTACAAAGAAAAATAATTTGCCAGTGGAGGTGGTTGTCAAGTTCACTAAGCAGCGTACGAGAGATCAGATTCTGCGTGCAGTTTCAGCGGTGCCCTTGAAGATTGGGGAGCAGACTGTAAGAACACTTAAAGATGTGCCTTATGAAATTCGAATGAAAAGGAAAGAATATAAAGGACTGACCACTTTTCTGCAAAGAAATCAGGCGATTTACAAATGGAGATTCCCTGAAGGACTGGAGTTTAAATTTAAGGATAAAAGAGAGAAGATTGACTCCATCTTCAAAGCACAAGAATTTCTGAAGAGACACGCCAGCACGGAGGAAGAGGCAGCACTTGCAACGTGGACAGAATCGAGTAGCGATGAAGACAGCGGCCCTGAGGATGGAGGTGCCGGAGCGGGAGCTGTGAAAGCTAAAGTGGGCCCATCATATAACCTAAGAGATACTAAGAAAAGACTGCCCAAGAAATAATTGTTCACGAAGCGTCGGAACGGAACTGACTAATCATTAACCCCAGAGGACATTACTAACCTTATTAACAGAGATTTTCTTTTTTTTCTTTGAACTTTGTTAAACTTAAAAAAAAAAGACTCTTCAACCACGGTAGATGTCGAAAATATATTCAAATTAACTAAAACTAACCCTCTTTAACAGAATACTCACTCACATCTTTTTCTTAACCCATCTATATACCCTCCCTTTTTCTTATATGAAAAGAATAAATACCTCTCCTCTTTAGGAGAGTTTTATACAAAAAAAAAAAAAGAAAGAGCCGGCATCCACCTCTGGAGTAGGCAAAACCCCAGATGTGACTCGAAGGCCCACCCCTTTATTAAATGTAGGTCTTGTTTGCAAGATCCTCTTTCTTTTAAAGAGCAGAGCTAACTTGAAATGTGTGAAGCAGCTGTCGGTACTGGAACTGAAATTTCTGTTCCAAACTCTGTATTTGCCTTTGAAAATGATGTTTTATACATGACAGAACTTCCTCTCTGCTGTCTCAATTTCCGTTTTATTTAATAGGGTACTTCTGACCTTCGGATTACATTTTAGGATCAATCTCGATAAGGTGGAGGGAGCTGTGTTTGGATTTCCCGTAGTACGGAGTAGGGCTGAGTTGAACTCTTCCCTCCTCCCTTTTTTGTGTGTGCTGTTTTCCAGATGTGAATAATCCCAAAGCCACTATGGCAGGTTTTTCTCCACAGGACAAGAGAAACTTGAAGTGATTTGTGTCTGGCAAATGGCAGCAGCAGGAGGAGGGGTTGACCCCTCCTGCCTCTGCCAGAGCTGCACCCTCTGATGTGAACCATCCCTGCCCATCTCTGGCTGCATTTAAACTTTGCGGGGTTGGGGGGCACAGGATCATGCATCTTCTACTGGCTTCTGTAGTCAAGCCCTGAAAATGTTCTGTTTTACTAAAGGAAAATAATTTGTGAATTGGAATGATGCAGAGTTCCTAATTCAAAAACAATGTCAAGAAAGTACAGAGAAAAACACAACCTACAAACAGTATTCAGAACCGCCAGAAAAATACAACAGATGCTACGATTGGCAAAAGACTGAAGAGACCCCCTCACTTCTGCAGGAGTATACCGCATACCATGCAGTTGTGGACAAGTTTACATCGGGACCACAGAGCATAGCATTCAGACCAGAATAAAGGAACATGAAAGACACTGCAGTCTTGGCCAACCTGAAAAATTAGCAGTGCCTGAACATAGCCTAACCCAAACGGGACACAGCATTTTGTTCCAAGACACTGAAAGACTGGACAACACTTCCAATTACCATGTCAGATTACACCAGGAAGCCATTGAAATTCATAAACATAAACACAATTTCAACAGAAAAGAAGAGAGTTTAAAAATAAATAAGGCATGGTTTCCTGTTCTGAAAACACAAAATGCCCTACAGCTGGCAATAGCACTACAGATAAGATTAGAGTTTCAATAGCCATTCCACACACAAAAGAACCTCCTCAAGAAACAGGAAACCTCCTCAGGAAACAATCCATAGACAAAAAAACCTCCTCAGGAAAGCTCCTCCATTAGCATGTTCATAGCCTGGAGAACTACTACAAGATAATGACTCAGCCCTACCCCACCTTCCAGGGTAGATATAAATTACCTGCCTACCATTTTTCTTCTCACCTTGACACAGAGAGTACTCCATCTGTCTGTGTTATACCTCTGAGGATGCCAGTCACAGCTACTGGCGAAACGTCAGGTCCTGCAATACCAAGACCATGGCCACACAACCCGGAAAATCTACAGCAGCAAATGAATTCCAGCCATGAAAGCCTTCGACAACATTTAGTTATTTTTTTTTATATTGCATATATCTGTCCTAAGTAACATTCATTGTATAAAACATATTTCATAAGTATGAGTCAATATATATAGGTCAATGGCCAAAGACCATAGAGAATGGTAGTAGTACAATACAAAATCTTCATGTAAATATAATGAACTCAGTCCTGGGGATGTTCCTGGATCCTGTTAGTGGTGTTATCACTTTAAGGCATCTTAATTGAGCTGTGAAGGGGGGAAGAATGGACTAACGGTCTAACAGACTAACAGAGAGCTTTGGGAAAGCACGTAAAGGTGCTTGGAAAAATGAAGTCTTTTTAGTCCAGCGGTCAGGAGGCTCTCCTTCTGTTCTGTGTCCTGACCCTATTGCCTCTTCTTACTATTCACTGTTTTCTTGGCTGACTTTCGGTGAATTTAAACAGGATCTGAAATCTATGTAATGTAATGTGCATATTGCTTCCTGTGTAGGAAAGCTCCACATGCATGTTTTGATATAACTCCGTGCAAACTCCTGTGCGGTAAAACGAAAGCAGCTGTGTTTTGTCACCTGTCTTTGGTGCACCCGTATTTACCCTGCACAGGACTAATATTGGTTTAGAAAATCTTGCCTGAGGCAGCCCAAAACTGGCACCTGCAATTTGGAATTAGTAAGCAGCTTGGCCCGGCTTGCTTTATTCATGCAGACATTTCGGTAGTTCTTGAGTTATTGATCCCGTCTGAATTATGTGTGAACGAATCCCATTGATCCCAGCATGCGTCTCCATACTGGCTTGCTGAGATAGGTCCTTAATTCGGACAAGTTGGCCTCCTGCGAATCAGTCGTATGGTTTGCATTTGATGCTGGCAGGGGCTGCAAATGTACTATTCAGAATCAGGTAAAAATCAAAATCGCAGTTATGGACTAGATTGCCTTTTCTGGTTCGAATTCAGGTGGCCCAACTCTGCTTCCACATAGGCAAGCATCCCTGCAGGCAGAGATCCAGACCTGCATAGCTCTGTCCCACTTGCCTCCTTTACAGTTTCCTTACGGCTCTGTTTTGGTGATATAACAGTGTGCTAGTGTGGTGAATAGGGTGTTGCTCTCCGGCTGGGGAGGCCTGTGGCCAAATCGTTGCTGACTCATGAAGTTCAATGACTGACTCATCTTCCTCAAAGTATTGTTGGGAGGATAGAATTGGCAAATCATTCTATGTGGTCCTGAGCTCCTTGCAGGCAAGATAGGATGCAAATAAGGAAGCATGAGGGAGCTCAGTTCCTTCCTGGTCACAGACTGATTCGTTCTTCCCTGGTAACCTCTGAAAATACCCCTGTATCTCACGTTGCCAAACTCTAAAAGGTTATGGAAAAATATGTGTATAATTGATGTATGCTTAAGGTTAGATCTATTTTGTGCTTTTTACGTTAGTTTTTTGAGTTTTTTCTATACTATTATAAAAATATTAGTGTCAAGTATTATCAAACATAGGTTCATCAAGACAGTACATCAAAGTGCACGTTTACACTATGTTCAAACATTCAAACAGCACCTTCTCAGTTTCACAGTCACTAGTCCCATGGGACTCTAGTAATTTACCCGCATCGAATACAATGTTTTTCAAGGACAGTGATATACATGCAAGACATAAGGCACAATAAATTTTCTTTGTGAGTATAAAGCTCTTAAAATAACAGCATTTTTCTAGGGCCCCATCGGAACTCTTGTGGCAAACATAATAACTTATCTAAGAGAGCATATCTCTCAAGTTCGATCAGGCTACCAGAAAGCGGTGCGTGTGTGTGTGTGGGGTATCGATTTCACCCTCCTGTTGTAGACCTCTGACACCCAGATCGCACTCCACCCTGATCCTGGTGATCCCATCTCCCAAGAGCAGCATTTCAAGTATCATTTTGAGCGGCCGAAGTGAGACAGCACTTCTGTCTTCTGAAAGGAATATCTTCCATCATTGGAGGTTTACTGTGAGATCCAGGCCACTGAGTTGGTAGGTGAAAATCACCTCAGTACCACAGCATGTAAAATCGGATGCTGAAGTGGGGGAAGGAAGAGGGGAAAAAACGAATCAAAGGCTTGGCAAAGTCTAGAGACAAGCCTTTCCACTAGTGCAAGAGGAAGTGTCACCTGCAAGGACTGGTAAAGCCACTAGGGGGTGCAGCAGCAGAAGAAATTTGGGGTTCACCATTGAGTTTTGGGGATTGCTAGAGCACCCAGCAACATGTGTTCCAACTTCTGGTTATGTGATTGGAAGTGATGTCACGGTGTCTGTATAATCCCCAGTTTAAGGCTCTGTGTCCTAGATTGTCCTTTTGGCCTCTGAGCTCTTAATCTACAGAAGGGGCAGTGTTGGATAAGGTGCCAGGCTGAGCCTGGCAAGTGGTGGGAGGGTTGGGGGTGGAGAAATGGGCAGAGGTCATGTGACATTGGGGAAAAACCTGGAAGCGTCATAGGGCAGCTCTAGGAATCACTGGTAACTCTCCTACCATCGCGGGAAGCATGGCAACCCTCGTGTTGGTTGTTGCTGCTCCCAGTTTTTCTGTGTTGGTAGAGCTTGAATCTTGCTCTTGTCTCTACTGGTGAGCAGATGACCAATTTTTGCATGCTGATAACTGTCGTTGGTTTGGGTTTGCTGCATTTTTATCACTGTCGTTGGCTCTTCCTTTGCTTCCTTTATGTCATGGAGGCCATCTTTCTTGGTATGACCCAGGCCCGTAGCTACCATGAGGCCCATGGGGCCCGGCACCCTAGCGGTTTCTATGGCCCCTCCCCAAGCCTTGGCTCCCCTTCCCCTGGGCCCCCTTCACCCATTGCCTGTTGGCAGGGAGAATGAGGGCAGCACAAACGGTGGTGGTGGCCAGGCTGGGCCAAAGAGCAGCCTGGGCAGGCAGCAAACATGAAAGGTGCAGAGAGAAGCCTCTTTCTCGGGTTTCCACAAGACACTCACTGCATTGCCATATAGCAGCAAGTAAGCCAGGCAAGGCAAGGAGGCAGGCGGCTGCCTCCTCTGGCCCCAGGCAAGCATGCTTGGCTGTGCTCCAGTGCACCAACGAGCCTGCACGCAGCATCAATTAATTTTGATTTAATTGGCTGGTGGGCCCCTCTGAGGCCCCCTCCCCAAAAAATCCTTAGCTATGGGGCTGGTACTCTGACCCAGCTTTATTCCTCACTGCAGCATCTGCTTTGCCTGCAGAAGGTCCCAGGTGCAATCCCTGGCATCTCCAGTTAAAAGGACCAGGCAGCAGGTGATGTGAAAGACTTAAGCCTGAGAACTTGGAGAGCCGCTACCAGTCTGAGTAGACAGTACTGACCTTGATGGACCGATAGTCTGATTCAGCATAACGCAGCTCTGTGTCTGTTCATGTGTGTTCAATCTCTGGTATTTTTAAAAAAGGATCAGATGATGTAAAAGTCCTCTGCCTGTGACCCTGGAGAGCCACTTTCAGTCAAACTAGATAACGCTGACTTTCATCAACTGATGGTCTGATTCAGTGTGAGGGAGTTTCATGAGTATGTGATTATTGTTTGCTTACTATCCTTTCCCACAGGACTGTGTGCTATACAGGCACAGACTTTTCCAGTTATGGCCGCAACTCTTTGGAATGTTTTTCCAGTGGGAATGAGATGAAGTGAGATTTTTAGAAGGCACAGCAAGATAGTCCTGTTCTTAGAGGCCTATTTGCTGTACTGTTGTTCTTCTATGGTATTGGTGTTTGGCAAGCAGTTGGGATTATGGTGTTTAATTTATGGAGTTATTTTATTGATTTGTGCATGTCAGCATATGTATGATTGTATGCTATACTGAGCCCTTTCCAGTGGGGAGCTTGGATATAAATATTTAAGACAAGTTTTTACACAAATGGGACAAAAATAATGTTGATGAAAGTATCAGTTTTAACAAGCGGAGTTTTGTGTGTGGAAAGAGATTCTGGCGTGAAAATAGAGTTTAAATACATGATATGTTTGTTGATGAGGTGTCTCCAGGTTCACCGTCCTGATGAGTCAAATGTCAGTTCCAAGAATGTCACCTTACTATCAGTGTTCCCACTAAAGTGCGCTAGCATGCAATGGCGCACAAATTTCCCAGCCTTCAGCACAAAGATTTTTTGACTCAGCACAGGGCAAGGAAATTGTCAGCTGTCTCTTCCCTCCCTTTGGTTCAATCGCCCTTCCCTTTTCCTCTGCACCTTCCCCCGTGGGGAAAGCAAGAAATTGCAAGTAGATAAATAGGTACCACTTTGGTGGGAAGGTAACAGCGTTCCGTGTGCCTTGCTGTTTAATCATGCCGGCCACATGACCATGGAAATGTCTTCGGACAGTGCTGGCTCTTCGGCTTTGAAACAGAGATGAGCACCGCAACCCTAGAGTCGGATTTGACTGGCTTTCAAGCAAGGAAACCTTTACCTTTACCTTTACAAATGTAGGCTCACAACTTTAATAGCTCACGAAGAAGACTTTTTGCCAGCAGTACTCCACACCTTAGATCATTGTATCCTCAGAAGCTGATTTTGCTGACAATGGGTGTCATGTGTGGAGGAGGGAGTTCCTGCTTCCCCTCAACAGCCTTTTTCCTGATTCTAAAGAACCCCCAGTGGGAAGTTATTCTCAGTGCTCAAAGTAATCCCTGTGAAACTACAAAAGTGAACCTGGTGACAATTTGTGAACAAACATATCAGGTACTTTGATCCAAAGATGTATGGTTTTCTTTCTGACGAGAATACTTCTCCAGTCAGCCATTTTGTGGAGCCTTTCCACAGGGGTTTCCCTCAGGCTTCTCTTGCTATGGGTTTTTGGCTGCAAGTCAATAAAACACTTTTAATTGGCAGTATTCTTAAGCAACTCCTCATCACTCTTGAATTCCCAAGGTATGCTTCAGTAGTGCATGTTCAGAATTGACTTAGCAGAGAATGCTGTCCAAGCCAAAAGGCTGAGTAGCAATACACTCAGAATTGGCACAGTTGCAAGTTATTTGACCTTAAAAGGAACTGTTTGACTTTTTATAGACTGTGGGTACAATTTTTTACTTTCTGCTTACTTTTTGGCACATCTACAGATAGAAAAGAAGAAGAAAAGAAAGCTATACCATGTACAGAACTATATTATAATGAATAAACTTATATATGAAAAATCTAAGTATATTTTATCATGTTGAATACAAATATCAAGAAATAGCAAGGGTTCAATTACAAATACCACCAAATCAGACATCAAAAGTGTCCATTCCAACACAGAAAATGCAAAGAAATGCTATAGTAGAAAAAAAACTTTTCCATAAGGTGTGAAATACCCTCCAAGATTATATCCTTCTGCTGTAAGAAAGTCCACTCCATCTCATCTGTATTAGTGTGATGAAGCATATGATGAATAAGGATCCATACCCAATGGGCTATCAATAAAGGGCCGTTTCGAAAATCCTGATGTGAAACTATGCAGATGCTGATAGATTTTTGGAGGCTGCCTGTGTTCCATTATTAATGTACTTTGTAGCCAATGTAAACCGTTTATGTCTGTAGAAGGATCATCAGCTCTTGATAAAGAGTGATTAACGCATGGAATTCACTGCCACAGGAGGTGGCGGTGGCTCCAAGCATGGACAGCTTCAAGAGGGAATTAGATAAGCATATGGAGCAGAGATCCATCAGTGGCTATTAGCCACATGGTATAGATAGGGACTCTGGGGCAAGTGATGCTCTGTATTCTTGGTGCTGGGGGAGGGGTCAACAGAGGGAGGGCTTCTGGTGTCCTGGCCCCACTGGTGGACCTCCTGATGGCACCTGGTATTTTTGGCCACTGTGTGACACAGAGTGCTGGACTGGATGGGCCATTGGCCTGATCCAGCATTGGCTTCTCTTATGTTCTTAAGAGGATTTTTGAAATGGCCCTTTCGTGGGCTAGTGATAAAAGATCCCCATACCAAACTGCCTGTTCTTCTTTAGGTGTTTCTGTTTTAACATGATAGGTTCAGTACAGTTGCCAAGAAGACAGTGGCAGATTTAGGAAATGAAATGTGTGTGTGTAATAAAAAGTCTTTCCAAACCCTGAAAGACTCTTGCTGCTTCTGCACACAAGAGGATCTGGGAGGGAAAGGGTAAAGAGAATTCTCTCACTCAGGTACAACTGGGCATCTCTTCTCCTCTGTTAGAGGTTGAGCCTCTTTGGCCCTTGCTTGCCTTCTGTGTTTCATCTTATATAGGACCTTTCTTCTTCTCTCTCTTATCTGGGCTTGGAGCTGTAGCAACTTAACCTTTTTGAAGTTAATCTGTTCGCAATAAGTTAAATGTATCTACATGGATATGTCATGTAAGATGTGCTATTTTTGTAAGTAAAATTTCTTTCTTTTGTTACCATTGGAGTCAGATCATCTTTGTAATTTGTTTGAACAGCATTTTCCCCTTAACCAGGAAATGTGGAGGATCGGGGATACTGCATAAAGTTTCTGTGCTTCCAAGGCAAATTATTATTATTATTTTTTACATTTAACCCAATGGGTAGCAGGTTTCAGCTTTGAATATTTCTGCACATAACCCACCTCCCTTCATGGCAACAGAAAACAAAGTAGGAAGAAAAGTTCGACCCCTCTCTTTGCTTGTGATGGCCATCATGCTTGTGATGATCACAAGCATGGTCAACTTTAAAAGGGGATGACTGATTCATGGAGGATAGGTCTATCTGTGGCTACTAGCCATGGTGACTGAGGGGAACCTCCATGTTCAGAAGCAGTAAACCTCTGAATCCCAGTGCCAGGAGGCAACAGCAGGTAATGCCCTCAGCCTCTGTGCCCTGTTGTTGGTTGCCCAGTGGAACTGGTTGGCCGGTGTGTGACACAGGATGCTGGACTAGATGGACCATTGGTCTGATCCAGCAGGGCTCTTCTTATGTTGCTGTGTTGTACAGATTTTTCTATTTTTAAGGAACTTTTAGCAAGGGAAGCATTCAAAAATATGATTGTCTCTGATCTTCTACCTGCAGTCTATCCATCTGAGGTCTCTACCATCTCATCCTTCAGTATGTGTAAACTGGGCCTAACTTGTTGAAGGAACTAGCTGTAGTATTACATGAGGGTAAAAAAGAAAATGGTTTCCTGCTCACTGCCTGTCCGCAGAAATCAAAACCCAATTACTCCTGCCTTCCAGCACTGGATAAAAGACTAGCGCTTTAAACAGCTGTTTCTGCACAGCTGTTTCACGTTGCAGATTTTAATGACACTCTCTGCCATCTTGCTGCCAAAATCGCAGAAACTGAAAATTCTTCCCATTGCTTCCAGTTTGATTTCACACAGCAATCACCAGTGACTTTTTCATATAGCTCATCTTTTTAAAAAACATGAATCGTTTCCTCTCACAATGTGTTGTCATCTCTCAGCGTGAAGCAGAATGAGCTTTTGGGGCCGGAATGCCCGGGAGTGTTGCTGATGTGGTTTTGGCAAGGAGAAAAAAAGGCATGTCGAAGTTTGCAAGCATATTCTCCTCCGTTCTTGGACTGGGTCGGTACTTGTCTTTCCAGCTGACTGGGTAGTTGGTTGAGAGCTGTCAAATATAACATTAAGGACTATGATCCTTGGGAAGGGCTGTGGCTCAGTGGCTGAGCACCTGCTTGGCGTGCAGAACGTCCCAGGTTCAATCCCTGGCATCTCCAGTTAAAAGGACCAGGTGGTAGGTGATGTGAAAGACCTCTGCTCCTGAGACCCTGGAGAGCCACCGCCAGGCTGAGTAGAGAGTACTGATCTAGACAAAGTGTCTGATTCAATATAAGGCTTATTCGTGGGCATGTGATCATGTCACATGCAGCACAAATACTTAGTACTGTTTTAAAGTGTTTTAATACACTGCTGAGTTAATACTGAAGCTGGCTGGAGCAAGAGGTCTTTGGGGACGGGGCTGGGTGGGCCAGGGGTTTTTGGTGCCTTAGGTGAACATAAGAACATAAGAGAAGTCAGTGCTGAATCAGGCCAATGGTCCATCTAGTCTAACATTCTGTCACACAGTGGCCGAAAATACCAGGTGCCATCAGGAGGTCCAGTGGTGGGGCCAGGATACTAGAAGCCCTCCCACTGCTGCCCCCCCAGCGCCAAGAATAGAGGGCATCACCTGCCCCAGACTGAGAATTCCCATCTATACCCTGTGGCTAATAGCCACCGATGGACCTCTGTTCCACCTGTTTATCTAATTCCCTCTTGAAACTGTCCATGCTTGTAGCTGCCACCACCTCCTGTGGCAGTGATCCTTGGGAAGTGAACTGTGGCTTTGTCATCCCACCCTCCCTGTTCATTAGGGATGAAAGTGAGAAGTCATCCCTTTGAACCTGTGTTGAAGGGATAGGACATTTCTCCATATTGATGGCAACCCCAGGCTGGTAGGCCAGTGATCTGTCTCAGTGTAAAGCAGTGCATCCTCCACTCAGTGTAGACTTTTAGGTCCCCCTCAAGTCCTGTAGCACCTTAAAGACCAACAAGGTTTCTAGAGGAGGAGGAGGAGATTGGATTTATACCCCACCCTTCACTACCCGGAGGAGTCTCAGAGTGGCTTACAATCTTCTTTCCCTTCCCCTCCCTCCTCCCCTCCCCACAACAGACACCCTGTGAGGTAGGTGGGGCTGAGAGATCTCTGACAGAAACTGCTCTTTTTCAAGAATAGCTCTGACAGAACTACAACTTGCCCAAGGTCACGCCAGCAGCTGCATGTGGAGGAGTGGGGAATCAAACCAGTTCTCCCAGATCAGAGTCCGTGCTCCTTTTTTTTTTTTTTTTTAATATAGTTTTTATATAGTTTTTGGTAAGTATTACATATTATCTTTTATCCCGTACATTTCGTAACGGTTTTTTATCCCTTCTCCCTCCCTCCTCCCCCTCTGCTTTTCCAATGCTTTAGTCCTTTGTTCCCAGCCACGGGCACAAGGTCCGAATCTTGCACTGAATGTCCTTTCTTCCTTCTGTTGGTAGCCACTCCAGGTAGGTCTTCCATTTCGTGCTGATTGCTGTAGTCCTGTCTGCCCATTTGGTCTTCCAGTTCAGTTTCTCTATTATGTCTGACTGTATGAAATCAAACAAATAATTATGCCAGATTTCTACTGTCCATTTACTCTTGTCCTTCCAACCCAGAGCAATCACTGCTTTTCCTGCTAGTATCATTGCTTTGAATATAGCTTGGTTCTCTTTACTTACTCCTGGGTTCCCTATTATGCCCATTAACATTAAATTAAAGTTAATGGACAGTGAAACTTTGCATGTTCTCCTTATAATTTGCAATATTTTTGTCCAAAAGACACTGACCTCTGGGCATTCCCACCACATATGGGAAAACCATCCTTTAGCCAGTTTGCAATGCCAGCACATGGGGCTCATTCCTGGGATCATGTTTGCTATTTGCGCTGGTGTTTTGTACCATTTTGTAAAGAATTTATGCTCCATTTCATTAAATTTGATCACTTTAATTCCCTCTATTCCTTCCATTATTTTGCTTGCCAAGTTTTCTGATACCTGACCTTCTTTGGTCCAAGTGTTCTGTAGGTAAGATATTGTCGTGTCTGTATTTGATATAATTTTCCTATTGATTTTCCCTGCTAATCCTTGTTTTGATTTTTGCATCCCTTTGTATAGTTCTTCTATCGGTTCCTCTATCCATATTTTCTCTTTTTCCTTGATCTTATTAACCATACTATATAGGCCTGTTATTTTTAACCAGTGTTGGTTACCTACCTCTTCCACTATCTCGTGCACCGGTTTTAAGTTACGTCCTCTAAACATGTCTTCCAACCTATAATACCCTTTAGTTTTAAGATATTCCCACCATTTATTCTCTTTTATTTCGCTGTATATTAATTCTAGTGGTGTCCATCTTGAGTTTCTTCTTAGCCATTTCGCTTGCCACTTGCTCCAAGATTCTAATGCTGAATGTCTGGGGCCTTTAATCAATTTGAGATCTTTTTTTGTGGCTTTAGAGAAAATCCTGAATCTTCCTATATTGTTGTTTATCTCATTTTCAAATCTAACCCATTTTTGCTCCTCTCCTTCACCTATCTCTAATAGCGACTTTATTTGAAAGGCTTCATAATATCTATTCAGCTCTGGGACTCCCCAACCCAACTCCTCCTTGAGACCGTGTATCAACCTTTTTTGAATTCTACACTTTTTACTGCCAAATATCCACTCTCTAATTGCCCTATTCCATTGTTCTAACCTTTTGTTATGGGCCTCTAATGGTATCGTCTGGAATAAGTATGTTAGTTTAGGTAACCAGAACATTTTAACACTCCTAATTCTAGTAGATATACCAAGAGTTTTATTTTTCCACTTTCTCATTTCATTCTTTATTTTCTTCCATATCGTGCTATAATTCACCTCCGATATTCTATCGATCTTCTTTTGTAACACTATACCTAAGTATTTGAACTTTTTGGTGCCCATTCCAATATTTGTAATTTTGTTTATTTCTTTTCTTTCCTCTTTGTTCACATTGAGGTACATGATTTCTGATTTAGCCATATTAACCTTTAGCCCTGAACAGCATTCGAAGTCCTCTAAGATAATTTTTACTTCTTTTATCGCTTCTTTGGGATTTGTCATAACTACTATAATATCATCTGCAAATAAATTAATTTTTATTTCTTCCTTCTTTACCTTATAACCTTCTATCCTTACACAGTTTCTTATCCTTTCAGCTAGTTGTTCTATTGCTATAATGAATAAGACCGGTGAGAGTGGGCACCCCTGTCGGACCCCTCTCTGGATCTGAAAAGTTTGTGATTTGGCATTATTGACCTTTACCACTGCTGTTCCCTCTCTATATATCTCCTTAATTGCTCTTATATAATTATCTCCTATCTCATGCTTTTTCATAATCTGCCACAAGTATTCCTGAGATAGGGTGTCAAAGGCTTTATAGACATCCAATTTTAAAAGACCTAACTTTTTTTTTTTGACCGTGTTGTAATACGTTTATTATATTCCTAATAGGGTGGGCTATGTTCCTATCCTTTACAAATCCATGTTGGTCTTCTTTTATTATTTTGGGACTAAACTTCTTTAATCTATTTGCCAGCATTTTTGCGAAGATCTTGTAGTCTTGGTTAAGGAGGCTTATAGGTCTGTATGAACCTACCTCTTCAGGGTCTTTATTTGGTTTCAAAATTACTATTATTTCTGTTTGTCTCCATGAATCTGGGGCCCTTCCCCCCTCAAGATTTCGTTGAAGATCATTTGGAGTTCTGGGGCAAGAATGTCTATCATTTCCTTATAAAATTCACTTGTGAACCCATCTAGCCCAGGGGATTTTCCCTTTCTCAATTCTTTAATTACATCCTTTATCTCTTGTATTGTAATTTCCTCTTGTAATTTGGCTTGCTCATCCTCCTTCAGTGTTATGTTAACTTCCTCTACAAAGTCTGTTGTGTCCCTTTTCTTATATAATTTTTTATAGAAAGACTCGAACGCCTCCCTTATTTCAATGGGATGTTGAGATTTTTGACCATTTACCTTTATACTTTTCACCCTTTGTCTTTCCTTCCTATTTTTCAGGTAATTTGCTAGTCTTTTTGCTGAATTTATGCTATTTCTTTGGAATTCGTTTCTCACCATGGCTTCCCTTTTCCATATTGTTGCTGAGTCTAAGGCCTCCAATTGTTTTTTAATTGTTAATATTTGGTTCTGTATCATAGGATTGTATTTTTGCATTAGTTTACTTTGTAGCCTCTCCATTTCTTGGATTTTGGCCTGTCTTCCTAGATGCCACTCCTTTTTTATATTCTTCTCTTTCTTTATACAGTGCCCCCTTATGACTGCCTTTGCAGCATCCCATAGAATATTGGTGGGTACTGTTCCTCTATTTTCCTCAAAATATAGCTTTATCTGCTCAGACATGTATTGTCTATCCCTTTCTGTGGCCATTATTAAGTTATTATATCTCCATGTTCTGGTTGTTGGTTGCTGTGTGAATTCTATTTCAACGCTTATTGGAGCATGGTCAGATATCCATATTGGGTGGGTTGTAATTCCTTTGATAATCATATTACTATTCTTTTCTAAAATTATGTAGTCTATACATGATACTGTTTTATGCCTACTAGATATATGTGTGGGTTTAGGCCGGTTCCCCACAGACTCATGTGCCTCTATCAGGCCCCAATTTCCTAACTTGAATGATTTATCTTTTGTTATGTCTATATTTAGGTCACCTGTTATAATCACTTCTCCTTCGGAAAATTGTTTTGTTTTTTTAAATATTTTACCCAGGAATTTCTTTTGTCCTTTATTTGGGGCATATATATTTACTATGGTATACTTCTTATCATCCATTTTAAACTTTACTAACAGATATCTACCATTCCTATCCTCTTTTTTTTCCATAACCTCTAGTTTAAATTTCTTATGAATCAGTACTGCTACTCCTTTACCCTTGGCATCCCCTCTGGCCTCTGCTAGTATCTCCCAAGTCGGATCGTTTAGCAACGGCTTGCTATCTTTTTTTCTTATGTGTTTCCTGGAGGCATAAAACATCAATCTTTTGATCTTTTGCCAGCTTAGCTATCCTGTACCTTTTAAGGTTTGACGTTAATCCATTGACATTCAGTGTAAGTAATCTTATTGTTCTATCCATATTCTTTATGATTCTGGACTTTGAGTTCCCGTGGCCCTGGGATTTTTAAGCATATTCTTAAACTACCCCTCCCCCTTCCCTCCCATCCCTGTGGTAGAGTAGACTTGTGGGGATAAGAAACCTTCCCCCCTCTCCACTTCATGAGGTGCACACATCCCCTCCTCCCCCTTATACTTGTAATATTAACATTAGCTCAACTTATACTTGGATACTTCCCTTTAGGTGTCTTCTTCTAGTGAGTCTGTCCTGAGGCGCTTTTCTCCTCTCTCTGCAGTTCCTTCTTCTGGGTCTGCTTCCCCCTCTGGCTCTTCTTCCATTCCCTCTTCCCTTATGTCTTCAGCGTTTATTCTGAGTTGTTTAAGGAGTTCTTTGGCCTCAAGGGCGTTCCGTGCCATGAGCCTCTTCCCTTCTTGGAATATTATGATTGAAGCAGGATAGCCCCAGGTAAATTTTACATTGTTTGCATATAGTTTTTGGGCATAGGGGCGCATTAAGTTCTTTTGCCTAAGTGTCTCCTGGCAAAAATCCTGTCTCACCCAAACTTTCCTGCCCCTGAAGCTCAAGTCCTTCCTCTTTTTAGCTCCTTATATATTTGTTGTTGTATTTTTTCTCTGGAGAACTTGATAATAACGTCACGAGGGGCTCCTCCCTTGCCTTTTCTTTGCAGGCGGTGAGCTCTTTCGACGTCTTCTGACTGAATCCTGATTCCATTAGTTGTCAGCCATTCTGTCACTACGCATTCCAGGTTCCTGTTAGAAACCTCTTCAGAGATTCCTGTCAAAATCAAGTTTGCTCTCCTATTCCTGTCTGAGAGGTCATTTATCTGCTTTGTTAGGGAGCCAATCCTCTGTTCATTAGCCAGAGCCTTTTCCCTGGCAAAATTTGCTGTTTGCTTTATGTCGGCAATTTCTTTCCCTATCTTAGCCATATCTACTCGTACAGCCTTAATTTCTTCGCTAATTTTTTCCTGAGATGCTAGGAATATCTTCTGGAGGTTTGCTATCTGTTCTGACAGTTCCTTGATATTTTTTGCCATCCTTAGCTGTTTAATTAAGGCTTAATGAGCTAGGCTCTTGCTGTGTGAGCGTTATCTCACTGAGTGGTTGTAAATAAAGGGGTTTTTTACTTGCTGTTTCCAGACTCTGCTGCTGTTTGGATCCTTCTTATCTTCCCACCTGGTTATATGCCAGTATTTGGCTGTTTACAATCCTTTGAGCTGTAAATTCCTTAGTTTACGGGGGAGCTCGGAGTTTCAGCGTCCGACTTGGTTTTAGCGCATGCGTGCCTCCAGAGTCCGTGCTCCTAACCACTACACCAAACTGGCACTGGAGAGTCAAAGTTCCCTTCATCAGATAGGCCTTTGACCCTCAAAAACTTGTACCTTGGAAATCTTGCTGGTCTTTAAGGTGGTTCTGGAGTTGAACCGTGCTCTTAGCCTCCCCTCTAACTCTTGTGCTCTAGGAGATAGCCTAGTGGTCAGGCCAGTCCTGACAGGGGAAGGGTTTTGAGATTTCTGGCTTTTTTTTTTTGATGATTGATACTGCATTAGTTGACTACTGGAAAGTCACACCACTTTAAGGCCGACAGTTAAATTAGATTCAGTTGTGGGAGCCGTGTTAGTCTGTCCTGCTCTGAAGTGGCGGAACAGAGTTCGAGTCCAGGGGCACCTTTAAGACCAACAAAGTTTTATTCACAGTATAAGCTTTCGTGTGCAAGTGTACTGTTGGTTTTCTCAGCTGCTGGATTATTATTTGCTGTTCAGGTTGGCGGCGTACAACACACAATCAAAACAACTAAAATCCAAATTTAAAAGCAAAACCAACCTGAATAGTAAAAAAAATAATCCAGCAGCTGATAGAACCAACAGAACAGCTGCAGGAACAATGCAGAACAAAAACGGAATCAGAGCAGGCTGAAATCGGTGTAAAGGAGGACGGAACCCAGGCCGGAAAGGCATCAAAGAAATTGAAATAGCCCACTGAAAGGTGGGATGAAATTCCCTTCCAAGGCTAGAGGAGGCAACAGTGGTTTGACCTGGTGCCTGCGTGTCCACAAATCAGGTGCCAGGCAAACCTTTAGGAGGAGAGAGTTCCAAGGCCCCCAGTGGGAAAGTCCGGTTCTCTGGTGGCCGCTCACTTCATACCCCATGGGTAGGATCATAGAAAGCAGGGTTTCTTGAAAGAATGGTAACGATGCCTCAGCTAACAGAACTGGTAGTGGACCTGTAATAAAATAAAGGCATATTGGATTACAATCATACAATCTAATAAATCAATTACAAGCATTGACTTACCTCTATCACCAGAGCTATTACTTCTGGATCTTTGGAAAGATACAGATGTCCTAAGAACAAGTAGAGAATTTATTTCAACATTATTCATGGCCGCAAAGTCAGTCATTACAAGCCACTGGAAAAGTTCCAATGCACTTAAGTTACATCAATGGTATATTAAAATCTGGAAGTTATATGCTATGGAGAAAATCACAACTTCTGTCCCTCCCAACGATGAATATAAATCACAATCCTTCTTTTATTCTAAACGGCTCCCATTCATTGAGGCTGCATTTGAGAACAATTCCATACCTACTACTTCAATACCTCACAGACATAAAGAAACCATAGCATTGTTTTAATTCTAACATTGATCCTGATGTTAGGCTTATAAAAATTATAAAGTTATAGTTGAATTATAGAAAATTTTAAAAATACAATTTAGTTTATATAGTGATATGCTCAAAGTTTAAAAATGTGTATCAAAGCTTTATCATTGTATTTGTTTACTTCTTTGTTTATTATGATTGTAACGTTAAAACTGATAAATAAAATTTTTAAAAAAGAAAAAGAACTACAAACTGTAGTAAAATAGAAAATGTCACAATTGGGGGACCCACAAGGACTGCAGGGGGATCTCATTTCTCAGTTCCCTCACCCACTCATGCTTTCCCCATTTGCCCCCCCCTCCAACGGCGCCTGAAGCCTCGCTTCTTTTCTTCTCTCCCACCCACTTACCTCCCTCCCTTGATTCTTTCCCAGTCAGCCTCTGCCCTATCTTGACCCAGTTTTAACTTACATTCCTCCTTTCTTTTACCATTCAAAGTTTGCCTCCTCCGTCCCCTAGACAGAAGGGCCTGGCGTGATGTGGTCCATGGGGTCACAAAGAGTTGGACTCAACTGTGTGACTGAGCAACAAAAAGCAACCCCCAAAATAACCACTGAGGTATTGTGGCATTGGTTCTATGATAACCCCCTAGATTATTTATTTTTTTACATTTAATAATTTCCAGCAAACCTGGAGCTTTCTCCAGGGCTGTGGGAACATATCCGGTATCTATACATGGCCCCGTTGTGAGGATTTTTTGATCCATGCTCTAACAAGAATTGCTTAAAGTTAGATATAACAAGAAGCGGGGACCTGTGATACTTGCGGGGTGGGGGGGGAGAAGTAGCTCCATGTGGAGGAGGTGAAGGAAGCAGCCACAGGTGAGCCTTTTCCCCCGGCACTGGCGGCAAGACTCAAGCCCGCCAATCCTTCTCCCCACCTCCACGCACTGATGGCAAGGCCCAGGTCCGCCAATTCTCCCCCACCTGGCACCAATGGCGAGGCCTGCACAGCTCCCAGATGCTGGGCCTGCCAATCCTTCCCTGCCCCCTGCACCAACAGCAAGGCCCAGACCTCCAATTCTCCCCCACCCCCGGCACTGACGGTGAGGCCCACACAGCTCCCAGCCACTGGGCCCGCCAGTCCTTCTCCCCCAAGCCCGCCAAGCCTTCTCCCGCTCCCCCTCCCTCCCCCAGCAGCAGCGAGGCCTGAGCAGTTCACAGCTGCCAGCCTGCCAAGCACTCCCCCTCTGTGGCGGTGGCGAGACCTGAGCGGCTCACAGCCACTGTCCCGTCAAGCCTTCTCCCGCCTTCCCCTCCCCAGTGGTGGCCACGGTGAGACAGTTGCCAGGGCGTTTTCTGTGCATGCACAGAGAATGCTCTTTTACTTTTGGGGGAATTAAGTATCCCCCATATAGTTTGCCCCGAGTGTGCAGGAAAATCTCTCTGCCCCCCAGGTGCTCCCGATATGCAGATTTAGATATCCTCACAGAGGAGGTGCCTTGGCTATTAGTATATACATGATGATAGTTTGTGGGTTTTTGGCCTTGAAAGGGTAGTGCTAGTGCCATTATTTATTCTGTCCCTGGCAATCTCAGTTCCTACATCTGATGCCAGAACACATTGACATGTGGTGTGGAGCCAATAATATGTAAACATACATTTGTGAGCCTGTTATTGTTTAAATGATGCTTTTGATGGTCCAAACAGTTGTTCTACTAAAAATGATGATGAAGAAGAAGAGATTGAATTTATATCCCGCCCTTCACTCGGAGTCTCAGAGCGGCTTACAAACTCCTTTCCCTCCCCCTCCCCACAACAGACACCCAGTGAGGTAGGTGGGGCTATGAAAGCTCTTTGCAGAACTGTCCTTGAGGGAACAGCTCTGACAGAGCTATGGCTTGCCCAAGGTCATCCAGCAGCTGCAAGTGGAGGAGTGGGGAATCAAACCCAGTTCTCCCATATTGCTGTCCGCACACTTAACCAGTACACCAAACTGGCTCTGTGTCACCTGTGCTTGTATTACACTGCAAGCCCTTGCACCTGACCTCACCAAGAGAAACCAATCGGATTGGACTGTTTAAATTTGGAAGTGTTCTCAAAACCTCACTAAACCCCAGTGCCATTTGGGGAGGTTTGCGTGAGAGAATTCCACAAGCTCAGTCTGACTCCATACATATACTTCTAACATTGCATGAGAGAGAGACAGGCTGGAGGATTAGGAGTGAATAAATGTCTCAAGCTATTAAAAGTAAATAATGAAGAGATTATGAATCTAACCACTGGGGAGGAAAACTGCAGGCAAAACAGACAGTGGGTAATCCTTTCTGGAAGCTACTAGTTCCGTCTGACTGTTTGGAGACAGACATAATTTTTTAAAATTGTCTTGTTCAGATGAATAGTTACGTTTATTAGATTAACCAAGAGGAAAGCAAACATAATTTAAGTCCTGTTACAAAGTTAGATTGTCTCTGTGCTGTAAAACGGCATTAATTGTTCCATAAGATGCTAAGAGCACGCCAGATATCTGTCAATGATAGTCTCTCTGGACTTGCTTGATCCATATGTACATGATGTATTAATTCATTATTCAAATATGCAACATTGAGCTGTTCCTATTGACTCGGAATAAGATGTGATATTTTTTTGGGGGGCCATTATTATTCTAGCTGTTGTAAGGAAATTCTGTACTAAAACAAAATGTTCCTTATTAACATAACCTTTAAACAAATCCAAAATAATTGCTTCCAGCAATAGTGGGATTCCATAGCTGACAATCAACTGGATGTATTTTGCCTTTCCCCCAAATGACTTAATAGTGCAGTCCTCAAGGCCTTACTGAAGTACCCACTTACTGAAGTCAGTGCATTTAGAAGAGCTGTATAGAGAGGGAGCGAGACTGTCAAAATTCTGATCTGTAAGTGCGTCAGTTATAATTCATTAATTCGAAGTGTGGTTGTGTTTGGTTACTCCCCACAAAACTTTTTGTATATGGCCTGTGATTTGTCCCCAGAAGAATGCTGAGATCAGCTGGTAACAACTTGCTGGTGATCCCCGGCCCTAGGAAGGTCCGCCTGTCCTCAACTAGAGCCAGGGCCTTTTTGGTCCTGGCCCCAACCTGGTGGAACTCTCTGCTGAAAAACATCAGGGCCCAGCAGGATCTGATGCTATTCCACAGGGCCTGTAAGGCAGAGATGTTCCGCTAGGCTTTTAGTTGAGGGCAGCAACAGGAGGTTAAGATTGGCACCCTCTCTTTTTTTTCCTCTATGGCCCCCACATACTCTGCCCTGCCCTGCTGTGCAAGGTATGTGACCCATACTGGCAGAGACTGACCAAGAGAGAGATCTGGGAGTCGTAGTAGATAACTCACTGAAAATGTCGAGACAGTGTGCAACTGCAATAAAAAGGCCAGTGCTATGCTGGGGCTTATAAGGAAGGGGACTGAAAACAGATCAGCCAATATCATAATACCCCTATAGAAATCAATGGTGCGACCTCATTTGGAGTACTGTGTATAGTTCTGGTCAATACACCTTAAAAAGGATATTATAGCTTTGGAAAAAGTGCAGAAAAGGGCAACTAGAATGATAAAAGGGTTGAAACACTTTCCCTACGAAGAAAGGTTAAAGCGCTTGGGGCTCTTCAGCTTGGAGAAAGGACGGCTGAGGGGTGACATGATTGAAGTTTGTAAGGTTATGCATGGGATAGAACAGGTAGAGAAAGAGGTACTTTTCTCCCTTTCTCACAATAGAAGAACTCGTGGGCAATCAATGAAATTGCTGAGTGGTTGGGTTAGAACGGATAAAATGAAATACTTCTGCACCCAAAGAGTGATTAACACATGAAATTCACTGTCACAGGGAGGTGGTGGTGGCTACAAGCATGGATGACTTCAAGAGGGAATTAGATAAACATATGGAGCACAGGTCGATCAGTGGCTGTTAGCCACAAAGTATAGATAGGGACTTTGGGCCAAGTGAGGCTCTGTATTCTTGGTGCTTGGGGAGGGGGGCAGCAGTGGGAGAGCTTCTAGTGTCCTGGCCCCACTGGTGAACCTCCTGATGGCACCTGGTATTTTTGGCCACTGTGTGACAGAGTGTTGGACTGGATGGGCCATTGGCCTGATTCAGCATTGCCTTCTCTTATGTTCTTATATTGGTGTGGCCGGCAATGGAGGACTATTTATCGTCATCTTGCTTGGTTTTAATTTCTTGTTTATTATTTGAGATTTTAACTATGTATCAACTGTTTTTTTAAAACTATTTATAGTGTTGTAAATCACCCAGAGCCTGCCTTGCAGGCTGGGCGATTCATAAGTTTAATAAAATAAATAATAAATAAATTTTAAGGCAGTAAATTTGAATTGGGCTTTGTTAGTGCAGCTGTTGTAAGCAATACTGGAAGTATCAGAGTTTAGTTATACGGCCTGGGACCAACATTTCTAAGGGACCGCCTCTTCCTGTATACACCTCGAAGAGCTTTCCGCTCTAATCATTAACATCTCCTGGTGCTCCCTGGCCCAAAAGATGTCCATCTAGCTTTGACCAGGGCCAGGGCCTTCCCTGCCCTGGCCCCCACCTGGTGGAACATGCTCCCCATTGAGATCAGGGCCCTGCGGGATCTTACTCACTTCCGCATGGCCTGCAAGACGGAGCTGTTCCGCCAGGCTTTGGTTGAGGCAGCGGGCGTCCAAACATGGCCTCCCCGAGGTTGCTGTCTCCTACCTGCTGGCCATCCATCTATTGGCAACTGGCCATATCCATCTGTATTAATGGGTCAGACCTTTCACCAGTAGATATAACGAGTGGTTTAAAATGTTTTATATTGTGCTTTTAAAGCTTATTGTATTGCTGAAAGATGATGTGACGCGCCCTGAGCCCACTCGCAGGATGGGCGGGATACAAATACAAATAAATAGTTAGCCATAGGATGCCACTGGTGGAAGGGATTTTTCACGGTAGGTGTCTTTTTCGTTCCCTTCGTATTTACTTAGTTAGTTATAGCCCACTTATCTCACTGAGTCTCATGGCAGAATATGCACTTTAAGTCAATGCAAATAGAATGAGACTTCTGATGAGCAGTGTAGTAGGACTAATTTTTCCTGATTTTTAGAAGGCATTTAGTGGGGTGGAGATTTTAAAGGGGGCAGAACAGAGTATGAGAGGCTATTACATTTTTTTCTCCTGACTGAAAACCAACAGCACTGATCAGCTTGTACCACTGCTGGAATAAAATTAGGGGTTGTATGGAAGGTCCTTTCCCAAAATCCATGGTGGTATACTTTTCTGTAGCGGATGAACCCGCAGGGATAAATGTGTGTCTTGTGCTCTGGCAGCGAGCGTCCCAGTTGGAATGGACATATGTTTGGTTGGTGTTGGACAGTGACCTCTGGACTGAATGAAAGGGATGTTTGATTTGAGCCATGACGCAAATGCATCTTGTTATGCATCCAGTTTTGGGCACCACTCTTTAGGAAGGATGTTGACAAGCTCGAGCGTGTCCAGAAGAGGGCAACCAGGATGGTGGGAGGGTTGGAATCCAAGTCTTATGAGAAAAGGCTGAAAGAGTTGGGTATGTTTAGCCTGGGAAAGAGAAGACTTAGAAGGGACATGATTGCAGTCTTCAAGTACTCGAAGGGCTGTCATGTAAAAGATGGAGCAGATCTATTCTCTCTTGCTCCGGATTGCAAGACTAGATCTAATGGGTGGAAATTACAAGGGAGTCGTTGCCTGCTAGATATCAGGAGAAACTTCCTAACTGTAAGAGTGGTTGAGCAGTGGAACAGTCTGCCTCGGGAAGTGGTGGAGGCTCCTTCGCTGGACATTTTCAAGCGGAGGCTGGATGACCATTTTTGGGGTATGTTGTAGGTATGTCGGGCTATCTTTTGGCTATGCTCCTGCAGAGTGCAGGGGTTGGACTAGATGACCTGCAAGATCCCTTCCATCTCTAACATTCTATGATTCTGTGTACTAATGGTTGGGGCTGCCAGGACTGCTGATCAGAGAACTCCTGCTGGTTGCCTCAACGCCCCCCCCAGTAGATTGGTGGAGGGAGAACATACATCGCTTCAACACACAACATCCCTTCTGAAGTGAAACCAGAAGTGACATCATCGTGTTGGAGATAACTCTCTAGGATTCCTCCGAAACTCTGTCATATTTCACACCAGAAGTGACAATATGTGTCACAGCAATATGCATTTCCTTTCCCCTGCCCTCAGAAACCTCTTGCAGGGTGCCGGTGTGGTGTAATGTAGTGATTAAGAGTGGTGGACTCTAATCTGGAGAACTGGGTTTGATTCCCCACTCCCCTGCATGAGGCCCACTGGGTGACCTTGGGCCAGACACAGTTCTCTCAGAACTCTCTCTCAGCCCCACCTACATATCAAGGTTCCTGTTGTGGGGAGAGGAAGGGAAGGAGATTGTAGGCCACTTTGAGACTCTTTGAGGTAGAGAAAAAGGTAAAAGGTAAAGGTTCCCTTGCTCGAAAGCCAGTCGAATCCGACTCTAGGGTTACGGTGCTCATCTCCATTTCAAAGCCGAAGAGCCAGCGCTGTCCGAAGACGTTTCCATGGTCATGTGGCCGGCATGACTAAACACCAAGGTGCACGGAACGCTGTTACCTTCCCACCGAAGTGGTACCTATTTATCTACTTGCAATTCCTTGCTTTCGAACCTACTCTTCTTCCAGCAGTGCATAGCCATTTACTGAGGACTCTGAAACTTACAATATAGTGCAAAAACCGCAAAGCTGTGGATTTGAAAACTTAGTTTCCAACATCTTCTACTCAGGCTGCTTGTCATTGTTGAAACAAACGGGTCTGCCTTATTTCACATTCCCCATATTCTGCATGTGATGAATTGCCTTCCCTTTCTCCCCCTCGCTCCGTATTGTCAAAAGCTCTGTGGACTGTATCGGAGCTTAACTAAAATTAATTTCTCATGGCTCTATTTTGAGTGGGGCTTTTCAGTCACGATTGCAGGAGAAGAAGTTTGGAAAGGTTGTGTGAGGTGAAAATGGGGCTGCCTTGGTGTTCTGTTGATTTTTAGGGTTTTTTTTTTGCATGTATAAAGAACAGGGGGAAACGTAAATGACTCAGTGTGAGAGAGATTTTGTCATTTTCTTCCCTTGGAGCTGGGATTTTTGGTGCAGTTTTCATTCCATCTGGATCTCGTTTCGACAATTAAAAACTTACAGGGCTCCATATTACACTGTGGGCGCCCGAGGTACAAACTTGAAAGCTCAGTTCCCTCGACTAGTTCAGGGAGGATTCTGACCCCTCCTTCTTTGTAAAGTAATTTAATTTAAAGTAGGCGATTTGCTGCACTACTAAAGACAGCATAAAGTGGCAGCGAGACAAGCGACTGTGTGAGGCTTTGAGGTTGGCAAATTGCAAATTGCGTGCGTTGGTGCGCAGCCCCCGCTGATTGATTTTTCTTGGAACGGTGTCACCCGTCTGGGAATTCCCCCTCCACCCATCCAATTATTACGGTAGCTTTGTTGATAACATGATGGCTTAATCTAGGTTTCCATTCCTGGTAATCCTTCCGATGTTCAATTGCTGGGAAAACCAAGGGATTAGAAATCGGGTTTTGCAACAGGATGGCTTTGCTCAGTTGCCATCAGCGACTGTCGAAATTGGGTTCTTTTAACTGGTGCCACTTTGCAGACTGCTAGACAGAAACTCTGGTTCATCCCTGAAGCTGAGCTCCTTTGGGAACAGCAGCCAACTGCAGCTCCCTGTTAGAAGTACCTGATATGCAAATCACAAGGTGTACCCAAATTGCAATATGTCATAGTTCTACCTACACAGCGTTGGTCAGGCCACACTTGGAGTACTGCGTGCAGTTCTGGGGGCCTCACTTCAAAAAGGATGTGGACAGAGGGAGTGCGTACAGAGGAGAGTGACGAGGATGATCAGAGGGCCTGGAGACTAGGGGTGTGCAAAAAAAAAAAAAAAAGATTTGGCCCGATTTGGATTCGGCCGAATCGGGCGGAATCTCATTCGGCTGGCCGAATTACCCCGACTGCCACTTCGGCAATGCAAGCCAATAGGGGTGGCATTCGGCAGGCCGAATCACATTCGGCTCAATTATACTCTATGGGGAGGACTCTCCCCACAGGGCGTAATAGTAATCCCCCCCTTGAAGGGTTTTTTTCCTATCAGTAAAGGGAAGGCAAATTGCTGCCATTGACAGTTGTCCATTAGCTTAAATAGATCAAAATCTAGCTGTTAGGTTACTAGCTGGTGCCAGTTACAGGTGTGATATCTCACCACTTTCTTCTGACTCCCTTCCGAGCAGAATTTAAAATGTTGGTTATTATTTCTAAAGCTGTTCTTGGTCCGGAATGAAAATCCCTGAAGATTCTCCTTCTCCTGTGGGAACCTGTTTGCTGTTTCAGATTAGCATTCCTCTTCTTGTGTTCTGGAAGGCTGATGCATACAACAGGGAGGACTGGTTGGGTATGGGGGCCTCCACTCTGTGTGACAGTCAATCAAGGGTTGTAGGTTCTCCTCAATCCCTGTGTGTGCTGTGCCCAACTTGGTTTGGGACCACAGTTCATGCAGAGAAGGGACTTCAGCCTTCCACTCTGCTTGAAATGATTTGGGAAGTGCTATTTGGGAAACCCGTCAGTATCCCAAGGAGCACATGGAGTTCTCCAACAGACCATGTAATGTTCCACCTGGACCAAAAAGAGGGAAGGCTTGAAACCCTGGGGAATTTCAGACAGATGATATAATCCGGAAGAGGAACGGTTCCCAAACGGTTTCTGGTCTGGCATTTCAGACAGAACCATTTTAGAACCGGTTCCCTACCGGAATATATTTGTAATTTCACACAGAATTGCTTCTGTCCCGTTCAGGAAACGGGGCTGAAGCGTTTTACCTGTCAACCGCTTCCAAGTAGTCGTCAGTTTCTTCTCCCGGATCCGATACAGTTTTTTCCCGCCTTTTTTCGCTCCAGCTTTTTTTTTTTTACGTTCATCATAGCAACCCCATTGGAATGCCTGCAGTGTTGTTTTATAGCACTATAGCGCTCTAAAGCGAACATTTTTTTAAAAAAAAGGCGCGGCGGGAAACGGCGGGAAAACAAAGCGGTGCAGTCTGAATTGCCAAACCGCTTCTGATTCGACTCTTTTCCGGTCAGGGAAAGCCATGTGTGAAATGGCAGCCCTGTACCGGTTTACTTCAAGATGAATCAGAAACGGCTTCAATCCGGCAGAATCTCGGTAATGTGAAATTCCCTCTTTTCTCCATATGTGCCGTGGTCCCGTTCTGAATCAGGCATCCTTCAGACAGGAACAGAAGAGAACCTCCTCCAACACCACATTTCAAAAGAATCTGCTTTTTTCTTGTCATCCTGACCTAGGTAGCCCAGGCAAGCCAGATCTTGGAAGCTAAGCAGGGCTGATCCTGAGAAGTATTTGGATGGGAGACCTCCAAAGAATACCAGGGCCGAGAGGCAGGCTATATCAGCCACTTCTCTGAACGTCTTCCATGCTAGGGGTCACCAGAGGTCACCATGACATGGGCGTGCGCACACACAAATTAAAAAACCTGAAACAGCCCCCTTCCTGTCAGCTTTCTTCATTATCCAACTTTCACACACATGCATAGTAATGGGGAATACCATGGCTTGAATTAACTTCATCCTGGTCGTCGGCGACACATCCTTACACTTAAGAATCTTCTCCGGCACCTTCATGGCTGCCCTTCTCCAGTATCAAACTCCAGATAAGTCTACAATAGAGGTCACGGTTCTACTAATAAGATTGATGATGGAGCGAAAAGAACTGAGGAAAAGCTATGAATTCCAATTGTTATTTTCAACAACCAGTTGTCAACTTTGAAAACCAGTCTGACTGAAATAGCAGTCACATGCAGTGTCACGCAGAGTCGTAACTGGCGAGCCTCCGGATATGATTCCCACAACTCCATTTGCAACCAATACTGATGTGGTCTTTCGTCCAGCCTGAAGACTCTAGCACAGCTTCCTAGTTGTTTCAAGGATCTTACATCATCATTGCCAGGAAAAGTTTATCAATCCATTTTCTAGAGAAATTTCTTATAAGGAAAAAGTCCTCATCAGTTCCTTCTTCAATAGTAAAGTGCCTTCTCCAGTGTCAATCTCCTGCTGATTTCTTGGTGGCAGCCTCCCTTTTGGTTGATGATGGAGCAAAGGGATAGAAAATCTTGAACAATTGCCTTTTCTTCATTGTCAGCCTTGAAGTTGTGCAATTCCCCGGGAGTCGTTACTTTTGCCTTCTTGATGTTCAGCTATAACTCTGCTTTGGCACTTTCTGCTTTAACCTCCAGCAGGAGTCACTTCAAGTCTTCACTACGCTTGGTACATAACGTTAAGAGAGGTGTTAAAAAAAATAAAGAATCTGGAACTCTAGTCATGAAACTGGCTGGAAAGAAACAGTTTTTCCCAGCTGCCGGTCTCTGTCTGTGTTACTTTGTGTGGTGAATCTGTAGCTTTGTGATATTGCTTGGATTCGGGAAGAGAACCGTTTGGCAGACTCAGATGAGTTTTGTAGATTTGGGACTCTGAACTCTTGTTGACCTCCCAAGTGGAGAAAGGACACAGGACTCCTAAGATGGTATGTGCTATTTACCATGTAGTGTGTTCTTGTGGCCCTTTCTTACGCGCCCAGGGAAATGCTGATTGGGGTCAGGAAGCAATTTTTCTCCTGGCCAGTTTGGTCGGGGATCCTGGAGGTCTGTTGTCATCTTCTGGGCTTGGTACAGGGATCACTGCGGATGTGTTTGTGGGGGGAGGTATTTGTGAATTCCCTGCATTGTGCAGGGGGTTGGACTAGATGACCCCGGAGGTCCCTTCCAACTCTGTGATTCTGTGTGGAATTCCTCACACCATTTTTTTCAAATGAAAAGCAGCTATGACAAAATGAAATCTGAAAGGGAGTCTTGGTGCATAAGGTTGCCAGTCTCCAGGGGGTGGCTGGAGATCTTCTGGAATTCTAACAGATCCCCAGACTATAGAGAACAGTTCCCCTGGAGAAAATAGCTGCTTTGGAAGGTGGACTCGGTGGCATTATACCCTGCTGACGGCCTTCCCCTCCCCAAACCCCACCCTCCCCAGGCTCCACCTTCAGAATCTCCAGGAATTTCACAAGCCAGAGCTGGCAATTCTATTGGTGGTAGAGAGGGCCTCTTAAACTTCTCCCTTCCTGCTGTTTGTCAAAAAAAGTAGTTTTTTGGGCAGTCAGAGGTAGAGTGGTGGTGGTGGTGAAGCAAACAGCAAAAGGGAAAAGGTTGACTGGTCCCATTGTTACCCCCAGCCCCCAGTATATTCCAGTTTCAGCCTCCCAGGGCTGCTTTTCACTTAAAAAGAGGAATAAGTCCTGGAACTGTCCATTGTATATAATTTGACTATCAGCTGCTTATGCCAACCCAAAAGATTTCTGGCTCCTGGTCTTTACAATTTCCTTCTTATTGCTCTGGGATCCTTTGACCTGCTTTCTTGATTTGTGAGGTCATGCTCTGGGATTTCTGTCTGGGAACTAATTTCTTTTGGGAGGGGGACAAAGTTTGAGTCCAGTGGTACTTTTTATTCAAAGTGTAAGCTTTTGTGGGCACACACTTCCTCAGATGCATTGAAATGGAAGTTATCTGTTAATTTTTTCCCCCAAGGTCATGACTGTTTAAATATGATACAGAAAGACACACTTACTTCTCTTGTAGCATTCCATAGGAAAACATTTTATATCAGCAACAATTTCTCTGTAATTCCTATTTTCTTATCACTTACAAAATTGGGTTTCTAATAACACTCTGTACCTTAAAGCAATATTTTGTTAACTTATATGTTATGTTATTTGTTGAATATTGTTATTAATAATAAAAAATACCATTAAAAATGGAAGTTATCCGTTCGTACATATAGGTAGAGGGTGAACAGCAAATGAGCATGCAACATTATAAGGATGTTAGTTGCTGCAGATTTTCCGAGTTGTATGGCTGTGGTCTTGGCATTGTAGGACCTGACATTACGCCAAGTAGCTGTGACTGGCATCCTCATCTACAACAGCTAATGAACTCCGGCCGTGAAAGCCTAAGACAACATATTATAAGGATGTTTTAACAGATATGAGAACCAAACAGGAATAACAAGCTAAGTTTATATGATCACCATTTGTTTGGATTCAATTGGGGTGGGGGGGGAGAGACAGTGAGCCTTTCCCCACACGTTCCGCAGAGAGTGCTGCATTCAGGGACACAAAACCTCCTAGCGCTCCCTGTCCCTAAAGAGGCCAGACTGGCCACTGCCAGGGCTAGAGCCTTTTCTGTGGCAGCTCAATTCTACTTCAATTCCACAGGGCCTGCAAGACGGAGCTCTTCCACCAGGCATTTGACCACACTTAACATCTTGATAACTTGGAGCTTCCCTGGGATTGTTTGCATCATCTAAGTCTGTACTAACCGACTCCTGTTTAGAAAATGTGGGATTACGTCTGCCGTCGCATAGGAAATATAGATGCATTGCACTTCAGATTTTATGTGTTTTAAACTGTTTTAACACTTTTATGTAAGCTGCCCCGAGCCTGCTTCGGCAGGGAGGGCAGGGTATAAATCCAATAAATAACTAAATATGTCAAAATTGAAGACTGATGTGTAATTGTAGCCTTCCGAACTGTGGGATGCTAACTTTCCAGCGTTATATTTTCTCGCTTTTGAAATATGAACCCACCGATTGTCTTCCAGTGCCTGCTCCGTAATTCACTAGGGCTGCTTACTGTGTCTCCATAGCAAACGTTTGCAACTGGATTGCCTTGTCCACACAGGAAAATCAATTTGCGATTGATTGCTCTAGTGCAGTGGGACCCCTAACGTGGTGCCCCCTGATGCTTTTTTCTGGTGCCCCAGTGGGTGGGACCTGATAGAGCTTTTGCCCAGCAAAGCTTCTGATTGGCTATTGGAGATGTGACTGGCTGTGCAGATTTTTTTTAAAAAAATTGTCGCTTTTGCAGTAGCTGCCACCACAGCACAAGGATCTACACTGTGTTACTGAAGTTAAACTGTGGCAATCATTTTGTGGCTGGGTCCACCCCCCCCCATGGCAACCATTTTGTGGCAGCAGTTTTGTAGCTGTGCCTACCATTCTGTGTTAGGATTCCAGGATCAAAAAGCTCAGGGACCCCTGCTACAGCACAGCATCCAACTGACGTGTGGATGCAGCCCAGCTAGAGTTAAAGGAAAGTAGAAATCCCCTTTCCTTTAATGGGAAGTAGGCATACTATAGGAAATAAGTTTAGGATTGAGGTTCAGTGGTTGCACCCGCAAAATAAGCACATAGGAATTGGCCCATGTGGTTAGATCAGTGCTTCATATACATCAGTGTTTTGTCAACAGCTCCCTCTGATCAGTTCACAAATCTGCGTGGAACTAAAAAGCATAAATGTCTCTTGTGTATTTTTGTTTGTATTTTTATACACCTGCTCTGAAATTAGATGCAGGAAGGTATGCAGGTGAATGCAGTATCAAGTGCCTGACAGATGCGAATGTTCTCACTTGTACAAGGTGGAGAACTGTAGGGACAGTAACCACGGAGTTGGAAGGGGCCGTACAGGCTATCTAGTCCAACCCCTTGCTCAATGCAGGACCAGCCTCAAGCATCCCTGACAAGTGTTCATCTTCAAGAAGTAAATGCATAAGAACATAAGAGAGAGAAGCCAATGTTGAATCAGGCCAATGGCCCATCTAGTCCAACACTCTGTCACACAGCGGCCAAAAATACCAGGTGCCATCAGGAGGTCCAGCAGTGGGGCCAGGACACTAGAAGCCCTCCCACTGCTGCCCCCCTCCAGCACCAAAAATAGAGTGCATCACCTGCCCCAGACTGAGAGTTCTCATTCTATAGCTTGTGGCTAATAGCCACTGATGGACTTCTGCTCCATATGTTTATCTAATTCCCTCTTGAAACTGTCCATGCTAGTAGCTGCTACCACCTCCTGTGGCAGTGAATTCCATATGTTAATCACTCTTTAGGTGAAGAAGTACTTCCTTTTATCTGTTCTAACCCGACTGCTCAGCAATTTCATGGAGTGCCCACGAGTTCTTGTATTGTGAGAAAGGGAGAAGAGTACTTCTTTCTCAATCTGCTCTATCCCATGCATAATCTTATAAACCTCGATCATGTCACCCCTCAGCCGTCGCTTCTCCAAATGCAAGGTGCTTGTGTTTTGTATCCCACTCCCATCACGTCTAGATCCACTTTAAATGGGGTGAGGGGGTGTGTGTCACAAGCAGAGGACAATATCCCCGGGACCAGGCAGAGAGGCTGTAATCTGGCAACTGCCACGATTATTCGTTGTTTATAGGCTGTGCTTTGGCTGTGTTGGCGTCAGGGCCATGGCCAGAAAATTTTGGGTGGTGGGGCCTTGGAAAATTGGAGAGGCAGCGGGGGAGCAGGAGAGGGGGCAGGGGAGCAGGGTGGGAGAGAGAGAGATCTCGTCTGCAGCCAAAGTCAGCTGCGGAAGCAGGAAGAAGACCTCCCCCTGGGCCTCTCCAGCTGTTGGAGAGACATGGGCTAGTTGGGTATTCTTCCTGCTTCTGTAGCCGACTTTGGCTGTGGAAACAGGAAGACCCAGCGAGCCCGTGCCTCTCCGACAGTTGGAGAAGCGTGGCTGCTCAAGTGGGCTCTGGAGGGAAGGAGAGGGAGGACCAGGAGGGATGGGAAGTGATGGGGCAGGGCTAATTTGGTGGGGGGCCTTGCCCCGAAATGCCCCACCGTGGCTATGGGCCAGGTTGGCATGATGCTGATTTTGAAAAAGGCTAACCCCTGCCCCCTGGTCTGGCTTGGATCTTGCAGAGTGCGTGCGTAAAGATTCATGCAGATACAATTTTTATCAGCCTTCCCCCAAAAGCCCCCGAGATCTGATGCTGGAGATTGCAGGGCTCATGTAGACAGAAAAGCTGTGTATCTTGGGAGGGCTGCAGTGAGGAGGCACAATTCCTCCTCTTCCATCAGTGGGTCCTTTGTTAGGGCTGGCTGGGTTCCAGCTTCCTGATTGCAGTCCCCTGGACCACATGGTTCACATTTTAGCAGTCTTAGGCTGGGGTCGGAGCTGCTGGGGGAAGGCAGATTGCTGTGCTTGCCATGTAGGATTGAAGACAGTAGTCCTAATTAACTTTTTTAAAATACAATTTTATTTTAAAGTGTTCAAAACACTTCCTGTGTGTAATCAGCCCTGCAAGAGATTGCATATGGAAGCCGGAGGCTGAGAGTTCATGCTGTATCTACAATTGCCTGGTGCACAAACCTTGTGACAGTTTTCTAAAGGTAAAAGGGACCCAGCTTCTGTGGAGTGCAACTTGCGTGTCTCTGCATGAACCAGTGTTTGAGGTACGCCTCCAAACTGAAAAGAGGCAAGTCCAGAGCAAGAATTTAAACTGAGGCACAATGGGAAGTTTTCTTTTTCCTCTGTTTAGGTTCCTATGGGGCTTTAATTCTTTAATTCCTTTCCTGTTTGATGTGGTTTAGGAATTGCTACTGTGAGACCTATGGGCTTGTGTCCTTTCAACAAGGTGACAAAATGGTCGTTCACTGTCTGAATCTGAGCCTTTAGCATTGGCCTGGGGCTCATATTGTGCTCAGTGTGTGGAGAATCTGAGAGGCTTGATATAAATTGAACAGGGAACTTAAAAGGGAGATATGATGCTTGTAACCTTCCTGAAAGAATGCATCTTTCTTGAACTCCAGGGCACGCTCTGCTACCGGACAATTACAAGGATGGTCTTTGTAATCCGAGCTCTGTGTAAATAATCTCATTAATGGGGCAGCACTAACGCTAGTGAAAACTCTCCCAAACAGTAAATGGGAGAAATGGAATAGATGCAGTGCTTTTGATGGACAGATAATTTGTTTAGAATGTTTGCAAGTGTTCAGATTTCAGACAATTTTCATGAATTGCCATTTTACAGGGGTTAGTCTGTTGCAAAAAATAAATAAATAAAATAAGCAGGAGTCTTGTGGTATCTTAAAGATAGCAACATTTCATGCTACCGTTAGGTTCCATGGACTAGAGCCCACTTCTTCAGGTGATAATGAGAGGGTACTCCCTCTTTTGTTGTTTTATGTCTCTGGTTTTTTGGGGGGTGGGGCAAGAGCCCCTGAAATGGCATAGTCAAGGCCCCTGAAATGTAGAAAATAGAGAGTGAATTATTACTCCAATACTGGCCTGTCTACATGAGCTCTCAGCCTGTTTCTGGGCACAATTCAAGGTGGCATTGTTGACCTTTAAAGCCCTCTATGGTTTGGGGTCAACATACCTGAACGACTGCTGTGGACTCCCTTATGAATCTCTGGGTGCTCCCCAACAAAGATTAGATGGGTGACAACCCAGGAGAGGGGCTGCTTGGTCGTGGCACCGAAACTCTGGAATGTTGTCTCAAGGAAGACTGGTCTGTATGTTTTCGTATATGTATTTTAGCTCTGCTTTTAACTTAATATTGGTTTTTTTGTTGGTCTTCATGGTTATTGTGATGTAATTTTATTATGTATGTTTCAGTTTATTAACCACCTTGGTGACCCTTAAGAGGGCTGAAAGATGAAATATAAACTGGCTGAAAGATGGAGTTTAAACTACTTTCTGCTGCCCACTTTTCGCAGGGAGCAGAAAGCAGTGGTTTAAATAGCTCCCAGCCATTTAAACCAGACAGCTGAGCAGCAGAGAGCTCCCCACCATTCAGCTCTATTTCATGAAGAGCCATGAACTGCACCAAAATTTGTGAAAGTTCATGGTGGTTCTTCAGTTCGTGAACATTGTTTCACAAACTACGAACTGGCCAAAATTTGTGACGAACTTTAGTTCATCAGCAGGTTTGTGCCCTTCCCTAATCCGGAAAAATTCAGAGGCTATATTTTGTTAAGAGCCAGTTTGGTGTAGTGGTTAAGTGTTCGGACTCCAATCTGGGAGAGCCGGGTTTGATTCCCCACTCCTCCACTTGCACCTGCTGGATGACCTTGGGCAAGCTGTAGTTCTGATAAGAGCTGTTCTTGAAAAAGAGCAGTTTCTGTCAGAGCTCCCTCAGCCCCACTTCCCTCACAGGGTGTCCATTGTGGGGAGGGGAAGGGAAGGGAGTTTGTAAGCCGCTCTGAGACTCCCTTGGGTAGTGAAGGGCGGTGTATAAATCCAATCTCTTCTTCTTCTTCTCTTCTTAAGCTAAACTGTGTATATAGTTCAGTTATGCTAAACAGTTTAATACTTTTAATGGATTATTTTGTTAAAGTTATAGTGAAATAACAGGATTTGGGATTAACATCTGAAGAAGTGGTCTCTAGTTCCTAAAAGCTTATATTGCAATATAGTTTTTTTTGTCTTCAAGATTTCACTAGATTCTTGTTGTTTTTTGTGGCATAGATACCTACTGTAGATAACTGAAATACAATTAGGGTCAATGTTGACATGACAGAGATCTTTCCTTTAGTCTTTTAAAGTCAAATTTCAATCACACAGCCCCAATTTGAATCAGAGCCAGGAGGAGAAAGGGGATTTAATCCTTCCACCCTTAAATTGTTTCACTAATTGACACTAGGGGTGTGCACCTAAAAAAACAAACACCAGCATTTTTTGAATCTGGATGTAGTGAGCTGAAGAAAATTGGTATTCCCAGTTTTGTTCATGATTCTGGCTCTGTTATTCACTATGGGGAATCTCTTTGAGGTGGGGGAAGGCTGGAGGGGCTGGTTTTATTCGAATGGTGTGAAAATTGCAACAAAGCCAAACCAATTTAACAAAGACGGCAGGTGCAAGCCCAGCAAATGTCAAATCAGAGAATCCAATCCAATGTAAACTGGAGAATCCAACCCAATGCCGAATCTGAAAATCTAATGCAAATCACAACACCCCCACAAACCAACTTGAGCAAAAAACACAGTGTTGCAAGACCAATAAAGCCAATTTCAAAGGACAGAATCCAAGCCAAACAAATCTGGCAATCCAATGCCAAGCGCTGGCAAGAAGACACTGACACACATTAGAATTAAAGAAAAAGCATCTTGGGATCCTTAAAGTGCTGGCTCCTGGTATTCCTGGTTAATGCCACGTATTTCCAGGATTTTTCAGGACCCATTTCCCAGCATCTCAGAAAATCCCAGAGCCTGGAATATATCTGGAAAATATTGATGAGGTATTTTGGGGATGTATTTGGAATGGATATGTCTGAACACACATCCCCACCTGTTTGACACCCAGTCCAAGTTTTGTCTTTTGAGCTTGTTTTCCTTCTTTAAAGTGCAGGAGTACCAGTTTTGATCTGCAAAGCAATGCAAAGTGTAAAAACACCTCCGCCCCTTTCTGTGCAGCTCCACACGTGGCTGCAATTTGACTGTAAAGTGCTTTCACACACGCACTAAATAATGCACTTTCAATCCACTTTGGAACTGGATTTTACTGTGTGAAATGGCAAAATCCATTTGTAAACGGTGGCTGAAGTGGATTGAAACTTGAAATCGCCTTGTACAAGGCGCTGGGAGGATCCCGTCACAGGGTCTATCCAACACCTTGGCTGCAGTCACACACACTTAATAATCCACTTTCAATCCACTTTCTGTGCACTTTTCAACCAGATTTAACTGTGTGAACTGGCAAAATCGAGTTGGAAAGTGTATTGAAAGTGGATTGTTTCGTTTATGTGACTACAGCCCTTGTCTACTTTGGGGCTTCACAACAAACAAGACCACGGTGGTATAGTTAGCCAATAAAACAATCACTCACCATGTATAATTAAGCAATTGTTGTTTGTTCTTTTATATATGCCATGTGTGAATTTCAGTTATCGGCATGATTGCAAAAATAATTCTACAAAGTAAGACTTTGAGGCTTCAGCAGATTTCCAGCTGCTTTCACCTAGAAGTACATTTTCTTAAGAGCTGCAGTGGAGTCAGTCTGTTCTCTGGTGGCAGAAAGTGCTGTCAAGTCACAGCCGAGGTACGGTGACCAGTGTCCCCTCTAAGCTGAGTTAGTGTGAGCTAGCTCACAGTTTTTTAGCTTCTGGCTCACATATTCCTGTCTCAGCTCAGGGAGGATGGCTCCAGAGCAAACTAATTTATGCAGTCGCAAAATCGCTCGCTTACAAGTGGTGACTGCACCACTTGGAAACAGTGACCATAATGTCATTGAGTTTAACATTTGTACAGATAGGGAGTTGCCCAAAAAGACTGACGCAACCACTTTTAACTTTAAAAGGGGTAACTTCTCTGGTATGAGGGGACATGTGAGGAAGAAATTGAAAGGAAGAGTGGAGAAGGTCAAAACCATTGGGGAAGCTTGGAGACTATTTAAAAAGACAATCCTAGAAGCTCAGAAAAAATATATACCGCAGGTTAGGAAAGGTACAAATAGGTATAGAAAAAAGCCTGCATGGTTAACAAATAAAGTAATGGAAGCTGTAAAAGGTAAGAAGGATTCCTTTAAGCGGTGGAAAGCTAGTCTTAGTGAGGTTGATAAAAGGGAACACAGACTATGGCAAATAAAATGCAAGTCTGTGATCAGGCAAGCAAAAAGGGAATATGAGGAGCATATCGCAAAAAACATAAAGACCAACAATAAAACTTTCTTCAAATACATTAGAAGTAGGAAGCCAGCCAGGGAGGCAGTGGGGCCCTTGGATGACCAAGGGGTAAAAGGAGTAGTGAAGGATGATAGGGAAATGGCTGAGAAGCTGAATGCATTTTTTGCCTCTGTCTTCACTGTGGAAGAGGAGAAGTGTTTGCCCACTCCAGAAGCACTGATTTCGGGAGGGGGTTTGAAAGACCTGAATCAGATTGCGGTGACAAGAGAGGAAGTCCTCCGACTGATGGACAATTTAAAAACTAATAAATCACCAGGCCCGGATGGCATTCATCCGAGAGTTCTGAAAGAACTCAAATGTGAACTTGTGGATCTCCTGACAAAAATATGTAATCTTTCTTTAAAATCTGCCTCCATTCCTGAGGACTGGAAGGTAGCTAATGTCACTCCCATCTTTAAAAAGGGCTCCAGGGGAGATCCAGGAAATTACAGGCCAGTCAGTCTGACATCGATACCGGGTAAGTTGGTGGAAACTGTTATTAAGGAAAGAATTAGTAGGCACATTGATGAACAAAAACTATTGAGGCAGACTCAGCATGGGTTCTGTAAGGGAAGATCTTGTCTCACTAACCTGTTAGTGTTTTTTGAGGAGTGAAGAAACATGTGGACAAGGGGGACCCAATAGATATTATTTACCTTGACTTCCGGAAAGCTTTTGATACAGTTCCTCATCAAAGGCTCCTAAGTAAGCTCAATAGTCATGGGATAAAAGGACAAGTCCTCTTGTGGATCAAAAACTGGCTTATAAATAGGAAACAGAGAGTGAGTATAAATGGGAAACTCTCTCAGTGGAGGGTGGTAAGCAGTGGGGTACCACAGGGATCAGTACTCGGTCCCATGCTTTTTAACTTGTTTATTAACGATTTGGAATTGGGAGTAAGCAGTGATGTGGCTAAATTTGCAGATGACACGAAGTTGTTCAGGGTGGTGAAAACCAGGGAGGATTGTGAGGCACTCCAAAGGGATCTGTTGAGGATGGGTGAGTGGGCGTCAACGTGGCAAATGGGGTTCAATGTGGCCAAGTGCAAAGTGATGCACATTGGAGCCAAAAATCCTAAATATAAATACACGTTGATGGGGTCTGATCTGGCAGAGACTGACCAAGAGAGAGATCTTGGAGTCGTAGTGGATAACTCGCTGAAAATGTCTACACAATGTGTAGCTGCAATAAAGAAGGCCAACGCTATGCTGGGGATTATTAGGAAGGGAATTGATAACAAATCAGCCAGTATCATCATGCCCCTGTATAAATCATTGGTGCGACCTCATTTGGAATACTGTGTACAGTTCTGGTCACCACATCTCAAAAAGGATATTATAGCATTGGAAAAAGTGCAGAGAAGGGCAACTAGAATGATAAAAGGGTTGGAACACCTTCCCTATGAAGAAAGGTTAAAATGCTTGGGGCTCTTTAGCTTGGAGAAACGACGGCTGAGGGGTGACATGATCGAGGTTTATAAGATTATGAATGGGATTGAGCAGGTTGAGAAAGAAGTACTTTTCTCCCTTTCTCAAAATACAAGAACTCGTGGGCACTCTATGAAATTGCTGAGCAGTCGGGTTAGAACAGATAAAAGGAAATACTTCTTCACCCAAAGAGTGATTAACATATGGAATTCACTGCCACAGGAGGTCGTGGCAGCTGCAAGCATGGACAGTTTCAAGAGGAAATTAGATAAACATATGGAGCAGAAGTCCACCAGTGGCTATTAGCCACAGGGTATAGAATGAGAACTCTCAGTCTGGGGCAGGTGATGCACTCTATTCTTGGTGCTGGAGGGGGCAGCAGTGGGAGGGCTTCTGGTGCCCTGGCCCCACTGCTGGACCTCCTGATGGCACCTGGTATATTTTGGCCGCTGTGTGACAGAGTGTTGGACTAGATGGGCCATTGGCCTGATTCAACATTGGCTTCTCTTATGTTCTTATGTTCTTATGTAATGCCAGTCGCTCACAAAAGTAGGATTTTTGCTCATAAGACTCCACAGCTTCGAGGGAGCATTGACGGTGACCCCACAGGGTTTCCAGGGCAAGAGACATTCATATAAGTGGTTCAGGCCCTTGCCTCCCTCTGTGTAGCAGTCCTGGACTTCCTTGGTGGGTCTCCCATCCAAGTATTAACCAGGGGTGACCCTTTTTAGCTTCTGAGATATGATGAAATCAGGCTGGTGATGTTTCAGTATCTGCATAGCACTTTTGGGAGTGTTCAAAATACGTTGCACACCTTTTTTTGTCCATGATCCTTAAAACAACAATGTAATAGAGTCCTTTATTATCGCCTCGCTTGTGGAGGAGGAGAGTTAGGTGAGATTTGCGTTGAGTACTTCCCCAACTCACATTCTTAGCCGGGATCCCTCACCAGTATCTCCTTGGATTAAAGAGTGGATTAATCAGGGATAGAGACAGCACGCCTGTCTGTTTCCTTTGGCTTCACGCAAACACAGGATGTGCTACTTGACAAGAATGACAGCTGTCTAAAAATCTTAGTTTTTACGTGGAAGAAAAGGCACGTTTCTAGCCTTAATGGCTGCAGAGACGGACTTGACGAAATGTGATGAAGTGCAAGGAATGCCTAATGCATCAGTGAAGCTTAGGGTTGCTAGCCCTGGCTGATACCATGCCAGAAGAGTTTGGGAAGGGAGGCAGGAGCAAGCAATTTGGCACTGCACCATTGCTGATATTATTGCATTGGGGTGATGCTTTATAATTCACCCCATACTCTAGGTCAGGCCATAGAGGTTCTTGATACCTAGAATGTAATGCTGAAGTATGGATGCCAGATGGTGTGTGGGGGTGGTGCCCTCTGGTTCTGGGCACTCCTCTTCACCATTCCAATTACTCCCCCCCCAAACAGGCAAGAAATAAATGAGAGATGCCTATGTGACCCGGAAGTGATTTAGGCACGTTGAGGACATCGGGGAGTAACACACTGGTTTTGGGACAAAACTCTATGGTAGAATCTAATTCTACCATAGAGTTTTGCCCAAAAACCAGAGTGTTGTCCTCTGGTGTCCCCAGCGTGCCTATGCCACTTCTGGGTCATGTAGGCATGTCACATTTCTTTTCAGCGTTCCTCCTGGCTTCCGGTAAGTTCACCCACCCCCATCCCCCACCAGCAGGTCTAAGAGAGGTGGCAACCCTATGCTGACGTGATGTCATCACTTCCAGTTTTACACTGAAAGTATCAACATGTGTCAGCATGATCCTGAATTCTACCATCTCCCCCCCACCCCTTGAGCAGAGTCAGGGAACAGGGGTCCAGGCTGTGAAGGTGCCTCCCTAGCAAAGCTAAAGGGATCACGTTCGTGTGTTTATGTATGGGGGCAGAATGCCAGTCAGGGTGTGGGGCTTTAATACCTTGCGTGGCCTCATCTACACATAGCACAATAAACTATGTGCAGTGAGCAACTACGTTGTATTCTTGTTTTAAATATTGCATAGGACACCTTGCAAATGATACGACACAAAGATAAGGATGAAACCCCTTTTAACAATGCAACGTAGATCATCATTCGGTCCCATAAATTCCAGCTTTAGTCTGCAGTGGAAGGAATTCCTGTAGCGCCAGCTGTTGTGAGTTAAGATATGACAGTTTTGGTCTAGACGGATGGTTGATACGGCTTGGCAATGCAGCACTTGAAGTACCCGCTGCTTTGTGTTAAATGGGCCCCTTGCGTCTATAACTGACATTAGTTATCAAGGCAAGCAAGCCTGAAAGATAAATTTTGGGGGGCACATTCACCCATTTACTATAACTTGGTCTCTGGGGAACAAACAGTCTTGCATCTACTGAAGTGTTGAGGCTAGCCATGAGCCCACAGTTATGCACTTACAGGACCACACAAAAAGAAGACACCCTCTTGCTGCCAGCGTGTCCTGGTTATACCTTTTGTGGCTTCGAGCTGCATTGTGTCCTTTGCAAGCCTCAGACGTCTGAAGATGCCGCTTCTCTTTCTCTCTCCTGCTTGAACCAGTGACAACTCTGCTGCTGCTACCTAAATTCCTGAATTAGCCCCACTGGTGGACCTCCTGATGGCACCTGGGTTTCGGCCACTGTGTGACATGGAGTGTTGGACTGGATGAGCCATTGGCCAGACCCAACAAGGCTTCTCTTATGTTCTCATATCTCTCTTCATTCAAAGCCTTCCATGAAACCTACCGTTAGCACACCCCCTGAGCCAGTTTGGTGTAGTGGTTCAGTGCATGGACTCTAATCTGGGAGAACTGGGTTTGATTCCTCACTCCTCCATTTGCAGCTGCTGGATGACCTTGGGCAAGCCATAGTTCTGTCAAAGCTGTCCTTGAAAGAGCAGTTCTTGAAAGAGCTCTCTCCGCCCCACTACCTCACAGGGTGTCTGTTGTGGGGAGGGGAAGGGAAAGGAGTTTGTAAGCCGCTCTGAGACTCTGAGTGAAGGGTGGGGTATAAATCCAATCTCCTCTTCTTCTTCTTCTTCTTCTGCAAGCTCTCAGTCAGCATCCTTCTCCTGCTTGCAGACCCTCTTAGCATCCATGCTCAGTTTCCTGCACCACCTGCACACCCTTTCCCTGACAACCCTGGCCCATGGTTACAGCTGGGAGTGCTGCTGCTATTGCTGCCAGAAGTGCCGCCACTGTACACCACCCACATGCTCTTCCTTAATGATACTGGGCAGTTGGGCGCATGGGTACCAACAGGTGGCAGTACCCAGGAAGGGTACAGAGGACTGGGACCAAATATAGAGGGCTTGGACCATGGGGGGTGGGGAGGGTTTGAGCGAGTGTCCCATTTCAAATACCTTGGGGTTATGTTTAGCCATAACCTTGTTCGGAAAGCTCAGGTTGCCTCAATTATAGAAATTGCTTGGGCTAATATAAATGGTTTGTGTGTTTTTTTTACTCAAAAGGAAAGACAGTATGTATCTGCAGCTATTAAGGCTTTTAATGTCAAGGTGATTTATCAGATTTTGTTGGGGATAGGCTTTTGGAAAAACGGAGTCTCTGATTCTATAGGTCATCTGCTTCTTCAGTTTTTTCTCTGGATGGCAGGAGTGCCTAGTTGTTTTGCCTCAGAGTAGAGTTTGGATAGCACTCCTTGGAGTCTGGGGCTTGGACTGGTGCCTTTATTTTAATTAAGATTGGAGCTTCTTTTCTCTGTGGCCAATGCCCAGGATGGCCCAATGAATCTATTGAAGGAAGCTAAACACGTAAGAGAAGCTATGTAGGGTCAGGCGATTAGCCCATCCAGTCCAGCACTCTGTGTCACACAGGGGCCAAAACCCAGGTGCCCTCAGGAGGTCCACCAGCGGTGCCAGAACACCAGAACCCTTCCCACTGTTGCCCCCCCACCCCAAGCACCAAGAATATGGAGCATCACTGCCCCAGACATAGTGTTCCTTCTGTACCTTGTGGCTAATAGCCTCCGATGGACCTCTGCTCCATATGTTTATCCAATCCCTTCTTGAAGCTGTTTATGCTGATAGCTGCCACTCCTTGTTGCAGCAGTGAGAAAGTTGGCCTTTCCCTTGTTATAATTCGGAATACAGGCTATCAGGAAACACTGACGATGATCAGGAAGAGGGTAATTGACCTTGACCGTCCTAGTGTATAAACCTGGGCAAGGTGTGTAGGCTCTATTTCTGCAATACGGATTTCTCCTTCTTTAAGCCACCCCTCATTTTGAAATTTTCTTACAACCCCCCGGTCTCAGGCATGCTTTCAGGCTTGCCGGACTGAATGTTCTGCTGACTGCAGAACTGAGAGGGCGCTTTGCCAAAAATTCCATTTTCAGGTGGTTTCTGTGGTCGTGTAGCAGGTGCAGCAGAGACTATAGACCATCTTATTTTATTTTGTGAGGGATGGACTGCCCCCGGAGCTCCTTGGATTATTCCCGTCCTGGCTAGAGATCAGCTTTCTGCTGAATCCTGGGTGATACCTTTTTTTCTTAGCAGATTCCAATCCATAAATAACTTGATCTGCCGCCAAATTTTTGGCAAGGGCGATCTCGTTAAAACGCTCCTAAGACGGGTTATAGTTCGTTGACTTTTATGGGGAAATTGTGTATGAGTTTTATCTTGTTGTATATTCTGTTTTATTCTGACGTATGGGTTTTATGCTCAAGATCTTCAATCAAATGAGTGAGATACGAAAAGGAAAGGGCAGGTGGCACAGGAGGTGCCTGGGTGCGGGTCAGCGGCAGTTGGGCCCATAGCTACAATGGGGCCTCTCGGGGCCTGGCCCCCTGACTTACTGCCAAGGCCCCTCTGACTTCCCATCCAGCCCAGGCCTCCCAGCAGCAAAAGGGAGAGAAAAGAGTCCTTGTGTTTGTTTTGCATTTGGTTCAGAGGTCTGTGGGCTGACAAACCGTTTGGGAACAGAAGATGCATTGTTTATTCTGGCTGAAGAGTGTGTGCCCCACAAGAAAAAGGGTTGCCCCACAAACCAAAACATCCTGGCTACGGCCCTGGCAGCAGTGCCCCACGTCAGGTTATGCTAATGCCGATCCAGCTTGCCACCTAGAAACTTTCTTTAAAAAAAATTGCATAGGTTTGGCATGCAGGGCAATCTCAGTGTAGATGTCAGGTTATTCATTGCTTCATCATTTAAAGCCCTTTGCGGTCTGGGACCAGCAGATCTGCGGGACCGCCTCTCCTGGCATACCCCAGAAAGAGCATTGCACTCTGAATAACAACACACTGACGATCCCAGGAGCAAGGAGCGTTCGCCTGGCTTCAAGTAGAGCCAGAGCCTTCTCGGCTGTGGCTCCAGCTTGGTGGAAGACGCTTCAAAGTGAGATCCGGGCCCTGCGGGACTTGGTACAGTTCCGCAGGGCATGTAAAATGGAAATGCACCACCAAGCACGTGGGCGAGGTCAGGAGAATTTCCACCTATACAGATTTCCCTGCCTTATCCTCCCCCCTTTTCCCCACTGGGACAGTGTCTTTGGGCTCTTCCGCATTGTCATTTTTGACACTCGTTGGTCCCTATTGCTTCAGGGTTCCCCCCCCCAATGTGTTTTGTTCTCTTTAGTAGTCACAGAGGGAGCAGAACACATGTGGAAGGGGGGACACCCCCTCAAAGCAACAGGGACAAACGAGTGACAAAAACGATGATGCGGAAGTGCCCATAGTGTTATTATGTGCCATCTGATAAACTGTAATAATTGGGATTTTTAAACTGGTAGGTTTTAATTATGTTATGATTTGTTTATCACATGTTGTGACCCACTCTGAGACCCAGAAATAAATCATAGTATCAATAGTCAGGAAGGGTGGATGGGAGGACTGCTTGAATCTTAGCTTGGCTGAAACATTTGGGGGCAGTGCTAGCAACATAGCCAGGCTTCGCCCACCTGCTGCAACTTCAGGCGTCAGCAAGCAGGGCGTAGTGGTTAGAATGCTGGACAGGGGTCCAGGAGACCCAGGTTCGAATCCCCACTCTGCCATGGAAACCTTTTGGGTGACCTTTGGCCAGTCACACACTCTCAGACTAACCTAACTCACAGGACTGTTGTGAAGATAAAATGGTGACAAGGAGAATGCTGTCGTAAGCCAATTTGTATTCTCATTGGGGAGAAAAGCAAGGTATAAATGTAGTAAGTGAATAACCAAGAAGAAATTGGCTTGCTGCCCACTTAGCACATCTGCCTTTAAAGGTGTCATTTTTTAAAAAAAGCAAACTGTTTTGTTTCTGTTTTAATTCAGTATTTTTAGTAAAAGGAAAACTTCAGTTTCACTGGTTTTCTAGGATAAAAGTGAAATAGAAAGAAGTGTTCAGTGAATCATTCACAATTGTAGAAACTTTACCTAACCTCATTACAAGTAGGAATGATCCATTCAATTTTCTGAACAGGTTCATTTCGTTATTTTCACAACAGAAGTAAAGCAATTTGCTGTTGCAGTTAGCATTATTAGCAACAATTGTGTTTCACAGAATAGAAGGGAAAAAAGAAAGTGACTTTTGCAAAAGACTGTTGGCAGAATGAGAATGTATTTGTCTGTCTGTCTGTCGTCACAGGAGGACTGTTCCATATGGGCTGTCTAACTACAGGGGCAGTTTCCGAGGCAAAAGGTCTGCGGGGCACCATCACGCGAGCACACGTCCATCAAAATGGCCTCCGCCGCGCTGCTCGTGTGCAGACAGATGTGACAAACAGTGCATGGGTTTTTGCAGAAGGGCCCAGGGCAGCCAATGGTAAGAATCTGTGTTCCCCCACCCCTCCTGTACAAACCTGTCTAACAGACTGTTATTATGAATGGTGCAGATGTTAAGTGTCCCTTCCTTTCTTATCAGTCCTTCTTTACACAGTGCGTAATCTAATTTATAAAACTCAATAACACTAGATGCGTAGGCCCTCTTAGCACATGCCTGTCCATAGCTGTGTGGGAACTGTTTTCCCATGATGCAACACACTGTGGCCGCAGAAAGCATGCAAATACTGGAATTAAGTGGCCGTTCCTCCTTGATTCCTGTTGTGTTTGGAGAGAGGCTGAGTGCTGATGGGGTGGGAAAGTCTTTTGATTACCCATGCCTGTGTGGTTCTAGTATCTGCAAGGGCAGCAACTAGTGGGAAGCTTGCTAGTGGCTGGAGGGGGTTCCTCTCCGGCAACATTGTGATATTGCTGGTGATGTGGTGATATCACTTTGGGCATGACCTGGAACTGACATCATCACATAGAGGCTGTGTGAGCATCACATAGAGGCGAAGCTCTAGCATTTGCCTAAAACTCTATGTTTAACCATAGAGTATTGGATGAATACTAGAGTGTTGCCTCAGTCAGTGACATCACTGATATTGGAAGACTGCTGTTAAGCTTGTAACGGTGCATAACACAGCAGTTGGACATGGATGAATTTAGTCTATGGATGGCAGGAACGTTAATATTTCTTTGCATTGCAGCATCACGAAAGTAATGACGAGGGCGTCATAGTCACTTGTCAAGTTATTGTTGTTGTAGAGTTGTTGAAGGGGAAACAATGAAAAATGGTAGGTGGCAGCAGAATATTGTGGCTGGGGAAATGATGTGGGGATGCACACATTTTGTTTTAATACAAGGAGGGGGGAACCCTCCATTATTCTCTTCCACAGTAATAAGGAGCTACTAAACAGCACAGCAGATATGAAGCCCCATCGAGAAAAAGACCGCATCCCTACCCAGTAGCCCTGGAGAATTCAGCTGCTTCTAAGTGGAGAGGTACAGACTATGTTTTAATCGTGGGTGGTGGGCAGAGGCATTTGGAGGACTTGCCAAGTCAGTTTTTTCAGGATTAGAAGACGTGCCAAGAGGCAAGAAGTGGGCATGGAAAACCTGGAGATATGCTCTTCCAAAGGCTGTATTTAATTCTCATCCCCTCCCCTTCCCAAACCAGAATTGGTGGAAAGAGCCAAGTCACAGCTGACTCATGGCAGCCCCGTAGAGTTTTCAAGGCAAGAGACATTCAGAAGTGGTTTGCCATTGTCTGCCTCTGCGTCACGACCCCGGTATTCCTTGGAGGTCTCCCATCCAAATGCTAGTCAGGGCCGATTCGGCTTAGCTTCTGAGATCTGATCAGATCAGGCTAGGCTGGGCTATCCAAGTCAGGTCTAAACCGGAATTCATTTGCCTCAGTTACATGATGCCGCCTTTGGTCTGAATCAGAATGCTCTCTGATTGGCAGTGGTCCTCCAGGGTCTCAAGTAGACATCTGTTGTATCTTCAGAGACCTGTCCAGTCTGCTTTTAAACTGGAGAGCAAACCTGGGACCTTCTGCATGCCGAGCAGACAGTCTACCATGCAGCCATGGCTCTGCTCAAAAGTCTGGCAAGCGTTATGCTCTCTCTTTTCCTTATCTCAGAAAGGGGCAACCAAATTCAGCATAGTGCACACTGAAAGGCAAACGGGGCACTTTTCTCTGGCACGAGGAATCCTCCCCTCACACAGGAAGCTCACACGATCCGTCTTCAGTGAAGCTCTCTGAGTAAAAGGAAATTGCCATTGCTAGTGGAAAGGATGTGTAGCCTCCAAGGATTGTTAGATTTGCTTCCTTCTGTAATTAAATCCACCCTTGAGCAGTGTTCCCTCTAAGCTGGGTTAGTGTGAGCTAGCTCACAGTTTTTTAGCCTCCAGCTCACACATATTTTGTCAGCTCAGGAAGGATGGCTCCAGAGCAGACTAATTTATGCCGTAGCCAAATCGCTCGCTCACAACTTTAATGCCAGTAGCTTACAAAGGAAAAATTTTGCTCACAAGACTCCACAGCTTAGAGGGAACATTGCTCATGAGTGATGCACATAAGAACATAAAAGAAGCCAATGTTGAATCCGGCCAATGGCCCATCTAGTCCAACACTCTGTCACACAGTGGCCAAAATATACCAGGTGCCATCAGGAGGTCCAGCAGTGGGGCCAGGAGACTAGAAGCCCTCCCACTGCTGCCCCCCACCCCAGCACCAAGAATAGAGTGCATCACCTGCCCCAGACTGAGAGTTCCCATCTATACCCTGTGGCTAATAGCCACTGATGGACTTCTGCTCCATATGTTTATCTAATTCCCTCTTGAAACTGTCCGTGCTTGCAGCTGCCACCACCTCCTGTGGCAGTGAATTCCATGTGTTAATCACTCTTTGGGTGAAGAAGTATTTCCTTTTATCTGTTCTAACCCGACTGCTCAGCAATTTCATGGAGTGCCCACGAGTTCTTGTATTGTGAGAAAGGGAGAAAAGTACTTCTTTCTCAACCTGCTCAATCCCATTCATAATCTTATAAACCTCAATCACGTCACCCCTCAGCTGTCGTTTCTCCAAGCTAAAGAGCCCCAAGCATTTTAACCTTTCTTCATAGGGAAGGTATTCCAACCCTTTTATCATTCTAGTTGCCCTTCCTTGCACTTTTTCCAATGCTATAATATCCTTTTTGAGATGTGGTGACTGGAACTGTACACAGAATTCCAAATGAGGTCACACCAATGATTTATACAGGGCATTATGATACTGGCTGATTTGTTTTCAATTCTCTTCCTAATAATCCCCAGCATAGCATTGGCCTTCTTTATTGCAGCTACACACTGTCTAGACATTTTCATTGAGTTATCCACTACAACTCCAAGATCTCTCTCTTGGTCTGCACATGTTCCGTTTACTTATTTAGGATGTTTTTTTTTAAAAAAAAACCTGCCTTTTTTACAGGGTGGCTCTTCATGCTGCTTTGGTATATGTGGAAACTCCACAGGCTTACACCTTGGAAATCGTCCTCTTTCCAAGTCGCGAAGCGTACTCCCTTGATGCATGAGCAGCTGGACAAATCCTCTACTACGTATGTCCAACGACTGACATTTCATTGTGTCCTCTGCCGAAAAGTGTGAAGCGATGACATAAAACTCCTCCCAGGTGGACACTTGTGGCCAGGTTCTCAAACGGATGCTACCTTTCCCGTGAACTGATGCCATCTGGAAGGTGGAGAATTCTCCTTCTCGGACGACATTGTACTGTAGTGTTCTGGTGAGAGCCTTCTGCCACCATACAAGAACACAGTGGCCATCTCTGTCTGCTTGGAAAAAAGAACTCCTTTTGCTATTTTAAGGTCCAAACAACCAATACAACCCACAAGACTTTCTTTACTACACAAGAGAGAGGGAAAAAAAATACTGTTTCACTTGCTTGTTTTCTACGTTTCTTGTGAATGCCTAACTTTCTGCGGGCAGTTATCATTGGCCAGATCGGTGCGTTAGGGGAAAAAAAAAAAGTTGTATTTTGATGTCACTTTTATATACAGATACAAAAAAATCCTCTTTTTTATTTTTCTAATCTTATGCAAGCTTTTCTTTTGTATTGTATATGCAGTGACCAAACAGTTTAAACAACAAAATATCTATGCCGATCTAAATATGAATGGCTACTATTAATATCACTGTACAAATATAGCAAGCTAAAAGTATGCTCTGAGCATTTCATAGGCTGTTGGAATTAGGCACCAATTTACCCGTGCACTGGAGTTTTCAAATAAACTTACAGGCTCTGTAGACCTTATTGGATAGGAGTGGAAAGAGCTATTGTTTTGGCGAGTTTGAATACCTGTTTACCCGCTCAGTTTCTGTATTTTGAAAGTCTGATGTGCTAATAACATGTTAGTTAAGCTCAGGGCTATTTTTGGGCAGGAACGCCCAGGAACGGAGTTCCGGCTGGCTCTGGAGTTGGCCACGCCCAGCAGGAACTCATTAGCATAATAGGTCACACCCAACAGTAGAAACTCATTAGGATTGGCTACATGAGAGAGGTGTGGCCTAACATGCAAAGGAGTTCCCGCTACCAAAAAAGCCCAGGGTTTTGACAACAAACAAGGTAAACAGAATAAGAAGCAAAAGGTGGGTGTGGCTGGATGACCAAATGTCTGGTAACATGGGGGTGTGGCCTAATATGCTAATGAGCTGTGCTGTCAGGGGTGTGGCCTAATATGCTAATAAGTTCCTGCTGAGCTTTTTCTACAAAAAAAGCCCTGGTTAAGCTAGATTTGAGTTCAGTAGGACCTTAGAGAACAACAGGGTTTTGTGGGTATAAGTTTTCCGAGACAATGTTGACAAGACAATATTGCTAGGAAGAGACAGTAAAGACAATAATGTTAGAAAAAGTTGAAGGCAGCCTGAAAAGAGGAAAGGACAACATGAGATGGGTCGATTCAGACAAGGAAGCCATTACTTTTAGTTTGCAAGACCTATACAAGGCTGTAGGTTGAGGGCAGGCTAAAGGAAATACAGAACGATTAAAATATGGGACTTGCTGCCAGAGGATGCAGTGATGGCCACAAGAATAAACAGCTTTCAAAGGGGATTAGACAGATTCATGGAGGATAGGTCTTTCAGTGGCTGCTGGATAGATGGCTGAGGGGAATCACATTCAGAGGCACTAATCCTTTGAATCCCAGAGCCAGGAGGCAACATCAGGGGAAGGCCTCGGCCTCTAAGCCCTGTTGTTGGCCCTCCAGTGTGGCAGTGTGTGAGATGAGATGCTGGACTAGATGGACCACTGGTCTGATCCAGCAGGGCTCTTTTTATGTTTTAGGGCTGATAACAATAGGATGTTTGGGAGAACATTAATTCATAGGGTCACCAGAAGCCAGAAGCAACTTGACAGCACATATCACACACACACACACACGAGCTTTCAAGAGGCAGGGAGCTTTGAGTCTCGAAAGCTTATACTTTGAAAATCTTCTTGGTCTCTGAAGTCCTACTGGACTTGAATCTGGGTCTTGTACTGCAGATCAACATGGCTACGCTATGTGTTTGCTAAGAATATTCAAAGCTGTTATTAGCCCATAATTCAAACTGTTAGATGGGCTGGATGAGGGGGGGGAAACAGAGAGAAATATCAGCTGCTGTTTTTTAAAAAAGTTTACTATTGAAGAATCGGCAGCGCAGAGGGATATGATCTGATGTGGTGCAAGCGAAGTGGGCCAGGTGGGTCTTTTCTGAATAAATTGGAGATACGTTCGGCTTAAGAAGATTCCAGGAGAAAAATTCGTCTAGTGTTTGCTGATCCGAGAGAAAGGAATTCACAATTAAAGGGTAGTTTTGCCAGCATTAGTGAAGAAAAGCATTGGAAACCTCTCAAAGGATAATTCATTGAAAAGAACAACAATGCCTGTGAGATAACTTTTCTGTAAAAATAATTATATTTTACTAGAACAGATTTGGAGGCCGCAGTAAGGACTTTATTCGGAATACGCATGAACTTTTGCAACCCTTCCCCTCAGATATAAAGTTCTCAGAGAGGTAATGGACATTGTTTGGAACAAGAAAGGAAGAGATCTTTGTCAAAGTATATATATATTATATATATTATATGAATATATTACATAAATAAATTATTCTACTTATAAAAGTAAGTAAGTCTCTTGTTATCACATATATGTGAGGTTACTGTTTAGCTCACTTGATATGACTCACTTTATAGACATTTCTGTTTTCTGTTTTGTTGGGAAAAATTGTTTATTGCAGTTATTTTAGTTACGGGAGCAAGAAATAGGCTCTTGATGAGCCTTTGAAACATTCACATACTGTTGTTGTTTTTTTTCATTGTGATACCTGTGTGCAATTGGGACATATCTGGGTCTTGGCGTTTACTATTTACTTTAACTGATCATACATTATGATATGCGGAGAAAGGAAGGCCTGTATTGTTTTACTGCTGAAGGTTATTAATTGCTCTGTGATGATGGTACAGGTGCTAGCCAAGACATGCCTACCACAGTGACCTGTCTTCGAGTTCAAACTGAACTGCGGCAATGGGGTTTGCCCCAGAACTTGCCTCAAGAGAGAAAAAAGGCAGTGGCAGGAGTATCTCATGGCCTTCATCTCTCTGGGGGGAAAAATAGTTAAAATACCTGCCTTCAGTCAGAAGGTCACACTTCGGAACAGAAAACACACACATACCTTAGCCCCGATTCAGCCAAAAGGAATACCGTTCCATTGACTCACTCTCCTCTTAAATTGGATCAGTCTGAAGCTGACCTTATGGAAGGGTCTGGGTTGAATGCCAGAGGGGAGCTAGAATGCACGCCTGCTCTGTGCGGTGGGAAGGAAGGGAATCTGGGAACATTTGCGGCATTTTGATAAGTGATGCCAATCCTTGGCTACCATTTGGTTATTTACTTCTTTTATACCACATCTTCTCCCCACTGGGGACCCAAAGCAGCCTGCAACGTTCTCCTCCACTCCATTTTATCCTCACAAGGACCCTGTGAGGGAGGCCAGGCTGAGAGTGTGTGATGGGCGTGAGGTCACTCAGCAAAGCTTCCAGCGCCAAGTGTGGGATTCGAACTTGGGTCTCCCAGATTCCTGTCTGGTACTCTAACCAATACGCTACACCAGTTCTCAGTCTTGTGCAGTGAATTCTCACCGTGTTATAGCACTGCATGAACAGACAGATTTCATTTTTGCCTTGCGTCCGGGTGAGTTGCAGACATCTGAAATCCTGTAAAGGAAAATGGATTGCTAAATCCTTCTTGTTCTTATCCAGTGACTTTGTCGACCCCTGACCTGGATAGCCTGGGCTAGCCCGATCCTGTCAGATCTCAGAAGCTAAGCAGGGTCAGCCCTGACTAGTATTTGGATGGGCGACCTCCAAGGAATACCAGGGTCATGACACAGAGGCAGGCAATGGCAAGCCACCTCTGAAATGCCTCTCACTTTAAAAACAAGTCTAGCACGCCACTTAGTGGTGTATAATGCCAAAAGAGCTAGAACTTTAGGCTTCCAGACAATCTTAGGATCTCCTGGCTATACTACACACAATGCCATACCAGAATTAATTATTACTTTGTTATATGCAGTATTAAACCAAATGGAATATTAAACTAAATGCAGAATTAAACTAACGTGATTCTCATGCTGCAATTATGTATTGTGGAGCCCATTGGCAGAACAGCCATATTTGGGCTGAAGGCTAGCTTACATTAAGGAAATGGGGGGGAAATGGAAACTTGGGGTGAAATTGGAGGAAAAACTGTTTTTTTCTATGTCGGAAGCTGCAATTATTTCTTCTCCCTCCCAGAAAGCCAAAGGTGAAACTTGATAGCAGTTTCACCAGGCCCCATTTTATACATTCAGAGTCGCCTCGTATTCTATACAGGATGTAGAGAAGAGGATTTAAGTTGTGAAATATTCCTCTCTCCCCAGTTTTTAAATGTCTATCCCAATGAAGGATTCTAGAGAACTCAGAAGATTGCACATTGTGTTATTTTGAGGTGAGCCACATCTGTTGACTTGGCTGCAGCCGAAAATTTAAACTCCATGCTGGGTATTATTAGGAAAGGGGTTCCAAATAAAACAGCCAGTATTATATAAAAAAAACCCCTCTGTCTCTTGTCTTTTCATGATCTTCCTGCAAACAGGCTGCGTGAACTTGGAATTTGCATTTTACAGATGGACAAAGATCTGTGCTTTGGTGTCTGGGTGTGATGTATAAATGAGCACAAAAGTGTTTTTGGACAAATATGCGACCCGTGTGAACTTCAGACTTTTCAAATCCAGACACTGGAATCTGCTGCAGCAGCTGTCAAGCAAAAATTTTAACATGGGAAGCGGGCAATAGGATCAGTTTTCTGCTGCTACTTATTTTTTCCAAGGACTGATGGAAAGGTTGACAGTCCAGTGAAATCTTCTGGGATTAAGTGGTTTACAATATATCAGACAAGTTAAACAAAGAATATTGAACCTCTCTGTTTATGTTATCTTGGGATCCTGCTGAGCTTTCTTTTAAAACATCCTTTCTTCTCATAAAATCCCCTCTTCGTCTGTGCACTGAAAAGACAAGGAGGGGAGATATGTCAGGGTTGTACAGTGTTTTCAAAGCGGCTTAAATTGGGTTGGCCATTCCTATATGTTATTATAGTTTGGTCGCATTGTGAGAAGACGGGAGTTATTGGAAAAGACCAGAACGCTGGAAAAGTCAAAGGCAGCAGGAAATGAGGTAGACCCAACCTGAGATGGATGGACTCAATCAAAGAAGCCACAGCCTTCAATTTGCATGATCTGAGCAAGGCTGTTCGTGATAGCACATTTTAAAGTAAAGGTAAAAGTTTCCCTTGCTCGAAAGCCAGTCGAATCCAACTCGAGGGGGTGGTGCTCATCGTTTCCAAGCCGAAGAGCCAGCGCTGTCCGAAGACTTTTCCGTGGTCATGTGGCCGGCAAGACTAAACACCAAGGCGCACTTGGGAGGACTTTAATTCACAGGTTTGCCATAAGCCGGAAACGACATGTCGGCCCTTAACACATGCACACACAACCTCTGTGCTGCAAATTCTTGAAAAAGGGGTGGGAAACTCATGTCGTCTAGGTATACATCAAAGGGGGGGGGCAAAGGACAGTGAGAGTCAAACAAAACTTTGTGAACTCTGAAAGAGAGTTTCGTCATAATTACGTAAGCATGTGCTGTCAAGTCGCAACTGCAAGGGCCTTGCAAGGCGAGTCGAGAAGCAGAGGTAGTTTGCCGTTCCTCTCATCAGAGTACTGAAGCTGGCCCTGCTTAGCTTCCAAGATCTGATGAGATTGGGCTGTACCATTCTGCCTTCCCTCATTGGGCTGTACCATTCTGCCTTCCCTCATTGGGCTGTACCATTCTGCCTTCCCTCATTGGGCTGTACCATTCTGCCTTCCCTCATTGGGCTGTACCATTCTGCCTTCCCTCATTGTTACTAGGTGAAATATTTGGAAAGTGGCAGCAGTTTAATTAGTTAAAGGCTATATAATGGCAGGAGGTGGTGAGGAGGAGGAGGAGATTGGATTTATACCCCGCCCCTCACTACCTGAAGGAGTCTCAGGGCGGCTTACAATCTCCTTTCCCTTCCTGTCCCCACAGTAGACACCCTGTGAGGTAGGTGGGGCTGAGAGAACTCTCCCCGATAACTGCACTTGAGATAACAGAACTTGTGACTGACCCAAGGTCACACCAGCAGCTGCATGTGGAGGAGTGGGGAATCAAACCTGGTTCTCCCAGATTAGAGTCTGCACTCTTAACCACTACAGCAGACTGGCTAGCTGGGGATCATGGGACATGCATCGATAAAAGCCACGTTGGGTTGCTGTGTGCCCATTGGCACTCTGACAGCTGGCAGGAGAAAGGAAAAAAATTAAAATGGCTGTTGGCAATCGTGTGACACCACTTCTGGGGGGAAAGTAGAAGTGATGTCAGTCCTCTCTAGGAATGTCCCAAAACTCAAAAAGTGATGACACATTAACAGCTCCCCCTGTCCCCCCACCAGTTTCCTGCTGGTTGTCAGGCTGGGCCGGGCAACCCTGAAGCTACGTGAGATGAGAGCTGTAGCAAGGAGGAGAACTGGGTGGGACTGAATGAAGAAAATGGCTGGATCCAGCCCAGAGCCCAAGGAGTCCCTGCAGCACACGGAGGCAAATGACTTCTCCATGCTTGACACCAGACGGATCTTGCTTCCTTGCAGGTTTTATTTATTTATTAGATTTGTATACCACCCTCCCCAAAGGGGCTCTCAGGGCACTGTACAACAATAAAATAATATTAAAATAACAATTTACACATCAATATATAATGAATACCATGTAAACAGAGAGGTAAAGGTGAAGGTTCCCTTGCTCGAAAGCCAGTCAAATCCGACTCTAAGGGTGTGGTGCTCATCTCCGTTTCAAAGCCGAAGAGCCAGCGCTGTCCGAAGACGTTTCCGTGGTCATGTGGCCGGCATGACTAAACACCAAGGTGCATGGAACGCTGTTACCTTCCCACCGAAGTGGTACCTATTTATCTACTTGCAATTTCTTGCTTTCGAACTGCTAGGTTGGCAGGAGCTGGAACTAGAGACAGGAGCTCACCCCGTCATGTGGCACCCGGGTCTCGAACTGCTGAACTACTGACCTTCCACAGCCTGCAGTTCAGCGTCTTAACCACTTGAGCCACCGCAACTCCTGTAAAGAGAGAGACCGGTTGTTAAAGCCTGGATCACAGATGAACAGAAGTGCAAACAAGTTATGTTGTTCGTCCATAATGTCACGGGCGTAGTCCAATAGGCGCCTTTGACAATAGCATAACCACATGGTACACAACACATAGAACCTAGGGTTGCCAACTCAGGGTTGGGGAAATTCATGGCAATTTGGGGGTGGAGCAAGATTTGGGGAGAGGAGGGATCTTAGCAGGGTGTAATGCCTCAGACTCCACCCTCCAAAGCAGCCATTTTCTCCAGAGGAACTGATCCTTGCAGCCTGGGGATCAGTGGTAATCCTGGGAGATCCCCAGGCCCCACCTGGAGATTGGCAACCTTAAAAGATCCATACACTCCTAGCAACCATATATTTCAGTTTGTGTGCTGGGAAGCTAAGATATTCCCTAACAGACACACTTCCTTTAGGGAAGATGTTTACGCTTGATGCAACAACGCTGTATTTACCACCACAAGTTTATATAGTCAGGAGAATTGCTATACCTGCAAGACCTTTAAAGTGGTCCGGCAGCTTCGGCAGCTTCCCCCAAGTTTTAAGTTACTAAATTTGGATGGAAATCGTGGCAGGAGAAAAAAACACACCAGAGTGCAATTCTACACCTAAGAAAACCGGTAACGTGGTCCCACTGATTTCAATGCAACAGGACTATAAGGTGGGGGTCTGGTCTACCGCGCTACATCAACCGCAGACCCACATCTGGCTGATGAACTTGGAGGGCTCAGCTGAAGTGAGACCCGAGGGAGCTTTTGTGGAATAGGCATGCTGTTAAAAGCTGAGGTTTGTTACAAAGTCAACAACCCTCAGGGCTTGGGGAAACTACAATCGCCTAGATGTTGAAACACCCTCATGGAAAATGTGTGAAGAATGTCAACGGTCAAGGATTTTAAGACAGGGTTATTGCAACGCTGGGTGGATGGAGTCCCCCCCCCACACACAAAGGACATCTGTAGTCAATGTGCTGAGACAGAGGCAGGCTGCAATGGAGAGAAAGGAAGATTCACCCCTGGAATAGTGACACACAGAGAAAGGCAGAATTCTCTGACAGATCTATTCAAGATAACAAGAAGGGAAAAAACTGTGCAAAAAAAAAATTACGTGAACTGCAAAGGCAAATGCTAATACTAAGGTGTATTAATGCAATCATGAAAGAAGAACAAATATATGTAGATTATAACAAGAATACCTTTCAGATATTTCCAATAGTACAACAAAGATTCACAAAAATGGTTGACGGCAACTATAAAGAAGGGCCGCCAGTCACAAATTTTTGAAGAATCCACTCCATGATACTACAGCACTGGTATTCTGAAAGGGAAGTTCCTCTTCTATAAAACTAGGGGTAGGCCTGTTGTGGGCGCAAGACAATGGGCTCTAGGAGGATGCGGGAGGCCCCTGCACCGCTGCCCTGCATGCTCTGGCGAGACCCTGGGCTGGCGGCACAGGCCGGTGTCAGTCCAAGGGCACTCCAGGTGGCGTAGCAGGTGGGCTGCATGTCACCGCTGAGGAAAATGAGGGCCAGGCCGCTGCTGTGGCCCGCCTGGCGAGACCCGAGACTCAACGGAACGGGGTGGCATGGTCTCTGTGGCTGGGAGGGCGGCGGCAGCCTTGGGGCCAGGGTGGAGGGGTGAGAGAAGAGGCTGTCACTGGCTTTGTGGCTGCCCAGGTGGTGGTGTCCCGCAGGCCACCTTCACCACCACGGGGCTGGCAGCCCCCGCCCGGTGGCAGGGCATTCAGCTACCTGGAGGTGGCATGGGCTGATGCTGAGCTGTGAGGAAACGGCAGGATTGGCCTGGGGCCATCTCGCCTGGCGTCTCCCTGCAGACTGAGGGCAAGAGGCTGCCTGGCAGTTCCGTGGGCGGGTCTGAGGCAATGGAGGGAGGCAATGCGGTCAGGGGATTGGCCCCCATGCTTAATGACAGGTCAGGGACTCAAAGGCTGGGGAGGCATGTGGAACATTCAGGCAAGTCTCACACCAAAACTCTTTTATATAATAGGAAAGATGGTCTGATGTTAGTCACTGCCTCAGATGTCTATGTCTATCAATTACTTCCAACAGTTATAATCTCTTGAAGAAGACAATCAAAATGAAGTTTAATATCCAGATCCTTCATTGGAACAAACTGTAAATCAATTACGTTTTGAAGAAACAATTGTATTTATTCTTGTTATAGTATACAGATATTTGTTCTTATGATTGTATTAATACACCTTAGTATTAGCATTTGCCTTTGCAATTCTAGTAATTTTTTTTTTTGCCGTTTCCCCCCTTGTTGTTGGTAACACTGTGTGCTCTCCTTCATTCTCAGACCTAAGTCGCATCTTTTTCTGTTCTAGTGTGGGTCTGGCAAAATAGCGGAGCAAATGCTAGATGCAGATTGGGCCCTATTCAAGAAGCAGGACCTTGGAGTGAAGGGATGGAGAAAAGAACTGCTCTTTTTAGATCATTACTCATTTAGAACGGGCACCGCAGTTAAGAGTCAGGGTTCCCACAGCCTTTTTCAGAATAATACCTTCTCCCTCAATAATCTGTTTGAGCACTTTTACAGCCAGTGTGACATCGTATGGTGGTTAGAGTGTCAGTCTAGGCTGTGGGAATTCCTGTACTAAAATCCCTCATTTCCTGAGGGACCCTGGGCTAGTCGCTTTCAGCCAGGTGTATTTCACAGCCTGACCTGGAGAGCCCAGACTGGCCCGATCTCATCAGATCTCAGAAGCTAAGCAGGGTCGGCCCTGGCTAGTATTTGGATGGGAGACCTCCAAGGAATACCAGGGTTGTAATGCAGAGGCAGGCAATAGCAAAACCACCTCTGTACCTCTCTTGCCTTGAAAACCCTACAGGGTTGCCATAAGTTGGCAGCAACTTGGCACCCTCCACCACCACCACTGCCATCCTTCTCAGCGTCCTTGGGAGGGTAAAGAAGAGAGAACCACCTAACAGCCCCGAGCTCCTCAGGGTAAGACTGAAATGTATGAAATGTACCAGGCCCTGAACAGTCAGGGACCAACGTACCTCTGGGACTGCCTCTCCTGGCAATGCCCCCTGGAGAGCACTGCACTCGGGAGAACAGAATTTGCTGGAAATCCCAGGCCCAAAGAGCATCTGGCTATCTTCAACCAGAGCCAGGGCTTTTTCGGACCTGGCTCCGACTTGGTGGAGCTCTCTGCCAAATGACATCAGGGCCCTGCGGAACTTGTTACAGTTCCACAGGGCCTGCAAGGCAGAGATGGTACGCTAAGCATACAGTTGAGGACAGCAACGGTTTTCAGCAGCAATTGATCCTTTCTGCATCTGCCTGCTACTCTGGATTTTCTCAGTGTTCAAACTGAAGCAATTTAGTCGCTGGCAAAACAGCATCCAAATAACCTGGGGCAACAGCAGGCTGAAACCAGGCTGACCACTGAAGGGAGGTAATGTAATGAAGAATGGGGGGGGGGGAGACTCAGAATAAAAAGATTGAACTTGATTTGAGTGCAGAGTGAAAAAAAAAATCTGGATTAAAAAGAAGACTGAATTCAATTTTAGTGCAGAATTGCTCTGAGGACTCCATGGTGAACGTGGCATGTGGTTATGCTAGGAGGCAGGACATGCAAGAGATCCAAAGTGATTTTGTAGTTTCCCCCATTTAACTACAGCCCATTGTCTAACAGAGGCTGCGATCACACGCAGTAGTTACATCGGGAGTCCGCCAATTGGCAGGCGGATTTTACGGGTGCGTTCACACTGGCACATCTGGCCAGCATCCCACACCCATCAGAGACCCGTAGGAGGCAGCCAAAGAAGCGCAGTTAAAAACCACCAGGTAAACTGCACTATCAAGCGATGGTGCGACGGCCGAGGATGGAGTTCCTGGGGTGATCGCCCCAGCGTGCTCCGATGACGTCATCGAGCCCTTGAGAAAGCAGGCTGGCATCACTGAGCCTTCGAGGGAGCAGGCTGCAAGGTAAAAACTCCGCTTCACCTGCCGTTGCGTGGGGTCACGCAGCGGCGGGCCAAATTACTGCACCACAAATAGCCTCCCTCCCCCCGTGCGTTTTCTGCCACGTCTGCCACGGGACCAGAGATTCTTTGACAGATGAAAACAATTGTGTTTGGTTAGAATTGTGCCATGTCATTAAAGATAAGTGGCTCCAAATGTGTCAACCAGCCTGTTCCAGCTCTCAACTGCACTTTTAGTGCCTTGTTATTTTTCTGTCTGCCCTATATCAATGTTTCATTGAAGAAATGATGCTGCCCTTGTACTGAATCAGACCGCTGGTCTATCAAGGTCAGGACTGTCTACTCGGACTGGCAGCAGCTCTCCAGGGGCTCAGGCAGAGATGTTTCGCCTGTCAATTGATACTTTTATCTAGAGATGTCAGGGATTGAACCTGGGACTTCCTGCAAATGCTCTATCGCTGAGTCACTGCATGTTCCCTAATCCAGGCCATTCCCGAACATATGCATGACTCGAGTCTGAGTCTTCACCAGTTGCTGACTGCCAACTGCATTGTGAGCGAACTTCACTGAAAAGTAAAGACTACGGGGGATCTTCTACACACAGTTGGATTCCACATGCTCTTGGCTGACCCAAGGAAGGCAGTCGTGCCCATTCCTGTCCTCGCGGCAGACCATTCCCATGTCTTTTTCTTGATTCAGACCCCACAGTTCTATGTAGACAAATAGCCTTTCGACCTCAATTAAACCTAATTCCATATTGGAACTAAGTCTGGCAATGGAGGAGCAAAAATCTTTGTAGACGTTTGTTTTATAAGAAACAGATGCAGGCTCCTTTGTTGTTCTCCATGCAGAACTAGTAGCTCAGTTTGAAATGGGGGGGATCAAAATCATGATTTTATCGGTGCTGCCGGTGCCCTCTTTTGATCTGGCGTCTCACAGTCATTCTTCCCAGTGGGGCGTGTCAGCAAATAATGTCTCCCGGTGTGATTTCAAGTCCGGGAAACAGCAACAGGGAAATGGCGTCCCTCCTCCCCTGTGCTGTGGTGGTCCCGACGAAATTGGACCCCTCCAGGGCTGTGTTGGATTCTCTGGTTTGGTACCACCAGGAATCTTGACCATGAGTAGCAGAGTGCTTAAAGCTAACCATGCAGTGAAGTGTTGGGCTGATTGTGCTAGCAAGCTTACAAAAGTTACGCAGAGCCTTTTTGTCAATTTCAATGTAATAAGAAACGTTTATCAAAGGGAACGGCATTCTGGATAGTGCAGGTGAGAGATAGATATAGATTACCTATTCTAGCTAGCTGGATGCTGCTGAATGCATGTCCAGATCTAGGTTGGGAAACTCCTGGAGATTTGGGGATGGAGCCTGGGGAGGACAGGGACCTCAGTGGGGTGCAGTGCCATAGAGTCCACACCTCCAAATCATCCATTCGCTCGAGGGCGACTGATCTCTGTAGTCTGGAAATGAGCTGTCGTTCTAGGGGATCCCCAGGTCCCACCTGGAGGCTGGCATCACTACCAAATGGAGTAGATGAGCAATATTTCAGAAGAGCAAGAGTCCAGTAGCACCTTAAAGGCTTAGCAAAATTTGTGGCAGGGTGTGAGCTTTCGTGAGTCACTGCTCACTTCTTCAGATACCTCCAGGTAAGTTTATTACCTATGCTATGATTGCCCCCTTCAGTTGAATCCAAACAGATGATAGCCATATATACTAAGCTTATTCTTCTTTCAGTTTGTTAAGAGCACCTTCATTATTCTGTATGCTAATTTACTGCCTGCCCTCCATATGTATGAAGAAGTGTGCATGTACACAGAAGCTCATATCTTGAATAAAACTTTGTTGGTCTCATATAGGCCACTGGACTCAAACGTCGTTCTGCTGCTCCAGATCAACTTGGCCTACCAGGCCCGTAGCCAGGATTTTTTAAATTCAGGGGGCCTTTAAATAAGTCGGGGGGCACCCCGCACACCCCCAAGGGAGCACCACAAATAAAATAAAAAATTGGAAGTCAGGGGGCCTGGGCTGGATGAGAAGTCGGGGGGCCTTGGCAGTAAGTTGGGGGGCCAGGCCCCGGTATGCCCCACTGTAGCTACAGGCCTGTGGCCAACCCACCTGGATCTTTCTTCAGATACAATTATTCTCAGTCCCCTTGGTATAATGTTAAGTCTTATGCATTTGATGAGAAAGGTGATGTCTGTTTGTACCTGTGCAGGTTTCTCCACAAGGCTGATGGACTTCCATTCTGTATGGCTAAATGTGGTGCCTTCCATGGAGATAGTTCAAGATGGATAGCTGTGTTAGTCTGTCTGTAGCTGCAGAAAAGAGCAAAAGTCCTGCAGCACCTTACAGAATAACAAAATTTGTTAGTCTTTAATGTATTTGATAAAGTGTGCCTGCACATAAAAGCTCATACCTTGAACAAACCTTCGTTGGTCTTAAAAGGGGCATTGGACCCTAAATTTGTCGTAACAAAATTTGTGGCAGGAGCTTTTGTGAGTCATCGGTTCAGATAATAGTTCAGAGAGACTCACAGTTGGGGTTCAGATGGGGAACCCAACATCACTGAACAGACTACAGGTTTTCTGTGGAGCTTCCACCGAGAGTACATATGTGAGCCTAGGCAGGTCAGATACAAATGCTCACCCAGGAGATAAAAGCACTTTATGTGCCTTTTGCAGTCGTCTTTTGTTTCACGGTGTGGAAACCCAGCAGAAATGTGCTAACTTAGCAGGAACGGAGCCAGAATTCAACACCCGGTGGTGTCATTTATCACTGTTGTGGGTTAACTGCAGGTCAACCTGGTTAGTGTTTGGAAGATGAAGCCAGTTAGCACTGAATCTTGCCATTCGTGCAGCCTTGACAGATAAAAATTCTGATTGCAAGGTAGCCAGGGATGTGGATTTTGGTACCCAAAGGGGTCAGAGTCCTAATATGTAAATGCAAAACAAGTTTGCATTTATTCATTTCTTTGTGTCATGGAGGAAACAGTTAAGAACATAAGAGGAGCCAATGTTGGATCAGGCCAATGGCCCATCCAGTCCAACACTCTGTCACACAGTGGCCAAAAATACCAGGTGCCATCGGGAGGTCCATCAGTGGGGCCAGGACACTAGAAGCCCTCCCACTGTTGCCCCCCACACCAACCACCAAGAATACAGAGAATCCCTTGCCCCAGACTGAGAGTTAAGTATGTGCAGGATTTGGCCTCTTACTTGTACAACAGAAGCCACAATATCACAGCTTGTCAGTCCAGGAGAAATAAGAAATGAGGTCCCAGATGGGCAGAACTTGGTGTAATCTGACTCTCTGTTCAATGCTCTGAAGATAAAGCATAAAAGAAAAGAAACGGGATCTACAGATCTTTTAAACCTGATGGCTTGGATATAAGCTGGTGCAACCCTGGCTGGGCCGTCCTGCATAAGGGCTCCGTTTCCACGGGAGTGAACAACACAGCAGAACTTCCTTCCAAGAAAGCTTGCATAGGATTGGGCCACATGTGGGCTGACCTCCAAAGTAGGGTTGTCAAAAGGGTTGCCAGCTCCAGGTTGGGAAATACCTGGAGATCTTGGGGGTGGAGCCTGAGAAAGGTATGATTTATTGACGCTTAAGGGAGGCACAGCACTGATAAGAAAAGCTGTGACAATTATTTCTGTTTTGGGAAACCTAGGATTCTTTGACGTTTGTATTTCACCATGTCCCACAAAGAAGCTGGTGAGGTGAAGCAGGCATTGTAGTTGGCCTGTTGGAGTCATGTTTGTGGGCTTTATGGAGGCACAGATTGGAAGACGGGCTGGCGGACAACCTCTGTCACTTCCGGTTTTCAGCGGGATCAAATCACAGCAAAGATTCTTGATGACTGGAATACATGGCATCCACCTGTTGAATGAATGACTGTTACTGGATCAATTGTTTATAAGAGACACTAAAATATCGCTGAATTTTTGGTATATAGGAGAAGAAGAAGAAGAAGAGAAGAGATTGGATTTATACCCCGCCCTTCACTCGGAGTCTCAGAGCGGCTTCCAAACTCCTTTCCCTTCCCCTCCCCACAACAGACACCCAGTGAGGTAGATGGAGCTGAGAGAGCTCTTTCGAGAACTGCCCTTCAGGGAACAGCTCAGAAAGAATTTATGGCTGACCCAAAGTCACATCAGCAGCTGCATGTGGAGAAATGAGGAATCAAACCTGGTTCTCCCAGATTAGAGTCCACGCACTTAACCACTACACCAAACTGGCTCTTAACCGCGCACTTAACCACTACACCAACTTGCTCAATAGAAATTGAGATATTAATTGTTTTACATAAATTTAATTGGTCATATAAATTGTAATTTTTGTCATTCTTCACGGTGTGCATATTTAGTTTAGGCAACCTGTCCCATGATGTCTCTACTTTTGTAACCACCTGGAGACTGGCAACCCTAGTTGCTGACCCCAGCTTGGGAAATTCCTGGAGATTTGGGGGCAGTGCCTGGGGAGGGCGGAGCTTAGGAAGGGGCGGGAGCTCAGATGGGCTGCGACCCGGTACAGTCCCCCTTCCAAAGCCACCATCTCCTGCAGGGGAACGGAAGTCTGCAGTCTGATTCGGATGCAATTCCATGAGAACTCCAGACCCCATTTGTATTTATAGTTCCAAAAAACATGCCATCAACAATTAATGATGTGGTTTCAAAAATATTTTTTTCAGTTGTAATAGTCTGAACCTCAGTCAAAGAAAGAGGACTCTGTAAGAGGAAGCGAAAGATGCCATGAACTCCTTCACGGAGACAATTGGAGTAAATATTTCATTTGTGTATGAAAGGAACTGCTTCCTCTCCCCCCTCTCTTTTCTTCCTAACTTTGGCTGAGTGTGTGGCTGGCCCAAGGTCATGTACTGTGCTTTGTGTGGCTAAGTGTGGATTTGAACTCTGGTCTCCCCAATCTTAGACCAAGACTCGAACAGCTACATCACTCGCAAGCAATGCTCCCTCTACGCTGTGGTGTCTACTGGCATAAAAGCTGTGAGTGAGCGATTTGGCTGTTGCGTAAATTAGTTTGCTCTGGAGCCATCCTTCCTGAGCGAAGACAAAAATGCGTGAGCCGGAGGCTAAAAAACTGTGCGTTAACCCACACTAGCTCAGCTTAGAGGGAACACTGCATACTGGTTACTCAATATGTATCTCCAAATGCCTCTCAGAATCCACAGTAAATACTGGCTTCTCAGGTTCCCTAACTTGAGATTATGGGAACAATTGTTTGTAGGGTCCAAGACAGCCGAATCACCTCACTTTCTATTTCCCACCCCTTTATAGATGCACAGAGACAAAGGCTGCAGCCACACACGCTAAAGAATCCACTTTCAATCCACTTTCAGTGCACTTTCCCACTGCATTTTTACTGTGTGAACTGGTATTTTACTGTGTGAACTGAATTCAGTGTGTGTGACTGCAGCCAAAGGCTATTCCCATATCTTCCATTTCTTTTTCTCTATAGCTGTAAGTCTCAGGATACCGAAATCACCTTAACTTCCAGTACACTGTGTGTTTCGATGATCCACAGCTTGAAAGAAGAAGAAGAGTTGGATTTATACCCTGCCCTTTGCTCAGAGTGGCTTACAATCTCCTTCCCATCCTCTCCCCACAACAGACACCCTGTGAGGGAGGTGGGGCTGAGAGAGCTCTGAGACAACTGTGTCTGGCCCAAGGTCACCCAGTAGACTGCATGTGGAGGCGTGGGGAATCAAACCTGGTTCTCCATATTAGTGTCCTCCGCTCTGAACCACTACACCAAACTGGCTTCCAAAGACCTCAAGGAAAACATAAGGTACGACAGAGAAGGGGTGCTCCTGAGTAGCAAGTAAATGTCCCAAAGTCCCAGAGAAATAAAGTGGAATTGGCAGCCTCTGTACGAGTGGAGAGGATGAGACTGTCCAGTTTAAGCTTAAGCAGCTTCATGAACCTACCTGGAAGACCAAGGGAGGCACTGCCCCCTCCAGAAAAATCCCAGGTGGGGCTTGAGCCCTGCTGGCCCCCTGTAGTTAACGCCCCTGATAATTCATGCTTCTAAAGTCCTGTCTCGTGATTAAGCGATACTGAGAGAAAGATTTCATAAATTATAGAATAGATGTGAGCTCCTCCTCTTTCCACCACAACTTCTCACTTGTCAGTTTAGGATTGTAGGCAGAAAGATGCAACTAAGTTTTTGGAAAGTGCTTTGGAACTTTTTTTTTTTTTTTTTTGAGAGCTGCCTGAATTTTGGTTGCCAAGGAATGGCTCCAGCCAAGCCCTCCAACTGTGAAGGAACGGCTAAGATCTGGGTTGTTGCCGAATGGCCCAGACCGCAGACTGTCTCCAGTTGAGAGAGAAAAAATTACTGGAGCCTTTTATCTTCCAGGCTTTTATTAGATTTATGAACTTCAGGTATGGTATTGACGTTCCTGTTCAGTGTACGTGTTTAGTAAGAACATAGGAAGAGCCCTGCTGGATCAGACCAGCGGTCCATCTAGTCCAGGAGCCTGTCTCACATAATGGCCAACCAGTTCCTTTGGATGGCCAACAACAGGGCATGGAGGCCGAGGCCTTCCCCTGATGTTGCCTCCTAACTCTTGGATTCAGAGGTTTAGTGCCTCTGAAATGTGGAGATTCCCCTCAGTCACCATGGCTAGTACCACTGATAGACTTATCCTCCACTAATCTATCTAATGCCCCTTTAAACCTGTTTATTCCTGTGGCCATTACTACATCCTCTGGCTGTGAATTCCACATTTTAATCACTTTCTATGTAGAGTAGTATTTCCTTTTGTCCATCCTGAACCTACTGCCCATCAGCTTCATTGGAAGCTCCCGGGTTCTAGTATTTTGGAAGAGGGAGAAAAAGTTCTCTTTGTCAATTCTCTCCGCCCCATGCATAATTTGATAAATCTCTATGTCCCCCCGTCCCCCCCGTCCCCCAGTCATCTCTTTTCTAAACTGGAAAGTCCCTGGCTCTTCAGCCTTTCCTCCTAGGGAATGTTCTCCAACCTCCTAATCACCTTAGTTGTCTTCCTCTGTACTTTTTCCAGCTCTGCAATGTGTGGCTCCATTTTATTCTTACCTACTGAAGAATTATTGGTGCGTAGTTTGAACTGAGCATTGCTTATTCTTACAACAACAACCCTGTAAGGCTGAGAGAGCATGAATGGCCCAAGGTCACCCAGAATGGGGGTTTGAATCAACAGAAGAAGAAGACGAGGAGGAGGAGGAGAAGAGAAGGTTTTCATACCCTGTTTTTCTGTACCTTAAGGAGTCACCAAGCAGCTTACAATTGCCTTCCCTTCTTCTCCCTTCCCCACAACAGGCACCTGGTGAGGCAGGTGGGGCTGAGAGAGCTCTGAGAGAACGGTGACTGGCCCAAGGTCAACCAGCGTGCTTCGTTTGGAGGAGTCGGGAATCAAACCTGGTTCTCCAGATTAGAGTTTGCCACTTTTCTCTGTCCTAAAGGTTGAATTCAGACTGGCAGTTTGAAGTGCGAGGGAGTCATGGCCAAAAAGACCCAGAACAATGTGTTCCGGGTTTTCCCGGTCACACTGTGCAGACTGATGTGGGAGCATACCGGGGAGGACGCGCAAGGGAGTGTTTGCACTGTTGGCTCACCCCTGGTGGAGGTGTGGCTGTAAGCGGCTTTTTGTAATGGAATCTGACGATACGCGCATAAGCGCTCATGCACATAAGAGCATCCCTACCAGATCAGCTTGTTTGCATTCACATGTCCCTGAAGCAGGATATACGCAGGACAGACACGCTTTCCAGGGTTTGCTACCACTTTCACCAGGTATCTTTTAAACTCGGGAGGGAAGCGTTACAAGACGGGTTGAGTATGGCTGGGGAATGCCAAACAGATGTCCCTGTGTGAACAGCCCTTTAATCCGTTTGTGAAACGTTGCTGAAACATGCCTATCTCGGGGCAAACTGCCCATCTGAACTCCGCCAAAGAGCATCAAAGCGGCTTACACTCACCTTCCCTTCCTCTCCCCACCACAGGCACCTTGTGAGGCAGGTGGGGCTGAGAGAGTTCTGAGAGAACTGTGAGTGGTCCAAGGTCACTTCCTGTGGAGGAGTGGGGAATCAAACCTGGTTCTCCAGATCAGAGTCTGCTCTCCAGCTCTTAAACACTGTACCGTGTTCCTTGATTCTAGCCAGACACTTTAAGACCAGGGTAGCAATAAATAACTACACAGCCAAGGAGAGACTGAAGCTGCAGGCAGATAAGCAAAACAGACCATATGGAACAGACAGGAGTCCTGTTCACAAGTTATAGCCAACACATGCACAAGCCATGTACAGTGTACGGTTCATTGTTCTTTGTATGTGCATTAGGTAACTCTCATGTTATGTTCAACCCATGTACAGCTGAACATATGCTACAAACCTCAGATTTATCCAGGTGGTAGTCCCTGTTCTCATTCATAAAGTGCATCAGCTCTTCCTTACAAACGGATGTACATACATGCAGAAAGGATGTGGGTGCGTTCACTGTAACGTGAACAGTGCTAGTGTGAGCCAGCCCCGATCCAGCTGAAGTAAGTTACAGCACGGACCAACAGAGATTAATGGGATGCGACATCCATGACTAACTTAAATGGCATCGATCCCACTGGCAATGTAGCCTGACCTACCTTGGTGGTGGTGGTAGTGGTGGTGTGGTGGTGGGGTGGTGGTGGTGGTGGCGTCCAACGTCGTCGTCGTCTCTTCTCTTCTTCTTCTTCTTCTTCTTCTTCTTCTTCTTCTTCTTCTTCTTCTACTACTACTACTACTACTACTACTACCTACTCCACCTACTACTCCTCCTCCTCCGGACTTACATTGCAATCCTAAACAGAGTTATACTCTTCCAAGTCCATTGAAGTAAATGACCTGAGATGGGTGTAACTCTGCTTAGGATTTCAGTGTTACAGAATCAAACCAGCCTTATTTTTGAAAAACACAAGTGTGGTAATCCTACTCCTAGGTTTGGGATCCAGAACCTTGGAACCACAACGGAGAAGACCCTGCACCTTCCACCTGCTGCTCTAACCTCCGAGCTGGGCTTTGTTAGCAGATCTTACTTGGCGGGCAGGGTGTGGGGCTTGAGGCCTCTCCCCGAAGGACAACATCGTAAAACGCATTAAAATGAACAAACGGTTTTAAGGAAAAAAACTAGCCGCACATAAAAACATCAAACAGTTAACAGCCTAAAATGATTCTCATAAAACAATTTAACAAATCATGTATAGGTATATAAACCAAGCCATTAAAGACAGCATAAACATTTAGCAGCTTCAAATGAGTCTTGTAAAACAGGCTAGAAGCAGATTGTAAAACTGACTTTTAGAAGATCAACCCTTTAATTAAATTCTGGCCAGGAGGGGAGGGAGGGGAAGGGAACACTTTGTGGGGTTGCCGATCAGGTTGCTTTCATTTCCTGTGATTATGGCCAAGTCCTCACTTCCTCATTATTAGCAGTTAGGGGAAGAAACATTTGCTGGCATGATAGATAACCTCTCCCCTTGCATTAATGTCCTTCCGTACCACCTGTTCCAGATTCTGCTGGAGGTGAGATGGGAGGCAGACAGGAAGCAACTGCGTGACTTGCTCAGAACCTAAGAGCCTCCTTCTCTCATATGAACCTACCCATCCACTCCATGTACCTTTGGAGGACCAGTTTCGGGCACCCCCCCATCTGAGGCTAGACAGGTAGACAGGTAGCAACCTGAGAAGGGGCTTTCTTGATTGTGGCACCAAAATCTTGGAGCTCCCGACCCTGGGGGGGTTCATCTATCTCCCTTTATCAGAGTCTTCCACCGATGAGTGAAAACCTTTTTCTTCTGTTTCGCATATCCCCAATAACTGTTGTTTACGTTTTTATTGAATTAGCGTATACGTATTTATTTTAAATGGGAACATAGAGCCGGAAGGGGCCTCAAAGGCCCAATCTCCCGCAAAATCCAGAAAATTCACAACTACCGCCCCACCTTCCACTCCCCCAATGTTTGGTGTAGTGGTTAGGAGCGCGGACTCTAATCTGGGAGAACTGGGTTTGATTCCCCACTCCTCCACATGCAGCTGCTGGTATGACCTTGGGCAAGCCACAGTTCTCTTGGAGCTGTTCTCTCAAGAGCAGTTCTCACTCAGAGCTCTCTCAGTCCCATTTACCGCACAGGGTATCTGTTGTGGGGAGGGGAAGGGAAAGGAGATTGTAAGCTGCTCTGAGACTCCTTCGGGTAGTGAAGGGTGGGGTAGAAATCCAATCTCCTCCACCTCCTACTCGTATCCCTGCTGTATGCCAAGAGGAAGGGAAAAACCTCCAGGTTCTCTGGGCCAGTCTGGCCTGGAGAAAAATTCTTTCCTGGCTCCAAATGTTGAGAAATTTTGATGTCCACCACCTTGTGACCACCTTGTGACCCTATTCGGGTGGTAAAGCAGCATAGAAATGTTTCAAACTAACTAAATAAATAAATAGTGAAGATGGAAGCCAAAGTCCACAGTGTTGTAAGGCCAGGTAGAACACAATGGGCCCTTTGTGTCACCTGACCCCTGTGGAGTTGCAATATCACCCACCACCCACCACCTGTAGTATCTTATGAGGTGTGGTGGGCTTCCCTATTTTGCTATCAGTACATCTCTCAGTCCTGTTCTGTAGCCAGCACCCGGGAGATTCCAGTAAGTTCCAACTTGCTTCCACCTTGGAGAGGATGCTTACTAAAGGAGAACTCCAACACACACTGAGCCTCACAGTCTCAACACAACACAAGAGAGAGGCCTTTCTCACATGGGCTTTGAGTAGGGATGTCGGGACATCCCGCAGGTTCAGCTTGCATCCTGTTCACCAGTGGCAAACGAGAAGCCAGTTTTTTGGTGGACTATTCATCTGTTCAGAGACCATTAGAGAGTCAATTTGGTGTAGTGGTTAAGTGCGCGGATTCTAATCTGGGAGAACCGGGTTTGATTCCCCCACTCCTCCACTTGCACCTGCTGATGTGACCTTGGGTCAGTCACAAGCTCTGGCACAGCTGTCCTTGAAAAAAAGCAATTTCTGTCAGAAGTTCTCTCAGCCCCACCTACCTCACAGGGCATCTGTTGTGGGAAGGGGAAGGGAAAGGAGTTTGTAACCCGCTCTGAGAAGCCTTTGAGCAGAGAAAGGCAGGGTATAAATCCAATCTCTTCTCTTCTCTTCTCTCTCTTCTCTCTCTTCTCTTCTCTTCTCTTCTCTCTCTTCATTCACGGCTTTTCGGCAAGTTGCTTTACTGCAGTCCTTCCTTAAAGTCCAGCGCGATGCAGCTGGCTTTCATGCAGTTGTGACTGCCGTTTTCCCCACCATGCTGCCTTCAAAGATTGTGGAACAGGTTGTTAGAATATTTATTTGCAATAACACAACCACAATTAGCAATTAAAAAAACTCTGGTGATGCTGAAAGAGAAAAACGCAGGGGAAAAGGTGGATGCAGCCACAGATAGTTAAGGCAGTCACAGCTGATTTATGGTCACCCACCATGGGGTTTTTAAGCAAGAGACGTTCAGAGGTGATTTGCCGTTGCCTGCCTCTGCATAGCAACCCTGGACTTTCTTGGTGGTCTCCCTCCAAATACTAACCAGGACTGACCCAATTTAGCTTCTGAGATCTGATGGGATTAGGCTAGTGTTAGGGATTTCAGTGTAAAAGCAGAGTTAATAAACGTGGCGGAACCAGGGCTTTTTTGTAGAAAAAGCCTGGCAGGAACTCATCAGCATAATAGGCCACACCCAACAGCAGAAACTCATTAGCATATTAGGCCACCGCCCTGGCAGGACAACACATTAGCATATTAGACCACACCCCCATGTTACCAGAAGTGTGGTCATCCAGCCACACCCACCTTTTGCTTCTTATTCTGTTTACCTTGGTCGTTGTCAAAACCCAGGGCTTTTTTTTGGAGCAGGAACTCCTTTGCATGTTAGGCCACACACCCCTCATGTAGCCAATCCTAATGACTTTCTGCTGTTGGGTGTGGCCTATTATGCTAATGAGTTCCTGCTGGGTGTGGCCAACTCGGGGGCCAGCTGGAACTCTGTTCCTGTGCATTCCTGCCCAAAAATAGCCCTGGGCGGAACACTTGTTTTATGCAAGAAACTTTACTAATGAAGGAGGGTAAACTGGGAAATACTAGAAACAACAAAGGATTAACATCCTCCCTGACTGTACAGACCTATACCTTGACTTTCTGTAGTCTAAACCACACGTGCCATCCCCGGGCAAGAGTTAGAACAAAGAGCGATAAACTGTCTAAGCCTCCACCCCTGGGACATCTTCTAATCTATTGATTACCCAGTGGGAGAACCCCAAAACTAACAAATCAGGCAATTTAACCTCTTGCTCTGGCGGCAACTACGTGTATGGTCTGTCATGGGGTCCCTCACTAAATAGCTAGGATGCCAGCATGCATAAGCAAACATGTAAATTCTTCCATGACTTCAGGGAGAGAGCATGCAAACTCCACCCGCTCACCTGGGCCATCCAGGTCAGGGCGGCCCTTCGTTAACAGCTGCCAATCAACTTGGATCAGCCTTGCTTTGCACAGGTATGTCTTTGGAGGAAAGACACTCAATGCGGGTCTGTTTGGCAGGCCTTCAGTCTGTTTGGTGCAGATCTAACAAAGTGGGTGATCAGCTCAAGTCTGATCATTGCATTTGAACGACGGTAAGTTTGACGGTTGGACATGTCCAGCCTGAAGTTTGTGGCATCCTTAAGTTTTGAGGGAGGGTGGAAAGTGAGCTCTCAGAGGCCCACTTAAAGCTATGCTGGCATAAGGCTGCCCTGGTCATCTTCAGAAAGCTGTGCTGAAATGTGGCTGAGATTGTCCCAGCAGCACAAAATCATAGAATCATCGAATCATAGAGCTGGAAGGGACCTCCAGGGTCATCTAGTCCAACCCCCTGCACAATGCAGGAAATACACAAATACCTCCCTCTCCATACCCCCAGTGACCCCTGTTCCATGCCCAGAAGATGACAAAAAAACCTCCAGGATCTCTGGCCAAACTGGCCTGGAGAAAAATTGCTTCCTGATCCCAAAGTGGAGATCAGCATTTCCCTGGGCATGTAAGAAAGGGCCACAAGAACTAAGCACTGAGGCACAACCCTTCCTGCCCTCTCTCCCTCTCATGATCTGCCTAAGTTCACAGAATCGGCATTGCTGTCAGATGGCCATCTAGCTTCTGTTTGAAAACCTCCAAAGACGGAGAGTCTACCATTTCCTGAGGAAGCCTTTTCCACTCAGGAACCGCTCTGTCAGGAAGTTCTTCCTAAAGTTTTGCCAAAAACTCTTCATGAGCCTTGGAGCTAGACTACTTGGTGTGAGACCCTGGAAGCCGTGGAGTTGTGTTGGCTGATGTTCTAAGCATGAGAAAAAGCAGGGCATACTTCCCAGAGGACCTAGGGAAAAGAAAGAGACAAGGCTGTAGAATTCCAGAGGGGAGGCTGTATTGCATCAGGATCTACCAAAAATCCAGTGGCCCTTTAAAGACTAACAAAATTTATTACAAATGTAGAGTCCAGTGGGGCACCTTTAAGATCAGTGAAGTTTTATGCAAGGCATGAGCTTTCATGTGCATGCGCACGTTGCACACATGCGTGCACACGAAATAAAACTGTGTTGGTCTTAAAGGTGCCACTGGACTCTACATTTGTTTTTCTGCTTCAGTCCAACACGGCTACCCCACCGGAACCAAAAGTTATTACAGAACGAGGTTTCGTGAGTCAGAGGTCACCGTCAAGCTGCACGGGAGTGTCCATCCATTGCAACTAAGAGTTACAAGCACAAGGTGGGCGTGGGAAGGTGTTGTTACCATGGGAGTGGACAGAAGACCTCTGGGAGTGGGCAGCAGTAAGCCCAGGGCATCACCACCACTGCCCTTGGGGTCAAAGGGATCACCCATGAGATCTCGGAGACCTGGACTGCCGGTGTCTCGATAACCAAGCGTGTGCCCTCCTCGTTGCATAACCGGCAAGAACAGGCAAGTCCCCCTCGTGAACTCTCTTTGAGTCATCCTTACATGGAAGAAATCTGGAGCTGGAATTTGGCTCTGCAGCGTTGCCGAGTGCGCCGCTCACTTACCACATGTGGGCCAAAGGAACAAAAGTACAGGGATAAATAAAAAGAAACGATGCGCCTCTCTCAGGCTCGGGGAACCTTTGCCAGAAAATGCAAGCTGTAATCAAGTAAAACACGAATCTCTCATCTGCTAGCATCAAAGTGCTCGTGAAGGAAGCCATCTGGCCTCCAGAAGCCCTTTGGCTATGGAAAAAACATCGGCGGCAGCTGTATATCCCCCCCCCAATGCAACAAGCTTGGGTTCCACCCCCTCCCCGATCGACCATTCCTTTTGGGATGCCACCCAGGAGGGCAGCTGAGGTGGGCAGAGATTGGGTTAAGTGTCCACCTCTGACACAGGTCACAACAAAGCCATTCTCGGGGATGGATTTATGGCTGAGTAGCCAGTCGAATGTGATTTTGACCTCCCGCCTCAGAGGTTAACAGCCCAACTGGCCCCAGTTGTTTGCCTTAGCTGACACATTTGCTGACATAACTCAGCTTCAATGGCTACATGTGCTCTCAGGCACAGCGATGCGACTCTCGCACAGTGGGGGCGGTTTTTCAAAAGGGCGCCTCTTCTTCTAGGCTGCAATTCTATCCCGCTATTTAATTTTTTGCGGTTGACTAGGAAGCGAGGCGATTGGACTCATTGGAGCTTGCTCATGTGTAATGCATACGATCAGACTGAGGGGGCCGAACCAGTGTTCCCTCTAAGCTGAGTTAGTGTGAGCTAGCTCACAGTTTTTTAGCCTCCGGCTCACACATTTTTTTTTGTCTTCGCTCAGGAAGGAGGGCTCCAGAGCCAGCTAATTTATGCAGTAGCCAAATGGCTCGCTCACAACTTTAATGCCAGGAGCTCGCAAAGTAGAATTGTCGCTCACAAGACCCCACAGCTTAGAGGGAGCATTGGACCCAACACAGGTCCCCCTGGAGAGGCAGCGTATGCATTTCAAAAGCAAACAAACAAATAAGATCCGTATTGTCAGAGCTCCCGAGCTTCCTCCCTACTCCCAGTTCAGCAGTACATTGGTAGATTTAGATTCGGGACAAAGATTTTGGAAGAAATGGGTTACCTGAGCATTGTAAGAACAGAAGGGACCACAGAGCATTTGGAAGTAGGGTTGCCGGTGGGGGATAGGGGGGCAGGGTTGCCAGATCCAGACTGGGAAATCTCTGGAGATTTGGGGATGAGGTCTGGGGAGGACAGGGACCTCAGTGAGGCACAACGCCACAGAGTCCACCCCCCAAAGCATCTATTTTCTCCTGGGGAACTGATCTCTATAGTCTGGAGATGAGCTGTAATTCTCCAGCAATCCTCCCTCTAAGCTGTGGAGTCTTGTGAGCAAAAATTCTACCTTGTGAGCTACTGGCATTAAAGTTGTGAGCGAGTGATTTGGTTGCTGCATAAATTAGTTTGCTCTGGGGCCATCCTTCCTAAGCTAAGGCAAAAACGAGTGAGCTGGAGACTAGAAGGGATTGCCTCTCCCCATATACCCCCCCCGAAGAGCGTTATGTTCCATGGATAAACATTTCCTGGTTGTCCCTGGCCCAAAGGACATCCATCTTGCCTCGACCAGGGCCAGCTTTTTCTGCCCTGGCCCCTGCCTGGTGGAATGTGCTCCCAGTCAAGATTAGGGCCCTGTGGGATCTTCTTCTATTCCGCAGGGCCTGTAAAACGGAGCTGTTCCGCCAGGACTTTGGCTGAGGCAGCAGACGTCTCTCTATGGCCTCCCTGAGGTGGTTGTCAGCTATTCACCTATCCATCTGTTAACCCAAATAATATGCTAAAGAACCATACAACCAGTGACAGTCAGAAGTGTGATTGAGTTTTAATGTTAGTAAAGGTAAAGGTTCCCTTGCTCGAAAGCCAGTCGAATCCAACTCTAGGGTTGCGGTGCTCATCTCCGTTTCAAAGCCGAAGAGCCAGCGCTGTCCAAAGATGTTTCCGTGGTCATGTGGCCGGCATGACTAAACACCATGGCGCACAGAACGCTGTTACCTTCCCACTGGAGTGGTACCTATTTATCTACTTGCAATCTTTTGCTTTCGAACTGCTAGGTTGGCAGGAGCTGGAACTAGAGACGGGAGCTCACTCCGTCATGCAGCACCTGGGTCTCGAACTGCTGATCTACTGACCTTCCACAGCCTGCAGTTCAGTGTCTTAACCACTTGAGCCACCGCAGCTCCGGTTTTAATGTTAATCATTGTTTAAATTATTAACTTGTTTAATTTCAATCGTATTTATTGTATTGTTTTATGATGTTACCCACCCTAAGCCCGCTTGCAGGATGGGCAGGCTATAAATACAAATAATAAATAAATAATAAATTAAAAAAACCTGTGAGTTAGCTCACACTAACTCAGCTTAGAGGGAACACTGATCTCCGGGTCCCACCTGGAGGCTGGCATCCCTATTTGGAAGAGATGAGGGTTTTTCAGATTCAATCAATTCGCTGGTTGCTTGATATTTTACTTTTGTAATCCGCTTACTGATTGACTGAAGTTCTTATTGTGCCTGTAATTAGCCTCAGGTCCTGGTGAGAAAGGTGGACGATAAATGAAAGGGAAAATAAAAGAAAAAAAGAATCAACAAACACTTCCCCCCCCCAATCTTTTTGTACCTTTCAGTATGCATGTGATATAGATCTGTCTGTCGGAAGAGAAGGAATAGACAATGTCTCTTAGCCTCAGCCTCCAGAGGGGGTTACAAGAGAGTCAGATAGATAGACAGGCAAAAACTGTGAGCATCCTTCCTGTTTACCCTTCTGCCTCTGTCCCTCGGATGTGTAGACACTCTCAGACCAATACTTCCTCCCTTCTGTTCTCACCTCTCTCTCCCCCACCCACCCACAATGAATGAACATGTTGTTCTCTATCTTTGGCACCATGGATGCAGGACACAGAATCCTAGAACCATAGAGTGGGAAGGGGCCGTACAGACCATCTAGTCCACCCCCCTGCCCAATGCAGGACCAGCCTAAAGCATCTCTGACAAATATTCTTCCAGCCTCTTCTTGAAAGCTGTCAGTGAAAGGGAGCTAACCACCTCCCTAGGTAGCTGATTCCACCTTTGGACCACCTTTTGACGTGCACCTCTACATCTGCATCCATCATCGTTAGTTTAGTTAGATCCTATCCCTATCTCTCATCTATCCTATCTAGATCACTAAATAAAGAACTCCTTATTAGTTTCGAGACTGACAAGTGGCTCTGTGTGACTCGGTAACTTGGCTCGCACATAACAGAACAAAGAAGCTGCTGCTGTGTGTAGCCTGGTCGTGCCCTCTGCTAAATGTGATCGGGATTGATGGCTTATTATACCAGTGAATCTAACACTATCTACCTCTCTGTCTGTCTCTGCCAGGGGTGGACTGGGAAGCTGAAATGGCCCAGGGGTAGGGCTGCCAACCTCCTGGTGGGGACTGGCATTCCCTTGGACTTACGACTGATCTCCAGACTACAGAGATCAGTTCCCCTGGAGAAAATGGCGGCTTTGGAGGGTGGACTCTGTGGCATCACATCCCGAAGTCCATCTTCCGTAGGCTGCGTCCCCAGATCTCCAGGAATTTCCCAAACCAGTGTTGGGAGAAAGCTCGACTGAGTGGCCCTCGTGGTGCTACAAAGCCAACACTGCAGGGTTCGCCTACCCCAGCCTTTGCCCAGGGCACCAAGATGGTGGCTCACCCATTGCCTCTTTCTGCACCCCCAGTGGTCAGCAGCCAGTCGATAGCAATGCTGGAGGAGGCCACAGGAGAGCTGAGGTCTATCGCTGGTGCTGCTGGCAGGGCCTGAGCTGAGTGGCCCCTCTAGTGCAGGCCAAGTTCCTACGGCTTGATTCTGCTTGCTGTCAGGGGCCCACCGGGACCTTTCCCTGTAAGCTGAATGGCCAGTCCGTGCCTGGTATCTGCAAAATGAATGTAACACCTCATGCCTCTGAAGAAGGAGGCTATGGTTCTGGGAAGCTTCAGCTAAAAAGATTCACTGGTCTTGCCCTGACCTGGACAGCCCAGGCAAGCCTGATCTCATCAGATCTTGGGAAGCTAAGCAGGGCCGACCCTGGCCAGTACTTGGATGGGAGACCTCCAAGGAAGACCAGGGGTGTGATGCAGAGGCAAGCAATAGCAAGCCACCTCTCTGAAACATACAGACTCCACTAAGGGTCATCAGAAATCACCATGACTTCCAGGCAAGCAAGTATATACACACATGCGAACACACACCCCACAACAACAACAACAACATTCATTGGTCTTTAGAACACTCTCAAGACTCTTGGTTGTTTTGGCGACAATGGACTAACTGGCACAGCCACCCTTCTGGAATGTATTAAGCCGTTCAGTGGTTTGTTTCCAGACTCTGGACAGTTTTTTAATCCTGAGTTTCAAATAGCAGTTTTTAAATGTCTTTATTATGCTTACGGTTGCCAAACTCAACATGGGGCCTGGAGATCTCCCCAAATTACCAGTGATCTCCGAACTATAGAGAAAACGGCTCCTGCGGAGGGTGGACTCTATGGCATTATACCCTGTTGAGGTCCCTCCAAACTCTGCCGTCTCCAGGTTCCACCCCCAAATCCCCAGGAATTCCCCAACCCACAGTTGGCGGCCCTAATTATATTTTGGTTTGTAACAGGTTTTTGGACAGATTTCTCTGGAGAGATGGCATAAAAATGTCTCACTTAACAGCATTGTTCATCTCTGATTAAAATTGCTCAGTAGTTCAAGTTTTCTTCTCCTTCTCCTTCTTCTCCTTCTTCTCCTCCTCCTCCTCCTCCTCCTTCTCCTCCTCCTTCTTCTCCTTCTTCCTCCTCTTCTTCCTCTGTCATATAAACCTGATGAACCCGTTCTGCTTCTTCTACCCTCTGAAAGCTCTGATTTTAGCAGTTTTTTGGGTTGGAAGCTAGGAAACAACAACATATTGTAAACAGCAAATGTTATTGCTCCCAAAGAGATCTTGCTCCACAGTTTATGTTCTCCTTTTTAAAATATGGAGATGCTGACACGCTGAGAAGCATTTCTGAGAAGAAACCAAAGATAAGATCTTCATTGCATTTCTGCCGCAAAACTAGATCATGTTCTGTCTGAGAAACTGAATCCTCTTAATCCAGCAATGATCTCAGTCCTTACACAATGGATATTTGGGCAATATGCCAAATTTCACGTCAGGTGACTTCAGTGCTACTACGGACCTTGACTAAACATACCTTTAACTCTGGTCATGCAATTTATAGTACAGAAAGGATTGAAGAAGAAGAGAAGAGATTGGATTTATACCCCACCCTTCACTACCTGAGGGCGTCTCAGAGCAGTTTACAAACTCCTTTCCCTTCCTCTCCCCACAACAGACACCCTGTGAGATAGGTGGGGCTGAGAGAGCTCTGCCAGAAACTGCTCCTTTTCAAGAACAGATCTGACAGAACTATGGCTTGCCCAAGGTCATCCAGCAGGTGCATGTGGAGAAGTGGGGAATCAAACCTGGTTCTCCCAGATTAGAGTCCGTGCACTTAACCACTGCACTGAACTGGCTCTTTGGGACTGGGATCTACTGTACACCTAAAAATTTTAAAGCACTATTGTCTAACCTTGCTTGCACATGAGTGGTTAGTCAAATTAAGAGTGCACCATAAGGGCACTCTAGGGCATAAAAGGAAGTACTTCTTCACCCAAAGAGTGATTAACACATGGAATTCACTGCCACAGGAGGTGGTGGTGGCTACAAGCATGGATGGCTTCAAGAGAGAACTAGATAAGCATATGGAGCAGAAGTCCATCAGTGGCTATTAGCCACAGGGTATAGATAGGAACTCTCAGTCTGGGGCAAGTGATGCTCTGTATTCTTGGTGCTGGGGGGGCAACAGTGGGAGGGCTTCTAGTGTTCTGGCCCCACTGCTGGACCTCCTGATGGCACCTGGTATTTTTGGCCACTGTGTGACAGAGTGTTGGACTGGATGGGCCACTGGCCTGACCCAACATTGGCTTCTCTTATGTTCTTATGTTCTTATATTACAGTACATTTGCAGCCATCTGTGCCTTAGACTGACTCACCTTCTAGTCTTCTGAACAAGGGAGCAGGTGTTAGCTCAACTCCAGCATAGGGATGCCAGCCTCCAGGTGGGACCTGGGGATCCCCTGGAATTACAGCCCATATCCTGACTACAGAGATCAGTTTCCCTGGAGAAAATGGATGCTTTGCAGGGTGGACTCTATGGCATTGTGCTCCACTGAGGTCCCTGTCCTCCCCAGGCTCTAACCCCAAATCTCCATGACAGTGGCCAGGGGTGACTTGTCAAACCCTACACAAAATGGGAGAAAGTATAGATCTAATTCCATGCCAAAGTTTGGGTGTGCCATTGAAAAACTGCCACATGTACCAGTTGTAGCTTCCATGAGGCAAGGTTGTACTGGTTCAAAGCTTTTTCTCCCATAGAACTTGCGAAATCCAAATCAAAGTGATGGGCAGTAGACTCAGGAAAGACAAAGGAAGTACTTCGTCACTCAAAGAGGGACTGACTTGTGGAATTCGGTGCCAAATCTGAATGTGCTGATGGCTACTGATTTAGGAGGCTTTGAAAGGGTATTAGGCCAAGTCATGGAGGAAGGTCCATTGACAGCTCATAGACATCATGACAAAAGGGAAGCTTCATGTTCATGTTTACAGATGGAAACGCTCTGAATATATCTGAAGAAGTGAGCAGTGACTCATGAAAGCTCATCCCCCGCTACACATTTAGTTAGTCTTGAAGGTGCTGTAGGACACCTTAAAGCTAATTTTAATTGATGTGATTAAGAACTTGCGTTTTTGTTTTCATTAGAGTACTTGGGCTCTGTAAGAGGGAATGAGAATATTTAAGATGGTGATTTGTTGTGCTCGTTTTATTTATTCAGCTGTAGATAGTTTTTATCTTCTGTATCTCAAAATGCTTTGGTAGTATGCTAAAGTACTCAATTTGTGTCAAATAAAACTTGGTCCAAATAAAGTTAGATTGAGAGCCAGTTTGGTGTAGTGGTTAAGTGCGCGGACTCTAATCTGGGAGAACTGGGTTTGATTCCCCTCTCCTCCACTTGCAGCTGCTGGATGACCTTGGGCAAGCCATAGTTCTGTCAGAGCTGACCTTGAAAAAGAAAAGTTTCTGTCAGAGCTCTCTCAGGCCCACCTACCTCACAGGGTGTCTGTTGTGGGGAGGGGAAGGGAAAGGAGTTTGTAAGCCACTCTGAGACTCTGAGCGATGGGCGGGGTACAAATCTATCTATCTATCTATCTATCTATCTATCTATCTATCTATCTATCTATCTATCTATCTATCTATCTATCATCTATCTATCATCTATCTATCTATCTGAAACAAAAATAGAACAATAGTGGTGGCAAATCTACACATAGGTTTTTATACAAGATTTCAAAATATCCAAGAATAAATCCATAACACAATTGTCATCTACATGCCATGCGTTCAGATATTGATAAAGCTGCATGGTCCTCTTTATCAATATTTGGACTGGGAACTTTGGAGAACGTAAGGCAGGATGGTTGTGTGTTTCTAGCACAACTACCTTAACCAATGGTCACGCCCTTTGCTTATAAATCAGTGCTGGCTAGGCTACTCAAGAGTAAACAAATGCAATGAGAAAAGCCTTCCCCTACGGGTCATAGTGGTACGGTTCTGGCCACGATCCCCGGTGCAGGAACAGGGGTGTTATAAATCTGCAAGGATGTTACTCTTCTTGTCTGTAAAATGTTGGAGGGCATTGCAAAAACATTTACAGCTTTTTTTTCTAATGGATGGAGAGCCTGGGAGCTGGGAGGTAGGAGAAAACGAGCAGTCGAAGTGGGGGGGAACTGCATTCCTGGAGCATCTAATCCTTGAAATATAAACTATATACACAGCTTTTCTTTGCCCCCCCCCCCAACAGCTGCTTGCAGGCTGGAGGCTTTGCTGACATTGGGGGTGGGGAAGAGACGGGGTGGTGGTGGAAAGGATTTGTTTCTGCTCACTTGTATATCCCCTCTCATGAGTAACTCCAGCTTGCTCAGGTCGAGGGGTTGGATCGCTGAAGAGAAGTCGGACGGCCCTTCCCAAGTATCCACGCATTTCAGCCCCCTGACAGAAATCATTCCTAAATGCAAAGCTGGCATCCACCATTGAAAAATCATGTTACAAGCGGAAACTGAAAGAGATGAAGCTTCTTGGCCGTATTGAAAAATAGCCGGCTAGAAGTCTTTCTGAAGCCTGCGTTCAGCTACTCAATGGTTTTTGAGCTCCTTGTTTTATTTAAGCCAGTTTCTCGACTCGTTTTCATGCCTGTGTCCCAAGCTCCTTTCACAGGTTCTTGCACAGAAACCTTGTATGTCCTTGATGCACATCTTGAGACCAGCAGCTGATTCTGAATACGTGTCACATGGCTCAGGACTGGTTTTCTATCCACACAACAGTTGATGGGCAAAGGCTTACTACCGACTGAAGGAAGAAGAGAAGAAGAAGAGGAGAGAAGAGATTGGATTTATACCCTGTCCTTCACTACCCGAAGGAGTCTCAGAGCGCCTTACGATCTCCTTTCCCTTTCCCTCCCTACAACAGACACCCTGTGAAGTAAGTGGGGCTGAGAGAGCTCTTTCAAGGACTGCTCTTGAGAGATCAGCTCAGGGAGAATTTGTGACTGACCCAAGGTCACACCAGCAGCTGCATGTGGAGAAGTGGGGAATCAAACCCGGTTCCCCAAGATTAAAGTCTGTGCTCCTAACCACTACACCAAACGGACAATGTGTCACTCACAGACCTACAGTGGTAGCAGCTGGGTCCTAGCCAAGCCCCCAGCTTGGTCCCAGCCGTATGGGGGTGTCCAAATGCCTTGAACCAGCCTTGACGTTGTTCTGCAATACATCAGGTGCAGATTTGAGCCCAAAGGCAGGAGTAGCACCCACAGGGGGCAGTGAATGTAAATAATTGTGAATGTTCTTGTCCAGCATATCGCTGGAGAAGCAAGTTAATGCATCTGCAAATAAATAATTTAGAAAACTTGCCTGGCATGTTCAGTCCCCAGCATCTCCAGCTGAAATGACCCAGCAGTGGATGATGTGAAAGGCGGAGCTGCTGCCAGTTGGAGTAGACAATGGACCAATGGTCTGATCCCGTATCAGGCTGCTTCATGGGTATCTTCCAGTTTCATTTTAGCCCGGAAGATGGGCGAGGCCTTGGCCAGTCTGGCCACCTGGATCCATGCCATAGTGACCTTGTAACTAGGCTACTGTAATGCACTCTACTTGGGTCTGTGTTATGTATTGGAATGTGAATCTGGGCTATACATTCCTATGTTAAGCTTGATTTCAAATGTGGCTCTTCAGCTGTGGCATTACTATTGGCTTGTTTCTAAGGAACCTCTGTACAGAACCAATCATCTTGTAAATATGTTGCAAAGAGGGAACAGTCCTGATTGGCCTTTATCCCTGTGTTATGATTGGCCTTTATCTCTGTGTTGCTATTGGTCCTTAACTTATTATGGGTGTGGCTTTGACTGCCCGGGAGAGTTTAAAAAGGAGCTGTGCTCCACTGTTTCCTGTTGTGTGTTCCTGACTTACAGTTTGCTGTTCAAATCAAGCTGAAATCACTTTTGAAGCTGAAATCGTTGTTGAGTCTCATACTTAACAGTCTGCCCTTGAAGTCAACAGAGAAACTCCAGTTGGTTCCCAAACGTATTTGGCCTACCGCCCCCTTTTCAGAAAAAAACTACTCAGTGCCCCCCTGGAAATCTGCCTTCAAGAAGTGGACAAAAAGATGCAGTTTGTGGATCTGCACCTGGATCGTTCCAGCCCACCTGGGTCGTTCCAGTGCCCCCAAGGGCACTTTGGGGGCCACAGCTTGGTGTCGTGGGCTGCACAGTTTGGGAGCCACAGCTTGGTGTCGTGGGCTGCACAGTTTGGGAGCCACAGCTTGGTGTGGTGGGCTGCACAGTTGTGATTCTTCTGGTGGGGCAGGACACACCTCTGGGCCTGGCAGCAAGGCTCACCTGGGTGGAGCAGGGTGGGATGGAGGGCAGGAGGGTGCAGCCAGGGCACCCTCATCTACAAGGCAGCTGTGGCAGTCTGCCCCAGCAGGGGAGTTCAGAAAGTAATGGAGGCTGTGTGCCAACCAGTATGGAAGAGCAGTGTGTCTCTGGGCCCAAGTGGTTTCAGGCGGGGCAGGGCTGGCTAACGGGCAAGGAACAGAGAAGAGGAGAGTGGCGCCTAGGATGGGTTGCCAGCTCTGGGTTGGGAAATTCCAGGAAATGTTAGGGGTGGAGCCTGAGGAAGGCGGGGTTTGGGGAGGGGAGGGACTTCCATAAGGCATAATGCCAAGAAGTCCACGTTCCAAAGCAGCCATTTTCTCCAAAGGAATTGATCTCTGTTGCCTGGAGGTCAGTTGTAATGCCAGGATATCGCCAGCCACCCCTGGAGGTTAAAAGAGAGATCATGGGTTGGAATGGTAAACAGCAAAATACAACTGTGATACAATAACTACATCTTGGCATTATCAAAGCTTAGTGAAACTCCTTCACCTTTTCACAATCAACAAAAGTTTCTATTTATAAACATTCCACCAAATGTCTAAGGATAAATACCTGCCAATAGATGCATTCATGTAAGCGGTCCTATTTTGTGGTCCGTTTTTCTTTTCTTTTTCTCTTCTGCGTTGTAGTTTTACATAGAACCTCCTGCAGTTTCCACAATGTGATGGCTCGGACCCTATTTCAATGCTTCATCAAGGCAGATCCCACACAGAATGATTTCTCCAAGTTTTAATATTCCATTGTTATTCATTATATAGACCCCCAGCTTGCTGCTGAATTCTGTCTTGTTTATTAAACCATCAAATTAGATTCCCCACTCCTCCACATGAAGCCAGCTGGGTGACCTCGGGCCAGTCACAGTTCTCTCAGAGCTTTCTCAGCTCCACCCTACCTCACAGGGTGCCTGTTGTGGGGAGAGGAAGGGAAGGTGATTGTAAGCCACTTTGAGAGTCCTTAGGGTAGAGAAGTGCAGGATATAAAACCAACTCCTCCTTCTCCTCCTCCTCCTTCTTGAAAAACAGTATGGAGAGCTGGCCAAAGTTCAGAAGACTGGAGCCAGGGGATGGATCACCTTTCCTGCTACAGGAGTCTGAAGAACATGAGGGTTCTCAGCTATGACGAAAAGACAACTGGGTTTATAAAACTATGCATGGGTTTATAAAAACCCATGTTTATAAAACTATGCATGGGTTGGAGAATGTGGATAAAGAGAACCTTTTCTTCCTGGGGCAATCATTGACGTTTATCAGCAAAACATTTGGGGCAGACAAAAGGAAGTACTTCTTTACTCAACAAGTAACTCAATTGTGGAATTCACTGCCAGTGGAAATAGTGATGGCCCAAGAGCACACATGGCTTTAACAGAGGATTAGACAGATTCAGGGCTGGCCCCAGGTGTTTTTGCACACTAGGCAAGGACACCTTCTGGCGCCCCCCGGCACTCTTTCCTTGGCAAGGGCCAAGGAAGGGAAGGAGGTTTAACCCCCTTCCCTTCCATCTAAGCAGCAGCTTGCTGGGTGCCCCACAGCTGCAGGGCACGCCGGCAAGCCAGGGAAGGGGCGGGGGGTTTTGGCGGGGTTTTTGGCAGGGGCGGGGGGCTTTTGGTACCCCTAAGGGCCAGCGCGCTCTAGGCGAACGCCTAGTTTGCCTAGTGAGCGAGCCGGCCCTGGACAGATTCATGTAGGACAGGTCCATCAGCAGCTACTAGCCATAATGACTAAAGGGAAACTTTCCATTCAAAGGCAATACAACTCTGAATATCATGCTAGGGGGCAACATCACAGGAGGCCTTGGCCCCTGTGCCCTGTTTCTTGGCCCTCCAGAACTGGTGAGGCAGGATGTTGGAATGGATGGACCAGCAAGCTCTTCTTATATTCTTATGCCAAGTGGTACCTTAAAAAAAAACACCTGTTTTAATAGACTTTGGTCCTGGTCACATGAGCGGGATACTGCACCACTGAAGGGAGACAAATTAGAGCCAGAGCAAAAAGATGCACGGTACCGCGATCAGATGGGTCCCTGAGATGCTGCGCAGACACCGATACCCGGCGATCACACGGCGATGTTGAAGCGCATCAGAGGAGCTTGTGCATGTGCACTCTTACTTTGCTTTGCATACTGTGGAGGCTTGGAAAAAACACATCTGGTGCAATGGGATGCATGTGTGTGCCAGATGCGCTGGATTAACTCCACTTTTGCAATCTGATGCTTGCCTGCGACCCGCATTTTCCGGTTGCTACTACCCTTTTGCTGGTACTTTTAAAATCTGCTTCTTTGGGGCGATGGTACGGGTTGGTGACAGGTGCGCTACGCTTCCCAGATGTTGCCGTATGATTGCGCCCATTTGATGCGCCCTCAACCTGTCCATTTAGTAGGGCAAATCCTCCCATGTGACTGGGGCCTTTGTTAGTCTTTAAGGTGCCTTTTATGTTCTTAAATATCAAGACAAGATTTGTTTGCTTATTTAAATATTCACGCCACATCTTTCCCTTGTGGCTGAGGGTGGCTCACAATTCCAAAAATTAAACACATACACTGGTAAATGCCTCCCACCAGAATGCTTGTGCTGCAGCGTCATCCTTCCTTGCCTCCCCCCACCCCCGCTCTCCCAGTTCAAAAACCCAAACCCAAGATTTTCAAAGATACTGCCAGCCTCCATAGTATCTTGAAGTGGTTTGCACTGGATTATAAATCAGTCTTATTAATGACAGAATAGAAATCAATAGGAAAGTAAAGAACACAGGTGGTCTTTTTCAAATTTGTGCTTCCCTCATGAGCTGGGCAGAAACAGCGGGAGACTTTAAATTAGAAGAAGAGGGGAGAACTTGAAAAGATTAAGAAATCTTATAAATCACACGATTGAAGATGAGGGTTTCTGTTTCCTATTGATGCAAGTCAGATGTGTGCAGTGCAGTCCTAAGGTGTCTGATTATATTACTTATATTGTGTGGCCCTCCTTGAGTGCCAGGGAGAAAGGCAGGCTATGAATGAAGCGGAACAAACAAACAAACAAACAAACAAACAAACAAACAAACAAACAAACAGAACTACACCTTTCTGGGCCCATCGACTTCAGTGGACTCAGAAGAGGGTAATTCTGCTTGCCCTCACCTGGATGGTCCAAGGCTGTCTGGATCTTGTAAGATCTCAGAAGCTAAGCGGGGGCCATCCCTGCTTATGACCTGAATGGGAGACCACTGAGGACGTCCAAGAGCCGGGCAATGGCAAACCGCCTCTGTTCATAGAATGTTAGAGTTGGAAGGGATCTTGCAGGTCATCTAGTCCAACCCCCTGCACTCTGCAGGAGCATAGCCGAAAGATAGCCCCACATACCTACATACCTACAACACACCCGAAAGATGGTTGTCCAGTCTCTGCTTGAAAATGACCAGTGAAGATTAGGTATTTCTTACAAAGCTAAGGCTAAAGATCTAGAATTAACAATAGGGCCGAGAAGATCAACATTAGAAGTATGGAGAAAATGGCAACCACACTGGCTAGGAAGACCCTCTAGATGGGCGCCACTAGAAACCATTATAGAAGAGGAGCAAGAAATTAAATGGTGGGAAATTCTAAGGTCTAAAGGATACCATAGAGTAGAGGTTTTGTTTAGAAGGAAAATTCTTAAACCATTACAAGAAGTAATAGAAGAGACAGGCAAGCAACACTGGCTAAAAATAGCAGGTCTTCATAAAGCAATAAAGGAGATTAATGAAAAAGAAGAATTGTGGATAGACGAACCAATGGTAGAAATATATAAAGAAATGACTGAGAAGAAACAAGGTCTAGTAGGGGAAATTTATAAAAAGATTATATTGTTGTTGTTGTTCAGTCGCACAGTCGAGTCCGAGAAAGATAAAATGACAGAATATTTACAAAAAGTCTGGAGTAGAGAAGGACAGATATCAGAGAGGATGGCAGAAAAAATTATGAAAGGAATGGACAAAATTAAGGTATTCAAAATTTTAAAAACCGGAGCACAAATTTCTTACAAAATGGTATAAGATGCCAGCCCAATTGGCTAACATGTTTCCAGGATTAAGTTCTCTTTGTTGGCACTGTAGAAAATCTAAAGGCTGGTTCGCACACATGTGGTGGGAGTGCAGTGAAGTAAGGGTATTCTTGCTAGAAATTATCAAAGTTATAAGGAAGATAGCTAAAATTAACTTAAATATAGATTTCAACTTAATGCTGATAAGTACAATGGGGAACCCGAGACTGGATAAGAAAGACCAAACCTTAGTGAAGGCTATGATATTGGCGGGTAAAGCAGCTATAGCTTGGGGTTGGAAGGATAAAAGTAAGCGGACAGCCGAAATCTGGCACAGCTATCTGCTTGATTTTATACAGTCAGACATCGCGGCAACTCTGCGTAAGGAGACAACTTGGGAAGGGAAATCCGCTGAAATCCAGAAAAGATGGAAGACCTATTTCGACTGGGTATCCAAGGAGGGAAGAATGGACATTCGGTGGAAGATTCAGACTTTGTGCCCATGGCTGGAGATAAAGGACTAAGGACAACAGGAAGATAGGGAGGGGAGGGGGAAGAAAATTGTAAGAAGCTAAACAATATGTGGTGTAAAGAAACCAATAAAATTAATAAAAAATATAATAAAAAAAAGAAAAAGAAAATGTCCAGGGAAGGAGCATCCACCACCTCCCGAGGCAGTCTGTTCCACTGTTCAACCACTCTTACAGTTAGGAAGTTTCTCCTGATATTTAGCCGGTAACGACTCCCTTGTAATTTCCACCCATTAGATCTAGTCTTGCAATCCAGAGCAAGAGGGAATAGATTTGCTCCATCTTCTACATGACAGCCCTTCAGATACTTGAAGACTGCAATCATGTCCCCTCTGAATCTTCTTTTCCCCAGGCTAAACAGACCCAGCTCTTTCAGCCTTTCCTCGTAAGACTTGGATTCAAACCCTCTCACCATCCTGGTTGCCCTCTTCTGGAGACGCTAGAGCTTGTCAACATCCTTCCTAAAGTGTGGTGCCCCAAACTGGACACAGTACTCCAGGTGAGGCCTGACCATAGCAGAATAGAGCGGAACTACCACCTCCCATGATCGGGACACAATGCTTCTGTTAATGCATCCTAAGATTGCATTAGCTTTCTTCGCAGCCACATCACACTGCAGGCTCATGTTGAGCTTGTGATCAACCAGAACCCCTAGATCCCTTTCACATGTGCTGCTGGCAAGCCAAGTCCCTCCCATTCTATATCTGTGCCTTTGATTTTTTGCACCTAAGTGTAGGACTTTGCACTTATCTCTATGGAATTTCATTTTATTTGTCGATCACTTGCCTTGTGTTAAAGAGTGGGTTCCATAAATGACAGACCCCCTAGTGATCAGCTCTACTTCATTAGTGATTTCAGCAAGAACAAGAAAAAGACTCCAGGGCCACAGCCCTGTTTAAATAGCATGCAATTGCCCCACCCAAGCACACCCCACTCCCAGCAATAGGCTATTTACATAACATTGCTACTTCATGGGTTCTCTCCAGGATCCTGGTGAGCTATTATTCTGTGCTCCAAGCTCAGCCAGTCTCTGGTAGAAACACTTCTGTACTTTACCATTCCAAATACATAACACCTTGGAAACCCTACGGGGTCGCCACAGGTTGGCTGTGACTTAGCAGCACTTTTACACAGCAGAGTAGAAAAAGCTCTGGCTTGTATGATCTCATCAGGCTAGCTTGATCTCGTCAGCTCTTGGAAGCTAAACAGGGTCGGCCCTGGTTAGCACTTGGATGGGGTTGCTATGCAGAGGCTGGCAGCAGCAAACCACTTTTGTTCGCCTCTTGCCTACCGGGTCATCAGAAGTCAGCTATGAATCGGTAGCACTTTCCACCACAAAGTGTCTAGGATGGCTCTGGCAGTCTCCCCTCTGTAGTCCGGACTGGTACATTTCTATGCTGGCTCTTTCTTTTCTTGGGATGGGGTGCCTTCAAGTCATGGTTGCCTGATGGTGACCCTGTGGGGTTTTCCAAGGCAAGGGACATTCAGAGGTGACTTGCTGTTCCCTGCCTCCCTGTCCCAGCCCTGGTATTCCTTGGCGGTCTCCCTTCCAAATACTAACCCTGCTTCGCTTCCGAGATGAAAGAACATTTCGCACAGTGAAAGAACATTTGCCATGAAATCTATATATGCTCATTCTTAATGGGAAAGAAGAAGAGAAGAGATTGGATTTATACCCCGCCCTTCATTACCCAAAGGAGTCTCAGAGTGGCTTACAATCTCCTCTCCCTTCCTCTCCCCACAACAGACACCCTGTGAGGTAGGCGGGGCTGAGAGAGCTCTTTTGAGGACTTCTCTTGGGAGAACAGCTCTGAGAGAACTTGTGACTGACCCAAGGTCACACCAGCAGCTGCATGTGGAGGACTGGGGAATCAAACCTGGTTCTTCCAGATTAGAGTCGGTGCTCCTAACCGCTACACCAATTCATAAAGCCTCCAAGTCAACATTGGGGACAATATCAAAAATAACGCACCATTCACTGACAAAAGAGAGAGAAGGTGATTATAGAGAAGTTGAACGGATTCGTTCCATTAGTCTTCACTACAGATGCTCATGTCTAAACCAAGGTTTACTGAAGTTGACTACACCATGGGGTGGTGGCAGCAGCCATCTAGGGACCTTATCTCGATGGAAGAGGCTATGGTTTGCAGGCAGAATGTCACAGGTTCAATATCTGGCATCTCCAGCTAAAGGACCTTAGTTAGCAGAGGTTGGGCAAGGCCCTTTTCTACCTGAGATGCACAAGAAGAGCTGCTCGTCAGGTATGACAGTACCGTAAAATGGACCAATGGCCTGATTAAATGGATGTCTGCTGCACAGGTTCATTATACCTAGTCTCATTTCAGAAGAACATAAGAGCCCTGCTCGGTCAGGGTAGTGGTCCATCTAGTTCAGCATCCTATCTCATACAGTGGCCAACCAGTTGCCTTGGAGGGCCAAGAAATGGCATAGAAGCCAAGGGCCTCCCTTGATGTTGCCTCCCAGCACTGAGTGCCAACCTCACCCGCTTTCTAGGGCTTGGTTGCCATGGGAACATAGGGGAGTGAGAAGAATGTCTACTTTCCCTTTTGGCCGCTTTGCTGTTGTTTCTAGTTATCTCATTCAGTCCAGACAAATATCCTTGAGCCCCAGACAGGCTTGGCATCATCTTTCCCCTGGGAACCATGGGCTGTTATTTTGGCGGGCCTCTAGCTTAGGTGTGATTGGCCCTGGGCCATTAGGGCCCTGCTTGATTGAGGTATAATTGCTTCCTTTGTGCGCTTTCCCCCAGTTCTAACACAGAAGGGTTAAGAGACTGGATCCTATCAATGTCTCAATAAACTATCTATTCTTCTGAATGACTGTTGTTGGGAACTGATTTCTTCAGGAGTCTGACACTAGGTTTCAGAGGTTTGCTTCCTCCGAACATGGAGGGGTGTGGCTAGTAGCTATTGATGGAGCTCTCTTCCCTGGACCTGTCTAATCCTCTTTTAAAGCCATCTCTGCTTGTGGCCATCACTACCGCCCCTAGCAGGGAACTCCACAATTTAACCACCTGTTGAGTGAAGAAGTACTTCCTTTTGTCTGTCTTGAACCTACTGCCCAACAACACTCACTGGGTGCCCCCAAGTTCTAGTATTATAAGAGAGGGAATAGAACAAAGTTTGAGTCCAGCGCCCTGACCTGGGCAGCCCGGGTGAACCCAATCTTGTCAGATCTCGGAAGTTAACCAGAGCCGACCCGGGCAAGTATGTGGAAGGGAGATCTCCAAGGAATACCAGGGCCAGGATGCAGAGGCAGGCAATCAAGCCACCTCTCTGAAGCGCCCAAGCCCCAGTAGGCATTGCCAGAAGTCGTCATGACTTCTAAGCATGCAACCACACACACCCGAACACACAAATACCAAACAAGAAACACTGTGGGATCGGCATAAGTCATGACAAAAAAAACCCAGGTGAAGATAAGTTTTGCAAGAAGCTGTTTGTCAGAATGGAAAGTTTCAATAGTGCCTTGGGAGCGAATGGAGTCCTTGCAGTGCACTGGTGTTCTCCTCCTGGGGCATCCCAGGGGGGCTTGGCCAGAGAAATGGTGCTGGCAACCATCTCTAGTGGGAAGGATCAGCTGAGGCATGCAACACACACAGTGGATGCGTCAGGAATGCCAAAGCACACGCCTTGTTTTTTAAACGCAGCCGCCAGGTTCAGTCCGAGCGCCACGACCACTGGAAGGTGCTCATAACTCAGGTTTCTCCCTTCAGTTGTTCAAGGCCAGCTGTGATGGTATCTGGCCAGCATCAGCTAAACAAAGTGGTGCTTCTAAGTGGCTCAGGCTTTCTTTGTGGGGTCAGATCCTTGTCAGAAAACAGAGCTCCTAGCATCTCCGTGGCTTGGCTCCCTCCTGTGTGAAAATGATAAAAGCCCCCACCCCCTTTCCAGCTGGTAGCACACCGGTCGGGAATTTCAGGATGGGAGCCCAGTTCCCCCCACCTTAGACTGAAGGGAAGCTTCAAGCCAGCAACTAGGGTGGGATGTTCCCAAAGCAGCTGTCATGGAGGTCTTTCTCCTTTTTGTGATCCAGCCTTGGCCTCTCTCCTGCAGGCCGAGCTGCTCATGTGGCTAGAAGCACATGGAATCAGCTGTCCGTACGGCTCCATGATAACTGATTTATTCAAGATGGGGAGCCGTGTTAGTCTGTGTGTGGCAATAGAAAAAGAGCAAGAGTCCAGCAGCACCTTGAAAACTAACAATGTTTGTGGCGGGGGATGAGCTTTCGTCACTGCTTCACTTCTTCAGATACAGCTAGAATGTGAGTCCGTCGGTCCTTATATCTTGGAGAGTGGAGTGATTTCAGAAGCTGAATGACAATAGCAGGTGAATGACAATAGCAGGTGAATGACCATAGCAGGCGTGATTGGATTAGGTGTGATGTGCAGAGGGGTGATACGCATGGAGAAATCTGCCTTGGTAATAAGACAGGAAACCAAGGTCTCTGTTAAGTCCCGGGTGTACCATTGTCTTGAGCTTCATTATTGGTTGCAATTCAGCAGTCTCTCTTCCAAATCTCCTTTTGAAATTCCTTTGTAAGAGAACTGCTACTCTTAGGTCAGCAACTGAATGTCCTGAAGATTAAAATGTCCCCCCACCACTTTATTTATTTATTGACATCATTCATTTCTTCCCTGTGGAGACCCAAAGCAGCTTACATCCTCCTCCTGTGTTCTATTTTTCCCTCACAACAACCCTGTGAGGTAGGTTAGGCTGAGAGTGTGTGACTAGCCCCAGGGTGGTCCAGAAAGCTTCCAGGGTAGAATTGGGGTTGGAACCTCCCGAATCCCAGTCCAACCTTCTAATCACTACACTAGCTTGTGGGAAGAGAGGAAAGATGGAGTGGAGAGAGAGAGGTGACCGGCTTAATGGATATATTAACCCTGGTAGATATGAAACAGGAAGCATCTTAGCACAGAACTGGGAAAGAAATCCAAGATCTGGCCTCGCTGCCTTCAGACAGGATGATGCCTACCCAAAGCATGATGGAAATGCATCTTTTTTTATTTCAACTCAGGGGCTGTGGCTCACTGGCAGAGCATCTCCTTGGCATGGAGAAGCTCCCAAGTTCAGTCCTTGGCATCTCCAGTTAAAAGGATCAGGTAGGAGGTATAAAGGTCCTCTGCCTGAGATCCTGGAGACTCACCACCGGTCTGAGTAGGTAATACTGTCTTTGATGGACCAAGGGCCTGAGTCAGGAGAAGGCAGCTCCACGTGTGTTCATGTGTATTGTCTCCTTAAAAACAAACATTGATTTCATTGTATTTCACTGTGTGGTGAAATGCTGCAGACTTCTAGTGGAAAGGTGGCTGTATATAAACAGTCTAACTAGGCAACTAACTAAAAAAGGAGTATTATTAATTCCTTCTGCTTTCCATATGAAATAAGGCCTTTTTAAAGGTCTAAGACATAACTGTCCACTACTGTCTCTTGCAGAAGGGAAATCAGGGTGTTAATAAGGAGACGGGAGCCCCAACCTTAAATAACCTCCTCTGGTCTTAAACATTTGGAAATCGGTCCAGGGCTGAATTTCCTGCTGGCGCTGAACGCTGTATTCTCAAGCCAATCAGCAGCACCTCAAAGCTCTCTAGCTGGTGGACTTCAGCATCAGTATTTCCCCCGAAGTTTATTTAACTATGGCTGCGCATGTCTGCCTGATCTTTTGCAGCATTTTCTCATCAAAGTGTTGCTATCTTTGGGCTCTATCGAAAGCCATCTAACGATGTAAGTCCATTCCTAGGGAATCTACTGTGCCTTCCTTCATTCTGCTGCCGATCTCGTCATTAATACCAAGTTCTTGAAGGAAGGAAGAAAAATAAGCAGAGATGAAAATCACCTTTTGGGATTGTGGCACATACTTACAGTCAGATGTGGTTCCAGTATATATATTCCCAATCAGAAAAGAATCATTGTTTTCAAATGCCTGTGGAGAGAAAGGGCTAGCAAACGGTAGAGATGGAATAAAGGGGCATTATAACCATTTCAGACTGATTCTGCTATGTAAAACAAATGAGCTTATATGAAATTGCGTAATTCCAGAGCATCCCAGATTGACATCAAAACTGGTGCATGTACTGTCCACAGTCCACTGTTGTCTTAGATGAAGAAGATAAGAACTGGAGCCAGTTAGCGTGTCACACTAAGATCTGGGGAACCAGGTTCGAATTCCCACTCTGCCATGGGTTGATGGATGATTTTGGGTCAGTCACATACTGTCAGCTTAACCTACATAGAATCATAGAATGTTAGCGTTGGAAGGGACCTTGCAGGTCATCTAGTCCAACCCCCTGCACACTGCAGGATCATAGCCGAAAGATAGCTCTACATACCTACAACATACCCGAAAGATGGTTGTCCAGTCTCCGCTTGAAAATGTCCAGCGAAGGAGCATCCACAACCTCCCGAGGTAGGCTGTTCCACTGCTCAACCATTCTTACATTTAGGAAGTTTCTCCTGATATTTAACCGGTAACGACTCCCTTGTAATTTCCACCCATTAGATCTTGTCTTGCAATCCGGAGCAAGAGAGAATAGATTTGCTCCATCTTTTACATGACAGCCCTTCAGATACCTGAAGACTGCAATCATGTCCCCTCTAAGCCTTCTCTTTCCCAGGGGGATTGTGAGGATAAAATGGGGGAGAGGAGAATGATGATGATGATGATGATGAAGAATAAGAGACTGGATTTATACCCCATCCTTCACTACCCAAAGGACCCTCAGAGCAGCTTACAATCTCCTTTCCCTTCCCCTCCCCACAGTACACACCTTGTGAGGTAGGTGGGGCTGAGAGAGCTCTCTTGAGAACTGTCCTTGAGAGAACAGCTCTGAAAGAACTTGAAACTGACCCGAGGTCACACCTTAGGTCCCCATTGTGGAGAAAGGTGTGGTATAAATGAAGTAACTAAATAAATAATCTACCCTGCTGGACAAATCCAAAGGTCAAATAAGTCTTAGATATAAGAATAAGCCTTGCCCTATCAGACCAAAGTTCCCTCTAGTCTAGAAGAGCCCTGCAAAATTAGACTGAATATCAACCAAGTCTTGAACACAAGAAAATTTTGCTGGACAAGACCAAAGGTCCATGTTGTTTAGACTATCAGAAGAATCCTGCAGGACAAGATTAAGGAACCCACCCAATCTAGAACACCAAAAGAACTCTGCCGGACAAAGCCAAAGGTCCATCAAGTGTAGAGGACTGGGAGCCTTGCTGGATCAGACCAAAGGTCCATCTTGTCCAGGGACATGTCTCTTCAAACTGTGGTCCGCCAGATACTTCTAGGAAGCCAAGAAGAAGGGCACGAAGGCAGGAGTCCTTCACCCACAGGCTACCTCCTTTCTTCCATGTGTGGAAAAGTAGGAGTGGGGGAGAAGCCGCCATTAGAAATGTGAAGCCTGCTGTGGTTTGCATGTACGATCAAGGTATGAGCAATAACCATAAATACCTTATGACTTGACCGGCTCATTGAAGAAAGCATGACGCAGACATTTCCCTAGCATCTCCCCCATGTGGTGGTTTGTCAAATGTGGGGGGAAAAAGAGAGATAGAGTCAAGTAATTCCTTTTATCTTTTTTAGCCACTCAAATGTTCATACAGTATATAAGCATAATAATTCTTTCGAGATGGCCAAATGGAGATTTGATGTGACATTTGATGGATTTTAGTTCCCTCTGGGTTGATCAGCCCTTATTATCGTAACGATGGATTTTTAATTGCCTTTCCTTAAAGCTCGTCAGAAATGCATTGGTCAACAAACTATTTGGCTACTTCAGAGAAAGCATTTTTTTTTTAAAAAAGCCAGCCAAACAACTATATGTGTGGCCAGATTACAACTGAGCTCCTAAGGAATGTTTTATTTTCTTTCCATATTTTGCCAGTTTTAGACACAAAGCGCCAATTTAAACATTTACAGAGACCAAATGATATCCTGAGTTGTTGTGAAACTATGCCCCCATCTAAATTAAACAGAATTATTTTATGTATAATGCTGGCATGAAAAGGAAATGTCTTCTGCCTCCAACTTGTCCATGATATTTTAGCAGAGAGGGCGACTTTCATTTCGAGGTACAATACAGATGGTTCAGACTTTACTAAGTGTCCTGAGCGACTATTAAAATTGACTTTCAACCTGTGTGGAAGAAGAAGAGTTGGTTTTACAGTTACAATGAAGTAGGCCTCATGTGTCACAAAGTGGCTTACAATCGCCTTCCTTTCCCCTTCTCACAATAGGCACCCTGTGAGGTAGGTGGGGCTGGGAAAGCTCTGAGGGAACGGTGACTACCCCAGGGTCACTCAGCGGGCTTCATGTGGAGCAGTGGGGAGTCAAACCCGGTTCTCTAGATTAGAGTCCACTGTTCTTAACCACTGCACCACAGTGGGTCTTTTGAGATACCATTAGAAGCAGAGCTTTTGTATAAGAAAGGTCCAAACAGAGGCGCCCCCCCCCTTCCATCCCTTTTTTTCTTGTGGGTTTTCTGGCATGGAGTTTTCTCATCAGCTCTGGCTCCATATGGCTTCAGTTTATCCCCTGATTTCCACACACATTTTTGTGCCTTCTTCTTAATTACCGTTTTCATCACAAGGGTCACAAACAGCGAGCCATCACACCCTAAAAGGGAAACCTAAGGTTTACCACTTGCTTAAACAGAGGAAAAATCAGTTCAGCTCTCAGATCTGAAAATTCAGGGTAATCCAAAAGAAAATGATCTAGAGAGTCAATGTGGTTAATATCGCATCAACAGAATCTACTAGAATATGGAATGCCGTTAAACCTTCCCAACAACAGTGCTGATGGTAAGGCATTCAAATGCACAAGTGTAAATTACCTTCTATATGTAGGACATTTTTGTGCCTTTAGTTTTCAGTTCCCCCCTCCCCCTTGTCCCCCCCGCCCGGAATTTTTCTGGTTCTTTTGAGTCCACTTTTATCCCAGTGTTTTTTCTGGAAGCCGATTTTGAGTTTGCTTTTTCCTTGTGCGTAATGTTTCTGCTGCTTTTCTTTGTCCCACCCAATCCTTCCCACCTCTGGCTCACTGTTCGATGATTGGTCCATCATGGTCAAACTACTCCCTCTCTCCCACTTTCAAAGAGGAGTGATTTTTTTTTTAATGGCATTAAAATATAGCTATTGCTGGAACACTGTACCAATAGGCTCGGGAGGTTCTCTGAATTCCCAATTTTCGTTTTTTTTAAAAAAGTAAGTTTCTAGCTCCTCCCCTCATGGAGATATAAGGGAAAAGGTGTGTCCCTCATATGACTGAACCCGACCTTATCAAAGAGCAGATCTGATCCAACAGGGTTCTTCTTGAACATACAAGCTGTCCTCTCCTCTGCTGTAAACAGAGAAGGCCTTGCAGAGTCTCTGGCTGCGGTCAGACATGCCATTTGGTGCAGTGGGGAAGCAAACCTATTTCCCCTGGTGGAAATTGATACGGAGTTGTGCAATCACGCATCCTATGTAGCTGCGGGCTCAGCCCATCATTGCCTTGATCAGATGGCACGTTCAGGCGAGTGGGTTTTTTTTTTGACCTTTCGTTTCCTATGCGCATAAACCAGGGATTGCACCTCCATACTGAGGGTTCCCCGTGGAGTATGTGGTTATGCACATACTGCTAAGCAAGGGGGGAAAACCAGCATCGAGTCGGAACGGAATGAGTAGACCATCCCAAGGGCATGAGAGCGTGCTTGAGCAATCAGACAGGGGAAAGTCTGTCCATGGCCTGTTGAAACCAGTTAGAGCCAGACTTCCCCCAGAGGGGTGCTGATGGCTGTGGGACCTTTCCCAGATGTTGCTGTCTGATCATGCCCTTTAGATCTGTCAGGCATTCGCAGCTGAGTCAGATTTAAAGGAATGTCTGACCACGGCTTCTGTGTGTTCGCTACAGACCTTGGTCCGATCAAAATTGCTTAAATGTACACGTGCTGTCTTACCACCCTAAGTGTCTTTTATGAGAAAGCACTGTAATATATCCTTCTAACTCTCTCCCCTTCACACACCGCTTTTACGACGTCTAAGCTTCATTAAAAGCTGCTGCTTCCAGAAAAATTTAATAGTATTCCTTCTTAAACCTTCACCAAGCCTTTAATCTTTTGGCAACCAGTTCAAAGGCTACAGGGGTTTATTATATCTTTGCTCCAGCTCGGGATGTCTCACCTTTCATCTTATAAATAAGATTCCAAAAGTGATAGTGGGAAATTCTTCACTGTTCATTCGCAACTATGGGTTTTCCCTCCCCAAGGCTATGCATAGCTGAACATTTGAAGACGGAACACCCTGGAACCCAATAGACGGTAGGACAAGTATGGGGATAGCTGTCTTTAAAAAAGAGCTCGGTGGTTCCCTATTAGTTTCCTTAGGCATGGGTCCCGTGATTAGACTTCCCTGAGGCTCCCTTGGCTCCACTGGTAATCAACACCCACGAGAACGGCCCTGGAGAGGCAGGTCTTTTAATTAGGGTTGCATCAAAACATATTTTCCTTGCTGCAAGACAAGAAAATGGAAAGGCTTCTAGCGCAAGATGTTTCAGGGGTATCCTGGAGGAAACAGCTTAAACGAGGTATTGCTGATTATGAGTCCTAATATGCCCTCGCACGTAATTGGTTGTTGCACTCTAGCAATTATTCACAGCTAGGTTGCCGTGTCTACTGAGCAAAATCCAGGTGTAAATGACTGCTGCATTGCAGTGAGAGCACAATGTCCAATAATGTGTGGATGTCAAACTACTAGGGTTGTCAACCTCCAGGTGGGGTCCGGAGATCGGGATTTGCAACTGTCTCCAGAATACAGAGATCAGGTCCTCTGGTAAAAATGGCAATTTGGAGGGTGAGTTCTATGGTATTATTCTTCACTGGGGTCCTCCCCTCCCCAAACTCCACCCTTCCAAGGCACAACCCCCAAATCTCTATGAATCACAGAATCATAGAATCATAATGTTGGAAAGGGCCATACAGACCATCTAGTCCAACCCCCTGCCCAATGCAGGACCAGCCTAAAGCATCTCTGACAAATATTCGTCCAGCCTCTTCTTGAAAGCTGTCAGTGAAGGGGAGCTAACCACTTCTCTAGGCAGCTGAATGTTGCATGCTGGGGTTGGCAATCCTAGCTATAGTGCTTGGGAGGCCAAAAGGAAATAAAGAACCTTCCTTTTGAGCAGGGCTCTTTTGTAGCAGGAACTCCTCTGCATATTAGGCGACACACCCCCTAATGTAGCCAATCCTCCAAGAGCTTACAGCAGCCCCTGTAAGAAGAGCTCTGTAAGCTCTTGGAGGATTGGCTACATTAGGGGTGTGTCACCTAATATACAAAGGAGTTCCTGCTACAAAAAGAGCCCTGCTTTTGAGACAGGAAAGAAGAAAGAGTCTAGAATGGAAGGGGGGAAATATAAAACAAGAAAGGGGCTCTCTGAAATCTTACCTCTAAGAAGATGACTGATCGTATTCATTTCAGTATGTGTAAACACTAGATACAATCTGGGACAGATTGCCCATGATGTGACAGAAACAATGAGAAGTCAAGAATCGACTGAGCTCATTAGAAGACTTTGATTATGAGATTACATTGATTAGCGCCTGCAGAGTGTGTTCATTTCTTTCTCAGCGGGCATTCTCCCTCCAACAAAAATACCACACTATCTATCTGAGCTCTCTTTTTGGTTTTCCGTTTCTGATCTCCCACTCTTTTTATGTGTATATAAAGCAATTAAAGATTTTATATATATAAAAAAAAAAATCTATCTGAGCTCTAACTCTTCCGAAGTATAGAAGGGCATTCATTCTTGTGCACCTGAATCACCTGAATCAGGACCCGGACCTTTTTTCTGTGGGAATGTGCTGGAACGGAGTTCCGGAACCTCTTCGACAAAATCCTTTTTAAAATGCTTAAAAGTTCACGAGTTTTCAGCATGCATGCAGATTGAAAACAACGGATTGAATAAACTCTATTCAAAGGGTTTTTTCACCACTTAAGGCTTTTATGAATTTTTAGCGTGTGTTTTAGCACAAATCAAAAACAATACATAAGAGCACTGTAAATATTACAATAGCTCCAATCAGCTCCGTTCTTATCTTCATTAGAGAATGTAAACTGCTCACGCCACTCAGACATTTCCCAGTTTAAGATAACAATAATAAACACAACGGGAACACGGGGATACTAGATTCAGTTAAACAAAACAACTCTCTTTATCCCGTGAATAAATTCTATTCAAAGTTTTTTACCACTTAAGGCTTTGATGAATTTTTAGCGTATGTTTGAGCACAAAACTTCATTAGAGAATGTAAACTGCTATTTGCAATATTTACAGTGATCTTATGTATTGTTTTTGATTTGTGCTAAAACATACGCCAAAAATTCATAAAAGCCTTAAGTGGTAAAAAAACTTTGAATACGAGTTTATTCACGGGATAAAGAGTCTTGTGCTGTTTAACCGAATCTAGTATCCCCGTGTTCCCGTTGTGCTTATTACAGATTGAAAACGTCATTTCCCTCTTGAGAGTTCTGGCCCAAAAAAGCCCTGATCAGGACTTTTATCTCTTCAGAAGCTAAATCATCTTGGATACTCAGAGATACAGACAAATAAACCACTTTGTGTGTGGCGAAATTTCGGGCAGCTGTCGTTAAGCTACATGATAACTTTTGTGGTGATTTTTTAGGCTCCCCTTTTGCGAGATGAGGGTTTGCCGTTTGTGGCTCTGGTTGTGAACACAGTAATCGAGAAGTCAGTCAGTCAGCAGACACAATCCAGGGTTTGCCATGAGGGATTAAGCCGTCCTCTTTTCTGTACCGGGGCTCAAACCCACGTTGCTGAGCTCACAAAGGGGGATGTCCTATCATTTCGGGTATGTAAGAGATAAGGTCAGAGGATGGCAGTTTTATTGCCTGTTTCTTAGTCCTTGCTCATTCTGTCATGTTTACCTGTGATGTGTGTGCTTTCAATTTTCTTCTTAAATTTTGAACTCAGTTTGTCTGGTCTTGGTAATCCACACTGAAGCCCCTGCTCAGTCACACAGTCTAGAGAAAAGAAGGGAGAGACTTGATCCCTTAGAGAAGACAAGTAAGAGCACCAGTAGCCTCATCCATCCAAAGGATGAGAGAGATGGAAATCATTGAGCTGCGGCTGCTGCTGGCCCATAGCCAGGATTTTCAGACTTCTGGGGCAGGTTTTTTTTTCTGGCAGGGCTGAAGTTCTCAGTGCAGAAAGAAAAGCCGTTTAGCCAATAGAAAGCTGTTGCCAGGACAGAACTCAGAACTGCAAGCTGTCAGTCACTTTAGATGGCAGTTCTCAGCTGCTGCCAGTGAATGGCTTCTGCCAGCCTAAGCAGCAATTCTGATAGCAAGCTGGCAGGTGGGGGGTGATGATTTTGATAGTCAAGAAAGCTTACACTCAGGCAGAAAAACTGTCTTCAAGGAGACCAGTTTCTTGACACTGAGTTAGAAGGGATCCTAGAGGTCACCTACTCCATCCCCCTTGCTCAGTGCGGGAATTAGTCAACTATAGCACCTCACTCTGCTTAAAGGAGTGCATGCCTTTAAAAATGTTTTAAATGATTGAAAGAAAGCATTTATAGGAGAAATTCTTGTGGGGCTGTGCCTTTAAGAAAGGGGGCAGAGCCCCCCAAAGACCTACTGTAGCTACGGGCCTGTGCTCCTGTAGAGGGCAGCGGTAGGGGGTTCCTGAGTGCTAGTCCTCAGGAGGAGTGTGCCTTAATACAAGGGCTGGTGGTGGCAGTACCAAGAAAGTACTAGAGCAGCTCTGGGAGGAGAGAGAGAAAAAGATGTCTGCTGGGCAGGAGAACTAGGATGGGGAGAAATGAGGGCTTGCAAATCACATTTCTCCAAATACATGTATATGTGCCATCAAGTCACAACTGACTTATGGCAACCCCAGCAAGAGGCTTTCAAGGCAATGAGAAGCAAAAGAGCGACATTAGAACCTATGGATTAGGGAACACTATTATTGCACATTACATTAAAAGGTTGTTCAGAAAACTGCCAAACCTTTCCAGGCAACAGCTACACGCAGAGTCCATTGCCTATCGCCCCAAGGCTGTTTGCCTGCAGGAATTATGCCAAACAATACCACTAAGGAATTCGGTCAATGCTGCTGGAAGTGACGCCGCTGCCAAACCTCTGGGTGATACCTTGCGGCTTTGTCTGCAAGACCTTGTGGCGTCTCCAAGGTACCACTGACTTTTTACAGTTCTTTGAGGCAGATGGTTTCCTACAGCACCCGGGGGATGACAGCCAAGACCGGCCGTCGGCCAAAATATGAAATAAGAGTGTTTTTGCATATAGCGATTTACAACCCCCACCTGGCCGGAGTTCCTTAGAGTCTGCTGATCCGTCTCTGACGGACACTTTTGCCACGATGCGCTCGCTTATGATGCTGGGATGATGCAGAGCACCATGAGTCAATATTTCATTTTGATCTAAGTGGTGAATAAAATGACATCCTGTAGGATGAGGATTTATCGTTGAAACTAGAAACCGGAAGAAGAGACCACTGGCATCTGGAATCTGAGTTTTATGGGGATCGGTTGGCTACTTTCAACTCTCTTTGAGCATTGCTTCCTCTCTCACTTGTGTCTTTTTTGCGTCAGCTCTATTAGTCTAATAGCGCGGTCCTAAGCAGAGTTGCACCCTTCTAAGTTAATTGGGTTCAACAGACTCCGCTTGACGGCACTGTAAATTGTTTGGCGTATCGGTTTGTTTTTACACTGATCTCTGATTTTGCTCCCGGTTTTATGGTCTTTATTAGTAATTTTAATTGATTTTATCTAATTGTTGGAATTGCCATGAGACCTAAAGCTGAGGTTATAGGATAGGATGTGTTGTTGCTGTTAGTTTCTTGGTTGGTTTGTTTTCCAGGGAACTAACTTAACTGACAGAGGGAGCTTTGACTCTTGAATGCTTATACCCTGAAACTCTTGTTGGTCTCTAAGGTACTCCTGGACTTGAATCGAACTGTCGACACACATGGTAAATCTATGCTATAGAATTAACCTGGCCTGTGGGGAAAGGAGGAAGGGAAGGCAGCGTGAGACCCAGTTTGATGTAGTGGTCAGGAGCGCACCGCAGACTCTAATCTGGGAGGACCGGGTTTGATTTCACATTCCTCCACATGCAGCTGCTGGTGTGACCTTGGGTCAGTTACAAGTTGTTTCAGAGCTGTTCTCTCAGGGGCAGTTCTCATAAGAACATAAGAGAAGCCAATGTTGAATCAGGCCAATGGCCCATCTAGTCCAACACTCTGTCACACAGCGGCCAAAATACACCAGGTGCCATCAGGAGGTCCAGCAGTGGGGCCAGGGCACCAGAAGCCCTCCCACTGCTGCCCCCTCCAGCACCAAGAATAGAGTGCATCACCTGCCCCAGACTGAGAGTTCCCATCTATGCCCTGTGGCTAATAGCCACTGGTGGACTTCTGCTCCATATGTTTATCTAATTTCCTCTTGAAACTGACCATGCTTGCAGCTGCCACGACCTCCTGTGGCAGTGAATTCCATATGTTAATCACTCTTTGGGTGAAGAAGTATTTCCTTTTATCTGTTCTAACCCGACTGCTCAGCAATTTCATAGAGTGCCCACGAGTTCTTGTATTGTGAGAAAGGGAGAAAAGTACTTCTTTCTCAACCTGCTCAATCCCATTCATAATCTTATAAACCTCGATCATGTCACCTCTCAGCCGTCATTTCTCCAAGCTAAAGAGCCCCAAGCATTTTAACCTTTCTTCATAGGGAAGGTGTTCCAACCCTTTTATCATTCTAGTTGCCCTTCTCTGCACTTTTTCCAATGCTATAATATCCTTTTTGAGATGTGGTGACCAGAACTGTACACAGTATTCCAAATGAGGTTGCACCAATGATTTATACAGGGGCATGATGATACTGGCTGATCTGTTATCAATTCCCTTCCTAATAATCCCCAGCATAGCGTTGGCCTTCTTTATTGCAGCTACACATTGTGTAGACATTTTCAGCGAGTTATCCACTACGACTCCAAGATCTCTCTCTTGGTCTGTCTCTGCCAGATCAGACCCCATCAACGTGTATTTATATTTAGGATTTTTGGCTCCAATGTGCATCACTTTGCACTTGGCCACATTGAACCCCATTTGCCACGTTGACGCCCACTCACCCATCCTCGACAGATCCCTTTGGAGTGCCTCACAATCCTCCCTGGTTTTCACCACCCTGAACAACTTTGTGTCATCTGCAAATTTAGCCACATCACTGCTTACTCCCAATTCCAAATCGTTAATAAACGAGTTAAAAAGCATGGGACCGAGTACTGATCCCTGTGGTACCCCACTGCTTACCACCCTCCACTGAGAAAGTTTCCCATTTATACTCACTCTCTGTTTCCTATTTATAAGCCAGTTTTTGATCCACAAGAGGACTTGTCCTTTTATCCCATGACTATTGAGCTTACTTAGGAGTTTCTCGAAAGAGCTCTCTCAGCCCCACCCACCTCACAGGGTGTCTGTTGTGGGGAGAGGAAGGGAATTTGTAAGCTGCTCTGAGGCTCCTTAGGGTAGTGAAGGCTGGGGTATAAATCCAATCTCCTCCTCCTCTTCCTCCTCCTTCTTCTGGTACAGCCTTGAAACTCTGAGGGGTCAAACTTATTTGTTATGAGGGCCAGATCTGACATAAATGCTACTTTGTTGGGCCAGGCCATGTGTGCCATAAAATATCAAGCCAGGTACCGGAGATATAAACTGTATAAACGACAGCAGCTCATAAGCTTCGAGTCGATGTAACCTCACTGCAAGGCCCCATGGGCTGGGAGGGGGTGTAGGAGGAAAACCCACATGGGCAGACTGGAGAGCCAGTGGCGCAGCACTGGGCAGACACTCCCACACTGCTTGGGTGCCGCAGACAAGGTTGTTCCACCATGCTGAAGCCACAATCACAGTGGCTCCACTCCCTCCCTTTCCCTCCCTGAGCAGTCTTCTGTTCCCTCCCTTGCCCCAGTTGCTCACAGAGCCCTGGATGGGCCAGTTCTGGCCCCCGGGCCTTCTGTTTGACATCCCTGCTCTACAGAGTTGCCATCAGTTGTCTGTGATTTGATGGTACTTTGCACACAGTATTTCTGCACGTGACTGGGCTAAGAATGAATTAACTTTTTTTTGATGCCTGAAACAGTTTCAGCGTCATGACCCTAAGTCACCCCAACACATCTGGCTTTCCAAAAACCCCAGTCCCACTAATAAAAAGCATTCCCATGTGGTGTCTGGATATCCACCACATCCTATAGATCTGTGATTCCCGGGAATAAGGAACAGCCTTTTAACACAGGGGGAAGCCTCTTAAAAACAGGGCCGTCTGGCTGCCCAGCAGCTGTAGATCCCGAGATGTTTGCTAAACATGAGTCACAAACAAGGATTATTTTAGAACTAAAACCAAATACTTTTTAATAAATAGTCCCCTTGGACTATGGAAAAGAATTTCACAGGGGCAGTGGTGTTACGAGGCAGTCCTCCTAAGCAGAGTTAACCCTTTCAAGCACATTGGTTTCAATGGATTCAGAAAGATGCAACGTTGCCTTGGATTGCACTGTTTTTTGTTAAAGATTGTTTAAGATCTTTCTGTCTGCTTCTCACTTCTGTAGAAAACATGGAGTCCTGTTCCAGTAGAAAACATGGAGTCCTGATCCAATAGGGCTGCTAAGTCCCCCCGGGGGGCGGGGATTCCTCCGCCAAAAAGGCCTCCAATCTGCAGGTCCGGATCTGGCCAACAGAGGAAATCCCACCCCCAAAGTGGCCAGATCAGGCTGACATGCCCAGCGCAATTATGTTGCCTGGAAGTGTCGTAATCACGCTGGGCACATTGCAGGGCGACACTCTAGCAATCACCCTAAAAACTCTATGGTACCATAGAGTTTTTAGGGCGATTGCTAGAGCATTGCCCTGCAACGTGCCCAGCGTGATTACATCACTTCTGGGTGATGTAATTGTGGCATGTGAGCGCTTTGCGTGCATGCAAAACTCCCGGACTGGGATGAGGTCCCCCCCGCTATTGCAGGTAAGAGACTTGGCAATCCTATGTTTCAAAGTGATGGGAAACCTTGGGATGAAGAGATGTGGATAGTTTATGGGAATTGTGTTGTGTCAAAGGTAATCTAATCCATTAATTGCCTAAATAAATTTCACAAATCTATCATCCTTAACTTTGGTGGTCACATGACCATTCTGCACTCAGGGAGACAGAGTTTTAGTTGGAGAGGATTTGCGGCTCAGTGGCAGAACATTTACTTTTCATCCTGAAGGTACAGGTTCAGTCCCAACATCTCCACTTAAAAGGACCAGGTAGTAGGTGATGTGACCTGCTGCCAGTCAGAGTAGGCAATACTGACATGGATAGTCCAGTGGTCATATAACTCAGTAACTTCATGTCTTCAGCAAGCAAATGTCACTAACAAATTTGGATCAACTGGCATGAGGCCTTTAGTTCATAAACATTATTTTCTAGAAAGTAGTAAGGGCTCAGTCCCATAACCTTTACATTATGGGATCATCTGAAGGCTTATATTGAAGTACATCTAATCTTCTTCTCCACAGACAAACAAAAAGGATGGGGTCACCATTGGCATAATAACAAGGAAATGCTACTCAAGATTATGAAAAACCTAGAATGCGTCAGAATCCTAGAGGGCAATGAAGCTGCCCTCCCAGCCCGCAGGGAAGAGGCAGCGCCCAGCCGATTTGGACGCTAGCCTTTTGCGGGCTCCTAAATACGGCTTCTGCTGTCAAAGTTCACTGCAAGTGAGCATGAATTATGAATGAGAATGAATTACCCGTGGAAATATTTGGCAACCTCACACGAAGGAAAAAGAACTGGGCTGAAGAAGTTTGAGTAGCGGGGGGGGGGGGGAGGGATTACCACATCCAGGGCTCTCTCGGAAACAAACGAGGCTGTGTTGAGCCATGTCAAAACATTTAGATTGATTGTATTCTTTAATTTATTACCATACTCAAAATGATAGTAGGACAGTGGTGGGGGAATGGCTGTGGCTGAGTGGTCGAGTACTGGCTTGGGCCACCAAAAAGACAGATAAGCGGGTTGTAGATCAAATGAGGGGCTGCGATGTGTCAGAGGTTAAAACGCTGAGTTGCAGACCGGAAGGGCTGTAGCTCGGCAGTTTGAGGCCCGAGTGCCGTATGATGGAGTGAGCTCCTGTCTCTGGCCCCAGCTCCTGTCAACCTAGCAGTTCGAAAGCAAGAAATTGCAAGTAGATAAGAGTTCAAAAGCAAGTAGATAAGTGTCAGGTAGTCCTGCCATGATGGATGGAGTAGGGTGGGAGGATGGGTTTTGTGTGACATTGTGGCGTGTAGGGCGGGAGGTTGGGATCGTGGGGTGTTGATTTATGCACCTGGAGTGTTAGAATGGAATGCGGAGGCCGAGTCCGGCCGGCTCTATCTCTGGTAGACTTAACACCCTGACCTTGGTGGAGACAGGCTGTGAGCTTCCTATCGCTTTCAAAGCTACAGCTTGGCTGGGAACAATGGGGGCGGTGGGAACTTCATTAGTATAGTAACTTTCAGTTCTCATTCGCATACTAGTCACTCATTGGTGGAAGGGGGGTCCCCATTCACCCCCTTTCTGGTATAACTGCTTGCTTTTTGTAACCACGTTATTCTGAACAATGTATCTGCTTCAGTAACCTTCTATTGCAGCTTTATAATAAAATGCTATTCTTGCTTCAATGAACAAGACCTGGTGTTTGGCTGACTAAGTTAGAGTCTCTGAAAGTTTGTTCAGAATCCTTCAATTTTCGGGACTGGTCGGAAACCCGCGGCTCCAACATGAGTGGCGGTGAAGAAGACACTCTCCCGATCGAAGACGAAAAGAAGGAGGACAAGAAACCTCCTGTGACAACCGTACCCACGGAAGCCCCTGGCACGTACGTGCCGGTGACACAGGGCCAAGAGTACAACTTTGGAGGGCCCTACGGAGATCCGTATGGTGCAGCCTACGGCGGGGTAACCACCCGAGTCAAACAGAGACGAGATTGGGTGAAGCCGCTGGCAGAAACCCATGAAACGTGGTTTGCGACTCCGAGAGCTTCGGTGCGAGTGAGCCACGCCGAGAGGTCGGTCCGCAGACTGATCACGGCCGAGGGGCTGGAAGACACCTGCCGAGACTCCGGAGGCCTGGAAAGCGCCGTGGTGAGACAGAGGTGGAGTGGTGAGCCGAGCCAAGATCGCCTGGTTCGCCTCCTAGATGAATCCCTCGCCTGCATTCCCCAGATGATCGCGGAGGGCATCCGAGAGGAGCGAGAGCGGCAACGGCAGGAGGAACCACCCGACCAACCCCCTCAAGACCAGCGACAGGCGCCGGTTCCGGACCAACAGAATGTGCCAGTTCAACCCCCCGCTCAACCTACGGGGCTGGGTTCGCAGGGACCGCCGGGGCAGCCACCCCCCGACCATGGGGGTTCCTGCCACCGAAACCGGCGGAACTCCTTGATGCGGATTTTGATGGGGACCCCGAGAAGTTTCCTTTCTTCCTGGTGAGGGCCGAAAGATTTATCGAAACTTGGGGCCACCTGTTTCAACGCGAAGACCGAATGGTGGATGTCATAGCCTCGCACCTGAAGGATGCAGCGGCTGACTGGTATGTGGGACTCCACCAGGCTGACGGGCGGGAGCTGAGGGAAATCGATACTTTCATGTGGGCCATGAAGGAACAATTCGAAGATGTGAACGCCAATAAGACGGCCAAAGCGGCCATACGTGCCCTCAAGCAAGGCGCCAAGTCGGTGAGAGACTACACGGCTGAATTTCGCAGGTGTGCAGCCAAAATTCGAGGGTTGCAAGACGGGACCCTAGCAGACCACTACAAATTGGGACTCAACGCGGAGATTCGTCGTTCAGTCACCAAGACCCAAGATCCAGACACATTAACAGGCTGGATACAAGCTGCCATCACCATGGAAAACCGCTTGAGAACCATCAAACTGGATGATGCAGCAGCGATGAATAAAGGGGGCCAGTCGGGCCCTACGCCGGATACACGAGGAAAGAATCCACCACCGAACCCGAAACCCAAGGACGGCACGAGAGAGCTTCGGATGAAGCAAGGTCTCTGCCTGAAATGCGGGGAAGGGGGCCACTTCGCGGCGAGCTGCCCAGGCTCCCCCGCATCGACCGGGGCCGCCAAGGGAATCAAGAAGAAGTTCGACACTTCCACCCCAAAGCCGGTGGCGAAACCAAGAGGGGCGAGGGCCTTGCAAGCCAAGCCGCTCAGTGAGGCATCGGATTCGTCGGATGGCGAGACCATGCAGCCGGGAAACGAGACGGACCTGCTGTAAATAGCGCTGAACAGCAGGTCCCGGACTCCCAAGCGCAAATCCCGGTGAGCAGACCCCCCTCTCTTTTCTTCCTCACGGTGACTTTGATGGACCCGGGTCTACTGACCCATGTGAGGGTGCGAGCTCTCATTGACTCTGGGTGTGGGAGAGACCTCATCAACCCCACACTGGTAACGGGACTGGGGGCGAAGGTAGTTAAATTGACCGATCCCCTGATTTTCACGCAAATGGATGGCTCTACAATGAAAGAGCCTTGCAAATATGAGACTGTTCCCTTGTGTGTGGGGATTGGGCACCACTGGGAGGAGAGGCCCTTCATCGTTACCCCTTCTGCCCGGTTTCCCCTAGTACTCGGAAGCGCGTGGTTCTTCAATCATGACCCCCATGTCCTATGGGGGGAGGGGAAAGTGAATTTCATTGCCAAGAAATGCCAGTCCCACCTATGGAAACCGGAGTGGGGTGTCTTGATGGGGGGGAATCCTTGGTGACGGCGGGGGTAGCGGAGGCAGAATTAGAAATGATCCCATCAGAGTACCGCGATTTGGCTTCCGTCTTTGAGGAAGAGGAAGCCGATGAACTACCCCCCCATAGGAACTCTGACTGTGCTATTGAAATTTTGCCGAATCAAAAATTGCCTAAAGGGAAGTTATATTCCATGAGCCCTTCGGAAAAGGTAGAATTGAGGAAATTTATCGGCAAGAACTTAAGCAGGGGGTTTATAAGACCTGCCTCCTCCCCGTTCGCAGCCCCCGTTCTTTTCCGGAAGAAGAAGGACGGGGGGTTGCGGTTGTGCACTGACTATCGAGGCTTGAATGCGGTCTCCAACACGAACGCTTATCCCATGCCCCTGATCAAGGACTTGTTGGCTGCGGTGGCTGGGGGAAAGTATTCTCGAAGCTAGACCTCAGAGATGCCTACTTCAGGGTGCGAATAAGGGAGGGGATGAATTCAAAACGGCATTTAATACCCCCTGGGTCAATTTGAATACTTAGTCATGCCGTTCGGTCTTCAGGGAGCGCCGGGGGTCTTCATGAACTTAATCAATGAGGTGCTCCACAAGTATTTATTCAAGGGGGTCCTTGTTTACCTTGATGACATACTTCTGTATTCCCCTGACCTAAAATCCCATGTGAAACTGGTGCGAGAAGTTTTACAAACGTTGCACAAGCATAAGCTCTTTGCTAAGCTGTCTAAATGTGAATTTCATAAGTCAGAGATCCCTTTCCTGGGCTACCGCATATCGCAAAAGGGGATTGAGATGGACCCTGACAAAATAAAAGATATGGTGGGGTGGGAGCCACCCAAGACTCGGAGGCAACTCCAAGGGTTCCTCGGGTTCGCAAACTTTTACAGATCATTTCTCTCGAACTTTGCTCAAGTGGCTCTCCCCTTAACTGATCTGCTAAAAACGAAAGGGAAGTCACCGGACTGCACTCGACCCGGAGCCAAGTTAAACTGGTCTCCGGAATGTCAACGTGCGTTTGACCAGTTGAAAGCCCTTTTTACATCAGAGCCTGTGTTGGCTCATCCAAATGAACTTAAGAAATTCATTGTACAAGTAGACGCTTCTGACGTTGCCATGGGAGGGGCGATCCTCCAAGAAGGGGATGATGGTAAACTGCACCCCCTTCCCTATGTTTCCAGAAAGTTTAATGACACTGAACAGAATTGGTCGGTGTGGGAGAAAGAAGCGGGATCGATCCGCTTAGCGTTGGCGACCTGGCGCCATTGGCTTGAGGGGGCGCGGGTTCCCTTCAAGGTGTGGACTGATCATAAAAACCTCGAGCTCCTCCGCTCCTCTCGTTCCTTGAACGCCAAACAGCTGCGTTGGGCTGATTTCTTCTCCAAGTTCAATTTCACTCTACACCACTTCCCTGGGAAATCTAACTCGCTTGCTGACGCACTGTCACGCCTCCCACAGCATGACAGTAAGAGGGAGGAGATTCGTGACTCTGTTTTCACGCCTTCCCAGTTGGGAGGAGCAGTAACCACTCGAAAACAAGCCAAACGTTCCCCTCCGTCCCCGACCCCTCCCTCTAATGACTGGGTAGCGAAATTCTCTACAGCTATGTCTGACGCTGATAGGGAGGAGGTAAGGGGGGAGGAAGGAGTCACTCAAGATGCGCATGGCTGCTGGAAGAAGAATGGTAAACTGTTTGTTCCCAGCTCCCTTCGGGGGGAGGTGATGGGCTGGGCGCACGGCTCGAAACTGGCGGGGCACACGGGGTTTGTAAAATCCCTCCAACTCTTACAGAGACAATTCTGGTGGCCTGAGCTACGAAAGGACATTTCGTTATTCACTTCTGCTTGCCAAACGTGCTTAATGAGCAAGCCCAGACCCGGTAAACCCCCAGGAGCTCTACAACCCCTCCCCACGCCGGCTCGTCCATGGGAAGTGATCTCTATGGAATTTATTACTGACTTGCCCCCCAGCGGGGGGAATACTGTCATATGGGTAATAGTGGATCTGTTTACTAAGCAAGCCCATTTCGTTCCGTTTGCCTCAATCCCCTCAGCCAAGAAACTAGCCTCGGCGTTCTTGCAACACGTCGTGAGACTCCACACTTTACCTGCTAAAGTAATCTCGGATAGGGGGTGCAATTTGTTTCTCATTTCTGGAGTGAACTGATGTCACTGCTTGGGGTGGAGCGGGCGGTTAGCAGTGCGTACCATCCAGAAACTGATGGGCAGACTGAACGTGTGAACCAAACCCTTGAGCAATACTTAAGGTGTTTTACAAACTTTCAGCAGGACAATTGGCACTCCCTTTTGTCTTTGGCTGAGTTCTGTTACAATAACACTCAGCACTCTTCTACTGGTATGTCTCCCTTTAAAGCGGTCCATGGATATGACGCCCCGCCTTTGCCGTTTTTAGATTCTCCCGACCTCCCGGCGGGAGATGCTGGTGACTGGTGCAAACAACTGCAAGCGGCGTGGTCGTCTTTGGCCAGGACTTTGGACGATGCAAAGGAGGCCTATAAATCCCAGGCTGACAAGAAACGTAACCTGTCCTGGGTTCCTAAGTGTGGGGAGTTTGCTTATTTGTCCACGCAGAACTTACGTGGTATTCAACCGAGCCGCAAACTCGGCTGGAAATTTGTTGGACCTTTTGAAATTGTGAGAGTAATTAACAATGTAACTGTGGAACTTGCCTTGCCTAAGTCTCTAAAGTCTGTTCATCCTGTTTTTCATATAAGGCTTCTACGCCGGGCGCCTGAGGAGAACAAATGGAGACCGCGACAGCCCACCCCGCCTCCACTGATGGTGGGGGGGGGGAACCTCACTATGAAGTTTCACAGATACTGGACTCTAAGATTTCTCGCAATCGCTTGTTTTATCTGGTTGAATGGATTGATTTCGGGCCTGAACAGAGGGAATGGGTGCGGGTGGAGAATGTTCTGGCCCCCCGGATGGTCCGGGCTTTTCACAAGCTGTACCCTCACAAGCCAAAGGGGTAGATTTATTTTTGAGAGGGCTGCATGTCAGGTAGTCCTGCCATGATGGATGGAGTAGGGTGGGAGGATGGGCTTTGTGTGACATTGTGGCGTGTAGGGCGGGAGGTTGGGATCGTGGGGTGTTGATTTATGCACCTGGAGTGTTAGAATGGAATGCGGAGGCTGAGTCCGGCCGGCTCTATCTCTGGTAGACTTAACACCCTGACCTTGGTGGAGACAGGCTGTGAGCTTCCTATCGCTTTCAAAGCTACAGCTTGGCTGGGAACAATGGGGGCGGTGGGAACTTCATTAGTATAGTAACTTTCAGTTCTCATTCGCATACTAGTCACTCATTGGTGGAAGGGGGGGGGTCCCCATTCACCCCCTTTCTGGTATAACTGCTTGCTTTTTGTAACCACGTTATTCTGAACAATGTATCTGCTTCAGTAACCTTCTATTGCAGCTTTATAATAAAATGCTATTCTTGCTTCAATGAACAAGACCTGGTGTTTGGCTGACTAAGTTAGAGTCTCTGACAATAAGAGTTCAAAAGCAAGAAATGGCAAAGGTACCACTTTGGTGGGAAGGTAACAGTGTTCCGTGTTCCTTGGCATTTAGTCATGCCGGCCACATGGCCACAGAAACGTCTTTGGACAATGCTGGCTCTTTGGCTTGGAAACGGAGATGAGCACTGCCCCCTAGAGTCGGATTCAACTAGCTTTTGAGCAAGGGAAACATTTAGATCAAATGAAGCCCGAACTCTTCCTAGAAACCACAATGACTAAACTCAGGCTGTCATACTCTGGTCCCATTATGAGAAGACAAGAGTCCCATTATGAGAATACAACTAGATATCCCAATGGCACGTTTGGAAATTCCTGGTGATTTGGGAGCATTGCCTGGAGATGGCAGAGTTTGAGGAGAAGACAGTGCTCAGCAAGGATGGGGTGTCAAAGTTGCCAGTTTCTCCAGGGGAACTGTTGTCTAGAGAACCGTCTGGGAGAATTCCGGCCCCTCCCCTGGATGTTGATGACACTAGTCTGAACTGAGATGGTATGTAAAATTATTATGAAAGATTGTTGGGTTCACAGCTTGTTAGGTGTCCTTGACCTCGGTATAGTCTGGTACCTGATAGAACCACCTTGTCGAAGCTGACGTGGACTGGGTCCCTCTAGGAGATCCTCTGCAAACACGCTATGTGCTGTGTTGAGTCTCAAAGAAGAAAGATGGGATGTCAGTACAATAACAAATATTTTCTTCCTTATCGGTACTCTAGTCCAGTCTCTACATTTAATGTAAACCAATAACACTTCCCTCTTTCCCCATGATAACTACATTTGCAATGCCATCTAGTGGCCCAGAAATCATGTCCTTTTGGTTCTGGACATTTCATTCCTCAGCTCTCTTGGCAAAAACATCTTCCACAGTTATATACATCTGTATATTATAATGCAAGCAAGTGGAAAGAGAGAATACTGGAAAAGGAGAAAGGTTAAAGATTCCACAATTTGTGGTGAACTTAGAAGAGCCCTGCTTGATCAGACCTGTGGTCCATCCTTAAGAGCCCCCTTCTCACCTTCTCACCCATCTGCTCTGGTCATCTTCGGAGGCTCTGCGTTGGGCACCCGTACCTTTCTGAAGTTAGATGGAAGGCAACCTGAGAAAGGGCCTTACTGGTTGTAGCACTGAAACTTTGGAACCTCCTCCCTAGTGAAATTTTCTGTCTCCCTCTGTCATTGTCTTTCATTGGCTTATAGGCCATCCTCCCTTATTGTGTTATGTGTGTTTTTGTGCTTATATGTTTTCACTGATTTATTTTTTATATACTTTATTTTAAATGCTGTTTTAATGTTGAAATGGTTTGAAGAAGAAGAAGAAGAAGAGGAAGAGATTGGATTTATACCCTGCCCTCCACTACCTGAAGGAGTCTCAGAGTGGCTTGCAATCTCCTTTCCCTTCCCCTTCCCACAACAGACAGCCTGTGAGGGAGGTGGGGCTGAGAGAGCTCTGAGAGAACTGCTCTTGAGGCTGAACTTGTGACTGACCCAAGGTCACACCAGCAGCTGCATGTGGAGGAGTGGGGAATTAAACCTGGTTCTCCCAGATTAGAGTCTGTGCTCTGAAGCTCTACATCCTTTTGGGTGGAAAGACAGCATAGAAATGTTTTCAGCAATAAATAAATAAAATCTAGTTCAGCATTCTGGTTCATGCAGTGGCCAACCAGTTGCCCTGGAGAGCCAACAGACAGGGCAGAGGGGCTAAGGCTTCCCTTGATGTTGCTTCCTAACACTGGGTTTTAGAGGTTTACTGCCTCTGGAAATCTCTTCCATGGGCCCTTTTGTAATGATGAGACATTTGCCACAACTCCTATTCATTTGGGTTTTGTATGAAAGGAGATTCGCAGCAGATTGTGCTTCTCTGGTTTCACTACACATCCTTGTTCTGGTTAGTATCTAATAAATGCATTCTAATAAATACCACTGAAACAAAACGGAGGTGTGTGTAAAAAGGCTGGTCTTAAAGCAATATAAATTCCTAGTCCTTCAGGATTAGAAATTACAGTCAGGGTCCCAAACAGATGTGAGGGAGATTAAGACCTCTGCCTGCAAAAAGTGAATTGCATTTGCAGTTGTTTGCAATGTCATTCAGTGTCTTCAGGCGGGGAACAATGGAGTTAACACTTCAACCCCCACTTAGTTTTGAAAATGTCCTCTCCTCACTGTTGTTGGGGGGATGATGATGATGATGAGGAGAGTTGGTTTTTATACCCTGCTGCGGTGGCTCAAGTGGTTAAGACGCTGAACTGCAGGCTGTGGAAGGTCAGTAGTTCAGCAGTTCGAGACCCGGGTGCCGCATGATGGGGTGAGCTCCTGTCTCTAGCTCCAGCTCCTGCCAACCTAGCAGTTCGAAAGCAAGAAATTGCAAGTAGATAAATAGGGACCACTTCAGTGGGAAGGTAACAGCGTTCCGTGCACCTTGGTGTTTAGTCATGCCGGCCACATGACCATGGAAACGTCTTCGGACAGCGCTGGCTCTTCGGCTTTGAAACGGAGATGAGCACCGCAACCCTAGAGTCGGATTCGACTGGCTTTCGAGCAAGGGAACCTTTACCTTTACTTTTCTCTCAAGAAATTGCAAGTAGATAAATAGGTACCACTTCAGTGGGAAGGTAACAGCGTTACATGCGCCTTGGTGTTTAGTCATGCTGGCCACATGACCACAGAAATGTCTTCGGACAGCACTGGCTCTTCGGCTTTGAAATAGAGATGAGCACCACAACCTTAGAGTCAGATTCGACTGGCTTTCGAACAAGGGAACCTTTACCTTTACCTTTTACCTTTCTCTACCCAAGGTGGCTTACAGTCGCCTTCCCTTCCTCTCCCCACAGCAGACACCCTGGGAGGCAGGTGGGGCTGAGAGAGAGCTCTAAGAGAACCGTGACTGACCCAAGGCCACCCAGCAGGCTTCATCTGGAGGAGTGGGGAATCAGACCCAGTTCTCCAGATTAGAGTCTGCTGCTCTTAGCCACTACACCACACTGACTCCTTTAAAAATCTGCTTTACCAAAGTCCCGGTCACATGAGCGAGATAATCGTGGGGGGGGGAGTGAGGCTTTTTGCCCTGGAGTAAAATGGAGCACAGTATCGTGATCAGATGTTGGGATGCAGATGGGTGCCGGATGCGATGGGATACCAGCGCTTCCACGATCCAACGCCCGCCCATGCCACGTGTTTTCCAGAAAATACTGCACTTTCCAAGGTATCTTTTTACTCCGCATCTTCGGTGGGGCGATACGGGTTGCCAACAGGTGCAGAACACTTGCCAGATGTTTTCGTGTGATAGCGCCCGTAAAATTCGCCTGGCACTCATCCCTGTCACGCGGGTAATTCTGTGTGTGACCAGACCCAGAGTAACCTGATACAGAATCTCTCTCCAGTTTAAACCCATTTATTTCAACAGGCTTAGACTGGACTGCCCTGAGCTGGATGGCCTAGGCTAGCCCAATCCTGTCAGATCTCAGAAGCTAAGCAGGGTCAGCCCTGGTTAGTACTTGGATGGGAGACCACCGAGGAAGTCCAGGTTTGCTATGCAGAGGCAGGCAAAGTTTCTGAATGTCTCTTCCTTGAAAACCTCACAGGGTTGCCATATGTCAGCTGTGCCTCGATAGCAAAACATTCTGCATAAATGAGAACGCAAGGGGTTTTTTATTACCAAAATGGAGAGGGTTCTCAATGGCAAGCTGGGTACTTGATGATGGTCCAATACTCATTCATGGGCATTCCATGCATGCACACTAGTGATAGGATGCAGCCTCGTTAACCTGGAGATGCAACTTCTAGAGATGCTGGGGCAGGTGCTGAATCAATGCTGGCAAGGTCGACAGTGCATCACCAAAAAGCATAAATGTGGACTTTGGTCCTTCCCACATTTGCCTGCCACTCCGGGTTTTCTCAGTGTTGAGGTGCTGGCCTCGAGGCAATTTAAGTCCAGGGCAAAACAGTATCCAAAGAACCCGGGGGCAACAGCAGGCTGAAATCGGGCAGACCACTGAAGGGAGGTAATGTAATGCAGAAGGGGGGGGAACCTGGAATAAAAAGAAGGTTGGACACAATTTTTGTGCAGAATGGGGAAAAGAACTGGATTAAAAAGAAGGTTGAATTCGATTTTAGTGCAGAATTGCCTGGAGGACACCCCATGGTGAATTTACGGAGGATGATTTACGAAGGATGGATGCTGGAAAACAGGATCGATTCCTGGCAAAAAGCAATAGCTGGAACACACGCCAATACTTCCAGGAAGATAGATCCGGGAAGTCAGCCCTATTGGTCTGAAGCAGCAGAACAAATTTTGAGTCCAGTGGCACCTTTAAGACCAACAAAGTTTTATTCAAGGTATGAGCTCTCGTGTGCAAGGCACCTTGAGTAAACCTTTGTTGGTCTTAAAGGCGCCACTGGACTGTAAATTTGTTCCACACGCCACTGCTGAATACGATCGTTAGAGTGGACTTTCCAAGTTTACAGCACATATTATTTATATGAAACTTTCCTATAAACATAGGAGAGTTATACAAGTTATACAAACATGTGGAAAAGAGCTTTGTTATTTCAGCAAAAATAGAGTTCGTGCAAATGTTTTGCTCAGAAGCGTGATCCCAGATTCAGATTTAGGTATACGTGACCGTACGCTCTTCCAGTTCCCGGTGGATCCAGTTGTTTATCTCTTGATATTTAATGAAAACTGATCTTTTAAAATGTCTGGAAGACCAAACTAGAAAGGCATTTAGTAGCATTTATGTATATATTTACAGGTGCATCATTATCTGGGCAAGAATTTCCAGAAGGCCTCCTGCCCCACCCAATGACTCAGAGCACCTGACCGACTGAGCATTTGACCTCATAGCCGCTCCGCCAGGAGGTCAGTGTTAGCACCCCCATTTTGGAGAGCACATGGGTAAAACAGAGTTGTCAACCTCCAGCTGGGGCCTGGAGATCTCCCCAAGTTCCAACTGATCTTCTATCAATTCCAACTGTCTAGATGGCCATCTGACAGCAATGCTGATTCTGCAAATTTAGGAAGATCGTGGTTGTGGTCACACATGCTAAATAATCCACTTTTAATTCACTTCCAGTGTGCTTTCCAACTGGATTTTTACTGTGTGAACTGGCAAAATCCAGTTGGAAAGTGCATTGAAAGTGGACTGAAAATGGATTATTTAGCGTGTGCGACCACAGCCTGTGAGAGGCTGCATCAGTTCTTGTGGCCCACACATGTCCAGGGAAATACTGATCACCATTTTGGGATCAGGAAGCAATTTTTCTCCTAGCCAGTTTGGCCCGGGATCCTGGAGGTTTTTTGCCATCTTCTGGGCATACAGCAGGGGTCACTGGGAGTGTGTGTGTGTGGGAGGACTAGATGACCCTGGAGGTCCCTTCCAACTCTATGATTCTATGATTCAGACTATATTTTCAGAAGGTAGCCATGTTGTTCTGTAGTAAAAACACCTAGATCCGAATCCAGTGGCACCTTAGAGACCAGGAAGAATTTCAGGGTATACCCTTTCGAGAATCAAAGCTCCCTTCATCAGACATGAGTAGGAACGGAGATATCTGAGTCCTTTTATTCCAGTCAGAAGGTGGGAGGGGAGTTGTGAAGAGTCCTTGTAAAGGATGCAAAGGTACAATGCATATTGGCTGCTTTGGAGGGTGGGCTCTATGCCAGTATACCCCATCTAAGTCCCTCCCCTTCCCAAACTCTGCCATCCCCAGCCTCCATCCCTAACTTTCCAGAAGTTTCCCAACCTGGAGTTGCCAGCCCTAGAGAGCCATTGTGGCACTGTGGTGTACCACATGTTTTCAGGTCCTAAGCTCAGTCCCGAACATCTCCAGTTAAGTGAGGCACCAAGTATCAGGAACAACCCTTGGTTACCCAGGACCCTGGAGAACGACTGCCAGTTAGAATAGGTAGAACTGGACTTGGTAGGGGCTGCCTTCATATGGGAGCCACATACACTGGAATTGTTTGTTGGTTCCGGAACTGCATTATGCAGATCATCAGTCCTCAAGTAGTCACGGAGCACTATGGGTGATCGGCATTTTGTGCGAATAGGGCAATGTGAACATTTCCAAACTTTGGTACACACCAGCAAATGCATACCTTCAGCTATACTGGGTTTCAGATTGCGGTACGCACGAATGCATACCTGCAACAAACCTGAGTTTCCAAGAGTGTGTACCAAAGGTAGAAAATACATGCATTGGCCCAATCATACAAAATGGGAACTGTTGAATCCTTTTTGGAACTTAAGTCCTGAGTCCATAATAAGAGCATAATTCTTTTTGTGGATCTCAAAAATGCCTGCAGTTTTGATCGATTATGATTTTTTTTTCTTTAAAAAAAGTTGAATCCTTTCCTTATGTAAGCATCATGGCAACTGGTTATTTCCTCAGGGCTGCAAGTTCTAATTATTTAATAGGTTGATCGATCAACTGGCTTTAGCACATTAGCTGTTGGTGGCCAGTTACAACCAGTGACAGCTAATTTTAATTGGTGTGAACTGATTAATTTTAATCGATGTGAACCACCTAAATGCATTGACTTAATAGACTTAGAAAGGTGTAACTGTGTTTAGGATGGCACAAGGACAGTCCTAATTTTTTAACACAACGGTGTCAAGGGCAGTTGCTCCTTGCAATGGATTTTCACTGTAATCACTCTTGTGAATTATTTGATGCCGCACGGATAAATGGTTGCTGTTGTTCTGAATGCTAACTTGTTTGGTAAGATAGTTTACAAGCATTCTTTACAACATAGAATCCTAGAATCACAGAATTGGAAGGGGCCACACAGACCATGTAGTCCAACCTCCCTGCTCAATGCAGGATCAGCCTAGAGCATCCCTGACAAGGGTTTGTGTCCAGCCATTGCTTAAGGACTTGAGATGCTGCTGGTCCTGCTGCAAGCTATTGAAGCTGACATGTTGGAAATTGGCATCCGATTTTGTATTGAATTGTTCACAGATTGTTCCCAATGCATGTCAGTATGAGTATGAAAACCACAGCAGCTTAAAGGGAATGCCCTGATGAAAGATGAACTTTGAAACGTTATCAAACATCTGGACATGTCGTCGAATTATTTAGTAGTCCTCCGTTGTTTATACATTGTAGCACATATCAGTTCTCCATTGTTTACATTTTGTACTTTTTCATTGTAGCTGCTTTGTATACACCATTCTCTATTACATGTTCTTCAGCTTTTTGGCAAGTTGTAATTGTTGGGTCTGTTAACTATACTTGTTTTTGTCTTCTATTATTGCTGCTTAAAGACTGCCAGGGAGGGGGAGCTCACCACTTCCTGAGGCAGCTGATCCCACTGTTGCACAACTCTGACTGTCAAAAAGTTTCTCCTAAGATCCAGCCAGTACCTTTCCACCCTTAATTTAAACCCATGTTTGCAAGTCCTATTACCCTCTGCTGCCAACAGGAACAGCTCCCTGCCCTCCTCGAAAGAGAGCGATCCTTCCCAGTTTCTGACTAGAATTAAAGGACTCAGAGATCTCCATTTCGACTTGTTTTCTGACAAAAGGACCATTGCCCTTTGACTCTCGAAAGCTCACACCCTGGAACTCTGGTTGGTCTCTGAGCTGCTACCAGACTTGAATCTAAATGTAAGGCATCAGTTATCAGTTGAGTCCATGTTGGATCATTCCAAAGGTCAGTCTGATATTTTGCAGATCTGTTGAGAAGGTCAGCTCGTGCTGACTACAGACTTCCATTAAAGAAACAGGGATTGTCTCTCTTTCAACCATGTTTCACGCCCGGCTTCCATTTTGTGTCTATTTTAGGCTTCTTGATTTCATAAGGAGGTATTTGCCTTCCCCAGCCTCTCCTCTGCCTCAGCTAGCATCTTCCTTAAGGTGTTGACAGCTCGTGGGAGAATTCACACTGAACAGGAACTTCTAGGAATTCCTTTGTTTACAGAAGGGAGTTATTAATTGTGTTAAGTAAAAGCAGGATGGCTGATCCCCGACAGGTACAATGTAAGCATCACCTGACACTCTATCATTAACCATGATCTTCAGGCTTCGGGTTGATACTAGCTGATGTTCTGGCCGAAGGCTTTTTCTCAGAATGGGCCAAGAAGGCTTTTTCTCAAAATGCAAGGTTTTTCTCAGAACGCAGCACAAAGGCGCTGAGTTTGACTTACACTTAAGAGCTTGGCTCCCCCCCCACCGAGCTGTCAAACATTCAAATTCACTTTTATATATTACCTTGGGAAGAGACAAACATTCGTCTCCCAGGATGATATACAACTGCAGAGTTAGGCAACTTGTTTGGAACTGCCATGCATAGGAAAGCGACGTCTAATAAGCAAAGCTTGTGGAGCTGTGAGCCTCAGTTCTGCAGAAGGCCTGCTGCTGCTGGAAGCCTTTACGTTCAACTTGCACAAAACAGCATCCAATGTCAGCGTCAATGTCCTCCCTGGCCACTGTGGAAGGTTGCCAGCTCTGAGTTGGAAAATACCTGGCGATTTGGGGGTGGAGTCTGGAGATAGGCTTGCCAACCTCCAGGTGGCGTAGGGTTGCCAGCCTCCAGGTGGGGCCTGGAGATCTCCCGCATTTACAACTGATCACCAGCTGACGGACATCAGCTCCCCTGGAGAAAATGGCTGCTTTGAAGGGTGGACTCTATGGCATTGTACCATGCTGAGGTCCCTTCCCCTCCCCAAACCTCGCCCTCTCCTGGATCCACCCCCAAAGTCTCCAGGTATTTTCCAACTCAGAGCTGACAGTGGCAACCTGACAGTTGGCGGCTGGAGACCTCCCACTATTACAACTGGCTTCCAGGTGGCAGAGATCAGTTTATCTGGAGAAAGTCGCCACTTTGGGAGGTGGACTCTGTGCCATCATGCCCCACTGAAGTCCCTCCCCTCCCCAAATCAGGCTCCCCTCCCAAAATCTCCAGGTATTCCCCAGTCTGGAGCCAGCAACCCTATCTGGGGAGCAATGCTCCCTCTAACCTGTGGAGTCCTGTGAGCAAAAATTCTACTTGGTGAGCTGCTGGCATTAAAGTTGTGAGGGAGCAATTTGGCTACTGTATAAATCAGTTTGCTCTGGAGCCCTCCTTCCTGAGCTGAGACAAAAAGGTGTGAGCTGGAGGCTAAAAAACTGTGAGCTAGCTCACGCTAACTCATCTTAGGGGGAACACTGCTGGGGAGGACAGTGAGGTACAATGTCACAGAGTCCACCCTCCAAAGCATCTGTTTTCTCCAGGGGAACTGATCTCAGTAGCCTGGAGATGAGTTGTAATGTTGGGGAATCCCCCAGGTGTCCACCTGAAGGCTGGCATTCCTCATATCAATACATAGACCAGTTCCGGAGCCAAGCGGACAACACCTGCATAAGATTACCAGCTCAGTAGACCGTTTCCTTGCAAATGCACCAAAGGCAAGAGAAGATAAGCCCAGGCCATCATCACCTGAGGCAACCACCGATGGGCCTGGGGGAAATCAGCGGAGGCATCCCACCTTGGCGGCTTGACCACAGGACAGCTGGGGCCCAGATTCACCAATGTAAGGAAGGCCAGGAGAAGGAGGTGGCTGGGACCCAGGGAGATCGCTCAGGCAGCAGGGAGGAGAGAGGCTTCCCTTCCCTTTTATAGTCTCCCAGATGGAGCAAGTAGAAGGAGACAACAGACAGGCCAGATGGAGGTGGGGCCAGGGGATCCTATAGGAGCAGCGTTCAAGATTTTCATTTGGAACCATCTGGTAGAACAAAGGGAAATTAATTTTATCCCTCAACGCTGGATCAAAGACTCAAATGAGCCATAAGGTAGCCAGTAAAAGAAGGAACCCTTATTTCAAACACTGAGGAATGCATCGCTCAGCTTGAAAACAGAAGAGTTAATGTTTGATTCGACAAATTTAATCTTCCAACAGGTATCACAACCCAGATCTTTAACCGTTGGTTTATACATATGGATGATTTTAAAAAACTGATTTGTATTACCTTTTAAACTATTTTAAACTGCTTGCTGCCTTGTGTGCCCTAATTGGATACAGAGATGGCTAAGTAATTATAACTATCGTATGGCAGTGTGTGTAGTATAGCATCTCTTATTCCAGAAGGAAGGAAGGAAGGAAGGCAGGAAGGCAGGCAGGCCCTGGCAATGGGTTATAGAGTGCACCAGGACCTTTTTGGGGAAGGGGAAAGAGGTGCCCGAACCCTCAAGAGGGAAATGAAGTTTTCAATCTGTGTACTGCAAACTCATGAACTTTTAAAATTTTTAAAAAGAATTTTATCGAAGAGGTTCTGGAACTCGGTTCTGGCGCATTCCCCCAGGGGAGGAAAAAAGCCCTGGGTTGCACAAAACATTTACGGAAATCTCAGCAAAGCTAAGACTCTCCTCAGATAGCGCTTAGACAGGCTGGAATGGGAGTTCTGATTTAACAGTAGTCTAGGAGGATAAATGTCTTCGTTTGAGTATTTTTGCCCCCAAGGTGTTACTTAAATTCCAGTTCTGCAGCCACTCGCCGTGTTCTGTGTGTTCAATCCAGGCAAGTGCAAGCAGAGCAGAACTCACAAAAAGGATCTTCGCCGTAGTCTCTTTTGTTCTTTCTTTTTTCATTTTTAGCCCCCCGCAGGGGATTTTTTATTGCTTTTTCTATAAACCACAAAGAATAAAGGGTAGGGTAACTACATACTACAGGAGAAAGTAAAGAAAACCACTAAAAACCCAAGAGATGGTGATCATACATAATGCTTGTAAAATTAGCTCATAATTAATTACTATTAAAAGTTGCTACGTCGAGTATTCAATTGTTACTGTTTACACTAAAATCACCAACAAATATAACTATATAAAGAGCCTTAAAGAAAACTGGTTTAAATTAATTTTAAACAGGATCTAGAGAGAATCACAACTCATTTTTTTTTGCTTTTTTACTCCTCAGTCTATCTCTTATTTGGGGGGCAGCTGCCCCCTGTTCTGAATCTGAGTCCTCATTGGAAGATGCCAGTACTCCTTCTTCTTCACTTCCCTTGTTGCTGTCGTTTCCTTCTTTATCCTCTTTGTCTGCTGGAACGGCACGAGGAGAGAGAAATTCACGTGCCTTTGTAACAGAGTCAATTCTTTCTTGTCATTAAATTTAAAAATTAGGACTTCTGGGGTAATCCATTCGTAGGAGACGTTGTTCTTCTGTAAAATAATGCAAATGTCCTTCAAAACTCTTATTTCTTTGTCTTTGATTTTCAGAGTAGTTCCACTTTTTGCTCTCAGTACTTGGTCTCTTACATGTCTTCTGGAGAATCTCACCACAACCTTGCCGGGCAGATTATTTTTCCTTATATAGTCAGAATATGACCTATAGATTGCATCTATTTCATTTTGGAGAAGATCTGCTTTTAAATCTGTCACCGGCCCCAATGCATCACACATAATGCTCCTCAGGTCTTCTCCTTTTGCCTCAGGAATACCCTGAAATCTTAAGCTTGCCTTTTCCATTTGCAGCTGTAAGAGTTGGGCCTCGTTAACTGCTCTCTTTCCCCCCCCATCTCCTGCATGTGTTTCTTAAGCTTCTGTGTATCGGCATCTACTACTTTGAATTCTTGCTCAATTTTATCAATGTTTTTTTGGTAAAACTCTCTTAAAAAAGAGAGAATTTTATTCTTTTTATCAGAAAAGGAAAGGGTAGACAGATGGAGAAAGAAAAAAAGATGGAGTGAATTTTTTTCTGTTAGTGAGGGTTAGTTTAGGTTAATAACCAATACCATTTTGGCATCCATCATGGTTAGAAGGTCTTCTTTTTAACTATTGCAAAGTCCATAGTCTCTCTATTAATACAGTTAGTAAAGTCCATTGGGGTTAGTAATTAAACAGCTCCTTCCAGATGTTACACGAACAGTCCTCAAAGTATCTTCTTTTTAAATCTCTTCCAATTATGGATTGAGTCCATTTTAACTTTGAAGTCTTCCGTTCCATCATCACCTTCCCCTGAGCTGCTGTCTTCTTCACTTGTCCCAGTTTTGAGTGCTGCATCTTCCTCCCTGCTGGCGTGTCTCCTCAGAGGTCTCTGTATTTTAAAGATGAAATCAATCTTCTTTCTCTTCTCTTTTTCTTGAACTTCTGGCCTTCAAGTTTCCAGGGCTCCATAAACTCTGCAGATGAAATTAGATCTCCAGTATATTGCCTGCTATGCTCGGCGTCCCCTTCTACTGGCAGAGTATTTTCTTTTATAAAAGCGGAATAGGCTTTAGAAGCCTTATCCACCTCTTCTTTTAACTTTTTCGCTTCACTGCCTGTTAGGGGTGCCAAGACATTTGTCAAGGTAAATCCGAGATCTTCTTTCTCTTCTTCTTTAACGCCCTGGATACCTAGTATCAGATTCGATTTCTGTTCAATCTCCATCATCTTTCTAGTTGTTTCCGATATCTGTTTCTGTCGACTGATGAGAACACTTTCCACTTTAAACAAAGTTTCGTTGATTTTCTGCAATTGTTCCAGCAGGGGGCACAGTATCTCCTTTTCCTGTTGATTGACAGCAAGCTCCTGGGGGGGCTGCCTGGACCGGAAGTCCCTCCTCTCTTCTCTTCCGGTGTCTGCAGGACTTTTTCCATTATCGACATTTTGTTTTTTTGTTTACTTTTAAAAAGTTCGTGCCGCATCCCCCAGGAAGCTAAAAGGATCGTAAACTTCCATGCAACCCCAACGGTACCTTCACCAACTCTTTATTTTTCTCTCTGCCCCCCTCCACGCTCCTTTTGTAGATCTTGCTTCTCAAAAGGGGTGGGGACTCCTCCCTCCTCCCAACGCTTATACGCATGCATGGGGGCTCCGATTTACGCTTCAAATGAGATCTTCAACTCACGATTCGATGCAATTCTTCTTTTTATTTTAACTCATGCCGCTTTCTTCACTCCTGGTGGAATTCGGGGGCGCTGCTAAGTCCCATTACGGGCACGACGCAGCGGGGCCGATTGGGGCAGGGAGAAAGCCTCAATTTCCCGGCTGTCTGCCGGCAAAGAGGCTACTCCCCAAGCGCCCCCGGTTCGGAGCCTTTGCCTAAGGCTCACTAGGGTCTTGCATACATGCAAAGACCCCCCCAAACTGCGCGTGGGCTAACCACCTCCGGGAGCGTCCCGAAAGGTGGCCGCCATTCGCAACACCGAAACCGAAACCAATTTTATCAATGTTTTTAGTAGTTTCAGTTAACTGGCTTTGCTGAACATTGAATTTCATGTGCAATGATGTCATTTGCTCCAGCAGAGGGTGCAAAGCCTCAGTCAGTATATTTTGGAAGTCTCTAGTAGTGTCCTGTCTGGCAACAGAACTTGCTGGGCTGGCCTTTCCAGGAGGAAACTTCAGTTTCGGTTGCCTTTCTTTCTCCTCCCTCTTTGGAGGTGCCATTTTTTGAGGAATTGTTTACTTTTTGTCAAAAGTTGTAAAAGTCTCAAGACCCTTTAACAACACCAGGTAAGTTCTCAAAAGTTCTTTAATATAATTTACATCTGCTTGTCTTCTGCCCCCCTCCTTGCAAATTGCCTATCAGTTCAGCTTTTCTTTCCTGACGAGCGGGAGTTCCCCCCCCTCGAGTTGCTGGGGGGAGCTTTTTGTGCCATTTCTGGTGTCTTCGCTTAACATTCACTCATGTTTGCATGTAGGCTCACTTAGATTTCATTTTCATAACCCGGCCACCAAGCGCTTGTCTCAGTGTGCATCCCTGCATCCATCGCTGGAAATCAGCAGTGGGACTGTTGGGTTAGGGAGAAGCCCCCCTTCGCTGGCTGTTTGCAAGAGGAAGGGCTCTCCTAGTGCCCCCTGGCTAGGAACCCAACACAAGGGCTTCGGGGAGGGCGCGTACGATCGCACCCCCTCCCATCTGCCGATTAATGGCCCGACCCTCCTGGAGCTCCGGAGGATCATGACTGCCATTAAGGGAGCCAAAACCGGAAGTCGTTCTAGTCTCTTTTGTTCTGACATCTCCTACAACATCTCCAAAGCCACTCCTGAAGATTAGTGGGAATCTCAGGAGGGGCATTGGGTGCAGTACATAGGACAGCAAGGGGAAGGAATAAATCAATGGAAACTGCCTCTGTTTATACCAGTATCTGTGTCAAATACTGGGTTCCATGGATGAACAGACCCTAAGTATAGTGATCAGCTCTCTTTATTAGTGATTTCAGTAATGTGAAGAAAGGCTAGAAATGCCTGGCAGAAGCCTGGTTTTAAGCATGCAAGACACCACACCCCAAACATGCCCCACTCCCAACGATAGGCCATTTACATTACACTGTTTCTCTATTGGTCCATTCTAGGATCCTTGTTTTTCTATTGGTCCATTATAGGATCTAGCCAGCTATTGTTTGTGGATGCAAGCTCAACCCGACCCCAGGGCTAGTTGAGCCTGACTCATCCTTAGTACACAACAATCTGTGTGATTTCTTCCAATTCCTCCTTCTTGGTGCAGCCCCCCCTCCAGTGGATTTAGAGATGCCAGCTCTGGCTTGGGAAATTTCTGGATATTTGGGGGGTGGAATATGAGGAGGGCAGGGTTTGGAGAGGGGAAAGACCTCAGCAGGGTTTAGTGCCATACAGCCTACCTTCCAAAGCAGCCATTTTCTCCAGGGAAATGATCCATATCACCTGAGGAAACAGTTGCAATCCCAGGAGAACTCCAGCCACTACCTGGAGGTTAATACTAGACCTGAAAGTCACAGCTCAAAACATCCGAGCTAAAGGACAACAGAAAGCTGTAATCAAGTGCTATACACAAAAACTTGGAAACAGTATAGCAATATATTCTTACAACAAGATAACTAGAACGTTGATAAACATATTAACAGTAGAGCGTCTCTATCCAGATTGCCCATTGAGAATACACTATGTATTAATAGGATAAGTAAGGAAATTGTCTGTGAGAGAAGAACATTGTAAATTCATTTAACGATGCATAAGTAACAAGAGGCACAATATTACCAATACGGTCCCGTTCGGATGAAGTCCTTATGAAACGAATAGACATTTTGGAGAACTTCGTCAACAACAGCAACTAATATGATTGTATATGGACCCCTGTTTTGCACTTTATACACATTCTAGTTATCTTGTTTCAAGAATATATTGTTATACCGTTTCCAAGTTTTTGTGTATAGTACTTGATTACACAGGAGCTGCGGTGGCTCAAGTGGTTAAGACGCTGAACTGCAGGCTGTGGAAGGTCAGTAGTTCAGCAGTTCGAGACCTGGGTGCCGCATGACAGGGTGAGCTCCTGTCTCTAGTTCCAGCTCCTGCCAACCTAGCAGTTCGAAAGCAAGAAATTGCAAGTAGATAAATAGGTACCACTTCGGTGGGAAGGTAACAGCGTTCCGTGCACCTTGGTGTTTAGTCATGCCGGCCACATGACCACGGAAACGTCTTCGGACAGCGCTGGCTCTTCGGCTTTGAAACGGAGATGAGCACCGCAACCCTAGAGTCGGATTCGACTGGCTTTCGAGCAAGGGAACCTTTACCGTTACCTTTTACTTGATTACAGCTTTCTGTTGTCCTTTAGCTTTGACTACCTGGAGGTTGGCAACCCGACATCATTCCCAAAGGTCCTCTGACTCTCAAGAGCAGCTTTTCAGGTGGTCACATAGACTGCTGGAAGAAGAAAGTGGTAACGATTTTTCAGTGTACTCTGCTATGCTCCCAGGTTTCTGAATCCATTCCCAACATAATAATTCTCAGAAAAACTGTGCAACCAGTTCCAATTTCAACTGGGTGTGTTCCAGTTTAGGCTTTCTTTGGGTGCATAATTGACTGCATACTTCCAAATTTTCCTTTTGGCTTGGAAAAGTTCCAGCCTGGTAGCCCCATAAAATGTTTTTAAAAACAAAAACAAATACTGCTAGGTGCATTAGAGCTGAGTTTCTAAGATTTTCAAAAGGGGCACAATGTGTCTGTCTTTCCTTGTTCATCATAATTTTTATATGCCTGATCATTCCATTTTATAAACAGGGCTCTTTTTGTAGCAGGAACTTCTTTGCTATTAGGCGACACCCCCCCCAATGTAGCCAATCCTCCCAGAGCTTGCAGAGCTCTTCTTACAGGGGCTACTGTAAGCTCTTGGAGGATTGGCTACATTAGGGGTGTGTCGCCTAATATGCAAAGGAGTTCCTGCTACAAAAAGAGCCCTGACTCTGCATGGTCTCTAGAGTATATTGTTGCATCTGCCTATACACAGCCAATAATCTTATATAGCGGGATTTGATCTCTCTCTTTCTCTCTTTCTGAATTTAGTGACTAAAGCTTTCATTTCAGTTTTTTCATAATTTATGGTCCAAAGAATTTCAAAGTAAAAAAAAAATCCCCCATCCAGCTAACCTGATACACTTTGGACCCCCCCTCCATTAAAAACACTAGGAACAATAGTGGAATCATGTATTTAAATACATCTGTGCTAATTTCCCATCTCTTTGATATAAAGTACAAAAATGTAACATCACTTAACAATGAACAGCTTTACATTAAGTTCTTGGTATTTATTTATTCAAATATTTATCTCCTACTTTACTCCCTGAAGGAACTCAAAGCAGTGTACATTAGAAGAAATGGCCTATAATTAAACCAGCAGTTAAGCAAAAAGATGTAATTGTTGGACTCACTGGTTGTCAGATGGTTCGTTGGTGCACACACATACCCCATGAGGGAATATAGTTGCCAGAATTAGATATGCACAACCATACGTTTTCATGTGTGAGCATGGAAACCAGGTGACAAGATCCATGATCCTAATGATGGCACCGTTTGGCCACACATTATAACATGTTCAAGAATCATTCTACATCCCTTTTTGCTTTTTTGTTCCGACACTTGGTGTATCCATGTATCTATGTACTAGTGACCACTGAAGAAGGCCTGTTGGGCCAAAACACATCTGATCAAGTATATTGTATTTGTGGTCTTTTTTGTATGCCATCAACCTGTGGATATTGATTCATATCTATTAATGTACATCGAGGATTACTGAGTCCAATGGTTTCTATCTAGAGGCTAAATTCAAAGCCTATGTTTTTAATTTCATCTTTTAACAGTGTTCCTTCTCAGTCGTCGTGGTACCTGGCTCTGAAGGAGGAGAAGGAAGAGGAGGAAGAGATTGGATTTATACTACCCAAAGGCGTCTTAGAGTGTCTTACAATCCCTTTCTCTTCCCCTCCCCACAACAGACACCCTGTGGGGTAGGTGGGGCTGAGAGAGCTCTTTCAAGAACTGCCCTTGAGAGAACAGCTCTGAAAGAAATTATGACTGACCCAAGGTCACCCATCAGCAGCTGCATGTGGAGGAGTGGGGAATCAAACCCAGTCCCCCCAGATTAGAGTCTGTGTTCTTAACCATTACACAAGTTGTGAGCTGAGGACTTCTTGCCTCTGGCCACCATGCCCAAAGAAGGGAAAAAACAGTCCTCAGCAAAGATGTTCAACATCTGACAAAACAGTCCTCCTCCCTCTCTGCTGAAGCAGGGAAGGAGGTAGGGGGCGGTGGAACATGCCGTCAAGCCACAGCTGATTTATGGTGGCCCCATAGGGCTTTCAAGGCAAGAGATGTTCATAGGTGGTTTGCCATTGCCTGCCTCTGCATCACCGCCTTGGTATTTCTTACTGGTCTCCCATCCAAACACTACCCAGAGCAGATCCTGCTTAGCTTCTGAAACCTGAAGAGATTGGACTAGCCTGGGATAGCCAGGTCAGGGCGAAGAGGTATGTACATGAACATGAATACACAGGATATGATTATTTGAAGGAATATATGACGATATATATGACGATATGAGGAGCTGCGGTGGCTCAAGTGGTTAAGACACTGAACTGCAGGCTGTGGAAGGCCAGTAGTTCAGCAGTTCGAGGCCCGAGAGTGCCGCATGACGGAGTGAGCTCCCGTCTCTAGTTCCAGCTCCTGCCAACCTAGCAGTTCGAAAGCAAGAAATTGCAAGTAGATAAATAGGTACCGCTTCGGTGGGAAGGTAACAGCGTTCCGTGTGCCTTGGTGTTTAGTCATGCCGACCACATGACCACGGAAACGTCTTCGGACAGCGCTGGCTCTTCGGCTTTGAAATGGAGATGAGCACCGCAACCCTAGAGTCGGATTCGACTGGGAACCTTTACCTACCTATGACGATAAAAATATAAATAAATAGCATTACTGAATGTGTGTGTGTAAAGTGCCATCAAGTTGCAGCTGCTTTATGGTGACTCTGTGCATTTCTCACATTCTGTAGCGGAAAACCCAAATTTGTCATTGAGTCTCCTGGCTTCCCTTGTTCCCTCCCCATACCTGCGAGAGATTTGCTATCCATTTTCAGCCCCCCTTTTAACTTTTTTGAGGGTTTTTTTCCTGTTAAACCCCCCCCTCGGTCTTTTGAGATCACTTTTACCCTGATCTTTTCCCGGAAGCTGATTTTGAGTCGCCTTTTCCCTCCTGCATAACATTTCTGCCAATTTCTTTTGTCCCACCTATCCCCACCCACCACCAGCCCACTGTCAATGTTTGGAGTGTCATAATGGATTCTTGCCCCTTCCTCCACCTTTCCTTGCTATACTGTAGTACATGCATCATTTTCCTGCAAGACATAGAATCATAGAGTTGGAAGGGATCTCCAGGGTCATCTAGGCCAACCCCCTGCACAATGCAGGAAATTCCCAAATACTCCCCCCCTGCACACACACACCAGTGACCCCTGCTCCATGCCCAGAAGATGACAAAAAACCTCCATGTTCACTGGCCAAACTAGCCTGGAAAAAAATTGCCACCTGACCCCAAAGTGGCAATCGGCATTTCCCTGGGCGTGTAAGAAAGGGCCACAAGAACTGAGCACTGAGGCAATCCTTCCTGCCCTTCTCATGACCTGGTTAAGTTCACAGAATCAGCATTGCTGTCAGATGGCCATCTAGCCTCTGTTTGAAAACCTTCCAAAAAGGAGAGCCCACAACCTCCTGGGGAAGCCTGTTCCACTGAGGAACCACTCTAACTCTCAGGAAGTTCTTCCTAATGTTTAGCTGAAAACTCTTCTGATTTAATTTCAACCCGTTGGTTCTGGTCCGACCTTCTGAGGCAACAGAAAACAATTCCACATCATCCTCTATATGACAGCCCTTCAAGTACTTGAAGATCGTTATCGTACCACCTCTCAGTCGTCTCCTCTCCAGGCTAAACATACCCAGCTACTTCAACCTTTTCTAATAGGACTTGGTCTCCAGACCCCTCACCATCTTTGTTGCCCTTCTCTGGACACGTTCCAGCTTGTCTATATCCTTCTTAAATTGTGGTACCCAAAACTGAACACAATTTTCTAGGTGAGGTCTCACCAGAGCAGAATAAAGTGATACCATCACTTTGCATCATCTGGACACTATACTTCTGTTGATACAGCCCCAAATTGCATTTGCCTTTTTAGCTATCACATCACACTGCTGACTCATGTTCAGTGTATGGTCCACTAAGACCCCTAGATCCTTTTTGCACATACTACTGCCAAGACAAGTCTCCCTCATCCTATAATTATGCATTTGATTTTTCCTACCTAAATGCAGAAACTCATTTTATTTGTTTTAGCCCAGTTTTCCAGCCTTTCAAGATCATCCTGTATCCTGACTCTGTCTTCTACCATATTTGCTACCCCTCCCAATTTAGTGTCATCTGCAAATTTAAGAAGCATTTCCTCCATTCCTTCATCCAAATCATTGATACAGATGTTGAACAAAACAGGTCCCAGGATAGATCCTTGAGGGACTCCACTTTTCACTCCTCTCAAAGAAGATGAGGAACCATTCACAAGCACTCTTTGGGTGCGATCTGTCAGTCAGTTACAGATCCACCTAACAGTCATAGGATCCAAACCACATTTTACCAACTTGTCAACAACAATATAAAGTGGAACCTTATCAAAAGCCTTACTAAAATCAAGATAAACTATGCCTACAGCATTCCACTGATCCAGCAAGGTAGTAACTTTCTCAAAAAAAGAGAGATAAGGTTAGTCTGACATGAATTGTTCTTGAGAAACCCATGCTGGCTCTTAGTAATCACAGCCATCCTTTCTAAATGCCCAAGGACTGTCTATTTGATGATTTGTTCTAAAACTTTTCCAGGTATAGACATCAAGCTATAAGTTTGGTAGTTTCCTGGATCCTTCTTTTTCCCCTTCTTGAAGATGAGGACAACATTTGCCTGCCTCCAGTCTTCTGGAACCTCACCTGTTCTCCAAGAATTCTCAGAGTCAGGCTTGCCAAAATGATCTGCCCTGCAAGATGAATGCTTGAAGCAAGAAAGTGCGGGAAGGGAAGGGTTTAGCTCCCTCACCCATCTGTTGTGCAGTGTGTTAAAAATAGACCTTCTCCTGCCTTCATGCTTTGAACAGGAAGACTCATGATCAAGCCCACAGAAAGCCTCCAGTCCTGACTGGTGGGACCATTCAGAATTCCTGAGTACCCTGCACTCTCTTGCTAACACCTTCCAATCTCGAGTAAGGTCAGATTTTCTCTTGCAAGATCAGGCCTTATGTCTGCAAGCTGAAGCTCTGCAAGAGGCCAACATGGAGCACCAATGTCAGCTTCCCAGATGTGCAAGGCAATAACTGAAGTCTACTTAATATATTACATTCTACCTAAGGGAAGAGATAAGAGAACTTTGCTGGCAAGGTTTGAAAGGAATGTGTTTGGGAAATGCCAACAAATTTACATCATTCTGAGAAACAGGCGAAGGTAACTGTACCTGATGGTGCCTGAACAAGCCCCTTGGCAGTGCGGACATATAAGTACATAAACATGCATCAAAACGATCGTTGAGCTTTACTGCGATTTCTTTCAACACCTGCAAAAACTGACCAAGGATTTATGAAAAGCATGAACAGATGGATCCTATTCTTGAGTTTTACTCTCTGCCTTCAGGCAGTCAGGCGGTCAAGAGCCAGTTTGGTATAGTGGTTAAGAGTGAGGACTCTAATCTGGGAGAACCGGGTTTGATTCCCCACTCCTCCACATGCAGCTGCTGGCATGACCTTGGGTCAGTCACAAGTTCTCTCAGAGCTGTTCTCTCACGAGCAGTTCTCGAAAGTGCTCTCTCAGCCCCACCTGCCTCACTGGGTGTCTGTTGTGGGGAGGGGAAGGGAAAGGAGATTGTAAGCCGCTCTGAGACTCCCTTCGGTAGTGAAGGGTATAAATCCACTCTCCTCCTCTGCCTCTTCTTCCTAATCTCCCCTTTAAAGCATGCAGTACTATGGAAAGGGGGGAAAAGCAACAACTTCAGGACACTAGCGAATAACCTTGTGTGGCAAGAGGCTGCCACCAGCATTATATTTACATTGCCATGGCTACACTGGAGAAAGGTGGCAGGAAACTGGGTAGCAACTGTTGGTCCACCTCCTTGCCCCACATAGGCCCCGGTCATACGGGCCAGAAAACGTGGGGGGGAGGCGTGGCAGTTTGCACCGGAGAAAAATAAGGCGCGGTAGCCCGATAACACGGGCCACCGGGTTGCCACGCTCCAGCTCCAAGTGCCAATCACACCACGCTGCTGCAGCGCGGCAAAAAAGTGGCGCAGCAGACCACGCAAGCTGTGCTGTTGCGAAGTGCGCATGTGCCGTTTGGGGGGGGCGGGCCGCTGCCAGTGTCTTGCATATGCGCATGCCTCATTCAGTGTTGGTGCGCATCCCATGGAAACTTACAACATCCGGAAACCCCAGGAAATGGGCCGGCGTCGGAAGCCGCGGGATACTGGCGCTCCCGCGATCAGATGCCGGCCTTTGCCCTGGGGTTTCTGGAAACTAGTACTTCGACCCTAGTAGTTTTTTACTCCACGTTTTCGGAGGGAAGCCGCAGATTGGCCACGGGAGCGCTACACCTCCCAGATGTGCTTGTATGATCGCGCATGGAAAGTCTGCAGGGCTCCCGTGCCTTCAGCGGGGCAAATGCTTTGTGTGAACGGGGCCATAGATAGCTAACACATTCTTGTCCTACCCTTCCTCTAGGGTTGCCAGCTCTGGGGCAGGACATTCCTGGAGATTTGGGGGTGGAACCTGGGGAAGGTGGAAATTGGGGAGAGGAGGGACCTCAGTGGGGTACCGTGCCATAGAATCCCCCCTTCACTTCAGCTTGGCCAGCAGGGATTAAATTTAGGTGGACTCTTGTGCTTTTGGGTTCTCTCGCAACCCTGTTGTTGTGGCTTCATTCAGACACTTCTAACAGTGTTTGGAGCCAAACTGTAGATAAAAAAAATTGCTGAAATGGGTTTCTCCTGGACTGACTTATTAGATTCAGCTTTAAACAAAGCGTGCCCCTCCATAACTGCCTTGGGAGGTGGTGGATGCTCCTTCCCTGGATGTTTTCAAGCGGAGGCTGGACGACCATCTTTCGGGTATGTTGTAGGTATGTAGGTATGTAGGGCTATCTTTCGGCTATGCTCCTGCAGAGTGCAGGGGGTTGGACTAGATGACCTGCAAGGTCCCTTCCAATTCTAACATTCTATGATTCTATGACTGGAAAACTCAAAGAATTTGACAGGCAGCTGTTATGAGCTGATGCCAAGAGGGTCTGGTTCCCTCTGTTTTGGGGCTTTTTGCTGACATTCTCTTTTATCTTGTAGCAAATAACCATTCCATCTTATGGTTCCAATTTATTTAGGCTGCAGTTGCACGCACTAAATAAATCCACTTTCAATGAAATTTCCAACTGGATTTTTACTGTGTGAACTGGCAAAATCCAATTTGAAAGTGCATTGAAAGTGGATTATTTCGTGTGAGAGATCGCAGCCTTAATTGATTTTTTTAGTCACTGCTCACCTGGGAGAGGGGGTCTCACGGCAATTTACAGCACTTAAAACAACTTCATAATAAAATTAGCTAAAAACAAACAAAAATCAAATAATTCATATATAATATTAAAATTAATGACTCAGCCCCATACCACTATCAAACCAGCCCAGAGCATCTGGTTAACCTCCAAAGGTCAACCTGAACAATCCATTATTACCAGCCCTGCAGAAACTAAGCAAATAGGGGCCGTCACTGAGAAGGCCCTTCCCTTGGTGACAGCTAACGGATCCATCCTGGGGCTGGCACCTGTCAGAAGCCCCAAGAGCAGGGCTATTTTGGGGTCGGAACACACAGGAACGGAGTTCTGGCTGGCTCCCAAGTTGGCCACACCCAGCAGGAACTAATTAGCATAATAGGCCACACCCAACAGCAGAAACTCATTAGGGCTGTGTGGCCTAACATGCAAAGGAGTTCCTACTACAAAAAACAAGGTAAACAGAATAAGAAGGTGTTGACAACAAACAAGGTAAACAGGATAAGAAGCAAAATGTGGGTGTGGCTGGATGACCACACTTCTGGTAACATGGGGTGTGACCTAATATGCTAATAAGTTTAAATTTCTGCTGATGGGTGTGGCCTATTATGCTAAGGAGTTCCTGCTGGGCTTTTTCTACAAAAAAAGCCCTGCCCAAGAGGATGACTGAAGGGAGCATGTGGGATTATAACAGGAGAGGTCATCTGGTAGGAATGAGGGTCTCAAGCCACAGAGGCCTTCAAAGTTAACACCAATGCCTTGAATTAGATCTGGAAACTAACTGGTAGCCAATCTGACTGTGATGTTCCAACTTACCACAGGCTCTTCTCGCTTGAACGTTTTAATGCTTTCTCTTAGGTGGAACTTCACAGTAGATTTGCAGGGATTTCTTGGGAGAAGAGACAGTGCCCATGTGGAAGCCAGATATTAGAATCTGTTACCAGTTTCTTGGGAGGGGGGTTGTTGTTGTAAGCTTTACATTAAGCCAGAAGCCTCTGCGCTAGCCCCAGTCCTGGTTACCTCTCCTGTTTGGTCTGCAGACGATCACATTTTAAATATCCTTTTGGATAATGACTGAAAGGTCATGGAAGCTGCGATAAAAATATTTTTCAGTAGTTTTGCAAATCCATCCTGATGATACTTGGTTAACCTTGTTTTTTCTGAATTTCAAGTCTAAAATGATAAAATTAATAGGATTAAAAGCTTTAATTATTATTTGTTTTAGAGGCTTAATACTTATTAATTTTATTTGTATAAGAAACAATATCAGTAATGGTAAAGTTCAACACCCAATAGGCAGAACTACAGTGGGCAGAAAAATACCCAAGATGCAGACCTGGGGTGATTGCCTACTACCCATTGTTAATCTTGGGCATTTTATAGACCTATTTTATAGACCCATAGGAGCATGCGCCTAGGTTTATGGCCCATCTTGGGCTGTGGACAGACTGGTGGCTTGGAGTGTGGGGATTTGTCATTTGGGGTGGTCCAAAGATTTTGGGGTGCAGCCTGGCCCTAGTGTCTGCTTGTGTGCTTGTTCTGGAGGCACTCCATTATGGAGCAGCTGGCACGAGAACTGCTCTTTGGACATCTCAAAAAGGATATTATAGCATTGGAAAAAGTGCAGAGAAGGGCAACTAGAATGATAAAAGGGTTGGAACACCTTCCCTATGAAGAAAGGTTAAGATGCTTGGGGCTCTTTAGCTTGGAGAAACGACGGCTGAGAGGTGACATGATCGAGGTTTATAAGATTATGAATGGGATTAAGCAGGTTGAGAAAGAAGTACTTTTCTCCCTTTCTCACAATACAAGAACTCGTGGGCACTCTATGAAATTGCTGAGCAGTCGGGTTAGAACAGATAAGGAAATACTTCTTCACCCAAAGAGTGATTAACATATGGAATTCACTGCCACAGGAGGTCGTGGCAGCTGCAAGCATGGACAGTTTCAAGAGGAAATTAGATAAACATATGGAGCAGAAGTCCACCAGTGGCTATTAGCCACAGGGTATAGAATGAGAACTCTCAGTCTGGGGCAGGTGATGCACTCTATTCTTGGTGCTGGAGGGGGCAGCAGTGGGAGGGCTTCTGGTGCCCTGGCCCCACTGCTGGACCTCCTGATGGCACCTGGTATATTTTGGCCGCTGTGTGACAGAGTGTTGGACTGGATGGGCCATTGGCCTGATTCAACATTGGCTTCTCTTATGTTCTTATGTTCTTATGTACCAGGAAACATCATATATCCCCTCAAAGGGGAGAGTCCCCTGAATGTGGGGATGTATGATTTATGGTGGTCCAAACATTATTTTGGGATTCAGCGCTTTTAAACTCTCCTCAGTGTTCTTTTGCTGAATTCATTAATAAGTCACAAATAAAGAACGAATAAGGAACCAACTTCAGTCTTGCCATGGCATCAATTTGAACATCCCCGGCTAGTGACCCTAGTCAGTACTATTGTGTACTGCCTCTTGCCTGTTTGTTCAGTAGAGTGTAGGCCTTGAGGAGAAAATGGATCCTCTGTATATAACTTACATACAAGTTTTGAGGGAGAGGCCAAGTTCAATTTGCAACATGCTGGTGCTCAGTGATTGGTTACCTCATCAGGTAAGACAACTGGCTGTAAAACCAGTTTGGACTGTGTTATGTATTGGGACTGAAACATCCCAGGACTGTTCTACCAGAGACTGGGTAAGCTTAGAGCCCAAGAACAATAGCCCACCAGGACTCTGGAAGTAACCAGTCAAGTAGTCATGTTATGTAAATAGCCTATTGCTGGGAGTGGGGTGTGTTTGGGTGTGGCAATTGCATGCTATTTAAACAGGGCTGTGGCCCTGGAGTTTAGTCTTGTACTTGCTGAAATCACTAATAGGGTGTGTTTAGACAGCGTGCTGGAGCGGTTTAAACTGCTCCGGCACGATGCGTTTTTTTTTTAAACTGGAGAATCGCGATCAGACTCACCTCCTCCTTCCGAGCGCCCCGCCGTCCTCCTGCAGGTGGGGGGGGGTTTCCCCTCTCCTTTGAGGATGCACACAGGCAGCCCTCTCCCGAACAGGAAGTTTGGCGGGTGCGCAGAAGAGCGAGCTCAACAGGTCCCTTTAAAGTTTAAATGAAGACTCCTTTTAAAAATGGGCTCCCCGAGATCCCGGACTCCTCTAAATGCCTAAACTAGGCACCAGTGAACCTTTTCTTTTTTTAACTTAAGTGCGGAGCTCCGCTCAAGCGCACATCGCTAAGGAAAAAAACAAATGGCGGACTGAAGCCGGAAGCCGGAGGCAGCTTCCCAGAGGGGAGGGGGGGTTGAAGCACCCGGAAGTGGCTGGATGGAGCGATCAGACAGGGAAAAGTGCGGCTTGAAACGGAGAATCATGGAAAACACCACTTGGGTAAGTGGTGTCAAAATACTCCGTTTCAAAGGGGGTTTGCTCCAGAAAGCGACGGCTGGGGACGGTAGGCAGATGTTGGGTGTGTGAACGCGCAGGTAAAAGCCGTTTCTGAGCCGTGCCGAAAACGGCTCAAACGGCGCGTCTGAACGCACCCACAAAGTAGAGCTGATCACTAGCAGTGGGGTCTGCTCATCCATGGAACCCAGTATTTAAAAAGACTGACATGAGCATCTCTGGAAAAGCCAGGTCTGGGCAGAATCCACTGAAGTGCAAATAGCTGGCAGGCCTAAGAGACCCTTCCTGAAGTACAGGCCAAACCTGGAGCCTTCTTGAACCAGACAAAACTGGAATTTTTCACTGGACAAAAGAAATAGGGCCTGAGGTAAATATAAGATAGGGGACTCCCATTGTTTGGACAGCTTGTGTTTTTTGTTTTCATCAGCTGGGCAAAAGAAACTCTCTGAGAGCTGCTGGAAGAAAAAAGGAGAAGGGGGAGACTAGAAGTTGGTAATGTTTTATTCTGGGTGTTTATTTTTCCTTGGTCCTTTGTTGTTAATAGATATTTTCTCACTCATCTTTCCCTCCCCCTCTCTATTTATAATCAGTGGCTTTAATTACAAGAAAAAAATTTTTTAGGAAGTTGATTTCACAGGATCATCATTCTCTTTCCATGTAAAACCAAATTTTTAAGATTTCATCCATGCTTATCCAGAAGCAAAGAAGAAGAAGAAGAGGAGGAGGAGGAGGAGGAGGAGGAGGAGATTGGATTTATACCCCGCCCTTCACTGCCCAAAGGCGTCTCAGAGCGGCTTACAAACTCCTTTCCCTTCCCCTCCCCACAACAGACACCCTGTGAGGTAGGTGGGGCTGAGAGAGCTCTTTCAAGAACTGCCCTTTCAAGGACAGCTCTTGTCAGAACTATGGCTTGCCCAAGGTCATCCAGCAGCTGTGAGTGGAGGAGTGGGGAATCAAATCCAGTTCTCCCACATTGGAGTCCGTGCACTTAACCACTACACCAAAGTGGATATACCTCTGTCTTTATAATTACAATTACAATTTTAATTGCAGATAAACATTGTGGTTCAAAGAAAAATCCAAATCCATGTAATACCTTTACTTAGGACCAACCAGAGATTTTGCTATGTTTTATTCTACCCTTCCTCTAAGGAACTCAGGGTACTGGTTCTCTTCTCAATTTTATCCCCACAATGATCTTGTGTTGTAGGTTAGGCTGAGAGAGAATGAGAGGTCAAAGTCTGAGTCCAGTGGCACCTAGAAGACCCACAAAGTTTTATTCAAGGTATAAGGTTTTGTGTGCAGGCACACTGCTTCATTTAGTGTTTTAGTCATTTTTTGATTTTCATGGCAGAAGTGGGTTTGAATTTGGATCTCCCCAATCCAGTACCCTAACTGTTACACCACACTGGCTGGATTGCCAGCCTCCAGGTGGGGCCTGGGGATCTCCTGCTTTTACAACTGCTCTCCAGCTGACAGAGACCAGCTCCCCTGGAGAAAATGGCTGCTTTGAAGGATGGACTCTATGGCATTGTACTATGCTGAAGCCCCTCCCCTCCCCAAGCCCCGCCCTCTCCTGGATCCACCCCCAAGGTCTTCAAGTATTTTCCAACCCAGACCTGGGAACCCTAGGCTCTCAAAATATCACAAAGCGGTGTGGAAACTTTCAAATTCTCTAGAATTCTCCAGTCTTACTGAGAGCTCTTATGGAGTCTTCATGCAGCCTCATGAACAGTTCTGGAGAAACTGAAAATCTGCACACGGTGTTGTGATATTTTGGCCGGCCCTAATAAAAAGGTGTTCCATGGCTTTTGTTTTGGATTATGCAGTTTGGCTCCTGCTTCTTTGCTCAGGTTAATCGTAGTAAGGGCCAGAGGAAGCCCATGGTTCTTTATTTGAAGGAGCTGAGCTAGTTTTCAGACAGCCTAAATTGGGATGTGCCCAGGGTAGCCCGATTTTGTCAAATATTGAAAGCCAGGTAAGGTCAGCCCTGGTTAGTATCAGCGAAGACAGTGGGTTGTGACACAGTGGCAGGCAATACACTCCAACTCTGAAAGTCTCTTGCCTTGAAATCCCTACAGGGTAGTCATAAGTCATCTTAGACTTGACCACACTTTCTACCACCCAACTGGTATTATATCCATTCTTGTTTCTGGTGGTGGCAGTTGAATAAATAGAAGTGTTGTTGTTGTTCAGCAAAATAGAACTGGGAATATTGGTTTTCCGCACGGAGATCTGGTACCTTAGAACCTTGCCTGGCAGGGTCAACTCCCCATTTTCCTGATAAAACAGGATACCTGCCTGCAGAGCCAGTTTTCCGCAGGCTTTCCAGTGTGAGGCCTTCCGGTAAGAAGGTCTTCTGGTAAGTCACCCTTCCTCCCAAAAATCTGAAGTCAGCTATGTGAATGAAATTCACAGGGGAAAAAATAAAGATCTCCTGGAGTTAAATCATTGTTGCTGTACAAGGGACCTTAATCTCTCTAATTTACCAAAAGAGGAAGAAACATTCCTGGGGCCATTGAAAACAAAAGATGAGGAGAGACCCACCCAAAGTGTTGCTTTCTCTAAATCTATAGCTTCTTTCCTCCTCATGTTTCCTTTGCCAATGGTATGTTTTGCTAACCTTTTAAATTCGGCAGCCTCCAGGGTGTACATACTAATGCCTCTTTGTTCCTATTGCCTAATTTCTACTGACAAGGATTAGGTTTTAAGTAAAACACACAGAGGCAAGAGATCCTTGAAAATACAGCTTGAAAACGATAACAGGGTTGCGCCTCTGCTCCTGAGAACCGGGAGAATCCAATTAAAACATTCCAGCCTTTTCCGAATGAGAATTTGAAGCAACTTCTGCAGCCGAGTTCTTTACCAATAGAAATTATCTTCCACGACTTTCATCACATAAGGTTATGAGGAACACAAGGCCTGGAGAAAAAAAGAGGGGGGGAGTGATAATAGATTTTGCCATCTCCCCCCTTTCACTTGTCCCAAGTTGAGAGTTGGGAATAGGCAATTCATAAGGGAACTGGGCTTGGGATGTAGTAACTTTGGGTTCAGATTCCGGCTCTAAAGCTTTGTGTTCGAGGGAAGGCGGTATTGGTTATAGCCCTGAGCTCATCAGATCTTGGAAGCTAAGTGGGGTCAGTACTTGGAAGACTCCGCGGAGGAAGGCAATGGCAAACCACCTCGGCTTCTCACTTGTCTTGAAAGCCCCTTGCTGGGGCCTCCATAAGAGCTGCTTCTTGAGGGCACTTTACACATCTACACGAAGCTTTGTGTCTAGGCTGGGGCGAGATGCTCTTTCTTGGTCTGTTCTGCCTTACAGCAGGGATGGTATTTTATCCCTTTATTACTGGTCAGATCCAAGCTTAGCCCTTGTGACAGGCTTGCTGGATGACCTTGGGCCAGTCACGAGCTCTTGGGGTTATTTACCTCAATTAAAAAAAAAATATCTGCACAGCCTATTAGATTTCCAGTTGCTAATCAGAAGCTCTTCTGGGCAAGTCCTGCCTACTTTCTATTAAGTATGACACTTAACTCGATTTCAGCAAAGTGATTCAGCTTTATTCAGCAACAGCTCAACCAGAACAGCAAACAGCAGATCAACAGATGACAAAGAACAGTGGAGCTTTGCTCCCTTATAAATATTCCTGGCTAATATAGCCATGCCTATTTACATACAAGTAACCAATAAGATTACAGAGATAAGAACCAATAGGGTTCGTTCCCCCCAAGAGTTTGAGGTTCATCCTGATAGGATGGCACTTCTTAGACAACCAATCAGATGTTGAGGATTAGGATCCTTGTCTAGGCACAAAGCTTAACATGGGCTTTCAATGGGCAGATTACACTTTGCCGAATACATTACACTTTCTTCCTGTCACGTCACCTGCCTGGCTGGAAAACCTGGCAAGAGTTTATTTGTGCACCCACTCCCCGCCCCCTAGGGATAGGTGTCCTGGAAAATCTGGTGTTCTTAAAGTTTCCAACCTCCAGGTGAAGCCTGGAGGCCTCCTAGAATTACAACTGATCTCCAAACTACGGAGATCAGTTCTGCTGGAGAAAATGGCTCCCTGCAAATAACTTCACTCATGAATAAAACACATTGGGGGCTTCAGATCGACTGGAAGAAAGGGACGAAGTTTCCTGCTAGAAACATGAGATGCTGACACGTGGGAGGGCAATAATTTTTGCGGAAATCAGCAGACAAGTTTCATACCTCCCTGGCAAGGACTTCGTTATTGTTTTACATATCTCTATCATTATTTGATTTTCTATACTTCTTTGCAAGTCAGCTCAAGATTTTCTAAATACACAAAGGGGGGAAAAAGCAGTCGAAAGCTGTTCTATGCGAACATTTATACTGCAATATACAAACCACCCCTTTCCCATTTCAGTCATTCCCAGGGGCTCTGGTATCTGTGTGGGAAATAATCTGGTTTATTCAATGATGTTGACGTTTGCTCTGTATTATCCCTTCTCTAGTTATTCTGGCAGGCTGAACTCCCACTCATCCATCCACCTAAGTAGCTTTCCCTTATCAAAGCCAATAATCTGCTGAATCTGATGTACTGTAAACTCATTAGGGTAATTGATTTATTTCCTTTGATGCCCTGATTCCAGAGCTAGCACATTTCTGGCCCACAGGAGAGGTTAGGTTATCAGATGTCATGAGTCCTGGGCTTTTCCTGGACCTGAGACACTTCCTTGATTTACTAGGAGTCTCCATTAGCACAATTCCCTCTTGTTCCTCAAACATAAGAAGAGGGAAATAGCCTTGCCATCTTGAAGCCTTACGGCCTAAATAAATGAGGTGGCTAGGAGATCCATCGCTGGATTATACAAGTTGTGAAATGCATTTTTTTTCCTTTGGAAGTTTGAAATAAGCAAAACCTCCACTCTGAGTTTTAAAACCCCCCCCCCCCCCAGCCGAGAACAGGTCAGAAGTGAGGGAAGTCAGTTCAATTGCTTTCCAGACTTACCTCAGCCCACCTGCATACAAATGCTAATAACAAGGCAGTGGTCAAGATCCCCCTTCCTTCAAGCAGGGAACAAAGAGCTGGAGGAATTAAAATACTAGAGTGGCTGCAGAAAGGAAATGCCTAGAATCATCAGGAAAAGCTTCCTTGACCTGGCCCGACTAGGTCAGGGGATGGGGAAAAGAGAGTTGATAAGAACTCCTTACAGCAAGGAGGGGACGCTTTCTTTGGTGCTGGGACCATGAGAGCAAGCAGAACTCTTAACTAAGGAGGCAGCCATTTTGACTTTGTGCTGTCTTGATGAGCTGGAGGAAACTGCAAGGTAAAGATAAATCTGTAGAGATTTGTAACTTCTTAAGCTTTAGGAGCTTGTCCTATTTTAACATCTGGGGGGGCATGTATAGAGAGAGGGACAGAGGATTTGCATCTTACCAGGGCTATTTTTGGGCAGGAATGCACAGGAACAGAGTTCCGGCTGGCTCCTGAGTTGGCCATGCCCAGCAGGAACTCATTAGCATAATAGGTCACACCCAACAGCAGAAACTCATTAGGACTGGCTACATTAGGGGTGTGTGGCCTAGCATATAAAGGAGTCCCTGCTACACAAAAAAGCCCTGGGTTTTGACAGCAAACAAAGAAAACAGAATAAGAAGCAAAAGGTGGGTGTGGCTGGATGACCACACTTCTGGTAACATGGGGTGTGGTCTGATATGCTAATGAGCTGTGCTGTCAGGGGTGTGGCCTAATGTGCTAATGAGTTTCTGCTGTTGGGTTTGGCCTATTATGCTAATGAGTCCCTGCAAAAAAAGCCCTGCATCTTACCCATTTCTTTTTGAATCCCCTGCTCACTCTGGTGCTGTGCTAAAAGTGTGAACATTTTCTTTTTAATGAATCCTTTATAACTTTTAATGCTGGTAGTGGTTCTCTCTACCACATAGACCTCCACCATCTCAAACAGCACCGGGGGAGGCAGGCAGTTGACAAATGACTACTCCTCCAAGGGTGCACAAGGCAGTAAACTGTCCCCGTGGTGACCAGGTGCTGGGCAGTGGGAGATACAGAGAGAGGGAAGCTGGGAGCTCTGACCCTCCCAGTGAGTAATTCCTGTAAAGGTCAGGTGGTGGGTTACCAGAGAGAGAGAGAGAAGCCTCTCCTGGTCTCAAGATAACTTTGGAAGGCAGAGTGGAATAGGGCCTGCAGGCTGGAGCAGGCCTGTTCTGCCACACCATTGTTACACCTTTAAAAGAGGATTAAATAGATTCATGGAGGATGGGTCTATCAGTGGCTACTAGCCATGGTGACTGAGGGGAACCTCCACATTCAGAGGCACTAAATCTCTGAATCCCAGAGCCAGGAGGCAACATCAGGAGAAGGCCTAAGCCTCTATGCCCTGTTGTTGGCCATCTAGAGGAATTGGGCATCAGCTGTGTGAGACAGGATGCTGGATTAGATGGACCACTACTCTGACTGAGGAGGGCTCTTCTTAAGTTCTTATTTACAGCATGAGGTCCCAATCTGGATCAGAATGGTGGGCAAAGGAAAGAAGCTCCCAAAGTCATACTGCCTGAAACTCCTCTCTGCTATCCAGCTAGGATCTTATGGAAACTCCCAAAGTTATACTGCCAATCCATATGCAAAAGAACCTCCTCAGAAAAGCTCCTCCATTTGCATATCACAGCCTGGGGAACTCCTACAAGATAATGACTCAACCCTACCCCACCTTCCTGAGTAGATATAAATCACCTGCCTACCATTTTTCTTCTCACATTAACACAGAGAGTACTCCATCTTTCTGTGTTATACCTCTGAGGATGCCAGTCACAGCTTCAGGTGAAACATCAGGTACTACAGTGCCAAGACCATGGCCATACAGCCCAGAAAATCTACAACAACTAATCCCATCCACTTTGTTCCTATAAGGAATTCTCTAAATTACAACAATCACTACAGCACAGACCAATATAATGTGTTTTTAAGAAATCGATCCCCAGGGGAACCCCACCTCACCCACTTGATAAGTTATCCCGTGCCTTCTAATCACTTCATTGGCCTCAAGGAATGGCTAGATTTCTCTGGGTGGCTTCATGCTTTGGTGGGTATTTGGGAAGGACACCATCTGTGGGGCTTCCCTGGCCAGAGAGGGAAGGAGAGAACAAATGGAAGAACCCCAGAGTCCTCTGCACAGATAAGTTATGCAGCACGGTAGTGGTGGAAAGTGCCAGAGAGTTGGACCTGGTTTATGGTGACCCTATAGAGTTTTCAAGGCAAGAGATGAACAGGGGCGGTTTGCCATTGCCTGCCTCTGAATACTGACCCTGGGTTTCTTTGGTGGTCTTCCGTCCTAGTATTGACCAGGGCCAACCCTGCTTACCTCCCAAGATTGAAGAGATCAGGACAGCCTGGGCTATTCAGGTCAGAAAAGCAAGATCACCTTCCAATTCCATCCTCTAAGAAATGGACAAGTTTCTCATCCTCCATCACAGTGCTGGTTGGGAACAAGCACGATCTCTCAAGTTTCTTCCGACTGGAAGAAACTTGAGTCTGGTCAACCTAATTGCACATTGTTTCCTAAAAGGACATAAAAACTGGAGCCTTTTCCCCCCTACCAGTTGCTTTGTGTCTGGTTTCTGGGAAGTACTACAAAGACCTGGGGAAGGAGCCATGGAATGATCCTAACCATTTTCTTATGCCAGGAAAGAGTGGCCTCCCTCATCTGTTCTGCCTGCCTTTCTCCCCAGGGTGCCGAGCAAAGCATATTGGGGAGGGATAAAACAGATTGCCTGCATCTGCTCCTTCAGCAAGGCATGGATTTGTATCTTCTCTCCTATGAAACTAGAAGATCCAAGAGTCAAAGCTCCCTTCATCAGACCTTTGACTCTCAGATGCTTATACCCCCCAAATCTATGTATGTAAATAAAATAAGTAAGTAAATAAAAGCCGGCTGACTCAATAGATGTGATGGTGAAAAGTGGGGATTTGGGAGGAGGAGGAGGAGGAGGAGGAGGAGGAGGAGGAGGAGATTGGATTTATAGCCTGCCCTTCACCCGGAGTCTCAGAGTGGCTTACAACCTCCTTTCCCTTCCCCTCCCCACAATAGACACCCTGTGAGGTAGGTGGGGCTGAGAGAGCTCTGACAGAAACTGCTCTTTCAAGAACAGCTCTGACAGAATGATGGCTTGCCCAAGGCCATCCAGCAGCTTTGAGTGGAGGAGTGGGGAATCAAACCTGGTTCTCCCAGATGAGAGTTCGCACACTTAGGTAAAGGTAAAGGTTCCCTTGCTCGAAAGCCAGTCGAATCCGACTCTAGGGTTGCGGTGCTCATCTCCGTTTCAAAGCTGAAGAGCCAGCGCTGTCCAAAGACGTTTCTGTGGTCATGTGGCCGGCATGACTAAACACCAAGGTGCATGGAATGCTGTTACCTTCCCACCGAAGTGGTACCTATTTATCTACTTGCAATTTCTTGCTTTTGAACTGCTAGGTTGGCAGGAGCTGGAACTAGAGACGGGAGCTCACTCCGTCATGCAGCACCTGGGTCTCGAACTGCTGAACTACTGACCTTCCACAGCCTGCAGGTCAGCGTCTTAACCACTTGAGCCACCGCAGCTCCCCTCGCACACTTAACCACTACACCAAACTGGAGGAGAGGAATTGTGACCCCCCCCCCCAAAGTTGAAGCAATTGTAGCTGAATCCACTTCCTGCTATTGATTCAGTAGCCTTTGGAAACTTGCCTGCCTCCTCCTTTGTAGACAGTGGGGGATTTTTCTTTGATCTGAAGCTGTGAGAGGGTTGGTCTATCAAGGTCAGTATTGTCTATTCCAACAGCAGCTTTCCAGGGTGTCTCTGTATGACAGAAGGAGGCGGGAGGAATGGGAAGAGTTAACTGACCTCTGAATGCAGCCTGTGCTAGTCCCCCAATTGTTTTGAGGTCCAAAAAAGAACCAGTGTGGGGGGAAGCTGAAGAATCACAGATTGCACTTGGTCTGGAGGGAACAGAAATGCCAAATCACAACTTGTAGTACCTGAAATCTGGAAGTGCCTTCAGCTACATTTGGGAAGGTCAAGCTGGTTTTTTTCCTTTCCTGACCCCTTGATGAAGTCCATAGTGGGATGAATGCTCCAACATGAATAACAGTTGTAAAGCTTTTGCAGATGTGCAAGGAAAATTGTCTTTTCAAATTAGCATGAGATGTAAGGAATGGATTTATGTGGCGTCAGACCTATGGCCCATCTAGCTCAGAATTGTCTACTTTGATTGATAGCTGCTCTCCAGAGGCTAGGTGGAGTTCTTTGTCAGCCTTCCAATCCATGATCTTTTAATTATAATTAGCATTGCTGTGCTGCCTTTAAAATATGTAATCCCCCCATGTTCATACACTATACTTCATCAGTTCTTACAGCAATCCAGTAACGCAGGCCATAATTGTTATGTTTAGCCTGGGAAAGAGAAGCTTTAGAGGGGACATGATTGCAGTCTTCAAGTATCTGAAGGGCTGTCTTTCTTGCTCCGGATTGCAAGACTAGATCTAATGGGTGGAAATTACAAGGGAGTCGTTACCGGCTAGATATCAGGAGAAACTTCCTAACTGTAAGAGTGGTTGAGCAGTGGAGCAGTCTGCCTTGGGAGGTGGTAGATGCTCCTTCACTGGATGTATTCAAGCGGCGGCTGGATGACCATCTTTTGGGTATGTTGTAGGGCTATCTTTTGGTTATGCTCCTGCAGACTGCAAGGGGTTGGACTAGATGACCTGCAAGGTTCTTTCGAACTCTAACATTCTATGATTCTATATTGCACAGGTGTTGGGATCCTTGGCTCATGGCTCATATTTTTTAACTCCTCACTATATATTTATTTGTTACATTTTTATCCTGCCCTTCCTCCAAGGAAGAAGAAGCGTTGGTTTTATACCCTGCCCTTCACTACCTGAAGTAGCCTTGGAGTGGCTTACAGTCACCTTTCCTTCCTCTCCCCACAACAGACACTCTGTGTGGTAGGTAGGGCTGAGAGAGCTCTGAGAGAGCTGTGACTGACCCAAGGTCACCCAGCTGGCTTTTATGTGGAGGAGTGGGGAATCAAACCCAGTTCTCCAGATTAGAGTCTGCCGCTCTTAACCACTACACTGCACTGCCTTGGGAGCTCAGGAGCTCAGGACAGGATGCATTGATCTTCTCTAGTGATTGACACAAAGTCACCCAGTGAGTTTAGCGGAATAGTGGCCATTTGAACTTGTTTTTTCCATGTTGTAATCCAGAATTCTAACCACTATACCAAGCTGGCTCTTGAGTGAAAGGGCTATCAAGCCTTAAACATCCAAGCATGTGCTGTACCGCTGTGCTGTGGTTAATGCCTTGGATGTGATGGAATGGAGCGGCTTACAAGCACCTTCCCTTCCTCTCCCCACAATAGACACCCTGTGAGGTAGGTGGGACTGTGAAACAATGTGTGAAATGTACTAAGTTTTATTTGGGTTACTGGTTACAGTAAAACTGGAAATGTAAAACAGAGGTGCAGAATTCATGTTATTAAACAATAGTTTCACTCTTCCTCTTCCTTCTGCTCTCTGACCAATGGGAGGACAAGCTGTAGACAGAAGATGCTCCACTTGTTGTTGTTGTTCAGTCGCACAGTCGAGTCCGACTCTTCGCGACCCCATGGACCAGATCACGCCAGGCCCTCCTGTCTTCCGCTGTCCGCTGAAGTTTGCTCAATTTCATGTTCGTTGCATCGATTTTATTTTTTATTTATTTATTTGTTTCGATTTGTATCCCGCCCTCCCCGAAGGCTCAGGGCGGCTAACAAGGGCATAAATGCCAATTTAAACAATATAAAACAATATCAACAGGTAAAATTATAAAAACAAGCAATACAACATAAGCACAACATTTAAAACCAAGATGACGGGAAGACAATGGCATGGTTTTCAAGGTGGGATATCGAAGGTGGAATAGCAGCCGTGGCGGCTCCTATTCAAAAGCCTGGCGGAAGAGCTCCATCTTGCAGGCCCTGCGGAACTGGACAAGGTCCCGCAGGGCCCAGATCACCTCTGGGAGCTCCTTCCACCAGGTAGGAGCCGCCACCGAAAAAGCCCTGGCTCTTGTGGCAGCCAGCCTCACATCTCTGGGGCCCGGAATTTCCAGGAGATGACGGCCCCCAGACCGAAGTGACACTGTCTAACCATCTCATCCTTTGCCGTCCCCTTCTTCTTTGACCTTCAATCTTTCCCAGCATCAGGGTCTTCTCCAGTGAATTCTCCCTTCTCATTTGGTGGCCAAGGTATTTGAGCTTCAACTTCAGGATCTGGCCTTCCAGGGAACAGTCAGGGTTGATTTCTTTTAGGATTGACTGATTTGATCTCCTTGCAGTCCAAGGGACTCTCAAGAGTCTTCTCCAGCACCACAGTTCAAAAGAATCTATTCTTCGGCACTCGGCCTTCCTTATAGTCCAACTCTCGCAGCCATACATTACTACGGGGAATAGCATTGCTTTGACCATGTGGACTTTTGTTGGCAGGGTGATGTCTCTGCTTTTTATCATGCTGTTAAGTTTGCCATCGCTTTCCTCCCAAGGAGCAGGCGTCTTTTAATTTCATGGCTGCAGTCACCATCTGCAGTGATCTGGGATCCCAGGAACGTGAAGTCTGTCACTACTTCTATGACTTCCCCTTCTATTTGCCAAGGAGTGATGGGCCCAGATGCCATGATCTTAGTTTTTTTGATGTTGAGCTTCAAGCCCACTTTTGCGCTCTCCTCTTTCACACTGAGCAAGAGGCTCTTTAGGTCCTCTTCACTTCCTGCCATCAGAGTGGTATCGTCTGCATATCTGAGGTTATTGCTCTTTTCCCCAGCAATCTTAACTCCAGCTTGTGATTCATCCAGGCCAGCATTTTGCATGATGTACTCGGCATATCAATTAAATAAGCAAGGTGACAATATACATCCTTGTCGTACTCCTTTTCCTATGCTAAACCAATCAGTTGTTCCATATCCGGTTCTAACTGTTGCTTCTTGACCCTTATACTGGTTTCTCAGGAGACATGTGAGATAGTCTGGTACTCCCATCTCTTTAAGAACCTGCCATAGTTTATTGTGATCCACACAATCAAAGGCTTTAGCATAGTCAATGAAGCAGAAGTAGATGTTTTTCTGGTACTCTCTTGCTTTCTCCATAATCCAGCGAATGTTGCCAATTTGATCTCTAGTTCCTCTACCTCTTCGAAACCCAGCTTGTACTTCTGGCAATTCTCTATCCACGTACTGTTGGAGCCTAGCTTGTAGGATCTTGAGCATGACCTTGCTAGCTCCACTACTTTGGGACATTTCAGAATGCTCATGCTGTGCAGGAGTGGAGAAGGAAGAATGCTGTTGGAGAACAGGAGGGAGAAGTGGAAGCTGTAGGAGGAAAAGAAGGCTAGGGTTCTCTCTCTCTCTCTCTCTCTCTCTCTCTCTCTCTCTCTCTCTACACACACACACACACACACACACACACACACACACACACACACTCACTCACAGCTAGAAGGCCACTAGATTTATCTTTTCTCTTTGCTATCTAGTTTGTTGGTTCCATAAATAAAACTTTGTTACTCTTAATCAGTTCTGTGTCCTGACTAATGCATAGCCACAGAGTGTGACTGTCTCTCCTCCTGCTGCCCCCAAATGCCGTTCCAAATTCCTATAAGGAAAGGTTGGAGGTTGGGGCTTTTCAGTTTAGAAAACAGACAACAAGGTGGGGGGAGGTTTGTAAAATGAAATATTAGGTGGAGCAAGAGGATAGGGAGAAACAACTAGAACCCTAGTGAAATGGATGGGCAAGAGATTCGGGGGGACGACGACAGAAGGAAGTACTTTTTTTTTCAACTCAGTGATGGATTAAACAGTCAAATTCACTGCCAGAGAATGTACTGAAAGCCTCAAATGGCTTTCGGAGGGGATTAGACAGATTAATGGAGGAGTGGCCCATCGATGGCTACTAGCCATGGTGACTAAAAGGCAGCTTCCACATTTACTGCCTTGAATATCTCTGCTCGGAGGCAACATGAGGGGAAGGCCTCTAAGCCAGGGGTATTGAACTCATTTGTTATGAGGGCTGGATCTGGCATAAATGAGACCTGGTTGGGCCGGGCCATGTGTGTCATAAAATGTAATGCCAGGTAGCGGAGATATAAACTTTATAAAGGACACAAATACAAAGGTGTTTTTTTTTTTTACTTAAAATAAAAAACATGCTTAAAACATCAGCACTCTTGCAATATTTTGTTTATTTAACAGTGTCTGATCACTGACACCTCTTGCTTTGAATTATTGCATCAAAATGAAGCAGAAGACAGCCAGTTCCACTGTGGGCCTGACAGAAGCCCTCCGGGGGCCTGATCCAGCCCCCGGGCTGCATGTTTGACACCCCTGCTCTAAGCCCCGTTTATTGGCAACTTGGTTGGCCATGTTCACGGTGTGAAACAATGTGTGAAATGTACTAAGTTTTATTTGGGTTACTGGTTACAGTAAAATTGGAAATGTAAAACAGAGGTGCAGAATTCATGTTATTAACAATAGATGTTTAATTGTTATATTTACTAGGAATAAGGCCCTTCGTGGTGGTGGTGGGGGAAATTACAATGAGCTCTAGAAAGAGGGTGGGGTCAATGATTTTGTATCTTGCCGGCAGAGTAAACACAGAGTAGTGTTTTGCAATGTAAAGAACTAATGTGGGAGTGAAGAACAGCACAGAGAGAGTAATTGTTGTCCGTTTGACAGTTTCAGAGTGTGGTGTCTGTGGCAGTGTACCTGTCTGAGGTCCCACTCCTCCTCAAACCCACCCTTTCCAGGCTTCACACCTGAAATCTCCAGGAATTTCCATACCTAAAGTTGGCAGCTTGATCTCCTCCCCTCTCAGCAGCCTCTTCCTAGGCAAAGTTCTGTCTTTCTCATTAGTGGGGAGCAAAGTAGATTACTTCATTCTCCTCTTCTGCTTTGTGATCTGTACAGCAACCCTGCAAGGTAGGTTAGGCAGAAAGTCTGTGGCTGGTCTGAAATCACCCAGGCAGCTTTCATAGAGAGGCTCCTGCTGAACAGGAGCAAGCAGCCAGGGCTAGTGAAGTAATACCAGTCAGGAGGTATGAAGTCACCCTGAGAGTCCTGGCAGGTCTAGGGTTGCCAACAAAGACAGATTGATGCAAAGGAGGATGGAAAAGTCTCCATATCTCTATTTTGCCTTAAATTGGTTTTGATGCCAGCAGAGTGAGAAAATGCCAGAGACTCTAGGTGGGTGCCCCGTGGTAAATGCACCAAACAATTCCCAAAGATTTTCCAAAACACTACTCTGTCTGCATTCATCTTCTACACTTACAGTGTCCCCTGCCAGAACACAACACACCCCCAGCACTTTGAATTAGCACCAGCTGTCACCTGGAGATTGGCAACAATGGAGTTCCAGGAAGAAATGGCTTGTTTGGAGGGTGGGGTGTATGACATTGTATCTGTCTGAGGTCCCCCTCTTCTTCCTCCTCCTCAGACCCCACCCTCAGCAGACTTCATCCCTAAAATATCCTGGAAGTTTCCAACCTGGAGTTGGCAATCCTATGTCCTTTCCAGGCAACCATCAGCCTACCTTTATCTGCCTGTCTGTCTTTAGGTTTACATCTCCTCCCCCCTCCCTGAAGCCTCTACCTAGGGAAAGGCCAGTCTTTCCCTGCAATGGGAACCAAAGCAGATGACATCATTCTCTTTTCCCCCGTATGATCAGCACAACAACCCTGTATGTTAGTTTGAAAGTCTGTGAATAGCCCATAATCCCCCAGGCAGCTTTTATAACATGAACCAGGGACCTGCACACCATCCTCTGAAGTGCTATCAGTGGCCGTAATAGGGTGACTGCTGGTACCTTTTCCTATCATTTTTTGCCTTGTGGTATTCTGCTTGTGGTGTGATCTGTCTTTTTTGAGGTGTGGCATGGTTGTGTTATTGGATTTATTTCTTTTGAAGGGGAAGTGATGTGGTGTGAGCCAGTTTGGTGTAGTGGCTAAGTGTGCAGACTCTAATCTGGGAGAACCAGGTTTGATTCCCCACTCCTCCACTTGCACCTGCTGGATGACCTTGGGCAAGCCACAGTTCTGGCACAGCTGTTCTTGAAAAAGGGCGGGGTATAAATCCAATCTCTTCTCTTCTTCTTCTTGTGGGTGAGGACATATTTTACCTCAGGATACACCAGGTCGCATATATAACTGACAGTTCCAACTGTCTCAGAGGGGGAGTTTGAGGTGTGGAATGGAGTGAGGTCCAATCAGCTTTCATATTCAAATGATCTTGAAATGCTGGCCCAATCAGAGAAGAGTGTGAGTCAGAGCTCCCTTCAGATACATGAAATGTTCCTCTATTAGGTAGATCTGCAATTACAACTATTGGTGGCGGCGGCTGCTTCTTCTTCTGCTGCTGCTGCATCCTTACATATAAAGCCTATTCTTCTCCACTACCAGCAATGGCAGAAGACCATCACCCTCTAGAACATAAAGTTAACCAGTTTGTCAGGGGCATCCTAAAAACACTTTCCTGGGAGTAAGCCCCACTGAATATACTTGAGAACAATTCTGATTAAACCCATTTGGGATTTCTTTCTAGGCACTAGCTGCTCAGTAGGCGTTCACTGAAGGCTGCTCAGCTGCTCCACCCGAACATGGTATTATGGGCATACGAAACCAATGAAGACATCCATCAATTACTCCGGCGGTTTGTGTCTTGGAAGAGCATGTTCTTATACTGCTTCGGCAGCCATCAGGTATTGATTTTAAAGCATGTTTTTGCATCTGCTGCGGATTGGGACACCGAGAGTTCCTTTCTTTCTTATGTCAGTGAGGGAGATTAATTTGAAGAGTAGTTCCTTTGTAGCTTGCAAAGGGAGGGGTGCCTCATCTTTCAAGAAGACTTTATTTTTCCCTAGCAAGGAGTGTAGGATTGCCAGCTACACCCGGGTAAGACACTTAATGGTCTTATGATCTTCAGGGCCAACCCTTTGAGAAATTACATTCCCCAACATCAAAGTCAACAGGACAGCCAATATGAGCTGGAGCCCCCTGCAGCTTTCATGAAGCATTGAAGAGTGTGTGTGTGTGTATATATATATATATATATATATATATATATATATATATATATATATATATATATATATGTATGTATGTATGTATGTATGTATGTGTATATATATTTGAGTGTGTGTGTGTGTATATATTTTTTTTAACTTCTTTTTATTTATTTTAACATATCATACAGCTACTTGGATACAATAACAAGAGTAGATTCATGTGTTGTTGTTCAGTCGCACAGTCGAGTCCGACTCTTCGCAACCCCATGAACCAGATCACGCCAGGCCCTCCTGTCTTCCGCTGTCCGCTGAAGTTTGCTCAATTTCATGTTCGTTGCATCGATGACGCTGTCTAACCATCTCATCCTTTGCCGTCCCCTTCTTCTTTGACCTTCAATCTTTCCCAGCATCAGGGTCTTCTCCAGTGAATGCTCCCTTCTCACTTGGTGGCCAAAGTATTTGAGCTTCAACTTCAGGATCTGGCCTTCCAGGGAACAGTCAGGGTTGATTTCTTTTAGGATTGAATGATGTGATCTCCTTGCAGTCCAAGGGACTCTCAAGAGTCTTCTCCAGCAGCACAGTTCAAAAGAATTTATTCTTCGGTGCTCGGCCTTCCTTACAGTCCAACTCTCACAGCCATACATTACTACGGGGAATACCATTGCTTCGACTATGCGGACTTTTGTTGGCAGGGTGATGTCTCTGCTTTTTATCATGCTGTTTAGGTTTGCCATCGCTTTCCTCCCAAGGAGCAGGCATCTTTTAATTTCATGGCTGCAGTCACCATCTGCAGTGACCTGGGGTCCCAGGAACGTGAAGTCTGTCACAACTTCTACAACTTCCCCTTCTATTTGCCAAGGAGTGATTCATGTGTAAACATATTCATATATCAGAAACTGCTGTATACTCTAATAAAATGATCTAACATAAACAACCATTAGAATTTTAAACAGGTAGATCCTCATATAAATGCAAAGAATTTTAATCTATTGAATGTTGGTTTGTAGTTTGTTATATTGACTGTATTATTTCCAACTATTGTTGGACCTGCAGGAGTGAGTTAACCTCATTTCATAGTGTCAACCAGTCATGGAAATTGGAATTAGATGGGAGCATGCCATGTGTTGTTAAGTAAGAAAATCTTGGGTACCAAGTAGACTCAAATCTGGATATGTATGTTGCTGAAGATTCAGCTCAGTCTATTGTGCTTTTTAGTTTTGCCATCACAAACTGTTCCCATAACTTGTTGTGCCATGCGTGAAGCCTTGGTGGTTCTGGAGATTTCCAGCAAGATGCAATCATCAGCCATGCAGTTGCAAGAAGGAGAGAGGTCAGGTGTGTATGTATGTGTGTGTATATGTATATACATACACCTTCCAATATATATCTTTCTAATGTCACATGGACTTATGGAGACCCTGTAGGGTTTTCAAGGCAAGAGGCGTTCAGAAGTGATTTGCCATTGCCTGCCTCTGCGTCACAACCCTGGACTTCCTTGGTGGTCCCCCATCCAAATACTGATCAGGGCCAATCCTGCTTAGCTTCTGAGATCTGACGAGATCAGGCTAGTCTGAGCTACCAAGGTCAGAGTTGAGGAAATGGATAACGGCTTCCCAGTTTAGCCCTGTGAGATTTTGGGCTTCTGTGCCTCACAGGAATGTTTCTGAGAGTCAATAAGACTGAGATTTTGGATGTTCCCCCTCCCACCCCCAATGGATGGAGCCAGCTTCTCGTGACAGACTCTATGAAGAGTTTGGGAATCCTGTTAGATCTGATTCTTCTGTTGGAGAAGCTGGTGAAACTAATGGAAACTAAAACTACATTCTTTCAGCAACAAGTACGCCAAAGCTATCTCCTTTCTTTCAGGCAGGTAATCTGATGAGAGTGATCCTCTCTTTTGTTTGTACCAGGAATATAAGAATATGCTCAGTTTATATATTGAAGACTGGTTCTCGGCACTGATACTTATGGCTATTGCTGGTTGCACATGGACACAGGAAGCTACTGTGTACTGAGCCGGGTCCTTGTTATATGAAGGCCAGTTGTGTCTACTCTGACCTGGCAGTGGGTCTGCAGGGTCTTCGACAGACTGGTCTTGTGCATCACCTACTACCTGGGCCTTTCAATGGGAGAGGCCCATTGATTGAACCTGGGACGGTCTCCATGCAAAACAGAAAGGGTTGCCAACCTCCAGGTGAGCCTGTCACCTCAGACAACAGAGATCAGCTCCCCTGGAGAAAAATGGCTACTTTGGAGAGTGGAATTTATGGCATCATACCCCTCTGAGGTCCCTCCCTTCCCCAACCCTGCCACCCAAATGTCCAAGAATTTTCCAGACAAGAGTTGGCAACACTACGCACTGAACCATAGCCACTGTTCTGTTCGCCTTTCTGTCTGTCTGGATTGCAGCTAGAAGCAGTGTTCCCTCTAAGCTGAGTTAGTGCGAGCTAGCTCACAGTTTTTTAGCCTCCGGCCTATGCATTTTTGTCTTCGCTCAGGAAGGATGGCTCCAGAGCAAACTCATTTATGCAGTAGCCAAATCGCTCACTCACAACTTTACTGCCAGGAGCTCACAAAGTAGAATTTTTGCTCACAGGACTCCACAGCTTAGAGGGAGCATTGGTTAGAAGTGATGATTTATTGTTTAGGATCATAGAATCATAGAGCTGGAAAGGGCCATACAGGCCTTCTAGTCCAACCCCCTGCTCAATGCAGGATCGGCCTAGAGCATCCCTGACAAGTGTCTGTCCAGCCGCTGCTTAAAGACTGCCAGTGAGGGGGAGCTCACCACCTCCCTAGGCAGCTGATTCCACTGTTGAACAACTCTGACTGTTGAAAAGTTTTTCCTAATATCCAGCTGGTACTTTCCCGCCCTTAATTAAAACCCATGATTGAGGGTCCTATTATCCCCTGCTGCCAACAGGAACAGCTCCCTGCTGTCCTCTAAGTGAACGCCCTTCAGATACTTCAAGAGAACAATTATGTCCCCCCTCAACCTCCTCTTCTCCAGACTGAACATTCCCAAGTCCCTCAGCCTTTAATTGTTTGTTATCACACCTTATTTTCCCCCCAACCTCGATCCCAGCTTTCGACTTCTCCACATTCCCGTTTTCCTCATTTGTAAGTTCCTGTTTCTTTGGGCTTCCCCCTGTTCTTCACGCCTTTTGCTCCTTCTACTGATCAATTTACCATCAGACTGGTTTACGTATGGCATAAGAACCTGCAGGGAGATATGCCAAATATCAACCGGTGTAACATAGAATCAACCACCAGAGGGAGCAGAGCACATTTGGAACAGAATCCCCCCCCAAGAAACAGAAATTTACAAGCAAGGGAAATGAGAATGCAGAAAAGCCCTCTGTTGGGAGAAAAGGTGGGTTTATCAATGCTTCAAATAATCCAATCAATCGACCTATCAGGAAATCACCCTAGGTATATTTTGCAGCTCAGCGACTCTGGGCCAAAATGGTGAGTAGAAGGTTACATTTGTTTTGCGTGGCTCCTGTATGAACCGGGCTGCATTTCTTTGTGGATGTATGTAGGAATACGTACTACTAAACTCAACAGGGACTTTCCCCCAAGTCAATCAGCGTCAAAAAGGGCTGCAGTACAGAAGCCACATGGAAAGGATAATTTCCTGCTGCAGTTAGGGATGATTGGATTTCTCCCATTCCATTCTTAATAGCCCACATATTCTTTCTGCTCTGTGTTCCATGCTGCCTTAATTTTGTTTTAACTAGGAGAATTTCTCCAATTAATTCCAGAATCAGAGGGATGTGCCATTTGCTGCAGATTTTAGTTCCTTAAATTTGTTTTCAATAGCTTCACACACAGATTACTGGTGGTGAGAAGTTGATAAGCATCTTCATGAGACTGTAATGCGTGATTGCTTCCCCCTCCCATTGTTTTTGCCAATCCACATGAATATGTTGCTAATATAAGGAGAGAAAAAGGCGGTTAAAAGGGTGTAGCTTAAAAGGATCAGTCCAAGGCAGTTTCATCTGTAACTATACACTGATGACCTTTCTCTGTCTGGAAAGTAATTAAGGGAAGATGACTGATGAGAGCAGAGAAGTGACATAGGAAGGGGGGGCATGATATCCCTGCGCCAAATTGCCCCTTTCCCCAGAGGGGTTTTCCATGGATTGATTCATATGCTTCTTTGTTAAATGCTCATGTCAGGTATAGGTGATGGCAGGGAAATTTCCTTCCCAAAACTTTCCGGGCCATGACAAATCAGCCAGTCACAGGGAAAGGAGACTAACATTGCAGACACGTGCATTTCATTCTATGGCTTGGATCCCGTAGTAAATTTTTTGCTAATGACAAGTATTTCAATCACAGGAGCAGTTCTTCCTTCCTTCTTGCTTTCTGCCGCAGCTCAGCATATGAACCTACCCATGCAGTCCAGTCATCTTCAAAAGCCCTGCTTTGGTTGTTCTTACCGTCTGAGAAAGGGCTTTTTCCGTTGTGGCACCAAAACGTTGAAATGGCCTCCCCAGGGAGCTTCATCTGTCTCCCTCTATCGGTTTCTTTTGTTAGCGGGTGAAATTTTTTTGGTTCATTTGGCAATACCCCCAAAAAATGGTTACTGGCTCTTCTTTCTGGCTTCTGGTGTTGTTTGTTTACGTGGTTTTATTGAAACAAAAGCTGAGTTCAGACTGGCAGTTTGCCCCGCTATAGCCACATTTCAGCCACATTTCCCAAGCGGATTAAAGGGGGCGTTTACACAGGCACATCTGCCTGCCATTCCTCACCCTTAGGCAAGCCGTGCTGTTCCGCTTCGCTCCCGCGTTTAAAAGATACCTGGAGAAAGTGATAGCAAATCCCGGAGAGCCTGTTTCTCTCACTTCATTCCACTGCCGGGAAGTGTGAACACCAACCCGAAAAGCCAGGAGCAAACCGCGTTGTGCATAAGGCAGCAGCAATATGATTGACTTTGCTCTGCTCTACCGCCCAATGCAGTGCCGGCACAACGGGATCCTCCCCAAATTGGCTGGATGCGTATGTGCATATGTGCGCATGTGTGCGCGCGCGCATGTGCGCTCATGTGCACGTGCGCACATAGCTGAATTACCAGGGAAAAGCTGTTTACAGCCGCGCCTCCGGACCAGCAGTCTGAATGTTCCCGCGCGCCTCCTCCCGGTATGCTCCCACATCAGTTGGCGCAGTGTGACCGGGAAACCCAGAACAGTTTGTTCTGGGGCTTTTTTGCTACGACTGGCTCCCGCTTCAAACTGCCAGTCTGAACTCAGCCAAAGAGTGAGTCCAGAGGCACCTTTAAGACCAACAGAGTTTTATTCAAGGTATGAGCTTCTGTGTGCACGCACACTTCCTCAGATACGTTGAAATGGAATTTACCAGTCCATACATCTAAGGCAGAAGTTGAACAGCAAAGTAGCATACAACCTAATGAAGATGTTTTAACAGATGCAAACAGGAATAACAAGCTAAGTTTATAAGACCATCATTTGTTCTACTGCTTCGGACCAACACGGCTACCCACATGGTTTTATTGAATGATTTTATCATTTTAAATGTGTTTTTAACTAATGTCTTAACGTTTGTTGCCTTGGGGACCCTGACTGGGTGGAAAGGTGGCATAAAAATGTTTTAAATAACTAAATAAAATAAACATATCCCCCCCAAAAGCCAGTTTGGCATAGTGGTTAAGAGGGCAGACTCTAATCCAGGAGAACTGGGTTTGATTCCCCACTCCTCCACTGCTGGTGTGACCTTGGGTCAGTCACAAGTTCATTCAGAGCTGTTGTCTCAAGGGCAGTTCTCAAAAGAGCTCTCTCAGCCCCACCTATCTCACAGGGTGTCAGTTGTGGGGAGGGGAAGGGAAAGGAGATTGTAGGCTGCTCTGAGAGGAGGAAGTAGTAGTAGTAGTAGTAGAGTGGATTTATACCCCCACCCTTCACTGCCCAAAGGACTCTCAGAGCAGGATATAAATCTGGCTGAATCCCAAGGGGTTCGAGCCGCGTTCAAGATGCAGGCACTTAAAAATTGTCATTTTTGTGATCGATTAAAACCAGAGGCAGTTCAGACAGGAAATTACAAATGCTTCCCCTTCTTCTTTTGCTCAAATTGATTCAGAATGTGTAATAACATCTTAATAGACAAGAGACAAGGAGATCTGAAATTAGCCAGGAAAATGACAAAGTGCAATGGAATTTAATGGCAGGACTCTAAGGAAGCATAATACATGACTACAAGGAATAGTAGGTTCTTAGTGACGAGGGGGGGAAATGAACTCCATTTATTTTCTCTGCTTCGTAGTCTGCTTTGGAGACTGCTGGTGTATACATGGTACTCTTCAGTGTCTCATTTGGTTTGGAAGTCAGGCGGCTTGGAGACAGCCTGGTCGTTACGGAGAGGTTGCCTCCAGTTGTTTGGAAAAGTACCTAGCGCATCTTCAAAAGACTGGAGAGATACCCTGGGTAGATGCAGACCTCACACCTCTTCCACCAGAGTTCCATATGACTGCGACATTTGAATTTACCCCAAACAAAAAGGAAGAACTATCAGTGTAATCCTAAACAGTTGTGTGTGCGTGTGTGTGCACGCTCGTGTGTGCATCTGTACAATTCTGGTTACCACACCTCAGAAAGGATATTATAGCACTGGAAAAAGTGTAGAAAAGGGCAACTAGAATGATAAAAGGGTTGGAACATTTTCCCTATGAAGGAAAGTTAAAGTGCTTGGGGCTCTTTAGCTTGGAGAAACGACGGCTGAGGGGGTGACATGATCGAGGTTTACAAGATTATGCATGGGATAGAGCAGGTAGAGAAAGAGGTACTTTTCTCCCTTTCTCACAATACAAGAACTCGTGGGCACTCCATGAAATTGCTGAGCAGTCAGGTTAGAGTGATTAAAAGGAAGTCCTTCTTCACCCAAAGAGTGATTAACACACGGAATTCACTGCCACAGGAGGTGGTGGCAGCTACAAGCATGGACAGCTTCAAGAGGGAATTAGATAAGCATATGGAGTAGAAGTCCATCAGTGGCTATTAGCCACAAGGTATAGATAGGAACTCTTGGTCTGGGGCAAATGATGCTCTGTATTCTCGGTGTTTGGGGAGGGACAACAACAGTGGGGGGGGCTTCTGGAGTTCTGGCCCCACTGCTGGACCTCCTGATGGCACCTAGTATTTTTGGCCACTGTGTGACAGAGTGTTGGACTGGATGGGCCATTGGCCTGATCCAGCATTGGCTTCTCTTATGTTCTTCTGCCATCAAATTGCAGCTGATTTAAAGTGAACCCTGATGGGATTATTAAGGGAAGAGATGATCAGAGGTGGTTTACCATTGCCTGCCTATGCGTAGTGACCCTGGAATTTCTTGGTGGTCTCCCATCCAAATACCAACCAGAGCAGGCCCTGCTTAGCTTCCAAGGTCTGACCAGATTGGGCTAGCCTGGGCCATCCAGGTCAGGTCAGGTCAGGTCAGAGTTACATCCTTATAAGTCTCTTGAAGTCAAGGAGCAAAGAAGGGCATAACTCTGCTTAAGATTTTTGTAGATCATTTAAATTGAATTGGTGACCACAAGGGTAAGGATGGTGGCATCTATCTTAGAGTGCTTTTATTGTTGATTATTATCTGTAGCTCTCAACCGTGACTACTCAGTGGAACCTAGAATCATAGAATCATAGAGTTGGAAGGGGCCATCTAGTCCAATCCCCTGCTCAACGTACCTCCATGTGCCACAAACTAGGGACAAGGAGAAGGTCTTCAAAGGCACCCCCTACAACTATTTACACTTGGCTCTGCCTGTAAACTTAAAACATTATGCTCCCTTATGTGGAGTCAGAGCATTGGTCTATCAAGGTCAGTACTGTCTACACTGACAAGCAGCAGCTCTCCAGGTTCTCGAGTAGAGGTCCTACCTGATCCTATTAACTGGAGATGGTGGGATTTGAAATTGGGACCTTCTCCTGTTTTATTCTGACAACAGCCTTAACAGCAGGTTAAGCTGTAACTTCTGAGTTAACCCTTAGAGTTTTATGGCTGTGTGGGGATTGGAATACGAGCCAAAGATCAGTTATCAAGTCAACATACCATACTGGGCAGGAGGTTCCATGACCTGAAGGACCTGGTCATAATTACACATACAGTGTTGAGCCAGCAGATGTTATAGACACCATCTTAGCATTCCAGCTAATACTACACATGTAGGCATTTCAGACATCCAAGGAACAGGCAATAACACCATACAGGTAAGTTTTCCATGCTTCCTAAATATTACGTTCAGGTCTTATCACCATGTAAGTGTGCTAGTAGGACTGTCTCCTAAATTTTCCTGTAACCACAAGAGTCAGGAATCGTTTGGAAAGTGCCATCAAGTCACAACTGACTTCTGGTGACCCCTTAGGGTTTTCAAGGGAAGAGATGTTCAGAGGTGGTTTGCCATTGGCTGCTTTTGCATAATGACCCCGGATTTCCTTGTTGGTCTCCCATCCAAGTACTAAGCAGGGCCAACCCTGCTTAGTTTCTGAAATCTAATGAGATCGGGCTAGCCTGGGCCATCCAAGTCAGGGCAGAAATTGTTGAGAGCATCATGTTCCTCTTCAACCAGATTATTAACAAGCTGGAAGCTGTCTAGATCCTGAATTGGATTAATTGGCAAAGGGTCTTAGCCACAGCATCTGAACCCTGAAACTGAACAGCACTTACAAAATATTCACCTTTTATCGTTTCTTTTAGTGATTCTTCCTCCGAGGGATTCAAGGCGGCCTACGTGCTTCTCTTTCTTTTATTCTCAAAGCGACCCTGTGACATAGGTGAGGTTGAAAGGCTGACTCAAGGCTATCATGTTTACTGCTTTCTGGATCCACCTTGTTGCAGATTTTTGAAGCAGAGGAGAATTGTTCACTTTCATTTTTATGATTTTGACCTTCTTACACTGCCCAAGACATCCCAAGACTGTCTTACATCCCAAGACAGTGCACTTTGTGCAATTCTCTCAGTCCACACGGTTGCCGTTTTGTCTGCGCAGGGCAATGTGCATATTTTCCAGCTTTGATACGCATGATCAAAGCATAGTTTTTTCAATGGGAACGGCTATGGGAAAAAGATATCGAATTTACAGCCAGTCAGTATTAAGAGAAAAATGGTACAAAATGTTTTTAGATGGTATATAACCCGGGGTGTGTGTGTGTGGAAAAAGCCCAGCAGGAACTCATTAGCATAATAGGCCATGCCCACATGCATAAACTCATTAGCATATTAGGCCACACCCCCATGTTACCAGAAGTGTGATCATCCAGCCACACCCACCTTTTGTTTCTTATTCTGTTTACCTTGTTTGTTGTCAAAATCCCAGGGCTTTTTTGGTAGCAGGAACTCCTTTGCATGTTAGGCCACACACTCCTAATGTAGCCAATCCTAATGAGTTTCTGCTGCTGGGTGTGGCCTATTATGCTAATGAGTTCCTGCTGGGCATGGCCAACTTGGCCATTCCTGCCCCAAAACAGCCCTGTATATAACACCAAAGGAAACCGAGAAAGCAAATAAAAACTAGAAAGGAAGATGCTGGAAATGTCATGACATAGATGGAATTTCCCCCCATGTGCGGTGGATGTGTAAAAAGACAAAAAGAAGGAAATAAATGGAGTAGTGCAGAATAGATTAAAGTTTAAATTCCCCATGGAAGCCAAGAATATGCTACAAGGCTACTGCCTAATAATTTGTCAAAATTTTTGGAAAAGGCATTCAAATACATGATGACAGCAGCTAGAATTATCTATGCATCAAAATGGAAAGTAGACATTTCTGCATGCTTGGAAAAATTGTGCACGCTTAGAAAAAATAAACTTGCCTCCTATGCAGTGATGGTGAAATTAACAACTTATTTGAGAAACAGCTCAGTTATGAAATCTGAAGGAAAGATGGAGTGTGTACTATGCAAATAGAAGTCAAATTTGGAATGAGAAGTAGTCTAAAATACTGTATACAACTGTATTGCAGTGAAGAAGCAGAATGAAAATCATTTCTAAATGTTCTATGTTGAGTAGAAATGTGCGTAAGAAAGTGGATTCTGAAGGGAAACATTTTATATTTTCTACCATAAGATATACAATAGTCCTCCCTTCTGTATTTTTGTTATATTACCTATCTGCCAAAAGTAATAGTGAGTACGCAGAAATGGTGAAAATATGCAGTACTGAATATGCAGCGGCAAAATTAATTCAGTTGAAAAAGAGATTAGTTACGAAATTTGAAATGTAAACTGTTGAATATAAATGTATCCCAACAGAAGTTCTATAGTGTTTTGAAAACAGTGACCCCAAAACCTTTCCCTGTAATGAAGGGGGTGTTGGGGAAAAATATATATATATAACTTTTTGATATATACAATTTAATGTGTAATCATTTTTTTTCTCTTCTGTATTTTCTTTTTATTATCTCTGGTTTGCAAAAATAAAAATAATATTTAAATAAAAAGAAAACATAGATTCTTAAAGGGTACTCATTCACATGTACCAAAGCTGGAAAAACATGTGTGTTAACCTGTTCACACAAAAAGTTGACTGCACATATTGAGAGAATCACAGGTGCCACAGTCTCCCTGTATCTGAAGTGGGAGCACCAGAATGGTCATGTCATAAAAAGGCTTTTAAGGGGTCATAATCAGTTCAAAAGTCCATTCTGGAGGTCTCATGCAACTTTGCTACATATTCCTGAGATTAATTCTGGTTTCTCCAGAAAGCATACCTGTCCAGGAGACATGGGGAGATGAACCAGCCATGATGCAACAGAGAACTTGAATTTCATGTTTTACAGGTAAGAATCTTCATAATTATAACTAAGGAATTTCAAAACCTATGAAAATGATTTATTATATGGTTATGTTTCCTCCTCTTTATAGTCACTGTGGTTATAGCTGCATACTTTTCAGGATGCCTGGAAGAAATCATGTGACTTAAATTATCAATATACTTGTCTAACAACAACAACCTGGGAAAAGAAGAAGTGTTCATGCACACAAAAGCTTATACCCAAAATTAGACTTTGTTGGTCTTAAAGGTGCCAATTTTGTTCTGGAAAAAGAAAATTACCATCATGTGAATGGTCACTGGAACCTTTGGAGCAGTGGATAGAAGTCTTAAGAAACACCTGGACATTCTGGGCGCTGAGCAAATAACTCCTGCTCAGCCACCAGAAGACAGCGTTGCTTGGAACAGCAAGAATCCTGTAATAATAATAATAATAATAATAATAATAATAATAATAATAATAATAATAATAATAATAATAATAATAATAATAATAGAAATGCATTGCCTCTGGGAAGAGTGGTTTGCGCTCTGTCACCTTGCTTACATGTTACTTTTGCTCAAGGCAAAGACAGGTTTAGATGATTTTCCGTCTCTCCGGTTCAGACCTAATATTCCATCCACTGCACCACACTAAATAGTGTTAGGTATACCACCACTAATTAAAGTACTTTTACTACTCATTTGAACTACACAGAAACTCTTGAGAATTAGGAATGTTCATCAATGGAATCATATTTGATTGCAAGTACCGGAGAGAAAAAACACATTAGAATGCTCACCGACAAAGAATATCAAACTTATACAGCTCTGTGGAAAGTTTCAAAGCTATTTGAGTTTGTGTCCGTGCGCGCTTGTGCCATCAATTTGCAAGTTCACAACCAACCTATGGTGGCCCCAGGACAATGCGGTGTTCAAAGCAGGAGAGGAGCAGAGGAGGTTTGCCACTGCCATTCAACTACCCATTGTTGCTGATCCTGCTTCGTCCCCATGCTCTGATGAGATCAGGCTAGGTTGGACGGTCAGGCCGTGATCCTAAGCTATGCTCCTATCTGAACTTCTAGATTTCTTTGAGCAGAGAAGCAGGTGAAGACCAGCATGAGTGGATCTCTAGATCCCAGCTATAGTGTCAGACTACTTCTGCAGATATGTGCTCAGACCTTGGCTGTATATTGGCTTTCAATACGAAACCTTCAATGCCAAGTTCAAAAGTCCGTCCTGGAGTTCTCGTCTGACCCGGCCAACTCGTGTCGTCGCCCTGTTCCTCTTGCATGCTGCCCAGCCAGTTAAGAACACACCCAACATTCATTTCTTTAGGCCACCAAATAAATGGTAGGGTCCAGCTGAGACTGAGCTCTTCGCATTTCTAGTGACTTTGTGGGAAGCCTTGCTTGGCTTTCCTTCTCTTTGACATAAACGGGACTCAGAATTATTTAATTCAGAATCGTTTCATTCTGAGTGATAGGGGCCCAAGCCCCACACCTTTTCCACATTGTCAGTGTTATAATTTGGCTATTTCAGGATGGGGTAGCTCAGCATTTTATTTATTTATTATCTAATTTATACCCCGACCTCCCCGCTTTACAGCAGGCTCAGGGTGGCTTACAGTACATGAATACAAACACATAGGCAGTAATGTAGACACGTCTCTGCATGTTGGATGGGCCTCCCTCTTTTTCGGGATAAGTATCCCCCTGCTGGCCAGCTGGCCAGTGGCAGGGAAGTGGGGCCTGGCAGCCGGGGGTCCCTCTTCCACCGGGGGCTTAGCAACCCTATTTAGTGGCCTCCCATCCAAATATCCAACCTTGCCTTTGTTGTTGTTGTTCAGTCGCACAGTCGAGTCCGGCCCTTCGCGACCCCATGGACCAGATCGCGCCAGGCCCTCCTGTCTTCTGCTGTCTTCTGAAGTTTGCTCCACCTTGCCTTAGACATATGCTTAGTTCTCCACTGAAACCAATGAGAAGGATTCAGCAATACTTAATTTTTGGCTAGACAGTAGCCTAAACCTTTATGACAAATGTTTATGAAATTATGTTAAGCTGCTTTCGTTCAACCCTTTGCCTTTCACCCCCAGGACAGAAAAGAATATACATTGGGATATAATAAGAGAGTAAGCTAAGTTATATTAAACCAAAGGACAGTTTCTTTAGATGAAAGTGTAGAAAGGTGGCATCTTTTTAAAACCTTGCTGGGCCTGAAAAAAGATGTTTTGTATTGATATTGTTATGGCTTTATGTGTGTGTTAGTACAATTTTGACCACTGAAGAAGGCCTTTTGGGCTAAAACATGTTGGGTCCTTTGGTTAATATGCATGTATAACCATTATTGTGATTCTTTGCTACTGGACGTACAACTCCACTTTGTCCGATCTGAGTTTTTAATGGTATCCTACGTATGTCCTTTTTAATCCTAAGATTCTGTGCACTGTGTAATAAATATTTGCATTTTATTTTATTTTCTAGTAGATCAGCCTTTCGGTTGGTTCCTGATGGAAAAAAGAAACTGGTCACAATCTTTCCTGGAGGGCAGTGAAGGGGAACAGAGGAATTCTTCCTGCAAAAGCCCCGTAAAAAAAGCCAGAATCATGTAAGAATACGGTCATAGTCTTACACACGAGCCAGACACTGTGTTTTTGCTGACACTTCTGATATAAGAGGAGTATTAAGATATGTGCAACCTTGCTGGAGTGGATTTATTGCAGATCACATCAGTTTTTAGCACCTCAGTTATCAGGAGAGTGAGAGTAGGTGATATAAGGAGGAGAAAATCAAGCGTGTGCATGTTGCAGGTAAAAAAAACAACAACCCTGGAGAATAGAAAGGTAGCTCTGATGCCAATCTTTCATCTAAAATTGTCTGGAGGCTTCCAGTCAGACATCCTCTTCCCGGCATATTTATAGATTTTTAACACGCTATACCAGCTGGAACACGCTCAACATCTTTGACTCTAATATAGCTGGTGACAGAAATACCACACATTTTCCCACGGCTTCTCAAATCATAGGCCTAGTGGGGTGGGGCATACTCACGGAATGTCCCCTGAGAGGTTTTGGTTACAAAGGGTTCCCCCTGTTGTGTATCGAAAGCTTCGACTGAACACTCATTGTTTGGTGTAGTGGTTAAGTGCGCGGACTCTTATCTGGGAGAACCGGGTTTGATTCCCCACTCCTCCACTTGCACCTGCTGATGTGACCTTGGGTCAGTCACAAGCTCTGGCACAGCTGTTCTCTCAAGGACAGTTTCTGTCAGAAGTTCTCTCAGCCCCACCTACCTCACAGGGTGTCTGTTGTGGGGAGGGGAAGGGAAAGGAGTTTGTAAGCCACTCTGAGACGCCTTTGGGCAGTGAAGGGCGGGGTATAAATCCAATCTCTTCTCTTCTCTTCTCCTCTTCTTCTTAAGAACATAAGAGAACATAAGAGAAGCCAATGTTGAATCAGGCCAATGGCCCATCTAGTCCAACACTCTGTCACACAGCGGCCAAAATATACCAGGTGCCATCAGGAGGTCCAGCAGTGGGGCCAGGGCACCAGAAGCCCTCCCACTGCTGCCCCCTCCAGCACCAAGAATAGAGTGCATCACCTGCCCCAGACTGAGAGTTCTCATTCTATACCCTGTGGCTAATAGCCACTGGTGGACTTCTGCTCCATATGTTTATCTAATTTCCTCTTGAAACTGTCCATGCTTGCAGCTGCCACGACCTCCTGTGGCAGTGAATTCCATATGTTAATCACTCTTTGGGTGAAGAAGTATTTCCTTTTATCTGTTCTAACCCGACTGCTCAGCAATTTCATAGAGTGCCCACGAGTTCTTGTATTGTGAGAAAGGGAGAAAAGTACTTCTTTCTCAACCTGCTCAATCCCATTCATAATCTTATAAACCTCGATCATGTCACCCCTCAGCCGTCGTTTCTCCAAGCTAAAGAGCCCCAAGCATTTTAACCTTTCTTCATAGGGAAGGTGTTCCAACCCTTTTATCATTCTAGTTGCCCTTCTCTGCACTTTTTCCAATGCTATAATATCCTTTTTGAGATGTGGTGACCAGAACTGTACACAGTATTCCAAATGAGGTCGCACCAATGATTTATACAGGGGCATGATGATACTGGCTGATTTGTTATCAATTCCCTTCCTAATAATCCCCAGCTTAGCGTTGGCCTTCTTTATTGCAGCTACACATTGTGTAGACATTTTCAGCGAGTTATCCACTACGACTCCAAGATCTCTCTCTTGGTCAGTCTCTGCCAGATCAGACCCCATCAACGTGTATTTATATTTAGGATTTTTGGCTCCAATGTGCATCACTTTGCACTTGGCCACATTGAACCCCATTTGCCACGTTGACGCCCACTCACCCATCCTCAACAGATCCCTTTGGAGTGCCTCACAATCCTCCCTGGTTTTCACCACCCTGAACAACTTCGTGTCATCTGCAAATTTAGCCACATCACTGCTTACTCCCAATTCCAAATCGTTAATAAACAAGTTAAAAAGCATGGGACCGAGTACTGATCCCTGTGGTACCCCACTGCTTACCACCCTCCACTGAGAGAGTTTCCCATTTATACTCACTCTCTGTTTCCTATTTATAAGCCAGTTTTTGATCCACAAGAGGACTTGTCCTTTTATCCCATGACTATTGAGCTTACTTAGGAGCCTTTGATGAGGAACTGTATCAAAAGCTTTCCGGAAGTCAAGGTAAATAATATCTATTGGGTCCCCCTTGTCCACATGTTTGTTCACTCCCTCAAAAAACACTAACAGGTTAGTGAGACAAGATCTTCCCTTACAGAACCCATGCTGAGTCTGCCTCAATAGTTTTTGTTCATCAATGTGCCTACTAATTCTTTCCTTAATAACAGTTTCCACCAACTTACCCGGTATCGATGTCAGACTGACTGGCCTGTAATTTCCTGGATCTCCCCTGGAGCCCTTTTTAAAGATGGGAGTGACATTAGCTACCTTCCAGTCATCAGGAATGGAGGCAGATTTTAAAGAAAGATTACATATTTTTGTCAGGAGATCCACAAGTTCACATTTGAGTTCTTTCAGAACTCTCGGATGAATGCCATCCGGGCCTGGTGATTTATTAGTTTTTAAATTGTCCATCAGTCGGAGGACTTCCTCTCTTGTCACCGCAATCTGATTCAGGTCTTTCAAACCCCTCCCGAAATCAGTGCTTCTGGAGTGGGCAAACACTTCTCCTCTTCCACAGTGAAGACAGAGGCAAAAAATGCATTCAGCTTCTCAGCCATTTCCCTATCATCCTTCACTACTCCTTTTACCCCTTGGTCATCCAAGGGCCCCACTGCCTCCCTGGCTGGCTTCCTACTTCTAATGTATTTGAAGAAAGTTTTATTGTTGGTCTTTATGTTTTTTGCGATATGCTCCTCATATTCCCTTTTTGCTTGCCTGATCACAGACTTGCATTTTATTTGCCATAGTCTGTGTTCCCTTTTATCAACCTTACTAAGACTAGCTTTCCACCGCTTAAAGGAATCCTTCTTACCTTTTACAGCTTCCATTACTTTATTTGTTAACCATGCAGGCTTTTTTCTATACCTATTTGTACCTTTCCTAACCTGCGGTATATATTTTTTCTGAGCTTCTAGGATTGTCTTTTTAAATAGTCTCCAAGCTTCCCCAATGGTTTTGACCTTCTCCACTCTTCCTTTCAATTTCTTCCTCACATGTCCCCTCATACCAGAGAAGTTACCCCTTTTAAAGTTAAAAGTGGTTGCGTCAGTCTTTTTGGGCAACTCCCTATCTGTACAAATGTTAAACTCAATGACATTATGGTCACTGTTTCCAAGTGGTGCAGTCACTTTTACATCTCTCACCAGGTCTTGGGTGTTACTTAGGACCAAATCCAGGATCGCCTCTCCCCTGGTAGGATCTGTGACCATCTGTTCCACAGCACAGTCATTGAGAGTGTCTAAGAACGCAATCTCTTTTTCCCGACTAGAACTCATATTGACCCAATCAATGTGTGGGTAGTTAAAGTCGCCTATTACAACACAGTTATTTCGTCTAGCCGCTATCTTTAATTCATTCATCATTTTATAATCCTCCTCTATCTTTTGATCTGGTGGGCGATAACAAACTCCCACTGTTAAGCCTCCTTTTGGACCCACTATTTCAACCCATAGCATTTCCAGAAGGGAATCCAATTCTCTTACCCTCTCAATCTTACTGGACGGTATACCCTCTCTGACATACAGAGCCACCCCACCTCCAACCCTTTCTCCCCTATCCTTCCGATATAATTTATAACCAGGAATCACCGTATCCCACTGATTTTCCTCATCCCACCAAGTTTCTGAAATACCCACAATGTCTATTTCCCCCCCAACACCAAGCATTCCAACTCCCCGATTTTACCTCGGAGACTTCTAGCATTTGTGTATAAACACTTATAGTTTCCCACGTTTGTTAAGCCCACAGCCTTCCTCTTGCTGCCTCGAGACCTTGCCAGGCAGTTCCTATCATTAGCCACAGTCTCAGTGGACAATTGTAATCCATTTCCTTGTACAAAAGTAATAGCTACCCCTTCATCTCTTTGAGATGAGCCATCCCGAACCAGAGACTTTTCATCTCCTGTCGGCTTTCCCCCATTATTCAGTTTAAAAACTGCTCTGCCACCTTTTTGATTTTGAGCGCCAGCAGCCTGGTTCCTTCTCGGGACAAGTGGAGACCGTCCCTTTTGTACAGCTCCCTCTTGTCCCAAAAAGCATCCCAGTGCCTAACAAACTTGAACCCTTCCCCCTACACCACCGTCTCATCCACGCATTGAGACTCCTGATCTGTGCCTGTCTCTCCGGCCCTGCGCGTGGAACAGGTAGCACTTCCGAGAAGGCTACCTTGGAGGTCCTGGCCTTGAGTTTCCTGCCCAGCAGCCAAAATTTCTCCTCCAGGACCTCACGACTGCATTTCCCCACATCGTTGGTGCCGACGTGCACCACGACCACTGGCTCCTCCCCAGCACTATCTACCAGCCTATCTAAAACACGCGTAATGTCCGCTACCTTCGCACCAGGCAGGCAAGTCACCATACGGTCAGTACGCGGGTTCGCCACCCAGCTGTCTACCTGCCTAAGGATCGAATCACCAACTACCAAGAGCCCCCTCCCACCCTTCCCAGGGACGGTTCCTTGGTACGAAAGGATACCCGTTCACCAGCTGAAGAAGAGGTCCCTTCTGAGGGCACATTCCCCTTATCCTCAGCATGATGCCCCTTTTCCCCTTGACCCTCATGCTCCCTGGCAGCAGCCGGGCTGCCAGATCCAGAGTGGGACATATCTAACAAGTCCCCGAGAGTCTTCCCCGTGCACCTTACAAGGACTTTCTGTGGGCGCAAAAGGTTCTTGCCCCTGCAGAAGAGCTTCTTGCAGAAGGCTCCTTGCACCTGAGAAATGAAATACTATTCATGGAACGAGTCAACAGAAGGAAGTAGGGTAGGGTAGGGTAGGGTAGGGTAGGGTAGGGTGGCCACCCCCCCCCGTGAGGCCTGGAGATCTTCCACTTTTACAACTGATCTTCAGCTGACAGAGAAAATGGCTGCTTTGATGGGTGGCCTCTATGGCATTATACCTTGCTGAGGCCCCTCCCCAAACCCTGCCCTCTCCCAGATCCACCCCCAAAGTCTCCAGGTATCTTCCAACCCACACCTGGCAACTCTAAGGGTTGCCATCCTCAGGGGTGTGTGTGTGTCTGTTGGAGATCTCCTGGACTGGCCTCCACGCAACAGAGATCAGGTCTCCTGGAGGAAACAGCTGCTTTGGAGGGTGGACTCTATGGCATTATACCCCTCTGAGGTCCCTACTCAAACTCTACCCCCAAATATCCAGGAGTTTCCCAACCTGGAGCTGGCAATGCTAGAAGGAAGGGAGACAGATTCAACCTAGGGTTGCCAGCTCTGGGTTGGGAAATTCCTGGAAATTCTAGGAGTAGAGCCTGGGGAGGGTGGGGTTTGGGGAGAGGTAGGACCTCAGCAGGATATAATTCCATGGAGTCCGCCTTCCACAGCAGCCGTTTTCTTCCAGGGAACTGATCTCTGTCACCTGGAGACCAGTTGTAATTCTGGGAGATCTCCAGCCGACACCTGGAAACTGGCAATCCTAATTCAACCTCATGTATGACACTCAAACCTTTGGAAAGAAGGCGAAATGCAAAAATAATAGGTGAATTCTTCCATGCAGATGAAAAACAAAACATATGATTGTTCACTAGGTTTACAAGTAGGGTTGCCGGGTCTGGGTTGAAAAACACCTGGAGACTTAGCATGGCACAATGCCATAGATTCCACCCTTCAAAGCAGCCATTTCCTCCAGGGGAGTTGATCTCTGTCAGCTGGAGATCAGTTGTAAAAGCAGGAGATCCCTAGGCCCCACCTGGAAGGTGGCAGCCCTATTTACAACTTCCAGGTGGGGCCCTAGAATCCTGGAACTACTATTGATCTCCAGACTACAGAGATCAGTTCCCCTGGAGGAAATGGTAGAGAGATGGAATTCGTAGAGTGACATTACACCCCCACTGAGTTCTCCTCCTGGCCTCAAACACAGCTTCCCCTGGCCCTGCCCTCCAAACCTCCAGGAATTTTCCAAGCCGGAGTTGGCAACTCTGTCGTTCACCAACTACCCAGTGGTGGGTTGCCCCAGGGCATCATTTTGGCTGGTTTTAGAAGCTGAAACATTGCAGTTCGTCAGCTGCTTTTCTCTCTGTCAGCTGAACTCTGATCTCATTGTTGGGCATTTGAGGGGTCTTTGTTATTAGTTTTGGGAATTTTTTTTTATTCCTCTGGTTTATGGGGATTTCCTGTAGCAAAGCTGCAATGTATAACTTTGAAAGCGAAGGAATTCCTTGGTGTGTCAGTCAGCCCCCCCTCCCCCGTGTGTCCTGTGATCTGGCACTGCTCTTTGATCAACACAATTCAACTTTAATTCTCTTTAAAACCAAAGATCCATCAACTGGAAGAGATGTGAGCAGATATGTTGGGAAAAGGACTTGGAGAAGATGGGAATTTTAAAGAAGCCATTCATGGCTGATAATGAAAAGCTTATGAGAGATTGAGAAGGAAGACAAAACATACTGGTGGTAGAATAAGAAAGAACAAGCAGGGGCAATGGAATCCGTAGCATTTAATAAGTGCCAGGGAGAGCTTCAAAGATGATTTGCGCTGCCAATTATACACACCTTTTGTGTTTGCTTTGCTTTTATTTTGCTTTTTTAAAAGTTTTCAGTTCTCATCAATCACAGAGGTGGAGAGTGGGTAAGATTTAAATATGTCCAAATGTGAGCCATCAATCACTCAAATTGCTTTTGTATGACGTTTTCTCAGAATTTATGCACGGGGGAAAAATCCAGAGCAACTAGTGCCAGTGACATTGAGTTGGCCACATCTCAGTATCTTGCATGTTTACTCGGAAACATGATCCACTAGCTCTTTGCACACATTATACTCAGGGGTCATTTCCTGCTGGAGCACCCCAGAACAACACTCTGGCAGTAAGGAGCCCAGGCCCCACATCCCTGCCTTTCCTGGCTGCGGGCAGAGAGACACAGGAGGGATTTAAATCCTTGGGTTCCCTGCCCAATCTTCTCCAGGTGTCCCGCAGCTGCAGGGCACCTGGAGAAGATTGGGCAGGGAAGCCAGGCCTGTCTGCCTCCCTGCCCTCCTGTTCTCCAGCCCACCCACCATGGTGAGTTGGCTGGAGAGGGGAAGGGGAAGCGGGCAGACATGACCCCTTTCCCCCTGAGCCTCTCTGCTTTTGTGGAGAGACTCAAGGGGGGATTTAAATCCCTGGGTTTCCTGCCTGATCTTCTCCAGGTGTCCCGCAGCCATGGGGCTCCTGGAGAAGATGGAGGCAGGAAGCCAGGCCTGTCTGCCTCCCTGTCCTCCCATTCTTCAGCCAGCCCGCCATGGTGAGTTGGCTGGGGAGGGGAAGGGGAAGTGAGCAGACATGGCCCCTTTCCACCTGAGCCTCTCTGCTTTTGTGGAGAGACTCAAGGGGGGATTTGAATCCCTGGGTTCCCTGCCTGATCTTCTCCAAGTGCCCCGCAGCCATGGGGCACCAGGAGAAGATGGGGCAGGGAACCCAGGCATGTCTGCCTCCCTGCCCTCACATTCTCCAGCCAGCCCACCATGATGGGTTGGCTAGGGAGGGGAAGGGGAGGTGGGCAGACATGGCCCCTTCTCCCCTGAGCCTCTCCGCTTTTGCAGAGAGACTGGGAAGGGATTTAAATCCCTGGGTTCCCTGCCCTATCTTCTCCAGATGGGGCAGGGAAGCCAGGCATGTCTGCCTCCCTGCCCTTCCCTTCTCCAGCCAGCCTGCCATGGCGGGTTGGCTAGGGAGGGGAAGGGGAGGTGGGCAGACATGGCCCCTTTCCCCCGAGCCTCTCTGCTTTTGCGGAGAGACTCGGGGGGGATTTAAGCTCATCTGCATATGCCTTAACTCATTTTAAACATGCCTGGCCTTTGTCAGGGGGTGTGGCATATGCAAATGAGTTGTGCAAACCTGGTTCTCCCAGTCTACATACTTAACCACTAAGGCAAGAATTAGTCAGTGGCCATGCTAAAGAAGAATTGTGTACACTGTATGTCAGGGGTCCCCAACCTTTTTGACCCTTTGGGCACCTTTGAAATTCCAACACAACCACCAAATGGCTGCTACGGGAGGCAGAGTCAACCACACAGAGGAAGCCTAAATGCAGGGGATAATAGGGTTAATTTTAAAAACACACCATGGTGGCAGCTGCCCCTGAAACAACATTATTATACCAAGTTTGAGTCCAGTGGCACCTTTGAGACCCACACAGTTTCTTCAAAGTGTAAGCTTTTGCGTGCAAAACACACTTCTTCAAACAAAACTGGAATAAAGTCTCGAAAGCTAGTTACAGGAAAAAAGAGGGTGGGGGTAAGCCGTTAGGAAGGGCCACTCAGAGCCCAGGTTAGGGATGCCAGACCCCAGGTGGAGGTGGGGGAACCCCTGATTTTTGGAGCTCCCCCCAGACACTGGTCATCTGGCTGGTGGGGGGAAGCCCCACCCCCAACTGTCGTCTGCAGCCCCACTTGAACAAAGCAGGCACTATGGTTGGAGAAAAGTGGGGTGTGTGCACGCGCAGCGCTGTGTCCCCTACACGATGACATCACTCTGCATGACATCATCACACTGGGGACAGCCCCGCCCCTTCCCAGAATGCCCCTCATTCACACAAAATTGCAACTATGCATAATGGAAAAATTAGGCTCAGCACAAGCATTGCCATTAAGTGTGGCTCAATGTGAACATCTGAAAAGGGCTACAATTACACAGACATTGTGTCACTTAATGGTTCACAGCTGATGGTCTGAGCCACCTGTGCCTGCCAAGCACTTTGTGGGGGGGTGAAAGTTTCCTCCAGGATATGTGATTAATGAGACTGGTTTCACTCACTGAGCTTTTGAATGTTTCAAATAGATGTTTGAATTTGCTCTCGAAGAGAGAGAGAGAACAGAACTGTAAGCAACCTTGAGGTAAAAATAAACTTAAGATGTTTAGTGCCCTCTCCCCAGGCGTGTACAGAAATAAGTTGATTATAAAGTAGCAATTAAAAAGAACACTAAGGCACCATAATTAGGAGTTTCCATAGATGGTAGGAAACAGGACAAACATAACAATTAATTAGCCTGGTGCAGACGTATATAAAAGGAAAACATGCCGGCAAACCAGTGTCTGTAATAACTAGGCTAGCCAGGAACAGGTGCTTGTGAGTGGGGGTATAGCTCAGTGGTAGAGCATTTGACTGCAGATCAAGAGGTCCCTGGTTCAAATCCAGGTGCCCCCTCTTTTGAAACAAAAAAAATATGAATTTTATCTATTTATGGAAGAGTTTTTGTTCACTGTACTCTGAAATATAATAATAACAATATTATTATTCACTAATAACTCACTCACTAACGGGCTTGTGCAATTTGGAGCTCAGCCGAACACAGTCCTTCATCCTTGTTATGTGGCTTTCCAGGTGCTTGGACTTCCCAATCATTTTAACGATCCCTGAGAAACAGCAAGCATAGGAGTCATCTTGAACAAGGAGCAGAGTTTGCATATTTATTTAAATAGTAGTACCCTGATTTTTGCCGCAGTGGGGCCTCAAGGCAGCTCAGATAACAAAATGCGCACACCACCAAATATACATTTCAACACGGATATACAATTTAACAGGCCCTTAGCAGGTAAGAAGTTCTAAGGACTTTTCAGGCTGGTGTTGGTTCTGCCGACATACCTCACCCAGGACCCAACAGTCTTGTGCTTCTGCCAAGCCCAAGTACCAAATACCTGCAAAAAGGGTATGGCAGATGTTCAGCCCAGATCATATGGACACACATGAAGCTGCCTTATACTGAATCAGGCCATTGGTCCATCAAGGTCAGTACTGTCTACTCAAACTGGCACCAGCTCTCCAGGGCCTCGATAAGATTGCAAGGCCAAGCCTGGCAACTGGTGGGAGGGTTGGGGGCAGAGAAACAGAAAACATGACATTGGCTACATTGCTATGTCAACCCAAAAGTGATGTGTGGTAGCTCTAGGAATCATCAGAAAATCTATGGTAAAACCATAGAGTCTCCAGTGATTCCTAGAGCTACCTTATATAGCTTCCATATTTTCCCTGGAAGTGACATATTGATGCAGCCATTATCTCTTAATTCCCACCCCACACCTTGTTTCAGAGTGGTGGTGGGTACAACAGGCTACCAGCGTGAGGCATCTGGCCATAGTGGGAGGCCTGGTAACCCTACTTGAGGTAGAGGTCTTTCACATCACCTATCACTTGATCTATTTAGTTGGAGATGCTGGGGACTGAACCCTGATCTTATTCAGCTGGCTCAGGTGTCCTCAGTTCCCTCTCCCTTCAAGCCTCTGGCGTATTTCTCAAAAGTCTGGTGGAAAGGCAATAGGAAAAGCCAACAGGAGACTTAGGGGCTGGGACCATGCAGGAGGGACTGTCAATGATGGTGTGATGTCATGGGAAATCCCAGAAGTGATGTCACACTTCCCTAGGAATCACCAGAAATTCTATGGGAAGGGAACGGAGTTTGTAAGTCACTCTGAGACTCCTTTGGGTAGTGAAGGTTGGGGTATAAATCCAATCTCTTCTCTTTTTCTTCTACTGAGGTCCCTCCTGTAACAATACATGTGGAACTGAGTGAATCAGGAAAGTAGATGGGGGGCAGCTCAGTGACACAGGGGAAGAGAGAAAGAGTGAGGGAATGGCTACAGGAAGCAGGGTTGCTGTCTCCCAGTTCCCAGCAGGGGTTCTGTTATGTATTGCACTGTGAATCAAGCCTATTCTTTTCCATGTTAAGCTTGATTCTGAATGTGGATTCTAAGCTGTCGCATTCCTATTGGTCGGTTTCTGCGAAACCAGTGTAAATAGCCAATCACTGTGTGATAATGTTGCAAAGAGGGAACAGTCCTGATTGGTCTTTATCCCTGCAATGCCATTGGTCTTTAACTTGTTATGGGAGTGGCTTTGACAGCCCGGGAGAGTTTAAAAAGGAGCTGTGCTCCACTGTTTGTGTTGTGTGTTCCTGAGTTGGTGTTTGTCGTTGAATAAAGCTGAAATCACTTGTTGAGCTTATTCCGTTGTTGAGTCTCATATTTAACAGGTTCCCCAGCTTGTGGGGCTCCGATCTGCCACTGGCCAGGTGGCTGGTGAGGGAAGCCCCACCTCCAAACAGGGACATCACTAGGCAACGTCCCAGTTGTGATGAAGTCACCCAGAAGTGACATCATTGCATTGGGGATGTTGGGGGGTGATGCTCTAGTTTTTGGGCAATCTCTATGGTTTTGAAGTCAAAAAGATCCCAGAGAACAGTCTGAATCCCCCCGCTGGGAGCCAGGTAAGACCTGTTAACCCTAACAGGAAGTGCTTCAGCAGAAGGAACAGCAGGAGAGAGAAGTGAAACTAGCAGAGAAAGCTGAGAAGGCAGAAGCAGTTTTATTAATAAAGACCTTCACTGTTGTTATTGTCTGACTCTCAGACAATAACACCTCCCCTCCCCAACCCTGCCCTACCCAGGCGCCACCTCCAAAATCTCTGGGTATTTCCCAACTCAAAGCTGGCAACCCTAACCACATGTGACCCAATGCTGCCCATTTAAGTTATGTGAAAGGAAGCAAGGAAAGTAGCCTGTTAGGGTCCAAACCGAATGTTCAGAGAAAGGCACGCAGAATGATCGAAGATATCTCAAGGTTTCGGAAGACTCACGGGGGGGGGGAACCTGAGCCCAGGGTGTCTCCTGAAAAGCTAGGAAGGAACGAGTCCATTCTGAACTGAGCCGTGGGGAAGTCTGCCCATGTTTTCATCACTAAGTTAGGGGGAAAACAGCTGTGGGAATGAAATAGCAATAAAAAGTTGACGCACGATGAAGTTCATGCACTGCTACAATCATTCAAATATGGGATAAGTGCTCCCCCCATCCTCCAACAGTATTAATGGCTGGAGTCAGTGAAAAACCAAGAGCAACAGGATTGAAGTGGAGATGGCAAGATGTAGAAAGTAAAAGGAACTCCGGGCCCTTTCACCCATTCTAAATGATGCAGTTTCAATCCACTCCATTGACTGTTTGAAAGCGGACTGAAAGTGCATTATTTAGTGTGTGTGAAAGCACCCTCACTCACGGCATCTCCAGCTCACTCTGCTCCAGCGCCAGTCTCACCTTTCAACTCTGGAAGGCAAAATCCCTAAATCTCCAGGAATTTCCCAGCCTGGAGTTGGCAACTCTACCTTTGAGTGGTCTCCGTTTTATCCTTACAACAGTTTGCACAGGATGGGGTGGGGTGAAGCAGGGTTATTTTGGGGCAGGAACGTGCAGGAATGGAGTTCCGGCTGACTCCCGAGTTGGCCACACCCAGCAGGAACTCATTAGCATAATAGGCCACACCCAACAGTAGAAACTCATTAGGATTGGCTACATTAGGAGTGTGTGGCCTAACATGCAAAGGAGTTCCTGCTACCAAAAAAGCCCTGGGTTTTGACAACTAACAAGATAAACGGAATAAGAAGCAAAAGGTGGGTGTGGCTGGATGACCACACTTCTGGTAACATGGGGTATGGCCTAATATGCTAATGAGCTGTGCAATCAGGGGTGTGGCCTAACATGCTAATGAGTTTCTGCTGTTGGGTGTGGCCTATTATGCTAATGAGTTCCTGCTGGGCTTTTTTAACAAAAAGAGCCCTGGGGTGAAGCATTGCCACCCCTTGGGCAACATGGCTCCTGTTCAAAATGGTTTGCCCAATGGGAGGCTATAAGTTTATTTTTTTCCAATGCAAGCTCTTTGCTTTCCTACTGTTATGCTTTTTCGCTATCTGACGCTGCACGTCTTGCGGAGTCCATCACTTTCTCACAGGCCTGTAGCCCACCCAGGTGCTGCCAGGATATTGTAAAACTCCTGACCGCCCTGCCGCATCCCACACATATTTGTTTGACCAAGAAGGAACCTTTGATGCATAAATCTCTGTTCCTGATGGAGGCTCTAATGGCCACTGCCAACCAAGCAAAATACAGGGAAGGGAGATTAATCGCCCAAAGCTTTCCCAGCCTTAGAACTAATCCCTTCCCTGTTTTCCTTAAGGAGGACACAGGGGCGAGAAAAGAAACGTATCAGACTGAGAGTCGCAGATCTAAGAGGTACTGCAAGGTCGTGCTTCAAACTACCAATACCTTCAATGTCCGAGTCCCTTGAATAGGATTGCCAACCTCCAGGTGGTGGCTGGAGACTTCCTGGGGTTTCAACTGATCTACAGGTGCCAGAGATCAGTCCACCTGGAGAAAGCGGACACTTTGGAAGGTGGGCTGGACGGCATTATGCCTCACTGAAGTCCCTCCCCTCTCCAGCCCTGCCTTCCTCAGGCTCCATCCCCCAAATCTCCAGGTATCCCCCAACCTGAAGCTGTCAATCCTACCCTTGAAACATGGCCAGGGAGTCAAGTGGGCTAGGTGGGAGAATTCAGGAGCACTGGGGTACCTGAATAGCCCAGGCTAGCCCCATCTCCTCAGACCTCAGAAGCTAAGTAGGGTTGGCCCTGGTCAGTGTTTGGATGGGAGACCACCAAGGAATACCAAGGTCACTATGCAGAGGCAGGTGACAGCAAACCGCTTCTGAATGTCTCTTGCCTTGAAAACCTCACGGGGTCTCAGTTGTGACCAGGGCTTTTTTTGTAGAAAAAGCACAGCAGGAACTCATTAGCATATAGGCCAAACCCAACAGCAGAAACTCATTAGCATGTTAGGCCACACCCCTGACAGCACAGCTCATTGGCATATTAGGCCACACCCCCATGTTACCAGAAGTGTAGTCATCCAGCTGCATCCACCTTTTGCTTCTTATTCTGTTTACCTTGTTTGTTGTCAAAACCCAAGGCTTTTTTTGGAACAGGAACTCTTTTGCATATTAGGCCACACACCCCTAATGTAGCCAATCCTAATGAGTTTCTGCTGTTGGGTGTGGTCTGTTAGGCTAATAAGTTCCTGCTGGGCGTGGCCAACTCGGGTGCCAGCCGGAACTCCGTTCCTGTGCGTTCCTGCCCCCAAATAGCTCTAGTTGTGACTCAGCAGCACTTTTCACAACCATGCCGAAAAGTTCACCAGGCGCATTCTCTGCAGTCTCGGAGGAAGGCCACCGAAGTCTTCTTATTTTATTCATTTGGACTGTTTTTAAAAGGTACCTGACCTGAGCTGTCCTCTGCAACCTGGTGTTCTGCTTATGTGTCTTTATCCCTCCCTTCCGCAGAGGAGTTCAGAAGGGTGGACTTGGCTCTCTCCTGCCACCCGTTTTGTCCTCACGGAAACCCCATGAGATAGGCTGGGTGGAGAGAGTGACGGGATCAAGGTCAACCAATAAGCTTTCTGGTCTGAACGCTGGTCTCCCTGGGCCTAGTCTGTATCGAGGTTAACTAGTGTGGTTAGTCTTGTCACCATTTGTTAGCAGAATGCTTAAATAAATCTGTAAATGCAGCAGCGTCACTTTACCGGGTTACTCGGCTTACGAAGCTACACAGAGCCATACTGCAAGTTTAGAAGAGAAATACTCCTCTCTGTATTTGAGAAGTACACTTTGGATAGGAAAGAGCAGAGATATGTTAGAGTACTAACTTACTAGCTAAAGGACGGAGGCAGATCCCCAGGTCCCGCTGGAAGCTGGCATCCCTCCCGGAAACACAGTCCTTCTAGAAACAAAAATGGGAATTCTCTGCTATTGAAAGAGTACATAGGCTATTGCCCTAGAAAATGGATTCCATGTTGTGTGTCCCAACCATGGGGTCGCAGGAGACTATATATATGTATAATCCACAACACGTGTGGTCTGTCAAGGCACAGTGACCACCTAGAGACAAGAATCCTTCTGCGTTGTGTTCTTCGCATGGCAAATGTATGCATGTTATAACTTCTGTATGTTTCCCACCTGTGCTTTGTTTCTTGCCAGAAAAAGAGTCTTTCAAACAGAGTTCTCATACTTTAAAATCTCCCAGTGGGAAAAAAGCTTGTAAATAACTTGGGGCACATAAACTCCAGCTTTAAGGCATTTGATCACCTCCCCGCTCGTTTATGACTTCTGAAGGGAAGGAGAAAGGGAAGAAATATGGCACAGAAGGGAGAGGGGAAATGAGGTGCATTAGCAAAAAAATAATTTTTATATATTTTTTAAAAATCACAAATTGACTTTATCAGGAGTATGTACCAAGAAAGATCTTTGCCACCTTGTCTTCAAAACAAGAAGTAATGCTACTTCCCTTGCTCAGAGGTGCCTGTGGGGGAAGCTGGAGGGGAAAGGGGAAACATAGTAACATAGAGTTGGAAGGGACCCCAAAGGTCAACTAGTCCAACCCCCCTGCACAATGCAAGAAATTCACACCTCTCCCCCACTCCCCAGTGACCCCTGCTCTGTGCCCAGAAGGAGAAAGTCAGTCATCCATCACCTGTCCATCAGTGTTCCCTCTAAGCTGAGTTAGTGTGAGGTAGCTCACAGTTTTTTAGCCTCCAGCTCACACATTTTTGCCTTAGCCCAGGAAGGGATGGCTCCAGAGCAACCTAATTTATGCAGTAGCCGAATCGCTCACTCACAACTTTAATGCCAGTTGCTCACAAAGTACAATTTTTGCTCACACAACTCCACAGCTTGGCGGGAACATTGCTGTCCACCCTCCCCAGCAGCCATTTTCTCCAGGGACACTGATCTCTGTCATCTGGAGATGAGTTGTAATTCTGGCCGATCCCCAGGTTCCACCTGGAGGCTTGGACCAAAGGCCTCTGATTAACGTGCTCCTTTAGAACATTGGGGCAGTTGGGCTTATCCCATTTGAGCATGTCCAGAGGAATTCCCATCATTCCTAGGGATGTCTGACATTTTAAAGTCAGAAGATCTTAGGGTGTACATAGATATTGGCAGGGCTTTTTTTGTAGAAAAATCCCAGCAGGAACTCATTGGCATAAGAGGCCACACCCAACAGCAGAAACACTTTAGCATATTAGGCCACACCCCTGACAGCACAGCTCCCTCCCAGGATCGGCTTCCCCAGGTGCCCCGCGGCTTGCGGGGCGCCTGGGGAACCCGAGGGGGGGGAGGCAGTTTAAACTGCTTTCCCTCCTTGGATCGACTTGGCTTCCCCAGGCTCCCCGTGGCCACGGCCAGATCGCCCACTGGGCGATCTAGGCGCTCGCCTAGAGCGTGCGGGCCTCAGTGGTGCCAAATGGCGCCCCACTCCCCCCCCAAAAGTGCCCCCCCGCCGCCCTAACTGGGTGCCCGCCACCGCCCCGCAGCTAGACCCCCGCCCCCTTCCCGGCTTTCCCGGGGACCCCGCAGCTGCGTGGCCCCGGGAAAGCTGGCGCTGGGAGGGAGGGGGTGGCAGCTAGACCCCCGCCCCCTTCCCTGGTTTTCCTGGGGGCCCCGCAGCTACGGAGCTTCCAGGAAAGCCAGCGCTCTGCCCCCTGTAGTCTCCAGGCCCCACCGGGAGGTTGGCATCCCCAGTGAGGGTGCCCCAGGCTGTCCTGCCTAGGGCGCCCAGACACCTGGAGCCGGCCCTGCCTGTGGCTTGTGAGGCACCTGGGGAACCCAAGGGGTGGGGGGGAGGCTGTAGGCATGGCCAACTCAGAAGCCAGCCGGAACTCTGTTCCTGTGCGTTCCTGCCCCAAGATAGTCCTGGATATTGGGGTCTCTGTGGGTGGGGCAGCAGGATAGCCAGCTCCAGGTTGAGAAATACCTGGAGATTTTGGGGGTGGAGCCTGAGGAAGGCGGGGTTTGGGGAGGGGAGGGCCTTCAATGGGGTATAATGCCATAGAGTCCACTGTCCAAAGTGGCCATTTTCTCCAGGGGAACTGATCTTTGTCACCAGAAGTTGTAATCCTAGGAGTGCTCCAGCCACCACCTGGAGGTTGAAATCCAAACACAACATCTGTGACAAAAATAATGAGGAGTCAATAAAGATATGTGTGCAAAATCGCTCATAATAGAAGGTAATTTTCTACAGAATTACTACAGTAAATGATTTTGCATGCATATCTTTACTGACTCTTCGTTATTTTTGCCAGGGATGTTGTGTTTGGATTTCTACCTCCTCCTGTGGTCTCTCAGTTTTGGCAGCCGCCTGGAGGTTGGCAACCTTAGGGGGCAGCCTGGCAGGCAACATGTGTTTGGCAGCTGTTCAGGTCGGATGGTGGGAAAGGCTCGTGAGTGACTCCGCTGCTGGACTCAGTACATTCCCCGTGACATTCAGAGGTGTCCTGTAAAGAAGAGCCAGCGAATATTTTAAAACCCCCAATATCCACTGCTAGAACAAAATCTGAAATCCAGCAAGCCACCCCCGCATGGCATCTGAAACCAAGAACAACATTATATCAAACAGTCCATTCACAATCAATATAAACCAAAAGCTCTTGTCAAAAAGAACAGTTGTTACAATATGTTCCCAAACCAAGGGACAGATGCCGCAAGACATGTCTCATGGGGAGATCCATAGTCTTGATGCTGCCACAGAGAAAGCCCTGCCACAGCCTCGGGCACTGATGGTTAGGGTTGCTAACCCCCCCGGTTTGGCAGGGGTCCCCCGCTTTGTGGGGGGTTCTATCCGCCGCTGGCCAAATGGCTGGCAGGGGAAGCCCCGCCCCCAAGCCCCAACACCCACAGCCACCCCCTCCCTTCTCTCTCGAAGGGCTCCCTTTAAATGCACAGAGCTGGCGTTCCCCGCTCATCTGAATGCCAGCTCCAAAGGCAGCCTTCCCCGCATGCTGGATCTCGAGCGGAGATCGGGGTGCCTGGAAACTGCTCTTAAAGGGGAAGTGCAGGAAGCTGGCGTTTCCCCGCAAGCCCAATCTCTGCTCAAGATCGAGCGTGCAGGGAAGGCTGCCTGTGTTTAAACGGAGCTGGCATTTGGGTGAGCGGGGAAATGCCAGCTCTCTGCACAGCATTTCCCCGCGTGCAAGGGGCACGGCTGGGGGGGGAGTGGACATCCCCAATGTGATGTCATCATGTCAGGGATGCCCCGCCCCCTCCAGGAACAGTCCCCAAAGTCCCCTGCTGCAGGTGAAGATGGACTTGGCAACCCTACTGATGGTACACAGAACCAGTCCTCTCCAGTGGTTCTGTAATATTTCCAAAATTAGGGAAACCAGCCTCCAGGTGGAACCTGGGGATCCCCTGGAATTACAACTCATCTCCAGACTACAGAGATCAGTTCCCCTGGAGAAAATGGATGTTTTAGAGGGTGGACTCTGTGGCGTTGTACCCCACTGAGGTCCCTGTCCTCCCCAGGCTCCATCCCCAAATCTGCAGGAGTTTCTCAACCTGGATCTGGCAACCCTACCCCCCAACCCCCACTGGTGGCCACAGGGAACCTGGCAACTCTATCCAAAACAGCTCAGAACTTTATTTGAACATTGACTAACCTAGTCTGGGCCCAACTAGGCCATAACCTGCCACAGCCAGCATCCAACAGAACTAATGAAATCGAAATGAAGACTCTCCCCCCTTAAGTGATCATGTTAAAATAACTATACAATACACTAAAGGAACATCCCCAAATCCACAGCTCCCCATGATATAACACAGGAGTCCCCAATCTTTCCGAGCCTTTGGACATTTTTGGAATTTCGACATAGGGTGGTGGATGCAACCACAAAATGGCTCCCACAGGCGGCATAGCCAGCCACAAAATGGCTGCTGTGGGAGGCGGAGCCACACAAACAGAGGAAGCCCAAGTGTAGGGGAGAAGATGGGATAACTTAAAAAAATACAATGGGGGAAAAGGAATGAAAGAGAACAAAACCAATACTATGGTGGCAGCTGTCACTTGGGAAAAAATTAGAAGCCATGCTGCGAAATTGCCTACTTTATAAGAACATTTGTGGGTTCCAGAAATGGTGTTAGCAGGCACCGTGGCACCCACCGGCACCACACTGGGTACTCCCTAATACAACAAGTTCTAACTGCAGAGGTAGGGTTATGTAGAGCCAGTTTAGTGTAGTGGTTAGGTATACAGACTCTAACCTGGGAGAACCGGGTTTGATTCCCCACTTCTCCACTCACAGCTGCTGGGTGACCTTGGACAAGCCATAGTTCTGTCACAGCTGTTCTCTCAAGGACAGTTCTGTCAAGAGCTCCCTCAGCCCCACCTACCTCACAGGGTGTCAGTTGTGGGAAAGGGAAAGGAAAGGAGATTGCAAGCTGCTCTGAGACTCCTTTGGGTAGTAAAGGATGGGATATAAATCCAATCTCTTCTCTTCTTCTTCTTTAGGGTTGCCAGCATCCAGGTGGGGCCTGGAGTTCTCCCACTTTTGCAACTCCTCTGGAGAAAATGGCTGCTTTGAAGGGTGGGCTTTACGACCTTGTACCATGCTGAGGCCCCTCCCCTCCCCAAACCCCACCCTCTCCTGGATCCACCCCCAAAGTCTCCAGGCATTTTCCAATCCAGAGCTGGTAACCCTAGTTATGCTGGAACAGAAGACCCTTCTCCTGCCTTGCTCCCCAAACATTTAGGGCTTTACACTTAAAACCAGAACTTTGAGAGCCAACGTGGTGTAGCGGCAATTCTATGTTCCTTCTCATCCCCACAGTTTCCACCCCAAACCTCCAGGTCAGCTCAATGCCTCACCCTCAAGAGGCTTATCTCATACAATAGCATGGTTGGCTGCCAAGGAACACCAGAGCTGCGTGTCAAAATGCTGTTATTTCCCCCCAAGGATGGCCGTGGTCTGGTGCGCTGCTGTGCAATTCAGATACATATCTGGAGATCAGTTTCACCTCAAGGTTGCTGCGCTTGGCATTCTTACAAGTAATATAAAGATCCATCAGCAGAAGCAGCACTTTTGACATCCGTGATGGATGGCATCATTTCATTGTCATAAATTTGAACATGTTTATGAAGTCTGACAGAGTAGACAGTTCCCCCTGCCTTCCCTTCCTGGCGGCCTGGCCTGAAATATCATGTTTTATGGGTTTGAGTGCTCCTTTGTGGATTAGAAAGGCTGTTTCTTTTCCCTGCTGTTGTTTTAATAGGAACTGGTGCTTATCTGTGATGTTTACATACATATGTAAGTGCCGTTGAGTCGCAACCAACTTATGGTTACCCCTGCAAGGGGCTCTCTGTACAAGTGAGAAGCAGAGGTGGTTTGCCATTGCCTTCCCTGCAGAGCCTTCCTTGGACCATTTCTGCAGTAGTGAAATTCCCTGCATCGGCGTTTTTTAAAACTGAGCATTATGTGAAATTTTCCGCAGTAGATTTTTCCTCACCAGGCCCAAAGTTTTCTCCTTCTTTCCCTGCGTTTTTGGAATCCCCAGTTTTAGCGAGTTCTGAAAACCGCGAGGTAAGAAGGAGAAAACTTTGGCTTTGCACCTGTTGAGGAAAAATCTACTGCAGAAAACGTCGCATGGCATGCAGTTTTTAAAACGTCAATGTGGGGAATTTCACTACTGAGGAGATGGTCTTGGTGCGGTCCATTGAACTGGTCCATAGATTGGGCTATACTGTACCACCTTCCCTCCCATCTGTTACATTTAGCAGTCGTTCCCCCCTCCCTTATAGCTGTGTTGAGGTTGGTTTTATAGTTGCGGTGTACGTTTCGACCACTGCTGCCAGCTTCTTCTAGCATTCCTTTAAAACAGTGAGTACAAATTATAAATATTTCAAATGAGTAAAATAAGAAGGTGTGAGTGGCTTTCTTAGTAGACTGCTGAGAATGCCCCTGGTGGATTTTTCAGCATGGTGGTGGAAAGGGCCATCAAGCTGCAGTCAACTTATGGCATCCCTGTAGGCAGTGACGGCCCCAGGTTTTTTCGCCCACTAGGCGAGGATACATTCTGGCACACACCCTCCCGTGTGGAGCGGGACAGGGCAGACACCGGAGCCACAGCTGCAAATGTATGCGTGGGGGGGGGCGGGATCGCTTGAGGGGATTGCTCGAGGGGAGGGGGCCTGTGCCATGCTGCAAAAGGAGCTCCAAAGTGACTGCAGGGGCGGTGGCGGCAGAGGGCGAATTAGAATTAAATTAGATAAACATAGGGAGCAGAAGTCCATCAGTGGCTATTGGCCACAGGGTATAGATGGGAACTCTCAGTCTGGGGCAGGTGATGCACTCTATTCTTGGTGCTGGGGGGGGCAGCAGTGGGAGGGCTTCTGGTGCCCTGGCCCCACTGCTGGACCTCCTGATGGCACCTGGTATATTTTAGCCGCTGTGTGACAGAGTGTTGGACTAGATGGGCCATTTGCCTGATTCAACATTGGCTTCTCTTATGTTCTTATGTTCTTATGAGTGGCACTTTCCCGTCAACCCAGGCTGTTCTCCGCGCCTGTCCCCCTCGCCTCCTTCTCTTTCTGTCTGGGTAGCTGCAAGGAGGGGAGTCTCTTGCCGGGGATGGAGCAAGAAGCTGGCAAGGGAAGCTTCCAGTGCAGGGCGAGGAGGGGACAAGCCATCGCCCTAGGCGACAGTCTAAAATTTAACAATAACAGGCCGGCCCTGCCTGTAGGGTTTTCAAGGCAACAGAGGTGCTTTGCCATTGCCTGCCTCTGCAGAGCCACTTAGGATTTCCTTGATGCTCTCCCACCCAAGTACTAAGCAGGACCGACCTGGCTTAGCTTCTGCAATCAGATGAGGTCAGGCTACCCTGGGCCATCCGTAAAGATTCTACGGCAATGTGTAGGGTTGACAGGTTTGGGCTGGAAAAAACAAAAAATCACGGTTCTTCTGTCTAATACTCTTTATGTGTATATTCTTATTGTGCCGTAGAGTCCATAAATAATAAACAGGAATTTTTGTTTTTGAGGACATTATATGTGAGACAGAACTTTTGTTCAGATTCTACTGTTATATTTTGATTATACAATCAGATGTATTTGTTGAGATTGTTCCTTCTGTTGTTGTAGTGCTATTGCAATCACAGGATATACTGTTGTTACTTTGTTGTGGTTACTGTGGCTGGCTGAGTTGATATGTATGTTACTAGGGTTGCCAGCTCTGGGTTGGGAAATACCTGGAGATTTGGGAGTGGAGACTGTGGAGGGCGGGGTTTGAGGAGGGGCGGGGCCTCAGCAGGGTATAATGCCACGGAGTCTGCAGTCCAAAGAGGCCATTTTCTCCAGGTGAACTGATCTCTTGTCACCTGGAGATCTGTTGTAATCCCAGGAGATCTCCAGCCACCACCTGGTGTTTAGGAATGCTATATGCTACTGTCTCAATGGATTCTTTACCTTTGAATTCTGAAAGAGCTCCATTCTCCAGGCATCCTGCTCCTGAAAATGGAAAAGACAAAACTCCTTTAGAAAACCCACTGTTTTGGCAACAAGACTTTCTGAAAGAATGTAACAGGGCTGAGGATCAGTCCAAATATCACCCTCTTGGGTGATGAATCACTCTTAATTATCCGGCCACATGAAACGGCAAGGAAGAAGATGGCAAAGAGGCGGGAGAGTCATTCCAATGGATCCGGAGGCAGCTGCAGCGACCCAAATGAGCTGCACGGTAAACAGACGCTGCTTAAAACATCCAATTAATGTTCAGGCCCAAAGGGGACGGATGGCAGGAAGAAAGGAGAAACCAGGGTGCAGTCTGCTGTAACACGCTACGGCATGCGATGCACTCCATATTTGCAGCCTGCCAACTGGATTGCTTGAACTCCTTGATGATTCCTTGAAAGAAGGCATTTCCTCCGTGTTAACCATCAGGGTGAATGTTCACAGAATCAGGGAGTAGAATGAAATCTGCATTCCAGGAAATCCATACAGCAGTTTCAGCAGGGGTTTGCGGTAGTGTGGGGAATTTCATCCAAGACAGACGGTTGCAGCTGGCGCCCTTTAGGTTTACCCACTTGGATGTTTACACCCTGCTTTTCTCCCCAGTGGTGACCCAAAACAGCTTGCAGCATTGTTTTCTCTCTCTCACCCATTTTATCTTCACAACAACAATCCTGTGAGGTAGGCAAGGCTGAGAGAGAACAATCAGCCCAAAGTCACCCAGTGAGCTGTCGTGGCACAATGAGGACTTGAGTCTGACTCTGGGTCTCCCACAGAGTTGCTGTTCCCCAGTTAGGGGCAGTGGATCCCCAGGTTTTGTGATCTCGGGCTCCCTGCTGGGCAGCTGGCTAGCAAGAGGAAATCCCCCTCAAACAGCAACATTGCCAGAAATAAACGCAACGTGACTATGTCACCTGGAACTGACATAGGCATGTCGGTGACGTCTGAGGGCAATGTTCTGGGTTTTGGGGAAAACTCTATGGTTTGAGGCTGATTTTAACAATTGAGTTTTTCCCAAAAAAAACAGAGCGTCACCCCTGATGTCACTGATGTGCCTACTTCACTTCCAGGTGACACAGGCATGCCACGTGACATCACTTCCTGCTTTCGGAATGCTCGCTCCCCCTGTTGGTGTTTCTGACAGATCTGGCTACCCTAGTTTCCCAAAGCATAGTCCAGCACTCTCACCAATATACTGCACTTCTGCAATTAGGTTTCTGTAACATAGGCACTCCGTAGCCAGTGAACATTATTTGCTAGTTTATAGAAACAATTTGTCATGCTTCTGCTCAGCGGTGTCTCAGGGAGTCAGGGGTACTTGTCAAATGGTGTTCCCTTTTTGGCCCACCCACTCCTAGCTTGTCCCAACCTAGATGGACGAGGCTAGCTTAATCTTGTCAGATTTCAGAAACTAAGCAGGGCCCGCCCTGGTTAGTACTTGGATGGAAGATCACCAAGGAAGTCCAGGGCTGTGACGCACAGGCAGGCAGTGGCAAACCACCTTTGAGAACATAAGAACATAAGAACATAAGAGAAGCCAATGTTGAATCAGGCCAATGGCCCATCTAGTCCAACACTCTGTCACACAGCGGCCAAAATATACCAGGTGCCATCCGGAGGTCCAGCAGTGGGGCCAGGGCACCAGAAGCCCTCCCACTGCTGCCCCCTCCAGCACCAAGAATAGAGTGCATCACCTGCCCCAGACTGAGAGTTCCCATCCATACCCTGTGGCTAATAGCCACTGGTGGACTTCTGCTCCATATGTTTATCTAATTTCCTCTTGAAACTGTCCATGCTTGCAGCTGCCACGACCTCCTGTGGCAGTGAATTCCATATGTTAATCACTCTTTGGGTGAAGAAGTATTTCCTTTTATCTGTTTTAACCCGACTGCTCAGCAATTTCATAGAGTGCCCACGAGTTCTTGTATTGTGAGAAAGGGAGAAAAGTACTTCTTTCTCAACCTGCTCAATCCCATTCATAATCTTATAAACCTCGATCATGTCACCCCTCAGCCGTCGTTTCTCCAAGCTAAAGAGCCCCAAGCATTTTAACCTTTCTTCATAGGGAAGGTGTTCCAACCCTTTTATCATTCTAGTTGCCCTTCTCTGCACTTTTTCCAATGCTATAATATCCTTTTTGAGATGTGGTGACCAGAACTGTACACAGTATTCCAAATGAGGTCGCACCAATGATTTATACAGGGGCACGATGATACTGGCTGATTTGTTATCAATTCCCTTCCTAATAATCCCCAGCATAGCGTTGGCCTTCTTTATTGCAGCGACACATTGTGTAGACATTTTCAGCGAGTTATCCACTACGACTCCAAGATCTCTCTCTTGGTCAGTCTCTGCCAGATCAGACCCCATCAATGTGTATTTATATTTAGGATTTTTGGCTCCAATGTGCATCACTTTGCACTTGGCCACATTGAACCCCATTTGCCACGTTGACGCCCACTCACCCATCCTCAACAGATCCCTTTGGAGTGCCTCACAATCCTCCCTGGTTTTCATCACCCTGAACAACTTCGTGTCATCTGCAAATTTAGCCACATCACTGCTTACTCCCAATTCCAAATCGTTAATAAACAAGTTAAAAAGCATCGGACCGAGTACTGATCCCTGTGGTACCCCACTGCTTACCACCCTCCACTGAGAAAGTTTCCCATTTATACTCACTCTCTGTTTCCTATTTATAAGCCAGTTTTTGATCCACAAGAGGACTTGTCCTTTTATCCCATGACTATTGAGCTTACTTAGGAGCCTTTGATGAGGAACTGTATCAAAAGCTTTCCGGAAGTCAAGGTAAATAATATCTATTGGGTCCCCCTTGTCCACATGTTTGTTCACTCCTCACCTCAAAAACACTAACAGGTTAGTGAGACAAGATCTTCCTTTACAGAACCCATGCTGAGTCTGCCTCAATAGTTTTTGTTCATCAATGTGCCTACTAATTCTTTCCTTAATAACAGTTTCCACCAATTTACCCGGTATCGATGTCAGACTGACTGGCCTGTAATTTCCTGGATCTCCCCTGGAGCCCTTTTTAAAGATGGGAGTGACATTAGCTACCTTCCAGTCCTCAGGAATGGAGGCAGATTTTAAAGAAAGATTACATATTTTTGTCAGGAGATCCACAAGTTCACATTTGAGTTCTTTCAGAACTCTCGGATGAATGCCATCCGGGCCTGGTGATTTATTAGTTTTTAAATTGTCCATCAGTCGGAGGACTTCCTCTCTTGTCACCGCAATCTGATTCAGGTCTTTCAAACCCCCTCCCGAAATCGGTGCTTCTGGAGTGGGCAAACACTTCTCCTCTTCCACAGTGAAGACAGAGGCAAAAAATGCATTCAGCTTCTCAGCCATTTCCCTATCATCCTTCACTACTCCTTTTACCCCTTGGTCATCCAAGGGCCCCACTGCCTCCCTGGCTGGCTTCCTACTTCTAATGTATTTGAAGAAAGTTTTATTGTTGGTCTTTATGTTTTTTGCGATATGCTCCTCATATTCCCTTTTTGCTTGCCTGATCACAGACTTGCATTTTATTTGCCATAGTCTGTGTTCCCTTTTATCAACCTCACTAAGACTAGCTTTCCACCGCTTAAAGGAATCCTTCTTACCTTTTACAGCTTCCATTACTTTATTTGTTAACCATGCAGGCTTTTTTCTATACCTATTTGTACCTTTCCTAACCTGCGGTATATATTTTTTCTGAGCTTCTAGGATTGTCTTTTTAAATAGTCTCCAAGCTTCCCCAATGGTTTTGACCTTCTCCACTCTTCCTTTCAATTTCTTCCTCACATGTCCCCTCATACCAGAGAAGTTACCCCTTTTAAAGTTAAAAGTGGTTGCGTCAGTCTTTTTGGGCAACTCCCTATCTGTACAAATGTTAAACTCAATGACATTATGGTCACTGTTCCCAAGTGGTGCAATCACTTTTACATCTCTCACCAGGTCTTGGGTGTTACTTAGGACCAAATCCAGGATCGCCTCTCCCCTGGTAGGATCTGTGACCATCTGTTCCACAGCACAGTCATTGAGAGTGTCTAAGAACGCAATCTCTTTTTCCCGACTAGAACTCATATTGACCCAATCAATGTGTGGGTAGTTAAAGTCGCCTATTACAACACAGTTATTTCGTCTAGCCGCTATCTTTGAATGTCTCTTGCCTTGAAAACCCTATTGAGTCACCATTACTCAACTGTGACTTGATGGCAAATCAATTAAAAAACCTCCCTAGTTCTGCTATCTGAGATGCTTTTAAGTGGAAATCCCGAGAATTGAATCTTTTCCTTAACATCCAGCTGGGTATGGGGATGACTGAGGAGGTTAAACATCTTTAGACGCAGGTCTGACATGGTCATATGTAGCAACCTGTAGTCTTTTTCAGAAACAAATTTTATCTATCTATCTATCTGTCTGTCTGTCTGTCTGTCTGTCTGTCTGTCTGTCTGTCTGTCTATCTGTCTATCGTCTATCTATCTATCTATCTATCTATCTATCTATCTATCTATCTATCTATCTATCATCTCCATTTTTACCCTGCCATCCCCGCGAATAGGCTCAGGGGGGCTTGCAATAGTGCAACCACGTGCCAAAGATAAAACACCATAAAAACAAGATAAAACGTTCGCATTAAAGTGCTCAGCTGTTAAATAACTTCAACCAGATGGGATCATTTCCAAAACCAGACTCTCCAGTATCTTATATCGCAACAGGCTGCTGCTCGATGTTACTTCAGCCCTATCCAGTGATATCAATCACAGCGAGGTATGGTCGATTTTCATAGGGCCATCCCTGAAGTCCACCGCAGATGGTAGTGATAGTGGTAGAGGTGGTGGCAGCTCCTACTCAAAAGCCTGGTGGAAGAGCTCCGTCTTACAGGCCCTGCGGAACTGTAAAAGGTCCCGCAGGGCCTTGATCTCCTCCGGGACGCTTGTAGAAAAATGAGCACCCTAACCTGGATGATCCAGGCTAGACCAATGACATTGGATCTCAGAAGTTAAGCAAGGTTGGTCCCGATTAGTACGTGGATGGGAGACCACTCCGGAAGTCCAGGGTGGCCCTGCAGAGGCAGGGAATGGCAAACAACTTCTGTTCATCTCTTACCTTGGAAACCCTACGGGGTCACCATAAGTCAGCTGTGACTTGACAGCACTTTCCACCACCATCATGAAAGCAGAAAAGAAGTACATTGCCCTGCTCACATAAAATGGTGATCACTTGTATCAAGAGGATCACACATATCCGAGTGGAAGAACCTAGAGATTGGATGTATACCAAGTATCAACCAGTATCATCATGCCCTTGTATAAATCATTTTGTGCGACCTCATTTGGAATACTGTGTACAGTTCTGGTCGCTACACCTATAATAAAAGGATATTATAGCTTTGGAAAAAGTGCAGAGAGGGGCAACTAAAATGATAAAAAGGTTGGAACACTTTCCCTATGAAGAAAGGTTAAAACGCTTGGGGCTCTTTAGCTTGGAGACACGACGGCTGAGGGGAGACATGATCGAGGTTTATAAGATTATGCATGGGATAGAGCAGGTTGAGAAAGAAGTACTTTTCTCCCTTTCTCACAATACAAGAACTCGTGGGCACTCAATGAAATTGCTGAGCAGTCGGGTTAGAACAGATAAAAGGAAGTACTTCTTCACCCAAAGAGTGATTAACAGATGGAATTCACTGCCACAGGAGATGGTGGCAGCTACAAGCATAGACAGTTTCAAGAGGGAATAAGATAAACATATGGAGCAGAGGTCCATCAGTGGCTATTAGCCAGAAGGTATAGAAAGGAACTCTCAGTCTGGGGCAGGTGATGCACTCTATTCTTGGTGCTGGAGGGGGCAGCAGTGGGAGGGCTTCTAGGTGTCCTGGCCCCACTGCTGGACCTCCTGATGGCACCTGGTATTTTTGGCCACTGTGTGACAGAGTGTTGGACTAGATGGGCCATTGGCCTGATTCAACATTGGCTTCTCTTATGTTCTTATGTCACCCCTCCATTTACTACTCGAAGGAGTCTCAGAGCTGCTTACAATCTTCTTTCCCTTCTCCTTCCCACAACAGACAGCCTGTGAGGTAGGTGGGGCTGAGAGAGCTCATTCGAGAACTGCTCTTGAGAGAACAGCTCTGAAAGAATGTATGACTCACCCAAGGTCACACACCAGCAACTACATGTGGAGGAATGGGGAATCCCAGATTAGAGTCTGCGCTCTTAAACCACTGCACCAAACTGTGTTCCATGACCTTTAGGAGGAGCCCATTGCCATGGTGCTTGTATAACAAGAACAGTGGTGCTTGTATAACAAGCTTGTATAACTCGTACATACAAGCATGGTGCTTGTATAACGAGAATGGCTTGTGGAATGATAGGACAGGCCACACCCATAGTGCTGGCTTCCATAAACCATGAAGGGGTGGAGCACTTTCCACTTGATAGCTCTTTCCACTACAGAAATGACAAACGGTTTCTCATTGCAGAGAGGGTGGTATGAAATAAATAAAACTGTGAAAGTTTAGAGACATTTTATAACTCTAGTGTGAAATTTCTTATTGACTATATTGATAGGTACAGGTGCAAACACTCTTGTGCTTGTTTACTCTGCCACACGGACAAATTTCTGTAGTACAATTGCAGAAAAATCTGGCTCTGGGATTTCCACGGAGGATAACTCCTAGACTTCACTGCAGCCATCCCACTGAGATTTCGCGGAAGAGAGCCAGGGCGCTCATTATCTTCCATTAGTAAGCACTTTTTGCACCTCTCTTCCCATCCCATCCTCGAAGTGTGAAAACAGTTTTTCTGCAGAGAATACACGTTTTCCAGGCAAGCAACTTGCCAAAGCAACGCAAACTTGGCTGCAAAGTGATGGCACTTGTCATCCATAACATGTAGGTGATTGCTTTTTCTCAAGTTGATACAATTAATTTCCCTTCCCACCTCCGTAGCCCCAGGGGGGGATTTGACTGCTCCCAACTCCCTCCACCTTGATACTTCAGTGATGCAACAGACTGGGCTATGCGCTTCTGTCTGCACAACCAATGATATCCTCAAGATTAGCATCAGCACATGTTGAAAAAAGGTAATTTGTAACTGTGGCGTAACTCTTGAAGTTGCACAGAAGCATGCATATGTTACGTACATGGCAGCAATCTTTTAAAAATAATTTTTAAAACAATTCCCGTTTCCAGTTCTTGATCACATGGCTAGAGGGTTGCCTCTCCAGGTGGGGCCTGAAGATCTCCTGATCTCCAGACTACAGAGATCAGTTCCCTTGGAGAAAATACCGGCTTTGGAGAGAGGACTGTATGATCTATTCTTCAAATCAAGGGAACGTTCCATGAAAAGCTGGCCATGATAAAGGACAAAAATGGTAGGGACCTAACAGAAGCAGAAGAGATTAGGAAAAGATGGCAAGAATACACAGAAGAACTATACAAGAAGGACCTCAATGTCCTTGACAACCACGATGACACTGACCCGAGCCAGACATCCTGGAAAGCGAAGTTAAATGGGCCTTAGAAAGCATTACTAACAACAAAGCTAGTGGAGGTGATGGTATCCCAGCTGAGTTATTCAAAGTCTTAAAAGAAGATGCTGTTAAAGTGCTGCACTCAATTTGCCAACAAATTAGGAAAACACAACAATGGCCACAGGATTGGAAAAGGTCAGTGTACATTCCAATCCCAAAGAAGGGCAATGTCAAGGAATGTTCAAACTATCGCACAATTGCACTCATTTCACGCGCTAGCAAGGTCATGCTCAAAATCCTACAAGCTAGGCTCCAACAGTACGTGGATAGAGAACTGCCAGAAGTACAAGCTGGGTTTCGAAGAGGTAGGGGAACTAGAGATCAAATTGCCAACATTCGTTGGATTATGGAGAAAGCAAGAGAGTACCAGAAAAACATCTACTTCTGCTTTATTGACTATGCTAAAGCCTTTGATTGTGTGGATCACAATAAATTATGGCAAGTTCTTAAAGAGATGGGAGTACCGGACCACCTCACATGTCTCCTGAGAAACCTGTATAAGGGTCAAGAAGCAACAGTTAGAACCGGATATGGAACAACTGATTGGTGTAGCATAGGAAAAGGAGTACGACAAGGATGTATATTGTCACCTTGCTTATTTAATTTATATGCAGAGTACATCATGCGAAATGCTGGCCTGGATGAATCACAAGCTGGAGTTAAGATTGCTGGGGAAAAGAGCAATAACCTCAGATATGCAGATGATACCACTCTGATGGCAGGAAGTGAAGAGGACCTAAAGAGCCTCTTGCTCAGGGTGAAAGAGGAGAGTGCAAAAGGGGGCTTGAAGCTCAACATAAAAAAAACTAAGATCATGGCATCTGGGCCCATCACTCCTTGGCAAATAGAAGGGGAAGTCATAGAAGAAGTGACAGACTTCACGTTCCTAGGATCCCAGATCACTGCAAATGGTGACTGCAGCCATGAAATTAAAAGACGCTTGCTCCTTGGGAGGAAAGCGATGGCAAACCTAAACAGCATGATAAAAAGCAGAGACATCACCTTGCCAACAAAAGTCTGCATGGTCAAAGCAATGGTATTCCCCGTAGTAATGTATGGCTGCGAGAGTTGGACTATAAGGAAGGCCGAGTGCCGAAGAATAGATTCTTTTGAACTATGGTGCTGGAGAAGACTCTTGAGAGTCCCTTGGACTGCAAGGAGATCAAATCACTCCATCCTAAAAGAAATCAACCCTGATTGTTCCCTGGAAGGCCAGATCCTGAAGCTGAAGCTCAAATACTTTGGCCACCAAATGAGAAGGGAGCATTCACTGGAGAAGACCCTGATGCTGGGAAAGATTGAAGGTCAAAGAAGAAGGGGATGGCAAAGGATGAGATGGTTAGACAGTGTCATCGATGCAATGAACATGAAATTGAGCAAACTTCAGCGGACAACGGAAGACAGGAGGGCCTGGCGTAATCTGGTCCTTGGGGTTGCGAAGAGTCGGACTCGACTGCGACTGAACAACAACAAAATGTCTTAACAGTGAATGCTGCCTATTCTTTACCATGTAAAGCTTGAGTTTGTGTACAGGATTATAAAATGTAATATTCCTATTGGCCCTTCCGGTGGAAGTGTTTAAAACAACCAATGACAGTGTAAATATGTTGTATGGAGGGAACAAAGCTGATTGGCCTTTATCCCTGTAATCTGATTGGACCTTAACTTATGTGGGAGTGGCTTTGACAGCCCGGGAGAGTTTAAAAGAAGGAGCTGTGCTCCACTGTTTTGTGGTGTGTTTGTTGGGGTATTCTGAGTTGGAGTTGCTGTTACGAGTAAACTGAAATCACTTGCTGAAATCATTTCGTTGTTGAGTTCCATACTTAACAATCTCCTTCTGCAGGGTTGAGCTGCCACTGACTGCCCCTTCCTCCTGGTGGGAGAAGGTCACAGGTTCAATACTCAGCATCCTGATTCAAAAGGATAAGGAAGATTCTGAGATTCTGGAGAGCTGATACCAGTCAGAGCAGATACTATTGACCTGGATAGACTGGCCATGCATTCACAGTTTTGGACAGGAAGAGGAAGTTAGCCAGGGAGTGACTGTGGCTCAGTGGCAGAGCCCCTGCTTTGCATGTAGAAGGTCCCAGGTTCAAGCCCTAGCATTTCCACGTGAAAGGACTAGACAGGAGGGGATTTGAAAAACCTTGAACTGTGAACCTGGAGAGCCACTGACAGTCTGAGTAGACAATAGTGACATCGATGGACCTGTGGTCTGGTTCAGTATAAGGCAGATTCATGTTTTCATCTGAGGATGGGGCTAATATGTTCAGTTTAGCACAAAGTAATGTATGAGAGATGGCCAGGATATATATTAAGAATTTCAGAACTTTTAAGGGACTAAAATTTCTCAGACAAATACGCCAAAATTCAGTATGTTACCCTTCATTTTACCAGGAACAGGAAGTATTTGGCACACAAACAACAACAAAACCACAGCATCGCACAGGAACAACAACGAAACCATGGCATCACACAGGAAGTGATGTAATCACACCAGTGATGTCCAGGTGATGTTCTGATATTTGGGCAAAGACTCTGGTAGAAGCCAGTTTTACCATAGAGTTTTTGCACAAATACCAGAGTGTCACCTGGATGTCACTGGGTGATGATGTCACTTCCTGTGTAATGCCGGCAACGAAACCTGGGCCTTTCTCCAGGTAAGCCTCCCACATCCCCAGGCAGGCAACCCTAATTATGAGGATGAATTTAACAGATTTTTATGCTACCTCTCTTGAGCCCTGCTTGAGACAGTGTAACTCATGTCATTTTCGTTTGAACATTTTATTTCTGTTAAACAATTTAGAATTAGGGCCTTGGGAGCAAAAGGTCACAGAGCATGGGCGGTTGGTAAAGTTGCTCACATATTACTAGCTGCAAGAGCCCCACCCTACCCCTCAGTCCATCTGGCCTGCAGTGGGAGAGAGCAGGCCCCGAAGCTTGACTGAGGAAAACTGCTAATTTCTTTGCAGGATCAAGCCAGAGAAAGAATTCCACAGCAGCAGCAAGAGCAGCGAGCACCCTTGAAGAGCAGATGGGGAAGAAGCAGCCCTCCATTTCCTTAACATTTGGGACTTTCTCTTTTTTCCTTGTGTTGATGGACGTTGTTTGCTAAAAGCTGCCTTTGTTCTGACTGCTCTTCCTGAAGGGCACTGAAGATCCTGCCTCTTCAAATGTTGATAGGTTCACTGAGATTATCATTCAGTTTTATCTTTAACTGTAAAGTTGTCAGGGTTATGATTAGGGTTGCCATCCCCCCGATGGGGGTGGGGGTTCCTCCACTTTCAGGGGCCCCAATCTGCCACTGGCCAGCTGCCTGGTGGGGGAGCCCCACCCGCAAAGAGCCCCACCATGTCCAGCATGATGACATCACCTTGAGATGACATCATCATGCCAGGCATGTCGTGTGGGGGACGTTCTAGCATTTGGCTAAAAACTCTATGTTCACCATAGAGTTTTTGGCCAAATGCTAGCGTGCCCCCCGCATGACATGCCCGGCACAATGACTTCACTTCTGAGCAATCTCATTATGGTGTGCAGGCGTTGTGTGAGCGCCAGAAGATCCAGGAACCCAAGCTGTAGCCCCCCCTGCCGGCAGCCAGGTAAGACCCTATTTACTAAAGTATTTAAGTAAATCCTATTTACTATAAATGTTTGTACTTTTGAAGCATTTTCACATTTGTCAAGCCATAAGGGTGCTGTCATTTATTGATGTGAAACCACCTCCCCAATCAGAAAGGGTTACAAAACAATATAAAATTAAAATAATAATTTATCAATACACAGAGCTATTTTTGGGCAGGAACACACAGGAATGGAGTTCCGGCTGGCTCCCGGATTGCCATGCCCAGAAGGAACTCATTAGCATAATAGGCCACATCCAACAGCAGAAACTCATTAGGATTGGCTACATTAGGGCTGTGTGGCCTACCATGCAAAGGAGTTCCTGCTACAACAAACAAGGTAAACAGAATAAGAAGCAAAAGGTGGGTGTGGTTGGATGACCACACCTCTGGTAACATGGAGGTGTGGCCTAATATGTCAATAAGCTGTGCTGTCAGGGGTGTGGCCTAATATGCTAATAAGTTCCTGCTGGGCTTTTTCTACAAAAATAGCCCTGTCAATACAAAATATAAACTCAAGTCCAGGGACACAAAAGCACCATAAAACTATCCATAAAACAATCCCCAGACCAGAATCAGACCATAACTAGGTAGACAGGCTATTTATTAATTGAAAATGTTCACCAGGGAGTCTAGAGGAAAGGTTTAAGCAGGGGTCCCCAATCTTTTTGAGCCTGTGGGCTCTTTGGTCATTCTAATACAAAATGGCCGCTGCAGGAGGTTGGAGCCAGCCACAAAACGACTGCAATTATACTCTGCAAATACTCAAAGGACTGTCACATCACGGAAGAGGGGAAAGACTTTTTCTCAGCTGCACCACATGGCCAGACTGGGTCTAATGAGCTGTAAATACAGGAGGAGCTGGTTTGGGTGGAACATGAAGATAAACTTTATAACACTAAGAGTGGTTCAGAGAAGACACCAATTACTGAGGGAGAGGTGGGCTTTCCCTCATTGGAGGCTTCTAGGCGGGGGCTTGGGAGCTATCTGGTGGGAATGCTCTAGCTTTGGATTTCCTGTGCTGAACAAACTGTTGCACTCGACGGCCTACAAGGCCCTTTCAGCACTATGACTCTATAAAATCAATGAAAACATAAGACACTTAGGTAATGCCCTTAATGCCCTGACCAGGATGTCATAAGAACATAAGAGAAGCCAGTGTTGGATCAGGCCAACGGTCCATCCAGCCCAACGCTCGGTCACACAGTGGCCAAAAATACCAGGTGCCATCAGGAGGTCCAGCAATGGGGCCAGGACCATGGTTGCACCATTCTTTTCTGAACTCAGAAGCTAAGCAGGGCCAGGCCTGGTTAATACTGGGATGGGAGACCACCAAGGAAGTCCAGGGTTGCTACACAGAGGCAGACAATGGCAAACCGCCTCTGAACGTCTCTTGCCTGGAAAACCTTCGGGGTCCCTATAAGTTGGCTGTGGCACTTTCTACCACCAAGACGCTTAATACTCAGCAGCACAGTTGCAAAGACCCACAGGTACACCACCCTGACAAGGCAGATATTCACCATGTCCCTTGAGAGAATCCAGAGGGAATAATTTTCCTTCATCCCCCTAGCTTTTAGCTCATCTATCAACTCCATTATTGTCAGCATCCAAGCCCATGGCCAGGACTTTTTAAGTCAGGGGGCATTTAAATTTTTTAGGGGGCACTGGCTAATCAGATTAATCCAGGGGAGAAGGCCGTGATGCCCTGGGCTGGATGGGAAATCAGGGGGCCTTGCCAGCAAGTCGGGGGGCCTAGCCCCGAGATGCCCCACTGTAGCTACGGGCCTGTCATCATCTCTTCCTTGGGTAGTTGCTGATAGGATCAGGTCATGAATTCCTCTGGGTGTGGCCCCAAGTTCTCTCGTTTCTCACTTTGTCAACGGCTTGCTTTGTCAAAGCTTGAGAGCCCTTGATTTTCAGACGTTATTTAAATGAATGGGAATTTTGCCATCTACTTTTGCACATGCTTGTTCTGGCTTCATAGGCATCCTCTGACTGATTTGGGCATACATTGCAAGAAGGTTACGCACTTCCCCAGTGCCCACGGTGCATTAATCAAGCATGCGCTTCTGGCTGGATACCACATTCTGCACAGTGTGCTCAGTTTTTCAAAATGCTCTGATGGGAGGTCACAGAGTTTAGCAAACTGCATCTCTTTTTGTCCATTGTTGTAGCTCAATTTGAATAGCTTTTCAGCTGCTCAACTTGAGTAAGTTGCCTGGGGCATTTATAAGGCAATCCATGATTTAAGAAGAAGAGGAAATTGGATTTATACCCTGCCCTTCACTACTCCAAGGAGTCTCGGAGTGGCTTACAATCTCCTTTTCCTCCCCCTCCCCACAATAGACACCCTGTGAGGTAGGTGGGGCTGAGAGAGCTCTTTTGAGGACTGCTCTTGAGAGAACAGCTCCGACAGAGCCATGACTGACCCAAGGTCACACCAGCAGCTGCATGTGGAGGAGTGGGGAATCAAACCCAGTTCTCCCAGAGTAGTGTGTGCCTGCTAAAAGCTCTCCTCATACAAAGAAAGGGCTTCCTAATGGTTTTCAGCACAGCAAGGGGAAAAGGAAACACGTGTAGTGGTTAAGTGCGCAGACTGTAGTCCAGGAGAACTGGGTTTGATTCCCCACTCCTCCACACAAAGCTGCTGGATGACCTTGGGCAAGCCATAGTTCTCTCAGAGCTGTCCTTGAAAGAGCAGTTTCTGTCAGAGCTCTTTTAGCCCCACGTACCTCACAGGGTGTCTATTGTGGGGAGGGGAAGGGAAAGGAGTTTGTAAGACGCTCTGAGACTCCGAGTGAAGGGCGGGGTATAAATCCAATCTCCTCCTCCTCTTCCTGTTCTTCTTCTTCTTCATCATCATCATCATATCAATCTATGCATTTTGACAAAGTTCATTATTTTGGATTCTGGTTAGTAACCCATGAGAGGATCAGAATGTTTCACACAAAACCACGTTTCCTGCATGAACCATTTTCATCCCTCATTTTCCAAGACAATTATTTTATCTATTTTGAATCCCACAGGGGAGTTCCCAAAGGAGAAGTTATCACAGCAACAGATCCAATCTAAAAAGCGTGATGGAAAACAAAAAGCTGAAATGAAACCTTCACTACCATTGAAAGTGGGGAAAAGTGTCAGAGTTAAACAGAAAAGCAAGAAGGGTGTGCAAAGGAGAAAAGGATTGGGTTTCTTGAAGCGGGGTGGGGCGGGGGGAAGCCATGCATAAGAACCTGAGAGTGAGATGGGACGGAGCTGTGAAATAGTACAAGGCAGCGGAAGTTTACATTGCATGATTGATCGGGCTTCCCTAATCCACCCAGGAGAGCAGTTCTCGGTAAGGAGCTCTAGGCAGCCTGCAAGCCAATAGGAGAGGCTGCCTAAGATCCTGAGGATGATTGAAAGACACCCCCCCCCGCTCCGAGTTCTAAACCTGACGAGGTGCCTAAGAGACACCCCCCCCGCCGCTGCTGTCCAACATTTTGAATATCTTCAGAGAGGACAGCTTAGTTCAGATCCACGGTCATTTTAAAAGGCATGTTCTTCTTTTACAAATATAAATGCCAGGAGGTTGTTTTGGGAGGGGGAACGAATAAGGGGTGGGGGAGAGAAGAGGGACTCTTTAACCTTTTCCTCCTTAGTGATTTCCTGCTGAGAAAAAGCCTGCCACGTTCTCTCTTGGCTCCCCAGGGAGTAAAGCTTGTCTCCTGGGTTGCCAACCTCCAGGTGGTCACACAAAAGATACAAAGGATCAAACTGTGCATCAGTAATGAAAAAATGTATTCAACGATCGATGGCTGTAATAATCGAAACCTGTATAAATAGAGTTGTTGTTCAAAAATGCAATATAGTGGTCAGAAACTCAGAAGGACACGGTCTGAATAGAAAAACAGTCCTATTAATCCACCTTCAGAAATCGTCCAAGTCAAATTCCTCGAAAAAGTCCAAATAAAGATGCTTATCATTCCTCTTCACAAAATTCTTGCCTCACCGCTTGTGTATCCAGTTCACAGCCCCGCTGGCTTCAAGTTGCTGTATCACCTTGCTTCCTCAAAAGGAATAACACACAGCATCTTTCCATTCTTAATGTACATCTTTATTTGGACTTTTTGAGGATGCTTTCCTGATTAGCAATACCACTCTGTTTATATAGGTTTAGATTATTATACTCATTGATGAATATATTTTTCATTATTTATGCACAATTTGATCCTTTGATTCTTTTGTATTATTTACAACACAACTGGTCTCCAGACCGCAGAGATCAGTTTGCCTGAAGAAAATGGCTGCTTTGGTGGGTGGGCTTTATGGCATTACACCCTGCTGAGGCCCCTCCCCTCCCAAACCCCACCCTCCCCAAGCTCCACCCCCAAACCTCCAGGTGTTTCACAATACAGTGCTGGTAACTGTACTACTATCCCCCCCAGCAGGGATATAAACAGCTGGGGGCGGGGGAATCAGCATAAGAACCAAGTTAATTAGAGTTGCTCACTCCGGTCTGGGAAATTCCTGGAGATTTAGAAGGGGGGATTTTGGGGAGGCATTTTACCAAGAATCCATGGCTTGCCATAGAGTCTGCTCTCCAAAGCTGCTGTTTTCTCTAGGGGAACTGCTCTCTGTACCATAGAGATCGGTTGTAATTTTGGGAGAACTCCAGTTCTTATCTGGAAGTTGGCAACCCTAACTAGTCCAGGTAAGTTGGCAACCCTAACTAGTTCATGGACTTCACTGCCACAGGAGGTGGTGGCAGCTACAAGCATGGACAGTTTCAAGAGGGAATTAGATAAACATATGGAGCAGAAGTCCATCAGTGGCTATTAGCCAGAAGGTATAGATAGGAACTCTCAGTCTGGGGCAGGTGATGCACTCTATTCTTGGTGCTGCGGGGGCAGGGGGGCAGCAGTGGGAGGGCTTCTAGTGTCCTGGCCCCACTGGTGGACCTCCTGATGGCACCTGGTATATTTTGGCCACTGTGTGACAGAGTGTTGGACTAGATGGGCCATTGGCCTGATTCAACATTGGCTTCTCTTATGTTCTTATGTTAAGCCAGCATCCTTTTATACGCAGCGGCCAACCGCCAGCTGCCCTGGATACTCAGCGTACAGGGCATCGAGGCTGAGGCCTTTGCCTGATGTTGCCTTCTAGCACTGGTCTTCGGAGGTTTACTGCCTCTGAATGTGAAGGTTCCCTTTAGCTAATAGTTAGAAGGGAAAAGGTGGGGAGGAAGAGGGTTACAGTGTTCTTTCCTTCACAATAGAGTTGCCAACCTGCAGGTGGTGGCTGGAGATCTCCTGGGATTACATCTGATCTCCAGGCAACAGAGATCAGTTCCCCCTGGAGAAAATGGCTGCTCTATAGCCATTATACCCCACTGAAGTCCCTCCCTTCCCGAAACCCCACCCTCATCAGGCCCCACCCCCCAAAATCTCCAGGTATTTCCCAACCCGGCACTGGCAACCCTACTTCACAGACACTGTTCTTCCCTCTTGAAAAAGCTATCTGTGAAGTTGGCCTTGGAAAAGATTTTTTTTTTTACTTGATCACAGAACTAAAGGTAATGGACAACGACTGCCTGAACAGCTGAGAAATGTGAGGGGAATTCATGTCTTTTACTTGGCTGGGGTATACGAAAGGTCTCTTGCTTGAGGAAGAGGAGGAATAAGAGTTGGATTTATACACTCTGGCCCAGGGGCGGATTAACCATTAAGCAGACTAAGCTCGTGCTTGGGGCCCCAGGGCCAAAGGGGTACCACAAAGTTGGGAAAAGGGTGAAAAAATGTAGAAAAATGCCGTTCAGGTCATGAATGTTGGAACTTTGATACATTTAACTTGTGGAGTATTAAAATAGGTGTTGTATTGCATTTTTGTAGAACTTTATGTAGCCAAAGCTTGGCTTAGTTTGTACAATATATTGTGTTGTCATATGAACACATTTTTGTATTGCTGCAACCTGCATTGTATATCTGGTCAGACAGGTCAACAGCTAAAATGGACTGGGTCAGTGTGGAAAGGAGGGGGGCACCAAGATTGGTCAGTGTTTAGGGCACCAGTGAGCCTTAATCTGCCCCTGCTCCTGCCCTTCACTTGGAGTCTCAGAGCAGTTTACAGTCTCCTTCCCCTCCTTCCCCACAACAGACACTCTAGGAGGTAGGTGGGACTGAGCAAGCTCTTTTGAGGACTGCTCTTGAGAGAACAGCTCTGAGAGAACTGTGACTGACCCAAAGTCACCCCGCTGGCTGCATGTGGAGAAGTGGGGAATCAAACCCGGTCCTCCCAGATTAGAGTCCACACACTTAACCACTAAACACATCAAACTGGCTGTCTCAACCACCACACCAAACTAGAAGTACTTAACTGCTTAATGAAGAGCTATCAGGTGGAGTTATTGAGGTATGATTTTGCAGGAAATGATTTGACCATCCTGCCTTTATGTTCTGATATTCACACGTTTGTTGTACCATGTATGGTTGCGGCACAGAGAAGGAGCTTCTGTGTAAGAACAATATGGCCTAGGGTTGCCACCAGGACTGAAGAAAATTGAAGAAAATTAACAGAGTGTGGAATTGGCCAGGAGAGGCTTTTAACAACATGGAGGTAAATAACATCCAGCTAAGCTTCTATTAATGGGGCAGGGCAATTTTACTCCTGCCCTGTTGGCAACGCTAGATGTGGATAAACAGGGCTTCAATTACAACCGAATGTGGTATTTCCAACCTTTAACCCATGACCCTTGAATTATTTCCAGAGTGAAATCCATGTGACGGCTCTTACACAAGTAGTCCTGGCTTCATGACAACCTTAACAACATGGAAAGTTTGCGTTTAAGAAAAAAAATTCAAAGACATCATTTGGTATTAAGCTGGAAAGCACTTTTCTGTGGATGACACTTTGATTGCTAGGATATTGAGTTGTCTCCAGAAGTAACACCTTTGGTGTCGACAATGAAAGATGTTTAGAGGTAAATGCTTTCCTGATTAGCAATACGCCTGTGGCAAAACTTTCTGAACATTTTTGTTCTTCTTTCAGCCTTTCAAGCTGACACACCCCTTCGCTAGAAAAGATGCGAACCAAGAGTGACCTCTTCTGGCACACTGTTGTATTTATGCGCAAACTGATTCCCAGTCTGCAATATCCTCCACAGCCCCTCCTTTGGAGAAACAGAAATTTCACCCACACATCACTGGTTATAGCACGCATCTGCTGGGTGGGCACTTATGCTTTTGATTAGGAGGATTAATAAAAGTGTCTTTAAATGTTGATTTTCCCTTCCTCTTGATTGTTTCTAATGTCTTGGGCATTTTCATCCTTTGGGTGTGTTTCGTCTTTCCCCTATTCCTCAAGTTAGTAGGTTGGGGTTTTTTTTTTGCCACAATAGTTTTAATTTAGACCATTTTTCCATAACTTTTTGTACTCTTTTCCAGACTACATCATAATTATCTTTAAATAATGTTTCACTTTGCCCAGTTAAGAGCCAGTTTAGTGTAGTGGTTAAGGGCACGGACTCTAATCTGGGAGAACCGGGTTTGATTCCCCGCTCCTCCACTTGCACCTGTTGGATGACCTTGGGCAAGCCATAGTTCTGATAAGAGCTGTTCTTGAAAAAAAGCAGTTTCTGTCAAGAGCGCTCTCAGCCCCACCTACCTCACAGGGTGTCTGTTGTGGGGAGGGGAAGGGAAGTGAGTTTGTAAGCCACTCTGAAACTCCCTTGAGTAGTGAAGGGTGTGGTATAAATCCAATCTCTTCTTAAATTTATGCCCAGATATTTAACTGGATTTGTCATTAATCCACATCCTGTAATATTCTTAATATTTTCTTCTTCTTGATTTGTTAAAAAATTGGAGATTATTTTTGTTTCTTCTTATTCATTTTAAATCCAGAGAAAGAGCCAACTTTTGCTATTTGTCCTATAATACGTTGAAGCACTGTATCTGGGTTAGAAATGGTCAGGTTAGTAGATTTTAGAGTTGCCAACAGGCCTGGAGAAATATCTTCTGTTCCTTTAACACAAAGTTCCCCGTGATGCCCACCTATACTTTTCCTGGCACCTGCCAAGTGTTTTTAGAAAGTGGAGAGGGCCAGGTGCAGGTTTTGTCCAGCAAGGCTTCTAATTGGTCACTGGAGAATTGATTGGCTGTGCAGATTTTTAAAAAAATGTTGCTTTGGCAGCAGGTAGGCTTGCCATCTCCAGGTTGGAAAATTCCTGGAGATTTTGGGAGGTGGAGCCTGGGGAGGATGGAGTTTGGGGAACAGAGGGACTTCTGCAGGGTACAATGCTATAGAGTCCATCTTCCAAAGCGGCCATTTTCTCCAGGGGGATTGATCTCTATAGCCTTCCTGGAGATCTCCAGTCACCATTTGGAGGTTGGCAGCTCTGGCAGTTGCTGCCATTGCAGCACAAAGATTTTCACTAGGTAACTGAAGATGAGCTTCAACAGCTGTTTTGTGGCTGGTTCTGCCTCCAACAGCAGCCATTTTGTGGCTGAGAACCACCACACGGCGTCAGAATTCCAAAGGTGCCTGCAGGCCCCAAAAAACTGGGGACCTCAGCTTTAATGGAAGCGTAATGTACAGGGCTTTTTTTTTTGGGGGGGGGGAGAAGAAGAGATTGGATTTATATCGTGGCCTTCACTACCTGAAGGAGTCTCAGAGCAGCTTAGAATCTCCTTTCCTTTCCCTTCCCCTCCCCACAACAGACACCCTGTGAGGTAGGTGGGGCTGAGGGAGCTCTGAGAGAACTTGTGACTGACCCAAGGTCACTACAGCAGCTGCATGTGGAGGCATGGGGAATCAAACCTGGGTCTCCCAGATTAGAATCTGCACTCCCAGATTAGAATCTGCACACTACACCAGACCGGTGCTGGAACTCTCAAGAGGAAAATGAAGTTTTCAACCTGTATACTGAAAACTCACGAACATTTAAACATTTTGAAAATAATTTTGTTGAAGAGGTTCTGGAATGCTGAAACTCCCCCACAAAAGGCCCTGGTAATGTTTAGAAATGGGCAGCTGAATTTTTTTTCATGACATGGAGGTAAATAACATCGCCTGACAAATAGCATCTGATTCTGCCTCTGTTAAAGGAACGGACATCTTTTCCTCCAGGCAACTGGCCGGCAGCCCCAGTCATTTTCAAACTTTCTGCCTTCAGGAAACCATTCCTATGAGTGTTCCAACATGAGCCATTTCATCTGGAATTGCCATGTTTCCTTTACTCTTTTTAATAAATTGCAAAGAACATCAGTCGCAATATTTTGAATCCCTGTCTTTTGGTGTTTCTCTTCACATCTTTTTCTGTATCTGATTTGTTATTGTTTTAATATTCATAACACATTGCAATATAAGGTTGTCCTGTGTTATCGATGCAACAGACATGAAATTAAGCAAACTCTGGAGGATGGCGGAAGACAGGAGGGCCTTGGTGTGACGTGGTCCATGGGGTCGCGAAGAGTTGAACTTGACTGTGCGACTGAACAATAAAGCGTGTGTACAATCAAATTATTTCTTTGGGATGTCTCTTTAAATGTTCTTTCATTCCTTGCCTTTCAATTTAATTAATGACTTCCTGTTGTCTGGTAACAGGCAGAGAATTCATGAATCAACTCTAAATCATCGTCTCTTTTGAGGAGTGGACAGACGCAAATACTATTTTTCACTTCGTAGTGAGCCAGAGTCACTGCTCATTTTTAATTGCATTTATTATTACTTAACGAATTGTGCTGTTGCAATCACAAATAGTTTATGATTGTGCCATGTGGCTTTGGCCATCTACAAAGTGAAAAGCAATACTGAAAACCCTCTTCCTGTCCAATGGAACAAGGCCTGCTAATTGACTATTGTTTTGAGAGTGCTGTAAGAATATCATTGGGCCCTGAGGAAAGAGGAATTAGAATGAACACACAAACAAAAAATGGAAAATTAAAGTGTGAAATAGAAAATTTGTTGAATGGGACTTATCTTTGCGTAGACATTGTGATAGAATTCACCAGATTTGTTGTCTAGCTGACGCTTCAAATAGGCAGACAACCGGGTAACAAGCTTAAATCTTTATTTGCCAGGCAAATAGTGGTTACAGAAACAAGTCTGCAAAGAAAAAGTCACACCCTTGCAGGATAGACACCCATCTCACAGGGTATCTGTTACGGGGAGGGGAAGGGAAAGGAGATTGTAAGCCACTCTGAAACCCCTTTGGATAGTGAAGGGCGGGATATAAATCCTGTCTGTTCTTCTCTTCCTCTAGGTTACATAGCATTTTGTTGTTGCTGTTCAGTCGCACAGTTAAGTCCAACTCTTTGCAACCCCATGGACCACATCACGCCAGGTCTTCCACTGTCCTCCAGAGTTTGCTCAACTTCATGTTCATTGCATTGATGACACTGTCTAACCCTCTCATCCTTTGCTATCCCCTTCTTCTTTTACCTTCAATCTTTCTCAGCATCAGGGTCTTCTCCAGTGAGTGCTCCCTTCTTATTTGGTGGCCAAAGTATTTGAGCTTCAGCTTCAGGATCTGACCTTCCAGGGAACAGTCAGGGTTGATTTCTTTTAGGATTGACTGATTTGATCTTCTTGCAGTCCAAGGGACTCTCAAGAGTCTTCTCCAGCACCATAATTTGAAAGCATCTATTCTTCGGTGCTCAGCCTTCCTTATGGTCCAACATAGCACTGAGCATGCGTAAAAGCTGTAGCCAGAACTGAAAATTAAGGCTTCTGAGTAAATTTCCACTGCAGACTCCTAGACATTCCAAGGGCCATTTGAACAATCCAGGGTCCTTGGTGTCTGTTACAGTCTCCTAGAGTTGTTTACCCAGATGGTCTTAGTTGACTCCCCTGATAAGCTTATTTCAGCAGGAACTGGGAATAAGGAACCAACTTCAGCCTCATCTTTTGCCAACAGAGGCCCGCTTGTCTGTTGCAATGCAATTACAAATGGCGCTGACTACGCTAAGCCGCATTTTTATACTTCAGCACCAAATCTTGTCCATGTTGGATGAATTTTACTAAGAACACGGGGCTCTGTTTAAATGGTGTATGGTTCTGTTTTCAGTTGAACTGCAGAAGAGTTTTTAGTTTCAGTTCCATGTCCTGTCCCTGCTTTCTACTGAATTTCAGCAGCGTACAGAAGAAAGGAAAAAACCCTCTAGTGGACAGACTCGGCAGCAACAAAGCTCCTGCACATTAGCAGTGCAATCCTAAATGGAGTTATACTGTTGAAGTCCGTTGAAGCCAATGCATTTAGAAAGGTGTAACTCTGTTTAGGATTACACTGTATATCCTATGCTCAAATCATCCCGGCTATTAACCAGGCCTCGTTTTGCTTCATGGCCACCTTTATTTAGAGCAGAATGACTCACTATAGGTTGGTCTGCAATTATTTTCTCAATGACTTTCTAACAGCATATTGTCAAGGGCAGATCTTGTCACATCACGTGGACTAAACATGGTCAGCCCTGGTTTCTACTTGGATAGGAGAACACCAGGTAGGGTTACCAGGTCCGGGTTAGGAAATACCTGGAGATTTGGGGGGTGGAGCCTGGGGAGGGCGGGGTTTGGGGAGGAAAGGGACTTCGAAGGGGTAGAATGTCATAGAAACCATCTCCCAGAGCAGCCGTGCATGCTCATCATTCAAAAAGAGAAGAGAGAAAAGTCCCAGCCTAGATAGCCCAGGCAAGCCTGATCCCGTTCGCTCTCTGAAGCTAATCAGGGTCGACCCTGGCATACAGTGCTCCCTCTAAGCCATGGAGTCTTGTGAGCAAAAATTCTACTTTGTGAGGTACTGGCATTAAACTTGTGAGTGAGGAATTGGCTACTGCATAAATTAGTTTGCTCTGGAGCCATCCTTCCTGAGCCAAGACAAAAAATGTGTGTGCTGGAGGCTAAAGAACTGTGAGCTTGCCCACACTAACTCTGCTGGAAAGTACGTGGATGGGAGACCTCCAAGGAATACCAGGGTCGGGAGGACAGGGTCAGCCTTTATTCAGCCACCCTCTCTGAATATCCTCCAGGCCCCAGTAGGGGTCAGTCACCAGAGGTCACCATGACTTAAAAGAAACCCCTTTTAATCTTTATTTAATACAGGCAAGTATGTATAACCAGAAATATAGCTTAACGGGTACATGTGATAAAACTTACACAACAAACAACGTAGATGCAATACTAACAAAAAAACAGTTTGATGAAGAACTTCATTAACATGAAACATCCAATGAGATGCATCAATAAAACAGATTTATAGAATCCAAAATCGAAGAATACTCGGGTTTAGTGGATAAGTAGTCCGGGAAGGGAAACCAGATTGAGGCAAATTTCGCCATGACTTCCAGGTGTGCACACACTCACAGGCACACAAATACAAAATACCAAAAGAGAGAGAAAGAAGAGGAGAGGAGAGGAGAGGAGAGGAGAGGAGAGGAGAGGAGAGGAGAGGAGAGGAGAGAGAGAGAGGAGAGGAGAGAAGAGAAGAGAAGAGAAGAGAAGAGAAGAGAAAGAGAGAAGAGAAGAGAAGAGAAGAGAACAGAAGAACAGGAGGCACTGGAAGATGGAACGAACTGTATAAGCACAGATCTCCATGGAGGATTCTTTGTATCTTGCATCCATCACCCAGAGCCAGTTCCAGGTCTTGGGGAGCCCTACACAGACAATGTCCAGGGCCCCCATCTGCCCACCACCAGGGCCCTTATGCCCTTCTTTCACCCCCAACACCTGCGTGCCCCCACCTGCTCATGTGTCCTTCTCCCACTCCTAAACCCTCCCAGCTGCCATGCTCAGTTGCCCACACCACCTCTTCACCCTTTCCCTGACAGCACTGGCCAGTGTACACAGCTGGGAGTGCTGCTTCCTGCCACTGCAGTTGGGGGCATGGGTGCAGACAAGTGGCAGGGAGGTGTGTGTGTGGGGGGTGGGTCAGAAGTCCTGGGCCCTGACAGCTGCCCCACCTCGGGAGAGCAATCAAGATGATTCAGGTGTTGGAGCACCTTCTCTATGAGGAGAGGCTGAAGAGTCTGGGGACTTTTCAGTTTAGAAAAGAGATGTCCAAGGGAGGGACATGACGGAGGTTTATAAAACTATGCATGGGGTGGAGAGAGCTCACAGGGAGAACTTTTTCTCCCTCTCCCAAAAGACTAGAACTTGAGGGAGGGCATCCAGTGAACCTGATGGGCAGTAGGTTCAGGACAGAAGAAAGGAAATGCTTATTTAGAGAGAGAGAGAGAGGCTGATTTCCCACTACAGTTGCCTCGGGGTTGCGCCGCCATTTGCCCCGATACTATTCGTCAATTTCACACCCGAAGCCACGGGGCTGCATTTTGACCCGGGGCTTCGCCCGATTTCCCCCGCAGATTTGTATTCCTCAAAAAACAGCTGTAGTGGAAAATCAGCCAGAGTGATTAAAATGTGGAATTCTCCTGAATCCAGGGAGAAATTTTCAAGAGAAGAACCAGGGAGCATCCTAAATCACAGTCATCTTACCAGGTGGAACCAGCAGAGCCTATATTAACTCTACACAGTGCCACCTATTTTTGCATTCTGGATCTGAATTCCCCATCCACTGAAAGTGACTCTTGGCTTCAGAGAATCCAGCTGGGGGGCCTTGCTGAAACACCTGCAATTGAATTCTGCATTTATTGAATGAGATGTAAGCTGCTTCTACATTGATGAAGAAAGACATTCTTTTTGTCATGATCCGTTCACTACGCATCGATAGATGGATTTTTTTTAAATAATGTCTACGGCAACATACTTTGAAAGAAAATAGACATGAAGGGGGCTTGGCTGGAACAAAAACCCAATGCAAGCTTTCTGAATGACCAGCATTGCTGTTTTTGTATCGCCCAGTCTCATTTGTTCTTGATCTGAATATAGCATGACACTTCAGGTTACCTGACAGCTTGCAGTCGATTTCACATATTCAAAGAGTCCCTTTTTAAATGGATGAAATAATAGGCAGGTTTTGATTGGTTTCCGGGGGGCTGGAACATTGTATCATTGGTTGTCAGAAGTGATGTTTTCATTGGTGTGGGTACATCTTTGGCCAGTATTCACTAGAGGTCACTGACCTTCAAAAATAATAAAAGATTTGTTCCTATTTCTGACTTACAGGACTGGGTTGTATTATGAGTTGTGTAATCTTGCCCTGAAATCCTCTATTCATAATTAAAAGCAAGATGTGAGTGTATGTGCCTCTTTTATTTTTATTTTTTTTGGCATCTGTGAGGTCAACATTTATCAGATGACCTGCCTAAAGCTGGTAGCCACTGCTGGTGGGTGTAAACTCAGAAACGGATTTCTTCCCATACTTGGGGTGGTAGACAGTGCTGTCAAGTCGCAGCCGACTGATGGTGACCCTGTAGGGTTTTCAAGGCAAGAGACTAACAGAGGTGGTTTGCCATTGCCTGACTTTGCATCATGACCCTGGACTTTCTTGATGGTCTCCCATCCAAATCCTAACCAGGGCCGACCCTGCTTAGCTTCCAAGATCTGATGAGATCATGCTAGTCTCCCCCCAAACTCTCCTCTTACGTCCCCAATAGAAGCATACGGTGATAAGAACATGAGAAGTAAAAAAGATTTTTGGACATATGGTATGATAAATGCTCGGGAAAATCAAGTCATGGCAAGATATCAAAGATGAAGGTATAAATACGCAATGGCTGCTATATTATCAATCAGCCTCAAGATTAAAGAAGATCATGAACACTGAAGGGAGAGTGTTAAGAGACTTGACTGCATTTGAACAAAACAAAACAAACAAAAAGAACATTTACGATGGTGGATATATAAGATCTTACTCCAGCTCGAAACAGAGGAAGAACAAATGAAAAATGTGTGATCAAATGGATGCAAAATTTCGAGGAACAGATCTCTGTGCATCAATGGGAATGGCTATGGGAAAAAGATATCAAATTTACAGCCAGCTAGACATTAAGAGAAAAATGGTACAAAATGTTTTTTGGAAGGTATATAATTCCAAAGGACATCAAGAAAGCAGATAAAACTACAGAGGAAAATGCTGGGAATGTCAAGATATAAATGGAACCTTTTTTCTTACGTTGTGGACTTGTAAAAAAGCAAAAAGATATTGGAAGGAAATACAAGGAAAAATGGAAAACATACCAAAGTTTAAATTCCCAAGGGAAGCTAAGAGCATGCTAATAGATGTACTGCCTAATAAATCACCAAACATTTTAGAAGAGATATTCAAATACATGGTGACAGTGCTTGGAATTTTCTATGCAACCAAACCAAACGTCTATTCATGCTTAGAAGACTGGGAAAATAAACTTGCTGAATATGCAGTAATGGCAAAATTAACATCCTATTTTAGAAACAGGTCTATGACGAAATCTGAGGAGAGATGGAGTATGTATTATGTGTACTATCCAAGGAGACAAACTTAGAATGAGAGGCTGTTTAAAACATTATATACCAATGTACATTAATGAGATAGAAGCAAAATAAGAATCTGATTGAAATGTAATATCTTGAACATAAATTTGTGCAAGGAAGCAGACTTTGAGGAGAGCATCTTTTTCTAATTTCCTTATTATGAGATATATATCTGCAAAAATTAACAGCGAGTATGCAATTCATTGTAATAATGAAGAAACCAATGATGTAGTTGCAAAATAGACATAGTTATGATGTTTGAAATTTAAGATGTTGAATATAAATGTATCCCAACAGAAGTAACAAATATTGTATTTTGCAGATAATACCTTAATAATTATAGTGAAGGAGATGTTGGAGAGAAATATTTTCTGTTTCATACACTCTGTCAAATATGGTTGTTCTTAATACACATAATTATGTTGTATAATCCCCCCCTTTTCGTATCCTTTCTCTATTAAGAAGAAGAAGAGTTGGATTTATACCCCACCCTTCACTTGGAGTCTCAAAGCAGCTTACAAACTCCTTTCCTTCCTCTCCCACAACAGACACCCTGTGAGGCAGGTGGGGCTGAGAGAGCTCAGAGAGAACTGGGACTGACCCAAGGTCATTCAACAGCTGCACGTGGAGGAGTGAGGAATCAAACCCAGTTCTCCAGATTAGAGTCCGCCTCTCTTAACCACTACACCAAACTACTACTATTATTTGTTTAAATTAAAAAAAAATATAAAAGAGATTGGGCTAGCATGACCTATCCCTTCCTTAGTTTCCCAGAAACTGGCCGTGATAATTGAAATCGACTGGAACTCATTAAGGGTGGGAATGGAATTTATAAACCAATATCCTGGCTCCTGAAGTGAACATACACTGGGTGGGAATTTCCAAGTTTAAAAAATGGATGCTCCAGGCAGGGCCACCAACAGTGGGAGACTGGGGGGACAAAATTCAGGAGGCCCAAGTCACCTGGAGGTCTCTTGAAGCCAGCATCAGCAACCCCCTAGAAGCACTGAAAGTATTATAGCACTGGAGTATATACTGTGGCCAGTGGGCTGCAGCCCCAGAAATCTTATCTCACGATAAACCCATAGGTCTTTAAGGTGCCAGATGACTGTGTTTGTTTTCAGCGTAACCAAGATGTCTGCCCCTCCCTGATAATTAACACTACACTGGCTTTCATCTTTGTGGAAAAAGGCTTTTATGATATAACATTTCAATTACCTAGGTATATATTTGCTCTGACCTGGATGGCCCAGCCTAGCCCGAAGCAAAGCAAGAACTGCCCCAGCTAGCATTTGGATGGAAAACCACCAAGGAAGTGGCTCTACTGGTGGACCTCCTGATGGTACCTGGTTTTTGGCCACTGTGCAATACAGAGGGTTGGACCGGATGGGCCACTGGCCTGATCCAACATTGACTTCTCTTATGTTCTTATGTTCTATGTTCTTTTGTCACTTTCCACCACCATGATGTAGATATTTACACTTTCTTTTTCTCCCCAATGGGAAACTCAGGTGGCTTACAGCATCCTCCTCCTCCTCCCTACCTCCATTTTATCCTCACAACAACTCTGTGAGGTTGTTTGGCTGCAACAAAGTGCCTGATGCACGGTCACCCAGCGAGCCTCCGTAGCAGAGTGGAGATTCAAACCTGGCCCTCCCAAACCCCAGTCTGACCCTCTGGCCATTGGCCTACGCTGGCCCATATTATGGTTTATCTCAAAACATTCCTTCAGAACAACACTTCTGTTTCTACTTGGCCTACACGGCACCTTCAGTCTGACCACCCTGGGTCTCCCTGGTCTGTGTCTTGTTCCCTCTCCAAGCTGATTGGTTTTTAACAAGCACGCTATGTACTCTGTAAGATGGCCAGAAACAAAATGACCGTACGTATGCATTTCCCTTACAGCTGAGCTTATAGAACTTCCTGCCCCGTCACGGCATTGCAACTTTCCCCTTCCCTAGCCAATATTGCTCAGTGACCAGATACTGTCCAGGCATTATGTCAGTTTTCTTACAATTTCTTACAATCCTGCTGCATAGAGAATAGGATTGCCACTGCCTTCCCCCCCCTCCCAGTCCTGGCAGAAATGAAGAGACAGTTTACAAGACTGATCTCTGAAAGTGTCTCTTTCATGGAGGTGGGGAAGAAATAAGTTGTTGGAATAGACTGTATGCATCAAGACTCCTACATGTTTCAGGTACCATAAAACCTGAGGGTCAGTTACAAAATACATTTTACTGAGAGTTCCTAGGTTTGGAATTTTACATCCACAAGTGACTCTTGTCTCCTGTACTGATGAGTCAGGATCTGCCTTCCTTCTGGCCTCGGCAAGAAGACACCCTACCCCAGGGGTGTCAAACATGCAGCCCGGGGGGCCAGATCAGGCCCCTGGATGGCTTCTACGAGGCCCGCAGCAGAATTGGCTGTCTTCTACTTCTTCCAGTTCTGCTGCTGCTGCGTCATCGTAGGTTCGCAGCTTACAGACACATATGTGAACAGCATATTCAAGATTGCAACAGCACAGACATTGGCTGAGACCAGACTGGCAGTTTGCCCCGGGAAGGGACCCGGGCTGACAACGATTCAATACCGGAGTAAATGGGACGTTCACACAGGCACATCTGCCTGGTGTCCCCCACCCGTAGCCTACCGGTGCTGTTGAGCTTCACTGCTGGATTAAAAAAACCCTGATAAAAGCCGTCGCAAATCCGAAAGCCCGCGTTCGTCGCACATTTCTCCGCTTCCGGGGAGTCTGAACGCGCAGGCGAAAAGCCGGGCGGAAGCCACGTTGGGCACGAGGCAGCAGTGGTGTGATTGGCTGCGCTCCGCTCCACTGCCCAATGCGGTGCCGGCACATACACCCATACACCCACAGCCGAATTAATGGGGAAACGGCGAATATAGCACGCCTCCGGCGCAGCAGTCTGAACGCTCCCGCGCGCCTCCGTCCTGTATCTTCCAGCAGCAGCCCCCGCTGTGTGGACGGGAAAACCCGGTATAGTTTAATCCGGGTTTTTTTTGCTAAGACTGGCTACTGGGGCAAACTGCCAGTCTGTACTCAGCCATTTTGATGCAATAATTCAGAGCAAGAGGTATCAGTTATCAGACACTGTTAAATAAGCAAAATATTGCAAGAGTGCTAATGTTTTAAGCATGTTTTTATTCTAAGTAAAAAAAACCCTTTGTGTCTGTGTCCTTTATAAAATTTATATCTCCACTACCTGGCATTACCTTTTATGACACACATCGCCTGGCCCAACAAGGTCTCATTTATGTCAGATCCAGCCCTCATCACAAATGAGTTCAACACCCCTGCCCTACCCCCTAGACATTAATCCTGTTAAGAGACTTGACCATGGCTCAGAAGGTCCCAGGTTCAATCCCTGGCATCTCCTGTTAAAAGATCAGGTAGCGGGCAATGTGAAAGACCTCTACCTAACACCCTGGAGAACTGCCTAGTCTGCCTAGATAATACTGACCTTGTTGGACCAATGGTTTGATTCAGTACAAGGCAGCTTCGCGCACTCATGCGTCCACATGTTACAGTGAATGCACATACGCCTGTTTGTAGGAAAGAGCCATTGAGACGAAGGACCAGTAATGGGATAAATGTGGGGTTTCTATCACACATTCAGCTGTAAAAGAAGAATTACTCAACACACATATTAGAAAAGGCCAATGGTCGACCGTATGGAGATTGCACGTGCATTCATTGTGACATGACGTAGGCTAGAGGTACAATTGGCTCGGATGCGGAGCACAGTTCCTGGGGGAGGCAGTTTTCCTGGGCCTTATCAAGTTCTGAGCCCTGACCTGGATGTTCTGGGTTAGGCCGATTTCATCAGATCACGGAACCTAAGCAGGGTCAGCCTCGGTTGGTACTTGGGTGGGAGATCATCAAGGAGGTCCAGGGCTGCTATGCAGAGGCAGGTGATGGCAAAACCACCTCTGTTTGCCTCTTGCCTAGAAACCCCTGCTGGGCTGCCATCAGTCAACTGCAACTTGATGGCACTTTTCACCAGCACCATAGGGTCAGCAGCAACAGGCTACCAAAAAGAAGAAGATGAAGAAGAAGAGGAAGAGATTGGATTTATACCCTGCCCTTTACTACCAGTAGGAATCTCAGAGCGGCTTACAATCTCTTTTCCCTTCCCCTCCCCACAACAGACACCCAGTGAGGTCGGAGGGACTGAGAGAACTCTTTCGAGGACTGCTCTTGAGAGTACAGCTCTGAGAGAACTTGTGACTGACCCAAGGTCACACCAGCAGCTGCGAGTGGAGGAGTGGGGAATCAAATCCGGTTCTCCCAGATTAGAGTCCATGCTCTTAACCACCAGACCAAACTGGCTCTGAGTTAACATTATTCAGTTAACTTAACAATATTCACAGCTGAAACTGTTAACAATCCTGTGTTTGAATAGGCAAATCAAAAAAACATACTTTTGGATTTAAACCAACCCCTACAATATTAAGGATCAGAACATGAACTTTGCAGGGCCTACTTCTCCCAGTTGCAGAATTCTCCCTGGTGTAAAATCCCGGCTTTATAACCGAACGCATCACAGAATAAATGGTGCGTCAGAATAAATTCGGCATTATTCGCGCCTTCCCCTCCCCCCTCGCCTCTTCAAATTGGACGGCCTCAACCTGCTCTCTGCAGCTGATATGTCACACGCCTCATGTAATTCTCCGTAACTCAAGGGACTGAATATGTCAGCATCCATTAATCATCCTGACGGATGGAGACACATATTAGAAGAACAGCTTTCTGCAAGAGCAGTGGAGAGATGAATTCTATCACATGGACATACTTGGGCAGTCCTGTAGGTTTCCCGAATCCTTCATCTTCGTTGCCTTTCCATCGGGAATGTCAGTAAACTCTTTTAAACAACTAGCTGTTGGGAGAAGTACATGATGATAACCTCTTCTGCCACTCTGGCAAATCAGAAGGCGGTATAGGGGAACACTAGATCATCGCTACAGTAAAGAAAAAGGAGAGCTCTAATGCTAGCACTGATTGGGCAGTCACAAGGACAGGACCCCCCCCCCATAGTAACCACTGTGCTCAGCTTCATTTCGGTCCCTGCTGCTAGTACTCAGATGGGCATCTAAGCTGTTGGCTTTTAACTAATCAGCAGAGTTGTTTGTTCTTTGGTTATTTTATTTTATACATTCTCTCTCTCTATTTTTTGGCCAGCTTTTCAGCCAAGGTTGAGTTCTGTCCAGTAATTCACAGCAATCCACATTATAAGAACGTAAGAACCTAAGAGAAGCCATATTGAATCAGGCCAATGGCCCATCCAGTCCAACACTCTGTGTCACACAGTGGCCCAAACCCAGGTCCACCAGCAGGACCAGATCTCAAGAAGCCCTCCCACTGTTGCCCCCCCCCCAAGCACCAAGAATACAGAGCATCACTGCCTCAGACGTAAGAACATAAGAGAAACCACGTTGGATCAGTCCACCGGCCCATCTAGATCAACACTCTGTGTCACACAGTGGCTAAAACCCAGGTGCCACTAGGAGGTCCACCAGCAGGGCCAGAACTCCAGTAGCCCTCCCATTGTGACCCGCCAAGCACCAAGAATACAGAGCATCACGGCCCCAGACACAATGTTCCATCTGTACCTTGTGGCAAATAGCCACTGATGCACCTCTGCTCCGAATGTTTATCCGATCCCCTCTTGAAGCTATCTATGCTTGTAGCCAACACCACTTTCTGCGGCAGTGATTTCCATGTGTTAATTACTCTTTGGGTGAAGAAGCCCTTCCTTTTATCTGTTCTAAGCCTATTTTGCTCATTAATTTCATCGAGTGCCCACGAGTTCTTGTATTGTGAGAAAGGCAGAAAAGTACTTTTTTCTCGGCCTTCTCTGTCTCATAGACAATTTTGTAAGACAATCTGTCAGGTAACCCGTCAATTGTTGTTTCTCCGAGCTGAAGAGCCCTAACCTCTTTAACCTTTCTTCATAGGGTAGGTGTCCTTCCCCTTAATCAATAAGAAACCCCCTTGATCCAATAGAAACACAACTGACTACAAAATGCTCCTTCCAAGATGAGATTCTCATCTGAGCTGCATCTAGGCACGGTAGAGGGATGCTGATAGGAGGGAGCAGGAAACGGTACAGAGCTGCTTTCACGCACATTGAATAATGCACTTTTTAAACAACTGTTTGCAACTGGGGGCTTTTCTGCATTCTCATTTTACTCACTGGTATGTTCCTGTTTCTTCGGGGGGGGGGATTCCACTCCTGTTCTGCATGTTTTTGCTCCCCCTAGTGGTTGATTTGATATCACACAGCTTCATTTCCAGCGTTATATCCCAGCAGATTTCAAGGGCTGGTTTTTGTGCTAGAAATAAAGCTGTGTGATATTGAATCAGCCACTAGAGGGACCAAAACATGTGTGGAACTGACGTGCCCTCCCGAAGTAACAGGAATGTACTAGCAAGTAAAATGAGAATGCAGAGAGCCGTGGATCGCCAGTGATTGTTAAAGTGCACCGGAAGTGCATTATCCAGCATGCGTGAAAGCAGGCAAAAACTCACAGGTCTGATGCAAACATGACAGCATCCAAACTGAAATGAGGATCTTGGAGTCAAAACAGGGGGCTGTGAGACTGGGTAAAGTCTCTGTTTCTGCTTTCTAGCAGATGGTCCTACGGTTTGCAGTTAAAAGCTAGAGACAGGAAGGAGGTTCTCTGGTGGGGCTGGATTCAGAGGATGATCTTGATTCTCGAGATTCTTCCAAACGGTCAGTGCTCAAAAATCTGTTTTCCAAACAGGCCATTTGATATTTTGAAATTCTCGCATCTGTCTGGCCCTGTGGTTATACTGTCAAACCCAGGTTTGAATCCCTGCTCTGCCATGAGAGCTTGCCGGGTGACCTTGTGTCATGACCCCAGCGGATTGTCACCTCCAGCTGCCACCACTCTGGACTTAGGGTCCCCTTGAGAAGGCCCAGAGTACCCTCCCAAGCCCAACCAAAATGCCCCTTTTAAGCCGAGAAACATAGGCATGATGACCAGGCAGAGAACATTAAACAATTGTTTTATTAATACAGTAATGGGGCAAGGAAAACCAGACAAGGTGCTTTAAAACATGCAACAGTGTTTAAAGGCAAGATAAACACAATCTAATGCGACTACCTAGTTCCCTTTAACTGGTTCCTATTTCGAGGCCTACAGCCTTTTATACCAGACCTGTCCCTGTACTCACTCTGTCCCAAGTGAGGGATCTTTCCCTCAGACCAGCTTGTCCCAGTTTAACTCTGTGTGACAAGACCACAGAAGAAAAAAGAACACAGAGACATCTCCTCACACAATCTCTGGACACCAACTGGCTACAACTGTCGCTAAGCATTGTGGGGATTGTAGGCTCTCTGCTTTCTACTCCCATACTGGTCCCTTAGGGCCTAGGTCTCTCGGCCCTGTCTCAGTTCTGCACAGATCATGACACCTTGCCTCAGCTGCTCGCTCTCAGCCTAACCTACCTTGCAGGGCTGATCTGAGGATAAAATAGAGGAGAACCACGTAAGCTGCTTTGAGTCCCCACTGGGGAGAAAGGTGGGATATAATTGAATAAAGGGACAGATCAGGTCTGAGGTGAGAAAGGGAGTGAATTAATCAGCTCCCTGATATGTCCTCTGTTAGGTTTCATGGGTGTGTGTAAAGTGCCATCAAGTCACAGCCAATTTATGGTGACCCCATAGGGTTTTGAAGGCAAGAGACAAGCAGAGGTGGTTTGCCATTGCCTGGCTCCGCATAGTGACCTCAGGCTTCCTTCATGGTCCCCCAAGGACTAACCAAGGCCAACACTGCTTAGCAGGCAAGTTCTGATGAGATTGGACTAGGGTTGCCAGGTCTCTGGGCGCTGGTGGGGAATGGGGTGGTAGGGTTGCCAGATCCAGGTTGGGAAACTCCTGGAGATTTGGGGATGGAGCCCAGAGAGGTCAGAAACCTCAGTGGGGTACAATGCCATAGAGCCAACCTTCCATAGTATCCATTTCCCCCAGGGGAACTGATCTCTGTGGTCTAGAGATGAGCTGTAATTCTAGAGGATCTTCAGGTCCCACCTGGAGGCTGGCATCCCTAGATCGGACTAGTCTGGGCCACTGAGGTCATAAGAGCATAAGAGAAGCCAGGTTGGATCAGGCCAGGGGCCCATCCAGTCCAACACTCTGGGTCACACAGTGGCCAAAACCCAGGTGCCGTCAGGAGATCCACCAGTGGGGCCAGGCCAGGACATTAGGCCTCATACTTTAGAAATAAGTTATTAATTACAAGATCTTTGTGTCTAATTATGCTTGTGCCCCATCCTAAGGCCCTGAGATTAGTACTAAGTATCAGAAGGAAGTAGGATGCTAAGGCTAACTCTGTTACAGAGAAACAATGGAACGGTGTCATTTCCTGTCACAGGGAGACCTCTTGTGGCTGAGCAGCCCTTTCTGGTTTCAAGCATCCTCAGTTATGCTCCCACTAGTATCTCACACTGTCACTCCATTGGGAGGGGAGGGGGTCACCCCAAATCGATATCCAGTTTCACAGAGGTCAGAATGCCGCTATTTGTTCTAGAACTGAAACTTGATGTCTACAGGGACTGACTAGGTACCTTTGGGGAACAAACTCGGGAGTTTTTTGTTTATTGGTCTTGTTTTATTTTTATTTTTAGAATGGTGATAAAGTCTGTGGTTTGCAAATTCAAATCTAGCCCAAGTCTAATTTGCAGCTGATGTTTGCACTGAGCACCCTTCAAAAGTCCTCCAAGATTCTGGCATGCTTATCAAGCTCCAGCTAGAGTTGCCAGCTCCGGGTTGGGAAATACCTGGAGATTTAGGAAGTGGAACCTGGGGAGGGCAGGGTGTGGGGAGGGGAGGGACCTCCTCAGGGTATAAGGCCATCGAGTCCCTCCTCCAAAGCAGCCGTTTTCTCCAGAGGAACTGATCTCTGTCATCTGGGAATCTCTTGTAATTTTGGGAGATCTCCAGGATCTACCTGGAGGATGGCAACTCTAGCTACAGCACACATGTGGCCTGTGTTGATTAGACCAGGTACCCAAAGCAGCTGCCTTGGTAGGAACAGGTGCTCAGAGCTTCAGCTTCAGAATCTGGCCTTCCGGGGAACAGTCAGGATTGATTTCTTCTAGGATTGACTGATTTGTTACTTTCCCCCCACTATAGAGAACAATGGAGGGAATGGGGCAACCTGCTTGGGGGCCCATAGAATTGGACCCCCTGGTCCAATGTTCTTGAAACTTGGTGGGTATCTTGGGGAGAGGCTCCAGCAGTTACCCTGTGAGCTTGGAGCCTCTCCCTCAAACCCCCTCCCCTCCATCCCCCAGAATATACCCTATGTTTTCACCATTGACTTCAATGGCCCATAGGATATAATGGGGCCAAATTGCTGCCGAATTTCTTTCATTCCCTCCTTTCCTTCTCTCTTTTTCCTCTTTCCCTCCTTCTTCTCTTCTCTCTTTCTTTCTTTCCCACCTTCTTCTCTTCTCTTTTTTCCTCCTTTCCCTGTTTCCCTCCTTCTTCCCTCTCTTTCTTTCCCTCCTTCTTTCCTTCTCTTTCTTTCCCTCTTTCCTTCTCTCTCTACTCTCTCTCTCTTTCCTTCCCTCTTTCCTCCTTCTGTGGCCCAACTCTCATGAGAAGGAGTTTAAACTTTAAACCCCTTCTCTCTTAGCTCCCCCACTCAGACTAGCTGGGGAAGGGAAGGGGAGGCTTTTGAAGATGTCTCCCCCCCTTTTGCTTCCCCTTCTGACATCACGGTGATGTCAGGGGGTGTGGCATATGCTAATAGCCTAATAGCTCATTAGCATACCATATGCTAATGAGCTCCTGCAGCTGTTTTTCTACGAAAAGACCCCTGCACTCAGGAATAATCTCATCAAGCCTGACTTCCCCATCACCCATTACCCTTGATAAAGTGGCAATTAATCAACACTTTAGTCTATTCACCTCTCTTATCACCCATCCTGCCAGGTGCTTGTAGGGCCATCAAACCTCTCCCATCTATTTCTTTGCCTACTTCTGGCAGAGTGATCAATTCATTGTACTCTGGTGGTGAGTTAACCAACCTCAGGATATTTTGCCCTATAAATATGTCACCCTGCTGCCCCAGCAGTGTGTGTGTGTGTGTGTTCTTGGATCCCCCTCACACCTCCACTTGCAAGTGAGTCTTCTTGCACTTCCCCAAATGCTGGCCATTTCCTCTTCAACTCTGCTGCTTCCACGGACCTCTTCAAGACCCTGCAATGCTTACCCCTTTCCTAATACCTACAATGCTTACCCCTTTCCTCCTGGATCTTCCTAGTTAGCTCTTGTAGGTGTTTGTTGTGTGCATTCTTGTTTTATCCTGTTTTCCATTTCATTCCCGTAAATAACTACCTGGTTATTTTTGAGGGCTCCCATAGGGACAATCCCCATATACATGGGTGGAGATCCCAGTTGCACCTCCTCTTGCACAGTCTCCTTTTGCTAATTCCCCCAAACTAAGTGGGGACTGCCTGCTTTGGGTAACATGGCAGGAAAAGGGGGCAAAGCACTTTAAAGGGCTAAAGGGGAGAAGGAATACAGTGTGCATCATCAACCTGCCCACACCATTTTGACAGCAGAGCTGGGCTCCATCTTCCCCCCACTGTGATTTTGGGGGAGCATACAGATGGACATTCCACCTGCCACCGTTCTACAACATCCATTTTAATTTGGAGCAAATGAGGATTGTATTTCCTTCATGTTAAAGGGGGAAACCAACAGGAGCCAATCTAGTTATGCCCAAATTGGGAATGATGTCATCTGGACATAGGGTTGCAACTGGTGGCAGACTTACCTTGCAGAGTAGGCGCTGTCGCCAGTGTTATTATGATGTTGCTGATGATACAGTGATGTCACTCTGGCTCAACCCAGAAGTGACATCATTATGTATGTGTGATTCTCTAGCATTTGCCAGGTTGGGGCAAATGCTACAGTATTGCCCCATATGATCAATGTTGTGCCAATGAGTGATGTCACTTCTGGTGCAAACCGGAAGTGACATCACTCATTTCCCCATCACCACCCTGATGAATAGTGGCAGGAAGAGCTGGTGGTGGCGGGAGGTCTCCCACTGAAGTGTGACACAGGGCTACCTTACCTGGGTACTCCCCTTTACTGTGGGGGCTTCCCACTGTCCATGCAGGGGAAAATCCCCCATGTAGAATCACCCAGTGACTCCCCGGATGATGGGAAACTGTGCCAGGAACATGCACTGTGTTAAACCATGTGACGATGCACATACTTGAGATGCCAGCAGCATGTATGCCTTGAAGTGATGAGCCATGAGGGGACTCTCACGAATACATAGACCTTTCTTTTGCCCGCTATTTCATTTTGGGTTTTTTTTCCCTGAAGAACACAGCTCAGTTGCCTTGTATGAATCATCTGGAGTTGTCTTGTTTTGCAAGGACCGTCCTGTGGTGCATAGAACACGTGGCCACGTTCCCACGAAGAAATAAATGGCTGAAGCATGCTTAATCTTTGCTTGGACTGCAACCCAGGGGTTGATGCGTGAACTATACATTCGGAAGCCTGCGATTCAGATCTCACCCCAGCTATGAACTCCCTATGTAGCCACAGGTCAGCCACTATGCCTCACTGTGGAGCATTACACGATTCTTGCAAGGCTTAATGAGACATTTTATGTGATGTGCTACATAAATGCCAAGTATTATAATCTGTAATAGGCAAATCTTGGCCTCCCTTGCAGCAAATCTTTGGATATTCCAGTCCATGTGTATGATTCTGTCCCATGAGAGATATCTTGCTCCTGTAAACCATCAAGGGCATATTTGTGGGAATATGTGCAGTTTTCATTCGTTGTAAAGCCAAGAATTAGTGCGTTTTCCATTCTGCCTGACGAAGAGCTATGTCGGTCCCATTCTTTGGAGTAAGTGTGAGGAAGGTCAGCCTGCATTTGGAGAAGAGTCAGTGATGAGTAGTGGTTAGAGTTTCAGCTAGGGCTTCAGAGCCTTTGTGTCAGACTCCCAGCTGTGACAAAAGTCACTGGAGGGCCAGTTGCTCTCTCTCAGCCTAATCCACCTCATAGAGTAGCCCAGACGCATCAGATCTCGAAAGCTTTAGCTAGTATTTGGAAGGGTGACCCTCCAAGGAATACCAGGGTCATAACACAGAGGCAGGCAATGGCAAACCCCCTCTGAAACATCTCTTGCCTTAAAAACAAGTCTAGCTCACCACTTAGTGGTGCATAACGCTAAAAAGAGCTAGAAGTTCTGACTGCCAAACAATCTTAGGCTCTCCTGGCTATTCTACACACAATGCCATACGATACGATACTAACAACAACAACCTCATAGGGTTGTTGAGAGGAGAACATGGAGGATGGGATGAGCTATATATGCTTTTCCTGAGTCTCTTGGTGGAAGGGTGAGATAAAATGTGGAAAAAGAGAGGGGTTTCTCAGTAGCTTCTCTTCAGGTTGAAGAATTCAGAGATGTTTCCACCCTGGTTGTCAGGGAGGGGCTGTGGCTCAATGGTAGATCATCTGCTTGGCATGCAGAAGGTCCCAGGTTCAATCTCTGGCATCTTCAATTGGAAAGGACCAGGCAGCAGGTGATGTGAAAGACCTCTGCCTGAGACCCTACCAGTCTGAGTAGACAATACTAACCTTGATGGACCAAGGGTCTGATTGAAGAGATTTATACCCCACCCTTCACTACCCAAAGGTGTCTCAGAGTGGCTTACAAACTCCTTTCCCCTTCCCCTCTAATCTGGGAGAACCGGGTTTGATTCCCCACTCCTGCAGTTGCACCTGGCTGGATGACCTTGGGCAAGCCGTAGTTCTGATAAGAGCTGTTCTTGAAAAAGAGCAGTTTCTGTCAAGAGCTCTCTCAGCCCCACCTACCTCACAGGGTGTCTGTTGTGGGAAGGGGAAGGGAAAGGAGTTTGTAAGTCGCTCTGAGACACCTTTGGGTAGTGAAGGGCAGGGTATAAATCCAATCTCCTCCTCCTCCTCCTCCTCCTCCTCCTCCTCCTCCTCCTCCTCCTCCTCCTCCTCCTTCGTTAGAAACAAGGAGCAGAAGCAGACCAATTTTGAACTCTGAGCTCACGAAATGTGTAGAGGTGTCACCCAGTTACAGTCGGGCTGAATGCCGTTTCAGTTCTGGTTTGTCAGAGAAGCATGAACCGTGGTTGGCTGGTCTGCATGCAAAAGCAAAGGGTGGTGGTGGGACGTGCCAAGTCACAGCTGACTTGTGGCGACCCCGCAGGATTCTCAAAGCAAGAAATGTTCAGAGGTGGTTTGCCATTAACCTGCCTCTGTGTCGTGACCCTGGCCTTCTCTGGTGGTCTCCCAATCTGAAGAGATCAGGCTAGCCTGGGGTGTCCAAATCAGGGCAAAAGCAAAGAGCAGTCTACCTCAAACCACAAAGGGGAGGAATACATGAGCAGAAGGCACCACGACCCAGTTGCGGTTTGGCCATTGCAAGACAGGACATGGGTTGTATTTATATATGTTCCCCAGAGAACACTACGATTGGGGTCCCCCAATTGCTTGGCTCTTCCAGGCCCCAGTGAAGCCAGGCTAGCAGTGACGAGGGCCGGGGCCTTCTCAGTGGCGGCTCCGTACTGGTGGAATGAGCTCCTGGAAGACATCAGGGCCCTGCGGGACCTTTTACAGTCCCGCGGGGCCTGTAAGATGGAGCTCTTCCTCCAGGCCTTCGGTTAAGGAGCCACACCCGTCAATCTGAGGCCCTGGCCCCAAAATTAGCATCAACATTAATATCACTATGACACCAACTTGAATAGCCTGTGCTCCGCCCGACATGACCCAGACCGTGTTGCCAGCTATCGGATGCCCGCCATGGTTATATTGCACTAGCACTTTATGTATTGTTTTTTTTAGACCTATTTTATGGCAATTCTATTTCATTAATTAATTGTTTTATCTTGTTATAATACTACTAGCGGCCAGGCCCGTTGTGGCCCCAGATGCAACGGGCGCTAGCTGGGTCCCTTTCCAAGGCCTCATCAGGGTGAGGCCACCACCGCAAAGCCCCCCCGCTCCGTCCCCCCCCGGCTCTGTCCCTTGGTGCCCCAGCAGTGGGCAGTCATGGCGGCCCCATGCATGCCCGGCAAGGCGGCGCGCCCAAGGTCCCATCCTCCCATGGCCGGCTGGTGACGCAAAGCTCCCACTGTCCCCGTTGGCTCCTTCCCTTGCTGGGCTGCCTCTGGGCAATGGTGGCGGGCTCGGGCCGCTGCCCCGAATATCCTTGGTGGCCTCGCGTTGTCCAGGGCAGCCGGCATCAGACTGAGCGCGGGAGGCTGCCTGCTGGTTACGTGGGCAGTGTTGAGCCCACACAGCCAGGCATGGCAGCCAATGGCCAGGGCTCCACATTTGAGTGGCAGCCCCCACGGCCAATTGATTCTGCCGTGCATTTTTGCCTTATATGGTCAAGCCTTATATGGTCAAGCTGGCTGACCACTACTCTTTTATATAATAAGGAAGGATCTAAGCCACCCGGAGCCTGCTCTGGCAGGATCTAAGCCACCCGGAGCCTGCTCTGGCAGAGATGGCGGGATAGATATTAAAACAAACAAACAAACAAACAAATAAATAAATAAATAAATAAATTTGCCTCATTTATACCTTGCCTTTCTACTATGGCCACTAACTTCCAGGTGTGTCTTGGAGTTCCCCAGGAATTACAGCAGATTTCCAGAGTACGGAGATCAGTTCCCTTAGAGAAAATGGCTGCTTTGGAAGGTGGGGTTTATGATATACCATAGAATCTAGGAGAAGCTGAAGTCCCTCCCCATCCCCACATCAACTGCAAGGCATCAACCCCACGATTTCAGACAGATGTTGGAAAAATTGTGGGGGCTGTGGCACCTATATTCATTGCTGGTGGGAGTGCCCCAGGGTCCAGACCTTCTGGAGAGAAGTCAAAGCCCAAATACTTTTAATTACAGGTTGTGTACAACTACAACCCTCCTTGTTTCTTCTGAATCACTGGAGCCATCCTGTTCCCAATGGACTTATGAGAGAGCTAATAGAATTATGTCTTGCGGCTGCTAGGAATGTTATTGCATATTACTGGAAATCGAAGAAGACCCTGTCATTGAACGATTGGTACCTGAAATTGTGGGACTTTTTTCTACAGGACAAAGTCTCCACCAGTATCCTCTGATCTGAAAACCAACCCGTTCCTGGCAACCTCCAAGAAAAATGGATGCCCCTCTTAGAAGCGTCAGCAACACATAAAATTAACACCTCTATGTTTGCTCAGCACAAACATCAGGATTTACTTTCTTATTTTTAATTGTTCTTTTAAAAATAATAATAAAAAGTCCCTCCCCAGGCATTGCTTCCAGATGCCAAGGAATTTCCCAAACCAGAGTTGGCAACCTCACGTTCTACCTGTTGGGCCCCCAAAGTATCACATAGCGTCCTCCTCCATTTGATCCTCACAGAAACCCTGTGAGGTAGGTTAGGCTGAGATTGAGGGTGTGTTACTGGCTCAAATTTGCCCAGCAAACTTCCATGCCATTGTGGGGATTTGAACCTGGGTCTCCCCAGATCCTCCTCTGACAGTCTAACCACACAGAGTATTATTGAAGTCCTGGCAACTCATAAGTTTTTCAGCAAACCCCAAAATATTCTTCTGCGAAAAGTTCTCCCAGCATCATCAAGACAAAACGGTTGTTGTCATACCTTGCCCTGCAGTCGTTTTTCTCTCTGCAAAAGAAAATAGCACAGAGGTTTAGAGCACTGGTCAGAGGTCACACATGGCTTGCTGAGTAATACAAACGAGCCTGTTTAAAATTCTGCCGACTCACAGAAAAGAGCAGATCTGCTGACTCAGAACTTAGCAGATCTGGCATGACACAGCCTTTTGTTTTAAAGGAAACGTCTCCCCACTGCAAACACGATGTTTGTTCTTCAAATGAAAAGTAACTATGGCGGTCTCCCCCACACACTGTTGTATTTAAAGGAAATGGCGCATACTTTGCAAATGTTCATTTGTGTTTTCACCAATGTTTGTGAAGACTAAAAACAGGAGTCCGTCCGTCCCCTTTTGAGGATTCCAGGTCCACCCTGGCCACTGGTGGAGGGATGGAGGACTGCTAATTCCAAACTGGAAAACTCCTGGAAGTTTGGGGATGGAGCCTGGGGAGGGCAGGGACCTCAGAGGGGTACAATACCACGGAGCCCCCCTCCAAAGGTGGCATTTTCTACAGGGGAACTGATCTCTCTAGTGTGGAAATGAACTGTATTCTGGGGGATTGTCAGCTCCCATCTGGGGGCTGGCATCCACCCCCTTTCACTTTTTTTGCTTTAAAAGACAGACGCAAATGGGGTGATCCCGAAATGAGTTGCATCTAAGCTAATGCTATCAATGTGGTTTTGGAAAAAATGCTGAAGTAGAGTCTTTGCTACTTAGCTCTGCATTCTCTGCTTTGAGTGGCAGGAGCTCTTAAACTTTCCCATTCCTGGAGATTCTTTGAATTGCATTTGGAAATACCAGAGACTGAACAGGGGCTTTCTGCATACCAGTGCCTATGCTTGAGCACTAAGCTACGGCCCCTCTGATCCCTGCAGCCAGTTCGAATCACGATTCCACTGTCTCTGTTGTCAAGAAATGGGTGTTTTGTTCTGTGCCGAATCTGCAACCCCCAATATGCACAACCGTGTTTCTCTCGAGCATAACAAATAACAGTACTATATTATCAGCAGAACCATAGTGAAAACGCCTACCAGACACTACTATGATCAGTTTGGTGTAGTGATTAAGTGCACAGACTCTAATCTAGGAGAACCAGGTTTGATTCTCCACTCCTCCACTCGCAGCTGCTGAATGACCTTGGGCAAGCCATAGTTCTGTCAGAGGTGTTCTTGAAAAGAGCAGTTTCTGTCAGAGTTCTCTCAGCCCCACCTACCTCACAGGGTGTCTGTTGTGGGGAGGGGAAGGGAAAGGAGTTTGTAAACTGCTCTGAGACTCTAAGTGAAAGGTGGGGTATAAATCCAATCTCCCTGTCCTCCTCCTCCTCTGTTTGCTTACTTTTAACCTCTAATGCCGTCAGGTTACTAAACTTACATTAATTTGCAGCTGTGCATTGTTATTCTTCATGTAAAAGTGACATTATTGTTATCCTTTAGCAAACATACTGATGATGTCCTCCTTTGCTATGATATATATTGTACGTTTATAGTATTGGTTTTTTCATATACTGTCATTGTTAAACTGTTTGTTTACGTAAAAAATTGAAAACTCAATAAAGTGTGTTATTAAAAACCCTATTTCTGAGTGGTACTGATTTAAACGGCAGTAAGGGTGGCTAGATAAATGTCGAAGCGCTATAAAAACCCTGCATGTAGAAAGCTAGATCAAGATGAGCAGCTGTGTTTGTCTGTCGCAGTAGAAAAGAGGCAAGAGCCCAGTAGCACCTTAAAGCCTAACAAAATTGGTGGCAGGGTGTGTGCTTTCGTGAGTCACTGCAGTGACTCACGAGAGCTCATATCCCCTGCCACAAATGTTGTTAGTCTTTAACAGGGCTTTTTTTGTAGAAATAGCCCAGCAGGAACTCATTAGCATAATAAGCCACACAGAACAGCAGGAACTTATTAGCATATTAGGCCACACCCTGACAGCACAGCTCATTAGCATATTAGGCCACACCCCCATGTTGCCAGGAGTGTGCTCATCCAGCCACACCCACCTTTTGCTTCTTATTCTGTTTTACCTTGTTTGTTGTCAAAACCCAGGGCTTTTTTTTGTAGCAGGAACTCCTTTGCATGCTAGACCACACACCCCTAATGTAACCAATCTGAATGAGTTTCTACTGTTGGGTGTGGCCTATTATGCTAATCAGTTCCTATTGGGCATGGCCAACTAGGGAGCCAGCCGGAACTCCGTTCCTGTGCGTTCCTGTCCAAAAATAGCCCTGGTCTTTAAGGTGCTACTGGCCTCTTGCTCTTTTCTGTTGTGAAAAGCTAGTGTGTCAAGGGCAACAATTTCTAGCATTCTTCCTGACATGCTTTTAGGTTAGGGGGTTTGGGCGGGGGGGGAAGATAGAAGTTACAAATATTGCATATGGTAAGTTGATTTAAACATTATCATCGTACAGTTCCTCAGCAGGACTTCAGGTTTATTTTTGTAACGTTGGGTGCCTAGGCTCGCATTTGAAAAGGGAAATTTAAAACACATGTCGATATTGAGCCACTGACATCTGACTTTGGGCATCTGTGCAGAATTTCATTTCAATTCTGGTGCATTCGTGGCTGGGCAAAAGTTTGAATCGGGGTCCAAAACATCTGCACAGTAACCCCCTCCCCCGTTATCCGCACATTCTAGGGATGACCCCAAGCCTGGCAATTGGCTTCTAGGCCAGATTCATACATAAGTGGGCATCTCTTGACTGTTGCAGCACCAAGATCACTTTGCATGTGTGAATGTGTTTTATGGACCTTCTGACAGGCACAGATGTGAAGCTGCTGTCAACTCAAGGGTTGGGCTTCTTTATGTACCTGCTTTCACCTGCGAGCCTTCATAGGGGGATTAGTTTACACTAGATTAATCAATGGACATGCATGCTGACGATTCCACCCTGCAGGGGCGTGCCGTGGGGAACATGAACTGATAGGTGAGAAATCTGTCCATTCAGAGTGGGCAAGAGCCATTCCCATCTGCTCTGTCTTATCCTGTCCTGCCTGTCTATCACCTGTTGGGAGTAGTTCTTGTCACTCTGAACAGACTGATTTCTCTTTGATTGGTTTGGTCCCCCCCCAGCCTGTCTTGAGAGCCAGTTTGAAGTAGTGGTTAAGTGCGCGGACTCTGATCTGGGTGAACCGGGTTTGATTCCCCATGCCTCCACTTGCACCTGCTGGATGACCTTGGGCAAGCTGTAGTTCTGATAAGAGCTGTTCTTGAAAAAGAGCCGTTTCTGTCAGAGTTCTCTCAGCCCCACCTACCTCACAGGGTGTCTGTTGTGGGGAGGGGAAGGGAAAGGAGATTGTAAGCCACTCTGAGACTTCTTTGGGTACTGAAGGGTGGGGTATAAATCCAATCTCCTCCTCCTCCTCTTCTTCTTTTTCTTCTTGAATTTCCCCTCACTCTTCTCCCTCCTTCTGTGGCTGACACTCTAGGGATAGACTTGGCTGCTTTGGATGGGGGCACCATGCTTCTGATAGGTAGAGTTGCCAGCTTCCAGTTGGTGGCTGGAGATCTCCCGGGCTTACAACCAATCACCAGGAGACAGGTAATAGTTCAACTGGAGAAAATGGTCACTTTGGAAGGTGGGCTCTAAGGCGTTATATCCCACTGACTGAAGCCCCCTTCCCCGAACCCTGCCCTTCTTTAGGCTCCCCCTGAAAATTTCCAGGTATTTCTGACCCGGAGCTGGAAGCCCTTCTTGAGCAAGCTCTGGAAGAAGGAAGTTTTCGGATGATTCCTTTGCAGTAGCAGGACATATTGAAAAGAGAATGCCTGCACTGTTTATTTCCAGTTATATTGTTTCTCATTCCTGTATGAACTTTGTGATGCATCAGAACTTGTGGGTTTATTTTTCACACGTCTATATTTGATGATATTTCAAATGTTATGTAAATTCTTTATATTCTACCAAATCATCTACTTTTCTAGTTTTGTCTTTTTGTACACAGTGTTTTCTTTGTGTTGGATCTGTTCCATTATGGTCCCTATTTTTGTCTTGTTTATATTGAATCAGGCCATCAGTCCATTTAGGTCAGGATTGTCTACTCAGACTGGCAGCAGCTCTCCAGGGTCTCTGGGTCTTTCCTGTCACCTGCTGCCAGATCCTTTAACTGCCGATGCTGGGGATTGAACCTGGGACCTTCCACATGCCAAGCTGAGGCTCTTGAGAGCCAGTTTGGTGTAGTGGTTAAGTGCGCGGACTCTAATCTGGGAGAACCGGGTTTGATTCCCCACTCCTCCACTCGCACCTGCTGGATGACCTTGGGCAAGCCATGGTTCTGGCACAGTTGCTCTTGAAAAAGAGCACTTTCTGTCAAGAGCTCTCTCAGCCCCACCTACCTCACAGGGTGTCTGTTGTGGGGAGGGGAAGGGAAAGGAATTTGTAAGCCGCTCTGAGACACCTTTGGGTAGTGAAGGGTGGGGTATAAATCCAATCTCTTCTTCTTCTTCTTCTACCACTCAGCCATGGTCCCTCTCATAGGATAGAGAGAAAGTATAGGGGGGATGCACATATGAAGCTGCCTTATATTGAATCAGGCCATTGGTCCATCGAGGCCGGTATTGTCTACTCAGACGGGCAGCAGCTCTCCAAGGTCTTAGACTGAAGTCTTCCACATCACCTCCTGCCTGGTCCTTTCAACTGGAGATGCCGGGGATTGAACCTGGGAGCCTTTTGCGTGCCAAGCAGAGGCTCTTCCACTGTGCTATGGCCCCTCCCTATCACACACTTTCATTCTCACTGGGTTGTTGTGAGAATAAAATGGAGGAGAAGATGTAAGCCACTTTGGGTCTACACCAGGGCATATGGGGGCCTGGCTGACAGTGTTTCCATTATAATCCAGTTTGGTGGAGTGGTGAAGAACAGCGGACTCTAATTTGGGAGAACCGGGTTTGATTCCCCGTGCCTCCATATGCAGCTGCTGGTGTGACCTGGGGTCAGTCACAGGTTCTCTCAGAGCTGTTCTCTCAAGAGCAGTCCTCGAAAGAGCTCTCTCAGCCCCAGCTATCTCGCAGGGTGTCTGTTGTGGGGAGGGGAAGGGAAATGGATTGTAAGCTGCTCTGAGACTCCTTTGGGTAGTAAAGGGCAGGGTATAAATCCAATCCCTTCTTCTTCATCAAATGTTCTCATCCCCACAATGCTTATAATTTGCAGAGAGGAAAGTAGGCATCCTGGGTACTCCAGATCTAGGATTCTAGAGTGTGGTTTAAGGGGCTGTATGTAAACTGAGAGCGGGGAGGAAGAGAGAACACGTTGGGTATTACCTAGTTATTGATTTCTTTCCAGAATGGGGCTGGGGTGGAAGCAGGAGAAGCTGTAGTCCTAGATGAAGACTAATCCAGAAGGAGAAAGGGAAGCATTTATAGAGCACTTTCAAGTATCCAGAACCGGCCATTTCATGTGTGTGGAGGGGGGGAGGTGATGTGCCTTCAAGTCCCCGTCCTTAAGGGCCTGGCTCAGGTCTCGCAGGCTGAGGGCCTCTGTGGCTTCCTTGACTGAGTCCATCCATCTCAGGGTGGGTCTTCCCCTTTCCCTGCTGCCTTCGACTTTTCCTGTCACGATCGTCTTTCCCAGTGACTCTCGTCTTCTCATGAAGTGACCAAAGTGCCCTCAAGTCCAGTCATTTTAGCTTCCAGGGAGAGGTCAGGCTCGATTTGACCTCGACTCACCTCACCCGTTCCTTACTGCCACTGAACTGCAGTTCCTCAGCAGCGACCGAGAAGTGGGAAGGCCCAAGGACTGTGTGCAGAATGGGACCGGTTCCAAAGCATCTCCTAGCCCTCCGTCCCCAGTCCCTTCCCCCCTCCATGTGCTCTCTCTCGCTCTCTGTCCCCCCTCAGCCTCTCTCTTTCTCTCTCTCTGTCACTTTCTCTCTCTCTCACACACACAAGAAATGTGTGGCACACGGCAACCCTAATCCAGCAATTCCTTCTTACTCCTTACTAGAGGAAAGAGAGGATATGGGGAAGGCGGTCGCCAGCTTGGGGAGTGTGTGTGTGTGTGTCTCTGTGTGTATATGGGGGGGGGATGTCTGAGGACCAGGCAGTTCTTGCTCTGGCCAGAGAGGAATATCCATCAGTCCAGCCTGAGGAGCCGGTGGTGGGGAGACGGACCCCCCCCACATCCCCTCACCTGCCGCTCTCCCCCTGGTCTTTGTGCAGGGCAGGTAAGCTCCCTCTCCCCCATCCACTCCCCCTCCTCCCCATTTCTCTCTCTCTCTCCCCCCCCGTGGTGATGTCACACTCCCTCTCGCAGGGCATGATGGGAGAATCCCACTGTTTCCCAACAGATGCTCTGCGAAGAGCAGCAGATTAAAGCCATTCCAGGAGAGGGCTGGTTTTTCACCCCCCTCCCCTCCCCTCTTTCTTCGCCCGCCCTGTCTTCGCTCTGTCGTGCCGCGGGGGTGGGGAAGGAGCAGAACCCCCCCGCGCCGCAACTGGGCTCCCCCCCAAAAAAAACCCCTCCGCCTCGACGGCTCCCCTCCCCGCGGGGGCAGGCATGGCCCCAGCCCTGATGGAGAGGCTGCCTCGGAAGAAACTTCCCCGCCGCCTGGCCGGGCAGTAGGAGCCGGGCTCTTTGGATGCCCCCCTCGCCGCTGCTGGATGGTGCCAGCGCCGGGCTGGGCAGGGAGCTCGCGGGAGGAGGAGGAGGAGGAGGCGGCGGCGGCGGCGGCCGGCCGAGATGTCCCCGCTGCTGGGGCTGCCCGGCTGAGACGCGCCCCCCGCCCCGCGCTGCATCCTCGCCTCCCCCGCGGTGGTGACCTTGGAGGACCGCCGCCGAGTCCATGAGTCCCGCTGCCCGCCCGGGCCTCTGAAGTCTGCCTTTCCGCCCCCACCTCCCCCCACCCCACCCCACCCCACTCCTCCCCTCCCCCTCCCCACCCTCCCATGGCTGCAGCAGAAGACGGCTCTGGTTGTTTTCTCCCTCGAGGCAGGTCGCAGAGTGACCCCAGCATCCTCAGTGACAGCGCCGGCCCTGCAGCTGGAGAGCCCCCAGGTAAGCGGAGGGACCCCGGCTGTCTCTTCTCCCTGTCTGCCTTTCCCGTTGCGGAGATGGTGGGTGGAGGGCTGGGGAGGGGGGCGATGGGGGGCTGTCATGGGGGGGGGGGGAGAGAGAGAGAGAGAGAGAGAGAGAGAGAGAGAGAGAGAGAGAGAGAGAGAGAGAGAGAGAGATATTTGGGGAATGGGCGTGCGTGCCTGTGTGTTGTGCCTGTGTTTTGTGCCTGCCTTCCTTGCATCTGTCAAATCTGGCCCCGGCTTGTCAACCGAGAGAAGGCAGAAGGAAATTAGGAACATATTTTCTCCGCAGTAAGTCCTGGAATGATGCAGTGGCTTAGCCCTAAATAGGATTACCCCAGCGCCTTCCAGCCCGGTGCCTCTGCGCACCGAAGGGAGCGTTTGGAAGACCGCAGGGCGAGAGGATGCTGGGGGCGGGTGAGCCCCGAGCTTTGGACCTCTTCCTTTGCGCCGGGGTCCTTCCTTGCCCGGCCGGCGACTCTTTTCAGGGGGAAGGGGCTGGGCTGGTTTGCCCTCACAGTGACCCTGCGGGCAGGCGGTGGTGTGATCCCGTCTGGCAGTCAGGGAATGGAGACCGAGGGAAAGGGACGAGACCGGGGCTGCTCAGAGGAGCGTGTGGCAGAGTTCTGATTCCAAGGAGTGCCGCTGAAGCTGGAGGCTGGGCTGTGTTTTCTCGCAGAGCTTTGCTCAGGGCTACTGGGCGGCTCTGCACCTGCAGACAGGGGATCTTGGATTCCCCAGCTTGCTGCCTTGCTCACCTGCATGAGTCAGTGATATGCCGGGGTCTGCAGTTGCCTTGGGACAAGCCTGGTCTTCCCGCTGCTGTCAGGAAAGCTGCTGGTTCATGGTGGGATGACCAATCTGATTCCAGAGTGTGGTCTAGACCCTCTGGTACCCCCCATCTTCACCCTGCCCTCCTCTCCTTCCACTCCAAGCTAGGGACTTTTGAATAACAAACCGGTGCCCTTGTGTACCACAAAAAGAAATTTGAGCTGGCTGGGCAGGCAATCAGAACATGGCCGGGTTGCTTAAACCCTGGGGTTGCCAGCCTCCAGGTGGGGCCTGGAGATCTCCCAGAATTGCAACTGGTTTTCGGAGATCAGAATCCCCGGAGGAGATGGTTACTCTAGAGGGTGGACCGTCTGTCACTGTACTGTGCTGAGCTGCCTCCCCTCCCCAGGCTCCAGGACCAAATCTCCAGGAATCCCCCACCCCTGAGTTGGCAACCCGTTTGCCAGCCAGGTCCCATACCCCATAACTCACCGGTGATGAATACCCACCATTGAAGCGGATGCCTGCCTGATTTACCTCCTGCCACAGAGCGGGGAGAGAGGGGTCTAATAAAGCAGAAAGGGGATGGGATGTTGGCACCAGGTCGCCATGGCGACGGAGGAAGCAGAGCCCTAATTAAGTCCCCGCTCCCACCCTCTTTGCCCACCCTGACAAGCAGGCAATTTCCCTTTCATACCAAGGAGTGTAATCTCCTTATGAAAAGCGTGGCGAGCCTTACCAGAGGGTGGGCGGGGAGGACACGGCCGGCCTTGTGTGGGCTTGGCACCGCTGCTGGCTATTTATAATGGGGAGAGAACAATTAGGCCGCCGACCGATGACTCCCTTTCCCCGTTGAGACGCCCTCTCTGAGGCCTAAAACCCTCGCCGCTGAAACGCCACGCTGCCTCGCCGGCAGAGACTCTGTTCTTCCCGAAGTAGCCGAGGCCACGCTTTGCGTTTGTTGGAGTTTGTGTTTGTGTGCGCGTCACTGCGGGCAATCACAGGAACCCCTGGCAGCAGGGAAGTTTCCCTTCCCTGAGGTTTGCGTGAAATAAATAAATTAAAGGGGTTGTCCAGCTAGGGCCGTGTGGAGGGAGACATTACGGAATGACAGCTGGAAGCCATCCCATAGTGTATCCAGTAGGCCACAGAAGAATCACTGGTTTCCCTTTGTGGCTGAGCTATTGACACAAGTCTTGGTTAAACACCACTGGCCGAGGCGGCCACTGTGCGCTCTTAGGCTGGAGGTTTCAGACAAGAATTGCTGTGCGGGTCTGTAACTAAGGGGAACGGAGCGGCCCGCTGACCCCTAAGTAGATTTCTCTCTCTCCTTTCCCCACCGGCGACAGAAACAAAATAGGTTCCTTGACTTCTTTCCTCAGCTTCTCACCCCCCATTAGATTCTGGGCTCCCCCAGCCCCTCGGCTTACGCGGTCGACATTTTGACTCGTCGTTGGTAGCTTGACACTTCTGAATCTTTCAGTTTAACCAAAAGGTTATTATTATTATTTTTGAACTGAGCAAGCGTTTCAGAGAGGGAATTCAGCAACGAATCTTCTGACCGAGTCTCTGTGTCTCCCCCCACCCCCTTCATACTGTACATAAATTTCTGAAGGCGCGTGCAGTGGAAACCCTCTTCTCTCTGCTCACCCACCCCCGTGTGCCGTCCTCTCCTCTTTCCTACTGTGCTTACGTTCTACTGGCAGAACGGTCCTGCTGTAGTGAATTATGAGCTCCAATCCTGTTTATAGAGGAATCTCAACCAGCACAATACTCCTCCCCGGTGGATTCAATGGGCTTTTGGCCGAGTCTATTCAGGCCTCCCTTCTGCCAATCATCTTTCTGTTCTTTGACAGCATGGCTTGCCAGAATGAGTTAATGTGCAAAGATGTTAATGACGGGGACCGCTTTTAAGCTTCATCATCGAACAATGCTCAGAACCTTTGTTGCTCTGGAAACAGATTTTATTTTATTTTATTTAAAAAATGGGAATAATGAAACCAGCTGACGAATCGGTGCCGCCGGATCCGTGCTGGCATCTGAAGTTACAGAAACAAATGATGCTCGGAGTGTGAAGTGTTGGACTTTCACCCAAAGAGACAATAGAGACGGGAATGAGAGGACCGTTCATTTGCAGTATTCCCTTTCTGAAGGCAGCAGCCGCTCGTTTCCAAATGTTTCTTCTCCTTTGGAGGGAGGGAAGCGGGATGCAAATATTTTAATAAATTTAATAAATATTCCCAGACCATGAAAAAAAACATTGCGGTCAGACAGTAAGTTTGCCAAGAACAGAAGCTATGTCTGGTTTAGATCTGTTTGCTAATGGAGAGGAAGTACATTTTAATTCTCCTGAAAGGGAGGCCTGGTTTCCGCAGAAATAATAAGGGAAATGTGTGGGCTAAGTCCAGGTATCCAGAGCTAGCTCTACTCCTTTTGATCCCCCCATTTTGTTAAATTTATTTATTATCAGATTTATAGCCCACCCTCCCAGCTGAGTGACAAGAGTGAGATATGGGAAGAGCCATTCCCTACCAGTGGCATGAGTGGAGGGCGGCATGTCTATGCCTGTACACTCCCACCAGCTCCAGACACCACTGGCACTCATGGGGGAGGGTGTGCATGCTTCCCAGGCACATAGCTATGGTGGGGCCTTTGTGGGCTCTGCCCCCTTTCTTAAAGGCACAGCCCCACAAGAATTTCTCCCCATAAATGCTTTTTTCAATCATTGTAAACATTTTTAAAAGGTGTGCGCTCCTTTCAGCAGGGTGGGGTGCTGTAGTTGACTAATTCCCGCGCTGAGCAAAGGGGTTGGAGTAGGTGACCCCTAGGAACCCTTCTAACTCTGTGTCAAGAAACTGGTCTCCTTTAAGAGAGTTTTTCTGCCTGACTGTTACCTTTCGTGACTATAGGAGTCATCACCCTCACTATTGCTGCTTAGGCTGGCAGAAGTGATTAACCTGGAGTAGGTGACCTCTAGGATCCCTTCTAACTCTGTGTCAAGAAACTGGTCTCCTTTAAGAGAGTTTTCCTGCCTGAGTGTTACCTTTCTTGACTATGGGAGTCATCACCCTCAGTATTGCTGCTTAGGCTGGCAGAAGTGATTAACCTGCAGCAGCTGAGAACTGTCATCTAAAGTGGTTGACGGCTTGCAGCTGTCCTGGTAACAGCTTTCCATTGGCTAAGTGGCTTTTCTTTCTGCACTGAGAATTTCAGCCCCACCGGGAAGAAAAAATTGCCCCATAAGCCACAAAATCCTGGTGACAGGCCTGATGCTCCTTCTCTGCTTGGGCTGCCCCCGATCTGCAGGGCTCTCAGTACAACTAGGTAGACTGGACGGTTATGTGAGGTCAAGGCTTCACCTGTCCTCTCCTCCCCTTGTGACAAACCTTGCCGATTGGCCACCCACCTGGATGGCGAACCAGCCCTGTGAGCAATGTTCCCTCTAAGCTGTGGAGTCTTGTGAGCAACAATTCTGCTTTGTGAGCTACTGGCATTAAAGTTGTGAGCAGGCGATTTGGCTCTTGCATAAAGTAGTTTGGTCTGGAGTCATCCTTCCTGAGCCAAGACAAAAATGTGTGAGCTGGAGGCTAATAAACTGTGAGCTAGCTCACACTAACTCAGCTTAGAGGGAACACTGCCTGTGAGCATCTGAACAGGAAGGCTTGAGGCTCGCGCAAAAGCATTTCAAACTCCTGACGTTTCAGACTCCTGACCCAACGTCTCATAGTGTTCTATCCAGACAGATGGCCATGTTAGTCTGCCTGTAGCCACAGTAAAGAGCAAGAGACCGGTGGTTCCTGAAAGACTAACAAAATCTGTGTGAGCTGTTGTGAGTCACTGCTATCTGAAGAAGTGAGCAATCACAAAAGCTCATCCCCAGCTACAAATGTAGTTAGTCTTTAAAATGCTACAGCTGGATTCTTGCTCTTTTCTGCTGTCCCATAAATGTGTGTGTGTGCGCATGTATGTGAGACGTGCCATCAAGTCACAGCTGACATGGTGACCCCAGGAAGGGGTTTTCAAGGCAAGTGAGGAGCAGAGGCAGTTTGCCATTGCCTTCCTCTGCACAAACCTCCCTCTGAAGCACTGACTCTGCTTTGCTTCTGAGAGCTGTTGCAATTGAGCTATACCGTGATGCCTCCTCTCCCAAAGTCCCATAACCTATGGCACAAGAACAAAGGCAGCGTGCAGTTGGGGAATCAGGGCTCCAGTCCTTTCAGCTCATTCTTGGAAGTAAATCGTACCCTGTTCAATGGAACCTGCTCTCAACCAAGGCCTTATCCAACCCCCAAGGAGAGGTTTGTGTTCCACTGTCTCTTGGTTCTTACCTAAAAGTGGTAAAATTCTGACCTAAGTGAGTGAACGCAGCCAGGCAAACCCTGGCACTGCAAAGGCTGTATTCATTTCCGTGGTGGCTACGTGTGAAGGCAGCCCCTTTACAGATTGTTCGTACCCTGTCCACATTGTACACGGGATTCTCTTGTGCGTACAGTATTGCCGTTGTTTGTTTTGCCCACTGCATGCCTCAGTCTTCCCTTTTTGCGAATAAGTTATCTTTGTAAGCCAAGTGTGCTTGAAACTACTGGAGCATCTGAAAGAGAACAGCACAGAGCTGGAACAAAGATACAGGGAACGCGAGCACAAACGATCAAAGGTCTGGCGTGCTATGAGAAATGGTTGAACATTTGGTGCTTTAAAAAAAAAATAAAAAAGCTTGGCAGAAAAATAGCCACAGAGAGGAGGGTTATAAAATTATGCTTGGGATGGAGAAAGTGCCTAGGGAGAACTTTCCCTCCCATAACAGTAAAAGTAAAGTAAAGGTTCCCTTGCTTGAAAGCCAGTCGAGTCCGACTCTAGGGTTGCAGTGCTCATCTCCTTTTCAAAGCCGAAGAGCCAGCGCTGCCCGAAGACGTTTCCGCGGTCATGTGGCCGGCATGACTAAACACCAAGGCGCACGGAATGCTGTTACCTTCCCACCAAAGTGGTACCTATTTATCTACTTGCAATTTCTTGCTTTTGAACTGCTAGGTTGGCAGGAGCTGGAACTAGAGACAGGAGCTTACTCCATCATGCAGCACACTTGGGTCTCGAACTGCTGAATTACCGACCTTCCACAGCCTGCAGTTCAGCGTCTTAACCACTTGAGCCACCGCAGCTCCATCCCATAACAGTATAGCTCAGTAAATTCAGGACAGGACAAATTCAGGAAAGAAGGAGTCCTTCATACAAGGTAAAATTCATATATGGAATTTGCTGCCATGAGGAGAACAGATGACAGCTAGCGTTCAGATGGCATTCAGATGGGATTAGATATATTCATAGAGGAGAGGTGGGTGAATGGAATCTCCATGTTTGAAGGCAATCTATCTCTGAATTCTGGGATCAGACAATGGAGGGGAAGCAGTTGCTTTCCTGTCCTGCTCATGAACTTCACTGAGTCATCTGGCTGAGCTCTGTTTACACAGAACACTCGTTTTCTCACTGCAAATACATTGTACAAGGCGATTTGAGGGGATTTAGTAAGTGTCAGCAATGCGAATGACCTAAAATGCTGTCTTGGTGAGCGATGTTGTGTGTCTTAGGGTGCCAGGTCTTCCCTGGGCACTGGCAGGGGGTGGGGGGTAGTGGTGCCAACTCCAGGTTCGAAAACTCCTGGAGATTTGGGGATGGAGCCTGGAGAGGACAGGGACCCCAGTGGGGCGCAATGCCATAAGAGTCCACCCTCCCAAGCATCTGTTTTCTCCAGGGGAACTGATCTCTGTAGCCTGGAGATGAGCTGTAATTCCGGGGGATCCCCAGGTCCCACCTGGAGGCTGACATCCTATGTGTATGTGTGTTAAACATGATCCTCGGCCATACCCATATCTCCAAATGACATTTCCAAGGGAATAATCTTGGTAAGCTGCTTGGGTTGTAAGAACATAAGAACAGCCCTGCTGGATCAGACCAGTGGCCCATCTAGTTCAGCATCCTGTCTCACCAGTTCCTCTGGAGGGCCAACTACAGGGCATAGAAGAACATAAGAACATAAGAGAAGCCAATGTTGAATCAGGCCAATTGCCCATCTAGTCCAACACTCTGTCACACAGCGGCCAAAAATACCAGGTGCCATCAGGAGGTCCAGCAGTGGGGCCAGGACACCAGAAGCCCTCCCACTGCTGCCCCCCCCCGGCACCAAGAATAGAGTGCATCACCTGCCCTAGACTGAGAGTTCCCATCTATACCTTGTGGCTAATAGCCACTGATGGACTTCTGCTCCATATGTTTATCTAATTCCCCCTTGAAACTGTCCATGCTTGTAGCTGCCGCCACCTCCTGTGGCAATGAATTACAGAGAAGACCAGGCCTTCCCCTGGTGTTGCCTCCCGGCTCTGGGATTCAGAGGTTTAATGCCCCTGAATGAGTCGGTCAGCCTACTTAGGTTGTTAACAGGGGGGATCTTCAGGTAGACCGTGATGCGCTTATGGGTTGTTTTTATCCCATGCGCTGCGTTGAAAGCCAGGCGCTGATGTATAAATAATTCAAATCCATAATTCATGAACACTGCTGTGATTTTAATTTAGTAACACCGCTCTCCATGGCAGACTTTATGGACATCTGCACCATGAAAATCTGCAAAATATACAACCATCCTGTGTGCAATACTGTCTCCTTTTGGGCATTTGGCCGTGCAGCGCTTTGCTAACAGGCCTGGTATTCCTCAAAGAGACTAGCAATTCCTCTGCAGCCCTTTAAGAAGATGAGGAGAGGTTTCACGGAAGCCGTGATCCTTGAGAGCCAGTTTGGTGTAGTGCAAGGGGTGGCCAAACTTGTTCAAAGGAACAGCCACACAGAATAAACGCCAGATGTTCGAGAGCCGCGAGACATGAACGAAATATTACAGACACGTTTTTATTGAAAAATATGCAGGTTTGCTTTTTATTAACATTAAATTAGACTGTGTGAAATAGCCACATGCGGCTCCCGAGCTGCAGTTTGGCCATCCCTGGTGTAGTGGTGAAGAGCGGTGGACTCTGATCTGGAGAAGGGGGTTTGCTTCCCCATGCCTCCACATGAAGCCTGTTGGTTGACCTTGGGCCAGTCCCAGTTCTCTCGGAACTCTCTCAGCCCCACCGGCCTCACAACAAGGCGCCTGTTGTGGGGAGAGGGGTAGACTAAGAGCGTAAGCCTACTTCTAGAGACTCCTTGAGGAGTAGGGCAGGCGAGCTCCTTTGCTTGTAGCAAGGAACTCCTTGGTGATCAATCCATTAGAGCGACACACCCCTCACTTGCTAGGCCAATCCCTCAAGAGCTTACAGTAGCCCCTGTAAGAAGAGCTCTGTAAGCTCTTGGAGGATTGGCTACATTAGGGGTGTGTGTTGCCTAATATGCAAAGGAGTTCCTGCTACAAAAAGAGCCCTGGTAGAGAAAAGCAAGGTATGAGACCAACTCTTCTTCTTCACATTTGGCATTGGAGCTGACTTAATCTGTTTATTTATGATTCGTACCCCGTTCCCCTCCCCCCCATGGGGACTCTGTTGATGTCATTCTCCCCTTTTCTGCTCTGTCCTCACAACAACAACCCTGTGAGGTAAGTTAGATTGAGAAAGAGTGGCAGGCCCCAAGGTCCTCCAGTGAGCTCAAGTTACACAATGAGGAATCAAACCTGGATCATAGACTGATACACTAACAGTAGGCCTAATAACACTTTCCTGGGAGTAAGCCCCACTGAGAAGATTTCTGTTGGATTCTGAGTAGAGCTGCTGAGGGCTGCTCTGTAAGCGCACTGTCAGTCGCAGCCAATGCATGGCAAGAACGTCAAGTCCAACCTCACAGGATTTTCAAGCCAAGAGAGGTTCACAGGTGGTTTGCTGTGGCCTGCCTCTGTGTAGCAACCCTGGACTTCCTTGGTGGTCTCCCATCCAAATACTCACAAGAGCCGACCCTGCTTAGCTTCCAGGATCTGGTAAGATCAGGGTAGGCTGGAGTATTAGGGCTGCTGGGGGTATTATTACAAGAACACTTGCTGAGCTGAAAGGTAAATCATTAAGACAGCATTGGGAATGGGCCTTCTCCAGCTTGGGCTGTTGAGTCTCAGTCTTTCAAGGTCTTGGTTTGTGTTATGTATTGACATACATAAATGTAGGAGCTTGAGTCCAGCTCCCATTGAAACAGGTTTGCCAAGAACTTACTGTACACCAGCGGGGGATGGATATGTCCTGGCAGGACCATCCCCGGGGGAAGGAAAGATACGGCGCACGATGCTGTTGCCAGGAAGTGACGACAGGCAATGCTCTGGCAATGGGGATGGAAACTCAATGGTACCATCGAGTTTCCTGCCCCATTGCCAGAGCGTCGCCCGGCATCACTTCCTGGCAACGGCATCGTGCAGCATGAGTGTTGCCTGGGGGAATGTTCCGGCTGGGGACTCTGCATCCCCCGCCAAAATATGGTAAGTACTTGGGAACCCTACACTGAAAGCCTAGTATCCAAAACTATGCCAACTGATTGGGCACTCTGCACAGCTGTCCAATCAGGATACAAGATATGTGCAGGAGGGAAACGATGTGATTGGTCTTTGTGTATATACTTCGATTGGTCCTTACTGCACTAATGGGTGTGTTTTAGCAAGCCCGGACTGGAGCCTGTTGCTCCCTAGTTTTGCTGTCGTCCTATCTTGTTCTTACTCTGTAAATAAAGCTGAATTCACTGTTCAACGAGCTGCTGCCTGAGTCTCATATCTAACAGTTTGCCTGGACTTTTCTGCTAAGAAGGTGACATTATTTGGGTCAACCGGCTGCCAGCTTAATGGAGGAGTTTTTCTGTGGTGGACGGCCCAGGAATTCACAGGCTCTGGCAAAACTAAAAGGCTGCCTCTATGGATAAGTTGCTCTTGATCAGTCCTCCCCCTCCCCTTCCCATTTCTTTGGCACAAGTATTTTATTTCTCAGCACTTGGCAGGCTCATTTTGTTCTTGGATTGGGAGGTTGGTTTGGTCAGTGGACTCCTGTTCTCTGCCTGAATTTATATCCTGTCGGCTTTTCTTCTCACGTGGCGTGGGGGGGTTGATGGGGATGGAGAGTGTCGTCTCAAGTCACAGCCCAATTATGGCAACCCCGTAGGGTTTTCAAGGCAACCAACAGACGGAGGTGGTATGCCATTGCCTGCCTCTGCACAACAAACCTGGACTTCCTTCGTGGTCTTTTATCCAAGCCAGTTTGGTGTAGTGGTTAGGAGTGTGGAATCTAATCTGGGAGAATCGGGTTTGGTTCCCCACTTCTCCACATGCAGCTGCTGGTGTGACCTTGGGTCAGCCATAAGTTCTCTCAGAGCTGTCCTCTCAAGGGCAGTTCTCTCAGAGCTCTCTCAGCCCCACCTACCTCATAGGGTGTCTGTTGTGGGGAGGGGAAGGGAAAGGAGAGTGTAAGCCGCCCTGAGACTCCTTCGGGTTGTGAAGGGCGAGGTATAAATCCAATCTCACAGGGTGTCTGTTGTGGGGAGGGGAAGGGAAAGGAGAGTGTAAGCCACTCTGAGACTCCTTCGGGTAGAGAAGGGCGGGGTGTAAATCCAATCTCCTCCTCCTCCTCCCCCTCCTCCCAAGGTCCACCCTGCTTAGCTTCCGAGATTTGATGAGATCAGGCTAGCCTGGGCTATCTTTGGGGTAGAGATGGGCTTTCTAAGCTTCCAAGCCTCCTTCTGCCCCTACATAGTTGCCACCAGGTCTGGATCGCCCACAGCTGGGGGAATGTGGGGATGTTCTGGGAGCGGGAAGTGACATCACCCACCTCACTTTCCCCAGACAGTGATGTTGCACACAGTGTGCCTATGTTACCGGGAAGTGACATCAGCATGTTGGCGATGTTGGATGTGACACTCTGGTCTTTGGGCAAAACTCTATGGTAAAATCAGCTGCAAACCATAGAGTTTTGCCGAAAAAAGCAGAGCGTCGCCCCCTGATGTCACCAACATGCTGAAGTCACTTCCAGGTGATGCAGGCCTGTGTGATGCCACTATCTGGGGGGGGAAATGAGGGGGGAATCCCTCCCACTGGCAAGCTGGCCAGTGGCGAGCAGGAGCCCGAAAAAATGGGGGATTGCTCTCCTCCACCAGGCCATTGGTGACCCTATGCCCCTAGCTCCTCTCTGCCACTTGTCCCATAATTTCCCCTATAAAATGTGTAATATGAACACATACATGAAGCTGCCTTCCACTGAATCAGACCACTGGCCCCTCAAGGTCAATACGTCTACTCAGATTGGCAGCAGCTTCCTAGGGTCTCAGGAAGAAGTCTTTCACATCATCTGATCCTTGCAATTGGAAACGCTGGGGACTGAACCTGGGAACTTCTGCATTGCAAATGGTTGCTCTTCCACTGAGCCACGGCCCCTCCTTGCAGCATCTAAAGACGGGACCTCTGACTCACAAAAACTCATGCTGAAATAAATGTCATTAGTCTTTAAGGTGCCACTGGACACTCAGTGTTTTGTTTTGCCAAGTCTGGTTGCTTTCATGATCAAGTCCCTTGAATCCCATGGAATTCATTATGGTTGTCTTACTTGTTTGGTGTAGTGGTTAAGTGCGCAGACTCTAATCTGGGAGAACCAGGTTTGATTCCCCACTCCTCCACTTGCAGCTGCTGGATGACTTTGGGAAAGCCATAGTTCTGACAAGAGCTATCCTTGAAAGGACAGTTCTTGAAAGAGCTCTCTCAGGCCCGCCTACCTCACAGGGTGTCTGTTGTAGGGAGGGGAAGGGAAAGGAGTTTGTAAGCCACTCTGAGACTCCCAGGGAAGGGCGGGGTATAAATCCAATCTCCTCCTCCTCCCTTATCTTGGGGTGTGCCTGGTGCTTGGGAAATGTGCGATCTGAGAACCTTCAGATCCCCTGGGACATGAAAGAGAGAAAAGCCAAGAAGAATTCCCTAACGAGTGAAGTGTCAGGGAAAGAGCAGCTCAAAAGCTACCTCCAGAATCAAACCCTCCTTGATGGCTGCTCTTAATATCTTGTGCAGTGGAAATGACCGCAGCTGGAAGTCAGCGATGTTTACTGGCAAATGCCAGCCCTGCACCAGCGTATCCCAGGAGGCGGGTTTGCCAGCTCCTGTCAATGCATGTGTGTTTGAGAGAGGTGGGGGATGGGAAGGGGCTGCAGTTGCATGCTTGCATTGTGGTTCATTGCATCTAGTGCTGCAGGAAGCTGCTTAGAATACATAAAAGTGAAGAATTCTTCACCCAAAATTCATATGGAATTTACTGCCGCAAAAAGTGGTGGCAGTTACAAGCACAGAGAGCTTCAAGAGGGGATTGGATAAACATATGGAGCAGAGGTCCATCAGTGGCCATTAGCTACAAGGTATAGATGGAACACTCTGTCTGGGGCAGTGATGCTCTGTAGTCTTAGTGCTTGGGGGGCAACAGTGGGAGAGCTTCTGGAGTTCTGGTCCCACTGGTGGACCTCCTGATGGCCCCTGTGTTTTGGCCACTGTGTGACACAGAGTGTTGGACTGGGTGGGCCACTGGCCTGATCCGACATTGCCTTCTCTTATGTTCTTAAATGCCATACTGTCATTGGCCTGTTTCCTTGATGGGATTTGCTACCTGTGCTGTGGACACAAGATCTGCACTGTGTAGACCTGGTCCACCTGCTGCATCTTCACAATGGACCAATGCCTTCTGGTAGTGGCAGGGGGCAGCTTACCTCCTCATAATTGCACAGGCTGGATTGTGCACTGGTCTCCTCACCATGCAAGCCATCACAGTTTCTTGTTGGTTTTACAAGGAGCAACTGTGGCTCAGTAGCAGAGCATATGCTTTACATGAAGAAAGTCCCAGTTTCAATTTCCAAGATCTCCATTTAAAGGCTCTTGGGTAGCCACTGCTATCTTTCACTATTTGAGATACTTGCAGTGGCAGTGGGCAGTCCCCCTACACCACGTACTGGCTGGCATATTCTGAAGTCTGGTATCATTCAGTCCAGGGTCAGGGTTCCAGAGATCATGCAGTGCCATTTAGTCCAAGGTCAGCAGAGCAGAGAAAGCAAGACAAGGTTGTTTAGTCTGGGGTCAGAGGATCAGAGTCAGGCAAGGCAGTGGCAGCAGGTCAATGTCTGATGTATGCATTGCGTCCATGCCTAACAGCCTCTCTTGCATTGCGTCCATGCCTAACAGCCTCTCTTGGCTGGTTTTTATAGCCCCATGCCTAAGGGTCGTGCTTGCACCCAGCTGCTCAGAAGTAATCCTGCAACTACTCATCTTTGTCATCAGTAAGCAGCTGGTGTCTGGCCAGGAGACGTGCACTCTGCCTTCTTGCCTGTAGTTCTGTTTTCAGCCTCTGTCTGCAGTTCCCTAAGGTGTAGGAGATAGTGGTGGACTAGGAATGGCTAACAGAGGTTCACCTACTGAATCAGGGCTGGAGGGTGTCATTGGGTGTGCACCAGCTGTTGGCTGTGAATCCTGACAAGCCTGCATCTCATTCTCTTGCTGGGCAACTTCTGTTAATTCAAGGCTGGCTACAAGGGGATCCTCTTCTTCTGAGGAGTCCTCACTTTTGCTGAGCCCTGGCTGCCCCATGATGCCCCCACTTGCAGTCTCCCCCTTTAAGAATTTTGGGAACAGGAAAAAAATGGGAGGAATAATGTCAATGGTGACAGTTAATAATCTTTCCAAACTCTATGGAAAAACCATAAAGCTTGAATGGATTCCCAGAATGTTACTCAGAAGTTACAGTCAAATGCCCCAAACTTCCACCCAGAAGTAATATCAGATCTTTTGTGATCCTAAGTGTTGCCAAGCATAACAGCTCTTAAATTTTGGGGCAAATGCTAGAGCATCAACCCAGAACAATGCCAGCAATTCTGGGACATGACCAAAGTGACATAATTGCACATCAGTTATGATAACTGCACCCCCATTTGGTAGGCTTGTTTCCACCTGCCAACCAATTGAGCATCAGTGGGCAGCAGCCAAAATTGCAGGAGGCTTAGTGATGCTCTTGGAATTTCCCTAGTCTCTATGGTCTTCACCATAGAGTTTGAGGAGATTCCTAAAGCATCCCAGAGGGTGTGATATCACATCCCCTAAAACTCCACCCTCCCCCGGTAATGCCCCTCTCATCTCCTGTGATTTGCAGGCACAGGGTTGTCCACCCAGTACTACAGAACTTCTGCCAGTCGGAGATGACCATGCTAAGACAGATGGCTCAATAGTCTGGCTTTGTACAAGGGTTGCCAGGTCCCCCCTGGCCACTGGTGAGGGATGGGGGGGGGTAGGGTTGCCAGATGCAGGTTGGGAAATTTCTGGAGATTTCAGGATGAAGCCTGGGAAGCATGGGGACCTCAGTGGGGGTACAATTAGGGTTGCCAGATCCAGGCTGGGAGACTCCTGGAGATTTGGGGATACAGAGCCCAGGGAGGACAGGGACTTCAGTGGGGTAGAGTGCTATACAGTCCACCCTCCAAAGCATCCATTTCCTCCAGAGGAACTGATTTCTGTAGTCTGGACATGAGCAGTAACTCTGGGGGATCCCCAGGTCCCACCTGGAGGCTGGCATCCCTAGATTTAGTGCAAGACACTGGCAAGCCTAACTGACCCCAAAATAATAACAACTTGTATCCTGTCAGTCCTCTCACCAAAGCTTGAGGCCTTTGTCCAGCCAGTTCGGTGTAGATGGTTAGGAGCGTGGGCTCTAATCTGGGAGAACTGGGTTTGATTCCCCACTCCTCCACATGCAGCTGCTGGTGTGACCTTGGGTCAGTCAGAAGTTATTTCAGAGCTGTTCTTGAAAGAGCAGTTCTCAAAAGAGCTCTCTCAGCCCCACCTCAGGGGAAGGGAAAAGAGATTGTAAGCTGCTCTGAGACTCCGAGTGAAGGGCAGGGTATAAATCCAATCTCCTCCTCCTCCTCCACCTCTTCTTCTTCATCTTCGCCATCAGGGCTTTTTTCTGGGGGAACATGTGCTGGAACGGAGTTCCAGAACCTCTTGGATGAAATTCTTTAAAAAATGTTTAAAAGTTCATGAGTTTTCAGTATACAGATTGAAAACATTTCCCTCTTGAGAGTTCTGGCACCTCTCCCCCAAAAAAGCCCTGTTCAGCATCCTGCAATACGACTGGCTCTTTCACTGGTAGCAGGGCCTCTTAACTGGGAGAAAGACTGTTGGTGCTGGAAGAAGGCTTCAGACCTGGGCAGATGGAGTGGCAGGATAAAGGCCATGAACTAGGTAGGCCGGGCCCACCCTTGGGTGGTAGCCCGAGTCTTCCATGGATTGCTCCCTTGCTTCAATGCCCCCTGTTCTAACCGAGAAAGCTTTTACCATTGTTTTCAGCTCTTGTGTGGACAGCTGCAATATTAAAGTGGGTCTGGGTTACCTGCAGGCCATACTCTTGAACTGCCCCACCGAATGGGCCCGGGAGGCAGATGGTGGCCGACCTGCAAGTGGGATCTGGAGATCTCCCAGAAGTACAACTGGTCTCCCGACAGCAGACATCAGTTCCCCCAGAGAAAAGGGCTGTTTTGGAGGGTGGGTGGACTCCAGGGCATCATCCCCTGCTGTGGTTCCTCCCCTGCCATCCCCAGCCTCTACTCCCCAGTGTCCAGGAATTTCCCCAAAGTTGGCGACCTTACAGCCCAGCCTGTGTGACTGCTGAGGCTGGCAGTGAAGTGCCAGCAGTCCCCAATCCCTTGAATACAGTGCAGCACAGTCCCCACGTCTTCCTCGCAGACCCTGAGCATCCAAACGGTGCCCTTTAACGATCCGTTCGAGCGAGGGCAGGCCAAATGACACCCAGATGCGTAGAACTCCAAGCCAACCGCCGTTTCCCAAAACTGTAAATCTGTTTTAGGAGAGGAGGGCGATGACTGAGAGCGGAGAAGCAGAGAGGGAAACAGCACTTAACCTTTCCCCCCTGCCTTCCATTTCGCTTCCCCAAATCTCCTCCTCCTCCTCCTCCCCCCTGCCAGCAACTTTCTGCTTTGGGTGTTTCAGACACTCGTTTGCTCTTGTCAACATCCGACTGAAACTCCCTGGGGAGAAAAGCGGCTGGCGGTGGACAACTTGAAGCAAGGCAGTGCTGCTGGGCGGGGGAGTGAGAACTGCCACTGGGGCTGTCTGTAGGGTTGCCAACCTCCAGGCAGTGGCTGGAGATCTCTTAAGATTGCAGCTGATCTCCAGATGACAGAGATCAATTCCCCCAGGGGGAAAGGGCCACTTTGGAAGGTAGGCTGTATAAGCATTATACCCCATTGAAGCCCCTCCCCTCCCTCCCCAAACCCTGCCCCACTCAGATTCTACCCTCAAAATCTCCAGGTGCCAACCTACAGGTGGTGTCTGGAGATCTCCTGGGATTGCAACTGATCACCATGCAACAGAGGTCAGTTCTCCAGGAGAAAATGGCCACTTTGGAAGGTGGACTCCGCGGCATTGTACCCCTCTGAGGTCCCTCCCCCTCCAAACCCCGCCCTCCATTGTGGATAGTGGGGGATGGGTGGAAAAACTGCTGACAGATCCACCACTACAGAAATGGTCAGAGGGCCAGTTTGGCGCAGTGGTTAGGAGCACAGACTAATCTGGAGAACTGGGTTTGATTCTCCACATGCAGCTGCTGGTGTGACCTCTCAAGGGCAGTTCTTGGGAGAGCCCTCTCAGCCCCGCCTACCTCACAGGGTGTCTGTTGTGGGGAGGGGAAGGGAATGGAGATGGTAAGCCTCTCTGAGACTCCTTTGGGTAGTGAAGGGCGGGGTATAAATCCAATCTCCTCCTCCTCCTCCTCCCTTGCCAAATAGGTGTTGCTGAGTGTACAGGTGCAGAACGAGGGATTGCACTCTACCTGATGCCAGTCATTTAAAGTATGTTTCCGATGGCACAGGTGCCAAGCGGGGATGAACAGGAAACAATCCCATGCTTTATGCAAATCAGCTGATTCAATGACCCAAATAACCCTGGGGGATGTTGCCTCTTCTCCAGAAAGTTAGATTATCTAATTCTTGAGCAGCCATAGGCTGAAATCACCCAGTAGCTACTGCACAAGCACAAAGGACTTAGAGAAGGGTGAATGTTCAGTATGTGAATTCACTACACAAAGGACTTAGAGAAGGGTGAATGTTCACTATTTGAATTCACTACATTGTGTATACCTCTTGTCCAACATTCAGATGGGTGGAGTGACTTCAGTGAAGATAGCTTCAGGTGGGGTAGCCACGTTGGTCTGAAGCAACAGAACAAAGTTTGAGTCCAGTGGCACCCTTAAAACCAACAACCTCTTCACACATGCACACAAAAGCTTATACGCAGAACTAAACTTATTGGTTTTCAGGGTGCCACTGGACTCCAACTTGGCTCTATGACTTCAGTGGAAAGAGGGCCCTTGAAGTGATGACATCAAAATATTCTTTCTGGAGAGCTTCTCTGAGTTGGCCTTTCAGACACGCAAGCCATCTGTTGAAGGGACAGTCATCAAGTGATGGCGTGTGTGTGAACCAGCCCTTTAAACGACTAGTAGTTGAACAGATGTGCTGGGTCCATAGGAGACGGTTGTATCTGAGGCATAAGAAAGGTCTGGAGTGGACCACTGATGATGGGCGTTTCAAACAGATGTCCCCATTTGATTTGGGTGGCTATCACGTCATGAACAAATGCGGTCTCAGAACCATTGATCCAGATTATTTTTTCCAGTGCGTGCAATGGAAAAAAAAATCTGTGGCAAGCAGTGCTCGGCCATCCTCTGTCTGGAGCTCTGATCTCCAAAATGTATCTAATTGCGACAAGTCCAAAATGCAGCATCTGGACTCCAGATGCATGCAGGCGTACATGTTGATCCTTCCACATAAAAGAGATTCCAGTAGCCGCTTTGATTTAAAGCTGGCTTGGAGTGAAGAGAGAGACATCCTCTGGAAACTCTTATTGTGCCAGGGAGTAAAAAGTCGTTCGCGCCTGGAGGCACTTGAGTTCCCACTTTGTTATGAGGACCCCTTTAGAAGATGCTGACAAGATATTTAACTGGTTGCTGACAGTTTCAGAATTCCTTGTGTTTCGATGCTAATGACAGCGACGGTTGGTACTAAAGGCTCAACGTGAACCAAAGGTATTTGATTAATTTGCGGTATCGTTGCCTGGGCTGAACGGCATAGCGGAGAAAGACTGCTTGGTCTCCGTGATGTTATGTACTCGGGGACTTCTGCTGCAAATGGAACACATGGAGGCCACCACTGCAACGCTGTTTCCCAACGGAGACATTCGTCTATGATTTGAAATTAAATCAAAAGATTTTTCAGCTAAACATTCGGAAGAACTTCCTGACAGAGTGGCTCCTCAATGGAACAGGCTTCCTCAGAAGGTGGTGGGTTCTCCTTCTTTGGAGGTTTTCAAAAAGAGGCTAGGTGGCCATCTGACAGCAATGTTGGTTCTGTGAATTTAGGCAGATCAGGAGAGGGAGGGCAGGAAGGGTTGCCTCAGTGCTTAGTTCTTGCGGCCCTTTCTGACACGCCCAGGGAAATGCTGATCGCCACTTCGGGGTCAGGAAGCAATTTTTTCTCCAGGCCAGTTTGGCTGGAGATCCTGGAGGTTTTTTGTCATCTTCTGGGCATGGAACAGCGGTCACTGGGGGCGTGGGGGGGAGGTATTTGTGAATTTCTTGCATTGTGCCAGGGGGTTGGCTTAGATGACCCTGGAGGCCCCTTCCAACTCTATGATTCTACGATTTGGGACATGCACACCTTCCTGGTGACCGAGTTCCAAAGATGTAATTGAGCATCCCCTGCCAGTGTTAAGATTCTATGTTGCCTGTTTACACAGAGAACAATCAAAATGCTTAAGCTGCACTGAACACAGTGGAAGTTACTTCCTGAGCAAACATGCATAGAATTGGACTGCATTTGCTTGCAGCCCTGGTATGAACCCTTGCTGTGTTCTTTGTGGGTTAAACGCTGGCACACAGGAACATACACATGAAGCTGCGTCGTACTGAGTCAGACCACTGGTCCATCAAGGTCAGTATTGTCTACTCTGGCTGGCAGCAGCTCTCCAGGGTCTCAGGGAGAGATCTTTCACATTATTCGTTGCTATTCTTTCAACGGCATCTGCTGGAGCTTGAACCTGGGACCTTCTGCATTCCAAGCCAATACTCTACCACTGAGCCACAGCCCTTAGAATCATAGAACCAGAGTCGGAAGGGGCCATCCAGGCCATTTAGTCTAACCCCCTGCTCAGTACAGGATCAGCCTAGAGCATCCCTGGAAAGGGTTTGTCCAACCACTGCTTAAAGACTGCCAGTGAGGGGGAGCTCATCACCTCCCCAGGCAGCTGATCCCACTCTTGCACAACTCTTACTGTCAAAAAGTTTTCCCTAATATCCAGCCGGTACCTTCCTGCCCTTAATTTAAACCCATCCTTGCGAGTCCTCTCCTCCACTGCCAACAGGAACAACTTCCTGCCCTCCTCTAAGGGACAGCCCTTCAGATACTTCACGAGAGCCATCATGTACCCCCTCAACCTCCTCTTCTCCAGACTGAACATTCCCGAGTCCCTCAGCCTTTCCTCACAGGGCTTGGTCTCCAGGCTCCCGATCATCCTCATTTCTCTCCTCTGCACCTTCCCTCGTCATTGTTCTGCCTGCTGTCATTTTGTCTTTCGCATCCCCTACTTCCAAATCCTTTTAACTGGAGATGCTGGGGATTGATCCTGGCACATCAAATGGATGCTCTCCTACTAAGCCACAGCCCCTTCCCTGCCATTTCTTGACAAATCCATCACTGTTCGTTCTAAATAGCTTCTCCCTCGCTGTCCTCCTCTCTGCCCCCTCCCCTTCTCAATGCCCTGCAGCCAGGGCTAGACTTACACAGCCCCTCTTTCTTTCCTTTTTCACTTCTCAGCTGCAGCCTCGATATTGTGCCACAGATGCCCACGGTAGCGGGCTTGGCAGTGCCCTCGCTGACAGCAACGCACTGTGTCCTTTCTCATGCCAAACGGGGATGACAAAGAGGAGCAGATGACGTCTGGTTTCTGCATGCAAACATTTCGGCAGCTTCTCCCACCCCCGCTGCCATACATGCAGATCCTCAAGTCAAATCTGAGACAGAAAATGGGTGTCGTACCAGCAGTGAGGAAATAGTAAATGAAAGGTGCTTCGTGTTCAGGACAACCATAATGTGGAGGTTCCTAATAATTATTATTAAGTGCCGTCAAGTCACAACTGACTTATGGTGACGCCTAATGGGCTCAAGTGGTTAAGATGCTGAACTAAAGGCTGGAAGGTCGGTAGTTCAGCATTTTGAGACCTGAGTGCCGCATGACGGAGTGAGCTCCCGTCTCTGGTTCCAGTTCCTGCCAACCTAGCAGTTCGAAAGCAAGAAATTGCAAGTAAGTAAATAGGTACCGCTTTGATGGGAAGGTAACAGCATTCTGTGCGCCTTGGCATTTAGTCATGCCGGCCACATGACCACAGAAATGTCTTTGGACAGTGCTGGCTCTTTGGCTTGGAAACAGAGACGAGCACCGCAACCCTAGAGTCGGATTCGACTGGCTTTCGAGCAAGGGAACCTTTACCTTTTTAATGGGGTCTTCAAGGCAAGAGATGAGCAGAAGTTTACCATTGTTTGCTTCTGTGTCATGACCCTGAACTTCCTTGGCGGTCTCCCATCCAACTACTAACCAGGCCCAACCCTGCTTAGCTTCTGAGATCTGATGAGATCGGGCTAGTCTGAGTTATTCAGCCCACTAAATGTGGTTCCTAAACGTAGTTCATATTAAAGACCACTGTTCCGGTTTGCTTTCTTTGGATGGACCACTACCACGTGGGAAGGCTCGGGCTGAGTATTTTGAGAACATTTTCAGCTGTGCTCAAAGAAAGCAATTTGGGGGCCATCCCCCCCTAACACCTTGTAAAAATGTTGATTGTATTCATTGACCCTCACTGTCACTTGCCCTCACTTGCCCTTAATGAGCTTCATTGCAGAACCAAATCGGATTGGCTGTGTGACATTCTGACATAATTCTGTCTACTGAAAAATATCGGTCTGGGAAGTAACTCATAAACCAGGGCCAAGCTAGATATGGCATTCTTTAAAGAGACCCCGGATCTGACTCAGTTTCCCTGCAGCCACCCAGCAGCTGTGGAGGTGTCTCTTCAAAAATGAAGGAGAACCCGATTCAGCTGGGAACTGTGATGTGTGTGTGGAAAGGCCCCTGCCTCCCCTGCACCGCACCACGTTCCTGAGCCAAAACAGAGTGGGGATGAGTTATTTTGCCCGTTTTGCAGCTCTGTCACCCGGAGATCAGTTGTCATAGTGGGAGATCTCCATCCATCACCTGGAGGTTGGCAACCCTATGTGCAGCTGACCTCTAGGACTAGGGAAAGGTAGATATGTGCATAATCTTCTTCATGGGTGGGGGGATTTCTACCCTAAGCTGCTGGTATTGCTTCGGAAGCAGATACTTCCCAGTTCAGAAGAAAGTATCCAAACCAAAAAGTGAGCAGTTTCTTCAGCATGTAGTGGAAATGTAGAGCCTGCACTCCTATAGCATTTTCATCTTATTTCCCGACTTGCTACTTTTATTTATTTACACGTTCATAAGTGACATTGCTGCATCTGTGATGCTCAAGGAATTTCCCAGATCCCCACCTGGAAGTGACGGCACAATGTCCACAGTGCTCTAAGAATTCCCTAAGTTTCTATGGTAAATACCACAGAGATATGGGGAATTCCTAGAACATCATGGACATATCTATCTATCTATCTATCTATCTATCTATCTATCTATCTATCTATCTATCTATCTATCTATCTATCTATCTATCTACCTACCTACCTACCTACCTACCTATTTATGTGATTTCTACCCCACCATCCCCACAAACGGGCTCAGGTTCTCAAACTTATTTGGCCTACTGCCAAAAGGCTGCTTTAGATGAGCTCTGGACTCTTCTTTCTTTATGCTTCCACCGCTCCTTTATTTGTATTCAATGCCCCCCAATTGCACCCAAGGCTCCGACCACCCACCTGGACCATTCCAGCACCCTCAGGGGGCAGTATTGCCCACTTTGGAAACCAGTGATTCATGGATATGGTGACATCACTTCCAGCTGCTCAGCTGGAAGAGATGTCACAACATTTGTGATGGTTCCCCTGTCCAGACTCTGCCCAGAAAAAGCTCCTGGGAATTACCAGTGGAGGTCTGGCAACACTATGCCAGCTGGCCTGCAGCTACAGTGGGGCTATTGGGGGCTACACTCCCTTCCTTAAAGGACCAGCCCCCTTTCTTAAAGCCCCCTCTTCCCAAAAGCAGTTAAAAGGATCCTTTAAATGCTTTTGAGAAGAAACAGGGGGATGGTGCGGGCTCCTCTCCCTCCCCTCCTGCAAGATTTAAAGGTCCTTTCAGCTGATCAGAGGGGAGCAGGTGGACCACTGATCAGCTGGAAGGTCCTTCCAGCCCCACCAGAAAGAAATTTGCCCCACAAGCCACAAAATCCTGGCTACTGGCCTGTATGCCAGGGAAAGGCATAACCCCCATTTCTCTCCATACCACAATCCCTTGGTGTAGTGGTTAGGGCATGGACTCTAATCTGGGAGAACCAGGTTTGATTCCCCACTCCTCCACATGCAGCTGCTGGTGTGACCTTGGGTCAGTCATAAGTTCTCTAAGAGCTGTTCTCTCAGGGGCAGTTCCCGGGAGAGCTCTCTCAGGCCCACCTACCTCACAGGGTGTCTGTTGTGGGGACAGGAAAGGGAAGGAAATTGTAAGCCGTCCTGAGTCTCCTTTGAGTAGTGATGGGTGGGAAACAAATCAAATTTCTCCTCCTCCTCCTGCCTACTGGGACTCAGCTACGCTTGCCTGATTTTTAGAAGAAAGCCCGCCAAGACTCCATTCAAGGAATTCTCTGCATGTTGTGCAGCTTAACTCTAAGAATCTCCATACTCAAGAGGGTTTTTGTAGACTGGAAGACCTGGGGCGTTCAGTTCACGACTAACATGGGTATTTGCGGGTAGGCTAAGAAGGACTTTTTTGCTGGCTTGAAGTTTCCTGGACTTCCCTGCAAGACTTCTGCTTCAAAAGGGGGTGGTGGTAGGGCATTCCAGTCTTGTTGAGGAAAAGGTTACATAAAATAAACAGGCTCATCTGTTATTAGGATATTAGGGATTTTTTTTTTAACAGTAAGAGTTGTTCACCAGTGGAATCATCTGCCAAGGGTGGTGGGGAGCTCCCCCCTCCCTGGCAGTCTTTAAGCAGCGGCTGGACAGACCCTTGTCAGGGATGCTCTAGGCTGATCCTGCATTGAGCAGGGAGGTTGGACTGGATGGCCTGGATGGCCCCCTCCCCACTCTGTGATTCCTTGGTCAAGCATGGGGAGACATTCATCCATGGAAGGGCTGTGGCTCAGTGGCAGAGGAGCTGCTTGGCATGCGAAATGTCCCCGGTTCGATCCCCAGAATCTTCCATTAATAGGATTTGGCAGTAGGGGATTGAAAGACTTCTTCCTGCGATCCTGGAGAGTTGCTTTCAGCTGGAGCTGGCAACGCAGACCTTGAGAGACCAATTGCCTGAATCAGTGTAAGGCGACTTTATGCATTCACAGTCTTCATGGGCCTGACAACTTGAGGGAAACCATGATGAATATCAAGAATGAGAGGAACCCCTCCTGTTATGTGGAGTGCATTCAGGGAGGATGTACGTATTGTGAGGACTTCGGGGAGGCTTCCTGCATCCACGCCAAGGAGTCCTAGACTGAACCCCGTGGGTGTCCAGGGCTGTTGCGCACAAGTGATCGGACGTCTCTTTAATTTTAAAAAAAGTTTGCAAAGTTTTATTTAATTTCTGTCAAAAACAGAGGCCCAACCTACAAGCATCACATTAGCTCAGAATCGTACAGCAGAAAAACAAGAGAACGAACTTAACCAGGGGCAGATTAACCATTAAGCAGACGGAGCACGCGCTTGGGGCACCAGGGCCAAAGGGGGCGCCACAAAGTTGGGGAAAGGGTGAAAAAAATGTAGAAAAATGCCTTTCAGGTCATGAATGTTGGAACTTTGATGCATTTAACATGTGAAATATTAAAATAGGTGTTGTATGGCATTTTTGTAGAACTTTATGTAGCCAAAGCTTGGTTTAGTTTGTACAGTCTATTGTGTAATCATATGAATACATTTTTGTATTGCTGCAACCTGCATTGTATATCTGGTCAGACAGGTTAACAGCTAGAATGGACTTGGGTCAGTGTGGAAAGGAGGGGGGCACCGAGATTGGCCAGTGCTCAGGGCACCAGGGAGCCTTCATCCGCCCCTGAGCTTAACGATTGAACACTTTGCAGGACTTGCATTAGACGGCACAAACCTTAAATCCAAGAGTCAAAAGGCCATTGCTCAGGTGTTCTATGTTGCTAGCACCCAAATCCTACCTGCACTAGGATCTCTGTTTGGGCAAAACCACCCAGTGTCAGAAGGGGAGACTTGGCTTTGATGGTACTATAGCCGTGACGGTGAACCTTTTAGAGACCGAGTGCCCAAACTGCAACCGAAAACCCACTTAAGCATCGCAAAGTGCCAACACGGCAATTTAACCTGAATACTGAGGTTTTAGTTTAGAAAAAACAACTCATACATTAACATCTTCTGTCTTAAAAGAAAAACACAATAACAGAGCTTTCAATTATACAAACAACCCCGCCTTATGGGTGCTCTGGCCGTGGCTGGGGTGACGGCGCACGTGCCCACAGAGAGGGCTCTGAGTGCCCTCTCTGGCACACGTGCCATAGGTTCACCACCACCGTACTATAGCATCCGCACATTGTATCCTTCCCTGAGTAATAAATGGCAAACATTCACATGTAGGGCAGAAAGCAGAGAGTGTACCTGATGAGGCCATCCGGTTGATGAGCCCATCTCTTGATGGGATCCAGTTTGGTACAGTGGTTAGGAGCATGGACTCTAATCTGGGAGAACCAAGTTTGATTCCCTACTTCTCCACATGCAGCCAGCTGGGTGACCTTGGGTCAGTCACTGTTCTCTCAGAGATGTTCTTGAAAGAGCAGTCCTGGAAAGAGCTCTCTCAGCCGCACCTACCTCATGGGATGTCTGTTGTGGGGAGAGGAAGGGAAGGAGCTTGTAAGCTGTTCTGAGACTTGGAGTGAAGGGTGGCGAATAAACCCAATCTCCTCCCTCTCCTCCTTCTCTGTCTTCCTCAGGCACAACACATAAAATCTCCAGGGATTTCCCAACTCAGAGTTGGCAACTCTAGCATGACAGCATGTCGGGAACTGGTTTTTCCACCCACCTTTGCAGGAACGACAGTCAGGATGCAGAAAACTGCTCATTTGGTGGAGGGAATTAAAAAAAAAAAGGAAAGGTGAAACCAACTGCAAATGTGTGTCAAAATTTACACTTAATATCTTAATGGGTGTCTTGTGGCACTTTCGTTCCCAAGGAGTTACCTGACCGATAACCAGCCAAATAGATTAAGGAAGGATGCTTCTAGGATTTGATGAGATACGAATGAAAAGCCGCTGGCAACAAAGTAACCCCTGAGGAACGACGTGGTATAAACATGAATGAGAAACTAATGGCTTCAGCTTGGGAAAAGTGCAGAAATCTGCAAAAATCCAAGGGAGGCATTATGGTAAATTGACAGCAACTTTCAAGAAGATGGTGGCTGCTATGTAGTGAGGCTGCAGTCCTTGCAAATAATCTGTGCTTGGGAACTGTGGTCCCTGTGTTCGCAAATCACAAGGCCTCTTTGCGGTGATGGTTGGTTTGCATGACGAGCGGGAATTTGAACCTGCCTCCCCCAGGACCAGTAATCTCTACTGGAGCAAAGGGAGGGGAAATCTTGGGGGAGGGCATCTTGACTGCTGTACAACATCTCCTGTAAAGTCCACCTAGGGATGCCGGTCTCCAGGTGGGACTTGGGGATCCCCTGGAATTACAGCTTATCTCCAGACTACAGAGATCAGCTCTCCTGGAAAATGGGGATACATATAGGCTTGCCATTTCCCTGGGGGGGAGGGGTTGCCTGTGTTAGGGCCCCCCGATCCACCAGTCTGGATCCAGCCGAGGGGGGAACCTGCCGGGGGGAGACACACATTCTGGCACTCGGCCTAAAAACTCTGTGGTACATAGAGTTTCTAGCCAAATGCTAGAGCATTCCCTGGCAATGTGCCCAGCATGATGACATCACTTCTGGGTGATGTCATCATGGCACGTGTGCTTCAAGCACACGCCAGAGGATCCTGGAATCTCCACCCCCCTCCCCCGCTGGCAGCAGGTAGGGACCTGGCAACCCTAGATATGTTGGAGGGTGGACTCAATGGCGCTGTCATCCCACAGAGGTCCCTGTCCTCCCCCGGCCCCACCCCCAAACCTCCAGGAGTTTCCCAACCTGGATCTGGCAAACCTAACCTCCCAATCCCCCACTGGTAGCCGGGGGAACCTGACAACCCTACCCTCAAACACAATTTGCTGCTGGAGAGATCCACACGCTGAAGAGCCAAGTCCTTATTCTTGAATAGTTTTGACCAATCTATTAGGAACTGTTTGCCCTGACTCGGATGGCCCAGGCTAGCCCAGTCACACATCTCAGAAGCTAAGTGGGGGTCAGCCCTGATCAGTAGTTAGATGGGAGACCACCAAGGAAGTCCAGGGTCACTACACAGAGGCAGGCAATGACAAACCACTTCTGTTTGCTTCTGGCCTTGAAAAATTTATAGGTCCGAAGTTGGCTGCAGTTTGATGGCACTTTCCACCACCGTTTGGGAACTGACCAGGTGCATTGTGCAAATGACCAGACACAAGCATGATTTAATGGAATCAGTTCAAGATGGGTAGCCCTGTTAGTTTGTCTGTAGCAGTAGAAAAGAGTAAGAATCCAGTAGCGCCTTAAAGACCAACAAAATTTGCGGCAGGGCAAGAGCTTTCATGAGTTCCTGCTCACTTCTTCTGATACAACTAGAATGTGAGTCCACCTGTCCTTATATCTTTGAGAGAGGAGTGATTTCAGATGCTGAATGACAATAGCAGGCATGATTGGATTAGTTGTGATAGTGGAGGGATAGTAGGCATGGAGAATTCAGCATTGGTAATGAGTCAGGAAACCTAGGTCTCTATTCAGTCCAGGAGGGTGCATTGTCTTGAGCGTCATTATCAGTTGCAATTCAGCAGTCTCTCTAATTTCCCTTTGAAATTCCTTTGCTACTCTTAGCTCAGCAACTGAATGTCCTGGAACTTTAAAATGTCCCCCACTGATTTTTGAATTTTGTGGTTTTTAATGTCCATTTATTCTTGGTCTTAGGGACTGGCACTGTTGTGGGGACTGTAGAGGGTAGAAGGCCACTGCTGACATGCGATGGCATAAATCACATTAGAGGATGAGCAGGAGTCTGAACCTGAGATGATATGGCTGATATTGCTGGGTCCAGTGATTGAAATCAGGCCATCTTTAGGAGATGTGCACATAAAGCTCTGAGTTGTAGAAAGCTTTGGTGCTAAGATACTCTAAACCACACTGTTATGTACGCGGATCACCACCAGGGGTCCGTGGATAAAGTAAGGCGCTTGGGTCCCAAACACAATGGGACCTCGGATCCTAGACCACCTAGTGTCCACCAGGGCTCTTTTGTAGAAAAAGCCCAGCAGGAACTCATTAGCATATTAGGCCACACCCATGACAGCACAGCTTATTAGCATGTTAGGCCACACCCCCATGTTGCCGAAGTGTGGTCATCCAGCCACACCCACCTTTTGCTTCTTATTCTGTTTACGTTGTTTCTTGTCAAAACCCAAGGCTTTTTTTGTAGCAGGAATTCCTTTGCATGTTAAGCCACACACCCCTAATGTAGCCAATCCTAATGAGTTTCTGCCACTGGGTGTGGCCTGTTATGCTAATGAGTTCCTGCTGGGCATGGCCAACTTGGGAGCCAGCCGGAACTCCGTTCCTGTGCGTTCCTGCCCAAAAATAGCCCTGGTGTCCACCAACAGGTCATCTGGCGGGAAATTCAACCCTCCAGTGGGACCGTGGGTGTACTGGGTGGGGTGTATATAGTTGGCCCTTGTGGGGCCAGTTTTTCAGTCTTGTGTGTGAAGTACAATAAACGCATCTGAACACATGTCGTAGTCCAAGTCTCCATGCGCCGAACCCAGTACTTTACACACACATCAGGAAGTTCGGGGGAAAAGGTAATTAAGATATCTGAGGCTTCGATTGTGCTCAGGACGGAATGTATCCACTAACTGGCCAGCAAAATACTTTGATTTCATACGCCAGTTGGGTATACAGCACAAAAATCTATTTATAAATTGGGCCCGAGGCACCAGTGAAACCCTGGTACAGGCAGTCAATTAATACTTGTCCGGCGTTTGACAATCCGACTGGCTGAATGACTGCTAAGCGCTTTCCTTATTGTTTCCTTCGAGGAGCTGTAAAACTGTTTACATGACTAATTAGTTAAGCCGAGATCATATTAACCCCCCCACAACCTTTCCACTCTGAAAGCCAAGACTCACAATGGCCTGTTAGCATCTCAGCAGCTAACGGGTCCTCCAATTTATTTCCGTACAACATCCGCTCTGTCATTTCAGACCAAATTGGTGGTTTTTGCAGAGTGCAAATTAATAACTGGAATTAATAATCCTGCCCCCTCCAAGAATGCCTGCTTTATAAACGCCAGGTGATTCAGGAAGGCTGGAAACAGGAGCCTCAAATTGCCTCTGGGCGCTCTCATGCTTCAGTAATGGCGCAAGCGATCCTCCGTGCCCATTAAGCTCACTGCTGGTTGATTCTTTTTGTTTGTTTGCTTGCTTGGAATTCAAGGTGATTTATTGCACATTATGCGTACCCAATTTGTATGTGCCCTTGGGAGCATGGTCGTTTAACTACATGAAAGCAGTCAATAATTTAAATGTTTAAATCTACATAAATATTTCAGGGAGATGGGCTTAATCAAGAGGCATCCGATCTTGCCTCCGGAGCGTGGTTATTTTTCTTATTGGACAGGCAGCCATACAAGGCTATATTCAGATGGTTATCCAGGCCGGATTAATACAGATGCTAAACACACAATTGAACTGGGCTTTGACTAGGCCAGGCTTCTGATGGGGTGCCGATCTCCAGGTGGGACCTGGGGACCCCCCAGAATTACAGCTCAACTCCAGACACCAGAGATCAGTTCCCCTGGAGAAAATGGCAACTTTGGAAGGTGGAGTCTGTGGCATCGTACCCCACTGAGGTCCCTGCCCTCCCCAGGCTCCATCTCCAAATCTCCAGGAGTTTCCCAACCTGGATCTGGCAACCCTATACCCCCACCCTCCACCGGTGGCCAGGGGGGACCAGGCAACCCGAGGTGAGACCTAATTTTAGAGAAGTTTCCCATTGCACAGAGTTTATCCATCCTGTTCCTTGTCTTACTGTGCAATCCCATGAAGAGTTACTCCAGTCTAATGTTACTGAAATCAATGGGCTTAGGCTGGAGTGCCCAGCATTAATAAAATCCTTTCGCTCAGAGGGCTTTGTCAAGCATGATGCCTGTCTTACCTGGAAAGCCCTTCCTTGTCTTCTCTTGCCATCTTCTGTGCCCATCCCTTCTCCTTCCTCTCTCCCAGCTGGCAAAAATTAAATTGTAGGCTCCTTGGTGTCAGAGACCCTATTTCCCCCCCATGACATAAAGCAGGGGTCCCCAACATTTCCCAGCCCACGGGCACCTTTGGAATTCTGACACAGCATGGCGGGCACAGCCACAAAAGGACTGCCTCGGGAAGCCTTGCTGGACAAAAGCCACCCCGATCCCCCCAGTTTGGTGTAGTGGTTAAGTGTGTGGACTCTAATCTGGGAGAACTGGGTCTGATTCCCCACTCCTCCACTTGCAGCTGCTGGATGACCTTGGGCAAGCCATAGTTCTGACAAGAGCTGTCCCTGAAAGAGCTGTTCTCGAAAAGAGCTCTCTCAGCCCCACCTACCTCGCAGGGTGTCTGTTGTGGGGAGGGGGCAGGAAAGGAGTTTGTAAGCTGTTCTGAGATGCTGAGTGAAGGGCGGGGTATAAGTGCAATCTCCTCCTCCTCCTCCTCCTCCTCCCTTGGCGAACACCAGGAAAGGTGTCAACGGCTGCTGTGGCGCCAACAGGCTCTACAAGGGGGACCTCAGATCACTGAGGTCACCCTGACAATCATTGGGGAAAGTGTGGCATAGTGGTTAGAATGTCAGATTAGGACCTGGGAGACCCAGGTTCGAATCCCCACTCTGTCATGGAAGCTTCCTGGGCTGAAAGTAAGCCAGTCACACACTCCCAGCCTAGCCTGTTGTGAGGGCTGCTGTCAGGCTGAAAGGGAGGAGAGGTGAAAGATGTAAGCCGCCCTGGGGAGAAAGGCAGGGTATGAGGGAAATAAATAAACAAGTGTACGAAAATGCTTGTGGGCATCCACATGATGTTCACCCGCTGCACAAAAGCTGTAGCCAATTGCCACTTCTAAGTACAGGTACTGGCTGGATATTCTATCCATGAATTGATTTTGGGGGGGGATAAGATTGTGTTGCTCTCTTCTTCTAATAGCACCAGAAATTTCTTAGTTGCTCAACCAGTTTCAAGTCCAGTTGCACGTTAGAGATGAGCAAGATTTGGGGGGCGGGGGGAGCTTTCGAGAGTTGAATCTCCCTCGGTCAGGGACTAGTTGGACCGGTGATGTCTGAGTTCTTATGTCCCAGTCCAAAAGCAGGAAGGAGTAACAAACATAAGAATGCAAGAGAAGCCAGTGTTGGATCAGGCCAGTGGCCCATCCAGTCCAACACTCTTTCACAGCGGCCAAAAATACCTGGTGCCATCAGGAGGTCCACCAGTGGGGCCAGGACACCAGAAGCCCTCCCACTGTTGCCCCCCCAAGCACCAAGAATACGGAACATCAATTGCCCCATACTGAGAGTTCCTATCTATCCCTTGTAGCTAATAGCCACTGATGGACCTCTGTTCCATATGCTTATCTAATTCCCTCTTGAAGCTGTCCAGAGAAGGAACTCGGGATTCAGAGGGACAAGGGACTTCAGAATCCCCTTGATTGGAGCAGAGGGGTGATGCTTGGGAGCAGAAAATTAGCCTCTGTCTTGTGATAATGTTCAGTCTTGAGAAGAGGAGGTCGAGGGGGGACATGACTGCTCTCTTGAAGTATTGGAGAGGCTGTCACTCAGAGGAGGGCAGGGAGCTGTTTCTGTCAGCAGCAGAGGAGAGGGCTTGCAAGAATGGGTTAGAATTAAGAGCAGGAAGGTACCAGCTGGCTATTAGGAAAACATTTTTGACAGTTGGAGTTGTGCAATAGTGGAATCAGCTGCCTCAGGAGGTGGTGAGCTCCCTCATCACTGGCGGTCTTTAAGCAGTGGCTGGACAAACACTTGTCAGGGATGCTCTAGGCTGATCCTGCACTGAGCAGGGGGGTTGGACTAGATGGCCTCTATGGCCCCTCCCAAATCTGTGTGATTCTATGAGAACCAGTTTAGTGTAGTGATTAAGAACGCGGGCTGTTATCTGGGACTGGGTTTGATTCCCCACTCTTCCACATGCAGCTGCTGGTGTGACCTTGGGTCAGTCACAAGTTCTCTCAGAGCCGTTCTCTCAAGAGCCGTTCTGAAGAGAGCTCTCTCAGCCCCACCTACCCCACAGGGTGTCTGTGGTGGGGAGGGGGAGGGAAAGGAGGCTGTAAACCGCTCTGAGATTTCTTCGGGGAGTGAAGGGCGGGGTTATAAATCCAATCTCTTCTTCTTCTCTCTTCTATGATTCTACAAGAATCCAATGTCCCTGTTCCGCCCGGGGGGGAGGGTTTCCCTTCTGAACTTGGGAATGAAAGTCTCATTGGTCTCTAAAGTGCTGCTGGGCCCAAACCTCGCTGTTCTACCGCAGACGGACGTGGCTCGTCTCTGAAACTATCTTAATCACTCACGGTAATGCAGAGAGCTCTGCTAACAATCCAACCCGCATAGCCTTGAGGCTAGTTTGCTTAACCCTCCAAACGGACTGTTAATGTAACAGATGCCTGCGTGAGATGCTCACTGTGTCCCCCCCTCCCCTTTTTCCAAAGGCAATTCAGGGAATGTGAGCCGCAGCTGTCAGGAAGGATAACAGCGCAGGCATTCTTCGGTCGTGCCGGGGCTCTCACGTGCCCCTCCGCATTCTTCCCAACCACCAGCTACCGGGAGGCTCAGACTAGAAGTGCCAGCAGCCGTGGAGGAGTCTGAAAGACAAGCCCGACATGCAGAGGATGCTGGACCTGAATGAGATACAATGCACTGTAGTGGCTAGGAGCCAGTTTGGTGTAGCGGTTAGAAGCATGGGCTTGAATCTGGGAGATTTGAGTCCCCGCTCCTCCACATGCAGCTGCTGCTGGTGTGACCTTGGGCCAGTCACAAGTCCTCTCAGAGCTGTTCTCTCAGGAGCAGTTCTCGAGAGAGCTCTCTCAGCCCCACCTGCCCCACAGGGTGTCTGTTGTGGGGAGAGGAAGGGGAAGGAGATTATAAGCTGCTCTGAGACTCCTTCGGGTAGAGAAAGGGCAGGTTATAAATCCAATCTCCTCCTCCTCCTCCTCTTCTTCTTCCAGAGTCTGATTAGGACCTGGAAACCCCGGGTTTGAATCCTCACAGTTCCTTAAAGCTTAGGCCAGGTACCATCACTCAGCCTAAAACATCTCATAAGATTGTTGTGAGGGAAAAAATGAGAAAGGAGGAATCCATGTGTACTGTCTCGAGCTCCTTGGCTAATGGACGGGATAAACACAAACATGCATCAGTTAGAGAGATCTGGCAGAATGCTGCCTTTTCTCCCGCTGAGTTTTGTCTGGTTGCAGCCGCTGAATCCTCTCCTTCCACCACATGCCAGGCCTCAGACTGTGAAGGGCTGCAGCTCAGGGGATGACGGTGTTGCCCACCTCCAGGTGAGGTCTGAAGATCTCCCAGACTTACAATGGACCTTCAGGCAACAGAAATCAGGTCCCCTGGAGGAAAGGGCTGCTTTGGAGGGTAGACTCTAGGGCATTATACCCCACTGAGGCCCCTCCAGCGTCCCTGCTCACACAGTGACCAACCAGTTCCTCTGGAAGGCCAACAACAAGGCATAGAGACTGAGGCCTTCCCCTGATGTTGCCTCCTGGCTCTGGGATTCAGGGGATTAGTGCCTCTGAAGGTGGAGGCTCCCCTCAGTCACCATGGCTAGGAGTCGTTGATGGACTTCTCCTCCATGAATCTATCTAATCCCCCTTTAAAGCCATTGGTCGCAGTGTGTGGCTCAAATCAGGAGCAGAGCAGAAAGGGAGGAGGGGGTGGGTGACCTGGTTCCCCGAGGAACCTCACACCAGAACTAATTGCGGCAATAACCATGACAAAGTGAGACCGTGTCTCTTTGAGAGGTAATTGCTGCACTGGCAGAGCTGGGGGGACAGGCTATTTGCGAGAATGTCTTTGTCTACTAGAAAGGCCAAGTAGAGGTGACATTTTTCTGCTTGCCTGGATAGCAGGTGAGCTGGATCGATAGTTTCCAAATACTGAATGGGCAATGTTGACGGAGCGGCATATTGTATGTCTGTTGGAGTTCCAAGAGGAAGCTCCCGAGAACCGGTGTGGTGTAGTGTGGGGATTAGAGTGCTAGACTAAGCCTTGGAAGACTTCGGTTCAAGGTCAAATTCAGCCCTGACCTTAAGCCAACCACTGCCTCTCAGCCTAGCCTACCACTGAACTAGGGTTGCCAACTCTGGCATGGTAAATGCCTGGAAACCTGGGGTGGGATGGTGGAGTTTGGGGAGAAGAGGGAGCTCAGCAGGGACACTGTCCCATAGAGTGCACCCGCCAAATCTGACATTTCCTCCAGGGTAAGTGTTGTATTGTTCGAGATGATGTGACCTGCCCTGAGCCCGTTCATGGGATGGGTGGGATACAAATACAAAAATTAAATAAATATTTTTTCGGGGGGGGGGGACTCCAGGGCCCACCTGGAGGTTGGCAACCCTGCTCTGAACATGGAGACTATTGGCTATCCGTGAGCTCGAGAGTGGGATAATGCGCAGTATACACCACATCCCAGTATGTCTGCCCCATACATTTATATAACAGCTTCATGGTTTTATTTTCAGTCCTGATCCTGATCATTGGATGGGAGCAGTAGGGTTGCCCAGTCTTCTTGTATAGCAGGACACCTTCCGCTGGCAACCGACCAACCCTCACCACTGCAGGGCCTGAAAGACGGAGCTCTTCCACCAGGTTTTTGGTGGAGGCTGCGGACATCAAATACCATCTGGCCCCTCGTACTGCCATGCCGTTACCACCCGCTACCATCGATCATGGTCTTCTATTTTCGAGGCTCCGAATGGTAACCTTCCTGGCTTAACTGAGGCTGGGTATTTATCTGGAATCCTTTTAGCCCTCTTTGCTTTAAATTGACTAACACCGGGGCATCGTAGTGATCGCCTGCGTCGGCGGGGAGGGCGGGGCGTATGAATAAATAAAATAAAAATAAAATAAATAAACAGTGGTGAGGTAGTCTGATCGCCATCATTTAAAGATTAAGTTGCATAGTTTTAATCTCTGATTTTATTATTCTGTAACTGAAGTCTGTAACTCACCCTGAGCATGTTCGCAGGAAGGGCGGGGTGGAAACTGAGCCAAATAAATAAATAAATAATAAATAAAAAGTAGCCATCACATCAGTTTGATGTCATTTCCAGGGCGACACGTCACATGGCTCTGGAATGCAGCAGAAATGCCATAGATCGGCATGATGTCCCTTCTGGTTCCAACGTGATGGTCGACCCCACGTCCCCACCTCCAGTCCTCCCATTAGGAAGGGGACAAGATGACATGGAGGGCTGAATATAAGGCAGAGAGAAGGAAATCCTAATCCATTTGGGTTAGTAGGAACACACACAGTTCGGGGGACTTCTGTTGCCATCACAGATTAGCTTATCCTCATTATGCGAGTGAGCTGATGCAGACACGGGCTGGGCGTGTTGAGCCTGAGGCTGTCTAGAAAGGCTGCTTTAAAGGATTAGTCTTGATAACTTTTCAGAGTCTTGTGGTGCACTCAATGGGGATCTAATGTGGCGTTTCCTTGGAATACCAAGCGGGCCCCACCGAGCCTCCTGAAAGCCAAACCCCATTTTAGTGCTGACGAACAACTCCAGTCTCCTTTGGGGATGGTACCACAGGACACAATTTGCATTTTGTTCTCCTCTAGAACAAGGGCTTTATTATTCTTCTGGGGCCGAGAGCATCTCTCGTTGTTCGCAAAGAAGCAAAGCCAACAGGCAGTTGGAGTGCAACATAAATTCAGGCCGTGAAGGTGGGAGAATGAAAAATGGAGGGAGGGATAATAGGAATTTATTTACTCCACTTATTCAGAACCCATCTTTCACCCCAATGGGAACCCGAAGCAGCTTACGTCATTCTCTTCTCCTCCGTATCATCCTCACAACCACCTGTGAGGTAGGTTAGGTGGAGAGTCTGTGACTGGCCCAAGGTCACCCAGTGAGCTTCCATGGCAGGAGTGGGGATTCGAACCTGGATTTCCCAGATCCTAGTCTGATACTTTAAATACTGCAGCATGCTGGCAGGGTGACAAAGTTTCCAATAAATGCACTTGTATGTGTTTAAGGAGGGGGGGGAGAAGAGGGGTAAAGGAGTCTTTAAAATACTACAGAAGGTCTTTTTTTGAACGTTCACTTTCCTCGGTTCAGCAGCACTCCCTTCTCTAAGAGAACAATCCTAGTCAGTTCTAGAGATAACAGAGAAGAAGAGAGTAGAAGAGACTGGATTTATACCCCACCCATCACTCAGAGTGGCTTACAAATTCATTTCCCTTCCCCACCCCACAACAGACACCCTGTGAGGTAGGTGGGGCTGGGAGAGTTCTTTCGAGAAATGCTCCTGAGAGAACAGCTCTGAAAGAACTTGTAACTAACCCAAGGTCACTCCAGCAGCTGAATGTGGAGGAGTGGGGAATCAAACCCGGTTCTCACAGATTAGAGTCTGCACTCTTAGCTGCTACACCAAACTGGCGGTTTGTTGTTGCAGCAAATACATTTGCGGTGGAACTGGCAGACATGTTCAGCGGTGGAACTGGCCGTGTTCCAGGACAGCCATCAGATGTGAGCTGATCGCTCGGTCTGTTTGGCTCATGCTGAGCAGCAGCGAATACCTGCCAACATGGTTTAATCGGGTTTCCTCCAAATTGCACGTCGGCAAAGACGCTGCTGATTCAAACTGATCACCCACCATTAGTATCACTAAGGACTTCTTAGGCAAACACTGAAGGGTGGGATTCTATTGAAACACAGCATTTGCTGATGCTTGATTTATATGGTTTGCGAGTGATCTATTTAAACAATTGCCTGCTGAGCAGAGCAGCTACACGGCAAGGAGGGTTCATTTTGGTTTTGCCATCAAGTCTTAGCTGACTTACAGCAACCCAGTGGGGTTTTCAAGGCAAGAGACATTCAGAGGTGCTTTGCCGTCCCCTGCCTCTGTGTCGAGACCTTGGACTTCCTTGGTGGTCTCCCATCCAAATATTCACCAGGGCCAATCCTGCTTACTTTCTGAGATGTGATGAGATCGGGCTAGCCTGGGCTATTCAGGTTAGGACATCATGGAGTTCGTGGGCATCAACTGGGCTGAGTGGGAACACACACGAGTGAAAAGCCCATTACGCTGCACTACACACTGTTGGGAAGGAATACAGCAAAACAGTAGCCAGGACCTCCACTTGCAACAATCCAATAGTAGGTGATGTGGAAGGCCTTGGCTAGAAACCCTAGAGAGATGCTGCCAATCACAGTAGGCAATACTGACCTTTATGAACTAATGGCCTAACTCAGGACCTTTCTCACAACACAAGAACTCGTGGGTGCTCAATGAAATTAATGAGCAGTAGGCTTAGAACAGATAAAAGGAAGGAACTTTTCACCCAAAGAGTAATTCACACGTGGTATTCACTGCCGCAGGAAATGGTGGTGGCTATAAGCATAGACAGCTTCAAGAGGGAACTGGATCAACATATGGAGCAGAGGCTATTAGCCACAAGGTACAAAGGAAACACTCTGTCTGGGGCAGTGATGCTCTGTATTCTTGGTGCTTGTGGGGTGACAGTGGGAGGTCTTCAGGAGTTCTGGCCTTGCTGGTGGACCTCCTGATGGCAACTGGGTTTTGGCCACTGTGTGACACAGAGTGTTGGACTGGATTTGTCTTTGGCCTGATCCAGCATGGCTTCTCTTATGTTCTACTGTCTGAGGCAGTGATGCTCTGTATTCTTGATGCTTGGGGGGGGGGCACAGTGAGAGGGCTCCTGGAGTTCTGGCCCCACTGGCGGACCTCCTGATGGCCCCTGTGTTTTGGCCACTGTGTGACACAGAGTATTGGTCTGGATGGGCCACTGGCCTGATCCAACATGTCTCCTGTTATGATGGCAGCTTCCTTTGTGTTCATCCAATTCTGTTCTTTCCCATAATGTTCTTCTGTGTTGCTTGCATTTTGCTAGTGAAAGGGTTGGATTAGTTCAGCCTGGTGTTGAGGAATAAGTGACCAAAAAGACCCATACAAGTTTCCCAAACCTTAGAATCATAGACCAGCAGAGACAGCCTGGCACATTATCCTTCCCTAGGAGGCTCTGCTATGACCCTGAGAGCGGCCCTTGCAGTTGCAAGGGACCTGCTGGAGACCATCCCCATGGTCATATCCCACAGGGACAATGGGAAATCCAGTCAAGAGCATCGTATGCTGGATCAAGTGTGTCCAGCTTCGACTCCTTAGGGTTGGAATTTGGGGGCGCTGAGCCATCTGGGGAACTTTCAAGGCAGGCTGCAGGAGGTGCCTCAGTCACTCAGGGAAGAGAGGGGTTCAGTGGACCCAGCCCCATCTCTCCCTTGCCAACACCTCTTCCTTGATGGCAAGGTAGAGATCTGGCCCTTCTTCCTGCCTTTTAAAGGAGCCCCAAGCTCATTCAATGGCCCATGACATGGGTGGGGGTTCTGTGGGGCATGGCTGAAGGGGAGGCTGGGTTCCCAGTGCAGGCCTCATCCCCTCCCCTTGCCCAACACTTCCCCACTGCCTGAAATGGACACCTCCTCCTCAGCCCCCATGGGCCAAAGAAATGCAGGAATACTGCTGGCCTCAATCATGGGGTTGCCAGATGATGTGGATCATCTATGAAGCCCTGTTTCCCTGCTGCGTCATAACAACATACGAGAAGCCATATTGGATCAGGCCAGTGACCCATTCAGTCCAACACTCTGTGTCGCATAGTGGTCAAAACTCAGGAGTCATCTGAAGGTCCACCAGCAGTGCCAGAACTCCAGAAGCCCTCCCACTGTGGCCCCCCCCCAAGCATCAAGAATACAAAGCATCACTGCCCTAGACATAATAACATACAAGAAGCCATGTTGGATCAGACCAATGAAAAATCCAGTCCAACACTCTGTGTCACACAGTGGCCAAAACCCAGGTGCCATCAGGAGATCCACCAGCAGGGCCAGAATTCCAGAAGACCTCCTACTGTCACCCCCCCAAGCACCAAGAATACAGAGCATCATGTGGTGGGTGTGGCCAGTTTAGGGAAATACCAGGCATGCTTTCCTGGGCCACAGCTCATACAGCTCCTTCTCCACTGCTTCTGGGCAGGGCCTAGGCCTCAAAGATGCTGGGGTTGCCTTGGTTGCAACAACTTGATACTAGCTGTAGAGCTATACTGAAGGCCATACTCAGAGGCCTCTGGGAACTGTGCAGTGCAGCTGAAGCAGCTGAGCATCATCTCCCATGATGCCTAGCTGCTCTAAGACAGACCATGAAAGCAGATCAGCTTCCTTGACCCCTGTCGGCATGGATGGAACCTCTCTGCTGCCCCTGGCCCATTGTGCCAAGTGGAAACTGTGGGAAGGATCCATTCAAACAGTGAGGGATGTAGCTGTGCCCTAGGTAGGGTTGCCAGCTCCAAGATGGAGATGTTGGGGGTGGAGCCCGAGGATGGTGGGGACTGGGGAAGGGAGGGACTTCAGTGGGGCACAATGCCATAGCATCCACCTTCCACATTGTCCATTTTCTCCAGGCGAACTGTTGCCTGTCACCTGGAAAGCAATTGTAATCAGTGTTCCCTCTAAGCTGAGTTAGTGTGAGCAAGCTCACAGTTTTTTAGCCTCTGGGTGACACGCTTTTGTCTTAGCTCAGGAAGGATGGCTCCAGAGCAAACTAATTTATGCAGTATCCAAATCACTCCCTTGCCACTTTAATGCCAGGAGCTCACAAAGGAGAATTTTTGCTCACGGGACTCCATAGCTTTGAGGGAGCATTGGTTGTAACCCCAGGAGATCTCCAGCCGCCACCTGGAGGTTGGCAGTCCTAGCCTCAGGTCCATCCAGCCTTCCTGTGATGTGATCAGAGAACCAGTGCAGTCTCCCTCGATGAATTGCAGATCAAACTGAGGGGCAGAGGTCAGGCCTGCCTATTGCTAGCTATAGCTAGTCTGGAGTATTAACACCAGATGACAGATTTGCCCTTAAGTGGGAATAAAGAGCTTGTTAGACCGCAGCTTTGCCCAGGTTCAGATCCCCAAAGTCCAGGAAGAATGTCTGTTCTGGCCAGAAGAACAATGGCAACGCTATTCACAGGCTGTATCGATGCTCTAGTTCTGCATTGATCTACTGTCTCTCTGCAGTCTCCGCACAGCCAGCCTCTGGGGGAAGCAGAGGCATGCAGGAGTGAAAGAGGCTAACAATGGTGTGAAGACGCCAATTACCTGGTAGTATCCAAACTATCAATCCAGTCCATTCTTTCTACTCACTCGTTATTAATTAGTTTCCCTTGAGCCAGTGTACACAATTGGCTAAACTTCTCTGAGATCTTTCATTGTATCTCCATTAAATCGGGCTCCTGTAAGAAGCCTTTGAAAAGGGAGTGCAAAAATTCATGGAGGATGCGGCTATCAGTGGCTACTATTCACAATGGCTACCAGCCACGATGACCATCTATTCCTTTCAGTACCAGAGGCAGTATGCCTTCTTATTATCAGTTGCATGGGTGGGAGAATGCTGTTGCAGCCATGCTACTTGCAGGCTTCCTAGAGGCAGCTAGTTGGCCACAGTCTGGAGAGAACACTGGACTTGACTGGCCTTTGGTCTGATCCAGCAAGTGTACTGATGTAGCTTCCCCAGGAGGCATGGGCTGGGGTCCAGCAGGGCAGGTCACAGGCAAGATTACAGAGAGTAACCAAAGTCCAGTCCAAAAGTCAGGGGCTCCTGAGAGCAGGTTTACCAAACTCCAGTCAAGGGTCAAGGCAAGGAGTTCCAGGCAGCAAGTCCAGTCCAAGATCAGGGGTTCCAGGAAAAAGCCAGTCATCAGGTCCAGTCCAAGGTTGCAGAGGTCCAATAGCAACAAGATTGGTTGCTCAGTAACAAAGTATACTTGTCGCATCCACAAACTGCTGTTTCTCCCAGATGAATTCATAGCCAAGTCTTAATGAGCTAAACTCCCAGCCAATTCCTTGGCAGTCATCCTGAAACTATTCATTCATCTCTTCAATTGACAGCCAACAACAGGCCATGAGTCTTGCACTTCTTCTCCTTTCTTGCAACTCTAAGCATCTCTGATGGTGTTGGCACTGCAGGGGTGTGGGTGAGCTAGGTGGATGAGGAGTGGCTGCTGAACACTTGTTTACTGCTTCAGAGCTATAAGCTGTTGGCTTGGTTTCAGTTGTAGGCTGTGACTCCTGATGGTAACCTGATCTCTTGTTGTTCTCCTTCTGGCTCAGAGCTGTTCAATTACTGGCTCAGGGCTTGCAGGTAACTCTTCATCTGAAAAATCTGAGCCATCACTCAGCACAGACTGACTTACAACAGCATGGCTTTTTCTGTGTTCTTAGTAATTTGAATGACTCTAGCCAGGTGAAGATCCAAAGGAGACCATGCTCCTTGGATTGTGCTTGATATTGAAGTGTTGTTGGACTGGCTCTGTCTCACACATTGCTCCTAGTTTGGTTTCCTTCCACATCCAACAGGGTAAGAGGCCATTGCAGTTGATTTAATTGATAATTATGAGAAAGTGGCCATTAAAAGAGCACAGCTGGAATTTTGAGTCAATGTGTCAAGAACTTTGCAGTGGACATATTTGATAGGCAAACACAGATAATGAACATTTGAATCTGTCTTCTACTGAATCTCACCATTGGTCTGTCAAGGTCAATAAGAACATAAGAGAAGCCAATGTTGGATCAGGCCAATGGCCCATCTAGTCCAACACAGCGGCCAAAAATACCAGGTGCCATCGGGAGGTCCAGCAGTGGGGCCAGGACATTAGAAGCCCTCCCACTGTTGTCCCCGCAGCACTAAGAATACAGAGCATCACTTACATAAGAACATAAGAGAAGCCAATGTTGAATCAGGCCAACGGCACATCCAGTCCAACACTCTGTCACACAGTGGCCAGAATATACCAGGTGCCATCAGGAGGTCCAGCAGTGGGGCCAGGACACCAGAAGCCCTCCCACTGCTGCCCCCTCCAGCACCAAGAATAGAGTGCATCACCTGCCCCAGACTGAGAGTTCCCATCTAAACCCCGTGGCTAATAGCCACTGGTGGACCTCTGCTCCATATGTTTATCTAATTTCCTCTTGAAACTGTCCATGCTTGCAGCTGCCACGACCTCCTGTGGCAGTGAATTCCATATGTTAATCACTCTTTGGGTGAAGAAGTATTTCCTTTTATCTGTTCTAACCCGACTGCTCGGCAATTTCATAGAGTGCCCATGAGTTCTTGTATTGTGAGAAAGGGAGAAAAGTACTTCTTTCTCAACCTGCTCAATCCCATTCATAATCTTATAAACCTCGATCATGTCACCTCTCAGCCATCATTTCTCCAAGCTAAAGAGCCCCAAGCATTTTAACCTTTTTTCATAGGGAAGGTGTTCCAACCCTTTTATCATTCTAGTTGCCCTTCTCTGTACTTTTTCCAATGCTATAATATCCTTTTTGAGATGTGGTGACCAGAACTGTACACAGTATTCCAAATGAGGTCGCACCAATGATTTATACAGGGGCATGATGATACTGGCTGATTTGTTATCAATTCCCTTCCTAATAATCCCCAGCATAGCGTTGGCCTTCTTTATTGCAGCTACACACTGTCTAGACATTTTCAGCGAGTTATCCACTACGACTCCAAGATCTCTCTCTTGGTCCGTCTCTGCCAGTTCAGACCCCATCAACGTGTATTTATATTTAGGATTTTTGGCTCCAATGTGCATCACTTTGCACTTGGCCACATTGAACCCCATTTGCCACGTTGACGCCCACTCACCTATCCTCAACAGATCCCTTTGGAGTGCCTCACACTCCTCCCTGGTTTTCACCACCCTGAACAACTTCGTGTCATCTGCAAATTTAGCCACATCACTGCTTACTCCCAATTCCAAATCGTTAATAAACAAGTTAAAAAGCATCGGACTTGCCCCAGCCTGAGGCTTCCTATCTATACCTTGTGGCTAATAGCCACTGATGGACTTCTGCTCCATATGCTTATCTAATTCCCTCTTGAAGCTGTCCATTCTTGTAGCTGCCGCCACCTCCTGTGGCAGTGAATTCCAATGTAGTCTACTCAGACTGGCAGTGGCTGTCCAGGGTCTCAGGTGGAGGTCTTTCACATCACCCCCTTATCTGTCCTTTTTATTGGAGATGCTGGGGATGCACCCTGGGACCTTCTGCATGCCAAGCAGAACTGTTTTCTGGGATGTGTGGTAGCTGGAGTGGTGGAATTTCATTTCCTTTTGCCTTGTGACTGCTTTTGCATCTGAAATAAGAACCCAAAAGGTTAAACACTTACAAATTGGAAGGCTCAGTCTTAAGATCAATAGATATAGGACATTAGCAATGCTAGCCTTAGGTCTTAGGGCATACATGTCAATGTTCTATATCTATTGATTGGGCCCTCTAATTAGTATGTATTTAACCTTTTGGGTTCTTAAAATTCATATTTCTTGGTTTAAGATTTTTTTGTTCCCCTTCCGCTTTTGCATCTGCACAGGAAGTGAAATTAGGCTTGTGGATGACAAGGTCAGGTAATTAACTGATGCACGGATGAAATGGTGTCTCCTATGGGGCTATGGGAAAATGTACATGCACCAGGGAATCTTAATAACAGAGGCTTAGATGAACACCAAATGATAATTAAAGCGGATCTCCACATATGGTTTATAGTAACTGTCTGTTTCACTGAGGGTTTTTTTTGGCGTGTGTCATCAAGTCCCAGCTGACTTGTTACCCGTGTTCCCTCTAAGCTGAGTCAGTGTGAGCTAGCTCACAGTTTTTTAGCCTCCGGCTCACAGATTCTTATCTTAGCTCAGGGAAGATGGCTCCAGAGCAAACTAATTCATACAGTAGCCAAACCGCTCACTCACAACTTCAAGGCCAGTAGCTCACAAAGTGGAATTTTTGCTCACAAGCCTCCACAGCTTAGAGGGAGTATTGCTTGTGACCCCTCGGAGTTTTCAAGGCAAGAGATGAACAGAGGTGGTTTGCCTTTGCCTTGCCTCTCTGTTGCAACCCTAGACTTCCTTGGTGGTCTCCCATCCAAATACTGACCTGTACTTAGCTTCTGAAAGTGCACTGGTTTGCTTACTCTTTTATTTAAATGCCAGGTTTCTAAGTAGCATGCAGCAACAACAGGTCTGGAGGTGGGGGATAGCTTCGACATTCACAGAACCGTGTGAGAATGTGCATGCATGAATGCTGCCAGTCACGCTGTGCTGGACTGTTCAGAAATGTGGGAAGTCGCCCTCTGAAAGGCTCAAGCTGTTCACAAACAGCCAAACTGCTTAAGAAAGAATAGGCTCCCTGCTTGTGACCAGTGAGCAGAACACGAGCCGAACAGGTGGGTGTTCGAGCATCTTTGGAACTAATTTGGTCTCTGAAATTCTCGTCCTGCAAACGTTGATGCTGAATATCAGATGTCTGTGTCTGACATCCAGTGATAGGCAATTTCAGTCTTTGGGAGACTGTGGCTATGGATTAGGTTTTGTAGGTGATGGTTGCCCAAGTGAGGACAACCAAGAGATAACAGCGCACCTGAAGAATTCATGTTTTGAATTCAGAGCTTAAAAATTCACATTGAAATTCTGAACGTTCACATTCGAAATGTGAATGGCTGCGCTGGCAATGCTGGCAACGTTGGGTATAATTTTCTGTGCCATTTGAAAGCAGTGGCTCTGGATGAGACATACCATGAAGGGTTTCCTGAAGGCTTTCATTTGGTTTGTTCTTGTATAATGTGCCCAGATGATTGTGAGTCATGGAGGAGGATGACACATGCATGCACATGAAATCAGTGGTGTGTGAGAACACAACCCTAAAAATAGCTTGGCCAGGTGCAATGTGGAAATGTCACATCAATCCAGAGCTCTGACACTTCTGGAAAACCACTGTTGTATTATGAAAAAAAAGATCACAAGATATGAATGGGAGAAGGAGGAGTCCGATATCTCTTTCATGGCTACTCAGAAGGAGTTGTCAGAATGGTCACAAAAGGAGAGAAGAACAAGTCACAGAAGTTCAGTTTAGCGTCATCAGGATCAGCAAATTGTATAGACTGATACTATCACCTGGGCTCCTGAAACTCCAAAAACATCTCCCAAGTGTGATCTCTTCGGGTTGGATCCTATAATTGTATTGGACTAAGAGAGACAGCGTGGTATAGTGGTTAAGAGTGGCAGACTGTAATCCGGAGAACTAGGTTTGATTCCCCTCTTCTCCGCAGGAAGCCTACTGAAGAAGAAGAAGAGCAGATGGAGCAGATCTATTCTCTCTTGCTCCAGATTGCAAGACTAGATCTAATGGGTGGAAATTACAAGGGAGTCGTTACCAGCTAAATATCAGGAGAAACTTCCTAACTGTAAGAGTGGTTGAGCAGTGGAACAGACTGCCTCAGGAGGTGGTGGATGCTCCTTCGGTAGACGTTTTCAAGTGGAGGCTGGACAACCATTTTTCGGGTATGTTGTAGGGCTATCTTTTGGCTATGCTCCTGCAGAGTGCAGGGGGTTGGACTAGATGACCTGCAAGGTCCCTTCGAACTCTAACATTCTATGATTCTAAGAAGAAGAAAAGATTGGATTTAAACCTTGCCCTTCACTATCTGAAGGAGTCTCAGAGTGGCTTACAATCCATTTCCCTTCCTCTCCTCACAAAAGACACCCTGTGAAATAGGTGGGGCTGAGAGAGCTCTCTTGAGATCTGCCTTTGAGAGAACAGCTCTGAATGAGCTTATGACTGACCAAAGGTCACACCAGCAGCTGCATATGGAGGAGTGGGGAATCAGACCTGCTTCTCTCAGATTAGAATCTGTGCTGTTAACTACTACACCAAACTGGCCCTCCAGTCAGGTGGAAAAAAGATCTTCAAAAACATCAGCTTTGTGGCATCTGCCAGTAATAACCCAGGTTCCATGATATGATTCAACAACTAATCTGTAATATGAGTGCCAGTGTGGTTAGGAGGTTGGACTAAGATCAGTGAGATCAAGGTTCAACCACAAAGGTCCCTGGGTGGACTTGGGTCAGTCATTCTCTCCATCTAATCTACCTCAGAGGGTTGTTGTGAGGATAAATGAGAGGACTGTGTATCCCACCACAGAGTCCTAAGAGGGAAGGCAGGGTAGATACAAAAGAGAAAGGTAGATGGCCAATGGTTAGAAGATGGTAGAGAGGAGCAACAAGTCAGGGAGCTGTCCATAGTACTGAAGCAGTCTCTCCAAGCAATTGACTCACTAAGCCCCCTTCTAGATGTGTCACCAGTAAATGGGAGCATTTTGCCTCAGTGCTTCAGCATCTCCACTGACTCTCTGATGTCTTCTGTACTGAGCTATCAGTGCCAGTGTGGTTGAGTGGTTAGAAAGTCTGAGTAGGATCTAGGAGATCCAGGTCCAAATTCCACCTCTGCTAACAGAAGCTCGTTGGGTGACCTTGGGCCAATCACATATTCTCAGCCTAACCTACTGCACAGGGTTTTTGTGAGCATAAAATAGAGGAGAAGGCAAGCCACTTTGGGCCCTCACTGGCAATGATCCCACTAAAACTGTGGAGTCCTGTGAGCAAAAATTCTACTTTGTGAGCTCCTGGCATTAAAGTTGTGAGCAAGCAATTTGGTTCCTGCATAAATTAGTTTGCTCTGGAGCCATCTTTCCTGAGCTAAGACAAAAATGTGTGAGTCGGAGGCTAAAAAACTGTGAGCTAGCTCACACTAATTCAACTTAGAGGGAACATTGCTCACTGGGGAGAAAGGCAGGGGATGACATCCTATCCTATATATACATATAAAAGTTAAGCAGTGCTGTTGATGACTCAGCTAGTTTGCCATTGGCCACAGGGGAAGCTGCTTGGTGTCTGATTGGCCTGTCCTGCCAGCTTCTCCATTCTTACACTCCCACTTCTGATGCATAGCACCTTGGGAGTTGTAGTTCTCCGCTGGCCTCACTACAAACATAGCAAAGGGAATTAGAACTACAACTCCCAAGTTGGGAGTCCTGAGAGGCCGTGGGGCATTGGCAGGGAGTCAGTTGAAGTGTTAGTTAAAGTGTTAAATGTATGTCACATCATAATCTCTAGCATCAACTGACACTTTCCTCTCACATTCTCATCAGAAGGGCACATGGAGAGACATTCTTGGGAGTTGCTTCGTATTCATTTTCTTCTTTAAGTATACCAAAGTCCTGGCTTGAGCACATTAAGTGACATGGGACTGTGTCAGGTTCCCCAGATAGTCACTCAAACACCAGGCTTTTTCAGAAGATAGCATTTATTAGGACAAAGCTGGAGGACACGTGTACAAGTCCTGTGTCAGTGATAACTTGGATCAATAGACAGGCTAAGTTATACTCTATTCAAACTACCCACCCCCTACTCCTAAGCCAATGGTTACTTAGCGTGCATGCACAAAAGCAAGTAGGCAGCTTAAGAAAACAAACCCAGACCAGTTAACTTTTCCAGCAGCTAGGAGCCAGCGGCTTGAAACCCAAAGTCGGGCAAATTGATGAGACAGAACGGAGATAGAACAGACCATGGTAAATCACAGTAAGAAAGGAGGACCTGGATAACTCCCACATTCCAGTACCAGTGCCTCCTGCACACCAACAATGGCAGGGTTACTTGATAGACAGGTGATGGGAAGTGCCATCAAGTCTCAGCTGAGTTAAGAACATAAGAACACAAGAGAAGCCAATGTTGGATCAGGCCAATGGCCTATCTAGTCCAACACTCTGTCACACAGTGGCCAAAAATACCAGGTGCCATCAGGAGGTCCAGCAATGGAGCCAGGGCACTAGAAGCCCTCCCTCTGTTGCCCCCCCCAAGCACCAAGAATACAGACCATCCCTTGCCCCAGACTGAGAGTTCCTGTCTATAGCTTGTGACTAATAGCCTCTGCTCCATACGCTTATCTAATTTCCTCTTGAAGCTGTCCATGCTTGTAGCTGCCACCACCTCCTGTGGCAGTGAATTCCACGTGTTAATCACTCTTTGGGTGAAGAAGGACTTCCTTTTATCCGTTCTAACCCGACTGCTCAGCAATTTCATTGAGTGCTTGTGAGCCTGTAGGGTTTTTCAAGGCAGGAGATGTCCAGAGGTGGTTTGCCATCACCTGCCTCTGCATTGTGACCCTGGGAATTTTTGGGGAGGTCTCCCATCCAACTACTAGCCAGGGCCGACCCTGCTTAACCTCTGAGGTCTGATGAGACTGGGGTAGCCTGGGCTATCCAGGTCAGGGAGACAGGATTAGCAAACATCTAATTCAGCAGTATGTTTCAAAGCTTGTTCTTTGAGTGTTTTAGTGTCTTTGGGATCACTGGAAGTAGTCGTTTTGTTTCGATACATTTTCTGCTTGGTCTGACCCGGTATGGATATATATCGAAGACATTCATGCAAAATGCATATTTTCATTTATTTGTTATTCGCTGCTTCGATAGCCTTCCATTCTCACTTAGACTGGAGGCAGTTTATGCAAAGAAACACAACACAATAAGACCTGTATAATACATCCAAGAACCAGGCTACAAAACTGGAGTACAAAATTGGATAAAGATTGGGACAATATAATACGGACAAATGAACAAAGCGGAGGGAAACTCCTGCAGATTTCATAGATTTTGACTCTGTACCCATTATAAAAGTTTTTCCTGAACAATTCCTGTGGTTGGAAGCATAAAACACAGATGAAGGTGTATATATAGAGGACCATAACTGAGCTAAATACCCATGCTGTTTAGAACGCCGTAGTCACTTTGCATAGCATTTTCCCACCTTTGCAGACCTGCAACCCATGTGTAATCACAGGCTGCTACATGGGTGCAATTTTTCCTGCATCTCCCCCCCCCTAGAGTAACAAGATGCAAAGGAGGACAGTTATCCTACATCTTTATTAATCATATAGCAGAAAGAATGTGAGCAAGTTCAGCTTATTTTGTAAAGGCGAGAAAAGCTGCACCAGCTGCAATTCCCTTTTCTATATGCACTATTCAAGGTAAAGGTGGAGCCTGATAGCCTTTTATCTCTATTTCTCTATGCTTCCTTTCTCTTGTTCTCTTCTACACCAGTTTGATGTAGTGATTAAGTGCATGGACTCTAATCTGGGAGAACCAGGTTTGATTCCCCGCTCCTCCACATGCAGCTGCTGGGTGAGCTTGGGTCAGTCACAAATTCTTTCAGAGCTGTTCTCTCAAGACCAGTCCTTGGAAGAGCTCTCTGAGCCCCAGCTACCTCACAGGGTGTCTTTTGTGGGGAGAGGAAGGGAAGGAGATTGTAAGTCGCTCTGAGACTCCGAGTGAAGGACGGGGGTATACATCCTCCTCCTTCTCCTCCTCTAAACCATGATACAGACATTGGAAGGGACACCGGTGGCCTGATGCCTCTTCCAACAAGGAATGATCCTTTTGTCGTCCCAGAGCCAGCCGCTGAAGTCCAATGATTTGTTTTAAATGAATGAATCACGAGAATCAATTATACCTTTCCCCCTTTACTTTTAACCAAAAGGGAATATAGCCAAACAAATCGACAAGGAATCTGGAATACCACCTCTTCGTTCCACCCCATTGAAATCACTTAACCTCAAAATGCTTAACTCTGGCTGGATTGTGCCCTTTGCTTGTTTCATCGGCAGACTGTCAACATTGCTCACGTGGTAGCTGCTCTTCAGGGACCGCAGCCATCGGCTCATTGTAGCTCTCCCTCTTTTGCAGTAATCAGGGTGTAAGGAAGGAACCAGCGAGATAAAAGCAAAATGTAAAACGCGGTGCTCTGAACGCTTGCCAACGCTGGCACTGGCGCCCTTGAATGGATTGACGAATGACACAGAGCCTGTATTCACAGGCGGAAGGTTGAGGGCAGAAAGTACCAGGCTGAATGGAGGCAGCTGTTGTTTCATCTCTGTGGTGGGTTGGCACTGGGTGCATCTCAGCCCCCAGAAATTTGCTCCACTGCTCAGAAAAACGCACACACTCATTCCCATGAATCACAATGGCTCAAGAGCTGCTTGTATAAAAACAGGAAGAGAATCCAGCCTTCTGAGGCAGAGCTCATGATGATCTATAGAACTCTGTTTGTAAGAAAGAAGCAAGGGAGAGTCTCGGGGCTTATCTCTGTGGAGAACAATGTTGAAAAGGGGACCCTTAGGAATGGCAGAGGGGCCCTTCTCCCTATTACTTACCTACCTACTGACCAATCTGTCTGTCCATCATCTGTCTGTCTGTCTGTCCATCTGTCCGTCTGTCCATCTGTCCATCTATCTGTCCGTCTGTCCATCCATCTGTCCGTCCGGCACCTTTAAGACCAACCAAGTTTTGTTCACAGTACAAGTTTTCGTGTGCACATTCAGTTCTTCAGATACATGGAATGTAAGCAATACTGGGGGACCCTGATCAGGTGGAAAGGAGGCATCAAAATGTTTTAAGTCAATAAATCACTTTGGAGGCCCACATGGAATCCCGGGAAGGCTGGGATCAGGGACATGGGAGGTGGGCACTATTTCACCGACCTCGCTGCCTCGCTTCTGGGTACAGTTTGGAAGTGACAAAGGCGAGCTATAGGATTCACCAAAAACTCTATCATTGGCAATGTCACTTATAAAAATAATTCTCCCACTGCCGCTTAGTGGCAGGGGACAGCAGGGGTTGCCAGCAGGAGGCTGGGCAAGCACAGGTATATGGCATGGATCTCCTTCAATCAACACTGATAATTCGCAGTCTTCCTTTCTCTTTTGCCACAGTTTTATCTGTCTGTCTGTCTGTCTGTCTGTCTGTCTGTTTCTTTCTTTCTTTCTTTCTTTCTTTCTTTCTTTCTTTCTTTCTTTCTTTCTTTCTTTCTTTCTTTCTTTCTTTCTTTCTTTCTTTCTGTCTGTCTGTCTGTCTGTCTGTCTGTCTGTCTGTCTGTCTGTCATATTTCTGTGTATCCAACATCACCATCACCACCACCAGCACCATCATCATCTATCTTCTATCTGTCCACTAAAGTATCTATACCCCGTCTTTCCGTGTGCTTCAAGGCAGCTTACAACAGTAGTGAAAAGACAACTGAAACCAGGATAAAATACTGGACACCCCCAGATGTCTCCCTCCCTCCTCTCTATACTGTGTCACTGATCCTAACTAGCTACAAAGGCTAGGGAACTAGAAGCTTTGCCTCTCCTGGCTAGGAGGTTGCCCTGAGCTGATCTACACGTACCACAGAATTGCAGGGTACAGCGCCGGAGGCTGTGGATGGAATTCATGTGTCTGAATGCTTTACGGGCCTTTCTGAGTCGCAGCAGGTTCTAGTGCAAATTTTCTGCATAATGCTAGATTTCTGTATTCAGTTCTGATGTGGGGGAACATGAATACACCCCCACACACCCCCACGGAGAATGCAAGAAGGGTTTCATCAGGGTTCTTTGGCTCAGCTGGAGACGGTGTGCCCCCTAGGCAACACTAGGCAATTGCTGAGGTCACCAGAGGTGAAGGGGCAGCAACCAGCCCTGAGGCCTACCATCTGCCCACTGTCCCACCCACAGTGTTGGGGCCCACTGTGGTGAGTAGCAGCCCCAGGAAGCACCCCAGCTCTACTTGATAGCTGGTGGGAAGCCTGCCCCTTCCCTCCTTCCTGTCAGACTCTTGGAGAAATCAGTTCCCAACAACACTCACTCAGAAGAACGAAAAGTTTATTGAGACATTGATAGGATCCAGCCTGTACATTGGCTGAGTTTGAACTGAAGATGGAGGCACAAAAGCAATAGATATACAAGGTTGAAACAGAGATCCTAAAAGGTTACAAGCCAATCACCCCCAGGTATTCCACCTGCCCAAACTAATGGCTCTGTGTTCCCACCTTGGTGACATCCCCCCCAACACGTAGACAAAAGCAGGTGATGTAAGCTGAGACTCAAGGCCAGTGGATGTTCCCAGGCACGATAAGAAGCAATTTACTTCAAAGCATCTGAAAGCGAAAGCATTTGGAATTCACACTCTCCTCATCCCCCTCCCAACTTCTATGGCAAGCAAGCAATAAAATGCAAGTTTGACACTTCCCTCCCTCCCTCCCTGGTGGGGGCAAGAGCAGTCCTGGCTCTTTTCCTCCCACCCTTGCCTGTTCACCTTGCTGTGATCAGGGGTACCAAGGAAGGCGGCAGTGCCTTGCCACCTCTGTGCATGGCTGCCATGCAGGGCAAAGGTAGGCATCATCTTCCTGCCCTCCTTGGTGGGCTGGGAGGCAAGGAGGACGGAGTGGCAACTTGGGTACCTTAGTCTAGGGCACTCAAAAGCCCTGGGCCAGCCCCCAAAGCTCAGTTCTCTCTCTCTTTTTGAGCTTTGGGTCAATGGTTTTGGCTGGCAAGATTTAGAGATTTCAGGAATCTGTCGACAGCTAGCAGTGTCTGTCCCCACCATGCACCCCTCATATGTCTTCTCAGTGTGCCCTTGTTTAAATTATTTATTTGTTTGTTTATTAGTTCAATTTATACGCCGCCCTCCCCGCCAGAGCAGGCGCTGGGCGGCTTACATAAAAGATCCAACTCATAAATAGCAATTAAAAACCAATCATAAACCAATCATAAAGCAATCCAATTATCGTAAGTATCATAGAGTGCTAGAACAGCGGCCTGATAAAGTGCTGGAGCGGTAGGTCTGCTACTAATGCTATTACTTAAGGTGGCAATAACAGTCGTGATGGTATGTTTGGGCCAACCTGTCTTGATCAGCTATTTATGCAGCAGGCACAGGCTGTCGGTGGCCAAACCAAGGTGCAGGGTTCACTTTTCAAGTGTTAGGTGCGGCTCCTTGATCGAAGACCTGGCGGAAGAGCTCCGTCTTGCAGGCCCTGCGGAACTGTAGAAGGTCCCGCAGGGCCCTGATCTCTTTGGGGAGCTTGTTCCACCAGTACGGAGCCGCCACCGAAAATGCCCTGGCCCTGTTACAGCCAGCCTGGCGTCTTTGGGGCCTGGGAGGGCCAGCGAATTTTGGGGCCCTGAACATCGTGCTCTCTGGGGAACATGTGGGGAAAGGCGGTCCTTTAGGTATGCCAGTTGTTACCAAGGAAATGGAGCCTACAGAAGCTACACTGAATGTACTATTGTGTGGAGGCCAGGCAGGAATACACTGCACCCTCCTAAACAGTGGAAAAGAGCAAGAGACCAGTAGCACCTGAAAGACCAACAAAATTTGTGGCAGGTATCTAAAGAAATGGGCAGTGACTCACGAAAGCTCATCCCCTGCCACAAATTCTGTTAGTCTTTCAGGTGCTGCAGGACCCTTGCCCTTTTCTACTGCTCCAGACGGCCCATCTCGATCTCCCTCCTAAACAGAGTCATGTCTTTCTAATCCCATTGACTTGAATAGGCTTAGAAGGGGGTCACTCCACCTCGGATCGCGCTGTAGATAATGCAGCGCTCTGGGCATCCGACGTCTTCATCTGTCAGTTCTTGTGAAGTATATCAATGGCGGCAGCTGCTGCTCCTGGCGTGAACTGAAATTTCAATCAACCGGCATCGCAAACCACAGGGGTCCCCTCCTGATCTCCCGTTCCTTTCCTCGCGGTCTTTCACATCGAGCCTAAACCTGGCTAGGAGAGGGAAAGGGAGACATAATAGAGCTGCTTGCTTTGTTATATTATCTCGAATTCTATATTTAAACACAGGCTGACAGGCATCTCTGCCCCCATCTTTAGAAATGCTATAATTACCAATGCAATGGAGGGAAAAGACAAGACACGTGAACAAGTCTGCGTGCTACCACAGTTCGGAGCTGCAGAGATTTTGAGCTAGACGTCTCATGCCTTGAGGCTGAGATTTTGCTATCCTGAGCTCTGTATTCTCACCACTTCCTCTGAGCACAGGAAGATGCCCTGTAGAGAGCTGGACCACAGGTCCATCCAGACTGGTCTTTTCTATCTCTCAAGCTGAGTCCTGACTTGTAAAGTTCTGTTCTTACTGCATTGTTTTTGGTTGTAGAATCATAGAATACAATCATAGAATCATAGAGTTGGAAGGGGCCTCCAGGGTCATCTAGTCCAACCTCCTGCACAATGCAGGACCCCCACGCCCCCAGTGGCCGCTGTTCCACACCCAGAAGATGACAAAAAACCTCCAGGATCTCCAGCCAAACTGCTCTGGAGAAAAAATTGCTTCCTGACCCCAAAGTGGTGATCAGCATTTCTCTGGGCACGTAAGAAAGGGCCACAAGAACTAAGCACTGAGGCAACCCTTCCTGCCCTCCCTCTCGCGATCTGCCTAAGTTCACAGAATCCACATTGCTGTCAGGTGGCCATCTAGCCTCTGTTTAAAAACCTCCGAAGAAGGAGAGCCCACCACCTCCCGAGGAAGCCTGTTCCATTGAGGAACCGCTCTAACTTTCAGGAAGTTCTTCCTAATGTTTAGCCAAAAACTCTTCTGATTTGATTTCAACCCATTGGTTCTGGTCTAACCTTCTGGGCCAACAGAAAATAACTCTGCACTATTCTCTAGACGACAGCCCTTCAAATACTTGAAGATGGTTATCAGGTCACCTCTCAGTCATCTCCTCTCCAGGCTAAGCATATCCACCTCCTTCAACTTTTCCCCACAGGACTTGGTCTCCAGACCCCTCACCAATCTGCCCTTGAGTTTCAGCAAGGAAGGTGGACTGGAAGGGAAGTTAAGTAAATAAATGAAAGCACAGACAGGCATTGGCTTAATTCACTTGATGTAATGTCAGAGTTCAGTGACTGGAACTCCTAAGAAATACCTGCAGGAGTCTCTGCTAGGGGTTGGGGCTATGGAAGAGCAGGGCTCTCTCTTTTCCCACACCTTTTCCCTGACTGAAAATGTCCCCCTGTGGTGGTGGAAAGTGCCATCGAGTCACAGCTGACATATTCTGACCCCAGGGGTTATTCAAGGCAAGAGACATTCAGAGGTGGTTTGCCACATCCCTGGTATTCCTTGGTGGTCTCCCATCCAAATACTAACCAGGGCTGACCCTGCTTAGCTTCTGAGATCTCCAGGTAGGGAAAAAAGTGTTGACCCACAAGGGAAAGGCACAGTATAATTATCTAGGAAGGGGCTGTGGCTCACTGGTAGAGCATCTATTTGGCGTGTAGAAGGTCCCAGGTTCAATCCCTGACAGCTCCAGTTAAAAGGGCCAGGTAGTAGGTGATGTGAAAGACCTCTGCTTGAGGCCTTGGAGAGCTGCTGCCAGTCTGATCTTGATGGGCCACGGGTCTGACTCAGTAGAAGACCGCTTCATGTGTTCATGAGAGCCAGTTTGGTGTAGCGGTTAAGTGCGTGGACTCTAATCTGGGGGAACGGGATTTGATTCCCCAATCCTCCGCTCACAGCTGCTGGATGACCTTGGGCAAGCCATAGTTCTGTCAGAGCTGTTCTTGAAAAACAGCGGTTTCTGTCAGAGCTCTCTCAGCCCCACCTACCTCACAGGGTGTCTGTTGTGGGGAGGGGAAGGGAAAGGAGTTTGTAAGCCGCTCTGAGACTCCTAGTGAAGGGTGGGAGATAAATCCAATATCTTCTTCTTCTTCTAGTACACTGATACACTCTGCTTGTCTTTGTCCACTAGTGGGCCAACAAAGCAGCTGGGGGAATATTTTTGAGAAGTGAAAATAAGGGTGGGAGTTACCCCTTTATCTAATCCTGATCCATATGGCCCCCAGCTCAGCAGCAGCATTTATTGCATTTTTTGGTATTTTTAGGTGTGTTTGCCTGGAAGACATGGTGACCTCTGGTGACTCCTATGGAGGCCCTGGAGGATGTTCAGAGAAGTGGCTTGATGGCATGCCTCTGCCTCCTGGCCCTGGTATTCTTTGGAAGTCTCCCATCCAAATACCTGCCAGGGTCAGCCCTGCTTAGCTTCCAAGTTCTGATGAGATCAGGTTTGCCTGGGCTATCCAAGTCAGGGCAACAGCAGCATTTTAGAGTTCCAGTCTCACTATGCTAGCCATACATATTGCTGGACCCTGAGTAGGACTGAAGAAGGGGAGAGGATGAAGAAATGGTGGAGATGAAGCAGAGAGCAGGAGCAAGGCTCTCAAGGGGGTGAAGCAGGGTTACTTATTCTGGGTTGGGAAATTCCTGGAGATTTTAGGGGTGGGGTCTAGTCCAGCCCATAGCAATGGTGGGTCTACTGGGGGCTCTGCCCCTTCCTTAAAGGGCCAGCCCCCTGCTTCTTCCCAAAAGCATTTAAAAAGGGATCCTTTAAATGCTTTTGAGAAGAAGCAGGGGGTGGCACACGTCCCCTCCCTCCCTCCTGCAAGATTTAAAGGGCCCTCCAGCTGATCAGTGTGCCATGTGCTTCCTGCTGATCAGCTGAAGGGCCCTTTAAGTCATGCAGGAGGGGAGGGAGAGGGGCGTGCTCCACCCCCCTTCATTATAGCCAATAATGGCAGCCCCACCAGAAAAACATTTGCCCTGCAAGCCACAAAATCCTGGCTATTGACCTGGGTCTAGGAATGGCAAAGCTGCCATTTTCTCCAGGGGAACCAACCTCTGTTGCCTGGAGCTCAGTTGTAATGCCAGGAGATCTTCAGGCTCCACTTGGAGCTTGGCACAGCTGGGTTGAAGAGAGGGACGAAACAGAGGCTTGAGGGGGTGGGGGGATGAGCTGAAGCTACGAGAGTGGGCAAGGGAGCGAACTCCCACCCCTGCAGCACCAGCCCACCCTTACAACCTTATTTCCATATAACGCATGTGTGAGTGACTGAGAGAGGGTATCTTACCAGCTTCTGGTGCTGGTTAGAAGATGCCGCTGGGCAAGCGGAGAGCCTGTGTCGAAGGAGACCTGTCTGCTTACATTTCCATCCTGTCCATCCTGGAGGCGAACATTTGCCTAATGAGGATGATATCTTGCTACAGCAGGGAGACAGCCATGATGGTTATCTGAAGTCTAATATAACATTGGCATCAGTGACCCATTCTCATTTGTCAGGTAGATGTTTGGGAGTGGTCGGGCACCTCTCGGAAGGATGAGTGGAGCAAACAGCTACCAGGGATCCTGGCTCTCCTCCACAAGCAGCCGTCTTAAAAAAAACACTTCCCATTAAAGCAATCTCTGCAGAATCTCAAGCTATTTAGAGCCTGAGTGACTTCAGGGCAGTCCTGAGCAAAGTTATGGCCTTCTAAGCCCATAGAAACAGCAATTCCCTTTCTATAGAGATATACAGGCATGTGAGGCTGAGTTTATCGGTACTCGTAGACAAAAACGATACGTTTCCCAGCTAGATTTATGTGGTTAGCTCTCTTATAGCTAGAACAGTTTCTGGAGCAACACCCAGTTTTTAACTGGAGCCAGGGAATTGCTGAAATTCTCCAGAGGCATTTTTTTTTTTTTTTGGTCAGAGGCTAGTTTCTCAAAATATTTATTTGATTTCTATACCACCCTCCCCCCAATGAGGCTCAGGGCAGTTTACAACAGCTTGTAAATAAAATTATATATATACACACAGAGATTAAAATGTAAAAACATTAAACCAGCAATAAACACAGCTAATCAGATGGCGTTAGACATTATGCATTCTTCCTTAGGGGAGGAGAAGACAGGGGAGGCCAGGCTTGATGGTAGACCATTGCTGTCCTCAACCACAGGCCTGGTGGAACATCTCTGTCTTGCAGTCCATGCAGAACTGCTTTAGGTCCCACAGGGTATGGATGCCATCAAGCAGAGAGTTCAACCAGGCTGGCACCAGGACCGAAAAAGCCCTGGCTCTTATTGAGGACAGTCAGATATCCTTCAGATATGTAAGATATCTAGAGGAGCTGGTGCCTATGAGCATGTACAGATTGCTGTTTGATTACCGAGTCAGTGTTACCATCTCACTGGACATCTGAGATGATTACAGCTTTGAGACCCGGGCGGGCTGTGGCTTCTAACCAAGGCTAAGGATTAAATAAGTTGATAAGGGCAAAGGATGTGGTCATTTGTAAATCTCGATTTATATCAGAAAATTCTTGTGGGATAACATTGTCTGGTTCCAGTCACAGCTGCATAGCTCCAAGAATCCTCAGAAACAGGATATTCTTGCTGCCAATTAGCGTAGACATTCTGGAAATCCGCAATGGGCTCTGGAGCTGACCTTGGTGCTGAACATTGATTAAGGGTAGGCATAAATCAATGTCAAAGTCCTATCAAACCATAATTGAAAGGCTGACATAAATGTTGGATGGAGCTGTAAATTATGCTGGTTAACTGTTCAGCTTTATTATCTGAAGTGTCCAATACTCTCCACAACCCCAGTGGAATCATTCAGTGATGATTGCAAGGAGAGGGGGGAGAGAGAGAGGCAGAGAGAGAAACTCTCTCAAGATCTGATCTACACAAGTGATTGGCTCACTCTAGACTATAGCAGGGGATAGTCATATCAGTGAAAGCATCCTTGAATTACAAATAGCCCTAACCATAAACTAGCACATCATAGCAATCCTTCTCTCCCTAGAATGCTGTACTTACCTGAATGCAAGACAAGTCCCCCTCCACCCCCCAACATGTGTGGTCATGAAAAAGATGGGGACACCATAAATTCTCTCACAAGATACAATTATGTACAATAATAACAAACAATCTTATGAATAACCTTTTTAGGAAGATCATCTTACATTCATGGTCCTCTTCAGAGAGCCAGTTTGGTGTAGTGGTTAGGAGCGTGGACTCTAATCTGGGAGAGCCAGGTTTGATTCCCCACTTCTCCACATGCAGCTGCTGGCATGCCCTTGGGTCAGTCACAGTTCTCTCAGAGCTGTTCTGAAAAGAGCAGTTTTGAAAGAGCTCTGTCAGCCCCACCTGCCTCACACGGTGTCTGTTGTAGGGAGGGGAAGGGAAAGGAGATTGTAAGCCACTCTGAAACCCCTTTGGGTAGTTTGGACAGAAATCCTCCTCCTCCTCCCTCCTCCTCCTCCTTCCTTCTCAGAGTAAATACAGTAGTTTACTTCTCCAAGGAGCTTTTTGCTGGAAGCATTCAACTATCCCTCCCTCCTGTACTCTGAAGTCACACAGGTCAGGAATCTCATACTTCAGGCTGCCACCTCATTCTGTCTATGTAGATCAACTCTAAGTAACATCAAATGAGTGATAATAACTTAGAGAGGAACAGATGGCAAACAGGGTGAGAGAGCTATCCAAACTGTTTTTATTTTGAATGAGGTTTCTATTGATTTTTATCATCACAATAACTCTTTGGGGCTCCTACTCTTATGGCAAAGCAATTGGATTTAAAACTGGATCATGTTTTTGCTGACTCTGCTGCATAAAGAATTTTTTAAAATGTTGAGTTTCTAACGAAATTGATAATGCCCCCCGTGTGCATTGGGACTGACTGAAATAAGCCCTCCATTGCAAAGGACATGCAAATGAGGCACGTAACAGTTTGCACATTTTATAGGGAGGGAACTGCTGTAAAATTTCGATTTAATTTTTAAACCCAGACTGGAGGTGTCCAGTGCTTTTAATATTTATGACCAGATTTTCCAGAGAAATTGTTAATGAAAGAACACACTGAAGGAATGTACCGAATGATGAGCTTGAGTGTCCTGTGCCGCTGTAGCGACAGTAATTCAGATCGAGTGCAGTAATAAGTGTGAACCGTTTGGTGTGTTTCACTTAGCATTAGTGCCTGCGTGGCCAATAATTCGTAATTCTCATGTAAAAGCAATTGCTACGTAATTTGTGATCAGAGATAGTCGTTACATATTTAAGATGAGCGCTCTGATCCACATCCACGTGCACATGCATGCGTGCTCCCTAGCAGAACGACTCTGGCCAAATGAGTAAAGTAAAGGTAAAGGTTCCCTTGCTTGAAAGCCAGTCGAATCCGACTCTAGGGTTGCGGTGCTCATCTCCGTTTCAAAGCCGGAAAGCCAGCGCCATCCGAAGACGTTTCCGTGGTGATGTGGCCGGCATGACTAAACACCAAGGTGCACAGAACGCTGTTACCTTCCCACCGAAGTGGTACCTATTTATCTACTTGCAATTTCTTGCTTTCGAACTGCTAGGTTGGCAGGAGCTGGAACTAGAGACAGGAGCTCACCCCGTCATGCGGCACTCTCGGGTCTTGAACTGCTGAACTACTGACCTTCCACAGCCTGCAGTTCAGCGTCTTAACCACTTGAGCCACCGCAGCTCACTATTCAAATGAGACTCACTATCAAATAGGATCCTCCTCGTTTTAAATGCAAATGTGCAGTCCCAGGCAAACCATTTGGGATACTGGAGAGATGCTGCAGGGGAGGGGGGTGTTCATCCCTCCCATGCCTCTTCTGTTATTTAGAAAGCCTCTCTGGTGCTGCAATTGGCTCTTGACAAAAAGGATGGTGCCTGAAACCAAAATATTTCCTGCTAGAGCCATATGCAGATTGTGAGAAAGAGCCGCCCTTCTCCAGTCATCCAATCAGACACTTGGAGCTGCAAAAAACTGAGGAAGACTCATGTGAAGTCTGGAAAGACCTCATAAGAACAAAAGAAGAGCCCTGCTGGATCTGTCCAGTGGTCCTCGTAGTCCAGCATTCTGTCTCACACAGTGGCCAACCAGTTCTATTGGAGGTCTAACAACAAGGCCCTCCCCTGATGTTGCCTCCTGGTGCTGGAATTCAGAAGCTGACTACCTCTGAATGTGGAGGCTCCCCTCTGTCACCATGGCTAGCAGCTGCTGACAGATTTATTCTCTCTCCATCGATGTGCCTAATCCCCTTTCAAAGCCATCAATGCCTGTGACCATCACTATGTCCTCTGGCAATAGCTCAAGAAGGATAGCTGTGGTAGTAGAACTCAGGACTGAGCTGACATTTGAACTCAGGATTATACCTCTCGCTTTGACTACCAAATGCTTGGTGCTCCCTCTAAGCTGTGGAGTCTTGTGAGCAAAAGTTCTACTTTGGGAGCTACTGGCATTAAAGTTGTAAGTGAGCAATCTGGCTGCTGCACAAATTAGTTTGCTCTGAAGTTGTCTTTCCTGAGTTAAGACAAAAAAAACATAAACGTGTGAGCCAGAGGCTAAAAAATTGTGAGCCATCTTAAACTAACTCAGCTTAGAGGGAACACTAGCGTTTAGGAGTGAAGACTCCAATCCAGGAGAACTGGGTTTGATCCCCCACTCTTCCACATGCAGCTTCTGGTGTGATCTTGGGTCAGTCATAAGTTCTTTCAGAACTGTTCTCTCAAGGGCAGTTCTCGGGAGAGCTCTCCCAGCCCCACCTACCTCACAGAGTGTCTGTTGTGGGGAAGGGAAAGGAAAGGAAATTGTAAGCCACTCTGAGACTACTTGGGGTAGTGAAGGGCGGGGTATAAATCCAATCTCTTCTTCTGTTCCCTCCTCTCTGACTTGCATGCATTTCTCCCTTGGAGAGACAAAGATCTTTCAGCCACCAAGTGTTTGGGGGACTCAAAAACGTTTTCACAGGGTTCTGTGAACATACAACAGTTGGATCAGCTGCTTTCATTTCCTGCATCCATTATTTGCCGCTTCCTTTGGCAGAACAGCCATTGGGCCTGGAGGATGTTCCTCAGTCATAAACTTCCTGACAAGGGTACTGATAATCCATAGTGGTGACTGAGAAACGGCAATGAAGCTGTAAGGGCAGGAGTGGAAGAAGAAGGGAAGGAAGACGGATGGGGCGGGATGGCTGCTGAATGGCTTTTCATGGGCGACATGTTCCAGTCCTTGGTACAGCAAGGACTGTTTTCAGGACAGGCTGGCTGAGGAGGCTTCACATGTTTCGTGGAACACAGCAGTGGACATCGTCCAGTCTGTTCTTCGCATGCGAACAACTCATTAGCCTCTGATAATTGCAAGGAACAAGATGTCATTAGCACAGTGGCAAAAGCGGTCAAGAGAGAACTGAAGAACACGAGCCCAGAAGGCCTGTGGGGGGGGAAGGAGGGTGAGGGTCTGCGGTTCCAACAACGAAGGGAAGAAGACCATCCTGGCCCACGCTAGGCTGAGAAATACCCATCATGCTGTTTGCAATGGAAGCTGAGGTTGTCTGTAAGAGGCAGGCATGGCTCAACAGAAAATAAGAATATAACAGAGGAACAGAAGAGAACAGAAGAGAAGCCAATGTTGGATCAGGCCAATGGCCCATCCCGTCCAACACTCTTGTGTCACACTGTGGCCAAAAGTTCTAGATGCCATCAGGAGGTCCAGCAGTGGGGCCAGGACACTGGAAGCCCTCCCACTGTTGACCCCGCCCCCAAGCACCAAGAATACAGTGCATCACTTGCCCCAGACTGAGAGTTCCTATTTACCTTGTGGCTAATAGCCACTGATGGACCTCTGCTCCATATGTTTATCCAATTCTCTCTTGAAGCCATCCATGCTTGTAGCTGCCACCACCTCCTGTGGCAGGGAATTCCATGTGTTAATCACTCTTTGGGTTAAGAAGGACTTCCTTTTATCCGTTCTAACCTGACTGCTCAGCAATTTCATCAAGTGCCCACAAGTTCTTGTGTTGTTGGAAAGGGAGAAAAGTACTTCTTTCTCATCCTGCTCAATCCCATTCATAATCTTATAAACCTCGATCATGTTACCCCTCAGGTGTCGTTTCTCCAAGCTAAAGAACCCCAAGTGCTTTAACCTTTCTTCATAGCTACAAGTCTCAAAACTGGCCACCAGTTTCAGGATGGGGACGGGAGCTGTGGTGCTGAAAATGAAGAGAACTGGAGCCTCCTGACCCACATTAGGTACAGAGCCCCACTGAATACTTCTTCTTTGCCATGGAACCTGAGGTTGTCTGTTTGTGGCAGACGTAATTCATCAGAAGATAATGCTATGACTCTTGAACTGGGTGAAGGTGGGATACGTCGTGCTAAAGACAAATGGAAATGGAACATCCTGACACAGATTGATTCCAGAACAGCCCTCTACTTTTTGCAGTAGAAGCAAAGTTTTACTCTTGAGAAGCCAGGAAAGTACAGGCAGCACAGTCAGGAAGGGAGGAAAAGATCTATTACAACCGGGGAGGGGGGGTTTAACAGCGTCCCTGACCTATCTGAGCCTGTGTGGTGCAGTGGTTAGAGCATCTGACTAGGATCTAAGAGACTCAGGTTCGAATCCCCATGGAAGATTGCTTGGCGGCCTCTGGGCCAGGCACAGCCTTTCAGCCTAACCTACCTCATTGGGTTGTGAGCATAAGATGGAGTAGAGGAGAAGGATGCAAGCCCCTTTGGGCCCCCACTGGGGAGAAAGGCAGGGGATGACATTTGCTGTAAATCAAATTGTGGCTATGGCTCCCCAACAAAAGACACCCCGTTTTGCTGCTGCCTTCTCCATTGTTGCTGCAACTCTTTGGACAGGAGACAGAACTACGTATTCAGGATCCAAACTACCGTTAACTATGGTGAGTGGAGTGAGTGGACACAGTTTGGGGTGGTGGTTAGGAGTGCAGACTCTAATCTGGGAGAACTGGGTTTGAGTCCCCACTCTTCCACATGCAGCTGCTGGTGTGACCCTGGGTCAGTCACGAGTCCTTTCAGAGTTGTTCTCTCAAGAGCAGTTCTCGGAAGAGCTCTCTCAGGTCCACCTGACTCACAGGGCGTCTGTTGTGGGGAGGGGAAGGGGAAGGAGATTGTAAGCCGCTCTGAGACTCCTTTGGGTAGTGAAGGGCGGGGTATAAATCCAATCTCCTCCTCCTCCTCCTCTAGTAAACACATAAGGATTGAACGGCAGAGGAGGGCAGCCACATATGCCAGCCTGAGCTCTTTGGATGAAGGGCAGAATAAAAATGGATAGACAGGAGGTGGTACTTCAGATACCCGAGAGCCAAGACTTTTGAGAGAGCCGGTGGAACCAGCATTTTGGATTTTACCCTGAAAGTAGCCAGTAAAGACAGGTTCAGGTGGGGTAGCTGTGTTGGTCTGAAGCAACAGAGCACAGTTTGAGTCCCAGTGGCACCTTTAAGACCCACAAAGTTTAATTCTGGGTATGAGCTTTCATGTGCGTGCACACTTCTCCAGATACTGTAACCCCAGCAAGATATAATGAGTGACTCCCAGTTAACATCCCTTTAGGCAAGCTGACATTTCTGAATGGGCTTCAAAGGAAGCCCCACATGCAGCACATGGCAGCTGCATCAATTGGATGCCCCCAGTGCATGGGTGTGCCTAGCCTACCTCGCAGGGTTGTTGTGAGGATAAAATGGAGAAGATGAGAGAGATGTAAGCTGCTTTGGGTCCCCATTGGGGAGAAAGATGGGGTACAAATGAAATGATAGATAGATAGATAGATAGATAGATAGATAGATAGATAGATAGATAGATAGGCTGGTTGATGGTTGATGGATGGTTGATGGATGGTTGATGGATGGTTGATGGATGATGGTAAATGGATGACAGACAGACAGACAGAGAGATGATAGATGATAGATAGATAGATAGATAGATAGATAGATAGATAGATAGATAGGCTGATATATGGTTAATGGTTGATAGATGGTTGATAGATGATAAATGGATGACAGACAGACAGACAGACAGACAGATAGATAGACAGATAGATAGATGGTTGATAGATGATAGATTGGTAGATAGATGATAGATGGATGACAGACAGACAGGCGGACAGAACTGTTGTGGAAGAAAAAGAAGTCTGTGACTGGTCAAAGTTGATTGAAGGAGATTCATGCCACATATCTGTGCTTGCCCAGCCTCCTACTACCAACCTCTGCTGCCCACTGCCACTAAGGGGTGGTGGGAGAATTTTTTAGGAAGTGACATTGTCAATGATAGAGTTTTTGGTGAATCCTAGAGCTCGCCTTTGCCACTTCCAGAACATACCCGGAAGTGGTGTCGTCAGTGCTGTTGTTCCCGTGTCTCTGATTCCAGCCTTCCCACCAGTTGCCAGGCTTGGCCCCTGCAACCCTACCCGTATTCCATCCGGGCCTCCAAAGTGATTTATTGATTTAAAAACATTTTTATGCCTCCTTCCCACCTGATCAAGGCCCCCAGGTGGTGTTTATATTCAGTGCATCTGAAGAAGTGGGGGTGCACACAGAAGCTTATACCTTGAATAAAACCATGTTGGTCTTAAAGGTGCCTCTGGACTCCAACTTTGTTCCCCTTACCATGTAAGCGGAAATGCAACCTCATCCACCCCAAAAAAAGGAGTTGAACATTTTTCTTTTACAGGTGACCTGCCACAGGCTCCCCTTGGGACAGCCACCCTCCTCCTCCCTGGCCACGTAGCGAGCCAGCCGCTGTTTCGTAAACAGGGTAGACTCCCTTTTCCCTTGCCAAGCTTCATCTCAGACCTGGATTGATTGACTGAACGGGGCAACGTCTTCCCTGACCATTAGAACAGGTATCGTTTACAAAGCGGCTGGAGAGATCAATGGCATGGAGAAAAGAAAAAAGCCAACAAATAACTCCCGCAACAGGGTTATCCTCTCGCACTAACAAGGCAGGGAATAATGAGATAAGAATAAGGCTCGATAGCAGTCAGCGCCTCTGAAATCGACCGAAAGAGAGTTCCCTATTCTTCACTTGCCATTATATTATTTTTTTGTTTCTGCCGAGGTCTTTAGCCTCCCCTAGAGTAGGCTATCATTCCCCATCAAACTGGTCTCGGGGAAAGCTAAACAAATTTGGAAACATTGCCGATGGTTGCAAAATTTGTGCTTTGGCTTCGCTGTCCTTCTGTAACCCCCTAACCTCCTGGGTTCCCACTTATTGAAATGTCTGGAATCGATTTGCCTTCCTAACTGGGACTTCTAGTTTCTGCATCTTCAGATCTTACTTCCCTCTACTTTTGTCACTGAGCTGGCAACGGCTTCAGTCTGTCTGTCTATCTTTCAGTCTATCTTTCAGTCTATCATCTGTCTGTCCATCCATCCACCCCACTATCTGTCTGTCTGTCTCCCTTTCCATCCTTCCCTCCCTCCATCTATTTACCCCCTGTCCCTTTCTCTGTCCATCCCTCTATCCATCCATCCATCTGTCTGGCCTACCCAAAGAAATTTATTTCCCATTTTTTGCCCAATCTTGTCAGATCTCAGACGCTAAGCAAGGGCAACTCCGGTAATTACTTGGACAGGAGACCTCCTTCAAATACCAGAGGCAGGAGGCGGAGGCAGGCTTTATTCAGCCACCTCTCTGAATATTCTCCAGGCCCCCAGTAGATGTCACTCACCAGAGGTCACCATGACTTCCAGGTGCACCCACAGTCAGTCCCCAGAGGCCACCATGACTTCCAGGTCACACGCACTCAGTCACCAGAGGTGGTCATGACTTCCAGAGGTGGTCATGACTCATGCACAGAAAAATATCAAAAAAAAAAAAAAAACACAAGAAAAGGGAAAAAAAAGAAATTTATTTCCCGTTTTAAAAACCAAACAAACCAAACTTTACACAACCCCAGCCCCGTCAGCACGCAATGAAGTGTCAGCCAGGCATTTCAGCCAAGTAGACCGCCCTGCACCCACAGATGTCACCACGTCCAGCCAGACCAGAGAAAAGTAGGACCAGCCTCCCTTTCAGCTGCACTTATCCCAAACATACGGACAGTTAGCTCAAGCAAAGGCCTACTGAGAGGGACCCGTTTAGCCACTCTCCTAAAGATTTCAAGAGACATGAATGCCAGAGGGCAGAATTTTACCACCCACCTTTCAAAGCAAACAGCCAATTGCTAAGCAAACAGATGATTATATCAGACTGTCGATATGCCTGGCAAATGGTGGGAAGTCCCATGGTGGGGATGTGGGACAGGCCTGCAATCTTGTCTGCACCACCACATCACTTCTGGGGGAAACCTGTAAGGGACATAGGTTAGCTCTAGGAATTGCAAGAAAGTAGAGCTACCCTGGCCTTTCTGGATAGCTCAGGCTAGCCTAATATTGTCAGATCTTCGAAGCTAAGCAGGGATGGGAGTATTTGGATGGGAGACCTCCGAGGAACAACAGTGTCCTGACATGGAGGCAGGCAATGGCCGACCACCTCTGAATGTCTTCCGTCTTGAAAACCCCATGGGGTAACCACACGTCAGCTGTGACCAGATGGCACTTTCCTCTACCACCAGAGCTAACCTAGGTCACTTTGGGGTTTTCCTGGGGAGGCAGGTAGAGATGCAGATGCCCCTAGTGCTATGTTACACTTTTCTTCTGCTACCACTTAGAATCATAGAATCATAGAATGTTAGAGTTAGAAGGGACCTTACAGGTCATCTAGTCCAACCCCCTGCACTCTGCAGGAGCATAGCTGAAAGATAGCCCGACATACCTACAACATATCCAAAAGATGGTCGTCCAGCATCCGCTTGAAAACATCCAGCGAAGGAGCATCCACCACCTCCTGAGGCAGGCTGTTCCACTGCTCAACCACTCTTACAGTTAGGAAGTTTCTCCTGATATCTAGCCGGTAACGACTCCCTTGTAATTTCCACCCATTAGATCTAGTCTTGCAATCCGGAGCAAGAGAGACTAGATCTGCTCCATCTTTTACATGACAGCCCTTCAAATACTTGAAGCCTGCAATCATGTCCCCTCTAAGCCTTCTCTTTCCCAGGTTAAACAGACCCAACTCTTTCAGCCTTTCCTCATAAAACTTGGATTCAAACCCTCTCAACCATCCTGGTTGCCCTCTTCTGGACACGCTCAAGCTTGTCAACATCCTTCCTAAAGTGTGGTGCCCAAAACTGGACACAGTACTCCAGGTGAGGCCTGACCATAGCAGAATAGAGCGGAACTACCACCTCCCATGATCTGGACACAATGCCTCTGTTAATGCATCCTAAGATTGCATTCACTTTCTTCACAGCCACATCGCACTGCAGGCTCATGTTGAGCTTGTAATCAACCAGAACACTTAGATACCTTTCACATGTGCTGCCGAAGGACACTTGAAGGACAGTTGCCAGCCTCCAGGTGGGGCCTGGAGATCTCCAGAATTACAAGCGACATCCAGACTATACAAATCAGTATGCCTGGAGAATATGGCTGGTTGTATCCCATCAAGGTCCTTCCCCTCCCCAAACTCTGCCCTTCCCAGGCTCCACCCCTGAATCTTCAAGGAATCCCCAGCCTGGAGTTAACAAGCCTAGACTGAAGCCAACTAGGGATGCCGGCCAGAAGGTGGCCTCCTGCCACAGTGGGAGGCCAGACAGCCCCACCGTAGCTCTGCCCAGCTCATTTGGAAAGGAACTATTTGCTTTTTAAGGGCAGGAAGGTGACAAGGTATTGCCTGATCTCATCAGATCTCAGAAGATAAGTAGGGTCAGAACATGGAAGGGAGACCATAAGCCTTGGGGTTATAAGCTGGGGTTGCCATAAACCTTGGGTGGGAAACCACCAAGGAAGACTCTGCAGAGGAAGGCAATGGTCAACCACCTCTGCTTCTCACTTGCCTTGAAAGCTCCTTGCTGGGGTCACCATAAGCCTTGGGTGGGAGACCATCAAGGAAGACTGCAGAGGCAGGCAATGGCCAACCACCTCGGCTTCTCACTTGCCTTCAAAGCCCGTTGCTGGGGTTGCCATAAGCCTTGGGTGGGAGACCACCAAGGAAGACTCTGCAGAGGCAAGCAATGGCAAACCACCTTTGCTTCTCACTTGCCTGGAAAGCCCCTTGCTGGGGTCTTCATAAGCCTTAGGTTGGGAGACCACCAAGGAAGTCTCTGTAGAAGAAGACAATGGCTAACCACCTCTGCTTCTCACTTGCCTTGAAAGCCCCTTGCTGGGGTTGCCATAAGCCTTGGGTGGGAGACCACCAAGGAAGACTCTGCAGAGGCAAGCAATGGCAAACCACCTTTGCTTCTCACTTGCCTGGAAAGCCCCTTGCTGGGGTCTTCATAAGCCTTAGGTTGGGAGACCACCAAGGAAGTCTCTGTAGAAGAAGACAATGGCTAACCACCTCTGCTTCTCACTTGCCTTGAAAGCCCCTTGCTGGGGGTTGCCATAAGCCTTGGGTGGGAGACCACCAAGGAAGACTCTGCAGAGGCAAGCAATGGCAAACCACCTTTGCTTCTCACTTGCCTGGAAAGCCCCTTGCTGGGGTCTTCATAAGCCTTAGGTTGGGAGACCACCAAGGAAGTCTCTGTAGAAGAAGACAATGGCTAACCACCTCTGCTTCTCACTTGCCTTGAAAGCCCCTTGCTGGGGTTGCCATAAACCTTGGGTGGGAGACCACCAAGGAAGACTGCAGAGGCAGGCAATGGCAAACCACCTTTGCTTCTCACTTACTTTAAAAGCCCCTTGCTGGGGTCCCCATAAGCCTTGGATGGGAGACCACCAAGGAAAACTCTGCAGAGGCAGGCAATGGCAAACCACCCTTGCTTCTCAATTGTCTTGAAAGCCCCTTGTTGGGGTCGCCATAAGTTGGCTGTGATTTGACCACACTTGACATACACATTTGCTTTAATAAATGGGGGAGGGAGGGTCCAGGGGGAGGGTCCAGCAGTGTGCCTTGCCCACAGCCCCCAAATCTTAGCTCTCCATGTCAAGAGAAGCTTCAGAGGCATTTGTCTCTTCCACGTGAGAATTAGAAGCTCAAGAGGCATGTTTCAGGCATTGTCAACAACACTAAGCATTTTTTGAAAATGTGTTCCAAGGGAAATGGCAATCCATTCTCTGCTAATAAGTCATGCACTCCCCGGCCTCCCTGCTTAGTTATGGGCCTTAAAATACAAAAAGGGGTGGGGTGGGAAAGCGAAGCAAAAGGAGAAAGGTGCTCATTAGCGGGGACAAGGTGTATTGTGAGCAACCTGCAGGGAGCTGAAAGAGCTGGCGAAATTGCCTCTCTGCAGAGCACCGGGCGTATTGGTTCAGCCCACGGAGAACGACTGTTGCTGTTCTTTCCAGCCAGGTTCCCGGTGGCACCTTGGAAGGGCATCTTGGTTCACCAGAGCTGCAACAATATGGCACGTTCTCTGCTTAGTCCTTCTCTTCTGTGGCGGAGAGATGGAAGGAACGGAGCAGGACACTGGCCATGATTTCCCAGCTCCAAGGCTGGCAAATTCAATATGACGACGTGTTCCCAATGTCAAGATGATGCACACAGATGCTTTAGTATTTATAAGACTATAAGGAGACCCCTTCTGGGTCACATCAGTAGTTCATCTAGTCCAGCATCCTGTTTCACTCAGTGGCCAACTATTACTCTGGAGAGCTAACAGCCAGTGTTCCCTCTAAGCTGAGTCAGTGTGAGCTAGCTCACAGTTCTTTAGCCTCCGGCTCACACATTTTTGTCTTAGCTCAGGAAGGAGGGCTCCAGAGCAAACTAATTTATGCAGTAGCCAAATTGCTCGCTCACAACTTTAATGACAGGAGCTCACAAAGTAGAATTTTTGCTCACAAGACTCCACAGCTTAGAGGGAACATTGCCTACAGCATGACATAGAAGCTGAGGACTTCCAGTAATGTTCACACACAAAGTTGCCTTATACTGAATCTGACCCTTGGGTCCATCGAGGTCTGTATTGTCTACTCAGAGTGGCTGTGGCTCTCCAGGGTCTCAGGTGGAGGTCTTTCATATCACCTACTGCCTGGTCCTTTTCAGCTGGACATGCCAGGGATTGAACCTGGGACCTTCTGCGTGCCCAGCAGGTGCTCTGCCATTGAGCCACAGCCCCTCTCCATGGGGCCTGCCCTCCTGGCACTGTAATTCAGATGTACCATCCGAATACAAAGGTTCCCTTTACTCACCATGGCTAGTAGCCAGTGATGGACCTCTCCTCCATGAATTTGTCTAATTCTTCTTCTATGCTTGTGGTCATCACCACATCCAACGGCAGTGAATCCCACCTTTTGCCCACTGCTGAATCTTTTGCCCATGAACTTCATGGAATGTCCTTGAGCTCTAGCATTTTGTATCCACTCTCTCTGCCCCAAGTATAATCTTATAACACTCTGTCTCCCTCTGTAGTCTTTTTTCCCTAAATGGAAAGGTCCCAGACATTTTCTCATTTCTTACTTGGTTTTTTGCGATATCTGTCTTTTCTCAAACATGTATTTTGGGCCAACTGCTGAAAATGCTAGGAACGTATCCACATAGAGGTCTATTTGGGTTGGACTTCTAGATTCCTATCAGTCAAATGGTAAAACCAACGGGGATTTCTCACCTGGTCGTGCGGCAGGAGGATTATGGGTAGTGCATAGGGAAATCTGTTGGGGTGGGAGAGACGAGCAATGCACGGACTGGCAACAAGAAGTTTAGAGATGGGCTCAAGCCAGGGCTTCATAATGGGCCCGAGTCTCCGATCCCAAGGACTCCTTTATCATACATCTTGACTTCTGGAAGGCTTTGTAGCAGAGCATCTGCTTGGTATGCAGAAGTTTCCAGGTTCAGTCCCTGGACTCTCCAGTTGAAAAGACCAGGTTGTAGATGACAGGAAAGACCTCTGCCCGAGAGCCTGGAGAACCACTGCCGGTCTGAGTAGACAATACTGACCTTGATGGAGCAAGAGTCTGATGCCGTATAAGGCGGCTTCATGTGTATTTTCCCCATGTGAGCTGATAGGCGGCCAAAGGGCTCTTTAACTCTTGCCTCCTTAATGTGAGCAGCAACAGAGGCTCTGAATGAATTCTCCTCTGATGTATCTCGACCACTTTGTCCTATGCATATGGCAGAGATAAACTGGAATGAGTGCAGGAGTGCATGGTGAGAAAAGGGCTTTGCCGGAGCCTCTTGTTACTCAAGCTCAGTGTTCCCTCTAAGCTGAGTTAGTGTGAGCTAGCTCACTGTTTTTTAGCCTCTGGCTCACACGTTTTTGTCCTAGCTCCAGAAGGATGAACCAGAGCAAACTAATTCTGCAGGGCTTGTAAGATGGAGTTCTGCAGGGCCAGGCTTTTGAGTAGGAGCCACTGCACCACCACCAACAACTAGTTTGGGTAACATTGGTGGGTGAGATGGCCTGGTGACAAATGAACAACAGTGCTGCCTGGAACTGATGCCATCGACTAGGGACTACGACCATCAGGATGTCCGGCTGTCATTGTAGATCCTTTCTGGGACAACAAGAGCACTGTATTGTTACATGTTCTATGACTGTTTTATCTTGCTTTTAATTGTTTTAATTATTGGCATATGTGCCCAGTTTGTTAGCCGCCCTGAGCCCGTCCATGGGGAGGGCGGATTATAAATCTCATGAAATAAATAAATAAACAAATAAATAAATAAATAAATAAATAAAATTTATGCAGTAGCCAAATCGCTTGCTCACAACTTTATTGCCAGTAGCTCACAAAGTAGAATTTTTGCTCACAAGCAGGGCTGCTTTTGGGCAGGAATGCACAGGAACAGAGTTCCGGCTGGCTCCCGAGTTGGCCACACCCAGCAGGAACTCATCAGCATAATAGGCCACACCCAACAGCAGAAACTCATTAGGACTGGCTACATGAGGGGTGTGTGGTCTAACATGCAAAGGAGTTCCTGCTACAAAAAAGCCCTGGGTTTTGACAACAAACAAGGTAAACAGAATAAGAAGCAAAAGGTGGATGTGGCTGGATGACCACACTTCCGGCAACATGGGGTGTGTGGCCTACTATGCTAATGAGTCTCTGCTGTTGGGTGTGGCCTATTATGCTAATGAGTTCCTGCTGGGCTTTTTCTACAAAAACCCCCCTGCTCACAAGACTCCATGGCTTAGAGGGAGTGTTGCTCTCGATGTTTCAGATCGCGTTGGTGTGAGCTAGTAGCTAGAGCCTGTCTTGCTGGCCAATCAATACTTGTTTGAATCAAAATTTAGCTCCTGTTGAAACTTAACTGGTGACCATAATTACAGGGTTTTAAAAAAAATTGGCACAGGTTCCTTCCTCAGATCTGTTTATTACGGTATTAAACCGGCATAAAACACAGAATAAAATATACCATAGCCATTGCCCAAAATTGTTAAAAATTTCAGATAAAAATATAATAAACGTATGCATATGAAATTATAAATAATGTTCCAATAATAGGTAGAAATATACTGTGTGAAAAGGTTTTCGACAGAAAGATAAAATAAAATGAAGGGTATTGCCCTTTAAGACTTAAAAATTTATAAAATTGTATAGATTCTATTGGCTTGCGTTGTACTTTATGTTTCCTTACTTTCCGGAATGTTCTGTCGAGTTTTACAGGCTGCTGCACAGAATTTCCTTCCTTTTTGGGCTGCCAAAATTCAGTTGGGGCCTGGAGACCTCCCAAATTTACAACTGATCTCCAGACTTTTAGGGCTGCCAACCTCCAGTTGGGGTCTGGAGACTTCCCAGAATTACAACTGGTCTCCAGACTAAGGAGATCAGCTTCCCCAGAGAAAACAGCTGCTTTGGAGGGTGGACTCCATGCCACTATACCCTGCAGAGGCCCCTCCCTTTCACAAGCCCCACCTTCCCCGGGCTCCGCCCCCAAAATCTCCAGGAGTTGCCCAACCTGGAGTTGGCAACCCTATTTATGAATGCGGCCAGAAGTGCCAAGATGGCTACAGGGACAGCTTTCGGGGAAATAAATATCACCTCTGTGTGGGGGAAGGAAACCAGCGCTCTGGTGGGCGCCAACAACCCCCCTCACAGGGAGACTCAAAAAATGCGTTAAGAGATGCAGCTTTAGTGTTTGTTCCTGAGACTGGGATAGACTCTTTTTTTGACAGGGTGGCTGCTCCGGTTTGCCGACAGTGCGACAGAAACAAAAATCGCCTCGGGAGAAGAAGAGACTCTCGGGTTCCCTGTGCCAGTGGTCACAGGGGCCGGGGAGCTGGCAGAGATGCCAGAAGGGCCTGTCCTTTCCAGAGCGGGCTGGAGGGGTTTTGGAGCCGAGCTGATGCTCCAGGCTTTTCTGCTACCTTGTCTGTTTCTCCTCCTGCTCCTCCACCCACCTCTCAGGTCCAAAGATATAAAAAGCCTTTTCGAGGGGAGGAAAAGGAACTTGCAGGGAAGGCATGGGGTGCGGGAGGGGGGAGCAAATACCGCCTGGCAGAGCGTTGTTAGGTGGAGGCTGGCAGCAGGGAACGCCGACCGGATTCGTAAGCCCGCATGAAATCACTGCACTGAGCACATCGCCGCACACACCAGCCGGGCAGCTGCTAGGCTAGGATGTGTGAGTGTGAGCATGTCTTTGGGGTTCCTGTATCTCCCTCCTCCCTGCCTAAAATAAGAAATGCGTCCAGCCATTGTCCACAATGTAAATAGACTCTGTCTAGACTTCTCCGGAGAGATGTCTGTGCGTGGGGAGTTTTGAAAGGAGAGAAGAAGAAGAAGAAGAAAAAGAAGGGGGAGGGAAAAAAAAAGGTTTTGCGCTGAGGAAACCGGCAAGGGGAACTGAGCATTTGTGTCCCTCTCCGCTGCCTCCGGCATGCTCCGAACGAGAAGCGGCGCTCCGGGTGAGTAGCCGGGCGATCGGTGGGCAAAGTCTGTCAATGTTTGTTCTGCTTGGAAGTGGAGGCACTGCAGCAGGGCCGGGGGATCTTGGGGGGAAACAGGCGAGGAGGAGGAGGAGGAGGCTTCTATTTCAGGAAGGCGAAGCGACTACCATGGAATTCGCCGAGGGATGTGCATGTTGCATTGATGTGCCGACAATCTTTTTTTTTTTTAAGGATGCCGTCTTTTGGTAATGCTGGCTTTGGACAGTCCTTTCTGAAAGAGATCTAGATTTTGGCCGGGAATTACTGAAGCATCTTCGTTTGGGGATGCACCTCCTGGTGGGCGCAGCTTAGAAACCTACTGAGAATTCATATGTTGTCGAAGGCTCCCACTGAGAATTGTCCGTCATTGTATTTGGAACCCCCTCTGGCATCCCTCAAAAAAGATCTTATGCGTCTCCTAAGACAGACTTTTGCCTTGAATTTTGCTCCAGGTGAACTTGTGGGCGGCCACCGGTGCCTCTTGGAACAGGGCTGTTTAACCACAGTGAAATTTGGAACACTGTTAGCTCTTTAGTTGCTGTCGATTTTCCGGGTTGTGCGGCTGTGGTCTTGGCATTGTAGGACCCGACGTTTCGCCAGTAGCTGTGACCGACATCCTCAGAGGTATAACACAGAAAGATGGAGTACTCTCTGTGTCAAGCTCTATTTATCCCATTTCAAAATCCATCCTCCATCTCAGGTGTTCAGGACTATGGTTCTCCCCAACTCCATTTTATCCTTGCACCCCTAACTGGATGTGACCCCACTTGGGTCAGTTTGGTGTAGTGGTTAGGAGCACGGACTCTAAACTGGGAGAACTGGGTTTGATTCCCCGTGCCTCCACAGGCAGCTGGTGGTGTGACTGTGGGTCAGTCACAAGTTCTCTCAAGAGCAGTTCTCAAAAGAAGAAGAAGAGGAGCAGGAGATTGGATTTATACCCCGCTCTTCATTTGGAGTCTCAGAGCAGCTTACAAACACCTTTCCCTTCCCCTCCCCACAACAGACACCCTGTGAGGTAGGTGGGGCTGAGAGGGCTCTGAGAGAACTGCCCTTGAGAGAACAGCTCTAACAGAACTATGGCTTGCTCTCTCAGCCCCACCTACCTCGCAGGGTGTCTGTTGTGGGGAGGGGAAGTGAAGGGAGCTTGTAAGCCGCCCCGAGACTCCTTCAGGTAGTGAAGGGCAGGGTATAGATCCAATCTCCTCCTCCTCCTCCTTCTCTCAGAGCTGATCTCTCAAGGACAGTTCTCGGGTGAGCTCTCTCAGCCCCACCTACCTCGCAGGGTGTCTGTTGTGGGGAGGGGAAGGGAAAGGAAAGGAGACTGTAAGCCGCTCTGAGACTCCTTCGGGTAGTGAAGGGCAGGGTATAAATCCAATCTCTTCTTCTCTTCTTCCTGGTCATGTAGCTCACTGGCAGTGCAAACCAAACAACCCTTCCTGGGAGTCAACGCCACTGACTAGATGTGAAAAGGATACTGAGGAGACATGTCTAGGATGGTTCCCTGTGCTGTACCACCCCATCCCTTGGAAGGACTCTTATGTGCTTATGTTTAAGCATCTGTCCCATTTTTTCCCCCTCCAAACCGTGGGCTCCGAAGATAAAAACATGAAGCCGCATGACACATCCTTCAAAAACACAGAACAGCAGTCATAAAACACATCAGCAGCCGAGAACAAGAGGAGGGGTTTATAATCCAGCATATCCTCCCCAATCCTGGCAAAATTTGAATATGCTTGCTTCCATTCTGTACGGTGAATGGTGGAGGATGCATTCCCCCCAAATAAATGAAAAAAACCCCACATAATTCTTTAAAAAACCACGATGGTGGATCTTGGCCAGGCCTAGAGCAACGGTGACATCTGAGGCCTCCCTGGATAAAGGTTTGCACCATTTCTTTAACAATCACATTGAAGTTGGAGGTGGTGCCAGAGGGAAGGCTGAGGAGCTCACCAGAGGGTCGACAGCTTTGGGTTGGGCAATTTCTGGAGATCTGAGGGGTGGAGCCTGGGGAGGGATCTCAGTGGGATAAAAACATAAGAACATAAGAGAAGCCAGTGTTGGATCAGGCCAACGGCCCATCCAGTCCAACACTCTTGTCACACAGTGGCCAAAAATACCAGGTGCCATCAGGAGGTCCAGCAGTGGGGCCAGGACACTAGAAGCCCTCCCACTGTTGCCCCACCCAAGCACCAAGAATACAGAGCATCACTTGCCCCAGACTGAGAATTTCTATCTGTACCTTATGGCTAATAGACACTGATGGACCTCTGCTCCATATGTTTATTTCATTCCCTCTTGAAGCTGTCCATGCTTGTAGCCGCCACCTCCTCCTGGGGCCGTAATTCCATGTGTTAATCACTCTTTGGGTGAAGGAGGACTTCCTTTTATCCATTCAGCGATTTCATGGAGTGCCCAGGAGTTCTTGTATTGTGAGAAAGGGAGAAAAGTACTTCTTTCTCTACCTGCTCTGTCTCATGCATAATGTTGTAAACCTCGATCATGTCACCCCTCAGGTGTCATTTCTCCAAGCTAAAGAGCCCCAAGCACTTGAACCTTTCTTCAAAAGAATATAATTCGGGTTGGTGGTTGGAGATCTCCTGGGATTACAACTGATGTCCAGGTGACCGAAACCAATTCCCCTGGACTCTATGGCATTATACCCCATTGAAGTCCCTCCCCTCCCCTCCCCTCCCCTCCCCAAACCCCACCCTCCTCAGGCTCCACCCCCCAAAAAAAATCTCGAGGTATTTCCCAACCCCGAGCTGGCAACCCTATAATGCCATAGAGACAGCCCTCCATTGGGAACTGATCTTTGTAACAGGGAGACCAGTTGTATTTCTAGGAAATCCCCAGGCCCCACCTGGAAGCTGGCAACCCCAGCCCCAAGCGGTTTTAAAATTTTGATATTTGGGCCCACGGAAAGGGGCTGATTCTGCTTGAGAATGGGGCATGGGTGAAAGGGAGTTGTGTGTTCCCTCTAAGCCGAGCGAGTGTGAGCTGACTCACAGTTTTTTAGCCTCCAGCTCACACATTTTTGTCTTAGCTCAGGAAGGATGGCTCCAGAACAAACTAATGTATGCAGCGGCCAAATCGCTCACTCACAGCTTTAATGCCCGTAGCTCACAAAGTAGAATTTTTGCTCATGAGACTCCACAGCTTAGAGGGAGCATTGGTTGTGACCCTTCCAGGGCTCGACACAGAGTGAGGAACAGAGGGCAGCTCTGGGGAAAAGAGCAGGAGGCTCAGGTGACCTTCACAGACTGGACCCAAGCTAGGGTTGCCAACATTCGTGTGAGGCCTGGAAATCTCCTGGAATAACAATGGCTCTCCAGTCTACAGAGATCAGTCCCCCCGAAGAAAACGGCTACTTTGGAGGGTGGGCTCTATAGCTTTATACCCTGTCATCACCTTCCACAGGCTCCACCCCCAAATCTCCCGCAATTGCCCAACCCTGAGTTGGCAACCCAGAACCTTGGACTCTGTGGCCTAGGCTGAGTGGCTAGACTCAGCCAGCAGCTGCCAGCTCACCAAACCCAGAGATCTCTGCCCCTCTTCCCTCTGGGGCTAGACCCCAGCCCACCAGGTTCTCTTCTCAGCCAGCAGGGCAGGGCACGCAGTCTGCTGGACTTCTAATCTGCTGAAGTGGTTCCCACACTTACTGGAACAGACACTCCGTTGGCTTAGTGGGGAAATGTGAATGCCGATGACATGTCCCAGGATTGTTGGTCTGGAGGAAGTGAAACAAGGCGGATATATATGTGTATATATTTCTGCCTTTCAACTTTATATAGCTCTTAAGGTGACTCATGAGCAGACTTAAAACTGGATCAAAGGATTAGACTCCTCCATCTCCAGATGCCTTCCAGAATAAAAATGTTCTAAGAATGCTGGAAGGCAAGGAGCGAAGAAGCCAGGCAGTTTCTTCTTGAAGCAACACGGTCCATAGCCTGGGCACAGTGGCTGGTAAAGGCCTCTCCAGTATGCACTCCAATCTGATCTCTGTTTGCACAGGCAGCTGGATCTCAGAAAAGGCAGATTCGTATTGGGGCCAGGAAGCTATTTTCTCCAGGCCAGGTTGGCCAGGGATCCTGGAGGTTTTTATGCCATCTTCTGGGCATGGAGCAGGGGCCACTGGGTGTGTGTGTGTGTGTGTGTGTGTGTGGGGAAGGTATTTGTGAATTTCCTGCATTGTGCAGGGGGTTGGACTAGATGACCCCAGAGATCCCGTCTGCCTCTATGATTCTACGATATGGATGGAGGTGGCCCTTAAGGTCTTACCCTAGGCTAGTCAGCTTGATGGATGGGTGCACTCGGAAATAACCAGCTGGTAAACGATTGAGTAAGGAGCAGAGAGGTTGTTAAGCCGACAAAGCCAGTTTGATGCCAGCTTTGACCAGGCTTGTAGCCAGGATTTTTTTGTTTGCAGGGGCATTTAAATTTTTAAGGGGGGCGTTAAATGATAGTTAATTAAATTAAGCCGAATACCCATCTTTAAAGGGGGAAGGCTCCGAGCATGTTTCCCAAAGTCTCACGGGAACGCTTTTGAAAGACTCACCATGACCTAGGTGGTATACAGCAGGACTGGACTGAGAAACACCCCCCCAAAATAAGGTTTCTGGCATGGCTATTTGTGGGGCAGGGCTTTTAATTAAGGGGGCGGGGCCCCGAATGCCCCACTGTAGCTACAGTCCTGGTTTTGATGGAGAAAGGCTCGCTCAGGACAAGGAACTGTTCCAGAAACAGAGGCCTTTTAGAACCAGGTGAAATCCCATTTATCACTTATTCCACCTGTCGAGCGAGTAGCTGCAGTACCACCCTCTGGCCATTAGCAGTGGTGGCGCTTAAGTGCAGCCCTCTTCCGGAAAGTTCCTGTGAGAGCTCTGAAGGGACTGCGACCTAAGCATCAGAATTCCTTAACCCCCCCTTTTTACACCTCATCTATGCTGGTACTTCTAACAATGTGACATGTGCTTTATACACATTGTTTGTATGATCCTAAAGATTACATGAATGTTCAGCTTGTGCTCTGTTGAATGCATGACGGGAGGAATGCCGTCTTGCTTGGCTGATGTTTTGAGGCTGTTTTCTCCTACTGTGGGCTAGCTGGTGCTCCTGGGAGGTCTTGCTTTAGAAGAGCAATCTATATTTGTGGCCATCTGCGCAGGCTTTGCTTGGTAGCCAGGGGATGGATCCTGCCATGTGGCTGAGGGTCAAAGTAGTACTTGGTCTCTGAGTCTCTCTGAGCTGTTTCTGATTTTCAGGCTAGAGATGCCTGCACAGGGGTTTTGTGGAAGTTTTTCTTAAATTTCTGCTGTAGTTTCTCGAGTGCATTCTCAATGTAATTTTCTTGTTATGCACAATCATAATTGCACACAGAGAGAGTTTAACGTCAGCTGTGTTTTTAAGAAAAGAAATTTAAATAGTTCATGATTGGCCCTTGTGGGTTTATTGACTGCATGCCAAATGTCTGTGTGCCTACTAATACGCCACCAGGATTTCCCCCTTCCTTTGCTTCAGAGAGATACTTTCGGACTGCCAGCCTCCAGGTGGGGCCTGGAGTCTCCCCAGAATTACCACCGATCTCCAGACACCACAGATGATGATAATGATGATGATGATGATTTATTAAACTTTTATCCCGCCCTACCCGGTCGAGGCCGGCTCAGGGCAGCTTACAGCAGATAAAATAACAAAATACATACAGGTAATAAATACAACATTAAAATACTATATTAAAACCAGGTATAATAATAAAATGCTAATCTTATGTGTTGGTACCGCTGGTCTGCTTTAGCTGTCGTACTGCTGGTCTGCTTTAGATGTTGTACCACGGGTCTGCTTTAGCTATTTTACCACTGGTCTGCTTTAGCTATTGTACCGCTGGTCTGCTTTAGCTATCATACCACTGATCTGCTTTAGCTATTGTACTGCTGGTCTGCTTTAGATGTCGTAAGAAGGTACTTCAGATGTCATAAAAGGGGGGAATTGGCTTGGACAGTTATTGGGGTCCAGTGGATCAGGTTTGGGCAGTTATTGGGGTCCAGCAGATCCATTTCCCTGGAGGAAATGACAGCTTCGCAGGGTAGACTCTATGACATCACATCCCTGCTGAGCTCCCTTTCCTAATTTCTCTTTCCTCCCTACGCTCCACCTCCACCTTTCCAGGAATTTCTTAACTCAGAGTTGTCAATGACATGAGCAGAGCCTGTCTGTGTCAAAAGAAAAGCCAAAGGTTTTCCTAAATCATAACTGAAGCTCTTGACGAACAGATAAAAGGAAGTACTTCTTCACCCATAGAGTGATTAACACATGGAATTCACTGTCACAAGAAGTAGAGGCGGCTACAAGTATAGACAGTTTCAAGAGGGAATTAGATAAACATATGGAGCAGAGGTCCATCAGTGACTATTCACCACAAGGTATAGATCGGAACTCTCAGTCAGGGGCAAGGGATGCTCTGTATTCTTGGTGCTTGGGGGGGCAACAGTGGGAGGGCTCATGGAGCTCTGGCCCTGCTCCTGGTCCTCCTGATGGCCTCTGGGGTTTGGCCACTGTGTGACACAGAGTGTTGGACTGGATGGGCCATTGGCCTGATCCAACATAGGCTTCTCTTATGTTCTTAAAACCTTTGCTGTATCTGACAGGACTCTCACCACTAGGAAGTTTAATCTGTCTGTACCTTGTATATATTTGGCCTTGGGGTAAAAGCTGAGGAATTTGTAGCAAGTAGGGTCTCCAGGTCCCCTCCAGCCACCAGTGAGGGAATGGGAGTTGGGTTGCCAGATCCTGCTTGGGAAATTCCTGGAGATTTGGGGAAGGAGCTTGGGGATGACAGGGACCTCAGTAGGGTACAATGCCATAGACTCCCCCCTCCGAAGCATCCATTTTCCTTAGGGGAACTGATCTCTGTAGTCTGGAGAGGAAGTGTAATTCTGGGGGATCCCCAGGCCCCACCTGGAGGCTGGCATCCCTAACAGCAACTGCTTTTGGCTCAGCCAGTTGCAAAAAACCTGAAATCTTTGAAGCCATGTTTGTATATACACCTGCCAATGTAGGCTGCCGCTTCAAATATTTGACAAGGGGCCTGGATTCCACACAAAACAATAAATAAATCTGTTTTTTAGGCAGAGTCATCATTAATTTTGCTACCCTTGTGGATTTCTTTACAGCGCAGTTTCAAGACACATTTTCAAATAGATGTCTAGGGTCAAGACAGTGAAGGGGAATCTAAGGTGATTGGATGAAGGAGAGCCAATCATTGGTTGGGCCGAAATGCTTCTGTTAATGAATGGGGGGGATGCTGGAGAGACAAACTGAACCGAGCTACTGGAAGTCCCTGCTGCTGAAAACAGATTTGGCCTGTGGCTTCATTTGCAGATTATGGTTCGACTGAGTTTTCAAAAATTATTTGCACTCCAAGGATTAAAATGGGATTTGTGATGATAACTTCATGGAGGCTGAAAGTCTGTGCATTATCATACGGATTACGGGACTAAGGAAATAGCGGGCTTCATCCATGTTAATTATTTCTTTAGTTGCCATAATTTTAGATGCAGGTGTCGTGGTTTCCCTGCCAGGTGCTTCTCAAATATAGAGCCCTGCTGGATTGGACCATAGGTCCACCAAGTCCAGCAGGCAGCCAGACTCCTCTGGGGTATCTACAAACCGGCTGTGGAAGCGTCTGGTATTGAGGGGCCTTTGGTCTGATCCGGGAGGCATCTGAACATTCATAGGAAGACACCAGGGCTCTTTTTGTCACAGGAACTCCTTTGCATATTAGGCGACACCCTCCCCCAATGTAGCCAATCCTCCAAGAGCTTACAGAGTTCTTCTTACAGGGGCTACAGTAAGCTCTTGGAGGACTGGCTACATTAGGGGTGTGTCTCCTAATATGTAAAGGAGTTCCTGCTACAAAAAGAGCCCTGGGAAGACCTCTGAATAGACCTAGCTTTTTTTTTTTCTGCCATCAAGTCACAGCTGACTTATGGTGACCCCATAGTGTTCTCAAGGCAAGAGACATTCAGAGGTGGCTCTCCACTGCCTGCCTCTGCATCATGACCCTGGTATTCCTGGGAGGTCTCCCATCCCAATACCAGCCAGGGCCAACCCTGCTTAGCCTCCAAGATCTAACAAGATCAGGCCAGCCTGGGCTACCCAGGGCAGGTCAGGCCTACCTTGGGTCCCTGTTAGTGTTGGAAGGGGCGTGCTTCCACCACCTTGTTAGAACTAAGCAGGTCTGGCCTGTGCCTTGACGAGGCATCACCTTGAGATGGTCATGAGACCTCTGGAAGGCAAGGCAGACCTGCAGTACATGACTATGTCCCCATGTAGTATATTCTCAGGACAAGATGCTGAGAAGGGAGTCGCTTGCTGAAGATCTCCAGTGTGGTGTAGTGGTTAGAGTGTTAGACGAGGAGCTAGGGAGGCCCATGCTTGAATCCCCATTCTGCCACTCTGGAACCTTCGGGCCAGTCATGCTCCCTCAGCCTAACCTGCCGCACAAGGCTGTTGTAAAGATAAAATGGAGAAGCAGAGAAGTCTGTAAACTGCTTCAGATCCCTATGGTTGGAAAAAAGAAGGGATCTGAATGAAGCAAGCAAGCACATAAATAGCTAAATAACCAGAGCCCGTTTGGTGTGGTGGTTAAGAGCGTGGACTCTAATCTGGGAGAACCAGGTTTTATTCTCCGTTCCTTCCCATGCAACTGCTGGTGTGATCTTGGGTCAGTGATAAGTTCTGTCAGAGCTGTTCTCTCAAGGTCAGTTCTCTCAGAGCTCTCTCAGCCCTACCTACTTCACAGGTGTCTGTTGTGGGGTGGGGAAGGGAAAAGATATTGTAAGCCGCTCTAAGACTCATAGAATCATAGAGTTGGAAGTGACCTCCAGGATCATCTAGTCCAACCCTTTGCACAATGCAGGAAATTCACAAATACCTCCCCCTCCACACCTGTAGTGACTGCTGTTCCATGTCCAGAAGCTGACAAAAAACCTGCAGGATTGCTTCCTGACCCCAAAGTGGCAACCAGCACCTCCCTGGGCATTCTCCTTTGGGTCATGAAGGGCAGGGTATAAATCCATTCTCCTCCTCCTCCTCCTCCTTTTCTTCCTCTTCCTCTTCTATAAATACTGAGGCTTGGATTCCATATTACCATAATAGCAGAGGAACTGTTTCCCTACGCTTCCTTCTCATGCCCCTCCGGTGACGTACAGCCAGTAGACCCCTCTGAGCAGGGCCAATTATATTTACTTTTTTCTTCAATGATTATCAGCAGCTGCAAGGAAGAGGACTACATTTTAATTTCACCAACATCACTTCTCCATTACCAGAGCAGCATGAGAAGAAACCACATGGAAACAATTCTCACACCACTTTCACCTCTTGTGTTGACTCACTGGCAGTGGTATCTGGAGTAGAGTTACTCCTTTCCACATTGATTGAAGTCAATGGGTTTAGAACGACACCGCTCCGCCTAGGATCGCCCTGTCATTCTACATGGGGGTACGTTCAATGGGCAGTAGACCCATTGTCAAATCATGCACTGAATACACGTCTCGTTACTCTGAATTGGGCTCTGTTCTGCCTGACGTCCCATTCGGTGGGTTACTCAGCATGCTGATTAATCCAGAAAATAATAGAACTTGATGAGGCCAGCCACCTACATAGTCCCACTTCCTATGTGATAATACAAAGAACTTCTGCAACGAAGCGGTCTTTCAAGGTCTGAGCCTTTGGCTTCCTGGCTTTGATCGCTCTAACCTGAGGGGTGGGGGAGAATGTGTGGGATCCAATCAGTAGACCCTGCAGATTCCTGGCAGCATTGTAGACCACGAGATCAGTATGTACCAATTTGCACGTCTTTCCATTCATATCATAATGTGCGGCATATGCCTCCATGCATGGAAACCAGTCATTGTCTGCAAAATATTATGGTGGCGTTGGTCCATAGATGTGGGAAGGAAGGACAGATGGTGGTCATTGGTGACAGTCTGTCTGTCTTCGCTTGCCTGCGGGCAATATGGTACCTTGACAAATCTACAAAATAAGCACAACAAATATCAAGCGCCTTCCTTTTACCGAGAAAGCATATGGCATTGATGTGGTTTCCAACCACAGATCTCGATATTCCAGATGAAGGCATCGGAGCTGTCCAACAGGATATGCGAACCGGCTTGGATCCCTGACACAATTATAAGTAGCTTATTCCCGCCGATGCTCATTAGGAAACAAAAGGTTGACGCAGAAAGGAATGGCACGGAAGACTCTGGGGGACCCAAGACAAGAATGATGAGTGGCTCAATCGTTCTTTTATGTGGTTGCCCTTTGTCTCCCTTCATAAATGCATTATGAATTGTTTCCTAATGGTCTCCAGTGACCCATAGAAACATCTTTGCATTCTTGCAAAGAAATCTTTAATGGATCTTTGGAAGGAAGATTAACTCTTTCGGGGGATGTGGTAGAGAGAGTTGCCTTCAAGTTAGGTCTCAGATCAGAACAGAGCTGAGGGACTTTGGCGGGGGAAGTTCTTAATGTTCTCCATTTCTCAGCCTTTCACCTTGAGGACAGTGTCGATCCTTGTCCATTTATGGTTGTTGGCGTTTCGATTCAGACTATTTGAGACGTAAATTTCATTGACTGCAATAGGTAAGTCCTTAAGGAAGAGAACTGTAGGATTTCAACACAGAACCTCATGCTTTGAGGCTGTAGTCCAGGGATGTGGATGGCAGGACGACAGCTGCTGGGGACAGCAGGTAGTATGAAGCCAACCGTGGTATAAGTTCTTTGTTGAATGGAAATAGGGTAACTGCTTAAACTACTGGTAAGCCAGAAAGATTTTTGCTGCATTGTGCTTATGAAACAAGTAGGACGTGAAGTTTCTTCATACGGGATGCCAGTGTCTGTGTTGGGGTTGCCAGGACTTCTATGGTAGGAGGCCTCAAGCCGATCACCACTGTTGCCCACCACCGTTCACAGCAGCAGTGGGAGAAAAATAAAAATGCAAACGCTGCCAACCTCTGCACCAGTAAATCAGTTCGGACTACAACCCGGAAGTGACAATGGGTAGCTCTAGGAATTGCCAGAAACTCTGTGGTTTTCCCATAGATTGGGGAATTCATGAAGATTTGAGCCTAGGAGAGGGCAGAGTCTGGGGAAAGGTGGGAGCTCGGCAGGGATGTGATCCCACACAGTCCACTCTCTGAAGCTGCCGTTTTCTCCAGGGGATTTCTGCTGTCTAGAGACCAGTTGTAATTCCAGGAGAACTCCAGACCTCAGCAGGAGGTTCACAGTAGTAGTAGCAGTGAGCTATGCTTGGCCTCTAGAACTATAGGGGGCAGATCGCTGCCCTACAACATCAAACTCCGAGTGGATAACTGATGCATCTGGAGTTCAATGGGTGTGCCTGTAGACCTATAGAATTGCCGGCTCTGAGTCAGGAAATTCCTGGCGATCTGGGGGTGGAGATTGGGTTGGGTGAGATTTGGGGAAGGGAGGGACCTCAGCAGGGTACAGTGCCATAGATTCCACCCTCCAAAGCAGCCATTTTCCCCAGGGGAACCCCTCCCTGTAGTCTGGAGACCAGTTGTCAATCCAGGAGATCTCTAGGCTCCATCAAGAGGATGTCAAGTATTACCAAACATAGGTATAGGTAAAGGTTTCCCTTGCTCGAAAGCTAGTCGAATCCGACTCTAGGGGGCGGTGCTCATCTCTGTTTCCAAGCTGAAGAGCCAGCTCTATCCGAAGACATTTCCATGGTCATGTGGCCAGCATGATGACTAAACACCAAGGCGTACGGAAGGCTGTTACCTTCCCACCGAAGTGGTACCTATTCATCTACTTGCAATTTCTTGCTTTCAAACTGCTAGGTTGGCAGGAGCTGGGGCCAGAGATGGGAGCTCACTCCATCATGCAGTGCTAGGGTCTCGAACTGCCAAACTACGGACCTCCCAGTCTGCAGCGCAGCGTCTTAACCTCTGAGCCATCGTGGCCCCATCAAACATAGGTTCACCAAAATAATAGTGACTGTGAAACTGACAGGGTGCTTCCTGTTCGAATGTCTGACCATCGAATAAACCTCCACTTTGATATACTAATTTGGTGAACCTATGCTTGGTAATACTTGACACCAATATTTATATAACAGTATAGAAAAATTAAGAAAATTAAAATAAAAAAGCACAAAATAGATCTACCATAAGCATACATTTATTATCCACAGGGTCATATATTTTTCATAGAATCATAGAGCTGGAAGGGACCTGCAGGGTCATCTAGTCCAACCCCCTGCACAATGCAGGAAATTCACAAATACCTCCCCCTCCACACTCGCAGTGACCCCTGTTCCACACCCACTGTGACCCTCAGTTTTTGTACTCTCCCACTTAGAGGAGGGTGACCCTGTTCTCATCTGCCTCCTCTCTCAATCCTTCTGCCCGGTCTTCCAACCACCCTGTGAATATCACATCTCTTACATGTGGTTTTGCCCATTCTGACCTGAATAAACCTTTCCAATGTTGACCTCAGGAGGAGCAGGAAAGTTCTGAAAGGAGGGACACAACTTCAGATGCGGCATTTTATGGAGAAGATTAAACCCCTTTGAAAACAGCAGTGCGGGGGGGGAGGGCAAAGGTCCTCGTTCTGTTTTCCTCTGTAGTTAATTAGAAAACGCTGCCTAATTCTAGACCGGTGTCAGCCTCGGCTCAGCGGTGCCTATTTGATAAAAGTCTTTAAAGTTCTTAGCAGCTGTATCGCCACATGCCACTGTAAATAAATAATGTATCCTGCTGAAACAGTAAGCAAAAAGGAAGCGTGAACAGGAGAGAGGATGTGTCAAGTCTTTCCTGTCTGGCCTCGAGGATCATTTTGTTATTCCTGTTTCCCAGGTCAGGATATGGTCTAGAGTTCAATTTACTGCATGTGTATCCTGCCCTTCCTTTGGGAAGCTCCCGTCACTGACAAAGCCAACACCTCCTTATATGTTTCGAACAGAGACACTGGGGTGTAGTCAGCAGAACAGGATGTGAGAGACGCAGGCTGATTTCTTTATAATCTGCCCAGGTGCTAAGAACACAAGGAGGGGCCTTGTTGACTGACACATTGATCAAAGAAGCTTGTTTGGTTTGGTACATGAGAAAGGTCTTTTCAATGGTGGCCCAATGGTTATGGAACAGCTTCCCAAAGTGAGCCAGTTTGGTGTAGTGGTTAGGAGTGCGGACTCTAATCTGGGAGAGCTGGGTTTGATTCCCCACTCCTCCACATGCAGCTGCTGGTGGGACCTCGGGTCAGTCATAACTTCTTTCAGAGCTGTTCTCTCAAGGGCAGTTCTCAAGACAGTTAGGAGCACAGACTCTAATCTGGGAGAACCGGGTTTGATTCCCCACTCCTCCACATGCACCTGATGGTGTAACCTTGGGTCAATCATAAGTTTTTTTGGAGTTGTTCTCTCACGAGCAATTCTCAAAAGAGCTCTCTCAACCCCACCTACCTCACAGGGTGTCTGTTGTGGGGAGGGGAAGTGAAACGAGATTGTAAGCCACTCTGAGACTCCTTTGGGTAGTGAAGGGTGGGGTATAAGAACATAAGAGAAGCCAATGTTGAATGAGGCCAATGGCCCATCTAGTCTAACACTCTGTCACACAGCGGCCAAAATATACCAGGTGCCATCAGGAGGTCCAGAGATTGGGTATGAATCCAATCTCCTCCCCCTCCTCCTCTGTTGTAAGCCATTTGTAAGCCACTATGAGCACTCACTGGAGATTAAAGCAGGGTATAAATTCGATAAATTTGTCCCTTGATCTTGGGAACCAGCTACAGTGACACACATGTGCTGAGAAAAATTGCAGAAAGCAGGTGTTTAGAGGGTTATGTGTGAAGGAGTTAGACCAACGCAATTCTTTATCCCAGATTTTAGAAGTTTAAGTGCACAGACTTATCCAAGCATGTCCACATTTGCCATCTCCCTCTCGTACAAAGGAGTTTCAGGGAAGCACGCATGGCTTTCCCTCCCCATTGTCTGTTGTGAGGAGGGGAAGAGAAAGAAGATGGTAAGCCGCTCTGAGACTCCTTCGGGTAGTGAAGGGCGGGTTATAAATCCAATCCCTTCTTCTTTCTTCTTCTTCAGTTGCCTGAACTTCTCAATGAACTCAAAGGGAGGGATAAGGTTTCCAGCTCTGGGTTGGGAAATAACAAAAAGGAAGGGTCACGGTGGAATGAGTACAAAACAATAGAAAACACCGTGTATAAACATACACTATATGCAAATAATATTTAACAAATATTGTGTGTAATGTATTAAATAAATATAATCATATTATAGGTATTTACATTCATCGATAGACAATCAATAGCGTAATCAAAGTAACAAAGATTATAAGGGAAACAGTCCAAATATTCTCTTATCTAAATAGCTAGTTTGGTGTAGTGGTGAAGTACGCGGACTCTTATCTGGGAGAACCGGGTTTGATTCCCCCCACTCCTCCACTTGCACCTGCTGATGTGACCTTGGGTCAGTCACAAGCTCTGGCACAGCTGTTCCTGAAAAAGAGTAGTTTGTGTTAGAGTTCTCTCAGTCCCACCTACCTCACAGGGTGTCTGTTGTGGGGAGGGGAAGGGGAAGGAGTTTGTAAGCCGCTCTGAGACGCCTTTGGGCAGTGAAGGGCGGGGTATAAATCCAAACTCTTCTTCTTCTTCTCTTCTAGTTTCTGTGCAACGTAATCCAAAAGGTAGTATTTTATCTCAGAGCTTGCTGCTGTAGAAGAGACGATTCAACAGTCCCACCACTGTAGGACAAGTAATCCTCTCTGCCAGACAAGCGATCCGACGACTTCCCGGTTGACAAGCCGTTTCCAGCCTTCTTTCTCAAGAATCGCTCAATATATTGTATACATCATTCACTTGAACCAATCTCCATTCTCTTAGCCACACATAGTCACTTTCCCCTGGAGAAGGCGGGGTTTGGGGCTGGGGGGAGCGACCTCAGCAGGGCACGGTGCCATAGAATCCATCCTGGCTGCCTTAGGGAGGGAGGACACGTTTGTTCTGGATGTCAGTCAAAGTCATGTGCCCAATGAGAAGGGCAGTTAGCCCGGGCAATCTGGTTACCGGATTTGTGGATTCTCGGAGCTTTCATACTTACCTTGCAATGCGCCACCCGGCTAGAGCACTAGCGAATACCACCGAGGAGGCATTTCTAGTTCACCAGGCTCTGAATAATAGAAATTCTGCTTTATAAAGTCTATTTGATGCAGGCACGAATTCTCCATTCTGCGTATCAATAATATATCGGGTTACTTCTGCGATTCCCCTGCAGACTGGGATGGAAGCGGGCGGGAAGATAGAATCCGAGTGGGCCCGCTCACGTGGCAGCCAGGCAGCAGTTAAATAATGAACAACCCTGAGATATATATATATATATATATATATATATATATATATATATATATATATATATATATAAAAAATGTAACCAGGAACAGGACACCGAATGTAACTGCCCATATTTCTGAAGAAGCTGAGTGTTATGATTGAAAAGCACCTATCCTTTCCACCCATTACAGTTAAAAATTAATAGAGCATCAGAGCAGCTGGACTTTTTAAAATCAAAGTTTACTCAGGAAGCCATGAAAATGATAATTTATTTACAACTAAAACCATGTCACACCTTGGAGTATTCTTACGGGTGTGGAGAGGGGGCCTCTGTCCTTGGCTTTGTAAAACGGGGCATAGAGTCTGCGGAGGGTGATGGGGAACATTGCCGTGAGCGACGGCATCCTCAGTCCTGAAAAGTGATAGACAGCAGAATCACAGGGAGGCTGGATCAAACGAGATGGCTGCTGATGTCACGAGAGAGCGATGGCCAATGAGGATGGAAGAGAAGCCGCTGAAGGCAGCTTGTGGAAGTGGGGTGAAGGATAAGCTCTGCCCCTGCATGGCTTGTGATAGGTGATAGATGATTCATTATACAAGCCAGGCTTGTTATACAAGCACTACGACTTTGCAGTGTGCTCCTGTGAAGAAAGCTAATGCAATCTTAGGATGCATTAACAGAAGCATTGTGTCCAGATCACGGGAGGTGGTAGTTCCGCTCTATTCTGCTGTGTCCAGTTTTGGGCACCACACTTTAGGAAGGATGTTGACAAGCTTGAGTGTGTCCAGAAGAGGGCAACCAGGATGGTTGAGAGGGTTTGAATCCAAGTCTTATGAGGAAAGGCTGAAAGAGACATGATTGCAGTCTTCAAGTATTTGAAGGGCTGTCATGTAAAAGATGGAGCAGATTTATTCTCTCTTGCTCCTAATTGCAAGACTAGATCTAATGGGTGGAAATTACAAGGGAGTTGTTACTGGCTAGATATCAGTAGAAACTTCCTAACTAAGAGTGGTTAAGCAGTGGAACAGTCTGCCTCGGGAGGTGGTGGATGCTCCTTCCCTGGACATTTTCAAGTGGAGGCTGGATGACCATCTTATGGGTATGTTGTAGGTATGTCTAACATTCTATGACTCCTCCTTAAGGTCATGGAACACAGTCCTTACACTGTGATATGCACAATCCTCTTGATACGTGTAAATCACCATCTTATGTGAACAAGGCAGTGTGCTTGTTTTCTGCTTTCAGTATGGTGGTGGAAAGTATGGTCAAGATTAAGCCAATATATGTCGGTCCAATAGGTGAGTCAAGGCAAGAGATGTTCAGAAGTGGTTTGCCACTGCCTGCCTCTGCACAGAGACCCTGAAATTCCTTGGTGGTCTCCCATCCAAATGTTAATTACGGCCAACCCTGCTTAGCCTAATGAGATCGGGCTAGCCTGAGCCAATAGGAAATAGCAGAAATTTCTTTAATTTATCATCAGTCGTTCTATGATGCTCACAGTCCAGAATGATGCTTTAGATGCTTGTGAAATTGTTATTCCACTAGCCTTTGTGCAGGGAGCTTAGTCTTTGAAAATCATTTCAGTGTACACGGGTTAACACTCTTTTAGAGAGTCTCAGCTTCTGTTTCGTCGTGCAGTTAAACGCCATTGGGCTCCACAAAACAAATTTGATCCAAATTCACAAATGTGTTTACTGTTCATTGGCTTTGTTGCATGTGAGTTTGACTATGAAGTCTGATCACTTGGGTCCTTTCCGCACTCGGATCTCATCCCTGATTTTATCAGAGTTCAACTTGCAACACAATACCTTGCATTTATCCCTGGTTATAACAGCATCTGTTTATCCCGGGACAAGTGTGGGGTGAAACTGGGATGACCTCAATGTAATGTGGAAACAAAAAATGCCCCGAGATAATTACAGGGGTGAACTCGAGTGTAGTGTAGAATGTAAAAATACCCCAAGGTAATTACAGGGGTGAACTCGCATGTAGCGTAGAATGTAAGTTCGGGGACACGGCTGAACCAGGATTTAAGGTCTAGTGCGGAAAGGACCTCGGTCAGGACATTGGTATGCCACCCCTCCTCCAAAGAACTCAGGGCAGTATACATGGCTCTCCTCTTCATCCGATCCTCATAACGACCCTGCAAGGTAGGTTAGGCTTGACAGCGACTGGCCCAAAGTTCTCCAAGGAGCCCCATGGCTTAGAGGGAATTTGAACCCAGCTCTCCCAGGAACGAATCTGGTATGCCAACCACTATTCCATACCAGCTGATGACTCTTTGTGCTCCCATAAGGGACAGGAGAATGTACAAACAGTGACCAGACAAGGATTTTCCACATTGCTGGGTCAACGTGGAAAGTTTCCAAGTGATACTGGAGAATATGTTCAAGTGGACAGTATCAATGATCAGGGGCCTGGAGACCAAGCCCGAGGAGGAAAGGCTGAGGGACTTGGGAATGTTCAGCCTGGAGAAGAGGAGGTGGAGGGGGGACGGGACGGCTCTCTTGAAGTATCTGAAGGGCTGTCACTTGGAGGAAGGCAGGGAGCTGTTCCTGTTGGCAGCAGAGGAGAGGACTCACAATCATGCATTTAAATAAAAGGTGGGAAGGTACCGACTGGATATTAGGGAAAAAAATTACATTAAGAGTTGTTCACCAGTGGAATCAGCTGCCTAGGGAGGTGTTGAGCTCCCCCTCACTGGCAGTCTTTAAGCAATGGCTGGACAAACACTGGTCAGGGATGCTCTAGGCTCATCCTGCACTAAGCAGGGGGTTGGACTGGATGGCCTGTCTGGTCCCTGCAGGCTCTGTGATTCTGTGACTCTGTAATTGGGTAATATGTACATTGGCTGGTGTATGTATGCCCTCTGTACATGGGGACACTGCAGATTGCCTGGGCAGTGTACAGAACTGACCTAGAGGCTACACATATTAACTGAGCAACGTGCACGACGTTTGCCTTCAGCTCATTTTTCAGCTAGCCTGATCTCATCAGGTCCCAGAAGTTCTGCAGGGTGTTCCCTGGTTAGTACTTGGATGGGAGACCACCAAGGAAGTCCGGGGTTGCGATGCAGAGGCAGCCAATGGCAAACCACCTCTGTCCGTCCCTTGCCTCGAAAAGCCTACGGGGTCACCGTAAGTCAGCAGCACGTTGACCTCATCACCATCTATACTGACTATATAATGGGCAAAATTATACTCCCCTGGGCACGCTGCCAATCGGTTCATGTTCCCCGCGCTTCCATGTGGAAATGTGCAGTTGTTTGTGTTTACGCACACAGGCCAGTCAACTTAATACACAGAATCTGCAAATTCAAGAGCAGGCGCCTATCGAACAAAATCCAACAGAGCTGCCAATGTTGAGCCTTGTAAAGACCTGGCATTATGGATGCCATTGTGTTGTAAGTGGTCTCAATTGCCGCCTTTATCGCAGTGACTGCAGCGCTCGAATGTGTCCCTCCCCATCCGTATAATCTCCTATTATGCAACTGCCTCTCACGGGCTTGCACTTTTATTCTGAGTAACCTGTTGTGGGCTGTTCTTGGAAGCAAAATGCCAGGCAGCAGGAGACCGGAAATTGCTCTTATCCTGCTTCTAGCAATGCCTATCAATTCCTATAAATACAGACCTGGTAATAATTGGGAAGAGCTTGTTCTCTGCAAATCATTTTAAAACTGCCTTCACGGTTTGATCCTGAATACATACAGGACGTTCTCTTAGCCTCATCTAGCTGTTTTTGTGCGGGCGAGTTCCCATGAGGAGAATGTTGACAGGGTGCTTGGAGCGATGCGGCCTCCTGCTGGTACGCAAAATCCTTGTCCTTTTGGGCTTTCAGCATCCAGCCAAGGGGATGTCTGACTGTGTTCAGGAGGTGGCGAATGCCTCTTTCAGATGGGGAAGGGAGTTTGGATGAAGCAACTGTGAGACTGCCCCCAAACAAACCACATGTGCCTAAAGTGCCACTGAGTCACAGCTGAATTACAGTGACCCCATAGGATTTTCAAGGCCATTGCCTGCCTCTGTATATTGACCTGGAATACAGGCAGAGTAAGGCCACAAAGCGAGGCCACAGAGCAAGGCCACAGAGCTAGATCACTGTCAAGAATCCTGTCCAGGAGTCAAGTACTGGTTTTGCAGCAGAGTTCATGGGATTACTGAAGGATGATAGGGAAATGGCTGAGAAGCTGAATGCATTTTTTTCCATCCGTCATCACTGTGGAAGCTGAAAAGTGCTTGCCCACTCCAGAACCGCTGATTTTGGGAGGGGTGTTGAAAGACCTGAGTTAGATTGAGGTGACGAGAGAGGTGGTCCTGCAACTGACAGACAACTTAAAAGCTGATAAATCACCAGGCCCGGATGGCATACATCCCAGAGTTCTGAAAGAACTCAAATGTGAACTCGTGGATCTCCTGACAAAAATATGTAATCTTTCATTAAAATCTGCCACCATTCCTGAGGACTGGAAGGTAGCGAATGTCACTCCCATCTTTAAAAAGGGTTCCAGAAGGGATCTGGAAAATTACAGGCCAGTCAGTCTGACATCAATACTGGGTAAGTTGGTGGAAACCATTATCAAGGAGAGAATTAGTAGGCATATTGATGAACAAAAACTATTGAGGCAGAAGTAAGGCAAGATCTTGCCTCACTAACCTGTTAGTGTTCTTTGAGGGGGTGAACAAACATGTGGACAAAGGGGACCCAGTAGATGTTGTTTACCTTGACTTCCAGAAACCTTTGATAAAATTCCTCATAAAAGGCTCCTAAGTAAGCTCAATAGTCACGGGATAAAAGGACAAGTCCTCTTGTGGATCAAAAACTGGCTAATTAATAGGAAACAGAGAGTGAGTATAAATGGGCAATTTTCACAGTGGAGGGTGGTAAGCAATGAGGTACCACAGGGATCAGTATTTGATCCAATGCTTTTTAACTTGTTCTTTTATGATTTGGAGTTGGGAGTAAGCAGTGAAGTGGCTAAATTTGTGGATGACGCTAAATTGTTCAGGGTGGTGAGAACCAGGGAAGATTGTGAGGCACTCCAAGGGGATCTGTCAAGGATGGGCGAGCAGATGTCACCATGGCAAATGGGGTTCAATGTGGCCAAGTGCAAAGTGATGCACATTGGAGCCAAAAATCCTAAATATAAATACACATTGATGGGGTCCGAACTGGCAGAGACTGACCAAGAAAGAGATCTTGAAGTCATAGTAGATAACTCACTGAAAATGTTGAGACAGTGTGCGACTGCAATAAAAAGGCCAACGCTATGCTTGGGATTATTAGGAAGGGAATTGAAAACAAATCAGCCAATATCATAATGCCCCTGTATAAACTGATGGTAATATCTCATTTGGAATACTGTGTGCAATTCTGGTCACCACACCTCAGAAAGAATATTATAGCATTGGGAAAAGTGCAGAGAAAGGCAACTAGAATGATCAAAGGGTTGGAACACTTTCCCTATGAAGAAAGGTTAAAGCACTTGGGGCTCTTTAGCTTAGAGAAACGACAGCTGAGGGGTGACATGATCAAGGTTTATAAAATTATGCATGGGATAGAGCAGGTTGAGAAAGAAGTACTTTTCTCCCTTTCTCACAATACAAGAACTCATGGGCACTCAATGAATAGATGAAATTGCTGAGCAATTGGGTTAGAACAGATAAAATGAAGTCCTTCTTCACCCAAAGGGTGATTAACACATGAAATTCAAGCATGGACGGCTTCAAGAGGGAATTGGATAAGCATATGGAGCAGAAGTCCATCAGTGGCTATTAGCAACAAGGTACAAATAGGAACTGTCATTCTGGGGCAAGTGTTGCTCTGTGTTCCTGGTGCTTGGGGTGGGGGGCAACAGTGGTGTCTGGCCCCACTGCTGGACCTCCTGATGGCACCTGGTATTTTTGGCCACTGTGTGACAAGAGTGTTGGACTGGATGGGCCACTGGCCTGATCCAACATTGGCTTCTCTTATGTTCTTATGGTCCCAGGTTGGGCATAAAAGAAATCATGATCAATATTCATCACTTATATATTCCATTTAATATTCCATTTTCTTCCCTTTGTGGAAGGGAAGTCTGCATCTACCCAGTCTGATTCTACCCATGTGGCACGTGGGGCAGTCTCCCATGTTGGTACCGACCTGACGCAAGCCAGTTAAGCTTCAGCAAGACTGCTGTACTATGTATGACCCAAACACATTTATTTAGCAGCTCTATTCGATTTAGAAAATGTGTCTGCAGACCCTCCGGAGACCTGCTCCTTTGTCCCAACATTTGCTGTTCGAAAACAGATGCTCCATCTAGTTACTGTGATTAATAGTCTTTGAGAAACCTATTCCCTAGCTTTAAAAAAACAGATGAAAAATCACTGAGTTGGTTCTAGGGTTGCTAACCCGTATTTGCAGCCTGGAGATCTCCCGGAGTTGCAACTTGATGAGCCAATTGTCTAATTCTGTATAAGGCATGATTCAATACACATGAATAAATATCACATGTTTAAATGGCACCCTTCCTCTGAAGAGCCCAGGGCCACACCAATGGTGTTCTCTTCCTCTGTTTTACCTTCCCAACAACCCTGCAAGTTAGGCAGAGTGAGAGAGCGAGAGAGACAGACAGACAGACTGACTGACCCAGGGTCACTCAATGAGCTTCATGGCTCAGTGGAGATATGATCCTGGTTCTTCCTGGTTCTAATTGGGCACTCTAGATCCTTATGTCACACTGGTCCTCACTACAGGAGAGAAGAAGAAGAAGAAGTAGTTTTTATATCTCACTTTTCTCTACCTTAAGAATCTCAAAGTGGTTTATAATCACATTCCCTTCCTCTCCCCAGGACAGGTACCTTGTGAGGCAAGTGGGGCTGAGAGAGTTCTGAGGGAAGGTAACCACCACACCATGCTGTCTCTGTGTAACCTTTCCCAATACAAGTCCTCTTCTGCCCATTCAAGGAGCCTGGCTCTGGTGAAAGTGGCATGCACTCTGCCAGCAGAAGGCACCTCGCATCCAAAGAAGGCACCAACATTAGCAAAACAGAAATCGGTCCCTATCATTTAAGCGGGAAGCTATCCCCATTCTGGAAATGAATGGTGTTAAGTTAGATGTATGTTTTGTAAGGACATTCATTTTTTGTTCACTTGTTTTGGTCTGCCCTGAACTGACCTCCCGCTCTCCGGGGGAGCCTTCGTTCTAGTAAGATGGAGAACAATGCCTCTCTGTATCTACTCTGCCCTGACCTGGATAGCCAAGGCTAGCCCCGACTAATCAGATCTTGGAAGCCAAGCGGGGTCAGCCCTGATTAGTACTTAGAAAGGGTGGGAACTAATTCAGTAAAGGTAGCCTAGAGAAGCACCAATGAAGCTGATGGGCAGTAGGTTCAGGACAGACAAAAGGAAATACTACTTTATACAGAGAGTGATTCAAATGCGGAATTTGCTGCCAGAGGGATGTAGTGATGGCCACAAGAATAAACAGATTAGTGGAGGAAAAGTCGATCAATGTCTGCTAGCCATGGTGACTGAGGGGAACCTCCACATTCAGAGGCACTAAACCTCTGAATCCCAGAGCCAGGAGGTCACACCAGGGGAAGGTCTCCTGGGTTCTCCAGATCCTAGTTTGACACTTTAACCACTGCACCATGCTGGCTCTTCTTAGAATATATTTATGGAGAATATTTATAGCCTGTTTTTCTCTCCAGTGGGACCCAATTAGGATGGGTTCCCTTTAGACTGTTAGCCTGGAGGCAGGCTTTGCCTTTTCTTACTCAATCATTGTATAAGCACCTAGCTTTTGATGCTGATAATAATGCTAATAATAATAATTTCACAAAGACTCAGATAGTTTAAGCCAGCGTTTGACACCTTTCTCAGGAATTATACCCAGTAGCAATGCAAATGGGAGTTTTGTAAGCCTCTTAAGAAATTAGCAATGCCATTCGTTGGGCAATTACTCCTGTCTAAGCCTATTGAGTTCAATGTGTTTACAGTGGAGTAACTCTGTTAAGGATGGCACTGACAGTCCTCTAGGGTTGCCAGCTCTGGCTTGGGAAATTCCTGGGGATTTGGGGAAGGCAGGGTTTACAGAAGGAGCTCAATAGGGGTGAGACACCACAAAGACCATCTTCTGCAGCTTCCGTTTCTTCCAGGGGAACCCATCCCTGAAGTCTGGCATTCATTTGGAATTTTGGGAGAACTCCAGGCTTCACCTGGAGGTTGACAACTGTACACACCTCTCACCCCCCCCCGCACGCACACACCCCCGCCTCCAGTGCCTCTTAAAACCCATTCCTGCTAAGTCAAACAAAAAGATACACAAACCACTGAGGTGCTAAATGCCACTGCAGAACTCTCTCATAATTGATAGCGCCACTGCGAGTGATTAGCCAAGCGTTACATGTTCTCATTCTGCAATGGAAAGGGCACCGATCTCCTCCCCCTAAGTTCGGCTCAAAATCTCTCTCTGAGAGGCCCTTCTTTTATGCACCTCCGTTTCCATCCCCGCCTCTAAAACGGATCCCGAAGAGGAGGATGTTGTTAGCGAGCCATTCTGAAGAGCTGAGATGAGAATATGCACACACACACACACACACACACACCCGTTATTCAAAGCGTCTAAAATGGAGGCTGCAGTTAGAAAGAAATTCCCATGTGGAAGCAACCAGCTAACTCCGCCTCTATGCTGTTAGCTATTTTGTGAACAAGAACAGGCACAGCAAGAACATATCAAGTTACTCTTTGCTGCAGGACACATTTGCCCTGGTGTTTTGTGGTGACTCCCCGACCTCCAGTGACCTTAGTAAATTGTAAGTTCTTAAGGATAGCCAGTGTAGTTTGCATGGGGAGGGGCTGTGGCTCAGTGGAAGAGCCTCTGCTTTGCATGCAGGAAGTCAATCCCCGGCATCTCCAGCTGAAAGGGCCTTGCAGTAGGTGATATGAAAGACCTCTGCCTGAGACCCTGGAGAGCCACTGTCAGTCTGAGTAAATATAAGAACATAAGCAGTAGAAAAGAGCAAGAGACCAGTAGTACCTTAAAGACTAACAATATTTGCGGCAGGGCATGAGCTTTCGCGAGTCACAGCTCACTTCTTCAGATCCAGCTAAAATGTGAGTCTTGATCTATAAGAACATCAGAAGAGCCCTGCTGGATCAGACCAGTGGTCCATCTAGTCCAGCATCCTGTTCTCACACAGTGGCCAACCAGTTCCTCTGGAGGGCCAACAACAAAGCACAGAGGCTGAGGCCTTCTCCTGATGTTGCCTCCTGTCTCTGGGATTTAGAGGTTTAGTGCCTCTGAATATGGAGGTTCCCCTCAGTCAACATTGCTAGGACAAACACAACAACAAACTCATGCCCAGCTAGTCTTCAGAGAGAAAAAAACACCAGTTCCAACGAATACATGTTCAAATCTCCCCTGTCAGGGGCTATACCCTGACCTGGAAGGCCCAGCCTACCCTGATCTTGTTAGCTGTCATAAGCTAAATAGGGATGGGAGACCACCAAGGAGTACCAGGGTTACTACACAGAGGCAGGCAACGGCAGACCACCTCTGTTCATCTCTTGCCTTGGAAACCCTACGGGTTCACCATAAAGGGGGGGAACCCTGCGACTTGACAGCATTTTACAACCCCCTGGGAGGCTATAAGCCACCTTGAACTATGAGCAAAGGTAAGGTAGAAATATTTAAATAAATAAATAAACAAACAAACATTCCTTTTCTGGAAGTGCCACCCTCCTTCCCCCACAGAAACATCAAACGGAAAGCTGAGATACTCTGTTTTGTAATGGATTGTTTAAACTGAGCGTGCCCTAGATGAGGGGTGTCAAATGTAAGGCCTGGGGGCTGGAACTGGCCCATCCAGGGCTCTTACCCAGCCCATAAACAACTGGGATGTCTGGAAATGTAAGGTACTCCCCCTTTTATGGTATTCCTTGGGGGGGAAATCTAGTCTTACATATGATTAAATACATTTATTGAGACTTTTGTGGGTTCCCTAGTAAATCCATTGCTTTTACTGCTAGGAATCAATTGCTTTTGTTGGTATTTTGAGTAAAAAAATTTCAAGAGGGAATTAGATAAACATATGGAGCAGAAGTCCATCAGTGGCTATTAGCCACAGGGTATAGATGGGAACTCTCAGTCTGGGGCAGGTGATGCACTCTATTCTTGGTGCTGGAGGGGGCAGCAGTGGGAGGGGGCTTCTGGTGTCCTGGCCCCACTGCTGGACCTCCTGATAGCACCTGGTATATTTTGGCCACTGTGTGACAGAGTGTTGGACTAGATGGGCCACTGGCCTGATTCAACATTGGCTTCTCTTATGTTCTTATAATATCGTTAACTGGGTTTCCCTGAATCCTTTACAAAGTTTATATCTCCATCTTATGGCACACATGGCCCAGCAGGATGAAGGGACATTTATGTCAGATCCAGCCCTTGTACCAAATGAGTTGATGGAGGAAAACTCTTTACAGTTGTACTTTGAATGTAACTGCTCCCATTTGCTGGCTTCAGAGAGACATAAGAACACAAGAGAAACCACTGTTGGATCAGGCCAATGGCCCATCCAGTCCCACACTCTGTGTCACACAGTGGCCAAAAATACCCGGTGCCATCAGTAGGTCCAGCAGTGGGGCCAGGACACTAGAAGGCCTCCCACTGTTGACCCCCCCAAGCACCAAGAATACAGAGCATCACTTGCCCCAGACCGAGGCTGAGTTCAGACTGGCAATTTGCCCCGGCAGAGCCCCATTTCAGCGACGCTTTAAAACCGCATTAAAGGGGGCGTTTGCACAGGCACATCTGCCTGGCATTCCCTACCTTTAGGCAACCCGGGCTGTTCCGCTTTCTTCCTGCATTTAATAGATATCTCCAGGGCTCTTTTTATAGCAGGAACTGCTCTGCATATTAGGCAACACACCCCTAATGTAGCCAATCCTCCAAGAGCTTACAGTAGCCCCTGTAAGAAGAGCTCTGTAAGCTCTTGGAGGATTGGCCACATTAGGGGTGTGTCGCCTAATATGCAAAGGAGTTCCTGCTACAGAAAGAGTCCTGGATATCTCATAAAAGCGGTAGCAAATCCCTGAAGAGCGCCTGTGTCCCATGTTTGTCTGCTTCCTGGAAGTATGAACGCTCCGCCAATAAGCCGGGAGCAACCTGTGTTGGGCAGAAGGCAGCAGTGATATGATTGGCCGTGCTCCGCTCTGCTGCCCAATGCGGTGCCGGCACTGTGGGGTCCTCCCCCAATCGGCAAAATGCGCTTATGCACATGAGCGCTCATGCGCACATACACTCATACACCCACAGCCGAATTAATGGGGAAACACCGCATACAGCTCGCCTCCGGGCAGCAGTCTGAATGCTCCAGCGTGCCTCCTCCCGGTATGCTCCAGCAGCAGCCCGGGCTGTGTGAATGGAAAACCCTGGAACAGTTTGTTCCAGGGCTTTTTTGCCGCGACTGGCTCTTGGAGCAAATTGCCAGTCTGAACTCAGCCTGAGAGTTCCTATCTATACCTTGTGGCTAACAGCCACTGATGGACCTCTGATCCATGTTTATCCAATTCCTTCTTGAAGCCATCTGTGCTTGTAGCTGCCACCACCTCCTGTGGCAGTGAATTCCATGTGTTAAACACTCTTTCTCTTCCAGAGTTTCCTTCACCCCAGTCATCTAGGACACCCTTGTTTCAGGGCTAGGCCCATGGGAACTTTATTTATTTAGGATATTTCTGTGTCACCTCTTCAGATTGTCGCTCGAGGTGGCTTAAAATTCAAACAATGAGCCCCATATTGACTGGAATCCTAAGGACCAAAATCAAAGAGACCTCACCGCCAAAGTCAATAAATATAAAAAAAGGCTGTGGACAAGACACAATCTTGTATGCAATGAGTATTAAACCTGTTAGATGTTTATTTGCCTTTAAGTTGTACTTACCTGTCTACTGACTTTGAAACTATACTGAACATTGTATTTATCTTCACCTGTTGGATTGTTATTAGTATACTTGCCTTAAAGTTGTATTTACCTGTATGTACTTTGTAGTCCTATGTATGCCATTTACCCTAGTTTACTTACTTGTTGTGCTTACCTGTTGAATCATTACTAGTACTTGTCCTTTTCTTATTCTCTTTGTTACTCATTGCACACACGATTGTGTCTTGTCCTCAGCCTTTTAAAAATATTTATGGGATCGTAAGGAGGCTTTCCTGCGAGTGGGCCTCATTGAATAAAATGAGACTTAGTTCCAACTAGACTTGTTTAGGATTACTCCCATATAGGCTTGCTAACTCTTGGTTGGGAAATTCTTGGAGGTTTGCGGGTAGAACCCAGATATGGCAGGGTCTGAGGAGGGGAGGGACCTCATTGGGGTGTAACGCCATAGAGTCCACCCTCCAAAGCAGCCATTTTCTCCAGGGGAACTGTTCCCTATATCCTGGAGATCAGTTGCCGTTCTGGGAGGTCTCCAGGGCTCACCTGGAGACTGGCAACCCCACTCCCACAGTTTCGCATTTCTCTTGTGCCGATAACCAAACACAGTAAAGGACATCCTGCCACCGAATGGTGAAGGAGAAGGGCAGGTACTCTTGTGACTCTTTCCAGATAATACTATTCATTCCCCCAAAGGGTCAGTTGTGGGAGGGGGGGAAATCAGTCACAGAAGCCTCCCCAGACGTTGTGGGAATGACAAGCTACGGTGCTGTTCTGCAGACGAGGCAGCCGCCCAGCAGTTGCCTTGGCAACATGTGCTTTTATGGAATAGCGGAGGCATCATCTTGATGATCTGAAGACGAGTTGCCGGCTGTCTTGTTTAAGTGGCTGAAGCAGAAGTTCAATCCATTCCCCCAGCCCTTGAGCACAGGGATGCCAGCTCTGGGTTGGGGAATACTTGGAGAGTTTGGGGGAGGAGCCTGGAGAGGGCGGGGTTTGGGGAGGGGAGGGGCCTCAGCAGGGTACATAATGCCACAGAGTCCATCCTTCAAAAAGGCCACTTTCTCCAAGGGAGCTGATCTCTGCACTCTGGAGGTCAGCTCTAATGCCAGGAAGTCTCCAGGCCCCCTCTGGAAGCTGGCAACCCTATTTTTGTGCCCAGTGCCTGCAGACCTCTGTTTGATCTCTGTCAGTCTGAACAAAGAAGAATTTTGTTCTGCTGCTTCAGACCAACGGACAGACAGAGCAAGGGATGTTCTAATGTAGTGGTTAGGAGCGCGGGCTCTAATCTGGGAGGACCAGGTTTGATTCCCCACTCCTCCACATGCAGCTGCTGGTGTGACCTTGGGTCAGTCACAAGTTCTTTCAAAGCTGTTCTCTCTCCAGTAGTTCTCAAAAAAGCTCTCCCAGCCCCACCTACCTCATGGGGTGTCTGTTGTGGGGAGGGGAAGGGAAGGGAGATTGTAAACTGCTCTGAGACTCCTTTGGGTAGTGAAGGATGGGGTATAAATCCAATCTCCTCTTCCTCCTCTTCTTCTACTTCTTCTTCTTCCCCACACAGGGTTTTCAAGACCAGTGATTAAGCAGAGGTGGCCTCAGGCCCGTAGCTACATTGGGACATCTTGGGGCCCAGCCCCCTGATTTATCACCAAGGTTTCTCATCCAGTCCAAGTGCTCCCTTGGGGGGGTGCAGGGGGTATGCGGGGTGCCCCCTGACTTATTTAAAGATCCCCTGAATTAAAAAATCCTGGCTATGGGCCTGGGTGGCCTGCCATTGCCTGCCTCTCCAGAGTTGCCCTTGGTGCTCTCTTATCCAAGTACCAAGTTCCGAGATCTGATGAGACTGGGCCGTTCCGTTCCGTTCCATTCCGTTCCGTTCCATTCCATTCCATTCCATTCTATTCTATTCTATTCTGTTCTATTCTGTTCTATTCTATTCTATTCTGTTCTGTTTATATATTTATTATTTGTATTTATAGCCCACCCATGGTATGGTATGGAATCTGCAAGTGGGCTCAGGGTGGGTAACATCATAAGACATACAATAAATACAGTTAAAATTAAACAATTTAAACTATTTGAAAATAATAAACCATACCATCTGATATCCCAAAACAGGTATTGCACTTAAAGAAAAACCCTGAACACCAATGCTCCCTTCTAAGTTGTGGAGTCTTGTGAGCAAAAATTTCAAAATTTCTGGCCTTAAAGCTGTGAGCAAGCGATTTGGCTGCTGCATAAATTAGTTTGCTCTGGAGCCCTCCTTCCTGAGCTAAGACAAAAATGTGTGAGCCGGAGGCTAAAGAGCTGTGAGCTAGTTCACATTAACTCAGCTTAGAGGGAACACTGCTGAACAGCGTTTTTTTTATTTTGAAGGCATTTCTTGGATGGCATTCCAGACACTGTTGCTGTGTGCAGAACTTCAGCTTCGCACCTTGAGGCATGATATGAGAGAGAGAGAGAGAGAGAGAGAGAGAGAGAGAGAGAGAGAGAGAGAGAGAGAGAGAGAGAGAGAGAGAGAGAGAGAGAGAGAGAGAGAGAGAGAGAGAGAGAGAGAGAGATTTTCTCCATAACACTCCAGCCTTACTTACATTTCTGAAAGCCATCTCAGCATCCCCTTGACAATGGAACAGCAGACGATGTTCAAGGGAGGAACAGAAATAGATGTAATTTTTCCCATCTTTTCATGTACTGAAATTGCCTTGTAGTTCTATTTATAGCTCCTCCTGTCTCATCTTCCCCCCCCCCTTTTGATGATATTCTGTGACTGTTTAAGGCTGTAGATCAAGAGAACAAGAGAATATAAACAGGAGTATCTGGACCTGAATTCATGGGAGCCAGTTTTCTGCTGAGGAATCTGAATGCCGGGTGGGGTGGGGGGAATGAACACCATGGATGGGGAAGAGGAAAAAAAGAGCATCCCCTCATTTGTCTCTAAGACTGGAATATGATATGCCTTGATAGATCTGGGACCAGCATACCTTTGGGACTGTCTCTCCCCATATGTGCCCTATGGAGCCTTGCGCTCAATGAACCAATACATTCTGATTGTCGCTGGCCTGAAGGACATCCGACTAGCCTCAGCGAGGGCCATGGCCTTTTCAACCCTGGCCCCAGCCTGGTGGAACAAGCTACCAATCGAGATTAGGGCCCTGCAGGATCCATTGCAGTTCTGCAGGGCCTGTAAGATGGAGCTGTTCCACTGGGTGTTTAGTTAAGGCAGTTGCGTGTCCAAATGTTTCCATCTCTTCGCCTCCCTTACCGGTAGCCCTGATCTGTATCCAGTGGCCAACGTCACCGCTCAGAAGTAGTACATCATAACATCACTAACCAAGGCAATGTCTTCTTAGCGTTCTTTGAATTTTTAAACTTTCAACTTGTAATATTTATGGTCATTTATCATTTTAATGTCATGCCTTATGTGACCTGCCATCCACCCTGAGCCCGCTTGCGGGGAGGGCAGGATAGAAACGGAACAAAATAAATAAATATATAAATAAATGAATGCAACTATCAAGACAGTACAAACTTGGGCCTTGTCCACGCGATCAGCAAGAAGAGGTAGAACAAAAGTGGGAGGGTGTCAAGGTGGTAGGAGGGACTCAAGCATTAGATTAGGGGACCAGACCGATTCACGGAGGAGAGATCCATCAGTGGCTACTAGCCACTGATGACTAAAGGGAACCGCCATATTCAGGGGCAGTCATCCTCTGAATCCCAGTCCCAGGACGCAACAACAGGAGAAGCCCTCGGCCTCTGTGCCCTGCTGTTGGTCCTCCAGAGGAGCTGGTTGGTCACTGTGTGAGAAAAATCAAATGCATAATTATAGGTTGGGGGAGATCATAAGAGGGAGGGCAGGAAGGGTTGCCTCAGTGCTTAGTTCTCGTGGCCCTTACTTTCACACCCAGGGAAATGCTGATTGTCACTTTGGGGTCAGGAAGCCATTTTTCTCCAGGCCTGCTTGGCCAGGGATCCTGGAGGGTTTTTTTTGTCATTTTCCGGCCATGGAACAGGGGTCACTGGTGTGGTGGAGGGGGAGGTACTTGTGAATTTCCTGCATTATGCAGGGGGTTGGACTAGATGACACTCTAGGTCTCTTCCATGATTCTATGATTCTAGATGGATGGGAGTGGAGGGGCTATTTATTAAATTTGCAGATGACACCAAATGGGGAGGAGCAGCAAGCACACCAGAACGTAGAGATAGAATTCAACGAGGTCTGAACATGCTGGAAAATTTATTTATTTATCATTAAATTTATTTATCATTAAATTTAAAAAGTGGGCAGATGTGAACAAGATGCAATTTAACAAGGATAAGTGCCAACTTCTACAACTGGGTAACAAAAATGAGGAACAAGCATACTGGATGGGGGAAACACTTCTGTGTGGCAGTGTGTGTGAAGAAGATCTTGGGGTGTGGGTGGACTGAGAGTTAAATATGAGTGTCCAGTGTGATGCTGCGACAAAAAAGGCTAATGCGATCTTGGGGTGCATCAACAGAAGCATAACATCCAAATGGCAAAATGTCATAGTCCTGCCGTACACTGCATTGGTCAGGCCGCACCTGAGGTATTGTGTGCAATTCTGGAGGCCTCACTTAAAAAAAGATTTGGACAGAATGGAACAGGTGCAGAGGAGAGCGACGAGGATGATTGGGGGCCTGGAGACCAAGCCCTAGGAGGAGAGGCTGAGGGATCTGAGAATGTTTAGTCTGGAGAAGAGGCGATTGAGAGGAGACAGGATTGCTCTCTTTAAGTGTTTGAAGGGCTGTCACTTAGAGGAGGGCTGGGAGCTGTTCCTGTTAGCAGCATTGGATAGGACTCACAATAATTAAGGGAGGGAAGGTACTGGCTGGATATTAGGGAAAGCTTTTTGACAGTAAGAGTTGTGCCACAGTGGGATCAGCTGCCTAGGGAGGTGGTGAGCTCCCCCTCCCTGGCAGTCCCTAAGCAGCAGCTGGACAGGCACTGGTCAGGGGTGCTCCAGGCTGATCCTGCATTGAGCAGGGGGTTGGACTAGGTGGCCCCCGTATGGCCCCTCCCAGCTCTGTGATGTTATGGTTCTATGACTATTGGTCTGATCCAGGAGGGCTCTTTATGTTCTTATGACACATGAAGCTGCCCTTTGCTGCCCATTGTTCCTTCAAGGTCAATATCGTCTGCTGTCATTTGAAATGTGTTGGAGGAGGATCTTACGGATACCCTGGGCCACCAAAAAGACAAAAAAGTGATGCTAGATTAAATCATGCCTGAATTTTCCCTTGAAGCTAACATGACTCAACTAAGGAAAAGACAATCATGCTAGGGAAAGTTGAAGGCAGCAGGGAAAGAGGTAGAGCCAACATGAGATGGAGTGACTTAATAAGGGTAGCTACACCCCTCAGTCTGCAGGACCTGAGCAAGGCTGTTAATGATAGGATATTTTGGAGGACACTAATTTGTAGGATCATCGTAGGCTGGAAGTGACTTCACAGCATGTAACACACACACACACACACACACACACACGGTCTACTCAGACTGGCATTGGCTCTTCAGGGTTCTCACCTGCCACTTGATCCTTTTATGTCCTATCACCTGCTTCCTGATCCTTCTATAGAGTTCCCAGGCATGGAAACCATAGAGTTTTGGGGTGAGTGCTAGAGTGTCCTGACAGCACAATGCTGGCACTTCTGTGTCTCAGCGGTAGTGATGTCATTATGTTTTAGCAACAATCACTGTGTCGTCGTCCCCCACATTTGGCTGGCTTGCTTCCACCTGCTGACCAGCTGAATGTAGCCAAAATTGCTGGGAGTTTGCTCATCATGTATGGGCATCTGGCAAGGTTATCCTTTTGCCTTGGTATGCTGGGGATTGCTTCAGCCTACAAGCGGTGGACTTCTTTTGTCAATATCTGTATTTTTTCCCCACTTCACTTCAGCCAAGATTTAGAAGAAGAAGATTGGATTTATACCCCGCCCTTCACTCAGAGTCTCAGAGCAGCTTACAAACTCCTTTCCCTTCCCCTCCCGACAACAGACATCCTGTGAGGCTGAAAGAGCTGTTTCCAGAGCTGTCCTTGAGAGAACAGCTCTGACAGAACTATGGCTTGCCCAAGGTCATCTAGCAGCCGTAAGTGGAGGAGTGGGGAATCAAACCCGGTTCTCCCAGATTAGAGTCCGTGCACTTAACCACTACACCAAACTGGTTCCCAAAGTGCCAGATGGACTGGAATTTAAAAAGGTTGTCGGAAGGAGATCTCGGTGATGTTTGGGGACCAAGCATGAAGGACACACACATGGCTACTTCCTCTTGCTAGGGCTGGCCGCTCCAGGTTGGGAGACTCCTGGGATGGAGCCAAGGCAAGGTGAGGTTTGGGGAGAAGAGTTATAATGCCACAGAGTCCACCTTCCAAAACAGCCATTTTCTCCAGGGGAACTGATCTTGGTAGTCTGGAGATCAGCTCTAATTCCAAGAGGTCTCCAGGGCTCACCTGGATGTTGGCAACCCTGCTTCTCTAAACATTGAGCATTGCTGTACGTAAAGTATTTTGCAGCATCAATGGTCTGTTAAGTATTGTTCCTGATCTTTGACACAGAATGATTGTCATTTGTTAAAAAATTGGTTCTACTTTGATAAAACTCTGTGGCAAAATGTGGCCATCATTCGCTAGCTCGCCCATAAGAAAGAGGCTGGGGATGACGTCACCAGATCACCCATTAATTCATATTCTGTGTGGAATGAAGAATCTTGGACTGTTCTACATCAGTGTGACCTTGAGTGGATATATAGACTAATGTTCTGATGTTTCCTGAGTGAGAAGTGTCCTTGGTTGGATTTCTGGTTCCTAATTGTGATTTCCCTTGTTTATAACATTGCTTGTTCAAAATTATTGTTCATTAGACTATATTTTCCCCCATAAATAATCATTCAGTATGCAACAAGGTTCATGATTTAATTTTTATTCAGCATTTTTTTATACAGGTTTTGCACAGTTTTCAATTCACTGGCGAACCCTGCTTCTCTGGCAATGCTTGCTCATGACAGATGGTTTGTGGGAGAAAGTGGGCATCCCTGAACTCCTCCTACTTCTTTTTAAAAAACTCCCCGCATGCAGACATCTAGCCCAGCAGGGAGAGAGCTGAGGTAGAAATTTTATTTCAGAAGTGCTAGTACAACCTCTGCCTGGTTGAGTCCTAGAGCGCTAACTCAGGAGCAGAACTTGCAAGACTACGTAATATCAACAAAATAAAATCTTAAAGTCAAAACCCACCAGCATCCAGAAGAATACAACAGGATTTATATAATTAGATACAGAGGTGTAAACAGGGAACTGAAGCCTGCAGCTGATAAACGTCTATGAATCCAGTTAAGCAACTGCTTCTTGCTTGGAGCAATTCCGTGATGAGTCACGTCCACCTTCTCTGGTCCATCAAGCGCCAGAGTCTTCCAGTGCGCTGATTAAAGGGAATGAAGTAGACATCACAGAAACTGGGCTACAGTGTTCAGCTTGAGGAATGGAGCCCTGCAAGAAAAATGTACACACATGGTTAAAGCAATGTCACATTGCAGCTTAACTATGTTGACCTCATAGGGTTCTCAAGGCAAGTGAATAAGCAAGAGGGGGTTTGCCATTAGCTTCTGTTGTAGTGGTTAGGAGTGCCAGCTTGGTGTAGTGGTTAGGAGCACAGACTCTCATCTGGGAGAACCGGGTTTGATTCCCCACTCCTCCACATGTGACCTTAGGTCAGTCATACGAAGAGAAGAAGAGAGAAGGGATTGGATTTATACCCCGCCCTTCTCTTGGAGTCTCAGAGCGGCTTACAAATCCCTTTCCCTTCCCCTCCCCACAACAGACACCCTGGGGCTGAGAAAGCTCTCTTGAGAACTGGCCTTGAGAGAACAGCTCTGAAAGAACTTATGACTGACCCAAGGTCACACCAGCAGCTGCATATGGAGGTGTGGGGAATCAAACCCAGTTCTCCCAGATTAGAGTCTGTGCTCTTAACCTGTGCACCAAACTGGCTCTCTCAGAGCTGTTCTCTCAAGGGCAGTTCTCTCAGAGCTTTCTCAGCCCCACCTACCTCACATGGTGTCTGTCATGGGGAGGGGAAGGGAAAGGAGTTTGTAAGCCGCTCTGAGTGAAGGGCGGGGTATAAATCCAATCTCTTCCGCTTCCTTCTCCTCCTCCTCCTCCAAAGTCACCATTCTTCTCCTCTTCTGGAGATCAGTTGTGAGTTCTCCCTCCCTGGCAGTCTTTAAGCAGCATCTGGATAAACACTGGTCAGGGATACTCTAGGCTAGTCCTGCATTGGGCAGGGGGTTGGACTAGATGGCCCATATGGCCCCTTCCAACTCTGTGATTCTAGGATTCTATGAGATCTCCAGCCACCAGCTGGAGGTTGGCCAACCTAGCCAACACCATTCACTAATTCTGCTCCTCCTGGGCTAAACCCAACTAGTTCCTGGGGTTTTCAAAAGTTTTTTTTCCCTTTCAGAGTGACAGTCTCATGTGAGCGTGGTCTTCAAAGCATCTGTCATGTTCTATTGAAGTGTGAAACGTGAGACAATCAACATTAATTATTGGGTTCTTTGTTCTTCTGATTTATTGTGCCTGGAATATGTTCAGATACGATGTCACTGGAACCTCATGTGGACCGATATTCGACAGAATGAGGCGTGTGCCTTCTAGATTCCAGGGCACACAAGCAAATGCGAAATCTCCTTGGCATGTCTTATGTGTCTCTGCTTAGTCAGACGTAGCCACTGGCTATTCCTGAAGTCCTTCGGGGTCTGCGATAAATAAGGCAGAACATCTAGATACAGGCGGTATTTTGACAACTGGCTCTCGGACTGTGACTATGCATTTGGTCCTCTCGGGGTCACGCATTAAGTAGTTATGCAATCCATCTTTGCTGATGTGATGAAGTCTGCCTTGGAGGGGGATGGCTTCCGTTCGGCTGGCCAAGACAGATGGGGTCTGTAGGAGAACATGGTGTATGATCCCAGGAAATCTCTGCAACTTGGTTCAGTGTATGTATCTATTGCCACACAGATGCACGCAGGTGAATTTTGCAAAATGAACAAAAACAAGACACAAGCTTGAAAAAAACATAGTTCTGTCTGTCTGTCTGTGCATTTTGATCTGGCTCTTCTTCCAAGGAGTTCAGGGCAGTGCACACAGTTGTCCCGTCCCATCTTCACAACAACTCTTTGAGGTAGGTCAGTCTCAATGTTCCCTCTAAGCTGAGTTAGTGTGAGCTAGCTCACAGTTTTTTCGTCTCCAGATCACACATTTTTGTCTTAGCTCAGGAAGGACGGCTCCAGAGCAAACTAATTTACGCAGTGGCCAGATTGCTTTCTCACAACTTTAATGGCCGTAGCTCGCAAAGTAGAATTTTTGCTCACAAGACTCCACAGCTTAGAGGGAGCATTGGTCAGGCCGTGAGAGAGTAGTAGAAGAAGAGTGGCTTACAATCTCCTTTCCCTTCCTCTCCCCACAACAGACATCCTGGGAGGTAGGTGGGGCTGAGAGAGCTCTTTCGAGGACTGCTATCAAGAGAACAGCTCTGAGAGGACTTGTGACTGACCCAAAGTCACACCAGCAGCTGCATGTGGCGGAATGGGGAATCAAACCCAGTTCTCCCAGAGTCTGCGCTCCTAACCACTACACCAAACTGGCCCAAAGTCACCCAGAAAGTGTCATGGTGGAGTGGGGAATTTATCTTGTTTCTTTTTAGATTGGTATGCAATCTTAATACTTTTAGATTGGTATTGCAAGACCTGAGCAAGGCTGTGATGATAGGATGTTTTGGAGGACATTGATTCATAGGGTTACCATAAGCTGGAAGCCACCTGATGGCACTTAACATATCTACACACGCATGCGTTTGTGTCAGTACTTTCTAGGGCTGCCAAGCTGAGCCTGTCAACCAGTGGCAGGGCTAGGCGTGGAGACACTGGGAGTGTGTTGCAAGCAGGATGACATCACTCCCAGGTTAAAACCCAGAAGTGATAGCAGTACCTCTAGGAATTCCCAGAAACTCTCTGGTAAAACCATAGCATTCCCAGCAATTACTAGAGCAACCGCTGTTGCTTCTGGGTTTTCCCTGGAAGTGATGTCATTACGCTTGTTACCTGCTCCCAGGAAGGGTGGGGGACAGATTGAAATAATAATAATAATAATAAGAAGAAGATTGGAGGGATTCCTGGACTGTTGTGACACCATTTCCTCCAGTCTCTGCCCCCAACTGCTCCCTGCTGGTAGCTCTATCATGCCCTGTGGAATCTGGTTCTCTGCAATATGATAGCATCTGGCTAGGACTGCACCACAGGTAGGAAAGAAGCGTGCGAGTGGTTGATGTGTTCATGTACATCCCATAGCCACGTGGGACCGTAGTAAAGGGAACAGGGGCAGGGCTGATTTGGCTGCAGGTGTGAGTAAAGTTGGCCTTAAACCTGAAGTTTTGCAGAACTGAATCTACGTGGATTCTGCAACTGGCATATAGCACAGTAGTGCATAGGTCTGCAGACTTTCTGGTGGTAGAAATAAGGCTGGATTTTTTTTTCCAAAATGCATCCAACCTAAAATGCCACGACTCCCAAAGGAAATGCCCTTGAACTGTTGTCCCGATCTTCTCTTCCTCTTCTCCCATTGTCAGTCCCTGCAAAGTAGACATTTTGGAATCTTTTCTCTGCCAAGAGGGCTTTCTCACTGTGGAAATAATCCAGCATTTCAATTATGTAACGGAAGTAAGAGGATATACTTGAACTGTCCTTCTGGAATTATGTGCTCGTTACTGTATGACTGAGAGGGAGTAAACACCCAGATGGGAGCTGGGGCGGTGGTGGAAAGTGACAAGGGGAGGCCGTCCCAACGCCCAAAATTCAAGACAGTGCCTCGCATCAGACCCCTCCGCTCAGCAACATTTGAGCCCTTCCTCCAGCCGAAGGAGATTTCCACCAACATATGTGGCTTGATTTCCTGCTCTTCCACATGGAGCTGCTGGCGTGACCTTGGGCCAGTCACAAGTTCTCTCAGAGCTGTTATCTCAGGAAGCTGTCCTCAAAAGAGCTCTCTCGGCCCCACCTACCTCTCAGGGTGTCTGTTGTGGGGAGGGGAAGGGAAAGGAGATTGTAAACTGCTCTGAGACTCCGAGTGAAGGGCGGGGTATAAATCCAATCTCCTCCTCCTTCTCCTCCTCCTCCTCCTCCGCTGCTGCTGCTTTTGCTGGTGGTGGTGGTCATCATGGTCGTGGTGGTGGAAAAGGCCACTTTAATTGGAGGGGGTGGAATTCTTTAGGCTGGAAGAAGACTGAGGAGTCATCTTGTCCCGGAGTGGGTTACACTTCCCTTGAAGGAACACGTTCATAGTTTGGATGTACTGTCAGATGCTCGCCTACAGTTGGATCTCCTTTGTTGTCTCTTTAGTATCTTTAGTCTCTTTAGTATTGACCTGCCCAGGGTGGCCAGGTCCCCCCAGGGCACTGGCAGGGGATGGGGGGTGGGGTTGCCAGATCCAAGTTAGCAACTCCTGGAGATTTCGGGGTGGAGTCTGGGGAGGACAGGGACCTCGGGGGGGTACCATGCCCACAGAGTCCACCCTCCAAAGCATTCAGTTTCTCTAGGGGAACTGATCTCTGTAGTCTGGAGATGAGCTGAAATTCCAGGGGATCCCCAGGCCCCACCTGGAGGCCGGAACCTCTGCTTGCAGCAGTTATCAGAGGAGGCTGGTTAGCTCCATGCCCTGAAAAGCTTCAGCTGGCCATTTCCGGTGCGCTAGACCTCTGATAAGAGGACAGGACCTTGTTTTTCCTGGCCAATGGGCAGCCCTATTGGTTGTTAGTTGCTCTGCCCCTTACATGTGGGAATAAAAAGGAGCACTTTTTGGCAGGCTGTATTCGATTATCCTGACCTTGTGTCGACAAGAATATGGACACGTGAAGCTGCTTTATACGTAACCAGGCCCCGGGTCCACCAAAGTAAGTATTGTCTACTCAGACTGGCAGCAGCCCTCCAGGGTCTCAGGCCGAGGTCTTTCACATCACCTCCTGCCTGATATGTTCCACTGGAGATGCCGGGGATTAAATCAGAGGCCTCCTGCATGCCAAGGAGATACTCTATCACTGAGCCACAGCCCCTCCCCATGATTGAATGAACATAGAATTACAGAATCACAGAGTTGGAAGGCACCTCCAAGGTCATCTAGTCCAACCCCTGCACAATGCAGGAAATTCACAAACACCTCCCCCCACACCCCCAGTGACCCCTGCTCTATACCCAGAAGAGGGCAACCCCCCCCAGCCCTCCAGGATCTCCAGCCAAACTGGCCTGGAGCAAAATGGCTTCCTGACCTCAAAGTGGCGATCAGCATTTCCTTGGGTGTGTAAGAAAAGGCCGCGAGAACTAAGCACTGAGGCAACCCTGCCTGCCCTCCTTCTCATGATCTGCCTAAGTTCACAGAATCTGCATTGCTGTCAGATGGCCACCTAGCCTCTGTTTAACATGAATAGTTGCAATAGCACAATTTCTTTCTTCCCATAGAAAACATCTGTGCCGTCTCTTTAGAAAACCTGTTCAGGGCAGCTTACAAAGTAAAACATAATAAAATATGAGGGGGTTGGAAATGCCATCACGTTGCAGACTTCCTATGGTGATTAGTCGCTGTAGATTTTCCGGGTTGTGTGGCCGTGTTCTTGGCATTGTAGGACCTGACATTTCGCCGGTAGCTGTGACTGGCATCCTCAGAGGTATAACACAGAGAGATGGAGTACTCTCTGTGTCAAGGTGAGAAGAAAAATGGTAGACAGGTAATTTATATCTACTCCAGAAGGTGGGGTAGGGCTGAGTCGTTATCTTGTAGCAGTTCTCCAGGCAATGAACATGCTAATGGAGGAGCTTTCCTAAGGAGGTTCTTTTGTCTATTGATTGTTTCCTGAGGAGGTTCTTTTGTGTGTGGAATGGCTATTGAAACTCTAATCTTATCTGTAGTGTTATTGTCAGCTGTAGAGCATTTTGTGTTTTTCAGGACAGGAAACCATGCCCTATTGTTGTTAGGTCTTGTGGCCCTTTATAAAACACCCAGGGAAATGCTGATCACCACTTTGGGGTCAGAAAGCAATTATGGTGACTCCATAAGGTTTTCAAGGCAAGAGACATTCAGAGGTTTTTTGCCATTACCTGCCTCTACATCATGGCCTAGGACTTTCTTGGTGGTCTTCCATCCAGACACTGACCAGACCTGACTCTGCTTAGCTTCCCCTATTCTGAAGAGATCGTGTTAGCCTGGACTACCCAGGTCAGGGCTAATAAAACATAAAATGCCACAGAAGTTGTTAACAAATTCATCATCTCTTAAAAACAAAGCATTAAAATCTCCAACAAGGTGTGAATCCTACTATATATTAATTCCAAGGGTTGAACGGAATCATAAACTCTGTACTTAAGCTTCCCACAAATTAATCCGCAGTGTCTTCACAGGAGAAAAAGAAACCCACACAACAGAGTTTCAGCTACATTGTTCAAGGAACATCCCACAGTCCCCTTACATAAAACTGCTAAGAGAATTTTTCAGCCAGCAACGAGTATTATTTGCCGTTTACTTAAATGCAAAGCTAGGTGATAGGTCTATTAATAACTGTTAGGAGCTGTGATAGCCAGTTGGAACATTCTCCGGTCACCCAATTCTGGAGAGAGAGAGAGAGAGAGAGAGACAGACAGACAGACCAATTTCTTCTTCTGAAGGTATTTTGACTGCTGTGTGACACAGCGTGTTGGAATGGATGGTCCATTGGCTTGATCCAACTTGGCGTCTCTTACATTTTCTTATGTTCTAATTGCAGAGAAGATTTCACCTGGAGAAAGTGGCCATTTTGTAATCCCAGGGTTACGAACGCAGACACTAATCTGGGGGAACTGAGTTTGTTTCCTCATTCCTCCACTTGCAGCTGCTGGTGTGATCTTGGGTCAGTCACAAGTTCTTTCAGAGCTGTTCTCTCATGAGGAGTTCTCAAAAAAGCTCTCTCAGCCCCGCCTACCACACAGGGTGTCTGTTGTGGGGAGAGGAAGGGAAAGGAGATTGTAAACCACACTGGGTAGTGAAGGGTGGGGTATAAATCCAATCTCCTCCTCCTCCTTCTTCCTGGAGGCAGCCGGCTGGCCATTTTTGGGGACTTTTGGCCTGAGGGCGTTCTTATGCTCTTATGTCCTTAAAGATGTGAACAAATGACTTGTAATTCATTGTAATTCCCATCACAATGTCCTGGAAGCATATGGCGTGGTTAATCCCCTCTTCGTCATAACTAGCATGGTAAACCAATTGTGGGCACTCGGTAAGCTCCCAGGGCTTTCTTTAGAGAAGAGAGTTCTTCATGGGCTTGCCTTGATTAAAGCATTGTTATTGCCTGGATTATCCCAGATCAGCGCTGAACAGAGAAAGCCTGGGCTGCTTCTAACAACATTATGGATTGTTAGGCCCGTGTCCTGATGGCCGAGGCATGGATTTGCATGAAGATTTGGAGCATCCACAGACCCCGTGATCTTTCTCGGAAGGGAAATAAGTATGCTAAGATCACAGTTTGCAATGAATTTCATTACAACATTAGGCTTGCCAACCTCCAGGCGGTGCCTGGAGATCTCACTGTATAATAACAGTAGTAGTAGTAGTAGGAGGAGGAGAAGAAGATATTCAATTTATACCCCGCCCTTCACTCGGAGTCTCAGAGCGGCTTACAAACTCCTTTCTCTTCCCCTCCCCACAACAGAGACCCTGTGAGGCAGGTGGGGTGGAGAGAGCTCTGACAGAACTGTCCTTGAGAAAACAGCTCTGACAGAACTGTGGCTTGCCCAAGGTCATCCAGCAGCTGTGTGCAGAGGAGTGGGGAATCAAACCCAATTCTCCCAGATTTGAGTCTGCTCACTTAACCACTATACCAAACTGATCTCCAGACTACAGAGGTCAGTTCCTCTGGAGAAAATGGCTGCTCTGGAGGGTGGACTGTATGGCATTATACCTCACTGAAGTCCCTCTCCAGGAATTTCCAAACTCTATCGTCTGGGATGTGGGCAGTGAACAAGAGTTAGAAACAGGTGGAAATCATCACCCCCACTTTGCACTTGTGGCAAATTTAGGTGGTATCTAAGGCAGTATCTACTAAAATATCACGTTTCGTAACCCAGATTCAATGTGAATGTTATATGTTTTCACATTTTGGTTGTCATCTCTTTTTCCAAAGTGTTTGGGATTTTGGGATTTATCACATGCCTGCAAGGCTGTAGGAGCCAGTTCCCAAAGTCACTCAGACCGTATTTTCCCGGTGACAATCAGTAGTTAAGACTTAGTATTCAGGACTAAGAGAGCTGAAATGGCTTGGGGGGGGGGGCTTGTAATTCTGTTTTCCTTTCCCCTCCAGGTGTTTTGAACTTTATCTTGCATGTGTCCACATGTGTACATTTCACTGCTGAGATGCATATATCTTGGGGGAGAAAGAAAAAGCCCTTCAGGAACTGCAGGCACGGAATCAGATTCAGTGACATGAAGAAGAAACCATTTCAAGAGTCAGTTTGTCAGACGTGTGTCGGTAACATGTGATGCGATGCTGGAAACGGCCCCGGGAGAGGGCTTTAGGGAATTTCGCACATCACAGCCAGCCGAAGACAGACATTTTCCAGCTAAAAATGGAGTGGCTTGTCTGAATGCATTTGCTTCTTTGCAAACACAGAACAGCTGCTCCTTCAGCTTTTGGAAATGTTTCAATATCTTTCTGAAGCAGAGTTTCCTCTCCCCCAGGCCTGTTGATTTCTCTGTCTTCCATTTTATCAGTGTTGGGGTCCCCAACGTGGAGCCCAGGGGTGCCATAGCACCTGCCCCAAACCTTTCCTGGAATGGTTTAGAAAGTAGGCCCCAGATGGGGCTTTTGTCCCGCAGGGTCTCTGACTGGCTATTGGAGGTTGGATTGGCTGGGCAGAAGCAGTGTTGTGATTGGCTCCACCTCCTCAAGCTGTCATTTTATGATTGGGTCCACCACCCTGTGTCAGAATTCCAAACGTATTCTCAGGCTCAAAAAGGCTGCGATCCTCTGAGCCAGTGTATCCTCGTGTTGCAAAATGAGCCTAAGGTTGACAACCTACAGGTGGGTCCTGGAGATCTCCCAGAATTACAACTGATCTCCATACTACAGAGGTCAGTTCACTTTGGAGGGTAGACCCTATGGCATTGTACCCCACTGAGGTGTCTCCAAATTCCTGCCCTTCTCAGCCTCCATCACCAGATCTCCAGGACTTTCCGAATTCTAAAGTGGCAATCCTGAATCTTCCGAATTTTCTGACGCCAAAGAGCCCAGTGCAAAATCCATCTTTTCATCTAGCTAAGAATGACTTTGGAAAGGTGAAAAGAAGTGGCCTTTCCTTTTGAATCTGTCCCACTGTTGTTCTTTAAAGGGAGAAAAAAGCCCATTTTTTTTTCTGGTCAGTTTGCAACCCAGTGCGTGATGTGTTATGAAACAGGTGTTTGTGTATATGGAATGCATCTAGTACACTAGAGGGAACAGGCAGAGTTGAATGAGCTCTGTGTAAAAGTAATATCAAAGCTCTTCATCAATTGTATCAATTATGCAAATGAAGCAGCTTTGCATTATATGTCCCTTAATTTGCATAATTTAAAGAGAAGTCCTAAGCAGTTCCACTCAGGATCCTTACCATAGACTTTCTGGTGATTCCTAGAGTTACCTGATATCATTTCCAGGTTTTTCTGGAAGTGACATCATGGTGCACATGTGCCATGTGTCCCCATGATCCCCACGCAAGCTCCAACCCCTGGTGTGATAGGGAGAGATACAATGTTTTTGCTTTTTGTATTACTTTAGAAATGTGATCGGAATGAATGCAAACATGACAATATCAGAATCTGGGCTTGGATCTATCTAAACATTTTGTGGATGGGTGTATCTGCCCACAGAGTGAGGGTATCTGCCTTCTCCCATCTCAGTGTGTGTTAATCCACAATGTATGAATATGCAGGTTATCCTAAATAGGCCTCCCCTGCTCACATTATTTGGTATTCTTAGCCTGGATAAAGCTATAGTCATGGTTTAGGATGGGTGGGAAGGCAGTCTGGTACAGCCCAATCTCGTCAGATCTCAGAAGCTCAGCAGGGTCAGTTCTTGGAAGGGAGACCTCCAAGGAAGACTCCGCAGAGGAAGGCGATGGCAAAGCACCTCTGCTTCTCACTTGCCTTGAAAGCCGCTCTCTGGGGTCATCCTAAATTGGCTGCAACTTGATGGCATTTTTATGTATGCATGGTTTACTGGGAGGTGGGGGGAGTGGCAACTATCTGTGGTTAACCAGAATACCAGCATTTGTACATCGTGCTCAATTGGAGTTAATGTTAGGGTGGAGGACTGAAGAGAGAAGTGCACGTTTTAAAATGGGATGTTTTCTGAGTGTGATTTGAGCCATGAGAAAAAGTGGATAAATCAATAAATAAAACAGAACAGGCAAGCCTGGCAACCAGCCAGCTCCAGGCACACTTTAACTACAGTGACGCATGATATGGGAATGCAGCCTGAGCATGCCCTTAGCGTGGAACCACAGTCCCCCCGAGGAATGTTGATACATGACATGAATTACTGCATGTTAGCTGAAAGCGTCTTCATCACTGCCCTAAAAACGTAATGTGTGAATGAACCTTTTGCCACTGAAAAGAACAGCAGCAATTCATATTTCTAGTTTCCAGCAAGTCTACTCACTAATTCATAGATTTTGTTATATATTTGGGCAAACAATGGAAAACACACAAAGAGAGGTCAGTTTGGGAACACAAGAGCATAGGCTTACACGAGAGGGTTAGCACAGCACATTACCAGGCATTCCTGGACAGCTGTGATTGAATTTTGATCTATTTCCCCCTCTTCGTTGCACTTCACTGTCTGTTTGCTTTTATTACCCTATTGCCACATATATATATATATATATATATCCATTTGCCCTGTGTGTGAACTTGGCACATCTTGCAAACTCAACCGACGTGACCTTGATTCTCTTCCTGCCGTTACCATGCCAAAACCTTTGACCGGCATTCATCAATTGCTCTTGTCTAGACTAATGGCAAAACATCAGGGAATTGGCTTCTGCTGAACAAAGCCAAGGAATGGAGAACGAAGGTCACGAGCTGCCTTGGAATACTGCAGTATGAAGAGGAGCAGAGGAAAGGAGGTTGCCATGACCCCAGCGGGTTGCCACCTTCAGCTGCCACCACTCTGGACTTAGTCCCTTGAGAAGGCCCAGAGTACCCTCTCAAGTCCAACAAAAATGCCTCTTTTTAAGCTGAGAAACATAGGCATGATGACCAGGCAGATAACATTAAACAAATGGTTTATTAATACAGTACTGGGACAAGAAAAACCAGACAAGGTGCTTAAAATATATAACAGTGTTTAAAGGCAAAATAAACAGATCTAATGTGACTACCTATTTCTTCGAACTGATTACTACTTCAAGGCCCACAGCCTTTTATACCAGGCCGGTTCCTGTACTCACTCTGTCCCAAGTGAGGGATATTTCTCTCAGACCAGATTGTCCCCTCCACTTTTCTCCATGAGAGGGAAGACTGCAGAAGAGAAAAGAACACAGTTCCACAACCCACAAAGCTTAAGTTACAATCCCCTCATACAATCTCTGGACACCAATTGGTTACAACCATTGCTAAGCATTATGGGGATTGTAAGCTGTATTGGCTTTCCACTCCCACACAGGTCTCTCCTGGGCCTAGGCCTCTAGGCCCTGTCTCCCAGCCCTACACAGATCATGACAGACATTGAAATGTGAATTGGGATGCCCCAAATGCCTGTAATCTAAACAGGGGGGTGAGGGTTACGAGCCCCTGTTTGGGGCCTGGAGATCTCCCGGTATTGTAACTGATTGCCTGATAACAAAAATCAGTTCCCCTGGAGAAAATGGCTGCGGGGGGGGGGGGCTTGATGGCATTACACCTGCCAAGGTCCCTCCCAGGCTCCCCCCTCCCAAATCTCCAGATATTTCCTAAACCAGAGTGGGCAACCCTAGGCTTAGTAGGGTACACCCTGAACGGCGATTCTGTTCTGATAGTAAAAAGAGCCTTCTGTTGGTGGGAAATGGCCTTTATTTATTTGTTTGTTTATTTATTTAGTTACGGAAAACATTTATTAGCTGCTTTTCTGCTTTAAGGAATGCAAAGTGGCTTATTTTAGATCCCATCTGACCTTACCCACCGATGCATTGGTAAAGTTGCCAACCCAGCAACTGATGGGAGACTAAGGGGGTGGAGACCTTGTGAAATGGCATGGCACTATGCCATGACATCACTTCTGGCTGTGTCACTGGAAGTGACATCACCAAGTTTGCCAACACTCTAGGATTTCCCTGAAATTCTGTGGTAGAAATCACAGCGACAGGGGAAATTCCTAGAGTATTGTGCAACACTGCGATGTTATTTCAGAAGACAAACCAGCTTGTGATATCGCAGCATTGCGCAACTCCATTTCCCCCTGCCTCTCCATCAGTAGGGGAATGGGAGCCCCAGGGAGACCCTCCTCTCCCAGCAGGCATCTGGCAACGCTATGCAGAAGTCAGACAGGCTCTCTTGCAGTCCTTCCCATCACTTTACAGAGAATCAGATTTGCAAAAGACTGGAGAAAAGGCAGGACAAACCCTGGGAGGTGTACAAAGGCACCACAATACTGTGGGGAAGCAAGGCGGCAAAAGAAGCCACTTCCCTATTGTGTTGACCACAGGGCATACCACCCTAGTTGAAATTGCCCATGTAACTTGTCTGATGCAGCTTGTTGCTGCCTTGGCTGCAGTGTAGTAAATGGACAGAACCTTCTTGATCCCCGGCAATGGCATGGAGCCAGTTTGGTGTAGTGGTTAGGAGCGCAGACTCTAATCTGGGAGAACCGGGTTCGATTCCCCACTTGTCCACATGCAGCTGCTGGAGTGACCTTGAGTCAGTCACAAGTTCTCTCAGAGCTGTTCTCTCAGGAGCAGTTCTCTCAGAGCTCTCTGAGCCCCACCTACATCATAGGGAGAGGAAGGGAAGGAGATTGTATGCTGTTCTGAGACTCTAAGTGAAGGGTGGGATATAAACCCAACTCTTCTCATCGTCCTCGTCCTCCTCTTCCTCCTCCTCCTTCATTGTTGTGGTCATGTCAATAAACTGACCATTTTTCAAACTCAGGTCACTTGCAATCCCCCCAAAAAAAACTTGGGGAGAAGCTGTGGCTCAGTGGTAGAGCCTCTGCTTGGCATGCACAAGGCCCCAGGTTCAATCCCCAGCATCTCCAGTTAAAAGGACCAGGTAGGAGACGGCATGAAAGACCTCTGCCTGAGACCTCAGAGAGCAGCTGCCAGTCAGAGTGGGCAGCCATGACCTTAACGGACCAAGGACTTGGCTCCTGTGATGCCATCAAATTGTTCTCTCCAGCCAGTGCTGAGGCAGTAGATTGGGCTGGGCAAAAGGAACCATTTCTTTATGCAGACAGTGATTCAAATATGAAATTCTCTGTCAGAGGATGTAGTGATGGCCACAGGAATAAGCAGCTTTAAAAGAGGATTAGATAGAGCCATGGAGGAGGAATCTATCAGTGGCTACTAGCCAGGGTGACTGAAGGGAACCTCCACATTCAGAGGCACTAAACCTCTGAATTCCCGAGCCTGGAGGCAACATCAGAGGAAGGCCTCAGCCTCTATGACCTGTTGTTGGCCCTCCAGAGGAACTGGTTGACCACTGTGTGAGAAAGGACGCCGGACTAGATGGACCACTGGTCTGATCCGGCAGGGCTCTTCTTAGGCTCTTGTGAAGCCTGTGGCCTCTAAGCCCTCGGATTGGACCTCCAGAGGAACCAGTTGGCCACTTTGTGAGACAGGATGCTGGACTAGATGGACCACTGGTCTGATCCAGCAGGGCTCTTCTTAGGCTCTTGTGAAGCCTGTGGCCTCTAAGCCCTCGGTATTGGACTCTCCAGAGGAACCAGTTGGCCACTTTGTGAGACAGGATGCTGGACTAGATGGACCACTGGTCTGATCTGGCAGGGCTCTTGTGAAGCCTGTGGCCTCTAAGCCCTGGTATTGGATCTCCAGAGGAACCAGTTGGCCACTTTGTGAGACAGGATGCTGGACTAGATGGACCACTGCCCAGCAGGTTCTTCTCATGTTCTCTTCTCCAGCACCCTTTTCCTTTGATGCTAGCACTTCCATGTGCTGAAGATCAGTGTTTTTCAAGGAGCCTTTGGGCATGCAGAACTGCTAGCGGCAGAGGAAATCGAGTGCCGCAGCCACCTTGGAGAATCCTGCAAGCTCGACTAATGACACAGAGTGTTCATGGGAGACCTCGGGGTCCTCCCAGGACCTGCCTCCAGAAGCAGAGGGAAAGGTCATTTATTCCTTCTCACTGCTTCTCTGCTAGATGTGCCTGCTTCTCAACGGTTGATGGGCTAGGCAGAATGCTGATGAGGAAGGGATGCTTGCATAACAGACCATCAGAGTAAAGCTTGTGACAGAACTGGGGCCCACTTGCTTCGAGAGGCAAGGCTGGGATGACCTCTTTCTCTTCCGTCACATTATAGGATTGCCAGATACTCCTCCCCGGTTCGGCGGGGGTTTCCTGATTTGGAGGGGTTCCTTCCTGCCTGCCCACCAGCTGGGGAAGCCTGCCTGCCCCACCAGCTAGGGAAGCCCTGCTCCCAACAGTGACCTCCCGGCCTTCTCCCCACCTCTTCCCAGCAGCATTTAAAGACATCCTTTAAACGCTGCTGGGGGGGGCTGCCTGTACTCTATGCCCCGAACTCGGGGCTTGGAATGCAGGCACACATGGCCTCCCCCCGTCTCCCTAGCAGCATTTAAAGGATGTCTTTAAACACTTCTGGGGACTTCGAGGGACCTTGCAACCCTAGCCACATCGGACCATGTCAGTATGGCAGCCAAAGACATTTCAGCAGTGTTCTCCCTCCCCCATATATGTGGCAGAAAATACTACTTTTGAGCAAATTCCTAGTATGGTTTTAAGCGTTGTTGTTGCATGATCACACGTATGTCTGTGCCTGAGTGGGTGCACCTGGGATCAATGCCGCACTCAGAAAGGCGTTGAAAGGACACATTCGTAAATGTAAAGTTCCTTAAAATCTAGAAAGGAAATTTTTTAGTGGGTGCCCTTTTATTAGTGTAAGACAGCCAGTGTGGTGCAGTGGTTAGAGTGTGGGTCTAAGATTTAGGAGACCCAGGTTCAAATCCCCACTCCGTGAGACCAAAAAAGGGGAAGAAAACCAACCCTGGATGGGAAAGATAACCAAAATGGTTGAGGAAAAAGACAATAATCAAATATGGCTAAACATGCAGTGCTAATATAAAGATCTACAATATATTGTAATTATACCCAGGAAATATTAAAATCACAATTAAAAAAACATACCTATTGTTCTGTATATCTATATGGGTCAAATCCCCACATATATATATGGTTCAAATCCCCACTCTGCCATGGAAGCTTGTTGGGTGAGCTTGGGCCAGTACAGTTCCCTGATGGGGGCAGGGGATCCCTCACCCCCTGCTTCTGTTGCCCAGTGGCATCACGTCACTTCTGATTAAAACAAATGGAAGTGACAGTGCGTAGCTCTAGGAACTGCTGGAAACTGTATGGTTTTACCATAGAATTTCCAGTGATTCCTAGAGCTACCTATGTCACTTTTGATTTTGTTTTTAAAGGCTTTCACGGCCAGAGTTCATTAGTTGTTGTAGATTTTCCGGGCTGTATGGCCATGGTCTTGGCACTGTAGGACCTGATGTTTCACCAGCAGCTGTGACTGGCATCCTCAGTGGTATAACACAGAAAGATGGAGTACTCTCTGTGTCAAGGTGAGAAGAAAAATAGTAGGCAGGTAATTTATATCTACTCAGGAAAGTGGGGTAGGGCTGAGTCATTATCTTGTAGGGGTTCCCCAGGCTGTGACATGCTAATGGAGGAGCTTTCCTGAGGATGTTCTTTTGCATATAGATTGGCTGTTGAAATTCTAATCTTATCTGTAGAGTTATTGTAAGGTGTAGAGCATTTTGTGTTTTTCAGGACAGGAAACCATGCCCTATTTATGCATCCCCCCATATCCCCACCCCTGCTGTCCTGCCTGGCAATTCTAGAAAACTCTCAGCCTAACCTATCTCTCACAGGGTCATCGAGAGGATAAAAATGGAGGAGAGGAGAATGACCTAAGTGGCGTTGGGGCCTCATTGGGGAGAAAGGCAGGGTATCAATGAAATAAATAAATAAATACATTTCAACAGAAAAGAAGAGAGTTTAAAAATAAATAGGGAATGGGTTGCTAGCTCTAGGTTGGGAAATTTTGGGGGTGGAGACCGAGGAGGGAAGGTTTGGGTAGGGTAGGGGCTTCAGTGGGGTACAATTAGGTCTGCCAGGTCCCCCCAGGGGGGTTCCCCTGCTCAAAGGGCCCCCAAGCTGCCGGTCCAGATCTGGCTGGCGGGAGGACCCCCTCCCCCGAAGTGGCCAGATCAGCCTGACGTGCCCGGCATGATGACGTCACCCGGAAGTGATGTCATCATGCTGGGCACGTCACCGGGCAACGCTCTAGCAATCACCCTGAAAGTTTTCAAGGTGATTGCTAGAGCGTTGCTCTATGACGTGCCCAGTGTGATGATGTCACTTCCGGGCGACATCATTGTGGCGTATGCAGGAATGTCCCAGACTGGGACCACCTCTCCCCTGCTGCAGCTGGTAGGCCACTTGGCAACCCTAGATACAATGTCATAAAGTCCACCTTACAAAGCTGCCATTTTTTCTGGGGGAACTGATCTTGGTCGTCCAGAGATCGATTGTAACCTAGAGGCTGGCAATGCTATTGTGAGATGTGGACTATGCAACGGGCTAGAAATAGCAGAGCCGCCCAAATCGAGTAGGCAGAGCCAGACCCAGTCGACGTTTGTGCCATCATAAACTAGCTTTACTCAAACAGCAGCATTTACCCCCTGTAAATACTACGTTTCTTGATAATAGAGGCTGATAGGCAATTTCACAACTATCTTTTTGGCATGTTTCGATGCCTTTTGTTTCGAATTCCCAAGGTTACTACCTCGCACGTTCCAGCTTGCCTTCCCCCCCTTCTTCTGAAGCAATCTTTATTTTAATGAGCTCTTCTTCAGTGCGAGTAATGACCAGCTATTGAGAATACAAAAGGACGAGATTTCTCTTGGCTCATCATTTTTGAGATTTTATTTCTGTGCAGGCAGATGCAGTACACACGTGGAAGAATGATTTGCCCGAGCCCTGTCACACTTAAATATTCAGCCTCATTGCCAAAGCAACAATGGGACATAGTCTGACGTCAGCCATGGAGCCCACTAGGGTTGCCAAACTCCAGGCAGAGCCTGAAGACCTCCCAGAATTACAACAGATCTCCAGACTCTAGAGATCAATGCCTGTGGACGAAATAGCAGCTTTGGAGGGTGGACGCTATGGCATTACATCCCTACTGAGCTCCTTCCCCTCCCCAGACTTTGTCATCTCCAGTCTACGCCCCGCAAATCTGCAGAAATTTCCCATGCTGGCACTGGCAATCCTAGAGCCTATAGACTGTGTCCAGCATGGCAGGAAGGAACTTATGCCACACATGAGCTTGTGTTTTCTTCCTTCTGTGCCTGCCTTACAAGGAACCAATTACAAAATATCTTTCAGGAGGTATAGAGTTAAGGAAGGAGTGGTTTGGATAACCAAATGGTTGTTGGAAGGGTACTGGTTCTGGTGGTCCAGATCCTTCTTACTTAGCAGGGTGCACTCAGCTTTAATGCGGCAGAAGCGTGCTGGGCCTATAACCTGTTGGAAGGGTACTGGTTCTGGTGGCCCAGATCCTTCTTACTTAGCAGAGTGCACTCAGCTTTAATGCAGCAGCTCTTTGTCCTGAACCTACCATGTACTGGCAAGTTTACAAAGTCACACAGAGCCACTTTTCAGTTTAAGTGAAACTAATAACTACTTTATTCTAGAAACACATACTTGATAGTGCAGAGTACGGAAGTAGAAACAGTTCCTATGCTATCTAGCTAAGAGATGGACATGGATGCCAAGAGGAGCATCCTGCATCTCCATTTGTGTGCATGGGAGATGCCTTGCCATTGCCGGCTTCTGCGTACCAACCCTCGACTTCCTTGGAGGTCTCCATCCAAATGCTAACCAACCCTGCTTTGCTTCTCAGACCTGATGAGACTGGGCTGGCCTGGGCTATCCAGGTCAGGGTGACAAAACAATATACTATATAGTAACAAACAAATGTTGCTCTTTGTAATTCGCTCCTGTGTGTCATTGCATTTGCCACTACCATTTCTAAAAATAAATTGGGTGGTTGCCAAAAGGAGCATCCTGCATCTCCATTTGTGTGCATGGGAGAGAAAGACTCTAGGGCATTGTACCCCACTGAGGTCCCTGTCCTCCCCAGGCTCCATCCCCAAACCTCCAGTAGTTTCCCAACCTGAATCTGGAAGATCTACCCCCCATACCCTGCTGGTGGACAGGGGGGACCTGACAACCCTACCCCATACGGTTTCAAGGCAAGAGATGTTCGGTCATGCCTTGCCATTGCCGGCTTCTGCGTACCAACCCTCGACTTCCTTGGAGGTCTCCATCCAAATGCTAACCAACCCTGCTTTGCTTCTCAGACCTGATGAGACTGGGCTGGCCTGGGCTATCCAGGTCAGGGTGACGAAACAATATACTATATAGTAACAAACAAAAGTTGCTCTTTAAAATTCACTCCTGTGTGTCACTGCATTTGCCGCTACCATTTCTAAAAATAATTTGGGTGGTTGGCACAGCCATGAAAACATCAGATGTGCAGATGGGGATTCCTTATACTGAGACAGACCACTGGTCTCTCAAGGCAAGTCTGCTCTGCCTGCCAGCGGTTCTTCAAGGTCTCAGGCTGGGGTCTTTCACCTCATCTACTTCAGGATCCTTTTCTAACAGCTCTGCCCACCCTGACCTACATCCCCTCTTCACCGTTAGGCTGGAAGATACCAAATTCTGTTCCCCTGCTGGCAGAAGGCTTGCCAGGCTGGGGGCAGGAGCCCCTCCACCCCTGGGCCCACCCTCCACCACCAATTGGCCAGTGAGGGGAGTTACAGGCAGTGGGGAAAGACATAAGCTGGAGTGTTGGTGACATCATCCATGACATAGCGATGCCACTTCTGGCATATACCAAAGTATGTAATGTCACCAGTGAATTGAAAACAAATCAGCCAGTATCATCATGCCCCTGTATAAATCATTGGGCCGCTCTCATTTGGAATACTGTGCACAGTTCTGGTCACCGCACCTCAAAAAGGATATTATAGCACTGGAAAAAGTGCATAGAAGGGCAACTAGAATGATAAAAGGGTTGGAAAACTTTCCCTATGAAGAAAGGTTGAGGCGCTTGGGGCTCTTTAGCTTGGAGAAACGACGGCTGAGGGGTGACATGATCGAGATTTACAAGATTATGTATGGGATAGAGCAGGTTGAGAAAGAAGTACTTTTCTCCCTTTCTCACAATACAAGAACTCGTGGGCACTCCATGAAATTGCTGAACAGTCGGGTTAGAACAGATAAAAGGAAGTACTTCTTCACCCTAAGAGAGATTAACACATGGAATTCACTGCCACAGGAGGTGGTGGCAGCTACAAGCATGGACAGTTTCAAGAGGGAATTAGATAAACATATGGAGCAGAAGTCCATCAGTGGCTATTAGCCACAGGGTATAGATAGGAACTCTCAGTCTGGGGCAGGTGATGCACTCTATTCTTGGTGCTGGGGGGGGGGCAGCAGTGGGAGGGCTTCTAGTGTCCCGGCCCCACTGCTGGACCTCCTGATGGCACCTGGTATTTTTGGCCACTGTGTGACAGAGTGTTGGGCTAGATGGGCCATTGGCCTGATTCAACATTGGCTTCTCTTACGTTCTTATGTTCTTACATTGACTTACAACAGTCCCTGTGACACTGGAGACCTGATGGCGTCACTTTCGTAGTGCTCTGGAAGTGACATCACTGCATTGCTGACCACCAAGACACTGGCCTAGGACTTCCCCTGCTTCCGATAAGTCCCGCTACCCCCGTCTGGTTGCCAGGAAGGCCTTGGCAGCCCCAACTGATAGGGGCCATTACGGTTCCTTGTAGACCTCTAGCTTGTAATTCTGTTATGTCTACATTGGTACAAATGGTCTCATAATCTTGTCCAAATAATCCAAATCAGCTTTCCTCCACCCACAAAAAAGGCAAATTAGAAACTTCTGTATTGCGATATGGATGGGTAGGCATTGATGGGCAGCCTAGTTCTGAACGGCTCCCAGCAACATCTCTGAAACCAGGCTTCTGTCAAAGACAACAGTGCAGGACTGGGAAAGCAGTGGATTCTGGAACGCAAAGCTATCAAGTCCCATGCAATTTTCATGAGTATGTGCACAGTTGAATGAAGAGGTTTTAAAAATTGAATTAGGAAGCAACGCTTTCTAGCACCAGGCTAATACATTAATAATGGCCTGTCCCCTCAGCGGTCTGTTCCTTTGGCTCTGTGCCCAATTTGCATAAATTACGTTTCTGCTACTTAGAATCATCCCTGCATTTCTGGCTTTTGTCTACGGCCGACGATCCTGCTGGCTGGCTGGTGAGACGCAAAGCTGAAGTTATGATTGGGATAATTGTGTGAACGGAAGGCCTGCAGCCAAAGAAAGGATGGGATACTTCAAGTCGGTATCTGAAAATTCAGCCCTCCCCTTCTAGTCCTTGGTCCTCACTGCCCACTTAGGGTTGGTGGTGCACAGGGCTTTTTTGTAGAAAAAGCCCAGGAGGAACTCATTAGCATAATAGGCCACACCCAACAGCAGGAACTCATTAGCATATTAGGCCACACCCCTGACAGCACCACTCATTAGCCTATTAGGCCACACCCCCATGTTACCAGAAGTGTGGTCATCCAGACACACCCACCTTTTGCTTCTTATTCTGTTTACCTTGTTTGTTGTCAAACCCCAGGGCTTTTTTTTTGTAGCAGGAACTCTTTTGCATGTTAGGCCACACACCCCTAATGTAGCCAAACCTAATGAGTTTCTGCTGTTGGGTGTGGCCTATTATGGTAATGAGTTCCTGCTGGGCGTGGATAACTTGAGAGCCAGCTGGAACTCCATTCCTGTGCGTTCCTGCCCAAAAATAGCCCTGGTGGTTCATAATGCTACTGAAACAGTCAAAGCCACAGAAGTGACGTCATCACATTGGCGATGTTGGGGAGACACTCTACTTTTGGGGCTAAAATGGTAAAAACAGCTACATAGAGTTTTACCCCAAAAGAAGAGCATCACCCCCAACGTCACTGACATGATGATGCCACATCCGGAAGTGATGTCAGCGTGTTGCAGACATCATGCAGGGACGTCTCTTTGGTGGCAGGGTTTCCCCGTTGGCCAGCTGGCCAGTGGTGGGCCAGGTCCCACAAAAGTGGAGGATTCCCCACCCCCTCCTGGGGACTGGCAAGCCTAGAAGGATCACATGTAGCCCTGCTGGACCAGACCAGTGGTCCATCTAGTCCAGCATCCTGTCTCACACAGTGGCTGACCAGTTCCTCTGGAGGGGCAACAACAGGGCATAGAGGCTGAGGCCTTCATAAGAATGTAAGAAGAGCCCTGCTGGATCAGACCAGTGGTCCATCTAGTCCAGCATCCTGTCTCACACAGTGGCCGACCAGTTCCTCTGGAGGGACAACAACAGGGCACAGAGGCCAAGGCCTCTCCTTGATGTTGCCTCCTGGCTCCGGGATTCAGAGGATTAGTGCCTGAAAAGGGTCAGACTGAAAAGGGTTAGACGACTGCACCTTGCAACCCGGGGCCTGCTCGGCATCCGGGCCCACTGTACCAGCACTCTAGCTCTCTCCTTCCTACCCATTACTGGCTAGCCTGGGCCATCCAGGGCAGGGCATCGTGCATGCATCAGCTCTCTTCCCCCCTGCCTTTGACATAAGAACCTAAGAAGAGCCCTGCTGAATCAGACCGGCGGTCCATCTAGTCCTGTCTTACACAATGGCCACCCAGTTCCTCTGGAGGGCCAACAGCAGGGCATGGAGGCTGAGACCTTCCCCTAATGTTGCCGCCTGGCTCTGGGATTCAGAAGTTTAGTGCCTCTGAATGTGGAGGTTCCCCTCAGTCATCGTGGCTGGTAGCCGCTGTCAGACATCTCCTCCGTGAACCTATCTAATCTCCAGTCATTAGTGAGTTCCCTGCAGGGGCTCCTGAGGTCCAGTAGACTCTTAAGAGTTCCGGTTGTGGAACTCCCAACATCACACGTACCTTGGACCCTCAGTCGTTCCTCCTTCAGAATCTGCAGGCTGCCAGCTGTGCACAGACTCTGCAGTGGGCCTTGCTTCACTGAGTGGGAAAACATTAGCAGCTCCTTGTCCCCAGGAGCTCTGAGGAAAACAGATGATGATTACTTCCCTTGTTTGCCTTCACTGTCTCTCCACGGTAGCGTTGATGAGGAAGATTTACATCCCTCTATTATCCCTCTCTGTCTTTGTCCCCAACCCGCTGCACTGTGGGCACCCATTTTTCGTTCTCACTTGATAGAATTCTCATAATTACTTGCTGTTGAGGCACAATGATGGATCGGCCTTTTTATGCCACACATAAAGAACGCTGCACTCCCATTGTCGCAACGTTTTCATGGGGTTGCCAGGTGTTACCTGGCTGCTGGGATGTGTGGGGGAGTCCAGTCTTCTCCTGGGAGTCTTTGTGTGCGGGCCGCGATGACATCACCTGGAGGTGACATCATCAAGCAGGGCACATCACAGGAGGAACACAGGAAGGTCACCATAGAGTTTTTGCCCAAATGCTAGAGTGTCCCTCCCATGATGTGCCCCTGGAATGACATTCCCTCCAGGTGACATCATTGCGCTGGGCATGTTGGGCGGGATGGGGCTTTTCGGGACAGGACTCCCCGTGTTGGCCAGCTGGCTGGTGGTGGATTGGGGGCTCCTGAAACTGGGCAAACCCTGCCCCCATCAGGGGGATGGCAGCCCTATGTTCTCAGTGGGCACCATGACCAATCTGAGCCTTTCAAGGTGTTTATACATACCAGGCAAGGGGAATGGCCTTTACACAATAGGCCCATTTTCTGGACACCACCACACAGTTACATAATGGACCCATAAGAACACCTTATATTGGAAACCCCTTGATTGTGACAAATACCTACATGCTTCTACTATCCTGAGTTCTCCTCATTTGCTTGGACGAGGTTCAAAGATTTACATCGGGCGGTTTCAGGATTGCAATGCCTGCCCAAAGAAGGGAAGGAAACAGGTCGGTCAGCTGACTCCAACAGTTCTGAAAGAGAGAATACCAGTGGTTGTCAGGGCTGTTTTTGGGCAGGAACGCACAAAATTGTCTGTGCTGTGACATCACTTCCAGGGGAAACCTGGAAGTGATTTTACCATAGAGTTTCCGGTGGGTTCTGGAGCTAACTGACTTCACTTCTGGGTTTTCCTGGAAGTGACATCATGGCACAGACAACACACACACTCCCATGTTCCTGCCCCCCCATGCTCCCACCAGTTGTTAGGGACAGCCTGATGAAGAAGAGATAGTTTATGTATTCTGCTTTTCTCTACCCTAAGGAGTCTCAAAGCCACTTACACTTGCCTTCCCCTCCTCTCCCCACAACAGTCACCTTGTGAGGCAGGTGGGGCTGAGGGAGTACTAAGAGAACTGTGACTGGCCCAAGGTCACCCAGCAGGCTTCATATGGAGGAGCCAGGAATCAAACCCTGTTCTCCAGATTAGAGTCCACTGCTCTTAGCCACTACACCACGCTGGCTCCAACAGGCACCTCATGAGGTAGGTGGGGCTGAGAGAGTTCTGAGAGAACTGTGACTGGCCCAAGGTCACCCAGCAGGCTTCCTGTGGATGAGCAGGGAACCAAACCCAGTTCTCCAGATCAGAGTCTGCCACTCTTAACCACTACACCAAGTTGGGTCTCCTTTCTAATTAGCGGCGTTTCTACCTTGCAGGAACTCAAGGCAGCTTACAGTGTTAATAATAATAAAAGGCAATAAGATACATCAAAAGCATTAATTAAAATAAAGAATTTAAGACTGCCGGTGGGCAGAGGAACGAATCGGATGTCATAACGAATAAAATTCTCTTCAGGTGCCTCCTAAAGATCACAAACGAGGGGAGCAGGCGTAACTCCCTGGAGAGGTTGTTCCATCAATTATCAGTTCCCTTGTGGCTATAATGGACAGGGGAATGACAATCTTCCCCCTGCCAGTAGCCAAGGGGTAGTTGCTGCATCCTAGTAAAGGAACCAGCAAAGGGACAGGTAAGATTTCCCCGGTTCCTACCGGATAGAATGGCCTCTCTAATGAGGTCAAGAAAGCTCCCATGCTTCTACCAGTCCGCTGAGTATATAAAACAGAATTGTTCAGAAGAGCATTTTTATAATAGGGAGTAAGGCAGCGTTGGGGCGAAGCCTTCTGAAGGTGCCATCTTGCAAATGGGTGAGACTGGCAGTTGCCAGTGCCGGGGTGTGATCAGGTCAGGCGAGCTCGCACACTCTGATCATTCCACAGAAAGTGTAAAGTGGAATAGTTGAGGATGGCATTTTTAATAACAGGGAATCAGGTGCTTTGACCTCCGTGAAATGCAGTTGGTTTTCATTGCTTGGTTCCTTGTAGATATCGTGCTGTTCATTACATTCTTTGCCAGTTTTTGCAACCCAGCTCCTTACATTATTATACTGAGGTTTTTTTTGTGTGTGTTTCTCTTCAGTTTCATGACTCACAGTGCAAGCCGAAGCAGTAAATATAAATAAATTAAAGGATATAAAGGCCAGGCGCTGTCAAATCAATCGCCTTTAGGGTTGCCAGCTTCCAGGGAGGGCCTGGAGAGCTCCCAGAATTACAACTAGGGTTGCCAGGTCCCCTTATCATGCCGGCGGGGGGATTTGAGGGGTGTTCTGGGATGTTTCCCGACACAATGATGGGATGGGATGCTCTGGTTCGAGGGCAAAACTAATTTACCATAGAGTTTTGCCCTCGAACCAGAGTGCCCCATACAATGTGATGACATCACTTCCGGGTGACATCATTGCATGGGGGACATCATGCCGGAACATGGGGGTTTGGGTGTGGGGTTTGCCTCACTTGCCAGCTGGCCACCAGTGGCTGAAGCCCCCAAAATTGGGATAATCTCCACCGGGACCTGGGGACTGGCAACCTTAATTACAACTAATCTCCTGACTGGAGAAAACAGCTGCTTTGGAGGACAGACTCTGTGGCATTATTCCCTGCTGAGGTCCCTCCCCTTCCCAAACCCTGCACTCCTTAGTCCCCACCCCCAAATCTCCAGGAATTCCCCAACCAGGAGTCGGCATCTCTACTCTCCTTCCTTTGGTTATCTGGTCTGCCTGAAGCAGATGGCCAGTGTTTTTATTTTAATATACCTATGGTATTTTAATTTAATGTAAGCGCTATAGAAATTTAATTTCTCTATATTGTGAAATATAAATTTCACAACCAAATCTCAGCCATCTCGGTTAAGAGATGGCTGACCTCGTTTCTGAAACTCATTTGTGCCCTTCCCCCTCACATGATCCTGTGTCCATAAGTTCCACTGGTTTGTCAAACCATCCCGTGATGGTTTCATTGTTTCATTTTCAAACCAATTTCAATAGATGAGCTCAATTTTTCATATGACTCAGACTTTCCTTATGGAGGGGCTTTGGCTCAGTGGTAGAGCATCATGGACAGCTTCAAGAAGAAGAAGAAGAAGAAGAAGAAGAAGAAGAAGAAGAAGAAGAAGAAGAAGAAGAAGAAGAAGAAGAAGAAGAAGAAGAAGAAGAAGAAGAGGAAGAGTTTGGATTTATACCCCGCCTTCACTGCCCAAAGGCATCTCAGAGCGGCTTACAAATTCCTTTCCCTTCCCCTCCCCACAACAGACACCCTGTGAGGTAGGTGGGGCTGAGAGAACTTCTGACAGAAACTGTCCTTGAGAGAACAGCTGTGCCAGAGCTTGTGACTGACCCAAGGTCACATCAGCAGGTGCAAGTGGAGGAGTGGGGAATCAAACCCGGTTCTCCCAGATTAGAGTCCGTGCACTTAACCATTACACCAAACTGGCACTCAGTTCAAGAGGGAATTAGATAAACATATGCAGCAGAGGTCCATCAGTGGCTATTAACCACAAGGTATAGATAGGAACTCTTGGGCTGGGGCAAGTGATGCTCTGTATTCCTGGTGCCGGGGGGGAGGGGCAACAGCGGGAGGGCTTCTAGTGTCCTGGCCCCACTGGTGGACCTCCTGATGGCACCTGGTATTTTTGGCCACTGTGTGACTAGATGAGCCATTGGCCTGATCCACCAGTGGCTTCTCTTATGTTCTTATGCTTGGCATGCAGAAGGACCCTTGTTCAATTTCTGGTATCTTCCAACTGAAAAGATCAGGTAGTAGCCGATGTGAAAGACCCCTACCAAACACCCTGGAGAACCACTTCCAGTCTAAGTAGGCAGTACTGATCTCGATGGAACAATGGTCCGATTCAGCGTAAAACAGCGTTGTGTGTTCGTATGTTCCTTGGGCAGAAGAGGACTGTCCAACAAATTTTGTTTTAATTGCCCTCTTCGTGCGCCTGCCATAATTATCCCAGAAATATTTGTCTTGGTTATGTCGAAAGCTAGAGAGAAAACACAGCATTGTTTCCTCATGTCGCCGTGGATATTAGACAGGACCTGCTTATTCCCTGAAGTTCTTTGTGTGTTTCTGATGAAAGATGATTATGATTTATTGCCCGCTTATCTCCTGCTCCCTCTCAACGTACTTGTCACTGCAGATTATACTCGTCGTTCCTGTTGTCTTGTCTGGGCGTAATGAAGAGTGGAATCCAACTTGGTGTATTCCTCTCTGGAGTGCGTTGTATGAATTTCTTCCGGCTGATCTGAATGATTAGAAATCCCTGGATTCTTTACTTATTTACAGTCCATGACCAGAAAACAAGTCGAGATAACCGCAACCTGGTAAAATGTAAAAATTAGGACATACAATATAAAAATGTATAATATATATATAAAAATAAGTTATAAACTAGCGCTGATACCCATACAGCAATTTCTAATCTAACTGCATTAAAAATAGATATAAAATACAACCAACAACTGTCTTCCAGATTAACTTGGGAAATATATATATAGACTGCAGTTTAATTGCTTGCAAACAGAATTTAGCAACTTTCTGGGTGATCTCAATACTCACATCAGAGAGAAGCATGTTAATAATCCCAGAGTTGGAGGAGTCAGGGCAGAGCTCAAGTAACGGGGAGATAAGAGCAATACAAATTTCATTGTAAAAAGAACAGTGAAGAAAGACATGCGTCACTGACTCTATCTCACCACTGGCAGGGGAGACGCCATACTCCCTGGATTCCTCTCCCCCACATTATGGCAGCCAACCCAGGGTTCAGAAGTACCTGGCGATTTTGGGGGTGGAGCCAGGGAGGGCGGGGTTTAGGGAGGGGAGGGACCTTGGTGGTCTACGATGCCCTGCAGTCCACCTCCCAAAGCTGCCGTTTCCTCCAAGAGAAGAGGAATACATGTTTTAAATAAATAAGTAATTTACATAGTCTTGAGATCAGTTGTAATGTGGGGAAGCCTCCAGCCCTCATCTGCAAGTTGGGAACCCTCTCCCCCGTTAGAGTTGCCACCTCTGGGACTGGAAAATACCTGGAGCTTTTGGGGCTGGCGCCTGGGAAGGGCGGGGTTTGTGGAGGGGAGGAGCCTCAGGAGGGTATAACGCCATTGAGGCCACCCTCCAAAGCAGCCATTTCCTCCAGGGGAACTGTGATAGAGGGAGATCTCCAGGTGCAACCTGGAGGTTGGCAACTCCACCCCCATAGTGCTCGCCTCACGTAAAGGCACCATCAATGGAGCGGGGAGCTTGGCTGTGATTCCAGACAGCATTACTGGGAGCTAAGCCTTGCTAAACTTCAGTGGGTTGCCGTTTATGACTCTGGTTGCAAAAACAGTAAAGACAATTGTTGTGTATCTGCATACATGACTGAGCTAGGATCTAAAGTCCTATTTCAAGCCTGGTATCCTAAACCATAACAGCTGATTGGACACTCTGCACAGCAGTCCAATCAGGTTTAAGAAAGGTACTGGAGGGAAATAACTTGATTGGTCTTTATGTACATAGTTTGATTGGTTCTTATTGTGAATAGGGGTGTGGCTTTGCCAGCCTGGACAGTTTAAAAAGGGGGCCTGTTGCCCTTCTGTTTTTGTGTCATTCTTACCTGTTGAATAAAGCTGAACCACTGTTGAAACCTGCTGCCTTGAGTGTCACATCTAACAACAATACATAAATAAACTTCAAGGGGACTTAACTTTGGAGTAAAGTTTAGGATCCGACTGAAAGTGTGCTAGGTATTTCCATCTATTTGTCTGGGTCTATCTATCCTGCATTTCTCCCTGCTCAAGGTGGCTTATAAAGAAACAGATCAAATGTCATCTAGGCAACCAAAAGGAAATATATATATGGGACACAGCTCTACCCCCTGGGTCTGGTCCTGGAACCACTGGGCTGCTGTTTCAGGGTCACACATGGCAAGCCATGGGCCAAGAACCCTTCAGGAGTTGTCTTTGGCTTGCACCTGTGGCCATACCCAGGCTAAATGCCCCTAACAGAGGAGGAACACACCATCAACCCAGATCTCATTCAGCTGGCCAAGATGTTCCCAGCTTCCCTCCTTAAAAGCTCCAAGTTCTTAACCCTGCTGTGGAGAACTGAAATATTTGTGACGGAGGCTTGGATCCGCCTAAGAATTTCTGTGGGTGGAAGGATTTCCACCCATGGCATGCAACTTTCTGGGCTCCTCCCTCCCACTGCAGCCCAAAATGCTATTCCTAGAGGATCCCCAAGAACAGGACTGGAGGAGGCATTTGGGGCCGCAGGAAAAAGGAGAAGAAGAAATTGGATTTATACCCTGCCCTTCATTGCATGAAGGAGTCTCAGAGTGGCTTACAATCTCCTTTCCTTTCCTTCCCCCTCCTCTCCCCACAACAGACATCCTGTGAGGTAGGTGGGGCTGAGAGAGCTCCTTTGAGGTCTGCTCTTGAGATAACAGCTCTGAAAGAACTTGTAACTGACCCAAGGTCATGCCAGCAGCTGCATGTGGAGGAGTGGGGAATCAAACCTGGTTCTCCCAGATTAGAGTCCGTGCTCCTAACCACTACACCAAACTGTGACAGGAAAGTCACACCCTGTGGGCAGAACCCCTTCCGCAGAAACATTCTTGTGGAGCCAAGCCTATACTATGGCTGTAAGCTGCTTTTTAGCTTGCAATTTGAACTAAAAAGCAGTTGCAGTGGAAACTCTGAAGAACACCCCCCCCCAAACACACACACACACACACACACTGCATTGTTCTCTTTGTTGTTCAGGGTCCAATTGCAAGAGGAACCTCTGTGCACATACTTCTCTGTGTGTAATCATCATCATCATCATCATCTGGTATTATGTATAGAATAACCAGGAGATCCTAAAATTGTCTGTCAGCCAGAAGTTCTAGCTCTTTTAGTGTCATGCTCCACTAGGTGGTGAGCTAGACTTGTTTTTAAGACAAGAGATGCTTCAGAGGTGGTTTGCCATTGCCTGCCTCCATGTCAGGACCCTCGTATTCCTCGTATTCCCTTCCAAATATTAGCCAGGGCTGACCCTGCTTAGCTTCTGAGATCTGATGTGATTGGGCTAGCCTGGGCTATCCAGGTCAGGGATCTCCACCACCTCCACAGCTCTTTCGGCATAGGAGGAAACAAGATCTCCTGGATCCATCACACCATAGATAGATCAGGGCCATGCAGCATTTTTAAATGTCCAAATTCTGCTCCAAAATGCCATTGGTGTCCACAGGTCAGACCTGAGGATGTCATAACATCTAGTTTGGCCTTCCAGTGCCACAAACCAGCTTCTCCTCAGAGTGGAAAAGAGACAAGCTGTGGTTTATTAATAGAATGGGTGCCTTATATGCTGAAAGTCCCAGGTTCGGTTCCTGGTGAATCACACTGAGCTAGATGGACTTTGACGTTTTCCGCAGTGTCATGTTTCTCCGTGCCTGAATTGTATTCTTCCGCTGCTTTCCCTCATTTCCGCAGATGTTTTCGCAGTCCCAGGCACAAAAACGCAGTTTGTTCCCTGTTGCTCTGCAGCATCAGACTTCCCTTTTTCCGGGAATTCCCATGCTGCGCCGCAAGAGGGGGCAAACTGCGTTTTTGCTCCTGGGAGGGAGAAATCATCTGCAGAAATGAGGGAACGCCACGGATGAATAGAAGAACAGGCGCGGGGAAACTTGACACTGCAGAAAACGTCCATGTGCTTAAGCTTGCCTGCTCCAGGTTGGAAAATACCTGGAGATTCTGGGGGTGGAGCCTCAGGAGGGTGGGGCTTGGGGAGGGGAGGGCGCAGGGAGAAGAGCCAGTTTGGTGTAGTGGTTAAGTGCGTGGTCTCTAATCTGGGAGAACCAGGTTTGGTTCCCCACTCCTCTACTTCCACCTGGCTGGATGACCTTGGGCAAGCCATAGTTCTGTCAGAGCTGTTCTTGGAAAAGAGCAGTTTCTGTCAAGAGCTCTCTCAGCCCCACCTACCTCACAGGGTGTCTGTTGTGGGGAGGGGAAGGAAAAGGAGTTTGTAAGCCACTCTGAGACACCTTTGGGTAGTGAAGGGTGGGGTATAAATCCAATCTCCTCCTCCTCCTCCTCCTTCTTCTCCTCTTCTTCTTCTTCTTCTTCTTCTTCTTCTTCTTCTTCTTCTTCTTCTTCTTCTTCTTCTTCTTCTTCTTCTTCTTCTTCTTCTTCTTCTTCTTCTTCTTCCAAGGGATATAATAATGCCATAGAGCCCACCTTCCAAAGTGGCCATTTTCTCCAGGTGATCCGAACTCCGTTACCTGGAGATCAGTTGTAATAGCGGGAGGTCTCCAGCCACCGCCTGACAGTTGGCAACAGTCTATGTGTTCCAAGGAGGCAAGGCGTGCTAGAGACCAAGAAGCAGAAGCAGGGAAGCTGCTTTGGGGCAGCTTTCTATATTTAGAGTTCCCAGGTTTTGGCTCCATCGTGCCATAAAACGATTAGCGTTTGTTGATCTTCAGCGTGAACGTTTCCGAAAATGGACTGAAATGACACACAGAGGGGGGAAAGCCGATGTTGTTTATGTGCAGTTGCTCCCCCCCCCCCGCGCTTTCACATTTTAGAGCATTCCACTGGGTTGAACAGCAGCGACTCTGGTGTTGCTAACACCCCCTCCCCCAACAGCAACTACTAAAACACTGCTGCTTACTTCAGGTAATGGAAAATGTGTTTGCTGTTATGTAATTTCTCAGCATATTTAAACCGCTTCCCCGCTGTGACTCTATCAGAGAACTGCAGAAAGCTGCAGATGTTCGGGACTCGATCGCAGGTCAACGTGGGGTATTGTTAAGCAGGTGCACCAAAGAGCGACAATTGCGTCTACAGATCTGAGGGAACATAGATTTGCCGCTGGGTAGATGATCAACAGGAAGCTGCAACTAATGATGGTTTCAGGATGAGTAAACCGGCGAGATGCAGATGGTTTTAAGCTTGCTCACTGCATTCACGCATGACGTTTTTGGATGTACGCTTAAAACGTGGGGCGTGCGAGGTTGGCCCTACGAGCCGGTCGGCCACTAATGTGAAATCCTTCAAGAGCCAGCTTGCTAGATCAAAGCAGAAGCAGCTCTGTCAGTCATGAAGCTTGACGAAACCGGGCAGTTACAACAAACCGATGCTTTCTTGCAGTGCCTGGGGAGCAGGCTGACATAGGTGCTGCTTAATCCGAGGTGACTTCTGGCAAGCCGATCTCACAGGATCTTGGCTTCGTCGCCTGGTGAGTTTAGAAAGAGATGCCTGGATTGGAATTAACGGGGCAGAATAATCGAGACAGATCCCGCTGCCTAATAGAGAGACATACGGAGCGCCTAAGTGATTTAGCGATACACGGAGAAGTATTGATCTGGACTAATTCAATTATTGAAACATCTGCCAATTATTTCCAGCTTCATTTTCAGCAACTGGAATGAGGATGGTAACATCAAGATACCGTCAATCTTTTTTTAAAAAAAGATTTTTCAGGAGTGGGTTGGTATTTGTTATTGGCTAGTTTTGGGAGAGCCAGTTTGGTGTAGTGGTTAGGAAGGCAGACTCTAATCTGGGAGAACCTGGTTTGATTCCGCACTTGTGCACATGCAGCTGCTGGTGTGACTTTGGGTCAGTTACAAGTTCTTTCAGAGCTGTTCCCTCAAAAGCAGTTCTTGAAAGAGCTCTCTCAGGCCCATCTACCTCACAGGGTGTCCGTTGTGGGGAGGGGAAGGGAAAGGAGATTGTAAGTTGCTTTGAGACTCCTTCAGGTAGTGAAGGGCAGGGTATAAATCCAATCTCCTCCTCCTCTTCTTCTTTCCATGAGCATTTCTCCATCATGAGGTACCCAGTACAGACAGAGGCTGACTTTGGGTTGGGCACCAGGGACAAGATCCTGGTGGTGTACCACCTAACTAGCATACCAGCAGGATCTTTGGCTAAACTGATGGAGGTGGTCTCAGACCTGGTTCCAAGATTGTCCTTGGGGATTTTGACATACATGCTGAGGCTGATTTGTGGGGGTCAGGTTCAGGACCTCATGGCCACCATGAGAACCATGGGTCTGCCTTAGATTGTAATGGGCCCAGCACATGAAAAAATGGTTAGGTGCATGGACACTAATCTGGGAGAACCAGGTTTGATTCCCCACTCCACTTGCACCTGCTGGATGACCTTGGGTAAACCATAGTTCTGGCACAGCTGTTCTTGAAAAAGAGCAGTTTCTGTCAGAGCTCTCTCGGGCCCACCTACCTCACAGGGTGTCTGCTGTGGGGAGGGGAAGGGAAGGGAGTTTTTAAGCCGCTCTGAGACTCCTTTGGGTAGTGAAGGGCGGGGTATAAATCCAATCTCTTCTCTTCTTCTTCAAGTAGCTTGCCAGTGATCTGATTAGGGGGATGGAGATTTAGCCCCTGTCATTGTCAGTGGCGTAGAATTCTGGATTTCCTGGGAATGGGGCGGGTGGGGTGAACCTGGTCCAGGCCCATACTTACATATCCATATTGAATTATTTCAATATGAAATTATTTTTATTTCCAAAATCCATATGCCATCAACAATTAATTATGTGTTTTAACGTGTAATTTTCCCGCTTGTAATATTCTGAATCTCAAAGAAAGAGGACTCCATAAGAGGAGATGAAAGATGTTGTGAACCCCTTCACTGAGACAACTTGAGTAAATATTTCATTTGTTGACGAAAGGAAATACTTCCTCCTGCTCTGTCATTGTCCCACAACTTAGGCTGAGTGTATGACTGGCTCAAGACCGCACAGTGTACTGCGTTGTGGCTAAGTGAGGCTTTGAACTCTAGTCCCCTTGGTCTTAGACGAACACTTCAACAACTACGTCACTCACATACTGGATACTCAGTACATTACCTAGCCACAGGGGAGGCATTGCCCCCTCCAGGAAATCCCAGGGGCTTGAGCCCTGCTCCCCCCATAGTTTAGGCCCCTGCTATCTTCTGAAGGCATGGTTGAGCTTGCTGCCTCCTCCTTGCAGGGGTAGTAGGCCAGTACAGGTTGTCTGTGCTCAGAGATGAATGGATCTTGTTGGCTTCCAAGTGGTTCCGGGGGATTCTGAGAGCCTCCTCAGTGACTCTGTGGAGGCCTTCGTAGCTGCATGGAATGATGGGGTGACTGGGGCCAATCAGAGTTGCTCTCTGCAATCCTCTCGCATGGTCCGCGAGGCCCCCGGCTCCTTGGTTTACCAGTGAGCTGGGTGACATGAAATGGATTGAAAGACAACTAGAACGACATTGGTGGGAGGCTGAATCAGACAGAGCGCGTCATAAAGCCCATTTGCAGGCCTATGAGGCAGCTCTGACGGCAGCAAAGAAGAGTTTCTTCTCTGCCCCCATTGTGTCAGAAGACTCTTGTCTGGCTCGGTTATTCAGACTGACTTAACAACCCCTAAGCCCAGCCCTGGGGGCCATGAAAATTTGGTCCCCAGCTGTGATGCTTTGGCAAGGACCTTTGCAGACAAAATCTCTCTCATCCATTCTGACTCGGAGGCCGGGTTGAGTGCGGATCCGGTACCGGAGGTGTCAGAAGCGGCTGCTCGTTCTTTGGTTACGGATCGCTTCGGATTGCTCCCGCCCAGCGTTCCCTCACAGTTAGCTCACCATTTTTTAGCCTCTGGGCTCACACATCTTTGTCTTAGCTCAGGAAGGATGGCTCCAAAGCAAACTTTTTTTTCTTTTTCTTTATAAATGTTATTTTAATCTCAATATAGAACAGTTTAGAACAGAATTTATGCAGTCGCCAAATCACTCGCTCACAACTTTAATGCCACTAGCTCACAAAATAGAATTTTTGCTCACAGGACTCCATAGCTTAGGGGGAGAATTGTGTATCCGAGTTAGTTGATGGAGGGAAAGAGGATGAGGGGCATCCCAGGGCCCCAGAATCACAGGAGGTGGTGAGCAGCTGACTTGGTGCTGTTTTCCCAGCTCGTATGCTCAAGTTTCTGAGTGTGTTCTACTGAGTTCCCCCTCCCTTCTTTTACAGATTATAGAGCAGCAGACTGGTCTGGCTCTTGAGCCAACAATTTGCCCCGGATTTAGAACTGCTAATTAGAGGTTTTCTTAGAATATCCCTGTGGTCTTTGCAGCTGCTCAGCAGCTACTACCAGGGCTCTTTTTGTAGCAGGAACTCCTTTGCATATTAGGTGACACACCCCTAATGTAGCCAATCCTCCAAGAGTTTACAGAGCTCTTCTGACAGGGGCTACTGTAAGCTCTTTGAGGATTGGCTACATTAGGTTTATAAGATTATGAATGGGATTGAGCAGGTTGAGAAAGAAGTACTTTTCTCCCTTTCTCACAATACAAGAACTCGTGGGCACTCCATGAAATTGCTGAGCAGTCGGGTTAGAACAGATAAAAGGAAATACTTCTTCACCCAAAGAGTGATTAACATATGGAATTCACTGCCACAGGAGGTCGTGGCAGCTGCAAGCATGGACAGTTTCAAGAGGGAATTAGATAAACATATGGAGTAGAAGTCCACCAGTGGTTATTAGCCACAGGGTATAGATGGGAACTCTCAGTCTGGGGCAGGTGATGCACTCTATTCTTGTTGCTGGAGGGGGCAGCAGTGGGAGGGCTTCTAGTGTCCTGGCCCCACTGCTGGACCTCCTGATGGCACCTGGTATATTTTGGCCGCTGTGTGACAGAGTGTTGGACTAGATGGGCCATTGGCCTGATTCAGCATTGGCTTCTCTTATGTTCTTATGTTCACCTAATATGCAAAGGAGTTCCTGCTACAAAAAGAGCCCTGGCTACTACAGACATAGCTCAGGTAGTGTGAGCTGACTCCACGCATGGAGCTGCCTTCTACTGAATCAGACCATCAGACCATTGGCCCATCAAGGTCAGTCCTGTCTACTCAGACCGGCAGCCGCTCTCCAGGGTCTCAGAGCAGAAGTCTTCCGTATCACCTCCTGCCTGGTCCTTTCAACTGGAGATGCCAGGGACTGGACCTGGGATCTTCTGCATGCCAAGCAAAGGCTCAACCACCGAGCCACAGCCCTCCCCGTGCACAGAAGTCAATGTGATTGGAAAAGAAAAGCTGATCTGTCGTGCAGGGCTGGTGTCACCACACACTCAGGTGGGGCAGCTGCTCTTTGAACCCATGAAGCTGCCTTATACTGAATCAGAACCTCGGCCCATCAAGGTCAGTATTGTCCACTCAGACTGGCAGTAGCTCTGCAGGGTTTCAGGCAGAGGTCTTTCCACATCATTTCCTACCCGATCTCTTTAACTGGAGATGCCGGGGATTGAACCTGGAGCTTTCTGCATGCCAAGCAGATGCTCTATCACTGAGCAACAGCCCCTCCCCTCCCTTTCTGGTGGGGCACACTGCTGCTGTCGCCCCTTGCCCACTCCCTTTCTATTCATCCACGCTCCCTGCCGCACCCACTGTCTGGTGCCACTGGGGAAAGGGTTACAGGCAGCTGTAAGCATAGGTGGTGGGAGGGCTTGTGAGCAGAGAAGGGAAGGACACCCAAGCTGTGGGAGGCATGTGGGGGGTGGGAAGTAGGCATGAGTGCCTAGCAGTGGGCAGAGGAGGGGAGGGGGGCCCTGGGAGCAGTGTTCCCTCTAAGCTGAGTTAGTGTGAGCTAGCTCACAGTTTTTTAGCCTCTGGCTTACACATTTTTGTCTTAGCTCAGGAAGGATGGCTCCGGAGCAAACTAATTTATGCAGTAGCCAAATTGCTTCCTCACAACTTTAATGGCAGTAGCTCACAAAGTAGAATTTTTGCTCACAAGACTCACAGATTAGAGGGAACATTGTCTGAAAGCTGATGGGTGGTTGTTGTTGTTCAGTCGCACAGTCGAGTCCGACTCTTTGCAACCCCATGGACCAGATCACGCCAGGCCCTCCTGTCTTCCGCTGTCCGCTGAAGTATGCTCAATTTCATATTCGTTGCATCGATGACACTGATGGGCGGAGTCCTCCCAAAATCCGGAATCAGCCACACTGTCATGCAACAATGTCCAGTTTCCGTTCCTGGATCCTGCCGCCTCCCACTTGGCCAGTGTTGCAGTAACTTTCTTGCTATCCATCATGCCGACTTTAGGGGTGTCCTCCAACAAAACCGAGTTAATCGTGTTAAAAATATAAACCAACAAAAAAAGCTTAAGAATGTTGAGGTGATTTACATCTCTTCTGCCCGACGTGTGCGTGAAGCGCCTTCACGTCACAGCCGACTTGTGGTGACCCCAGCAAGGGGCTGTCGAGGCAGCGAAGAAGTGCTCTGCCAGCGCCTCCATCTCCAAAGTCTTCCTCCGAGTAGCAACCCTGCTTAGCTTCTGAGATCTGACAAGATACCAGGAGGCCTTCCCTTTCTTCTATGGTTGCCAATCTCCAGGTGGTGGCTGGAGATTTCTGGGGATTAGAGCTGATTGCCCAGGTGCTTGGCTTGTGTTTCCAGTCTCCAGTTTTCTGCCCTCGCTCCTAACCTTGACACTACTGAGCTCATAATTCTGGCTCTGCCTCTTCCTATCACATGATCAGGATGTGATGCGCTTTCTCTCCAGGGAGTCCTGTGCTGCCACCTAGTGGTTAAAATTAGGCTTGAGGACTTATGCCGATGGCCAGCCCAAGGTTGGGAAAATCTGGGAGATTTGGGGGTGGAGCTTGGGGAGGGCACGATGTGGGAGAGGGAACTCTCCCGGGGAACTGATTTCTCCCATCAGGAGATAAGGTTGTAATTCTGGGAGATCTCCAGGCCCCACCTGGAGGATGGCGACCCTATGAAAAGTGAAAGACCATTGCTTTAGAACCATGGCACGACACCAGAAAGATTAAATTTAAAGCACGTGATCTACATCTTTATGAATACTTATGGATTTTATGATTCTTTATGAATCACAAGCTGCAGAATGACCCCGGCCACAGCTTCCTCGGCTGTTCTCTTGGCTCAGCTGGCTCGTGAGAGACTGATGCTGAGGCATGGAGAACTCTTTGCCGCTCTCTTCTTGCATTACTCATCAGTTTCTGGTGGAACCACAGAGCAGTCACAGAGTGACAATGGGAAAGAATCTCAAAGACGGAGCTGCAAGGCAGGCCAGGTGTCATGCCAAAAAAGTTTTAGTCGTTGGCGACCAAGCCCTGTGTGGGGAGGCTGAGGGACCTGGAAATGTTCAGTCTGGAAAAGAGAAGGTTGAGGGGGGACATGACTGCTCTCTTGAAGTATTGGATGGGCTGTCATCCAGAGGAGGACAGGGAGATGTTCAAGGAGATAGCAGAGGAGAGAACTCGCAATAATGCATTCAAATTAAGGGCGGGAGGGTACCGGCTGGATCTTAGGAAAAACTTTTTGACAGTCAGAGTTGTGCAGCAGTGGAATCAGCTGCCTAGGGGGTGGTGAGCTCCCCCTCCCTGGCGATCTTTCAGCAGCAGCCGGACAAACATTTGTCAGGGATTCTCTCTAGGCCAGGGGTGGCCAAACTGTGGCTCTTTCATGCCTATTGTGAGGCTCCCAGCAGGGTGGCTGGGAAAGCGAAGGGGAGGCATGCTTTTCCTTCCCTCCCTCCTTCCTTCCTTCCTTCCTTCCTTCCTTCCTTCCTTCCTCCCTCCCTCCCTCCCTCCCTCCCTCCCTCCCTCCCTCCGTCCCACCTACCTCCCCCCATCTATTTGTTTTCTTTATTTCTCTCTGTCTTTCTCTCCACATTTCCCTCTCTCTCTCTCTGACAAATATTATTAGCAAACAAATAAATATCATTGGACAAATAAATATCATTATCAATATCTGTTTTTACCCCATTTGTTTTTATTTTTGGCAGCCTCATTAATGTTAATAAAAAGCAAATTTGCATATTTTTAAAACAGAGACGTGTTCATGTCTTGTGGCTCTCAAACATCTGGCGCTTATTCTATGGGGCTCTTAAACGTTGAGCGAGTTTGACCCCCCCCGCTCTAGGCTGATCCTGCACTGAGCAGGGGGTTGGACTAGATGTTTGGCATGGCCCAACTCTGTGATGAAAGGTGATACACGGGTTCAGTTTTCCTTTTGACAATGAGTTGGATCCGAACAAAATTTCCCCATGGCAGAATGGAACTTTCCTGTTTCACCCCTACAACTACAGCCCACTGATCTCCATAAAATGCTGCTGCTTTGGGCACAGGGGACCCTGAGGTATGTCATGGGCGGGGGGTCAGCAGCAAGAAGGGGAATCAGTGGACATAGCCAATTGAGTTTGGATCCAGCCCAGTAGATGCTTCCTGCTCTGGCTATGATACCAGTTGAAGGCCCAGGAACTAATGGAAACATTTTGTGCAGTGGAAGGTTTCTTTCTGTCCTTTTTTTTAAATGCAAAGACTCCCCCCTCCCATTTCCCCAATAGAAAACTGGAAATGTGGAGGAACACTGAAAGGAACTCAAATGAACGTTCTTCTGTCTTTTCCCCCCCTTTGGAATGGGCAGAATGCTTTAAACACAACCTTTTACTTACTCAAAATGTATAGTATAAAGATTTTGAGGTCTACAGTCTGAAGACAGTCTACAGCGGCAGATGGTGGTTTTGTATAATATACTATATACTTTCAGGAACATGTTTATAGTTTGAAGATATTGGCTTTGGTCCATAGCTAATATTGTGGTATGACTATATGATGGCGAAGAAGTCAGTGTTTTCAATATTCTAAAGTTTAACTTCTCATCCAAAGACACATGTGAGTTTTATTTCAACTGTCTGTCCAAATGATACAATTTATGCTGTTTGCTACAAGTTTTGTATTTCTAATTTTCATATTTTCTGGGCTCTCAGACAGCAAAATAAACCACACACACACACAACTGTGGGCTATAAGGTGTGTGTGTGTGTATAATGTGTTCATTTATGTGTGTATATATAATGTGTTTATATATTATATATATATAATGTGTTTGTTTATACCCCACCCTTTCACCCCAGTGGGGACCCAAAGTGACTTACATCATTCTCCTCTCCTCCATTCTGTCCTCACAACAACCCTGTGAGGTCGTTTGGGTTGAGAGAATGTGACTGGCCCAAGGTCATACAACAAGCTTCTATGGCATAAGTGGGGATTCGAACCTGGGTCTCTCAGATTCAGGGCTTTAAACACTACAGTTTGGTGTAGTGGTTAAGTGTGTGGACTCTAATCTGGGAGAAACGGGTTTGATTCCCCAGTCCTCCACTAGCAGCTGCTGATGAGACCTTGGGTCAGTCACAAGCTCTGGCACAGCTGTCCTTGAAAAAGAGCAGGTTCTGTCAGAGCTCTCTCAGCCCCAACTTCCTCACAGGATGTCTGTTGTGGGGAGGGGAAGGGAAAGGAGTTTGTAAGCTGCTCTGAGACTCCGAGTGAGGGGTGGGGTATAAATTCAATCTCTTCTTCTTTTTCTTCTTCTTCTTTTTCTTCTTCTTCTTCTTCTTCTTCTTCTTCTTCTTCTTCTTCTTCTTCTTCTTCTTCTTCTTCTTCTTCTTCTTCTTCTTCTTCTTCTTCTTCTTCTTCTTCTTCTTCTTCTTCTATACCACACTGGCTCTGGATATCATAGCCCCTCCCCTCTCTCTCAAGCACACAAACAATCTCACTGTCTCTTGTGCTGGCTATAAGTTCTTACATGTTATTAGCTTTTGTTAGATGGGGGGAATTGAGCTTTTACTGCCATCTTTAGTTTGGGGAAAGTGGAATATAAATGAATAAATAGATAAATATTCACAATTTTGCATCTGAAAAATGAAGGCATTTATACTTTTAAATATCAGGAATTTGCCAGATAGTATAATTGAATATCCAGATTCAGTTATATATGACATATTTTATGTCACTGAAGCAATAAAATATTTTAGGCTTTCCCCTAGATTTCCATTTTTCAGGAAGAAAAAAATATTTTCTCCACAGCTTCATCATTCCCAGAAATTTTACCTGTCAAGCTAGAACTGTCATGCTGTACATTGCAAACCCAGCCAGGGCTGCCAACTCCAGTTTGAGACATTCCAGGAGATTTGGGGGTGGAGCCTGGGCAGGAGGGGATGGACTTCAGTGGAGTATAATGATATACAATCCACCCTCCAAAGCAGTTGTTATGTCCTGACTTGTGAACTGTATATATTCTTTGCCATGTTAAGCTTGAAGTCAGGACCAGGATTGTAAGCCTCGACCATCCTGTTGGTTGCTTTGTTTTCCACACTGTCTGTAACCAGTCAGAACTGACTGAAACGTTATGAAGGGAACAGATCTCATTGGTCCTTATCCTTCAAATGTTATTGGTTGTTAACTAAAGTAGGGGCGTGGTTTTGTTAGCCTGGATTATTTAAAAAGGAGCTGTGCTCCACTGCTTTTGTGTGTGTTATCTGATCGTCCTGTCTGTTCTTGAATAAAGCTGAATCACTGTTGAATCACTCTCATCCTTAAGTTTCATACCTAACAGCAGCCATTTTATCCAAAGGAACTGATCTCTGTAATCTGGTGGTAAGTTGTAATTATGGAAGAACTCCAGCCCCGCTCCACCCCCAAGGCTGGCAACCCTAAGACCAGCTTTAGGTGTGCAGTTTATAGAGGCAGCACTATGTAGTGGCTAAGCGGCTAAAGCATTGGACTGAGGGAGTTGGGTTCAGATCGCCACTCAGCCATGAAGCTTGCTGGGTGATACTGCATCACTGTCTCTCGATCTTCTCTCATTTACCTCAGAAGGTTGGTTGGGGATGACAGGGCAGGGAGATGTTCCTGTTGGCAGTAGAGGAGAGGACACACAAGAATGGGTTTAAATTAAGGGTGGGAAGGTGCCGGCTGGATCTTAGAAAAAACTTTTTTACAGTAAGAGTTGTTCAGCAGTGGAATCAGCTGCCGAGGGAGGTGGTGAGCTCCCTCTCGCTGGCAGTCTTTAAACAGCAGCTGGACAAACACTTCAGGGATGTTCTAGGCTGATCCTGCATTGAGCAGGGGGCTGGACTAGATGGCCTGTAGGACCCCTTCCGACTCTGTGATTCTAGGATTCTGAATTTCCAGTAATCTCTGCAAGTCCATTTTATTTGCCAGGGCTTTTAATGAGGTATGAACTGGAGGCATCTTTTCTGGGCCGGAGGGTTACCTATGGTCCTATTTTGTTGGGTTTTCTATTGTGATGTTTTAATGTGTATCTTGTATACAACCTTGAGCCATGAGGAAAAGCGGGATATAAATCTTCAAATAAATGAATACAACAAAAATAGGGGAGGGGGGAACTCCTTTGTGGTGGGGAAGGATGAAAATGTGATGGATAAACATAGATAAATATGAGGCAAGGTTTTAGGGTGTAAATCTCAGCTCCAATCAATAGGAATGCCAGTTGCTGATAAAACGTAGGAAAACTGTTAGTCCAATTGGAACTAGTTTGTTCCTAAAAATTCTCTCCATCTTCCCCTTGTGAATTTCGATACTGGTTATTCACTGAATAAAAAATATTTTTAGAACATTTGGTTTCTGTCTTTGACATCCTGAGAGATTTTATTTGATCTTCAGCTTTTATTCTTCTTCAGCTTCAGTGTTTCATGTGTTGGGAGTATTTGATTGTTGGCGTGCGCTAGTGTACTTTTTGAAAGATGAGATACAACGGTATATAATATTTGAAGGCTCGGCCGTTCTGCTGTTTCATATTTAATGGCTGTGGGCATTTGAAATTCGTCAAGATGTTCTAGTGCGTCGGGAGCAATCAGATTACACATCTTCGCTGGAAAAATGTCATGCGACTGCTTGCAGATTTCAAACCTGCATTCCAGCTCTGGATGTTGGGATGAGACCCTTATTTTTAAAAAAGAAAATTTAAATGTTTTGGAACATTTATTTGGATTGCTTACTTGCTCTGCCATTGGGAGGTGTTTGGCAGGTGATTTCGGAAACTGAATCGTGGACTAGATGGTCTCTGGTTTGTTTGATCCAGTTGGGCAGTTCTGCTGTCCTTACAGCTAATGTCCTTCCTTCCTTCCTTCCTTCCTTCCTTCCTTCCTTCCTTCCTTCCTTCCTTCCTTCCTTCCTTCCTTCCTTCCTTCCTTCCCTCCCTCCCTCCCTCCCTCCCTCCCTCTCCTTCCTCCTCCTTCCTTCCTCCCTCCCTTCCTTAAATTTATACCCTGCCCTGCCCCCCAAAATGGGCTCAGAGAGGCTCACAACATAAAATCAACAAACAGTAAAAACAATAAAACAATAAATAGCAATAGCAGACCAACCAAACCTGTTCATTATGAAATAATTACCCCAAGAAACTCCAGTGTCTGAATGGTATCCAGAACAGTAAAGCACTGAAAAAAAGTCATAAACTGTCTTGTGGACAGGACAGGGGGTCCAGAATGGATTGAACGCCCTCCGCCTCAACCAAAGGCCTGGCGGAACACCTCCGTTTTACGGGCCTTGCGGAATGTCCTGAACGCAGTCAGACTTTGGAGCTCAGGGACACTACGGTTCCATTAGCGAAGTGATTTTGGAAGCTGATTTAAACCTGATAATTGTGCCAAGCTCGAGAACAGAAGCCCGTGAACTACATCATGAGGGTTGACAGCTTGGCTCTTGTGGTGGGTCCTCGGGGACGTCCTTGCTGCTGGTCCTTCCCCTCAGTTTTGGCTATGATTATTCATTATGGCCCGAAGAGCAGTTCTAAAGATTTAGTTGTAATTGCTTTTTGAGGGTAAGAAAATATTCATTAGGATTATGAAAAAGGACTTGCCTGGGAATCTTCGCTGATCATCGGGAGATTGTGTGACAAGGGAGGCTTTGCTCTGGCCCATACACTCAAAGTTCCTCTGTGCATTGCTGATGCCTGGTGGAGGGGGGGAAAGGGTCCCGTGCTAGATACGCTTCTCAGACACCCTTCCTCTGGGCGTGGAGCAGGGGTCACTGGGATTGTGGGGGGGAGGTATTTGTGAATTTCCTGCATTGTGCAAGGCGTTGGACTAGATGACCTTAGAAGTCCCTTCCAACGCTATGATTCTATGATTCTCGTGGGACCCTCTGAGAGCTGCCAGGTCCCTGATAGGGACAGGGATCCCCGCCCCTAACTGTCGATCAGCTGGCAAGCAGGGGGACTTACCAGCAGCAGGGGGAGGCCTAGGCTGGCATTACAACAAGGTCACTGATGAGGTGACTCAACAAACTCACTTTCAGGGTGCACTAGAAGCAATGTCATTGCATTGCCAGTGATGTGGGATGCTCTAGTATTTGGGGGGAAACCCTGTGGTAAAAAGGCTTCTACTTGTTTTTGTTGTTGCTAGTTAGAGTTGCCAGGCACTGCAGCTAGTGGGAGGGTCAGATGGGCACCACATCACAGGATATTTTTTTTCTAAATGCAGCCTTCTATAATTCTTGGAAGTTCTTACCAGAAGTGATAAAGCGTAACACTAGGCATTATCAGAAACTCTATGACAAAAGCCATAGAGTTTCTGGTGAATCCTAGAGCTACCCTTTATCACTTCTGGTAAGAACTCCTGATAAATACAGAAGGCTGCTTTTTTTTTCTTTTGCTCTGCTTCCACCACTTCCATTTTTCTCCTACCTGGGTTTTGGCAGCCCTATTATTGGCTTTTAACTATGTGTGCTATTTTATTTTAATTGTATATTGGATTTAATTGGTCGCTGGATACTTATGATGTTTGTGTACCAACAGCTTTTGCTGAACTGTTAGCCCCCTTGAGTTTCAGGAGCTAAGGCAGGGCACATGTTTATATATTTTATGTGTTTATATCCTGTTTTATTTAATTGCTGTATATATTTTAAATACGTATTTGTTTTTAAAATGCTTTTTAATGTCTCAAATAGTTTGATGTTTTGTTTTAATGTCTGCCACTTTGGGGACCCTGAATTGGGTAGAAAGGTGGCATAGAAATGTTTAAAATACATAAAATGTTTAAAATCAATGAACACACCATGCTTGTCAACCCGCACACTGAATCCCCACTGGCATGATTTTTCTGCATGTGAGCAGAGCCTTCCTGCAGGGACAGGGTAGATTAGCCTCCTCACTATTACTTCTCCCATACTACTGCAACAGTGTGGTTGCTCAGCATGAGTGTTTTGAATGTGTGAATTAGGGTATAGGTTAAGGTTCCCAGCTCTGGGTTAGGAAATACCCGGAGATTTGGGAGGTAGAGCCTAAAGATGGTGGGGCTTGGGAAGGGAAGGGACTACAATCAGGTATAATTAGGGTCACTGGCAGGGGGTGGGAAAGAGCTTTCCAGGAGTGGAGAGTGGGGCAATGTGACCATGCATGACGTCCCCAATAGGATGACGTCATGTGGAAGTGATGTCATCTCACCGGGGATGTTGTGTGGGGATGCTCTGATATTTGGGGCAAAACTCTATGGTTACCATTTTGCCCCAAATACCATAGCCCACATGATGTCATCATGCCGGGGCATCATGCCGGGTTGTGGCTGTTGGGGTGGGGCTTCCCCCTGCCAGCCAGCTGGCCAACGGAGGGCGGGAGCCTGTGAAATCGGGGAACCTTGCGCTCCCACCTGGGGACTGGCAACCCTAGGCATAATGCCATTGAATCCACCTTCCAAAGTGGCCATTTTCTCCAGAGGAACTGATCTCTGTCATGTGGAGATCAGTATAATGCCAGATCTCCAGCTACCACCTGATGAGAGCAACATTAGTATGTGTTAATAAATTCAGAGGCATACCCATGTTAGTGTGGCACAGCAAAATTAAACAGCTGTCCAGGGACACCTTAAAGGCTAACAAAATGTATCCCAGCATAATATCTCCTATGGATGTCCACTCTAGGCAGAGGGTTGCCAGCCTCTAGGTGGGATGTGGAGATCCCCTGGAATTACAACTGATCTCCAGGCAACAGAGATCAGTTCCCCTGGAGAAACTGGAAGCTTTGGAGGGTGGACTGTACGGCATTAGACATCGCAGAGGTCTCCCTCCTCAAACCTCATCGTCTCCAGGCTCCACCCTGAGATCTCCAGGAATTCCCCAGCCCTGAGTTGGCCACCCAGTCTTACCATGTGATGAAGTCAGTCCTGACACCAAGAAGCTCATGCTGAAACATGTACACTTTGCTAGCCTTGAGGGCGCAGGTGGGAACCAAAGGCTGCCATTGGTACATTCTTCCTCAGGAGTAAGTCCCATTCTGGGGCAATTGGCACTTTCATTTATTGCGAGAGCCAGTGTAGTGTAGTGGTCAGAGTGATGGACTAGGGTCTGGGAGACCCACTCTGCCCTGGAAGCTCGCTGGGTGACCTTGGGCCAGCCACACACCCTCAGCCGGATCTACCTCACAGGGTTGCTGTGAAGATAAAATGGAGGAGAGGAGAATGAGGCAAGCTGCTGTGGGTCCCCACTGGGGAGAAAGGCAAGGTAGATATAAAGTAAATACTATAAAATACTGGGAATTAGGAGGGGAAAACCCTTCTGAACCACGCCGATCCTTTGCCATGAATGAGTTGCCAGGGCTGAAGAAATGCCTGGCTAGATTCCCCTTTTTTGTGTGGCCATTTTGTGTATGTGTTTGTGTGTGTGCTTGCATGCCTGGAAGTCATGGTGACTTCTGGCAACTCCTACCGGGGCTTGGACATTTTTCAGAGAGGTGGCTTGATAGCCTGCCTCTGCATCCCAGCCCTGGTATTCCTTGGAGGTCTCCCTTCCAGTTGCCAGAGTCGACCCTGCTTATCTTTCAAGATCTAACGAGATCAGGCTTGCCTGGGCAATCCAGCTTCTGGTGTCCTGGCCCCACTGCTGGACCTCCTGATGGCAGCAGGTATTTTTGGCCACTGTGTGACAAGAGTGTTGGACTGGATGGGCCATTGGCCCGATCCAACATTGGCTTCTCTTATGTTCTTATCCAGGTCAGGGTGCCATCCCATGTTCCCTCTCAGCTGAGTTAGTGTGAGCCAGCTCACAGTTTCTTATCTTCCGCTCACACAGTTTTGGCTTCACTCAGGAAGGAGGGCTCCAGAGCAAACTAATTTATGCAGCTGCCAAATCGCTCGCTCACAACTATAATGCCAGTAGCTCACAAAGTAGAATTTTTGCTCACAAGACTCCACAGCTTAGAGGGAGCATTGGTACCGCCATCTTCACCTTTGATACAGATTGATTCAGGTGGGGTAGCCGTGCTGGTCTGAAGCCACAGAACAAAGGTTGAGCCCAGTGGTACCTTTAAGAACAACCAAGTTTAATTCTGGGTATAAGTGTTTGTGTGCATGCATATATCTGAAGGAGTGTGCACGCACGTGAGAGTTTATACCCCAAATTGAACATTGTTGGTCTTACAGGTGCCACTGGACTCAAGCTTTTTTCTTTGGACAGAGATTGTTGTTCTCAGCAATGAATGTCAGGATGTCTGTGTCCGTGGCAGAAGAGAAAATACCCAAATGTAGAGTGATGTTCGGGCTCGTGCGGGGAACTTGGGCCATCTGGCGAAAATTCGGAATTCTTCGGTGCAGCCGAATACCCACATAATGACATGGGAGCCGGAATGTTGCTTCTTTTTAATTGAACATAAAAATAAGTCTGGGCCATATGTCTGGCAGACAAGGGCTCCTGCTGGCAGGAATGACGGGGACAACGCAGAGCAGATGGCTTTTGGGGAGATGCGTTTGTTTTCCTTTCTGGGAAAAAGAAAGGAAAAGCGGACACCAAAATGATTTTGGCCACAGGCCCTTCCTGGCTCGGAGCTATGTGCTGAACAGCCTCCGTAGTTAACTGTCAGTTAAAGGTTGATACATATAGGCACAGTCTGAGAGTTATGATAGCCATGGTCAGAAAGATTAAACCTGTGTTTCTTGGATGTGTGTGCTTAAAAAGTTTAAGAGCCAGTTTGGAGTAGAGGTTAGGAGTGTGGACTCTAATCTGGAGATCTGGGCTTGTTTCCCCACTCCTCCACATGCAGCCAGTTGGGTGACCTTGGGTCAATCACAGTTCTCTCAGAGCTGTTCTCTCAAGAGCAGTTCTCAAAAGAGCTCTCTCAGCCCCACCTACCTCACAGGTTGTCTATTGTGGGGAGAGGAAGGAAAGGAGATTGTAAGCTGCTCTGAGTGAAGGGTGGGGTATAAATCCAACTCTTCCTCTTCTTTATCTTCTCCACCACCTCCTCCTCTTAAGATAGCCCTCACACAATCCAGTTCTTTTGCCACCCAGGAGATCTGGAACACCTTATAATCAACCTGCCTTGGCACTAACACATACTTATACGTTATAGTGTGCATGTATATATAAAAATTTGACCCCTGAGGAAGGCCTTGGAGTCCAAAACTCGTTTGGTCCTGTTTTAACGTTGTTCAAGGTTTTTAACCTAGAGATAGCAAAATGCATCAAATTATATAGATTCAGGCAGGGGTCTTTTCGTAGAAGAACAGCTGCAGGAGCTCATTAGCATATGGTATGCTAATGAGCGATTAGGCTATTAGCATATGCCACGCATCCCCCCCTGACATCACCGGAAGTGATGTCAGAAGGGGAAGCAAAAGGGGGAAGCATCTTCAAAGCCTCCCCTTCCCTTCCCCAGCTGGTCTGGGTGGGGGAGCTAAGAGAGAAGGGGTTTAAAGTTTAAACTCCTTCTCACTAGAGTTCGAGCCACAGAAGGAGGAAATAGGGAAGGAAAGAGAGAGAGTAGAGAGAAGGAAAGAAGGAAGGAAAGAGAGAAAGAGAGAGAGAGAGAGAGAGAGAGAGAGAGAGAGAGAGAGAGAGAGAGGAGAGAGAGAGAGAGGAGAGGAGAGGAGAGGAGAGGAGAGGAGAGGAGAGGAGAGAAGAGAAGAGAAGAGAAGAGAAGAGAAGAGAAGAGAAGAGAAGAGAAGAGAAGAGAAGAGAAGAGAAGAGAGAGAGAAGAGAAGAATGTGGGAAAGAGGAAAAAGAAAGAAGGAAAGGAGGGAATGAAAGAAATTCAGTGGCAATTCAGCCCTATTATACCCTATGGGCCATTGAAGTCAATGGTGAAAACATAGGGTATATCTGGGGCTGGAGGAGGGTTGGGGTTTGAGGGAGAGGCTCCAAGATCACAGGATAGCTGATGGAGCCTCTCTCCAAGATACCCACAAATTTCAAGAACATTGGACCAGGGGTCCAATTCTATGAGCCCCCAAACAGGTTGCCCCATTTCCTCCATTGTTCTCTATGGTGGGAAAATAAGTTATTTTTTTCCCACTATAGAGAACAATGGAGGGAATAGGGGCAACCTGTTTAGGGGCCATAGAATTGGACCCCTGGTCCAATGTTCTTGAAACTTGGTGGGTATCTTGGGAGAGGCTCCATCAGCTATTCTGTGAGTTTGGAGCCTCTCCTCAAACCTCTCCTCCAGCCCTAGAATATACCCTATGTTTTCACCATTGACTTCAATGGCCCATAGGATATAATGGAGCTGAAATTGACATTCGGCTGCCTGAAAGACTCTCCGGGACGCCGGCTGGGGGCGGGGCTTGGCTTCTGAGCTCCCGGAGCTGCGCTCCGGTGGGCTCCCCCCCGAAAAGACCCCTGGATTCAGGACTCCTTAGTTCAAAAATTCACCACTTCAAGGGTGGATTGTCCCAATGTTTTTAAAGTATAGCTTTAGAGCACTTTGTAATAAATACATACCTTTTGGTTTAATGTATTTCCCAAAATATTTTTTCTCTCTCTCTCCCAGCCTTTGGGTACCCAACTTTGCAGCCTCCATAGCTGTCATACCCTGTTAACGTGTGGTCTCCTCTCATCTCTCTTGCAGTGCAGAGGACCTCGTTGGGCTGCCGTGTTCTCCTTTCTGTGGCGTGGTGTAGAGACAGCCAGTGAGGTGCAGTGGTTAGAGAGCGGGACTAGAATCTGGGGGACTGAGGTGTGAATCCCCGCTCTGCTGTGGAAGCTTGCTGGGTGACCTTGGTCCAGTTGCGCTCTCTCAGATGAACCTACCTCACAGCATTGTTGTTGTGAGGATAAAATGGAAGAGGGGATTGTGATTTAAGGTGCTTTGGGTCCCTGCTGGGGAGAAGTATGAGGGTATAAATGAAGGAAATGTTCATATTCAAATCTTGGCTCAAAGACCACCACTTCTATGCAGGCTCTGGCTTAACCCCTCCCGTCTGAAACAAAGCCTAAGAATCTATAACTGTATTTGTTCCAGTGGTAGCTGAGTAGCAGGGGGCCACCTCAGGCCAGGCCCTGCGGCCACTAGCCACTTCTGCTGTTTATTTCTCTATTACTAAATAAAATACTATTTCTCTGCTGCCTCTCCAGAGTTCAGCTTGAGGTGGCTCAAGGCAGCTTACTGTTGCCCTCTCTGCCCCCATGTTGGGGCAGCTAATGTTCCCTTTCTTTTTAATCACCCCTTTTCTTTATATATATATATCATGACAGACCACATATACATGATATTGTCTCCTGCACTGTCACACATGTGTGTGTCTGTGTGGAGGGGGGGGAGATGAAGTATCAGCTGCACCAGAGGCACTGCCAGCTCTGAGTTGGGAAATCCTGGAGATTTGGGGGTGGAGCCTGGGGAGGGCGGGGTTTGTGGAGGGAAGGAACCTCAGCAACGAATAATACCATAGCGTCCACCCTCCAAAGTGGCCATTTTCTCCAGTGGAACTGATCTCTAGAGTCTGGAGATCAATTGTAACTCTGAGAGAGCTCCAGGTCCCATTTGGAGATTGCCACACCTAGCTGACGTGGAGCATCAGGTGGTGCTGGGAGGGAGGAACTGAGGCTCGAGGTGAGGCAAGGCTAGGATGGGAGTAGAAAAGAAGGCAGATGCTGACTTCTCCTAAATCCCACCTTACCTTGCTCTGTTGGGGAGGGGCCATGGCTCAGTGGCAGAGCATCTGCCTGGTGTGCAGAAGGGCCCAGGTTCAAGCCCCATCATCTCTGGTTCAAGGATCAGTTAGTAGGTGATGTGAAAGACCTCCGCCTGAGACACTGGGGAACGGCTGCCAGTCTGAGTAGACAATACTGGCCTTGATGGACTGATGGCCTGATTCAGTAGAAGGCCTCTTCATGTGTGTTGTAGAGCCAGCCCAAATTCACTTGTGTGAGGTGGTCACCTTGAATCCCAGCCAACTTGTGGTAGCCTGTAGGGTTTTCAAGGCTGGAGATGAACAGAGGTGGTTTGCCATTGCCTGCCTCTGCATAGCAACCCTTGACTTCCTTGGTGGTCCCCCATCCAATTACTAGCCAGGGCCGGCCCCTCTCAGCTTCTGTGGTCTGATGAGATAGGGATAGCCTGATCAGGGCAGGTCACATTTAACCTTTAGTTGTTGTAGATTTTCCGGGCTGTATGGCCATGGTCCTGGCATTGCAGGACCTGACATTTTGCCAGCAGCTGTGACTGGCATCCTCAGAGGCATGGCTATTTGGGGGCAGGAACACACAGGTATGGAGTTCCGGCTGGCTCCTGAGTTGGCCACGCCCAGCAGGAACTCATTAGCACAATAGGCCACACCCAACAGCAGAGACTCATTTGGATTGGCTACATTGGGGGTGTGTGGCCTAACATGCAAAGGAGTTCCTGCTACAAAGAAAGCCCTGGGTTTTGACAACAAACAAGGTAAACAGAATAAGAAGCAAAAGGTGGGTATGGCTGGATGACTACACTTCTGATAACATGGAGGTGTGGCCTGTTATGCTAATGAGTTCCTGCTGGGCTTTTTCTACAAAAAAAGCCCTGCTCAGAGGTATACACAGAAAGATGGAGTACGCTTTGTGTCAAGGTGAGAAGAAAAATGGTAGGCAGGTAGTTTATATCTACTCAGGAAGGTGGGGTAGGGCTGAATCATTATCTTGTATCTGAGTCATTACCTTATCCCAGGGGTCATTTTGTAGAAAAAGAGGTGCAGGAGCTCATTAGCATAACTTATTTGCACATGCCACACCCCCTGACATCACCAGAGGTGTGTCAGAAGGCAACACCCATTGCTCAGGCTCCACTGGACTGTTTTAGATTGCTAGCTATGGGGGGGAGGAAGCGTGCAGATCTGCCCTCACAGAGGAGGGAGAGCTTATATCTGAATAAACCTTGGTCTTAAAGGTGCCACTAGACTCTTTTGGATTGCTAGCTATTGGGGGGGGGGAGAGAGCTTGTACCTAAATAAACCTTGGTCTTAAAGGTGCCACTGGACTCTTTTGGATGGCCGGCAAGTGCAGGAAAGTGTGTGGCTGCTCATGGGTCGAGGAGGGTGGTGCAGAGGGTGTGCATGGCCTCAAGCAAGTAGGGGGCCAGGGCGGTGGTGGGGCAGAGGTGCAGGAGGAGGTCGAGAAGGTGCAGGAGGCCTGAGTGGAGCTCCTCTCAGGCCTCGCGGGAGTTGCTGGGGCCCGCCTTGCAGAGGTGCTGTGCCAGGGCTGGCATGAGGATGGGCAGATCCTGGGTAGACTAGGTGCCACAGCCCAGGCAGTGGCAGAGCAGCTCAAGGGCCAAGTCGCAGCAACGCTCTGCTGGGGTGGCCAGCGGGCCGGGAAAGGCAAGGGGGGGCTGCTGGAAGCAGGGGGTGGGGCTTACTGCAAGTCCCCACCCCCTGGGTGCCTTACTGCCGGAGCTTCACGCCTGTGCACTCCTGCAGGAAATGAGCCCTGCCTTATCCTACAAGATAGTGACTCAGCCCTACCCCATCTTCCTGAGTAGATATAAACTACCTGCCTACCATTTTTCTTCTCACCTTGACACAGAGAGTACTCCACCTTTCTGTGTTATACCTCTGAGGATGCCAGTCACAGTTGCTGGCGAAATGTCAGGTCCTACAATGCTAAGACCATGGCCATACAGCCTGGGAAATCTACATCTCATGGGCTCTGGCTGCGAAAGCCTTCAGCATCACATTTAACCCTTGAAAAAATTTTCACCTGCCTTCGTTCCCCTCCCTGTGTCATGTCCCCCACTGCCGAAGCTTAGATTGTAAGCTTTTCTAGGCAGTAGCCACTCCTGTTTTCCTTGCTGTAAGACACCCTGTATACCAGTGAAGTGGTATGCAAATAAAATATCATTATCACCATCGTCCTATTGAACGTCATATCCATTAAATTGCCTTAGCGTTGAACCTGGTAAGGACAGAGAGCTTGCTTAATAAGGGGCTGTGGATTCCCCAACAGAGCTGTAGAGAAGCCATTTCCACTGTGTTCCTGAACGGCCTCTCCTAAATCTGCCCATGAAAGGAGGCACAAAACAGAGAGTGAGAGAGGGAGAAAATGAGCTGGGTAGGCAAGGCAACAGATTGATTGCTCTACATAAAAACAACCAGAATTAATTGATGCCTTATCTTGAGTGAGCTCCTGCAGCCGGGGATGGGATTGTTGGTAAGAGAGGCCACAGACGTTATGCACCCGGCCACTCATTACAGCAATCAGACTAGGAACTGCCATAACTGCATGTTGTTTTTCTGCGAAAGGATGGATGAGAGTGACCAAACAGGGTGCTTTCCGAGCTGAAGCGTGCAGTCAATAGAACAAATTTAGAGTCCAGGGGCACCTTTAATTTGTCACGGCATCTTTTTGCCCACTTTTTGAAGGTAGATTACCAGTGGTGCACTGAGTAAGTTTTTTTTTTTTCTGAAAAGTTTGGGAACTTCTGACCTAGACCGATTTCAGCAGCATTTGGGTAGGATGACCTGTGGGTCTTAAAGGTGCTGCTGGACTCTAAATTTGTTCTGCTGCTTCAGACCAACACGGCTGACCACCTGGATTTATGTGCAGTCAATAGTATAAGGCCAGATAATTTGCCGATAAAAAGAGACTAGAGAGGTATGGACCCAGTCCACAAAATCTCTACTAGACGAAAAACCTGTTCATCTTCAAAGAGCCCCAAGATCATAGAGTCAGAATCACAGAGTTGGAAGGGACCTCCAGGGTCATCTAGTCCAACCCCCTGCACAATGCAGGAAATACACAAATACCTCCCCCCACACGCACACACCCCAGTGACCCCTGTTCCTTATCCAGATACCTGCTAACTATTTGCTGCAAGAGACTTACACAGCTTCCGCTCTGGAACAGGGCTGCCAGGTCCCCGGTTAGGATGGGGCATCCCCTGCCCCGAGTTCCCACTGGCACCCACTACTGAGACACAAATCTGTGCCTGTGCGTTCCCGTGGTGAACTGGAAACACACAGTCGGACTCCAAAGAGTTAGATGAATATCTGTTTAATGCAGTGTATAAATTAAATTTTTAATTAGAAATTTTAAAAGCTCATAGGCATCATGGGTGTGATGACGTCAGTTCCAAGGACACCCTGGAAGTGACGCCTGTAGCTTTAGGAATCACCAGGAACTTTTTACCATCTTGGCCTCCCCTGCCCATAGTGGGCCTGCAGATGCCTCTTATCCCGCTGACACCTAACAGGAAGCGTTTTAGGCTGCTCTGGGCTGATGTTGTTTTTTAGCTGCCATCCTCTTTTATTTAATTGATTTTTAAGAAGAAGAAGAGGAGGAGGAGGAGGTGATTGGATTTATACCCCGCCCTTCACTTGGCGTCTCAGAGCAGCTTACAAACTCCTTTCCCTTCCCTGTGAGGTGGGTGGGGCTGAGAGAGCTCTTTCCAGACCCATCCTTGAGAGAACAGCTCTGACAGAACTATGGCTTGCCCAAGGTCATCCAGCAGCTGCAAGTGGGGGAATCAAACCCGGTTCTCCCATATTAAAGTCTGCACACTTAACCACTACACCAAACTGGCTACACCAAATAATCATATTTTTATTGTTTTATCTTTGTTGTGAGCCGCCATGAGCCCATCATGGGATAGGATAGGATATCAATGTAACAAACAAACAAACAAACAAACTGTCATAAAATCGTAGCATTTCTGGTGATTCTTAGAGCTACTCGTTGTACCTGGAAGTGACATCTTCACACTTGTGACACTCCCCCACACACACCATGTCCCGTTCCCCTCTCCTGCTGGTTGCCTGGCAACTCTACTTGTGATAGCATTGCCCTGTATTAGAGAGAAAGAGAAAGAGAGATCAACTGTGCAAAGCCATTGAGGGAGGTCAATGGCAGAGTGGGGAGTTAAACCTGGGTCTTTCTACTCCTAGTCTGACACTCTAACCAGATAAGCAAGGCATATGTCTGCTCCATAGGCTGGTGTAAGGTTAAGAGTGTGGACTCTAACCTGGGAGAACTGGGTTTGATTCCCCACTCCTCCATATGCAGTCAGCTGGTGTGACCTTGGGTCAGTCACAAGTTCTTTCAGAGCTGTTCTCTCAAGGGCAGTTCTCTCAGCGTTTTCTCATCCCACAGAGTGTCTGTTGTGGGGAGGGGAAGAGAAAGGAGATCATAAGCTGCTCTGAGACTTCTTCGGGTAGTGAAGGGCTGGGTATAAATCCAATCTCCTCCTCCTCCTCCTCCTCCTCCTGGATAGCTGGAGCATATTTGTGTGTAGCTACTAAGGGACATAGGATGATTCCCATGTCAGGTTCTTTGTGCAGCAGGGGAGAGACAGTAGCAAGCTCACTCTCACCACATGTATGACCAAGATGCCTGGGTCTACCACCATTAGCCTTCATAACAACTGTCGTCCTCTAACAACCTCACAGTGTTGCCCATTTTCTTCTCAACTCTCTGGCAACCCCAATGCCATCCCATCTTCGATCCCCACACCGGCACGCTGGCTTTTATTTTGATAACGGCCCAACGATGACATCACATAGCACATTAGGAGAAAACCCTACAACGTGTTACTGCGGCTTGACAGTTGATCTGAAGATGCGAAGGCTTCCTGATTAATGTGTTCGCACCTTGGCTCCGATCTTGGTAAAGCCATTAAAGTGATATGTCAGCTTTGTAGAGGTGGGTTGGAAAGTCTCTGGTAGAAGAAGTACATTTCTTTGTGCGCCTTCTGGGATTTGGATGGGGTACTTCTCCCTCCCCCCGTTTTCTTCAAAGAGTGCAATCTGTTCCATTCCCTTGCTAATTTGAAACACAGCCTGGGCTGGAAAATCTAGGTTATCTCAATATGACAGAATAGATTTCTGGGATAAACACCATCCCCCCAGGACTCCAGAGGTCCGGGGCTTTGTCTTCATAGGCAGTTTCAACTTGGGAGGCTTCTGAAACTCTTCTCAGCCAGTTCTCCCCAGACATAGGAGTTCTGAATTTTCCAGGTCTTATTTTCTGAACAGCAATGAATGCGTAAGAAGAGAGAGAAGAGATTAGATTAGATTTATACCCTGCCCTTCACTACTCAAAGGAGTCTCAGAGCGGCTTACAACCCTCCCCACAACAGAGACCCTGTGAGGTAGGTGGGGCTAGGCTTGCCAAGAACTTACCGTATTTCAGCGGGGGACAGACCATCCCCGGGGGAAGGAAAGACGTGCACACAATGCTGTCGCCAGGAAGTGACGCTAGGCGACGCTCTGGCAATGCGGCTGGAAACTTGATGGTACCATCGAGTTTTCAGCCCCATTGTCAGAGCGTTGCCTGGTGTCACTTCCTGGCGACAGCATGGTGCGTTACAGGGAGGACTGGTCCGGCCAGGGAGCATTCATCCCCTGCTCCCACGCAGTAAGTACTTGGGAACCCTAGGTGGGGCTGAGAGAGCTCTCTCGAGGACTGCTCATGAGAGAACACCTCTGAAAGAACTTGTAACTGACCCAAGGTCACATCAGCAGTTGCATGCGGAGGAGTGGGGAGTCAAATCCGGTTCTCCCAGATCAGAGTCCATGCTTCTAATCACTGTACCAAACTGGTTGTGAGGAAAGGTTGCAGGAACTGGGTATGTTTTAGTCTGGAGAAGAGAAAAGGGAAGACAGGATCATACTCTCCAAATACCTGAAGGGTAGCTACAGCCCACATTTCCTGTACATTTCTGTGAAACATAACCCTTTGCCCTAAAATAAATTAAGTATATGTGTTAAGTGAAGTTACTTAGAGACATCCTTCATTTACTCTAGTGTCCCTTTTCTTCTGCCCTGCTACTGTTTCTCCTCATCTACTTTTAGGTTGTAAGTTCCTCGAGGCAAAAATATTCCACATGTTAAGTGATGTATAAGCTGAAGATGCTATAGAATGATAACAAGTGAGGACCTGCAAGAAACCTGTGGGAGGGAGTCTATCTCACCTTTGCTTCCTTCCCTTTCCCCCTTCTCTGTCAATGTTCCCCCTCTCTCTTTCTGCCCTCACCTCTTACCCATCAACCTTCCTGCATCCCCCTTTCTCCCCTCACCCCTTCTATGTCAATCTCCCTGCTCTCTTAACCCCCATCCCTTCTCAGACAATGTCACCCTCTCTTCTCCTCCCCCTACTCAGTCTGCCCCCTTCCCACTTTAGGAGCAAGGGCAGCAATGTCCCACCCCCCAGTCTTCCCCCTCCCAGCAATGTCCTCGGGAGGCACGTTGTCCAGCAAGTGCTCTTTAACCACCACCCCCAATTTATTTTTTAAAAAGTTTTAAGCTTTTTCTGCAAACCTGGGAGTCCCCAAAGTTTGGGGAGAAATCTCCTTTCTTTTAGTGTGGGCCAGATCCATTGGTTTAAATATCTGCAGATCAGTTCACACTAGAGAAATAGATATATAGGTTAAAAACAGGTTTTCTGCATATGTGTTGCTGGAATGCAGTTCTTGTCAGACTTCTATAACTTTAGATACTCACATGGATTGGCCGATGTCAAGAACGTTGAGAGGACTGAATGGCTAAAGCTAACTTTCATAGTAAACACTTTTGGCTGTCAGATACCAAATGTGGACATGTCTAGGTCACCCAGAAGTGACATAGATATGCCAGTGATGTCGAGGCAGGTAATGCTCGGGTTTTTGAGCAAAACTCTATGGTTTGAGCTTGATTTTACCATAGTTTTGTCTTCAAACCAGATTGTCACTCCTAATATGCCACGTCACCTGGAAGTGATGTAGGCATGACATGTAATGTCACTTCTGGTGAGGTCAGCACGTCAGGGGCAATACTTCCGGCTCCCAGAGCATCTCCCCCCCGCCCCCCGCCAGTGTCTCTACTGTCCCAGTAGAGAATGGCGAAAGATAAGGGAGTAGAGACTGAAACCTTCCATAATCTGCCACCCAAAACCATGCTTCACCTCTTCCCATTATAAAGCCGCCTGTGAAACCTCCCAGAGGACTTCCTCATCTCATCATCCAGAGCTTCTTAAATGGAATGCTTTTGTGTGGAGACAGCTTACACATTCAGCTGCTGGTCATTAAATGGGCAGCAACCGAGTGCTGTACATGCACAGGTGGACCCGAGCCTTCTCTACCTTTGCAACTTGCAATTTTCTCCCCAGGCTTTCTGCAAGACCTTTTGTTATCAATCTAATTCCTCCCTCTCTCAAAAGTCTGGCATGGCAGCTTGGGATCCTGATGTGCTTTAGCAACCCTGCTGGCCCCATACTGTGACTTGCCGGAACTGCTGCCGTCAGCAACTTGCCGGATCGAAGAGCAGGCTCTTGGGCACAGTGTGCGATTCCCCCCCCCCCTTTAAGAACAAAGAGCTTAAAAAAGGGACATTGTTCTTTTTCAGCACAGATCAGACCTGAGCAACTATGGGTGGGTCCAACGTGCTGCTAAAATGCTGGTCAGCCTTTCTTATGCTTTTTTTTTGCGCACGGGTGAATGCAGCTCACGCGTGATTGAAAGCTGTCCATTTCGTGTTCCTTCTGGCAAGGCCGAGGCAGTTACCTTTTGAATGGCAGACCCTGGAATGTGTGTGCACCCTTAAGGTTGAATCATCATGTGTGAGAACGGTCTCAAGGACACGCTCCACTTGTACCATCCAACCTGATGCTTGAGGCAATTCCCTGCCAGCCAGCTTTAATTAAAGTTTGACTGAGTGGGATGTGGAGTGGGAACTTCTTGGTCACCACCTCTGGCTGTGGGACTCCCTTAGGAGTTGACATTGGCTCCCTGTTTAAAGACCTTCTAGATTGTTCTGAAGGCCTGGGATTTTTTTAGAATTGCTTGTGAGCTAGACCGACAGTGCTGTGGACTGGGGGTGGAATCCTGTGATAAGCTTTCCTTTTTGTGTGTGTGTGTGAAATATATTTTCTGAGTTCCAGAACTCCATTCCAGCACATTTCCCCAGGAAAAAAAAAGACCCAGTTAAACTCAAGAAAGTGAACTGGAATGTTGAGGAAACACTGAAACCGAAGCCTCTCATCTCTAAGATTGTAAGACTTTGTAAAAAGCTTTAAATTCTCACTTGCTGGAAACATATGCATGTGATATTACTAAGGTATCTCAGAGTTCATTATTGATTTACTTCAGACATTTTACCCCTGATTTCACTTCACCTTTCCCCTCTACATTGAATAAAATATCTTGTTCATCTTTGAACATTCTAAAGCTTCTCGTGTGCCATTTTCAGAAGTTTAAGAGGGTGATCTTGTCTCTTCCCCCAACTTCCTGTGCTGAGCCAGCAGCAAAATATAATTCAGTGACAGGGTGCGACAGCCATAGATTTTCAGAAAAAGAGAAAATAAATAAAGGGGCTGCTCAGCCAGAAAGGAAGAAAAAAATGGAGGGAAAATCCTGCATCTGAGTGAGAGAACAGGGCTAGGTCATCATAACCTCTCTCTTAGAATCGGGCTCATCAGTCCTTCCCTGGAATCAATAAAATGGAAGGACCTCTACCTCTCTGGATTTTGGTATTTTTGTCTTTAGGTTTTTATAATGGCAGTTAATTTCCTTGTTTTGTCACCATAAATTATCAGCTGACGAGTAACTGAGAGCAACTGATAATGTACTCGGTGCATTATCAGTTTGGTGTAGCAGTTAGGAGCACGGACTCTAATCTGGAGAACTGGATTTGATTCCCTGCTCTTCCACATGCAGCCAGCCAGGTGACGTGGGTCAGTCATGGTTTTCTCAGAGCTGTTCTCTCATGGGCAGTTCTCTCAGAGCTCTCTCAGCTCCACCTACCTCATAGGGTGTCTGTTGTGGTGAGAGGAAGGGAAGGAGATTATAAATCGCTCTGAGACACCTTTGGGTAGTGAAGGGCAGGGTATAAAGCCAATCTCTTCTTTTCTTCTTCTACTGTTGGGAGAATAACTGTGAGTGTGGACCTCTGAGCTAGATCTTGGTGTCTCAGTATGCGTGCCTGTGTGGAATTTTATACCACCACCACTGTACCTACATACTTTGCAGAGTAACAGAAGCAGAAAAAGCAGTATCCTGGCCTGTTAGAGCTTAGATACAGAAAGTGCTGTCAAGTTGCAGCTGACTTATGGCGACCCCGTAGGGTTTTCAAGGCAAGAGATGTTCAGAGGAGGGCCTGTGGCTCAGTGGTAGAGCTTCTGCTTCATATGCAGAAGGTCCCAGGTTCAATTCCCGGCATCTCCCATTCAAGGATCAGGTAGTAGGTGATATGAAAGACCTCCACCTGAGACCCTGGAGAGCCACTGCCAGTCTGAGTAGACCTTGATGGACCAATGGTTTGATTCATGACGACTGAGGTTTATAAGATTATGGATGTGATAGAGCAGGTCAAGAAATTTTGGGCACTCAATGAAATTGCTGAGCAGTTGGGTTAGAACAGAAAAAAGGAAGTACTTCTTCACTCAAAGAGGGATTAACACATGGAATTCACTGCCACAGGAGGTGGCAGTGTACAAGCATGGACGACTTCAAGAGGGAATTAGATAAACATATGGAGCAGAGGTCCATCAGTGGCTATTAGCCACAAGGTATAGATGGGGACTCTCACGCTGGGGCAAGTGATGCTCTGTATTCTTGGTGCTTGGGGGGGGCAACAGTGAGAGAGCTTCTAGTGCCCTGGCCCCTCTGCTGGACCTCCTGATGGCACCTGGTATTATTGGCCCCTGTGTGACAGAGTGTTGGACTGGATGGGCCCATTGGCCTGATCCAACATTGGCTTCTCTTGTGTTCCTATGTTCAGTATAAGGCAGTGAGAGGTGGGTTGCCATTGCCAACTTCTGTGTAGTGACCCTGCTATTCCTTGGTGGTCTCCATCCAAATACTAACCAGGGCTGACTGTGCTTAGCTTCCAAGATCTGATGAGATGAGGCTAGCCTGAGCTTGCAGTTTACATTTCAAGGTGTGGGTGGGAAGGATAAAAATGTCAGGGAGAGATTTGGGGTTTGAAGCAGGGCTTTCTCTATGTATAACAGATTTTCTTAAACACCAGCTTATAACCCTTTACTCCATTAGAGGGGATTTGGTTGGAAGGTGAAGGAAACTGCAGGAGTGATCCTTTCTCACAGGGCAAGGTTAAAGGGAGCAAGTCCTTGCTGGGTGCTGTCCATCCCAGGGTGTGAGAGACGGGGGTTGGTTGACCCGATTTCCCTTGCTCTGCCTGACTGTGTCAATGCAGACATCTCTAACCTACGGCTCTAGAACCCAATATGGCTCTTCACAAACGGCAACCGAATCTTTTAAAGTATATGGTGGGTAGATGAACACACGATCCCTGGCCTGGGAGACATCCTGCTGTCCTCAATTGGAGCCAAGCTGAACTCTCGGCCTAATGACCATCCATGCCCTGCAGGACTTACTGCAGTTCTGCAGGGCCTATAAGACAGAGATGTTCCGCCAGGCCTACGGTTGAGGACAGCAACAGTTTTCATTGAGCTTGGCCTCCCCCATCTCTCCTCCCCTCCCTGGGGTAAGGATATAAATTGGTCCTCTAAACGTCATCTGGAATAGTCATAGAACCACTGTTTTGTTTTAATCCTACTTGAAATTGTATTTATTGAAATGTTGTTCACCGCCCTGAGCCCTGTGTGCTGGGGAGGACAGTAAAAATAAAATAAATGAAGCTGCCTTCTACTGAATCAGACCACTAGTCTATCAAGGTCAGGACTGTCTACTCCAGGGGTGTCCAGCACTATGCCTGTGGGCACCATTGGCACCCACAAACACATTTCCAGGCTCCTGCCAAGTGCTTTAAGAAAGTGAGCATGGCTAGGTGGGGCTTTTGTCCAGTAGGGCTTCTGATTGGCTGTGTAGATTAGGGGGAGGGGCTGTGGCTCAGGGGTGGAGGATCTGCTTGACATGCAGAAAGGCCCAGGTTTGCATCTCCAGGCAAGGATAAGGTAGTAGGTGATGGGAAAGAGACCCTGAGACCTTGGAGAGCTGCTGCCAGTCAGAGTAGACAATGCTGACCTTGGTAGACTGATGGTCTGACTTAGTAGAAGGCAGCTTTGTGGGTTCGTGTGGAGATTAAAAGGGATCCTGTTAAGTCGAGCTTCTTTCTGAGATATTGAAGAGTCAATCTTTAGAGTTATATATAACCTCGATCCCTGACATTTTGTGATTGGCTCCACCCACTGCAGCAGCCATTTTGTGGTTGTGCCAACCACCCTGGGGCGGAATCCCAAAAGTGCCCGCAGGCTCAAAAAGGTTGGGCACTCCTGGTCTGCTCAGAAAAGCTCACAGCTCTTCAGGGTCTCAGGTAGTGGTCTTCCACAGCACTTGCCGCTTGATACTTTTCTCTGAAGACCTTGCAGATTGAACTTGGAACCTTCTGAATGCCTTATTAGATGCTTTACCACAGAATCACCACTGTGTCATTCTGTGTACTAGAATCACCAGTATATGATGGGAATGGCAGGCAAAAGATCTTTATGGGATTAAAGGACTTCGTAGGAGTGATTTACAGAAAGCGAAATGACGGAGGTGAACAGTCACCGGTAATCCAGGTGGAAACCAGAGGTAGATTTATGCCAGGGCTCTAAAACAATTGGGCAGTGTGCTCCTGTGTATATTTCTTGCTTGTTGTGAGATCTCGGGTGCGGAACCTCTGCTAAAGTGGGCTTCTGTCGCAGCGCTTCTTTGTTAGGAGTATGTGTACCCCTCTGTTGTGTTGGGCCTGACCTGGGTCGTCCAGGCTAGCTTGATCTCAGAAGCTCAGCAGGGCGGCTTTGGTCAGTATTTGGAAGGGAGACCACCAAGGAATACGAGGCTCAGGACGTGGAGGCAGACAATGGCAAAACATCTCTGACTCTCTCTCGCCTTGAAAACCACACCGGGGGTTGCCATAATTCAGATGTGATTTGACAGAAAGAAAGAAAAAAGTTGTGGTGGAGGATTTTTGTTTTTAAACTCCTCACCATTCAGAACATATTGTCTGATCCCTGTCTGCTTGGCAATGGTCTGTCTGGGGAACAGGTAGGCAGGAGATAATTGTTTGTTTGTGTGTGTGTGTGTGTGTGTATTCCTGTCAAGAGTGCTGAATTTCTTACTCGGTATCACATGTTAATTCCATCCGTCCTCCAAGCATGAACCCTGGCCTTTAGTATAACTGCTTTAACGCCTACATTGCTACGCTACGTTTAATAATAGTCATTTTAGTCATTGTCCTCTACATCTTTCTCTTCCATGTATTTCCATTATAGAGAAAAAAGAGAGCCTTCTCATCCAGTCTCAGTTTCTCCGAATCTGGCACACATCTGTGTCTTCTGCTTAGCTTAAACCAGTGAATGCTGACTTCTAGGGTTGCCAGCCTCTGGGGGGCGGGGGCTGGAGATCTCCCACTATTACAATTGATCTCCAGATGACAGAGATCTGTTCCCCTGGAGAAAACAGCTGCTTGGGAGGGCGGACCCGATGGCATTATACCCTGCTGAGTCATTCTCCTCCCCAAACCCTGCCCTCGATGGGATCCCCCCCCACCCAATCTCCAGATATTTTTCTACTCAGAGCTGGCAACCCTACTGACTTCTTGGGCCTTGGGCACTGGACTCTGTGCTCTGCTGAGAGGACACATCCCCCTGGATTAGGGTTGCCAGCTCCGGGTCAGGAAATACCTGGAGATTTTGAGAGTGGAGCCTGAGGAGGGCGGGTTTTGGGGAAGGGAGGGGCTTCAACGGGGTTTAATGCCATAGAGGCCACCTTCCAAAGCAGCCGTTTTCTCCAGGGGGACTGATGTTGCCGGGAGATCTGTTTTAATCCCCGGAGATCTCCAGCCACTGCCTGGAGGCTACACAGGACAGAATAGCCAAAAAACCCAAAAATAAAACTGTGTACAGAAATATCAAAAGTATATGCAAAATACTTTTTATACAAAGTGTCACAAGGAACTTATAATTACAACAATATTATGGCAATTGCTCTCTTCAAATAGTGTAAACCATTTGGTACATGAAAACAGTCCAGAGTAATCCAAAATAAATAGACGTGCTTCAGATGAAGGCCACAGTTCATGAAAACAGTCTTAAGTAATTAGTGCTGCAGATAAAGAGCGCTAGAACGTAGAGACTCGAGGGAATTTCAGACAGATGATATAATCCGGAAGAGGAATGGTTCCCAAACGGTTTCTGGTCTGGCATTTCAGACAGAACCGTTTTAGAACTGGTTCCCTACCAGAATATATTTGTAATTTCACACAGAATCGCTTCTGCCCCATTCAGGAAACGGGGCTGAAGCGTTTTACCTGTCAATCGCTTCCAAGTAGTCGTCAGTTTCTTCTCCCGGATCTGATACGCTTTTTTCCCGCCTTTTTCGCCCGCGCGGGCGATCTCCGGCTTTTTTTTTTTTTAACATTCGCTTTAGCATCATAGCATCATAGCAACCCCACTGGAATGCCTGCAGTGTTTTTTATAGCACTTTTAGCTATAGTGCTATGGCACTCTAAAGCAAACATTTTTTTAAAAAAAAAAGGCACGGCGGGAAATGGCGGGGAAACAAAGCAGTGCAGTCTGAATTGCCAACCCACTTCTGATTCGGCTCTTTTCTGGTCAGGGAAAGCCATGTGTGAAATGGCAGCCCTGTACCGGTTTACTTCAAGACGAATCAGAAACGGCTTCAATCCGGCAGAATCTCTGTAATGTGAAATTCCCTTCTCTCAGCCCGACATCTTCAGGGATCAGTTCTCATCACACTTGTGTCATAAGATGTCAGTTCAAGGCTTGCTGCTACGCGTTGCTGGCTTTCGAATTGCGTTTTGCACAAGGCTTTTTCAAACGCCAAGCCAAGAGTCTCCCAATTTCCTTTAGAATAATGCTTTCAGCGGTGACCTCTGTCTCCCATGCCAACGCTTCTCTATCTTTACTGTTGACATGGGAGACAGAGGTCCCAGCTGAAAGTGTTATTCTAAAGTAAATTGGGAGAAAGTGCCAAATCAAAAGCATATACTTTTGATAATTCTGTACACAATTATTATTTTTTTGACTACCTGGAGGCTAGCAGCCCTACCCTGGATCATGACCTCATTGCACCCTGTTCCCAGCAGCTTGCAAGGGAAAGTTCCTCTCACCCCAAAGGAAGGGTTTCCAGCTCTGGGTTGGGAAATTCTTGGAGATTGGGGGGTGGAGCCTAGGGTTTGCGGAAGGGTGGGAGCTCAGCAGGATATGATGCAATGTTGTCCACCCTCTGAATTAATCATTTTCTTAGAAGGAACTGATCTCTGTAGTTTGGATGCCAGTTGTCAGGCCCTGGTCACACGGCAAGGTAGTTGCGCTTTGTTTAAATCAGGAACATTTTTCTGCGCATTGGGCTGACTAGATGCAGCCGGCCCCTCTCTTCCAGCACCCGCTTGCCTGCTCCAGGTGATCCTGCCAGCCATGGGGAGGCTCAGGTGGCTCCTGCTGCCGCTGTGGGGGGGGGCACTGCCGCCGCCGCTGCCATTGCCCCATGAAAAAAGGCTCCGCCATCTCCGCCATCCTCCTTGCCAGCCCTCCTCCAGGCTGCCGGAGCCCCCGCCTCTCGTTCCCACTTCCAGGGCTGTCTTTGTGCGTTGTTTTTTTTAAAAAGCTTCCGGTTTGAGCGCTTGACTAAACATGCGCTTAATAAATCCATTATTAAACGTTAAATGGATTTATTAAGCGCATGTTTGCTCAAGCGCTCAAACCGGAAGCTTTTTAAAAAAAAAACGCACAAAGAGCGGTCAGACGGCCCTAATCTCAATCATTGCAAAAGATGGGCTGCCCAAATGGGCGAAATCGTGCATTCAAACCGCAAGTGCCAGGAAAACACCTGATTTTCCAGGGGTCAGGAAAACCTGGCAGCATTGCGGGAGTGAGCCTGCTTCGGGGCGGGAGGCGGATTGGCGCGTGTGAATGTGAAACTGACATGCGCAAGTGAACAGCAGCAAACCCCGATCAAAATGTCAGTGTGACCAGGCCCTCACTCTTGAAGATCTCCAGGCTCCACCTAGAATTTGGCAATCCTATCCAAAACCCAAGGAGCCTTCCCCATTTGGAAAAGTGATGGTTCCGGAGACCTGAAGCAAGGGGCAGTTGCTGGGTCCACATATAGGCTCGAGGCTAGAAAAATCAAAGAGTTAAAGGAGGGGGAAGATATATAAGTGGGGGGAAAAAACAGATCTGCTGTTTATAAAACTAATAGATTCCAGATTGAATGAATACTTTTAATGAGTACACAGAAACATCACAAATAATTATAACGTGTCAGAGTCTCCTATTATCAATGGTAAAACAAAGACTAAGTATATTTTGCCAGCTGCTTTCCCCATTAGTCTGACATACTACATTTTTCTAAATGGTTTTTATATGTATTTTTTTGACATCGGAATAGGTGGCATTTTGTATGTCATACCACTGAGGAAGATAGTTTGTCGACAAACATTTAGTTTTTGGTCTTCCAGTTGACAGTAGTTAAGATTCATATGTTATGATTATCCTGTGATATTTTTGTATAGTCATTGGAAGAGTATTCATTTATTCTAGTATGCACTGGTTTTGTAAATAGCAATAGGTGAAATACCTTCCGCCTTCCTCAGGTTCTTGGCATTTTTTACTGCAGGGTTGGTTGCAGGTTATCTCCCCTCCTTTCTTCAGTGCCTCTTGGATATTTTCCCTCTTTTCTTCTGTACTTCTTGGATTTAGGACTAGACCCTGAGTAAATGCTCACAACCACACAAACAACATGGGCAACAGTCAATTCGCTTCAGCAGTCAAAGACCTTCCAGGTAGGGGTGTACCAAGAGCAAAAGAGATGAAAAATGCTCTGCAGTTCAGAGTGAGGGCAAAGAACATTGCTCTCACTCTGATTTGGCTTTGTGGTATTATCAGGCAGGCTTATTTGGTGGTCTGTCTGATGCTATGACATCTCACAGGCTACATGTTCGTCAATGACTGAATTGTGTTACCCACAATAATAGCCCTCTTTTTAAAGGAAAAAAAATAGTCCTCAAAGCAGCTGTTGAGAAGTGATAGAAAGCAGGAATAAAACTGAGCAAAGTTGTTTGAAAAGGGTAACATTATAAGCAGTGTTCCACTTGGGGGATACTTTTTGCCCCAGTGGGGTTGTTCTGCACTGTAGTCCAGGGAGGAGGAAGGCTGAAGCCCCTTTCTGCCCACATGGTGTGGTCCAATCCAAACAAGGACCTCGGGCAGCAGGGAAACTATTGGGATATTTGGCTAATGAGAGCCAGTTTGGTGTAGTGGTTAGGAGCATGGACTCTAATCTGGGAGAACCCAGTTTGATTCACCACTCCTCCCCATGCAGCTGCTGGTATGACCTTGGCTCAGTTACAGTTCTCTCAGAGCTGTTCTCTCAACAGCAGTTTCTGTCAAGAGCTCTCTCAGCCCCACCTGCCTCATAGGGTGTCTGTTGTGGGAAGAGGAAGGGAAAGGAGTCTGTAAGCCACTCTGAGACTCCGAGTGAAGGGCAGGTTATAAATCCAATCTCCTCCTCCTTCTGCTTCTGCTTCCAGAGTTTGCCCAGTTGTAGAAACGTGATATTGAGTACAGTAAACAGAACCTCCCAAGAAGTATATTGCAGGAAGGGAGGGAGGGAGGGAGGGAGGGAGGGAGGGAGGAAGGAAGGAAGGAAGGAAGGAAGGAAACTGACATTTGTTCAAGTAGATCCAGTTCACATTCAGGTTGTGGTTGAAAGGAGAGAGATAGGCCTAACGTAACAAGTGCTTTCTCTAGCACAAATGACCAGTTTGTCTGGCAACATGTGTGTGGGAATATGAGGGCATTTTTCCTACGGGAGAGACCTGCAGAGTAGGGTTGCCAACCCCCCCAGTTTGGCAGGTGTCCCCCACTTTGGGGAGGGGTTCTATCTGCCGCCAACCAAATGGCCCGAGGGGGAAGCCCCACCCCCAAGCCCCAACACCCACAGCCACCCCTCTCCCTTCTCTCTTGAAGGGCTCCCTTTGAATGCACAGAGCTGGCGTTCCCCACTCACCCGAAAGCCAGCTCCACAGGTGGCCTTCCCCGCATGCTCAATCTCAAGCGGAGATCAGGTGTGCCTGGAAACACCAGCTTCCCGCTCTTAAAGGGGCAGTGCAGGAAGCTGGCATTTCCCCGCGAGCCCAATCTCCGCTCAAGATCGAGCGCACGGGGAAGGCTGCCTGTGCTTAAACGGAGCTGGCGTTCGGGTGAGCAGGGAAACGCCAGATCTCTGCACAGCATTTCCCCATGTGCAAGGGGCATGCGGCGGGGGGGCAGACGTCCCCAATGTGACATCATCATGTCAGGGATGCCCCGCCTCCTCCAGGAACGTCCCCCCAAGTCCCCCACTGTGGGCGAAGATGAACTTGGCAACCCTACTGCAGAGACATGTGTCTCCGTGGAAGGTCATGTAAAGTGAGTGAGAGGACAAAGAAAGAGGAGAGGTCAGGAGGCGACTCCCAGTTTAAGACAAAGAGAGGCTTCCAGTTCAAGGAGACAACACCTGTACACATGTAGAGGGATGTAGTGCTCCCCAACAGCCAGGCACGCTGAGTCACTCACTCCAACAGAAACAAGTTCCCCCACACCTGACGTGAAAACTTGACTCATTGTCAGGTTGGGGGAATGCAGATAGTACATGGTAGGAATCTTAATGTATCGTTTGGACCTAAGTGAGTACACCTCCTATTTTATTTTTGAGCCACAACGCAGCTGAATCTTTTCTGGTCCCCTCCCAGCTTCAGCAGTCGACCGGCGCCCATGTTTAGCGACACATCTGATTTCAGGTCTTTTTAAAAATCACCGTTCCGTTTTGCACATTGAAAAAGAATGTTTTTGCATCACTTCTGCTAATGAGTCTGTGTTTAAACTGTCAGCTTTTCCCTATTCATCTTTGCCTTACCATTTTTTTTCAAAACGAGGCGTAAATGTGCTTTTCCCCCCTCCCCTGCCCAACAGCTATTTAAAACACTAGTATTTAACTAACCTTTCAAAAAAAATCAATTTTCTTGGAGGTTTGACTTCCTCAGGTAAGAACTCAAATCATTATTTCGTTTATTTGTCTGTTTATGATCAAATGAAATCTGGCGTTAGGTTGTTTGTCTTAAACATGGCGCTCGCAAAAAAGTGCAAATTATTACAAAGTTGTTATTATAGGAGGAACAAATGGCTCGAGAGTGGGTGCAGTATCAGTCATTTAAATTTTATGGGTTGTCGAAATAAAGATGCAAATTGCCTTATAATTCTCAGCCCCCTGTCAGAGTGGGTGATGGATGTTTGCGTTGCTCTTCGAGAAGCAATCCGTTGGCGCCCACGTTGATATCCCAAGAACACCACCTACCCCTGTTATTGATGGCTCTCCGCTTCTTGCTTTTAAGAGACTGGCAGGAAGGCCCCTGTCATGAGGCCCTCTCTCTCTCTCTCTCTCCTTACTTCCCCTAACAATGCTATTAATGAAATTGATGGTCACACCAACACTTATTATTCAGCAATCTAAACAAGGTCTTTCTGGAGGCAAGTACGAGGAAGGATGAGGAGGCTGGAACAGTTAATCAAGAGCTGGTGAGGTTATGTGGTGAGTCAGTTTGGTGTAATGGTTAGAAGCGCGGGCTCTAATCTGGGAGAACCAGGATTGATTACCCACGGATCCACATGCAGCTGCTGGTGTGACCTTGGGTCAGTCACAAGTTCTCTCAGAGCTGTTCACTCACAAACAGTCCTTGGAAGAGCTCTCTCAGCCTCCACCTACCTCACAGGGGGTCTGTTCTGGGGAGGGGAAGGGAAAGGAGATTGTAAGCCGCTCTGAGACTCCTTTGGGTAGTGAATGACAGGGTATAAATCCTATCTCCTTCTCCTCTTCCTCATCCTCCTCCTTCTCTGTAACCCTGGCCTCAGCTTCCAATCCTGGTTTGGTTCCACTTCAAGTCTGAACCGAAGCACAAAGTTATTCCACCAAATGTGTTCTCGCTCTTCGTTGTTTGTGGTGCAATGGGGAAGCTCTCATCCTGTGTGGAGCAGTGATTAAGAGTGTTGTGTTAAGACTTGGCAGACCCAGGTTCGAATCCCCACTCTGCTGTGGAAGTATGGTTGCCAGGTCCCCCTGGCCACTGGTAGGGGATGGGGGGGATGGGGTTGCCAGCTCCAGGTTGGGAAACTCTTGGAGATTTGGGAATATAACCTGGGGAGGACAACAACCTCAGTGGGGTACAACGCCACAGAGTCCACCCTCCAAAGCATTTTTCGCCAAAGGAACTGATCTCTGTAGTCTGGAGATGAGCTGTAATTCCAGGGGATCCCGAGGCTTACATGGAAGCTTACATGGAAGCTTGTTGGGTGACCTTGGGCCTGTCGCATGGACTCAGTTTAGCCTACCTGACAGGATTGTTGTAAGGATAAAATGGAGAAGAATGATGACGTAAGCCACTGTGAGTCCCCTCAGGGGTGAAAAGCGAGAATGAATGAAATTTGTAGATTTTGCAGTGACTGAAAGCCTTAGGAAGCCCACCCAGAACAAGAGGGGAGGAAGTGTGCATGAGGGGAGAGATGTCTTCTTGCTGCAAGTCTTCATAGTCCAGCGTTTATTCTATAGCATTTCTTTGTGTGTGTTTTAAGGCATGTGTCTGCGTGCACTTATGCGCAAATTTAAACTTTGTTTTGAAATTTTACTTGAGGCAATATTCAGTCCTGGTCTTATAATTTTTTTTTTTTTTTTGCACTTCATGAAGAATTTCTTCAGCAGCCTCAGACTACCGAGAGGATATCCAGCGTAGTAAGGGAACTGGTTCTAGACAGAATCCAGGGCTTCTGATGGGAGCTGAAATATTTACAGAGCAAGTCCACACCTAGGAATACTTCTGAAGTTGTCCTTGGAATTTCAGAGTTGTGAAGTCTAGAGTTCTGGCGTTGTTCTTGAAGTCGGTCTTGTGCATCAGGAATTCTTCATCAATTGGCTGCTGTTTTTCATTCCTTCAGCTCGCGTTCATTTTTTATTTATTACTTGTCCCCGCTTTTTTTCTCCCCAGGGGAGACCCAGATCTGGTGACAATATTGTTCTTCTGTTCCATTTTATCCTCACAACAACAATCGGATGAGGTAGTTAAGGTGGCGAGACAGTGATGGCGCCAAGGCAGAATGAGGATCTGAAACTACTTCTCCCGTATGTCCCTCCCCTAGACGTTACTGTGGATGTGTGAGATCAGCGAAACACTGCAAATAAGTCATCTTGAGGTCACTGTATGTACAGTTGTATGAAATTCTTTTTGTGCAGAGTGTCTATGCACATCAGTAAAACAGCACACAAAAGGAAGTATGGTACAACCAATATGTACAATCACCACCAAAACTTCTCCTTACTCTGCTAGTGGGAGAACATGATAACATAAGAAGAGCTCTGCTGGATCATACCAGTCCAGCATCCTGTCTCACACAGTGGCCAAACCAGTTCCTCTGGAGGTCCAACCACAGGGAATAGAAGTCAAGGCCTTCCTCTAATTTTTCCTAATGTTCAGAGGTTGACTGCCTCTGAACGTGGAGGTTCCCTTAGTCACCATGGCTAGTAGAAGTCGAGGCCTTCCCCTAATGCTTCCTAATGTTCAGAGGCTGACTTCCTCTGAACATGGAGGTTCCCTTAGTCACCACGGCTAGTAGAAGTCAAGGCCTTCCCCTAATGCTTCCTAATGTTCAGAGGTTGACTGCCTCTGAACATGGAGGTTCCCTTAGTCACCACAGCTAGTAGCCATTGATAGATTTATCCTCCACAAATCTGTCTAATCTCTTTTTAAAGCTATCTTTGCTTTTGGCCATCACTGCATCCTCTGTCAGCAAATTCCAGATGCCAGATTTAGAAGGCCGAAGGATGCATGGAGGCAGTTGACAGGTACATAAAAGCATAACCACCAGCATTAATGTTTTCTGTGACTGCTAGGAAGACTCTCCCAATTCAGAATCACCTCCTTTAAGAAGTGTCGCTATTCTAATTGACAATATTTTTTTGCTTCCTAGAAATTCCTCAAAAGTGTATCTCGAATAGGAACCTTGAAATTTCACTTGAAGAAAATTTGGTGGCAACTCATTCTTTTATCTTCTCGCATTGTTTCCTACAGCTCGGGGATCAAACTTTCTTTTATTTCAGCTGCTTTGATAGTTTCTGTTCTTTCTTTCACCATTGGACTTGTTGGTTTCCTTTTTCCTTTTTAGAGGACATGGATCAGTCCCCTGCAGTGCGTTCCGAATATCTGGTCTCAGGGATTCGAACTCCTCCCGTACGAAGGAACAGCAAGCTTGCAACATTGGGCAGGATTTTCAAACCATGGAAATGGAGGAAAAAGAAAAATGAGAAACTAAAGCAGACGTCGGCAGGTAAGTGAGAGTAGACTATTTTGATTTTAAAAATCCCTTTGTAAGAGAAGAGAGCTAAATTTGCATGTGAAAAGGGGCCATCGCTGATTGTATTTAGTAAACCACGAGGTATAAGCATGTGTTCTTCAATTTTGTGTAAGTGTTGGGAAAAGGTAGAAAGTAGTATAAGTAGCAAAAATCCATCTTCCCGAGAAGCTCAGATTTCATTCTTTGAAAAGACAAGGTTCTAGTCCTGTTGGTTGAATAGATACGTGTAAAAATGTATGGGAGGTGCTTGATGAAATCCCAGCAGAGAGATGTGCTTCGAAACAAGATTTCTAGCTCAGGAGAAGGACTTCAGTGCCTTCTATAGCTTCCTGCCCCTTCCCATGACTTGAATAAATTATTCAAAACAAGGATAATAAGCAAATATATGCAGGTTGCAGAATGCAGGTTTTCTCTGGGCAGAATTTTTTTTTAAAAAAATTAAGGCCCTGGTCATGCTAACTCAGGGTAACTTCCCAAACTAACTTTTAACAGGGGAATATCACTGCTTGGTGGGTTCCCCCCGTCATTCTCCCGTGATTCCATTTTTCCTCTTAGGTCTCTGTGCAGTTTGAGGAACCAGGTGGCATCTGGTTGAAAGCACGAAGCATTGTACATCAGGGGACCAGGCTGTTTAGCTATGTAGGAAGGCAGGTGCTGGTCATTTTGATACCCATTTGCTAGCAAGTCTGTTCTCGTGACCAGTCCCTTCTCCAAAATGCTCATAAAGAATATGTTGGGGAATGTCCTGTGTTTTGCAGAGATGCAGTCCAAAAGTACTTTTGGCTATCATGAGGGAATGCATTCCCCCCACCCGAGGTGCAGGCGGCCAAGTACAGGTGAATACCACCCATATCTGGGAGTCAGACATATATTTTCTAGTTCTCTTCTTACGCTTTCAGCAGGTAAAATCCTTTGGACACCTATATTCCTATGCCAAGAGAAATGTGAGCTGCTATATCTCTGCAAGGAGACCCCTCATTGAAGGCAGAGGAGCTGCTCCATCTAGCACTCCACGTTGCTGGCTCTGCCATATCCCTCGCCAGTGATGCATTGTAGCTGCCATTTAGATTTGTTCCAGGGCTCTTTTTGTAGCAGGGACTCCTTTGCTTATTAGGCGACACACCCCCTAATGTAGCCAATCCTCCAAGAGTTTACAGAGTTCTTCTTACAGGCCAATAAGAACATGAGAAACCAATGCTGGATCAGGCCAATGTGGATCAGGCCAATGCCCCATCTAGTACAACACTCTGTGGCCAAAACCCAGGTGCCATGAGGAGGTCCACCACCAGGGCCAGAACTCTAGGAGCCCTCCCACTGTTGCCCCCCAAGCACCAAGAATACAGAGCATCACTGCCCGAAGAGATAGATGATGATGATAGATAGATAGATAGATAGATAGATGATAGATAGATAGATGATAGATAGATAGATAGATAGATAGATAGATGGATGGATAGATAGATAGATAAATAGATAATGATGATGATAGATAGATAGATGATAGAGCTAGATAGATAGATAGATAGATAGATGATAGATAGATAATGATGATGATAGATAGATAGATAATGATGATGATGATGATGATGATGATGATGATAGATAGATAGATAGATAGATAGATATAGATAGATAGATAGATAGATAGATAATGATGATGATAGATAGATGATAGATGATAGATAGATGATAGATAGATAGATAGATAGATAGATAGATAGATAGATAGATAGATAGATAGATAGATAGATATCATGACGATGACAGATGAGATAGATAGATAGATAGATAGATAGATAGATAGATAGATAGATAGATAGATAGATAGATAGATAGATGATAGATGATAGATAGATGATAGATGATAGATAGATGATAGATGATAGATAGATGATAGATAGATAGATAGATAGATGATAGATAGATAGATAGATAGATAGATAGATAGATAGATAGATAGATAGATAGATAGATGATAGATAGATAGATGAGATAGATAGATAGATAGATAGATGATAGATAGATAGATAGATAGATAGATGATAGATGATAGATAGATAGATAGATAGATAGATAGATAGATAGATAGATAGATAGATAGATAGATGATAGATAGATAGATAGATGATAGATGATGATAGATAGATAGATAGATGATAGATGATAGATAGATAGATAGATAGATAGATAGATAGATAGATAGATAGATAGATAATGATGATGATAGATAGATAGATGATAGATAGATAGATAGATAGATAGATAGATAGATAGATAGATAGATAGATGATGATAGATAGATAGATGATAGATGATAGATAGATGATAGATAGATAGATAGATAGATAGATAGATAGATGATAGATGATAGATGATAGATAGATAGATAGATAGATAGATAGATAGATAGATAGATAGATAGATAGATAGATAGATGATGATAGATAGATAGATGATAGATAGATAGATAGATGATGATGATGATAGATAGATGATAGATGATAGATGATAGATAGATAGATAGATAGATAGATAGATAGATAGATAGATAGATAGATAGATAGATAGATGATAGATAGATAGATAGATAGATAGATAGATAGATAGATAGATAGATAGATGATAGATAGATAGATAGATAGATAGATAGATAGATAGATAGATAGATAGAGAACATAGAGAACATAGAGAGGCCATGTTGGATCAGGCCAATAGACCATCAATTTTTTAATTTATTTGTTCGATTTTTATTCTGCTCTCCCCCGATTGTAGGGCTCAGAGAAGACTATAACATAAATAAGCAGTTTAAAAACAATAAAAAGTATAACTATAAAGTCAAACAATTAACCAAATGGCATAAAAACTGTTACATTGTTCCCAGGGAGAGAGGGGAGGGAAAAACTTGAGGGCAGTATATAAATAAAACTCCCCATTTTCACCGATATGCTAGATGATACAGTTCCATTTTACAGGCCCTGCAGAACTGAGCTAAGTCCTGCAGGGCCCAGGTCTCGCTCAGAAGTGCATTCCATAGAACAGGAGCTATCGCCGAGAAGGCCCTAGCTCAAGTCGAGGCCAGACAAATGGACTTTGGCCCTGGGACCATTGGCATGTTGTTGTCTAAGGAGCATAACACTCTTTGGAGGTTATGCCAGGAGATGCGGTCCTGTAGATATGTTGGTCCCAGACCATTAAGTCCAACACTCTGTGTCACACAGTGGCCAAAACCAAGGTGCCATCAGGAGGTCCACCAGCAGGGCCAGATCCTTTCATATATATATATATTTTTTTTACTCTTGCCAGTACTTATGGGGAGGACTGTTACACTGCCCGAGAGATTCAAACAGTACCAGATTTGCAGAAGGGGGCACGGGAGGATGTGATGGGCATAGGTCACCAATACTGCCAGAAAAGTGTTCTGCCACCTACGTCAAGCATGGCTGCTGGCCCCTCTCCTATGGCCCTCCGACCTGGCCATGGTAATCCATGCAACAGTCACCTCCAGATTGGACTACTGTAACTCACTGTATGCTGGCCTGCCCTCGAGACTGACCCGGAAGCTCCAAGTGGTCCAGAATGTGGTGGCGCGAGTCCTAGCAGGAACGCCACGGACAGCATGTATACAATCTGTGCTGTGCCAGCTACACCAGCTACCGGTGGAATACCGAGTCAGGTTCAAGGTATTGGTGTTGACTTTTAAGGCCTTGAACAGTCAGGGACCCACATACCTTTGGGACTGCCTCCTCCAATATGTTGCTGGAAGAATGCTGAGATCAGCAGATAACAACTTACTGGTGATCCCCAGCCCTAAGGAGGTCCAGCTGTTCTCAACTAGGGTCGGGGCCTTTTCAGTCCTGGCCCCAACCTGGTGGAACTCTCTGCTGAACAGCATCAGGGCTCTGTGGGATCTGATGCAATTCCTGTAAGGTGGAGGTGTTCCATCAGGCTTTTAGTTGAGGGCAGCAACGGTTAGGACAGGCACCCTTCTTTACATCTGTGCCCCCCACATCCCCTGCCCTGCCCTGCCCTGCTGCACAGAGGGCACTGCAACCAGCAAAGGGGGTTGATGGCCATCTGATTTGGTTGTTGTATTAAAGTATGATGATAATTTTATTAGGCTGATTATATTTTAACAGTTTGATTTGTTTGAGGTTGTAAATCACGCAGAGCCCATTCACGGGGCTGAGCAATCCATAAATTTAATAAATAATTATAGTAAAACAATAATAATAATTGCTATCCAGCCCCGTGTCACTGAGTCCATAACAGGCTGCAAAAGAGCTGCCTGTACAGTCCGTTTCAGACCCGATAGGACGAGGCTACTTGGGGTGGCCTGAGAAGGGCAGAAAGGAACATGAAAATGAAAGTCATACTCCACTCCGTGCTTCCAGGCAGGTGTGTGCCCATGTGCACCCCTGGGAGCAGTTTAATTGGGAAGTGTGGCATGAAGGGCATCCTGCCCAGGTGCCCCATGAATCTGGAGCTGGCCTTGGTAATGTTACCGACAATGGACAATCAGCCCCCCTGAAGTAAAGGGATTTGTGACCTTTGAATGCATACCTAATCCAGAGACTCAGCGAATTCTTTGTAACAATGGAGAGTTGCCGTGTAGAACCAGAGAGCTGGCTCGAAATACAGATGTTTCCAAGGTCTAATCACACGCTGTCTAAAATCCCAAGGAGGGGGCTTTGGGCTCCCACAGAGCTCCATGAATGCCTTCCCTGCTTGTTTTTCCTTTTCACAAAATAGACCTTGAGTTTTCTTCCCGATTACACCTTGTCCCCTACCCCTAACAATACCCGGAGTTTAGAAATCCTTGCAAGCAGCATGGGATTAATCAGGCGTTTATGACGTGGCTTCTTGATAAGCTGTGAACCGAATTGAGATTTCGCACCTCCAGTTTGTTCTTCTTGACCTTCTCCAAGCAAGACTTGCTGCTCCCTCAAGTCTTTTGCCATTTCTTTTTGGCTTTGTTTTGGAATTAGGGAGGTCATTCTGACATTGTGGGGAGAGGCAAGAGGGAGCCACTGTTTCTTTTAATCAAACAGTAATAGTATTGGGATTTTTTTTCTTTCTTTCAATTCTTCCTGGAAGGAAAAGCATTTGTTCTGCTAAGGAAATGCCCAGGGGCCCTAAATCCAGCACTGCAAAATAAGAATTGTCTTACCAGGAGAGTGCAAAGCTTTATGAAGCCCAGCACGCTGCTTCCAACAATAGAGCCAGTTGAGTTCAGAAACTCACAAGGAGGCCATTTAAGTCTAAGTCATCTTCTGTTTAACTGCCAGCATTTTGCCTGACTACTCTTGATCATGGAGGCTCCACAGCATTTCTAAGTAGGAATCCAGAACAGATGCTCTCAACTCCCTAAGCAGCAGAAGAACATCAGAAGAGCCCTGCGGGATCAGACCAGTGGTCCATCTAGTCCAGCACCCTGTCTCACGGAGTGACCAACCAGTGCCTCTGGAAGGCCAACAATAGGGCACAGAGGCCGAGGCCTTCCCCTGATGTTGCCTCCTGGCTCCGGGATTCAGAGGCTTAGTGCCTCTGAAAGTGGAGGCTCCCTTTAGTCACCATGGCCAGTAGCCATTGACAGACCTCTCCTCCAGGAATCTATCTAATCCCCCTTTTAAAGCTGTTTCTCACTTTCTTTCTCTCCCCTCCTACCGCTTTCTGCAATACTGGCTTGCCTGGCTGCCCAGTCTCTTAGCAGCTGCGGTGGTGGGGTGTGTGTGGCTCGCATCCACTCCCCCAGCAACTTTGCTGCTTTGGCAGCATTAGTAGGAACATGCTCAATCCCACCCCCCACCTGGTAGCTTTGCCACCTGGGTGGCTCGCCTGACCACTCTGCCATGGTGGCTGTGGCTCACCTGCCTCTCCCGCCAGCCAGCTGCACTTCCTCAGCAGCTCTGCTGGCTCCTCACAGCCTGGGTGGTTCACCTGACCTCTCTCTGCCATGGTGGCAGTGACTTACTTCCTCCCCGCCATCTTGGCTGCCTTGGTGGCTCTGCCGGCTGCTCACCTGGCCTCCTGGCCTCCTCAGTGGCTGGTCTTTGCTGCTGCTTCACAGCTGAGGTGGCACCTTTTCGCTTGTCCAGTGGCAGCAGATTGCTTGAGCCCTCGTCAGCTTTGGAGGCAGCAGCCCCTCACTTCCTGCTTTGTTGACTTGGCCACTCACCTGGCTTGAGAGCCAGTCTGGTGTAATGGTTAGGAGCGCAGACTCTAATTTATGAGAACTGGGTTTGATTCCCCACTCCTCCTACACATGCAGCTGCTGGTGTGGCCTTGAGTCAATTACAAGTTCTCTCAGAGCTGTTCTTTCAAGTGCAGTTTCTTTCAGGGTTCTCTCAGCCCCGCCTACCTCACAGGGTGTCTGTTGTGGGGAGGGAAAGGGAAAGGAGCTTGTAAGTTGCTCTGAGACTCCTTTGGGTCCTCTTCTCTCTCTTCTTCTTCTCTCTTGTGGCCTGGGGTCTGTGCTGCCTCAGTGGCAGGGCTAACTCCTTCCCCACCCATCTGCAGCTTTGCCACCTCAGCGACCTGTTGGATGGAGGAGTATTAAAACCAAGCACATGCACACAACACTACTGGTTTGGGGTAGAATTAAACCCCCAGTGTATTTTTTTTTTACATTTTCAGATTTTTCTGCAAACCTGGGGAGTGCCCCACGTTTGCTGAAAGATCTGTCGAACCTCCATCTGACCCCAATCTGCAGATTTGGCTGTCCACAGACAGAGGCCTCGGGTGGCTATTAGAATATAAGATGATAAAAATTCTTTGTCCATGAATTTGGCTAATCCTTTTAAGAAGCCATCCCAAATGAAGAAGAAAAAGAGGAGGAGGAGATTGGATTTATACCCTGCCCTTCACTCAGAGTCTCAGAGCGGCTTACAAACTCCTTTCCCTTCCCCTGCCCACAACAGACACCCTGTGAGGTAGGTGGAGCTGAGAGAGGTCTTTCCAGAACTGCCCTTGAGAGAACAACTCTGAAAGAACTATGGCTTGCCCAAGGTCAACCAACAGCTGCAAGTGGAGGAATGAGGAATCAAACCTGGTTCTCCCAGATTAGAGTCTGCACACTTAACCACTACACCAAACTGGCTTAGTTCCAAGGTACCCTGCACCACCCATCTCCACCCCATCTCCAGCTCTTTGGTAGCAGAAATGCCTTGAAAATCACAGGCAGAAAAATTGGAGATTACTTCTCAAAACTCTGAGGAATCTGCAAGATGTGTCAACACCGTTTCACTCACTTCTGGTAGGATGGCTGAGGCAGGACGCCAGCAGTGTGTGTGTGTGTGGGGGGGGTGAACTGGCCGCAAGCTATTTCCCCCCCCATGCAGAAGGCTAAATTTCCACAAACAGCCACCCCTGTTCCAATACAGGCTGGAAATTCCTGTGCCCCATGGATCGCCTAAGAAATCCTGGTGACAAATGTTCTCTGTTCCCTGGTAATAAAGAATAGATAGCAGCTGGCCTCCAAGCCAAACCATGGGTTGTTTTTTTTGTTTGAGTGTTGGGGGAGGGACTAATGGCAAATATTTGAGTTCCTGTTCAGTCCTTGCCAATGGATGGGTGGAGAGATGGGGGTTATATTTGATGGAAGAAGCATGTTGATTGTCATGGAGGCACGGTCCTATAGGCAGTGTGGTATGGTGGATCGAGTGCTGGATTTGCACTGGTGAGGCCTGAGTTCAAATCCCTGCTGCTCCTCAGAGCTCACTGGCTAGGTGCCACCTGTCAACTTAACCTAACTTGTTAAAAATGGGTTAACCCGATGTATGCAGCCCTGAGCATGTCAGATAAGTAATACAGCTTGACCAATGGGGAGGGAGGGGAAAATTTCACCACCCTGAACTCCTCATCTCTTATACCTCGCCTGCTGTGCCACATTCCAAGTTTGCCCTCATGCACCCATCTGCGTTTGCCATTGGCCTTCTCGTGGTGTTCATTTCCATGCGCTGTCAGCTCTGATGTTCCATGTTGATCATGCTCAAACACCCCCCCCCCCGTTTTTGCAGCGTTAGAGAAGAAGACAGCTGCCAGGCAAGGTCGGGACGAGCTAATTAAGAAAGGCCTCCTGGAGATTATGGAACAAGGCAAGTGGACGACCATCTTCGTGTTTTATTCCCCCCGGTCCTTTCCAGAAGAACCCGGAAGCCACTCCAAACAAGCAAACGGCATGGAGCCAGTTCAGGGAGGGAGCGGAGGCCCCAGTTCAGTCTTTCCTTCTCCTTTAGTGGCTGGACTACAATAAGGCATGGATTTAAATCCAGTAGGACCCATCACAGGAATGGAAAAGGACACAAGGAGCCCTCGGTTTCAACCACATTTTGGATGCCCCCCCCTTGTCCAACTCATTTGCAATTCTCTTTCCTTTGTGTACACAGAATACATCCCACTAGGCTTGCCTGCCTCCAAGTGGGGCCTGGATATCTCCCACTATTACAGTTTGATCTCCAGAGTACAGCGATCAGTCCCTCTGGGGGAAAAATGACTGCTTTGGTTGGTGGGCTCTATGGCATTGCTCTAGGGTTGCTAGCCTCCAGCTGGAGATCACGGGACAGGTTGAACTTTGTAAGGAAAAACAACCATGATATGATAACGAAACAAGGTTTCGTTATCATATCACAGTTATGTTTTCCTAACAAAGTTCAGCCTCCAGTTGAAGCCTGGAGATCTTGTAGCATTACAGCTGATCTCCAATCAATAGAGATCTAGGGTTGCGAGGTCCAACATCATCACGTCGCTGATGTTGGGGTAGGTGACTTTCTAGCTTTCAGGCAAAACTCTATGGTTTGTAGGTGATCTTACCATAGAGTTTTGCCCCAAAAACTAGAGTGTCGCAGGATGACGTCGGTGATGTGAGGTCATCACTTTCAGGTGACATCACCACGCCACCTTTCAGGCCATTTGGGGGTGGGATTTCCCCCTGCCAGCCAGCTGGTTGTCGGCGCGGTGGGGAAGCCCCCCGCAAGAGTGGGGGTTCCCCCACCTGGCGACCCTATAGAGAGCAGTCCCCCTGGAGAAAACAGCTTCTTTGGAGGATGCACTCTATAGCATTACACCACGCAGAGATCCCTATGCTCCCCAAACCTCACCCTTCCCAGGCTCCACCCCCAAAATCTCCAGGAATTTCCCAACCTGGAGTTAGCAGCCTTTACATGCCGTGTTTACAGATTCAGGCATTGCCTTTCTGCCCCATTAACTCATGCCAACTTGTGATTGTGTGTGTGTGGGGGGGTGTTTCATAGCCATTCTGCTTCTCTACTTTGCATGTTGCCGGCATTTTAATTTTCACCACAACTGCCAAAAAGCATACATCCCACCTGCTCTGAGGCTTTGTAAATGAGTCAAGAACAGGCAGCAGTGTAGTGCTCTGTCCTCTGTCCAGTTTGGTGTAGCGGTTAAGACCAGTGAACTCTAATCTGGGAGAACCGGGTTTGATTCCCCACTCCTCCACTTGCAGCCAGCTGGGTGACCTTCGGTCAGTTACAAGTTCTTTCAGAGCTGTTCTCTCAGGAGCAGTTCTCGAAGGAGCTCTCTCAGCCCCACCGGCCTCGCAGGGTGTCTGTTGTGGGGAGGGGAAGGGAAAGGAGATTGTAAGCCACTCTGAGACTCCTTCGGGTAGTGAAGGACGGAGTATAAATCCAACTCTTCTTCTTCTTCTTCTTCTTCTTCTTCTTCTTCTTCTTCTTCTTCTTCTTCTTCTTCTTCTTCTTCTTCTTCTTCTTCTTCTTCTTCTGCTTCTTCTTCTGCTTCTTCTTCTTCTGCTTCTTCTGCTTCTTCTTCTTCTTCTTCTCAAAGAGGAATGCTAACCCAAGCATGGCGCAGATTCCCAGGGTGGCTGAAACTCAACTCTAGAACTTACTTAGCCTTTTGGTTAATCTGGTTCTTGCTCAACAATTGAAAAAGCTGGCTGGGGAGGCTCTGGTGAGTTTCCCATTTATGATAAGAACATAAGAGAAGCCAATGTTGGATCAGGCCAATGGCTCATCTAGTCCAACACTCTGTCATACAGTAGCCAAAAATACCAGGTGCCATCAGGAGGTTCAGCAGTGGGGCCAGGACACTAGAAGCCCTCCCACTGTTGACCCCCCCCAAGCACCAAGAATACAGAGCATCACTTGCCCCAGCCTGAGAGTTCCTATCTGTCCCTTGTGGCTAATAGCCACTGATGGACCTCTGCTCCTTATGTTTATCTAATTCCCTCTTGAAGCCACCCATGCTTGTAGCTGCCACCACCTCCTGTGGCAGTGGATTCCATGATCATGGGTATTTTCTGTCCAGTGGTTCTTCCTTCTGGCTCCTTCCCGTTGTTGTCGTTCGCACAGCTTGCATAGGCCTTCTAGACTCCATCTGGCATGTAGAGCTTAGAAGATGTGAACAGCAAACCTATGCGTTGGTCAGCATACAGCATCATGTGTTTTTGACAAAGCCTGAATGTGGTGCTCGGCAAGGTGGCTTTACAAGGAGCGGGCCCAGATCCTGATCACCAACATCCATTTTGGTGTAGTTGGTTAGGAGCACAGACTCTAATCTGGGAGAACCAAGTATGATTCCCCACTCCTTCACGTGCAGCTGCTGGTGTGACTTTGTGTCAATCATAAGTTCTCTCAGAGCTGTTCTCTCAAGAGCAGTCCTTGAAAGAGCTCTCTCAGCCCCTCATGAATTTCACTGAATGCCCACAAGTTCTTGTATTGTGAGAAAGAGAGAAAAGTACTTCTTTCTCTACCTTCTCTATCCCATGCATAATTTTGTAAACCTCTTATCATGTCACCCCCCCATCATTATTTTTCCAGACTAAAGAGCCCTAACCTCTTTAACTGTTCTTCATAGGAAAAGTGTTCCATCCCCTTAATCATTTTAGTTGCCCTTTTCTGCACTTTTTGGGACGGGGTTTTTTCCACTGTGGTGGCACAAGAATATCATCAGGACCAAACTTTGGAACGGGAACCAAAATAACCCATTTTATTTTCTAGAGGGGTTTTTTTGTGGAAAATAATTTGGTTTTGCTGCACTCGTTCCAAATCTGGATGATTTTTGGAAGCGGGAAATTAACTAATGTGCAAACCACTCCTGCTCCTCTTCTCTTTGAGAGACAAAGAAGGAAGGAGGACAGCAAGCGTTGAGGCTTTGTTTCTCTCTTGTCTAACTTCTGGTTATATGATACCAATAAAAGCATCAAGCGAATTTACAATGCAACGCAGTCATCTAGTCAGAGGAGTGTGAATAATGGGTAGCCAGGAGCAATGTGGTCTGATCCATGTTATTCCTTCCTAAAACAATGAATGCCTTGGGTCCTAGGGGTTTTACTTTACGGTTTAGTAACATACGCCATTTATTAACCTCTGTTTAAAATTCACCCAACAATGTCTTTCTAAATGACTGCTCCTGAGCCTATTCTGATTAAGGCGAGGTAGGCAGCAGTCATATCCTAATCTTTTCCAATTAGATCGTATTTTAATGCAATAATTTGTGGTTGTCAGATCAGCAATATTACGCAAAGCAGAGCACATTAAATCTCAGCTATCCCCCAGGGTCCCCCCCATCATGCCTCCATGATTTTACAGTCAGCCAAAGAGGAGCATCGGTCAGTACTAGCTTTCTGTCTCTGATTGGAAGCCACTTTCCGACAGGCAGAGTTCAAATTTCACCACCTATTTTTGTCTCAGTACCATATTCTGAGAACACTTTCCTGGGAGTTGTTTTCTGTTGCCCCAGAAGGTTAGACCAGAACCAGTGGGTTGAAATTAAATCAGAAGAGTTTTTGACTAAACATTAGGAAGAACTTCCTGACAGTTAGAGCGGTTCCTCAGTGGAACAGGCTTCCTCGGGAGATGGTGGGCTCTCCTTCTTTGGAGGTTTTCAGACAGAGGCTAGGTGGCCATCTGACAGCAATGAGGATTCTCTGAACTTAGGCAGATCATGAGAGGGAAGGTTGAAGGGTTGCCTCAGTGCTTAGTTCTTGTGGCCCTTTCTTACACGCCCAGGGAAATACTGATTGCCACTTTGGGGTCAGGAAGCAATTTTCCTCCTGGCTAGTTTGGCCGGAGATCCTGGAGGGTTTTTTTGTCATCTTCTGGGCATGGAACAGGGGTCACTGGAGGGTGTGTTGGGGGGGAGGTATTTGTAGATTTCCTGTATTGTGCAGGTGGTTGGACTAGATAGTTCTGGAGATCCCTTCCAACTCTATGATTCTATGAGTAAGTCCTATTGAATATTCTTGAGTAGAAGTCTGAGTAGGTTGCTTGGGATGGCACTCAATGCTCCCTCTAAGCTGTGGAGTCTTGTGAGCTACTGGTATTAAAGTTGTGAGCAAGAGATTTGGCTACTGCATAAATTAGTTTGGTCTGGAGTCCATCTTTCCTGAGCTAAGGCAAAAATGTGTGAGTCGGAGGCTAAAAAACTGTGAGCTAGCTCACACTAACTCAGCTTAGAGGGAACACTGATGGCACTGTGTGTGTGTGTGAGAGAGAGAGAATTCACCATGAGATAAAACTATTCAGTCTGGCCTCAAGTGACTCACCCTACGCAACTCCTGAAATTTATCTCCTGAGTTAATACAATGACTATGAGGTTATGGACTATGATGTTATTGCTGTGCCACCTTCCAAAAAGAGATTGTGAGTCTCACCTGATTTAGAGAGATATTAGAGACATTTGTTGGACTTGTGTTTTTTGCCTGTGGAGTGTAACCAGTTTATTGCCTCGGAGGAAGACTAGCCGTAACCTGAAGCCAGCGCCTTTGAATCTCCTCTGCATTGAATCGCCTCTGGAGAGCCAGTTGGGTGTAGTGGGAGGGGGTGTAATGGGACTCTAATCTGGGAGAACTGGGTTTGAGTCCCCACTCCTCCATATGCAGCTGCTGGCATGACCTTGGTTCAGTCACAAGTTCTCTCAGAGCTATTCTCTCATGAGCAGTTCTGGAAAGAGCTCTCTCAGCCCCACCTACCTCACAGGGTGTCTGTTGTGGGGAGGGGAAGGGAAAGGAGATTGTAAGCCACTCTCCTTCAGGGAGTGAAGGGCGGGGTATGAATCCAATCTCCTCCTCCTCCTCCTCTTCTTCTTCTTCCTCTTCTTCTTCTTCCTCTTCCTCTTCTTGTTCTTCTTCTTCTTCTTCTTCCACACAATGCAGACTTGAACGGGAAATAATGTCATGTCCTGTGGTATTTCTCCCCCAGTCCCCTTTTTTTGTAATATCCAGCCTGAGGAGGAGTTCCGGAGAACTCGAAATCTCATATGATTGTTATGTATCTTTTAGTTGGTTATGTATCTTTTGGTTGATAGTTCAGGCTAGCCTGATCTCATCAGATCTCAGAAGGGAAGCAGGGTCGGCCCTGGCTAGTGTTGGGATGGGAGACCACCAAGGAAGTCCAGGGTTTCTAAGCGGAGGCAGGCAATGGCAAACCATCTCTGAATGTCTCTCCCTTTGAGATCCCTGCGGCGATCACCATAAATCAGCCGTGACTTGATGGCAAAAAGCATTTAAAAAAAGAATGAAGAGTATTACCTGGATTATGGTCTGGGTTTGGGGGTTTGCTTTGGGACCAGCGTGGCTGCAAACAACTTCTTTGTGCTCGTGAGGGGGCCAGGGATTGGCTCTGGCTCCCTCTCTGGAGCATGCTCAGTAGGAAACCCAGGTTTAGCCTTGTATAATGTGTGAAACAGCTCTTAAGGAGCTGTGCTGTTGAACATGTTGTGGCCTCTTGCATAGCCTGTAGTACAAACCTGGGCGGAAACGATTGAGTCTAAATGGCTCCTTAGCAGTTTCTTCAGTGTCGTGGCTGCATAGAAGTGATACCACGGACACGCTGTCACAAGAGGAGGCTTCTAGTCCCCGGTGAGTATCTAGACAAGAGGCCTTCCCCCATCAGCATCCACTTCAGTATAATCTGCCTTTCTCTGCTCTTGAGCACCAGGAGAGGAGCAAGGAAGGTTAGGCGAGGGCAGAGGTGTTGAACTCATTTGTCACGAGGGTTGAATCTGACACAAATGTCACTTTGTTGGGCTGGGCCATGTGTGCCATCAGATGTAGTCCCAGGTACTGGAGATATTTTCCAACTGACCGTGACCCATACCCCTCCTCAGTAGAGCTCAAGGCCAAACCACACCTCCTTGCCCCTTATGGTTTTTCTTTAATATTTTTTTAATTTAATGCCTTGTCAAAGCACAACACTGCCAATATCAAGAAAAGGCTCGTAGAGCCACCTAGTTTGTTGGCAGCACGTGGAGAAACATGAAGGAAGCACTTAGATGCATCAACAAAGGCTCTAGCAGTGCAGTTGTCATAACTATTTAAAATTGCTCATGATACCCAGCTCCTTGCCCCTTGGGCCTGCTATCTCTGGACTGGGTAGTCCCTGGAGATCTGGGGAAGGACCCTGGGGAGGGCAGGAGCGACCTCAGTAGGGGGTATAATACCCTGGTATAGGCCCTTCTGGTCCACATTTGGACTGGTTTTCCCCCAGTTGCTTGCAGGCTGGATAAGAGCCCAGGACAGGCTGTTTCCAGCCCTCAGGCTATAAGTTTGATATGTCTGGGCTAGGGCTTGTACAACTGTCGCAGCCGTCGAATGGCTGAAGGGGCAAGGGGTTGGATTTTGTGGATCCATTCCATCAGTGCCAGTTCCAGGTTTTGGGGGACCCCAGCTATACAGTGCCCAGGGGCTGCCTTCTGCCCCCCATGAGCTCCACCTTCATGCTTCCCTTAATAGACACCCACCTGTGGGTCACCCACATGACTGCCTATGTTCACAGCTGCACACATCACATTCATGCTCTTTCCCCAATGGCACTGGCTGGCACAGAAGTGCTACCATTCTGAAACACCCGTGTGTGCTTCCCCATCAATGCTGGGAAGCTGGAGGCATGAGGTGGTGGATCACTGGTCAGTGAATGGACAGGGAAGGGCCCATGGACAGGTGGCAGGAGAGACACGTGGATGGGGGAACTGGTGACCGTGGATCCCGCCAGAAGCCCTGGGCCTTGGCAGCTGCCCCACCTCAAAGTACCCTGATGCTGGCCCTGGCTTCCACAAAGGGTGGTCTTCCACCAGTAGCACAGTTTTGTGAGAGCCCGTTTGGTGTAGTGGTTAGGAGTGCGAACTCTAATCTGGGAGAACCGGGTTGGATTCCCCATTCCTCCACATGCAACTTCTGGTGTGACTTTGGGTCAGTTGTAAGTTCTCTCAGAGCTGTTCTCTCACAAGCAGTCCTTGAGAGAGCCCTCTCAGCCCCTCTGACCTCACAGGATGTCTATTGTGGGGAGGGGAAGGGAAAGGAGATTGTAAGCCAACTTGAGACCTCTTTGAGTACTGAGGGGCGGGGTATGAATCCAATCTCCTCCTCCTCCTCCAGTCTCATGCGTCAGCAGAAGGCTGCTGGCAATGGAAGAACCACCATGAGAGGAATGGATTCATGACCCGGTCCTATGAGATACGATACAGTACTGTGCTTAGAAATTAGGGACCCTTCAGCTGTCAGCGAAATGACAGGCAACAGTTAGGACCCATGTTCCCTCTAAGCTGAGTTAGAGAGAGAGAGCTCACAGTTTTTTTTAGCCTCCGGCTCACACATTTTTGTCTCAGCTCAGAAAGGATGGCTTCGCTCGCTCACAACTTCAATGCCAGCAGCTCACAGAATTTTTGCTCACAAGACTCCACAGCTTAGAGGGAGCATCGATGGCCATGATGTTCTTTGTTGCTCAGTCGCACAGTCGAGTTCGACTCTTCGCAACCCCATGGACCACATCACACCAGGCCCTTCTGTCTTCCGTCATACTCTGGAGTTTGCTTAATTTCATGTTTGTTGCCTCGATAACACTGTCTGGCCATCTCATCCTTTGCTGTCCCCTTCTCCTTTGACCTTCAGTCTTTCCCAGCATCAGGGTCTCCTCCAGTGAGTGCTCCCTTCTCATTTGGTGGCCAAAGTATTTGAGCTTCAGCTTCAGGATCTGGCCTTCCAGGGAACAGTCAGGGTTGATTTCTTTTAGGATTGAATGATTTGATCTCCTTGCAGTCCAAATGCAGTGCAGGAGCAGCAGCAGAGTGAGGACATGGTCCTTAGATCTTCCGGGAGCTGATCTGGAGCCCAGTTCCTTCAACTGCTTGCACCTCTGCTGGGCTCAGTGAACACCTGGAACCCAAACGGCTTTCCCAGCTTACCTTTTCACTCCATCCCTCCTCACTGTGTGATGCATTCCCTCTCCCTTCCCATCCCTCTGTCCTCTTCTGCTCAGCTTTGTGATGCTTGTTTTGACCTCTTGACCAAGTTACCTCCGCTCATCTCTCCTTGCTAGAAAGCACTCCCCCCACACACACACCTTATTTCCTTCTCTGCACTACTCTTCTCCCACCCTGTCACACCTCTCTCGATTCTATCTGACTTGACCCCTTTATGCCTATATAAACCAGGGGAGCCCTTATCCAGTAGGACTACCTGGAAACACCTGGTAAACCTTGGAGGAGCTGTCCTTTCTTTGCAGCTCGATCCAAAAGCCACGGCTTTGCCCAAGCGACCAGATTTTTACAGCGCAGCATGGGGGGAAAAAAAAAAGATGTGCCCGCTGAACAATGCGGGCGGCTATTAATATGCCCCTGATTATGTACGGGCTGGCTTCAACAATGAGTGGAAACGTAGGCGGCGAGCTCTCCTTCCACCGTATCATAGCAACGGCGCTGCTGCAAAGGCTATTTTAAGAACTGTAACTTTTTCCCCCGGAACGTGATTACGAGGCAGAGTGGGTGGGCTCAGCCTATAAAAGTGTTGCATCGGGAGCTCTGCAGCAGGCAGGCCCGGTTTCCCCCGTGTCCTTAAAATCGCAAAGCTTCAGGAAACGTGTCTCTGCAGCAGGGCCTTGCAGAGAAGAGGGGAGGTGGGCAAGTGAGATCCAGAGGCTCAAGTCCCTTTAAATCATCCCTCTCCAGAAACTTGTCACTGAAGTGATGACAAGAGGAAGGTGGTTTTTGTCACCAGCTCCTGATTAAAGGTTGCTTGAGAAGGAGGAAGGTGAGTCCTCTAGCCAGAGATCCTGCCAGGTGTTTCGCCAACGTTCCCGGTAATTGCTTTGGCTTGGGTGACAGTGCTAGGCTATCATTTTTGAGGTGAGGCTGCGGTAGCTCAGAGGTTAAGATTCTGAGCTGCAGACTGGAAGGTCTGTAGTTCGGCAGTTCGAGACCCTAGCACCGCGTGACGGAGTGAGCTCCCATCTCTGGCCCCAGCTCCTGCCAACCTAGCAGTCTGAAAGCAAGAAATTGCAAGTAGATAAATAGGTACCGCTTCAGTGGGAAGGTAACAGTGTTCTGTGCACCTCGGCATTTAGTCATGGCAACCACATGACTATGGAAATGTCTTCAGGCAGCGCTGGCTCTTCAGCTTGGAAACGGAGATGAGCACCACCCCCTAGAGTCAGATTCGACTGGCTTTCAAGCAAGGGAGACCTTTACCTTTACCTTTATCATTTTTGAGAGGCGAGACAGGCCCCTGTCCCACTGTGTAAAAAGGAAGGCTCATTGGGACGGGAGGATAATAATGGAGACCTGGCCATCCCCAAGGAGTTTGCAATGGAACAATAGGTTGTGTTCTCTGAACTCTTTGGGTCCGCGTGTAGTCAATCGCTAGGATCAACACAACAACCTCATCTGTAATTCCTGGCCAGCACAATGTTGAAGACTCTTTTTGTAAGAAATCCATATATGTATATCATACACAGGATCTCAGTTTTGAACAGATTTGTAGGCAGAACATGATATTCCGTTAGGATGCATTCTATTCCTGTAGGATGCATTCTTCTCAAACACATTTTTATGTAACTGCAAAAAATTTTTTTTAAAAAAAAAGGTACTCAAGAAAACTTCCAGTAGCTTGAACTCCACAACAGTGGCCACTGACATATTACAAATCCTCACAATTTTTTATGGCTTCGTATTTCTAAACGTGTTTACAAGATACGTAGGAGTTAATGGACCGTTTATGTGTCATCGTGTCTATTGATTTTATAAGTAAGAATGCATGGCCTATCTCTGCTGCCTGTTATTGCATCCTGAGAAAGAAAACCTGTTCTGTGATAACGGTGTTCGACTCTCTACATAGAAGGCTGACCATACACAAAGGGTGTAGTATATGGAACTTCTCTCGCCAAGGTCTATCTTGAGCAGAACCTGCATTGGCAGTATTGGGGAGCTGTCCATGGTGCTCATTACACCATGCTATTAGCAAACCACTTAGTCACTCACAAAAATCGATATACCGGTGATTGTATGAACAACATTAACATGCCGAATAACATTCAACATGCTGTAATTATGTGAATAACATTAGCTCATTAAAAAGCAACAGCTTTTCCTTGGAGGTTAGCCTAATTATGTGGGTCAGTTTTATTACCGCAATAGCAAACTCGACATAGGCTATAAAGGGAAAGCATCCAACCCTAAGCAGATCTCGTTCACCTCCATGGCTTGATGATGTAAATTTTCTATAATGAAAAATATCCCATCATCCTCTATCGGAGGCTGGAATGGAAAGAGGGGGATTCCTTTCCCCCCGATGTGTCTATCTCCGTTCTCCCTGCTGTGAGAAACTGGGGGAGGCAATCAGCCCCTTGCGTGGCACCTCATTAAAATTTGCAAGCAAGATATTCAGCCTGGCACTTCTTATGCCTGAGATAAGGGAATTATCTCAATTATTAAAAAAAACCCCAGCACAATGCCCGTCAACATGTCGTGATATCAGGGAGCATGTATAGAGAGGCTTGTACATTACAAGGATCCTTGTGAGACACACTGCAACTCTGTGAGTCCAATGTACAAGAGACAATTGTATCCCTCCTCCAGACAATTCCCTATCGGTGAGGGTTGGGCCACCTGGTGCCAGGGGCAGGGGCAGATTTTGCCTTCACCGTGATGTAAAATGCCTTTAAGTCACAGCCGACTTATGGCAAACCCAGCAAGGAGCTTTCAATGCAGTGAGAAGCCAAAGTGTGTATGAGAGACAGAGACAGAGAGACAGAGGTTGGATTTCTACCCCACCCTTCACTACCCAAAAAAGTCTCACAGCAGCTTATGATCTCCTTTCCTTTCCCACAACAGACACCCTGTGAGGTAGCTGGGGCTGAGAGAGCTCTTCTGAGGACTGCTCCTGAGAGAACAGCTCTGAAAGAACAAGTTCACACCAACAACTGCATGTGGAGAAGTGGGGAATCGAACCCAGTTCTCCCAGATCAGAGTCTGCACCCCTAACCACTACACCAAACTGGTTTGCCTTCCTCTGCAGGGTCTTCCGAGTACTGACCCTGCTTAGCTTCCAAGATCCAACAAGGCTGGGCTATACCATGCTGCTTTCCCTCCCACCTCCATCACAGTGACTTCCCTAAGTGCAGTGCTTTGGTTTTCCTCCTAGGAATGAATAATGACTATTTACTTTTTAAGTGGGGGGGAGTGATGCACTTGAAAGCACCATTTGGAATGGAGGTTGAACCTCCCTCTGGTCCGCACTGAGAATGAACTCTGCTTCTGTCAGGAGAGAAGAGCAAGAGTCCAATAGCACCTTAAAGACTACCAAAATAAGTGGCAGGGCAGGTGCCTTCGTGAGTCACTGCTCACTTCTTTAGAAGAGCACGAAAGCTCCTACCCTCCCACCAATTTTGTTGGTCTTTCAGGTGCTCCTGGACTCTTGGCTCTTTTCTATTGCTGCAGACGGACTAACACGGCTACCCCATCTTGATCTGCTTCCACCAGTGTAGTCCCCGCTTCTTTATTTGCATAGCGTAATCCTGGGTTGTTACTTGATCTCAGTAGCATGGGGCAATGTCAGAAACTCTCTTAGGGAGGTTTATACATAGTCTGCTTTCCTAGGGACCCCAGCTCCAGGTTCAGAAATACCTGGAGACTTGAGGGTGGAGCCTGGGAGATTGGGGTTTAGGGAGGGGAAGGACCTCAGTAGGGCATAATGCCATTCAGTCTGCCTTCCAGAGCTGCCGTTTGTTCCGGGAAAAGGGTAATAAATGTTTTAGATAAATAAATGATTTGATGCAGTGTGGGGATCAGTTGTAATTCCGGGAGATCTCCAAGCCCCTGCCTAGAGGCTGACACCCCTAAGCCTTCCCCTGATCTTTGTCCCCTCTCGGACCCCCTCCACCATTATGTCAATGGGGTTGTGCCACTGCAAAGCACAGAGACTGCCACCAGTTCAATTGTTCAGAAGAGCCCTACTGTGGAGAGGTGCATTATATAGGATTAGGGCACCGAAGCCTCTTTGGTGTAGTGGTTAGGAGTGCAGACTCTAATCTGGGAGAACCAGGTTTGATTCCCCACTCCTTCACATGCAGCTGCTGGTGTGTGACCTTGGGTCAGTTACAAGTTCCTTCAGAGCTGTTCTCCCATGAGCAGTTCTCCCGAGCGCTCTCTGCCCCACCTACCTCACAGGGTGTTTGTTGTGGGGAGGGGAAGGGAGAGGAGATTGTAAGCCTCCCTCAGGTAGTGTAAATCCAATCTCTTCTTCTTCTGTATTTGACTCAGTGCGGAACTAAGGGAGGTGGGCTTCAGTTACTCGTCGACAGTCTGACTAATGCTAGAATGTCGTGGTGTCCTAGATTCTGAAGTCAAAGCATGCACTGCTGACGGTGCCACCAGAGCAATGCTGAGTGACCCTTCATCCCCCTCATGCCAGGCACTTACCTCAGAAGAGACGCAGCGGGAGCGTAGATCAGCCACAACCAATGCCACCTCTCTTGGCGAGGAGCTGCATTTGGAAGAGCTGAGAGAAGATCCAGGTATCGGATATGGAACGGTTTGGGACCTTTTCATCCCCTGGAGGCACAGTTGAGTCTGTGTGATGCTGCAGGCTGCTGGGCTACTCCTGCCCACCCCCAGTTCTCCCCTGGCTAGCTGCAAGTGAGCCAGGTGTCTGCTAGTAGACCAGAAACTCTCGACCATATTGCTGAGGTTGCATGGGAGTGTCATGCTATATCTTTCACACAATGGGGAAGCAGGAGAAGGCAACACATTTTGCAAGTGGAATTTGCTACAGGGTATATTTGCCTTGGGTTGGACCAGATGTTCCATTGTGCCCCTTTATGAATCTCTAATACTAGGGTTAGGGCCACCAACAGGAGGGAGGAACAGGGTCATGGCTCAGCGGTGGAGCATCTGCTTGGCATGCAGAAGACCCCAGATTCAATTCCCAGCATCTTCAGTGGAAAGGATCCGGCAGTCAGTGATGTGAAAGACCTCCACCTCCAATGCTCCCTCTAAGCTGTGGAGTCTTGTGAGCAAAAAATCTACTTTGTGAGCTACTGGCCTTAAAGTTGTGAGCGAGCGATTTGGCCACTGCGTAAATTAGTTTACTCTGGAGCCATCCTTCCTGAGATAAGACAAAAATGTGTGAGCCGGAGGCTAAAAAACTGTGAGCTAGCTCACACTAACTCCTTAGAGGGAACACTGCTCGATGACCTTGTGATTGTCACTGTGTGGCTGACAGGCTGACCTACCACACTAGGTTGTTCTTTAGACAAGGTTTGGGGAGACCCGTAGAAGAAGCCTGGCGCTCCTTGGAGGAATGCAAGATTCTAATGTGGGGAATAATAAATAGGTCGGCCAATCTGCTAAGCCCCAGCATTGATGCAGTGTTTCCGGCATTGTACCGAGCACTTTACCAAACCAGATTTTAAAAAAGCAGATCCTGTTTGATGATGCAAAGTAAGTTAATTGTGACTACATCTCCATTCAACCTGATTGGATTTGTTAGCCTACGTTTCAACAGCAAGGTAGATAATAGATGGAAGAGAGGACAGCATGGGCAAGGGAGGCCAGGGGAGAATAGATATAAGAGTGTGTATGTGTGTGTTTAGTTGGGAACGAGAATTAGTAGGTTAAACCTGGGGTCCCCCACTTTTAGAGCCTGCATTTGGAATTCTGACATGGCGTGGTGGGTGGGGCAACAAAATGGCTGCCACAGGAGGTGGGGCCAGCCACAAAATGGCTGCCACAGCTTAACTTCAGTCACACACTGCAGATCCTTGGGTTGTGGTGGCAGCTGCTGCCAAAGCAATGTTGTTGTTGTTTTTTAAATCTGTACAGCCAATCAAATCTCTAACAGCCAATCAGAAGCCTTCCTGAGCAAAAGCCCTATGGGGCCCCACCCATGTCCTAAAAACACTTGAGGGGCTCCAGAGAAGGTGTCAGCAGGCGCCATGGTGGACACAGGCACCACGCTGGGGACCCCAGGTTAAGCCAAAGGCTTTGTGAAAGAGGTGGGGTTAGAAGAGGGCTGTGCGAATGGCAACGAGGGAATGTTTTCAGCATGAAAAAGTGCTTTTGAGGAAGCTAAAATGGCCCCCAAAGAGCCCTCCTTTTGCTTATCTCTGTAATGTTCGTCCAGCATCTTTTGCTGCCCAATTAACTCTGTCATGTTCCTCTTGGTGAAGTGTTCCTAGCCAATCAGCGATCACAGTAGCTTGGGTCCTGTGAACAAGTTCCATGCACGATAGCCTTTGTGGTGGAGCACGCTTCCCCTTGCTCGAAGACTTCCATACGCAAAAGGGCTCACTGAAGACCTTTGATCTTGCCCAGACACCAGTGCTAGAGCAGGAGGAAGCATGCTTCCATGCAGAGACTGTCTAGCACACATGGAATTGGTTCACAGGGTAGCCAATCAGGAATCATGAAGTCAATTTGAAGTGAGGACTGGAAGCATCGCCTTCACCCTTTGACCTCTGTTCCTGGCCAACCCTGGGAAACTGGCAAAATGGGGGGGGAGGCATTTGTCATAATTTTTGTGACAATGTACAGTTTTCAGCTCAGTGCTGCTTTTTTTTTTCGTAGAGGAGTTTGAAGCAAAAGAGTGAGGCGACTGTCTAGGTTTTCTGGGAGAAATTTCCAGTTGTGAGGAGCAGAAAGGGAGAAGAGGCAGAATCACTGAAGGAAGCAAGAAACCTTCAGGCCATTGAACTGGAAGACCGAACCCGTCAAGAAATGGAGCAAGAGAGGGAGAGGGAGAGAGAGGGAGAGGGAGAGAGAGAAAAGGCCATGAAGGACTTTGTAAATAAAGGCAAAGAGCTTGTGCAGGACAGGGGACTGGATATTAGAAACCAGTGCTGGGATTTAAGAAGGGGCTGTGGCTCTGTGGTAGAGCATCTGCTTGACATGTAGAAGGTCCCAGGTTCAATCCCCAATTAAACAATCTGGCAGTAGGTGATGTGAAAGACCTCTGCCTGAGACCCTGGAGTAGGGCTGCCAGCCTCCAGATAGGGCCTGGAAATGTCCTGGAATTACAACTGGTCTCCAGATGACTGAGATCAGTTCCCCTGTAGAAAATGGCTGCTTTGGAGGATGGATTTGCTGAGGCCCCTCCCCTTCCCAAACCATGACCTCCCCAAGCTCCCCCCCAATCTCCAGGTAATTTACAACCCAGAGTTTGCAGCCCTACCCTGGAGAGCCATTACCAGTCTGAGCAGATAAAGGACCGAGGATTTGATTCAGTGTAAGACAGTTTAATGTTTTCAAAAAGCTAGACAAAAAAAACACACACCAAACAAATGAGTGAATAAGCAGAGAGCCAGTTTGGCGTAGAGCTTAAGAGCAGTGGAGTCTAATCTGGAGAACCAGGTTCGATTCCCCATTCCTCCACTTGAAGCCAGATGGGTGACCTTGGGCTAGTCACAGTTCTCTCGGCCCCAAAAAATCAACCTAGCTTGCCACAAAAAGAGTTGGTGTTTCAGGCTGCCAAACAATCTTCGGATCTCCTGGCTATACTACACCCACTGCTGTACAATAATGATCAGTTAGGTGAATAAGTTTGGCAGCAGAGCTCTCAAGAGGGATGCTGTGATGAGTATGTGGTAAACCAATCACCACCGCAACAGTGTAACCAGCTAATAGCTTCACGGGTGCAAGGGCAGTGAATTGGCCGTCTCTGGCAAGGGCTATCAAATATTGATGGGGAGAGCCTTCTGGCTTTTCTCATCCAAAGCAGCAGCACATTCCCTTCATACGAGATGCCTACATTTCACAGCACGTTGCCCCCAACGTGGACGCATTATGATTAAACATCAAATATTTATTAACACAGAAGGGGAAAAAATAGCCTCAGCTGCGCTGTGTTGTTACCACCGAAATATGGTGTGATAAGAAATACTCCTTTTGCTTTCCTGGATAATGTGCATGGGGTGGAGAGAGTTGACAAAGATAGATTTTTCTCCCTTTCCCCAAATACCAGAACTTGAGGGCATCCGATAAAGCTGATGGGCAATAGGTTCAAGGTGGACAAAAGGAAGTACTATTTTACACAGAGAGTGATTGAAATGCGGAATTCGCTGCCAGAGGATGGAGTGATGGCCACAGGAATAAACGACTTTAAAAGGGGATTAAATAGATTCGTGGAGGATAAGTCTATCAATGACTACTACCCATGGTGACTGAGGGGAACCTCCATATCCAGAGGCACTAATCCTCTGAATCCTGGAGCCAGGAGGCAACATCAGGGGAAGGCGTCGGCCTCTCTGCCCTGTTGTTGTCCCTCCAGAGGAACTGGGTGACCGCTGTGTGAGACAGGATGCTGAACTAGATGGACCACTGGTCTGATCCAGCAGGGCTCTTCTTATGTTCTTAGCACTGACAACCATTCAGAGACATTTGGAAGAATATCCTCTTTGAAAGGATCTGGACGAAGAAGGGGGCAGCGAAGCAAGGAGTACGGCACAGACGTAAAATTCCTACTCTCTTGCATGCAAGGAATATTCCCTTGGTTTTGTGTGTCTCTTCCTTTTGCTGCCCTCTGCTGCCTGAACTTTAATTCTCTATTTGGCTTGGATTTCATTTTCCCGTGCTCCGTTCTACAGAGTCCTAAAGATGCAGAGCCAGTTAGTGGCGACTGCATCCTCATTCAGATCCACAGGATCTGTTATTCATGGGGAGGGGCTGTGGCTCAGTGGAAGAGTATCTGCTTTGCATGCAGAAGGTCTCAAGTTCAATCCCTGGCATCTCCGATTAAAAGGATCAGGCAGGAGGTGAAGTGAACGACTCTGAGATCCTGGAGAGCTGCTGCCAGTCTGAGTAGACAATACTGACCTCGATGGACCGATGGTCTGATTTGATACAAGGGAGCTTCAAGTGTTCATGTGTGTTCATGACTAAATCCCATTCCACCCCTTCCAGTGAGATTTACTGACCAATCCTATGCAAAGGGATTCCAGTCAAAGTCCATGTAACTCAGTTGACTTTGACTGGGGTAACTCTGCATTCAACTGCACTGTTAATGTGTGGGATTGTGCCCTTTTAAGCACACTGTCAGAGCCCTGAGGGACCTTGTGCAGTACTGCAGGGCCTGTGAAGCAGAGATGTTCTGCCAGGCTTTTGGTTAGGGACAGCGACGGTTTTCCAACATGGCTGGCACCCAGTCCACCCCCCCTCCAAAAAACCTAGGAAGTGACCAAAGGATCCAGAATCCCAGATTTCCAATTGTGCCATTGTTAGTGACACCGTCATGAATCTGTTTTAAATTGGTTTTAATTTTATTAATTTTATTATATCTAAAGTTTGTATACTCTTCATAAGATTTGTGCCGTACTATACATTGCCCAGAGCCCGGCACAAGTTGGGATAGGGCAATCAATATGTCCAGTTAATAATAATAATAATAATAATAATAATAATAACAATAATAATAACAATAATAAAAATAATAGTAGCAATAATAGTAAGAGTAGTAGTAGTAGTAGTAGTAGCAGCAGCAGCAGTAGCAGCAGCTGCCTACAATTATTGTCTTGTAGATTTCAGCAAAAACCCAAAAAGTAGGATTATTGTTCCCATTTTACTGGGCTGGGGGTGAGGCCAAAGAGGGCAACTGGAAGAAAACATTCAAGGATTAATCAGTCAGCTGCAATTAGAAGCCAGATCTCCTCAGCCTATCATGCTATTCACTGGAATAAACCTGGAATCAAGAATTATTCTCCTCCTTCTTCTACTCTTTTAGCCATCCTTCCATCTTAACTTGAAGAATTAGCAGGTTTTTTAAAAAGAAAATAGTTGACCCACTTAATAATAACAACAACCCAGTGCTTCAACATCTATTATAGACCTTTCTAGAGGATTGATCAAAACCAACAGAAAATAAATGATGTGAGTTAATTGAATCTTGGATTCTATAAGAATGTTGCAGTCCAGTGGAATCTGTTGGTTTCCAGGATCACTGCCACCACAATGAGAGGGACAGGGAATAATTCACTGGTTTTGGCAAGTCCTTGGCATCTGTGGGTTGTTCTGTGTCTGTCCAAAAGCATCTAAGATGAGTCCCATTCCCACAAGCTGCATCGGGAGGAAAAATTAGAAAAATAGGCAGTTTCGTGTGCAGCAAATATGTCACTTCTGGTAAAACAGCAGAAGTGGCAGAGAGTAGTTCTAGGAATCACCAGAAACTCTTATGGTTTTATAATAGAGCTCCCAGCAATTATTACAGCTACCTATGTCATATCTAGGGCTGTGGTGGCTCAAGTGGTTAAGATGCTGAACTGCGGACCAGAAGGTCGGTAGTTCAGCAGTTCGAGACCCGAGTGCCGCATGACACAGTGAGCTCCCGTCTCTGGTCCCAGCTCCTGCCAACCTAGCAGTTCGAAAGCAAGAAATTGTAAGTAGATAAATAGGTACTGCTTGGGTGGGAAGGTAACAGCATTCCACACACCTCAGGGTCTAGTCTGGCCACATGACCACGGGAACGTCTTCAGACAGCGCTGGCTCTTCGGCTTGGAAACAGAGATGAGCACCGCACCCCTAGAGTCAGATTCGACTGGCTTTCGAGCAAGGGAAACCTTTATCTTTACCTATGTCACTTCTGGTTTTCTTTTTTGTTACTAGAAATGACATGGCACTGTAGCTGGTGTCATGACTCCCCCCCCCATATCTCCCCCTGCAACCCTCCTACTGGTGACAGGCACTGACTTCTAATGTATCCCAGCTAAACAGAGCACGTTACCTAGAGGCCTGGGGTATGTCAGTGATCAGGCCTCCCTCACCCTGGTCACCACCACAAAGTCATTCAGGGGGATCAGGTTCAAAAGTTCCAATCTGCCACTTGCACGGGGGCCGGGAACACTTCTGCATGTCTGAAATGTATTCAAGTGTTGATGGTGACATACCATATTTTGTTCAAGTGAGCAACTTGAGCCTGTACGCTCCCATGCGTGCACAGAGGCCATGAAGAGTATGCGGTTCGATGCCATTGCACACGTTTTGTACGCGTTAATCCCCAGGTTCAATCCCCGCTATGACAGGAAGCCTGCCAGGTGATACAGTGGAAACGGTTGGAATCCCCATGGATTGTAGTACCTTCCTTTGCCTGTTCCATATATAAATGTGCCCAGACAAAGTGCTCAGTTCCATTTTGTGTAGAGAGTTCAGTCAGACCCTGAATTTTCCCCACAAAGATTAAACTGGAGCAGTTATGGTGCCTTTTCCCAAGAAACACCATGGAAGATTTCCACAGATAGAAGAGATTTCTGACCACAGAGAGCAGGTTTCTTGCCTCCCCCTGAAGCCTCACAAAATGCTGCATCTGGAAGATGAGATCCCCAGGAAAGGCAGGAATAGGACACTGGAGATCTGCAGTGGGGGTGGGGGAAACAGCAACAACAACAACAAAATCACTTGTCCATGAAAATCCTCCACTAGATCCAACCTAGGGAGCTTGCATCTTAGGCCTGGCTTAAGTATGATGTCAGCTGGCAAAAATTCTCACTTGTGCAACTTTGCTGTCTCACAGTGTCTTGTGGGAACTGAGCTCTACCTTTGGAAAGCAGTACTTAATTAGCACGTCAGTGCAACAGCCCCCAGACCTATAGATATCTGGCATGTCAAATAAGCATGTATAGCTGCTTTGTAACCTCAACTGGGGGACCCAGGCTGGCCCAATCTCATCAAAACATAAGAAGAGCCTTGCTGGATCAGACCAATGGTCCACCTTGTCCAGCATCCCGTCTCATACAGTGGCCAACCAGTTCCTCTGGAGGGCCAACAACAGGGCACAGAGGCCGAGCCCTTCCCCTGATGTTGCCTTCTGTCTCTGGGATTCAGAGGATTAATGCCTCTGAATGTGGAGGCTCCCCCACTCACCATGGCTAGTAGCCATTGATAGACTTATCCTCCACTAATCTATCTAATCCCCTTTTAAAGCTGTCTATTCCTGTGGCCATCACTACATCTTCTGGCTGCGAATTCCACATTTTAATCACTCTCGGTGTAAAGTAGTGTTCCCCTTTTGTCTGTCCTGAACCTACTGCCCACCAGCTTCATTGGATCTCAGAAGCTAAGCAAGGCCAGCTGTGGTTAGTACTTGGATGGGAGACCACCAAGGAAGTCCAAAGTTGATCCACAGAGGCAAGGCAATGGCAAACCACCTCTGTTCATCTCTTGCCTTGGAAACACCATGGGGTCGCCACAAGTCAGCTGTGACTAGACGTCACTTTCCACCCCCGGTGCTTTGCGCAGCCAGCAGCCCAGTTCCAATGAGCCACTTTGTCCTGAGCAAAATCATTCAGGGGAATGCTTGCCAGCTTCATGCCTTGGCTTATATACTTTAATTCCTTGTAGCTCCTGACAGGACTGCAGTTCTGATGGTTCCCTGGAGGGAAGTCCTTGTTAACCTTTTTGAAATGCTGTATATGTGGATAGGCCTCTTGTCAGTAATCAGAGGCAGAATTTCAGACTCCCTGCTTGACCAATTTTTTCCTTTGTTGCTCCAGGTTTGCCCCAGCTTTGCTCTCAAGTGAAAAATGTTCAGCAAATTGCACTGACCAATGGCATTTTACTTGGGGGAGGCCAATTCGGTGCATCTACTCTGAAGTCCAATGATTTCAGTGGAACTTACTCCCTACTAAGTGTGCAAAGGAATGCAGCCTGGAACATTTAATGATACAGCCTTCCTTTTCGTAAGAGGGTTGTATCTACTCCTTGGTGATCTCTAACATAAGAACATAAGAGAAGCCATGTTGGATCAGGCCAGTGGCCCATCCAGTCCAACACTTTGTGTCACACAGTGGCCAAAACCCAGGTGTCACTAGGAGGTTACCCAGCCAGGCCAGAATTCCCAAAGCCCTCCCACCATTGCCCCCCAAGCACCACTAATACAGAGCAGAGTGTTTCATCTATACCTTGTGGCTAATAGCCCCTGATGGACCTCTGCTTCATATTGTTATCCAGTCCCACCTTGAAGCTGTCTGTGCTCTCTGCGGCAGTGAATTCCAGGTGTTAATGACTCTTTGGGTATAGAAGTCCTTCCTTTTATCTGTTCTAAGCCTACTGCTCATTAATTTCATTGAGTGCCCACAAGTTCTGGTATTGTGAGAAAGGGAGAAAAGTACTTCTTTCTCAACCCTCTCTACCCCATGCATAGCTCCATAAACCTCTGTCATGTCACCCCTCAATCATCATTTCTCCAAGCTAAAAAGCCCTAACCGCTTTAATATTTTTTCATAGAGAAGGTGTCCCAGCCCCTTAATCATTTTAGTTCCTCTTTTCTGCACCTTTTCCAATGCTGTAATATCTTTCTTGAGGTATGATGACCAGAACTGTACACTGTGTCACAATTGCTAGCTTTGAATGCAGCAACTGCCAATTATTTCTTCTTTTCTGGGGTAAAATAGCAGCTGACTTGTGGACTTACGGAGACCCCATAGGGGTCAGCCCTGGCAAGCGTTTGGATGGGAGACCTCCAGAGAATACCAAGGCTTCCTCTCTGAACATCCTCCATGCCCCACTAGGGGTCACCAGAACTCACCATGACTTCCAGGCACAGACACATGCGCACACAAAATACAACCCCTCCAACAAGTCAGTGAGATGAGCAAAAAAAAAAAAATGGAATGAATGGGCATGGAGAGCCATGCCCAAGAGAATGCATGACGCTGTCCTATGGATGAACTAAGTCATCGGTCTCTCTCCAAGTCTCTCTTGTCTGCCCTGACTGGCAACAGCCATACAGAGGCTCAGGTGGAGGTTTTTCACATCATCTGCTTTTGGATCCTTTTTCAACTGCAGGTGCCAGAGGTGGAACCTGGGACCTTCTTCATGTCAAGAATATGCTCTAACACTGATCTGGAATACTTCCCCCAGCAGGATTATTACTTTGGTTTATTTTGGGTTACTTTGGGTTATTTCAGCTATTTTCAGGGGACAGCACACCTGGCCTCTAAGTCCAGATTCCAGGTCTACTGCCCACTCTTTCTGACAGGTGGTAGACCAGAGCTTTTGACTTCAGAGGCCAGGACTGCCGGAAACCAGTGGCAGTAGACCCGGCCTCCAGAACCAAGGTGCCAGCTCTACCACTTATTGAAAACAATTGAAATAGACCTCGCTTCTGGATTCCAAGTCTGCTGCCCATTGAAAACAATGGAAGGACACTTTATCTGGAGTCCAGGTCTTCCGATACCCAACATTTCTGTACCTGAAACATCAGTCTAAAACCAGATTTCAGAAATCGTGCCAATGCTCCTGAAATTTCAGGGAAATGATAAGCATACCCTTTCTGAAATAACAAAATGAAATTAAACAAGTCAAGCATCTGTGTGTGTACCTCTGCTGTCAATTAAGGGAGTGGGAATCTGGTGCCTTTTTGTGCTTTCCCCCCCCAGAGTCTTTATTTCTCCTACTTTTCTCTGCATGTTTGCTGACTGTGATTCGTCCAGTTGTTAAACCTGTAGGGTTCGTGTTCTCCCTTCTTTCTCAAGTTTTATCAGAAGTTTTCTTAAACTAATTTTAAAGGAATGTTCTGTGCCACCACCACCCTGCCAACCAGGAAAATCTGCTAATCCACCTCTAAGCCTGACTCCAATCCACCCCCAAGCCCGATCGCCTGCAGCCATCCTGCAAGGTTTAAAGGGCCCTTCAGCTGATCGAGGGGAGCCTGCCAAGCAGGTCGCGGGCCCTTTAAACCTTGCAGGAGGGAGGGAGAGGGGCACGCATCATTCCCCGCTTCATCTTTAAAAAATCTTCTTAAAAAAAAATATATCCGCTGCAGCTATGGGCCAGACCGGATCAGACCCAAGGCCCATCTAGTCCCGCATTCTGTTTGCGACGTGGCCGACCAGCTACTTCTAGGGAGCCCACAAGCAGGAAGACTGCAGCAGCCTCACCCTGCCCGTGCTCCCCAGCATCATTTTCTTAAGTCCTAATCTCAAATCTGCTTCCTTGGAAATAAAAGCCCAGCTGGCTGGGTGTAACTCTGGAGTTCTGCAGTCAGTTCTTATTCTTCCAAAGTCTTTAATTTGCTTTAAAAGCAGCTGCAGGGAGCAGCGCTTGCGACTCGGATGGGGGCCACAGCCTAGCACCGTGCATGTTTAAGTCTACCGTCTCCCTTTTTCAGCCTGCCTTCCCCACCCCCCTCTCCCCAGACAGAAACCATCCACTACCACACCCATCAGCTGTTAACCCTGGTAGGAGGGGGAGGGGGGATTCAAGATGCTGATGTGTCAGGTTGCGTTTGTCAGCTTTTGATGTAGAGTTTGACTTTTTAACAAGAGGAGCCTTCAAACAAATAAGCCACCCACTCTCCCCCTTTGCTCTCTCGCACAGACGGGAAATCTGAGACGGTACAGTCAAATGAGAGATTAAAGTCAGACTTGCCCACTCAAAATTAGAAGTTTGAGGTTTGTTTGTTTTTTCCTGGCTTGCATTCGATGAAGAATATCGATCTTTCTACATTTAGGTGACAATCTAATCCATCAGTCAAGCTGCCTGCCCCCCGCCCCCAAACATGTGCAGGCTTTGTGTGATTGGAATGCCAGATCTCCCTTCCCCAGAGATTTCAGGGCTGAACCTTGATTAAGTCGACCATGAACTCATTAGGAGGCAAAGCGTAACACAGTTGCTTGAAAGACAAGAGAGAAGATGTATGTGAACTTATGTGAATGCTGGTATGCCAATGCTAAGTACTATAAGCCCTGTCTGCAAGTCACAGCGAGTGGGCGTATGACCCATTCACAGTGCACACACTTGATTGTTCGGTATATGTGCACTGAGTAATTCTCACATTCCATTCCATGCGTGCACAGCTGAATGCATGATTGAAACCCCACATTTATCTGGGTAAAAAGGTTCCCTTGCTCGAAAGCCAGTCGAATCTGACCTCTAGGGTTGCGGTGCTCATCTCCGTTTCAAAGCCGAAGAGCCAGCGCTGTCTGAAGACGTTTCCGCGGTCATGTGGCCGGCATGACTAAACACCAAGGCGCACGGAACGCTGTTACCTTCCCACCAAAGTGGTATCTATTTATCTACTTGCAATTTCTTGATTTCAAACTGCTAGGTTGGCAGGAGCTGGAACTAGAGACAGGAGCTCACTCCGTCATGCAGCACTCTCAGGTCTCGAACTGCTGAACTACTGACCTTCCACAGCCTGCAGTTCAGCATCTTAACCACTTGAGCCACCGCAGCTCCTTTATCTGGGTACTGGTCCCCTTTTTCATTTGTAAAGTGAATGAACATTGGCCCTACGGATATATGCACGTTAATTCAGATTGTACACGCATTCACTGTAACATATGAACAGGGACTATAGTCATTGCTATCTAAGGTGCCTTTCCCCTTGAACCATTTTGACACTGGAGAGGAGGAGGGAGGGGTATAGGGCCGTTCCAGACCTTCCTTCCTATTTACCTGTCTAATTTTTATTCCATTCTTCCTCCAATGACCTGCTATGTCCTCCATTTTGTTGTTATAAGAACCCTGTGAGATGGATTGGGCTGAGAGACAGAGATTGGGCCAAGTTCTCTTGGGAGGAGCCAATGGGTGAGAGACATTCACACATCTCTGGGTCTTCCCAGCATCTTGTGAAACTAGAACTCCTGGACATGGAACTCCCACCACTTGCCAAAAAAAAATCTCAGGTGTGTGGGAGTCTGATTTAGACTGGGAATGGGATTAGTCTTGCCAGCCCCCAGGTCTGGGTGGGGGATCCCCTCATTTCAGGGGCTTCTCCCCACCATGGACCAGCTGACTGGTGGGAGAAACCCTGTCCCTAAACAGGGATGTTGCCATGCAACATCCCCAACGCAATCATGTCACCTGGAAGTGACATCATTCCTTCAAGGATGTCACATGGGGGCACTCTGGTATTTGGGCAAACTCTATGGTTTGAGGGTGAAAAAAAATAGTGTTTCACCCATATACCAAAGTATCCCCCATGTGATGTGCCCGATACAATGACATCACTTCTGGGTGATGTCATTGCATTGGGGACATCATGTGACATCCCCGCCCACTGCTGGAATGCACCCCAAATCTCCCCGCCATTGCAACAAAGGGACCTGGTAACACTAAATGGGATGTGTGAGGAGATGGTCTTCCCTCTCCTGCCATTTTCTTGACATGAAATGGCCCTGCAGAGCCACTGTTTGCCCTGTAGGGCCGTAAGTGTATCAGTGGTTAACCCCTAGGTTTCCCAGTGGGAGAAATAGCAGCTCCCTGGGGCCATTTTAAGTCAGGAATACTATAATGTGTAATTCCTCCCTCTGTGTTAGGGTTGCCAGGTCTTCTCTGGCCATCGGTGTGGAGGTTAGGGTAGCCAGATCCAGGTGGGGAAACTCCAGGAGATTTGGGGAAGGATCCTGGAGAGAATAGGGGACCTCAGTGGCATACAATGCAATGCAGTCCATCCTCCAAAGCATCCATTTTCTCCAGGGGAACTGGTCACTGTAGTCTGGAGATGAGCTGTAATTCTGGGGGATCCCCAGGTCTCACCTGGAGGCTGGCATCCCTACTTCACATGGGGATTTGACCCTGGGTCTCTCAAGCCAAAATCCAGCACTCTAACCACTGTACCACACTGTTTCTGTCTCCCTTTCTCATTTCCATTCCTCTGCTCCTTCCCCATAGCTCCCCGCTCTCCCACCCATCACTGAGGCCAGAGTCAAGCAATACTAAGTTGGCGCTCAGAGGGAGCCCCTGAGTACTCAGAGAGTCTCTGCCTGCGCTGCTTTGTCTTGAATTCTGTCTTCTTGGTGACACCGAGAGTTTGACGAAATGTGGAGAGCCGGCTTTCTAACCTTTAGCTGCAAAGCACAGACTTTGCAGTGCTTCATTACTATTGCTGTGTCCTTTGAGACCATCAGTTCAACGCAACACAGTTCTGTTGTCCTTGTTATTGAAAGGAACACAAGAAAACAAGTGGAGATCCTTGGGTCTGGTGCATATTTTGTAACCAAAAAGCCCATCGGGGCTTAATGGATTCCATCCCAACACAACCCGTAATCGTTTCCTCACTTACCCTAGCCCGGTTTCATTTCCACCCACAGCCTTGTCCATTGGCCATTTAGCATTTCCATTGTACACATCGTAGAAAGGGGGCGCTGTTTGCTTGTGCGTGCCGGGGCCCCTCTGCGCCTTCATCTCTCTACGGCCCGGCCTGCTTTGTGTGGTTATCCATCTTAATTTCGTACCCCACCAACCCCGCTGCTTCTGCTCCTGTTTCCTCAGCCAAGAAGACGTCCGCTTCCGCCGACGAGCGAGAAAATGCCAGCCTGCCAGCTTCCGAAGAGAATCCACAAGCCTTACTTCTTTCTGAATCCACAGAAGCACCCCAGAACCAGATGGACAGGAACCCCGCACAGCTCCCCAGCCCTCCTCCATCGCTTCCGATACCACCACCTAAGACTGTACCCAAAGTCTCAAAGATTGTACCAGGTGAGGCTCATTCATACAAAACGACTCCTTTAGAGCCAGTTTGGTGTAGTGGTTAAGTGCACAGACTTTAATCTGGGAGAACCAGGTTTGATTCCCACTCCTCCACTTGCACCTGCTGGATGACCTTGGGCAGGCCATAGTTCTGATAAGAGCTGTTCTTGAAAAAGAGCAGTTTCTGTCAAGAGCTCTCTCAGCCCCACCTACCTCACAGGGAGTCTGTTGTGGGGAGGGGAAGGGGAAGGAGTTTGTAAGGCGCTCTGAGACACCTTTGGGTAGTGAAGGGCGGGGTATAAATCCAATCTCTTCCTCTTTTTCTTCTTCTTCTTTATGGCTAAGTACTGGGCCCTGTCTAGGTGGGTAGCCGTGTTGGTCTGAAGCAACAGAACAAAGTTTGAGTCCAGTGGCACCTTTAAGACAGTCAAAGTTTAATTCTGGGTATAAGCTTTGCTGGTCTTAAAGGTGCCACTGGACACGAACTTTGTTCTAACGGACTCTGTTGGAGGAGATACGGGGCTGCCACTGAAAATGGGATCCCCGTGTGGGGTTCTCCCAATATAAAACACAATTTATCTGACATCATAAGAACATAAGAGAAGCCAATGTTGAATCAGGCCAATGGCCCATCTAGTCCAACATTCTGTGTCACACAGTGGCCAAAAATACCAGGTGCCATCAGGAGGTCCAGCAGCAGGGCCAGGACACCAGAAGCCCTCCCACTGTTGACCCCCCCCAGCACCAAGAATAGAGTGCATCACCTGCCCCAGACTGAGACTTCCCATCTATACCCTGTGGCTAATAGCCACTGATGGACTTCTGCTCCATATGTTTATCTAATTCCCTCTTGAAACTGTCCATGCTTGTAGCTGCCACCACCTCCTGCGGCAGTGAATTCCAAGTGTTAATCACTCTTTGGATGAAGAAGGACTTCGTTTTACCCATTCTAACCCGACTGCTCAGCAATTTCATGGCGTGCCCACGAGCTCTTGTATTGTGAGAAAGGGAGAAAAGTACTTCTTTCTCAACCTGCTCAATCCCATTCATAATCTTATAAACCTCAATCATGTCACCCCTCAGCCATCGTGATGTTGCATGTTTCTCTACCCCTGTCAGTAGCAGCTAGTGATGTGGAGCAGGGATGGAGACATGCACAAAGCTGTGGTGTCGGAGCGTGGCACGAAGTGTAATGCATATTACAGAGGTGAGAGGAGATGACACCACAGATTTTGGGCGGCAACCCGGTGTCTCCTGATCTCTGTCTCTGCCCCCAAACGATCATGTATTCTGACGAGTTGACGTCTGTGAAAAATCATTGGGGGAATGGTTATGGGGAGGGGAGAAATAGGATATTTAGCCCACATACAATAGGCTTCATTCTGTGAGAGCCTTACGATCTGGGAAGCAAGTTCCCTTAAGATTTGGTGCCGGACGTGTAAAGGTATTTGACAGGTGACATGCAATAGGACTTTAGTATGTGACAGATGGACACTTATCGTGTTTAAAAACAGGTGATACCCACATTTCACATTCAAGAGGCAGTGCTGAATTTCAAGCTCAGAATTTTGTATATGAAGTTCAGAGAGCAGCAGTGGAAATCTGGCTGGCTTCTGACAGTTTGTGAACTACCAGTCTGGCCGAAGGCTGGTGTTGCTGCTTAAGACCTTGAGCTATGCTCTGCTTGAAATCTCACACTGGTCACAAAGTCTCTCTCTCTCTGAGGCCCAGCCTCCCATTTGAATATGAATATGGCAATAATGATGTCCTACCTTGAAGGATGGTTGCTGAAGTAAAAGGTAGTGGTCTGGGGTCAATCTGAAGAAGGAGGAGGAGGAGAGGAGATTGGATTTATACCCCGCCCTTCACTTGGAGTCTCAGAGCGGCTTACAAACTCCTTCCCCTTCCCCTCCCCACAACAGACACCCTGTGAGGTAGGTGGGGCTGACAGAACTCTAACACAAACTGCTCTTTCAGGAACAGCTGTGCCAGAGCTTGTGACTGACCCAAGGTCACATCAGTAGGTGCAAGTGGAGGAGTGGGGAATCAAACCCGATTTTCCCAGATCAGAGTCCGCACACTTAACCACTACACCAAACTGGCTCCCTGTGTTAGCCACAAGGTTAGGAACTCTCAGGCTGCGGCAAGTGACGCTCTGCATTCTTGGTGCTTGGAGGGGCAGCAGTGGGAGGGCTTCTAGTGTCCTGCCACTGCTGGACCTCCTGATGGCACCTGGTATTTTTGGCCACTATGTGGCAGAGTGTTGGAGTAGATGGGCCACTGGCCTGATCCAGCATTGGCTTCTCTTATGTTCTTATCAGGGTCTATGTTTATTACAAACAGAACAGAAGTCATAAGGCTGAACCAGAAGATACTGTCCCACAGTGCCCCACTAACTGGTCCTTTGGTGTAGTGGTTAGAAGCACAGACTCTAATCCGGGAAAACTGGGCTTGATTCCCCACTCCTCCACATTCAGCTGCTGGAGTGACCTTGGGTCAGTCACAAGTTGTCTCAGAGCTGTTCTCTCAAGGGCAGTCCTCAAAAGAGCTCTCTCAGCCCCACCTACCTCACACAGGGTGTCTGTTGTGGGGAGGGGAAGGGAAAGGAGATTGTAAGCCACTCTGAGATTCCTTCAGATTGCTGGTCACTTTGCAGGCAGGGGGGGAAGGGTTGAGGCAAATGCAGAGAATGGAAGAGGGTGCCAGCCAAGATGAAAAACTGTTGCTGTCCTCAACCATTGATCTTGTGGAACATCTCAGCCTTGCCGGCCCTGTGGAATTTAATAAGGTCCCGCAGGGCCCTGATGGTATCCAGCAGAGAGTTCCACCAGGTTAGAACCAGGACTGAAAAGGCCCTGGCCCCGTTTGAGAACAGCCAATTGTCTTTGGGGCCAGGGACCACCTGTAGGTTACTATCTGAAGAGTGCAACACTCTCCCGGGAACATAACAGAGAAGAGGGTCCCATAGATAACACTAGTCCCTGACCACTCAAGGCCTTATAGCTCAATATCAAAACATGGCGGCATGCTCTCATTTGAAAGTGTAGTCATACATATTAGACACATTGGCAGGGAAGGGGAAGGGAGGGATTGGATTTATACCCCGCCCTTCACTACCCAAAGGTGTCTCAGAGTGGCTTACAAACTCCTTCCCCTCCCCTCCCCACAACAGACACCCTGTGAGGGAGGTGGGGCCGAGAGAGCTCTGACAGAAACTGCTCTTTTTCAAGAACAGCTGTGCCAGAACTATGACTTGCCCAAGGTCATCCAGCAGGTGCAAGTGGAGGAGTGGGGAATCAAACCCAGTTCTCCCAGATTAGAGTCCGCGCACTTAACCACTACACCAAACTGGCTGTGATGATGGACTAAAACCATGGGCCAGAGACTCAATTCAATATTGCCAACATTTTCCCTTCACCACACTAGCCATGGGTAATCTTTTTTTTTTTTAATCACATAAATAATTAATGATTTAGCAAGAAAAATACCTTGGTCCGTAAACTATCAAAACATGATGGTTGGTTTCTAACAAATATAAAAATTCATTTATTACAGATTACCGTTTTTCATTAAGATATTTATTGCAGGTTTTAGTAGCTTTCAACATTTATGCTTCTGCAATTAGCATAGAGAATGAGATGTGTGACTTATGACAAATTGATCATAAACCTGCACTGTGGGTGGGAGTGCGGGGGGACTTCCAGTGGCTGCCACCACTCTGGCATGGGCTGAACCAAGGAGAGCTCAGAACACCCTCCCTACCTCCTCTTCAGGCTAAGTTGGCCTTCTGAGTGGCCCAATGAGGCAGAGTAACAAAAATAAAGGTAAAGGTTTCCCTTGCCCGAAAACTAGTCGAATCCGACTCTAGGGGCGGTACTCATCTCCATTTTCAGTCCGAAGATGTTTCTGTGGTCATGTGGCCAGCACGACTAAATGCTGAGGCACACAGAATGCTGTTACCTTCCCACCAAAGTGGGGTTTATCTACTTGCAATTTCTTGCTTTCAAACTGCTAGGTTGGCAGGAGCTGGGGCCAGAGATGGGAGCTCATTCCGTCACGCAGCACTCAGGTCTCGAACTGCCGAACTACAGACCTTCCGGTCTGCAGCTCAGTGTCTTAACCTCTGAGCCACCATGGCCCCAGTAACAAAAGTATGGTTTATTAAACAGATTTGGTAATAACAGGGATGGATTAGACTAGATTAGGTAAAATACAAGGCAATGACTGGGACCTGGGAATACCAACCAACACTGCAGCAAATAAAAAAGCACACATCCTGTTCCACTGCCACTGCCTGGCCCTATCAGGGCACACAGAAAATTTTAAAACAAAGCTTGAGTCCAGTGGCACCTTTTAGACCAACAAAGTTTAATTCTGGGTATAAGCTTTTGTGTGCACGCCCACTTCTTTAGATACATTGAAACAGACTTCCTCAAGCCTTACGTATAGGTGAGGGGGCAGTGTTCCCTCTAAACTGAGTTAGTGTGAGCTAGCTCACAGTTTTTTAGCCTCTGGCTCACACATTCTTTTCTTAGCTCAGGAAGGATGGCTCCAGAGCAAACTAATTTATGCAGCAACCAAATTGCTGACTCACAACTCTAATGCCAGAAGCTCACAAAGTAGAATTTTGCTCACAAGACACCACAGCTTAGAGGGAGCATTGGTGGGGGGCAGTTAGTTGCCAGGAAAGGCTAATTAGACTAATGCATAAGTAACTGAGTTATAAGTATAGATAAGATTGGAATAACACAGTTGATAAAATCTGTAAAGAGCAGCAAATCAGCATCCTTCCCTATTATATAAAAGAGTAGTGGTCAGCCAGCTTGACCATATAAGGGAAAAATGTGCGGCAGAATCCATTGGCCGCAGGAGCTGCCACTCAAACATGGGCCCCTGGCCATTGTCTGCCGTGCCTGGCTGTGTGGGCTCAATACTGCCCACACAGCCAGCAGCCAGCCTCCCAAACTCAGTCTGCAGCCAGCCACCCCACAGAACACGAGCCCGCCAAGGGCAAGGATGGAACCTTCAGGGTGGTGGCTGGTGGGCTGAGCCCGGGCCCACCGCCACTGGACAGAGGCAGGGCACCGACAGAGGGAGCCAAGGGGGACGATCGGAACTTCACGTCACCAGCCAGCAAGGGGAGGACGGGGCCTTTGGCGCCGCGGCTCACACGGCACCCATGGGGCCGCCGCAACTGGCCAGTGGTGGGGATCCGGCAAGGGGAGCATGGGACTTTTAGCATGGCAGCTTGCAGGGTGCGCATGGGGCCACCATGACTGGCCAGTGCTGGGACACCGAGGAAGGGAGGCAAGGGGGAGGACAGGAACTTCCCGCCAGCAGCGGTGGCCTCGCCCTGACAGGGCCTTAGGCAGGGACACGGCTAGCGCCCATTGCATATGATACCGCAACGGGCTTGGCCACTAGTACAGATAATAAAAGAGTTAACAAACAGACATGAGAACTAAGTCTGAGACCAGTGGTACCTTTAAGACCAGCAAAAGCTTAAGTCTGGGTTTAAGTGAGAACTGAGTGACTTAGCATGTGTAGCTGCACACTTCTTTAGACACATTAAAATAGAGCTTATAGAGGGCAGACTCTAATCTGGGAGAATCGGGTTTGATTCCCCACTCCTCCACTTGCAGCTGCTGGATGACCTTGGGCAAGCCATCATTCTGATAAAAGCTGTCCTTGAAAGAGCAGTTCTCGAGAGAGCTCTCTCAGCCCCACCTACCTCACAGGGTGTCTGTTGTGGGGAGGGGAAGGGAAAGGAGTTTGTAAGCCACTCTGAGACTCTTGAGTGAAGTACATGTAGGTTAGGCTTACCAAGAACTTACTGTATTTCGGCGGGGGACGGATACGTCCTGGCAGGACCATCCCCGGGGGAAGGACAGACGTGAGCATGATGCCATCGCCAGGAAGTGATGCTAGGCGACGCTCTGCCAATGTGGCTGGAACCTCGATGGTACCATTGAGTTTTCAGCCCCATTGCCAGAGCGTCACCTGGCATCACTTCCTGGCGACGGCATGGTGCTTTACAGGGAGGACTGGTCTGGCCGGGGAGCATGCGTCCCCTGCTCCCATGCGGTAAGTACTTGGGAACCCTAATGTAGGTAGAGAGATTTTGAAAGCTGTGCTAACTCAGCAGTCTCTCTATGGGAGCCCTTCAGCATAGTCCTCAATGGGAGTTAGGGCTGCCAAACCCCCTGGTGTGGACAGGGGAATTTTTTAAATAGAAAATACAGTGCCAGAAGTTCTTACCAGAAGTGACAAAGGGTAGCTCTAGGAATCACCAGAGACTCTATGGTTTACCATAGAATTTATAATGATTCCTAGAGTTACTATTTTTACCTCCAGCTTTTTTACAGGAAATGATGTAGTACCACACACAATTGTGTGACCTCCCACCACCCTCCTGCCAGTTGCCTGGCAGCCCTAAATTGAAAGTCCATCTTTGTATACAAGAACTAACGACGTTTTGTGATTTTCTTTCTAACAGCAGGAAGTGAAGTAGATGAGCCAGCCTTGAAATCCCCTCCATCCACCATCTTGAAGAATTATGTCATTGTTGGTTCCTCCCAACTCTCAGGACAAGCTGCTCCCTTCCAGCCCTCAGGCCAGAAAGTCTCCGATCCCCACCTCAGAGGACAGCATACGACGCCAACCGGCTCTCCTCACCTAGCTGCTGTCCACCTGCCTTTACCTCCCAGCCGAGTCATCGAGGAACTTCACAGAGCTCTTGCCACCAAACATCGGCAGGATAGGTAAGGGCGCTGCAAGCTGCAAGGTGTGCTGAGCACCAGGAAACTGCCCTGAGCCAAGATTGGCCACGTATCTCCAAGAGACCTTTCCCACTTGCTGAGAAATTTTTGTAAGACTGAGGCTTGAATACCTCTAGGCTTGCCAACTCCAGGTTGGGAAATACTTGGAGATTTTGGACCTGGAGCCTGGGGAGGGTGTGATTCTGGGAAATCTCCAGGCCCCACCTGGAGGCTGGCAACCAGGGCTATTTTGGGGAGGAATGCACAGGAATGGAGTTCTGGCTGGCTCCTGAGTTGGCCGCGCCCAGCAGGAACTCATTAGCATAATAGGCCACACCCAACAGCAGAAACTCATTAGGATTGGCTACATGAGGGGTGTGCGGCCTAACATGCAAACAAGGTAAAGGTGACCACACGTCTGGTAACATGAGGGTGTGGCCTAATATGCTAATGTGCTGTGCTGTCAGGGGTGTGGCCTTATATGCTAATGAGTTTCTACTGTTGGGTGTGGCCTATTATGCTAATGAGTTCCTGCTGGGCTTTTTCCACAAAAAGAGCCCTGCTGGCAACCATAACCATCCCTCAGTACCATAACAAAGGCCTGGTTCAGATGCTTACTGAGTGGTGCTCCAATTATCATGGCGGAACAGGCATACACCTGGAGCCATACACCTAATGTAGTGCTCCAATTGGAGACCTGTGTGCATGTGAAGTATTTGAAGGGCTGTCACTTAGAGGAGGGCAGGGAGCTGTTCTTGTTGGCAGCAGAGGAGAGGACTCACAGTCATTGGTTTAAATTAAAGGTGGAAAGGTACTGGCTGGATCTTAGGAAAAACTTTTTGAAGTAAGAGTTGCGTAACAGTGGAATTAGCTGCCTAGGGAGATGGTGAGCTCTCCCTCACTGGCAGTTTTTTAAGCAGCAGCTGGACAAACCCTTGTCAGGGATGCTCTAGGCTGAGTGTGCATTGAGCAAGGGGTTGGACTAGATGGCCTGTATGGCCCCCTTCCAACTCTGTGATTCTACGATTCCCCTTAGGTGTGGTAGATTCTTGGCTTCCCTATCCTGAATGCTGTAACCTTATAATGCTTCCTTCCAGGGGTCCTTTCGTAGAAAAACAGCTGCAGGAGCTCATTAGCATATGGTATGCTAATGAGCTATTAGACTATTAGCATATGCCATGCCCCCTGACATCGCCGGAAGTGATGTCAGAAGGGGAAGCAAAAGTGGGGGAGGCATCTTCAAAAGCCTCCCCTTCCATTCCCCGGCTGGTCTGGGTGGGGGAGCTAAGAGAGAAGGGCTTTAAAGTCTAAACTCCTTCTCACTAGAGTTGGGCCACAGAAGGAGGAAAGAGGGAAGGAAAGAGAGAGAGTAGAGAGAAGGAAATAAGGAAGGAAAGAGGGAAAGAAAGAGAAGGAAAGGAGGAGGGAAAGAAAGAGAGGGAAGAAGGAGGGAAACAGGGAAATGAGGGAAAAGAGAGAGAAGAAGGTGGGAAAGAAAGAAAGTAAGAAAGAAAGAAAGAAAGAAAGAAAGAAAGAAAGAAAGAAAGAAAGAAAGAAAGAAAGAAAGAAAGAAAGAAAGAAAGAAAGAGAGAAGAGAGAGAAGGAGGGAAGGAGGAAGAGAAAGAAGGGAATGAAAGAAATTCGGCGGCAATTCGGCCTCATTATATCCTATGGACCATTGAAGTCAATGGTGAAAACATAGGGTATATTCTGGGGACTGGAGGGGAGGGGGTTTGAGGGAGAGGCTCACGGTAGCTTATGGAGCCTCTCCCCAAGATACCCACCAAGTTTCAAGAACATTGGATTAGGGGGTCCTAATTCTATGGGCCCTAAAACAGATTGCCCCCATTCCCTCCATTGTTCTCTATGGTGGGAAAAAAGTAACCTTTTCCCCACTATAGAGAACAATGGAGGGAATGAGGGCAACCTGTTTGGGGGCCCATAGAATTGGACCCCTGGTCCAATGTTCTTGAAACTTGGTGGGTATCTTGGGAAGAGGCTCCAACAGCTACCCTGTGAGTTTGGAGCCTCTTCCTCAAACCCCTCCCCTCCAGCCCCCAGAATATACCCTATGTTTTCACCATTGACTTCAATGGCCCATAGGACATAATGGAGCTGAAATTGACATTCGGCTGCCTGAAAGGCTCCCCGGGATGCCGGCTGGGGGCGGGGCTTGGCTCCTGAGCTCCTGGAGCTGCGCTCTGGTGCGCTCCCCCCAAAAAAAGACCCCTGCTTCCTTCCTAACCTTCTGTGGAGCCCCGTGCTTCAGAGAACATGTTTATGGCCATTGTTACCTTCAAATGATGCTTCATTATTGGGTCTGGTCTGAAGGACCATGTCCTTTGCCTTCCACCCCCAGCTTTCATGGAAGGGAAAACAAAGGATCTCCCAAAAAGCGAGTGGATGTCCGCCCAACCAGAACATCCAGCGTAGAGCACAGCAAAGAGAAGGACACTTTGGTGAGCTACAGCAGCGATCCGGAGAACAAGCGGAATTCGGTGAAGGAGTCCGATGAGAACAAAGAGAATCTGATCATGAACTCTGAGATCAAGGATGACTCTGTTTTCTATCAGGATGAAGAGGTTTTGAATGACTCCATAATTTCTGGTAAGAGGAAGCCATATCATGAACTCTGTTAAAAAATGTTGCTCTGGTAGACTTGGTTCTTCCATTCCCGTGTATTCCTTAGTTAACTTGATCATGGTGGACGGGTTGTGGGGGGAGTGGAGCTGTATGTAAGATCAAGTTAGCACGGCATTTGCAACAGGGTGTCCTGGGGTCAAGTCCCATTTCTGTAATGAAAACTGTATTGGCGATTTATTATCTCTATGGCCCAAAGTATATGTTCTGGAGGCCTCACTTCCAGAAGGTTGTAGATAGAATGGTGCATGTACAGAAGAGAGAGACGAGGATGATCAGGGGCCTGGAGACCAAGCCCCGAGGAAACCTGAAACTGGCACTGATCTATATGCTAAACCGTAGTAATTTTAGTAGTCATTTGTAGTCTAATACACAGAAAAGAAAAACCAGTGTAACTACATGAGAAAATCATTTAATACTGAAGTAGGGTTGCCAGCTCTAGGTTGAGAAATTTCTGGAGATTTGGGGGTAAGAATATAAGCCCTGCTGGATCAAACCAGCAGTCCATCTAGTCCAGCATCCTGCCTCACACAGTGGCCGCCCAGTTCCTCTGGAGGTCCAACAACAGGCCTTCCCCTGATGTTACCTCTGGGCTCTGGTATTTAGAAGTTTAGTGCCTCTGAATATGGAGGTTCCCCTCAGTCACCATGGCTAGTAGCTGTTGATAGACTTTTCCTCAATGAATCTATCTAACCCCTTTTTAAAGCTGTTTATTCCTGTGGCCATCACTACATCCTCTGGTAGCAAATTCCACATTTTAATCACTCTGTGTGTAAAGTAGTATTTCCTTTTGTCCATCCTGAACCTACTGCCCATCAGCTTCATTTGATGCCCTTGAGTTTTAGTGTTTTGGGAGAGGCAGAGCCTGGGAAGGGCAGGGTTTGGGGAGGGGATGGACCCAAGCAGGGTATAATGCTATAGAGCCCACTCTCTAAAGCAGCCATTTTCTCTCCTTTGGGGTGTGGAACTTACTGTGGACTCTAGAGTCTAGGGGAACTGATCTTTATAGCCTGGAGAACAGTTGTAGTCACAGAAGATCTCCAGACCCACCTGGGAGTTGGCAAATCTATAAAAAAAAACCATCAAAGAGAGCTGTTATGGAAATAATCCCTGAAGTAGAGTAACAGCGCCATCCTAAGTGGAGTTTCCCCTTTCTATGCCCATTAAAATCAGTCCTCTCAGAAGGGTATAACTCTGCTTAGAAGAGCCCTATAAAGTATCATTACTCTGAAGAGCCAGTTTGGTGTGGTGGTTAAGAGTGTGGAATCTAATCTGGGAGAACCGGGTTTGATTCCCCCACTTCTTTACATGCAGCTGTTGGTGTGACTTTGAGTCAGTCACAGGTTCTCTCAGAGCTGTTCTCTCAAGAGCAGTTCTCTCAGAGCTCACTCGGCCCCAACTATCTCATGGGGTGTCTGTTGTGGGGACAGGAAGGGAAAGGAGATCATAAGCCGCTCTGCGACTCCGCATGAAGGGTGGGATATAAATCCAATCTCTTCTTCTTTTGAAAGGAAAAATTTGTAAATGACACTTTTACATTCCATAATCTTTAGGCCTCAGACTCAGAAGCTAATGGCTTAAAGCTGAGATACAGGAGTCTCTCTGTGCTGAGAGGTTCCATAATGACTGTGGTGTGTGAGGTTGACATCGTGAAACCTCTAAACTGGCTAGGCCAGGCCTTTCCTAATTATCTCCCCCACACACACAGCTATAGCTCAGTACCTCAAGTCAACAACTATACAAACTAGGGGTGCCAACCTCCAGGTGGAGCCTGAGGATCTCTAGGAATCACAACTCATCTCTAGACCACACAGATCAACTCCCCCGCAGAAAATGGCTGCCTTGAAGGATGGACTCTGTGGTGTTATACCCTGATGAGGTCTCTCCCTTCGCCAAACCCTGCCATTTGCAGGTTCCCCTCACCCAGAATCTCCAGAAATTTTCCATCTGGGGGTTGACAAACCTGGCGTCGTGCTCTTTGTATCTGGATTTGGATACACTTGCCTGGTTTACCCTGCTTAAATAAGTGTATGTATATCTCAGCAAACAAGTTTGAACTGGAATATTAGTAAACTGCTAATAGCTATTCCGTGAGCCTCTGCCGAACCGGAGTGTGTGTGTGTGTTTGTGGGGAGGCAGGCAGAATTCTAATTAAATGTGAAAAATCTACCATACCCAGTGAGCATTCAGGAACCGGCAGATCTCACGATGCTTATTACAGCAGCGAGGCCTAGGGATTCCCTAATTGAACCACAGGGGAGAAGATTAAGATATCTCCACAGAGCCTTAGACGGAGCAGGGCTGTCACGACTTTCCCCAGCCGTGTTTTGTTTTTCATGAGCTGCGTATTTCATTGTGGACACTGGGGGGTGCTGTGTTCACTGCCTGAGAAGACGCTGGTCTTTCCAGAGAAGTCTCGCAAAGATACAGGAGTTTTGTGAAGTCCAGGGAGGAGTCTTTCCGTGATTTCTTTCATGTTCTCATTCGTTCTTCATCTTTTTTTTTTAACAAAGAATAGCTGCTATGCAGATATATGGAGACAGAGTTGTGTTTGGGCAGGAATTCTTAAGACACTAGAAAGGGAGGCGCCCGCATTTCTGATATGAATAATAGATACTGCCGAGTGTTGCCGCTGGCAGGTCCTGAGCCTGCATTCGGGGACTCATCCTTCCCTCCAGTTGTCATCCAAAAGGATGTGGCATTGAGACTCGCTAGCTGGTCATTTATGGGGTGGAAGTTTGATTGCCAGCCTCCAGGTGGGGGCTGGAGATTCCCTGGAATGACAACTGATCTCCATACTACGGAGATGAGTCCCCCAGGATGCTTTGGAGGGTGGGCTCTATGGCGTTACACTCTACTGAGGTCCTGCCCCATGCCAGACTCCACCTTCCCAGGCTGCACACCCAAATCTCCAGGAATTTCCCGACCCAGAGCTGGCAACACAAGGGGGAAGGGTCCTGACCCACCTCCTTGCAAGCTAAACTGGTTGTTGACCCAGGGACTCGAAGATCATAGATCCAGCTCAAACCATTTCCATTCTTTGGCCCGTGAGGTCCATAAGAATCAAACCGGAGATGCATGGACATTTCTTTTGGTTTATACTTCAAGTCGGCTTATTCCCATTTCAGAACAAGGTGTTATCTCTGTCATTTAGCCCTCTGCCCCCATTAGAAGAAGAAGAAGAAGAGATTGGATTTATACCCTGCCCTTCACTCAGAGTCTCAGAGTGGCTTACAAACTCCTTTCCCTTCCCCTCCGCACAACAGACACCCTGTGAGGTAGGTGGGGCTGAGAGAGCTCTTTCAAGGACTGCTCTTTCAAAGACAGCTCTTGTCAGAACTATGGCTTGCCCAAGGTCATCCAGCAGCTGCAAGTGGAGGAGTGGGGACTCAGCCCTCAAGGAAAACCTGGAACTGGCACTGTCTATATGCTAAACAGTAGTAATTTTAGTTCTCCTAGATTAGAGTCCACACACTTAACCACTACACCAAACTAGGTAGTACAGTTATGGATTCCCTCCTAAACTATGAACAATACTAAGCATCTCCAGTGTTCAAAGTGTTATATGATCCCAATGTAAACCTGTGCACCTCTCAGCTTCTGCTCCTATTGGATCCCTCTCTCAGACTGTTCCTCTGGCAACCCATGGGCTCACCTGTACAGTACTGGCTCCATCTCTTTGGGACAATTTACCTGAAGAAGTGAAGTTGGTCACTCTTTTGGCCCAATTCCGCAGGCCAGCCATGTTCTCTCAGATCCTTTCTGCAGTATGGAAGACGACAATGATAATCTCTTACCTTACACAGCTGTTGATAATATCTGTGAAGTACCTGAAACAGGGAAAGCACTATAATATTATAGCTATTCTCAGGCTGGGTAACATTTGGAACCTGAAGCTGCAGGGATTGGGATAACCACATGCAGGTCCTTCACCCACCCAGTCATCCACCTGTTTTAAATGAAAGGTCCCATGTTCTCTCTGAAGAACATCCCTGTGGAATTCACGATCTGCATTCCATTGCCCAAGAAAACATGGTCCAATAAACTAGTGTCCCCTGGCTTATTTTAGGAACAGCCTCTCTGACACGTTCATAATTTCCAAATGTGTGCTTCCAGGTACTTTGCCAAGAAAATGCAAGAAAGAGTTGCTGGCAGTGAAATTGCGGAACAGGCCGAGCAAACAGGAGCTGGAAGACAGGAACATTTTCCCAAGGAGAACCGATGAAGAGAGACAGGAAATACGCCAGCAAATTGAAATGAAACTCTCCAAGTAAGTACTGTTTAGAGTATACAACTTCCCGCTGTGTACCTTGCCTTTGCATCCTACTCCAGTTCCTCTTGTGCATTGCAGATTCTTAGCAATGGTGAATCTGGTCTTGAAGCCACCGTTTCCCTTGCATTCAATTGTCTGGTTTGCAGAGCAAACAGCAATTTAGAGTCCAGAGTCACTGAAAAGGGAATCAAGTTCTTAAAAATGGCATGGTGCCTGCAACTATGAGGCACGGGGTACAATCTGTGGTTTCTGAACATCAAGTTAAATTCAGTGTTACTATTCTTCTACATCTGTTCAGGAATTTGAAGGCCTAGAAAGGATAATATTGAGCCTAAACTAGCATATCAGTCACATGAGCTGAAGGTGTGGCTTACACGAGGTGCATAAATGCCACAGCGTTGGCTTACTTGGATCAGAAAGATTCCCTGAGCTTGGTCCTTGTGTGCCAGCTCAGGGATCGCACAGCTTCTTTCGTTCACAGGGCATGGGGATTTCCATGACTTTGGCTTTGTAGGTTAGCTCAAGGGGTGCACGGCTCCTTGAAGCTTTACATCATAACCTGTGTGGCACCTTTTGCACAGCTTTTTGTAAGCAGTGCTTTATACCCTGAATGAAAAGTAGCAAAATGCATTTGATTTTCACATAGTTTGGATACCTGTTTTATGGAGGGAAAACTCCTCCAATGTCAAAATTGGGGATTTTAGCATGAAGACTGAAAATCCTGAAAATTTGGCTCAAGCCAATGTGATGTTGCTCTTTAACTGTCTGATTGGAGGTTATGGGCAACTGCCCTCCTGGGTAGTTACAGACCTTGTCTGATAAGGATAGAATGACCAAATGTTGAGTTTTCAGAATAAATAAAATAGTGCGCATAGACTTGCTATAAATATCAGGAGAAACTTCCTAACTGTAAGAGTAGTTGAGCAATGGAACAGTCTGCCTCGGAAGGTGGTGGATGCTCATTCGCTGGACGTTTTTAAGAGGAAGCTGGACGACCGTCTTTCGGGTATGTTGTAGGGCTATCTTTTGGCTATCCTCCTGTAGAGTGCAGGGGGTTGGACTAGATGGCCTTGCAGGGTCCCTTCCAACTCTTAACATTCTATGATGCGTCTGCATAACGTTTCATGTGCCTCTGAGGTTCCTATGAGAAAGAAAAGGAGACCAATCCCGTACCCCGAAAGAGTCTTTAAAAATGATTATAACTGTTCAATGTTGAGAATATCAAACAGTTTTGATTTTCTTCTTATTCTGCTAAAATCTATCTACTTGCCTTTCAAAGCTTAGCTATTCCAAACCTAGCAGCATGCATTTTGAATGTCTACAGTATATCTTCTGAATCTACCCTGAGAGAAATCCTTCCCCCCCTCAAAAAAATGATATAGGAGGAGATAGAGACCGCCTCCTTCAAAACTATCCTACAATGCCAAGAGAGTTAGAAGAGCTTTTCTGTCTTCACCTCATTCCTTTTTCCCTCAATTTCAAGCAGTGTACCGTGGGTTTCAAGTTTTAACCTCTTCCCCCCCCTTACTGTTGGGCGAAATGCTTTCTAGGGGTAGAGCACCTCGCAACAGGTATAATTAATTTCGGGATCTTTTGGTCTATGTCTATGAGGAATGGGCTGCCGCGGGAACTTCCCAGTGAAGAGGCGAGAGACAGGGCTCAGAATAATGTTTCAGTTTACTTAAATACACAATTATAATAACAGTTACACTCAACAATAGCAAATCACACACACATACATTCAAGAACTAGGAAATATAGATAGATATAGCACAGTTGCATGAGCAGGTAAACGTTGGTTCGTTGAGGGCGATATTTACCTCCAAGGTGCGGCTCCTAAATCTTCCAGCGAGTGGGGTTAGGTAGGGTAGGAAGGATGGAAGAAGGGACACGTGGTCTAGACCAGCTAACAACACACGTGTATAATTCCAGCTGCAGACTGGAATGAAGCGAGGCAAGGGTTCGGGTACAGGATGGGGGCTTAAGAGGATAAAAGCAGACAGACAGAGGTCGTGGTTTCAGCAGCAGCAGGGGAGCAGCAGGGCAAGGCAAGGAACGAACTGAGCTAACCCAGAGATCGTGTTATTATAGCATCTTGGGTGCTGGGCATGGAAGGCCAGGCGGTGTACACCTACTGACCCTCCCAGCTGGCTGTGTCAGTGACAATTTCAAATCTTATTGGCTACACTGTCCGTTGGATACCTGGGGGCTGGACAGAGGAAGCTGGCTGGCAGGCAGATGGTTTCTCCAGGTAGCTGATGGCTCTTCTATTGTTCATGTGTATGGCTTGGGTGGGGAAGGCACTTAATCCCTTCATGCGAACGACTGGCAGAGGAAAAGTCCTTTGTCTGCTGTATGGCCCTTAAGCTATGTATGTGACATGCGGCAGGTATGCAATGGAGTCCCTCAGAGTAAAAAGACAGCTTTTTCCTTTCTCTATGGGCTTCTCCTTTGGCATCCATTTTACAGTCTAGCAAGTACACAGACCATGTGGCAACAGCAAACAGTCCCTAGCAAAGCCCCATAATGGCGTCGGGGCTAACATTACTTCCAAAGTTAAAGTATGGAGTCAGAATTCCAAAGTGGCCAGAGTGCTTTAGAGCTGTGGGCAGTCTCTTGGTGGTTGTCCTCTTCTAGGCTCATGAATGAGGGTCCGAGAGGAGCGTGAAACAGTTGCAGATCAGTGATGACCAGTCTTTGATGTAGGTCAGCATGTAAGGGGAAATTCCCTCCCGCCTCCAATTAGAGGACCTGACTGAAACACAGAGGCTTTGCCTCTGCAAAAATGTTTAACAGTAGAATTCTCCTGGATTTATCTGTTAAAGGGAGGTCAACAACCTTTAATTCTGATAATACAAAAGAGGAAGGGGTTACGCTCGAGTCTTTGAAATGTAGCCTGCAGAAACTTTTATCTTTGATCGAGATGCAAAGTTTTGTTTTTTAAATGAGCAAGAGAAGAAAATGGTACAGGCATGAAAAAGCTAACTTCACGATTACTGTGAAGATAAATCCTAAAATTACCAAAGTGCCTAGCATTGCTTAATCACTGTATAGCAAGTAATAGTTTTAAAAGCAACTCAGGTTTTAGCTTTTTTCCTCACTGCTTTTAGGGCTTATCAAAAAGACCAAATTACCCATCAAGTAAATCTCACCTGTTGTTCTTCTGATACTTTCATCCAGAGACATCTGATTTGTTTGTCATAGGAGTACACATTTATATAAAAACATCAGTCTTATATAGGGTTGCTGGCTCCAGGTTGGGAAATACTTGGAGATTTGGGGGGTGGAGCCTGAGGAGGGTGGAGTTTGGGGAGAGGATGGACTTCAGTGGGGTATAGTGCCATACAGTCCATCCTCCAAAGAGGCCATTTTCTTCAGGGGAAATGATCTCTGTCACCTGGAGATCAGTTGCAATCCCAGGAGATCTCCAGCTACCACCTGGAGGTTGGCAACCCTAACTTTATCATTCTCTAAATCTATTCTATCATAATCATATGATCAGGGCTTTTTTTGCAGAAAAAGCCCAGCAGGAACTCATTAGCATATTAGGCCACACCCCACAACAGTGCAGTTTATTAGCATATTAGGCCACACCCCCATGGTCATCTAACTACACCCACCTTTTGCTTCTTATTCAGTTTACCTTGTTTGTTATCAAAACCCAGGACATTTTTTGCAGCAGGAACTCCTTTTCATAATAGGCCACACACCCCGAATGTAGACAACTGTCATGAGTTTCTGCTGTTGGGTGTGGCCTGTTATGCTAATGAGTTCCTGCTGGGTGTGGCCAACTCGTGAGCCAGCTGGAACTCCATTCCTCTGCGTTCCTGCCCAAAAATAGCCCTGCATGTGATTATTATCTAGATAACTGATTGGTTCATGACTAAATATGAGATATCAGCGTTAGTGCAAATAAGCCAATCAGCAGGCGCATATGAGGTAAAGCCAATCTCAACTCATAACCTCTGTTAAAAAGCAGTTAATCTAAATTTCCTGTAACTGTTCCAACTAACTGTCCAAGGTGTAAGTAATTTGAAGCAAACAGAGTTCACTGACAGTTGAAAAGTCCTTGAACTCTTGGATAGCTTGTAAACTCGCCAAGAAAAGCTTACTAATGCCGGAGCAACCGCTACAAGCAGATCTCAGATTTTTCAAAAGAGGGATATGCTCCTAAACCTAATGTCGTTTTCAAGACCCACTTGCAGACTAACCACATGCCACTTTCCCCCTCACCAACATAAAATGCAGGAATCTCACATCATTTAACAATCAACAATCTGATAATTTTTGTGTGTGTTTAGTTATTTATAATTATACTATAGTGTTACCGAGCACCAGGCTGTATTTCTCGACTGTGTCACAGATACGTTGAGGCAAACTCGGTTTTGCCACCAAATTTCCCAGAACCTCTTGCTCTATTCTTTCTCCCTCTTGGCCTTGTTTGGTGCAGTGGTTAGGAACGCGGACTCTAATCTGGGAGAACCAGGTTTGATTCCCCACTTCTCCACATGCAGCTGCTGGTGTGACCTTGGATCAGTTACATGTTCTGTCAGAGCTGTTCTCTCAAGAGCAGTTCTCAAAAGAGGTCTCTCAGCCCCACCTTCCTCACAGCGTGTCTGTTGTGGGGCTGGGAAGGGAAAGGAGATTGTAAACTGCTCTGAGACTCCTTCAGGTGGTGAAGGGCAGGGCATAAATCCAATCTCCTCTTCCTCCTCCTCCTCTTCTTCTTCTCCCCTACCTGAGAGAGAGTCACAACCCACTTTTGGGTCCTGACTTACAGTATGAGAACAAATGGGGTTGGTTGAAACTCAGGTGTGTCTGAGCTGAGTGCCATGAAAATCCAAAATTGTGGATGGATGGTTCATATGTCCTGAAGTAGAAGCAAACACAGATCAGAGCTTCACTGGAGCAGTTCAAAGCTGGGCATTAGACAAACTGCATCCAGCAGAAACCAGGAAGTGTAGATCCCTTGGCCACGAACTGCTTGGTCAGGTATCACCTCAAGAACAGTCAGAGCTCAACTGAGCTCATAAATATAGTTAGGGTGTTTGATGTTAGTTTTTGGCTCCATCTCCCAACTGACATCTTGTGATAACTTAAAAGAAGAAGAAGAAGAGATTGGATTTATACCCCACCCTTCACTACCCAAGGGAGTCTCAGAGTGGCTTACAAACTCCTTTCCCTTCCCCATCCCACAACAGACACCCTGTGAGGTAGGTGACTAGGAACTAGGTAGGGGGAGACCCAGAGGCAAGGCCTCAAAACTTGGAAGGGAAGCTGAGAGACCTGACCCTCACAGTGGACAATTCTTACAAAGGTCAGGTGGTGTCAATGGTTACCCAAGAGAGAAAGAAAAGCCTCTCCAAGTGTGGGAAAACCTTAGGGGGGGCAGGGTGGAACAGGGCCTGCAGGCCTGAGCAGGCCTGTTCTGCCACAGAGACATTAGGAGTTTAGTAATCTGGAACTAACAGAAAGAACTGAAGAACAGCATAAATATTAACATGAGGCATAAAGCAGTACAGAAATTACATAATAGGATCCTACTTACAATAATCCCATTTGTTTATCCAAGTAAATGTGTGAACCATTTTGTATAGTGCACCCATTAAGCCCATTTCCCCACAACAACAACCCTGGGAGGTAGGTTGAGAGTTTGTGATTGGCCCAAGGTCACCCATGGTAGAAGTGGGGATTCGAACCCAGGACTCCCAGGATCCTACTCTGATACTCTGTCAATGATGCCATTTGGAGTCTATTTCAATTCCATTTTGATCAAAAGAAAAATTTGGGGTGGTGGGCAGGCAGGAAGGGCGGTTCTACCAAATTTCAGGATTTCATTCTGCAGATGCTCAGAGGCGGGCAATGTTTCCCCAAACCTTCCTGCCCCTCTTTTAGAGGCTAGAGCATCCCTATGGTACGTCACATCAAAAAGCACTTTGCAAGGGCTGAAGCTACAAATTGGTCATGGAACACTACAAAGAGAAATCAAAGAGAAATGAAAGAGAAATTCTTCTCTCTCTCTCTCTCTCTCTTTTTTTTGAAAGAGAAGAAGAGGAATCAACTGCTATAAAGCAAATTTTGGAAAAAAGAATTTCCCGTAACAATGCTAATCCAGCTTCAAATAGTCCAAGGAACTTTTCAGCATCATGTACCATTATTGCATTTGTCCCGAAGAGTTGATGACAAGCTCAGTCACCAAGCGAGTAGGAGGTTTGGTTATGAATAGTTTCCGCAGTGTGAATAAGTGGGATAAGAGACGCTCCATTAAATGGTAACCCAGTCTCAACAAGGAGTTGCATCACTTTGGAGCTTGTATCCAGTGACCATCTGTAATGCCGTCTGTTGCGCTGATCTAATTCGAACCCACTTCTGTCACACACGAGTACACTTTTTTTTTGTTTCTTTCTGCCATGTCCCCAGGCTTATTTCACAATTTGTTTCTCAGAAAAAGAAACAGAAGCTTTGTGTGAGATGGACTAAAATGGAATAAGTGACAGGCAAGACCCTCCCTCGGCTCAGTTCGGAATGTGCTCGCTTCAGATAAGGGAGGCTCAGTTTGGATTGGGCCAAAATTAGCTCATTGAAACTCAGCCGCATTCAAGGCTAATCCCCCAAAGTCTGAGGAGATCCCCACCAAAATTCCACTTCTGTTCTCCATTTAGGGTTGCCAAGTCAAAATTTACTTACAGCGGGGGAGTCCTGCGCTGTCCCGGGAGTCCGTGCACGCACACTCTGCTTGTGCGCCACTGCGATGATGCCACCCGGAAGTGACGTCATCATATAGGCACGTTGGGGGTGGGGCCACTAGGATTCAAGGGAAAACCATAGAGTTTTCCCTCAAATCATAGAGCGTCCCACCCCCAATGTGGCCAGTGTGATGATGTCACCTCCAGGTGACATCATCATACTGGGGACGTGTGTCAGAAGGGGGTGGAGCTCCCCCCGGGGCCTGATTTGTTGGCATCGGGTAACGGGCCTCTCGGGCGGGGGGTTATCCGCCCCCCGGGGGACTTGGCAAGCCTATCTCCATTTCTAAGCTCATTCCAATGTGAGGAAGGGGTGAAGCCTGGAGGCCTTAAGGTTACCAGTTTCCAGGTAGGAGCTGGAGATCTCCCAGAATTACAGATGATCCCCAGACTAGAGAGATCAGTTCCCCTGGAGAAAATGGCTGTTTTGGAAGGTGGACTCTGTGGCTTTATACCCTGCTGAGGTCCCTCCCTTCCCCAAATCCCTGCCCTTCCCCAAATTCCTGCCCTTCCACCCCCAAAATCTTCAGGAATTTCCCAACCCAGACCTGGCAACCTTACTTCTGGGAGCAGAGGACTCAGAGTTAAGGCCTGGCTGCATCCTCACTGGCTCTGGGTAGCTTGGGAAATGTCTTAGAGCTGTCAACTCTGGGTTGAGAAACTCTTGGCAATTTGAGGTAGAGCCTGGGGAGGGGAGGGTATAATACCTGGGGAGGGACCTCAGCAGGGTATAATACCATAGAGTCCATCCTTCAAAGCTGCCATTTTCCCAAGGGAAACTGATCTCTGTAGCCTGAAGATTGGGTATCATCAGGGCTATTTTTGGGCAGGAACGCACAGAAACGGAGTTCTGGCTGGCTCCTGAGTTGGCCATGCCCAGCAGGAACTCATTAGCATAATAGGCCACACCCAACAGCAGAAACTCATTGGGATTGGCTACATTAGGGGTGTGTGGCCTAACATGCAAAGGAGTTCCCGCTACAAAAAAAGCCCTGGGTTTTGACAACAAACAAGGTAAACAGAATAAGAAGCAAAAGGAGGGTGTGGCTCGATGACCATACTTCTCGTAACATGGGGTGTGGCCTAATACGTTAATGAGCTGTGCTCTCGGGGGTGTGGCCTAATATGCCAATGAGTTTCTGCTGTTGGGTGGGGCTTATTATGCCAATGGGTTCCTGCTGGGCTTTTTCTACAAAGAAAAGCCCTGGTATCATGCCAGAAGGTCTCCAGGCCCCACGCAAAGGTAGGCAACTGTAGTTCTCCGTACTCCCAACTCAGTCCATCAAGCCACTTTTCCATGTGTCCTTTCCCAGAAGCCTGAGGCTTCTGCTACTGGGAGTCCTTGTTGTCACCAGCTCTCCCCCCACCATTGAGGCTTACATCGGTCTGCCAGACTCCAGTTGCTGCCTTGAGATCTCCCGCTATTGCAGCTGATCCCCAGATGACAGAGATCAACTCCCCTGGAGAAAATGGCTGCTTTGGGGGGTGGGCTCTATGGCATTATTTACCAACGAGGTCCCTCCCTTCCCCAAAACTGGCCTTCCCCCAGCTCCACTCCCCAAATTTCCCAAACCAGAGTTAGCAGTCCGAGGTTTATAGGATGACTGTTCCGTAAGCCTCGCTTTTTAAAATTTGTCTTTCCCACTGAAACTATAAAACAGAGTTGTAGACAATTCAGTTTCTCAAAGGGGTCAAATCTGGGAAAGGGGTTGGAGCCGTCCCTTGCATCAACAGGCAAGATACAAATATAATCGAGAGAAACAGGGTTTTTTTCCTCGCATACGTTAAAAAACAAATTTATTATAACTGACTAGAGAACACCAATTAGAAGGAAAACATTCAGTGTACACACTGCTGGAACTCTTCCACACCAAATGTATTTCTTTTCATTAGTTCTCTCTGGATGAACTCATTAGCAATAATATTAAGAGTCACCTCCCAGGAGACCTGTTTATGTTCCTGTAGAACAGCCATGTGATTGAGGCTGGCGTGTTCCGTGCCAGAGCAAAGGAAGGGCTTCCTTATAATGGAGGAAACGAATGGCCAATGTTAGGAGAGGAAAAGGGAGAGGGTAACCCTGCTGTGATCCCTGGTGGGCTAATATGAATGAACCTCTGGCTCAATGCAGAATGTGCTGTCTTCAAATCAATCAACTGAAGGGGTTCAGTTCAGACTAAGACAGAACCTTCTGTGCACATGGCTGTTATTTCTGGTGGATTCAGCCATTCCAGCATGCTCCCCCACCCCCTTTTGGAAAGCAATTGCAGCCCATGCAGGAGTACATGCTGAGCTTCACCTCTGCCAGCAGTGGCTGGCACCTTATTCCTCTCCCAGCCCTAGCTGCTGAAGGACAAAGGAGAGAGGCGGCCGGATTTGTCGGGCACAGCTACTGTGCGACTGCACCTGCAGAGAGTCCTAAAGCCACATAGATGGGGCTGTTGTAGCCTGCACATCGAGCGTGGGGCATCACGCCATTTGATACCTGCCTCAGTGGTGGCAGCTGCTGGCCAATGAAGCGTGCATCCTTGCCTGGGATGCATGGGACACAACTCTGTTGGTCTTAAGGGTGCCACTGGACTCTAAACCTGTTCTACTGCTTCAGAGCCACACAGCTGACCACCTGGATCTATCCATTTGTAGACTCCAGGTTGTCCTCATGAAAGAGACGGACTTCTATTTTTAAGGACTTCTATTTTTAAATGGTGGATTGTGGTCTTAGGAACTCACACCCATTGGAGATTTGGTAGCACAGTCCCTCCTGGTTTTTTTTCAGGAGAAGGGGAAAAATTAACTTTTCTAGTTAGCCGAGAGAGATTGAATTTATACCCCGCCCTTCACTACCCAAGGGAGTCTCAGAGCAGTTTACAAACTCCTTTCCCTTCCCCTCCCCACAACAGACACCCTGTGAGGTAGGTGGGGCTGAGAGAGCTCTGACAGAAACTGCTCTTTTTCAAGAACAGCTATGCCAGAACTATGGCTTGCCCAAGGTCATTCAGCAGGTGCAACTGGAGGAGTGGGGGATCAAATCCGGTTCTCCCAGATTAGAGTCCGTGCACTTAACCACTATGCCAAACTGGCTCTCAACAAGTAGCTTCGTTATTTTTAACAAGTAGCTTCGTTATTTTTGCTCTTGATTTGTTTACTCCAATGCTGTGTTTTGATTGCCAGGTCGTGGCTGCTATTTTGGATACACGTTTAGCCTACTGGGGGTTTTTGACTTATTTTTAGACTTGATTGGTTCTAATTGTGATTTTTTAAAAAAATTATTATTCAGCTTGCAAGCTATTATAACATTATAAATCCTTGGATGTTGTTGCAATTTGATTTTACCACTTAACAGTTGTGGGTGTGTCCATTTACTCTTGGATCAGTATCCTTATCAGCTTTGTATTGCTATAGTGGTAGAAAAATTTCTTGTTATTGATTCAGCTGTACTGTTATACTGTTGAAGTATTGCATATGTGGGTTTTTATTGTAACGTTCTGTTTTTGTACATTTTAAAAATGTGTAATTAAAAAGGCACCAAAAAAAAAAAAAGGCAGTCTATTAGAAAGTAACTGCTGGACCTCCTGATGGCACCTGGTATATTTTGGCCGCTGTGTGACAGAGTGCTGGACGAGATGGGCCACTGGCCTGATCCAGCATTGGCTTCTCTTATGTTCTCTTATGTTCTTGACATTGCAGTCCTAAACAGAGTTATACCTTTTCCAAGCCTGTTGATTTCAATGGACTTAGAGTCGTATAACTCTGCTTAGGATGCCACTGTGGTGGTGGAAAATGCCGTCAAGTCAGTGCTATGGCAACCCCATGGGGTTTTCAAGGCAAGAGATGTTCGGAGGTGGTTTGCCATTGCCGGCCTCTGCACCATTTCCCATCCAAATACTGGCCAGGCGGACCCTGCTGAACTCCTGAGATCTGATGAGATTGGGATTGTCTGGGGATGCCCCTTTAAATGACTGAAAAATAGCATCTGCTCCTTAGGCCATATTGTTGCGAATAGAAAGGTGAATGATACTCTGATCTGTACACTGAATATTGTGACAGTCTTCCTTAGCCTTGTATGTATGGCATATGTGTGTACAAAGCCCATATGTATAGAAAGGGATGAGGAAGGATTATACTGGACTCTTCCCTGCTCACAAGTAACTGTACTTGCTCTGCCCACAGCTCTATCGACATATTTATTTATTTATTATTTTAGATTTATATCCTGCCTTGCCTGAGATGGGTATAAACCATAAGCACATGGACTCTGTCCTCACGCTTACGAGTACTGGTTTTCCCAATTATGGGGACTGTGTGTACACTTGTACAGAGAGGGACTGTGTCTGCATTAGGGAAATGCATGGAGAGGGAGGATGGAAGTTGCCTATGTATATACTATGTGGTTTTTTTGTGTTAGCAAAGCAGAATAAGGGTTGCCATTCCCCCGCTGGGGGCAGGAGTTTGCCTGCTTTCAGGGCCCCCAATCCGCCAGCCTGGATCTGGCCAGTGGGGGAACCCCACCCCCAAAGTACTGCATTCACGCCAATGTGCCTGGCGCAATGACGTCACCCAGAGGTGATGTCATTGCACAGGGCACATTGCAGGGTGATAATCTATCATTCGAGAAAAAACCTCTATGGTTACCATAGAGTTTTTCCTCAAACGATAGAGCATCCCCCCACAACGTGCCCTGTGCAATGACATCACTTCCGGGTATAATGTATAACTTCTGGCATAATGTAGCATACAGCTCAGGGGCTCCATTCAAAGGTCAAACATTGGCATAAACTCCACTTTCTATTTGTTGGGGTGGGGGCAAAAGGACACAACTCTGGGTTGGGAGATTCTTGGAGATTTGGGGACAGAGTTTGGGAAGGGCAGAGTCTGGGGCGTGGAGGGAGGTATTGTGCTGTAGAGTCCACTCTCCAGTGCTGGCATTTTCTCTAGGGAAGCTGATCTTTGTCATGTGAGGATCACTTGGAGGCTGGAAATCCTAAACAGGTCTCCTGTGTGAAATGCTTACCCCGCATTTTGTGTGATGAGCATAGTAGAGGGGGAGGGTGCACACTGTTTTCTCCACCTCTCTGAAGATTTTTCCAGCCACAGTTCATTCATTCTTCACCTGTATAGTCAGTCCATCCTTCAAGCAGCTCAGAATTAAAATACATTGATAGGATCCGTCCATTTCTCACAACCGTCCTGTGAGGTGAGGTAGGCTGAAGGAGCGTGACCACCCCAGGGCCACCCGGAGATTTTCATGGTCTGTGCGGCAAGTCAAACCAGATCCAAGTTCAGTATTTTAAGCCTGACTTCATGCTTGCTTCCAGTTGCTGTATCAATCAGGCAATCAGCTCCTGCAGGGGATAAGTGGAAACAAACCCCATATCAATTTTTGAGCTGTTCTCTCACTCGTTTTGTGTAACAATCATTTCCCCCTTTCTAAAGTTTGTGTAAAGTGCTGCATAGTGCATGACTGCAAAGATCCATTTGCATTTTCCTCTAGTCTCTTGGGAAGATGTAGCTGATCACTCTAGGGTTGCCCTTGGGTGGGAGCAGGGGATCCCCCAATTGTGTGGATTCCTGCACACTGCTAGCCAGCTGGCTGATGGGGGGAAACCCCACCGCTGACTGCCACCATCCGGTGATGTCATCACACCAGGGATGTCACGCAGTGATGCTCTGGTATTTTGGGCAAAACTCTATGGTAACATTGCCCCACCCCCACTCCCGGAGAGCTCCCTCCCACTCCCTGCCAGTGAGGAGGTAAGACCTGGCAACCCTAGATGTCTCAGAGGTAGTCAACACTGTAACAGAAAGGTGTAGAGAAGGTCTCTTATTGAGAAAACAAGGGTTGGCTTGTGGGAAGGAGTCTATATTGCTCACATTAGGAAGTCCATTGTCTCTTAACCCATATTCATGAACATCCACCACCACCGTTAATGAAACTTCATATATCTGGTATAGTTATTGCGCCAATTCCAGACTAGGCAATTTCTAGAGATTTTGGGGGTGGAGCCTGGGGAAGGTGGGAATTGGGGAGGGAAGGACCTCAGTAGAGTATAATGTGATAGAACAGGGGTCCCAAACCTTTTTGAGTCTGTGGGTGCTTCTGGAATGGTGGTGGGCATAGCCACAAAATGGCTACTGCAGCAGGTGAAGCCAACTACAAAATGGCTGCCACGGAAGATGGGAATTGGATCCAAGTGCACACACAGAGGAAGTCCAAGTGCAGGGGACAAGGGAGGTAATTAAAATATAATGAGAAACAGGAGCATGAGAGAGAATGAAGCCAACACTGTGATGGCCATTGCCACCAAAACAACATTATTATTTTTTTATCTGAGCAGCCCATCTGATCTCCAGTGGCCAATCAGAAGTTCTCCTAGGCAAGAAGCCTTCCTTGGCTCCACACACCTTCTAAACAACATGGGCACCAAGGTGTTGAGGGGCACCATGGCACCCTCAGGCCACCATGGTGGGGGTTCCTGATACAGAGTCTACCCACCAAAGCAGCCATTTTCTCCAGGGGAACTAATCTCTGTGGTCTGGGTATCTGTTGTAATTCTGGGAATCTTCAGGCCCCACGTGGAGTCTGGCAACTCTAGATAAAGTAGATGGACGCTATGTGCCACAGTAAATTAACACATCCATCAAACTCACTGAGAGAAGTTTCGCTTCCCAGATAGCACTGCTACAGTATGCATGCGGGGAGAGGGGAGTAGAGGTTCCCATATTGGACTTTTCCATCGTGTCTTCCCTTAATACAGCTGCTTTCCCCATCTCTCATGTCCGTGTTTTCCCATTCAAGAACGCCTATGAATTGTTCGGCGAACGCAAGCCAAGCGAAAGGGCCTCAGCTGTGCAGCTCACTTGACTGGGCGAACAAAAATTTCTACCGGCGAATCATCCTTCCAATTGCCCATTAAAAGACAAAAGCTAAATTTGGATAAATTTGCAAACATGAATATTTTAGATAGTGGCTTACTGCAGGGAGAAAAATAATCCAGTGTTAAGGCCTCCCACGCACAGCTTGGCTGCTAGAGCGATTGCAATCCAACAGCCTGAACATTGCAGAAATCCACTTCCCTGCCCGACACATGCAGTTTATTAAATATTAAAAGTGTGAATTTCCTCCAAAGGAAACATTTGTTAGTTGACAGGACCCTAAGTTAAATTTGGGATTTTTTAAAAAAAATAATGCAAATGAACATCCATCTGGAACCAGAGCTCCCAAATTACAGGGACCTTTCTAGTCTCTGGCTTCCCATATGGCTGGCTGAGCATTGAAAAAGAAGCAAAGGACAATGTCCCCTAGTTTGCTCCCTCCCCAGAATGGTAGTCTGAGAAACTAAGGGCTGGTTCATACATGCACATCTTTGAACAGCAGCTTGTATGTGTGAAAGCACGCTACATGCAGTTGTTCTATGTGTTACACAGAAAGGGGTGGTCAAATTCTGTATTGGACTACTTCACACATAGGAGTGTGTATGCAGGGGCAAATCACATGTTCGAAAGCTTCCCCATGTATAAGTATCTCCCTGCTCAAAGTCAATGGGAGGAGGAGGAGGAAGGGGAGGAGGAGGACATTGGATTTATACCCTGCCTTTCACTACTTTCCTTTCCCCTCTCCATAACAGGCACCTGGTGAGGTAGGTGGGGCTGAAAGAGCTCTTTGGAGGACTGCTCTTTTGAGAACAGCTCTGAAAGAACTTGTGACTGACCCAAGGTCACACCAGCAGCCACATGTGGAGGGCTGAGGAATCAAACCCAGTTCTCCCAGGTTAGAGTCCGCACTCCTAACCAACACACCATACTGGACAGCTATGCTAAACTTTTCTTCCTTTCATCCTGTTTTATGGCATGCAGAGAGGATTTTTTAATTCAGAATGGAACTCTTATCTACTGCAGTCAGAACTAGAACCATGCAAGAGCTGTGCCACTTATTCTAAGAAACGTACCAAATGGTTCTCCAAAAATTCTCACCATAGGCAGCATTTCATTCCACCTGTGAACCAGACAACTCCTGCAATACCTTTTCACAGGGCTCTTTTTGTAGCGGGAACTCCTTTACATATTAAGTGACACACCCCCTAATGTAGCCAATCCTCCAAGAGCTTACAGAGCTCTTCTTACCGGGGCTACTGTAAGCTCTTGGAGGATTGGCTACATTAGGGGTGTGTTGCCTCATATGCAAGGAGTTCCTGCTACAAAAAGAGCCCTGCCTTTTCATAGACACAGTGGCTGAGGCGCTAGGTCATAATGGAGTGATGTCCGTAGACGTTGGGGTCATCCTTACAGCAATAGAGCTGTTGGTTCCCAGATCTGAATAGACCCCCATTCTCTTAGCTATGGAACCCACCCTCCTTGTGGCACAGGTCTTAACACTGCTAAAACAAGGGAATTCATCCTGGGCCAGTTTGCAGCTAGCGGTTGCCCGCTGGAAGTGGCTTTGACTCATACACTGTTATTGGAGCTGTCCCTGCATACTACCCCGCCTAGTCGATCCAGAAGGCTTCATCACCACCTATCATGGATTCAAAAGGTTTGCAATAGCTTGAAGAAAACGGCAGAATGAGAAATGGCAGGTGTTGAGACTTCTTGCTTTGTGATAGCAGCCCTTATCTGGAGCAATGAGAATTTATTTATTTATTGCATTTGTAGCCCTCTTTTCTACCCAATGGTTACCAAACGCGGCTTACAAAAATTCTGTTAAGCAAGTTAAAATAGGGAACAATATAAAAAGCAAACAAGACGTCCACCAGGTTAGTCCATCTGGCCTAGGGCTGTGAGCCACGGGCCATGCATGTGCTATAAATCCATGCAGCAGGTGAGTGAAAAACAACAACCTTCAGCCTTAGGTTGGTCAGGTCCCTCCTGGCAACTGGTGGGGGAGGAGGGACTTACCAGGAGCAGCAGGGAGGCCCGTCTGACATACAGCAGCATGTCTATGTCACTGCTCATGTGACTCAGAAGTATTGTCACCACGTCTGGGATGTTCGGGTGACACTCTGGTATCTGGGCAAAAGCTCTATGGTAAATCTGGCTTTTACCATAGAGGTTTTGCCCAAATACCAGAGCATCACCCTGGCATCCTGGATGCGATGACATCACTTTTGGTCATGTGGGCAGTGACGTAAACACGCTGCTGCACATCAGATGAATCTCCCTTTTTTTGGGGGGGGGGTTAAATTTCCCCCGCTGGCCAGCTGATCAGTGACAGGAAAGTGGGGCCTGTCAGTGGGGGAACCCCTCCTCTGCTAAGGGGTCTGGTAACTGGACTCAGCCTAGATGTTGTATCTTACCACAATGCCCCCTCATCCTCCAAATTAAAGCAATCTCAATTGGCCAGCTATGAGGGGTACATAGGAAAATGGTGTGAAGATAACCTTAAACTCAGAGAGAGCCAGCCTAATATAATGGTTAATGCATCAGAGAAGGTCTGAGAGGTGTGGGTTCAAATGCCAACTCTGTCTGACCATACACTTGGGTGGACTGGCCATTTAACTCACAGGGAAATTTCATGGTGGGCCACTGCCGTAGAGGGCCACCAGTGGCCAGGAACAAGCAGAGCTAAGCCACAGCAACTCTGCTTGAGTTTCAGGGGCTGCTGGACTCAGGCCCATCATCAACAATGGAAGCTGCTGTCAGCTCATGCCTTCTCTTGGAAGAGTGGCTGAGCTAATACTCACTGTCAGCTCCACTGAGCTGCATGGCCATGCAGTGCTGGTTTGTAGCTCGGCAGGGGCCACTCGACTTCCTCCAGGGCTGTTTTCACTTCCCAATTCCCCTATTTAACACAGTGGCCAATCAGTTACTCTGGAGGGGTCAACAAATCATTTATAGAGGCTGAGGCCTTCCCCTGATGTTGCCTCCTGGTACTGGTATTCAGAAGCTGACTACCTCTGAACATGGAGGTTCCCTTCCAGTCCCCATGGCTAGTAGCCACTGATAGACCGATCCTCTATGAATCTGTCTAAACTTTTAAAGCCATCTATACCTGTGGCCATCACTAAATCCTCTGGCAGTGAATGCCACATTTTAATCACTTGCTGTGTAAAGGAATATTTTCTTTTGTCCATCCTGAATCTACTGCTTATCAACTTCATTGGATATTGTGGCAGAACTGGCTTGCTTTGGCCTGCAGGACCTATTCTGCCCTGCCCTCCTAGGTTTTTCTCCGTACCTAGAGAGCCTTTTCTTCCACTCTTGGGTAGCTCACCAGCATTACCTGACCTTCGTACAGTGGGCTTCCCTTCCAAGTTCTGAGGCCTTGCCTCAGTGTCTCCTGCTGCCCAGCACCTGGTCAACATGGGGATGGTTTCCTGCCTTGTACGCCCCAGGGGGAATAGCCCCTTGCCAACTTTCTACCTTCCCCCTGGTGCTTCTTTTATAATAGCGTGTCCAAGATGCTGGAGGTCTAGGTGGTACAGCCACTGCCCATATCAAAAGTTATAAAGTATTTATTAAAAAGAAAATGTTCACATGAATACTTTTAGCACAGCACCAGACTGAGCAAGGGACTCCAAAAGAAATGGGTAAAATGCAAATCCTCTGTCCCTTTCTCTATTATTTATTATTATTAATTATTCAATTTATACCCCATCCTCCCTACAAATGGGCTCAGGCTTTCTATACATGCTCTATCAGATATTAAAGCAGGACAGGCCCCTTTTAACTTAGAATGGTACAGATCCCTATAGAGTTTAAGCTTGCTCCAGCTCTTGAGGCAAGCACATGATCAATGGGTGCCTTCCCAGTAGAGAAGTGTGAGTGTGCTCATGGACTCAGCAGCCAAGGAAAAGAGACCTCCTTCCTCCTGCAAGGAGTTTTTATCATATCTGTTTCTCCACCCACTGACCAGGTCATGCCAGGTCAAAGAGGCTTTTCCTGGAGATCTCCAGGACATTTCCTTCCCGGAGTCCCTCTAGCATTTCATTCCTCCAAACCTCTATTCCCTGCCTGAAGGGGGAAGAAGAGAGGAGCTTGGCCATCCCATTGTCTCTAGCTAGAGCTAGACCTATTAGCATTTCTTAAAAGGTAGCTGAGGTGAGCCTGGAAAGCCATTGACTGACTTCCTTCTTCCCAGCCTGTTCTCTGCTCAGAGGGGGGAAAAACCCTGTTAAAAAGCAAAGTTTCACTCCTTTCAAACTTCCCAGGAAAAAATGCATTTTTTCACAGATTTCGTCAAGTATTTTGGGAGAGGGTGGAAAAGTTCTCTTTGTCAGCACTCTTCCCCCTGGCATAATTTTATAAACCTCTATCATGTCCCTTCTTAGCCGTCTCCTTTCTAAAATGAAAAGTCCTCAACTCTTCAGCCGTTTCTCACAGGGAAGGTGCTTCAACCCCCTAAGCATCTTGGTCGCCCTCCTCTGTACTTTTTCCAGCTCTGCAATGTCTTTTTTGAGATACAGTGACCAGAACTGCACACAGTATTCCAAATGAGGCTGCACCATAGATCTATACAGGGGCATTAAAATATCAGCCGTTTTAGTCTCAGTCCCTTTCCTAATAGTCCCCAACATAGAGTTTGCCTTTTTCACTGCCGTTGCATATACTGTCGGCCGTACCTATCTCACTGGATCGTTGTGAGGATGAAATGGAAAGGGAGGTCCATGAATGCGGATCTGGGTTCTTGGGAGGAAATGCATGTGCTCAGAACAATTCTCTTAGGAAACGAATGCAATTGTACAGAAAAACAGTTCATCATGCAGCGTTTCCACAATTATCCAGTTGCCTACTACATTTCTTGCTACAGTTCTGTTATATCAGATCGCCATCTCTGACATAAACGTGTCTGGATGGGCGACCTCTCATTAATCTCTTGTAAACTGCCTCCTCCTACGCTGAGCAGGGAGTTAGAATAGATGACCTCCAAGGTGCCTTCCAGCTCTAGGACTGCATTTTCGTCTGCAGCACATCTGAGCCACCCAGCATACTGGGCAACGATAAGTGCTCACAGCATGACTCTTAGTTCCAAGGTGTTTGTCTGACATATGTCTGATGATACAATCATTAGGGGATATTCTGTTGTCCTTTCACGATGGAGCAGATAAGCTGGCCCGACTTGGAATGGTGCAGTCTAACTCATGGATACGTTTGATAAGCAACAGCTTAGCCATCTGTCCTCTATTTTTCTTCTCTCGGTCCTTGTCTTTCCGGGGAATTTGCAAGCCTTTCCCTGAGTAATATTTCCAGGGTAATCTGCAATTCATTTTCTAGATAAGCTGTTGAGAGACAAAATGTACTTGACCAAAGTTCCCCCCCCATTCCACTTTTTTTCCTGTTATAAAGAATAAAAGAGGAAAACATAATAAGTGTGGGAAGGCAGAAGTGATGCAAGACGTGTTTAATTTCAAATTCTGAGACATTTCAGGACTACAGATTATTGCCTTCCTGAATCGGGCTAAGGTCCATCATAGAGTTGCCTGGCAACTGGTGGAAGGGATGGGGATGGGGATGTAGGGATGTGGGCACGATTTGAGTGACATTGCCAATGTCACTGGGTCACTTCCAGGTGGAACCTACATCACTTCGAGGTATTTCCAGACACAACTTCCAGGTTGCACATGGAAGTGACAAAGTGTAACTCTAGGAATCATCGGAAACTCTTTGGTTTTACCATAGAGTTTCTGGCAATGCCTAGAGCTACCCTTTGTCATGTGAAAGTGACACAGTGACATTGGTGACATCACTTTTTCTCCCTACAAGCCTATCCAACCCTCCCTCCCTCACTTACAGGAAGGGGGCTAGACCCCCACAGTCCTGTAGTTTCTCTCCTGGTGCTTAATAACAGACCTCCTGATTGTTTAAACCTTTACAGAAATACATGAAGGTTGAATAAATTCTTATTGTTTTAAGATTTAATAATTTACGTAGCTAGATCACACTGTAAATCACTCCCCTCTTAAGCTTAGAGTTGCCAGCTCTGGCTTAGGAGATACCTGGAGGATTTGGGGGTGGAGCCTCAAGAGGGCGGGGTTTGAGAAGGGGAGGGGCTTCAGTGAGGCATAATGCCATAGAGACCACCTCCCAAAGCAGCCATTTTCTCCAGGTGAACTGAACTCTGTCACCTGGAGATCAGTCGTAATCCCAGGCGATCTCCAGCTACCACCTGGAAGATGGCAACCTGACTTCAGCTCCTTATTGGTGCCTGGGAAAATGCAGACATTATATAGGTGCTGGGGGGGGGTTTCCTCCCATGGGGATAAAAGAAGTTTTATTAGATCAGTTTGGCTCTAAACCCGCCTCTCTCTTAGCACCGCTGCCAGAATCCAATGTTTATTTTTATTTATTAATGAAAATATTTGCATCATCCGGCCTTTCCTCCTGGCCCAAGGTGGCTTATAGTAATTTGGGCCCCTGCCACATGCTCTTTTTAAAATTAAAATGTTGGGCGAGGCAGGGACCAATCCTGTTGTATTGTTTGGGCCTCCGAACTGATTGCTCACGCTGTTGCCTGAATCGCTTCCTTTTGCCCTCGAATCTTGCTCATCTTCTTCAAGCCTTGCTTGGAGGGCAGGAGGGGATTCTGAAACACATGTGCAGCTCTTGTCTTTGTCACCTGCTGCTAATTGGACTGCAAGCACCAATAAGGACATCCCTCCCACTAGCAATCAGCATGAAACTCCACATGGAAGGAGAGATACTCCTCCAAAGGCATCAGGCAAAGTCAAGTAAGTGGCTATCAAGGCACAGTATCGAGGAACCGTGTTCTCGTTCAACATTCTAACTAGTTCCCCATCCTGGCTCCACCAGTGGCAGAAAAATGGGGGGAGAACGGGGGTGATCGCCAGTGCCGGCACAACTGGAAGCAATGTCATCGTGTCACCAGTGCCGCTCTAGCATTCACCCAAAGCTCTAGAATGTTGCTAGAGCATTGCTGGTGATATGATTATGTCATGTCCAGTTGCGCCAGAAGTGATGTCATTGCCAGAGAGGAGGGCCCTCCCACGGTGTGTCTCTCGCTCATTGCTAGCTTCATGCTGGCATACCTAGGCACCGCTTATATCCCATTGGTATTGACCTTTAAAGCCTTGTGCGGCCTGACCCGACATACCCGAGGGACCGCCTCTCCCCATATGTGCCCCGGAGGGCCTTGCGCTCTCCTAGTCAAGTTCTACTGGTTGTCCCTGGCCCAAGGGACATTCACCTAGCTTCAACCAGGGCCAGGGCTTTTTCTGCCCTGGCCACAGCCTAGTGGAAAGTGTTCCCATCTGAGATCAGGGCCCTGTGAGACTTATTATGATTCTGCAGGGCCTAGAAAACAAAGCTGTTCCGCCAGGACTTTGTCTGAGGCAGTGGGTGTCCAGTAAAAAACTTGGCCTCCCCTGCTGAAATGGAAGCCTACCACTTCAATGTAGCCCAGACCAATAAGATCTTAGAGACCCAATGGCGCCAGCTTGAAAATAATGTATATAATGAAACAGTGCGATCTGTTTTGTGTTTTCTCTTTTTAAATCTATGCTATCTTAAATTGTTTTTCAATCCAGGGCTCTTTTTGTAGCAGGAACTCCTTTGCGTATTAGGCAACACACCCCTAATGTAGCCAATCCTCCAAGAGCTTACAGAGCTCTTCTTACAGGGGCTACTGTAAGCTCTTGGAGGATTGGCTACATTTAGGGGTGTGTCGCCTAATATGCAAAGGAGTTCCTGCTACAAAAGAGCCCTGGAATTCTATTTATGTGTTTTAGAATCCTACTGTGAGCCGCCCTGAGCCCTCTTGCAGGGAGGGCGGAATATAAATTGAATAGAATAAATAAAATAAATAAATCTGCCTGTTTGTATTCTAAGACAACTGTTAGGAAATACGTAAGAGAAAAAAAGCATTATGTGTGGGTAACAATTGGAAGAAAACTTCGCGTGTAGGAGGAATGGAGAGCTGCCATCTCACAGAATGTTTCAGATGAGACAGAAGTGCCGGTAAGGTCGGTTGTAAAAACTGGTGGGGAGTTTCTGCAGATGGCCAATTATACGTTCTGCTCCATACACGGTCCAGAAGGCATGCTGCTTTTGTTCACATCATGTGTGGACCTAGATGGAAGCCAACATGGTAGGCATGGCGTGAGATGACTGGAAGGGTGGAAATACTATGGAGGATTTTGCTATCTTACGGAATTCAGGATGTGGGCATTTGGCCTCTTTTCAAGGGTCTGGCTTCAGTGTTCCTCACTGGAAGGTCTCCTTCATGGACATGGTCCTGTTGGGCAGGGATGGAAATAGCGATGGGAGTACAGAGCCTTGCTAAGGAAACACAGCTCAAGTCTGCTTAGAGACAACTCCAAAAGTATGTGTTTCCTCAGTTTTGATGAGAAGACACAGTTTGTTGTACGTTTTAGATACCATTTGACAGTGGAGAGTGCCGTGAAGTTGCAGCTTACTTATGGTGACCTGGGGGTGTCTTCAAGGCAAGAAACATTCAGGGGTGGTTTGCCATTGCCTGCTTCTGATCAGCGAAAACCTGTCCACGTACTAACCAGGGCCACTCCTGCTTTGTTTCCAAGATGTGACAAGATCAGGCTGTGCTGGGACATCCTGGTCAGGACATAGTTACCCTTTAGTTGACGGTAGAGCAATCTGAGTTGATGGTCAATTCCAGGAGAAGGATACCAGCAGAGGTATGAGAGATGGTGGGACTTTTTCAGTGGGTCCAATTGAAATCAGTGCCCTGAATTGCTTTTAAAGACTCTGGAATGACCAGACTTAAGAACATAAGAGAAGCCAATGCTGGATCAGGCCAATGGCCCATACAGTCCAACACTCTGTCACACAGTGACCAAAAATACCTGGTGCCATCAGGAGGTCCAGCAGTGGGGCCAGGACACTAGAAGCCCTCCCACTGTTGACCCTCCCCCCAAGCACCAAGAATACAGAGCATCACTTGCCCCAGCCTGAGAGTCCCTATCTATACCTTGTGGCTAATAGCCACTGATGGACCTCTGCTCCATATGTTTATCTAATTCCCTCTTGAAGCCATCCATACTTGTAGCTGCCACCACCTCCTGTGGCAGTGAATTCCATGAGTTAATCACTCATTGGGTGAAGAAGTACTTCCTTTTATCTGTTCTAACCCGACTGCTCAGCAATTTCATTGAGACTTCACAGATGCCTCTAGGCCTAGGGACATATCTTTTAACATTCTCAGGCACAGCCTGGGATCTAGAGGCCCTCAAGCCTTCTGCATCTTCTGGGCCCCTTTGCCCTCCGCCATGATTCCATGGGGTCACAGAGGAAGAAGAGAGGACATGGCAGATAAGGAAGTACATAAGCTCCATCCTGCATCTGCTGATATCATTGTGGTGTACCTTGAGGCCTCTGAGCCTTTCCTTTTTGCAAACTGACTTCTCCCTGTCCCCCATTCCCTGGATTACTCTAGCAATAACCATCTTCAAGTACTTGAAGGGTTGTCACATAGAGGATGGTGCAGAGTTGTTTTCTGTTACCCTGGAAGGTTGGGCCAGAACCAATGGGTTGAAATTCAATCAGAAGTGTTTTCGGCTGTTAGGAAAAACTTCCTGACGGTTAGAGCGGTTCCTCAATGGAACAGACTTCCTCGGTCGGTGGTGGGCTCTCCTTCTTTGGAGGTTTTCAAACAGAGGCTCGAAGGCCATCTGACAGCAATGCTGATTCTGTAAACTTAGGCACATCATGAGAAGGAGGGCAGGAAGGGTTACATCAGTGTTTAGTTCTTGTGGCCGTTTCTTAACACACCCAGGGAAATGCCGATTGCCACTTTGGGGTCAGGAAGCAATTGTTCTCCAGGCCTGTTTGGCCGGGGATCCTGGAGGTTTTTTGTCATCTTCTGGGCATGGAACAGGGGGTCACTGGGGGTGTGGGGAGGTATTTGTGAATTTCCTGCCTTGTGCAGGGGGTTGGACTACATGACCCTGAAGATCCCTTCCAGCTGTGTGATTCCATGACCATATCAGTGCTGTTCACCTCAGCAAATATGTCACAGGTCACCTTAGCCACTGAGACCAGTAAAGGCAAATGAAGCCAAGGAGAGCCAGGGGAACAGGTGGGGGGTGGGGAGAGACAATAAGGTACCAAACAGTATTGAAGTAATGCAGAGAGATTTACGAGTGTCAAAAATCACTGGAAATGCGAGACATTTTGTAGATGATAATAAAAAAGAGAGCTAGGTAAGCTATTATAGCTCTAAACAAGTTGCAGTAATACTCCAAAGATCTTCTTCAATTATGTTCAATCTCCCAACGCGATTTAGCGCATAAATAAGAAAACTGAATTCCTGATTTATTTATTTTTTTAAAAAAGGAGAGATGTGTTCTGTATCAGGAAAGGAATGGGGGGGGGAGATGATACCTCTTGATGGGCTGTGCATAAATACATTTTTATGGTTACTTATATCCTGCTTTTCTCTCTGATCGGCGACCTGAAGAGGCTCTTTCACATCTCCCCCCCCGACTTAATGCTCACGCCCTTGTGGGGGTCAGGTTAGGTGGAGAGATTGTGTGACTGGCCCAAGGTCTCCTGGTGGACTTCTGCACTTGAGTGGGGGATCCAGACCCATTTGCTCCAAGATCTTGGTCCCACACTAACCTCTATGCTGCACCAGCGATTGAAGATTTACTTGAAGGCTTCTTTCTGTGTACGTCTGTGGTTGCCACTTTTGCAGCATTACCGTGGTTGGTTTTTGTTTTTTTTAAGTGTAAATGAAAAAGACATGCCCAGAGACTTTGAAATCTAGAGTTTCCACCAACTCGGTCCAAAGCAGAATTCAGCTCAATGGGGCATTCTATTTAGGTGATTCAAGGAGACATTGGGAGAGGTACACCATCCTTCTCTTTGAACTGTGTGCTGTCTGTCACCTGTAGGGTTGCTAGCACCCAGGTGGGAAGCAGGGGATCACCCAATGGTGGGCTCCTGCCCGCTGTCAGCAGGGTGGGTGGGCCCACCCCCAACAAACACCACCTGGTGCATTGAGACTGCTGAACTGCAATTGACAATGAAGCTCAAGACAATGCCTCCACCTGGACTGAATTGAGACCCAGGTATCCTGTCTCATCACCAATGCTGATTTTTTCATACCAAATTACCCCTCTGCCTATCTCACCTAAATCCAATCACGCCTGCTTATGGCCATTCACCTGCTATTGTCATTCGCCTGCCAATGTCATCCGGCATCTGAAATCATTCCACTTTCCAATAAATAGGACTGATGGACTCCCATTCTAGCTGTTACTTGAAGAAGTGAGCAGTGACCCACGAAAGCTCATCCCCTGCCACAAATTTTGTTAGTCTTTAAGGTGCTGCTGGACTTATTGTTTGCTCTATATGGTTGTTGTTATGTGAATTTTAAGTGTGAGTGCGTATGATTATTGTTGTAGATCACCGAGAGGATTGCAGTTTAATTTAGTTGTACTATGTACAATGACATAAAGTATATTATTATTATTATTATTATTATTATTATTATTATTATTATTATTATTATTATTATTATTATTATTATCTCCAAGCCCCACTTTGTGTGGGAGGGGGCAGCACAGCAATTGAAATAATCAATAAAAGGAAAGAAAGGAACAATGTGGTGCTGGATGTGGGCAGGCAATGTTGAAATCTACCCTTTCCCATCTACCCTTTCTCTTCACTGGCTTCGGATATGATCTTCCCAGAAAAATCATATCAAAGCAGGTTTAGGGACAGCCATGGCGGAGCCAGGGAAAACCCAGAAGACCTCAGTAGAATTACAATAGTGTGCAAAAGCTAAATTTGCAACTTGGGTGTGTGTGTGCTCAGAGCAGAAACTCCCTGTGGGTGCCTCCTGTGGGTGCCTCTCCAGTTGGATACAACACATCCTGTGAGACAGCATGCTCGGAAGACATCCTCCTACTAGAGACCTGACAGGTCATGTTCATCTTCAAAAACAGAAGGCGTTGGAGGACCAGAACCCACCCAAAGCGCCCGGCAGATTGGAGCTGGTTCCCCACACAACCGGGAGACCACGTGTCAGTGTAGACAGAGCCCTGGATCTTTAGTCATCCATCCGAAATAGAACCGGGCTGTTCAATGCAGCCTCAGTCGATGTGCACTCCAAAAGGTGACAAAAATTTCCAGGAAATGGAGGCCGGCGCAGAGAAACCCATCTTTTCCCAATTTCATAAGTGTGGGCAGTCGCCAATACATTGCTCTAAAAGCGTAGAGTCTGGGTGTCTGGGTTTTGCAAACAACCCATAAATACCACTTTCACCGACAGATTGCAGCGCAGGTGCCCGAGCGAGTCTTTGCAAACTGATATCCCCGCTGAGCAGATAGAGAGGAAAGGATGGCTTTGTGTTGAGCTTTGCGGCTGAGTCATAAGAAAACACTTGGGCTGGACTGCCATCCTTCCAATGTAGCATTATCTTTCATAGGAAAATTTCCTAGCATGTGTAATTTCCCCCCCACGCACGTGGCACATCTCTTTGTTTACCACATCACGTTGCACACATCGCACACACTAAATAGCGCACTTCCAATCCATTTTCAATGCACTTTGCGACTGTATTTACAGTGTGAAATGGCAAAATCCACTTACAAACGGTTGCCGAAGTGGATTGAAAAGGCATTTATTTCACATTGGTGAAAGTGCCTGTTGGGGAACTGGAAACTGCCACATATTTGAGTGTTTGACACCAGATGGATCTCATGCTCATTAGAGATGTTGCCAAGGGCCGGACTTTGGACTAGATTTTATCGTTCCAGTAAATTTACATGCACTTGTAGACTAGGGTTAACAACTTCCAGGTCAGCCTGGAGTTCTCCCGGAATTACAACTAATCTCTGGGCTCGAGAGATCAGTTTCCCTGGAGGAAATGGTGGTTTCAGAGGGTGGACTCCAGGGCTATTTTTGGGCAGGAACGCACAGGAACGAAGTTCTGGCTGGCTTCTGAGTTGGCCACGCCTACAGCCCCCCCCGGGTTCCCCAGGCGTCTCACAAGCTGCGGGGCACCCGGGGAAGTCGATGCTGGGAGGGAGCTGCACTGTCACGGATGTGGCCTAATATGCTAATAGTTTCTGCTGTTGGGTGTGGCATATTATGCTAATGAGTTCCTGCTGGGCTTTTTCTACAAAAAAAAACATGGTGGACTCTATTTGTTCACATCCCTGCTGCCCCCCTCCCAATTCCTGCCCTTGCCAGACGTTGCCCCACATCTCCAGGAATTTCCCAAGCTGAAGTTGATAACCCTGTTCTAGGCATAACTCTTCCTCATTCTGATTTTCATCACTTGTGTGTCTCTATTGCTTCAGGGTTCCCCCCTCCATGTGTTTTGCTCTCTCTATTAGTCCCAGAGGGAGCAAAACACATGTGGAAAACGGGGTGGGGGGGACCCAAAGCAATAGGGACAAATGAGTGACAAAAATAAAAATACAGGAAGAGCCTATAATTGGACTAGCCAAGTATCTGAAATGGATTTCGTTTAGAGTCTTGTTTAGGACTGCTATAGTGGGAGACCTCCCAGAAACCCGATATGTTGCCCATCATTTCTTGAAGCACTAATGGGATGAGATGGGGGGAGCACACCAGCATTGTGCCAGTCTGCTGTCATCGCTTCTGTTGGAACCAGGAAGTGACATCATGGGATACTCTATGATCTGAAAGAACTCTATGGTTTGGGGAAATCCTAGAACATCCCATGATGTCACATCAAGTTTCACTGGAAGTGACCTCAGAGTACTGGCATCACACCACCCCCTAAATCCTCCCCAGGGGCTGCCATCTGCAGACTGGCAATTCTAGCCTCCTTAGATCCAGAAAGGGCTTGCATAGGATCAGGACTCCCTAAAAAACAAGTGGGGACCCGCAAGAAACTTGCGGGAGTGGCTATCTTTCCCCCCCACTTTTGCTTCCTCACCTTCCTCACTTATCTCACACTCTTTCTCCATCTTGCCACCCCTTTTCTTATCCTCTCACTCCTCCATGCCTGTAACTTCCTCTCTCTTTCTGCCCCCACCTCATCACTTTATTTTTCTGCCTTCCCATCTCATCATTCTTTCTTTTGCTTTCTGTCTCCCACCTCATCACTCTTTCTTGTTCTTTCTGCCCCCTTCCTCATCACTCTCTCTTCCTGCCCCTATCACTCTCCTAGCCTCCCACCTGCCTACCCACCCCACAGCAGTGGCAGTGGCGGCTATCCAGGAATCACAATGGATCCCCCAGCTACAGGGATCAGTTCTCCTTAGGGTTGCCAGCTCCAGGTTGGGAAATTCCTGGAGATTTGGGGGTGGAGCCTTGGGAGTGTGAGGTCTGAAGAGTGAAGTGACGTCTGCAGGATATAATGCCTTAGGCTCCACCCTCCAAAGCAGCCATTTTTCTTGAGGAACTGATCTTTTGTCATCTGGAGATCAGTTATAATTCCGAGTGATCTGCATCCCTCACCTGGAGGTTGGCAATGCTAGCTCCCCCAGAGGAAATGGCTGCTTTGGAGGGTGGAGTCTATGCTATTATACCTGTCTGAGGTCCCTCCCCTCCTGAAACCCCACCCTTCCCAGGCTCCACCCCTCACATTTCCAGTAATTTCCAAACACTGAGTTGGCAACCCTATATTCTCCCCCCCCCAACAGCCAACCTACCTTTATCTGCTCTTCTGTCTTCAGTTTTCTGTCTCCTCACTTCCTGCAGCCTCTACCTAGGATTGCTACAATCTTTCTCTGCAGTAGGGACCAAAGCAACTTGCATTATTTTCTCCTCCTTTTTATCCTCACAACAACCCTGAGAGGTAGGTTAGGCTTACAGTATGTGGTCCAAAATCACCCCATGAGCTTCCACAGCAAGATGGGGATTCGATCATGGTTCTCCTAGACACCACTCTGAAGCTCTAACCACAGTACCTCACTGGCTTTCATACAGTGGCTGCTGCTGAACAGTAGCAAGCTGCCAGGCCTAGTTAAGTCATGCAAGTCAGGTGGTATCTAGTCACCCAAAGGTTGCTCCCAGGCCTAGAGTTGCCAGCCTCCAGGTGGGAACTGGAGATTCCTCAGAATTACAACTGAACTCCAGACGACAGAGATTTGTCCCCCTGGAGAAAAAAGCTGCTTTGGAGGGTGGACTCTGTGGCAGTATACCTTGCTGAAACCTCTCCCCTCTCCAAACTCTGTACTCCTCAGACTCCACCACAAAATATCCAGGAATTTCCCAACCTGGTGCTGGCAACCCTAGTGAGGCCTACACCAATGAGTCTTCCCTCAAAGGCCAAAATAGCCTGGAAAGGGCCCTGCCCCCTCCCCCTGCCTTTCACTCACAGAAATTGAAGTCTGGGATTTGGTGGTTGCCTAGCAACGAGCACTGAGGGGATCTGTTTTTTAAAGCTATAGACACTCCTTTTATAATGTTGGGGTTTTTAAGCCCCCCCCCCGCATATATTTTTTTAAAAGATTTCACATTTTTCTGCTAACTTAGGGCCCTTTTCAGGTTTGCGGAACAATCTGTCTTGCCCATTCGCAGCTCCAGTCACCAGATCCAAGTATCCAAAGATATGGCCGACAACCATTAGAATATAAGATGGAACTAGTACTGCGGTCCTGTGCAGAATTACTGCAATCTAAATCCATTTATTCCCATAGGCTTTGACTGGTGTAACTCTGCGTAGGATGCCACTGTAGGCCTCATATTTCTTCCTGTGGTCCCATTCCACTGTGTTGTTTTTTTCCACTCCAAAATGACTCTTTTTTAAATTAAAATAAATCAGGCAACTGTTACCATGGCAATACGGCCCCTCCGTGGGCGATCCCTGAAATGGAACTGCATCCCCCCTCCCATATCTCCCCCTTTCTTCACCCTCCCTCCCCCGTTTAATTCGTCTGCCCCTAACGCCTGAGGCCATTGCACATTTTGGTAATACTCTATTGTCTGCAAGACAAGCATTGTACTAATAATCCCCCTTCCTGGCGTTCCGCGTAACCCCTTCATTATGCTCCCCCCGAGTGCAGATAATGAACTCTCAATAGCGCTAAATGAATTGAGCCTTTTGTGACAAGAGGTGAAGAAAAAAGGGAGACGTTTGTAATGATGATTATTTACCATAAGTGCTTCTTAGCGTTCCAGGAGCACTTTATCCTTCGGCAGACACCCCTCCCCCCCCAATTTGTTGATGAACTAAACCCCCTAGGGAAGCGTAAAGTGTCTTTTCTGTGAAAAGCAGTGCTGGGAAGGGAGGGGAGAGGTGGGGAAGAAGGGGAAAGACAAGGCCATTTAATTAGACTTGGAGCTAAGAATGGAAGGCTCGTCCGGCTCTCCTAGGTTGCTTCTGCAGGACAGCTTGTCCAGACGCTCCGGGACGTGGCCCCGTTATCAGCAAATGTTGAGATGAGCGCTCAGATTCCTAGAACAAATTAGGTACCTGCGTTTTCCACTTCATGTTCTGTTGAGCTCGTTCAAGTGTTTGTATAAGTAGACACGACACATTAAGTGACGCTCAGCCCTGGTGTCTGGACAGTCGCTCGGAATTTCACTCTGTCTGCCTGCCTGCCTACCTACCTATCTAGAAGAAGAAGAAGAAAAAGAGATTGGATTTATACCCCGCTCTTCACTTGGAGCCTCAGAGCGGCTTACACTCCTTTCCCTTCCCCTCCTCACAATAGACACCCTGTGAGGTAGGTGGGGCTGAGAGAGCTCTTTCCAGAACTGTTCTTGAGAGAGCAGCTCTGACAGAACTATGGCTTGCCCAGGGTCATCCAGCAGGTGCAAGTGGAGGAGTGGGGAATCAAACCCGTTCTCCCAGATTAGAGTCCGCACACTTAACCACTACAGCAAACTGGCTCTCCATCTATCTATCTATCTAGTAGCTAGCTAGCTAGCCAGCCATCTATCTATTATCCATCCAGCTAGCTAGCTAGATGATAAAGAGATAGATAGATGATAGATTAGATAGATGATAGATAGATAGATATTATTTATTTATTATATTCAGCTTTTATACTGCCCATTCCCCAATAGGGCTCAGTGCGATGCACAACAAAACCAAAATCATGTCATACAGTTTAAAACAGATAAAAGTCACAATGCAAATCCATAATAGCAAAATTCCTCAGTTCCATAATAGCAATACACTTTAAAAAACAGATGGCAATCAAAGTTTCAATTGTGCTACCACCTTGCAAGGGGGAAGGGGTGAAAGTGCCAGTCAGATGGACACTGTTGCTGTCCTCAACCAAACACTTGGTGGAACATCTCTGCCCTGTGGGACTATAGTAAGTCCTGCAGGGCACGGATGTTATTCAAGAGAGACTTCTACCAGGTTGGGGCCAGAGCACTAAAAGCTTTGGCCCTAGTTGAGGACAGCCAGATTTCTCTTGGGCCAGGGACCACAAGCAAGTTCTTGTCCTCTGAGCATAATACTCTCCAAGGGTTATACCAGGAGAGGCGGTCCCGAAGATGGGAGATTGGATGGGAGACTGGATGGGAGACCTCCAAGGAATACCAGGGTTGTGCCATGGAGGCAGGCAATGGCAAGCCACCTCTGAATGTCTCTTGCCTTGAAAACCCTGAGTAAACGGTGACTTGACAGCACTTTCCACCACCACCACCACCATCTGTCTGTCTGTACTTAAGAACATAAGAATATAAGAGAAGCCAAGGTTGAATCAGGCCAATGGCCCATCTAGTTCAACACTCTGTCACACAGTGGCCAAAATATACCAGGTGCCATCAGGAGGTCCAGCAGTGGGGCCAGGACACCAGAAGCCCTCCCACTGCTGCCCCCTCCAGCACCAAGAATAGAGTGCATCACCTGCCCCAGACTGAGAGTTCCCATCTATAGCCTGTGGCTAATAGCCACTGATGGACTTCTGCTCCATATGTTTATCTAATTCCCTCTTGAAACTATCCATGCTTGTAGCTGCTACCACCTCCTGTGGCAGTGAATTCCATATGTTAATCATTCTTTGGGTGAAGAAGTATTTCCTTTTATCTGTTCTAACCCAACTGCTCAGCAATTTCATGGAGTGCCCACGAGTTCTTGTATTGTGAGAAAGGGAGAAAAGTACTTCTTTCTCAACCTGCTCAATCCCATTCAAAATCTTATAAACCTCGATCATGTCACCCCTCAGCCGTCGTTTCTCCAAGCTGAAGAGCCCCAAGCGTTTTAACCTTTCTTCATAGGGAAGGTGTTCCAACCCTTTTATCATTCTAGTTGCCTTTCTCTGCACTTTTTCCAGTGCTATAATATACTTTTTGAGATGTGGCGACCAGAACTGTACACAGTTCTCTCTCTGTGTGTCTCTCTGTCCCTCTGCCCGTCTGTCCAAATAGCTCAGGGAATGAAATAAAATTTAAAATGTTCATATTAAAATGTCCTGACCTGGGTATCCCGGGCTAGCCCGATCACATCACATCTCAGAAGCTAAGCAGGGTTGGCCCCAGGTAATATTTGGATGGGAGACCACCAAGGAAGTCCAGGGACTTGGCGTGGAGGCAGGCAATGGCGGCCCACCTCTGAACGTCTCTTGCCTTGGAAACCCCACCAGGGGTCGCCGTAAATCAGCTATGACTTGATGACAAAAAAAGAGGTATGAAAATATGCCAGCTAAGTGCCCGTAGGGAGGGACACTTCAGATCTCGGAAACTAAGCAGGGCTGGTGCTTGGATGGGAGGCCACCAAGGAAGACTCTGCAGAGGGAAGCAGTGACCAACCACCTCGGTTTCTCGCTTGCCTTGAAAGCCCCTTGCTGGGGACACCGTAAGACTGATGTGACTTGAGAGGACATGCATACGTAGGTGTGCATAGCATTGCAGGCAGGGCGTGCAATGCAAAACATGCTTAATCTTAAAGAAGTCTCACTAATTAGAGGGACACATACTAGAAAGCATGTCTAGCATTACTGCAGTAAGGCGATATGCCTTAAAATAAAATGGCATTGTCTTTTTTAAGAAGTCCCTACTCAAAGTGGCCACTCTGGATCAGGTCCGGCCATTGGTTGCTGTCTGTAGAGGCCAAAACACCTCTGGAAGTTTAACAGATCACATGATGGCACAATGGTGACGTTGCCTCTGCCTTGCCCACAGCTTCTGCTTGACAGAGGTATACTGTCTCTGCATATGGAGGTTCCATTCAGCTGGCACGGTTGATAGAGTTCTCCCAGAAGTTGTCTAATCCTTTTCATAAAAGCTGTCTTGTCTTATCTCATACCACAGTGAAGCTAATAAAAAAAACCTGTTTCTGGTATCCTTGGACAAAGGTAAAGGTAAAGGTTTCCCTTCCTCGAAAGCCAGTCGACTCCGACTCTAGGGTCGCGGTGCTAATCTCCATTTCAAAGCCGAAGAGCCAGCGCTGTCCGAAGACGTTTCCGTGGTCATGTGGCCAGCATGACTAAACACCAAGGCGCACGGAACGCTGTTGTATCCTTGGATACGTAGTGAATTAAAAGGGAAGAGATGAGAAAACGCCTGCAAACCAGACCATCTTTGCTCTCCCGCCTTCTATAAAACACTCACAAGCACACGCTGGCTTGCTGAATTTGTTGCTGAGAGGAGGAGCCTTTGGTTGCCAAATGGGCTGGATAGGAAGACGTGGCCACATCTGTTGGGGAAATACGAAGCCGGAGATTTGGCTGAGGACACGTTTCAGCCAGCAGAAGCTTATGTCCAACTGGAGACATGGGCTTGCCATTTAGAACCGATGGTTTGCCTCTTGTGCCTGGCCAGCCTCCCTCTCTCCAGCCTTGAAAACCACTTGCAAACGGGGCCTTCCGAAGATCTCCTGTTTCTCAGCTAACTTCTGAACACCGTGACTGGGCCTGGCTGGAGCAGCGGGGAGAGCCGATTTCCCAGCAGAGAAAGCCCTGGCAGAGAATGTTATTCCTAGAAGATTTCATTTGGCTTCATGAAACAGAGAGTTCTAGAGCTGTAATGCGATTCCTGGAAGAACACACTGTAGCCACCACAGGCGATGATCACAGTTCCAGCACGTTGTCCCATTCACAGCGTATTAAAAAACATAACACCGCAGCTGGGCTGTAATTGCTTTATTGCCTCCATTGTAAAGATGGGTTTGCGGATGGACCACACAGTGCTCAGATGTGGGCACTTGGTAGCTTTCTCGGTTTATCTCGGTAGCCTGTTTTTATCTCACCCTCCCTCCAAAGAGCTTAGCAACACGCATTATTTGCCATTGTGTTCTCACGTTAACCCTGTGAGGTAGGTCAGACCAGGGTGAGCCAAAGGTCATCTGGGAGTGAGCAGTCACTCCTCTGAGACAGTTTGGCGCAGTGGTTAGGAGTGCGGACTCTAATCTGGGAGATCCGGGTTTGATTCCCCACTCCTCCACATGCAGCTGCTGGTGTGACTTTGGGTCAGTCACAAGTTCTCTCAGAGCTGTTCTCTCGTGAGCAGTTCTCAAAACAGCTCTCTCAGCCCCACTTACCTCACAGGGTGTCTGTTGTGGGGAGGGGAAGGGAAAGGAGATTTGTAAGTCGCTCTGAGACTCCCTCGGGTAGTGAAGGGTGGGGTATAAATCCAATCTCTTCTTCCTCTTCCTCTTCTTCTTGCAATTAAAAGTAGCTCTCCGCCACTCTGCCCTGACATGGGTGGTGCAGCTAACCCGATCTCATCAGATCTTTGAGGCTAAGCAGGGCCAGCCCTGGTTCCTACTTGGATGAGAGCTGGGCTTTTTGTTTTTTAGGTGCCAGAACTCTCAGGAGGGAAAACTGTTGAGAGAAAAAAATCTCCTCAGCCTCAAAACTGAGGTGAGGAAAAACACAGAGAACAGCAGTGGAGATGATCTCTCCGCGGCGGCAAAAATAGAACTGAAGGAGTAGCGCCCCTCCTCCTTGTCATGTGAGCATTTTGGCGGGAAAGCGCCAGAGGGAGGAGGGGCGCTCCTAGTCTATTAGAAAGCTTGGAAATCTTTTCCGTGGCTGGCCTGCGACTGCGCAGTCCCCATGTGGAACTCCACAGAAGCCACGACGATGAAGCCCTGGTTCCTACTTGGAAGAGAGATGGGCTTTTTTTTTTCTTCAGGTGCCAGAACTCTCAAGAGGGAAATGAAGTTTTCAATCTGTATACCGAAAACTCACAAACTTTTAAACATTTTTAAAGGAATTTTGTTGAAGAGGTTCCGGAACTCCGTTCCAGCGCATTCCCCCAGAAAAAAAGCCCTGGATGGGAGACTGCCGAGGCAGGCCAGGGTTGCTACCCCAAGGCAGGCCATGGTAAGCCACGTCTGTTCGCCTCTTACCTTGAAAACCCTACAGGGTCACCATAAACCGGCTGCGACTTTCCACCCCCCTCCAGCTCTCCTGTAGTCACCCCTTCTTGTCCTTCTCTTTAAAGCTATTCTCCTTTTTCTCTTTCATGTGAGGGAGAAAGGGGAACATGCATGAGCACCCTTTTGCTCTGGACAGGAGAGGAGCATGGCTTTGGCTCTTTCTCCCCAGGGAGAAAACAGCAGAGGGGAAATTTCCGTACCCGCAGACATGCTCCGAAATGCTCGAACTTTTATCCCTCGAATAAAACTTTATCAGTCTTAAAGGTGCCACTGGACTCAAATTTTAATACAACCCATCCTTTTTTTTTGCCAAGCTCCACCCACCGAGCTGCGATTTTGTGGCTGGCTTCATCAACCGAGCCACCATTTTGCAACTGGCTCCGCCCTCTAAGACACCATTTTGTAGCTCCCAAGGCTCTTGGGGAGGGAAGTAGCTTCAAGAAATATAAAGTATGCTCTCTCAGGTGGATGGCCATGTTGGTCTGAAACAACAGGACAAAGGTAGAGTCCAGTGGCCCCTTTAAGACCAACGAAGTCTAATTCTGGGTATCAGCTTTCATGCGCATTTTTCCTACTGTTGCGGCTGTGGGTGGGGGTGGGGAGCCTTCTGGACCGAAGAACATCCAGTCCCCCCATTCTGACCTCTCCTATAGATTCTTTATGCCCCAACCACCCACAATCAAATAAAAAAGGACACACAAGCTTTCAAATAAAAGATTGGTAGCCTGTAAGCTAGGGTTGCCAGGCTCCAGGTGGGGCCTGGGGACCTCCCACTTTTACAACTGATCTCCAGCTGACAGAGATCAGCTCCCCTGGAGAAAATGGCTGCCCTGAAGGATGGACTCTATGGCATTGCAACCATGCTGAGGCCCCTCCCCTCCCCAAACCCCACCCTCTCCTGGATCCACCCCCAAGGTCTCCAGGTATTTTTCAACCCAGACCTGGCAACCCTACTGTAAGCTATGTGCTCCCTACAGGTCTCTTATGTGCAAACCTGCTAGGCTAAGGCTGTACATATGTGTCAGGGAAACAGAGACCCTCTGCTTCTTAGATTTTTGACTTGACAGACAAGTCACAGATGGAGATGAATAACAAAGGTTTACTTAATGGAAAATAAAGTATTTAATAAGGTAAATATGATGTGTGGATAACTTATATAAGGTAGAATCGAGTGGATAACCATGTAGGTCTGAGCAATAGAACAAGCTTTGAGTCCAGTGGCCACCCTTAAGACCAACATAATTTAATTCTGGGTAAAAGCTTTTGTGTGGGGAGCTGTGTTGGTCTTAAGAACTTATACCCAGAATTAAACTTTGTTGGTCATCAAGGTACCACCGGACTTGAACTCTGTTCCCAGGCAACCTAGTGAGCTTCATGGCAGAGTGCAGCTTTGAACCCAGGATTCCCAGTTTGTAGTCGAACGCTTCAACTAGCTCACTACACCAGCCTTAAAAACTCACATTATACTGGAACCATTGGCACCTTTTGATGAACCCTGAAAACTTTCCAGATGAAATGTGTACCATACATAAGACTGGGGAGCAGGAAATCCCCTGTTTGGGAGCCACAGACAAGAAGCGCGTTTGTGACGGCCCAGTGAAAGTCTTGTGTAAGACATTCTCAGGACTGATTCACACAACCTTTGCTAGGAAGCAGGCACGTTTATGAATGGAGACTGGACTGGATGCTTCACACCCGCAGTGCAGGTTGGAATCCAGATGTGCATCCATATCCAGCGTGCGCCCACCATTCTGGAACAAATAAAGACACCGACAGTGCAACACTAAGCATACATGAGCCCATAGGTCTGCCTTAACCTGAATCGATCATTGGTCCATCAGGGTCAGGATTCTCTACTCAGACTGGCAGCAGCTCTGCAGGGTCTCAGGCAGAGAGGGTCTTTCACATCTCCCCCTACCTCGTTCTTTTTAAGCTGGAGCTGCCGAGGACTGAACTTGGGACCTCGTGCATGCCGAGCAGATGCTCTGCCACTGATCCGTGTTCCCTCCCAGAGTCAGGCTTTTCTATGCCCATTGTCTTTGATGGATTTAACCTTTGCTTGGGGTTAATATAAAAGGGTGAAACGTCTGTACTTAAAAGCGTAGTAGTCTGCTTCTGAGCCCAGATCGGGGTGAATTTGTTTATTTGATTCCTCTAAAACATCACAGGCAGGAATCAGCGGGTGAGGCTTTTCCTGGGGCTAGGGATGCCAGCCTCCAGGTGGGACCTGGAGATCCCCCTGGAATTACAGCTCACCTCCAGACGGCAGAGATCAGCTGCCCTGGAGAAAATGGATGCTTTGGAGGGTGGACTCTAGGGCACTGTTACCCCCCTGAGGTCCCTGTCCTCCCCAGGCTCCATCCCGAAATCTCCAGGAGTTTCCCAACCTGGATCTGGCAACCCTGACCCCCCCATCCCCCCGACCTGGGACAGGGATGCAGTAGTAGGCAAAACTTCCCCTGTGGGATTCTGCATGATGGTGGGAAGTGCTGGCAAGTCACGCCTGCTTATGGTGCCCTGTAGGATTCTCAAGGCAAGAGCCATTCAGAGGTGGTTTGCCATTGGCTGGCCTCTGTGTAGCAACCTCAGGCTTCCTTAGTGGTCCCCCATCCAAGTGCTAACCGGGGCTGACCTTGCTTAGCTTCTGAGATCTGATGTGATTGGACTAGTCTGGGCCACCCAGGGCAGAAATTCTGCAGAAGAAGAAGGAGAAGGAGAAGGAGAAGGAGAAGGAGAAGGAGAAGGAGAAGAAGAAGAAGAAGAAGAAGAAGAAGAAGAAGAAGAAGAAGAAGAAGAAGAAGAAGAAGAAGAAGAAGAAGAAGAAGAAGAAGAAGGAGGAGGGAGGAGGAGGAGCAGGAGGAGCAGGAGGAGCAGGAGGAGCAGGAGATTGGATTTATACCCCACCCTTCACTCGGAGTCTCAGAACAGCTTACAAACTCCTTTCCCTCCCCACAACAGACACCCTGTGAGGTAGGCGGGGCTGAGAGAGCTGTGACAGGAACTGCTCCTTGCCAAGAGCAGCTCTTGTCAGAACTATGGCTTGCCCAAGGTCACACCAGCAGCTACATGTGGAAGAATGGGGAATCAGACCCGGTTCTCCCCGATTAGATTCCGCGCACCACTACACCAAAAACACAGACCTTTTTCTGTTGAAAAGACGCCATCCCTGTTCGTCTCTGGCGTTCTCCTGCCTGCAGGGATTTCTTCGCTCTCATGAATGGACACAGTAGCCCCATGCTCTTGAAAAGGACACGCCCGGCATTGTGACTGACCACAAAATCTCCCTGGCAGGGAGGTTTTCGCCGGAGCCCGGGGGCTCACATCAGCCACTGGCTCCTCACCAAGCATATGTAGCATGCTCCGCTAATTAATTTGTATGGCTTCAGTAATTGGAAATGAATAAATAATCATCTGAGATCAACTGTGACTCAAAGAGAGACTTTCGGGATGGGAGGCTACAAAACTGAGCTTCCAATGGGGAGCTTTTCACTTCCCTGAACTAATCTTTTTTTTATTATTTTGCTTTCTGGCTTTTGCTTTTATTATTTTGCTTTTTTAAATAGCAGTATTAATAATGCATTTGGGAATGTAAAGATTCCGGATCAGGCCAGGGTTCATCTAGGCTAGCATTCTCAACTGGACTCCACAGATTCATTCCTCTAGTGGTACCAGCAGTCTTCCCATGCTGCAGCAAGTGGGTGTGATACTCATTCAGTGATTCGGGACCCACATTTGGTTCTTTGGCATGCCACATTTGGTTCTTTGGTAGTAGTGGGTGAGATGAAGGCTCCCCAGTCCCTGGAGAGCTGCTGCCTGTCAGAGTAGACAATAGTGACCTTGATAGAACAGTAGTCTGACTCAGTATGGGGCAGCTTCAGGTATATGTGTGTTCGGCAGGGATGGGGCAGGGCTTGGAACATGAGGCCAAAGTAGTATGGAAGAGAAGAGAGAAGAGATTGGATTTATACCCTGCCCTTCACTACCCAAAGGAGTCTCAGAGTGGCTTACAATCTCCTTCCTCTTCCCCTCCCCACAACAGACACCCTTGTGAGATAGGCAGGGCTGAGAGAGCTCTTTCGAGAACTGCTCTTTCCAGAACAGCTCTGTGAGATCTTGTGACTGACCCAAGGTCACACCAGTGGCTGTATGTGTAGGAGTGGTGAATCAAACCCGGTTCTCCCAATTAGAGTTCACACTTTTAACCACTACACCAAACTGACTGTTAACCTGTCCGTGCTCTTAACCACCACACCAAACTGGAGTGATCTGCCTGGATTCCCGGGGACCTGAGTACACTGAACATGGCCCCTGTCTAGGATTGCCATTCCCCAGGTCCGGACGGGAAAAAGTTTTGGGGACTTTTGCCTGCCACCAGCCAATTGCCCCCAAGCAGTGATGACCACCCGGAAGTGATGCCCTTGCATTGGTGATATTGTGCAGCGACACTCTGGTTTTTGGGCAAAACTCTATGGTTTGAGGGCAATTTTACCATAGAGTTTTGTCTTCAAATTGGAGCGTTGTTGCGCAATGTCCCTGACACGATAACGTCACTTCTGTGTGAGGTCATCGTGTCACGGAGCCCCGCCCCACTCCCGGAAGGCTCCCTCCCACCTCCCACCGGTACATCGATGAGACCTAGCAACCCTACCACCATCTGAGGGGCTGAATTTTGCCAGTCTGACCATTCACCAGGCCTAGCAGTGAATCACTGGTGGGAAACTGCATTTGGTCTCCGTTGGCCAGGCAGCTACATTCTGACAACTTTCGGCAGCCCCTAGGCTCTTCTTCCCCAGAAGCCTGTTGTCTGCCAAGAGTTTGATTGAGCTATGCTGCAGATCTTTTAAAAAAGATATGACTTTGTTAAACATGAGTCCCAGGGCTCATTTTGTAGCAGGAACGCCTTTGCATAGTAGGCGACACACCCCTAATGTAGCCAATCCTCCAAGAGCTTACAGCAGCCCCTGTGAGAAGAGTTCCTGGAGATAAGGTTGCCAGACACACACCCCCGGTGGAGGAGGGGGTCCCCCGGTGCCAGGCCCCACCTCCCCACTGCCAATCAGTTGGCTGGTGGGGAGGAACTTACCCCCCAAAGAGGGGGAACCCTCCCACATGCAGTGACATGTCTGCGTAACTGCCCATGTGATCCAGAAGTTACACTATCACTTCTAGGACATCAGCAGCGATGCTCTGGTATTTGGGCGAAACTATAGCCACACACATAATTTCTGCAGCTGAGTTGGCCCAGGCCCAGTGTGTGTAGGGGAAGGCCATCAGCCAATCAGAACAAATTCCATTGCCCATAATGGCGGCTTTTCCTCTGGGAACTGAGTAATTTGGGCCTCCTCCACATATGCCTGTTCATTGACTGTAACATCCTGTGATGACTATAACATGCAAATGAGGCCTCTCAGATATGACGCAGGTAGAAATTTCCTATCACTTCCTATGCAGAGTTTTTTCCATTGGAGTCATTTCACACATTCTAAGCTGCCAGTGATCAAGCATAGACGAATTTTAGGGAGATACACGAATGTGTGAAGCATACGGTACGTTTCAGTTTTTTTGACATGTTGAAATATTTCTCAAAGGTGATTGCCTCACCTCAAATCAATCAGTTTTTGCCTCACCAGATGACTCACGGTGAAATGCCACATTTATGGAGAATCTCCCTCCACTAATTTTTTTCTGTCCTCAAAATGGCTGTTGAAATTGCTGAAAATGTTTCTTCTGTGTACCGTCATGTGTTCACAAATGTCTGTAGAGTTTTCATCCCACCTTGGGGGGGTGGGGGGGTGTAAATGAAGACAGAAATCTCAGTCAACGTCATCCATCCTGACAGCTTTGTTTGCTTGTTTTCTTATGGCGGCTTCATATATTCTGACAGAAAAGTGTGAATTGAAAGTGGGGATCATTCCCAAGGAGAAAGGAAAAGATTAAATCCGAGGTGGAGATGAGCCACAGAAAAGCATCCGGGGAAATTTAACACCCAAAGCAGACATATTATGAATTTATTTTTCTGCTAGCTTGTATCTTACTTTATGAAATACCACGAAAATGTCATTTATTATTTTTTTTTTTTACAAATTCTGCTGTCAAAAAAGGTAGTTCAAAAATTGTCATCTGATGGAATTTTTGCCAAAATGTCTCCTACTTTCCAGGCGGGACATCTTTCTGTGGTAATTCGTCTGAAGGACACCCTGTTGTTTTGGATCATCCTGCCTGCTCAGTGAGGTTCCTCAATGTGTTGAGGCAAATGGGCATTTTATGTTGTGGCACTTCATTGTAGATTAGCCTCACCTGTGAGAGGTGCCTAGTATTATCTTAACTGTCATGTACATGCCAGGGGAAAACATTTCAGTGGCTTTTGTGGTTGTTGGGGGATAGGGTTGTCGGGTCCCTCCTGTCAACTGGGGGAGGATTGGGGGACTTACCGGGAGCAGGAGGGAGGCTCAGGGGACATCAAGTGACATGTCTATGTCCCTCCCAACGAGACCTGGAGGTGATGTCATCATGTTGACGATGTTGCAGCAATGCTCTGGTATCTGGACAAAAACTCTATGGTAAACTTGGCTTCTACCATAGAGTTTTTGCCCAAATACCAGAGCATCGCCCCGTCCTCACTGGAGTGATGATGTCACTTCCAGGTCAAGTTGGGAGTGATGTAGACACATCACTGGATGTCCACCGGGCCTCTCCCCCCAGCTAATCTGCAGTAGGGTGTTATGGCCTGGCAGCGGGGGACCGCCCACCTCCACTGGGAGGCTCTGGCAACCCTGGAGGGCAGTATTTTGTTTCTGCCCTTTGCAGACTCAGACTTTGTCTTTATGGTCCTTCATATTTTTATCTGAAGCTGGGAAACTTGTAGGGCTGCCAACTTCCAGGTGGAGCCTAGAGATGTCCTGGAATTACAACTGATTCCCAGGCAATAAAAATCACTTCCCTTGGAGAAAACGGCAGCTTCAGAAGGCAGACTCTGTGGCATTGTTCCCTGCTGTGGCCCCACCCCTCCCCTCCCCAAGTTTGCCTTCCCCAGGATCTGCTGCCAAATCTCCAGGAATTTCTCAGCCCAGAACTGGCAACTCTAGAAAACTGGTCTGTCTGTATTCCATTATTTGTAAATGTTATACTGTTTCAAATCATATCTTTCCATCTGTTACGGGACTTTGCTAAAACCAGCACAATCCCCCCCTTCTCTGAGATCAATCTGGGAGAGAGAAAACTCACTTAGGGCTTTTGCTGACAGAGCATACACCAGTTTGATGTCGTGATTAAGTGTGCAGACTCCTCCACTTGCACCTGCTGGATGACCTTGGGCAAGCCATAGTTCTGGCACAGCTGTTCTTGAAAAAGAGCCGTTTCTCTCAGAGCTCTCTCAGCCCCACCTACCTCACAGGGTGTCTGTTGTGAGGAGGGGAAAGGAAAGGAGTTTGTAAGCCGCTCTGAGACTCCAAGTGAAGGGTAGGGTATAAATCCAATCTCTTCTTCTTCTGTTAAGAATGATCATTCTTGATGCCAGCTCGAGAGAGTGCTCAGGTCTCCCTACCAAGCTGGGGTACTGAACAAGATTCAAAGTTCTTCCTTTATAGGATAAAACAGGCAAAAGGTCAGGGCCTGGTATTTTTTGGGGGGGGAAGGTTCAACCATTCTGTTCTTAAACATAATTCACCCTACCCTCTGTTTAGAGTACATTCCACATTCTTAAGAGAAACATAAAGAAAACAAACCTTGGGTGTGGTCACACATGCCAGATAATGCGGGGGGAAGCGAGGCTATTTGCTCCACAGCAATTGGACCCGCCACTGCGTGATCAGACACACTGGTGGATGAATCGAGGGTTTTCCATCGCTGCGTGTTTCCGGTGTGCTTCAACGAGGGAGCGCACCGGAGCACGCCGGAGCAATCACACAGGGAAGTCCGTCTGTGGCCCGTCACAAACCCATTTGATACAGCACTTTCCCTGGTATTTTTTTTAACTCTGCTTCTTCGACGGGGCACGATGGGTTGCTGACGGGAGCAGGACGCTTGCCAGATGTTCCCATGTGATCGCGCCCTTAAAATCCGCCCAGCATTTGTGCCTATCATGCAGCTACTTCTGCATGTGACTGGGACCCTTGTATACTTATTTCCCTGCAAGATAATATGGCACCAGCCCTTGACTAAGATATAGCTGCTTAGAGACCAGGAGGTCAAAGAACAGATTTTGAGCAAGGGTGAAAATGAAGGCAGGAACATTCTAAAATATAGCAAATCAATACACAGGATAACAGATCGATCTTCAGGTTCACTAATCAAAGTTATTGCGAAGATCTTAATTTTTTTTTGCTAAATCCTTAATGGTGAAATAAAATCCTTTAATACCATCCTTTTACAATCTTGATTTCTTTTAGGTGTTTTTGGGTTTTTTTTTAGCAATTTCTGACATTTTTGGAATACTCATATTTTTAATCAATTAATAAAATAAAAAAGAAACTAGTGATGGCGCCGGATTTCAAAATGGGACATTTGGGATCCTGGTTTCATTAGGGTTGTCAACCCCCAGGTGGCACCTGGAGATCTCCCAGAATCACAACTGATCTCCAGAGGACACAGATCAGTCCCCCCTTGACAAAACGGCTGCTTTGGAGGGTGCACTCTCCACACCGAACCCCCCCAGAATGCCCCGTCCTGGCAACCCTGCTGTGGCTATAGAGACAATGGAGGGGTTTCACCACAGGGCCTCCATTACTCCCTGAATGCTGGATCCAGGAGGGTAGCCATGCTGGTCAGAAGCAGCGGAACAAAGCCTGCATCCACTGGCACCTTTAAGACCCAAAGAATTTTATTCTGGGTATAAGCTTTTGTATGCATCTGAAGAAGTGTGCATGCGCAGAAAAGCTTATACCAGGGGCATCAAACATGCGGCCTGGGGGCCAAATCAGGCCCCCGGAGGGCTTCCATCAGGCCCACATTGGAACTGGCCATCTCCTGCTTCCGGTTCTGTTGCTGCTGCTGCATCATAGCTTGCTTCGACAGACTCTCTCTCAATCGCTCAGCTGTTTCATGTTTTAACCTTGGGTCCTCAGAACTCTGAGCATGAGATTTCTGTGGCGAATGTCGATAAATCAAAAGTAGGTTTGCAGCTTACAGATACGCACCTGAACAGCATACTCAAGTTCGCTACAGCACAGACATTTTGATGCAGTAATTCAGAGCAAGAGGCGTCAGTTATCAGATAAACAAAATATTGCAAGAGTGCTAATGTTCTAAGCATGTGTTTATTCTAAGTAAAAAAAAATCTTTGTGTCTGTGTCCTTTATAAAGTTTATCTCTCTGCTACCTGGCATTACATTTTATGACACACATGGCCCGGCCCAACAAGGTTTCATTTATGTCAGATCCAGCCCTCATAACAAATGAGTTCTACACCCCTGGCTTATACCCAGAACAAAACTTGGTTGGACTTAAAGATATCCCTGAATGCTGTTTCGACAGTGTTCTTGAGACAAAGAATCATGGGAAATGTAGTTTCCATAGATCCTGATGCCCTGTTCCATAGAGTATGTCCTTTCAGTAGCATGATTGACAGGGTGAATGAGGGGCTAGTACATAGTCTACTGTTTTCATAGCACATAAAGCTTTTCTTTATGCGAGGAACTCTACCTGGCACATAGGCTTTTAGGGAAAACAATATAACCACGGCTGAAATACACTGAGAAAGAAAAACATTCAACACTTCAGGAAGAGGTGACTATCAAATACATAATTTAAAATATCATCTTAAAATTAAAACAACAGTTGCTGCATGTTTAACTAAGAACTGAATTATGCTTGGATTCTTAGTGCAGCTGAGATATGCTTGGCAAATGCGAGGCAGATGTGATTTTCATTTCCAGACAGAAAATGAAGTAAGTGGTAGTCCTCCAGGCGGTTGGGCAAGGTGACAAGAAGGGGAGTTCTCAAAGAAGATCTTGAACTGCCACAGAATTTGCATGAGAAGAAAAAGTGTGTTAGGGTTAAGGTCCCTTGAGACCACAAGATCAAACACATGTTAGAAAACCTTCCAAAAAGAATAGCAATTGGTAATGCATTAAAATGGGCCGGGGGATAGCACTGACATCTCACTGTAGACACCAGCAAGCTTGGGGGAGGGAAATGTACCTGCCTGCTCCACCTCTGATTGCATTATTACAGTGTCCAGCTGAGAGCACATGCCACAAGAACATAAGAGAAGCCAACACTGGATCAGGCCAATGGCCCATCCAGTCCAACACTCCGTCACACAGTGGCCAAAAACACCAGGTTCCATCAGGAGGTCCAGCAGTGGGGCCAGGACACTAGAAGCCCTCCCACTGCTGCCCCCTGCCCAGCATCAAGAATACAGAGCATCACTTACCCCAACCTGAGAGTACCTATCTATACCTTGTGGCTAACAGCCACTGATGGACCTCTGCTCCATATTTTTATCCAATTCCTTCTTGAAGCTGTCCATGCTTGTAGCTGCCACCACCTCCTGTGGCAGTGAATTCCATATGTTAATCACTCTTTGGGGTGAAGAAGAACTTCCTTTTACCTGTTCTATCCCGACTGCTCAGCAATTTCAGTGAGTGCCCATGAGTTCTTGTATTGTGAGAAAGGGAGACAAGTACTTCTTTCTCTGCCTGCTCTATCCCATGCATAACCTTGTAAACCTCAATCATGTCACCCCTGATCTGTCGTTTCTCCACGCTAAAGAGCCCCAGGTGCTTTAACGTTCCTTCATAGGGAAAGTGTTCTAACCCTTTTATCATTCTAGTTGCCCTTCTCTGCACTTTTCCCAATGCTATAATATCCATATTGGACGTGCCCTCAGAGTTCCTCCAAAGAGAACTGTTGGCTGCTCTCTTCGAGTTCCCCTTACCTTTCTGGACCATTTCTGATGACAATTTCCTATGCAGATTGGCTCCTGGGAATGACGGGCTGAGCAAAAAAGAGGGAGATGGCTTGTCACAGCTGATGGATGCGTTGGACATGACAAGCAGCATCCTTACCTGTTAGGAGTCATGTGGGGGGAGGGGCTGCTACTCCTCCAGCTAAAAATATCCGAGGGAGGAAGGATTGGTATTCCTGCAATCCTGTGCTTTCAATCAAGTGGCAGCAGAAGCAAGGTAGGAGTCATCAGTCAGCAACATTGTTCACATTTGCTAAAAATATGGCCGCCTGATTGACAGCTTGGGATTGCACCCACACCCCTGAGAATAGACATGGAGTATTTATAGGCCACACGCTCTACCTGCTCCAGAGTAAATGTACCCTTGTCATTTCACACCTATTAATTAGCAGCCACAGCAAATCTTCCCCATCACATGTGCGCATGGGGCTGTAATTTGTGGCTCTCGGGGAGGTGCACGGGTGTTCCCAACATCCAGTGCAGTATAAGGCAGTCGTAGAGATGTTGACACCAAGGCCTTGCAGTCCCGAGGCTTGGGATCTGATGTTGCTATATTTATTTTATGAGGTATCAGTTGTTTGTTATGCTTTATTAAAGTTTTATTGTATCCCAGAGCCATTGGCTGGCAAGCACACGAGACACATAAAAAAAAGAGTCATAAAATGAAGCTGGCTTGGAAAAACATCTCTCCCCTCCTCTTCTCTTCTCTCCCCTTTCTTTCCTCGCTCTTTTTTAACCTTTCCTTCCTTCTCTTCCCCTGCTCTTCCCTCCCCTCTCTTTCTCACCTTTCTTTTCCCATTCCCTTCTCTCCCCTCCTCTTCCCTCCCTTCCCCACCCTTTTCCTCTTCTGTCCCCTCTTCCCTCCCTTTCCCACACCAACAAAAATTCCCAGGATGTAAACTTCCATGAGTCAAAGCTCACTTCATCAGATACAAATGAAGATGAATATCTATCAGCTCTTATATCCAAGTCAGAAAGTGTATTTGACAAAAGGAGCTTTGGCTCAAAAAAGCTTACGCGTCTTCCCCCCCTTTCCTTTCCTTTCCTTTCCTTTCCTTTCCTTTCCTTTCCTTTCCTTTCCTTTCCTTTCCTTTCCTTTCCTTTCCTTTCCTTTCCTTTCCTTTCCTTTCCTTTCCTTTCCCTTTCCTTTCCTTCTCCTTTCCCTTCCCTTCCCTTTCCCTTCCCTTCCTTCCTTCCCTTCCCTTCCCTTCCCTTTCCCTTCCCTTTCCCTTCCCTTCCTTCCCTTCCCTTCCCTTCCTTCTCCTTCCCTTTCCTTTCCTTTCCCCACCCTTCTTTTCCCCTTCCTTTCCCTTTTCTCTTTTCCTCTTGTCTTTCCCTTCCTCCCTTCCTCCCTTCCTCCCCAACCTTCCCTTCCCTTCCTTCCTTCCCTTCCCTTCCCTTCCCTTCCCTTCCCTTCCTTCTCTTCTCTTCTCTTCTCTTCTCTCTCTTCTCTTCTCTTCTCTTCTCTTCTCTTCTCTTCTCTTCAGAGCCTTCCCTGGTGGTCCCCCACCCAAGTCCTGACCCTGTTTAGCTCAGGCTATACCATGTCAGCTTCCATAATTTACTACAGGACAAAGACATATGCATTCCATATATTCATCTTCCATCTTCTCTTGCAGCCCCACTCCGGGACTGTGCCTGCCCAGGCTGGCTGCAGATATTTTCTTTCTAGCTTAAAAACCCAAAAGAGGAGCTCCCCACCAATGCTCCCTCTAAACTGTGGAGTCTTTTGAGCAAAAATTCTACTTTGTGAGTGACTGGCATTAAAGTTCTGAGTGAGCAATTTGGCTGCGGCATAAATTAGTTTGCTCTGGAGCCCTCCTTCCTGAGCTAAGGCAATAATGTGTGAGCCAGAGGCTAAAAAACTGTGAGCTAGCTCACACTAACTCAGCTTAGAGGGAACACTGCTTATAACCAGATCAGAAGGTAGGGTTGCCAGCTCAGGGTGGGGAAATACCCAGAGATTTTGGGGGTGGAGCCTGGGAAGGTTGGGGTTTGAGGAGGGGATTCACCTCAGCAGGGAATAAGAGCATCAAGTTCACCCTAATTTATGCAGCAGCCAAATCGCTCGCTCACAACTTCAATGCCAGTAGCTCACAAAGTAGAATTTTTGCTCACAACTCCACAGCTTAGAGGGAGCATTGGTTATAAGGGCTGGTGGATGTTCGTTCTCATTTGTATATGAAGAAGTGAGCTTTGACTGGTGAAAGGTTATACCCTGGACAATTTGTTTGCTGGTCTTGAAGTTGCTCCTGAGATCGAATTTTGTTCTTTCACCCTTGATCATGGGGAAGAGAAAGCAGCATACCCTCCAGGCACGCAGCCCTGAGAGTCGTGATAGACATGTGCTAAATAATGGTGATGGGGAGAGAACCTCTTTTATCTATTCTCCCTGCCCCTAATCTCTATACCGGTTCACTATTTTTCATTTTCTAAAAATTGAGGATATTTTTCTCTAAGAGAAGGCAGATTTTATTTGAGGCATAATGGGCAGTTTTCAAGACGGTCATGGGAACGGGAGGGGAGCGCGGAACATTCGGCAGCCCCGCCGAAAAAGTACGGAAAATTGCTCGAGGAAAATTATATTGTTCTGTTGCTCCGGCCTCTTTCGGTGCATTCGTTCTTCTACCCCCCCTTTTGTTGTTGTCTGCCTGGCTGTCATTTCAGAGGTACGGAGGAGAGAGAGAGACAGAGAGAGAGAGAGAGACTAATGTTCTATAATGCACTGAAGGGTTGTTCGCACTCTATTGTATTTCGTGCCCTTAAATTAGCCCTGAATGCAGCATCCATAATTACAGCAGGCACCTTAATTTAATTTGTCGACGAGCTTAATTGATAGAGGAGGGAATTAAGGGCTGTCGTTACCCACTTAGAGCACAATCGACCGGGAATGGAAGCCTGCCTTTGGACTGACCACTCCTAAATCGTCCAACGTGGCTTCCACAGGAGACTGCCCTGCCCGATCGTGCGTCTAATTACCGCTACTTGTATTTTTATTCGTTTTATTTATTTATTATTAGCAAGATGTGTGTCCCCCCCTTTCTGCCCTTAGAAGGGCCATCAAGGTGGCCAACCATTTAATGTGTACACGATGAAATTATGTTATAAAACCATGAAAATCAACCCTGCCTCTTAAACATACATCATCACACAATTTTAAAGGGTAAAAAAGGTAAACTCTGGGTAATACGCCTGGATTCCTGGTAAGAAAGGTGGATTATAAATGGTGTAAAGCAAATAACTAACATACAAAACAGTTAAAGTATATATAAAATGTGAAAGTGATAGGAAGGAGGAGGAGGAGGAGGAGGAGGAGGAGGAGGAGGAGGAGGAGGAGGAGGAGGAGGAGAAGAAGGAGAAGAAGAAGAAGAAGAAGAAGAAGAAGAAGAAGAAGAAGAAGAAGAAGAAGAAGAAGAAGAAGAAGAAGAAGAAGAGATTGGATTTATACCCCACCCTTCACTGCCCAAAGGCATCTCAGAGCAGCTTACAAATTCCTTTCCCTTCCCCTCCCCACAACAGACACCCTGTGAGGTAGGTGGGGCTGAGAGAACTTCTGACAGAAACTGTCCTTGAGAGAACAGCTGCGCCAGAGCTTGTGACTGACCCAAGGTCACATCAGCAGGTGCAAGTGGAGGAGTGGGGAATCAAACCCGGTTCTTCCAGATAAGAGTCCGCGCACTTAACCACTACACCAAACTGGCCCTCCTTAGGAGGGATTATGTAGGGGAGGCCAAACAAAAGAAAGAAATAGATCAAGATGGGTTAGCTGGTTTAGTCTGTCTGTAGCAGTAGAAAAGAGCAAGAGTCCAGGAGCACCTTAAGGACTAACCAGATTTGCAGCCGGGGATGAGCGGATACACCGTCTGAGGAAGTCAGCCGTGACTCAGGAAAGCTCCTCCCCTGCCACATATTTTGTTAGTCTTTAAGGTGCTACTGGACTCTTGCTCGCTTCTAAAACAAAGAAATCTCCACCTGCCGGCGGAAGACGGTTACTTCATTTACTTCATTATTTCAGCTTCATTTACTTTATTCACTTCTAGAGAGCCAGCGTGGTGTAGTGGTTAAGAGCGACAAACTCTAATCTGGAGAACTGGGTTTGGTTTCCCACTCCTTCTCCACACAAAGCCTGCTGAGTGACCTTCGGCCAGTCACAGTTCTCTCAGAACTCTCTCAGTCCCATCTACCTCATAAGGTGCCTTTTGTGGGGAGGGGAAGGGAAAGGAGATTGTAAGCCGCTTTGAGACACATGAGGCCTGCTGGGTGACCTTGGGCCAGTCACAGTTCCCTCAGAACTCTCTCAATCCCACCTACCTCACAAGGTGTCTGTGGTGGGGAGAGGAAGGCGATTGTCAGCTGTTTTGAGACACATGAGGCCTGCAGGGTGATCTTGGGCCAGTCACAGTTCTCTCAGAACTCTCTCAGTTCCACCTACCTCACAAGGTGCCTGCTGTGGGGAGGGGAAAGTAAGGTGATTGTAAGCCACTTTGAGACACATGAGACCTGCTGGGTGACCTTGGGCCAGTCACAGTTCTCTCAGAACTCTCTCAGTCCCACCTACCTCACAAGGTGCCTGTGGTGGGGAGAGGAAGGGAAGGCGAGTGTAAGCCACTTGGAGACTCCTGTGGGTAGCAAAAACTGGGGTATAAAAACCGCCTTTTCTTTTTCATTTACATCCCAACTTTCTCCCCGATGGGGATCCAAACCACTTTTTCTTTTCTTTTTTTGGCCCCCTGAAGGGGAATTTTTTTATTTGCATTTCTATAAAACTACAACAGAAAATAGGGAGGGGAAAATCTACAATCTAAAGGAGAAAGTAAAAAGAACCTAACTAAAAACCCAAGTGTGGAGGTTATACAATGCTTATAAAATAGTTGTTACTCTTTTTCAGTTACTTTGAAACATGAAGAGTGCCCGCCAATCATCGCTTCTGTTGACAACATCAGCTTATCAGACTAAACAAAAAGTAATTCCAGAGTTAAAATACACATAACCACAGCTCTTAAGACAAATTGGCTTCTCCTTTTATGCTTTGCTCCCTCCCCCCATAGGCAGAATATTTAAAACCAATGTTCCCTCAGCAAGAATATTACAACAATTTGTCTTCTTCTGTCTTTGATGTATCGTCTTTTTCCATTAGCTTTTATAAATCCGGATCTGTCCATTCATGATGTAAACCAAGTTCCTTTTTCCAGGGACATCTTCGCTTCCTTAAATGTCTTGAATCATGAGAGATCTTCCTTTTGTTGCATCAAAAGCACGCTTGTTGGAGAAGCCAGCCTTTCTCTTGGCAAGCAGATCTTGTGAAGCTGGGGTAGCGAACCCTTTACTCCGAACAAATAAACCGCTTTTCGATCCCCTTGCCAGTCCAACTGCAAGAAAAACTAAACTTTAGAATCTCCTTACCGTCCATAAGTCTCTATGGTCAAAGATGCACGTCAAACACTGTCCCTTTAAAAGTATAGCCACTTTTAGTACACATCCAGGTCGCTACTCCACTTTAGCCACCAGGGGACCCACGATTTACTTTAAAGACAGAGTCTATGGTTAAGTCACATGACCTCGCTTTCCACTATTCTCCTTCCTGAAGAAAGCATTGGTCCCGCCAACCTCTTCACCTCTCGTTGCCATCTTTTGGGGATGTTTACATTAGCCGAGGAAGAATGCCAAAGTCTCTAAGGTCTGCTTATACGCTCAATTTTCTTTCAGAAAGACTCTCCGTTACAGTCCATCACCACAATTTGACCAGTCCTTCGAATCATGCTTTCGCATTCGCTTGAGCATCGGGAGAAAGGGCGTCCTCTCCCCCCCTCTGCTTGTAGTAGTCAGAAGGGACTTAATGACACATAACACAGAGAGGTGTGCTGTTTTCTCTTTGGGGCACTTCTCAGCATAGGCAATGAGCCATTCCATCCCCAAGAGCAGACTGTGGGAGACACTGCACTGTCTCCAGATTGTTTTTTTAAAAATTATTATTATTAGTGGATTAGCACCCACAGAGGACCCCAATTCTGATCGGAGCCATGGCACAGGGAGGGGTGACTCCTTCCTCTCCTTTGTGTTCTCCTAAATTTAGATGGTACAAGTGGGAACCCGCAAGGACTTGCAGGAGGCATCTCACTTACCCTGGAAGGAATGGCTGCTTTGGAGGCATCTATGGCATTATACCCCTCTGAGGATCCTCCCTCTTCAAACCCCACTCTTCTCAGGTTCCCCCCCCATTCTTTTTAGCATATTTAGTCAAGTACATCTTTCAATATAAGTTACTAGTCTAAGGAATGCTGAATCTGTACTCAGCTGGTCCTCAAAACAATATATGTAGCAAATGCTGATTTCCTTCATGAGGAAAAATTGGATTATTGGGTTTTTTTCATGAGCTGTCTTCCGGGATTACTAGTGGTACAAGCAGGGTATGCAGGCTCTGACCTGTAACCTGTTATTATCTGGACTCGGTATTCAAATAAGATTATAAATTATAATAATTTATAAAAAAGAAGTGGGTGCTTCCGAGCATGCCCAGAGTGTTTTTCATTACCACTGAGGATAAAGAAGAAAGACTTCTAGGTAGGGTTACCAGCCTCCAGGTGAGACCTAGACATGTCCCAGAATTATATTTGATTTCCAGACCACACAGATCAGCTCCCCTGGAGAAAATGGCTTCTTTGGAAGGTGGAATATGTGTCATTATATAGCCGCCAAGGTCCATCCCCTCCCCTAATAAACCCCACCTTCCCTAGGGTCAACCCTCAGATCTCTAGGAATTTCCCAACCTGGCATTAGTAACCCTAATTCCAAGCCGTTTTTGTTTTTTTAAAAGGCTGATTTGGAGATCTGGTGGCGGAAAGTGTTATCAAGTCGCAGCTGACTTATGGTGATGCTAGGAGGGTTTTCTAGGCAAGAGACATTTCGGAGGTGGTTTTCCATTGCCTACCTCTGCATCTCGGCCCTGGTATTCCTTCGTGGCCTCCCATCCAAATCTTAGCCAGAGCTGACCCCGCTTGGCTTCTGAGATCTGACGAGATCGGGTTAGCCTGGGCTGGGGCATTCGGAGACCTAGTGCCTCTTAAATCAGAAATCAAACGCTGGGTTTAAACCCTACAATACCTTCTAGAGCAGTTTTAAGTGGACCAGGAGGTCTCCGATCCAGGTCAGCCTCCTGCACGTCTGACACTGTAATCAGGCCTTAGCTTAGCGGAGGATTTCTGTTCTCTTCGCATTAGGGCTGCGAACATCTATCCCCCTCTTCCCCCATTCAGGGAGGACTAAGCTATCCTTGCATCTCATTCTGTCTGGGAAAGCTGAATCCTCATTCCCCCCCCCGGAACACACAAGCTGCTGCTTCGGTGATTTCTCATCCCGCAGAAGTGGGTCAAATCAGAAAGTGCAGCTTTTGCAGTGCCAGAATTACTGTCGGAAAGTTGACAAGCATTCATGTCATTGAGGTTAAGACGGCAGGATAAAGGTGAATCAGAGGCCTCGCAGAAAGAGATGGCGAGTTCCCGATGGGAGCAGGGGATCTCCCAGCCCCAGGTCTCATGGCCCAACACTGTTTCAGCAGCCGATGGTGGGGGAAAATCACTACTGAGGAAAGCCCAGAAGTGACGTCACTTCACCAGTTGGTAGCCATATTAGCCACTTCACCAAGATGGTAGCCATATTAGTATGCGCTTTCGTGTGCCACTGCTCATTTCTTCAAATACCAGAGAGCCAGTTTGGTGTAGTGGTTAGCAGTGTGGACTCTAATCTGGGAGAACCGGGCTTGATTCCCCACTCCTCCACATGCAGCTGCTGGTGTGACCTTGGGTCAGTCACAAATTCTTTCAGAGCTGTTCTATCAAGAGCAGTTCTCGAAGGAGCTCTCTCAGTCCCAACTACCTCACAGGGTGTCTGCTGTGGGGAGAGGAAGGGGAAGGGACTGTAAGCTGCTCAGAGACTTCTTCGGGTAGTGAAGAGTGGGGTATAAATCCAGTCTCTTGTTGTTGTTGTTGTTGTTGTTGTTGTTGTTGTTGTTGTTGTTGTTCTTCTTCTTCTTCTTCTTCTTCTTCTTCTTCTTCTTCTTCTTCTTCTTCTTCTTCTTCTTCTTCTCTCATGAAAGCTCATACCATGCCAAAAAATTGTTAGTCTTTATGGTCTTTAAGGTGCTGCTAGACTTAGACACTTGCTCTTCTCTACTCCACTCTAGGAGTCACTGAAAACTCTATGAAGATAGATCCAGGTGGATAGCCATATTGGTCTGAAGCCTTAGATGAAAGTTTGAGGCCAGGGGCACCTTTAAGACCAACAAAGTTTAATTCTGGTCTTAAAGGGGCCACTGGACTCAAACTTTGGAAACTCTTATGACATCACTTCTGGGTTTTCTCTGGGAGTGATGTAATGCCACAACACTGACAGCGCCCCCTTGTCCCCGCCCACCCAGACTCCCATTGGAGTTTACTCACTGATGAAGAAGTAAAAGCTGTTTCTGGATTGTACCACTTCTGCAGGTGAGGGGTGGCTCATATGGCTAACTGTTCCTCTACAAAAGAAAAAGTTCTCCCTGTATAGAAATCTTGATGTCAATAAACAGTGTACTAATCTGGTCTTCTCAATGGCATACTGGTTTTCAGTGTGGAGAGGTGAGGGGGCAGTGTTCCCTCTAAGCTCAGTTAGTGTGAGCTAGCTCAGTTTTTTTTGGCCTCTGGCTCACACATTTTTGTCTTGACTCAGGAAGGATGGCTCCAGAGAAAACGAATTGATGCAGTGGCAAAATCACTTGCTCACAACTTCAATGACAGTAGCTTACAAAGTAGTATTTTTGCTCACAAGACTCCACAGCTTAGAGGGAGGATTGGCTACCTCATTTGGAGTTGGGAGTAAGCAGTGAAGTGGCTAAATTTGCAGATGACACAAAGTTGTTCAAGGTGGTGAGAACCAGGGAGGAGTGTGAGGCACTCCAAAGGGATCTGTCGAGGATGGGTGAGTGGGCATCAACATGGCAAATGGGGTTCAATGTGGCCAAGTGCAAAATGATGCACATTGGCGCCAAAGATCCTAAATTTAAATACACGTTGATGGGGTCTGAACTGGCAGAGACTGACCAAGAGAGAGATCTTGGAGTCGTAGTAGATAACTCAAAGAAAATGTCTAAATAGTGTGCGACTGCAATTAAAAAGGCCAATGCTATGCTGGGGGTTATTAGGAAGGGAATTGAAAACAAATCAGCCAGTATCATCATGCCCCTGTATAAATCAATGGTGCAACCTCATTTGAAGGTACTGTGTAGAGTTCTGGTCACCACACCTCAAAAAGGGTATTATAGCATTGGGAAAAGGGCAACTAGAATGATAAAAGGGTTGGAACACTTTCCCTGTGAAGAAAGAGCTTGGGGTTCTTTAGCTTGGAGAAACGATGTCTGAGGGGTGACATGATCGAGGTTTAAAAGATTATGCATGGGATAGAGCAGGTCAAGAAAGTATTTTTCTCCCTTTCTCACAATACAAGAACTCATGGGTACTCAATGAAATTGCTGAACAGTCAGGTTAGAACAGATAAAAGGAAGTACTTCTTTACCCAAAGAGTGATTAACACATGGAATTCACTGCCACAGGAGGTGGTGGTGGCTACAAGCATGGATGGCTTCAAGAGGGAATTAGATAAGCATATGGAGCAGAAGTCCATCAGTGGCTATTAGCCACAAGGTATAGATAGGAACTCTCAGGCTGGGGCAAGGGATGCTCTGTATTCTTGGTGCTTGGGGGGGGGCAATAGTGGGAGGGCTTCTAGTGTCCTGGCCCCACTGGTGGACCTCCTGATGGCCCCTGGTATTTTTGGCCACTGTGTGACAGAGTGTTGGATTGGATGGGCCACTGGCCTGATCCAACATTGGCTTCTCTTATATTCTCATGTTCTCAACTACTTTTTTTGCCACAACACATCAAAAAAAGAGGGGTGGGGAGTAAAATATGCTGGCTCTTAGTTGAGGCCTGGTTCCCTAATATTTTTGCATTTGGGTTTTTGAATTACATGTTTTCCCTGGGCGAAATCTTTCTGCTTTAGCTTATTCAATTATCCAGCACAGCAAGGTCAGTCTGTGAGATATTGGATGTGTCTTGAATTAGATAGGGTTTGGATCCAACCTTGGCAGTAGACTGTTTTCTATCGATTGTTCATATTTTATGATTATGAAACTGACTGACCTTTCAGTGCCCTTCTCGGTGCGCTTTCTCTCAGGGGCATTGAGTCTGTACACTTTCATTATGTCCAAAGAGGTCAAAAGGAACTCTTGGTCCTGTAAATATCCTGTCAAAAATGCCTTTGTTGACATGAAGTGTGTGTGTGTGTGGGGGGGAGAAACTCCAATCTGGGACTGCATCAAGTATTCCCTACTTTTGCTCTAGCACATCGGAGGCAGAAAATTTCAGTGGACTGGAGATTACTTCACAAAAATGTGGTGACTGAAAATCATGGGAAGGGACAGCAGGCATGATCCTCAGGTCATCCGCATGGTCCAAACATGCAGAAGAAGTGTTTGCGTGTACACTCCCCTCCCCATAACCAGGGATTGTTGTCATTCAGTTGCATAGTCGAGTCCGACTCTTCACCACCCCTGGACCACATCACGCCAGGCCCTCCTGTCTTCTGCTGTCCTCCAGAGTTCGCTCAACTTCACGTTGGTTGCATCAATAACACTATCTAGCCATCTCATCCTTTGCCGTCCCCTTCTTCTTTGACCTTCAGTCTTTCCCAACATCAGGGTCTTCTCCAGTGAGTGCTCCCTTCTCATTTGGTGGCCAAAGTATTTGAGCTTCAGCTTCAGGATCTGGCCTTCCAGGGAACAGTAAGGATTGATTTCTTTTAGGATTGATTGACACTCAAGCACCAGGGACATTGCTTTCCAAATGTTACCACAGGGAGAGGTAGCGTGGGCAACCTCTAAGCAGTGTTCTCTCTAAGCTGAGCTAGTGTGAGCTAGCTCTTAGTTTTTTAGCCTCCGGCTCACACGTTTTTGTCTTAGCTCAGGAAGGATGGCTCCGGAGCAAATTTATGCAGTAGCCAAATCGCTCGCTCACAACTTTAGTGCCAATAGCTCACAAAGTAGAATTTTTGCTCACAGGACTCCACAGCTTAGAGGGAGCATTGCCTCTAAGCAGGGACTGGAGACCTCCTGGAATTACACCTCATCTCTAGACTACAGAAATCAGTTCCCCTGGAAGGAATGGCAGGTTTGGAGCGTGGACTCTATGGCAGGGGTGGCCAAACTGTGGCTTAGGATCCACATGCAGCTCTTTCACACATATTGTGTGGCTCCCAGCAGGCATCCGGGGAAGCAAAGGGGAAGCATGCTTCCCTGATTGGTCTTCCCTTCCCCAGCCAGTGTCCCCCTTCCTGGGTAGGCTTGAGGCATGTGTGGGGGAAATAGAGAAAGAAAGCAAGTTTAAATGCACTCAAAGGGATACACACACGCCCGCCAGCCAGCTTGGAGAAGGCATTTGTCTCTTTAAATCCCTTCTCCAAGCCAATCCAGCTGCTATGGGGGCATGGGAGGGGAGCTTGGAGGATGCATTTAAAGTTAAAGTTGCTTTCTTTCCACCTCTCCCTCCCTCCCTCCCTCATCTATTTCCTTTCTTTCCACCTTTCTTTGTCTTTTTTCTTTCTCCCTTTTTCCCTTTCCCCTTCCGCCCCATCTATTCTCTCTCTCTCTCTCTTTCTCTCTTTCTTTCCACCTCTCTCTCTTTATCTCTCCCTTAGACAAATAAATATCATTAGCAAGCAAATAAATATCATTGGACAAATAAATCATGATCAATATCTGGTTTTTACCTTTGGGGTTTTTTATTTTTAGCAGTCTCTCCTTTAATGTTCATTAAAAGCAAAGTTGCATATTTTCCAATAAAAACATGTGTGTAATATTTGTTCATGTCCCGCGGCTCTCAAGCAGCTGACGTTTATTCTATGTGTCTGTTGTGTCAAGCAAGTCTGGCCACCCCTGCTCTATGGCATCATACCCTGCTGAGGTGGCTCTCCGCCTCAAACCCCACGCTCCCTTAGTTTCACCGCCAAATAGCCAGGAACTTCTCCACATGGGTTTGGCAACTCTGGGGAAGGAGCATACATGGGGATACTTTCTCTCTCTCTCTCTCTCTCTCTCTCTCTCTCTCTCTCTCTCTCTCCCTCTCCCTCCCTCCCTCCCTCTCTCTCTCTCTAATAGATTTTTGTCAAAGTTCTCTGGTATACAATTCCATAAGAACAATTCTGGTCAAAAAAGCAGTGCTGGGGAGAGCGCATACATGGGGACACTTTCTCCATGCATAGGTGGTGCACCTGTGAGCTGGTGATCATGTGGAGATGGGAGGGCAGGGCCAGCATTCATGGGCACATGGCTATTGTGAACAGGATGACATCACAGCTTTCTGGAGGCAATCGGGTTCCTCTGCCTCCTGACATTAGCAGGGGCAATCCAGAGTGAAACATATTTGAACAGATAAGCCGGCAAGTTTGCGTGGAGTCTTGAAAAATTGTCCCAGTGGGAAGGAGGCCATGTTTGGCTCTTCTGAGAATGTCCAGAGAAATTTTGGCACAGTGACAGTCATGTTGATTTGGTTCCTATCATAAACACACAACCGTCTACATGCTCAGCAGTTTGATATTGTGTATTAGCCGAACCGTTGCTTGAACCGGCCGACGATTGTGCTTCCAGATTCTCTGAATGTGAACTTTGATAGAATAACATGGTATCCAGGGAGACCTGGTCTTTCAGTACCAATTTCTGGAGCTCCTTCACTGATTGTCTCAGTGCCAAATTTTTCCTTACCTGCAGTGCCAGGTCAAAATAACATCTCAATAGCAGACTAGACCTTCAGTTTTTGGGTTTTTTATGTGACCAACAGAAATGTAAGAGGGAGGCAAGAAAATCTTATCCCTTCTTGAGCACCCCCAATTACCATTTCATAGATGGTCCATGATAAGGATCACTCTACAGCAGGGGTCCGCAACATGGTGCCTGTGGGTGCCAAGGCATCCAAAGACATCTTTCCTGGCATCCACCAAGAGATCCAGCATGGTGCAGTGGTTAAGAGTGGCAGACTCTAATCAGGGAGTACTGGGTTTGATTCCCCACTCTTCCACATGCAGCTGCTGGGTGATCTTGGGTCAACCACAAGTTCTTTCAGAGCTGTTCTCTCCAAGGCAGTTCTCGAGAGAGCCAGTTTGGTGTAATGGTTAAGTGCACGGACTCTAATCTGGGAGAACCGGGTTTGATTCCCCACTCCTCCACTGGCAGTTGCTGGATGACCTTGGGCAAGCCATAGTTCTGTCAGAGCCGTTTCTGAAAGGGCAGTTCTCAAAAGAGCTCTCTCAGCCCCACCTACCTCACAGGGTGTCTGTTGTGGGGAGGGGAAGGGAAAGGAGTTGGTAAGCTACTCTGAGACTCCAAGTGAAGGGTGGGGTATAAATCCAATCTCCTCCCCTCCTCCCCCTCCCCCTCCTCCTCCTCCTCCTCCTCTTCTTCTTCTTCTTCTTCTTCTTCTTCTTCTTCAACTATCCCTCTGTCCCCCTGCACTTGGGCTTCTATTGTGTGTTTGGCTGCATCTCCGGCGGCAGCCATTTTGTGGTTGGGGCCACCACCCTGTGATAAAATTCTGAAGACAGAGTTTGGTTGACTAGAATTACATTGATTTATTCCAGTTTGGGATCCAACAACACAACTTTTTGGGGAAAGGGGTCTAAGGGAAGAATAAAGCGTGTGTTTAATATGTATCGACTGTAAGTAGGGTTGCCAGCCCCCAGGTGGTGGCTGGAGATCTCCCAGAATTACCATGAATCTCAAGGCTTATCAGATCAGTTCCCCTGGGGAAAATGGCTACTTTGGAAGGGGGACTCCCTGGCATTATGCCCCTCAGAGGTCCCTCTCCTCCCCAAATCCAACAGTCCCCAGGCTCCCCCTCCCCCCAAAAAAAAATCTCCAGGAATTTTCAAACACAGAGCTGGCAACCCCTAACTGTAAGCCAGCCGAAGATGGTAGCACCCTTTCTAAAGGGATGGCACTGTGATATCGCTAAAGAGCGAGAGAAGTTGGGATTGGTCTTCTTCCTGGGCAATGGGCCAAATCTCAGGTAAATATCTATTTGCGAGCCTCACAGCAAGAAACCTTGACCTGTTGAAGCACATATTGTACTCTTCATGGAAGGCGGCAGTTCTTTAGAACATGATCCCCCCCCAATAGCTCCGCCGTGAGACATTGAGGTGTTACGTTTGGGTTTCACAGAATGTGATGTTCCAGTCTCATTTACACTAACCTGCGAATCATCTCCGCTTGAAGAGGATTTTTAAGTAAGCTGGGACAAAAGAGTCTAAAAAAGCTCTGAGGGTGGAATTCCCCCCACCCTCCTTAGCAAATTGGTCACAGCTTTGCGTAACACACATGTGAACACTGCAAACTGAGCACCAAGCTTCTCCTTCTATCCTGGACTAATGACAGTACATAAGAATCATGTGGGGTGGTGTCTGGTGTACTTTGGGGAACTTAATTATCACACACACATGTTCCCTAGAGATCCATAGTTCTCTTTGAGGGCCAAACCAGGTGGAAGCTGTGGAAATCTGTTATTCAGTTTTCCCATCATGAACTTACTTTGGTTTTATTAGTTGCGGTAGATTTTCCGGGTTGTGTGGCCGTGGTCTTGGCATTGTAGGACCTGACGTTTCACCAGTAGCTGTGACTGGCATCCTCAGAGGTATAACACAGAAAGATGTAGTACTTTCTGTGTCAAGGTGAGTAGAAAAATGGTAGGCAGGTAATTTATATCTACCCTGGAAGGTGGGGTAGGGCTGAGTCATTATCTTGTAGTAGTTCTCCAGGCTATGAACATGCTAATGGAGGAGCTTTCCTGAGGAGGTTCTTTTATCTATGGATTGTTTCCTGAGGAGGTTTTCTGTTTCCTGAGGAGGTTCTTTTGAATGTGGAATGGCTATTGAAACTCTAATCTTATCTGTAGTGCTATTGTCAGCTGTAGAGCATTTTGTGTTTTTCAGGACAGGAAACCATGCCCTATTTATTTTTAAACTCTGTTCTTTTCTGTTGAAATTGTGTTATGTTTATGAATTTCAATGGCTTCCCTATGTAATCTGACATGGTAACTGGAAGTGTTGTCCAGTCTTTCAGTGTCTTGGAACAAAATGCTGTGTGGTCCCGATGTAGCGTAGCATTCAGACAAGAATAAAAGAACATGAAAAACACTGCAGACTTGGCCAACCTGAAAAATCAGCAGTGCCTGAACATAGTCTAACCCAAACAGGACATAGCATTTGATTCCAAAACACTGAAAGACTGGACAACACTTCCAATTACCATGTCAGATTACTAACTAATGAACTCTGGCCGTGAAAGCCTTCAACAACATATTACTTTGATTTATTTACTATATTTCTGCACCATCTTTCTGCTACTGCGTTCAAGGCAGTGTACAATTCAATTATGTAAGTGGTGTGGGGGTGTCAGCCTCCAGACAGAGCCTGGAGATCTCTAATTCCCAGAGATCAGTTCACCTGGTGAAAATGGCAGCTTGGAGGGTGGACTTTGTGGAATTACATCCCTGCTGAGTTCCCATCCCTCCCCAAACTTGGCCTTCCCCAGGCACCCTGACCCTAAATCCCAAGGAGTTTCCCAACCTGAGATTGGCAACCTTAAAATGTCATCTGGTCCTGATTCCTACATGGCAACCCATAGCAACCTTGAGTTTCTTCCCACATAGGCCGATAGAGAAGAAGAAGAAGAAGAGATTGGATTTATACCCTGCCCTTCACTCGGAGTCTCAGAGCAGCTTACAAACCCCTTTCCCTTCCCCTCCCCACAACAGACACCCTGTGAGGTAGGCAGGACTGAGAGAGCTCTGGCAGAAACTGCTCTTTCAAGGACAGCTCTGACAGAACAATGGCTTGCCCAAGGTCATGCAGCAGGTGCAAGTGGAGGAGTGGGGAATCAAACCTGTTTCTCCCAGATTAGAGTCCACACACTTAACCACTACACCAAACTGGCTACACCAAACTGACTAGAGACACCATTGCTGTTGGTGTTGGGAACATGAGGTATAGGGAAAGGAGGATTAATCCCCCCCCACCAAACAAAATCAACCCTCAACTTTACACAGAGAGTAATTAAAATGTGGAATATGCTGCCAGAGGATGTATGGAATAAACAGCTTTAAAAGGTCATGGAGGAGAAGGATGTTGATGGCTACTGGCCCTGGTGAATGAGAGGAACCCCCACATTCAGAGGCACTCATCCTCTGAATCCCAAAGCCAGAAGGCAACATCAGGGGAAGGCCTCAGCCTCTCTGCCCTGTTGTTGGCCCTCCAGAGGAACTGACTGGCTGCTGTGTGAGACAGGATGGTGGACTAGATGGACCACTGGTTTGATCCATCAGGGCTCTTTTTATGTTCTTAAATGCCACATTCAGAGGCACTCATCCTCTGAATCCCAGAGCCAGGAGGCAACATCAGGGGAAGGCCTCAGCCTCTCTGCCTTGTTGTTGACCCTCCAGAGGAACTGTCTGGCCACTGTGTGAGACTGGATGCTGGACTAGATGGACCACTGGTCTGATCCAGCAGGGCTCTTCTTATATTCTTAAATGCCACACTCAAAGGCACTTATCCTCTGAATCCCAGAGCCAGGAGGCAACATCAGGGGAAGGCTTCGGCCTCTATGCCCTGGTGTTGTCCCTCCAGAGGAACTGTTTGGCCACTGTGTGAGACTGGATGCTGGACTAGATGGACCATTGGTCTGGTCCAGCAGAGCTCTTCTTATGTTCATTATCCCACAATTTTATTAGCCATGGAATAGGAGGGGAAGGAAGATATCCTCTCCTTGACTTTGTATATTCCTTTACAGGGCTCATAACAGTCTGGGGTGGTGGTGGTGGTGACAGGCAAAATCTTGGTAGTTGGGAGGGTCCCTTCTAATGTCTCCAGCTACAATTTGGGCAATTCTTGGAGATTTGGATATGGGGTGTGGAAAGAGTACAGTTTGGGGATGGGTGGGGACTCAGTGGGAGGTGATGCTGCAGAGTCTGCCCTCCGAAGCTCCCATCCCCGCCCCTGAGAATTGATCTCTGTAGTCTGGAGATCAGTTGTAGTTCAGGGAGTAATCCAGGCACCATCTGGAAGTTGGCAATCTAAGGGTACGGTCACATGGACCTTTTGATCAGGGTTCGCTGCTGTTCCCTCGCGCATGTAAATTTCCCGTTCACATGTGCCAATCTGCCTCCCGCGCTGAAGCGGGCTCACTCCCGCAATGCTCCTGGGTTTTCCAGCCCCTTGGAAAATCAGGTATTTTCCTGGAACTTGCGCTCTGAATGTGCAATTTCGCCCAACTGGACAGCCATCTTTGCAATGATTGCGATTAGGGCCATCTGACTCCTCTTTGTGCGATTATTTGTTTTTAAAGTTTCCGGTTTGAGCACTTGCACAAACATGCGCTTAATAAATCCATTTAACATTTTAAAAATGGATTTATTAAGCGCATGTTTGCTCAAGCACTCAAATCGGAAGCTTTAAAATAACAACGCACAAAGACGGCCCTGGAGGCGGGAACGAGAGAGCGGGGCTCCAGCAGCCTGGACGGGGGCCGGCAAGGAGGATGGCGACGGCGGAGCCTTTTGTGGGGCAATGGCGGTGGCAGCAACATTTTTTACACGGTGGCAGCAGGAGCAACAGCCGCCAGAGCCTGTGGCAGCAGGATCTCCTGGAGGGACGGTGCAGTGGCAGGCGAGTGGTTGCTGGAAGAGAGGAGCTGGCTGCATCTAGTCAGCCCAACCCGAAGAAAAATATTCCCGATTTAAACAAAGCAGGAACAAAGCGTGATTACCTGCTGGTGTGACCACACCCTAAGTCCCTTCTCTTCTGGCTGGGGTAGATTATCATGAGGGATTCAGGGACGACAGTTGCCATTTTCACTGTACTGAAATAGAACGGTGCCGACCAAAAATGTTTGATAAGAAGTATGGATTTTGAGATAGGAAACATATACAAGGGGATACTCAGAAGTAAGGGGAAGGAGTAAATTTATTCTGCACAATGTATCGATGCGTAGTCTTGTGCTGTTTCTGATAAGTGGACACTTATGTTTTGAAACATGCATTGATTCAGCCAGTGTCCATTCATGAAAAAATATTTTTTCACATTGTAAAATAATGAACTGTTGTTTTTTAAAAAAATCCTTTCTCCCCCCGTCCCCTGCCCACATTGGGGCTCTTACATGGTAGCTACTAGCCTTTGAAAACACTTGGAATATCCACATGGAATATGACACATCTAGTTTTGCCTGAACTTCTGTTCACCTGTGACCACATTTTAGGGAATATAAAATCTGAAACAAATTCTTCAGGCAAACCCTCCTCGGAGATTTCAAGGGAAGTCAAGAGTTTTGACAAGGCAAGTGAGATTTCTCTGGTGATTCCTGCACAGCTTCATGGCTGGAGAGAAACGAAAGCTTCCAGATTGGCCACTTGGTCTCTTTAGCACTTTTCGGTCATTACCGTTTTGGTACTCCTTGCCTTGTGTACTCTTGACCTGGGTGGCCCAGGCTAGCCCGATCTCGTCTGCTTTTGGAAGCTAAGCAGGATCGACCCTGGTTAGTATTTGGATGGGAGACCGCCAAGGAAGTCCAGGGTTGCAGTGCAGAGGCAAGGAATGGCAAACCGCCTCTAAAGGACTCTTGCCTTGAAAACCCTACCAAGTCACCATAAGTGAGCTACAACTTGACAATACTTTCCACCAACAGCAACCTTGCATAACAGGAGTGTGCACTACCAGCAGTCCTGAAATGTGTAGTTGCCATTTCATATCAATTGCATAAGGAGTGTATTCTCCAGTCTCAAGATGCACAAATCTGTACCCTTAAGGAATCTGGGTTCCCAGTCACACAAACCAAAACTGAGCGATCTGCATATTGCCCTGTTCACAGAGAGTGATTAATGCATGTATTAGAATTGCCATCCCTCTGATGGGGATGGGGGTTCCCTCGATTTTGGGGGCCCCAATCTGCCCCAAAGAGCCCCACCATGCCCGATGTGCCCAGCATGGTGAGGACACCCGGAGGTGATATCATTGCGCTAGGCACATGGCCAGGGGACTCTCTAGCATTTGGCTAAAAACTCTATGGTGACCATAGTGGTGAGTGGGTGTCAACATGGCAAATGGGGTTCAATGTGGCCAAGTGCAAAGTGATGGACATTAGAGCCAAAAATCCTAAATATAAAAACATGTTGACGGGGTCTGAACTGGCAGAGACTGACCAAGAGAGAGATCTTGGAGTCATAGTAGATAACTCAATGAAAATGTCTAGACAGTGTGTAGCTGCAATAAAGAAGGCCAACGTCTATGCTGGGGATTATTAGGAAAGGAATTGAAAACAAATCAACCAGTATCATAATGCCCCTGTATAAATCATTGGTGCGACCTCATTTGGAATACTGTGTACAGTTCTGGTTGCCACATCTCAAAAAGGATATTATAGCATTGGAAAAAGTGCAGAGAAGGGCAACTAGAATGATAAAAGGATTGGAACACCTTCCCTCTGAAGAAAGGTTAAAACGCTTGGGGCTCTTTAGCTTGGAGAAACAACAGCTGAGGGGTGACATGATCGAGGTTTATAATGGTTGGGATTGGGATTGAGCAGGTTGAGAAAGAAGTACTTTTCTCCCTTTCTCACAATGCAAGAACTCGTGGGCACTCCATGAAATTGCTGAGCAGTCGGGTTAGAACAGATAAAAGGAAGTACTTCTTCACCCAAAGAGTGATTAACACATGGAATTCACTGTCGCAGGAGGTGGTGGCAGCTACAAGCATGGACAGTTTCAAGAGGGAATTAGATAAACATATGGAGCAGAAGTCCATCAGTGGCTATTAGCCACAGGGTATAGATGGGAACTCTCAGTCTGGGGCAGGTGATGCACTCTATTCTTGGTGCTGGAGGGGGCAGCAGTGGGAGGGGACTTCTTGTGTCCTGGCCCCACTGATGGACCTCCTGATGGCACCTGGTATCTTTTGGCCACTGTGTGACAGAGTGTTGGACTAGATGGGCCATTGGCCTGATTCAACATTGGCTTCTCTTATGTTCTTATGTTGTTATGTTCATAGAGTTTTTGGCCAAATGCTAGAATATCCCCTGCACAACGTGCCTAGCGCGATGATGTCACTTCCAAGTGATGTGCCAGAAAATCCAGGGGAGCAGGCTGGAGCCCCCTGCTGTCAAAAAGTAGGGACCTGGCTACCCTAGCATGTATTGAGCGTCTCACAAGTTAATCTCCAGAACTGTAACAACTGAAAAGGGCTGTCGCTCCTTTCAGCATATCCTCTTTTCATTAGGATGGCAAAAATGAGGCAGGTGCTGGCGTTGGCTACCTTTTAGGCTTCCGACTTGGAGGTGATTTATTCACTTCATTTCCAGTCTGCCTTTCTTGCTGAGAATTCAGACGGATCACAACATTTTCCAAAATGCAGTATAATATACGTGATCAACCATGGAATAAAACTTAACAAGAATTAGAAGAGGATGCAATAAAGCTAGGCAATGCCCTGGCTGGGATGGCCCAGGCCAGTGTTCCCTCTAAGCTGAGTTAGTGTGAGCTAGCTCGCAGTTTTTTAGCCTCCGGCTCACACATTTTTGTCTCAGCTCAGCTCCAGAGCGGACTGAATTAAAGTCAGATCACTCGCTCACGACTTTAACGCCAGTGGCTCACAAAGCAGAATTTTTGCTCACAGGACTCCTTGGCTTAGACTAGCCTGATCTCAGAAGCTGATTTGGACCTCATTAGTACTTTGATGGGAGATCTCCAAGGAAGTCCAGAGTTGCTGTGCCCAGGCAGGCAGTGGCAAGCCACCTCTGAACATCTCTGGCTTTGAAAAATACTATGGAGTCCCTATATGTTGGCTGCGACTTGATAGCACTTTCCACCACCAGGAAAATGGGGCAATACCAGCCACAAAGGGCCCTTTTAGATGCTGGATGAGCTGGATGAGCGGCGCCTTCGATTGTACCAACATCCTCAAGTGTTCTGAACTGCCAGCAAGTCATCGCTCTTCACAAGTTCCTACAACTGACTTGGGCAATTTCAGTCCCCTGTTCTTACCAGTCACCAGTGTTCCCTCTAAGCCGAGCGAGTGTGAGCTAGCTCACAGTTTTTTAGCCTCCGGCTCACACATTTTTTTGTCTCAGCTCAGGGAGGATGGCTCCAGAGCAAACTCATTTATGCAGGAGCCAAATCGCTCGCTCACAACTTTAAGGCCAGTAGTTGAATTTTTGCTCGCAAGACTCCACAGCTTAGAGGGAGCATTGCCAGTCACCCCAGTGGAGTGGCCTCAGTTTCACTGTCTCCCCGCACTTGCATTGATTCTCAGCTGACTGGCACAGGATTTCCGTCCTGCCTCCCATCTGGACCATGAGCATGTCCCGGGCAGGCGGGAAGCAGAAGCCACCCTGCCGCCCAGCCAAGGACAAGGAGGAGTGGGGAGCACACGTCTCTCGTTCCATTTGCAAAGTGCCCCTCAGCCAAAGGGCCTGTCAGCGCTTCAGCTGACTGGAGCGCAAGCCCGGCCAGCTTTGGATCAGGGACTGGACTCTCTTGGCGCTGGACTCTCTGTTCTCAGTGAAGCTGCCAAAGCCAAAGCCAGTCGCTCGCATCGCACGGGGCGATTTGCATGCCAGCATGGCCGCGCTTGGGCCCCGTCAGCACTGTTTCCTCGTTCCCCGGTCTGCCGTCCTCCTGGTCTCTTCCTGGGGCTGGCATCATCCTCGTCTGACTGCAGCTTCTCACGGAGGGCTATGAAGTTATGCAGAACTGCCGAACCAACTCCGAACATGCCATGTGGAAAATGCCCCCCCATCCGGAAGACTGGCCAAATTTTGTAACAGGAACAGCGTGGTGGAGGGGGCAGAGTGGCAGCTTAGTAGACCTAATGGCCTGATTGACAGAGCCATATTGGTTTAGTGGTTAAGAGTGCTGACTCTAATCTGGGAGAGCCGGGTTTGAGTCCCCACTTCTCCACATGCAGCTGCTGATGTGACCTTGGGTCAGTCATGGCTCTTTCAGAGCTGTTCTGTCAAGAGCAGTTTTTAAGAGAGCTCTCTCAGCCCCGCCTACCTCACAGGGTGTCTGTTGTGGGGAGAGGAAGGGAAGGAGATTGTAAGCCGCTTTGAGAATCCTTCAGGTAGTGAAGGGTGGGGTATAAAACTAATCGTCTTCTTCTGATGTCACTTCTTCAGGGTTGCCAGCCGCCAGGTGGGGCCTGGGGATCTCCCGCTCTTACAACTGGTCTGCAGCTGACAGAGATCGGCTCCCCAGGAGAAAACGGCTGCTTTGAAGGGTGGACTCTATGGCATTGTACTATGCTGAGGCCCCTCCTCTCCCCAAACCCTGCCCTCTCCTGGACCCATCCCCAAAGTCTACAGGTATTTTCCAACCCAGACCTGGCAACCCTACACTTCTGGGGAAAACCTAGAAGTGACATCAGTCCATCCTAGGAATTGCCAGAAACTCTATGGTCATGACACTGCTAACAGTGAGCCCCCTCATGCCCCTTCCCCATCTACTGCTGGCTGCCAGGCCATGCCTGGCAACCCTGCCTGAGCTTAGCTACAGCTTAGCACCCCTGAGGATATAATATGGGGTAAATCCATGTGTCAGTCTCTGTAGCCATTGTGGAAACTTCCATTTATGCAGAATCCTGCAGCCAGGATGTTGACGGGAGTAGGCCATAGGAGTCCTGTCACTGCAGTCTCGGCCCATCTACACTGGCTCCCAATCTGTTGCTGGGCCCGATTCAAGGTTCTGGTGTTGTCTTTTAAAGTCCTATGTGGCTTGGCACCAGCTTACTTGAAGGACCACCCACTTGACCGCTGTCACCTTCAGAGGCCCTGCTTCGGGTGTCTCCACCTCCTGAAACAAGGTGGACGCCAAACCAGGGGAAGACCTTCTCGGTGGTGGCACTAAAACTTTTCTCACAAGCGGTCAAGTCTACCAACCATCGGTGTTGTCTTGTGAATGCGATTTCCGGAAATTAGTTATGCCTTCTGGAATAGACTAGAACAAGAGGTGGGCCCACCAGACTCCTGTATCCCTCCCCATTAGTGAGCCAGCGAGGCGCCAGGCTCCACAACAAACACTGAGCCCAGCAGTCAGCGTCTGCTACCGCTCCCAGGCTGGCAGTGACTGCTGGTATCTGCCACGGCAGCGCTTGGATTCGGAGCGACAGCTGGTGTCCGCATCTCTCCATGCCGGGCAGTAGCAACCAGACCCTCAGTGGCTGCCAGTGTGCTCTGCTGCTGCTGGACCAAGAGCCGTGGCTGGCATCTTCCTCCACTGCAGCAGCTGGCTACACATCTGTTTCCTGAAGTGTGTTGTCTGCCCATGCGCAGACAACACAGTTGTGTTTTTTCGGGGCGGGAGCGTTAAATCTGCCTATGTATTTTTTTTCTTAATTTAAGGTTTTTCTTAAACACTTCCCCAAGGGTGCATAAAAATCTATTTAGCCTCCACGTGGCCCCGATATGTGGATTTAGCGATCCACAGATGGGGGCCACAGGTGGCTATTAAAATATAAAACAGAACAGAATAGGATATTCTGTATTGCCCTAGCAACTGGGCTAACAATAGTATTTCAGAGAGAATCCAAGCACAGCTTGGCGGTTGGGTAGCTACGTGTAAGGAGGGAGATCCCCAGATCCAAAAAAGGCAGCATCGGTACGGGAGACTATTGGGAGCTATCTGCGTTGCCAAGGAAACACTGTCAGAAGACGCCTGCGATCTTAGCGAGTACGTGGGCGTCAGTTCGGTCCGTGCAGGGTCTGTGTGCTCCTCGAAGTTTTTATAATTAGAGTCACATCCCCGGTTGCTGGCTCTTGCTGTGAAAAGGTGGCGGGGGGGGGGAGAACCGTACTTGTTGCAAATCTACTGCAGTCATTAAGAAAAAAACCCCGGTGAGAACCCCACACTGCAGTCTGAGGCAACCTGTCGAGAACGGGGCCACCCAGAGACCAGGGGAACGGCTGCCTGGGGCCAGGCAGTGGCGCGTGGCCGCCACTCCCCCTCGGAGAGACGTGCTGTACCATCTGCACGAGAACTTCTGCCTACCTGGTCAGCATCGCAGATGTGCTTTTTATCCTTCCAAATCCGTCATCAGCTGCCAAGAGGCTTCTTTATAAATAGCTCGGTTCATTGAGGATGCTTGTGAGCGCTCGCACCGCACGGGGCTGTTCTTGGCATTCCACTTCAATGGAGGGGAAAAAATAGACCTTTTCAGAGGCCCCTGCACTCATTCAATGGGAGCGCACAAGATCTGCATGGCTTTTACCCCCCTACACACACTGTCTCAACGCAATACCCGTGCCTGTAATGAGCAGTCCTGGTGCCCCTAAGACTGAGCAACCATATCACAGTTTGTTTGTTTATTCATTCAATTTGTACCCTGCCCTCCCCATCAAGGCAGGTTCAAGGCAGGTCCAGTTGAGTTCCACCCGCAGCTCCCATATCTCCATCTGACCTTATCCTACCAAGTTTCTGTGGTCAGAACAGCTAGTAAGCCACGATTCGGTGTATGCACAGAAAGCACTCAGAATGCCGAAAAAGGTAAAGGTAAAGTTTTCCCTCGCTCGAAAGCAAGTCCAATCCAACTCTAGGGGGGCGGTGCTCATCTCCGTTTCCACGTCAAAGAGCCAGCACTGTCCGAAGACTTCTCCGTGGTCACGTGGCCGGCATGACTAAATGCCGAGGTGCAAGGAATGCTATTACCTTCGCACCGAAGCGGTACCTATTTATCTACTGGCAGTTTCTTGCTTTCGGGCTGCTAGGTTGGCAGGAGCTGGGGCCAGAGACGGGAGCTCATTCAGTCACGCGGCACTGGGGTCTCAGGTACCAATTTCTTCTTCTAGATAGTTTATGAGAAGTGTGATTCGAGTCTTTATGGTGGTACAGGTACACTTTCAAGGGTGTCCCTGTATCTAGTCATGCAGTCACTTTCCCCCAACACTAGTTCCGCTGGATTGCCATGCAGTTGATGGCTGATGGTGGAACACATGGACAGATTTGTGGGAAAGCATTACGCTCAACGGGTGGCTTGTGATGGCTCATTTGTACATGCTACGGTCATCAAGTCCTGGGCATGCATATGTGAAATGGCCCAGCTTTTCACATTCAAATGAGCAGCGTAAGAGAAATCAAAGAAAATGCTTCCTCGTTTAAGGACTCACTGCAGAAACTCCTAGTTTGGCATCTCTGATTGCTGATTTAAAAAATAATAATAATAAGGCCTATTATGCACAGGTCTTTTGCCTCGCTTTCCCTGTCCGTGCCCATTGGGCTTCCTTTTTCATTCTGCATTATTTTTCCTTGCTTCACTGCTCAGTTCGCTTTCTGTTCGCTGTTTCCCCGGGTTTCCTGAGAGTGCTTTTCTGCCAGTTTTTCCCTTGCTTTGCTTCCAAGCCGAAGGTAATTCAAAAGTATACAGATTTCCTCAGGTTCCCCCCACCTCTTGTAGGCCATTCCCACACCTACATCCAAGTTGTCCTGCCCACTCCGTACCTTCATCGGTGTGTCCCTTGTTGTTTTACATTTTAATTTTTTTTACAGTGGCATGAGTGTAGCGATAAAATGTTATCGCTGTGATATTAATTTCCAGGCAAGAACCTATGGGAGAAGATGGTCCTTTAGGTACCTTTGGGACAAAGCCAACACCTTGAATTGGGCTTGGGAGCAGATCAGTAACTAGTGTTATTGCTGTAGTTAGATCTCATTCTCTCTTGGATTAAATTAATTGATCTGAACGGATGTCCTGATGATCAGAAAGTGGAATGCTGTCCAGGAGGCTTATAATCCCTGGAGAGATGGTGGATTGGACAGAAGAAGCCAGCGGGAGATACTCACAGATTACCCCGGACTTCTAAAACACCAGAGGAGATAGGGGAGCAGATGGCAACTCCTCTCCCTGAACTTTCTCCTGCTTCAGAGCAGATTCAAGTTATGCCATTGGGTATTTGCGGTTTCATTTATTAATGCCTACTGCCAGCCGTCTCTCGTTAAGAGTTCCCATCACAGTTATTTTTGCTGGTGTTTCAATGACAGACGTTTTACTTACAAACTGCTCGCTCTCCTCCTCTCTGGTAACGCATTAAAGATTAATCCATCAGGTTCCTCGTCTAGGTATTTGGGTTGTTTTTATTCCTGCATTAGAAACATCAAGCAAGAACTTAGAGCTGGTTGCTATTGTCGTTCCTGTGTGGCTGAGAGAGATTAGTTTGCTGCCGATTCTCTTTCTCTGAGGGAAGGATGCTGTGCTGGGTGGATTGTTGAGCAGAGTTTTCTCCTGTGAAGACCAGAGACATCTGCCTTGGGATCTCTCATAGGTTTTCTCCCAGATCTTGGCTCAGCCAGTGTTTGTGGTTAAGAAGAGCCAGGTGGTTAAGGAGAACCAAAATACGGCCATGATATAATTATTCAGCATAACATTGCGTAGTCAATTATATTACCAAGCGCGCTCATATCAACATATACATGCAAAGATTCGTTATTTATTATTTTCAATTTATATCCCGCCTTTCCAGGAACCGGCTCAAGGTGAAAAACATTAAAACAATAAAACAATCAATGCAATAAAATACAGTAAAATATGCATAAGTAAAGGTAAAGATTCCCTTACTCGAAAGCCAGTCGAATCCAACTCTAGGGTTGCAGTGCTCATCTCCGTTTCAAAGCCGAAGAGCCAGCGCTGTCCGAAGACATTTCTGTGGTCATGTGGCCAGGATGACTAAACACCAAGGTGCACGGAAGTGGTACCTATTTATGTACTTGCAAGAGAGAGAGAGAAATAATCCAAACTCTGCATGTGATTTCTGCTTCCAAAGAGGCTTACACTCTTCTCTTCTTCTCCATTTTGTCCTTATAAAAACCAGTGAGGGAGGTGTGGCTGAGAGTGTGTGACTGGCCCAAGGTCACCCCATGAGCTTCCATGGATGAGTGGGGATTCGAACCTGGGTCTCCCAGATCCTAGTCCAGCACTCTTAACCACTGCTCAACACACTGCCCCTCTGCTTGTGGCTCAATGACATTGAGGGGCATTGTGGCACTACCCTCGTTCTTCCTGTTCCATTATTCACAATATTCCTGATGCCCAATTCCTGCTGAGCCAATGTTTGTTTATCCCTGCCCACACCTATCTTATTTCCCTTTCCTCTTGTATGTCACTGAAAAGCCCTAGATCCTCCTTTCCATGTGTACCAGACCAGGGCAACCAAGAGAATGTTGGGGGGGGGGCAGGGGACAGACTTTGGGAAGAGCAGGTTACCCCGAAGGCCTATGATTTGTTTTCTTATTATGCTTGGGGGAAGGCTTTGGGGGTTTCTCAGCCACACTGCAAGAGGCTTTCCCTTCTTTTGCCATCTCTGAATGCTGAGTGACAGAAGTAGGGTTGCCAGCCCCAAGGTCTGGGGACCCCACCTCCCCCCGTTTCAGGGACTTCCCTTCACCACAGACCAGCTGGCAAGTGGGAGAACCCCCCCAAAACAGGGACATCACTGTGCAATGTCTCCAACATTATGACATCACCCGGAAGTGATGTCATCATATTGGGGATATCATGTGGGGACACTCTAGTATTTGGACAAATTCTATGGTTTTGAGGGTGGGAAAAAACCATAGAGTTTCACCCAAATATCAGAGAGTCTCTGTGTGATGTCCCCGATGTAATGACATCACTTCTGGGTGACATTACCACGTCAGGGACTTCGTTCAATGTCTCCACTCACCCATGGAGTGCCCCTGCCCCAATTCCCCCACCAGAGGAATGAAGAGACCTGGCAACCCAATGCAGAAGGGACTGCAAAGCTATAGGAAACCTAGACAGCATAATAAAAAGTAGAGACATCACCCCACCAACAAAAGTCCGTATGGTCAAAGCAATGGTATTCTCAGTAGTAATGTATAGCTGTAAGAGTTGGACCATAAGGAAGGCCGAGCGCCAAAGAATAGATGCTTCTGAATTATGGAGACTCTTGAGAGTTCCCTTGGATTGCAAGGAGATCAAATCAGTCAATCCTAAAAGAAACTAACCCTGACTGTTCCCTGGAAGGCCAGATCCTGGAGCTGAAGCTCAAATACTTTGGCCACCGAATGAGAAGGGAGCACTCACTGGAGAAGACCCTGATGCTGGGAAAGACTGAAGGTCAAAGAAGAAGGGGACAGCAAAGGATGAGATGGTTAGACAGTGTTATCGATGCAATGAACATGAAATTAAGCAAACTCCAAAGCATGATGGAAGACGAGAGGGCCTGGTGTGATGTGGTCCATGGGGTCATGAGTTACTGGTCAGAGATTCATAATGAAATACAGAAAATTTTGAAATGTACTTTTAAGAAAGATCCACAAATCGTGTTGTTAGGTCTTAAAATGGAAGAATTCAATGTAACCAAAAGAACATTGCTATGGTACTTGGATACAACAGCTAGAATGACTTATGCACAATTCTGGAAACAAGAAAAGATACCTGAAACATGGGAATGGATTAAGAAGATGCTTTTTATAGTAGAAATGGACAAAATGACAAGAAAGCTTAATAACGAAGAAGACGAAGCGTTTTATGAACAATGGAAAGATTTCAAAGACTATCTTGAGAAAAACTGGGACGTTAAAAACAAATTGATCTGCTTCGATAGTTATTAAGGAGAAAACAAGAAAAAGAATGATAAGATTGTTAAAATGTTACCTAATTTGACAATGAAAGTGAGACATTTTATTAATGGTAATTAGATAATAGAGTTTATAAGGGGGTAAGAGCATTGCGGGAAGCCTTGTACTGGGGAGGGTGGGGAGGAAAGAAAAAGGTATGCGATATCTATAAGATGTAATTTTAAATATGTGAAACATACTCTATAATAAATGGTTTAAAAAAAACAACAAAGAGTCAGACTCGACTGTGCGACTGAACGAGAACAACAACAAAAACCCCGGCAAACCACCTAGCGTTCAGCAGGAGCCTGGAAACATTGGTGCTCTGAGGCTGCTGATCCCCAGGTGTGCGCTGGCGATCTCTCGGAATTACTACTGATTTCCAGACGACAGAGCTCAGTTCCCAAGGAGGAAATCACTGCTTTGGAGGGCGGGCTCCATGGTATTGTGCTCTGCTGATGTCTTTCCCCTTCCAGCCACACACACACACACACCGAAATTTCCCAACCTGGAGTTGGCAGCAGCCCTAAGTGGCTCTGCTCTGCACCCCAAGTGTAGGTGAGGTGTTCCTTAAGAACTCAGTTCCTGTCCAGTTTCTAAAATGGAAAGGCCAGTTCTGAAAAGCACACAGTCCCCTGGGGAGCTTTTCGAAAGAGAACATCACCCTCCTCCGGGAAGTCTTTCTCTAAGTGGCTGTAAAAGGTACAGCTCTGGTTTGGGGGCATCAGCACGATTTTTAAAAAATATCAGAATGATGAGCCTCAGGGTGCACACGCTAAGCACTTCGCTCATTACTAGTTCCCAGTCCTAAGAGGGATTTATAGCCATTCTGAAAATGGATATGAATATTTACAGGGGGAAAACAGATCCACCTCCTTCCAATGCAATTGAATAATTCATTTCCTCTCTGGGAAGCCCTATCCCATGCCCTTCCATACATCAACCCCTAAAGACTGCATCAAGGTTTTTGTTTTTTAATATGCAACTCAGCGATTGCCTTACTTGTGCTGACCAAGAAGGATTTCTGTGAGAAAAATCAAATGACAAACGAGCTTTCAGGGGTCCCCGATGCAGAGTGCCATTGTTGGGCATGAAGAAGAAGAGGTTGGATTTATACCCTGCCCTTCACTACCCAAAGCAGTCTCAGAGCAGCTTACAAACTCCTTTCCCTTCCCCTCCCCACAACAGACACCCTGTGAGGTAGGCAGGGCTGAAAGAGCTCTTGACAGAAACTGCTCTTTTTCAAGGACAGCTGTGCTAGAACTATGGCTTGCCCAAGGTCATCCAGCAGCTGCATGTGGAGGAGTGGGGAATCAAACCCGGTTCTCCCAGATTAGAGTCCGCGCACTTAACCACTACACCAAACTGTTTCCTGGGGCCTTCTTGGCCTCTGAGGCAAACCTGCTAGTCTGTGGCCCATTTGCCCTATCAGCTAGGGTTGCCAATCTCCAGGTGGGGACTGGTGATCTCCCAGAATTACAACTGATCTCCAGATTACATAAATTACTGATTTATACTGATGGTATGTAGGGCTATTTTTCAGCTATGCTCCTGCAGAGTGCAGGGGGTTGGACTAGATGACCTGCAAGGTCCCTTCCAGCTCTAACATTCTATGATTCTATGATTATTTATTTAAGACATGTATTCCACTTCTCCTGGAAAAAAATGGCTGCTTTTCAAAGGCATTATACCCTACTGAGGTCTCTCCCCTCCCTAACCCCCACGGTCCCGGGCTGTAGCTTCAAATCTCCAGGTATTTCCAAACCCAGAGTTGGCGACACTAGTATCAGCCCAATTCATATGGGGGGTTCCTATGTAGCCAGCTCACAAAGGCTAATGGATATGACCCCATTAGGTTTCATATCACAAACACCCTCTGCCGGGAACGTGATCCCTCCCAGGAGAAAGCCGTCTGATCCCTCTGACCTCCGAGAGCTGTTAGACTACCTCCCCGAGCGTGCTTGAGAACTATTATTGGCCTTCTCAATCTACCTTGCAACATTCACACTCACCCAACTCAGTTAGGACAGGATCGTTCGGACATGTAACTCTAAGGACCACATTTGTTCTCTCTGGGCAATTTGTCGTGAAACTGCATCAAAACTCCTGTGTGTCAGCCTTAGATGGATGTCGTGCCTCTTTATTTGAGGGAATGGAGCTCCTTTCTGAACTGCAAGGGCAGAATGCCCTGCATGTCTCCAGACTGGGACGTCCGGACTTGAAGCCAGATCATACATGTGTGTGTGTGTGTGTTGAGGGCTGTCTAGTCACTTCCAACTTATATGGACCCTACCACTGAATGCCTTCCAAAATGTCCTCTTGTTAACAGCCTTGCTCTGATCTGGGTTGCCAGTCCCCAGTTGGGGGAGGGGAATCCCCTGGTTTTGTGGGCTCCTGTCCACTGCTGGCCAGCTGGCCAGTGGAAGGAAATCCGCCCCCCACAGCAACCCGGAAGTGACATAGGCACATTGGTGATATCGGGAGGGGGGAACGCTCTGGATTTTGGGCAAAACTCTATGGTGTGAGGGCAATTTTACCATAGAGGTTTGCCCAAAAACCAGAGCATCGCCCTTGATGTCCCTGGGGATCTCTCAGAATTACAGGTCATCTCCAGACCACAGAGATCAGTTCCCCTGGAGAAAATGGATGCTTTGGAAGGTGGACTCTGTGGCCTCAGACCCCACTCAGACCCCAGTCCTCTCTAGGTTCCACCCCCAAATCCTCAGGAGTGTCCCAACCTGGAGCCAGCAGTCCCACCCCCAACCACTGCTGGTGGCCATGGCGGGGGGAGAGAGACCTGGCAACCCTACAGATCTCCTGCATTACACAGGGAAGGATGAAATGGGTTTTGCGGTTTGTTTGAGGGACAGTTTTCAGGCATCAGGGTAGGCATCTTTCAAGGACGATTTTAATCTGGTTTGTCTCTCCGGTTCACAAGTTTGGCTTGGACTGGTAGTCAGCTTCTATGGGTGGTGGCGAGAGGTCCAGGTACAAATCACTTGATTTCCTTCTGCTTCCTGAAAGAAACCAAGGGAAATAGACGCCCATCATGCTTAGGAATTTCACCACAGGCCTACAACTTAGGTTTCTCCAAAGCTTTTTAGAGCCGGTTTGGTGTAGTGGTTAGGAGCGCGAACTCTAATCTAGGAGAACCAGGTTTGATTCCCCACTCCTCCAAATGCAGCTGCTGGGGTGACCTTGGGTCAGTCACAAGTTCTTTCGGAGCTGTCCTCGAGAGAGCTCTCTCAGCCCCACCTACCTCACAGGGTGTCTGTTGTGGGGAGGGGAAAAGAGAGGAGATTGTAAGCTGCTCTGAGACTCCTTCTGATAGTGAAGGGTAGGGTATAAATCCAATTTCTTCGTCTTCTTCTTCTTCTGATCTAGGATCTTTAATTAGTGATCTTGGGGATTGAATCTGGGTTTCTATGCATCCACATCTGTGTATCCACAACGTATGTTGCGTCCCAGACTGTACAGTCATAAGCAGAGTTCCACCCTCCTACCTCCATTGTTGTCAAAGTAATACTAAACTACTAATGTTGGCAACCTCCAAGTTGGGCCTGGAGATCTCCCAGAATTCAACTGATCTCCAGACAGAGCTCAATTCCCCTGGAGAAAATGGCCGCTTTGGAGGGCGGACTGTATGGCATCGTACCCCACCGAAGTCCTGCCCCTCCCCAAATCCTGCTCTCCCCAGTCTCTACCCTCAAACCTCCAGCAATTTCCCAAACCAGAGTCTTCCCCCCATCAAGTCATAGTGACCCCATTGGGTTTTCAAGGCAAGAGATGCTTCAGGGGTGGCTTGCTAGTGCCTGCCTCTGCATCCCGGTCCTGGTACTCCTTGGAGGCCCCCTTCCAAATCCTAGCCAGGGCCGACTCTGCTTAGCTTCTGAGATCTGACGAGATCGGGCTAGGGTTGGTATCCCATTACCACAATGAAGTACTAATTCTGTAGCAGCAGCGAAAATCACAGCAGCCATGGATTGAGAATGTGTCCTGTGGTCCTCCTGACCTGGATAGGCCAGGCAAATCCGATCTTGTCAGATGTCAGAAGCTAAGCAGGGCTGACCCTGGCTAGGATTTGGGTGGGAGACCACCAAGGGTCAGGAGGCAGAGGCAGGCTATCAAGCCCAGGGCCGGCTCCAGGTGTCTGGGCGCCCTAGGCAGGAAGCCTGGGGTGCCCCCCACTGGGGATGCCAACCTCCTGGTGGGGCCTGGAGACTGGGGGGTGGCCACGGAGCGCTGGCTTTCCTGGAGGCTCTGCAGCTACGGGGCCCCCAGGAAAGCCAGGGAAGGGGGTGGGGGTCTAGCCACTGCCCCCTCCTCCCTCCCTCCCTCCCTCCCAGTGCCGGCTTTCCTGGGGGCTCCATGGCTGCGGGACCCCCAGGAAAGCCGGGAAGGGGGCGGGGGTCTAGCCACCGCCCCCTCCCTCCCAGCGCCGGCTGTCCTGGGGGCTCCGCGGCTGTGGGACCCCCAGGAAAGCCGGGAAGGGGGCGGGGGATCTAGCCGCCGCCCCTCCTTCCCAGCGCCAGCTGTCCTGGGGGCTCCGCGGCTGTGGGACCCCCAGGAAAGCCGGGAAAGGGGCGGGGGGGTCTAGCTGCCGCCCCTCCCTCCCAGAGCCGGCTGCCCTGGGAGCTTTGGGGCTGCAGAGCCCCCAGGAAAGCAGGAAAGGGGGCGGAGGTTTAAACCGCTACCCCCTCCCTCTCAGCGCCAGCTTTCCTGGGAGCTCCGTGGCTGCGGAACCCCCAGGAAAGCCAGGAAGGGGGTGGGGGGTCTAGCCACCGCCCCTCCCTCCCAGCACCGGCTGTCCTGGGGGCTCCGCGGCTGCAGGAAAGCTGGGAAGGGGTGGGGGTCTGGCGGCGGCGGGCGCCTGGTTAGGGCAGTGGGGGGCGCTTTGGGGGGGGGCGTGGGGCACCATTTGGCGCCCCTGAGGCCGGGGCGCCCTAGGTGAGCGCCTAGTTCGCCCAATGGGCGATCCGGCCCTGATCAAGCCACTTCTCTGAACGTCCTCCACGCCCCAGGAGGAGTCACCAGCAGAGCTCCCTCTAAGCTGAGTTTTTAGCCTCTGGCTCCAGAGCAAGCTAATTTATGCAGTAGCCAAATCGCTCACTCACAACTTTAATGCCAGTAGTTCACAAAGTAGGATTTTTGCTCACAAGACTCCACAGCTTAGAGGGACCGCTGGTCACCAGAGGTTGCCATGACTTCCAGGAATGGGCACACACACACACACAAATGCAAAATACCCCCCCAAAGGAACATACGCTGTGGTTCTGCCAATAAAACCACAACCACAGGACTCAGGAATACCAGGAAATCCCCCACAGCAAGCCCTTCGAACATGTCTTCAAGCCTGGCCACAGATGTGGAGAATGTGCTGCTTAGCATATGAGCGAGTTCCCCCATCGGCAGGATTTACCCGTAATTGCACGCTGGAAATAAAGCAAGGCAGCACCTGCCTGACTGATTCAAAGCCTGGCATGATTCCTCGCCATTGCTACTAATAGCTCGCATGAAAATAACCTCCCCGTTGAATTGTGCATGATATTCCAGGAAGAGAGATGCCAGGCTCAGATGCGGGGGCCTTCTCCTCCCGATGAGCAGCAATGAGACACTGGCTCATGGGAAATGCAGCGCTATTACGCTTTATGATACATGTGCGCTCCGGGGGGGGGCGCCACCCCCCACAATCCCAAAATGATGGTGTTTGTTTCCTCTAACCCCAGAGGCAAGTCTTCCTTCTCTGGGCAGATGAATAAAGCCATTTCAAGAACCCTCCCCTTAATCCAACCTGCAAGCCAGCTCAACAGCATTTGTGGCAATGTGCTGCCATTCAAAGAATACTGTTTTTCACAGGTAATGCTTTTTTATGGTCAGTCGAAACATCTTCTCTGTAACTTTTGAATCAGATTCCTCCAAACCTTTCAGCATCAGAGTCGGAAATCTTCCAAAGAACTTAGTTCTTGGGTTTATCTGAAATAAAGAGCCCCTAAGCCCCAAGTCTCTTTGGATTCCTTTCCAAAATCAGAGCCACTGAAGGGACATCGGCACATACCTGCATGGATTATGCTGTACGTGAAGGTTGCCAGCTCTGGGTTGGGAAATACCTGGAGGTTTGGTGGGTGGAGCCTGGGGAGGGCGGGGTTTGGGGAGGGGAGGGGCTTCAGTAGAGTATAATGCCATTAAGTCCACTTTCCAAAGAATCCATTTCCTTCAGGGGAACCGGTCTCCATCATCTGGAGGTGAATTGTAATAGTGGGAGATCTCCAGGTTCCGCCCGGTGGCTGGCAAACCTATGTATGTGGAATCCGGTATCAATCACAGAATTTGTCTTCCTGAGAATCCCAACTTTTACTAGAATCATAGAGTTGGAAGGGATCTCCAGGGTCATCTAGTCCAACCCCCTGCCCAAGGGAGGAAATTCACAAATACCTCCCCCTCTACACCTGCAGTGACCGCTGTTCCATGCCCAGAATTATTGCAAGAAGAAAACATGTTCCTAGCTCTCCCGTTGTCATGCCAATTCTGAAAATCCAAGAACAGTTATTATACCATGAATGCAGGAATACTTGGGCCTCAAATAAGCAAAGATGGCTTAGCAGCAAGCTTAAGCAGTGACTTAAGAGCACCTGGGGTGTTCTAAAATGATTCCATAGAAACCCAGGAGGGATAAAACTGGTAAAGCAAAAAAAAAGTGCCCTTATGGCTTCTGGAAAACATTACATCATTAATACTCAAGGAAGGAGGAGGAGGAGGAGGATTTATACCCCGCCCTTCACTTGGAGTCTCAGAGCGGCTTACAATCTCCTTCCCTTCCTCTCCCCACAACAGACCCCCTGTGAAGTAGGTGGGGATGAGAGAGCTCTGAGAGAACTGTGACTGGCCCAAGGTCACCCAACTGGCTGCATGTGGAGAGGTGGGGGAATCAAATCTGGTTCTCCAGATTAGAGTTTGCCACTCTTAACTGCTACACCAAACTGGCTCTCAAAACATCTCAGAAGCTCAGAAGCTCCAGAGCATAAGATTTTCTGCAGATGCACTTCCCCTAAATGCCTAAGATTGCCAACGCTGGGTTGAGAAATTCCTGGAGACTTGGGTTGGAACCTGGGGGTGGCAGGGTTTAAGAACATAAGAACATAAGAGAAGCCAATGTTGAATCAGGCCAATGGCCCATCTAGTCCAACACTCTGTCACACAGCGGCCAAAATATACCAGGTGCCATCCGGAGGTCCAGCAGTGGGGCCAGGGCACCAGAAGCCCTCCCACTGCTGCCCCCTCCAGCACCAAGAATAGAGTGCATCACCTGCCCCAGACTGAGAGTTCCCATCTATACCCTGTGGCTAATAGCCACTGGTGGACTTCTGCTCCATATGTTTATCTAATTTCCTCTTGAAACTGTTCATGCTTGCAGCTGCCACCACCTCCTGTGGCAGTGAATTCCATATGTTAATCACTCTTTGGGTGAAGAAGTATTTCCTTTTATCTGTTCTAACCCGACTGCTCAGCAATTTCATAGAGTGCCCACGAGTTCTTGTATTGTGAGAAAGGGAGAAAAGTACTTCTTTCTCAACCTGCTCAATCCCATTCATAATCTTATAAACCTCGATCATGTCACCCCTCAGCCGTCGTTTCTCCAAGCTAAAGAGCCCCAAGCGTTTTAACCTTTCTTCATAGGGAAGGTGTTCCAACCCTTTTATCATTCTAGTTGCCCTTCTCTGCACTTTTTCCAATGCTATAATATCCTTTTTGAGATGTGGTGACCAGAACTGTACACAGTATTCCAAATGAGGTCGCACCAATGATTTATACAGGGGCATGATGATACTGGCTGATTTGTTATCAATGTGAAGGTCAGAGACTCCAGCGGGGTATAATGCAGGCTGGTGGGGCTTCAGGAAATCTGAGGGTGGGGGAGAGGGAGAGGGGTGGGGGAGAGGAGAAGACTTTCCCCTGCATCTCTCAAACTGTCAGAGAAGAAGAAGAAGAAGAAGAAGAAGAAGAAGAAGAAGAAGAAGAAGAAGAAGAAGAAGAAGAAGAAGAAGAAGAAGAAGAAGAAGAAGAAGAAGAAGAAGAAGAAGAAGAAGAAGAAGAAAAGCCAATGTTGGATCAGGCCAACAGCCCATCTAGTCCAACACTCTGTCACACAGAGGCCAAAATATACCAGGTACCATCAGGAGGTCCACCAGTGGGACCAGGACACTAGAAGCCCTCCCACTGCTGCCCCCTCCAGCACCAAGAATAGAGTGCAGAAGAAGAAGAAGAGGAAGAAGAAGAAGAGGAAGAAGAAGAGGAGGAGGAGATTGGATTTCTACCCTGCCCTTCACTCAGAGTCTCAGAGTGGCTTACAAACTCCTTTCCTTTCCCCTCCCCACAACAGACACCCTGTGAGGTAGGCGGGGCTGAGAGAGCTCTTGACAGAACTGTCCTTGAGAGAACAGCTCTGACAGAACTATGGCTTGCCCAAGGTCATCCAGCAGCTGCAAGTGGAGGAGTGGGGACTCAAACCTGTTTCTCCCAGATTAGAGTCCTCACACTTAACCACTACACCAAACTGGCTCATTGGTTTCCTTCCTTCTTCTGCAGCTGAAGTCAGCTGAAGTGTGCCCTGCCCTGTGGGCGGCCATTTGCGGTGCTGAGGATGGGCGAGGCAGTGGTGGGGGCTGTGAGGCACTGGAGTGTCTGGCAGTGAAGGTGTGGTGGGGTGTGGATACAAGGTGAGGGGGTGTGGCCCCAAAATACCCCTCCTAGCTACGCACTTGCCCCACCTAGAGGTTTACAGGCACCCCTACCTGCCACTGTCCTCTGTCCTCCGCATTGATGTGCACCACTACAACCCCCTCTTTCTTGCTGCATCCAGCCTTGAAATCCTAGAACTCCATTCCATAAGCACAAGGAACGGCGGTTGAGGTCTGTTACATTTGCCAGGTGCAGATCTTTTCCTCCTTGCGAGAGAATTCGTGTGGTACTTAATCGGGCAAGTGACAAATGAACCTGGAGGGTCTATCTGGTGGGGGGCCGACACCTGGAGCAGCATGGAACCTCGCCGAGAAGTTCTGTTCCCCGCAGGGCAGCCACCAGACGAGCAGCAGAGCTCAGCTGGAGCACGCCCACAGCTCTCATTATCGCCGCCGGCCCGGCCGGGCAGGGGGAGCGGTGTTGGTTGTAAAAAACAATTTTCCAAAGGGAGCTAAATGCACAACTCCCGTGGGCGCACAGTCGCCGTGGCAATGGGGCCCTGAAATGGCTCTGTAGGGGCGGCCATTGTACCGTTCAGAGCACCGAGATGAGCAAACCCACTCACGAATTACGATTTCCATAATTATTTTATTCTTCTTTTGCACGGCAAATACGGTGCTTTCATACACTTCTGGGTCGCATTAAAAGCAACTTGACTGCAAAGCACCAATTACTTTCCAGATCAGCTGAACAGTTCAAAAGTGTTGTTTGTTGCCTGGGAGAAAAGGAAGACCAAGATGCAACTCAGTTTGGGTCTGGGTTAGGGGGTGTTTTCTCTTGTTTGTTTGTTTGTTTGTTTTAGTGGTCAACTTTCAGCAGTTGCGATTGTACGTTTTTGGTCACCCTGGGCAAAGGTGAGATGGACTTCCCCCTGTCTCCTTTTTGTGTCCATTTCTTTTTGATTACTATTACCAAAAAAATAAATCAATCACATCATCTAATGCCCAACATAGGGATCTACTGGATGGAGAAAAGTTACCCTTGGTCAATGTCCTGTTTCCCCCATCAATTTACCAAATCCTTATATGAATTTAAAGCTTGGTGGCTCAAGTGGTTAAGGTGCTGAACTACAGGCTGTGGAAGGTCAGTAGTTCAGCAGTTCGAGACCCGAGAGTGCTGCATGACGGAATGAGCTCCCGTCTCTAGTTCCAGCTCCTGCCAACTTAGCAGTTCGAAAGCAAGAAATTGCAAGTAGATAAGTAGGTACCACTTCGGTGGGAAGGTAACAGCGTTCCGTGCACCTTGGTGTTTAGTCATGCCGGCCACATGACCACGGAAACATCTTCGGACAGCGCTGGCTCTTCGGCTTTGAAACGGAGATGAGCACCACAACCCTAGCGTCGGATTCGACTGGCTTTCGAGCAAGGGAACCTTTACCTTTTAGAATAACAGTGTTCCCTCTAAGCCGAGTTAGCGTGAGCTAGCTCACAGTTTTTTAGCCTCCGGCTCACACATTTGTGTCTTAGCTCAGGAAGGATGGCTCCAGAGCAAACTAATTTACCCAGCAGCCCAATCGCTCGCTCACAACTTTAATGCCAGTAACTCACAAAGAGGAATTTTGGCTCACAAGACTCCAAGGCTTAGAGGGAGCATTGGTATAAGAGTTCGGAGGCATTGAGTGGTGATCAGCTCCTGGTTTATTTAATAAGCAAAACGAAAGACAAACTAGCGAGGTCTGAGCCCTGCTTCTATTCCTGCAGTACCCCACACCCAACACCCCCCCATACACCAGTGATAGGCTATTTACAGTAGAGGAGACCATCAGAGGTCTTCTCTAGGATCCGGGCACTCTGATTGGTCTGACCTAGGATCTGATTCTTCTATTGTTCTTGCACCCGAAGGTGAGCTCGAACGCATGGCCACGCTAGTGCTAAGGTGCATATCTTAGTATATAACAATTGGTTAGAAGCCTTTTAGATCACAAAATAAATTAACCTCAGACAAGCCATTTCTCCACTGCCACATTTAGGATAAGGGTTGCCACCCTCCAGATGGGGGGGAGAGAGAGAGAGAGAGAGAGAGAGAGAGAGAGAGAGAGAGAGAGAGAGAGAGAGTCACATTGTGATCCCATATATGTAACTTTGTTGACCACCATCTCACTTGCAAAATCATCACGGAATTTAGGCAACACCTGCTTGCTGTCGCTGCTCCTTCCCATACAGGCAGGGATAACATGAGAAACTCTGAGAAACACAGAGGAACCTGTGCCTTTCCTGTGCCAGGAATATTTGAAGTTTCAGAGGAGGAATACTGGTGTTTGGAGGGACCACGGTGTTCTTCCCATGTGGTAAGGGGTTGCCAGCTCTGGGTTGGGAAATACCTGGAGTGTTTGGTGGTGGAGCCTGGCGGAGGGCAGGGTTTGGCGAGGGAGGGGCTTCAGTGCCATAGAGTCCACCTTCCAAAGTGGCCATTTTATCCAGGTGAACTGCTCTCTGTTGCCTGGAGGTCAGTTGTAATAGCGGGAGTTCTCCAGCCACCAACTGGAAGTTGGCATCCCTAACTGGAGATCAGTTGGCCATCAAGTTGCAGCCAACTTATGGTCACCTCGTGGGGTTTTCAAGGCAGGTGATTAAGCAGAGGTGGTTGGCCGTTGCCTCCCTCTGCAGTCTTCCTTGGCGGTCTCCCCCTGCAGTGCTGACCTCGCTTAGCTTCTGAGATCTGTCGATCTGAGATCAAACTATACTCTACATTTCCATATCATTAGGAATATAAAGGTCAGGGGTCCCCAGCATGGTGCCTGTGGGCTCCATCGTGCCTGCCGACACCTTTCCTGGCACCACCAGATGATTTTTAGAACGTGGGGATTTTGCTGCTGGTGTGACCTTGGGTCAGTTACAAGTCAGAGCTGTTCTCTCAAGAGCAGTTCTCGGAAGAGCTCTCTCAGCCCCACCTATCTCACAGGGTGTCTGTTGTGGGGAGGGGAAGGGAAAGGAGTTTGTCAGTCACTCTGAGACTCCGAGTGAAATCCAATCTCTTCTTCTTCTTCTTCGTCTTTGAACATATTTAAAGGCATTAACTTTGGTGGCAGCCGCAGCCGCAGCACTTCACTGTGTGACTGACGGTAAGCTGGGGGCTGCATTTGGTCACTGGCTCTACCTTCTGTGGCAGCCATTTTGTGGCTGCACCCACTACATTGTGTCCAAAGGTGCCTGCAGGTTCAAAAAGGTTGTAGACCCCTGAGAAGAGGAAGGAGAAGGAGAAGGAGAAGGAGAAGGAGAAGGAGAAGGAGAAGGAGAAGAAGAAGAAGAAGAAGAAGAAGAAGAAGAAGAAGAAGAAGAAGAAGAAGAAGAAGAAGAAGAAGAAGAAGAAGAAGAAGAAGAAGAAGAAGAAGAAGAAGAAGAGGAGGAGGAGGACGAGGAGGACGACGACGACGAGGATGACACTAAGAAGAAGAGAGAGGAGAACTGGATTAATACCCTGCCCTTCACTACCTGAAGGAGTCTCAGAGCAGCTTACAACCTCCTTTCCCTTCCCCTCCCCACAACAGAAACCCTGTGAGGTAGGTGGGGCTGAGAGAGCTCTTTCCTGAGAGAACAGCTCTGAGAGAGCTTGTACCTGACCGAAGGTCACACCAGCAGCTGCATGTGGAGGAGTGGGGAATCAAACCTGTTTCTCTCAGATTAGAGTCTGCGCCGTTAACCACTACACCAAACGGGCTCTCTCCCCTGGAGAGTGGCAGCGTAGCCAGTAGTAATGTAGGGGATGTTGTAAAACATTTCCTTTATGAAACATGACATGGAGAGAAGGGGAGGGGCGAATGAAAGTCAGTTCCTAGTTTTAGCAGTAATCCCATTATCCCTAATTCCAAATGACGAATGCACGTCCTTCACTCCCACATTGGGAGGGGCCGTGGCTCAGGGGCAGAGCATCCGCTTGGCATGCAGAAGATCCCAGGTTCAATCCTTGGCATCTCCTCTTAAAAAGACCGGGATTGAGGCGAGCTGAAAGACCTCCGTCTGAGAGCCTGGACAGCCAAAGTGCCAGTCCAAGTAGACAGTACTGACCTTGGTGGACCAACGGTCTGATTTAGTAAAAGGCAGTTCCATATGCTCATGTATGGACACCTGTGAGTGCCGCCTACTTCAAAAAGTGCCTCCCCCCCAGTTTCCAGAAGTATCCTTGGCCTTGCTGTTTTTAAACAATGAAGAATCCTCTTCGATGCCACAGTGCTGCATGTCTACCTGGCACACCGTGAAGGATTTTTTTTCGCTATTGTGGTCCATTCTTCTCAGGGGAACACGCTTTTCTCCAAAGGGCAGGTTCACTCTGCTCAGGGACAATGGGAATACTTCCTTTGAGAAGGACCCTCCCCCGCCCTCTTTTCTGATGTTGTGGGAAGAAAAGGAAACAGAAGTCAGTACGGCATGTACTGCGCTGAATGCTAAGTGGTTCATGGACACTCCTTTGTTTATCCTCTCCGAAAGGGGGCGGGAGGGAGGGCTTAAAAATAGAGCCTGAGCGAATTTTTAAAAAATATATAATTTTCACCTCACGAAACTGCAGGCAGTCATTTTGCTCCAGGGAAGCAGTGAGTTAGAACGAGATTAGTTCTTGCTCATCCGAGGGCCTGAGGTCGGAGAACAAGAGCCAGGATCCATCTCAGGGTTAAGGAGAAGAAGAGATGGTTTTTATACCCTGCTTAACTATGCCCTAAGGAGTCGCAAAGTGGCCTACCATCTACTTCCCTTCCTCTCCCCATAGTGGGCACCTTGTGAGGCAGGTGGGGCTGAGAGATTTCGGAGAGCATTGTGACTAGCCCAAGGTCACCCAGCAGCCTTCATGATGAGGAGGAGGGGGAATCGAACCCGGTTCTCCAGATTAGAGTCTGCCACGATTCTCTACCCTAAGAAGTCTCAAAGCAGCTTACAATGCCTTCCCTTCCTCTCTGAGGGAGGTGGAGCTGAGAGATTCTGGAGAGAACTTGTGACGGGCCCAAGGTCACCGGCAGGCTTCATGTGGAGGAGGAGTGGGGAATCGAACCCAATTCTCCCAATTAGAGTCTGCCATTTTTCTCCACCCTAAGGAGTCTCAAAGTGATTTACAGTCACCTTTACTTCTTCTCCTCATGGTTCACAGAGAACTGTGACTGGCCCAAGGTCATCCCAGCAGGCTTTGTGTGGACGAGGAGTGGGGAATCAAACCTGGTTCTCCAGATTAGAGTACGCTGCTCTTAACCACTACACCATGCTGGTTCTCCCAGTGTGTACCCCAAACAGACACTTTGGCTTTGCCTGCCAGGCCCACCCAAGCAACTGAGGCAAGTCTTAGAGGTGCTGGCGATGAAGAAGATAATGGGCGTGGTCTATATGTCTGTTTTTGGCTCTTTGAACTGAGCAGGTGGTAGTTGGGTCTGAGGCAAGCCAATGGCCCATCTAGTCCAACACTCTGTCACACAGCGGCCAAAATATACCAGGTGCCATCAGAAGGTCCAGCAGTGGGGCCAGGACACTAAAAGCCCTCCCACTGCTTCCCCCTTCCAGCACCAAGAATAGAGTGCATCACCTGCCCCAGACTGAGGGTTCCTATCTATACCCTGTGGCTAATAGCCACTGATGGACTTCTGCTCCATATGCTTATCTAATTCCCTCTTGAAACTGTCCATGCTTGTAGCTGCCACCACCTCCTGTGGCAGTGAATTCCATACGTTAATCACTCTTTGGGTGAAGAAGTACTTCCTTTTATCCGTTCTAACCCGACTGCTCAGCAATTTCATGGAGTGCCCACGAGTTCTTGTACTGTGAGAAAGGGAGAAAAGTACTTCTTTCTCAACCTGCTCAATCCCATTGATAATCTTATAAACCTCGATCATGTCACCCCTCGGCTGTCGTTTCTCCAAGCTAAAGAGCCCCAAGCGCTTAACCTTTCTTCATAGGGAAGGTGTTCCAACCCTTTTATCATTCTAGTTGCCCTTCTCTGCACTTTTGTCATGGCAATGGTCACAGGGCTCCGTTTGCTCCCGATGTTTCCACCCAAGTATAGTCCTTATCTCTTACTCTCCCCCCACCTCATTTGATTTGCAGCCAACTTGCGTCTTCATGTGGGGGGGGTGGAAGGTGCCCTCTAGGCACAGAAGACTTGTAGGAACCCCATAGGGTTTTCAAGGCAAGAGAGGATCCAATGTGATTTGCCATTGCCTGCTTCTGCACAGCAAACTTGGACTTCCTTGGAGGTCTCCCATCCAAAGGGTAGCCAGGGCTGACCCTGCTTTTTTTGTTTTGCCATCAGCTTATAGCAAACCTGGCTCACGGTCAGTCTTTAAGCAGCAGCTGGATAAACACTTGTCAGGGATGCTCTAGGCTGATCCCGCATTGAGCAGCCCAGGGTGTTGGACTAGATGGCCTGTATGTTTTTGTTGTTGTTCAGTCGCACAGTCGAGTCCGACTCTTCACGACCCCATGGACCACATCATGCCAGGCTCTCCTGTCTTCCGTTGTGCTCTGGAGTTTGCTCAATTTCATGTTCGTTGCCTCGATAACACTGTCTATCCATCTCATCCATTGCCATCCCCTTCTTCTTCTACCTTCAGTCTTTCCCAGCATCAGGGTCTTCTCCAGGGAGTGCTCCCTTCTCATTTGGTGGCCAAAGTCTTTGAGCTTCAGCTTCAGGATCTGGCTTTCCAGGGAACAATCAGGGTTGATTTCCTTTAGGATTGACTGATTGGATCTCCTTGCAGTCCAAGGGACGCTCAGGAGTCTTCTCCAACACCATAATTCAAAAGAATCTATTCTTCGGTGCTCGGCCTTCCTTATGGTCCAACTCTCACAGCTATACATTACTACTGGGAATACCATCGCTTTGACCATATGGACTTTTGCTGGCAGTGTGATGTCTCTACTTTTTATCATGCTGTCTAGGTTTGCCATCGCTTTCCTCCCAAGGAGCAAGCGTCTTTTAATTTCATGGCTGCAGTCACCATGTGCAGTGATCTTGGAACCCAGGAACGTGAATTCTGTCCCTGCTTCCACAACTCTCCTCATTTGCCAAGGAGCGTGGGCCGGATGCCTGATCTATTTTTTTGATGTTGAGTTTCAAGCCAACCTTTGTGCTCTACTCTTTTGCACTTAACAAGAGGCTCTTTAGGCCCTCTTCACTTTCTGCCATTAGAGTGGTATCATCAACATATCTGAGGTTGTTGATGTTTTTCCCAGCAACCTTGATTCCGTCTTATGATTCATCCAGGCTGGCATTTCGCGTGTATGGCCCTGTCCAACTTGGTGATTCTATGGTTTTCAAGGCAAGAGATGTTCCAAGGTGGTTTGCCACTGCCTGCCTCCATGTCATGACTCTGGTATTCCTCAGAGGTCTCCCATCCAAATATTAGCCAGGGTTAGCCCTGCTTAGCTCCAGACATCTGACGAGATAAAGCTAGCCTGGGCCATCCAGGTCAAGGTTTCATGGGTAGATTTACTTATTAGAGAGCCAGTGTGGTGTAATGGTTAAGAGTGTCAGGCTAATAGCTGGCAGACATGGGTTCGAATCCTCACTTGTGCCATGGAAGTTCACAGGGTGATCTTGGACCAGTCACACACTCTCAGCCTAAGCTACCTCGTAGGGTTGCTGTGAGGATAAAAATGGAGGCAGGGAGAGCAATGTAAGCCTCTTTGGGTCCCCACTGCAGAGAAATGTGGAGTATGAATGAGTGAAAGTAAAAGAAATAAATATGTATTTTTTCAATGTATTTTTACTTCACTTTTCTCCTGATGGGGATGAAAAGCAGATTAAGAAAAACAGACATGGTCAATCGGACTGGACTAGCCACGGGCTGTAACCCAAAGGCAAAGAGCCCTTTGACAGCTGGGTTACAAAAACCTGCAGCAAGAGAGACAAAAAAACACGGATTGCATTTTGAGCCAGTTTGGTGTAGTGGTTAGGAGTGCAGACTCTAATCTGGGAGAACCGGGTTCGATTCCCCACTTCTCCACATGCAGCCAGATGGATGACCTTGGGTCAGTTGCAAGTTCTCTCTGAGCTCTCTCAGCCCCGCCTACCTCACAGGGTGTCTGTTGTGGGGAGAGGAAGGGAAAGGAGTTTGTAAGCTGCTCTGAGATGCTGAGTGAAGGGCAGGGTATAAATCCAATCTCCTCCTCCTCCTCCTCCTCCTCCTCCTCCTCCTCCTCCTCTTCTTCTTCTTCACCTGATAGCCCTCTCCTCACAATTCCCCTTTCTGTTTCTGTGTGTGGATGTATTTTTTTCTCAGCCCAGGAAGCAAGCATGGACAGTTTCAGAGGGAGTTGGATAAACATATGGAGCAGAAGTCCATCCGTGGCTATTAGCCACAGGGTATAGATGGGAACTCTCAGTCTGGGGCAGGTGATGCACTCTATTCTTGGCGCTGGGGGGCAGCAGTGGGAAGGCTTCTAGGTGTCCTGGCCCCACTGCTGGACCTCCTGATGGCACCTGGTATATTTTGGCTGCTGTGTGACAGAGTGTTGGACTAGATGGGCCATTGGCCTGATTCAACATTGGCTTCTCTTATGTTCTTATGTTCAAAAGTTCATCGGACCATTGGTCCACCAAGTCCACTATCCTCTTTCTAACTGTGGACAGCCGGATACACACAGGAGACCCACAGTAGCCTTCCTTCACAGTATGTGCCCAACATCTAGTGTTCAGAGGTACACTGATGCTGATACTGGAGGTTCCGTTTTGTTGCCCTGATAGTACCCGGCAGGCCCTCACCATATCTCATGGCCAGTATTCTTCCTCTCTTGGTCCTGAGACATTGGAGTCCAACATTCCATGAAGCTGAGGAAAGGATTTCCCTTTCCATTTTGGGAATTCCTTTTGAGGTAGGGTCCTCAGAGCCCAAGATGGGGGTTCTGTGAGCCTGGGAAACCAGCATTTCCCTAAAGGTGAAATAAGTCTGTTCCTTGCCATAAGGATAGACTTGGCCTCCCATCCATAAGAACATCGGAAGAGCCCTGCTGGATCAGACCAGTGGTCCATCTAGTCCAGCATCCTGTCTCATACAATGGCCAACCAGTTCCTCTGGAAAGCCAACAGCAGGGCACAGAGGCCGAGACCTTCCCCTGATGTTGCCCCCCAGCTCTGGGATTCGGAGGGTTAGTGCCTCTGAATGTGGAGGTTCCCTTCAGTCACCATGGCTAGTAACCATTGATAGACTTATTCTCCATGAATCTATCTTGTGAGGCTGAGATGTATCTCCAGAATGCAGCCATTGCGCATGCAATTTACAGATGAGAAGAGATTGGATTGGATTTATATCCTGCCCTTCACTACCCAAAGGAGTCTCAGAGTGGCTTACAGTCTCCCTTCCCTTCCCCTCCCCACAACAGACACCCTGTGAGGTAGGTAGGGCTGAGAGAGTTCTTTTTGAAACTGCCCTTGAGAGAACAGCTCTGAAAGAACTTGTGACTGACCCAAGGTCACACCAGCAGCTGCAGATGAAGGAGTGGGGAATCAAACCCAGTTCTCCCAGATCAGAGTCCATGCTCCTGAACACTACACCAAACTGGCAGTGAACACTCCTTTTGCCTGTGCAGTTCTAACACAGCTGTCTGAAGAACTGTGTCGTTGTGCTCTGATGAAGGGAGTTTTGACCCTCGAAAACTATACTCCGCAAAATATTGTTGGTCTCTGAGGTGCTCCTAGACTGGAATCAAACTTTGTCTCTAGAGCGAGCCTGAGTAGACTTGCATGTCAGTGTAAAACCAAGGTACGAATTCCAGCTGTGCCCAACGGGATTTGTTTGCAGGGGTGGGGATGGGTGGGAGCCATTTTAACATGGCCAAAGATGCCCGTTTTTGCTTTTTAATTGTTTTAGAAATAATGAAAGGGATAGGGGGAGAGTTGTTCTTGTCAATAAGATCCCCGTTTATTGCAATTTTGTGTGTGTATGAACAAATGGGGGACAGCTGGGTTTCAAAAAAAGGAACTCTGGGGCTTATTGCCGACTGTATGTAAACACACAAAGCCTTAATATTCGTAAGCGCTCTGAGCCCTGTTTTTATCTCTCTCCGATTCTTAGATAGGCATTTAATCCCCCTCCTTCCCAAGGCCCTCCACCCAGTTTACATATCCTTCGTAATCTCATGTAAAGCTTCCAGAGTAAAACCTACACAGAATAGCTGGAATTTCAAACAGGCCGAGGGCAAGGATTGCAAACAGCAGGTCATGTGGCCTTTTGATTTGGAGATAAGCATCGAGTGTAAGTCACTGTTTGCCGTTTGAGATTGCAGAAAGCTGGTTCATCCGGGTAGCAAGGCCCTGGGCACTGAATCCTGAAAAATCCCGGGTAGCGGAAACTGTCTGGATCAAATCCCGATTCCCGCAACTGCACATGAGAATGAACATGGGGCTGCCCCACTGAAAACAGCAGCCGTGTGCCGAGAGTTTATCCTGCCCAATATTACTGCCCCCAGCATAGTGCAGATGTTACGCCCCCGTCAGCAGCAGCTATGGAGGGAGAGAGGAAGTATGCAAGGGTATTTGGGACAGGGCCGTTTCAGTATTGGCACCCAGAAACCCTCGCTTTTGGTAAAACAGTTCTGTTTCTGAAGGCTTTGGATGGGCAATAGATTAAATAATATTGACAACTGGTGTTTTCTGGAGGGTGAGTCCATTCCAGGTCTTGTGCTCTATTAGTACTTCTCTGGGTTTTTTCCCCCCTGGGTTCCCCTTTTTAAAGGGAACCTTGGTGCAGGGGGGGGGGGCTGTCATTGTTATCTTGCTGTCATTGCTATCTTGCTGTCATTATTAGCTTTACCACATTGCGTAATTTGTAATGGTTCAGTTTTTTCTCGTAATATGATTTGTGGATCTGCTGGGATTGAAGGGTGGGGTGGGGTTGGACAGCAACTAACAGCATAATCCTATGTGGAGTCACCCCCCTCTAAACCCAATGAAATCAGTAGGCTTAGACTAGAGTAACTCTGCTTAGGCCTTCAGGACTGACACAAGTTCATTCCAGCAGACCTCACTTCATCGGATGCGTATGGAGTGGATAACTGTTTTATGCAGGCTTGTGATGTTACCGGTTCTGCTCTCATTGCTGCCACGAACTGGCTCAGTGGCAAGCCAGTAATTCTCAGCTTTAGCTCCTCCTCCATTGTTACATGGGGATAATGCTGACCAGCCTTACAAGAGAGTTGTAAAGATTATTGAAAAAATAGATATGAAGTGTTTCAAATACCCTTTTTATTAATGATACTGATATTAAGAACTACAAATGGAAGAGGGTCTGCGGAAGTGACCTTAGCTGCCTTCCCCTGTGCCCGAAGCTCCCGTGCCTGTTCTCCTCAAAACTAATTTCTGGGCATCATTAGGGAACCCTCTGGAGTCAACAGGGTGCTCTGCAGCGGGCAGAAGGAATTGGCCTGTCGTTCACAGTTCTTGGGAGCCAAAGTGGCCAGCCCCGTAGCCAGAAATTTTGGTTTGGTGGGGCACAGGGAAATTTTGTGGGGCATCGGGAAGGGGAGGGAATAGAGAGGGGAGAATGGGGAGGGAGCAGGTTTCACTGCTTGGAGTTCAGGGAAGGCATGCAGCTCTCCCTCCCCTCCTGCAAGATTGAAGGGCCCTTTAAATCTCAGAGGAGAGGAGGGAGGGGGCAGCTGCAAGATTTAAAGGGCCCTCCAGCTGATCAGTGGGTCACGTGCTCTGCCAATCAGGTGGAAGGCCCTCTTAATGTCACAGGAGGGGGAAGAGATGGGCAGCAGCTGTTGTGGGGGCATGCCTCACATTTGAGGGGGCAGAGCCCCATAATGCCCCACAGTAGATATGGGCCTGAAAGTGACACTCTTTTACTATCATCAATATCATTATCATCATCTATTCTTCCTCCCACCCACCGTCAAGGGTTTTCAAGCTGAGACACTGAGAGGTGGTTCGCCATTGGCTCCCCCGGTATAGCAACCCTGGACTTTTTAGGAATCCCATAAAAATATTAACCAGGACTGATTCTGCTTAGCTTCTGAGCTCTGACGAGATCAGACTACCTTGGGCTATCCAGGTCACACCAGTATCATCTACTACTGTAGTAGCAGCTCATACCTTGAATAGAAATGTGTTGGTCTTAAAGGTGCCACTGGATTCAAACTTTGTTCTACTACTATCGTGTTATTTACTAGTGGTGGTGGTGGTGGTAGTGGTAGTTTCTCCTTCTACGTTATCGTCATCATAATCTATTATAGCATTCTTATTTACTATTACTACTGCTACTGTAATAATACAGGACAGGTAGCCGTGTTTGTCTGGAGCAGTAGAAAAGGGCAAGAGCCCAGTAGCACCTTAAAGACAAAGGCTGTGATCACACACCCTAAATAATCCACTCTCAATGCACCTTCCAACAGGATTTTATTGTGTGACCTGGCAGAATCCAGTTGGAAAGTGCATTGAAAGTGGATTGGAAGTGGATTATTTAGTGTGTGTGATCACAGCCCAACAAAATTTGTGGCAGGGTGTGAGCTTTCCTGAGTCACTTGCTCACTTCTTCAGCTACCTGAAGAAGCCTGTCTGTAGGAGTAGAAAAGCACTACTACTAGTAGTAGTATAAAAGAGCAAAAGCCTAGTAGCACCTGAGAGACTAACAAAATTTGTGGCAGGGTATTTATTTATTTATTTATTTATTACACTTCTACCCCGCCCTCCCCGCAAGCGGGCTCAGGGCGGCTTACAGTAAGACATCCAAGTGCCAAGACAATATCTTAAAAACATATAAATCGATAACATTTCTATAGCTGTTCTATTATCTCAGTCCGATGGCGTCGGATAAAAGTTTAAACAGAGTGATGTCAGGGCAAAGTCTCCCTCAACTGCCCCCTCCCTCTACCACATGAGATGGTAACAATTGGCGGCAAAGGGTTAGGGCTGGCGGCCTAAGGGAAAAGGAACCGGAAAAAGGAACCGGAAAAAGAAGCGGCGGCTCCTACTCGTAAGCCTGGCGGAAGAGCTCCGTCTTGCAGGCCCTGCGGAACTGTGAAAGGTCCCGCAGGGCCCTGATCTCTTCTGGGAGCTCATTCCACCAGGTAGGAGCCGCCACTGAAAATGACCTTGCCCTAGTGGCCACCAGCCTGGCCTCCTTAAGGCCAGGGACCGCCAGGCAGTGTTGAAACTCGGACCGCAGTGCTCTTTGGGGCATATACGGGGAAAGGCGGTCCCTCAGGTATGCCGGACCCTGGCCATATAGGGCTTTAAAGGTAAGCACCAGCACTTTGAAGCGAATCCGGTATGCTATAGGCAGCCAGTGCAGCGCTTTCAGCACAGGCCGGATGTGCTCCCGCCTAGGGGTGCCCATCAACAGCCTGGCTGCTGCATTCTGCACTAGCTGCAGCCTCCGGATTTGCCCCAAAGGCAGCCCCATGTAGAGGGCATTACAGTGGTCTAGCCTTGAGGTGACCATTGCATGAATCACCGTGGCCAGGTCGTCGCGGTCGAGGAATGGGACCAGCTGCCGTATCAGCCGAAGATGGTAGAAAGCTGACTTGGCAGTGGCTGCCACCTGGGCCCCCATGGTTAACGCCGGGTCCAGGAGTACTCCCAAACTCCTAACCTCCGACGCTGGCACCAACGGTGCCCCATCGAAGGCCGGGAGAGGGAGCTCCAGCCCCCGACCGACCCGACCCAGGCACAGGACTTCCGTCTTGGCAGGGTTTAGCTTCAGTCGGCTCAGCCTGAGCCACCCAGCCACAGCCTGCAGAGCCCGGCTGAGATCTTCTGGGTCAGAGTCTGACTGGCCGCCCAACATTAAATAGAGCTGGGTGTCATCCGCATATTGGTGACAACCCAGCCCATGCCTCCGGGCAATCTGGGCGAGGGGGCGCATATAGATGTTAAACAACATCGGGGAGAGCACTGCCCCCTGGGGCACCCCGCATTCAAGGGGGTGCCTCCGGGACTGCTGCCCCCCTAGCACCACCCTCTGTCCCCGACCTTGGAGAAAGGAGGCAAGCCACTGGAGGGCAAGCCCCTGAATCCCCACGTCGGCAAGGCGGTGGATCAGCAACTGGTGGTCGACTGTATCGAATGCAGCCGACAGATCTAATAGCAACAGTGCCGCCACACCACCTCGATCCAGATGCCTCCGGAGGTCATCCGTTAAGGCGACCAGTGCTGCCTCCGTCCCATAGCCCGGGCGAAAGCCGGACTGGAATGGATCAAGGACGGAAGCGTCATCCAGAAAGCCCTGTAGCTGAGTCGCCACCGCACTCTCAATCAGCTTGCCCAAATAGGGCAAGTTGGACACCGGCCGATAGCTGGCCAATTCCGCCGGGTCCATGGTTGGTTTCTTTAAGAGAGGGCGGACCATCGCTTCCTTGAGTGCCTCGGGGAACCGTCCCTCCAGGAGGGATTTGTTGACAATCTCCCCTAAGGCACCTCGAAACCCCTCATGGCCTGCCTTAATGAGCCAGGAGGGGCACGGATCAAGGTCGCATGTGGTTGGGCGCACAGATACTAGCAATCTGTCGACTTCCTCCAGACTGAGCCGGTCAAAGCATTCTAAACCCAAGCTCAAAGACGCGCAAGGAGCCTCAAGTTCACTCACCGTTTCAAGTGTGGCGGGGAGGTCGCGGCGGAGCGCCGAGACTTTATCTGCAAAATAGCTCGCAAATGCCTCACAGCCAATCTCCAATTCCCTACTATTATATCTGCCCTGCGGCAGAGTTGTCAGAGACCGAATTGTTCTAAACAATTGGGCTGGGCGTGAGCTTGCAGATGCAATCGTAGCTGCGTAGAATTCCCTCTTCGCAGCCTTGACTGCCATCTCATAGGCTCTCATAAACGTCCTATATGATGCTCTCGTTGCCTCGTCGCGAGCACGGCGCCACCGCCTCTCTAGCCGTCTGAGTTCCTGCTTCATAAGCCGCAGCCCCTGGGAATACCAAGGGGCTAGCCTAGAGCGGGTGCACAGAGGGCGCCTGGGAGCGATCTCGTCGATGGCTGCGGAAAGTCGGCCATGCCAGTCTTCCACTAGTTCATCCAACGAGCCGCCAGGGGGCATCGGATCCCGCAGAGCCATCTGAAGCCGCACCGGGTCCATTTGTCTCTGCGGGCGAGCCAAAATCCGCTCGCCGCCTATACAGGGTTGGGATGAGACATCCATACGGGCCTTCAGGGCATAGTGGTCCGACCATGGGACTGCCGTAGCAGTCATCCGGTCCACTGAAATCCCCATTGTGAAGATCAAATCGAGCATGTGCCCAGCCCGGTGCGTGGGGGTCGACACACATTGGGAGAGTCCTAGTGACGCCATGGACGCCACCAGGTCCGTAGCCCGGCTGGAGGTCGCGTCATCGGCATGGACGTTGAAATCACCCAAGACCATAAGCCTAGGGTGCTCCAGCGCCCAGCCTGCTACGGCCTCCAGCAGGGACGGCAGGCTACTATCCGGTGTGTTAGGCGGTCGGTACACCAGGTAGATCGCCAGACTCTCCTCGGCCTCCAGCACCAAACCAACACATTCCATGCCCGCAATCTCCAGCAAGGGGAGCGCCCTGAAGGAGTAAGCCTCCCGCACGAATATCGCCACCCCTCCCCCCGCCCCCTCGTCCGTGATTGGTGAAGGACCGAGAATCCAGGTGGGGCAAGCTGAGTGAGAGCTAACGTCTCTCCCTCCCGCACCCAAGTCTCGGTCACGCACGCCAGGTCTACCTGTTGTTCTGTAATAAAGTCCCGAAGGACCATGGTCTTATTATTTATAGACCTGGCGTTGCACAACACCAATGACGGAGGGGGTTATCTGAAGAAGTGAGCAGTGACTCATAGAAGCTCACACCCTGCCATGAATTTTGATAGTCTTTCAGGTGCTACTGGACTCTTGCTCTTTTATACAGTAGTAGTAGTAGTAGTAGTAGTAGTAGTAGTAGAAGTAGTAGTAGTAGTTTCTCTTTCCTGCCTCCAGGTGCCCCAGGACATCAGTCTGGGAGAACCTGTGGCTTCGACAGACACCTCGCATCCAGCTCTTTAATAACCCGTCCCTGCCTTCATCTCCTCCCCAGGCGAGCTTCCCTTGCAAGTTTTTCTTGATCAGGAAAAGACAGTCAAGCCAGCTGGTCTCCCCCGCCCACAGTCTTCAGAACCATCTAGCTCCCTGTTGCGAGGATGCCCACGAGAGACCATATTCCCCCCACCCCTTCCTCTAGCCAAGCCCGCCAGCCCGTCGCCTCGCCCCCCCCCGGTCTCCCGTGCCTCGGTCTCCCTATCAGCGCCATCGCTGGGCTTTGTGGCTGGGAAGCCAGCAGCAGCATCGCGGCAGCCTCTCCGAAGTGCGGAGGCGCCCGATTCGCCGGCGAGGTTTTCCTCCCCGCCCCTGGAGCCGGAGCGTGTGTGTGTCTCCGTGTCTCTCCCTCTCTCTCTGGGGAGGCGGCTGGCGGAGCGCCTCATTTCGGATGCGGGCGGCTCCCCTCCCTCCCTCCCTCCCTCGGCGGGCGCTGCGACCATCTGATCGCGGCGAGAGTCAATCGGCGAGCGGCGCGAGTTAAAAAGGGGGGCGGCCGCTGAGGCTCGGGGCGGCTCTGAGCGGCGCTCCACTCGCACGCGGCGGTCCAGGCAGGCAGCGAGCGAGGCAACGAGCGGAGCTGTCCGTGGTGCTGAACTCGAGGCACCGCCAGCGCGGGCGAGCCGGACCCCTCCTTTGAGCCCGGCCGAAGCCCTGGTGAACCGAGGCACGGGAGCCTCCGCTAGAAGCTCTTGAATTGCAACCCAGGGGGGTTAAAAAGAGACGGGTTAGCAACGGGTTCGGAGAGTCTCGAACTCGCCCGCGTCGCTCCCCCAGAGGAATGTGTGTTAGTGGGGCAGTCCGGCCAGGAAGGGGAATCTACTAGATCAGGACTTTTCCCGCTGGGGGGAAGCAGACGCTCAACCTTGGGGATGGCAGCGAAAGCCCAGCTGAGGCTCTGGAGTTGCTGAGGATGCTCTGACCTCAAAGCCAACTTTTTTTTGGTTCTTTTCTTTGACCCAAAGTGGACTTTTGTGAAAAAAAGAAGGACAATGGTACAAAACGTCATCTTGGTTTTCTTCCGCAGGAGACTGAGCCAAAGACCTGCTGTTGAGGAGCTGGAAAGAAGAAACATTTTGAAACGTGAGTTCTCTTTTCTCTTCTGTGATGCCTCCTTTTCTGACTCCCCTATGTTTTTAGCAAGATTAGGGGGAGAATTTATCATCCCTATTTAAGAAAAGGTAGAGAAGCGATTAGATTTCTTCCACTTGCCTTTTTAAAAAAAATTCTACACAACTGCTGGTATCTTAACTGGTCTAATATTTATCCTTCAATTGCTGCCTTCTCCTAGATTAGGCTTAAATAATATATATTTCACATTAGCCCCGTCCTTACCAGAATCAGAAACATCTACTGTGATGTCTAAAGTCTTTTTGAATTCTGCATCTGGTCAGCTTTCATCAGCGTATTATACCGTCTGTAACTATTTACATTTTCTAAATTCCTGTGTTTTTTTTCCAAAAAGGGAAACTGTTGCTGGGAGCCAGTCACTGGGTACTTCCGAGCATAGCAGAACTATGCCATTCTAAGCAGAGTTACGCCCTTCAAAGCCCATTGACCTCAAGGGATTTAGAAGGGCACAACTCTGTGTGCCCTGCCTTCTAGTTCAAAAACCAATTTACTAGGGTTCTGTTGAAGATTTATTAGGAAAACAAAAAAGAATCCCTCTTCCTTTGTCTTGGTGCTTCAATGACCTGGTGTCATTTCCCCCGCCCTTAAAGAGCATGAAAGTGTACCACCAAAATTGCAATCTTTCACTTCGGAAAGTGCAGCAGGCGAGCAGCGATGCAGAAGAGTGACTTTCCCAGCAAAACAGATTGGTTGCACAACACCCTGACCTTTCTAATGTCAGGGCCAGCTGCAAATTAAAGCCACACGGGGCGCATTAGTGTATCGTAACAGCATGTCCCTTAGCATCGCCACCCAATTTATCCTGGAGCAAAAGCTTAGGCAAATTTGGAGGGTTGCGCTCAGGCAGAATGCATTTTTGGAAGGGGATTTCAAGAATCTTGAGAAAGTAAGCGATGTCGTTGGAGGCTTGTGAGTGGTGTGCTTGCAAATCTAGTGGCTGGCGGTAAAATTGGAGGTTCCAGCGTGAGCAAAAAGAGGAGTCAGAATTGCAAAAAGACGTTAAAGGGTTTTGATAAGACACACCCCTCAATGATTCTTGTTATCATTTGTGTTCCGCTGCACACTTGCTTGATGCATTACGAAACGCCTCTTCAGAAAGTGCATAGTAGATAAACTGGTTTATGTGTTCAGATCCATAAGCACAGCTACCCACTAAAAGTCGAGGCAGGTATCACTTCCTCCTCCAGCTCCCAGGAAACAATATGAGGACATATTGTACATGCGGAAGTCTAAGCAAGTTAGACTGTGAACATATGTACTTGCAAAAAATTCCCACTGAACCCATCAGGACTCGTGTCCAAGTCAACTTGAGCCCAATCTGCATCTAACGTTTGTTCCGCTGTTATACCAAACCCACACCGGAACAGAAATTCCCATCTACATTGCATGCCACTTTCACTTAGACTGAGTGTCGCATTTTATGGCAGTGTCCAGACTGCATGCTGCTTTCACTTCGTTTGATCTCTGGTTTTATGGTAGCTGTCTGCATAGATTTATGGCCGTTTTATGGCCATTTGGGGCTGACTCTGCAGTCAGTAACGTGTTGGCCCAGGATAGTTGAATGTGGTTTTGAACTGCATCTTTTTCTGTTCCAGTGTGGGTTTGGTAAAACAACTGAGCAAATGCTAAATGCAGATTGGGCCTTGCATAGTTTTCAGCTGCACGTGAGCTTTCCAAACCCTGCCACCGATTTCATCACAGTTGATATGATTTGAACCTCTATTGAACCCAGTTTGAGAGCTGGTATAGCATGATGGCTAAGTGTGTAAGCTGGTGGGATGCAGGTTCAAATCTTGCCTTGGCCACGAATTCACGAGGTGGCCTTAGGTGAGAGCCACTGTCTCCCAGACTCAACTGCAATGTGGGGATAACATACCTGAACACATGAAGCTGCCTGATACTGAATCAGGCTACTGATCCATCAAGTTCAATGTTGTCTACTCAGGCTGGCAGGGGCTCTCCAGGGTCTCAGGCAGAGGATCTTTCTCATCACCTACTGCCTGGTCCTTTTAACTGGAGAAGCCGGGGATTGAACCTGGGACCTTCCACATGCCAATCAGGGACTCTTCCATTGAGCTACAGACCCTCCCTAAGACTGTCCTACCTTACAGGGTTGTTGAAAGGATTGTGGAGAGAACATATATAAAGCACTTTATAAGTATTACCATTTCTGGACATGTCCATGTGAGGGTCTTTTCTTAGTGTGGAGGCTTTCCAGCAGTTGTATTGAGAGCCCCCCAGTAGCTCAGATTCTTGTGCTTGGCAGCTGGTCACGTGCACCTGGGTTTTCTTCAGGGTTGGCTCTCTGGACCAGCCACCCAAGGGACTGCTTGGGAGGCACAATGAGGGAAGAGCTGATTCTCTGCGGGGACTTGGTCTGCCTCCAGCCATCAGGGATGAGGAGATGGTGCAGGAGGGGAGGGGTGTACTTTGCTTGGGGTGACAACATCTCTTGAACCAGCCCTTGTTGACTCTGTCCTTTCTTCCTGCCACTGAGATGCGACTCGCTTGTGGCGAAGAATAGAGAAGAGATGGGGACAAATCCAGTCCCCAGATAGGTGTCAGGCACCATCAGAGTGAGTCATGCTGTCTCTTGATTAGCACCTTCAAGACTAACAGAACGTGTGTCAGGGGATGAGCTTTTCGTGAGTCTCTGCTCACTTCTTCAGCTACTCCACCCTCCTAGGTATAAGGACAGATGGATTCATATTCTAGCTGTATCTGAAGAAGTGAGCAGAGACTCACGAAAGCTCATCCCCTGACACACATTTTGTTAGTCTTGAAGATGCTGCTGGACTCTTGCTCTTTTCTACTGCTACAGGCAGACTAACACAACTACCCATCTTAACCTACCTCGATTAGAAGATGTGCATAATTTAGTGATGATCACTGTGGATGTGGAACTCTTGGTGATTTTCTCTCCATGCATGAAACTGCCTGATACTGAATTAGACTATTGAGCCATCAAAGTCAAGATTGTCTAGTCAGACTGGCAGCAGCTCTTCAGGGCCCTCAGGCAGAGGTCTTTTCCATCACCTGCCACCTGGAATCATAGAACCACAGAGTTGGAAGGGATCTCCAGGGCCATAAAATTGCTGAGCAGTCAGGTTAGAACAGATAAAAGGAAGTACTTCTTCACCCAAAGAGTGATTAACACATGGAATTCACTGCCACAGGAGGTAGTGGCAGCTACAAGCATGGACAGCTTCAAGAGGGAATTAGATAAGCATATGGAGCAGAGGTCCATCGGTGGCTATTAGCCACAAAGTATAGATAGGAATTCTCAGTCTGGGGCAGGTGCACTCTGTTCATGGTGCTGGGGGGGGCAGCAGTGGGAGGGCTTCTAGTGCCCTGGCCCCACTGCTGGACCTCCTAATGGCACCTGGTATATTTTGGCCGCTGTGTGACAGAGTATTGGACTGGATGGGCCATTGGCCTGATTCAACATTGGCTTCTCTTATGTTCTTATCTAGTCCAACCCCCTGCACAATGCAGGGAATTCACAATTACCTTCCCCCCCCCCCGTGACCACTGTTCCACATCCAGAAGATGACAAAAAAAGCCTCCAGGGTCTCCAGCCAAACTGGCCTGGAGAAAAATTGCTTCCTGACCCCAAAGCGGTGATCAGCATTCCCCTGGATCCTTTGGATTGAACCTGGGACCTTCTGCATGCCGCGCAGGCACTCTACCACTGAGCCACAGTCCCTCCCCAAGTAGTGCTTGTGTTTGGCACACAGTGCGCATGTCAAAACATTCTGCATGTGGATTGACTTTGCTGTTCTTCCTACACTTGATATAACAAGCTTAGGGCAGGGCAGGGCGGGGTTGGCAGTAGAGGGCGTGGCTTAAACCAGAAGGGAGATGAGCAGAGTGAAAAGTGGGAGGGGGCATGGCTCAGGGGTAGAGCATCTGCTTGGCATGCAGAAGGTCCCAGGTTCAATCCCCGGCATCTCCAGGTGATGTGAAAGACCTCTACCAGAGATCCTAGATAGCTGCTGCCAGTCTGAGTGGACAATACTGACCCTGATGGGCCAGTGGGTCTGATTCAGTATCAGGCAGCTTCACGTGTTCATTCCAGTTAAATGTTGTAGGACATCCATTTGCAGATGAAGCATCTCCATCCCATTTGGGATTCATCTGCATTTTCTCTGGAGGGAAATCTGCTTGCTGAACCGAATTCCTTTTCAGGAAATCCAGATTTCCATCCCTTTGCAACAAAGGGGCGGGGCAGCAGTCCCTTTCACGTATCTCGCTGACTCATAAAGATTTATTAAAGTTCTTAGAGAGTAAATCCCTCAAACAGTCTCCAGGACAGGAAAGACTTTTGCCAGAGCCTTGGCCAGACTGGACTGGATCTGATGTGTCGGAGCTGCTCTGCAGCAGCTCCTTGGATTTGCAACCCTCCATTGACTTGGTTCCCGGCAAGGGCTGATGGGGAGAGCTTCCTGTGGATTTCAGAGACAGCAGCTCGGGAGCTCTCTCTGGTGCAAATAAAACAGCTAAAAATGGAACTCCTGCAAGCTTGCAGGATTGGCTCGTGGTGTGGTTTCGATGCTAAGAATACAAACCAATGGGAATCAGTGCCATCCTCAAGGTTGTTTCTAGTATCAGCTCCTCTCTGTGCACTTCTTGCCAAAGGCCATGTAAGCACAGGTGTGCAGCGGTCACTCGGCTACTACCACATCCCCCGATCTTTCACTCTCTCTCTCCCTCTCTTTCTGCTCTCCATCTTAGCTTTAAACTCTGTCCTGTCCCCTTTGTTTGGACCGATGGCAGGCATGCAATAAGCAAGGAGACCAGTATGTAGACAGAGCACACTTTGGACCAGCACTCTTCTGATTACAGCCGTCGCTTCCTGACAACACCTTTGTTTTGCGTGCTGGATAGAAAAGGCCCTGCAGTGCTTCTGCAAATCACCCCTGGGAAGCGGGGCTGGAACTCCAGGAGAGAATTTTGTGTCCACCACATGTGCAAACACAAAAACTAAAGAACCCTGAGGGGAGCCAGCAAAAGGTTCATGCTGTGTAACAGTGCCCTACAACTATTTATCTGCATTTTGCACTTCAAGAGCTGAGTGTGGGCTTTGCTGGGAGCTTTGTCTTGCTCTCTGTAGTCCGCCTGGGGTCCCAATGAGAAAGGCCAACTATAAAGATCAAACAAGCAAGTGAATAAATAAAAGAGTGGCCACTGTTTGATTCCCCGCCACCCAATTAAGACCCTTTAGCACTCAAATGTCAGCAGGAACATTCCCCCCCCCTTTTGCTGTCCTATGGCATAAAAACTCTTAAACCACAATTTTTCTCTTGGTGGTGCCTGGGTGGTGTGGCACAGAGTGTTGGACTGGATGGGCCACTGGCCTGATCCAGCACTGATCCAGCATGGCTTCTCTTAGAACAGGAAGAAGAGATTGGATTTATACCCCGCCGTTCACTACCCAAGGGAGTCTCAGAGTGGCTTACAAACTCCTCTCCTTTCCCTCCCCCTCCCCACAACAGACACCTTGTGAGGTAGGTGGGGCTGAGAGAACTCTGACAGAAACTGCTCTTTTTCAAGAACAGCTGTGCCAGAAGTACGGCTTGCCCAAGGTCATCCAGCAGCTGCAAGTGGAGGAATGGGGAGTCAAACCCGGTTGTCTCAGATCAGAGTCCGCACACTTAACCACTACACCAAAGTGGCTCCTTAATGTTCTTATGTCCTTAACATCCAGAACAATCCAAACAATTCAGTTGAAAATACAGTGACCAATTTAACCAGCAGCAGAATGGTAATTCAGCAGTTTAAATAGCGTCAAGCAGAAGAAATTAAAATCAAGGGGAGGGCATCAGAGACAGACAATGCATTTGGCTTGTGCAGAATGCCTGTGGGAAGGACCCAGTGCCCAGTAGCCCAGCACACGTGCCACAAAATCTAGGCTTCCTAGACCTTTGGCCGTCGTGGCTGGATAGAACCATCTGCAACTGTCAGAGCTGCATCCACAGCAATGCTACCTTTGACAGAGAGGGAAAATGGGTTTGGAAGTTTGCAGAGAGTTCCTGGGTTGCTTCTGAAGAGTAGCAGAGTGAAGTTCCTATGGAGGCATTTTGCCTTCATCAGAATGCACTTGTTTTAGTCTTAATCTGTCAGTTGTTTCAGTGTCGGAGCTAATTTAGAAACCTCACCAAGAGAGGGGATCTAAATTACTCTCTTGGGCCCTGCGCTGTAGAGTTGGCGGAGGGGTTTCATTAAGACTGATGGGTCCAAAGCCAGACCTGTGAATGATTGACTGATCCTGCTATTGCGGAGCTCTTGTTCCCCCCATTAAGAGTGCAACATTGAGATATTACAAACCAAGGTTGTAATGAAAGGCCGATTGGCATTCCTTCATCAGCAGAGGCTAAATGGAAGATCCACCTCATGTTTCGAGTCCTTAATGGCTAAGAGAACTCAAGCCATTACTCCAGATTAGTCCATTCAGATGCAGGATGGATTCATATATCAGGGTAGGGTAGGGTTGCCAGCTCTGGGTTGGGAAATACCTGGAGACTTTGGGCGTGGAGCCTGGGGAGGGCGGGGTTTGGGGAGGGGAGGGACCTCGGCAGGGTACAATGCCGCAGAGCCCACCCTCCAAAGCAGCCATTTTCTCCAGGGGAACTGATCTTGGCCATTTCAAGAGCAGTAATAATAAATGGGAGATCTCCAGGTGCTACTAGGAGGCTGGCAACCCCAGGGCTGGGTCCCATGGCTGAGGCTGTCATGGCTGAATCATGGAGATGGGCTGATCGAGTGGGAAATTCACACATCAGCCCTGGGTAATGGCCCGTGGCAGTCAGCCGCCTGATTATTCAAACGTTCCTGGAGCTGCAAGAGATCCCACTACAGGGTAGAGGCAGTGATGTCCATCTGAACTGAAATATGTCTTTTCACTCTTTTGATAATGGAGTTTGAGCTGGGGTTTGACTTATTTTTAACCCTTTGTCACTGGGAAGCATAACGATGGAATGCCTTAAGCATGTGCAGAGAGCATGCCTGCAGATTCACAGCGAAGTGATCCCATGTGTCTGGGATTTTTGCAGAGGCAGAATGTAAAAAGTGCCTTAAGAACATAAGAGAAGCCAATGTTGAATCAGGCCAATGGCCCATCTAGTCCAACACTCTGTCACACAGCGGCCAAAATATACCAGGTGCCATCAGGAGGTCCAGCAGTGGGGCCAGGACACTAGAAGCCCTCCCACTGCTGCCCCCTCCAGCACCAAGAATAGAGTGCATCACCTGCCCCAGACTGAGAGTTCCCATCTATACCCTGTGGCTAATAGCCACTGATGGACTTCTGCTCCATATGTTTATCTAATTCCCTCTTGAAACTGTCCATGCTTGTAGCTGCCACCACCTCCTGTGCCTTGCTGGATCAAAGCAGTGGCCCATCTAGTCCAGCATCCTGTCTCACACAGTGGCCAGCCAGTTACTAGGAAGGGCCAACAACAAGGCATAGAGGGTGAAGCCTTCCCCTGATGTTGCCTCCTGGCTCTGGGATTCAGAGGTTTTAGTGCCTCTGAATGTGGAGTCTGACTTCATGGCAAAGCGGAAGCTCCATCTGTTCTCTCTCTCTCTCTTTAAAGCAAATTCTTACCCATGTCAGGAACAAAGTAGGTCACATTATGTGTCTTTGCTGCTCTTTCCTAGGCAACAAAATATCGGGCCAAATAGGGTATTATATCTACTTGGCATGAGAACGCTGTCGATTCCCCAAAGTTTGCATTTTTAGAATGTGGTTTTTCTTATTTGGGGTGTGTGTTTTGTCCTATCTGTTGGCTCATCCCAGACCCCCCCTAGGCAGAAATCTGCCCATTTCTGCCGATGGTTTCTGCTGTCCAAATAGAACTGCAATTGAATGAGACGTCGTGTGTATTCGCCATGCTGCCTGGCACGCTGATTGTCAAGGCGGTGGAGATTTCAGGCTCTCCCCAGTTACAACGCGCCGCTCGCAGCTACTATCCTTCTAAAAATAGCTCCATGCGGCTGCCTTTTGAAAGTGGTCCATAGATAGCAGCGAAAGAGAATCTGATTCTAAAAATACTCCCCCCTTCCCCTCCTCCCCATCCAAGCAACATCTTTAATGCTCGTTAGCTTGCCGATGCATGCAAAAAAGCATACATCTGATGTATGGCAGAAAATGCCCCCCGGCTGTCTAGAATTATCATTTTGCAAAGCAGGGCTGGCTCGGTATTATTTCCCCCTCCCCCCCTTTTAAAGATGGTTAACAATTTCCCCCCCCCATAGATTTCTAGCTCTTTCTAGGTCACGGTTGCACGTCTTATTTTAGTAACAGGCAGCCCTTGAAATAGGGAGGGAAAAAATCCATTAACTCGTATCTCAAGGCTAAAGATATATTTCACACAACGTTACGGCACTCTGGTCTATTTTTGGCTCCATCACGTAGGAGTTCTCGCCGCTGGAATACTAATAGTTACAGCACGGGAAAGCAAGCGGGCTTAGGTGAGGAGACAGCATCGCTTTGTGGAGAAGGCAGAGGCAGAGAGTGCGAGAGAGAGAGAGACAGACAGACAGACAGAAAGGAAACCCTCAAAAAGATCTCGAGGATCTATATTAAGACTGGCACGGTGAGAATAGCAGAAGGCAGAGGAATGCGTGGGAGCCAATGCTGGCTATTGTTATAAATTAATCAACAAAATTACAGGAGCCGGGGAGAGGAAGGGTATGAGGAACGTGCGTTCCCTGAAGCAGCTGCTATACAATGTTCCAGCTTGTAAGGGCAGCACGGATGACTCAGACAGAGATGTGGCATCGCAAAGCGATCATTTAGACTTCTAAAAGTCTATCGATTTTCCCTCTGGAGGAGGGGGGGGGACGACACAGAAAGGAAGGAAAGGAACGCCCCTCGTTTTCCTAATAGAAGGACGGGATTGGCTGCTTTGTGTTTGCCGAAGCCCGCTTTAATTGGGCCCCGGCGCGGAGGCTTGACATTGGCTCTGGCGTGCCAGCGGTGTGTGATGCTCCTGGCAGAACACCAGGCAAGGTGGGCAGGAGAGCTGAGCTGGTAGAGCGGAGGCAGAGAGGGGGGGGCAGCCGGCCGAGCTGGTCCCCATGAGGAAAGTCATCTCTCTCTTCATCTTTTCCGCAGAAAGAAATGACCAAACCGAACAGGAGGAAAGGAGAGAGATAAAGCAGAGGCTGACCAGAAAGGTAAGAAGCGATCCAAGTCCGTTCCCCCCCGCTCCGGTTTCGATGAAGTGTTTCAGGTGTGCCTCATAAGGAAGGTCCTAAAGAGAACATAGAAGAGAATTCCTGCTGAGCGTGATTAGGACAGGTGGCCAGCACCCATACCGTCCCACTGTGCCAGTCGAAAGACTGACGCCTGCATTGACAGCGACAGGTCCCCCGCGGGTGACTCCTCACAACTGGAATTAACTTCTGAGGGAGATGTCTGAGATCTGCAAAAGCCAGGGGCATCCTTAAGATCAACAAAGGTTTATTCAAGGTATGAGCTTTTGTGTGCCTTTGTTGGCCTTAAAGGTGCCGCCGGACTCTAAATTTGTTCTACTGCTTCAGACCAGCACGGCCGGCCATCTGGATCGATCAGCAAAAGCCAGGAATGGTTCGTTCCCATGCTCTGCTTTCAGTGAGACTTAGCCACAGCTATGTTTCTCTTTTCTGGACTCTGCCGTCATGTTTTATCTGGAGTCTTGATGTGTCCAGTTTCAGACAGCCACAAGTTGGGCAAGCTCCAGAGAAGCCATACCTGGCCCCGACTCGAGTTGGTCTACAGTGAGGACGTGTGTTGAACATTTCACCAGCCCAAGATTGCTCAGGCTGTGGTCTGTTGAACACCGTTCCCCGAGTGGTCCTCTTCTGCATGAACAGAAAGAAAGCCTGTGGCAGGCAGTAGTGAGGTGCGACAGATGAAAATCTGCACTCCGCTCACTGGCAATCGTTTTGCCTCCGTACAAATATTTTTGCTAAAGCGCAGCTATGAATAGCGGTCCCTTGTTCTCTGCTTGCAAGAAGTCTGAAGTTAGCCATCCATCTGCTCAGCGGCAGCTGTATTCCTATAGGACATTCTTCAGTGCCAGTCATTTCCCGTCAGGTGTTAGACCTGATGCTGCACTGTTGCTCGTGTTTGCTGGGCTCCCCCGCTGAGAGTCTGTCTCTCTGCATGCCCCAGAGGACTGAGGCTTTGGCGCTAATCCGTGAAGCTCCGCGTCCTTTCGCAAGCAACCCCAGAGCTGGCAAACTGTTGCGGAGTTCAGGAGGAGAATCTGCAGTGCTCAAAGATTACAAACATCCAGTCCAGTTCTGTGCTGGAGGGTGGTTCTGGTAATCTGATACTTAACAAGCCCTTCCATCTCAGTACCTTAGAGCTATGGCTAAGAACAGTTCTCCAGAAGAGTTTCATGCATTCCCTAAGGGAGTTCCCTAGAAAAAAAGCAAGAGTCCAGTAGCACCTTAAAGACTAACTGGACCCTGGCTCTTTTCTACAGACAGACTAACATGGCTTGGCTACCCATCTTGATCTAAGGGAAACTATAAGTCCTTTTCGAAATATTATACATAGCTCAGCAGTAAAGATGACCTGTATTTGCAGCTTATAAAAAATATCCTAGCCTTGAACCAGATGAGCTACGTTCTCAAAGCTTCATTCGCAATGGGGATGTAATAGACCAGAAACAGATGCCATCCCTCATTCGCGTTAGAATCTGTGACGAAAGCTTCCTGTGCTGAGAAGCCCCAGAATGCCTGTAGCAGCTAGGATCCCAACAGCTACTACAGAGTTCTCCTCATTCTTGTCTGCTGCTCTGAGTTTAGGAAGAATACAGGCCCTGGCAGAAAGAACACGAGTGAGCAAGTGCACATCAGTAGCACTGAGAGAAAGGGATCTTCGGAGATGACAGTTTCTGGGAACTCCTAGTTTATGCAGATCCCTGGAGACTTAGCACATTCCAGTACAAGTCAGTGAACGAGGGCTCAGAATACAATTGCATGTGTGGTCAGCATGTAAGACAAACGTGCCACACGTAAAACCATGCCAACTTGCCTACTATTGTCCAATCCACCATTATTCCAGTATAAAAAGTAATAATTAGTTGTCTCGGGCTAGGGGCAGGGAGGTATTCACTAAAATCTCTTGAACACCATTGAATAGAGAGTGGATACACAGCTTCAGATGTGTATTCTAGTGCACACCCAGTTCTGGACCAGTTTGTAAGGCAACAGGTGTTCTCCGTAGAGAAGATGGCATTTGTGCGATGATCTCTTTTGCTGCATCAGAGATGAAAGATGTAGTCCCGAGCTTCTTGGGGCGCTGCTTGCTCTAGCCACGGTTTCGTGACACTGAGGTGTTAGAACTGGATCCTTCTCTGAGCCTTTTCTAACAATGCAGACCTGTGACGGTAAAGTGGCCCCAAACATTATGTCGATGGCTGCTTCATGTGTTGCATTGTTAGGTGTGAAGTTGCACTGTGGATCAAACAGCTGATGCGTGTCCCAAAGTGTGTTTTCAAGTATGCCTGCCACGTAGGGAGACATAGCAGGTTCAGCACAGTTTTGAAAGCAGAGGTGTTTCCCTTTGTCAGAACTATACAAATCCAGGCAGTGTTCAAATGTCTAGAAGAAATTGAGCAAAAAGATGTATGTTTAATAACCCATATACTTACTGTGGCCAGAATATTAATAGCTAAATATTGGAAGTCAGATGGATTACCAGGAAGAGATGAACTAATTAAGAAACTAATAGAGACTGCAGAAATGGACAAATTAAGTATGATATTGCAAGGGAGAGATGGAAAGTGGTTCCAGGAACGATGGGATAGAGTTTATAAATGGTTAGAGTCAAAATGTGTATAGTTGACTCCGAAACTAGACTATGTATCATTGTGTAAACAGAAGATATTGTTGTAGTCTTAAAAATATAAATAGAATGGTAAAAAAAAATGTCTAGAAGAAGTTCTGTTTTGTCCATAATGAGAATGAGTGCCAGGGCTGTTTTTGTAGCAGGAACTCATGTGCATATTAGGCGACACACCCCTAATGTAGCCAATCCTCCAAGAGCTTACAGTAGCCCCTGTAAGAAGAGCTCTGTGAGCTCTGGGAGGATTGGCTACATTAGGGGTGTGTCACCTAATATGCAAAGGAGTTCCTGCTACAAAAAGAGCCCTGATAATGAGCTTGGTTTATTCTACAGCTTGTACACTCCCCCTCTCTCTTTTTTCTCCTGAATGTAGAGACAAGTTCAGAAACTTACAGTTTAAGAAGTTTTCAATCTAGCCACAGTAGGTTGGGGTGGAAGTGACCAAATACAGACATCATAACAAACCATGGTCAGATGGAAGACCTCCTAAAGGATGTCCTCCGTCTAATCATAGTTTGTTATGATGTCCAATTGTTATGGTTCTCTCACCACAGTTTGTTGTGATAAATCAGGAAGTCTTCCATCTCCACTCCACACGTGGAAAAGGGCAAGAGGCCAGTAGCTCCTGAAAGACTAACCAAAATTTGTGGCAGGGCGTGAGCTTCCGTGAGTCCCTGCTCACTTCTTCAGATACAGCCAGAAAGTGAGCCCGTCGGTCCTTATATCTCAGAGAGGGGAGGGATTTCAGATGGCGAATGACAATCGGTGTAAGGACAGATGGGCTCACATTATAGTAGCAGAACAACGTTCGAGTCCAGTTGGCACCTTTAAGATCAACAAATTTTTATTCAAGGTATGAGCTACTATTATAGTAGCAGATGAGTTTTTGGCTAAACATTAGGAAGAACTTCCTGACAGAGCGGTTCTTCAGTGGAACAGGCTTCCTTGGGAGGCGGTGGGCTCTCCTTCTTGGGAGGTTTTCTAACAGAAGCTAGATGGCCATCTGACAGCAACGCTGGTTCTGTGAAGTTAGGCAGGTCATGAGAAGGGCAGGAAGGGTCGCCTCATTGCTTAGTTCTTGTGGCCCTTTTTTACATGCCCAGGGAAATGCTGATTGCCACTTTGGGGTCAGGAAGCAATCCTGGAGGTTTTTTGGTCATCTTCTGGGAGTGGAACAGCAGTCACTGGGGGTATGGAGGGGGAGGCATTTGTGAATTCCCTGCATTGTGCAGGGGGTTGGGACTAGATGATCCTGGAGGTCCCTTCCAACTCTATGATTCTATGATCTTAATACAACCCTAGAGCATTCAGTTGTGTAGCTTTATTTAACACTCGTGCAAGCGACGTTAGAGCTTTGGCTTCAGCCCTCGATGCTTAATATGGCTTAACTGATTTCGAAAAGTTAAAACTCCACGTAGTTTGAACTCACTGAATATAGGCATGACAGACAAAGACAAAAGGCGGGTGCTCTCCTGATGTCCGTGGCCCTTTGTTGTCTCTGTAGCGCTTATAGGGGCTTTTCTTTTTTCCTTCAAGCTTAATCAAAGACCCACAGTTGATGAACTGAGAGACAGAAAAATCCTAATACGATTCAGCGATTATGTGGAAGTGGCAAAAGCACAGGATTACGACAGAAGAGCAGACAAGCCATGGACGCGGCTTTCGGCAGCAGACAAGGTATACGTCCATTTTGTTGTCATCAGAACATAAGGGAAGACATGTTGGATCAGGCCAGTGGCCCATCCAGTTCAACACTCTGTGTCGCACAGTGGCCAAAATAACCAGGTGCCATCAGGAGGTCCACCAGCGGGGCCAGAAGCCCCCAAGCGCCAAGAATACAGAGCATCACTGCCCCGGACAGAGTCTTCCATCTATACCTTGTGGCTAATAGCCACTGATGGACCTCTGCTCCATATGTTTATCCAATCCCCACTTGGCGCTTGGAGCCACCGCCACTTCCTGTGGCACCAGATTCCATGTGTTAATTACTCTTTGGGTGGAGATCAGAAGTACTTCCTTTCATCTGTTGTAAGCTTACTGCTCATTAATTTCCTTGCATGCTGACAAGTTCTGGTATTGCGAGAAAGGGAGAAAAGTCCTTCTTTCTCTGCCTTCTCTATCCCATCCATAATTTTGTAAACCTCCATCATATCAGGTGGTTACGTGTCACATGGTAACATGTTCCTCACATAACAGGATCTGCACATTACATGCAAAAAAATTTAAGAAAGCAATATCTTATACACTAGCACATTGGCTTTTAAACTGTACTGTAAAATACTCTGGTGTTCCATCATTAATCAGGGGATCTTCAATGAGAAGGTCAGTTAATGGGGGAAGATCTTGTCCTTATTTATGGAGCCTTGCCAGTCAAGTTCAGGCACAAAAAAAGAGTATTGAAAGTGTTATACAGCAGACTCTTGGTTCATAAGAGACACTGAAGTGGCCAATGAACCAGAGAGCACCTTAGAATATGGCCCAGGGTCCTCTGGAACACCCTGGGATGTCATATACAGCATTCCAGGGCAGGGAAGTCAACATGGAATGGGTTCTATAACAGCAGAAACTTTGAAAACTAGAGTCGTAATGAAACACATTAAAGGTCACGCTGTATGTATCAGCCCTGGTACAAATGAGAATTCAGGTGTCCATGAACAGTAGACAAAATGATCAGAAATGCCACATCATAGGACTGGAGGTTTTTATACTTTATATTTATTTATTTGATACCCCACCCGACAGGCTCAGCACGGCTTACATAAATTAAGATAGATAAACAGAACAATTATAAAATTGGTGTAGTGGTTAAGTGTGCGGACTCTAATCTGGGAGAACTGGGTTTGATTCCACACTCCTCCACTTGCAGCTGCTGGATGACCTTGGGCAAGCCATAGTTCTAGCACAGCTGTTCTTGAAAGACCAGTTCTCAGAAGAGCTCTTTCAGCCCCCACCTACCTCACAGGGTGTCTGTTGTGGGGAGGGGAAGGGAAGGGAGTTTGTAAGCTGCTCTGAGACTCTGAGTGAAAGGTGGGATATAAATCCAGTCTTCTCCTCCTCCTCCTTCTAAAATAAAACAATTATAAAACCAGTTCATAAAGTATTCTGGCAAAGGTCCTTATTAAATTATTTCAGGGCCAGGATTTAGTCTGTTGAGTACAGGATGATTCGGGGAGGAGGAGTGCTAGCTTGTCACGAGACCATTCCGCAGGATCGTTGTGAGACAAAGAAGCTTTTCCAAGAAAAACCAAACCAGCCCTGAAGCCCCACTGCAGCTGGAGCGGTACATGCATAACCCCAAATAAGCAGCAATCACACTGATCACCAGTTTGGGAGAAAGGAGGAGGAAGAGGGCTGAATGTTGTTTCCCCCCAGTTCATCTTCCTTAACATCTGTTCAGTGCTATTCAAAGACGGGGCTAGACAGGTGCAGTCTGGCTTCCCCCACTCGTTGGAGAGTCATGCGTACACACATCCATCATCCCGTTCGCACATGCAATTTCCTATGCAGGTAGGAGGAGGCACACAACGGCCAGCTTCCTCTCTCTTATGGCCCCGGACTGAATTGGGGCATAACCATCTGCCAGGAAACTCTAGCTCTTAAAAAGGGACAAGGGACCAGTTTTGCAAAGCTACTTTGCCAGTATATAAATCTTCAGGATTGGGCACAGTGGCTATTGTTCCAGGCAATCCAAAGTGCCAGGGCAGCATTCCACTTTGCCAGGGTAGCGACAATCCAAGGGCAAAACTTTGGTCTAGTTTACTCCCCGCTCTTCTTTCGAGTTGGGAAAATGGGGTGGGTGGGAAATGAGCACCAGAAGATACTCCATCGTGGTACCACCAGATGCTCATCTCTGCAGCCTTTGAGAGAGAGAGAGAGATGTGAGGTTTTTACAATCCTGTAATCTTTTTTCTGGAGTGAGAGTGTTTGATTAAATTGCTTCTCTGGTTTATTGTTTTGTTTTGCAGCTTTAATTGACGGCAGTTCTTGTATATTTTATATGATGTTTTAATGGTTTCGTAAGGAGGGGGGAGGCATTCCGTTTCAGGAAAATCATGCCCACAATGAAACAAAAGATCTTCTGTAGCAAGCCAGATTATGTATAAACAGGGGAATGAATTACTCTAGAGGACATTTGCATGCACACAGCTCAAGTGGAAGGAAGGCGGAACATTAACGTGCCTCTCTTTTCATTTTGCAAACTGCCACCATTAACGCTGCTTTCTGCCCCGTGAAACTGCTTCTCCCCACATGCAGATGGCATGAATTCTTATTTCTGTTTTGCATGTTTAATAAGGCCGCCTAATAGGTAGCCAAGGGAACTCGGGCTGTATGGCATCTGCTTAGAGCAGAAAGGCAAGGATCATTGTCCTGATCTGGAGAATTATAAATGAGGTTAGGTGTTTGGGGTGCATTCGGAATGGAAAGCTTGGGGCACTTAACTGGAATCCTGCAGCCCACCTCTGGGAAATACGCTTATGGGCTAATTCACCTTTATCCACACTGATAGCAAAGGTATATCCTTTAAGGCTGCTTGGGAAAGGTCCGTTTTACCTTCCTGGAGGGATCACACTCCAGGCTGCGTGCCTGGATAGCTCGTGAAATAGCAGCCCATGAATCAAGAGGACTGAACAGAATTTCCTTAGGTTTGGGAGGAGGCACAGGACCAAAGCTCCCTCTAAGCTGTGTTGTGAACAAAAATACTACTTTGTGAGCTGCTGGCATTAAAGTTATGAGCAAGTGATTTGGCTGCTTCATTAAATTAGTTTGCTCTGAAGCCATCCTTCCTGAGCGAAGGCAAAATGTGTGAGCCAGAGGCTAAAAAACGGTGAGCTAGCTCACACAAGCTCAGCTTAGGGGGAACACTGCACAGGGCTTCCCTATCTGGGTTTATAGGTGTGGTCCCAGTTGACTGTGCCTTTGCCAGAAAGCTGTTGGAAATATTTGCAAGAGGGTGCCTTAATAAACTAAGGCTGATGTGATAAAACAAATCAACAAAATCACTTCATGAAACCCTCCTATTTGTTCTGAATTATCACTCCTCAATCTAACGGATCCTGCTTCAGGGGCAGCGGCACTTATGGAACTTACCTCCATCTTACTCGCGGCAGCAAGAGTGACAATTGCATCACTTTGGAAATCCGCTTCTCCTCCAACTCTTCATATGTGGCATAACAAAATTTGGGACCAATTTATTTTCGCCAAACTTACAAGCATTACCCAATCCGCAAACATAGCTCCGTCTTCCCCTCCTCCTCGTTTTGTTTCCACGTGGTCATGAGTACGTCCATTCATGGCAGATAAGGATATTCTCCCCACAAATCCATCATATCACTCTTGGATTCACTTCTAATCAAACCCAAGAAACACCTGTTTGTTGGGGTCTCTTATTTTGGACAAGAGTGTATTAATACTTAAACTAACTTACTCACCATTCCTCGATCATATGACTATTAGATGTGCATTTAAACCTTAACTTCTTTTTCACAGTTACATGTTCAGATTTCTGCACTGTCGATTTTATATATTACAGTGTGTTAACGTATACTTTGTTCATTGTTACCTTCTTTTACTTCTATGCTAAGTGCATTCCCAGTGATTATGTTTATTGTTACTCATTGTTAACTTTTAAAGTTTCTTGATAAAAAATAAATAAACTAAGGCAGAGAGACTTGGAAACCCATCCATGCGCTCATTTCGCTTTGGAAGCCGAAACTGCACCCTGCTGCTTTTAAAGAGTTAGGTCTAGGTTTCCTGGATCCAATTTATGTTGCTCGCAGCACATGCAGCAACTGGAGGGAATGGCTCCCCCCCACACCCCCTGAGGGGTCAGAACGCACCTGGAGGGGGGGAAGGGCTCCTGCCTCCCGCCCAAGCCATTTTCCCTTGTAACAGCCCCACTCGGTGGAGTTATTTCCCTGATTTTGCTGCTGTTCTACATCAAGTATTCTGTGCATGTGGAGCAGCGAGATCAGGGAAATAACTCCCCCAGGCAAGATTTTGCCCAGGAAAATGGCTTGGGATCCCCCTTTCTCCCCACAATACTGTTCTGAGCCCATGTGGGCTCTCTTGTTTTAAGAAGCTGTTCCCTGCAGACATGGAAAAATGAGTTGGGTCCAGGGAATCCAGACCCAACTCTTTAAAAATAGTTGCATGTAGTTTGGGCCCCGAGATGTTGGGACTCCTTGGGGGCAAGAATTGAGCTTGTGGTTCTTTTGACTGTTATGATGATACAATAAAGGAGAGAACTGTATTCTATCTATTTTGTCTTTTAAAAGTCTTTTTGTGCTGATTTGGAAAAAAGATCGATTAACCTGGTTTCCATGTTTATTTCCTAGGCAGCGATTCGCAAAGAGCTAAACGAGTACAAAAGCAATGAGATGGAGGTGCATGCATCGAGCAAGCATTTAACAAGGTCAGTTTCCCAGATTTTTCTCCACAGCGGCTACAAAAATAAAGATCCTTTGGGGCCCTGAGTCTGCAAAATCCCTTGTCCCCATTCAGAAGTAATGCATACAGGAGTCAGCAGTGTGATGTGGTCGCTAACAGAAACTTTGAAAACTAGAGTAGTAATGAGACACATTAAAGGCTGTGCTGTATGCATCAGCCCTGGCACCAACGAGAATTCAGGTATCCGTGAACAGTAGACAAAATGATCAGAAATGCCACATCATAGGATTGGAGGGTTTTTTTATACTTTTTATTTATTTATTTGATTTATACCCCACCCTCCCTGCAAGACAGGCTCAGGGCGGCTTACATAAATTAAGACATAAAACAGAACAATGATAAAATTGGTGTAGTGGTTAAGTGCATGGACTCCGATCTGGGAGAACCGGGTTCGATTCGCTGCTCCTCCACATGCAGCTGATGTGACCTTAGTTCTCTCAGAGCTGTTCTCTCAAGGGCAGTTCTCGAAAGAGCTCTCTCAGCCACACCGACATCACAGGGTGTCTGTTGTGGGGAGGGGAGGGGAAGGGAAAGGGAATTGTAAGCCACTCTGAGACTCCAAGTGAAGGGCAGGGTATAAATCCAATCTCTTCTTCTTCTTAAGCTGGTGCTGAGCAATCCTCGTGGACATAATGTCATGCGGCACAGAGGGCTGTAGGTGAAGTGAGATTTTTGGGGGTGAAATCACTATTCTCCTCACAGGCCTGTAGCTATGGTGGGGCTTTTGGGGGCTCTTAAAGGCACAGCCCCACAAGAATTTATCCTGTAAATGTTTTTTTCCAGTCATTTAAAAACTTTTTTAAAAGTTTTAAAACTTTTTTTAAAAGGTGTGCACGCCTTTAAGCAGAGTGGGATGCTGTAGTTGACTAATTCCCACACTGAGCAAGGGGTTAGAGTAGGTGACCTCTAGGATCCCTTCTCTGTGTCAAGAAACTGGTCTCCTTGCTTTTCTTTCTGCACTGAGAACATCAGCCCCACCAGGGAAAAAAAAGCCTCCCAAGCCACAAAATCCTGCTATGGGCCTGCCTCACCCCCTAGCTAGAAATAAGAGAAATGTTTAAGGCAGGTTTTGCGCATCATGCTGACGTTCTCAAATGCCACCGCTTTTCATTTTGAAGAACTGCCCCACTCACTAACTCTCCCTTCCTCCCATTTCCGACCTGCAGATTCCACAGGCCATAGAGATTTTCTTCTGAGAAGAATTTGTCTACTTTTTTGATACCACTACTGAACGTGCATCGGGGAAAGTACGAAGGTCTTTCCTTGAGGTTCAATCTACGACAAGCTGATGTTTAATGCGCAAGGAGGACTCTGCAGACGAAATCTCTGCAGCACACACACCGAACGAGGAGGAGCGACCAGAGGACAGCCTTCGCCAGGGAGCCGAAATACCTGCGGGATGGGAGGATTTGTTGGGGAAAAAATGACCGGCGCCGAGCTGATCAAAAGGAAACCTCTGCTCTCCTTGACTACATGTTTTAAACTGTATTGCGACATATCTTGGGATCGGAGATGATGTGCATGTACAGGCTTTACCATTCCAAGGCCTCTGACATAACGGACATGGCACACCGTCATTCAGTATTATCATGGTGACAAGACATTTGGAACTTATCACGATTAATTTGTATAAAAACAAAAACACTTAAGTTTCATGTTCTACAAAATGATTTACTATATTATGATTTCGTTCCTTTTTTTATATATAATGTCTAACAAAAACACAGCTGCGGCATTTTTTTGACTCCCGTTTATTTTCCCCCTTTGAATTAAATGATGACTTACTGCAGAAAACAAATCCACGGCCTCCCACGTTTGGTGATGTTTAGGAGGAGGGGAAATGAAACACGGCTCATTAAGAAAAGGCCGTGAAATTTTGTTGCTTCCGTCACACAGGAGTCCACTGAACGGAAAGTAGACTCGGGTACTTGTGCTTACTATACAGACAACTCACTGTCTGGAGCAGAGTTTCAGACGACATCAACAAGGGTTGCAATACTAAAGCCAATGGCACTGAATCCACTTCCTGGAACAAAGATCTTGAAAATTCCACATCAGATTGAGCTTTTGTGGCATCGCACATAAATAAATCATGGCCCGAACCCCAATTCTGAATGTTTTAGCAGTGCAGCTGCTTATCTTGCCTGCAGATAAGGCATATTACTGGTTTCCAGTGAGATACCAGTGCAGTTGGTATGTTGGGGCAGGGACCATGGCTATGCATGTCGCAGATCCTCCCAAGTTCAACTCTCTGTGTCTCCACTTAAAAGGTCCAAATAGGTGGTCATGGGGAAGACTTCTGCCTGAGTTCCTGGAGAGTTGCTGCCAGTCAGAGCAGGCAATACTGACCTTGATAGGCCAGTGGTCTGACTCCGTATATAAGGAAGCTTTGTGTGTTCGTGGACACTCTTGAGCCTTAAGAGTCAGTTCCCTCTGCTGCTGTTTTGGCTTTCCTGTGCCTTTAGATCTTCACAACTGTTGTCTACTGATATGGGTAGAATAATTTTGGAAGATGTAAGATAATAGGTCAGCTTCCTTGAGTGGATGCAAGCCACCTCCAAAATGGTTAATCCCTACTCATTATAGGTGGACTGTAACCTTCAGTGAATATAGATCAAGATGGACAGCCGTGTTAGTCTGTTTGTAGCAGCAGAAAAGAGCAAGAGGCCAGTGGCACCCTAAAGACTAACAAAATATGTGGCAGGGGAGGACCTTTCATGAGCCACTGCTCACCTCTTCAGTATCTGAATCTGTTAGTCTTCAAGGAGCTACTGGACTCTTGCTGTTTTCTACTGTAAGCTTCAGGGGGTTCCATCTTTGGACATAACTCTAAAACAAGGGGCTGTCCTATCCTTGATGACTGATGACTTGAATTTGTGAATGGACCAACAACAGAACTTTCAAACAGTCTCATTAAAATCTGCCTCCACTCCTGAGGACTGGAAGGTAGCTAATGTCACTCTGATCTTTAAAAAGGGTTCCAGAGGAGATCCGGGAAATTACAGGCCAGTCAGTTTGACGTCGATACCGGGTAAGTTGGTGGAAACTCTTATTAAGGAAAGAATTAGTAGGCACACTGATGAACAAAAACTATTGAGGCAGACTCAGCAAGGGTTCTGTAAAGGAAGATCTTGTCTCACTAACCTGTTAGTTTTCTTTGAGGGAGTGAACAAACATGTGGACAAGGGGGACCCAATAGATGTTATTTACCTTGACTTCCAGGAAGCTTTTGATAAAGTTCCTCATCAAAGGCTCCTAAGTAAGCTCAATAGTCACAGGATAAAAAGATAAGTCCTCTTGTGGATCAAAAACTGGCTAATAGGAAACAGAGCATGAGTATAAATGGGAAATTTTCTCAGTGGAGGGTGGTAAGCACTGGGGTACCACAGGGATCAGTACTTGGTCCGATGCTTTTTAACTTCTTTATTAATGATTTGGAGTTGGGAGTAAACAGTGAAGTGGCTAAATTTGCAGATGACACGAAGTTGCTCAGGATGGTGAGAACCAGGGAGGATTGTGAGGCACTCCAAAGGGATCTGTTGAGGATGGGCGAGCAGGCATCAACGTGGCAAATGGGTTCAATGTGGCCAAGTGCAAAGTGATGCACATTGGAGCAAAAAATCCTAACTATAAATACATGTTGATGGGGTCCGAACTGGCAGAGACTGACCAAGAGGGAGATCTTGGACTCATAGTAGATAACTCAATGAAAATGTCAAGACAGTGTGCAACTGCAATAAAAAAGGCCAATGCTATGCTGGGGATTTTTAGGAAGGGAACTGAAAACAAATCAGCCAGTATCTTGATGCCCCTGTATAAATCAATGGTGCGACCTCATTTGGACCACTGTGTACAGTTCTGGTCACCACACCTCAAAAAGGATATTATAGCTTTGGAAAAAGTGCAGAAAGGGGCAACTAGAATGATAAAAGGGTTGGAACACTTTCCCTCTGAAGAAAGGTTAAAATGCTTGGGGCTCTTTAGCTTGGAGAAATGACGGCTGAGGGGTGACATGATCAAGGTTTATAAGATTATGCATGGGACAGAGCAGGTAGAGAAAGAAGTACTTTTCTCCCTTTCTCACAATACAAGAACTCGTGGGCACTCAATGAAATTGCTGAGCAGTCGGGTTAGAACAGATAAAAGGAAGTACTTCTTCACCCAAAGAGTGATTAACACATGGAATCCACTGCCACAGGAGGTGGTGGCAGCATAAGCATATGGAAGAGGAGTCCATCAGTGGCTATTAGCCACAAAGTACAGATAGGAACTCTCAGGCTGGGGAAAGTGATGCACTGTATTCTTGGTGCTTGGGGGGGGCAACAGTGGGAGGGCTTCTAGTGTCCTTGCCCCACTGGTGGACCTCCTGATGGCACCTGTTGGACTAGATGGGCCATTGGCCTGATCCAACATTGGCTTCTCTTATGTTCTTAAGAACACTCCCCACCCCCCATGCCCCCCCAAAAAAACCAGGAAGAGGCCTAAGAGGCCCTAAAAGGCTACCCACCACCACCACCACACCAACCCTAGGCCCCAAACCCACCAACTCACAACAAAATAAGTTTTTTAAAAGTGGCCCTAATGTAAGTCAGAAGCAAAAGCCAGCCACACAATCTCCAACCCATGCTCTCTGTCAGTAGCAGGAATAGGAATGAAGTCAGCCAGCCAGAGACCCATGCTTTTATGCTCTCTGGGCATATACAGAAGGATTTCAAAAAGGAACAAACTTCTGTGATTGGCCAGAGATCCGTATGCCAAATCCTATTGGCCAGTGCTCCTCCCCTGGGAAAGGAGCAAGCTAGTAGTTGGGCTTCAACAAATGAAGCCAGCAGCAGCAACAGCCTTGCAAAAAGTTGCAAGCTGCAATGGCATTTGCTAATGCATTGCAGTGATTGGCTGTCTGCAAGGTCCCTCTTCCCCCTCCCTCCTGGAAAGCAGAGCAAAAGGCAGGAGAGAGGGGAAAACAGCGGGGAAAAGAAGGCGAGTGGAGCCCTTTAAAGTTTAAACCCACCCAGAGCACATTTTTGGTAAAGCCAAAAAAAAAAAAAGGCGAATTTTTTTGGGGGGGGTTCGGCATTCAGTATTTGGCAGCCAAATCAGCCCAGGGGATCTGATTCGGTATGCCGAATACCCGAAAAATGCCAAAAAGTTTTTTGGGTTTTTTTCCCCCGGTTTGGCTTTACTGAATGCACACCTAAACAAGCAAATGTTTTTTTAATTGTACAGTTTTAAAAGTTACATTTGTCTCCAATGATGCCATTGCTAGATATTCCTCTGGCAGCTTCCCAAAAGGATGGGTCAAATGCCAAAGTAGCATCTCTTCTGTAAGCCATCCATTTAGGCACCTCATATGTTACATTTGGGCTTTTAGGATTTAGTGATTAACACATGGAATTCACTGCCACAGGAGGTGGTGGCGGCTACAAACATGGACAGCTTCAAGAGGGAATTAGATCAGCATATGGAGCAGAGGCCCATCAGTGGCTATTAGCCACAGGGTATAGATGGGAACTCTCAGTCTGGGGCAGGTGATGCACTCTGTTCTTGGTGCTTGGGGGAGGCAACAGTGGGAGGGCTTCTGGTGCCCTGGCCCCACCGCTGGACCTCCTGATGGCACCTGGTATTTTTGGCCACTGTGTGACGGAGTGTTGGACTGGATGGGCCATTGGCCTGATCCAACATTAGCTTCTCTTATGTTCTCATGTTATGTCCACCCCTAGAAGGGAAAAAAAACAGGTTGCTTACCTGTAACTGATGATCTTCGAGTGGTCATCTGTGCATTCTCACCCTTGGGGATCTAGTGCACCTGCATTGATCTGATCGGTGTTGTACAAAGCTCACAACGGGATTTTCGCACCTCCGCCCTGGGCCTGCGTGGGAACCCTCACCATGCATGCCCAAGGGGGCGGGGTACGGACATCCCGCCAGTTCCTTCTGACTGCCGTGCTGTTAACAGCTAAATTGTCGGTCAGTGTTCAAAGCTTTTTCCTCACAGTTGGGATCCTCAGTCAAGGAAAAAATTATTCTCTTTTTTCTTTCTTTTGGACTTCTGCCTCATGGGTCGACTGGAAGTGTTCTGTAGGGACTTTTCATGGTCTTCTGGACTGGTTTCCCTGCACTCTCTGACACAAACTGTATGCAAGAAGGACCTTTAAGGCCCAGATGCCTGATACACAGCATCTTTGTACATACAAGCTTGTCTTCATGCATCAAAGTAAGGAAATGTGTACATGTTAACAATTGTTATCATTCAAATATGAGAAAACTGTGTCGCATGTTTTCAAACCTTAGGAAGTTGTTTCCAAATCTCATCAATTTCTAGTACTCTCAAATAAGTTTTTTATGTTGCTATTGACTTGAACCTTAATTCACCTCATGAGGACCACCTAGTGGGGATGGAAAGTAATCGCACATGAGAGGACATTATTTTCCAATGCAGATTTGCTTCTAGTGGAAACAGTCCCCGTCACATAAAGTCCCTCTCAGAGGTTTAAATACTATGGTTGTTAACGAAGTAAAGAATTCTTAGCTACCTTCTTTTGAGAGATCAACAGTTTAAACAAATGAGCATCAAACTTAATATACAGAGCTTTTGGAATTGCAGTAGGGTATGTAAGAAAATTACAATTTAATAAGTAAAAACCTTCCACACATTGTTTGGAGGAGAGGCTATCTCTAGTACATTCTTTTAAAATCCCCCATAATGACAATGCATCAAATCCAAAGTGGCTTCAAAAATAAACCAGTGTGCCCTTAACATTGCCAATTTTAACATACTGATTAAAACCAGGCCCTCCTGATTAACACTGAAGCTGTAGTTAATTAATCCACTGATTAAAGCTTTCAGCCCTATTAGATACTAATTTATATTTATGCATTTCTAGATCAAGGCCATGAATGTAGGAAAGGTGAGGTCAGCTGACACAGGAAATGAGTGGAAAAGAAATCATACTTCCAAAAGTTACAAGGATAAAGCGGTTGTCCAGTGGTGGCTTGCCCTGTTGCCTTCAAAGGGGCAAGGGATGTGGGCTGATGTGGAGTCCTCCCAGCAGGGCTATTTTGGGGCAGGAACGCACAGGAACGGAGTTCTGGCTGGCTCCCGAGTTGGCCACGCTCAGTAGGAACTCACTAGCATAACAGGCCACACCCAACAGCAGAAACTCATTAGGATTGGCTACATTAGGGGTGTGTGGCCTACCATGCAAAGGAGTTCCTGCTACAAAAAAAGCCCTGGGTTTTGACAACGAACAAGGTAAACAGAATAAGAAGCAAAAGGTGGGTGTGGCTGGATGACCACACTTCTGGTAACATGGGGGTGTGGCCTAATATGCTAATGAGCTGTGCTGTCAGGGGTGTGGCCTAATATGCTAATGCGTTTCTGCTGTTGGGTGTGGCCTATTATGCTAATGAGTTCCTGCTGGGCTTTTTCTACAAAAACAGCTGTGCCTCCCAGTGTCTCTTCCCAGATGTCTCTGGAGGGAGCCAGGAGAAAAGTGAAGAGGACACCCCCTTCTGCCTTCTCAGTGGGCTCCTGTGGGGAACCCTCCTGGGACTGGGATGGTGAAAAGAGGTCAACTCTAACCCTGGACACTTACAGCAGTTTCTTGGGTCCTGTTTCTTGCTAAACAATTCCTTTGCCAGTTTGGTGTAGTGGTTAAGTGCACGGACTCTAATCTGGGAGAACCGGGTTTGATTCCCCATTCGTCCACTTGCACCTGATGTGACCTTGGGTCAGTCACAAGCTCTGGCACAGCTGTTCTCTCAAGGACAGTTTCTGCCAGAAGTTCTCTCAGCCCCACCTACCTCACAGGGTGTCTGTTGTGGGGAGGGGAAGGGAAAGGAGTTTGTAAGCCACTCTGAGACGCCTTTGGGCAGTGAAGGGCGGGGTATAAATCCAAACTCTTCTTCTTCCTCTTTGTATTAACACATCTGAAGGTCCTTCTCTTTCAGCTAGACCACAGATACCAGAATACCCATGTACACAGAAGGGTGACAAAAAGCATCCAGGGGATTTTCAACTATTCCCATGTTTGGCAGGATACTTAAAAATTACTGTGTTCTCACTAGAAAAATACAACATCCACAGCGTCAGAATGTGATCACACAGCCACAACCCGGGGGATGAAAGATATGCTGAAATACGTAATTCTTTTCTGCTCTGACATCTGACTCATGAACAGAGCAATCCAGAGCACTGGAAAATCACACAACTATTTTGTAACGACGGAGCACTGAGAAAAACTATTCTTAAATTAGTGAGCTAAGATATACTGCCCGTCTGCACGTAGAAAATTAGGCTGACCATAACTATTGTTTCAATATTGTGCTGACCTCACTGGAAAGTCTCAGTAATAGAATTCCACTCTTAAAAAGGGATTTGAGGGTCAATCCAGTGTTCATATTTCAAGCAACAAATCATGTCTTAAACATATACATCAAGTTTCACTGTGTATCTCAGTGCTTACAGAAGGTATCACATTATAGTACACATCTTTCCTGACCCATTTGAAATTACTTCAAGTGTTGATCTGTTTTTCTAACTCAAACCATGGAATTATGTCCGTAAACATCAATTTTCACTCAGATCTCAGGCTCCAAGGCAGATATTACATTGATGGTGTATGTTATATTGTTGCTTATATAGCGTAAAATCATGTTTTACTCTGGCTCTATATCAGAAGTGATACAAATGCTGTAAGTGATGAGGAAAGATTTCAGGTACTGCAGGGCAACATGTAGGAACAGACAATTATAATTTATGTCATAGTAAAATGTTAGATATTGTAAGCATTTAATATGGAGGGAATATTGTCATCATACAACTGCATTCATTCAAATGTTTCCTTCTAATACAGCTTCCCTTTGATTGTTGGCTCAACATGGTGGGGAAAAATAACACTTTTGCCTTTATTACTCTTTTGTACAAATATTTTAATAGTTTTAAACATACATTTTTGTTATTTTATTATACATTACCAATAGAGACAAAAGAACACACTTAGAAATGTTTTTGGATTATAAGAAATTACAACAATTACAAGAAATTACAAAGCTCAGAGGACAGCTAATTGTAGAAATGCCATTTATTCAGCTCTTAATAGCGAACAAATTTCTAGTTATAATTAGTATCAGAATGCCTCTTATGTGACTTTTAATTTTCAATGGACAGATATGAACATATCCAAAGACTTAAAATGTTTGCTCCTCTCAGTTGACCAGCGAGAGGTTTTATTTTAATAAACAAGTTCAGTTCACGCACTTCAAAGAATTAGTCCCAAGTCAACTAAAGTTAGCCACAATTAATTTTAGCTGGATCAGGTCTAATGTTCTAGAAATAGTTCTAATTTACTGGAGTTCTTCTAAAAACTGCGTCTCTTTTAAAAGTGAAACATTTACATATTGCATCCTAGCAAAATGAAAGCGTCTTTTAAGGTGAAAGATATTTTATCTACACAAATTACAGTTGTAATAAAGATAATTTTCTTGAAAATTCTTGCTATTAAGAATCAACTGAGATATGTCACATTACAGAAATTAAGGGTCACACATTTCTGAAATGCAATAGGAACACCTGCATTCTCTTCTTTCTTTGTATATGTAACATTCACTAAGTTAGAACTTCCTCTCTTCTGCCATAAAAAGTGACTGCAGCCCTTTGCGAATGTTAAGCAGTTCTTCATCTTGCTGTGATAAAAAGCAAACATAGGTTTTATTTTAAACAAACTTAAGAACCCAAACAATTTGTTAGAAGCAGAAAACTCATCCCAACAACTGTCCTTTCCTCATCTGTTAGTATTAACATTTAGTATTTGAAAATATATTCTTTCTTGACAAGTGACTCAAATTGGCCAGATGACACTGGGGTCCACATATACATGGGTTGCTTGTGGATTGCTACTGCAAAGTGAGGTTTTCCCTGTTTCCCAACAGCATTATGGTGCTTTTGTACACACCCTGGGTTTGCCCTGTCTTGTTCCTGATCTTTCCCATACCTGCTTTGCTGTGATGTTTTGAGAAAGATTGCGGTAAAGCTAGGATGGCTGTCGTGTTGGCAGGAAAGTCCACACTTTCCTGGTATCACCATCCCCCACATTGGTATAATCTTCCTTGCCCCAGTTCCCGCAGCAGCCATTCCCCACCATGCCCAACTGGGGGATTTTTGGAAGGCCTTGACATCTCAATATAATGGTACATCAGTATGTCGATTATCAACTTCTGAAGAAGACCCTGGTGTTGTAGGGGGGAATAACCACTTCAAGGACTACAGCTGGGGAAAGGCAGGGAAAAAACAGGTTGCTTACCTGTAACTGATGATCTTTGAGCAGTCACCTGTGCAGTACCACTCATGGGGTTGGGTGCCTGCGCACGACCTCAATTGGAGAACATTCCAGAGCTTGCCTCAGGAGTCTTTTTTGGCAGGCTCTCTTCCCGCTCTGGGAAGCAGACATGCACTGCAAATGCCTGGAGCGGGGAAGAGAGCCGCCTCCCACTCAGTTCCTTCGACCACTACCGATAAGTCCCATCAACTCAAGGTAAGTGATAAGGAGATGCCAGCAGTGGGGAAGGCTGGGTGGGATTGTGGTACTGCACAGATGACCACTCGAAGATCATCAGTTACAGGTAAGCAACCTGTTTATCTTCGTCGTGGTCTCTGTGCAGTCTCACACATGGGTGATTAAAACAGCTGAACCAGTCGGAGGAGGGAGCTGGCAGCTGCAAGAGACAATAAACAGGTTAGGACATGTCATTATGCTTTCAATTTATAGGTCCTACCTGAAGAAGGAGAAGCATCAGATGAAGAGAGATCATAGCACTGCCTGGCTAAAAGCAGCATCCCGTCGAGCTCGAAAGTCGAGTGCATAGTGGGATATGAAAGTCGAAGTGGAGGACCACGTAGCACAGACATCTTCCAACAGAACACCGACTAGGAAGGCAGTAGAAGTTGAAACCGCTCTTGTGGAGTGAGCAGTTATCCTGGTGGGTATGGGTTGGTGTGCCAATGCATAGCAAAGGGCTATGGTGGAGGTAACCCATTTTGACACTCTTTGAGAGGAGATTGGCTCACCTTTGCATGGAGAGCCATAGGCAACAAAAAGCCTTGGAAATTTTCTAAAAGGCTTTGTTCGATGGAGATAGAAAGAGAACGCCCACAAGGGAGATGTTGGAAACAGCCAATGGAGAGCCAGAGGAGGTGTGGGAACCAAACTTGGCGTGGCCACCAAGGGTTGATGAGGATGCAGGAGGTGGCATCAGCCACAATCTTTTAAAGCACCCTGGAGATGAGAGGAAACGGGGGAAGAAATAAAACAGGGTTCCTGTCCACCTGTGAAGGAATGCATCCTCCAGAGACCGGGTGGTTGGCAGACCGTGGGCGAAGAAGAGGCAAAACTGTCAACAGTTGGGTGACCAAACTCGAGGAAGATCAGTCGTAGATATCGGAGATGAAGGGGCCATTCGTTGTCTTGTGGGACCGAGCAGCTCAAAAGATCGGCGTTGACATTCTGAACGCCAGGAATGTGTATAGCCGACAGCATGATGGAATGATGAAGACACCAATTCCAAAGGCGGATTGCTGCTGTGCAAAGGTGGAGAGAAGTGGTGCTGCCCTGCTTGTTGATGTAAAAAACAGCTGTGATGTTGTCGGAGGCAACACGGACAACCTTGCCTTGTATGATCAAGAGGAAGGACTTCAAGGCAAGATGTACCACTTGAAGATCGAGGAGGTTGATGTGGAGAGTGGTCTCTCAAGAGGATCAAGTTCCCTTGGTGGACAGTGTCCCGCATTGGGCTCCCCAACCCCGAAGGGATGCATTGGTGGTTAAGGAAATCTCCGGAATTGGATGACAAAAGGGCATACCGGTGAGGAGATGTTGTGGAAGAGACCACCATGACAGGGAGGTGAAGACATGGGTTGGGATCAAGAGCTTTGTGTCCCACAGACTTGACTGAGAATTGAAAACTTGAAGGAACCAGAGCTGAAGGGGGCGCTTCCTGAGTCTGGCGTGCTGTACGACGAAGACAGTGGATGCAAAGTAGCCCAGGAGCCTCATGATCGACCGAGTGGATTGCTGGGGACATGTCGTGAAGGTGGATACCAGCATGATTATGTCCAAAGCCCTGGAAGTCAGCAGGAAGGCAGTCTCTGTGGTGGTATTGAGGTGGACTCCCAAGAATTGGAGAACCTGAACAGGTTGGAGTACAGATTTCGACAGGTTCACACAGAGACCCAAGGTGCAAAGAAGGGCAAGGGGAGAGTGAACGTCGTGGAGAAGTTGAGTCTCCGTAGGAGCCATGAGAAGCCAGTCATCGATATAGGGGTAAAGGACAATCCCCAGACGGTGCAGCTCAGCAGTAATGACGGCCATCATTTTGGTAAAGACCCTGGAGGCCGCAGAGAGGCCGAACGGAAGGACTTGGTATTGGTAATGATCGCCTCCTACAGTGAAGCGTAGGAATTTCCAATGTTGGGGGCGAATGGTGACGTGAAAATAGGCATCATGAAGATCTATCGACGCCAGCAACCCAGACTTGTAAAGTGACCATTTGAAATTTCTTACAGTAAACAAAAGGGTTGAGATCTCGAAGATCCGTGATGGGCTGCTAACCGCCGTCCTGTTTGGGGACTAGGAATTACTTGGAGTAGAAGCAAAGAGTTCATTGTACGTCCAGGATGATCTCGATGGCCCCCTTCTCGAGACGTGCCTGGACCTCTTGATGATGGATTCGGAGGCATGACGAAGAAATGAGGAAGGGTTGGAGGCAAAGTGAACTCTATGGTGTACCCAACCCGTACGATGGTAAAGACCCAGGCGTCGGAGGCAATTTCTTCCCAGCTGAAAGGAATGGTAAGAGTTGGGTCCGAACGGGAGGGGTAAATGAAGAGGGCGGTGGCAGGCCCTGAAGACAGTCAAACGGACTGCTTGGGCTGCTGGGGCTTCTTGGGGGCTTGTTGTTGTGGCCGCTGAGATTGACAGGAGTCATATTTCTTCCTCTATTGCGAAGTAGTAGCCGGTGAAGGCTGATGCTTATTGTAGTAAGGCCTCCAAGAACGGTAATGAGGCCTTGGTGTCGAAGTAGAAACTCCAAGGTTTCGAGCTTGTTTCTTGCTGTCATCGACAGCTTTCAGAGCCTCATCTATGGTGGAATGAAAAAGACCTTCGCCATCTGTCTGCAGGGAAATACTGTGGAGCCAGGCATGATGGCAGAGTGCGATGGAAGAAGTGAGTACTTTAGACAAGCAGGTGTTAGCATGATGAATGGAGTTGATCTGTTGCTTGGAAATAGTGCAGATTTAGGACAAGGTGGTAGACAGAGTGAGGCGGTGATCCTATGCAACAAATTCAAGAACTGGACAAACTGCAGTGGTGACATTAAAGGCATAAGCAGAGAGGTACGACAGAGAGGTACGAAAACAGGTTGCTTACCTATAACTGATGATCTTCGAGTGGTCATCTGTGCAGTACCACACATGGGTTGGGCGCCTGCGCACGACCTCGTTCGGAGAAACTTCTAGAGCTTTTCCTCAGAAGAGCTTTTGGCGGGCTCTCCCCCGCTCCGGGGGAGGAGACATGCACTGCGCATGCCCAGAGCAGGAGAGAGAGCCGCCTCCCACTCAGTTCCTTCGACCGCCACTGTCAAGGCCAAAGAATCCAAAACAGGACATCTGGAGATGCCAGCAGCGGGGAAGGCTGGGTGGGATTGTGGTACTGCACAGATGACCACTCGAAGATCATCAGTTACAGGTAAGCAACCTGTTTATCTTCGTCGTGGTCTCTGTGCAGTCCCACACATGGGTGATTACAAGAGCTGAACCAGTTGGAGGAGGGAGCTGGCAGCTGCAAAGGACACAAAAATACTGGTTAAGACACAGCATCACCATCAAAACAAATCACCCACGGGTCCTACCTGAGGGTGTACCAGGATCAAGCAAATAGAGATCGCAGCACCGTCTGACCAAAGGCAGCATCCCGCCGAGCTCGGACGTCGAGTGCGTAGTGGGTCACGAAGGTCGATGCCGAGGACCACGTAGCAGCCGCACAGACGTCTTCCAACGGGACACCAGCCAGGAAAGCGGTGGACATCGACAACGCCCGTGTGCAATGGGCAGTGAGACAGGTAGGAACGGGTTGACGCGCCAGCTCATAGCAAAGGGCTATGGTGGAAGTCACCCACTTAGAGAGACGTTGAGAAGAAATGGGTTCCCCCGCGTGAGGGGGGCCATAAGCCAGGAACAGCCGAGGAGATTTACGTATGGGCTGCGTCCTGTGTAGATAGAAAGAGAGCGCTCTGCGCACATCTAGACAGTGCAGGGCTCTCTGAGAAGCATCAGTCGGGTTCAGGAAGAAAGTAGGCAGAACAGACGACTGAGAGAGGTGAAAAGCAGAGATAACTTTAGGGAGGAAGGAAGGATCTGTTCTAAGGACCACCTTCTCCCTATGAAAAACGGTATAGGGGGATCGGCCCTGAAGGCAGCTAGCTCCCCTACTCTGCGTGCAGTGGTAATGGCTACGAGAAAGGCCATCTTCCAGGACACTAACCTGAGGTCGGCGGTAGCCATCGGCTTGAACGGTTTAGCCATGAGTTGAGAAAGGACTAGAGACAAGCTCCAGGAAGGCACCAACGGTTTCCTAGGCGGGCACATGCGAAGAAGACCCTTGAGGAACGTCTTGGTGAGACAGTGGGAGAACACTGACGAGCCTTGTATGAGGGGGTGGTAGGCGGAGATCGCCGCCAAATGAACCCTCAAGGACGAGTATGCCAGGCCCGCATCCTTCAAATGCACAATGTAGGCAAAGATCTCACGGAGAGATGATCGGATCGGATCGAAGGAGTGAGCGGTAGCATAGGATTGGAATCTGTTCCACTTGAACTGATAGGAACGTCGAGTAGAAAGCTTCCTAGCATTCAGGAGGATTTCAGAGACCTGAGGCGGGAAGTCTAGGGCAGGATCTTCCAGGCCGTTAATTTGAAAAATCCCGGATTGGGATGGATGATTCTCCCTCGGGCCCGAGAAAGGAGATCTGGGACGACAGGGAGGGGACGGAAGGATCGACAGGAGAGTTGAAGCAGGTGCGGGAACCAGACCTGGCGTGGCCACCACGGAGTGATCAGAATGCAGGAGGTGCGGTCTGCACGAATCTTCTGCACGACCCGAGAGATGAGAGGGAACGGAGGAAACAGATAAAACAGGGTTCCGTTCCATTCGTGGAGAAAGGCATCCCCGAGCGACCGAGCAGACGGGGGACCCCTGCTGAAAAAAGGCGACATCGAGCATTGTCGACGGATGCGAAGCCGTCGACAGATGGGTGACCGAACTCCCGAAACAGAGGTCGAAGATACCGGAGGGGAATGGACCATTCGTTGTCCGATGAGGCAGAACGACTCAACCGGTCCGCATCGACATTCTGATCCCCGGGAATATGAATCGCCGAGAGCGTGATGGAGTGACGGAGGCACCAGGACCAGAGGTCTATCGCCAAGGTGCAGAGACGAACAGAGGCAGTGCCGCCCTGTTTGTTGACATAATAAACAGCCGTGGTGCTGTCGGAAGCCACTTGGACGACACGGCCTCGGAGGGTCGGAAGAAAAGACCGGAGGGCCAGGTAAATTGCTTGCAACTCCAGGTAATTTATGTGGCGAGCTGCCTCTCGAGCAGACCAAGCCCCTTGAACAGTAAGCGTTCCGCTCCGGGCTCCCCAACCCAAGAGGGAAGCGTCCGTGGTCAACAACAAGTCGGGAGGAGGACGACGAAATGGCATCCCGGACAAGAGGTGGACAGGTTGAGCCCACCACTCGAGGGAGGCGAGGACGGTTTGTGGGATCGACAGAATCGTGTGCCAAGGCCTCCGAAGGGGATCGAAGGCTCATAGGAGCCAGAGCTGAAGCGGCCGCATCTTCAACCGGGCGTTGCGGACAACGAACACCGTAGAGGCAAAGTGACCCAGAAGCCTCATGACCGAACGGGCGGATTGTTGGGGACACGTCTGAAAGGCGGACACCATCGCCCGAATGTCGGAAGCCCTGGACTCCGGAAGGAAAGCCGCTTCGAGGTTGGTGTCGAGTCGAGCCCCGAGGAATCGAAGGATTTGGAGGGGCTGAAGGGAGGACTTGGCATGGTTGACACAAAGCCCGAGAGCACGGAGGAGGGAGAGAGTCTCCCGAGTGTCGTGGAGGAACTGAGTTGGCGTTGGAGCCACGAGAAGCCAGTCGTCGATGTAAGGATAAAGAGTGACTCCACGTCGGTGGAGTTCGGCTACCGCCACAGCCATCAGCTTGGTGAACACCCGTGGAGCTGTAGAAAGGCCGAAGGGAAGCACCCTGTACTGGTAGTGGGCATCTCCAACGGCGAAGCGGAGAAACCACCGATGTTGCGGACGGATCGTGACATGGAAGTACGCGTCCTGAAGATCGACTGACGCGAGCCACGCTGCCCGTGGAATGAGAGGGAGGATCGACTGCAGAGTGACCATTCTGAATTTTTGATACCGAATGTAACGGTTGAGATCCCGAAGGTCCATAATTGGTCTGAAGCCGCCGTCCCTCTTGGGGACAAGGAAATACTTCGAGTAGAAGCCGAGAGTTCGTTGCCCCTCCGGGACGACCTCGATGGCCCCCTTGGCAAGGAGAGCAGAAACCTCGAGATCGAGGAGGGGGTCTGGAGGCGTGACGACAAAGTGTGGGAGGATCGGAGGCGAAACGAACTCTATGGCGTACCCGACCCGCAGGATGGTGAGGACCCAAGAGTCGGTTGAAATTTCTTCCCAGGCTGGTAGAAAGGGGAAGAGGCGGGTACGGATGGAAGGAGTGAACGACATTGGAGAGAGACAGTGGGGACAGTCAAACAGACTGCTTAGGCTGCGACGGCTTTTTGGTGGGTTGGGAACGGTGTTTGGATGGAGGACGGGAGTCGTACGGTTTCCTCCTCCATTGGGAGTGAGGTGCTGGAGATAGGTATCGCCTGGAGCCGGAAGGTTTCCAGGAACGGTTTCTGGGACGGTAAGGTGCAGCCGAGACTCCAAGGTTTCGGGCCTGCTTACGACTCTCATCAACAGCCTTCAACACTTCGTCGGTGGTGGAGTGGAAGAGGCCGTTTCCGTCAAAGGGGAGGTCTTCTACATGGAACTTGACGTCCGGTTGTAGGGAGGTGCCCCGGAGCCAGGCATGACACCGGAGAGCGACAGAAGACACCAGGAGTTTAGAGGAGCAGCTGACTGCATGACGAACGGAATTGATTTGTTGCTTTGATATGGCACAAACCTCAGACAAGGCAGCCGAGAGAGTGGGACGGTGCTCTTCCGGAACAAACTCCAGGACAGGGCGAATTGCATTGGCAACGTTGAATGCGTAAGCAGATAAATACGACAGATAAGTATCGACCCGGAGATTCATGGAGGCCAGAGAGTACATCTTCTTGGCCAGAAGATCCAGTTTACGACCCTCACGGTCAGGGGGCGTGGACTGGCGAGCAGGCTGCCTCGATTTCGAAGAAGAGTGAACCACCATGGAGTTCGGTGGTGGCTGAGAAAGGAGGAATTTGCCAGGAGCATCCTGGATCCTGTACAACCCATCATAGCGCCTCGAAACCGGAGGGATCGAAGCCGGGTGTTCCCATGACTCTTTCAACATAGAAAGGTGGACAGGCAGCAAAGGCAAGACTGGAGACGGAGGAAGATCAGCCTGGACCAATCGGTGAACGACGTCGGTCACTGCTGGGGACTCCGTAAAGCCCTGAACTTGGAGGGCAGTCGCCATCCTGGTAACGAGCTCTAAAAATGCTTTAGGGCCTTCCGTAGGGGAAATCGACCCCGAGCGTCGGTGCTCGTCCTCGATTCGAGAGACCTCGGGATCGAACTCCGCCGAATCCGACCCGTCTGAGATCGACATAGGAGAGGAGGTTCGGGGCTGGACAAGGTCGACGACCGGATGGTCGACGGCAGGACGGTGTCGAGGTTCCATTGGGGAACTCCTTGGGGCGTCCCGATTTCTGGGAAGGTCAGAAGGCTGTTCCCGAGAGGCAGAATGAGCCGAGGCCACAGATGCCGAGCGCCGAGGGCGGTCAGGGGCGTGGGCCTGATCTCCGCGTTCCGAATGCCGGATTCGGTCATAGCGGTGTCTCTCCGGTGTCGGAGACCTCGAATAATAGTAGGCCGCATCCGGACGCTCCCGACGGTCTTTGCAAGACCAGCATTGGTGGTCAGAGGCGGAATCAGACGACGACGGGGATTGCCTACGGATCAGGCATCGACGACGAAGTCGAGATCGGGACCGAGCATGACGGTGCACAACCAGACCCTCGTCCAAAGTGTGGATCGGGGTAGTGGAGCGCCTCCGTGGAGACCGGGAGCCTGTTCGCGGAGACAGGTGCGGAGGCGATCTGGTCAACTGGCCCAACGGTATCGTCCCCGTAGGTGATGAGTGGGGATGCTGCGGAGTCTGTTGTCGAGCCGCAGACTGATGAGATGTAGAGGCAAGGGCCGGCATCGACGTCGACAACCCAGTCACGATGATGGGGTCCACTTTCGAAACCGAAGCAGAGGGCGTGGCCTTCGACTTCGAAGGGGTCTTATCTTCAGCCCGCTTAGGTTTCTGTTTCAGTGCCTTCGAGGAGGTGTCCGATTTTTTGGCTACCGAGACCTGGGAAGCTCCTGAAGACATTGTGGGACGCAGAGCCGATTCAACAAGAAGAGCTTTGAGCCTAGCCTCTCGATTACGGCGAGCCTGACGAGTGAAACTCGCGCAATGAGGGCAAGAATCTACTCTATGGGCCTCACCCAAACAAACTAAGCAAAGGTCGTGCCCGTCGTTGGATGGAATTTTAGCAGGGCAACGACGACAGACCTTAAAGAATTGAGTCTTTCCCATACAAAAATCCCCACCCACCCTCCAAAGAAAGGAGAGGGGGGGGGGAAGAGAGATAGACAAAGATTTTTTTAAAAAATATTTTTTAGAAGAGAAAGAAGCAGATGGAAAAATAAAGCGAAAGCGAAGAAAGATATACTCAGCTGAGGTAAATGGAGGAACGACAGGAACGAGGTGTGAACACGAAGGCGGTCGAAGAAGAACTGAGTGGGAGGCGGCTCTCTCTCCCGCCCTGGGCATGCGCAGTGCATGTCTCCTCCCCGGAGCGGGGGAGAGCCCGCCAAAAGCTCTTCTGAGGAAAAGCTCTAGAAGTTTCTCCGAACGAGGTCGTGCACAGGTGCCCAACCCATGTGTGGGACTGCACAGAGACCACGACGAAGATAAACAGGTTGCTTACCTGTAACTGATGATCTTCGAGTGGTCATCTGTGCAGTACCACACATGGGTTGGGCGCCTGCGCACGACCTCGTTCGGAGAAACTTCTAGAGCTTTTCCTCAGAAGAGCTTTTGGCGGGCTCTCCCCCGCTCTGGGGAGGAGACATGCACTGCGCATGCCCAGAGCGGGAGAGAGAGCCGCCTCCCACTCAGTTCCTTCGACCGCCACTGTCAAGGCCAAAGAATCCAAAACAGGACATCTGGAGATGCCAGCAGCGGGGAAGGCTGGGTGGGATTGTGGTACTGCACAGATGACCACTCGAAGATCATCAGTTACAGGTAAGCAACCTGTTTATCTTTGTTGTGGTCTCTGTGCAGTCCCACACATGGGTGATTACAAGAGCTGAACCAGTTGGAGGAGGGAGCTGGCAGCTGCAAAGGACACAAAAATACTGGTTAAGACACAGCATCACCATCAAAACAAATCACCCACGGGTCCTACCTGAGGGTGTACCAGGATCAAGCGAAGAGAGATCGCAGCACCGTCTGACCAAAGGCAGCATCCCGCCGAGCTCGGACGTCGAGTGCATAGTGGGTCACGAAGGTCGATGCCGAGGACCACGTAGCAGCCGCACAGACGTCTTCCAACGGGACACCGGCCAGGAAAGCGGTGGACGTCGATACCGCCCGTGTGGAATGGGCAGTGAGACAGGTAGGAACGGGTTGACGCGCCAGCTCATAGCAAAGGGCTATGGTGGAGGTCACCCACTTAGAGAGACGTTGAGAAGAAATGGGTTCCCCCGCGTGAGGGGGGCCATAAGCCAGGAACAGCCGAGGAGATTTACGTATGGGCTGCGTCCTGTGTAGATAGAAAGAGAGCGCTCTGCGCACATCTAGACAGTGCAGGGCTCTCTGAGAGGCATCAGTCGGGTTCGGGAAGAATGTAGGCAGAACAGACAACTGAGAGAGGTGAAAGGCAGAGATGACTTTAGGGAGGAAGGAAGGATCTGTTCTAAGGACCACCTTCTCCCTATGAAAAACGGTGTAGGGGGGGATCGGCCCTGAAGGCAGCTAGTTCCCCTACTCTGCGTGCAGTGGTAATGGCTACGAGAAAGGCCGTCTTCCAGGACACTAACCTGAGGTCGGCGGTAGCCATCGGCTCGAACGGTTTAGCCATGAGTTGAGAAAGGACTAGAGACAAGCTCCAGGAAGGCACCAACGGTTTCCTAGGCGGGCACATGCGAAGAAGACCCTTGAGGAACGTCTTGGTGAGACGGTGGGAGAACACTGACGAGCCTTGGATGAGGGGGTGGTAGGCGGAGATCGCCGCCAAATGAACCCTCAAGGACGAGTATGCCAGGCCCGCATCCTTCAAATGCACGATGTAGGCGAAGATCTCACGGAGAGATGATCGAATCGGATCGAAGGAGTGATCAGCAGCATAGGATTGGAATCTGTTCCACTTGAACTGATAGGAACGTCGAGTAGAAGGCTTCCGAGCATTCAGAAGGATTTCAGAGACCTGAGGCGGGAAGTCTAGGGCTGGATCTTCCAGGCCGTTAATTTGAAAAATCCCGGATTGGGATGGATGATTCTCCCTCGGGCCCGAGAAAGGAGATCTGGGACGACAGGGAGGGGCGGAAGGATCGACAGGAGAGTTGAAGCAGGTGCGGGAACCAGACCTGGCGTGGCCACCACGGAGTGATCAGAATGCAGGAGGTGCGGTCTGCACGAATCTTCTGCACGACCCGAGAGATGAGAGGGAACGGAGGAAACAGATAAAACAGGGTTCCGTTCCATTTGTGGAGAAAGGCATCCCCGAGCGACCGAGCAGACGGGGGACCCCTGCTGAAAAACAGGCGACATCGAGCATTGTCGACGGACGCGAAGCCGTCGACAGATGGGTGACCGAACTCTTGAAACAGAGGCCGAAGGTACCGGAGGGGAATGGACCATTCGTTGTCCGATGAGGCAGAACGACTCAACCGGTCCGCATCGACATTCTGATCCCCGGGAATATGGATCGCCGAGAGCGTGATGGAGTGACGGAGGCACCAGGACCAGAGGTCTATCGCCAACGTGCAGAGACGAACAGAGGCAGTGCCGCCCTGTCTGTTGACATAATAAACAGCCGTGGTGCTGTCAGAAGCCACTTGGACGACACGGCCTTGGAGGGTCGGAAGAAAGGACCGAAGGGCCAGGTAGATCGCTTGCAGCTCCAGATAATTTATGTGGCGAGCTGCATCTCGAGCAGACCAAGCCCCTTGAACAGTAAGCGTTCCGCTCCGGGCTCCCCAACCCGAGAGGGAAGCGTCCGTGGTCAACAGCAAGTCGGGAGGAGGAGGACGAAATGGCATCCCGGAAAGGAGGTGGACAGGTTGAGCCCACCACTCGAGGGAGGCGAGGACGGTTTGTGGGATCGACAGAATCGTGTGCCAAGGCCTCCATGGGGATCGAAGGCTCGTAGGAGCCAGAGCTGAAGCGGCCGCATCTTCAACCGGGCGTTGCGGACAACGAACACCGTAGAGGCAAAGTGACCCAGAAGCCTCATGACCGAACGGGCGGATTGTTGGGGACACGTCTGAAAGGCGGACACCATCGCCCGAATGTTGGAAGCCCTGGACTCCGGAAGGAAAGCCGCTTTGAGGTTGGTGTCGAGTCGAGCCCCGAGGAATCGAAGGATTTGGAGGGGCTGAAGGGAGGACTTGGCGTGGTTGACGCAAAGCCCGAGAGCACGGAGGAGGGAGAGAGTCTCCCGAGTGTCGTGGAGGAACTGAGTTGGCGTTGGAGCCACGAGAAGCCAGTCGTCGATGTAAGGATAAAGAGTGACTCCACGTCGGTGGAGTTCGGCTACCGCCACAGCCATCAGCTTGGTGAACACCCGTGGAGCTGTAGAAAGGCCGAAGGGAAGCACCCTGTACTGGTAGTGGGCATCTCCAATGGCGAAGCGGAGAAACCGCCGATGTTGGGGACGGATCGTGACATGGAAGTACGCGTCGTGAAGATCGACTGACGCGAGCCACGCTGCCCGTGGAATGAGAGGGAGGATCGACTGCAGAGTGACCATTCTGAATTTCTGATACCGAATGTAACGGTTGAGATCCCGAAGGTCCATAATTGGTCTGAAGCCGCCGTCCCTCTTGGGGACCAGGAAATACTTCGAGTAGAAGCCGAGAGTTCGTTGTGCCTCCGGGACGACCTCGATGGCCCCCTTGGCAAGGAGAGCAGAAACCTCGAGATCGAGGAGGGGGTCTGGAGGCGTGACGACAAAGTGTGGGAGGATCGGAGGCGAAACGACCTCTATGGCGTACCCGACCCGCAGGATGGTGAGGACCCAAGAGTCGGTTGAAATTTCTTCCCAGGCTGGTAGAAAGGGGAAGAGGCGGGTACGGACGGAAGGAGTGAACGACATTGGAGAGAGACGGTGGGGACAGTCAAACAGACTGCTTAGGCTGCGGCGGCTTTTTGGTGGGTTGGGAGCGGTGTTTGGATGGAGGACGGGAGTCGTACGGTTTCCTCCTCCATTGGGAGTGAGGTGCCGGAGATAGGTATCGCCTGGAGGCGGAAGGTTTCCAGGAACGGTTTCTGGGACGGTAAGGTGCAGCCGAGACTCCAAGGTTTCGGGCCTGCTTACGACTCTCATCAACAGCCTTCAACACTTCGTCGGTGGTGGAGTGGAAGAGGCCGTTTCCGTCAAAGGGGAGGTCTTCTACACAGAACTTGACGTCCGGTTGTAGGGAGGTGCCCTGCAGCCAGGCATGACGCCGTAGAGTGACAGAAGACACCAGGAGTTTAGAGGAGCTGCCTCGATTTCGAAGAAGAGTGAACCACCATGGAGTTCGGTGGTGGCTGAGAAAGGAGGAATTTGCCAGGAGCATCCTGGATCCTATACAACCCATCATAGCGCCTCGAAACCGGAGGGATCGAAGCCGGGTGTTCCCATGACTCTTTCAACATAGAAAGGTGGACAGGCAGCAAAGGCAAGACGGGAGACGGAGGAAGATCAGCCTGGACCAAACGGTGAACGACGTCGGTCACTGCTGGGGACTCCGTAAAGCCCTGAACTTGGAGGGCAGTCGCCATCCTGGTAACGAGCTCCAAAAATGCCTTAGGGCCTTCTGTAGGGGAAATCGACCCCGAGCGTCGGTGCTCGTCCTCGATCCGAGAGACCTCGGGATCGAACTCCGCCGAATCCGACCCGTCCGAGATCGACATAGGAGAGGAGGATCGGGGTTGGACAAGGTCGACGACCGGATGGTCGACGGCAGGACGGTGTCGAGGTTCCATTGGGGAACTCCTTGGGGCGTCCCGATTTCTGGGAAGGTCAGAAGGCTGTTCCCGAGAGGCAGAATGAGCCGAGGCCACAGATGCCGAGCGCCGAGGGCGGTCAGGGGCGTGGGCCTGATCTCCGCATTCCGAATGCTGGATTCGGTCATAGCGGTGTCTCTCCGGTGTTGGAGACCTCGAATAATAGTAGGCCGCATCCGGGCGCTCCCGACGGTCTTCGCAGGACCAGCATTGGTGGTCAGAGGCGGAATCAGACGACGACGGGGATTGCCTACGGATCAGGCATCGACGACCAAGTCGAGATCGAGACCGAGCATGGCGGTGCACAACCAGACCCTCGTCCAAAGTGTGGATCGGGGTAACGGAGCGCCTCCGTGGAGACCGGGAGCCTGTTCGCGGAGACAGGTGCGGAGGCGATCTGGTCAACTGGCCCAACGGTATCGTCCCCATAGGTGACGAGTGGGGGTGCTGCGGAGTCTGTTGTCGAGCCGCAGACTGCTGAGATGTAGAGGCAAGGGCCGGCATCGATGTCGACAACCCAGTCACGATGATGGGGTCCACTTTCGAAACCGAAGCAGAGGGCGTGGCCTTCGACCTCGAAGGGGTCTTATCTTCAGCCCGCTTAGGTTTCTGTTTCGGTGCCTTCGAGGAGGTGTCCGATTACTTGGCTACCGAGACCTGGGAAGCTCCCGAAGACATTGTGGGACGCAGAGCCGATTCAACAAGAAGAGCTTTGAGCCTAGCCTCTCGATTACGGCGAGCCTGACGAGTGAAACTCGCGCAATGAGGGCAAGAATCTACTCTATGGGCCTCACCCAAACAAACTAAGCAAAGGTCGTGCCCGTCGTTGGATGGAATTTTAGCAGGGCAACGACGACAGACCTTAAAGAATTGAGTCTTTCCCATACAAAAATCCCCACCCACCCTCCAAAGAAAGGAGAGGGGGGAGGGGAAGAGAGATAGACAAAGATTTTTTTTTAAAAAATATTTTTTAGAAGAGAAAGAAGCAGATGGAAAAATAAAGCGAAAGTGAAGAAAGATATACTCAGCTGAGGTAAATGGAGGAACGACAGGAACGAGGTGTGAACACGAAGGCGGTCGAAGAAGAACTGAGTGGGAGGCGGCTCTCTCTCCCGCTCTGGGCATGCGCAGTGCATGTCTCCTCCCCCAGAGCGGGGGAGAGCCCGCCAAAAGCTCTTCTGAGGAAAAGCTCTAGAAGTTTTTCCGAACGAGGTCGTGCGCAGGCGCCCAACCCATGTGTGGGACTGCACAGAGACCACGACGAAGATCAGAAGGTAACAATTCTAACATTCATGAATGCGATGGACTAAGTTTTCTTGGCAATAGCATCAATTTTCCTTCCCTCATGGTCGGGAGGAGAGGACTGTCAAACAGGTTGTTTGGACTTAGATGAGGAATGAACTATGATCAAGTTCAGTGGAGGCTGAGTGAACAGAAATTTTCCAGAAGATTCTTGAACTTTATAAAGGCCGTCATAATGTCTCGATATCGGAGTGACGGAGGCATGATGGTCCCAAGACTCCTTAAGCACCAAAAGGTGGACCGGAAGGAGAGGGAGAATTGTGGAAGGTGGCAAATCCACTTGGACTAACTTATTGAAGGGTGATGCTAGCGAGGTGTGAACACAAAGACAGTCGAAGAAGAACTGAGTGGGAGGTGGCTCTCTCCCCCGCTCCAGGAATGCGCAGTGCGTGTCTGCTCCCCAGGGCAAGAAGAGAGCCCGCCAAAAAAGACTGCTGAGGCAAGTTCTGGAATGTTCTCCGATTGAGGTCGTGCACAGGCGCCCAACCCCATGTGTGGGACTGCACAGAGACCACGACTAAGACTGAATGATATGGAAGTCCTGTTGTCTTTGCACTGCATCCATAGCTGCAGTGATAATGGGGAAACAGTGTAGAAGTATTGACATCTGGAACAAACTTGCAACATGAAACAGGTTTCTGCATACCTTCCTCTCATGTGAAAACTTATGGCAAGAGGAGAAGCCCCCAGGTCCTGCACGCTGTGTGTGTGTGTGGGGGGGGGAATGCCCAGTGATCCTGAACTAGTTGTGCATTGCTGAATGATTAGTGCTGCCAGCTCTCACAGCTGATGGGGAAGGAGGGGGAGAGACGTATTCCCTTCACCCTCTGCCTGAATGTATGTGAACAGGTTATGCTCAAGCACAGTGCTGGGCATGTATCCTGCTTTGCTTGAACATCTTAGCTCTCCTTAGATATGACACTCTACTACTATTTGAAGTCTAGGTAAGTACATTTTTACTTTTAAAAATCCAAATATGTTTTGCTAATAAACGTAACAAGTAAAATGAGAAGATAATTTTAATTACCATTTCTTTAAGAAGCTTTTCTTGGAGTGCCTTCATGTCTTCTTTCATTAGGTGCATCTACAACATAACCAGATTCCAAGTTTATTCTCCCTGGCTCAGTCTTAAACCCAGCCAATGAAGACTGATTCAAAGCAAATGACCTCACATGTTTCTGAAAGCTGCTTGGCTCCTTACAACTGGAGAGCTGCAAGCTGACAGCGTGTCTACTTGTAGAGCACTGAGTCCCCAGACAGTCATCTTGCAGCTCCGGGATTCTCTCACCTTCTCCCCTGCCTTTCTAACCTCTCTGATAAAGTGGGCTCTAGTCCCAAAAAGCATTTGCTAGAATAATAATGTGTTAGTCTTTCAAGTGTCACAAGATCCCTGCTTGTTTTTGCTGCAACATACTCCAACAGCTGCTCACTGGAATTTCCATGACTTTTCACATTCACCATTTAAGCAAGGTTTCCATTTTGTAAAATAAATGAATAAACAAACAAACTTGAAGATGAATTTCACTCAGTAACATGAAAAGGGTTATTTTAAGTACATAAGGTTTATCCCTACGAAGAAGAATTCACACCTTGCATTTTGACTCGAAGATTGCCTGGTGACTGAGAGGAGCAAGCCCCAAAGGATGACACTTTGCAGATTGTGTGCCTCTCCAGCCCTTTTCAGTCATTGAAATTAACCACAGGCAAGGGGAGACACATGTTTCCCAATCTTCTCACAATGTGTGGTTGCCATGTTGTGTGAACAGGGCAACGCTCACGTGATCAGAAAACCCAGCTTTTGAGGATACTTGTCCATGTGTAACAAAGCTGGAAAATACACATGTATTTATCAAGAATGTGGTTGACTGTAAGATCTGAAAAGGGCTTCTGCATTCCAAGTGACTGAATGTTTCAGTCATGCCTTGTGCAGAGATGGAGCAGAATTACTTGCTCCCAGTAGAGAGTGATTAAAATGTGGAATTCACTGCCAGAGGATGTAGTGATGGCCACAGGAATAAACAGCTTTAAAAGGGGATTGGATAGATTCATGGAGGATAAGTCTATCAATGGCTGTTAGCCACAGTGACTGAGGGGAACCTTCACATTCAGAGGCACTAAGCCTTTGAATCCCAGAGCCAGAAGGCAACATCAGGGGAAGGCCTCAGCCTCTACACCCTGTTGTTGGCCCTCCAGAGAACTGGTTGGCTGCTGTGTGAGACAGGATGCTGGACTAGATGGACCACTAGTCTGATCTAGCAGGGCTCTTCCTATGTTCTTATGATGATGGAAGGAGGCAAGGCTGGAACAGGGAATCATTCAGTGTCACACCAGACAGTTTCCTCTGTGACTGGATACTCTGGGTTTACAGAAGCCTTTATTTATTTAAATAATTAACAAACCATTGGGCTATCTCACAAAAACATCCCCTGAATGCCAGGGTATGTCAGTTTTCAGGTTGAACTCCTCCAATTTCAGAGCTATGAGAGAGAGAGTGGAAGATGCTTGCAGAAGGCTTCATGCCAAAATAATAGGGTAAGCATTACAGGGGTGCATCATATATTAGCTTGTTAAGGTGCACAAACAACAGATAAAATGTCTCTGTACAACAAATGTATGCATGAAATAAGTACATATGTCAGGAGGCTGGAAGGGTTGACACCAGCATTTACAATTGCTGCAGCATCATACAGGAGATGGTCTACCGGCCCGTATACATAGCTCCTATGTAATCTACTTTGGCAACATTTATTATTGACTTTTGAAACGGGCTCACTGGGAACCGCTTTCTAAAAACACAACTTTGACTGAAGTGATTATTACTGGAAGGAGAACCCTACGGTGGGAACACTTTTGCAATGACTGTATAAACCAGCATGTCTCGTGCACTGAAAGGCTGTACATATTGTATGTTCTTCCTTCCTGCCAAGCAAGAGGAAACTGTTCCGTGAAGAAATCAAAATTCTCTTCAGGGAATCTAATGCAAGAAAACAGACAGGAGGAGGAGAAAAAACATACCTCGGAACTAAAAATATTTTCTTCACTGTCAGCAGCATGGCAAACGTTCTTTTCAAAAGAAGTTTTAAGGCCCTGAAGTCTAAAAGAATACAGATCAAAACACCATTTTAAATATCTTTGTTATGACATAGACAAAACCCAAAACATTGGGAAGCATGAAAATGGAACTTTATACACCACTAATGATAATAAGTAACTGGACTATATTTGGCTACATTTACTCAACACTGCAGTCAACTTCAATCTTTTCGTATAACGGTTTAATTTCAATTTGAAGTGAAGCATTAAGCTAATTGATCCAAAGATGTACAGATTCAGTAGAGAGAGAACTACATACTTAACCCCTTTGTTACATTTTAGGAATAAAAAAACCACACTCACCTCTGTTGTTCATTTTTGTTGTATGTACTGAAAGTCTGGGTGTGCTTCTTTGACAAACTCTGCAAAAGAGAAACACACACATGAAATCCTTATTACCACATGTAATGTAAGTTTTGATTTTCTGTTTCCATTATTAAAATCTGCTGCTTTATTGTACTCTGTACTGGTTCACTAATTACTAATGGGTTATATCCAATGGCACCATTCCACAGGTGGCAAAGCTTCCCACCAGGAACCATGCCGGAGGAAAGCACTGCTGTCTAGAAAAACAAAGCCAGCCCGACAAATATAAGACAACTGATCCTATTATTCTTTCTCACAGACATTTAAATAATGAATTATTCCATGAACTTAAAAATGAATGCTCTAAGTTTAAACTGCAATAAGAACTCAAGTAATTCTCTGCCTCCATGGTTATAAATACCGAAAATTCTTTTTCCACATTCCTCAAAGCTTGTGCGTCTTTTTCAAAACTTTCAAGCTCGTCAATGAGGCGGGAATGAAATTGTTCCAGCTGCTTGGTCCTGCAAATAAATGAATAAAAATGAAGGTAAAGGACTCTTAAAAGTATATAGTACTTCGGATAATCACATTAATCTTTGATCAACTATCCTGTACAGACCTGTGTTGGTGTAATTCAGTATTCATTGTGCTCATGTGTTGATGAGCTGACTTCAGTGACTGCTTTGTGAAACTGTCCATTCTGTTTGAACGGCACTAGGAAAACAGTAATGACGAGGTTATTTCCTCTTAATTTTACAGCATGTTGAATTTGTATTGAGACTAGAAAAAAAAAGTTTTGTCAGCTAAACTCATGCCAACCTGTGTAATGAAGAATGTGCAACAAGGAATGTACTTATTTTTTAAAAGAATTACAACCTGCCTCCCCATAATTCAAGGCGGCTTCCAATCCATTAAAACAGCACCACAGGAGCAAATCAGAGAACCATCACAAATCATAAAGGACATTAATTGTACCTGGGCTTAGCACTGTCCTACAAATGCTATACCAAAGCTCTCCAGAATGAGCTGTGAGCAAGCCTTTTGCACCTGCTTGGGCAACCCGTTCCACTGTCACTGAGAACAGTTGTATCCTCAATGATGTTTCAGGAACCTAGGGGGGAGATGACGCACCTAACTAGGCATGCTAGATGGATCTTTTGACCTAGGGGCACATAAAGGGAGAAAAAAGTCCTTCTATGTGTGTCCCAGTTCATGAAGGTAAGAATCAGCATCTTGAACTGAACGCTGAGGAAAACTGGCAACAAAACAACTAAAGACAGGCTGTTTTAATGTTTTCATTGACTATTTATTATTGTGTCTGTGTTGCCAAATGGCCTAGCTATTGCTGTGATCTGCGCTGAGCCTGTTCACGGGAGGGCGGACTATACATTTGAAAAATAAATAGATAAAATATAAATATGTATGCAAGCCACTTAACGTTAGCCAAAAGGCAGGTGGCTACATTCTGCACCAAATGAAGTTGAAGTAATCTTCAAGGGCAGCAGCCTATAGGGTATACTACTCTAGTCCATCCTGGATGTTACAAAAAACAAAGAAAGAAAGGGATCAACCAGAGCCAGCTCAGCCAAATCCAAAAGGAAGGACAACCTAGAAACCGTCTGTAAACAATGCCAATCTGTTGGTCACCCTGAAAGCCTGCTATAGTGACAAATTCAAAAATGGCAGCTGTGTTCACGCCAAGCTAGTCATGACCCAGAAATGCTACAATTAGGAGCTTTGACAGTTTTTGAACTGATAGCTGGAGAATGGGGTGAGGCAATTCAGATGGGAGCTGCTGTGTGGGGGTTAGCCCTCCTCCTGTGCGGTGTTGCTAATATGAATGCTGTTGGAAGTAAAAGCCTGTGGCAAGAGAGACAGACAGCTAAACTTTCTTCCTGTGTTTACTCTTCTGCCATTGTTCCTTTGATATGTACAACAGGATTATCAGGGAGCACACGCTGTCTCCATCTTGGTACCATGATGCAGATGGTCCTCTTGCTATCTATATCCATCCATAGTAAGTTAGACTAGTATACTATCCCTATCTTTAAGCCTTCCTATTTAGAATGTAGTTCCAAAATAAAGAGACTGTTATTAGTCTTCAAACTGAAGAGTGGCTCTGTGTAACTTTGTAACTTGGCTTGGATACCTGGGACAAAAGATGCTGCTGTGTGTATAGATTAAAGCTCTCCACTAAACTAATTAGTGGGAACTGGACTAACCAAACCAGTTAACTCAACAAATGCCACCCCACAAGCTGCAACTGTCATGTGATGGGAAACATTACAAGAACTGCATGAGGGCGGGCTGTATGCTTTTACCCATATGGCAGTTCCCAAAGAGTAACTGAAATTGGGAAAACAGCAGAAGAGAAAGGGTTACGCCTCACTCTGGACAGCATGCCAGCACTCTAGAAAATCCAGCTTTCAAGGCCGAGCTATAATTGAAATGACAAATGCTGACATGTGAAAACAAAAGTCATCCTACGAAAGAGACAAAAATGGAATACTTTTATTAACAAGTTTTTCCAGCCTTTTTCTGCAACTGCCCTAATGATTTTAAAAAATCTTGCTTTTGTGGAATGTCACAGTTGATATTATGTCGGGAGCCCATGTGATTGCTCTTGTCCTGTAGCTGATCTCTGTTTCCTTCATCAAATCACATAGCTCATAGGCTTAAATCTGCAGCTATACAATGAGACACTGTATACCAATTGGTCTGATAGGGATGCACATAAAAATGAGTTGTGAAAATTATGAAATACTAAATAATTAACAAATGTCTAAATTTGAGACCCCCTTTAAGTATAAAGCCCAAGACAAATGGTCCTTGTGAACCCCGATTGACTCTAGTCACATGGTCCTAATCAACCCCCCACCACCACCATTATTTAAAAAGAAACAGAACATCCCTCTGAAGGTTCTCCTGGATTACTTCTGCACCTTCCCTGTTGCTTCCATGCTTGCACCTGAGGCACTTTTGAAAGATGCTTCCTGACTGGTAGCTTTCCATTGCATTTCCCCCCTTGTTTTTAAGTCGTTGAGCCAGGCTTTCCATTATACACTGGATCCAGTGAAGGACTGCATTTCTGATACATCAGCACTTTCATCATCTCAGAGGTGGTGATGTGCTGCTCCTGTAATTTCTCTTTTGCCCATGTATTATATCAAGATAATGAGATAACACAAGGTTGGTATTCCCCGGGGCAACACAGAGGTTCACTTTTTCCAGACCTGAGACATTTCAACACAGCCCAGTTTACTGGGCTAACTTGGGACTATTAAAGCAGGATGTTCTCTCTCTTTTGCTCATACACCTCCGGTCTCACCTGCCAAACCCCAATCCCTAGCTATGGGAAAAACCTTCCCACAAACAGCCCCTAGGTTGAAATTTATCCCTTTATTTCCAGCCCCTTTGGGAGGGGGGTACATGATCCCTCAGAAAATTAAAAAAGTGTGTGTCCACAAGTGAATAAGCATGGAATCAAATCCTCCTCCCCCATCCTGTTCACCCCCTTTTTCTGATCAGCTGGAAGCTCTGTTAGCAATCAGCTGAGAGAAAAAGCAAGTTTATTAGCTAAGCATACCATTCTACTGGAAGACAAGATCCCCGCCCAAACAGACCTCCTGAGCTGCAGTAACATATCAATATGCCACAAGGGTGTTTTTTTTAAAAAAAAATGGCAGCAGCAGCTCAGGAAAAAAAGGTGATGGTTAGGAGTGAGGTGTGGAAGTGGTTGGATGGGGGCCAGACCTTTGTAAGTGCAACATACTGGGCAGATTCCACAAAAAATGCTTTAGATGCGTCCCTTCCAGAAACACTGGTACAAAGGTAGTCCAAAACAAACGCAGGGAAAAGCTGGCAGGAAACTAGCAGAGCCATGACTGGCAAATGATGCTGCGTGTGCAGCTGGGGAAAAACCAATGTAGTTCAGAAGCCATGCTGCAGCAATAAGTCCATGAGGCCATATCTAGCTCGGCTCTTGGTTTGTTGCAGCAAAATAAAAATTCACATAAGGAACTCCTTCTTCTCAAACAATGACAAGCTGGTATCATGTTCTCTGGAATGCACCAAAATTATGACATGTCTAGATTGGGAGTGCTTCAGTCATCTCTTCTTCACTGTGGAAGTATCTTGCTGTTTTCTACGATGTTAAAATGTTTCTCTTGTCATGCCTAATGGATGTGTACATGGGTATTAGGACATACATTCAGTCCTTGATAGCGACTTCACGGTGGCAGGTCGCATTCTTTCAGCTGCCAAATGGTAGCTAACATCTCTGAGCAACATTCACCTGCCTTTTGGCACATGTCCCGGCCCTATTCAGAGCAATGTGTGTTGCCATGTTGTTGAAAGTCCTCCCTGGGTCTACAGGGGATAAGATAGAAGTTTCTGGTTGCCATTCTTCCACTACTGATGAGAAGGAGGATGGGGCCTCTGACAGTCCCCTATAAGCTGCCTGGATCTGGAAGCCCAAGTAGGCAGTGGCCCTGCACAGGCTGTGGGTCATGGTAGAGAAAAACCTATCCCTGCATCAATCTACTCAAACGCACCAAGCATAGATGCATTCCCTCACTCATGTTGGGCCATTCAGACGCCTTGATGGTGTACTGTCTTCTTAATGACTTGTTACCTGAAATAACTGAAAAAGTAGCCCTATTTTTAAGTTTGGTAATCATGGTCCGATTGAAAATTGTTTAATATTTGTGTATTGTCCGTATGGATAACGTGAAATATGCCAATAAAGGCTTTTGTGTATGTATGTATGTATGTAGATAGATAGACAGACACACATATAGGTATTAGCTAGATATTGCTGGGGGGGCAGAGATAGGATAGTGAGGCAGCTGACGTAATGTAACTGTTGCTGACCATACATAACTGTTCTTGGGCCTGTCTGAGAGCTGGAAAATACCATCTTTCAAAACAGTTGACTTGGGACCTGCTTCCTGCAGGAGAGTGCTTCGCTCCAGTTAAGAATACCTACAACCAGCACCCCAGTTACTATCAGCGAGGCCGGAAGGAGGAAAGGAGCAAGTGGGCCCCTTCTATTATGCATGGGGCCAGCTCAAAGCCCTCTATGCCCAGTTTATGGCCCAGTGGTAGAGCATCTGCTTGGGATGCAGAAGGTCCCAGATTCAATCCCCGGCATTTCCATTTAGAGAGCACCAGGCAGTAGGTGATGTGAAAGAACTCTGCCTGGGACCCAGGACAGCCACTGCCAATCTGTGTGGACAATACTCACCTTGACGGACCACTGGTCTGATTCAGGATAAGGCAGCTTCATGTGTGTTCATGTGTGTACCTACTGCCACCAGCAAGACTCGGAGACGAGGATGCAGACAGTCACCCTTACTTCACGCTTGGATCCGCAGCACACTGGGAACACCTTTTCAGAGCATCTTTATTCTATTGGCTAAGCTACTATGCTCTGCTTTGGGAGCCATTTTTTGACTGATATGTGGGGTAAAATGTAATAAATAAATATTCTCTGGCACTGTCTGGGAATTGTAAAATATGGTTAATCAAACACAAGCAGAACCTATTCCACACACAAGACCCATAATCTTTTTAAAAGTCCCATCACTACATGTAAACAATGCTACCAGTGAAGGGTCATAGCATTTCATATAAATAAAAGACTTGCCTGAATTTTCCTGGCAAATTCCTTATGAAGCTTCTGACAAATCAACCCTGCGTTCGACCTGTCAGCATCCCATCCTTCTCCATCAAACACACTTGTGTCATTAATGGATAGGGTAGATATGCTTTCAGAAACTAAAAAGTTAAAATATTGTGTGTTATCATGACTCTGATACCATATTTTCATTGGCATATATTTATTTTTTAACATTTGTTATTAATACTTGGTGTATATTTATTTATTTATTTATTAAACATATAGGCCACACTCTTTATTAAGATAAAGCAGCAGCTTACAAAGTCAAAAAATATGTAGCTCAAACATTAATAATAAAGCCATCTGAAAACATCAACTATCAATTCCTCCTCTGAGAGATATGATTCGACCACGTAGGAGATTGCACAAGCAGATTCCGCAGAGGTTCCTTTTCCTACCACAGCTTCCCGTGTGCCCCAAAAAGCCTCAATCGAGGTAATTGATCCCTCTCTCTTAAACAAAATGCCTCATAGCATACAAAGAGGAGTAAACCAGGCAAAAATCTGCTTTTTCACAGTTCTTGGGTTAGTGGATTGCACAGAACTAGCCTGACCTCTGTAACAAACAGTTGCCCAAGTACAGTACAAACAGAGTTAGGGACTTAAGAAGTTAATGCATTCTTGGAACTGTGCAGTAGGGAAAAGTGTCTTTGTGATACAATAGGCAACAGAATGGACTGACAGACTCTAGAGTGGTTTAGACAAAGGTACAGGAATTTCAGGTTTCTGAGGTTCATCAGGAGTTGGAGTTGTTCAAGGAATGTGTTAGAAAGATTTACTGGAATAAGGTACAGGTCAGCATCCTAAGCCCCTTCAGGCCACATCTCATTACTGGCATAACAACAACTTCACTGAACTTGATGGAAGTGACAAACAGATTCACCCCACCTGCTTTCTGCCACACTTATGCAACTGAGGCACAGTTTAGGATACCAAATACGCAGCCAGTTGCAGGGAAGAGGCATTCTTTCTTTCATGAGAGCGGAAGAAGAATGCTTCCTTTCAGAACAGAACTGCAACCCATAAACTACATCAAAGCCAATTAACAAGTCTTCTGAAATTGCAGCCTGACTAACTGGGAGCATCTTTTATATCAAATTATTTTTAATTAATCAACTCAACGTTGTAGCCCTAGACAACTTGAATCAAGCATGCACACATTGTGAAAGGGATGGCTGGAACAACAAACATTTACCACACAGATACTGAAATATGGCATTAAAAACCTATCCTGCTCCACCCATTCAACAAATGAAGAGGGAGCTGCCATGCCATTAGCTTATTATCTCCTGTTCTTATGGGCTTAAATGACGTCCATGGGAAGTGATACGCTACCTTCCTGACACATATGCTCACCCAGCATTTATTAGCTAAATTAAGTATCTTTATTAATGTAGAGAAAAATAATTGGGCAAAGAGGTAAATTAAGGGAGAGGTATCTTCTATCATTTCCCATATTTAGCTCTTTAGCATTTTTGAGAGAAACTTCAGCTACAGCTGACCTTTGCAAGTGCTGTCATCTACTTTAAACAGCTTTCTAGGGAGCAGCTTGGCTTTCCTTTCTTCTTCCTTCCTGATTTCCATTTCATCAGAATCACTTTCAGTATCATCCTGGTACATTCGCTTGAAATTAGGACATATCGTAGGCCCTTTAAGACAGAGAGCATTTAAAGGATTTGTTATGAACCACAGCAATAGGATATGCCCTTACATGGTTAGATGCACATCAATTTCCAAACATATAACTAACCATGTGTGGAAATCGTAGCCACAGAAATGGCATGTAAGGTGATGCACACTGAGACAAACGATCCCAACTTCAAGCTAATGAAGTCTGAACTTGCTGAGACTGACAGAGAAAAAAGACTTTGGGCTGTAGTGAATAGTTCAATGAAAGCGTCAACCAGTGCGCTGCAGCAGTGAAAAAGGCAAACTCTATACTAAGGATTATTAGGAAAGGGACTGAGAATAAAATGGCCAATATTGAATTGAATTGAATTATAGGTCCATCGTGCAACCTCATTTGGAATACTGTGTACAGTTCTGAGAAAGGACATTGCTAATTAATTAATTAATTAATTAAAATGTGCAGAGGAAGGCAACCAAGATGGTTAGGGGGCTGGAGCACCTTCCCTATGAGGAAAAGCTGAAGAGTCTGGGACTTTTCAGTTTAGAAAAGAGATGTCCAAGGGAGGACATGACAGAGGTTTATAAAACTATGCATGGGGTGGAGAGAGCTGACAAAGAGAACTTTTTCTCCTCCTCCCAAAAAACTACAACTCAAGGGCATTCAATGATGCTGATGGGCAACAGATTCAGGACGGACAAAAGGAAATACTACATTACACAGAGAGTGATTAAAATGGGAAATTTGCTGCCAGAAGATGTAGTGATTGCCACAGGAATAAACAGCTTTAAAAGAGGATTAGACAGATTCACGGAGGATAAGCACATATATTTCCAACACCTATCAATGGCTACTAGAGGGGAACCTCCACATTCAGAGGCACTAAACTTCTGAATCCCAGAGCCAGGAGGCAACATGAAGGGAAGACCTCAGCCTCTATGCCCTGTTGTTGGCTGTCCAGAGGAACTGGTTGACCACTGTGTGAGACAGGATGCTGGACTAGATGGACCACTGGTCTGATCCAAAAGGGCTCTTTTATGTTCTTATATATTTATGTGGTCAGTAAAGATTCACAGTTTATACTGGTGAATGAATATATGACTATATGATTCTCTTTGTGCAGCAGGAGGACAAGAAAGCAGGGAAGAATAACAGAGGGATTGTTTGATAAGAAGGAAAAACTCTTCAGGGTTAATTAATGAAATGATTTGTAAAAAGCTTTCAGACAGTGTGAGACACAGAAACCCATTTTCTCATCCCACAAAAGATGGAGAGTAGAAAGTCAGAAGAGATTCTTCATCATCTAACAGCGCAACCCTGGGCCTGCACCCACCCCACCTCATAGGGTGTCTGTTGTGGGGAGGGGAAGGGAAAGGGATTGTAAGCCACTCTGAGACTCCTTCGGGTAGTGAAGGGCAGGAGTATAAATCCAGTATCATCATCATCTTCTTCCTGGAAGTGTGCCCTATTGAGCAGCTCTAAGTAGTATTCTGACTAGACCTATTCAGGACAAAAATTATCTACACATTAACTGGTTATTAATCATTTTGCAGGAAATACAGTTGACATACCAGATTTATGTAACTGAGCGAGAGGTTCCTTGTGCCATCGTTTTTCTCTGCTGCTCCTAGGTGTGGATAACCGAGATGGAGATGCACCGCTCTAAAAATATTCGCAGAATATTAAATATGAAATCAATTTGTAAACCTGCCCTATGTTATCCTAACAAGTGAGCACTTATTTAGTCCTTTTTATCCCACCCTTCCTCTAAAGTGCTCCCCTGATACATACTTCTGCTTTCAAGCACCTCAACAAGATGGCATGATCTACTATAAATTATGCAGATAAATCCAATAGGGTAATAAAGAGGCATGGCCTCTGTCTAAACTCAGACAGAGGTAATCAACTAAAGCTAGCTGAGCCGTCTCTGTCCCACAGCCTGGCCTGAAGCCAGACTGAAAAGAGTGAAAAGCAGATGAGTTATCCATGAATCCTGGAGTTGGTCTGCAACTGCTCTCTCAATAACTTTGCCCAGAAAGGGTAGATTAGAGATAGGGCTATTTTTGCTTCTGGAAAATTGTTTTGTTCCAAAATTAGCTATTTTTCACAATAAAAATGAAGTATGCATTCAAGGAACTATGTGAAATAACCCCTTAAAACCTTCCCAAAGCCTAGCAACACCAAAGCAACTCAGAGTTACTTATTTCAAAAGGCTATATTGTACCTTCCTTCTATTGTTGGTGAAGCTTTCGGAAAACTCCTTCAATTCTGTATCAGATGATCTATCTAATGAGTCATTTTTTATGCTTATTGCTTCATCAGCACTAGAAATTTTATCTTCAGACTCAACTGCCTCTGCATCTAGGCCAGTGGGGAATTTTTTGCTTGTAGTTAAAGGAGTAAGTTTTGGCTATAAAATATCAAAGAATAAGTCATTATTAATCATTACTGTGAAGTACACATTGCTAATCTCTCCAATTTAACCAACAATATGGATGCCAGCATATATCTGTACAACTAAATTAATCATAAAAACAGGAAAACAGAGAAGTCATAAGCATCCTAAATACTGTGAACAGGACATGATCAAGCATTTTCAGTACAAGATCAAAAAAAAAGTACAGGATCAAGTTTTATTAAAAAAAAAGTACAGGATCAACATTTTATCTCATTTAATCAGTAATAATTATGTCATTTAAATAAAACTGCAATGAACATTGGGGTGGGAAAGAATTTAAAACATTTAAAACATGCCTGCCCTTTGCTTCCCCAGCCAGCTCACCATGGTGGGTTGCCTGGGGAAGGGCAGGCATGAAAACATGCCCCCTACCTTCCCTGAGCCTCTCTACTTTTGCGGGAAAACTCAGGGAAGGGGGTGGGGCATGTTTAAATGCCTTTCTTTTCCTTCCCAAGATCAGGGAGGCAAAGAAAGGCATTTTAAACATGTCGGGGTTTCCTGCCTGTTCTCCAGGTGCCCCGCAGCAGCGGGACACCTGGAAATGATCAGGCAGGGAACCCAGGCATGTTTGCATGTCTGCCCTTTGCTTCCCCAGCCAGCCCTTCCTTCCCTGAGCCTCTCCACTTTTGTGAAGAAACTCCGGGAAGGGGGGGCATGTTCTCCAGGTGCCCCAGGCATGTTTGCCTCCTTTCCCTCTGGTGGTTTATACCAGACCCTAATAGATCTGGCAATACCGAATATTTCCCCAAACCAAATACTTTACTGATATTGGACTGGGGAAATTCGGCATTTACTGATATTTTTCGGGTCTGATTTACCCAAAGCCAAAAAAAAATTTTTGAACACTCCTATGCCTGATGTGTTCAGCTAATAGCACATGCAAGTCCCTCCACCCTACACAATAAACTTTTCCATGATCAGAAAGGGGTTCAAGGGGAAAGATCCACAAACCTTGCAACTGCAGAATGCAGGATCCAACCCATAGTCTGCTGCTAAGGGGAAGTTAAAAGAGAATGGCTTTCAAGGTCAGACTACGGTTTCATTTAGAAGGAACGACGTGAGGGAGACTGAACTATGGAACCCAGGGACCAATCGGAACAAGGCCTGAAAAATGTCTGCAAGTGATGAGAAAGGTTCAGGATGAGGCAACAGAGAGTTAGTTGAGGATGCAGAAGAGCTACAGAAACAAGGCAAAGGTCTTCTGAGAACTGGATAAAAGACAGGCTAGAATCAAAGAAGACTCCACATCAAGAAAAAGATAGGAGAAGAAGCACGGACTGACTTAGAAGGGGCTAGAAGAAGACGAGAGAAGAGATTGGATTTATATCCCATTCCTCACTACCCAAAGGAGTCTGAACGGCTTTCAATCTCCTTTCCCTTCCCCTCCCCACAACAGACACCCTGTGAGGTAGGTGGGGCTGAGAGAGCTCCTTCAAGGACTGCTCATGAGAGAACAGCTCTGAAAGAACTTGTAACTGACCCAAGGTCACACCACTGGCTGCATGTGGAGAAGTGGGGAATCAAACCCAGTTCTCCTAGATTAGAGTTTGCACTCCTAACCACTACACCAAACTAGTTCTCTCAAGATGTGCTTGTCTAAGGGGATAAGTAGAGTGTAGAAGCAGAGAGGAGAAAAACACGAGCAAAGAGAAGACTGCATGGCAGTTTGAGTAAACCATCTACAAGCATCATAAGGAAAGCTGCCTGGCCAATCTGATCTGAACAACACTCTTCAATCATCAGTATGCAGTGAAGTATTGGCTGGAGTGGAAGCATAGGGATAATGACTACTAAAGCATTATCAGTAACAGTTTACAGAGCACATATATACATTTAGTTTGCAGCTTTTTTGCTAACAAACATTTTGTGTGTGCGTGCATGTTTTTCCTAATTAAGTCTTAAATTTTTACTTCCAGGGGACTTGAGTGATTATGGGCCTTAGGGAATTAACTAAATTCCACTTAAGGTAATGCAGATGAAATTATTCTTTTAAATCACACACTCATATTTACCAAAGATAGTGGGCTTAAAGCAGGTGACAAGCTTTCATTTTCAAACACTGATTTTTTGCCCTTTTCAAGGGGCTGGTTCAACTGTGCACTTCCTTTATTTGTATTAAGTAAAGCAGTGATTTCTTTAATATTGCATAAAGTTCCCTCTTTTTCAGGTGTGAGCTCTTGAAGGAAGGATGATGAAGATGATCTTCTCACTGAAATGTGTTCTTGAGTCAATTCTTCCTCTGCAGCTTTCTCAGAACCTGAAGGACATCAGTCAACATGTTATATATTGGAGACAACATTATATCCAACAACTGGCTGGCTAGTGGGAAAGGTGGAGGCAAGCTTTGTCATTTGCATATGAAATTAACATTTTATCTACTAAATATACCTGAAAAGAAACCGAAAGGATTGATGAACGTAAGCCGTTGTCTCTTGTTGGACCACTGCTCTATCGAGCACAGTATTGTCTTCTGTGATAGGCAGCAGTTCTCCAAGATCTCAGGCAGAAGGTACTTCTGCAACCAGAGACTCTTGAACTGGAGGTACCCAAACTCTGAGACCTTCTGCATGCAAAGCATGAGCTCTTCCAACAAGCTATGTCCCTTCACTAGTTAGTGAACATTATACCTTTATTCTGTGGTATATATTTTTTTCTTTTTCGTTTCATCGCTTTTGCTTTGTTCAGCATGATATTTTTCACAAGTACAGAAAAACAGGTTGCTTATCTGTAACTGATGATCTTCGAGTGGTCATCTGTGCATTCACACCCATGGGATTCAGTGCGCCTGCGCTGACCTGGTCGGTGTCTATACAAAGCTCACAACGGGATTTTCGCACCCTCCGCCCCCAGGCATGCGCAGGAACCCCACCGCGCATGCCCAAGGGGCGGGGGCACGGACATCCCGCCAGTTCCTTCTGACCGCTATCAAGCCTAGCCATGTGTGAGAACAGCTGAGGATGACAGCAGTGGGGAAGGACGGGCAGGGTGAATGCACAGATGACCACTCGAAGATCATCAGTTACAGGTAAGCAACCTGTTTATCTTCTTCGTGGTCTCTGTGCATCACACCCATGGGAGATTAAAAAGCAGTGGCTCACCTGGAGGTGGGTGTTGTCAGACTCAGGGAGCCGTAGAAGAGAGGACCAGACGACCCAAGTCACCCTTCTGCTGGGCACGGACGTCCAGAGCGTAGTGTTTGATGAACGTGGTTGGCGTGGACCACGTAGCCGCTCTACAGATGGACGAGAGAGATGCGCCCTTCAGGAAGGCCGTTGAGGTCGCCATGGACCTGGTTGAGTGAGCCCTCAGACGAGAGGGAAGTAACTCTTTTGCCAGCGTGTAGCACAGCCGAATCGTCTCGACAATCCATTTGGAGAGTCGTTGAGACGTGATACGTAGCCCCAAGGAGGGCGAGCCGTAAGACAAGAACAGTGAGACGCCACGTCTGGTTGGCTGAGTCCGATTCAAGTAGAAAAGGAGTGCCCTCTTCACATCCAGGGTATGGAGCAAGCGTTGCCCGTCATCTTCTGGATGCGGAAAAAAATCCGGCAAGAATATTTCAGCCTTGAGATGGAACTCTGAAACAATCTTTGGGATGAAAGTCAAGTCCGGTACCAGACGCACGCCGTTCGGCAGGAAAACCAAGAAGGGTGGGTCATGTCAGAGTGCCATGAGTTCACTAACCCTTCTGGCTGAGGTGATTGCCAGTAGGAAGGCTGTCTTCCACGCTGCATACTTTAGGTCACAAGTGGCCATTGGCTCAAACGGCCGTCTGGTAAGTTGTCTCAATACCAGTGGTAGGTCCCACAGTTTTGTTGGTGCAGCTACAGGAGGGTACAATCTGATGAGGCCCTTCATGAACCGTTTAGCGGTCGGATGGGAGAAAATTGTGTGTCCCTCCATGCCCTGGTGGTAAGCGGAGATAGCCGCCAAATAGACTTTGACCGATGAGTGGGATAGGCCCTGATCCCTAAGAAGCAGGAGGAAGTCCAGAAATTTGTCCAGGCCCACTGTGGTTGGATTGCCTGTAGACTTGTCCAAGTACGAGAGGAACTTTTGCCACTTTCTATGGTAAGACGAGCGGGTCGATTCCTTCCTCGCATTACAGAGGACCTCTACAACTCGGGTGGAGAAGTTCCAGGTTGGATCCTCCAGGCCGTCAACTTTAAGCTGTTCACCTCCGGATGGAGCACCTTGCCCCCTTCGGTGATGAGGAGATCTCGCACTCTGGGGAAGTGGTGGAACCTGCTCCCCGCCAGACGCAGTAGGATGGGGAGCCAGGGTTGCCTGGGTCACCACGGAGCCACCAAGATGCAGTTTGGTTGAGATTTGGCCACCTTGTGCACTACTCTCAGGAGCAGGGGCAGTGGAGGGAACATGTACAAAAACGGGCCTGTCCAAGGTACCAGCAGACCATCTCCCAAAGAAAGGGGGTCCTTGCCTCCTTGGGTGCAAAAATATCTGCATTTTGTGTTCTTCCGCGAGGTGAACACGTCTATCGTTGGGGTTCCCCAACGGTCGAAGAGTGGTTGGAGGTAGATCTGATTCAGTTCCCACTCGTGATGGTGAGTGTGGCCTCTGCAGATCAGATCCGCTTCGATGTTTAGAACTCCGGGGATGTGTGTGGCCACGGGAACAATGTCGTTGGCAATGCACCAGTTCCAGAGGTTGATTGCGAGCCCACAGAGGCTCCTGGAGACGGTTCCTCCCTGACGATTCAGGTAGCTGAGTGCCGTGGTGTTGTCGGTGAGGATGGCAACACAGCGGCCTCGTAAGATGCGCTGAAAAGCTCGAAGAGCTAGAAAAATGGCCAGTAGTTCCAGGTAGTTGATATGCCTGTTTCTGGTGGCAGCATCCCACCGGTATCCTATACTGATGCCGTTGAGGTGGGCCCCCCATCCCCATAAGGAGGCATCTGTTGTCAGGGTGTAATGATGAGTGAGGGGAGAAAAAGGGGCACCCTTGGTAATGTTGGGGACAACAGTCCACCAGGTGAGAGAGTCCCGCACGGTTTGTGTTGGGATCAGGATCTTTGACTGAGGCATGCGGTGTGGACGGAAACTCTTCAGAAACCAAAGTTGGAGAGGCCTCATGTGGAGTTTCGCCAGGGGGAGGACCGAAGTCGTGGCGGACATGTGTCCGAGGAGGCGTTGAATGGCGTACGCCGTCGAGGCTGGAGCGTCTCGAACCGATGTTGCTAAGTTGGACAGGGTTTGGGCTCTGTCCATCGGTAGGAAGGCTTTGCCGGCCACAGTGTCTAGTAATGCCCCGATGAATTGCACCCTTTGAGACGGGTGGAGACAGGACTTTTGCAGGTTCACCTGAAGACCAAGTGATGAGAGAAGGTGCAGAGTGAATGTAGTGTCCTTGCGTAAAGAGATCGGGGAGTCGGCCACCAGAAGCCAGTCGTCGATATAGGGGAAGATGGTGATCCCCTGAAGACGAAGGTGGGCCGCGACAACTACCGTGGTCTTGGTGAAGACCCTCGGTGCCGTAGATATTCCGAAGGGGAGACATCGATATTGATAATGATGGTCTCCTATTGCGAAGCGGAGATACTGCCTGTGGGAGGGATGGATATTTAGGTGGAAGTAGGCATCCTGGAGGTCGATGGTAGCCATCCAGGCGCCCAGCGGAATCAAGGGCAGTAGGGCTTGCAGGGTCGTCATTTTGAATTTTCGGTACCTTATATAGATGTTGAGATCCCGAAGATCCAAGATGGGACGTAGTCCTCCGTCTCGCTTCGGTACGGCGAAGTACCGTGAGTAGAATCCCATCCGTTCGGAAATTTTTGGGACAGGTTCTATTGCCCTCTTCTTCAACAGGGAGTTGGTCTCCTGGAGAAGAATAGTGGAAGGAGGGGTGGGTCGGAAGGTCGGTAATGGTGGGAGGTCGATGAACTCGATGAAATAGCCATTGGCTATGATAGAAAGAACCCAGATGTCTGAGGTTATGGTTCTCCATACCGGAAGGAAGAGGTGGAGGCGGGTCAATTCCCTCGACGTCGAGAGGGTGGAGTCGAAGACCCTGCTTCGGCCCGCGGTTGGACTTGGGCCTTGCCTGTGGGTGTTGGGCACCCGATCTCGGTTTTGGCTGGTATGGTGGCTTATTGTAGTTTGGAGACTGGCGGGGTCTCCAAACCGCGTCAGGGGATGGCTTCGTCGGATATGGACGACGGGGAGTATAACGGGACCACGATCTCTGTCTGTAGGATCTTTGTGGTGCTGAAACTCCCAAAGATTTTGAGGCTTTGATATTTTTATCCATCTCCTGCAAGGCGTCGTCGGCGGAGGAGTGGAATAAGCCGTCCCCGTCAAAGGGGAGATCCTCAATATAGGATCTAGTGTCCTGAGGTAGAGAGGTGGTCCGGAGCCACGCATGACGCCGGATCGATACTGCCGAAGCCATCGACGTCGAGAAAGCGACTAATGAGTGCTTTGCAGTGCTCAGGAGCTGTTTGGCTACAAGGAGGCCTTCCTTCTGGATGGATCTTGCCTCAGCACGCTTGTCCTCTGGCAGAGATGGGAGGAGCGCTGACATCCTCTGCCATAAAGCATACTCGTATCTCCCAAAACAGGCCAAATAGTTAGAGGATTTGATCCCCAAGGCTGCCAGGGCGTCTTTTTACTCTCTCTGTCGGACGGAGTGGAGTTAGAACTTTTGGTCTTGGAAGATGTGGAAACGACCAAGGAATTCGGGCGAGGATGGAGATGGAGGAACGAGGTTCCCTCTTCTTGGACCCGATACATGTGGTCTAAATGCTTGGTGAAGACTGGTGCTGACGATGGTTTAGCCCACGGGGACTGAACCGCTTTTAAAAGGTGTTTGGACATCGGTAAGGCTATCGGCGTAGAGGCGTCGATCTCGATGATATCATACACCTCGTCAACTGCGGATGGTTGGGTTTGGACGATAGGTAGGGCAAGAGAGTGTGCCATACGCTTTACCAAGTCCCCGTATGAGGACATGTCCTCCGAAGGAGAGATCGGGCTGCTCCCGGAGATGGATTACTTGGGGGGGGTTCGACATTGGAAAGAACGTCCTCCGGGTCATCGACATCGGAGTCACCCCAAGAAGAGGCGGAGTTGGAGCTCGACTCTTGAGGTCTCGGTAGCGGTGGCTCGGCCATCGGCATTGGTGGAGCAGTGGCACGGTCGGAATGAGAAGGAGGAGACGGTGGAGGTTTCGACACTGTCGCCGAGGGCTGGTGGCGAGGCGAGCGTGAGCGGTATCGACAAGGTTCCCAAGGATCTGGGTACCCAGGGAAGTTCCACGGCCCCGAAGAAAACCAGTACGGCATCTTGTGCTTGTTTTCAAAGGGAAACTTCGGAGGTCGATACGGATAGGTTGCATGATACCTATCGTAGCGTGGACCATAGTATTCCTGCTCACGGTGGTCAGGACGATATGGAGATCTGGAACGGTCCCGAGGGCGATGTCGGGATCGACCGGATTGATCACTTGCCCACGATGTTGGCGAGGGGGATTGAGACCTCATTGCCTGGACATTCAAACCCAGATCGAGGTCGGTAGGAGGTGGCGACATCGACTGGGGAGGATCACGACGCCGAGGTGCTGCCGACACAGGGGGTCCAGACTGACGTGGTGGAGAGTCCAGAATTTGTATTGGAGGCTCCACAATGATTTTCGTTAGTTCCGGTGTCGGATAGGACAGTCGCAGGGGTTGCTGAGATGCTTCCGCACTAGCAGAGCCCCTAGGAGATCCAACGTCACTCACACCGTGAGATTTATGCGCGTCTCCCGTCTTGCTCGAGCCCCGAGCCTTCGCCTTATCCCTCTTAGGCTTCTTCACCGGTGTTGACATGGATGAAGTCGCCTTCGATTTCGATTTCTTCGGAGGGGCCCCTCCGGTATCTGAAGAAGATCTCACTACCTTGGGAGGCTTCGGTGTTGGGGGATCCCTCTGTGTCGATACGGACGACTTCGATGTCGAGACGGCTGGTCTCACAGTAGGAGGATCAGACTCCATTTCGGGAGCTGGAGGTGCGAGTGCCGACTCCCACAACGCGACCTTCAGCCTAGCGGCCCTGTTCTTTCTCGTTTGGTTGGAGAAACGGGCACAGATGGAACAGGCGTCAGGCCGGTGAGTCTCCCCAGACAAAAAACGCAAAGTGAGTGCTCGTCTCTCAAGGCTAGCTTGCTTCCGCAGGAAGAGCACCTTTTAAAGCAGCCCCACTTACGACTTTCCATAAACAATGGAAATGAGCCCTTCCACCCGGCAGGAAGAAGGGCGGTGAGGTGGGGGGGGGGGAGAGTGGTCCGGAGACCTTGAAAAATCCACCAAAAAAGTGTGGATTGAGAGAAAAAATAGTTAAGAGGAACGATCCAAAAGATCGGAAAAGAAAAAATAAAATAAAAATCTGAAGAGAAAGTTGTGAGTTTTGCTGAGGTAAATCGCTCTCAGAGACACCAACGCAAGCTGCTAACAGCGAGGCGGTCAGAAGAGAACTGGCGGGATGTCCGTGCCCCCGCCCCTTGGGCATGCGCGGTGGGGTTCCTGCGCATGCCTGGGGGCGGAGGGCGTGAAAATCCCGTTGTGAGCTTTGTATAGACACCGACCAGGTCAGCGCAGGCGCACTGAATCCCATGGGTGTGATGCACAGAGACCACGAAGAAGATAATCCAGTTATCAAGCCCAGGGAAACCTGGAGTTCACCCTTACCAAAATTACTAATGTAAATTGCAATGTGTGTGTCCAAGGCTAACTGTGATAAATAATCCAACTCCTCACAGAGAAGGCTAATAACACAAAATACCATAAAAACCAAAAATTCCCCCTGAATCTTCCTCAAGGAAAAATTGGGATGTTGGCCTCAGTTTTTATCCATTGATGAGTGGCATTTTATGGGATAACAGCCAAAACATTATGGGGCAAACACTAAAAAAAATAGTGTTTGAATTGGCTCAAGTAGAGATCAGACAGTTTTTCTGTGGGACCTCCTGCAGCATACATATAATTTTCTCCGGCGTTTGGGCTTCAGCAGCTCTCAATTGACCTTAGGTAATTTTACTTTTATTTATGGTTCAATGCCATACAATCTACAATCTACAGAAACGAGTTTTGTCTCCACTTTTGTCTAATAGATGGGTGTGGTTCTAGAAAACGAACATCAACCAACTTTTCTCACTTGAACAGACCTAATAGGAACTCTATAAGTTACTTATTCACTAAAACAATGACTTAGCTGTTAGATGTGGCTTTAGCAGCTTGCTGGCACCAGCAGAGAGGTAATGTTAGATGTGGCTGTACAGCAGCAAAAGGCCCTGGAGCTTTCTGAGCTGCATTGATAACAGTTCATTATAGTTATCCCGATATTCTTAAACAGTGCATTTTATAAATGTAGAACAGGGACCATGAAGCTGCTGATTAGACTTAAACTTTGATGCTTCAGTTGAGGCCTTTTAAAGCTGAGGGACTAACAATACAAACCTGGGGGTGGGGAAGCACACAGGGAGCTCATAAAAAATATATACCGCAGGTTAGGAAAGGCACAAATAGGTATAGAAAAAAGCCTGCATGGTTAACAAACAAAGTAATGGAAGCTGTAAAAGGTAAGAAGGGTTCCTTTAAGTGGTGGAAAGCTAGTCTCAGTGAGGTTGATAAAAGGGAACACAGACTGTGGCAAACAAAATGCAAGTCTATGATCAGGCAGGCAAAAAGGGAATATGAGGAGCATATTGCAAAAAGCATAAAGACCAACAATAAAACGTCCTTCAAATACATTAGAAGCAGGAAACCGGCCAGGGAGGCAGTGGGGCCCTTTTACCAAGGGGTAAAAGGACTACTGAAGGATGACAGGGAAATGGCTGAGAAGCTGAATGCATTTTTTCCCCTTTGCCTTCACTGTGGAAGATGAGAAGTGTTTGCCCATTGCAGAACCGCTGATTTCAGGAGGGGTGTTGAAAGACCTGAGTCAGATTGAGGTGACAAGAGAAGAGGTCCTATGACTAATAGACAACTTAAAAACTGATAAATCACCACGCCCGGATGGCATACACCCGAGAGTTCTGAAAGAACTCAAATGTGAACTTGTGGATCTCCTGACAAAAATATGTAATCTTTCTTTAAAATCTGTCTCCATTCCTGAGGACTGGAATGTAGCTAATGTCATTCCTATCTTTAAAAAGGGTTTCAGAGGAGATCCAGGAAATTACAGGCCAGTCAGTCTGACATCGATACCAGGTAAATTGGTGGAAACTGTTATTAAGGAAAGAATTAGTAGGAACATTGATGAACAAAAACTATTGAGGCAGATTCAGCATGCGTTCTGTAAGGGAAGATCTTGTCTCACCAACCTGTGTTTTTTGAGGGAGTGAACAAACATATGGACAAAGGTGACCCAATAGATGTTCTTTACCTTGACTTCCAGAAAGCTTCTGATAAAGTTCCTCATCAAAGGCTCCTAAGTAAGCTCAACAGTCATGGGATAAAAGGACAAGCCCTCTTGTGGATCAAAAACTGGCTAATTAATAGGAAATAGAGAGTATAAATGGGAAACTTTCTCAGTGGAGGGTGGTAAGCAGTAGGGTACTACTGGGATTAGTACTCGGTCCGATGCATTTTAACTTGTTTATTAATGATTTGGAGTTGGGAGTAAGCAGTGAAGTGGCTAAATTTGCAGATGACACAAAATTGTTCAGAGTGGTGAGAACCAGGGAGGATTGTGAGGCACTCCAAAGGGATTTGTTGAGGATGGGCGAGCAGGCATCAACATGGCAAATAGGGTTCAATGTGGCCAAGTGCAAAGTGATGCAAACTGGAGCCAAAAATCCTAACTATAAACACACATTGATAGGGTCTGAACTGGCAGAGACTGACCAAGAGAGAGATCTTGGAGTTGTAGTAGATAACTCACTGAAAATGTCGAGACAGTGTGCGGCTGCAATAAAAAAGGTCAACGCTATGCTGGGGATTATTAGGAAGGGAACTGAAAACAAATCATCCAGTATCTTGATGCCCCTGTATAAATCAATGGTGCAACCTTATTTGGAGTACTGTGTACAGTTCTGGTCACCATACCTCAAAAAGGATATTATAGTATTGGAAAAAGTGCAGAAAAGGGCAACTAGAATGATAAAAGGGTTGGAACATTTTCCCTATGAAGAAAGGTTAAAACGCTTGGGGCTCTTTCACTTGGAGAAACGACGGCTGAGGGGTGACATGATCGAGGTTTATAAGATTATGCATGGGACAGAGCAGGTAGAGAAAGAAGTACTTTCCTCCCTTTCTCACAATACAAGAACTCATGGGCACTCCATGAAATTGCTGAGCAGTCAGGTTAGAACGGATAAAAGGAAATACTTCTTCACCCAAAGAGTGATTAACACATGGAACTCACTGCCACAGGAGGTGGTGGCAGCTACAAGCATGGACAGTTTCAAGAGGGAAGTAGATAAGCATATGGAGCAGAGGTCCATCAGTGGCTATTAGCCATGGGGCATGGATAGGAACTCTCAGGCTGGGGCAAGTGATGCTCTGTATTCTGGGTTTTTTTGGGAGGGTGTCAACAGTGGGAGGGCTTCTAGTGTCCTGGCCCCACTGCTGGACCTCCTGATGGCACCTAGTATTTTTGGCCACTGTGTGACAGAGTGTTGGGACTGGACGGGCCACTGGCCTGATCCAACATTGGCTTCTCTTATGTTCTTATGAGCTGACTAGACAATATGCCAGCAAGATATATTGACAGGCCATTCAAGGATGGTGCCTTCTCCTTTGGGTGCAGGAAGAAGAGCACAAAGTGGAGGAGGAATATTGTCTTCATGCTTCAATTCAGATTTATTTAAAAGCAGCTCTGACTGGCTCTGAGGCCCAGTTACAGTGAAGAAGTAGGCTGATTGCATGGAGATGATGGCTCTTATCTCTGAACTGCAGCACCTCATGACTCTCAGTTTGAAGCTGTGCCAGGATGTGTGAACAATGGGGTGTTCGCGGCTGCCAACACTTTCTAACAGCAGCCTTGAGACAGAAGCCCTGTCAATACATGCTTCAGATATGAACTTACAAATAGGGAAGGAAACCACATTGTGAGTATCTCAGAGACAGAGGAGACAAAGTAAGTGGTTGTCAGAGCGATCTATTTTTATGGTTCACCCTGAACATTTCTTAAGAAATGCTTTTTGTGCTATTTAGGCAACCACCAGTGGTAATGACAATAAAAAACTTAATGTGTTGTGCATTTAGGGAAGGAAGGAGAAGAGAATGAAATATCTCTCCGCAGCAGAAGAGAACTTAGGGAAGGCATGCTCTATCACTCCTGCTATCATGGAATAGATGAGGTGGGAAAACTCTATTAGGGGCATTCCTCATATTCTAACTCTTGAAAACATCTCTGCAGCTGGCTGATGCCATGTGGAATTCGCAGAAGCCATGAAGACAAAGTAACAGTTCAGTTGAGAACAGAACAAAAAACTTCAAGTAAGTTTGTCATGGAACAGCCAGGATACCTCTGTACTGCAGTGATTAACATCAGTGAACCAGTGTGTTATAGTGGTCAGAGTGTTGGATAAGCATCTAGGAGACCCAGGTTTGAATTCTGCTCTGTCATGGAAGTTGGCTGAGTGACCTTGGGCCAATCACACACACTCAGCCTAACCTACCTCACAGGGACATTGTGAGCATAAAATGTAGGAGAGGAGAACAACATAAGTCATTGGGGAGGAAAGTGCTGATATAAATAGAGTTAATAAATACTAAACAAACAAACAAACATGGTCCAGGCTTCACATTTATTCAGGTTGCAAAATTATTACAATAAAAAATCAATTTTTTTTCTGTTTTAAAGGAAATAACCGATCAATGATACCTAAACTCACTTTAGGATATCATGCAACAGGCTGTCAATGACAATGTCCTGAAAGGACCAAAGTGACAGAGTCACTGCTTCTTGAGTTTTTGCACGAAAAGTGCACTTGAGACAGGTAGGTTACCCCTGATATTCAGAGCAGGCAATAGTTTGCATAATTTACACATCAGGAAACATTAAAATCAATTGAAAAGGCACTAAATACTAAAAATTATGCTAGAAGTGGCAGGAATAAAACTATCAACCAAAATTAAGTGGTACACGCAAACTTGCATTTTTAGATAAGGGATTTTTAAAAGGAAGAATTTGGCCTCCTTTGCAAAAGAACTAAATATTGAAAGGTTCACACATCCCTAAAATAGAGTCACGTTTATATAAATATAATATTTATATATAAATATATAACCCTAACTATTTATTTCACTCAGCATGAAGTAAGTCAGAGTTATTAAAATGTACAAACAAAATTGTGAAATACTTACATCTCATTATCTCTACAGAACCTGGGCTCTCAGATGATGGCATTGGTGAACCATTGTTTGATTTAATTGAACTTTTTTTGGTCTGCTTAATAGATTGTCCTTTTGTTGCCCCGGTGGAAACGACACATTGTTTAACCTTCAGCTGATTAACATCTTTGTTTTCGATACTTCTGTTTTCTGGCTAGAGGTACAAGAACTTATCAAACATATTTTACTGGATATGAAGGACAATGAATAAACAATTAGGTGATTATACTTGTTTTAACATTAGTATATTCTGTAAAATTACACAATATTCCTGAAAATAAAGTTCAACGTACACAGAGAGCACAGATTCACGGGTCAATTTTTAGAAATCAAACCTGAATAAAATCTTCTTTAAAAATCATAATACTTTAAAGAAAAATAATGCTTACATGTCCTTTAATCAAGTCTTTTTTGATTAAGTGTATTGAAGATGCATCTTCACTTTCCGTCTCTGAATCTGAGAGTTCTTTATAACATTTTTTGGTTTTTGCTGCTCTTCTAGGTTGCCGTAACCTAGTTGGTGGTGGATTTTTTGCTGCATTATTTTCACTCTGATGTTTAGAAACAGGGACGTTTAAAAAGTGTATCTTGAACACTGTGTTAAACATTTATTAAAAGCACACTACTTCAGGGATCTCAAAGCAGCTTAAGAATTTGGTGGCATGCAGAAATGTACTGCTTGCTTTTAAACTGCCTTGGAACACTGGAATCTCACCATTAGCACTCACTGGGAAAATATCTGATTTTGCTGAAAGTAGACCCATAAAGCCACAAAGGGAAGCTGGCAATGAGTGGCTGGAGCTATAATGGCCCTGGTACATCTATGTGCTTAATGCAACTGTACAGTTGCACAGTACTTTATACAACACCTTAGAAAACAGGAAACAATAATTAAAAGTATGGCCATTGCCTCCATCTGGCACAACTGGAAACTGAAAGGAGCTTCAAAATATGCAAGCCTATGTAAGCCTTTGAAACTATGTGTCATTTTATATGAAACACAGCCTGAACTGCTCTTTACAGATGAAGAAACATTACTTAAGTGATCAGATTATTAAAAGGGTAATAATGTAACTATTAAAACATTTCTTCGTCAGGCCAGAATTAATGATAGGATGTTCTGGAGGTCATTAATTCAGAGTCAACATGGGTCAAAGGTGACTTGAAGGCGCTTGACACAAACTCTGGCCAGAATCAATGTCATTACTTCTAAAAAGATAACATTTGAAAGGTTGCCATACCTTATTATTTTTGCTTTTCTTTTGCTGAAACACTCTTTTAATGCTTGTTGACACAGGGGATTTATCTAAAATAAAATCAACATAGCAAGCCATTTTAGGCCAATTATAAATGTCTTCAATACTCAGAACAAATATTAAGCACAAAGTCATATTTTCAGCCATCAGTAAACAGATCCTGGATCACATCACTACTTAAGACCAGAAAGTAACACATACGACATATTTTAATGGATATATTTTACTGTTAATTGTGAATGATTCTGGTAAAAGGATATTGGGGTCCAGGTGGACAGTAAGCTAACTATGAGCAGTCAGTGTGATGTAATGGCAAAAAAGGCTTTTTTTATGGAGTGTATCAAGAGGCATAGCATCCAAATCACAAGATGTCATAGTCCCACTGCACACTGCATTGGTTAGGCCGCACCTGGAGTACTGTGTACAGTTCTGGAGGCCTCACTTCAAAAAGGCTGTGGATAGAATGGAACAGGTGCAGAAGAGAGCAATGAGGATGATCAGGGGCCGGAGATCAAGCCCTATGTGGAAAGGCTGAAGGACTGGGAATGTTCAGTCTGGAGGAGTTTGAAGGGGAGACATGATGGCTCTCTTGAAGTATTTGAAGGGCTGTCACTTAGAGGAGGGCAGACAGCTGTTCCTGTTGGCAGCAGAGGAGAGGTTTAAATTAAGGGTGGAAGGTACCAGCTGGATCTTAGGAAAAACTTTTTTACCGTAAGATTTGTTCAATAGTGGAATCAGCTATCAAGGGAGGTGGTGAGCTCCCCCTCACTGGCAGTCTTCAAGCAGCTATTGGACGAACTCTTGTCAGGAATGCTTTAGGCTGATCCTGCATTGAGTAGGGGTTGGACTAGATGGTTTGTGTGGCCCCTTCCAACTCTATGATTCTGTGTTATAATATATATATAATGTATTTAAGCAAATGGAATTATGAGAGTAGTATTGACCTCTATAATTTGACCAGGAGATCAAAGGATTCCTTGATCAATACATCTGGGAGGGCTTTTTGTCAGGTGATTAGGAATTTAGATTGAGCAGTCGACTAAAATGGTCAATATGAAGTACACCTAGCCTTAAATAGTGAATTGTTCTTGGAACTTCGGAATAAAGCACTTGCAGCTCAAAATGCTGATGATGCTCTGGCCTTGTATGACAAATTGATTAAATCTTTGAGACTATTCCTAATTAAATCAAAACAAGAAAAGGATAAATAATTCCCGGTATGATAAGGTATGTTTGAATATGAAAAGAAAGCTTAGATACATTCTTAGGGTATAAGCATACTCCAAATAAATATCTCCTAAAAGCCTTTCTTGAACTTAATAGTTATAAACAACTGCTTAAGGAAAAAGAAACTTGTCTCATATAAAAAGTAATGGCAAGATTGGTTTTGGCATTAGCCCCAAAGGATATGACAAAATTTTGTCAACTACTAGCCAACCTTGATGGCTATATATCAAAGCATACCTGGGAGAATTTTCTAAAGTTGTTTAATGATACGGGGCAGAATGAAGAGATTTTAGAAATGCCTATGATGAATCTATGTGACTCTGTACCTGCTTGGTCATCTGCTATTCCTAATGAAATAAAATCTCTAATAGCTATGATCAAGACCAATAAGGCCCCTGGAAAAAGTCTTATTCCCCTGATAGTCTAAAAGTTTTTCAAGAATGGTGGTTATCAGTTTCTTGTTCATTTATTTACACATATTGATAGGACTGGCAAGATCTCTAAAGAATGGACAGCATCCATTACTATACCTATACACTAGAAGGCAGAAGGGTCAGACTCGACTGTGCGACTGAACAACAACAAAAGTTATAGACCAATTTCTCTCCTTGATGTCATAGGAAAATTATATGCCAGACACCTCTATATGAAAAGGATTTATTGGCACCAGAGCAAATAGAATTTAGGCATGGCTGTTTGACTATAGATCGCTGTTTTCTATTTCAGCATTTTATAAATAAATATATGCAGGAACCATCCAGACGATTATATGTAGCCTTCACAGATCTCAAAGTGGGATTTGATTCAATTTCAAGGTAGCACCTCTAGATGAAATTGTGCAAGCTCGGAATAGATAATAAGCTATTGGAGCAAATGCAAAGGCTCTACTCCAACATTTCATTAAGTTAGACTAGGTTTATATGGACAGCTATCTGATTCAGTTACCTTCAAAAGGGGTGCACCAAGGTTTCAATCTATAAAATGGTAGACTTTCTTATAGGAGCACATTTTTTTCCCCAATAGGGCTTGGCAGTGGGGCCATCTCTATTCTTCCATTTGCAGATGATACACTACTCATTGCTCAGCCACAAATTGGCCTCAGAAGATTGCTAAATCAATTTAGTCTATATCGTAAAAGGAATTTACTCCAGGTCAACTATGAGAAAACAAAGACTGTGGTCTTCAACAAGCGGATTCAGCAACATATGCGGACAATGGATGGCAATTTATTAGCACAGGTGACTTCCTTTAAATATATAGGACTTATCTTTCATCAATCAAGATCTTGGACAACACATACTGAATTTACTAGACAGAAACTTAGTAAGAGTGCTATCTGGATTATACAGATTTTATAAGATAAAAGGTGAAATTTTTAAATCTAAATTGCTCCCTCAAATGTTGTATAGTGCTCCAATCTGGGAATTTGGAAATCTATACCCATTAGAAGTTATGCAAAATAAATTTGCACATATGATGTTGGGATTTCCTAATTCCACATCATCCATTATGGTGAGATCAGAGTTGGCTTTGCCACCAATATCGATAATAGTTTATAAACTTGTTATGTTTCTGGTTGAAGATCTTTTTTCTCCAAAACATCACTTTAGTAATATTTGCATATGAAGAGATGAAAGATGTATCATGGTGATTATATAGATTGTCTTTACTGGCTAAACTAGGAGACGGAATTAAAATAAAGACTAAAGGACATAAGTTTATAAGTAGAGCATGAATTACTTAGTACCATGAGTTTAGCCACTTTATACAAACAATTTATATCTTTCCAACAGCTTGCCCAATTTACCTTGATAACCTAATGGTTACAGAATACAGAAAGGCATTTACTAGGGCTCGAATAGATATCTTACAATTCAGAGTAGTGAATGATTCTGGCAAATTACAATAAGATCCCATTTGATGATCCAGTGTGCTCCTGTGACTACAGATCCATTGAAGAACGTAAGAGAAGCCAATGTTGGATCAGGTCAATAGCCCATCCAGTCCAACACTCTGTCACACAGCGGCCAAAAATACCAGGTGCCATCAGGAGGTCCATTTTGGTACTAATGAAGTCATCCCTGTCAGTGGGAAATACTTGAATCCAAGGCTTCACTTGATATCCACCATGCATGTCCATTAAGTGCATTGCTTCTTGCTTACATTAATGTCTAGATTGATGAGTGCACACCATGTTATTTACCCCAGACGACTTGAATCATGGCTGTGAGTCCAGTGGAATCAACTGCATCTGTCTCAATGACTGGGAATGGACCGATGAAGATAACCTCCAGGTAGCTGAAGATATGTCAAGGAGGGGCACAAGTTCTGATAACCCATTCCCAGAGACTTACTGTCTAATGCAAAGATTGATTTCACTGGGCTTGCTTCACAATTAAACTGTGTGGGCAAGATGTTGTTTCATATTCCTCCCCCAAATGAGGCAACTGTCACATCTGTCAGCACTTACCAGTCCCCCCCTAACATGACAAACAACTTTTGTCAGCAGTGCTTATAAGGCATGTGAAAGATTACAGAGAATGAAAGATTGGCTGGAAAATGAAGGGGAAGATTTTGAAAAAAGAAAGGCCTAGCTCACAGAAAATCTCAAAGAATGTTCCTAATGATGCTGCTACTGCGGTAGCTGAAGATGAACCAAGCAGGAAGGGACTGCTTTGTCCACTCCTGGCATGCATGCTGGAGCCCTTCTCCTTAGGATAGGCAGAGTAAGTATCAATAATGTTCTTGAGCTTAGTTCTGGGAAATTCTGAACAACATTCTGTACAAGTTTGGGGCCTATTTAATATGCACAGAAACCACAAAGAAGTTACAGAATCTGAAAATCAATAATTTTAAAGATACTGTAGTAGGATAGTAAAATATTTAACATCACAAGGCATGTGTTTTTCTTTGTACAAATATTTTAACGTAGATAAATATTATAAATATTTTTTCATAAATACCTTACCTGTTCCACGGGTTTTAGATTTCGTCTGATTTTTGGTTCTACTGTAATCTACCAACTGTGGTTTAGGTTTTCTACTTGATTCTTGTAGCCAGCTAATATCTGTCTTAGTGTCATCACCTCTGTATTCTGTGTCTGTATCACTAAAAAGATGTTTCTTGTTTTTATTTGTTTCATTCTACAAAACAAGAAAACACTGTAAACCATTCATTTGCTGTTACAGGGCTCCATCCAGCAAAGGCAGACTCACTAGATCCTACTGAAATCAATGGAACATTAGACATGGTGAACAAGTTTCACTGCTATTGATGGGACTTATAACGCACATCTATGCAAGCTTATTCAAAAATATTAAATACCCTTAGGACAGTATGTATAAGACTCCAGCGTTTGTCATGACTAACTTTTAACTGAATCAGGATCACAGTTTCCATTTAAATGCATACAATATTTTAAAGACTGAAATGACAGTCCATCAAAAGTTAAAAACAAACAAAGAAAACAAAAAACAAAAACCAGGGCCCCAAAGCCAGAAAATACGAAGGGGAGTAGTAAGTCTGCTACAGTTCACTGCAGAGTTCAAAAGTATACATAAGAATGGTGGTTTCCCTGATGCTGGTATAGCTGCAGATAACATGCTGTGGCAATGGGGTTTCCCCATGGCAGGTTCCCCTGCACTTTGCCTGCCCCAGTCCCCCAGCAGTGACCATCCAGTCCTCCGGGCCACTGTGGCTTTTGCATTTTTTAAATACTGGTACTAAAATATCATTATAATGATATACCATTGTAACAAGAGGGGGTAACAGGTTATTTATTTATTCGATTTATACCCAGCCCCTCCCCACCAAGGCAGACTCAGGGCAGCTTACATAAAATGCATATATAAATACAATTAAAATTCTTCATAAAAACAACCAAAAGCCATAAACAGATCAATTATCCTAAACTGCTGGAACAATATTTAGATAAAGTGCGAGAGCAGAAAATTTCAGGATTAAACAATACCCCATAGGTGTCCATCATAATGGTATTCCCGCACCAACTCCGTTGATCTACTTAAATAAGCAGCAAGGGTGGGCTAAAGATGGTAAGGCCAGAGCACAGGGTCACTCTCCAAATGTTTTATGCAGCTCTGTGAGTTCCCAGATTTCAGTTTAAAGTTAAGTGGCAAGCTCCTCTGTTTCGTAGATATGCGTTTCCCCCTATATTTCCACAAGAGAAAAGGCTAGAGCCTTGCATTTTGTTTTTAAGGAAAGCTAAGAATCCACAGAACCTGTTAACCATCTTGTTACAATGGTATTTGACATAATAATCTAGGGGGTTGTGTTGTTTATCTTTACACAAGTAATTAAAAATGGATAAATACTGGGAAATTAGCAATCTTGTCTTAAAATACCTTTTTGTCTTGTTTCTTTTGGGTTCGACTTTTCCCTTCATCTTCATGATTTCTGAAATAAAGAAGGATTTATCCTAATAATTACAACTGAAGTAAGCAAAACTTCACTTGGATTAATTTACTTTGTCCTATTCTTGTGACTAAGAAGCAACGATTGTGTGATGTTGTCAACAAGCCTATGGTTTGGCATATCTCTCCCCTTCTCTCCACCATGGTACTAATACCAGCTTCTCTCTGCCAGACACATGAGACACAGAAAACAATTTGCAGGCCAACTCTGAGACAAAGGCTGAGAATAGAAGAGAGATAGCAGGACTTGGTGTAAGTAGCTCTGGACAGCAACCAAACCTCAACCTACACTTAGCCTTAGATACTTAATCATGTCCTCTCAGCAACTGATTAAAAAAATCTCAAAAAGGAGTATTCCCCACTAACAGATTATCAGTCCAGAATGATCTGACTTGGCCTGTTAGAGCTGCCTGGCTAAACTCTGATTCAATGAGGTAAGGGCCAAAATACATAATATGTGTGATGCTGTTGGCATGGATCATTGCCCAGACTGTCTCTGCCCCCTTAGCCAGGTGGGAAAACTAATCCTTTAGCACACAGGCAAGAAGTGCATGGGTTTCTTTTTTATACTCAGGCTTTCCTGGTGTAAACTTGAGCAGAACTGAAATGTGGACCACATTTTCACAGGCATGACTATAAAATGCATGGTACCTCTGACCAGATTAACCGTTCATAGTGAATGAACAAAAATTGGAGGTTGCTCTTCTGCTAGGATAAACAGGTACATCAGTACTGCTGCTAGCAGTGTTCCCTCTAAGCTGAGTTAGGGTGAGGTAGCTCACAGCTTTTTAGCCTCCAGCTCACACATTTTTGTCTTAGCTCACGAAGGATGGCTCCAGAGCACATTAATTTATGCAGCAGCCAAATGGCTTGCTCACAGCTTTAATGCCAGTAGCTCACAAAGTAGAATTTTTGCTCACAAGACTCCATGGCTTAGAGGGAACATTGGCTGCTAGCAACAGATTATATTATAATGTATCTTGGTTTAATGGTCACATATACCCCCGGCACGTTAAAAACCAAACTGCTTACATTTTCTTTGAAAGACTTGTGGTAGCTTTCAGTTTAGTAACATGAAGTTCTTGGATCTAAAATGTAAATATAAAAAGGAAAAAAAAATATGATCCTCTTTAGAACTAATTTTCTGTCCCCCTAGATGTAAAGATTGTACCATGGACTTCAATTTTCCCCTCACTAAAATTAATAAGTGTTCAGAGTGCAGTTTCCTGAAGCGTCATGGAGATATAGCCAAAATGTCTGAAGCAACACAGGAAACATTGTATGCAACTTTTAAGCCAAATGTCTCTAATAATTTAGAAATATTTCTACATACTTATAGCAAAGTATCCGTTTAGGACATTTGTTAAAACAATTTACCATGGTTCCAATTTTAACTAAATATCTCAACAGAACCAAATTTCCATATTAAAATGTTGAGAATATAATACATTTTCATAATACATGGCCAAATACAAAGCTCACAGCAATGTGTATGTGAGAAAATAATTATAAGCAGCAGACAGAGAATGCAATTCATGCCTTTCCAACTTGGTGCCCACATTCAGAATTATGAACTTTTCTCAGATGAATCTCTTTTACATCAGTTGGAGGAATCTTAGTTCATGTGCCTCATATTCAAGAGATCAGATTAGCAGTCATATACAGAATTTTCGTCTGCTGTTGCTCTGCCAAAGGAGATTCCTACCCCCATTGTTTTGCTGAATGAGATGATATCTTTTTCATAAAGCTTCTGTTAACACCTGATATTGATAAGTAGGAATAGGAGGCTGCTGGCTACAGACTTTAGGTGCTTCATTATGCTTTTGGATTGTCTGTATTAATGTAATTATTTTATCTTATTTAAATTTTTTCTAATATTCTATATTGTTATTTTTACTGTTTTAAAGGTAAGCCTCTTTCAGAGACTTCTGATACATGAGATGTAAATTCGTACCCCAATGTAGCAATAGATATATCAGCAAACTTTCCCATATGTGCACAGCTTTCCATGGATTCTGATTAGGTCAAGGTGGATTTACATCTGAATTCACATCCAGATCCTTCTGAACTACATGAAAGTATACTTGATGCAATTGTAAATAGGCACCTGGGAATAGTAGCTGTAATGAATGATCAGTTTTTGCAATCATAACTGAATCATGGTCTCCTCTTATTAATAAAATATAATTAAAATGGGAAAAAATGTCATTGTAATATGTACATCAACAACCACTGTTCTCTAAACTGCCCTCAACAACAATATTCTCTTAGCCATTAGATGAAATTGTAGAAAGTTCAAGCTTTTCAAACAGAAATGTGATCAGGACCAGAACATATTTGGGGGCCCAGGGGAGAAAATCAAATTCCCTCCTCCCCCTGGAAAAATATAATGAACTAAATAATTGATACTGCCTTTGAACAGTACTCCAAAACAGGATGCCTGACTTGCACCATCTCATCCTACCAAACAGAAGGGTTGCCCCTAAATGTGATCTTATTTCATGATTATCCTTTGATTGCTACATTATTTATAAAAACTGTAATCTTACTCCAAGCTTTATTGTAGGTTCATCAAATCCACTGAGGTTAAAATTGTAGACATCATCCCTAGAACAAGACAGAAAATTGTATTCAGGGGACCAATGAATAATTTTCACTTAGAAAAGGTAAGAATGAGTTTAGGACTTACTGCAAGTTATTGAAGGGTCCTCCTTACTTTGATGTATAATGTTTGTTGTATTTTGTTTTATTTTGTGTTGTTATGGCCAATGGCTAAGACAATAAACTAAAACTGGAAACTAGAAACAAGTTCATACTTGTTTGATATTACTCTTTACTTACATCAGGCGTCCAGTAGTGATGTTAAGCACAGTTTCAGATTTCAGGTTTTTAGAACCTCTGTTCTGACTTTTTTTCTAGGCATAAAACAACAGTTAGGACTTCAGGGCTGTCACCCTCACTCTGCTCTACACATGCAAGTCTCTTTTAGTTAAGCAGGACTTGCGCCAGGACAGCAAAACGATTTTTCTGTGCTCTTGCTTAAAATGATGACCAAAAAAGGCACTAAGGTAATTGGCTGTGATGCTTATTTCACATAACTAAGTAGGCCTTCTACTTGAAAAATCAAATGGAATATTAATAGCCTTTTAAAATAATGCAAGATGGGCTGGTTTGCAAATTAAGAAAAATAGACACAATACCAACTTGTATTCCAACCACATACTTGTACCCAACCACATATTCCAAAGACTCAAGGGCACAAGTTTACTTCAGAGGGAATGGCAATTTCCACTGATTTCTTCCTCCTACTTTAGGCCCCCATTTCATTTATCTTTGCTGTTCCTGAAGCCCATCATCCACATTGATGGGCTTTTGCTCCTCTACAGAACTGCAATTCAGAAACTTGAAAAGTTAGCTTTTGGGTGCAAAACATCTCCTCCTCTCAGAGCCACAGCTCAGTCTGTGCACTCATAAAGAGAAGGTATTGTGCCTTCCTGCTTAGGTCCTTACAAAGCACAAAAGTATATCACAGTAAGTTAGAAACCCAGGTCACCGAGAAGCTGCTGAAGTGGAAACTGCTTGCAAAAGGGTGGCAGAGTCCACCAGTTTCCTTGATACCATTAAGGCCTTTCAGAGAGGATAATCCACAAACTAAGAGGCCCAATGTGTCCGTTTCTTAAATTTTTAGCAATAGCTGCAAGTGTGCCCAAAGAAGGAAGCATTCTCCTACACTGCCATCAACTTTTAATGATGGCACTGTAGGCACTTAGGTGCCACAGCATATGGAAAAAATTATATCCATTTACAACTATTATTAACCGTATACATTAAGGAAAACTTTTTTAAAAACTGCAAACTAACTTTGAAACAGGAAAAAAATGTCTTCCAATTAATGCTACCACTGTGGCAGATGAAAGAGAGCTCAGAAGGAAAGCAGGAAGGCATGACTCCTTTCCTTTGGACATGCACAGTCCAAACTGTCTCTGAGGGGTGAGGTGTTTCCGTCAAACCTAAAAGCTAGATCTGGAAAGGTTCTAAATCATGGCTCTGCACAGGTACAAAACCTACCAGTGTGATGCATGAAGACCATGAAGACGCAATGTACAAAGGGGGTACGGGGGGTAGAGTTAAACCCAGGGGCTCCCATAAATATGATTCCAATTATGGATCTGCTACTACTCTGTTTAATGGAAGATGCATCATTTCAATGAAAGAAAGATCTCATATGGACAAGGGAAGCTTACTTGCTTCCTGGACAAATCCAGGAGGAGAGAAGAAGTCCTCCTCAAGTCAGCCTAAAACAGTGTAACGACTGGGGCAACAATGTATTCTGACAAACCAGTTGCCACAGCGTGCTTCAGAGGCTGCTAATTATTCCGTCTGAATAAAGTACATATCATTTACATTATCATCTGGCTCACTCTCCTTCCCTCTCACCACTGCCTCCCATGACTGAAAAGCAGACAGCGAAGGTACAAGGGCCATTTCCACAGATTATCAACTGATGCTATTGCTAATAATAGGATGCAGAATACTAAAGAATGGATGCAGTTCAGATTTCATTCCAGGGTCCCATCCCCAATGTACTTTTAACACCTATATGCATTTCTGAAATACTTTTCTACATTTGCTAGTACAGGAAAAGATAAACATACCTTACTAAGACTGAAACCAGATTTATTTAAAGATGCTCTACAAGAAAGGTAGATCGAATATAATAATAAATACAAATGAAATTAATACTAGAAACATGCATTTGTAAAGAAATATTGTGCTCGGTAATCAAACAATTGCCACCACAATTCAAAACACCAGCCTTGCAAAGTAAATCCTACTGTCCTCTGTGAAACTAGCTTACAAGTAAATGCTGCTGCCATAACACCTTGTATATGGAAGCACATCAACTAATTCTATTCTATTAACAATACTGTACAGCTGCTCAGCTCTTTGTATCTGTAAGGTTGTTTTATCAATAGGATTGCCATCAAAAGCTAAGAGATGCTGTGATTAGGAGTATACTGTTGAATATTATCTAATCAAATGTCCAATACTTCCTGTATCATATTGGAGTGTCCACTCCCAGCTGTGATCACTCCCTCACTCTGGACACAGCCACTGATCATTTCTGAAGCAGCATCTGGTGGGCCCCTGACATGCAAGTGGCAAGCGCCACAGTGACAGCTGATGTCACGGTCTTCTTCTCAATTTGTTTTTCCATTTCTCAAAAAGCTAATTTTTCAGCACTAAGTGAAAAGTCAATTCATGTGATGATCAGATTCCATGGCGTTAAGTGCATGATGCACAGGTAGAAAACTGGGCTGACTCCTTCAGGCATCAAACATTTACTTCATATCTGCATTTCCTATTGCACATATTTCCTTGGCACACTAAAATTAGTCATTTCACATGGGAACCCCACTTAAGTCACTATAAAAAGAAAATACGCATACAATACCTGCTGTGAGAAAACGACCGGCACAATTTTCGTGTACTTTTTGCACCATCACTGAGTTTGTATCTGTCACTGATTTTACTTATTAACATATCTGTTGCTTCAACCATTGCTTTTGAGTTTGCTCTCTGTAAGGTTTTGAAAATATTTGTTACATCTACTAGAAAACATGATTAGCAAAATAACGTAACTTCTGATATAGATATATAGAGATCAGAGATCAAAGTCTTCTGCCTATTTCTGCCTGAATCCATAACTGAGGGATCCCAGAAATGGGAAACAAAAAGAATTCATACAACATGAAGAAAATCTTTGAGTAACTGAGGCTACTGGTTGTCTTTAAAGGAGCAGGATTTTTGTACTCTGGCCACAATCTGACTATCATCATGCCCACAGTCACAATGTCAACATTGTTTCAAAAATATTTCCTGCAGCTTAGTCATTATCTGGCTGATACACAAGCCTGTTCTACACAGAAGCATTAAAAAGAGCTCCATTATCATGCAAGCGGTTCACTGTTTAGGATTGCGGCCTGCCTGCCTTCCTTCATTTAAACCAGCACATGCTCATAGTCTGCATATATTGGTTAGCACAGGAAGGGATACTGTAGGTTTACAGCCAAAGAACTGGCTGGTTAGTTCAAATCAGTATACGGGAGAGTCTGCATCCTACCCATGCTGCTTCTTGTTCTTTTCTCCCTCATAAGGGATACGTTGACACTGTTATGCCACACACCTTAACTACATGCCCCAAACCAGGGAAACCCCTCTTCTGTGACACTCCTAAAGATACCACACTCCTATATCTGATTCCACCAAGTCAGGGCCAGGGCAGAAAAGGCCTTGGCCCTGGCTGAGGTTAAACAGATGTCCTTTGGGCCAGAGGTAACCAGTAAATGTTGGAGAGCCAGTTTGGTGTAGTGGTTAAGTGCGCAGACTCTAATCTGGGAGAACCGGGTTTGATTCCCCACTCCTCCACTTGCACCTGGCTGGATGACCTTGGGCAAGCCATACTTCTGATAAGAGCTGTTCTTGGAAAAAGAGCAGTTTCTGTCAAGAGCTCTCTCAGACCCACCTACCTCACAGGGTGTTTGTTGTGGGGAGGGGAAGGGAAGGGAGTTTGTAAGCCGCTCTGAGACACCTTTGGGTAGTGAAGGGCGGGGTATAAATCCAATCTCTTCTTCTTCTCTTCTGGTCCTGTGATGCTCTTCAGGGCATATACGGGAAGAGGCAGCCCTTCAGATATGTCAGTCCCGGGCCACGTAAGGCTTTGAAGGTTAGTACTAACACCTTAAAACGGACCCAGTACTCAACTGGTAGCCAGTGCAAGTGGCACAATAGTGGCTGAATGCATGCCCGCACAGGCGATGTTGTCAGCAGGCATGCCACCACATTCTGGACTACTTGGAATTTCTGGATCATAAAGCGAGTTACAGTAATCAAGCCTGGAAGTGACCATTGCATGGGTCACTGTAGCCAAGTCTTGGGGGGAGAGGTAAGGGGCCAATTGCCTGGCAACTGCAGTGACCTGGGCCTCCATAGAAAGTGAGGCATCTAGGATCATCCCCAGCTCCTCACCTTCTGGGTTGGCACAACTGGCACACCATCCAGAGTGGGCAGTCCAATCCACATCCTAACTCCCCCTCCCTTAAGATGTTCTCATTGTAACAATCAACATGGAGAGGCTGGAGCTGGGCCCTCAGGAACATGATGATTACCCCTGCCTTCCTGTATGCACCATCTTGCCTTTAGTATTCCTCTTTTCTGACCTTAAGTACGGTGAGGCTTTTATGACAGCGACTTTACTCATTAGTCCCTTTTTCTCAGACATCTATCCTCTTTTGCCATTTTCTTCTGGCTTCTCATTTACTTTCCCTTCCTTCAGATACCTATTTCTCAGCCCATTGCCTAATTTGCCTTCCCCTTAGCCATCTTCCGTCTGGCCTTCCTGCTCCTTTGCTTATCCTACATCCTTGGCTCTCTGCCTACTCTCCAATCTGCCCCACAAGACAATCCACGTTCCTCAAAATTTGTGTTAGGTTTTAATGCCAACCAAACAGATTTTTCCTTCTCTCATAGAATTTCAGCTGTATGCACTCAGACAGCTTTTGCCCTGAGCAGCTGAAAGGGTCAGGAACATTCTGTGCTGTCACATCAGCTCAGTCTGTCTCCCATACTGCATTCAGTCTGTCCCATGTTTTAGAAATTGCCCTTCAGGTAGGATTTTTTTAGACACAAGGTAGGTGTCAAGATGCTTGCAATCATCATCAGAACTAAGGGCAAGAAGTGTACACAAATAACTTTTTAAAAACCCAAACTTTGAAAAGTAATGCTCATCAATTTACATAAAAGTTATGTAACAGGATTTATGTTGTTTTGTATGAGCAGAATGGTGCAATCATATGCAGTCGATCTGAATCTAAGCCCAATGAAATCAATTATGTCAATGGGCTTAAGGCTGCAGTAGCTATCTATAGGACTGTACTGTAAGCCACTTAATTAGGAAATACTTAGATGTGAAATTAAAATGGAGATATTACCGAATGATGTCATAACTGTTCCTGCTTTAATTTTTTATTAGATAAGAATGACTTTTAGGCTGCTTTGCTTTTATACCTGTTCAGCTTTCTTACTGGCAGTTTCCTTCCCAAAGGAACAAGGATCAAAGCCAACTTCATTATTAGCTTCAGTGACTAATTCTGAATCTACTCCTGAACTTCTAGTTTTTCTGCATGCATTAAGTGATATTTGAGGTTTACTGGGAACAATCTTTGAGCTATTCTTTTTTGATATTTCTTCTTCCAAATGCTTAAAACTGTTCCGTGACTCTGGACTGTTTTTCTTGCAGTCATTCACTGGTAGCTTATTGGTTTCATTTTGCTTCTGCTCCATAATTTCTCCATTGCAACACTGATTATTTCTTAATACGGGAGAAGTAATTTCGAATATTGAAGAGAAAGCTCTTTGTTTGGCCGCTCTATCACTTAGGTTAGAAGCTAATACAAAATAAGAAAAACATTTTAAGTTATAAATAGGTAAAAAAAAGTATTTATCAATATTAAACAAGGTTATTATGAACAGGGTAATCGTGATGGGACATACTTCCTGATGTACTCATATTCTGCCTGTTACAGTGTGATATTATCTTCTCAGGTACCCAACACATTTGCTTTTTCTGGGATTTAATTTCAGCAGTAAAATTTTCCAGACCAGGTAATCTAAAAAAAGCAACCTCATTTTATTAACTACTAATTACAAACATTTTTACTGATATATTTATCACCAAATACGTATGTATTTATAACACTTGTACCATACCTTTTAACAAAGAGTGACCAAGGCAGCTTAACACACACTTTAAAATGATTAAAAAACCCAGCATCATGGAAGGGCACACCATATTCCAGGCACTATCACTGAGAAGACCTTGTTCAGCATAATCACTCTCATAGTTTCTATTACTGTGGGCATACAGAGCAGGACCCCAGAAAATGTAACATCATGGGTAGGTAAGTATGGGTAGATGTAGTATATCAAATACCTTCACGCTCCTAAAATATTAATGGCTTTAAAGATTATCGCTAGCACTTTGAATTATGTCCAGGAACTAAATGGCATCCAATAAAGCTGACCCAGTATAAGGTCTCCACTGGAATTCTCATTCCTGCATTTTGAAACTGTTATAATTTCTGGACACTCTTCAGAGGCAGTCCCAGTAGCAGAGACAGCCCTGTTACAGCAGGCCAGCCTGAATGTTACTAAGACCCTCATAACCATAGCCAGACTTGTCCCTAGTCATCGTACTAATCTGTTTCTCCAGAATCAGGGACAGATTCAGCATTATCCCAAGATGCCAACTTGAGTGTTCAGGGGCTTGTCACCCAATTAAAAACAGGTTAAGTACCTGTTCCCAGGCCTGTCACTGACCAAAGTTATAGTTTGTTTGCCTCTATACAAACCCTTGCTAATTCCAGATACCTTTATTTATTTATTTCGATTTTTTGACCACTCTCCTCTGGTAAATCGGGCTCAGAGCAGTGCACAACACAGTCATAAAACATCAATTAAAATCGTGTTAAAACCAATAGCAAACAAAAACACAGCTAGAGATGGCACAAAGAACCAATAACTCTGCTGTCTCACAGGAGGGGAGGGAGGAGTGCCAGAATGGAACCATCGTTGTCCTCAACCAAACACAGGGAAGAACATCTCTGCCTTGCAGGGCTGAGGAACTACAGCAGGTTCTGCAGGGCACAGATGTTGTTTGGTAGAGAGTTCCACCAGGTTGGAGCCAGGGCAGAAAATGCCCTGGCTCTGGTCAAGAACAGCCGGATACCTCTCGGGCCAGGGGCCACCGACAGATTTTGATCAGCAGAGCACAACGCTCATTATCAGGATTTCATATGCTCGCCTGGAATCTGGAGGAAAGACAGAGTCCAATCAGCATACTGGTTTTACTGTTGGGTGTATAAGTAGAAAAGAATGAGTCCAGCAGCACCTTAGAGACTAACAATATTTGTGGTAGAGTATGAGCTTCATGAGTCACTGCTCACTTCTTCAGATAGAGCTAGAATGTGAGTCCTTCTGTCCTATATATTGGAAAGTGGAGTGATTCCAGAGGCCAAATGACAGTAGCAGGCAAATGGCAATAGCAGGTGTGAATGGATTAGGTGTGATAAGCAGAGAGTTAGTAGGCATGGAGAAATCAGCACTGGTAATGAGACAGGAAACCTAAGTCCAGGCGAATGCATTGTCTTGAGCTTCGTTATCAGCTGCAATTCAGCCGTGTCTCTTCCTAATCTCCCTTAGAAATTTCTTTGTAAGATAAGTGCTACTTTTAGATCAGTAACTGAATGTTCTGGAAGGTTAAAATGTTCCCTCACTGGTTTTGGGATGTTGTGGTTTCTGATGTCAGATGTATGTCCACTAATTCTTTGTTGAAGGGATTGGCCTGTTTGTCCAATGTAGAAGGTGGAAGGGCATTGCTGACACATGACACGTTGTGGCTATTAGCCACAAGGTATAGACAGGAACTCTCAGTCTGGGGCAAGTGATGCTCTGTATTCTTGGTGCTTGGGGGGGCAACAGTGGGAGTGCTGCTAGTGCCCTGGTCCCACTGCTGGACCTCCCAATGGCACCTGGTATTTTTGGCCACTGTGTGACAAAGTGTTGGACTGGATGAGCCATTGGCCTGATCCAACACTGGCTTCTCTTATGTTCTTATGTGGTTTCTGATGTCAGACTTATGTCCATTAATTCTCTGTTGAAGGGGTTGGCCTGTTTGTCCAATGTAGAGGATGAAAGGGCACTGCTGACACCATCTTAAAAAAAAGAACATAAGTTCTGACCCTTGATCTGAGTCTGATACTCATCTGGAAGTGAAAGACTTAGTGGGTTCTAGGGGCTGAGTAGAAACCAAAAGACTAGACATAGTTATGTGTTCAGTGGATGCAATCACCACTTGCTCTGTCACTAAAGAAAGCACAGCGTCCCATTTTTACTATCATGTTCTCCAGACTATGTATTCAAATATGACATACGGATTCCAAGGCATTACTTTCATGTTTAGTTTTAAAATCTGAAGAAGGGACCATTTCGTACTTTCCAGTGAACCCATTTCTCTATTTCTCTAGGCTGATAAGATTTTAGCACTGGGTTGTTTCCCTAATCCTTGCACCAAGATAGATTAATTCTGACTGGTGCCCCTATCCCTGGAGGAAGGATCATGACCGTCTTCCTACAGGATAACATAACCTTTAGCATTATAATTACCATTGGGTTACTAAAGAAAAACACTTGAAAACAAATCTGCTTGAAAAAAATCTCAGATACTTTCAAACAGGAAAAAATAGTTCACAGAGAAGTCAAGAAATGAAGTAGGAGAATCAGCATAAAGCTCAGAACACTTTCCTCAGGAAATGACTGGCTGTCAGCCTTCTGAAGGAGACAAGCAATTCACTGGTAAGTACCAACTCCTCGGTAATGAACAACCATCACCACTGGAGTGACTTGCCAAGTGTCTCACATCCCTACACTAAAGCAGCTGTGCACAACTGAAGGCTCTGTGCTCACAGACCAATCCACTAGCTTTTAAACTTTAGCCTATGTTTTAAACTAGTAAGAAAGGCAAAAACAATATATGCCTGGCAAGACACAGGTAAACTTTATCAGAGCCCTAATTCCTACCTAGAACCAGTCTGTGAAGACGAGAGCAAGATGCAACATAATTACTGATATGTCTTCTTAAACTGTACCCATGGAAAGTACACAGTGGCTCATACCAATGTCTATTGCTTTTAAAAACAGTCACCATTCATACTGATGATTTATAATTTGTTCTCAATACTTACGAAGGTTTTTCATTCCTGCCCACGGGTTGAGAATCAGGAACAATATCATTTAATTCATCTAAATGAATCATAGGCACACATCAAGTTAGACATTAAATCCTAATAAAAAATTTCCTTACATACATGCAGACAGAATTATAAACACAGATGATGAATGCATTGAGCTACTTGCCTGATTCTTGTTTTTCACAGGTGTCTAAATCTTCCTTATTGTGAAACACCTGAATCCCTTTCTTGACTGGAATATGCTACGTATTAATATAACAGAAAGTTATCAGATTAGTAGACATATTCTTTAATTTATGTCCTCCTTTTCCAAATATTTAAAAAATCTGCCCAGAATCCTGACATAAAAAATCTCAGAGTTTCAAAAATTAATGTCTCATATCTTAATATAACCTGTAAAAAACTATACACTGTTTGAATGTGGGATAGGGCGGGCTATAAATGAATAAATAAAAATATACTCTACCCAGGTACGAAATGGCATGACAGCACAGAGGCCTCCAAGTTCACATCAAAAACTTTCCACTGTTCTGCAACTTAAAAGACTGAAGTGGGAAAGGAATCAAAGTTAAAGGATGGGTCAGTTGACTGGACCTGCCCAAGTGCTGCTGACAGGGAGCAGAGCATTTTGAACCTTCAGAGGAGTAACAGTTGATTTAAGAGCTCTCTGAAAACTTCTGGAATTAAATTCCACTTATAGAATACCATTCTCTATTTAAAAATTATTTCCATGAATTGAAAAGATCAATAAATACAGATGGTTGGATTCTATGGTTGCATGGGTATTGGACCTTCCCCATTCTTGCTTTTCTGGCAGCACCCTTCTACAGCTCCCCAAAAGGCAATGCCAGGAGCTGTAGGATCTCTGTAGACAAAAAACCCCAAGAGGCACAGAGGGGCTGAAAGGAGGAGGCAGAACTGGGGGACATGATCCCCTCCTCACTCTTGTGCCAAGAGAAAGCTTGTCTGCTGCCCTTATTCCTTCAGTGGAGTCAGGTTAGGCCACAGTCACTTCTCTCAATATAAATCTGTTCCTTGGCAGCACTTGTGACAATGGACAACTCTTCACTGGTTTCATCCAGGACCCTGGGTGGTTTTGCAAGCTTTCCATGTCACTCTCACTTGTCTTAATCTGCCCTAAGTACTATTGCCATACAATGGTTACCTTTTGTGCAGCAATGCTTTTCTTCTGAAGAGATTTTGTTACAGAAGATACTGGTATGCTATCTTCTACAAGACTAAAATGCATTGCTCTTCTCTCAGGAACTGAGGAAGTGTCAGTTTGTTCCGCCGAGCTCATCATTTGAAGAGGCATTTTAATCCGGCCTTTACAAGGAGATGCTGGAAATGAACACACAAGTCTGAAGTCTGTAGAGCCCTTTGTTGCTTCCACCAAGATTATAGTAAATTTAAAAAAATTAGTGCTGATTTTTAGCAATGTTTCAACCACCAGGATAATTTGGTATTCCCAACTGGAGTAACTCATGTTTGGTGCAGCAAGAACAAAGAGAAGTCTTGTGGGATTTCCCACTGATTTCCCAGTGTTACCGATCTTAGAAAAACTTGTGACTCCTCATTTTTGAATAATCATTTCCAGCTTCCAGTTAGGGAAGTATGCTCAGATATATTCAGTCTCTCCAGGTATATTTAGGCATTTTCAAGCAAATATCAAATATGCATAAAACAATTATATATAGTATCCCATCTAACTTACACGTATTAACCAAATGAAATGGAATTTGCCCTGGTAATCTGGTAGTGCATGGTACAGTCATTGATGCTTCAGATACTTTTCTTTTACCAGGGGTGATCTTGAAATAAAAAAGTAAAAAGAATACTTAAGATTGTATTAATTTACACATGCAATGGAGTATATACGCCCTCTGTCTTTATGTTTCCATTCTTATAAACAAGCTTACTTTGGACTGAGGTGTTTGGAAGTCCACATTAACTTCTTTATTCAGATTTTGGGGGAGATGATGATGTTTTACAGGATAACTACATTTGTCTTCCACTGGCTTACAAGCTTTTTCTTTTAGAGGTGATATCTGACTTTCTGGTACAAGAACCTATTAAGGGTTTTTTTGGGGAGGACAATAACATTCAAATTAAACATTTAAGGCACACATTATTAGAAACATTTCTAATAAGGCTCTCTCCAACAAGAGTGAAATCACAGTAGAACACTTTAGAAAGCTTTAGGAAGCGTGAACAGTAGCTTGCAATGTAGGATGGTGCTGCTATTTAGAATAAGCAAATTAAACAAACAATAAAAACCCTGCTGCATCTCTCAGGCTCAGAGTTCAAGAAGAGTTTGCTGTTATTAATCACTGTGTGTACCCTTCTACATTACTTAGCTATGAATTTTGAAAAAGTGTTTTTAAAGTGCTCCTCTCCCATGGCCAGCTGACTTTGGGCAGGAAGTTCAGCAGCCTCTCCAGGGGAGGGGAAGCACTCCTGGGAACCTAGAACTTCTTAAACTAGCTTGCTAGCTCCTCTCCATGGCAGGCCTGCAGAACTGCAATCCCATATGGGACTGCACAGAAACCACAACAATGAACAAACCAGTTTGCTGGCCGAGACATAATGGCAAACTACAGTTTAATGCAAGCCTGAAAGTAGCTAGTTCATTGTTGCATGTGAAGACAGAAGGGAGAGGGACATCGAACCTAAATCCAGGCTTGCTCTTGTAGCATTAAACCATGGTTGTTATGTCTGAACAAAGCCAAAATCACTTTCAGCAGGACTAATTTTGACTGACAATCCCCCCCATCTACCAAATGTGTGAGGTTTCGGCCTAGTGCTAATATCTCTGGCACTTACTTTGCTTTTATTTAAGGACAATAAGCATCATGTGGAGTCAAGAGTTGCAGAGTGTCTACAAGCAGTGAGCGAAGGAGGCAAAGTCTTAGCTCTATGTTCTGCATCCTACTTGCTTTATGCGGACTAAGCATCTCTCTTGTCCAGAGAGTATACAAAATTAAGCAGATATATGAGTAGATTCTGTGATAAACCCAAAGCTTTGTGAGACTTGGATATGCATCTCCATGTGACAAAGGCCTTTCCTGAATGGGAACTTGTGTATATACCTAATATACTAAAGCTCTCATATATCACATCCACTAGATTGGGGCATGTGAGTGAAACTGTAGCCTCAGTCAAGAACAAATATAGATATTTGTGTCTGTGCCTGGAAGTCATGGTTAACTTCTGGCGACCCCTCGTGGGGCTTGGACGTTTCAGAGAGGTGGCTTGCTGTTGCCTGCCTCTGCATCTGGGCCCTAGTATTCCTTGGGGGTCTCCCATCCAAGTACTTGCCAGTGTCACCCCTGCTTAGCTTCCAAGATCTGACAAGGTTAGGCTTGCCTGGGCTATCTAGGTCAGAGCTCAAAGATACATATTTACCTGATTTTACTTGTGGATAGTTACTAGTGTGTGAACACCTTTTAAAAACTAACATGGAGATTCTCGTGAGAAACTATAAAATGTGTAACATCTCTAGTTACCATGCTTCTCTGTTACGTTTATTAAATGGGGCTTTCTCCAAAGAAAATACTAATCTTTCATTTCTAAAACACATACCTGTGATCCACTTTCATCAAAAATTACATGCACTGTTGTTCTGGCAACTGACATAGTACTCTTCTTTATAAATCCCTAAAAATGCAAGTAATAAACATAGCAAAGCTTTTTTAAAAAAGAGATAACATGTATTTTCCACTTCTATTTATAGCAAAGAGAGAATACAGTTTTAGTATTAATGAAGTTTCTTATTAGTCTCTTTGTCTATAGTACTGGCATTTTATATCTCTTCTGAAAATGAATGCACTGAAAGTCTGTTTGGCTCACATTAGACTTTGTAAACCACGTATCCCTAATGTATTTTTCGTATATATTTTTTAAATTTTAGGCTTCTTTCTTTGTAAATTGTAATAGTTGTTCCCTCCTATTCTGTCAGTCACAGTCTGTTCCCACTCTCTGTCAGACTGGCTTCCAATTTGTTCCCGGGGATAATACAAGGTGCTGGGCCTGACCTTCAAAGTCCTATATGGTTTAGGACCCACATACCTGAAGGATCGCCTAATTCCTTATGAACCTGCCCAACTGCTACAGTTATCATTGGAGGCCAGTTTGGTGTAGTAGTTAAGTGTGCGGACTCTAATCTGGGAGAACCGGGTTTGATTCCCCACTCCTCCACTCGCAGCTGCTGGATGACCTTGGGCAAGCCATACTTCTGTCAGAGCTGTTCTCTCAAGGACAGTTCTGGAAAGAGCTCTCTCAACCCCGCCTACCTCACAGGGTGTCTGTTGTGCAGAGGGGAGGAGAAGGGAAAGGAATTCGTAAGCCATTCTGAGACTCCAAGTGAAGAGCAGGGTATAAATCTAATCTCTTCTTCTTTGGGTGCCCCCCCACCCCCCCACTGAGATTAGGCAGGTAGCAAATCGGGAAGGGGGCCTTCTTAGTCATGGCACCGAATTTCTGGAACTCTCTCCCCAGGGAGATTTGTTGGTTCCCTTCTGTTGCTATCTTCTACCAGCAGGTGAAGACTTTTTTGTTTCATTTGGCATTCCCTCAATGATCCTGCCTTCCTAATCCATTTTTTTTTGTTTTGTATGTATTTTAACTCTAATTTAAACTCTTTTCAAAAGCTGTTTTAATGAGGTATGTTTGAGAGAGAGGGGGGCTTATTTTAATAGTTTTATAACGTATTTATCATATATCAGCGGACAGCGGAAGACAGGAGGGCCTGGCGTAATCTGGTCCATGGGGTTGCGAAGAGTCGGACTCGACTGTGCGACTGAACAACAAATCATATATGTTTTAACTTGTTAGTCATCTTGGTGGCCCTTATAAGGGGAAAATGCAGGCTACAAACTTTGTGAATATATAAATAAAACAATGTTTTAAATAAATGAATGTGCAAATGGAGAGAACTCTAATTCACAACATAGCTGAAGAACAGCAATCAGACTTGCTAGAGATATATAAAACCTTTTTCTATGGTTTCTGTCAACAGTGCCTTCACTAAAAACGAACAATGCAGATTTGGGATACTTATAACTGAAAAAACACTAGTGATCCATATTATTATTTTCTTCCTAGTCCAGAGCCACTGTTACTCTTGTTTTAGGTATAAAATTCTAGATACTGTGCACCAATCCAGTCTACTGGTGCTCCATTTTCTATCCTTTGCATTTTGCTAAACTGCACAATGCCTAGTGAAATAAACTGCTGCTTTTTTTTCTTTCTCTTTTTTGGTGGGTAAGGGTAGAATGCCAATATAAAAAAAGTAACTGTTCAGAATCCACTTGCTTTATTTGAGGTAACTGCCATTGCTCTTCTGTACTTTTTGCTTTTGGAATAACTGGTGATACAGAAGGGCCTGTAGCATAATCTATAAAAGCAGCTATAAAATACAAGCAGTAAGTAGACGTTATTATTTCAGTTGGATACAAAGGAAAAATAAATAGGAAAAGGAAAACTCATCTCTTACCTGACATTTATTTGCACCATAAACTTTTCTTACTGCGTCCAATATTTCCAATGCAGAATCAAAATATAATGTTATTTTCTCCCCTTCTTCATCACCCACAAATATTGGATTTTTTATATTTATTGTTAATTTCTTTTTGTCTTTCTGTTCTGTACAAAGACGAAATGTATTCATTAGTATCAGGCAGCTATCCTGATGGATTCCAAGAACTGAGCACGAGGATCAGAGATCTTTCCATGATCCTCTCCCTCAACAGTCTTAGCTGAAGCCAGGAAAGTTGATTCTGAGGTCACAGAAACCATGTGTCAGGATGAGGGATCCATTGAGGGGGGTACAAATCACCCCTTCTCCATCTTCTGCAATCTGCGCTGTGCTGATAGAAAAGGAAAGAGAGGGGATTTTGCCCCCACTGACCTCCTCCTTACTGCAGCCGCAACCGCACATAGCTACTAGGCCACACAGGTTGCATGACCTTGGGAACCAACCTTCTCAGGTTTTGAAGGGATTAATGGTGGGAAGAGAATCTAAGAAAGACCAGTGACCATTAGTACTTTCTGTTGACAGTTCACATGATCCAAGACATTACAAAGCCAGTGTAGTGTCATAGTTAAGGGTATAAGATGAGAGAACACTGCACACCACTCTGAGCCCCTTGGGAGAAGGATGAGATAAGATTATAGAGAACAAATATATAACATTGGCCCTCCTCCATAATTGTGTTATGTTTGTTTATGTGTTTTCTGTGACTTTTACTATTTTATACATACTTAAATTTAAATGCTGTTTTATGTTTTGATGTTTGCCACTTTGGGGAACCTATTTGGGTTTAAATGGTGTCATAGAAATGTTTAAAATCAATCAATCAATCAATGTTAATACAGCATATAAATTTGCTGAGTAACAAATGAAAAGCATTCAACAAGAGTCCTTAAAAGTCAACTGTGTTTGTTCAGAAGGCATTCCCCAACTTATGATTGCTATGTTATGAAATGGCAGTTACAACACTGAAAGGTAATGGACTGTATACTAGAACAGTATATTTTTTCTTTTTCAGGAATTTGTACTGTAGTTTTAAATAGAAGGCATCTGCAAGAGACTTACAGTTGGCTCACAATCATTATCACCTTTAAAATAAATAACAATTGAAGAGCAAGAAACAAATTTATATATGTGACTACCTTCTATAATGTATGTTTCAACTTCTTCTTCAGGTATGCTTACAGTTTCCCAGTGATGAGCCTAAAAATAACAATTTTTGAAAAGGGAATGAAACTTGTTATTGAAGAAACATACATTTACCGTAAACTTAAATCTGTCATCAGAATGTATGAATTTATGATCAGCAAGTAGCTATCCTGGAGGGCTGTTTTCAGAAGAGTGATCCAGATCTTCAAGCACACATCCCTGAACTGACCTGCCAGCAATTTCTTTTCCTAAAGATTTTTCCACTGGAGAACCAAATGATGCCTTCCAAAGGGCTACATTTCTATACAAAATTAAGGTACAATTTTGTTTCTTGTTGTTCTTGTACAAATTTTCAAATAATAAACAGTCATCTTTGTTGCTGAATTCTACACTGAAAGATTTTAAGGTGCAGCCTTGAGCTACTGAGCAGGGAAAGTTATTAAGCAAAGGTGGCATCACCCCTAGTCCTTTACTAAGATTATCGAACAGGTCCCTCCACCCTAATGTAGTTGAAAAGCTACACTGCAAGAACACTGTATCAAGCAGAGTGGAAAACATTATTAAATGCACCACATATGTATAATCCCTATAGTTATCAACTTGAGAGCAACTGTTGATAGTCTTCAAACAATTTACTGAAGTAAACTCAATGAATACTTTCAGTATATTAATTTTTTTACATCTGGGTGCTATGTTTGTGTTGGCTGGTGACTTGAATGTACATACTAGGCTAGGGCTTCTGATAAAGAACTTTTCCTTAAAAGCTCTGGTGACCAATCTGCAGCTAATTCCCCCGTCGGGGTAAGAAAGTCAAAGGACATTATTAAAGGAAACATTCCTATTCTGGATTTATTTTGTCTGCTGTCATCGTTATTGCTGATAAATGTTGATTGCTTTTGCCAGATGTGACTGCTGTTCATAGCATTCTTTTTATGGATTATGTAAGCCACTTTAAAGATCATGTTGATCAAAAGACAGAATAAAACAATTAATAAACAGATTGTTAGAGCATTAAGAGTGAGGAAGCACATTGCTCTGTACCATTGCCTTACACAGAATGCTGCTTCAGCTGCAGAAAAAATGATGGACACAAGTATCTGTCCCAGAAAAAGTACAAATCTACAGAAAGCTGGCAAATGGTTAGGGTTTCCTGTCCCTGTACACATCTCTAAAAGCACACTAACTAGTCTCTGTAGAGTGAAAGGCAGCTCTGAGGCTTCCTCAGATCAGAACTCAACAGCTTATCATCAAATACTAGATGACCATTACCCCTAATATTTTAATACAATAAAATTTCTTAACATACCTCATCATCTGCAGCAACATAGAAAGATATACTTCTGCTACCAGTATTAAAATCAATCCAAAATGCTTCAAGATTGTCATCTTCTGGTACCTGTAGCTAAAAACAATCAAGACAAAATAAAACTATAAACTATCAAGTTACATACAAACTAATAAAGAGACTGGTTGTTTTGAATCTGACATCAACACTGTAGAAACATTTGAAAAAAGCATTTGGGCTCCTTTTTCATACTAAATAGCCTAGGACTTGTTGCCATTTATTAATTTAAAACACTTCTACCCCACCTTATCTTCTCAGACTCAAAGCAGCTGATAATGCAACATCAGACAGAGAGGACACAAAATATACCAGTCCAAGTTTGAAATACAGATTAAAGTGGATAAATTAAAAAGCAAAGATTTTAAATTTAGAATAAAATGCACACAAAATTAATAACAAAGAGAATTAGAACAAACACAGCCATATTTGCCAGAACAATTTACCCTCCAACAATTACTCCCTGGAATAAAAATGTTTTATATGCCTTTCTAAATGGAGCAAGTGGAAGCATCCTCCACACCCACTCTGGTAGGCCATTCCAAAGGACTGGGCCCACCATGGTAACAAGCCAGTGACCTACCTATAAACCATACAGACAGGGAAGCTATCTGATTGTAGCAGTGTTTTGGAAATATACCAGCATACAAAGTATACTGTGAAGGGCTTTTAAAGTAATAACCAGCACTTTGAAGTGGGCCCAGAAGCAGATAGTAGCAGTAGCAGTTATTTTTTCTCTGTGGCTAACAAGCCTTACTATCACATTCAGTAACAACTGAAGCTTCTGAGATGTCTTCAAATGTGGCTCTACAAATAACACGTTCCAATAATTCAGTCTGGAGCTTACAATAGCATGGATGTGAGTGCCTGCATCAGCAGTGTCTAAGTGAGCGGGACAGTTTATAAGCTAGAAGAAGGTGCTCCTATCACCAGTACCTACCTGTTTAGCCATTAACAAGACCAGGTCCAGTAGAGTCCAGGTTCCTAGGCTCTTAATGTGATCTACTAAGGAAAGCATAACCCCATCTAAATCTGGTAGATCAACACCAGCCAAACATTCCCTCTCCTCCACCTGCATAATCTCAGTCTTATCTGTTTATTTACTCCCAGCCATTTGATCACAGCCTGAAGATGCCCGCTCAAGACCTTCACAGCTACACCTGGAGGCTTGAATAATGAGATGTAAAGCTAGCTGTCCTCAGCATATTGGGAACAGCCGACTCCAAGGTGCCTGGTGACCCTGACTAATGGTCTCATATGGAGGTTAAAGACCCTTAAGACACCTCACACATCACGTCCCGACTAGCCAACTCTGCTTCTCCTATGGTAATTCTTTGTTTCCTGCTAACAAGAAAAGACTAAAACCAAGGGAGGACTGTCCCTTTTACCTAAAAGTTTGGCATCACACATAGTCCTTTTTAATTAACATAAAGCACCACAATAGTCCAAATACAAGGAAATACATGCAATTCAGAATAAAAGAACTGACCTCATATTCCCCCAGGAAGGCTGATAAACAAGGATAGGTAAAAACCCTGTAAAAAAGCATTTTAATATTAATAAAAGTATTATTGTTTTCCTCCTAACTGCATTTACATAAGATGATGATCCAAATAATTTGTTCTTTAAAACACCGGGCTGTATCCTACTAGTTCTATCAGCTAATGATAGAGCATTCCAACAACACAGGTTGTATTCTGCTGGTGGAAGAGCCTCTTGCACCAATAGAATGCATTTTACACCAATGGGACACACCTTGCACAAACAGCACATGTTGCCTTTAACTGCGCATAGTGAAAAGATCCAACACAGTATCTTAAGGAAGTATGGGATCTAGTAGTCAGTAATATGATCTGTCTGCAGGACTTTGTGTGTTTATTTTGGGATGAAGGAATTTTTCAGAATATATTGAGTTTGAGTAGTATTAATGAGACACGCTGATACCGCTTGCGTAAGAGAAGAAAATTATTTTAAAAACTAAAAAAGCAGAAATTAAGGCCATTACTAACCAACACATTCAAGATTTCAAATTGTTACAAATGGGCTTGGATTCTACAAACAAGTTCTGTGCATGCCTAGTAGTCTCCGCCAGACAGCACATTTCCTCTTCTACTAAAACTTCTGAAGAAGCAAAACCTCATCCCCTGCCATAAATGTTGTTAGTCTTTAAGGTGCTACTGGACTCTTGCGCTTTCCTACTGCAACAGACAGACTAAAACAGCTACCCATCTTGAGCTAAAACTGCTGCTAGCACAAACTTACTGAAAACCATTGATCTTGCATAAACAGACATTTTAACAGAAGAGAAGCAAGTTCTGTGGCTCAGACTGTCTAGGACATGTGGAACTCTTTCACAGAATCCAAGCATAATTGTGGACAACGTATTATATATTAAAAGAAAGTCAAAGAAAATGTATGTCTTGAGCTCTGATAGTCTTTTACATGCTTGAAATTATATTTAATCTAGATAACTACTGTCTGAGGTCAGATAATGATTACAAACGAAGAATTTAATAAAAAGATGCATAATGACGAAAAAAATCTTCACAGAATGGAAGCAAGGAATACCAGAAAGTATAGAAGATGACTCCAGAATATTTTAACTTAATGTTGAAAGAGGAACTGGGTATTTTAAGAATGAAATTTGTGGATTAGATAAAACAGAGCAGAAAATGGTATGTGAGATGGAAGACCTAAAAAAAAAGGTATACAATATGAACAGAACGTCTTATTCAACCATCCCTTCAGTATCTAAAACATCACCAGTCATTTACAATGTGCTTTCAAGCTTATCTTCATGATGTAGGGAACAGAAAATTGGGTCATGATTCATCACCCATGGGCAGAGCTACTCACATGGGAGGGACATAGGGCTTAATGGAGCCTTGCATTCATTGCCCCACCCAATGGGCCCCTCATACCAGCATGGTAGCCATTATGCAAAAATGGAGACCCATACATGTCTCCCACATCATCAATTCATCCTTTTCCTTCCAAGGCCCTTGTGAATTTACTCATCCTCTGAGACCCTGGGGAGGGGTCTCTGGAAAGAAAGGAACAGAAGCCCTAGGGATGAGTAAATGGATGGGCATAAGAAAGCATCCTTTATATATCCTCTGCCTTCAGGACACCAAGTTTACAAGATCAAGCTTCAGAGATGCCCTCAGGGCATTCTACCTGGGACCAGAAAGATACCTCTGCTCCTGTCGTAAAACTGGTCCACTGAGCAAAGCCTCTTCAGCTAAGAACAATTCAAGCAGTACAGCCACAAACCACTTGATGTAGAACTCTTTGGCTATATGATTCAGGTATGGCTAGAGGAACAAACAAAGATGCTGGGAACGTTCTCTGCATAAACAATCTCAGGCTAATACAATATTCCATTACTGTGTCAAAAATGTTACCTTGTAAATCAATCACCCTTCCTGCACCATCAAATGTATTCAGATGTCCTTTCGCTCACAGGTCGGCTTCATGATCCTATCACTGACTGTTACTCCAAAGCTGACACCACAAGAGTCCCAAATACAGTCACCCAATCAGCATCCAGCCTAGAGTTCACCAATCATAGCCAGACTACAATAACCATTTTCCCCACTGGCAGCCACAAGAGGGGCTGCACAAGTCTCTCATCTTTGTAGCTGGCACTCTATCCACCTTCCACATCAACATGCTGCACTGGATCCCCTTCTTCTCAAACAACTAAATTCTGATTCTTGTCCCTCCTACAGGAGCTTTCACCTCCACCTTTTAGCTCTTTCTCTCCTGCTTGTGACTGTCTTCACCTCTTACTGACAGCTGGCTTCTGTTCTTTCTTTGTTTCTGTTACGCTTTCAAACTGCCCTCCCTCCCCAGGCATGACTTTGCCTCTGGGGGAAACACAATTTAATTTCAATTAGATATTTCATATTAAATTGCTACTACTTGAATATTAGGCTTATACCAAGTGACACAGTGTTACTGGTTTTGATTTCCTCATGTATTAGTTGGATTAGTAGGTTAGTAAAAGCATTTTCATATTAAGTATCTGTTTCTCTCCCATTCCCTCCTCTACCCAAGATTTATTGTTATCAGGACTGGAAGCTGTGTTATACGCCAGCTAAAACATTCAGTGGAGGGAACACTGTATGGTATAACCTGACCTTGTAAAAACTCAAAGCTAAGCAGAGTCAGTACTTGGATGGGAGGGCACCAAGGAAGATTCTGCAGAGGAAGGCGATGGCAAACCACCTCTGCTCACATCAAAGCAGCACCCCCAATCTCAGGTGAAAGGTGGAGGATATACCACAGCCTTTAAACCCCAGAAAGCAGGAAACTCCTGCATGTATTTTTGGAACTCAACAAAGAAACAGAGTGCTGCCTGTGTGATGTACCCCTTTCCAGGACAGGGGAAGATGATCCACCAAGATCTTTTGAGATCCCAGTCTAATACAACATAATAGTGTATGCAGATGTGTTAAATTTGAAACCTAGGGGGTTTTTTTTGCTTTACTGAGCATCATTCTTCCTTTCATCCATCGTACTGTTTACAAACTCGATGAATCCTTTTGAAGCTTTCCCCTCCCCAACAAAGCAAGTTATTTCCCCCCTAAACTCTGCCTTGACTGGTTTGCCACATTCCTACTCATAGACTAAGGTTCCATACATGCCTCACAAAGTCCTCGCGTTTGTTAGGAGCAGCTTGAGGACTTTGTATCATGCCAGATCTTTTCTATTTGCAATCACAGCATGCAAGGAGAAGCAGCTGTAGCAGCTGTTTTCACATCTTCAGACCACCACATGGAGTTAATATTGGCTCCACTGCATACCACACCTTACTTACACAACTGCACGTCAGTGTCACAGTGGACCCAACAGAAGCTCCACAGGCTATCTGAGGACACACAAACAGCGTGGGGGTGGAGGCTACCTATGATTCTCCCTGCACACTGTAGTCACTAACAGAAAAGAGTCAGTGTACATCTAGGAGGCCCAAAACTACCATTGCATGTGTGGTACAAAGTCCTCATGTTGCTCCCCAACTAATGTGAGGATTTCGTAATGTGCAGATGGACCCTACATTTCTGTTTTTCAGTATACTTTGCCCCCAAGCCCTGCTGCTGCTGGGGGAAGGAAAGGAGGACAGCCAGGGGGCTCCTTGCTATTAAACAACAAAAAACAAGTTGTTCCAAACCAGGTGATGGTCAGCAGCATTACAGCGGAGTTTAAAGACACTGCACCAGTAAATGAGCATGTGGAGAAGAGGAGGAAGGGCAGCTAATACCAGTCAAGTCCCTGGAGATGTCTGTCTCTGCTTAACAGACCTCAAAATCAGTACAAAGTATATGGGGGGCATGCTTAGCATATGTGGGAGGCATGTGTGGTGTACTCCATCCACAGAACTGGTAAACTGCCTGAGAAGTCAAACCCTCTACCAGCTGGCATCTATTTTATCTTAATGTCTTGCCTTTCTTCCTGAGTTATTAATTGAATGCTCTCAGGCACTAGACAGAGAGCAATCTGTGCAGCTATGGGAGCAGGAGGGAATGCTGTGCCCCCAGGAATCTTGCTACTATAGCTCTATCCTTGTTGCTGTGGCTTCTCTTTTAAAAATATGCCTCCTATATCCGCGATGCCTCAAGATAAGCCCGCAAGATGAGCTATCACAGGAGAATGGCCAAGCATGAGTAAGTGAACTCTTACCTAGAAAATTCAAAATACTTTGCAGAAGAATCTATACATTCAGTGTAAAACCTCCATAATAGTATGGTTGTATTAACTTTCCTAAACGTAGGCAAAGAAGGGGCAGCCTTAATTTCCACTACCAGCCTAAAGAACCATGGCAGCCCCCCAAAATTCTCTGGTTAACTGTCATTAGAGACTATACCTCCTTATGGGAGGGTAGAGAAGGAAGAAGTGGGTAGGAAGAAAAGAGATCATCCACAGGTTCATACAGGAAAAGACATTCCTTCAAATATGTGTGTCCAAGGCCATGAAACTACCCCAAGATTCTACAGTTTGCCAAAGAAATGCTGTCTCATCCAAAGCTGGTGGCACTATTTGCTCAGAACTATCAGATTTTCTGACCAGCATCACCTTCATATTCTCTGGAGTCACCTTCAGAATGTTCCCCTTTACCACCTGAGTACTTCTACAGCAACACCTGTGATCCACAGAACTGTAAGACTGCTGATACAGAATATGTATACAAGGAATCTACTTTTAGTTCAGTGTTAGCATAAGCTATGAACGGGAAGACTTCGTTTATATGGGCAAGCAAGCATACGTGTATTGAATCTGCCATGGATATTTGGATTGTGCTGCATGTGTTTGGGAGAAAAGCATATTCATTTTTTAAAATATAAATAAGAACATAAGAACGTAAGAGAAGCCAATGTTGGATCAGGCCAATGGCCCATCCAGTCCAACACTGTCACACAGTGGCCAAAAATACCAGGTGCCATCAGGAGGTCCAGCAGTGGGGCCACATTAAATGCTTAATTGGTGCCACAGTAACTTCAAAGGAAACAAAGTACATGCAACTGAGAGAACAGATTGCACAAAATCATCTATTTGTAAGACAGGTGGGAAATATTTACTATGTATACATTTTATTAGTCAGTGTACTGTCTTTTCACCTGGCCATATCCCCAAGGAGATTCACAAAATAAAACATAATTGTATACTTTATGTGCAGTCTTGCTATTGTAATTTGAATGTTCATACCAGCAATCATGCAAAAAGACCTTAATGTTTCCACTATTATCTACTGCACATTGTAACAAATCCAACCATGTTGTTTAAAGTGTTTCGCCTATTGTGGTGGATCCAGTGACATATAAGTGGAAATGTAAACAGGCTTAGTGTAGTTTCACTTGTGCAAGGTCATGTGCAACACTTGGCCCTTTCCTCCCTTGATATTATAGTGCCCAGAAAATGGTTACACAGGATCCTGAGCAAGAAGAAATGCATGTCAGGATACAATAAATTTGACTTAGTGCAAGCAGCTACCGTGGCCTTTCCCTGCATTTCAGTTTGCACAAGTGATCTAGGCACAAACAGAAAAGCTGCACTGGATCCAACCCCTCCGTCCTGAAAATGGAATTTCTCTAGTATTAATACCTGCATACCTTCTTTTGTCTCCAAGCATGCCATTCACCTGATTAAGGAACTTCCTGCAATCCTATCAAGGAGAGAAGTAGTGTAAGAATTACAATTATTTCCCATTATGAAATCAACAGTGTTTGAGCACTGCTTACCGTTTCAAACTCCACATCCTTAATTCCTTTAAATGCATTAGTAACAAACTCCATAGAAAACCACTGGCTTGCTAGCTCTCCTCTTTGTTTCTCTGATGTCATTCTGCATAAAGCTTCAGTAATGGCAACCTGGAGGTCATAATCTGCAATGTGTGCAACAGGAACAGTATTTTTTTTAAAAATACACTACAAAAAGCCTTCCTACAGGGATGGAAGCTAAGCTTGCTTTCTACGGTTTTTAAATTTAAGAAGAAATTTTAAGACTTAAGGGCATAATCTATTGAATTATAAAACAAATTAGGGGCAGTGTTAACTGATTTCATACTGATACTATATTAGGACCACTGACAGCATTTAGAGACACTAGGGTACAGTATTTCTATGGTTTACAAAATTAGTTAATGGAAATTACCACCTATGTTAATAAATGATGACTAGAAATAATACAGGCAATATACCAGGAATGTGCTTTGCATTTTGCTTTTTGCTATATCAGCTTGAGATTGCTAGTGAACAAGAGATCAGCTCACATAGAATAACCAGTTTCCATAACCATCAAATTAATCTACCTGTTTAGATTTCTAGCATGTTCCACCCACATAAAATACTGAACAAAATTAGATTAAGGCTGCTTTGCTCCACTCATGTTCTTTGAACTCAACTCCACCAAATGACAAGTGGAGTGCTTCAAGGATCTGTCCTGGGACCTGTTTTGTTCAACATCTTTATCAATTATTTGGATGAAGGGATAGAGAGAATGCTTATTCAATTTGCAGATGATACTAAATTGGGAGGGGTAGCAAATATGGTAGAAGACAGAGTCAGGATACAGGATGATCTTGACAGTCTGGTAAACTGGGCTAAAACAAATTAAATGAATTTTAGTAGGGATAAATGTAAAGTTCTACATTTAGGCAGGAAAAATCAAATGCATAATTATAGGTTGGGGGAGACTTGTTTTGGCAGTAGTATGTGTGAAAAGGATCTAGGGGTCTTAGCAGACCCTACACTGAACATGAGGCAGTAGTGTGATGCAGTTGCTAAAGAGGCAAATGCGATTTTGGGCTGTATCAACAGAAGTCTAGTGTCCAGATCACGCAAAGCGATTGTACCACTTTACTCTGCTCTCACCCAGAGTATTGTATTCAGTTTTGGGCACCACAATTTAAGAAGGATATAGACAAGCTGGAATGGGTCCAGAGGAGGGTAACGAAAATGGTGAGGGGTTGGGAGACCAAGTCCTGTGAGGAAAGGCTGAAGAAGCTGGGTATGTTTAGCCTGGAGAGATGACTGACAGGTGATATGATAACTATCTTCAAGTACTTGAAGGGCTGTCATCTAGAGGATGGTGCAGAGTTTTCTGTTGCCCCAGAAGGTCAGACCAGAACCAGAAGAGTTTTCAGCTAAACGTGAGGAAGAACTTCCTGACAGAGTGGTTCCTCAGTGGAACAGGCTTCCTCAGGAGGTGGTGGGCTCTCCTTCTTTGGAGGGTTTTTTAAAATAGAGGCTAGATGGCCATCTGACAGCAGTGCTGATTCTGTGAACTTATGCAGATCATGAGAGGGAGGGCAGGAAGGGTTGCCTCAGTGCTTAATTCTTTTGGCATTTTCTTACATGCCCAGGGAAATGTCAGTTGCCACTTTGGGGTCAGGAAGCAATTTTTCTCCAGGCCAGTTTGGCCAGGGATCATGGAGGTTTGTTGTCATCTTGTGGGAGTGGAACAGCAGTTACTGCGGGAAGGGGAAATATTTGTGAATTTCCTGCATTCATAGATGACCCCAGAGGTTCCTTCCAGTTCTATGATTCTATAATTCTAAATTAATTTTCATGTTCAGATGTTACTCATTTAACATACTGGAACTATCTGGGTGCCTTATCAAAATTAATAAACATCTCAGAAGTATCCTTTGCACTTACCACCAGCATCCAAAACTCTCTTTCCCATCTCATTCCTGTGAAACATTGTAACAAGAAAAAAATAAAGCATTTTTATATTTTGTAAATACCACCGTCAGTAATGATATCCACGGACACCTGATATTATAACTAGACCCTTGCCACTTGTGGATTCATGCATCCCAGTTTCACTTATTCAGAGCCCGCAAATGAATCATATGGCATGCTCTTCAGCTTACTTTGACTCCCACACTACACCATCATCATAATTATTACATCATTATATTTGGTGGGATATTTAGTTGTACTATTGGAAGGCAAGAGAACCCAGAATTTGTGGATTTTGCCATTCATGGTGATCCTGGGAACAGATCCCCTATGAATAGCAAAAGAAGAAGAAGAGATTGGATTTATACCCCGCTCTTCACTTGGAGTCTCAGAGCGGCTTACACACTCCTTTCCCTCCCCTCCCCAAAACAGACACCCTGTGAGGTAGGTGTGGCTGAGAGCTCTTTCGAGGACTGTCCTTTCAAGGACAGTTCTTGTCAGAACTATGGCAAAAGACTACTGTACCAGAGTTCAGGGGAAAGTTAAGACTTTTCTAGTTGAGAAAACTTTTAAAATGTGAATTATATCTTATATGACTTAAATTTAAACTACACAAATGCTGAAGTTCAACTGCCACAGTTAAATCATTATATTTAATATTGTATAAGTTACTACCTTCTTTAATACAGTTTTCAAATAGCAGATTTCTTACAGTGCTTTACTTTGCCCAGGTAAGTAACAACAGCAAAACAGAAAAACTTGGAAAATGTGTTCTATCACATTACTAATGTTCTAAAAACAGGCAGTTGGGGTTAGATAACTGATAAAGCCACATCAAAAATTACATTAAAGATGAAATAATTACATGACATGTAACATTTCCTTTGTGGAAATAATTTTCTTTCTGGTATCTCGAGGCATGGCATCAAGCATTGAATTCAATTTCCTTACTGCCTAAGGATAAAGAAATAGCTGACTGAATACTAGGCACATTGAAGGCAGAAACAGTTGCAAATGGTTAAATGAAAATGTGTCTTTGAATATCCACGCAAACAATGTAATTAAAGAGATTTAATTTTAATTACTACAGTTCTCAGAAGTTAATTGAGCTATGTATGTACTCCTAGTCACCATCCAGGAGTCACATCCTAGTCATGCTCAGCAATTATTCATGGAATCAGGCCCTTGTTGGGCCAGTATGGGACTGGCTGAACGCAATGTGGTGCTACCCAAAGTGCAGTACAAAAAGAAGCCAAGCAGCCTGTCAGCAGCAGGTAGTAAAACTAGAAACAAAGCTGAATCCTCAAGTCTCAGAGATTATAACATAAATTAATCAGGCAATGAACAAAAGATAATTTTCTTGAATAAATGGAAGAATGGATTTTATCTCTTAGTGCTGGGCTGGTGGCAGAATGACCCCAGAGGCCCTTGTTTTCACCACAGGGAATGAGAGATTTACTCAGCTAACCAAGGTCTCACGCTGCTAGATCTCAATCATCTCACCAACTTTATCTTGCTCATTCTTTCACAATAAGATTTACTCTGTGCTGCCTCTAAGAAGCCACTAGAAGCACTGCAGTCTGGCAGCCTATAGTGAGACCCTTTGCATTTTGAAATTCAAAAGGAATTGAGGGGAATGGCTCTTTCTTTTGATCAGACTGCCCATAAGAGCAGTGCAACCAAACTTCTAAAGATCCCTAGAGTGCAAACTCAACATTTAGCAAGCAAATTGGGAAAAAAATTATACAAAACTTTGGGTTGTGGTGCCATTTCACCACAGAAACATTGACAGACAGCTTCCATAAGGATTCCATGGTAACAACAGATGCATATAGGTCAACATACATGAATACGCACAAATCATTTCTATAACTTTAAAATACTTTAAAAACTACTTAGGAAGAAGGATGGATTTTCAAATTGAATTTTAATAAATTTGTTAAAACTGAAAGTTATAGCCTTCTTTCTTTAAAAATAATCTGGTTTAAAACTGCACCTGCACTTAATGCAATCTCTCTCTTAAAATTAAGTTAAGGCCCTATTGAGAATTTATGAAAGACTCCTTTTCACTGTAAAGAAAGAACTGAGGGAAACAAGGATTGACAAAATTACCCCAGACTCATCCACAGAGAGATCTGGGTGACCTTTCACTTCTCTGTTCATCTATTAACCGCTTAATTGTGGAATTAGCTCATCATGTTCCCTCTCACTCCCTCTAACAAATGGATGTTTACCTTCCATCTCACAGAGAACACTGAACATAAGAGAAACCAATGCTGAATCAGGCCAATGGCCCATCTAGTCCAACACTCTGTCATACAGCGGCCAAAATATACCAGGTGCCATCAGGAGGTCCAGCAGTGGGGCCAGGACACTAGAAGCCCTCCCACTGCTGCCCCCTCCAGCACCAAGAATAGAGTGCATCACCTGCCCCAGACTGAGAGTTCCCATCTCTACCCTGTGGCTAATAGCCACTGATGGACTTCTGCTCCATATGTTTATCTAATTCCCTCTTGAAACTCTCCATGCTTGTAGCTGCCACCACCTCCTGTGGCAGTGAATTCCATATGTTAATCACTCTTTGGGTGAAGAAGTATTTCCTTTTATCTGTTCTAACCCGACTGAACTACCCATAACTATTATCAGCTGTTTCTTCTGGTTGAGACTTTAGAACTTTTGTGTCCTGGAGGCAAGGCAGGGCAGTAATGTGGCAAAGGAGAAGTGGCAGACTAAAGGAACACTAGAAAGACAAAGCACCTTCCACTATTGATTCCATCCTGGCCCTGTCTACAGACCAATGTCTTTCATGGCTGCAGGAAGAGACTATTTGGAATGAGGAGCATTATCCATAGTTCTCAAACTTTTTGAAGCAGAGTGGGACCCACATCTAAACTTACTGCACTTTGGGGGACCCATTTGCAAATAGCCAGACACTACTGTCCCCTCCTACCATTAAATACAGTAATCTCACATCAGTTGACACTGAACAATTTAATATTTCATTTCTCATGTTCAGCATTTATAAATATATCACACTGCTGAATATAACAGGTTATATTTCGTGATCACTTCACACATCGTGCAGAGGGAAACCTAATTTTCCCATAGCCTCCTTTCCCACCTCAATTTGTTCCTCCCTTCCTGGCTTTGTCACGCGCCTGCAAAACAGTCACGACCTAATGCATTAAGTATTTTAAAGGCAAACAATTTATCATATGCCATTTTCTAAAATAATCATAGTATTAAGAAAAATGTTTCATATACTCCCTGAGGCTGTACCAAGGCAACAGTTTTAAATCACTGCTCTTATAATCACAGCAGCCAATTGGTATGGACTTTTATTTACGGCAATTATTGGAAAATACTGATTTATGTCAATGATGTAAATTAGCCTTTTCCCCCTTGGTGATTTAAATCAATCCACATTGTTAGGAAGGCAGGGAATAATTGTTACTACTAATATTAGCTAGAAAGACATTTCTTACCTCTTGCCGAATATAAATATTTATTCTGCTATCAGCAGTGAGAGCACACGTTCGTAATATAAAGTTTTCCAGTATTTGCATTTTACCTAGATAAACAGGATCAAAATACAAACTATATAAATGACTTGCCAAGTCATGATTCAGCTTCAAAGTAATTCATAACTGTACGTTTAAATAAATGATCAACAGAAAATACTTTCATTAAAAAAGCAATCAAGTTCTATAATTATTCCATCTGAAGTTACAGAACAGATTAGCTTAATTTATAAGCATTCTAAGCATCATGTGTCATCAATTTATGCACCCTAAAAAGAATTAAGAACTGGGAAATATACTCACTAAGCCTCCGGCTGTAATTCCATACTTTCCAATATCAGATTACAAGCCGGAACCCCCAAGGATTTGCGAGGGGCATCTCATTTCCCCCTCCTACACAATTTCCTCTTTTCCTTCTCTGACCCTAACCCTAACCCATGGCCTCCCCTTTTCATGCTTCCTTCTCACCCAGCAGCCAACATACTTTTATCTGTCCCTCTGTCTTCAGCTCCACCACCCCAGCAGCCTCTAACTAGGAAAGCTATGGCACAATTGTGTGGTGCCAGCCACTGGGCCAGGCCCACATGCATGGTAGGAAACCCTCAAGGATTTGTGGGGGGCACATCACTTTCCCATGTACCCCCTTTCCACATTATTTCCCCTTTTCCATCTCCTGGCAACCTTCATATTTTCTCCCCTTTTCCTGCCTCATTCTCTCCTTCTAAGACTTTCACTGACCTGCCTTTTATCTGCCTTTCACCTGCAGTTATAATTATTTATTTACTTCATTTATACCCTGCCTTCATCTACAGTAGGGACTAAAGCAGCTTACATCATTCTCCTCTCCTCCTTTGTATCCTCACAACATCTCTGTGAGTTAGGTCGGGCTGGAAGTATGTGACCTGCACAACATCACCTATTGAGCTTCCATGGCAGACTGGTGAATTAAACCCAGGTTTCCCAGACCCAACTCTGAATTACTAACTGCTGTGCCACACTAGCTTCAATAAGGTGACTGCTGTTGAAGAGTAGCAAGCAGCCAAGCCTAGGTGAGTCATGTGGCTGGGTGGTATCAAGTCACTCAGAGATTTTTGCCCATCCTGTCCTACTGAGTCCTCCCTCAAAGGCTAAACAAGCCCTGGAAAGGACCCTTCCTGTCCTGATGCCTTTTACTGACAGAAATCAAGCCTACACCGAGGGCTTCCGTTTTTTAAAGCTACAGGCAATCCTTTTATCATTTTGGGTTCTTTTACCCCCTCACATTTTTTGTTGTGTTGTTTTTTAGATTTCAGATTTTTCTGGAAACCTGGGGCATTTTTTAGGTTTGTGGAAAGATCTGTCTTGTCTGTTCACAGCTCCAGTCACTGGATTTAAGAACCTTCAATTTGGATGACTTGTCTATTAGAATTTATTATTAGAAATTTGCATGACTTAAGCTATTTGAGAGCATGGTAATGGCACTGTTGATAATAGATATACCTAAAATTATAATAAAAGTCACCTCAAACATACCTTCACTGCTAGTGTCATGTACTGTCTGAAAGTTAAATAAGAAAAGTCTATTAAAATCAGTTTGCATTAAGGGAACAATGAATTTATTTGGGAGCATGTATACAATTCCATTGAAGCAGTTTTACCATTAATCAAAATGCTTATAATTAAGAGTTCATGAGATGTTTAAAAAAAAATGTTCGGCAATGTTACCATTTAAACTGGAAATGTTCTTACTTAATATTATGCCTGATGTTAAAGAAAAGCAACTTAAACATTTAATTATACACATAGAATCATAGAGTTGGAAGGGGCCATACAGACCATCTAGTCCAATCCCCTGCTCAGTGCAGGACCAGCCGAAAGCATCTCTGACAAATATTCATCCAGCCTCTTCTTGAAAGCTGCCAGTGAACGGGAGCTAACCACCTCCCTAGGCAGCTGATTCCACCTTTGAACCACTCTGCCTGCGAAAAAGTTTTTCCTAATATCCAACCAATACCTTTCTGCATATAATTTAAACCTGTTGCTTCGGGTCCTATCCTCTGCTGCCAACTGGAACAGCTCCAAATGACATCCTTTCAAATATTTAAAGAGAGCCATCATGTCCCCCCTCAAACTCCTCTTCTCCAAACTAAACATTCCCAAGGCCCTTAGCCTTTCCTTGTAGGGCTCAGTCTCCAGACCCCTGATCATCCTCATTGCTCTCTTCTGCAACCTCTCGATTTTGCCCACATCCTTTTTGAAGTCACGGCAGCAAGAATATTATATGCTAAGTATTGGAAGAAATCAGAGATGCCAACAGAAAGTGACATTTTGACACAAATCTTTGAGACAGCAGAAATGGACATACTATCGAACTGTTTGAAAGACAGAAGTAAGCAAAATGGGAAAGATAATTGGATACCATTTTATGACTGGTTAGAAAGAAGCCTTGAAGATCAAGAATAATGAACTTAAATATTAAAATCTTAGAGAAACTCCAGCTTGAACTGTGAAAAGCTTAATTTTCTTTTTTCAGGATTCTCAGCAAATGGGTTAACTGATAACAACTTTAGTAATTATATAAAAGAAAGGAAATTGTAAACAGAACTAGAAACTTGTAACAGCTATAATACAAACGCAAAGGAATTTCCCCATATGTCTTATCCCATACCCTTTACCCTTCCTACCCTTTATTGTCTAGTTTTATGATGTGTGAAAATCTAATAAAATTTAATGTAAAAAAGTGCTTATAATTGGCCCAGGACAGACTGGCAATTTGCCCCGGTAGCCAGTCACGGCAAAAAAAACCCCGGATTAAACAATACCGGGTTTTCCCGTCCACACAGCGGGGGCCGCTGCCGGAAGATACGGGACAGAGGCGCGCGGGAGCGTTCAGACTGCCGCACCGGAGGCGTGCTATATTTGCCGTTTCCCCATTAATTTGGCTGTGGGTGTATGTGCGCTCATGCACATAAGCGCATTTTGCCGATTTTTTTTTTTTGCCCTGCAATGCCGGTACCGCATTGGGCAGTGGAGCGGAGCGCAGCCAATCACACCGCTGCTGCCTCATGCCCAACGCGGGTTGCTCCCGGCTTTTCGGCTGCGCGTTCAGACTCCCCAGAAGCGGAGAAACGCGTGATGAACGCAGGCTTTCAAGATTTGCGAAGGCTTTTATCAGGTGTTTTTTTAATCCGGCAGTGAAGCGCAAGAGCACCGGTAGGCTACGGGTGGGGGACGCCAGGCAGATGTGCCTGTGTGAACGTTCCATTTACTCCGGTATTGAATCGTTGTCAGCCCGGGTCCCATCCCGGGGCAAATTGCCAGTCTGTCCTCGGCCATTATTTGTATTTGGGCAGACCCCACAAACATACACTTATATAGCTGATTACACAAGTAGATCCACAGTATGAATTATTGCTTCCACTATGTTTTTAATTAAAACTAGAGGCAAGGAGAGAAGAGCATAGGCTAAGATGGGAATATATATAACACTGGGACAAATCTTTAGTGTGGTTCAGAAGTAACATCAACACATATTTTGGTACTACATGAATGAAGCCTTGTGCTCATAGGCTGTTCTGTCCTCCTCAGCTCTTTCCACACTTGTAGTCAACCAGTGACTTCCAGATTAATGGAAATCATCCATTTCCATTATGTTTCAAGCCATTAAAGTATGTTTTCTATGCCCACTTGAAAGCAGAATTGCAAAGATGGGTCAAAGCACAGCATGAAATCCTGGTCTGAAGGAAAACCACAAACCACTGTTTTCCATTTCAACTACAGTACAAATCACTACAGCACAGGGGCTGCCAACCTTTTCATTAATGAGAGTTCCTTCTGAGTAATGAAAAGATCCTGAGCTACTTCCCCACCCAACAGTCTGTTCTCTCCTAGAGCATGGACTATGAAAGTACTAGAAATGAAGCTGTCACCTAATCAACAGAGGCACATCCCATTAAATAAAAGCTTAAAAAAAAAAAAGACTAGAGCAGATCTTTTTGCAGTCTTTTCCGGGGTCTTCTAGGGGATGCACAAGCTACTTCACAGCAGCCTGTAAGGTATCAGTAGCCCATGAGGAACTGGTTAGAAACCCCTGGGTTAAAGAGTCAAACTAGGTCACTGGCAGCACCATCCTAAGCAGAGTTACACACTTCTAAGGTCATTGGGTATTACTTGGGGTAGCATTGTGGGTGACTTTGGGATAGTTGCTTTCTCTGCACATCCTACCTCACAGGGTTGTTCAAAGGATAAAATGAAGAAGGGGACAATTGTGTTTGCCATGCTTAGCTCCTTGGAAGAAAAGAGTAAAACTTGGGATATAGATAGAACTATGATCACACAAGGGACAGAGAGAGCATGTAGGGCCAATTCACACAGTGTCAAACCACAATTTGGCAGTAAACCTGAACCATTCACTTATATAAATCCAGAAATACCAAACACTGAGATTTTGTACATTATGATGTTCTATTGCTCAGGTGCATAGGGAATGGAGAAGTGAAAATATAGAAAAAAATATACAGCTCTTTTTCACTAAATAAATGCTATTGATCATTTTTAATTTTCCCAGATTTTAACTCCTGTTATTACAAGCAAAATGTCCTAAGACTACATACAACTAAATAAGGACATTTTAAGTAATTTATAAAACAATTCATGAATCTTATATTTACCATAAGGACATCAAAGAAGTCTTCAATAACAGCGGTAAAGTTGTCATTTTTCTCATTGATTCTGTTTTCAAGAATTTCTTTGACCTTTTCAAACCAATTAACCATGTAAAGAAAAACAAAGATTTATATAAGTTCCTGTTAAATATATCACACTTACAAGTCACCTTTCCAGTAAGAGACAGACCAAGGTCCCTTTGCACAGAGGCTTCACTCTATCTTGGCTTCCAGACCTTTTTTTTTTTTAAAGCTTCCACATAATGTTATTACAATCAATCATCCCATTTCTGTTTTCCCTGTCCTTAATAAACTATTTCCCCAAGACTGCTTTACTTTGATTTTTTTTTAAGAATGCAGTCTAAGTACACCACTGGAAAGGAATGGTGCACATTTCACTGCCCTGCAAAGATCCTGCCCATGTCATATCATTTTCCTACTACCAGATTCTTGCAAGAACCATTTGCCTACTACGTTATGTCTGTCATTCCACCAGTGGGCTTTTTTAAAAAAAACCAAAAAAAAACCCAATAATTGCTATAGCATTAATTTGTAGTGGCTTATGGCTAAATACAAATAAATCTCTATTTCATTTCTATGATGCTATAGCATTATAACAATTTATTGCCACTCATCTTTTTCACATTTAAATAGAGCAAGTTTTCTCAATATGAAACCTGTGGGCACCCTGGTGACAGTCAGTACTTCCCTTGTCACCCACCAAGCTTTTCAGAAAGTGGGTGAAGTCATTGTAAGGCAGGACTTGTTATTGGCTTCCCTCATTCAAATGAAAGGGTTTTCCACTGGACGATCAGGAGGACTGGTAAGCAATGGGGCTTTCATTACTCAATGTATAGTTCCACTTCCTCTTCAGGATTTCCTTGTTCCCAGGAAGTGTAAGGAGGGAGGTATGCCATTTAGCTCTACCTCTGAAGACAGCCATTTTGGGTTTGGCTCCACCTCCTGTGGCAGTTATTTTGGGGTGGTGCTCACCACCCATTGCAAGATTCCAAAGGTGACTGCAGCCTCAAAAAGGTTGGGGGCCCCAGAAATAGAGACATCATAGTGCTGTAGCATAAGTGTGAAGAACAAAGTGCGGGGGGGGGGGAGTAGCCACAGCAACCATGATGACCACACCTCTGACAGCCAATGCAGAGTCTCTACAGAGAACATGTGGAAATTAAAAAAAAAAGCCCAAGTCAAAGGAAGGCACACAGAAACTCCCATTGTGAAAGCTCAATCACTGTCACTCAAGCTTCTGCATTCGCAATGGCAATGAAAGTAACAAGCAGCACAATACATATTTGAAAAAGGTTATACCCTTACCTACTAATATCAATTTAACCCACACTCCGGCATTATCAAACCATATGCTGACCTGAATGCTGTAAAACAGTTTTCCACAGGGAAAACTCCATATCCAGAACAGGGTGGGAGGGAGAAAACAATGCTTCTGTACCACAGACATATTGCTGAAGAGATAAACAGACAGAATTCCTGGATAGATGTTCAGCCTACTCAGCAATAAAGGAAGCAGAACTGTTGAAACAACAAACACGTGCTCTAAGGAATGTGTAGGGAATCTTGTATCCTGAATCTCTAGATTGGGCTCCTAGCTTTAGCAAACTATCTGCCTGCAACTCCAGTAACTCAAAAAAACAGAGAATCATAGCCACAGATAAACAATAAGAAAGAAAAAACGCAACGCTGTGTATAGATGCTAAAGTAAACAATTACTCATGAATTTTGTCCAAATAGTGTAATATATGACAATAAAATCCAAAACAAAGATCCAAAACAACAGATTGACAAAATTTCTGGATAAAGTAATTGTTTCTTGAGTCTCCTTTTGAATAGGACCGATGTATAACTTCAAACTGCAAGAATCATTTTTAACATGTGTAGAGTGAGGCTGCATACAGTTAACAAATCAACAATCTTCAGAATAAACAGTTCTTATGAAAGTCTGCAGAGCATATTAAAGTACTAAGGTCAAGCCATCATGTTCACCGTATTTCAAAGACAAGTAAGAACGTAGCAACTCCAATATAACATCACATGCTACAAGTACTCCACCCCAACTAATATCAGCTTTCAAAGAATCCATTACAATGTGAGAAACAGCTCATGCTATGGCTGCTGTTAGATCTTTCAAAAATCTGATGGCATACCTCTTGCATAACAAACAACTGACCTTCTGTCTTTGTGCAGGGCCTGAGCAAAAGGAACTCCTTTGTACAAAGGCAGCAACAACCAGTGGAGCAAGCCTTACCCAAGGGTGTCAAACATAAGGGCCAGGGCCGGAACCAGCCTCTCCAGGGCTCTTACCTGGCCTGCAAGCAACTGGTATGTATGGAAAAGTAAGGTACTTTTATGGTAGCCTTTGGAAAAAAACCTAGTTTTAAATATGATTAAATACATCTATTGGGGCTTTTGTCGGTCCCCCAGTATATCAATTGCTTTCAGTGCTAGTAATCAATTGCTTTTGTTTGTATTGTGAGTAAAAATAATATTATTAATTGGGTTTGCCTGTGTCCTTTATAAAGTTTATATCTCTGGTATCTGGTGTTACATTTTATGGTACACGTAGCCCGGCTCGACAAGGTGACATTTGTGTCAGATCTGGCCCTCATAACAAATGAGTTTGACACCTCTGCATTATGCTGTTCAAGACCATCACAGAAAAGGATAGGAGATTTGCATCACATTCTAAGTTAAGTGTCCCTAGACAGATCTTGAGATTTTAGCACTGCGGACTGCACTGGAACGATAATGGATTTGTGGATTTTTCTCTTTATGACTGAAAATGCCCTGCATAGCAACTGTTAAGGTCTGACAATAGGACTGAATCAAGTAATCACATTGGTACTCAGTTTAATTTTACATTAACAATAAGGAGCCCTGAAGTAGCAGAGTGGGATATAAATCTTAATAAATAACGTGTTTTGGTAGAAATTAAATGAAGTTAAAACATTCATTTTGCCTGAGGAATTATTTTTCTATATCATATACTTATCTTTTGGATAAGATCATATTTTATCATGGCTGGAAATCCAACTTCACCTAATATGTTGATATTTTTACCATATTTCTGAAGAATATTCAACAAAATTGAAACTTTCTTGACCTCTTCATTCTCAAGTCTCTGAAATTAAAAAGCAAAGATATACCTCAGAATATATACAAAAATATGTACTCAATGGGATAAGAACCAGTTGTATTCTCAGTATTACTGAAGGCACATGAATTGAATATATACCTTGCAACAGACAAATATGTGTGTCTTATTGTATACATGAATTCATTTTTCTATATACTAAAGTTACTAGGAAACTTTTTTAGCACTGGTGTCAAACTATAAAAACATATGAGAATTAAGATTATCAAGCCCCATAAAACACATTACTACCACAAACTGGTGAAAAAGGTGAACTTAGAAAACCACCCACAGGCATTCCTAGCATAGGCCTGCATATCAAGCCAAATGCAGACATGTATTGTAATCTGACAACTATTATTGCCCCATTTTTGTGATTCCAGCAAAAATAGACAGGTAGCTAAAACATTTATAAATTCATTGGTGGGCTGAAACCCAGTTTGCCCAGTAATAAATTGTAGAGTTTTGCCCTGCGGTTTGCAGACTAAACTGCATGCTCAGCCCTTGTGAAGGATTGTTCTTTTATTCAGGCACTATATGAAGGCTGCAAAAAACATTGGGGGGTTTTAACATGAACTATTCAGATATATATCCAAGAGGCATTTGTGTTCACGTTAATGGAAAGGTGAAAAATATTTTATTACTTTTCAACTTATATTCTGCCTTTCCTGCTAGTGGACTTAGAACGGATAACATCAGTAACAGTTAAAACAAAACAGTTAAAACAAACAGTTAAAACTTGTGGGCACTCAATAAATTGCTGAGCAGTTGGGTTAGAACAGATAAAAGGAAGTACTTCTTCACCCAAAGAGTGATTAACACATAGAATTCACTGCCACAGGAGGTGGTGGCGGCTACAAGCATGCACAGCTTCAAGAGGGAATTGGATAAACATATGGAGCAGAGGTCCATCAGTGGCTATTAGCCACAAGGTAAATAGGAACTCTCAGTCTGGGGCAAGTGATGCTCTGTATTCTTGGTGCCAGGGGGGACAACAGTGGGAGGGCTTCTAGTGTCCTGGCCCCACTGCTGGACCTTCTGATGGCTCCTGGTATTTTTTGGCCACTGTGTGACAGAGTGTTGGACTAGATGGGCCATTGGCCTGATCCAACATTGGCTTCTCTTATGTTCTTATTCCACAGTAGAAATTAAAACATAACATAAGAATGATTCAATAATAGTTAAAACAGATTTAAACAGAACTCTCAGCTAAACCGATGTGGCGGCATTCAGTGTAGTGGTCTCAAAGCTGAAGCCGCTAGGCCATGGACCAAATTGTTGGTCTTCATCTGATGGGCCACTTGCAGATGTAGGATTCAGCAGGGAGAGGCCAATAGATGGAATGACTGGACACCCGTCACCTCAACCAAAGGCCTGATGGAACAGCTCTGTTTTACAGGCCCTGCAGAACTGTACACAAGAGAGCATTTTTGTCTTCAGGAGTCATAGCTTCAGAATCCTGTCAAGTCCATACAGTACCAAATGTCATTTAAATCACCCTAAAAACATTATATTTAATATTATACAACCAAGGACAACAAAACATGAAATACATCACCTGACATATAAGTCGGTCTAATTTGTTGATAAACTGTTTGCTGCATTTATGAGAAATACTATCAAACGTGTTGGTTTCCAAAAACTGTTCCAATGAGTGAAAGTCACCCTTTTTTGAAGCATCATCTATATATTTTTCCAACTGCCAGAAGAAGAAGAAAACAACATTGCTACTATTTCATACTTCTCTTTAACTATGGGTGGGGAAAACGACACAACTGCTCTACATAAAATTTACCACTGAATTCTGTGCAGCTTTTGGATGGAAGAAGAAGAGTTGGTTTTTATACCTTGCTCTTCACTCCCCAAAGGAGTCTCAGAGCAGCTTACAATCTCCTTCCCTTCCTCTCCCCACAACAGACATCCTGTGAGGTGGGTGGAGCTGAGAGAGTTCTGAGAAAACTGTGACTGCCCCAGGGTCATCTAACTGGCTTCATGTGGAGGTGAAGGGAATCAAACCCCATTTTCCAGATTGGAGTCGGCTGCTCTTAACCACTACACCAAGCTGACTCTCACCTATGTCACGATATGGCAGAAAGATCTAAACTGAGGTGATTTAAAGATTAGGAAGCCATCTCAACAGAGGTTTGAACAATTATCAGCTCTACTTACCAAAAAGTTTGATAATTATTAACTTCAATTTGATAATGATTGAAGTTAAAAATATCTGAAATATATAACAATTATTTTCCAGTATACAAATCTGGGCCTCATGGTGCCCTAAAATTCAGTTTTTCCTTTCATATAATCAATTTTATTCCTTGAAGAGTTGATTAAAAAGTGTTATTTGCCAGTTCCTACATTTATAGTGCAATCATAAGCAGTGTTACACCTTTCTATGCCCAACTACTTCAATGGATTTAGAAAGATGTAAACTCTATTTAGGACTGCATTCTAATTTTCCAGTATTTCAAATAGTACACAGTATTAAAGTTTTTGATTAATCCCATATAATTCAGATGTAATATACTAAACAACTTAGAGGGATGTCTAAGCAAAACTGTATTTCCTTGGAAAAACTCAAAATCATGCAAGCTTTAACAAAGCAGATTGTACTGCAGGACCTTGCCAGGCAACTCCACACTCCCAAGGTGCATTGTCCCTGTTTCCAACCTCTCTTGACATTCACATATTAGATTTCACATTTGTATACCAGAAAACTGAGATGTGCAATTAGATAGTTTGGTCATACATATGATGGGCAAGTATGAAATCCCACAATGAGTGAGCCTGAGATGCATTAGCACAAGCCTCCATACGCACATATTTGCTGGATGTCAGCACAGGGCTTTTGATGACAGATATCAACAACAAGGGGATTTAAACAAGAATGGCTAAACACTGAGAACAGGATTACAATTTGGCATTCACTGACAGAATTATGAAGTACATATGCTAGGGCTGTAGACTGAATGATCCCTACAATCTCTAATCAGCGTATGTTAATCCTAGCTACAGTACCAACAGCACACCGCTGTTGCAGATATGGAGAGAAGATTGTCTTGAAGCTAAAGGTAAAGGTAAAGGTTCCCTGCTCGAAAGCCAGTCGAATCCGACTCAAGGGTTGCGGTGCTCATCTCCGTTTCCAAGCCGAAGAGCCAGCGCTGTCCGAAGACGTTTCCGTGGTCATGTGGCCGGCATGACTAAACACCAAGGCACACGGACGCTGTTACCTTCCCACCGAAGTGGTACCTATTTATCTACTTGCAATTTCTTGCTTTCGAACTGCTAGGTTGGCAGGAGCTGGAACTAGAGACGGAGCTCACTCCGTCTTGCGGCACCCAGGTCTTGAACTGCTGAACTACTGACCTTCCACAGCCTGCAGTTCAGCGTCTAACCACTTGAGCCACCGCAGCTCCTTCTTGAAGCTAAAGCACTGCACTAAAAGAGATTGTTCATAAGCAAATGTTCACTTTTGTGCCCCCCTTCCACTTGAATCCTTCAGTGCTTTTGAATGTGAAATTTCTTCACATCCTCAAAGATGGAAACTACAATATATTTGACAGTCATGATAATATACCCACTGGCTTCCCTGGACTCAAATAACATGGGATTCAATACCATTTTCATTGTTGGAACTTTTGGAAAAGACTGCTCAATGATGCCAACTTGCCTAATGAAGATAAGCTATCAAAGAACATTTTCATATGAAACCAAGTCATACCTACAGTAAATGGCTTACCAACTAATACAGATCTATGGTCACATGGTTCTGAATCAGAACAAACATGTTTAGGGTTCACTTGTGAACAGTTTAGTTAACCAAAGATCCTTGGAGGAAATACAGCTGCTTGCATTCCAGAAGCTTATTAAAATTATACTGCAGTCTTTCCTCTAAGTCTTAAACAACTTGAAAACCTTTCTAACAATGGTATGGAGGAATATAAATCCCTTAAGTAATCATAAATTTGATTTCTATTCTTGAAGTATAGTTAGGATGCACCACAGATGACGAAGTTGTGGGCTAGATGATAATTTTTTCCTCATCACTTAAGGAACAGACTGCCACTTAGGTATTCAATCTAAGATGCCAAAACGTTTAAGGCCTGTCTTAGATGGAAGAACTAATTGATGCTGGTGGAAGAGACCTTAGGCTCAGAACCATACACAGTAATAAGGCACCAGAAAAGCTTTTTCTGTCAAGCCATGACATAATCCCTAAGGTCCATTGAATACCTGTCCTTCACGTCTAACTGGCATTTTGGCAGTTTCATATATTTATACTGTAAGAGAAACAAACAAAAAAAGACAGTTTAATTAATATAAATATACATAAACTTTTTAAGATTAAAAACACATGAAATGTACAGGCACAAGAGTTTCCTTAATGACTAGTTCTTTAAAATTATCAATTGTAAGAAAATCAAACCCACACCAAAATCACCATTTGCATCAAAATTATACTACTATTCAGTACAAAAAGGAACTTTCTATACATTAGACTTTAAACTGCCTGCACCCTTGATAATGGTTTAAGCTACAAGCAGATGCAGAGTCCACACCAAGCCTCCAAAGAGTGATTAACACATGGAATTCACTACTACAGGAAGTGGTGGTGGCTACAAGCATGGACGGCTTCAAGAGGGAATTAGATAAGCATATGGAGCAGAGGTCCATCGGTGGTTATTAGCCACAAGGTATAGATAGGGACCCTGGGGCAAGTGATGCTCTATATTCTTGGTGCTGGGGCAGGGGGTCAACAGGGGGAGGGCTTCTAGTGTCCTGGCCCCACTGGTGGACTTCCTGATAGCACCTGGTATTTTTGGCCACTATGTGACACTGGATGGGCCATTGGCCTGATCTAACATTGGCTTCTCTTATGTTCTTATGTTCAGATGGCAACAAACAGAAGAAATCATACACAGGAAATTACAACTGTTTCCCTCTTGGCTTCCAGGCATAATCCAGTGTTCCAGGACACTGTTCCAGACTGGGCTCAGTATATCCTTCACATCCTTTAAGGTAAGCTGAGGGTCTCAACATGCACGTTGCTGGTCAGTCTAAAGAGATTGGAGCCCCAGCCATGAGTCTCTTCTTTTTTAAAGGAAATATTTATAAACTGATAATACTAGATGCATGATGCCTTCAATCATAACTTTTACATCTCAGTTTCACCAACTACAGTGTGCAAATTAAACTGAAGTTTGAGTGTTGTTATTATATTTTATTGTTATAAGCTTTTATTGTTAGAAGGAACTTACAAAACTTTCAGCGAAGTGGGATGGCATTTCTATCATTCTAGAAAGTGAACTAACAACCCCTCCTCTAAGAGTGCAAACCCTTGAACTTGCTGCTGTAACTGTATCTTATACAATGACTTGTCCTGCAGAAATTGATTTCTGTAGGAGGGGATCACTCCTATCGAAAGGTATGGTGTGAAACATTTCTTACATTTGACTGCATAATATCCACTGTACAGTAAAGGTAAAGGTTCCCTTGCTCGAAAGCCAGTCGAATCCGACTCTAGGGTTGCGGTGCTCATCTCTGTTTCAAAGCCGAAGAGCCAGCGCCGTCTGAAGACGTTTCCATGGTCATGTGGCCGGCATGACTAAACACCAAGGCGCTGTTACCTTCCCACCGAAGTGGTACCTATTTATCTACTTGCAATTTCTTGCTTTCGAACTGCTAGGTTGGCAGGAGCTGGAACTAGAGACGGGAGCTCACTCCGTCATGCGGCACTCTCGGGTCTCGAACTGCTGAACTACTGACCTTCCACAGTCTGCAGTTCAGCGTCTTAACCACTTGAGCCACCGCAGCTCCACTGTATCCACTGTACAGTAACAAATCCTAAATCAAATCTTATGGAATAAGGTCATGCTATACAGAACTAGGATAGCAACCACTTATTTTCTGATAAAGAATCACTTTCTTTTAATCTACAGAACATGCTTACCCTTATCAGAAGGCATAAATTTAAAGTGTGATACTGAACTCTGAGCATTGTTATGTCCTTGTTCCTACAACCAGTTATACCATCTGAATTAGGACTACACTCAGCATCAGCGTAATCACACCAACAGTAAAGGAAAACTACAATGCATACTGTCAGCAAGGGGCTTGGGTAGCAGGGGCAGATTTTATAGGTACTGCTCAACTGGGGTGTGAGGGATGCAGTTTTAGCTGATACCTTTAACAGAAGCAGCTGTTTTCTCTATGACAGTACAAAATGACTACAATGTTTTAAAATACTAGAAGCATCTCTTTTTACCCAAGATGCTCAATGTTTTAAGATACATAGCACTATATATCCCAGTATCCAAACCCCTTCCCCTCTCCCCACATCTCAATTTTGTTGTTGTTCAGTCGCACAGTCGAGTCCGACTCTTTGCGACCCCATGGACCAGTTTACGCCAGGCCCTCCTGTCTTCCGCTGTCTGCTGAAGTTTGCTCAATTTCATGTTCGTTGCATCGATGACACTGTCTAACCATCTCATCCTTTGCCGTCCCCTTCTTCTTTGACCTTCAATCTTTCCCAGCATCAGGGTCTTCTCCAGTGAATGCTCCCTTCTCATTTGGTGGCCAAAGTATTTGAGCTTCAGCTTCAGTATCTGGCCTTCCAGGGAACAGTCAGGGTTGATTTCTTTTAGGATTGACTGATTTGATCTCCTGGCAGTCCAAGGGACTCTCAAGAGTCTTCTCCAGCACCATAGTTCAAAAGAATCTATTCTTCGGCGCTCGGCCTTCCTTATAGTCCAACTCTCGCAGCCGTACATTACTACGGGGAATACCATTGCTTTGACCATGCGGACTTTTGTTGGCAAGGTGACGTCTCTGCTTTTTATTATGCTGTTTAGGTTTGCCATCGCTTTCCTCCCAAGGAGCAGGCGTCTTTTAATTTCATGGCTGCAGTCACCATCTGCAGTGATCTGGGATCCTAGGAACGTGAAGTCTGTCACTACTTCTACGACTTCTCCTTCTATTTGCCAAGGAGTGATGGGGCCAGATGCCATGATCTTAGTTTTTTTGATGTTGAGCTTCAAGCCCACTTTTGCGCTCTCCTCTTTCACCACATCTCAATACTAAATACTTAATCCAGAATCTCTACTTATTTCAACAAGATATGCAGTTGTGATTTCTTACTCAGTACACTTTACTGAGCTTACGCCCAAGCATGATAGGTTAGATATGTTTAGAAATGTATTTACATTAAAAATGTATTTAGGATTTGATTAGGTTTTTAAATAAATTTTTGGTTTATTGTTTTCATGAAATATTTTAAGGAAACAACCTTTTGCTACCATCTTTGGAAGACCATATTGAGGAACTGTGATTACTTCCATCACCTTCACCTCTGCGATTTTCTTGTGACTACGTATGCATAAGCCAACAATTAGTTTACTTGGAGATCCCAGTGATAGGGGTTCTGGGCCCACCAAAGAGTCATGTTGGCATGACTTGCAGCAAATGCAGCAAAAGCAAAAAAGCGTTTTGCAGCAAATGCAATTTTCTCATCTCTTTTGCCTCTAGGTCAGCAACAGGAGACCAGGTGACACCCACCAGAAAGTTGAATTGGAACCAAAGGCCTCCTGTTGCTGGCACCTTTAAGAGCAAAGAGACACACAGAATGCTAACAGAAAAAGCTTTAACTGACACTGAGGTAAAATGACAGGAAAATGCCACCTGCTGAAATTTTGTTTATCATTCTACTGTTGAAGCACTAGGAGCAGAGTCAGTCTGAAAAAAAAATTAAAATGACAACATAATACAAAACTGATAATTGATCCAGCAAGATGGTTCATTTTGCACAGATCAAAGAAAGATTACATAAAGGACTATACAATTCAGCCAAGGATTGTTTGATGCTGGGAATTTCCTAAATAGTTTTCTGGAAGATCAAGGAGATAGTGTCTCCCGAGTCCCAAACATTCTGGCTTCTGCCTTGAAACACATAGCTGACCAGGTGCAATGAATACTTACTGCATCTGAGAGGAATACAGAAACACAACTTGTTCAGGTTCTCAATATTTTAAGGGAAGCCTCCTAAACAAGAAATGTGAATTTGTAACAAGAGAAGCAGTAAAAGCAGATGGTAGCAATGATAAGTACCAACATTTGGGGGGACTCAGACACTGTGAAGTTTCACTAAGACGACTATGGCAGAAATGGTTATGACTGGATTAAAGGTAAACTCCACACACACACACCCGCTGTCCCTTTTGCATGTAAGCAAGCTCAGGTCACTTTCTTCTACACAAACAGTAATTTTTGTAAAACTGTCTTGGGAACTTGTTGCCCAAACATTTTGCTCAGGACACACTAAAGCCAATCTAGAAGCCACCATTCTCCACCAAACTTCAAAGGAAAAATTGCTCAAAGGTTTTACTAGAATTAATCAAGGTATTTGATACCATTTCTGGAGAGATTAGCACCTGTAATGGGCAAGGGATTCTTACTAACTAGCTTGACAAAACTAAGCTTACTGCATTCTCCCCAGAGATAGATTCAGGTGGGTAGCCATGTTGGTCTGAAGCAACAGAACAAAATTTGAGTCCAGTGGCACCTTTAAGACCCACAAAGTTTAATTCTGGGCATAAGCTTTCCTGTGTTGGTCTTAAAGGTGCCACTGGACTCATACTTTGTTCTAATGCATTCTTCCCAGTTACTGCTGTGACTGGAGCCCATTCTCTTAAATTTTACCTAATTACGTATGATTCCATAGTTCTGCCATTTTAAATTCTTTTTTTAAAAAAAAAAAAAAAACGACGACAGCAACAACTTCATAACTAAGCTGTATAACTGAGGTCCCACTTCATATATCTCATCACGCGACCTCTAAGCTACAAACGTTTCTACTGGAAAAAAAGCGTGCTAGTCTGTAAGGCGATACAAGATCCTTGTATATTTTTTGTTGCTTGAAATCTGAGGCGCACTGTTTCTCCCCCGCAGCCCTGTTCCTGACGAGGCGCGCCAGACTCAATTACCTGGAGAGGCTAAGCCTAAAAGAAACCCGTTAAAGGAGAGCGGGAGAAAAATAGCGCACACACCACCGACCCTCCTTCCTCTCCTCACAAAACCCCACAACCGCGGGCTTAGCCGAGGACCTACCCGTCAGCCAATCAACTCCAGTACAGGCTGGCCAAACCAATCGCTGACCTCGGCCGCCTCGGATATCCAATCATTGAAAAGCAGTGGGAGGAGGGGGAAGGAAGGGCGGGAGGAAGCCAACAGCGGTAAAGGATCTGGCCGCTGTTTGGCCTCGAGTTGATTTTGATTCGCGCGCGCCGCCTCCTTTTAGCCAATCAGTGCCTAGATGAGGGATAACGGTTATTCTCAACCAACGCTACGGCCGAAAACGGCTGTCTTCTCGGTGTCTCCAGTCCAGGTTTCCTGAGGCGTTGCGCGCCTCCTCCATGCCTCCCTCACGAACAGACGGTCGATAGAGCGCGTTCAAGTCAAAAGCACAAATTCCCCTCAAAATTATTTTCTTCTTTTGACAGGGGCCTCGTTTTGAAGCGTTGCCCCGCCCCCGTCCACACCCGCTTGCCCTGAATGCTACCTTTACATCACGGTAATTTCCTGACATGTCCCTTCACTGCGCTCCGTGGTACATTCTCTTATTTCTCTTGGGGGACGGGCGGGAATTTGAGAGTTTCTCTTGCCAACATACGACTGTCTCTTTGTTATGCAGAGAAGGACATTTATACACCCAGGAGTTCTGCTGAGGTTCCTGTTTAAATATTCTGGGCGGAAGGGGACATCTGAATACGTCACTGTGCAGGCTGTTCTCCACTTTCTATTAGGATTGCCAGCCTCCAGGTGGCAGCTGAAGATCTCCCGGGATTACAACTGATGACCAGATGATAGTTACCAGTTCACCTAGAGAAAATGGAGTGGGACTCTAGGGCATTATAGCCCATTCCAGTCCTGCCCCTCCTCAGCCCCTGCCCTCCTCAGGTTCCACCTCCAAAATCTCCAGGTATTTCCCAGCCCTGAGCTGGCAACCCTACATTCCATCCTATTGCAAACCACTGTTGCCAGCCTTCAGGCAGGGGCTGCTGGAATGTGTAATGGGATAGGATTCCCCCGCCCACCCCAGCCAATCTGTTGAGAATGTCCATATGTTGACCTGTGGATATGTTTGCTTACAGATACATGGAGCACACAGGCAGAGGGGAGCACTACTGGCCCTGACCTTGGAGCAGTAACATAGGAAGCAGTCCCGAGTATGTCTACTCATAAGTTAATCACATTTTAGGCAGTGGGGACTAGTCCCAGGATGGAGAGAAATGTCTGAGATTGCATTTTTTGAGATGGTTTTTGCGGCAAAAGTGTGAAAGACTTTATGTCCCTGCATGGGGTCTGTTCAGATCTTCAGCCAAATGCAAGAAATTGCGGAATTGACTGGTGGGCACGTCCAACAAAATTCCAAATGTTCTTAAGTGGCAAATGACTACTGCAACTCTATACCTGTTTTACTCCACAGGGGGGCCCAAAGCAGGTGGCATCATTTCCATTTTATCCTCACAACAACCCTGTGAGGTAGGTTAGGCTGACTGTGTATAACTGGCCAAGGCTCATCCAGCAAACTTCCATGGAAGAGTGGGAATTTGAACCTGGGTCTCCCAGATCCAAACCCCACACTACATTGGCTCATAATGTATTTCTAAAGCCCAATTTCCCTTTGGAATTAGCAACGCAAAGAACTTTTCATGTGCAACTTTGGAAGACCTTAGGGGCTGATTTAAACTATGTTGCAGGTTGTTCTTCAGTAGCACAGTCTGGTCCGACTCGTTGCAACCCAATGGACCACATCACGCCAAGCCCTTCTGTCTTCCATCATACTTCGGAGTTTGCTTAATTTCATGTTCGTTGCCTCGATAACACTGTCTAGCCATCTCATCCTTTGCAGTCCCTTTTTTCTTTGACCTTCAATCTTTCCCAGCATCAGGATCTTCTCCAGTGAATGCTCCCTTCTCATTTGGTGGCCAAAGTATTTGAGCTTCAGCTTCAGGATCTCTCCTTCCAGGGAACAGTCAGGGTTGATTTCTTTTAGGATTGAATGATTTGATCTTCTTGCAGTCCAGGGGACTCTTGAGTCTTCTCCAGCACCATAACTCAAAAGAATCTATTCTTCAGCACTCGGCCTTCCTTATAGTCCAGCTCTCGCAGCCATACATTACTACTAGGAATACCATTGTTTTGACCATATGGACTTTTGTTGGCAGACCATACTTTTTATTATGCTGCCTAGGTTTGCCATCGCTTTCCTCCACAGGAGCAGGCGTCTTTTAATTTCATTGCTGCAGTTACCATCTGCAGTGGTCTTGGATCCCAGGAACGTGAAGTCTGTCACTGCTTCCACGAATTCTCCTTCTATTTGCCAAGAAGTGATGGGGCCGGATGCTATGATCTTAGTTTTTTTGATGTTGAGTTTCAAGCCAACCTTTGTGCTCTCCTCTTTTATACTTAGCAAGAGGCTCTTTAGGTCCTCTTCACTTTCTGCCATTAGAGTGGTATCATCTGCATATCTGAAGTTGTTGATGTTTTTCCCAGCAATCTTAATTCTGGCTTCTGAATCATCCAGGCTGGCATTCATTTTCATGTTGGTGGTGTGCGTCCTACTTTCCTCCCACTTTTCTTTAACGGCTTCTCTTAGGCTGCAGGAAGCCTGTGCAAAATGGCTTAATGTCCTTAGTTTGTATGGTAGTGATGTGTAGCCCTTGCACTACACATTGATACTAAGCACCTTTTAGCTACTTTGCATGGGTCACTGCAAGTTCTTTGCATTGCCAGCATCATGTTTAAATTGGACCTAAGTACTCTCACTTCCAGCAAACCTTGAAATGTTCAAAGTAAGGAAGGAAGCAGTAATGATGACCTAATCTGGAGGAATAACTTCACACAGGGTTTAGTGCCAAACCTGCATGTGCCATTTCTCAGAGATGTTAGAGTTTCTTAAAGATTTTTTTTAAAATTGTTTTTATAGTCTTCAGTAGTGTTTTGAAAGTAATTTCAGCATTGTGAGAGTGGGAAATATTTCAAAGCACCACCAGATGTCACTATAACATAAAACGTCAAGATAGATTCAGGTGGGTAGCTATGTTGGTCTGAATCAGCAGAACAAAGTTTGAGTCCTGTGGTACTTTTAAAACCAACAAAGTTACAGTGAAATGGAAATTGCCATTCCATACATATCATCATCATCATCATCTATTAGATTTTTGAATTGCCCATCCCTGCTGCTGCAGGGCTCTGGGCTATGTATTCGTAGAGAGTGAGCAGTAAGCATACAGTTTTATTCTCTCATGGCTCTCTCTCTGACCACTTGAACTTGTTCCTAGACTGCAGGGCACTGAATGAAACAACATGAAAAGGAATGGCATTCATTTCTTCCTTTGGATTACAATTTATCTGTATCCAGCATGGTGTAGTGGTTACAGTATCAGATTAAGATCTAGTAAACACACATTCGAATCATCCCCATTCTGCCATGGAAGCTTGCTGAGTGATCTTGGATCAGTCATTCTCTGTCTCACCCTAACCTACCACATAAGATTGTTGTTGTGAGGACAAAATGAAGAAAGGGAGAGCAATGTTGTAACTTTTATCAGGTTGCCAACTCTGGACTGAGAAATTTGTGGAAATTTGTGGGTGGACAGTGGGGAGGGTGGGGTTTGGGGAGAGGTAGGAGGACCTCAGTAGTGTATAATGCCATAGGCTCCACCCTTCAAAGCAGCTGCTTTCTCCAGGGGAAATGATCTCTGTTGTCAGCAGATCAGTTGTAATTCTGGGGGAGCTCTAGGTGCCACCTGGAAGTTGACAACCCCCGTAAGCTACCATTGGGGAGAAAATGTGGATATAATTATTTGAACAAATAAATAATAAATACAATAACATTAATGTAAAAGCAATTTTACTTCTCCACAGTAAAGCTGTGGACAGGTAGGAATGGCTTTTTCCTAACAGTCCATCTAGCATACACAATGACTGCTTGTAATACATGACCCTTCTGTTATGCTTTCTAGTGGCAACTAAATGCACCAGCACCATGACTAGGCAGAGCTTGCACCACTGAGCAAAGCACCACTGGACACGGTTGCCCCTTCTACCACTTTATTCCAAATCTTTGCAGTTTTATGATTAATTGTGGCCAGTGTTATTCATAAGTACACTCTCTCACATTGTATTTACATTGTACATTTTTGTAATTGTATTTTATTCATTTTATTTATTTTCTTTGATTTACATCCCACCCTTCCTGTAAGCAGGCTCAGGGTGAGTCACAAGTCACATAAAACATCATGACAATATATCACATTTAGACAATATATGAAAATTTAGGCAGTTAAAATTGAAAATTTAGTCTCAAGCCCAGAGTGAAAAGTTGCCTTGATAGTGATGCTTGGATGGAGCCTTCTGAGCAGTGTTGTTGGATATCAGGCCACTAACCACAAGGCCAGGACTATCAGAAGAGGAGGACAGAAACAGAAATTTGGGCACCCGCTGGCTCAACTGAAAGCCCATGGGAACAGCTCCATTTTACAGGGGCTGTGGAATTTTAACAAACCCCGCAGGGCCTTGATCTCAATTGGGAGCTTATTCCACCAGGCTAGAGCCAGGGCTGAGAAGGCCCTATTGGGATGTCCTTTAGGCCAGGGACAACCAGAAGATGTTGATCAGTTGAGTGCAAAGCTCTGTAAGGCACATATGGGGAAAGATGATCCTGGATATATGCAGGTCCCTGGTCGCATAGGGTACTAGAACCTTGAACTGGATCTGGTACTCTATAGGCAGCCAGTGCAGTTGGTGGAGCACTGGCTAAATGTGTGCCTGGACTGTCAGGACACGTGCTGCTGCACTCTGAACCACCTACAGTTTCTGGGTCAAGATCATGGGAAGCCTCACATAGAGTGAATTACAATAATCCAACCCAGAAATGACCATTGCATGGATCACTGTAGCTAGGTCCTGGGAACTGAGATAGGGAACCAGTTGCTTGACCAGCCAAAGATTATAAAAACCTGATCTAGCAATGTTGGCAACCTGGGCCTCCATAGAAAGGGAGGAATCCAAGATAACCCCTGGACTCTTCTCCCTCTGTGTCGGCATCAAAGGCGTCCCATCAAAGGTTGAGAGCCGGATTCCCAAACCCAAATCCCCATGACTCAGGAACAGGGCTTCCATCTTTGTTGGATTTAATTTCAGTCAGCTCTGTTTAAGCCATCCTGCCACAGCCTGTAGTGTCCTAGCTAACACGTCTGTGGTGGAGTCTAGCCGGTCATCCATCAACAAATAGTGCTGGGTATCATCAACATACTGATGACAACCCGGCCTGTACCCCTTGACCAACTGGAAGAGGATTGCCCTCTGTGGTACACCACATTCAAGTGGATTCCACCAGGACAACTCCTCTCCAAGGGCCATCCTCTGTCCCTGGCCATAAAGGAAGGACGGAGAGCCATTGCAAGGCAGTCCCCCATATCCTAATGTTGGTGAGACAGTGGATCAGAAGATCATAATCGACCATGCCAAACACCAGAAGCTACAGGAATGTGGACCTGGCTCAATCCAGATGTCTCCAGAGGTCATCTGTTAGGGTGACCAACATGGTCTCTCCATCCCATGGCCAGGGCAAAAGCCACACTGGAATGGGTAAAAGATAGCAGCAGTGTCCAAGAAATATGGTATGTTCTACTGTCACTTTTATATGATCTAAGGTACATTTGTATCTGTACACTTTTTCCTTACTTTTTTTTGCTACAGTCTCTAGTGCTTTTGTACTTCTTTTTTTTTGTCTTGACAAGAGGTCTGTCTTTACCTGCTTCCTTCTTAAATATCATTCCAAATGCTCTGCTTAGGCAGTTTCCTATTCATTTCAATGTAAATTCAACAGATGAAGAGAATAAGAGGTTGGATTTATACCCTGCCCTTCACTCAGAGTCTCAGAGCAGCTTACAAACTCCTTTCCCCCACAACAGACACCCTGTGTGGTAGGTGGGGATGAGAGAGCTCTGAGAGAACTGTCCTTGACAACAGCTCTGACAGAACTATGGCTTGCCCAAGGTCATCCAGCAGCTGCAAGTGGAGGAGTGGAGAATCAAACCTGGTTCTCCAAACTGGCTGTTTTGAAGACTGTGAATGTCCAAGCCTGGTATATCATGATTGTAGGACAGTATATATGGGGGATGGGGGGAAATAAGCACTGGGATGATCACAACCATTCCAACTCCTCTACTCACTATCAGGTGTCATCCCATTACAGACACAGGGACAGTTAAGGGGCTGAGTTCATAAACATAAATTCTAACATTAGAAACATATATTGGCTGGACTTTTAGCCTTGCCCTTGTGTGTCTATGCAGGGCTAGGAAAGGCAGGTGGTCTTCGGCCCTGATCGCACACTCCAACCATAGAATGTCCTTTCAGCATTTTTAAACCCAAAGGTAAAGCCACTGTAAGATTTTTTGGCCCGTGATTTGGTCATGCAATAGACAGGAGTGCTCTTCCATCTTGGATGCATTTACATACAGCCCCTTCAGTGATTATGAGTAACTGATTGCTTGCTTGTTGCAACTCAGAAGTAGGGTCCCTAAGAATGGATGGTGAGAGCAGTAGAGGGGAGCTGTTATGAGAGAAGTTACAGAAGAAGAACCACATCTCGTCCTTTCCCCACCGATTCCTTCTGCACCTGCTGTTTTCTTCTATTCTTAGCCAGCTAAAGCTGTAAGACCCAGGGCAGCACAAATGCTATTTGAAAACCCTGCCAAAACTAAGATAGCACTTGAGTAGGTGACAAAGCAACAGAGCAGATCACAGTACTTTCCCTAGTTCTTCCTTCTCTCCTGCTCTCTCCCCCTAGCAGTTCCCTTATTGTCCCAAAACCACACTGAACTTTAGGGTTTTCAGGTCCAAGCTTGGGGAGAACAGGATTTGGAGAGGGGAGAGAAACCTGAGGGGGCATAATGCCATAACAGTCCACTCCCCAAAGCAGTCATTTTCCTCCAAGGGAACTAATCTCTGTAGTCTGGAGATGAGTTGTGATTCCAGGAGATCTCCAGTCCCCACCTGAAGTTTGGCAACCCTGTGGAGAAGGCATCCAAGAACATGTCCCAAGGCTCTCCCATGGCTGCATAATTCAAGGGAAGATTGATAAAGCTAGAGATAAACTAAAATGCAGAACTGTTCTCGACTATTACTGGTTTTCTCATCAAGGAACCCTAGGTCTCCACAGATCACTGGACGAAAACCACTGCCTAAAGCCACCCATATTTATATATAAACAGGGCAGTCCAAGTAGACTGATGACTAAAAAGCAGATATTTTCTACGCTTCTAGAAACATTCAGTCAAGGGGTAGAATGTTGACTCTTATTTATATTATTATATGTATTCAGCACTTCATAATGTAACATAAGCAAAAAGAAAAAAAATGCCAAAAAACCCAGAGTTTGGAACTAGGATTTGAGAGAGCTGGGTTCAAATGTATACTTTGACATAAAGCCTGATAGGTGTCCTTGAGCCTGTCACTCCTTTTTGTGATTGTGCTTAGATGTGAAAAGGTATTGCGAGAATGAAATTACTCTAAGATCCTGGGAGATTAAAGTTCCACTCTTGGACTGTACTGAATGCCGCCATCACCTGTATTGTTCTTATTAGTATTTTATGATGTTTGGAATTTTATTGTATTTATTGTTTTATTGTAATTTAATGCCTGTACGCCGCCTTGAGCCAGTTTTTCTGACAAGGCGGGATATGAATTGAAATAATAAATAAATAAAGAGATCCTTCCTCTAAATTACAATCCAAATTTCAGTAATACAGGAGGAAAAAATGGTTACAGTGTTAGGATTCAAGTCTAGGAGATCCAGGTTCAAATCCCAACACTGCTATAAAGATGAGTGACCATGGGCCAGTTCTGTATTATCGGTGGTGTCTGCTGCCCACTCGCCCAACACTCTGATGCATCTGGGCATGCATACAGGCTCACCTGCAAGCTTCTGTTAACTTATTTGCCATTTTGTAAATTATGCTATTTAGATTTTAAATTGGATTATTTGGAAGTATTTTAATTGATCTTCGACGTGGTCTCTGTGCAACTTGATCCCATGGTGTGAATGCACAGATGACCACTCGAAGATCATCAGTTACAGGTAAGCAACCTGTTTTTTTATTCTGTTGTAACCCACCCTGAGCCCACTCGCAGGGGAGGGCAGGATAGAAATTTAATAAAATAGATACATTCTCTTGGCCTCACCTACCTCATAGGGTTATTGTGAGACAAAATGAGGGAAGGAGAGCCATGTATTCTGCTCTGAGCTCCTTGACGGAAGGGCAGGATATACTAGAGAAATGTAGTAAGAAGTAAATCCATGTAAATACAGTTATGCCTGTTGAGGCATGCTTTCATTTGGCAGAAAGAATTCAGTAGTTAAACCATTTTTTCAAGGAAAGGAGAGGGTTTGAGGAAGAGAGAGAGGTGGCACTTGTGCTATAATACTTAGGAAATGTCCAAAGAATGTGTTTTCAGTCCACCGTGTATAATATGTTGTTATTTGGTTGCCTGAAGTATATTGTATGGTGTCTTTATGTTTGACTACAGGTCTCCAAGGTCGCTAACAATCAGAAAAAGATACAATAAATATAATAAAATGAGACTGCCAAGAAAGTAGTGATGGGGGAGAGGTAGGATGGCAATAATCTAGTATGTCATCTCCCCCGTATTTTTTCCACAATTGCTCTTCAGTGGTTCACCCAGGGCCAGAAGATAATGATCCTTCCACTTCTGAAGTGTACGTTCCAGCAACCGAGGCCAGAAAGCCCCAGATGTTTTGACCCAGGGATTTTTATTCACCTAGGCAGATGACTGCTACCTGTCATGATAAGCTTTACTGGCCCAGACAATTCAGGATAAAGCAGATTCATATGGCTGAACTTCCTTTTTATTCACACCATCTGTACATTTCCCAATACATCTTTTTCAACATTTCTTAACATGCAGAATGAGGTTTAAATCCATGTTAATGACAGAATTCTGTGCCATCAGTTTGGAAACATCCAACTCATTATTTTTGTAGTAACCTTCAGTTTAATATCACTGCAAAGTACTTTTACTTTCTGCTTACCCTCAACCACTGACATCCACATGACTGTTCTTCTTATCATGCAAAGAAAACATAAGAACATAAAAAGAACCCTCCTGGATCAGACCACTGGTCCTTCTAGTCAACCAGTTCCTCTTCAGGTCCAACAATGGCATAGAGACTGAGGCCTTTGCCTGATGTTATATCCTGGCACTCACTGGTATTCATTGGTATTTACTGCCTCTGAGCATTAGTCGGATGTATATTGTCCCCATGCTTATTTAATGTATATGCAGAGTACATCATGCAAAATGTGGGCCTGGATAATTCATAAACTGGAATTAAGATTGCTGGGAAAAACATCAACAGCCTCACATATGCAGACGATACAACTCTATTGCCAGAAAGTGAAGAGGACCTAAAGAGCCTCTTGCTAACTATAAAAGAGGAGAGCACAAAGGTTGGCTTGAAACTCAACTTCAAAAAAACTAAGATCATGGCATCCAGCCCCATCACTCCTTGGCAAATAGAAGGGGAAGTCGTGGAAGCAATGAAAGACTTCATATTCCTGGTATCCAAGATCACTTCAGACGGTGACTGCAGCCATGAAATTAAAAGATGCCTGTTCCTGGGGAGGAAAGCGATGGCAAACCTAGACAGCATAATAAAAAGTACAGACATCACCCTGCCAACAAAAGTCCTTATGGTCAAAGCAATGGTATTCCCAGTAATACTGTATGGCTGCGAGAGTTAGACTATAAGGAAGGTCGAGCGCCGAAGAATAGATTCTTTTGAGTTATGGTGCTGGAGAAGACTCTTGAGAGTCCCTTGGACTGCAAGAAGATCAAAACAATCAATCCTAAAAGAAATCAACCCTGACTGTTCCCTGGAAAGCCAGACACTGAAGCTGAAGCTCAAAGACTTTGGCCACCAAATGAGAAGGGAGCACTCACTGGAGAAGACCCTGATGCTGGGAAAGATTGAAGGCCAAAGAAGAAGAGGACGGCAAAGGATGAGATGGTTAGACAGTGTTATTGAGGCAACGAACATGAAATTAAGCAAACTCCAGAGCACGGCGGACTGAAAAACAACAATGCCTGTGGCCTGCACAATCTCCTTATATTATAAAAACCGAAGCCGAATGGTGGTGGCAGTCTCCAGAACATTCCACATGCTCCGGAATTGGTTGGTTCCCTGGAGTGTCACTCAACTGGTCTCTCCTTCCATTGGCTCTGTGGCTGCCTGCTTTGTCATAGTCCCACCCACATGCGTGCCAACCCTCAGTGTGCTTGCGGCCAGCAGACAGGTAGGATGCTTCAGTGGGCGAGTGCGGTCTGACTGGGCTCAGGGAGGGGGGAGAGGGCCATGCCGCGCTTCCCTGGGCTGACGGGTCCTGGCCCAGGGAGGCTGTGGGCCCTGCTTGGAGGAGGGGTTGGGCTCCACCGGGCTTCCCTGCACTGCCCTCAGCCTCACTGGCCTGGCAGCACGCCCCCACTAAGCTTGGGGAGGGGGGAGACGGCCACGCTCACGCTTCCCTTGCCCAGCACGGCCTGGCCCAGGGAAGATGTGGGCTCTGCTTGGGGGAATTTTCAGGCTCCACCGGGCTTCTCTGTTCCACCCCCGGCCTCGCTGGCCTGGCAGCATGCCCCCACTGAGCTCAGGGAGGGGGAAGATGGCCACACCATGCTTCCCTGGACTGGCACAGCCTGGCCCAGGGAGGCCGCGGGCCCTTCTTCAGGAGGGAAGGCCCCGATAGCCTTCCCTCAGCTGCCCCCGGCCTCGCTGGTCCAGTCCGAATGGCCTCCAGGAGGATGGGACAGTGGGGCACTGCTGCGGGCCGGAGTACTCGCCCATGCCCTCTCTCTAGGGCCCGTTGCATTTTTCTCCGCAACGGGCCTTATCACTAGTCAAGAATAAATAAGAACCAGGCAACCCTGAACAATCAAAAGCCAATATTATTATTTAACTACCCTCCCTTTTATAGGGAACCTCCTCTGCTTTCCCAGTACAATAATGCAATGCTGGTTCTTAGGTATGCTGATTCAAAACACGGTGATCATCACAATTAATTAGAGCCTCAAACTGTGCTTTCTGGCATGATGAGAAGCCCCCTTGTTGGTAGCTCAAATATTTAACTATATTTACACACACACCTGACTTGTTTGAAATAAGTCTCTGTTCACAAGCAAAGTAAAGGGACTTTCAGATAGAGGAGAGACCTGAATTTATATTTAGTAATTAATGCAGATTAAAAAGTAATTACCGTGAGAGGCAGGCACTAAAGCATACCTGAAGCACAGAGTTGCAGATAATCTTTGTATAAAAGGAGCACTGGGAAATAGAGAAGATGAACAGTTTAAAAAATAATGGAAAGTCTTGAGGCCTCTTAAGGACTGGCATATTTATTTTGGTGTAAGACATTTCATGGATCAAATGCTTGAAGTGTTATCCTCAGTTTATTTCAATCCTTCTGTGCCACCTTTCTGCTGAATACAGGTACCTAAGACACATTACAAATCGAAAAATAGTTATAATGTAAAATAGTGTTAAGATAACAAAGCAATCCAATAATAAAACACAAAACACCCCAGGAGGGCGGGATAAAAATCTGAATAATAAATAAATAAATAAAATCAACAGCCACCAAGTTCTTTTCTCTGTCTCTCTCAATACATTTTTATCCCATCATTCTTTCATGAAGCTCAGGGTAGCCTGCATGGTTTTCCCTGCCATTTTATTCTGACAGCGACCTTCTGAAGTAGATTAGGCTGAGAAACAGTAGCTGTTCCAAGGTCTCTCAGTGAGCTTGATGGCAGATAGAGCGGGGATTTGAGCCTTGCTTTCCCAGCTCCTAGTTCAGTACTCTAACCTTTTCACCACATACACTGTTAAAAGCTTGAGTAAGCCGAACAAACTTCATCTGGTCCCTAAAACATGATAACATAGACATCACACTAATTTACCGAGAGAAGGAATTTCACAGATGTGGTTGCAGTGCAGAAAAGACCATCCTTTCAGTAGCCACCCAATTAGCATAGGATATATACAGATCTAGTTCTTGAATGAAGGACAGGTGCATATTTGTAGAGACTTGGCCTTAAGATATTTTGGACCCAAACCATTTAGAGCAGTGGTTCTGAAACTGTTGGTTGAGACCCAAAAGACTCTCATAAGACTAACACAGCCAAGAAGGAACAACATGAGCTGGGGAAAGGTCCTCTGAGAGACTTGATGGTAAATTGGGCTTGCCTCTGAAAAGTTGGTGAAATGGACAGAAAATACAGTCAGCTGTTCAGTAATGGTTCTGGTACTGCTTTAGGAGATGGGAGAAGTGCCTGGCAGAGCTGGAAACAGCACAAGAACGCCTCCCAAGTAGCAAGGTGCCCCCTCTAACTCTTACTCCTTTTTGACTTACTAATATCATAAGAATATACAGAGAGCCCTGCTGGATCAGACCAGTAGTCCATCTAGTCCAGCACCCTGTCTCACACAGTGGCCAACCAGTTCCTCTGGAGAACCAACAGGGCAAACGAACTAAAACGTGTCCAAGAAAATTGCACTACTTCTGCATGTGTGGGGATTGGGAAGTGGGAAGCCACAATGGAGGAGACATCTAGTGCTCAAGTATCATAAAATGCACAGCAGCCCGTAACTACAAGGTCATTTCAAAAATAATAATTTGCTAACTCTTAGCTGAGAAAAAATTATAATTGTGGGAATGTAGATACTACAGGAAGAGGAGCAGTTAACTGGCATGAACCCTACCAGCTTGTATTCTTCTTTCAACAGAAAGGACTTCTGCTGGAGAAGCCACTTGAGTTGGAAGGCTTTGTGCTTTGCCAAGTGGATGAATTACTAAGATGCAAGGCCACTGTGTTAGTTACACTGCTTGTATAAGTAGCAAATGGACATGTCTATCAACTAGATACCAAATTGATCTTGGGAAACTAAGCAGAACTAGAAAGGAACTATCTACCTTTTTAATTACTATTTAGTCCAGCGCTTAAAATTGTGAGGCACTCTACAAACACGAAAAATGAAGTATGTGTTACTCACAGTCTAAAAGGCTTCCTCACAGATTCCCTCCCTTCTGTGTATGCACTATTAATGCCCCCCATCCAAAAAAGAGATGAAAATCAGAGGTATTTTTGTTGGGAACAACAATCTCCACAAATTTTTCAGGTCAGCACAAGTCTTTTCCATCGCCTCAGGACTCTTCTGGCCTCATTCTCCTGCATGCATAAAGCCAGGCCTCAGACAATCTACAGTGAAGTGCTCTGAATACTTTCCTGTGTTGTATAAGCGTGTTTTTCCTCCCCATTTGTATTTAGGCTGCAGTGCTTCCAAGTTTCAAACAGCAGCAACCTGAATGAATCAAGTAAATGAAGTGTACAAATTCGTTCCAGAACTTCAGCATCTAATAACCATTTCGTATATGCACACAAACAAAATCCATCCACATGTAAAATCTGTGCACGGACTGAAGTTCAGTGGTAAACCATCTGGTTTAAACACAGAAGGTTCCATCTCCAAAAGGTGAGGGCCAGTCTTTTACAATTCCACAGGGCCTTTAAAACGGAGCTATTCTGCCAGGCTTTTAGTTGAGGCAGTGGACGTCCAATACTATCAGCCCTTCCTGCTCAAACTCCCTTCAAAACTGTTTCATCCAATTGTTGCTGGCAGGGAGCTAGTTAACTCAGGAATCCTTGGATCAGGCCATATCTGAATATCAATAACATCTGAAACAGAACTGGGATAATACAATTTTCAGAATGCCATCTTTGGCTCCGATCACACACAGAAGTAGCTGCGCGATACGCACAAATGCCGGATTTTATGGGTGCGATCACACAGGAACATCTGGCTTGTCCCACACCCATCGCAACCCACTGAACTGGAGTGAAAAAATACTAGGGAAAGTGCTGCATCAAACGGGTTTGCGACAGGCTGCAGACGGACTTACCCATGTGATCGCTCCGGTGCGCTCCTGTTGCATCAGTAATCCCTCACTGAAGTGCACCGAAAACACGCAGTGACAGAAAAAAACCGATTCATCCGCCGGTGTGTCTGATCACGCAGCGGGTGGGTCAAACTGCTGCAGAGCAAATAGCCTCTCTCCCCCGCCCCCAGATTATCTCGCTCATGTGACCGCGCTCTTTGTTGTCTTTTGTAATTTTGATTGATGTTTTTAGAATTTTTATGTGATCACTGTAGTTATGTTCATATCGTGATCCGTCCTGAGCCCGTTCGTGAGGAGGGTGGGATAGAAATCAAATAAATAATAAACTAGATGTGATGGCATCCTCATGTCTGCCACAGGAACAGTGCTACCACTTTAAGACAGGCGATTTATAGATGCTGTGAGGTCCCAATGTAATATAGTGGAACAAGGTGCCCCCCCCCACCTCTTCATGTGCCGAGATGACTGCAGATGGGTGTCCATTTCAGCCCTTGAAAAGGCACAGGAATGGGAACACGGGCCATTTTGACCCACTGCACTGCCTGAGCCCTTCCACCATTTTAAAATTTAGACTTTGAAATAGTGGCAGCTCCCCTGTGGCAGACACGAGGATGCCGTCACATCTAGTTTGGCCCTCAGACAATAAGTAATGTGAAAGACCTTGATCTAAGAACTGCTGCCGGTCAAAGCAGACAATGCTGAGGCCTGCTCAACCAATAGTCTGACTCAGCAGAAGGGAGTTATTTTTGCTCATAGGTGATGCAAGTATGTTCCATAGACACATTTCCAGTCTGTGAAAATAATGAGACTGTACACCAAGCAAAAAGGTAAACACTGGAAAAGAATGCATTTAATAGTAGGAAAATTACAAGTGTGTTTTGTAAAACTGGCAAAGCATCACACATGTACTCTAGCCTTGAAACAATATTTGATTATAAGAAAATTTGTGCATTTAAATGTAAACTTGTCAGTACTTTTCTTCTTTTACAATATACGTGATCTTAACAGTCTCACATTTCCTTCAGTAGCACCTTTTCTCCCTCTCCCATATAAACTAAACTGCAAACATAGCATATGTGTACCAAAACACATTCAGCGGCTGCGTAAATATTTTAAATGCAAGGATCTCTTTAAAGTGCTTTAAAATGTGATAAACCACCATCAACATGTAAATTGTAGGATGGGTAGGGAAAGATATTACAAGTCCACAGATATGGATTGTCCTGAGCATAGTACTTACAAGGATGAGAAAAATTCCATCACACTTACGGAAGTTAATGCCGCAAAGCAAATGCACGGTCTGGGACTGAGCTCTGTTCAGGGGAATCGAGCTGACTCAGGGAGGCTGCTGGAAGCATTTTAATAGAGGGGGAAAGACTCAGCGGTAAGACTTCAGCATTCTTCACAAGCCCTGGCAATCAGAAGCCACCACTAGTGCGTGAACATCACAACACCACCACAACACAACCACAAAGGCCATTTTGTGTACCAAACAAAAAGCAAAGATTACCACGGGGCTGTGGCTCAGTGGTAGAGCATCTGCTTGGCGTGCAGAAGGTACCAGGTTCAATCCCTGGCATCCCCAGCTAAAAGGATCAGGTAGCAGGTGATGTGAATGCCTGAGAACCTGGAGAGCCACGGCCAGTCAGAGTAGACAGTACTGAACATTGATGGACCAAGGGTCTGATTTAGTAATGGGCAGCTTCATCGCCTGCCAGCTTTATGGAGCCATGTCTGTTCATGAGGGGCCTGTAACGTTAGACATATGTTGTCGACATCAGACATATGCCTGTAACGTTAGACATATGGTTTAACACAGGAAATTTATGGTCCGTGTCACTGTAACCGCACAAGTGCTGGACACCAGTAACATGTCTTGCATATTAGAGGTCTTAACTCTGGAACGGAAAGGAATCTGCTCATGCAGCCAGACTTCACGAGTCACTCTCTGGGGCAGCCATTGCAACATACGTGACATAACCTTTAAACAGAGTCTTGGCCCAGCACACCCTGGCAGAGTTAACAGTCTGAAGTCTGAACTAGTGCCAAGGTCGGTGTGCCTGCCAAGTACTGCTGTATGTCAGTGTCTAATAGAGGCTATTAGCAGGGCATCTGCTAGAATAGGGCTTTATTTAAGTGCCAGTCCCTCAGAGAATATTCCTTTCAAGGTCTTTTTCCCTGGGAAAAAGGAGGACTTTCAAAGTTCAAAATCCATCAAGAAATAAAAATCATCAGTGGCCTACCCAGCAAAAGACTTTTTGCACAAATCCTCCGTAAGTTTCAGGCTGGACTGCTAACTACATTCATGTTTACCATTTTAAGCAAGATTAACAACATTAGTTTGTTCTCCTATATTTAATCATCTTCCACACTACCATAATTTAATTTTACTAGCACATTTTCATGCAAATCCTCATTTTTCAGGCTGGACTGCTAACTACATTCATATCAACCATTTTAAACAAGATCAACAACATCAGTTTGTTCTTCCATATTTAATTTCCTTGCACACTTTTTTTTGGGGGGTGGTGAAGACACAACAGACTTATGGCAGTCCCATAGGGTTTTCAAGGTAAGAAATATTCAGGAACATTGCCTGCCTCTGTATAGCATCCCTGAACTTTCATGGTGGTCTCATGTCCAAATACTGGCCAGGGCCAGCCCTGCTTAACTTCCAAGATCTGACTAGCCAGGTCAGAGTTCTTGGACACTATTTACCTGATTAATATCTGTGCATACATTTCAAAGTAATTAAAATGTTCCCATTCTTCCTTTTCTTTCCCCTCTTCTTAAAAATCATGATAAGGAAGAATACTTTCATATTCCCTTGTAAGACAGCACATAAGTATAGTAGGAGCACATAACAGTGCAGCTGCTTATTAATTTTTCTGCCCAACCAGGCAGAAGTGATTATTCCATAATAACTGCACAGTTGTCACTAAGACAGAGAAATAAATACTAGCAGCTCAGCTAACAGCATCATCTAATTCTCACACTGGTATTTTACTTAGTAAATATTTAGTTGTTTATACAACAATAAGTACAGTCTCTCCACAATCTCCATAAAGCATACATTTCTGTGGAATGCTCCTTCCAATGGTTAAACCTGGTGTTCCTGTTTGCTAGAGAACTCTGAAAATAAACTGGGCTCCAAGATAAGTTCCTACTGTAGGCAAACATGTGGAATACTGTGTATGGTTCCTGCTGCCGCATTTCAAAACAGGAATTGAAGAGCTGGGGAAAAGTACGGAAGAGGGCGAGCACAATGATCACAGGGATGGAGCATCTGCTCTATTGAGGCGAAAGGATCTAAGGCACTGCACTTTAGGGAAAAAATGTGACCAAGGGCAAGGGGGTGACATAAGAGGTCCACAAAATGACACATGGTATAGAGGAAGTGGACAGAAATTTATCTCCCTCTCTCATAACACCAGAACTCTCAGTTAGCCTATGAAACTGGCCGGCAGCCAACTGAAGACAAAGGAAATCCTATTTCACACCACAGACAGTTGGCTTGTGGAACTCACTGCTACAATATGTGGTGATGGCCACTGGCTTAGATGCATTTAAAACAAGGAAGGGCAAATTTATGATAGATGGGTATAGCTATGAAAGCTGAGTGGTGTCTCCAGGGACAGAGGTCTGGTACTGGGGGGTGGTCAGCAGGTGACAGTTCCTGTCTGCAAATATTTCTCATGGGCTCCCTCATGGTACTTAAGTGGCTACTGTTGTAAGAAGACACTGGACTACATGGCCTATGGGTTTGACCTCACATGGGTACAGTTATGCCGTTAAGTTAAGATATGGTGAATATTATCTCTGACCACACCAAGGCCATATTTACCCAAACTGCTAGCAGGACAGAAACAGGGTGGGAAAAGTTCACATTATGCAGGCTTTATGATGCAAAGAATTAAAGTGATAATGAATTAATGTAAAATCATTCCTGCATTTCCCCAACTTCACAGAGCTATTGCAATTCTTTCGCTATAGAAACAGTTATTTTAATTGATCCTGGAAGCAGAAATGCGATGGTGCTTTTAGCATTTATATAGCAAAATGATTTGTGCAAGACTGGCTTTTGGGGGCCCTTAATTGCTTATGTTGCATTCGGCATGGGAGCCACAAATGTCATCAGAATGGGCGTAAACAATACTGGGGGGGGGGATGCGCATCAATTGCAGGTTCCAAATTAAACTAAGTATTTCTCAGAGATAGAGCAAGATGGGTAGCTGTGTTAGTCTGCCTGTAGCAGTAGAAAAGAGTAAGAGTCCAGTAGCAGCTTAAAGACGAACAAAATTTGTGGCAGGAGATGAGCTTTCGTGAGTCACTGATCACTTCTTCAGAGGAAGTCTGTTACCATTTTTTTTTTGGTTTTATGCCTAACCTTTCACATGTTTTGGATTTAGAAACAGAGTTGGAAGAGATCCCAAGGGTCATCTAAGTCAACCCCCTGCATGATGCAGGAAATTCACAGCTACCTCCCTGCCCACCCCACCCAGTGACCCCCTGCTCTATGCCCAAAGAAAGGCAAAAAAACCTCCAGGATCCCTGGGCCAATCTGGTCTGGAGGAAAACGCCTTCCTGACCCCGAAGTGGCGATCAGCATTACTCTGTACCCTGCAAGCAAAGGACACAAGAGCTGAGCGCTGGCTCGTCCCTTCCTGCCCTCACCCTCTCAATCTGCCTAAATTTGGGAAAGTGGTAACAGCATTGGGCCTCGCCTGAACTAACTATGGGCAACAATCCACAAACTGCTTCTCTGGAATCCTTTGGCAGCATGTACATAATAAAAGGTCTGTAGACTATAAATATTGCAACAAATAGAGAAGTTGTTGTGGGAAGATTCACTGTGTGTGTATGTGTTACACACACACACACAATGCACACACAAGCAGAGCATTCCCACAGGAGCTGAAACTGTCTTGCTAATTTGCAGTAGAGCAGGACTTTGATCTCCTTCAGCAGCTTCTGCTCCTAAGATTATAGCATGCAATGAATTTCAATCCTTACATTGAAAAATTCCTCTTCAGAAACAGGAAACTGCTGTGAGCCGGGATATTTTGATTGTGTCAGCACCCCAAATCTGAGAAAGTGTTCTGAAGATCATGCAGAAGTTCTCTTCCCACACACACACACAAAAATCTCCATCCATTTCAACACACAAAGAGATGGAGCAGAGCATTCCCCTCTGCAGAACTTGAACAGCAAACTCAGCAGGAGCTCTCTGTACGCAGACAGCTTCAGCAGAGGGGGCATATTTAGATCTCACACAATGTAATATCCCTGCTATCACAACAGTGCATTTCTTAATCTGAAAACAGAAAGCTTGCTGTAACTGCAGTCATAAGGATCAGCCACTACCGTAAGGTCCACTTAAAAACTGAGCAGTACTTCAAAGCATCTTTCTGTTGAAATACTCAGGGGAGTGCCATAATCTATATTTAAAGCCTCTTCCCGCTTACCACTTAATTTATAAACCAAAGATATGAGTAAGTCGGTTGGATCCACCACCAATAAGGGAAAGCCAATTTTCCATTACCTTACCCTTCTTTTATGCCAGGCAGGAACTTGAAAGGATCTTGGGTATCTGAAGAATGGCCCTGTGGGAAAGCATCCTCTCTTTAGCAAATGTCCAGCTGACATGAGTTTCTACTCTGGGTCTCTGGGATCCCGTCCAGCTTTCACAAGGCACAGACTGTGCCAGAACCCCCTACACTCTCACATTTCTCAAAGCCCAGCGCAGTCCTCAGATACAGGGAACTTGATGAAGTGCCTACCCTTTTCCCCACATCATGCAGGAATGGGATAACAGGGAGTCACGTTCCATAGAGCTAGAACAAAATACTGCACAATTCAAAGGTGAAAAAAGTAGATGCTGGCACTGACTCATATCCATTCTCCTGGATTTCATGACATGAATACTGGGCAATTAGACTTAAATCTCCCGTGATGGCATTAGAGACAGTATATTTGATTTATGGCATTTTTCAGCACTGGGTAGACTTGAGTATTCATCCCACCCCTCCAACAGATGGAGCAGGAGAGCTGTATAAAGGTATATCAGATAAACTTTTTGACCATCTATATACATGAGCAGGATTAATTGTCACATTTCACTAGTAGCCCACCACTAAAATGCTGTTTTTACAGCAGTAGACCACAGGAAACACTTTGTTAATTTGTGTGTGTTTAATCCACAACACAGTCAGAAAAACCATCCTAGTATACAGGAAAAAACCTACAATAGAAATACAGTACCTGTAGACCCACCCTTAATAGCGATTCTCATTCTAAGCCTACATATTCACACTGGAATTATAAAGAGAAGTCAGGTTTTCCACCTCTTGACCCAACAAAGCCCTGGGACTGAACTTCATATGCACCAAAGCACGCACCAATATAACCCTTGTGTGTTCATCAGGGCTTGTCTGGAATTTGAACCCCTAAGTCCTTTGCCGGCTAAACACATCTCAAATATCCTTCATGTGCAGTTATTCATCTGCCCTGGTGGGGTCATCTTCCTCATCTTGACTAAGCATTTCTGGAGAGAAGGCACTTTGCTTTTTAAAACCCCGACCCTCATTTCGTTTACCGATTTTGATTTGCATATTGCTGCATCTGCAGTTCCCATTTACTGACATTATCGTTCAGCAATCTGGCTGAACTGCTTCAGGGCTGGGACTTCTGATCACTACAGCATTTGGGCTTTCTCAAATGGGACAGGCTACAGAAGGGCAAAATCATCCTTGCTCTGAGTAATTACACATGCAGTAATTACCCGTGCATAGGCAAACTCTCCCCAAATCTGCTTTGATTTTACCTTGGATGAAATATGAACTTCCCACCAAAAGCAAAGAAAACAAGCTTGATTTCCAGCAACCACCCACCAGCCCCATTCCTTTTACCAACACCCAAGGGCCAGAAAGCCTCATCTGTAGGGTCGCTGTCCAGCAGTTTCAACCAGGCTCCTTTATTTTTCAGAGAACCGCAGTGCAGACATACCTTTTAAAGTCAGTAGTTATCATAATCTTTGAACAACCCCTTTGTATCAGTTTGCATCCCACACTCTCCTACATTTGACCACTGCGTAAGATCTGTGCAACATATATTTGTTCGTGCCCATTTGCTGGGTGACCGTCGGTCTGTCACAGAGTCTCAGCCTAACCTACCCCACAGCGTTGTTGTGAGGATAAAAGAGAAAACAACGTAAGCCACTTCGAGCCCCTCTTGGGCAGAAAGATGGGCTCAAAACGAAGTAAATACACTGGGTTAAAGTGCAAGCACAGAGACACGAAGTCTGTCAATCGAAGTGCAAAACTACAGCCAAGAGCGCAAAAATAAGAGGCTTTTTAAAAAATAAGTCTCCTTTGAGCCTAATCGACACTGCCATAGGAGTCCATCAAAACAGCAACCAAAAGTCAGGAGGTGCTCCCCTCCTGACAGTGTCCTATTGGCAGTGATCCTGCGCTTTAGGAAAAGCTGCATTTGAGTGCAAATCAATGCAGGTAATGGCCTTTATGGTTTTGTTTTTTTTAAAAAAAGAAATCCAAATAACTTTTGTGCAGATTTATTTTAAAAGGTTTCTTTGGTGCTTCGGGTAGGGAAGAAATGCCAAAGGCAGACAGGGCCGGCCAGCTTAGCAAGGGCCCGACAGCATTAGATGAAGTGGATCCAGCTCTCCTCGCATTCTCTGGGCATCTTCAGAGGATGACTCCTACACGTGAGGCTGTAGTTCTCGCCTTGGTTGTTATCCCAGTACTCCTGCTCGTCGACTCGGTATCGGACCGCAAACTCAACCACCGAGCTAACCTGGAGGAGGAAAGGGGGTACCGGAAGGAAGAAGGCGAAGACGTCTGTTTGGTCCTGCCCATCCTTCCCGGGGGTGCTGCTGTGCCACCGGGCACTCACTTCATGCTGGCCTCTCCAGTGGTTGAAGGTGTAGCGCACGGCAACCTGCTTCTCGAAGGCAACGTTCACCACCCTAACAGTTCCGTTCAGGCCCAAATCCGAGCTGCTGACTCGCTCCAGGCACACCCGTTGCTGCCCGAGACGGCCGGGGAAGTCCTCCAAGTCCGCAGGCTGCTGGAAGTCAGGCACCAGGCACTGCATGGTAAATTCCAGCTCCCGTCTGCTGCAGCACAGATCAGAATTGATGGACAGGCGGGAGAGAACGTGCAAAGGAATCGAGGGATCTTCCCCGGCTTGGAAGACTTTCACTTCGGCCAGCTCCAAGCCCAGCGCATCCGCAAACCTGACCCGGTTCCTACGAGTGCTGCACCCCGGGACGCGGCACTGGGCTGTCGTGTTCCTCCTCCTCTCTGGGGAACTGGGCAAAGACCTGGCTCGGCGACGCATGATGGGCCTCAGATGCGGGTCGCAGCTCATCACCGTTTTGCTCTGGGGATGTTGCCGCCGTGCCACCTCCGTGACCGAAGCATTCAGAAGACCGGTGCTGTTGCTGCTCCGTAGCGGCTGACACTGCCTCCGCTCTGTCCCTCGCACCTCTTGGTCTCTCAGCATGTGCTGGTAGAGATCCGAGAGGTAGCTGGGGCTCCTCCGGGGAGGCCGCAGCACCATTGGCTCTTGAGGACTAGCAGCTTGAGCAGTCATTGCTGTTCCCAAAGACACCTTCTGACGGGACATGGAGGCCTGGAGGGAAGAGAGGCACTGGGGGGGCAAGCAGTAACCGAACGGCGGCTACCAAAACCCTTACGCTTTTGCACAGGCACACGAAAATACAGATGGCAGGCCTCACGTCGATCCTTAGAGCAGACAAGAAAGTTTGCGGCTGGCCAGCGGAGGCGACAGGCTTTCGGTCACACGCTGCGGGATCCAGAGGAATGACCCTGCGCCAAGGAGGTCTCCAGGCTATCGAAGAGGCTGCAGGGGGATTGGAGGCTGTCGCTGGGCAGGCTGGAGGAGGCCTGGGTGCTGGAGGCGGACTGGAGGCTGTCCCGCTGGATGCTGGAGGTCTCCAGGGTGTCGTTGAGGCTGAAGAGGGGCCGGAGGGCGGCCCGGCAGGGGGGCGCGGCGGGGTCGAGGCTGTCCCCCGGGTTGAGGCTGAAGGACGCCCGGCTCCCCGGCCGCTCGAGGCTGTCGCTTTGGAGGCCGGAGGAGGGCTCCAGCGGGCTGCCCAGGCTGGGGGGCGCTCCGGGGCTGCCGGGCGGCGACTCGAGGCTGTCGCGGGAGACGCTGGACGAGGGGGGCTGGAGGAGGCTGGCTGGCTGGCGGAGGCTGTCCGCGGGGAGGGGGTCGCTGGGAGACGGGCGGCTCCGGCAGGGGCTAGAGGGGGAGTCGGCGCGCGCGGACCCGGGGCCCCACATCCAGCCGCACGGAGACCCTCGCGAGGACCGGCCCGGCGGCGAGTTCGTGCGGCTTTTGCGCCCCCTCTCCGCAAGCCCCCAACCCACCCCGGGAGGTGGAGCCCTTCCTCTCGCCGCCTCCGAGCCAGCTGTCCCCCGCCCCCCAGTCGTTACCAACCAAGACGCGTTTGCAAACTGGACGCCGTGGGAGCACACGCCCTCTGTGACGTCCCGGCCAGCGGCCAAGACCTCGCCTCCCTCCTTCCCGGCGGCCGCGGACCATTGGGAGCCGGCGCTGCCTCCGTGCGCAGCGGCACGGACCGCGCCTGCGCCCAGCCGCCGAGTGAAGCCGCCGGTGCCCTCAATGTCTCAGGAATGGGCGGGGAGGGAAGCTGAAAAAGGGAAAGAGCCCAAGGAACGGGGCGGCGGCGAGACATTCAAGCCCGTTTATCTCATCCACTCCGGTTAGCTAGTTTTGCTGAAATCAGGTGGCTGGCTGTCCCATGGGTTAGAACAGATAAAAGGAAGTCCTTCCTCACCCAAAGAGTGATTAACGCATGGAATCCACTGCCACAGGAGGTGACGGCGGCTACAAGCATGGACCGCTTCAAGAGGGAATTAGATAAGCATATGGAGCAGAGGTCCATCGGTGGTTATTAGCCACAAGGTATAGATAGGGACTCTCAGTCTGGGGCAAGTACATGGGCGTAGACTTTGCAATTTCCCAGGGGGGGCTGGGGCTGGGCCAGAGGTATTGCTAAGTTGTTAAAAGAACTGAGACCCAGTGACATCATAGGGAGGAGCCAGTGACATCACAGGCCATTGTCACTATCTATGGAGGTGGAACTATGTGGAATTTAGGGAGGGGCTCCCCAGAAAATTAGGGCAGCCTGGGAACCCCTGGGAACCCCCTAGCAATGCCCCTGGGTTGGGCTAAGCCCAGGAACAGGTGCCTTCTCAGCACACTGCTTAGAAACTCCACCTTAAAATGCAGCACAGATTCTATTGCTAGGGGCTGTTTTTCCACTCTAGGAACTGTCATTACAGTCCTAGAGTAGCCTATCTGGGCCCAAAAACCTTATTGGAAAAACCATTCTGCATTTTCTTTGCAACTTTTTTTGGGCTGCAGTGTATTTCAGCAGAGCCCATGCAAGTCAATTGGCATTCCTGGCTCCCATTATCTCCAGTGGGCTTTCAAGCCTCTCCCATTATTTCCAATGGGCAATCCTGTCATTCCTTTTAGTACATCCCAGTTGATTGCCCCTCTGAAACTACCACACCATTTTAAGAAACAGCAAAACAAAGAGCATGAACATAGAGTGCACATCCCTTACCAATGTTCTTTCTGGGCTGCACACAAATCAAAAGGAAATTTTAAAAGGCCTCTGATCCGCATGCGCCTCCATCTTGTTCACGCAGATGGGCTTACAATTTAAAAATGAAACGGAGATTGAAAGAAAAGCTTAGGAGTGGCTGAAGCAGCCCACACACCACTAGCATGAAAAAAACAAGAACTGTTCTCAATCAAGGATATATAGACCTAAGTAAAGTACACCCCTCCCCTCCTCCACCTGGCTGGTGTGGATCCTACATGAAGCAGGGTGATTCAGCAGATGCAAGCCAATGTCAGTGGTCTGCATCCACCATCTTACACAGAAGAACCAGAGCTTCCAGTTTCAGCACTGGAGCTAGGGGTGCCAGCCTCCAGGTGGAACCTGGGGATCCCCTGGAATTACAGCTCATTTTCAGACTACAAAAATTAGTTTCCCTGAAGAAAATGGATGTTCTGGAGAGTGGACTCTACGGCATTGTACCCCACTGAGGTCCCAATCCTCCCCAGGCTCCATCTCCAAATCTCCAGGAGTTACCCAACCTGTATTGGGCCACCCCTCACCCCCATCCCCCAGAAGTGGACAGGGGGACCTGGCAACCCTAACTAGAGATGTTTAAACAAGGGATAGAGGGAGGCGAGAGGTGGAAAGAAAGCAAATAGATGGGAAGAGAGGAAGGAAGGAAGGAAAGAAGGGGGAGGGAGGGGAGAAATGAAAAGAAAGCAAATAGAAATCCCTCTCCATAATTTATCCAGGAGTTCAGGGGAGAGTTGGTCTTGAATGTATGCATTTAAACTCTTTGAGTTTGCCCCTCCCCCTCCCCCTCCCCCTGCACCGGCTGTGTGTGCGATTTCAGTTATTTTAACTGCTGATTCCTGGCTTTCCTAATATCCTCTCTCTGTCAAGGGAAGGGGTGGAGCTCAACAAAGAACTCAGAAGATTCTCCTCTCAGAGGAAATAAATGGCTCTGGTTAAGTAGTCTCGGGAGTGGGAAAACAACAGCAGCAGCACGAGGCCGCAGAAAAGGTGCCCAGGCACTCAGCCGCTCAGAGATCCTCCAAGGATGCCGGCTTCCCCCCTCCCAACCTCCCTGCATGGCTCTGCAAGGCAATCCTTGTGTGTGTGTGGAAACAGAAGAACAAGGGCGCAGGGCGCTAGCCATCCCAAGGCTGGCAATCCTCCATGGATGCCAGCCTCCCCCCAACCTCCTCACATGGCTCTCTGCAAGGCAAGCCTTGTAGGGAGTGGGAAAACAACAGCAGTGGCACGAGGCTGCAGGAAAGGTGCCCAAGAGTCCAGCCACCCCAAGGGGGGCAATCCTCCATGGATGCCAGCCTCCCCCCATTTCTCCCACTTCCTGACTTCCCTGCATGGCTCTGCAAGGCAAGCCTTGCAGGGAGAGAGGGAAAAACTAGAAGAACAAGGGCGCAGGGTGCTCAGCCTCCCCGAGGCCGGCAATCCTCCAAGGATACTGGCCTCCCCCCAACCTCCTTGCATGGCTCCCTGCAAGGCAAGCCTTGCAGGGAGCAGGAAAACAACAGCAGCGGCACAAGGCTGCAGGAAAGGTGCTCGGGCACCCAGCCACCCCGAGGCTGGCCTCAGCCAGCCAGCCTTGGCACTCTCTGCCTAGTGCTCATCACCCCACCCCTGAAAACATCCCCCACCCTCGCTGCCTTACCTTTCTGCGCGGGAAAGCTGAAAGCACTGAAAACGTGCAGACCCCAGCTCCACCAAGCCCAACTGAGGGTTTCTGGGAGCTGGGGGTGGGGCTTAGCTTTCAGGAAGCAAGCCCTGTTTCCTGCCACCCCACCCGAAGTCTCAGAAAGTAGAGGGGAAAAACATTCCACTTTCAAAATGGGTTGGGGGTGGTGTGGGGTGGTGTTGGCAAGGCTTGTGAGCCTGGTTGCCCGGGGGGGCTCAGTCGCCCCTGGAAAATTTCGGGGGTAGCCTCAGCCCTCAAGCCCCCCTGAAGTTGACACCTATGGCAAGTAATGCTCTGTATTCTTGGTGCTTGGGGGGGGCAACAGTGGGAGGGCTTCTAGTGTCTCTGGCCCCACTGATGGACCTCCTGATGGCACCTGGTATTTTTTGGGCACTGTGTGACAAGAGTGTTGGAGTAGATGGGCCCTTGGCCTGATCCAGCATTGGCTTCTCTTATGTTCTTATGGTCTTGAGGCCATTTCAGGTTTCTGCATAGGGTTGCCAATTTCCAGGTGGTACCTGGAGATCTCCTGGGATTACAACTGGTCTCCAGGTGACACAGATTAATTGACCCAGAGAAAATGGCCACTTTGGAAAGTGGACTCTGTGGCATTGTACCCTGTTGATGTCTCCTCCTCCTCCTCAGGCACCCCCCCCCATCTCCAGGTATTTTTGAATCTGGAGCTGGCAACCTTATATCTGACACAATAAAAATGAGTTCATCTTTTACCATCTATTTATTTTCGATGCAACAGAGCTCTCCTATGAGAGCTGCAAAGTCTGAGTCCAGTGGCACCTTTAAGACCAACAGCAAACCTAGGGTTGCCAGCTCCAGGTTGGGAAATACCTGGAGATTTTGAAGGTGAAGCTTGAGGAGACTGGGGTTTGGGGAGGGGTGAGATGTCAATGGGCTATAATGCTATAGAGTCCACCTTCCAAAGTGTCCATTTTCTCTAGGTGAACTGCTCTCTGTTGTCTGGAGATCAACTGTAAAACTGGGAGATCTCCAGCCACCAGCTGGAGGCTGGCAACCCTAGGCAAACCCATGAATTAATGTCCTCCAAAATGTCCTACTGTTAACAGTCTGGCTCAGGTCTTGCAGACCAAGGGCCGTGGCTTCCTTGATTGAGAATCCCTTTCATGTTGGGTCTTCCTGGGTAGCAGTGTGTGTGAACAAGATCTTGGGGTATGGGTGGACCATAAGTTAAATATGAGCAGCCAGTGTGATGCAATGACAAAAAAAGGCTAAAGCAATCTTGGGGTGTCTCAACAGAGGCATAACATCCAAGCCACAAGATGTCATAGTCCCGCTGTACACTGCTTCGATCAGGCCGCACCTGGAGTATTGTGTGCCGTTCTGGAGGCCTCACTTCAAAAAGGATGTGGATAGAATGGAGCGCGTGCAGAGGAGAGCGACGAGGATGGTCGGGGGCCTGGAGACCAAGCCCTACGAGGAAAGGCTGAGGGACTTGGGAATGGCCAGTTTGGAGAAAAGGAGGTTGAGGGGGGACATGATTGCTCTCTTTAAATATTTGAAGGCCTGCCACTTAGAGGAGGGGAGGGAGCGGTTCCTGTTGGCAGTAGAGGGTAGGACTTGCAGTAATGGGTTTAAATTAAGGGCGGGGAGGTACCACCTGGATATCAGGGAAACTTTTTTACAGTAGGAGTTGTGCAACAGTGCAGTCAGCTGCCTAGGGAGGTGGTGAGGTCCCCCTCGCTGGCAATCTTTAAGCAGTGGCTGGACAAACACTTGTCAGGGATGCTCTAGTCTAGACTAATCCTGCATTGAGCAGGGAGTTGGACTAGATGGCCTGTATGGCCCCTTCCAACTCCGTGATTCTACGATTCCTCTTTTCCTGCTGCCTTCAACTCTTCCTAGCATTATTGTCTTTGCCAGTGACTTTTGTTTTTTTCTTTCTGTGATAGCCTCAGTTTGGTCACGCTAGCTTTATAAGGAGAGTTCAGGTTTGATTTGATCTAGAACCCACTTATTTATCTTCTCAGAGGGCTGCAATATCCATAAAACTCTCCTCCAACACCACATTTCAAATGAATCCACTTTCTTCCTGTCCACTTTCTTCATTGTCCTTCAGTGGTGCTACAGAAATGGCCTGGGGTGGACTTCACGCTGCAGTTGCCCTGGTGCCACAACCAGGCTGTCTGTTTATCTTTCCTCCTTGTTAACTGGACATTCTAGTTTCAGGTGGGTGGCCCTGTTGGTCTAAGCAGAGTTTGAGTCCAGTGGCACCTTTAAGACCAACAAAGTTTAATTCTGGGCATAAGCTTTCGTGTGCATGCACACTTCCTCAGATACACTGTAGTATTAGTGGCTCAATAAAAATCTGTACAGGTCTTTAATCACATATCGAACCTTAAATTCATCATGCCTGAAGACAAGAGTGACATTTTGAAAATATTTCAGAAAAAGCCTATAAAATGGGACCACGGGGAAACCTGCATATTTCTTTGACGGAAACATGACCCCCCCTTCAATAAACTCACAGAGAAGTTAACATGGTTTAAGAGCAAGCCATACTACGGTGCTACAAATCAGCACTGCAGGGACTGGCTCTAGGGTTGACAACTACCCAGAGAAAGAATGTCCTTCCCTTTAATAGGATGTTATTTACTAGGGGATGCTACTGACCTCCAACCAGGGATTTTGTTGTAGAAAAAGCCCAGCAGGAACTCATTAGCATAACAGGCCACACCCAACAGCAGAAACTCATTAGCATATTAGGCCACACCCATGACAGCACAGCTCATTAGTATATTAGGCCACACACCCCATGTTACCCGAAGTGTGGTCATCCAGCCACACCCACCTTTTGCTTCTTATTCTGTTTACCTTATCTGTTGTCGAAACCCAGGGCTTTTTTGTAGCAGGAACTCTTGCATGTTAGGCCACATACCCCTAATGTAGCCAATGCTAATGAATTCCTGCTGTTGGGTGTGGCCTATTATGCTAATGAGTTCCTTCTGGGTATGGCCAACTTGGGAGTCAGCCAGAACTCCTGATAATGTCCAATCACAATAGAGAGCTTAGGACCAATGGGAGTTGTTGCCACCATAGATCAGAGTCTTTCCTGACTGGTCTGTCAAATCCCAGCGACCAATCCTACTGCATGTTTTAGAATCCTAAGAGTCTATGGAGCTTGTGTCTGAAGCTCTGGCTAGCTAACTTATGCACTACAGCTTAAGCAAATACATAACACAGGGAAAAGCGAGGTGCCCCCTTTAAGTCCTTTTAGGCTCGATATCACGCACCTCGGTCTAGCCCGGCAGCTGGCACTTCACAACTGGACCATAGTTGTTCCATTTTCTTGGGTAGAGGCTGCCAGGGGGCGGGAAGGAGGGGAAACTGAAGATGGGGGGGGGTGCAGATAAAGGTAGCTTGGCTGGTAGGTGTGAATGAGAGAAAGAATCAGGAGAAGGAAAGCGGCTATGGGGTTTTCAGGGAAGGGAAAGAGGAAACGGAGGGGAGGGGGAAGTGATATGCTCCACAGAGGTCCTTGCAGGTCTCCTGCTTGTATTGGTCATTTCTCAAGTTTTTGCTATTATATAACACTTGAGGCAGCTTTCAAAGAATAGCATTTTAATAAAATAAATACAATATATGAAATAATACAAAGTCAAAGAATAATAATAAAGTCAAAGAACAACAGCACAGATAACAAAACACCAACTCGCCGCCATAAAACCAAAAATCAACAGGACCACAGCCACCTAATTCCAAAGCTGCCCAGAAAGACATACTTTAAGAAAGGATGGCAAGGCCAGATGGGAGTGGAACAAAATAAGCTTAACTGGCAAAAAAATCCCATAGCCTGGGGACAATAACCAAGAACCTGTCTGTCTATTTAATCTCATGTCTAAAAAGACTGGCTTGCTGGGCGAGTTTGTTTTTGTCCCGTTGCCATCATGGTGGTGCTGCAGGAGTTGGGTGTGTACAGGAGTGGAAAGGGTTCAAAACAAGGAAGCAGTAGCAGCTGCAGCAGCATGTAATACAGCCAGCCGTTCGCTGCCCCCAGTCCAGAGGGTGAGCTCTCCTCTGCTCATGATGCAAGGATTCGGGGGTTGCACTTATGGATGACAGCAAAGTAAGCAGTCTTGTTTGTGGGGGTATTTCTGCCTGCATCTGTCTGTTAAGACCTGGATACTGGTTTATTTTTTACAGTTGCTTCATTTACTATTTTTACCTTTCTCACTGAGGCTGAAGATGGATTACACACAGTGTAAGATGATCCGATCAGTATGATGAGGCATCTAATAAGCAGGACTGCAGAAATCTGGAACAAAGCATAACTATTGCATGTGGTGGAATGCACTCCCAACTGAGATCAGGGCCCTGTGGGAGTTGCTACAATTCTGCAGGGCCTGCAAAGTGGAGCTGTTCCACCGGGCCTTTGGCTGGGGCAGTGGATTTACTGTCTTGGCCTCCCCTGCCCTTAGTAGGCCTACAGGTGCCTACCATCCTGCTAACATTTCATGGGAAGTGTATTGGGTTGCTTTGGACTGACGTTATGTTTCTTTGTTGCCATTGTGTTTTATTTAACTGGTTTTTAATCATATATTTATTGTTTTTATTTTTGGGATAGGGTGGGACACAAATATAACAAACAAACAAACAGTGCAGAGAATGGTATTACATAACTAGAAAGGAATGGGCTGACAGCAGGATGATACAGCCAACAGATAATACATAGTATATGTGGTGGTATAGTCTGTGGTCCTGTTTGCTTTGTAAAAGAACCTCCCTGAATCAGCCTGTTATAGTATAGCCCTATTTCCTTTAAAAATGTTAATGAGGCTGGTAACCTGTTAAAGGTTTGAAGATGAACTGAGCCAATGACTGAATTTATTTATTTCATACTAGGGGGGGAAGCCCGTTGCGGCCGAGGCAACGGGCCCTAGGGAGAGTCCTTGGGGGTGGGCAAGGCGGCTGGGCTGGCCCCGTCACGCAGGGAGGAGGGGCGGTGATCTCCGGGCAAGGGAAGCGTCCGAGGCCCGCCGCTGACTCCGCGAGGAAGTCTCCCTGCCCCGCCGTTCGGGAGGGCCCTCCGTTCCCGAAAGCCTTCAGGGAGGGGTGGCCGCGCAGCGCTCCCGAGGCCCGTTGCGCCCTCCCCCACAAAGCCTCCATACCCAGCTTTGGGTGAAGTCCCTCCGAGCCGGTAGCCGCCGCCCCCCCCAGGCCGAAGCGATCGGCGGCTGGAGCAGACTGGGGTCGTGAGGCTGCGCGGTTGCTGAGTGGGAGGGCGCACAGCCACGCCGGAAGGCTAGGCAGCCAGTGGCGAGGGACTCTGTCTCTGACTGGCAAGTCCCTCGGCCAACTGATTCCGGCGCGCATTTTGACCATATAAGGTATGACCAAAACTCAAATATATATAAGGAAGGATATTCATATCCCACCTTTCTCCCAAATGGGGACCCAAGATGGCTGACATAATTTTTGTAACCTCTTCTTTATCCTCACAACAACCCTGCAAGGTAGGCCAGATCGACAGAGTGTGACTGGTGGGCCTGAGAGAGCTCTGAGAGAACTGTCCTTGAGAGAACAGCTCTGACAGAACTATGGCTTGCCCAAGGTCATCCAACAGCTGCAAGTGGAGAATCAAACCCGGTTCTCCCAGATTAAAGTCCACGCACAACCACTATACCAAACTGGCTCTAGTGTCCTGGCCCCGCTGATGGTCTTCCTGATGGCACCTGGTATTTTTGGCTACTGTGTGACCCCAGAATGTTGGACTGGATGGGCCACTGGCCTGATACAACATTGGCTTCTCTTATGTTCTTAATCAGTTGTGCAATTGTGTAAGGATTTGAAGCTGGGTCACCCAGCCCTAGTCCAACCTAGAGTTGCCAACCTCCAGATGGGGTTTAGGGATCTCCAAAAATTATACCTGATCTCCTGACTATAGACATAAGTTGCCCTGGAGAGAATGGTAACTTTGGAGGTGGATTCCATGCTCTTTTCCCAGGATCCACTCCCCAAATCTCAGTAACTTCACAACCTGGAGTTGACAACCCTAGCCTACAATTATGTACATCAAATATCTATCTAGTTCATTTTTTTATCTTGCCTTTCCTCTAAAGAACATGAAGGAATAGACTTTTTATCTTCAACCCTGTGAAATAGGTTACACTGATATAGTGTAACTGGGTTTATGATGGGAATAAACGTTTGTTTGTTAAGGTGCTACTTGACCCCTGTTTATTTTAACTTGTCCAGAGAGCTCGTTTTGTGTAGTGGTTAAGAGCGGTGGACTGTAATCTGGAGAGCCGGGTTTGATTCCACACTCCTCCATATGACCATGGGTCAATCACAGATCTGTTAGAGGTCTCTCAGCCCCACCTACTTCACAAGGTGTCTGCTGTGAGGAGAGGAAGGTGACTGTAAGCCACTCCCAGATGCCTTCATGTAGTGAAAGGTGAGCTATAAAACCTCTTCTTTCCTTTCATGGGGATTTGAGCTTGTGTCTCCTGGATCCTATTCCAACAACCCCAAGCACTACACGTTATTAGATACATGCTGGTAAATTTTTGTCAACCCCTCTCTTGGAGTGAAGGGCTGTGGTGACACGCACTAAATAATCCACTTTCAAAGCACTTTCCAGATGGATTTTGCCAGTTCACACAGTAAAATCCACTTGGAAAGTGCACTGAAAGTGGATTATTTAGTGTGTGTGACCGCAGCCAGCTTTTGCGATATAAACCACAATTACAGGGGGAGTGATGTGTGGGGAGGATGTGGACAGTGCAGCAAAGCTCAGACTGAAAATGGGGATCTTTGGAGGATACAGGGCTAGATTAAGGCCAATTGATGCCCAACAATGGTGCCCCTTGGCCCTTCCATTGCTTAACTGACAAGACATTAATTATTAGGTGATTTCACACATACACTAAATAATGCACTTTCGATCCCCTTTCAATGCACTTTGCAACTGGATTTTACTGTGTGAAATCGAAAAATCCACTTGCAAACGGTTGCTGAAGTGCTTTATTCAGCAAGGTGTGAAGGCGCCCTAAAAACTCAATAAGTGCTAAAGGTGAAACAAGAGATTAAAAATTCTGTTTTCCTCCAGGTCAGAGGAACACTATATTAAATACAATTTTTTATTTATTTAACACTAAACAGCAGTAAGGAGCTGCGGTGGCTCAAGTGGTTAAGATGCTGAACTGCAGGCTGTGGAAGATCAGTAGTTCAGCAGTTCGAGACCCGAGAGTGCTGCATGACAGAATGAGCTCCCGTCTCTAGTTCCAGCTCCTGCCAACCTAGCAGTTCGAAAGCAAGAAATTGCAAAGAGATAAATAGTTGCCACTTTGGTGAGAAGGTAATAGCGTTCCCGTGCGCCTTGATGTTTAGTCATAATGGCCACATGACCATGGAAACGTCTTCGGACAGAGCTGGCTCTTCGGCTTTGAAACGGAGATGAGCACCGCAACCCTAGAGTCGGATGCGACTGGCTTAGGAGCAAGGGAACCTTTACCTTTTTAAACAGCAGTAAGGAATGTAAACCCCCCCCCCCCAAAAAAAACCCCTCTCTGGTGCCCCCCCTTCCCCTGGTGCCCTAAGCAGCTGCTTATTTTGCTTAATGATTAATTCAGGGCTGGGAGGAGGGTTCTATTTTCACCTGCGAAATGCAACGGGAGGGGGGGTGGAACAAGATGCGCAGCAGCCTGGATTTGTGCTCTCAGGGCGCGACTCAGTGGCCTTTTTGCAATACGCGACCCAACCCGGTCTCAGGGCGCTCCGGGCTGAGGCTCGCCCACCTCCTCCGCCCCCAACCTAGGGACGCTTTCCCGCGCCTCGCGACGCGGGTCTCTGCACAGGCGAAGCCGGGGCGCGCGTGTCTCCCCGTGGCCCACAATGCTTTGCGACCCGACCGGCGAGCCTTTTCTAGCGCACCGACCCGCGAAGCCTCTCCCGGGTCCCATCCCAGCCGGGCGAGGGGGGCTTGGAGCGGACCCGCGAGCGGAGGATCGGAGGATGCGGCTCCCTCTCGAGCAAACTCCGGGGGGAGGACGGCGGCCGGCCGCGCTGCTCGTCTGAAGGGAAGTCACGTGGAGAGAAATGCATGGTGTTTGTTTACTGCGGCGCAGGGAGGCTGTGGTGAGCTCGGGGGCTTTCCTGTCCTGCCTCGGTTGCTCGCGGGGCTGGAGAGCAGTTCTCGGCCCGCTCGCAGCAGTGGCGCAGGAGGAGATGTGAACCCGCACACGCACACACAAAGGACACTGCAACAAGCCTAGGATGGGACCGGGCATCCGGGATTATTCGTCCTTGCTGCAGCGAAGAAGCTCGCATCAGGAAGCTCTTGTCTATGAAGTCCACGAAGGACAAGGAATGGTAACGTAAGCATCTCTTTCTCTTCTTGTGAGGGGGGCAGGAGAGGAGTCTGGTAGATGAGTTGCAGGTTGAGGAAGCTGACCTGGGCTGTCACTCATTCTTGACCGCCTTGATTTCTTGTTCCACATCTGTGCCGGGAATCGTCTCTGTCATGTGATTTTTGGTTTCCTGGGATCATAACGCAGTGCTGTGGAAACCCAAAAGGTGTGTGTGTGTATATGTGTGTGTGTGTTACATAAAACGTATACATTTGGACTTGTAAATGGCTTCAGTCAGTAAACTACACACACACACAAACACACCTGGCTGCATGAAGCTAGGGTTGCCTACTCCAGCGTGTGGAATACCTGGAGATTTGAGGATGGTGTCTGTTGGGGAAGGGGCTAGATTTGCCAGGTCCCTCCTGGCCATCAGTAGGGATGGGGCAGAGTTGTTAGCTTCAGGTTGGGAAACTCCTGGAGATTTTGGGGTGGAGCTTGGGAAGGACAGGGACCTCAGTGAGGTGCAATGCCATAGAGTCCATCCTCCAAAGCAGCTGTTTTCTCCAGAGGAAGCAATCTCTAGAGATGAGCTGTAATTGGGGGGGGGGAGTGGTCCCCAGGTCCCACCTGGAGGCTAACATCCCTACGTGAAGATGATCTTGTTAGATTTTGTGTGTGCATGTGTGAGTGATCAGGTCCCAACCAACTCATGGTGACCCCAGGCCCATGGGATTTGATGAGCAGAGGTGGTTTGCCATTGCCTGCCTCTGCATAGCAACCCAGGCCTTCCTTGGTGGTCTCTGTCCAAGTACTGATGGTGGCCGACCCCGCTTAGCTTCCAAGATCTGATGAGATCAGACTAGACGGGGCTGTCAGGCTGTTTAGAGGTTTTACTGCAATCCAATAAGGAGTTTGGAGTTCACAATCACACATCTGTGATATTACCCTAATGTCACATTTGCTACTGATGATATCTTAAACTGTGCTTCTCGTTCTTTAGATGCTGTGCTTCTTCAGAACAGAAAGCCTACACCTCTGAGGTTATGTGTGGGGTGGGCTGTAAAGAGAAAGGGTTTATAATGTAAAATGACCCTACCAAGAAGGTACCTTGTGTGTTTGTAAATGCTCAGGTGTGTGTGGCTACTAATTGTTTTGAAATCAAGGCTGCGAACTTATGTCATAGGATGATGTTTCGTAGCCTGTTCCACTTTGAACAGAACCTCTCTGGCTGGCTTAAATTCAGCTGGCGTTTCTTATGTGAGCTGCTCTAAATTCAAAAGGGGCCGTGAGCAAAGCTGTGAGAGATGAGCAAAATGTGGCCTGTGTTATTTTTGAATAGCAGTATGTGGTTGTAAGCTTCTCGGTGTTAAGATGGCTGCTGTGTTTTAAAGAATGTAAGGACAGAAGTTGGATTGGCTCCAGGATCCGTGTACCCCAGCATCCGGTTGCTAACAGTGAATAGCCAGGTCCCTTCAGGGCATTCCCAAGCTGAGCCTGAAGGCAACAGCCATCCCCTCGTTTTCTTCCCCTCATTGCCAAGCATTCCTAGGTATACTGCCTCTGAACATGGAGTTTTATGGACAGTAACTGTTTATACGGCATAAATCTGCCTAATCTCTTTTTAAAAATCACCCAAATTGATGGCTGTGATCACTGATTGTTACACTGAATTCTGTAAGATTACAGAATTGGGTGGTGAAGTATCATTATGTTGTTGTTATTTACTATAAATCACTGTTATATATTTTATCATTAACATCATTATTATATAAAATAATAATTTTAATAAGCGCTGCGAGAGGGTCATATTTATCATTATGGCACAGATGTCCGTGATTTCATCAATCTAGGTTGTGATCACATGCGCAATTAGCCCTGCCATAGGCACAAATGCTGGGTGGATTTAAAGGGCGTGATCACACGAGAACATCTGCCCAGCGTCCCGGAGTCGTCGGCAACCCGTTTTGCTCTGCTGCAGAAACAGGGTAAAAAGACACTAGGGAAAGTCCACTATCAAACGGGTTGCTATGGGCCACGGATGGACTTCCCCCTGTGTGATTGCGCCAGCACGCTCTCATGGTGTCAGGATGGTCTGATTGGGCCATCCCGACTCTGTGCCGTTGATTTTTTCCCCTCCTCAGTATGCACATCATCGCATAGGGAGCCCTGTGCTGAGATGCGATTAATCGATTCCCTGTTTAAGCACAGCGGGAACAAACAAAAAAATCCGACTCACCCACGGTTGCGTCTGATCACACGGTGGCGGGCTGCCCCCGCAGCTTCAAAGGACTGTGTGATCGCACAACTGCAGGTGAAATTCCTCCGGGGCAAATAGCCTCGCTTCCCCCCCCCCCATTATCTCGCACGTGTGACCACAACCCTAGTACATTTTTATCCCAGTCTTTCTCCAATGAGCCCATGGTGGTGTACTTGGTTCTTCCTCATTTTATCCTCACAACAACTCTCTGAGGTAGAGCAGCTCAATTGGAGTCCAGTCACACCTTAGAGACCAACAAGAATGCAGTGTTATAGGTTTTTGAGGGTCAAGGCTGCCTTTGGCAAATCTAGTGAAGGAAGCTTTGACACCCCCCCCAAATCTTAGAACAAAGTTCAGTCCAGTGGTACCTTAAAGGCCAACAAAGTTTAATTCTGGGTATAAGCTTTCATGTGCATGCACACTTCTTTAAACCCGGGTTCTTCCCCTCTCAGTCTCAAGAAGTGTGCATGCACACAAAAGTATATGCCCAGTATTAAACTTTGTTTTAAAGGTGCCACTGGACTCGAATCTGACTGTTCTAATGCAAACATGGCTACTCTGTCTGAAACTCTCTGAGGTAGGTTGGGCTGAGAGAGGAAATTACTGGCCTAGAATCATCCAGTCAGGTTTGTGACAGGATGGGAGATCTGAACTCAGATTTTGATTATTTGTTGTCATTGGATTTGACTTCATGATGTGGTATCACATGGGCGTGAGTCACAGGCCTCAGCCGGGGGCAGATTACAAAGGCCCATCTGGTTGTCAGAAACATGGATGAGTGCCTGCTCTTCACCGTGGCTTCTTGACTAAAATTTTCCCAGAATTGCTGGTGGTAAGGCAGCGCCAGGAATAACAGCAGAATCCACAAGAACAGAATACATAAGTGCTAACTGGAACATCTAGGGCAGGAAGCAAAAAGCAAGTGCAGGACTCCCTGGCCAATCGATCTGCAGGTTGGTCAGATCCTGACCCAGAGGTATACCTAAACTGCCCTGAGGCACATTAGGTACCTCAGATGTAGCCACTGAGGCCTAATTCTGCTACCACCCTTCCCTGATTATTTTTCTTGTCTGGCAGTAGTGGGGAAAAGCAATGTTTCTCCAGCTGTAGCTGACAGAGAAAAGGAAGGGTCAGGAAGTGGCCAGTTTTGACAAAGGTAAGCTTTAGCAATCATTGTATGGCTGGCTCTGCCTCTTGCGGCAGCCATTTTGGGAGTGGGAGCGGGGGTGCAAGGTGTTAAAGCCTACAAGGTTATCTAACCGAACAAGCCAACGGCTGTTCGAGTCCCACCGTGGCCAGGGTGAGCTCCCGGCCTGTTGTCCCAGCTCCCGCCCACTCAGCGGTTTGGAAGCCCGTACGGGCAAGTAGATAAATGGGTACCTGCTCCTTATGAGCAGGGGGCACCCTTCCCTCCCTCCCTTGGGATCGGTGTTAGCAGTGGCTGAAGCAGTGGCGATGGGCTGGCAAAGATGGCGGCAGCAACAGCAACGAAAAATGATGAGCGGCGAGCGCGAGCACGGAGACTGGTCCCGGAGAGGCATGGCGGAACAGCGAGGCTGGAGCCGATTGGACGAGAAGCCAAGTTCTGCAAGCACGCGCTGAGGGGGCCGTTTCCGGAAGAAGTCGCTATCGTAAGAAGATCTGTGCCTTGGCATCGAGATGTCTTCGCCCAAAGAGAGAGAGAATCTACTACTGAAGCCAATAGATCCTGCTGTCGGGTGTCGGGTTAGGCATACACCTCCCCTTATCACTGTGCCCCTAGTATAGAGCAAACTATGTGTTCTGTGAACCGCTCTGAGCCATATGGAGAGAGCGGTATATAAATCGCAAATGTAATGTAATGTAATGCTGTGCCCACCATGCCGTGTCAGAATTCCAAATATTCCCACAGGGGTAAAAAGGTTTGGGGATCCCTGGGGTAGAAAATGGGTAACACAACAGCTAGGATAAGTGAGGCAGCCAGATCCTCAGGCAGTGCATTGGAACATGTAGGCACAATCTCTGAGCAAGCATTTGACAACCGTTTGAGTCAAGGCAGTCACCCTACGTCACCGCCTCATTTTTTTAAGGCAGCCGTGAGGTAAATACTGTAGAAAACCTGGGTTCTAACCCTCTCAGTCTCAAAACTTAGCAACTATAAACAGCTTTCCTTCAAGCCCAATGTGCACCTTATAAAAGAGAGGTTCAAAAATGGTTTTTAGCTGGTGCATGAAACCTTTCTTGCCTCCCCAGGTTGCCAACCTCCAGATGGCACCTGTGGATCTCCCGCTATGTCAACTGATCTCCAGGCGGTAGAGATCAGTTCCCCTGGAGAAAATGGCTGCTTTGGAGGGTAGACTCTATGGCATTATACCCCATTGAAGTCCATCCCCAAACCCAGCCTTCCTCAGCCTCCACGCCAAAAATTTCCAGGCATTTCCCTACGCAGAGCTGGCAACTCTCCTCCCTCCCCCCAACTCCTGAGATCAGCTTTACAAGAATAATAACCATGGAGGCATTGCAGAGATGTCTAGCATGCTTAGATTCCTGTCAGACAATGACTATGTAATATGACTGGACTGAGATCTAAAACTGAATCTGTGAACGTCTTTTAAGGTTCTTTTTTTTAATGGTCTTCTGTTTAATCATTACCAGTTCCAGTGGTGGAAAGAGCCATTCAAACACCAAAGAGCTGAAAAAAACTCTGCCCCACGTGAGACCGTCTCCTAACAAGTTGAACAAAAATGTTTCTACTGCCACCGAAAAGGTAAAGTATTTTATGTTCTTTTTGAGCGAGGCTGTTTCATCAGGCATCAGCTGTTTTTCCTGACTGCAATTATAGTTACATGTTTTAATAAATGTTTCTTAGACTCCCGGTCATGCCGCGGGCAACAGTCAGGGAACTGTTCGCCATAAAGAACGGAACCAACTCTGGGAGAGTCACCAGCAAAACAGGTAATGTTTTTGTTGCTGTTATTGTTGATATGGTAAACATAGTGGGAGTACATCCTGTTAGAAGCAATGTTGAGGACTTGTCAAGGTAAAAAAAGAACATAAGAAAGTCCAGAAGGGTAGCAGTGTTGGCCTGTTGCCACAAAAATAGACAGGGCATCATGGCCCTGAAGACAAACTCATGGTGAATTTTGCTGTCCCAGATGTGTGTGTGGGGGGGGAAATGGTCCAATGGAAGAGACTCTGCTTTGCACACAGAAGATCCCAGGTTCAGTCCTTGGCATTTTCTGACCTTGGAGGACTATTGCCAGCCAGAGTAGATAATACCTACTTTGATAGACCAGTAGTCTCATTCAGTATATGCCAGTTTCATGTGTTCACTATTTTTGCTTGAATGCATAGAGAAATGGTTCTACATCACATCTGGGAAAAACCCTGAAGTGACACCAGTCCTCTCTAGGACTCACTGAAACCATTGTGGCTTTACCATGGAGTTGCCAGTGATTCCTTGAGAGGCTTCCCCAGAAATGCTTAAAAATAATTCTTTCTGCCACTGTATTGCCAATAGGCACATGTTAACCCTATCACAACCCCAGTATAGTTGAGGTGAAATATTAGGCCAGGACCCAAAGGACTGCATGTGGCATTGGGCCCACAGAGGATTTTCGGGACCCCTGGTTTCCACTGCCCTCCAGATGAGCATTTTTTTGAAATTCAAAGGGGCTGCAAATGGAGGAAAGAAATCAGTCTTCACATACAGAGGCATCTTAACTGAGCATATGGCAGGCTTATGCTCTCCTGGCCTAATGTATTTACTGATGAATGTTTCCTCTGAAGAAGTACACTCTGCCACTAGCATCTGCTAAAAATAGCCATTACTCTCCTACAGGGAAGTGCTTAGTAATTCTATTTACTCTGAAGAATGCTCATTATTAAAATATTTACAGACTCCCTTTCCCTGCATGGGAGCTTCAAGGTGGTTCCTAACCCGAAGGAGATTCACACATTTAGAAGCCAGAGCGCCAAAATGGATTGGCACGTCCAGATCTTAAGAACATAAGAAACGCCCAGCTGGATCAGACCAGTGGTCCATCTAGTCCAGCATCCTGTCTCCCACAGTGGCCGACCAGTTTCTCTGGAAGTCCCAACAACAGGCATGGAGGCTGAGACCTTCCCCTGATGTTGCCTCCTGGCTCTGGGATTCAGAGGTTTAGTGCCTCTGAACATGGTGCTTCCCTTTAGTCACCATGGGTAGTAGCCACTGGTAGACGTATCCTCCCTGAACCTGTCAATCCCCTTTTAAAGCTGTCTATGCCTGTGGCCATCCCCTGGCAGTGAATTCCACATTGTAATCACTCACTGTGTAAAGAAGTATTGCCTTTTGTTGTATGTGAGCAGGCTGTGGAAGCCAGCCTTCTGGAAGCTTCAGTTGTCATTCTGGGCATGACTGGGGGGATGCGCTGGAGTCAGAAAAGGAGAAGCAGCGTTGGGTTGGTGGTGTCATTCCAGCGACACAGCCAAGAGAGCTGAAAGCTCCAGAAGTGGGGAGGAAGCTGGCCGTGGCCAGGTGATCCCAGCCTCCTAACCAAGCACCAGCTTTTCCAGCAAGTTTATTTATTTATTTATTTATTTATTTATTTATTTATTAATTATGGGATTTATGCCCCGCCCTCCCCGCAAAGCAGGCTCAGGGCGGCTCACAATTCATGTAGATATCTACATAAAACATATTTAAAGTACACCAGTTAAAACCTATTATAATACAAATCTAAAACCATTACTGTACAATAAAATGCAAGATGCAAGCGGATTGTTAACTAATGGCCAATGTTTCACCATAGCTAGAGAGCTAGTGTTCCCCCCTTGCCCACTCCAATGGCCCCAGCCTGGTAGTAGATACTAGCTGTTCCTGCTCAGGCAGCTGCTCTGTTGTAGCGTTACGGGCTGGGCACTCCAACGGCGGCGGCCCCTAATTGAATGCCTGGCGGAAGAGCTCCGTCTTACAGGCCCTGCGGAACTGTGAAAGGTCCCGCAGGGCCCTGATCTCCTCCGGGAGCTCGTTCCACCAGGTAGGGGCCGCCACCGAGAATGCCCCAGCTCTAGTGGCAGCTAGCCTGGCCTCCCGTGGGCCAGGGAGGGTCAGACGATTTTGCGACCCCGACCGTAGTGCTCTCTGGGGACTGTACGGGGAGAGGCGGTCCCGTAGATATGTTGGACCCCGGCCATATAGGGCTTTAAAGGTGAGAACCAGCACTTTGAAGCGGACTCGGTATGCTATTGGCAGCCAATGCAGAGACCTTAGCACAGGCCGGATGTGCTCCCTTCTGGGGAGGCCCAGCAACAGCCTGGCCGTGGCATTCTGCACCAGCTGCAGCTTCCGGATCCGCAACAGAGGCAGCCCCATGTAGAGAGCGTTACAGTAGTCTAGTCTCGAGGTGACCATTGCATGGATCACTGTAGCCAGGTCAGCCCGGTCGAGGAAGGGGACCAACTGCCTAATCAGCCTGAGATGATAGAAGGCCGACAAGTTGTAGGCACAGGATCTGATGGGAGCAGCATTTCGGCAGTGCTGCGTTGCTTTCCAACATGCCGGGTCCATCTCTCAAAGAGGCAATCACGCTCCCTTTTATTTCCCCCAAGTTACACTAAAGAATTCATCATAGGAAGGGAAGTTGCCAAAATGCGGGGTCCCCACCCCCCTTTCTTAATCATTCTGTATGCTGGTTAAATGAGAGCTTTAAAATAGGAAGATTTTTGGATCATCTCGGCCAGAAAAGAAAGAGAGAGGCAAGCTCAATCAAAACCGTTTAGCTCGGTTGAAATGAAATGAATGGCACTGATTTCGGCATGACTGGCACTTGTCCAAAAAGACTAGCTGCGAAGTGTATGTCTGTTCTTCGTTTCTCATCTGTGTGACTTTTTTTCCCCCTTTAATACAAAAGCCAGCCTTTAATTTTGGATCCGAGTTGGAATTCATTCGACACGCTGTTGACTGAACGACTTAACAATCACAGTGCTTGTTAACATATAGGGAGCTGGTTAAACTCAGCTGGGCGCAAAACATTGTGCTAAAGAGCTAGGAAACAGATTTTAAAAAGAGGTTAAGTGTTTCCTTTTCATGTAGGATCGGGCCACACAGCTGCAGTCCCATGTTTGCCAGTGCACTCGTAGGGGGGCTGGCTTCTGAGAATAAATGCTGAGGATGACACTGGGTTAGATCCTAACCATCTTTTCTGCTGGTGCAAGAGAGGAGGGGCCCCTTTTGACACCCAAAAGGCAATTCTGGGGATCCCGGGACCCACTACAACAAAATGCCATGTGGGAATGGGTTGCGGTGAAGTGGGGGATTGGGCGAGATCACCATCATGCACACACCCCGCACTCCCAGTGGGAAAGCTGGTTGGATCCAACCCTAGGGTTGCCAAGGAATGTCCTGTGCTTTCAGTAGAGTTTAACTAGATGTTATAGACCAGGTGACCACCATGCCACGTAATGCTTCAGCTACCCATTTGTCGTGAAGTCACAGCCACCATATGAAGAAGAAGAGAAGAAGAGATTGGATTTATACCCCACCCTTCACTACCCAAAGGTGTCTCAGAGCGGCTTACAAACTCCCTTCCCTTCCCCTCCCCACAACAGACAGTCTGTGAGGTAGATGGGGCTGAGAGAGCTCTAACAGAAACTGCTCTTTTTCAAGAACAGCTCTTATCAGAACTATAGAGGTTAGAATTATTTCCATAAATGCCAGCATGCATAAGGCTGTATTCTTCTCATCCTGGCTCAAGCTGTGTATGTTAACCAAGACATCAAAATGGTGACGAGTCAGCTTCCTGGAGTTGGGCAAAGTGTGTGTGACTTTCAGATTATAATGTAGGTACAGCATAAACATAGAGACTATGAAAAAAACTGATTTGAGGAGAGATTTTATGAGGTCTCATCCTCCTAGACCAAGCTGTGGCTTCCTTGGGAATCGGTGTGGTGCAGTGGTTAGGATGTTAGGCAAGATTCTTGGAGGTCTGGATTTAAATCTTCATCAAACTTGCTTGGTAACCTTGGAGCAGTCATTTAGTCTGACCTACCTGACAGAGACGGGAGAACCACATATGCGGTCCTAAGCTACATACCACCAGGTGGTCCTGGTGATTTTCTGGAATTACAACTGACCTCCAGACTACAGGTGTCAAGAACCTTGGTTCATTCAAAATGGAAGTCTGTTTTTAAAAGCTGTTTTAGTCTGGATGCGGCCTGCGTTTGTTGAAATTCCTTGTCTTCTGTGTCGAGCTGGCAGAGGCAGCGTGGCCTCCCACCTGCAAAGTTAAAGATGTTCTTCTCCTGCTTTGGCTCTCCAATTAACATTCCATTCAATTAAGTCCCTGTGAGAGATGGGGGTGGAGTGAGCTGTAGATCACCCCACTGCCCTTCTGACGTTGGCAGAGAACCAATGAAGTCATCCTGTTACTGATTGGCCTGCCTGTAACTGTAGGATATTGCCTGAACCCTGATTGGTGTAAAGCAGCGATCTAGGATTCAAACAATAAATTATCTATCTGGAAGCCTTTTCAGGGGGCTTGATGGTGCCTGCATATTACGCTGACATGTTGGCACTGTTTTGCTTACTTTGGGACATCTTGAGACTCTGTTGCTGAAGCCAACCAGCCAGGCTTTTGGGACTCTGGAGAAGAGTTGCTTTGTACCCAGAACTTTGAATGGGTAACATCTTGTCTTTTGGAAACCAAGGTTCTAGACTGTTTAGCTAGTCTCTTAATTTCTAGGGGTTGTATTTGTTTTCCTTCCTCACAGTATTTTGAGTAATCTGTGCACCTTAATAACTTTTTGCACCTTAATAAAATTATATTTTAAATACCAAACTCTGGTTCTTTGTCTCTACAGCTGCAATAAGAAATCCTAGTACCTAAATTGGCAGTCCACTACCATTATAGTAATTTCGGTGGGTTTCCTACTGTGAGTCAGCCTTGCAGGGAGGACTCCCTGGGTATTCCTGGAAAGGTCAGGAATTTGTCCTTTGGCTCCTGACTGGAGGGACATAGAAGGACTGTTGGTAGCCTATCTATGTTGAAGGTGCACAGGTGTCCAACACCTTTTGTAATTTGCAGCTAGCCAACCTCTTGGCAAAAGGGTCTTTACCCGGGTCGGGCAGGGAAGACCTTTTTGACAACAGGGATCAGTTCCCCCAGAGAAGATGGTTGCTTTGGAGGTTGGACTCTATGGCATTATACCCCCCTTCCTTCCCCAAACACCACTTTCCACAGAATCCACTCCGAAATCTCCAGGAATTTCCCAACTCAGAACTGACAGCTCTAGCGACGTGGAGGACGTGCAGCTAAAAATGTCCTGCCTTGGAGACGTGCTGTGATCGAAACGTGGTCTAGAAATATAATAAATATCTACTAGATAAGACAGAGGAAATGGAATGCCAACCAATTTATGTTTTTCTGTAAGAGGCCAGTGCTTAGAGAATATCCCCACTATGTTTTATGCTTCCTATTATTTTTTGCTATGAGGAATTGCTTCTTGACATGATAGTCTATTATGGTTCGCAGGCTTTCAGATTATCTGCTGCTTGCATTTGCCGGTGGGGATGAATGTGTTACTCCAGAGGGTTGTGTTTGTTGCTGCGGCAGTTGAAAACATCAGGAGCAAATTTGGTACATGCCATTGTAACAGCTGATAGCAGCGATGTGAACATATAAAATCGTTTAGGTCTAGTTTACTCGTGTTGTGCCAAAGTTTATGCCTTTATTGACGGCATCTTTTTGTTTCTGCCCTCTAGCCCCAGTTTGTAGCTATGCATTTTTAATGACGTGTCGCTGAAACAAATGAATCGACTGAACTTTTTTAAAAAAGCGCTGACTGTAAATATTCTTTTTCCATCTAGAGCCACAAATGTTTGCACTTCCTCACAGAAAGCAGCAAGGTCATCGAAGGGACCAGTGGTGAAAAAGCAGTATGAAGCCGGATACCGCAAGATCCCGTCTGCTTTGAAGGACGCCTCTTGGAATGACTCCAGTAGGGCAGAAGAGGTGCTGATTCAGAGTTGTTATTGCAAAAAACCTGCCAGATCAGAAAGGAACTCTGGAACGCATATGGATGAAGCGGACCCATGCCACTCCGCATATCAGGGTGCTTCTGCTGAGGCCATGTTTCTCGACTTCGCATCTGTTCGAATTATGAAAGAGGATTCCGACGAGGACAGTGCCAGCGACCTTTCGGACTCGGAGAGAATTCCCATTCCTCCTTCCCCTTGCACGCCGCCGGAGCTCAACCTCCGGGCCGAGGAAATTGACCCCCTTTGTTTCGAACACCTCACTGACGCCAAGTGCAAGCAGTCTGATTACTGCTACCCCGACTTCCTCCCGCCCCCGTTCAACACCTGGGACTTGAAAGGGCTGGCGGCCTTTGTGAACACCGAGTGCAAGTCAGAAGTGCGGCCCCAGCCGACGGGGAGTCTCGAGAAGTACATCGATCGGCTTCTGGAGCTGGAATGGCTGCAGATGCAAACGATACAAGCTGAAAAAAGGAAGGCAGCCAAGGCCCGGCCTCAGACTGCGCCCGGCGCCCTTCGGACCTTAAAAAGCCCCGGGAAGAGTAAATCATCGCACGCTCTCTTGCCAAACAAAACTCTGACTGTGCCTGAAAGCTTCTCGAGGCTCCCGAGCTACCAGACCAGTCACAGAAGAGATTTGCACAGCGAAGGAGCCGGCCAGGTGGCTTCATGTCAAGGGCATTCGAGAGCAGCCTGTGGTCCCTCGGCCCATCAAAGACAGTCCTCTGAGGGGAAAAGCGGTGAGGCGAAAAAGCGGCCTGGCACCAAAGTGCAGCTTTGCAATAAGCCTCCCTCAGAGGGCAGCTCGATGATCCAGGGAGCTGGGAACATTAGGCCCCCCAAACAGTCCTCCTCACTCCACGGTTCAGCGGTCCCCCTCAAGGGCCTACTGGCCTACACGTGCCCACATCCCAAGAAGAACGGAAACACCAACAGTTATGTCCCTTCCAAAAAAGTTCAGGCAGAGAAGAAGCTAAAGGCCAATGGCGTGAAGCCAATGCCGTGTAAATTTAAATAATACCGGGGTCGGTCTTGTGCTGTGTTGCAGTGGGGCTTGGAAACCCTTTTTGTGGGGGCCAAAAGCTGGAACGGTGGTTCGTAAGGTGTGAGGTAGGCCATCGTAGGGAGATGTATACTCCTGGTTGTCCTTCCCATCGTGTGTTGTGATTGGGCCGCTGACCCTTACACGGTGTTCTGTGATTGGGCCCTTTTAATCCTTTCCAGTCAGTGCCACTGATTCACCCCTTTCCATTCAGTGCAACTGAGAAATCTAACTGTGTCATCCGAAGTGGAGTTTCTCCCTTCTAAGGCAGTTGCCTGCAATGGATTTAGAAGGGTGTTACACTGCTTATGATAGCACTACAAGTGATTCATAGCTTTCTCTGGTTTTTACTGTAGGGGCTTCCTGACTTTCCTGGTTCCTCTCCGTAGGCATGTTAAAATACACTCAGAACCCACACCATACGGTCCTGTTCCTTTTTAATTTAAATGCCCGACCTTCTGATGAATAGTTAGGCCATGGCCTCTTTTTGGATTTCTTTCTGAGTTCTCATGACCAACTTCTTAGAGGGAAATATCTCCGCGAACCGAGAAATCATTATAAATCATCCATGGTTCTTTGTAAATGCATTCTTTTTTCATCTTTTTTAATTTTAATTTTTATTCTTTTTTCATATGGCCAGATTGAGACTGAAAAGCACTCATTAAGTTTCTGTAGATATCCTTTCTCATAGCTGCACCTCAGTTCCAGCATATATGAGTGCATTTGAAAGGCCTCGCTCACTCCTGTCAATCTGGGGGATGGTATGTTTCTGGGTCCAGTGATGGTGCAAATTTGTTCTCTGTTACACTCCTGCCAACCTAGCAGTTCGAAAGCAAGAAACTGCAAGTAGATAAATAGGTACCACTTCGGTGGGAAGGTAACAGCGTTCCGTGCACCTTGGTGTTTAGTCATGCCGGCCACATGACCATGGAAATGTCTTCAGACAGCGCTGGCTCTTCGGCTTTGAAACGGAGATGAGCACCGCAACCCTAGGTCGGATTCGACTGGCTTTCGAGCAAGGGAACCTTTACCTTACACTTGGAAAATTCTGATAGTTGTGTTTAAAAAAACAACAACAACGAGATGCCCTAAATGAGAACCCTTGGTTTTGGAGACCGGAACTTAAGGAGAGCAGGGATGGAATCCCGCTGGTTTGGTAGGCACAATAGCTTTGTTACAAGTTGTAGGGAATGGTGGGTCCTTTGGAGACTCATCTTGCACTCCACCATTTTATTTGTTTAGATTCCTGTCTGAGGCGGATCACAACCAGTTCATTAAAATGCATCCACCATCCACACAGTTCTCACCCAAGCTTCAAACTGTCATGGTGCGTCTCTATTGAAACCTAATCATCGGGAGGGATGATGCTAGGGTTGCCAGCTCCAGACTAGAAAATATCTGGAGATTTTGAGGTTGGAGCCTGAGGAGGGCAGGGTTTGGGGAAGGGAGGGAGCTTCAATGGGTATAATTCCATAGAGTCCACTTTCCAAGGCAGACATTTTCTTCGGGGGAACTGCTTTCTGTAGTCTGTAGATCAGTCGTAATCCCAGGAGATCTCCACCTACCACCTGGAGGTTGGCAACCCTAGATGGTGGACAGGTGTATGGTCAGTGAAGGCGACGGGAAAGTACAGAAAGAACTAGGAGAGAAGCAACAGGATGCGTGGGGTGGGGGGAAATCTAAGCAACATTAAAGAAGGCAAGCTGTGATCCGGAGGAGTTATTCATAAGCAGTTTATGCTGATAATAGTTTGCAAGTGGAGGATGGGTCATAAACCAGATACTGCATCTGGAGCATACTTGAGAATCCAAGTGCCGTAAAGATTTGGGGGTAAACTATCTAAGGTTTAGGGAGACAGCCAAGGGACATTCTCATCTCATGTCCAAAGCACAGGGGGACATAGGTCCTTTAGACCAATGCTCCTAGTTTGGTGTAGTGGTTAAGTGCGCAGACTCTTATCTGGGAGAACCGGGTTTGATTCCCCACTCCTCCACTTGCACCTGCTGATGTGACCTTGGGTCAGTCACAAGCTCTGGCACAGCTGTTCTCTCAAGGACAGTTTCTGTCAGAAGTTCTCTCAGCCCCACCTACCTCACAGGGTGTCTGTTGTGGGGAGGGGAAGGGAAAGGAGTTTGTAAGCCGCTCTGAGACGCCTTTGGGCAGTGAAGGGCGGGGTATAAATCCAAACTCCTCTTCTTCTTCTTCTCTAAGCTGTGGAGTCTTGTGAGCAAAAATTCCACTTTGTGAGCAACTGGCATTAAAGTTGTGAGCGAGCAATTTGGCTACTGCATGAATTAGTTTGTTCTGGAGCCATCCTTCCTGAGCTAAGACCAAAACATGTGAGTCGGAGGCTAAAAACTGTGAGCTATCTCACACTAACTCAGCTGAGAGGGAACACTGCTTTAGACTTAACCGTGACTTACTTTTTGTCACACGGAGGAAGCCAGTCTTCCCAGACAGAAGAGCCCGCTCCAGGATTGCTGATGTCACATGCCCCTGGAGCTGTGATCAGTATTCCCTCTAAGCTGAGTTAGTGTGAGCTAGCTCACAGTATTTTAGCCTCTGGCTCACACATTTTTGTCTTCACTCACGAAGGATGGCTCCAGAGCAAACTAATTTATACCATAGCCGAATAGTTTGTTCACAACTTTAATGCCAGTAGCTCACGGAGTTGAATTTTTGCTCATAAGACTCCACAGCTTAGAGGGAGCATTGGCCGTGATTGAACATGGTTCTTTTTTATTTGTGGGGGGAGGGGATTTTATACCAGCAGAAACTATTTTCTCTGTAACAAAGAGTCTTCCATTGGCCTTCAGCAAAGGGTTATCTGTTTTTCTAACAGAACAGGAAGTTTTAAGCAAATACACTTTCCTCATTTGAGTTGACTCTGAAGAGTGGACTGCTGGAATACAGAAATAAGCATGATTTGATCGAATCTTTTTTTGCCTGTTTTAACAGCTCCTTTAGAGCTCCTGCCGTGTTTTGGTGGCAACTTATTTTCTTTGTGAAGTCCTAGTAGGCTGAAAAGCTTTATCTATGCAAAATCAAGCGCCTTCACTTTTCTTTATGCTCATGGGGGCAGGGGTTGAACATAGAAAATGTGGATTCTCAAGGAGGTTCTGGATTATCCGTTCTGTGCAGAAATAGTAGGTGTAAACCTGGAAGTGAAATTTAACTCTTGGGTGATTTCCCACTAAAGCTGCCTCGAGTTGCGCTGCCGTTTGCCCCGAGACTATTAGTCAATTTCACACTCGAAGCCACGGGGCTGCATTTGACCCGCGGCTTCGCTCGATTTCCCACGCAGTTTCGTAATCCTGTTTTTTGAGGATTACGAAACTGCGGGGAATCGGGCGAAGCCGCGGGTCAAAATGCAGCCCCGTGGCTTCGGGTGTGAAATTGACTAATAGTCTCGGGGCAAACGGCGGCGCAACCCCGAGGCAGCTTTAGTGGGAAATCACCCTTGCTGTTTTTGCACAGTGATTCAACCAGAGACAGGAGCCCAAATAGCCCAGCCGACCCTGAGTGAGTCGGAGCTTGGAAGCTAAGCTGGGTTGACCATGGTTGGTCCTTGAATGGGAGACCATGGTTGGTCCTTGAGTGGGAGACCATGGTTGGTCCTTGAATGGGAGACCATGGTTGGTCCTTGAATGGGAGACCATGGTGGGTCCTTGAGTGGGAGACCATGGTGGGTCCTTGAGTGGGAGACCATGGTTGGTCCTTGAATGGGAGACCGCCAAGGAAAACCGCAACAGCAAACTGCCTCTGTGTGTCTGGAATGCCCCATGGGTGTAGTTGCTATGAACCATTTGTGACTCAGCAGCACATTCTTCTGAGCCAGGGTTGGCAGATGCGATTGGCTTGCAGGTGTCCAAGATGCCAACAACTTAGTCACAGTCCAGTTTCTGGAAAAAACCCTTGTTATCTAGAAGCACCATGAGAAGAACTTCTTGGTCACACAGCAGTGATTGTTGGAGATGCCAATGGGCCTATATTTGTTTGTTTCCTGGAGAATGTGTGGTCAGGTCCACAGGGCTGCACGTGATATTGTCATCAAGCACACCCCTGCTGCTGAAAAAGGCAGCCGTGTGTCCAGTGTCCCTTTCCTTAGAAAGTAGAACTTACCATATTTTAACATCACAGCATTCTACATTTCCCCACTTCCTTATTGGCTGAAAGTTAGATGAGAATATTGCGTACAGGAAGTTGTGGCATCAAGAAATGGAGGGGAGGAAAGACTAGACATGTTTTTTGTGTGTGTGTGGCAGCAGGGTGTAGGTCACAATGCATAGTTTGGCACCCAGGTTGTTAATTCATTCCTTTGTTTGTATTTCTAGTCTATCCTGTGTTCCGTCGACATTATTTTTTTTAGAAAAAATGGCTTAAAACAAACACATTAAAGCAGTAATACCTAACTCAGTAGTTGCTTTAGAATAGCAGGCTGAATCTGAAAGTCTGCAGTGCTCGGGTGAAAGGGGATTCCAAAGCTGGGAGGACACCCTGTAAATCCAGTCCCCAGCTGTGCTTATTCAGAATGCTGGGTGGTTTGCATTCTGGTGAGTTGTTGTGCGTAGACCCTGATACAACTCTCCAGTCTTCAAGATCTACTGCAGTTGCTTCAGTGGAGCAGATTTACAGGGGCACCATTTTGTGCGTACAGAATGCAGCTGTCCCTGGAGTGAATGGGAAGTCCTCTGTCAACAGGAACAAGGTGTATTATACGTCAAGCACAGTGGTACTCAGGGCTGGGATTATAGCTGGAGGGATGTACGTAGAGGCTGTTTTTTGCTAATCTCTTCCACATAAATCAGTAGAACGTATGGTGCTTATTAGGGATTGCTCAAGTGGTTAAGACGCTGAACTGCAGACTGGAAGGTTGGTAGTTCAGCAGTTCGAGACCCGAGTGCTGCATGATGGAGCGAGCTCCCGTCTCTGGTCCCAGCTCCTGCCAACTTAGCCGTTAGAAAGCAAGAAATTGCAAGTAGATAAATAGGTACCGCTTCGGTGGGAAGGTAACAGTGTTCCGTGCCTCGACGTCTAGTCATGCTGTCCACATGCCCATGGAAATGTCTTTGGACATTGTAGGCTCTTTGGCTTGGAAATGGAAATGAGCACCGCATCCCTAGAGTTGAATTCGACTGGCTTTCGAGCAAGGGAAACCTTTACCTTTACATTAAACTCCTTTTAGCTCAGTATGGAAACTGATTGGGTTTGGGTGTTTCTTTTTTGGTATTTGTGTGTGTGTGTACGTGTGCACCTGGAAGTCATGGTGACCTCTGGTGACCGACCCTTGCTTGTTCCTGGAGGATATTCAGAGAGGTGGCTGAATAAAGCCTGGCCCTGCCTCCCAGCTGCTGGTATTCCAAGGAGGTCTCCCATCCAAATACTTGCCAGAGTCAACGCTGCTTAGCTTCCGAGATTGTCTGGGCTATCCAGGTGTGGGCCCTGATTGATATTTTTAAAGGTTTTTTCTGACAGCTCTCAGGGTGGAGATGAAGGAGCTCACCTTTTCTCCAGGAGAACATAAGAAGAGCCCTGCTGGATCAGGCCAGTGGTCCATCTAGCCCAGCATCCTGTCTCACACAGTGGCCAACCAGCTGCCTTGGAGGGTCAGCAAACAGGGCATAGAGGCTGAGGCCTTCCTCCGATGTTGCTTCCTACCACTGGTATTCAGAGGCTTGCTTCCTTAACTACCCATGGCTAGTAGCCATTGACAGATGCCAGTGAATCTGCCTAACCCTCTTTGAAAGCCCTCTATGCTACTCTGTACATTTCTGGTCATTGCGTTTCAAAAAGGACATCACAGAACTGGAAAAAGTACAGAGGAGGGCAAACAAGATGATTAGGGAGCTGGAACATCTTCCCTATGAGGAAAGGCTGAAGCGTCTGGGGCCTTCCAGTTTGGAAAGGAGATGACTAAGGGAGCACATGATAGAAGTTTATAAAATTGTGCATGGGGTGGAGAGAGTCGACAAAGAGAACTTATTCTCCCTCTCCCAAAACACTACAGCTCAAGGGCAACCAATGAAGCCGATGGTCAGTTGATTCAGGACAGATAAAAGGAAATACTTCTTTCTAACAGTGGGTACTAGCCAAGGGAACTGCCACATTCAGAGGCAGTCAACCTCTGAATCCCGGTGCTAGGAGGAGGGCTCTTTTTGTAGCAGGAACTCTTTTGCATATTAGGCCACACACCCCTAATGTAGCCAATCCTCCCAAGAGCTTACAGTAGCCCCTGTAAGAAGAGCTCTGTAAGCTCTTGGAGGATTGGCTACATTGGGGTGTGTCGCCTAATATGCAAAGGAGTTCCTGCTACAAAAAGAGCCCTGGCTAGGAGGCAACGTCAAGGGAAGGCCTCGGCCTCTATTCCCAGTTGTCCCTCCAGAGGAACTGCCTGGCCACTGTGTGAGACAGGATGCTGGACTAGATGGACCACTGGTCTGATCCAGCAGGGCTCTTACGTGGCTATCAGGATGTCCACTTTCAGTAAAAGAGCTTCTAGCACCGGCAGCAACTTTTCTTCTATTGGTTTCAACTGCCTCTCAACATTTCATTTCTATTTTGTCCAAAACCTCCCTGAAGGATGATTTTTAAAACTCCAGGGAACTGTACAGTCCCTAAACTCTTGGTTGATACGGAAGCTCCCGAGCCTTGGGAATGAGCACTGGGAAAGACCCTCTCTCTAAATAAGTTACATTCTGCACAGAGTTGTTCCCAGGGTCCAGCAGCATTTCTGGCCTGGGCCTTATTGGCTAGTAGCTCAGGGACTGCTCAGTTCTCTGGTACCTTAACAAAAATCGCTTTTTGGGAGCTTTGCCTGTCCGAGCTGCAGTCAGGATCCGGGCATTGGACAAAACAGAGCAGAAGTGGGGAGAACCACAACCAATTTTCATGCGATTCGCTTTGTTGTTGGATAAAACATTCTTCCTCATTGGATGTGTTTCTCGACATGGGCTCACGAGACACCCTGAACTGGTGTGGGCAACAGTTCACGAAAGCTCATGACTTACACATTAAGGGGCCACAAAATTCCACTGGAGGGGGGAGACCTCTTTTGTAATCATCTTTGTTATGTGCTGGCCAGATATTCCAAAGCAGAATAATTCACCTGAACACACAAATGACGCTTCCTTATACTGAATCAGCCCATCAGGTTCAGTACTGTCTACTCAGATTGGCAGCAGCCCTCGAGGGTCTCAGGTGATGGTTTTCCCCATCACCCACTGCCTGATGGTTTTAACTGGAGGTGCCAGGGATTGAACCAGGGACCTTTGCATATCGAGCAGAGGCTGTTCTAGTGAGCCATGGCCCCCTCCCCTAATTCCAGTCTTCAGTGACATTATGATGTTCATATGACTCTTCAGTTTCCAGCAACAGCCGCTCCAATGGAAAGTGATCCAGTTTCCCCCTGTACATACTGAAATCAACATTTTATTGGTTGACATTGTGCTCTCTGACCGTGCAGTCCTAAGAATCATTTTCCTGGGAGTAAGACCCACTGAGTAAACCTGAGTGGGAATCTGAGTAGGCCTTCTTAGGATTGCTCTATAAATTGCTGAATTACTCCCTCATCTCTCTCCGTTGCCTGACCAAAATCCCCTACAAATCTGAAAGCATGGGATTTGACCTGCATTAAATTGTTCATAAAAGTGGTAACAAAACATGCTGTTTTGTTGTACCTCCATTGTAAGAAGTCACATACTCAGGAATGGCTGGACATCATTTTTGTCTGTTTGTTTAAATGTGATGGGGTTGATTCCAGGTCCACCTCTAGGCTTAAAAGAAGATTCTCATATTTAAGACGTATCACTGTTTTCGGTGTTTCAAAAAGTCCCTCTGTGTTGCAGTGAATATCAGAATTTGCTGTATGTTTAAGCATGCCTGTGTCAGAGTCAATGAAATTTCAGGTTGCTCCGTTCCGAAATCAAATAAACTTAACTTTGTGCAGGGGGCTGAACCTTTATTTTTTTATGTCGTCTTTCATCTTTGCAAACTTTCCGCTTTTCTCTCCACGCCTGCAAGAAACGAAATCTAATACTTATGTAACTATGTAATTGTATTCGTGATGGGAAAAGTCAACGGCAGCAGGAAAAGAGGAAGACCCGGCACGAGATGGCTGGACTCCGTCAAGGGAGGACATTTATCCATAAGTCAGAAGCAATGTTCCCTCTAAGCGGTGGAGTCTTGTGAGCAAAAAAATCTACTCTGTGAGCTACTGGCATTAAAGTTGTGAGTGAGTGATTTGGTTTGTGCATCAATTAGAAGAAGAAGAAGAGGAGATTGGATTTATACCCCGCCCTTCACTACCCAAAGGTGTCTCAGAGCGGCTTACAAACTCCGTTCCCTTCCCCTCCCCGCAACAGACACCCTGTGAGGTAGGTGGGGCTGAGAGAGCTCTTGACAGAAACTGCTCTTTTTCAAGAACAGCTCTTATCAGAACTACGGCTTGCCCAAGGTCATCCAGCAGCTGCAAGTGGAGGAGCAGGGAATCAAACCCGGTTCTCCCAGATTAGAGTCCGCATATTTAACCACTACACCAAAGTGGTGTAGTTTGCTCTGGAGACATCCTTCCTGAGCGAAGACAAAAATGTGTGAGCTGGAGGCTAAAGAACTGAGCTAGCTCACACTAACTCAGCTTAGAGGGAACACTGGGACTTGACGGCACTTAACACACACAATTTTATATGGTATTTTTTTAAAAAAAATTGTTCAAAGCATTTCAGATACCTCAGGAATCTGTACAACAAGCCCTGTAAGGTAATACACTTTCTATATTACATATAAAGGGCTTAGACTGAGAGTGTGGTTTGCCTTGGAGCACTGCACCTACTTGACAACTGAAGTGAGCCTGAATTTTGTTGTTTGCAATATCGATCTGTTATTGCTCCTCTCAGACATCTCTAAAGGGATTTCGCAGCTGGTGTGACATTAGATTCCAAGAGGTGATATAATTTTGAAAACTGTATTAGTCCTGCCTTTCTTCAGCTTGCCTTCTCTCTCTACAACAACCCTGTGAGGCTGAGAGAATGACTGATGTGACCTTGGGCCAGTCACAGTTCTCTCTGAGCTCTCTCAGCCCCACCTACCTCACAGGGTGTCTGTTGTGGGGAGAGGGAGGGAAAGGAGATCGTAAGCTGCTCTGTGACTCTGAGTGAAGGGTGGGGTAACTTCAGGTACTGAAAACAGAGAAAATGCCACTATATTTGGTTGAGAGGTGTTGACAGCTGTGTTAATCTGTAACAGCCAAAACAAATGGCGTTGTTAAGTGCCATCCTAAGCAGAGTGACACCCTCCTGAGTCTATCAAAGTCAGTGGGCACAGAAGGCTGTAGCTGCTTGGGATACAGCCCCATAGCTAGGGATTTTTTTTGGGGGGGGCACCAGGTAATTAAATCAGCCCGCCCCCCAGCAAAGGCAGCCCTTCCCTTTGGAGCCCCCCTCCCTCCCTGAGGAGCGCTAGTGCCCCTTCTCGCATCGCCACACCAGGGGCAGCCTGACCTCCACCCTCGGTTCCCTCCCGGGTGTGCCTGGCCAGGGGCAGATGAGGCGCCCGCTTGCCTCCTTGCCTGTCTGGGCTTACCTGCTGCTGGTGGGACGGGTGGCAAGTATCTCTCAGCCCAGGCTCACCACCTCTGCTGTTTCTTGTGCTGCTGCTGCTGCTTGTGTTGCTCTCATCCTCCCCACTGACAGGCCCGACAGGCAATGGGGGGGGGAGCCAAGGCTCAGGGAGGGAGGCCCATAAAAACCACTAGGGGGCTGGGCCCCATGGTAGCTACAGGGCTGTTGGGATGGCCTAGTAAATGTTCATTTCTGCATACCAGTGCTAGGAGGCAACATTGGAAAAGTCTTGGCCTCTGTATCAGAATTTGTTGGCCCTGCAGGGCTAGCCGCTATGTAAAATGTGGTGCTGGCTAGATTTCTGTTATCTCCCCACGCACATTTGGTGCTGTGTTCCCTCCCACCAAGCCCACTGGCTATTATTTCCACAGTTTAATGATTCATTGAGTAAAGAAGTAAAATGGGGTGCTGGCAAGATGGACCACTGGTCTGGTCCAGCAGGAGTACAAACAACAGGGCTTGGGAAGAGGAAGTTAACCAGTGAATCAAATCAGAGAGAGGCATGCTTGAGTAGCTAGAACCCAACCCAGACCAGTATGCTACAGCCTGCCAGTGAACTTTAAAGGACAGGCCCTGTCTAGGATTGATATGATTCTGGATGCTGTTTGCGGCTCACATCGTGTGCACGGCTGCCACCCACTGGAAAGACTGGAAAGTGTTGCACCAAACTTCAGGCGAATGAGCAAACATCTGGGAAGCCACTGCTTGCAAAAGAATCCTGGGCTGAACACCGGCCAAAGGCTAGCTAGTAGTTCCAACCCGCTCTGAAGCTTGACGTCTCTCATGGAGATAGAGGCAAGGAAAATCAGGGAATATGGCAGGGAGCACGAATCTGAGTGTGGCACAAATTGCAAAGGGGCAGCCGTGTTAGCCTGCTGTAGCAAAAACAAGCAAAAATCCAGTAGCCCCTTAAAGGCTAATTAGCAACTAACAAATTGCACGCCGCCTCTCCTTCTAAGCTGCTCCCTACTGTTTGCTTGAGACCCCCTCCAAAAGTTGCATCCCTTGCCTTTTGTTCAGTTGGGGTTGACTGTTGTTGTCTCAGATGTAAAGAGGGCTTCCTTGTACCTCGCAATAATTTTCTCACCCCTGCCTGACCAGACGCACATGGGAAAGTGGACTTAGGGTTGACAAGAGCTTGGAGAGAAAAGTATCTATAGCCCTTCATGGGTGTTCTTTACCAGGTGACGTTACTCACCTCCATATATCAAACAAACAAACACTGTGATAAAAATTTAATAAGTCTTATGAACATCAAATTATATTACTTTTACAATATTACTATGGAAATTCTAACATTCTCAAGGAAAAGTCCATCAATGAGCACCTGGTTATAAACTCATTTCACCAATCTTCCTCAGGAGTAATCCGATTATACTGAAAGGTGTCAGCCTCTTGAGACAGCTTAACTTCTTTTTTTACTTCAAATTTTTACAGCTTAACTTTTTTACTTTCTTCAAATTATCTGCTGGTTCCATTTTCAAATCATTACAGCTTAACTTCTTTTTTCCTTTCTTCAAATTACCTTCTAGTTCCATTTCAAGTGTTTGAATTAGGAACAAGCCACTTAATTTATTTCTGGTAATAGCAGATATTGAAGCTCAGAAAAAATAGATACCGCAGGTTAGGAAAGGCACAAATAGGTATAGAAAAAAGCCTGCATGGTTAACAAATAAAGGAATGGAAGCTGTAAAAGGTAAGAAGGATTCCTTTAAGCGGTGGAAAGCTAGTCTCAGTGAGGTTGATAAAAGGGAACACAGACTATGGCAAATAAAATGCAAGTCTGTGATCAGGCAAGCAAAAAGAGAATATGAGGAGCATATCACAAAAAACATAAAGGCCAACAATAAAACTTTCTTCAAATACATTAGAAGTAGGAAGCCAGCCAGGGAGGCAGTGGGGCCCTTGGATGACCAAGGGGTAAAAGGAGTAGTGAAGGATGATAGGGAAATGGCTGAGAAGCTGAATGCATTTTTTGCCTCTGTCTTCACTGTGGAAGAGAAGAAGTGCTTGCCCACTCCAGAAGCACCGATTTCGGGAGGGGTTTTGAAAGACCTGAATCAGATTGTGGTGACGAGAGGAAGTCCTCCGACTGATGGACAAGTTAAAAACTAATAAATCACCAGGCCCAGATGGCATTCATTCGAGAGTTCTGAAAGAACTCAAATGTGAACTTGTGGATCTCCTGACAAAAATATGTAATCTTTCATTAAAATCTGCCTCCATGCCTGAGGACTGGAAGGTAGCTAATGTCACTCCCATCTTTAAAAAGGGCTCCAGGGGAGATCCAGGAAATTACAGGCCAGTCAGTCTGACATCAATACCAGGTAAGTTGGTGGAAACTGTTATTAAGGAAAGAATTAGTAGGCACATTGATGAACAAAAACTATCGAGGCAGACTCAGCATGGGTTCTGTAAGGGAAGATCTTGTCTCACTAACCTGTTAGTGTTTTTTGAGGGCGTGAACAAACATGTGGACAAGGAGGACCCAATAGATATTATTTACCTTGACTTCCAGAAAGCTTTTGATACAGTTCCTCATCAAAGGCTCCTAAGTAAGCTCAATAGTCATGGGATAAAAGGACAAGTCCTCTTGTGGATCAAAAACTGGCTTATAAATAGGAAACAGAGAGTGAGTATAAATGGGAAACTTTCTCAGTGGAGGGTGGTAAGCAGTGGGGTACCACAGGGATCAGTACTGCGGTCCGATGCTTTTTAACCTGTTTATTAACTGATTTGGAATTGGGAGTAAGCATTGAAGTGGCTAAATTTGCAGATGACACAAAGTTGTTCAGGGTGATGAAAACCAGGGAGGATTGTGAGGCACTCCAAAGGGATCTGTCGAGGATGGGTGAGTGGGCATCAACATGGCAAATGGGGTTCAATGTGGCCAAGTGCAAAGTGATGCACATTGGAGCCAAAAATCCTAAATATAAATACACGTTGATGGGATCTGAACTGGCAGAGATGGACCAAGAGAGAGATCTTGGAGTCGTAGTAGATAACTCAATGAAAATGTCTAGACAGTGTGTAACTGCAATAAAGAAGGCCAACACTATGCTGGGGATTATTAGGAAGGGAATTGAAAACAAATCAGCCAGTATCATCATACCCCTGTATAAATCATTGGTGCGACCTCATTTGAACTACTGTGTACAGTTCTGGTCGCCACATCTCAAAAAGGATATTATAGCATTGGAAAAAGTGCAGAGAAGGGCAACTAGAATGATGAAAGGGTTGGAACACCTTCCCTATGAAGAAAGGTTAAAATGCTTGGGGCTCTTTAGCTTGGAGAAACGACGGCTGAGGGGTGACATGATCAAAATTTATAAGATTATGAATGGGATTGAGCAGGTTGAGAAAGAAGTCCTTTTCTCCCTTTCTCACAATACAAGAACTCGTGGGCACTCCATGAAATTGCTGAGCAGTCGGGTTAGAACAGATAAAAGGAAATACTTCTTCATCCAAAGAGTGACTAACATGGAATTCACTGCCACAGGAGGTGGTGGCAGCTACAAGCATGGACAGTTTCAAGAGGGAATTAGATAAAACTATGGAGCAGAAGTCCATCAGTGGATATTAGCCACAAGGTATAGATGGGAACTCTCAGTCTGGGGCAGGTGATGCACTCTATTCTTGGGGCTGGAGGGGGCAGCAGTGGGAGGGCTTCTAGTGTCCTGGCCTCACTGCTGGACTTCCTGATGGCACCTGGTATATTTTGGCCGCTGTGTGACAGAGTGTTGGACTAGATGGGCCATTGGCCTGATTCAACATTGGTTTCTCTTATGTTCTTATGTTCAATCAGTCCTCTTTTCTATCCGGCTAGAAGCCTTTTTTTAAATTGGCTGGCAATTGCTCTCTGTCACAGGTTTGATGTTCATAAGATTTAGTTGCTGTAGATTTTCCGGGTTGGAAAATCTACCTGGAAAATCTACAGAAACTAATGTTCTCTGGCTGTGAAAGACTTCGATTTCATAAGATTTATTAAATGTCATTGTCATTTTTTCATCACAGTGTTTGTTTGATATATTTCCTTGTAACTGTAATCCCTTTTTTGGTTTACTCAGTTACTCACCTCCATGCCATGGAAAGCCTCCTCTGCACATTCCCACCCATTAAGCCTCCGTTAAAGGGCGGGGCGGTTTCCTCCCAGTTTGTTGGCAACCCTAGCCAGTAACCAAAGGATGAGGTGGACTGATAAAATCTTTTTTTAACAACTCTGTAAGAATGATGTTTATTAAAAGTAACATAAATGGAAGTAAATATAAGCAGTTAATGTAGACAAGTGGGATTTCAGACCCGGACATTTCCAGGTTTTGATGGGCCCTGGGCAAAGAGTTCTCAGGGGATCCCCTTCCCCTCCTTTCCCACTACCAGGAACCAGGGCTATTTTTGGGCAGGAACGCACAGGAACGGAGTTCCGGCTGGCTCCCAAGTTGGCCACACCCAGCAGGAACTCATTAGCATAACAGATCACACCCAACAGCAGAAACTCATTAGGATTGGCTATATTAGGGGGGCGTTGCCTAACATGCAAAGGAGTTCCTGCTACAAAAAAAGCCCTGGGTTTTGACAACAAACAAGGTAAACAGAATAAGAAGCAAAAGGTGGGCGTGGCTGTATGACCAGACTTCTGGTAACATGGGGGTGAGGCCTAATATGCTAATGAGCTGTGCTGTAAGGGGTGTGGCCTAATATGCCAATGAGTTTCTGCTGTTGGGTCTGGCCTATTATGCTAATGAGTTCCTGCTGGGCTTTTTCTACAAAAACAGCCCTGCTGGGAACCACTTACTGAAACCTCCTATTCTGCACTGAAATGTGCCTGCACACGAAAGTCTATACCCAGAATTAAACTTTGTTGGTCTTAAGGGTGCCCCTGGACTCAAACTTTGTTCTGCTGCTTCAGACCAACATGGCTACCCACCTGAATCTGTCTTCATGGAAGGCACCACAGGGAATGGAACTCCATCAACCTTAGGAAGAAATTTACCCTATTTGAGATTAACTCATTTTCGGTCCCCCTTGAGGGCAGACGCCAACGTAATCAAACACACATGGTGATTGGGCAGGGGTTGGGGCTAACGAGGCTGACACCAAAAGACCAAGAGGAACCCACCACCTTCACAATGTTAAACATACTGCACGGATCCTGGCATTGGTGTCCACACAGAACTTTAGAAATGAGCCTGACTTATTCAGACAAAGACTTTTCTGTTTGGTCCAGAGACGTGCACACATTAAGACTGAAACCATATCTACGCCTGTGAGAAGGAAGCACCATGGAGCATCTAGCCATCTTTCATCCAACCCATCCCCCAAAGGAGTTCAGGGCAGTGTATGTGGGCATGTCCCCTGTGACGTAGGTTAGATGGTGAGCAGTGACTGGTACAAAGCTCCTGTAGACGAGCCAGTTTGGTGTAGTGGTTCAGTGCGTGGACTCCAATCTGGGAGAACCGGGTTTGATTCCCCACTCCTCCACTTGCGCCTGCTGATGTGACCTTGGGTCAGTCACAAGCTAACTGGCGCAGCTAGTTCTCTCAAGGACAGTTTCTGCTCACAAGTTCATTGTCAGCCCCAACTACATCAGAGGTAGTCTGTTGTCGGAAGGTGAAGCGCACAGGAGTTTGCAAGACGCTCTGAGACAGCCTTTGGGCAGTGAAGGGCGTGGTATAAGTCAGACTGCTACTCCTCCTCCTCCTCCTCCTCTTCTTCTTCTTCTTCTTGACAGAGTGGGTATTTAAACTTAGATCCTAGAGTAGACTTACCCTCTAGCCCAGGAATGTCAAACGTAAGGCCCAGGGGATGGAACCAGCCTGTCCAGGACTCTTACGTGGCCCACAAGTAACTAGTGCAAGGGAGGGAACAGGAGACTGCTGGGAGGGGAGTGGGTGGAGCCGCTCCGATTGTGGCTTCAGCATGGCGGAACAACCTCATCTGCAGCAGTCAAGCAGCGTGGGAGCGTCTGCTGGCTCTCCAGTCCGCCCATATGGGTTTTCCTTTGCACCCCCCTCCCAGTCCATGAGGCCTTGCAGTGAGGACACTCCACCTCAGAGCTTACCAGCTGCTGTCCTTTATACCGTTTATATCTCCAGTACCTGAGATTATGTTTTATGGCACACATGGCCAGGCCCGACAAAGTGACGTTGATGTTATGGCAGATCTGGCCCTCGTAACAAATGAGTTCAACACCTCTGCTCTAACTATTGCACCACATTAGCATTCTGCATGGGACTTCTGAGGAGGTATGTGGAAAGACTGTGCTGCAGCTCTGTTGGCCATATAAGGAGATCCTGAATGAAGCACAGTATCTGAAGCTTCTATATTGTTAACGTTGTCTACTATCTACTACCTGCTTTTTAAAAAAATTATGTATCTTTGACTGTAGCAATAGCAAGGAAACATGTATTAGAGTTTCCAGTAATTCCTAGAAAGGACTGACATCACTTCTGGATCCCCCCCCGGAAGTGATGTCACAGCACTGGCCAAATGGTTTTTTAAAAAACATATGTCTTCAACTGCTGCTCTAAGCTGTGGCATGAAACAGCCGCTGTGGGTGAGTGGGACAAACTGTTTTCTGTCCCACAAACTGTTTTCTTTTCAAACTTTGAAAGGCAGCCCTCTGACACAAGAATGTTTTCGGTCTGCAAAAGTGTAGTATCCAAAGTAGCCACACAGAGGCAGCCTAACATATGACTCAGTTACAAAAGATACTATAGAGTTTTAGCCAAAAGTTGAAGGCTTCTAGACAGGTTGGTAGGGTTTTTTGTTCTAAAAATCTATAGAGTCAAAGATTTCAGCACTTCCCTAAATGTAAACACAACAGGGTTTTTGGTAGTGTGTTTTGATGATAGATTTAATTATTATTTTTTAAAAAATCACATTTATAAAAAAACAAATTGTTTATAGAACAAACATTGATAAACTCCTCAGTAGGGTTGCCAACTCCTGGTTGGGAAATACCTGGAGATTTTAGGGGTGGAGCCCAGGGTGGGTGGGGTTTAGGGAAGGAAGGGACCTCTCCACTGTATGATACCATACAGTCCATGCCCCAAAAGCTGCCATTTTCTCCAGGGCAACTGATGTCTGGAGATCAGTTGTAATTCCATGAGATCTCCGGCCACCACCTGGAGGTTGGCAACCCCACATCAGTCACAAGCCCTTGTTGCCCCTTCCAGGGAGCTAATCCCACTTTCCAGCACAACCGAACCTCATTCCCAAAACAAGAGAGTGGACTGCGTGAACTAATCAAATCCCACCGTCCAGATCCCATCCAAATGCCAGGTGAAGCTCATTTCCAAAGCACAGAGTTCAGATTCTGCTGCTTTTATGGAACAGAGGTTTGTGCTGTCTGATCACAAGAATTCCCTTCTGCTTATCAAAGACAGTCACAGCGACCAAACAAAAACGCTCCCCTTCTCTCTAATCCTACATATTCAGAAATCCTGGCATAACTGAACATCTGACAGGAAATTGGATTCCTAAGAATTTACTTTTTTCAAAAAACGCCAAGCTAAAGAATGCAGCTGAAAAGGGGCTCCAAGGTGGATGTGTGATTCCGTGGATCTCTAGTTCTATTTCCTCACAAAAGGGAAGAGCCCCAGGCACTATATGGACACACAATGAAGGGCCACCATTAGTGCGTGTGCATACATAGTGGATGTCCAAGTGACTGTGAGAGGACCCTGGCCGCCCACAGGGAAACCGCCCAGGCCACTGGAATCACTTGCTGCAGATTTTGCTCAGGGTGGCAAACCGAGGCCCCAGGGTATCCACGAAGTCTGGAGGCGGGCCGCTGTCCGCCGTCAAGGGGAGAGACCAAAAGGAGTCGTTTTCCCCCTCGCTTCCTTCTTCAGCAAAAACAAGAGGTGGGTAAGAAACGATCACGTCATCCTCTAGGCTGGCAATGTGGTGGAGTCTCTGAGGAGAGAGAGGAAGAACGTTCAAGAAAACCTAACACGATAGCCTCCTCCCTCTTTCGGTGGTTCTTTGGCATCCCCAAGAGGACCTACAGGGGGGGCTCCATAACAGAACATGTCCTTTTCATGCACTAGATTTGAGTCCAGGAACACCTTAGTGGCTAACAAGAATTTTGGGGGTGTGAGCTTCCCAGAGTCAAAGTTCCCTTCCTCAAATATTTTTTCATAGATGCAGTACCAGATTACGTTCCTCCAGCCTTTTCAGAGTCCCTCAGGGCCAAACTACACAACTACCACATCGAAAGCAATCCTATTCAAGGCAGTTTTTAGAAAAGGGAGAAACTAGGCCAGCGTGGTGCAGTGGTAAAGAGCAGGGAATTCCCCACTCCACATGAGGCCTGCTGGGTGATCTTGGGCTAGTCACGGTTCTCTCAGAACTCTCTCAGCCTCACCTACCTCACAAAGTCCCGGTGTGAGGAGAGGAATGGAGGCCATTGTAAGCCCCTTTGAGACTCCTTAGGATAGAGAAAAGTGGCAGACTCTAATCTGGAGAACCGGGTTTTATTCCCCACTCCTCCTCCACATGAAGCCCGCTGGGTGACCTGGGGCCAGCCACTGTTCTTTCAGAACTCTCTCAGCCCCACCTACCTCACAAAGTGCCTGCTGTTGGGAAAGGAAGGGAAAGGCGATTGTAAGCTGCTTTGAGACTCCTTAGGGCAGAGAAAAGCAGGGTATACAGACCCCCTCTTCCTCTTCCCAGGATTTCATTCATACCTGATTTAGCATTTTGCCCACTTCCTCTACGGTGCGGTCATGTGGTCTGTTCCAGGTCATTGTGTTATTTTGAGAATACAAGCTCCTCTGCTGAAGAAGAGAAGAAGGATATCAGAGGTACCGCAATTCGAAAGCCATCCTGAAGTTTTTAGCACTATGATTCTATGTATGGGGAAACTACAGAAACGGTTTTCTAGTTTTAAATAAGGGCAGCAATCCAGAGCATAATCACATTTTTATCAGAGATAACAGGATAAACTTTATTCAACCTGATTCCAGAAAGGATTGGGACCTCCTGCCATAGCTCTTGTTGGTAGCACCGTCCTTCCATAGGCATAGTCGATGTTCCCCCGTGGCTTTTCCTGGATCATTCCTTGGGCTTGCTTTGAGAAAAAGAGGAATACAAACTATAATAGTTTTCAAAAGAACCTCACTATAACAATCTTTGTGCTTCCAGTCTTCCTTGCTTCCTTTTTAAACAAGGTTATTTGAAATGCAAAGGGTCAACTGTCAGTTTACTGCAACAAAGTAAAACAACTCCTGTGGCACCTTAAAGACCAACAAAGTGTATTGTAGCACAAGCTTTCATGAATCAGAGTTGGAAGGGACCTCCAGTGTCATCTAGTCCAACCCCCTGCACAATGCAGGAAATTCACCAATACTTCCCCCCATACCCCCCGTTCAGGGGGGACCCACACTGAATTGGACCTCACTTTATCAGATGACTACAGTCTACAAAACCACATTACAGAGACTTCTCATTTTAAGGCCTAGATTAGGTTAACCTCTAGGCTAGATTACTGCAATGTGCTCTGTGTAGGGCTGTCCTTGAAGACTATCTGGAAGCTACAGCTGGTATAGAATGCTGTGGCCAGAATGGTGATTGGAGTGGGTCCTAGGTACCATATCACTTCAGTCTTGTTCCATCAACACTGGCTCCCCATTTGCTTGTGGACCAAATTCAAGGCATTGGTATTGACCTTTACCACCCTAATAAACAGCTTGGGCCAGCATACCTAAAGGACCACCTGCTCACGTATGAACCTACATAGGCAGCAACTGGAGAAAGGTGCCAAAGCTTTGGAACTTCCTTCCTAAAGAGATTCATCTGCCTCCTTCCTATTATTGTCATCTCCCAAGGGGTAAAGACCCTTTTTTGTTTTGTTTGATGTTTCCCCCACTAAGCAGTATTGGCTGTTATGTCGTTATGTGCATTTGGGTGTTTTAATGAATTGTTCAAATATTTTACAAAAACATATTTTAAATGCTGATCTAATGTCCTGATGTTCACCACCACGCTGGGAGTACTATTTGGGCGGGAAGGCAGTATAGAAATGTTTTAAATAAACAAACCTTGTGGAATTGACTGCGCACAGACTCATAAGATGCTGTGACAGCCACTAACAGATTATTTTTTAAAAACAACAAACGGGACAAAATTCAGATAGCACAGACAAAGGCTCAGTGGATAGTATAGATCTTTACTCACAGAGAGAGTTTCTTCGAAGTGCACTTGACTGGATGTCCGGGAATGCGAGGTGGTCATTCTAATTACCTCCTTTAAAAAAAAAAGTTTTTTGGTTCATTGACATGATGGCAGGTGGCCACATGAGAAGCAAACAGTCATCTAACAATGCAACCCTAAACTGAGTCACACACTTCTGAGTCCATTATGTCAGGTATAAATCTGTTTAGGATTGCACTTACATACATAAAGTAAAAATGTTTAAAAGGAATTAAATGTTGGGAAAATGTGAGGGTTTCCTGCTTCAAGCAATGAGCAGTTCCTTTGACTTGACTTCCTTTGTTTGCTGATGCAAGCTGTGTGTTCTCATGTTCTGTGTACACAGAGCTTATTAGCCAACAAATGTGAACTCCAAACTGAATTCTAAAGAATGGCCATGCATGTCACTCATCAAGAAGTTGTCATGTGTTCATAGACTCACAGAATCATAGAGCTGGAAGGGACCTCTGTGTTGTGGTTGCAGCGGAAAGTGCCATAAATTTGCAATCGACTTCTGGAGACCCCGTAGGGTTTTCAAGGCAGGAGACGAACAGGAGATTTTCACAGGACCCTGCTTAGCTTCCAGGATCTGACAAGACTGGGATAGCCCGGGACATGCGGGTCCAGGGCACGTTGTGATTAATATGTGCTTATTAGAGAATGTTATCATTAGAGAGACCGGAGGATATTTTATGTCTCTAATCTAGATTGCATGCCACATTGAGCTCTGAAAGTAAGAAAGGCAGCTAATAAATGTTTTAGATAAATAAAATAAATACATTCGTCCACAAACCTGATGGCATGACCAAGGATCTGAGCGTTTTGCTCAGTTAGCAGGCCTAGTCTCCAAGGGATGTTGGAGAAGGTGGACCAGGCCAATCATGGAGTGGAATATCTTGCCAGGTCTATATACCAGTTCTCTGCTTGGAGACTATGCATAAGGGCTGCTGGTTCCAGGTTGGGAAATACCTGGAGATTTTGGGGGTGGAGCCTGAGGAGGGCAGAGTCTGGGGAGGGGAGGAGCTTCAATGTAATGTCATTCTTCTCCTGAATGTCAAGATGCCTCTTCCTGTATATGCCCTGAAGAGCACTACGCTCTATTGATCAACACTTCCTGGTAGTCCATGGCCCGAAAGATGTCTGTCTTGCCTCGAGCAGGGCCAGGGCATTTTCCGCCCTGGCCCCCACTTGGTGGAACATGCTCCCCATTGAGATCGGAGCCCTGCGGGATCTACTTCCATTCCACAGGGCCTGCAAGGTGGAGCTGTTCCGCCAGGCCTTTGGCTGAGGCAACAGACCTCCATATATGGCCTCCCTGAGGTGGTTGTTAACAACTACTTGCTATGGCCAGGAATCTTCCACAACCAGAAAAGAAACTTTTTTGTTATTAGCGGTGACCACCATTTTAATATTTTTGAAGATGTTTTAAATTTTAATGTTATTTTATTAACAATATTTTTTTTGTACAAATGATATGTTGTTACCCGCCCTGAGCCCGCTTCTGGGAAGGGCGGGTCATAAATGTGAAGAAATAAATAAATAAATAAATAAAATCACCCTCACCTGGAGATTAGTTTTCATCCCAGGAGATCTCCAGCTACCACCTGGAGGCTGGTAGCCCCAACTATGCATATTGTCCAGACAATGCATGAAATGGCATGAAGGTTCACCATATTTCACTAGGTACTGCACAAAACTCCAATCAGTACCTGCAGGGCTCTTTTTGTAGCAGGAGCTCCTTTGCATATTAGGCGACACACCCCTAATGTAGCCAATCCTCCAAGAGTTTACAGAGCTCTTCTTACAGGGGCAACTGTAAGCTCTTGGAGGATTGGCTACGTTAGAGGTTTGTGGCCGAATATGCAAAGGAGTTCCTGCTACAAAAAGAGCCCTGCCTATTGGACCATATTCTCTGGCATCCACTGGAAAGTATTCATACTGACTAGGTAATGTGCAGGATCCCTAGTCAATTTGTGCATATTGTACAGTGAGTGTGCAACTGTTTGCGCAAACCTAATGATCAACATACTTGTGTGTGTGTGTGTGTGTGTATGCAACCAAAAGAGACATTGCCAAAAGTTTTCCGTTTCCTGGAAGCACTCATGGTGAACAGCATGACGGAGGAGCTGCTGGGCTTTATTCGGACATAGGAAGGCTAGCTTTCTACCACCATTCCACAGGTGACCTTCAGCAAAACATTTTCTCAGCACCTCGCTGGCCCCCATATGCCATTGCAAAGGACAATAAATACAAACCTTTATATTAGTATAGAGAGTAGCAGCTCCATTTGTGAGCCTGCATAGCAATCCAGCGAGATCGCTATTCTGACATTACACATGGGAACTGTAAAGAGAGCGCACAGCTAGCTCCAAAACACACAAGGCCAAGGCAGAGAGAGTACTTGAACATAAGACTTCCAGATCCATGTCAAGTTATCCAGCCACTGGGAAACCCTGGGTAGGGTTGCCGGCTCTGAGCTGGGAAATACCTGGAGATTTGGGGGGTGGAGCCTAGGGAAGGCGGGGCTTGGGGAGGGGAGGGACTTTCAATGGGGTATAATTCCATAGAGTCCACTTTCCAAAGCGGCCATTTTCTCCAGATGAACTGATCTCTGTCTCCTCAAAATCAATTGTAATCTTACTTTTTTTTGAAAATATAATAAGGCTGCGAACTGCTGGACCTCCTGATGGCACCTGGTATTTTTGACCGCTGTGTGACAGAGTGTTGGACACTGGCCTGATTCAACATTGGCTTCTCTTATGTTCTTATGTTTGAACAATCCAACTTAGAACAATGATTAAGCCAGGGGTGTCAAACATGCGGCCCGGAGGCCAGATCAGGTCCCCAGACAGCTTCTATCAGGCCCGCAGTGGGAACTGGCTGTCTTCTGCTTCTTCTTCCAGTTCTGCTGCTGCGTCATCATAGGTTTGCAGCTTACAGATACACACCTGAACAGCAGACTCAAGATTGCAACAGCACAGACATTTTATTGCAATAATTCAGAGCAAGAGGTGTCAGTGATCAGACACTGTTCAATAAACAAAATATTGCAAAAGTGCTCATGCTTTAAGCATGTTTTTATTTTAAGTTTTTAAAAAACCCTCTGTGTTTGTGTCCTTTATAAAGTTTCTATCTCCGCTACCTGGCGTTACATTTTATGACACGCACGGCCCGGCCCAACCAGGTCTCATTTATGTCAGATCCGGCCCTCATGACACATGAGTTCGACATCCTTGGATCAAGCTGTCTCTATTGTTGACTCTTGTTTTCATTGCAGAGATTTTGCAGTTAGAGTAGAAAACCCTTCCGAACTCTGAAAAATGTAAGGTGGAGTGAAGGCTGCTGCCAGCTCATAAGGGTGATTTCCCCTTCAAAGTTTGTTTTAGGACAATGGGTTCCAAACAAATCAAGAAATAATTTAGTTCTGATGAAGTTCTGAAAAAGGCGTTTTTCCTACTTTAACTGCAAAATCTCCACGACGAAAAAAAGAGTCGACAATAGAGACTGTTTAATCATTATTCTAAGTTGGATTGTCCCCAGCTTTATTATATTTTCAAAGTTAGGTTTATTTTGTACATTTTTGTTAAGAGATTGTTTGGCAATTGATTGTGTAAAATGGTCTCTTTAAATAACAGTACATACGCCTCTACATTGTATGGTTTTAGCTTGTCCTTGTGGACGCTTTTGCAAACACCTCATTAGAGTGTTTAATTATTATTCTAAGTTGGACTGTTCTTTGTCTTATCATACTCTCAAGGTTAGGTTTGTTTTGTAAATTTTGTATATTTCTGTTAGGAGATTGCTTGGTAATTGACGGTGTAAAATGCGCTCTTTAAATACTAGCACCAAGGAGCGTGCATGCCTCTACATTGCATGGTTCTATCTTAACCCTGTGGACACTTTTGCAAAAATATTTACATCTAATATAACTATGTTTTAATGTATATCAGGACTATGGCTACATAAAGAGTGTTATAAGAAATTGGCATAAGAGTGGTTTATGTTTAAACTTTATTTACTTTGGTATCTTCTATGTCATACTGACTTCCATGCAGAAAGTCCCTTTTATTTTCCTTGTAACCACCTGGAGATTGGCAACCCTGTGAATGGGACAATGTAGAAGAAGAGGAGATTGGATTTATACCCCGCCCTTCACTACCCAAAGAAGTCTCAGAGCGGCTTACAATCTCCTTTCCCTTCCCCTCCCCACAACAGACACCCTGTGAGGTAGGTGGGGCTGAGAGAGCTCTGACAGAAACTGCTCTTTTTCAAGAACAGCTCTGACAGGACTATGGCTTGCTCAAGGTCATCCAGCAGCTTGCAAGTGGAGGAGTAGGGAATCAAACCCGGTTCTCCCAGATTAGAGTCCGCACACTTAACCACTACACCAAACGAGAAGAGAGGGTAACAGTGATGAGATGAGACAACATGAACCTCCCTGTTAGCCCAATAAGAGATGGCTGCGGGCTAGGAATAATAGAACAATCAACCGGGAACTTCTCTTCTCTTCTACAGACCTCATGCCAGCAGTGTGGACCTGTGTCAGACTTGTATTCATTACACTGAGACTTGTGAAGGAGAAGGTTCTCAACAGATGACACCAGGATGACATAGAACATTTCTAATGGCAAGCAAAACGGTGTACTGTTTAGAAGCACTGCGGTTACCTTAAGAGTTGAGGGCTTATCCTTGCGAATTTCTGCATACACAGCAGATGGTGAAAAATGATCCTTAACATCAGGCGTGTCCTAGATGGGGAAAAAACAGGTGAAAAGTTTTAATGAGAGCTGCATTGGTTAGTAAAATAATAATTTAGATCTGCACTCTTCAACCCCACCTGCTAGGTCAGGAGCCCCTAAGCTGCCATTTTTGTTTGTAGACAATAAAGACCGAGGCTGTGGCTCAGTGGTAAAGCATCAGCTTGGAATACAGAAGGTCCCAGGTTCAATCCCCAGCATCTCCAGTTAAAAGCATCAAGTAGGAGGTGATGTGAAAGACCTCCGTCTGAGACCCTGGAGAGCCATTGCCAGTTTGGGTAGACAATATGGACTTTGACGAACCAAGGGTCTGATTCGTATAAGGCAGTTTCACGTGACCGCAGCGCTCTTCTCTTTCTGCAAGCAAGTTAAAAAGAGCAGAAGGATGGTGGAGCAGATTCCGTTTTATCACAGGCTGGTTCAGTGACCCTGGCTCCTCTTCATCTGGTCACATGACTGTGATGTCATAGAACTTCCTGCCCTGTGCTTGCAGCTCAGCCACTCCCAGGCCTGAAAGTGCCTCTAGGGTTGCCAGGTCCCTACCTTCTGCTGGCGGGGGACTCTTGGCTCCTCTTTGGGATCTTCTGGCATGCACACCGTGATGATGTCACCCAGAACTGACATCATCACGCTAGGCACATTGCCGAGGGGATGCTCTAGCATTTGACCAGAAACATTGTGATGACATCACCCAGAATTGACGTCATCACGCTAGGCACATCGCTGCGGGGACGCTCTAGCATTCGACCAGGAACGTTGTGATGACATCACCCAGAATTGACGTCATCACGCTAGGCACATCACTGAGGGGATGCTCTAGCATTCGACCAGGAACGTTATGGTACCAATGCTTGATAATAATTCTTAAATAGATTGCATAATAATATCACAGGGTTTTTTTGTTTACTTACAGCCTATCCTGTGATCTGGATATCTTCTGCTATTACAACCAATCTCCAGACAATAGGAATTGGTTCCTCTGGAGAAAATGGCTGCTTTGGAGGGTGGACTCTGTGGCATTGTACCCCCCAAAATCTCCAGGTATTTCCCAACCCAGAGCTGGCATCCCTATGGGTGTGACCAAAGGCAACATGAGCCAAAGGGCACAGCCAAAGGGCTCCTGACTCTTCACCTGCAGCTCATGCTCTTGAACGATCTGGACCACTGGATTCAAGACGTGCCCAACTATTTAAATTGCATATCTTTTTCCTACTGTGTTTATCAATTTTGTAAGCTGCCTTGGGCCCTCTTCAGGGAGAAAAATGGTGAATAAATTCACGAAGTAAAGTTAGCAATGCTGCCAGTGCATGTACAGATTTAAATGGTCTTTTGTAAGTAAGGGTTAAGTGGATTTGTTGAGTCACTCAAGTCTTCAGCCATTGGTGAAATGTACTAGCTATTGAGCGATTAGCCCTGATCTGGGTAGCCCAGGACAGCCTGATCTCATCAGATCTCAGCACCTAAGCAGGGTCAGCCCTGGTCAGTACTTGGATGGGAGACCTCCAAGGAACACCAGGGTGTCTACACAGAGGCAGGCAATGGCAAACCACTCCTGAACGCCTCTTGCCTTGAAAACCCTACGGGGTCGCCATAACGTGGTTGTGACTTGATGGCAAAACGTATATGATGTTTCTTACTTACTTCAAAATAGGAAGACCTATAGCCTGGGCCTCATGTAAGAAGCAAGGTGTGCACTCCTGGCTATAAGTGGATAGAATCAGCTTGATGGTCTAATCATTGCCAATGAGTCTATCACTGCGGTTTTGCCTACAGTAATACTGTAAGGCATTCCATGTCCTTCTTGGAGGAAGGATGGAATAGTAAAGCGATCGAAAGAGTGACAGCTGGAAATAGCTGAAAACCAAGAGTGCAACCTTGAAAGGGCTGCTAAGGTGGCTTCCGGGGACCTGTTGCCTTTTGAGACCCTGCTGGGCTCTGCTTTTACCACGGCCTGCTTCTGTATTCATTAATAAAGCCAATATTACGAAAGCACTGCAAGACTCAAAAGAACGGAAACCTGGTGGTGACCTCCAAACTTCTCACTGCCCCAAAGTACAGGAGGCACGGTGGTCTTGTCGCTCACCTGAGACAGCACTTGTTGGCTTTCTTCATTGTAGTGGATTAGAGACTGGTTTCCCATTTCAGATGGAATGAAAGGCGAGCCGTTCTTGGACGCTGCACCAGAATGGCTGGAGCACCACAGGAGAAGGCCTAAGCCCACTGCAGAACAGGGAAAAGTGATCTTTCTCTCACGATCTAGATGTTTCCACAAAGATGCAGTACTGCTGTTGCTGGGGCCTGGAGATCTTCTGGAATTGGAATTCATTTCCAGACTACAGAGAACAGTACCCTTGGAGAAAATAGCTGCTTTGGTAGGCAGACTCTGTGGTATTATACCCATCCCCAAACCCCACCCTCCCCAGGCCCCACCCCCAAATCTCCAGGAATTTCCCAGCCCAGAGATGGCCACCTTCTGCACTACTGGCTGCTAAAGATTTTAACTGAATTCCCTGCATACATATTTGAGGAGGGAGTGTGGTGCAGATGAAGGGAATGTTTCCTGCCCAGCCACAACTTGAGAGATGGCCATCAAGGGTAATAAAGGCCCCATGTGTTGGCCTCAATCGCAGCTGCCGTTTTCTTATCTCCACCATGTGGACAAACTCCTTACTAAGCTCTGTGTGTGCATGTGTGTGTGTGTCCACGCACAAATGCACAGGTGAAAGAGTTCCTTAGAACTGGTGGGTACAATGGACAATAAGAGAAGGAGTCTACCCATTTTGATCAGTCAATAAGGAGGACAAGATTAACAAGAATGTAGACTCCATCAGCACTCTTACTGGAGTTAGTGGGTGGATCCAAAGTTGGTAGCCCAACAGTATCAAAGTCCAGTTCCTATTAAAAGAGTTGCCAGAAGGCTTACTGGGGCAATTGTAAGCAGAAGTACTCCAGTAAGTTTACCAAAGTCAACAGAACTCCACTGTGAATACATTTATGCATGGGAGCCCCAAATATGTAACAATTTTTGCCAGTAAGCGAAAACATCTTCACTCACACATGAGTAAGAAGACTGCAGCCAAGATGGCAGCAATCGCTCCACCACTAACTACCGCTGAGGCATACGCAGTCTCCGGATCACACGTGCTCCCATCCAGACAGGAACACACTCTGACATAGAGGCTCTGGTCTCTGGAGAAGGCCTGGTTGTCCAAAATACGGAAAGGCACCGAGTAGTTGCCAACAGGGAGGCTTTTCAACATCAGCAGCTCAGCTGAATCACCTAAGAAAGAAGAGAAAGAGAAAAGGTTAATTTTTTGGGAGGGGAAGGCACAACACTCTAAACACAGTACTGTTCATGCCATTAATAGGGATGGGCACAAACCAGCTCACGAATGGAAGTTTGCCATGAATTTTGGCCAGTTCATGGTTCGCGAAGCGATGTTTGCAAACTGAAGCGTAGCTACGAACTTCCACGAATTTTAAGGCAGCTCGTGGTGGTTTGTGAAGAGCAGAATGCAGCTTGGAACCATTTAATCCCCTGCTTTCTGCTCCTTGCCATTCAGCTGTTTGGTTTAAATGGTTCTGAGCCATTTAAACCCCTGCTTTCTTTTCCTTGCAAAAAGCAGGGGTCACAAACTGATACGCACTGGTTCAGTTCACGAATCAACGTATTGGCTCATGATAGGTATGTTAGTCTGCAGTAGAATAACTAGATTCAAGTCCAGGAGTACCTTAGAGATCAACAAGATTTGGGGGTAGGAGCTTCCGAGAGACAATGCTCCCTTTATCTGATATCTGACGAAGAGAGAACTGAGCCTTCAGAGTTTATACTCTGAAAATCTTGTTGGTTTCTAAGGTACTCCTGGACGTCAATCTAACTGACTAACTTTTAATGGTTTATCTTTCCATTATGTTTTATTTTGTAAGCTACCTTAGGCAGGTTCCCGGGAGAGGCAGCATAAAAAGTTTCTAAATACATAAACACAGTCAAAGAGTTAAACCTGAGACCTCTCTTTGTGTTTCCTCCCCTGACGCGGAAAGAACTGGGAAGCCATGAAAGAGCACACCACCTCCCAGAAGAACTTACCAAGATTCTGCCCCAGTTTCCAAACATCCTTTGTGCTCTCTGTGCTCTCAACCAGGTGGAATGTAAAAGGCCCTGCATGAGGAAAGTCATCTTTGTCTTCAGCTTCTATGCGGAACAGGCCTTTCTCTGTTCCCTCACAGACTTCCAAATATGGTGTGATGAGCCTTGGTGCATTGTCATTAATGTCAAACAGGAAAAGCTGGATGGTGCCTGTGCCAGTCTGTGGCGGCACACCTAACAGGAAAACACATCGCGATCAATTTCAGATGCTCTAAATCCCCCACCCCCAAGGTGGAAGAGGACAAGAATTGTTCACTCATCAGCTAGCTTGAGGGGCATGACCCACAAAGAGATCTCCTCAGCAAAGATTTCCCACAATATTTTCTCCCTCAGGTCTTATATCATTTCAGTTGGACTGGTTTGGAGAGCTCTAGCGAGGACGTGCTGTGATTCATTTGAAATGTGGTGTTGGAGGAGAGTTTTTATGGACACCATGGACCACGAAAAAGCAAGTTCTAGATCAAATCAAGCCTGAACTCTCCTTAGAAGCTGAAATAGCTAAGCTGAAGCTATCACACGTTGGTCCCATTATGAGAAGACAAGAGTCACTGGCAAAGACAATCAGGCTAGGAAAAGTCAAAGGCAGCACGAAAAGGGGAAGACCCACCATGAGACGGATTGACTCAATTAAGGAAGCCAGGACCCTCAGTCTGCAAGACCTGAGCAAAGCTGTTAACGAGAGGACACTTTGGAAGATATTAATTCACAGGGTTGCCATGAGTCAGAAATGACTTGATGGTACTTAAGGCACACGAGAGGGCCGACTGATCTTAAGTAAGAATTTGTGTAAGAGTTGAGAAGGAAGTTATGACTTAGGAGATATTTTTAAGACAACAACTTCTCAGGGCTTTTTCAATAGTGGCCCCAACCTGGTGGAATGAGCTCCCGGAGGGATCTCTTACAGTTCTGCAGGGCCTGCAAGATGGAGCTCTTCCGCCAGGCTTTTAGCTAGGGAGCTGCCACATTATAGAGCCCTGGCCCTTGATTTTTGACATCTAGCATGGTTTTGACACCTAGCCTGGGCCGCAGGAAGATCTGAGCAGAATGACATCTAAGCTTGAAGTGTATTCTGAAAGTACACCATCTTGAACAACCAACCAATCATCTTCAGCACCTCATGAAATTTGTATTAGTTATTATGGAACTGTTTTAGATGATTTTATGTTGTTTTAACTGTTTTATGTATTGACTGTAAGCCACCCTGAGCCTGCATTGAAGGGAGGGCGGGGTGCAAATGGGATTAATAAATAAATAAGTATATCTGGGAACATCTTTGGAGAATGCCTTGGCTTTTTTGTTTGTTTTTGCTAGCATCAACACGTGGTAAATTATTTAGTAGTTATGACTGGGACTGACACTAAACAACTGTCAGGAATTTATTGCTCCCTCAAGGGACCTGGCATGGTCTGCAGCAGGGCAGCATAATCCATTGCCCACCATGCTGAATGTAGACCATCAGTCATGTGCTGTAGACTGATGGGTGCTCGACAACATCCCTGTTTTTGTTAGGCAGTCCCCAGTTGGTCTATCATATATGGCTGATGGAAGACAGAATCATAGAATCACAGAGCTGGAAGGGTCCACACAGGCCATCTAGTCCAACCCCCTGGTGCTCAATGCAGGATCAGCCTGGAGCACCCCTGACCAGTGTTTGTCCAGCTGCTGCTTAAAGACTGCCAGGGAGGGGGTGCTCACCACTTCCCCAGGCAGCTGATTCAACTGTGGCATGACTCTGACTGTACGAAAGATTTTTCCTAATATCCAGCTGGTACCTTCCTGCCCTTAATTTAAACCCATTGTTGCAGGTCCTATTATCCTCTGCTACCAACAGGAACAGCTCCCTGCCCTCCTCTCAGTGACAGCCCTTCAAAGACGTCAAGGAGGCAATCGTGTCCCCCCTCAACCTCCTCTTCTCCAGACTGAACACTCCCAAACCCCCCAGCCTTTCCCCATAGGGCTTGGTCTCTAGGCCCCCGACCATCCTCATCACCCTCCTCTGCACCCGCTCTATTCCGTCCACATCCTTTTTGAAGTGAGGTCTCCAGAACTGCACACAATACCCCAGTTGTGGCCTGACCAATGCAGATGTGGAACAGTATGGTATAGCTCAATCTCGTGAGAGCTCAGAAGCTAAGGAGGGTCGGTACTTGGAAGGGAGACCACCAAAGAAGGCTCTGTAGAGGAAGGCCATGGCAAACCACCTCTGCTTCTCACTTGCCATGAAAGCCCCTTGCTGGGATCACCATAAGTTGGTTGTGGTTTGATAGTACTTATACATATGCACATGGCTGATAAAAGTACATTCAACTTGGGTGTCACAAGTTGTACAACTCAACAATGTTTGGGAACATAATCAAGCTGCATCTTCATTTCATAATCTACTGGATACCTAGCTTGATGTGTTGAAATCAAGTCTCCGACCATTTATTATCTGAAGAAATCCCATTAAAATTTACTAACACCAGTTTCTCCCAGACTTCCATTATTTAGTGATAAACATCGGCTTTTACGAGAATACAGTATGAAGTTGGACTGAGCTAAAAAAGAAGAATTGGCATTTATACCCCATTCTTTACTACCCAAAGGAGTCTCAGAGCGGCCTACAATCCCCTCCCTCTTATCACAACAGACACCCTGTGAGGTAAGTGGACCTGAGAGAGCACTGGGAGAACTGTGACTGACCCAAAGTTGGACCAGTCTACTAAAAAGAAACAAATAAACACTTCTTGGAAAATATTCACTGGCTTGATTTTGAAAACAATTTATGGACCTTAGATATGATACAAAAACCGTTTTCCTGTTTAGCTGAGGCCAGGAAGTGTTGCTCTGAAATGGCTTTTTGTCCTTATCGGGGTAACCCAATGCAAGTGATAATGTTGCACTACGATGTCATCTGATTGGCTACTTGATCCCTGATCGGGGGGCTCAGGAAAAAAAGAACCAGTCTCTTGTTTTGTGGCAAATACACAAAGCAGCTCCCAGGAGCAACAGAGAATAGGAGCAAAACAGTATGTAAAAAGGCCAGACTTTCAGGAAACGTTTTAATCTCTATCGTGATTGGCAGCTAAGCTGGGAGCAAGGTCTGGTTTCGTGCTGCTCTCTCAAAAGGAACTTTTACCGTCGTCGATGGCATGGATGAGGGTGGTGTAGGTGCTGCCGTTCACATAGGGAGATTCTCGGTCCAGGATTCCCGTCGTCGTCAAAACCCCAGAGTGTTCTTCAACAGCCACCCAGCTCGCTGGGTCAAAAGCAACTTTATATCTTAAAACAGATTTTAAAAGATAAAATAAATAAAAAGCTGTAGAAAACTGACAGGGCTTATAAGAACGTAAGAGAAGCCAATGTTGAATCAGGCCAATGGCCCATCTAGTCCAACACTCTGTCACACAGTGGCCAAAATATACCAGGTGCCATCAGGAGGTCCAGCAGTGGGGCCAGGACACTAGAAGCCCTCCCACTGCTGCCCCCTCCCCCAGCGCCAAGAATAGAGGGCATCACTTGCCCCAGACTGAGAGTTCCCATCTATACCTTGTGGCTAATAGCCACTGGTGGACTTCTGCTCCATATGTTTATATGCTTGCTCCTCAACCCTTCACCAAGAATCAAATTTCACATAGGGAACAGGAAGAGGTTTTTTTTTTTCAGTATAAAGACTAACAGCCAGTTAAGCCCCACCAAGCATTGCTTTAGCTGACAACTAACAGAGTCCTGCCCAGCCTGCATTCCAACTGCTGGCTACTCGCCAGAGCTAGGAAAAGAGGTTTAGATAAACCTGACATTATTAAGCACAGGATTCAAGGGTGCTGGCGGGGAACCAACTTGCAGCTCTGAGTCTGTTGGCAGAGAGCCTGCTGGACAGGGTTACCCTCTGGGAAGATAAGCAAAGGGCTGGGTTTCCTTTGCTCAGCTGCTGTTGTTACCCAAACGGGTGATTTGCAGAGCAAAAAGGAGGTCCTTTCCAGATTATCCCCAGCACCTAGAGCAGCAGAAGCAGCTCTCTGTCTATGGGCCGCTTCCCTCTGCAGCACCACTGGGTTGTTTTCAGCACGGCAGAAAAAGGACTTCTCGAGTCCCCTTTAAAGTCACATGTACACATGAAGCTGCCTTATACTGAATCAGACCCTTGGTCCATCAAGGCAGAGGTCTTTCACATCACCTCTTGCCTGGTCTTTTTTAACTGAAGACGCCGGGGACTGAACCTGGGACTGTCTGCGGACGCTCTGCCACTGAGCCACAGCCCCTCCCAAAGTCACGGAGGAACACGGCAGATAAAAGGAAGTAATTAACATGTGGAATTCACTGCCGCCAAGGGGTAGCTACAAGCAGAGACAGCTTCAAGAGGGGACTGGATCAGCGTATGGAGCAGAGGTCCATCAGTGGCAATTCGCCACAAGGTATAGGTGGAACACTCTGTCCGGGGCAAGTGATGGTCTGTATTCTTGGTGCTTGGGGGGCAACAGTGGGAGGGCTTCTGGCCCCGTTGGTGGACCTCCTGATGGCACCTGGATTTTGGCCACTGTGTGACATAGAGTGTTGGACTGGATGGGCCACTGGCCTGATCCAACATTGGCTTCTCTTGTGTTCATATGGCAGCCACCTTGCTCCTGAGCCTATTCCAGACATGCAGTGGTTTATGTTGGTGCTATGAGAGAGGAGGAGTGTAGGAAGAGGGAACATCTGAAGATTCCGTTTCAAAGTGGCTCTCTGGGATGAAGATTCTAAATGGACATTCTCATAATAATGAGGTTTGGAGCACTCTCATGTTTGGATCGATGGGCAGTATTGTGAGGGAGAGGATTACAAGCTGGGTGAAGGGTGCAGTGCAGGTGTTTTACTATTCCAAGTACTTTTCTGGAGCTTTGAAATGCTTGGCACAGGTGCATTTGGTGTGGGGAGACTTGAATGGCAGTTTTGTCAAACACTGTGCTGAGTGTTTACGATGCACTCGGAAGTTCTGGAAACCCTTCTGCACCACCCACAGCACAATCTGATAGTGGTCCAAACACTGCTCTTTCTTTCTGTGCCTAATTTAACCATGCAACATGGAGAAGTATCTGTCATCATAGAAATCTGAAATACTCTGAGGAGAGCCTGCAAAAAAGTTTCATTCTAGATAGATCTCATCTTCACCCTCCTTTAAGGGGACCTCCAAGGTGTCACTGGGGAAGGGAAATCCCACACCGTTCCCCGCCCCCCCCGGCTGGCCCCGTGCTTTGGATCCTTTGCTCACGCTCCCCCACCGCCATGCCTTCCCCCTTCACTTAACCTTCCTGCTTACCCGCCTGCCTTGCCAGCACTTCTGTCCTCCTGGCCAATCACCCACCCATCTTTTCTTCCTGTGTTCCCATCCTCCCACTCTTCCAGTGTTTCCTCCACCCTCCTACTTATCCTTTGCCAGTGCAGACCTGTGGGGGAAGCCACCATAGAATCATAGCGTTGGAAGGGACCTCCAGGGTCATCTAGTCCAACCACCTGCACAATGCAGGAAATTCGCAAATACCTCCCCCCCTCCACACCCGCAGTGACCGCTGTTCCATGCCCAGAAGATGACAAAAAACCTCCAGGATCTCCGGCCAAACTGGCCTGGAGACAAAATTGCTTCCTGATCCCAAAGTGGCGATCAACATTTCCTTGGGCATGTAAGAAAAGGCCGCAAGAACTAAGCACTGAATCAACCCTTCCTGCCCCTCCCTCTCATGATCTGCCTAAGTTCACAGAATCAGCACTGCTGTCAGATGGCCACCTAGCCTCTATTTTAAAAAACCCTCCAAAGAAGGAGAGCCCACCACCTCCTGAGGAAGCCTGTTCCACTGGGGAACCGCTCTGTCAGGAAGTTCTTCCTAATGTTTAGCCGAAAACTCTTCTGATTTAATTTCAACCAGTTGGTTCTGGTCTGACTTTCTGGGGCAACAGAAAACAACTCCATACCATCCTCTAGATGACAGCCCTTCAGGTACTTGAAGATGGTTATCATATCACCTCTCAGCCGTCTCCTCTCCAGGCTAAACAGACCCAGCTCCTTCAGCCTTTCCTCATAGGACCTGGTCTCCAGACCCCTCACCATCTTCATTGCTCTCCTCTGGACATGTTCCAACTTGTCTATATCCTTCTTAAACTGTGGTGCCCAAAATTCTAGGTGAGGTCTAACCAGAGCAGAGTAAAGCGATACCATCACTTTGCGTGATCTGGACACCATACTTCTGTTGAAGTATATCCAGAGTTGCTTTGAGCTTCCCCTTCATACCTGTGCCTGTTAGCTGCTGCTACCACACTTCCTTGCAACATTTTGGGGGGCTTCCCCCCACACCCAGTCCTGAATGTGTGGCTTTTGCACATACACACAAGGCAGGGTACATATTAAAATCAGGGTAGCAGAGTAAAATGTTCAAATTGCAAGTGCAGCAGTAGAATAAAAACTAGTCAGCAGTACTGTATTATTAACCAAGTTTTGGAGGGTAGCTGTGTTGGTCTGCAGAAGGAGGAGGAGGAGGAGATTGGATTTATACCCTGCCCTTCACTACTCAGAGCGGCTTACAATCCCCTTCCCTTCCCCTCCCCACAGCAGATACCCTGTGAGGGAGGTGAGGCTGAGAGAGCTCTCTTGAGAACGGCCCTTGAGAGAAGAGCTCTGAAAGAACTCGTGACTGACCCAAGGTCACACCAGCAGGGTCACACCAGATTTGAGGCCAACAGCACCTTAGAGAACAGCACAGTTTCCAGGTATAAGCTTTTGAGAATCAAAGCATCTGACTAATGGAGTTTTGACTCTTGAAAGCTTAATACCCTGAAATCTTGTTGGTCTTGAAGGTGGTGCTACTGAAATCGAATGTAGCTGTTATACCAGCAAAGTGATTATCAGGGTGAGGCAGCTGAGTTGTTTCAATTGTCCAGTATCCTGGAGGGAAATAGGATATTCTCACTGATTAAAAATAAAGATGCAGTCTGGTGAGCTTCCCTGGATTCCCTGCTTAAGCGGCCACCACCGAAAGGGCCATCTCTTTTGGACACCTGTACAGCAAACGCTTATAGGTGCAGGACCTTAAGAAACTAAGCCTCTTTAGCAGAGCTTCATAGCTGTGTACTTTAGGCAGAAGTTGAGAGTCGCCCACCTTATTGCACTCGGGACTCTGTCCGGGTCCCAAGCTGTGTATTGCCCAAGCTGGGTCCCAGGCCTCATCCCTTCCTCTCGTCGAAGAGCAAGGACAGGAGGTTGAAACCGAGGGGCATCATTTGTGTCCAGGACTCTAATATTCACAACTGTGTTCTTGGGGGCTACGTGAAGGCTCCGCGTTCGGCCTCTGTCGCATGAAGAAAAGGGTTCTTCGTTCTCCACAGATACGAGGAGGCTTCTCCCAGGGGTGCCGTCATAAACCAAAGGCTGGAAACAACAACAACAACAACAATAAAATCAGAAATTTCTGCGTAGGTACTGTTGGGATATTTGCGAGTTCCCTTGCTGTTTGTCATGAAAGCATTTCCCGTTTGTTATGCATGCTAATTTCTACTTCGAGATCCAATAGAATCGTCTGCATGTTTTCCCTGCTAGAGCAAGGTGACAGAGTGCATAATCAGCTAGTGTTGGGATTCTCCAATTGGATAATCAATAGTTTGGGGATGAGCCGAGGGAGAGAGCAGAGGGTTACAGTTTACTGGTCTTTGTTCCTTCTCCTTGAAAGTTTTTCTCTCTGAGTCTGAAGTTAAGTTCTTAGAGAAGCAATATGTAGGTTAGAGCTCGTATGGATGAATTCTTTTACTTTTGATCTCCAAGTTGCCCTTACCTAAACTTTAGTAAAGTTATCTTTTACAGACAGATGCACATGTGTCTGGCTGTTTTAATCTACCTCTGCTAATTTTTGAATCTCAATACCTAACAGATACACCCCAGACTGGTTGCCTCATTAAACGTCTTTGGTTTTTGTCAGAACTTTCTTTACCTTTATGACGCTTAAGACCCCATCGTTGGTGTTCGGATCTGTCTGAATGATGAAGTTCCCGGTTTCATTCCCTCTCACTATCTTATATTTTGCTCTCCACGCAGATGTGTCGCGAGAGTCTTTATCTTCCACGCTGAGGCGTAGGATGTCACCTTCCGTTTTGCCTTCTGTGACATCCAGTTGATACTGGGAAGGGAAGCACGGAAAAGGGGGTCTAGATGTATGAAAGTCAGCTTTCAACACTCCACCCCATTTCCTGTCACACTTGATTGTGACCAAGGACTGGAACCCAGATCGGCACTCTACAAAGAACAATTCTAAATAAACCAGGACCACAAAGAAGGAGGATTTCAGGTGGGTAGCCATGTTGGCTTGCAGTAGAAGATCATGATTTGAGTCCAGTAGCATCCTAAAGAGTCAGTTTGGTGTAGTGGTTAAGTGTACGGACTCTAATCTGGGAGAACTGGGTTTGATTCCCTACCTTTCCACTTGTACCTGTTGGATGACCTTAGGCAAGTCATAGTTCTGTCAGAGCTGTTCTTGAAAAAGAGCAGTTTCTGTCAGAGCTCTGTCAGCCCCGCCTACCTCACAGGGTGTCTGTTGTGGGGAGGGGAAAGGAAAGGAGTTTGTAAGCCGCTCTGAGACTCCCTTGGGTAGTGATGGGCGGGGTATAAATCCAATCTCTTCTTCTTCTTCTTCTTCTTCTTAAAGACCAACAAGATTTCCAGGGTATGAGCGCCCTGACCTGGAGAGCCCAGGCAAGCCCGATCTCGTCAGATCTCAGAAGCTAAGCAGGGCCGACCCTGGCAAGTGTTTGGATGGATGTGTCAGAACCCGGTCCAGTTATAACAACTCTCTCTTTGGCAGTGATAAGTTTATTGAGGTATACGCAAAATCCAGAAAGTCACTATGTCAGAACTGAAGACTTTTGGCGGGCACAAGCTTAATACAGTAAATTCAAAGAAAGGCCCCTTCCCCATCTCCAAGCACACGTCACATTCATACCACGTCTAGCGTTGCCATCCCAACCAAGAGAAAGATAGATGGCTGGGTTATCCACATTCGAGGATGGCATGGAGAAACTCTCAAGGACACTTTCCCTTGGGAAAGAAAAAGGGAGGGAAGGAGGATGACTTGGAAAGTCATGTCTGCTATAAGCAAAGGTCTCATTCACTCACTTACTCACGCCACCCCCTCCCCTAAGGAATTCCCTCCCCCCAATAACAACGGCAACCAAAGCAAGTGAAGTGTAGCAAGGTTTGACAGGGAGACCGCCAGAGAATACGAGGGCCGGGAGGCCAGAGGCAGGCTATCAGGCCACTTCTCTGAGTGTCCTCCGTGCCCCAGTACGAGTCGCCAGAGGTCGCCATGACTTCCAGGCACGGGCACACACACAAACACAGACGCACAAATGCAAAAAATACAAAAAAAATATATTTCCAGGGTATGAGCTTTCGAGAGTCAAAGCTCCCTTTATGACATTTAAGTAGGAATGGAAATCCCCAAGTCCTTATATCCCAGTCAGAAGGTGAGAGGAGTACTGCAAAGAAGGGAGTCTGGATACAAAGGTACAAGGCAAAATTGAATCAGCTTGATTAGAACAGGGGAGAAATGCTTACGGGTGGGAAGAAGGGTCACCCCAATAATGCCCCCCAATCAGGCCTGTAGCTACAGTGGGGCTTTTGGGAGCTCCGCTTCCTTTCTTAAGGGCACAGCCCCACATGAATTTCTCCTGTAAATGTTTTTTTTCCCAATCATTTTAAAACATTTTTAAAGCCGTGTACTCCTTTAAGCAGACTGGGGTGCTGTAGTTGACTAATTCCTGCACTGAGCAAGGGGGTTGGAGTAGGTGACCTCTAGGGTCCCTTCTGACTCTGTGTCAAGAATGCATCCTTTTACTTCCTTCTATATAATGAAATGAAATGGTACTGCAACAGCAGTGATTAATAGTGCTCAAATTGAGCACAGGGGCATGCCTATTGGGATGCTGCTCTATGTATATATCAGACAAACAAGATAAATTTGATTCCAATGTACATCAAGCTGATTCATTATCATGATCCTTCTAAAAGGTTGGTGATGGCAAACTAGGAACTGGATCAGTGGTGGAACCACTATGGATGGGAGAAAAGTTGCTGTCAGCGATGCTGGTCCAAAAGAAAAAATCCAAAACCCCAGAACACAATTGACATAATATCTTTTTATAAGGACGAACCAAATGATCCAGAATAGTGTAACATAAATGGCATAATTTATTGTTCAGTCGCACAGTCGATTCTGACTCTCTGCGACCCCATGGACCACATCACACTAGGCCCGCCTGTCTTCCACCATCCTCTGGAGTTTGCTCAACTTCATGTTCATTGCATCAAGTAAAGCATGTTCTGAAGCTTCCACCTTCTCCTGTTTCCTAGCTAGTGTTGGGTAGTGGTTAAGATACGGAGCAGAGGTCCATCAGTGGCTATTAGCCACAAGGTATAGATAGGAACTCTCGGTCAGGGGCAAGTGATGCTCTTGGTGCTGGGGGACGGGCAACAGTGGGAGGGCTTCTAGTGTCCTGGTCCCACTGCTGGACCTCCTGATGGCACCTGGTATTTTTGGCCACTGTGTGATCTAGTGTTGGACTAGATGGGCCATTAGCCTGATCCAACATTGGCTTCTCTTATGTTCTTACATTAAGAGCAACGGACTCTAATCTGGAGAGCTGGGTTTGATTCCCTACTGCTCCTCTACATGGCAGAGGCACCTTGGGACAGTCACAGTTCTCTCAGAACCCTCTCAGCCCCACCTCCCTCAGAAGGTGTCTGTTGTGGGGAGGGGAAGGAAAGGCTGCTTTGAGACCTCTTAGGGTTGAGAAAAGCCGGGTTTAAAAACCTACTCTTCTTATTTATAACATCCAGCCTGATGTAGGTCCGGAGGACACTAAACCTTACATACTGATCTGTGCCATTTGGCTGGTACTACTAAAAGGGGACCACAGTGGCTCAGAGTTTAAGACACTGAGATGCAGACTGCAAGGTCTGTAGTTCAGCAGTGTGAAAGCCTGGTGCCGTGTGACAGAGTGAGCTCCCGTCTCTGGCCCCAATTCCTGCCAACCTAGCAGTTCGAAAGCAAGAAATTGCAAGTAGATAAATAGGTACCGCTTCGATGGGAAGTGTTCCATGCGCCTCGGTGTTTAGTCGCGCCAGCCACATCACCACGGAAACATCTTCTGACAGCGCTGGCTTTTTGGCATGGAAACGGAGATGAGCACCGCCCCCTAGAGTTGGATTTGACTGGCTTTCAAGCAAGGGGAACCTTTACCTTTACTAAAAGGTATGATGTGAATTGTGTTATAGATGCCAAACAATCCCAAAAGCAGTCTGGTAAATCTCCACAGGATATAACTTCACATTTCAGGACTCTCTCCCACTGGCATTTCTCATAGCAATAATTCTCCAGCACCACATTCTTACATTTTCTTTAGTAAACACCGGCAGGTGGTTGTTCGAATCTTCAATGGCGATATTAACCGTTGCTGTTGATGACAGCTGTGGAGTTCCATGGTCTGTAGCTCTGATCAGAAGTTTGAAAGCGCTGGCACCCTTGAACATGTGAAATGTTGAGAACATTAATTCATACCCATTTAGGCTGGGGATTAAAAATCATAGTTTTCCTCTCTAGTACAGTTTAGCCAAATCTACTGAAATGCAAGACTAGTTTTATTTTTCTCCACTTTAAGTGCACTTTCCAACTGGATTCTACTATATGAACTGGCAAAATCCAGTTGGAAAGTATACTGAAAGTGGATTATTTAGTGTGTGTGACCACGGCCCAGGTGTACTATCACAAAAAGAGGGTAGTCATCTTAAATTTATGTCCAACAATTTAAAAAAACCTTTCAATACATAACATTTGGGGGGGTTCTCTGACATTCAGGGTCATCTTTCAAGTAAATACAGCATTCTGGTCTATGGATTAGAAGACATTGGTATGAATTCTACAACACTAAAAATGGTTAATAATGCAACCAGGGAAAGAGAACTCTGATCATAAGTAGGTGTCTTCCATTTTGAAATGAGAGCGCACTGCAGCCAGGAGTTCTCAGATACGACCTCAGCGGCCTCACCTATCTCCCAGAAGCTTTTGACATGGCTACTGGAGCACTAGTTTGCTTCACTGGTTTTTATGAGACATGTACCATGGTTGCATCTCTGGCCACCAGGTATGTCCTATGGCTTCCCTGGAGCCAAAACCAAACACCAGTTTAACAATCACTTACATTAAGCAGATTGCAATTATTAGTACTATCATTTGCATTTACTTAGGTTCAAAACTGTGCACAAATATTACTTGTTTGTATTATTACTGGGACAGATCCTACCATTTTTGCTCCACCGTTGCTTGCGCACTCCTTTGGTGCAAAGGACTCCCGTACTGATGCAAGATGCTTTCGTGTCAAGTTGAATGAACACACCCACAAGTGCCAGTGGCATGGTAAAAAAGGATCCCACATGTTATTTATTGCATTTCACACAGCATGCCATATTTAGTGTCGTGCTCACGGGAGGTCTCCCATCCAAGCACTGACCAGATCCAAACCTGCTTCGTTTTAGCCACCTTGCATGAGCATCTACGTTCCAACCACATCCGTGGTGGCAGAAACTGCTGTCAAGTCGCAACCGACTTATGATGACCCCCATACTGTCATCATGGCAAGAGGAGAACAGAGGTGGTTTGCCATTGCCCACCTTTGTGCAGCAAACTGGGACTTCCTTGGTGGTCTCCCATCCAAGTGCTAACCAGGGCCGACCCTGCTTAGCTTCCGAGCTCTGATGAGACTGGGCTAGCCTGGGCCACCCAGGTCAGAGGGCAGCCATTCCCCATACCTACCTGTCCATTTAGGGTGGCGTACGTCACATCCCCATTTTATCCTCACAAAAGCCCTTCAAACTAAGCCTTTACTAGCAAGGACTATAAGCCTTTCGGTGAATTTGACGGCTGAACTATTTCCATAAGGTAAAGGTAAAGGTTCCCTTGCTCGAAAGCCAGTCGAATCCGACTCTAGGGTTGCGGTGCTCATCTCCGTTTCCAAGCCGAAGAGCCAGCGCTGTCCGAAGACGTTTCCATGGTCATGTGGCCGGCATGACTAGACACCGAGGTGCACGGAACGCTGTTACCTTCCCACCAAAGCAGTACCTATTCATCTACTTGCAATTTCTTGCTTTCGAACTGCTAGGTTGGCAGGAGCTGGGACCAGAGACGGAAGCTCACTCCGTCATGCGGCACCCGGGCCTCGAACTGCTGAACTACTGACCTTCCACAGCCTGCAGTTCAGCGCCTTAACCACTGCAGCTCCGAACTATTTCCATAGTCCAAGTCTAATACTCTGTCTGCTACATCCTATCACCTTACCTTTTCATGGAATATTGCTGGGAACGGGACTGACGCACTGTGTGAAACGTGTCCAAGCATCCTTATGCAGGAGATCATTTACGCCATATACGGTACAATGGAAATGGCAGGAAATGTACCTCATAGGGCGAACATCCCGAAATGCGAATCAGGCCGGTTGATGGTTCAACAGCGAAGACGGGCTCTTTCGGACTAGGGGTCTGCGAAACAAGGGCATACGCCACTCGAGAATTGCCTGTGCCTTCTTCATCAGCATCGGAGGCCACTAGTTGGAAAACTGGCTCGTCTAGGATACGGAAGAGAGAGGCGTTTACACCAAGTGCTCAGCCCCGGTAAAGGCCTTACTTGCGTCTTGGGGGGGGCGGCAATTCCTCTGCCTTTGCCTCACTCACTGCTACATCCCCCACTCCCAGTGGTGGTACGGTGGTCAAGGAAAGGTGTCTGCTTCATAGACTCACTACAGACAGAATGCCTATGCTAGAAAAGGCATTCCCTAGCTGTGAGGGGTCAATATACTTAATTGTTTTTGTCACAACAGACTCACACAGCGATCCCTCTGGAACACGTTGCCGTAAATAGATTATGAAACTCAAAGAGCCTGCTCAAATGTTGGGTGTGAGACCACCAAGCAGGGATGCCAGACCCCCTGAAGGAGGTGGGGGTCCTCCACTGCCAGGCCCCACCACTGATCAGCTGGCCGGCGGAAGGGGGAAACTCACCCCCCCCCCCAAGAGGGAGATCCATCTGACATGCAGCAATGCGTCTACATCATTGGCCACATGACCCAGAAGTGACATCATCATGTCTGGAACACTGGGGCGATACTCTGGTATTTGGGAAAAGACTCTATGGCAGAAGCCAAATTTACCATAGCGTTTTGGCCCAAATGCCAGAGCATTGCCCCAACATCCAGGACGTGATGACATCATTTCCAGGTCATGGGGGCAGTGACGCAGACATGTTGGTTGGGCCTCCCTGCTGCTCCTGATAAGTTCCCCCCCATCCCCTGGCAACCCTACCACCAATCCTCCCTCGAAGCTGTGGAGTCTTGTGAGCAAAAATTTCTACTTTGTGAGCTGCTGGCATTAAAGTAGTGAGCGAGCAATTTGGCTGCTGCATAAATTAGTTTGCTCGGGAGCCGTCCATCCTGAACGAAGACAAAAAATGTGTGAGCCAGGGGCTAAGAACTAACTCAGCCTACCACCAAGGGATGTGAACGGCATGCCTCTTTACTTCCACAGAGTTCTCCCCATTTATCTCCCTCCACTACCCCATCCACACTAAGATATCCACAGAAACTCCTCATAAACTGCAGGTTTCAGTCAGATTCAAAAGGAACAGCCATAAAGCTGCCTTATACTGAATCAGTATTGTCTACTCAGACTGGCAGTGGCTCTTCGAGGTCTCTGGCAGAGAGGTCTGCCACATCACCTAGAGCTTGGTTCTTTTAACTGGAGATGCCGGGATTGAACCTGGGACCTTCTGCACGCCAAGCAGAGGCTCTTCCATTGAGCCACAACCCCACCCACCCCTGCAAAAGGTGTCCCATCCTCTTTCCATTGCAACTAGTCTCATATGCTTTGCAACCTCAACTAGAGCTGGACCCGTGTGAGTAAACCATTTTTAATGGACTCTTCCATGTATTACATCAAGGGTGATTCTACACTAGACCTTAAATCCTGGTTGAACCCTGTCCCTGAACTTACATTCTACACTACACTGGAGTTCACCCCTGTAATTATCTCGCGGTATTTTTTTGTTTGTTTCCACATTACATCGAGGTCACCCCAGTTTCACCCCACACTTGTCCCAGGATAAACGGATGCTGTTATAACCAGGGATAAATGCAAGGTACTGTGTCGCGAGTTGAACTCTGGTAAAACCAGGGATGAGATCCAAGAGCGGAAAGGACCTGAATGTGGAATACTGCAACAAATGAACCCACAATGTTAAATCCCTAATGTCAGGTAGCCCCGGCATGGTTATTCTGTGTAAGGTGGAATGTGTCTTGCAATGCAACTGTGTTTCTCTAGCTGTTTTTCTTATCTCACTAGTGGCCTTGAGCGCCCGGCTTCTTCGGCACGAAGCTGTTGCTGTCTCCCGCGCACCTCCAAACCGTTATTCACCTCCCCACGTCTTTTAACTATTGCCTATTGGACCCAAGGTGTCAGGGGGTCCTGTATGAAACCAGTATAACTGTTATAGCCATTTTGTATTCCTCATTCCTGACTCAAAAACGTCTACGATGACTTCGCCTTTCTCTGATCAATAAAGCTGAACCTAATTAAGGACCTGCTGTTGAACTGAGTTATTGGAGTACCTGACACCCTACAGATCTACACAAGAGTGTCTATACCCAGCTCCCAATAATGCCCCACCCCAACAGTAAGTAAAGAGGACTGGGGCAGGTGGATGCACTCTATTCTTGGTGCTGGAGGGGCAGCAGTGGGAGGGCTTCTGGTGCCCTGGCCCCACTGCTGGACCTCCTGATGGCACCTGGTATATTTGGCCGCTGTGTGACAGAGTGTTGGACTAGATGGGCCATTGGCCTGATCCAACATTGGCTTCTCTTATGTTCTTATGTTCTCTTATGTTCTTATGTTCTGGGGTGTGCGATAATGGCAGCAGAATGACAGACTTCCGTCTCAGAAAACAAAACTTGCTGGATATCCAAATCATCCCTAATCCCCATCTGGCTGCTGCAGATTCTCCTTCCTTCTGGCTTCTTCTTAGTGACAGCTAAATAGAGGCAAAGAATTGCTCACTTTCTCTGTGCGTCTCCCTCTGAAATGTGATCACTTCCTTGTACGAATACTCCTTTCCTCCATCTATACTTTGTTCATATATTTGCAAAGAAGGGAAGGGAAGGGAAGGGAAGGAAGGAAGGGAAGGGAAGGGAAGGGAAGGGAAGGGAAGGGAAGGGAAGGGAAGGGAAGGGAAGGGAATATTAAAGACAACGCAAGTCTCCTTTGCACTCTCACCCACAGGAATCCAAACCTGAGAACAGCTTTGCACCGGAGCAGCGGAGGGAGGGAAGGAAGGAAGGAAGATGCGAGCACAGTGGTAGAGCTAATGAGCTATGCTCCGGCCCAGTTGCAGTTTCATTACAGCTTGCTGTGATGACGCCATCTCAATGATACTCGCCTCTCTGGTGATTTTCTTTCACAGTGATGTTAAATTCGTTCTTGGGAAACTTCGGCGCATTGTCATTTATGTCTTTAATCTTAACATTGAAGAGTAACGATCTGTCCACTATCTCTCCAGTAGATGTACTCGCAACATCAAAACGTACCTAAAGAATGGATGACGACATGGAAGCCGGGTTAGGCCAACAGGCAGGGGAAATGGCTTAATTCCTTTTAAAAAATTGTTTTGGGTGTCCTAAATGAGATGACACCTTTGGGCAACATCATGAGGCGTGGCAGATTAAACTAGTGCTTTTGCCCTTTAAAAATAATTGAACATTGAGTTTCTCATGTTTTCATTTTATTCTGTTCTATTATTCTATTTTTATTCTGTTCTATTCTATTTTTATCCTTGGCTTTTATTCTTTTTTCTTCCAAGGGGCTCAGGGCAGCTGTCATAGTTCTCCATTCTGTCATTTTATTGCCACGACAACAACCCTGGGAGGTAGGCCAGGCAGTGGGCAACTTTAGAGGCAGCATACGGATCTTTCTAAATAAATAAGTAATCTAAAGCACTGGACCAATATCATTGTAATATCCCACAGCTTTTAGTCATTCAAAGGCAGTATTACCAAATAGAAGTTGTGATGATATAAAAATACTGTCTATCAGGGAAATAATTAAGAGAGGGGGGGACCTGTTCAACCAATTTCACCAATACTAGAAGTTGAGGGCATCCAATGAAGCTGATGGGCAGGAGGTTCAGGATGAACAAAAGGAGATATCACTTTACACAGAGAATGAGTAAAATGTGGAATCTGCTGCCAGAGAATGTAGTGATGGCCACAGGAATAAACAGCTTTCAAAGGGGATTAGATAGATTTATAGAGGAGAAGTGTATCAATGGCTACTGGCCATGATGACTGAGAGGAACCTCTACATTTGCAGGCACCAAACCTCTGATTCCCAGAGCCAGGAGGCAACATCAGGGGAAGGCCTCGGCCTCTGTGCCCTGTTGTCGGCCCTCCAGAGGAACTGGTTGGCCACTGCGTGAGACAGGATGCTGGACTAGATGGGCCATTGGTCTAATCCAGTGGGACTCTTCTTATGTTCTTGTGAAGGCCTCAGCCTCTGCGCCCTATTGTTGGCCTTCCAGAGGACCCGGTTGGCCACTGTGAGACAGGAGGCTGAACTTCTTTTTAGAAATGATAATTACCAGGAAAGAAGGAGTGGCCTCTCGATCAATGGAACGATGCACATAAACGAGTCCCCTGGAATCATCCCCAAGAGAAAACAATCCAGCCTCTGGATACTCGTCGACACCCGGACCGCTGATTAAATATTTTATGGTCATATCATGTGATTTATTATTGAAGAGCTACAAAAAGAAGAAGGCAGTTGAAGAAAGGCTAATCTTATTAACCGGCTAAGGTTCCAGTGGCATCCAATGTTCCCGCTAAGCTATGGAGCCCTGTGAGCAAAAATTCTACTTTGTGAGTGACTGGCATTAAAGTTGTGAGCGGGTGATTTGGCTGCTGCATAAATTAGTTTGCTCTGGAGTCCTCCTTCTGGAGCTAAGACAAAAAGGTGTGAGCCAGAGGCTAAAAAACTTTGAGCTAGCTCACACTAACTCAGCTTAGAGGGAACACTGGTTGCATCACTCTTTAATCCTTGCATGCTCACCTGCTGCCCCCCCCCTAAAGTTTACTAATCTGATATTAGCATTCACCCACTTTAAGAAAAAAGCAGCAAGCTATATTGTACATGGATTCAAATTCAACGTAAGGATTGTCATCTAGATGTAGAGTTTTGCAGGTACAGTATCTGAAACCCATAATTAACCCAACGTTAATTTGCATGAAATCTCATGGCATCCTAATGTTCTTACACATATAGTGCAGAAGTTCTTATGCTCTTATACATATAATGGTCTCATGTTCTATACACATTATGCCAGGGATTGGACTAGATGACCCTGGAGGTCCCTTCCAACTCTATGATGCTCATACATACAGAGCAGAAGTCCATCAGCAGCTATTAGCCGCAAGGTACAGAGGGAAGACAGGAGGGCCTGGCGTAATCTGGTCCATGGGGTCGCGAAGAGTCGGACTCGACTGTGCGACTGAACAACAACAACAACACAGAGGGAACACTATGTCTGGGACAGTGATGCTTACTATTCTTGGTCCTTGGGGGGCAACAGTGGGAGGGCTTCTGGAGTTCTGGCCCCCCGATAGACCTTCTGATGTCCCCTGGGTTTTGGTTACTGTATGACACAGAATGTTGGACTGGATGGGCCATTCCTCTGGTCCAACATGGCTTCTCCTATGTTCTTATGTTCTAATAATTATCATGCACGTTTTCCTTCCACTCAAAGCTAGCTGAAGATATGGATTCTTTTTTAAAAGCAATGAATGGTTAGTACAGTTTGATCTTCACCAGTATTTTAGTATACACTGTCTATACATCACAGACTGCCTTGGACATATTTCATTTCCCCCATTCACTTTGTTGTTTGAATTAAATGTTCATATTGAAGGAAGCATACCTGCTCAGTGGTGCTATAAGGCAGAGACACCACAGAACTTCCAGCTCTTTTATTGTAGGACAGTACAGGAAACAGCACAGGTTAAAGGGAACAGATTTTATTTTATTTTGTGGGGTTCAGGTTTCCCCCCCCATATGTGCATGCGTGTGAATGTGTGCCTCTGGAAGGCATGGTGACCTCTGGTGACTGACCCCTACTGGGGGGCCTGGAGGATATTCAGAGAGGTGGTTGAATAAAGCCTACCCCTGCCCTCCCAACTGCTGGCATTTCTTGGAGGTCTCCCATCCAAATACTTGCCAGAGTCAACCTTGCTTAGCTTCCAAGATCTGATGAGATCGGGTTTGCCTGGCCTATCCAGGTCAGGGCAGATTTTATTTTGTTTTAATATGTCTTTGGGGTTAATTATGACCTTCAGATCTATAGGCAGGTTGTGTACAATTATTTATTATTTACGTCATGCACACCCCGCCTTTCTCCTCAATGGGGATGCAAGGTGGCTTACATCATTCCCCTCTCCTTCGTTTGATCCGCAGAACAACCCTGTGAGGTAGGTTAGGCTGGCCCAAGGTCACCCAGCAAGCTTTCATGGCAGAGTGGGGATTCGAACCTGGGATACCCAAGTCCTAGCCTGCCTCCCTAACCCCTAATTTCCTCTCAAAACATTTAAAGGGAAACAACGACAAATCATTGGAGACAAAAACGTTGACCTAGGGGACAAGTAAATATTGTGATGATACTCCTAGTAGAGAAAGAGCATGTGAAGATGCATAGGCTTGCAGCCTCTGTTGTAGCTCTCTCCACCGTAAAGCTCCAATCAACAGAGCCAATCACCAAAGCAATAAGCGCGAAAGAGACGCTTCTGATCCAACCCCCTTGGACTTCATTGTTCAGAGCCCTGTAATCCCCTTATCACACGGCTCTTTCTGAAAAATGTTTCGGCCAGGCTGAGTTCTAGCTCAGTAGTTCCAAATTTGTGCCAAGCTGGTCTATGTGACTGAGGAAAGGCTTTTCACCTGCCATTTCAACAGAAGATAACTAGGTAGCTGCACTGAGCTTGAGGAATGCTGCAGGGGAGGGTTATGAAGCATGCATTGCCAGGATGGGAACAGTCAAGGCTGAGTATAGTTTCCAACGTCTTTAGTGTTTTTGGCCACCATGGTGGAATCACAAGTATAGCAGATCTCCAGAAGTTTTGGCAGTAGTCATGGGGCTAAATAATGGATATAAAAAGGGGAGCATTCCCATGTGAAATCCTTCTTGAGCCAGGAAAGGCTGAAAGGCTTAAGCTTCCAACCTGACAAAGTATGAAATGCCAGTGCTTACCTGGGCTCCCATTCTGGGGTGCTTTGCTGCACAGCTACCTAGGAACAAAGAAGGCTAGCCAGTTCCCAATTTCCCTGCTCTCAAGAAGAAAAACTGAAAAACTGGCAGCGTCACATGTACTGTTATGCAGGGCTCTTATTGTAGCAGGAACTCCTTTGCATATTAGGCGACACACCACTAATGTAGCCAATCCTCCCAGAGCCCCTGTAAGAAGAGCTCTGTAAGCTCTTGGAGGACTGGCTACATTAGGGGTCGTAATATGCAAAGGAGTTCCTGCTACAAAAAGAGCCCTGCTGTTATGTCACTTCTTGAAAAACCTTGAAGAGTCAGAGGGTAGCTCTAGGAATCACTGGAAACTCTATGGTAACACTTCATGGCTTCAGGCAATTCCTAGACTTACCCTCCATTACTTCCCAGTTTTCCTGAGAAGTGACCTAATGCAGTATGTGATGCCGTGTCCCCACCCTCCATTCCTGCTGACTGCATGGCCTGGCAGCCCTATAACAAAGTGATCCCTCTAAGTCAGGGGTCCTCAAACTTTTTAAACAGGGGGCCAGTTCACTGTTCCTCAGACCGTTGGAGGGCCGGACTATGGAACAGAGCAGTCCCCAGAGAATCCTGTCACAATCAGGGCCGGCTCGAGGTGCATCTGCGTCCTAGGCGGGCGCAGATGCCAACCTCCCGGCGGGGCCTGGAGTCCCGCACTGGCCGCCTCCTCCTCTTCCACCCGAGGGGGAGGGTGAGCTGCGCCGCCGCTGCCGCCGCCTCCTGCACCCCCCATGACCACAGATTTTGCTTTCGCACCCCCACCCACATCCACTGTCGCCGCCGCTTCTCTCTCTCTCTCACCGGCTGGCTGGCTGGCTGGCTGGCCGGCTCTCGCACAGCGCCCAGTTTAGGAAGCAGACTGGTTTTTTTTCACTCACAAGTTTTCCTGTGCCGGGGCACTTCTTCGGCTCCACCAAAATGGAAGAAACGCCTTGCAGAAAACTTTGTTGGCCTTAAAGGGGCCGCCCCGGACTCGGACTTTGCCGGCAAAGCAGAGGCGACCAGCGGCTGCTCCGAGTCCTTCTCCAGCTCTGGAGCGCCGCGCAAGGTCTAGCCTTGGGGCCTGGGCCAGCTGGCTGCCACCTCCGGCTCCTCCATCACCCAACAGGGGAGGGGAGGGCAGGCGACCTGCACCGCCGCCGCCTCCTCCTGCATCCTGGCCAGCTGGCCAGGCATTCTCCGCCAGCGGCGGCGACTCCATGTGCACTGGCCGCTGCCTCCTCCTCCACCTGTGGGGAGGGAGAGTGGGCGAGCTGTGTTGGGTATTCTGCGCCACCGCCATGCCGCTGAGAGGGAGGGGGGAGGGCGGGCTATCTGCGGGGCACAGGAGGGGGGCTCCTGGAGATTCGGGGCGGGGCCGTGGCAGCGGCCGCCCCCGCCAGGCCCCGCTCTCTGGGTCTTCGCACCTGCCCGCCCGCAGAAGTGAGAGCCCCGCGCGCCCCCCGGGGGCGTGTCCCCCGCACACACCCGGCAGGCCGTATAAATGTCCTCGGCGGGCCGCATGTGGCCTGCGGGCCGTAGTTTGAGGACCCCTGCTCTAAGTACCATGATCTTCTGCGCCAACTTCATAACTACTATTTTATCTATCCCTGTATGTGTCTGAAATATGCCACTTAGAAAAAGGAACTTCCAGACTGGCCCAGACACAGAATGCAAAACATGAACTGGTCATCACCGGCTTGAACAGCTGCAATACAGAAGAGAAATCTTGTCTCTACAACAGCCGGACAGGAGAGGCACTTTCAGCCACTACAGATTTCTTTCATTCTGTAGAACATCTAGATTTGAGTCCAGCTAGATTTTCAGGGTATAAACTTTCGAGAATCAATGCTCCCTTTGTCAGATACCATGAGCATGATACAAGGGAGCAATGACTCTTGAAAGCTTACAGGACGAAAATCTCATTGGTCTCTAACATCCTACTGGATTCAAATCCATTTGTTCTACTGCAGACCAACGTGGCTACCCTCTGAAATGACCCTCCAGAACAATCTGCACCTGGCAAAAATCAATGCAAATTCTTACAGGCACAGGATCTTTACTCATCACTTAGAAGGGATGCAGTCTAAATCCACAGTGGAATGATGAGGTTTTCTCCCAGCCAAAAGAAATACAACCCAAGCCAGCCTGATATCTGTTGGCGGAGTGTAGATATGCAGTAAAGCGGAGCACAAGCTGTTTAAAGAATAAAGTTGGTTTATTAAGAAGAGAACAAACTTTGTAAGAAAGAGGAGAGAGAGAGAGAAAAGTCTAACTGTCTAACTAGCTAGGAGAGAGTCAGCAGACTAAGAGTTCTCAGCGGGATCAGGGAGGAGACCTAACTGAGCCAATTAGGAGACAGGAAGGAGACTATCTGAAAATAGTAGGAAGTTCCTAATCTCAGTATGCTAACTATTCATCCCTTCTGCTGCCCCCTGTAGGATGTTCTTGTCATTTTCTTCATCTATGTACAATAGACCTTGCATATTCCAACAATATTTAGATCACATTACACCTGAGATCAGCCGTGTGCATTCAGAAAAGACATTATGTGGTAAAATGGAACTTCTGAAGAACTCCAGATTCTTGCCAAGTATCATGAACTGATTACTCGTTCATCATCTTTCCAACTCAGTGTTCCCTCTAAGCTGAAATACTGTGAGTTAGCTCAGTTTTTTAGCCTCTAGCTCACACATTTTTGTCTTAGCTCAGGAAGGATGGCTCCAGAGCAAACTAATTTATGCGGCAGCCGAATTGCTCGTTCACAATTTTAATGCCAGGAGCTCACAAAGTAGGATTTTTGCTCACAAGACTCCACAGGTTAGAGGGAGCATTGCTTGCCATATATGTGCCCCACGAGTACTGAATATGCACACCACCAAACTAGGCCCCTGTATAAGCTTCTCCTTTACCAGGTTTACCTGAAAGAACTTCACTCCTTCACTCAATTGGCATTGGGGGCCAGGGCCAAGTGATATAAAGGATCGGACAGAAAGTTTTTAAATACTGATTAAAAGCCCAAGCTTGTATTTACCTCTCCAACATTTTTGGGGAACGGGCCTTTGTCTTCCTCCTCAAGTTCCAGGGTGGCAATGATCCATCTTCTTTTTGTGCGCCGCAAAGGACGAAGACTGTCCAACAGATTCAGGTGCTGACCCTAAGAGTACAATGATGAATCTTTATGGTAAAGACTATATACATTACTGGAGCAGAACGCTTCTCTCAATGTACTGACTGATGCTTTCAAAGCAAGCTTACCAAGGCCTGTTTCCAGCAGGTGATCTCCTGCCGCCATGCTGGCATTCTTGCCACCACTCATGTTTGTATAAGAGGGGGGGGGGGGCAGGGGAATGGCACCTGACCTGGAAGTGACATGACTTCTAAATTAGGAGTCCTCCCAATAGCCAAGGATTTTACTATAGAGATAGGGGGAGATTCCTATATTGTTGTCTGGAAGTGATATCACTTTCAGGTCACGTGTGACCGTCCCCAGCAACCCCCCCTGAAATCTCCCAAGGCTTGTGGGCAGAAGCCTCACAACCCTATTTCAAAGCATAAACACTGGACATTTAATATGAAGCTGCCTTATACTGAATAGGACCCTTGGTCCATCAAAGGTCGGTACTGCCTATTCAGACTGGCAGCCGCTCTCCAGGATCTCAGGCAGAGGTCTTTCACATCACTTATTGCGGGGCCCTTTTAACTGGAGATGCTGGGGATTGAACCTGGGACCTTCTGCACCCAAAGCAGATGCTCTGCCACTGAGCCATGGCCTCTTCCCCCCCAACAGAAGTTCTCCAATGGCAGATACCTTGAAGATCACTGAAAGCTGTTTAATAAATTCACAATTTGATGCTGTTGTTAATGACAAATGTGCAGGTGTGAACTTACCCTTTAAGGACTCAGAACTGTTCAAGCTCATTGTTATTGCTAACTATAACCAGGAATGGAATTCCCCATCCCCCGCCCACACATACACTAGACCTATCAAACACAGAGATTTCCAAATAATTTTGATTTGGATTTTTTAAAAAAGGAAGTCCCCACCTGGCTGCTTCTTTTGCTGATATTCCTTCTTAGGCTGCTGTTATCTCCTAGTCCGCGGTGGAAGTCGCCAAAGGCGAGAACCTTAAAATGAATGGGGAAAGAGCTAAAGCAAGGAGGACAGTGTTTTAGTAGAGCTTTTTGTATGCCCCACCCGCTAAAAAGACAAGCAACCTCGGAAACCACGCTAGCCCAGTGCTAAGTCAGTTAAGAGAGCCAGTTTGGTGTAGTGGTTAAGAGTGGCAGACTCTAATCTGGGAGAACCGGGTTTGATTTCCCACTCCTCCACATGCAGCAGCCGGTGTGACCTTGGGTCAGTCATAAGTTCTTTCAGAGCTGTTCTCTCAAGGACACCTCGCAGGAGAGCTCTCTCAGCCACACCTACCTCACAGGGTGTCTGTTGGGGGGAGGGGGAGGAAAAGGGATTGTAAACTGCTTTCCTTTGGGTAGTGAAGGGCAGGATATAAATCCAATCTCTTCGTCGTCTTCTTCTCTTCTTCTTAACACTAACACGATCTTCTTATCAGTATGGTTTGCAATCGCAAACAATAGACTTGAAACCTTGATTTCAAACTCTGGCCATACAACAAACATGTTTATCGTATTTATATACATTTTTATATTAGGCTCCCAGTGGCCTCCCTTCCAAACTGGTAAAGTCAATGCTGGTTGAAGATTAACTGGGCTGCAGCCCCAGATGTTCCCAGACTATTCACTGTGCCTGATAAGGGCAGTCTTGGACCACGGCATCCACCAGGTCTAGTGCCAATGCAGATGCAGTGGTTGCCACCATGATTTCTTCTGCAGAAGGCAATCCATGTACAAAAGAGAAGAAAGGGGCCCACAACACAATCCCGATTTTTTAACCACAGTTAGGGATGACATCTGCATGGGAATGTTGTGGTGGATTTTTTTTAATAACAGCAAAATAAATAAACTTCAAAGATCAAATGTTCCACTGCTATAATGACCCATAATCCTCTTTCAAAAGCCAGCACTATGCTCGCCTATAACATGCATATCTAATCACTTCATTTGCCCTGGGCTGGAAGCCCCTTGATTCCATCTTGGTTACTCATAGATATAATACAATACATATTGTGGTCAGAAACACACTGGGTTAATCTATGAGAAGAGGGAAAGCATTATAGGTGGTTTTCTGGTGCACCACCGCCTGAAGCAGTCACCCTAAACTCATGATGAAAGAATCACCCTCATATTGAGGGAAATTATCATAAATCCAATCTACAAAAGGATGATGCTGCCCAGTTGCTCCTATAGAATAATAGAGAGATTTATACTATGCGGAAGACTCCACACTGAAAGTTTGATGATTTAACAAATAAGAAAATCAAAGAGTTTCTTCAGGAATAGGCCCAGCATTTGTTTTTCTTCAAACAAGCAACAAGTTAAGCTTACCAAGTTCCCACCAGAGGCAGGCTCCTGTTTCCCACTACTGCTGCAGTGGTTGTCTAGAGGAAAAAAGTCCCCATTGAGTGAAGGTGTGATATAATTTCCAGGAGAACCTGGAAGTGATGTCAGTCCACTTACGAATCACCAGAAACTCTATGGCACCCCCTCGGATAGAGCAGGTTGAGAAAGAAGTACTTTTCTCCCTTTCTCACAATACAAGAACTCATGGGCATGCCATGAAATTGCTGAGCAAGTTGGGTTAGAACAGATAAAAGGAAGTACTTCTTCACCCAAAGAGTGATTAACACCTGGAATTCACTGCCACAGGAGGTGGTGGCAGCTACAAGCATGGACAGTTTCAAGAGGGAATTAGATAAACATATGGAGCAGAAGTCCATCAGTGGCTATTAGCCACAAGGTATAGATAGGAACTCTCAGTCTGGGGCAGGTGATGCACTCTATTCTTGGTGCTGGGAGGGAGCAGCAGTGGGAGGAGGCTTCTAGTGTCCTGGCCCCACTGCTGGATCTCCTGATGGCACCTGGTATTTTTGGCCGCTGTGTGACAGAGCGTTGGACTAGATGGGCCATTGGCCGCCTGATTCAACATTGGCTTCTCTTATGTTCTTATATTCCTGCCCCCTCAGATTTGCCATCGGCTGGCAGCCCTACAACAAGCCACCAAACAGAACAAAAAACAATGTCTCTTCTATTTTTTCTAACTCAGCTGACAGCTCTTTTATTGTATGGAAGCCTGAGAAATATTTATCAGCAAGCAGAAGGGGGTCAGTAGAAGTTACTAACTTTTGTGTCCAATATCAGTATCTCATCAATCTACCTCAATCCCGAAGGTTTACTGCAGCGACCTGGCTGTAACAGAAACTTCACTCCTAAGGCGTAACCACCTGTTGTGCACAGCAAGCTTGTTTGACTTGTTGTCTCGGTACAAGATTGATCTCTAAGGCATGGTGTTGTGTGCTCTTTCTGCTTCAAAACTTCCCCGCTGGCTATTTTGTCACATGTTACACTCCAGGAAGTCTGTTTAGCAATTGTGTGTTCCATACTGGCCAGAACTTCCTGTATCTCCCATGGGACGTAAAATTTCCACCACTTGCAGCTTTGCGTACAATCCAGCCAAGGGTATGCAGTTTAGCAGAACTGGATATAGACACCAATAAAGTAAACTACAGTTTAGGGCCTCAGATTCTTAAAGGCCTCTGAATACAAATTGCTAACAAACACTGAATTACCATTTTTAATTAATGCTATGGGTAGGTGTTATGTATTAAAGTGTGAATCCATCCTATTACTTGCCATGTTAAGCTTCAGTCTGAATGTGGCTCTTAATCTGTCGCATTACCATTGGCTGGTTTCTGAGAAACCTCTGTAAATATCCAATCACTATGTGAGAATGTAGCAAAGAGGGAACGGTCCTGATTGGCCTTTATTCCTGCATTGTTATTCGTTCTTGTCTTGTTAAAGGTGTGGCTTTGACAGCCTGGGACAGTTTAAAAAGGGAGCTGTGCTCCACTTGTTGTTGTGTATTTCTGGTGTGTTCTGGAGTTGAAGTTTTGCCGTTAACACACAAGGCATTGAGAGGGGCACCTCATTTACCCCTATATCCTCTTCCTCACACACTTCCCTCTCTTCCAGCAGACTCCATATCCTCTCCTTACCCTGCTTCCTTTTCTCCTTTCTACCCACTAACCAGTCAACCTTTTATCTGATCCCCATCTTCAGCCATATTATTGCTGTTTACTGCTATTAAACATTAGCAAGCATCCAGTCCTGGGTGAGTCACATAGTATTACTTGGTGGTTAGTGCCAGGCCCGGACCCTCTGAGTTCTCCCTCAAAGGCTAAAACAGCCCTAAAAACAGCCCTCTACCTCCCTCTGCCTTTTGCTGACAGAAACCAAGGCTTGAAGGCTGGCAACAGTTTCAATGTGTGAAACTGTGGTTGCGGTCACATGCACCAGAAAAAATGTTGGCGGGGGAGAGAGAGTGAGGCTATTTCCTCTGGAGGAATTTGACCCGCAGTTGTGGATCACACAGTCCTTGGAAGCGGCGGGCCCAGCCCACCACTGCGTGATCAGACGTAACTGCGAGTGAGTCAGGTTTTTTTTTTTTGCTGTTTCTGATGTGCTTAAACAAGGAATTGATTAATCACACCTCCGCACTGAGGGCTCCCTATGGAGTTTGTGATGATGTGCATACTAAGACCGGAGGGGGAGGGAACAACGGCACAGAGTCAGGATGGCCTGATCAGACCATCCTGATGCCATGAGAGCGCGCTGGAGCGATCAGACAGGGAAAAGTCCGTCCGTGGCCCGTTGCAACCCATTTTCTACCGGATTTTCCCTGGTGTCTTTTAACTCTGCTTCTGGGGCAGAGCAGAACAGGTTGCCAACAGCTGCGGGGCGCTTCCCAGCTGTTGCTGTCTGATCGCGTCCTTTAAATCCACCCGGCATTCGTGCCTATGGCAGATCTAATTGTGTGTATGATTGCAGCCTGTGAATACCTACGTGGTTGGCTGAAGGTGAGCCAACGCTTTGGAGACTTAAGAACAATATTTGACTGTCACAGCGCTCTAAATTCATTTTCCATCTTGGCCTGCTGTCTTTCCCTAGATTGCCATCCTTGCCAATAGGTAGAGCCTCCAAAATGATTGGCCATTTGCTAGCGCTAATACCAGTTAAAGCATCTTGCTGAATAGGACACCTTGGAAAGATGTTCCACCTGAGACCCTGGAGAACTACTGCCAGTCCAAGTCGGCAGGACGGAGAGAGATTGGTCAGTTCCCCAGTTCTGTATAAGGCAGGTAAACATGTTCTCGTGTGAACCTGTTCTTTCAAATCTACTCTAAACAAAAAGAAAAGTGGAATCTACAGTTTACTTATCCAAACATCAGGGGGGGGAAATCCCTTTATTGAAGATCTTCTTTATCTCCATACTCTGGAGTTCAGAAATAGCTAGTAAATGCAACAAGAGAAAACAGTTACACAGAATTTTGATTTCAGACCAACGGGATTAAATGCTACCCTGACTACTTCACAATATTTGTGTTTGTCGAAAGAATGAACTTGAAAAACAGGAAGGTGCTGCAAAAGACCAATAGCACAGCCTTATTGTCCTTGATGAGTGTACAGATAACTGTTCCCTCTAACTTGGAGAGTGCTGAGAAGCCACGTTTAACAATTGGGAAATATGTGGTGCCATTCACATTAACTGAGGCATGCCATTCCTGACTCAAATCACCTTTTTATGTTGACTTTGTTGAATGGATCCTCCTTTTCACTTAACCCCTTGAAAGAAAAGCTTTCTGTGGAGGAGGATTCCTGTTAACCAGTGACTTTCAATGACATTGTTTCCTGGAACACTGTGCCAATAAATTCAGCCACTGGGATTAAAACACACACAAAAGAAACTGGTCATGACTCTCAGACGCTGAAAGATTTTCTTCACTATTAGATCAGTGCTGGTTAAAGGGTACGACAGAATTCTTCCTAAAATGGAATTTAGACAGAATGAGGTTTCCCTTACAGTGAATAATTTACCTCTCATCTATATAGGTAAAGGTTTCCCTTGCTTGAAAACCAGTCGAATCCGACTCTAGGGTACGGTGCTCATCTCCGTTTCCAAGCTGAATAGCCAGCACTGTCCAAAGACATTTCTGTGATCATGTGGCCAGCATGACTAGACGCTGAGGTGCACAGAACGCTGTTACCTTCCCACTGAAGCGGTACCTATTTATCTACTTGCAATTTCTTGCTTTCGAACTGCTAGGTTGGCAGGAGCTGGGACCAGAGACAGGAGCTCACTCCATCATGCGGCACTCGGGTCTCGAACTGCTGAACTACCGACCTTCCGGTCTGCAGTTCAGCATCTTAACCACTGAGCCACCACAGCCTCCTCATCTACTCATCTATACACTTATCTGTATATCATATTTTTTAAAAATCTTGCCTTTCCTCCAGCTAACTCAGGGCTAAGTAAGAGAGCCAGTGTGGTGTAGTGGTTAAGAGCAGCAGACTGTAATCTAGAGAACTGGGTTTGATTCCCCTCTCCTCCATATGAAGGCTGCTGGGTGGACTTGGGCCAGTTTGGTGTAGTGGTTAGGAGTGCGGATTCTAATCTGGGAGAACTGGGTTTGATTCCCCACTCTTTCACATGCATCTGCTGGTATGACCTTGGGTCAGTCATAGGCAATGTTCCCTCTAAGCTGTGGAGTCTTGTGAGCAAAAATTCTACTTTGTGAGCTACTGGCATTAAAGTTGTGAATGAGAGATTTGGCTTCTGCATAAATTAGTTTGCTCCGGAGCCTTCCTTCCTGAGCTAAGACAAAAAGGTGTGAGCTAGAGGCTAAAAAACTGTGAGCTAGCTCACACTAACTCAGCTTAGAGAGAACACTGGTCATAGGTACTTTCAGAGCTGTTCTCTCAACAGCAGTTCTTGAAAGAGCTCTCGAAAGAGCCCCACCTATCCCATAAGGTATCTGTTGTGGGAAGGGGAAGGGAAAGGCAGCTGTAGCTGCTCTGAGACTCCTTAAGGTAGACAAAAGCGGAGTCTAAAACCCAATTCTTCTTCTTCTTGAGTATATGCATATATGCATACACATGAAGCTGCTTTATATGGAACAAGATTATTGGTCCATTAAGATCAGTAGTCAGATTGGCTGTGGCTCTCCTGTGTCTCGGGCAGCGGTCTTTCACATCACCTATTGCCTGGCCCTTTTAGCTGCAGATGCAAAGGACTGAACCTGGGACCCTCTACCTGCAAAGAAAAGACTCTTCCGCTAAGCCACAGCCCCTCCCACGTTGCTTTTTATTTTTTTAACTAACAACCCTGTGAGGTGAATCAAGCTGAGGAAGGATGTCACTCAGTGAGCTTCACCCGCAGTGAAAGATATGAGCCCAGAGTTCCCCAGTCTCAGCAGAACACTCTAACTACATCACCTCCCAAAACAGAAGCTCCAGAACATGTTGAATGTTTAATCCCCTGAGCCAAGAAGTAACAGAAGTGACACCCCCCTAGCTTCTTGATGACAACCATTGAGGCTTCCACTGCTATGAGACGGGGTTGCCAGGCCCCCGGACTGGGTGGGGGTTACCCCGCTTTTGTGGGGCCCTTTCTACCACTGGCCCACTGGCCAGTGGGGTAAACCCCTCCTGCAAATGCCCCCAAATGTGACATAATGACATTTATTCATTTATTTATTAAATTGGATTTACTGGGCCACCCTTCCCTACAAGTAGGGCTCAGGGCAGCTTACAACAAAATGGACATCACACAGAAGTGAAGTCATCACATTACCGATGTTGGGGGGAGGGTGACACTCTAGTTTTTGGCAAAAATTCTGTGGTAAAATTGGGCTCAAACAATAGAGTTTTGCCCCCAAAGTAGAGTGTTACCATGGACAGTTTCAAGAGGGAATTAGATAAACATATGGAGAGAAGTCCATCAGTGGCTATTAGCCACAGGGTAGAGATGGGAACTCTCAGTCTGGGGCAGGTGATGCACTCTATTCTTGGTGCTGGAGGGGGCAGCAGTGGGAAGGCTGCTAGTGTCTTGGCCCCACTGCTGGACCTCCTGATGGCACCTGGTATATTTTGGCCGCTGTGTGACAGAGTGTTGGACTAGATGGGCCATTGGCCTGATTCAACATTGGCTTCTCTTATGTTCTTATGTTCTTACCTCCTAACATCGGCAACATGATGATGTCACTTTTGGGTGATGTTATAACACCATGCGTGCTTTGCGCACACACAAAAAGATCCCGGGACGGACCTCAGAGCCCCCCGCCAGCAGCCAGGTAGGACCTGGAAACCTTGCTATGAGACCTCCTCATCTCTCCATGGCAAGGACAAGTTTGGGAAATGAGAGGTCTGGCACTGGACAAGCTCCAGCCGGCCTCGCATCAAATCTAGCGAAACACACACTGGTCTCAAGCATGTGTGAAAGTTTAGGCTGTGCTTGTACTAGGCACAATGGATTGGAATCTAATGAGTTCACTATGGCCCCTTTCACATTACCATTCTAAACTGGATGTTATTTGTTGCTGGCCTGATTTCGAGTAAAACAGTATAAATGGTAACAGCCCAGGAAAACTACTAAACCGGAAAACAGGCTGACACTCAGCGCTTTAAGATGAAATAAAATACAATTTCTCTACTATATTAAACAAAGTTATTTTATGATAGTTGTTCACATATCCACATTGTTGTATTCTTTTTTCATAAGCATACCATAAGTACAGAAAAAGTAAATGGTAACAGCCCAGGAAAACTACTAAACCGGAAAACAGGCTGACACTCAGCGCTTTAAGATGAAATAAAATACAATTTCTCTACTATATTAAACAAAGTTATTTTATGATAGTTGTTCACATATCCACATTGTTGTATTCTTTTTTTCATAAGCATACCATAAGTACAGAAAAAAGTAGGTTGACGAAACTCCCCGGAGTTGGCTTTTCGTTTCGTTCACAACTTCATTTGAATACACTGAAGCACCATGGTAATCTCTCTTGAAAACCTACTATTCACACTGTCTTCACATGATATTCTAGGCCATGCTTTCAATTGCTAGAATGTATCCTCATCCATTTTACTGTAAAATCTTGTCCCAGCCATACAAACAAATCAATAAAGCCAACTCAGGGGAGTTTCGTCAACCCAATTTTTTCTGTACTTATGGTGTGCTTATGAAAAAAGAATATACAACAATGTGAATATGTGAACAACTATCATAAAATAACTTTGTTTAATATAGTAGAGAAATTGTATTTTATTTCATAAAGCGCTGAGTATCAGCCTGTTTTCTGGTTTAATAGCTGATTTCGAGTAAAGCAATACAGGGACGGGGATTTCATACAGCAATTTTTTTTTCTGTTAATGAGCTGTCTCTAAAGTGCTATGGCCATTTCAAAGGGCATCACTTTTTCCCAACCTTTTTCACTGTGCAATCTTTCTTCGACTTTTTTTTTAAACATTCTAAGGTGAGTGCTATAGTGAGATGCACAAACTCAATGGAGTCAATGGAGTCGACGCATCTCAATGATGCTGCTATCACACTTCAGTGCTATAGTGGTTTAGTGCTATAGCGGTTTAGTGCTATAGCGCTCACCTTAGAATGTTCAGGAAAAAAGTCCGAGGAAGATTGCGTGGTAAAAAAGGGGGGAGTGGCACTGCAGGAAGTGCTATGGATGTTTTAAACAGCACACCACAGTGATTCAGAAGCACAACAAAAGGTTTGAGAATGGGGGGGGGGAACAGCACCCTTAAAAGTGGCTCAACCATGCTTTGCTAATCCAATGCGAGTGGGTTTGTATGAACAGGTGAATAAATTCCGCTAGCAACCAGTTACTAAAATGGAATACAAAGGCAGTTTGAAAAGGGTCTATACCTCCCCACAGTTACGAGACTCCCAGTGTCTACTGTTCTCCAAGAGAGGCGATTTTTGCTGCACAGGAATGCAAAATCATTCTCTACCCACATACAAAAGAACCACTGTGTGGCTCCACAGATTTGGCTGTATGTTATTTTAATTTTGTTAATGGTAGGGTTGCCAAGAGGTGCCTGGTGACCAGTGGGAGGGTTGGGAAGGCAAGGGACACCCTGCAGTGTTGCATGCCACACAACCTTACATCTGGTAAAAGAACAGAGGGGATTAAACGGTAGCTCTAGGACTTGTTGGAAACTCCATGGTAAAACCATACTATAAAACTATAGAGTTTCCAGTAATTCCAAGAGTTACCTTTTATCATTTCTGGTAAGAACTTCTAGCAAGCAGTCGAAAGTGCATTTAAAAAAATTTCTCCCACTGCTGCTCAGTACAGCACTGGGCAATGAGTACTGGGGGCAGCTCTGGCAAATGCACTCTTCTTCTGTTTTGTGCTCCTGCAATTTGTTATGCTGTTAGCTGCCTTGAGTCTAAGCAAATAAAGCAGGACATAAATCTATATAAATAATATCATCCACCCACGTACTTATAGACAACAACAGAAATAAAGACCTTTACTGTCTGCCTGTAGCCATAAACTTTCATCTTTTTGGAAATGAAACCATCTCCTTTTGACATTTTAAAAATCCAAAATAAAGAAGCACAGGCTTTTCCCTGGCACCTATTTCAATTTACCCTGCAGTAAAAAAGGGCAATGGATATCCGGCTAGCCAGGACTATTTGCGTACTAGACAAATTCTTCTGGTAAGAACCACTAGGTAACAGAAGACATTTTCATAAGAAAGTCATACAATCTTCTTGGGAGGTCTTGAAAGAAATGGGTGCATACATAAGGGGAATACTAGTCCCAGAACATTACGTTAAACCAATTGCTGAAATCCCAGTGATGCACACCCAAGAATTTAGGATTTCACAATTCCTAGAGTGAAGCCGGCAGAATTAAAGCTACTGCCACATTATGCCAGGTTTTCATAATGTATTCCTAAAGTTTGCTCTACCCTCCCAAATGCTGAATTACCTGCGGCTTGTCAATCGATTTGTTTGCTGCCAACTGAAAGATACATTCTCTGGATCCCAAAGAGAGTAACCAGATACCTATTTTTATAACATTCTACTCTAATCAATATTAACTGATCAATTATCAAACCTATTGCATCAGTTACATTAAATTGGTTGAAAATTGTTCGATAACTTTGAAATGTCGCTTCCAATCAGCCTTCTGATGTAAAAGAAGAACATTTAAGACTTGCCTCAATGTATTCCAAAAAGTACAAAAGGGATTATAATTTCCCCTGTTGCATGTGGGCAAAAAGTTTAAATTTATCCATAAAAATGCCCCCCCCCAATGGCAGGAGAAATCAGAAGGAATCTCGCACAAGTGGATCACTGGGCCAAATGAACCATAGGAAACATAAGAGCCTTCTAGAGCGTACCGTTTGTTTTGATACTGTTTCAGTCTTCAAAAAGTTGGATCCAACCCTTCTAGTAACAAGGAAAGCCTATGGTGGTGGAAAGTCCTGTCAAGTCACAGCCAACTTATGGGGATCCTCTGTAGGGTTTTCAAGGCAAAAGATGAACAGAGGTGGTTGGGCCATTGCCTGCCTCTATGTGGCAACCCTGGACTTCCTTGGTGGTCTCCCATCCAAGTGCTAACCAGGACCAACCCCTGCTTACCCTCCAAGATCTGACAAGATGGGCCAGTCTGTACCATCCAGGTAAGGGTAAGGGAAAGTCTACAGCAATAATTTATTGCATGTTAGCTTTGACCTGAATAGCCCAGGCTAGCCCGATCTCGTTAGATCTCGGAAGCTAAGCAGGGTTGGCTTGGCTAGTATTTGGAAGGGTGACCTCCAAGGAATACTAGGTTGTGATGCAGAGGCAGGCAATGGCAAACCACCTCTGAAACCTCTGTTGCCTTAAAAATAAGTCTAGCTCGCCACCTAGTGGTGCATAATGCTAAAAGAGCTGGCTGCCAGACAATCTTAGGATCTCCTGGCTATTCTACACACAATGCCATTCTTCTTCTTCTTCTTCATCATCATCACCATCTGTTAACTACTATGTTATTCCAAGTATGGGAAAAGAACAGTATAATGATGCTGGGAACAAACTAAGGTCATCAGGCACCTCTCTTTCTGCTTCCCCTCTACTTTGGAGGTCCAGTCATCTACAGCATGCTTGCTTTCAGAGGTTGCTCCCGCATTTTGGCATGGAAAGCTCCCACATTCTCTCTCTTCCGTGAAGATAGCTTCAGGTGGGTAGCCATGTAGGTATGCAGCAGAAGAGCTGGATTCGAGTCCAGAGGCATGTTAGAGAGCAACAAGATTTCCAGGGTATGAATTTTCAAGAGCCAAAGCTTCTGACAAAGGGAGCTTTGACTCTTGGAAGCTTACACCACAGTCTTGGCCTTCAAGGTGCTACTGGAATAGAACCTGTTCTCTCTATTCTGTAAAAGGTGCAAAGCAAAATTATTTTGATGTGCCTTGGGCAGAAGTAACCGAAGAGTGTCTCCGGCAGCTGATGGTGATGTATGTATGTAGACAGCCAGTTTGGTGTAGTGGTAAGGAGAACAGACTCTAATCTGGGAGAACCCGGTTTGATTCCCCATTCCTCCCCATGCAGCTGCTGATGTGACCTTGGGTCACTCACAAGTCCTCTCAGAGCTGTTCTCTCAGGAGCAGTCCTCGAAAGAGCTCTCTCAGGCCCACCTACCTCACAGGGTGTCTGTTGTGGGGAGGGGAAGGGAAAGGAGTTTGTAAGCCACTCTGAGACTCCTTTGGGTTGTGAAAGGAAGGTTATTAATCCAATCTCTTCTCTTCTATGTTGCAGGAGTTGCAGTTTTAACCTGAGATCCATTATTTTATGTGTTTCAACTATGTTTTTAACTGTCTGTGTTTTATATTCTGTAAGCTGCCCTAAGGTGGTGTGGAAAGGCAGAATATAAATATTTTAAATAAATAAGTAGGAAATGATTGACATCGTACCTGAATCTATGTTTTATACAGGGCTCTTTTTGTAGAAAAAGCCCAGTAGGAACTCATGAGCATATTAGGCCACACCCTGACAGTACAGCTCATCAGCATATTAGGCCACACCCCCATGTTACCAGAAGTGTGGTCATCCAGCCACACCCACCTTTTGCTTCTTGTTCTGTTTACCTTGTTTGTTGTCAAAACCCAGGGTTTTTTTTGGAGCAGGAACTCCTCTGCATGTTAGGCCACACAGCCTAATGTAGCCAATCCTAATGACTTTCTGCTGTTGGGTGTGGCCTATTATGCTAATGAGTTCCTGCTGGGTGGGGCCAACTTGGGAGCCAGCCGGAACTCCGTTCCTGCGCGTTCCTGCCCAAAAATAGCCCTAGTTTTATATATGAAGCTGCCTTACACTGAATCAGACCCTTGGTCAGTCAAGGTCATTATTGTCTACTCAGACTGGCAGTGGCTCTCCAGGTTCTCAGACAGAGGTCTTTCACATCACCTCCTGCCACGTCCTTTTTAACTGGAGATGCCGGGGATTGAACCTTGGGACCTTCTGCACGCCAAGCAGATGCTCTACCACTGAGCCATGGCCCCCTCCCTTTAGGAGATTTATAATTTCTATGTAATATAGCAGATGTATAGCACCACTGGGATAACATTCTTTGAAAAATTTACACAAACTGAAATCTAAATACCCTTATCGACATGAACAAGGCCATTCTTAACAAGACACGGGATTTGTTTAGATTTATTTTCCAAAGTCATCACAGATTCACATCCAGTATTTGAGATAGTAACCATTTAGGTTTTATCTATCCTTTTAGAGTCCAATGAAAAAGGATATAATCACCCACATTTCCCTTCATTCACAAAATGTGCCCAGCACAAAACAACTTAAATGGCAGCTGTTATAAACTAGAGGCTTTACAATTGATCTTGCTATGACTTCTTGAAATTGTATCACCCCCTTCTGAGGACACAGTTCGGAGATAACATTGAGCCACAGTTTGTGAGGCAATCAGAAATGCAAGTCACCCCTTAACAAGGTTTTCAATTTTGATTCCAGGCAAACAGTGGTCTGGATCAACCATATTTTGCCAAGGCTGAATGCCAGCTATAGCTTGCTGACAACCAGGAAGCATGAGAAAGGAGCCCAGATACTAAATCATAATCTAGAAAAATGTGTTGTTTTTTTTAAATCACAGAATAATAGCAATTAAAAAAACACCGTACATATCTTTGACCCTGACATGGATGGCCCAGGCTAGCCCAATCTCATCTGATCTAGAAAGCTAAGCAGGGTCAACTCTGGTTAGTAGTACAGTCATAAATTGTTTCAGAGCTGTTCTCTCAGGAGCAGTTCTCGAAAGAGCTCTCTCAGCCCCACCTACCTCACAGGGTGTCTGTTGTGGGGAGGGGAAGGGAGTTTGTAAGCTGCTCTGAGATTCCTTCAGGTAGTGAAAGGTGGGGTATAAATCCAATCTTCTTCATTAGTCAAAAAGATTTTATTTTATATTTATCTGTTCATATATTACATTCGTTAATCGCCCAATCCCTGAAATGCAGGGCTCTGGGCAACGTACAACATTCATAAAAACATCCAGATAAAGTAATTAACAATATTAACAATATTAACATAAGATAGAGAAAACTTCCTTCTGTCAACATGATTTTATCTTCTGGGGCCAGACAATGTTTTGTAAATTGAGGATCAAGCGTAAGCACATCTACCCAGAAGTAAGTCTTGTTTTACTCGACAGGGCTTACTCCCAGGGAAACTTTAGGATTACAGCCCCAGCCATGGGTTTTCTCTTTACCCAAAGACAGAAATCCTCTATGATAACTTTGGTTCTAGTAAATTTTACTTTGACTTCGATCTTGTATTTTTTAAAAGAGTCCTTTCTTTACTATCATTTTCTTCACTTTCATTATAATTTCCCTCCCCAGTTTTGAGTTTCACATGCTGTAAGAAGCTGATATTCTATATTGCTATCACGCTAGAATCATGATCTGTTCTGCCACAAAACCCCACTCTTACATAGTATCTGGAGAGTAGCTGTGTTGGCCTGCTGTAGAAGAGCTAGATTTGAGTCCAGGATGGCATCTTAGAGCCCAACAAGTGTTTCAGGGCATAAGCTATAGAACAAACTTTGAGTCCAGTGGCACTTTTAAGACCAAAAAAGTTTAATTCTGGGTATAAGCATTTGTGTGCAGGCACAGTTGTTGTTGTTCAGTCGCACAGTCGAGTCCGACTCTTCGCGACCCCATGGACCAGATTACGCCAGGCCCTCCTGTCTTCTGCCATCCTCTGTAGTTTGCTCAATTTCATGTTTGTTGCATTGATGACACTGTCTAACCATCTCATCCTTTGCCGTCCCCTTCTTCTTTGACCTTCAATCTTTCCCAGCATCAGGGTCTTCTCCAGTGAGTGCTCCCTTCTCATTTGGTGGCCAAAGTATTTGAGCTTCTTATACCTTAAACTTTATTGGTCTTAAAGGTGCCCCCGGACACAAACTTGGTCTACTGCTTCAGACCAACATGACTACCCACCTGAATCTGGGGTATAAGCTACCAAGAGTCAGAACTCCCTTTGGTATTAAGGAAGGTTTGACCCTTGATGGCTTATAGGCCCAGAATCCTCTTGGTCTCTACAGCTGCTAATGGACTCAAATCTAGCTTTTCATGGGTACATAATTCATCAATCCTGGACTTCCTTTGTAACCGTTCCTAATTTCTATTGTGTTCATCCAGCGCTCCAGTGGTCACGTGTGACCTTGCTGAATGGGATTTAACACCAACTGCCTGGTCCTAAACTGGTACTCATTTGACAAACACACATTTGAATGTCATGTGACACAGTTTAACCTTTGTGTGGATCTTACCACCACAACTCAAGAACAATCCACAATGTTAGCAACTCCATTCTCCACAAATCCTATCATCTGGTTTGTCTGGAACGCCTCTAAGAATAATTTTCTTAGTTTTCAGAATTCTCCTTTAAGACATTCAATTGTACAGTATTATTTATACTGAAATAGTTTAACCCCCTTTATTAATATTTCATAATTACTAATTACAACCCATACTGTATTTAACCCCCTTGTCAATATTTCATAATTACTATTCACAATCCATAATTACTATATTTTAACCCCCTTTATCAATATTTCATAATTATCACTCACAATCCATAATTACTATTTCATAATTAGACACCTGTTCCTATGTTTCACTATATGATACTCAAATACTTTTAAAATCTTACTTATCTTCACAGTGACTGCCATGTTCTCCTGCCCTCTCCAGTTCTCCAATTATAACTTTCATTTGTTTGTTAACCTCTTTCAAATGCTGTATATTCATTTTCTTAGAGCTGGATTCGAGTCCAGTCAAACCTTAGAGACCAAACAAGATTTCCAGGGCACAAGTCTCTCAAAAGCTCATACCTTGAAAATCTTGTTGGTCTTTAAAGGTGCTACTGGACTCGAATTTTGCTCTTCTCAGAAGACCAGCACAGCTACCTTCTCCAAAACCATATTCATTTTCTTAAAGAATGCTAGCTTTTTTCCTAAGAATCACTTTGAAGTCTGGTTTCTTTCTTTTTATCTCTGTGTAGAAATGATTTTTTTCAAAAACCCTCTGCCTCTGTTTTTCCTCATTTACTTTCCACCGATGGTCTGTCAACAACTTTAAAGTTTCACAGTCAAATTCAGCAGTTGACCAAATCACCACAAATTGAGTACGGGCCTGGCCTTACATTCTGCTTGGTAACGCCATCTCAGGCCTGCCAGTGGAAGTCTAGCGTAATACAGTGTGCCTGCTGCACAGCGTAGCTTCTGTGCAGGAAGCTGCCTGTATTTGTCAGTCATCTCCCAGAGATGTGGCTAATAAGATGGAAATAAGCCAGTGTGGTGTAGCAGTTTAGGGTGGTGGACTAGTATCTGGGAGAGGCAGGTCTGAATCCCCACTCCTGCCATTGGAAGCTGGCTGAGTGACCTTGAGCCAGTCACATTCTCTCAGCCTATCCTACCTCACAGGACTGTTGTGAGGATACAATGAATAAAGAGATGAGAGGAAGAGAATGGATTTATACCCAGCCCTTCACTACCCAAAGGAGTCTCAGAGCAGCTTACAATCTCCTTTCCCTTCCTCTCCCCACAACAGACACCCTGTGGGGTAGGTGGGGCTGAGAGCAGTGTTCCCTCTAAACTGAGTTAATGTGAGCTAGCTCACAGTTTTTTAGCCTCCGGCTCACACATTTTGGTCTTAGCTCAGGAAGGATGGCTCCAGAGCAAACTAATTGATGCAGTAGCCAAATTGCTTGCTCATAACTTTAATGCCAGTAGCTCACAGAGTAGAATTTTTGCTCACAAGACTCCACAGCTTAGAGGGAGCATTGGCTGAGAGAGCTCTTTCCAGAACTGCTCCAGAATAGCTCTGAAAGAACTTGTAATCGACCCAAGGTCACACCACCGGCTGCATGTGGAGCAGTGGGGAAACAAACCTGGTTTTCTCATATTAGAGTCCGGGCTCTTTACCACTACGCCAAACGGACTCTTAACAAGGTAAACCGTTTTTGGTCCCCATTAGGGAGAAAGGTAGAATACAAAGGAATTAAAATAATCCAGCCCAAGGAAAGGCGACTTGGACACTCGGGTGCTTTCCTGGGCTTTCCTTTCCACGCGCTATTTGGAAAGAGGGCGCCTGGCGTGCCACCCTCTCTCTCTCTCTCCGTTTATCCCCGCCACGCTCTCCCGCCGGCGCGGGCTTCCTTTCGGCTCCGGCCGACGGGCTTCGTTGAAACGTTCAAACGAGGACAGACCCCACAAGGCAGGTTTGCCGCCACGAGAGGAGGACCCGCACGAGCCCCCCTCGCTCTCTTTGCCGGCGGGCTTTCTGCCCCACGGGCTCCCACCCCACACCGGGCTTCGTTTGCGCCCAGCTCCCACCCCGGGACCGCCAGCCGCCCCAGGGCGCCTCTCCTCTCCCCCTCGCCGGCTCGCTCCCGGGGTGGGGGTCCTCCTCCACGGCGCCTACCGCTAGAAGTAGAAGTGCCGCCCGCGCGCACCAGCCGCTCCACCTCCAGCCGCGCATCGCTCCGCTCTCGGCTGACCGGGAAACCAGGCGCGGCGCTCGCCTGGCCCTTTAAGCCGTCGGGGAGGAGGAGGAGGTGGAGCGCTGGGGCCCAGCCCCGCGGGGACTCCCTCCGGCCCGCGAGGGTTCCGTCAGGCCCGGGCCCACGGTCGGGGAGCTCGCCTCGCCTGGGCGCCCAGCAGGGCAGGACAGACTCCGGCGGAGGCCTGGGCGCGTGCGGGACTCCCGTCTGCCTCGTGCAGAGACCCACCCGCCGCCCCCTTCGCAAGCATGGGGTGGGGAAGGGGTGGGGAAGGGGACGACTCGGGGCCTCGCCCTGTGGATTGTTGCCCAGGGCTGCCGATTCGCTCAGCCCACGTTGGGTTGCCAATCTCCAGGTGGTGGCTGGAGATCCCCCGCTATTACAGCGGGTGTCCGGGCAACAGAGATCAGTTCCCCCTGGAGAAAACGGCTACCTTGCAAGGTGGACTCTTTTCTAGGAAATTATACCCCACTGCATAGGTGTCAACTTCAGGGGGCTTGAGGGCTGAGGCTACCCCGAAATTTTCCAGGGGCGACTGAGCCCCCCGGGCAACCAGGCTCACAAGCCTTGCCAACACCACCCCACACCACCCCCAACCCATTTTGAAAGTGGAATGTTTTTCCCCTCTACTTTCTGAGACTTCGGGTGGGGTGGCAGGAAACAGGGCTTGCTTCCTGAAAGCTAAGCCCCACCCCCAGCTCCCAGAAACCCTCAGTTGGGCTTGGTGGAGCTGGGGTCTGCACGTTTTCAGTGCTTTCAGCTTTCCCGCGCAGAAAGGTAAGGCAGCGAGGGTGGGGGATGTTTTCAGGGGTGGGGTGATGGGCACTAGGCAGAGAGTGCCAAGGCTGGCTGGCTGAGGCCAGCCTCGGGGTGGCTGGGTGCCCGAGCACCTTTCCTGCAGCCTTGTGCCGCTGCTGTTGTTTTCCTGCTCCCTGCAAGGCTTGCCTTGCAGGGAGCCATGCAAGGAGGTTGGGGGGAGGCCAGTATCCTTGGAGGATTGCCGGCCTCGGGGAGGCTGAGCACCCTGCGCCCTTGTTCTTCTAGTTTTTCCCCTCTCTCCCTGCAAGGCTTGCCTTGCAGAGCCATGCAGGGAAGTCAGGAAGTGGGAGAAATGGGGGGAGGCTGGCATCCATGGAGGATTGCCCCCTTGGGGTGGCTGGACTCTTGGGCACCTTTCCTGCAGCCTCGTGCCACTGCTGTTGTTTTCCCACTCCCTACAAGGCTTGCCTTGCAGAGAGCCATGTGAGGAGGTTGGGGGGAGGCTGGCATCCATGGAGGATTGCCAGCCTTGGGATGGCTAGCGCCCTGTGCCCTTGTTCTTCTGTTTCCACACACACACAAGGATTGCCTTGCAGAGCCATGCAGGGAGGTTGGGAGGGGGGAAGCCGGCATCCTTGGAGGATCTCTGAGCGGCTGAGTGCCTGGGCACCTTTTCTGCGGCCTCGTGCTGCTGCTGTTGTTTTCCCACTCCCGAGACTACTTAACCAGAGCCATTTATTTCCTCTGAGAGGAGAATCTTCTGAGTTCTTTGTTGAGCTCCACCCCTTCCCTTGACAGAGAGAGGATATTAGGAAAGCCAGGAATCAGCAGTTAAAATAACTGAAATCGCACACACAGCCGGTGCAGGGGGAGGGGAGGGGGAGGGGGGCAAACTCAAAGAGTTTAAATGCATACATTCAAGACCAACTCTCCCCTGAACTCCTGGATAAATTATGGAGAGGGATTTCTATTTGCTTTCTTTTCATTTCTCCCCTCCCTCCCCCTTCTTTCCTTCCTTCCTTCCTCTCTTCCCATCTATTTGCTTTCTTTCCACCTCTCGCCTCCCTCTATCCCTTGTTTAAACATCTCTAGTTAGGGTTGCCAGGTCCCCCTGTCCACTTCTGGGGGATGGGGGTGAGGGGTGGCCCAATACAGGTTGGGTAACTCCTGGAGATTTGGAGATGGAGCCTGGGGAGGATTGGGACCTCAGTAGGGTACAATGCCGTAGAGTCCACTCTCCAGAACATCCATTTTCTTCAGGGAAACTAATTTTTGTAGTCTGAAAATGAGCTGTAATTCCAGGGGATCCCCAGGTTCCACCTGGAGGCTGGCACCCCTAGCTCCAGTGCTGAAACTGGAAGCTCTGGTTCTTCTGTGTAAGATGGTGGATGCAGACCACTGACATTGGCTTGCATCTGCTGAATCACCCTGCTTCATGTAGGATCCACACCAGCCAGGTGGAGGAGGGGAGGGGTGTACTTTACTTAGGTCTATATATCCTTGATTGAGAACAGTTCTTGTTTTTTTCATGCTAGTGGTGTGTGGGCTGCTTCAGCCACTCCTAAGCTTTTCTTTCAATCTCCGTTTCATTTTTAAATTGTAAGCCCATCTGCGTGAACAAGATGGAGGCGCATGCGGATCAGAGGCCTTTTAAAATTTCCTTTTGATTTGTGTGCAGCCCAGAAAGAACATTGGTAAGGGATGTGCACTCTATGTTCATGCTCTTTGTTTTGCTGTTTCTTAAAATGGTGTGGTAGTTTCAGAGGGGCAATCAACTGGGATGTACTAAAAGGAATGACAGGATTGCCCATTGGAAATAATGGGAGAGGCTTGAAAGCCCACTGGAGATAATGGGAGCCAGGAATGCCAATTGACTTGCATGGGCTCTGCTGAAATACACTGCAGCCCAAAAAAAGTTGCAAAGAAAATGCAGAATGGTTTTTCCAATAAGGTTTTTGGGCCCAGATAGGCTACTCTAGGACTGTAATGACAGTTCCTAGAGTGGAAAAACAGCCCCTAGCAATAGAATCTGTGCTGCATTTTAAGGTGGAGTTTCTAAGCAGTGTGCTAAGAAGGCACCTGTTCCTGGGCTTAGCCCAACCCAGGGGCATTGCTAGGGGGTTCCCAGGGGTTCCCAGGCTGCCCTAATTTTCTGGGGAGCCCCTCCCTAAATTCCACATAGTTCCACCTCCATAGATAGTGACAATGGCCTGTGATGTCACTGGCTCCTCCCTATGATGTCACTGGGTCTCAGTTCTTTTAACAACTTAGCAATACCTCTGGCCCAGCCCCAGCCCCCCTGGGAAATTGCAAAGTCTACGCCCATGCCCCACTGAAGTCCCTCCGCTCCCTAAACCCCACCCTTTTAGACTCCGCCCTCAAAATCTCCAGTTATTTCCCAACCTGAAGCGCTCCAACCACCAAACTAGCCCTCCCAGCAAGGGACCTTCCTTTTTTTTGAGACGTGTCTTTGTGATCTCTCCAGAGAGGAGGATAGAAGCACCTCCTGTGTTAAGTGCCGAAAAGTAGATCCTATAAATTAATCGAGACAGGTAACTGTGTTAGTCTGTCTATAGCAGTAGAAAAGAGCAAGAGTCCAGTAGCCCCTTAGTAAAGGTAAAGGTTCCTTTGATTGAAAGCCAGTCGAATCCGACTCTAGGGTTGCGGTGCTCATCTCCATTTCAAAGCCGAAGAGCCAGCGCTGTCCGAAGACGTTTCCATGGTCATGGCCGGCATGACTAAACACCAAGGCGCACAGAATGCTGTTACCTTCCCACCGAAGTGGTACCTATTTATCTACCTGCAATTTCTTGCCTTCGAACTGCTAGGTTGGCAGGAGCTGGAACTAGAGACAGGAGCTCACTCCTTCATGCGGCACACTTGGGTCTTGAATTGCTGAACTACTGACCTTCCACTGCCTGCAGTTCAGCATCTTAACCACTTGAGCCACCGCAGCTCCTTAAAGACTAACAAAATATGTGGCGGGAGATGAGATTTCCTGAGTCACTGCTCACTTCTTCAGATACTGAGGGAGTGATGGGTTGCCATATTAGTCTGCCTGTAGCGGTAGAAAAGAGCTAGAGTCCAGTAGCAGATATCTGAAGAAGTGAGCAATGACCCAGGAAAGCTCATATCCTGCCACATTTTTTTAGTCTTTAAAATGCCACTGGACTTGCTCTTTTCTGCTTCTATGAATTAATGTTCCCAGAACATCTTATCAATAATAGCCTTGTTCAGGTCTTGCAAATGGAGGGCCGTGGCTTCCTTGATGGCTCTTCCTCTTTTCCTACTGCCTTTGACTTTCCCAAGCATGATTGTCTTTTCCAGTGAGTCTCGTGGTTTCATGATGTGACCATCTCAGGCCTACATTTAAAAGAGACACTGCATGGGCCTTTTGTTAAGCTTGGGTTCAATTTCCGTTTGCCGAGGGTGCCATTTTCTGATGGTTCTGAGAAAGAACTGGAGAACGTGAGTTTATATCCTTAGGATGGGGTGAGCGATACAAAACAATTCCTGCCTCAAAAACTGCATGATTCTCCTCCTTGAGAACAACTGCTCTTTTATTTCATTCACTCATTCATTCATTCATTTGTACCTCATCAGTCTCCCCAGTGGGGACCCAAAGCAGTTTACATCATTATCTCCATTTTTTCCATCACAACAACCCCATGAGGTAGGCTAACCTGAGAGACAGTACCTGGCCCAAGGTCCCCCAGTGAGCTTCCATGGCACAAGTGGGGATTTGAACCTCAAGTCTTCCTGATACTAGTCCAACACTCTTAACCGCTACACCACATTGCCTCCACTGATTATGTACAGAGTGGCTTTTCTTCTCTCACCACTGAGCTACAGCCATGTCTCATATGCATAAGGAGCGGGCCTTTCTTCCAGAAAGGCTTAACAATTAAACACCCCCTCCCCCCCCCCGCAAACACTCCCATTTTCTTTAAAAACCAAAGAAGCCAAGGGAGGGTTCTAATGCCACCTGGGATTACCACTTTTCATAACAGCTTCATGTGCTGCAACCCTGGAGACAAATGCGAACATTTCCTCATGTCTGTGCGTCACGCCCCTGTTAAGGCATAAGGGCAGCCAGGTTAGTGTTGCAGGTCAGCTGGCAAATCGACCATTCCTAAATTTATGCTGCTCCTCCAAACCGCATTTATTGTTTATAATCCATTTGTTGGACAGGAATTTGCGTCGTATTCCAAAACTTTGCTCCCAGGTCACTTTTTGGCCACTGTGTGACACAGAGTGTTGGACTAGATGGGCCATTGGCCTGATTCAACATTGGCTTCTCTTATGTTGTTATGTTCTTATTAGGTAAGTGTGTAGGAGACAGCAGCCTCGGGGCAAGAGAGAACTTGAGCGCAAGCGTCTTATACAAAAGAAGGTCTCTGGTTCTTAGATCAGAGGGAGGGGCTCAGGGTGCCACCATATTGTCAGAGTTAAGCCTGAACACAAACAGGACACGTCGTTGCAGGTTTGCCAACAGTCAGGATTTATTTACTTATTTGGGGGGGGGGATTACATGTCACTGTACTGGAGACCTGCTCCAGGTAGATCAAGTAAGAGGCTACAAGTGTGTATGCGTGCACATGCATGTGCTATCAAGTCACAACGAACTCATGGTGACCCCACGACCATGGGATGTTTAAGGCAAGAGATGAGTAGAGGTGGTTTGCCATTGCCAGCCTCTGCATAGCAACCCCTGTCTTCCTTGGTGGTCTCTCCTCCCAAATCCTGACCAGGAGCTGTTCATGCTTAGCTTCCAAGCTCTGACTAGATCAGATTAGTGTGGGCTATGAAAGCTGCTACAGGCGACAAGTAGCGATACATAAATTTCTAGAAATTTGGAAACCATGGAATAAAGATGTGTGTTTTCCACCCAGGAAATAGTGGACATTTTGAGGGAGATCGAGATATACGCAATACTTTATCGAAACTAAACATATGGTGCTGTTTTAACAACATGTAATGTATGATTTATGATTTAACCGGCATATAATATTGAACTAACAGGTTTATTTATGGGTTTTAAAGGTATAAATACCTTCATTTTCTACAAGCGAAACTATACAATACTTAAGAGAGAGCTTGCAAATTGCTGTTCCTTTTGCTGCCTTAGCACATATGTCTTAATTTTTGCTGTCTGAATTGTAGGAAGAAATAACAGTTGAAATTAGAAGATAAATGTTGTAGTAAAGAAAAGAATATACTTGGACCGGAACAGTCATGTAGCCATAACACATAGGTCTACTACCTTATATGGCTGTTGGGTTTACCTCCAGTACAGAGACTCTACAGTATACACAGAGATTATTAGCTAATTGTCTCATATTTTTCATGCTGTACATTCTGAGTAAGTCCTTAAACAACATTTCACTCCTTCCGAAAGAAAACCAAGACATTTTTTAACTGCTATCCCCAAATTCCCAATCTTCCATAAAAAAAAAAAGCAAAAAAGTGCTATCGGATTTCGATGCTGTATTTTTAAGTGAGTGGAACCTTGTCTTAAAAAGCATTTGACGCTTTCAAAATATTTCCTAGTTGTTTCCACCCTAGTGCACACCATAATAGTTGTTCCATCAGAAAAATGAAGGGAGTCCTTGGGAAAACATGGAAGGGTGTAAAGTACTGAGTTTGGACACGTTGGATAGTGATCAGCCCATGCTTTATTAGACAGTGAAACTAAAAGACAAACTAGCGAGGTCCGAGCCTTGCTTATATCCCTGCAGTACCCCCCCAACCCCAACCCCCATGCCAGTGATAGGCTATTTACAGTGGAGGAGTCCGTCATAGGTCTACTCTAGGATCCGGGCAATCCTATTGGTCTGCCCTAGGATCCAAACGAGCTATTGTCTGCACACCCAAAGGTGTGCTTGACCACATGGTCTTGCTAGTGTTGACGAGTTCATATCAGTACACAACCGGGAGGGGGGTACTGTTTTCCCTTTGAATTCCCCCCCCCCCCAGGTTTCATATTTCTGGGTACAAAGAGAACTCCTGGCACTAATAAACCCAACAAGAATCTTTGTACACAATGTACGGATAGTTACAAGATGTTATGAGCCAGTCTTTCAAGTGTACAGCTGTTACGAAACACAATCTCGCTAATTGTTGCATTTCTATTTAAGTGAAATCGTCAGCCATTTAAAAAAGCCATAAAATTGCAGCCCTTTAAAAAAAGTACACCAGAAAGCCTCAGTCGCCAGTTATGCTGCGGCATCATCTGCCGTTTACTTTATGTAGAGCGAGTCTCTGGGGCTCAAGGGACAGGCAGGAATTTGTTAATAATCAACGACTCAAAATTATCTCCTTGTGTATTGTAAAGACAATAGTAAAACCAGATTCAGGTGGGTAGCCGTGTTGGTCTGAAGCAGCAGAAAGAAGTTTTGAGTCCAACAAAGTTTAATTTAAGCTTCCATGTCCTCAAAGACTTCTACAGATCGAGTCCAGTGGCACCTTTAAGATCGGCAAAATTAGTATTCAAGGCATGAGCTTTCATGTGCACAAAAGCTCATACCTTGAATACAACTGCGTTGGTCTTAAAGGGGCCACTGGACTCAAACTTTGGTCCACTGCTTCAGACCAACATGGGCTACCCACCTGGATCTAACTTCTTCAGATTATCATAGAACCATAGAACGTTAGAGTTGGAAGGGACCTTGCAGGTCATCTAGTCCAACCCCCTGCACTCTGCAGGAGCATACCTACATACCTACAATATACCCGAAAGGTGGTTGTCCAGTCTCTGCTTGAAAATGTCCAGTGAAGGAGCATCCACCACCTCCCGAGGCAGGCTGTTCCACTGCTCAACCGATCTTACAGTTAGGAAGTTTCTCCTGATATCTACCCGGTAACAACTCCCTTGTAATTTCTACCCATTAGATCTAGTCTTGCAGTCCGGAGCAAGAGAGAATAGATTTGCTCCATCTTCTACATGACAGCCCTTCAAATACTTGAAGACTGCAATCATGTCCCCTCTAAGCCTTCTCTTCCCAGGCTTGTGAGTGAGTGATTAGTGAGTGCATAAATCAGTTTGCTCTGGAGCCATCCTTCCTGAGCCATGACAAAAATGTGTGAGCTGGAGACTAAAAAACTGTGAGCTGGCTCACACTAACTCAACTTATAGGGGACACTGCTGACCTAACAGACCTTCAGTACACTCCTGGAGCAGGTGCTAAGGCACATGTTGGGTCCTAGGCCACCCTTGGCCTCCTTCCCAGAGGGGCATCACCCTATTCTACTTCCTCTCCTCTATTCTACCTCTTCTCTTTTGAGCTGGGAGCCAGACCTGGTACCTCCTCTTCAGCCTCTTCCCTCAAGCCTTTTAAAGGCCCTAGTCAGGCCTGGGCCATGCCAAGTGGTCTCCCACTACCCAAGGAAACCTTATGGGGGCATGGCCATGCCAGTTTGGTGTGGTGGTGTTGCATCATGGCTTCACTTTTAAGTAAGCGATACTCTTGAATCTTTGACAACACAGCACTCTAGATGACCCTAGTTATTCATGTTCATGTTTATGTCCATACCAGTATATAATACTCTCAGGCAATGCATAAGTGATACCTTCTTGTTGCATCATTATCCCTTCTGTTCTGAAGCTTATGTTAGCCTATTTGTCTTATTTAGGGATGTGCATTCGGTTCGTCTGAACTGAATGCACCCCTGAAAATTCGGGCCCCTTTCTGGCTTCTGAGGGCCGATTCAGATTCTCTGATCTGAATCGGCTTGTTGGGAAAAATGCAAAAAGGGCAACTGCAATGATAAGAGGAGGACAATTTCCCTATGAAGAAAGGTTATCGCACTTGGGGATCTTAGCTTTGAGAAACAATGACTGAGGGTCATAAGAGGTGTACAAGACTATGCATGGGATAGAGCAGGTAGCGAAAAAAGTACTTTTCACCCTTTCTCACAAGACAAGAACTCGTGGGCACTCAATGAAATTGCTGAGCAGTCAGGTTAGAAGTTAGAACAGATGAAAGGTTTTTGGTTCTTACAGGTTTACAACTTTAAAAAGTTCTGCTGGTTGCTGTTGCTTGGGGAGGGGGTTTGTTTTTTCCTTGTCTGCTCCAGCTTCCATATGTTTGTCAAATTTCATCTGGAAGCTGTTCATGCCAGCCACCACCACCACCACCTGTAGCAGTGAATTCCATGTGTTAATCACTGTTTGGGTGAAGAAGTACTTCCTTTCATCTGCAGTTGCCCTTTTCTGCATTTTCCCCAGTGCTATAAATATTCTTTTTGAGGTTCGTGTGGTGTGAGTGGTCCAATGAGGTTGCACCATCAATTTACACATATATAAATGGTGTTCCTGTTGGTCTTTTAGGGTTTCTGTGTGGTTCTGTGGCATGCTTGCACTGCCGCAGTGCCACTTGTTCTGGAGTGTGCCACTTGTTCTCATGGCAAACAAGCACCTCCCAAGACAGTTCACTTTCCCTGAGATTCTCTGGGAGAGTCTGACTGCTGGTGCTGCCTGCTTGCCTGTCTTAAGTGCTGCTGGCTGGGTTTCCCCATTGGAAACAATGAAGGTAATGGGGTAACCTGTTTGGGTGCCCATAGAATTGGGCCCATTAGTCCAATTGCTTTGAGATGTGGGGGTGTATGTGGGGAGAGGCTCCTGAAGCTACCCTGAAAATTTGGAGCCTCTCCCTCAAATCCCTTCCCCCCCCCAGAGCCACTAACAGCATCCTGAGAAAAAACAAACTTTTTTTCTCAGTATAGAGAACAATTGAGGGGATGGGGGCAACCTGTTTGGGGGCCCATAGAATTGGTCCCCCTGGTCCAATGTCCTTGAAACATGGTAGGTATCTTGGGGAGAGGCTCCATCAGCAACCCTGTGAGTCTGGAGCCTATCCCTCAAACCCTTCCCCTCCAGCCCCCAGAATATACCCTATGTTTTCGCCATTGACTTCAATGGCCCATAGGGTATAATGGGGCTGGAATTGACATTGGGCTGACTGAAAGACTCCCCAATGGGTTCCTACTGCCGAAACTGACATGCGGGAGCCTTTCTGCCCTCCGAAACTGATTGTGCCTGATTCGGCCTAACCAATTGGGCCGAATTATTATTTTTTGCACACCCCTAGTCTTGTTACTCTGTTAAAATTCTGCGTTGTATGTTATTTAGATGTTGAAATTCTTTTGTTTGCACTTACACTTAAATAAAATTAATTAAAATTAAAAAGAAAAAAAAAGAGTGGTGGACTCTGATCTGGAGAACCAGGTTCGATTCCCCAGTCCTCCACATGCAGCAGCTGGTGTGACCTTGAGTCAGTCACAGTTTCTCTCAGAGCTCTCTCAGCCCCACCTACCTCATGGGGTGTCTGTTGTGGGTAGAGGAAAGGAAAGGAGATTGTAAACCGCTCTAAGACTCCGAGTGAAGGGTGGGGGATAAATCCAATCTCTTCTCCTCCTATTCATGGGTGATTTCTGAGCTCTCTCTCCCATGCTGCTCACTTTTCCCACCCCCAAGGTGAAGCCAACAGACAGCGGATTGTCAGACAACTGTCAATCACTGACCAGCTGGCCGGCAGGTGTATCTTTGCAGGATGCATCCATAACCCCACTGGGCCTGGAAAATGCTGTGTGTGATGCTGTGGGGTGCCAAAAAGGAGGGGGATGGGTCTGATGATGGCCTAGCTGTCCCCTGACACCACACAAGGATACCCAGGTGTGGTGCTGGTTCTGCTGGTACAGCTTGCATGGGGTTGCCAGCTCTGTGTTGGGAAATTCCTGGAGATTTGGTGGGTGGAACCTGGAGAGTTTGGGGAAAGGAGGGACCTCAGTGGGGTATATTGCAGAGAGTCCACCCTCTCAAGCAGCCATTTTCTCTGGAATGACTGATCTCTGTAACCTGGAGGCCAGTTGTGATTCTAGGAGATCTCCATCCACCACCTGGAGGCTGGCAACCCTAAGCTCACATAAGGCCATGCTGGTAAGCCACAGGCTAAGTGCCAAGAGACAGGATCCCTTTGACCCTTGCCCTTTGGCTTGCCCCTGTGGCCCAGCCCAGCTTCTCCATATCTAGAGAAGGACAGATGCTCCGCCCAGGTTATAATCAGCGGGCTCCAATGTTCCTGACTTCCTCCAGTCCTATCTTGACCTCCTGGGAGGTATAGGTGAGAGGAACTGTACAGGACAGATTCTATCCACACTGAAATGTAATATAATACGGCACTGCCTATCTGCAGTATAAAGGATCCCGACATGTACAGCCGAGAGGAACGGGTGATGAAAGTCAACCTGCCCAAAGTGAGTGTTCAGAGGAGCAAAATGATGGGCGCATCCTCCATCCTTTTGTGCTGTTTTTCCCATGGAATGTGTGTAGAGGAGCTCCATGTAGCATCGTTGGAGCACACATGAAGCTCTGGATTTGATTTGGCATCAGCTTGAGGTTCACCCTTGCATATATATATATATATATATATATATATATTTAACTATGATGCTCCCCCATCTTCTGTGACCAATCCAGCAAAAGTCGTACTTCTCTTACAAGCAAATGTTGTTTTAAACTGTAAATATGATTTATGGATTTTATTAATTATGAATTTTGTCAGTGGTTCTCTTTGATGGACACTACCCTGACCCTATTTTATAGGGGAGGGCGGTTTAAAACTCTAAATAAATCAATAATAAATAAATATCCAATCTAGCAGTACATGGTAACTTTAAAAACAGCCCAACACAAGTGGGGAGGCATGAAGCTTTTGAAGGTTTACTTTTCATGTGCTTCTTTGTTACGTCGCACCAGAGCTTTTTTTGTAGGAAAAAGCCCAGCAGGAACTCATTAGCATAATAGGCCACACCCAACAGCAGAAACTCATTAGCATAATTAGGCCACACCCATGACAGTACAGCTCATTAGCATGTTAGGCCACACCCCTATGTTGCCAGAAGTGTGCTCATCCAGCCAACCCACCTTTTGCTTCTTATTCTGCTTACCTTGTTTGTTGTCAAAACCCAGGGCTTTTTTTTGTAGCAGGAACTCCTTTGCATGTTAGGCCACACATCCCTAATGTAGCCAATCCTAATGAGCTTCTGCTGTTGGGTGTGACCTATTATGCTAATGAGTTCCTGCTGGGCGTGGGAGCCAGCCGGAACTCCCGTTCCTGTGCGTTCCTGCCCCAAAATAGCCCTGTATGACAATAGATTCAAGTGGGTAGCCGTGAAGCAACAGAACGAAGTTTGAGATCTGTGGCACCTTTAAGACCGACAAAGTTTGATCCTGCACATAAGTTTCCTTCTGGTCATCTAAAGAGGTCTGCCTGCACACAAAAACTTATACCTGGAATTAAACTTTGTTGGTCTTAAAGGTGCCACTTTACTCAAACATTGTTATTTGTGTGGCAGTTCGGGATGGCCTTTTCGTAAAAGGAAGAGGGTTGTAGTTTTCATGACTGAAAATTTCCAGCAATTTTACTGCTTTGCTACCTGGTCTGTTCTTCAGCATAAACACTTCAGTTGACAGGATTTGTTTTCCTCATAGAACTTCTGTGTTTTCACCTGTATTCCTTTTACAGTTTTGTTGTCTCCCTGTCTCCTATGGTTATATGGGTTTCCGCCCTATACTTCTTGAAGGATTTCTGCCTGCCTTATGTCTTTGCCACAGTTTTTTCCCCCTATTGGGTCTCAGAAATTGGCCTGTGGTTCAATCTATCACCACATCTCTCACAAAGCCTACAGTAGTTCTGAAGGTTTCTTCCTTATTTATTTGAAATATTCAGGCTAACATGAATATATATGCAGCGTATAAAAATTACATCAAGATAGGATTACCATATTTTGAAAAGCAAAAAAGAGGACATATTTCCTGACTTCTTCAAACACGTGATCACTATGACAAATCTCATTTTAAATACCCCTACTATTTAAAACTGTGATAATTTTATTTATTTATTTAATTTCTTATATTCCTCCCCCCCCCCCCGCCGCCAAAGCAGGCTCAGGGCGCCTAGTAACTAGGAATATTCCTAACCTTCCAACCCCAAAAGAAGACATTTTCATCAGATTTATAAAAAGAGCCTGTGAAGAAATGCATTTTCTCCTGGGTAGTTGACAAGGAGCAAAAGCCACCACTGTGCATTTTAAAAGATTTTTTCCCCTCTAGGCAGAGGAAGAAGTGAGTCCGCTTGTACTTCAGCCCACCTTCTTACAAATGCTAATGGGTTGTGACAAAGGAAGCCTCAAGCTTCCCTCCCCACCCTCCATCAGGCAGGGAACAGAGAATTGGGGGTGTCAAATTCTAGAGAGGCTTAAGGAAGGAACTTTCTGGAGATGACGGGAAAGCTTCCTTAACGTGGCCTGATAAGGTCAAGTGGGAGGGGAGAGAGAAAGGTGATAAAACCTATTTGCAGGAGGAAGTAGTTCTCTTTTCTTTGGGACGCTGTGTTCATGAGAGGATAGAGATCTCTCCTCTGGGAAGGTGACCACAATTTAACATGTGCTCACCTGAGAGACTGGGAGCAAGCTAGAAGGTAATGGTAACTTTGTAGAGATCTGTAACTTCTTAAGTAAAAGAGCCTGTTCTATTTTAAAAGCTGATAGGTCATGTTTAGAGAGAGGATTTTCATTTTTACCAACTTCTTTTGTTTTCCTTGTGCCATCTGGTGCTGTGCTAAAAGTGTGCTTGTGAACATCTTCTTTTTAAGAAGTACTTTAAACTTTTGATGCTGGGAGCAGTTCTCAGTGCCACATAGACCTCCACCATTTTGGACATGCTATTTTAAAAGTGGCTCCAGGTTAGTTGGCAAGTGGCCATTCCCCAGGAGTGCACAAGGCATTAAATTGTCCTTATGATAGCTTACTGTTGGGCAGGGGGAAACACTGAGGCAAGGCTGCTGAGCTTAGAAGGGAAGCTGGGAGATCTGTCCCTCCCAGTGGGCAATTCCTTGCAAAGGGCAGGTCGTGGTGGTGGGCTACCAGAGAAAGGAAAAGCCCCTTCAGGGAGTTGGGAACCCCTAAGAGGGCAGGGTGGAACAGGGCCTGCAGGTTGGAGCAGGCATATTCTGCCACAGAGCCCAAAAGAGGATGGGCATCAAAAAAGAGGATGTGCCTCTAAAAAGAGGACACCTGGTAACCCTGATCAAGAGCATCCTAAAAGCAACACAGAACAGCTATGTAATGGGATGGAAATAACAGAACTGCCCAGCATATCACCGACCCACATGCAAATATGGCATCAATAAACCAAACACCTTCTGGAACCATGTGGTTTTATGGTGCTGTCAGGCACTCCAGAAAAGTCACTTAAACACCAGGCTCCATAAGAAGATAGTGTTTATTATACAGCAATTCTAAAGGCACATTGACATTCTATTGTCAGGAATGAAACACACAAAGAAACTTCTACGGATATACCCTCCTAGGTTGGCCCCCCCCTTACAGCCTACCAAGCGAGAGAGAGAAAGGTGCGAAAGTTACAAAGCTGTAAATATTCCCATGGCCCAGCTGTCTTCTCAGAGAAATAAAAGAAAAGCGGTCTGGAGACACCAAGGCCATTTAGGACATCTGTAGATAACCCAGGCTGTGAATCTCTGCATTGCCCAGGCAACCTACTCACCTCCCCACATACCAGACATGACAAAGTACAGACCAACAGGCACCACCATCCCTCCCTTCTACCCTATGGCAGGGTCACCTGACAGGTGCCTTCTAAAAACCATTCAAGATGGAGCTCTCTTCTAGCAATTCGTTCCAGAGTGTTGGGGTCAGGGCGGAACAAAGCTGTGGTTGGGCTAAAGGTACTTCAATAAATATTCTGCGAATTCAGGGGTTCCCAACATTTTTGAGCCTGCGGGCACTTTTGGGATTCTGACAGGGGGTGGTGGCAACAGTCACAAAATGTCTGCCACAGGAGGCGGGGCCAACCACCGAATGTCAGGGGGTGAGGTTATATATAACTCTCAGAGTACCTCTTCAGTATTGCGGGCAGAAGCTCTGTTGAACAGCAACAGGCCTTTTAACCTGCCCAGCCAATCAGAAGCCCTGTTAGGCAAAAGCCCCACCTAGTCCTGCCCACTCCCTAAAAGCAACTGGAAGGCACCAGGAAAGGACCCCCATGCTAATGCAAAGCTACTGCTAATGGAACATTTGAAGCTACTTTGCATGGGTGGCAGTTAGGGTTGCCAGTCTCCAGGTGGTACCTGGAGATTTCCCACTATTACAATTGATTTCCAGGCAACCAAGATCGGTTCCCCTGGGGGAAATGGCTGCTTTGGAGGGTAAAGTCTCTGGCACTGTGCACTGCTGAGGTCCCTCTATTCCGCAAACCCCCACCACCCCCAGGCTGCACCTCCAAAATCCCCAGGTTTTTCCTAACCCAGAGCTGGCCACCCTACTTGTGGTACTGTCAAAATGAGAACCGGAATCTGTGGAAAGACATAGAGGAAAGCCTTTTGCATTGTTAGGGTCTCATTAAAATCAGGCCTTATATTCCATCCCCATGGGGAAATTTTGCTCGTATGCAGCTTTTCTCAGGATTGGTTGGGGCTTTAATCTCCTAATTTCTCTTTCCCCCCAAGAGCCTACCACTATTAGTAGTTGTTCAATCGCACAGTCGAGTTTGACTCTTCGCAACCCCATGGACCACATCATGCCAGGCCCTCCTGTCTTCCGCCGTCCTCCGGAGTTTGCTTAATTTCATGTTTGTTGCATAGGTAACACTGTCTAGCCATCCCATCCTTTGCCGTCCCCTTCTTCTTTTACCTTCAGTCTTCTCCCGTGAGTAATCCCTTCTCATCTGGTGGCTAAAGTATCTGAGCTTCAGCGTCAGGATCTGGTCTTCCAGGGAACAGTCAGGGTTGATTTCTTTTAGGACTGACTGATCTGATCTCCCTGCAGTCCAAGGGACTCTCAAGAGTCTTCTCCAGCACCATAATTTGAAAGCATCTATTCTTTGGCACTCGGCCTTCCTTATGGTCCAACTCTTGCAGCCATACATTACTACGGGGATACCATTGCTTTGACCATGTGGACTTTTGTTGGCAGGGTGATGTCTCTACTTTTTATTATGCTGTCTAGGTCGCTATTTGATGTTATCCCTAGCAGTTCGAAAGCAAGAAATTGCAAGTAGATAAATAGGTAGCACTTCAGTGGGAAGGTAACAGCGTTCCGTGCACCTTGGTGTTTAGTCATGCCGGCCACATGACCACGGAAATGTTTTCGGACAGCGCTGGCTCTTCGGCTTTGAAACGGAGATGAGCACCGCAACCCTAGAGTCGGATTCTACTGGCTTTCGAGCAAGGGAACCTTTACTTTTAATGTCCCAGAAAGAGCTTCTTTAGGAAGACCTGTGTTTTATCCTGCATGTGGGTTTCATTTTTAAACAATGTGTTCCTTCGTTTATCTACTCGTCATGCATATGTAGAGAGACAGTGTGGTGTAGTGGTTAGAGTGTCGAACTAGGAGCTGTGAGCCCCTGGTTCAAATCCCCGCTCTGCCATGGAAGTGGGTGACCCTGGGCCAGTCACGTCTTCTCAGGGTATTCTACCTCACAGAATTGTTGTGAGGATCAAATGGAGGATAAAATGGAAGCCGCTTTGCATTCCCATTGGGGAAAAATGCATAGTATAGATGAAATAAATAAAAAATGTACAGTGGATTATAGGGACATTGGATTGTGCTGTGGGGGTGAAAAGATTTCTTGGAAAATATTGCTAACCATTCCGAGAGTTTATCTGCATCACAGTTTGTATGCAATTACTGTGTTATAGAAATAATCTCTGTCTGTTATGTAGGCATGTATCCTAAAGATTCTGTTTCTGCTTACAGGCACACTGTGGCCTTATTTATCTATTTAATTCATGTATACACTGCCTTTTCTCCCCAGTGAGGGCCCAAGGTGAGTTAAATGATTTAACTTAAACCAGTTCTGTGTAGTGGTTAGGAGTGTGGACTCTAATCTGAGAGAACTGGGTTCAATTCCCCACTCTTCCACATGCAGCTGCTGGGTGACCTTGGGTCAGTTACAAGTTCTTTCAGAGCTGTTCTCTCAAGGGCAGTTCTCAAGGGAGTTCTTTCAGCTCCACCTACCTCAGAGGATGTCTGTTGTGGGAAGGGGAAGGGAGTGGAGTTTGTAAGCCACTCTGAGACTCCTTCGGGCAGTGAAGGGCCAGGTATAAATCCAATCTCTTCGTCTTCTTCTCTCCACTTCTCACCCGGTGAGCTTCTATTCTACAAGCAGGGATTCGAACCTGGGTCTTCCAGATACTGGTCCAACACTCTTAACTGCTAGGTCACACTGCTCTGGTCTGTCCTTACTTGCACCGATGGCAACCATCCTTCCTCACTGAAGCAGAAATTTCTGTTTCTTCTTTTCTGTACCTTCAGTGGGATGACAGTGAGTTACTGGGGTGCAACTCCCATAAAAGCCCTTTTTTCTGTAGAACTGTTTTCCTGATCTCATATGTACAGGACTGCAGATGGAATGGAATGGAATGCAAATTCTAAGTGTTTATTAGATCTGTTTCCCAGAACTTCCACCTTAGTTTTAGAGGCATCAATACTAAGCTGCCTTCTCTTGTGCAAAGCACTAAACTTTATTGATAACAGAGCCGTGTCGTCAACAGGCAACTGGACTGAATCTTTGCTCTGGCCCTGAGTAGAAGGTCCCCTGTACAACATTACTAATTAAAATAAAATAAAATAAAAAGGGAACCAAAATGTGTTAAGGATTTGTTTTCCTGAGCTTGAACGTACCAGGCTGCAAATGAAATGGAAGTTAATGTAAATTCCAAGTAAACAGCTTTTGCCTAGCAGTGAACTCTTTCCCGTCTTTTCAGTCTCTATAGATTACTGTATGTCACATACCAAATGTCATTAACAAATGCGATATCACAGTATACAGCAAATAAACAAGCACTGCACAAATAACGCAGACCACAAGTGCTCAAAAAGTTATGCACAAGCATCAATTTATATAAGAGGACCACATATATCAGTGAAACCAAAATTACATCATATAGTGTGCAGGTCTATAAATAGCTCAAGTCCATAAATGGTATACAAACAAAATGAATAGTACAAGTCCATAAATGGTACACAGACAAAATGGACGAAGACGCCGGACTTTGGTCTTCGTTTAGATAATTCTTCTTCAATAAGTTCACACTACTACAATTACAAATAAAACCAAATAATTATTATCATATATTACAGCCAAACCCATGTTCTGAATACTAACAGAATTTTTTTTTACATTCATATAGTACTCATAGTGCACAGAAGACTCTTAGAAGGAAAAATCCTTAGTATAGCACTCACAGTGTATAAAAGCCTTCAACTCAATATTACAGGAAAAATGCTGAAACAAGGAATAATAAGGAAAATGCTCTTATAATATTATTATTTGCAGTTACAATATACAAAGAAATGTTAAAAGGGTCACTATGCTCACCATTCCTATTGTAATCATTCAAAGCCGGGCATCCGATCAACAATAGCACATGCTCTGCAATAGTTGGTAAGCCTCAAAGAGTAGTCAACACCCAAGGCTTTTCAGTCTCTATAGATTACTGTATGTCACATACCAACTAAGTATGTTCATTTTATGGTAGAGATGCTGCAGAATTCCTGGCCACAATCTGCCACCATTGTTTCTCCCACCTAAAAAGTCCCTCATGCATGCAACAGCCATAGAGACATTGGTCACCTAGCACTTCAAATAACTTTACATTTTAAAAAAACACCATTGGTCATTAGGGTCTATGGATATCGAGAAGGTGGAGTTCCAGCCTTGGTGTTGGTGGCATGGCTCAGTGGAAGAGCCTCCGCTTGGCATGCAGAAGGCCCCAGGTTCAATCCCCAGCATCTCCAGTTTAAAAGGACCAGATAGTAGGTGATTTGAAAGAACCTCTATGTGAGACCTTGGAGAGCTGCTGCCAATCTGAGTTGACAGCACTAACTTTGATGAATGAATGGCCTTTCAAGTTCATTTGATACTGAATCCACTGACATGGAGAAAGCTCTGCACACATAGTGTTGGCAGCGGGAGTTAGCAACTAGATCAATTTTAACACTGGAAGTGCCCATAAGGACTGTGCTGGAACTGTCACTTTTTACAGGGTCTGTGCGTGTTATTTCACATTTTTTTCCCCCTTAGGGTGAGTTTGCCATCTTTAACCAGATTCTTTTTATTTAGCACTTCTCAAGTGCCACCTGGCTTGTGCACTGGGAAGGCTGTAGATTCACTGTTAATGTAGTTTCATTGTAAATCGATCATTAAATGTTTATATCAACCAATCATTAAATGTTAACCAGTATTAAATCCCCAAGTGTTTCCCTCACCGTGCGCATTACTAGTTTTTCCTGTTCCGCAAGGCTTTTCAGTTTTTAATTTCGGCACAAGGTAACCATTACGAACAAGGCAGCGGAGAGAAGCTCCAGGTGGAGGAAAGTGTTACGCCACGAAAAAAGTAAATGACCTGTCAGTTGGGATGGCAGAACAGAGCTAGAGAGGAGCACAAAGGCTGGAGGTGGAAATCAGATTAGAGAAGGTTTGGAGATCAGAAGGAACAAAAGGTCACAGCCAGGAACAAAATGGTGGGAGAGGAAGGCCGACAGTTCACAGATCAAGCTGTTCAACATCAGAGATGCTCTGGTGTCAGAGATAAGGAGATGTACCTGTTGTGTATTGGAATGTGAATCTATGCTATACATTCCCATGTTAAGCTTGATTTCAAATGTGGCTCTTCAGCTGTCGCATTACTATTGGCTGGTTTCTGAGAACCAATCATCTTGTAAATACGTATCAAAGCGGGAACAATTGTGATTGGACCTTATCTGTGCAATTCTATTGGTCCTTAACTTATTTTGGGAGTGGCTTTGACAGCCCAGGAGAGTTTAAAAGAAGAAGCTGTGCTCCACTGTTTTGTGGTGTGTTTGTTGTGGTGTTCTGAGTTGGAGTTGCTGTTCCGCATAAACTGAAATCCCTTGCTGAAATCATATCGTTGTTGTGTTCCATACTTAACAGTACCACAGTGTAGTGTGGAGTTAAGTGTGAGTCGAAAACAAGGATTTCACCTAATGTTTTCTGTGATCCTAAAACACTGGAGTAAGGGGCAATAATTTAAAATGAGGTTGTCCATTCCTAGAGGTTCAAGGGGTAGAGTCCAGGGTTGACCACCCACAAAGACTCCCTTTTTCTCAGTCAGTCCTTCAGAAGTGCCTCAGGAAAGCAAAAGGAGGTGGGGTAACATCACCCAGGTCATTTGCTGTTCCCTCGGCCTTCACACATATGCCGAGGCATGGATCTGGCCCTTCCTTCCCAGCTGTTCCTCAGCCTGCCTTTTAAGGCCCTCTTGGGGGGAGAGGCCTCCCCTGGGCTCCTCTGTCTTGAAAGGAGGGGCCCTCGTTACGCTTTACTCTGCTCTGGTTAGACCTCACTTGTGTTCAGTTTTGGGCACCACAATTTCAGAAGGATATAGACAAGCCGGAATGTATCCAGAGGAGGGCAACGAAGATGGTGAGGGGTCTGGAGACCAAGTCCTATAAGCTGGGTATGCTTAGCTTGGAGAGGAGATGACTCAGAGGTGATATGATAACCACCTTCAAGTACTTGAAAGCTGTCATATAGAGGATGGTACGGAGTTGTTTTCTGTTGCCCCAGAAGGTCGGACTGGAACCAACGGGTTGAAAATAAATCAGAAGAGTTTTCGGCTGAACATTAGGAAGAACTTCCTGTCAGTTAGACCGGTTCCTCAGTGGAACAGGCTTCCTCGGGAGGTGGTGGGCTCTCCTTCTTTGGAGGTTTTCAAACAGAGGCTAGATGGCCACCTGGCAGCAATGCTGATTCTGTGAACTTAGGCAGATCACAAGAAGGGAGGGCAGGAAGGGTAGCCTCAGTGCTTAGTTCTTGTGGCCCAGAGAAATGCTGATTGACACTTTGGGGTTAGGGTAGAGCTGCCAGCCTCCAGGTGGAGCCTGGAGATCTCCCACTTTCACAACTAGTCTCCAGCTGACAGAGATGAGCTCCCCTGGAGAAAATGGCTGCTTTGAAGGGTGGACTCTATGGCATTGGACCATGCTAAGGTCCCTCCACTCCCCAAACCATGCCCTCTCTCGGATCCAACCCCAAAGTCTCGAGGTATTTTCCAACCCAGACCTGGCAACCCTAGGTCAGGAAGCAGCTGTTCTCCAGGCCAGTTTGGCCAGGGATCCTGGAGGGGTTTTTTTTGGCCATCTGGTGAAGCAAGGATCACTGGGTATGTGTGTGGGGGGAGGTCCCTTCCAACTTGATGATTCTATGATTCTTGACTGACAGGCCTTTGGCCCACTGAGACACTATATGAGGCCTCTTCCTGCTGTGTCCCACCCCCTTGAACCTCTTCAAAGGACTGAATGTTAGGCCTGCTTAAGCCTAGGAAGCCTGTGGCTATTCATTCCTCACGAAGCCCCTAGTCCCAACCTGTTGAAGGCTGCAGGGCTGGAGATCAGCTTGATCCCCAATGTCTCCGCAGGCCTCATCTGCCTCCATGCCTTGATTCCGCAACTGCTGTCCTCAGCAAAGCAGAGAAAGATTGCTGGCTCTTCCTGCCAAAGAGGTAAGCGCAGGATGAGGCACAGCCACCTTCGTACACAGGTCTTAAATATGAGTCAGATGGCAAATCCCTAGGCAAATCCTGTAAACATCCCATGGTTCATGGAAGGCTCTGTGGAAGGCTCACCACAGAGTAGGTATTCATCCATTTGCACACATGGAACTGCCTCGTAATGAATCTGGCCCTTGGTTTAAAGGTCACTATTGTCTTTGAGAAGACCCTGATGCTGGGAAAGATTGAAGGTCAAAGAAGAAGGGGACAGCAAAGGATGAGATGGTTAGACAATGTCACCGATGCAACGAACATGAAATTAAGCAAACTCCGGAGCATGACAGAAGACAGGAGGGCCTGGTGGGATGTGGTCCATGGGGTCGCGAAGAGTCGGACTCAACTGTGCGACTGAACAACAACAATAAATTGTCTGCATATGTCAGTGCCATCAAGTAGCAACCAATGTTATGGTGACCCCAGCAAGGGACTTTCAAGGCAAGTGAGAAGCAGAGGTGGTCTGCCATTGCATTCCTCTGCAGAGTCTTCTTCGGTGGTCTCCCATCCAAGTACCAACCCTGCTCACCTTCTAAGAGCTGAAGAGATCAGGCTAGACTGTGTGGCCTTTTCTCGTAGTATTGTCTAATCTGACCCTTTTTAAAACTGGAGATGCCAGGGATTGAACCTAAGATCTTCTGTTTACAAAGCAGATGGTCTCACTACCACTTAGCCATGGCCTTGGCTCAAAGCTGTCATGGTGATGTGCAACTGGGCCAGTAGGAAGAGTCCCCAGAAAAGGCAAGAACCTTTTCCATTAAGTGCATATGTCCCACCAAAGTGTTTCATTGACTTTCCCTGTGAAGAAAGGTTAAAGAGTTTGGGGCTCTTTAGCTTGGAGAAACAACGACTGAGGGATGACATGATAGAGGTTTACAATATTATGCATGGGATAGAGCAGGTAGAGAAAGAAGTACTTTTCTCCCTTTCTCACAACACAAGAACTCATGGGCACTCAATGAAATTGCTGAGCAGCTGGATTAGAACAGGTAAAAGGATTAACACATAGAATTCACTACAACGGGAGGTGGTGGCAGCTACAAGCATGGACAGCTTCAAGAGGGAATTGGATAAACGTATGGAGCAGTGGTCCATCAGTGGCTATTAACCGGAAGGTATAGATAGGAACTCTCGATCTGGGGCAAGTGATGCTCTGTATTCTTGGTACTTGAGGAGGGGCAACAGTGGGAGGGCTTCTGGTGTCCTGGCCCCACTGGTGGTCCTCCTGATGGCACCTGTTATTTTTGGCCACTGTGTGACAGTGTTGGACTGGATGGGCCATTGGCCTGATCCAGCATTGGCTTCTCTTATGTTCTTTTGTTCTTATAGAGGAAGCCCCATCTCGCAGGAGTTTGATTTTTCCTTCTAAGTTTGCTCAAGAAATATCCAGAACACCACAAACGATGCTTTTTTGGACTTACAGTTGGAATAGAACTTGGAATGCTCCCAACGAGAACTAATTTCAGTCTTATTGGCCTCAGTGCGCCTTACAATTGCATCTACCTGGAAAGAATGCAAATCTCCCTCTATAGCCCTCTAGTACGAGAAAATCTGGGACCAATTTAATATGTGTAAATGTTCTAACTTGATAAATCATACGGAAACAGCTAAATCATATACCAATTTTGAGTTAACTTGGTTACTGGTTCTTCAATATATGGCGGATAATGATATTTTGCCAACCAGCCCACTTTACAGGAAGTGGATATTGTTTTAACAAGGGGATGTAAGAAAGTCATTGTGGTGGCCTGATGTTGATAGGGTTGCCATCCCCCAAATGTGGGCATGGGTTTACCTGCTTTTGGGGGCCCCAATCTGCCGCTCCACCGAACAGTCACATCTGCGCCAACATGGTCAGCGCAATGTCGTCACCTGGAGGTGACATCATCATGCAGGGCACATTGTGGGGGGGATGCTCGAGCATTTCATAAAACACTCTATGGTTACCATAGAGTTTTTTCTCAAATGCTCGAGTGTCGTCCCCCCGCAATGTGCCCTGTGTGATGACATCACATCCAGGTGACATTATCGCCCTGCACACGTTTTGTATGCATGCTGAAGAATCCCAGAGAAGAAGAGGAAACCCTCTCCCCCCCACCAGCAGCCAGGTAAGACCTGGCAACCTTAGATGTTGATGATCTAAGTTGGAACTCGTGGGCACTCAATGAAATTGCTGAGCGGGTGGGTTAGAATGGATAAAGGGGAGTACTTCTTCACCCAAAGAGTGATTAACACATGGAATTCACTGCCACAGGAGGTGGTAGCGGCTACAAGCATGGACGGCTTCAAGAGGGAATTAGATACACATATGGAGCAGTGGTCCATCAGTGGCTATTAGCTACAAGGTGTAGATAGGAACTCTCAGTCTGGGGCAAGTGATGCACTGTATTCTTGGTGCTTTGGGGGGGGGGAAACAGTGGGAGGACTTCTAGGGTCCTGGCCCCACTGCTGGACCTCCTGATGGCACCTGTTATTTTTGGCCCATGTGTGACAGAGTGTTGGAATGGATGGGCCATTGGCCTGACCCAACATTGGCTTCTCTTATGTTCTTATGTTCTTAATTTTCCTTCCCCTTTTGTCACTTTATATTGATTTCTTAGTTTTTATTGTTTGTGTTATTAATAAATACATTTAAATAACAGAAGATTTTTCCTTCTAAGTTTAATGTCACAGTCCTCAGAGGCCCTTAAGAGGGATGCCTGGGGTGGTGCCTCTTCAGATGGCATCTAGAGGAATCTGCTTCTAGAAATCTCCAAACCAAGTCCTGTTTATGAGGGGAAATGAGTAAGGGAAGACGGCAGACCAGAAAAGAAGAGAAGGAGCACCTCAGAAGGTGAACTTGAAATGAATTGTTAAGCATCGGCACGATTGGAGCCGGAAGGCGCTTCTTCAGTGACAACTGTTAAACACAACGTATAGCCTGCTTGGCGTATCGGTGTAAAATCAGCTATAAAACCGCTCATGTCTTTTGAAAGGAGCACTAAAATCACATATAAGTCAACATGGAAGGAATGTGGGGCTAAGCCAAGAGCCTGAACTTGTTACAACATCGAGGGGAAAAAAATGTGAAATATAATCTTATTTCTCTTTACATGTACCTTTTGTTTCTCCTGCTAGGGCTATGTAACTATAATAACCTCACGAGACGCAGACGTCTTTGGGGTGTGTTCAATACCTCAAGCCAATGGGCCGGATCTCCAGTGCAATCCAACGGGTTGGACCTCATGGATCTTTCCCCATTATCAGTGGCGCCTTCCTGCTGGAAAAGGTGCCTCCCTCTTGCGCGAGAGGTTTGTAGGATCACTGCAGAAGTAGGCTTTCAGATTCAAATTCCAAGTTGTGTGTGGCCCGAGTTCAAATGTTGCTCCTCCTGTGGCAGGCCATTCTGAGCCTTCTCTGGGGTCTGAATCTGGCGACTGACTAAGGTAGGGTTGCCAGCTCCGGGTTGGGAAAAACCTAGCAATTTTGGGGGTGAAGCCTGATAAGGGCAGTGTTTGGGGAGGGGAGGGACTTCAATGGGGTATAATGCTGTAGAGTCCACCTTCCAAATTGGCCATTTTGTCCAGGGGAACCGACCTCTGTCACCTGGAGATCTGTTGTAATCCCAGGAGATTTCCAGCCACCACCTGGAGGCTGGCAACCATAGACTAAGGCCTGTCAAAAGGAGAAGGCTAGCCAAGGTGAACAGCTATACTTCACCTGGATGAGTTCAAAAGAGACATTCAAGGCTGGGGCCATTTTTCTTGGCTATGGTGCTCAGGGCCTGAGGAAATGAGGTCTGGAGGAAATGAGGTTTGGGGCCTGGAGACCAAGTCCTGTGAGGAAAGGCTGAAGGAGCTGGGTATGTGTAGCCTGGGGAGGAGATGACTGAGAGGTGATACCATCAACGTCTTCGAGTACTCAAAGGACTGTCATATAGGGGGTAGTGTGGAGTTGTTTTCTGTTGCCCCAGAAGGTGGGAACAGAACCAATGGGTTGAAATTAAATCAGAAGAGTTTTGGCTAAACATTAGGAAGAAGTTCTTGACAGTTCGAGCGGTTCCTCAGTGGAACAGGTGGAAGGTGGTGGGTTCTTCTTGGGAGGTTTTCAAACAGAGGCTAGATGGCCCTCGGACAGCAATGCTGATTCTGTGAACTTAGGCAGGTCAAGAGAAGGGAGGGCGGGAAGGGTTACCTCAGTGCTTTGTTCTCATGGCCCTTTCTTACATGACCTGGGAAATGCTGATCGTCACTTTGGGGTCAGGAAGTAATTGTTCCCCAGGCCAATTTGGCCAGGGATCCTGGAGGGGTTTTTTTTTTTGCCCTTTTCTGGGCATGGAACAGGGGTCACGGGGGGGAGGTGTTCGTTAATTTCCTGCATGGGTAGGACTAGATGACCCTGGAGGTCCCTTCCAACTGTGTGATTCTACGATTCTCTGAAATCTTAGGACCATCTTCTCTCAGGAGCTGAGAAAACAAATCAAGTTCAGCAGGCTGGGTGGTATTCCCGAAAGTCTCTTTGACACACATTGTGACTAATCCCAAAAGTCTCCTGTTTTTTGCCCCAGTTGTTTGACACTTCGTCCTGGCAGGGAATGTTCCCTTTTGAAGACTGTGGCCTGCCCCTCCCTCGCTGTGTGTTTTACCCCGAGTTGTTTTCAAGGACAAGTTAATGCTCTCTTCAGATTTCCTCTGGTGCTGGTCAGAAGAGCCTGTCTTGACTTGTACAACATCACTGCCGTTGACGAAACGTTTCCTTCTTCCTTTGGTGAGAAAAATCAATACTGGGATAGCCCAGCTGCTGTGGTCTTGATGAAACGGTGAAAGATGAGCTTTCTACAGAATCTCAGGGTGGTTCCACACTAGTCAAATGTTGTGCAATCCCCACCATTGGTACACATGATTGTACTGGGGTTTCCAGAGGACATCTTAATCTATCTATTCTTCTCTCATTCATTGCCGCATTCCCCCCCACCCCCGGAGCTTATCTGTTGCAATTCCCCCCCCGGCTTTTTGTGCAGAATAGGAGCACGATCTCTATGGGGGTGTGGATGTTCTTTGCGTTACTATTTCAGCATGTTCTCAAGATGATGGGCATTTTGGTGCATGTGATTGGGTGGCATGATGGGAAAGCACTGAATCATAGGATCCCAGAATAGGATCATAGAATCATGAAAGGGATCTCCAGGGTCATCTAGTCCAACCCCCTGCACAGGGGTTCACAACTACCTCCCCCTGACACACACACCCAGTGACTCCTGCTCCATGCCCAGAAGATGGCAAAAAAACCCATCAGGATCCCTGGCCAAACTGGCTTGGAGAAAGCTGCTTCAGTTGTCAGCCTCCAGATGGCTTGACACGGCTATGATGTTTTAAAATTAATATCGATGGTATTACATCATTACTGTTATTTACCACTGAGAATTGGTGCCGTTTCTCTTCCTACCATTAGGCCCTGCCCTTGCGCTGTGATGGAATACTGCCTTCTCTCACTCGGGTTGGTGGCCATCTTTATTACTTTCTTCTTCTTTCCCTCCTGATAGCTACCAGTACCAGTCCCTTTTTTCTCTGGGTGATGCAGCTCCACCTTGGTAATGTGTTTTTTTGGGGGAGAGGAATTTAGTAACCAATTGTCCAGGGTGGTGGTTGTCACGTTTTTTCTTTAATTTTGAGATTTTTAAAAAACCTCTTACCTATTTTTCAGTTCTCGTATTTTTTTGCAAACCTTGGGGTTCCCTCGGGCATGTGGGAAAATCTCCCCTACCTGTATATGGATCTATTGTGTGGATTTTTTTGATCTGCATTGCAGGGCTAGGTTCAGACCCGAATATGAGACCCCTGGTGTCATGATGTAATAACGTTAATACCCTCACGCTGGAACAATTATATGTCCATCAACATTAGCAAACAGAGTGAGGGTGGGGTGCAGATTAATGATCACAAGGAACAGATGCAGAAGGCACATGGAGACACCTAAATAGTAAGTCTCAATTGAAACAGAATGTTTTGTCTTTTAACTATATGCCTTTTGGCAGATGTGTGTGTGTGAGGGGGAGATGGCTGCTGTGATAAAACACTGTAATTGAGCCAAACCAACAGATATTTTTATTTATTTATGAAAAGATGTATATCCCATCTCTCTTCTTGTTTCAAGGTGGCTTACAAAAATAGTTAAAACATCCCCATCTTGCAGCACCTCCTGAAGGCCTTGCAGCACCTCCTGAAGATCTCCAACGAAGGTGCCCTCCTCACCTCTTCAGGAGGCCCATTCCACTGAGCCAGAGCCACGATGGAAAAGGCCTGGGCTCTGATCAATGCCAGACAGGCTACCCTAAGTGGTGGGATTGCCAACAGCTGGTTGCCTGATGGCCATAGTTGGCACACAGGGACATATGGAAGCCCCTGACAGTGGCCAGGTTGCCACATTCTGAACCCGTTGTAGTTTCCAGCTCCCATGTGGAGCTCCCATGTGTAGTTTCTAGCTCCCAGTTTCAAGCACACCTCCCATGTGGAGCACATTGCAGTATTCCAGCTATGAGGTTACAGGATCATGGATCGGTCTGGCCAGATCAGCTGAGAAAGTTGGCTAATCAGATGCAGGTGATAGAAGGTGCTCCTGGCCACCAGGTTAGTCTGCTTTTCAAATGGCAAGGCAGGCTTCATGAGCATCCCCAAGCTAGGGGTTGCCAGCCTCCAGGTGGGACCTGAGGATCCCCCCGGAATTTCAGCTCATCTCCAGACTACAGAGATCAGTTCCCCTGGATAAAATGGATGCTTTGGCAGGTGACCTCTAGGGCATTGTACCCCACTGAGGTCCCTGCCCTCCCCAGGCTCAATATCCAGATCTCCAGGAGCTTCCCATCCTGGATTTGACAACCCTAACCCTGCCATCCCACTCCAGTGGCCAGCGGGGGACCGGGCAACCCCACCCCAAGCTCCTAACCTGCCCTGAAAACGTCAACATCACTCCATCTAGGACAAGCAGATTCTGTCCCTCTAGATCAGGGTCCCCAATCTTTCTGAGCCTGTGGGCACCTTTGTAATTCTAACACAGGGTGGTGTTACCTTTGTAATAACGCTCTCCTGAACAATTCCATTTTGCGTAGTGTTCAAAATGCCAGGGAGCCTTCCTGACTTCTTAATCAGGCCGGCCATTCCAGAAGGTGGGGCCAGAATTGAGAATACCAGTGTAGTGGCAGGTGTGGGTCTTGCCCATTTTCAGGGTGGCACCTGTAGAAGGCTCTGTTCAGATGAGTAAAGCTGTCGTGGTGGGCACGACCACAAAATGGCCACCGCGGGAGGCTGAGGAAGCCTACATCCAGGGGGCAAGAGGGCAAAAAGAATGTGGGAGAGAATAAGACCAACACTGTCTTGGCATCTGCTGCCTAAACAATGTTATTTTAACCAGCACAGCCCATCAGATCTCCAGTGGCCAATTGGAAGCCCTTCTGGGCAGGTGCTCCGCCTGTCCCCACTTAACAAAAGACATTTGGCTGGCACCAGGAAAGGTCTTGGGGGGCACCATGGTGCCCACGGGCACCGCGTTGCAGACCCCTGCTCTAGAATATCATCCTTCCTGGCCAGCATTCCCTCGGCATCTCTATAGTTCCTCCCTGTCCTTTCTCTTTGGTTTCTCTTGCTGCTTCTTCAGAAAACGCATGCAACTCGCATGAATGCTGAGGATCTTTATGGTGAAATAGACGCTGGGTATCTCGCATGTGCATTTTTAATTTTTTTTTAGTTTGCTTTGAGCTTTGCCTCCAGGGCATCCGAGCAGCACAGAAGTCACCAACCCCTTTCCCTGTAGATTGGATTCTAATTTTGTTTTTGTGTGTCTACTTGGGCTGAAAATTGAGACTAATGAGAGAGTTATTTAAAACATGGCTTTGCTTGTAATTGGAGAGATGACAGGCAGGCGGTAGCCAGAGAGTGCAGGGCCACACACCCAGGAGGACAGCTGGTTTATTTACAGCTATTTTTTTAAAAATAGCATTTCATATTTCTGGAATGATCCAGATGCAACTGGAGATGGAAGTCCAAAGTCTGTAATTGCCGTTTGTTGGCCTGATCATCGTCAATCTGGTATTGCAACCGACCTTTCCAAGAGATACCGCAAGTAATGCTTAGCTGAGGAACTTGTATTCCTATTGGTCAGATGGTCGCTCTGGCACCGTAGCCCCGGACCAGTTCTTGGGGACGGTCCTAATGATTCCTCCTTGGGCAGACTTCATGCTAATCAGTTGGCAGTCCTGCACTGCCTTCCTCTCACTATCAGCCGAACAGAAGTTTGACCCTGACCTGTTGTACGGAGTCTGGCTTGTTTTGCATGGAGGAGGCGGCTGCAGCTATGGCGCTTGGTAAGGGCGGTGGAGACTGAGTTGACAGCGAACACATCCAGCTGCCTTATACTGAATCAGACCCTTGGTCCATCAAAGACAGTATTGTCTACTCAGACTGGAAGCAGCTCTCCAGGGTCTCAGGCAGAGGTCTTCCCTCCGGTGACCCAGATCTGGACAACTCTCTGGAACCCCAATCTGTGGTAGATCTCATCTGTTGAGGCTAGGCTTGCCAAGTCCCCCTGGGGGGCGGGTAAACCCCTGCCTGAGAGGCCCATTACCTGACGCCAGCAAATCGGGCCCTGGGGGAACTCCACCCCCTTCCGGCACACGTCCCCAGCATGATGATGTCACCCAGAGGTGACATCATCATGCTGGTCACGTTGGGGGGTGGGACGCTCTATGATTTGAGGAAAAACTCTATGGTTTCCCCTCGAATCCTAGTGGCCCCACCCCCAACGTGCCGATGTGATGGCATCACTTCTGGGTGGCGTCATCACGGCGGTGCGCGTGCAAAGCGCGCACACACAGGCTCCCGGGACAGTGTGGGACTCCCCCACAGTAAGTGAATTTGAACTTGGCAACCCTAGTTGAGGCTCTGGTTAGAAAGATAGGAATTATGATCTGCATTTTTATTTGATGTATTTTAATTGGTTTTAACCGTTTTTTATATATTATATATGATGGAACCAACCCTGGGCCTATTAACTGGAGATGATGGGGATCAAACCTGGGGTCTGCTGCGTGCCAAGCAGATGCTCTACCACTGAGCCATAGCCCCACCTCATTGGAAGAAGGGACAGCAGCTTCTTCAGTCCTTTCCCCACTTGGATCTCATCCCTGGTTTTATCAGAGTTCAACTCGTGACACAATACCTTGCAGTTATCCCTGGTTATAACAGCATCCGATTATCCCGGGACAAGGCTGGGGCAAAACCGTGGTGACCTCAGTATAATGTGGAAACAAAAAATACCCTGAGATAATTACAGGGGTGAACTCGAGTGTCATGTAGAATGTAAAAATACCCCGGGATAATTACAGGGTGAACTCGCGTGTAGTGTAGAATGTAAGTTTGGGGACAGAGTTGAACCAGGATTTAAGGTCTAGTGCGGAAAGGACCTATATCTTAGAAAAGCCAACGATTAGATGAGGCCCGCATAACTTGTAGCTTGCTAAGCCAAATGCAATGAAACAGCCCCGTGTAGCGGCCCATGAGGGAGCTGGTACAACCGGTTCCACTGCCTTCTGTGGACTGAAGAAAACAGGGAAACTTAGCAGACCCCAGTACATGGGTGGTAGATTGCTTTGGGCTCGGTGCATTGCAAAATACAAAGTTGTGCTTCAGATTAATAGCAGGGGTTGGAAGCGCTTCTGACTGTGCACGGGATCCAACTTCCGTCTGCTCACTGAAACTGTGACTACTATGGAATCGTGTAGGACCAGACACCAAGGTTTATAATCCTGTGCACGTTTACTTCAGAGTAAATTCTCCTGAACAGTAGGGTTTACTTCTGAAGAGGCATGCCGTCTCGTGCATTTTTATCCCACCCAGGAGCGCCCTCATTTTGTCATCACAACAGTCCTGTGAGGCAGGCTAACTCCACGCTATCCTGCATATGACAGCCCTTCAGGTGCTTGAAGATGCTTATCATATCACCCCTCAGTTGTCTCCTCTCCAGCCTCAACATACCCAGCTCTTCAAATAGCTCTTCTCAGGTTCTTACAGGGATAAGATTTGAGTGGCCACAGTTAACTGTGCCTTTCATAGCTGCTTATGGTGCAGACATTTGGTATTTGGATGGTTCGTGGCTCAGTGCGGTCTGCTTTACGTGCAAAAGGTCACAAGGTTCGATATTTGGCACCTCTAGTTAAAGGGATAATGTAGTGGGTGATGTGCAGGTGATGTGAAAAAGACCTGTACATGAGCCCTTGGGGAGTCACTGCCAGTCATCGGAGACAACACTGACCTTGATATGCCAGTGGTCTGACTATATAGGCTGCTTTCGCACATATTGGATAATGCACTTTCAATGCACTTTAGCGATTGTTTGCAACTGGGTTTTCCTGTGTGGAAAAACCCACTTGCAAACAGGAAAAACCCACTTGCAAACAATAAACAAAGTGCATTGAAAGTGCATTATCCAATATGTGTGAAAGCAGTGTCCACATTGCAATGAATCCACATATACAGCCTGCCCCCGCCTCCCAACTACTGGTATTCCAAGGAGGTCTCCCACTCAAGTACTTGCCAGAGTCGACCCCGCTTACCTTCAGAGATCTGACGAGATCAGGCTTGCCTGGGCTTATCCAGGTCAGGGCTGAATTTATGACATTCAGTGTGTGTACAGCTGAACATGGGATTTAAACCCCACATTTATCCTGGTACCGGTCCCTGGTTTCATTTGTAAAGTAAACATGCGTTGGCTCTTTCTTACAAATATATGCTTATGATGCATGATGTCTGTGCCTTCACAGGTTTAGGGCATCACCGCTTCATGTGATCAAGCGGCTGCCCATGAAAATCTTCCCCGGTTATTCTGAGCCACCTTAATCCAACCAAAGAACCAGTTTGGTGTAGTGGCGAAGAGTGGTGGACTCTAACCTGGAGAACCGGGTTTGATTCCCCACACCTCCGTGGGCAGCCGGCTGGGTGACCTTGGGCCAGTCACAGTTCTCTCAGAGCTGTTCTCTTAAGAGCCATTCTTGCAGAGCTCTCCCAGCCCCACCTACCTCACAGGGTGTCTGTTGTGGGGAGGGGAAGGGGAGGAGATTGAAAGTCACTCTGAGACTCTGAGTGAAAGGTGGGGTATAAATCCTCCTCCTCCTCTCTCTTCTTTCTCTTATAGAATCATAGAATCACAGAGATGGAAGGGGCCATGCAGGCCATCTAGTCCAACACCCTGCTTGTTGCAGGATCAGCATCTTCTCCTCCTCCTTCTCCTCCCGAAGCCACTATTACCATTTTTTTTTCTGGCAGACTGGCAATCAGACAGAGGGGCTTGGTTAAGGAAGGTATAGCAACAAATGATAGCTCAAACTAGCTTGATCTCATCAGATCTTGGAGGCTAAGCAGCAGTTGTTCCTGCTTGGATGGGTGACCGCCAAGGAATATCAGGGTCACTACACAGAGGCAGGCAACGGCAAGCCACCTCTGTGCATCTCTTGCCTTGAAAACCCTGCTGGGTCAGCTGTAAGTCAGCCATGGCTTGAGAAGCAAAAATAATTAAAAAAAAATATAGCAACAAACATAGATGTGTCATAAAAGTCCAAGCCTATGCATCTTTGCTCAAAAATAAGCCCCACTGCATTCAGTCTTTATGGATAAGCATGCACAGATAAGCATGCGCTGCGGCACATTTCCGTACATTTTACCACTGATCTGTTTGTGTGTGCATACCATCGAGCTCTGCAATTCAGAATCCTCAGTCTCTGCCCATGCTGGTTAAATTGTTTGGATTGGTGCTGATGCAAAGGATTGCTGGTCATTTAGGAAGCAAATATTTACAGTGAGAGAATGCGCTTTGGGATTAGTTATGGTTATGAACTAAATACAGGGCAGCAACTGGGGCATGTAATGAGAAAATAGATGCTAGGCTGATTGAATAGTTACAGCTGTGAGAGCGAAGGCACCAACAGATCGACGCTCTCCGTTTCGGTCATTCGAGAAGCGGGCCACGAGATGGCAGCCGTTAGCTTGGTTTGGCTGAGTCAGAGAGAAAAATAACCCTGCCCCTCAAGTCCGTGGCACCTTCCTCTCTCCTACAGTTTTTTGTATTTTAAAAAACTTGATTTGAACAAAGCATTTTTCCTTGGGCTGGCCCAAAATTGGATCCAGTTGTGGGTTTTTTTGGGCCCTTTCAAATGAGAGGGAGAGCTTTGTGGTGTATTAAGGGGTAGTTACATAGTGGAATTAAAAAAAAAATTACTTGTGGTTTGAGTCTATTATGTGGATTTTGTTGTTTGATTTGATTAGGGATGCTGTTTTTATGGATACTGTGGGGCTTTGCTATTTGTAAGACATCTTGATCCCACGTGCTGAAAGGCGAGGTAGTATTGTTTCCAGTAGAATTCTTTTGTCTTTTTCTTTTGGTATTTTTTTTTAAATAGGTGTGACTGTATGCATGTGAATGTGTGTGCACCTGGAAGACATGGCGACCTCTGGTGACTGAGCCCTATTGGGGCCTTGGAGGATATTCAGAGAGGTAGCTGAATAAAGCCTGCCCCCGCCTCCCAACTATTGATATTCCAAGGAGGTCTCCCATCCAAGTACTTGCCAGAGTCAACCCCGCTTACCTTCTGAGATCTGACGAGATGAGGCTTGCCTGGGCTTATCCAGGTCAGAGCTGAATTCTTTTTCTATCCTCTCCTTAGGTAAGCTCCTTCCAAGGCAGCATTCCTGTTTTAATATCACAACAACAACCCTGTGAAGCAGGCGAGGCTGAGAGTTGGTAGCCAGCATTTGTTGAGGCAGACTGAGATGGGAGTGAATCCTGGTTCCCCAAATGAGCCATAATGAGAATAAACCATGGTTTCGTGCCGAGGCTGGCATCAGCATACTTTGAGATGGAGCAGCTTCTAGGGCCCAGGGCTCCTGGTGGGACCCACTGCTACTGACCCCCCCCATCCACACACCTCCCCTTCCAGCTGTCTGTGCGCCCTTCCCCATCTGTTTGCGTGAAATGCTCTGTCACCCATGCTCCCAGCTGCCCAGCATCATTAGGAAAAGGCACACGGTGCACAAAGGTGATGCGGCTGGTGGCCATGAGAGCAGCACTATCAGTTGCACACACTGACCGGGTGTCCTGGTTCCCCGGGCCTGGAGGGGAAGCCCCCGCACCCAGCTGCACCCCCCCCCGTCGCACTCACCTGCCAAAGAGCTGAGTAGCGGGGGTGGCCTGGCGCACGCTGGCCTGGAAGGGGAGAGGCCTTGCTGGCCCACCGAGAAGAACCCCTCCCCAGCAGCAGAGGGAGGGAAGGCAGCAGCGTGGCGGGCGTGGCCCCAGAGCTGAGCGGTGCAAACAGCGCCGGGAGGAAACGTCGAAGCCGCAGAGGCCCTGGGCGGTGGCGCCGGCGGCGTGGACTCCCAGCCAACAAGACCACCACCAGCTCAACGACTGCCACTCCCTCAGAGGAACGAGGGCGTCCAGAGCTGTCAAGGGGGGCGGGGCCTGGGAAGGCGGGAGGCAGCAGGGAAGAAGGGCGGTGCTGGAAGTGAGGCCAGGAGAATAAAAGAGGGAAATGACAGAGGGGCCGGGGAGGAAGGACGGGCCAAAGACACGGCCGCTGAGGGGGCGCACGAGAGAGATGGCATCCCAGCGAGCAGCCTCCCAGGACCGAAGGCAGAGGGACTCCTGGGGTGGCGCTAACCCCAGGCCCTGCCATTCTGAGGCCTCTACGCCAAGCCCCACTTAGCACCGGCTCCACCCCAAGGGCCGACATCCCGCACACGGACTCTCCTGGCCACGGCTATGGGCGTGGCTCTGCTGGGACCGCGGCAGGGGTGTGACACCGGGGCTGTTGGGTAATGGTGTCCAGGTGGTGCAAGCAACTGACTATAGGCAGCAGGAGGGTTTACAAGTGGGAGAAGGTGGGGGTAGTGGAAACATATGGGGGGGGGCTGGTGGTGGGCAGATGAGCCATTTTTGGTGTAGTGGTTAAGTACGCAGACTCTAATCTGGGAGAACTGGGTTTGATCCCCCACTCCTCCACTTGCAGCTGCTGGATGAACCTGGCCAAGCCATAGTTCTGACAAGAGCTGTCCTTGAAAGGGCAGTTCTGGAAAGAGTTCTCTCAGCCCCACCTACCTCAAAGGGTGTCTGCTGAGGGGAGGGGAAGGGAAAGGAGTTTGTAAGCTGCTCTGAGGAGGGCTTTTTTTGGTAGAAAATGCCCAGCAGGAACTCATTAGCATAATAGGCCACACCCAACAGCAGAAACTCTTTAGCTTATTAGGCCACACCCCTGACAACACAGCTCATTAGCGTATTAGGCCACACCCCCATGTTACCAGAAGTGTGGCCATCCAGCCACACCCACCTTTTGCTTCTTATTCTGTTTACCTTGTTTGTTGTCAAAACCCAGGGCTTTTTTTGGAGCAGGAACTCCTTTGCATGTTAGGCCACACACTCCTAATGTAGCCAATCCTAATGAGTTTCTGCTGTTGGGTGTGGTTTATTATGCTAATGAGTTCCTGCTGGGCGTGGCCAACTCTGGAGCCAGCCAGCACTCCATTCCTGTGTGTTCCTGCCCAAAAATAGCCCTGCCTCTGAGACTCCGAATGAAGGCCAGGGTATAAATCCAATCTCCTCCTCCTCCTCCTCCTCTTCCTCTTCCTCTTCTTTTTCACATTGTCTGCCCAGGGCCCTTCAGAACCTGGCACCAGCCCTGTTCCTTGCAATGCTGGAAGAGAGCCATTTTATGTGTGTTGCTGCATGATTATTTATTTTCCCATGAGTTGTTTCCTCCCCCCAGTAGACTGCAGCCACGGAGGGTGTGATTTTCTAAAAAAAAAAAAAGACCAGCCGGAGGGCCAATGGAGGCGCTGTCTCCAGTGGGGAATAAAAACACATTGAGGGTGATGATTTTAGATGAGGAAAAAGAGGATGATTCGGGGGGCGGGGTTGTTACAGAGACCTCTCCCCTGCTCCTGTCTGTCCCCTTGCAACGCACCCAGAGCCCTTGTTAGTGTTAGTTAGAAGCACAGAACTCCATCACATGTGGCTCCATGAGAATCACCCTGATCCAGCTGCATGAATTTGAACACAGGAAATGTCTTCTGCCGGCAGATTGATCTTCCGCTCATACTCTTATTGGTGCAAATGGCGACTGTGCAGAGGAACGTCTCCTGTACCGGAGACCCAGGGATGTTTTTTCTCTCACATGCTGCCGATCGAAGGAGGGGACGGCTGGTTCCACAGCATTCTGTCTGCCAGATTCCTATACATTCTCCAAATGGATGATTTTTGCCTCCACATGGCAGCTTCACACGTTATTCTCACAATGTTTGAAGTTGGGAGGAAGCCACCCAGATAATTTAAGAACCATCCCCGCCACAGATGTGGGCGATCAGATTCATTGTGTCTGTGGAGACGGCTTTAAAAGGGGATTTGACATATCCAGCAAGGAGAGTTCTATTAGTGGCTACTGGCCAGGGTGACTAAAGGGTGACTAAACCATGTTCAGAGGCACTAAACCTCTGAATCTCAGAGCCAGGAGGCAACATGAAGGGAAGACCTCAGCCTCTAGGCCCTGTTGTTGGCCCTCCAGAGGACCTGTTTGAGGCCACTGTGTGAGGCAGGATGCTGGACTAGATGGACCACTGGTCTGATCCAGCAGGGCTCTTCTGCTTGGTGTAGTTTGGTGTAGTGGTTAAGTGTGCGGACTCTTATCTGGGAGAACCGGGTTTGATTCCCCCACTCCTCCACTTGCACCTGCTGATGTGACCTTGGGTCAGTCACAAGCTCTGGCACAGCTGTTCTCTCAAGGACAGTTCCTGTCAGAAGTTCTCTCAGCCCCACCTACCTCACAGGGTGTCTGTTGTGGGGAGGGGAAGGGAAAGGAGTTTGTAAGCCGCTCTGAGATGCCTTTGGGCAGTGAAGGGCGGGGGTATAAATCCAAACTCTTCTTCTTCTTCTCTTCTATGTGGACTAGGGGTTTGAAAGGACACTGTAGGCAAGAAGTTTGAACTGTGGACTTACATGTACAGTCCACAATTTGAAATGTTTCTTACCTTTTAAAATGGGGTCTTAACATTTAAATACGAACAGGATCTTACGGTTTAAAAAAATTCTGTTCTTACCCATCTGAACTAGAATGATAAACAGGAGCAGCTCTTTCTCCCTGTTTCTTTCCGTTCGCCGTGGGAGCAAGTCTGTCTTTGAGGCTGCCATTCTAAAATTCCATATTCCACCTCCCCTCCCCCAAAAAACCTGGGTTCAGGCATTATTTTAGGGGCTGCCTCCCAGATAGGGTTGCCAGCCTCCAGGTGGGGCCTGGAGATCTCCTGGAATTCCAACGGATCGCCAGACGACAGAGATCAGTTCCCCCAGAGGAAATGGCTGCCTTGGGTGGGTGGACTCTGTGGCATTGTACCCTGCCAATGTACTTCCCTTCCCCAAACGGCATAAATTACTTTGCTCCGGAGCCATCCTTCCTGAGCCAAGACAAAAATGTGTGAGCTATAGGCTAAAAAAACCTGTGAGCTAGCTCACACTAACTCAGCTTAGAGGGAACACTGGTATCCTTAACCATCTCAGACTTGACTACCTGGGCTGTAGGTAGGCTTGCCAGCTCTGGGTTGGGAAATACCTGGAGATTTGGGGGGTGGAGCCTGATGAGGGCGGGGGGGCGGGACCTCAGTGGCTTTTTCGGCCCTGGCTCCAGCCTGGTGGGACTCTCTGCCAAATACCATCAGGGCCTTGCGGGATCTTATGCAATTCCGCAGGGCTTGCAAGGCAGAGATGTTCTGCCAGGCCTTTGGTCAAGGGCAACAACGGTTCCATCATGCTGGCACCTTCCTCTTTCTCTCCGCCCCTGCTTTTTCGGCCTCCCCACCTCGCCCGTGAGAAGAAAGTACAGTCCAGAGTGGGTTGGAGAAATATATATATACATACATATATACACACACACACACGCACACACACACACACCATCTGAGATTGATGTATTGATTTTTAATTGTTAAGAAGAAGAAGAAGAAGAAGAAGAAGAAGAAGAAGAAGAAGAAGAAGAAGAAGAAGAAGAAGAAGAAGAAGAAGAAGAAGAAGAAGAAGAGGAGATTGGATTTATACCCCGCCCTTCGCTACCCAAAGGTGTCTCAAAGTGGCTTACAAATTCCTTTCCCTTCCCCTCCCCACAACAGACACCCTGTGAGATAGGTGGAACTGAGAGAGCTCTTGACAGAAACTGCTCTTCTTCAAGAACAGCTCTTATCAGAACTACGGCTTGCTCAAGGTCATCTAGCCAGGTGCAAGTGGAGAAGTGGGGAACCAAACCCGGTTCTCCCAGATTAGAGTCCGCGTACTTAACCACTACACCAAACTGGCTCTCTTTAAAAGGCTTCTAATTCATTTTAAAATGATGTTTGTCACCTAGAGCCTTCTTGACCTACAGGGATTAGGCCATTGAGAAATTCAATTAAATAAATAAATGGTATGTACTGCCATACAGCCTACCTTGCAAGGCAGCCATTTGTTCCATGTGAACTGACCCCAGTTTCCTGGAGACCAGGTGTAATCCCAAGAGATCTCTAGCTACCGCCTGAAGACCGGCAATCCCAGCCATCGGGCAAAAAAGATGACTCGTGTTACCTTCATAGCAAGCGACCCCAAAGCTGAACAGAGCCGGCTCTGGGTGTTAAGAAGGCCCCTGCTCCTACTGTTTAAACCCTTTTTGTTCCCTGCAGCCTGCTGTCTCATATCCTTTCCTTCCTTTTCATAAGGCCATCAGCTTTTCCCCCTAAAAGAGATGCGATTGCTGAGGCACGGATGGACCACACGGGCCCCTCTGCTTGGCTCTGCCAGGGTGACTCAATCCTGACCCTGAGCAACTGCGCTAATCCACTTCTTAGCCTTCTCCTTCCGGCGCAGCCTGCCAATTACGATGAACTGCTGCAAATTGCATGTAGGGCCAGGGGAAGGCCAGCGAGCTCATTTTCGCTTCGGGCTTAATCAGGATTGGAACCCTCATCCCCAAGGAGGGGTTTGTTTAATTGCATTTCCCCACCCCAGCCCCCAGCTCGGTAGTCGGTGATGTGTAGGGAATACGGGCAGCAAAATTCCAGCTCTTCAGAGTCCCAGTCCAGCTCACATGCTGCAGAAAAGTGTGCAAATGCTCCCCTGTCCCAGCATGGGAAACTTAAAAGCCAAAGGAAATGACAGAAGACAGCAGCTGTTTTTTCCCCCCAGTGTTGTTTTTCTAAGACCATGCTACCAGCCAAACTGATTTCAGAATGAGAAAGTCCAGGTGTCACTCAAACAGGGCTCTCCGTGACCAGGTGGAGGATGGAGTTGCCCCAGAATTATAATGGATCTCCAGGCACCAGAGATCCCTGCCCCAGAAATAGATGGATGCTGTGCAGGGTGGAACAAAGTTGATTCATTTGACATCTGGTGCTGGAGGAGAGTTTTATAGATACCGTGGACCGCCAAAAAGAAAAATAAGTGGGGTCTAGACCCAGCTGAAATGACCAAACTGAGGCTATCTTTGGTCCCATTAGGCAAATAATGACATCGGCACCCACCTAGTTCAGCTTTCCATTTTCCGTAACGGCTACCAAGATGTTTCTGGTAAATCATGAAACATCACGCAAAGGGCATAGCTGTCCTCACTATGAACCCCAAGCAAGTGGCATTCTGACATACGCAGTCTTTGCTTATGGAGGTTACATTCCAGCCTTTGTCCACCCTCTCCTTCTCCATTACACCCTCTAATCCCCCCTGAGATTCTAAGAAACTCACTTTGGTCCCATTACAAGAAGGCAAGAGTCACTGGCAAAGACAATAATGCTAGGAAAAGTTGGAGGCAGCAGAAAAAGACCCAAGATGAGATTCATTGACTCAATCAAGGAAGCCACGGCTAAGGATGGGCACGAACCAGTTCATGAGCCAAAATTCAGCGTGAACTTGGCCCAGTTTGATTCTTAACTCACACAGCTCTTATGTATAGGTGTACGAATTTAGTACTAACTTAGTTTGTTATGATTGTTGATATACGTTGTAATGGTGATTAACTGGTTGATTTGTAACTTTGGATTTTTAGGACATCGGTATATTGTTTAGCAGTTATTATATGTTTTGATATGTTATACTTCTTCTTAATAAACATTTTAAAACTTTTTTTAAAAAGCCAAAAACTTGGCCCAGTTTGAAGCACATGAACGTTTGGGGAAGGCTTCATCCCCGAACATTTCCTGGAGTTTTGCCCAGTTTGGTTCACCTGTTTGGGCCATTGAAGAAGAAGAAGAAGAAGAAGAAGAAGAAGAAGAAGAAGAAGAAGAAGAAGGAAGAGTTTGGATTTATACCCCACCCTTCACTACCCAAAGGAGTCTCAGAGCGATTTACAATCCCTTTCCCTTCCCCTCCCCACAACAGACACCCTGTGAGGTAGGTGGGTCTGAGAGAGCTCTTGACAGAAACTGCTGTTTTCCAAGAACAGCTGTGCCAGAGCTTGTGACTGACCCCAGGTCACATCAGCAGGTGCAAGTGGAGAAGTGGGGAATCAAACCCGATTCTCCCAGATTAAAGTCCGTGCACTTAATCACTACACCAAACTGGCTCTCCTAAACCTAACATCTAAGGGGGCGTTCCATAGGCCACCTGTTAGGTTTAAATGGCTGCCAGCCATTTCAACACTCTGTTTCAGTTCCTCCTGCTTCAAAGTGTGTGTGTGTGTGAGAGAGTGAAACACAGAGGTTAAATGGCTTCCAGCCATTTAACCCTTCCTGGGCAATCCTCCCCTTGGCTTCTGAGACCTGACAAGATCAGGTTACTACCCTGTTCAGCTTCTGAGATTGACAAGGTCTTGGAAACTAAAGAGAGTCAACCCTGGTTAGTATTTGGATGGGAGACCACCAAGGCATTCCAGGGTTGTGACAAAGAGGCAGGCAGTGGAAAACCACCTCTGAATGCCTCTTGCCTTGAAAACCCCTACAGAGGCTTCGTACTTGAGGGCAAAAAACAAACAAAAAACATTAAATTCACCCAATTACCTACCTATCCTCCAACCATCACAAATTCCCACCACAATATATTTTTCCATTCATGGAAGGTAGGTTTATCAGGAGCAGACATTCCAGATGCTACCCATAGTTCATCTAGTTCAGCACCCTTTGTAATGCTGTGACTAGGGCTTTTTTTGTAGAAAAAGCCCAGCAGGAACTCATTAGCATAATAGGCCACACCCAACGCAGAAACTCATTAGCACATTAGGCCATACCCCTGACAGCACAGCTCATTAGCATATTGGGTCACACCCCCATGCTACCAGAAGTCTGGTCATCCAGCCACACCCACCTTTTGCTTCTTATTCTGTTTACCTTGTTTGTTGTCAAAACCCAGGGCTTTTTTTGTAGCAGGAACTCCTTCGCATGTTAGGCCACACACCCCTAATGTAGCCAATCCTAATGAGTCTCTGTGGCTGGGTGTGGCCTATTATTCTAATGAGTTCCTGCTGGGCGTGGCCAACCTGGGAGCCAGCCGGAACTCCGTTCCTGTGCGTTCCTGCCCAAAAATAGCCCTGGCTGTGACTAACCAGATGTTCCTAGAAGACCTTATAAGCAGGGTGCAGAGGCCAAAAAGCTTCCCCTGTTGCTTACACTCTTTGGATTCAGACAGCTTCCTTGAATGCAAGGGTTCCATTTAGTTAATGGGGGTGATTGCCATCAATGAAATGTGCCTGCTATCACTTTGTCTAAGACCCCTTTGAAGCCACCTAAACTAGCATCCTTCGCCGCATCTTGCAGTAGTGAGTTTCACCACTGCATTATTCCATGAGTGAAAAGGTACTTGAACATACATTAAGCTGCCTTTTACTGAATCAGACCCATTGGTCCATCAAGGTCAGTATTGGCTTCTAGTGTCCTGGCCCCACTGCTGGACCTCCTGATGGCACCTGGTATTTTTGGCCACTGTGTGACAGAGTGTTGAACTGGATGGGCCATTGGCCTGATCCAACATTGGCTTCTCTTATGTTCTTATGTCTTATGTCTACTCAGACTGGCAGTGGCTCTCCAGAGAGCCAGTGTGGTGTAGTGGTTAAGATCATCGGACTCTAATCTGGAGAACTGGGTTTGATTCCCTGTTCCTCCACATGAAGCTTGCTGGGTGACCTTGGGACAGTCAGAATTCTCCAGACTCTCTCGACCCCACCTACCTCCAAAGGTGTCTGTTGTTGGGAAAGGAAGGGAAGGCAATTGTAAGCTGCTTTGAGACTCCTTAGGGTAGAGAAAAGTGGGGTGTAAAATACCAAATTCTTCAGGGTCTGAAGTGAAGGTCCTTCACATCACCAGCAGTATTATTTTTGGGATACAGCAACTGTATTCCAGAGACAGCTATACCATGGATCTATGCTAGGCCATCATAATGCATCAGAAGAGCCCTGCAGGATCAGACCAGTGGTCCATCTCGTCCAGCATCCTGTCTCACACAGTAGCCAACCAGTTTCTCTGGAGGGCCAACAAAAAGGCATAGAGGCTGAGACCTTCCTGGCAAGAGTCCAGCAGCACCTTAAAGACTAACAAAATTTGTGGCAGGATATGAGCTTTCGTGAGTCACCGTTCTGAAGAAGTGAGCAGTGACTCACAACAGCTCATTCCCTGCCGTGAATTTTGTTAGTCTTTGGCTGCGTTCAGACGGCCAGTCAATCGCGCCATGAGCCCTCCTAAAATTTTATCCTGATTTTTTTAATCCAGCCTAGCACGACCAGACGCCCCCCATGAAATAGCCTCACCGCGCGTTGTTCCCACCGTGATTTGTCTACACGGCATCCACCGAGGATTTTTTTTTAAAAAAGTTTTGTACATTCGCATAGGCAAGGCTGCGCCTCCTTGGAGAACTGAGGCGATCGCGGAGGGTTTTCAGCAAAGTCCCGGTCCTCCCCCTTGCCATCATGATCAATGGAGGGACTATTTTGCAAGTTAGAACAGTCCTTCCCCCCTCCATCTCCCTTCGCGTCGCAACGTCTTGTCCCTAAAAGAAATAAGCATGAATATTACATTCCTCGTAGCGCTTATCGCTGAATGCGTTTCCTCGTTAAAGCGCACATGGGGTTTCAATTTTTTAAAAATCGCGCCCCCGTCGGCTCGGTCTGACGTCAGACCAAGCCGACGGGAGCATCGCGTGCTAATGGAGTGACCAGACGGAAGAAAGTCTGCAGTTGTTGCGCGGGTAAGCGAAAACCCTACATTGAAACTGCTACTTTTTAAATCAGGATTGGAGGCGCAGCAGAACGGGATGCTTATGGGACCGGAATATTTCGCAGATGTTTCTGTCTGGTCGTGCATTTTTGATCCGCAAGGGAGTCGTTCCTATGGCAGATCAAAAGATCCGTCTGAACACACCCTTTAAGGTGTCCCTGGATTCTTGCTCTTTTCTACTGCTACAGACACACCAGCACGGCTACCTGTCTTGAAGCAGCTGGCCAGATAGTACTGGAGACAGAAAAGAAATTCGGTCTAATCTTGTAAGGGAATTATCAGACTTTTCTGTGTCATACGGAAATGCTTTTTAATGCAAAGATACACATAAACATGCAGCCACCTGTGTGTTTTTTCAATTAAGATATTGTTATCCATCCTAAGCAGATTGCAAGCCCCAAATACTGAATAAATAAAATATGTAAATACAGATTGAGCACTCACACTAAAAAAAAAAGAAAGGAAGAATACAGGTAACTTGCCAGAGAGGCAGTTTGGTGTAGTGGTTAAGTGCGCGGACTCTAATCTGGGAGAACCGGGTTTGATTCCCCACGCCTCCACTCGCAGCTACTGGATGACCTTGGGCAAGCCGTAGTACTGTCAGAGCAGTTCTTGAAAAAGAGCAGTTTCTGTCAAGAGCTCTCTCAGCCCCACCTACCTCACAGGGTATCTGTTGTGTGTGGGGGAAGGGAAAGGAGTTTGTAAGCCGCTCTGAGACTCTGAGTGAAGGGCGGGGTATAAATCCAATCTCTCCTCCTCCTCCTCCTCCTCCTCCTCCTCCTCCTCCTCCTCCTTCTTCCCTTAGACATTTCCATTGTGAGTATTATGCGCTCTCTGGCTATCATTGCCATAATCTTTGCATACAGTCGGTAACTATGAAGAAACACACTCATAGCTTAAGCTACCTCACAGGGTTGTTGTGAGGATAAAATGGAGGAGAGGAGAATGGCACAAGTTGCTTTGGTTCCTGATGTGGGGGAAAGTGAGGCATAAAGGTAAGAAGTAAATAAACAAATAAAACACAGAGAACTTGGTAAAACCGGTTTGGTGCCGTGCTTAGAATCGCAGACTAGAACCTGGGTTTCAAATCCCTACTCTAACCATGAAGTGCACTGGGCCAGTTACTTTCTGTCTCAGTCTAATCCACCTCATTGCATTGTTATGTAGACTCTGCTGTGAAGGAGGGCAGTGTTAAGTATACCACTCAACAACAGGATTTCATACTCTCAGGAAAAGATGAGATAATATATCAAAACAGATGGAAAAAAGTTTACAATTGGATAAAGAAGTTAACGAGAAAACTTCCCATTTGTACTTCAAACTAATACTGTAATATCACATTTCTTAATTTAATGTATTTGTATTAATATTTCTATTATTATATATATTAATTTAATGTATTTGTATTATCATATTGTTATTTTCTTTTTTTTCTTTTTTTCTGTACATTAAAAATCTATAAATAAAATTAAAAAACGAAAAAAAACCCAACAACAGAATTTCAGCAAAAGTGATTTCAGCTTTATTTGTAACAGCAAACACCAACTCAGGAACACACAACAAACAAGTGGAGCACAGCTCCCTTTTTAAACTGTCCTGGGCTGTCAAAGCCACATCCATAACAAGATAAGAACCAATAACAATGCAGGGATAAAGTCCAATCAGGACCGTTCCCTCTTAGATACATTCTCACATAGTGATTGGATATTTACAGAGCCACATTTAGACTGAAGCTTAACATGGAAAAACATATGCTGGATTCACCTTCAATACATAACAGGCAGGATAAAAATGTATGCATAAAAATGTAGAAGAAGAGAGAAGAGATTGGATTTAGAAGAGAAGAGATTGGATTTATACCCCGCCCTTCACTACCCAAGGGAGTCTCAGAGCGGCTTACAAACTCCTTTCCCTTCAGACACCCTGTGAGGGAGGTGGGGCTGGGAGAGCTCTCTCAAGGACTTCTCTTGAGAGAACAGCCCTGAAAGAATTTATGACTGACCCAAGGTCACACCAGCAGCTGCAAGTGGAGGAGTGGGGAATCAAACCCGGTTCGCCCAGAATAGAGTCTGCGCTCTTAACCACTCCACCAAACTGGCTCTTGGATTTCTACCCAAAGGAGTCTCAGAGCAGCTTACAGTCTCCTTTCCCTTCATCTCCCCTCCCTACAACAGACACCCTGTAAGGTAGGTGGGGCTTAGAGAGCTGTGAGAGAACTGCTTGTGAGAGAACAGCTCCAAAAGAACTTATGACTGACCGAAGGTTACACCATCAGCTGCACGTGGAAGAGTGGGGAATCAAATCCAGTTCTCCCAGATTAGAGTCTGTGTTCCTAACCATTACACCAGAACATCCCCTGGTCTGTCTGCCTCTCTCTCCAGAGAGTCAGTATTGCCTACTCAGACTGGCAACAGTTCTCCAGGGTCTCAGGCCGAGGTCTTTCACATCACCTACTAGAAGAAGAAGAGATTGGATTTATACCCCACCCTTCACTATCCGAAGGAGTCTCAGAGCGGTTTACAATCTCCTTTCCCTTCCCCTCCCCACAACAGACACCCTGTGAGCTAGGTGGGGCTAAGAGAGCTCTTTTGGGAACTGCTTATGAGAGAACAGCTCTGAGAGAACTTGTGACTGACCCAAGGTCACACCAGCAGCAGCATGTGGAGGAGTGGGGAATCAAACCCAGTTCTCCCAGATTAGAGTCCGCGCTCTTAACCGCTACACCAAACTGTTTCTCAGAGAGCCAGCATGGTATAGTGGTTAAAGTGTCGGACTAGGATCTGGGAAATCCAGGTTCAAATTCCCACTTGTTTCAAGGAAGCTTGCTGAGTAACCTTGGGCCAGTCATACGCGCTCAACCTAATCTACCTCACAGGGCTGTGAGGAGGAGAGGAGAAGAATGTAAGCCGCTTTGGGTCCCCGTTGGAAGGAAAGATGAGATATGAATAAAGTAAATATATAAAGATAGATCAATAATTACACGATACATATTGATTGGGTGTGAACCAGCAAGCTTGTAGAATAGGGTTGGCATTCTCCAGGTAGGGCCTGGAGATCTCCTGGAATTACAACTGGTCTCCAAGTTACAGAGATCAGTTCTGCAGAAGAAAATGGCCGCTTTGGGAGGTGGACTCTATGGTGTTGTATCTCACTGAGGCCCCAGTGCTCCCCAAACCGCACCCTTCAACATAGGTTCCATCCTCCACATCTCCAGGAATCTCCCACCCCAGAGCTGGCAACCCTATGTAGCACCTTGCTTTGGGTGTGGGGAGAGACAATTTAGAACTGGTCAAAAGCTAAGTGCTTCCCCGCTGTAAATTCCACTGCAGCTGAAGATGCCTTTTTCCTTTGAAAAACAGTGTCAGGCCTTTGATCCATATATCTGCTCTTAGTGCGTAGGTAGCCCCTGAGGCTGCGGTGTGAGTTCATGGCAGTGGCTTACACCAGGGGCCTTCTCTCTGAAATCCTGAGGTCTTGTTTTCTATGTGGCGCCAGCTCTTCAGTCAAGGCAGTCGCTAAGCACTGGGGTCAGAGAGAAACGTGTCCGTCTCCTAGCAACCCCGTGCGCCTCCTCAGAGAGGCCCTTCTGACACACTGGCGATGGCGTGCTGTGTAAACGTGACACAAGGATTGGTTTTGAGGCCTTCTCAGAATATTAATGTTTATGAATCAAATAAAAACCAAGCATGAAGATTTCATATCCCTCCCCCCTTTCCTTGAAAGAGATGAATAAATATTAAGAGATGTGGGCTTTTTTAGATACACACACCTGATTTGATATGTGCTGTGTCTTCGCGCAGAAGAGGTTGCCGTTCCTGTGGGAAGGAAGGTGGGCCAGGTGCCTCTGTGGTGTGTGCAAGGGGGCATAAGAAGCCCTTGAATGACAGAGACTGTACAATGGTAATAATAAAAAAAAATATGGCTTGCTTAACAGGGTTGCCAACCTCCAGATGGGAGCTGGAGACCTCCTGGAATTGCAACTAATCTCCAGACCAGAGAGATGAGTTCTTCTAGGAAAAAATGGCCACTTTGGAGGGTGGACTCTATGGCATTATGCCCTGCTGACGTCCCCAAATCCTGTCCTCCCCAGGCTCTACCCCCAAATCTCCAGGAATTTCCTGACCCAGAGTTGGAACCAATGTTCCCTCTAATTCCCCCCCCTACTGAGTGGAGCCATTCATATCCTGAGCAGAATATAACTGCTGTCATCTTCAAACAGGCAACGGGCAGTGCAAGACCCTGTGCAGCTCCAGGCTGCTGTTGACCAGGGCTTCCTGTTTGGTGTGGTGGTGAAGTGTGCGGACTCTAATCTGGGAGTACCACGGTTTGATTCCCGACTCCTCCACTTGCACCTGCTGGATAACCTTGGGCAAGCCATAGCTCTGCTGTTCTTGAAAAAAGAGCAGTTCCTGTCAGAGCTCTCTCAGCCCCATCTACCTCACAGGGTGTCTGTTGTGGGGAGGGGAAGGGAAAGGAGGTTGTAAGCCGCTCTGAGGCTCCGGTCACACGTGCCAGATAACGTGGAGGGGAGGCTATTTGCGCCGTCACAATTTGATGCACCCCAACACGATCAGACGCGATGGCGGTGAACCAGCGTTGTTTCAGTTGGTGTGTGTTTCCAGCGCGCTCCAACCAGGAAGCAGGGATGCAAGAGGAGCGTGCTGGAGTGATCACATGGAAAGTGTCCGTCTGCAGCCCGTCGCATCCAGTTGATAGCGGACTTTCCCAGGTACTTTTAAACTCCACATCTTCGGCACGACGCTATGGGTTGCCGACGGGCATGCGATGCTTGCCAGATGTTCCCATGTGATCGTGCCCGTAAAATCCACCCGGCATTCATGGCTCTCCTGTTGCAAATTCTCCATGTGACGGGACCCTGAGACACCTTTGGGTAGTGAAGGGCGGGGTATAAATCCAATCACTTCTTCTTCTTCTCTACTTAATGAGCAGCCGCTCACCTGCGCAGCTTAGAGGGAATACTGGTTGGAACCCTATTGGCTCATGTAATCTGTTTTAATTCATGTGACCAACCCTGTCTAAAGGCTCAGAGTATATTGGTCACAGTTTACCATGGTTGACTAGGACCAGGGTGAGTGGGGTTCAAATGTCCATTCTGCCCCAGGATTACCAGGTGATCTGATAAAGGGAGCTTTGGCTCTCAAAAGTTTACCCTCCAAAAATTTTGTTGGTCTCTAAGGTGCTACTGGACTTGAATCTGGGTGATCTTAGATTATTTTCACCCTAAACTACTTCATAGAGTTTGATGTAGTTTGGTGTAGTGGTTAAGTATGCGGACTCTAATCTGGGAGAACTGGGTTTGATTCCTCACTCCTCCACTTGCAGCTGTTGGATGACCTTGGGCAAGCCATAATTCTGACAAGAGCTGTCCTTGAAAGGGCAGTTCTTGAAAGAGCTCTCTCATCCCCACCTACCTAACAGGGTGTCCATTGTGGGGAGGGGAAGGAGTCTGTAAGCCGCTCTGAGACTCTGAGTGAAAGGTGGGGTATAAATCCAATCTCCTCCTCCTCTTCTTCCTCTTCTTCTTCTTCTTCTTCTTCCTCCTCCTCCTCCTCCTCTTCCTTTTCTTCTTCTTCTTCTTCTTCTTCTTCTTCTTCTTCTTCTTCTTCTGCCTTCAGTGCCTGAGCATGTGCTTGAATTTGGGTACAATCTTTCACAGACCCATCCTAACTCTACCAAAGTACTCCTTTGGGGCACAGATGAGCAGGTAGACCAAGTAATCTCAGTTGATCTTTGAGATCATATAAGGACCAAGACTCAGAATTCAAAAACCCTTCATAGACAGCTCAAACGGACCACAGGCGTGTGGCCTTTCTGTTGGATAACATTCTTCAGACCATTGTCCTCCATGGATGGGATTGTGACTAGGATTTACAGACAGCTCCCGGAGTTCAAGAACTGTTCATCAGCTTCACATACATATTAGAAGTTATGGCTGTAACAGAAACATTTTGGTATCATTTGGGAACAAGACGACCTCAAGGAAAGAAGAAATGTGTTCTGTGTTGCTAAGGAGACACTTTCCAAAGCGACTAAAATGGGGGATTGTTACAAAGCTGGTGAGTTGGTGGTATTTTGATCCCAAACACTATTACTTTAATTGCTGAAGACGTAGTGCTTTGGGCTCTTATGAATGCAGGCCTTTGTTTTAAATTGTTATGAACACCAAGGTATACCAGTGGCTTCATAGATTCATTTGCTGTTGAGATATGCCCAGAATCTAGCGTAATGTAGCTGATCTCATAGAAGACATAAGCCTGCCCTGGTAACTAGAGATGGGCACACACTGGCTGATGAATGAAAGTTTGTGACATATTTTGCATGGTTCGTGGTTCACAAAGTCAAGTTCATGACAGATCAACTGGCATGAACTTTTTATGAACTTTCAAGCAATTTGTGGAAGTTTGTGCTGGTTTGTGAGCGGATACATTTCCAGACTGTCTCCACTCAATTTAAAAGTCTGCTGAACTTTGAAGTAACTGGGAGGGGACAGCATGTAGAGGAGCATCCCAGGGAGATCCCCTGCAACTTTGATGTCTCTAGCTTGCAAAGGATCCATTCTATACAATCCTGAACCTTGGTCATTTTGACAGGTGCAGGTTCAGGAGATTCAGGAGTGTATACAACAGATCCTGTGCAAGTGAGAGACACCAAACTCACAGCAGACCTCCCCTGAATGCTCCTCTACATGCCCTCCAACTTTGCCAGTTTGGTGTAGTGGTTAAGTGTGCGGACTCTAATCTGGGAGAACTGGGTTTGATTCCTCACTCCTCCACTTGCACCTGCTGAAGTGACCTTGGGTGAGTCACAAGCTCTGGCACAGCTGTTCCTGAAAGATCAGTTTGTGTTAGAGTACTCTCAGCCCCACCTTCCTCACAGGGTGTCTGTGGTGGGGAAGGGTAAGGAAAGGAGTTTGTAAGCCACTCTGAGACTCCAAGTGAAGGGTGAGGTATAAATCCAATCTCTTCCTCCCTCCTCCTCCTCCTCCTTCTATTTAGCTTGCATTCTATATACTCCTGCACCTCTCAAAATGACCTCATATCCCGCCAGTCATTTCCCCAGAAAGCACTTTCCTGAGGTCACCTTCTTTGGGGGACTGTAAATCAAATCCCATAAAACCAATCCTTACCAGACTTGGAGGGCAAGTAGAAGAGAGTCAGCCAGAGATCCCCTGTGAATTTGGTGTCTCTAGCACACTAGGGAGAGTTGTTCTACTGCCTCACAAACCTCACAAAGGGAACTGTTCATGAGGTGCCTAAAAGTCCATGATGGTCCGTGGTTCATAAACAGGGCATGCAACAAACTGAACCATATTTCTTCACTTTGTGCCCATCCCTACTGGTAACTGCTCTTTGGTGTCTCACTGTTGTTGTAATTCACCCTGAGCCTTCGGGAAAGAGCGGAATAGAAATCTAATAAACAAACAAACAAACAAACAGTTTTATATAGTCTTCCACAGAAGACAGAAAGAATGTGTTTGTATGTGTGTTAAGTGCCATAAACACATGAAAAAGTGTATCTGTCTTATACTGCATCAGACCATTAGTCCATCAAGGTCAGTATTGTCTACTCAGACTGGTAGCAGCTTTCTGGGATCTGAAGGAGGTCTTTCACATCACCTCCTATCTCGATCTTTTAACTAAAGATGCCTGGGATTGAACCTGGGACCCTCTGCACTGAGCCATTGAGCCACAGCCCCTCCCCATCAAGTCACCTCAGAATTATGGCAACCCTATGAAATAATGACCTCCAAAATATCCTTGCTCAGGTCTTGTAAACACAAAGGCCGTGGCTTCTTTGATGGAGGCAATCCATCTCATGCTGGGTCTTCCTCCTTTCCTGCTGCCTTCAGCTTCCATTTTACAAGGCTTATCCATCCTCCCTTCAATTTCCATTTTACAAGGCTTATCCATCCTCCCGCCCTGTGTTAGCAGTCAGACCACTCCTCCCTCAGAGGGGCAGTTTAGTGATTAGAAAAAGGCATAAACACCCTTCATACAAATATAATCTCAAACATCATAAATATAAGACGCTGCCTGGCCAAATTGACAAAATGGATGCCAGCTGGAAACTACCTGGGAAAAAATATTTTTGAGGTTGAGTCAGAAGCAGCTGACAGACTAAAGACCCTCCTTACACCCTGAGGAGATGCATAACTTAGGAATGATGGGTCTCTCAAGGCAAGTCACCTCACCTTAGACTGATCCTGTCATATGCCCAGCCTTACTCCTCCTTTGCCCATTTACCCCAATTTATCAACATTGAGCACTATTCACAAAACCTGGTAGTTTTCCTGTCAAGTACTCAAAGGGTCATCAAGAAGCATTAACACTTTTAGTTCAGCTCAGGTGATTTCATCAAGGTTTTGCCCAAGTTATTGTTCATCTCAGGAAGACCCATCGAGTTTTTCCCAAATTAGTATGAGAAACACATCAAGCCTCTCCTAAAACATTATCCATCTCCAGAAAACCAATCAAGTTATTGTTCTGGGGGCAGGCATGTCCCCCTGCCCTCAGGCAGCATTCTGCCCTATATCTGGCAAACCCAGACACCAGTCAGTGTATGTGTGTTCTTGGCACCATACATACATTCTCACGTGTATGGATCCTCTTCTCCATGAAACACTGGCTGTTGCACTGCCTCCGCGGACCTCCTCTTCTAGATTGGTAAATAGCACCCCTCCAAAATCTCTCTCTCCCCTTTCCTTCCTTATTTCTTCTTAGCTAGTTTGTGTGTTCTGTTTGCATGTTTTTGTCTTCTTATTAGTTTTCAATAAAAAACTTCCAGCTGAACATCTGACTGGTTTATTTTGAGAGTTCTCTAAGGGAAAATCCTAGTATATATTGGTGGAGATCCCAGTTACCCACTTCTCACTCTGACTCCATTAAAGCTAACCCTCCCCCCCAATAAATAGGAGACTGCCTCTATGGGTAACACCTGTGGTTGGAGAACAGAAAAACAAAAAGTGGATAAAAATTGGTTAGGATCTAATTGGTGGTGATTGGAACCAAGGAGAGGAAACTGGCTACAGGTGTGAACATCTGGGTTTTATTCATGTCTTCCTTCCAGCCATGCTGGATGGCTCAACCACTTAGCTGAACTGACAGGACACACAGTACCTAGTTCCAGTTTTCATGGCATGGGCTCTGGGGAGAGGGGGAAGAAGCACAATGTCTGTATTCCCAGTTTCCCCCCCTATGCCCAAATCACAACGTAAACAGCGCAGATGGTATTACAGGTAGCTTATGGGATGTCTCTGCAAAAACCTGCTATCCTTGTTCGTTTTCCTAACCTTATTAACAATTACAAATGGTAAATATTTGTGTAAGCTGCCGGAGTCTTAAGTGTGCCACAGCATACAAATGGAAGCCAACTAACAAATTCCTTTCAGAACTAGAAAGAAGGGTCTAACGGTGCTGATAACTGGTACCATGCTGGGATCCCCCGGGGTGCTGAAGCAAATGCGGGGATTCATGAGCGCCCCCCTCCCATTGCGCCATCTGTTGTATTTAGCCCTTAAATGCCATGGGTTTTTTTTTTTTTTTTAAGAATTAAACGGAAAAAAAGGTTTGCTGGGAGGTTTTGTATTCTGCTGGAGCCGGATTTGCAAGCCCATCTTTATATATATATTTTTTTTAATTAAATTGTGTCTTAACTCTGGAGGCAGCGGCAGGGGAGATTCTCTTGCATTAATAGGAGAGGGCACCAAAGCACCGTGGCGCCATCAGAATCGGGCCCTCTGCAGCAAGTGAGGAGGTACGGAGGAACCAGGGGAAAAGAACACAATAGGTCGACTAGTTCCTTGACATTTGAATTATAGCAATTACCCGCCTCCTTCTTTATCACTTGGCAGCTCAATCCTGCCATCCTCATTTACTTGGATCTCCAAAAGGAAGGTGGCAGGGCTTTCTTCCTCTCTTAATTTTTTTTTTTTGCCTGCCTTGAGAAATACAGGATTAGGATCCTACGATGCTGCTGGGCTCCGGAAGATGGTGAAAGCAGGTACATGGGGTGAGAAATAATTGGATTTCTGTGGTCAGCCAGCATCAGGGAGATCTGAGGTGAAGGTTCTTTTACACCTTTCAGAGAAGTCACCAGATGACACTGGGAGAAGTCCACTGAGAAGAAGGAGAAGGGAGAACGGCTGTGAAAGAACTTGTAACTGACCCAAGGTCACACCAGCAGCTGCATGTGGGGGAGTGGGGAATCAAAGCCGGTTCGCCCACATTAGAAGCCTGCGCTCTAACCGCTACACTAAACTAACTCCTGGTAAATCCATAACCAGCAAGAAAAGGTTGCATGTGTTTTTAAAAAGGGGTTTTATTAGTATTTATTTTATTCTTTTTAATCACGCCTCGCTTTTGTCCCTAATTGGGACCCAGAGCAGTTAGCATCATTTCTCTCTCCTCCACTATGTCATCACAACAACCCTGTGAGGTAGGTTAGGCTGAGAGAGTGTGACTGGCCCAAGATCACCCAGTGGGCTTCCACGGAAAGCAGGGATTCAAACCTGGGTCTTCCAGATCACATAGTCTGACACCTGACCACCACTCCACACTGGCTCTCACATACCTCTAAGTTTGAGAGTATTTATTGTAACCCTTTCCCCATCTGATACATGTTTTGACTTGGCATACTTTAAAAAAACCCACCCTGCTTCTCTTCCCAAGGGGAGAGCCAGCATGGTGTAGTGGTTAAGAGCAGTGGACTCTAATCTGGAGAACCAGGTTCGGTCCCACACGCCTCCACATGAAGCTAGCTGGGTGACCTTGGGTCAGTCACCGCTCTTTCAGAGCCCTCTCAGCCCGAAAAGCACATCTAGCTCTCCACCTGGTGGTGCATAACTCTAAAGAGTTAGAACTTAAGGCTGTTGGACAGTCCTAGGATCTCCTGGCTATACTACACAGAATGCCATATGATCATTGTTATTAATTATTATTATCTTCCCAAGGGGACGCAAACAAGGTTCCCTCTAAGCTGTGGCGTCTGGTGAGCAAAAATTCTACTTTGTGAGCTGTTGGCATTGAAGTTGTGAGCAAGCGATTTGGCTACGGCATAAATTAGTTTGATCTGGAGCCATCCCTTTCTGAGTGAAGACAGAAACGTGTGAGCTGGAGGCTAAAAAATCTGTGAGTTAGCTCACATTAACTCAGCTTAGAGGGAACACTGGACGCAAAGCAGCTTCCATCCTCCTTCTCTCCTCTCCCACTGTACCCTTACAACAACAGCCCTACGAGGTAGATTAGACCAAGAGTGACTGGATCATGGTCACCCAGTCAGCTTCAAGGCAGAGGGAAGGTCAGGACCCGGTTCTCCCAGATCCTAGTCCAACACTTTAACCATGCTCTCTTTCTATGCTTTCCAGGGCATCTCTAATTTAGGGTTTCTTAATGGTTAATCTGCTGGCCCATCAGGTCTGCAGTATTAGCAGGAAATTCCCCCCAAGCCACCTGTAAAAGAAAATTAGATCATTAAAAACATCATCCTGGATACAGCAACTTTATTTATATCGGTACACTGCTGACGGTACCTGCATAGGGTATCAATAACTCAGGCATGCGTTTAATAGATCCCTGTGCCTGATACAGGGTTGCCAGGTCCTCCCTGGTCACCAGGGGCAATGGGTGTAGGGTTAGAATCATAGAATCACAGAGTTGGAAGGGGCCATCCAGGCCATCTAGTCCAGCCTAGAGCACCCCTGACAGGTGTTTGTCCAGCCACTGCTTAAAGACTGCCAGGGAGGGGGAGCTCACCACCTCCCTAGGCAGCTGATTTCACTGTGGCATAACTCTTACTGTCAAAAAGGTTTTCCTAAGATCCAGCTGATGCCTTCCCAACCCTTATTTGGGCGTCCTGTCCTCTGCTGCCAACAGGAACAGCTCCCTGCCCTCCTTAAGGAGAGCAATCATGTCCCCCCCTCGACCTCCTCTTCTCCAGACTGAACATTCCCAAGTCCCTCAGCCTTTCCTCGTTGGGTTTGGTCTCCAGTCCCCTGATCATCCTCGCCGCTGTCCTCTGCATGTGCTCCATTCTGTCCACATCCTTTTTGAAGCGAGGCCTCCAGAACGGCACACAATACTCCAGGTGCAGCCTGACCAATGCAGTGTACAGCGGGACTATGACATTTTGTGATTGGATGTTATTCCTCAATTGATACACCAGGAGATTGCACTAGCCTTTTTTGTTGCTGCATCACACTGGCTGCTCATATTTAACTTTCAGTTCACCTGTACCCCAAGGTCTTCTGCTACTCAGAAGCATGTCCCCCATCCAGTATGCGTGTTCCTCATTTTTCTTACCCAGGTGCCAGATCCAGGTTCGGAAACTCCTGGAGATTTGGGGATGGAGCCTGGGGAGGACAGGGACCTCAGTGGGGTACAGTGCCGTAGAGTCCACACCTCCAAAGCATCCATTTTCTCCAGGGGAACTGATCTCTATAGTCTGGAGATGAGCTGTAATTCCAGGAGATCTCCGGCTCCCACCTGGAGGCTGGCATCTGCAATGCTCCCTTTAAGCTGTGAACATAAGAACATAAGAACATAAGAGAAGCCAATGTTGAATCAGGCCAATGGCCCATCTAGTCCAACCCTCTGTCACACAGCGGCCAAAAATACCAGGTGCTATCAGGAGGTCCAGCAGTGGGGCCAGGACACTAGAAGCCCTCCCACTGCTGCCCCCTCCAGCACCAAGAATAGAGTGCAGCACCTGCCCCAGACTGAGAGTTCCCATCTATACCCTGTGGCTAATAGCCACTGATGGACTTCTGCTCCATATGTTTATCTAATTCCCTCTTGAAACTGTCAATGCTTGTAGCTGCCACCACCTCCTGTGGCAGTGAATTCCATATGTTAATCACTCTTTGGGTGAAGAAGTATTTCCTTTTATCTGTTCTAATCTGACTGCTCAGCAATTTCATGGAGTGCCCACGAGTTCTTGTATTGTGAGAAAGGGAGAAAAGTACTTCTTTCTCAACTTGCTCAATCTCATTCATAATCCCATTCATAATCTGTGGAGTCTTGTGAGCAAAAGTTCTATTTTGTGAGCTACTGGCATTCAAGTCGCATAAATCAGTTTGCTCTGGAGCCATCCTTCCTGGGCGAAGACAAAAAAACCTGTGAGCTGGAGGCTAAAAAAACTGTCAGCTAGCTCACACGAGCTCAGCTTAGAGGGAACACTGGTTCAGAGACGTCTGTGATCATTGCAAATCGTAGTTGGCGCTTGCGTCTAAACCAGAGACGATGGATTTTACATTCTTGGCAAACCAGAATTCCAAACACTGGCATGATTCTAATTTGGAATCCTAGTTTGTAGGGCAAGTTCAAAAGGTAGTTTGCTTGTCTGGATGTCACGGCCAACCCAACATGTCATTAGCTAATGAAATATTTCTGCAATGCTTGCAAAAGATGAAATCTCTCATTAGCTAAATCTCATACAGAGGGAGGGGGAAGGAGAGAACATGGATTGCCAAGATGTATTTGTGTGGTTTGCCATTACATCTCAAACGAGAGAGATAATACAGCATGTCCTCTCTTGATTACTCACAGTCTGGTTTCAGAATAGGGTTGCCATCTCTGGGTTCGGAAATACCTGGAGATTTGAGGATGGAGCTTGGGAGAGAAGGGAGGGGCCTCAGCATGGTAGAAGGAGGGGAGGGACCCACTTAGGGTATGTGGCCCACCTAGGGTTGCCAGGGTTGGAGAATACCTGGAGACTTTGGGGGTGGATCCAGGAGAGGGTGGGGTTTGGGGAGGGGAGGGGCCTCAGCACAGTACAATGCCCTGGAGTCCACCCTTCAGAGCAGCCATTTTCTCCAGGGGAGCGGATCTCTGTCAGCTGGAGATCATTTGTGAAAGCAGGAGATCCCCAGGCCCCACCTGGAGGCAGCAACCCTAGGCCCACCTTCCAAAGCAGTCATTTTCTCCAGAAGAAGCAGCATGTTCTAAATAAATAAGTGATGTATGTAGTCTGGAGATCAGTTGTAATTCCAGGAGATCTCCAGCACTTGCATGGAGGGCCTACATGCTACAAAATTAAGTACTTCTTCACCCAAAGAGTGATTAACACCTGGAATTCACTGCCACAGGAGGTGGTGGTGGCTACAAGCATGGGCAGCTTCAAGTGGGAATTGGATAAACATGTGGAACAGAGGTCCATCAGTAGCTATTAGCTGCAAGGTACAGATAGGAACTCTCAGGCTGGGGCAGGTGATGCACTCTATTCTTCATGCTGGGTGGGGGGCAGCAGTGGGAGGGCTTCTAATGTCCTGGCCCCACTGCTGGACCTCCAGATGGCACCTGTTATTTTTGGTCACTGTGTGACAGAGTGTTGGACTGAACGGGCCATTGGCCTGATCCAACATTAACTTCTCTTGTGTTCTTAAAATTGATGAATAGCTTTCTGCATGTGAAATAACGAGAGGAGCATTGGCTCCTCATTATAAGGCTGCCTTGAGGAAGGATTTCTAATTCGAAACGGTCTCCCAAGATCCGGATGTGTCCGTTGTCACGTTACACAGCTCCATGCTTTCTATGAAGAAATTTATTTCTTCTGCAAAATCAATAACAGTAACTGTATGCTGATCACTTAATTTGAAGGACTTTGTGAATGCCTTAGACGAACGGTGATCCTTGATAAATTTTGTTCACGTTGGAACCGGTAAATTTATTTGTAGTTGCGATAAGCTATTACAGTGTTTTCCTTTGTGTTTTCCGTCCCACGTGGAGGTTGGCAACCTCGTTTCAGGGGGTGACCATGTTGGTCTGCAGTAGAAGAGCGAGATTCGAGTCGAGGGACACCTTAGGGAGCAAAAAGATTTCCGGGGGATGAATTTTCGAGAGTCAACGCCCCCATTGTCACCCAGTCCAGTATCTGCTTAAATACATCATGCACATAGGGCACATCTTGACATTTATTCCCAACTATGGCTCAGAGGCTGAGACGCTGAGCTGCAGACCAGAAGGTCTGTAGTTCGGTAGTTCGAGACCCGAGTGCCGCATGACGGAGTGAGCGCCCGTCTCTGGCCCCAGCTCCTGCCAGCCTAGCAGTTCGAAAGCAAGAAATTGCAAGTAGATAAATAGGTACCGCTTCGGTGGGAAGGCAACAGTGTTCCGTGCGCCTTGGCGTTTAGTCACGCTGGCCACATGACCACGGAGAAGTCTTCGGACAGCGCTGGGTCCTCGGCTTGGAAACGGAGATGAGCACGGCACCCCTAGAGTCGGATTCGACTGGTTTTCGAGCAAGGGGAACTTTTACCTTTATAATAGGCAAGCCCTGAGCTGACCAGGATGGCCCAGGCTAGCCCGATCTCATCAGACTGCAGAAGCTAAGTAGTGTCAGCCCTCAATAAGGCTTGGATGGGAGACCACCAAGGAAGTCCAGGGTCACTGTGCAGAGGCAGGCAATGGCAAATCATCTCTGAGCGTCTCTTGCCTTGAAAGCCTCAAGGGGTCGCCATGTCGGGTGCAGCTGGAGGGCACTTTCCATCATCACCGTGATATACAGTGCAGTCTTCAAACTGATGTTAACATACCCACTGGTAAAAGAATACAAGGTATTAGTACTAAAAGCCGCTCTCTCTGAAAAGAAAGCTGAACATCAGCTGTTGCATTTATCCATGTCGGTAAATGCAGTTTTCATCATGAGCACTGAATAAAGGTGAAACGAAATGGCTCAAGTTCTTATTTTTCCGCACACTATATAAAATGTTGTCATATTCACTCAGATTGCCCTCACTTATCCTCACTTTCCACTATCCACATTGACTCTCAGTGTTGTCACATAGCCAGATCTCATTGGTTTCATGGCATTGTGATGCCCTCTTCTTCACCGTATGTGCTGCTGGGGAGGAGCTGTGGCCCAGGGCTAGAGCATCTTCTTGGCCTGAAGAAGGTTCCAGGTTCAATCCTGGGCATCTCCAGCTAAAAAAGATCAGATGGGAGGTGATGTGAAGAAGAGAAGAAGAGACTGGATTTATACCCACAGCAGTGTGGCATAGTGGTTGAGAGTGTTGGACTAGTATCTGGGAGACCCAGGTTCGAATCCCTCCTTGTGGCATGGAAGCTCACTGGGTGAGAGGAGGAGAAGAAGAGATTGGGTTTTTACCCTGCCCTTCACTACCCGAAGGAGTTTCAGAGCGCCTTACAGACTCCTTTCCCTTCCCCTCCCCACAACAGACACCCTGTGAGGTAGGTGGGGCTGAGAGAGCTCTTTGGAGAACTGCTAATGAGAGAACAACTCTGAAAGAACTTTTGACAGACCCAAGGTCACGCCAGCAGCTGCATGTGGAGGAATGGGGAATCAAACCTAGTTCTCCCAGATTACAGTCCGTGCACTCTTAACCACTACACCAAACTGGCTCTCACCTACACCAAACTGGCTCTCACCTACACCAAACTGGCTCTGTGAAAGACCCTGGAGAGCAGCTGTCAATCTTGGCAGACGATACTGACCGTGATGGACCAAGGGTCTGACTCAGTGTAAGGCAGGTCTACGTGTCCAGTGGGCAGGAGGAGTTGTTATGGGATCAATCCAGGAGAAGGAAGAAGATGCAACCAGAGGGGGAAATGGTGCGCCAAAGTAGCAGCAGCCAACGAAACAACGATGAGACTGAAGAAATGTGAATATCCAAACAATCTGTGTATTCGTCTTGGGGAAATTACAATTGCAGCAATACCGGTGAGTTCTGCCTCCAACCTGACACTGCAGAATAATGTTGTGCAGCTCTGGTGTCAGTGTTTCTCTATGCAGAAGGTGCTACAAAAATAAATCATATGACAACAAGGCACTATTTAAAAAAATCTCAGCAGCTCCTCCACATTCCCCACCCCACCTCAGCATTCCTCTTTATTGTTGCTTTCGTTACTCATGTGTAGAAGCGGGCAATTTTCAGCACCATTTGTCAAAATGGGGGAAGGAAAGCAGATGGTTCCCTTTTTTTATTATTATTATGGTTAATGGGAATTGCGCAAGATAATGCTCTACCGAAGATGTACTTCTTGAGTGTGATTTCAATTTTGCAGGTAGACCGAGGCAACTGTCGGTGGCCACTGAGCGTGCTTCCTCGGGGAATACTCGGAGGTCATCACGCCAGTCTTTGCCGTCAAACCTGCGATTCTCTTCTCTTCCCCCAACAATCGCAAAAAAGTGGGAAAATGGGGTGGGAAATTGCAGGGTAAAAGAGCTAATGCAAAAGCCATTATAATGCTCAATTGCTTTACAGCTGAATACCTCCTGTTTAATTATGAGGTGGTGGAATCGGCACAGTGTAGTGACATTAATCACTGAAGTAGCGAGGCATTGTTACTTGAAAGGGAAATTCTTCTTATGTGTAAATTAACCTTCACCTACAACTCTTGCCTGGGATTCAGGATAATCGCAGGTGGGTTAATGGAGGGAGATGGAGGGTTTGGGTTCAAATGCCGGCTCAGGTCAATTCGTTGGCTGATCTTGGACAGCACTGAATGCTCGTTTTTGCCAACGTGGATTGTACATTTGCATTACCAATCAATTGAGGGGAAAGCCTATTTAAGCTTCCTGCGTCCAAATCGACTTTCCTCTCCCTCCCTCCCTCTCTCATTAGATAGCTATCATAGAAGAGATGTACCAAATGTTGGGTTTCCCCACCGCTGTTTCATTAAGTGACATCTCTGACTGTAACATTTTGCTCGGTTTCTTAGGGAGAAAAAGAGGAAGAGGCACAGATCCTTGCTCCTGAATCCAAATTTAGAGAACGGAAGAAAACATGTTGGGAGAGGAAGAGATGAGGCACGTAGGTAAGCCTCAGCCATTGCAATTGCTTGTAGAGAATTTCAGCTGGAGGTGAGGATTAATTTGCGAGGTCAGAGGACGGAGATGGGTGTGGTGTCTCAGAGGATGGATGTGAACGTTAACATTAACTGGTAAGTCTTAAGATTTCAGGAAACCCAGTGGCACATAGGAAGTGCCCCTGTCACGAAGCTTGTTTTTCATATGCATAATAGGGATGCTCTTAAAACTCTTACGGATGAGCAGAAATACAAGTGGGGACCCACAAGGAACTCTCGGAGAAAGGGACAATCCCCACTGGTCTCCACTTCCTCTTCCTCTCTGCCTTCACTGTTGCCACCTTTTCTCCACCCTCTGCCACCCTCCTCCTTCTCCACTGCCTCTCTCTCACTTGCCCCCACCCTCTCTCTCCTCTTTCCTTTGCTGTTTCTTTCACCCTCACCACCAACACCTTCTTCCTTCCCACCTCTCTCCCCTCCACCTCCCCCCCCTACTTTCTCCTCCCCTTTCCTTTGTCCTCTTCACACAAAACGGCAATCATACGTATCGAGAGGATCATGGGTAAAATCAGCCCTGTAGCAAGGATATTGGCTGAGGGGAGCTTTGGACTTGGCGGGGCATCGTGGCCCTTCTACACGATGGCGTCACTAGGAGAAGTAGGAGGAGAACTGAAGAGGAGGCTGCCAGGCTTGACTTGAGCCACTCAAGCTTTCCTCTCTCCCCCATCTTCGCCAGCCAGCGAAGCGGGCCGTCCGCTTTCCAAGAGCCTCGGAGAGCCAACGGCCTGCCATGCAGGCCAGCACAGATGCAGCGAGGTGCCTGGGTGGGCCATTCTCTAACGGCCCACCCAGGCACCTCACTGCGTCTTCACCAGCCAGCAAGTCTCAGAGAGCCAGACTACAGAGACCAATTCCTCTGAAGCAAGTGGTTGCTTTGGAAAGTGGTTTCTAAGGCATTATACTCAGTGAGGTCCCTCCCCTCCAAACCCCTGCCCTCCCCAAGATCTACCCCCTCCAAATCCCCAGGAATGTCCCACCTGGGAGTTAGAATCACAGAATCATAGAGTTGGAAGGGACCTCCAGGGTCATCTAGTCCAGCCCCCTGCACAATGCAGGGAATTCACAAATACCTCCCTTCTGTCAGGTTTAAAATCAAGTAGATCCAGTCATTCTTGCACAAAGAAAGGTTTATTAGGATTATCTTGCTAAAACCCACAGTAGGAGGTCATTGTCAGGAATGGGGAGCAAAGCAGAGCAAGCTAACTTATAGTGTGATGCAATGAAGCGCCTAGCGAATAAAACTTGAGCACTCGCGCGGGAACTCCCGGCGGGAGAAATACTTCATGAGCGGGAGACTACTCCCCCCTCCCCTTGCCTTCCCAGGACGGGAAAATTCTCAGCTGAACAAGAATAGTCCAAAGCCTACATTCAAGGCCACCGTGATAAGGAAAAGCGGCAGGGAAGAAGCTCCCACGTTTCTGGCTGCATAACTACGCAAGCGCAAAGCGGGGTAGGAACATAACACAATGGATTCAGTGAGAAACATCAAAGGCATCACTTTCTGACACCTACCATGCCCCCCCAGTGACCACTGCTCCATGCTCAGGAGAAGGCAAAAAAACAAAAACAAAAACCCTCCAGGATCCCTGGCCAAACTGGCCTGGAGAAAAGTACTTCCTGGCCCCAAAGTGACGATGGGCATTTCCCTGGGCATGTAAGAAAGAGTTGTCAGACCTATTTGAATGCTGTCCTATTGTGTGAGGTCGGAGCACCAAGGCAGGCGTACTATGGAACGTTAACAAGCTGGCTTAAACTGATTTGGTCGAGGCCCCCCCCCCATGCATTCGATTCACTACGTGGGGAGGGAGGGCAGGGGTGAGCTGGCTGGTCCTGCCTCCATCTCTGCAGAGATAATCCGCAGAGTGCGACTGTGCAGAAGAAGTGTTCCCTTATATGTCCCCTCCCCGTGGTCAGCTGACGCTGCTTTCAGGGCACTGCTGATCCTGGGGAGGGTGTGTGTGTCCCATCCTCCCTGCAGGCGCACTCTGCAGATGACCCACCACTTATTTATTTATTTGTTTATTATTTGTATTTATATCCCGCCCACCCCGTGAAAGGGCTCAGGGCAGGTAACATCATATTGTAATGAATACAATTACAATCAGAACACAATAGAAACATTTAAACTGGTAGTTACGGCTTAAAGGCAAAAAATCCAGCTGGCTATAATGGGTTCTGGCCCATTGATATGGATGGGATATTGGCCAGTTTATCAGTGGCTGGATGACCAGCCAATCATATGGAGGCAGGGGCGGGGCCAGCATGCTGATGCCCACTCTCCATCCCTGCCTGTTGAGTCAGCACAGGTGGAGGCACGCTTCAGTACCAGGCTACTAGATTGGGTGGCTGGCCAGACAGCTTCAGTATTGTCTACTTGAATGGACTGCAAGTCTCTGGGAGGCAAAATTCTTCCCCAGTGCTGAGAACCAGGGCTCTTTTAGTAGCAGGAACTCCTTTGCATATGAGGCAACACCCCCCCTAATGTAGCCAATCCTCCAAGAGCTTACAGAGCTCTTCTTACAGGGGCTACTGTAAGCTCTTGGAGGATTGGCTACATTAGGGATCTGTCACCTCATATGCAAAGGAATTCCTACTACAAAAAGAGCCCTGCAGAGAACCTTTGAGTGGAAATGCTGGAGACCAAATCAGGGACAGTCTGCCTGTGAAACAAGGGTAGGGATGCCAACTGTGGGTTGGGAAATTCCTGGAGTTTTTTTTTTTTTTGGGGGGGGGTTCCTGGGGAGGGCAGGGTTTTGGGAGGGGAGGGGGTCTCAGTGGGATGTAGCGCCAAAGAGTCCACCCTCCAAAGCAGCCGTTTTCTCCAGGGGAGCTGATCTCTCGAGAGCAGTTGCAATTCCATGAGCTCTCCAGGGCCCACCCTAAAAAAAAGCAACAACAACTACACAAGGGCTTTATCCCAAAGCCATAACTCCTCTCTGAAGTCACCCGGGATTGTCCTAATTCATGCACAAACACCAAATGTCATAAATTTTGAAATATTTACAGTCATCGACTGGGATATCTATCATTGCACATATTCTATATTAATGTCTCCCGCAACGTGACTGCAGGCAGGAAAGATATCCCGGCAAACCCAGCCTATGCATGTGTTTATGTGGTACTCTCTCCTTGCAATGTGAAGAATTATTTGACTCGGGAACAGCTTAGCTCTGAGTCTTCTCTAAGCAGTGCATTTTGGGAAATGGAGCCTTTGGGGATTTTAAAAAGGCCAAAGGGTGGTGCTCAGCAGGACAGAGCTACAGTCCCAGTCAACAGCTTTACAGTCTGCCTACATTTGGAGGATGAAATAAAACGGGACGTAGCCAGGTTTGCAGACTGAAGGTAACACGGGTTTGTCCAGTAGATGGTGCTCATCGTCTTTCAGAGGCAGGCCTGGCGGGTTGCATTTTTTTTATGAGCCAAAAGGAGGCCGCTTGCCTTAACCGTTGCAAAACTAACAGCTCCGAATAGGTAAATCACAAAGTGTGGATCAATTTAATTAGTGTCCTGTCAACATGTGCACTCACCCCTTTTTGATCTACGTCCGCACGTCGGGATCTGGCATACTTTTTTGTAGATTGCAAGGGGGGGGAACTGCTGGGGTGGTGGAGGGGGCTTTGGTCCCTGGATGGGGTTCCTCGCACTGCCGGCTCGCTCACTAGGCGAGCTAGGCACTCGCCTAGGGCGCGAGGGCCCTCAGGGGCGCCAAATGGCGCCCCCGGAAAAGCTCCCCCCACCACCCTAACCGGGCGCCGCGGCTGCCTCCCTGCCGCCGCTGTCAAGAGCGTCCGGCTGGGGGGGGGGAGAGGGGAGGGCGACGTGTCCTGAGCGCCCAGCTGGGGACTGGGGTGCAGGAGGCGCCCTGGGGGGGAGGAAGAGGCGGAGCGCATGGCGGCGGCCAGCGGGGACTCCCCGCCGCCGCCGCCAGTCCTGAGCACCCGGCTAGGGTGCAAACAGGAGGCGCCCAGCCCCGGGGGGGAGGAAGAGGCAGGAGCGCATGGCGGCGGGCCGGCGGCCAGCGGGGACTCTCCCCGCCGCTACCGCCGCCAGTCCTGGGCACCCAGCCGGGCTGCAAACGGGGGGGGGAGGAAGAGGCAGGAGCGCATGGCGGCGGCCAGCGGGGACTCTCCCCGCCGCCGCCGCCAGTCCTGAGCACCCGGCCGGGGTGCAAACAGGAGGCGCCCGGCCCCGGGCGGGGAGGAAGAGGCGGGAGCGCATGGCGGCAACCAGCAGGGACTCTTCCCGCCGCCCCAGCAGCCCCCACCAGTCCTGAGTAAGCCTCGGGAGGGACGCCCCCACCTCTTCCCCCCAGGGTGGGTGTGCAGGCGAGCGAGTGCCACCACCACCTCCTGCGCCCCAGCTGGGCGCTCTTGGCAGCGGCGGGGGGGGAGGCGGCGACAGGTGCCCTGGGGGGGGGAGGCGGGCCGCAGGGGCGGCATGGTGGGGTGTCCAGGCCCTGCCGGGAGGTTGGCATCTGCGCCCGCCTAGGGCGCAGAGCCACCTCGAGCCGGCCCTGGTTCCTCGGCTTTACTGTGGCCTCTTCAGCCACGGCCAGTTCACGGAGGCCTTTCCTCCATCATGGGAACCGTTCTGCTGGACCGGCTACACAAGTGCCAGATCCCCTGTCGGTGTGGTGGCCACCTTCCAGTGGGTGGCTGGAAATCTTCACGACAACTCTGGGAGACTGGCTAGGTAGAGAAACTGGCCCAAGTTCACCCAGTCATTTGCACAACTGTGTAGGGATCTGAAGCTGGGTTGCCCAGGTCCTAGCCAACCTAAGGTTGCCAACCTCCAGAAAGGGCCTGGGGAACTCCCAGAGTTACAACGGATCTCCAGGCTACAGTTCACCTGGAGGAAGTGTCCACTTTGGATGGTGGGCTCTATGGCACTGAAGAATCTCCTTTCCCTAAACCGTGCCATACTCAGGCTTCACCCTCTGAATCTCCTGGTATTTCCCAACCCCAGAGCTGGCACCTCTAGCAAAACTCTATGGTTTAACCATAGAACTGAAGTGGCACACTGATGTCACTTCCAGGTGTATGGGGAGTGATGTCATTACATCACCGGCAAAGGCCCCAGCCAGTAAGTACCCCCTCTGGTTGCCAAGCAACCCTAAATGAGGGCCTAGGAATGCCACCTTTCAGGTGGGACCCGGGGATCCCCTTGAATTACAGGTCATCTCGAGACTAAAGAGATCAGACCTCCTGGAGACAATGGATGCTTTGGAGGCTGGGCTCTGTGGCATTGTACCCCACTGGGGTCCCTGTCCTCCCCAGGCTCCGTCCCCAAACCTCCAGGAGTTTCCCAGCCTGGATCTGGCAACTTTACCCCCCATCCCTTGGCAGTGACTGGGGGGACCTGGCAAGCCTACTTCTGGGGAGAATAAGTAGAGTTGCCAACTGCCTGCAGACAAAATGTCCTCACCCTTTAATAGAAGGTTAATGGGATGCTATTTACCAGGTGATGTTATTCAACTTCACCCCATGAAGTTTCAACTCTCCATTTCCTCCGCATTAAACTTCTGTTGAGGGAACAGAACATTTTGTTTCTCCAGGTTGTTGGCATCCCTGTGTGTATGCAATATGGGAGGGGGCATTTCCCTTGCTTCCTCTGTGATGCAGACAAAAGGCTCCTTAACGTGTCTGGATCTTCTGTGAATAGCAACAGGGGCTTTGCCAGAAACAGTGATGTAATTTCAACTAAAGAAGGTGGCAGCCCCCCCCCCGATGATACGAGGTCCCCACTTTTGATTAGCTGGAACCGAGGCTGCTTCAGTGCGCCACAAGCACAAAATACAAACCACAAAGTTGTGCCAAAAGCCAATAAATCTGAAGTCTGCTTAATGGTGTCTATCTATCTGCCTGTCATGAAGAACATATGAAGGATTTGGACCATCTAGTCCAGCATACTGTTTCACACAGCAGCCAACCGGTTGCCCTGAAGGACCAAACAAACAGGGCAGAGAGGCCCAGGCCATCCCCTGATGTTGCCTACTAGCCATGGTATTAAGAGGGCTGTTGCCTCTGTATATGGAAGCTCCCTTCAGTCATCATGGCCAGCAGCCATTGGTGGATCTCTCCATGAATCTGTCCAATTTCCTTCCTTCCTTCCTTCCTTCCTTCCTTCCTTCCTTCCTTCCTTCCTTCCTTCCTTCCTTCCTTCCACCCTTGCTCCCTTGCTCCCTCCCTCCCTTCCACTCCTCTCTCCCCATCTATATGCTTTCTTTCCAACTCTCCCCTCCTTCCTTCCTCCCTTCCTCCCTCCCTTCCTTCCTTCCACTCCTCTCTCCCCATCTATATGCTTTCTTTCCAACTCTCCCCCTCCTTCCTTCCTTCCTTCCTTCCTTCCTTCCTTCCTTCCTTCCTTCCTTCCTTCCTTCCTTCCTTCCTATCCCTCTGTCTGTCTAATCTTTTGCTAAAACTAAATTAAAAAAAACACCCTGAAATTTAATTTTCTGACTATTTCTATTCTCGGCAAATGTGTGTTTGTGTTAAGAGCCGCCCAGTTGCTTCCAACTGATGATGGCCTTCTGGATTACAAATGTCCTGTTGTTAACTGCCTAGCTCAGATCTACCGCCTTGCTCAGGTGTCATTAAACCTAACAGAAGTTAGAAGGTAGAATGCTGAGAACTCGACTCACACAAAAGGTTAAAGGAGTCGCCAAGAAAATAATCACTTGCCTGGGCCCATCTTGTGACACATAGAGATCAGTTTCCCGTGTTCTTCAACATTCTCTCTCTCTCTGACAACTTCCTGCAAGTAGAAAACTGCAGGAAGTGGGCTGCTGGGCTGGATATTTTCTTCTCGAGGGACTAGTTCATGCCTCATTACTATTCCATGTTTACTCCAAGGAGGTCAGGATAACCATTTTAACTTCACTACAACCCCATAAGGAAGGTTAGGCTGAGAGACCGAGACTGTTCAAACTGAGGTCATGATGGAGTGGGGAATTTGAACCTAGGCCTCTTCTAGGGATGCCAACCTCCAGGTGGGACCTGGGGACCTCCCAGAATCACAGCTTATCTCCAGACTACAGAGATCAGTTCCCCTGGAGAAAGTGGATACTTTGGAGGGTGGATACCAGTGTTCCCTCTAAGCTGAGTTAGTGTGAGCTAGTTCACAGTTTTTTAGCCTCTGGCTCACACCTTTTTGGCTCCAGAGCCAACTAATTTATGCAGTAGCCAAATTGCTCACACACAACCTGAATGCCAGTAGCTTACAAGGTAGAATTTTTGCTCACAAGACTACTCCACAGCTTAGAGGGACCATTAAAAGGTAAAGGTTCCCTTGCTCGAAAGCCAGTCGAATCCGACTCTAGGGTTGCGGTGCTCATCTCCGTTTCAAAGCCGAAGAGCCAGCGCTGTCCAAAGACGTTTCCGTGGTCATGTGGCCGGCATGACTAAACACCGAGGTGCACAGAACGCTGTTACCTTCCCACCGAAGTGGTACTTATTTATCTACTTGCAATGTCTTGCTTTCGAACTGCTAGGTTGGCAGGAGCTGGAACTAGAGACGGGAGCTCACTCCGTCATGCGGCACTCGGGTCCCGAACTGCTGAACTACTGACCTTCCACAGCCTGCAGTTCAGCGTCTTAACCACTTGAGCCACCGCAGCTCCTAGAGGGACCATTAGGTGGACACTATAGCATTGTACCCCACAGAAGTCCCTGCTCTCCCCAGGCTCCATCCTCAAATCTCCAGGAGTTTCCCAACATGGATCTGGCAACTCTACCTCCCATCCCCTGCCGGTGGCCAGAGGGGACTTGGCATCCTTAGCCTTCCCACTGACTCCGGCTGTCAGCTCTGCTTCCTATTCGGTGCACCCAGTCTCCCTCCCCCAAGGCGATGAGTGCATTGTCTGTGGTCCCTCTCAAGCTGTCATCCCAGCAGTCCTGTTAGGGACATATGAACATAAGAATAGCCCTGATGGATCAGACCGGTGGTCTTTGTGGTCCAGCATCCTGCCTCACGCAGTGGCCAACCAGTTCCTATGGAGGGCCAACGACCAAGGTAAGACCCTGATGTTGCCTCCTGCCCCATGTTTTCAGAGGTTTACTGCCTCTGACTTTGGAGGTTCCTTCTACTCACCAGGTCTAGTAGCCACTGATAGATCTATCCTTCATAAAACTTTTGAGTCTGGTGGCATCTTTAAGACCAACAAAGTTTTATTCTGGGTGCCAGCTTTCACGTGCGTGAAAACTTCTTTGCACACAAAAGCTTATACCCAGGAAAAAAAACACGAAACCTTTGTTGGTCTTAATGGTGCCACTGGACTCAAACTTTGTTCTGCTGCTTCAGACCAATACCTGAATCTACCTTTATAAACCTGTCCAGTTTGGTGTAGCGGTTAAGTGCGCGGACTCTAATCTGGGAGAACTGGATTTGATTCCCCGCTCCTCCACTTGCAGCTGCTGGATGACCTCGGGCAAGCCATAGTTCTGTCAGAGCTGTCCTTGAAAGAGCAGTTCTCGGAAGAGCTCTCTCAGTCCCCACCTACCTCACAGGGTGTCTGTTGTGGGGAGGGGAAGGGAGAGGAGTTTGTAAGCTGCTCTGCGACTCCAAGTGAAGGGTGGGGTATAAATCCAATCTCTTCTTCTTTCTTATTTATTTATTTATTTATTTATTCATTTCATTTCATTTCATTTCATTTATATCTCGCCCTCTCTGCCAAGGCAGGCTCAGGGCAGCTTACATAAAGATATAAAACAATTAAAACAAGAATTAAATTCTTCTTCTTCTTCCACCATGAATCTGTCTAATAGGAGAGGGGCTATAGCCCCTCATGCATGCAACAGCCATAGAGAGACTGGCCACCTAGCACTTCAAATAGCTGTAACTTTGTATTAAAAAACCACCATTGGCTTTTAGGGTCTATGGATATGGTGGAGGCTCTGGCTGAGTAGCAGAGCATCCACTTGTCATGCAGAAGGTCCCAGTTTCAATCCCCAGCATCTCCTGTCAAAGGGACCAGGCAGTAGGTGATGTGAAAGCATAAGTTTGTCAAAACCAGGTTGGGAAACTCCTAGAGACTAGGGAACGGAGCCTGGGGCGGACAGTGACCTCAGTGGGATACAACCAGGGCTATTTTGGGACAGGAAGGCACAGGAACAGAGTTCCGGCTGGCTCCTGAGTTGGCCATGCCCAGCATGAACTCATTAGCATAATAGGCCACACCCAACAGCAGAAACTCATTAGGATTGGCTACAATAGGGGTGTGTGGCCTAACATGCAAAGAAGTTCCCGCTACAAAAAAAGGCCTGGGTTGACAACAAACAAGGTAAATGGAATAAGAAACAAAAAGTGGGTGTGGCTGGATGACCACACTTCTGGTAACATGGGGGTGTGGCCTAATATGCTAATGAGCTGTGCTGTCCGCGGTGTGGCCTAATATGCTAATGAGTTTCTGCTGTTGGGTGTGGCCTATTATGCGAATGAGTTCCTGCTGGGCTTTTTCTACAAAAAAAAGCCGTGGGTACAATGTTATAGATGCCACCTCCCAAAGCATCCCTTTTCTCCAGGGGAGTTGATCTCTGTCGTCTGGAGATGAGCTGCAATTCCAGGGGATCCCCAGGTCCCACCTGGAGGCTGGCATCCCTGCCGCACTGGCCTCTTGGGTTCCAAGTGTCATGGCTACAGAACAGGGGCAGACGGCAGCCCTGCTTTGGCAACCAAGCCTATCCTCCTTTTCCTGCCCCCCCCAGCACATGCTTTGAATTTTTTTGATATATCCTTGGCCAGCATCCACTGAAAACAGATAACATACGGTAGGGTCTTGTGCGAAAAGTGTATCATCTTCTTTATCTTTTAAAAAAAGCCCCCTTCTTTTCAGGGAAGAAACCCAAATGCATGATTGTTGTGAAGGGAATCTGCCTGTCAAAATAATGAAACGCAGAGAGCCTTTTTACCAGATAGGGATATCATCATAATCGAAGCATTATAGATGTCCCTTGAGCCTAAAGTGTTTTATCACTGCAATAAGGGCAGAAATATCTACTAGAATCACAGTATATAGGTGCTGCTCAAATCACTCTGTATGCAATGATGCTGCGATCATACCAGCTAGGAAAATGAGCCGCTGGCAAATCATAAATTCTCTCTAGGAGTTTTTTTCTTCTTCTTCTCCGTTTTGTGGCTCCCAATTTCTTTGGCTTCTTAGCCGCTTGAAATGCTGCCCTTGGAAGAGAGATATTTCACCGAGGCAGCCGCCCACCCTTCCAGACGGATGCAAAACGAGGCGTCTTTCGGGGAGGCTGCGTCTGTCTTGGGCGACTCGGGAGTCATCAGCCCAGTCGAGGGTTTGGCGCTTGGTGTGAATTTGGCGCTCCAAGAATATCATTTGTTTTTCTTTTTTCCTTTTTGGCAGAACTGGAATTGAAACTTGATTGCTGAGAAAAAAAGCGTGGGAAGTGTTTGGTGAAGGCTCAGGAAACACAGAAAGACGGAGAAGAGCTTGCAGCAGGGATGGTGAAACTCTCTTTATTATTTCTGTGGGTATTTTCACTTTGCTGGAAAAAAGTGTCACGCAACTGAGATGCTTATTGACCATAGTGGATATGCCGTTTTCTTCAGGCTGGGGTTTTCTGAAGTGTTATTTCCCCTATGAGAAATGAGACCATCCATGTGCACAGGGCGGGAGTGACCACTAGGCAAACCTAGGCAACTGCCTAGGGTGCCAGAGTTCAAAGGGCGCCAGAAAGGTGAGAACAGCCTCCTCTGCTGGCTTGAAGGGAAGCCTGGCATTAACTGGCTTCTAGAATTAACATTATTAACTCTGCGCCCTGACCTGGTTAGCCCAGGATACCATGATCTTGTGAGATCTCACAAGCTAAGCAAGATCAGCCTTGGCCAGTATTTGGATGGGAGACCTCCAAGGAATGCCAGGGTTGTGTCGTGGAGACAGGCAATGGCAACCCACCTTGTGATCAGATGTGAAGAAGAAGAAGAAGAAGAAGAAGAAGAAGAAGAGATTGGATTTATACCCTGCCCTTCACTACCCAAAGGTGTCTCAGAGCGGCTTACAAACTCCCTTCTCTTCCCCTCCCCACAACAGATACCCTGTGAGGTAGGTGGGGCTGAGAGAGCTCTTGACGGAAACTGCTCTTTTTCAAGAGCAGCTCTTATCAGAACTACGGCTTGCCCAAGGCCATCCAGCCAGGTACAAGTGGAGGAGTAGGGAATCAAACCCGGTTTTCCCAGATTAGAGTCCACGCACTTAACCACTACACCAGACTGGCAGTTTTATCCATTGCCATTGCTGTTCCCTTCTGGATTTAAAGTGCACAATCAGACAGCAACATCTGTCTGTTGTGCCCCAGTCATCTGCATCCCGTCACCCCCCTTTACTGCATTTTTCTTTGATGCCTGTGAAAGTCTAGTCCTTCTGTGCTGGTTTCAAACCAGATTTCCTGTTGTCCGATTGCTCTGTTGTGCACCCAAACTGTCAGGCAGGTCTGACTGGTCTCTTGTTTTCCAGTTACCATTTTTTTACTAGTTCGTGATGTGCGCGTAACTGCCTATTCTCCCTCTCCCACAAGGGCTTCTCAAAACTGTGTTTTCTTTATAAAAAACTTTCGAAGAAAGAAGCCTCTGTACTTCAGCTTTTTCTGTGCTTTGGGGAAGGGGTTAATTGAAAAGATCAGAGAGGGAGGATGGCAGTGAACTACATATTCCAGCAAGCTCATCAGTGCTTGTGCGCATGCTGAAAGGACAAAGTAAAAAAAATAAAATTGGCTGATGGCCTAACCCCCTGGCTGCTGTGTCTGATTGCTCAAGGATGAGGTAAAAACACTTTTAAGAGTGTTAAAGGGCTGAGTCTGATCACAATTCTCTGTTACAAAAAACCTGGATCAATTAGAGGCGGGGCCCCACTGGTTCAAACTGCACATCTGACTGCAGCCTAAGTCTTTTGCTTTGAAAACCCTGCCAGGGGTTGCCATAAGCCAGATGTGACTTGATTGCCCCCCCCCAAATGACTCTGGTCTTCTGGATGTGCCGTGATGGAAGTTGGAGGGGTTTTGAAGATCCTGTCTATTTTTATTTTCACATTTTTCATTTTGAATACCCAGTAAATAAAATGTTCATTCTCTCTATTGAAGAGGGTGCCATAGTTCACCTTGGGCCGGCTCTGATTGTGCAGTATGAGCTATTGGAAAGCACAGATACCTGGCTTAATGGACACCATCCAAACTGGGAACCTGAAAGCAAGCAGAGAAGGACTGTCCAAGTGTCAAGATGAAACCATAATGACCCTTTTTGTTTTATCCCTGATGGCTTACTAGCTGTAGTACTACCTTTGGGCCTTCTGGAGTGATGGTGATATAGTACAGTAGAGAACAGAGCAGAAGTTCCCTTCTCGAAGATGTCCCCAGTCTGATATGGAAAGTGAAGAGCCGGGGTCTCAGGAACAGAATTCCAGGTCTAGGACTTGAGGAGCAAGTGTCCAAAGAAAGGCTGGGTAAGGAGAATACGCTTTCTTGGGTTACTGATTCCTTATTATCACCAGTTTGGTGTAGTGGTTAGGAGCACGGGTTCTAATCTGGGAGAACGGGATTTGATTCCCCATTCCTCCCCATGCAGCTGCTGGTGTGACCCTGGGTCAGTAACAAGTTCTCTCAGAGCTGTTCTCTCATAAGCAGTTCTCGAAAGAGCTCTCTCAGCCCCTCCTACTTCACAGGGTGTCTATTGTGGGGAGGGGAAGGGAAAGGGGATTGTAAGCCGCTCTAAGACTCCTTCGGGTAGTGAAGGGTGGGGTATAAATCCAATCTCCTCCTCCTCCTCCTCCTCTTCTTTTTCAGGATTGACCCCCAGCAACACTGTTTCTAACATTTCTCCTGTTGCTGACACTTACTTCAACATTTATTCCCCGTTTTTCTCCCCAAAGAGACCTGAAGTGGCTTACAAATTTAAATGAAGCAAGCAAAAAAAAAAAAAACCAGGTGTATCTTGGACTCTGTCTTGAGCCAATCCTAGATACGATTGGGCAGCTTGCCCAAGGCCACAGGGCATGAGGTATGAGTGAAGAGCCCTTTGGTTTTGCCCATTAGCTCACACCCAAGGGCTCGTGCCTCTGGCCGCACTCAAGCTTTATGCCTGGAAAAGGCAAGGGGAAACAAAAGGTCTGCCCCAGTCCTTCAGCCGGAAGCCATGTTCCTTCCAATTCTCCCTCTCCGCTCTTGCTGACCGGCTCCCAGTCTTCGATACCGTGCCTGGTCCCTCATTTTTAAAAAGACAAAAAAATGGCCTCTTTCAGGAGGAGGGCTGACGATTTCAAAGTAAAGCATCACTGAGACACCAGAGGCCTAATTACCCACCAGATCTCCTTGTTTCCTGCTCACAGGTAATCACAGGAGTCATTTGTTCAATGGGTTGTGTGTCTCTACCTTCCAACTAGTCCTGACCTGGGTAGCCCAGGCTAGCCTGATCTCATCAGATCTCAGAAGCTAAGCAGGGTCGGCCCTGGCTAGTATTTGGAAGGGAGACCACTAAAGAATACCAGGGTCATGATGCCGAGTCAGGCAATGGCAAACCCCCTCTGAATGTCTCTTGCCTTGAAAACCCCCGTGGGGTCACTATAAGTCAACTGTGAGTTGGTGGTGGGAAAACCTCTTCCAACTTAAAAGGTCCTTTGTTAAAGGGGAGGGGGGGATAATGTTTGTCATGTTATGTTGAGACTCTCTCATGATTCAGTGTCCATCAACAGCTACCTAGCAGGCAGGATCCAAATTAGCTTGTAGATGCAGATGATTGCGCAGCCTCATGGGGGCTGTAGTTTATTTCCCTTCCCTTTTACTACATGCAGATCATCACAAAGCCTCATGGGGGCTGTAGTTTATTTCCCTTCCTTTTCGCTGCATGCCATTGTCTCTGGTGACCAAGAAGACTGAGTTTGCTGACTGTGCAGAGGCAGAAGTAGACACAAGAGGCAAAAAAGGATTAAGCGAATCTATCCAGATACGATGGAGCCAAGCAGCGTAGCACAAACAGCATGAGTAAAACCGCTTGCTATAGCATCCAAATAAAAAAACCAAACCACAACACTGAAGTGTTGCAGGAAGAGAGCATGACTGGAGTGGAACCAGTGTGGTGGAGAAGTTTGAGTGTTAGGCTAGGACCTGAGAGACCCATGAGGCTTGCTGGGCAGGCTTCCCAAGAACGTACTGTAATTCGGCGGGCAACGGATACGTCATGGCAGGACCATTCCTGGTGGGGGGGAGTGGCGACGGCATCATGCGGCGTGGGTGTTCCATGGAGAAATGTTCTGGCTGGGGACTGTGTGTCCCCCGCTGAAATGCGGTAAGTACTTGGCAACCCTACTGCTGGATGATGTTGGGCCAGTCACTCTCTCTCAGCCCAGCCTGCCTCCCAGGGATCTCGGGAGGCTAAAACTGAGGAGGGGAGATTGATGCGTGATACCCTGAGCTCCCTGGGTGAGAGCAAAGTGGGCATAGTAAACAAATAAATAGAGGTAAATTTGGTGGGTGATTGCCTTGGCATCGAAGCTCTGACCATCCCAACTCGAATCCCTTGAAGATGGAGGTCAGCATTCCCAGGACAGCAATTGAAATGTAGCAGGAACTCTGAGATACTGGATGACAGTGTGTACATCTATATCTATTATCTATCATTTGTCATCCTCCGTCCGTCCGTCCGTCCATCTATCTATCTATCTATCTATCTATCTATCTATCTATCTATCTATCTATCTATCTATCTATCTATCTATCTATCTATCTATCTATCTATCTATCTATCTATCTATCTATCTATCATCTATCATCTATCATCTATCATCTATCATCTATCATCTATCATCTATCATCTATCATCTATCTATCTTCTATCATCTATCTATCTAGTTAAATATTAACTAGAGATACAACTATCTATCTAGTCAAACACTTACTGTGTTTGAAGGCAGAAATCAGATCTGAGCTCATCAACCACTCTGTTAATTTCATGCTGAACAGCTGCAAATGCCTGCCTGCCCAGTTTGCATCGGGGTTTTCCCCAAACTGCACCTTCTCTGGACTCGGCCAATTCAAACTGATCAGTGGCCATTATTGTCGCTAAGTAGTACTTAGATGAGCACCAAAGGGTAGGAATTTTTTGGAACACGGCACTTATTGAAGGCTGATTCGTGAGTGATCTCATCGTCAAATTAAACAATAGCCTGCTGAGCAGAGCAATTATACAGGAAGGCTGTAGTGGCTGGGTTGGGGTGGGGTAGTAGAACTCAATTGGGCTGTGTGAGAACATGGGTGGGTGACGAGACAATTGAGCTGTAATGCTCACTCTGAGGAATCCAGTCAAACACCCTGCTGAACACCCGCAAAGAGACTGATGAACTGTCAAACTGATCGTCAAAAATATCAGGCCTCTGTTTGTAATCGGCGAACAAGGCACAAGCTGAACCGGTGAGTGTTCGTGCATCCCTAATATGGACACGTGTCTTTGATTTGCACTATTACTGCCAGACACACAGCATGTCCCACTGTGGTTACTGTAGCCTGGGTGCAGCATGGTTTGAGAGGGGCTAGGAAGAATAGGGTCGCTGGTGCATGTGGACCATAAGGTTGCCAATCTGCAGGTGGCACCTGGATGTCTCCTTCTGTTACAATTGATCTCCAGATGACCAAGATCAGATACCTTAGAGAAAACGTCTGCTTTGGAGGTTGGATTCTGCAGCATTATGTCCCGCTGAGGTCCCTCCCTTCTCAAACCCCACCCTCCCCGCATTCCACCCCCAAAATCTCCAAGTAATTCTCAACCCGGAGATGGCAACCCTAACCATGGGGAGGATTGCATTTGCAATAGAAGAGCTTCCATTTGCCTGCAAAACCTTCCCTTAAAGGCCTCCTGTCAAGCACTCAGCGGTGTTAGCAACCTGAAGTCTTGCAAACTTCCTTTGCAATAAACAGGGGGTTTAAAAATTTTTTTTTTTTGCATTCCGGATGAAAGGAATGTAATTTTAAAAACCGAAGCACCATGGGGTGGAAGCTATAGTGATACAGCTTACTGAGGCATAAAGAGCTCAGCCTTGGCAGGGCGGGAGTCTGCACTTGGCAGATGGCGCGTCCTTGTTCGGAAATAGAATTGGAGGTTTATGCCGCGGTTGTAAATAAATAGGCACTCCTAAATAGTGCTGTAAAAAAAGAAGCAAAAATGTTATTACATAGAATGAATAAGAATATGGAAATGGGATGATAACATCTCTTTTTATATGTACACACACATGCAGAGTGGAGAATATGACCGCTGCTAAGCAGAGGGAGAGGCACTCGTCGGTATACCTGCACTGCGGGGTTTCTTGGTTCCATTGTGTGCGTGTGGGAGAGAGGGAGTGCTGGGAGAACATTTGCCTTTCGTATTATCACCCTTTCTCGGCAGGCCTAGTAGAGTCATTAAGGGCCAAATGATAACACAACAGCTGAATTCTATGATTGTAACTCTTGGGTGGAATTTTTGGCCCCAAAGAGCAGGTCTCTGGGAAGGATGTGGATCAGGGGCCTGGGACTGGGGAAGGAGAGGAGGAGGAGGAGGAGAAGAAGAAGAAGGAGAAGGAGAAGGAGAAAGAAAAGAAGAAGGAGAAGAAGAAGAAGTAGAGGAGGAGGAGGAAGAGGAGGAGATTGGATTTATACCCCACCCTTCACTACCTGAAGGAGTCTCAGAGTGGCTTACAATCCCCTTCCCTTCCTCTCCCCACAGCAGATACTCTGTGAGGTAGGTGGGGCTGAGAGAGCTCTTTTGAGGACTGCTGGTGAGAGAACAGCTCTGAAAGAACTTGTAACTGACCCAAGGTCACACCAGCAGCTGCCCGTGGAAGAGTGTGGAATCAAACTTGGTTATCCCAGATTCACGCCTGTGCTCTTAACCACTCCACCAAATTGGCTCCTCCCCCCCATAATCTGGATTGAAACTGCCCCCTCCTCATGCTGCTTCAAACTCTATTAAGGTACCTTGTGCGCAGATTTTTGCCCTATCTCTCCTTATAATATTTATCTTTTGGTTTCATAAGATTCCATGCGCTCCCATTGGCTGTAAAATGCCCTCCCTCAGCCATTGGCCCATCAGCCGCCACTCAAGAGTACTCGCGTGCCATTGGCCGGGTGCTGGGTCTGCTCCTCTTCCCCACCCACTCCCCTTTTGCACGTCAGATTTACTGGCAGACCAGCTCTCTCTCCTGAGGAAGACAGTTCTCTTGACTCCTGTGAGGGACTGTCCCCTCAGTGGCTGTTGGTAGGCAGCCAAGCTTGGTTCTGTGAATAAAAAAACAAAGAACTTTCAGCATAACCCCTCCCCCGCCCATAACCCCCTCCTCAATGGCCACTTTCCTGTCAGAATAAATGGAAAAAAGCTCTTTCTCCTGCTTAGCTTCAGCATGGCTGGCTGGCTAAGGAGGTGGGCCAGCGATCATCAAATCATTTTCTTCAACTCCCCGCTGTGTGGCTGACTTTCCCCTAGGGTTGCTAATCTCCAGGTAGGACCTGGAGATCTCCCACTGTTACAATTGACCTCCAGATGACAGTTCCCCGGGAGAAAGTGGTTGCTTTGGAGGGTAGAGTCTATGGCATTATACCCTGCTGAGTCCTTCCACCCCCCCCAAACGCTGCCCTCCACAGGATCCACCCCCCAAATCTCCAGGTATTTCCCTAATCAGAGTTGGCACCTGTACTTTCTCCTCTGTCAGTAAAAGGCCTTTTCCACACCTATGTTGGCCTTTGGGAGAAAACTCATTGGGCCCAGTCCTGATCAGGTTGCCAACTTCAGGTGGACAATTCCTGGAGATTTGAGGGATGGAGCCTGGAGAGGGTGAGGTTTTAAGAGGGGTGGCACCTCAGACAGGTATGATGCCATAGACTCCACCCTCCAATCCACTCATTCCCTGATGTGGAACCATTGTTGCCAATCTCCAGGTGTGGGCTGGAGATCACTCAAAATTACTACTGCTCTTCAGGCAGCAAAGATCAGTTCCTCTGGAGAAAATGATGCACTATGTCATTATACCCTGCTGAGATTGCCACAGCAAATTGTCACTGAGTGCCCAAAGCCGGGGCACTCTCCCAGAGCTTCTTTCTAGAGCCCGTTGTATTTATTTCCACAACGGGCCTTATTCCTAGTTGGGAATAAAACAGTTTGGGAGGGCCCTTTTTAAATCTGGAAACAGCGAAGAAGGGAAGAGTTAAATCCCTTTTCCAGTGCCATTTCCCAGTCCATAGCAACTACGATAGCAAACTTCTGGGACAGAAAATGTTCTGTCTCTTTAATTGAGGCTTACTGGGATGTTATTTACCAGATTGTGACACCCCTTCTGCATTAACACAGAGTGCCTACCACCCTCTTAAACCTCTTTCTCAGGTTACGGGTTGCATATAGGTCTGGATGTCACGCTCGTCACCATTCTTGCCTCTTTTAAAATATACAGAAAGCCATGACCATTTCATACCTCAGGTCCTGTCTCTCAGAAGGACATCCACAGACAGGGCAGCCCTGGCCCCCTGTCATAACAAGCCCTCTCTCACGCAGAGGTATTGGGGTTGGGGCACAAATGCGTTTCCATTCACATGCTGCCACCATTTAGTCATATCCTATTTTTATGTGTGTGTGTGTAGTGTGCGAATGTTTCTTTCCCTTAGACATGCAGCTCATAGTGTTAAACAAAACTGGAAGTTAACTTTTATTTATACATAAGAACATAAGAGAAGCCAATGTTGAATCAGGCCAATGGCCCATCTAGTCCAACACTCTGTCACACAGTGGCCAAAAATACCAGGTGCCATCAGGAGGTCCAGCAGTGGGGCCAGGACACCAGAAGCCCTCCCACTGCTGCCCCCTCCAGCACCAAGAAGAGAGTGCATCACCTGCCCCAGACTGAGAGTTCCCATCTATACCCTGTGGCTAATAGCCACTGATGGACTTCTGCTCCATATGTTTATCTAATTCCTTCTTGAAGCTGTCCATGCTTGTAGCTGCCACCACCTCCTGTGGCAGTGAATTCCATGTGTTAATCACTCTTTGGGTGAAGAAGGACTTCCTTTTATCTGTTCTAACGTGACTGCTCAGCAATTTCATGGAGTGCCCATGAGTTCTTGTATTGTGAGAAAGGGAGAAAAGTACTTCTTTCTCAACCTGCTCAATTTATGGTATAACACTGAACAAAGTAATGTAGAAGGTACAACATTTTGCTTCCACTGAACTTTTGAACTGTGGCCCTGTTCCCTTAAACACTTTGACCACCGAATGAGAAAGGAGCACTCACTGGAGAAGACCCTGATGCTGGGAAAGACTGAAGGTCAAAGAAGAAGGGGACGGCAAAGGATGAGACAGAATAATAGAATCATAGAATCTATGTTGGAAGGGACCTTGCAGGTCATCTAGTCCAACTCCCTGCACTCTGCAGGAGCATAGCCAAAAGATAGCCCTACAACATACTCAAAAGATGGTTGTCCAGCCTCCGCTTGAAAACGTCCAGCAAAGGAGCATCCACCACCTCCTGAGGCAGTCTGTTCCACTATTCAACCACTCTTACAGTTTGGAAGTTTCTCCTGACATTTAGCTGGTAACGACTCCCTTGTAATTTCCACCCATTAGATCGAGTCTTGCAATCCGGAGCAAGAGAGAATAGATCTGCTCCATCTTTGACATGACAGCCCTTCAAATACTTGAAGACTGCAATCATATCCCCTCTAAGTCTTCTCTTTCCCAGGCTAAACATACACAACTCTTTTAGCCTTTCCTCGTAAAACTTGGATTCCAACCCTCTCACCATCCTGCTTGCCCTCTTCTGCACACACTCGAGCTTGTTGACATCCTTCCTAAAATGTGGTGCCCAAAACTGGATACAGTACTCCAGGTGAGGCCTGACGATAGCAGAACAGAGTGGAACTACCACCTCTAAGATTGCATTAGCTTTCTTCGCAGTCACATCGCACTGCAGGATCATGTTTAGCTTGTGATCAACCATAACACCTAGATCCCTTTCACATGTGCTGCTGTCAAGCCGAGTCCCTCCCATTCTATAACTGTGTCTATGATTTTTTGTACCTAAGTGTAGGACTTTGCACTTATCTCTATTGAAATTCATTTTATTTGTCTCAGCCCACTGTTCCAGCCTATCTAGATCATTTTGAATCCTGACTTTGTCTTCTTCAGAATTAGCAATCCCACCCAGCTTCATGTCATCTGCAAATTTGATAAGCATCCCCTCTGTCTTCCTCCAGGTCATTCATAAAAACATTGAACAACACTGGGCCTAGGACAGAGCCCTGTGGCACTCCACTTGAGACTTCCCTCCACGTAGATGCAGAGCCATTTACGAGCACTCGGTATGATTTTTTAACCAACCATGGATCCATCCAATGGTTGCACCATCCAACCCACACTTAACCAGTTTATCCTCAAGGATATCATGAGAAACTTTGTCAAATGCTTTACTGAAATCTAGATACACTATACCCACAGCATTGCCAGAGTCAACCATTTTAGTAACTCTGTCAAAAAAGGAGATAAGGTTGGTCTGGCATGACTTATTCTTGATAAACCTATGCTGGCTACTACCAATTAACTCATTCCATTCAAGGTGCTCACAGACAGAGCGTTTAATAATCTGCTCTAGAATTTTCCCAGGTATTGATGTCAAACTGACAGGCCTGTAATTTCCTGGGTCTGTCTTTTTTCCCTTCTTGAAGATCGGGACAACATCCGCTCTTCTCCAGTCTTCCGGCACAACACCAGTACTCCAGGACATCTCAAAGATTAGAGCCAGAGGCTCTGAAATAACATCAGCAATTTCTTTTAGCACCCTGAGATGCAAGCCATCCGGCCCTGGAGATTTGAAAGTATTTAAGGCAGCTAGATGCTCTCTAACCATTTCCTTACTTACTCTGGACTGGCAGTTCCTCCGTCCTTCATATGCCCTGCATTCTTCAGTTTGTATACAGCTTGCCTTATGGTTGAAGACCGATGGAAAGTGAAAGTTGAGTAATTCCACTTTGTCTGTATCCCTTGTTAAGGCTTGACCATCTTCCCTTAGCAATGAGCTTACCCCATCCCTGTTCTTCTTTTTGCTCCGAACATAGGCATAGAAACCTTTCTTGTTATCTTTAGCATCCCTCACAAGCCTCAGTTCCATCTGTGCTTTAGCCTTTCTGACACCATCCCTACAGATTCGAGCCTGCTTCTTGTACACACCCTCAGTAATTTGACCTTCCTTCCATTTCCTGTAAATTTCCCTTTTTAGTCTCAGCTCTTTAGAGAGTTCCTTGTTCAGCCAACTTGGCTTCATTACCCATCTCCCACCATTCTTTCTTACTGGAACAGTTTGAGATTGTGCCTTAAGCACTTCATTTTTCAGCATCACCCATCCTTCCTGTGCAGATTTCCCCCTCAGCATTTCCAGCCATGGGATCCTACCTAATATTTCTCTGAGTTTTTTGAAATCAGCTTTCCTGAAGTCCAGGATACGAGTCCTACTATGTCCTAGTTTCACATCCTTCTCTATGTCAAATTCCAAGCTGACATGGTCACTATTCCCCAAGGAACCCACCACCTTCACTTCATCAACCAGTTCTTCCCTGTTAGTCAGAATTAGATCTAGGATAGCAGATCCTCAGGTTCCCACCTCCATCTTCTGAGAGATGAAGTTGTCCGCAAGACTATTCAAGAATCTTCGGGATGCCCCATGTCTAGCAGAGCTAGATTTCCAGCAAATATCTGGATAGTTGAAATCTCCCATAACCACAACATCCTGTCTCTGTGAAAGTTTAGCAAGCTGTTGTACAAATGCATCATCCCATTCCTCCAGTTGGTTCAGAGGTCTGTAGTATACCCCCACAACAATATCTTTTTTCCCTCACTCTATCCTTACCCACAAACTTTCAACAGAGCAACTCTCAAAATCCTGAATTTCAGTGCAAGTGTATTCATTCTTAACATATAGTGCCACCCCGTCTCCTTTTTTGTTTATTCTGTTCCGTTTGAACAAGGTATATCCTTCAATCACTGTGCTCCATATATGAGAGTCATCCCACCAAGTCTCAGTCATACCTATCAGATCATACTTACTTTCCAATATTTGAAGTTCAAGTTCCTCCTGTTTATTTCCCATACTCTGCGCATTAGTATAAAGACATCTCAGATTACAGACATCCTTTCCTACTAAAGGTCCCTTCAAATTTACATGAAAATTACTGAACTCACCTCTCTCTCACTCATTTATTCTCTGTTCACTCCCTTTCTTGAATTTAGTGTTGGGGATGCCGCACAACATCAGGCCTTTGCTTCCTACCCCCAATGGCTTCAGTTTAAAGCCCTCCTGATCAGGTTTGCAAGTCTTCCAGCAAAGACATTCCTCCCATTCTTTGTAAGGTGCACCACATCCATCGCCAGTAGTCTTTCATGTTGGAGGTGCATACCATGGTCCATGAAGCCAAATCCCTCTTGACGGCACCATCTATGTAACCAGCCATTCACCTCCAGTATCCTGTTCTCCCTTCTAGCTCCATGGCCCTCAACAGGTAAAATGGAGGAGAACAACACCTGTGCCCCCAGATATTTCACCTTCTTGCCCAGAGCCTCATAGTCTTTGGAGATCCATTCAAGGTTTCTTCGGGCTGTATCGTTTGTTCCCACATGGATCAGCAGGAGCAGGCAGCGATCAGAGGTTTTGACCAGTCTTGGAATTCTCTCAGTCACATCTCGGATACATGCTCCAGGAAGACAACAAATCTCTCGAGATTCCTTGTCCGGTCTGCACATAACTTCTTCAGTCCCTCTCAGTAGGGAGTCACCAACCACCACTACTTGTCTCTTCCTCCATGGGATAGCTTGGTTCCTTCTGTTCCTATGTGCTTGTGTGTCAGTTACATCCTTTTGATCTTGGAGTGTGCTGTTCTGATCTTCCACCATCAGAAGTGGCTGGTAGTGATTTTGCAGCTCCACTGGCTGTGAGTGTTTCCTGATTATCTTACTCCTCAAGGTCACATTCTTCCACTCACCCACCTGTTCCTTGGTACTTTCTTCCTCTTGCTCAGGATTTGCTAGCTCTTGCTGTTCTCTCAGAAGCCCCTCTTCCTTCACGTCTAAAAACCTTTCTCCCTCTCTGATGTTTCTCAGTGTGCCTCGAGTTCTCCCACCTTCTCCTTAAGCACTCTTATAAGCTTGCACTTGCAGCATGTATAATCCATTTCTGGCAAGGCAGAAAAATGATCATGGCACAACCCTGGCATGTCACTGGAATAGATCCTTCGTTAGCCATCTCCCTAGGAGCAATGCTATCTTCTACAGCCTCGGGAACTTCCCTCAAAGTCCGACGTAAACTCTTGGTGTGGTGATGTACCCTGAAAACTTCTAGCAGCTCCTCACCATGTGCTCTCCACTCCTTGCCTCAGCCCAGCTGACTCAACTCAGATGGTTAGTGTTATCGATGCAACAAACATGAAATTAAGCAAACTCCAGAGCATGACGGAAGACAGGAGTGCCTGGCATGATGAGGTCCATGGGGTCACAAAGAACAACAACAACAACCTGTTCCCACAACTGGGATTCTTTGGTTACAAACTGATGATTTTCAGTCCTCTCACAGTTCCACTCAGTCAGGCCTCCTCCTTTCCTCCCTCAGCTCCCCTGCTGCCAACTCCCAACTGCTGTTCTTAAATGCTGATTTCCAACATTCCATCAGATCTCATTGGCTGTTCTTAGGGAGAGGTGGAGCCTACCCTGTCCATCACACAGGTGATGTTATTTAACTTGCCACCCTGAGACTTTGGGTGCGTTTAGACAGCGTGCTGGAGCGGTTTAAACTGCTCCGGCACGATGCGTTTTTTTTTTAAACTGGAGAATCGCGCTCAGACTCACCTCCTCCTTCCGAGCTCCCCGCCGTCCTCCTGCAGGTGGGGGGGGTTTCCCCTCTCCTTTGAGCATGCGCACAGGCAGCCCTCTCCCGAACAGGAAGTTTGGCCGGTGCGAAGAAGAGCGAGCTCAACAGGTCCCTTTAAAGTTTAAATGAAGAGTCCTTTTAAAAATGGCCTCCCCGAGATCCCGGACTCCTCTAAATGCCTAAACTAGGCACCAGTGAACCTTTTCTTTTTTTAACCTAAGTGCGGAGCTCCGCTCAAGCGCACACCGGTAAGGGGAAAAAAAAATGGAGGACTAAAACCGGAAGCTGGAGGCAGCTTCCCAGAGGGGGGGGGGTTGAAGCACCCGGAAGTGGCTGGATGGAGCGATCAGACAGGGAAAAGTGCGGCTTGAAACGGAGAATCATGGAAAACACCACTTGGGTAAGTGGTGTCAAAATACTCCGTTTCAAAGGGGTTTGCTCCAGAAAGCGACGGCTGGGGACGGTAGGCAGATGTTGGGTGTGTGAACGCGCAGGTAAAAGCCGTTTCTGAGCCGTGCCGAAACGGCTCAAACGGCGCGTCTGAACGCACCCCTGCTTGTAGGAAGTGGAGCAGGATAGAAATCAAATAAACTAAACTTGATGCCATGAAAATCTTCAACTGTCCATATTCACACACAAAGCTTCTGTTAAAGGAACTGAACATCTGTTTTTCTCCAGGTTGTTGGCAACTCTAATACCAAACCATTTCCTGCTTCTGTGTAGGGCCATGGGACACCTCTGGACTGGATTTCCAGTCACTGAACTCCAGCATCCTCTGTAGCTTAACTGGAAGGCAAAAATCTCTGGGACAGGAAGTCCCTGGTTCAAGTCTCACCCCAGAAAGAGCGAAAGCCAAAAGTCTCACTCAGAAGTAGAATGTAAAATGCCAGATGCATGTAAGTGTTCTTCCTCAGGGGATTTTTTAAAACTACAGGTACATGATCGTTATGTTAAGAGATACAGCTCTTCTATTTCACCAGAAGGAAAAGTTAAATGTGTCTGCTTTTAAAGTTCCCCAGAGGAGGAATCGTGAAATATGTGGAATTTTAAATTAAGCTTCTGACTCCTTTTGTTTTTTGGTTTTGCCTCTGGTTTATCCCTGGGGTTTGGTACAGCTCCCCCCCTTCAGTTCAAATCTCATCTAGCTAACTCGCAAAGAGACACTCCTCGAGCTTCAAGCCCTTTCCCTGTTTGAAATGTGAACATGATCATATTGGCCTGCTTTACTGGCCAGTTGGAAAGATTTCTCCTTGTGTCTATGTCCACATGGTTTTGGTTAGACTGCTGACTTGGCTCTTCCTCATCGTAGGTGGGTGGCTTTAGCCTGTCTATTAATATCACTTTTTTAAAAAAAAGAATCTTGCCAAATGTGATGGATTTTTCGCTTGGCTGGTAAAAGAACAGCTGCTAATGTGATGAAGGAATATTCTATCTCATGACAGAAAAGGAATGCACCGTACCAGATAAAAACTGGGAACACCTGGAAGAATGCATTACGTTTTGAACAGAGGTGCCACTGAATATTTCACCTAAAGCAAAATACAAAGTGATGCATTTATTTATTATATTAAAAATTTCTATGGTGTCTTTTCACCCAGTTAGGGTCCCCAAGACAGTGAATATTAAAGCATTAAAATGTTTGAGACCTTAAGACAGCATTTAAAACAAAGGGCATATGAAATATATAGAGCCAGTATGGTGTGGTGGTTAAAAAGGGTGGACTCTAATCTGGACAACTGTGTTGTATTCCCCATTCCTCCATGTGACACCTGCTGGATGATCTTGGGCCAGTCCCTGTTCTCTCAGAACTCTCTCAGCCTCAAATACCTCACGAGGTGCCTGCTGTGGGGAGAGGAAGGGAAGGTGATTTTAAGCTGCTTAGAGACTCCTTAAGGTAGAGAAAAGTGGGGTATAAAAACATTCTCTTCTTCTACCAACTCTTCTGTGTATTCAGCAGCCTGAATAAATATGCCCATCAGTCTGAATAGCCCGGATTAGCCCGAGCTCATTAGATTTTGGAAGCTAAGCAAGGCCTCCCATGATCAGGACTTGGACAGGAGACCACCAAGGAAGACCTGGATTGCTTTGCAAAGGAAAGCAATGGAAGCCACCTCTGCCTCAAAAACTCCAAGAGGAGTTGCCATGAAGACGAATAAGAGGTTGGATTTTCACCCCGCCCTTCACTAGGAGTCTCAGAGCGGCTTACAATCTCCTTTCCCTTCCTACCACAGACACCCGGTGAGGTAGGTGGGGCTGAGAGAGCTCTTTTGAGGGCTGCTCTTGAGAGAACAGCTCTGAGTGAACTTGTGGTTGGCCCAAGGTCACACCAGCAGCTGCATGAGGGGGAAGTGGGGAATCAGACCTGGTTCTCCCAAATTAAAGTCCACGCTCTTAGCCACTACACCAAACTGGCTCTTGACAGCACTTAATTATTAATCATTGCATATAAAATATTTAAACAATTCAGCAAAACATATAAACACACAGAGTGAGACAACCAGGAAGGAGTGCCAGTAACAATTACTGAGGGTCCCCCAAATCAAACAAAAAAGTCTTTACCTGCATGCGGAAGATGACAATAGTGGGAGACCGATGAATTTGCATTGGGAGAAGAAGAAGAAGAAAAAGGAGAAGAGGAGGAGGAGGAGGAGGAGGATAAGGAGATTGGATTTATACCCCACACTTCACTACCCAAAGGAGTCTCAGAGCAGCTTACAAACTCCTTTCCCTTCCCCTCCTCACAACAGACACCCGGTGAGGTAGGTGGGCCAGAGAGAGCTCTGAGAGAAACCGCTCTTTTTCAAGAACACCTCTGACAGAACTTGTGACTAACCCAAGGTCACATCAGCAGGTACAAGTGGAGGAGTGGGGAATCAAACCCGGTTCTCCCAGATTAGAGTCTGTGCACTTAACCATTACACCAAACTGGCTCCAAATTTACGATGTGGTTCCTGTTTGGGACAAATGTCCAAGAATTTAAAAGAGACGTTTTGATCGCCATAGGATATTACTGAAAAACTAAGCTGAGGGGAATATGGAAGTTCTTCTCTATTTTTACCTTATTTATTTACTTCATTTCTACCCCGCCTTTCTCTCCAGTGGAGACCTCTGCTGTCTTACATAATTCTCCTCTCCTCCATTTTATCCTTACAACCACCCTGTGAGGTAGGTGAGGCTGAAAGCACGTGTCCGGCTCAGAGTCACCCAGCAAGCTTCCATAGCATTGATGGCCAGAGGAATAAACATCTTTAAAAGGGCATTAGATAGATTCATGGAGGAGAGGTCTATCAGCGGCTACCAGCCATGGTGGCTGAGGAGAACCTCCATGTTCAAAGGCACTAAAGCTCTGAATCCCAGAGCCAGGAGGCAACATCAGGGGAAGGTTGTTGGCCCTCCAGAGGAAGTGGTCAGCCACTGTGTGAGAAAGGATACTGAACAGAGTGGTGATTTGAATCTGGGTCTCCCAGATACTAGTCTGACACTCTAACCAGTACATCATGCTGGACCTGTTTGTGATGTTCATTTGTGAATGGCCAAGAGAGTTTTAGTAAGATAAGCCTCAAAGGTCAGGGACTGGGTGAAAACTAGCAGCATGAATAATATTTTCAAAAACTTAAAAAAAATCTTTCTCTAGTGAAAGAAAATAGTTCTTTATAGAACTAGGAATGTGGAGAAAAATCTATGCATTCAGCACACACACATCACTTTTCTTTGAAGAAGAGGAGGAGGAGGACTTGGATTTATATCCTGCCCTTTGCTCGGCTTACAATCTCCTTCCCTTCCCCTCCCCACAACAGACACCCCGTGAGGTAGGTGGGGCTGAGAGAGCTCTGAGAGAACTGCTCTTGAGAGAACAGCTCTGAGAGAACTGTGACTGACCCAAGGTCACCCAGCAGCTGCATGTGGAGGAGAGGGGGATCAAACCCGGTTCTCCCAGATTAGAGTCTGCTGCTCTTAACCTCTACACCAAACTGGCTGCTTATGGCTTTTGGTACTTTTGAAGCAGGATCAAGCTGAACTGGCAGGGAGACAAAGGCGAAGAGGTGGGCGAGAAGACAATTGGAAGGATGCCCCACGCACTTGCGAAATGCCATAGAGTCTCATGAGTTTTGTTATTACATGTGTTCCCTTTCACGACGATGTCGGCAATGGTTCAGATGGCCGTGACTCTTTGTTCACCATCGCATTTAAGATGGGAATTGTAAAAGGATCATGCCCTTCTCCCAAAGGACCCTCCCTGGCTCCCCTCAGAGAGAGATTGAAGGAAAGTACCCAGTTTTATATGCAATTGACATGAAGGTCTGGTGAACTTCAGGACACGGCAGCCTCTAGAAAGTGCGTGGATCTCCCTTTTGAGACTGCCTTAGCCATTTTGCTTTTCTTGTTCTCTGCAGCCAATTCAGCAGTACCTGCCTGAACCGATCTGCTCGGTTGGATGGTCCTGGCTTCAAAAAAAACGACACCACCCAGCTTGGGGGTGATTTGCAGGAGAGGTGCTAATTGGACACAGCGTGAGCGGCAGACTGCAGATGGCTGGAGCCATCTTTAATAGAGAGCTTCTGCACTGACTAGATTCTCCGAAAAGGAAAGAAACGAGAACACTTGAGAGGCTGGAGACAGATGGTTGTTTTTAAGATTACCAGAACCGGTGTGACATCAGTGCTCATGGCGCACACCCATATTTATTTGATCCCAATCATCAGGGCTTTTTTTCTTTTTTTGGAAAAAGAAGTGCCAGAACTCTCAAGAGGGGAACGAAGTTTTCAGTCTGTATACTGAAAACTCATGAACTTTTAAACATTTTAAAAAGAATTCTGTCAAGGAGGTTCCAGAACTCCGTTCTGGTTCGTTACCCCAGGAAAAAAAAGCCCTCCCAATAATGCCTCTCTGGTCAAACTAGGGTGGCCAGGTCTGGGTTGGAAAATACCTGGAAACTTTGGGGGTGGATCCAGGAGAGGGTGGGGTTTGGGGAGGAGCCTCAGGATGGTCCAATGCCATAGAGTCCACCCTTCAGAGCAGCCATTTTCTCCAAGGAAACTGATTTCTGTCAGCTGGAGATCAGTTGTAAAAGCGGAAGATCTCCAGGTCCCACCTGGAGGCTGGCAACCCTAGAGTCAAACAGACTGGAGGTTTTCAAAATTATGCACTCTGTTCCCACTGTCCACAACAGCCCTGCTGGATCAGACCAAAGGTCAATTGGTTCATAATCATGTTTTCACTGTTCATAGGGTTGCCAGCTCTGGGTTGAGAAATAACTGGAGATTTGGAGGGTGGAGCCTGAGGGGGGAAGGTTTTGGGCCAGGGAGGGAAGAGACTTCAATAGGGTATAACACCAAAGAGTCCACCTTCCAAAGTAGCCATTTTCTCCAGGGGAACTGATCTCTGTCACCCAGAGATCAATTGTAATCCCAGGAGATATCCAGCCACTACCTGGAGGTTGGCAAGCCTAGCTATTTAGGACTTTCGTCATGAAAACAGTAATTAAGAAGAAGAAGAAGGAATTCCAGCAGTGGTCAGATAGGGTTGCTGGACCCATCTAGGCAACCAGGGGAAGAACAGGTGGGGCAGGGATATTGGGGGATGACCATCATTTACAGGGCGATGTCAGTTCCAATTTGTTTCTGGAAGTGACATCAGTCCTCTCTAGGAATCACCATAGAGTTTCCAGTGATTCCTAGAGAGGTGTCAGGTTGCTTCCAGGTTTCCCTGGAACTAAATCATGCCATTGCTGCTGGCAATTTAATGTTTTCCCCTTTCTCTTGCTAGCCACTGGAGCGTTGGTGGGCAAGGCCCGCTGGGGGCAGGATATCTCCTGCTTGGTAATGGCCACATGGCAACCCTAGGCCAACAAGATGTTCCAGATGGTCTATTAGCCAGGACTATATCTGGTTCACTGCCAAAGTATGTAGTGGTGGCCACAAGCACAGGTGACTTAAAAGGGAGATTAGATCCATTCATGGAAGACAGGTCCATCAGCAGCTACTAGTCACGATAACTAAAGGAAATCTCCATGGATGATATGGATCCTTGTCATACCACCATCAACGGTCTGAAAAGAATGACCCCACCCTCCATACCGTTTTGGGCTGCTTTCCAAAGGCACTGGATGAAAAAAATATGCATAGAAAAACTGCATAGAAAAACTGCATAGAAAAACTGAGTACTTGCGGCCATACCATACTGAGAATGAAAGTGGGTGTGCTGTAAACATGATCTTTTTATATGGAGTGCAGCTATGCTAACCACTATACCACCAATGCACATGCTCTTTTGATTTAATTTGATTTATTAACTGCCATCTTCCGGAGACGGGGCTCATAGCAACATTCAACACAGTGATAAGACATCAGGTAAAACAAGACTGAAACCAATAGACCAACAATTGAGCTAAAGATAGTGCTACTGTCTCACGGGAGGGCAGGGGATGGGGCTGCTGTCCTCAACCAAACACCAGGTGGAATATCTCTGCCTTACAAGCCCTGTGGAACTGTAATAAGTCCTGCAGGTATGGATGTTGTTCAGAAGAGAGTTCCACCAGGAGAAACCCCTAGCCCTGGTTGAGGACAGCCGGATACCTCTCGGGCAAGCGGAGGGAGGTGGAAAGTGCAGACAAGTTGCAGCTGACATATGGTGACCCATAGAATTTCCAAGGCCAGAGACCAACAGAGGTGGTTTGTCCTTGCCTGTCTCTGCATTACAACCCTGGACTTCCTTGGTGGTCTCCTATCTAAGTACTAACCAGGGCTGACCCTGCTTAGCTTTTAAGACCTGACGAGATCAGGTTTACCTGGGTCATCCAGGTTAGGACAACGACTAGGTACTATTGAACAAATAACTGTGTTGTTTTGCCATACTGATGAAGTGTGGCCCTATTGGAAAAGAAGAAGAAGAAGAAGAAGAAGAAGAAGAAGAAGAAGAAGAAGAAGAGGAGGAGGAGATTGGATTTATACCCCGCCCTTCACTGCCCAAAGGCGTCTCAGAGCAGCTTACAAACTCCTTTCCCTTCCCCTCCCCACAACAGACACCCTGTAAGGTAGGCGGGGCTGAGAGAACTCTGACAGAAACTGCTCTTTTTCAAGAACAGCTGTGCCAGAGCTTGTGACTGACCCAAGGTCACACCAGCAGGTGCAAGTGGAGGAGTGGGGAATCAAACCCGGTTCTCCCAGATAAGAGTCCACGCACTGTATTCTGCCCTGAACTCCTTGGAGAAATGATTGGATAAAATTCTGATGGATTCTCAGAGTTATGGTTTTAATTACAATGATTCCTTTTTTAAATTATTGATCCTCCTTTCCCCTCTTTTAAACTGTTCTAAAGAACAGTAGAAGTCACCCTGGGGATTAGAGCCAGGGCAGAAATGCCTTATTAAATAAACAAACATGGAATGATATAAAGCTACTTTGCTAGGCCCGCCTTTACACCCAGTAATAAAGTTTCTCGAGAGGTGGATATTGCTGCCTAGGACCTTTCCCCCCTTACTGTGGCTCAGCAATTTCCTCAATGGCCTGGGGACCGAGCATCGTGCTTTACCAATTGATGTGTAGACAATATTAGGAATTCAGATCGGTGCCTTTTGATTCCAGCCTCTTTCCCTCCGCGAGCGAACGCCACAAGGCCAGGAGCTTCCATCTGATGCATTGTGTGAGGTAGGTAGGCCGGTGGATGAAGGGAAACAACAGCACAACACGCATCGGGGTAGAGGAAGACATTAAAGGACAGATAGAGCTGATACCCTTTCTAGTTCTCTTCAGGAAGGGTGTTTCATGTGCGCACCCGCTGTGGCTGGCATTCTCTGTTTTGCAAAAGTCTGTGCCAGAGAGAACTGGGAAGAAAGTTTCCTTCGAATGTGCAAGCCACTGATGTCTGTGGAAACACAGGAAGAGAAGGTTTTCTTTTTATGGAGGGGGGAAACTGCTGTTTTTTATTGTTATGTACGACATTTTTTTCCCCCAGGAGGAGAGAGTGATCTTTCCTGAGGCCACAGAGACAGATGATATTTCTACACAGGACCTATAAAATCTCACACGAGGAGCTCTGGAGGATTTTGCGTGCCGCGCTTTCTGAGAGCCGATTCACACAGTCGTGGCTGGCTCCTTTTAGATGTGATGGAGTCAGCTCAAGTTGTCCGACATGCTGGGCATTTGGCTCCCGGGAGGGACGGTTGTGCGAGCTTGCTGAGTCGATCTGAACATCCTCATTTTGATTTCGCTTGTATTCAGAGGCTTTTGTTTCGTACCATTTCCGGTTTCTTTGGCCGGATTTGTTCCTGCAAGGAAATGTTTGCATATGTCCCTTCAGCGTTATTTGTGCATCAGTTACACATAGATGGCAGAACAATGCTGTAGAATACAGTAAGAGAAACAAAACAAAATTATATTGACAATGAGAAGACAATTGGGGAGGAGGAAGAAGAAGAGGAGGAGGAGGAGATTGGATTTCTACCCCGCCCTTCACTCGGAGTCTCAGAGCAGCTTACAATCTACTTCCCCTCTTCTCCCCACAGCAGACACCCTGGGAGGCAGGTGGGGCTGAGAGAGCTCTTTTAAGAACTGCCCTTTCAAGAACAGCTCTGACAGAACTATGGCTTGCCCAAGGTCATCCAGCAGCTGCATGTGGAGGAGTGGGGAATCAAACCTGGTTCTCCCAGATTAGAGTCCACTGCTCTTAACCACTACACCAAACTGGCCATAACCCATGGCAATGTATGGAATTAAAATGGCAGTGTCCATAGCTTTGTGCCAAACCTGAGCTCTTGAGGACCCCTGGAAAGATGCATTTGACAATGGAGATGCCAAGGGTTGAACCAGAGATCTTCTCCATGTAAAACATATGCTTTCCCACTGAGCCAGAACCTCTCACCAGTAGGTCAATATAGCCAAGAGGCTTATATTGCACTCAGTTAGTGCTTGAGTAGGGTAACCTCTGTTCTATGCTCAACAGACCAAAGAGGGAAACTTACAAAGAATAAAGGTCTGTATGAGCTGACCTATAAATCAGGTTGTTCTGTTTTAATTTTAAAAGCGGATTGTGCTATTAGCATGAGCTGTCTGACTGTGGTCTAGGGTTACCAACCTCCAGGTGGAGCCTGGAGGTCTTGACAGAATTACAATTGATCTCCAGGCTACAGACATAAGTTCCTCCGGAGGAAATGGGACTATGGGGAGTGGACTCCATGGCGTTATATCCCTCCTGAGCTCCCTCCCCAGACTCTGCTCTCCCCACCCACTGCCACCAGATCTGCAGGTATTTCTCACACCAGAGTTGGCAACTCACTATATTGGTTATGTAGCACTCCTCTTCCATACCGCTCAGAAGAGTTAGAGTGCTTACGAATACTGCATAGATAAAACAGTCCATGGGCCAAACTTACTGGAATCAGCACACAACCCTGGGTTAAATTGAGGCTTGCCAACCTCCAGGTGGGGCCTGGAGATCTCCCAGAATTGGAACTGATCTCCAAACGGCAGAGATCAGTTCATCTGCAGAAAATGGCTGCTTTGGAGGGTAGTCTCCATGGCATTATATTCCTGCTGAAGTTCCTTTCCTTCCCAAACCCTGGACTTTCTAGACTTCACCCCCAAATCTCCAGGAATTTTCCAAACTGGGGACCTTCTGCATGCCAAGCAGATCCTGAGAATGAGAGAGTGACTGTCCCAAGGACGCCCAGTAAGTTTCACCGTACGCAGGAATTTGAACCTACGTCCAACACGAGACAACACTGGCTTACAGGTTAAAACACTCCTTTAAAGGGAATCGTCGTCGTTTTAGATACTTGCAATGTAAAATGAATTATGAACTAGATCAGTTCTGATCCTATGTATTGGGGAAATTTGCAATGTCATTTTGTGGGATGAGTTTCCAACACTTTGAACACTTTCCTGACCTGGATAGCCCAGGCCAGCCTGATCTCACCAGCTCTTAGAAGCTAAGCAGGGTTGCTCCTGGTTAGTATTTGGATGGGAGACCTCCAAGAGTCCTGGCCCGGGATTACAGCCCTGTCAGGACACTACTGGAGCAAGCGATAAAGGTGCTATGAGAGTGTGGAATTGTATGGATATTATCTTGTAAATTTTCTTCTGTCGACCGCTGTTTTAACTGTTTTAGTGATAATGGATTATTTATAGTTTTATAGTCTTACTATTTATCTATGGCTTTGCCTCTGTGTTTTAGTGTTGATTATGGCCTTGTGCCTCTTGTTCGCCGCCCTGAGCCCATGTGGAAGGGCGGGATATAAATAGAATAGAATAAAATAAATAATAAATATGGGGTTGTGACACAGAGGCAGGCAATGGCAAACCACCTCTGAATGTCTTGCCTTGAAAACCCCACGAGGGTTGCCATAAGTCAGCGTGCCTTTGTATAGTCAGCTGGTGGTGATACTGCTCCTCAGCCACCAGGGGGCCATCCTCCCTGGTCAATTTAACCACTTTAGAGACTCCTCCTTTGGCATGTCTTTAAATTGCCCCCCCCCTGTCTCGTCCAGAGCTACCAAAACATTACCAAGAGATCGCCTTTTAATTGGCTTATATTGATGCTGCCAGAGGAGCTGCAGTGGCTCAAGTGGTTAAGACGCTGAACTGCAGGCTGTGGAAGGTCAGTAGTTCAGCAGTTCAAGACCTGTGAGTGCCGCATGACGGGGTGAGCTCCTGTCTCTAGTTCCAGCTCCTGCCAACCTAGCAGTTCAAAAGCAAGAAATTGCAAGTAGATAAATAGGTACCACTTCGGTGGGAAGGTAACAGCGTTCCATGCGCCTTGGTGTTTAGTCATGCCGGCCACATGACCACGGAAATGTCTTCGGACAGCGCTGGCTCTTCGGCTTTGAAATGGAGATGAGCACCGCAACCCTAGAGTCGGATTCGACTGGCTTTCGAGCAAGGGAACCTTTACTTTACCTATCGATGCTGCTTTCGCAATTGTTGTCCAATATATTTCACATCTCCAACACCCTGGAGAATACTTATAATGAGGGCACCGACTTAAGGATGGGAGCCGTGAATCTACATGACTGTGGGGCTCTTCTGCATGACGGCTACACAGCGCATGAATTCAGAGGCTTCCTCTCTTTCTTTTTTGCTCAAGGGGAAATATATATATATATATATATATATATATATATATATATATAAACAAAAGTCAGCCAAGCAACTAAATCCATTGTTCATCTCCCTGACAGTCCAGCTTGGAACATAAATACTGTGGGTGAGTAATACTTTTGCGGAGCGACGGGGCTTGGCCATCACTCATTCATGAACGCCACACAGGCTGCCGTCCCGGCTTTCTGCAAGAGGTGGCGGAGGCAACTTGTGTGAAATGGAGAAATCTCATTTGGCAAATCTATTTTGGCAGGGGTGTGGGGGGAAGGGTGGCGCAAAATTGCAGGGGGTTTGTTCCAAAGCTGCCCGGCGGAAAGCAGCTTAAAAGTTTTGGGTCTTTGTTTCCGTTAGGGGCACGGCTGACCTGAACTCTCCCGTTGACTGCCACTGGAGGCCAGGCGTAGGCCAGCAGCAGGGGTAAGATAATGTTGTGCATTTATAATAATGGATAAGACTTGGACTTGGGTGATTTGGTCTCACCCCACCAGGGCATTGTTTTTCAAATTTCTTCGCTCTGGGAACTTTTCCACATCCATTCATCGGCTACCGAACTTCAGAGAGTTGCCGAGGATTCTGGGACATGTTCTAGATAGGGTTGACATCTCCAGTTCAGTCCAGTCCAGTTCAATTCAGTTGACCTTTATTGGCATAAAATACCTTTAAAAGGATTACTATAAGAAGAAATATATATTTAAAACCATGTATAGCCAGACATGTAAAACATAAGGTCGCATAAAACAGTTCCTCATTGGAAGTTTGCCTGACATAGCTTTCTCGCTGATTGTAAAAACATGTACATTCAGGGCTATTTTTGGGCAGGAACACACAGGAATGGAGTTCCAGCTGGCTCCTGAGTTGGCCACGCCAGCAGGAACTCATTAGCATGATAGGCCACACCCAACAGCAGAAATTCACTAGAATTGGCTACATTAGGGGTGTGTGGCCTAACATGCAAAGGAGTTCCTGCTCCAAAAAAAGCCTTGGGTTTTGACAACAAACAAGGTAAACAGAATAAGAAGCAAAAGGTGGGCGTGGCTGGATGACCGTGCTTCTGGTAACATGGTGTGTGTGGCCTAATATGCTAATTAGCTGCATGGTCAGGAGTGTGGCCTAATATGCTAATGAGTTCCTGCTGGGCTTTTTCTACAAAAATAGCCCTGGCTACATTCATTGATATTTCTGGAACAGAGTCATTTAAAAGACAGTGCACTTTTAAAGCATCAGGAATTCTTCTCCAGCCTCTAACCTAAGAATCATCTCCTGGAATGTGGTGGACTGGAGAAATAAAACTAGGGATGATGACGTCTCCATGTTGGGAAATACCTGGAGATTTGAGAGATGGAGCCTGAGGAGGCTGGGGTTTGGGGAGGGGAGGGCCTTCAAGAGGTATAAGGCTATGGAGCACACCTTCCGAGGTGGCAATTGTCTCCATCGCCTGGCTATCAGTTGTGAGAGTAGGAGATCTTCAACTATCACTTGGAGGCTGGCGACCCTTGTGACAGAGGACACATTCTGTTCACAGAGGACACTGGCCAAGGCTGTGTTGATGGCTTTGCATGTATCGATATGCAACCTGGTGGTGGAAAGAGCTGTCAAGTCGCAGCTGACTGGAGACCACTGAGGGTTTCAAGGCAAGAGATGAGCAGAGGTGGTTGGCCATTGTGTGCCTCTGCGTTGCAACCCTGGATATCCTCAGGGGTCCCCCATTTAAGTACTAACCAGGGTTGACCCCGCTTAGCTTTTGGGGTCTGACAAGATTGGGCCAGCCTGGGCCATCCAGCTCAGGGCAATATGTAACCTAGAAAACAATATTTCACTCTCCTGTCTTGGCAAATTGTAGGTGCAAGTGAGTAACAGCGGCCAAACTGCTTCTTAGGGAAACCTTCCTTCCAGGATCGAACATCCACAGGGAATGTTCACATAACTGTAGGGCTTGCCTACAGCATGGTTTGAAAGGCCTGTTAGGATGCCAAGACGCAATGGATCTATGTTGGCCAAAAATGCTGCTGCAGGAACAGCAAAAGTCTCAAAAACCACGTAAGTGAAATCAGAGTGTCAAGGTGACCTTTGACCTATGCATACTCGCAAAATTGTGTGTAGAGCCCTTATGCGCATACAAAGAAACTGTGGGTGATTCTGCATTGGCTTTTCCCTCCATTGTTTTACGAAACCCATGCTGGAACAGAAACTCCCCTCTGCATTGCACGCTGCGTTCACCTTCTTTGATCATCGGGTTTTATGGTACCTTCTGTATAGATTTATGGCCATGCAGGCTCAGAGGTTCAGACCAGTCTGACCTGCAGACTGGAAGGTCCATAGCTTAGCAGTTCAAGACCTGAGTGCCGCGTGATGGAATGAGCTCCTGTCTCTGGCCCCAGCTCCTGCCAACCTAGCAGTTTGAAAGCAAGAAACGGCAAGTAGATAAACAGGTACCACTGCTGTGGGAAGGTAACAGCATTCCGTGCGCCTTGGTGTTTAGTCATGCTGGCCACATGCCCACGGAAAAAGTCTTTGGACAGTGATGGCTCTTCGGCTTGGAAACGGAGATGAGCACTGCCCCCTAGAGTCAACTGGCTTTTGAGCAAGGAAAACCTTTACCTTTACTAGGGGTGGCTTTGCAGTCAGTATGGCATTGCCCTGAGGTATTTGAATGTGGTTTTGAGGTGCACTTTTCCCTCCCAGTTGAGAAAATGTGGAGTGAATGCCGGATGCAGAATCGCCCTGTATAGAATTTAAATGCTTGATGAACGCTGGGTAGCTGCATTACTCTGTAGCAGCAGATCAAAATCTGAGTCCAACAGCATCTTAGACACCAACTACATTTCCCAGGGTTTTGTGAGTCAAAGTTCACTTCAACAGATACAAATAAGAATGAAGATCCATCAGCCCTTATATCCAGATCAGAAGATGGGAAGGGTGTTAACAAGAAGGAAGAGCAGAAGTGAGAACGCAGAGGTACAATGCAAAATGTAATCAGCCTGATTAGAGTGAGTGATAGAGGTGGGAAATGCATTTGTAAAGAGATAAGAAGCCTATGTCCCTATTCAGCCCCAGGTAGGTCCAGAACTTACTAATGAATTCTAGTTCCACAATTGACTTGTAATCTCCCTTCGAAGTTTCTCTGTATCAGAACTGCTACTCTTAGCTCAGAAATTGAATGTCCCGGAAGAGTAAAATGTTGAGAGCCAGCATGGTGTTGTGGTTAAGAGCGCGGACTCTAATCTGGGAGAACCAGGTTTGATTCCCCACGCCTCCACACACAGCTGCTGGTGTGACTTTGGGTCAGTCACAAGTTCTCTCAGAGCTCCCTCAGCCCCACCTATCTCACAGGATGTCTGCTGTGAGGAGAGGAAGGGAAAGGAGTTTGTAAGCAGCTCTGAGACTCTGAGTGAAGGGTAGGGTGTAAATCCAATCTCCTCCTCCTTCTCCCACTGATTTCTGAGTTCCATGATTTTTATAACTGGTAGACTCAAGTCCAGTAGCACCTTAGAGATCAAGAAGATTTTTTGGGGGTATAAGCTTTCAAGAATCAGAGCTCCCTTCATCAGATATGAAGCGTGGATTCTTGAAAGCTTATACCTCAAAAATCTTGTTTGTTTCTAAGGTGCTGCTGGACTTGAATCTAATTGTTCTACTTCAGACCAATATGGCGACCTCTTGAAACTCTGATTTTTAATGTCCGTTATGTTCATTAAGTCCGTGTATTCCTTTGCGTAGGTTTGTCTGATGTAAGGGAATGGTCGATAAACACCGCTTCTTCCATCTTGGCAGGATGAGGACTTAGAGACACAAAACCCGCGGCAATCACAAGGGAACAAAACTCCTTTTGGAGAGGGACCAGTTTCCCTGGGTTCTTCTTGGTTAGTTAGGTAGGCAGAGAGTAGGGAGTAGGGCGAGTGAAGCTACACAGCTTCATTTGGAACTGGGAACCTACTTTCCCTCATGCATGACCTACCGTTCCCAAGCAGCACTGTGAGAATGCAAGCACGCAAAGCAGTTGTGATCTGGTTTACAACTCTTCAGAATGCTTGGTACAAATGGACAGTTTTTGTGTGTTGGAGGAATGTTCATGCAACACTAATTCGGACTGCCTAAGCTGCCATGTGAGCTTCTTTACCAAGAAGGGATTTGTGTCTCACTATTCCAAGACCTTCACGTTGGAGAGCTCCATTCAGTCATGTATTGAAACTGAATCTGGGTGGCCTCCCATCATCCAACCATCCAACCATCCAACCATCCATCCATCCATCCATCCATCCATCCATCCATCCATCCATCCATCCATCCATCCATGGATAACTTGGGCAGATTATGAGAGGGAGGGGCAGGAAGGGTTGCTTCAGTGCTTAGTTCTCATGGCCCTTTCTTACACGCCCAGGGAAATGCCGATCGCCACTTTGGGGTCAGGAAGCAATTTTTCTGCAGGCCAGTTCCTGCAGATCCTGGAAGTTTTTCGCCATCTTCCGTGCATGGAACAGGGGTCACCGAGGGTAGTAGTGGGGAGGTATTTGTGAATTTCCTGCCTTGTGCAAGGGGTTGGATGAGATGACCCTGGAGGTCCCTTCCAACTCTATGATCTCCTTCCTTCCTTCCTTCCTTCCTTCCTTCCTTCCTTCCTTCCTTCCTTCCTTCCTTCCTTCCTTCCTTCCTTCCTTCCTCCCTCCCTCCCTTCCTCTCTTCCTTCCTTCCTTCCTTCCTTCTCTTCCTTCCTCCTTCCTTCCTTCCCTCCTTCCTTCCTTCCGTCCTCTCTTCCTTCCTCCTTCCTTCCTTCCTTCCTTCCTTCCTTCCTTCCTTCCTTCCTTCTCTCGGTCACTAAACATGTGTTATATTCTGTCAAGCTGCTTCCAGCTTTTGGCTCCCCAATGAATTAATGGCCACCCCCCCCAAATGCCCTATCATTGACAGCCTTGCTCAGGTCTTGCAGACCGAAGGCCATGGCTCCCTCGATCGAGCTGATCCTTCTCATGCTAAATTTAGGCACTGCCACTGGCAGCTCCCATGGAGTTATGCCTATGGGTGGAAGTCGGCAGCCTTGTGAGTCAGCTCGCTCTGCTGGGGAAGATTTCTTTTCAAGTCTCCTCTCTTCCTGTCATGCAAGTGATTGGGAGGAGCCCTCTGTGATGGAGCCTGGCCCTTGATCCTCTTCCCGTGGCTCACGCTGGTCCTTTCCTGGAAGGGTTTGACTCCAGCTGCCCCCTGTTCAGGATCTCTGCATCAGTGGTCACGGCTCTCCTTTTGTCTTTCATTTGGAGCCTTTCTCTCGGTTGACGAAGTCCTTATGTGGTCCAAAAAGGATAAAAGATATTTGGAAAGCGACGGGCACCAGGGTGGCCTTCACATTTCCCACCCCTGCAGTGTGGGGAAGGGTCCATCCCCAGTAATTTGGTGCATGGAAAAGCAGCATGAGATGGGATGAAAGAGTGGAGAGATCTCGCCCTTCTCTCTTGCAGCTGAAATGTTTCGGTTTTCTAACAGGGAGAAGTTGACCAGAACGAGTATCTCTTTCTGAAACAGGCAGACAAGCAAAATCTCAACCTGGGGAGGGTGGTCTTATCATACTTCAGATGAACTGGCTAGAAGTTGAGGGAATCATAGGCTGTGGTCACACGCACGGAATAACGTGTGGGGGGAAGCGAGGCTATTTGCTCCGTAGCAATTTGACCTGCATTAGTGCCATCACACAGTCCCTGGAAGCTGTGGGTGCAGCCCGCCACTGTGTGATCAGACGCAAACCGCGGGTGAATCGGTGGGTTCTCCTCCCCGCATGTTTCCGGAGCGTTTCAACGGGGGATCGATTATCCTCATCTCTGCACTGAGTGCTCCCTATGGAGGGTGCCTTGATGTGCATACTGAAACGGGGAAAATAACAACGGCACAGAGTCGGGATGGCCCGATCAGACCATCCCGATGCCATGAGAGCTCGCTGGCGCGATCACACAGGGGAAAGTACATCCGTAGCCCATAGCAACCAACTTGATAGTGGGCTTTCCCTAGTGTCTTTTTACCCCGCCTCTGCGGTAGAGCAAAATGGGTTGCCGACAACTCCGGGACGCTGGGCAGATGTTCTTGTGTGATCGCGCCCTTTAAATACACCTGGCATTTGTACCTATGGCGGGGCTAATTGCGTATGTGATCACACCCATAGAATCACAGAGCTGGAAGGGGCCATCCAGGCCATCTAGTCCAACACCCTGCTCAATGCAGGATCAGCCTGGAGCACCCCTGACAAGGGTTTGTCCAGCCACTGCTTGAAGATTGCTGGTGAGAGGGGAGCTCATACCCTCCCTCGGCAGCTGATTCCACTGTGGCACAACCCTTGCTGTAAAAAGTTTTTTCCTAAGATCCAGCTGGTACCTTCCTGCCCTTGATTTAAACCTATGGTTGCGGGTTCTATCCTCTGCTGCCAACAGGAACAGCTCCCTGCCCTCCTCTGAGTGACAGCCCATCCAATACATCAAGAGAGCCATCGTGTTCCTCCTCTTCTCCAGACTGAACATTCCCAAGTCCCTCAGCGTTTCCTCATCGGGCCTGGTCTCCAGGCCCACGATCATCCTCCTCGCTCTCCTCTGCACCTGCTCCATTCTGTCCACGTCCTTTTTGAAGTGAGGCCTCCAGAGCGGCACACAGTACTCCAGGTGCTGCCTGATCAATGCAGTGTCCAGCAGGACTATGACGCCTTGTGATTTGGATGTGATGCTTCTGTTGATACACCCCAAGATTGCATTAGCCTTTTTTGTCACCACATCACACTGATTGCTCACATTTAATTTTTGGTCCACCCTTACCCCAAGATTTTGTTCTCACACACGGCTACTCAAAAGTGTATCCCCCATCTGGTATGCGTGTTCCTAATTTTTGTTCCCCAGATGTAGAAATCAGCACTTATCTTTGCTGGCTGGTTGGCTATTACCCCCTCCTTACCCTAAAGAGATGTGTCATGGGTCTCCCAAGACCTGTCCAGGACTAATCCTATCAACACCTATGTTCATTTCCTCTACATCCACTTACCTTGATTAGGCAACAGTTAAGCAACACTTAAGCCTATTTACCTTACCCATTAGTGTTTCCTGTCTGGTGCTTGCAGGGTCATCAAGCCTCTTCCAAATCTTTGACCACCCAGCTGTGAAATATTCAAATCCAGGAGCACCTTAAACACCAACAAGAGTTCCGGTGAATGAGCTTTTGAGAGTCTGGTTTGCGATCCCATGAATTTCTGGCTGGTGGTAAGCCATAGTTCTTGCAAAGATTCCAGCGTAACACAGCTGCGACTCTATTGTCATATTCTTTATAGTCATTTTGAGCAATTTTACTGCAGGCAATGACCATGTGGTCGACTGTTTCTGTTATGTACTGAATGTGAATCGCTCCTATCTGTTCACATGTTAAGCTTGAGTCTGAATGTGGCTCTTCAGATGTCGCATTGCTATTGGTCGGTTTCTGCGAAACCTGTGTAATTACCCAATCACTGAGTGATATTGTTGCAAAGAGGGAACGGTCCTGATTGGCCTTTATCCCTGTATTCTGATTGGTCTTTAACTTGTAATGGGTGTGGCTTTGACAGCCCGGGAGAGTTTAAAAGAAGGAGCTGTGCTCCCCTTGTTGTCGTGTGTTCCTGACTTACAGTTGCTGTTTAATAAAGCTGAAATCACTTGAAGCTGAATCCTTTGTTGAGTCTCATACTTAACAGTTTCATCCTTTGTCTTGCAAAGTCAACATTTGCTGTCATCACTGGTCTTCTGAATCTTGGCTTTCATACTGTTTGTTTCGAGTGCCTGCTCTTGTGCAGCTAGAAGGAGTCCGTCTGTTTCTTTCTTCAAGTGCCCATTCTGAAGCCACTTCCAGATGTTTTTGTTATAAACTCCATTCTCTAGGTCTTTCAAATATTGCCCACGGAAGTGCTTTTCCATCCAGTTGTCAAAGTGAGTTTTGATTTCAATTTTTTTTGCGATCTTCTTTGGTTTCTATAACCTTAAATAAAGTCTGCCTTCTATATTTCAGCTAGGGCTTCTCTTTGCTTTCCTTGTTGTGGTCATTCAGTGCTCATTTTTCTTGTTCCGCTGCTTGCTTAACTTTCAGGAGACCTTTCCCACCTAATTCTCTTGGTATGTAGAGATGATCAACATCACTTCTAAGGTATAGTCACTGAAGCATTTTCATCTTCTGAGTTTTGCAATCTGATTCTTCTTGTTCCAGTTGATAATGTCACCTGTGTATCTTTAGAACTGGGGCTGCCCACGTGTTAATTGCCTTTACCATGTTGCCTCCATATGATTTTGTCCGCAATATCTTTTTAGCTCTTCGGAAATTCTCCTTGGTTGTATTTTTCTTCCAAAATTCTGAGATATTTGTAGTTTTCTTCAAGGACCAGTGTTTTGATGTTGTTGCTGCTGTTGCTGGGCATCTTAATTTCCTTTTTGTTCAGTGATCTTTCCTCTGTTCAGTGTTAATGCTGCACATTTGTCAAGCCCAAATTCCATCGCTATATCTTTGCTGAATACTCAAACTGTATTTAGTAAACAATCAATCTCCAAAGTTGACTTTCCATATATTTTCAGGTCATCCTTATACAATAAGTGAAATCTTTGGGCCTGTCTTTGAAAGCTGGTGACCTAGGCCTGAGCTGTTGAGAATGATGGTGAGTGGCATTAGGGCAATGACAAAGAGAAGTGGTGATAGTGAGTCTCCTTGGAAAATTCCTTGTTTGATATGAACTGTTCCAGTTTCTTCTCCATTAAATCCCAGGGTTGCAACCCACATGGAGGAACAGCCACACGGGTTTGGGGGGAGGCTGGCATAAGGAAAGAAAAGGGGGTGAACTCTTTTGCAAGGTTAGACCTGCTGAAAGAAAGGGGATTTCATCCCCTTGTCTTCCCTCACTCCAGCCCACTGACCTGTGTGCCGTTCCTCTGTGTGGATCCTGTAAGCCAGGAAATAATCTTTCTTGGGGCTGGAAGTAGCTACAGGGATGGAAGAAGAGAAGAGATTTGGATTTATACCCTGCCTTTCACTACCTGAAGGAATCTCAGAGCTGCTTACAATCTCCTTCCCTTCCCCTCCCCACAACAAGACACCCTGTGAGGTAGGTGGGGCTGAGAGAGGTCTTTTTGAGGACTGCCCTTGAGAGAACAGCTGTGAAAGAACTTGTGACTGACCCAAGGTCACACCAACAGCTGCATGTGGAGGAGTGGGGAATCAAACCCAGTTCTCCCAGATGAGAGTCCTTGCTCTTAACCACTACACCAAACTGGAAAGGAATATGGGAACAAAATCTCTGCAAGGACCTATGGTTGTGCCTGATCTAACCCACTTTTCCTCTGCAGAGCTCCCAGCAATTGTTTGCAGTTGTTCCTAATAGAATCTCATTATAGCGGGGCTCTCAAGCAATCTTACTGAAGTCAGCCAAGTCGACTCTGGAGTTACTGATCTGAATACTGAGGCAGCCGACCATGTGTTTGTTTGCTAGGCCTTTATGGAAAAGATAACGATCAAAGCATCTCTCCAAAGGGAGGGAGTGCTATTTTTTGTCACCTGCAAAGAACCAACTGTTCTTTTGTTGTCAAAAGCTACCTGGGTGTCTTGTCCCCTTCTCTGAAGATGTTTACAAACATTTGCACAACGTCAGAAATAATTAGACAATAATGGTTACCGGGAATCCCGGCAGAAATAGTGCCTGCAAAGTACAGATCAAAGAACCCCTGTTCCCATCATGTACACCCAAGTAAATTTACTTTGAAAGGAAAACTAGCAGCGTGAATAATATTTTCAAAAACTTTTAAAAAATCTTTCTCTGGTGAAAGAAAATAGTTCTTTCTAGAACTAAAAATGTGGAGAAAAATCTATGGATTCAGCACATCTCCCCACTTTTCTTTGATGAAGAAGATGAAGAAAACGAAGATGAAGATGACGAAGATGATAATGACGACAAAGACAAAGGAGATATATGCCAATAAAGGTAACTGGATTGGAACCCAATCCAGAAGAAGAAGAAGAAGAAGAAGAAGAAGAAGAAGAGTTGGATTTATACCCTGCCCTTCACTCGGAGTCTCAGAGTGATTTACAATCGCCTTCCCTTCCTCTCCTCACAACAGACACCCTGTGAGGTAGATGGGGCTGAGAGAGCTCTCTTGAAAACTGCTCTTGAGAGAACAGCTCTGAGAGAACTGTGACTGACCCAAGGTCACCTGACTGGCTGCATGTGAAGGAGTGGGGAATTAAACCTGGTTCTCCCAGATTAGGGTCCACCACTCTTAACCACTACACCCAACTGGTTCCAAGGAGCACACATAGTTCCCCCCTTCCCTGCTTTATAGTCCTAACAACCCTGTGAAGTAGGTTCAGCTGTGTGAGAGAGAATCACTGGTGTGTGTAGTGAGATAAGAATCCAATATCTCTGTACAGAAAAAGTCTCTTTTTCTGAAATTCTCCCTTCCTGGGCCAAACGGCCTTAGCTGCTGACACTTCCGTGTGACTTTCGTCCCTTCTGAAAGAGTAATGTAATCCAGTAGAGGCTGTAAGAAGCATCTGGGTTCCATTCCTTTCCCCCCTCTCCCTTCCCTTTGCCTCCAAGTGGGGTGAAGGAGATGGGTTTAGACGGGTTATTAGGGTTCAGGTAAGGGATTAGGGTTAGGGTTGGGGATAGAGTTAGGGTTAGAGTTATTTGGGTTAGGGTTAGGGTTATTAGGGTTACCGTTAGGATTAGGGTTAGAGTTATTAGGGTTAGAGTTAGGGTTGTTAGAGTTAGGGTGGTGGGGGTTAGGGTTGGGGTTATTAGGGTTAGGGTTGTTAGGGTTATGGTCATTAGGGTTGGTGTTAGGGGTTAATGATATAGTTAGGGTTATTTGGGTTACGGTTATTAGGGTTAGGGTTTTTTGGGTTAGGATTAGGATTATTAGGTCAGGTTTAGGGATTAAGGTTAGGTTTGGGATAAGGGTTAAGGATCAAAGTTAAGGTTAGGGTTATTTGGGTTAGGTTTAGGATTTTTAGGGTTAGGGTTAGGTTTATTAGGGTTAGGGATTAGGGTTACAGTTATTAGGATTAGGGTTAGGATTATTAGAGTTAGTGTTAGGGTTGGGGTTAGGGGTTAGGGTTATTAGGGTTAGTGCTAGAGTTGTTAGGGTTAGGGTGGTTAGGGTTATTTGGGTTAGGGCTAGGGTTGGGTTAGGGTTATTAGGGTGAGGTTGGGGTTAGGGTTGTTAGGGTTAGGGTTGTTAGGGTTAGGTATTAGGGTTAGGGTTAGGGAAGGGGAGATTCCGCTGAACTTGGAGGTGTGTGAAGTTTGGGGGTCCAAATCTTATTTTGGGGTTCAGAGCTTTCAAACTCTCCACAGTGTGTTTGGATGACTTCATGAATAAGATGCGAATAAGGAATGAATAAGGAACTGGGAATAAGGAACCCACTTCAGCCTCATCTCATGCTGGTTCTTCCCCTTTTCCTGCTGCCTTCAGCTTTTCCTAGCCTGATTGTCTTTTCCAGGGAGTCTCGTCTTCTCATAATGTGACCAAATTAGGATTGTTGTTCAGTCGCACAGTCGAGTCCGACTCTTCGCGACCCCATGGACCAGATTACGCCAGGCCCTCCTGTCTTCCGCTGTCCGCTGAAGTTTGCTCAGTTTCATGTTCGTTGTATCGATGACACTGTCTAACCATCTCATCCTTTGCCGTCCCCTTCTTCTTTGACCTTCAGTCTTTCCCAGCATCAAGATCTTCTCCAGTGAATGCTCCCTTCTCATTTGGTGGCCAAAGTATTTGAGCTGCAACTTCAGGATCTGGCCTTCCAGGGAACAGTCAGGGTTGATTTCTTTTAGGATTTAATGATTTGATCTCCTTGCAGTCCAAGGGACTCTCAAGAGTCTTCTCCAGCACCATATTTCAAAAGAATCTATTCTTCGGCGCTCGGCCTTCCTTATAGTCCAACTCTCACAGCCATACATTACTACGGGGAATACCATTGCTTTGACCATGCGGACTTTTGTTGGCAAGGTGATGTCTCTGTTTTTTATCATGCTGTTTAGGTTTGCCATCGCTTTCCTCCCAAGGAGCAGGCGTCTTTTAATTTCATGGCTGCAGTCACCAAATTAGGATAGCCTCCGTTTTAATCATTTTAGCTTTTAGAATCAAGATAACATTGAACTAAAATCATGGCATGGTTCCCTGGCTCGGTTACATGGTACTAGTAGAAAAGAGCAAGAGTCCAGTAGCACCTTAAAGACTAACAAAATATGTGGCAGGGGAGGAGCTTTTGTGAGTCACTGCTGGCTTCTTTAAATCTTGAACTCCCCCGTAACCCCTTTGCTATTCTTGTGGCTTGATCTCAGTTCAGTCATTTTAGCTTCCAGGGTTGTTCTAGAACCCTCTGATTTGTCTTTCTGGCAGTCCACGGTATCCTCAAAACTCTCCTCCGACATCACATATCAAAGGAATCGACTTTCTTCCTGTCTGCTTTCTTCATTGTTCAACTTTCACACTCGTACACAGTAATGGGGATGGGGAATCCTTTTGGTACGAATTATAGGAACTCTCAGTCTGGGGCAGGTGATGCACTCTATTCTTGGTGCTAGGGGGTGGTGGCAGTGAGAGGGCTTCTAATGTCCTGGCCCCACTACTGGACCTCCCGATGGCACCTGGTATTTTTGGCCACAGTGTGACGGAGTGTTGGACTGGATGGGCCATTGGCCTGATCCAACATTGACTTCTCTTATGTTCTTAAGATATAGATAGGAACTCTTGGTCTGGGGCAAGGGATGCACTGTATTCATTGTGCTTGTGGGGGGGGGGGCAACACTGGGAGAGCTTCCAGTGTCCTGGCCCCGCTGCTGGACCTCCTGATGGCACCTGGTATTTTTCGCTACTGTGTGACAGAGTGTTGGACTAGATGGGCCATTGGCCTGATTCAACATTGGCTTCTCTTATGTTCTTATGTTCTTATCTCGACCTTGGTCATCAGCGGACACATCCTTATACTTTTAAGAATCTTTTCTATCTCCTTCATGGCTGCCCTTCCCAGTCTCACTACCTCCTTCCAATTTCCTGGTTCCCGTCTCTCTCTCGGTTTACGATGGAGCCAAGGAATAGAAAACCGTGAACATCCTTAAAGCTGTGTCATTTCCCAGTAATCATTGCTTTTGACTTCCAGATGTTCATCTGTAATCCTGTTTTGGCACTTTTCTGCTTTAACCTTCAGAAACAAAGAAACAATAAATCTGTACAAAAACCAATAATTCAGTATAATTAGCACATAATGTACCCCTATGCAATTGGAGTATATTTTCCCAGAATATACTGGTTTAAGGTACAGGAGCTGGTGGATATACCTACTGGCAATGTGTGTTGAGTAGTTCTGACTTCTCTTTGAAGCTCAGGTAAGAGATCTGATGTATCTATCTTCTCAGAGAATGTATTCCAGTGATTGGTTGATAGAATAATTGATATCCTGCCCTTTTGCATGAAGTCCCCTTGGGTGGCTTCCACCATCATGATGCTCTGTATTCTTGGTGCTTGGGGGGGAGGGAACAGTGGGAGGGCATCTAATGTCCTAGCCACACTGGTGGACTTCCTGATGGCATCTGGTATTTTTGGCCACTGTGTGTTGGACTGGATGGGCCATTGGCCTGATCCAACATTGGCTTCTGTTATGTTCTTATGTTTATATGTCATAAAATACAGGAAACACAAACATCTCAAACTGCAACACAATACAAAATGCGCCCCTAAAAATATCCAAAGCCATCCCTGCCACCTTCTGAAGAAATCAGCATGTCCTGATTAAAATTGGATTAAGATCAGCGAAAACCACTCTGAAAACAAGGCAAACGCCAAAGCTGGCTATAAACAAACAACCCCATCAACGAAAAGCCCAGGTAAACAGAAACACCTTTACCTGCCACCTATATAGTTTTGACAACAAAGGCTTTCGTAGACAGGAAAAAATATTCTTGATACTCCAATTAGAATGTAAAATATAGTTTGAAATAGAAGATAAGCGCATTGAAAATGTTTTTTTCAGCAGTGTTTTCTAATTTTCACATGCAGCGTGAGAAAGAGGTGTTAATGGCAAACTGGGATTTCACTTGGTTTATAGTCACAGAGTGCTTTTATTTAACTTTTGATTTAGTGCATATTTATGTTGCCCTTCTTCCGCAGAGCTTAAGGGGCACACATAGGTCTTCTCTCTTGCTCCTCCTCCTCCTCCTTCTCATCGCATTAGCCTTTATGGGTATAAAACAATACATTAAAAGAGGATTACAATAAATGAAAAAAATATATATATAGAAGAAACCCTTTTACAGACTACATAACATTGCATAATATTGCATCACACAATTTGTTACAGAGTGTTACTCTTTTTGGTAATTTTTCCTGGTGTAACTTTATAGCTGATTGTAAAAATCATGGCTGCCTTCACTGATACTTCAGGAGTAGAATAGAAAGGAACACACAACAACCCTTTGAGGTAGGTTAGGTGGAGAGGGAGTAACCAGCCTAAGGTCATCCAGTAAATTTCTTGGTAAGCAGAAATCTGTCTTAAGGGTCAAACCACTCACTTAAAGAGAGATCACTATAGTTTTGGTAACTTTCACTACAAAATGAATTATGACAAAACAGTGATTCTGATCTTATATATTGGAAGGATTTGCAGTTTTGTCATTTGGGAAGATACTCCTATCCTTGGAACCCTTTCTTGAGTTGAAGCCCCATGGAATAAAATGAGATTTACTTCTGGATAGACTGTGTTGCTTTCTCAGCCACTGTAGAAGACTGAGCATCCAAGGCAGCTGTCTGAAAAAGGAACGTTTCCAGATAATTTTGAGGATATTTTGTGAATGATCTATTCAGTGGAGAAAAGAACGTATGTTTTTCTCTTTGTGTTATGAATACTCTGATTCAGATTTTTATGGGTACAGTACCATGTTAATTCCAAAGGAAATCCCTCTCTTATGTCCGTAAAGCGGCCCACGTGAGAGTGGACTTTTGGATCCAATCAACTTTTCTGCTGGTGAATAAAAAAGGGTTTCCAACTCAGGGTTGGGAAATTCCTGGAGATTTGGGAATGGAACCTGGGGAAGACACGGGTTTGTGTAGGGGAGAGACCTCAGAGGGGTGTATTGCCATAGAGTCCACCATCCAAAGCAGTCCTTTTCTCCATTGATTTCTGTAGTCTGGAGATCAGCTGTAATTCCAGATCTCCAGGCTCCACTTGGACATTGGCAACCCAAATAAAAGGAGGAGGAGGAGTCCCCTTCAACTACATGTTCATTTGTTTAGAAGATCTCTGCACTGCTCTTCCAGAGAAGCTATGCATAAAAAAGGGTATGATGGAGATCATGGGACCACATGATCAAGAAGCCGGGAGCATTAAGCTATGTGGAACAAATGTTAAAATAAGGATGAGAATTAAGCAAGTTCATATGGAAAAGCTGGATGGATATTCATGGTTAACTTTGGGCCCCCAAACTGTCAATTTCTTGATTTTGCTGTGAGACTCAGTTTTCGAGAGCCAGTTTGGTGTAGTGGTTAAGCGTGTGGACTCTAATCTGGGAGAACCGGGTTTGATTCCCCACTCCTCTACACACAGCCGCTGGATGACATAGTTCTGTCAGAGCTGTTCTTGAAAAAGAGCAGTTTCTGTCAGAACTCTCTCAGCCCCACCTACCTCACAGCGTCTCTGTTGTGGAGAGGGGAAGGGAAAGGAGTCTGTAAGCCGCTCTGAGACTCCGAGTGAAGGGCGGGGTATAAATCCAAACTCCTTCTCCTCTTTCTCCTCCTGCAGCAATGTATTTTGCATTTTGTACTGTATTATTTAATGGTTGGATTTTTAACTATGTTTTATTCTTGTATTTTATGTCAATTGGAAGCTGCCCTGAGCCTGCTTTGCGGGGAGGGCAGGGTATAAGTCTCATAATAAATAAATAAAATAAATTTGTTATGCCTGGTTAAGATCTTTAATAAACCTTATTTAGAAATTAAATAGTACTCAGTTGCTTGATAGAACAAGGGGCCACCTATAAAATGACCAGCATACCCTGAAGATGACAGTTCATTCCTCTTCCTTGCCACAGGCATTTGGTAATCAGAAGCACAGTGCCCCTGAAAAGGGAGGTTCTACTTTTTTGGGTGTAACCATTGATCTGCCTGCAGTTAAGAACATAAGAACACAAGAGAAGCCAATATTAGATCAGGCCAATGGCCCATCCAGTCCAACACTCTGTCACACAGCGGCCAAAATATACCAGGTGCCATCAGGAGGTCCAGCAGTGGGGCCAGGGCACCAGAAGCCCTCCCACTTCTGCCCCCTCCAGCACCAAGAATAGAGTGCATCACCTGCCCCAGACTGAGAGTTCCCATCTATACCCTGTGGCTAATAGCCCCTGATGGACTTCTGCTCCATATGTTTATCTTATTCCCTCTTGAAACTGTCCATGCTTGTAGCTGCCACCACCTCCTGTGGCAGTGAATTCCATATGTTAATCACTCTTTGGGTGAAGAAGGACTTCCTTTTATCTGTTCTAACCCTTTTATCTGTTCTAATTGCTCAGCAATTTCATGGAGTGCCCACGAGTTCTTGTATTGTGAGAAAGGGAGAAAAGTACTTCTTTCTCAACCTGCACAATCCCATTCATAATCTTATAAACCTCAATCATGTCACCCCTCAGCCGTCGTTTCTCCAAGCTAAAGAGCCCCAAGCGCTTTAACCTTTCTTCTTAGGGAAGGTGTTCCAACCCTTTTATCATTCTAGTTGCCCTTCTCTGCACTTTTCCCAATGCTATAATATCCTTTTTGAGATGTGGCGACCAGAACTGTACACAGTATTCCAAATGAGGTTGCACCAATGATTTATACAGGGGCATGATGATACTGGCTGATTTGTTTTCAATTCCCTTCCTAATAATCCCCAGCATAGCGTTGGCCTTCTTTATTGCAGCTACACACTATCTAGACATTTTCATTGAGTTATCCACTATGACTCTAAGATCTGTCTCTTGGTCCGTCTCTGCCAGTTCAGACCCCATCAACGTGTATTTATATTTAGGATTTTTGGCTCCAATGTGCATCACTTTGCACTTGGCCACATTGAACCCCATTTGACACGTTGATGCCCACTCACCCATCCTCGACAGATTCCTTTGGAGTACCTCACACTCCTCCCTGGTTTTCACCACCCGGAACAACTTCGTGTCATCTGCAAATTTAGCCACTTCACTGCTTACTCCCAATTCCAAATCATTAATAAACAAGTTAAAAAGCATCGGACCGAGTACTGATCCCTGTGGTACCCCACTGCTTACCACCCTCCACTGAGAAAGTTTCCCATTTATACTCACTCTCTGTTTTCTATTTATAAGCCAGTTCTTGATCCACAAGAGGACTTGTCCTTTTATCCCATGACTATTGAGCTTATTGAGCAGTTGGGGTTGCTAACTGCAGACTGGGAAATTCGTGGAGATCTGAGGGCTCAGTCTGGAGAGGGCAGGATTTGGGGAGGGGAAGGATCTCGGCAGGTATCATGCCAGAGAGTCCAAAGCAGCCATTTTCTCTGGGAGAACTGATCTCTGTAGCCTAGAGATCAGTGTTAATTTTGGGAGAATCCAGGTGCCATCTGGAGGCTTGCAACCCAGTGCAACCCCATCCAAAGACCATCTCCCACTGCATCACTAACCCCACCACCACTCATAGGTGCCTGCTGCACAGAGCAGCCAGGTGCACTGGTCACTGCAGCTGGTGGTCATGCTGCAGTTTCAGCCACTGATTGGCGAAGAAGAATAATCATAGAATCATAGAATGTTAGAGTTGGAAGGGACCTTGCAGGTCATCTAGTCCAACCCCCTGCACTCAGAAGAAGAAGAGGAGGAGGAGGAGGAGGAGGAGAAGAATGAGGACAAGGAGATTGGATTTATACCCTGCCCTTCACTACCTGAAGAAGTCTCAGAGTGGCTTACAATCTCCTTTGCCTTCCCCTCCCCACAACAGAGATGCTGTGAAGTTGGTGGAGAGGACTGCTCGTGAGATAACATCTCCGAAAGAACTTGTGACTGACTCAAGGTCACTCAGCAGCTGCATGTGGAGGAATGAGGAATCGAACCCTGTTCTCCCAGATTAGAGTCCGCGCTCCTAACCACTACACCAAACTGACTCTCCATTCACAGTCATGTGAGTATGTCCTGGTCTCCACCACTACTGGAGGGCTACCTGGAAACAGCCCCCAAAGACATATGAATGGTATACATGACATATGTTTCAAGTGTGCCCAATACAAGGTGATCGAGATATAACCCTGTGCTGCACACCCTATCGACTGAGCTATGGGTACTATATAACGCCCCCCCCAAACACTGCCACTACAGTGGGGGAGAGGATGAGAACCAGGAACAGCGGATCTGGAGATGGGTGGCTGGGTGAGAAGAATCCTCCTTAGGCCTCCCCCTCCTTCCAACACTGTTCCCCCAGTCTTGCCAGTTAGAAGCCAACAGGAAAATTTACAGAGGGTGGCTCAGGTGGCGGATATGGAGGCAGCATGAAGATGCCCCTTCTCACCCACTCGCCCCCATAGCTGACATCTGAGCTGCCCTCCCTAAACTTTCCTGTTGGCTTCTAAGTAGCAGAACTGCATGGAGCAACACTGGAAACATGGGAGGGGATGGGAAGGTCTATAGTGCAGCCTTATGAAGAAGATCTGAAGATGCCGCTGCACACTGCATTGGTCAGCACTGCACCTGAAGTACTGTGTGCCGTTCTGGAGGCCTCACTTCAAAAAGGATGTGAACAGAATGGAGCGCGTGCAGAGGAGAGCGACGAGGATGGTCGGGGGCCTGAAGACCAAGCCCTACAGGGAAAGGCTGAGGGACCTGGGAATGTTCAGTCTGGAGAAGAGGAGGCTGAGGGGGACACACGATTGCTCTCTTGAAGTCTTTGAAGGGCTGTCACTTGGAGGAGGGCCGGGAGCTGTTCCTGTTGGCAGCAGAGGACAGGACTCGCAATGACGGGTTTAAATTAGGGGTGGGAAGGTACAGGCTGGATATCAGGAAAAACATTTTGACAGTCAGAGTTGTGCCACGGTGGAATCAGCTGCCTAGGGAGGCGGTGAGCTCCCCCTCCCTGGCAGTCTTCAAGCAGTGGCTGGACAAACACTTGTCAGGGATGCTCTAGGCTGATCCTGTATTGAGCAGGGGGTTGGACTAGATGGCCTGGACGGCCCCTTCCAAATCTGTATACTATGATTCTAAGATCACCCTACTGGGGGACAGCTGAAGAACTGGTAGTTAGCACAGCTACATTAGGGGCTGCCCACAATTTCAAATTGTGTCCTTGCTGTCTCCTGATTGGCTCTTCTGGTGACTTTCTGTTCCTGTAGAGCTTCCCTCTTGCTGTTGTTCCTCCTTCAGCAGTTAGACTGCTTAGTTTAGGCTTTCTCTGCATATGTTCTATAACGTATCTAGAGTTCCAGAGCCCTGGGACCAAGGGGACAAATCCAACGAAGAGAATACGGACTCGACCCCAGATCCCCATGCCAACCGACAAAACCCCCGTAGCCCCACAAAACCGCCCCAAGAAAACCAGATCAACGCCAAAAGGAACCACCTAGGCCTCAGTCAGATGAGCAGGAGAGAGCCAGTTTGGTGTAGTGGTTAAGTGCGCGGACTCTGATCTGGGAGAACCGGGTTTGATTCCCCACTCCTCTACTTGCACCTGCTGATGTGACCTTGGGTCAGTCACAAGCTCTGGCACAGCTGTTCTCTCAAGGACAGTTTCTGTCAGAAGTTCTCTCAGCCCCACCTACCTCACAGAGTGTCTGTTGTGGGGAGGGGAAGGGAAAGGAGTTTGTAAGCCGCTCTGAGATGCCTTTGGGCAGTGAAGGGTGGGGTATAAATCCAATCTCTTCTCTTCTTCTTCTCCTCATCGGCCAATTGTAAACGAACTGTCCAGATGAGAGGGAGCGCTGTTGTAATAACCACCAATCGCCTCCCATCACCAAATACCTGGAATCACCCCAAACCCGTCTCACTCCTTCCAAGCCTGCAAAGTAGGCCCTCGATCCTTATGCTGCTCGTTGGGTCACTGTCTGTTAGGGCCATATTCTCTATCCATGTTCTATAACAGTTTGTTCTTCTATAATAAACCTACTTATTTTTCTCTAAACAGCCAGTGCTCCACTTCCTTGCATAGTTAAACTCTGCCAACGATGCAAAGAGAATGATTCTCACACCACTCCTCCACCATTGCTGCCTTGGTCTCACCAGTTAGAAGCCGATGGGAAAGTTTAGGGAGAGTTGCTCAGGTGATAGCTAAGCCACAACATGATTTTGGGCATTTTGTTGCAGGCCCGCACTTGTAGCGCTTCTTTCTACACCTGCTCCAGAGTTCCACTATGGTGCAGCGTTACCTTTGAGTTGCACCAGCATGCATACAGCTCAGTCATCATCCTAAACTTTTCAAGAGCTGGGCTGAAGGATGGCATTCATTGTCTAAGCTTTCATTTTTAAGATAAAGTTCCAGTTCTCATAATTCAGGCTAAAGATTTTGAAAGAGCCAGTTCCTGCTAGAATGTCCTAGAAACAGATTTGTATGTGGCTTCCAGTGACCAGAGAGAAGTACAGAAACTTAAGACAGTTATCTATATACGTACCCTCCATTCCAGTGCTGCAGTATATACGTCTATACTTTCCTTCCATCCCTCAATTCCCTGACAAGAAGTTCAAAAACCTCTTGAAAATGGTATGCAAAACATACCATGTAAAATAAGTTTATGCAAATCTGAAGGATTTACACAGCTTTTTTTTCCCAATTGGGATCAGCAAGACTTATGTATGCTTATCTGTGCACAGGTTTTCAACCAATGAAATCCGGGAGTGTGTATTTTACAGGACAAGGAGGTCAACTTCTTGCTGATGGTGCTTAGTTTATTAATATACTTGAAGTTTTATCCCACCCTAACTCCTAACAGTTACAGTATTAAGTAACTGTAAAGACCAGGCCTGGTAACATTAAAAAGAAATTAGGGTGAATTAAAATGAACCTGTTCTTGGTGTAGGAAGAAGAAGAAGCCTATGGTGTGATGTCATTTCCGGGGGAAACATGGACATGACATTATGCCTCTCTAGAAGTCGCTGAAAACTCTACAGTGAAACAATAGAGTTTCTGTTAATTCCTAAAGAGGACTGACATTTTCTGCAGATGTGAGGTTGCTGAGGTCCCCTACTGGTTGCAAAGTTAAGCCTAGCAACCCTAGACTGGGCTCAAATTAAATCTCCTCCCTTCTACTTCCTGTTTCCTGTCCTATGATAGTCATCTCCCAGCAGTCAATGCTTCCAACTACTTAATATCTAAGAGCAAAACACCCTTGTCGGAAACACACTGCTTGAGTAGGTGGTCTGATCTAGCAAGGCAAATCTCAAACTACCAGTTCCTGAACAGATTTAAACATAAGGGAATGCCTGGGCATTATAGCTTCTATCACTACCCTTACCTCTGCTGGCAATTCATTGCAGGATTTTTCAGCTAAGAATAACTTGAAATAGGCTGCTGCAGAAAAGGTACAAAAATGTAGTGCCAGGAAGAATGGAGTTTGCAGTTGTAGGACTGCCTGCCCATCTTGTGTGTGTGTCCTAATATTTGGTGTTAAGTATGAGACTTAACTAGGAGAGTGATTTCAACAGTGATTCAGCTTTGTTTAAGAGCAACAAGACGATCAGATAACACAAAAACAGTGGAGCACAGCTCCTTTTTAAATAGTCTGGGCTAACAGAACCACGCCCCTTCTATAGTTAACAACCAATAATATTTGAGGGCTAAAGACCAATGAGGTTTGTTCCCTCTATAACTATTCAGTCAGTTCTGATTGGTTACAAACAGTGCAGAATTCAAACAACCAATAGGATTGTCGAGGCTTACAATCCTTGTCCTGACTTCAAGCTTAACATTGGAAACTATACAGTCGTTTCACCAGTCAGGACATAACATTTGGGATTATGTCGATACTACAATGGCACTTCCAGCATGAAGTAGGAAGTGACATTACTATGTCAGGGGGCATTCTAGGATCCACCGGAAACTATGGTGTTATGGAGGGTGTTTTCAGAATTCCTGGCTGTTTTCCCTGCCTCTCTGATATGGTGAGCTGGAAAGCTTTGCCTCTCCAAGTAAAACCATCTGGGGTAGGTATACTAGTCAGACCCACTTTGAAGACTGTGAGCCACTCTGACGATTGTGAACCACTCTGATGACTGTGAACCACCCTTGGACTGTTCCTTTGAGCCCTAGGCTGCCTCCGATGCCCATCTCTACTTCACACACACAATTTTTTTTTTGAAGGGGGGTAAATTAAACACCTTCCCAGCCTTGCTCGGTTTGCAGTTTAAAGAACATCATCCCCGGTGACTTCAGGTCTGTCAATCTTTCTGGCATCGGCAAGCCAGTCCTGTAATATTTGCAGAGTTTTATTAACAGTCGCTCTCATAGATTATAAACCTCTTATTAATTCTCATGCAATAACTGCTTTGTAAAACCCAGCCTGGCAAATCATATTGGAGGTGATTAATTCCACGAGCAAGAGGGCTTGAATATACCAGAGTAAATCTATGAATTTATTGCAGGCTGATCTCGGAACACCCCTTTAATGAAGGTATTAAGTAAATATATATCATACACAGCAAATGATTTAACACCCTCCCCCCCCAGAGTGCTGTTTTAGTTTGGGCTCAGATGAACGCTATCCAGTAGGATTGCCAGGCAGTGCCTGGCAACGGGGGGCGGGGGGAGGGCTGTAGGTAGGGATATGGGGGCCCAGGATGCCAGCTGTGGCATCATGTCGCTTTCGTCAGGGCTCTTTGTAGCAGGAACTCCTTTGCATATTAGGCGACAGACCCCTAATGTAGCCAATCCTCCAAGAGCTTACAGCAGCCCCTGTAAGAAGAGCTCTGTAAGCTCTCGGAGGATTGGCTACATTAGGGGCGTGTCTCCTAATATGCAAAGGAGTTCCTGCTACAAAAAGAGCCCTGTTTCTTGTAACTGTTGGAATATACAAGGTCTATAGGGTAACTACTTGAAGAAGATCAGAGGAACAGCCTATAGGGGACAGCTGAAGGACTGATAGCTAGCATAACTAGATTAGGGACTTCCACGATTTCGTATCATGTCCTTCCTGTCTCCGGATTGGCTCTTCTGGAGACTTCCTGCTCCAACTGAGTCCTCCCGCTTTGTTCCAGTCTCTCACAGCAGCTAGTCAGTTAGTTAAGCCTCTCTCCCTCTCTTCTGTTCTATCTGAGTTTATTTATTCTTTAATAAACCGAATTATTTTCCTTCTGCCCTTCACAGATTGTCATGAACTGCGCAAAAATTCATGGACGTTTGTGGAGGCTCTTTAGTTCATGAACATCACTTTGTGAACCACAAGCTGGTCATCATTCATGATGAACTTTAGTTTGTCAGCCAGCTTGTGCCCATCCCTAGCAGAGTCATCTTAAGTTCAAAGTCATCTGTTTGTGTATATAGCCTTATCTTTTTTTAGCGGAGCCTTTTGGGATATTTGGTTAATATCGCAGGGTTTTGCCCAGTCATAGAAGCACGATCCCAAATGCAGTAAATAAATCTCCCAAAAAAGACTATTGCAAAAAAGGTAAACTTAAACTTATTCAAGTAGATCCCGTTCACATTCAGGTAGCAGTCGAAAGAAGAGAGAGGGGGGCCTAATCTAAAGAGTACTTTCCCTATCACAGATGGCCGTCTTGTCCAGCATCATCTGTGTGGGAGTATGAGGGCATTGTCTCTATAGGAGTGACCTGCAGAGGTATGCGTCACCATGGAAGGCCATGTGCAGGAGAGTGAGGGACAAAGGGAGAGAGAGGGAGGAGGGGTTAGAGGGCAGCTCCCAGGTTAAGATGAAGAGAGGCCTCTCATTCAAGGAGATAACCAGTGGCAGATTAACCATTAAGCAGACTAAGCACGTGCTTAGGGCACCAGGGCCAACGGGAGCACCACAAAGTTGGGGAAAGGGTGAAAACAATGTAGAAAAACGCCTTTCAGGTCATGAATATTGGAACTTTGATACTTTGGAAATACTGGAGAAATGCCTTTCAGGTCATGAATACTGGAACTTTGCGAAATATTAAAATAGATGTTGCATTGCATTTTTGTAGAACTTTATGTAGCCAAAGCTCGGCTTAGTCTGTACAGTATATATTGTGTTATCATATGAATAAATTTTTGTATCGCTGCAACCGGCGTTGTATATCTGGTCAGACAGGGTCAACAACTAAAATGGACTGGGTCAGTGTGGAAAGGAGGGGGGCACCACGATTGGTCAGTGCTCAGGGCACCAGGGAGCCTTCATCCGCCCCTGGAGATAACACTTATGCAAACTTAGGGTGATGTCGCGCCCCCCAGTGCCCAGGCGTGCCGAGTCGCTCACCTCAACAGAGTCATCTTATATGTGGGCTCATCTTTCTTTCGAGTGAATGCCGCACTCGTTTCTATTTGTGCATTCTAAGTTCTGCGCGGAATCTGAGTTCTGTGGCCAATAAATATTCCCACAGAAGTGCCCACAGCTGTGCCATTCCCGCAGTACAATAATGATGATGTCATTGTTGCATGCAATTAAGAGGGTGTTTTGAACCAAAAATGAGCGCCGAAACAGCTGTGAAGAGGCTTCCAGTGAGGCGACGCTACGGCCTAAATTACAGATATGGGGAAGGCGAGGTGAGGGGCGAATGAGAGGGTGTCATGAACCTGCTTTCTCTCTGCAGTAGCTTTGCCTGGAAACGTCGACAATAAACGTCGCCCTGAAAGTCTGCAAAAAGAAAGGGGGAAATGTCTGCCAAGTGAAACTCCCACTCCTTATTTCCACTTGGGCTCAGTCCTAAATCTGCTTTCATTTGCTTAGTAATTAAATCCACTTAAGGAATTAAGTCAGGCTTATTCATATGACAGACTCCTATACCTTTCAAGCAGTAGGCAAACTTTTAAAGAGGATCAGTTTATAACTTATAACAAGACCAAACACCAAAAGGAAAGGCAAGGAATTAGATTTCTGTAAATCATATTCTAGGGGCTGGAGGGGGGTTTGAGGGAGAGGCTCGAAACTCACAGGATAGCTGATGGAGCCTCTCCCCAAGATACCCACCAAGTTTCAAGAACATTGGACCAGGGAGTCCAATTCATGGGCCCCTAAACAGGTTGCCCCTATTCCCTCCATTGTTCTCTATGGTGGGAAAAAAATAACTTTTTTCCCACCATAGAGAACAATGGAGGAAATGGGGCAACCTGTTTGGGGGCCCATAGAATTGGACCCCCTGGTCCAATGTTCTTGAAACTTGGTGGGTATCTTGGGGAGAGGCTCCATCACCTATCCTGTGATCTTGGAGCCTCTCCTCAAACCCTCCTCCAGCCCCCAGAATATACCCTATGTTTTCACCATTGACTTCAATGGCCCATAGGGTATAATGGGGCTGAATTGCCACTGAATTTCTTTTCATTCCCTCCTTTCCTTCTTTCTTTTTCCTCTTTCCCTCATTCTTCTCTCTCTTCTTCTCTTCTCTTCTCTTCTCTTCTCTCTTCTCTCTATATGTTTTCTCCCACAGAGCAACTTTATCTCTTTGTCTCTTCTTAGCTGGGTGATTCATGCTCCATATGGTGCTGTTGTTATGCTTTTAACTTCTGGAACAACTTGTTGCTTTTTTGATAGAGAAGAAGAAGAGATTGGATTTATACCCTGCCCTTTACTACCCAAAGGAGTCTCAGAGAGGTTTATAATCTCCTTTCCCTTCCCCTCCCCACAACAGACACCCTGTGAGGTAGGTGGGGCTGAGAGAGCTCTGAGAGAACTGCCCTAGAGAGAACCTCTCTGAAAGAACTTGTAACTGACCCAAAGTCACACCAGCACCTCCATGTGGAGGAGTGGGAAACCAAACCCAGTTCTCCCAGATTAGAGTCTGTGCTCCTAACCACTATACCAAACTGGAAACAGCTGGAATTCTGCAAAAACTAGATGGACCCCCCCCCATCAAGTCATAGCTGACATATGTTATTAATGTTTTATGGGTGAGTGTCAAAATTTGGGGGCTTTTCATGATTTTATGTTCTATGCTTTATTATTTATAACTTTGTTAGCTGCTTCCAACAAATTTTGCCTACTCTGTCTGTGACAAGGTAGGACTAATTTCCAAGCTGTACCGTTTATTTCCTTTTGTACTGGAACCGTTGTTGCCCACTGGTGTATGTGTTATTGTGTGCCTGCATACACAAGGTACCTTAACAGTTCAAGCATAAGAACATAAGAGAAGCCAATGTTGAATCAGGCCAATGGCCCATCTAGTCCAGAACTCTGTCACACAGTGGCCAAAAAATACCAGGTGCCATCAGGAGTTCCATCAGTGAGGCCAGGACACTAGAAGCCCTCCCACTGCTGCCCCCCCCAGCACAAAGAATAGAGTGCATCACCTGCCCCAGACTGAGAGTTCCCATCTATACCCTGTGGTTAATAGCCACTGATGGACTTCTGCTCCATATGTTTATCTAATTCCCTCTTGAAACTGTCCATGCTTGTAGCTGCCACTACCTTCTGTGGCAGTGAATTCCATATGTTAATCACTCTTTGGGTAAAGAAATACTTCCTTTTATCTGTTCTAACCTGACTGCTCAGCAATTTCATGGAGTGCCCACGAGTTCTTGCATTGTGAGAAAAGGAGAAAAGTACTTCTTTCTCAACTTGCTCAATCTCATTCATAATCTTATAAACCTCGATCATGTCACCCCTCAGCCGTCGTTTCTCCAAGCTAAAGAGCCCCAAGTGTTTTAACCTTTCTTCATAGGGAAGGTGTTCCAATCCTTTTATCATTCTAGTTGCCCTTCTCTGCAATTTTTCCAATGCTATAATATCCTTTTTGAGATGTGAAGACCAGAACTGTACATAGTATTCCAAATGACGTCGCACCAATGATTTATACAGGGGCATTATGATACTGGCTGATTTGTTTTCAGTTCCCTTCCTAATAATCCCCAGCATAGCGTTGGCCTTCTTTATTGCAGTTACACACTGTCTAGACATTTTCATTGAGTTATCTACTATGACTCCAAGATCTCTCTCTTGGTCAGTGTTAGGTAATAGCTAATCTTTAAGTGATAACAGAGTTTTTACTCTTGCTTAAAGTGTCTTTTTGGATCAGCTCAAGGTCCATCTGCCCTGGACCACAGACTAGCCCAGTCTCATCAGATCTCAGAAGGTTACTTGTGTTGGCCCTGGTCAATATTTGGGTGGGAAGTCCAGGGTCATGACACAGAGGCAGGCAGTGGCAAACCACTTCTGAACATCTCTTGCCTCGAGAACTGTACGGGGTCACCATAAGTCAGCTGTGACTTGATTCGGGGGTGAGGTCCATCTAGTTTTTGAAGAATTCCAGCAGGTCCTAGATGGTCCACTGGAATGTGGTAAGTGACTCCTCTCCCCATGCCTGAACTACAATGCAAGTGAAATTATGTTTTAAGCTAGTTGTGTTGTAATTTCTTCTCCAAAGAATTTAAGGTGTTGTAGTTTTGTGAGGGTTGTGATTGTTGGCATCTCATGAAGATAAGAACATAAGAACATAAGAGAAGCCAATGTTGGATCAGGCCAATGGCCCATCCAGTCCAACACTCTGTTACACAGTGGCCAAAAATACCAGGTGCCATCAGGAGGTCCAGCAGCGGGGCCAGGACACTGGAAGCTCTCCCACTGTTGCCCCCCCTCAAGCACCAAGAATACAGTGCATCCCTTGCCCCAGACTGAGAGTTCCTATCTATACGTTAACAACCTAAGAGAAGCCAATGCTGGATCAGGCCAATGGCCCATCCAGTGCAACACTCTGTCACACAATGGCCAAAAATACCAGGTGCCATCAGGAGGTCCAGCAGTGGGGCCAGGACACTAGAAGCCCTCCCATTGTTGCTCCTCCCCCAAGCACCAAAAATACAGTGCATCACTTGCCCCAGACCGAGAGTTCCTCTACCTTGTGGCTAATAGCCACTGATGGACTTTCTGCTATTATTGGTCAGGACTTTTGGGATGGTAATTATAAATATCTGGCAATCAGCTGGCCTGCAATACCTCCATATCCCCCCCCCAAAAAAATCTGTTTCCCAAAGCAACTACCTGGCTCAGCAGTGGTCTTAAAAGCATGTACAGCTTTCATATTTCCTATTAAAAATTGAAAGACTTACACGGTTTTATGATAGGGATGCCAAGCCTTCAGATGGGACCTGGGATTGCCCTAGCATTACAGCTCATCTCCAGACTACAGAGATCAGTTCATCTGGAGCAAATGGATGCTTTGGAGAGTGGACTCTGTGGCACTGTACCCCACTCAGGTCCTTGTCCTCCCCAGGCTCCACCCCCAAATCTCCAGAAGTTTCCCAACCTGCATCCCGCCATCCACCCCGGTGGCCAGAGGGGACCTGGCAACCCTATATTAAGACCACTGCAGCATCATATACTAAAGGAAAATTTTAAAGTAAAAAAAAAAAGTAATGGGAATGCATTCTGTGGTTATGAGTAGGGTGTGCAGTTGTAGTAGTATGGTGGTGGTCAATGTTCCCTCTCAACTGTGGAGTCTTGTGAGCAAAAATTCTACTTTGTGAGCTACTGGCATTAAAGGTGTGAGCAGGTGACGTGGCTACTGCATAAATTAGTTTGCTCTGGAGCCATCCTTCCTGAGCTAAGACAAAAATGTGTGAGCCGGAGGCTAAAAAACTATGAGCTAGCTCACACTAATTCAGTTTAGATGGAACACTGGACCGGTGGTCTATATAATAATATGTAGGTTGTCTATTTGTTTGTGTCCATGTGTGTATATATCTATATCTATATCTATATCTATATCTATATCTATATCTATATCTATATCTATATCTATATCTATATCTATATCTATATCTATATCTATATATACATCTACATCTATATCTACATCTATATCTATATATATATCTATATCCAGGGCTCTTTTTGTAGCAGGAACTCCTTTGCATATTAGGTGACACACCCCTAATGTAGCCAATCCTCCAAGAGCTTACAGAGCTCTTCTTACAGGGGCTACTGTAAGCTCTTGGAAGATTGGCTACATTAGGGGTGTGTCACCTAATATGCAAAGGAGTGCCTGCTACAAAAAGAGCCCTGTCTATCTCTATCTCTATCTCTATCTCTCTCTCTCTCTCTCTCTCTCTCTCTCTCTCTCTCTCTCTCTCTCTCTCTCTCTCTCTCTCTCTCTATCTCTCTATCTCTCTATCTCTCTATCTATCTATCTATCTATCTATCTATCTATCTATCTATCTATCTATCTATCTATCTATCTATCTATCTATCTATCTATCTATCATCTCTCTCTCTCTCTCTCATCTATCTATCATCTATCTATCTATCTATCTATCTATCTATCTATCTATCTATCTATCTATCTATCTATCTATCTATCTAAAATTCAATTTCCAGTTTATTGCATATGGCCAATGGCCATTACAAATATAATACAATACAATAGAAGCTATAAAATGCAGAATAAAATCTGCATTAAAACACAGGGATTAAAAATATTAGATATGTGTCAAGCATAAAGCTGGTTACATTCTTAAAATAATATAAGGTAAAAAACCTAAAACATACAGAAAGAAAATAGGGTTTGGAGTAAGGACCTTATCTACCTTGACATAGCCCTATATATATTTAAAAAGCATGTAAATCTATTGAGGATGGCGCTATCACAAAAGCCTCTTTGTCCTGTCCAGCTGGCTATATGACATAAAGAAAGATCAAGTTACAAAACTAAGCTGGTGACATTCAGCTGTTGTGGCTTGGTCAATGTGAGTAACATTCCCTGAAGATTTACAAGCCCCCCCTCTTCCGGCCTTTGAAAAGGGTTGCTGCTCAGATAAAGGCTACCATGTTTGTTTTTCAAAGGAGGGATGTTTAGTCGCATCTCCCATTGCTGTCCTCTTGTGAACAATTAGCAGATGCAGGGTTTAATGGAAGTGTTACATCATCTTTTATGAGCGCACCAACTTATTTGCAATTAAGTTTAGATTGTCTAATAAAACCCAGTGACATTTTAGCCTGGAGTTTATGTCCCAGTAAAAAGGCTCTGAGTGCTATTTCCATAAGAATTCACGTGGCAACTAAAGATAAATCTTTTGGGGCTTCTGTCTAAGCAAGGTGGATTCTTCAGAAGGGAGGCAAGAGAGAGGGGGAGGGATGGACATAGGCAGAAGGATTTTTCAGCGGTTTCCTTAGGTCATGCTCCCATCTCTCACTCTCTCTTATGAATACAGTGGGGTTACAAGTCGCGTTGCCAGCCCTTAGGTGGAAGCGTGGGATCCCTGATTTGGTGGACTCCTGCTGGCCATTGGGGGAAGCCCCGCCCCCAACAGCCACCAGCCAGAAGCCATTTTTACACTAGACTTTTCCCCCAAATATCAGAGCATTGCTGAGATGTCGTAGTTTGATGACATCACTTCCTGTGTACGCCAGAAGTGATGTTTCCAGACCATCTGGGCCTTCCTCTCTCTCCTAGTAAGTCCCCATCCATCCCCCAATGGTTGCCAGGAGTGACCAGGTAAATCTAATCAGAACATAAGAAGAGCCCTGCTGGATTGGACCAGTGGTCCATTGAGTCCAGTGGCCCATCCCTGGCCTCAGAACCATCCAGCTGTCCTCGACCAGGGCCAGGACCTTTTTGCCCTGGCCCCAACCTGGTAGAACTCCCTGTCTAGTGAAACTTGAGCCCTGCAGGACTTGGTTCAGTTCCATAGAGCTTGTAAGGCCAAAATACTCCACTGGGTGTATGGCTGAGGACAGTGGTGGCTAAAAAGATCACTTGGCCTTCCCACTGTTGGGCCGTGAGTCTGTCTGGGCTGGCTGTTCCCTTAGTTATCCGCCTCTGAAGGTTTGTTTGGGTGCCCTCTGATCTGATTTTATTGATTGATTTTTAAGTTTTAACTGTAAGGTTTGGTTCAACCTGTAGTTATTGTCTGTTTGATTGTTGCAAACCGCCCTGAGCCTTGCTTGGAGGGGAAAGGAGCAGGAGAAAAACTGAATAAATAAATTAAATAAATAAATCTACCTCAGCATCCTGTCTCACACACTGGCCAACCAGTTGCTCTGGAGAGCCAACAATTGGGTATAGAGGCTGAGACCTTCCCCTGATGTTGCCTCCTGGCACTGCGATTCAGAGCCTGACTGCCTTTGAACATGGATATTCCCTTTAGTCACCAGACCAGCACTGGGTTTAACTATTTGTTCTCATATCTAGGGAGCTTAGTTGTTCTTCATAGAATCATAGGTTGCGTTCAGACGGGCCGTTTAATCCGCTTTCGGCACGCTTCAGTAACGGATTTTATATCCACGTTCACACGCCCAGCATCTGCACACTGTCCCCAGCCATTGCTTTCCAGCTCAAACCCCCTTTAAAACGGAGTATTTTGATACCAGGTCCCCAAGTGGTGTTTTCCTGATTCTCTGGTTCTAGCTGCACTTTTCTGTCGGCTGATTGCTCCTGCGGTGTTGGGCGACTTCCAGGTGCTTCAACCCCCTCCCCTCTGGAAAGCTGCCGCGGAAGGCTCAGGCTTCCGCTTTTCGTCCGCCATTTGTTTTATGCCTTGGCGGTGTGCACATGGGCGGAGCTCCGCTCCTAAGTTAATAAAAGCAAAGTTTAATTGGTGCCTAGTTTAAGCATTTAGATGAGTTCGGGATCTCACGGAGGCCAGTTTTGGGGGTAAAAGTTTCATTTAAAGTGTTTGTTTAAAGTTTAAAGGGAAGTGTGGAAATTGCTGTTTTGCGCATGCACGAAAATTTTAGTTGTACAGATGGCTTCCTGTACGCATGCTCAAACTGAGAGGGGAAAAACCCCCACCGACGCACACTCCTGCGTGTGGACGGCAGGGAGCGCAGTGATCCAGAACCAAGGAGGTGAGTGTGATCGCAATTCTCTGGGTTAAAAAAACCCGCATTGGGACCGGAGCAATTTATCCGCATCCAGCACGCTGTCTGAATGCACCCATAGACTCACAGAGTTGGAAGGGGCCATACAAGCCATCTAGCCCAACCTGCAGCCCAATGCAGGATCAGCCTAGAGCATCCCTGACAAGTGTTTGTCCAGCCGCTGCTTCAAGACTGCCAGGGAGGGGGGAGCTCACCACCTCCTGAGGCAGCTGATTCCACTGTGGCACAACTCTTACTGTCAAAAAAGCTTTTCTAATGTCCAGCCGGTACCTTCCCACCCTTGATTTAAACCCATTCTTGTGAGTCCTATCCTCTGCTGCCAAAAGGAACAGCTCCCTGCCCTCTTCTGATCACATTTGGCTATTATGTAGAACCTCTGGTTCACATACTGTGGAATGTTTGCCCATCAGCACAAAGGTTTTCCCCCCATCAGTCGGAAACCTAATGATCGCACAGCATCCTAAATGCCAATTTACAAAGAGTTCAGTGTGTGCCAGCAGTAATCACACAACTTTCCCAGCAATGCACTGCCAGGGCTGCAATTTGGCAGAAGCTGAATGTTTTTTTCCAGAGATTCTCACTAAGGGCCAAAACAGATGTGATGATAGGAAATCTGTGGCTGATTTTTTTTCAGCATTTCCGAAAGGTTAATTGCAGTTTCGTGGGGAGCCAGTTGGCATGGGGGAGAAGAAGTTTAACTCTTTGGCTCCTACACTTTAAAAAAAATTGAAATCCCCACCACCTTCTGTTGCTAGCCTTGGAAAGGAAAGGAAAAAGAGGGGCAAAGAGGGAGCCTGTCTTTTTTCTACTCAAATGAGCACACAAATCTGCTTTATTCTGAATCAGACCAGCAGTTTCTTAAGTTCTCTATTGTCTACTCAGACTGACAGTGGCTCTCCAGGGTCTCAGGCAGAAGTCTTGGTCCTTTTTAACTTGAGATACCAGGGATGGAACCTGGGACCTGCTGCATGCCATCTCTTCCCTCTCAATTGTCAACAGGTGTGTGCATGTGTGTTTATGTAGGGAAGATCAATCAGTGAAAAATGTGATGGTGGGAGGTTAAATCTCCAAATATGGGTCCTGCATAAATGTTCTTAAGCTTTTTAAAAAATGCCAGCAAGGTCGGATGTTTCTTCCAGAGCTACTTTGTCAGCCTTGAGTTGCATCAGGTTTTTACTCTGTTTTTCAGCATTTGGGCTCTTGGTATTACTTTCAGGCAGGGATATATATACATATATGTGTGTGTGTAAAAAGAGGTGCCAGAACTCTCAAGAGGGAAATGAAGTTTTCAATCTGTCTGCTGAAAACTCATGAACTTTTAAATATTTTAAAAAGAATTTTGTCGAAGAGGTTCCGGAACTCCGTTCTGGTGCGTTCCCCAAGAAAAAAAGCCCTGCTTTCAGGTAAGGTAGTGGCTGACCCCAACTTGCCTCCACTGTGGAGGTAGGCTCATGGACAGAACATTCTGCCACATGCTTGAACATTTCCACCCCTGACAAGAGACCTTGGTAAGTCCTGGGTAGGCAACTACATTTATTAGAGGTGGTATTATGATGTGTAGGCTATTAATTAATTAATTAAGATATTTCTCTCCCACTGTTCCTCAGGGATTTAAGATGGTGGTTATCAGATTCTGCGGTCATTCAACAATATGCTGAGGTTCTCTTTTCATGAAGACAAAGTAACTTTATGCGTGAGAAACAAAGAAAAAAAGACAAGGCCTAACCGATTCCTTCATAGCAGTCCTCTGGCCATGAGTAAAACCTGGGCTGGAACTAGGGTGGCCAACTACAGAGATCAGTTTCCCTGGAGAGATTGGCTTCTTTGGAGAGTCAACTCTATGGTGTTATATCCCATTGAGATCCCTCCCCTTCCTAAACTCCACCGTCCCCAGGCTCCACCCACCAAACCTCCCAGAATTTTCCAACCTGGAGCTGGCAACCCTCACTGTAACTGCTCCAGATTCTAGTATCCTGGATCTAATAAAACATGGAACTACTACTGAACATGACACCAGGAATGGTCAATCACAATGGCCCCACCCAATGAGCCTCATCCCCTTCGGAGCTGTGGTGAAGCAGAGGCCAATCAGCCAATGGAACCAAAGGTCCTGACAAATCCCTCCCCCGATTCTATCGATATTTTATGTTCCTCAGCTTCTGATTTGATTTCCCCTCCCACTGGCCTATGGAAAAGAGCAGTTGAAAGACATAAGGAGTCAACTCTGCCCAAACTTCTACCGATATTTGTATTTTGGGCCGGTGGAAGGAAGGTCGAATTTTAGTGGCAATAACTTACATTTACCTATGGTTGCCAGCTCTGGGTTGGGAAATACCTGGAGATTTTTTTGGGGGGGAGTCTAAGGAGGGTACAGTTTTGGAAGGGGAGGGACTCCAATGGGGTATAATGCCACAGAGTCCAACTCCCAAAGCAGCCATTTTCTCCAGATGAACTGATCTCTGTAGGGCTGCCAGGTCTGGGTTGGAAAATACCTGGAGACTTGGGGGTGGATCCAGGAAAGGCTGAGGTTTGGGAGGGGAGGGGCCTCTGCAGGGGACAATGCCACAGAGTCCACCCTTCAAAGCAGCCATTTTCTCCAGGGGAGCTGATCTCTGTCAGCTGGGGATCAGTTGTAAAAGCAGGCGATCCTCAGGCCTCAACTGGAGGCTGACAACCCTAGATCTCTGTCACCTGGAGGTCGGTTGTAATAATCCTAGGAGACCTCCAGCCACCACCTGGGGGTTGCCAACCTTAGATTTACCCTGGGAAAGATTAAGTCTTCTAAAACATTTCTGGTTTCTCGTGAACTTTCTCACGCGTATGACCTAAGGATCACTTCTTTCCTCAAACGTTTCAAATTTCACTTTAGGTGAAATTTTCAGTGGTATCTTTATTCGTTCCAGATGCTTCTTCTTCTTTTTCTTAAACTGGTTCAGTGCATTTCTGCTCTGTTGTGAAATGGAATCCTCCTTCAGATTAGCAGCTGTTCTATAATCAGCCAAGCACAAAATCCATCACATCTGGCAGGAGTTTGGATTTTTTTTTTAAAAAAGACGGTACCAGACCGGTGAAAGTCACATCTCTGGGATGAGGAAAAGCTATGTTAGCAGCCTACCCAAAACCATGCGGACAAATATAAATGGACACTAATGATCCTAATAACAGTTCTTATTTATAAAGTGCTATTCCTAATTAGAGTTGCCAACGTCCAGGTAGGGGCTGGAGGTCTCGCAGAACCACAACTCATCTCCACACTACGTAAATCACTTCTGCATTTATTCGTTGAAAACATTCATTCCACTTCTTCTGGAGAAAATGGCTACTTTGGAAGGTGGGCTGCCTGACCTTATACCTACTAAGGTTCTTTCCCTCCCTAAACCCCACCCTCCCATGTTCCACCCTCAAATCTCCAGGAGAGAGCCAGTTTGGTGTAGTGGTTAAGAGTGTGGACTCTAATCCGGGAGAACCCGGTTTGATTCCCCACTCCTTCACATGCAGCTGCTGATGTGACCTTGGGTCAGTCATATGTTCTGTCAGAGCTGCTTCCTCAAGGACAGTTCTGGAAAGAGTTCTCTCAGCCCCACCTACCTCACAGGGTGTCTGTTGTGGGAAGGGAAGGGGAAGAAGATTGTAAGCCACTCTGAGACTCCTTCAGGTAGTAAGGGTGGGGTATAAATCCATTCTCCTCCTCTTCTTCTTTTTCTCGGTGGGAGAGTGGGGTAAAAGTCAAACTAATAAATAAATTCTTCTTCTTCTTCTTCTTCTTCTTCTTCTTCTTCTTCTTCTTCTTCTTCTTCTTCTTCTTCTTCTTCTTCTTCTTCTTCTTCTTCTTCTTCTTCTTCTTCTTCTTCTTCTTCTTCTTCTTCCTCCTCCTCCTCCTCCTCCTCCTCCTCCTCCTCCTCCTCCTCCTCCTCCTCCTCCTCCTCCTCCCAGACTCAGAGCTGGCAACCTATCCCTATGGGCTGGAGTCATTTATGTATATTTTCTCAATAGCCCTGTAAATGAGTTTTGAACCTCAGGTTGGGATATTTCTGGAGATTTGGAGGTGGGACCTGTGGAGGGTGGGGTTTGGAGAAGGGAGGGACCTCACTGGGCCACAGTGCCATAGAGACCACCCTCCAAAAATAGTCATTTTCCCTAAGGGAATTGATCTCTGGAGATCAGTTGTAATTTCGGAAGGTCTCCAGGCAGCCACCTGGAGCTTGGCAACCAAAGTAGGCCAGGATTACTATGGTAACATTTCAGACGGGGTGGTTAAAGCTCAAGGGGTTTCCCTTTGGGAGTTCATGGATAAAGTGAGATTTGAACTGAAGGAGATGGGGGGGGGGAAGAAGCCTGAGGCAAAGCCAAAAACTACAGTTTGAAGCATAGTTTAAAATGGCACGTTTTGAGATTCTACCTCTAGGGATTGTTTTTAAAAAAACAGACACATTTAACTTTTCCTTCTGGTGAAACAGAAGAGCTGTATCTCTTCACAGAACTATCATGTACCTGTTTTTTGTTTTTTTAAAAAATCCCCTCAGGAGGAGTGCTCAAACACATCTGGCATTTTACATTCAATTTCCGACTATCAGTTTTGGCCTCAGCTCCTTCTGGGGAGAGACTTGAACTGGGGACTTGCTGTCTTGGCATCTGGCAGCTCTAAAAGCAAACGGCCAGTGTTCAAATGCCACGCTTTCCAAACCTCCAGCTCCATAGTCGGTGTGGTGTCCGGAGCCAGGCCTTTTCAAATCCTGACTGCCCTTCTGTTGTGACTTGTGTCCGTTTTATTTCTTGGCATGCTTTTGTTCTGCTTGCTGAAAGTCCTTCCGCTCCTGTTTCGAGGGCCAGGTAAAGGCTAAAATCTCCACATTTTATTTGCATGCCTTCAAAAAGAAGAGAGAGAGAGAGAGAAAATCTTGGAAGGCCGATAGACACGGCTGGCTTGAGGAAGAGGAAATCTTTTTCTTCCCTGTTTTAAAACTAAAAGCAGCGTTCCAGCAGAGAATTCATCTTCAAAAGAGGCCCTTTGCTTTTTTTTTTTTTTTTGATGAAAAGGGGGGGGCAAAACACACTTTAAAGGACCATCTTGAGAGATGTTCAAACATTTGGAATTTTATAACACTGAGGCTAGATTAACTAGCGTTAACAAAATAGTGTGAAATCTTCCAAGGCTGAGTTTTGTTTTGTGATTTTTTCCCCCCCTCTGTAAAACCTCAATGATCCTGGGCTCCAAACTATCTGGAGCTTAAAATATGCTATGTTTTTATTCTTTGCCATCTGCAGCAGGCAGTGCAAGAGAACAGTGTTTCTCGGAGCCCAACATGGTGGGAGCCATCGTTTGCCTGTCGGCCCATTCACATATAAAGCATGGGTCTCAACAGCCAAAGGAGCATTTGAGGAAGGCGGGTTGGTGAGCTACAGGTGGGGCCTGGAGATCTCCCACTATTGCAATGGATCTCCAGGTGACAGAGAGGTCCACCAGTGGGGCCAGGACACTAGAAGCCCTCCCACTGTTGCCCCCCAGAAGCACCAAGAATACGGAGCATCACTTGCCCCAGAGCGAGAGTTCCTACTTATACTTTGTGGCTAATAGCCACTGATGGACCTCTGCTCCATATGCTTATCCAATTCCCTCTTGAAGCTGTCCATGCGTGTAGCTGCCACCACCTCCTGTGGCAGTGAATTCCAGGTGTTCATCACTCTTTGGGTGAAGAAGGACTCCCTTTTATCCACTCTAACCCAACTGCTCAGCAATTTCATTGAGTGCCCACGAGTCATCTGTAGGCTGGTTACCCTAGAGAGATATTTTCCATCCAGGGATAAGTGTCAGAGGGTAACCGTGTTGAGCTGAAGTAGAAGAGCTAGGTTTGAGTCCGGAAGCACCTTAGAGACCAACAAGATTTCCTGGGCATGAGGTTTTGACAGCCAAAGCTCTCTCATATCCAATCATATCTGACAGTCAAAGCTCTCTAAGGTGCTACTAGAGTCAAATCTGGCTCTAATCCAGGGATAAGTCTTTTGGGTGAACCACTTCTGGCAAGGAGTTCCATGGGGAGGGTACCCCCCAAAAAACCCTCAGTTGAATCTGCTCCTGCCAAACTACTATCGTCAGGAGCATTCACAGCAGGGCATCCCTAGGAGACCTTGGAGGGAACAGCAAGCTTCATAACTTTTGTGTAGGCCTCGCCAGACGTTCTAAGGTCAGAGAATGGGGATTGTAGGAGCAACCTGGCTACGTTGTTTGGAATGTATTTATTATCCTCTTCATGTATTTTTATCCCAGCACTCCTCCAAGATGCTCAGGGCTGGATCCATGGCCCTCCCGTTCTCCATCCAAGCATGGATGGCTTCAAGAGGGAATTGGATAAACGTATGGAGCAGAGGTCCTTCAGTGGCTGTTAGCCACAAGGTATAGACAGGAACTCTCAGTCTGGGGCAAGTGATGCTCTGTATTCTTGGTGCTTGGGGGGGGCAACAGTGGGAGGGCTTCTGGTGTCCCGGCCCCACTGGTGGACCTCCTGATGGCACCTGGTATTTTTGGCCACTGTGTGACAGAGTATTGGATTAGATGGGCCATTGGCCTGATCCAACATTGGCTTCTCTTATGTTCTTATGTTCATCTCACAACAAACCTGCAAGGAAAGTTGGGTGGAGAGAGAATGATTGGTCCAACACCACTCAGTAAGTTTCACAGCAGGTGGGGATTTGAATCCCTGATCTCCCTGGTCCTATTCCAACACTCCGTGTCCACTGGACTGGGCTGGAGCTCTGGGATGCACGTTCCTGTACACGATTTCCAGTGAATGTGCACAATTTGGGATGGAACTTATCTTCCCTTAGAATGTCTGGAAAGGCTGTTTCTGTGTAAGACTGATACACCGTCATTCGCGCACACAGTGAAAAATATGGCCTCACATTTTAAGATGTAAATTGTTGGGCACCATCTGAACATAGTAGTTTAATGCCCAGGCTTTTGATTTGTGATCCTGGATTTTAAAACTGTAATATTGATTTTATTGTATATGTAATTGCTGGAAGCTGCCCCGAGCCCTGCTTAGCAGGGAAAGGAGCAGGATATAAATTGAACAAAAATAAATAAAGGAAGGAAGGAAGGAAGAAAAAGAAAGAAGGAAAGAAGGAAAGAAGGAGAAAGAGAGAAAGAGAGAAAGAGAGAAAGAGAGAAAGAGAGAAAGAGAGAAAGAAAGAAAGAAAGAAAGAAAGAAAGAAAGAAAGAAAGAAAGAAAGAAAGAAAGAAAAGAAAGAAAGATTCAGGCTCGACATAGCTACTCAGTAAGCCTACCAGCTCCAGGTTGGGAAATACCTGGAGATTTTGTGAATGGAGCCTGAGGAAGATGTGTTTTGGGAAGGGGAGGGAATCCACCTTCCAAAGTGGCCATTTTCTCCAGGTGAACTGATCTCTGTCACCTAAAGATCAACTGTAATCCCAGGAGATCTCCAGTCACCACCTGAAGGTTGGCAGCCCTACTACTTAGTGAGTTTAGGACTGTAGCCCAAATCTTTTGGCTTGCTCTGTTTTGTGCAGACGACACGCAGCATCGGTTGCAATCCGCTTCGAGGCGTCTAATATCGGAGGCGCGAGAAACCACATCCTCGGTTCTTTTTATCTGTTACCTTTGTGCTTCCTGACTTGGAATAATGCATCCTGGGGACCCCTTCTTGACACAACACAGTGAATTGCATGAGCATATGAGTAAATTTCAAAAACGTGATGGATATAAACGGCCCTTCTGTGCTTCATCCTCATGCAATATTTATCCAAGGAAGAGAGAAGACGTCGGAGCAGGAGTTGAACTTTTGCAGGGTAATTACTTTGGGTTTCGACAAAATCCATTCAAAGGCCTTCAGGTAAACATCAGTTTGGATGGGAGCCGTGTGAATTGCAACAGCGATGTGTCATGCTTAATGGAACCTTGATGTACATTAGCCCTAATAGGTGGTCTGGGGACTTGCAGAGACTGTGCAGTTTAATAGAACACGGTGTAGACTTTCTGTAAGCTGCCGGCTGGAAAACTGGCATTTCCAGGTGCTTTTGGCATGAACGCCAGCGATCCGAGGGAGGGAAGGCAGCCCAGTCTCATTGGATCTCAGAAGCTAAGCAGGGTCGGTACCTGGAAGGGAGACCACCAAGGAAGGCTCTGCAGAGGAAGGCCATGGCAACCCACTTCTGCATCGCACTTGCCTTGAAAACCCCTTGCTGGATGGCCATAAGTCGGTTGTGACTTTTTTTTGTATTTTGCATTTGTGAGTGTGTGTGTGCACGCCTGTCCTGTGCCTGGAAGTCATGGCCTCCCAGCCCTGGTATTCTCTGGAGGTCCCCCATCCAAGTATTTGCCAGGGTCGGCCCCACTTAGCTTCTGAGTTCTGATGAGATCAGGCTTGCCTGGGCTACCCAGGTCAGGGCAGTCGGCTGAGAGTTGATGGTACTTATGTACGTACAGCTATTGGAAACTAGTGTACTTGTGTTTGAGCAGTTATCCTCCCACAGAAGGACATTTATTTAGATAGAAAATTTATATGCCCCCCCGCCTCCCGAGATCTGCTTGAGGTAGCTTCACCTGCCACTGCAGGTAAGTCTTAACTTTGGGCCAGTTCTTGGCTCTGAATGTCTAATGCTCCTAACATTACAGATCGTAGCTTGAAAAGGACCAGACCCTTTGGTGCTAGCTAGGACCATCGACTCACTCGGGCAGAGCCAGGAAATTTTGGCTGGTGGGGCATGGGGAAATTTTTGTCTGTGGGGGCAATGCTCATCTCTGGGGACCTTGCCCCCAAATGCCCCCCATGGCTACAGGCCTGAATACACTGGACCACCATCCCAGCTCTGTCTGTGCAGTCTTCTAGACCAGGAATGAACAACTGATGTCTACAGGTCCTACCTGGCCCATACCTCTCCTTGGACCAGATTAGAAATAGAGCGACATCTCTTAGACCATTTTGTATAACTTTGGACCTGTGAGTCCCTGGTCTACTCCATGTGTAGCGACAGTTCACACTGAGGAGTCTTTAGGCTCAGGAAAAAAGGCTGGGGGGGGTGCAGGAGCCTCCCCCTCCACCCGTGCCCCCCATCATCCGCCAAATCAGCTTCTGATGCTTTGAAAGCAGCATCCTTGGAACTCACGTGTGACTCTTGTTAAAGCGGTGAACCCAGAAACAATCTGTAAACAGATGTACCATGTATTTCAGCCCTGAGATGCATAGTCAACATGTGTGAAAAGATCAGCATGTGGGACTTGGGGTATGCATGCATTCCGTGCCCCTCAGATCCTTCATTCATAGAAAATGACCATCTGAGAACATACCGTATAGCCTAAAAAGCCTCACTTATATAGTTTCATGATGTGGTAGCGGATGTACAAAGCGTAATGGGGTCGAGGGTTGCCAGGGTCCCTCAGCCATCAGCTGGGGATGGGGCAGGGTAGGGTTGCCGGATCCAGGTTGGGGATGGAGCCTGGGGAGGACAGGGACCTCAGTGGGGTACAATGCCACAGAGTCTACCCTCCAAAGCCTCCATTTTCTCTAAGGGAACTGATCAATGTAGTCTGGAGAGGAGCTGTAATTTGGGGGAGGGGCAGGTCCCACCAGGAGGGGGCATCCCTAATCAGGTCAGCTCTCCCTCTCTGATGCAGGAATATGTGGACCTCCTTTTGTGCCCTTGGGAACACGTTTGTGTATCAGCTGCCCATTCATTTCAACGGAGAACCCAGCAGACTTGTACTCCTTCATGTGTCCTTTTACTGAAATGAATGGGGGGATTTTTACTAGGGGAGGAACTCCCACTCATGGGAATCAAAATATATCCCCCCCCGCAGGACCCTGTTGGGTTGCAGTCCAGTTTGGTGTAGTGGTTAAGTGTGTGGACTCTAAATCTGGCAGAACCGTGTTTGATTCCCCACTCCTCCACTTGCAGCTGCTGGATGACCTTGGGCAAGCCATAGTTCTGTCAGAGCTGTTTCCTCAAGGACAGTTCTGGAAAGAGTTCTCTCAGCCCCACCTACCTCAAAGGGTGTCTATTGTGGGGAGGGGAAGGGAAAGGAGTTTGTAAGCCGCTCTGAGACCCTGAGTGAAGGACAGGGTATAAATCCAATCCCCTCCTCCTCCTCCTCCTCCTCCTCCTCCTCCTCCTCCTCCTCCTCCTCTTCTTCTTCTTCTTCTTCTTCTTCTTCTTCTTCTTCTTCTTCTTCTTCTTCTTCTTCTTCTTCTTCTTCTTCTTCTTCTTCTTCTTCTTCTTCTTCTTCTTCTTCTTCTTCTTCTTCTTCTTCTTCTTCTTCTTCGCTATAGGACCAAAAAAGAGAAAAGAAACTCTGAACAGAAAGCTAGGTTAAAACTAAGCCAAAAGGGGGAGGGGGGGAGCAAAGAAGGTAATTTTTGTTGCAGTATTAAATTAGCCCCGGTACTTGTTTTATTTTTCCTGCGCCGTGTATTTTATTTCCCCCATTCTTCGCAAATAAGCAGCGATAAAGAAAGATTGGCTGATAAAACCTTCCTCCTTAATATTTTGCATATGCAGCATCCTATAGGTCACAATCTCGATGTGCCGAAATAAAATCTCTCCCCCCTTAACGATCGCTCCCTTATTGGTTATTATGGGAGGGAGAATTTGGAAATGAAGTGGCTTCCAGATGGAGCGTGCACATTAACATTTAATATTTACGGCGCAGAAAGGCCATGGCGCCCAAAACTCCCAATTTTGCTTTAGCTGCGTACAAACCAAATGCAACGGAATGGAGCTGGGCATTGTGCGTATGTGTGTGATTTAGGGACACCAGCCTCCAGGTAGGACCTGGGGCTGTCCCTGAATTGTAGCTCACAGACTACAGTGATCAGTTCCCTTGGAGAAAATGGATGCTTTGGAGGGTGGACTCTTTGGCATTGTACCTCTTTGAGGTCCCTGTTCTCCCCAGGCTCCATCTCCAAATCTCCAGGAGTTTCCCAACCTGGATCTGGCAACCCAACCTCCCCATCCCCAGCTGGCAGCCAGGGGGCACCTGGCAACCTTAGGTGAGGTTGACAAGCTGAGTATATGTGGGACTTAGCAGGAGGCTCTGGGAGAGGGGAGGGAAGAAGCATGATTGAGCTCCAAAGCGACTTCCAGGTGAGCTGGCCGTCACATTTAAAGGGACCACATTCCTTTTAAATGTTCTCCCTCCACTGGAAATAATGGAGGATGGGGGCATCTCCTTTTGGGGCTCATAGAATTGGACTCCCTGGCCCAATCTTTTTGAAAATTGGGAGGGGGTTGAGTAGAGGCACCAGCAACTATGCTAAAAATTTGGTGCCTTTACCACAAAAAATAGCCCCCCAGAGCCCCCAGATATACACAGATCGATTCTCTATTATACCCTATATGGAATGGTCTCCATAGGGTATAATGGAGCACCCAGCAGCCATCCCCCCCCTTTCTGATAGGCCTGAAGTGGGGGGAGGGGCTCCAAACCAGGGGAGATCCTCCACCCCCAAATGGGGATTGGCAACCGTATAAATTGCGAATGAATTAATGGATGGATGGAAGAAGAGCTGGTGAGACTAAAATATATATACATATTATCATGGTTAAAAAAATATTCAAATAGCACTTAAATTAATATGCAAGATGCTATAAACCTTGCCCAGTTCATTCACTGATACTTTTTTTGCTTTAAAAAAATGTGCACCTTTCTGTCTTAAGGCATTCAAGCTGGACTGTGTAATAGAAAAGCAAACACAAAATAAAACAACACAAAGTTCACATTGCTCACAAAAAACCACAGCAGTAAAGACTCCATTGCTTTAAAAAAATAACCCCTAGAATGCTGGACACACACCACCACAAGATCCACGCAAAGCTGAGCACCAAAGGTGTGGGGAAACAGGACAAAGCGTTGCCTGGCACAGTGACACCTTTTCCCTGTGACTCGATTGGATGGTGGACTTCCCATGTGTCACTGACTTCTATATAAGCCTGACCTGCGTAAGCCTACATTTTACGGATGCATGGACTTGATTTTGTCTCGGAAGCTCGCTGGGTGAAGTTGAGCCACTCACACACTCTCAGTCTAGCCTACCTCACAGGGTGGTTGTGAAGGTAAAACCGAGAACAGGAGGCCAAGGTAAATTTGACACAAACGAAGTAAGTAAATAAATCCGAAAAAACTAAATGTTCAGCAGGTGCTACAGAAACTTGATTCTTCTGATTTCGAGCTGACTGCCCTTTCCCAACAACTTGTTTATTTTTCACACCCTTTATAGAAGGAACGGCCTATTATTGCCTGCTTTTCAGAAAACCACGAAAGACAGCCCTTTGTATGAGAAAGGCACATCGAAGGTAAAATGCTCTCGAGAAAGGGCACTGTGCTCAAAATGCACTGAGTCAACCTTGGAAAATAAACCAAAGCGGAAAAGTCATATTGGACTCAATTAATTAATTAATTAACTAATTTGTGTAGTTATTTATTTACAATTTTGAATTGCCTAATTCCCATGATTGTGGGGCTCTAGGCAATGTACAGATTTAAAATCAATAGAAACCGTAAAAGCCATTATCACAAACATATAATTCATTAATTAAAATCCAGTGGCAAAATGTTATGGTTCCCTCCCATTTCTGACCTGTGGGTGCCTCATGGGTATGGGGGGGAAGAATTGGATCTTTCAGGGGACAGAGATGCAGGAAGGATGCCAGCCGTGATACAAGCCATCGCTGCCCTCAACCAAACACCTGGCAGAACATCTCTGCCTGACAGGCCCTGCGGAATTGCATGAGATCCCACAGAGATCTGATGTTGTTCAGCCAAGAGTTCCACTAGGCTGGGGCCAGGGCCGAGAAGGCTTCTGGGCTCAAGTGCTTCTGGGTTCAAGTACTTCTTGAGAGCCAGTTTGGTGTAGTGGTTAAGTGTGCGGACTCTTATCTGGGAGAACCGGGTTTGATTCCCCACTCCTCCACTTGCACCTGCTGATGTGACCTTGGGTCAGTCACAAGCTCTGGCACAGCTGTTCTCTCAAGGACAGTTTCTGTCAGAAGTTCTCTCAGACCCGCCTACCTCGCAGGGTGTCTGTTGTGGGGAGGGGAAGGGAAAGGAGTTTGTAAGCTGCTCTGAGACGCCTTTGGGCAGTGAAGGGCGGGGTATAAATCCAAACTCTTCTTCTCATCTTCTTCTTCTGCCCTAGATCATCTTTATCAGAAATAATAACAGAATCCTAATATCATTTTTCTTACCCATAGATGAGTGGTACAAGTCCTAATTGATACTGAGTTCTTGGAAGAAAGAAGAAGAGAAGGAGGAGGAGGAGCGGAGATTGGATTTATACCCTGCCCTTAACTACCCAAAGGAGTCTCAGAGCAGTTTACAATCTCCTTTCCCTTGTGAGTTAGGGGGGCTGAGCGAGCTCTTTCGAGAATTGCTCTTTCCAGAACAGCTCTGAGAGAACTGTGACTGACCCAAGGTCATACCAGCAGCTGCATGTGGAGGAGTGGGGGATCAAAACCCGGCTCTCCCAGATTAGAGTCCACACTCCTAACCACAACAGCAAACTCGAAGAACTTGAGAATGGTTGGAATGACTCGCAAGTTGGACTTGCAGCATTTAGTAAGCATTGTGTATGAACAGCCTTCCTCCTCCTGTAGTTTCCCTCTTCCTCCGAAGCCAGTGGCTTGAAGCAAAGGACTTGTGATCATTTATTTGCATGCGCTCTGCCCAGGAGAAGCCAGTGGTAGGTGTTTAGTATGCAACCCAGATTTCAACAAGTGATTGTCGGTGAGCTCCTTTTTGCAGCCGCATTAGGCATATGGCAAAATGTTTATTGTGTCAAAAGCAATGTAGTATTTGCCAGGACATTGTAATTTCATAATGAAGTACTTAGCCTACTCAGGGATGATCTATTTAGTGGCACATCAGTAGCGATGCTGTCCTAGGCAGCTAGAAGCAGTTAGCTGGCTTCCGTCATCCAACCCATGAACCAGAGAAAAGCATCTAGAGGGCCTTTCTACATGAGATGTGACAACAAATTGCTACTGAATGGACCCCTAAACATAGAAACCATAGAGCTGGAAGGGGTCCCAAGGGTCCAACCCCCAACATAATGCAGAAAAATCTCCACAGCTATCTCTCCCCCCACTCCCCCAGTGATCCCTGCTCTGTGGCCAGAGGGCACAGAGCTACAATCAGAGCTACAACCAGTCTTGGGGAGTAACAACTAGTCTGGGCTCTATAATGAATATGTTTGTATTTCTAAGCACACTGATGTCTCCTTGGAAACATGGCCCTGACCTTGCTTAAGTCATGGGCTAGTCACCCATCAGTTTTGATCTGAGAATACGCAGTCCTGTTCACGTCAAAAGACACATCCACAAAAAAGTTCAATAGGATCAAGATGAAGGCATGAAATTGACTGATACTGAACCACACCATTGGTCTACCAAGGTTAGTGCTGTCCATTCTGATGGGCAGGGTCTCTCCAAGGTTTCAGGAGGAGGTCTTTCACATCACCTACTACTCGATCTTCTACTGGGGACTGAACCTGGGACATTCTGCACGCCGAGATGAGGCTCTACCACTCGGCCATGGCCCATCTTATATGACAGAGAGAAAGTGTAGGGGAATGCAAACATGAAGCTGCGTTATACTGAATCAGACCATTTGTCCATGAAAGTCAGTATTGTCTACTCAGACTGGCAGTGGCTTTCCGGGGTCTCAGGCTGAGGTCTTTCACATCACCTACTACTTGATCCTTTTAACTAGAGATGCCAGGGATTGAACCTGGGACCTTCTGCATGCACAGTAAGTGCATGGTCCCCCTCCTAGCTGCTTCATGTGGAGTCAGATGGCTCCCATCTCATGGACTAGGTTCCCTAAGGAAGTGAGGGTGTCACCATCTTTAGAGGTTGTTAAAAATTTATTTGTGAAGGCATCTAATGGGCTTAAGCTGCTGGCATTTTCTTGGGGAGGGGGCTAATGGGGTAGGTAGGTGGGGTTAATGGGGTAGGTAGGTGGTCTATAAGTTTGGTATAGTGATTATCTGGGAGAACTGGGTTTGATCCCCACTCCCCACATGCAGCTGCTGGCATGACCTTGGTTAGTTTCAAGTTCCTTCGGAACTGTTCTCTCACCAGAAGTTCTCTCAGCCCCATCTACCTCACAAGGGTGCCTGTTGTGGGGAGGGGAAAGGAAAGGAGATTGTAAGCCACTCCAAGACTCCTTCAGGTAGTGAACGGCGGGGTATAAATCCAACCTCTTCTTCTTCTCTTCAGGCTGTTATATTCTGTTATCTTATCCTTTCATCTGGACATTCTGGGGGTTGAACCTGGGACCTTCTGAATGCAAAGCAGGCTCTGTATCACTGAGCCAAGATCCTATCCCATCTCAGAGAATATTGACTTGGGAACCTAGATGGGCACCTAGAGTAACTGCATTCATGGAATACGTATTTGAAAAAGCTCATACCTTGAACAAACCTTGGTTGGTCTTAAAGGTGAAACTGGATTCTAATTTTGTTCTGCTGCTTCAGACCAGCATGGCTGACCACCTGGATCTGTATTCATGGAAGACTGCTTGTTTCTTTCACTGGATTCAGAGGCAATGTGCGAAGTTGTTGGACATGATGGCACCCCAGCATCTCCAGTTCATTGAAGTAATACGGCCCATTTCCTGCTCTACAGGCTATAATTAATCCCTTGTGTGATTAAAAGAAAACCCAAGCGAGTTGAATGATGAGAAGACAGATATGCTGTCGAGTCACAACCGACTCATGGCAAGCCCAGTCCTGGGGTGTTCCAGTTAAGATAGCAGTACGGGTGGCTTGCGATGGCCTCTCTCAACATAGCAACGCTGCTCTTCCTTGGTGGTCTCCCATCAGAGTATTAACTGGGGCTGATGCTGCTTAGCTTCCCAAGCTCTGGCAAGCCACCCAGGCTGCTATGAGTAAGACTTCTTCCTAAATGTCCTTTCCCAGACAGACTATAAATTCTACACTGGTAAGGAACTCCAATGTAAACCAGTGTAAATTCTAGCTGTTCCCCTGGTTAAGATGGTTTCTTTGGTAGACCAGGTCTCATCTCACGGACTGGGCTCCCAACGGAAGTAAAGATGCCTCCATCTTTAGAGGTTTTTAGGAGGCACATTTTGTTTGTGATGGCTTTTAAGGGGTTTAAGCTGCTGGCTTTTTGATGGGGAGGGGGTCAGTGTAGGGTTGCCAACTCTGTCCTGGGAAATTCCTGGAGATTGGGGGTGTGTGCCTGGAGAAAGAGGAGTTGGAGGAGGTATTTCAGTTAGAATCTATGGTATACCAGTCTGTCCTTTAAAGCTGCCATTTTCTCCAACCGATCTTTGGAGATCAGCTGTGATTTCAGGAGAACTCCACCCCCCCTCCCCAGAGATTGGCAACCCAAGGTCAAGGGGGGGGGTTACTGTATTTTTTTGTATGCTTTTAATTTTAGAATTGTGAACTGCTGTGAGCCCAGGAAAAAGGCAGAGTGTAAATATTTCAGTAAATAGGTGAAAATAAATATATATGTAGGAACAGAGATTTCAGACCAGATGACTAGGTGCCAGTTCAGAAAGAGGGGCTGTGGCTCAGTGGCAGAGCATCTGCTTGGCATCTCTACTTTCAGTCCCTGGCATCTCTAGGTTAAAGCATCAAGTAGTAGGTGATGTGAAAGAACCTGCTGGTCTGAGTAGACAATATTGACTCTGATGGACCAAGGATCTAATTCGGTATAAAACAGTTAAGGGAATCAACTGTGATGTGGAATGCTTAAATTATTATACTAATCCAATAATAAAGATTTTTTCAAAAATTCTCAGTCTATTAATCTTTACAAATATTAACACACACACACATATATATTTGTAAAACTGATTGATGGATTGTGTGTATACACACACACACACACACACATATATATACACATACAAAATCTTAAATGCAAACAATCCATCAATCAGCTTTACAAATGCACAAAGAATTTTTAAAGGTAAACAGTCCTACAATTGGCTTCACCAACAGCAGAAAAATAGGAACTCTTGGCATTCTACACTCTGGGTTGGTGCCTCAGCTGAGTCTATTTGAAATGCTACTTTGCATAATTTCTTATAATTCTTGATGAAGGAAGTTGTCTGATGAAGTTGTTTGATGAAGACTGTGAAATGATGGCATGATCCGGAAGCCTCGTCATATATAGAAAAGACATCGATGTCTTTATAGCATGGAATATAGATGTCTGTACCAAAGACTTTGATGGCCTTCCCTGTCAAGTTTTCCAGCTAGTTGTAATAACAGATACATGTGTACAAATCACTTTGTGGTATATTAGGATACTGAATTGATTGTTGTATTGTTCACTTTACATTAATGTATATAACCCACCACGTGGGCTGTTATAAGACATGACCAATTGTAGGACCTGTTTACCTTTAAAAATTCTTTGTGCATTTGTAAAGCCGATTGATGGATTGTTTGCCTTTAAGATTTTGTGTACATATATGTGTTAGCATTTGTAAGGATTAATAGACTGAGGATTTTTGGAAGAATCTTTATTATTGGATTAGTGTAATAATTTAAGCTTTCCATATCACAGTTGATTTCCTTTACTTTTGGTTTTCACCGTTGTGGTTCCTCCTGTTGGACTGATTCAGTATAAGGCAGCTTTATGTGTCTGCAGTAAAAGGGATGGGTGCTGGAAGAAATCTATGAATGAAGAGGCAGTGCTGAAGTGGGACAGGGACTGGACAGGTTGTCAAGGTCAGAGGCGAGGGCTCAGAGAAGAAGAAGAAGAAGAAGAAGAAGAAGAAGAAGAAGAGATTGGATTTATACCCCGCCGTTCACTACCCAATAGAGTGGCTTACAATCTCCTTTCCCTTCCCCTCCCCACAACAGACACCCTGTGAGGTAGGTGGGGCTGAGAGAGCTCTGGCAGAAACTGCTCTTTCAAGAACATCTTTTACAGAACTATGGCTTGCCCAAGGTCATCCAGCAGCTGCGAGTGGAGGAGTGGGGAATCAAACCCAGTTCTCCCAGATTAGAGTCTGCGCACTTAACCACTACACCAAACCACTATACCAAATGCCAATCAAGAGGAGATCAGGGGTCAAGAAAAGTGAGGATCAGGAGCAAGAAGTTAAGCAAGGGGACCTGGGGAGGATTCAAGCTCTTTTCAGATATTCTTCAAGTACAGAATGTGTGTATATGTGGGAAGGGGAAGAGAGATCATGACTGCAAGCTCTACAACTGAGATGCAGGTAAACAGGGCTCATGATGATCATGTGTCCATACGCAAGCTCAATGCTGACAATATAAGGATGAGGCACTGGGTGGAGACAGAGCCTGCCAGTGCAAACCCTCTATCCACTAGGGATGCCAGCCTGCAGGTGGGGCTGCCCTGGAATTACAACTCATCTCCAGACTATAGAGATCAGTTCCCTGGGGCAAAGGGATGCTTTGGAAGGTGCACTCTATGGTATTATGCCCCACAGAGGTCCCTGTCCTCCACAGGCTCCAAACTGTGATTGTCAGGAATTTCCCAGCCTGGATCTGGCAACCCTACCCACCCATTCCCTGTTGGTGGCCAGAGGGTACCTGGCAACCCTACGATCCATGCATGCCCATTTTATTCTCCAGGAACGTCTGCAAATGGCTCCAGAGGAACTCCAGTGTCTGTTTCTCCAGGCGGCTCCAGCGATCAGTTCCAGCTAAGGAGAGAAAGTATGCAAAACAAGAGGAGCAAAATGCAGATGCCATCTTGATGAAAGCAGAAAATTTGGCAACACATAGTGTGCAGGACATAGCGGTGTGTCATTTCTGCACGTCCTGTGGCTCTATTTAGAGCAAATTGCCTCCACTTAGCTACTCTCCCATCCCTGAGTCCTTTTGTCCTCCACAGCCTTTCTAGACATGGACATTTTTTTCATAGGGGATGGATGCAAGGTGTAAATTGCACGCTAGGTGTTACCATGGAGCCCCGAAGGACTTGTTCGCATGTTGAGGGTTAAGGACGTTTGGGCTGTCTTTTAAGACGAGAACAATTAGGGGATGGATTGATGCAATTTCTTCCCTATGCCAGATTTAATACAACAGGAGCATCGTGTTTTATCTCTTCTCTTTAAGAGGACATCTTGCTGGTTGAGACGTGGAGACGTTTAGCCTTCTATCTCAGCTGTTATCCCTTGAGAGCCGCGTTAAGCCTTTGAAGGGGCCTTCTCTTCTTCCAGGCATCAGGCAGCCCCTTTCGGAAAGTGATATTCCATCGATTTATCTACACAGCCTGCCATAGATAAGGACCACTGCGCCACTTGAGACACCGCGTGCGCTGAAAAGTGGAGGTGTTTGTGGGAAGAAAGAGGATCTAATTAAAGGTGTCATGAAGTTAATGAAAATAACAGAGCGATGTTGATTGCGGTACTTTCTGATACTTTCAAACTGCCCATTAGTGGAACTCATAAAGCACTCATCAGTGCCTCGGTGCCGAAATTCACCTACACATCCTTCCAATTTACTTGGGCTAATTTCATGATTTAATGAAAATGCCTATAATCATGGGCTTTATAATAAGGAACCCTCATAGTTTATTAACTCCGGGCCAAGTCGGACCCTTGATGGACACAATCGGACAGATCCTCTAGGCGATTCTATACCCTGCACGTTTATTTTGATTTGTGTCTGATCCTAGAGCTTCTGAGCAGGAAACTAATATTTTAGTGAAAAGTGTCAAGACCCAAGGGGATTTTGTCACCCTGCTTCCACGTGAGGACGGGTTTGTCTAAACTAGCCCTCACCACAGAAGTTGACAGTTACCACAACGAAGAAAAGTGACAATTTTGACGTTTGCCTCATGGGAGGTTCACTTTGGATAGGCAAAGGAAAGTGAAAATGAGGTAGTATATGGAAAATGTGCCACTTGCCAGTAAATGTGAATGAGAGGATGTCTTTCAACCCCTATGGAAGGCCAATCCACCTTCCTAGCCTGCTAGATTCAGGTTCTTGCTGTAGAAGCCGATTGGGTGATTTTGGACCAGTCACAGACTTCCAGCCCAACCTACCTCAGAGGGTTGTTGTGCAAGTCAAAAGGGAGAGAGGAGAATGATGTAAGCTGCTTTGCTCCCCATTGCAGAGAAAGACTATTTTTCCTCCTGGGAAATCATTGTTGCCAATCTCCAGGTGAGGGCTGGAGATCACTCAGAATTACAACTGCTCTCCAGATGGCAGAGATCAGTTCCCCTGGAGAAAATGGTGGACTCTGTGGCAGTCAGGGCTTCAGAGCACAGAAGAGGCTGCAGGAGTGTGTGTTGGGGAAATGGAAAGCTGAAGAGTGAGGGGGAAATAAAGGTAGGTTGATGATTGGCTGGGAAGGAGATAGGGTTGCCGACTCCAGGTTGGAAATTCCTGGTGATTTGAGGGCTGGAACCTGGAGAGGGTGAGGTTTGAGGAGGAGTGGGACCTCAGACAGGTACAGTGCCATAGACTCCACCCTCCCAACCAGCCATTCCCCCTGAGTAACAATTGTTGCCAATCTTCAGGTGAGGGCTGGAGATCACTCAAAATTACAACTGCTCTTCAGGTAGCAGAGATCAGTTCCTGCGGAGAAAATAGTGGACTCTGTGTCATTATACCCTGCTGAAGTCGCCACAGCACATTGACACTGAGTGCCCAAGGGCTTGGCGCTCTCCCAGAGCCTCTTTCTAGAGCTCGTTGTATTTATTTCCACAACGGGCCTTATTCCTAGTGCATACATATTTGGGTTTTATGGACAGGCTGATGTGCTGTGAACAACACTTGCACATCAGCTGGAAAAATAAGAGCCATACCTATTTGCAACAGAGGAAGGGTGGGATCAAGTTCTGGTGCTGCATACCTGGCTGCGTTGCCAGTGTTAAACACAAAAGAACTTGCCTCTTTAAAACGGTGGACATTCCCCCAGAGACCAGTGTTGAACTGTATTAAGAAGCCTGCTTGATGGTGTCCTTTGAGTGCTCATTGGAACTTACCTCTCTGGTCATAAGGCACAAACTAAGACAATAAGGAAATGTGAGTTTCAGGCCACAGGTGTTGTGTTGTTGTTGTTTTTTTGCAGCATTCAGTATCTGAGCATTTGTCTTGAATTCAGAAGATGCATAAAACCAAATTTCAGTACTCAACGTTTATTGTAAATGTGTGTCGTTTCCTTAAAAGCGTAAACCACTTTAAATTATATTGAGGTGCCTTATGCTAATGGCTTTCTGGAACAGCATCTTTCTAATTTCCCGCTCTGATAAGTCCTTGTCATGCCATCTTCTGGCCATGAAATGAGTCATGTTGTATGCCGGTATCAATGGGCATGATGTATCATAGCAACCGCTGTCTGGTGTGGAAAACTCAAAGCAAGTTGGGGGGGGGAAGAAGACACTTGACAAGCATTGTAGCAATTTTCAAGAAGAACTCTCAGGGAACACTTGAAGAGGTTTTTCTTTCTCTCTCTTTTTTAAGGTAGTTAAGCACTTGCTGCTCATGCAAAGATTTTCTGGTCTAAAATTTAACTTGAAAGCAAGTTGACTTCCTCTTTGCATATTGAAGAAAACAGAGACAGAAATGGCTCCCCTGGAACGTGTGATTTCAAACTAAATGCCCAACAGAACTGAACATGTGAAAAATTGCTCATAGGACCTTCAGCCCCCTGGAATATTTCCACATGGTCAGAAACACCAGAATGTAAGGCGAGAATCTCTTGTGACTATTAGAAGTATTTTATCAACAATAGGCCTGCAAATTTTCTCTTCAGTTTTTAATGTAACCGGGCTTGGCAAGTAGTGGGAGGGTGGGGTGGGGGAAGTGGGGTGGAGGCGGCATCACTGGTGCAATTATGTCAGTTCCGGAGAACACCTGGAAGCAACAACAGTGGCTCTAGGAATTGCAAGAAACTCTACAGTTTTGCCATATGAACGTACCATAGAGTTTCCAGCAATTCCTAGAGCTACCCTTTTACAAAGTTACTGCTGTTGCTTCTGGGTATCCCCCAGAAGTGTCGTCATCAAATGGGTGATTTTTAAATCTAAGTTTTATTCCCCCGTCTCTGTTCTATGTGGCAGCGAATGGGAATTCCGGACAGAGAATCCCCTGTCTTCACTGGGATCTTGGCAGCCCAAAGTGCTCACTTAAATTTGGCTTATACCCCAGAATAAACATCAGTGCATGATTTCAACTAAGTTTCATTCATTATAAGCAGGGGTCTTTTTTGGGGGGGGAGCGCACCGGAGCGCAGCTCCGGGAGTTCAGGAGCCAAGCCCCGCCCCCAACAGGCGTCCGGGGGAGTCTTTCAGGCAGCCAAATGTCAATTTCAGCTCCATTATTCATAAAGTAAGTTTTTTTCCCACCATAGAGAACAATGGAGGGAATAGGGGCAACCTGTTTGGGGGCCCATAGAATTGAACCCCCTGGTCCAATGTTCTTAAAACTTGGTGGGTATCTTGGGGAGAGGCTCCATCAGCTACCCTGTGAGTTTGGAGCCTCTCCCTCAAACCCCCTCCCCTACAGCCACCAGAATATACCCTATGTTTTCACCATTGACTTCAATGGCCCATAGGATATAATGGGGCCGAATTGCCGCCAAATTTCTTTCATTCCCTCCTTTCCTTCTCTCTTTTTCCTCTTTTCCTCCTTCTTCTCTTCTCTCTTTCTTTCCCACCTTCTCCTCCTCTCTCTTTTTCTCCTTTCCCTGTTTCCCTCCTTCTTCCCTCTCTTTCTTTCCCTCCCCTTTCCTTCTCTTTCTTTCCCTCTTTCCTTCCTTCTTTCCTTCTCTCTACTCTCTCTCTCTCCTTCCCTCTTTCCTCCTTCTGTGGCCCAACTCTCATGAGAAGGAGTTTAAACTTTAAACCCCTGCTCTCTTAGCTCCCCCACCCAGACTGGCTGGGGAAGGGAAGGGGAGGCTTTTGAAGATGCCTCCCCCCTTTTGCTTCCCCTTCTGACATCACTTCCGGTGATGTCAGGGGGTGTGGCATATTTTAATAGCATAATAGCTCATTAGCATACCATATGCTAATGAGCTCCTGCAGCTGTTTTTCTATGAAAAGACCCCTGATTATAAGTATTCAGCACTTCCCATCCTTTTACCATTAGCCAGCAGCCTGGACTAGCTGTTAACATTTGGGCAGCCCAGTCCCAAGCCTTGACGTTGCTGCTGACGTTGTTCATCCCAGTCCAGGCTGAAACTTTATTGAGAAGTGTGAGACCTCATCCCCCTGCCCCCCCCCCCCTGCTGTACAGTAATGCTCAGCAGCATTGGAGTCCCTCTCCAGTCCCACTGTTGCACAGCCAAAGAATGGCTGACTTGGGAGAACCTCCACTCCATTGGAGTGAGAGACTTAGCATGCCTGGACATGGGGAGGGGCGCTACATCACTCTTTTAAGTGTGTACAGCTGTTGTCTCCTTGAATGTGTAGGACAAGGGACCAAGTGGATGTGATTTCTGAATGTGATTTCTGATATTTTCTTTGACATGTATATTGACAGCTGTCACTGTGCCCTCATAAGAGTTTAACCATAATATATATTCAGATTTTGGTATTTAGCCCAGATGGAAGAAAGTTATAGCAAAACATATATATTTTATCATTGTATTCTCCTGTATAAGGAGCTATATTGAGCAAAAGTATTCTTAGAGGCCTTTGTAGATGTAAGTAGAATGCAATAGAATGGCATGTGTATCTGGTGGTTGCAAGGACACCGAGCGGGGGAAGTCATGCGATAAAAGGGCTCTAAGTGTTTCCAAAACAGTATCTCCTTTTGTAAGAGAAGACCATCTGGCCCCGGAAAGCCTGCCCAAATCCAGTTCTATGTGAATCATTGTACCTTATCAGAAAAACTCCCAAACTCAGGAAGGAGGTAAACAGGGCTCTTTTTGTAGCAGGAACTCCTTTGCATATTAGGCAACGCACCCCTAATGTAGCCAATCCTCCCAAGAGCTGACAGAGCTCTTCTTACAGGGGCTACTGTAAACTCTTGGAGGGTTTGCCACATTAGGGGTGTGTCGCCTAATATGCAAAGGAGTTCCTGCTACAAAAAGAGCCCTGGAGGTAAATAAGGTCTGGGTGATACTAAGAGAGAGGGCCCTGTTGTTCTTTATTGTTTCACACTGTCCCGAGAACTGATAAGCAAATGCGATCACTGACACTTTTGACCAGCATAGTAGAACACCAATAGAGACATGTTAAGTCAAATGATGCTTTAATGATGTTACCTGTCTGGTACCAATTAGGGATTTCTTAATGTATAAACTATAAGGATGTCATTTGGGGTATAAGACCTTCTGCCCTTCCTCGTTATGGCAGAATACAGCTTGGCATTGCTGGGGGCCAAGGTATCCAGCCCTGTATTTTCCTGTTTCTTGGGGTAAACAGATAATCATACAATTCACTGGACTCCGACGGTATGTTCCATATTTGGCCCTGGGGGCACATGGGGCACAGATCTATGCTACAAATGGAATGCCTTTCTTTGTCCTAACTTGGCGGCTGTCTTCTGACCTCTCCTCTCTCTCTCTTTGTCCTCTCATTCTCTCTGCAGGTCTCTCCTGCGGAGACCGTGCCTCCATACTCCCACACAAATGATGCTGGACAACCTGGCCATCCGTGAGAGGGAAAGCACTCTTTAGAGCAGGGTTCTCTCTCTTCTTTTGACGGCAGCCTGAATGTAAACTGGATCGACTTGAATAAATATAATTTTACCTAATTTTTGCAATATACTTCTTGGGAGATTTATTCACTGCACTCAGTCTGTGGCTCAGTGGCAGAGCATCTGCCTGACACGCAGAATGTCCCAAGTTAGATCCCCAGCATCGCCAGCTAAAAGGACCAGGCACTGGTTGAAGTGAAATCCTTCAGCCTGAGACCCTGGAGAGCCACTGCCAGTCTGAGTAGACAATACTGACCTTGATGGACTGATGGTCTGATTCAGTTATAAGCAGGGCTCTTTTTGTAGCAGGACCTCCTTTGCATATTAGGCAACACACCCGTAATGTAGCCAATCCTCCAAGAGCTTACAGTAGCTCCTGTAAGAAGAGCTCTGTAAGCTCTTGGAGGATTGGCTACATTAGGGTTGTTGTTGTTGTTCAGTCGCACAGTCGAGTCCGACTCTTCGCGACCCCATGGACCAGATTACGCCAGGCCCTCCTGTCTTCCGCTGTCCGCTGAAGTTTGCTCAATTTCATGTTCGTTGCATCAATGACACTGTCTAACCATCTCATCCTTTGCCGTCCCCTTCTTCTTTGACCTTCAATCTTTCCCAGCATCAGAGTCTTCTCCAGTGAATGCTCCCTTCTCATTTGGTGGCCAAAGTATTTGAGCTTCAGCTTCAGGATCTGGCCTTCCAAGGAACAATCAAGGTTGATTTCTTTTAGGATTGACTGATTTGATCTCCTTGCAGTCCAAGGGACTCTCAAGAGTCTTCTCCAGCACCATTAGGGGTGTGTCGCCTAATATTCAAAGAAGTTCCTGCTACAAAAAGAGCCCTGATTAAGTACATCACACTTCTATGACTAGGCAAACTCTGCTATATTAACCAAATATCCCAGTACCCTCATTTTAAACACCTCCAAGTGCCTCTTAATTACTGCACTGGGCAGTTTTCATGTCCATCACAAACTCCTCTCTCTGTAGCCCTGTTCACACATTGCAGGGATATGTGTCCACCTGTTTGTAAGGAAGAGCTAACGTGAGTTCACTTTGCAAAAGGAAAGCCTGACCAATGCATGAATAAATGTAAAGTTACCGCTGTAACTGCACTGAATGTAACAAGATCATTACTAAATGAATGTGCAAAGAAAAATCAAACGTACACTGTGCATGGACTGCATGCATGTTCACTTTAACTTGCAAACAGGGCTTAGGTTGCTAGTTATCAAATCACTCACTTCCTGGATCTGGCCTCCTGCCCAGAAACATACCTTCAGTTGAGACAATATCTGTTTGTCACCCAAGGAATGGCCCCCTTCTGACGGATCATTCAGCATGATGCCCTCCTCCCTTGAGACTCTCTGAGGGCTTGAAAGGGCGGAGACAGGGAGACGTGGGTTGAAATAAGTGGAGAGGAAATCATGGGAAGGAGACAGCAGCTCTTTTTGTAGGTGTGGCTTAGGCTTGCCAGGTTGTACTTCTAGGTACAAACCAGAAGTGAGAATGAGGAGCTCTAGGAACTGCTGGAAACTATAGTAAAACCATAGTGTTTTCCAGTGATTCCTAGAGCAACCCATTCTCATTGCTGGGTTGTACACAGATGTAACAGACCAGCATGGAGCCTGGTGTCAGTTTTTCTTGTATTTTTCCCCCTGCTGATATGTTGAACCTTGGCTGGTGCAGATGGCAAGCCTAGTGTGGCCAGGTGCATTTCTAGCAGGGAAGGAAAGCGGAGAACACCTTGAGAGCAGCAGAATGAGATAGGGGCTGAGCTTCAGTTCCTCCTTTTTGGCAGGTGCTTTAGTCTTGGCATTGCCCAGAGCATAAGCCAAAGGGCATGAAACTAAAGGGTTTTCTTAACCCATAGTTTGCAGCCAGAGACCCTGAATGAACCGGGACAGCAGCTCCGGGACTCACCCAGGAGATGGTGTGCTGTACTGTTTGGCTTTTTCTAGTCTTTGATTATTTAATTTGTATTTTCTAAATTGCAGTTTCATATTTTGCAAGCCACTTTGGGTCCTCATTGGGAAGAAAGGAGATTGTGTAAGCTGCTCTGAGACTCCTTTGGGTAGTGAAGGGTGGGGTATAAAAATCAACTCCTCCTTCCTCTTCCTCCTTCTCTAGGGATGTCAGACCCATTAGTGGGGGTGGGGGTCCCCTGCTGCCCTGCCCCACCTTTCCACTGCTGATCAGCTGGCCAGCAGTAGGAACTTACCTCCCCAAAGGGAGGAACATCAGACATTTCAGTGATGTGCCTACATGACTTCAACATGACCTGGAAGTGACATAGGCATGTTGGGGACGTCGGGGCAATGCTCTGTTTTTTTGGGGAGAACTCTATGGTAGAAGCTAATGCAACATTGACATCACATGGGCACGTCAGTGAAATGTGGGATAAACTCCCGGTAAGCCCACCCTCCAACCCCCACCAGCTGCCCGAAGGGACCTGTCAACCCTAACTATGTTTGGGAAATCCCTGGAGATTTGGGGGTGAAGCCAAGGGAAGACAGAATTTGAGGAGTGGAGAGACTTCAGCAGGATGTGATGCCATACAGTCTGCCCACTAAAGCCTGGAGATCAGCTGTAATTCTGGAAGATCTCCAGACCCCACCTGGAAGCTTGGCAACCCTAATCCAATCTCCTTCCCATTGCCCAAGTAGTCAGTTAAAACCAGCCAGGATAGGACTGTGCTCTGCTGACATCATGATAAGTCACCTGCATCATGATCTTCACTGCTTAAAGCCAGGCAGGTTCTCTAAGATCCAGGCACGTGCCACTGTAGTGACGGAGACGCGGTCAGTGGACAACAATCATTTTATTTCCCGCTGAATTCTATTGTGGGTTATCCCTTGCGTAAGTAGGAGTGGAACCGCCGGTCAAGCCAAATGGATTCCCCCCTTATTTACCGTCGTGCAACAGTTTGCCCATCGCTCATGCAAACACACGGCGGCCAGATTAGATTCGCTGTGTTTATACAATTAGCCACGCTCCGAAAGAGTGTGCTGTGAATGCAGATGGAAGCCAAAGGTCTATCAGCTCGCCGCTCAGAGTACATTAAGCACTTCAGATGGCGTAGTGGTGCAGACACTCTGCTTAATTTAATTATGGGAAGGCAATACCAGCTCTAAATGAGTGATTAAAACTTGCTGCAAAAGACACTGATGGTGGTGGTGGTGGGGGGGAAGGAGCACATTGTGTTATGTGCGGAGCTCTGGTACGGCAGCGGTGGCTACAGCCCAATATAAACACAACACTGGTGGTGGTGAGATTTGAACTGGCCACTTCTGGCTCCCCCTGATCGGAAGGCCTTTGTGAGAATGCCATGTGGCTGCCATCTCCATTAAATGCTTGTATTATGTATGCTGGCAGATACATATGCTGTGATAGCAAGCCAATGGGGCATCCGCTTCTAGTGGATTCTAGTGTCCTGGCCCCACTGGTGGACCTCCTGACGGCACCTGTCATTTATGGCCGCTGTGTGACAAAGTGTTGGACTGGATGGGCTGATGGCCTGATCCAACATTGGCTTCTCTTATGTTCTTACATTCACTGGGGCCAGAGGCTCATGCTACTTGCCCTTGTATGGGCCACAATGGTGGGAAAATGCTATCAAGTCACAGTGGTGACCTTGTAGGGTTTTCAAGGCAAGAGCTGCTCAGAGGTGGTTTTCCATCGCCTACCTTTGCATAGCAGCCCTAGACATAAGAACATAAGAGAACCCAATGTTGGATCAGACCAATGGCCCACACAGTGGCCCAGACCCAGGTGCCATCAGGAGGTCCACCAGCAGTGCCAGAACTCCAGAAGCTCTCCCATGGTTGCCCTCCAAGCATTAAGAATGCAGACCATCGCTGCCCCAGGCATAACGTGTTTATGACTGTGTTGTGTACCACTCTGAGCCTTGAGGACTCTGGCTGAAGTTTCATCCTGCAAAGTCGCAAGGTAGACTTAGGAAAGCTACTGTCCCCCAGCTTCAGAAACCCTCCCTTCTCCAGTCTTCCATATGGGGAAAATGATGATGGGGACAAAGTTCACAGTGTAAGAATCAATGAGATATCATATGCAAAGTCATCACTAGAGCTCACCTACACATGGTTTTATTTATTTACTTACTTCATTTATACCCCGCCATTCTCTGCAATGGGGACCCAAGCCAGCTTATTTTATTCTCTTCTCCTCCATTTTATCCTCACAGAATCATACAGTTGGAAGTGAAAATAGAGGCTATCTAGTCCAATTCCCTGATTAATGTGGGATCAGCCTAAAGCACTCCTGATAAGTGTTCATCCAGCTGCTGCCAGTGAAGACTGCCAGTGAGGGGGAGCTCATTAGGGGTGTGCACTCGGTATAAACTGATCTGGGGAAAATAATATCTGGTATTTTCTCAGCCGATCAACAAAGGGGGCTAGTGATTTAGCTATCCAAAAATGGCCACCCTGAAAAATCAGGATTTTTCAGGGGTGTCGGATAGCCACTTTTACAGGGCATTTAAAGGGCTCTTATTAATCCCTTTAAATGCCTTCAGAGTGAACTCTCAGTGAGAAGTTTAAAGTTCACTTGCCTTCAGAGTTCACTTGCTATTGTGCGGAGTCATGCCATGGCTTAGAGACGGCATTTAAAGGAACCGCATCACTTTAAATGCCTTCTCTCCTCCGTTGGAGACAATGGACCTTCTTCTGAGGCCTATAGAATTGGACCCCCTAGTCTAATCTTTTTGAAATTTCATTTTTTGGGGGGTTTTTTAGGAGAGGCACCAGCACCTATGATGCAAATTTGGTGTCTCTACCTCAAAAAACAGCCCCTCCAAGCCCCAGATACCCTGGATTGATTCACCATTATACCCTATGGGGACTGTTGATTATAATGGTCCCCATAGGGTATAATGGAGGCAAAAAAAATCAGCAATCCTCAATATTTCTCAAATCCCAATACCATACCAATTTTGGGATTTGGGAATATCAGAAAATATCAATATTTTTTTGTGTTCAATATAACTGAGCCCGAAAAATACCAATTTGTTTTTGTTTTTGTATACACTCCTAGAGCTCATCACCTTCTTAGGCAGCTGATTCCGCTGCTGAACTATTCTTACTGTAAATCCCCCCCCCAATAACATAGGCTGAGAGTGAATGACTAGTTTAAGATCACCCAATACTTTTCCCTACCAGAGTGGGGATTCGAACCTGGTTCTCCCAAATCCTAGTCAGATACTCTAACTTTGTTGTTGTTCAGTCGCACAGTTGAGTCCGACTCTTCGCGACCCCATGGACCAGATTACGCCAGGCCCTCCTGTCTTCCGCTGTCCGCTGAAGTCTGCTCAATTTCATGTTCGTTGCATCGATGACACTGTCTAACCATCTCATCCTTTGCCGTCCCCTTCTTCTTTGACCTTCAATCTTTCCCAGCATCAGGGTCTTCTCCAGTGAATGCTCCCTTCTCATTTGGTGGCCAACAAAGTATTTGAGCTTCAGCTTCAGGATCTGGCCTTCAAGGGAACAGTCAGGGTTGATTTCTTTTAGGATTGACTGATTTGATCTCCTTGCAGTCCAAGGGACTCTCAAGAGTCTTCTCCAGCACCATAGTTCAAAAGAATCTATTCTTCGGCTCTCAGCCTTCCTTATAGTCCAACTCTCGCAGCCATACATTACTACGGGGAATACCATTGCTTTGACCATGCGGACTTTTGTCGGCAAGGTGATGTCTCTGCTTTTTATCATGCTGTTTAGGTTTGCCATCGCTTTCCTCCCAAGGAGCAGGCGTCTTTTAATTTCATGGCTGCAGTCACCATCTGCAGTGATCTGGGATCCTAGGAACGTGAAGTCTGTCACTACTTCTACGACTTCCCCTTCTATTTGCCAAGGAGTGATGGGGCCAGATGCCATGATCTTAGTTTTTTTGATGTTGAGCTTCAAGCCCACTTTTGCACTCTCCTCTTTCACCCTGAGCAAGAGGCTCTTTAGGTCCTCTTCACTTTCTGCCATCAGAGTTATGGTATCGTCTGCATATCTGAGGTTATTGATCTTTTCCCCAGCAATCTTAACTCCAGCTTGTGATTCATCCAGGCCAGCATTTCGCATGATGTACTCTGCATATAAATTAAATAAGCAAGGTGACAATATACATCCTTGTCGTACTCCTTTTCCTATGCTAAACCAATCAGTTGTTCCATATCCGGTTCTAACTGTTGCTTCTTGACCCTTATACAGGTTTCTCAGGAGACAGGTGAGGTGGTCTGGTACTCCCATCTCTTTAAGAACCTGCCATAATTTATTGTGATCCACACAATCAAAGGCTTTAGCATAGTCAATGAAGCAGAAGTAGATGTTTTTCTGGTACTCTCTTGCTTTCTCCATAATCCAGCGAATGTTGGCAATTTGATCTCTAGTTCCTCTACCTCTTCGAAACCCAGCTTGTACTTCTGGCAGTTCTCTATCCACGTACTGTTGGAGCCTAGCTTGTAGGATTTTGAGCATGACCTTGCTAGCGTGTGAAATGAGTGCAATTGTGCGATAGTTTGAACATTCTTTTGACGTTGCCCTTCTTTGGGATTGGAATGTAAACTGACCTTTTCCAATCCTGTGGCCACTGTTGTGTTTTCCAAATTTGTTGGCAAATTGAGTGCAGCACTTTAACAGCATCTTCTTTTAAGACTTTGAATAACTCAGCTGGGATACCATCACCTCCACTAGCTTTGTTGTTAGTAATGCTTTCTAAGGCCCATTTAACTTCGCTTTCCAGGATGTCTGGCTCGAGGTCAGTGATTATACCATCGTGGTTGTCAAGGACATCGAGGTCCTTCTTGTATAGTTCTTCTGTGTATTCTTGCCATCTTTTCCTAATCTCTTCTGCTTCTGTTAGGTCCCTACCGTTTTTGTCCTTTATCATGGCCAGCTTTGCATGGAACGTTCCCTTGATTTCTCCAATTTTCTTGAAGAGATCTCTAGTCCTTCCCAATCTATTGTTTTCCTCTATTACTCTGCATTGTTCATTCAGGAAAGCCTCCTTATCTCTCCTTGCTGTTCTCTGGAAATCTGCATTAAATTGGGCAAATTTTTCCTTTCCTTATCCCCATTGCCTTTAGCTTTCCTTCTTTCCTCTGCTATGTGTAAAGCCTCATCAGACAGCCACTTTGCTTTTTTGCATTTCTTTTTCTTTGGGATGGCGGTGAGTGCTGCCTCCTTTACAATGTCACGGACCTCTGTCCATAGTTCTTCAGGCACTCTGTCTATCAAATCTAGTCCCTTAAACCTATTCTTCACCTCTACTGTATATTCATCGGGAATGTGATCTAGGTCAAATCTGAATGGCCTTGTGGTCTTCCCAACTTTCTTCAATTTAAGTCTGAATTTTGCAATGAGTAGCTCATGATCTGAGCCACAGTCAGCTCCCGGTCTTGTTTTTACTGACTGGATAGAGCTTCTCCATCTTTGACTGCAAATTATATAGTCAATCTGATTTCGGTGTTGCCCATCTGGTGATGTCCATGTGTAGAGACGCCTCTTAGGTTGTTGGAAAAGGGTGTTTGCTATGACCAGCGTGTTCTCTTGACAAAACTCTGTTAGCCTTTGCCCTGCTTCATTTTGTTCTCCAAGGCCTGCCAAATTTGTCTGTTATTCCGGTTACCTTTTGATTTCCTACTTTAGCATTCCAGTCCCCTATGATGATGAGGACATCATTTTTTGGTGTTAGTTCTACGAGCTGTTGTAGGTCTTCGTAGAACTGGTCCACTTCAGTCTCTTCTGCAGCAGTGGTTGGGGCATAGACTTGGATTACTGTGATATTGAATGGTTTGCCTTGGATTCGGACCGAGATCATTCTGTCATTTTTGAGATTGTATCCCAATACTGCCTTTCTCACTCTCTTGTTGACTATAAAGGCCACACCATTTTTTCTACGGGATTCCTGGCCACAGTAGTAGATATAATGGTCTTCTGAGTTAAATTCGCCCATTCCTGTCCACTTTAGTTCACTGATTCCCAAGATGTCGATGTTCATTCTTGCCATCTCATTTTTGACCACGTCAAGCTTACCTTGATTCATAGACCTTACATTCCAGGTTCCTATGCAGTATTGTTCTTTGCAGCATCGAACTTTCCTTTCACCGTCAGACACATCCACAACTGAGCATCCTCCTTCGGCTTTGGCCCAGCCGCTTCACTCTTTCTGGGGTTACTCGTACTTGCCCTCTGCTCTTCCTCAGTAGCATATTGGACACCTTCCGACCTGAGGGGCTCATCTTCCGGCGTCATATCTTTTAGCCTTTTGTTACTGTCCATGGGGTTTTCTTGGCAAAGATACTGGAGTGGGTTGCCATTTCCTTCTCCAGGGGATCACGCTTGGTCTGAGTTCTCTGCTGTGGCCTGTCCGTCCTGGGTGGCCCTCCACGGCATAGCCCACAGCCTCATCGAACCACGCAAGCCCCCTCGCCACGACAAGGCAGTGATCCATGAGGGAGATACTCTAACTACTACCCCACAATTAGTCCAGGCAAGAACGATGCATAGATATCTTTTACTGACATGCTGGTTTGTAAGGTGGTACAACATGCTTCATCCCGGCAGCCTCACCCTTCATTCAATGTGCTTGAGGGAGCAATCTGACCTGGCCGGGGAGTGCCTGTGGCTCAGTGGTGGGGCATCTGTTTGCATGTAGAAGGCCCAGGGCACAGAACTCCACACAACTGGGTACCTCCTTTCATTGCGGAGGGACTGTGGCTTGGTGGTAGAGCATCTGCATGGCATGCAGAAGGTCCAGGGTTCCATCCCTGGCTTCTCGATTGAAAAGGATCTAGCAGTAGACAATGTGAAAGCCCTGAGACCCTGGAGCGTCATAGCCAGTTGGAGTACACAAGACTGACCCTGATAGACCACAAGTCCGACCCATTCTAAAGCACCTTCCTGTGTTTGTGTCTCACCCAAGCAGAGATGCCACTTCTAAGAACAAAAGAGCCCTGCTAGATCAGGCTGAAGATCCATCTAGTCCTCTATCCTGTTTCTGGCAATGGCCAGCCAGGTGGTCCCAAGAAGTCCCTGGACTGGGCATGGAGGTATTAGAGCTTTCTTGCAGTTTGTTTCCTGGCAGTTGGTACGTGGAAGTACATAATACCACTCAGCCTGGAGGTTCCAGTGAGCTATTACAGTTAACAGCCGTTGATAGACCAATCCTCCATGAAATTGTCTAATCCCATTGTAAAGCCGTCTAAGCCCGTGACCATCACCTCATCTCGTGGCAATGAATCCTGTAAGTGAATTATACACTACATAAAAAAGGACTTTGTCCTGAAAAAAGGACTTTGTCCGCCAGTCATGAAAAAAGTACTTTGTCTGCCAGTCATTTTCATTAGGTGACCCTGAGCTCCAGCCTTGTGAGACACTGGGAGGGAGGAACGTTTCCACTTTTTCCACACGGTGTATATTTTTATATACCTCTTATAGTGCTCCCAACTGAGTCATAATTTTTCTTTTAAACTAATAAGCCCCCAAATCTGTCTTTTCTTTAGGGGAGGTACTCCGATATGCCCCTTTCCCAACTCTATAATTTTCTTGGTTGAGATTGGGCAACATGCATAACATTCCAAATAAGCTCCAGCCCCAGATTTATATTCAGACGTTATAATTAGGGTTGCCGGCTAATGGCTAGCAAGAGTTGGGAATCCAGGGTGTGGGGACACTGTCATGTGATGTGGCCCATCATGTCCAGGAAAAACCTGGAAGTGCCATCATACCTCATTAGGAATTGCTGGAAATGCTGTGGTAAAACAATAGAATTTCTGGTGATTCCTAGCGAGCACGACAGAAGACAGGAGGGCCTGGTGTGATGTGGTCCATGGGGTTATGAAGAGTCAGACTCAACTGTGCGACTGAACCACAACAAGCAAGGTGTTACGTTGCTTCGAAGTTTTTCCTGGAAGTGACATAACACTATTGCCCAATGGTGATTTTCTTCCCTCCTGCTGTCTTAGAGTTGCCAACCCCCAGGTCCCAGAGCCAGTTTGGTGTAGTGGTTAAGTGCGTAGACTCTTATCTGGGAGAACCGGGTTTGATTCCCCACTCCTCCACTTGCACCTGCTGATGTGACCTTGGGTCAGTCACATGCTCTGGCACAGCTGTTCTCTCAAGGACAGTTTCTGTCAGAAGTTCTCTCAACCCCACCTACCGCACAGGGTGTCTGTTGTGGGGAGGGGAAGGGAAAGGAGTTTGTAAGCCGCTCTGAGATGCCTTTGGGCAGTGAAGGGCGGGGTATAAATCCAATCTCTTCTTCTTCTCTTCTTCTTCTTTGGGGGGCTTTGATCTGCCACTGGCCAGCTGACCAATGGGGAAAACCCCACTCCCAAATAGGGATGTCATCATAATGACGTCCCCGGCATGATGACGCCACTTCCAGGTGATGTCATCATGTCAGGGACATCACATGTGATGCCTCGCCCACCCGTGGAATACCCCCCCAATCCCTCCACTGTGACGGTGAAGGGAGCTGGCAACCCTATGCTGTCTGCTGGTGGGGTATGGGATCTGGGGGTGGGATATCTTCTAACCAGTGTTCCCTCTAAGCTGAGTTAGTGTGAGCTAGCTCACAGTTTTTTAGCCTCCAGCTCACCCATTTTTGTTGCTGCTCAGGAAGGATGCAGTAGCTGATTTATGCAGTAGCTAAACTGCTTGCTCACAACCTTAATGCAAGAGGCTCACAAAGTAGAATTTTTGCTCCACAGCCTAGAGTGGACATTGCTTCTAACCTCAGAGAGCCTGAGGCAACCCTAATTATGATCTGGGTAGTTTTATTTCCAAACCTTTCCCCAGTACTCCCTATGTATGCATGTATGTATCGTCAACTGACTTATGGCAACCCCAGCAAGGGGCTTTCAAGGCGAGTGAGAAGCAAAGGTGGTTTGCCATTGCCTTCCTCTGCAGAGTCTTCCTTGCTGGTCTCCCATTCAAGTACTGACCCTGCTTAGCTGCTGAGATTGGAGGAGATCAGGCTCGGCCATACCATTCCACATTTCCTAGGACTCCCTAGCATGGAAGTGTTTTGTTTTGTTGCCGCACACTTCCTGAAAAAATTTCACCAAGTTATCCACCTTGATCCCAAGTCCTCTTTCTTCCTATTTAGTCAAACTGGCATTTCAGTCGCCTCAATATATTTGTAAAGTTAGGGCATCTTTCCCCCCTCAAATCCCATCTTAATAGGAAAGATATACAGTGTCCCTAGTAGGCCCCAAACCACGCCTATTCTATTCTATTCTATTCTATTCTATTCTATTCTGTTCTATTCTATTCTATTCTATTCTGTTCTGTTCTGTTCTGTTCTGTTCTGTTCTGTTCTGTTCTGTTCCGTTCCGTTCCGTCCCGTCCCGTCCCGTCCCGTCCCGTCCCATTGCATTACTTGCTATGTATGGCAAAGAACATGGCATATTATAAGCCCAAGATCACCCAGGATCACCGAGGTTTTAAAGAAAAATATATAATTTAGCCTTAGAAGATTTCACATTGTTTTATTAATGCTGGTTAATCTCACCTCAAAGTTTTTCAATTCTGAATGTTTGAACATTTCTCAAGACAGTTCTTCAAAGTATATTTTCTTCCCCCTTTTCATTGGGGGGGAAAAAGTGAAGACCTCTTCTGAAGATGAATTCTCAGCTTCCTGATAGTGGCCAGTGAGTGGAAAGCAAGCTGAATTGGTGATGGTGCATCCTTGGATCTCATACTGATTCATGGGGCAACCAGTGTTCCCTCTGAGTTAGTGTGAGCTGGTTCAGTTTTCTAGCCTCCAGCTCACACATTTTTGTCTTAACTCAGGGAGGATGGCTCCAGAGCAATCTAATTTATGTAGTAGCCAAATAACTCACTCACAACTTTAATGCCAATAGCTCACAAAAGTAGAATTTTTGCTCACAAGACTCCACAGCTTAGAGGGAGTATCGGGGGTAACCCACTGCCATCATGAAAACTCTGTTCGTTCCTACTTCTCACCACTTCACCAGGTGGAGCCCTGCTTTTGAAGGCTCCCAATGTTACGCAACCGACTGCTCTTCACCCTTGTGCCTCAGGGTAACAAACAGGACCAGCAACGTCCTCGTAGAAAAGATAAGAACATAAGAAAAGCCAGTGTTGGATCAGGCCAATGGCCCATCCAGTCCAACACCAGGTACCATCAGGAGGTGCCAGCAGTGGGGCCAGGACACTAGAATCCCTCCCACTGTTGCCCCACCCAAGCACCAAGAATACAGTGCATCACTTGCCCCAGCCTGAGAGTTCCTATCTACTTCCCCATTATATTCATTTGTGTGTGTAAGTGCTTCTGATTTATGTTGTCTGTGTAAGTTGCTTCTGACTTATGGCGACCCTTTGAATTAATGACTCCAAAACATCTTATCGTTCACAGCCTTGCTCAGGTCTTGCAAACTGAAGGCCGCGGCTTCCTTGATTGAGTCCATCCATCCCATGCTGGGTCTTCCTCATGTTCTGCTGCCTTCAACTTTTCCTAGCGTGATGGCCTTTTCCCAGTGACTCTTGTCATCTCATAGCATGACCAAAGTATGATAGCCTCCGTTTAGTCATTTTAGCATCTAGTGAGAGTTGAGGCTTCATTTGATCTACAACCCACTTATTTGTCTTTTTTGGCAGTCTGTGGTGTCCATCCCTTGGTTTGAACAGAATGGCACACTATAACTAACCCACAGCAGCACTTGATACCAAATTCCAGATACCAGATACTTCTAGGACTATCTGGATCCTTCTAATTTTAAACCCCTGGCAACTAGAAGGCGGGGGATCGGGGACATGGTGGGGGCATTGCCACAAGTGCAATGATATCACTTCTGGGTAAAACCTAGAAGTGACAACAGGTACCTCTAGGAATAGCTGGAAAATTTATGTTTTACCATAGCATTTCTGGCAATTTCTAGATCTACCCATTGTCACTTCTGAGTAATAAACTGGAAGCAATGTGCTCACGATGCCAGTGATTTTCATTTAATTTTAATTTTTAATTTATCCTAAGCCACCACTCCATGTGGTGGGCAACTGGAACTTGGGTTGGGACATATCCCGCCCCGTTCCGGGGCTTTGCAGCCCTTACTCTAGTACCCCCTCTGTGGCTGGCCATTCCCTCTGGCTCTGGTTTCTCCATAGTACTTTTTGAAGCCAAACTCCCACTGGCTGCTGCATTCGATCTACTCTGGTGTTGCTAGGGGCAGAGTGTCACCATGCGTGATGTCCCCAGTGTGATGACATCGTACGGAAGTGATGTCATCATGCCAGGGACACTGTGCGGTGACGTTGTGGTATTTTGGGCAAAACTCTATGGTTACCAGAGCATCACTGTGGGTGCCTTCGGCGTGATGACATCACTTCCATGTGACATCATCACATCAGGGACATTGTGATGGATGTTGGCCAGTTTGGTGTAGTGCCAGTTTGGTGTAGTGGTTAAGTGCGCAGACTCTAATCTGGGAGAACCAGGTTTGATTCCCCACTCCTCCACTTGTACCTGCTGATGTGACCTTGGGTCAGTCACAAGCTCTGGCACAGCTGCTCTTGAAAGAGCAGCTTGTGTTAGAGCTCTCTCAGCCCCGCCTATCTCACAGGGTGTCTGTTGTGGGGAGGGGAAGGGAAAGGAGTTTGTAAGCCACTCTGAGACTCCAAGTGAAGGGCGGAGTATAAATCCAATCTCCTCCTCCTCCTCCTCCTCCTCCTCCTCCTCCTCCTCCTCCTCCTCCTCCTCCTCCTCTTCTTCTTCTTCTTCTTCTTCTTCTTCTTCTTCTTCTTCTTCTTCTTCTTCTTCTTCTTCTTCTTCTTCTTCTTCTTCTTCTTCTTCCTCTTCCTCTTCCTCTTCCTCTTCCTCTTCCTCTTCTTCTGTTGGGGGCAGGGCTTGCCCCTGCTGGCCAGTGGCATGCAGGATCCCTTACTCCCACCTGGCGGCTGGCAACCTTATGCTATCTAACAGGGCTCTTTTGGTAGCAGGAACTCCTTTGCATATTAGGCAACACACCCCTAATGTAGCCAATCCTCCAAGAGCTTACAGAGCTCTTCTTACAGGGGCTGCTGTAAGCTCTTGGAGGATTGGCTACATTAGGGGTGTGTCACCTAATATGCAAAGGAGTTCCTGCTACCAAAACAGCCCTGCTAACTAGTGTCTGAAAAGAACCCTCTTTCTGGATTCCAGCAGCAACAGCCAAAGTGGGCAGACATGCTGTTACATCAGAGGTGGACTGTGGCCAATCAGCAGCCCCTATTCTGGACACAATAGCACTTAAGCATAGTGGAAATCTGTGTTAAGTCTCATCACTGTAATTAATTAGATTGATTATTTTCTTACATCGCAGTGGAAGTATTTATACCTGTCGACGCAGTCCCCAAAACCATGAGTTGGCTGTTACATGATGGCAATATGCTGTCAAGCCACAGCCAACTGATGGCAATCTCATAGCATTTTCAAGGCAAGGGATGCTCAGAGGTGGTTTGCCATCACCCTCCCTTTGCATAGCAAACCTGGACTTCCTTGGTGGTCTCCCATCCAAATACTAACCAGGGATAGGGTTGCCAGCTCCGGGTTGGGAAATATCTGGAGATTTGGGGGGGGAGGGGTTGCAGCTTGAGGAGGGTGGGGTTTCAGGAGGGGAGGGACTTCAATGGGGTATAATGCCATAGAGTCCACATTCTAAAGCAGCCATTTGTTCTAGGGCAACTGGTCTCTGTTGCCTGGAGATAAATTGTAATCCCAGGAGATCCCAGCCACCATGTGGAAGTTGGCAATCCTACCTGCTTAGCTTCTGAGCTCTAATGAGACTGGGCTAGCCTGGGCTATTCTGAATTTTCTGGAGGTCATAACATAAGAACATAAGAGAAGCCAATGTTGGATCAGGCCAATGGCCCATCCAGTCCAACATTCTGCCACACAGTGGCCAAAAAAACGGGTGCCATCAGGAGGTCCACCGGTGGGGGCAGGACACTAGAAGCCCCCCCCCAGCACAGTGCATCATTTGCCCCAGACTGAGAGTTCCTATCTATACCTTGTGTCTAATAGCCACAGGTGGACCTCTGCTCTATATGTTTATCCAATTCCCTCTTGAAGCCGTCCATGCTTGTAGCCACCGCCACCTCCTGTGGCAGTGAATTCCATGGGTTAACCACTCTTTGGGTGAAGAAGTATTTCCTTTTATCCATTCTAACCCAGCTGCTCAGCAATTTCATTGAGTGCCCACCAATGTTCCTTCTAAGCTGTGGTGTCTTGTGAGCAAAAATTCTACTTTGTGAGCTACTGGCATTAAAGTGGTGAATGAGCGATTTGGCTGCTGCATAAATTAGCTTGCTCTGGAGCCATCCTTCCTGAGCCGAGACAAAAATGTGTGAGCCAGAGGCTAAAAAACTGTGAGCCAGCTCACACTAAGTCAGTTTAGAGGGACCACTGCTGCCCACAAGTTCCTGTATTGTCAGAAAAGGAGAAAAGTCCCTCTTTTGCTACCTGCTCTATCCCATGCATAATCTTGTAAACCTAGATCATATCACCCTTCAGTCATCATTTCTCCAAGTTAAAGAGCCCCAAGTGCCTTAACCTTTCTTCATAGGGAAAGTGTCCCAACCCTTTTATCATTCTAGTTGCCTTTTTCTGCACTTTTCCCAATGCTATAATATCCTTTCTGAGGTGTGGTGACCAGAATTGCACATAGCCTAGGAGGTTCAGCCTATGCTCTTGCAAGCGATGTGAGTAAGAAAAAGCAAAACAAAACAATTTGCAACACATAAAGTTGGATCCTGCATAAAAGCTCTCCCTGTCTCCTAGCAGCAAAAAAAAAACTTTCTTAGCTTTTATTTCCAGTACATTAATCAATTTTCTGCAGGGGGGGAATAGTTTGGGTTATTATTTATTTATTTCCTGAAATGGAGCAATAACTGCACACCACTGAAACTGGAGACCCTCTAAGAGAGCTGAATAAGCAAGATTATTCTAGGGCATCTCCAACAGCTTGTTCCATGGGAGCTTGCTTGAAAATTAATTTATTTGATTAATTTATTTAGGGCCTGCTTGTCAAGGAAACTGTTAAGATAGACAATCCCTTTATGGCTGCGCAGAATAATTGAGCGTATCCCAATTTGAAATGCTCATAAGAGGCTTAAGGAATCAATTTTCCCATACTGTTATTGTTACTCCGAGGGGACACTTTAATTAACACCACTTGAAATAATTTGAGACAAAAGGTGAAAAAGATCAATTCTCAGAGATGCAAGGATGGCACAAACTTTCAGGAGCTTTGGGTCTCTTCCAAAAATAAGTCCAAGGAATCAGTTTCTTTAAAAAGTCCTTGCTTGTTTCTATATAGAAATACAGTTCAGCTGAACAGTAGGAGGCAATTGGTTGGTTCAGACATGTACAAAACCACGGTTAACTGTAAAGAAGGAAGAGGAAGAGGAGGAGGAGGAAGAGGAGGAGATTGGATTTATAACCTACCCTTCACTCAGAGTCTTACAAACTACTTTCCCTTCTCCTCCCCACAACAGACACCCTGTGAAGTAGGTGGAGCTCAGAGAGCTCTCTCAAGAACTGCTCTTTCAAGAACTGCTCTGACAGAACTGAGACTGGCCCAAGATCATCCAGCAGCTGCAAGTGGAGGACTGGGGAATCAAACCCGGTTCTCCCAGATTAGATTCCATGCTTCTAACCACTACTGTCTGGTTAGGGAAACCAAGATTCACACAAATCCTGCCTTAACAAATGCTAGGCTCATTTCCATGTCTTTGTTGACTGGGAGAACATCGCCAGAGAACCAGCCAGGATTTCTGCATTAATACATCACAAGAAACCATAATTCAGACTAACCGAGGTTAATAAACCAATTTAAGATCTTGGTTTGGAGGATTTAACCATAGTTAGCATGGCGGTCTGCATTCACTCATAGTAAGCATACCCAGTTTAATTAAACCATACATTCTTGATATGTCTACACTGAGTCAATGACAAAATGGCAGCTTGTCTTTTAATGGGCTAGCCAATTTGAAGACATAACTCTGATCTACAGCATCTGCTAGGATTGCCAGTTGATGGCTGGCACCTTGCAGGAGATGAGGGAATGGGGACACAAAGGGGGTGCTGATGTCACACAAGACATGATGTCACTTAAGGGGGAAACCAGATGTGATGTCACATCTCTCTAGGAATTATCGGAAACTCTATGGTAAACTCTATGGTGTGATGCTGGCGATTAAAAAAAAATTGACCTAAAGGATCAATGCAGGGAAGAGAAGGTTGCTAGCCTGAGGTCTCCCACCACAGCAGAAGACCTGGCATCTCTGGTATCTGCCCTGACTTCTGATTTGTTTCTGGCCCACTTAAAAAGTACTTTTGAACCTCCTCACAGCCTGGGACCAATATACTGCCTCTGTCTCTATCAATCTGCGCATAAACTTCTCTCAGCTTAGCAGTTCCTACCTGCCTTCACAAAGGGCTCTAACAGCAGCCCAAACACAAGCTTTGTTAGTGATAGCTCTACCTGTGTGAATTGGCCTTTTGGAAGAGGTCAAATGACTGGTCTCCTTCGGAAGTGATGAAAGACACAGTTTTTAATAGCTAGGGGCTCTACTGGGTACGATTCTTTCATTTACCCTCTCCAGCTTTTATAAAGCTGTGGACATGTAGAATCCTACAATGAAGGAAATACAGTGTACAAATTTCAAAATAAAATGGAAACATTATAGGAGCAGGCCAAGGATTCACAATCCACTGGAGAATACGCTAGAGCCATAACAAGAGGAGAGGAAATAGTTGCCAGGGAGAATGGATGGGACTTTCTTCCCTCTGCAAATTTCTGTGGGTCCCCTCATATGTGTGTGCATGTGTATTTGCATAATAACCTGTGAGATGCTCTGAATTTGAATGCAAACTCCTCTTGTACAAAACATCTGCTTTTAATTGTCCACAGTAGGTAGGTTCACTGCCACAGGAGGTGGTGGCAGCTACAAGCATGGACAGTTTCAAGAGGGAATTAGATAAACATATGGAGCAGAAGTCCATCAGTGGCTATTAGCCACAGGGTATAGATGGGAACTCTCAGTCTGGGGCAGGTGATGCACTCTATTCTTGGTGCTGGAGGGGGCAGCAGTGGGAGGGCTTCTGGTGCCCTGGCCCCACTGCTGGACCTCCTGATGGCACTTGGTATATTTTGGCCACTGTGTGACAGAGTGTTGGACTAGATGGGCCATTGGCCTGATTCAACATTGGCTTCTCTTATGTTTTTATGTTCTCTCTTATGTTCTTAAGTTCACCCTCATCTCTTTAAGTTCTCATGCTAGAAAGGGATAATTTCTGTCTTTAAATCTTAATTCTCGGGAAAGTCGCGGTAAATTCCAAGTGAGCTCCATTTGTCGGTTAACATCGAATGGCTCGAAATAATTTATCGTACAAGCATTTCCTGGAAAACAAAACAGCCACCCGAGTGCAAGCAACTTAGAAAATGCTCCTTGTTTATCTAATAAACTACCCGGGGGCCGACGAGAACATTAGCATCACACAAACTTTCTGACTTATTCATCATCAGTATTTATTATTAAAACCTTATCTGTTTCAACGTAGTGAATAGCTGCCTTGGGACACGGTGCTCCGAGCTACAACAACAATATAAAAGTTTATGAGATTTGCATAATATCCTATGAAGGGTATTAGTCTGGAACAATACGAATCCCCCAGATCAACCATGTGGCCCCTTTGGTGTTTAATGTTGGTAAATATTTAAATAACATCAAGCTTATACAATTATAAAGATCCCTCTTCTTTAAAACCACGCAAGGATGTAAGCGTGTTGTAAATCCCATACAGAACATGATATTATTTCTTTTTTAAAAAACGGCCATGGAATAGGGAGCTCATTTAGAGACACCTGTTGCATTGGCCAAGTAGTTTATAGCTTGCCTGTTTGAGCAATCTGGTGTTTAAAAACAGGGATGGCCATTGGGCAGCCAGCAAGCTCTATTCAGTTCTCTTTGCTATGGGACCTGATTCCCAGGGGACTTCTCACATTTTATAAGATGCGGTTATGATATAGAAGTATTTGTTAAATCATTTTTTATATCAATTGAATAATTAAATCCACACTTTTTTGCCTTGTGCAGTTAAGGCAGTTTATGAAATGGTTAACGGCATCAATACAGTACGTGATAAAACACTTTCCATTATCTCAGTGCCCCCATCAGATATGATCTGTTACCATCCACCACCCTCTGACTCTGGTTGCCAGGCCTTAGGTGGGGCCTGGAGATCTCCCAGAATTATAAACTGATCCTCAGACTGCAGAGATCAGTTCCCCTGGAGAAAATGGCTGCTTTGAGGGTGGACTCTACGGTGTGGCATGGATCCTAGAGGAAATTGCCCTCCAAACTCCCTCCTCCGCGGGCACTGTTCCCAAATCTACAGGAATTTTCCAGGCCAGAGTTGGCCTCTGACAGTTCTGACACACCAAGCAGCCCCGTGTACAGCATGTTAACTATTCTCTAGTTTTGAGATTACCAGATTATACGTAATGGTGATCAGATTCGGTTACAAAATTTGTTTTACCGGCCTTTAAAAATATGATACATTACCAGCTTTTTTTGGTTTAAAGCTGACAAAAAAAGCACCCTGGTGGTGACAGGATGGCTAGATAAACTTGGCAAGTCAGAATACACATTGTGAGCGGATTTGGTCGATAATGTGGCCTGTCCTACCTCATGGGGTTGTTGTGAAGCTAGCATGGGGGGGAGAAGAGTATGTATGCAGGCTGCTGACATGAGTGCCTTGGAAGAAAGGTGGGGTAAAAATATAATATGAAGTGAATGGTAAATTATTACTGCGGCAAAAATGGTTTACTGTTTTACTGGATTTTGCTGTGCAGCAACATCAGGGAAGGAAAGCTACGGTTGGTTTTTTAAGTTTAAACTTGCAAAATAGAATTAGGATGGTCCTTGGTGTGCCAGTTCCACATACTTAAATTGGCTTAATAGTCATTCCTTCTCTTTAGGGAAATGTTCTGTGAGGGAGTAGAGAGATGCTCAGCTTCTTGACAGAGTTCTCAGCACTCTTGTCGAACTACATTTCCCAGGATTCTTTGGAGGAAACTGTGACAATTTAACTGGTAAAAAGCAAATATAAGTTGGTAGACACGCTCCTTGAATGTTGAGCCTTGTGATTACTAAATTGCTTTCTCCAGTCACCCTTTTCCTAAGAAATGAGCAAAACTCTCTCGAGCACTGTTTCCTTATCTTACTGAAATGCTTTTAAGTTCCCTCAGAATTTCTCCTGATGATTCGCTTGAACAGCATCCTCCAAATTCACCTCAGATTTTGCTCGGGGCAAAATCTGGCCCTAAAATGGTTATTGAGGTTTTAAACACTTTCTTTTAAAGTAGCCTGGGATAAATCCCCCCGAAGTAAATAGAATATCTCACCCTTGAAGAGTGATTATGCTTCTTTCGCTCTTGAGAGGGGCCTTTATAATTCATCCATACCTGAGGCACTTATGAGTTATGGGGTCCTTCATACTCCTGAAAGAAACTTAATGCCTGCCCTTCATGGATGAGATGTCCTATATATATTTAAATTGTAAAATTAAAGTTTGCAGGTTGGGAAAGAAGCATTCCCCCCCCACCCCCCACATATGAAATGTAAATGTGTCCTGAGGAATTTTTCACTCTTTCTTTTGAATGGTGTGTCAATAGATGTTAGGGGGAATACATGGCAATGTAAAATATCGCAGCGATGCCTGACACAAGATCCATTGTATTCTATGTGAGACAAAAAGCCTGAGAAAGAGAAATTGCCTTTTCCAATGATCATTCTTCCATTGAGCGTCCCGTTGTCACTCTCTTTGGAATGCCTCCATATTTTCTCATTTTTATGAGCTGATGTGACTTTAATAGGAACTGAGGGATTACGCGCAAAAATGTCAGCATCATGCTGATGGTTATGGAAAAGACCAGGCCAGGCTTTACAATGGGGTTGCATTGATAAATAGCTTGTAACAGACTGGGGGAGAGAGAATGCAAGTTTCTAGTAAATTCTGGGGAATGCAAACAAACTAGGATTGCTACCCACTGGCAAGTGGTGGGGGGTGAGAAGGTGGGGGGAATTTACTGGTAACAAATGGAGGCCTAGGCCTCTGTTGCCAGTGGCATATTGATATCACTTCCGGTGTGCACCATAAGGGTGCCAGATCCTTCCTGGCAACTGGCGGGAGATGGGGTGGACTTACCTGGAGAAAGAGAAAAGCCCAGGCCTCATTGCTGGTGTTGCACAGGAAGTGACATCATCATGCCTACAATGTCCAGGTGACGCTTTGGTGTTCGAGCAGAAACTCTATGGTACACTCAGCTTCTACCATAGAGTTTTAGCCAAGAATATGACCTGGACACCGCTGGTGTAATGATGTCACTTCCTGTGCAATGCTGGTGATGAGGACTCGGCATTTCTCTTTCTCCAGGTAAGTCCCTGCACTGACCAGCTGATTGGTGGCTGGGGAGCAAGGCCTGGCAGCAGGAGACCCCTGCCTCCACAAGGAGGTGTGGCAATCCTAGTGCTCTAGAAGTGATGTCATCACATTGCCAGCAACATGGGGACACTTTGGTATTTCAACAAAAACTCTATGGTAGAAGGCAATTTTACCATAGAGTTTTTGCCCAAATATGAGAGCATCTTCACATTGCTGGAAGTTAAATTGTTGCATCCCTGGCAGCAGAGGCCTAGACCTCAGTTTCCTGCTGCTAAGTCCCCTTGCTGTCTGGCAGAATGGTGCTGGGGGAAGGCACCCAAAGCGGGGGATCCTCTCCTCCCAGCAAGAGTCTGGGAACCCTAAGACAAACACACTTAAGAGCAATTTTGTTAGTCTTTTCAGAACTTTTTTGGCTCCCTTCAGAATTCCCCCAAAGGTCCATCTGATGAAAAACCCAACCTAATTTTATTTTAATATAGATCAAGAGCAGGGTTCCCAGCCTCCAGGTGGGGCCTGGAGTTCTCTTGGGATTACATCTGATCTCCAGACCACAGAGTTCAATTCCCCTGGAGAAAATGGCAGCTTTGGAAGGTGGACTCTATGGCATCATATCCCCAATGAGTTTCCTTCCGTCCTGAACTCCACCATCCATACTCTGTCTCCAGAACTCCAGCAATTTCCCATCCCAGAGTTGGCAACCCTGAGGTCAGCGATGTTTTATAATGAAGAAACTCCATCAGCATTCAGAGCAAGAGATCAACAGAGAGCTAGTACAGGGCAGCACATTTGCATAACGGCAAATATACAGCTTAACATTATTGGTGATTGACATGTTGATTAATAACCCACAGCGTCCCAGGCACTAGTGGCTGCAAATCCTTTGTCTCGCAATAAGTAATAAATATACACAGAGGCACCCTGCACAGTTTTTAGTGCACTGGCATAAATCTGCACATGGTTCACACTTGGATTCTTGGCAGCTGTTCGCGTCTATCATTTCCCTTTCTCTAAAGGATCTCTGAAAAATTCTTTCACACTCTAGGGTTATTCTGTCATCCCAGTAACCACCACCAATACAACTTGACTTAGACTTCATTTTCATTGTTTGATTTTTGAGTGATGATAACATGGGCTATGTAGCCGTGGGAAAGATTATTATTATTATTTTATTATTAATTCATATTTTATCATATTTATCGTATTTTATTATTATTAATTCATATGCACCCTGCCTTTCTCCCCAATGGGGACCCAAGGCAATTTACATCATTCTCCTCTCCTCCATTTTATCCTCACAACAACCCTGTGAGGTAGGTTAGGCTGAGAGGTTTCATCAGGTCCAAGGTCACGCAGCAAGGTTCCATGGCACAAGTGGGGATTCGAACCCAGCTCCCCCTGGTACTAATCCGATATTCTTATCAACTACACCACGCTGGCTCTCATTCCATTGAGTACGGAGGTGGCTCCACCCATTTTTTAAAAATTGTAAGGCTATGAATGATTTTGCTATAGGTTACAAATTTTCAGGTGGTGAACCATTCAGATGAAAACTAAGGAAGCCCCCACCCACTATGGCGTTTTTGACATTGAAAAATGTACCTCATCATCTCTTCCTACTAAAATCTAACCTCAAGTGCTTATGGAGTGAGTTCCTAGTTTTTCTGATAATTTCCTTTTGGTGAGAATAGTACATACCACTACTGTGTGAACAAGTCTCTAGAAGCAAACCCCCCCTACAGAAACTGAGGAGTAGGAGGGGGGGGGGAATGATTGGAAAATGGCCTCCATAGCAACACTAGGGATTTCCCCATGTCTCTATGGTCTGTACCACAAATATTAAGGGAAATCTCTAGAGCGTCACTCGAAGGGATGTCAAATCCCCAGACTCCACCCTTCCCAGGCGCCACCCCAAAGGCTCCCAGGATTTGCCAAGGCAGTGCTGGCAGTTTTAGAACATACTGTTAATGCTGGAGAAGCTTCCGGGAAATCTGTGGAAATGCAGAAACCGAATGAAAGTGTTTTTTGTGATGAACATGATCTAGGTTCAAAATTCCAGCTTAGATAGAGATTTGCTGAGGGGCTATGGAAGAGATTACTCTTTGCCATTCCGCTTGGGGCTCTTTAGCTTGGAGAAACGACGGCTGAGGGGTGACATGATTGAGGTTTATAAGATTATGGATGGGATTGAGCAGGTTGAGAAAGAAGTCCTTTTCTCCCTTTCTCACAATACAAGAACTCGTGGGCACTCCATGAAATTGCTGAGCAGTCGGGTTAGAACAGATAAAAGGAAATACTTCTTCACCCAAAGAGTGATTAACATATGGAATTCACTGCCACAGGAGGTCGTGGCAGCTGCAAGCATGGACAGTTTCAAGAGGAAATTAGATAAACATATGGAGCAGAAGTCCACCAGTGGCTATTAGCCACAGGGTATAGATGGGAACTCTCAGTCTGGGGCAGGTGATGCACTCTGTTCTTGGTGCTGGAGGGGGCAGCAGTGGGAGGGCTTCTGGTGTCCTGGCCCCACTGCTGGACCTCCTGATGGCACCTGGTATTTTTGGCCGCTGTGTGACAGAGTGTTGGACTGGATGGGCCATTGGCCTGATCTAACATTGGCTTCTCTTATGTTCTTATGTTCTTATGTTCTTATGTTCTAGTGTCCTGGCCCCACTGCTGGACCTCCTGATGGCACCTGGTATTTTTGGCCACTGTGTGACGGAGTGTTGGACAGGATGGGCCATTGGCCTGATCCAAAATTGGCTTCTCTTCTGTTCTTATGTTCTTAAATGGTGGCTTGGTAGCCATGGTTACTGGAGAGAACCTCCATATAATACCAAGGCAGCAAACCTCTGAAAACCAGTGTTGGTTGACAACAGCAGGAACAGGCCTCAGCCTCTGTGCTCTGTTTATTTGGCACTCTGGGGCAACTGGCTGACCACAGTATGCTGGAGTACATGGCACCACTGGAATTAGGGGTGAGCAGTGTAGTGGCCACGTTTTCAGATGACACAAAATTATTCAGGATGGTGAAAACCAAGGTTGACTGGGTTAGTGGGCGACAATGTGGCAAATGAAGTTCAGTGTTGGTAAGTGTAAGACGAGGCACACCGGGGCAAAAAATAAAAATCTGACTTCAAATATGTGTTAATAGGGTCTGAATTTGCTGAGACTGAATGGGAAAAAGATCTTGGGGTCATAGTGGACAGCTCAATTAAAGTGTCAACCCCCCCAGTGTGCTGCAGCGGTGAAAAAGGCAAACTCTATGCTGGGGATTATTCAGAAAGGAATTGAAAATAAAATGGCCAATATTATAATACCTCTACGTAGATCTATTGTGTGGCCTCCTTTGGAATACTGTGTGCAGTTCTGGTCACTGTATCTCCAAAAGGATATTGCAGAGCTGGAAAAAGTACAGAGGAGGGGCAACCAAGGAGATTGGGGGGGGGCCTGGAGCACCTTCCCTAGGAGGAAAGGCTGAACAGTCGGGTACTTTTCAGTTTAGAAAAGAAACAACTAAGAAAGGACACGACTGAGGTTTATAAAATTCTGCATGGAGTGGAGGGAGCTGACAAAGAGAATTTTTCTCTCCCTCCCACAGTAGGAGAACTTAAGAGCATCCAATGAAGGTGGTGGGCAGCAGGTTCAGGACAGACAAAAGGAAATACTACTTTAAACAGAGAGTGATTAAAAGGTGGATTTCACTGCCAGAGGATGTAGTGATGTACACAGGTATAGACAGCTTTAGAAGGGGATTAGACAGATTCATGGAGGATAGGACTATCAGTACTACTAGCCATGGTGACTATACGGAACCTCCACATTCAGAGGCAGTAAAATTCTGAATCCTGGAGCCAGGAGGCAACTTTGGGGGAAGGCCTCGTCCTCTATGTCCTGTTTGCTGGCCCTTCAGAGGAACTGGTTGGCCACTGTGTGAGACAGGATGCTGGACTAGATGGACCAAAACAGGGCTGTTATGTTCACTGGCTTATCTCACAGATTGCAAGACTAGATCTAATGGGTGGAAATTACAAGGGAGTCATTACTGGCTAGATATCAGGAGAAACTTCCTGACTGTAAGAGTGGTTGAGCAGTGGAACAGTCTGCCTTGGGAGGTGGTGGATGCTCCTTCCCTGGATGTTTTCAGGCGGAGGCTGGACAACCATCTTTTGGGTATGTTGTAGGTATGTAGGGCTATCTTTTGGCTATGCTCCTGCAGAGTGCAGGGGATTCGACTAGATGACCTGCAAGGTCCCTTCCAACTCTAACATTCTATGATTCTATGACTCCACTTACATTGTTAACATTGCTGGCTGACCGTGGGCTATTCAGAACATCTATGGATTGCCAATCCCCTGGTGGGACCTGGAGATCTCCCAGGATTCAACTGATCTCCCGGCTACAGGGATGAGTTCCCCTGGGGAACACGGCTGCTCTGGAGGGTGGACAGTATGGCATGATGCCCTGCTGAGGTCCCGTCCCTCCTTCAAACTTTCCTTCCCTGGGCTCCACCTCCAAATCTCCCTAGAATTTCCCAACCTGGAGTTGGCAACCCTAACACAATCTCAGCCTAACCGAGCTCACAGCGTTGTGAGGATAAAATGCAGGAGAGGAGAACCATGCGAGCCATTTATGTCTTCATCGGTGAGAAAGGTGGGGTATAAAATGGAGTACATAAATCAATACCTAGCCTTTAGTGCTTCTCAGGAACAGAGAAGTCATAAAGGGGCCCCCCCCACAACTGCCCTTACAGACGTGCTATGAAGGATGAGTGGAATAAATTTTTTATGTTCCTTTGCATGTTAATAATCAGTATGCATGACTTAAAACAACGACGACGATGGTTCCGTAATGGGAAGGGATCGCTTTGGAGAAAAAAAAATTAGCCTGGTGGAAAATGAATTGTATAAAGTCAGCTCTTCCACACTGATAATTGCACAGGGATGGCCCAGACTCAGAGCTGCTTACACTTATCATATGGAAAGGCTACGGTAAATTTTGCCGTCACCTTGATTGAGTCATTGTTTTATCTGCAGCCTGCAATTGGTAGATTATTTGTTTTCATCTGCCACCCATGATTTTTTAAAGAAGGCTCTGTTCTTTACCTGCTGCCAAAGTTTTGATATCCGTTTCTCTGATCTGATCCTTTTCCCCGGAAAGCTTTCTGCATGTTGCTGGCAAATAAATAAATAAGTAAAGTATCGGATCTCAGGTTTCATAGCCCGGAGCTTCTGTTTGTTTGTTTGTTTGAGTGGTTCTTTCAAAGAAGTCTTTGGAGCTGCTGCTGTGAGTTAGGGTTAAAAAATATTCTAAATAAATAATATTGTGGTCTTTACAGCAGTTATTCCTTCCAGCAACCTATCACGTCATTCCTATATTCCCATTCTTAGGCTTTCACCCTTGCTTTTGGCTTATTGCGACTCAGTCTTCGAAGGTGTTCCCTAAGCAACATTGCCTGGAGATATCCGGTTATTATTACAATTGATCTCCAGATGATCAACTTTGGTGACCTGGAGAAAATGGCTGTTTTGGAGGGTGGGCTCTATGGCCCTGTACCCTGCTGAGGTCCTGCCCTTCCCCAAACCCCGTCTTCCCCAGGCTCCGCCCTCAAAATCTCCAGGTACTTCCCAATCCAGAGCTGGCAACTCTACCCATAGGGTATCTACTTCGATGGTTTTCAGAAGGGTCTTCTCCCCACCCCCAGTGGGCTTTCTCTTGATGGACGTACCATCTACACATCTTCTTGATTGTGATTGTTCTGTTTTGGGAACTTATAGTGCCACATAGAGGAGGGCAGGTGGCTTGGTACAACCCGATCACATCAGATTTCAGAAGCTAAGTAGGGTTGGTATTTGGAAGGGAATGCAATGGCAAACCACTTTTGCTTTCACTTGCCTTGAAAACCTCTTGCTAGGATCACCATATGTCAGCTGTGACTTGGCAGCACTTTATACTGAGAGAGAGGGAGAGAGGAGGAGGAGGAGGAGAAGAAGAAGAAGAAGAAGAGTTGCCTTTCACCACCCTATATCCTGCCTTTCACCACCCTAAGGAGTTTCAAAGCAGCTTATAGTCACCTTCCCTTCCTCTCCCCACAACAGACAACCTGTGAGGTAGGTGGGGCTGAGAGAGCTCTGAAAGAACTGCTCTTGAGAGAACAGCTCTGAGAGAATTTATGACTCACCCAAGGTCACCCAGCAGGCCTCATGTGTCTCAAAGTGGCTTTCAATCACCTTCCCTTCCTCTCCCCACAACAGACACCCTGTGAGGTAGGTGGGGCTGAGAGAGCTCTGAGAGAACTGCTCTTGAGAGAACAGCCCTGAGAGAACTTATGACTCACCCAAGGTCACCCAGCAGGCCTCATGTGTCTCAAAGCACCTTCCCTTCCTCTCCCCACAACAGGCAACCTGTGAGGTAGGTGGGGCTGAGAGAGCTCTGAGAGAACTGTGACTGACCAAAGGTCACCCAGCAGGCTTCATGTGGAGGAGTGGGGAATCAAACCCAGTTCTCCAGATCAAAGTCCACCGCTCTTAACCACTGCACCAAAATGGCACAGAGAGAGAGTGTGTTCCAAGCTGTGGCTTTGTACTATGTTTTAAATGTGTTGCTTGGCTCTGCTGTCATCTTTTAAAGCTGCCTTGGAATAATTACGGGAGGCATCAAATTAAGGCATGTTTGCAATGTAGGCTGTAATTGCCCCACCCCGAAGGAAGCATTCCCTTTAAAGCAAACACATGGAAACACATGTCCAGTAATACCTTAGAGACCAACAGATGGGGGGGCGGAATAAGCTGCTCTGTCAAGAGCTCTCTCAGCCCCACCCACCTCACAGGGTGTCTGTTGTGGGGGGGGGGGAAGGGAAGGGAGTTTGTAAGCTGCTCTGAGACACCTTTGGATAGTGAAGGGCTGGGTATAGATCCAATCTCCTCCTCCTCCTCCTCCTCCTCCTCTTCTTCTTCTTCCAAGATTTAAACTGCTATGGTCAGATACCTTTGTCTGATATCTGACAAAGGGAGCTTTGAAACTTGTTGATCTTTTAAGATGCTACTGGATTTGAAAACCTTTTAACCCAGCTCAACATCAGTCTTGGTATCTTTTTAAGTCTGTTATTTAAAAATCAATCTAACTACTCTTGAACTGATTAAATATGAAAGAACCACAATGACACACAGACTTGCATAAGTAAATGAAATCAAAAGCACCAAGATATACATATCATCCCTTACTCTGTCTACTTTAACATTAAAAGATAAAGTACAGTTTCTGAGATTCTCACTAAAGCACTTTCAAATAGATTAGGGTGAGATATTAGGGGGTGTTTTGAGCATGGCCATCTTTGTTGTTGTTGTTCAGTCGCACAGTCAGGTTCGACCTATGGACCACATCACGCCAGGTCCTCCTGTCTTCCGCCGTCCTCTGGAGTTTGCTCAATTTCATCTTTGTTGCACCGATAACACTGTCTGACCATCTCATCTTTTGCCGTCCCTTTCTTTTACCTTCAATCATTCCCAGCATCAGGGTCTTCTCCAATCTTACATAGGCCCAATTATGTGAAACTCACATGACTCTATCAAAACCAGTCAGTTAATCTCTTCTGAACCCATGAACCAAATGTGTCCAATTTCAGTGCTAACTTTCCAATAGCAATATGTTGCAAATGAGTGTTCTGCTCATTCTTCACATTGTAAGATTTATTTCTGGGAGAGTACTCATCTTTTCATGCATTATTTTTATCAAGGATGTAACAGTGAAAACAGAGTGCTTTGCAGAAACAATGAGGCCTGCTTTTGTCCCGTCATATACAGCTATCAGAATCTGTGACAGGAAGATGCCATTATGATATCTGCCATATATAGAGTTGCCAGACCACCCCCCCAGTGGAGGCGGGGGGGTCCCCTGCTGCTAGGCCCTGCCCCCTAGCCACTGATCGCCTGATAAGAAAAAATACTAATTAGAAATATAAACAGATATACTAATGAGAAATATAAAGTGCAATAAATTAAAACGAACCATCCCTCCCCCAGGTCACTAGGCATTTTAGGATGTCTGATTTTTTTCTCATCTAAACCAAAAAAATCTTCATCAGTAAGACACAAGAGTAGTTAAACAAAGGCTCATGCAGACGGTTTAGATCTAAAGGTACCCAATGTAACAGAAAAACATATTAATTATAGAATTATTTGTCATTCCAAGTACAAAGGGATAGAAGATACTGAAAATAAAAGACAATCTCCGTCCTCTGGGTTACACCACAGCAGTCAATGCATGCGGAGCCCAGGATCAGGGCAAATACGCCCCCTTTGCAGCCATTTCAGCTTGAGGGGGAAAGTGCAGGGGGGAAAGACTGAAACCCCTCCCCCCATGCAGTAATCTTGAGCAGATTTTGGACTTGAGAGCATTTAGGAACGTTAATTCCCTGAACTCGTGTCTGACAACAAGTTGGCCCCCAAACTGATACGCTTTACATGCTTTGCACAGTTGGCCCCAAAGGAACATAAACAAGCAAATTTTCTTTATGGCCACAGGGGGGGGGGAAGAAGAAGAAAAAGTAGATGAAGAAGAAGAAGAGGAGGAGGAGGTTTTGAACCCTGCCCTTCATTACCTGAAGGAGTCTCGGAGTGGCTTACAGTCACCTTCCCTTCCTCTCCCCACAACAGACACCCTGTGAGGTAGGTGGGGCTGAGAGTGTTATGTATTGAACTGTGAATCAAGCCTATTCTTTTCCATGTTAAGCTTGATTCTGAATGTGGATTCTAAGCTGTCGCATTCCTATTGTGGATCTCCTGACAAAAATATGTAATCTTTCTTTAAAATCTGCCTCCATTCCTGATGACTGGAAGGTAGCTAATGTCACTCCCATCTTTAAAAAGGGCTCCAGGGGAGATCCAGGAAATTACAGGCCAGTCAGTCTGACATCGATACCGGGTAAGTTGGTGGAAACTGTTATTAAGGAAAGAATTAGTAGGCACATTGATGAACAAAAACTATTGAGGCAGACTCAGCATGGGTTCTGTAAGGGAAGATCTTGTCTCACTAACCTGTTAGTGTTTTTTGAGGGAGTGAACAAACATGTGGACAAGGGGGACCCAATAGATATTATTTACCTTGACTTCCGGAAAGCTTTTGATACAGTTCCTCATCAAAGGCTCCTAAGTAAGCTCAATAGTCATGGGATAAAAGGACAAGTCCTCTTGTGGATCAAAAACTGGCTTATAAATAGGAAACAGAGAGTGAGTATAAATGGGAAACTTTCTCAGTGGAGGGTGGTAAGCAGTGGGGTACCACAGGGATCAGTACTCGGTCCCATGCTTTTTAACTTGTTTATTAACGATTTGGAATTGGGAGTAAGCAGTGATGTGGCTAAATTTGCAGATGACACGAAGTTGTTCAGGGTGGTGAAAACCAGGGAGGATTGTGAGGCACTCCAAAGGGATCTGTTGAGGATGGGTGAGTGGGCGTCAACGTGGCAAATGGGGTTCAATGTGGCCAAGTGCAAAGTGATGCACATTGGAGCCAAAAATCCTAAATATAAATACACGTTGATGGGGTCTGATCTGGCAGAGACTGACCAAGAGAGAGATCTTGGAGTCGTAGTGGATAACTCGCTGAAAATGTCTACACAATGTGTAGCTGCAATAAAGAAGGCCAACGCTATGCTGGGGATTATTAGGAAGGGAATTGATAACAAATCAGCCAGTATCATCATGCCCCTGTATAAATCATTGGTGCGACCTCATTTGGAATACTGTGTACAGTTCTGGTCACCACATCTCAAAAAGGATATTATAGCATTGGAAAAAGTGCAGAGAAGGGCAACTAGAATGATAAAAGGGTTGGAACACCTTCCCTATGAAGAAAGGTTAAAATGCTTGGGGCTCTTTAGCTTGGAGAAACGACGGCTGAGGGGTGACATGATCGAGGTTTATAAGATTATGAATGGGATTGAGCAGGTTGAGAAAGAAGTACTTTTCTCCCTTTCTCACAATACAAGAACTCGTGGGCACTCTATGAAATTGCTGAGCAGTCGGGTTAGAACAGATAAAAGGAAATACTTCTTCACCCAAAGAGTGATTAACATATGGAATTCACTGCCACAGGAGGTCGTGGCAGCTGCAAGCATGGACAGTTTCAAGAGGAAATTAGATAAACATATGGAGCAGAAGTCCACCAGTGGCTATTAGCCATGGGGTATAGAATGAGAACTCTCAGTCTGGGGCAGGTGATGCACTCTATTCTTGGTGCTGGAGGGGGCAGCAGTGGGAGGGCTTCTGGTGTCCTGGCCCCACTGCTGGACCTCCTGATGGCACCTGGTATATTTTGGCCGCTGTGTGACAGAGTGTTGGACTAGATGGGCCATTGGCCTGATTCAGCATTGGCTTCTCTTATGTTTGTTCTTATGTATTGGTCGGTTTCTGCGAAACCAGTGTAAATAGCCAATCACTGTGTGATGATGTATCAAAGCAGGAACAGTTGTGATTGGACCTTATCACTGTATTTCTATTGGTCCTTAACTATTTCTGGGAGTGGCTTTGACAGCCCGGGAGAGTTTAAAAAGGAGCTGTGCTCCACTGTTTTTGTTGTGTGTTCCTGAGTTGGTGTTTGTCGTTAATAAAGCTGAAATCACTTGTTAAGCTTACTACGTTGTTGAGTCTCATACTTAACAGAGAGTGTTCTGAGAGAACTGTGACTGACCCAAGGTCACCCAGCTGGCTTTATGTGGAGGCCTGGAGAATCAAATACAGTTCTCCGGATTAGAGTCCACCACTCTTAATCACTGAACCAAGCTTGCTGTCAGAAAAGGAGCGGAGAATCTGAAATTTCAATCTCCCAAGTATTACAGTCCCCCCTCCCTTTAACATGGCCAACCTTCCAGACTGGCAGAAAGATATTCACATACACACCTTGAGTTGTGAAGCAACCATTGTCATTATAGACATCCAAGAGGCAGTCTGCCAGAATAGCCAATCAGGAAAGTGTACAGCTCTGTTTTGTACAGTTACAACGGTCTTAATTCTATTGGTTGACCTGCTGGTCACGACTATGAGCTGCTTTGGGCTAATAGGAAAGGCAAGGTATAAAATATTTTAAAGAAATAACTTACAATGCGAATAAGTTTTCATTCTCCATGCTAATGAAGTAATTACCATCTGCCTGGCGTTGTTTAGCAACAACCTGATCACTAATGTTTAGCAACAAGTTTATCACTAATGAGAAAATATGGGGGTAGACAAACAGGAAACATAAACCAATTTCTGGAAAGGTCTGGTCACAGACAATGTGGTAGGCCATCACAGGCCTCTCCTCCAAGTGGAGCTTTGGTTTCTTGGAAGGTAAGCTGGAAGGCCAAACTGACCATCATAGTTCACTGAGTTCTAATTCATTGTTGTGATCCATAAGAGCACAAGAGTCCCTGGAAAAGACAGCCATGCCAGGTGAAGTCGAAGGCAGCAGGGAAAGAGGAAGACCCAACCTGAGATGGATTGACTCCATCAAGGAAGCCACGGCCCTCAAGACCTGAGCAAGGCTGTTAACGGGAGGACATTTGGGAGGTCATTAATTCACAGGGTCTCCATAAGTCGGAAGCGAATTGATGGCACTTACCCCACACAAGAGCTGATCGAACTGTGTGGGGTCCTCTTGATGGGCACGGTCACCATTCTGTGTGAAAAGGCAAACGTGCATTTTCCAGCTGCAGTGTGTGAGATCAGAAACCCAGATTTTTGAGGCTGGAAAATACGAATGTTGCCCTGTTCACACAAAATGGCGTTCACACATAACAGGAGGATTGCGGGTAGTGCATTATTTTCCCGTTACATGAGGCTGGAGCACCAAAACTATAATGACTGAACAGGGCTCTAATGGAGTTTATATAGCAGTCAGATCACGATTTCAACAGACCGGCAGTTCAATCACTAGCCACATTTCCTTGGAAGTACGTGAGCTCTGATGAGCGTAGCTTCAGGCAACTTTCTTGGGCTTAATTGTACTAAAACATTCCCAGTGATGGCTGGGGGAAAGTAGTGATGCGGAACCTCAGTCTGAGGACAATGGCACTATCCTTCCTTAGTGTGGAAGTAATCTGTGTGATCTTCCATGAATACAACACCACAAATTTAACCCATGTGGTTAAGGTTAAGGTTGACGTAACAGTTTCTTCCTTTCATAATCTGTGGTGATCTTCCATGCTCGGGAAAACAAAATAGCTTCTTCATGTATTTCCCCCAATATATATATTTTTCATGACAATATTGTGTTAGTCTTAGATCAGTAGCAGTCAACAAGACCAGTAGAGAAGACTGCTCACTTCTTCAGATTCAGGTATCTGAAGAAGTGACCAGTGACGCATGAAAACTCATCCCCTGCCACGAATTTTGTTAGTCTTTAAGGTGCCACTGGACTCTTGCCCTTTTCTGCTGCTACAGACAGACTGACATGGCTACCTGTCTTGATCTTAGATCGGTAGAAGCGATTGGTGAAGTGTGTGTGGGTTAAGTGTCATCAAGTCACTTCCAAATTATGGTGATCCTATGTATTAATGGCCACCAAATGAGAAGGGAGCACTCACTGGAGAAGACTGATGCTGGGAAAGACTGAAGGTCAAAGAAGAAGGGGACGGCAAAGGACGAGATGGTTAGACAGTGTCATCGATGCAACGAATGTGAAATTGAGCAAACTTCAGAGGACAGTGGAAGACAGGAGGACCTGGCATGATCTGGTCCACGGGGTCACGAAGAGTCAGACTCGACTTAGCGACTGAACAACAAATTGTCTTTTCCAGCGACTCTTGTCTTCTTATGATAGGGCCAAAGTACGATAGCCTCCGTTGAGTCATTTTAGCTTCTAGGGATCCTTCAGGCTTGATTTGATTGAGAACCCACTGATTTGTCTTTTGGCAGTCCATTGTATCTGTACAACTTTCCTCTGGCACCATGTTCCAAATGAATCAACTTTCTTCCTGTTGGCTTTCTTCATTGTCCAGTTTTCATACCCATACATGGTAACAGCCTGCTTCAGTGGGGAGGGTGGGGTATAAATCAAATAAATAAATAAATAATGTGTAGGGTGGTATTATTTATTTTTTATTTATGTCCCACTTTTCTCTCTGATTGGGACACAAAGTAGCACTTTGGCCCAAGTGCCTGGGGTTCTGGGAATGCCACCCAGAGCCCATTTGGGCCATTATCTGCCCTGCCTTCCCAGCTGTTGTTTTTCAAAATAAGTCTCTGCTGTTGTTACAATTGAAAGTTCTGCAGATTAAAATTTCCGCCAACAGAATGGATCTTTCTGACCTCACTCTCTTTACCCACTAGGGTTGCCAGCTCTGGTTGGGAAATGGATTGTGACATCATCACCCCAACCTACTCATCATTGGCTCTTGATGCCAGCAGAGTCAGGAAAATGATATGATAGTGGGATCACACCACAAATAAGTGATTCCCACACATAACAGAGGAGAATATGGCACATGAATGCCACAGTGTTATGTGTAGTTGCTCCTTCAGACCTTTTTAATTGGAAGTGCCAGGATTTGAATCTAGGACTTATGCATGTAAGGCGTGCACTGTACCACTGAGCTATGACCCTTTAGCATCCCTCCTTAACCCACTGAGCTGTACAGCGTGAGGCTGAATCCATCCATAGCACAGTGACCATGAAACCGTTTAGCTAATGTAAGAATGAGTCCTGAAGCTGCGACAGAGAGCAGCTTTGAAAGTGACGCAGGAAAAAAAGTTCTGAGACATCTAATGGAGCCCTGGAACATTCTTTTGATTTCTTAAAGGTGCCGCCTCTGTTAACCCACATCATACATTCTTTTCTCTGCGGCGCATAATCATTTCTTTCTGGAGCGAAGCTCCCTGACCTGTGGGTAGGCTCCAAGGACTGGAAGTGTGATATTAAGAACCTCACACTAATGTCAATTAGCCGGGATGGGGATTTTATGTAAATCTTTTATGATTTTTTTGCCTAATTGAAAACAAGCCTTACTTCCATTCTGCTCCTGATGAGTTGCAAATGAACCTCGGTTCAATTTCTTTACCATTATGTTATGAGAGAGGAGATTTTTACGGTTTATTTTTTTTAGCCTACCAAAGCTAATGAGATAGTACATTCAGATTTCACAGGGGAACATGGTGTGTATGTGCTCACGCCAGATGGTGGAGTTCCCCACCCACCCAACAAGAAAACAGACAGGTATCTGGTGTTCATGTCCTTTGGCACTTTGCATTCATTATGCCTGGGCAGAAAAGAAACATATAGACGATTGCTGGGCAGGCCTATGGAGGGTAGATCCCCTAAGAAAGCTAAGCGGCTGTGTTGCAGGCAGTGGCTAGAAAAGCTCCGGATGGCTGCCACCACTCTGGTATGAGTCTCCTCGGGAGAGACCAGAGAACCCACCTTACCCCTTTATACAGTTCTTTTCCAGCAGGTTTCCCCTTATAAGTGGCTGAATGAGGTGTGAGTACCCAGACAGAGTAATGAACTAGTTTTATTAAAGAGGTTTAACAACGACTAATTCAGTAACATGTAGGAAAAGTGAGCATAGTAAAGGTAGGTAAACCAGCAAAATAAGAAACCCTAAGGCATCTGACTATACTGTACCTAGCCTTCTCTAGGTCTTTGGCCTCAAGCTGACTCATCTCCCCCCCCCCCCCGAATGAGGGATCCCTCCATCTGCAGCAGCTTCACACCAGCTCTTCTCCCTAGGAGTGAACCCCCCTCCCACTTTGAACAAGGCCTTTTATACCTTCTTCTCAGGCAACACCCTCTACTATTCTACTGGCGTAAGTTTTCCCTCCAAATCGCCTGTTAGCCAATCACAGGGTCCAAAAGAGACCTAGGAAATGTAGGCCCTGATAGTTACTCTAGTACAGGCTTCCCTGGAGTCACTAGGCCTCCCTAGAGCCTGTAGGCTGCACTACTGTAGGCCTAGGATCATGACAGGATGTCATTTGATTTACCCATAGATGGCTTCAACTTGGATATGCTTGTCGACTGCACTATCACCCAAATGTTTGCCTTCCCTGAAATTCAAAGCAAACTGAGAGATTTCTGCCAAGGCAGAACATTTGTAAGGATGTTGAAAGAAGATGAGGAACATCTGACATGACATTGGTGATGGTGGGACGGGCTGTGGCTTGGTGGTAGAACATCTGGTTGGCATGCAGAAGGTCCCAGGTTCAATCCTTGGCATCTCCGGTTAAAAAGATCAGGTAATAGGCCATGTGAAAGATCTCTCCCTGAGATTCTGGAGAACCTTGGCTGGTCAGAGCAGACAATACTGACCATGAGGGACCTGTGATTCAGTATAAGGTAGCTTCATGGTGGCATTTCACAAGAGGGTTTTCCCTCCTAAAGGATTTGGATGGTCAAGAAAGCTCACAGAGGCATGTGACATGAATATGGTTTAATTAAGGAAAAGAAAAAGTCCACAGTATAATTAAAGACAGTGGTCTCTTATGTCCCTCTTAGTCACTGGGGGCATAGCTAGATCCTTGAGCCTGGTTCCACAGCATCTTCTTGTCTCTGATGAAGCCCACATGCTATCACTTCCTCTTCCTTCTTTATACTTTCCTCTGCCCTGTTAGGTGCCCTCCCAGGCCTGGCAGTCACCTGGAGCTCTTAACCCTTTGGTAGAAAAGCTGAGTTGGCTAAAAGAAGAAGTAATCCAGTCACTATTTATAGCTCCTGGCTGTCAACATGCTTGGAGAGCTGAATTATAGGTCATCTGACTACAGCATCCCTACTCCTAAGAGCCAGCATGGTGTAATGGTTGGAGTGTTGGACTTTGGATCTGGGAGACCCAGGTTCAAATCCCTCTTCTGACCATGGAACTTTGCGGTGGCTAGGCTTCTGATGGGGCTCTCCATACGGGAGCACATACAGCCTGTCCTAAAGGCACTGCACTGGCTGCTGATAGCATACTGGATTTGTTTCAAGGTGCTGGTTCTTACCTTTAAAGCCCTATATGGTCAGGGACCTACGTACTTGAGGGACCACCTTTCCCCACATATCCCTCAGAGAGCACTGTGATCAGGATCCCAGAACCGACTGGCCCTCCCGAACCTTAAGGAAGCTAAGCTGTCGATAACCAGGACCAGGGCTTTATCAGTGGCGGTCCCATCCTGGTGGAATGAGCTCCCGGAGGAGAGCAGGGCCTATAAAACAGAACTCTCCCACCAGGCTTTTGGGAGCTGCCACCACCACCAATATTGAACAACTGACGGTTGAATGTGAGAAGGCCCTGGATCCCTGAAACCTCTACCAACAGCCTAAAGGACATCAATCACTGCAAGGACAATCAAAAAGGAACCCCATGAGCTGACTGTGAGTTAAGAACACCGAATAATAGCTGCCACCATCAAACAAACAACAACAACGACTATCACTTTATTATGGTAGAACATAAGAACATAAGAGAAGCCAATGTTGAATCAGGCCAATGGCCCATCTAGTCCAACATTCTGTCACACAGAGGCCAAAAATACCAGGTGCCATCAGGAGGTCCAGCAGTGGGGCCAGGACACCAGAAGCCCCCTCCCACTGCTGCCCCCTCCAGCACCAAGAATAGAGTGCATCACCTGCCCCAGACTGAGAGTTCCCATCTATACCCTGTGGCTAATAGCCACTGATGGACTTCTGCTCCATATGTTTATCTAATTCCCTCTTGAAACTGTCCATGCTTGTAGCTGCCACCACCTCCTGTGGCAGTGAATTCCATATGTTAATCACTCGTTGGGTGAAGAAGTATTTCCTTTTATCTGTTCTTATGGTTTTAGAATCGTTTTGATTGTAACTTATGTTTTAATGTAACTTATTTGGTTTTTATGTAAGCCCCCTGAGCCAGCTCTGGCTGGGAGGGCAGGGTAGAAATTCAAACAATAAATCAAAAAAGTAAGTTGGGCCAGCCACACACTCCAAGCCTAAACTACCTCACAGGGTTGTTTTGAGGATGGAATGGAGGAGAGGAGAGGGATGTCAGCTGATTCGGGTCCCCATTAGGGGAGAAAGGCAGGGTATAAATAAAATCAGGGCTCTTTTTGTAGCAGGAACTCCTTTGCATATTAGGCAACACACCCCTAATGTAGCCAATCCTCCAAGAGCTTACAGTAGCCCCTGTAAGAAGAGCTCTGTAAGCTCTTGGAGGATTGGCTACATTAGGGGTGTGTCGCCTAATATGCAAAGGAGTTCCTACTACAAAAAGAGCCCTGAATAAAGTAAATAAATAGTTTTCCTTGTGGGTGCTTCTACATTGGCATCAGTTGCGGGAAAATGCTGGTGATTCCATAGAAGTCCTAGCAGACGCAGCCTCTTGTGTTCCAGCGACACACAGACCTTTTGATCTCCCCCTTGGATCCCAGAGTGCTGCCTTTGCTATGGCTACCATCAAGCAATAGAAAAACTGGTGGGGAAAGGAGGCAGGGCCACAGCGGGGGGTGGGGTGGGGAATGATGCTCAGAGTGGAATACAGCCAGATAGCTAGGCAAGATCCCCAAACAAACTCACCCCTCTATTTTTGGGCAGCATTACTAAACTGATGTAGGGCAGGAACACTTTCCCTATGAAGAAAGGTTTAAGCGCTTAGAGCTCTTTAGCTTGGAGAAACAACGGCTGAGGGGTGACATGATCGAGGTTTAGAAGATTATGCATGGGATAGATCAGGTTGAGAAAGAAGTACTTTTCTCCCTTTCTTACAACACAAGAATTTGTGGGCACTCAATGAAATTGCTGAGCGGTTGGGTTAGAATGGATAAAAGGAAATACTTCTTCACCCAAAGAGTGATTAATACATGGGATACACTGCCACAGGAGGTAGTGGCAGCTACAAGCATGGACAAGCAGAAATCCATCAGTGGCTACTAGCCACAAGGTATAGATAGGAACTCTCAGGCTGGGGCAAGTTATGCTCTGTATTCTTGGTGCTGAGGGGGCAACAGTGGGAGGGCTTCTAGTGTCCTGGCCCACTGCTGGACCTCCTGATGTCACTTGGTATTTTTGGCCACTGTGTGACAGAGTGTTGGACTAGATGGGCCATTGGCCTGATCCAACATTGGCTTCTCTTATGTTCTTATGGTTGCCAACTCCAGTTTGGGAGATTCTTGGAGATTTGGGGGGAGCTTGCTGGGGGGTTGTGGAGAGAAGGGATTCGAATGGGTATATGATGCTATGGAGCCTGCCCTACAAAGCTAACATTTTCTTTGGGAAAGTGATTTCTTCTTCTTCTTCTTCTTCTTCTTCTTCTTCTTCTTCTTCTTCTTCTTCTTCTTCTTCTTCTTCTTCTTCTTCTTCTTCTTCTTCTTCTTCCTCCTCCTCCTCCTCCTCCTCCTCCTCCTCCTCCTCCTCCTCCTCCTCCTCCTCCTCCTCCTCCTCCTCCTCTTCCTCTTCCTCTTCCTTTTCTTCTTGTTTATTGATCACCTTATCCCAGCTTACCCTGGGCTCTGGGTATGTACAAGACATAATGTCATGAGAAATACAAAACATTTGTTTATCAATATATAACTTAATAATCTAGGTAGTCCAGAGGTCCATATGTCATTCTGGGAGAAATCCTAGCCCCATCTGCAGGTTGGTATCCCAAATATGAAGCAGATCCTTCTGACTTCCAGCTCACTCTGCATAACGTGCGGAGGGGCTCTTTGCTTCCCACGACCCCACTTCCACTTCCCCTTGGAGAAAAACAAATGTGTCCTCTTGGCACACTTCGATGGGTGTTAATACTTCCGAGTTTCTTTTGCCAGCAGTGAGGAAAGGTTAACTGGAGTCACAGCAAATTAGTTTGGCCATCTCAAACTCTTCCCGTTGCCTTAACCTTCGGGAGCAACTTCCCATAAATTTTAATGTTAACTGGAACCATTCTGAGGCCAAGGCGGGAGGCGGCGAGGGGAGAAGAAAGCAAAAGGGTAAAGATGAAATGATTTAATATGAAGAGGTAGGAGAAAAGAAGATCTACCTGACCTGTGACGGCTGCCTGAAATAAAAACAGCTGAAAGCTTCATAAATTGCCAGCAGGCAAAACCATGAGGCTAGCTGATCTATTGTTCTTTCCCTTTGATCACAATAATACTGAATCATTGATTAATCAATGATTGGCTGGAAAGTCTGGGCCAGGTCTCTTCAAACAGGGGCCAGGCCTCAGAGGCAGAGCATCGGCTTGGCATGCAGAAGGTCCCAGGTTTGATCCCAGGCATCTCTAGTTAAATAGCCTAGACTAGCCTGATCTTGTCAGATCTCGGAAGCTAAGCAAGGTCGGCCCTGGCTGGTATTGGATGGGGGACCTCCAAGGAATACCGAAGGCCAGAAATGGCAAACTGCCTCTGGAGGTCTCTTGCCTTGAAAACCCTATGGGATCGCCATAAATTATCTGTGACTTCATGGCTAAAAAATAAAGTAGGTGACGGGAAAGATCTCCATTTGAGATCCTGGAGGGCTGCTGCCAGTCTGAGTAGACAATACTGACCTTGATGGACCAAGGGTCCGATTCAGTAGAAGGCAGCTTCATGGGTGCTCAAGATGGGGGGAAAGACCAACAAAAAACCTGTCATCAAAGTGGGCAGCTGTTTCGGTCTGAAGCAACAGAACAAAGTTAGAGTCCTTGAATAAAACTTCATTGGTCTTAAAGGTGCCACTGGACTCTTAACTTTCTTCTAAAAAATCAATGGTGCACCTAAGCTGGTATATCATTAACTTTCCCATCATGCCTATACCACGCCTTTCTTTCTTCCCCCAGCTCTGGTGTGCAGTCTGAGGGATGAGGTTTGTGGCGAAAGGGCCCCTCCCTACTTTACTTTCTGGAATACCGCTTTACAGCCAATAGGAGGGAGATTCACTGTTCTAGCCTGCTGGACTCCAGTAGGGAATCTCTACCAAGTCACTGTGTGTGTGTTAAATGGTATCAAGTCACTTCCGACTTATGGCGACCCTATGAATGAATGACCTCCCAAACACCCTATGGTTAACAGCCATGCTCAGGTCATGCAAACTGAGGGCCGTGGCTTCCTTGACTAAATCAATCCATCTCATGTTGTCTCATCCTCTTTTCCTACCACTTTCAATGGTTCCTAGCATCGTTGTCTTTTCTAGTAACTCTCGTCTACTCATAATGGGACCAGAGTTTGATAGCCTCAATCTAGTCACTAGGGAATGGAAGAGAAAGCTCCAAGATCCTACAGAGATCTTTCTTCTTAAAGAAGCTTTGCAGGGAGGTATATGAGACACACCTCTGTTTGTGCCATAATAGGAATTCTGTGACAGAAATGGATTCTAGTCAGAAGCAGATATGAATTTAAACAGTTTGCAGATTTTCTGTATCACCGTTCAGAGCGCCAAAAGTGCACCTCCCCATATATGATGATTTTCTCCCGCCCTGGTTCTCCTTGTGTGAAAACAGTTGCTTGTTTAATGATTCTGCCTTCACTTGTTCTCACTCTCAATTGTCCTCGCTTGCCATTAGTCAAATCTGATTGGCTCCATAATACTGTGCGCTGTGTGAGCCTGGATTAAGAGGGATCAGGAAGAAAGTTCCAGGAGCCATGGGGAAAATATCTAGAAGAAATAGCAGCCGTGGAGACAACACTGCTAAACAAGATAGAAAAAGATCAATATTTCAATATATTTCAATATTTCATTCTAAGCATGTGGATAAAATGCCCAGCTCACTAAAATAGTTATTTTCTACCTGACAGTTAAAACCAAAGAATATTTGGTATTGCTGTATACAAGATGTAAAACATTTAATTAATTGTTTTTATACTGCTTTCCTCCTGCAAAGTAGAGCTCAAAGCAGTTTGCAGAGCTAAAAAAGCAAACCATCTAAAACTACAACAATAAGACAAAGGGGCCTCTACACTATTCCATAATCTGATACAGCCAAATATTTCAAACCAGGGATGAACCAGTGTGGTATAACAACCAGTGTACCAGACTAGAACCTAGGGTTGCCAGCTCTGAATTGTGAAATTCCTGGAGATTTGGGGGGGTGGAGCCTGGGGTGGGCGGGCTTGGGGGGGGGTAGAGACTTTAGTAGGGTATAATACCATAGAGTCTACCTTCTAAAGCAGCCACTTTCTCCTGGGGAACTGATCTCTTTTACCTGGAGACCAGTTATAATTCTGGGAGAATTGTGAGCTCCCCCTCACTGTGAGTCTCTAAGCAGCGGCTGGACAAACCCTTGTCAGGGATGCTCTAGGCTGATCCTGCATTGAGCAGGAGGTTGGACTAGATGGCCTGTTTGGTCCCTCCCAGCTCTGTGATTCTAGGATTCTATGAGCTCTCCAGTCACCAGCTGGAGACTAGCAGCCATACTAGGACTTTGGAAGAACCAGATTCAAATCTCCGCTCATCCATGATGCTCAGTGAGGTGACCTTGGGTGAGTCACCCTCTCCCAGACCAACATACCTCACAGGGCTGCAGTGGGAACAGCTGAGTTCCCTGTCCTGCACTCCTTGAAGGATGACATAGATGTGCGCATGCAAAGTGCCTTCAAGTCACAGCTGACGTATGGCGACCCCAGCAAGGGGCTTTCAAGGCAAGTGAGAAGCAGAGTTGGTTGGCCTCTTCCTCAGTGGTCTCCCATCCAAATACTAACCAGGGCTGACCCTGCTTAGCTTCCAAGATCTGATGAGATCGGGCTGTATCATGCCGCCTTCCCTCCCATGTAATCGATAGGTGGGTAGATAAAGTAGTCTTAAGGGAGACCCACTCTGAAAAACATTGAAAAGTAGAAGAACAGATTGGATTTATACCCCACGCTTCACTATCTGAAGGAGTCTCAGAACGGTTTACAATCCCTTTCCCTTCCCTGCCTCACAACAGACACTTTGTGAGGTAGGTGGGACCGAGAGAGCTCTGAGAGAACTGCCCATGAGAGAACAGCTCTGAAAGAACTTGTGACTGGTCCAAGATCACACCAGCAGCTGCACGTGGAGGTATGGGGAATTAAACCTGGTTCTCCCAGATTAGAGTCCACGCTCCTAACCACTGCACCGAACTGGAGCCCAAAGCCAGCACTGGAACTGCAAAGTAGTTTGAGTTTTTTTCAGCCTTTCCCCTTGTTCTGAGCTGTCTGCTCCCTATGCATCAGAAAGGCATGTGAGATTTTGCACCCAGAGAGGGTGATTGACTGGTAGAAACAAAAGCTCCTGGAGAGAATGCACGGAGCTGCCCTAGAATCTTTCAGCCTTCACCTAAACAATGCACCTTGTGTTTAAATGAGCATTATTTATTGTAATTTATGGAAATCTCACCGAGATGTTCCTGGTGCAACTGAAAAGCTTGAAATTGTATTCATGGGTGAGTACTTAATTGTGTGACATTAAAGCTCTGTGTTTCAGAGCCATTTTCCTCTAAGTTTAAAATTAACACCTGTTGAGGCTGTAGTCTTCTGGTGGAAGGAGCTAGAGAGAGGCGATGCTCCCAGGGAGGCATTTTGTGATGCTGGAAGGCCAAGTTAACTAGTAGCTGCAGAGAGGGCGAATATTGGAATCACACACTTTCCATAAAACAAATGCTGTGTTTGCGGTGTGTGTACGCATCGCACATAAGTTTACATAAACTGTGTGCTTTATTCCCTATATCCATGCAAAACAGGATACATATATTGCCTAAACAAAATGCTTTTTTTTAAAAAAACCCTCCATATTGAAACCAAAGGCAAGCATGAAAAACAGTATGAAAAAGATAAGAACATACATAAGAACATAAAAGAAGCCAATGTTGGATCAGGCCAATGGCCCATCCAGTCCAACACTCTGTCACACAGTGGCCAAAAATACCAGGTGCCATCAGGAGGTCCAGCAGTGGGGCCAGGACACTAGAAGCCCTCCCACTGTTACCCCCCCCGACAGAACAGAGCACATAGCACAACCCGGCACAGGACAGGATTCATAGAAACAGAACGCAAGGGTTATCTAATCCACACCCCTGCACTATGCAGGAAATTCACAACTACCTCTCCCCCGCTCTCCCAGTGACCCCTGCTCTACTTCCAGAAGAAGGCAAAAAACCTCCAGGATCTCTGGGCCAGTTTCACCTGGAACCTCCCACACTTTGTCACCCACCTGTATTTGCTATAGGGGATCAGCATCATGCAATGCCATGTTGTCATTTCTGGTCAAAAACTTGGAAATGAGGTCACTGCATCACAAACTGCTCTAGGAATTTCCTGGATCTCTATGGTTTTTATAGTGGAGATCTAGTAAATTCCTAGAGTGTCATGCAATGGAGTGTCATCACTTCTAGGCTTTCAGAACACTTCTCACTGGGCATAGAGCGGGGGTCACTGGGGGTGGGGAGGAAGGTATTTGTGAATTCCCTGCATTGCGTAAGGGGTTGGACTAAATGACCCTGGAGGTCCGTTCCAACTCTATGATTCAACCAGAAATGACATCATGGCATCATGCAATGTAGTTCATATCAGCATCCACTCCCTGGGCTGCCACCAGTGACTTTTTTATGAATATCATTTTGAGATCCTCATTGGTTGTTTTATGCTCCTTTTAATGGCTAGCTTTGGTTTTGTTGTATTGTTTTGGTTGTGAGCCTCTTCAAGCCCATCTCTGGGGAAGTAGCATGTACATTTTGCAAATGAAGGAATGAAAAAGTTCCCAGATTCCAGACCAGGCTGCTGAAAAATTGCCTGAAGTAAAATTGAAACTAAAATTTGCCTGAGTGGTTTTTAACTCGGTTCTGCATGAAATCTCGTCTTCGTTCTGGTCGAGCCACTCACTATCTTTCCCCCCTTACTTCTGACTAACGGGCTCTTGGCATACTTACTTATTCATTTATGTCAAACGTGTCTACCCCGCCTTATCCCCTCAGACTCAGAACTGTTCCTGGGTTCTGTGTTATGTACAGAGCTTCTGCCCACTAGGAGGACTAACGATGAAAAGCCTAGCATTGTTAAAACAATTTTTCAAAAACCTAAAGTAAAATACATATATTAAAACACAGGGCCAACAATGAAAACATAGGGAAGAAAGGAGAGATCACTGAGGGGAACATCAGATGAAAGAAAACTCGTCTTCACCTGCTGGGCAGAAGGCAGCTGTACAAGGGGAATGACCAATATCCCTGGCGAGGGAGTTCCACAATATTGGTTCCATTACCAAGTTCCCCTTTGCCTCTTCCATTCCTTCTTTATCCCTCCGGTTTATGAACCTTCCTTCTGCTCTTTCTTCTCTGTTGAAAATTAGTCTTGGGCAGGGACCTGCTTATTGGCTGGTAATTGCTATGCATTTTTTGTTAGCATTACAGGAGGGGACATCCACATCCAAGCTCAGGAAAGGGTCAGGTGACATCGACAAAAATCACATGGATTGCCACAGCAACCAGATGAACTGTTACTATGGCAAGGGGCAAAGGACAGGGACATGAGGAAGAGAATGGGAAGGGGCGGCGCCTTCTCTCCCGGAGTAACTGCAAGGAGGGTCCCAACTTGCTGGAGATGGGAGATGCTCTTCATCAGTCACACCAATGAACAGGATGCCAGTCAAGTCGTTTTATCTCCGCAGTGAAATTGTTATGGGCATCTGGCCTCAGCACTGGCTCCATGCAGCCTGTTACAGTGATAAAATTATATCAGAGAATCCATGGCCCTGGGTGTCAAATGACACATTGAGTTAGACACGTACCATCAGAACACTTCTCACTGCCAGTCATTATCGGGGAGCTGTGCCTCTATATACATATTTAGGGGAAACAAACAAAAAAGAAGAAGTGAACATCTCCAATGAAGAGTCGGAGGCATAGATCTGACAGTCCGACAGCAGTTCTGATAGTTTAACGGTCTCTGCACATGAAAAATAATCCCAGACTTCCTTTTCTCCTTCATCCATGGCTGCATCCTGCAATGTTCAGAAAGATTTGGCCTGAACACTGTTCTCACTGATTGAAGACAGCTAAGGGCCAGGAAAGCTTGTAAGGAATATGAAGCTGAGAACTTTGGGTCTTAGAAATAAGCCTACCTCTGTCCGATCAGATGCTGTTTAATAGGAACCAAATTGCTTTAAATTGGAATGAAGACAGATGTAAAAAAATTAGAACAGTGGTGGCTCTCCTTTTATCGTGTTCCAACAGAACAGCTCAGTTCCTACTTTTCCTCAGTCTTCTCTTGCGAGGGAAATGGTGCTCAACAGGGCAAAAACAGAACACAAGATGAGGGAAGGGAGTTGCAGCCTAGGATCAGCATAGGGGAGGTACATAAATACGTAGTTCCTTTAAATGAAACTAAATCCTTAGGGCCAGATGAAATGCATCTAAGGGTACTAAAAGAACTCGTGGATGTAATTTCTGGTCCTCTGGCCATGATTTTTGAGAATTCTTGGAGAACAGGTGAGGTGCCAGAAGACTGGTGGCGGGCAAATGTTGTCCCCATCTTCAGGAGGGGGGAGAAGGAGGATTCGGGTAATTACCAACCAGGCAGCTTGATGTCTATACCTGGAAAAGTTTTAGAATAAATCATCAAACAGTCAGTTCTTGAGCATTTAGAAAGGGTGGCTGTGATTACTAAGTGCCAGCATGGATTTCTCAAGAACAAGTCATGCCAGATTAACCTTAACTTTTTTCGAGAAAGTTCCTACCTTGCTGGATCAGGGGAATGCTGTAGACATAGTTTAACTAGATTTCAGTAAGGCTTTTGATAAGGTTCCACACAATATTCTTGTTGACAAGTTGGTAATATGTGGTGTGGATCCTACTACTAAGGGTCCCAACTTGCCAATCCTATTGGATCCTGTTACTGGAGACCAAGTAAATGGTTGACAGATCACACCCAAAGAGTGCTTGTTAATGGTTCCTCATCCTCTTGGAGAGAAGTGACAAGTGGAGCGCCTCAAGGATCTGTCTTGGGACCTATTTTGTTCAACATCTTTATAAATTATTTGGCTGAAGGAATATAGGGAATGCTTATCTGAAAATGATTGGGAGGGATAGTAAATACAGTAGAAGACAGAGTTGGGATACAGGATGATCCTGACAGGCTGGAAAACTGAGCTAAACCAAATAAAATGAATTTCAATGGGGATAAATGTAAAGTTCTGCATTTAGGTAGGAAAAATCAAATGCATAATTATAGGATGGGGGAGACTTGTCTTGGCAGTAGTATGTGTGAAAGGGATCTAGGGATCTTAGTAGACCATACACTGAACACAAGTCAGCAGAGTAATATGGTAGCTAAAAAGGCAAATGTGATTTTGAGCTGTATCAATAGAATTATAGTGTCCAGATCATGCAAAGCGATGATATCACTTTAATCTACTCTGGTTAGACCTCACCTAGAGTATTGTGTTCAGTTTTGGGACCACGATTTAAGAAGGATATAGACAAGCTGGAACATGTCCAGAAGAGGGGAATGAAGATAGTGAGGGGTCTGGAGGCCAAGTCCTATGAGAAAAGGTTGAAGGAGCTGGGTATGCTTAGCTTGGAGAGGAGATGACTGAGAGGTGATATGATAACCATCTTCAAGTACTTGAAGGGCTGTCGTCTAGAGGATGGTGCAGGGTTGTTTTCTGTTGCCCCAGAAGGTCGGACCAGAACCAACAGGTTGAAATTAAATCAAAAGCATTTTTGGCTAAACATTAGGAAGAACTTCCTGACAGTTAGAGTAGTTCCTCAGGGGAACAAGCTTCCTCGGGAGGTGGTGGACTCTCCTTCTTTGGAGGTTTCCAAACAGAGGCTAGATGGCCCATCTGACAGTAATGCTGATTGTGTGATATTAGGCAGATCATGAGAGGGAGGGCAGGAAGGGTTGCCTCAGTGCTTAGTTCTTGTGGCCCTTTCTTATACACTCAGGGGAATGCTGATCACCACTTCGGGATCAGGAAGCAATTTTCACCAGGCCAGTTTGCCTGTAGATCCTGGAGGGTTTTTGCCATCTTCTAGGCATGGAGCAGGGGTCACTGTGTGTGTGTGTGTGGGAGGTATTTGTGAATTTCCTGTATTGTGCAGTGGGTTGAGCTAGATGACCCTGGAGGTCCCCTCCTACTGTATGATTCTATGATTCTATCCCTTTTCTATCAAGGATCAAGCCATTTTTTTTTTTTAAAAAGGACTTTACAATTTCACAGCAGGAGTTATCCATGGGCAGCACTGATTGCCTAGCACCCAAATTGGCAAGCAAATTGTTTTCTCTGTATTTGCCCTGACCTAGCTAGCCCAGGCTAGCCTGATCTCATTAGATCTTGGAAGCTAAGCAAGCAAGGTCAGCCCTGGCTAATATTTGGATGAGAGACCACCAAGGAACACCAGAGTCATGACGTGTTGGTAGGCAATGGCAAAGCACCTCTAAATGTCTCTTGCTTTGGAAACCCTAAAGAGTTGCCATAAGTCAGATGTGAGTTGATAGCACTTTGCAGCACATACTGTGTATATAGGGGAAGCTGGGCTCATTCTGTGACCAAGGCCCTCATGTTGAGTTCTCTCTTCTTATATCTGTCTTCAGTCTTCAAAAGAAGCCCGTGAAACTAAGCAGAGTTCTTCATTGCTCAGGGGTTTCAGACATGTCTCGTTAAAGAGATGAAGGGAACTGAAGAAAGAATGACAAACTCACCATGGCTTTGTCTGTTGTGAAGTCTCTGGTGATGAGGTACCATGGGAAGAACAGAGAAAATCCAACTGACATCAGAGACCAAGAGGACCAAGGATAGTAAATGTCCAAAGTGAAAGAAAAATGAGGACTAACTCTCATGTTATGGGGGAGGAAGTAGCAGCCCTTCCATTTCTGGGGAAAAGATTGTTCTGGAAGGAGATGGTCAAGTTTCAGGTGCCTCTGGTGCCTTTTGGAAATATGAACCAGCAGAGGGCCATGGAGGCGTCTATATTAAAGACACTCCTTTAAGAAACTAATGAACAAATTGGTTCTAACATTTTTTCTAGCTTGTATCCTTTAATTTAGAAGCTCATCCTGGTTCTATGTGCAGAGTCCTATTTTACTGATGCTGTCTAGGGAGGCGGTGGTAGTCTCTCTCCTTGCAAGACATATGCTAAACATAGTTTGGAGAGGCTTGAGATGGTACAATTTTGAGGCTCTGATACCGGTTGCTCAAATCTCTCCAGGAAGATCACCCTTATGGTTTGAAAATCATGGTGCCAAGAATGTCAGAACTGGTAAAATTGGAGACATCTTGCTTCTATTGTGTCCAGGACCACCACTTCGATAGAAAACTGTTCATCAAAATGTTCTTCTCAGATAACTTTGGTGGCTATCAAAGACATGGTCCTTTAAGATACAGCATGTTCACTGTTGAATTCTCTCCTTGTACTGGTTTGCCTGCTACCTACTCTCTTCACTGCTCTCCTCAGATCCATTGTCCTTCAAAAATGTGTCAAGTCCATATTTCTGGCCTTTGCCAAATCTATGTGGGCAGTTGGCCGAAGAACCATAATGCTCGGCAGGGATTTTTCGCTAGTTGGTTCCCAACCCGAATCTTCGGTCTGATCCCACAAGACGGTTCTTATGCCTTTCTCTGCAGTGTTCTGCTCAGTGAAAGTAGCTTGTTCCAGCCTATAGATGGCAATGTTGCATTTCTTTGCTCCTTGGCTGGATGACAATGCAGGAGTTTTTAATTGAAAAAGATTAAACTATGCAGCACAAATAGCATTCAAGCATTTTTTTTCCCTGATGCTAGTGTAACTCTCCGGATCAAATCTCCCACCCCTTTCTTCCTGCTGAACCTAGATAACTTTGTTGATCTTCTTTAATTCAGAAGTGGAGGGGAGGGGGTGGGTGGGAGAGATTACATTTGACTGTGTAATGAAAATCTTGGGGATTTTGCCCTTTGAATGGAAGTTGTCGGTCCCTCGGAGTAATTGGGCTCAAGTAAGTTTAATTTCTCTGTGACTAATTCAGTTTGAAAGAGGAATTTGAACACTAAAGCTTTCATCAAGAGCCTCCAGCTGATCTTAAGGGTCCTGGAAAACCTCAAGCATCCTTGTTGATTTATAAGACCTGCCAAGGGGATATGTCCAGGCAAATCAGTTTTCAAAGGTGGAGCTAAGATAAGACTCCTCCCCCCGCAGTTGGGTATCCACGGTGAAAGAAAGCATAAATGATAATATGCATAGTTAGCTTTCCTTGCTGCCTAGATGACATTCTGGTTTGGGATTATTGCCTTTGAGACAAGGGAAATGGCATACATCCCTGAGAGAGGCATGTTATTGGGCAGGGTGGACCCATTCATTCCCTGAATGGTAGAACATCAGGGAATCTTCCACAGGTTGATTTGAACTCCTTGAAGGAAGAGCAGAATGTAAGCAAATGACAGTGATGCAATGAGGGGATCTGCTCATGCATCTGGAATCAATTTCATACCTTTCAGAGTTTCACTGATGAAAATAGGGACACACTCATAATAGCTCATCAAGGATCATTGTCCAGGGCCTTCTCCTATCTCTCCGGTATTACCAGCTGCTGACGTTACTGTTCCTTCTGCCGCAAGCCGCATTTGTTGACTCTCCAATTGCCTTTCCTCCATTGAATTAAAAGCCAAGGATGGGTTAGCTCTTCTGGTTACACCAGAACAACCTAATCGCTCGGCACGAGGTTATTAACAGTTCAAAATATACCTGAGCAGGCGCAAGTTGTGAAAACACACTGTGAACAGCATGGTACCTGAAGTGTTCGGGCTCAAGCAAGTGGCTTGGGTTCTGTTTTCCCCTGGTGGAATGTACTTATGACAGTGTTAGAGAGAGGAGACCATTTTTTTTACTAGTTTCCCCCTCTCAAAGCAGATGCCTGTTTCACCTTCATGTTGTGCTCAAGGACCGTTTTTTTTTAAAAAAAATTGGACCCACCAAGATGTCTGGTCCAACCAGTTTCACATATTTAAACCCAGGGTGAACAAGCCTACCAAACTTCCTCAGAAAGAGGGGAAAAACAAACTCTATCTTAACTCCTTCTCTTATCAGAGACTATTTATTTCATGAATTCATTTAAACCCCATACTTGTGGTTATAAGAATATAGGCTTACTAAATTTCCAGGATTTACAGTGCAATGTTATAAGTTCAATGGGTTAATTTGACGTAATTCTGCATCAGATTGTACCATCAATCTGTTGCAAACTAGGCTGCTCTCTGTTAGAATGTGCAACGTTAGGTCCATATTTGTTTTGGCAAGTTGGAACAGCTAGAAACATTTGGATTGGGTGCTTAGCAGCTATCAGGAATGAGACCAGGATGCCAGCAGGGCCTGGGAAAGGCAGTGGTTCAGTGGTAGAACATCTGATTTACTTATCAAAGGTCCCAGGTTCCACCCTAGCATCTCCGGTTAAAAGGATCAAATAGAAGGTGATGTGCAAGACCACAGCCAGAGACCCCGGAGAGCCACTGTGAATCTGGGTAGTCAATACTGATCTTGACTGAACAATGAGCATAAGGCAACTTCATTGTTGCCACGATGCCATCATTTATCGTTGCTGTTCAGTCGCACAGTTGTGTCTGACTCTTTGTGACCCCATGGACCACGTCACGCCAGGCCCTCCTGTCTTCCACCATCATTTATTGCATATGTATAAAATGTGTATAGTAGGTATGCAAAGGAGCATGGTGTGCATATCTACGCAAATGCAGCACATCATTGGAAGGATACGGAATGGAACACTTGATGCACCAAATCTGTAGCATAATTACAGAACTGAACAAATGTCATTCGTCCAACCCTAAATGTAAGAAAGCACAAGATAGGTAGCTGTGTTAGTCTGTCTATACCAGCAGAAAAGAGCAAGAGTCCAGTAGCACCTTAAAGACTAACAAAATATGTGGCAGGTTGTGAGCTTTCCTGAGTCATCTGTAGAAGTGAGCAGTGACTCATAGAAGCTCCTACCCTGCCACAAATTTTGTTAGTCTCTAAGGTGCTCCTGGACTCTTGCTCTTTTCTACTGTTAGAAAGCATGTGGGAGTTGGTCCTTAGCAGGATCGGAATAAAGGTTGGGGCTCTTTAGCTTGGAGAAATGATGACATGATCGAGGTTTACAAGATTATGCATGGGACAGAGCAGGTAGAGAAAGAAGTCCTTTTCTCCCTTGCTCACAATACAAGAACTCACGGGCACTCTATGAAATTGCTGAGTGGTTGATAAAAGGAAGTCCTTCTTCACCCAAAGGGTGATTAACACATGGAATTCACTGCCATAGGAGGTGGCGGCGGCTACAAGCATGGACGGCTTCAAGAGGGAATTGGATAAACTTATGGAGCAGAGGTCCATCACTGGCTATTAGCCACAAGGTATAGATAGGAGCTGCGGTGGCTCAAGTGGTTAAGACGCTGAACTGCAGGCTGTGGAAGGTCAGTAGTTCAGCAGTTCGAGACCCGGGTGCCGCATGACGGGGTGAGCTCCTGTCTCTAGTTCCAGCTCCTGCCAACCTAGCAGTTCGAAAGCAAGAAATTGCAAGTAGATAAATAGGTACCACTTCGGTGGGAAGGTAACAGCGTTCCGTGCACCTTGGTGTTTAGTCATGCCAGCCACATGACCACGGAAACGTCTTCGGACAGCGTTGGCTCTTCGGCTTTGAAACGGAGATGAGCACCGCAACCCTAGAGTCGGATTCGACTGGCTTTCGAGCAAGGGAACCTTTACCTTTACCTATAGATAGGAACTCTCCATCTGGGGCAAGTGATGCTCTGTATTCTTGGTGCTTGAGGGAGAGGGCAGCAGTGGGAGGGCTTCTAGTGGCCCCACTGCTCGACCTCCTGACGGCACCAGGTATTTTTGGCCACTGTGTGACAGAGTGTTGGACTGGATGGGCCACTGGCTCGATCCAACATTGGCTTCTCTTATGTTCTTACGTAGGATCTGGTTTAAACCAGAATCAGATACTGACCAGCAGCAAAGGGGTTTGGATCAAGAGCATAGAGAAGACAGGAGGATGATCTGATGTAGGGAAACCAAAGCAGGTGCAGGAGATGTGTAGCTTGCTGGAAGGCCATAAGATTCAGCTGCCGAGCAGCAATTTGGAGGAAGGAAGACCCTGCACAACTGCTGGAACCTTCTATCAGCCAGTAGTGGAGGCATGAAGGATGCTCACTCAGCGTACATGTCTTTTGAGTGCCTAGCAGCACCCAGCATAGACCATGCTGTCAGCAGCCCGCACCGGGCACTTTTAGTCACCCAACAGTTGCGTATCTTCACAGTGCTGAGTGGATATCCTCCGTATCTCTGCAACTGCTCTGCAACTCTTTCTGCTGGGAGCATCAGGAGTCATCATTCAGAGACCAAGGATAATTATCCTTCAGTGAATCCCTTCAGTGGCTTCCACTGACTGGCTAGACTAGAAAAAAGGTTGGCATCAGTAGCAGGCTCAAAGGGAAACTGAAAGGAGAGGGGCAGGGATTTGCTGTGTTATAGGGATAGATTAGAACAGAGCTGTGATGATGAGGAGGAGGAGGAGGAAGAGGAGGAGGAGATTGGATTTATTCTCCACCCTTCACTACCCAAGGGAGTCTCAGAGTGGCTTACAAACTCCTTTCCCTTCCCCTCCCCACAACAGACACCCTATGAGGCAGGTGGGGCTGAGAGAGCTCTGACAGAAACTGCTCTTTTTCAAGAATAGCTGTGTCAGAACTATGGCTTGCCTAAGGTCATCCAGCAGGTGCAAATGGAGGAGTGGGGAATCAAACCTGGTTTTCCTAGATTAGAGTCCGTGCACTTAACCACTACACCAAACTGGCTGTGAGGCATTGTGATGGCCAGACCTCCTCTGAGAAATTCAAATATCTTCTGGGTAAACTCTGGATCTGGTGGCTATTGAAGAGCCTGGCATCCAGCCATTTCAAAGTATCACCAACTTTTGATAGCTAGAATGCTGTCACAGGCAGAAATGGATTGTCGCTGACCTGTAGCAATCCATATTTGACAACGTTTGGTTTATAAATATTTTTAAATAAACATTTGCCAGCCGACATGACAATATCCTCGACGTAGCCATCAGCATTTGATAATTTTGACAGCTCAGGGGGATATCCCTACATAGGTTGCCCTGAGCTCCTTACAGGGAGGAGAAAAATATATATGCTACAAATAAATATTTATTTGAAGGTGGCATGGCATGAATTCTATCATCTGTACAATTCTCGGCTCTGTAAAACCAAGTGGTAGTGGAACACTTTTTAATATCCGTGCAGTGATAATAAAGCAAACAACATTTTCCAAAATTCCAGTTTTTCAAAAGGGTCAAAAGGCTCAGTGGCCTTTTTGGATAATCTGAGATAAAAACCAAGGTGGCAATAGCCCTTTGGGTTCATACCTCAACTCGGCTGTAAAAGAGCAATAGAAATGAAAAATAATATTAAGGTACGTATTTTTATTTTCCCTTTCTCTGCACGGACTGTCCCCCCTCTCTAAAAATGTGATTTAATGGGGCATTTCGGAGAGCAACCGCATCAGTTCTCGCCGTATTTATGGTGTTTATGTGCAATCAGCAAGAATAGGAAAGCGACAATATTAGATTGTCAAACCTGCTTCATCTTCTCTGCAGTGCAGCAAGTCAACACGATCAATGGTAGCAGCTACTCATTTGACATTTTCAGTGGGGAATGGTTTCTTTGGTTCTGGTGTACCAGGGAGATAATGATATGTTTGCTCCATCTCTGGAGACTATGATATGGCCATTTAGTGCTTGTGTGATATACAAAAGTAACCACAACCTCAATGGATTATTTTAACCTTATAGCTTATTTCCTCTTCAGGAACAACAACGACAAAAACACAATATATCAAAATAATATTTACTGAAGTTTATTTCAGAGCATCCATAGGCCACGTCCTTAAAATTCAAGAAGACTTAACAAATTACTCTCAAAATACTGCCATGTATCTTGAAGAGGTTAAAGGTTAATGCCCAGATTTGTGGCCAAGACTTTCAGTCATTCTTATTTTGATTGACCAGTTTTTTTAAAAATCCTTAGGCTGTGGATGTCCTGACCTAGATACCCTAGGCTAGCATGATCGTGTCAGCTCTGGTTAGTACTTGGATGGGAGACCACCAAGGAAGTCCAAGGTTGCTACACAGAGGCAGGTAATGAGCCAGTTTGGTGTAGTGGTTAAGTGCGTGGACTCTTATCTGGGAGAACCGGGTTTGATTCCCCACTCCTCCACTTGCACCTGCTGATGTGACCTTGGGTCAGTCACAAGCCCTGGCACAGCTGTTCTCTCAAGCACAGTTTCTGTCAGAAGTTCTCTCAGCCCCACCCACCTCACAGGGTGTCTGTTGTGGGGAGGGGAAGGGAAAGGAGTTTGTAAGCCGCTCTGAGACGCCTTTGGGCAGTGAAGGGCGGGGTATAAATCCAATCTCCTCTTCTTCTTCTTCTTCTTCTTCTTCTTCTTCTTCTTCTTCTTCTTCTTCTTCTTCTTCTTCTTCTTCTTCTTCTTCTTCTTCTTCTTCTTCTTCTTCTCCTCCTTCCTCCTCCTCCTCCTCCTCCTTCTCCTCCTCCTCCTCCTCCTCCTCCTCCTCCTCCTCCTCCTCCTCCTCCTCCTCCTCCTCCTCCTCCTCCTCCTCCTTCTTCTTCTTCTTCTTCTTCTTCTTCTTCTTCTTCTTCTTCTTCTTCTTCTTCTTCTGGCGAACCACCTCTGTGTGTCTCTGGCCTTGAAAACCCTACAGGATTTGAAAACCCTACAAGCTGTGACTTGATGACACTTTACAGTTTCAAATTAATGGAAGTAAATGTTATATATTTTAGAATTGAATCGATGCCACATTGGAAGGAGAGGGAATATTTCACAAAACAACTTTACACCCTAGGAATTAGGCCTCCCTTTTTGATGATTGGTCAGGAGGGGTATCAAAGGGGACAGGAATTCCTCTCTGGTTACTCAGCCACAGGCATCTGTTCCCCTTTTGCAAGGGGGAAAAAAGAAAGAAAAGAACTTCCCTAGAGAATCCCTTACTTTGCATTATCCTCATTTGCCTCAGTGCTGATATGGCCAAATCCTATTGGGCATGTGACTGATTCACATGTTCTAAGGACAGAAGAAAGTAACCATTGTAAAAAAAAATTAAAAAGCAAAATGGTATCAGTGCAGCAGCCAATCAGGCTGGGTTCAGACTGGCAATTTGCCCCACTATAGCCACTTTTCAGCTGCGTTTCCCAAGCGGATTAAAGGGGGCATTCACGCAGGCACATCTGCCTGGCGTTCCTCACCTGTAGGCAACCCGTGCTGTTCCGCTTTACTCCTGCGTTAAAAAGATACCTGTTACAAGTGGTAGCAAATCCCGGAGAGTGCTTTATCCCACATCAGTCTGCTTCCCAGAAGTGTGAACACTCAGCCAAAAAGCCGGGAGCAACCCGCATTGCTCCCAGCACATATGATTGGCGCATATGTTTGGCTGTGCTCCACTCTACCGCATAAGGCACATATGATTGGCTGTGCTCCGCTCTACCAACCAATGCGCAACAGGATCCTCCCCAAATTGGCCAGATGCCTGTGTGTGTATGGGCACATGAGCGCATGAGCGCTCATGCACCCATACACACATAGGCATCCATCCGATTTACCAGGGAAAAGCCGTTTATAGCCGCACCTCCAGGCTAGCAGTCTGAATGCTCCCGCGTGCCTCCTCCCGGTATGCTCCCGCATCTGTCAGCCCCATGTGACCGGGAAAACCCGGAACAGTTTATTCCAGGCCTTTTTTGCCACAACTGGCTCCTGCTGCAAACTGCCAGTCTGAACTCAGCCTCAGAAATTCAAAAAGTGGTGAACAGGAATTAAGGGGATAAATATTTGAGGGTGGTCTGGAAGCCATATTGTCTCCCTCAAAAATGGCTTTTATACTAAAACTGCATCTGGGTGAATATTCAATGCAATCGTACTCATACATTTTGTAATATACCATCAACTATGCCAAAATGCTGAAATGCAACCGTCAGTTGTTTGATGCATGTGGCAGTGATGCTCTGTATTCTTGGTGCTGGGGGGGGGGGCAACAGTGGGAGGGCTTCTGGAGTTCTGCCCCTGCTGGTGGACCTCCTGATGACACCTGGCATTTTTGGCCACTGTGGGACAGAGTGCTGGACTGGATGGGCCATTGACTTGATCTAACATGGCTTCTCTTATGTTCTTATGTTCTTAAGATCGATGCTGTAAAAAGAAGTGTGTAATGCTTCAGTCATAACTGAGGGCACAATTAGCTATAATCTCTAATGCAAGAAGGCAGTATCCAGACCACTTCATTGTTGCGTGTGTGTGTGCATCCAGGGCCATCAAGGGACAGCTGATTTACGGCAACCCCAGCAAGTCCTCCTCTTCCTCCTCCTTCTCTTGCATACTGTTATCATTCACACATTTGATTCAAGCTGCTTGATCCCGTGCATGGTGGTTTTTGGAGGCAAGCCCTATTGAATCTCATGAACTGTTTTCCCTTGTACGAATATATAGAATCGCAACCTGATATTTAGATTATCTGCACAAAAATACTTTAAAAATATTGTTAATTTGCATAAGGCAAATCTCCTTTAAATCTCCTGGAAATTCCTCCCCATGTTTGCTTGCAAAAGAGCCTTCATAAGAGCCTTAAAGAAAGAGAAGGGGCATTTTGAGAGTCTCATTAAGGGACTTGACCCATTTGTCATAATTTTCAAACTCAGGTGGTTCTTGCAGGGAAGTTTCCATACATTTTAAATGCAAGACATAGAGAAACTCCATTAGAAAGATTCAAAACCCCTCTGAGACATTTTTCAAATCCTTTTCTAAAATCTTGTCTAAATTCACAGCGCCTAGCGCCACATAAGGCACTTCATTAATAACAATAATAAGAAACCATGGGAGTTGTTCCGAATGCCCTAGGGTAAAACCAATGTGCCATCATTCCTATTAGATGCAATGCAAAAAAACTCCCTGTTATTCTTCAGATTTACTTTCTAACCAGGATTTTACTAAACAACCATCGACATGCCTTATTGGAAGAAGCCTAGGATAGTGGGTCCCTTCTCGAGTAAACTGTTGAGAAGATAAAAAGGATAACTCTAATAAGTAATCGTACCGGAAGCCGCGGCAGACATGCGATTCCCCCGCGGATTAAAGGGACGTGATCAGACAGACACATCTGTCTGGCGTCCTGGAGTGTCGTCAGGGCGTTGTTTCACGCTGCAGTAGCGTGGTAAAAAACTACTGCCGAAAACTCACTATTATTGGGAACTGCAGGCGCACGGCGGGAAGTATAAGCGTGCAAATGCGCGTCATTGCAGGCGGGGCAAAACGCCTTCCTTCCTGCCCGCATTTTCTCCCTTCCGTGTGACCGCAGCCTGAGTTTGACTTACCATAAAAATTCTTATTATCTAGCAAAAGCTACCTCAAACATATCAGGGTCAGGGGCTTATAGAGGTTACCACCTCTCCCCTTTCATGGAATGCTAAGATTTTGCTGAACTTATTGAAGCTGAATCATACAAAACCTTGCCAAAAGTGGGCCTTCCAATTGTGCAGGTTGGTCTACACATGGTAAAATTTGTATTCACAGTGCTTCAGATGATATATTGATTGTATTTAGGTTGAGCACGGGGCTTTCTCCTGTGATCCTACCACCTTCTCCACATTCCTTTGTTGCCCGCAACTTGTGCAAAGAGAGTTTGTTTACAACTCTATTGAATTTGATCTAGACTAACATTTCCACAGGCGCCTTTAAGACCAACAGAGGCTTATTCAAGGTATGAGCTTTTGTGTGCATGCAGACTTTTTCAAACATATTGGAATGGAAGGTAGAGTTCAAACTTATAGACAGAGGCTGAATAGCAAATTAGCGTGTAACATGATGAAGATGTTTTAAGATATGCAAAGACAAAACTAAATAACAAGCTGGGGTCATAAGGTCAACAGTTGTTTTGATATCTTTGCATATCTTAGAACATGGTAATTCAGCCTCCCTCTATAAGGTAGAACTCTACCTTCCATTCCAATGTATTTGAAAAAGTGTGCATGCACAGACACGAAAGCTCATACCTTGAATAAACCTTTGTTGGTCTTAAAGGTGCCGCCGGACTCTAAATTTGGTCTGCTGCTTCAGACCAAAACGGCTGTGGAACTATTTCCACCGGCGTAAGGACTTCCAACCGCAGAATGTGATTTTCCTATTTCCCCCTCTTGCACCAACCCAAAATACCCCCCTCAAAATCTTGGGGGTATAGAGGCCCCTCTCGGGACAGGATTTCAGCGGGCATTTTTGTTACTGCCGAAAAATGATGATCAGTGAGCAGAAGTCCACTGAAATGTTAGTCTCCTTGACCCATGATGGCTTTGGTGTCTTCATTCTATTGTTACTTCTTGTTGGCTTGGTTAAAACATTTCTTTCCTGTTCTTTCAGAGTTCAAGGGGTGTTACAATTCTGTATTGTATACTGTATCTCCACAAGTGGGAGGGGTTGTGGCTCATTGGCAGAGCATCTGCTTTGACATGTAGAAGGACCCAAGTTCCAACTCCAGCATCTCTGGTTAAAAGGATCAGGTCACAGGTGATATGAAAGACCTCTACCTGAGGCTCTGGGGAGCTGCTGCCGGTCTGAGTATTGATTCAATATAAGGCAGCTTCATATATCCAAAACAGTGTCCTTACAGAAGATCTCTCTCTCTCTCTCTCTCTCGGTTTTGAAAAAACAGTAAAAACAGCACAGAAATGTGACTATTTCTGCTTGCAGTTTCAGTCCAGTGAATGAGAGAAGCTTGGCCCACCATTCCATAGATAGTTTCTGAAGATATTTTTTTTTGTCAGTGGTGTTCAGGATTGAAGTCTGTCTCTTATCTTAAGAGGATTAATGCTGTTCTCTGCAATGATGCGTATTGTCCCTACACGTTATTTGTTGCTTGGTTTAGTACGGATCGGCGCAGTGTCTTCTAATGCTCTGTTGATTAGCCAGGCACTCTGTGGTACTTAAAACTCCATGTAAAATATCAGTTTTAGGAAGGACCAAAGGTTCTGTGTTTTGCTTCATATGATATTTCTTTAGATTTTAGCCAGTGGTTTCAGCTCTCTGCTTTTTGCTGTTGGTTTAATAGCTTCCTCAGCATTGTGGATGCATGCACTATGGTTTATATATGCAGTTTTGAGATGCAAATAATGTTCAGACTGCATTTTATGGAGGAAATTTGGTGTGAGATCATAGGAAATTGTGCAAACCTTTCATTCATGCAAGGGGGAAGTATGGTGTAGTGGCTGAGCTATGGAACCCGGCTGTCAACATGCTTACAGAGCAGAATTAAGGTCACCTGACCACAGCATCCCTATTCCTGAGAGCTAGTGTGGTGTAATGGTTGGACTTACGATCTGGGAGACCTGGGTTTGAACCCCCACTCTGCAGAGGAAGCTCCCTGAGTGATCTTGGGCCAACCACACACTCTCAGCCTAACCTACCTCACAGGGTTGTTGTGAAGATAAAATGGAAGAGAGGAGAGAATGATACAAGCCACTTCGGGTCCCTACCGGAGAGAAAAGCAGGGTATAAATGAAGTAAATGTTATAAAACCGAGACCGAGATCTTTAGGCTGGAGCACTGAGATGAAAAATTCAAAATGATCCTGAGTCCACTGAAGTCCCAGAAACCTGGATAACCAGCCGTGAGAGGCAAAAACACACATATTGATTGTGTAACTTACTGAAAGCAATGCATGAATTGCTCTAACTGGTGTAGTGCTAATGGCCCGGAAACACAGCCGTATGATTGAAGCAGCATTTGGTGGTGTATCCAATGATATAAGTAGCAGATGTCTCTATAAGTGCAGCTATGATGAAGAAGCTGGATCCATAGATGAGCCAGACTGTACTTACCCCATCTGAGTCTGCCCTGAAGGGGGTCATCCATAATGGCTGGTGTCTCAACTAGATGCTCAAGCACCACCCACCTGTTTGTCTCAGATCCAGTTTGGCTGTTGTGAATGGGGAGTCAATTGCTCTTTAGACAGTTTGGGTGGCTCACAAGCCACTTGAGCCTGTTTGTCATATTACTTACTGCATGTGCAGATTGCACGTGCTGAGTATATAATAACTCCTCAGGAAAATCTTCGGCTAAACGTTAGGAAGAACTTCCTGACAGTTAGAGCGGTTCCTCAGTGGAACAGGCTTCCTCGGGAAGTGGTGGGCTCTCCTTCTTTGGAGGTTTTCAAACAGAGGCTAGGTGGCCATCTGACAGCAATGAGGATTCTGTGTGTACAAGGTTCTCACTTACTTGCACCCTCTCACCTCCAGTCCAGGAGATAAGAAAGGGGCAAGCTCTTGCTAATATGCCAGCACGTGGAGAATCTCACGTCTATCCCACACCCCTCCAGGAGTGAGAGACACCAAAGACCCACGTGCTTCAGGGACACTGAAATCAGTATTCTGCCACCAGGACCTATTTAAGGACGTTCCCAACTCAGACAGGAGAATAGGTCCCACCTCCTGCCAGGTTTCTGGGAATTAACAACTTATCAGCTCTGGGCTAGAGCTGCAGATAATTAACACACAGTAGTAGCTTTCTAGGCGAGCAGCCCCAAGCCACGAGATTTAGCCCTAGAGATCCAGTTACAGCACATAAGTCAGAATCAGATCAGTTTAATCTATATAAGAACTTTATTAAGCAAAGCAGTTATATGACAAGAGACTTGCAAAGATTAGAAAACAAAGAACAAGTCTATAATTTTGTACAGCTCTTACTAAACATAAAAATATATCATAATTACCAGTCCTTTCTCCAAAGGATCTTAAAGAGGAACCACATGCTTGCAGTGGGCAATTAAGGTCAGCTTGTTGCCCACTTGCAAAATTCAGTGTTGCAGGTTTGTAATCCAAGCAGAGAGTAACTCTCAGAAAGAAGCTAACTTTTCAGGAAAACTCTGTCTCAGTTCTCATAGGTGATCCCCACTCCCTCCCTCTTCCGTCACAACTGGATATGGCCATTTATCCAATCACAAGGGACTTAAGAGGTGTGGTTAGCCGCCATGCCTATGCTGAGGGAGGCACGTACGCTGGGCTTTGAAGTTTGGGAAGAGCCTCAATGTCTGGCTTTCCCCTCAGAGGTGCCAAAGTGGCTTTTGAAATGGATATCTAGGCCTGGCATCTGGGCATGCCATTTGGTGCAGGTGACAATTCACAAGGACATGTTATCAGCTAAGCCGTTTGGGCCTAGTATGACTGAACCAGGAAAGTATTTTTCCTATACACTGTGAACTTAGGCAGATCACGAGAGGGAAGGCAGGAAGGGTTGTCTCAGTGCTTAGTTCTTGTGGCCCTTTTTTACATGCCCAGGGAAGTGCTGATCGCCACTTTGGGGTCAGGAAGCAATCCTGGGGTTTTTGGGGGTATGGAACAGTGGTCACTGTGGGTGTGGAGGGGGAGGTATTTGTGAATTCCCTGCATTCTGCAGGGTGTTGGACTTGATGACCCCAGAGATCCCTTCCAACTCTATGATTCTATGATTCCTCTATTCAGCACCTCTGCCTTGCTGGAGAGTGGCTGTGGCTGAGTGGCAGAACATAAGAACATAAGAGAAGCCAATGTTGAATCAGGCCAATGGCCCATCTAGTCCAACACTCTGTCACACAGCGGCCAAAATATACCAGGTGCCATCAGGAGGTCCATCAGTGGGGCCAGGACACTAGAAGCCCTAGAGCGTCTGCTTGGTGTGCAGAAGGTCCCAGGTCCCAGAAGGTTCAGTCGCCAGCATCTCCAGTTAAAAAGACCACGTAGCTGATGATCTGAAGGACCTTAACCTGAGACCCTGAAGAGCTGCTGCCAGTATGAGTAGACAATACTGCCCCTGATGGGCCAATGGTCTGATTCAGTATAGAGCAGCTTCATGTGTGTTCATGTTGAAACTGAAGGCAGCAGGTAAAGGGGAAGATCCAACATGAGGCAGATTGACTCAATGATATACATGCTCACCTGCGGCACTTGGTGAGCTCACCTGCGGCACTCTTTATGTGATCTTGAAAGCCCCCAACAACAGAGAGCATTTATGTTGGCTAGGATGAACTCTTTCCCTTCAAACATTGTTTATGGCAGATTCCTCCAAATCCTGACAGAGTCTGTCCTTGTGGGGCAAACTATCCAGATTCCATCCAGGATGTATTGCTGGACTGTCAGTTATATTCTAATCCTCAGAGGGAACTGTTTGGTAATCTCTCCCTCCCTCCCTGTAACCTGGTGAATTGGATTAACTATTGCAGTTTACTTAAAGATAATTGAATTGAAATCACAAGGGCTGTTAGTAAATTCCTGGAGAAGTCTACTAAAATTTATGCAGGGCATGTTTTGTGATGAAATACACACACACACACACACACAAGTTTATTGTTCTTAATCTTGAACTATACTTTTTGCTTGTTCCTATTTTTTTACTATGTTTGAGTATGCCAATACTTGGGGAGAGCCAGTTTGGTGTAGTGGTTAAGTGTGCAGACTCTAATCTGGAAGAACCGGGTTTGATTTCCCACTCCTCCACATGCAGCTGCTGGTGTGACCTTGGGTCAGTCACCAGCTCTGGCACAGCTGTCCTCTCAGCCCCACCTACCTCACAGGGTGTCTGTTGTGGGGAGGGGAAGGGAAAGGAGTTTGTAAGCCACTCTGAGACTCCGAGTGAAGGGCGGGGTATAAATCCAAACTCTTCTTCTCCTTCAATAAAAGGAATGATGAAATGAGACTCAATGAAGGAAGCCACAAGGGCCCTCAGTTTGCAAGACCTGAGCAAGGCTATGAATGAGAGGACATTTTGGAGGTCATGCATTTTAGGGTTGCCATAAGTTGGAAGTGACTTGACAGGACTTAATGTATACATGTTCATGTGCTGCACTCTGCCATTACTCTTTTTTAAAAATGCTGTGGCGCCTTGGGGACTGTTGTTGTTCGCCATTCAGGCATGTTTGACTCTTGGCGATTCTCTGGGTCAGCTCTCTTCATGTTTTCCGATCTTGTACTGTTTCTTTGAGTTGTTCCATGTTCAAGCTGGTGCTGATTTTTTATGGCATCTAGCCACTGTGTTCTTTGGTGGCCCAGTTTCCTTTTGCCGCTAACCAATCCAAGCACGGTTGCTTTTTCTAGTGAGTTCTTCTGCATGACATGGCTGAAATAAGTCAGTTGCCGTTTTGTGTTTTTTCCTTCCAATGGCATGTCTGGTTTTATGTGCTCTAATACCTGCTTGTTTGTCACCTCTGCCACCCAAGGAATGCGCAGGAGACTCCTCCATTACCACAGCTCAAACGAGTTGATTTCCCTCCCGTCTTGCTTCTTTACGGTCCAACTTTCTCAGCCATAGGGTACTATAGGGAACACAATAGCGCAGATGAATCTGCATTTGGTTGTTAGGCTGATGTTCTTGCTCTTTCATACTCATGCTCACCAGCATGATTTGACATTTTATTTCTGGACTCCATTCGCCATTTTGTTTTGATCTGTGATCCTAAGAACATGAATTCTTCCACATGTCCGACCTCTTCATTGTCAGCTATTATTGAGTCCTTAGGGATGAATGACGCTTATTTTAATAGGAGCTTCCGTGAGTTGCAGCTCGCTTTCTCAAGTATTTATTGAAATAACTATTGTTAGTCTCGGAGGTGCCAGTGGACTTTTGCTTTATTTCACTATAACACATGAACAGAGTTCGAGTCCAGTGGCACCTTTAAGACCCGCCAAGTTTTATTCAGGGTATAAGCTTCGGCTGCCCCACCTGAATCTATAACAGACTAAGACCCCTTGCCCTTTAAATTCAGAAAAGCATGATCAATGAACACCATTCCCCACCCCCTCCCGGCTTGAAACGCCTTCATGGCTGCTGATCTTTCTAGATCTGCAGTAGTTTGTGTATGCACGTTGTCACTCAGCCCCACGGGAGTTGTAGTTTCCCACTCCACAATGTCATTTAATTACCTGACCTAATCAGGACCCCGGGGGGAAATCCATTTAGCCAGCTGGATAGGCAGCAAAGCGGCTACAAGGCAATTTAAATGAAATGCCACTGCAGCTAAAGTGCGGCTGCAAACCTGCTTGCAATGGCGCTTGAGTATGGTGTCAAATGGCAAAGGACGGATGAGCCCATCTAAGCCAGCCGCAAGTGGACATGGCTGACAAAACAGTGAGGTTGTGTCTCCAAACTTTCCCGCTGAAGAGTTCTCAGCATAGCTAATCTTGTGTGTGCAAGATTAGCCCAAGAAAGGGGCTTTCAAGGTAAGTGAGAAGCAGAGGTGGTTTGCCATTGCCTTCCTCTGCAGTCTTCCTTGGCGGTCTCCCATCCAAGTACTAACCAGGGCTGATCTGATGAGACCAGGCTGTACTGTGCTGCCTTCCTTCCCATATATAGTCTTAACTAGCACTAAAATCAAAAGATAAAAGAAGTCGGGTTAGAACAGATAAAAGGAAGTATTTCTTTACCCAAAGAGTGATTAACACATGGAATTCACTGCTGCAGGAGGTGGTGGCAGCTACAAGCATGGACAGTTTCAAGAGGGAATTAGATAAACATCTGGAGCAGAAGTCCATCAGTGGCTATTAGCCACAAGGTATAGATGGGAACTCTCAGTCTGGGGCAGGTGATGCACTCTGTTTTTGGTGCTGGAGGGGGCAGCAGTGGGAGGGCTTCTAGTGTCCTGGCCCCACTGGCAGACCTCCTGATGGCACCTGGTATATTTTGGCCGCTGTGTGACAGAGTGTTGGACTAGATGGGCCATTGGCCTGATTCAGCATTGGTTTCTCTTATGTTCTTATATTCTTAGATATTTTTCTTCCCTTGACCATTGTGATTATCAGTGAAACTGGAGCTGAAATATCTGAACTTCTGGAACGCAATGTGCCAAAAAGTCCAATTTTGTCATACAATGCAAAATTTGAAGCTGCTGTAATCTTTTGATTATTTTGATTTCGACAGACTTCAAATAAGAATGCTTGTAGATTACGAAATACAGCCAGATACTACCGCTGTTATGTGCTCTTTGCCAAATGCTAACGCCATGACATGGCACATCTAACATTGCATATTAATCAACCAATACTAGTGGTGCGGGGAATAGTTGCCAGTTTCACTGAGGAGGGTCTTGAAATCAGTACTTTGGATGGACAGATACTTTAATAAAAGACCTTAAATAACATAAGAACAAAAGAGAAGCCAATATTGAATCAGGCCAATGGCCCATCTAGTCCAACACTCTGTCACACAGCGGCCAAAATATACCAGGTACCATCGGGATGTCCAGCAGTGGGGCCAGAACACTAGAAGCCCTCCCACTGTTGCCCCCTCCAGCACCAAGGATAGAGTGCATCACTTGCCCCAGACTGACCTGAAAGTATTGGGGTTTGTTTGCCATCAAGTCACAGCTGACTGATGGCGAAAGACATTCAGAGGTGGTTTGCTGTTGCCTGCCTCCATGTCACAATCCTGGTATTCCTTGGAGGTCTCCCATCCAAATACTAACCAGGGATGACCCTGCTTAGCTTCAGACATCCGACAACCTCAGGCTACCTTGGGCTATCTAGGTCAGGTGCCTTAAAGAACAGTCATTTGTTTTTTGGCCTGCTCATTGCAATTGTTTTCCTGATGTACTGTTACTTTAGTACCAAGGGTCCTCTTCCTCACAGTTGTACAGTGCCAATAAATTTCAGATTATGTCGTGAACAGGATGACGACATCACAGTGACATCAGAGTTTGCTATGCACTGCCATCACCAGAAGAAAAACATGCATGAGGGATGACAGTTACCCTTACAGCCAAAAAAACAGTGTGATGTGATGGCTAAGACATTTAGTTAGTCTTTGCATGTTGAACATTGTATTACATTACTAGAGGAAGCCAGAGCAGCCTTCAAGAAACATTGTCCTCCCTAAATGAGGACCCTCTTCTAATAACAGTGCCTGCCAATTCGCTGAGGGAGATGTGAATTGGCCAGAAATGGTCCCCAAAGCACCCTTCCCCTTTTGGTTTCAGCCTACCAAACACTATCTAATATAAAATATCTAACATCATACATTAGATGATTGTGAACTACAGATATGAGTTCACTAGGGAGTATTTGGGAAAAGTTCCAGCATTCCCAGAACATCTCCAGAACATCCAACCTGCAAGTCTGCAGGGGAAAATTTTGGGGAGCAAATTCATTTCCCTGCATCCAGACCATGGCTATCACCATAGCAACTCCACTAATCATTTTTTCTCCTGTCTTGTCAGCCAGTTTCATCTTATTGCCTCTTAGCCAACGGAGGGATGCCGCTGTGGCGGCGCTGGGCCAGAGCTCTCGCGTCTCCATGTCATCGCAGTCCTTCGGTCTCTTTCGGGCGGGAGCGGCGCCGAGTTGTTCAGGTGCCGAAATCAAGCACAATTCAGTGCAGACATGCATTTCCATAGCAACTAATGATTTTCTAAAGTAGCCAAAGGGATCTCTTCCTGTACAAAAAAAAAGGAAGAAAAAAAGAAGAAGACAGAAATTAGATACAGGAGCATACATGAAAGCTTTCAGAAGTAATGATAAACGCTAGGCTCCAGGTCGCAGTTTTAGAAAACATCCTCTTATACGAAATGAGAATTCACTTCCATATAGAAAGACTGGCCTCTCTCTCACTCTGTCTCTTGAGTCACTTGAAGGTTCTGGCCAGATCACTGGTCATTTTTTTATTATTCAGGGCCACTACCAGGCTTTGGAAGATCTCTCTGTCAGCGGCTTCTAATGGTTATCCTCTGCTCTGACAAGCCTACCGCTTCAGAACTATGGTTGTCTTAGAGGTTTAAACCCACTGAAGTATTTATTCCCCAGTTGTTGTTGTTTTCTCTGAGGTGGGACCAGTGTTCCCTCTAAGCTGAGTTCATGTGAGCTAGCTCGCAATTTTTTAGCCTCCAGCTCCCCCCATTTTTGTCTTTGCTCAGGAAGGAGGGCTCCGGAGCAAACTAATTGATGCAGTAGCCAAATCTCTCGCTCACAACTTTAATGCCAGCCGCTCACAAAGTAGAATTTTTTGCTCACAAGACTCCACAGCTTAGAGGGAGCATTGGAAAGTAGTTTAAAACAATGGGGGAAACACAACAGAAATACAACCGGGTGGGTGGGGATTAAATAAACAAAAGATAATGAGGTCTGTCTTGAGCTGTGACTCAGACTGGGCCTGGATCCCATGAGGACAACTCTTCCAAGGTAGCATCAATCATTGCCAACTTGATTTTGGGGAATTCCCGGAGATTTGGGGGTGGAGCCTGAGGAGGCTGGAGCCTGAGGAAGGGCCTCAGTGAGGATGTGATGCCGTAGGGACCACCCTCCAAAGCAGCCATTTCCCCTCTAGTCTGGAGATTGGTTGTAATTCCAGGAGATCTCCGGGCCCCACCTGAAGGTCCATGCAGCTTTTCAGTGCGATCCACTCTGGAGGACTATGTCCCAGTTGAAACTGTATCCACCTGGAACAAAATTTAATCAGATCCGTTCTTTGAGAAAGCATATGGGAAACGTGTTTGGAATAAACTAGCATTCACGACAGAGAAAGAAGGAAGAACTGTACAGACAAAGAAAGAAGATCGGTATGGTGAAAGAATTCTGTGTGGACCGAATCTGAACTCCTAAGGAGTCGTTCCTAATCGTGTGACTTGGAACTACTAGACTCACACTTCTGTATGCTCTTTTTGAAGAAGATGTTTTGTGTATTCACCTGTATGGTGCAGTCCTTTTGTGCATACAGTCTTGCAGTGTCCATTCATTTGCTTCTAAGAATAAGAATATTTGGATTTTATGTACAGTGTTGGTGCACAGTTCTTTTGGTTTACTGACATTTACCCACCTGAAGGCTGGCAACCTTAGCTCACACCCATGGGTTCATGACTCTGGCTTCACCTGAGTTTATACCCTGATAGGAAGGGAAACAAAATCTCAGCTCATATGTTAGCACTGGAAGCGTGTTCCTTTCAGTCTTCTGGTGGTAGCAATTTCTGAATTACCAGCAGAACGTCTCAGTAAGGGACCGGGGGGAGGGTGCACATCCCTAAGTTGCCTCCATATTTTGTTTATGCTGAATTTCTACCTTAAGGCTCAGGCAAAATATCCAATGGATTCTGAGGTAAGCCAAATGAGTCCCAATTTTCCATAATGAAAGCCTTCCTTTCAATCATTTCAATCACACCAAACGGAAGCTTCGGCCTGTGGCAAATGAGTCAGATGACCTAGTAGCTGTAAGTGCACTGTTGACATATGAAGAGGAGGAAAAGTAGGTATCGCCTGCCCCGGATGGAACTATTTCAACATAGCTATAGATAGAATTCTTACTAAAGTCTGTCATGTTGACTGCAAAGGTCAGAGGAGGTTTGTGTGTGGATGTGAGGGTGGGGGGATTGTTCTCTCAGCGCCGTCTCCAGAACCAGCGGCTCGACATCCTTATATCTGGACGCAGTGGAAAGAGTTCTCTTTAGGCTTCAAATTTTTAATCACATAAATCTTTGGCCACAGCTACATGTGATGGGGTTTCCATGGAGTTAATACTGCTAGCTCTGGAGATATCAGAGAGAACCACGGGTGTTTTGTGATAGTAACTGTAAACAGAAGTAATGGAAAGTCTACATGACTCAGAGGTTCAGCTTGGGAATGACACGGAATCAAGCTCAGAATAATAATAATAATAAAAAGAGGAGGTATATAGCAGGTTGTATGGAATACTTAGAGTGTCTCTGTTTTCTTCTCCCCCCCCAATAAAGTTTATTCATTTTTCATTTACAACAAGATTGTACAGGATAGGCATATACATATAGTCAAATCTATATAGTCTAATCTATAGAGTGATACTTTCCATTTCCATACATTACATACAGTAAACGTTACCAAAGGTGAAGAGTGTTTATTACATCGGGTACTGTTTCTTTAATAGTTAGATGTGCTAGTATAGGAGACCATATACATGTAATATCGTTGTGTTCACCTTTAGATTTATTTTGTTTCAGAATGTCTGAGATTTTTTCCATTATGCATATGTTCCATAATTTTTTTATACCAGAGATTTACGTTTAGTTTACTTTTGGATTTCCATGTGGATGCTATTGTAGTTTTGGCTGCAAATAGTAGTAAGGTGCTTCTCTGTTTTCTTCTTCACCTTCCCAGCTGAACTAAAGTGGCCAGTGGTCGGCTGCCCAGCAGAAACTTACCAGGAGGCAGAGGGAGGCCCAAACTATGTCAATCACTTCTGGCATGCACTGGAAGTGACATCATCTCTTCAGGGACATCTGGACGATGCACGGATAATTCAGGTAACAACTCTATGGTGGAAACCATTTTTACACTAGGGTTTTTGCCCCAATACTAGAGCATCACCGCAATGATGCCAGAGGGAAGAGATACCCTCTTCCACCAATTCCATCGCCCCAGTCCATATTACCCTCTGTAGTCTGTTGGCCAGAGTGTCTGAAAAAGAAGATATGGCATGGCAAATTGGTCTGCAAATGTGATTTATAGGCATAATGTGTGCCATTGCAACACTCCTGCACATTTGCCCTGAGTGCATAGACATGCTTTGTTGCTTATGTCCTATTAAGAACATAAGAAGAGCCCTGCTAGATCAGACCAGTTGTCTATCTAGTCCAGCATCCTGTCTCACACAGTGGCCAACCAGTTCCTCTGGAGGTCCAACAACAGGGCATGGAGGCTGAGGCCTTCATAAGAACATAAGAAGAACCCTGCTGGATCAGATCAATGGTCCATCTAGTCCAGCACCCTGTCTCACACAGTAGCCAACCGGTTCCTCTAGAGGGCCAACAACAGGGCATGGAGGCTGAGGCCTTCATAAGAACATAAGAAGAACCCTGCTGGATCAGATCAATGGTCCATCAAGTCCAGCATCCTGTCTCACACGGTGGCCAATTGGTTCCTCTGGACAGCCAACACCTGGACACAGAGGCTGAGGCCTTCTCCTGATGTTGCCTCCTGGCTCTGGGATTCAGAGGTTTAGTGCCTCTGTATGTGGAGGTCCTCCTCAGTCACCATGGCTGGTAACCATTGATAGACTTCTCCATGAATCTATCTAATCCCCTTCTAAAACTGTTTATTCCTGTGGCCATCACTACATCTTCTGGCTGCAAATTCCACATTTTAATCACTCTCTGTGGAACGAACTATTTCCTTTTGTCCACCCTGAACCTCCTACCCCTCAGCTTCCCTGGATGCCCTCAAGTTCTACTATTTTGGGAGACTGAGGAAAAATTTCTCTTCATCAGCTCTCTCCACCCCATGCATAATTCTATAAACCCCTATTGTGCCCTCTAGAAGTCCCAGACTCTCCAGCCTTTCCTCCTAGGGAAGGTGGTCCAGCCCCCTCACCATCTTGGTCGCCCTCCTCTGGACTTTTTTCAGCTCTGCAATCTCCTTTTGGCTATATGGAGGCCAGAACTGCACATGGTATTCTAAATGTGGCTGCACCACAGATCTATCAGTCTGGGGCAGGTGATGCTCTGTATTCTCGGTGCTTGGGGTGGGGGGCAGCAGTGGGAGGGCTTCTAGTGTCCTGGCCCCACTGCTGGACCTCCTGATGGCACCTGGTATTTTTGGCCACTGTGTGACACAAGAGTGTTGGACTAGATGGGCCATTGGCCTGATCCAACACTGGCTTCTCTTATGTTCTTATTCAGGAGCATTACAATATTGGCCTTTTTATTCTCAATCCCTTTCCTAATAATCCCTAACATAGAGCTTGCCTTTTTCGGCACACTGGATTGCCACTTTCATTGAGCTATCTACCAGGACCCCAAGATGTTTTTTTCCTGCTCTGCCTCAGGAAGTTCAAACCCCCTAAGCCTATACTTGAAGCTGGGATTTTTTTTTATCCCAATTTGCATCATATTCCATGTTATTTATTAAGCCTATATAGAGAAAAAGAAAAACAGAAGTGGGAATTTAACAGCACGAATCCCAAAGACTTCGATTTTTGAATTGTGCAAAAGTGTTCTTTTGGAATGGCACATCCATTGTGCTCTTTTCTTTCAGAATGGCACATCATGGCTCTTCCTCCTGCTGGATAAGCAGCCAGACTCTGCACTGGCAAATCAGGCCTGTTGCCTCGAGGCCGTGGTTCGTTGGTTGAAACAGAGCTGGTTGAAGTTAAATCCGTCTAAGACGGAGCTCATCTAGCTGGGAAGGGCAGGACCGTCAGGGGGCCTTTCGCTCCCAACTCTTGATGGGGTCCACCTTTCATGAGTGGATTCTGTTAAGAGCTCGGGGGTCTGGCTTGACTCCTCCTTGTCCCTAGACAAGCAAGTGTCAGCAGGTGTTTTTCTATTTGTGCCAGGCCTGCCAGTTGACTCTACATCTTTCCCATTCTGACCTAGCCATGGTGATTCATGCCACTGTCACCTTCCACCTAGACCACTGTAATGCTCTCTACGAAGGACTGCCCCTGAAGGTACTCCAGAAATTACAAGCAGTCCAGAATGCAGTGGCAAGGATGTTGATAGGTTCTCCTTGGAGAGATCATATCTATCCTGTGTTGAAACAGCCACACTGGCTGCCGATTGAGTTCTGGATCAGTTTCAAGGTGCTGGTGATTACATTTAAAGCCCTAAATGGTCTGGAACCTTCATACTTGGTGGACCACCTCTTCTATCATGTCCCCCCCCCAAAAAAAATGCATTCTTCAACCTGCAGCCTGCTTGTGGTGCCTGGCCCCCAGGTTGTTTGCCTGGCATCCACCAGGATGAGGACCTTCTTTGTGGTGGCCCTATCCTGGTGGGAAAAGCTGTCAGACGGTACACAAGCCTTGTGGGACTTATCTGGTTCTGTAGGGCCTAGAAAGCAGGGCTCTTCTGTTCAACTTTTCATTAGTCAGGTCTGTTTATGAGGACTGCCTTTTAGTTTTATTTGTATTATGTCTTTAATCGATATCTGTTAATATTTTAGTTGTTGTTAGCCACCTCGAGACCACTTGGTGGCAAGAGGCAACATATAAATTTATCCACCATTTCCATAGTTCTCCTCTCTGCCTTTTTCTGAGAATGTGTGAGTTCCTGCTGGGGCAGTGATATGGTGAGGCTGGAATGCTGGCTGTGGCATTACATCACTTCCAATTAAAAAAAAGGAAGTGACATAGGTAGCTCTAGGAATTGCCATTTATGGCAAAACCATGGAGTTGACTTTGGCTCATTCCACACGTAGCATTCGCTCCGCTCTTTTACCAAACCCAAGCTCGAACAGAAACTCCCCTCTACAATGTATGCCACTTTCACTTTCTTGGATGTTCAGATTTTATGGTGGACTCCACACTGCATGCCGGTTTCACTTCCTTTGATCTCTTGGTTTTATGGTAGCCATCTGTATAGATTTATGGCTGTTTTATGACTGTTCAGGGGTGACTCTGCAGTCAGTACTGCATTGGCCCGGGGTATTTGAATGTGGTTTTGAGCCATATCTCTTTCTGTTCCAGTGTGTGTTTAGCAAAACAATGGCGCGAATGCTAGACGCATAATGGGCTACCCTGGAAGGAAAAAAGAGTAGCTCTAGGAATTGCTGGAAACTCTATGGTAAAACCATAGAATTTCCAGCAATTTCTAGAGCTACCCCCTTTTTAACTGGAAGTGATGTGATGCCACAGGTGTTGTAGTTTTTAAAAATTCTTCCACCTCACTTGCTGATTGGCCTGGCCATGGGTTTTCAGTGTCACATCTAGTTTCACCACAGGTCTGGTTCACATCTGTAGACATGTCCTTTAATTTCTCAATGCTTGCTGACAACTCTTTCTACCTGGCCACTAAATATGTTATGCTTGAAACACACAATATGTGTGTTGTCCCTCTGTAGATATGCAGTTTTGCCAAGCATGAGAGCTAGAACTCCACTGCCCCCCCCAAAAAAAAAAAGCCACAGAGAAAGCCAAACTTATACATAGAACCGTACTTCCTGTGATCTTCAACCAATGCCCAATCCATCTAAAATGGGAGGATTGATCATTCACTCCTGAAATGTCCCTGTAAGAAACAGCAGTTGTATAAGTTGTTGGATATGAGTTATAGCCATAAATAATTCTGACAAGCAAACAGCTACAACAAAATGAATTGTGTCTGCTAGAGAGTGTCAGTTTGCCGGGTAGTCCACAATCTTTTATGGTCAGAACAAAATGATATAACTATTTTTGAGAAAAGAAAAAACAGAAAGAGAGAGAGAGAGAGCCGATACAGTTTGTATTTAAGGACAGGTATATTAATAGGAGTTTGTGGTAGACTAGTTTGACTGCCAGCTCCCAGAATCCCCTCCTCCTTTTACTGCTTTCCAGCAGTATTTGTGATATGAGATCAGGAAATAAATTGGCCAGGGTTTCGGATTCTGAGAATGAATTCTCCCAGTCCCCAGTTCATCCTTTAATTTGAGAATACTCTGAAAATAATATAACAATTGTTGGTAGTCATGTTGATCCCTGAGGGGAAAACATCCCAGAATACATGTTGTAATATTTTGGTTGGTCCCAATAAAGAAGGTATTACATTAATGCAGTTTTGGGTCCGATAATAATGTCTTAACTGTAGAGATCAGCAACAGACAGTGGCAAATCTGAACCTGCTCCCATTAAAGGGTATAGCGGCGTAATCCTAGACAGAGTCATCTAATTTTGAGTCCATGTACCTTGATGGGCTTAGAAGGGTATAAGTCTTCTTAGGATTGAACTATGAGCCCCTCAGTTGAGGGTATATTCTGGGGAACTCTTTGTATCTTGGTCGTTGCAATTGCTCTGATCTGGATGGTCCAGGCTAGTCAGACCTCGTCAGATCTCAGAAGCCACCAAGATCTCAGAGACCACCAAGGAAATGCAGCTTCACTATGCAGGGGCGGGCAATGGCAAACCGCCTTTGTCTCTTGCCTTGGAAAGCCTTGGGGTTGTCATAAGTTGGCACTTCACACACACAAACAATTGCAATTGATTGTTACAGCTAGGGATGCTCCAACACCTATGGGCTCATCTCCTACCAGGTTTACCATCTGTGAACTGGGAGCCAGTGTTTCGATAGACAGTTAGTCTGGTACGTTGTTTCACTATACTCCTTCCCAACAATACACTATGGCGCAATCAGCTTTCTGCGCATGTAAGTTCTCACACACCACGGTGGAGTTCTACTCCCCCCCCTTTCTTTGCTGCAACATTGCTCCACTTGACAGGTGATTTGTTTAAATAGTTCAATCTTGTCATAAATCATATACATTTGTCATAAATAAATGCTTTAAAAAAACAACTACTGCCACCATTTGGTGTTCATCAAAAGAGTTCTTAGCAACATAATGGCTGCCAATCAATTTGGATGGGGAGCATTTTGGTGCACATGCAGTTTGTTGGGGGGGGAACAGTGCAAATAGGCTTGCCAGCCCCCCAGTAGAGCCAGGGGATCCCCTGCCACCAGGCACGCCCCCACCAGTCAGCTTGCCCATGGGGGGATTTACCAGAACAGGGTGCGAAGCCCCAGGCTCCATCGCTAGCAATGTGGTGTTGTCACTTCCCATGTGCACTGAAAGTGACATCATCATGCTAGCGACATGGCAGTGACATTCTGGTATCAGGGCGAAAACTCTATGGTAGAAACTATTTTTACCATAGAGTTTTGGCCCAAATACCACAGCGTCGCTGTGACGTCGCAGCATGATGATGAAGTGTATACCAAAAGTGATACTGTCACATTGCCAGCAACATAGACTGGCCTTGCTCCTGATCCTGGTAAGCTCCCTGTCCCCTGTGGGCTGCCAGGAGGGATCTGGTAACCCTCAGTGCAAACCTGTTCAGTGGCATTCCAGTCGTTCAGTGCCCAACCAAACAGGCTTGGTGCCTTCTTGTCTTATTGTCACAGGTGAACAAAGTAGGTTGAACAACTTCAGTTAGGTGTGTGTGTACATCCTAACATAAAAGCAGTTTGCCTAAGCCCCCCTAAGAAGTTCAGAAGAGAGGTGAGGTATGAACCGGGGACTTTATGTCGCACAACTCATGCTCTTAGCTGCTTTACCACCTAACCCTTCAGGGATGTACAAAGTAGTTTACAAAGGCAACAAGACAAGAAAGACCCAGACTGATTCTGCAGTGTCAAATTTCCCCGCTCGCCCACTTCTATTCATCCACGGCTTTCCCTGGTTTCTGCAGATGATCTTGCTCTCCCAGGCGTAGAAATGCACTTTCCCCTCTCTTGCTGTGCAGCATGCAAATCCCCTGTTTCCGGGAAGTTTTGGTAATCCCAGCGTTGAACCCATGTCAAACTAATGGGGAAATCTTTCTCATCGGTGTTTTTCAAGCCTAGGTCCACCCAGAAGGTAGATAACGGTCACTGCAAGTGTGGAAGGGGAGGTATTTGTGAATTTCCCTCATTGTGCAGGGGGTTGGACTAGATGACCCTGGAGACCCCCATCCGACTCTATGATTCTGTGATTCTCCCCTCCCCTCCACATTTGTATGTCTCACCCTCCAACCCCACGTTATCGCAAAACAGTTTCTGGTTAATTAGCCTTATTGTTTCCATTTCTTTTCTTTGTTTTTTTTAATAGACTGAGGCAATTGCATTGTTATGCTACTTATATTGCGTTCCAACGTTAGTTCTCACTGCGTGAATTTTTTTTTTAAAAAAGGATTTTACATTTTATTGTGAAGGATGCTGCAAAAACGTATGTAATGAAGTATATTTTTTCCGGGGTGGGGGGATTTGCTTATGCGAAGTCTTCCCTGAGCATGCATGGGGACTTGCGATCAGCAAAGGAAACACCATGGGAAAGCCCCTACTGCAGAAGTAGTGCTGCAGACTCGCAGCATTAAAACAGACTTCCCCACGGAGCTTCAGAGAGGTAAGGGCATGCTGCAGAAACTGTCCCATGAAGAGAAGAAGAAGAGAAGAGATTGGATTTATACCCTGCCCTTCACTACCCAAAGGTGTAAGCCAAACTCCTTTCCCTTCCCCTCCCCACAACAGACCCCCTGTGAGGTAGGTGGGGCTGAGAGAGCTCTTGACAGAAACTGCTCTTTTTCAAGAACAGCTCTTATCAGAACTATGGCTTGCCCAAGGTCATCCAGCCAGGTGCAAGTGGAGGAGTGGGGAATCAAACCCAGTTCTCCCAGATTAGAGTCCGCGCACTTAACCACTACACCAAACTGGTTCATGTACACAGAAGCCCCGGATTACCCCAAATAATGCTTAAATTCTCAAACTGTCAGCCATTGCAGCTCCTAACTGACATAGTGGCTCAGTGGCAGAGTGTCTGCCTTGGAACACATGAACACGCGAAGCTGCCTTGTACTGAATCAGACCCTTGTTGGTCCATCAAGGTCAGTATTGTCTACTCAGATTGGCAGCAGCCTCTCAATGGTCTCAGGCTGAGGTCTTTCATGTCACCTATTGCCAGATCCTGCAACTGGAGGTGCTGGGGACTGAACCTGAGATCTTCTGCATGCCTAGCGGGATGCTCTGCATCTGAGCCATGGCCCCTCCTGAGAACAGAAGGTGAAAAGAAGGCTTTCAGTTCTTACCCCAGCATCTCCAGTTAAAAAGGAGGCCACAGAGTTTTCAGCCATTCTTAGAGATACCACCATCGCTTCCGGGTTTTCCAGAGAACTGATATCATCATGCTTGCAACATCAGTCAGTTTTATTTCATCCCCACCCCCTCTTGGGCAACAGGAGCTTGGGGTGGGGTGTCGCCTACCCTGATGGGGAGCTTGGCGGCCCCCTTGACCTGTGACACTAAAGGGCCGCCACTAGTCAAGGGCTGACAATATTGACCTTAACAGACTAGTGGTGCAATGCCCTAGAAGGCCATTTCATATATAGGGCCTGTGAAAACTCCACAGCACCCGGTACCGGAACAGAACAGAATTCCATTAGGACATAAACAAGACCTGGTCTGGACCTTGCTAGGCCATAACCAGCCACAGCCAGCAACCAACGACATGAGTAAGGGTGCCAGCCTCCAGGTGGGACCTGGGTGTCCTGCAGAATCACGGCTCATCTCCAGACTACAGAGAGCAATTCCTCTAGAGCAAATGGATGCTTTGGAGGGTGGAGTCCCTGTCCTCCCCAGGCTCCACCAACACATCTCCAGGATTTTTCCAACCTGGATCTGGCAACCCTACTCTCTTTCTGTGCTGTTGCCAGTGGCCGGGGAGGGGGGGATGGAGCTGGCAACCCTAAACACAAGTGAAAAGTGAAACTAAAGCAAAGGATTTAACCTTAAGGGATCATGTTAAAATGACGATACCATACTATAAGGGAAGGCCAACAAATTCACAATTGTCCACGATATAACAGAACACATATAAATATGTCTGCTAATAAATTGGATTGGCGTGTCTGTAGCGAATGAGGAAGGTGTGGGCATCTCTGAGTTTGACCAATGCCGTTCTCAAGACGCACCGAGGAGAATATCAAGACTGTGCATATCATGGAGCACTGTATGGTTTTAAGGACTGACAGGAGAGTAACATGGAGGGCGATGTGACTGCGAAGAAAGCTAATGCAATCCTAGGATGCATTAATAGAAGCATTTTGTCCAGATCATGGGAGGTGGCAGTTTCGCTCTATTCTGCCATGGTCAGGCCTCACCTGGAGTACTGTGTCCAGTTTTGGGCACCACATTTTAGGAAGGATGTTGACAAGCTCGAGTGTGTCCAGAAGAGGGCAACCAGGATGGTGAGAGGGTTGGAATCCAAGTCTTAACGAAGAAAGGCTGAAAGAGTTGGGTCTGTTTAGCCTGGGAAAGAGAAGACTTAGAGGGGACATAATTGCACTCTTCAAATATTTGAAGGGCTGTCATGTAGAAGCTGGAGCAGATCTGTTCTCTCTTGCTCCAGATTGCAAGACTGGATTTAAAGGGTGGAAATTACAAAGGGGGTCATTATTGGCTAAATATCAGGAGAAACTTCCTAACTGAGTGGCTGAGCAGTGGAACAGATTGCCTAGGGAGGTGGTGGATGCTCCTTTGTTGGACGTTTTTAAGCAGAGGCTGGACAACCGTCTTTCGGGTATGCTGTAGGGCTATCTTTTGGCTATGCTCCTGCAGAGTGCAGGGGGTTGGACTAGATGACCTGCAAGGTCCCTTCCAACTCTAACATTCTATGGTTCTATGATTCTATGGAGTGAGACAAGGGGCCATTGGGATATATTCCCTGCATATCTCTATCATTTATCTATCTATCTATCTATCTATCTATCTATCTATCTATCTATCTATCTATCTATCTATCTATCTATCTTCTTCTTCATCATCATCATCATCATCATCATCATCATCATCATCATCATCAATCTTCTATATATCATTCAAGATATCTATCTTTTGGGATAGTGATGCTCTGTATTCTTGGTGCTTGGGGGACAACAGTGGGAGGGCTGCTGGAGTTCTAGCCCCACTGGTGGACCTCCTGATGGCACCTGGACTATCATCTATCTATCTATCTATCTATCTATCTATCTATCTATCTATCTATCTATCTATCTATCTATCTATCTATCTATCTATCTATCTATCTATCATCATCATCATCATCATCATCTATCATCTATCATCTATCATCTATGTATATGTGTGTATATATATATATGTGTGTGTGTGTGTGTGTGTGAACCTGACCACAAAGACTATGCAAGATGAAAGAGCATGTCTCAGTGTTCAAGCTAATAAAGAACTTTCCTCTGGCTATAAATGGTGAGACTTCGGCTAAGTAATCTTACTTCACAACATGCCGAGTCTGAGGCCAAGGCACGCTGTGAATTGGGAAGTATCTGTGGCAGAAGAACTCTCGTAAAGCTCTGCGAACATCCCTGGGAGCAATTAAAAATACAGCCTCGTCCCTGCTGGAAAGGAGTCTCGGTTTTTAATGAGGTTAAAATGGAGTTTTGAATACCTGTGTTGTGGTTTCGGAACGAGTTAATGTTTTTCCGGATGATCGCCGGCTGCCTCTCAAGTGTTACAGGACAGCATGGGATGTCTACGACATAAAGAAGTGTTTGGGTTCGGTTGTGGGGATTTCCCCCCCTAACACAGCAGAGTCTGGCTTACAAAGAGTTGGCTAAAGCTGAACGTGAGGCCAGTGATGCAGAGGCCAAACGACACTTTTGAGCCACATTCTCCCGATGCATAATCTGGTCTGCAGAAAGCAGTTGCGACAGGTGTGTGTCAGACTGGCATTTGGTTCAAATTTTCATTCAGCCTTGAAATTCAAAGGGTGACTTTTGGCCAGCCTCCCTCTCCCCCCTTCTCTCTCAGCCCAGCCTACCTCGCAGGTTGGTTGTGAGGATAAAATCAAAGGGCCTTGCCTGCCACCCCAAATTCCTTGGAGGAAGGGTAGGGCAAAAATGTGACAGCTGGACAGAAGAGTGTATTTAACTCTTTGGTATCATGCCATTTCCAAGAAGAAGAGGAGGAGGGGAAGGAGTAATCACAGAATCATAGAATGCTAGAGTTGGAAGGGACCTTGCAGGTCATCTAGTCCAACCCCTGCACTCTGCAGGAGCATAGCCAAAAGATAGCCCTACAACATACCCGAAAGATGGTTGTCTAGCCTCCTCTTAAAACCGTCCAGCGAAGGAGCATCCACCACCTCCCGAGGCAGTCTGTTCCACTGCTCAACCACTCTCACAGTTAGGAAGTTTCTCCTGATATTTAGCCAGTAATGACTCCTTTGTAATTTCCACCCTTTAAATCCAGTCTTGCAATCTGGAGCAAGAGAGAATAGATCTGCTCCAGCTTCTACTTGACAGCCCTTCATATATTTGAAGACTGCCATCATGTCCCCTCTAAGCCTTCTCTTTCCCAGACTAAACATACCCAACTCTTTCAGACTTTCCTCGTAAGACTTGGATTCCAACCCTTTCACCATCCTGGTTGCCCTCTTCTGGACACACTCAAGGAGGAGGAGGAGGAGATTGGATTTATACCCTGTCCTTCACTCAGAGTCTTAGAGCAGCTTACAAACTCCTTTCCCTTCCCCTCCCCACAATAGACACCCCTTGAGGTAGGTGGGGCTGAGAGAGCTCTTTCCAGAATTGCCCTTTCAAGGGCAGCTCTGACAGAACTATGGCTTGCCCAAGGTCATCCAGCAGCTGCAAGTGGAGGAGTGGGGAATCAAACCTGGTTCTCTCAGATTAGAGTCTGCACACTTAACCACTACACCAAACTGATTGAAAACACTGCCACCCACGTTAGCTACTTTGAGTCCCGGGAAGAAATTTAAAAAGACTGGTCTCGGTACTGTGCCTGTCTTTTTCTCTCCTGGGACTTACAGCTGTTTTCACGCCAGGTGGCCATTTCTCACTAGGCAAGGATGATTCATTACTAAGTTCTAAATGGAGCCTTCACGTTCCAAGGCAGTATGCCTCTGCATGCTAACATCTGGGGTCCGATAACAGAGGATATATATTTCTATACTAGCTACTCAGAGGCATCCTTTTGGCTACTTTTGGACACACAAGGTTAGCAAGAGGGAGTCTTAGTCTAATTCGGTGGGACTTGTCTGACACACAGATGGGCTGGCTCAGAGGCTGCAATCTGTGGGTGCACCGATCAGGAATCCATTCAACATTCCCGTTCCCCGTAACTGACCCTGGGAAAGTTAAGCATGGGAGCAATGTGCCAGGCGACCCACATGGATTAAGAACATAAGAAGAGCCCTGCTGGATGAGACTCATAGTCCATCTAGTCTAGCATCCTATCTCACAGAATGGCCAACCAGTTCCCCTGGAGAGCCAACAACAGGACATAGAAGTTGAGACCTTCCTCAATGTTGCCTCCTGGCTCTAGGATTCAGAAGAAGAAGATGATGATGATAGAAGGACGAGGAGGAGACGAATTTATTTATTTATTAGTTTGACTTTTACTCCACCCTCCTGCTGAGGCAGCTAAGAAGAAGAAGAAGAAGAAGAGTTGGTTTTATACCCTGCCCTTCACTTGGAGACCCAGAGTGGCTTGCAATCTCCTTTCCCTTCCCTTCCACACAACAGACACCCTGTGAAGTAGGCGGGGCCGAGAGAGCTCTTCCGAGGACTGCTCCTGAGAGAACAGCTCTGAAAGAACTTGTGACTGCCCCAAGGTCACACCAGCAGCTGCATGTGGAGGAGTGGGGAATCAAACCCGATTCTCCCAGACTAGAGTCTGCACTCCTAACTATGCCAAACTGACTCTCACTGAACTGAACTGAACACAAAACACTCTGATGTAGACTTTGGGCATCAGGTGCTCTACCTACTCTACCCAACTGCCTACCATTGTAGTCCTGCATGACCCCCATGGCCTCCAAAGGGGCTTCCCAGCGAATGACACTCCATGTCTCTTTTCTGAATCTGTTTTTGTTTCCTTTGGTTCCTGCCACGCAGAGAATTAACATCTGCCGCCGCGCACAGATTCTGGAAGGGAGAGCAGGTTGCACAGAGGAAAGCTCTGGCACGGCGTTCTCCCTTTCCCATCCGTACGAGGGAACGATTGGAAGCCTTCAGTTACGCGCAGTGGGGAGGGCATGTTCGCTAATTAATGGTGATATTTAGAAATGTGGCGCACGTTTGCATTTTTCTCTAAGGGAGGCTAATATGGCAGCATGAAGGTAACTACCAAACAGACACTCTCATCCTAGGATGCTCCCGTCTCAGGAATTTGGAAGGGCTCTGAAGATTATATTGTCCCGCTGAGAAAAAAAAAATCCTTTTTATTAAAGGAAGGGGAAGGGGGAGGGATGTTCCCCTGTCTGTCTGAGCTTCTGAAGCAGACTCCGTTCAATTGTTCCCCCTTTCTACCCTATGATTATAGCCGACAAATTATAGCTGGAGAAAATAATCAGAAATGAATGTTCGAAGAACATGGCCCGGATAGGCTTGTGGGATGCACGGTGGAGTAATTTCCCGCCCCCCGTCCTCCATACAGAACCGGATTTGAACTATCCCGTTTTTTAAAAAATAGACTTCCCTTTTCTTGGATGTTGGATCAGAAATGTTATAGTTTCAAAAGTGTCCTCTACTGTACTGGTTGCCTAGTTGCTCGTGAGTTCAGCTTGAAGTAGGGACGCTGTGAACTTCACGGCAAACACGTTCGGCAGGTGACCATACTAGCCTTGATGGCTGGGCTCAGTTGAGACCGTGTTTCCAGTCTCTGTGCCTCATTGCCGTCTGATGCGAACAGTGCCTCAAACAGCTTCACAGAAAGAGCCAATTGGGCGTAGTGGTTAGGAGCGCGGACTCTAATCTGGGAGAACCAAGTTTGATTCCCCACTCCTCCACATGCAGCTGCTGGTGTGACCTTGGGTCATACAAGTCACAGGTCATACAAGTTATTTCAGAGCTGTTCTGTCAAGAGCAGTTCTCTCGGAGCTCTCTCAGCCCCACCTACCTCACAGGCAGTGTTCCCTCTAAGCTGAGTTAGTGTGAGCTAGCCCACAGTTTTTTAGCCTCCGGCTCACACATTTTTGTCTTAGCTCAGGAAGGAGGGCTCCAGAGCAAACTAGTTTATGCAGCAGCCAAATTGTTTGCTCACAACTTTAATGCCAGCAGCTCACAAAGCAGAATTTTTTGCTCACAAGGCTTCACAGCTTAGAGGGAGCATTGCTCGCAGGGTGTCTGTTGTGGGGAGGGGAAGGGAAAGGAGACTGTAAGCTGCTCTGAGACTCCTTCAGGCAGTGAAGAGCGCGGTATAAATCCAGGCTCTTCCTCTCTTCTGTGCAGTAGTGTACGAATGCAGAAAGAGCCCTGATGGATCATACCAGTGGTCCATCTAGTCCAGAATCCTGTCTCACACAGTGGCTAACTAGTTATTATGGAGGGCCAACAAACAGAGCATAGAGGCCGAGGCCTTCCCCTGACCCTGAGTTTCAGAGGTTGACTGCCTCTGCATATGGAGGTTCAGGTCGGCTTTCATTTATTTCTGCCTACTGGATATCCTTGCATCTACACAGTGTTGGAAAAGACAATGTCTGGTTTTCAAAGAAGGAGAGAAAACACCCTTAAGGGGGCAGCAAGAACACAATTAGGATAGTGAGAACAGTACTTTCACTTTGGTGTAGTGGTTAAGAGCAGTAGACCCTAATCTAGAAAATCGGGTTTGATTCCCCACTCCTCCACATAAAGCCTTTGGAGTGACCTTGGGTCAGTCACAGCTCTCTCAGAGCTCTCTCTGGCCCACCCACCTCACAGGGTGTCTGCCGTGAGGAGAGGAAGGGAAGGCAATCATAAACCACTCCAAGACTCCTTCAAGTAGTTAATGGAGCAGTATAAAACCACTTCTTCTTCTCCTCCTTCTCCTCCTCCTCCTCCTTCCCTTGTCTGTCTCCAGATTGCTAATCTTAGGGCATTTTCCTCCTTCTTCTCAGAAGTTCCACACTTCAATCTTACCCTCTCTCTAAGCTAAAGATGTACTTAGAACCTATCTCTCTCTCTCCTATCAAGTATATTAGTTCCTAAATAAATACCCGTATCTACCCTTTAATCAGGTTGTGCAATGTTGCTGTGTTAATTACTCTGCTAACACTCAGTAGATAAAATCAGTTCCCTCTCAGGTTTATGGATGTTTAGGCCAGATAGTTAAATGACATGGGGCAGGGCTGCCATCTTCCAGATGGGGCAACCAAAAGGGTATCATGGAAAAAGCTAAATACAGAAATCAGCATAAGGCATGATAAAATAACTATGCTGCTTCACACAGACAGTGAAAATACAGTTTCATAGCAAAACAGTGAAAATACAAATACAAAACATTTAAGGTAAAGCAACCATAAACAACCATCAATTACAGAACTCAGCCGTTTACAAAGTCAAAGCTGTAGCCAATGAAAGATCAGTCCTCGTTCCAAATCAGATTTAAAGTGCCAGAAGGTTCATATAACATTTCAGTTATAATTTTGTTGTTGTTGTTTTTGTTCAGTCACACAGTTGAGTCCAACTGTTTGGGATCCCATTGACCACATCACGCCAGGCCCTCCTCTTATGCTGTACTCTGGAGTTTGCTCAACTTCATGTTTGTTGCACCGATAACACGGTCTAATCATCTCATCCTTTGCCGTCCCCTTCTTCTCTGACCTTCAGTCTTTCCCAGCATCAGGGTCTTCTCCAGTGAGGGCTCCCTTCTCATCTGGTGGCCAAAGTATTTGAGCTTCAGCTCCAGGATCTGGCCTTCCAGGGAACAGTCAGGATTGATTTCTTCTAGGATTTACTAATTTGATTTCCTTGCAGTCCACGAGACTCTCAAGAGTCTTCTTCAACACCATAATTTAAAAGAATCGATTCTTCAGCACATGGCCTGCCTTAGAGTCCAGCTCTCACAGCCATACATTACTACTGGGAATACCACTGCTTTGACCATGTGGACTTTTGTTGGCAGGGTGATGTCTCTACTTTTTATCATGCTGTCTAGGTTTGCCATCGCTTTCCTCCCCAGGAGCAGGCGTCTTTTAATTTCATGTCTGCAGTCACCGTCTGCAGTGGTCTTGGATCCCCGGAACGTGAAAAAAATGAGTCTCCCAAAGAACCATTCACAACATCTTCACAGAAAGACTCCTTCAACGTAAATGCTCTTGAGAGATTTAAAGTGATGAGAACCTGGCTTCTTCCTGTTGGATAGTCCACAACCACCTCCGCCACAGCCGATGGGTCCTGCTGGACTCTGCAAACCATTTCCAGCAAATCTTCTTCCAGGGCTGCACAGACTCACAGTCACAAACCATCCATAAGTCTTCTCAAGTTCTCAGAATTCAGTGACCTCCTCTCTTCAGTTACTTCCTATCAGAACTTCCCACTTCAGAACATTCCTACCAGCATGCTGACAAAGTTTGTCTGTCAAAGTGACCCTGGCTTGGGAAATACATGGAGACTTGGAGGTGGGTGGAGCCTGGGGAGGGTGGGGTTTCAGGAGGGGAGGGACCTCGGCAGAGTACAATGCCACGGAGTCCGCCCTCCAAAGCATCCATTTGCTCCAGGGGAACTGATCCCTGCCATCTAGAGATCAGCTGCAATTCTGAGAGATCTTCAAGACCTCACCTGAAGGCTGTAAACGCTAGCCAGATTGGCAGGTGCCCAGATATCCCTAATTCAAAATGTTGTTTCTGACCTTTAGGGCTTGCCTCTGTTAAAAGGGTCCTGTTCCTTTTGCATCCTTTAAGGCCAAACTACATGTTACTGTTTTTAAAGAGTTAGGTGCCTAGATATTCTACAGGAACTAATGAAATCAAGGAGATAATTCCCTCCTTTATATCATTTCCCCATGGGGTAATGGTTTGGGGAGGCAGGAGCCCTCCCCCACGCCCACCCTGTGCAGTTCTGAGCCTGTTTGTACTCTCCTTTTCCTTTTCTTTTTTTAAAAAGAATTTGGACCTGCCTGGATGTTCAAAAGCTAAAGTGTAGCCTGTCTCTTAGATCTCGGGGAAGGGGACATGCTGCACATGCTTTCAGAACTAAGCCAAAAATGAGCAAACTGAAAATAAGGCCAATGAATTATAGGGTTTCCAGCTCTCGGCTGGGAAGTACCTGGATATTTTGGGGGTGGAGCCTGAGGAGAGTGAGGTTTGGGGAGGGGAGGGACTTCAGTGGGGTGCCACTTTCCAAAGTAGGGATGCTAGTGTTAATTACTAGGGGTTTTTAGATTTCAATGTGAATGGGACGCGCTGGGCCTTCGGCTGTACAGGCTGCATCGCTGGGTTGAGCTGGAGGGAGACGAGGGGGGTGTAGCGACCGAGTGTCCCATCGAAGACAGCCGGGAATTCATCGCACACCTGCTGAAAGTCTTCTCGGGCAACTTGGTGTACCCCTGTGACCCGGAACCCCAAGAGCTCGAACCATGCTAGTCCTAGTAAACTCGTGCAATGCCCCCTCACTACCAGCAAGTCCAAGAGTCCTTCAAAATTCTGGTATTGTACCCGAAACTTTCCCACCCCTTTCATGGCCACCTCATTCTGTTGGAAGTCCCGTAGAGTGAGACTGTCTGGACTAAGGCGAGGGCCCCCTTTTAGGCAGAGCCTTCGGAGGGTGTCCTCTGAGATTATGGAAATGGAGGACCCTGTGTCTAGCTCCATCATGCAAGGGGCTCCCTCTATTAGAACTTTAATTTTATCGGGGGTGTCCTGGGGCAAGTGCAGTACCTGGTGTGGCTGGACGGCAGTGGTGTGCTGTTCCGTGGCACGTGTAGACTCCCGATGGGTGGACTGTTGCCTCTGAGTTTCCTTGGAATAGCAGGCACAGGCGATATGGCCTACCTTTCCACAGCTCCGACACGTGATGTCACAGAAATGGCCGGATTTCTGCTTGTGAGGCTCCCCGCAGCTGGTGCATGACGTTGAAGTGGTGGGTTTGCCAGCACAAGCTGTGGCAGGTGTGCTAGTGTTGTGGTGGGCTGGGCAATGTATTTTCAGGACCTCGTCATCCTCATCAGAGGTGTCCACATGGTGGGCTGCAGTGTTGGGCCTCCGTGAAGCTGGTGGCCTCAGAGCCTGGTGGACCTCTGCGGTCAACTGGTCGGCGGCTTCTGTGGAGAGGGCTTCTTCAAGCGTATCCTTGAACATGGGGTCCCACTTGGCAATGAGCCACTGTTGGATCTGCACATCCCAAAGTCTGCACACCAGCTCGTCATGGAGCGCTTCCTCATAAAGTAGGCCATGATCAACTCCCCCGTCACCTGGTTCCTCATGTAGAACATGTGGTGGGCCGCAATGATGGAGGGCATCAGCGCAAAGTGCTCCTTCAACTGGTCTATAATCATCAGGTATGGGTGTTTCATAGCTCCGCCAGCACTAGCAGCAAGCGACTGATCTCAAACATTGAGTGGCTACAGACCCGGAAGAAGGTGGCATGCTTCTTCACTTCTTCATCGACCTCGGAGGACTTGAGAAGGAACTCGAAGTGAGAAATGTAGAAGTCCCAGTCCTCAGCAGTGGCATCGAATGCGTCGGAGTGTCCTGGAGCGGCAACCATGGTCCAGGTTGTGGTGCAATGCGCGTGGCACTGGAGCTCAGTGTGCGGTGCAGTGCAGACGGGCTCTAGGCTCACTCAACAGGATCCCATCCTCGTCACCAGTGTTAAATACTGGGTTCAAGACGCATTGCAGTGAATGGCTCTACTTTATTAAGTGATTTCAGGAACAAGACTGAAACACCAGGGCGGGAGCCCTGTTCAAATAGCATGCAAAAACCACACCCAAACACACCCCACTCCCAACGATAGGCTATTTACATAACATTAGTTTCTCATTAGTCACCTCCAGAGTCCTGATGGGGTATCGTTCTAGAGCTCCAAGCTCAGCCAGTCTCTGGTAGATAGTCCTGGAATGTTCCAGCCCTAATACATAACAGGTAGCGTCCAGGTGGGACCTGGGAATTCCCTAGAATTACAGCTCAACTCCAGACTACAGGGATCAGTTCCCATGGAGGAAATGGATGCTTTGGAGGGTGGACTCCATGGCATTATGTTCCATTGAGGTCCTTGTCCTCCCCAGGTTCCATCCCCTAATCTCCAGGAGTTTCACCTCCTGGATCTGGCAACCCCACCCCCCATCCCACACCAGGGGCACTGGCCAGGGGTGGCAGCCCAGTTCTTCCAAAGTGGCCATTTCCTCTAGGCGAACTGATTCCTTTTGCCTGGAGATCAGTTGTTATCAGCTGGATTTGTGCAACCCTAGAAATGAAATGTCATTCTGATGTGCTGCAATGGACTTCTAGTTCACTGGGCCCTGCTTAAATTTCTATTTCTGGGGGGGCGGGGGTGAGGCAGCAAAAGGACGAGGAGAAGAAGGGATTGGATTTATGCCCCGCCCTTCATTCAGACTCTCAGAGTGGCTTACAAACTCCTTTCCCTTCCCCTCCCCACAACAAACACCCTGTGAGGTAGGTGGGGCTGAGAGAGCTCTTTCGAGAACTGCCCTTTCTGGGACAGCTCTTGTCAGAACTGTGGCTTGCCCAAGGTCATCCAGCAGCTGCCAGTGGAGGGGTGGGGAATCAAATCCGGTTAACCGCTACACCAAACTGGGGGTCATGAAGCAGGTATGTACCCGGCAGGAACGCCAGCTGTTAAGAAAACTGAGCTCATCCCGAGAGGGGTTTGTGTGCATTTCCCCTGATCACATTGTCCGTTTGGGGACCTTTGTCATTCATCTTACACTGGGATGCCTGAGCCATTTCAGCATTAGCCTGAAAGTAAGAGCAGGCGAATATTTTGTTTGCCCACTCTGAGATGAGGCAGGAAATAGAGGCAAAAGCTTTCATATCCTTGGCCAGCTCCCCCCCCCCCGCCATGCCTAGCACCTTCAGACACACGAAAAGGTTTGCCTGTGTTTTCTCTAATGGAGAAATGGAGGATGGTGCAGAGTTGTTTTCTGTTGCCCCAGAAGGTCAGACCAGAGCCAACGGGTTGAAATTAAATCAAAAGAGTTTTCGGCTAAACATGAGGAAAAACTTCCTGACAGGGCAGTTCCTCAGTGGAACAGGCTCCCTCGGGAGGTGGTGGGCTCTCCTTCTTTGGAGGTTTTCATACAGAGGCTGGATGGCCCATCTGACGGCAATGCTGATTCGGTGAACTCAGGCAGATCATGAGAAGGGAGGGCAGGAAGGGTTGCCTCCGTGCTTAGTTCTCGTGGCCCTTTCTGACACACGCCCAGGGAAATGCTGATTGCCACTTTAAGGTAAGGCAGCAATTTTTCTCCAGGCCAGTTTTGCCCGGGGATCCTGGAGGTTTTTTGCCATCTTCCAGGCATGGAGCAGGAGGTCACTGGTTGTGTGTGTGTGTGGGAAAGTATTTGTGAATTTCCTGCCTTGTGCAGGGGGTTGGACTAGATGACCCTGGAGGTCCCTTCCCTCTCTCTGGTTTGATGATTCTATGCCCTGCTGCTTACCCTGCTCTTCCCACCCACCCACCTGCTCACAATCCCTCTTGCCCTTTTGCTGCCAGTATGGGGTGCTGCACGCAGTGCCACCTCCACGGCTCTCAGCCGTCCTTCCATCACTGTGCACTACCTGCCCATCCTTCCCTGGTGGCAGTGGACAGAGTATTCAGCATGGAGGGTTTGCGAGAAGAGGGGAGGAAGGGCACACAGGTGGCTGGCTGGGGAAGGAGGTGGGCTGAGGGAGTCAGAGGGCCCTGGGAGAAGTCTTGGGCCCGGGCAATTGCTCCACCTCAGGGAATGCCGACCCTGGCCCTGCTATCATCCCTGGTAGGGTTTCTTTAAACACTTTATATTTGCTGGTCTAAAGGCCATAATAAACTACTACCACTACTACTACTACTACTACTATTACTACCGCGACCACCACCACCAACACTACTACTTAACACCTTCTATTTGAGATTCTTTAACTGGAGATTAGAATTGAATCCGAGACTTTCTGTACACAGCAAATGCTCTTCCCCCAAGCTATAGTCTCAGTGTAGTGGTTAAGTGCACGGACTCTAATCCGGGAGAAGCGGGTTTGATTCCCCACTCCTCCAACTCGCAGCTGCTGGATGACCTTGGGCAAGCCACACTTCTGTCGGATCTGTTCTTGAAAGAGCAGTTCTTGAAAGAGGTCTCTCAGCCCCACCTGCTTCACAGAGTGTCTGGGGAGGGGAAGGGATAGGAGTTTGTAAGCTTCTCTGAGATTCCGAGTGAGGGGTGGGGTATAAATCCAATCTCCTCTTCTTTTCTTCTTCTTCTCCTCCTTGGACTGCCCTCTCTTGCTCATAGGCTAGGTGGTTTCCAATGTCTGCTGCAAACAGGACTCTTTGCAATGTAATTATTTCCCCTCTTCTTGGCAATTCAATGTCCAGGAGTAGATTCTATTCTTTTTCTACCGCAGATCTAGTTTGGAGGGGGTGCTGCTGCAAGATGGGGGGAGGATTGCTTGTTTTTATACTTCCTGACACATAATTCCCTATTCTCTTGCTGTATCTTATTTTCCCACATCTGGTGAAGAGCAAGGTATAAAACATTAATCCTTACCTGTTAGGAAGAAATGTGTTCTGGAAAGAAAGGAGTCTAGCAGTTATCTTCTCTGGTGGCTGTTAGCTTGGGATAATAACATGGCTTGAAGCCCAGCGCTGGACATTGCGCTAATACCTTTGTCCACATTGCGGGGAGGCAGCTGTCTAAAGGTGGGTCACGGCCTGTAGCGGGATTTGTTACTGGGGGAAGGTTTTGAACGGAGTGCACAGCAGCTGAAAGTCAATTCTTGCCTATGCAAGTCAAGGATGTTTCAAGTTAAGGGCTGGTCTGAAAAGCATCCCAACTGAAATTCTGAGGTCGATGCTTCCCTGTGTTCCCAAGCTGACTCAATCCCCAGTTTGACCTATGGGGATATTTGCTTAATATAGCAGGGTTCGCCCAGTCATGGAAGCGTGATACTGATCACAGTAAATAAATCTGCCAATAAGTCTATTGCAGAAAAGGTAAACTTACATTGATTCAGGGCTTTTTTTCCCGGAGGGATCGCGCCGGAACGGAGCTCCGGAACCTCTTTGACAACGTTCTTTTTATAAATGTTTTAAAATTCATGAGTTTCCAGTATACAGATGGAGAACTTCATTTCCCTCTTGGGAATTCCAGCACCTCTTTTTCCAAAAAAAAAAAAAAAAAAAAAAGCTCTGAACCTCACTGCTGGACCTCCTGATGGCACCTGGTATATTTTGGCCGCTGTGTGACAGAGTGTTGGACTAGATGGGCCATTGGCCTGATTCAGCATTGGCTTCTCTTATGTTCTTATGTTCTTGAGTGGATCCAGTTCACATTGAGGTTGTAGTCAAAAGAAGGGAAACAGGAGCCTTGTCTGAAGACTACTTTCCCCGTCACAAATGGCCAGCTTGTCCAGCATCATGTGGGTGGGAGTATGAGGACATTGTCTCTACAGGAGAGACCTGCAGAGGCATGTATCTCCATGGAAGGCCATGTGAAGAAGAGTGACAGGACAAAGGGAGAGAGGAGGGGTCAGAGGGCAGTTCCCAGGTTAAGACAAAGAGAGGCATCCCCACACCTATACACATTTAGAGTGATGTAGTGTCCCCCCCCACATCCAGATATGCTGAGTCGCTCAATCCGACATGACCATGGCGTACACTATAAAAAAGGCATACAATATATGATAAGCCATAGAGATGACTATCGTACAGACCACAGGACATTGGACAGAACAATGTTTCTTTTCTCTAGTTATCGGTACTTTGGTGGCATTTTATGCTTAATTTTAGCAGGAGCAGCCAGTACCCATGTATTTATTATGTATTTCATCCAGACATTTTAGCTGCTATAAATGGCACCAGAAGCAGAATAGAATTTAGAACAAATAAACCCTCCCCAAAACCATCAGTCATAAAAGTAATATACAAATGCTATAAAGAAGCAATACGCTAGTAAAACAGCCAGGTAACAAACCTTGCCAGTTGATTAAAACCATAAACAAAAGCGGAACATGGTTTAAAAACACATGAACTCAGCCAATAGGTAATGCCTTCCCCAAAAGCCACATTTCACCCATCAGCAAAAAGCGGTTGACGGGAGAGGAATTCCTCCTGAAGAAATGCATAGCCAAGTGTGAGTGCTGTAAATTTGCTAGTACTGCCCTCAGCAAATGCTAGGAGATTTTGAGGGCTGTGCCTGGGGAGGCTGGAGTTTGGGGAGTCTGGAGTTTGGGGAGGGTATGACACGACTTCTGGATGACAATCTAGGAATTTCTCCTTATCTCTGTGGTAAAATCCATAGAGACATTGGGAAATTCCTTGATCATCAATATGGAGGCCATTTTTTTCCTCCCACTCCTGAGTTTCTTAAGGGCAGGGGATTGGGGCCAAGGGCAGGGGTTTACCTATCATGAGTGGGGCAAATGGCCAGCGTAGAAGGAGAGCAAAGACAAAACTCAGCTCTACAGCCTCATTGACTCATCTGTGTTTTCAACAGAGGGAATGCAGAGGAGGAAGTCAGGTATCAAGACTTTTGTTCTGGGCTCAGGTTCAGATCATTTTGCTCATTTAAAGTTTTGTTAGATTTCTTTTTCATATCATTGAACGCGTGTCACTATTTCACTGATTCCAGTGGGAGGAGTAGCAAACACCCAAGAAGATGGAGTTAAAATTCAACAAGACCTGTATACTCTGGAGAAGTGGGCCATTGCAAACAGGATGCAATTCAACAAAGATAAATGCACAATATTGCATCTCGGCCACAAAAAATGTCAAGCACAGATACTGGATGGGGGATACGTTTCTAGGGAGCAGTGTATGCGAAAGAGATCATGGGGGTAGGGGTGGACTGTAAACTAAATAGGAGCAGTCAGTGTGATGCAGTGGCAAAAGAAAGGCCAATTCAGTCTTGGGTTGTATTAAAAGGGCCATAGCATCAAAATCGCAGGAGGTCATAGCCCCTGAAATATACGGGGTTCGAGACGCATATAGTGATTAGCTTATAGTTTATTAGTGATTTCAGCTTAACTCTAAGACAACACTAGCAGGGCTGGAGCCCTGCTTCTATGCATGCCAAACACCCCACCCCACACATACCCACTCCCCGTGATAGGCTATTTACAAAACATTACTGCTTGATTGGTTTATTCCAGAGTCCTGGTCTGCTATTGTTCTTGTGCTCCAACTCCAAGCTCAGCCAGTCTCTAGGGTGATTCAATCAGGGTGATCCAATCAGCCGGTCTCTAGGGTGATTCAGTCCCAATACATAACAGCCCCTCTGTATACTGCCTTGGTCGGGCCACACCTTGAGTACTGTGTGCAGTTCTGGAGGCCTCACTTCAAAAAGGATGTGGACAAAATCGAGAGGGTGCAGAAGAGAGCGACGAGGATGAACAGGGGTCTGGGGACTGAGCCCTACGGGGAAAGGCCTTGGGAATGTTTCGTTTGGAGAAGAGGAGGTTGAGGGGGGACATGATGGCTCTCTTTAAATATTTGAAAGGCTGTCATTTGGAGGAGGACAAGGAGCTGTTCCAGTTGGCAGCAGAGCATAGGACCCGAAGCAACGGGTTTAAGTTACATGCAGAAAGGTATCGGCTGGATATTAGGCTTAAAAAACTGTGAGCTAGCTCACACTAACTCAGCTTAGAGGGAACACTGCCTCCATGTGCTGACCACGGCTGATCTGATGAGATCAGTGTAGCCTGGGCCATCCAGGTCAAGGCCCAATGAGAGTGCTCTTCTTCAATAATTAACAGCAGCAGTCATCAGAAGTCCTCCAACCAGTCTGGTGTAGTGGTTATGTGCGTGGACTCTAATCTGGGAGAACCGGGTTTGATTCCCCACTCCTGCACTTGCAGCTGCTGGATGACCTTGGGGCAAGCCACAGTTCTGTCAGATCTATTCCTGAAAGATCAGTTCTCAAAAGAGCTCTCTCAGCCCCGCCTACCTCACAGGGTGTCTGTTGTGGGGAGGGGGAGGGAAAGGAGTTTGTAAGCCGCTCTGAGACTCCTTTGGGTAGTGAAGGGTGGGGTATAAATCCAATCTCCTCCTCCTCCTCTACTCCAAATCCACCTCCTCCTCCTCCTCCTCCTCCTTCTTCCTTGAGCAGCAGACTGACAATTCCTTCTCTAGACAGTGGTGTAATTTGACTAGAACTTCCATGAAACCACATAGAAAGTTCCTTTTGTTTGAAGGGACTTTGTAACTCTTCGAAAGTGTTTCCGTAGCTCTTTGAGTATGTGGTGTGTGTGTGCATATTTCCCTCCCCCTCAATAAGGAAGTTAGGTGGGTGGGCACCCTGGGAAGCATTAGAGACGGAATTATTTTTGCATGAGGCTGGTGGTGGAAGAGCACTGGTTTGCCACTGAGTGATTCTCTGGGAGAAATATAAATGGAGAATGATTGGAGCTGAGATTTTATTGCCGAGTTATTTATCTTTGTTATTACTCGGGAAGCTTTCGGTGCTGTTTGTTAGCTACGACGCACGGAGCGAGTTTTATATACTGTTCAAGAAAGGAACTGTACTCTGTGCCCATCCCCCCTGTGGTATATGCAAAAAAGGAAAGGAAGATGTTACACGCAAGGGAAATTGGGGACAATTTGATGGCCTTACGGAGGAATAGGATGGCTGCCTGTCTACCACTATTGTTGAGATCCAGGTAGCCACTGGTTGGAACGCACATAGAAAAAGCGGTTGAGTGGGTTCTGTGACCTGAACACATCCTTCATACTCGACAGTGATTCCTGTTTTCTCTTTTCATCCTTCTACTGTAACGTAAGGAGGATGAACTCCTGCTCATTTGTGAATGGAATGCTGGGGGCTTGGTGGCCTGCAAACTGAGGATGAGGGAAGGGCCGTGGCTCAATTGGTAAAGCATCTGCTTGGCACGCAGAAGGTCCCAGGTTCAGTTCCCAGCATCTCCAGTTAAAAAGATCAGGTAGGAAGTGACATGACTGAGACCCTGGAGAGAAGAAGAAGAAAAGAAAAAGAGATTAGATTTATACCCCACCCTTCACTCAGAGTCTCAGAGTGGCTTACAGTCTCCTTTCCCTTCCCCTCCCCATAACAGACACCCGGTGAGGTAGGTGGGGCTGAGAGAGCTCTTTCAAGGACTGCTCTTGAGAGAACAGCTCTGAGAGAACTTGTGACTGCCCCAAGGTCACACCAGCAGCTGCACATGGAGGCATGGGGAATCAAATCTGATTCTCCCAGATCAGAGTCCGTGCTCTTAACCACTACACCAAACTGGCTTTCAGTCTGAGTAGGCAATACTGACTTTGATGGACCAAAGGTCTGATTCAGTATAGGGCAGTTTCATGCCTTCATGGGATGAGCCGCCAGTGTGATGCAGCAGCAAAGAAGGCAAATTCGATCTTAGGGTGTGACAAAAGATATGTGTGTAACCCTGTGGGTTCGGCCATCTGTTGGAGTTTGGGTGGGAAAGGTATTTTGTTCCTTTGGGGGAGCTGTAGGAGAAGGCTGAGGAAAAATACAGCCCTGAGGGAAAAAAAGGAGTTGGGGGGGGGGAGATCTCTGAGGGGGAAAAGGAGACAGAAGCCCTCTGGGTCCAAGTGCAGAGAAGAGAGTGACCTGAGAAGGAGCCTCAAGAGAGCTGCAGCCACCAGAGATCTGCAGCACCACAAAGGCCTGAAGAACAGCTGCACCACCACAGCCACCACACACCACCAGGCAAGTCATGGCAGGCAGAGTGGGAGGGACTTTGAGGAGGCCTCAGAGAGAGAGAGAGAGAGAGAGAGAGAGAGAGAGAGAGAGAGAGAGAGAGAGAGAGAGAGAGAGAGAGAGAGAGAGAGAGAGAGAGACTAATCATCTTTTTACTTCCAATTCCCCATTGTGTTGTCCAAGTTTGAGTTTATATGAGTGTCTCCTGCTTTCATTCCCCATCCTTCTTTTTGAATTAAACCTTACTTCTGTTTTAATTTCTACTTCTGTTTGGTTATGGGTGATTGGAGGATCTGGGAGTTGTGTTTGAATTTTTTCCTTTCTTTATTGGCCTTGATGGCCATCCCTCCTGTTAGGAAGCAGAGGCTCCGCTGCTTTTCTTTTTCCTCGTGGGAAACCCCCCCCCCACACACACATTAACAAACTGAGGTCTCATAATTCCTTCCTTCAGCTGCGGTTGGTGGGAGAAACGGGGGTCACACGTGTACCCACAGGGGATGATGTCTAGGACACAAGATGTGATCAAACCACCAGGATACTGCCCTGGTCTGACCCCATTTGTGGTATTGTGTCCAGTTCTTTTTATAGGAAGAATACAGAACTTTCAGTGGGTGCAGAGGAGACAGACGAGGATGATTTGGGGTCTGGAGGCTAAGCCTTACGAAGAAAGGCAGCAGGAACTGGGAATGTTCCACCGGGAGAAGAGGAGGTTGAGGAGGGACATGATGACTCTTTTGAAGTATTTGAAGGACTGTCATTTCAAGGAGGGTAGGGTGCTATTTCAGTTGACAGTGGAGGATAAGAGTCGTGAAAGTGGGCTTGAATTATGGGTGTTGAGATAGCGGCAGGATACGAGGAAAACTTTTTAACTTTTCAAAACTTTAAATCTTTTTAACTAGGGGAGGGGCCGTGGCTCAGTGGAAGAGCATCTGCTTGGCACGCAGGAGGTCCCAGGTTCAATCCCCGGCATCTCCAGTTGAAAGGACCAGGAAGTAGGTGATGGGAAAGACCTCAGTCTGAAACCCTGGAGTGCCACTGCCAGTCTGAGTAGACAATACTCACCTCGATGGGCCCCAGGTCTGATTCAGTGTACGGCAGCTTCATGTGTGTTCAGTTAGTATTTAGTATATGTTTGGGAAGGGCCCATGGCTCAGTGGCAGAGCATCTGCTTGACATGCAGAAGGTCTCAGGTTCAGTTCCTGGCATCTCCACTTAAAAGGACCAGGCCCTCTGCCTGAGACCCTGGAGAGCTGCTGCCAGTCTGAGCAGACAATACTGACCTTGATGGACCAATGGTCTGATTCAGTATAAGGCAGCTTCATGTGGGTCGGTGAGGTGACCAGTTCAGTGATGGAATCGGTTGCCCAGAGATGTTGTGGGTTCTTCCTCCCTGAAGGTGTCTGAGCAGCCATTGGATGATTATTTCTCAAGGATGCTTCAGGTCATCCTGTATGGTGCAGGGAGCTAGGCGGGATGGTTTTTAGGCCCTTTCCAACTTTTTAATACTATGGTTCTCTGATGACTCTGTAACTCAGACGTGACTCCTGTAAAGAGGTGTGAGAACTCCAGAAGTGGAAATTGTCTGCACAAATTCACAAGGGAGAAGAAGAAGAAGAGGAGGAGGAGGAGGAGGAGATTGAATTTTGTATGAGTGTCTCTCAGAGTGGCTTACAATCTCCTTCCCCTTCCCCTCCCCACAACAGACACCCTGTGAGGTAGGCGGGGCTGAGAGAGCTCTCTCTCGAGAACTGCCCTTGAGAGAACAGCTCTGAGAGAACTTGTGACTGACCCAAGGTCACACCAGCAGCTGCATGTGGAGGAGTGGGGAATCAAACCCGGTTCTCCCAGATTAGAGACTGAGACATCCAAACCACTATACCAAACTGGAAGAGACATGCAAGTCCCCTATTTGCACAATACAGTGAGAACAGAGGACACACGAGTTTACTGAGCTGCTTCTTTAACCCCTTTGTTATGTACGCAGACCTCCACCAGTGGTCCGCGATTGCAGTAAGGAGCTTGGTCCCGGCTTCCGGTCGGAGAAAATGGCGAATTGACACACTTTGCGAGTTGTGCAGAGTGTACTGCGGCATCTGACGACAGTCTGGGCTTTATCTGGCCCAGCGCAGCACTCTCCAGGCGGGGGAGTGGCAAGCAAGCAGCGAAGCCTGAGGGGGAGTTGAGATCGGTGTGGATAAGCTTCGGAGGAAGCTTGTTTACACTTTGATCTCCTTCCGCGAAGAGGGCAGTTGCAAATCAACTCTACAGATGCCAGCCGGGCTGAGAATTCAGCATAAATTCGCCATCTACCGATCTCTTTACTATCAAGATTAACATCGTTTACAGAAGAAGCACCGCGAAACCCTGAGATTACAAGCAAGGTAACAAATGAATAAGCGCTTACCGGTTTAAAGAAGAATGCGAAATTGAAATGTACGGATAAGCGTAGAAACCTTTAAGGAACTATTCCGCTTGAATTAAAAGTAAAACGAAAGCTTTCCTTTAGAGAAAACGGCTGAAAAGTGACTTTGTTTTGCATTCCTGTGGTCAGTTAAGTCTAAACTTCACGTAGCAGAAACGAAACCAACTGTGACTCTATGATACAGGAAGTGGGCTAGAGTGGAGGTTTTAGAGCTTGTTGTGCTGGAAACGGATGGACGTTTTATTGTGTGACACCATCCTTACCGGAAGTCGGATTACAGAGACGGACAGATGAGCAGGAAGTTTGGAAGGAGCCTACTCTAGCCGGAAAATCATAGAGAAATTGCGCCCGACATTTTTGGGAGGACTAAATTTTAAAAAGTTATTTTCAAGCCGAAAAAGCGTTAAAATAAGTTTTAAAGGTGGCGATTTGGCTTGAAGACTGTTTATATAAAGACTGACTAGTATTGAAATTGTCTCCAAGACGGATTTGAGGTCAAGACCCAGAGCTGCTTCATCACCTAGCCCAAGAATGACTGCAAAGGAAAAAAAAGAGTGGCAAGCAGCTCTGGAAGCGATGGAAAAACGGATGACCGAAGTGGTGCAGAATTTTGGAAAACAAATAGAATCACAGCTGCAACATCAACTGCAACAACAGCTGCAAATTCAATTGGAGCAAATAGAACAAGTGCAAGTCCAAGTACAGAAAAAAAATATGGAAGAACTGAAAGAACTGGTACTTACAGAAGTGTCAGGTATAAAAAAAGATACAGAAGAACTCAAAAAGGATGTCAAAAGTCTGGTGACAAAATCGGAAGATATGGAACAAAAGGTTAAAAAAACCCTGTCAGAAAATACAAGGCTGGAGACCATGATGGAATATAGGGCTACTCAAAACCATCTGAGATTGAGAGGGATAGAAGAGGAGGAAGATCAGGATCTACGGGCTCTAGTAATTAAGACATTGACAACTTATGTAGGGGAAGATGAGGGAGATTTGGATGCAGACTTTGACTTGATTTACAGAGTAAATTCAGCTTATGCCAAAAGAAAGCAATTACCCAGAGATGTGATTGTTCAATTTGTGACAACAAAGATGAAGGAAGACGTTTTCAAGAAACAATTTACACAACCGTTGGAAATTAATGGAAAGAAAATAATAATTCTGAGAGAAATTCCGAGATCGATCCTACAAGACAGAAAGAAATTTAAGAAATTGACAGATAGACTAAAAGAAATGAACATTAGGTTCAGATGGGAGATTCCATATGGACTTACATTTATGTACAACTCGGTGAGATCTACTCTTAAATCTGAAGGAGATCTATACAGATTTAAAGAGAGCAATTTGGATGATTTTAAAGATATTTAACTCAATACCATTATGGATTACAAATTTTTATCTTGGAACGTAAATGGATTACATTCACCAAGTAAAAGACGATTAGTGAATCATTGGCTGGAGAAACAAAAATGTAATATAATTTGTTTACAAGAAACACATATTAGAAAACAGGACAATAAATATCTGATTAATAAAAAACTGGGAGAAGAATTTCATTCCTCAGCAATTAATAAGAAAAAAGGAACAGTGATTTATATTTCAAAAGAATTGGATCCCAAACAAATTTTCTCGGATAAAGAAGGAAGATATGTTGGCGTGGAATTATGGATGAACAGGAAAAAGACATTGCTTGTAAATATATATGCACCCAATGGTGCAAAAGAGACTTTCTTTAATGATTTAACCAAAGAGTTGGAGTGTTTAAATTATGATCAAATTGTCCTTGCTGGAGACTTTAATGGTACAGTGAACAACACACTGGATAGAAAATCCAAAGCAAGTGGAGAGACAGTTGGAAAGTTACCAAAAAATTTCTTTCAATTGATGAAGCAAGAGAAACTGGAAGATGTTTGGAGGAAGTGGAATCCCAAGGCTAAGGACTACACGTTTTATTCGAATAGACATGACTCTTTTTCTCGAATTGACATGATTTGGATGTCAGAGGAGATGGCGCAAAAAACTTATAAAATACAAATTTTACCGAAAACTAATTCTGATCATAACCCCCTACTTTGGATATCTAAAGGAAAACTTAAACAATTATATTGGAGAATTAATGAAGATTTATTGGATCAAAAACAAACCAATGAAATCTTAAAAAAGGAAACGAAAAGCTTTTTTGAATTGAATTTAAATAAAGGCACGGATGTACAAGTTGTATGGGATGCGTATAAAGCGGTAATGAGAGGTATGCTTATCTCTCTGAACTCCAAGGATAGAAAGCAAAAGATGCAACAACAGAAGGACCTTTGTGAAAAAATTCGACAAAAAGAAAAGGAATTAAAGAAAAGACCAGGGAAGAAAAAGATTATTAAAGAAATCCACTTTTTGCAAGATCAACTGAATGTTTTATTAAACAGAGAATTATATTGGAATTTGAAGAAATTACAGCAAAAATCATTTGAGGGTGCAAATAAACCAGGAAAGTTTTTAGCGTGGCAATTGAAAAATAGAAAAGAAAGGAACTTTATATCTAAGATTATTGAAGATGGAAAAGATGTTATGAATTTGAATGGAATAAAAAGAGTTTTTTTCAAATATTACGCCAAATTATTCAAAAAGAAAGGAATTGATCAACAGAGAATTAAGAAATATTTGGAGACTATTGAAGTCCCAGAGCTGGGAAAACAAATTAAGGAATCTTTAAATGGTTTAGTTACTAAAGAAGAAGTGACAATGGCGATAGAAGACGCAAAGTTGGGCAAAGCTTCAGGACCAGATGGCTTCACAGCAAAGTTTTACAAGAAATTTAAAGAGGAGCTAACCCCCATTTTAGTACTTCTGTCGAATGAGATAAGAGAGACTAAACGGATCCCAGACTCATGGAAAGAAGCAAATATTTCACTGATACCTAAAGAAGGTTTGGATTTAACCCAAGTAAAAAATTATAGACCAATATCGCTATTAAACAATGATTACAAATTATTTGCCAAAATAATTTCGGAGAGACTGAAAAAATATCTGAGAGATACTATAGCGGAAGAACAAGCTGGATTTTTACCAAATAGACAAATCAGAGACAATTTAAGAGTGGTGATTGATGCAATTGAATACTATGATAAACATCCTGAAAAAGAAGTTGGCTTCCTCTTCCTAGACGCGGAAAAAGCCTTTGACAATTTAAACTGGGAGTTTATGCTGCAAGTTATTGAAAAAATGGATATTGGACAGTCCTTTTTAAACATGATTGTGGCAATATATTCAGAACAAAAAGCGGCTTTGAATATAAATAAAGAAAGGACAGACTTTTTCCAAGTCCAAAAGGGAACACGTCAAGGCTGCCCGTTATCCCCGTTGCTGTTTATTTGGATATTGGAAATATTATTGACAGCGATAAGAAAAGATAATAATATTGAAGGACTTACAGTGAAAGGTTTTGTTTATAAATACAGGGCATTTGCAGATGATGTAATGTTTATGATCCAAGACCCAATCGAGAAAATACCACAATTGATGGAAAAAATTGAAGAATTTGGTGCAGTTGCGGGATTTTATGTCAATAAAAGTAAAACTAAAGTGATGTGTAAAAATATGACGAAACAAAGGCAAACAGAACTTCAAGAGAAAATTCAATGTGAAGTAGTTACAAAGACTAAATACTTAGGAATTGAATTGACCATGAAAAATATTGACTTGTTTAAAAATAATTATGAAAAGGTATGGTACAGGATACAACAAGATATGAAGAAATGGGATACTTTGAATTTATCGCTATTGGGAAGGATCGCAACTGTAAAAATGAATGTTTTGCCGCGTTTGATGTTTTTATTTCAGACTATTCCAATATTAAAACAAAGGAAAATACTGGATACGTGGCAGAAAGAATTATCGAAATTCGTATGGGCGGGAAGAAAGCCAAGGATTAAAATGAAAATTTTATGCGATGCAAAGGAAAGAGGAGGTCTGCAGTTACCAAATTTAAGACTGTATTATGATGCCGTCTGTCTAACATGGTTGGAACAGTGGATTAATTTGGAGAATAAGAAGTTATTGGCTCTGGAAGGACATGATAATAAATTTGGATGGCATGCATATTTATGGTATGGAAAAGTAAAAATGGATAAATTTTTTAAACACCACTTTGTAAGACAATCACTGTTCGAGACATGGATGAGATATAGAAAATTCTTCTCAGAAGAAAGACCACTTTGGATTGTACCAGCTGAAGTGATTAACCCTTATTCAAGAAATCAAGGGTTAGACTGGCTACCTTATAAAAATCTCTTAAAATCTGAAGGGAAAAATTTTGTGTTAAAAGATAGATTTGATGTTGAATTTGAATATGATTGGTTGAAGTATAGACAGATTTATGATTTGTTTAAGACCGATAAAAGAGAACATGGTTTCAGAGAAAAGAACATCGAAATTGAAATTGTATGGCTTGAGAAAGACAAAAAAATGATTTCTAAACTGTACAAGGTGTTATTGAAATGGTATACTGAGGATGAAATTGTAAAAGAGCAAATGATAAAGTGGGCTGTAAATGTTAATAATGAGATATTAATGACATCTTGGGAATACTTGTGGAAAAAGTCAATGAAAATTTCAACTTGTGTAAATGTTAAAGAGAATTGTTATAAAATGATGTACAGATGGTATATGACGCCTAAAAAAATTGCTATTATAAATGAAAGTATGTCTAACAAATGTTGGAAATGTAAGAAACATGAGGGGTCTTTTTACCATATGTGGTGGACATGTGACAAAGCAGTAAAATATTGGACTGAGATCCACAATGAGATACAAAAGATTTTGAAATGTACTTTTAAGAAAGACCCACAGATGTTACTGTTAGGTCTTAAAATGGAAGAAATAAATGTAGCCAAGAGAACACTACTATGGTACTTGACTACAGCAGCTAGATTGACTTTTGCTCAATGTTGGAAACAAGATAGAGTACCTGAAACATGGGAATGGATTAAAAAGACGTTGTTTTTGGCTGAAATGGACAAGTTAACAAGAAAGCTAAACAACGAAGAAGATGAAACTTTTTTTAAAGATTGGAAAGACTTTCAAAAATATTTGTTGAAAAACTGGGACATTAAACGTGGTTTGATTTGTTTTGATAGTTATTAAGAAGAAACGGAAAGAGAATTAGACTTTTGAATTGTTACCGTTAGTAAAAGAAATTAAGTTTAGAAGTAATAGTAACAGAATAAGAAAGATATTAATGGGGTTGGAGCAGTGCTGGAAGCCTGGGCTGGAGGGGGAGAAGGGAAAAAAGAAAAAAGGATATGTATTGTTATGATTAAATTGTATGAGCATGTGATATATCCAATAATAAATTGTATTTACAGAGGAGCTTGGTCCCAAAACACAATAAGGACCAGGGATCCGAGACCACCCTGCGTCCACCAATAGGACCTCTAGCGGGAAATTCAAACCCTCCAATGGCACTGTGGGTATGCCACGTGGAGTGTAGATAGTTGGCCCTTGCAGGGCCGTTTTTCAGTCTTGTGTGTGAAGTACAATAAACGCATCTGGATGCATGTCGTAGTCTGAGTCTCCATGCGGCAAACCCAGTACTTTACACTCTTCCTCCAAGAAAGCCTCCTGAGAATCAAGCTACAGACTACCACTAAAGGAAACTAAAGAGATAACTGGATGCCATGGCTTGGGTCCTATCTAGATTTCCACAGGCACAAGGGGAAGGCAATTTTCACCCCTTCCTCCAGGCAGCCCAAAAGACACCCTGAAATGGAGCTCCTGGGTAGGGTTGCCAGCTCCAGCTTGGGAAATTCCTGGAGATTCTGGGGGTGGAGCCTGGGGAGGGTGGGGCTTGGGGAGGGGAGGGACTTCAGTAGGGTATAGCGCCATAAGAACGTAAGAGAAGCCGGTGTTGGATCAGGCCAACGGCCCATCCAGTCCAACACTGTCACACAGTGGCCAAAAATAACAGGTGCCATCAGGAGGTCCACCAGTGGGGCCAGGACACTAGAAGTCCTCCTACTGTCCATCCCCCCCAAACACCATGAATACAGTGCATCCCTTGCCCCAGCCTGAGAGTTCCTATCTATACCTTAAGAACATAAGAGAAGCCAATGTTGGATCAGGCCAACAGCCCATCCAGTCCAACACTAGGTCACACAGGGGCCAAAAATACCAGGTGCCATCAGGAGGTCCACCAGTGGGGCCAGGACATTAGAAGCCCTCCCACTGTTGACCTCCCCAAGCACCAAGAATACAGAGCATCACATGCCCCAGACCGAGAGTTCCTATCCATACCTTGTGGCTAATAGCCACTGATGGATCTCTGCTCCATATGTTTATCCAAGTCCTTCTTGAAGAAGTCCATGCTTGTAGCCGCCACCACCACCTCCTGTGGCAGTTAATTCCATGTGTTAATCACTCTTTGGGTGAAGAAGTACTTCCTTTTATCCATTCTAACCCGACCACTCAGCAATTTCGCTGAGTGCCGACAAGTTCTTGTGTTGTGGGAAAGGGAGAAAAGTACTTCTTTCTCTACCTGCTCTCTCTCATGCATAATCTTGTAAACCTCAATCATGTCACCCCTCAGCTGTTGTTTCTCCACGCTAAAGAGCCCCAAGCGTTTTAACCTTTCTTCATATAGAGTCCACCCTCTGAAGCAGCCATTTTTTCCAGGAGAACTGGTCTCTGTAGCCTGGAGATCAGCAGTAATTCTGGGAGACCTCCAGCCACCACTTGCAGGTGGTGGGAAAAACTAGGGGCCAGAGTGTATGGAGACCACAAAGCAGAAGCACAAAATCACCATGTCAGCGACACAACATCTGATTCTTTATCATAAACGGTGCATTCGTAATTATTGATAAATATATAAGGCATATCGCAAAGTGTCAAGTTCTCTTTGTTGATACAAAAACCTAAGTCAAAACCAGCAGCTCCTAAATGTCAAAACCACGCTGGAAAAACCATCATGGAAATAGTGACGTTCAGTTTTGGAACTCTGGAGCTACGAGATCTGTCCAACGAGAAGGAAGTCAAAATTGGTAAGACCAAAAGACCAGACACAAAATTGCATTTGACTTAACAGGTGTTCCGGTAAGCCCTGTTCCCAGCTCTTCCTCAGAAGTCTCTGGCTCAGGAATTCATTCCATTATCCATTTGGTCTTAGACCTAAATTATACAAAACGTTTAAGTGGGACCCCACAGAGGCAAGCCATGCAGAAGTACAATCTGTTTAAAAGCCACTTACCATCAAATTGAGAAACTTAGACTACATTGCAAATTTGTAAGCCGGAGACTTTTGAGGAAGAGCTGGGAACAGTGCAACAACACGTTCGTCTGAAGGCATCTGATGTTGGTTCATACCCTCCCCGTGGAGGGGCGGGGAAGGCAAGAGGCTTGATGGTGAACCATTGCTGTCCTCAACCATAGGCCTGGAGGCAAGCTTCGCCATGCAGTAACTTCTTCCGCCATGCCCGTGTTTCATACTGCTGGCAGGCTGTCCCCTAAAAACGATGACATATATCTTATTCGGTTACAGCAGAACACAGGCAGAAACCTCAAGCACGTACATGCACGCACACACACAGATAAAATCAATTTTAATGTATTTCACCCCATTTATATCCTACCTTTTCCCCAATAGGGACCCAAAGGGGCTTCCATCATTCTCCTCTCCTCTATTTTATCCTCACAACAACCCTGCAGGGTAGGTTGGACTGAGAGAATGTGACTGGCCCGAGGTCACCCAGCGGAGACATCTCACAACTCAGTGGGACCAATCTGGCATTCCTATCCTGAACTTTAGCCCCACCTACCATCACACACACAAACCCTGGCAGAAGGAAACGGAACCTCACCTGCTTTGGAAGGACTGATTTATCTGCAAGGGTTGTTAAGGGATGCCTTATTTTGGCCATCAAGTTCACAGTTGACTTATGGTGACCCTGTGGGGTTCTCAAGGCAAGAAACAAACTGAGGTGGTTTGCCATTGCCTGCCTCTGCATCATAGCCCTAGTATTCCTTGGAGGTCTCCCATCAACATACTAACCAGGACTGATCTCGCTTAGCTTCCGAGACCTGACGAGATCCATTCCACACATCTCACATCCTTTTCACTCTACACAGCTAGAGGCTTTCATGTTACATGCCTCTCACTTGCCATTCCTTGCCTCCTGCCAAAATTAACCTGGATCCCAAACCATGTTCGAAATCTAATCTAAACCTATCTAACAAACCTACCCTACCAGATTCCTGATATACCCCCGAAGGGGGCCAAAATTTCCCTGTTAATCTGCAATCTAGTTTATCTATTTTATTCCTAATATACTGAGGGGGTAGAGAGGGAATCAAATGTAGAAAGGGACACAGAGGAGATTGTTTCAGCACAAATCCACAGCAAAAAGTCACGGGGGGGACGACACACAGAGGATTTACATAAGCAGCAATGCCTGCCTTTCAGTAGCCAAGGACCTGTGCATTCTTCAAGATTCTTCAGGTTTTCATAAGTGCAGACAGATGTGACATCCCGGCCCCCAGTGGAGGTAGGGGGTCCCTTGTCACCATGCCCCACCCCCTGCCACCAATCAGTTGGCCAGCTGAGGGATTTACCAAAAGAGAGAAGGTCCAGGTGATGTTGCTGGCAATATGGCTATGTCACTTCTGGAATGCACCGGAACTGATGCGATGTCCGGGTGACGCTCTGGTATTTGGGCAAAAACTTGACAGTAACAGCTAAAAGAGAAAATATCCATGGAACAGTTTCAAAAAAACGGAAAAAAACAGGGAACAACAAAGGAAGATAACGCTACTGAGGAAGAAGGCATGTTGGAAAGTACTGAAGAATCACCTCAAAGCTTGGCAGAAGAATCTAAATTAGAACTAGGGGCGCTATCTCCAAAAATTTTAAATCCTGGATGGGACTGTGAATTTAGTGGACCTTACAAGAAAAAATAAGCGAATGGAACTCTGTGTCTCAAGAAAAAACATTAGAACTCTTGATATACTCTTATTAGACAAAACTATAAGCGTCTCTTACTTTCCCCCCCCGTTTGTAACATTTTAACATTAAGATAAGCATCAGTCTTTTTTTTTTTAAAGGAAAAAGCAATATTGTAAGTGAAATATTAACCTAAGCATTTGTTATACTCTAAAGACCACTGCTACTTGAGTTTTTAGGGGTTTTCTTTTCTTTCTGTCAAGTTCTCCAGAATGTCAGTCAAACACCAGGCTTCATAAAGAAGATAGCGTTTATTGAAAGCTGTTCTTAGAGATACATTAGCAACGCTTTGTCAGTGATACCAAGAGCTTCCGGGCACCCCCAGTTATACCATGTTCAAAATGCCCCCCAACCTACCCACCAATGACTACTAAGCGCCCGCGTGGCAAAAGCTTCTGCAGTCATAAATAACCGTTGACCAGACTGTCCCAGGCATGGAAAGAGAACGCATGGGACCCAAGGCCATCGGCTGAGATAACAGTCTCCCTAGCCATAGTAAATCTGTGTCTCCCAGACAACCTGTATAACTCCCCACATTCCAGAAAGTGAGAAACGCCAGTCCATCCCTCCCTCCTTCCCTTTCATCCATCTTATGTCAGGATGTTAGATACCTTCCCTTTGATTTCTGTGTAGTTTTTAGAATAAAAGATAGATATATATATGTGTGTGTGTGTGTGTGTATATATATATATATATATATATATATATATATATATATATATATATATATATATATATATTTAAAAAACTGATGGTAGCAGCCATTTTTACCCTAGAGTTCTTGCCCAAATACCAAAGGATCACCTCAGCATCACAGGCCCTTTCCTCATTTGCCTGCCACTCCGGATTTTCTCAGTGTTCGAGTCGAGGCAATTGAAGTCCACGGCAAAACAGCATCCAAATAACCCCCAGGGCAACAGCAGGGCTCAAACCAGGCTGACCACTGAAGGGAGGTAATGTAATGCAAAATGGGGGGGGGGGACACAGAATAAAAAGAAAGTTGAATGGGATTTTAGTGCAGAATGGGGGGGGGGAATCTGGATTAAAAAGGTTGAATTTGTTTTTAGTGCAGAATTGCTTGGAGGACATTGCGGTGAACATGGATTAAAAGGAGGGCGCAGGAAGGGCCACAGGGTGATAGTGTCACTTTCAGTGCATGCCGGAAGTGATGTCGCCAAGTCGCCGACAACATTGCCTGGGCCTCCTTCCCACTCCTGATAAACCGCCCTCCCCTCCCCCATCCTCCTCACAGGCTTTGCTCTCACCCCATTCCCCCCTCCCTTGGCTGACCATGACCGCACTCATCAGGGGACACGGAGGAACAGACTTCCTTTTCCTCCTCTGCAAGCAGCCTACCCAATGGGACTTTGAATATTAGGAATTATTTCAAATATCCAGAATGATAAAGTTTGGATTTAGAATTACTCATAACTATTTGGTATTATTCAGTACTTCTGCATCTTTCCAGTTCGGTGTAGTGGTTACGTGCACGGACTCTGATCTGGGAGAACCGGGTTTGATTCCCCACGCCTCCTCTCGCAGCTGCTGGATGACCTTGGGCAAGCCATAGTTCTGTCAGAGCTGTTCTCTCAAGAGCAGTCCTCAAAAGAGCTCTCTCAGCCCCACCTACCTTACAGGGTGTCTGTTGTGAGGAGGGGAAGGGATAGGAGTTTGTAAGCCACTCTGAGACTCCTTCGGGTAGAAAAGGGCAAGGTATAAATCCAATCTCTTCTCTCTCTTCTTCAAATCCCGAGCAGGTTACTGAGTTGGTGGACTGAACAATACCCTTTCAGTGTACCAGTGAGGAACTGCATTTTTTTTTTTTAAAAACGCTTCCCTAAATAAACTTCCTGTCATTGCAGAATCCAGCATGCCATACTAGATTGAAACCTCTCTCCCGGCTGCCATAATGAAAATTAAGAAATCCAAAGCCATGCACAGATTAATTTTCTCTGGTTCCTCCACTGTATGTATATTTTGTGGTTGGGGCCATCATGTAGCATAATATTATGTCTATTAAATATTTTCTCCATCTAAACAATAACTGTGGAAATGTAACAGATAAAACCAATTTCCTTGATTTAATGGCCCTAGAATAAAAGTGAACATAAACACAAGCGTGGGTAACTTTATAGAGAACGGGAATATTGAAAGGGGATGGTTTTGTCAAAATTAATAGGAAAAGAGCTTTCCACCATCTACTATTTTATTGGCGGAGGCGCTGTTTGAAATTACACAACCCCCGATATTCATATTCCGTTTGGCACCGGATGCTACTCAAATGAAAACGACTGAGACGAAAAAGAATCGAGTCCTGAAGTTGATTATTATTATTTTTGGAAACGTGGACGGACTCCGCTTCATTCCGAGAGATGCTAATGAATTGTGGACACTGTCTCCGGATTAAGTTCGCTGCCCATGTATTTGCACATCCAATTTACCAGCATGGTTCGTTTCCCTTGCCCAGGTTTGCACAGACTGCAGAAGTATCACGCTAAATTTGATATTTAGAGGCATAGCACCACGGGGGAAAAAATTAGCAGGGCTTAGTATAGCCAAGGTATGATCTGCCCTGATAGTCGTGAATAATGCAGTATGGAATGCAAAGAAGCGGAAGTTAACTGTGAATGCTTATAAGGTTCTGACGGAGTACAGTTTGGAGAAAATGCTGGAAGCGGGTCATTGGTCATGAAGAAGACATCCTTGACAATGAGAGGGGCAGCCTCGGTCTGCATTTTAATGTTTGGTTGCTGTAAAGTGTGTTTGGCTAGTAACCGTACGAGGATCAGCTGAGGTACTTTTCCTGGGTAAGGGCAGTTACTTGAAAACTTCATGTGGAGTTCTGGTCCAGTGTTCCCACTAAGCTGAGTCAGTGTGAGCTAGTTCACAGTTTTTTAGCCTCCGGCTCACACATTTTTGTCCTAGCTCAGGGAGGATGGCTCCAGAGCAAACTGATTTATGCAGTAGCTGAATCACTCTCTCACAGCATTTAATGCCAGTAGCTCAGGAAGGAGAATTTTTGCTCACAAGACTCCACAGCTTAGAGGGAACATTGGTTCTGGTGCCGGAAGTTCATACATATTAGGTATGTGTCTGTTTGTGTTTTGAAATAAAAGAGGGGGAAGAGGAATCTGAAGAACCGAGTTCTCAGGGCCGTGGCTTCGGCGCTTGGCCTGAGAAACAGGTGATGCCTGGGAACGGCTGTGGAACCAAGGAAAGCTGAGGGAGGCATTGGAATTGTCAGGACAGGAAAAGTGCTGGATATTTTAGCAGAGTAAAAGGGAACCACACAGGAACCACACAGCAGCACACACACACGTGAATTAGCTAAGAGAAAAGTTTACTCATAAGATTAGGGAGGGTTGCATGAAGGAATAAAACAATACCCAGGCCTAGAAGAGAAGAGATGGGATTTATACCCCGCCCTTCACTACCCGAAGGAGTCTCAGAGCAGTTTACCATCTCCTTTCCCTTCCCCTCCCCACAACAGACACCCTGTGAGGTAGGCGGGGCTGAGAGAGCTCTTTTGAGAACTGCTCTTGAGAGAACAGCTCTGAATGAACTCGTAACTGACTCAAGGTCACACCAGATCTGCGTGTGGAGGAGTGGGAAATCCAACACGGTTCTCCCAGATTAGAGTCCGTGCTCCTAACCACTACACCAAACTGGCTCTCTCTAGCTGACTAAGCGACATTTTCCAAGTTGCTGTTTACTCCAAGATGGAGCCCGGCACGCAAATCTCTGAACAAAGGGTGGAAGAAGAAGCTCCAAAATGCCTACCTGCAGAGCACCAGGTAACAGGGCTCTTTTTGTAGCAGGAACTCCTTTGCATATTAGGCGACATACCCTCTAATGTAGCCAATCCTCCACGAGCTTACAAAGCTCTTCTTACAGGGGCTGCTGTAAGCTCTTGGAGGATTGGCTACATTAGGGGGGGTGTCACCTAATATGCAAAGGAGTTCCTGTGCAGGGCATCCTTTTCCCTGGAGGGAACTACATGCAGGACAGCTCACTGGTTCGAAAACCAACTAACTTAACAACTACCGTAAACGAACAAACAGGTTAACTCTTTCATGATGTCAGGGAGTAAACTTGCAGTTCTCCCCCCGCCCCCCCCAAAAAGAGTGAGATGCTAAGAAATGGGATCAAGGCCAACACTACAGGAGAAAAGAGCAAGAGGCCAGTAGCAGCTCGGAGACTAACAACATTTGTGGCAGGGGATATGAGCTTTCACGAGTCACCGCTCACTTCTTCAGAACGGCAGGAGAATCTGAGTCTTAGAGAGATAGAATCAAAGAATCACACAGAGTTGGGAGGGGCCATAGAGGCCATCTAGTCCAACCTCTTGCTCAGTGCAGGACCAGCCTAGAGCATCCCTGACCAGTGTCTGTCCAGCCGCTGCTTAAAGACTGCAAAAAAAAGGGGGGGGAGCCAGTGTCCAAAACTAGGAGCACAAAAGAAACACCACTGACTGAAATAAGCAAATAAGCAAGTCTTATAATAATCATATAAGCATAACAGCAAATGTACTGCAATTCAAATCCTTGACTGACTATTCTGGCTTAGTATATGCCAGCTTTTGAGACTGAGTCCCATTACAGCCATGCTTGAATAAGAATTATTCGAAACGCGGCATCAGGCATCCGGATTACGCCTCGGCGTTTCATGGCTCAGAAAATCTGATGACTTGCACTTCAGTTTGGACTCTGATAATTGCCTCTATATTGAAGTAGATACATGGAAAGACTATAGACTGTGCCTTTTCTCATATGCTTTATGTATGCTCATTATTGCACTTTGGCCTATTCATTTGAATTGTAGTACATTTGCTGTTATGCTTATATGATTATTATAAGACTTGCTTATTTGCTTATTTCAGTCAGTGGTGTTTCTTTTGTGCTGCTTAAAGACTGCCAGTGAGGGGGGAGCTCACCACCTCCCTCGGCAGCTGATCCCACTGCTGCACAACTCTGACTGTCAAATTTTCCCCCCTAAGATCCAGCTGATACCTTCCCATCCCAACCCTTAATTGGGAGTCCTCTCCTCTGCTGCCAACGGGAACAGCCCCCTGCCCTCCTCTAAGTGCCAGCCCTTCAAAAGAGAGCAATCCTGTCCCCCTCAGCCCCCTCTTCTCCAGACCGAACATTCCCAAGTCCGTCAGCCTTTCCTTCAGTTAGGCTGAACTCCCCCAGGCCATAGAGCGCCTGGATCTCTTCTGCCACATTTATTTATTCATGCTACTTACAGTCTGCCTTTCTCGCTGGGGTTCAAGGCAGAGCATACGATGTCCATCAGTGCAATCGATGGAAGAAGATGCCTGGTATGTGAATTAGCAGGACTAGGGCTACTTGCAAGGAGATCAAATCATTGAAATCAACCCTGACTGTTCCCTGGAAGGCCAGATACTGAAGCTGCAGCTCAAATACTTTGGCCACCAGATGAGAAGGGAGCACTCACTGGAGAAGACCCTGATGCTGGGAAAGATTGAAGGTCAAAGAAGAAAGGGATGGCAAAGGGTGAGATGGTTAGACAGTGTGACTGATGCAACGAACGTGAAGTTGAGCAAACTTCAGAGGACAGCGGAAGACAGGAGGGCCTGGCGCGATGTGGTCCATGGGGTCGCGAAGAGTCAGACTCGACTGTGCGACTGAACAACAACAACGAGGGTTACTTTGATCACGTAGGTTTGCCTGCAGCTGCTGGCCAGCCTCACAAACAAATGTGGTGGTGGTAGAAAGTTTTTTTTTTTTAAAAAAGCTTCATTTCTATCCCACCTTTCCCCTCATTGGGGACCCAAAGCCACCTACATCAGTGCTGTCAAGTCGCTGCTGAGAAGATGTTCCAAGGTGGTTTGTCATTGCCTGCCTCTGTGCAGCGACCCTGGTCTTCCTTGGTGGCCTCCCATCCAAGTACCAAGAAGAAGAAGAGAAGAGATTGGATTTACACCCCGCCCTTCACTACCCGAAGGAGTCTCAGAGTGGCTTAGAATCATAGAATGTTAGAGTTGGAAGGGACCTTGCAGGTCATCTAGTCCAACCCCCTGCACTCTGCAGGAGCACAGCTGAAAGATAGCCCTACATACCTACAACATACCCAAAAGATGGTCATCCAGCCTTCACTTGAAAACGTCCAAGGAAGGAGCATCCACCACTTCCTGAGGCAGACTGTTCCACTGCTCAACCACTCTTACAGTTAGGAAGTTTCTCCAGATATCTAGCCAGTATCGACTCCCTTGTAATTTCCACCCATTAGATCTAGTCTTGCAATCCGGAGCAAGAGAGAATAGATCTGCTCCATCTTTGACATGACAGCCCTTCAAATACTTGAAGACTGCAATCATGTCCCCTCTAAGTCTTCTCTTTCCCAGGCTAAACATACCCGATTCTTTCAGCCTTTCCTCGTAAGACTTGGATTCAAACCCTCTCACCATCCTGGTTGCCCTCTTACAAACTCCTTCCCCTTTCCTCCCCACAACAGACACCCTGTGAGGTAGGTGGGGCTGAGAGAGCTCTCTCACGAACTGCCTTGGGAGAACAGCTCTGAAAGAACTTACGACTGACCCAAGGTCACACCAGCAGCTGCATGTGTAGGAGTGGGGAATCAAACCTGGTTCTTCCAGATAAGAGTCTGCACTCTTAATCACTACACCAAACCAGGGCCAAACCTGCTTAGCTTTTGAGATCTGTCGAGATCAGTCTAGCCTGGCCCATCCAGGTCAGGGTGGAGGCCAACTTGGTGGTGGAGAGGGCTGTCAAGTTGGAGTCAACTTACGGTGACCCGGTAGGGTTTTCAAGGCAAGAAATGTTCATGGGTGGTTCACCATTCCCTGCCTCTAGGTAGGAACCCTCATCTTCTTCGGTGGCCGTCTGTCCAAGTGCTATCCATGGCTGGCCCCGCATAGCTGCTGAGATCTGAAGAAACTGGGCTAGCCGGGGCCATTAGGGTTAGGGGTGGGAAAAGACCCGGTACGTCTCCTGTTAGAGTGACAAGTGATTAAGCAGAGGTGGTTTGCCATTGCCTTCCTCTGCAAAATCTTCCTTGGCAGTCTCTCATCCACGTACCTGCTTAGCTTCTGAGATCTGATGAGATCAGGCTACATTATGGGTGCGGTCACACTGACCTTTTGATCGGGGTTCGCCGCTGTTCCCTCATGCATGTAAATTTCACGTTCACATGCGCCAATTCGCCTCCTGCACCGAAGCAGGCTCACTCCCGCAATGCTCCCACATTTTCCTGCCCCCTGGAAAATCAGGTATTTTCCTGGCACTTGCGCTTTGAATGCGTGATTTCACCCATCTGGACAGCCCATCTTTCACAATGATTGCGATTAGGGCCGTCTGACCACTCTTTGTGCATTTTCTTTTTTAAAAGCTTCCAGTTTGAGTGCTTGAGCAAACATATGCTTAATAAATCCATTTAATGTTTAATAATGGATTTATTAAGCACATGTTTGCTCAAGCGCTCAAACCGGAAACTTTTTTTAAAAAAAACCGCACAAAGACAGCCCTGGAGGCAGGAACGAGAGGCGGGGGCTCCGGCAGCCTGGACGGGGGCTGGCAAGGAGGATGGAGGAGACGGCGGAGCCTTTTTCGTGGGACAATGGCGGTGGCAGCAGCAGCGCCCTCCCCATAGTGGCGGCAGGAGCAGCAGCTGCCCGAGCCTCCCCCGTGGCTGGCAAGATCGCCTGGAGGGACAGCACAGCAGCAGGCGAGCAGGTGCTGGAAGAGAGGGGCTGGCTGCATCTAGTCAGCCCAACGTGAAGAAAAATGTTCCCAATTTAAACAAAGCGGGAACAAAGCACAATTACCTTGCCGCGTGACCACGGCCTATAACATTCCACATCCTGCACACAGCTTAGTAGCTGCACTGAGTGGCACTGAGTGGAAAGCTTTTCAGGAAGTCCCAGGAGGCCTGGGATTACTGGGATTGGTTGGCATGGCTTGGTCAGAAGGTTGGGGGCTGTTTCCATGGGAGCAAGGAGGTGGAATTGCAGGGGAAGGGGAAGGGAGCAAATGAGAGTGGAAGGCAACTTTATGGGCTTGTTAGCTTCAAGGCATCCTGGAACATGCATACAGACACCACCTGTCCTGTCTGCCTCCTTACTCAGATGAGAGAACTGAGATTTCCTTTCCATATATACTACTCATGGTGGGCACACTTAGCTTTCCAAGTTGCAGAAGAAAGTGCTTGGAATGGAATGAACCAGGAAGGGGTGGAGCCTGTAGATGCAGAAGGGTGCATAATGCGTGGAGAGAGGAAGAAGAAGAAGAAGAAGAAGAAGAAGAAGAAGAAGAAGAAGAAGAAGAAGAAGAAGAAGAAGAAGAAGAAGAAGAAGAAGAAGAAGAAGAAGAGTTATTTTTATACCATACTTTTAGGGTAGTGAAGGGCAGAGTATAAATCCAATCTCCTCCTCCTTTCTCCCCATTGGCGACCCAAAGGATCTCACATTGTTGTCCTCTCCTCCATTTTATCCTCACAACAACCCTGTGAGGTAGGTTAGGCTGAGAGCATGTGAATGACCCGAGGTCACCTGGCGAGCTTCCATGACAGAGTGGGTTTTTTTTCTTCCAGATTTGGTTTGCCCAGATGAAGCTGCTGTATATTGAATCAAGACCACTGGTCCATCAAGGCACTGTCTACGCAGAATGACAACGTCTTTCATCTCGCCTGCCCCCTGATCCTTCTTGCTGGAGTTGCTGGGGATTGAAACTGGGACCTTCTGCATGGCAAACAGATGCTCTGCCACAGAGCCACAGCCCCTCTGCATACGGGAGAAATCTCTCCCCTGTTCTGGCAATCTGTTTGCAATTCTCATGTAAGCGAGAGAACATTTGGGGGGGGGGGATAGAGCAGAACATGATCTGCCCGTTGTATGTGTGAAGATAAAAATATCCTTTCAGCCACATTTGATCAGTCACTGCTTGAAGCCAACAAAAGCCAAAATCACTCTGATTCAAGCACATCCCAATTTTACAAGAAACCCATTTAGGAGCTGGAAGGTTTATGCGTCTGATTCTTCAGGGCGGCTGGGCCATTTCTCTCCTCCCTAGCACTGCATGCAGATGGGCAGAACAAATAAAGGTTTGGTAATGGATTGTCCTGGCCTTAAAAAGGACCAAATAATTTCCCCTTTAAAGGCCGATAACAGAACAAGATGGAGAACTTGCAGGAATCCGGGGCTGCCAATTTAAAGACAATCTGAACAGTTCCAAGGCCGGAGATTTTAGCTCCTAATTGGGCAGTTTTAGGCCATGTCTTGATTAAAGCTTCACAAGCAAGAGAAGAAGAGATCGGATTGATATCCTGAGCTTCACTACCCAAAGGAGTCTCAGAGCGGCTTACAATCTCCTTCCCCTCCCGACAACAGGCACCCTGTTTGGTAGGTGGGGCTGAGAGAGCTCTGAGAGAACTACTCATGAGAGAACAGCTCTGAGAGAACTTGTGACTGACCCAAGGTCATGCCAGCAGATGCATTTGGAGGAGTGGGGAATCAAACCCGGTTCTCCCAGATTAGAGTCCGCGCTCCTAGCCTACGCCAATTTGGTGTAATGGTTAAGTGCACAGACTCTAATCTGGGAGAACCGGGTTTGATTCCCCACTCCTCCACTTGCACCTGCTGATGTGTGGGGAGGGGAAGGGAAAGGAGACCGTAAACTGCTCTGAGACTCCTTTGGGTAGTAAAGGGCTGGGTATAAATCCAATCTCTTCTTCTTCTTCTTCTCCTAACCACTGCACCAAAAGGAATGATTAGGCAAGTGATCCAAAGTGTGGAGACCGTGGGTGCTACAACGCCAATTCCATTGAAAGTTTCCAGCTCCCGGTTGGGAAAGCCCCGTAGATTTGGGCATGGAGCCTTGAAAGAGTGGGGCTTAGGGAGGGGAGGGACCTCAGTGGGGTATAATCCCGCCTTCCAAAGCAGCCATTTTCTCCCCCCCCAGAACTGGAAATCTCTAGGTACCACCTGGAGGTTGGCAAGTCTTAACTGCATTGAAGTGTTTCCTGCGGTCCGCTTGTTTCTTGAATCTTGGGGATAAAATCCAATGGCTTATGAATGGAAGAGAAGAAAGCAACAATAAGTTTTATATTTATTTAAAACAGCTTAATGCCTCAAGGAGCTGTGGTGGCTCAAGTGGTTAAGACACTGAACTGCAGGCTGTGGAAGGTCAGTAGTTCAGCAGTTCGAGACCCGGGTGCCGCATGATGGGGTGAGCTCCTGTCTCTAGTTCCAGCTCCTGCCAACCTAGCAGTTCAAAAGCAAGAAATTGCAAGTAGATAAATAGGTACCACTTCGGTGGGAAGGTAACAGCGTTCCGTGCGCCTTGGTGTTTAGTCATGCCGGCCACATGACCACGGAAATGTCTTTGGACAGCGCTGGCTCTTCGGCTTGGAAACAGAGATGAGCACCGCAACCCTAGAGTCGGATTCGACTGGCTTTCGAGCAAGGGAACCTTTACCTTTTTACTAATGCCTCTACCCAATCGGGATCCCCAAGGCAGCTCACGTAAAACATTACAACAATGGAAAAACACACACATTAAAACGATAAAATAATTCGATAAAAACACATAAAGTGACAATGCCCAACCAGGGAGAAGGGCCGATAATAATTATTTGGGGTGTACCAAATGAAACAATAGAGATCAGGAGACATTCCTAGAGCGTCACCCAGATGTGATGTCACATCCTGCCCGAACGCCACCCTCCCCAGGCATCGATCTCAAAAATCTGGCATTTGCTGAGGGAGTGCTGGCAACCTTCTCAACAACTCTTTTATCTGAAAGAACATAATTCTTGGAAGGAAAAATAATTCATCCAAAATAGGGTTTACAGTTATTGGCATGTTAAAAAATGTTTGGTGGTCTTCCCACTGCATTCTTTAGCTTCAAGGCGCGCCTCTTAGTATCCTGTCCTGAATTATGCTATCTAGCCATTCCTTCTGTGTGATGAAAGCCGACCGGAGAAGGAAGATGAGACAGAAAATAATTTTTTCCCCTCTTTCCAAGTTCTGTAATGCATTAAAGGGGAAGGAATTAAGTCCTGACAAAGAGGCTTCTGCAGGATATAAATCTCCCAAGATTTGGCCTCTGCTGCACTTTCTTCCTCAATCAGAGCTAAGTTTAGAATAATTTATGCCAATTTAAAAGCATCTTCAATAAATAAGGGAGAAATGAATTCAGGCAGGGTAGGGACCTTCCTATCGAGTGCCAAGCTGGATTATTATTTTTTTTAAAAAATGGTTCATCGCTCACCATCTCCTTTCTATTCATCAAATGTGCCATGCAGTCAGTGCATGCCGGCTGTGGAATAAAAGAAATGAGTGACTTAATGGCCATACTGAATTGCTCAAATCCAAGACAGACTCTTGCACAGTCCTAAACCAAGAAAGTCAACGAGATGGGGAGAGAAACAGTGTTCCTGTGATGGACAGGAAGCAGGGTTCCTGCTAAGGTGCGCCGGGTGCTCCTGGCACACGGTTTTTTACCCCTCGGCGCAGAGATTTTCAGCTCAGCGCACGGGTTCTTCTCCCACCGGGGTGGCCCCACCCTTCTGCTCAGCCAGTGCCTGTGGTGGCGCTGGCACCCACGCCCGGCAGCCTTCCGTCTGACGGCAGAGTAAGCCAGCCTGTGAGACCATTGCTGCTCATCTTAGAGCAGTGGCCAAGCCCAAGTTCACTGCTGACCATCGTCCTGCTGCTGCCCTGCCCCGCCACCATCCATGTGGCTGAGCTGCATTGCTCCCACTGCCTCCACTATGCCCCTGCACCCAGTCCACCTGAAAGAGAACATCAGGTGAGTCGAGAAAGTGGGGTTGAAGGGATGGGGTGAGGGGATGATGGAAAGCCCCCCGTAAGGCATTTCACCCACCTTCCCCCTCGATGGCCTTGGGCCAGCAACATGGCCCAGCGCTTCTCCGTGGGCCTCCCACTGCCAGTGCAATGGGGGGGGGGGCTGCGAGGCCCCTCACTGCCAAGGATGGAGGCCCTCTTCAGCTCTGGAGCATGACCTGGGCCTAAGCCAAGGTAGAGGCCAGGTCTACCACCCTGGAGGGCTAGGGCAGGTAGACCTGTTCTCTGGAGGCCAGGTCTATTCGACATCTGACCAGGGTGGGTAGACCTGTTCTCTGGAGGCCAGGTCCATTCCATAGAAGCCTACAGCAAGTAGACCTGTTCTCCAGAGGCCATGTATACCCAACTGAAGCCTACGGTGAGTAGGCCTGTTTTCCAGAGGCCATGTCTACCCCCTAGAAGCCTACAGTGAGTAGACCTGTTCTCCAGAGGCCAGGTCCACCAGCCTGGAGTTGGAGGAGATGTAGAGGAGAGTCAGCTAGAGATCCTCTGCTAGTTTCATGTCTCTAGCTTCCACAAGGTCCATTCTATACAATTCTGAACCTCCTGGACCTGCAACTGTCATTTCCCCAGAAAGCACTTTTCTAGGGGCACCTTGTTTGGGGGGCCATAACTTTGACCCCGTAAATCCAATCCTCACCAAATTTGGCGGGCAAGTAGAGAAGAGTCAGCAGGAGAACTCCTATGAGTTTGGTTTCTCTAGCACACTGGGGGGGGAGGGTGTTCTATCACATCACAAACCTCACAAACTGAACCAGTTAATTTGGCACCTAAAAGTTCGTGATGGTTCGTGGCTCACAAACTGGACAGGCCACGAACCAAACTGAACCTCATTTTCCCAGTTCATGCCCATTCTTACTGGAGACCTGTGCTGCTGAACTGTTCCTTAATAAGTAACCTGTGCTTAAATCAATCTTCTTTGCTATTTTGTATACAACTTCCTGCCTTCGTTATCTCTGACTACCTAGTTGGCACCAGGAATTATGAATTCTCTCCTTCTATCCTAATGTACCAGTCTCTAGGAGTGTATATAATCACTGCTTAAAAAAAGAAGAAAATTGAAATAAACAAAAAATCTGTACTATCTAAAGCTGAACATAGAAATGTGTATAAATTATGCAGATAAGCAAACTTGCATGTATTTGCTTGTTTGCAGTGAATTCTCCCTCCTTCCCTCTGAACTCCCTACTCAGCTTTTAAGACTTCTCCAGTCACCACCAACATACCAGCAAGGTTAAAAAGCTAAAAACTTGATTTTTTAAAAAAGACCACTGATAACCCTCAGGGCCGGCTCCAGGTGTCTGGGCGCCCTAGGCAGGACAGCCTGGGGCGCCCCCCACTGGGGATGCCAACCTCCCGGTGGGACCTGGAGACCGGGGGCGGAGCGCTGGTTTTCTCGAGGCCTCCGCGGCTGCGGGGTCCCCGGGAAAGCGGGAAGGGGGGGGTCTAGCCACCGCCCCCTCCCTCCCAGAGCCGGCTTTCCCGGGGCCTCCACGGCTGCGGGGTCCCTGGGAAAGCAGGAAGGGGGGGGTCTAGCCGCCGCCGCCGCCCCCTCCCTCCCAGAGCCAGCTTTCCTGGGGCCTCCGCGGCTGCGGGGTCCCCAGGAAAGCGGGAAGGGGCGGGGGGGTCTAGCCACCACCGCCGCCCCCTCCCTCCTAGAGCCGGGCCGCCGCGGTGTCCTCTTGACCACCGGGCTCTTCTCGGGGGCCTCCGTCTGCCCCCCCCCATGCCTGGCTCTTCTTTCCCCCAACTCGGCCCCCTCGGGACGGGCGGCCGGTGTGACGCCACGCTCTTCTCGCCTCGGGCAGGTCTGTGGAGGGGGGCAGGCCCGGGCCCGCAGCGACGGGGTGTCCGCCTGTCCCCCCACGGGAAGGGGAGGGGAGGGGGCTGGGCTCTCTGCCTGCGAGGGGAGAAGAGTGCCCGCGCGGCCCGGCTGGCTGCCCTCGGGTTTGTCTGCTTTTTCATGTGAGGCCCGCTGAGGAGCCGCCACCCGCCCGCCGCCCCGCCGTCAAAGAAGACGGGGCCCCGGCAGGAACCGGGAGGAGGGGGGCAAGGAAGAGGGATGGTTGGCCCGACGGCTCCCCCCTCCTGCCCTCCGGACGGCAGCGTCCTCCCCTCGGCTTCGTCTTCTGGGGGGGCGGGGTTGTGTCCGTAGCCGTCGAGGGGAGCGCTGGGCACCTCAGCCGGCTTTCCTGGGGCCTCCGCGGCTGCGGGGTCCCCGGGAAAGCGGGAAGGGGCGGGGGGGTCTAGCCGCCCCCTCCCTCCCAGAGCCGGCTTTTCCGGGGCCTCCGGGGCTGCAGGGCCCCCAGGAAAGCTGGGAAGGGGGCGGGGGTCTAGCGGCGGCGGCGACAGCGGGCACCCGGTTAGGGTGGTGGGGGGCGCTTTTTGGGGGGAGTGGGGCACCATTTGGCGCCCCTGATGGGCGATCCGGCCCTGATAACCCTTACGATAGCAAATTGTATGCCTGATGCTAACAAATGCGCACACACACTGCCATTGCAGAATTGCAGAATATAGGCAGGTCTAGGGCACTTAGAATCATAGAGTTGGAAGGGACCTCCAGGGTCATCTAGTCCGACTCCCTGCACAATGCAGGAAATTCACAAATACCTTACCCCCCCATACACTCCCAGTGACCCCTGCTCCATGCCCAGAAGATGGCAAAAAGCCTCCAGGATCCCTGGCCAAACTGGCGTGGAGAAAAATTGCTTCCTGACTCCAAAGTGCCAATCGGCATTTCCCTGGGTGTATAAGAAAGGGCTATGAGAACTAAGCACTGATGAAACCCTCCCTGCCTTCCCTCTCCCTACCCTCCTGGACTCCAGATTGGAAAGCTGCCAGTTGAGTGCTCTTTTGGCGATACTCACCATAGGACTGTGGCACTGGCAGCCTGGAAGCAGGAAGCTCAATGGCTAAACTAAGACTGTCATACTTTGATCACATTTGGTTACTGAGCCAGCTGGGCTGGGAGAAAGAACTCAGGAGAGAGCTGCTGGGAAGGTGAGTGTGGTTTCTTTTTTTGCCTTTCCTGAACTGCTAAACTACTAGGGAGCATTCACTGAGGTTGCTTCATGAGAGAACAGAGTTTGAGAGTGAGTGGGTGCTTGTAGCCTGCTGGAGAGTGATATTTTTGTTTGGTCTGTTGCTCAGATCTTCTCTCACTAACCTTTTAGTGTTCTTTGAGGGAGTGAGCAAATATGTGGACAATGGGGTACCCAATAGATGTTGTTTATCTTGACTTCCAGAAACCTTTGATAAAGTTCCTCATCAAAGGTTCCTAAGTAAGCTCACTTGTCACGGGATAAAAGGACAAGTCCTCTTGTGGACCAAAAACTGGCTCATTAATAGGAAATGGAGAGTGAGTATAAACTGGCAATTTTCACAGTGGAGGGTGGTAAGCAGCAGGGTACTGCAGGGATCAGTACTCAGTTTGATGCTTTTTAACTTGTTTATTAGTGACTAGCAATAAGGCCCATTGTAGACACACTACAACAGACTATAGAAGGAAGGAAGGAAGGAGAGAGAGAGAAAGAAAGAAAGAGTGAGGGAGGGGAATAGGATGAAAGAGGGAGGGAAAGAATTAAAAGACATAGGGTGTAAGAAAGGGACAAAGAGGGAGGGAGGAAAAGAATGCAAAGCGAGAAGGAGGGAGGGAGGAAGAGAAAGAGGGGGGAAGGAGGCAGGGTAGGAATGCAAAGAGATGGGGAGGAAGGAAGGAGGGGAGGGGAGGGAAAAATACAAAGAGAGAGTGAGGAAGGAAGGAAAGAAGAGCAAGGGGGAGGGAGGGATAGAAGGCAAAGGGAGGAAGGGAAAGAGGAAGAGAGAGAAGAGCAAGAGCTGTGGGGAAGAGAGGGAGGGTGAGGAAAGGGGGCCCCTCCATGTCTTACCTGGCTGGCACGGGGCCCTCAGTAGGCCTTCCCCGGCCGTCCACCGTGGCGGGCGAGTGGGGAAAGGTGGTGCAGGGTCCTCAGTGGGCCTTTCTGCACCTGCCTGCCATGATGGGCAAGCAGGGAAAGGTGGCGCGGGGTCCTCAGTGGGCCTTTCCCTACCCGCCCGTCATGGCGGGTGAGCGGGGAAAGGTGATGCGGGGTCCGGAAAGGTGGTGCGGGGCCTCAGAAGGCGGGGGGAGATACCATGGACCCTCCGGATCGTTGGGCCTGGATGTTGGCCAAGAGGACACCGAGGGTGAGAGAGTGGGCAGCGCTTTCCTCTTCTCGCAGCTTGGCCGGCTCCTGCCATGACCAAGGATGATTGTTGCAGCACCGCCATGGTCATCCTCGGTGTTCCAAGCAACTTGGCCATAGGGTCTTTGGCGGCTGTGTGTGAACTGAGTACCACAGGCTGGCTGCAAGCTGTGTGGGCGGGACTGAGGCCACGGGGCCACCCAGCAATTGGCAGAGGTTTGGAGTGGCAGGTCATGAGGCCAACTGATTTTGCCGTAAATAGGACCTTGCCAGACTACTACTTTTTTATATAATAGGGGAGGATTTGGAGTTGGGAGTAAGCAGTGAAGTGGCTAAATTTGCGGATGACACTAAATTGTTCAGGGTAGTGAAAACCAGGGAGAATTGTGTGGCACTCCAAAGGGATCTGTCGAGGATGGGTGAGTGGGTGTCAATGTGGCAAATGGGGTTCAATATGGCCACGTGCAAGGTGCATATTGGGGCCAAAAATACATGTTGACGGGGTCCAAACTGGCAGAGACTGACCAAAAAAGAGATCTTGGAGTTGTAGTAGATAACTCACTGAAAATGTCAAGACAGTGTGCAGCTACAATAAAAAAAAGCCAACGCTATGCTAGGGATTATTAGGAAGGGAACTGAAAATTGGTGGAAACTGTTATTAAGGAAAGAATTAGTAGGCACATTGATGAACAAAAACTATTGAGGCAGACTCAGCATGGGTTCTGTAAAGGAAGATCTTGTCTCACTAACCTGTTAGTGTTTTTTGAGGAGTGAACAAACATGTGGACAAGGGGGACCCAATAGATATTATTTACCTTGACTTCCGGAAAGCTTTTGATACAGTTCCTCATCAAAGGCTCCTAAGTAAGCTCAATAGTCATGGGATAAAAGGACAAGTCCTCTTGTGGATCAAAAACTGGCTTATAAATAGGAAACAGAGAGTGAGTATAAATGGGAAACTTTCTCAGTGGAGGGTGGTAAGCAGTGGGGTACCACAGGGATCAGTACTCGGTCCGATGCTTTTTAACTTGTTTATTAACGATTTGGAATTGGGAGTAAGCAGTGATGTGGCTAAATTTGCAGATGACACGAAGTTGTTCAGGGTGGTGAAAACCAGGGAGGATTGTGAGGCACTTCAAAGGGATCTGTTGAGGATGGGTGAGTGGGCGTCAACGTGGCAAATGGGGTTCAATGTGGCCAAGTGCAAAGTGATGCACATTGGAGCCAAAAATCCTAAATATAAATACACATTGATGGGGTCTGATCTGGCAGAGACTGACCATGAGAGAGATCTTGGAGTCGTAGTGGATAACTCGCTGAAAATGTCTACACAATGTGTAGCTGCAATAAAGAAGGCCAACGCTATGCTGGGGATTATTAGGAAGGGAATTGATAACAAATCAGCCAGTATCATCATGCCCCTGTATAAATCATTGGTGCGACCTCATTTGGAATACTGTGTACAGTTCTGGTCACCACATCTCAAAAAGGATATTATAGCATTGGAAAAAGTGCAGAGAAGGGCAACTAGAATGATAAAAGGGTTGGAACACCTTCCCTATGAAGAAAGGTTAAAATGCTTGGGGCTCTTTAGCTTGGAGAAACGACGGCTGAGGGGTGACATGATCGAGGTTTATAAGATTATGAATGGGATTGAGCAGGTTGAGAAAGAAGTACTTTTCTCCCTTTCTCACAATACAAGAACTCGTGGGCACTCTATGAAATTGCTGAGCAGTCGGGTTAAAACAGATAAAAGGAAATACTTCTTCACCCAAAGAGTGATTAACATATGGAATTCACTGCCACAGGAGGTCGTGGCAGCTGCAAGCATGGACAGTTTCAAGAGGAAATTAGATAAACATACGGAGCAGAAGTCCACCAGTGGCTATTAGCCACAGGGTATGGATGGGAACTCTCAGTCTGGGGCAGGTGATGCACTCTATTCTTGGTGCTGGAGGGGGCAGCAGTGGGAGGGCTTCTGGTGCCCTGGCCCCACTGCTGGACCTCCGGATGGCACCTGGTATATTTTGGCCGCTGTGTGACAGAGTGTTGGACTAGATGGGCCATTGGCCTGATTCAACATTGGCTTCTCTTATGTTCTCTTATGTTCTTAAAACAAATCAGCCAGTATCATAATGCCCCTGCATAAACCAATGATGTGACCTCATTTGGAATACTATGTACAATTCTGATCACCACACCTCAAAAGGGATATTATAGCATTGGAAAAAGTGCAGGAAAAGGGCAACTAGAATGATAAAAGGGTTGGAAAACTTTCCCTATGAAGAAAGGTTAAAACGCTTGGGGCTCTTTGGCTTGGAGAAATGACAGCTGAGGGGTGACATGATCGAGGTTTATAAGATTATGCATGGGATAGAGCAGGTAGAGAAAGAAGTACTTTCCTCCCTTTCTCACAATACAGGAACTTGTGGGCACTCAATGAAATTGCTGAGCAGTCGGGTTAGAACAGATAAAAGGAAGTGCTTCTTCACCGAAAGAGTGATTAACACATGGAATTCACTGCCATAGGAGGTGGTGGCAGCTACAAGCATGGACAGCTTCAAGAGGGAATTATATAAACATACGGAGCAGAAGTCCATCAGTGGCTATTAGCCACAAGGTATAGATAGGAACTCTCGGTCTGGGGCAATCTTGGTGCTTGGGGGAGGGGGAACAGTGGGAGAGCTTCTAGTGTCCTGGCTCCACTGGTGGACCTCCTGATGGCACCTGGTATTTTTGGCCACTGTGTGACAGAGTGTTGGACTGGATGGGCCATTGGCCTGATCCAGCATTGGCTTCTCTTATGTTTGTTGAGCAATGTCTGTTTGCCTGGGACTGATTGCAGGTCCCACCTATGCTGTTGCCTCTGGGAGGTGGGGGCTGTGGGCCTCTGAACTCTAAGGCATGCAAAAAGAGATTCTGAGGAGCTGGTTACTAAAAGCATCAAAAAAAATAAATAAACATTTTTTTAAAAAAATATATCCAAATCAGGAATCAGCCAGAGAAGCAATGGGGCCTTCGGATGACAAAGGAATTAAGGGTTTGCTAAAGGAAGACAAGGAGACGGCCGCAAAGCTCAATGACTTTTTGGCTCCTGTGTTCACTGTGGAAAGTTTGGGGCATGTACCCATGCCATAACCCCAGTCTTCAGGGAGGGAGCCTAAAGAACTGAACCAAATTGACATGACCAGAGATGAAATTCTACCATGGTGACTGAGGGGAACCTCCACAGAATAAGAAGAGGAAGAGGAAGAAGAAGAAGAGCTGGATTTATATTTGGAGTCTCGGGGCAGTTTAGAAGAAGAAGAAGAAGGAGAAGAAGGAGAAGAAGGAGAAGAAGGAGAAGAAGGAGAAGAAGAAGAGATTGGATTTATACCCCGCCCTTCACTGTGCAAAGGCATCTCAGAGCGGCTTACAAACTCATTTCCCTTCCCCTCCCCACAACAGACACCCTGTGAGGTAGGTGGGGCTGAGAGAACTTCTGACAGAAACTGTCCTTGAGAGAACATCTGTGCCAGAGCTTGTGACTGACCCAAGGTCACATCAGCAGGTACAAGTGGAGGAGTGGGGAATCAAACCTGGTTCTCCCAGATAAGAGTCCGCGCACTTAACCACTACACCAAACTGGCTCTCTTTTACAATCTCCTTCACTTCCTGTCCCCACAACAGACATCCTGTGAGGTAGTTAGGGCTGGGAGAGCTTTGAGAGAGCTGCTTGTGAAAGAACAGCTCTGAGAGAACTGTGACTGACTCAAGGTCACCCAGCTGGCTGCATGCAGAGGAGTGAGGAATCAAACTCAGTTCTCTAGATTAGAGTCTGCTGCTCTTAACCACTAAGCCTCTGAATCCCAGAGCCTGGAGGCAACACTGGGGGAAGGCATGGGCGTATATGCCCTGTTGTTGGCTGTTTGTTCACTGTGTGAAACCGGAGGCAGGACTAGATGGACTATTGGTCTGATACAGCAGGGCTCTAACGTTCTTATGGAGGGGCACTGGGGCTGAGGCTGGGGGATTACCCACTCTGGGCACTCAAACTGAAAGCCTAGCATTAAGGAGATTAAACGTTGATGCACAGCCAATACAATAATAACCAAGTCGAGAGCATTTGCACATGTGCAGAATTTCTTTCCGTTCTTACTGATTCATCATTATGTCCATATTTTAATCCTGGAGAGGGCTGACATATCTGTCCCCTCCATTATCCGAAAAGTAAAGTGGGAACTTTAATTACCAATTTGCAAAAGAGATAAGAAGTTTAATTTAAATCTGGATGTCAATTTCCTGTTGTAGGTGAATAATGAGCATTAATTAATTCAATTAGGTTTGCCATGATTAAAAAGAGCGCTTCCGTAAATATATATATATTTTTTTAAAAAATCAGGATTCGTGTTTGATTTCATTTGGAAAGATCCGCTGCCGCTAAGAGATTTGGTTTGGGTGTGTGCTTTGCTCCGTCCTTCCGCCGAAGTGAAGCACCGCACTCAGAGAAAATGTCTCACAATTCAATAGCATGCTTAATTTTTATAACTTTTTTTTTTTTTTTTTTGGGTTCAGATACCTGTGTTCAGGAACGGAAAAAAACACCTCACTGCATGGTTTAATAAAGAAGAGGCGTTTTAGCCTGTTGTAAATTTAAACACATTTTTTTGAATGTTTAATATTTAACATGGAATGAATGTTAAGCAAATTACATTTTTACCCTGAGTCCTGTTGGAAGAGTGTTTGCAAATGTACCCAGTGTGCATGAAATGAAGGCTGTGGGCAAACTGACATGACCTCTCTTTTTGCCTACACCATTTCTTTATTACAAGATGGCACGAGGAAGATCCACAAGGAGTCTGAGGCTCACTTCTGAGTCTGTATGTCCACCATGACATGAGCTAGGTGTAGCATTGGGAGGCTGCCTCCATTTTGTTCATACCTTCCTCCTTCATATTAACCCTGACACCAGCCTTCATCTCTGTATGGAGGGCTGGGGGAAGGGACATGAGGGGGAGCGACACTGGCAACATCAGTGATGTCACTACATCACTTTCAGGCATAACCCAGAAGTGACAAAAGAGAGCTCTAGGAATTGCCGGAAACTCTATGGTTTTACCATAGTGTTTCCGGAAATTCCTAGAGTTTCCCTTTGTCACTTTTGGGCACACAACCTTTGGTGATGTTCAGGGCTCTTTTTGTAGCAGGAACTCCTTTGCATATTAGGCAACACGCCCCTAATGTAGCCAATCCTCCAAGAGCTTACAGAGCTCTTCTTACAGGGGCTACTGTAAGCTCTTGGAGGATTGGCTACATTAGGGGTGTGTCGCCTAATATGCAAAGGAGTTCCTGCTACAAAAAGAGCCCTGGTGATGTTGTTGTTTTTTCTTCCACTACTGCTTTAAAGGAGTGGCAGACAAAGGAGCTCGGCATTGGGAGGCTTGGTACCCCTAATCACGCAGTGAAACTTTAGTGTATTGGCCTTCCCAGAATGCCCTACTAGGAAGTGCTGGAATTCAGCTTCAGGAGTTTACAGTTCCAGATCAGTTTGGTTCTTCTGGAGATCTGAATGGAATATACTCATGTACTACTCTACATAGGATTCCCAACACTGCTAAGGGAAATGCCAGAAGGTTTGGTGCTGGGTGCTGGAGTTTGAGGAGGATGTGCTGTCCCTTCTGGGTGACTCTCTAGGAACTTCCCCTAATCTCTGTGGTAAAGACCACAGAGACTAGGGGAGAATTCTTGAGCATCATTATAGAGGTAATGTTTTTTCTCCTGCTCCTCAATTTCTTCATGGAAACAGACTTGGACTGGGGGGGTATTCCCCATCAGGCCTGGGCAATTGATACGGGGTCATAACTTTTTCAGATTGATGGACTTATATATAAATATATATAAAATAATAGGATTCGAGGGCATCTAATGAAGCTGATAGACAGTAGGTTCAGGATGGATAAAAGGAAATACTACTTTACAAATAGAGAAATTAAAATGTGGAATTTGCTGCCAGAGAATACAGTGATGACCACAGGAATAAGAAGCTTTAAAAGGGGATAGATTCATGGAGGAGAAGTCTATCAATGGCTACTAGCCATGGTGACCACAGGGAACCTCCACATTCAGAGGCACTAAGCCTCTGAATCCCAGAGCCAGGAGGCAGCATCAGGGGAAGGCCTCATCCTCTGCGTCCTGCGGTTGGCCCTCTAGAGAAACTGGTTGGCCGCTGAGTGAGACAGGATGCTGGACTAGATGGACCATTAGTCTGATCCAGCAGGGCTCTTCTTCTGTTCTTATATATGCTCACTGAATATGCGAAAGGGCTTGTGTATCTCCTTTCTCCACGTCTTTTCTTGAGCATATCCACAAACTGTCATATCAAAACAAAATTCTTGCTGTACCCACTTTTCTCACATTTTAAGGCTGGGAGAACTACACTGTAAATTAAATTTACAGCTGCAACTAAAAATGGCAACTGGATGTTTAATCCTTCCCCCATGGCTTCAGTAACATCCCAAACAACACACTCATGTCCTGGAGAGCCAGTTTGGTGTAGTGGTAAAGTGCATGGACTCTAATCCGGAAGAACCGGGTTTGATTCCCCACTCCTCGACTTGTAGCTGCTGGATGACCTTGGGCAAGCCATAGTTCTGTCGGAGCTTTCCTTGAAAAAGCAGTTTCTGTCAGAGCTCTCTGAGCCCCACCTACCTCACAGAGTGTCTGTTGTGGGGAGGGGAAGGGAAAGGAATTTGTAAGCTCCTCTGAGACTCTGAGTGAAGGGAGGGGCATCAGTCTCCTCTTCTCCTTTTCTTTTCTGGTGGCACCTTGTTATGCATTTTCCTGCCCCCTTTGCCCCATCATTGGCCACCTGTGGCAAAGGGGTGGAGCTCCTGATGATGCATTGGTCTTCATTTTAGAATATCATTTTGCAGAGTTTCAAGCCCTGCTAAAAGCACCCTGACCTGGACAGCCCAGGCAAGCTGGATCTCAACAAATCTCAGAAGCTAAGCAGGGTTGACTGCGGTTAGTACTTGGATGGGAGACCTCCTTGGAATACCATCTCAGGAGGACAGGGGGCAGGCGTTTATTCAGCCGCCTCTCTGAATATCCTCCAGGTCCCCAGCAGGGATCAGTCACCAGAGATCGACATGACTTCCAAGTGTACACAACACACACACAAATACCAAAAAATGCCCTAAAGGCAAGCAGCAACTTACTCAGAGCTGAACCTGAAGCCTAGCTGAAGCTCCTCCCCCTTAGCTATCTTTATACATTGCCTTTACAGGTAATGCAGAAGCACCTCCCCAGACCATGACATCAGGTGGTGACTCACACTCTCCTGGGTCCTAGTTTCCCTCCTTGACATCTTGGTGAGGATTAGAAAGGGACCACTGGCACCTTAGCCATTGGCATAGTGCTCAACGTTGTTCAATGACCACTTTGTCCTGGGTCCTAGGACTGTACCCCTTTTCATACATAAATCATTATGCGGGTTGCCAGCTCCAGGTTGGGAAATACCTGGAGATTTTGGGGGTGGAGTCTGAGGAGGGCAGGCTTTGGGGAGGAAAGGGACTTCAATGGGATATAAGGCCAGAGAGTCCACCTTCCAAAGTGTCCATTTTCTCCAGGCAAGCTGATTTCTGTCACTTGGAGATCACTTGTAAATCCAGGAGATCGCCAGCCACCAGCTGGAAGTTGGCAGCCCTGTAGGATAACTAGCAAAGTGGTTGTGTATTCTTAATAAAGTTTATTCCTTTAGCAGAGAAAACAACAGCGCTGTGTTCCATAGAGCCGTTACTCATGGTGAGATTCCCCTTTTTGTTCTAAGCTAGGTAATTCCCCCCCCCTTTACCCAAACATACAGGGGCTTCTTGAAGCTTATTTCACATCTGTGCCATTCTCGCCAGCTGGTCTCCTTTCCCCTTCCCTCTGTCTTTTGATGCCGACTTATCATTTATTTATTAGAACGGCTTAATTTTTAATTGGACTTTCTTCATTTTTAAGCTGTTTCTGCAGCACAGCCAGCTCCCCGGTGAAACATTCCCCCATCGCTGCGCTGACCCGAGCTCTCAATAAAGAAATATATTTTTTTGTCTTTAGTTTCATCTTGTTCTTCGGACCACACCAGAGGCTTAATCTAGAGAGAGCTGCCCTCCGGGCAGCAAAGTTCACTGCTGATATTTAAATATGTCCTCATTCCTTCTTCTGAACAGACCTGATGCTCACTTTATTTTTAGCCTCCTCAGACAGAAGTTCTGCTGACAGAACCAAGAGTCTCCAGCAAACTGGGTCCGATTTTAGTTGTGTTGGCTTGTTTGGAGAGAGAGACGGAGAGAGAGGGAGAGAGCCAGGGCTTTTTTGCAGAAAAAAGCCCAGCAGGAACTCATTAGCATAACAGGTTACACCCAACAACAGGAACTTATTAGCATATTAGACCACACCCCTGACAGCACAGTTTATTAGCATATTAGGCCACACCCCATGTTGCCAGAAGTGTGGTCATCCAGCCACACCCACCTTTTGCTTCTTATTCTGTTTACCTTGTTTGTTGTCAAAACCCAGGGCTTTTTTTTTTTTTGGAGCAGGAACTCCTTTGCATGTTAGGCCACACACCCCTCATGTAGCCAATCCTAATAAATTTCTGGGTGTTGGGTGTGGCCTATTATGCTAATGAGTTCCTGCTGGGCGTGGCCAACTTGGAAGCCAGCCGGAACTCCATCCCTGTGCGTTCCTGCCCAAAAATAGCCCTGGAAAGAGCCATCAGGCTTCTTGAGTCTTTGATCGATTGATCCAGGGGTCCCCAACCATTGTGAGCCTTGGGCACCTTTGGAATCCTAATTCAGGTTGGTGGGCGGCACAACCACAAAATGGCTACGCAGAGGAAGCCCCCAAGTACAGGGGAGATGGAGGGTAATTTAACAAATATACTGGGCATGAGGAGCGAGAGAGAATAAAATCAATACTGTGGTGACAGCTGCCTATGAAACAAGTTTTTGAAATTTGTAGAGACATTCAGTTCTCCCATGGCTACGTAGAAGACCTGCTGGGCAAGAGCCCCACCCACTTTCTAAAGATACTTGGTAGGCCACCAGGAAAGGTATCCGTGGGCACCATGGTAGCTGTGGACACCCCATTGTGTAAAGGTAAAGGTTTCCCTTGCTCAAAAGCCAGTCGAATCTGACTCTAGGGGGTGGTGCTCATCTCCGTTTCCAAGCTGAAGAGCCAGCGCTGTCCGAAGATGATTCTGTGGTCATGTGGCCGGTATGACTAAACACCAGAGCGGTACCTATTTATCTACTTGCAAATTCTTGCTTTCGAACTGCTAGGTCAGCAGGAGCTGGGGCCAGAGATGGGAACTCACTCTGTCACTCAGCACTTGGGTCTCAAACTGCTGAACTACTGACCTTCCAGTCTGCAGCTAAGCATCTTAACCATTGATCCACCGTGGCCCCTACCCCATTGTGTACACCTGGATTAATCACTGCAACAGATATCCACCTAAAGCCCTTGTTAAGCAAAGGGTCCTGGATAGTGAAAGGCAGGGTGACATAATTAGAGCTCCAATTTTTTTCAGCTCCAGAGAACATTACAGACATCCAGGCTCCGGCTACTTATCTTTGCTTGCTGGACATTCCGTCCCATCGGAGGGCCTTATCCATGGCCAGGTGGAATATTCTTTCTGCCACGATAGTGGAAGGGCGATACAAAAAGATCCTGATGATAAAGGGAGTCTGCCCTTGCAGAGCAGGAAAGGTTGAGACAAACAAGCATGTAATGCCACGCTGTCGATTTTATCATGGAATTCGAGCTAAGACCGGTGTCCCCTCTAAGCCGAGTTAGTGTGAGCTAGCTTGCAGTTTTTTAGCCTCCGGCTCCCACATTTTTGCCTTAGCTCAGGAAGGATGGCTCCAGAGCAAACTTAATTTATGCCGTAGCCAAATCGCTCCCTCACAACTTTAATGCCGGTAGCTCACAAAGGAGAATTTTTGCTCACAAGGCTCCGCAGCTTAGGGGGAGCATTTGCTAAGACTATTACACCTTTCCTGGGAAGGTTTCCAGCTCGTCCCCCCCCCACAAAAAAATCATCAAGAAGTTCTTATTAGGTGTAATGTCCACATGTCACACTTTCTTGTGCCAGAATTTTTTTTTGGAGAAGCAGCCTGTAATATTTGCAAGAAATTAGTCAGAAGCAGAGTTGAAACTCAATAATCAGATGTTTTGTAGTTATCACAGGAAGGGAGAGGAGATTGTAGGCTGCCCTGAGACTCTTTCGGGTAGTGAAGGATGGGTATAAGTCCAGTCTCTCCTCCTCTTCCTCCTCCTCTTCTTCTTCTTGAGCCTGCAGGCACCTTTGGACGTCTGATGCAGTGAAATGGCACATCCACAAAATGGCTGCCGGCCTGCCACAGGAAGTGCAGCCGGACACAAAATGGCTGCTGCAGCTTATCTGCCATCACACAATGTGAAAATCCTTGTGCTGTATTGGCAGCTGCTGCCAAAGTGACATTTAATAAAATCTGCACAGCCAATCAAATCTCCAATAGCCAATCAGAAGCCTTGCTGGGCAAAAGCCCTATATGGCTCCACCCACTTTCTAGTGGGCACCAGGAAAGGTGTTGGCAGGTACCGTGACACCCCACGGTCACCACGCTGGGGACCCCTGATCTAGACCAAAGGCATTTTGAAGTAGGGATGAGCTGATGTGACCACCTACATTTCTTTTTGTGTGACTGCGCTGTCATTGGGATCCATTTCACTTCCCCTCATGTTTGTTGCTGTCCTTGATTTCTTGTTACGATTTTGTATTTATGCCCCATTTCCATGCCACTTTTATGCGGCACGTGTGCAACGGACACAAAAATAAATCAATTTCCCCATAAATATTAATGGGGAAACTGGGTGTGAGGGAGAAGAAGCCGGCTCAAAAAGAAAGGCTCGGGATTTGATTTCGCACCAGAGGGAAACAAAAATCAAAACGGGGCTTGGAAAATCAAACTTGACAGCTGTCAACATTCAGTCTCATCCCTTGTCAAAATTCAATGGTCTTGCACGGATTGCGGAAGGCGAGCCCAGACTTTGGTGAGTCTCCTGGGGTGGGGGCGGGAAGGGATTCCAGCAACCAGTAAGAGCGTCTTTGTGTAACAAGGTATTCCTGGCTCTATACCTGTCAAGGTCCTGACCTGGACGGTGCAGGCTAGCTTCATCTCATCAGATCTCAGAAGCTAAGCAACGTCAGCTCCAGTTAGCATCTGGATGAGAAACCACCAAGGGAGTCCAGGGCTGCTATGCAGAGGTGGGCAACAGCAGACCACCCCTGTTCTTCTCTTGCCTTGAAAACCCTATGGGGTTGCCATAAGCTGTTCGTGACTTGACTGCACTTTCCACCACCACACCTGTAAAGAGGAGCTTAAGTGGGCTCAATTCGGTGTATCCAGGGCTCTTTTGTAGCAGGAACTCCTTTGCGTATTAGGCGACACACCCCTGATGTAGCCAATCCTCCAAGAGCTTACAGCAGCCCCTGTAAGAAGAGCTCTGTAAGCTCTTGGAGGATTGGCTACATTAGGGGTGTGTCGCCTAATATGCAAGGGAGTTCTTGCTACAAAAAGAGCCCTGGGTGTAGTGAGAGCCATTTTAGTGTCATGGTTAAGAGCGGGGGAGTCTAATCTGGAGAAGTGGGTTTGATTCTCCACTCCTTCACATGCAGCCAACTTGGTGACCTTCAGTCAGTCACAGTTCTCCAAGAGCTCTTCTTCCAAGATCAGTCCTTGAAAGAATTCTCTCAGCCCCACCTGCCTCACAGGGGGTCTGTTGTGGGGAGAGGAAGGGAAGGAGATTATAAACCGCTCTGAGATTCTGAGTGAAGGGTAGTATATAAATCCAAGTTGTCTCCTCCTCTTCCTCCTTCTCCTCCTTCTCCTCCTTCTCCTCCTCCTCCTCCTCCTCTTCTTCTTCTTCTTCTTCTTCTTCTTCTTCTTCTTCTTCTTCTTCTTCTTCTTCTTCTTCTTCTTCTTCTTCTTCTTCTTCTTCTTCTTCTTCTTCTTCTTCTTCTTCTTCTCATTGTCCTTTCTCAAGGGATGGGCAATGTTGGGATAGGAAGGTGTTCATCATCCACCCATCCACCCATTGGATATGCTGCTGGAGGTATGGGATTGAACCCCACAGAATCAGGTCACCTGCCACAGACCCCGATTCATCCCATTCATCCCTAAAGCTGTAGATGTGTCGATTCTGGAAGTGAAGTTTTAGCAGACTGAAATGGCGCACCTGTAAAAGCATTCTCCCCAACACAGCTCTGTTCCCTCCCTGATTTGCTGTGGCCTCTTTGTGTTCACTTTCTTGGCAATAATTGTAATTCATGTTGTGATGGGATAATGCCTTCTTAAGAGAGTCATAAATATCGCCCCACTGCTGCTGGCTGGATGGCAAAGAAAATTTGCTATCACCAGAAGAAACCAATCTATTTTTACTGCTTGGAGTGTGGCCTAAGCAAAATAATTGAAATGTCCTTAGTCTCTTGTCCCTTTCTGAGAATTACTCATTGACTAGATTGCAGGTCAGTTTGCGCTGGGAATGAGCAGATTTCCCAGTCCCAATTTCTTTATTCTTTTGGAGTTTCGCCCTGTACTCTGTTACATTCCTCCATAATTCTGGTTTAATTAGGAGAATCTCTAAAGCCGTATTATGTGCTGTTTCGAACAGTGGTTATTGCTCTTCTCCCCATGTTGCCAATGTATACACACACTGAGCAGGGGATTGGACTAGCTCTGAGAGAACTTGTGACTGACTCAAGGTCACACCAGCAGCTGCATGCAGAGGAGTGGGGAATCGAACCCGGTTCTCCCAGCTTAGAGTCCGTGCTCTTAACCACTAAACTGGCTCACTAGATGGCCTGCATGCCCCCTTCCAACTCTGTGATTCAATGTGCACTGGAAAAACATTGCAGAAAAGCAATTTTGCTGTAGTTGACCACATGATCATATCAGGATCCTTCTTGTACAGTAGATTCAGTTGGTCTGAAGTAGCTGAACAAAGTTTGAATCCAGTGGCACCTTCAAGACCAACAAAGATATGTGCATGCACACAAAAGCTTTTACCCAGAATTAAATTTTGTTGGTCTTAAAGGTGCCTCTGGACTCAAACTTTGTTCTTCTTGTACATTTTTTCCCCTGATGTCTATAGGGGATACAGGATGTTGATAAAATACTGCACTGAAAAAAAATCTGGTTCAAATGTACATATAAAACACACCATTATTGCTTTTTGGTGATGTTTTATCAGTGTGTCTGCATGTCCGTCTCATAGTGGGGAACAATATTCATAAAGCCTAAAGGAACTGAAATCTGTAATAAACCACATGCACACAAATATCTCTGTAACAATGGGAAATTAAAAAAAAATAATATAGTGGTTAATGTGCTGGACTCAGACTTGAAAAACTTGGATTCAAACCCTCAGTCTGCTGTGAAGTTCACAGAATAATCTAGAACCAGACTAATTTACAGCAGTCTAACCTACTTTGCACGGTTTTTTAAAAAAAGATAAAGGAGGGGTATGTACAGTATGTCACAGAAGACGGGTACCATAAATATTAAAGAAACGGTGGGTTTAAAACACATTAGGTATACATTCAGGATTATGCACGTGTGCTTACTTTGTAAATCCTGAACATGTTAAAGCTAGAACATGTTCCTGACAGAGCGGTTCCTCAGTGGAATAGGGTCCCTTGGGAGGTGGTGGGCTCTCCTTCTTTGGAGGTTTTAAACAGAGGCTAGAAGGCCATCTGACAGCAATGGGGATTCTGTGAACTTAGGCAGATCATGAGAGGGAGGGTGGGAAGGGTTGCCTCAGTGCTTAGTTCTTGTGGCCCTTTCTTACATGCCCAGGGAAATACTGATCACCACTTTGGGATCAGGAAGCAATTGGAGTTTTTTGCCATCTTCTGGGCATGGAACATCAGAAATTGGGTGTGTGTGGGGGGGAGGTATTTCTGAATTTCCTGCATTGTGCAGGGGTTGGACTAGATGACCTTGGAGGTCCCTTCCAACTCTATGATTCTAATGGTACATAGAGATTCTAATAAAAATGTTTGAGCCCAGTAACACCTTAGAAACCAACAAGGTTTTGGGGGTATAAGCTTTTAAGGGTCAAAGCTCCTTTAATCAGATACGGGTAGGCATGGAGATCCCTAAGCCCTTCTAGACCAGTGAAAAGGTGGGAAGGGTGTTGAAAACAAGGAAGTAAAAAGTTATCCACAGAGGAATTAGGCAGCCCACCACTGGCCCCTGTACTTTCAATTCTATCTTCTTCATCTTATTTGTTGTTGTTGTTCAGTCGCACAGTCGAGTCCGACTCTTCACGACCCCATGGACCAGATCACACCAGGCCCTCCTGTCTTCCGCTGTCCTCTGAAGTTTGCTCAATTTCATGTTCGTTGCATCGATGACACTGTCTGACCATCTCATCCTTTGCCACCCCCTTCTTCTTTGACCTTCAGTCTTTCCCAGCATCAGGGTTTTCTCCAGTGAGGGCTCCCTTCTCATTGGGTGGCCCAAGTATTACTTCAAATGTGGAATTCTGTCCTTTATTTCTCATAAAGCTTCTTGGCTGTGTAAAGTCCCGCCAAGTTGCTGCTGACTGACAGCGACTAACAGCAACCCTAGTGAGGGGCTTTCAAGGCAAGTGGGAAGCGGAGGTGGTTTGCCATCACCTTCCTCATAAGAGAACTTAAGAACATAAGAACATAAGAGAAGCCAATGTTGAATCAGGCCAATGGCCCATCTAGTCCAACACTCTGTCACACAGCGGCCAAAATATACCAGGTGCCATCAGGAGGTCCAGCAGTGGGGCCAGGACACTAGAAGCCCTCCCACTGCTGCCCCCTCCAGCACCAAGAATAGAGTGCATCACCTGCCCCAGACTGAGAGTTCCCATCTATACCCTGTGGCTAATAGCCACTGATGGACTTCTGCTCCATATGTTTATCTAATTCCCTCTTGAAACTGTCCATGCTCGTAGCTGCCACCACCTCCTGTGGCAGTGAACATGTCCTCTGCAGAGCCTCCCTTGGTTGTCTCTCTTCCAAGTGCCAACCCTGTTTAGCTTCCAAGACCTGATGAGATTGGGCTATATGAGGCCAGCTTCCCTCTGTAGCATTATAACTTTGGTCACACAACTTCTGTGTACTGCATTGTGAACACAACCGATATATAGAATGGGTCCTATTGCACTTTCCGGGAAAACATCGCCACTCCTGGATGCTGAACTGAAGGGGTACTTGCTCAAGAGCATGTTATCTACTAAAAGAGAATCCACCCTGTTTCTCCTCCTCTCCCCCAGGGCCAGTCTTAGGAAGACGAAGCCCAATAAGCTTTGGATATATTATATGTTCCCGCATTGTACTTTTTTTGATTTCCCCCCTCTATCCCCTTAATCTCCTGGCATCAGGACTCTCATCTAATTCTTTTCTCTGCGTCCTGATGCTCCGTGAATACATTTCCCTGCCTTGTCGCAGTTCATTATAATTTTGCACGGGTGTGAATCAGTTCCATGGCTGGGTTCCTGATTTCGGTAAGCCGTAGGCTAAGCCCATTTATTGTCAGGCTCTTCTGGATCAGTCGCATCAAGGCTTGAGTCTCGTCTGCGTATTATTACTTTATTACATTTTTAATCTCTCATAATAAAATCTCCCCCACCCCCCAAGTGACAATAAGATTAGCATGTGCAAACTTTTCCTTGTGAGTTCCACGGGTTGTCAGATCTAATCTGTTGCCTTCTGTGTCCCAGGCAGCAAGTTCAGTAAAATATTAGTGTTAGGTCTGGGGTGAATGTTGTGTAAGGATTAGCTCGGGGCCTCTGAGGAAGTGAGCTCTGACTCACAAAACTTATGCTGGAACAAATTTTGTTAGCCTTTCAGGTGCCACCAGACTCCTGTTTTGTTTGGTAGCGATGAATGAAATCCATCCATAACTGACTTCCGCTCTGCCAGTAGCATAAGTGATTTAGTAAGCGTTACAATATTTCTTGTCTCGTTTACAATCGATCACAGCCAATGTCAGGACGTTGGAGAGGAAGATCTTCCTTGCCTTCCTCACTAGCTCCCCACAGGCTTGCCAATCTCCAGGTTGGAACTGGAGGTCTCCTGGGATTACAGCTGGCCTCCAGGTGACAGGGATCAGTTCCCCTGGAGAATATGGCTATTTGTGAGGGTGGACTTTATGGCATCTGGCCACCAAAAGAGAAGGGAGCACTCACTGGAGAAGGCCCTGATGCTGGGAAGGACTGCAGGTCAAAGAAGAAAGGGATGGCAAAGGATGAGGCGGTTAGACGGGGTTATCGATGCAACGAACATGAAATTAAGCAAACTCCAGAGCATGACAGAAGACGGGAGGGCCTGGCGTGATGTGGTCCATGGGGTCGCGAAGAGTCGGACTCGACTGTGTGACTGAACAGCAACACTCTATGGCATCATACCCCATAAAAGTGCCTCCCCAAGCCTCACCCTTCTCAGGCTCTATGCCCCCAAACCTTCAGGGATTTCCCAACCTGGAGCTGGCATCCCTACCCCCTGTGACCTTCCCCCTCAAACTCCCCCCCCCGAAACTGGAGACCAAGCCCTATGAGAAAAGGCTAAGGGACTTGGGAATGTTCAGTCTGGAGGCGAGGAGATTGAGGGGGGACATGACTGCTCTCTTGAAGTATTTGAAGGGCTGTCTCTAAGAGGAGGGCAGGGAGCTGTTCCCGTTGGTGGCAGAGGAGAGGACTCACAATCATAGGTTTAAATCAAGGGCGGGAAGATACCAGCTGGATCTTAGGAAAAACTTTTTCTACAGTAAGGGTTGTGCCACAGTGGGATCAGCTGTCTAGAGAGGTGGTGAGCTCCCCCACACTTGGCAGTCTTTAAGCAGCGGCTGGACTAACACTTGTCAGGGATGCTCTAGGTTGATCCTGCACTAAGCAGGGGGTTGAACTAGATGGCCTGGATGGCCCCTTCCAACTCTTGTGATTCTATGAATCTGTGAGTTATATATCAGAGTAGGTTGCAGTGAGGAGGGAGAATTGGGCAAAGTCAACCCCGGGGGGTCGCAGGGGGATGCTGGGGAAAAGGGGGGAGATCCACCCCCACAATCACCTTGCGCCAGTGTTTTCGGGGATCGAAATGCAATGTTTTTATTGCAAGAAGAGATGCAACATTTTTATTTTAAGAAGATATGTCAAATAAATGAAAACACAGTGCGGAGTCATTCATCATCGTGAAAGGTATTGTTCCAAAACATAACAAGCCAAGACCAACTTTGTAGAAAGCAATTATGAAGTTAAGTTCTTAACGGTATGTCCTTGAGGGGACCTTGGAGAATTGAAATGTAGCTGGGCCAGGATCTAATTAATATTTCATTTTCTGCTGGGGAGGGGGAATGTCTGGTGGCCCCTTAAATGCTAACTGATTTATTATGACATAAGCGATTGACAGCTGCGGTCCCCTTCATCCAATGCATGTAGGGAATCAGGATTCACTTCACACATCTAGCTCTGCTCACATGTTACAGTGAATGTCCTGTAGATGTTACAGTGAACCTGCATGCATGTGCATACACCTGTTTGCAAGAAAGAGCCTTCTTTTGGCACTCCCATATAATTCCCCATCCCTTATGCTCCCTCTATGCTGTGGAGTCATGTGAGCAAAAATTCTCCTTTGTGAGCTACTGGCATTAAAGTTGTGAGCGAGCGATTTGGCCACTGCATAAATTAGTTTGCTCTGGAGCCATCTTTCCTGAGTGAAGACAAAAATGTGTGAGCCAGAGGCTAAAAAACTGTGAGCTAGCTCGCACTGACTCAGCTTAGAGGGAACACTGCTTCTAACCCCTCCCCCCAGGGGATACTAGGGAGTTAGGATTTCTCCACCATCTTATTTATTGTATATATACTGTCTTTATCTACTAGTATGTATTGGACTGTTTAAGTTGATTTTATATTGTGAATGTACATTATCCTGTTGTAAGTCGCTCTGAGCCCTACTTCAGGGAAAGGCGGCCTAGTAAATCCAAATAAATTTATTTATTCATTTATTTATTATGAGATTTATACCCCGCCCTCCCCGCAAAGCAAATAAATAAATCCACTTTACAAATGAAACTGGGGACTAGCATCTGGATAAATGTGGGGTTTCAGCTGTAAGGTCGGTACATTGAATGTAACGTGAGAATTAGTGTGCGCCGAAAGAAAGATCAGGTGTACACCATATGTGGATTGTACGTCTGTTCACAGTAACTTGTGAATAGGGTATGATGCCATATAGTCCACCTTCCAAAGCAGCCATTTTCCCCAGGAGAACTCATCTCTGTAATCTAGAGATGAGTTTCAGCCATGTTGGTCTGCAGTAGAACAGGTAGATTTGAGTCCAATAGTGCTTTGACTTGCCTCAACGAGGGCCAGGTCCCTACCTGATCCCTACCTGATCCCTGGTCCCTACCTGATAGAATGAACTCCCATTGGAAATCAGGGCCCTCCGGGCCTGCAAGACAGAGCTCTTCCACCAGGCCTTTAGTGGAGGCAGTGGGTGCCCACCTTCTGACTGGCCTCCACTCCAGTGACCTCAGATATGAATGGTCACCTGGGAACCAACTGCTTCTTGCTGAGATCTGTTGAGGCACCAGTCTTTTATTTCTTAGTGTTTTTAGATAGGTTTTTAGATATATTTTAACTGCTGATGTGTTATACTGTGAATTTTATGATGGAACCTGCCCTTTGCATGCTTGCGGGAAGGGCATGACACTAATCGAATCAAATTTATTTATTATTTTCAATTTATATCCCATCTTGCCGGAAGCCGGCAGGCAGGCAGGCAGGCAGGCAGGCAGGCAGGCAGGCAGGCAGGAAGGAAGGAAGGAAGGAAGGAAGGAAGGAAGGAAGGAAGGAAGGAGAGGCCATCAAGATTTGTGGGGATTTCTGGAGATATAATTCTGGGAGAGCTGCAGGCCCCAGGTTGGCAGCCATACTTCTGCAGGATCAGCTTCTAGTCAACAAAGTTTTTTTTTTAATCACATTAAACCTGCTAGTCTTTCAAGAGTCACAAAGCTCCTTCTTGTTTATGCAGCCATATACTGACATGGTTACTCCTCTGGGCTAATTTTTCTATTGTATTTTGCACTTCCTTGGCCGCCTTGGCGCTATCCCTGTTGCAACTTCATCGTCAACACTGTTGGTCTTGCTGCCACCATGAAAATGGCCATTCAATAAATTTGTCATAAAATTGCATTCTGCCCCCTTTTCTTTGTATCGATGTGTATATATGTAAAGTGCTATCAAGTTGCCACTGACTTATAGTGACCTCATAGGGTTTTCAAGTCAAGAGCCCCTGGTTTTCTTTGGTGGTCTCCCATCCAAGCACTAACAAGGGCTGACCCTGCTTAGCTTCCAAGATTGGACAAGATCAGGCTTGCTTGGGCCATTCTATTAATAGTCTTCTTCAAGAGTCCGTAACAGGCATGTTAGAAATGCTGATGGAGGAACCCGGCAATTTCATCTTAGGAATGTAGGTCTGTGTATTTTTTTTTATTGCAACCATTTTCAAAGATTGTTTCTGTCCCGCCTATTTGCTTTGGCCGTATTGTCAAAACTTTTCTTTAACACCATTTCACGCCATGTTTATGTCGTATAGTTCTCCCTAACGCTGCTAGAACGACGTGATACAATTCATATGCAATTGATGCGGAAAACCAAAAAACACACTTTAATGTGTTGAATTTCATTAAACTTGGTTGGTAAACAGGATGACTGCCTTTCCATCCTGAGTGTGGAGAAAACTGAACCTGAATTGTCAAGAAAGTCGGCATCGTTACAATAACAGTGAAGCTTTGGCTTCTGTTCCCCTGTCGCAAGCTTTCTGCTTCCGGTACAGCTTTTGATTAGACTACAAATGAATATCCAAAGACATCTGTGGATGTGCAAACCTTTTTTTAAATATTTGTTTCATTTTAAAATCTTAGTCATTTGTCGTATTTATTGTCACTGACTTCAATGGGAAACACATTTCTGGCTGCCATTTCTTTGTTTTCTGTCCCTTTTGGATGCAGTTTTCAGGTTTTCACTCCTTGACCTACTATGGATGATCTTTGCAGTACAGTACAGTACAGTACAGTACAGAACCTTTCTTAGGCATTTGGTACAGACAGGGCTCTTTTTGTAGCAGGAACTCCTTTGCATACCAGGCGACACACCCCTAATGTAGCCAGAGCTTACAGTGGCCCTTGTAAGAAGAGCTCTGTAAGCTCTTGGAGGATTGGCTACATTAGGGGTGTGTCGTCTAATATGCAAAGGAGTTCCTGCTGCACAGAGTTCCTGGGTACAGACACTATACAATCGAAAGGACTACATAGCCAGGTAACACAAATGTACACATCAGAAAGCACACAAATAAATGATCATAAATGCCAATAAAGATAAAATTATTCATGATCTTTCACAACCAACCCACGGATCCTCCTAATGGCTAGGAAATTCCTAGCAACTTGATGGGTAATAGAGAAGAGGATTTATACCCCCTTATACCCCGCCCTTCACTACCCAAAGGAATCTCAGAGAGGCTTACAAACTCCTTTCCCTTCCCCTCCCCACAACAGACACCTTGTGAGATAGGTGGGGCTGAGAGAGCTCTGACAGAAACTGCTCTTTTTCAAGAACAGCTGTGCCAGAACTATGGCTTGCCCAAGGTCATCCAGCAGCTGCATGTGGAGGAGTGGGGAATCAAACCCGGTTCTCCCAGATTGAGTCCACGCACTTAACCACTACACCAAACTGGCTCTACAGGGATTCCAGGTGGGTAGCCATGTTGTTCTGAAGCAACAGAACAATGTTTGAGTCCAGTGTCGCCTTTAAGACCAACAAAGTTTAATTCTGGGTATAAGCTTTCGTGTAAATGCATGCTGAAGAAGTATCTGAAGAAGGGTGCATGCACACGAAAGCTTATATTCAGAATATGTTGGTCTTAAAGGTGCCACTGGACTGAAACTTTGTTCTACAGAGATTCCACTCAAATAAGTGGTATAAGACCAGCCACTCATCTGGGTAACCCTGATATTTATGTAGGAGGGGGCTAATTATGAGATGAATTCCTCAACTCAGTGTAAAAGCTGCAATACAGCAAGGCCAAATTTCAGAGAGACGGGAGAGAGAGCCCCAATTTTATTGGCGATACAGAATATTTTATTGGCAATCAACAGCAACAAAAACTGAACATGCTTATGGCAGAGATTGAATTTTGCTGACCTTTGAACTTTGTACCCCCCAAGAATGATGGTGCTGGCGAAGACTCTTGAGAGTCCCTTGGGCTGCAAGGAGATCAAATCAGTCAATCCTAAAGGAAATCAACCCTGACTGTTCCCTGGAAGGCCAGATACTGAAGCTGGAGCTCAAATACTTTGGCCACCAAATGAGAAGGGAGCCCTCACTGGAGAAGACCCTGATGCTGGGAAAGACTCCCCACTCCTCTACATGCAGCTGCTGGTGTGACCTTGGGTCAGTCACAAGTTCTTTCAGGGCTGTCTCTCATGAGCAGTTCTCAAAAGAGCTCTCTCAGCCCCACCTACCTCACAGGAAAGGAGATTGTAAGCTGCTCTGAGACTTCTTTGGGTAGTGAAGCGCGGGGTATAAATCCAATCCGATCTCTTCTTCTTCTTCTATGGAAAATATTTCCAGGGGGCTGGAGTGGCTTCTTTTTCAAGAAAATGACACTAAAGTTGCCATAGTGCTGGTGGCTGCCTGTCCACTAAAGACTCCCCAAATTTCAAACGAATTGGACCAAGGGCTCCAGTTCTTTGGGCCCCTGAACAAGGTGCCCCCAGCCATCCTCCATTGTTTCTATGATAAAGAAACCCATGCTTTCTCCAGGGTAAAGAATAACCAAGCACACAAGAAAAAGACACATGGAATGACTGTTCTTTCTTTCCTATAAAAGTATGGAATTCCTTGACAATAAAGTGTTACCACGAGTGGTCTGTCTCATCGTTGGGGGAAATTACCCATGAGACAGAGGAGGCCAGAAGGGTACCAGGGAACGCACTCCTATATATACCAAGGTCCAGTTCAGTAGGAAGACTCCAGATTTAAAGAGTGTTTAACAGCTTTATGGAAGAATTTCCCTGATTACTTTCACACTACAGCAATCAAAAATAAAGTAAGCACGCAATCAAGAACTAAGAAATAAAAGGAGTGATGATAGCGATGTATAAGAACAGTTATAGGGGTTATATTACCTGTCCAGATGTGCAGATGTCTGTGAAGAGAATAATGCAAATGGCCAGCGTTTCATGCTATGGAGAAGGAGACCAAAAGAAAAGACTTTAGGGGTGTACTCCCTTGGAGTGCACACCAAGGCGGTGCATGCTATTTTTATACGAATTCTGGGGACGGTCTCTCGGGCCAGCACTTGATGGGTCTAAAGATTGTTGATGGTCCTGCCAAAGTAGGTTGAATGGGTTCCCAGGCTTAGACAAAAGGGGGCTATGGTTCCCTGATGGGTGTCAGGAAGGATTGTGAATAATCTTAATGTTTGATTAGTTTATTGTGGTATCCTGGGGGAGGAGGCAGGAAGGACAGGTGTGGAGACAAAGGGTTTCCACATGGACATGGGTGTCACACTGAGAGGGTCATGTGGGTGCATGGAGACAGAGAGGGGTTAGCCAGATACCTTCTGAATGGCTTTGGAAATGCAGATAGTTCACCTGGAGGAACTCATTGTTATTCCATATGCATACCTCAAATCTAGGAGAACCGGGTTTGAATCCTCACTCCTCCACATGTGGTTGCTGGTGTGACCTTGAATCAGTCATAAGTTCATTTGGAGCTGTTCTTTCAAGGGCAGTTCTCAAAAGAGCTCTCTCAGCCCCACCTACCTCACAGGGTGTCTGTTGTGGGGAGGGGGAGGGAAAGGAGTTTGTAAGCCGCTCTGAGACTGCTTTAGGGAGTGAAGGGTGGGGTATAAATCCAACTCCTCCTCCTCCTCCTCCTCCTCCTCCTCCTCCTCCTCCTCCTCTTCTTCTTCTTCTTCTTCTTCTTCTTCTTCTTCTTCTTCTTCTTCTTCTTCTTCTTCTTCTTCTTCTTCTTCTTCTTCTTCTTCTTCTTCTTCCTCCTCCTCCTCCTCCTCCTCCTCCTCCTCCCTTGTCTGTCTCCAGATTGCTAACCTTAGGGCATTTTTCTCCTCCTTCTCAGAAGTTCCACACTTCAATCTTACTCTTTCTCTAAGCTAAAGATGTACTTAGAACCTATCTCTGTCTCTCCTCTTTCCTATCAAGTATATTAGTTCCTAAATAAATACCCATATCTACCCTTTAATCAGGTTGTGCACTGTTCTTTCTGCTGGGTGGAGGGGGAGACTGGAATTTGCCTTTGAGTGTGCCTTGTGCAACCTGAAATTGAAACCCTTTTGTTGAGCTCCTGACTAGCTCTGTGACACAGGTCAAGAGAGCCCTCTTTGGCCTGATTTTGTGGGTCTCCGTTTCAGGTCAGAAGTGGGGTGCCCCACTATTGGAGCTACTCGTGAGTAAGGCACCACCTCTGGGCTACAAAAGGTCTTCTGTTTCTTTCCTAAGGCAACAAGCCTTGTGTGGGTGTTATTCCTAAAGTGAACAGATAGGACCCAGCCAGAAACCAGATGGGAGAATGCAGCAGTAACAATATCCCCATTGCTGTGGGGGAACTGATGATCAACAGACTTCCCTGGGTTCCAGCCTGGCAACCTCTAGCCCTGGCTGACCTGGTTGGCTGTTAAACCTGCCCCCGTCGTCCCTCTGTGCAGCTCCCAGGCTGGCTGCAACTTCCGCCTCAGCAAAGGAGAGGCCTACTCCACATTGATCTTCTGGCCCTCGGGTAAACGGCCGCCTCTGTTTTGTCCGTTTTAATGGCTCTCTCCATCAAACGCGCTGCCAGAGCCTAATCCAGTAATTGAAGCCCAGCATGTCCTCCCGCGAATGAGGGTGACATCACAAACAGGAGATTATTAATAGCCCCAAACTGCACAAGCACCTTCTCTGTGAACAGCTACATGTTAATAGCAAAGAAGTTCAAAACCCCCCACACAAAATAAAACACTCGAGGGTGGAAGGGAAAAAAAATCCGTTTTGCCAAGTTTCTCTCTTGCCTCCCCTTTTAGCTAGGAGTGAGAGAACCCGTTCCTTTCCGTGCTCCTCACAGCTCCCCATTACCTCAGCCGAGCACCCTGGACTGAGTTCGGCAATTTTGTTTCACAGAAAGGCAAAAGTTTAGTTGCTTGAATGGAGAGGACCAAAAATAAAGCCGTAATCTGCCAAAATGTGTGGTTTCGAGTGCCGGCACCAGAGGAACGAAGATTCCCCTCCGCCGCCAATTAATTTCTCTCAACAGTCTGTTTTGCTCTTTTTGCCGGCACTCACAAATGTGATTGCTGACATCTTGCAAATGTTCCCTGCCTGCTTGCAGTTCTGTGTGAAGGGGGGTGGGGGTGTAGCACTGAAATGCTAAAAAGCATGTCACCCATAAGTTTTGCATTCCTAAATTCATCTAGCAAGACAGAGAGAAAGACCTATAAATAGACGGGGCTATTCGTCGCTCACAGCTCTACATATATAGGATTTCACACAGGCTCGGATACCTTAGCCACAGAGACCTGAGAGTCCATATTTATTTATTTTTTTAAAAAAGTTTCTAGTTCTTCACAGGGAGAACTAGAAAGTTCTGTGATGTCACTGCAGACCAGCCAATGGCCTAGGAGGACTCACTGCAGACTGACCAATGGCCAAGGAGGACTCGCAGATGGGCAACCTGTGTTGAGCACTTGAGGAAACTGAATCGGACCATCAGTCCATGACGTTCAGTATTGTCTACTCAGACTGGCAGTAGCTTTCTAGGGTCTCAGGCAGAGGTTTGGGAGGTTTGATTGTGATTACTGGGGATAGGGTCATGTAAATTATTGTACCTGTAGTGTTGTGCTGCAGTAGTGTAATTAATATAGTTGTTATTCCCTGGTAGCTGTAGTGTTTAATTGTTAGTTGTATAACAGCATCCTGTGCATTGGTAGTAGGGAAGGTGAGGTTTATCCTGTTGCTTCAGGAACAGTTGAGGACCCTCCCATCATCTTTGGTATTGGTGGTCTGAAGTATAACAGAGACCGCCAACATGACTTGAACACGTCTGAACACCAGATTCCGGTGCTCTTGGGGTGGGGGAAGTTTAGCGGTGGGCCTAGGCAGTATAGCAAGGGAAGGACGCAGAGAAATAAAACGGCTCAGTGCCCTTCCAGCCTATGGCCCATCCCGAGGGCAGGGCCGGCTCACTCACTAGGTGAACTAGGCATTCGCTTAGGGCGGCCCGGCCCTGGGGGCACCAAACTGAGAAAAATACTAAGAAAAATCTTCCTCTTCCTCTCTCTTCGGGGTGGGGGGCGCCAGAAGGTAGCCTCGCCTAGTGTGCAAAAAACCCTGGAGCTGGTCCTGCCTGAGGGTAGCTGGCAGAGGGGCCAGGATTGGGAACCCCCCTCTGTCATTGGTGTTGTGCAATGCCAGGTCCATTAATAATAAAACCACAACCCTTCGGGAATTTGTGATTGAACAACAGGCGGACCTGGCATGTGTGACTGAGACCTGGGTAAGGGAGGGGGAGATGGTTGCTCTCACCCAACTGGCCCCACCAGGTTACTCAGTCCTTCACCAATCATGGACTAGGGGGTGGGGGGGAGGAGTGGCTCTTTTCATTCGGGAGGCTTACTCTTTCAAGGCACTCCTGTGTGTAGAGATCGCGGGCTTAGAGTGTCTCGGTGTGATGATGGAGGCTGAGGAGAGTTTGGCGAGTTGGCTGGTGTACCGACCACCTAATGCACCGGCAAATAACCTGCCGTCCCTGCTGGATGCCATATCAGGCTGGGCGTTGGACCACCCTAGGCTGATCATCTTAGGTGATTTCAACGTCCATGTCGAGGACGCGGCCTCCAGCCAGGCTATGGACCTAGTGTCATCCATGGTGGCACTGGGACTCTCACAATTTGTATCGGCCTCCACGCATTGGGTTGGTCACATGCTCGATTTGATCTTTGCGGCGGGGGTGACGGTGGACTGGATCACTGTTGAGGCAGTGCCATGGTCAGCCCACCTGGCCTTGCAGGCCCGTCTGAATGTGCCACCCCGACCCTATGTGGGTGGTAAGCAGATTTATGCTCGCCCATGGAGCCAAATGAACCCGATGCGGTTCCAGATGGCTCTGTGGGATCTGAGGCCCCCTGGAGGCTCATTGGATGAGTTAGTGGAGGATTGGCATGTTCAGTTCTCCACAGTCATCGATGAGATCGCTCCCAGGTGTCCTCTCCGCACTCGCTCTAGGCATGCACCCTGGTATACCCAGGAACTGCGGCAGCTGAAACGAGAGCTGAGAGAACTAGAGAGACGGTGGCGCCATGCTCGCGACGAGGCAACAAGAGCATCTTATAGGACGCTTATGAGAGCCTATGAGGTGGCAGTCAAGGCTGCTAAGAAAGATTTCTATGTGGCCTCGATTGCATTTGCTAGCTCACGCCCGCCCCCATTATTTAGTACGATTCGGTCTCTGACAGACCTGCCCCAGGGCAGGCGAAATGATAGGGAATTGAATAGAGGCTGCAAGGCTTTTGTGAGCTATTTCACAGATAAAGTCTTGGCGCTCCGCCGCGACCTCCCCGCCATAATTGAGACAGTGAGCAAACTCGAGGCCCCTTGCGTGCCTTCAGTTCCGGGTTTAGAATGTTTTAGCCCACTCAGCCTGGATGAAGTTGACAGATTGCTTGTATCTGTATGCCCAACCACAAGCAACCTCGATCCGTGCCCCTCTTGGCTCATTAAAGCAGGTCACAAGGGGTTTCGAGGTGCTCTGCAGGAGATTATTAACAAGTCCCTCTTAGAGGGATGGTTCCCCGGAGCACTCAAGGAGGCGATGGTCTGCCCCCTCTTAAAAAAGCCATTCCTGGACCCGACCGAATTGGCCAACTATCGGCCGGTGTCCAATTTGTCCTATTTGGGCAAACATTTAGAGAGGGCGGTGGTGTTACAGCTACAGGGCTTTCTGTAGGATGCTTCGGTCTTGGATCCCTTCCAGTCCGGCTTCCACCCGGGTCATGGGACGGAGACGGCATTGGTCGCCCTGACTGACGATCTCTGTAGGCATCTGGATTGAGGTGGTGTGGCAGCTTGGCTGTTGTTAGATCTGTCGGCTGTGTTCGATACGGTCAACCATCAACTGCTGGCCCACCGCCTCAGCGACGTGGGGATTCAGGGGCTTGCCCTTCAATGGTTGGCCTCTTTTCTTCAAGGTTGGGGACAAAGGGTGGCGATAGGGGATCAGTGGTCCCGGAGGCACCATCCTGATGTTATTTAACATCTATATTGGCCCCCTTCCCCAGGTTGCCCGGAGTTATGGTCTTGGGTGTCATCAATATGCAGATGACACCCAGCTCCATCTGATGCTGGGCGGCTGGTTGAACTCCGACCCAGATGACCTTAAAATGACATTGCAAGCTGTGGCTGGTTGGCTCAGACTGAGTCGGCTGAAACTAAACCCGGTGAAGATGGAGGTCCTGGGCCTAAGTCGGGTCGGTTCGGGTTGGAGCTCCCCCTCCCAGCCTTCGATGGGGCGCCTTTGATGCCGGTGTCGAGGGTTAGGAGTCTGGGAGTGCTTCTGGACTCCTCTTTAACGATGGAGGCCCAAGTGGAAGCCACTGTCAAGTCGGCCTTTTACCATCTTCGTCTGGCACGGCAGTTGGTTCCCTTCCTTGACCGTGAGGACCTGGCCACGGTGATCCATGTGATGGTAACCTCAAGGCTGGACTACTGTAACGCTCTCTACATGGGGCTGCCTCTGTCGCAAATCCAGAAGCTGCAGCTAGTGCAGAATGCGGCAGCTAGGCTGTTGATGGGTCTCACTAGGCGGGACCACATCCAGCCGGTGCTGAAGGCACTGCACTGGTTGCCTGTAGCGTACCGGATTCACTTCAGAGTGCTGGTTCTTACCTATAAAGCCCTTGATGGCCAGGGTCCAGCTTACCTAAGGGAACGCCTTTCCCCATATGTTCCCTCAAGAGCACTATGGTCAGGGGCGCAACATCTTTCAGTTATTCCGGGCCCCAAGAACATTAAGTTGGCTGCAACCAGGGCCAGGGCCTTTTTGGTGGTGGCTCCTGTCTGGTGGAATGAGCTCCTGGAGGAGATCTGGGCCCTGCGGGACCTTATGCAGTTCTGTAGGGCCTGTAAGACAAAGCTCTTTAGCCAGGCCTTCGCATAGGAGCTGCCACCACCACTGTACCACCTCCAGGCTGCCATCTTTGGCAGTGGATTCTATCAGGATGTGAGCTGGCCCTGGAAGGACAATCAGATGACCAGAAGAACGGGTCAGGAAGGCAACAGTACTATTCAGATCACATGATGATGGGTTAGGCTGGTTTACGGAACCCCATCTTGGATCAATGAGAGATTATTATGCAGAGCACCGGCACTTTGTTCGTGATTGACTGTTTTAATTTGATAAGAGCTGTTTTAACCTGTTTTAGCTGTTGAATTGTGGCATATGCCTCCTTGTTAGCCGCCCTGAGCCCGTTGGGGGAGGGTGGAATATAAATCTAATAAATAAATAAATAAATAAATAAATAAATAAATAAATCACCTACTGCCTGAGCCTTTTGACTGGAGATGCCAGGGATTGAACCTGGGACCTTCCGCATGCCAAGCAGATGCCCTGCCACTGAGCCATAGCCCCTTTCCTATTGTTAGCAAAGGTAAAGGTTCCCTTGCTCGAAAGCCAGTCGAATCCGATTCTAGGGTTGCGGTGCTCATCTCCGTTTCAAAGCCAAAGAGCCAGCGCTGTCCGAAGATGTTTCCGTGGTCATGTGGCCGGCATGACTAAACACCAAGGCGCATGGAATGCTGTTACCTTCCCATCGAAGTGGTACCTATTTATCTACTTGCAATTTCTCTGCTTCATTGTCGGTTTTAAATGACACAACCTTGTGACTGTTATTGGAAAATTTTCAACCTCTTAGAGCAACTTTGCCAGCAGAGGAGAAGGCAGTGTACAGGTATCCCCTCTCTTGAGTGCGGAACACGATCTTGCTAGCTGTCAGCAGGAAGTGGCACTCTCCTGTTGGCTTGGAGCAGAAAAAAGCCTGCCAGGCTAACAGGAGAGATCACGCCTCCCACACACACCCTGCCCTGCTCTTGTCATAGAAGCTGCCCCCACTCCTGTGTGAGCCAGAAGCAGAGCTGGTGTCAACCAGCCCCAGGAAAGAAACGCAACTGCCAAGGGAGAGAAAACCCTTTTTCACCTGCTCCAAGTCTGTCTTTGCCAGCCAGCCTGCAGTCAGAGAAGGAACAGGCTTTTCATTTTTTTAAAAAATGGTATTATTAAGACTGCAGTGATTATATACCACACATCTGATATGGAGCCCCATTCTGACCAGGCCTGTAGCCAGGATTTTGTAATTCAGGGGGCCTTTAAATAAGTCGGGGGCACTGACATCACAAAATAAATGAAAATTAAAATATATTTTTCAAAAACTCACTTTTGCAGCATTTGCACTCTGCCTGGGGAAGTAACCCATACCTGGGGAAGGGGCAGTGGTGGGGAGGCCTCCAGGCGGCCCAGAGAACTGGGGGCCAGGGGGCTGGATGGAAGTCAGGGGGCCTTGGTAGAAAGTGGGGGGCTAGGCCCCGGAATGCCCCACGGTACCTATGGGCTTGATTCTGACACAATTTTGATACAGCGTGGTGAATTGGCAAGAGACCCGAGCACCGATCCCTTTTTGGTGAAGAGACGTATGAGGCAGCCTCGGACAAGATAGCCATTTCCTCACCTACCTTGCGAGGGCACCGCGAGAACAAAATTGGGCTGTCCCTTTCTAAGCTGCTGGTGGAAACTGTCGTCGAGTTGCAGCCAACTTATAGTGACCCTATAGGGCTTTCGAGGCATGAGACATCCAGAAGTGGTTTGTGCCCTGGCCTGGATAGCCCAGGCAAGCCTGATCTTGTCAGATCTCGGAAGCTCAGCTGACCCTGGGAAGTACTTGGATGGGAGACCTCCAAAGAAAACCAGGGCCAGGAGGCAGAGGCAGGATATCAAACCACTTCTCTGAACGTCCTCCATGCCCCAATAGGAGTTGCCAGAGGTCACCATGACTTCCAGGCATGGGCACACACACAAATGCAAAAAGAAAAAAAACCCTGAATAAAAAGAAGGAAGAAAAGGAAGAACGAGTGGTTTGACTTTACCTGCCTCCACCTAAGAACCCTGGAATTCCTTGGTGGTCTCCCATCAGAATACTAAGCAAGGCCAACCCTGCTTAGCTTCACAAGATCTGATGAGACTGGGCTAGATGGAATACTGTGTACAGTTCTGGTCACCACACTTCAAAAAGGATATAATGGCATTGGGGAAAGTGCAGAAAAGGGCAACTAGAATGATCAAAGGGTTGGAACACTTTCCCTATGAAGAAAGGTTAAAATGCTTGGGGTTCTTTGGCTTGGAGAAACGATAGCTGAGGGGTGACATGATGGAGGTTTATAAGATTATGCATGGGATAGAGCAGGTTGAGAAAGAAATGCTTTGCTCCCTTTCTCACAATATAAGAACTTGTGCGCAGTCCATGAAATTGCTGAGCGGTCGGGTTAGAATGGATAAAAGGAAGTACTTCTTCAACCAAAGAGTGATTAACACATGGAATTCACCGCCGTAGGAGGTGGCAGCGGCTACAAGCATGGACGGCTTCAAGAGGGAATTAGATGAGCATATGGAGCAGAAGTCCATCAGTGGCTATTAGCCACAAGGTACAGATAGGAACTCTCAGTCTGCGGTAAGTGATGCTCTGTATTCTCGGTGCTTGGGAGGGTTTCTAGTGTCCTGGCCCCACTGCTGGACCTCCTGATGGCACCTGGCATTTTTGGCCACTGTGTGACAGAGTGTTGGACTGGATGGGCCATTGGCCTGATCCAACATTGGCTTCTCTTGTGTTCTTTTGGGCTAGCTGGGGCCATCCAGGTCTGGTCAGGGCTGGCCAGGTTAGGGTCTTTCTAAGCTATTGCAAAGGAAAGGTGGGACAGACAGAGGGATAAGCTGACTCGAAACCACAACGGTGAGTAACCCTTGAAACTAGACATGTGCTTGCCTCTTCTCCCCACCATGGCCCACATCATTCATCTCATTTTTTTAAAAAAAAAAATCCCATGAAAGAACAGCAGGAACAGCCTTCGCATTCTCTTGTCAATCTTAACTCCCCAGTGAAATTTCAACTTCTCTGATTTGACCATTTACCGGGAATTAGGCTAATTGATCCCTCCAAATAGCCACCTGGGTATTTTGGCTTGAAACTATTCTTCCTTTCAGGAAAATCTGCAACTGGGGGAGTTAAGCGCCTCTTCAGATTCTCAGGGACCAAGGCCTTTTTAGGGGGGGGGGCTGGTGCAGGAAACTATTTAAAGTGGGCATTAGCAGCAGTAAAACCGCAGCACTCCTGCCAAAACGTTTTCAAGTGCGCTATATTTGCTACAAAAGTCTCTTCTTTTTCGTGGGCTTCTCTAAGAGCCCTGGCGATCGCATCCACTTGGGCATCCAGCTGACAGTCCTTCAGATCTGCTTAGCTCTAGAAATTAGTTATCAGTCCCACCCCCCTTCTAAGTTTACTCGTCTTGTGTTGAAAAGTCCGTTTCCTACTTGTGGCTTCCTGATTTAATAATGGAATGGAGAAGGAGAAGCAACCGGCCCTCTCTCCTTTCCCCACTAGACCTTAAATCCTGGTTCAGCCCTGTCCCCAAACTTACACTCAACACTACACTTGAGTTCACCCTTGTAATTATCTCGGGGTATTTTTTGTTTCCACATTACATTGAGGTCACCCCGGTTTCACCCCACTCGTGTCCCGGGATAAATGGATGCTGTTATAACTGGGGATAAATGCAAGGTATTGTGCCCCGAGTTGAAGTCTGATAAAACCAGGGATGAGATCCAAGTGTGGAAAGTACCTGACAGTGGCTTAATGGCATGTCATTTGCCTCCGTGCCATGAAAAGCTTTACCTGCCCATTTCCACACAAGAATCCTCTTTTAAAGGGATAGGACATTTTTTCTCCAGGCCCTTAGCCAATCTGGTTCATTTTAGGGTTTCCTAACTAAGGTTGTGAGGAGCTGCGGTGGCTCAAGTGGTTAAGACGCTGAACTGCAGGCTGTGGAAGGTCAGTAGTTCGAGACCCGAGAGTGCTGCATGACGGAGTGAGCTCCCGTCTCTAGTTCCAGCTCCTGCCAACCTAGCAGTTCGAAAGCAAGAAATTGCAAGTAGATAAATAGGTACCACTTCGGTGGGAAGGTAACAGCGTTCCGTGCCCCTTGGTATTTAGTCATGCCGGCCACATGACCATGGAAACGTCTTTGGACAGCGCTGGCTCTTTGGCTTTGAAACAGAGATGAGCACCGCAACCCTAGAGTCGGATTCGACTGGCTTTCGAGCAAGGGAACCTTTACCTTTACCTAACTAAGGTTGCAATAGGCTGCTGGGAAGGGTTGCCAGGTCCCTTGGAGCAGGTGGTGAGGGATGGGAGGCACACTTACCGGGAGTGGAGAGGAACCCGGAAATTAATGCAGCATGCCTATGTAACCTGGAAGTGGCGTAGGCTTGTTGGAGACATCGGGGGGGGGGGATGCTCTGGTTTTGGGGTAAAACTCTATGGTAGAATTGACAGAACATTGGCCCCTCCCGATGTGCATACATCACTTCTGGGTTATGTAGGCACATTGCTTTAATTTCTGGCTTTTCTCCCTTTGGGAGGTGTGATTCCCCCCTTCTGGCTACCTGGTCTGAGGTGCAGGGGTGGGGGCTGGCAGCGGGAGACCCCTGCCCCCAACCGGGGGTGGGGGCTCTGGCATCCCTAGGGGGTGGGAAATCTCCTGCCCCCGGTGGGTGTTACCTGTCACCACTCAAATGGCTGGCAGGAAACTTTTCTGAAAGAAGCAATCACCAACAGTGTGACATCGCTTCCAGAAAAACCCAGAAGTGGCATCACATCTCCCCAGGAATCACTGGAATTTGGCAGATTCTATGATGATTGGTATCAGTTATGGGGAAACCCCAGAAGTGATGTCCATTCTCAGAATATTGCTGAAAACTCTATGGTTCCCAGTGCTTTCTAGAGAGGTATGTGTCGCGGGTTCGAACAGCGAAAGTGGCAGGCACGGAGTGGGCCAGAAGAGAGTGCGAGTATCCAAATAAATACTGGAGGCTTCAGCTAGGTGCAAACTATATACATTAATTTACACACCACAGCCACCATCAAACAGAGTGTCAAAGTGCTCTGCTGCAATCATACAAATGAGGAGGAGAAACTGTACATCACTCACTGTACATTTATACAAACACTAGCCAATCAGGCTTCAGTGCTGAGTCACTGTGATAGCAGTGGCAAGACTGCCCTGAACCAGTTATAGCTAGCTCTAACAGAGATTCCTGGCTGACAGCTACCTGTCACTAGATCAAATACATCTAGCCAGACTTACAAGACATGTGGATCTCAACAGTATGATGTCACTTCTGGGTTTCCCAAGAAGTGACATCATACTTTGAAAACAGTGCTCTTCTAGTCTCTGTGGGCTGGATCCTTTTATCTTTTTTGCTAGTGAACGAGGGAAGTGAAGTCCTTTTTGACCGTGGAAAAGGCTGGAATCATAGACCAAGTAGGGGCAAAGGTCATGTAGGGCAGGGGCTGCAGCGAGGAAGGCAATCAGGCAAGGTTGATCCAAAGACCCACTCTGGTGTAGATTCAGGTGGGTAGCCCTGTCAAGTCAGAAGCTGTGGAACAAAGTCGGAGTCCAGGGGCACCTCTGAGAGCAACAAGGTTTTATTCAATGTGTTCGCACTTGTGTGCAAAAAGCACTTCTTCAGACCAATCTGGAATGAAATCTCAAAAGCTGGCTACAGGGGAAAAAAGAGGGCGTGTAGGCGTGTGAGCCATTAGGAGAGGCCACGCAGAGCCCAGAGGCATGTGCAGAGCTGAAACTGGCACGGGTGGTCCATAGGATCGCTGCATGGCAGCCAATTAGCACGTAAACGCAAGAGATGTGTGAATGAAATTGGAGTCCAGCAGCACCCCCAAGAAAAACCAAGCTCAACCCTGTGTTCATGTGAGAACAGAGGCTCAGCATGTGCACACTTCTTCACATACATTGAAACAGATCGCCTCCAATATGGCACACAGGTGGGAGAGGTTCGTTGCCATGAAGAGCTGATTAGAGTCAAGGTGCACAGGTAACTGAGCAATAAATACCCACCCTGGTTGTAGTAATTAGCGTCTCAGAGTAGGATCTGGTACCAACTGGTTCAGTTCCCCAGTCTGCTGTGAAAGCTTGTCAGGTGACTTTGAGGCGATCACAAAATCTCAGCCTAACCTAAAGGTTTAAAGGTCAAGGTTTCCCTTGCTCGAAAGCCAGTCGAATCCGACTCTAGGGGGCGGTGCTCATCTCCGTTTCCAAGCCGAAGAGCCAGTGCTGTCCGAAGACGTTTCCGTGGTCATGTGGCCAGCATGACTGAACGCCAAGTTGCACGGAATGCTGTTAGCCATTTTGGTGTAGTGGTCAAGTGCGCGGACTCTAATCTGGGAGAACTGGGTTTGATTCCCCACTCCTTCACTTGCACTTGCTGGATGACTTGGGCGGGCCATAGTTCTGGCACAGCTGTTCTTGAAAAAAAGAGCAGTTTCTGTCAGAGCTCTCTCAGCCCCACCTACCTCACAGGTGTCTGTTGTGGGGAGGGGAGGGGAAAGGAGTTTGTAAGTCGCTCTGAGACTCCTTTGGATAGCGAAGGGCAGGGTATAAATCCAGTCTCTTCTTCTTCTTCTTCTTACCTTCCCACCGAAGCAGTACCTATTTATCTACTTGCAATTTCTTGCTTTCGAACTGGTAGGTTGGCAGGAGCTGGAGTCAGAGACAGGAACTCACTCCGTCACGCGGCACTCGGGTCTCGAACTGCCAAGCTACCGACCTTCTGGTCTGCAGCTCAGTGTCTTAACCTCTGAGTCACTGCAGCCCCTCAGCCGAACCTACCCCACAGGATTTTGGCCAGGATAACATGGAATAGAGCAGAACAACGCAAAGCACATCGAGTCCCCATCGGGAAGCAAGGCAGGGTATAAATAAAATAATAAATAAGGAACAGGCTAGGCTATTCCCCCCCCCATCAGTTGGCACTGTTATTTCATTCCCTTTGGTTTCTTAGCATCTTAATTGAAGCCAGGGTTCTGTAAAGGCACAGGCGTCCATTTGCAAGTGTGCCACATAAATAATATCTCTCCCAAAAGCCCGGCTCAGAATTGCTTTCTGACAAACAAGCCTTGGAAAAAGAGACTTCAGTCTCCCATTTCCCCCCATTATCTTTAGTTTTTCCCTCTGCATTCTTTTCGGTACTTTTAACTGAGCCACAAAAGGAGATCAAGTTTTCTTTGACTAGCCTGAACATAAATGAAGCTCGCAGGAGGGGGAAACCATTTTACGGGGATTATTACCATCCATCGTGTTAGCCTGTGTGACATCCCATTTCCAGCAAACTTTTTAACAAACTTCACAACAGTTTCCTCCCTGCGGAGGTCCACTTTGATATTTTTATAGCGATGCCGGCTTCCTGATGCACTTATCAAGGGGTCTGTACACATTTTCATGCTAAGCTTGAACTGCAAGACAGTGTGAATTTCAATTCTGCTGCGTAGTCCAGGGGGCAGGATCACATTAGCTGTGTCTTCTGAGGTCAAGAAGACACTGAATGAAGGACCAAAATGGGGTAGTTGTTAGGTTACCAAGTTTGGCTTTCCAAAGTTCCTGTTCAGAAGTTCCCTTCTCCACTCCTCCCAACTACAGCAGACCTGGAAGGGAGATCTGCTCTGATGACTTTGGAGCATTTCTCTCATAGGGTTGCCAGCTCCAGTTAGGGAAATTCCTGGAGATTTTTTTTTTTTTTTTTTTGGGGGGGGAAACCTAGAGAGGTAGTGTTGCCAAACTCCAGGCTTTTTTCTGTGAAAATTGTGCTTGTTAAATTCTTGCCTGTCTTTGAGTGATAATTGGATATATGGATTTTGTTCTGCTGCCTCTTTGAGAAAGCTGAGAAGAAACGGAGTGAAAGGTTGACATGTCCATCGGAGGCTGCATTGGAACGTCCATAAGTCATTCACAATCGCTGGATCTGAAAGAACAAAGGACATAAGACTGTTTACAGCACAAGCACTTTAATCTTGGGAGGATTATTGACAGGCACTTTTGTTCACCACAAGAAATAGTTAAGAATGGACCGTTGGCAATGATAACGAATTATTTATTGTGACTAAGATATGTACTGTTGTAGAGATAAATGCATAGTGCTTAAGTGTGTGGACTCTAATCTGGGAGAACCAGGTTTGATTCTCCACTCCTCCACTTGCAGCTGCTGGATGACCTTGGGCAAGCCGTAGTTCTGTCAGAGGTGTTCTTGAAAAAGAGCAGTTTCTGTCAGAGCTCTCTCAGCCCCACCTACCTCACAGGATGTCTGTTGTGGGGAGGGGAAGGGAAGGAGCTTGTAAGCCACTCTGAGACTCCGAGTGAAGGGCGGGGTAGAAACCCAGTCTCTTCATCTTCTTCTTCTTGAAGTGTTAAGATTTTTTTTTTTAACTTTTATTTAGTTATGAACGAGCAATACAATAGTAAGGGTAAGAGTAAAACATTAATAAGAGCAATCTACAATGACCATGCTTAAAATAAACTCTAATGTTACATAATAACAAATGTAAAAGTTTATGGCTTATAATTCAGCACAATAAAGAATCAGTTTTAAACAATGACAATTTTTCACAAATTAGCTTGTCTGCTTCCATTTTCTCAAGGAAAGGATACCATTTATCTAGCGGGTCAAGAATCGTGTTTTGAAAAGAAGATTTATCAGTGTAAACTGCAAATTTTTCTAAAGTGAAATAGTCCCACACTTTCTCATACCACTGAGCTATAGATGGGGGAACACCATTCTTCCATTGTTGTGCTATGACTGCTTTAGCTGCCGTTAATAGAACAATAATTAATTCCCCAAGAATTTTAGGTATTTGAATCTCCTCCCACAAGTTAAGAAGGATTAGTTTTGGATCTAAAGGAATAGCAATGCTGGTGATCTGCCGTATAGCTTGTAAAACTTGTTTCCAAAAGTTGGTGATGTGGATACAGTCCCACCACAGATGTAAATAGGAGCCCTTAATACCACAGTGCTTCCAACAGAGGGGGCTCACGAGTGAGGTCATGTGTGCCAGTTTTGCTGGGGTTAGGTACCAGCGGAATAAAGTTTTAATGGCTGTGGCTTGAATAATCAAAGATTTGGATATATGATTAGTGGTTGACCATATTTGGTTCCATTGATTTTCATGAAGGGTTACGTTGAGATCTTTATGCCATGCCTTTTGGTAAGTTGCTAACTGCTGGGAGTTCAAGTTAGATAGAATCAAGTACAGTTTAGAAATGAGGCCTTTTTTAGCTTGATTGTTGGTTGCCAGGAGTTTTTCGAAATCGGTTAACTGAGAGTTTCCGAGTGCTGTGTTAAGATGATTAAGCACTGAGTGTAGAAGATGTTGGACTTGCATATATTCAAACCACTGAATCTTAACCTTATATTTCCGTTCTAATTCATTTTTAGTTAGCCTTTGTCCGTTATGGAGAACATCAATGATTCTTGTGATTCCTGCTGTCTTCCAAACTTTAAATGCTGAAGGATCTCGAGCTGGTTGGAACCAGGATTGACCGGTAAAGGATCTCAAAATTGAAAAGGTTGGTACTAATTTATTTTTGTAAAGATACCATATTTTGATGGAGGTAAGAAGAAAGGGGTTATCTTGCAGAAAGTGTACTTGGTTAATATTATTTTCCCAAAGTGTTTCACGAAAAGATTTTTGATGAAGAACGCTGTCTTCAATTCTCATCCAGTCTGCTTCCATATCATCGTTATAATGGCGAATTAGACTCATGAGATTAGTGGCCGTGTAATACCGTTGCAAGTCGGGGACCGATAATCCTCCCTTACTGGAGTGTCTGCTCAATGCCGTAGACCGAATACGTGGGGTCTTGTATTGCCAAATGAAGGACTCCAAGAGTTTTTGCCAGCTTCTCAGGGTATGAGGAGGAATGAATATAGGAATGGCTCGGAAACAAAAAAGGAATTTAGGGAGGATAAAACTTTTAATCAATGAGATTCTATCCAACCAAGATAAAAAACTAGTATCCCATTTCTTTAAGAGATTCTGTATATCTTTGCATATCTCTAAGTGGTTGACTTTGAGGAGGTTTGTTAAGTTAAGCGGTATCTTTATACCTAACGTTTGCCAGTGATCTCTCGCCCATTGGAATTCAAAATTTTCTTTTATATAAGGTATTGTAAGGGGAGAAAGACTGATTGGATATAACATAGATTTCTGAGAATTCACCCTAAGACCTGAGACTGATCCAAATTCTTGAAGGATAGAGTAAACTGATGGTAAAGATTGTTTAGGGTTAGTTATATAGAGCACCAAGTCGTTGGCGAATAAACTAAGCTTATATTCATTATCCGTAACTTTAATACCCTGGAAGTCCTTATCAGAGCGTAAATGACTAGCCAATGGCTCCATAGCCAGGGCAAACAGGAGGGGAGACATCGGGCACCCTTGCCTGGTACCCCTATGAAGCTGGATCGACTTGGAGGTGCTGCCATTGATCTGGAGAACCGCTTGAGGTGCACTATAGATCATGTGAAGAGCTTTACAAAATATTGGTCCAAACTGGAGGTGTGTCAGCAGTTTGTTTAAATATGAGGTCTCTAACGTATCAAACGCTTTTTCTATATCTATGGACAATAAAAGCGAATCCGTTTCGGAGTGTAGCCTCCCTTGATGGATCAAATTCAATGTTTTACGGATATTATCCGTAATGTCTCGAGACGGTATGAAACCTGTTTGGTCCTTGTGTATGTACCATGGGGTAATGTGTTTCAATCTAGCAGTTAGGATCTGCATGAAGATTTTATAGTCCACGTTCAAGAGGGATATCGGCCTGTATGCCTTTGGATCAGTTGAATCTTTATCTTTTTTTGGCAATAGTATCACGTTTGCTTCCCTCCAGGACTTAGGAACCACCCCCTCTTGTAATATAGAGTTAAACAGAGCAGTCAATGGTTTTACAATTTGAGGAGCCAGGGCCTTGTAATATTCTGCCCCAAAACCATCCGGACCAGGGGCCTTGTTTCTTTTCAGGGCTTTGATAATCGCTCCTACCTCATGTTCAGAGATTGGTTGGTCTAGGAATTCTCTGTGCTCTATAGTGAGGGGCTTCAAGTCAGGTCTGGACTGCAGATAATCGCTTATGTTGGAATCAAGAGGGGAGGAGGAGCTATATAGTTTTGCATAATAGTCTTCCATTATCCGAACAATATCGGATGTGTCAGAGTATAGAATACCATCCTTATCTCTAATAGTAGAGATAAATCGCTCTGATTTTTGTTGTTTGATTTTCCAAGCTAAAGCTTTGAGAGCTTTATGCCCTTTAGTATTAGAATTTTTCTTATAAGAGAGGGAGGAATGTGTTAGGGACGCAGTTTCAAGACATTCCAATTGTTTACGCAGCTGCAGAAGGCGGTTATATATTGCAGAGCTGCAAGATTGTTTATGTTTGAGTTCCAGATTGGCTATGTTGGACAGGAGTTCCGTCTTAATGGCATCTTTCTTTTTCTTCCAGGCCGATAAAAGAGCAATACATTTACCACGGATCACTGCTTTTGAAGCATCCCAAACTCCCTGTGGCGAGACACCGCAGCCATTGTTATTGTAGAAGAATTCTTGCATTTCGTGTTGTATTTCCTTTAATGTGTATGAACTTTGTAATAAAAATGGTTTTAAATGCCAAAGGGGTACGGATTTTGTGTTTCCCCCCCAATTTATGGAACATGACACTGGAGCATGGTCTGACCATCTACAAGTGCCAATCTCAGAGGAGTATACTCTGTTCACCAAATCAGTGGAGATAAGAATATAATCTAATCTTGAGTAGACCTGATATTGGGAAGAGAAATAAGTATAGTCATGTGATGAATTATTACAATGCCGCCAGACATCACAGAGACCCAAATCCTTAATCAAGTTTTGAATTGTAGTGGGTGACCTCTGGCCTTTTGTCTTTGGAAAGTGGTCTTGCCTTCTAGATTTGTCAGTGAATTTGTCCATGACATAGTTAAGATCTCCCCATAAAATAAGGGAACCCTGTCTAAAAATTTGCAGTTTTGAAAGGGTGTCCTGTAGGAAGTGAACCTGTGCTTGATTAGGTGCATAGATTGAGGCTAGCGTGATCTGAGAACCGTTCAGCTTTCCTTTTAAGAAGATAAATCTGCCATTTTCATCAGCTAAAGAAGATTCAAGGGTAAATCTGGTGTTCTTGGAGATTAACACCGCCACTCCCCTGGCCTTTGAGGAGCCATAAGCCATATATTGCCCCGTGAACCACTGGGAGGAAAAGACTTTACATTCTTTCTTTATATATGTTTCTTGTAAGAATGCAATATCTATCCTTTGTTGTTTTCTAAATGATGATATACGTTTCTCTTTAATCTTGTTGTTAAGGCCTCTACAGTTCAAAGTTAAAATATTCAAATTACTGGGAGCCATAACTCAAGATAGGACTTGAGGCTTAAAGATTGAAAGATAAATACCTAAAGGTATCCAGCCGAAGATACCAACCTCCATATCAATGTGAGAAGGAGTCTGTGGAGTGAGACCTGCCTTCCATAAATTAGACCTGTTTATCAGAAACATCCAGTACTCAACAACAAGTTTTTTGTAACTTTCAAAATTAACACTTGAACATACATTAACAGAAGCAGACTTATCTATTAACCTTTGTGGAACCTATAGTGACAACAAACTATGTGATTTAAATTTAGTGCAGTAGACATTTGTGACCAACAGTACAGTAGAACAGCAAGAGCTCAAGTGAAAAAACCCTTTAATAACCAACCTTGACCATGGTGTCATTGTAACCCCAAACTCTAAATCTTTCCCCCCCAACCCTCCCCCTCCCCTAAAACCTTTCCCTCCAGCGCAAGGAGTGAATCCTTGCTGGGCAAGAAATGCCCCTCTGTCAGAGGATAAAAGAAATGAACAATAAGAGTAGTAAGAACAATTAACCAAACCCATTGGGGAACCATGAACCAAACCCCCAGCCCCCTCCCCCCTTACCCCGTTATAGAAATGATTAATTAAACGGTAAGGTCAAAGAAATACTCTTAAGAATAGGCGAAGGCTATACAATGCAGCTTCCTATAGCTCCAGGTCAGTCATCAGCAATGGAGGAATTATGAATAGGAATCTTGCTCCAACGAGAAGGTGAGGTGGGAAAGTCCATCTTTCTCTTCTTCTTGTTGACGTTCTTCTGTAGATCGGGGGAAATATCCAAGTGTAGCGCTCTGAGGAGGACCGTGCCAGAGTCGATGTCGTCAGCTTGGTGATTTATTCCGTTTTGTCTAACTTGCAAATATCCCGAGGGCAGCCACCTGTATCTGATTCCTGCCTCAGATAAGCGTTGAGTGATCGGTTTCAGAGTGCATTTCAGTTGCAGAGCTTCCGGTGTCACGTCAGGGAAGATTGTGATCTCTTCGTTATTAAATGTAAAAGCGCCTTTGGTTCTGGCCGTCATCAGGATCTTGGACCTCGTTCTATAGTCCGCAAATTCGACCAGAATGTCCCGAGGGCCTCTTCGCTTGTCTGAGGTTACTGGACCCAGGCGGAAAGCTTTAGTTATGATCGGGGCAACTCCCTCCTCTAGTTGTAGGACCCGTGCCAACCATTGTGAAATGAAGATGGGCACCTCTATATTGCCCTCAGCTTGCTCCGCAAATCCGCGAAATTTCAGATATTTTTCCCGGATTTTGTGCTCTAACATAAAGATTTTGTCTCTAGACCAATTTTCAGCTGCTTGCAGCTTTTGAATATCTCCCTGATTTGATATTGCCGCCTCCATGGCTGTTTCTGCGGTCAGGGATATTTTGTGCATCGCTGTGCCCAGTTCCTCTAATTGGTAAGACATAGGTCTAAGCATTTCACTGATATTAGATAGAATCTCTGCCTTGAAGGCTTTTAAAGTATCATATAGGTCAGTCTTAGTGAGCACAGAAGGGTTTGAGTCGGCGGGAGTTTCGCAATCCGCCATTTTGAATCCCGTTGTTTTACTTCTCTCTGCCACGTTTGTGAGGGATTCTGGAGAGAAATACGACCTCACAGATTTAGAAATCGGACCAGCAGGTTTAGTAGACCCTCCGCCGTTTTTGCCCATTATGTGGAGAAGATTAGCGACCTTACCGCTTGCGTTTTTGAGGATTGGGGGAAAGGAGCTCCGGAGCCGCCTCAAAGAGCACCCGCCATTTCCCGCCGACGCCACGCCCCCCCCCCTTGAAGTGTTAAGATTGTCATAGTCATAATTTCACAGTTTTTGTATTTTTTGATTAAACTCCAGGTGGTGGCTGGAGGCCTTCTAGGATTACAGCTGATTTCCAGGCAGCAGTGATGAGTTTACCTGGAGAAAATGCTGCTTTGGAAGGCGGACTCCATGGCATTCTCCCTTGATGAGGTCTCTCCCCTCCCCTTCTCATACCCTCTCCTCCTCAGGTGTCACTCCAAAATCTCCAGGTATTCCCCAACCCAGAGCTGGCAACCCTATGGGGAGAGCATGATTTGGGGAGGAGATGAGGCTCAGCAGGGTATGATGCCATGGAATCCACCTTCCAAAGAAACCCTTTTCTTCAGGGGAACTGATTACTCTTCTCTGGAGATCAGTTGTAATTCTGGGAGGTCTCTGGGCCTTGCCTGGAGGTTGGTAACCCCAGCTGTCTGGGTTTCCTACCTTTGCCTTTGGTTAAATAAGTGGCTGCAGTGGCTCAAGTGGTTAAGACGCTGAACTGCAGACTGGAAGGTTGATAGTTCGGTAGTTCAGCAGTTCAAGACCCGCGTGCCGCATGACGGAGTGAGCTCCCATCTCTGGTCCCAGCTCCTGCCAACCTAGCAGTTCGAAAGCAAGAAATCTCAAGTAGATAAATAGGTGCCACTTCAGTGGGAAGGTAAAAGCGTTCTGTGTGCCTTGGCGTCTAGTCACGCCAGTCACATGACCACAGAAATGTCTTCGGACAGTGCTGGCTCTTTGGCTTGGAAACGGAGAGGAGCACCGCATCCCTAGAGTCGAATTCGACTGGCTTTCGAGCAAGGGAAACTTTTACCTTTACCTAAATAGGAAAAAAATAAGGATCGAAGTTGAAAGTGTCTCAATTCCTGTAAAGCCACCTTTATGGGAGATAAAAATAGCAAGAGCTGAGATCACAGTGCCCTCCCCCCCCACACACAAAAAGTGCTAACAGGGTGTGAAAAACACAAGTGTTATTGTGCTAATGAATGGGTGCTGAGGAACCAGATTTGCTTCCTAATGGGTTCTTTAAACTTCAAATGACCTTTAGGAACAGATTTGCATCAAGGCAGAGATCATCATTATTGTCTAACGAAGGCGATCTATATCCAAGGGCTGCGATTTCAAACTTTGGGGTTTTTTTTTTGGTGTAATGGTGGGGGATTCGATAGATCCGAAAAGAAAATGGCACTTTTAAAAGAAGATGTTTTCCTTATCTTCTAAGAAGATTACTTGGGTGCAATATTTTGTGAGTTTCCTTCCCACGCTGTTTTCCTTCCTTTCTTTTTTTTAAAGTATGCAAAATACTTGACCTTATTCGTTTTTCACGACCTTGGCACCGGGAGTTATTGCAAAGGGCAGGAATCAGGTTGTTTTTTAAAGATCCGATTTCTAGAAAACTTCATTAAGGCCTCCGCTTTGCAAATCCTGCACAAAACCCAGTAGTAGGTTTCATTAATATGCATTAATGAGTCATTAATATTCCCACTTTACCACTGAGGAACTTGGGCTGTGAAGTGCTTCAGATGACATCTCGAAAAGGAAAGCAAACGCTTTCAGAAATGAATTGCATGCTCTTATTTCTTTCCCCACATATATTAGGGCTGCCAACTCCAGGCTGGAAAATTCCTAGAGATTTGGGCATGGAGCCTCATAAGGGTTACCATTCTCCAGTTCGGGGCAAGGGATTCCCTGCTTTTGCTGGCTCTCCCAAGAGCCATGTCGGGCGATGTGCCAACGTCACGTGGAAGTGACGTAGGTATGCCGGTGACATCAGGGGGTGACACTCTGGTTTTTGGGCAAACCTCTATGCTTTGAGGGTGATTTTACCATAGAGTTTTGCCCCAAAACCAGAGCATTGCCCCCAACATGCCTACACCACTTCCAGGTGATGCATGACATCACTTCCGGTGATGTTGGCATGTTGGGGGCGACACTGCTGGCTCCTGGAGCGTCCCCCCCATCCCCTTACCAGTGTTTTGAAGAGATCTGGCATCCCTAGAGCCCGGGGAGGGCAGGGTTTGAGGAGGGGAGGGGGCTCAACAGGGTATAATGCCATAGAGTCAGAGTTGCCAGCTCTGGGTTGGAGGCACCTGGAGATTTGGAGGGTGGGGCTTGAGGAGAGGTGAGACTTCAATGGGTTGTAATGCCACAGATTCCACCTTGCAAAGTGACCATGTTCTTCAGGTGAACTGATCTCTGCCATCTGGAGAACAGTTGTAATAGCGGGAGATCTCTAGCCATCACCTGGAGGACGGCAACCCTACATAGAGACCACCCACCAAAGCAGCCATTTTCTTCAGGGAAACTGATCTCCACAGTCTGGAGATCACTTGTAATCCCGGGATATCTCCAAGCCCAACCTGGAGGGAGGCAACCCTCATAGCAACTCATGAAAGGGCCTTCTCAGTTAGGGCACCAGAACAACAGAATTCCGCCCCTCCAGGGAGATTTAACTGTCCCCTTCTATCATTGTCTTCTGCCAGCGGATGAAGAGTTTTCTGTTCTGTCTGATGTTCCCTCAGTGATTCGCATTGATCTTCCTTCCTCTTCCAAGTGTCGATGTTTGTTTTAATTGTTTTGTATATATTTATATGTGATTTTCACTCGTTTTAACGTTTTCCGTGTTTGCCACCTCAGGGGTCCGAACTTGGGTGGAAAGATGGCTTAGAAATGTTCAAAATAAGTATGAAACAAACAAATTAAAAAATCCCCAAAACCAAAATGAAAAACATTTCATTACCGCTTAACCAGATGTTGGTCGCAGGTAACCTGGTATAAAAGAGGTTGTTCTATAGCTTTTAGAAACCTAACCCCACCTCTTACACTGTGAAAAGTAATGCATTTTAAGCATGTTTACTATTAGACTTTTGGTGGTCCCTGGCCCCAGGGACGTCCGACTTGCCTCGACCTGGCGGAATGAGCTCCCGAGTGAGATTTATTACAATTCCGCAGGGCTTGAAAGACGGAGCTCTTCCACTGGGCTTTTGGTTGAGGCAGTGGGTGTCCCCCTCCTTGGGTCATCCCCCACTTATAGACTGGGTCGGCCCCCATTTACAGCTTGGGTTGGCCCCTATTTACTGTACTATCAACCACTGAAGTATCTGGCTTTTTACTAGAGTTGTATGTTTTATGTGTTTTAATGTGGTTTTAATTGTATTGAATTTTGTATTGCTGTATTGTATTTATACTGTTGGAACCTGCCCTGAGCCCGCCAAGGAGAGGGCGGGATATAAATCCAAAAAATAAAAATAAATAAATAAACATTTTTTTAAAATAAGAAATTCAAATTAAATCAAGGCATGCAACTTTTACAGAGAAATTCGAAGCAGACTTACAACCGCCATTGAAGTCAAAAGGGCTTAGAAGGGTGTGTAAGTCTGTTTAGAGTTGCATTACTAGTTTGGGCACCTATATGCAGAAAGACAAATGAGCTTGCCAGAAATTTAGATGCTTCAGAAAATAATCATATAGGGGCTGAAACAAATAAATGAAATATAGTGTTACCAGATGTCCTCTTTTTAGAAGACATATCCCCTTTGTTTTGGTGTTTGTCTTCTTTTGGGCTCTTTTTAAAACACTGATGAAAATGTCAACTTTTTGGTTGGAGGATTAGGAACATTATTAGTTAGTAGCAGTCATCACAGCTTAAACAGTAGTGGTGTTAAGTATGCAACTCAACAAGAGGCAGTGATTTCAGCAAAGTGATTCAGCTTTATTTGTAATGGCAACAAGACGATCAGACAACAACGACGACAAGTGGAGCACAGCTCCCTCTTTTAAACGGTCCGGGCTGTCAAAGCCACGCCCATAGAAAAGTTAACAACCAATAGTAATATAGAGTTAAAGACCAATGAGGTCTGTTTCCTCCGCAAACATATTTACAATGGTGATGGGTTACTTTTATACAGTTCCATAGGAACGACCAATAGGAATGTTACAGCTTACGATCCTTGTCCATAATCAAGCTTAACGTAGGAAAGAATAGGTTCAGTTTACAGTTAGAACATAACAAGTGGTATTTAAAATGAGATTTGTCATAGTGATAGGGTTGCCAGGTACTTAGCTGTGGCTGGCAGGGGAATTTGGGGGGCATTCTGGGGGTGGGCAGGAACGTTGTTGATGCGATGACATCACTTCCAGAAGTGACATCATTGTGTTGGTGACGTTGAGGCAACACTCTACTTTTTTGGGCAAAACTTTATGGTAGAAATAGCTACAAAACATAGAGTTTTGCCCCAAAAGTAGAGCGTCACACCTGACGTTGCTAACACGATAACGTCACATCTGGAAGGGATGTCACCACGTTGATGATATTGCTGCGGGATGTGTTCCCCCAAGGGCACTTCGGTCGGGGAGTCAACAGCTCCTGTAAATTCCAGGCCCCAGGGAAGTGAAATTTGCTGCCACCAGAGCCAGGGCTTTCTCTGTGGCGGCTCCTACCTGGTGGAGGGAGCTCCCGGAGGAGATCCGGGCCCTGCGGGACCTTGCTCAGTTCCGCAGGGCCTGTAAGACGAAGCTATTCCGCCGGGCCTATGAATAGGAGCCGCCGCCATGGTTAGCCATCCGCCATCGTACTATTGTCATCACTGAGTGTGGGGCGGCCCTGGCAGGAGAGGGGGTGACGAGCTACTATTCGGCTGTTGTTCGGCTGCTGGGGGTTAAATTCTGCCAGGGGTTACAATCCGCCCCATCTTGTTTCATTGCCTGGATGTTGTTTATATGTTTTTGGTTTTATACTGTTGAACTTGTTTTAAAGTTGGCACGCGTGCCTTGTTGTGAGCCGCCCTGAGCCTTCGGAGAGGGCGGGATATAAATCCAAATAAATAAATAAATAAATAATGTATTTTTTTGGGGGGGGGTTTCACCTGACGGCCAGCTGGACGGCAGCATGCCCGAGCCCACAAAAGCAGGGGATACCCCGCCCCACCTGGGGGCTGGCAAGCCTACACAGTGATCACTTGCTTGAAGCAATCAGTCTGGAAATATGTCCTCTTTTTTGCTTTTCAGTATGGTAACCCTAGTGAATGATCTTCCTGCTCTTCCTAAATCTGATAAGGAACAGTTCTCTGCTGTGGAAAAGTCTAAAAAAGTATTAAAAAGTCTTTAAAAAGTCAATTATATATTTATGAATAAACCCAAGCAACCAATAAAGTGGGTTGATTCATGTTTACTAAAAAAGATGCAAGTTTGCTAAATTAAAGTATTTCTGTTGTGCTAAATCTAATGATATACTGAATCCTGCTAACTCTCTTTCAAATGCTTGTTCAGTAGCGCAGTAAATATGTTAGAAGAAGCCCCAGCCAATGCATCAAAAAGTCAATACCAAATAGAGGTGCTAAAAAAACACAACAATATTTGGGCTGGACTTGGATTTGGTTATTTTGCCATTCCTTAAAACAAAAATTGAGTTGTGTTCCTTGATACTTGGAAATGATTTTCTAAGAGTAATTACCCCCAGGTATTCTTTTAGACTTCTTGGAGTAAGGTAACAACTAAGTTGACTCAGAAGTTTGAACAATAATTTTAATTGGATAAGAATTATATCAAACGAAGGGGGAAATTATGCACTCTTTGTCATTGAAATGGGGTTTAAATAAGAACATGAGATCATTAAAAAAGCCTTGCCTGGATCAGACCAATAGTCCATCTAGTCCAGCATCTTGTCTCACGCAGTGGCCAAGCAGTTCCTCTGGACAGCCTGTTAAATAGTGGGTTTAACACGGCAGAGGTGAAGGCATTGTGATTTCAGCAAGCAGCAGTTTATTGCATCTCAACAGGAATGCTTTACATGGGGCAACTGCCCTAGCTATATACACCTAAGCCACTCCCAGCCCCCACGCGATTGGTGAGTTCAAATGGCCACCAGGCTCCAGATTGGCTGGCTGCCCTCAGGAGCCAATCCGCAGGCAGGTTCCAGGATCCTGCTTGCCTTTCTTCTGGGACTTCAAGTTCCAACTAGGTGGCCTGCCCAGACAAGCCCAGACATGCCTCCAGCAGCAGTTAAGCCAGAGTGGAAGACTGCTCATGTCCAGACATAACAAGCCAACAACAGCCCATAGAGGCCAAGGCCTTCCCTTGATGTTGCCTCCTGGCTCTGGGATTCAGAGGATCAGTGCCTCTGAATGTGGAGGTTCCCCTGCGTCACCATGGCTACTAGCCATTGATAGACTTATCCTCTATGAGGCTGAGTTCATACTGGCAATTTGCCCCGCTATAGCCACGTTTCAGCGACGTTTTAAAAGCGGATTAAAGGGGGCGTTCACACAGGCACATCTGCCTGGCGTTCCCCACCCGTAGGCAACCCTGATGGCACCTGGTATATTTTGGCCGCTGTGTGACAGAGTGTTGGACTAGATGGGCCATTGGCCTGATTCAACATTGGCTTCTCTTATGTTCTTATGTTAACCCATGCTGTTCCGCTTCGCTCCCGCGTTTAATAGATACCTCATAAAAGTGGTAGCAAATCCCCAAAGAGTGCCTTTTATGCTGCGTTTGTCCAATTCCCTGCAGTGTGAATGCTACGTGGAAAAGCCGGGAGCAACCCGTGTTGCGCCTAAGGGAGCAGCGATATGATTGGCTGTGCTCTGCTCTACCGCCCAATGAGGTGCTGGAGCAGCTGGATCCTCCTCAAATGGGCTGGATGCATCCAGCCGATTTACCAGGAAAAAGCCGTGCCTCTAGGCCAGCAGTCTGAACGCTCCCACATGCCTCCTCCCAGTATGCTCCCACATCAGTCTGAGCTGTTTGTTCCAGGGCATTTTTGCCACGACTGGCTCCCGCTGCAAATTGCCAGTCTGTCCTCAGCCTATCTAATCCCCTTTTAAAACTGTTTATTTCTGTGGCCATCACATCATCCTCTGGCTGTGAATTCCACATTTTAATCACTCTCTATGTAAAGTAGTATTTCCTTTTGTCCATCCTGACCCTACTGCTCATCAGCCTCATTGGAGGCCCTCGAGTTCTAGTATTTTGGGAGAAGGAGAAAAAATTATCTTTGTCAACTCTCTTCATCCTATGCATAATTTTATTAACCTCTATCACATCCCCCCTTTAGGTATCTATTCTCTAAACTGAAAAGTCCCAGACTATTTAGCCTCTCCTCAAATGGAAGGTGCTCCAATAAACAAACTCCAACAAATAAACTTCAATGTTACTATGTTTTACATGAAAAGCAATTCTGTTGTTGTTTTTGCCAGTGAGTCACAGCTGAATGGTGACCCCATAGACATTCAGAGGGAGTTTGCCGTCGCCTCTTTCTGTGTCACAACCCTGGTATTCCTTGGAGTTCCCCCACCCCAATACTAGCCAAGGCCGACCCTGCTTAGTTTCCAATGTCTGACGAGATCTGGCTAGCCTGGGACATCCAAGCAGGTGACCTCCTCCAAACATCTGCATGGAATGAAAGCAGAGGCACAGCTGTTAAAGAGGCTTAAAACAGATATCAAGATGGGCACAATAGAAATCAGTGAAATCAGGAACATTGATGGAAGCTGCAATCCTAAAAACACATTCCTGGGAGTAAGCCCTATTTAATACAGTACATTCCTCTTCTTCAGAAGAAGAAGAAGAAGAAGAGGAGGAGGAGGAGGAGGAGATTGGATTTATACCTCACCTTTAACTCAGAGTCTCAGAGTGGCTTACAATCTCCTTTCCCTTCCCCTCCCCACAACAGACACCCTGTGAGGTAGATGGGGCTGAGAGAGGTCTCTCAAGAACTGCCCTTGAGAGAACAGCTCTGAATGAACTTGTGACTGACCCAAGGTCACACCAGCAGCTGCATGTGGAGGAGTGGGGAATCAAACCCGGTTCTTCCAGATCGGAATCCACGCACCTAACGACTACACCAAACTGGCTCTCTCAAAGAAAGTAAACAAGAAAAAAATTAACTTTCCAATTAACCAGGAAACCCAAAAGAGCAAAAAATCAACCCGTGCATACATTTCTAACCACAAATAATCACATCATCTCTCTCTGTCCAAAACTGAACCCCTGACTCGGGATCTTAGATATCTTTATCTTCATTGTATTTAGAAGCAGTCAGGGGGTGCGTGGGGCTGGCATACACAAATGTCTCCCTGTTCATCTGGGAAGCAGAGGATTTATTTTTAATCAAAACTGGAACGCACAGATGAGGAAAAATAAACCTTGCTTCTCTCTGCCCCCCCCCCAAACCCACCTCACTGTGCTCTGCTGTTTCTACCCAACTGTGTTCTGAAAATAGAAGTCAGATGGGTTTGGTGAAAACTTCCGAGTGAACTGGAGTGATTTAAGGTTAAGTGGTGCATGTTTCTGTGTGTATACGCACATACATACTTAGTCAATGTTTATTTAAATAGAGGGACCTCCCTCCCACACACTTCTACTTGAGTATCTGGGGACAGGAGGAAATATTCGCTTTTCAGGGCCTCATTATACCCCACAAAGCTTATACTGTCCCTCGTGCCTGTATTCCTGCTGGCTCCCAGTCGTGCTGACAGCATTCTCTTGCCTCACAGAACCCAGGCTGCCGACTGCTTGTCAGCTGAATTTCCTCTGGAGTCAGAGTGTTTGTGAACATTCCGTGCCTTCCTATCAGTTCAGCCATTCCCTCCCGCTCTGGATAATTGCCCAGGTCAAGCACCGTGGCCTCAGCCACTGCAGGTCATATGATGAAGCAATTAATTCCTTTTATTATTGCAATGGGCCCGGTGCTCGGCACATCCCGAATGGAAGCTCTGTAACGTTGGAAAGTCACAGCTAAAGTGCAAATCAGCCATTGGCATCCCAGCGACACGTAGAGCTTGTTTTGCACAAATGCATGCATGCGGTTTCTGTGGACATTAATCTGCAAGGCTGTCATTAGACGGGAACAGGGTCGAAGAGGGAGCTGCCTGCAGAGCCGGCCTGTTTGCCATTAAATCCAGCTACTTCTGCACATCTCTAATTAAGAGACTCCGGCTTGAGTTCCAATTGACAAACCACTACATCTAGATGACAGCACTCAAGAACACTTGAGGATCTAATGCAGTGTGATGGGGCAGTGGTCGGGATGATTCTGGGAAAGACTCCTAATTACTTTCCACTTCAGAGGTTAAAAGCAGAGCCGGATTGAATTGGCCACTTCAGTTTTCATGTATTCCTTCCGAGGTATTTGGATCCAAATGGGTGACCCTCGGAGCACCGCTTCCTGAATTTTGTTATTTTGTAAATCCAGTCCTGCGCCTCCTCATCTCTTCCAGCATTCATTCCTTGATGTATTGCTCTTTCATTGTTCTGTCATTTGGTGTATCAGCACTGTGTTAAACTCAATTTTTCAGCATGTAATACAAGTTAATCGATGCTTACCTTTCCTGGAAAAAAGGGGGGGAGAGGGAGAAAGAGGAGCTGGCAAGGTGAACTAACGATGAAAAGACCCAATGACAAGCAAACAAACACAGAGTGTCTGCTCATATTAATCTTGACAGATGAACAATGTAAATCCAAGGAACAAAATCACAGGAAACGAGAATACAAGTTTCACGTCCAGACCAATGAAAACAAACCTGCAAAATACCATTTGGTATGTTTGGAAGAATAATGAAAATAAAGGGGAATCTCAGTGATTGTGTATGGTTTATTTCATTTGAAGGGAGAGGAGGAAAGCCAAGAGAATCGAAAGGATAAGAAACTGACAATGAAGTGTTCCAGTCACCAAAGTCAAATAGGTCCTGCAACAGATGAAATTGTTCTTTCAGACCTGCTTCCCCCTGGCTTGGGGAGAGCTTTCTTCATTCTTTTTAAACAACAGTGGTAGGCTTCCTTTATGGTCCTTCTTTGTATGTTTGTTCTTTTTGAGACTAGCTATTTTCAAGTTATTTCTGATCATTGGCTATTAGGGATATATAAATATGCCCTTTTTCATTTCTTTCTGTTTTCATATGTTGACATTAAGAGCCTGTTTGTTTCACTCATTCCATTAATGATTCTATGATTCTAATTCATTTATTTATTTATTTATTTATTTAATGTTTGTTTATTTATTTTATTTGCATTATATTAAATACTGGGTTCAAGACACATTGCAGTGGACAAGCTCTTACTTTATTAAGTGATTTCAGGAACAAGACTGAAACCTTAGGGTAACAGCCCTGTTTAAATAGCACGCAAATACCACACCCAAACACACCCAACGATAGGCTTTTTACATAACATTAGTTTCTCATCGGTCACCTCCAGAGTCCTGGTGGGCTATTGTTCTAGAGCTCCAAGCTCAGCCAGCCTCTGGTACCCAGTCCTGGAATCTTCCAGCCCTAATAGATAACACAATATTTATAATCTGCTTTTCTTACTTGGACTCAAGGCAAATTACACAGAATGTCTGTCAATCTATCCCGGTACATTTTATCCTACCCTTCCTCCAGGGAGCTCAGGGAAGCCTACAGGGTTCTCCCTTTGCTACTTTTCCTCGTAATCCCCCCCCCCTTGTTTGAGTGGATTAGCACCATCACACTGAGCCATGACAAATATTTCCTGATGGTAGAAATAGTGTAACAGTATAACAGTGGACCAAAGCAGGGCCTCTTAGGTGGGAGGAAAGTTCTAAACTTTGCTGAGGAGAGTGATAGGCCATTCATAGTACAGAACAGGTCAACAACACTTCCTAGTATGGTTGCCACCTCTGGGTTGGGAAATACCTGGAGATGTTGGGGTGGACCCTGGGGAGGGTGGGGTTGGGAAGGGGAGGGACCTCAGCAGTGTACAATACCATTGAGTCCACCACCCAAAGAAGCCATTTTCTCTAGAGGGTCTCTGTCATCTGAAGATCAGTTTTAACAGCAGGAGGCCTCCAGGCCCCACCTGGAGGTTGGCAACGCTACCTTCCAATCAAGGCCCATTTAAAATCTTTAGAAGAACAAAACTGATGATTCATTTTCAGTCTTCTGAAGGGAGGAAAAGAAAAACCAACAGGGAGGGGACAGCATCTGCCAAGCAGACGCTCCACCACTGAGCCACGGCCCATCTCCAAGATAATTCATACTATGGTCTTCCCCGTTACTATGTGTGGCTGTGAAAGTCGGACAGTGAAGAAAACGGACAGTGAAGAAAATTGATTCGTTCGAAATACAGTGTTGGAGGAGAGTTTTAGGGATGCCAGATAAGTGGGTTCTTCTAGATCAAGGCAAGCCTGAATTCTCCCATAAATTGGAAGTGCTTTGACATCACATAATACACACAAAAGCCTGGGGGGGAAAGATGCGTTTTAGCCTGGCGCCTAAAAGAAAGTATTCACTGGAGGGCTTTTCCAGAAACCGGCAATTGGTAGAGCAATGTACCAAATTACATACATATATACATACCTCTGCTGTGTATCACTTCTAACAATGGCAAGAAGATGTGCAGCTGAGTCCAGAGGCCATATAAACCTGAAAAAAGACCCCCAGTGCCATGGCGGGAAAGATGGTGGCTGTTTAGGGATACCAGCTACCAGGTGGGGCCTGGAGATCTCCTAGAATCAGGGGTCATTTCCTGCGGGAGCACACAGGAGCAGAGCTCCGGCAGTAAGAAGCCCAGGGGGCAGAAACATGCAACAGGCCCCGCCCCCTGCTCCCAGCAGCCCTCAGCCGGGCCATGAGGAGCAAGAAGCAGCCAGTTAAGTTGCAGCGCCCCCCGCCCACCTTCAGGTACAAGCTCTCCCTCCTCTGTGAGGGCAGACCTGTGCATCCCCACCCCTCTCCCTTAGCTAGCAATCCAAAACAGTCCAGTGGCACCTTTAAGACCAAGTTTTATTCAGGTACAAGCTCTCCCTCCTCTGCAAGGACAGATCTGCACATCCCTCCCCAATAGTTAGAAATCCAAAACAGTCCAGTGGTGCCTGAGCGGTGGGTGTTGCCTTCTGACACACTTCCAGTGATGTCAGGGGGTGTGGCATATGCAAATAAGTTATGCTAATAAGTTATGCTAATGAGCGCCTGCATCTCTTTTTTTATGAAATGACCCCTGCCTAGAATTACGTCTCTTTTCCAGACTACAGAGGCCCCGGTCACACGGAGGATTTGCTGCGTGAAAGGCACGAATGCTGGGCAGATTTTCGGGGTGCGATCACACTGCAACATCTGGCAAGCGTAGCGAACCTGTGGCCAACCCTTGGCATCCCACCGAAGATGCGCAGTTAAAAAGTAACTGCAAAAAGCTACTCGCAAACGGTTTGCCACGGGCTGCAGACGGACTTGTTTGGTGTGATTGCACCAGTGCGCGCCTATTCCCTCCGGCTGTCCTGTTTGCAGTGCATGCCAAAGGACGAAACCCCAGTGCATAATGACAGATCAGAATGCGATGGTGCAAGTAGCCATGCCTCTCCCCCCCCCCGCGTTTTCTGGCATGTGTGGCCGGGGCCCAAGTACAGTTTCCCTGTAGAGACTACAGAGCTCAGTTCCCCTGGAAGAAATGGCAGCTTCCGAGGAGTATCTATGGTGTACCATAGGAGATATGGATAAGGTTGCCAGGGCCTGCGCTCTTGCTGGCAGGGGGTGCGAGGGAGCCTTCTGGGAGTGTGGGGGGTGGGGCGATGTCACAGCATGTGATGTCCCCAGTGTGATGATATCACGTAGAAGTGATGCCATCATGCCAGGGGTGTCTTGCAGCGACTCTCTGGCATTTGGGGCCGAACTCTATGATTACCATAGAGTTCTGCCCAAAATACAAGAGTGTCGCTGTGCAACATCCCTGGTGTGATGATATCGCTTCTGTGTGATGTCATCATGCTGGGGACATCATGCCAGGTTGTGGCAGTTGAGAGCGTCTCCCACTGGCCAGCTGGTTGGCAGTGGGGAGGAGTCCATGAAATCAGGAGATCCCCCACTCCCACCTGGGGCTGAGAACCCTAGATATGGAAGTCCCTGAGCGATACCATCTCCCTGCTAAGCTCCCTTCTCTCCCCATACTCTGCATTCTCCAGGAATTTTCCAATCCAATGTTGGAAACCCTATGGCTGTTAAAAGCCAAAAGTGGGTGGAACTTTCAAAAACTGACACATTCCTGCTCAGATGGAGTTATAACACATTTGGACTGCATTCCTCTTGAAAAGATTGTAGTAAAGCAGCTTTGAGGAACAGCAAAGGACGGAGAAAGGCTGGAAAGTAGGTAATTAAGGGGAGGACAACAGCACAGTCCTGCTGCCACAAAAAGAGCTCCAGTTTGGGAGCCAAGGTGGAGTGTCATAGAGAGAGTACATTAGAAGTGCAGTTTGTTGGTATACCAGAGGGGGCGACAGAGTGCTCACTTCCTGTAAGTTGATGTTCAAAATGGCTGAATAAATAAGTTGCTGTTCTGTTACTGAGGCCTTGTGGTGCAGTCTTCTTTGTGAGAGACCAGTTGCATTACGCAGAGAAAAAAGTTCACGTACAAAAAGCCAGGCTAGCATGATCTCTTCACATTTTGGAAGCTAAGCAGGGTCAGCCATACTTAGTATTTGGATTGGAGACCACCAAGTAGGGTTGCCAGTCTGCCCTTGGCTTCCGACAGGGAATTGGGGGGGGGGGCGGTAGAGTTGCCAGATCCAGGTTGTAGTAGAGAGGGTTGAGAAAGAGGAATTTTCCTCTCTCTCCCAAAATACTAGAACTTGAGGGCATCCAATGAAACTGTTGGGCAGTAGGTTCAGGATGGACAAAAGGAAATACTACTTTACGCAGGAAGTGATTAAAATGTGGAATTCGCTGCCTGAAGATGTAGTGATGGCTACAAGAATAAACAGCTTTAAAAGGGGATTAGATAGATTAATGGAGAAGAAGAAGAGAGAGGAGGAGGAGGAGGAGGAGGAGGAGATTGGATTTATACCCCGCCTTTCACTCGGAGTCTCAGAGTAGTTTACAAACTCCTTTCCCTTCCCCACAACAAACACCTTGTGAGGTAGGTGGGGCTCTTTCCAGAACTGTTGTTTCAAGGACAGCTCTTATCAGAACTATGGCTTGCCCAAGGTCATCCAGCAGCTGCAAGTGGAGGAGTGGGGAATCAAACCCGGTTCTCCCAGATTAGAGTCCGCGCACTTAACCACCACACCAAACTGGCTCTCAAGTCTATCAATGGCTACTAGCCCTGATGACTGAGGGGAAACTCCACACGCAGAGGCACTAAACCTCTGAATCCCAGAGCCAGGAGGAAACATCAGGGGAAGGCCTCAGCCCCTATGCCCTGTTGTTGTCTGTTCAGAGGAACTGGTTGGCCACTGTGTGAGACAGAATACAGGACTAGATGGACCATTGGTCTGATCCAACAGGTCTATTCTTATATTCATATGTTCTGGAGATTTGGGGATGGGGCCTGGGAGGACAGGGACCTCAGTGGAGTACAATGCCATAGGGTTCATACCCCAAAGCATCCATTTTCTCCAGGGGAACTGATCTCTGTAGTCTGGAGGTGAGCTGTGATTCTGGGGGATCCCCAGGTCCCTCCTGGAGGCTGGCAGCCCTACTGCCCTGGAAATCTAGAGCTGCTTGCATAGGGTCAGCCAATGGCTGGCCAGCTCTCCTCCTCTCTTGCCTTGAAAACTCTGTGGGGTTGCCATAAGTCAGCTGCAACTTCACAGCACTTTCCACCACCACCATAAGCAACCAGATCTAACACTGCTGGGTTAAAGCCATTTGGAGATCTGGCTGTGTTGTGTATGCAGTCAATATCCTACAAAAAAACAAAATGACCATTTGCCTTTGGAAGCCCCCTTTATGGCTACCAAGGTAGGCAACCCACCCCTCATTTACCAGTTATTTGGGTCACTAGTTTGGTGTAGTGGTTCAGAATGCAGACTCTAATCTGGGAGAACTGAGTTCGATTCCCCACTCCTCCACATGCAGCTGCTGGTGGGACCTTGGGTCAGTCACAGTTCTCTCAGAGCTCTTCGCTCATGAGCAGTTCTCAAGAAAGCTCTCTCAGCCCCACCTACCACTTGCACAGTAGTTATCTTCTTCTATAGGACCAGGTCATGGTAGCTTCATTTCTTTCAGTTCCAGTATGGTAGTCATTATGTTTGGTGTAGTTGTTAAGAGCAGTGGACTGTCATCTGGAGAACTAGGTTTGATTCCCCACTTCTCCATGTGCAGCTGGGTCAATCAAAGTTCTCTCAGAGCTGTTCTCTCAAGAGCAATTCTCCCAGAGCTCTCTCAGCCCCACCTACCTCACAGGGTGTCTGTTGTGGGGAGGGGAAAGGAAAGGGATTGTAAGCCACTCTGAGACACCGTGAGGTGGTGAAGGGCAGGGTATAAATCCAATCTCCTCCTCCTCCACTATGCAGAGACCTGTAACTTCAGGGCAAAGAAACCAAAGGTGTTAACTGAAATTTTGGAAATGCACATCATCTGGAAAAGCTGTTATGGCCTGCACAAATCTATCTCTAGGACACATGTCCTAGAAAAACAACAACCCATGCATGATGTTTACTCTCAACTGTGGTGTTTACTAGTGCTCAGATCTCCACACTGCCATACACGGGGGCCATCATCAACACCGACCTTAATGGAAGACATTTGCTGGAGCAGCACAGTCATTTACACTTAACATACAGCTGCCATTGGTGACAAGCGGCATAATAGCATCTTTGAGCTTTTTTTTAATTAAAAATTAATTAGGAGATTTAAGAACAAACTCATTGGGGGCTCTGTACAATGGCGTGTTTACAAAATCAGGACGAAGGGCGGGCTTTTTTTCTGGTGAGTGCGTGTGTTTCTGCTAAGCGTTTCAATCAATTTCGTGTCTATTAAATATAATTACGGACGATGCTTCCTCAAAATTATAATGCGGCGTTTTTTTCCCTTTTTTTAAAAAAAAAGCAGCTGGGAGAAAGTCTGCAATTTTTCCATCGGCATGAAGGCGGCCATTAACATGCAAATAGGCGTAAGGAGCCATTTTGTCGAGGAGGAGAGACCTCTGCGTAAACATTGTTACACATTAATCTTGTATTTACAATGCCACTCTGTTAAACGCTATTTATTATCTTGGCCGGGCTGGTATTGCTGTGAAAGGCGGTGGCAGGGATGCTCAAGAATACACACGCGTATTGCCACTGAAGCGATAAATATACAAAGTGGTGAGGAGAAGCTGCACACAGTTTTCGCAAAGAGGAGAGAAGAAGAAGAAGAAGAAGAAGAAGAAGAAGAAGAAGAAGAAGAAGAAGAAGAAGAAGAAGAAGAAGAAGAAGAAGAAGAAGAAGAAGAAGAAGAAGAAGAGAGGAGGAGATTGGATTTATACCCCGCTCTTCACTCAGAGTCTCAGAGCAGCTTACAAACTCCTTTCCCTTCCCCTCCCCACAACAGACACCCTGTGCGGTAGGTGGGGCTGAGAGCTCTGAGAGAACTGCCCTTGAGAGAACAGCTGTGCCAGAACTATGGCTTGCCCAAGGTCATCCAGCAGCTGCGAGTGGAGAATCAAACCCGGTTCTCCCAGATTAGAGTCCACTACTGAACCACTACACCAAACTGGCTCTAGAGCTGTAGCAAAATGCCTTCTCTCTGCGTGATTTTTCCCCGCAGTCCTTACAGAAACCTTCACTTGTTCCTTGACATTAGGTTGAATCCCATGGATGTGTTCCACCGGCACAGAGAAACTTCTATAGAAGCCAGAGGCTTTGAAGAGATCCACTCTACTTGGGGTTGCCAGCTTCTAGGTGGGGCCTGGAGATCTCCCGCTTTTACAACTGATCTCCAGCGAATATAGATCAGTTCCCCTGGAAAAAATGGCTGCTTTGGAGGGTGGGCTCTATGGCATTATACCCTGCTGAGGTCCCTCCCCTCCTCAAACCTAGCCATCTCCCGGATCCACCCCCAAAGTCTCCAGGTATTTCCCAACCTGGAGCTGGCAACCCTAACTCCACTCCACTGGCTTCAGTTAGCGTGGCTTCACCCTGCAGCTGACTGTCTGAGGAGCATTGATTGGAGGGTATCACTCATGTGACTAAAGCAGGACTAAAACCAGCAGGATGAGTGAAGACACTGGATGCTGGCCCAATCTAAGTATTCCCGGGGGTGGGGGGATTATCGACATGTAAAAAGTTAATTTTTGCCCAGTTACTTAGCACAGCTCTGCAGCTGCTGGGGAGGGTTGGGGAGGGGGGGTAGGGTTGCGAGATCCAGGTTGGGAAACTCCTGGAGATATGGGGATGGATCCTGAGGAGGACAGCGACCTCAGTAGGGTAGAATGCTACTGAGGAACTGATCTGTGTCGTTTGGAGATGAGCTATAATTCCAGGGGTTCCCCAGGTGCCACCTGGAGCCAGGCGTCCCTACAAATCTGCAATTTGCACTTTTCCTTTTAGATATTTTGCATGGCAGAAGGTCCCAGGTTCAATCCCTGGCATCTCCAATTAAAAGGATCAGGTGGTCGGTGGTGCAAAAGATATTTGCTGGAGACCCTGGAGAGCTGCTGCTAGTCTGAGTAAATGATGCTGACCGTGATGGACTGATGGTTTAATTCAGTGTTAGGCGGTGGGGGGGGGAAATGAACTTTTTTGGGGGGACAATGTTATGGTGCCTCTGATAATATCATGGCCCGTCTGTCACTGGGAAAGATCCCACAGAAGGGAGCTAGCCGTGTTGGTCTCTTGCTGCAAAACAGTAAAAAGCCCAGTAGCATCTTTAAGACTAACAAAGGCCCTGGTCATACAGGCCAGAAAATGCGGGGGAGAGGCATGGCAGTTTGCCCCGGAGCTGCGATAGCCCGATCATACAGGCCACCGGGTTGCCACACTCCAGCTCTGCGCCCCGATCACACTGCGCTAAGTGTGCAGCTAAGTGCGCATGTGCCATTGGGAGGGCCGGGCCGCTGTCAGTGTCTTGTGTGTGCGCATGCGCTGTTCAGCGTTGGTGCGCATCCCATGGACACTTACAACATCCGGAAACCCCAGGGACATGGGCAGGCGTCAGAAGCCGCGGGATACTGGCGCTCTCGCGATCAGACGCCAGCCTTTGCCCCGGGGTTTCTGGAAACTAGTACTTCCAACCTACTAGTTTTTTACTCCGCGTTTTCCAAGGGAAGCCGCGGGTTGGCCACGGGAGCACTACGCCTCCCAGATGTGCTCGTATGATCGCGCACGGAAAGTCCACAGGGCTCCCGTGCCTTCAGCGGGGCAAATGCTCAGTGTGGACGGGGCCAAACTTTATTTTAGCATAAGCTTTCGAGAAACACAGCCCTCTTCGTCAGAGAGCTTTCTCGAAAGCTTATGCCACAATAAAGTTTGTTAGTCTTAAAGGTACTACTGGGCTCTTTACTATTTCACAGGAGGGAGCAGAGAGTCCAAAGAACAGTATACCTCCCAGCGTGATCTTTCCAAAGGGAGGCCAATTGGTCACAGCACTCTGTATAATCAATGTTTAGGGATGCCGGCCTCCAGGTGGGATCTGGGGATCCTCTGGAATTACAGCTCATCTCCAGACTACAGAGACCAGTCCCCCCTGGGGAAAATGGATGCTTTGGAGGGTGAACTCTGTGGCATTTACCCCACCGGGGTCCCTGTTCTCCCCAGGCTCCACCCCCAAATTTTCAGGGGTTTCCCAACCTGGATCCGGCAACCCTACCCCCCTTCCCCCATTGGTGTCCACGGGGGACTTGGCAACCCCATCTACATTGATTGGAATGACGGCCAAGACTAAACTGTGTGTGTCTGGCTCTTGGGAGTTAACAATGTGAACTTCCTTTTCGGCCTGAGACATATTCATTAGCATTCATTGAGAAGCTGAAGTCTATAGGATATATTGACTTTTTTTTTGATGCATTAGTTGTGGTTTCTTCTAACAGGTCGACTCCCTTACGGAACAGACACTTGAAAGAGTATCAGGGCACGGCCATACATCACTGAGCTGCGTTCCAAGAAAATGCAACAGTTCAAACGAGTTTAGTCATTGGCTAAGAATGAATCGGCCTTCAGTCCTGTCTGTTCGGGTTTACTCATAGCCAAAGGGATATTTCTGAGTTGATTTTTTGTTGGTGTTGTTGCTCACATCATGTCCATTTTTCTGAACCCTGTATGCAATTAAAATGATAATAGCTGTTAAAAAAAAAAGTCCGTCAGTAGCTCTGGCTTGACGTGCCTCCCACTGAAAACCGTTTGGAGCATAAGAATGAGGAATAGAGCTAGAGTCTCCCCCACCCCCCCAAGGCAGGGAACATCCATTTTGAAACATTAAAACAGCATTTAAAATGTATATATAAATGTTAGTGCAATAAGAAGAGATTGAAGAGAGAAGAGATTGGATTTATACCCCACCCTTCCCTACCTGAAGGAGTCTCAGAGCAGCCTACGATCTCCTTCCCCTTCCCCTCCCCACAACAGACACCCTGTGAGGTAGGTGGGGCTGAGAGAGCTCTGACAGAAACTGCTGTTACCAGGACAGATCTCTAAACTGCAAGCTGTCAACCACTTTAGATGACTGTTCTCAGCTGCCGCAAGTTAATCACTTCTGCCAGCCAAAGCAACAATTCTGAAAACAAGCCGGCAGATGGGGTGATGACTTCTATAGTCAAGGAAGCTAACAGGCAGAAAAACTCTCTTAAAGGGACCAGTTTCTTGCCACAGAGTTAGAAGGTATCCTAGAGGTCACCTACTCCAACCCCTAGCTCAGTACGAGAATTAGTCAACTCCACTAACCCACTCTGCTTAAAGGAGTTCACACCTTTTAAAAGTGTTTTTAAATTATTGAAAAAAGCATTTATGGGATAAATGCGTGTGAGGCTGGGCTTTTAAGAAAGGGGGCAGAGCCCCCCAAAGCCCCATCATAGCTACGGGCCTGATGGGCTCCCTCCCTATGCCCCCACTGTCAGAACCCCCGGAGCAATCAGTTCCCAACAACAATCATTCAGAGAATAAAAGTTTATTGAGACATTGAAGGTATCCAGGCTCTTAACGTCTTTTGTCAGAACTAGCCCAAAGTACGTGAAGCCAGCAATTATACCAAGCCTCCCCTAACAGTCTGATGGCCTAGAGCCAATCACACCAAGGTAAAAGCCTGCCAGAATATAATGGTTCATTAGTCCCAAGAGAAAGCTGACACCAGGAGCACAAGGCCACATATCTAAAGCAAGGTTAAAGATTAAAGCAAGCAAAAACGAAAGTGAACATTCCATGCAAGAAGAAGACATTGGATTTATACCCTGCCCTTCACTACCCAAGGGAGTCCCAAAACGGCTTACAAACTCCTTTCCCTTCCCCTCCCCACAATAGACACCCTGTGAGGTAGGTGGGGCTGAGAGAGCTCTGACAGAAACTGCTTTTTTTCAAGAACAGCTCTTAGCAGAACTGTGGCTTGCCCAAGGTCATCCAGCAGGTCCGAGTGGAGGAGTGGGGAATCCAACCCGGTTCTCCCAGATTACAGTCCGCGCACTTAACCACTACACCAAACTGGCTTAGGTGAACTCCTTTCATGCCTCAAGGTGCTCACCAGGTTTTCCTGCCTATCTCACTTTTTTAAAAAAATCTTTATTCATTTTAAATCTTTGCTTAAAGCAAATAATCAGACTGGGGTTACCAAGCTCCAACTGGGGGCTGGAGTTCCCCTGAAATTGCAACCAAGCTCCAGAATTCAGGGATCGGTTCCCCTGGAGAAAATGGCAACTGCGGAAAATGGGCTGTATGATAACACATCCCTGCCGAGCTCCCTTCTCCTCCCAAAACGATGTCCTCTCCGGCCTCCACCCACAAATCTCCAGGGATTTCCCAAACCAGAGTTGGCAACCCTAAATCAGAGGAACACACACATTTTATATGTATTTATTTATTTTAAAACACTGATTCCCAAAGTGGGCAATACTACCCCCTGGGGGTGCTGGAACGATCCAGGTGGGTGGTAGGAGCCTTGGGTACAATTGGGGGGGCGTTGAATAGAAATAATGGGGTGGTGGAAACATAAAGAAAGATGAGCCCAGAACCTATCTAAGGCAGCCTTTTCCTGCCTTCTCCTGGTCTTCCCTGGGATCAGGGAGGGAGGTGGAGGTGGAGAGGGGTCCCCCCAGCCAATCACAGCCATGCATTTGCAAATTGCAAATCCATGTGCACCCTTGTAAGACTGGTGTTGCTGCTGGGTTATTGTGTAGTGGTTGCTGCTGGCCTCTGGCTTCAGGTCAACAACACCTTTCTTCACTTACAACGCCTTTCTTTACTGTGTGCAAATTTGTCACTGCATTTTTTTGCTGCAGCTTTTTGCAAAATCTTTTTGCAAAATTTGTCACTGCATCTTTTTGTCCACGGGGTAGATTTCCAGAGGGGTGCTGAGTAATCTTTTTTTCTGAAAAGGGCTCGGTAGGCCAAGTAAGTTTGGGAACCTCTGTTTTAAAAGGACTCCTCCTAGACCTGGCATGAGTTGCCACCATCAAGATGCGTACAAAACTCGGGGCGAGTCCTCCCTGTCTCTGAATGTGGCCAGCGTTACTGATCAGGTAGGACTTTACCAGTCTAATCTAACCAGGTTTATTTTATTTCATTTGAAGGACCAGTTGCAAAGAAGTGTTCCTAAAGAAGGGCAGATTTTTTTTGACGCAGCTCTGGAATGGGAGGCTCTTCCTTTCATGAGAGCAGTTTGATGCATACGGTATTGCTGGGTAGTAGCAGCCAGGGCCAAAACACCAGAAGCCCTCCCACTGTGCCCCCCCAGCCAAGCACCAAGAATACAGAGCATCATTGCTCCAGTGTTCCATCTATACCTTGTGGCCAATAGCCACAGATGGACCTCTGCTCCGTATGTTTATCCAGTCCCCTCTTGAAGCTCTCTATGCTTGTAGCTGCCACTTCCTGCAGCAGTGAATTCCACGTGTGACTTACTCTTTGGGTGAAGAAGTAACATCTCCTCAAAAGCCACTGTAACAGACTTCAAACTGCAGAAAAGAAAAAAGAAGAAAGAAGGAGAAGAAGGAGAAGAAGAAGGAGAGGAGGAGAAGGAGATTAATTTATACCCCGCCTTTCACTCAGAGTCTCAGAGTGGCTTTACAAACTCCTTTCCCTTCCCCTCCCCACAACAGACACCCTGTGAGGTAGGTGGAGATGAGAGAGCTCTGGCAGAACCTGCTTTTTCAAGGACAGAACTATGCAGGGTTCTTTTTGTAGCAGGAACTCCTTTGCATATTAGGTGACACACCCCTAATGTAGCCAGTCCTCCAAGAGCTCACAGTAGCCCCTGTAAGAAGAGCTCTGTCAGCTCTTGGAGGATTGGCTACATTAGGGGTGTGTCGCCTAATAGGCAAAGGAGTTCCTGCTACAAAAGGAGCCCTGGAACTATGGCTTGCCCAAGGTCATCCAGCAGCTGCAAGTGGAGGACAGATAACTGGCCGCTATGTACCTTTCTCCAAACATGTGATATTGCATTTTCCCATGCTTCTGTGTCACGCCGTGTCCTTTAAAATTTCCTTGCTCCACTTAGAAAAGCTTCCCAGCCAAAGGTTAATTAAGCCTAAAAGGTCTAATGAGAAATATGGTGTAACCACATAAAATATAATTAAGAGAGATGCATGAAGGCTTGACCTGGACAGTGCAGGCAAGCCTGACCTTATCCTATCTTGGAAGCTAAGCAGGGTCGGCCCTGGCAAGTACTTGGATGGGAGACCTCCAAAGAATACCAGGGCCGGGAGGCAGAGGCAGGCGCTCTCAAGCCTCTTCTCTGAGCACTCTCCATGCCCCAATAGGAGCCGCCAGAGATCTCCATTACTTCCAGGCAGGGGCACACTCACCAATACAAAAATACCCCCCCAAAAGAGAGAGAGAGATGCATGAAAACACTCTAGGGGAACAAAAAACCAAAACAGACACCAGGAAGATGACCATCAGGAGAAAGGCTCAGCCTTTTTGGTGCGTGCCATGGCTTTCCAGGGCTCAGGTGGAAACACAATAGCAAAGTGGTGTGGCCAGTGACATCAGTGACAGCCCGGTCCCTCACCCTTAGAAGACAAAGCCTGTCTCACGACCTCCTTCTTGCTTTGTTTGCCCGCTCTGTTGCCCTTTGATTATTTTAATGTTTAAAAATCTGATTTGCATTTGAAACACATAAATGCAAAAGGATTAAATCCGTAACTACTTAAAAAACACAATGTTAATAAGAAGCAGCACCATACTGTGCCCCGCTTTCAGAAAGATGTAGCGAAATCTGTTCAGAATAAGGTTGCCAGGTCCCTCCCAGCCACCAGCAGAGGATGGGGAGGTAGAGTTGCCAGATCTAGGTTGGGAGAAACTACTGGAGATCTGGGGGTGGAACCTGGGGAGGACAGGTCGCTCAGTGGGGTACAATAGAAGAGAAGAAGAAGAGATTGGATTTATATCCCGCCCTTCACTTTTGAGTCTCAGAGTGGCTTACAAACTCCTTTCCCTTCCTCTCCCCACAACAGACACCCTGTGAGGTAGGTGGGGCTGAGAGAACTCTAACACAAACTGCTCTTTCAGGAACAGCTGTGCCAGAGCTTGTGACTGACCCAAGGTCACATCAGCAGGTGCAAGTGGAGGAGTGGGGAATCAAACCCGGTTCTCCCAGATTAGAGTCTGCACACTTAACCACTACACCAAACTGGCTCTCCCTAGAGAGTTCACCTTCCAAAGCAGCTATTTTGTCCAGGGGAACAACTGATCTCTGCAGTCTGTTGATGAGCTGTAATTCCAGGAGATCCCCAGGTCCCACCTGGAGGCTGGCATCCCTACTCCCAGAATGGTCAGGAGTCTGGAAGACGAGTCCTGCAGTAGTGTTAGAATCATAGAATCATAGAGTTGGGAGGGACTTCCAGGGTCCTGTAGTCCAACCCCCTGCACAAGGCAGGAAATTCACCAATATCTCCCCCTCCACACCTGCAGTGACCGATGTTCCACACCCAGAAGATGGCAAAAAAACCCCTCCAGGATCTCCAACCAAAATGGCCTGGAGAAAAATCGCTTCCTGACCCCAAAGTGGCCATCAGCATTTCCCTGGGTGTGTAAGAAAGGGCCACAAGACCGAAGAACTGATGTAACCCTTCCTGCCCTCCCTCGCGTGATCTGCCTAAGTTCACAGCACTCTGGCAACTAAGCTGCCAACACCCTGTAGGACAGGGGTGGCCAAACTGTGGCTCAGGAGCCCCATGCGGCTCTTTCACGCGTACTGTGCGGCTCCCGGCAGGGCAGCTGGGGAAACTGAATATCATTAGCAGGCCAATATCATTGGACAAAGAAATACCATTATCAATATCTGCTTTTGTTATTCCTTTTGGCAGCCTCGTGTAATGTTAATAAAAAGCCAATTTGCATGTTTTCCAATAAAAACATGTAATATCTGTTCATGTCTTGCGGCTCTCCAACATCTGATGTTTATTCTACGTGGCTCTTACATTAAGCAAGTTTGGCCACCCCTGTTGTAGGAAAATCTGTCCTGTCCCTTTAAGAGGCTTGATGTATAGAACTAGGCAGTTGAAGAGAGCCAATGTGATGTAGCGGTTAAGAGTGGTGGACTCTAATCTGGAGAAGAGGGTTTGATCCCTAGGGTTCCCAAGTACTTACCACGTGGGGGCGGGGGAAACATGCTCCCAGGCTGGACCAGTCCTCCCTGTAACGCACCATGCTGTCGCCAGGAAGTGACGCCAGGCGATGCTCTGGCAATGTGGCTGGAAACTTGATGGTACCATCGAGTTTCCAGCCGCATTGCCAGAGCGTCGCCTAGCGTCACTTCCTGGCGACGGCATCGTGCGGCGCATCTTTCCTTCCCCCGGAGATGGTCCTGCCAGGACGTATCCGTCCCCCGCTGCCACGAGGTAAGTATTTGGGAAGCCTATTGATCCCCCACTTTTCTACAGGAAGCCTGCTGGGTGACCTTGGGCCAGGTACAGTTTTCTCCTTAAGGTAAAGAAAAGTGGGGTATAAAAACCTACTCTTCTTCTTCTTCTGAAGCCTTTCATGGCAGGGAAGCAAATAACATCGATGCCCCATTAAGCCTCTGTTAAAGAGGCGGGACATCTGGACTTACCAATAAGGAAAGGCTGAAGGCAATGCTCTCTCTAAACTGTGGAGTCTTGTGAGCAATAATTCTACTTTCTGAGCTACCGACATTAAAGTCATGAGCAGGTGATTTGGCCACTGTGTAAATTAGTTTGCTCTGGAGCCACCCTTCCTGAGCTGAGACAGAAACGTGTGAGCCAGAGGCTAAAAAACTGTGAGCTGGCTCACACTAACTCAGCTTAGAGGGAACACTGGCTGAAGGGACTGGGACTGTTTCACTTGCAGACAAGAGGAGTTAGGATCGTGCAGCTAGGTATGAGGATAAAGAAGTGTGCTTTGCCACTACAACGGTGAAGATAACTATTGAACGCACACGAACACACAGGACAATGTCTTCCACTGAATCAGACCAGGGGTCCATCACAGTCAGTACTGCCTGCTCAGACTGGCCGTGGATCTTCAGGGTCTTAAGCAGAGGTCTTTCAAATCGCCTAGTATCTGGTCCTTTTGAACTGTGGATGCCGGGGATTGAACCTGGGACCTTCTGCACGCAAAGCAGAGGCTCTTCCACTGAGCCACATGATGAGGTCTATTGGGCTTAAGTTACGGAATAGTACTGTGGTGTTTGTGACAACTCTGTTCCTTTAATCCAGGCCGGTGTTTTCGACTTCCTGAGTCTGCTCTGAGACTTGGTATGGGGTACAACTAGGATTGTCAACAGCAGCTTGGGAGATTCCTGGAGATTTGGTGGGTGGAGCCTGGGAAGGGCTGGGTTTGGGGAGAGGAGGGATCCCAGCAGGGTATAATGCTGTGGAGTCTGCCCTCCAAAGCAGCTGTCTTCTCCAGTAGAGCTGAGATCTGTAACCTGGCGACCAGGAGTAATTCCAGGAGATCTCTAGCCCCCACCTGGAGGTTGGCAACCCTAGCTATGACAGAGGAATGGCAAGTTATTGTTTATTGCAGCTACGCACAGAGAAAGAACCAGGCTTTTTAAACTGTGCTCCTGTTTGAAACTATGCTGCCTCCTTATTCCGATACCTGCCATTAAGGACACGACGAGTACATTTGGCCTTGAACAATATGAGAAACTTCCTAACAGTGACAATGATTTGAAAGGTGGAACCAATTACCTGGGGTGGGGGAACAAGACGGTATTTATTGTTTATTTATTGTTTCAGTTTATACCCTGCCCTCCCTGCGAACAGGCTCAGCTGTCCTGAAAAATCCTGAATATTTTTGGGGTATTTGGGCTATTTCGGATACCTAAAAGAATATTGAGATCTGAATCTGGCTGAAGGAATAGCCGGAAAATACCGATAAGCAATGCTCCCTCTATGCTGTGGAGTCTTGTGAGCAAAAATTCTGCTTCGTGAGCTACTGGCATTAAAGCTGTGAGCGAGCAATTGGGCTGCTGCATAGTTGGCTCTGGAGCCCTCCTTCCTGAGCTAAGACACAAATCTGTGAGCTGGAGGCTAAAAAACTGTGAGCTCACTCACACTAACTCAGCTTAGAGGGAACACTGCCGATAAGGTGTTTTTCAGCTATTTTTTTGGCTCAGGTATAGCCGAATGCACACCCCTACTTGGGAGCTAAGCAGAGTTGACCTTGGCCAGTATTTGGATGGGAAACCTCCAAGGAATACCAGGATCATGACACAGAGGAAGGCAATGGCAAGCCACCTCTGGACTTCCCTTGCCTTGAAAACCTCACCCGGGGTCACCATACGTTAGATGTGACTTGAAGGCAAAACATACAACCGCCCCCCCCCCATATAATCAATGATGTGCAATGGTGGCAGAGAAAGACTATGGCATTACAGTGGATCAGAAGAGAACTTGTCACCATTGGGGGACGGATAGCCAGTTTGGTGTAGTGGTTAAGTGTGCGGACTCCAATCTGGGAGAACCGGGTTTGATTCCCCACTCCTCCACTTGCACCTGGCTGGATGACCCTGGGCAAGCCATAGTTCTGATAAGAGCTGTTCTTGAAAAAAGAGCAGTTTCTGTCAAGAGCTCTCTCAACCCCACCCACCTCACAGGGTGTCTGTTGTGGGGAGGGGAAGGGAAAGGAGTTTGTAAGGCGCTCTGAGACACCTTTGGGTAGTGAAGGGTGGGGTATGAATCCAATCTCTTCATAATGGACCGGGCCTCTATCTGATTAAAAGTTGGCTGATGTTCGGAGACTGGAAAGACTTTCAAGAATACTTGTTGAAGAATTGGGACGTAAAACGTGGTTTGATTTGCTTTGACAGTTATTGAGGAGAAGTGGAAAGAGACTCAGATCTTTGAATTGTTACCATTAGTAAAAGAAATATGCTTAGTAGTAAATGTAATTGTGCAAGAGAAATATCAAGGGGGTTGGAGCAGTGCGGGAAGCCTTGTTTGGGGGGAGAGGGAGAAAGAAAAATGGATATGTATTGGTTTGTTTAAATTGTATGAACATGTGATATATCCAATAATAAATTGTATTTTAAAAAAAAAAAAAAGTTGGCTGATGAGGGTAGAATGAACACAACTTCTAAAACCAAACCGTTTCAGAATCCAAGCCAGCGGAAAGAGGATTGTCTGCGGATAGTTTAACTTAAATGAAGAAGTACAACTAATTATGTAGGAGGCGGAAAAACGCCTTCAGGTTTTAGAACATGAAAGAAGAACTGTTTTGCTGACGTTCATTTTGGCCTCTTTTATATAATAGGGCATTATATATTTATGAAGCATAAACAGAAGAACAATTTCCCCACAATGTTGAGGGCATTCTCCTTTTTATATATTCAGCGTTTTCAATAAAGGGAAAATTGGAAAGAAGGTTGCCTGGGTTTACCTCTCTCTATGTGGCCTCAGTTACTGATCAAACATTTAAAACTTAATTAGGCTTCTGATGACCCATAAATACCAGAGGCAGGGAGAACATAAACAAATTGTTTTTCAAATGGAAGCTAATCTGTCGGGTCGCCCTCCTGTTGAAGAGAGCAAAGATTAAAAAAAGAGGCGAAACTTTGTTCCAGTAATGAAACTGGGCCTGAACTGAAAAGAAGGTGTCATTAGGATAAAAGTTTTAAGCAGTCAAAAGGCTCCTTACCTTTTGAGAATGTGGGGGTGCAAGTGGGGGCCCGTGGGACTCCTGGTGGGTCTCCCATCCTCCCCACCCCCAGTTCCCAAGCCCAGGATGGCTTACCTCTATGATGTATTCTTTTCAAGTGTTCAAATTTTTCTGGAAATCTGGGGGGGGGCGCTCCAAGTTTGCAGAACTATCAAGTTTGGTGTAGTGGTTAAGTGCTCAGACTCTAATCTGGGAGAACCTGGTTTGATTCTCCACTCCTCCACTTGCAGCTGCTGGATGACCTTGGGCAAGCCATAGTTCTGCCTGAGGTGTTCTTGAAAAACAGCAGTTTCTGTCAGAGCTCTCTCAGCCCCACCTACCTCACCTCTGTTGTGGGGAGGGGAAGGGAAAGGAGTTTGTAAGCTGCTCTGAGACTCCCTTGGGTAGTGAAGGGTGGGGTATAAATCCAATCTCTTCTTCTTCTCTTCTTCTATCAGTTTATAGTCCATGTGACACCAATCCACAGATTTAGATACCTGCAGATTGGGTCAGACTTGACTATTATAATTTAAGATATCTCTGGATAACTTAGGGTTGCCAGGCTTCTCGTTGCTCTAGCAGGGGGATTTGGGGGGCATTGTGGGATGTCCCCGACGTGATGATGTCACCCGGAAGTTATGTCATCATGTTGGGGACATAGCGTGGGGATGCTCTGGTTTAAGGGCAAAACTCTATGGTAAAACTGGCTTAAAATCATAGAGTTTTGCCCTTCAACCAGAGTGTCCTTGTGAGGCGTCCCCGGTATGATGTCACTTCCAGGTGATATCATCACATTGGGGAAATTATGCAGAGATGTGGCTGTTTGTGGGTGGGGTTTCCCCTGCTGGCCAGTTAGCTTGTGACGGGAGAAGCCCTAAAAACCATGGGAATCCCTGCCCCAACCTGGGGACTGGGAAGCCTAGGATACCTGCAGATAACTATGAAGTTATCTCTCTGCTACCAATGGGTTTGTAACAACTGGCTCTGAGGGTGTAGCTGGGCACACAGTTCCATCTCTCAGAGGAGTTGTCATAGGTAGGGGTGGAATTACCCTTTGTGGCACTCTGATTCCTTCTCTCTCCACCCCTTAAAGCTCTAAGGATGATAATTACATCTGCTACTGCCAAGGTTTTAAGTTTTTTCTCCCTCCCCAGGTTTGGACCCCACATTTCTCAGGTTCTTTTCTCATGATATGCCACACAGTAGATCTGGAACAGCCACATGCGAGGCAAACCCAGCCTTCTCTCAAGATTGCTTTTCACACAAAAATAGGAAGAAAGTAGGAATTTATTGAAGGATAAAAAAGAATCCTAGTCAGGACAAATTAGTGTACATAAATCTCTCAGGGTTTGGGGGGACGTAGGCACTTAATAATGCAACTCAAGGTGGTAAAGTTACAAAAAGGACACTCGAAAGAACATAAAAGCCTTAATGCACCGTGCTACCATCCGTTACATTTCCCGTCACCCCCCTCCCTCTCTCCTGAGGACGAAATACCAGATCCAGTCACGGTTGCTGTGTAGAAATGGAACTAAACACATGGTTCTTTTCCAAGTTGTCGCCAGGAGTTCCTGCGAAGAGAATCCTCACTGGCTGGCTTACTTACTCTTGACAGGGTTGGATCCAAATTTCCCTCTGTGAAGTACAGCTCACGTAAGGGAACGTTGCCACCTTTCTTTCTCCAGATCAGTGTGTTCTTCAAAAAAGCCACTTCTGAATGAATGTTGAAGGAGCCTTAAGACAAAGGTTGGGTATGGGCCAGAGAGCTGCAGCAGGAGAAATGGGCAGATGCAGGAATACAGGAGTGCAGGGGATCTCTACCAAGGCCCCCTTCCCACCACAGCCCTCCACAGGACATCTCACAGTATTCCTGATGATTCCATGACAATCTGTCATGGTTTTACAAAGATGTGGGGAGCTGAAATTGAGAAGGGAAAGGGGCCAAGTTCCCATTTGCAGGCTCTGTCTGGCTCACAGAAGTGTGGATCCCACCCACAGTGTATGAAAATATAAAAATTTGAAATGCAAGTTGTCGGTGTGTGTGTTGGCATCTTCTGACATGTTTTATATATTTTGTTGATGATGGACAGAACTGTCAGGATTATAAGGTAAAGGTTTCCCTTGCTCGAAAGCCAGTCGAATCCGACTCTAGGGTTGCGGTGCTCATCTCCGTTTCAAAGCCGAAGAGCCAGCGCTGTCCGAAGATGTTTCCGTGGTCATGTGGCCGGCATGACTAAACACCAAGGCGGACGGAACACTGTTACTTTCCCACCGAAGTGGTACCTATTTATCTACTTGCAATTTCTTGCTTTCGAACTGCTAGGTTGGCAGGAGCTGGAACTAGAGACGGGAGCTCACCCCGTCATGCGGCACCCGGGTTTCGAACTGCTGAACTACTGACCTTCCACAGCCTGCAGTTCAGCGTCTTAACCACTTGAGCCACCGCAGCTCCTTAGGATTATAGAATCGTAGAATTACAGAATCGCAGAGTCGGAAGGGGACCTACAGGCCATCTAGTCCAACCCCCTGCTCAATACAGGATCAGCCTAGAGCATCCCTGACCAGTGTTTGTCCAGCCACTGCTTGAAGACTGCCAGTGAGGGGGAGCTCGCCACCTCCCTAGGCAGCTGATTCCACTGCTGCACAACTCTAACTGTCAAAAAGTTTCTCCTAATATCCAGCCAGTACCTGTCTGTCTGTCTGTCTGTCTGTCTGTCTATCTATCTATCTATCTAGGGCTTTTTTTGTAGAAAAAGTCCAGAAGGAACTAATTAGCATAACAGGCCACACCCAACAGTAGAAACCTATTAGCATAACAGGCCACACCCAACAGTAGAAACCTATTAGCATATTAGACCACACCCCTGACAGTGCAGCTCATTAGCATGTTAGGCTGTAGTGGGCGTGGCCAACTCTGAAGTCAGCCGGAACTCCGTTCCTGTGCGTTCCTGCCCAAAAATAGCCCTCTATCTATCTGTCTGTCAGTCTGTCCGTCCGTCCATCTAAATTTTTCCTCCTGAATGAAGAAGGGCATTATCATTGCTTTCTACAGGGTGGGGACCAAAGTTGACAAGCTTAGCTGGTTTGAATATCACCATTTTGATTTAGTTTCTCCCCTGTGAGAAATAACTTCTGTCTTTCTTTTCACGCCATTGCCTGTTCGCTCAGGTTGAATTGTTCCTATAAGATCGTATGCATCTTTTTCAATATTGCTTATGTGTTGACTGCCTAACAATGGCATATAAATGGTGTGGAAGTAAAAAAAAAAAAATGAGGGGAAATGTACTTGCCAAAGAATCCATCCAAGGGAATGGCAGGGGAGGGGCTCAGTAGCAGAGCAGGGCACCCAGAAAATCCCAGGTTCAGTCCCCAGCATCTTGAGCTGCATATGTGGTATAATAGAAAACTACAAAGACTGAGAGAAACAAAAGAGAGACACTTCTTTTGAAAGAGAACAGAGAGAAGAAGAGGAATCAATGGTTGAATTTTGGAATAAGTAAATCCCACTCCTCAGAACAACGCTATGGGGAAGAGGCTGAGGGCTGACTGGAAGGAGTTGAATAAAATCTTAACTGAGTTTGTTCTCCTCTGCTTACAGGTATTTAAGGCCTGGGAGTGCACAGAGGTGGGAGTTCATGGTTACAAGCTGAAGGGCAAGAACCAAAGTAGATTCAGGATGAATAAATGCAAATACTTCTTTAAACAGTGAGTGATTAAAATGTGAATGTTATGATGGTCACGGGCACTGGCAGCTTCGAAAGGGGATTAGATAGATTAATGGAGGATAAATCCGTCAATGGCTACTAGCCGTGGTGACTGATGGGAACCTTCACATTCAGAGGCAGTAAACCTCTGAATACCAATGCCAGGAGCCAACATCAGGAGAAGCCTTCAGCCTTTGAACTAGGATTGCCAGCTTTCAGGTGGGGCCTGGAGTTCTCCTGGGCTGACGACTAATCTCCAGACCACAGAGATCAGTTCCCCTGGAGAAAATGGCTACTTTGGAAGGTGCACTGTATGGCGTTATGCCATGTCGAGGTCCCCCTCCCCAAACCCTGTCCTCCCAAGGTTCCATCTCCAAATTTTCAGGAACTTCTCAGCCTGGAGTTGGCAGACTTGCTGTTGGGCCTCCAGAGGAACTGGTTGGCCACTGTGTGAGACAGAATGCTGGACTAGATGGACCACTCGTCTAATACAGCAGGGCTCTTCTGATGTTCTTATAAAGGCCTCAGCCTCTATGCCCTGTTGTTGGCTATCCAGAGGAACTGGTTGGTCACTGTGTGAGACAGGATGCTGGACTAGATGGACCACTGGTCTGATCCATCGGGGCTCTTCTGATGTTCCTATGAAGGCCTCAGCCTCTACGCCAGGGGTCCTCAAACTACGGCCCGCGGGCCACATGCGGCCCGTCGAGGACATTTATGCGGCCCACCGAGTGTTTATGCCCACCCACCCCCCGCCCGGAGCCGCCTCCTCCTCGAGGAGCGCAGCAGCAGTGCCCCCAGGGCCTCTTTCTTCCTCCAGCAGCCCTGGGCGGCAAGAGCGCCCAGGAGCTGAGGAGGAGGAAGGGGCGAGCAGGCTGGTCGTGGGGGAGGGGCGAACGCGGCGGCGGGGTGAGCAGGCTGGTGGGGGGAGGGAGCCAACGCGGCGGCGGGGCAAGCAGGCTGGTGGGGGGAGGGGGCGAACGTGGCAGCCCTCCAACGGTCTGAGGGACAGTGAACTGGCCCCCTGTTTAAAAACTTTGAGAACCCCTGCTCTACGCCCTGTTGTTGGCTATCCAGAGGAACTGGTTGGCCACTGTGTGAGACAGGATGCTGGACTAGATGGACCACTGGTCTAATCCAGCAGGGCTCTTCTTATGTTCTAAAGGGCTCTTGTCCTTTGGCTCTCAGCCTGTGGGTTATAGGATAGAGCTGGTGGAAGGCCTGGCAGAGGGGAAGAGGAAGATCTAGTCTTCACTCAGAAACTCCCCCTTCTCTTGTTTGCTTCTGCTGTAGATTTTATACTGTACATTGCTTTGAGTCACTATTAGGGGTTAAAGGAAACAGTGAGATGGAATAAAAGTAAAGTACGAACAGTTCTGTGTGCACTGATAGAATGCCACAAAGGCCAGTCTTGACGCGATTGTACATGTAGCTGTATCAAGGTTATTTTGAGCAAGTGTTTTCAAAATAATTTTTTAAAGTACATTTGCGTTCCCCCCCCCCAGATGTTGCTATTGAAAAATAAATATCCTATTGTATCCTAGGGAAAAAAAACCCTATTGAATATGTATACATTCAAATTAAACCTACATTTGCAAGAGTTCATGAAGGTTGCCAGCGCTCAAAGACAAAAAAAACCCCTTCTTTTCCTTCTGTCTTTCAACTCACAGTTTCGATCATTTTGAATGTTCCTCCTCTTTCTATATTCTCCGTATCCATTCTTTTTATATGCGGTGAATTGGAGCAGCGTTAACCATCATTTTACCAGCTCTTAAAATCTATCAGTGGGATATGGGATGGCCTGCGTAGCCTGATCTTGGACGCTAAGCAGGGTCGATCCTGGAGAGCCAGTTTGGTGTAGTGGTTAAGTGCGCGGACTCTAATCTGGGAGAACCGGGTTTGATTCCCCACTCCTCCACTTGCACCTGCTGATGTGACCTTGGGTCAGTCACAAGCTCTGGCACAGCTGTTCCTGAAAGAGCAGTTTGTGTTAAGAGTTCTCTCAGCCCCACCTACCTCACAGGGTGTCTGTTGTGGGGAGGGGAAGGGAAAGGAGTTTGTAAGCCGCTCTGAGACTCCAAGTGAAGGGCAGGGTATCAATCCAATCTCTTCTTCTCTTCCTCTTCTTCTTCTACTTGGATGGGAGGCCACCAAGGAAGGCTCTGCAGAGGAAGGCCATGGCACGTGCCCCCTCTGTTCATCTCTTGCCTTGAAAACCCTTGCCGGGGTTGCCATAAGCTGGCTGGACCAAATGGACCGCTTGACGGCAACGGCAGATGTCTGTATTTGAAAACTGTCAAATTAATGTTTGTCCTGATCGGTTGAATTATCTTGATATCCTGATGAAACAGAAAGAAGCCCAAATGGAAAATCTTCATTGATGATTAACTTTATCATGTATAGTACCTCCCCTTTATGGGGCAATTTCTCCCCTCCTCTGTGGCCCTTTCTGCATTCTCCTTTTAATCCAAGTTCACTGTGGTGTCGTCCAAACAATTCTGCACTAAAATCGAATCCAACCTTCTTTTTAATCCAGGGTCGTCCCCCCCCCCCCCATTCTGCACTAAAATCGAGTTCAGCCTTCTTTTTATTCCATTTTTTATCACCATTCTGCAATACATTACCTCCCTTCAGTGGGCAGCCCGGTTTCAGCCTGCTGTTGCCCCCGGGGGGGGGGGTTATTTGGATGCTGTTTTGCCCTGGACTTCAATCGCCTCAACTTGAACACTGAGAAAATCTGGAGTGGCAGGCAAATGTGGAAGGGGCCTGCATTTCACAGCAGCAGTTCTTATTTTTTAGGGGGCAGTGACATTCGCTTGGCAGAAGAATGAAACGTAGGCAAAGCGGTAGATGTCGGCACACGGAGAAAGCTGCAGGAAAGCATGCAAGCCAAGCAAGGCTCCCTCGAAGCTGTGGAGTCCTGTGAGCAAAAATTCAACGTTGTGAGCTGCTGGCATTAAAGTTGTGAGCGAGCGATTCGGCTGCTGCATAAATTAGGTTGCTCCGCAGCCACCCCTTCCTGAGCGGAGACAAAAAGGTGTGAGCCGGAGGCTGAAAAAACTGTGAGCTAACTCACACTAACTCAGCTTAGAGGGAATGCTGAAGGCAAGGTAGATTGATCTCTGGTTTACTGGGCTGAGAAGGAGACTGCTCGGGAGGTGTAGCCAAGGAGGTGGTGGAAGTCCTGCTGTTGAGTAGACTCAAGGAAGTCTACTACCCTTGATCTGAGCCAAAAGGCCAAGAAACGATCATCTGGGAGGCAAAATGCACATCCGGGAGTGATATTCTCTTCATCAACCAGTGTGCCCAGAAAGGAGGCGCAAGTGAGGTTATCACTCTGCACACTGCTCAGACTTGGAACCTGAGTCAGTGGAAAAACTGGTGTTCCTTAAGGTCAGCTTCTCATTTCTGGGCTTCCTTGACGTTCCCTTGGAGGAGGAGTGACTGGCACACACCAGCCTTTACTCACAGGGCAAAGCATGCCGTGCTTCCTCTTGCTGCCTCCACCAACTGCTGCTCTGCCACGCTGTGTTCCATGCTGTGGGTACAGCGGCCTGGTGTCCAGTGCTTCAGCTCCGGCCAGGGTATTTGCCTCCCTCCAGTACCGACTAACCTGACCCGGACACCCCAGGCTAGCCCCATCTCACCAGATCTTGAAAGCAAAGCAAGGTTGGCCCTGGCTAATATTTGGATGGGAGGACTCGAAGGAATACCAGGGCTGTGATGTGGAGGTAGGCCATGGCAAACCACCTCCGGACGTCTCTTGCCCTGGAAACCTCCACCGAGGTCACAATGAGTCAGCTGTGACGTGACGGCAAAAAAAGAAAAGAAAAAAGAGTTCTGCTCCTCTGTGCCACGTCCGTCACTGCCCTAGTGAAACTTGCTCTGCCCGGGTTCTGGAAATTATGGTGGCAGCGGGTATCTGCAAAACAGATCTCCGCCATCAGGTTTTTGCCTACCCACCCCTCAAATGAAACAGAACATGCACTATGGCTTAAACTAGAAACTGTCTTCATCCATAAGCTTATCTGCACCATTTCATTAACATATTAAAGCACAGGTTGTGTTGTGCTTGCAAGCAAAAAAAAAAGAGAGCCAGTTGGGTGTAGTGGTTAAGTGCGCGGAGTCTAATCTGGGAGAACCGGGTTTGATTCCCCACACCTCCACATGCAGCTGCTGGATGACCTTGGGCAAACCGTAGTTCTGACAAGAGCTGTCCTTGAAAGGGCAGTTCTCTCAGAGCTCTCTCAGCCCCACCGACCTCACAGGGTGTCTGTTGTGGGGAGGGGGAGGGGAAGGAGTTTGTAAGCTGCTCTGAGTGAAGGGTGGGGTATAAATCCAATCTCCTCCTCTCCTCCTCTTCTTCCAGCACAAACCCATCCCAGCTCAGAACCAGGTCCCGAATCCTTCCAGACTTTACTCATCACGCCTGCGTGCCAATGCATAGAGGGGATGGAGAGGCACACTCCTGCCCATGAATGCTAAGGCTTGAGTCTTGTGATCTGCTCCCCCAACCCCAAAGGGGCTCCCAACTGAGCCACCCTGACTGTCCAGCCTATAGGTACCCAGCTCGAGGACCCCCCATTGCTGATATCTTGGGGTGCTTGCCAACTCAAAACCCCCTCAACCCCTGCTTTCCCGCCTTCCCAGTTAGGGCCTAACCAGCTTTTGCCAGGCCTATGTATACCTCACCCTCTCAGACCATGTGCAGCAGGCGAAAAAAGGCCCAGCTCGCGGTCAATTCAAATGGGATCCAAAAAACTCCAGCTCAGCCCTGAAAATGGCAACTAGCTAATCCCACATGGTGACAAGAGGGCAGGCGGGTAGGGAGCTGGCGCTGGGCTTAAATGCCGATGAAGGTCGGCTGCCACAAAACCTGGCCAGCAAGACAGCCCCTGATTGGCCAGTGCTCCCACACTGAGCATTGATAGGCTCCCCCACCCTCATGGAGGGGGGGGTGCGCAAATGCCAGCACCTGCTCCGTGGGCTGGAACTGGTCTTTTTTGTACTCACCAAACTCTTTGGGATTCCCTCAATGTTTCTCATTCGTATCACCTTTGAGATCACCTGGGATTTCACTGCAGGCAAAATGCGCAGACGACTCTGACTAAAATATGTAGGCGAGGCAGCCCGGATTTAAAAATACGATTCACCATTTTTTTTTTGTTCTGTAGTCCTAAACTAGAGGCCCTCTTCCTTCCTTTCAAATTGAGGTTGTGATCTGGGCAGTCAAAAAAAAAAATTAGCACGGCTGACCTTCACAAGTAGCGCCACTCGTTTCCCTTTGATCCGCCGCCCGTTGCTAAAAATGACTTCAAGGCCACAAAGTTTCTCCCACTGATCTGGGCTTCTTGATAGGAAACTTTGCAGGAGATGATGAGGGGGACTTAAAAGGAAGTTAGTCAAGTTCCGTGCCATGACCCTGCGAGGCTTATTTTAAAGTAAGGAGCTTAATTAGGGAGGATAATGATAGGAGATAACGGGGCTCGCACTGTTCTTCCTGGCATTCGTTCCTTAACTCCGGTATCGTGCCTTAGATTTGCAAGATGATTTGGATCAATTAAAGCGGCACTTCTCTCGCTGCCCGCTTTGTAAAGGAGCTCGTCTTAAAAAAAAAGGTCGCTTGGCACTGATCGCAGCCAGTCTTCCGTTCCCAGCCTCCGATTCCAAACCTGCAGGGCCTGGGATACTTTTAAGAGGTAAAATATTGCTCCTGTTGATAGCTTCAAACTTCGGCACTTGTTCTGCAATAAAAAAGGAAACATACTGCATGGAAAAGGAGCGATTTACAGCAGCAAATAAAAGAGAAGAGTTTCTGAGCAAGTCACTGAACTTTAATTTAGTGATGGAAGGGTAGATCGAGGAGTCTCTTTGAAACAGTGCTTCGCATCCCCCCCCTCCATTGAATTCCGTCTTCCCTTCTGCCTGGAAAGGCTCCTGGACAAGAAACTGCCACAGCTCTGCTTCCTACTCCCTTTGGTTTTGAAACCCCAGAGAGTTTTCATGAATGGAAGGATTTCCACCCAAGGGGTTGGGTCCAGAGTAAATTATCCGCTAATGGAAGGCAGTTCTATCAGAGAGAGAAGAAGAAGAAGAGAAGAGAGTGGATTTATACTCCGGCCTTCACTCGAAGTCTTAGAGTGGTTTACAGTCTCCTTTCCCTTCCCCTCCTTACAACAGACACTCTGTGAGACAAGATGGGGCTGAGAGAGCACTTTCGAGGACTGCTCTTGAGAGAACAGCTTCGAAAGAACTTGTGATCGACCCAAGGTCACACCAACAGCTGCCTGTGGAGGCGTGGAGACTTAAACTTGGTTCTCCTAGATTAGATCAGTGGAACAGAACCTTCTTGCCGTACCCTGAAATCATTTATATCCCTGAAATCCTGCTCCTGGTAGACAGAGGACAAATTCGAAGTCTGCAGCAGGAAGGCAGAATTGGTCAGTTAGACCTCTTTTTCTGTTGGTGGGAAATGTAGTCTGGACCCAACCCACCGAGCATAACTTTCTTGCTTCCCCCGGACAGGGCTGTCATTTGCCTGGAGATAGTCGCCAAAAATCAGAAGCAACTTGACAGCACTTAACAAACACACAGTGGGCAATCGCCTGCCCCGAAGCTCAAGCCCCACTGGGGCTCTTTGCTCCAGCAGGAACAAAAACTGGGAGGGGGGAGCAACACTGCACAATATCACAGCATCACTTCCTGTTGTACCTGGAACTGGAAGTGACATCACGATGCTATGCAAATCCCCCAGATCTCTACAGTTTTACTGACTGCTGGCAACCTCACACTCAGCCCACTGCAGCCCAAAATGCCCCCCCACACACACACTGGGATCATTGTGGGCTGCAGCAAGAGAGAGGCGACCTGCTTCTCGGAGGGAAGGCATTTAAAAGGAACACAGTCCCTTTAAATGTGACAGAGGACTTCTTTTGGAGTTCAGTTCTGCTTCTTCCCTCCCCTCTCCCAAAGGCTTCTGGGAAGCGATGTCACATCCTTGCTCCTGGCTCCACCCAAAATGTCTCCTAGCTCCACCCCCAAAGTCCCCAGATATTTCTTGAGCTGGACCTGCCAATCCTAGGCCTTAAATATCTGGATGGCGGAAGTAGTGGGGGAGGAGGAGGAGAGGAAATTCTTTCCTGTTACTGTCCATGGGTTGGCCAGTCACACGGCTGCCACTTGCTTCAATAGCGGAAGCAGCTAAGTTGGATTGGAGGGAGCTAGAAGAGAGGGGAGGAGAGGAGAGGAGGAAAGTTTCACTTGGGCTACACAGTCAGTGCTGGAGAAGAATTTGGAGGGTGCGGATGAACACTGCAAGTTCATTAAAGATAAAGAATTTGGTTTTGTGGTGGTGGTGGTTGTTCAGTCGCACAGTCGAGTCTGACTCTTCGCGACCCCATGGACCACATCACGCCAGGCCCTCCTATCTTCTGTCATGCTCTGGAGATTTTGTGGTACCATATATCTAATTCCCATGAAGAAAAAAAAAAAGGGGGGGGGAATTCACACCATGAGGAAACCTTAGGCTGGTGAGATGTTTCTGCAAACCTGAAGGAATCCTGAGGTTTGCAGAGAAATCCAGGAACTAACCCCCTCTCCCAAATCCAACCAACTGCCCCTCCAATTATGGTGACCAAGATCTCATAAGACTACCTCATGAAATCTTGGCCACTGTTCTGGGGTTGCCAGGCAACCCCTTACAATTCATTGAGGCCTCTGCCTCAAACAGAGTGTTTTGCAGCGATTGCACAAGGATTTAGAGCCCTTTTTCAAGAGCTTCAAGTGAGAGAACCATTGGCCCAGTGCTTGAGAAAGGGCCCTAACGCATTGCATCCGTTCTGCAGTCTTTCACTTATTCTGGTGCCTCGCTGTCTAACTTTCTGAAGTAAGGAGGCGCAGCAGATTTTTCCACAGACAAGGATAGCCTCAGTTGACATTTCTGTGCACAGCATTTTCCCTTCTTGCCATTCAGCACACCCTCTCAGTGATTAAGGCGTCTATCTATAATAGACAGCCACACTTCCTCCTCCAGAGGAGACAGCAGCAAAAGCTTTGCAAACATACGCTGGCAGAGACAGGGCTGCAGAGACAGGAGGGAGGAAAGAGGCAAAGTTCCAGGCTTTGTCAGTCTCCTATGATTCATAGAATCACGGAGCTGGAAGGGGCCATCTAGGCCATGTAGTCCAACCCCCTGCTCAGTGCAGGATCAGCCTAAAGCAGGCCTGGCCAAACTTGCTTAACAGAAGAGCCACACAGAATAGATGTCAGATGTCCGAGAGCCGCGAGACAAACATTACACACACTTTTTAAATTCACATTAAATGAGACTGCCAAAAAATAAAAACAAAAGGGGCAAAAACAGATATTGATAATGATATTTATTTGTCCAGTGATGTTTGTTTGATAATGATACTTATTTGTCAGAGAGAGAGAGAGAGAGAGAGAGAGAGAGAGAGAGAGAGAGAGAGAGAGAGAGAGAGGTGGAAAGAAAGAATGAAAGAGGTGGAAAGAGAGAAAGAGAGAGAAACAAAGAAAGCAAATAGATGGGGAAGGGAGGGAGGGAGGGGGAAGGAAGGAAAAGAGAAGAAAGAAAGAAGGAAGGAAGGAAGGAAGGAAAAGAGAAGAAGGAAGAAAGGAAGAAAGGAAGGAAAAAAGAAAGAAAGGTGGAAAGAAAGAACACTGGCTGGGGAAGGAAAGACTGATTGGGGAGGCATGCCTCCCCTTTGCTTCCTCACATGTCCTGCTGGGAACTGCACAATATGTGTGAAAGAGCCACATGTGGTTCCCAAGCCGCAGTTTGGCCACCCCTGGCCTAAAGCATCCCAGACAAATGTTCGTCCAGCCACTCCTTGAAGACTGCCAATGAAGGGGAGCTCACCACCTTCCTAAGCAGCCGGTTTCACTGCTGAACAACTCTTACTGTAAAGATTTACCCCTAATATCTAGCTGGTACCTTTTCTCTCATAACTTGAACCTATTATTGCGAGTCCTGTCTTCTGCTGTGAACAGGAACAGTCCCCTGCCCTCCTCTGAGTGACAGCCCTTCAAAGACTTCAAGAGAGCTATCCTGTCCCCCCTCCACCTCCGCTTCTCCAGACTGAACATTCCCAAGTCCCTCGACCTTTCCTCACAGGGCTCGGTCTCCAGGCCCCTGGTCATCTTCATTGCCCTCCCCTGCACCCACTCCTTTCTGTCCACATCCTTTTTGAAGAAGAAGAGCAGGTTTTTATACCCTCCTGTTCTCTGCCTTAAGGAGTCCCGATGCAGCTTGCCATCGCCTTCCCTTCCTCTCCCCACATCAGGCACCTTGTAGGTGAGCCTGAGAGAGTTCTGAGAGAACGGTGGCTGGCCCAAAGGGACTCGGCAAGCTTCACGTGGAGGAGGAGTGGGGAATCAAACCTGGTTCTCCACATCTGAGCCCACCTCTCTTAATCACTGCACCACGCCGGCTGAAGAGAGGCCTGCAGAAATGGAAACAGTTCTCCAGGTGCCGCCTGGCCAGTGCAGTGTACAGTGGGACTATGGCATCTTGTGATTTGGACTGGCAGCCTTCTCCCCTCCAGACAGGCACAGAGGAGGTGGTTCTGTAAGTCTCCCCTTGTAAAGAGCAAGCATGTGCACATAGGCTTTGGAAATATCAGAGAGATCAGTAATGATGATCGGATCATATGGAAGAGAATCACTTATCCAGGATCTGAGAGCACTTTATGTCAAAGAGCCAGTCTGGTGTAGTGGTTAGGAGCACGGTTTGACTCCCTACTCCTCCACATGCAGCTGCTGGTGTGACTTTGGGTCAGTCACAAATTCTTTCAGAGCTGTTCTCCCCTGAGCAGTTCTCTCAGAGCTCTCTCAGCCCCACCTACCTCTCAGGGTGTCTGTTGTGGGGAGGGGAAGGGAAAGGAGATTGTCAGCTGCACTGAGACTCCGGGTGAAGGGCGGGGTAGAAATCCAATCTTTTCTTCTTCTTCTTTATGTCATTTTTAAAGCAGGTATAGAAGCTTCAAATATGCATACATCCACCCATTCAGATACATAAATCCACCCATTAACATGCATAAATCATATGCATAAATATGCATACACATAAATCCACCCATTCAAATATGCCGTGTGTGTTTGTGTTGTATGTGTTATTTTGTAAGACAAAGTAAGGCCGCCTCTTCCCTGCCTTCGCTTGCTGCGACCCCCCCTTTGAAGCATCTTTTCTTCTGCCTAACCTTTGATACCAAAAATCAGCCCGTCGGGAAAGCCTGAAGGTAAATCCATCCACTGTCATTTTATCATTCTGCTCTTCCTCCAGGAGTTTGGTGTTGCATACGTGGTTCTCCCTTCAAGATTTGCCATGATGGAGGAAGTTTCTCTTTGCCCAAAAGGACCCATCAGTATCTACAAGCATGGGTAGAGTTGGGTGCTTGGAGACCTTCGGGCTGTATCTTTCCCCGACTTCGCTAACTTAATAATAAGACAAGGCGAATTCCTTCTACCGAGTTCCCAAGGATGAAGTAGGTCAAATGAAAAGAGAAAAGATACCAGTTCCTCTCTCTCTCTTCACAGGCCCATGCAGTATTTCTAGGCAATCCCTCCCAACTCATTTCGACTCTTACGATCCACCATATCGCAGCCAGCGAGCGTTTTTTCATCTATATTTCACGGGCGAAGTTATAGGAACAGAACCCGGAAAGTGATGGATTGTCCAAGCACATAATCTTCCTGGTGTTGAGAAGGCCCCTGCTACATTTCAAACTAATATACTTACCGAGATGACTCTGTCATGTCAGCTATTGTCACCGTCCCTGGAAAAAAGTGTTTAATGACACAGTCAGGATGGATTTATAAATGGAACTTCGGGTTTGCAGCTTTGAGAAAACACATCACCCTCCGTTCCAGAAGAAGCTGAAAGTGCCTGTGAATATGTTAACACCTACAAAAGCAGGATCTTACTCATAATTATATATATATATATATATATATATATATATATATATATATATATATATATATATATATATATACAAGAAGGGTGAAAAAGAATCCCTTTCAGAATATTTACATTTCATGCAAAAAAAATTCCCTTGAAAGAAAACACAGGCAGATTAAAAAAAATAATAATACTCCATTACTTACAAACAGGAAAGTCCCCCCGCCCCAAAAAACCTTTTCCCTTGCACATTATTGGATTGCCAAGAGTGCAAAATTAAGAACACTTTCCTGGGAGTAAGCTTCATTGAATAGTGTTTGTGTTGAATGCTGTGGAGTTTCTTCAGACTTATGGTGAGCTGAAGAAGTAATAGGGAGGGCAGGTGGCATGGTGCAGCTGGATCTCATCAGATCTCGGAAGCTAAGCAGGGTCGACCCTAGTTAGTACTTGGATGGGAGACCCCCATGGAAGATTTCAGAGGAATGTTGGGAAATCTAGTAAAAATAGTTAGATATTCTGAGCTTGCAATGGATCTTTGTTCACTGGAGAGGGGGCATATTTGTTCTATGTAAAAGAAATTTTTATTTCTAAAGGGGAAAGGTATATGGGAAATCTACAAAACAACGAACACTTAAGACTGCATCCTTGCTGTTACAAGTACAACAACAGACAGACAGACCACACAGATGGGGTGATTTCCCACTAAAGCTTGCCGCGGGGTTGTGCCGCCGTTTGCCCCGAGATTTTTAGTCAATTTCACACCCGAAGCCGCGGGGCTGCATTTTGACCCGCGGCTTCGCCCGATTTCCCCGCAGTTTCGTAATCCTGTTTTTTGAGGATTACGAAACTGCGGGGAAATCGGGCGAAGCCGCGGGTCAAAATGCAGCCCCGCGGCTTCGGTGTGAAATTGACTAAAATCTCGGGGCAAACGGCGGCGCAACCCCGCGGCAGCTTTAGTGGGAAATCACCCTTGGTCATAGAGATTCTTCTTTCTTCTTGACCTCAGAAGGAAATCACCTGAATATATTAAACAATGATTGTTAGTGAATAGGCTCCAGTTTCCCGGGCTTTCTCCCCATTGGCTTTGTGCCAAGTTCCCTTCCAGGTCAGTCTAAACAACAGCACATAAGGTGTAAACACATTAACACTATGATAACTGAATTTAGACCTTGCAACACACACATTTCCAACAAGGAAGGCCATGGCAGACCACCTCTGCTTCTCACTTGCCTTGAAAGCCCCTTGCAGGCAGCGGTGACTTTACACACACACGGCTTAATGACCTCTAAAATGTCCTATCATTCACAGCCTTGCTCAGGTCTTGCATAGAATAGCTTGGAGTAGGATTCTAGTTCCACAGGGCCTGTAAAATGGAGCTCTTCCGCCAAGCTTTAGGAGCCGCCACCACCTCTAACAACTAGGATGAGAAGCCCTGTTGCCCCTGAGACTTATATTAACAACTGCGCCAGCTGCCAGAGGGACATCTGAAAGAGAAGATCTGTGCTGGCCATGGGAAGAGAGAGTCAACGGTAGCCATCACGAACTCTATAATAGCAAAACTAGCACTTATTACGGAATTGTAATTTTTAAATACTGTTTTAAATGTTTTATTGTATTATTTAAATGTTCTCTGTTGATTCTATGTAAGCCGCCCTGAGCCGGCCTTGGGCTGGGAGGGCAGGGTATAAATTTGAATAAAGAAATAAATAAATAAGTTGACTGCAGTAGGATTGTGTGGTTAAAATACTTAGGATTCTACTGCTTTGCAGAAAAAAGAAATCTTCAAAACCGTTTACAAAAATAGTAACACAGGTCACAACAAAATGAATACAAATAACAAAATAATAATAATAAAGTTACCAATTGTAGAACCAGTATTGGGATGGAAGGTGGCATGGTATAGCCTGGTCTCATCTGATCTCAGATCCTAAGCAGGGGTGGTACTTGGATGGGAGACCATCAAGGAAGATTCTTCCAAGGAGGAGAGGAAGAGGAAGAAGAGGAGGAGGAGAGAGGATTTATAACCCACCCTTCACTCGGAGTCTCAGAGTGTACTTGTTACGTATTGGGACTGGAACATTGAAGGACTGTTTCTACCAGAAAGCCAGTTGGGTGTAGTGGTTAAGTGTGCGGACTCTAATCTGGGAGAACCGGGTTTGATTCCCCACTTCTCCACTTGCAGCTGCTGGATGACCTTGGGCAAGCCGTAGTTCTGATAAGAGCTGTTCTTGAAAAAGAGCAGTTTCTGTCAAGAGCTCTCTCCGCCCCACCTACCTCACAGGGTGTCTGCTGTGGGGAGGGGAAGGGAACGGAGTTTGTAAGCCGCTCTGAGACACCTTCGGGTAGTGAAGGGCGGGGTATAAATCCAATATCTTCTTCTTCTTCTTGAGCTTGGAGCTCTAGAACAATAGCCCACCAGGACTCTGGAGGTGGCCAATGAGGAATGGCCTATCATTGGTAGTTGTTTGGGAAGTGGGCGGAGTTGCATACTATTTTAACAGGGCCATTGTCCTGGCTTTTTTGCTTTTTGTTCTTGCTGAATCACTAACAAAGGAGAGCTGATCACTAGGCTTGGGGTCAGAACATCCATGGAACCCAGTATTTAACCATATTACAATCTCCTTCCCTTCCTCTCCCCACAACAGACACCCTGTGAGGTAGGTGAGGCTGAGGGAGCTCTGGGAGAACGGCTCTTGAGAGAACAGCTCTGAGAGAACTTGTGACTGAGCCAAGGTTGCCCAGCTGGCTGCATGTGGAGGAGTGGGGAATCAAACCCGGCTCTCCCAGATTAGAGTCCGCACTCCTAACCACTACACCAAACTGGCTCTCAAGGCAATGACGAACCCTTTTTGCTTTGCGCTTGTGCTGATGGACCCATGCTGGGGTCGCCCTAAGTCATTTGGGGTTTGATAGCACTTACGTATGTCTGTAGAACCATCATTGCTAAGTGCGGGGTGGTGGTGGTGAGGCCTGAGAAAGCAAGGAAAAATGCGCTATAGTAGGAAGGTCTCTGGCTTTGCAGTGCATGACACATACATGGATGATGCTTTTGAAAGGGTGGTGATCAAAAACTGCCCTTAATCATGTGAAGTGTGGGAAACGGACTGGCTGTGCCATTAGGAAGATATGGGCAGTTCAGGCATTGCAACTTTCCCCATTGCTGAGTGACAAACAGGCTGTTGTCACAGAGGTAACATTTTAGTCATGATTGCTGTTCAGGACTGGCGCGGTGGAGTATCTGCTAAGGTCCTGTATCCACTACTGAGTGGTAATGCTTGGCCCATGCTCTGATTCCCATAACAAATGTCCTAGAAACCACTGCAGTATTGCAGGAACAATAGTAACCCCCCACTGCAACCTGGGAAAGGCTCTCGGACTACAACTCTTTCATGCTCCTTCTTGTGGCCAGCAGGCAGGGCTCTTTTTGTAGCAGGAACTCCTTTGCATATTAGGCAACACACCCCTAATGTAGCCAATCCTCCCAGAGCTTACAGTAGCCCCTGTAAGAAGAGCTCTGTAAGCTCTTGGAGGATTGGCTACATTAGGGGTGTGTCGCCTAATATGCAAAGGAGTTCCTGCTACAAAAAGGGCCCTGCCAGCAGGCCTTTATGAAATGTGAAATTGTCACCCTCCACTTCCTCTTCCACAAAGGTATGTCTGCCGCACACCTGTACATGAGGAGGGGCAGTACCCATTCTGGAGGGGAAGGTACTCGAGGTCATCTGCTTAGGATCCAAAATACCTGGGGCTGGTTTTATTGGACCTGATTTTACTTCACAGTAGCCATTGAGAATAGGTCATACAATGGAACTGATATCTAGTTAATAAAATGCACTGACAAAATTTTCTATACTGTTAAAAGTACAGGATCTTCGCCCTTTTCTAGCCACCCAAAGTAAGGGGTAGAAGGCGAGTGTAATGTATTCAGTTAAGCAGTAAGGTCAAGGCAAATCATGATGCCCCGACCCCCACCTTGAAGAAGGAGATACAATTGTTTTTAGGCCTCCTCAACTTCTGTCATGCGTTCCTGCCACATAAAGCATCTGTGGTGGAGCCCCTGCATTGCCTATTGGAGAAAAAGGCCCAGTGGAGCTGAGGCTGAGTCATGCTTGAGCATTCACTGCTGTCAAGGACTTTCTGTCCTCCAAATCAGTCCTCACGCACTTCAACGAAAGGTTGCCACTGGTACTGGCCACTGATGCTTCGCCCTACGGAATCGGTGCGGTCCTGAGTCATTGTTTGCTGGACAGGAGAGAGGCCCCTGTCACATATTTTTCAAGAACTCTGGCACCTGCTGAAAGGAACTATGCGCAGATAGATAAAGAGGCACTCACCCTGGTCGCGGGCATCAAAAAATCCCATGACTTTGTGTATGGGCACCAGTTCCAGATTATCACGGACCACAAACCGCTGTTGGGTCTCTTTGTGCTGGAGTGTCAAACGCTGCAAGTCATGTCCCCGAGGATGCTTCGATGGTTGGTATTCCTATCCGCCTATATGTATGAACTCTTACACAGGCTGGGTAAGGCCATAGGACATGCCGATGTGCTCAGTAGGCTACCTATCCAGTCACTGGTGGAGGATCTTGCTCCTGTTTACGAAGTCATGGCCCTCGAGGAATTGCCATGACCTCCGCTCCATGCCTTCAACATCACTGCTCAGTCTGCTAGAGACCCCACCCTCGCCCGGGTTCTGAACTGGGGGTGGAGGGGGTGGCCAGCAGGTGTGCAAAGCCCTGAGTTCGCAGCGTACAAATCACAGCAACACGAACTGGTTATCATATCATATCATATCATATCATATCATATCATATCATATCATATCATATCATATCATATCATATCATATCATATCATATCATATCATGGTATAATCATGATGTTAAAACGGTGCAAGAAACCCCCCCATACTGGAGACAAAAGAAAGTAAGCAGAACAACATTAGAAAACAAGATCTAAATGAAGCGTATTAAATTGATAACAGCTGTCTTTTTAAAGAAATCCTTTCAAGTTGTTTTGTTTTATTATTCTTTCCCGATTTCCTGGGGACGAGGCTTTCCGAGACTTCCGTTTATGAACATAAATGTCTAGATCCCCCTTCCTCCCATATGGAGACCTAATTCTTCTCTTTGGCACACCGTGGATTTCTTTGGCAAGCAACAGGTCCTAATTTTGTCATACAAAAGTTAGCAAGCCCCCACCCCCCACCTCACCATTGACTCCAATGCGGTCAAATGTCAAGTCAACAGTACCACATCGTGACATGATTTGAAAGCCGTTTGGACAGCTAGTCACATTTGTTTTAATTAGTCTCACAGCATCAAGTAGCCCTCGGAAAGCAAGCTAACAATCCCACGAAGGGGAGATCATTAGAGTGAGCTATAATGATCCTGTTCTCCGACCAGCGAGATATGAGAAAAGGGGCTGGGTTCTTTATCCAGACTGACAAATGCAGATTTCACATACAACCCAGGAAGCAGTGGGGAGAGGAAAGGCAAGCAGTGAAAGGGGGATTTTCAATTGTCAATTTTTTTAAAAAAAGAACCTGTCCTAGCAGGGAAGTATTTATTAATGTATCTTTTATGGCCACATCGGGGATATTAAATGGATGAGCTGGGAATGTTGATCCACTCTCACCATTTCTCCAGCAGAGAGGAAAAATCTAGTTTGGGATTATCCTACCTAGCCACTCCTGTTTCCCTAACAGGATTCCCGATTCTGAGATTATTGGGAGTGATAGTACCGTGATGGGGGTGCAAGAACTTTATCAGAGATTACCAAACCAGTCCCTGAAATAACGGGCATTTTATACTGGGGCAGTAATATCTGACTACACAGCCCTAGTAGCCAGCTGGACATTTCTAGTAGTTCACAGGCAGGGTGCCCTGATTTGGATGGCCCCGGCTAGCCCGATCTTATCAGATCTTGGAAGCTAAGTAGGGTCGGCCTTGGTTAAGGTTTGGATGGGAGACCACCAAGAAATTCCAGGGTTGCTGTGAAAAGGCAGGCAAGGGCAAACCACCTCTGAACCTCTCTTGCTTTGAAAACACAATGAATCAACTGCAACTTGACAACACTTTACACATAGAGGTTTCCCTTGTTCGAAAGCTAATCAATTCCAATTCCAGGTTTCCAAGTCGAAGAGCCAGCGCTGTCCGAAGACGTTTCCGTGGTCATGTGGCTGGCATGACTGAACGCCAAGGCTCACGGCTCATGACCTCCCCGCTTAAGTGATACCTATTGATCTTCTTGCAATTTCTTCCTTTCAAACTGCTAGGTTGGTAGGAGCTGGGGCCAGAGACGGGAGCTCGTTCCGTCACGCAGCACTAAGGTCTCGAACTGCCGAACTACAGATCTTCTGTCTGCAGTGCAGTGTCTTAACCTCCGAGCCACCACAGCCACTTTACATGTACAAACACAGGGTATGAAAGCAGTTTTCAGATCGCATATGGATCTCAGAGTGGGATATAAATGAAGTAAATAGATCAAAGAAAATGAAATGCTGTCTGTATACATGGATGTTGTATATATGATCATTCCTCTGTGAATGTCTTATGTTTTCCAAGAGCCATCTAAGCTGCTGGTAGCCTTTGCAGCATGGTAACAACTTTTACAAGTTAATGATGCATTTGCTGGGAGAAATGCTTCCTTTTGTCAGGCCAGAACCAGCTGTTTATTTTTTAATAAATCTTTGGCAAACACTGGAACTTCCCAATGCATTTAATCATAACACGCTCTCCTTCAGGGGGAAAACGGCCAGTGAAAATAATTGCTGCAAAAACAATAAACAGCGTCCTTAAAAGCGTATTCAAAGAAACTTTGAGTTCCGTTTCTTTTCAATAAAACTTTGGACATTGTTACTGGGGAACGGAGATTCATAGCTGCATCTAACTTGCAGATAACACACTATTAAAGGCATGACTACCATTTTCTATTTGGTTTTTATTATGATCAAGACCTTGCCACTCCTATAGGGACGTAGGATTGCCAGGTCCCTCCTAGCGACAAATGGGGTTGGGGGTATAACACCCAACGACCTCTCCCCGGCTGCTGGGGCGACCGAGCTGTGGCGTCACTGCCTGTATAGGCTTATAGATGTACTGGATTTAAAATATTTTTACTTATGATGTGATTGATCAGTTCTCACTATACCGTATCTGACCAGGTCACTAAAAACATTAATCTCTTCGGGGGTTTTGATATATAACTTATGGATCTATGGAGGACAACTGCCCAGTATAATTCTTTCACCAGAAAATTAGGCACCAGTATTTGTAAAAGTCAAACAGCACACTTTATTTCTCAGAAAGCCCAACAGGGGGATGGGATATAGTTACACAGGATATTTTGTTTCCTTGTAGAATATAACTTTTTACTTTGCCTTCACATAGGCTGTAGGCTTATCACTCTCAGTTTTACACAGATGTTCTTCAGTACACTAAACACACATGATCCCACTCTCCAGTAACTGTTTTGTGGCTGACCCTTTGAGTCTGACTGGGCACCTTTCCAGCTTTCCAGACTCCTCCAGGCCCTTAGCCCTTTCTTTAGCTACGTCTAGAAGTTCCTTTGGAGCAATGTATCTGGTGTTTGTGGCCACTGAGGTCTCCTGTTCACACCCTGTTCACTCTCCTCTTTCCTTTAGAGGGTACCAACGCAGAGTTTATTTCAGCCCCAGTTTTCTACTCAAACTGATATCAGGCTGTTTCCACAGAGCCACAGAGGTTTTGGTCCACCTCATAGCTATCCAGTTAGCTGACCGCTCTCTGTTAACTTCTCTTCCAACTCCCTCTCCCAACTGTCAGCTCCCAACTCTCAGTTGTCTACCATTATCTGTCACTCACTGAGAATTCTGAGCCAAATAGCCCCCTCCCTTCTCAGTCATGTGACTCAGCAGCTTCTTTGTTTACCTGCTGCTGTCCACATCCTTTAATTCCGTCCAGGGGGACTTATCAGGAGAGAGAGGAAGGCCCAGGCCATGTTGCTGGTGTTATACAGGATGTGATATCATTACACTGCTATGTCCAGGTGACACACTGGTATTTTGGCAAAAACTCTATGGTAGAAACAGCTCCTACCATAGAGTTTTTGCCCAAATACCAAAGTGTGATGCCGGCGACATGGCCTGGGCCTTCCTCTTTCTCCTGGTAAGTCCCCCTTCTGACCAGCTGATCGGCGGCTGGGGGACAGGGCCTTGTGGCAGGGCACCCCACTTCCACCAGGTCTGGTAATCCTATAAAGACATGAGAGCATAAGAAGAATCCCAGTGGACTGGAGTAATGGTCCTGTGTATTCCAACATTCTGCTTCCCAGGTCAGCCAGACGCCCTGGAAAGTCTACAAGCAGGGCATTAAAGCAAAAGCCTATCTCTGTCAAGCCACCGAATATTATACAGATACTGCCTCAAAACATGGAGGCTCAGTTTAGCCATTGTAGTACTGGTAAACCTATTGTCCGTGGATTTATCCTGTCTTTCAAACACATCTAAGGTAGCAACCGTGACTACATCCTGTGGTGGTGAATTATATAAATTAATGGTGTTGTATGATGAAGGAGACTGCCAACCTAGCAGTTTGAAAGCAAGAAATTGCAAGTAGATAAATAGGTACTGCTTTGGTGGGAAGGTAAACAGCGTTCTGTGTGCCTCAGCATTTAGTCATGCCGGCCACATGACCACAGAAACGTCTTCGGGCAGTGCTGGCTCTTCGGCTTGGAAACAGAGATGAGCACCGCCCCCTAGACTCGGATTCAACTAGCTTTCGAGCAAGGGGAACCTTTACCTTTATCTTTATGATGAAGGAGGAAGGGCTGTGGCTCAGTGGCAGAGCATCTGCCTGGCATGCAGAAGGTCCCAGGTTCAATCCCCGGTATCTCCACTTAAAATGATCAGGTAGTAGGTGATGTGAAAGACCTCCACCTGAGACCCTGGAGAGCTGCTGCCAGTCTGAGAAGACAATAACGACTACGACGGACCAAGGGTCTGATCCAGGACAACGCAGCTTCCTGTATTCATGGCTGAGTACTTTCTTTTGTCTCTTCTGAATCTTCTGCCCATTCGTGTCACTGGATGTCCCCAAAATCTAGTATTAAGGAGAGGAAGAAAACGTGATGACACAAAATGCTAAATGCCTGCATTAAACTAGGTCAGGGGTGTCGAATTCATTTGTTATGAGGGCTGGATCTGGCATAAATGAGACCTCGTTGGGCCGGGCCGTGTGTGTGTCATGAAATGTAATGCCAGGTAAGGTAAAGGTAAAGGTTCCCTTGCTTGAAAGCCAGTCGAATCCGACTCTAGGGTTGCGGTGCTCATCTCCGTTTCAAAGCCGAAGAGCCAGCGCTGTCCGAAGACATTTCCGTGGTCATGTGGCTGGCATGACTAAACACCAAGGCGCATGGAACGCTGTTACCTTCCCACTGAAGTGGTACCTATCTATCTACTTGCAATTTCTTGCTTTCGAACTGCTAGGTTGGCAGGAGCTGGAACTAGAGACGGGAGCTCACCGCGTCATGCGGCACTTGAACTGCTGAACTACTGACCTTCCACAGCCTGTAGTTCAGCGTCTTAACCACTTGAGCCACCGCAGCTCCATAATGCCAGGTAGCAGAGATATAAAATTTATAAAGGACACAAACACAAAGGGTTTTTTTTTTAACTTTAAAACATTAGCACTCTTGAAATATTTTGTTTATTGAACAGTGTCTGATAACTGGCACCTCTTGCTCTGAATTATTGCCTCAAAATATCTGTGCTGTTGCAATCTTGAGTCTGCTGTTCAAGTGTGTATCTGTAAGCTGCAAACCTACGATGATGCAGCAGCAGCAGAACTGGAAGAAGAAGCAGAAGACAGCCAGTTCCACTTGTGGGCCTGGTAGACGTCATCTGGGGGCCTCATCCGGCCCCCAGGCTGCACGTTTGACGCCCCTGAACCAGGCTAATCTTCAGCATGAAACAACTCTTAACTTTACAGTGCGGGCTGCTTCAGTGAGTACCAGCAATGCCCTGCGCAGGCAGCTAAGGGACAACTAAGGACACTGAATCCAGATAGGATGGAGGTGATACTCACTTGAAAGGGCCCATGGTTTTAAAATAATAGCTCTTCTTACCTGTGAGTGTTCCCTTCTGCTGCAAGGCAGCCATCTCCCCCTGCTGTGGTGCCTTCCACAATGGAGCTGGCTGAGCACTGCCGGTCCCTCGTTTTCTCCCCTAGAGCAGCCCTCTGTCTCCTTCTCTGGCGCTGTGCTGCTTCTTTTCTCCCCAGCCAGCCTGTGAAGCCCACCTTTAATTTCCCTCCCTTTCCTTACTCGCGCCTCCTCTGCCCTTGCAGAACCGATCACCTGCCCCTCCCCTTTACATAAGAACATAAGAGAAGCCAATGCTGAATCAGGCCAATGGCCCATCCAGTCCAACACTCTGTCACACAGCGGCCAAAATATGCCAGGTGCCATCAGGAGGTCCAGCAGTGGGGCCAGGACACTAGAAGCCCTCCCACTGCTGCCCCCTCCAGCACCAAGAACAGAGTGCATCCCCTGCCCCTTTTATCATTCTAGTTGCCCTTTTCTGCACTTTTTCCAATGCTATAATATCCTTTTTGAGATGTGGCAACCCTTTCACCCAGTAGCCCCCACATCTGGGTCTGGCCTGGCCTGTTTCCGTGGTCCGGGGGTCCCTCTTCAGTCATCTGCTGGCTGGCTCCTGTAGCTTCCCTCGTCTGCCTTAAATCCCCCCCTTCTCTATTTTTTTAAAAAGTTAAACTTAAAACTTTATACACTAGAAATGGATCATTAACATACAATAAACTGGTATATGGCAATATTTTGTCATGACGGCAACATCCTGTCATAACAACATAACAACCCCCTCTGGAATACAATCCAAGGGCAACTTTCTAATTACAATTTTATTCTACATCAATAAGGAGATTGGCCTTTACTCAGAGGTGCGCAACCGGAAATATAGAAAGCCATTCACTCTGCAGTCACTTGGAAGTATATTATACTTTTCCATATTGTCTAATACCAGATACTGTTTTTCAGTAAGTGTAGAACAGTAAATACTAGAACTATTTTGTGCTAGATTATCTGTCATTTTTTTCTGTAATAAAGATAAGCAGCCTTCATTCTATCAATGGCTGTGGACAAGGTAAGTAGCCCAGCCCTGGGGCCTTGGGGGTGGCAGGTTGAGTGCAGTCACAAACTTGTGTCCAGACATTCCCATTAATCTTGTGCAGCTTTTGCTGAAAGATGCTGTGAAGAAGAGGAGGAGGAAGAGGAGGAGATAGGATCTGTACCCCACCGGTCACACAGAGTCTCAGAGCAGCTTACAATCCCCTTTCTCTTCCCCTTCCCACAACAAACACCCTGTGAGGTAGGTGGGGCTGAGAGAGCTCTGAGAGAACTGCTCTTGAGAGAACAGTTCCAGGAGAACTTGCGACTGACCCAAGATCACCCAGCTGGCTGCATGTGAAGGAGTGGGGGAAACAAACCCAGTTCTCCCCTCTTATAGTCTGCCAAACTGGTTAAGAATTCGGGAGTCCTGTTATATCCTGGTCTCTTATTCCTGTCATCCCCAGGTGTGGACCTAGCTGCCCATTAAATCATGCCTTTTAATATCAAAATCCCAAGCATAGTGGAGAACAGGTAAAAAATGGGAAATCCGAAATATTCCTGCTTGGCTCCATGAGGTAACAACCCCCCCCCCCATCAATCAACAGGGAGAGTGGAAAGGCCAGTTTACCTAGGGCAGTCGGCCTCCAGGTGGGATCCAGAGTCCTCCCAGAATGATCTCCAGACCACAGGTATCAGGTCCCTTGAAGAAGACAGCTGTTGGGGAGGGTGGATGCTATGGCATCATACTTCTCTCAGGGCCCTTCCCCTCTTCAAATCTCATTCCCCTCCCCCCAGGTTCCACTCCCAAATCTCCAGTGAAGATGTTCCACCCCTTGATTGCTACAGTTGCCTTTCCCCACACCTTTTCTGGCTCGACCACACCTCTCTTGAGAAATATAGGAAAGAGTACGGAAGAAACTGGAGTGGTGGAACATCTTGCCTACGCAGAAAAGCTTTTGCTCCGCCCTTTGATGCTCCAACCCCTTTACGACTTCACTTAGAAGGCTTGGCACTCCTCTGCCACAGTCTGGCTTCTTGGCAGATGTTCCCAGGCTCCTAAATTTCTTTTCTCCCTGAGTGGATTTTCTCTTTCAAGGTTCCCCCCCCTTCCTTCTGCATTCCTACTGTTCCGTCTTCATTACGACATAAGCAACAAACGGTCTAGCATTCAGCCAAACTCCTCCTCCTCCTCCTCCTTGGATTTCCAAATGGAATGGACCCTTTGTGAGCCATCAGGTGTTTAAAATGCTGCAGTACTCCGCCAGTGCTCCCGCTGTTCCGCTCCCTTCTGGATACATCCAGTCTGTCCTCCAAATCCGTGGGCTAACGATGGTGGAAGCTGGCGACTTCCAGCTAGATAGGCAGACCCCACCGCAAGAGTCATAAGAACGTAAGAGAGCCAATGTTAAATCAGGCCAATGGCCCATCTAGTCCAGTATTCTGTCACACAGTGGCCAAAATATACCAGGTGCCATCAGGAGGTCCAGCAGTGGGGCCAGGACACTAGCAGCCCTCCCACTGCTGCCCCCCCCAGCACCAAGAATAGAGTGCACCACCTGCCCCATACTGAGAGTTCCCATCTATACCCTGTGGCTAATAGCCACTGGTGGACTTCTGCTCCATATGTAACCTATCCTGTGTATCAGGCCATACCTGGTAGGCAGGGCTTTTATTATTTTTTTTAAATAGGTGCTTGAACTCTCAAGAGGGAAATGAAGTTTTCAGTCTGTATACCGAAAACTCACAGCCTTTTAAACAGTTTAAAAAGAATCCAAGGTTCTGGAACTCTGTTCCAGCATGTTCCCCCCCGAAAAAAAGCCCTGCTGGTAGGCAAGGCTCCCTCTAAGCTGTGGAGTCTTGTGAGCAAAAATTCTACTTTGTGAGCTACTGGCATTAAAGTTGTGAGAGAGCGATTGGGCTACTGCATAAATTAGCCTGCTCTGGAGCCATCTCTCCTGAGCTAAGACAAAAATGTGTGAGCCGGAGGCTTAAAAAACGGCGAGCTAGCTCACACAACTCAGCCTAGAGGGAACACTGAGAGGTTACCAATCTCCTGGTGGGACTTGGTGTTCTCCCAGAACTACAGCTGATCTCCAGACTGCAGAGAACATTTTCCCTGCAGGAGAAGGCAGCTTTGGAGGGCAGACACCATGGCATCAAAGCCCCATTGAGCTCCAACTTCACCCTCATTTAAAAATAGACTATGCTGGGGAGGTGTAGCGGTTCAAAGCAGGGGATTCTAATCTGAAGAACCAGGTTTGATTCCCCACTCCTCCTCCATATGAAGCCAGCTGGGTGATCTTGGGTCAGTCATGATTCTCTCAGAGCTCTCTCAACCCCACCTGCCTCACAAGGTGCCTGTTGTGGGGAGAAGAAGGGAAGGCGATTGTCAGCCATTCTGAGACTCCTTGAGGTAGAGAAAAGCGGGTATAAAAACCTACTTTTGAGAGCCAGCATGGTTTAAAGAGTGGTAGACTCTTATCTGGAGAACTAGATTTGATTCCCTACTCCTCCACATGAAGCCAGCTGGGTGACCTTGGGTCAGTCACAGTTCTCTCAAAGCTCTCTCAGGCCCACCTACCTCACAGGGTGTCTGTTGTGGGGAGAGGAAGGGAAGGCTCTGAGACTCCTTTGGGTAGTGAAGGGCGAGGTATAAAACCAACTCTTCTTCCTCCTACTTCTTCTATTGGCCATAGCTTGGAGAAACGACGGCTGAGGGGTGACATGATCGAGGTTTATAAGATTATGAATGGGATTGAGCAGGTTGAGAAAGAAGTACTTTTCTGCCTTTCTCACAATACAAGAACTCGTGGGCACTCCATGAAATTGCTGAGCAGGCGGGTTAGAACAGATAAAAGGAAGTACTTCTTCACCCAAAGAGTGATTAACACCTGGAATTCACTGCCACAGGAGGTGGTGGCAGCTACAAGCATGGACAGTTTCAAGAGGGAATTAGATAAACATATGGAGCAGAAGTCCATCAGTGGCTATTAGCCACAGGGTATAGATGGGAACTCTCAGTCTGGGGCAGGTGATGCACTCTATTCTTGGTGCTGGAGGGGGCAGCAGTGGGAGGGCTTCTACTGTCCTGGCCCCACTGCTGGACTTCCTGATGGCACCTGGTATATTTTGGCCGCTGTGTGACAGAGTGTTGGACTAGATGGGCCGTTGGCCTGATTCAACATTGGCTTCTCTTATGTTCTTATGTTCTTATAGCCACATCAGATTTCAAAAGGCAACTATATATGAAAACGAAACTTTAATTATGCCTGCCCAAGAGAAGATTGAAAGTAAATATTTCTGAACAGATATGGCTTTCCCTTGTGTTGCATTAATTGCCCCTCTGTTTCTTCTTGTTTCTGTCCTTCCTAGGGATACCAGTAAGGACAATAGATGCAAACGACCATCTGCAATTGAGTTACTGCTAATGGTTACTGAATGCTTAGAAGAGGTCAAATAATTAATTAACACCAAGGGAGAGAAGCTGCTCGAGCAAGGAACAGGACAAGAAATGGTTGTAGTTGAAAATGTTGGCAGAGTTTAGATATGCAGTAAAGCGGAGCACAAGCTGGTTAAAGAATTAAGTTGGTTTATTAAGAAGAGAACAAACTTTGTAAGAAAGAGGAGAGAGAAAAAGATGTCTGTCTAACTAACTAGGAGACATTCTGTCTAACTAACTAGGAGACAGCTTTGAGATCTCAGCAGGAGCATAAAAAAATCCCAAATGAGCCAATCAGGAGAAAGGAAGACTATTTGAAAATAGTAGGAAGTCCCTAATTTCACTATACTAACTAGTTGTCCCCTCTGCTGCCCCCTGCAGGATGTTCCTGTCATCTTCTTTATCTATGCACAATAGACCTTGCATATTCCGACAGAAAGCTGAGTTGGTCTCTTAAGTCATGTAAGTTGGAGGGAGGCGTCTCAGGCTGGAGGAAGCCTTCATGTTTTGGCTGTGCAGTGTGGTAGGATACCTGTCACTAGTCCGCGGGAGTTGTACTACCACAGTATGCCATGATGACCATGATGACCATTAAGCAATGAAGTAAGCTGCCCATGCCTAGTGATGGGTAAGCTGCCTACAGTAAGATTATGTCCTGACCTGAATTGCCCAGGGTAGCCTCATCTCATGAAATCTGGAAAAGTAAGCAATGTCATCCATGGTAAGTACTTGTGTGGGAGACCACCAAGGAAGTCCAGGGTTGCTGTGCAGAGGAAGGCAATGCAAACCACCTCTGAATGTCTCTTGCCTTGAAAACCCTGTGGGGTAGTTGATAAGTCAACAGAGACTTGGCAACACTTTTTACCATCACGGTAAGGTTATACAACATTCTTCCTTGGAGAATCAGTCTTGGGATGCTTTAGAAAGAGTTCTGTTAACGTTCTATCATTTCACGAGTTCCATTCCTACAAAATGCTTGCCCTTATCATTTTTAAATCTTTAGGTGAAAGATAGATTGCTCCCTAGAAGGGTGTTTAATTCACAGGAGGCCTAAACTATATGAGTTAAAATAGAACGAATGTGCTGTGATTTTCATGGGCTGAGTTAAATTTCATGGGTTTCAATCTTCACAAAATTGAATGAGGTTTTACTGTGGTGAAAAACAGGAGCCGGCACGTGCTCGTCTTTTGGGGATCTCAGTTAAGGCCCCAAACAAAATGAATGGAGTCTTTTGAAGGGGTGCCCCAAACCAGGGGCAACCTACACACACACAGACACAGACACCCCCCGCTGGGTTGCTGCTTTCTTGATAAAACAGGGAACTGATTTATATAAAGTGGAAGGCATGTTTGATAAATCACATTTATTCAGTCTGGAGTCTGAGTCTAAGTTCGTTTGATCAAATCAATGAAAAATCAAGATCTTTCTTTCCAGCTATACTCTGAAGGTGGTTTGTATGGTTTCCTTCCTCCATTTTTATGGTCATAACTCTATGAGTAGGGTTGCCAACGTCCAGATGGGACCTGGAGATCTCCCGGAATTACAGCTGATCTCCAGACTACAGAGGTCAGTTCCCCTGAAGAAAATGGCTGCTTTGGAGAATGGACTCTATGCCATTATAACTCGCTTCCCTACCCCTGCCCTCCCAAGGCTCCACCCCCAAATCTCCAGGAATGTCCCAACCCAGTTGGCAACCATATCTATGAGGTATAGTAAAGATCATTCAATCAGCTTCATAAGAGAGTGAGCCTATGAACCTGAATTTTCCTGGTTGACCCAGGAAAACCACTGCAGAACACTGTTTTGATATAAACTAGTCTCACAAACACATGACGCTGCTTTATACTTGACAGACCATTGATCTATAAAAGTCAGTTTTGAATCCTCTCACAGGCAGTGGCTCCCCAGGTCATACATCAAGGTCTTTCACATCACCTCCTGCCACGTCCTTTTTAACTGGAGATGCCGGGGACTGAACCTGAGACCTTCTGCATTCCAAGCAGTTCTCTACCATTGAGCCACAGTCCCTTCCCTCCTCAGCTTTCTTTCTATAGGAAGAAAAGACAGGCAACGTATGCTAGTCTCTTTTTGTTGGTGGCAATAACAGTCAGAAGGCTATATTTTTTGGAAGCTGTAGCCCCCCCGGTGGCAGGGGAATGTTGTATTCAGAGTCCATGAGGAGGTTCTTGAGACTGCAAGTCCATTCACTGTTTCTTTAAGCAGCTTTTTCATAACAACCCCTCTGAAGGTGTAGGTCAACTCACCCAGCTCAGCATTACATGGTATTATGCTAGAGAAGGAGGAGGATGATGAAGAGGAGATTGGATTTATACACCACCCTTTACTCCCTGAAGAAGTCTCAGAGAGGCTCACAATCTCCTTTCCCTTCCCCTCCCCACAACAGACACCCTGTGAGGTAGGTGAGGCTGAGAGATCTCTCTTGAGAACTGCCCTTGAGAGAACAGCTCTGAAAGAACTTATGACTGACCCAAGGTCATACCAGCTGCTGCATGTAAAGGAGTGGGGAATCAAACCTGGTTCTCCCAGATTAGAGTCCACGCTCCTAACCAGTACGCCAAACTGGATCTCCAAGCCAGGCCACTCCCACCTGCTTCTTCTCCTGCCAGCCTCCTCCCATTCCCCCCTCCTCTCTTTGTATATCCTCAGCTTCACACCTGGTCCTTGAATGAAGCCTCGCCCTCTCCTCACAACACCTGGGCCTAGAGACCCATCGCAATGTCTGGCCTGTTGCCGGGCAACTGCACCTTTCTGCCCTTCTTCCTGCTGGGTCCAAGGGCCTGCCCTGCCCTGTCAAGGCAGTTTGGTTTCTGGGTATCCTGCCACAGTAATCATAGTCAAGTCCTGAAGCCAGTCTGTCTGCTAGATAAGAGACAGCCCTTTCACATTTTCAAATAAAAGCAAACACAAAGAAACAGCTGACAGGGAGCAGTGAAGGAGACCAAGAGCAATTCAGTGTATTTCCACAAGTCTCCCCCCCCCGACTATTGCACAGACTAATAAAAATGCAGATAAGACCTTCATTTTTGTGCATAGAATTTGTACGACAGAGCAGCTGAAGAAGGAAAAAAGTATAAGGGAGAAAGCAAGAGCATTTGCCTTCCGCCATCAACCAGTTTTGTGCCGCTGTGCTTTTCAAACGTGGTGGTGGGTGACTCCCCCCTCCCCCAAAGTGCAGTGATTTTTATGGTTGCCGTGTCCTCAATGATCAAGTGGAACAAGTTCACCGGAGACGGGTCAATACACAATAGACCCCCGTGGGAAATGCTCATTGAGTAAAACGCAGGAATCGAGTTTCTTCGGTGACTAGGGCCGCTCCTTGCGGACTGCAGTCTCAAAAGAGGAGCAGTTTCATTCCATCCCGAGACATGAGAACTGCACACCGGTAACAACTGCCACCAGGCAGTAGCTCCAACACTGAGCTGCTGAAGAGAAGGGGGGACTCGTGGTGGTGGTGGTGGTGGTGGAAAGGGCCGGCAAGCCACAGCTGACTTCTGGCGAACCTGTAGCGTTTTCAAGGTGGGAAACAAATGGAGATGATTTGCCATCGCTTGCCTCTGCAGAGCAACCCAAGTCTTCCCTGGTGTGGGCTCTCATCCAAGGACTGTGTGTTAAGTGTCATCAAGTCGCTTCCAACTTATGGTGACCCTATGAATTAATGTTCTCCAGAATGTCCCCTTGATGCAGATGCAGAATGTCCCTTGCTCAGGTCTTGCAAACTGAAGGAGGAGGAAGAAGAAGATGAGGAAGAGGAGGAGGAGGAGGAGATTGGATTGATAGCCTGTCCTTCACTTGGAGTCTCAGAGCAGTTTACAATCTCCTTTCCCTTCCCCTCCCCACAACAGACACCCTGCGAGGTAGGTGTGGCTGAGAGACCTCTTTCGAGAACTGCTCTTGAGAGAACAGCACTGAGAGAACTGTGGTTTGCCCAGTTCACGCCAGCATCTTCATGAGGAGGAGTGGGGACTCAAGCCTGGTTCTCCTAGATTAGAGTCCATGCTCCTAACCACTACACCAAATCTCATGTTGGGTCTTCCTCTTTTCCTGCTGCTTTTCCTAGCATGATTGCCTTTTCCAGTGAGTCTGGTCTTTTCATGATGTGACCAAAGTCTGATAGCCTCAGCTGAGTCGTTTTAGCTTCTAGGGAGAGTTCAGGCTTGAGTTGATCTCGAGTCCAAGTGCTACCCAGGCCCGGCCCTGCTTAGATTCTGAGATTTGGTGATGTCAGGCTAGCCCTGGACATCCAGGTTAGGGCAAAGGGGTAACTAGTAAGGGAAATTTTGTAGATTCATGGAGGCATCCAGTTCATACTAATCAGACCAGTGCCGGCCAGGCTCCAGGCTCCAGTCATTCCTCAAGTCAGGACAGATAATGTACGGGTCAAGGACAATTATTGCACGGCCCTTCTAGCACTTGGGTTGCAACGCTTGTAGCGTCTCAGCCATTTTCTCTCTGCGGCTCCTGGCGCTCGGGAAGGAAGTGAAAATCTCGAGAACTTGAGAATTACGTGAACTCGGAGCAACGTGCCGTTAAATTAACTTCTCTCTCTGACAGCATGTGAAAACTCTTGAGCTAATGTTTTCACTTCTTTAATAAGTGTCACCTGAGATCTCAATTAACCGATTACCCGCGGAACATTTGGGAACAGCCACACGTGGCATTGCCAAAGTGCAAATGTGTTCCCCATGAAAAGCATGTCGGAGAGCCTCTCCATCTGTCAAAACACAGAAGGGCCTCGAGTCGTGGAGTAAGATGGGGAGCAGATGGATTTGAACAATAGATGGGGTGGGCGTGAAAAGAGGCGAGTCTTACCCATCCTTGCTACTCAACTTGCTGGGGAGACTCAACCCAAGTAATTTTTTTTTTTTTTGCCTGGCCGAACACACTTTCAGAACTCAGGAAAAATACAAAGTTGAGAAAAGAAGCTGTGGGGAGGCAAGAAGGAAGTATTTATTTATTATTTATCTACATTTAGACCCTGCGCTTATCCCCGTTGGGAACTCAACTTCTTTACTGGATCCTCACTGTATCCTCACAACAATTCTGTGGGGTAAAGTTAGGTTTGTAGGGATGCCAGCCTCCAGGTGGGGCCTGGGGATTCCCTGGAATTACAGCTCTTCTCCAGACTACAGAGATCAGCTCCCCTGGAGAAAAGGGAAGCTTGGGAGGATGGACTCCACCGCATTCCCAGGCTCTATGCCCAAATCCCCAGGAATTTCCCAAACTGGAGCTGGCAGCTCTGCCTCCCCCACCCCCTGCCAGTGGTCAGGGGGGACCTGCCAACCCTAGTGGAGAGAGTTTGACTGGCCCATGGCCACCCAGCAAGCTTCCATGGCACAGTGGGGATTCGAATGTGGGTCTCCCGGATCCTAGCCCAATGGTGTAACCACTAGACACTGCTTCTCCTCTCTTCTCCCCAGCTTCCTGATATAGTGAGGGGGCCTCCTGGTATACCATTTTGTTTCCCACCAGGGTCTCGGACACCGGGAAGAGGAAATAGGGCAGAGAAAGGAAGGATAACGAGGAGGAGGAGGAGATTGCATTTATACCCTAACCCTAACTCCGTCCTTCACTCAGAGTCTCAGAGCGGCTTACAATCTCTTTCCCTTCCTCTCCCCACAACAGACACCCTGTGAGGTAGGTGGGGCTGAGAGAGCTCTGTCGGGAACTACTCTTGAGAGAACAACAGCTCTGAGAGAACTGTGGCTGACCCCACATCACACCAGCAGCTGCACATGGAGGAGTGGGGAATCGAACCTGGTTCTCCTAGATGAGAGTCCGCGCTCCTAACCACTACACCAAACTGGCTGTCTAATAGACCTATCCTCTATGAATTGGTCTGCATACTTGAGTGCCCTCAAGTCACAACTGACATGGTGACCCCAGGAAAGGGCTTTCAAGGTGTGAGAAGCAGAGGGGCGTTGCACCAGTGCCTTCCTCTGCAGAGTCTTCCGTGGTGGACTCCCATCCAAGTGCTGACCCTGCTTAGCTTCTGAGATCTGATGAGACTGGGCTGTACCATCCTGCCTTCCCTCCCATGAATGGGTCTAATCATTTATTAAAAAGCCATTGAAGCTCCTAGCTGTCCCCACAGCTTGTGATAATGAGTTCCATTAGTTAATTATTCATGGCATACATGCAGTGGCCTTCTGCCGAGTCATCCCTTTGGTCTTTCAAAATCCACATTATCTACTCTGACTGGCAGGAGATGTCCAGGTCTTAGGCAGAGGTGTTTCACATCACCGGTTATCTGATACTTTGAACTAGAGATGCGGGGGATCGAACCTGAGATCTTCTGCATGTAAAGCAGATGCTCTGTCTGCTGGGCCGTGGCCCCATCCTGAACACCATCATAAAAGAGTCAGGTCATCACTCGTGCGCATGCATGTAGCTCCTTTCTCCAGCCCTGTTCTAAGGGGCTCTGGCAATTCGAGGCATAAACTGCTATTATCACTTCATTATTTGCATAGCACTATTAAGTAAACAAAGCACTGCAAAGAGATGGCAAATCCCTGGCCAAAGGAGTACAATCTAAGTATCAACATGACATGTAAAGAAAGGATAAGGATGGCAGGAAAGGAGATTAAAATGTGCAAAGATAATGTATCATTTAAAAATCAATGCATCTTCATACGAGTAGACAATTATAATTACAAGTTATTGGATGTTTCCTGTATCGGGGGAAGGAAAGGTCTTTTGTTAAAAGAAAGGATGAAAACAGGGAGGAAAAACAAGAGGGAAAAAAATGAACTCTTACAAGGCCTTTAAGAAGAAGAATGAGAGATTACGGGTGCAGAGAGGTAAAAGATGCAAAATAATGAGATGTCGAAATCAAAGCAAGGAATGCAGAACAATATGAGGACAGAGGCCAATTACCCTCTGGATTGGATTCAAAAGTGTCTTCTCCTCATGGAAGTAGTTTTGTACCACCCATGAGAATGCTGCATAAGAAAAATAACACTAGTTCAAAAGACATAGCGCTTGGGCTGCTACCAAGGGCCACACTAGATCTTACGGTGGCTATGGGTTCGCCATGAGGTCACCAGTGCTGTTTTAGGGAAGAATTTGGCCATTTGATAATGCCATGATGGCCCATCTGGATGGGGCCTGTGGTGTGATAGGTAGGTTGCCAGGTCCCCTCTGGCCACTGGCAGGGGATGGGGAGTTAGGGTAGCCAGATCCAGGCTGGGGAACTGATCTCTGTATTCTAGAGATAAGCTATAATTCCAGGGGTTCCCCAGCTCCCACCTGGAGTCTAAATCAACCACAAATGGATGTACAGCATATGCAAGTATGCAAACCACCGAAAAAAATAACTGTACACTTAAAGTATTAGACAACAAATTGTGTCCTTAAAACATTTTTTTTTCTTTTACAGTCCTTTTTCACAGAAGTTATTGATCACTCCCTTTTTGTCCCTGAACACCATCACAAATAATGGGGCTACGGACTGCCTAGGTTGCCATCTGTTTCTTCTTCAGGCTGCTGTCTCAGTGGTGGAGCTGTGAATACATACTGATGCTTACAAAAAAATTCCATGCTATATACAATAAATCATGTCTACATGATTAAAGACAGTTATGGAGACCAGAGACTCTTACCACCCAAAGCGCTAGATGTCAACCCTGACTTTGCAGTCTATCTCTAGAAGAAAATAGTAATTCATTTTAAGGACACAATTTGTTGTCTAATACTTTTTGCGTACAGTGGGGTGTTTTTTTTTGGTGGTTTGCCCACCCGGAGTCTGGCATCCCTAGACTGGTGGGGCCAAGTGAGCTTGTCTCCCCTTCATGCCTTTTAAAGCTCTGAAACAGCATTTTTTAAATGGCTAGATTAGGCTTGCTGGCCCCCAGATCTGGATGGGGGATCCCCCAGTTTCAGGGACTTCTTCCTGCTGCAAATCAGCCCACCCCTGAACAGGGATGTTTGCGACTTGGGCAGCCTCAGGTCTCAGCCAGGCCTCAATAGGGCAGCATGTGAAAAGTGTGTGGGATAGCTGTCACACCAGTCCCACAATGTCACCTCTGCCACGCACAGACAGGAAATAGCTCCTAGTGCTGTTAAACAAAAGTATTCTGACAGGTAGCCTCAGGGCCAAACTGCATGTGACAGTGGCCACATGTCTGACCTGTGGCCGTCAACATCATAAAAAAAGAAAAGAATCCAGCCATTTAAAAATGCTGTTTCAGAGCTTGAAAGGGCCTGGAGGGGGGGACAAGATCACCTGGCCCCACCACACCACAGGCCCAATCAGGATGGGCCATCATAGCATGTGATGATGTCACTTCCGGGTTTGCACCGGAAGTAGTGTTGTGGTGTCGGCATGATATCTATTTGCGTGAGTCCACCTCCTAAAACTCTTACCAGTTCCCAGCACTGGGCTGGCAAACCTTTTTGCAACTCTAGTATAAACAAGGGTTGCCAACTCCAAGTTAGGAGATTCCTGAAGATTTGGGGGTGGAACCTGGGGAGGGTGGGTTTGGGGAGCCAAAGGACCTTGTAACGCCATAGAGTCCATCCTCCCAAATAGCCCTTTTCTCCAGTGCAACTGATTTCTGTTGTGTGGAAATCAGTCATAATTCCAGGGGGTCTCCAAGCCCACCTGGATGATGGCAGTCTTAGTGTAAACGATGACCAGGACCTCACATGTGGAATTCAGATGTCTTTGGTGGTGAGAGTCCAACAGAAGATTCCAAAGCAGACATACGCTCTGGGAGGATCCATCTACTCCTCTGAACTGGTGTCTTCCACTGGTTGGTAAAAACCTTTCTGTTTTGTCTCAGGTTTCTTTTTTTTTTTGTTCACACCAGGCCCTCTTGTCTTCTGTCATGCTCCGGAGTTTGCTCAACCTCACTGTCTAACCATCTCATCCTCCTTTGCCGTCCCCTTCTTCTTTGACCTTCAGTCTTTCCCAGCATCAGGGTCTTCTCCAGTGAGTGCTCCCTTCTCATCTGGTGGTCAAAGTATTTGAGCTTCAGCTTCAGTATCTGGCCTTCCAGGGAACAGTCAGGGTTGATTTCCTTTAGGATCGATTGATCTGATCTCCTTGTAGTCCAAGGGACTCTCGAGAGTCTTCTCCAGCACCATCATTTGAAAGCATCTATTGCTTGGCGCTCAGCCTTCCTAAGTCCAGCTCTCGCAGCCCTACAGCAGACTTTACTGAACCTCTTTCTTGATTGTTTTTGACTGCTGTTTTCATATGTATGTACTGTTTTTAAGGTTGATTTTTAATGTCTTTTTAATTGTTCAACACTTTGAGATCTCTAATTGGGCAGAAAGGTGGGATATAAATGTCTTAAGTGGAATCAAGGATATAACAGAATTGCTGTGGCCAGAGCTGCTGTTTACCCAGAACTTCTGGGCTAGAAGTGACCAAGTTGTGATGGTAATCAGCACCTTAGGCTTGCCAAATTCCAGGTACGAACCAGTGTTCCCTTTAAGCTGAGTTAGTGTGAGCTAGCTCACAGTTTTTTAGCCTCCAGCTGACACCTTTTTGCCTTAGCTCCGGAAGGATGGCTCCAGGGCAAATTAATTTATGCAGTAGCCAAATCGCTTGCTCACAACTTTAATGTCAATAGCTCACAAAGTAGAATTTTTTGAACACAAGACTCCACAGCTTGAGCATTGGTAGGAACCCAACCTCCTTAATCCTGCATTGAGCAGGGGTTTGGACATGATGGCTTGTATGGCCGCTTCCAACCTTATGATTCTATGATTCTAACCCTGTTTAGGATTGGACTGTAAATCCAAGCAGGCAGGTGCTGTAAGGTTTCCAGCTCCAGGTTGGGAAATTCCTGGAGATTTGGTGGTGGAGCCTTGGAGAGGCATGTTTTTGGGGAGGGGACTGCCCCAATGGGGTCATGATGCCATAGATTCTACCCTCCAAGGCAGACAGTTCCAGGGGAACTGATCTCCGTAATCTAGAGATCAGTTGTAATTCCTGGAGATCTCCAGGCCCTACCTGGAATTTGGCAACCCTAAGGTGCTGATCACCGTCAGAACTTGGTCACTTCTGGCCCAGAAGTTCTGGGCAAACAGCAGCTCCAGCCATGGCAATTCTGTGCCGTGGCATTAAGAATGGCAGATGTGTTTTAATGCGCTCGAATAGCCTGCATCGTTTTGTAAGGCCAGGGAAGGAGGAAAGAGCTACTTCACATCCACTGCCGCTCATCCTTTGCTTGCCACCAAAGAGTTTGTTCTGGGTCCAAAGAAACGGAATTATGAATGTGTCCTCTGAGCAGAACATGAAATAACTCAAACAGGCAGGGAAAAAAGGACAGACACAAAGAGAAACGTCTTTGTAGTCGAAAGAAATCTACAAAGCAAACGTATAAGCCTGGGAGAGTGATGTCGGGCTTAAAAAAAATCTGTCTGTGGAAATTAAGGGTTAGATAAACACAGAGACTTCAATTTCCCCCCTCAAAAACAGGGGTTATGTTAGACTAATACAACACGGTGTGAGGGAGGTAAGGGGGCTTATGGGAAATGGGCTAGATTTATGGAAAGAAGCGACCCTTTGCCTCCTCTAAACATCAGTGGTGTTCAAACACCAGCGGGGGAGCTGCATTTAAATCCTTACACCTTGATCCTAAGCATCTGTGATGGAATATCTTTGCCCACAGCTCTCCCAGGGATCATGCTTAACACTGCAATGGTGTAACTCCAAGGACAATTCTCTTAGCCATTTCCACCAGCATAATCATTATCATGGTACATTGGTAACAGTGTCACAGAATCTGGGTCAAATCTTCACTCTGTCATGCATCTTAATGGCTGATTTGGGGCCAGCTGGTCTCTGTCAAGTCTTGCCAGGGCTTTTTTTGTAGAAAAAGCCTAGCAGGAACTCATTAGCATATTAGGCCACACCCTTGACAGCACAGCTCATTAGCATATTAGGCCACACCCCATGTTACCAGAAGTGTGGCCATCCAGCCACACCCACCTTTTGCTTCTTATTCTGTTTACCTTGTTTGTTGTCACCAGGGCTTTTTTTGTAGCAGGAACTCCTTTGCATGTTAAGCCACACACTCCTAATGTAGCCAATCCTAATGAGTTTCTGCTGCTGGGTGTGGCCTATTATGCAAATGAGTTCCTTCTGGGTGTGGCCAAGTCAGGAGCCAGCCGGAACTCCGTTCTTGTGCGTTTCTGCCCCAAAATAGCCCTGAGTCTTGCCGTACCCCTGCCTGCACATGGGACAAATCGGCCCTTTCTGCACTTGGACCTCACCCCGGGTTTTCTCTGTGTTCGTCTTGCAGCCGTTTACCCTGCAGTTATCTCTGTTTATCTGTTGTTTTCTGCCCTGATTTTGTCCCGCTCCAAGTTGCTGGCCTGCCCTGGGTTATCAATTCTGTATTGCAAGCTGGGGTGTTTGTCCTAGGTACGGCAGGGAAAGGGTTGGGGAGGATCGAAACCAAGTTAAAAATTCTACACTTACATCTGCACCAGGGCCACTCTGGATCGAGGGGAAGCCCATGGCAAAACAGGATCCATATACTTCAAGGCAAGGGTGGACTGAAACTGGCATGGTCACAATGTAATGCAGAATTTACCAAAAAGGGGAGGGGATAAAAAGAGGGGTGAATTTTAGTGTAGTGCAGAATAGCTAGCAGGAGAAAGGGCCAAAGACTCCTCAGAAGTGTCCTCAGAAGATGAGTATCCCACAATTTCTACTTTGGCCAAGACTGTTTGAGTTCCAGAAGCTTCCAAAGAAGACGCCACCCTACCTCCTCTCCAACAGTAGGTTCCTGTTCCAGCAGGTGAGCTATCCGTCTTCCTCACCTTCAGAGTCTCCGGGAACAGAGGAGGCAGAGGGGCAGAACCGAAGTCTGGATTGGGCAGAAGGATGGTTGCTAGGTAGCTCAGGGCCTCCCACACTCTAGCTTCTCTCAGGAGGAAGCAGCAACTCTATAGCTCTTTGCAGGATTGGGGACCTAGCCCTGGCTGCAGGAAAGGGAAGGACTCTCAGCTCCCTTTATAATCCTGTGGTTGAGTCTCAACCCTCGTTGACTCAGCTTCTCCTTTTAACCAGCTTGTGCTTTAGCCTAGAGGGTATAGATTCATAGAATGTTAGAGCTGCAGGTCATCTAGTCCAACCCCCTGCACTCTGCAGGAGCATAGCCAAAAGATAGCCCTACAATATACCCAAAAAGATGGTCGTCCAGCCTCCGCTTGAAAACATCCAGTGAGGGAGCATTCACCACGTCCTGAGGCAGTCCGTTCCACTGCTCAACCACTCTTACAGTTAGGAAGTTTCTCCTGATATTTAGCTGATAGATAAGCTTCCTCTCCCCACCACAGACACCCTGTGAGGTAGGTGGGGCTGAGAGAGCTCCGAGAGAACAGCTCTGAGAGAAACATATTAACATATTAACATATGGAATTCACTGCCACAGGAGGTGGTGGCAGCTACAAGCATGGACAGCTTCAAGAGGGAATTAGATAAACATCTGGAGCAGAAGTCCATCAGTGGCTATTAGCCACAGGGTATAGATGGGAATTCTCAGTCTGGGGCAGGTGATGCACTCTATTCTTGGTGCTGGAGGGGGCAGCAGTGGGAGGGCTTCTAGTGTCCTGGCCCCACTGCTGGACCTCCTGATGGCACCTGGTATATTTTGGCCGCTGTGTGACAGAGTGTTGGACTAGATGGGCCATTGGCCTGATTCAACATTGGCTTCTCTTATGTTCTTAACTTGTCACTGACCCAGGGTCACCCGGCTGGCTGCATGTGGAGGAGTGGGGGATCAGACCCGGTTCTCTCAGATTAGAGTCCACCACTCTTAACCACTACACCAAATTGGCTGAAGCCCCTCCCCTGGGCGTGTTCCAAGCTTCACCAAGAGACAGAGACTCTGTCACAGGCCACGGATAGCTAGGCCCTACAGACTGTTCTCCTCTAGCAGAGAAGGAAGCCGGTAAGAGCCTGCTGGCTGGCTAGAAGCGGCCGAATAAAATCTCGCTGAGTGAGTCTGTATCGTCAATGGCTCTGGGTCCCTACTGGGGAGAAAAGCAGGATATAAATAAGGAAGGAAGAAGGGAAGGAAGGCTGACTGACTATATTGTTTGGCCTCCAGCGGGAAACTTTCAAAAATAATACAATCCCTGCTTCCCCGAGACACTTGTCACGCAGATCAAGAATACAGTATGCCTTAAAATGACTAGGTCCCCCTTTCTTGCCTTCAGACATGTTTAATTAACAAGGAAAATAGCCCATTCTTTGCATGTCTGTTGGCTTTAAGCAGAAGCATAGCTCAGGGTGTCAGGTTACATTATCATGCGGCTTTTGAATGACTCTGTGGAGCGGGATGAGGTCTAATGGGCTGCGTCGGGAAAGTTGAGACATGCGGGCAAGCTCTTTTTCTCCCCCTCCCCATCCCGTTTGAGGTTCTCTTAACTGGGAAGGTGCTCCAGGTTGGCTGAAAAGGAGACGACAGGCAGACAGGTCGAAATGGCTTACACAGTCCTGATTTAGTAATGATCCCCATCACCTAGGACAGATACCGCTCCGCAATGGTTCCCTTGCTCTCTTGAGCGGCATGTCAGTGCATTGTTACAGGCAGACAACAGGCCCGAGCTCCTTTTCTTTGCCCGCTTGCAGCTGTCTCTCAACAAGACACGGCATCCGTGACAGATTCGGGAGGTTACATGATAGAAGCAGCCAAAAGTGAGGGGGAATAAACAAACGGCGGTCTCTCTGGTTTGCAGGGCTGCCTTGGCATTCTGGCAATCCCCTTGGTATGCAGATGGGACGTGCTGCATGATCCTAAGGCCCTTTCTGCACCTGTCTTTTCCCTTGGTTTATGAGCGCATCTCAATCTTCCGTTCTGCATTCCCTCCCGCTTTCCACTGCCGCTTTGTGTCAGGGCTTCTTCATGGTTCTGCATTCATTTTAGGGGGATCAGCGCTCAGACCGCTTCCAGCACACTGTTGCCCCACACTTCCCCAAAGTGCTTTTGCCGCGGACATTTGTCCTGCTCTGTCTTGAAATCGATACTACTATTTAAAGTAGAATTGTTTCTGCGAATATTTAAGCGCTGCCCACTGTCCTCCCGTTTCAGCCTCTTTCTCTTTGGTCTATGTTAAGCAGCCAATCTACACGATAACAGGTTTACTTATGGGCAATTGCTGAACATCACAGGGCCAATCTTTTTAGAGTCCACAGCAGTTTGGAGGATGGGAGAATTAGTGGAGGAAAAAAGGTTTTTAAAGAAGCACCTTGAAGCCAAAGAGACTTTGATCACAAATATTCCCCTCAAAACAAAAATGGATGCATGGATTGATGGTTTGCATTTTGATTTGATACTAAGTGTTGATAATTGTCTATTATCCCTGGGTTATTCCCATGACATGATGTTAGCGAACGTTGCCCTGTTAACACTGAAATGCCTCCTCCACTCAATGTCATTCAGATTTTCCTGGAAGAATTCCTTCCACCAGCCAGGGCATTGAAGGGAAGAGAGAAATATCATGCTGGCACCTTGGCTACTCCTCCTCCAAAGAATAAGAAGAAGAAGAAGAAGAAGAAGAAGAAGAAGAAGAAGAAGAAGCAGAAGAAGGAGAAGAAGAAGAAGGAGGAGGAGGAGGAGGAGGAGATTGGATTTATACCCCGCCCTTCACTTGGAGTCTCAGAGCAGCTTACAAACACCTTTCCCTTCCCCTCCCCACAACAGACACCTTGTGAGGTAGGTAGGGCTGAGAGAACTCTAACACAACAGGAACAGCTGTGCCAGAGCTTGTGACTGACCCAAGGTCGCATCAGCAGGTGCAAGTGGAGGCGTGGGGAATCAAACCCGGTTCTCCCAGATTAGAGTCCGCACACTTAACCACTACACTAAAGGATAAGAGCAGCCAGGGCTCAAAACACACTTTCTTCTGTGAGTATGCAGAAAGCATACTCTGCAGAGACTTGAGTTTCTGGCATGAAGTGCCTAAGAATAATTGCATATGCAGAATGAAAGGAAATGATTCGAATCAGAGGCATACTGTCTTGAGTTCTGGGAGTAAAGAGTGAATGCAGAAAGGCCCTAAGTGTATTCAGAAACTGGTCTTGCTCAGTTCAATAAGCCTTACCCATAGGTGACAAGGTCTCACTGTTCTCCAAGGGCAGAAGAGCACAGTCCATAATATTTCTAATAGTTACTTGACTTCTTGAATATCACTTTTTGGTTTTGTGCTTCAGTTGACATTACTTTTAAAAGCTTGTATGCTAATTCTTGATTAAATACTTGTATACCTTGTTTCTAAACTCTCTAACACCAGCTGCATGCAAAGATGGTAAAATGTACTTATTTTCCATCAAGCCACAACTGGACACAGCAAGGGTCTTTCAAGGCAAATGAAATGTTAGCCAAATTGCCTGTTTTATTGATAAATGTGGGGAATTATAGTTATTAAACGGCAATAGGCATTAATTATAGGACCATAACCTGTGTATACCAGAGTTTGAGTTCCCAGTACTCAGGAACAGACACTGAGGCTGGATTACTAAAGCAGTGATTTCTTTACTGAAGGATTATTAAACATATAAATGTAAAATCAAGCATGCACACACTCAATACAGAACTAAGAATTCAGAGAGGAAAAGTCCAGAGACGTTTGCATTAGCAGGAAGTATCGTTGGTGGGGTGATACTTTACCTGTCCGGCAAGGCAAGTTGACTTTGCAGCAAAAAAGGGATACCAGCAACACACATGGAGAGGTCCCAAACTGCGCAAAGAGTGGAACCAGCAAGGGGTGTGTGTGGGGGGGGGTTAGGAGAGATAAAAGCAAGACAGAGAGCAATGGCACGAAGCTCTTCTTTTATACCCAAAAATGTTCCCCTGGAAATACTAAGAAAACTTAAACTAAGAATGGGGCAGAAAAAGGGATTAATGGTTGGGCAATTGCAAGTAATGGTTTGGCTGGGTGTAACACCTCTTAAGAGAAGGGGGTAGACAAAAGGAAGAAGGAAGAGAGCCAATCAGATTGCAGGGCCATTAATGACCAGATGTGTGACAGCTGTGTTATCTTGATGGGCAGCAGAAAGACTTGATGGCTTGCTATTGTTGTCATCAGGTGCATCCTTTTGTTTTAGGCTGGAGAGGAATGTTTGTTTCTTCTGGTGATGTTAATACATGGGGGGGGATGGAGAAGGGGATTTTTCATGGCGTCTGTGCAGGAACGTCTTGTCCTTTTTGCTGGGCCTGGCTTCCCTCTGTGATCTGCTGCTGTTTCTGCATGCATGGAGGTCAGGGCTGTTGGTCTGCGTGCTGGCGTTGGCATGGCTGTGGAGATGCAGGAGCAGGAGGCTTCTTGTAGTCCAGGAGTCCACATCTGGCTTGGCATGCTGCTTAGGCACTAGGCTCCCCTTGGCCAAAGCACATTCCTTTAGTCCAGTATAAGGGCACTGTTTTTGGGCTACAGTATTATCCATTGCCCTGACACACACTTTTCACATTTCAGCAAGGCAGTCATGTTTAAGAGTCTTTTAGTAATGCTATCTGAAGTAGCTGCAGGACAACAGAAAACCAGAGGTGGTATGCCATTGCCTTCCTTTGTAGAGCCTTCCTTGGTGGTCTCCCATCCAAGTACTTACCCTGTTTATGATAGATGAGATCAGGTTATACCATACTATTCCACGCCCCTCGAAATTAGGAAAGCTATATGTTCAAGTTAAGCAGGTTTCCCCCCTTAAATTTGTTTCAACTTCAATGCCATTACTATCTAGACATATGTGGACTTTACAGAGGTTTTTACCGAGACTTTACAACAGGGGTCCTCAAACTACGGCCCGCGGGCCACATGCGGCCCGCCGAGGATATTTATACGGCCCGCCGGGCGGGGCACACGCCCTCGGGGGGGCACGCGGGACTCTCGCTTCTGCGGGCCGGCGGGTGCGAAGACTCGGAGGGCGGGGCCTGGCGGGGGCGGCCGCTGCCACGGCCCCGCCCCGAATCTCCAGGACCCCCCCTGCCCGGCCCGGATCGCTACCTTCTTCCTGCGGCGGAGCAAGCCTAGCGGGCGGTTGCCGTGGTCTGGTCCCGGGCCAGTCCTGCTCAGTGGAAAGCCCCCCTCCCCCCTTCGCCGGTGGGCCGGGGGTTGCAGCCCACAGTGCCGCCCGACGCACGAGCGGACCTCGGGTGGGCTTGGGAGGAGGCGACTCTGTGGGGATCCCGCGGGGCGGGAACCAGGCGCCGGGGAGGGGGCGGATCGCGCGTTGCCTGGGGGAGCCTCCAGGGAAGGACCCCGCGCTGCCTCCCGCTTCCCGGCGTCACCCTCTGCTGCTGCCGCCACCTCTGGACTGTTCCATAGTCCGGCCCTCCAATGGTCTGAGGGACAGTGAACTGGCCCCCTGTTTAAAAAGTTTGAGGACCCCTGCTTTACAATATCCACACGTAACTCAAATCATGTAGTACATACCTATGGGGAAGGTTTGGAGTTGAGCCTGACTTCTGTGTTCTCTCAAAATCTATATATTGGATATATATGACTAAAGTGTGATTGAAATGTGGAATTTGCTGCCAGATGATGTAGTGATGGCCATAGAAATCAATGGCTTTAAAAGAGGGTTAGATGGATTCATGGAGGATATCTATCAATGGCTATTAGCCATGATGACTGTGGGGAACCTCCACATTCAGAGACACTAAGCCTCTGAATCCCAGAGCCAGGAGGCAACATCAGGGTAAGGCCTCGGCCTCTGTGCCCTGTTGTCAGCCCTCTAGAGGAGCTGGTTGGCCACTCTGTGAGACAGGATGCTGGACTAGAGGGACTATTGGTCTGATCCAGCAGGGCTCTTCTTATGTTCTTATATGATCTATGTGCACAGATGGCAGATGCCTGGTCTACGTCGTTTCTTCAAAACTGGGTCTCAGGTTTTGTGATGATCTGACTTAATAGGTATGGGTTGAATGCTCAACAAAGGGATGCAAGGAAGGTTTGGAGACAGGGTTGATAACATCTTGCAAGAATGGTGATGGGACATCTAGTTCCCCAACTGTGGATAAATTCTTTGAGATTCAAGACAGATGTTAATAGGGATAGGGTAATTTATTTCTAAACGTTCAGCATCAATATTAAAGGTCTGTTCAAATCAGGAAATGTTTAGCCTTCCTAAAAGAATATGTACAGGACGGTGCCTCTGAAGGTTTAGAATTCTGAACTAATTTCCCATTATTACCAGCTCTTAGCATCAAACACTTGGCTTTCCAGACAGTTTCAAGCACTAAACAGCAATTAATGAGTCACGAGGGATGTTATTTTTTAAAAGACTCCTCAGGTCAAAAAACCTAATTAACCTTCCTCCTGCATTTTGAGAGGCGAACAATAATAAGAGCCTTTCCTCCCCCTTTTGTTTTTCTTAAAGAAAGTGCTATGAATTGTTTCTGTTATTAATTATTAGTACTGTTATTAATTATTAGCAGAATAATTGGATATGTAAAAAAATAATAACAAAGAAGGATCTTGGCTTGAGACAGTACTGGGTCTGATGCATTTTAATTTATTCATTAATGATTTGAGTTGGGAGTAAGCAGTGAAGTGGCTAAATTTGCGGATGACATGAAATTGTTCAGGGTGGTGAGAACCAGGGAGGATTGTGAGGCACTCCAAAGGGATCTGCCGAGGATGGGCGAGTGGGCGTCAACGTGGCAAATGGGGTTCAGTGTAGCCAAGTGCAAAGCAATGCACATTGAAGCCAAAAATCCTAACTATAAATACACATTGATGGGGTCCGAACTGGGAGAGACTGACCAAGAGAGAGGTCTTGGAGTCATAGTAGATAACTCACTGAAAATGTCGAGACAGTATGCAACTGCAATAAAAAAGGCCAGTGCTATGCTAGGGATTGTTAGGAAGGGAATTGAAAACAAATCAGCCAGTATCATCATGCCCCTGTATGAATCGATGGTGTGACCTCATTTGGAGTACTGTGTACAGTTCTGGTCACCACATGTCAAAAAGGATATTATAACATTGTAAAAAGTGCAGAAAAGGACAACTAGAATGATCAAAGGGTTGGAACACTTTCCCTATTTTATTTATTTATTTATTTATTATATTTACATCTTGGCCTCCCCGCCTTGGTGGGCTCAGGGCAGCTAACAACATAGATATAAACAGATACATTAAAACTCCAATATATTATACTAAAACCAGCATTAAATTAAGATTACAATATAAAACCATAGTTATGCAACACATAGCTGTAATACAAGATGGCGACATTCGGTCATCATTTGAATGGCCTCTTCCAGGCTCCTGCCGGACTGTTAGTCATCCGGCTGGTGGTGATATTGGTGTTAGGGCCAGGTTGTTGTTGGTATTGATACTGATATTAGGGACAGAGCCATGATGTCAAGGAGACACCCTACTTGAAAGCCTGGTGGAAGAGCTCCGTTTCACAGGCCCTGCAGAACTGCAAAAGGTCCCACAGGGCCCTGATGTCATCTGGGAGACCTGAGGCTCTTTAGCTTGGAGAAATGATGACTGTGGGGTGACGTGATAGAGGTTTACAAGATTATGCATGGGATAGAGCAGGTAGAGAAAGAAGTACTTTTCTCCCTTTCTCACAATACAAGAACTCGTGGGCATTCAATGAAATTGCTGAGCAGTCGGATTAGAACAGATAAAAGGAAGTACTTCTTCACCCAAAGAGTGATTAACACATGGGATTCCCTGCCACAGGGGGTGGTAGCAGCTGCAAGCATGGACGGTCTCAACAGGGAATTAGATAAACATGTGGGGCAGAGGTCCATCAGTGGCTATTAGCCACAAGGCATAGATAGGAACTCTCAGGCTGGGGCAGGTGATGCACTGTGTTCCTGGTGCTTGGGAGGGGGGGCGTCAACAGTGGGAGAGCTTCTAGTGTCCTGGCCCCACTGCTGGACCTCCTGATGGTGTGTGTGACAGAGTATTGGACTGGATAGGCCATTGGCCTGATCCAGCATTGGCTTCTCTTATGTTCTTATGCTCTTAAATTCTAATTTGAAACTCAGGGACTGTATTGTCGTTATGCAATATTTACATTGACAGTATTAGGTTTCCATATAGTGCAATTTTATACAAATGACATATACTTTAAAGTAATATATGGGGCAGAAAAATGGTTTAAGGACGTTTCCTGAGAACACTTGTTTATGAAAGTGAATAATGGTTCTTTATTAGAAGAACTATTCATTCTCCTCACATTTCTGACCCAAATTGAGTTAGTCAGCTTCAGTGATGTAATGACATTCTGATTTTTTTTTTAAGGAATTGTTTCAGCAGTCACCTTTGCAGGCTCCCTTTATAGAACTGAGTGGAAATGTTACCCAATTTTTCACCAACTTTTTGAGGGGGGGAAGCTTTTGCTTCTTGGTGATTTCTCAGCCCTCCTTGTAAAAATATTTGTGTTTTCATTTACATGGCCGTCACTCTCCATTGCTGTCCTTTGCCCTCATTTGCCATGCTCAGACACATCAGATTGGTTATATAATGGCATTATATGATCCTATTTATTGTTTGATCCCTTATTAGAATTGCCACTTCTGGGTGTGGCCTGGAGATCCCCTGGAATTACAACTCATGTTCCAGCAACAGAAATCAGTTTCCCTAGAGAAAATGGCAGCTGGGGCGTGTGGTGGTGGACTTTATATTAGTATACCTCACTGGGTTTTCAATTTCCACACAGCCTTATATCTCACTGGGTGACTCAGTCATTCAAACTAACCTCTTTCACAGGATTGTTTTGAGGATAAAATCAAGAGGACAGCAGAGCATGCATAACTCCCCAAACTCCTTAGAAGAAAAGTCACCTAAAAACAGACAGATATTAGCACAGCACATTCGGGGGGGGGGAATTTACCTCAGTGAATTTGCTTGTTTCAACCTGAAAACTGAAATGGGAGAATGCTCAGCATAGTTCTGTTCCTTTGTTTGCAGGAATGGCTTCAATATTTAATTAAATTTATTTATTTAATTCATTTATACCCCACCTTTTTACCTAATGGGAACCAAAGTGACTTATATCCTCCTTCTCTCCTCCATTTTTATCCTCACAATAGCCCTGTGGGGTAGTTCAGGCTGAGAATGTGTGATGGTCCCAAGGTAACCCAGAAAGGTTCCATGAGCCAGGGTTCAAACCTATGTCTCCCAGATACTAGTCTGACCTTCTTAACCACTACACCACACTGCCTCTCCATGAACCTTCCTGGCCTATTCTGGACATGTAGCTAACTTGAGTATATACCACTCTGATCTATTCCATTTGACAGCCCGGTGTGTTGGCCTAGCAGTCTTTTACTTTATTGATTTTAATGCTGCTCCCAATATTCACCAGAGGACCTATTTCATTAGCTATGTGTTCCTGCTACAGGTAACAGCAAACACACATTGGTGATTGACACATGAATATATTACAGGTACTTGTTGTGACGTGGTGCTTGAAAGCAGTGGCATTTAAAGCAAATGTCTTTGTGAGACCGGGGGACAAATTGTGTTGCCATCCAAACGGGGAGGCGATACAACATGACACAGGTAATTGGAGGTGTCAGTCTGCATAATGTTATGACAGGTTGAGCGTGCTGACAGGAAACCAGTGAGTTCCTCACAGCCTTTTGCATTGTATTTACCTGTTTAAAGAGGCAGTTCAACTTCTTTGGGTACGTACCAGGGAACAGCATCTAAGCAGCTTCTAGCTGTCATCTAGGATTGCCAACCTCCAGGTGGTGGCTAGAGATCTCGTGGGATTACAACTGATCGCCAGGTGACAGAGAAAATGGCTGCTTTTGGAAGATGGACTCTATGGCATTATACCCAACTGAAGCTGTTCACCTCCCCAAACCCCACCCTCCTCAGGCTCCCCACATCTCTATGTATTTTCCAACCCAGATCTGTCAACCCTACTATCATCTCATCTGAACACATAGCAAAAAAGGAATGTTTCTAGACTGGTATTGTAGAAGTAGTGACAGACTTCACATTTCTGGGATCCCAGATCACTGCAGATGGTGATTGCAGCCATGAAATTAAAAGACGCCTGCTCCTTGGGAGGAAAGCAATGGCAAACCTAAACAGCATGATAAAAAGCAGAGACATCACCCTGCCAGCAAAAGTCCGCATCGTCAAAGCAATGGTATTCCCCGTAGTAATGTATGGCTGCGAGAGTTGGACTATAAGGAAGGCCGAGCGCCGAAGAATAGATTCTTTTGAACTATGGTGCTGGAGAAGACTCTTGAGAGTCCCTTGGACTGCAAGGAGATCAAATCAGTCAATCCTAAAAGAAATCAACCCTGGCTGTTCCCTGGAAGGCCAGATCCTGAACTTGAAGCTCAAATACTTTGGCCACCAAATGAGAAGGGAGCACTCACTGGAGAAGACCCTGATGCTGGGAAAGATTGAAGGTCAAAGAAGAAGGGGACGGCAAAGGATGAGATGGTTAGACAGTATCATCAATGCAACGAACATGAAATTGAGCAAACTTCAGAGGACAGCAGAAGACAGAAGGGCCTGGCATGATCTGGTCCATGGGGTCGCAGAGAGTCGGACTCAACTGTGCGACTGAACAACAACAAATGAAATTATACTTATAATGTTATGAGAAACCATGCGGACTGCATTTGGGAGCTTTGTACATATAGAAAAAAAATACTGTGAACAGAGATGATTTCCTGTTTTTAAATACAATTTTTCTAACACGTTTTCCAGTATAGGAAGACAAACATAAACAAACATAAGGAATTGAATTAAAACAGTTTCTCAAAGAAAGTTATGCACACAAACCAATAAACAAGAATATTAAACTATTGCTAAGTAATGATCTCATTTAGCTATTTGTCTTTGGTATTAATAAGAAGTAATTTGCTGTGCCTTCTTCTTTGTGGTTAACATTCCATCCACAGAAAATAAAAAAAATCCAGGGAGAAAAACAGAAGAAAATGAGGATTACAGAAGAATGCCTTACTGGTAGGAAACCTTCATTGAGTACAACCTGAATGCAGGTTTGATGTAGGGTTGCCAGATTTTGGGGGCAGGATGCATGTGACACTGGAACTGACGTTAATACTTTATGAACCCTCCCCAATGTCTATGGTAAGAACTATAGAGATTTTAGAAATTCTTAAAGTGCCACCCAAAGGCACTCTCAGGGCCAGACACCATTCCCTGCTCCTTTTTCTCCCACTGTGACCATCACTGAGAGCAGGCAGGTGAATGTGGTGGAGAGCAAAAGCTTACAGGAGCCAGTTTCATGTAGTGGTTAAGTGTGCAAACTCTAATATGGGAGAAACAGGTTTGATTCCCCACTCCTCCACTTGCACCTGCTGGATGACCTTGGGCAAGCCATAGTGTGTTCTTGAAAAAAGAGCAGTTTCTGTCAGAGCTCTCTCAGCCCCACCTACCTCACAGGGTGTCTTTTGTGGGGCGGGGAAGGGAAAGGAGTTTGTAAGCCACTCTGAGTCTGTAAGCCACTCTAGGAGGAGTACCCCGGGGACGGGAGCAGGGGCGGCGTCCACGGACAGCAGCAGTAGGCAGCTGAGGGCATTGGCGTGCCCCATCACCTTACCCAGGTGATGCTCCAGGTGGTAGTTGTAACCCACCAGGAAGAGGGACCAACAGAGAACCCGGGGTGAGAGTACACGGGAGGGGGGGGTTGCCTGTCTGCTGCAAACAGGCTGAGGAGTGGCTTATGATCCATCATGTTTACCCCCGCCACTATCGCCAAGCCCTCCTGGTCTATTTGGGCATAGTTGTGCTCGGTGGCCGACAAGGTCCAGGAGTAATAGGCGACCAGGACCTGGTGGCTGTCAGGAAGAAGGTGATCCAAAACAGTGCCCACGCCATAGGGGGAGGTGTCACAAGCGAGGATGACCGGCAGTGACTCATCAAAGTGGGCCAACACCTTGTTCAATATAAGGAGCACCTTGACCCCCCCCAGAACGCCATGGATTCTCTAGGGCCCCAAGACCAGAGCGCCAACTTGTCCAAGAGTCTGTGCAAGGGCTCCGCCACCACCACTTTGTGGGGCAGAAAGGCATGATAGAAGTTCAGGAGGCCCAGAAATGCCTGGAGTTCCACCTTGGAATTGGGTGGAGCGGTCTCCACAATGGCCTTCACTTTGTCCCTCACCGGGTGGAGGCCAGAAGCATCAACCCAGAACCCCAAGAAGTCCACTTCTGAGATGCTGAGGAGGCATTTTCCCCTCTTGACCTTAAGGCCCGAACCGATGGAGGACGGCGCGGAGGTGGGAGGCTGGAGGGGGCAGCAGTGGGAGGGCTTCTAGTGTCCTGGCCCCATTGCTGGACCTCCTGATGGCACCTGGTATATTTTGGCCGCTGTGTGACAGAGTGTTGGACTAGATGGGCCATTGGCCTGATTCAACATTGGCTTCTCTTATGTTCTTATGTTCTCTTATGTGCTTATGAGGCGAGTTGTCTGGGGTGGCCGTGGTGATAAGATGTTATATAAAAAAAGGCGTCATTCCAGGGATCCCTTTTAAGACAGAATCCATCAGTTGCTGGAACAACCCTGGTGCCACACTAACACCAAACTGCAAGTGCTTCACCTTAAATGGATAACAATGGTCTGCACAGTGGTGGTGGCATCGTCCACCAGCACCTGCTGGTACGCTTGTGCAAGGTCCAGCTTGCCAAAAATTTTAGCCCCTGCCAGTGTGGCCAACACATGTCTAACAACTGGGACCGGGTAATAGTGGTCATGTAGGGCCTTGTTTAAATTGCACTTATAGTCCGCACAGATGCGGACGTCTCTGTTTGGCTTCACTGGGGTCACTATAGGAGTTTCCCACAGTGCGTGTGAGACAGGTTCTAGGACCCCTTGCACCACCAAGCGGTCTAGTTCCACGTCTATTTTTGGCCGTAACGTGACTGTGGAATTCCCCAAGACAGCACTACTGTTTGGTGCCAGTTTGGTGCAGCGGTTAGAACTGATTGTAAGCCACTGAGACTCCTTCAGGTAGTGAAGGGCAGGGTATAAATTCAATCATCTGCCTCCTCCTCCTCCTCCTCCTCCTCCTCCTCCTCCTCCTCCTCCTCCTCCTCCTCCTCCTCCTCCTCCTCCTCCTCCTCCTTCTTCTTCTTCTTCTTCTTCTTCTTCTTCTTCTTCTTCTTCTTCTTCTTCTTCTTCGTGAGCCCTGAACAGGAAGACTCCCTTCAATGGAGAAATTCCCTTTCCAGAGAGCAAAGAGGAAAAAGTTGTAAAGTTAAAGAATGGAACTTGCTCATGTCTTTCCTACATGGGGAGGCTCCGGTTTCCCCAGTTATCTTACTGGATAAGAGATCAGGCTCAATGGCTCGCTGGTCCAAGCACAATACTGTCTGATACATCCCACTGACTCTGTCTCAAGGTACTAATAACATAATCATGATATTCATATAATGGGAAGGAAACTCTTTATTACCCAGAACTCATCAGAGGTTCTAGAAGAGTAGTTGTTGATGAAGAAAAGCAGACTGAAGTCTAAGGAATAAATATAGTTAATGTTTGGAGCATTTTACTACGTGACCTACATTGCGGCACATGAATTATTTTGGAACAATCTGGCATATCTGTAAAACTAACATTTTCCCCCTCCACCACCGCTGAATGATAAATTAAAAGCAATTCCACTCTCGGTATTGCAAACAGCCAACTAGTTCATTGCTTTTGTAAAAGGGCTTTCAAGATAAAATATGTCTGTGTTAGTTTCTGCATAATTCTTAAAACGTTGCATCTTTTCCTCAGCTTGAGCGGTTGCGTGGAAAGGCAGGAGGGTAGTAGAGAAAAAAAAACAACCCAGTCATATGAAATGAGCTCTCCCTTGACATTTAGAGCTCTTGAAAAGAGGTTTATTATAGATCTGGTGGACATTTAGATATTTAATTAAATGTCAAGTACATATTTGCAATCCGCGTAAGAACGGAGATGAAGATTTCGCCCATTCGAGGTCTGTTTGTTATGTTTTTGGGGCATCTCACCTAGGCGCAGAAATTTATCAGTTGCGAGCAACTCATCAGAGGTACATACATATTTTAGGGGTCAAAAATCTAATTAACTCCACCAACTGCACATAACATGTTGACTAATACTACTCTGGCAACCAAATGACCATTTGGGTTCAGCGATACGTTTATGGGGTCCACCCTCTTGCCCCGTCTATGGACAACTGCCCTTTAATGTTGGTTTCCAAAGAACTGCAGAGGGAAAGAGCAGAAACAGTGTGGGAATGAAGTCACCAATTTTAATTTTAGCCCCTGCGAAATCTCTTGAAGCTTAGTTGCTTTTTTCTTTTCCCCAAAATAACCTGACTGCATTGCTTCTGTGGAGGAATGGGCCTGCTCCCTCGGCTTGAAGGGGATTCTTTTGAAGGTGGGCTAAGGTAGGTCTGGAAAGCAATTGAATGGACTTCCTTCCTCCTGGCCTGTTCTCTGCCCAGAGTGGGGAAAAAACTTTTGAAACTTAGAGTGAAGGATTGGCTCATTTCAAACCTCTAAAGAAAAAGAAAAAAATGCATTTTTCACATCTCCACCTCCCAAGATTCCACATGGAAGAGAATCCTTTTACAGAAGGTTGCTCTACAGCAAATTCAAACCAATCTGTTATAAGAAATTTACAAGTTACATAGTCCACAGTAAAGAGTCTACATGAGGCCTCACTTCAAAAAGTATATGGACAGAATGGAGCGGATGCAAAGGAGAGCGATGAGGGTGATCCAGGGCCTGGAGACCAAGGCCTACGAGGAAAGGCTGAGGGTCTTGGGAATGTTCCGTCTGGAGAAGAGGTTGAAGAGAGGGGCATAATTGGTACTGCGACACGAGGAGTCAGGAAGCCTGACGTCACCAAGTCAGCCGACTGGAAAAAACAATGCCGATCAGGACATGACTAGTCTGAAAGGCAGAGACGAACCCTCCGTCAGCTGTGCGTGGAATTAAAGAAATTATATGTTGTCCTCCCTACCCCCTATAACATTGTTAGTCCCACGTCTTCAGAGTCACTGTACATCGCACAGAGCCTGCAGACGCACGGGGTGCGCGATTAATAAATCGAAAGATATTATTATTATTATTATTATTATTATTATTATTATTATTATTATTATTATTATTATTATTATTATTATTATTATTATTATTATTATTATTTTCTTGAAGTATCTGAAGGGCTGTCACTCAGAGGAGGGCAGGGAGCTGCTCCTGTTGGCATCAGAGGATAAGATTTGCAATCATGGGTTTAGATTAAGGGTGGGAAGATACCGGCTGGATTTTAGGAAGAAACTTTTGTACAGTAAGAGTTGTGCAACAGTCGAATCAACTGCCTAGGGAGGTGGTGAGCTCCCCCTCACTGGAAGTCTTTAAGCAGTGTCTGGACAACCACTTGTCAGGAATGCTCTAGGCTGATCTTGCATTGAGCAGGGGGTTGGACTAGATGGCCTGTATGACCCCTCCCAATTCTGTATGATTCTATGGCTGTGATCACACAGGCAGTTTGCCCTGACACAGTCACTCCTCCCCTCTGGATCAAATCAGCAGGATCAGATGCACACATCTGGTACCCGACAACTATCTGTACCCACCTTGTGGTAGAATGACTCCCTGTCGGCTTAAAAAGCAACTGGGGAAATCCGGTAGTTTCCCTGATGAGGCACTTCCATGGTGGCTTTTCTGGTGTCTGATCAGCCGGGCGCACCATGGAAGTGCAGGAGGCGTGTGAACAGCCCTGTTTCTCGCATGGCAGTATGCCATTTTCAGAAACCCAACCAATCAGAGGAACGCATCAGCCATGGCTCCATGTTAGTAGTGTGGTAGTGATATGAACCGGCCTTCACAGGCTGGCTACCCAATGCAGCCGGCATTGTGGGACTGGTGTGAGTGCTGTGAAGTGCACCTAACTCCAGTGGCTTTTTCCTCTGTGGGATACCGCTGTGGCAATCTGCCTGTCTGGACACAACCTATGATTATAAGTTATCTAGCACATAACCATACATAGAAATGAGTCCTTTTTTAGAGTCACTGTCCTTCCTGGAGAGGAAATCTGCAACCATGTTGTTGTGTCCAACAATGCGTTCAGTTTTTATGTTGAACTCTTGCATCTTCCATGACCACCTCTGAAGTTTAGTGTTTGAGTTCTTCCTTGTTTGCAGCCATTGTAGGGATGTGTGGTCTGTTAAGAGGGTGAATTCTTGCCCCCACAAATACCAAGAATTTGGAATAAGTTTTCAGGAAGGCTTCACTGTGCTTCAGGACTACATTGTTGAGAAAACACTGCCACATCCTCCCAGACTACTTTAAGTAGAGCTTCTTGTGTGTGTTAAGTTCAGTCAAGTCACTTCTGACTTATGGTGACCCAATGAATTAATTCCCTCCAAAATGTCCCATCATTAACAGCTGTGCTCGGGACTTGCAAACTGAGGGTCGTGGCTTCCTTGATCGTCCATCCATCTCATGTTGGGTCTTCCTCTTTTCCTGCTGCCTCCAGCTTCTCCTAGTATGTCTTTTCCAGCAGCTCTTATCTTCTTATGATGTGACCAAAGTCAGATAGCCTCAGTTGAGTCATTTTAGCTTCTAGGGAGAGTTTAGGCTTGATTTGATCTGGAACCCACTTGTTCGTCTTTTTGGTAGTCCACAGTATTTGTCAAACTCTCCTCCTATACCACATTTCCAGTGAATCAGCTTTCTTCCTGACGCAGCCTCTTTTAGGAGTAGACGTTTTTACTAGAGGGTATTTCACTCTTTTCTTTCATCTATGGCTGCCCATTCCAGCCTGGGAAATTCCCGGAGATTTGGGGGTACAGCCTTAAGGGACCAGGGTTATAGGAGGGGAGGGACTTCAGTGAGGTGTAATGCCACAGAATCCAACCTCCAAACCAGCAGGGGGACCTGGAATCTCTCTTCCCTAGACATCAATCATAATTCTTGGGAGATCTCCAGACCCCACCTGCAGGTTGGCAACCCTGCCACCTCTTGAAAGTTGTTTTACCAAAGAATAGTAGTAATATTTATTTAGTACCTTTCCATTCCCTTCTTTGAAGGAACTCAGAATGGCGTATATGATTCTCCCCACTTACATTTAAGCCTCACAGTAATACTATGAAGATTTAAAGGTAAAGGTTTCCCTGGCTCGAAAGCCAGTCAAATCTGTCTCTAGGGTGTGGTACTCATCTCCGTTTCCAAGCCGAAGAGCCAGCACTGTCTGAAGACATCCCGATGGTCATGTGGCCAGCATGACTAAATGCTGAGGTTTACATAAGAACATAAGACAAGCCAATGCTGAATCAGGCCAATGGCCCATCTAGTCCAACACTCTGTCACACAGTGGCCAAAAATACCAGGTGCCATTAGGAGGTCCAGCAGTGGCGCCAGGATGTAAAGAATGCTGTTACCTTCCCACCAAAGCGGTATTTATTTATCTACTTGCAATTTCTTGATTTCGAACTGCTAGGTTGGCAGGAGCTGGGGCCAGAGATGGGAGCTCATGCCGTCACGTGGCACTCGGGTCTCAAACTGCTGAACTACAGACCTTCTGGTCTGCAGGTAGTGTCTTAACCTCTGAGCCACCGTGGCCCCTACTATGAAGATAGATCCAAGTAATCCAGTAATAAATCCAGTAACACTATGAGGAAAGGTAGGCCAAGAGAGAATAGCTTTGACTTCAATCCATGATCCCTCTCAGCCAATCAGGAATGATAGGGCTGTATTTTCATCTAATTACCTAATTTTGGGTTCCAAAAAACAAGAAAAACAAAACTCAAACTGTTACTTTAGGAATGTTAACATACGATTTTTGGAAACTGACTGTAAATTGGAATTATTATATATTTTGTATATTGTATTATTGTTCTGTGTACTACGTCCTTTTTTTTTTTGCTCAATAAAGTTGCTTAGTTAAAAAAAAAAATGATAGGGCTGGATCCAACCTCTGTAATATTCAGCAATCAAGTTCATGTTTTATATTCCAGAATTGTAGAATCAGCAGTATTTCCCGTCCAGGTTTTACTCATATCTCTAAATAAGCGGGCTGGAGGAACTGCTTTGAAGAATTCTGGTAGACCATGTGTTCTTTCATTCATTTCTCCTGAGCAACATTACTGTATGTTTGTTTAAAAGACCGTCGGCATCTTCCTGGATGATTGCAGTATCTGACAACCACCTTTTCTGCAGCCAAGAGAGGAGGGAGGGTCCCATCTGACCACAAAAAAGCTATCATGGGGATCATGGAACCTGCGTGGACCAATGCCATGTAAGACATAGGCTATAGTAAGGAGGGGAAATGAGATGAAATTGAGTGAAAACGCTGGTGGGATCCAACCCACAATGTGGGTGATACCATGACAGTTAGATTTAGCTATGTGGCAAGCCACAAAGCCAGTTCAGAGTGAGAACAGAATTCATTGCCTTCTCCCTGAATCAATTAAATACTTTCACTCCCGTTTGCATACATATGTGCGGTCAGGTCACAACTGACTTACGGTGATCCCAGCAAGGCAAGTGAGAAGCAGAGGCGGTTTGCCGTTTCCTTCCTCTGCAGAGACTACCTACACAATGATGGCTGGAACCTATGGTGGGCTGGGTTGGAACTTTAGAAAGGATTTCTGGGTTTGCCATCCCCCAGGTGGTGGTTGGAGGTCTCCTGGGATTACAATTGATCTCCGGGTGACAGAGATCAGTTCACCTGGAGAAAATGGCCACTTTGGAAGGTGGACTCTGTGACATTATATCCCACTGAAATCCCTCCTCTCCCCAAACCCCACCTTCTTTGGGCTGCACCCCCAAAATCTGCAGGTATTTCCCAACCTGCAGCTGGTAACCCTAGAAAATGCCTCACAAAGCTTCCCAGAACAATCCTCAAGTATTCGAAGGGTTCTGAACTGGAGGAAGATGGCTGGGATGAAAGTCCTCTTCCTCTCTGCGATGTGGACTTTCCATACCTGTGTCGATACAAATGTCTGATCTATTGCATGAGTTACTGTGCATGCTGGACCAGTGTTTTAGGCCATGGTTGTCACAGAGGCTGTAGAGGCTCAAGTCCTATAGAGCTTTTTGTGAAGCTATCCAAGATTTACCCCTGCTGCGCCCAAGAATGGCAGTTACCAGCACTGATTATAAGTAGGGTTGCCAGCTCTGGGTTCAAAAATAACTGGAGGTTTTTGGGGTGGAGCCTGGGGAGGGCAGGGTTTGGGGAGAGTGTGACCTCAGTAGGGTATAATGCCATGGAGTCTACCTTCCAAAGCAGCCATTTCTCCAGGGGAACTGATCTTGGTCATCTGGAGATCAATTGTAATAGCAGGAGGTCCCCAGGTACAATCTGGAAGTTGTCAACCCTAATAGGAACTGTGAAGAATACATTCTTGAGTACTGAGTAAAACCTTCTCCAGGAGTTTTTAAGAAGTTTTCCTGTCTGGGTAGAGAACAGGCAGGAATGGGTAAATCAGATAAATTGCTTTCTAGACTCACCTCAGTCACCCTCTTAGAAATGTTAATAGATCCAGCAAGTGTAAAGTACTGAGTGGGATGTATCAGTAGTGATATCAGCTCATACTTTATTGGAAGTGAAGAACAAGAGAGAGAATGCTGGCTTGCAGGCCAGCTTATATCCTAAGGCAAAACCACACCTATACACACAACCCACACCTGTGATAAGATTATCTACAGTGGCAAGAGTTCCGTAGGTCCTTTCTTGGACCCTAGCCCTCTGATAGGAGCAGGCTTGGATCTGCTCTGGCTACTGTCTCTTGAAGTGAAGCTAGGGCTCTTCGCTTGACCACATGTGGACTTGACCTCACACATGGCAAACTCAGTACACAACAGCAAGAAACAATGGGATGATGAAGGCAGGGCCAGCTCACTCACTAGCAAACTAGGCATTCGCCTAGAGCACGCTTGCCCTTAGAGGCGCCAAAAGGCCCCCGCCCCCACCAAAAGCCCCGTGAAAACCCCTTCCCCTTCCCCTGGCTTGCCAGCATGCCCCGCAACTGCAGGACGTGCCGGCAAGCCAGCGCTCAGATGGAAGGGACAGGGGTTTAAACCTCTGCCCCTTCCCTGGCTTACCAGCACTCAGACGGAAGGGGCATGGGTTTAAACCCCCGGCCCTTCCCTGGCTTGCTGGCGTGCCCTGGAAGTGGGTGAGAGGGGGGAGGAGGAGGAGGAGGGGAGCTCTCCCTCACCCTGGGGAGCCCCGACAGTGGAGGGGGGGCGCCAGGAGGTAGCCCTGCTTAGGGCACCAAAAAACCTCGGGTCCTCCCCCCTCCAAGCAGGGAACAGAGATTTGGAGGCATAAAGTACTAGAAGGACTTCAGGAAGAAACTTCTGGAGACTGCAGGAAAAGCTTCTTTGACCCAGCCTGACCTGGGTGAGTGGGTGGAGAAAGAGAGAGGATAAAACTCCTGGGAACAAGGAGGAAACCCTCTTTTGTGCTGATTCCATTGAGGCAGACAGAACTTATAACTCAGGTCTGGAGGAGGCGGCCATTGTCATGTGGTGGACTGCAGACCTGAAGGAGGATTGAAGGTAATAGTATGCCTATAAAAATCTGTAACTTCTAAGTTAAGGAGCTTGCCTTATATTTAACAACTGATAGCACATGTATAGAGGGAGGGACAGAGGTATTGTGTTTTACCCCCTTTTTTAATCCCTTGTTCAATCTGGTGCTGTGCTAAAAGCATGTTTGTGAATATTTTCTTTTTAAAATAAACACTTTATAACTTTTTGATCCTGGTAGTGGTTCTCTGTGCCACATAGACCTCCACCATCTTGGACATGCTATTTTAAAAGGAGCACCAGGAGGAGGGGGAGGGCTATCAGTTGGTGAGTGACTACTCCCCTGGTGGAGCACAAGGCAGTAAGCTGTTCCCATGGTAATCAGACACTGGGCAGCAGGAGACCCAGAGGCAATGCCTCAGAACTTGGAAGGGAAGCTAGGAGTCCTGACCCCTCCCCCACTGGGCAATCCCTACAATGGTCAGGTGGGGGCAGTGGTTTATGGGAGAGAGAGAAAAGCCTCTCCAGGTGTTGAGGAAACCTTGAAGAGCAAGATGGAGCAGGGCCTACAGGCCAGAGGAGGACTGTTCTGCCACCAGGACAATGCAGTCCACTCATCTGGGAAGGCCACAATAACAGCATGAATGCAAGTGGAAGCTTCTAATCCATTCCTCAGCCCACCATCAGCATCTCATATACTGTTAGGAATTGACTAGATTTTTAAAAGGCCACAGAAATTGGCACCAAATACATGGAAGGTCACCGTATCTGCAAAATGTTTAAATGTCACGGTAATCTAAGGCAATTGATGTGACAGAGCGGTTTTTTTCCTCCCCAAAAATGTGAAGTGCGGTCATAATATTTGCTTGGTTGGATGCAGAACAAGTGCAATCTGCAAAATGAGTTGTATGCTAAGGATCAACATTCCATCCATTTCACAAGCTTTGCATAAACTCCGGGGAGATTTGTCTGTTCCCTTTTGTTGCCATCTTCCACCCGTGGGTGAAGACTTTTTTTGTTTCATTTGGCATTCTACCAGTGATTCCTGCTTCCAATGTTTTAATTGCTATTTTTATGTACTGTTTGCATTTTAATTCTGCTTTTAATTGTTTTAATGTTGTGGGTCCCCCCGCCTCCGGGGAGGTGTGATTCTTATGGTTCTAAAATGTGATTTTACTGTGTGTGTTTTAAATGGTTAGCTGTCTTGGTGGCCCGTGTAAGAGCAGAAAGGCAGGATACAAATTTTATAAATAAATAAATATGACACTGTTTTTTTGGGGGGAGGAAGGGTTTGTCCTGATTAGTGTATTTTCTCATTGCCAGTCATGTGATCAGACTCCTGCATGCTGTTACTAGCAAATGGATGGATCTGATCCACCTATTATCTTTGGGTGGAAAGAGCAGGAAGGAACTCAGCCTCTCAGTCCTCCTCCAAAACAACTGATGGTTGACATTTCACATGAACAGATGAAGCTATCTTATACGGAATCAGAGCTTTGGTCCGTCAAGGTCAGGACTGTCTACTCAGACTGGCAGCAGCCCTCCAGGGTCTCAGGCCGAGGTCTTTCATATCACCTCCTGCCATGTCCTTTTTAACTGGAGATGCCAGGAGTTGAACCTGGGACCTCCCTCATGCCAAGCAGGTGTTCACCTCCTGAGCCCCAGAATGCCTCTTTGAACTATGGGCACAGAGCCCCACTGATGAAATATGTTCACCACCAGTCTAGAGCTGTAATGCCATCCATCCTTCTAAAGACATTTTTTTTAAATTGCATTGTAATTGGCATTGCATTGTAATTGGCATTGGTTTGCATTGTAATTGGCATTGAATGTTAAAGCTGCACCAATTGGAATACCCATGTATTTTTTTAGTGTTTGGTATCCAGCATGATAATGGCAGAAAGTGAAGAGGATCTAAAGAGCCTTTTGCTCAGAGTGAAAGAGGAGAGCACAAAAGTTGGCTTGAAACTCAACATCAAAAAAATTAAGATCATGGCATCCGGCCTCATTGACAAATGGAAGGGGAAATCGTGGAAGCAGTGACAGACTTCACATTCCTGGGATCCAAGATCACTGCATATGGTGACTGCAGCTATGAAATTAAAAGATGCTTGCTCCTTGGGAGGAAAGCGATGGCAAACCTAGACAGCATAATAAAAAGTAGAGACATCACCCTGCCAACAAAAGTCCGTATGGTCAAAGCAATGGTGTTCCCAGCAGTAATGTATAGCTACAAGAGTTGGACTGCAAGGAAGGCCAAGTGCCAAAGAATAGATGCTTTCGAATTATGGTGCTGGAGAAGACTCTTAAGAGTCTGTTGGACTGTAAGGAGATCAAATCAGTCAGTCCTGAAGGAAATTAACCCTAACTGTTCCCTGGAAGGTCAGATACTGAAGCTGAAGCTCAACTACTTCAGCCACCAAGTGAGAAGGGAGCACTCACTGGAGAAGACTCTGATGCTGGGAAAGACTGAAGGTCACAGAAGAAGGGGACAGCAAAGGATGAGATAGTTAGACAGCATTATTGATGCAACGGACATGAAATTAAGTGAACTTTAGAGCACAACGGAAGACAGGAGGGCCTGGTGTGATATGGTCCATGGAGTCATGAAGAGTAGGACTCAACTGTACGACTGAACAACAAAAATCCAGCACGAATGGAGAGAGAGAACTTGCTGTTGCTATTCTGCTATTCTTCGTTTGAAGCTATATTCCCAACCAAACCAACAACTTTCCTTTCCCTCACAGAAGCTGGCCTGCAACTCTTCAGATGCTCCTTTCCTCCAAGCACTTGGCATGTTCATAAACATTCTCTGACATCACAGCAGCCGAATCAGTCAATCATAAGCTTAACAATATGGTTTGGCTCCCGAAACATCCTTGCATAAGGGGTACTTCTGTTGGATCACGTGGGACAGGAGCAATTTGCACCAAATATCCCTTTCACTGCATCCCCTGCTCCTGGGAAGCAGATTTTAAGGGCACAAGGGGCTTCAGCAAAGAATAAGAGGCCACAAAAATGTATTCTATGACCAATTCTCTGGTTCTAAACCCTCTGTAGATTGCTCCATCCTCTCCGACTAGCCGTTTGCTACCAGCTACAGAGTTTAGAAAGAACAATCCGTTTGTCAATACTTCCCATGTTCCAGCCAGATGAAGGGCTGTTTTTGTGCATGTGAAATATCTTTACATTCAGCAGCTATCAACCATCCTTCCCTCTCCCAACTACAAAGACTCTGCCATTCTGAAAACCGCACGGTAGGTCATGGAACTGTGCCACCGGATCGCCAATATTGTTTCCAGTGAATTTTAATCGCGTCTGAAACACACAAGACCCTTCCGAATGATGCAGCGAGCATATTCCCATCTGCTTTGTAAATTTTTAATGTACTCTTTCGTGCCGAGTGACAGCCACGTCTCCCCATCGTTATGCTCATCTCTGTTTAAATAAATGCGTTCGGCACAACCCAGTTGAAAAAAAGTATTCCAAGTCTATGGGGGATATTTACAGCTGTTTTGTAACATTTTCCACAAGTAATTACGTTCCATGAACATCAGTTTTCCTGGACAGACAGAAGGCTAAAAATCTGGACCATTTTTTTAAAAAATGAACCCTTAACCCTTTCCTTGGTGTGCTCCCCCCCTTTTCTTCACTTAGGGGATTTACAGGCCACCTTTCCAGGCTTGAGGCTGCTTACAAGTTAAAATGATATTGTAAGATAGTATAATGCAGAAAAAGGAGAACAAGTTCTCAATATAAACGTATAAGGAAGTGGATTTTGAACAAAATATTTCTTATTTTTATTGTGAGGTAGATAATCGATTTTCCCTCCAATTACGATATACAGTTTGGTGTAGTGTTTAGGAGCACAGACTCTAATCTGGGAGAACCGGGTTTGATCCCCCCACTCCTCTACAAGCAGCTGCTGGGTGATCTTGGGCAAGCCACAGTTCTCTCAGAGCTCTTCTCTCAAGAGCAGTTTTCTCAGAGCTCTCTCAGCCCCACCTACCTCACAGGGTGTCTGTTGTGGGGAGGGGAAGGGAAGGAGATTGTAAACTGCACTGAGACTCTGGGTGAAGGATGGGGTATAAATCCAATCTCCTCTTCTTTATCTTCTATATTAATTTCATTAGCTAGTATGTAGTATTGATGAAATATGTAATACAGAATATGTATTAATGAAACAATTGTCGAAAATGTCTTTAAAACTCTCACGAAGGGGATGTCGGGGAGAAGTATATCTTCACTTTTTTGTTTACTATATCCTGTTAGTATAATAACCTTTGATAAAATATAATTTGTTCCATAATCCCTATATAGCCCCTTTCTTCCCCCCGTACCCTTTTTACATCATTATTTTGTTTTCAAAATAAAAATATATTAGAAATAAAAAACAATACTGAAAGATCATTTTTAAAATTATAAATTATCTGTACAAAAACAAAACAAGCCAGAGGCATAAAAACTACATCTGGATGGGACCTCATTCCAACCCCCAGGCTTATGATGTTGGAGGCACAGCATAGCACATGTGTAGCCAGGCACAGCAGGATGTATGGCATGTATAGCATGGACAGTTTCAAGAGGGAATTAGATAAACATATGGAGCAGAAGTCCATCAGTGGCTATTAGCCACAAGGTATAGATGGGAACTCTCAGTCTGGGGCAGGTGATGCACTCTGTTCTTGGTGCTGGAGGGGGCAGCAGTGGGAGGGCTTCTAGTGTCCTGGTCCCACTGCTGGACCTCCTGATGGCACCAGGTATTTTTGGCCGCTGTGTGACAGAGTGTTGGACTAGATGGGCCATTGGCCTGATTCAACATTGGCTTCTCTTATGTTCTTATGTTCTTATGATGTAAACACATCATGGTCTGAGAACTTCCTGGAACATGCCAGGTTAACCGTATTTGTTTTCTGCTCATTTGAGGCTTGCTTTTTTAATTTTAAGGATGGTAGCTCTGTTGGTCAGCCATGGAAGAGCTAGAGTTGACCCCCAGGCAAGCCCGATCTCATCAGATCTCGGAAGCTAAGCAGGGATGGCTCTGGCTACTATTTGGATGGGAGACCTCCAGAGAATACCAGGCTTGTGATGTAGAGGCAGGCAATGGCCAACCACCTCTGAACGCCTCTTCCCTGGAAAACCCTACAGGGCCACCGGAAGTGAGCTGTGACTTAACGGTACTTCCCCCCACCAGTACTTGCATCTGACAAAGGCAACTATGACTCTTGAAAGCTCATGCCCAGAAAGTCTTGTTGGTCTGTTGTTGCCCCACCCCCAAAATGCCGGGATTGCGGAAACGTGCCTGGCATGATGATGTCACCTGGAAGTGACGCCATCTCGTCGGGCACATTGGGGGCGGGACCACTATCATTCGAGGGGGAAACATAGAGTTTTCCCTCAAATGATAGAGTGTCCTCCCGCAACATGCCCGGCGTGATGATGTCACCTCCGGGTGAACATAAGAACATAACAACATAAGAGAAGCCAGTGTTGAATTAGGCCAATGGCCCATCTAGTCCAACGCTCTGTCACACGGTGGCCCAAAATATCAGGTGCCATCAGGACACTAGAAGCCCTCCCACTGCTGCCTCCCAGCACCAAGAATAGAGTGCATCACCTGCCCCAGACTGAGAGTTCCTATCTATCCCTTGTGGCTAATAGCCACTGATGGACCTCTGCTCCATATGTTTATCTAATTCCCTCTTGAAACTGTCCATGCTTGTAGCTGCCACCACCTCCTGTGGCAGTGAATTCCATGTGTTAATCACTCTTTGGGTCACTTCCATTTATCTGTTCTAACCTGACTGCTCAGCAATTTCATGGAGTGCCCACGAGTTCTTGTACTGTGAGAAAGGGAGAAAAGTACTTCTTTCTCAACCTGCTCTGTCCCATGCATAATCTTATAAACCTCAATCATGTCACCCCTCAGCCATCGTTTATCTATAATGTGACGTCATCATGCCAGGCACGTCTCCGCATCCGCTCCATCTTTCGCAGGCCGCTATTGGGCTATCTGAGCCTATTTCTTTCTCCTAGTCACCAAGTTCCCAGGAACTAGATTCTCATACTCAGCCTTGTCAGGACACCCCAGCCCCCAACAAACGTGCAAAGGTATGAAACAAAACTCTTTATTGACTGGGAGAACTTTTGCCTACTCCTAGGAGAATTAATGCGTTAGCATCACATACTGTAATCAAAATGTGTTAAATGTTCAAGCACATGTGCTAGGTAATAGCCTCAGAGGTGGCAAGGAATTTTCTGCTGGGGAAAAAAAAAACACCCACATGTTCCAGAAAAACAACATCTGCCATGCTGAAAGCTTCGTAAGCTTTTCTTGAAAAGTTTCAGAATATCCCGAAGTGTGCCTGCTTCTTTTGCAGCTGTCCGAAGCTGAGAGATAACCCTACAACAGAGAAGTAGCTATTTTGTATGGCAAGGCTGGGACTTTTGATTTTAAGACACCGTGTAGAACAAACTGGGAATGGAAACCAGAGTTTTATATGCAGTTTTTCTCCCTGATGGGGACCCAAAGCAGCTTACAACATTGTTCTTCCCCCCTCTATTTTGTCCTCACAGCACCAATCTTGTGAGGGAGGTTAGGCTGAGAGTAAGGTTGCCAACTTCCAGGTGCGTCCTGGAGATCTCCCAGAATTGCAACTGATCTCCAGACTACAGAGATCGGGTCTCCTGCAGAATATGAGTGCTCAGCCCTGGCCCTGCAGGAGCATGCAATCCATTCAGAATTGGGGCGGGACACCATGATGCAATCCTGCTCAAGAGACAGAGAATGGTCTTCTTAGTCAGGAACATCACTTGCTCCCTGTGTATTGATGCTGTTTGTTGATGCTCTGTAGGTCTAGGAGTAGATTGTCAGAAGCCCTAACCTGGATAGCCCAGACTAGCCATATCTCATAAGATCTTGAAAGCTAAGCAGGGTCAGCTTTGACCAGGGCTTTTTTGGTAGAAAAAGCCCAGCAGGCACTCACTTCATTAGCACATTAGGCCACACCCATGACAGCACAGCACATTAGCATATTAGGCCACAACCCCATGTTACCGGATGTGTGGTCATCCAGCCACACCCACCTTTTGCTTCTTATTCTGTTTACTTTGTTTGTTGTCAAAACCCAGGGCTTTCTTGTGTAGGGGGACTCCTTTACATGTCAGCCATCCATCCCTAATGTAGCCAATCCTAATGAGTTTCTGTGGTTGGATGTGGCCTGTTATGCTAATGAGTTCCTGCTGGACGTGGCCAACTCAGGAGCCAGCTGGAACTCCGTTCCTGTGTGTTCCTGCCCAAAAATAGCCCTGGCTTTGACTAGTATTTGGATGGGAGACCTCCAAGGATTACCAGGGGAGTGACACAGAGGCAGGCAATGGGAAACCACGCCTGAACATCTCTTGCCTTGAAAACGCTACAGGGTCACCATAAGTCAGCGGTGACATGACAGTGCTTTCCACCACCACACAGATTGTCAGTAGATTTTTCTTTTTTACTTTTTGAAGTGTATGTTTTTATCACCTCCTCCCTCCATTCCTGTGCAGAACAAGTGGCATACATTTCAAGAGATACTTAAATTTAAAAAGCTGTATGGATCAACCACCTCAATCATTTTTATGGAGCGTACAGCCTCTAAATACTTCAAACAAGCCAAACAGCTTAGAGAACTTATGTTTCATTTTCTGAAGGGTTTCCCCCCCCGCTTAGGTTTCCCCCCTTCCCAAATACAAATCGCATTGTTTTGGTTGGCCACGATGGAGGAGAAAATGTGGTTAGGTTTAACTTTCACAGAAAAAAGGACTTTGGGATATCTCCTAAAGTTGGCCCAGCTGCCTCTTATCATTATCAACTTCATATCCTTAAACTCCGTAGACCCCTTTCTTTGGCCAGATTCAATGTACTACCTTCGGCCTTATTATCTGGCCATTTCCAGGGTGTGCCCTTCACTGATAGATGTTGTCCATGTTCAAACAATCACATCGGAACGATCCCCCATGTCTTGTTTCAGTGCCCCCTTTACCATGCACTACGTCTGAAATTCTTAAACGCTATTTTGACTCAACTAGAAGAATATTCTGACGGCCTAACACTCCTTGACAATCCAAACCCTGAGATAACAGAAATTGTCGCCAAATTTCTTTCTGGTGCCATTTCTATTCGCCCTTTGTTTAATTGATTGGTCCTTTTTTGTTGTTGATATATTTACATGGCAACCCTGTTCTTTTTGCAAGTACTATTTGTTGCTGTAGCTGTTCTTGTTCTGTTTGAGTCTGCAAGTGTTACATGCCAATAAAGGTAATTGGATTGGAGAAAAAAAAGGACACTTAAGGCCCTGTAGGCTCTAGGGTTGTCAACTCTGGGTTGGGAAATACCTGGAGGTTTAGGGGGTAGGGCCTGGAGAGGGTGGGGTTTTGGGTGGGACCACAGCAGGGTATAATACCACAGAGTCCACCCTCCAAAGCATCCATTTTCTCCAGAGGAATTGATCTTGGTCATCTGGAGGTCAATTGTAATCGCAGGAGATCTCTAGGTGCCACATGGAGGTTGGCAACCCTATTAGGCTCATATTTACAGATTTCTCTGGTAGGGGAATTTGGACACATCGTTTTCCAGAGAAGATCTAGGAAATGATCTGGTTCATTGTGCATTTATAGGATACTGGTGGGGGGAGGAAGCCCGTGAGTGGTTTCTTCTGTCTTTATGAACAGACACAGAAGGGGGTGAAGAGGGAAAAAAAGATTTCTGCATTCTCCTCTCAAATTCGTGCAGCTTCAGCGGAGGAAAGTACCCTCTTCCTCCCCCCCCTCCCCAATAGAAAAAATATAAACAAGTTGTCCAGATGGAGTTTCTCAAACGTTGCTCTCTCCAGATTTTTGCATTGGCCTCATGTTACTCCTTTCCAAATTAAAATAGTCACAGTAACTGTGTTTTAACCTCCCTCGTGTATGTGAAGGGTGGTTGATATATTTCCTTTCCATCAGATACAATGGGGAGTTTGAATCATTTCTGTCCATACGGCTATGAAGGCAGAAGCCCTGTGAGATTTTTTTCAAAAGCTGTGAGATTTTTTTCAAGGGCTGTGAGATTTTTTTCAAAAGCTGGCTCCTCCTCAGAAGAAAGTCGAGGAGAAATGAAATACTTTGCAGTTTTGACATTTAAAAGCAGCGTCTCTCACCAAATCAATGGCTGTGTTCAGACACATTAAATAATCCACTCTCAATGCACTGTCCATCTGGATTTTTGCTAGTTCTCACAGTGAAAATCCAGTTGGAAAGTGCACTGAAAGTAGATTGAAAGTGAATTATTTAGTGTGGGTGACCACAGCCCAATAGTCCCATAGTACTAGAACCTGCGGGAACTCAATGAAGTGGATGAGCAACAGGGTCATGACAGAGAAAAGGAAATACTTCTTTATTCAATGAGTTGTGGAATTCACTGCCAGTGGATATAGTTCAAGATGGGTGGCCATGTTTGTATCAGTAGAAAAGAGCAAGAGTCCAATAGCACCTTAAAGACTAACAAAATATGTGTCAGGGTAGGAGCTGTTGTGAGTCGCTGCTCACTTCTTCAGAAATAGTGTTCAGCATGTGCATGGATGGCTTTAAAGGGGGATTAGAAAGATTCATGGAGGAGAGTCCATCAGTGGTCCATCACTAAATAGTATGTTATCCAAATCAGTACATGTATAAGGGCCATAATTTTCTACTCGCCGGCTTTGAGCAGGGAGCAGGTATGTTGCTGAACAGTTTGACTATCCTTGCACAATCTGACCCTGTTTGGCCAGTTACTGTCTACATTTTAAATGATTACAGTACAATGCAATCAGCAGAATTCCATGCAAATGCTTTCTTACACAGCCCAATGAGAGAAGAAGAGTTAGTTTTTATACCCAGCTTATCACTACCTGAAGGAGTCTCAGAGTAGCTTACAATTGCCTTCCCTTCCTCTCCCCACAACAGACACCCTGTGAGGTAGGTGAGGCTGAGAGATCTCTCAGAGAACTAAGACTGACCCAAGGTCACCCAGCTGGCTTCATGGGGAGGAGTGGGGAATCAAACCCAGCTCTCCAGATTAGAGTCTGCCGCTCTTAACCACTACACCACACTGGCTCTGTCTCCTCCCCCCAAAATATCATCACCGCATGTAGCTCAGCAGACATTCCTTTAAACGACGGGTCAGCAAGCCATCAGTCCATCAGTGATTGTAGACACCACTTTAAAAAGGGTTTTCATCTAAGTCCATGTTACTGGTGTCATTTTGTGCACACACATTTATGTACAATCCTAGAGGAGTTGTAGTCCTCCATAGTTAAATAACTGACCTGACCATCTATGATCCTGGGGAAGAGCTGATTTCACCTACTGTGCAGATGCAAACATAGAGTTGAGGTGGAAGAGTTGAAAGTCCACCATCACAGGTACCGCACAGCCACAGAGCTGTGCGGCAGTTATTTGTCGGCAAGCTGAGGAGATGCTAGAAGGTAGTGGTGGTGGTGCCAGCAAATGGGTGGTCAGGGAGGCGGTGGTGGCAAGAAAATCTAAACAATGTAATTGCCCAACTCAGATGCATCCACATTTGCTCAAATCATCTCAAAAGTTTACCTGAACAATCGGCTCCCTTCTCATGACTGGTGAGCAGGACATGCCCTGAAGTGGCAAATGATCAAATGGAAAGGATAGAAACAACACAAATGCAAGACAGGACACGTAGTTTTGCTTCAGTTCTGTGTGCAACAGCTGGGAAGACATTCATTAGATTCCCTTACTCTACAAAGAGAGTGACTGGACATGCTGGGTGTTGTGTATTGGAATGTGAATTTGGGCTATACATTCCTATGTTAAGCTTGATTTCAAATGTGGCTCTTCAGCTGTCGCATTACTATTGGCTGGTTTCTGAGAAACCTCTGTACAGAACCAATCATCTTGTAAATATGTATCAAAGCGGGAACAATTGTGATTGGACCTTATCTCTGTAATTCTATTGGTCCTTAACTTATTTTGGGAGTGACTTTGACAGCCCAGGAGAGTTTAAAAGAAGGAGCTGTGCTCCACTGTTTTGTGGTGTGTTTGTTGTGGTGTTCTGAGTTGGGGTTGCTGTTCCGAATAAACTGAAATCACTTGCTGAAATCATTTCGTTGTTGAGTTCCATACTTAACACTGGGACCATCTGGGTTCAATAGGAGAGAGGGAGAGAGAGAGAGAGAGAGAGAGAGAGAGAGAGAGAGAGAGAGAGAGAGAGAGAGAGAGAGAGAGAGAGAGAGAGAGAGAGACTCATATCATTAACCATTGGTCAGTGATGGATGTAATAGCACTCTAGACTACGGGGAGCTCCAAACTTTGCATCAATTAATTATTTCACTTCCTTTGGCAGAGGTGTTTGGTCTCTCTGTGTGAGGGTCTGTTCTACACTTTTATCACTAGTTGCTCCAATGCTCTGGAATGGGTTTTCCATGAGGGGCAGCTATCCCCTCCATATTTCTATTTAGGAGAGCAAGTAACAAGGACCGTCTATCACCATTGTAGAGACTGTGGATTTGGAACGAGGCTGGAACCCTCAAATGTAATGGGCATCACCTCCTGATGTACTCCAGAGAGCTAATTATGTTTCTCTAACTATTTCTTCCATTCTGGGCCTTCCCAGAGGTGAGTCCATTCCTTCCCAACTTAGGCAAAGTCCATTATCACTCACTGGAATTACATTATGGACCTGTCTGCTGGAAGAAGTGAGACAGAGACGGTCACTCCCCATTTCCTGAAGGGCTCTGTCATGTTCTAATGAACTTTTTCAGGAGGATGACCATATTGGCAGCAACTTGGTTGAGAGGTGCCACAGGCTGATTTATGCTTTGTATGTAGACCCTTGGTACTGGTCTATTTCAAATTGAGCGTTTATGTTTGTTAGCTTCCTTGAGTCACTGGAGAAAGGTGGGGTATAACGGTGTTAATAAACAAATAACCAGTTTGGAGAAGTGGTTATGTATGCGGACTCTAATCTGGGAGAACTAGGTTTAATTCCCCACTCACTTGCAGCTGCTGGATGACCTTGGGCAAGCCATAGTTCTGTCAGAGCTGTTCTCTCAAGGATGGGTCTGGAAAGAGCTCTCTCAGCCCCACCTACCTCACAGGGTGTCTGTTGTGGGGAGGGGAAGGGAAAGGAGTTTGTAAGCCGCTCTGAGACTCCAAGTGAAGGGCGGGGTATAAATCCAATCTCCTCCTCCTCCTCCTCTTCTTGTGGACCTGGTCAGTGCAGTGAGAGATCACAGTGAGACTGAAGCAAGCTCAATGGTACGAAGGCAAACGAAGCTGTTCTGTGTAGAAGGATGGGAAACCAATTGCAAACCAGACTTCACTCCTGGGAGGAAAATGGAAACAAATGAAGTAAGTCAGACACTTAGATGTCTCTTAGCTAAACGTTGTTCGAGTCTGTGTGCCTTAGTTTTGTTCATTTGATGCAGCCATTCCCAGAAAAGGTTGTCCTGTTTGCAATGGCTGCTGTCAAACTATGTAAAAAAATTTTTTTGGGCTACTAATGCTATTGATTGCCACCAAGCTGATTACGAATATCTGTCACACTGCTCTGTCTGGAGATGGCCACGTCCCACTGTTTTCCATAACAAACATGATTAGATTTCAGGAATTTCAGCCAGTTTGCTCTTCCGTTATAACCCACTTTCTCTCGATTAGAGCTCTTTTGACACTATCTGTTGCGCCTTAATTAACAACCAAGTTAAAGCTTGGAATGTGCTTTGTTACAGAACGAAACAATTAGTTGGACGGCAACCGAGGAACCGAATTAGAGCACAGACATGAAATAATCCCATCTAACCCACAGTACCAGAGATGGTTATTTATCTGAGAGCTCAAACAAAAAATAAAAAGTCTCACTCAAGGAAAATGGCAAACTAACATACATAGTTCTTTCTACACAACATGAAAACCAGCAGCAGCCACATTAGTGATAAGAGAAAGATTGGAAAATGGTTATAAGAGGTGGCAGTGACCTCAGAGATTGCATAATTGTAAAAATGTAACACTTGTTTCATATATGTTGTTATGTGAAAAATAAATAAATAATAATAATAATAAAAAAGAGCACAGGCATAGCACACGGCACATACCGAACGGACACAAAAAAGAAGAGGATCTATAAACTGGGGTCTGCAAAGACACCCATAGCGAAACGCCTCAATTGCCCAGTTCTGGCGCTGATGAGATCACTTTGGTAGGGTTTTTCAAAAGCTTTTCAGCAATGTTTGTCCCAAGCCCCCTCGTCGTTTCAGCGTGCAGAAACCTCCCTTCCAAAGTCATAAAACCACTACAGTGAGATTGCCAAGGTGCATTTGAGACCCTTCTTTTGAGCTGGAGATAAAAACCTTGGCTGAGTGGCCATGTGTGCGGCTATGGCAGGCGGTGCCGTCCCTGAAAGGAAGAATGCTTGATTTGTCTGTGCGAAAGCTTCACTCGGCACTTTCAGTCTTTCGATGATTTAATGCTCCGAGATTGGGGGTGGATGACAAAACAGTTACCGAACTGCCTCTTTGCCTCCAGCTGGGGAGAACCAATAATGGCATCTCGGGACGGGGAATGGTGCGGGGCGTCAGAAAGTGGGATTAAGTAGATCTTAAACAACCACCTCAGTCACAAGGAAAAGTGTTTGTAAGTAAGGGCATTCAGTTTCTGGGACAAGAGGATAAAGTGCCAAATCCAGTGTCGTGACCCAGCTAGGCTCCCCTCCCCACCCCAGCCACTGGCAACATGGCTGAAATAACCTTTCAGTAGGAAAAGAGGAAGACTTGGTGCTTTCATACTCATTTTTTAAAGTAAGCATCGGTTGAATTTGGACATATGAAACTGCTTTATGCAGGAATCGGAACATTGGTCCACTGAGCTCCGTACTGCCGGCTTTGACAAGCAGCCGCTACCCAGGGTCTTGAGTAGAGCCTGTTCTTCGGCTGCATCGACCCAGAAGTTTACGCATTCAAAGCAAGTGCTCTTCTGAGCTCTGGGCTCTGGGACAGATGGACATTTAATGACAAAGTCTGTCTCGTACTAGCTGGGACATGCTTTGGCCTGCGAGCTCTGCCTTATGCTGTTTACGGACAGATTTTCAGTGACTCCGTCCCCCTCTGTCCCTTTCCGAGGACCGTCCATCACCATCGTGCTTTTTCATTGGCTTGTTTTTTGCATATTGTCACGTTCCATTGCTTTTGAGAGCTGAACTCAGAAAGGGAAGAGGGGGAAGCTTAGTTCCTGGGACCCTTGTATTTCAGCAAAGAGGACCTGGAAGATTTTGCTGTACACGAGGACTACTCTGCAGGCCCCAGTGCATGGTGGGGGCAGGAGGAATCAACAGCCCCTGGTGGGGACTCTGAGATGCAAGCCAGAGAAGACGATGCAACCATCAAGTCAGTCAAATTCTGAGTCCAGAGGCATTCCCGGCGCCCCACACTTTGGTTCACCCCCAAGTCAGGAACTCCAGCTATGAAGAAACTGAAGAGCTTTAGTGGAATTCAATGCTATGAGTCTTGTCTCATAGCAAGGAGAACATAAGACCATAAGAGAAGCCAATGATGGGTCAGGCCAATGGCCCATCCAGTCCAACACTCTGTGTCACACAGTGGCCAAAAATACCAGGTGCCATCAGGAGGTCCAGCAGTGGGGCCAGGACACTAGAAGCCCTCCCACTGTTGCCCTCCTCCAAGCACCAAGAATACAGCGCATCACTTGCCCCAGACTGAGAGTTGCTATCTATATCTTCTGGCTAATAGCCACTGATGGACCTCTGCTCCATATGTTTATCTAATTCCCTCTTGAAGCTGTCCTTGCTTATAATCACTCTTTGGGTGAAGAAGTACTTCCTGTTATCCGTTCTAACCCAACTGCTCAGCAATTTCATCGAATGCCCAAAAGTATTGTGAGAAAGGGAGAAAAGTACTTCTTTCTCTATCTGCTCTATCCCATGCATAATCTTATAAACCTCAATCCTGTCACCCCTCAGCCATCCTTTCTCCAAGCTGAAGAGCCCCAGGTGCTTTAACCTTTCTTTATAGGGAAAGTGTTCCAACCCTTTTATCATTCTAGTTGCCCTTTTCTGCACTTTTTCCAATGCTATAATATCCTTTTTGAGGTATGGTAACCAGAACTGTACACAGTATTCCAAATAAGGTTGCACCATTGATTTATACAGGGACATTATGATACTGGCTGATTTGTTTTCATTTTTCTTCCTAATAATTCTTGGCCTTTTTTTATTTCAGTCACACACTGTCTCGACATTTTCAGTGAGTTATCTATTACAACTCCAAGATCTCTCTCTTGGTCAGTCTCTGCCAGTTCGGACCCCATCAATGTATATTTATAGTTAGGATTTTTGGCTCCAATGTGCATCACTTTGCACTTGGCCACACTGAACCCCATTTGCCACATTAACGTCCACTCACCCATCCTTGACAGATCCCTTTGGAGTGCCTCACAATCCTCCCTGGTTTTCACCACCCTGAACAACTTTGTGTCATCTGCAAATTTAGCCACTTTACTCCCAACTCCAAATAATTAATGAATAAATTAAAAAGCATCAGACTGAGTACTGATTCCCATGGTACCCCACTGCTTACCACCCTCCACTGAGAAAATTGCCCATTTATACTCACTCTCTGTTTCCTATTAATTAGCCAGTTTTTGATCCACAAAAGGACTTGTCCTTTTATCCCGTGACTATTGAGCTTACTTAGGAGCCTTTGATGAGGAACTTTATCAACAGCTTTCTGGAAGTCAAGGTAAACAACCACCATGCAGGCTTTTTTCCTATACCTATTTGTGCCTTTCCTAACCTGTGGTATGTATTTTTTCTGAGCTTCTAGGATTGTAGTCTCCAGGCTTCCCTAATTGTTTCGACCATCTCTACTTTTCCTTTCAGTTTTTCCTCACGTATCCCCTCATATCAGAGAAGTTTTAAAGTTAAAAGTGGTTGTGTCAGTCTTTTGGGGCAACTCCCTATTTATACAAATGTTGAACTCAATAACATTATGGTCATTGTTCCCAAGTGGTGCAATCACTTTTACATCTCTCACCAGGTCTTGGGCATTACTTAGGAGCCTTGAGGCCCAGTGAAAATTCTGAGGAAAAATGGTGCACCTAAGTCTGATCTGGATCAGAACCAGTGTAGTGTAGTGGATAACAATGGCAGACTCTCATCTGAAAAACCGGATTTAATTCCTCACTCCTCCTCCACATGAAGCCTGCTGGGCAACCTTGGACCAGTCACCATTCTCTCAGAACTCCCTCAGCCCCACCTTCCTCACAAGGTGCCTTCTGTGGGGAGAGAAAGGGAAAGGTGATTATAAACCACTCTGAGACTCCTTAGAGTAGAGAATAACACACTATAAAAACCTACTCTTCTTCTTCATCATCATCATCTAGGAAAAGCTGCAGGTAAAGCAATCCACCACCTTCCTCCATCTTAGTAGTACAACACTTCTTTCTGAGGAGCTACTTTTATTTCCCATCTGGCTGTAGCTACTGGGCTGGAGACCTTAGTGTTTTAGCAGTTGTATCCCACATCTAATCATGGCCCTTCTTGCCTTGTTCATAGGTGGGAATCTTAGCTGTAGACATCTCTTATGTTCTCTTTGGGCAACCAAAATCAGTTCCCTTGGGGAAAATGGCTGCTTTGGAAGGTCAAATCTAGGGCATTATACCCTTGATGAGGTCCCTCCCCTCTCTGAACCCTACCCTCACCAGGCTAAATTCCTCAAATCCCCAGGTGTTTCCTGTCACAGGCTGGGGTGCCAGTCAAAGGGAGTACAGAACAGGTCAAGGTCAGGAGCCAAGAAGACAGTGCAGCATCCAAAAAGCCAATCCAAGGTCAGGAGCCAGAAACACAGAGCCAAGTCCATATCACTAACCAGAAACATAGTCCAAAGTCAAGCCAAAGTAGACACAAGCAGCATGAAGCTGACTTGTTGCTTCCACAAAGAGTACTGCCCTGAGTGTGGAGTTAAATGATGCTACCAATTAGCCAGCTGCACGATCACCCAGGCTCCTGTTAGAACTCTGGGCTGGCTGAGCGTCTCCCCTGTAGCCTGGCCTCTTGGCACCTGGTTGCTAAGTTTTGCTTCAGTCACTCCCTTAAACGAGTCACACATGGGGGTGAGTCAGGAGGACTTTCAGCTTGCAGTTCTTCCATCTTATCTGGGCCAGGTGTGAGGACTGCTGTTACAAGCACTTTCCAGCTTTCCTCCTCTGCTGCTTCAGAGGGGCCAGCTGTGGTTTCTTCAGGCTCTGTCAGCTCAACCTCATCCATGCCCATGACAGTATCCTAATCTTGAGGTTGCAACTCAAGGAAGATCTGGAAAGTCACCGCCTGCCTCTGCAGAATGAAAATTCTGAAATTTCATAGAACTTCCCTTCCCGCTCGCCTTCTCTTTCAGTTTCCCTTTTGATCAAAACAAAACCAATTAAAAACAAACATCGGTTTCCTAACGAGAAGAAAATAAATGGACCATTTGCTTTCAACAGGTAACCAGATAAAGAGGAATTAAGAGGATTCCTCTTAAAGCACAACTCAGGGTGAGGGAGGTGTTCCCTTTTCTTGACTCTCCTGCCTTGACTCTATCCACTATCTGGTGCTCCACCTCAATATTTTTTTTGTCTGATTTCTCCACAATTGTGTAGAGCTTACATGCTGGCACGGTTCAATGTTCTCCCCTCTGCTATTCTTGTGGGGAGATACTAGAAAATTCCTTATGCAATTAGGTACTGCGGATGTAATAAGAGAGAATTAGAAATGGTTGAGCATGTACTCTTACATTGTATTCTGCTAAATGATATTTGAGCGAAATTTCTAGCAGCCCCCCTTAGTAAAGTAGCATGCCAACTGGATGGAATCAAGCTACATTACCTCTTTACTTCCCGGGATCCCGAGACTATTGAACTGACCACTAAGTTCCTGCATGGTCTTATAAGATGGAAGAATGTTCCTGATCACTTTAACTGAGGTCATGAGATGTTAAATCTAATTTTGAAGGTTTTAGAAGTTAATAATTTTCTATGATCTGGGTTCTATTGGGCCCAATTTTAGCTTGTAATAACTTAAGCTCATATAAATTCAACATACTTCTATAATGGTTTTTAGGGTTATTTATTTTCCGTAAATTTTACGGGATTGTTTTACTACAATGGGAACTGTTTTCAATATTTTATGCCAATAAAAGGTATTTGATTGATTGATTGATTGACTCCCCTGCCTTGACTCCAAAGACCCTGTTTCCATTTTGCTTCTCCCTTGTGAATTCTTCTCTTTTCTTGTGCCATACCTATCCCACCAAATTGTCCCAGTTTTACATGTCTTAATGTGAATTTCCAATCGATCGATGCCTTTGAATGTTTACATGGCAGAAAGACTGTGAAAATCGCATCAAAGGAACCAAGGACGGCAACAGTGAGAAAGCATGAATGGAGAAGGCTCACAACAGCTTATAAAAAATATAAGAAGAAACAAAGAGGAGCGTGTTTGAAGATCCTTCCTTAATATTGTCTTCTCCATCTGAGAGCAGCTATACAAAAGCAGGCAGAGAAAGGTCCAGCACATCCTGCTTGAGAGCTTTTAATGGCTGCTCCCTGGTGAACACAGAGCTGAACTGAAGTCACTTCCTCCTGGTTCCAGAAAACGCCTTTTCAGATTTGTAGACCACCTTTCCGTCAACAGCCTCACCGCACCCAACACTTGACATGTCGGACCCTCGCACACTCTGAGAGCACTTCATCTCCCAAGGTTTCTGAGATCTGGGATGCTAATGTTCCAGGCATCCGTGGAGAAGAAAGAAAACCCTTCAGGCTCCACGTATCCTTCTCACTTGCCTACACTTCCAGGTCAAGTAAATTAATGGGGAATGGGTGAGGGTGGCAGAATCTGGAAAGTCAACTGGAGGCATTCAGAGACACGTGTGTGTAAAGGGCCCTCAAGTTGTAGCCGACGTATGGCAACTCCAGCAAGGGGTTTCCAAGGCAAGGGAGAAGAAGAGGTGGCTTGCCATTGCCTTCCTCTGCCATCCTCCTTGGAGGTCTCCCATCTGAGTACTAACACAGTAAGAACATAAGAAGAACCCTGCTGGACCAGTGGACCATCTCATCCAGCTCTAGGGATGGACACAAACTGACACGAACTAAAGTTTGTGATGGATTTTTGGCCAGGTTGTGGTTTGTGAAAGGAAGTTCATAGCAGGTCAACTGGCATGAATTTTCCATGAACTTTAAAATGGTTCATGGTGGTTCATGGTGGTTCGTTAACAGATACATTTCCAGACAGACTGCTCAATCAAAATGTTTAACAAACGTCAAAGCAACAGCGGGTGGTGGTGGGGAGCAGAACTTGGAGGGCGTGTAGAGGTTGTCATAAGAGTATATAAGAGAAGCCATGTTGGGTCAGGCCAGTGGCCCATCCAGTCACACAGTGGCCCAAACCCAAGTACCCCCAGGAAGTCCACCTGGGGAGCCACAACTCCAGAAGCCCTCCCGCTGTTGCCCCCACCCCCCAAGCACCAAGAATGTCTGGAGATCAATTGTAATAGCAGAAGATCTGCAGATGCCACCTGGAGGTTGGCAACCCTATGAACACTCTGCAGTACCTAACATTAAGGAAAAATCCCCTGCAAGGGTGAAATTACAAAAGGGCACACAGAGACGTAACAGAACACTATAAAGAGGAATGAAAGAGAAATTCTTCTTCTGAAGGAGAATAAGAGGAATCAACTGCTGTGCAAGGATGGGCAATTCTGCATCTCACCCCGCATTTTCTCAACTGGGGCTCATTCTGCATTGGCTTTTCCCCCCGTTGTTTTACGGAAGCCACCTTGGAATAGAAATTCCCGTCTACATTGCATGCTCCTTTCACTTCCTTCGATCGTCGGGTTTTATGGTACCTTCTGCATAGATTTATGGCCGTTCAGGGGTGACTTTCCAGTCAGTATGGCGTTGCCACAAAGTGTTTGAATGTGGTTCCGAGCTGCACTTTTCCCTCCCAGTGGAGAAAATGTGGAGCCAATGCTAGATGCAGAATCACCCCTGGGAGGAAAAAATGCAGCTCGAAACCACATTCAAATACATCAGGGCAACGCCGTACTGACCGAAAGTCACTCCTGCCAAGAGAGCCAGTTTGGTGTAGTGGTTAAGTGCGCGGACTCTAATCTGGGAGAACCGGGTTTGATTCCCCACTCCTCCACTTGCACCTGGCTGGATGACCTTGGGCAAGCCGTAGTTCTGATAAGAGCTGTTCTTGAAAAGCAGTTTCTGTCAAGAGCTCTCTCAGCCCCACCTACCTCACCAGGTGTCTGTGGTGGGGAGGGGAAGGGAAAGGAGATTGTAAGATGCTCCGAGACTCCTTTGGGTAGTGAAGGGTGGGGTATAAATCCAATCTCTTCTTCTTCATCTACCTCACAGGGTGTCTGTTGTGGGGAGGGGAAGGGGAAGGAGTTTGTAAGCCGCTCTGAGACACCTTTGGGTAGTGAAGGGCGGGGTATAAATCCAATCTCCTCCTCCTCCTCCTCTTCTTCTTCTTCTTCGCAGAAGGTACCATAAAGTCCAATGATCAAAGAAAGCCAAAGCGGCACGGAGTGTGGAGGGTACCATAAAATCCAATCAGCAAAGGAAGTGAAAGCAGCGTGCAATGCAGGGGGGGGATTTCTCTTCCAACGTGGGTGTCGTAAAACAACGGAGGGAAAAGGCAGTGCAGAATCAGCCTATGCTAACCCTCAGTTCAGTGTCTCAGTCATCCGACTTGATTATAAAACAGCTCCACATGTGCAGACTTCTCAGCTCCACCTCTCAGCAAGTGGAGCAAAACAGTCCACTGCTACTCTGGCGTATTTCTCTTCATGCATTAATGGGATATTGTAAGGAATCACACTGAGCTGCGCTGAGATATTCAAGAGAGCTCAGAGGACATCTTCAGTAATGTCATGTGAACAGGGGGATTATTATCAGATACCAGGCATTTAAAGCAGAGAACCACGTAAATGGGATCAGAGCCCAACGATCTCTTGAAAATAATTAAAAAGAGCAAAACATCGGTAATACCGCCGAGATCGCTGATGTTCTTGGTTATTTTGCTTTTAAATGTTAGAGTCTTAGTGGTTCTCATTTAAGCTTCTGCTCTAATGCTGCCATAATTCTAATTACTTTCCCCCTGTGTTTATCATTGTTCCACTTCACTATGATCAACGGTGCCTTTTGTTTTCTGTAGTCTCTGATCTGATCTGCAAGTCCTGCTGCCTAATCTCCAGTTATTAGATGCGGCTTTGATTACTCCCTGCTGAAGGAAAGGCATCCTGCACATGCTCAGAGATACCCTTTCACATTTAAGGGAAATGGCCTTGCGAAAGAGTCCAGGCAAAAAAAAAGGAAGCATTTTGTTGCATAAGACATAACAGATGTGCAGAATTTGTTATTGGAGGAAGTCATAATCTGAAGGGCTTGTGTTAAATATGTTGTCGAAGGCTTTCATGGCTGGAGTTCATTAGTTGCTGTAGATTTTCCAGGTTGTATGGCCGTGGTCTTGGCATTGTAGGATCTGACGTTTCGCCAGTAGCTGTGACTGGGATCCTCAGGGATATAACACAGAAAGATGGAGTACTCTCTATGTCAAGGTGAGCAGAAAAAATGGTAGGCAGGTAATTTATTTCTACCCTGGAAGGTGGGGTAGGGCTGAGTCAATTATCTTATGTAGTTCTCCAGGCTATGAACATGCTAATGGAGGCACTTTCCTAAGGAGGTTCTTTTGTCTATGGATTGTTTTCTGAGGAGGTTTGAGGAGGTTCTTTTGTGTGTAGAATGGCTATTGAAACTCGAATCTTATCTGTAGTGCTATTGCCAGCTGTAGAGCATTTTGTCTTCTTCAGGACAGAAAACCATGCCCTATTTATTTTTAAACTCTCTTCTTTCCTGTTGAAATTGTGTTTACATTTATGAATTTCAATGGCTTCCCTATGTAATCTGACATGGTGATTGGAAGTGTTGTCCAGCCTTTCAGTGTCTTGGAACAAAATGCTGTGTCCTGTTTGGGTTAGGCTATGTTCAGCCACTGCTGATTTTTCCGGTTGGCCTGTGTTAGCTTCTGGCAGGCCCATAGCTACAGTGGGGCTTTTGGGGGCTCTGCCCCCCTTTTAAAGGCACAGCCCCACAAGAATTTCTCCTATAAATGCCTTTTTCAATCATTTTAAAAACTTTTTTTAAGGTGTGAGCTCCTTTAAGCAGAGTGGGGTGCTGTAGTTGACTAGTTCCCACACCGATCAAGGGGGTTGGAGTAGGTGGAGTAGGCTTGCAATTTAGAAATCTGTCCTGGTAACAGCTTTCTATTGGTTAAATGGCTTTTCTTTCTCCACTGAGAACAGGCTTCCCAAGAACTTACCATAATTCGGTGGGGGATGCATACTTCTTAGCAGGACCATTCCCGGGGGGGGGGGAGACTGTGCGCACGATGCCGTTGCCAGGAAGTGATGCCGGGTGACACTCTGGCAATGGGGCTGGAAACTCGAGTTTCCAGCCCCATTGCCAGAGCGTTGCCTGGCATCACTTTCTGGCAACGGCATCATGCGGCGTGGGTGTTCCAAGGAGGAATGTTCTGGCCAGGGACTGTGCCCCCCCACCAAATTACGGTAAGTACTTGGTAACTCTAACTGAGAACTTCAGCCCCACCGGAAAAAAAATTGCCCCACAAGCCACCAAATCCTGGCTACGGGCCTGACTTCCGGAATACCTACTCTCGTTTTTGTAAACACGACTCTGGGCCCCTGTGGCACCTGGGATGCTGCCATTTCAATATCTTGGGCACTGGAGAAGGAGGGAGCTGCTTTGCAGGCCATTTGGAGTCAGCACATGAGATGGAGTATCAGTAGGTTCAGGATGCTCTTTTTAACAGAGCCCACAATTAGCCTGCGGGATTGGGTAGAATGACATGCGCTTTGATGGCTTTTAAAAATATCAGGCAAATTTATGTCTTATTGGCAGCTACTAGCAGGGCAGAATGTCCATGTCCCGAGTGAATATGCCTCTGACTATTGAAGTGGGATTGTGACTTTTGTGGCCCCAACAAGCCTGATCTCATGAAATCTTGGAAGCTAAGCAGGATTGGCCTCGGTTAGTACTTGAGTGGAAGACCACACACACACACACATGTTTATATTACCTCAATTTATCCCCCGCCCTCCCCGTGAGTAGGTTCAGGGCGGCTTACATTAATTGGTACCAATACCATAAAATAATATACAAAAGTTAAAGCATTAAACATTAAAACATTACACAATCCGACAATTAAAGTGCTAGTGGTAGTAGTCGTCTCTTAGTACTTAAGATGACATACTGTATGGTATACAACAATTCAGTGGTCTTCGGCATTGCATGATGGTATGGCACAATCTCCAGGCCAGGGCCAACCCACAACCGTAGGTGTTGGTGGTAGTGGTGTGGCGGCTTCTAATTGAAAGCCTGGTGGAAGAGCTCCATCTTGCAGGCCCTGCAGAACTGTAAAAGATCCCGCAGGGCCCTGATGGCTCCAGTGTAGAGCCGCCACTGAAAAGTCCCTGGCCCTGGTGGCCACAAGTCTGGCATCCTTAGGGCCTGGGATGGTCAAATGATGTTGTGACCCTGACCGTAGTGCTCTCTGGGGTATGTATTGGGAAAGGCGGTCTCTCAGGTATGTCGGACCCTGGCCATATAGGGCTTTAAAGGTAAGTACCAGCACCTTGAAGCAAATTCGGTATGCTATTGGCAGCCAGTGCAGTGCCTTCAGTGTGGCCAGATGTGCTCCCATTTAGGGGGGCCCACCAGAAACCTGGCCATGGCATTCTGCACTAGCTGCAGCTTCCGGATTTGTGACAAGGGCAGCCCCATGTAAAGAGCATTACAGTACTCTAGTCTTGAGGTGACCAGGTCATCAGGGCTGAGGAAGGGAACCAGCTGCTGAATCAGCCAAAGGTGGTAAAAGGCCGACTTAGCAGTGGCTGCTACCTGGGTCTCCATTGTTAAGGACACCAAGGAAGTCCAGGGTTGCTACACAGAAGTGGGGAGCAGCTAGAGTTGCCAGGTCCTTTGTGGACAGGACATGGGCAGGGGATGGGGTCTAGTAGGGTTGCCAGATCCAGGTTGGGAAGTGCTATAGATTTGGGAATGGAGCCTGGGGAGGAGAGGGACCTCAAGGCGGGTACAATGCCATAAAGACCACCTTCCAAAGCATCCGTTTTCTCCAGGGGAACTGATCTCTGTAGTCTGAAGAGCAGCTGTAATTCTGGGGGATCCCCACTAATGGCAAACCACCTCTTTTCATATCTTAGAAAACCCTTCAGGGTCACCATACATTGGCTGCAACATGAGTACACTTTCCACCACCACTGAAGTGGGGCAGGGAAGGACCAAAGAATATTCTTGCAAGACTTCCAGAGGGATCCAGAAGTCCCTGCCAGAAACACAAGGCTGGACTAGCTAGATAATGGTCCTTTCCACACTAGACCTTAGAACCTGGTTCAACCCTGTCTCTGAATTTACATTCTACACTACACAAGAGTTCACCCCTGTAATTATCTCGGGGTATTTTTTGTTTCCACATTACACTGATGTCACCCCGGTTTCACCCCACTCTTGTCCTGGGATAAACAGATGCTGTTATAACCAGGGATAAATGCAAAGTGTTGTGTCACAAGTTGAACTCTGATAAAACCAGGGATGAGATCCAATTGCAGAAAGGACCAATGGCTGAGTTCAGACTGGCAGTTTGAAGCGGGAGCCAGTCGTGGCAAAAAAGCCCTGGAACAAACTGTTCTGGATTTTCCCGGTCACACGGGGCTGACTGATGCGGGAGCATACTGGGAGGAGGCGTGCAGGAGCGTTCAGACTGCTGGCCCAGAGGCGCGGCTGTAAATGGCTTTTTCCTGGTAAATTGGCTGGATGCCTATTTGTGTATGAGTGCATGAGCGCATATGCGCTCATGAGCTCATACACACATAGGCATCCAGCCGATTTGGGTAGGATTCCATTGTGCTGGCACCACATTGGGCGGTACAGCGGAACACAGCCAATCATATTGCTGCTGCCTTATGCGCAACGCGGGTTGCTCCCGGCTTTTCGGCTGAGCGTTCACACTTCCAGGAAGCAGAATGCAGTGGGATAAAGGCACTCTCCGGGATTTGCTACCACTTCCAACAGGTATCTTTTAATCCCGGGAGCTAAGCGGAACAGCACGGGTTGCCTACAGGTGGGGAACGCCAGGCAGATTTGCCTGTGTGAACGCCCCCTTTAATTCGCTTGGGAAATGTGGCTGAAACGTGGCTGTAGCGGGACAAATTGCCAGTCTGAACTCAGCCAGTCAGTCTCTGGTCTGAGAAAGCAAATCTCTCCTTATGCATTGATACACGTGAATGCTCTAAGCCACGTCCGTTTTAGTCAACGGTGCGCTTTTTAAAAAGTCTCTTAGCTAACATTTCTATTAATGCCACACATTGCACCCAGGCTGCGAACGCATTGCTCTCAACTTCTCACCTATGTACTGATGGGATTTTTTTGTTTTTTGCTTAGTGGTATAAATTGATGAAAAGGGGGTGAGATGGGAACCGGTGTGGAGATTCTAGCTCACTCCTTAAACACAGCTGCGTGGCATCAAGAACTTCCTGCCAGAGAATACTGATTCTTTATGAACAGCGACTTTTCCCGGCAAGTTCTCCCTCCCCCCTCTTCCATCATGTCAAGTGTCCCTTTCCTCGCGGTATTCATTTGGTATTCAGCAGCCATCGCCATGAATTTGCTTGGTATTCATGGGGATGACACATACGCTTCCCCTTGGTTTTCCCCGATGCTGTTTAGGATTAGTTAATGGGCACTTAAAATAGAGTGTTGCCCTCGTGGGACGGAAAGGAACTTCAATCCCAGTGAACGAGTCCAAAGTATAAGTGATCACATTATGCTGAACTTGTTTCAGTCAGTTATTGGCTTCTCAAATCATATGCGAACGTTCTTCTTGAGGAGAGTGAACCTTTTATGTGGAGGGAGTGGAGCAGGAGGAGGAGAGGAAGCTGTTAAAAATGCTGGGATTCTAAACCCGGGAGCCTCTTTGAAGACTAAGACGCCTCAATATACTGAAAACTAGTTTTTAATTAAAAAAAAAAGCAAAAACAGGGCTAAATTTGAGCCAGAAGTGACCAAAGCATTGTTTGGCCTACAGATTGCCAGTTCCTTGTTCCACATGCAGAGCTGTAACTCCACCCCTGCCTAGAGATGATAGAAAGACCCAGGGCTGGGGACAGAGAGGCTGTGGAGCCGGTGTGGTGTAGTGGTTAGGAGCACAGACTCTAATCTGGGAGAGCCGGGTTTGATTCCCCACTTCTCCACATGCATCCAGCTGGTGTGACTGTGGGTCAGTCATAAATTCTTTTAGAGCTGTTCTCTAAAGAGCAGTTTCTGTCAGAGCTCTCTCAGCCTCACCTACCTCACAGGGTGTCTGTTGTGGGGAGGGGAAAGGAAAGGAGTTTGTAAGCTGCTCTGAGGCTCTGAGTGAAGGGCGGGGTATAAATCCAATCTCCTCCTCCTTCTCACATAGGGCTGCCAACCTCCAGGTGGGGCCTGGAGACCTCCTGCTATTACAACTGATCTCCAGTTGACCAAGATGAGTTCCCCTGGAGAAAATGGCTGCTTTGGTGGGTGGACTCCATGGCGCTATACCCTGCCGAGCCCCCTCCCCTCTCCAAACTGCACTCTTTCCAGGCTCCACCCCCAAAACCTCCAGTTATTTCTGAACCCAGAGCTGGCAACCCTAACTTGTGGACTGTCACCTTTTCCACATTTTGTTTCCCTGTTTTAAACTTTTTAGTTTCACAGCTGACTTTTTGTCTCTGTGGCTGTTTTTTGCTTGCACAGTGGTTTTCTCCAGTTTTGAATTTTTTTGTGATAATGGGGGTGTGGGCAAGATATGTTTTGGTGAATTAGAATTTGAAATAACTATACACATCTTAGATTTTTTTTAATGTTTGTTAACCGCTTTGAGTCTGGCATAATAATTATTATTATCTTATGGCAGTCTGTGTGGTATAGCCAGGAGATCCTAAGATCGTCTGGCTTTCAGAAGTTCTAACTCATTTTTGCATTATGCACCACTAGCTAGACTTGATTTGGGGCTGAGAAAAAAAGTCATGCATTCCAGAAGAAAAGTGACATATAGATATGCTAAATAAATAGATATATAGGCCTTCAAATCAGCACGTATATCATCATTAAGAGTATCTCTGAGCATATGCAGAGTTTCTTACCATGACCTTTTTAATCACAGTTGTGTCTCATCCTTTTAGGAGTTACGGTGAGCCTACATTGAGCTTCTTTGAGGATCTGGTGAGTGAAATGGAAGGATAAAGTACTCTTAAAAATACAAAGGCTGTCCCTTATGCACATATGCGCTCTTAGATCTGACATAGCTGCGAATGCCTGATGGATCTAAAGGGCATGATCGGACAGCAACATCTGGGAAATGTCTCATAGTCACCGGCAACCCGTGCTGCTCCACCAGAGAAGCAGAGTTAAAAGACACCAAGGAAAGTCTGGCTATAACTGGTTCTGATGAGCCACATATGGATTTTCCCCTGTCTGATCGTTCAAGCATGCTCTCATGTCGTCAGGATGGTCTGATCATTCCATCCTGCCTTGGTGCCATTTCCCACTCCTTCACAGTATGTGCATAATTGCATACTCCATGGGGTACCCTCAATGCGGAGGGGCAATTCCTCATTTATATGCATGGGAAACAAATGACAAAAAAAACCCCACAACTCACCCACGGTGGTGTCTGATCACACAGTGACAGGCTGAGCCCTCAGCACAAAGGGATATGTGATCTCACAACTGCGAGTCAAATTCCTATGGAGGAAATAGCCTCACTTCCCCTCTGGTCCAACTGGCACATATGACTGTAGCCAAAGACTCCTTAGGCTAGCAGAAGGGTTCATAGTTTTCTGAATAGAATACAATCCAATGCCCTGTTTTAGCCTCATAACCACTCTGCAAATATTATGCTTAGTGCCACTGAGTTCACAAGGACCACAGAGGGTATACAGTTCAGTAAAATCAAGAATCTAGGAGAAATAGATTTGCATACAGAAACTCTATGGGTGGAAATAGAGGGGCGAAAAGGAAGCTTAACTCTGGGAGTTTGTTATCGCCCACCAGATCAAAGGTTCGAAGGTGATGTAAAAATCACAAAGAATTAAGGAAAGTAGTCAGACAAAATAACTGTGTCATAATAGCTGATTTTAACTAGTAAAGGTAAAGGTTCCCTTGCTCGAAAGCCAGTCGAATCCGACTCTAGGGTTGCGGTGCTCATCTCCGTTTCAAAGCCGAAGAGCCAGCGCTGTCCAAAGACATTTCCGTGGTCATGTGGCCGGCATGACTAAACACCAAGGCGCACGGAACGCTGTTACCTTCCCACTGAAGTGGTACCTATTTATCTACTTGCAATTTCTTGCTTTCGAACTGCTAGGTTGGCAGGAACTGGAACTAGAGACAGGAGCTCACCCTGTCATGCGGCACTCACAGGTCTTGAACTGCTGAACTACTGACCTTCCACAGCCTGCAGTTCAGTGTCTTAACCACTTGAGCCACCGCAGCTCCTTTCTTTTTAACTACCCACATATTAAATGGGTCAATTTGTGTTCAAGTTAGGAGAAAGAGATTGGGTTTCTAGATACTCTCAATGACTGTGTCATGGGGCAGATGATCACAGAACCTACCAGGGGGGACACAATCCTAGACTTGGTCCTATGTAATGCTCAAGACCTGGTGGGAGGTATAAACACAATAGTACCATTTGGGAACAGTGACCATAATGCTATTAAGTTGGTATTTTTGGCCACTGTGTAACAGAGTGTTGGACTGAGTGGGCCATTGGCCTGATCCAACATTGGCTTCTCTTATGTTCTTATACTCTTAAGTTTAGCATTTATGTAAACAGGGAGTAGCCCCAAAAGACCAACACAACTACAATTAACTTTAGAAGTGAAGGATGCATTCTTCAGTGTGCCTCTGGACCCTGACTCCCGTGACCTGTTTGCCTTTGAGTGGGAAGGCCCCACTACTGGGAGGAAAACCCACCTCTGCTGGACTGTCCTACCCCAGGGATTCGGGATTCTCCAACACATTTCGGGCGTTGCCTTGCCAAGTCCCTACAAGACTGGAAATGGTGGACCCTGAACTGCCCTTCTTCCAGTACTATTTGGGAACAGTGACCATAATGCTATTAAGCTTAGCATTTATGTAAACAGGGAGTAGCCCCAAAAGACCAACACAACCACAATTAACTCTAGAAGAGGTAACTGCTCTCAAACAAGGGGGCTTGTGAAGCAGAAACTGAAAAGATAGATAAGGAGGGTCAAGTCACTTCAGGAAGCTTGGCGACTACTTAAAACTACAATAGTGGAAGCTCAGATCAAATGCACCCAAGCCAACCAATAAAATGCATCCAACCTCAGAGAGGTCAATTTTAAACCCAAACAGAGGATGGGAGTGCAGGGTGTTTCTTCTCCTTGCTCCCATGCCTCTCTAGGGTTGCCAGTTTCTAGGTGAGACGTGGAGTCCTCTCAGAATTACGAGTCAGTCTTCAGATGACAGAGATCAGTTTCCCTGGAGAGAAGGGCAGCTTCAGAAGGCAAGCTCTATGGTTTTCCATAGATTCCAGGTGAAATCCCTTGCCTGATTCCTCCCTCCATAGACACCACTCCCAATCTCCAGGAATCCCCCAGACTGGAGTTGACAGCCTTGACCCCTTCACACCTGGCCATACTCTGAGGCACGAAGCGTTTCTTCGCCCAGCCGGGCTTTAATACAGAAAATCATTTGGGCTGCTGAAAAACAACAACAAGTAAATGAAGAAATGGAGAGGAGTGAGTACTAGAGTTGCCAACTACCCATGGAAGAGCATTCTAAGCACTATACCACACCGGCTGTCTAATTTCACACACCTATATTGACTTCTTATTTATGGATGACGTTTATCTTTTATTACATCATTTATACTCCACATTTCTCCCCAGTGGGGACCCCAGGTGGCTTACAGAATTCTCCTGTCCTCCCTTTTATCTTCACAACACCCCTGCTTGGTGTAGTGGCCACTGCCACCACTAGCTTGGGAGGTAGGGTTGCCAGCCTCCAGGTGGGGCCTGGGGATCTCCTGCTTTTACAACTGATCACCAACTGACAGAGATCAGCTCCCCTGGAGAAAATGGCTGCTTTGGAGGATGGACTCTGTGGCATGGTACCATGCTGAGGCTGCTCCCCTCTCCAAACCCCGACTTCTCCCAGATCCACCCCCAAATTCTCCAGGTATTTTCCAACCCAGACCTGGCAACCCCTGTCACTTCTTGCTTGTGGGCCTCTTTGAGTCTCCCTTTTGAGGCAGGGGGTTTGTGAGGGATGAGGTTGCCAACCTCCAGTTTGGGCCCAGAGATCTCCCAGCATTGCAGCTGAGGGCAGTTCCCCTGGTGAAAATGGCTGTTATGGAGGGTAGATTAGGGTTGCCAGGCCCCCACCAGGGGAAGGGGATTCTCTGCCCCCAGGCCAACCCCCCCATCAGCTGGAATGTTCCCTCTAAGCTGTGGAGTCTTGTGAGCAACAATTCTACTTTGTGAGCTACTGGCATTAAAGTTGTGAGGAAACGATTTGGCTGCTGCATAAATTAGTTTGCTCTGGAGCCATCCTCCCTGAGCGAAGACAAAAATCTATGAGCTGGAGGCTAACAAACTGTGAGCTAGCTCACACTAGCTCAGCTTAGAGGGAAAACTGATAAGGCAGGTGGACTCCCCACCAGCAGGGAACACCTAGCTCTGTATTTCAGTCAGGCCACTGACAGCAAAAAGAGCTCTAGGTTGGTGTTGTTGGCAATGTGATGACATCACTTCTAGTGTGTGCCAGAAGTGACATCACTACATCACCAGCGATGCAATGACTCTCTGGTATTTGGGCAAAAACTCTATGGTGAAAACAGCTTCTGAAATTGAGTTTTTGCCCAAATACCAGAGCATTTTCATGTCACTGGTGAGGCGATGACATCACTTCTGGTTCACACCAGAATTGGCAGCACTGCCTTGCTGTAGCAGGGCTGAAATGCCAGAGTAGGCCTCCAGAGGGCTATTTTTGGGCAGGAACGCACAGGAACGGAGTTCCAGCTGGCTCCTGAGTTGACCATGCCCAGCAGGAGCTCATTAGCATAATGGACCACACCCAACAGCAGAAACTCATTAGGACTGGCTACATTTGGGGTGTGTGGCCTAGCATGCAAAGGAGTTCCTGCTAGAAAAAAAAAGCCCTGGGTTTTGACAACAAACAAGATAAACAGAATAAGAAGCAAAAAGTGGGTGTGGCTGGATGACCACACTTCTGGTAACATGGGTGTGTGGCCTAATATGCTAATGAGCTGTGCTGTCGGGAGTGTGGCCTAATATGCTAATGAGTTTCTGCTGTTGGGTGTGGCCTATTATGCTAATGAGTTCCTGCTGGGCTTTTCCTACAAAAAAAGCCCTGGGCCTCCCCCATTGCTGGTAAGTCTCTCTGCCCCCCTGCTGGTTGCCAAAGGGGACCTGGAAACCCTGGGGTAGATTCTATGGCATTATACCCTACTGAGGCTGGACGACCATCTTTCGGATATGTCATAGGGCCATCTTTTGGCTATGCTCCTGCAGAGTGCAGGGGGTTGGACTAGATGTCCTGCAAGGTCCCTTCCAACTCTAACGTTCTATGATTCTATGAGGTCTCTCCCCTCCCCAAACTCCATCCTCCTCAAGATCTACCCCAAATCTCCCGGAATTTCTCAACTCGGAGCTGGCAAACCTACTGAGGGAGGGGAGACATTGCGGTCTCCCATGGTGTCCAGCCTGGTTCATCATGCCCCTCCTGTGCTAGTGTTGAGAGGTTGTTGTTGTTATTATTATTATTACAATTTATACCCCGCTCTCCCCCCTAACGGGCTCAAACAAACAGGTTTGTTTCCTGTTTGCATCTGTGGCTGTAAGCAATCCTTATTTGAATGGAAGTTATCCCAGTTCAGCTCCAGTACAGAATCCACTGCATAGTGCAGAATCTTATAGTCCAGGGAAGTACAGAGTAGGTAAAGAGAGAGAGAGGCCAAGAGTACAGAGCTGTGCTTCTCTTTCCAGCCAACGAGACTCGACATATGGTTTTAACACATCAAATTGAAGTGGAATGAGGTAATTGTCTATGACAGTCCCTTATGGACAGCAGCAAAGCGATCATACAGTCTCCCAGTAACCCAGAACCTGCGCTAGTAGCGCATAGGTGTCTCCGTGCTTAGTGACGATAATATGATTAACCTTATTATTTTCCAATCAGTCCACTGTGTCCAATGACGGCCCCTCCGTATGGTCCGATCTTCATGTAAACAATGTGCCTACGAGTCATGTGGGAGCTTAATGGATGGGTGGGTAACTTATGCATTATGACTCATAGTTAAACACCAACCTCCCAATGAAATTCCTTTCCTCGGGGACTATTTAGAATGTTTCTGTATTTTATAAGAGGCAATGGATCAAAGAGGGAATGCGAAGCCGCTCTGCGTACTTAATGACCTGTTCCAAGGAGTAAATTACAGCACGAATTGCCGGAGTATTAAACGTAGCGGAGCAGAGCTTAAGTAACCGAGAATGGGAATTTTTTTCCCCCCTTCCCCAAATATAGTTCGTTCTTTTACAGTGACACAATAGTAAAATAAAGTAACCCCTGACAATATGATTTATTGAAGAATCTAAACAAAAGATGTTGGTGCTACCGCGTAGCAAAGTTATTTCTCTGTTCTATTACTTTTAATGAATAGCCCAGATCACTGAATATATTCAGCGAGATAAGGCTCAGTGAATTTCTGATAAGGGGGGAAATGGTGAAAAAGAAAAGTTGCTTCAATTTTTCATTCAGGGATATGTGTACACGCACGCACACCCTCGCACGCATTTCCCCTCCGGACTTTATAGCGAGGGCCTCTATGAAAAAGCACGCCTTCATGATACCGTTTTAAGGGAATGGAAGGTGTGTGGATTTCCCTTTTTGACTGCCAGACCCTTTTTGACTGCCAGTAAAGGTTCCCTTGCTCGAAAGCCAGTCAGATCCGACTCTAGGGTTGCGGTGCTCATCTCCATTTCAAAGCTGAAGAGCCAGCGCTGTCTGAAGATGTTTCCGTGGTCATGTGGCCGGCATGACTAAACACCAGGGCGCACGGAACGCTGTTACCTTCCCACCGAAGTGGTACCTATTTATCTACTTGCAATTTCTTGCTTTCGAACTGCTAGGTTGGAAGGAGCTGGAACCAGAGACGGGAGCTCACTCCGTCATGCGGCACTCTCGGGTCTCAAACTGCTGAACTACTGACCTTCCACAGCCTGCAGTTCAGCGTCTTAACCACTTGAGCCACCGCAGTCCTTTGACTGCCGGACCCTACACCAATTTGGTATAGTGGTTAAGTGCGCGGACTCTAATCTGGGAGAACCGGGCCCACTCCTCCACTTGCATCTGCAGATGTGACCTTGGGTCAGTCACAAGTCCTGACACAATTGTTCTTGAAAAAGAGCACTTTCTGTCAGAAGTTCTCTCAGCCCCACCTACCTCACAGGGTGTCTGTTGTGGGGAGGGGAAGGGAAAGGAGTTTGTAAGCCACTCTGAGATGCCTTTGGGCCATGAAGGGTGGGGTATAAATCCAACCTCTTCTCTTCTTCTTTTGACTGCCAGAAAGATGATTCCTGGAGCTTTGGCACCTACACGGCCAAAAAGCTGTGCTGGCTGCAGTGAGGAGGGGAAGGGAATAAAATCCCTCTGAGGAAAGGCTGAGGGAATGGGAATGTTCAGTTTGGAGAAGAGGAGGTTGAGGGGGACATGATGGCTCTCTTGAGGTATTTGAAGGGCTGTCACCTAGAGGAGGTCACTTAGAGCTGTTCCCATTGGCAGCAGAGGATAGGACTCACAATAATGGGTATAAATTAAGGGCGGGAAGGTACCAGCTGTATCTTAGGAAAACTGTCTTGACAGTCAGAGTTGTGCCACAGTGGAATTGGCTGCCTAGGGAGGTGGTGAGCTCCCCCTCACTGGCAGTCTTCAAGCAGCGGCTGGACAAACACTTGTCAGGGATGCTCTAGGCCAGGGGTGTCGACCTCATTTCTTATGAGGGCTGGATCTGACATAAATCAGACCTTGCTGGGCCAGGCCACGTGTGTCATAAAATGTAATGCCAGGTAGCGAAGATATAAACTTTATAAAGGACACAAACACAAAGGGTTTTTTTTATACTTAAAATAAAAACATGCTTAAAACGTTAGCACTCTTGCAATATTTCGTTTATTTGACAGTGTCTGATAACTGACCCCTCTTGCCCTGAATTACTGCATCAAAATGTCTGTGCTGTTGCAATCTTGAGTCTGCTGTTCAGGTGTGTATCTGTAAGCTGCAAACCTACAATGACACAGCAGCAGCAGAACTGGAAGAAGAAGCAGAAGACAGCCAGTTCCACTGCAGGCCTGATAGAAGCCCTCCGGGGGCCTCATCCAGCCCCCGGGCCGCATGTTTGACACCCCTGCTCTAGGCTGATCCTGCATTAAGCAGGAGGCTGGACTAGATGACCTGTATGGCCCCTTCTGACTCTGTGATTCTAGGATTCTAAGAAAGAGACAAGGGGTGTTATGTATTGGCATAAGTGAATGCTGTCTGTTCTTTACCATGCAAAGCTTGAGTTTTGTACAGGATCATAAGCTGAAACATTCCTATTGGCCATTCCTATGGAATTGTGTAAAACAACCAATCACTGTGTAAACATGCTGTCTGGAGGGAACAAAGCCGATTGGCCTTTATCTCTGTAATCTGATTGGACCTTAACTTATTGTGGGTGTGGCTTTGACAGTCCGGGACAGTTTAAAAAGGGAGCTGGGCTCCACTCGTGTTGTTGTGTGTTCCTGAGTTGAAGTTTTGCTGTTAATAAAGCTGAAATCACTTTTTGCTGAAATCCTTCGTGTTGAGTTGCATACTTAACAGGGCGCAATTTCAACTATTCTTCCTCCAAACTGCAGCTCCGTGGCCTGTGTGGCTATTTACCTCTACGGGTCCTATGACCTCAGGAATAATTTTTCTGGGGGTAGAAATGGGACTGTGATGGAGGAGGGTGGGGGGAGAGAGAGAAGCACAGGGGAACCCACCCTCCCACTAGTGACTGGCCGGAGACAAGGCTGGATTTCTGTGGTGTGATCCTCCATTAGAAAATGCTTTAAGCGATTCCCGTCATACAATCTGCTGCGTACGTCCCAACAGGGTGGGGAAGGGTGTCATCTTTTGGTCTGGAATTGGTGCCAGAGAAAACAGTGATTTCATTAATTATGGGGTGGCCATAATGAGAAATCATTTTTTTTTTTGTCGCTAGTTTATGTAAATGAATGGTCCCACATTTCTTTTTACCCTCTTTCAGACTTCAAGGCCTGGATCATGGAACTGTGAACACTAGATCGCTGCGGACCATGCTTATTCTTGTGCCAGCACTTCCCTTACACAAGGCTCATTGAAATCCATTGATCTTGTGCTAATAAAAGCCTTAGCCCAAGAGAAAGCACGCTCCGTGGTAGAGGCTATATAGTCCTCACCAATGCACCCTCTAAGCTGCAGGATCTCGTGAGCAAAAATTCTACTTTGTGAGCTACTGGCATTAAAGTTGCGAGTGAGCCATTTGGCTGCTGCATCAATTAGCTTGCTCTGGAGCCATCCTTCCTGAGCTAAGGCAAAAATGTGTGAGCCAGAGGCTAAAAAACTGTGAGCTGGCTCACGCTAACTCAGCTTAGGGGGAACAATGGTCCTCACCGACCTTATGCATAGGATCCAAGCCTGTTATTGGTAAATGTCAACATTCACCAGACTTCTGAAACACAGTTCTCAGTGTGCATGTATATATCTATCCCAGGGTGATAATAATGCAAAACGGGCTTCTGTGCATGGATTCACAGAAACGTGGAAGGGACCTCCAGGGTCATCTAGTCCAACCCCCTGCACAATGCAAGAGATTCACAAATACCACTCTCCCTCAGTGACTGCTGTTTCATGCCCAGAAGATGACCAAAAAACAACAACAACCCTCCAGGATCCCTGGCCAAACTAGCTTCCTGACCCTAAAGTGGCGACCAGCATTTCCCTGGGCATTTAAGAAAGGACCACAAGAACTAAGCCCTGAGGCAACCCTTCCTGCCCTCCCTTCCCGCCCTCCCTTCCCGTGATCTGCCTACGTTCACAGGATTGGCATTGCTGTCAAATGGCCATTGAGCCTCTGCTTAAAAACCTCCAGAGAAGGTTTTGACGGGCAACTGCGCATAAGCTGCTTTGCACATGATTTTCCAAACCCACCTTCCTTTGGGAAGGGGGCAGCTCAGTGGTTCAACAATGCGCAGACTTGATTTACAACTCGGTCCAAAGCGGACTGACCTCCTTCTACCATCATGGGCTTCGAAGGGCGTAAACTCTGCTTAGGACGGCACTGTTAAGTCTCCCAGCCCCGTTCCTACCCATTGAACAGCTGATTAATGCTGTTCTGAATATATATCCAGAACGTGTAGCCTTGGCGGCTGCATAGTGACAGCCTGAGGTCTTGATCCTTAATAAGAATTCAAATATTTATGCTTGTTTTTGAATGACTTGCTTGGGCACTTTTGAAATCTGACCTTTCTCTCTGCTCTGCCTTGAAGTAGGAATAAACCGTAGAGGCAGTTGGGTATGAAATGAGTCGTTCGTCCTGTGTCGGTGCAGAATTGACAAGCAGACGCACACATACAACATTGCAACTGACCCTGACAAACCTTGCCCCCTGACGATCTCGCCAGAGCCTGTACACCCAGGTAACATGAGTGCGATAGTTGTGCATGTTAGGAAAGGATAAATGTGCTTTTAGAATAACAAAGGCTTATCTACTAGAATGGGACAATTAGATCCTAAGTTACATTCCAGGAAGGGGGGGGAATCCGATAGGGCAGGGAAAGTAAACAGAATCCCAATCACAATTTCACAATGATGTTAAGATTTATTTATTTATCTATCAAACCTATACCCCGCCCTCCCAGACATGGCTGGCCCAAGGCGGTTTACAGACAAATAAAAACAACAATAAATAATATAATGTTCATAAAAACACAACATAAAAGGTGCTAATCACTAGTAATTCAGATACCATTGGACAGATAACAATTTAACATGACCAGGGCTTTTTTTTGTAGAAAAAGCCCAGCAGGAACTCATTAGCATAATAGGCCACACCCAACAGCAGAAATTCAGTCACATATTAGGCCACTCCCCTGACAGCACAGCTCATTAGCATATTAGGCCAGACCCCCATGTTACCAGAAGTGTGGTCACCCAGCCACACCCACCTTTTGCTTCTTATTCTGTTTACCTTGTTTGTTGTCAAAACCCAGGATTTTTTTTGTAGCAGGAACTCCTTTGCATGTTAGGCCACACCCCCCTAATGTAGCCAATTCTAATGAGTTTCTGCTGTTGGGTGTGGCCTATTATGCTAATGCATTCCTTCTGGGTGTGGCCAATTTGGGAGCCAGCTGGAAGTCCATTCCTGTGCGTTCCTGCCCCCAAATAGCCCTGAACATGACATTTAGGATGGCATTCAAACTTCAGTGCCTGATGTCAAATGCCCTTACTGGATTATTACTGGTTTCCCCTTTGGCAGGCTGAAACCCTTTAATCTAGATTGTTGCAAGGATTAGTCAAGAGTTGGTTTAGAGGGAAACTTTGAACCTGCTCTCTAAATTCTGATTGGCTCAGGAAAAGAGTTCCCGAGCAAAAGAATGTAAGTGTGTTAGCTGGGGCAGAAGGTCAATGCCATGACATTGGAATCGGAGTCACATGATCTGACAGTCTGTGTCTCTCGTCCTGGACCCGTTCTCAGGATAGAAATGTGGAGGCCGTAAGTGAAGGCTAGCTAGCAAAACCCTTTTCTGTTTTCTTTCTGTAGTGTTGTGCTTAAAGTCTAAAGATACATTGCAGAGCATCGGCATGTCGTAATATGACCCTGCACACAAAGTATCGCACAAGTAGCTAAACTGGATTTTTAACAGTTGATTGGCAGCACTAATTAATCATAACAGTGTGCCATCAGGTCACAACCAACTCAGCCCTGACCTAAATAGCCCAGGCAAGCCTGATCTTGTCAGATCTCAGAAGCTAAGCAGGGTCATCCCTGGCTAGTATTTGGCTGGGAGACCTCCAAGGAATACCAGGGCCAGGACGCAGAGACAGGCAAATATCAAACCACCTCTCTGAAACACCCTAGCCCCACCAGGTGTTGCCAGAAGTCACCATGACTTCCAGGCAAACAAGCACGCACATACACTCAAAATACCCCCCAAAAGACACAACCAACTCATGGCAACCCCAGGACTATGACTTCCCATCCAACTACTGACTGTGGCTGACCTGCATAGCTTCCAGGCTCTGACATGTTCAGGCTCAGCTGGGCTATCAGAAGAGAAGACGAGATTGGGTTAATACCCCGCCCTTCACTACCTGAAGCAGTCTCAGAGCGGTTTACAATCTCCTTTCCCTTCCCCTCCCCACAACAGGCACCCTGTGAGGTAGGTGGGGCTGAGAGAGCTCTTTTGAGGACTGCCCTCGAGAGAACAGCTCTGAAAGAACTTGTAACTGACCCAAGATCACACCAACAGCAGCTGCATGTGGAGAAGTGGGGAATCAAACCCGGTTCTCCCAGATTAGAGTCCATGCTCCTAAACACTTCATCAACTGGCTATCAGGCTGGCAATGTAATCTAGCATTATTATTCTCAGCTGACATGGGGGGGGATACACCAATCCCAAACAAAACAAACTCATCCACCCACAAATTCAAAGATCATTTTTTCCCCCTGTTCTCGTTCTCAGTGGGTCACAGTGAATCCTCGTTTTGTTTACAAATGGGAATCACACCTAACGTTTCATGGAAGAAACAGCAGCTAATTTGAAACTATCTCACACTGAGGTACCCTGGTGCAATTTATGAATATATATATATTTTTTACGAGAGAGCCTCTCATTGTCAGATGGCCCTGCTCAAGTCTAAATCTTGGCTAACTGGCTTTTGTGACAGGACTTGCTGCGGCAGAATGAAATCGGAAGGCAGTTATGCTTACCGGGACTCGATTATGTGAACAGCGGCTGTTCCAAACAGGCCCATTGTGAGAGAAATGCGATGATTTTTCACAGCACTCCTTTTATCGGGGAGATTCCCTGTGGTATGGATGATCTATTAATCCAGCACCCCTGCTGACATCAATGGGGATTTCTTCTCTCCCTGATCTTCAAAAAGTTTATGTCCCCAGAGAGTCATGGCACAGATGGTTAAATTTGTTTTTTTTTAAATGTATTGTATTAAAGTAATGCTATATATCTGTTCTAAACTCCCAGAAGTGTGAGCCAGGAAATGATGAAGAAGAAGAAGGAGGAGGAGGAGGAGGAGGAAATTGGATTTATACCCTCCCCTTCACTATCCAAAGGAGTCTTAGAGCAGTTTACAAACTCCTTTCCCTTCCTCTCTCCACAACAGACACCCTGTGAGGTAGGTGGGGCTGAGAGAGCTCTGACAGAAACTGCTCTTTTTCAAGAACAGCTCTTACAGAACTATGGCTTGCCCAAGGTCATCCAGCCAGGTACAAGTGGAGGAGTGGGGAATCAAACCCGGTTCTCCCAGATTAGAGTCCGCGCACTTAACCACTACACCAAACACCAAAAAAGAAACCTCAGAAGTTTCCCTACATCCACAGAGATGAATATGTGCCAGGAGTGCTCCAGCCACCACCTGGCAAACACCCCTGACAGATCCACAAACAGACAAATGACCCAGAGCCAGTTTGGTGTAGTCGTTAAGAGCATGGAATCTAATCTGGGAGAACCGGGTTTGATTCCCCACTCCTCCACATGCAGCTGCTGGTGTGACCTTGGGTCAGTTACAAGTTCTCTCAGAGCTGTTCTCTCACAAGCAGTCCTCCAAAGAGCCTCTCAGCCCCACCTACCTCACAGGGTGTCTGTTGTGGGGAAGGGAAGAGAAAGGAGATTGTAAGCCACTCTGAGACTCCTTTGGGTAGTGAAGGGCAGGATATAAATCCAATCTCCTCCTCCTCCTCCTCCTCTTCTTCTTCTTCTTCTTCTGCTGCTGCTGTCTGTAGCCTTTGCTACCATAGATCATGCCATCCTGTGGAGGTGATTGGAGGCAGTAGTAGGCAGCGTTCCCTCTAAGCTGAGTTAGTGTGAGCTAGCTCACAGTTTTTTAGCCTCCAGCTCACATATTTTTGTCTTGGCTCAGGAAGGATGTCCCCAGAGCAAACTAATTGATGCAGTAGCCAAATCGCTCACTCGCAGATTTAATGCCAGTAGCTCACAAAGTAGAATTTTTGCTCACAAAACTCCGCTGCTTAGAGGGAGCATTGGGAGTAAGTACCAGGGGGTATGACTTGGGCCGGCTTTGCAGGGCACATATGGGGAGAGGCAGTCCTGAAGATACAAAGCCCTTCATGGCCTTGGTCCATGCAAAAGATGCATTCTCGACCGAACACCTGATAATGGCCAAGCTTCAGCCATGGCATTCCTCCAAGCTGTATTTGGTAGTGGTATAGTTCCACGTGGCTTCTACCCCGTGCCTTTCCATAATGTTTGAAATGTTTCTCTCGCCAGCTCCTGCACCAATACCGGAGTCTATCCACTGAATGCACCCTTAGGGGCTCCACAAATTCCACAGGGAGAAATTTAAAAAGAAGACTTAATGGCAATCTCTATCTAATTATAAAAGCTCCGTGTGTGTGTGTGTTTGTGTGTGTGTGTGTCATCCATGTCGAGCTTAAGCTGTTAATTCACAACCACCCAGAGCTTCTCCAGAGATGGATTTCATCTCAGAACACCATTTCATGCTTCATTATCTTACACTGATAGGGACTTCGGGGGATCCATTACTCACTCATCGTTGGTTGTTTTTGTTGTTCCAGAAATGCAAAAGAGAGAGACAGAGGGAGCAGATCTCACACTGATACTGTGGAAGGTTATTCCCTGTTTCCCAGAAAAATACTTGTCAATGATTAAAGCAAACTCGATGCCCGGATGTTACACCCTGATACAATGATGTTCCTGTCCAGCACAAAGTACCATTCTGGCTATTGTCAGACTGTGAGGTATGTGATTAGTAGTGGGGCTGAGCTACATGTTGCGTGTGATTCCTTGGTCATTGTAAAGAAGAAGAAGAGATGGGATTTATACCACACCCTTCACTACCTGAAGGAGCCTCAGAGTGGTTTACAAACTCCTTTCTCTTCCCCTCCCCACAAAAGACAACCTGTGAGGTAGGGGGGATGGAGAGAGCTCTTTCGAGGACTGCCCTTGAGGGAGCAGCTCTGAGAGAACTTGTGACTGACCCAAGGTCACACCAGCAGCTGCACGTGGAGGAGCAGGGAATCAAATCCACTTCTCCCAGATTAGAGTCCATGCTCCTAACCTCTACACCAAACTAACCACTACACCGAACTAGATAGATGATATATAGGCAAGTTAGGCCAGTGGGTCCGGGATTAGCCTTGGATGTGGATTTCCCACCTGTCTATACTGTGGGAATACTGTTGCTGATTATGTATAGGTCTTTGATAGCAAGGGATGAGATGGCAATGTTTGTGAAGCATTTGCAACGTGCAACATAAAATAAACTATATTTTAAATAAAAGGCTTTGTAGTCCTTCCTGCCCTCCTGATTTCCTTTCTGTCTGGCTTTCTCCATCAGCCTATCTGTCTTTTATCTTACTGTAGCTCCAGGAGCTCATCATGGCATGAATTATGGCTATGATGAGGGATGCTTGAACACTCACCAGTTCAGCTCACCTCTCATACACCAGTTATGATCAGGAAGCCAATTTTGGGGTGGAAGAGAAGAAGAGGAGATTGGATTTATACCCCACCCTTCACTACCTAAAGGAGACTCAGAGCGGTTTACAATCTCCTTTCCCTCCCACTCCCCACAACAGACACCCTGTGAGGGAGGTGGGGCTGTGAGAGCTCTTTCGAGAACTGCCCTTGAGAGAACACTACACCAAAGCACTACACCAAACTGACAGAGCCAGGTGGAGCACCAAAGAAGCATGGCCTTTGTCTACATTCAGACAGCAATTGTTAACAAGCCTCCAGAGCTGTCTCCATCCCATAGCCCGGCCTGAAACTCGACTAAAAAGGGTTCAGACAACATGAATTATACAAGAAGACCTGGAGTCCATCTCCTACCACTTTCTAAATCACTTCATCTAGAAAGGGTAGATTAGAGAATGGACGATAATTGGCCACATCCTTTTTGTTGAAGGATGGTTTTATAAGTAGTGGGCAGGTAACAGCTTCTTGGAGTGGAAGTACTTCTTCACCCAAAGAGTGATTAACATATGGAATTCACTGCCACAGGAGGTAGTGGCAGCTACAAGCATGGACAGCTTCAAGAGGGAATTAGATGAACATATGGAGCAGAGGTCCATCAGTGGCCAGTTTGGTGTAGTGGTTAAGTGCGTGGACTCTTATCTGGGAGAACCGGGTTTGATTCCCCACTCCTCCACTTGCACCTGCTGATGTGATCTTGGGTCAGTCACAAGCTCTGGCACAGCTGTTCTCTCAAGGACAGTTTCTGTCAGAAGTTCTCTCAGTCCCACCTACCTCACAGGGTGTCTGTGGTGGGGAGGGGAAGGGAATGGAGTTTGTAAGCCACTCTGAGATGCCTTTGGGCAGTGAAGGGCGGGGTATAAATCCAATCTCCTCCTCCTCCTCCTCCTCCTCCTCCTCCTCCTCCTCCTCCTCCTCCTCCTCCTCCTCCTCCTCCTTCTTCTTCTTCTTCTTCTTCTTCTTCTTCTTCTTCTTCTTCTTCTTCTTCTTCTTCTTCTTCTTCTTCTTCTTCTTCTTCTTCTTCTTCTTCTTCTTCTTCTTCTTCTTCTCAGCAGGGCTTCTTCTCCTTCTCCTCCTCCTCCTCCTTCTTCTCCTCCTCCTCCTCTTCAGGGGCTGACACATGGGACAAACCTTCAAGAGGGATAATTAATTCATTTCTCTACTCTGAATGGATACAGCAGCCAAGTAGGACGTGGTCTCCGGTCTCTATTTTCCCACTGCCACACGGGCAGAACCTTTCTGAATACGGTTGCTTTACATAGTGCCCGCTGGTAACGGCTGAGTGTGATACATTCGGCTGTCCAAGGACAACAGCTCTTCTCTGTTTTGAAAGTCAGGAGTATATCTTTTTAGTGGGAAATTAAGTTGGCTCCCCAGGCATCATTCACTGGCCCGAGTCATACAAAAAGGAAAGGTGGCCACAGATTGAAAATGCCAATCACGGTGCGTGGAGTGAAGGGGAAGTGGTGGAAGGAGAGCCCAGGAACAGACTCAGCCGAAGGGCAGGTTTCTGAGGAAAGGCAGGAACACGAAAGGCCAGAAAAGCACTGCAGTACATGGGCATGGAATGCTCAAGACAGGAGGATCATCAATGAAATATACAGGGGGCCACGGGTCTGGGAACCTGCGCAAGGCAGGACTGTGGAAGCACCTGCAGCTGGCGCATGCGGGATCAAAGGGTCTTCAGTGTTTGATGTTAAATTAATCGCATCGTGAGTTTGGAGCTCAGTCCAGAATTTAAGATTTCCTTCTTTGCCCGTGATTTGATTGCTTTACAGGAAAGCCAGATGTGTGGTGCCCCTGGGGATAATCATATCCATTACTAGGACTGATTCAGGTGTTCTCCCAATTTTTATTTTTTAAAAACCTTGAAAACAAAGAGGGGAAGAAAGAGAAACCCAAGCCTTTTAACCCCCCCCCCCACTTTAAACGTTTGTTTGGAATTTTTTGGACCTATTGTTTTCCACTTCAGTGTCTTTTTCTGGTCACATGCCTTTACCACGTTTCCCTTTAGTGATCCCAGCCAGGAATCCTAGAAATGTATGGACAAACAAATCCCTCTGACTCTAGCTTGTTATTTAGTTTTGTCTTCGCATATCTTAAAACGTCTTCATCATGTTACATGATAATTTGCTGTTCAACCTTTCTAGGAGTTTGAACACCTTCCATTCCAATGTATTTGGAAAAAGTGTGTCTGCACACAAAATCTCATACCTTGAATAAACCCCGGGCCCCAGTCACACGAGAGGATTTGCCACGCAAGAGGGATGGATCGGGGGCGCATCAAGTGGGTGCGATCATACCTCAACATCTGGGAAGTGGAGGGTACCCGTCCTCGATCCATCCCGTCCCGGCAAAACCGTGCAGCAAAAAGGTAGCGCCAAAACAGTGCTGCCAACTGCTTGATGCGCAGCAGGGGCGGGCGTCTGATCGCCGCCGCGCCCCTCTCCACGCAGCTTCCCGAGCCCTGTTGAACTGCACATGCCTGGGCATGCGCAGCAGGCTTGCCTCTGTCCCCTGTCCGTGGCTTCCCCCCGGCATCTGATCATGCCGGGGAGCAACTGTGTGGCAGCTCGGGGGATCTGTCTGATCCTGCCACTGCACGTCTCTTTTGATGTGGCTCTAAAAAGCCACACTTCAGCCGTGCCTTTCCCCCCAGCGTGACGGGGGCCTTTGTTGGCCTTTAAAGTGCCCCACTAGACTCAAAATTTGTTCTCCTGCTTCAGACCAACATGGCCGCCGACCTGGATCTATCTTTCTCTAAGTATCTGCTTACAGCTTTTTGGATCTTCTGGCCTCCCTGGATCTCTTTAGAACTTCTGTGCAAATGGAAGATGGTCATGCCATCTGGCAGATAGGATAGGCGACAAGGTGATTGCACAGATTGTCTGACATCCTATCAAAGATATGTGGAATGTAGCAATCATTGTGGCCATTTTGGAGTTGCATGTCCAGGGCACATCTGCCAAAGCAAACATGCATCTGAATCACTGGTGATGCATCACATTCAGATTATTATCCACGGCAGTGCACATAAACCCACATTTCGAAACACGGCAGCCACGTAGACCCGAACAACTGCCTCTCATCACATGCTCTACATCTTACGATAACACTACAGATAAGATTAGAATTTCAACAGCCAATCTATATGCAAAAGAACCTCCTCAGGAAAGCTCCTCCATTAGCATGTCACAGCCTGGGAAACTCCTACAAGATGATGACTCAGCCCTACCCCACCTTCCTGAGTAGATATAACTTACCTGCCTACCATTTTTCTTTTCACCTCAACACAGAGAGCACTTCATCTTTCTGTGTTATACCTCTGAGGATGCCAGTCACAGTTGCTGGCGAAACTTCGGGCCCTACAATGCCAAGACCACAGCCATACAGCCCAGAAAATCTACAACAACGAATGAACTCCGGCCACGAAAGCCTTTGACAACACATGCTCATCTGCTTAAACTGCCTACCATTTATTATCTCACATCCCATTCCTCGAGCAAAAGACGGCTTCACAGGTTAAGCAAGACTTGCATCCATTGTCACCCTTCAGATGCACAATTAACTTAACTGTATAATACGGTGCATATTTAAACAACCACTTTTCTTTTTTTTCATTCTGAATCAATAAAATCCAAGGATCTTCTGCCTGTGCAGTATGCTGAATATGTCATTTTTGCCTTGGGAGCAGAAAATCACAGATAATTAGGTATGTCTCTAACTTTTCTTGAGGGCAGACTTATAGATTACCTTGATCCCAATGATATGCTTGCCAGTCAATGATTGTTTGAAGATGGCTGAAACATTTTCAGAAGAATATTGGTGTATGGGCGAGTGAGGGAGTCTTTCACCCTTGTTCCCCGTTTTATGCCTCCGTCATCAGCCCTTCCCAGCATTGTGTCCTTAATGCTAGGCATCAAAACAAAGAGGCAGCAGACTTTCAAACAGGAGCACAGTTTAATACGTCCAGTTCTGTCTCTGTCTGGAGCTGCACTGGCTTTTCCCTCTGTTGTTTTACGAAACCCACGTTGGAACGGAAATTCCCCTCTGCATTGCATGCCGCTTTCACTTTCTTTGATCATCGGATGCTATGGTACCTTCTGCATAGATTTACGGCCACTCAGGGGTGACTTTGTAGTCAGCATGGAATTGCCCTGAGGTATTTGAATGTGGTTTTGAGCTGCACTTTCCCCTCCTAGTTGAGAAAAGGTGGAGCGAGTGCCAGAGGCAGAAACGCTCTCTGCCTGGAACCACAGTGAGAACAACTTCCTTTCTCTCCTGTTCCTGCGCACACCAAATCCTGGCATGGATTGTGTGTGTGTGTGTGTGTGGCTGTCAAGTCACTTCCAACTTATGGCGACCCTATGAGTTAATGACCTTGCCAACATCTTGTTGTTAACACCTTTGCTCAGGTCTTGTGAACTGAGGCCCATGGCTTCCTTCATTGAGTCCATCCATCTCAAGATGGGTTAAGTGCGCGGACTCTAATCTGGGAGAACCGGGTTTGATTCCCCACTCCTCCACTTGCACCTGCTGATGTGACCTTGGGTCAGTCACAAGCTCTGGCACAGCTGTTCCTGAAAGAGCAGTTTGTGTCAGAGTTTTCTCAGCCCCACCTACCTCACAGGGTGTCTGTTGTGGGGAGGGGAAGGGAAAGGAGTTTGTAAGCCACTCTGAGACTCCGAGTGAAGGGGGGGGTATAAATCCAAACTCCTCCTCCTCCTCCTCCTCTTCTTCTTCTTTCCTGCTGCCTTCAACTTTTCCCAGCATGATTGTCTTTTCCAGTGACTCTTGTCTTCTCATAACGGGACCAAAGTACAATAGCCTCAGTGTAGTCATCTTAACTTCTAGGGAGAGTTCAGGCTTGGTTTGATCTAGAACGTGCTTATTTGTCTTTTTGGCTTTCCAAGAGATCTGTAAAACTCTCCTCCAATGCCGCATTTCAAATGAATCAACTTTTTTTCCTTTCAACTTTCCCAGTCTCTGTCTCCTTCTGAGTTCTTGGTCGCAGCCTCCCTTTTGGTTGACGATGGAGTCAAGGAAAGGCAAAGCTTGAATGCTTTTGATTTCTTCATTGATGACCTTAAAGTTCTGTGATCACTCAGTAGACATTACTTTTGTCTTCTTGATGGTTCAGCTTGAGTCCAGTGGCACCTTGAAGAGCAACGGAGTTTAATTCTGGGTATAAGGTCATGTGCATGCACATGAAAGACTCTATTCTGTTGCTTCAGACCGATATGGCTCCCCACCTGAATCTGATGTTCAGCTGTCAGTGAAAGGAACAGAGTTGTCAAAACACCACAACCCAAGGCCTCCCTCCCTCAACCAAACTTATTTCTCATCTCAGACCAAGATGAAGAAAAAGAAGAAGAGAAGAAGAGATTGGATTTATACCCCGCCCTTCACTACCCAAAGGTTTCTCAGAGCGGCTTACAAACTCCTTTCCCTTCCCCTCCCCACAACAGACACCCTGTGAGGTAGGTGGGGCTGAGAGAGTTCTGACAGAAACTGCTCTTTTTCAAGAACAGCTGTGCCAGAACTATGGCTTACCCAAGGTCATCCAGCCAGGTGCAAGTAGAGGAGTGGGGAATCAAACCCGGTTCTCCCAGATTAGAATCCGTGCACTTAACCACTGGGGGGGGGAGAGGAGAAAATAAGGTAGAGGTTGTATTTCAGAGTAGAAAAAACAGATGAGGCTCGTTTTCTGACCCACCGATTCTACCCTGAAAATTCTTACCTCACTTCCTTTCATAACAGGGCAAACTGGGGGTGGGGCAGGCCTGTGTTTGCCTCATAACATCTGCTTTTGTGTTCCAAAGGCTTGCTTGTGAATACTGACTTCAGCTCACGATACGAAATCTCTCTCTCCGTGGTAGCATCGTTTGCTGCTGGATGGGACACACGCCACCCTGTCAAGGCATTCATCACCATTATTATATCCGAGCAGAAGATTGGTAAATTTGTTCAGCCCTGTAAGATAGATATTATGGCATTTGACAGATGATTTCAGCATCACAATGATCTTTTTGGCAGTGCTAAAGACACCGGCACTCCATTAGGCGGCGCGGAGTGAAATTTCCTCACGGCTCGCCGGCAAACAAGCTTTGCAAAGTGGGAGTCGTCGGAGAAGAATGATCCCTAATGCTCGAAAATGGATTTCCTGAACACACCAAGGTTTTAGTACTAATTCCCATATTATAAGGCGGCTTGGGCCACCGCTGTTTTGCACACCGGTTCTAATTGGCTAGTGATGGTCTGAAGAAGACGGTGTCATTTCACTTCAAGATCTCCAGAGAAAATGCCGCTTAGAAATGATGTCACTTTGTCCATCACATTTCCATATAGGGGGATTACAGTTATCTGTTGGAGCTAATGAGAAATCAGGGATGGGTGGAAAACAGCAAAAAATAAATAAATCACAGGGAGGGGGGACTTGTTCAACCCCTGCCTCCCTCCTAGTCTCCTGCCCCACGCTCGGCACCAGACTAACAGATAAACATTAGCAGCAAATGAGCAATTGCAAGAAGCAAGCAGCGAAAAGACTTTGCCCTTATAAGACCACCCCGGAGCCCCATTTTTGGACTGCGAACTGCCCTCCACAGAGCTGCAGAAGGCAGCCCATTTCAAATGTTGTGATGTATGTGAGGCAAGCTGCATAAAACTCGGCTAATCATTCCATATGGCACTCCCGTTAGGTAGCAAGACTCAATTATCACCATCCTACCTATGGGCAAATTGAATTACAAAGAGGTTAAATTTCGACATTAAGCTGTTGTGGCTCTCCTTTACATTTGCATGCTTAATTCCCCTGTAAATTCCTTCTGTTTTTCTCAGGTCGGTTTGTTTGTTTCGCAGCAGCGTAAATGGCGGCTTCTGGAGACAGGGCAGTTAATGTTATAGATCGCATCAAGCCATAGCCTGGACCAATCCCCTGCCTTTAAAAAGAGCATCAGCGGTTCAAACCTTCCCTGATCTATGATGACCCATTCTGTTCTCTCCCAAGCCTCCAAAGGAGTGACTCCACAGATTCCACAAGCAAGCCTTCCTTATCGTGTTACATTCAGATCTTCCCTGAGTGGCATCATGAAGCCTTTTGATAGCATTATAGAGTACTCAGATTACTGTCCATATATGATCTCAACGATACTTGTAATAACCCTATAAAGAATGTCAGTTGCCCTGCATTATAGATAGTGGGCCTGAGATTCAGGACTGGAGGGGTTCATTCAGGCCAGTTCAGATATGTTGGAAGCAACCCTATTTTCTTTTAGGATAAAAACCACAAGAACATAAGAGTAGCCATGTTGGGTCATGCCAGTGGCACATCCAGTCCAACACTCTGTGTCACATGGTGGCCAAAAACTGGGTGCCATCAGGAGGTCTACCAGCCTGGCCAGAACTCCAGAAGACCTCCCACTGTTGCCCCCCCCCAAGCACCAAGGATGCAAAGCATCACTGTTCCAGGCAGTGTTCCAGATAGTAGCCACAGATGGGCCTCTGCTCCACATGTTGATCCAATCCCCCTTAAAGCTGTCTATGCTTGTAGCTGTCACCACTTCCTGTGGCATTCCAGTGGGCTTGCAAGTATCCTTTTAATATATTTGCAGTGTAAACATCTAAGCATATGCATGGGGGGACAGCAGTTTTAGTATAGGGACAACGTGTCTTTGGTTCAATCTGGCTTGGATCCAATTAGGAAGGGCTGTGGCTCAGTGATAGAGCATGTGCTTGGCATGATGAAGGTTCCAGGTTCAGTCCTCAGCATCTCCAGGTAAAAGGATCAGGTACTAAGTGACATGACTCTGCCTAAGACCCTGGAGAGCTTCTGCCAGTCCGACTAGATCGTCCTGACCTTGATGGGCCAAAGGTCCGACTTGGTAGAAGGCAGCTTCATCTGTATTCATGTGCCCATGAGTAGAGTGACCTGGTTTCACTGCCCTTTGCCCAGGACATTGCTGTGTACCGTCGGTTTCACATATAATGCAGGACTGCATATTGCTTAAAGTAGGGGTATGTATCTGGCTATCTTCACCCAAGAAGAAGAGATTCCCGCCCTTCACTCAGAGTCTCAGAATGGCTTACAATCTCCTTTCTCTTCCCCTCCCCACAACAGACACCCTGTGAGGTAGGTGGGGCTGAGAGAGCTCTTTCAGAGAACTGCTCTTGAGAGAACAGCTCTGAAAGAACTTATGACTGACCCAAGGTCACCCAGCTGGCTTCATGTGGAGGAGCGGGGAATGAAACCCGGTTCTTCAGCTTAGAGTCCACCGCTCTTAACCACTACACCAAACGAGATGAACATTTCTGTTTGGGGTTACCCAGAATGACCTCAACACTCCCAAAATTCCAGGAAAATGAAAATATGTTGTCGAAGGCTTTCATGGCTGGAGTTTGTTAGAATGAACTAATAAAATGAAAATATGTCTCACAAAATGCTGGGAGTATTTTGGGTCTGGGGTAGGCCAGAAGCTGGAAGGGAGCAGAAGCTGCCTGTGCAGGTAGGTGTTTGGTGACCCCCCAGTCCCTTTAAACTTTAAAGAACCATTGTTTTATGAAAGTAGACTTGGCCTTCAGCACTCTGGAAGGACAAGACACCACCAAACAGCTGAGCTGACCAATAGCTAGTAGTCTCTACACCCCTTTAAAGGTTAAAAGGAAAAGAAGGACCAAACCAGCTCTGGCCAACATCCATCCTTCCTTTCAGTTACAGTCCAGCAGAACTGACCCTGACAGTTGGAAAAGGTTGGGTGGACTCCCATGAGGTCTGTGTTATGTATTGGAATGTGAATCTGGGCTATACATTCCTATGTTAAGCTTGATTTCAAATGTGGCTCTTCAGCTGTGGCATTACTATTGGCTGGTTTCTAAGAAACCTCTGTACAGAACCAATCATCTTGTAAATATGTTGCAAAGAGGGAACGGTCCTGATTGGCCTTTATCCCTGTGTTATGATTGGCCTTTATCTCTGTGTTGCTATTGGTCCTTAACTTATTATGGGTGTGGCTTTGACTGCCCGGGAGAGTTTAAAAAGGAGCTGTGCTCCACTGTTTCCTGTTGTGTGTTCCTGACTTACAGTTTGCTGTTCAAATAAAGCTGAAATCACTTTTGAAGCTGAAATCGTTGTTGAGTCTCATACTTAACAGTCTCGATACCCCACGGGAATCTCTTATGGATGGCAGGCCCGGTCTGGTGATGGAAAATTCCACCGAGTCACAGTCACAGCTGCCTTTTCCCCTTGTTTTTAATCATTTGTATTAAATAAATATAAAACAAGTGACACAGAGAATCCCAAACAACACGAACTATTTAACATTAATAATATCCTTGATATTCTATTCAGTATATCTATCTAAAACTTAACTAATTAAACGTCTGAACATGTTTTCTAAGAATACAGTTGGGTTAGCAGCCACCTTGTATAAATGCAAGAATTGGAGTTCCACTAGCTAATATCTATTGATCAAAATTAAAACATACTCTAAATCTGGGGTTTATCGAATAAACACTTCAGACGAAACTAAATCACCGGGAACAATCCCATTCTGTGCCATGCAATTTATGACCGGAAACCATTTTTCGACAAAAGTCGACTGATAGTTTTTATGTTCAGGTTCTAACAGTCTATTTGTAATTTCCCCCTAAAACATAGCAGTCCCATGTCTTAGACATCCATAACGAAAATGAAGGCACCAATTCGTTCTCCCACTTTGAAGCTAACGCTGCCTTGAGGAGACCCCAGAGGGTTTTCAAAGCAAGAGTCGAACTGAGGCGGTTTGCCATTGCCTGCCTCTGCATAGCGACCCTGGACTTTCTTGGGGAGGGGTGGCCCAACCATGTGCTCACCAGGGCGACCCCTACTTAGCATCCGAAATCTGATGAGATCAGGCTAGCCTGGGCCATCCAGATCAGAGCAGGCCAGATATACCCACGGTAAATAATGGCCCTGTCATTTCCTTATGGATGGTAGAGGTCAGGCGTATCAGCCATCAGGTGCACGTCCCTCAGTTAAACTCACCTGTTGAGTCCTCTACTGATCCTCTTCCTACAAAACCCTGTGCTAGAAGAATGCAGATTAAGACTGAATCGTGATAGGGGGTGGAGGGCAAAAAGGACCTCATTTCGCCCAGTTTCTCACTGCTGAACCCTGTAATGTGGGATGTTTTGCTCACAAGGTCTTCCGGTTCTCTGAGGAAGGTCCGGGGGGATGGGGAAGGGAGAGAAAGACCAAGTTTTTATCAACCCCCCCAACAAACTTTTGCATAAGGTCGAAGCGACTGACTCTCCAGAATGAGTTCTGCAATTTTAAGGTGGACAAGAGAAGTGTCCCTGTCTTCATTATCCAGCACAGTTTCAAAACAATTGGAACTTGAGCTAAAATACATACAAAAACATAAAAATAAGAGATAAAACATTGGTTGGGAAGGAGGGATCTCTTGGGGAATGCCAAGGAAAACCAAAGTCTTCACCAGTAGCAGAATATGGCAACAGAAAGGGACAAACATATCTGCCTGGCGAGAAAGTTTCAGAGTTTTGGTGCCACCACCAAGAATGACCTCTCCTGGGTTGTCACCCACTTAAATGTCAGGAGGTGGGGGCACCCAAAGCAGGGCCTCAGAAAATGACTATAGTGGTCGGGTGACTTCATGAGCAGGGTCGCCAGCCTTCAGGTTGTTTCACAAATCGTGGCTCATGTGTCCCTGGCCTGACGAAGAACACAAGAGTGAAGTCCAAGTGAGGAAGAAGAAGCTAAAGTGTTTATTGCAATGAACGGAGAAAAACAGTACGAAGCAACGGAATGTCCGGAAACCAAGCGGCTCTTGGCCCTCAAACAGGAAGGGCAGGGGATTATATACCCAAAATGACATAGGTACAGGTAACAATACAAAGAAGACCCCACTGGTTACAGGTAGGGGGGCATCATTTGAGTTGGCACAAATCCACTGGTCGACCCCAATCTGGATTGTATTACATTCATTTACACTTGCTTATGTGACAAGGAGCACAGAGGTCTCTTGTAATTATCAAGGACTCTTCAGATCCCAGATGCCTCTTCAGAGGCATCCCAGATAAGAGGTGTGAACCATTCAATAGCCCTACGCCCCAACCAGACTTCCTGGTGCCCACTGTCACAACATGGGTAAATCACCAAAAAATGTAAGGCACTTGTCTTTCTCCCGACACCAAGCTGTACATTCATAAATGTGGAATCAGTGACAGACTTCACGTTCCTGGGATCCAAGATCACTGCAGATGGTCATTGCAGCCATGAAATTAAAAGACGCCTGCTCCTTGGGAGGAAAGTGATGGCAAACCTAGACAGCATAATAAAAAGTAGAGACATCACCCTGCCAACAAAAGTCCGCATGGTCAAAGCAATGGTATTCCCAGTAGTAATGTATGGCTGTGAGAGCTGGACTATAAGGAAGGCCGAGCACCGAAGAATAGATGCTTTTGAATTATAGTGCTGGAGAAGACTATTGAGAGTCCCCTGGACTACAAGAAGATCAAATCAGTCAATCCTCAAAGAAATCAACCCTGACTGTTCCCTGGAAGGCCAGATCCTGAAGCTGAAGCTCAAATGCTTTGGCCACCAAATGAGAAGGGAGCACTCACTGGAGAAGACCCTGATGCTGGGAAAGGTTGAAGGTCAAAGAAGAAGGGGACGGCAAAGGATGAGATGGTTAGACAGTGTTATCGAGGCAACGAACATGAACTTAAGCAAATTCTGGAGCACGACAAAAGACAGAAGGGCCTGGCGTGATGTGGTCCATGGGGTTGCAAAGAGTCGGACTCGACTGTGCGACTGAACAACAACAAAAGGAAAAGAGGAAGACCTAATATGAGAAGAATTCAGGTGGGTAACTGTGTTGGTTTGAAGCAGCTAAGTTTGAGTCCAGTGGCACCTTTAAGACCAGCAAAGATTTGTTCAAAACTTGATCCAATTTCAGCTCTGCATATGCATATGCATCTTGGCTCTGAGTGGCCCCTCCTAATGGCTGCCCCCCCTTCCTGTAAGTAGCCCTTGAGGAGATTTTATTCCAGTTTGTCTGAAGAAGTGTGCTTTGCACACAAACGCTTACACTTTGAATAAAACTTTGGCTGTGGTCACACACACTAAATAATCCACTGTCAATGCACTTTTCAACTGGATTTTTTCCCCAGCTGGAAAGTGCACTGAAAGAGAACAGAAAGTTGATTATTTAATGGATGTGGCCGTAGGTCTTGAAAGTGCCACCGGACTCAAACTTTGTTCTTATATGAGAAGGACTGATTCCATAAAGAAACCACAGCCCCCAGTTTGTAAGACTCAAGACTGTCAAGGATACGATATTCGGGAGGTCATTAATTCATGGAATTGCTGTAAATTAGGAGTGACTTGATGACACTTAACACAGACACATGGTTTTCCTCCAGGAGTTGGTGTGGGCAGGAACGGGGAGAAAGGAAGCTGTTCTCACTGCATTTGGAAGGGACTTGATGGCACATAACGTAACATAAATCATTTTGCATACAAGATTTCGATGACACCCATGACAACTCTCTAATGTACACGTCAGTGTTACCAGGGGTCTTTTCGTAGAAGAACAGCTGCAGGAGCTCATTAGCATATGGTATGCTAATGAGCTATTAGGCTATTAGCATATGCCACGCCCCCTGACATCACCAGAAGTGATGTCAGAAGGGGAAGCAAAAGGGGAAGCATCTTCAAAGCCTCCCCTTCCCTTCCCCAGCTGGTCTGGGTGGGGGAGCTAAGAGAGAAGGGGTTTAAAGGTTAAACTCCTTCTCATGAGAGTTGGGCCACAGAAGGAGGAAAGAGGGAAGGAAAGAGAGAGAGTAGAGAGAAGGAAAGAAGGAAGGAAAGAGAGAGAGAAAGAAAGAGAGGGAAGAAGGAGGGAAACAGGGAAAGGAGGAAAAAAGAAAAGAGAAGAAGGTGGGAAAGAAAGAAAGAAAGAAAGAAAGAAAGAAAGAAAGAAAGAAAGAAAGAAAGAAAGAAAGAAAGAAAGAAAGAAAGAAAGAAAGAAGAGAAGAGAAGAATGAGGGAAAGAGGAAAAAGAAAGAAGGAAAGGAGGGAAAGAGGAAAAAGAAAGAAGGAAAGGAGGGAATGAAAGAAATTCAGTGGCAATTCAGCCCCATTATACCCTATGGGCCATTGAAGTCAATGGTGAAAACATAGGGTATATTCTGGGGGCTGGAGGAGAGGGTTTGAGGGAGAGGCTCCAAGATCACAGGATAGCTGATGGAGCCTCTCCCCAAGATCTCATCCCACCAAGTTTCAAGAACATTGGACCAGGGGGTCCAATTCTATGGGCCCCCAAACAGGTTGCCCCATTTCCTCCATTGTTCTCAATGTTGGGAAAATAAGTTATTTTTTTCCCACCATAGAGAACAATGGAGGGAATAGGGGCAACCTGTTTAGGGGCCCATAGAATTGGACCCCCTGGTCCAATGCTCTTGAAACTTGGTGGGTATCTTGGGGAGAGGCTCCATCAGCTATCCTGTGAGTTTCGAGCCTCTCCCTCAAATCCCTCCCCTCCAGCCCCTAGAATATACCCTATGTTTTCACCATTGACTTCAATGGCCCATAGGATATAATGGAGCTGAAATTGACATTCGGCTGCCTGAAAGACTCTCCGGGACGCCGGCTGGGGGCAGGGCTTGGCTCCTGAGCTCCCGGAGCTGCGCTCCGGTGCGCTCCCCCCGAAAAGACCCCTGAGTGTTACTATCCTTGTAGGTGGTGGGGCTGAGGCTGGAAGATTACAGACTGCTCAAATCCACCTTCTGAACTCTCAGAAGATTCGTTAGCATCAATGTTCTGGAGGGGACTGATCATCCTGTTTTTAGATGGAATGGAATTATCTTTGTTTGAGCCGATAAAAGACTTCAGTTTATTCTCAGATTGCTCTGACTTGGATGGCCCAGATTAGCCTGATCTCACCACATCTCGAAACCTAAACAGGGTTGGGCCCAGTGTTCCTTCTAAGTTGAATTAGTGTGAGCTAGCTCACAGTTTTTTAGCCTTTCGGCTCACACGTTTTTGTCTTCGCTCAGGAAGGAGGGCTCCAGAGCAAACTGATTTATGCAGTAGCCAAATCGCTCACTCACAACTTATTTATTTATTATATTATTATTTGTTGTACTTATAGCCCGCAAGTGGGCTCAGGGTGACTGACAGTGCCTGGCACAACGTGCCAAGGTTCATTTGCAGTTAAAACATTTAAAACATTAAAACATTTAACGCTATTAAAACATTTAAAACAATCAACAATTTCCAATTAAAGTGCAGTCAGTGATTAATAACCAAGATGGCATGACATATCATGCGGGCTCAGGCAAATACAGGCTCCTGGCGGTTTGGCTCAATCTCACTGCCACCCACCTCCACCACAGATTTTAATACTGGCCATTGATGGTAATGTCGGTGGCTCCTAATTAAAGGCCTGGTGGAAGAGCTCCATCTTGCAGGCCCTGCGGAATTGCACAAGATCCCGCAGGGCCCTGATCTCCTCTGGGAGCTCGTTCCACCACTGAGAAAGCCCTGGCTCTAGTAGCCGCGAGTCTGGCCTCCCTGGGGCCTGGAATAACCAGTCGGTGTTGCGTCCCCGACTGTAGTGCTCTCTGGGGTCTATACGGGGAAAGGCGGTCCCTCAGGCATGTTGGAACCTGGCCATACAGGGCTTTAAAGGTAAGCACCAGCACCTTGAAGTGAATCCAGTATGCTATTGGGAGCCAGTGCAGCACCTTCAGCACTGGTCAGATGTGCTCCCATCTAGGGAGGCACACCAGTAGCCTGGCTGTGGTGTTCTGCACTAGCTGCAGCCTCCAGATTTGCACCAAGGGCAGCCCCATGTAGAGAGCATTAGAATAGTCTAGCCTTGAGGTGACCATCACATGGATCACTGTAGCCAGGTTGTCACTATTGAGGAAGGGAGCCAAGTGCCGAACCAGTTGAAGATGGTAAAAGGCCGACTTAGCAGTGGCTGCTACCTGGGCCTCCATTGACAGGGAGGGTTCCCAAACTCCTAACCACCGGCGCAGGCACCAATGGTGCCCCATCAAAGGCCAGGAGCAGGAGCCCCAACCCTGAACCGCCCCGACTCAGGCACAGGACCTCCGTCTTCACTGGGTTTAGCTTCAGCCAACTCAGCCTAAGCCAACCAGCCACGGCGTGCAGTCCCGGTCCAGATCTTCCGGTCTAGAGTCCGACTGACCTCCCAACATCAGATAGAGTTGGGTGTCATCAGCATACTGGTGACATCCCAGCCCAAACCTCCGGGCAATCTGGGCAAGGGGCCGAAAGTAGATGTTGAAGAGCATTGGGGAAAGCACCACCCCCTGGGGCACTCCACATTCAAGTAGGTGCCTCCGGGACTGCTGTTCCCTTAGTGCCACCCTTTGTCCCTGACCTTGGAGAAAGGAGACAAGCCACTGCAAGGCAAGCCCCTGTATCCCCACGTTGGCGTGGAGGTGAGTTAGTACCTGATGGTCGACCATATCAAATGCAGCCAACAGATCTAGCAACAGCAACACTGCCGAACTTCCAGGAGTTCACAAAGTAGGTTTTTCTGCTTACAGGACTCCATAGCTTAGATGGAGCATTGGTTGGGCCTGGTTAGCATTTGGATGGGAGACCACCAAGGAAGTCCAGAGTCGTTCTGCAGAGGCAGGCAATGGCAACCCACCTCTGAATGTCTCTTGTCATGAGTAGGCAGCCCCTTGATGGCACTTTTCACCACCACTCTAGGAGAACTGATCAGCTGTAATTCTGGGAGACCTCCAACCCTGACCTGGAGGTTGGCAACTCTGAGCAACAGCCCTGTTACCTTGCATGACTGATGGAACCTCCATGTTCAAACCTTCCTCTGAATACCAGTGCTAGGGAGGTGAGCAGCAACAGAGAAAACCTTTGGGCTCCATGTCCTGCTGGTAGAACTTCCAGGGGCATTCGGCTGTCTGCTGTATCTAATCCCACCCAACTGCTCCTGTGTTCTCAACTCCATTGCTTAACAATCTGCTTCCAGTTTCATTTCATGTAGAATCACAGAATCAGAGAGTTGAGAGGGGCCACACAGGCCATCTAGTCCAACCCCCTGCTCAATGCAGGATCAGCCTAGAGCGTCCCTGACAAGTGTTTGTCCAGCCATTGCTTCAAGACTGCCAGTGAGGGGGAACTCACCACCTCCCAAGGCAGCTGATCCCACTCTTGCACAACTCTTACTGTCAAAAAAGTTTTTCCTAATATCCAGCCAGTACCTTCCCGCCCTTGATTTAAACCTATGATTGTGAGTCCTCTCCTCTGCTGTCTCCTTGAACATCTCCCTGTCCTCCTCTAGACGACAGCCCATCCAATACTTCGAGAGAGCAATCAACCCCCTTCAATCTCCTCTTCTCCAGACTGAACATTCCCGAGTCCCTGGTTCCGGTTTAAGTGTCTCACTGCTCGACTGCACTCTGTCTCGCTCTGATGGGGGGGAGTTGAGACTTGACTGACGGGAAAGGTCTGAGTTCGTCTTGGACCCTCCTGGGATCTCTGTAGGGGATCCTCAGCCTGGGGAGCTGAGGAGAGCCTCTTCCAAGGCGACGGCCAAGGAATTGAGGCTCACCTTCTTCCCTAAAAGGTCCCGTCACCGCAGAGCCAGCATGGCACTGAGAGACAACTGCCCGATGAGCAGACACGATCAAAAGTTTTGAAATGCTTCTAAAAGACTTCCAAGGTTTCAAAGCATGAGTTAAGCAAAGCTCAGGTAATTAAAAACGTCTACAAGAACCTTGGTAGCAATTAGAAGCACCTAAGTGCAAAGCGGCGTGGGAGGGAGGAAACTCAAGAATCCCCCCCCCACACTTAAAGTAAGGCAATTTTAAAATGGGATTTTAAAACTTTCTGAACTAAGCTAAATGCATCAGAATATCAGCGAAATTGAAAACTGCATAATAACGCGAAGTGGATAAAATTTACTCAACGTTTACTTTGTTTTGGGAAACTTACTTCTTGTTGATATTATGACTGGGAGAGGGCAGAAGGCGGGTCTGGAGAAAAAACGCAAACCAGAAATCGCCAACCAGCGACTCCCTCCCACAGCCAGGAAGTAACAAGAGATATGTCTACACTACTGGCGAGCACATTGCACCCTCTAATGGAACAGATGACTAACCTCAGCCTTAAAATTGATAATTTGCAGAAGCAAATGTCCCAAATAGATAAAAGGACTTCCATGACCGAAAAGACGTTAGAAAAGATGGAAAAACAGACTGAGAGTATTAATAAAAGAGCAGACGAAGCGGAGAAAGAGAGATCCTCCAATAAAACTTAGTTAATACAGCTCCAGCTGGAAAGATCCATGTACATTTTATGCTTCCAAGGGATCCCAGAAGAAAAGAACAAAGATTTGAAGGCTCTCTTAGCAGAGACTTTGGCTCCAATAATGGATTTCAAACAGGAAGACTTAATGAAGGAGATGGACTGGGCCTACAGAACTTATCCAGACTGTGTATGTATATATATATATATATATATATATATATATATATATATATATATATATATATATATATATATATATATATAAAACTCCCGGGAGAAATATGCTTGAAATTTACAAGACGGTCTACCAGAGATCTGGTGCTGAAATCTACACAGGGGAAACCCTTGAAAATCAAAAATGAGGAGATAAAAATCTTGAAGGATATCCCCTTTGAAATCAGAAAGCGGAGGAGACTTTACAGGGATCTTACTCTCTCTCTTCAGAAGGAAGGAATTCCTTATAGATGGTTGTTTCCCAAAGGACTGAGTTTCAGATTTAAAGATAAAAAAATCAACATTGATACTGTTCCTAAGGCAAAGAAGTTTGTAGACCGATCCTTTAATCCCAAGCAACACAACAAAGACAAGAAATCTAAAACAGAAGAGGAGGAAGAAGAAGATGAAGAAGAATCCTACTCACAGGTTTCATCAAGCGACATTTACAAACCTAATAGTTCTTCAGATACATCGGAATCAGAGAAAGGAGCAGCTGCTCCCAAACCCCGAGGAAAAAAGAAACGCAAGAAGAAAAGACTCTAAAACCAAGATAATTGTTGATAATGTAGTTTTGTTATCCAGCTAGTTAATGCAACTCTTTATTATTTTTTGTTAATTTTTTACAAGCAATAACAGCGCTGTATCACTAGGTGACAGGGATATATACCTATGTAACCACAGCGTGTCAGCTTGTTAGTCTTCCCTTCCCTATAACCGTTAGCTGGCTTAGAATTAGGGCGATAGTCTCCCTCCCCCATTCCAGTAGTTTGTGTTGTATTAGTTTTCCCTTCCCTGTTTCCTATAGAATTTAGAGGTAGGGATTTAGTAACCATTCCCCAAATCCTGTAGCATTGCAAAATCAATAAAATACTTATATATGTAAATAAAAAAAAATTCCCAAGTCCCTCAGCCTTTCCTCGTTGGGCTTCTTGGTCTCCAGCCCCCCTGATCATCCTCGTTGCCCTCCTCTGGACCTGCTCCGTTCTGTCCACATCCTTCTTGACGTGAGGCCTCCAGAACTGCACACGATACTCCAGGTGCAGCCTGGCCAATGCAGTGCATGACTTTTATACACACAGCTCTTCATGACTCGGTACCTACAAAGCCTCTCAGATCTTCCCCACGGGCCTTGGTTTCCACAGTGTCTCTCTCCCTCGCTCCTCCGTGCCTCTGTGAGGGAACAGGCCTTTTCCGCTGTTGCGCCAACTTTGTGGACTGGCCTTCCTCAGCCATTCACGGACTCCCCCTCCTTAGCTGTCCTTCAGAAGGGCATGTACCACAGTGCCTTTTCTGCTGATGTTATAGAATTGTATTGATTGTGTAATTGCAATTCTCTGGTGGGTGTATTAGATTATATTTTATGACTGACATTATTTCTGGCTCTCTGGATGGATGGGCTAGCTTTGTTATTGGGCCGGTGGTTGGTTTGTCCCCCCCCTCCTTTTTTGTGTGCATTGTATTTTGTGGTGTTCAAATTAGCTGTTGAGCAGCACTGAGTTCTTTTAAAATAGGTGGGATAAGTTTTAAAAAAAAAAACAGCCAAACAAAGCAAAACATTGAAATGGCTGAGCCTCTTATATTCCAACTACCCATTACAAAGTCCTTGTGTCTGTTGGTTCAGTTATTCTAAAAATCTTGTTACTTACATAGCTACACTTAAGTTTTTCAATGGCACTGGTAATGACTCTGCGGCTAGGAATGTCAATTCCTAGGGATTTGGGAGTCGTGCCTGGGCAGGTAGGAGTTGGGGAGAGAACATGGTCATGGTTGTCATTGTCATCATCATATGGCAGTGTGTGTAGTATAACTAGGAGAACCTAAGACTGTCTGGCAGCCAGAAGTTCTAGCTCTTTAGTATTATGCACCAGAAGAAGGAGTTGGACTTCACTCAGAATCTCAGAGCAGCCTACAATCTCCTTCTCTTCCTCTCCCCACAACAGACACGCTGTGAGGTAGGTGGGGCTGAGAGAGCTCTTGAGAGAACAGCTCTGAGAGAACTGTGACTGACCCATGGCCACCCAGCTGGCTTCATGTGGAGAAATGGGGAATCAAACCCGGCTCTCCAGATTTGAGTCCACCGCTCTTAACCACTACACCAAACTGGCTGGTGAGCTAGACTTGTTTTTAAGACAAGAGACGTTTCAGAGGTGGTTTGCCATTTCCTACCTGTGCGTCACAACCCCGGTATTCCTTGGAGGTCACCCTTCCAAATGCTAGCCCAGGCCGGCCCTGCTTAGCTTCCGAGATATGACAGGATTGGTTTAGCCTGGCCTATCCAGGTCGGGGAACATAGTGGTGGTGCAGTTCCATAAAGTCTACCCTCCAAGTTAGCTAACTTCTCCAGGGGAGTTGAACTCTGTAGCCTGGAGTTGTAATTCCAGGAGATCTCTAAGCCCCACTTGAAGATTAGCGATCCTATTATGGGACGGTTTGTGGAGGCAAAATCTGTGTGTGTGTGCATGGAGCTAAAGCCACTTCTCCCTGCATGCCTCGTTTGCAAAGAGGAAAGAGACGGTACGCATCTGGGAGCCACAAAACTCCCATCACATATGTGATACAAAGTCCTCATGTTGATCCCTGCAGACATGAGGACTCTGTAATGAAGAAGAAGAGCTGGATTTATACCCTGCCCTTCACTCAGAGTCTCAGAGCGGCTTCCAATCTCCTTTCCCTTCCCTTCCCCTCCCCACAACAGACACCCTGTGAGGTAGGTGGGGCTGAGAGAGCTCTTTCGAGGACTACTCTCGAGAGAACAGCTCTGAGAGAACTGTGGCAGACCCATGGTGGCCCAGCTGGCTGCATGTGGGGGAGTGGGGAATCAAACCGGGTTCTCCAGATTAGAGTCTGCCACTCTTAACACTACACCGAATGTTGATGGAGCATGAGCCACTGCATTACGATGCCCATCTCCACTCACCACCAATTCTTTAACCCCAGTACAGGCCCCCCCCGCCCCATCTATCCTAAGGAGCAAGTATCCCACATTTGCTTTGGAGATGGGACTTTAGGAAGCTCTCCTTCCAAAACGAACAGGGGCGCACTCGGAGTTGATCATTTGGATTCACTTGCAAATAGCGAGCGTTTATTCTGTTTGCTAACAATTTGCATTTCCCAATTCGTGGGTGCTCTAGCTTAAGTGATTCTTCAATTATTTTTAAAGATGGAGTGTTCTGTTTTGTTTGGTCTTCCCACAGTCCTGGTAATTAACGAATGTGGCAGAACATTTGTCTTAATTGCACAATGAAAGCCCTTTGCAACAGTAATTGCTCTATAAAAGACCTATAAAAAAAGATCTACTTAGCTTGTGAGAAAACACCCTCACATCAACTATTGATTGGGGGAGGAATGGATTCCTCTCACGCATGTGACAGCGGCCAGTCCTCTTCGGCAGGGGTCTTTTCGTAGAAAAACAGCTGCAGGAGCTCATTAGCATATGGTATGCTAATGAGCTATTAGGCTATTAGCATATGCCACGCCCCCTGACATCACCGGAAGTGATGTTGGAAGGGGAAGCAAAGGGGGGAGGCATCTTCAAAAGCCTCCCCTTTCCCTTCCCCAGCTGGCCTGGGTGGGGGAGCGAAGAGAGAAGGGGTTTAAAGTTTAAACTCCTTCTCATGAGAGTTGGGCCACAGAAGGAGGAAAGAAGGAAGGAAAGAGGGAAAGAAAGAGAAGGAAAGGAGGAGGGAAAGAAAGAGAGTGAAGAAGGAGGGAAACAAGGAAAGGAGGAAAAAAGAGAAGAGAAGAAGGTGGGAAAGAGGAAAAGGAGAGAAGGAAAGGAGGGATTGAAAGAAATTTGGCAGCAATTCGGCCTCATTATATCCTATGGGCCATTGAAGTCAATGGTGAAAACATAGGGTATATTCTGGGGGCTGGAAGGCAGAGGGTTTGAGGGAGAGGCTCCAAACTCACAGGGTAGCTGGTGGAGCCTCTCCCCAAGATACCCACCATGTTTCAAGAACATTGGACCAGGGGGTCCAATTCTATGGGCCCCCAAACAGGTTGCCCCCATTCCCTCCATTGTTCTCTATGGTGGGAAAACAACTTACTTTTTCCCCACTATAGAGAACAATGGAGGGAATAGGGGCAACCTGTTTGGGGGCCCATAGAATTGGATCCCCTAATCCAATGTTCTTGAAACTTGGTAGGTATCTTGGGGAGAGGCTCCAACAGCTACCCTGTGAGTTTGGAGCCTCTCCCTCAAACCCCCGTCCCTCCAGCCCCCAGAATATATCCTATGTTTTCACCATTGACTTCAATGGCCCATAGGATATAATGGAGCTGAAATTGACATTCGGCTGCCTGAAAGACTCCCGGGACACTGGCTGGGGGTGGGGCTTGGCTCCTGAGCTCCTGGAGCTGCGCTCCGGTGAGCTCCCCCCCAAAAAGACCCCTGCTCTTCGGGAAGTCAAGCCCATCCTCATGCCTTGACTACATTCAGGGCTCTTTTGGTAGCAGGAACTCCTTTGAATATTAGGCGACACACCCCTAAGGTAGCCAATCCTCCGAGAGCTTACAGTAGCCCCTGGAAGAAGAGGCTCTGTAAGAAGTAGCCCCTGGAAGAACATGCCCTGCCACTGAGCTGTAGGTCCTCCTTGTCACAAACCAGGACCCAAAAACAGGCTCCTGAAAGTCACTGAGATCAAAAGCGATCTTTTTCTTGGACAACCTCAACAAATTCCATGGATCCTCCAGTAAAGAATGGAGACTACCTCATGCATCGCCATGCCCCAGGCTTTCTTCCTTTTCAAGAATCTGCAGAATAACAGTGATTCCTTGCCAAAAGACCTCCCCCCCCAGCCCCTAGCAGCCTGATTTGATTATGACAGCATATCTTGAGGTGGCCACAGGCAAACCGCAGGCTGAAAACAGACACGACATGAAAGATCTGTGATTGGAATATTTTAAAAAAACAAAACAGCTAACTTCTAGCTTCAGGCGATGGCTCTGAAGATCAGGAAAGGGTGAGAGTGTTTAACCATTTCTTCCTGTGTTTCTTCCATTATTTATCATCCCTTCCCCATGGTGTAGTGTTTAAGGGCGGTAGACTCTAATCTGGAGAACTGGGTTTGATTCCCTGCTTCTCCTCATGGAGCCTGCTGGGTGACCTTGAGCCAGTCACAATCCTCTTGGAGCTCTCAGCCCCACTTGCCTCACATGGTTCCAGTTGTGGGGACAGAAAGGGAAGATGATTGTAAGCCACTTTGAGACTCCTTAAGATAGAGAAAGGTGGCAGAGTCTATTCAGGGGAATCAGGTTTGATTCCCCACTCCTCCACATGAAGTAAGCTGGGTGACCTTGGGCCAGTCACAGTTCTCTCAGAACTCTCTCAGCCCCACCTTCCTCACAAGTTGCCTGTTGTGGGGAGAGGAAGGCTGTCATCACACGGCCAGTTTGGCCCGACACAGCCACTCCTCCCCTCCGGATCAAATGGGTGCAATCAGACAGCCACATCTGTCAGGTATTCCCCAGACATAATTATCCCGTCATAGGATAACTTGGAGACAGGTTAAAAAGGCACCACATCCCAAGTGGTGTTTTCCATTCCCTGCACAGTCATTGTGCATGGCAAGACGTCTGAATGCAGGGGAGCACACGCAGAATGGATTTGGCAGTCTGAACCTGCAGATCCATTCTGCCACTAGGGAGGTTTTGTTTTTGTTTTAAATTGCCTATATGCACATATGCATGAGTGCCTGAACCTGTCTTCTCCCACCCCCAATACAAGACAAAGAAGACGAAGATGATGAAGAAGGAGAAGGAGAAGCAGAAGCAGAAGAAGAAGAAGAGGAGGAGGAGGAGGAGGAGGAGGAGGAGGTTTTTATACCCTGCTTTTCTCCACCTTAAGGAGTCCACATTATTGCAGCACCTCAGCCACGGAGCACACTGCCAATTTTTTCCCCAAAAATCACACACATGATTTTTTTGGGAAAAAATTGGCAGTGTGCTCCGTGGCTGAGGTGCTGCAATAATGTGGATGCTTTACCATGGGATGTCTCTGTGGGTAACCCACAGCAGGGTGTGCTGTGTGGCTGATATGCCCCACAACACTTTCAACCGGTTCAATTAGAGGTGGCACCATATCGCGCCAAGCCACCAGTGTGACCACAGCTGAAGAAAGTATGATTGTCAGTCACTTTGAGACTCCTTAAGGTAGAGAAAAGCAGGGTATAAGAACCTCCTCCTCCTCCTCCTCCTCTTTTTCTTCTGCTTCTCCTTCTCCTTCTTCATCATCTTCGTCTTCTTTGTCTTGTATTGGGGGTGGGAGAAGTCAGGTTCAGGCACTTCCACCAGTATTTCCTCCCATTTAGAGAGAACTCCAGCTTTGGAAGGATGTTTTCCATTATTTGTGTATCAGTAAGTCAGTATTCCGTAGTAGCCCTAATAGCCCAGCCTACCCTGTTCTCAGCAGAGCTCAGAAACTAAGCAGGGTTGGTACTTGGAGGGAAGACAACCAAGGAAAATAGCGGCTGCTGTACAGAAGATGGCAACGGCAAACCACCTCTGCGCAACTATTGCCTTGAGGATCACATGAGGTGGAGGTTCATGGGTTAGCCAGGAGTCAGCTGCCACTCAATAGCACACTTTACCCTTTTGAAATCAACATTTACACGAGTCATAGAATATTGTTATAAATTATGTAATCTGGATATATAAACTGAACAAAGTAATATTGTGGTTAAGGTATTGGCCTAGGACTTGGGAGATCCAGATTCAAATCCCGACTTGAGCCATAAAATTCCTAGGTTAGTCACTCTCTCAACCTCACAGGGTTGTTGTAAGAAAACCGAAGGAGGAGAGAATAAATTATACTCCCTGGAGCGGAGGGGGGGGAAGCCTGTTAGGTAACACGAGTACACAATATGAAAAAATTGACAAAGACAGAAGTTTTTTTTTTAAGTGGATATTTATGTTTCTTGTTGGGACAAGTGACTTTGCCCTAGGATATCTGAGAATGGTCTTTGATTCCTTCCATGCTATTTATATTATTTGTTTTTAATCACCTTGGGGATCTGTGGTGATGGCTGACGGATGGTTTAATAAGTGCTCTAAATAGATAGAAAATAATTAAATGAGAGGCAGAAAAATGGAAAGCTGAACTCACGGATAGTAATAACAATGGAGTGCTATACCAGCTTTCATGGTGGAACAGAAAAAACAACAACAACGATTCTGCTGTCCATCAAAACACTTTGGGACAATTCCTAGGCCCTTGAGTACAGGGAGATCCTATTACTTGGTGGGTGTCAAATTTTGCTAAAACCCTGAGTGACTGACACTTATCACAATACATCTGTGCATCTAGTCTTGCCTTGCTCCCGCCTCTACGCACGCCGGTCACCAGCGTCCTCCACAGTCAACTGCCAGCTGCACATTTATTATTTATTTTAAATATTGATATCCCACCTCACAGCAGAGGCAGCCGGCAATCTGTTCTAAAACAAAGGAATGAAAAACACGGCGGTGAAGACGACAACGGACAGCATTAAAATTTCAGCAGTCCAGAGCAATCCGCTCGCCGCAACAGCGAAAGCGGCAACAGCAATAAAACAGGGACATCCCAACCAATCAAAGCGACGATTACCACCCTGACCTGGGCAGTGCAGCCAAGCCCGATCTCGTCAGATCTCGGAAGCTAAGCAGGGCCGACCCTGGCAAGTACTTGGATGGGAGACCTCCAGAGAATACCAGGGGCTGGGAGGCAGGGGCAGGCTATCAAACCACTTCTCTGAATGTCCTCCATGCCCCAGTCAGAGTTGATAGAGTTCGCCATGACTTCCATGCATGGGGACACAGACACATGCATGCACACACAAAGCATGCACACACACATGACAATTACCTATCATGGAAAGCCTGTAATTTTTTAAAAAAAGTCCTCATGAGGTGCTTGCAAGAGGTTCAGATTGCCAAGACTGGCTTGGGAAATTCTTGGTGATTTGAGGGCAGCGACCAGGGAGAGTGGAGTTCGGGGAGGGAAGCTCGGCAGTGATGGGATGTCATTGACTCCGCCCTCCCAATCTGCCATGTCCACCAGGCAAGCAATCTCTTAGCATGGAGATCAGGCGTAATTCCAGGAGAACTCGAGACCAATGCTCCCTCTAAGTTCCAGAGTCCTGTGAGCAAAAATTCTGCGTAGCGAGCGACTGGCATTAAAGTTGTGAGTGAGCGATTTGGCTACGGCATCAGTTAGTTTGCTCTGGAGCCCTCCTTCCTGAGCAAAGACAGAAATGTGTGAGCCGGAGGCTAAAAGACTGAGCTAGCTCACACTAACTCAGCTTAGAGGGAACACTGCTCAAGACCCTACCTGTAGGTTGGTAACCCTATGAAGAGTAGGTACTGGGCAAATGGATGCGGGAGGGGATGAACCCGTAAGCATGGAGGAAATGAACAGTGCAGTCTTAAGAAGACTTACTCCCCTCTAAGTCCAAGTCAATTTGCTTAGAATGGTGTAACATTGTTTAGGGACTGTACTGAAAGTCTGTAGTAGCTACTCATCTCACTTCCTAGTGCCATACAATCAATCAATCATTCAATCAATCAATCTCATTTCCTAGGAAGGGAGCACACAGATCAGGGTTTTCCATGAGCATCTTAGATACTAGGGAGGCTTATACACATCATGGGGGGCACGTGAATGTGTGAATTGATTCCACAGAAATCTTGCCCTATCACTGTATCTAACAACAAACTGTGGCTGATTCTGCACCTGTTTCCTTGCAGTTTTTCCACAGCCTGGTTGGGAGGTTAATCTCCCTCTACACTGCATGCTGCTTTCACTTTCTTTGATCATCGGGTTTCACGGCACTTTCTGCATAGATTTATGGCTGTTCAGGGGTGACTTTGCAGTCAGTACAGCATTGCCCTGGGATATCTGGATGTGGTTTTGAGAGGCACCTTTTCCTTCTCCGCTTCCGATTCCACGGGAACAATAAGCAGACAACTTGACACGGCTTCATTGATCTCTGTCAGTTCCCCCGCCCCTATTTCCCCCTCTGTATTGATCACCTAGCCATGAGTTACTTGGCTCAGGTGGCTAATGACCACTGAGGCAAGTACTGACACAGGAAAGCCTGCATACCAATGATCTGAGGCAATGCAATGAAAACAGATATTCCGAGGCAAGGGGAACCAAGTCGAGTACTGATAAAATGTGGAGTGAATGCCAGATGCAGAATGGACCTGTGTTGCTTGTAGCGATCACAAAAGCAGCAAATCTAGGCCCAGTCAGATAACTTAAGATTTATATATACTCAGAGGATTCCCCTCGGGTAGCCATAAGATTAAGATTTTGTAAATTAATTATGAGAAGACAGGAGTCACTGGAAAGACAATAATTCTAGGAAAAGTCAAAGGCAGCAGGGAAAGAGGAAGACCCAACATGAGATGGATGGACTCAATCAAGGAAGGTCTGCGAGACCTGAGTGAGGCTGTTAACAATAGGACATTTTGGAAGACATTAATTCATAGGGTTGCCATGAGTCGGCAGCAACTTGAAAGCACTTCATGCACACAAATCAATCAACAGAAACAAAAGTAACAACCCCAAATGTCCTTATGAGGAGTCAAACATACTGTAGGAGGCATGGAATGCTGAGACCTTGACAGTCACTGAACACACACATGCACAAGAAGATGAGGAAATTTGCTAGCTTATACCCCATAGAACTTCAGTATGTAAGTACCGTCAAGTTGCAACTGATTTATGATGACCCTGGCAAGGGGCTTTCATGACAAGTGAGAAGCAGAGGTTGTTTGCCATTCCCTTTCTCAGCAAAGCCTTCCTTGGTGGTCTCCTACCCAAGTGCTGACTGCTTGGCTTGGCAAACCACCTCTGCTTAACTTCTAGTATATAATGATCCCGGCAAGGGGTGTTCTAGGCAAGTGAGAAGCGGAGGTGGTTTGTCGTTGCCTTCTTCTGCAGAGCCTTCCTTGGTGGTCTCCCATCCAAGTACTGATCCTGCTTGGCTTCTGAGATTTGAAAAGATCGGGCTATACCATGCTGTCTTCCCTCCTGAGAGCCAGTTTGGTGTAGTGGTTAAGTACAAGGACTCTGATCTGGGAGAACTGGGTTTGATTCCCCACTCCTCCACATGCACCTGCTGGATGACCTTGGGCAAGCCATAGTTCTGGCACAGCTGTTCTTGAAAAAGAGCAGTTTCTGTCAGAGCTCTCTCAGCTCCACCTACCTCACAGGGTGTCTATTGTGGGGAGGGGAAGGGAAAGGAGTTTGTAAGCTGCTCTGAGACTCCTTTGGGTAGTGAAGGATAGGGTATAATAAGCTCCCAGGGGAGATCCAGGCCCTGCGGGACCTTATGCAGTTCTGCAGGGCCTTCAAAACAGAGCTCTTCCGCCAGGCCTTCAAGTAGGAGCCACTGCCCCGCTGCACCACCACTGTGATGTCAATTTAGGTGGTGCGGTGAGACGGCCCTGGGAAGAAGATGATCAGAAGAGTCGGCAATATTAGGGGAGTATCGCTGGAACAACATCGGGAACTGTGCTGGTTGTGGAGATTGGAAGATCTTTGGGCCCCATCTTGGTTTCAATAACAACTGTATTCGAGCACCGATATTTTAATGTTAATGGATGGAGTATCTTATTTGGATCTAATTGTTTTAGCATGGCATATGCCTCTTGTTAGCTGCTCTGAGCCTACGGGGAGGGCGGGATATAGATATGAAAAATAAATAAATAAATAAAAAATATAAATCCAATCTCCTCCTCCTCCGTAGGGCTTATAGAAACCTTAAAGGGGAGCTTTAGGTATGGGGTAGCGATGGTTCCTAAATCACCCCATCCCTTGTGAATCATCACTAGCCCACAGCTTGTGTGATGAACTCAAAATTTTGTCTGTGCTATTATAGTAGCAAGTCTCCGGCTCCCCCTCACCTGCCCCCCTCCCTGGACTGCTATGGGGATTTGCAATTTTCTGTCAAAATTCCTCACCACATTGGAATCACCTGTTTTATTTATACTGTATTTTATTACTGGTTTTAACTGAACCCAGGCTCCGATCACACACACAATTAGCTGTGTGAGAGGGCCGAATGCCGGGCAGATTTAGCGGGTGCGATCACATGGACACATCTGGCAAGCGTCATGCCCCCGTGCCCAACCCGTACTGCCTGGCCGAAGCTGCGGAGTAAAAAAGTACCTCAGAAAGTCCAGTAGCAAATTGTTTGCAACAGGCTGCAGATGGACTGTCTCCATCTGATCACTCCAGCGTGCTCCTACTGCCTCCTCATTGAAGTGCGCCGAAATGCGCCAACAGAAAAAAACCCGGGTTCACCGCTGTCGCGTCTGATCGCCGTAGTGGCGCATCAAATTGCGACGGCGCAAATAGCCTTGCCTCCCCCCCACGTTATCTGGTACGTGTGACCGCAGCCCCAGATTATTTATTGCTCCATTCTGTTGTAAGCTGCCCTGAGCCCTGCTCGCAGGGAAGGGGGCCCTAAAAATCCAAACAAACAAATAAACTTTACCCCCTAAGAAATCATAGGCAGCCCCTGAAGTTATTTTGCTGCTGTTGTTGTTGTTATAATTTCTCACTGCAGCTTCTATGTTTTTTTCTTCCATTCAGACATCCAAAGTACCATGTAATGTTGCAGACAGCCGTGAACCAGCCTTCAACCCAAACGGACTGACTTCAACAGGGTACTTTTCAGATGAATCTGTGCTGAGGACTTAACAAAGCAGCAAAACCCAGAGCATAAAAACAACTCCACTCAAGCTATTTACATCTTCAAGATTAGTCTTCCTTGTTCTACACACTTTTATTTTTCTTTAAGGGGTGCCGCTACTCTCTTAAGTAGTTTTCTTTTCTACATAAAACCGTTGGCAGAGTTCCCAGTGGTTGTTTCTGCGCAATCCCAAAATGTACATCAGCGCGCTGCTAATGTGGGAACAACAGAATACAAATTAATTTGGCTCAGGAAGAGAGCAGTGGGTTATTTAGGTTCATCAACCCAGGGTCTCGCTTAACACTTCCCTGCCTCAGTGAATAAATAATATTACTGATAGCTCAATGATCAGTCTCAGGGTTTGGCTGTAAAGCTTGATGGCATCTCAGGGACATCTTTGGTATTGATAACACATTTCATAGACTTAGTGTAGTGGTTAAGAGTGGCGGACTAATAGTTTTAGGAAATAATTTTAGGAAAAGGATGATTTTAGGAAAAGATACTTACCAAAGGTGTCCTCTTGTTCTACCTTTACCAATCATTTGTGGTTCCCTCCTGCGCTGGGTAGCACTTCTTATATGCTCTGAGGGAAAATACGAACAAAGTAAGATTTATTGATATTGTTAAAAATGGAATGATACACAGTAAATTTCAAATAAAATCTAGGAGAAAATTCCCTGGATAGATTATTTCCAATTACAGCAGTTATGCAACACGCCAGAGATCAAGAGAGACTTGTAAAAACCTGTCACCCCCTTTTAAAAATCGCTTAGTACTCTGCTGAATTCTTCACAAGGCTTGATTTTGAAAAACTGTAATATTCTAATTTGCTATGGCAGGTCCACTTCATTGTCTTTTCATAAAGCCTCGATGCATGATTGTGAGAATTATTTAACAGATCAAACTTGGGAAGGTATTAGGTCTTCTTGTTCCCTCTGTACCAGTTCTTTAAACTCTCTGTACCAGATATATAAATTTATCACCCAATGGTATTCCACACCAACTAACATAGTGCATATAAATTCAAGATACGGTTCTCATTGCTGGCCAGGATGTGGAAGGGAAGGTACATTGTTTTGCGGTTTTGCCCAATAGTTCTTAAGTTTTGGAAAGATATTGTGCAAGAAATGACTTATATTACTGGATGTACAATTCCTTCCTTTTATGATACACTCAATACTGTTGAGTATTTGGCCTGACTTAGACATTCCTGACATACAAAAAAAAATAATTGCAATGCTGCTACTACCACTGCCACTGCCACTACTACGACTACTACTACTGCCACTGCGATGACTACTGCTACGACTACTACGACTACTACGACTGCTACGACTACTACGACTACTACGACTACTACTACTACTACTATTATTATTATTATTATTATTATTATTATTATTATTATTATTATTATTATTATTATTATTAAAAAAGCAATTGCCTCTCATTGGAAGTCCTCCCAGCTACCTAAGGTAAAGGAGTGGTATATGTGTCTATGAGACTATATAATTTTTGATAAAATAGTGGATGTTAAGAGGTTAAATGAGTATCTTATGTCTGAATCAAATTTCCTGAATAAATGGTACCCGGTACTGGAAAAAACTTTTAAACCTCCAAAGAAACCATTTTCTCCAGGGGAACTGATCTCTGTCTCCTGGAGATCAGTTGTAATCTGGGAGATCTCCAGGCCCCACACGTTAGTTGGCAATCCTAATTAATCAAGACACATCTGTGGACATACACCCATTATTTAAATTCATTGTTTTATTTAAAACATTTCGAAGCTACTTATTCACCAAAACAAGGTCCTCAAGGAGGCAAACATCAAAACATTGCAAAATTAAAACTGCATTCTCCAGACAAATTTCTTCTGGCTTCTCTTAAGACTGATTTCCAAATGGCTACAGTTGGGCCACAGGCATTTTCTGCAATAGATCCAGTTGGCTGGAATGGCTTATCAGAGTGAGTGCGGGGGGGGGGGCTTCTTTAACAGGCAACATTCTGGAAGGCATGTAAGAAGACATTTAGTGTAGAGGAAATTGTTTGGGGTCCTGACCTGGATGGTCCAGGTTAGCTCAACTTTACCAGCTCTCAGAAGCTAAAGCAGGGTCAGTCCTGGTTGGTCATTGGATGGGAGGCCGCCAAGAAAGACCAGGGTTACTATGAAGAGGCAGGCAATGGCAAACCACCTCTGTTCATCTATTGCTTTGAAAACCCTAGGGGGTTGTTAGCCAAATTGCCTTGATTTATTATTAAAGATGGGAAATTTGAATATATTAAATGGTAATTGGCAAATAGGGGGCAATTACCTTTGCATACAGGAGTCCCGCTTATTCCAGTAATCCCAGAACTAGATGCAGAGACCAGATCTTAGTGAAATGGTTTCTTTACTGAGGAATATGCACACAAATCACACACTCAATCAATACAGTACAAAGATAAACAGACTGAAAGGGTACAGAGACATTCACATTAGCAGGAGTTTGTTTGTTGGGCAATACTGACTTGCCCTGATGTGCTGAAGCGATCCACAGCGGAAAAATAGGGGAGAATATAAGGGGAAAGGGTCGTATTCTGAACTGGCAGAACATGTGGAAAGACTCTGGCCAGTGCTTAAGCTGAGAGCCAGCGAGATAAGATGGGGTCAAGTAGAGAGGAAGTGAGAGAGGGAGCGAGCATGGCAGATCCTGCTCTTTTTATACATTATTTGGACTTGGGGATGGGTTTCATCGGCCACTTCTCCTCATCACGTCCCCAGGAAGTTGCTTAAACAAAAACTGGTTTCAGGAAGATGGGGGGTTAATGGTTGGTCAATATTGATTCTATTACTACTAACAGTGGCACCTTTAGAAGACAATAGCAAAAGTAGCCAGGGTCATTAGTGTTGATGGCCCAACGATTGCTCTGGGTGATGGGCTTGACAGGTATGACGTGTCAGCCGGCTAATCCCTTTATGCAAGCAGTTCAAGCAGTTCTTTTGTTATGTTGGGCAGCATACATGCAGTATCAGGTCAAGGTGTGTGGGAGAGATGTGCCTGCACGCTGACAGATGTTTCTGACTCATAAGTCTATAAGAGCGTCAGGGCTTTTTTTGTAGAAAAAGCCCAGCAGGAACTCATTAGCATAACAGGCCACACCCAACAGCAGAAACTCATTAGCATATTAGACCACACCTCTGATGGCACAGCTTATTAGCCTATTAGGCCACATCCCCATGTTACCAGAAGTGTGGTCATCCAGCCACATCCACCTTTTGCTTCTTATTCTGTTTATCTTGTTTGTTGTCAAAACCCAGGGCTTTTTTTTGTAGCAGGAACTCCTTTGCATGTTAGGCCTAATGAGTTTCTGCTGTTGGGTGTGGCCTATTATGCTAATGAGTTCGTTCTGGGTGTGTCCAACTTGGGGAGCCAGCCGGAACTCCATTCCTGCCCAAAAATAGCCCTGAAGAGTGTTATAAGCTCCTTGCAGGGCAACAGGGTTGCCATATATCATCTGCAACGATGGCACTTTCTACCACCAAATTGGTGAATTTGGCTGTGTTTTTTGTTGGAGTGACTCAGCGTGCCTGGACATTGTGGGCGTGCCACATCACTCTAAGGGTGTGTAAGTGATACCAAACAGGAGGCCTCTGTTTGTCTTAAGCTGGGAGCTGCCCTCTGACCCCTCCCCTCTTACTTTGTCCTCCCACTTTCTTCACATGGCCTTCCATGCAGACGCATGTCTCAGCAGGTCACTCCTGTAGAGACAATGCCCTCATACTCCCACCCACATGATGCTGGACAGGCTGGCCATTTGTGATCGGGAAAGTACTCTTTTTTTCCAGCTGCAACCCGAATGTGAACTGAATCTACTTGAAGAAATGTGTGTTTACCTTTTTTTGCAATATGCTTCTTGGGAGATTTGTTTACTGTACTCAGTAAGTTTCACCCTTCTATGACTAGGCAAACTCTGCTATATTAACCAAATACCCTGATATTTTTAACCAGCCCATTTTAAACCCATGCATTTTTTTTTTATCTTGTCAACAGACAGTTATTCTTTTTCCTGTGTTTGTCATTGCCGCATTCTTGCTTTGTTAGCTTCTTGAGTCTAAAGAGCTAAGGATATAAATATTTTAAATACACTGAAATGCTGGAAGCAAAACACACGCTCAGTCCCACCTACTCTGTGAGTCTGTTGCAGAAGGAAACTAGATAATGCCGTGTGTGCTGTCCCGGGCTCTTTGGAGGAAGGTCCAATAAGGCCCAGAATGTGATAAAGGGCCTCCTTGCCCTCTGCCAGCAAAAACCCCCCATGAAACTCTTCCAGCAATCTGGCATTTCCTCACAAATAACCCCAAAGAAGACAAGTCCCACTCACCAATATTTTACAGCTGGTAGAGGGGGGAAAGTTAAATACGGCATATGTATTATTCATTGGACATTATTTGCTCATTTCTCATAGCATGATTGACTTTGATAGCCCCTTCCTTTCATCAGATAGATGCTGCCTCTTGTTGATTTTCTGATCTGATCCTGCCCGTGCCCCTCCCCCCTCCAAAGCAGCCATTTTCTTCAGGGGAACTGATCTCTGTAGTCTGGAGAACAGTTGGAATTCTGGGACATCTCCAGGCCCCACCTGAAGGTTGGCAACCCTGTTCCCTCGAGATCTAGCAGCTCCTTTACATCAGGATTTGCCATGCTTCTGACAGCGGAGGAACAATTTTTCTGAACGAAAATGGAAAGCAAACTTTATTTTTACACTCAAAAAGGATGTCTTTTACAGTATCTCAGAGAATTACCTGCCTTTGGGTTGCGCAACAGTTTTTGGCTGGTTTCAGACCTTCCATTCAGTTGTGTTTCATTCATTTTTGCATTCACTAGTTTTTCTTTCCCACTGGTCGCAATGCAACACTTACAATCCAATCCAATCTAATCCAATCCAATAAAACATGACACAACACAATACAATACAATAAGACACAATATCGTTTCCCATTGGCTACACAATTTTTTGTGATTTCTTAATTTCCCATCCAGCCGGGAGAAACCCTTAGGTATTTTTCTTCTTCTTTTGTAACTCCTCATTTATACATTTTCCAATTCAATAGAGAACATGTATAAAATATCATTGAATTTTTTGACAATTAACAGTGCACAGAACTTAATAAATACATAGGAACCATTGTTTCAATTCAATATTAAGTTTCATAAACACAATGTATATATTTAATAAAAAGGCAAAATCTATATATTTCTTAGGTATCACACTGGGTGTTGTTTTGCTTGTTGTAACATATTGAAAAAAATGAATATTTCCCCATAAAGTTAAGTCACTTTGTAGAGTTTTCTGTTATTAACAATTGCGTTGCCAGTTTGTCCACTACTATGACATCCCAAACTTTTGGAAACCATTGGTTTAAAGTTGGGATTTTAGGCATTTTCCAATTTTGGGCTATAAGGATTTTAGCCACTATTAATAAGAGAGTTCCTATCTCAGCTTTCATTTTAGTTAATGTGGTGCTTTCCCCAGTGGTTTAAAAGAAGGAATTCTGGAATGTTCGGGATGATACTATCTATGATCTTTTCTATAACCGGCAAGAGAGATTTAGGTATTCTTCTTATTATTGAAGGAATCCTCCCTTCTGAATTTCAGGCAGATGGGAAAAGGTGTTCCATTGTTAAAGGAAAATATAGGCAAAATGTATTGGTTTGTGCCCAGTGACATCCACTTGCAGACTGGATCTCATAGAATGGTATTTTCCCACTTCCTGTTCTAGTGCAGCCCCCCCCCCGCCTTGTTCTTGGGGGTCAGTGGGTCTTCGAACACAACATTATGGCCAAAATGAAGGTCTGTGGCAGGAAGGAAGAGTGAGCCGAAATCGTGATCCCTTCTTCCAAAGTCTTTGGAACTCTGTGGTTGGATTCCAGTCATTTCCAGCAGTAAACGTCATCCTTTTCCATCCAACTGGGATTCTTAGATTATAGCGATCGGCAAAGGGTTGTTCTGTAAAGGGATCCTGCTCCACCCTGCTTAAAACCAGGGCTCTTTTTGTAGCAGGAACTCCTTTGCGTATTAGGCGACACACCCCTAATGTAGCCAATCCTCCAAGAGCTTACAGAGCTCTTCTTACAGGGGCTACTGTAAGCTCTTGGAGGATTGGCTACATTAGGGGTGTGTGGCCTAATATGCAAAGGAGTTCCTGCTACAAAAAGAACGCTGCTTATAACTATTCCATTTGGTTTTACTGACGGTGATTTCTGCCCACTGCCCAGTATTTGGTCCACTGTGGGCACCCCTACAAGTAGAATTTTGGAAGCACTGTTCATCTGTGCCTGACTGCCGTCTGGTATGCTGTGCTATCTGCTTTGTATAGTTTTAATAACTGGGTGGTTGTTTTAATTGTTTTATCTATTTGTTGTAAGGAGCCCTGCAGCACAGGGGTGGGCGGGATAGAAATTAAATTAGAATTTTTTTAAAAAATAGTTCATTAAAATTCTCATTTGTAGAATGGGCAGAGCCAGACACACCGCACTGCAGGAAAGGTGGGCAGCATTGCACAGTGGGCAAAGATGCTTGCACGCAGCTCTTCGGGCAGATTTACAGAGGGTGCCGAGGGATGCATTTGGCACTGGTATCTCCACAAAGGAAAACAGGGTACAGTAAAGAAGAAGAAGAAGAGGAGGAGGAGGAGGAGATTGGATTTATTCCCCACCTTTCACTTGGAGTCTCAGAGTGGCTTACAATCTGCTTTCCCTTCCCCTCCCCATAACAGATACCCTGTGAGGTAGGTGAGGCTGAGAGAGCTCTTTTGGGAACTGCTCCTGAGAGAACAGCTCTGAGAGAACTTGTGACTGACTCAAGGTCACACCAGCAGCTGCATGTGGAGGAGTGGGGAATCAAACCTGGTTCTCCCAGATTAGAGTCCATGCTCCTAACTACTACACCAAACTGGCTTTCGAGCTGGGATGTTACTGGTTCAAAGCCTTATTCATAGGTCAAGGCCTTCACACATGCAGTCTAACAGCTAAGCAACACTACAAGAGAGAATAAGACACAAAGTTATGTTCTCTTTTGTGTACCTTGCTAACCAATGGAGAAATGACCCTTGTGACCTCAAGCCTTGCTTGATTACAGTTAGGGTCACCAGCTCATGTTGGAACCTGGAGTTCTCCTGGAATGACAACTGGTCTCCCAATCTCCAGAGATCAGTTCCCCTGGACAAAATGGCCCCAAAGCAGTATACTATAGAGTTTAGGAGACATGGGAGTCCTAGAGAGTCATCACATCCCTGCTGAGCATCCTCCCCAAACTCCATCCTCACCCTAAATCTCTAGGAATTTCCTCTGCAGGAGTTGGCAGCCTTAATTACAACTGCACAATCTCAGTTGCCTGCTGAGACCTTTGTGGACGTAAGGGTAACTGTTCGGTAAACTAAACCAACAACTTCTCAGAGACAGAATGCTCATTTTGAAGGGGTCTTCAGATAGTAATTTCATGAAATTCTGTCACACCAACATGAGGACAACTTTACTTGGTCAAAAAGTGAATTGAAGAATCGGCCGTCAGGTCCCTGTGTACAGAACAAGCAGAAAATCACCTACGTGAGGGGGTCACGTGCAATGTTCCCTCTAAGCTGTGGAGTCTTGTGAGCAAAAATTCTACTTTGTGAACCACTTTGTGAGCAAGCGATTTGGCTACTGCATAAATCAGTTTGCTCTCGAGCCATCCTTCCTGAGCTAAGACAAAAATGCATGAGCCAGAGGCTAAAAAACTGTGAGCTAGCTCACACTCACTCACCTTAGAGGGAACACTGGTCACGTGGTTCATACTCCTTTCTTCAGTAACACTGCTGAGGCAGCAGAACAAAGTGGCAGCAAATTAGCACATAACTCCAATTTCATGCTCACATCTCTCGGTTAACTCTTGCATTTACCTGCTAATTTGCTACCATCCACTGATCCTACCATTCCTATTCCAGCTCTGCATATGCATCTGGGCTCTGAGTGGCTTACCTGCACCCTCTTTTCCCCTGTAACTAGCTTTTGAGATTTTATTCCAGTTTTGTCTGAAGAAGTGTGTTTTGCACACGAAAGCTTACACTTTGCATGAAACTTTGTTAGTCTCAAAGGTGCCGCTGGGCTCCAACTTTGTTCTGCTGCTTCTGACCAATACGGCTACCCACCTGAATCTAGGGTTGCCAGGTCTGGCTTGGAAAATACCTGGAGACTTTGAGGGTGCATCCAGGAGAGGGCGGGGTATGGGGAGGGGAGGGGAGGGGCCTCAGCATGGTACAATGCCATACAGTCTGCCCTTCAAAGCGGCCATTTTCTCTGGGGGATCTGATCTCTGTCAGCTGGAGGTCAGTTGTAAAAGCGGAAGATCCCCAAGCCCCACCTGGAGGCTGGCAACCCTACCTGAATCTAACTGCGAGATAGGTTACAAATGACAGAATGAATGGCCCACTGTCACCCAGCAGGCTTAAGGGAAGAGTGGGAATCGGAAGAAGAGGAGGAGGAGGAGATTGGATTTATACCCCACCCTTCACTTGAAGTCTCAGAGAGGTTTATAAACTCCTTTCCCTTCCCCTCCCCACAACAGACACCCTGTGAGGTAGGTGGGGCTGAGAGAGCGCTGAGAGAACTATTCTTTCAAGAACAGCTCTGTCAGAACTATGGCTTGCCCAAGGTCATCCAGCAACTGCAAGTGGAAGAGTGGGGAATCAAACCTGGTTCTCCCAGATTAGAGTCCACACACTTGAATTACTGCTCCTCTCCAGACTACAGAGATCAGTTCCCCTGGAGAAAATGGATGCTTTGGAGGGTGGACTCTAGGGCATTGCACCCCACTGCCATTCCTGTCCTCCCCAGGGTCCACCCCCAAATCTTCTGGAGTTTCCCAACCTGGATCTGGCAACTTTACCCACCCCCCATCCCCTGCTGGTGGACAGGGGGACTTGGCAACCCTACTGAAGATCCCTGAGAAATGATGGCAGCAGCTGCTGATCCAATGTTTTTTTTAAAATGCCCAGCCAATCAAATGTTCAGTGGCCAAACAGAAACCTTGATGGGCCAAAGCTCCACCTGGCCCTGTCCACTTTGACCCAGGAAGGTATCAGCAGGCACCATTAGGCTTGCCAGTTTCCCCGGTGCAGGTGGGGATCCCCCACTGCCAGGCCCTGCCCCCTAGCCGCTTGTCAGCTGGGCAATGGGGGACCTTATTGGTAGAAAACGGAAGGCCCAGGCTATGTCACCAGTGTTGCACAGGAAGTGATGTTATCACATCAGTGACTTCCAGGTGATGCTGGAGGCAAAAACTTTATGGTAGAAGCCAGTTTTACCATAGAGGTTTTTTTGTCCAAATACCAGAGCGTTGCCTAGAAGTCACTGGTGTGCTGTGTTCCCTCTAAGCTGAGTAGGTGTGAGCTAGCTCACAGTTTTTTAGCCTCCGGCTCACACGTTTTTGTCCCAGCTCAGGAGGGCTCCAGAGCAAACTAATCGATGCAGCAGCCAAATCGCTCACTCCCAAGTTTAATGCCAGTCGCTCACAAAGTAGAATTTTTGCTCACAGGATTCTGCAGCTTAGCAGGAGCATTGCTGGTGTGATGCTTCCTGTGCAACACTGGCAACATGGCCTCGGCCTTCTTTTTTCTCCAGGTAGGTCCCCCCACCCCGGTTGCCAGGAGGGACCTGGCAACCCTAGGCACGATGGTGGTTGTAGGCACCATGCTGGGTACTTCCGGCTTACATCATAAGAACATAAGAGAAGCCAATGTTGGATCAGGCCAAAGGCCCATCTAGTCCAGCACTCTGTGTCACACAGTGGCCAAAAATACCTGGTGCCATCAGGAGGTCCAGCAGTGGGGCCAGGACACCAGAAGCCCTCCCACTGTTGCCCTCCCACCTCTTCTTTCCTTGTTCTTGTGTCTTGACTATTGCCACGCTCCACCTCTTCTCTGTTTCCTATTTCTGCCCCGTCCATGGGGCATCTTGTGTTGCCGTACAATTACTTTGGGGTCTCATGTTACTAAAGGTAACACCTGGCAAATACTGATTTCTGTGGAGGTGTATGCTAAATCATGGAGAATTAAGGCAGTACTTAACTATAAGTTATCAAGCCTCATGATTCATAATTAAAGCATTTAACTTATATAATTGTAGACAAATATAGGCCTCATTGGAGGATGCATTCATTTAAGTGAATGGAGCCAATTTCTTACCATTAAGGAACCAATCTCTATCATATGCTCGGAAAACACTGAGGAATATGGGGAGTCTGACGAATGCGGAGGCGGTATGTTTACCATTAATTAAACTGGCAGCTAATTACTCATAATCACTCAATCCAAGAATTGTAGCTAAATTAGAAGCTGTTGTTTTCCAAAATCTCTATCAGGGGTTTAAGTCAGGATGAGTGGATTTGCACCATTCCGTTGCTTTGTTGTTTTTGTAGGCCTTCTCTGGCCAATGTCCCACTCCTCTTCGCTTCGGTTTTAGAACTAGGAGAATTTTGAAAATTAATTCTGTAATCAAAAGAGGTTGATTGTCTACATCTTTCATCTCCTTAGGGTTATCTCCATTTCTCCCTATGTTATCAATGTATAAATATTAATAGGAGAGGGGAAAACACTGAATAAAGGTGGGGGGGCTTCTGATGTGATCACACTTAACGATTTGATCAAGGTTCTTTTTGTGAAGTGCCCTGTTGTTGCACACATGAACTCCTGTGCACTGGTAAAACACTGCCAACCCATCCACCCCCAATCTGCATACAACGAATCATATAACCACAGTAATATTGCTGATATGTACTCAAGGATAATTGGGGCCCCGGAGACCAAGCCCTATAAGGAAAGACAGAGGGACTTGGGAATCTTCAGTCTGGAGAAGAGGAGGTCGAGAGGAGACATGATTGCTCTCTTGAAGTATTTGAAGGGCTGTCATTTAGGGGGGGCTGCAGGGAGCTGTTCCTGTTGCCAGCAGAGGACAGGACAAGCAAGAATGGCTTTAAATTAAGGGCAGGATAAGGGCATGATAAAAAGCAGAGACATCACCTTGCCAACAAAAGTCCGCATGGTCAAAGCAATGGTATTCCTCATAGTAATGTATGGCTGCGAGATTTGGACTATAAGGAAGGCCAAGTGCCGAAGAATAGATTCTTTTGAACTATGATGCTGGAGAAGACTCTTGAGAGTCCCTTGGACTGCAAGGAGATCAAATCAGTCAATCCTAAAAGAAATCAACCCTGATTGTTCCCTGGAAGGCCAGATCCTGAAGCTGAAGCTCAAATACTTTGGCCACCAAATGAGAAGGGAGCATTCACTGGAGAAGACCCTGATGCTGGGAAAGATTGAAGGTCAAAGAAGAAGGGGAGGGCAAAGGATGAGATGGTTAGACAGTGTTATCGATGCAACGAACATGAAATTGAGCAAACTTCAGCGGACAGCGGAAGACAGGAGGGCCTGGTGTGATGGGGTCGCGAAGAGTCGGACTCAACTGTGCGACTGAACAACAACAGGTACCAGCTGGATATCTGGGAAAACTTTTGTACAGTCAGAGTTGTGCAACAGTGGAATCCACTGCCTGGGGAGGTGGTGAGCTCTCTCTCCCTGGCGGTCTTTAAGCAGTGGCTGGACAAGCACTTGTCAGGGATGCTCTAGGCTGATCCTGCATTGAGCAGGGGGTTGGACTAGGTGGCCTGTATGCCCCCTTCCAGCTCTAGTGATTCTATGATTCGACACACACACACACTAACCAGTAAAACACTGCACAAAATGAATCTTGATGCCATCGTATATACCAATGAATAAAGGCGTACGTGTTTGTGTGTGTGTATGTGTGTGTGTGTGGTTTTCCATCAATGGGCGTAGAAACACAACTACTGCATGGGGTGGAATATGTGACTGAACTGGAGAAACCTCATTGGCTACGATACTGCCACTGTGCAAAGCTGTGACGCTGTTCTTGGTGCTGTTTGCGAAGGCCATGAGAGAATGCGACAAAGTTCATGAGGAGGATGAGCTGGAGAAACTGAAAGCTGTGCCGAACATTCATGTGCAAAACCCTGTACAAAACTGTGAAATAAAGCGGAACAAAGGAGAATTCCTGATGTCTCACTTCCATTTTGAAAGAGCTTCAAAGGTCCTTCTCCGCACTTGGATCTCATCCCTGGTTTTATCAGCGTTCAACTCGTGACACAATACCTTGCATCTATCCCTGGTTATACCAGCATCCGATTATCCTGGGACAAGTGTGGGGTGAAACTGGGGTGACCTCGATGTAATGTGAAAACAAACAAAAAAATACCGCGAGATAATTACAGGGGTGAACTCGAGTGGAGTGTAGAACCAGGGTTGAACCAGGATTTAAGGTCTAGTGTGGAATCACCTAACATCTAGGAAGAAAGTCAGATGGGGGAAATTGTATTCTCAAACCCCTTGCAAAGCAAAATAAATCTAGACTCCACACCCACTTGAGGGTCCAAGAAAAGAAAAGTCACCAACAGGCCAATCCATACCTTCCTGGGCTCTGCAAGTGAGAATTTTATTTGCCTACAATGTGGGAGAGCCCTGACCTGAACAGCCCAGCATAGCCCAGTCTCATCAGATCTCCGAAGCTAAGCAGGGTCAGCCCTGGTTAGTATATGGATGGGAGACCACCAAGGAAGCCCCGGGCCACTGTACAGAGGCAGACAGTGGCGAACCACCTTGGAATGCCTCTTGCCTCAAAAGCCCAATTTTGTCACCGTAAGCCAGGGCAAAAAATAAAATAAAATGGGATATTGTTTCCCTTTTTTGAAATTAGGGAAGGAAGATACACTGGGTGAGGGGTACAACAATAGATTTGCTGTTGAAATCAGTCCACTAATATGGCTAGCTTTAAGTCCCGAGTTAAAGAACCAAACTCATGTTACTCTGTAAATTCTATTGTTCCATCTTCTTAAGGTATTTTTTTTTTAATCTTGCCCTTTCTCTGAAGGCTTCAAGACACCATATCTGGGTCTTTTCTCTTCCTCCTCATCCGGGACCATGCTACGGTAGATTTCAAATACAGCAGAATATCTGTCTTTGCCATTACCTGTGCCCAAAAGAAAAGATAAAATATTTCAGTAAGTAATAGCAGTCAGAAAAATAAATGAGTGCTTGCTATTTTGGTGCTGAGAAAGATGTATGGATGGGAAGATCACGGCTCGCACCATTTCGTGTATGTGTGCATGTATATAAATTTATATGCGTGAAGTTCTCTCTCTCTCTCTCTCATTTCTATCAACTATCTATCTACCTACCTACCTACCAGTTTGGTGTAGTGGTTAGGAACACGGAGGGAGGAGCTAGAGGGGCGGGGCTGGGAGGGAGTGAGCGAGGCAGGAGCTTGGGAGAAAGGGAGACACGTGAGGGCTTGCCGCCACCATGGTTAAAACAAATGGAGAGTCCCAGCACTGCCCGTGTGGAGGCTGCAGTGTCGGGCAATGGGCAAGGCGAGCGCTGGCTGGCACGCCGCACTGTGCATTCCCTGATCTCCCAACAGGGTGCCCTGCCGAGGCTGTGTCCCTCCTGCTGTGGCAGTGGAGGAATAAAATAAAAATGCACTACACAGCGAAGGGGGGATGGGTGTCAGACAGGGCTTCCCCTCACTTGCCGGCTGCAGCAGCTCCGTCCTCCTCCTTGCCCCAACGAGGCCGAAGCGGCAGGGGTGGTGCACACGTGCCTTGTTTCACATGCCTGAAACAGGCTGGGCTGTGGGACTCATGTACACTGGCCCTCTAAGGTGGCCGGAAGGGCAGGAAGGCGGAATGGCGGGGCACAGCTAAGGCAGCAGCGGCAGCTTCTCCTCTCCACGCTCCCCTCCACTTTCCCCGCTCCTAGCAGGGTGAACTTCCCCTCAGGTGGGCCTTCCCACCTTGCTCCCCCTGAGAGCGGCTGAAGGGATGCCACTGGAAGTTTCTCTAAGCCACCCCCTCCCTGCGCTTGACTTGATAGGGTGGGCGGGAGTGCTGTGAAAAGCTGGCGGGCGACAATGGGCCCTGCGCATGTGCTTGGATTGCCGATTGGAATTGGACTCAGAGCAGGGCTTTTGGTGGCCGGGGGCGGGGGGGCGGTGGCGGCAGGGCGCCCCTCTTCACATGCTGCCCTAGGCAACCGCCTCACTTCGCCTCTATGAATGCACCGGCCCTGCACCTACCTTGCAGGGGTGTCTGTTGTGGGGAGGGGAAGGGAAGGGAGATTGTAAGCCACTTTGAGACGCCTCCGGGTAGTGAAGGGCGGGGTATAAATCCAGTCTCTTCTTCTGCACCACCTATATCATATCCTAAGTGGTAGAATAGCCAACTGATGGCTGCCTGAAGACCACAATTGGCACAAGGGAACGTTTGGAAAAAGGATCCTACAAATATGTGCATTCCAGATCATGAAGGGCTTTAACTGTCATAACCTGCATCTTGTATTGAACTCAGAAACAGGCTAGCAGCAGGTGTAGCCATTTCAAAATGGGCAACATATGCTCCCAGCAGCTACCCCCAGACAATACTGCATCTCAGGCCAGTCGTAATGTTCAGGTTGTAGTTCCCAGGTTCATGGGCTGTCATATCAAATGCACTCATTTTGTGGTGAATTTCCAAAACCAGTGATCATCCTCTACCGCTATCACAATGCTCCCATCGATATAAAGATAGCCGAACCCATCCCAGTCAAATTTTGTGGTTATACAGGAGAAATCAAATCTGCCCCAAGATTGCCAGTGACACTGGGTCAGGTCCAAATTACGGTTTAGCTCATAAAAGTCTACTTAAAGGAAGGCAATGGGATTCTTTTTTTCCTTAATGAAAGTGTTGACCTCCTCTCAATGACTCATCCTCACTTACAGTTTGGAGCAACAGTGTTTCGTAATTACATTTCCCACATTTTTATTGCGAGCCCCGGATTATTGTTATTAAGTTAAACCGTCATGACAGATGATATTCCGGGATGTTCTGAGAGATGGAAAGCCACGTTTCCTCCGAGTGGTAGGGGAATGAGGCCGTGGATGCACTTAATAACCCGGAGCAGTTCGGCAGTAAAGTTCTATTAATTTATTATTTAATTACGGAACAAAGCAGCCGAGGAACTGAGCTTGTGGATGCTGCGGGGGTTCCTTACAAAAACCAACCAAGTTTATCCCACACACAGGGCTGGGAGTGGGCGTGCAGGGACGGCCCTCTGGCTTCTCTTTCTTCCATTCATCAAGATGATCGTCCTCATTAACCACCATTAAGTACCAGCTACGTGTGTGTTTTCAGTGCTGTCGAGTTGCTTCTGACTTATGGTGACCTTATGAATTGAATGACCTCCAAAACATCCTATTGTTAACAGCCTTGCTCAGGTCTTGAAAACTGAGGGCCCTTGTGGCTTCCTTGGTTGAGCCGATCCATCTCATCTTGGCTCTTCCTCTTTTCCTGTTGCCTTCAGCTTCTCCTGGCATGCTTTGTCTTTTCCAGTGGCATGTTTCTCATCATGTGACCAAGGCACAAAAGCCACAGTTGAGTCATATTAGCTTCTAGGGAAAGTTCAGATTTCGGATGATCTTGAACCCACTTATTTGTCTTTTTGGTGGTCCATGGTATCCCTAAATCTCTCCTCCAATACCACATCAAATGAGTCAAGTTTCTTCCTATCAGCTTTCTTCATTGTACAACTTTCACACTAATATCAGCCACAAGAAGAAGAAGAAGAAGAAGAAGAGGAGGAGGAGGAGGAGGAGGAGAGTGGATTTATATCTCACCCTTCACTACTCAAAGGAGTCTCAGAGCCGCTTGCAATCTCCTTTCCCTTCCCCTCCCCACAACAGACACCCTGTGAGGTAGGTGGGGCTGAGAGAGCTCTGAGCAAACTGCTCCTGAGAGAACAGCTCTGAGAGAGCCATGACCGACCCAAGGTCACACCAGCAGCTGCATGTGAAGGAGTGGGAACTCAAACTCGGTTCTCCCAGATTAGAGTCCACGCGCCTAACCACTACACCAAACTGGCTCTCTAGATATTTAATGGTAGATATTTAATGTGTCTCTCTTCTCTGGTGGTGGCAAATGCTGTCACGTTGCAGCCAACTTATGGTGAACTCATAGGGTATTCAAGGTGAGAGACAAACAGAGGTGATTTTCTGTTGCCTGCCTCTGTTGAATGATCCTGGATTTGCTTGGTGGTCTCCCATCCAATAATTGACCTGGGCCAGCCCTGCTTAGCTTTGGAGATCTGATGAGATCAGGTTAGCCTGGGCCATCCAGGTCAGGGGATCTCTTCTCTAGGACCTTTCAAAAATCCCCTGCAATCACGGGATGATAAAAGCAGACTGCCCCAAGCATGTGCAGAGTGTAGATCCACAGAATGGAGCGGGTACAGAGGAGAGCGACGAGGATGATTGGGGCCCTAGAGACCAAGCCCTGTGAGGAAAGGCTGAGGGACTTGGGAATGTTCAGTCTGGAGAAGAGGAGGTGGAGGGGGGCCAGGATGGCTCTCTTGAGGTATCTGAAGGGCTGTCACTTGGAGGAGGGCAGGGAGCTGTTCCTGTTGGTGGCGGAGGACAGGACTTGCAACAATGAGTTTAAATTAAGGGTGGAAAGGTACCAGCTGAATCTGAGGGAAAACTTTTTTACAGTCAGAGTTGTGCCACAATGGACAGCTGCCTAAGGAGGTGATGAGCTCCCCCTCCCTGGCGTTCTTTAAGCAGTGGCTGGACAAACACTTGTCAGGGGTGCTCTAGGCTGGTCCTGCATTGAGCAGGGGGTTGGACCGAATGGCCTGTAGGGCCCCTTCCAATTCTGTGATTCTGTGAACTTACTCTTAATGGCAACAACCTGAGTTTCTGCTTCTATAGGCAGCCAGTGTGGTGCCATGGCTAGACTGGTGAAGTAAGGTTGGAGGTCAGGGGTCAGATCCCCACTCAGTCATGACTTTGGCCCAGTCATTCTCTCTTGGCCTAACCTACCTCACAGGGAGAACCAACTATGTCACTCTGAGCACCTTGGAGGAATGGTGGGACAGTGGGATTAAAATGTCTAAAATAATATTTAAAGTTCTAATTAACCTCAAATAACCTGTTCTGTTTTGAAGAGCCCGATGCCTTGGACATACATATGATTAACCTTTTATCCTCAGAGGAATGCTGCAAATTAGGTTAAGCTGAGAGATAGGGGTTGATCTAGGGACCCCTCGGAGAGTTTTGGACTGCATGTGGATTTGGTCTTGGGTCTTCCCAGACATTTTCACCAAGCACTAGATTTGTTGGTTAAACCTGCTTATCTGTCCTATATTATAAAGCTGATTTGGGGTGGCAAGATTCGATGCACACCAAAATCAGTTGGCTGCAAGAACTGCCACTCACAACAGGGGGCGTGGCCACTGGCCGCATTCTCCGACTCCCACCCACAGAGGTGGTGCCAGCCCAAACATGTCTCAGAAGACAGTGGCTTTGCTCTGCTGAACACACCTCCTGCCTTCCTCTGGCCCAAAGCACCGCCGTGCCTCCCCAGTGCCTTGCCCATCTCTGCAGCAGCTCTGCAGCTGCTCCCCCTGGATTGATGGCCAGTGCAGAGGGGCAGGGTCTGGCAGGTGTCCTGCCTTGAATGGGTTGGGGGGGGAGGAACGAGGCCAACCAGCTTGGCCTGCTGGGGCACTGAGCAGGCAGGGCCCCCAAGGAAGTTAGGAAAGGGCCCGCCTACCTTGGCATAGTAGCGGCTTGTGTGGGCAGTGGAGAGAGGGGCAAGGCCAGGTGGCTTGGCCCACCGGGGCCTCCAACAGGTAGGGAGGAATGAGTCCGGGCACCTTGGCCCACCGACACCTTGATCTGGCCGTGGGAGGAGGGGCACGGCTGGCCGCCTTCGCCCACTGGCAGCTTGAGCCAGTGGTGGGGAGAGGGATGATGCCAGGCCACTTGGCCCACGAGGGCTTCCAACAGATGGGGGGGCCAGGCTGGGTGGCTTGGCCCACTGGTGCATCAACCGCCCTGTGGGGGGAGGGACATGGCTGGCTGCTGAGGCCTCGAGTGGGCGGAAAGCAGGAGACCGCATGCCTTAGCCCACCGGGGACTGGAGCAGTTGGAAGGGGAAGGGAGATGGGGGCCCACCGCCGGGTAGCTAAGCTAGCGCCCATTGTATTTGTTGGTACAGTGGGCCTCCTTCCTAGTCAGGTTATAATTGTAGGACTGTATTTTAAGATCACTATTCTCCATTCTTTCCTGCCTTTGTTTTTGAGGCTAGAATGCCAAACCCAGAGATTTCTTGTTATTGGCCCAGACTTTCCAAAATGGAAGGTTCTTATTCAGCTGATTTACAACTTAAGCAAATGACTTCTTTGGATCCAAAACGTAAATCCCGAAGTTCTGTGGTGGAGAAATAGAAGTTTTCTTTTTCTTTTTTCTTGCTTTCTTTGTACTATGATTGGACTTGGCCTTAACTCAACTTCAGGTTAAGAAAAAATTGACTGATAATGAGTCACAAAAATCATTCACCTATTTTTCTAGATCCTCAGGGTTCCTCTTGATATACTATCCCAGACTTTAATGAATGACCTGACTATCTGATGTCTTTTGACCAATTTGATACTCATCATGAGGATTAGTGTCTATACCTCTCCCAACCCACTTGATTTGCCTCTGATACCACTGGGTGGAGTTTGGAGAGATAATAATGCCATAGGCTCCCCCTTCCAAAGCAGCCATTTCCTCCAGGAGTGTAGTGGTTAAGTGCACGGACTCTAATCTGGGAGAACTGGGTTTGATTCCTCCACTTGCACCTGGCTGGATGACCTCCCACTCCTCCACTTGCACCTGGCTGGATGACCTTGGGGAAGCCATAGCTCTGTTAGAGGTGTTCCTGAAAAGAGCAGTTTCTGTCAGAGCTCTCTCAGCCCCACCTACCTCACAGCGTATCTGTTGTGGGGAGGGGAAGGGAAAGGAGTTTGTAAGCCGCTCCGAGACTCCGAGTGAAGGGCGGAGTATAAATCCAATCTCTTCCTCCTCCTCCACTACTACTACTACTACTACTACTACTACTACTACTACTACTACTACTACTACTACTACTTCTTCTTCTTCTTCTTCTTCTTCTTCTTCTTCTTCTTCTGCCTGGAGATCAGTCAGAATTCTGGGAGATCTCCAGCTACCATCTGAAGGTTGGTAGCCCTATAAGACAGCAACCCTAAGAACAGTTTCCTGGGAGGAAGCCCTGTTGGATAAACTGGGACATTTTTTAGTAGACCTGAGTAGGATGACTTTCTAACTACTCCAACACTCTAAACTTACAAAGGATTCTAGTTAATGGGCTTTACTTTCCAGGTCACGAAGGACAGGAAACTTGAACAGGAACTGAGGAACGGAATCCTTCCTTCATTTTAACATTCTCCATAACCGAGATGCATTTCTGCTGTATTCTTACTCAAAGTGCCTCTGACACTCAGTGTGGTTAACAAAAGTTCTTACACAAACATGCCACTTGAGGGAAGTGTGGGTACTCCAGATGGGGTCTCCCCCCCTCCACAAAAATAAGTGCCTAACAGTTAAATTTTATTTTTATCTAGTTAATGGATTATGAATGACACATAATTATTTTCCCTTGGAAATCATGTTAATTTTCGGGAGAAAATGCACAGCGGTAGAATAAGCTATTGACATGTGATAATGTAACACTGTTTATTGGGAAAACAGAACAGCTTTTCTAATCCACCATAAGTAATTTCTATCAAGCCAATCACAGGTGACGCTACGGCATTAATATGAATGCACTTTGTCCTCCGTGCGCAGAGTACAGAGAAACAGGTTTTAGCCTCTGTATCTTTAGCAGGTGAGTATTTGGGGTAGAGATTTAGCCAACTGTACTTTTCTCAGACTCAAGAATTAAAGCACTACTTCAGGTCCTATGTAGACAGTAGTGGAGATAGTCAAGTGAATTTTAATAAAGTGGATCAGATTTCACAAAGCAACTCAAACCAGCCACTTCCAGCTTTCAGAATCTGGAATGTAAATATTGCGCGTTTAATTTGAGATGGGAACCAGAAGCACTGCAAATTTCTCAGCGGAGCGGTTTGGCAGTCGAACTTACCTTGTTTGACACAACCAGATCCGTGAGCCGATCAGGGAAATGTTTTGATTCTACGGATATCTTATAACATCTGCTGAGCATGTTTGAAACTGCCTTTCGTTTGGAAGCCGGCCCAGAGCTGATCGGGGTATCGTCTTAGAGTTGGGTTCTTGCCTGCGCCTTCAGCAAAAGTTCCTACACAAACATGCCACTTGAAGGAAGCGTCGGTACTCCAGATGGGGTCTCCCCCCCTCCACAAAAGTTCATGCCTAACGGGTAAATTTTATTTTTATCGAGTGAATCGATTATGAAAGACACATAGAGTTTTGGCTGCCCTAGGAAAGCCACAAGCCAGGTCTCCCCTCACCTGATCCTGGCATGTGCAGAACCACTGTGAACCAACAGGGGGCAGAGCAAGCTGGAGGATAAGGGAAGATGGCCCGAGGAGCTCAGGCGCAGCAGTGGCATGGCATGGCTGCCATTAGTTAGGGAACTCACAGTCACGGGGAAAAGTCCCTGGCGCCCACTGCCTGGCTACAGCAGCAGCAGCAGCAGCAGTGTGGACCCTGGGGCTGCTGCGGTGTGAATTTGATGCCTTTGCATTTTGAGACTGGCCGCTTGGTCTGATGGTTGTCCTAACTGGCTGCTTCTGAAACGACACAAACGTCCTTCAGGAAATGCTTTACTTTGGAAAACATATACATACTCAGGGCTCTTTTTGTAGCAGGAACTCCTTTGCATATTAAACGACACACTCCTAATGTAGCCAATCCTCCAAGAGCTTACAGTAGCCCTTGTAAGAAGAGCTCTGTAAGCTCTTGGAGGATTGGCTACATTAGGGGTGTGTGGCCTAATATGCAAAGGAGTTCCTGCTACAAAAAGAGCCCTGTACATACTAATAGAATTTAGTTAAACGGCATACACAGTCTGACGCTGACAGTTTTATCAGTATACACGACTACGTATGTTATTTTGGAGACAGGTACCATCACAATTAACTAAAAAAAATAGATGCGCCATCAGTATCAAATATTCCTCTGGGAGGCTTTTTTCCTTTTTGCGAACCCCAACTCTGGCTGTCTTGAAAAGAAATCAGAAGAATTTTCTGAAGGGTATCCTTCTGGGGGCAATTCAAAGGGCTGATCGTGACTTTTAAAGCCCTTAACAGTTTGGGACCAAGATACTGGAAGGCCCATCTGTTCCCATGCAGTCCTGCAGATTCCTATTCCCTGAGACAGCTCTTCTGGGTGCCTCCTCCAACTGAATTAGGAGAGCAGATGAATGGGGAAAGTACTTTTTGATTCATTTTTTTTCCAGTGTGGTGCTGGGTGGAATAGTCTCTGCTGAGAAACTCGCCTGACTCCATTCCTACTGTTATTCTGATGCTACACAAAGACATATTTTCTTTTGTTTCATTTGTCCTGGGGCTTTGTTACTGATTATGGGTTTACTTTGCTTGGCCCTTTCCTTGGATTATTGTTTTTACCTTTTGTTTCTAACCTTTTGAATGTAATTTTCATCGCTGTGGAATTTGGTTGCTATATCCCTAGGTCTCGCTTTGTTGTTGCTGGAAATTCCTTTGTCTTCTTTTAAATGTTTAAATTTTATTGTGGTAGCGACAGATTTAGAGGATACAGAAATAGTTTAAAGAGGCGATGATGAACTAAAAGCAGCAATTATCGACTGGGGGCAAGAAAAGATCATCAGGGCTTGAGTCTACGGAGAATGCTTGCCCTAAACTAGGAACACTAGACACTAGAGGGGCTGTGTCTCTGTGGTAGAGCATCTGCTTGGCATGCAGACCATCCCAGGTTTGATCCCCAGCATCTCCAGTTAAAAGATCTGGCAGCAGGCGATGTGAAAGATCTCTGGTTGAGACCTTGGAGAACTGCTGCCAGTTTGAGTAGACAATACCGACTTTTATGGACCAAGGCTCTGATTCAGTATAAGGCAGTTTCATGTGAACTGGGGTTTCCAACCTGAGATGAGTGGACAACAGCAACCAATGGGATGGTCCATTCGTGGAGACTGTCAGCTGCTGCAGCCGGCCAATCATTATTGGTACTGAAGGCAATTCCATTCCCTTCTTGACTACTGTGTAGCAGTGGCTCCACTGGGTAGAGCCTGGCTGTTAAGCAGCAAAAGAAAGAAGCTTGGCAAAGATATGCAGACACACCCGACTGAGATCTGAACCCTGGTATCAGTGGAGGTTGCTGACGCTCACAATCCTCCATTGACACCATGGCCATGGGTTGCAGCATTGATTACTGTGCAACAAGTCTACCTATCTTCTGATAATTAAAATGCGCACAAAATAAGGGCTCCATCACGGACCAGGATTGGACCCCATGAACCCATTCTATTAACGGCAGTGGAGTGGGGTGGCAATCATCCTTAAAAGTCCCGCCTCTCCTCCAGGGCTCTAAAATGACCCTTGCGATTTAGGCTTCATGCAAATCCAAGTGACTGTCAGCCAATCAGAGGCCATGGAACTCCACTGGGTGGGAGGGGCTGAGCCAACCTCAGCTTAAGAAGGGTGAAGAAACGTTTTCCACTTTTGGGCAGGGATTCCCTGACTCTGGAAAGGAGTGTCAGCTTAGCCAGGGTTTTCGTTGGCTTTTTAGTTAGGGTTTGGGAGAAGAAGAAGAAGAAGAAGAAGAAGAAGAAGAAGAAGAAGAAGAAGAAGAAGAAGAAGAAGAAGAAGAAGAAGAAGAAGAAGAAGAAGAAGAAGAAGAGATTGCGTTTATACCTCACCCTTCACTTGGAGTCCTACAGCAGCTTACAAACTCCTTTCCTTTCCCTTCCCCTCCCCACAGCAGACACCCTGTGAGGTAGGTGGGGCTGAGAGAGGTCTGAGAGAACTGCCCTTTCAAGGACAGCTCTTGTCAGAACTATGGCTTGGCCAAGATCATCCAGCAGGTGTGAATGGAGGAGTGGGGAATCAAACCTGGTTCTCCCAGATTAGAGTCCACACACTTAACCACTACACCAAATTTAGGGAAGAAAGTTTATTTTAGTGTTACAAATAAGCATCCTTTTAAAGGCCCATCCTTTCTGTCTGGTATGTGCAAGTTTTGCAGTAAGGTGCCCTCTGTGAGAGAAAAGAACAGCCTTGAACCTGCTGAGGTACCCTGTTCAGAGAAGGGAGAATCAAATCTCCCTTCAGGGGGTATTTACTTTATTTGAGACCCAGCTTTACCTTATGTATCTGTTTTCCACACATCATTTTTTACCTTATTAAACACTCTGTTTTCTTGTAAAGAAACCCTTGTTCATCTCCATCTGCGTCTTGTCTGTCAAGTCAACGATCCAAGAAGCCGTGGTCCTGGGGCACATTTCCTGCCAGTACCATACCACTCAACTGAGCAAAGTGTGAAATCTTCCTCCATCCTAAAGAGCCGCCCTGGAGGCAGGCTTGATCACCACCAGAACCATCTACCACTACGAGTAGCCTTCCTCCAGTACAAAGGATTGGGCTCTGGGGGAGACATGATTTCCACCCAAGAAAGTCTCTTTGTGCTGGATGAAGACTTTGTTTTTAGCAAATGTTTTAGGGGTGTAGTGTATCCACGGAGACTCTAGGAAAATACACTGGGGACCCCATTTCACTGGATCTGGACCCGGCGGTGCGGCCTATTTGGATAAAGGCTAGGGTTCCCCCCATTGCTATGCAAGCAAAAATTGAGGCAGAGCTCTATCGCTTGGTGGCGCAAGGGGTGCTGGAGCCGGTCGCATCCGCACACTGGGAGACCCCCATAGTAACGCCCATCAAACCTAACAGGGATGTGCACATTTGTGCCGACTACAAGTGCACAATAAACAAGGCCTTGCAGGACCACGTGTACCCGGTCCCGGTAGTAAGCCACGTCCTCGCTTCGCTGGCGGGGGTCAAGGTCTTCGGTAAGCTCGACCTGGCACAGGCTTACCAACAGCTGGTTGTTGACACTGCTGCAGCAGAGGCCCAGACAATTGCCACACACAAGGGGGCCTTCCGGATCACAAGGCTTCAGTTTGGAGTTTGCGTAGCTCCCGGGATTTTTCAATCTTTTATGGACTCTCTCCTAAAAGGCATCCCCAGAGTACAGCCCTTTCTAGACAATGTCATCGTCACGGCGCCGGACACCTCCTCCTTCACGGATCACCTCCGTCAGGTCCTACAGAGATTTGATGCCGCCGGGCTGAAAGTAAAGAAGGAGAAATGCCTCCTGGGTGTGCCCCGCATCGAGTTCCTGGGGTTCGCTGTGGACGCATAAGGGATCCACCCCACGGACGACAAGGTGAAAGCCATCACCCATGCCCCCACGCCCTCCTCCAAGGCTGAATTGCAGGCTTTCCTCAGCCTGCTCAATTTTTATCATGCGTTCCTGCCCCTCAAGGCGGCTGTGGCGGAGCTGCTCCACCGACTCCTCGACAAAGATGCGCCCTGGGTCTGGGGACCTAAGCAAGCAGCGGCTTTTCAAAGTGTCAAGGACTTGCTGGTCTCGAACGCGGTCCTTCACCACTTCTCGGAGTCACTTCCGGTGGTCCTCGCCTGCGATGCCTCTCCCTATGGGGTCGGGGTGGTCCTGGGTCACCGGTTGCCAGATGGCCGGGAGGTCCTGGTCGCATACTACTCGAGGACCTTATCGTCGGCAGAGCGCAACTATGCACAAATCGATAAAGAGGCGCTGGCTATTGTGGCGGGGGTCCGGAAGTTTCATCACTATCTCTACGGCCAGCCCTTTGAAATCATCACGGACCACAAACCGCTGCTGGGACTCCTCGCCGTGGATTGCCAGACCCCACAAATGGTATCCCCCCCGGGTCCTGTGATGGTCCATTTTCCTGGCGGGGTACTCTTACTCCTTCACCCACAGACCCGGGAAGGCGATGGGGCACACACTTGGAGTCTTACAGCCCTTAGCTGCCTGCCCCTGCCATCCGCGGACCCTGACCCCACACCTGAGCATCTGATCACCCTCGTGGAGACGCTCCACGACAGTCCAGTCCATGTGCAGGAGGTGGCCCGCTGCATGGCTTGGGATCCTGTCCTCTGCCGAGTCATGGACTGGGTGGGGAGGGGGTGGCCAGTGGCCAAGGAGGGCCCTGAGTTTGCCCCATTTAGTACTCGTAAACACGAACTGTCCCTTTACAAGTGGTGCTTAATGTGGGGAGGCCAGGTGGTGATTCCGGCGCCACTGCAACGTGTTCTAGAGGCGCTACATGAACATCACCCGGGGGTGGTCCGAATGAAGGCGTTAGCACGAAGCTATGTCTGGTGGCCGGGCCTCAACAAGGACATTGAGGACAAAGTAAAAAGGTGCCAGCCCTGTCAGGCCTCACGCCCCGATCCACCGTGTGCTCCGGAGAGAGCCTGGGAGTCCTCCCATTGTCCTTGGTCCCGGCTTCACCTGGATTTCATGTGGCCGTTCCAGGGTCAGATTTTCTTTATACTAGTCGATGCCTACAGCAAATGGCTAGAGGTCGTCCCGATATCGTCCACCTCCTCAAAATCCGCCATCAGGGCCATGTAGCGGATCTTCAGTGCTCAGGGCCTCCCGGACACACTGGTCACCGACAACGGCACCACTTTCACCTCCCGGGAGTTCCAGGACTTCACTGCTTACTACAGCATCTGGCACGTGCATTCCGCGCCGTTCCACCCCGCCACAAACGGGCAAGCTGAGCGGATGGTCCGCACCGCAAAGGAAGCACTATGGCGGATCGACTCCTTGGACTGGGAGTACAAACTGGCTTCATTCCTGTTTGGACAGCGCATAACTCCGCACACCACCACCGGACACAGCCCAGCAGAACTTCTCCTGGGTCACCGCCTCACGTCATGCTTGGACAGGCTACACCCGGATTGGGCCCTGGAGCGTGAGCCAGACACAGAGGACCAGGTAGCAAGCAGAGGGTTCTTCCCGGAAGATCCTGTCTACACCAGAAGCTACACCTTGGGCCCGCCATGGATCCCGGCCAGGGTGGTAGGGGTCAGGGGACCCCACTCATATGAGGTCTCCTGCGAGGACGGCACCGTGCTACACCACCACATCAACCAGCTCTGCCGACGGGTGGTGCCATGGGAGCGGGATGACTACGAGGACCCAGAACCATCCGAGGTAATAGACCCACAGCTTCCGCAAACACCGCAAGAGTCCAGCCAGGCGGACAGCTCGGCCACTGCACCCCTAACCCCCCCGTCTCCAGACGCCCCGATCATCACGGGCAACGCCTCGCCGGCCTCTCAACGGTCACCAACACCGGTAACGTCCCCAACCAACACCCAGGCGCTGGCATCTTCTCCTGCTCCAGCTATCCGGTGCTCGACAAGGGTTCGGAAGCCTCCCACTTATCTAAAGGACTTTGTCTGTGGGTGCCCCACGGACCAAGGGGGGAGGGGTGTAGTGTATTCATGGAGAAACATGGACTTGGGGCAACCATGTGCTCGGACCAGTTCGGACTGGTCCGCCACGCGGTCAGGCAAAGGGCCCGAGCTTTGTTCCTCTAGACAATAGATTGTAGGCTCCTCGCATCCTTCCAATCAAGGAGCCCAGGGTAACTCAATTAACTGTAAATAGCAAATCACGGGTGTTATGTGTGTTTGGGGTGTGGGTTCACTTGGGAATAAAAGCCGGCCTGTGAGCCGGCTTAGGTGTCTTGTTCCTGTTCTAATAAAGTATGTGAGAGCTGAAATGACTCATCATTCTCAGCACTTTTCAAGGGGGTAGCTGTGTCGGTCTGCAGAACTAGAGCTGCCAAACCCCTCCGGTGGATGCAGGGGTCCCCTGCCGCCAGGCCTTACTCCCCGCTGCTGATCAGCAGGCCAGCAGAAGGGAATTGATGAGGTAGACTTGGTCTTGGCTGAGTCCGCTCTGACCCAGGACAGATGACAGGCCACCAAGGAAGGCTCTGCAGAGGAAGGCAATGGCAAACCATCTCCGCTCTTCACTTTTATTGAAAGACCCTTGCTGGGGCCACCGTAAGTCAGTTGTGCCTTGTCGGCACATAGATACATAAATGACAGATAACCTCCAACCCATTAGCTGTAGTGAAGCAGGGCTGTGCCAATTGTTAATGCTTTGTTTTTAGTTTGGCTACTACTACTTGATCGGTTTCTTCTACAAAGCTATTACGCAGTCGCACAATGAGAATTTTGGAGCTCGAGAGTATCAAATTCTCTCTGGACTGTAATTTGTAAATTGATTTGAAACCTGGGAAAACAGTGTTGTTTGTCACACCGAAAGTTCCTTGGGAGGAAAAAAAGTGAGTACAAAGCCATAGACCATTTCTCCTCAGCAGCATCCGTCATCTCCTTGTTAACAGTTGCAACAGTATAACTGCCTGTAGAAATAACTTCGTGCAGCATATCTTGGTGTGTGGGGTGTTACTTTTGATTTCAGCGACTCCTTGGAAACCTGTTCTTTGTTTAATAAAAATTATGAATGAGACAAGGGGCTCCAAGCTATTATTTACAGGCTTGCTATATTTCCATGGAATTGTTTTTATGATGGCTTTCCTAAATGTAGCTGGCAAATCACATTTCAGCCTCCCCATTAAATTCAAATATTGATGGGCCCAGTACAGGATACAGGCATGCTCTGTCACTGGAATAGCAGCTATATGATACCCAGGAACAGAGAACAGATATGCAATTATCAGAGGCCATTTTATAATCTTGGGTTGGCTTTATAGCAATGCATACCACTGCCATTCTCTAAAGAAGCATGGGAATTGTAGTTGGCAACAACACAGAGAATTCCCTCTGAGTTTCCTAGACACCCTTAGAAAAAAATTTCCAGAGCTTTCTTGGAAGTTGAAATGACCTGACATAGAGATATGATACAGTTTGGTGTAGTGGTTAATGGTGGCGAACTCTAATCTGGAGAACCATGTTTGATTCCCTACTCCTCCACATGTAGCTGCTGGGTGACCTTGGGTTAGTCAAAGTTCTCTGAGAGTAGTTCTCTCAAGAGCAGTTCTCTCAGAACTCTTTCAGCCCCACCTACCTCACAGGGAGTTTGTTGTGGGGAGAGGAAGGGAAGGAGATTGTAAACTGCTCTGAGATTCCAAGTGAAGAACAGGATATAAATCCAATCTCCTCCTCCTCCTCCTCCTCCTCCTCCTCCTCCTCCTCCTCCTCTTCCTCCTCCTCCTCCTCCTCCTCTCTCCTCCTCCTCCTCCTTCTTCTTCTTCTTCTTCTTCTTCTTCTTCTTCTTCTTCTTCTTCTTCTTCTTCTTCTTCTTCTTCTTCTTCTTCTTCTTCTTCTTCTTGTCTTTTCACAAATTTATGTGCCAACAATGGCTTCCCATCCTAGTCTGAAAGAATGAAACTATAAACTAGAAAATATTCCAGTCACATGAACTCATGAAGCTGTTTTATACTGAATCAGACCCTTGCTTCATCAGATTCAGTATTGCCCACTCATACTGGCAGGGGCTCTCCAGGGTCTCCGGCAGAGGTCTTTCCCATCACCTACTATCTTCTCCTTTTAACTGGAGATTGAACCCATGACTTTCTACGGGCCAAGCTGATGCTCTACCACTGAGCCACACTCCCTCTACTAAAGTCAAAGCAAGTACATTTATTGAGGCAGCTAAGTTAAATGTTTATGACTATCAAAAAGCATGTCCTCTATTTTCATCAGTGAGACTCATCCTAAATAGATTCATATGTTTAATGTTGGTTTTCAGTGCCCTCTCGTTCCCCCGCATCCTTTAACTTCCAGGCTCTGCTTCCCTTTTTCTTTTGTCTTCACTGTTCCCCACTTCATTTGACCTCACTCATATTTCCACACTGTCTCTTTTGTCATAAACAGCCAATTTGGTGTAGTGTTTAAGTGCACGGACTCTAATCTGGGAGAACTGGGTTTGATTCCCCACTCCTCCACCTGCAGCTGCAGGCATGACCTTGGGCAAGCCATAGTTCTGTCAGAGCTGTTCTCTCAAGGGCAGTTCTCTCAAGGGAGCTCTCTCAGCCCCACCTACCTTACAGGGTGTCTGTTATGGGAAGGGGAAGGGAAAGGAGTTTGTAAGGCACGCTGAGACTCTGAGTGAAGGGCGGGGTATAAACAGTCAATTACGGTCATATAACAATACAAAGTGCTCTTGTTGTCTCAGAAAGAATGTACAGTAACAAGATGGCATCCTGGTGGTAGTGATCCCTAATCGATAGCATCAGTTCCAGGCAGCCCTGTCGTTCATTTGTCAATGGGCCATCTCACCCCCCCGATCATACCCAAACTAGTTGGTGGTGGTGGTGCAGTGGCAGCGGCTTCTACTCAAAAGCCTGGCAGAAGAGCTCTGTCTTACAGGCCCTGTGGAACTGCGCAAGGTCCTGCAGGGTCCAGATCTCCTCCGGGAGCTCATTCCACCAGGTAGGAGCCGTCACCGAAAAAGCCCTGGCCTGGGTTGCTGCAAATCTGGCATCTTTGGGGCCTGGGGTTACCAGATGTTGCATCCCTGACTGTAGTACTCTTCTTCTTCTTCTTCTTCTTCTTCTTCTTCTTCTTCTTCTTCTTCTTCTTCTTCTTCTTCTTCTTCTTCTTCTTCTTCTTCTTCTTCTTCTTCTTCTTCTTCTTCTTCTTCTTCTTCTTCTTCTTCCCCTATTGTTTTGGGTCCCCCCCTTCGACATGTGTTTTGCTCCCTCTGGGACTACTAGACAGAGCAAAATACATTTTTTGGGGGGGACACCCTGAAGCAATAGGGACAAACGACTGACAAAAATGACAGTGCGGAAGCGGCCATTTTGACTGTGGCGCCCCCCTGTATTCAAGACGCTTCTGACACAATCGCATCACAGATGCCCCAAAGCAACATTTTCTAGGTTACTCCAGCTAACAGATTTAACAGTAGTATAGGCAAATGAAGGGCGAGGGCAGTGATGGCAAAGACGGAAGAAAATAGCAATGCCGAGAAAGAGTCACCAGTCCATCTGGGCAACAAAAGGATCCTGAAACACCATGAAAATGATGCAAATGTGCCACATCTTTTTCTGGGGGAAGATGCTAAATCCAGTGACGGTACTGAGTGTGCTACTTTGGAGGGGGTAGTTCAGATTAAAGAATATTTGAAGCAGCTTTAATACGGAGCTCAAGAGATTACTGCCTAAACCCGGCAAGATTTCAGTTGCAACAGTAATATTACTATCGCTGTCTCTATGCACAGCAGAACACAGATTCCAGAATATTCTCATTTGTTACCTGGATACCCAACAGAGTATTTTTTGCCACAGGATATATCTCAGGCAAAGTGGAAAAGGAAAAAGTGCTCTGAGAATAAACATGATACATGGTAACTCTCCTAGCAGATTCACCTGAAAAATTGCTTGCCTTTTATTAAATAACACTTATTAACTTACCATATTCTTCCTGAAATAGGAAACAGAGCCTGACCTTTTCAAACCTTCCTTTTGTGGCAGTTTAAAGGGAACATTATAAATACCAGGAGATATTGTGCCGAACAAGAAACACGACCGATTGAAACAAATTTAACGTTGATACATAACACAGAAGAGTAATTCAACAGGCATATGTATACATTCCACATTATTGTATTACTTTCCTATCAAAAACTGACATTCAGCACACTGCAGAAACGCGAATGCCCTTTCCTTCTTTAAATTTGTATTTATTTCCATTTTTTGGTGCAATGTTTATCTGACCTTGCATTAATGTCAAGACATCGGAATTTAGTTGTGATGAAAATGAAAATCCTTTATTTGGCTTTTGAGGTTCAGGGATACAGGACTGATCTTGTTACCGCAAGGCAATGATAGACTCCAGGTCTGATGAGCGAATAGCAGTTTTTTTCAGGCTGCAGTTTCAGAGGTTTACATTGGATTTCCTCGTTGGCACCTATGGCTTTCACAGCCTCTCTTGTGCAAATACATAAATATAGCTTTCCTTTATAGACCCCCAAAGAGCTTTCTAAAGGTGACCGGCTGTTATTTACCTTATGCTAGCAAAGGTCGAGATCAAGGTTCTTCCTGGTGTTTGAATGTTGTGTTAGGTATGGAAGAAAGAGCACATTTAAGGGGCAACAGTTTCTACAGCTAAGACAATAATAAATGTTCTACGGCTCAAACCAGAGATAAAATTCCCTACTCGAACTTTTAAACATTCAACAAAGTTGCTGGAAACTTTTGGGACATCTATTTCCTTGGGGGTATAGTTTCACTGACCTGGGTGGCCCAGGCTAGCCCAAGCTCGTCAGATCTCATGAAGCTAAGCAGGGTCGGCCCTGGTTAGTATTTGGATGGGAGACCGCCAAGGAATAAAGGATCACTCTGCAGAGACAGGGAATGGCAAACCACCTGTTTGTCTCCTGCTTTGTAAACACTAAGGCCGAGTTCAGATTGGCAGTTTGGCCTGAGATAGGCACATTTCAGAAATGTTTCACAAAGGGATTAAAGGGCCGGTTCACACGGGCACATCTGTCAGGCGTTCCACAGCCGTACGCAACCTGTCTTGTAATGCTTCCCCCCCCCGAGTTTAAAAGATACCATTTGAAAGTGGTAGAAAACCCTGGAGAGCCCATTCATCTTGCGTTCATCCCACTTCAGGGATGTGTGAATGTGAACAAGCTGATCCGGTGGGAATGCTCTTATGCGCATGAGCGCTTATGTGCATGAGCACATGAACATATATCATCAGATTCCATTATAAAAAGTCTCTTACAGCCACGCCTCCGCCAGGGGCGGCCCAACAGTGTGAACGCTCCCTTGTGCCTCCTCCCCAGAATGCTCCTACAGCAGTTGGTGCAGTGTGACCGGGAAAACCCGGAACATGTTGTTCCGGGTCTTTTTTGCCATGACTCCCTCTTTTCGCGCTTCAAACTGCCTATGAGGTCACCATAGATTGGCTACAATTTGACAGCACTTTCCACCACCACCACCACCACCACCACCTCTCTCTCTCTGAATCCTCAGGATAAGTAAGCCAAGATTCATATTGAGTCCCTGAATACTTAATTCTGACAGTTATAAACAAGAGTATAAGAATAGCCCTGCTAGATCAGACCAGTGGACCATCTTCTCCATCATCCTATTCACAGAGTGGCAAATCAGATGCCCCCACCTCAACCTGTTGGAGCTGCAGACTCCGAACACTCTTCAAGGATAGTCACAAATAGAATGCATTGTGGGAGTCCAGTCTAGATGTAACGAACAGGACAAAGCTTGAGTCCAGTGGCACCATTAAGACCAAAAAAGTTTAATTCTGGGTAGAAGCTTTCATGTGCATGCACACCTCTTCAGATCCCAAGATATAACTAAGGCATGGATCACTGTGGCTAGACCTGACTGACCCAGCAATGGGCACAGATGATGCACCGGACAAAGCTAGGCAAATGAACTCCAAACCGTCGCGGCCACTTGGTTTTGTAAGATGGCTGCTGTGTCGAGTAGCACTCCAGAGTGGCAGACCTTGGTGTTCAAGGGAAGTATAACCCCATCCAAGACAGGAGAGATCTCAAGTCCTTGGCCTGCCTTTCTATTAACCAGAGAACCTCTGCCAGGATTAAGTTCTGGCTTGTTCACCCTCATCCAGCCCATTACGGACACCAAGCACTGGCTCAGAGCATCAATGGCATCCTCAGAATCAGGTAGGGAAGGCCGGTAGAGCTGGGTATCATCAGTGTAACATGGCATCATGGCTTTGCATGGTGTTTTATTATTGTCCGCAAGGGCTCCCCTACATCAGTTAAACAGTATACAACAAGAATCCTGATGTGGTCATATACACAACCACATTTAAAAAAAAAAAAATACATTTTTCAAAGTGTTTTATTGCCGTACGTGTGCCTTTTGATAATTGGGGGGGGGGGTGTTGCTGCAGTGTCCCCTCTAAGCTGAGTTAGTGTGAGCTACCTCACAGTTTTTTAGCCTCTGGCTCACACCATTTTGTCTCAGCTCCTGAAGGATGGCTCCAGAGCAAACTAATTGATGCAGCAGCCGAAATCGCTCGCTCACAGCTTTAATGCCAGTAGCTCACAAAGCAGAATTTTTGCTCACAAGACTCCACAGCTTAGAGGGAACATTGGTTGCTGTCAAGTAACAGCTGGTTTATGGTGACTCTCTGGGGTTTTCAAGGCAAGAGATGTTCATTGATCTGCCATTGCCAGATCACAACCCTGGTATTCCTTGATGGTCTCCCATCCAAATACTGACCAGGGCCAACTAGCCCTGTAACTAGAGGGTTTTTTTGGGGGGGAGGGGGCCTTGGGGGAGCGCAGCTAGTTAGATCAAATCAACCAATTAAATTAATTCATTTTGGGGCCATCCTGGGAGGGAGGGGGCCCAGAAGAAACGCTAGGGGGCTGGGCCCCATGAGCCCCGCATTAGCTACAGACCTGGGTTCAACCCTGCTTAACTTCCAAGACCTGATGGGATTAGGCTAGGCTGGGCCATCCAGGCCAGGATTTTGATAACGTAGAGGGTGGATGGGGGGGGCGGGGGAAAGATGCAAAAGAACACAAAACGGAGCAATGGAGTTCTTTGTAACACATCTGTTCCTCTTTTCAAAAACAAGACCAGCTAATTCAGAAGTCCAAAATCCAAGGGGGATTTTGGAAGTGTTCTTACTTTGAAGTCCCATTATTTTCGATGGGACTGAGTCATGACCTGAATAGCTTTTGCCGGATTGGAAACCTCTAAGTGAAGGAGGAAGTGACATACGGCGAACTGTCGTGTCTCAAAACTCCTTCGGCTTGTTCTTAGTCCTGTTCTCCCCCTCTGTGCAGCACATTTCCGCCCTTAATCTGAAGTGTTCCCATCTGACAAGAGCAACGCCATCTCTTCACGCCAACACAACCTTCCTCCCCCCAGCCCCTTCTCCCTGACTTAGTACTGCTCAGTTAACTTTGAATGCTTCACGTCACCAAGCGATGCTGTTGTAATTTGAAATCAGAACTTCAGATCACAGAATAAGCCCAACCTCCAGAGCAGACATGTTCTGTTTTTGTTTTATAAACTTGAGAGACGACGAGTCTGGTGGTGTTGATTCCCTCCCCCCACAGCTGTTGTATTCTACATGGCCAGACAAGTTTGTCAAAGAAGCCGTGAATGGCACAATTCATTTCTCTGTTGGCATGGTTGAACGTATAGGAGAAGACCAGCTCTGGGATTTGTGGAGATCTCCTCTTCCTCCAGTTTGGTGTAGTGGTTAGGAGCATGGACTCTAATCTGGGAGATTAGGTTCCCCACTCCTCCACATGCAACTGCTGGAGTGACCTTGGGTCAGTCACAGGTCTCTCAGAGCTGTTCTGGAAAGAGCAGTTCTCAGAAGAGCTCTCTCAGCCCCACCTACCTCACAGGATGTCTGTTGTGTGTAGGGGAAGGGAAAAGAGATTGTAAGCCACTTTGAGACTCCTTCAGGTAGTGAAAGGCAGGGTATAAATCCAATCTCCTCCTCCTCCTCCTCCTCCTCCTCCTCTTCCCAGATGGCTTTCAGTTTGACAGCCAAGGTCATGTCCAAACTTCAGCTCATGAGCCTTTAATTTCTAATGGTCACGACTAACTCAGGGGTTGGGGCCTGAGGGAAAGCCGCCAGAGGAGAACATGGGAGAACCAGCTTCCCATGGGCAAACAACATTCTCATTATGGGTAATGGAAAGCATGCCACACTGCTTCCCAAGACCACTTGGGATGGGCCATGGCTCAGAAGTACAGCCCAGAAGGTCCCAGGTTCAATCCCCAGTATCTCCAATCAAAACGATCATGTAATAGGTGATCCAAGATACCTCTGCCTGAGAGACTGGAGAGCCACTGCCAGTCTGAATAGACAATACTGACTTCGATGGCCTGATTCAGTACCTGGCAGCTTCATGTATTCATGTGTGTTCATGTGAAGGACTGCAGCTCAGAGGGTATTGTACATCCTTTGCCTTCCGCACTTCATGTGTTTGTTCCACAGCAGTCCCAGCCGAAACGATGTTACAAACTGATCCTTGGAAATCTGCTGCCAATCACAGTAAGCAGAACTGGGCAGGGATGTGCACAGATGTACTGTTAAGATCCTGGCCATCAATTACGTTCAGATTATTTCATACAGAAAATAGCACCACTTCAGTTTGGTTAATCAATCCAGCGGTCATTGCCAGGGGTTCCATTACCATCTCTCACGTCTCTCCCTCAGTTAAAGTTCAATCCGCTTGAAGGAGCTTCCCTCGCAAATGTCAGGCAGACAGGGGAAAAAAAGGTCTCTTGCTACAGGTGATCATTTCTCTTGCAGGTAGGGTGGAACCTATCTCTAAGGAACAAGTCTAATTTTTCAGTTCCCAACCCCAACAGGTAAGAGGGAACAGGTGACAAGTCCCTCTCCCTTCCAGGCCAAAGGGAGCTCATTCGGCCTCAGTGCCGACCCACAATCCCCCTCACTGTTGACGCCAGGACAGGTGGAGAAACAGCCGTTGTGATTGATGGCCTGTGGCCAGGAGGGATACCTAGTTTGCCCAGCTGCTCCCCGTTTCCCCACCTGTTCTCCCTCTTCATGCAGGACATCCTCTCCTCTGTCAAGTCTGTCAGAAATACAAGTTGTTCTAAGAACAAAGCTTAAGGAGACAGACCTGTTTCAATGAAGCAGAATAATTTATTGTATAATACACTCTTGCAAGCGTGGGTGATCAGTTTCAAAGATCTGACCACACCTTGTATTTGAAAGCAGGCAGTTTTATACTTCCTTCCCCGACGCTTTGGAAAATAAGAAACGCCCTGGCCAGTCCCCATAGGCTGGAGTACGTGGCTCACATTCTCAAATCACGTCTCGCCTTTAGGACCCCGTGACAACACGCCTCTGATTACGCTTCCTCTTTTCCTAATTAGTCCACTCCTCTAAATATACTAAAATCTGTTTACTTTCTCCTAAAAAAGTTATTAATCTTCCCAGCCTTCCCCTGACATTTTCCCATCATCTACTGCAAATGTCACTCTCGGGTGAGCCTGGACATTCTTGTGTCATGTCTTCCTGTTACTGGGCTTTTAGACTGCAGGATGTTCTATCCTTAGGCCTGTCTCCTTTCGAAATGTTCGTTCGACAGAGTTAACTTCCCATTTTTCTGTTGATTATACTCTGCAAGCAAATCAAGAATAGCAAACATGTCTCTATGCTGACCATTGTGTTTCTGAATAGGTACTTTCCAGATGGACTAGACATGACCTATCTTATCCCAATGGTCAGTTCTAATCTTAGGCTGTCTGGCCATTTAGTCTTATAGATTTATGAAGCATATGTATTAAGCTTCCAAGATACAAGCTTAACATTTTAATCAATAAAAATCTTCATTTTCATTTCTCACAAGTCTTTGTACCTTCTGCCCGCACCATGGACAACCATATCTATGCTACCTGTTTCCCATTGATCCTGCCCTTCTCCATCCTTGCTTCTTCTATATCAGATCCTGTCTTCCCCGTTCTTTCCATTCTTTCTACAATTTAGAGCTGCTTGCATTATTATTATTTTTTTGTACAACACCTAACAGATTGTTAGAGTTGCCAACTCTGGCTTGGGGAAATTCCTGGAAATTTGGGGGTGGAGCCTGGGGAAGAGGCGGGACCTCAGCAGGGTATAATGCTAAGGAGTCCACCTTCAGGGCAGCCATTTTCTCCAGGGGAGCTGATCTCTGTTGCTTGGAGACCAGTTGTGGTTCTGAGAGGCCTCCAGGCCCTGCCTTGAGGTTGTCTCCTCTCTAGCTGAATGGTAGAGATCAGTTTATTTATTTCATTCTTATTTACTAAATTGGATTTGCTGGGCTGCCCTTCCCTACAAGTAGGGCTCAGGGCGACTTACAACAAAATAAAATACAAATCCTCAAGTTAAAATCTAAATTAAAACCAACCAATAAACAACAATAGCAGCATACATATACACTACAAGATGGTGGAAAGAAATTCAGCTCCCCAGCATCCCTGGGAGGGATGGGGTTACTGTCTGCCTTGATGCTGTTATCAAGGGTCTGTTTTCCCTCCTTAGATATCTGGGTAGTTATGGTGTGACTGTAGAGCAGGGCTATTTTTGGGCAGGAATGCACAGGAACGGAGTTCTGGCTGGCTTCTGAGTTGGCCACACCCAGCAGGAACTCATTAGCATAATAGGCCACACCCACCAGCAGAAACTCATTAGGATTGGCTACATTAGGGCTGTGTGGCCTAACAAAGAAGGAGTTCCTGCTACAAAAAAAGCCCTGGGTTTTGACAACAAACAAGGTAAACAGAATAAGAAGCAAAAGGTAGGTGTGGCTGGATGACCACACTTCTGGTAACACGGGGGCATGGCCTAATATGCTAACGAGTTGTGCTGTCATGGGTGTGGTCTAACATGCTAATGAGTTTCCGCTGATGGGTGTGGCCTATTATGCTAATGAGCTCCTGCTGGGCCTTTTCTACAAAAAAAGCTCTGCTGTAGAGTTTTCTCAATCACCAGCCTCCAGACCATTCTCTCTCTCTTTTTGTTTTTTATTTTAAAAAAACACTTTATTAATGGATATATTTAACATGTTCCATATTATATAAAAAACAAAGTAAAATACATATCCTTTTCATTATACCCCTCCTTCCCCAATACAAGGCTTCCCGCAATGCTCTTACCCCCCTTATAGTCTCTGTTAAACATTTACTTTACTGATCCTTTTTAACCTTCATTATCATATAACGGTAACACTCTAACAATAAAATCATTTTAAAATTTCTTCTTAATAACTATCAAAACAAATTAAGTTATTCTTAACATCCCAGTTTTCCCCCAAATAGTCTTGAAAGTCTTTCCATTCTTCAAAAAACTTTTCATCTTCCTCGTTGTTAAGCTTCCTTGTCAGTTTATCCATTTCAACCATAAACAACATCTTCTTAATCCATTCCCATGTTTCAGGTGTCTTTTCTTGCTTCCAAAATTGTGCATAAGTCATTCTGGCTCTTGTAACCAAATACCATAACAATGTTCTCTTGGTTACATTTACTTCTTCAAATTTAAGACCTAACAGTAACATGCTATGACCTCTGTCAAATATTTTTTCAATCTTTCAGAAATTACTTTCTCAAATAATTTATAGTCATTATTCAACAGAGAAATTGGAGCCTCCAGACCATTCTCAACCAGCACATGAGAAAAGGAGTTGCTTAAGAAGCAGGGTTGGAACTGCCGGGCCTGGGGAAGGCAGGGTGTGGGGAGGGACCTCCGAAGGGTATAATGACAGAGAGTCCACTCTCTAAGGCAGCCATTTTCTCCGGGGGAACTGATTTCCATGGTCTAGAGATCAGTTGTAATTCTGGGAGATTTAAAGGCCCCAACTGCAGGTTGGCAAGCCTAATACCACAGTTCACAGCTTCACAGTTCACAACAGTGTGCCTCAACCTTGTTGATCAAAACGATGAGTAGCACTGTGCCATAGCCTTAGAATCACACTTCAAAGCAACACAGGTTTTTATTATGAGGGGGCGATATATACAACTTTGGACTTTTCAGGGTTGTTAAAGGTGTTGCCATATTGAATGGTCATAAATATCGAGACAGTGGTCCTTGCAAAAAGAGTTAGACCCCCTTCCTAGCCTGAGATCCAGTGTGGTTTAGCGGTTAAAAGTGGTGGACTCTAATCTGGAGAACCGGGGTTGATTTCGCCCTCCTCCACATGAAGCCTGCTGGGTGACCTTGGGCCAGTCACAGTTCTCTCAGAGCTCTCTCTCAGCCCCACCTACCTCACAGGGTGCCTGTTGTGGGGAGGGGAAGGGATGGCGATTGTAAGCTACTTTGAGGCTCCTTATGGTAGGGAAAAGCAGTTATAGAAAACTACTCTTGAGAGCCAGCGTGGTGTAAAGAGTGGCGGATTCTAATTTGAAGAACTGGGTTTGATTCCTGGCTCTTCCACATGAAACCTGCTGGGTGACCTTGGGCCAGTCACCATTCTCTCAGAACTCTCTCAAGCCCACCTATCTCACAAGGAGAGGAAGGGAGGGAGACTGTAAGCCTCTTTGAGTCTCCTTAAGGTAGAGACAAAGGAGCTGCGGTGGCTCAGTGGTTAAGACGCTGAACTGCAGACTGGAAGGTCGGTAGTTCAGCAGTTCAAGACCGGAGTGCCACATGATGGAGTGAGCTTCCATCTCTGGTTCCAGCTCCTGGAAACCTAGCAGTTTGAAAGCAAGAAATTGCAAGTAGATAAATTGGGACCACTTTGGTGGGAAGGTAACAGCGTTCCATCTACCTCGGCATCTAGTCATGCCAGCCATATGACCACTGAAATGTCTTTGGACAGCGCTGACTCTTTGGCTTGGAAATGGAGATAAGTACCGCAACCCTAGAGTCGGTTACGACTGGCTTTTGAGCAAGGGAAACCTTTACCTTTACTTAAGTAGAGACAAGCGGGGTATGAAAAACTACTCTTCTTCTTCTTGACCCACCGAGTGGTTTCTGTATCACATTGTGGCCCATGGATCATACCGTAATCCATTTGTACTGAACAGCTGATGCTACCAGAGACATTGTAACATATTTGCACAGCCTGATGGATCTGTCTTCCTGTTCCTGTGGATAAACACAGAAGGCCACCACGGCCTATTTGCCTGTTCTACAAAATCTCCGAATTCAAGCAGCTGACTTTGCCGTACACATTCCCCCTACCGTGCAGATACTGGAGTGCCATGCAAATCTTTACACATAAGACCAAAAGGGTAATGTTAATAATGTTTTTGCAAATCTAATCTTAAAACTTTCCCCCTTTTCTTTTCTTTTCTTTTCTTTTCTTTTCTTTTCTTTTCTTTTCTTTTCTTTCCCTCTGTGAACCAGAGCTCTTTGCTTGGAAAACAGATTATACTGAAGACGTCTGGAGAAGGCTGGGATGAGGCAGGGAGGCTCAGGAGGGAAGAACACGAACGCTCTTTACAAGAAAGGGGGCTAGAGATCAAAAGCAAATCCTCAGCTTAGAACATTACTGCTTCCTTGTGTCATCCCCGTTGTTCAAAGGGCTTGACAAACTGGCCCCGATCCAGCTGCATACTGTGCCGCAGCTGGGGCTCCCCGTGTGTTGCCCTTTCAGAAAATTGGCAAGTTGAGTTTGCCAGCTGTTTGGAGAGAAGAGAGGATTCAATCCGGCTATCCCCTCCTTTGCAGTTGATCGGCCACAGTGCCAACTTGCTAAAAGGGCGAGGTGCCCACAGCCTGGGCAGCAGGATTGGGGAGGGGGAACCAGACATTCAGCACCCATTCGCAAATCTGGGGGAGATGCCTGGGAAAGCTCACTTCTAAGCACATATGGCCCCAAATGGGATTGGGGTACCCAACAGAGAGATCTCACAGTAGCTATTTGCTAAGTTAGTTCATGGTTGGAGCACAGTTGCAGCCAGTTTGGTGTAGTGGTTAAGAGCGCAGACTCTAACTTGGAAGAACTGAGTTTGATTCCCCATGCCTCCACATGCAGCTGCTGGTGTGACCTTCGGCCAGTCACAAGTTGTCTCAGGGCTGTTCTCTCAGGAGCAGTCCTCAAAAGAGCTCTCTCAGCCCCACCTACCTCACAGGGTGTCTGTTGTGGGGAGGGGAAGGGAAAGGAGATTGACTCTGAGTGAAAGGAGGGGGTATAAATCCAATCTCTTCTTCTCAGTCTCTTCTTGTTGATGTAAGGTGCACTTCCCTCTTAGGCGTAGGGATTCCATCCATCCCTCCATTATATTTTTACCTGGCCCTTCCCCTAAGGATTCTAGGGTCGCTTACAAGGATTGCTCCTCTTTGGAGTGGGGAGTCAACAAAATAGGGTTGCCAGCCTCCAGGTGGAGCCTGTAGATCACTTGGATTTACAACTGAGCTCCAGTCTACAGAGATCAGTTCTGCTGAGGGCTGCAACTTCCAGGTGGCGGCTGAAGAATTCCTGGGATGACAACTGAGCTCCAGTCTACAGAGATCAGTTCTGCTGAGGGTTGCAACTTCCAGGTGGCGGCTGAAGAATTCCTGGGATGACAACTGAGCTCCAGTCTACAGAGATCAGTTCTGCTGAGGGCTGCAACTTCTAGGTGGCAGCTGAAGAATTCCTGGGATGACAACTGAGCTCCAGTCTACAGAGATCAGTTCTGCTGAAGGTTGCAACTTCCAGGTGGTGGCTGAAGAATTCCTGTGATGAGAACTGATCTCCAGGAAGCAGAAATCAGTTCACCTGGAAAAAGTGGCCACTTTGGAAGGTAAACTCTATGGCATTATACCTCACTGAAGTCCCACTCCTTCCCAAACCCCACACTCCTCAATCTCCACCCCCAAAATCTCCAGATATTTCCCAACCCAGAGCTGAGAACACTAGTTTCACTGGAGAAAGTTACTGCTTCAGAGGGTGGACATCACATCCTAAAATTCTGCCTTCCCTGGGCACCACACCCAAACCTCCAGGGATGTCCTAGGTGGGAACTGGCAACTCTAAACATGAAGGAATGGACAATGCTGAAATGCCTTTAAAAAATAACATAATCCAAACGTAGTATTTTATCTCAGAGCTTGCTGCTGTAGAAGAAATGAGTCAACAGTCCCACCACTGTAGGACAAATAATCCTCATTACCAGACAAGCGATCCATCGACTTCCCGGTTGACAAGCCGTTTCCAGCCTTCTTTCTCAAGAATCACTCAATAGATTGTATACATCATTCATTGGAACCAATCTCCATTCTCTTAGCCAAACATAGGTCCCAATTACGCACAGAAGTAGTCACGTGATAGGCACAGATGCTGGGTGGATTGTAAGGGTGTGATCACACGGGGACATCTGGCAAGCATCCCACACCCGTCAGCAAACCCATCTCGCTCCGCCAAAGAAATGGAGTTAAAAAATACTAGGGGAAGTGCAGTATCAAATGGGTTCACGACAGGCCGCAGACAGACTTCCCCATGTGATCGCTCTGGTGCGCTCCCATTGCATCAGTGATCCCTCATTTAAATGCACCGGAAAAACATGACGATGGAAAAAAACCGATTCACCAGCTGGTGCATCTGATCACGCAGTGGCGGGTCAAATTGCTGTGGAGCAAATAGCCTTACTTTCCCGCCGCGTTATCTGGCATGTGTGACCGGGCCCATAGTCATCTTAATCCCATGGGAAAACGGACTATGGGCACAATCACATGCACAATTAGCTGCACCATAGGTGCGAATGCTGGGTGGATTTAACGGCCACAATCAGATGAACACCTGGGAAGTGCCCTGCACCCGTCGGTAACCTGTTTTGCTCTGCCGAAGAAGCAGAGTAAAAAGATACTAGGGAAAGTCCGGTAGCAAACGAGTTGCTATGGGCCATGGGGGGACTTTCCCCTGTCTGATTGCTCCAGCGCGCTCTCATGCTGTCAGGATGGTCTGATCACACGCCAGGCCATCCCGACTCCATGCCTTTGTTTCCCCCCCTTCTCAGTATATGCATCATCACACATTCCATAGGGAGCCCTCAGTGCTGAGATGCGATTCATCAATTCCTTGTTTAAGTGCATCGGGAACAAATGGCAAACCGCCCCCCCCAAATCACCCACTGTTGTGTCCGATCATGCAGTGGCGGGCTGCCCCTGCAGCTTCAAAGGACTGTGTGATTGTGCAACTGTTGGTCAAATTCCTCCAGGGGAAATAGCCTCACTCCCCCCTACACACATGTGACCACCACCTATGTTTGGCTAAGAGAATGGAGATTGGTTCGAATGAACAATGTACACAATCTATTGAGAGGTTCTTGAGAAAGAAGGCTGGAAATGGCTTGTCAACTGGGAAGTCGTTGGATCACGTGTCTGGCAGTGAGGATTATTTGTTCGACAGTGGCGGGACTGTGGAATCGTCTCTTCTATAGCAGCAAACTCTGAGATAAAATACTACTTTTGGATTACGTTGCACAGAAGCTAGCTATTTAGATAAGGGAATATTTGGACTGTTTCCTTCATAATCCTTGTTACTTTGATTACACTATTGATTGTCTATGTATGAATGCAAATACCTATAATATATTTGTTTAATACATTACACACAATATTTATTAAATATTACTTGCATATGTTGTATGGTTATACATGGTGTTTTCTATTGTTTTGTACTCATTCCACTGTGACCCCTCCTTTTTGTTGTCACTTAAAAAATAACAACAACTCTGATTCACAATTCAACAGATCTCATCAGTTTGTCATTAAAACTGGTGCGGGGCTTCCTTGCATACAGCTGGTGGTAGAAAACGTTGGAATATGCAAGGTCTGTAGTGCAGAAGATCAGAAGATCACCCCCTACAGGTGGACAGCCGAAGGGCTGCTAATTAGCATAGTAGGGACCTCCCACATCTTCAAATGATGTCCTTCCTGTCTCCTGGTTGGCTCTTCTGGAGACTTCCTGCTCCTGCAGAGCTTCTGTTGTTGTTGCTGTTGTTGTTGTTCCTCTCACAGCAGTATAGCTCTCTCTCTTCTACATTCTATAACAGTCTGTTCTTCTTTAGTAGACCTATTTTTTTTTCTCTAAACAGTCAGTACTCCACTTCCTTGGCATGTTTAAATGCTGCCAGCAGAAAGTGCCGCCGAGTCACAGCTGACTTATGGGAGCCCCGCAGTGTTTTTAAGGAAAGAGGGGAACAGAGGTGGTTTCCCATTGCCTGCTTCTGTGGAGTGACCCTGGATTTCTTTGTTGCCCCCCCATCTAAATATTAACCAAGGCCATCCCTGAGTAGCTTCCGAGATCTGACAAACGCAAGCTAGCCTGAGTCATCCAGGTTGCTTTATATTATTTTGCTTCAGTCCACATAGAAATCGCAAGCAATTATTTTAACTCTGTGGCTGAGTTCAGACTGGCAATTTGCCCCGGTAGGGATCCGTTTCAGCGACACTTCAAACCTGCAGTAAACAGGGCGTTCACACAGGCACATCTGCCTGGTGTCCCCCACCCGTAGCCAACCGGTGCTGTCCCGCTTCACTGCCGCATTAAAAAGATACCTCATGTAACCGGTAGCAAATCCCGAAAGTGCACGTGTGACCCGCATTTCCCCACTTCCGGGAAGTCTGAACGCTCTGCTGATAAGCCAGGAGCAACCCGCGTTGGGAGAAGGCAGAAGCGGTATGATTGGCTGTGCTCCACTCTACTGCCCAATGCGGTGCCGGTGCCTTGCCCAATCGGCAAAATGCACTTATGCGCATGAGCACATGAGCACTCATGTGCACATACACCCATACACCCACAGCCGAATTAATGGGGAAACGCCAAATACAGCACACCTCCGGGGCAGCACTCTGAACGCTCCCACGTGGCTCTGCCTGATATGCTCCAGCAGCAGCCCAGGCTGTGTGAACGGGAAACCCCGGAACAGTTTGTTCCGGGGCTTTTTTGCCGCGACTGGCTCCCGGAGCAAATTGCCAGTCTGTCCTCAGCCTATTATGCTCTGATGCCTGCACCCAGCACCACCTTTTTCATGGTACTAGACAGCCAGTCACAAATCTGGATCCAAGAGGTTTTGCAACAACTGCAAAAAGTTGCTTCTGTTGATCCCAGTTCTGCTTCTCTTCATCCCGGTTCTTACGCCATTGCATCCAACTCTCCAAGTTTTTTTATAGCCCTTTCAATCCCGCACTCCCACAGGGCCTCTGTGTACTTAAGCCTTCCGTGGAGAGCCATTTTTCCATCCCCTTCCTCCTCGCTTCTTCTATTTTCATAACATTCTAGGAACAAGAAGAAATACAAGAGCAAAACCCAAAGATTTCAGGGAAAATGCATATGATTAAGGCAACAAACCCTACCTTATTATTAGGGCTGAAATCCCATTTAAGCATATTTTATTTCCAGAGGAAAGAGCCTCTCTAGCTACCTTTTTATTTCTTGCTGTTCCTGATATGGACAAGGAAGTGTTTGTGGGAAATACAGAATGTGATTTATGTGTTATTAATATGCAAGAACTTTAAAATTTCTTTTTATAACTCTTTGTTTCTTGTCATGATCTGCAAAGTTACCGGCACCAAAGAACAATTTAAGTGCAGGGCTCAAGGTATAATGAACAATAATTGCACCCCATTAACCATAGCTCACAGCTCTCCCTTTCCCTCTAGGTGCTGATTAACAAAGGCTATATACCTTACTGCTACAGCAGACTTGCAGCCTTAACGACATAAGAAGAGCCCTGCTGGATCAGACCAGTGGTCCATCTAGTCCAGCATCCTGTCTCAAACAGTGGCCGACCAGTTCCTCTGAATGGCCAACAACAAGGCATAGAGGCTGAGGCCTTCCCCTGATGTTGCCTCCTGGCTCCAGGATTCAGAGGATTAGTGCCTTTGAATGTGGAGGTTCCCCTCAGTCACCATGGCTGGTAGCCATTGACAGACATTCTCCTCCATTAATCTATCTAATCCCCTTTTAAAGCTGTTTGTTCCTGCGGCCATCACTCCATCCTCTGGCGGCGAAGTCCACATTTTAACCACTCTTTGTGTAAAGAAATATTTCCTTTTGTCCATTTTGGACCTGCTGCCCATCAGCTTCATTGGATGCCCTCAAGTTCTAGTCTTTTGGGAGAGTGAGCAAAATGTCTCTCTGTCAACTGTCTCCACTCCATGCATAATTTCATAAACCTCGATCACCTCCTGCCTTAATCCTCTCTTTTCTAAACTGAAAAGTCCTAGACGCTTCAGCCTTTCCTCATCGCCCTGAGCCCTTTGGGGAAGGGCGGCTTATAAACTGAATAAATCAAATCTAATCTAATCATAGGGAAGGTGCTCCAACCCGCTAATCATCTTTGTTGCCCTCTTCTGGACTTTTTCCAGCTCTGCAGTGTCCATTTGGAGATATGGTGACCAGAACTGTACACTGCATTCCAAATGAGGCCATTCCATTGATCTATGCATGGGTTGTCCTCTAGTATTTGCTGCCTGACTGGGGAGAACTTGTTGCCATCATCAAGAGACCAGTCTTTTCAAGGTTGGTGGATGGGCTAGATTGGTGCCTAGACGTGATGGGCTGGATGAGACCTGATAACCTACATGTCAGTCCAAACAGTGGTGTGGATCCAGCCTTCCTCCAGCTTTATCTTTGTTTTCAGCTGTGACTCACCTTGATCATCAGAAGCCCATGTGCCTCTCTTGGCCCAGTTCCACATTGAACACAATGTTGGATTACTACGATTTGTTTTGCATAGGCAGAGTTTCCAACACTGTCTCAGCCAGTGCAGGGAGATACTGAGGGTGGTGCCTGCAGACAGTGAAGTTTGGCAGGGATGTGATGTCACTTCCAGGTGATGGCCTTAGAGCTCCCCCAGATCTCTCTGTTAAATACCATAGACCCATGGGGAAGTTCCTAGAGTGTCATAATGGAAGCCATTTTCCAGACTTTTTTTTCTCCTGCTCCTCAGTTCCTTGATGGCAGGGATTTGGGGTTGAGGGTGAGGGTCACCCATCACAGGCAGGCAAATGGCAAACCTATGCATAGGGCTGCCTCTAACCTCTTTCAGAATGTGGCAGTAAGGTTCTTAATTTGAACCTGCTTTCTGAACAGGGTTGCCAGACCCCCATTGGTCCCCCCAATTTTGGGGGCTTCTGCCGGCTACCGGCCAGCAAAACTCTATGGTTTTAGGCCAAAAAAACCATTGAGTTTTGCCCAAAAGGCAGAGCATCGTTGTGTGATGTCCCTGTCCTGATGATGTCACTTCCGCATGATGTCATCACATTGGGGATGTCATGTGACATCCTTCCCACCTTTGGAATAACCCCCAAGCCCCTGCTGGCAAGCTGAGGAGACCTGGCAACCCTATTTCTGCATGTATCTTGCCAGTGCTGAAAGATCTGCACCAGGGGCCTAATTAGATGTTATATTTTTTTAAAGAGACAAGTCCAGGAAACCTGAACATCTAGAACCAGAGAACGGGGAAAAAAAGTTGGAAGGGGCCTATAGACCATCCAGTCCAATCACCATGCAAGATGACCCAACCATCCCTAACAAATAATCTTCCAAACTCTGCTTAAACACTTCCAAGAAGGGAGAACCCATGACACCCCTGAGCAACCAAGTCCACCACTGAACTGCCCTTCTGGTTTCCCTGATAATCATGCCAGTATCTCCCCGCCCATAATTAAATCCCATTATTACAAGTCCCAGGGCTCTTTTTGTAGCAGGAACTCCTTTGCATATTAGGCGACACACCCCTAATGTAGCCAATCTTCCAAGAGCTTACAGTAGCCCCTGTAAGAAGAGCTCTGTAAGCTCTTGGAGGATTGGCTACGTTAGGGGTGTGTCACCTAATATGCAAAGGAGTTCCTGCTACAAAAGAGCCCTATCTTATCCTCCACTACTAACTGAAAGAGCGTCTTACCCTTCACTAAATGATAGCTCTTCAAATACTTAAAAACAGTAATCACCCCCCCCCCCCATCCTCTTCTCCAGGCTGAACATTTCCAGTTTACATAGCCTTTCTTTGCAGGGCTTAGCCTCCAAAGCCCCAATCATCCTCTTTGCTCTCCTCTGCACCCACTCTGAAGTTTATAGGTCCTTCCTATAAAATGGCCTCCATAACTGAAGAAACATCTAGCTTGAGGCTAGGTTACTCATCTGACCTAAGACTTCAGCTGGTCTCCCCAAGAGTCAGGACTTACCCTGTACATGGTCACTGAGCAGGGTCTGGACTTCAGGAGCAGTTAAGGTCTGGAGCCAGATCTAGCAGACAAGGGTTGGAATACTGTGTACAGTTCTGGTCACCACATATCAAAAAGGATATTATAGCATTGGAAAAAGTGCAGAGAAGGGCAACTAGAATTATAAAAGGGTTGGAACACCTTCTCTATGAAGAAAGGTTAAAATGCTTGGGGCTCTTTAGCTTGGAGAAATGATGGCTGAGGGGTGACATGATCGAGGTTTATAAGATTATCAATGGGATTGAACAGGTTGAGAAAGAAGTACTTTTCTCCCTTTCTCACAATACAAGAGCTCGTGGGCACTCCATGAAATTGCTGAGCAGTCGGGTTAGAACAGATAAAAGGAAATACTTCTTCACCCAAAGAGTGAGTAACATATGGAATTCACTGCCACAGGAGGTCGTGGCAGCTGCAAGCATGGACAGTTTCAAGAGGGAATTAGATAAACATATGGAGCAGAAGTCCATCAGTGGTTATTAGCCACAGGGTATAGATGGGAACTCTCAGTCTGGGGCAGGTGATGCACTCTATCCTTGGTGCTGGAGGGGGCAGCAGTGGGAGGGCTTCTGGTGCCTTGGCCCCACTGCTGGACCTCCTGATGGCACCTGGTATTTTTTGGCCGCTGTGTGACAGAATGTTGGACTAGATGGGCCATTGGCCTGATTCAACATTGGCTTCTCTTATGTTCTTATGTTCTTAAAACAAATCAGCCGGTATCATAATTCCCCCTGTATAAATCAATGGTACAGGCTCATTTGGAATATTGTGTACAGTTCTGGTCACTGTACCTCAAAAAAGATATAGCTTTGGGAAAAGTGCAGAAAAGGGCAATTAAAATGTTTGAGGGGATGGAACACCTTCCCTAGGAAGAAAGGTTAAAGGGGTTAGGGCTCTGTAGCTTGAAGAAATGACTGAGGGGTGACATGATCGAGGTTTACAAAATTACGCATGGGATAGAGAAGGCAAAGGAAGAAGTACTTTTCTCCCTTTCCCACAATACAAGAAATTGTGGGCACTCAAGGAAATTAATGAGCAGTAAGCTTAGAACAGATAAAAGGAAGTCCTTCTTCACCCAAAGAGTAATTAACACGTGGAATTCATTGCTGCAGGAAGTGGTGGCAGCTACAAACATAGACAGCTTCAAGAAGGGATTAGATAGACAAATGGAGTGGAGGTCCGTCAGTGGCTATTAGCCAGAAGGTATAGATTGGACACTCTGTCTGGGGCAAGAAATGCTCCATATTCTTGGTGCTTAGGGGGCAATAGTGGGAGGGTTTCTGGAGTTCTGGCCCTGCTGGTGGACCTCCTGATGACATCTGGATTTTGGCCACTTGTTCACTGTGTGGCACAGAGTGTTGGACTGGATGAGCCATTGGCCTGATCCAACATGACTTATCTTATATTCTTCTCTTTCCTTAAAGGGACTGGCAAGGTGGCCCCTTTGCTAAGGAGGCATCGTCTGCAGATGGATCTGCCGGGCTGGGCCCTTCCTGGCCTGTCGGGCCCTCCTCAATCACTCACCTTGGCCCTTTCCCCAGGAATTCCAAGTCAGGCTTGAGGGGGTGGTGACCGTTGTAGCGAGTTTGTAGGTGCAAATCCAAGTGCTGGTTTTGACCTGTAAAGTTCTAAATGGCCTGGGACCAGGACGGCTGAAGGACTGCCGTCTCCTCTGTAAACCTGTCTGTTCTCTGTCTTCATCACCTGCAGGAATGAGGCTGAAGTTAGCAAGCTTGCTGGTTTGAATTGAATATCATGTGGATTTCCCTTCTGCCTTGTCAGGAACCAACCCCCGCGTCTTTATTTTCGCTCCATTTTCCTCTTGACTAATTTTTTCTTCCTGTTAGAAAGAACACATTTCCCAACACCGTTTGTGTTTCATCTTGCAGAAATGGCATGCGAAGGGTTAAAAAATCATTTATAGTTATTTATTTCGTTATAACTTTTTAATTTAGTTTTATTTTAACCATTTTTTTTTTTAAAGTTTCTTAGTCGCTGCTCGCCCAAAGGGTCCCGTGGCGACTGACAATATTAAAACCAAACATAAAAACAAATAACAAATATGAAATATGAGCATTAAAATATTAAACTATTAAAATACGTGGATAGCACCACACCGCTAATAAAAACAACCCAACCCTCCAAAGGCCAACCTAAACAATTTGGCCCTGTGTGCCCAGTGGAAATGAAACAAGTCCATAAGGGCCCTTACTCCCAGGAAAGCAAGGCGGTCTATCAGGACCAACTGGTCTACTGTATCGAAGGCTGCTGAAAGATCCAGAAGGATCAACAGAGCTGGCATGCCTTTATCCAGATGTGAATGGCATAAGTGTGGGTGGGTGGAACAGTCAGTACAGCAGCAGAAATGAGGTGAAATGAAACCAACGAGGATATTCAGAATTGGAAGGGAAGGAACACAGATGCTTATCCTGACTTATTCAGAGTCACTCAAAATACTGTTCTGGGTGCCCCTGCTTTTGGGCGGGTGGGTTAGACAGATACATTACCTTTGCAGGTTAGCTCTATAGGGTTGCCAACTCTGGGTTGTAAAATTCCCGGAGATTTTAGGGGTTGGAGCCTGGGGAGGGTTTGGGGAAGGGAGAGACCTCAGTGCAGTATAATGTTATAGAGTCCACCTCCCAAAGCAGGCATTTTCTCCAGGGGAACTGATCTCTTTTACCTGGAAACTGGTTGTAATTTTGGGAGACCTCCAGCCATGACCTAGAGGTTAACAACCACACAAAAATGGAAATAACGGTGAATGCAGTTGTGCAAACAAATAACCAGAATAATCTCTCATGCTGTACATATCCCACTTGAGACCACTGTCTTCTTATACAGTTCTACTTACAACCATAAATAATACACATAGAAAATGGTTTTGCCACCATGCATAAATGACATCTGCACCGGTCGATGTCCTTGAAAATACAAGTCTCTCCTGTATTCCTGATTCATAGCTATTTGGAACACACTTGTAGACTTTATGTCATTTTGAATCTTGCCAGAGTTGGGCTGAGCTCCGTCACTAAGAAAAGTGGCCTGATGAAGCCCTAAGAAACAGCAAAGCAACCTAGACGTGCCGGCACCGCTCTTTTGATTCGTGCTACAGCTAGTCTTGAGTCTATGCCGTCTACTGCGTGTTTTCTTTCGGAAACTCTGTTCTGCACCGTGAGCCGATGACTGCATTATTCTGCAGAGAGACTTGTCCTTTAAGGACATTTGTTGTTGTTGTTCAGTTGCACAGTCAAGTCCGTCTCTTTGCGACCCCATGGGCCACATCACGCCAGGCCCTCCTATCTTCCGCCGTCCTCCAAAGTTTGCTTGATTTCATGATCATTGCATGGGTAACACTGTCTAGCCATCTCATCCTTTGTCTTCCCCTTCTTCTGTTACGTTCAATCTTTCCCAGCATGACCCTAGAGACTGGCAACTCTAGGGAATAAACTCTCCAGAGACACTCATTTGGTACCTACCGTCTCTTGTGTCAGGAGATAACTATTTTATAATCTCAAGGATCAGGTGACTTTTTAAAATCGTTGGTTGCCTTGCTTTATATTACAGCTGCTGGTTCCGTTCGTGTCTTCTGTGTGTTTAGACTGATTGCTTTAATTTCTGTGGGTTTTTATCCGCTGTCTTCTTTTGGATCATAAACAGCCCTGAAGGCTTTGTGGTGGAAGGCGGGATATAAATGTTTAACGTCCAATTAATTAATCAGTAATCGGAAAGTTGTTGGGGCTTTCCTCACACGCTAACAAATGTTCAAATATGAACGGTAATGGTGGTGAGTGTCTCCTCGTTGTTTTGTTTTCTGTAGATTTCAGGCACGGGGATCAACGAGACGATGTTCATCAATGCCTTCTGTCTTGTAAAATGGAACTGTTGTTGCCTGGCATCTGCACACGCAGAGAGTGTTTCAGTGGACTGGCCCATTTCCCAGAATGCAGCTCTGAGGGGGTCTGCTGACTGGAAAGTGGCTATTTGGGAGGTGTGTGGGGGGTTGTTACTGGAAGGGGGAGGCTGAGAACAGCCAAGCAAGATCTGTGCCTGAGGAAGGCAAGTTTGAATTGTGTTTAGGAAAAGCAGACATAGAAAATGGAACCGATTTTTTTGCAAGCTAATCTGAGCTAAGAACATTCACACCCCTTTTTTTTTTTGCCTCCAATATTGTTTCTATTCGACTCTGTATTGTTGTTGTTGTTGTCTGAAGAAGAAGAGGAAGAGGAGGAGTAGGAGTTTAGATTTATACCCTGCCCTTCACTTAGAGTCCCAGAGTGGCTTACAATCTCCTTTCCTTTCCTCTCCCCCACAACAGACACTCTGTGAGGTAGGTGGGGCTGACGGAGCTCTGAGGGAACTGTAACTGACCCAAGGTCACCCAGCAGCTGCATGTGGAGTCGTGGGGAATCATACCCTGTTCTCCAGATTAGAGTCCACTGCTCTTAACCACTACACTATACTGGTAGCAGATATATTTTTGCAGGATTCTTGCTGTTCCAAGCAACAGGCAGTTTTCCAAAGCCTTAAGTTTTTTCTGAGTTATTTATTACCAGGAGATGCCCAGTTTTGAACCTGGGGTCTTCCACATACAACACATACTGTCCACCACTGACCCATGGTTCCATCATTCATGTGTTGGTGAGCTTGCATTTCTCTGGATGAGGTGTAATTCAGAGGAAATCAAAAGACAATGCCGGACAACTTCCACTGATTTCAATAAGAATTTAATGTACCTACCTTTCTATTATTTATACCTGTCCATGCTTGTGTATAGTTTCTACGATGCTGAGCCCGGAAACCACAGGAATATGTAAATGGGACCTCCTAAGTATCAAATCTTGAACAATATCGCCTTGTTTTCAGTAAGGGTTGATTTCATTTTGACAACTCCGTCCCCTTCCTAACCTTGCTCCCCGTGAACACGCCTACGACCTAATCACAGAGAGGGAAAGTGTTAAACCCGGCAATCTTCCCGGTATAAAAAAAGAATACCGAGATGAAAGAATAATCAATCTTTCATAAATAATATACAGGGATGGATACATTACGTATTCAAAGTTACAGTCAGATGGTCGAGGAGAATGATAATTTATGCCGTTGAATATCTCTGGAATGAATCTTAGGAGCAGATCAAACAAAAAAGTTATAAAATAGGAATTATACGTAATGAAGTGCTCCTTGTATAGCCGAGGCGTTCGCCTCGCTCCTATGCATAATTAAAAAGAGATGAGGTCAGAGGGAAGCTTAAAGGTGATTATGTCAGGAATCGCTTGTTATTCTTTTATTAAGCAATACCCAAGCTGTGTTTGTTTTGTGCCACAATGGGTTGGCAATGAAATGATTGGCATTAAAATGCACTTTTTAAAATTTAGTGTGTCATGATAAAGCACAGCATAGGGGAGGCAGAGGACTTTCATATTTGTCTCCTGTTGGTTTTGCCCACCAACTTACTGCAGCATCCTGAGCATTGTTACACTCCTCTGTGTCCTTCCATGCCAATGGGCTTCAAAGGGCCAGACTCTGGTTAGGATGGCACTGGAAGTGAACTGCCATTGTATCAACAAAGAAGAAAATCCTGATAGGGTTGCCAACTCTGGGCTGGGAATTTCTGGAGATTTAGGGGTGGAGCCTGGTGAGGGTGGAGCCTGGGAAGAGGAGGGAGCTCAGCACGGATGTGATGCCAGACAATCGTCCTTTGATGTCAACATCTTCTCCAGAGGAACTGGTCTCTGTCATCTGAAGATAATTCTGGGAGAATGCCAAGCCCCCACCTGGAATAGGGTTTTTTTGGGGGGAGGGTATTTTTGCTATCAAGTTGCACCTGACTTATGGGGTTTTCAAGGCAAGAGATGTTTGGAGGTGGTTTGCCATTTCCTGCCTGTGCATAGCAATCCATGTATTCCTTGGTGGTCTCTCTTTCAAATACTGACCAGGGCTGACCCTGCTTAGCATCCAAGTTCTGATCAGGTTAGCCTGGGCTATCCTGATCAGTGCCTAGAGATGGTCAACCCATAATCCAGAAGACATTTTTTTTTCTTGAGACAATGTCACAAGAGTACAAAAATTGCCTTTTTACACTGTAAAAACACTAGGGTTGAACTCAAATTGGAGGTGGGATGAGAGCCATTTGATGGGGGGGGCGCGCTGCTTGTGAAACAGGTTCTGTCTTCCTCACCTCCCAGAATTTGGTGATAATTTTGTGGCCCTATGAAATGGTTTAAAATATTTTTTTTTCCTGAGTAGTATATGGAAGCATTGCTTTTGCTCTGGTTTGGTTTCATAATATTATTACAAACCCAAATCTGATTGGCTACATGGCACCATGACATCACGAACATAAGAAAAGCCAATGTTGGATCAGGCCAGTGGCCCATCTAGTCCAACTCTCTGTGTCACACAGTGGCCAAAAATACCAGGTGCCATCAGGAGGTCCAGCAGTGGGGCCTGGACACTAGAAGGCCTCCCACTCTTGCCCTCCCAAGCACCAAGAATACAGAGCCTCACTTGCCCCAGCCCGAGAGTTCCTATCTATACCTTGTGGCTAATAGCCACTGATGGACCTCTGCTCAGGGGTCTTTTCATAGAAAAACAGCTTCAGGAGCTCATTAGCATATGCTATGCTAATGAGCTATTAGGTTATTAGCATATGCCGCGCCCCCTGACATCACTGGAAGTGATGTCAGAAGGGGAAGCAAAAGGGGGGGAAGCATCTTCAAAAGCCTCCCCTTCCCTTCCCCAGCTGGCCTGAGTGGGGGAGCTAAGAGAGAAGGGGGTTAAAGTTTAAACTCCTTCTCACTAGAGTTGGGCCACAGAAGGAGGAAAGAGGGAAGGAAAGAGAGAGTAGAGAGAAGGAAAGAAGGAAGGAAAGAGGGAAAGAAAGAGAAGGAAAGAAGGAGGGAAAGAAAGAGAGGGAAGAAGAAGGGAAACAGGGAAAGGAGGAAAAAGAGAAGAGAAGAAGGTGGGAAAGAAAGAAAGAAAGAAAGAAAGAAAGAAAGAAAGAAAGAAAGAAAGAAAGAAAGAAAGAAAGAAAGAAAGAAAGAAGAGAAGAAGGAGGGAAAGAGGAAAAGGAGGGAAAGAGGAAAAGGAGAGAAAGAAAGGAGGGAATGAAAGAAATTTGGCGGCAATTCGGCCTCATTATATCCTATGGGCCATTGAAGTCAATGGTGAAAACATAGGGTATATTCTGGGGGCTGGAGGGGAGGGGTTTGAGGGAGAGGCTCCAAACTCACAGGGTAGCTTATGGAGCCTCTCCTCAAGATACCCACCAAGGTTCAAGAACATTGGATTAGGGGGTCCAATTCTATGGGCCCCCAAACAGGTTTGTTCTCTATGGTGGGAAAAAATAACTTTTTCCCCACTATAGAGAACAATGGAGGGAATGGGGGCAACCCCCTGGTCCAATGTTCTTGAAACATGGTGGGTATCTTGGGGAGAGGCTCCATCAGCTACCCTGTGAGTTTGGAGCCTCTCCCTCAAACCCCTCCTCTCCAGCCCCCAGAATATACCCTATGTTTTCACCATTGACTTTAATGGCCCATAGGATATAATGGAGCTGAAATTGACATTCGGCTGCCTGAAAGACTCTGGGGATGCCAGCTGGGGGCAGGGCTTGGCTACTGAGCTCCCGGAGCTGCGCTCCGGTGCGCTCCCCCCCCAAAAGACCCCTGCCTCTGCTCCATAAGTTTATCCAATTCCCTCTTGAAGCTGTCCATGCTTGTAGCCGCCGCCACCTCCTGTGGCAGTGAATTCCCAAATTATGAAATCCCCGACTTATGAAAGAAGAATCTACTATTTCTTTATTTTTTAAAAAAGCATCTTCTGAGCAAAATTATTTCAATGTATAAAAGGAGAATGGAGAGCAATGACGATGATCAGGGGCCTGGAGACTTGGGAATGTTCAGTCTGGAGAAGAGGAGATTGAGGGGGGACATGATTGCTCTCTCTAAGTATTTGAAGGGCTGCCACTTAGAGGAGGGCAGGGAGCTGTTCCTGTTGGCAGCAGGGGAGAGGAATTGTGATCATGGGCTTAAATTAAGGGTGGGAAGGTACTGGTTGGATCTTAGGAAAAACGTTTTTTACAGTTAGAGTTGTTCAGTAGTGGAATCAGCTGCCTAGGGAGGCGGTGAGCTCCCCCTCCCTGGCAGTCTTTAAGCAGCGGCTGGACAAACACTTGCCAGGGATGCTCCAGGCTGATCTTGCACTGAGCAGGGGGTTGGACTAGATGGCCCGTATGGCCCCTTTCAGCTCTGTGATTCTATTATTCTGAGGTTTTCTGAGCTTATTTGGAGAAGATTTGGAGCGCCTCAAAATTCTTCTACGTCAAAAATGTTTGCATGTGAAATTATGGCTGCCCCCTGAACATTACTTTCTTTTGGCTGTGGAATAAGGTTTTGGTGAAAAGGCTTGCTATGCCACAGAGACTGGCGGCTTTTTATCTGCCTGACTTCAATCTGATCTGCCGGAAATGGGTAAGTTAGGAGTTAAAAACAAATCCAACTGTATTATTTATTTATCTAATTCATCCATATCCTGCCTTCCTCATCAATGGGGACCCAAAGCAATTTACACCATTCTCCTCTCCTCTGTTTTGTCTTCCTAACCCCCTGGTGAGGCAAGGTGAGGCTGAGAGTGTGTGACTGGCCCAAGGTCACCCAGTGAGTTTCCATGGCATGAGTGGGGATTTGAACCTGGGTCTCCTAGATGCTAGCCACTTCACCACACTGGGAAGAACAAAATAAGCTCACCAAAGAAAACCACTGTTCTATGACTTTAACACACTTGATTGTACTTTTTATAATGGTTATAATGCAAATTTCTCATATTACTCAACAATCATCCTTATGTAAAGCACATGCCGTAAACATAGACAAAACCAGTAGATAATGGTGTGAGTACAATACAAAAGCTTGATGCAAATGTTCTAGACACTGTTTAGGCTATGTTCCTGGAATGTTTACTCTTCAAGGGGTCTTGATAGAGCTATGAAGTAGAAAAGTAGACTAAAAAGTCTTCGTTTTTCAAGCTCTTGAATAGCGTTTATCACTCCTTCTTTTAAAAACGTGTGGATCCAAGAAATACAAGAGATAAAGAGACACACTTCCCTAGGATTAACAAGTGGTTTCAAATATCTTTTGCAACCCTATATCTTTGTTGGTATTCATCACCAATCTCTTGATGGAGCACTGCAGGAATGACAATGATGTGGATCAATGCAACATCTCTCTAATGTCTTTGCATAAAAATTAAATAAGCACCATGACAATACACATCCTTGTCATACTGCTTTTCCTATGCTAAACCCATCAGTTGTTCCATATCTGGTTCTAACTGTAACTTCTTGACCCTTATACAGGCTCCTCAAGAGACATGTGAGGTGGTCTGGTACTCCTATCGCCTGTCAAAATAATGGCCTGTAATTTTAACAGGCACAGTTTCAGGAGGTTCAGGAATGTATAGAATGGATCTTGTGCAATCTAGAGACATCAAAGTCACAGGGGACCTCCCCTGGATGTTCCTCTATATGCCCTCCAAATTGTCGCTTTGAAGTTTGTTAAACATCTAGACTGAGTGGAAACAGTCTGTCTGTTTTGAACTCCATTCTTAGTTTAAAGTAAATAATTGTGAATACTCAGCAAGAGTAGGGTTGCCAGCCTCGGACCCTGCAGGGGTGGAGGATCCTCTGCCCTTGATTTGGACATGAAAGAAATATTTTAAAAATGGCTGCCAAGTCAACAGTGTGGTGTCACTTCTGGGGAAAACCTGGAAATGGCATCAATCCTCTCTAGGAATCATTCTAGCAATTACTGAACAGGCATGACAATCACTTCTAGTTTTTCCCTGGAAGTAAGTCCCTCCATCACTGAAGGTCATCCCCCATGTTCCTGCCCTGTTTCTGGCAACCTTAGCTGAATGTGGGCTAAGGGTGGTCTTCATTTTCTTGGCCCTGATGTTTCAACCTCCAGATCCTCACCTGGATTTCATTTGATCCTTGTGGGCAAATCCATGATTCTCTGTTTTCATGATGTTTTCTGTTTACTCACACTCCATATTTCTCATTAAATGGACGTTTTTTTCAATATTATTTGTACATCAGTAAATCAGTTTTGTATGTTGTACACATAAGTATAAATGATGTACATTGTATGTATGAATGTCATCCACATTGTGTATAAAATGTACAAAAGGTGTATGCCATGGGTTGAGTCCTAGTAGCTTTCCTTGTGGCCCAAATGGCAAAAAAGGCCTTTGCTAACTCCTAAAATGAAAAGCAGAGAGCTGAAACCATTGATGAAAACATAAGTGAATATTCAACGAAAACAGTAAACATCTGTTCATCCTTACTGTTGACTCCTTCCTTTTTGTTTTTTCGCTTCCAATGCCCCATTTGTGTCAATTTACCTGGTTCCGTAGGAAAGACACGTTCAGTTAGCTGATCTAAAATGGGGAAACTTTAGCCAGCGGAGACGATTCTAGCCAAGCGCAATACAAATTAAACCTAAGGTTACGATCCATATTGGAACTACAGGAGACCACCATGTTGACTTTGACCTCCTGGTTGGGGAGAATTTCTTCCAGCCTGTGGTTGTTGTCCAATGCAATTTGTTAGACTTCTGTTTCTCGCCCTCCCTTCATTGTGTGTTCCGAGCACAAGGAGGTGCTTTCAAAGAACTGTTGTGTTCTCTCCCTACTTTTCATCCTGCTTGCTTTTTCTTCAAAGAACAGTGCATTCCTCATTGATCGAGATGTTTTTTAAGGGATTATACAAAGTGAATATCTAAATGCTTTTAAAGCCTGCTATGTGACAATCTGTCAGGAAAATGTAAGGATAAAGACTCAAGGAGGGTTTATCTTTATTTTGGTTCTTCTCTTCTTTTGGCACTCGGAGAAACATAAACTATTCTCTTAGTACTGGTCACATAAAGGGTTTCCCTCCTCCCTTTTCCCTGAGAAGTGTGTAACAGCTGCAGCAATACAGCATTCATGGGTCTTTCACTCCATCTCAAAAACAACACATTTGACCTTATCAGAAATGCACCTTAGAGCTACAATCAGCCCAAGGCATCTGAAAGCTATCATGGAATTCATCTTCATAGACAATCACTTCTCTGGGAAAAGTGCATATTATTCAATGCTTCTAACCCAGAGGAAAGTGTTTCGAAGATGGTGTGAGCATGCAGATGAAATGGAAGCAAAGGGGGAGGCACTTTTGGAAGCCCTTTCGGCGATCTCTGGTGTGTCTGGTGGCTTTTTGACAACGCTGACGGACACGCAGTGACTGCCAGCATCAGTTCAGAGAAATGGGAACAGGACCAGGGAGGGAAATTGTTTTCATGAGGAAGGATCGTTTTTAGATTGCTTCGAACATACCCTTTAAATTCAGCACTATGTCTAAGCTGCACAATGGGATATGAAGGCTGATGGGAAACGAGTTAAAACTATGACAAACATGCTTGGACAAGGGGAAAAATGAGACTTTTTATTAAGGTGTCCAAGTTGTTCATACTATTTTTTGTGTGTATTATGCACCCTCAAGTTGCTTTCGACTTATGGCAAAGCTATGAATGAATGACCTCCAAAGTGTCTTATCGTTAACAGCCTTGCTCAGGTCTTGCAGACCGAGGGCTGCCTGGCTTCCTTGAGTGAGTCCATCCATCTCATGTTGGACTTTCCCCTTTTCCTGTTGCCTTCAACTTTTCCTAGTGTTATTGTCTTTGTCCATGAGTCTTATGATTTTTTAAAAAATTCTTTTCCTTCCTTCCTTCCTTCCTTCCTTCCTTCCTTCCTTCCTTCCTTCCTTCCTTCCTTCCTTCCTTCCTTCCTTCCTTCCTTCCTTCCTTCCTTCCTTCCTTCCTTCCTTTCTTTCTTTCTTTCTTTCTTTCTTTCTTTCTTTCTTTCTTTCTTTCTTTCTTTCTTTCTTTCTTTCTTTCTTTCTTTCTTTCTTTCTTTCTTCAAAAAATAATGTAAAAAAGAACAAGGGGAAAAAACTTAAAATCAGCAACAAAATATTTTTTAAAAAATAAAAGGGGTTGGGGGAAGATATACATACAGTAAAGACAAAAATATAACTACAGTGGTGATGGATCTAGATATAAGTGCCTACAAACAGTTTCCAAATATCTAAAAATGAGTCCTTACCCAATTGCCATCTATATCCCACACATTCAAATACTGATAGAGTTCTAAGGTCTTCAATCCATTGATTTACCAGATGTGGGGTTTTATTTTTCCAATTTTGCAATATGAGTCTGTTAGCTGTAGTAAGGGTATGCAGGGTCCATTTTCATTGACCATTGGTTAGCTCTAAGAGACAGGCAGCTAGTTCAAAAGTATGTGGTGGTGGAAGGTGCCATCAAGTCACGGCTGACCTATGGTGACCCTGTAGGGTTTTCAGGTGAAAAGACATTCAGAAGTGGTTTCTAGTCTGTCATCGCCTGCCTCCACATCATCACGCCCCTGGTATTCCTCGAAGGTCACCCATCTAAGTACTAACTACGGCTGACTCTCCTTAGCTTCTGAGTTCTGATGAAACCGGACCAGCCTGGGCTATCCAGGTCAGTGTATTAAAAGTATATAGGCATCCTAAAAAAGAGAACATTCTAATACAAGATTGATATAAGTAATAATATCTTCCCAGAAAAATTAAATGACTGGACATGCCCAAAGCTTATGTTTAAGAGATGCATCTTGTTAGTTACAACAACAACAATTAGACACTTCACTCAGCCCTTGGTTAAAGAGTTGCTGTGGCATCCAGGGTATCCTAAAAATTTTTTTTTGCTGAATAAGTCTCCACTAGGGATGGGCACAAAGTGGCGCATGAAGCAAAAATTGCCATGCCTCATGCCTCTGTGTGAGTTGTGAACAGCCACTTCAGGAGAATGTTTCATTGACAAAGCAATCCATGACTTGCTACATTTTATTTTGGGGAGTCATGGCACTATGGTGGGTCAGACAGCCTGGTCCTGATCAATCAAATCTCCAGGCAATGGGGAGGAGCTTACTTCCGGGTTGGGCCACTTGACCAGAATTGAGCTCCAGAGGCATTTAAATACCTTTGGAGCCCACCTCTGGATTGGGCTGGCATAACTGAGCTCCAAGAGTAAACTCTGAAGGCTTTTATAGGCCTTATATTCCCTTATATGGGCAGGCCCCACCCAGAAGTGAGCTCCAAAGGCCTATAAAGCCTTTGGAACTCACTCTTGGAGCTCAGTCAGGCCAGCTTGACCCAGAGGTGGGCTCCAAGGGCATTTAAAAGGCACTTCCAGGTGGGGCTGCAGCTTGAGTGAGCTTCAAATGCCTTTGGAGCTCACTTCCAGGTAGGGCTGTGGCCCCACGAACTTTCCAAAGCACGAACGGGTTCATGCAATGGAGAAGTTCATGGAAGTATGTGGTTCAGGGATCATGAAGACCCCGAACCACAAACCTGCACAACCCCCCATTTTTTCAGATTCATGCCCACCCCTAGTCTCCACTGAAGATCCATGGGGAAACCAGGTGTAAATTTTAAGGACATACTAAAGCCAAAGCAATGGGATATTGTCTTCTCATGATGTGACCAAATTCTGCTGGTCATTGGCTGTAATGATCAATCAATCAATGATGCGATCAAAGTACAATAACCTCAGTTTAGTCATTTTAATGTTTATGTATAGCATTTGCCTCATGTTCGCCACCCTGAGCCCATGTTGGAAGGGCGGGATATAAATCTGATTATTAATAATAATGCTAATGCTAATATTATTATTATTGTTGTTGTTGTTGTTGTTGTTATGGTTTCTAGGGAGAATTCAGGCTTAATTTGATCTAGAACCCGCTTATTTAGTAGATTTTTATCCCACCCTTCCTCCAAGGAGCTCAGTGTGGCATTCATCCATCCTCCATTTTATCCTTACAACAGCCCTGTAGTTTAGAATGAGGCAGAGTGACTGGGCCCAGGCCATACAGTGAGTTTCTTAGCACATTGGGACTTGGGAATGGTCTCCCAGAACCTAGTCCAATACTATCACTTTTCAGACATCACAGTCATCTCAAGACATGCACCATGATGCTTCTGGTGCCCTGGCCCCACTGCTGGACCTCCTGATGGCACCTGGTATATTTTGGCCGCTGTGTGACAGAGTGTTGGACTAGATGGGCCATTGGCCTGATTCAACATTGGCTTCTCTTATGTTCTTATGTTCTTATGTTCTTATGAACGGGGGCAGCACACACATTCCATGCATGTATAACTCTAGTACACATGGACTGACCATTGGATTTTTCAGGATTCACATTCATGCATACTCCAGCAAATACATGCATTTCCTCCATTCACTGCATTAGCATTAGGAGCATGGATAGCATGCACTCCCAATATATGCAGTTGGTCTATGTGATTACAATGTCCGGAAAGGGCTACTTTAACCACTACACCACACTGGCAATTTAATTGTTTTAAACTGAATGGCAAATGTTTGCATCCGTAAGTTCTCACACTGTGGCCGACCCATTCCTTCATTCTTCAACTGCTATCGACCAAGCCTAGTCCAACACTCTAACCCAGGAGTCCCCAGTGTGGTTCCCATGGTGACCACGGCACCCACTGACATCTTTCCTGGTGCCCACTGTGCTTTTATAAAATGGATGGAGCTGGGAGGAGCTTTTGCCTAGTGCGGCTTCTGATTGGCTGAGCAGATTTAAAAGGCATCCTTTTCAAGAGAGCGTCTGCCTGAGATGTTGAAGACTTACTACGAGAGCTCTGCGTAATTTCACTCCCTGACATTTTGTGGTTCGCTCCGCCTCCCCCAGCAGCCATTTTGTGATTGTGCTCACTGCCCTGTGTCAGAATTCTAAAGGTGCCCATAAACTCAAAAAGGTTGGGGCCCCCTGATCTAACCACTACAACTGAGAGCCAGTTTGGTGTAGTGGTTAAGTGCGCGGACTCTAATCTGGGAGAACCGGGTTTGATTCCCCACTCCTCCGCTTGCACCTGGCTGGATGACCTTGGGCAAGCTGTAGTTCTGATAAGAGCTGTTCTTGAAAAAGGGCAGTTTCTGTCAGAGCTTTCTCAACCCCACCTACCTCACAGGGTGTCTGTTGTGGGGAGGGGAAGGGAAAGGAGTTTGTAAGCTGAGACACCTTTGGGTAGTGAAGGGCAGGGTATAAATCCAATCTCTTCTTCTTCTACAACATGTCTGCTCTCTGGTATCCCAGTCAGGCCCATGTTATCTGCCTAACTCCAAAACTGAGCATGTCCATTGTGTTGTAAACTGGATCTCTCTCTCTCTCTCTCTCTCTCTCTCTCTCTCTCTCTCTCTCTCTCTCTCTCTCTCTCTCACACACACACACACACACACACACACACACACACACACACACACACACACACACAGAGTATATTTCTGCCTGGCCACCTTGGAAAACTGGTTTAATTTAGTAAATTCTGCATATGCTCAGGCATAATGAAAGCCACCCACTAATAATTGCTTCTGACTGTGGAAGATGAAAAGTAGTGCATATGCTCAAAATGTAACTCACTTTAAAAATTAGGCATGACCTGCCCTTGATGACTCTGGGGCACATCCAACAAATTCCGAGTTAGCACCAACACCAGATTCTGTCTTGCTACACTGAGGAGCACAGTGTCAGTGTAAAACCTCTCAATATAAAGTTCTGATGGTGGAAAGTACAATAAAGTCACAGTTGACTTATGATGAACTCGTAGGCTTTTCAAGGCCAGAGATAAACAGAGGTGGTTTGTCGTTGCCTGGCAGAGCAACTCTGGACTTCCTTAAGGGTCTTCCATATAAATAAGGCAGAGGAGGAGGAAGAGAAGAAGAAGAAGAAGAAGAAGAAGAAGAAGAAGAAGAAGAAGAAGAAGAAGAAGAAGAAGGAGGAGGAGGAGGAGGAGGAGGAGGAGGAGGAGGAGGAGGAGGAGGAGAAGGAGAAGGAGAAGGAGAAGGAGAAGGAGAAGGAGAAGAAGAAGAAGAAGAGTTAAATTTATACCCCAGCCTTCACTCAGGGTCTTGGAGCTGCTTACAATCTCCTTCCCTTCCCAAAAACACCCTGTGAGGTAAGTGGGGCTGATTATGCTTAGCTTCTGAGATCAGATGAGGTTGGGCTAGCCTGGGTTCAGGGCACGTCTGAGTCAGTGGTGGGGGAAAGTGCCACCAAGATGCAGCCAACCTATGACAACCCTGGAGGGTTTCCAAGGCAAGAGATGAACAGAGGTGGTGTTGCCACTTCCTGCTTCTGTGAAGTGACCTTGGGCTTCCTTGGTGGGATCCCACCTAAATATTAACCAGAGCCAACCTGGCGCAGCTTCTGAGATCAGATGAGATCAGGCTAGCTTGGGCCATCAATTTTAAAATGTGGACACCTTGTCAGTGAGATCATAGGGGATGCTCAGCCAGAGAGAAAACAGGGAATTCCAAGCAGGCTATTCTTTGGCTTTTGAACATGTGCCTTTTGCGAAGTTTGCAGCATCGCTGCTTCTTGATCATAAAAGTTTTCGCATTTGCCAGCTATTCAATGGCCAGGCATCAGTATGCAGGACATATCTGGAAGTTCAGATGCACAGTATCTATCATGTTTAAAATGTGATTAAAAACTTCAGATGAGGTAATTAACTTGGGGGAGTAAATTAACTGCTAAAGAGCAGTTCATTCTTAATGGGAAGCTCTGGGAAAAAATAACAACCTGTGTAAAGGCAATTGTGCATACTTAACCACGTTCCTTGAATTTTGTCGGGATGAGACCACAAATGTGAAATTGTAAATCCTCTTTTTCTTCCAAGGTTCTCTAAATCCAAGGGGAAATGAATATTTTGGAATCTTTAGAATTTTTTTAGCTCTCTCTCCCCCATATCTATACATGTATCAGAGAGTTGGAAGGGACCACAGAGGCCATCATGTCCAACCCCCTGCTCAATGCAGGATCAGCCTAGAGCATCTCTGACAACTCTTCATTCAGCCACTACTTGAAGACTGCCAGTGAGGGGGAGTTTGCCATCTTCCTACACAGCCAGTTTGGTACCTGGTACTCTGCCTTATTAGCCAACATGATGTAATGGTTGAAATTTGTACTTGGGTCTGGAAGAACCAGGGTCGAATCCCCACTCTGCTGTGGAAACTTGGTGGGTGACCTCGGGCCAGGCACACAATGTGAGCCTAATCTACCTCACAGCATTGTTGTGAGGATGAAATGGAGCAAAGGAGACCAATGTCAGCTCCTTTGGGTCCCCATGGGGAGAAAGATGGGGCATAAATGAAGTAAGCAAGAAGTAAGTATGTATGTAAGTAAGATGAATAAAATAAATGCTGAATAAATACATGAATAGTTTAGTTGGCCCAGCCCTATTAATGTGTTTCCACAGCAATATTACACTGAGGCAAGGTTGCAGCTGCTGGTCCTGAGAATAAATTTCTCATAGGGTTGCTACCATTGTCACAGTTCCAGCCTTACGTTTAAAGACATGTATCAAAAAGCTACTGGGAAATGCCAGCAGATATGGTTCTTGGAAGTATCAAAGGAGTCAGATGTAATATAATGGTTTAAAATGTAGACAGTAACTGGCCAAACAGGCTCAAACTGTTCAAGAACAGTCAAACTGCTCAGCAATGTAACAGCTCCCTCCTCAGAAACTTATGGGCCCTATACATGAATTGATTTGGATAACATGCTATTTAATGATTGACTGTCTCTGGATGCAGAGGTCCCCTGATTCACCACAGCTAGTAGCAACTGATGGACCTCTCCTCCATGGATTTGTCTTTTAAAGCCAACCATGCTCACGGTGATCACTATATCTGAAGAAGTGAGCAGTAGGGATGGGCACAAACCAGGAAAATGTGGTTCGGTTTGTGCTTCGTGGCTGAACCATGAACCAAATTAATTTAGGAGGCTTGTTCATGAACTGAACCGGTTTGTGCAGTTCGTGGCCCCACGAATCCTGTTTTTGCAGCTTTTATGGGGAACAGAAATCAGGGCTTTAAAGGGACTTGTGGTTTCTTTAAACCCCCACTTTCTGCTCCATCCACAAACCACCATGAACTGCCAAACCACTTTAAAAGTTCGTGGAAGTTTGTGTCGGTGAACCCGATGGGGGCAGATGCATGGAGTCCACTGCAGCACAATGCCAGAGCCCAGACTCAAGCAGGGGCACTGTCTCCCCCTCTGCCAGCCTTTCTGAAGGCCCCTCTGGGGTTTCTGCACTTCAGGGCCTCACCCTGGCAGGCTGGAAAGGGCTAGAGCCCAAAGGCCCTTTCAATCAAGAGATGACTACAAACCTGAAAAACGGATTTTCCAAATGGGGAGAGGAAATTCCCCATTCAAAAAAGGGATACTCAAAGTTTAAGCTCAGCATTTCATAATCGGCATCTGAGAGGTTGCATTGGAAATTTCAGCGGGTTTCAGAAATTTGCTCCTGTTTTTACGGTTTATGCAATCCGTGCTCCTTTTAATTCCAAGGCTGCTCATTTTTTAATCAATAATACATTAAATCCCATGCAAATTCTCAGGCAATGCAGGCCTGCTCACATCGTGTTGTTTTCTTTCTTAGCAATCATGGGAACGAGAGAAGGATAAGAGGCCAGAGCCAAAATGTATCCTAACTGCATATTGTTTTGTTCTTTTGTTTTTTGTTAAAAAGTGGGTTTTCAGGAGGTGTTGCTAGCTGCTCTTTAAAGGTCACATTGTATTACCGCTGTTTATTTTCTCATCAGTTAGTTAATCAAGTGGTGTTCTTTCTTTTAAGGTCATCGGCAGCTGGTAATTGATGCCTAAGAATGTAGTTGCTTTTGAAAGTGTGTGCAAGTATCTGTATGTGTGTAAGCATGTGCGTGCTTCCGTATTCAGGTCTATCAATTAAAACTTATCTATCCTTGGAGTCGCAGTGGCCCAGAGGTTAAGATGCTAAGTTGCAGACCGGAAGGTCGGTAGCTCGGCAGTTCAAGACCTGAGTGCCACGTGACAGAGTGAGCTCCCGTCTCTGGCCCCAGCTCCTGCCAACCTAGCAGTTCGAAAGCAAGAAATTGCAAGTAGACAAATAGGTACCACTTTGGTGGGAAGGTAACAGCATTCCGTGCACCTCAACATTTAGTCATTCCGGCCACATGACCACGGAAAAGTCTTTGGACAGTGCTGACTCTTCAGCTTGGAAACAGAGATGAGCACCGCCTCCTAGAGTCAGATTCGACTAGCTTTCGAGAAAGGGAAACCTTTACCTTTATCCTTGGAGCAAAATGACAAATGTAAGGGCTGTAATGATGGGACTGCAGCTGTAGGCAGACTTGTAGTTTCATTCATTCCCAAATAAATGGCACTGGGTCCAAGACTACTCGAGGTTCACTCCATCTGACCTACAGACTGTTTCTTCTGTTCCGAGATGTGTGGCAAGTGGTTCCAACTTCTCTCTCTTTCTCTTTTTGAATTTCTAGTTTTTATTGATATGATAAAAGAAGAGAAAAAGACAAAAAAAGAAAAAAAGACAAAATAAAAAAATAGAAAAAGGCTTCCACTTTTCTCTATGACAAATATAAGTTTGATTACAAAGCTTTTCCATGATATATATGAAAAATAAAGGACTCTCTCTTTTTGGAATCCTAATATCTTAATCATCAAAACCACAAATCATCAAGTCATTATTATATTTTTCCTGCAAAAAGTGTGGTTCTGATCAGTGTTCCCTCTAAGTTGAGTTAGTGTGAGCTAGCTCACAGTTTTTTAGCCTCCAATTCACATATTTTTGTCTTAGCTCAGGAAGGGAGGGCTCCAGAGCAAACTAATTGATGCCGTAGCCAAATCGCTCACTCACAGCTTTAATGCCAGTAGCTCACAAAGTAGAATATTTGCTCACAAGACTCCATAGCTTAGAGGGAGCATCAGTTCAGACTTCTCTCAAGTGCCGAAATTAGGGCTGGGTGTGCCGAAATTAGGGCTGCCAGCCTCCAGTTGGTGGCTGGAGATCTCCTGGTATTACAACTGATCTGCAGGCAACAGACATCTGTTTACCTGTTTACCTGGAGAACATGGCCACTTTGGAAGGTGGGCTCTATGGCGTTATACCTCATTGAAGTCCCTCCACCCCCAAAATCTTCAGGTATTTCCCAACCCATAGCTGGCAATCCTAGCCAAAATGGCTTTGGGTGGTTTTTGCCTGCTTCTGAATGAATCCTGAAGAACATCAAACTGAGCAACAAATACATTCACGTTTCCACAAGACACCCCCCCCCCCAAAGCAGAAAAAGGGATCAGACAGTGACCGTGATTACCAAGATAGAAGAAAACAGCCACTATTTCTTGCAAATCGGGGCAACCGCAAAACAGTTTGGATAAGTTCTGAGACATTCTTTTAGAAAGGGGTGGTATTTGGTTCAAAATGCTGCCGTTCGGGAGCTTACAAGGTCATATCGAAATCAATGGTGTCAGTCTTTATGGTGATATGGGACTCTTGTTTCCTGTTGGAGTGTGGCCCCTTGTACCACTGGGAAGAGCCACCACTGGTGGAATGGACCCATAGGATCCAGTCCATTGAAAGTCATGGAAATATACAGGGCTCATTTCCTGCAGGAGTGCACAGGAGCACAGCTCTGGCAGTAAGGAGCCCAGGGGGCAGGCACATGCAGCAAGCCCCGCCCCTGCTCCCAGCAGCCCCCCTCACCTTTCCCGGCCCACTGGCCGACCCAGCAGAGCGCTGCCGCGAGCTGCCCTCAAGCTGCTCCACCACTGCATGGGCTGTAGCACCCAGCCCACCCAGCCCGCCCAGCCTCTGCGCGTCTTCATGCCAGCCCTGGCACAGTGCCTCTGCAAGGCGGGCCCCGGCGACTCCTGCGAGGCCTGCGAGGAGCTCCACCCAGCCTCCTGTGCCTACTTGGCCTCCTCCTTCACCTCTGGCCCGCCACCACCCTGGCCCCCCACCTGCTCAATGCCATGTGCGTTCTCTCTGCTGCCCCCTCGACCCACGAGCAGCCACACATTTTCCTGCACTTGCCGGACATCCAAAAGAGTCCAGTGGCACCTTTAAGACTATGGGGGGGAGATTCCCCATTAAAATCCTCCAGTCGCTCAGACGCATCTTGGTTGCTGTGCCATTCTCCTCTTCCCTGCAAAAGATGACATGTCCTTCACTAGACATCTCCTAAGCTTACAGATGAATAACACCTAGCATCCCCACCCTGCACACACGTGATTCTGGTCTTTTCTGGATTGAGCGTGCTCATTCCTTGCCACGTTTACTTTCCCCTCCTTTTAAAACCCTTTGTAATTAAGCTCTGCCTTGGTTTAAGAGCCCGATAGGATTTTTCTTAAAATAATTCTCTTGTTTTTTCTTGGATCAAAAGGAAGCATTTGTTGGCAGGACCCACATTCTTCTCACCCTTTTGCAGCTCCCGTCGGGCTCATTTGAAAAAACTCCTGCCTTGAATTCCAAAAACAAGCGTAGACTCTCCCCTTCCGAGTGACCGATCTGGCCAGAGGTCCAGTCTTGGCTGCCAGTTTCAGACTTCAAATATTCCAGACGGCAGGGATGCAGAACACTTCAATGCAAACCGAGTTCCCAGCCAAACTTAACCTGATCAGGCTCTTCATTGGCATGCGAGTCGGACTTCCTCACCAGATTGCCCTGCTGTTGTTTGGATGTCTGCCTCGAACGCTGTGCTGAGAGCTTTGCATGACCTCCACGGTAGCGACTTGTGCTGTGTGGTCATGGCCAGTTCATCCTTTGATAAGCAAGCTACGTTGGTAATGCAGATGTGGAGAGGGGCTGTGACTCAGTGGCAGAGCGTCTGCTTGGCATGCAGAAGGTCCCAAGTTCAATCCCCAGTATCTCCAGTAAAAAAAAGGGTATGTGTGTCAGGTAGTAGGTGATGTTGAAGACCTCTGCCCGAGACCCTGAAGAGCTGTTGCCAGTCATCGCAGACAACACTTACTTTGCTGGACCAAGGGTCCGGTTCAGTATAAGGCAGCTTCATGGGGTCGCGAAAAGTCGGACTCTGCTGTGCGATAGAGCAACAATGACAGCAGCAACAGCTTCATGTGTGATCATCTTTGTGCCTGGACAGTCACTAACTTAACACTGCAACCCTAAGCGGATTTATACCCTTCTAAGTTCATCGGCTGGCATGATCTTCTCAGATCTCGGAACCAAAGCAGGGTCAGCTCTGGTTAGTACTCGGAAGGGAGATCCTCAAGGATCTCCAGAGTCATTATGTGGAGGAAGGCAATGGCAAACTATCTCTGTAAGTCTCTTGCCTTGAAAACCCTATGGGGTTGCCACGTCAGCTGTGACTTGGCATCACTTGACACACAAGTCCATTGAACTTACTGCCTGTCGAGTTGGAAGGGATCTCAAGGGTCATCTAGTCCAGCCCCCGCACAATGCAGGAAATTCACACATACCCCTCCACACACACCCAGTGACTACTGTTCCACACCCAGAAGATGACAAAAAAACCCTCCAGGATCTCCAGACAAACTGGCCTGGGGAAAAATTGTTTCCTGACCCCAAACTGGCAATCAGCATTTCCCTGGGCATGTAAGAAAGGACCACAAGAATGAAGCACTGAGGCAGTCCTTCCTGTCAGCCCTCTCATAATCTGCCTAAATTCACAGAATCAGCATTGCTGTCAGATGGCCATCTGGCCTCTGTCTGAAAACCTCCCAAGAGCCCACCACCTCCCGAGGAAGCCTGTTCCACTGAGGAACCACTCCAACTGCCAGGAAGTGCTTCCTCATGTTTAGCCAAAAACTCTTCCGATTGAATTTCGACCCATTGGTTCTGGTCTGACCTTCTGGGGCAACAGAAAACAACTCCTCACCGTCCTCTAGATGAAGCCCTTCAAGTACTTGGAGATGATTATCATGTCACCTCTCAGTCGTCTCCTCTCCAGGCTAAACATCCCCAGCTTCTTCAACCTTTCCTCATAGGACTTGGTCTCCAGGCCCCTCACCATCTTTGCAGCCCTCCTCTGGTGGGTGGACCTCTGCTGAGGATTGTGCTATAGGTGCTCTTAATCACTGGAAAAGAAGGCACACATCCTCTAGGGTCATTGTCTGGTTAGTGACTTGTGTATAATGCGAGTGAGCCCAGTGTTACTGGAGGGGGCAGCAGTGGGAGGGCTTCTGGTGTCCTGGCTCTGCTGCTGGACCTCCTGATGGCACCTGGTATTTTTGGCCACTGTGTGACAGAGTGTTGGACTAGATGGGCCATTGGCCTGATTCAACATTGGCTTATTTTATGTTCTTATGTGGTATAGTGGCTGGAAAATTGGAATAGGGTGTTGTGTCCTGGGATCAGAAGGCAGAGTTGGCGAAATACAGCCAAGCTTCGCTCTCTGAGAACAATAGGGACTAGGTTCCTGAGCTCGCCAGTAGAGAACCAATGGCAGCATTGGCGGGCGATTCAAACCCGCCAATAGGAATATGGGGCCGTCCCCCCCTAACTGTATATAGTTGGCCTCCAGCCGTTACTGTGTGTTCTTGTCTTGTGTGAAGTACGAATAAACGCGTCTTCTCTTATGTCGTCGTCCGAGTCATGAGGCCCGAAACCCAGTACTTTACAGTGGCGACAAAGGTGGGATTTCAACGCCTTCCGTGACTCCATGAACGACGAAAAGGACACCGCCGAGCATCGCATCGCTGACCCCGAGAGCAGCACCGCACCGCTCGCCGAGCATCGCATCGCTGACCCCGAGAGCAGCACCGCACCGCTCGCCCCGGCGCACGCCTTCCCAGACAGAGCCATGGCCGCCTCTCATGTAACACTCGAGCGCTTCGATCCATCGCAGCCAGAAACCTGGGACGCATGGGTCGACCAGCTCATCAGTTATTTGGAGCTCAACGAGATCCGCCACCCAGACAAGAAATGACCGCTCCTGCTGAACGCGTGCGGCACCCAAACCGTCCACCTCGCCAAGAGCCTCTTGGTGCCCCGCACGGCCTTGGAAAGCTCGTTTGGGGAGATCCTGGACGTCCTCAACGCGTACTTCAGCCCCCGGCCGACCTTCCTGGCCAAGAGGATGGAGTTCCAGAGGCGAGTCCAGGCCCAAGGGGAATCCGTTGCCACCTTCCTGGCCGCGCTGAGGGCGCTCGCGGTGGACTGCGGGTTCCCGAAGGTGGAAGACAACTTGCTGACACAGTTCGTGTGGGGCCTGGCAGACTCCAAGCTGCGGCGCAAGTTGATTGGCTACTGGAGGCTCTCCCTGGACGAGGCCATCGACGCCGCAACAGCCCACGAGGCCGCTGAAGGGGAATGCCCGGCCGCGGCCGCCCATGTGGTCGGGAGGAGTCCCAGCCCCGGGAACTCAGATACCGAAGAGGTCTTCGCCCTCAGACCCCAACACCGCTGGCCGGCGCCGTTCCAGCAGGCCAACAGGGAGCCAGCCAAGCCTTCCGGCAACCGGACCGTCTGTGCCAGCTGTGGGGAAGGCCACGGAAGGAAATCCTGCAAGTTCCGAGATGCTGTCTGTCACGGGTGCGGGAAGCATGGACACCTCGCACGGGTCTGCCGGTCCAAGGGCCTCCGGAGTTCGAGATCGTCCGCCCCACAGCACGCGCGCATCGTCCACCGCCTATGAGACGACGGAAGAGGTCGCCGAGTTGTACCATCTCACCGACCAACCGCTGCAGGTACTTCGCCTCCCTAACCCCAATCTCTCCTCTACCCCGAAGATCCAAGTAACCGCGCGGATCGAGGGGTCCCCCTGTTGCATGGAAGTGGACTCGGGATCGGCGGCATCCATCATTTCCATGGACACTTTAAATAAACTTTGCCCGGCAGGGGGACCCCTCTACGTCCATCGCCATTAAGCTTGGTGGACTTTCAAAAGAACCCTGTCCCCATCTGGGGAGTCGGCACTTTCCGAGTGCAGTACCGAGACTTTGAGGGGAACTTGGACTTGGTGGTGGTGGAGGGAAATCTTGTGAGTCTCCTGGGGCGGGCGTGGTTCGAGGCCCTAGGCATCACGATTGGGGGAGTGAATAAGTGCGGGATGCGTGACTGGGGGCGGTGTGCAAGGAATTCCCCGAGGTCTTTGACGGGAAACTGGGGTGTTATAAAGGGCCCCCGGTGTCGCTCCACTTAGACCCCACAGTGACGCCCATCCGACGGCGCTTCCGCACCGTGCCCCTGGCCCTCCGCCCTAAAATAGAGGCCGAACTGGACCGGTTAGTGGCCCAGGGAGTCCTAGAGCCCGTCCCGAACGCTCGATGGGAGACCCCGATTGTGACACCCGTAAAGCCAAACGGGGAAATCCGCATCTGCGCGGATTACAAGTGCACCATTAACCAGGCACTTCAGGCGCACGCATACCCCGTACCCGTGGTCAGCCACGTCTTAGCCACACTGGCGGGGGCGCGCATATTTGGAAAGCTGGATCTCGCGCAGGCGTACCAGCAACTCCCGGTGGATGAGGCCACTGCCGAGGCGCAAACCATAGTGACCCACCGGGGGGCCTTCAGGGTGAAGCGGCTGCAGTTCGGGGTCAGTGTGGCCCCCGGGATCTTCCAAAATCTCATGGACGATTTGTTAAAAGGGATCCCTGGAGTGACGCCGTTCTTCGATGACGTCCTCATTGCCGCGACCACCCCTGAAAGCTTCGCCGCCCGCCTCCGAACTGTACTGGGACGCTTCCAAGCTGCGGGGCTGAAAGTGAAGCGGGAAAAGTGCCTCCTCGGGGTGCCGGAGGTGGAGTTCTTGGGGTACCGGGTAGATGCAACAGGCCTGCATCCGGCGAGGGACAAGGTGAAAGCCATCGTGGAGGCCCCCGCCCCAAAGTCCAAGGCGGAGCTCCAGGCGTTCTTAGGCCTCCTGAACTTTTACCACGCCTTTCTCCCACACAAAGCCGCCGTGGCCGAACCCCTGCACAGGCTGCTGGATAAGGCGACACCTTGGGCATGGGGAGCGAGGGAGGAGGCGGCGTTTCGGGGGGTTAAAGTACTCTTGATTTCTAACGCTGTACTCGCCCACTTTGATGAAAAGCTCCCGGTAATCCTTGCATGCGACGCATCGCCGTATGGGGTCGGGGCGGTCTTGGCCCACAAGCTACCAGATGGGAGGGAAGTCCCGGTGGCTTACTACTCCCACACGCTGTCCCTCGCGGAGCGGAACTATGCGCAAATCGACCGGGAGGGCTTGGCACTGGTGGCGGGGGTTAAAAAGTTTCACAACTTTGTGTACGGGTGGCCCTTCATGCAAGTAACCGATCATAAGCCGCTCCTGGGGCTGTTCGCGGCAGACAAACAAACGCCGCAGGTACTGTCGCCCCGGGTGTTGTGCTGGTCCTTGTTTTTAGCGGGCTATCAGTACTGGTTGGAGCATCGGCCGGGCAAGGCGCTGGGTCATGCCGACGCCTTGAGCCGCCTGCCACTGCCGCATACAGGGGAAGATCCGGCCCCAGCTCCCGCAGTATTGTTAATGGAGGAGCTGCCCAACCCCCCCCTTCAGGCTGCAGACGTGGCCGCCCGCACGTCCCGAGATCCCATTCTCTCCCGGGTCCTAAACTGGGTGGTGAGGGGATGGCCAGCGGAACAGACAGGGCCAGAGTTCACGGCATACAAAGCCAGGAGGGAAGAGTTATCCGCCTTGAAAGGGTGCTTACTATGGGGGGACAGGGTGGTCATCCCGGGGCCCATGAGACAAGGGGTTCTAGAAACGCTGCACGAGGCCCACCCTGGCATTGTACGAATGAAAGCTCTGGCAAGGAGCTACGTGTGGTGGCCCGGGATGGACGCAGAAATTGAAACCTGGGTCCGAGGGTGCACATGGTGTCAGGAAGTCCGCCCCAATCCCCGAGAGCGTCAACCCAAAGCTGGGAGTCTACCCACAAGCCATGGTCACGCCTACACGTAGATTTTGCCGGGCCGTTTCAGGGGCTCCAGTTCATGGTGATGGTAGACTCCTACTCGAAGTGGGTGGAAATAAGCCCAGTGTCTACCACCTCTGCCAAAGCGGCAATAAGGGCCCTGCGGAAAATATTCGCTACGCACGGGTTGCCAGACACAATCGTGTCGGACAACGGGGCAGCGTTCACATCTGCTGAGTTTCAAGCGTTCCTCGCAAGGAACCTAATCAGGCACATACGATCAGCGCCCTTCCACCTGGCAACAAATGGACAGGCGGAGAGAACGGTACGCACCGCCAAAGAAGCCCTGAGCCGCATAACGGAGGGGGATTGGGAGTTCCGGCTGGCCCGCTTCCTCCTAACACACCGCACCACCCCAAACCCCATCTCCGGGCATTGCCCCGCAGAACTATTGATGGGCCGCCGCCCCACGACTTTGTTAGACAGGCTCCACCCGGACCGAGCCCCAGAGAGAAAGCTGGTCGAAACCCGGGAGGCACCCCGAAGCTTCCTCCCGGGGGAACCTGTCTACTTCCGGAATTACGGGGCGGGGCCTCAGTGGTTGGCTGGGCGCATCCTAAAACCCACCGGGCCAGTGTCATACGAGGTCCTAGCAGATGGGGACAGGGTCCTCCGTAAACACGTGGACCAGCTCCGGAGGCGGCAAGACCCCGACACAGAGATCCAGGCCCCGTTACCGGGAAACGCCGCAGCCACCCCAGCATCCGATCGGCTGCAGGCACCGCCAGTGGAGCCAGCGCCTGAAAGACCACGGAGTCTGGAGGGGGTCCCAGAGACAGCTGAACCGCCGCCGCCACTGCCGCCGCCGTTGCAGCCGCCACCGTCCCCACCACAGCTACTACCGGAGATCCAAGCTCCTTGTGCGGGAGGACCACCCGATGGGAGCCCCGCCAGTCCGGTACCGGCCCCCGACAATCACTAAGGGAACGGAGGTCACCAGCATACTTAAAAGACTACGTCCCCAGATAGGAGACAAACTATGGGGGGAGGGGTGTTGTGTCCTGGGATCAGAAGGCAGAGCTGGCGAAATACAGCCAAGCTTCGCTCTCTGAGAACAATAGGGACTAGGTTCCTGAGCTCGCCAGTAGAGAACCAATGGCAGCATTGGCGGGCGATTCAAACCCGCCAATAGGAATATGGGGCCGTCCCCCCTAACTGTATATAGTTGGCCTCCAGCCGTTACTGTGTGTTCTTGTCTAGTGTGAAGTACGAATAAACGCGTCTTCTCTTATGTCGTCGTCCGAGTCATGAGGCCCGAAACCCAGTACTTTACATAGGGCCTGGGAGATCCCAAGTTCCAGTCCCCATTCTACCATGAAAGCTTGCTAGGTAATCATGGGATGGTCACACACGCTCAGCCTAACCTATCTTGCAGGGTTGTTATGAGGAATTAATGGAGAGGAGAATGATGGGAGCTAAGATGGGTCCCTGATGGAGAAAAAGGGCGACTATACATTGTCCAGAATCCCCTGTTTGCACCTGTGCAGTCGGATACATATTGCTTAAATGACAAACATTGACATACTAAGCAAATTTATCCTGGACTGGAACCATTAAACTGCCTTTCATTGTAATCATCCATGCAGGTGGCCGTGTGTCACGACAGGACACTGTGTTGCAAGTTTTAACAAGTTCCAAGATGCATGTAGCGCAAAAGTTTTAGTAATTTAGTAATCCTTAGCAGTGCAAAAGTTTTGAAATAATGAGTTGAATCCAGCAATGTGCAAACAATAATGTACATGGTGCAGCACCTAGCACTCTGTCTTACAGTGCTCAGAAATGGCTTGCAGAATGTCCAGTGCAAATAGAAGAACAGTGCAGGCTATACTATGCTCAGCTTGGATCCAGGGGAGTTAGCCGTGTTAGTCTCTTGCTGCAAAATAGTAAAAAGCCCAGTAGCACCTTTAAGACTAACAAACTTTATTGTAGCATAAGCTTTTGAGAAACATAGCTCTCTTCATCTGATGAAAAGAGCTGTGTTTCTTGAAAACTTATGCTACAATAAAGTTTGTTAGTCTTAAAGGTGCTACTGGGTTTTATACTCAGCTTAGTGCAACAGGTTAGTGTGAGGGTGTTTTTTTTAAAAAAGATCCTGCCCTAACGGACGCTTTGTGTATGCAGATATCTTCTGTCAGATCCAAGCCAATGTTTTTTGGATGATAGGTGGGGGACTACAGTTCCCACGTGGCTATGCTGTGAACACACATGCACAATATACGACAGGACTATGACATATTGAAAACATTCATACTGCAAGATATCATCGTCCCACTGTACACTGCATTGGTCAGGCCACACCCGGAATATTGTGTGCCGTTCTGGAGGCCTCACTGCAAAAAGGATGTGGGCAGAATGGAGCGGGTGCAGAGGAGAGTGACAAGGATGATCGGGGGGCTAGAGACCAAGCCCTACGAGGAAAGGCTGAGGGGCTTGGGAATGTTCAGTCTGGAGAAGAGGAGCTTGAAGGAGGACATGATTGCTTCCTTGAAATATTTGAAAGTCTGTCCCTTAGAGGAGGGCAGGGAGCTGTTCTTATTGGTAGCAGATGACAGGACCCACAATAAGGAGGGGCTGTGGCTTAGTAGTAGGGTTTATGCTTGGCATGCAGAAGGTCCCAGGTTCAATCCCTGGTATCTCTAGTTAAAAGATCTGGCAATAGGTGAGGTAAAAGACCTCTGCTTGAGACCTTGGAGAGCCGCTGCCAGTCTGAGTAGACACTATTGAGTTTGATGGATCAGGGTTGTGACTCAGTATAAGCCAGTTTCATGTGTTCATAATGGGTTTAAATTAGAGGCAGAAAAGTACCAGCAGGATATTAGGGGAAAAAATTGTTACAGTAAGAGCAGTTCAGCAGTAGAATTGGCTGCCTAGGGAGGTAGGGTTGCCAGGTCTGGGTTGGAAAATACCTGGAGACTTTGGGGGTGGAACTGGGAGAAGGTGGGGTTTGGGGGGGAGGGGCCTCAGCATGGTCCAGTGCCATGGAGTCCACCCTTCAAAGCAGCCATTTCCTCCAGAGGAGCTGGTCTCTGTCAGCTGGAGATCAGTTGTAAAAGCGGGAGATCCCCAGACCCCACCTGGAGGCTGAACAACAACCGTGATGTGTTACGTCACAAAAATCTCCACAGACTGAAAGTCTCTTGTTCCAAAATTCAGTTTACTCAGTGTAATTCAAACGCCACCACGCAACAGATTATGCATATTATCTCATTTCGTGCGCACCTTTGTCAAGCAGAATAGTGTTGAAATATCAAAATATCAAGATTAATCCATTCAACCATCTTACAGCTAGTGTCTCCTGGTGAGACTCATTGTACCCATCAGCGTGCTTGACAAAGGTGCACACCACACGAGATCATATGCATAATCCGTTGTGTGGTGGCGTTTGAATTACACTGAGTAAACTGAATTTTGGAACAAGAGACTTTTAGTCTGTGGAGACTTTTGTGACGTAATACACCACAGTTGTTGTTTTCCTCTCTACTTCCTTCCTGTGATCTCTCTCCTTTGTTTGCACCCACCTGGAGGCTGGCAACCCTATAGGGAGGTGGTGAACTCCCCGTCACTGGCAGTCTTCAAGCAGCGGCTGGACAAACACTTGCCAGGGATGCTCTAGGCTGATCCTGCATTGCGCAGGGGGTTGAACTAGATGGCCCGTATGGTCCCTTCCAGCTCTACGATTCTATTAAATTTGCCTGGACAGTTTAGCAGCCATTGCTGGATGATGAGTAATGTCTTTATAAGGTACACAGATACACCAAAGAATTAAGTGTCAAATTAAAAACAACAACATGAACCAGTGTTCCTTTAAGCTGGACGGGGCACCAGCAGACAACAGAAGGGGGCAGCAGATGCAGTGGTAGAGAGCCAGCGGTGACAAAGTAGCATATTATCCCAAGTGCACAGCCAGTAATTAGACACAATTCAGTAGTTTACGGGTGGGCAATCAGTATGCTGGATGTTCAGCTCCCATAATCGCTACCTGAGATCCAGACACTAACCACACCAGCTGGTTGATTGCACATACCTGATCAGATGCTTTTTTTGGACTGTGTTTTGCTGAAATAAGGAGCTGCGGTGGCTCAAGTGGTTAAGATGCTGAACTGCAGGCTGTGGAAGTTCAGTAGCTCAGCAGTTCGAGACCCGGGTGCCGCAAGACGGAGTGAGCTCCCGTCTCTAGTTCCAGCTCCTGCCAACCGAGCAGTTCGAAAGCAAGAAATTGCAAGTAGATAAATAGGTACCACTTTGGTGGGAAGGTAACAGCGTTCTGTGCGCCTTGGTGTTTAGTCATGCCGGCCACATGACCACGGAAACGTCTTCGGACAGCGCTGGCTCTTTGGCTTTGAAACGGAGATGAGCACCGCAACCCTAGAGTCGGATTCGACTGGCTTTCGAGCAAGGGAGCCTTTACCTTTACCTTTGCTGAAATGCAGGAGAACTTTTATCAGTAAAACACTGCACAAAAAAAAAAAGAATCTTGGTGTAGTCTCCTGTGGTGTTTTGTCAACACATTTCCAGCACAGAAATGGGAAGGGAAAACAGGTGAATTATCTGCCAGCGCTGAAAGCCGCAGCTTAAAATATTCCAGAATTTAATATAGATACAATGTTCCCTCTAAGCTATGGAGCCTTGTGAGCAAAAATTCTACTTTGTGAGCTACTGGCACACCATTTTGGCGATTTTGGCTGCTGCATTAATCAGTTGGCTCTGGAGCCATCCTTCCTTAGCTAAGACAAAAAATGTGTGAGCTGGAGGCAAAAAAACCATGATCTAGCTCACACTCACTTGGCTTAGGGGGAACACTGGATACTTCCCTAACTGAGCTAGAGGAGTGCAAAACAGAGCACAGGGTGAAACTATAGAATTATTTTTTAAAAAATAGAATGGGGGAAAAAATCCTCTCATCTTGAGTAAACAGAGACACTTGAAACACATTTCTTCGGGGTTTCTACTACTTGATACGAAATATAGCGATGTCCAAATAGCTCTCTGACTGTTCCAAGCTTCCTAAGGGTCATTAACCGAAGAAAAGGATGTCTGACTGTTGACTCTTGCTAATGACCATTACCTTCAGATAATGAGTTATTTTCCCTCAATTAAAACAGGGAAAATACATAGAGCAGAACATTTGCTCAGTGGAAATGGAATAAAGTACATCTTCACAATCATAATTATGCCCCAAGATATGGAATAGCTCATTTACAGAGCTCCGTTGACAACCAGACTTGTGATTCTACAGCTTCGCCAAACATTGGCTCTTTCCTTCACCAATTTCAAAGCAGGCAGCAGGCTTTTAAACAAAGGTTCCATGAGCTAACATGAAATGGTTTCATGCGGACACCGGAAGCCGACTTATTCTGAGTCCAGCCTTCAAACAGTCAGGCTCATTATGGCCAGCATCTCTCTACGGTCACGGATAAATTGCACCGTTACTGGAAATCTTTTGTCTGGAGACCGTGGTGGTGTCAACTCAGAGCCAACTTATGGGGACCCTCTGTAGGGTTTTCAGGGCAAGAGATGGACAACTTATTTAGCTCATTTCTAGGCCACCTTAGTAGGTAGGCAGTGGAGCCAAAGATGCCATCTGTTGCAAAGGGAAGAAGAAGAAGAAGAGGAGGAGGAGGAGGAGGGAGGAGGAGAGGAGGAGGAAGAGGAGATTGGATTTATACCCTGCCCTTCACTTAGAGTCTCAGAGCAGCTTACAAACTCCTCTCCCTTCCCCTCCCCACAACAGACACCCTGTGAGGTAGGCTGAGAGAGCTCTGAGAGAACTGTCCCCAATACAACAGCTCTGAAATAACTTGTGACTGACTGAAGGTCACACCAGCAGCTGTGTGTTGAGGAGTGGGGAATCGTACCCAGCTCTCCCAGATTCAAGTCCATGTTCCTAACCATTACACCAAACTGGCAAGCAAGAGAAAGAGAGAAAGGGGGAGGGGAGGGGAGGGAGGGAGGGGAGGGGAGGGGAGGGAGGAAGAAAGGAAGGAAGGAAGGAAGGAAGGAAGGAAGAAAGAAAGGAAGGAAGGAAGGAAGGAAGGAAGGAAGGAAGGAAGGAAGGAAGGAAGAAAGAAAGAAAGAAAGAAAGAAAGAAAGAAAGAAAGAAAGAAAGAAAGAAAGAAAGAAAGAAAGAAAGAAAGAAAGAAAGAAAGAAAGAAAGAACATCCAGAGTTACTGCAGGAAACTGGTTTCATTTTTTTCCAGAACAGTCAATAGTGCTCCTTGTATTTCCGACTTGGCTGCTCATTTGTAAGGGCATTTTAGCCTTGCGGCGCCTGTCGTGACAAAACAGATCCTCCTCCTAGAATCACAGGATCATAGAGTTGGAAGGGACCTCCAGGGTCATCTAGTCCAACCCCCTGCACAATCCAGGAAATTCACAAATAGCTCCCACCCCACACCCCCATTGACCCCTGTTCCACGCCAGAAGATGACAGAAAACTCTCCAGGATCCCTGGCCAAACTGACCTGGAGAAAAATGGCTTCCTGACCCCGGACGTGTAAGAAAGGGTCATGAGAACTTAGCACTGAGGCAACCCTTCCTGCCTTCCCTCTCATGACCCCCTGTGCGAGGGTCAGGACCCATCCAGAGGTTCATTCTCAGCTCTTCCCAATGTGTTTAACCTTCAGGAACATCCCGATCTGATTTGATCGGGTCACAGGAGGTGGGGGCAGCCGGCTTGACCCTTCTGCTACTGCTTGGTATCACCTGTTGAAACTGCGCTTTCCTTGTAACTCTGTTAGGCTTGGAAGGAAAACGAAGAAGGAGGGTGGGATAAACGGATGCTTTCACAGCAGCACAAAGAGAGCGGATGGCAGGAAGTTAAAGAATGCAAGAGGTGGCAGGATTAAACCACCTCTCCCCTCCCCGCAGGGCCTCAGTCGGAATCAGTGTTCCCTCTAAGCTGAGTGAGTGTGAGCTAGCTCACAGTTTTTTAGCCTCTGGCTCACACATTTTTGTCTTAGCACAGGCTGGATGGCTCCAGAGCAATCGAATTTATGCAGTAGCCAAATCGCTCACTCACAACTTCTTTGCCAGTAGCTCACAAAGTAGAATTTTTGCTCACAAGATTCCACAGCTGAGAGGGAGCCTTGGTCTGGATCGGATCTTTGTGCACCTGACATTTATCTTCAAAGGACTCCTGGAGATACATGAGCATGCTCAGGAAACAGAGAACCCAAGCAGCATGTACATCTTCTAAATCAATACAATTAAAATATTGAAAACAAGCGATCTCTGTCACTGGGTGGGGCAAGAGTATCCACAGTTTTGCCCCCTTTTTCACTGCTGCTTCCATCGCCACAGGTAAGATCCAGTCCCCTTCTCCCTCATGGGCTGCCCAAGGTAGGGTTGCCAGGTCCCTTGGGGGGGGCACGTGTTTGCCCACTTTAGGGCCCCACAATCCGCCAGCCCAGATAAGAACCTAAGAGAACATAAGAGAAGCCAATGTTGAATCAGGCCAATGGCCCATCTAGTCCAACACTCTGTCACACAGTGGCCAAAAATACCAGGTGCCATCAGGAGGTCCAGCAGTGGGGCCAAGACACTAGAAGCCCTCACTGCTGCCCCCAGCACCAAGAATAGAGTGCATCACCTGCCCCCGACTGAGAATTCCCATCTATACCCTGTGGCTAATAGCCACTGATGGACTTCTGCTCCATATGTTTATCTAATTCCCTCTTGAAACTGTTCATGCTTGTAGCTGCCGCCACCTCCTGTGGCAGTGAATCCCGGCAGGGAATTCTGGCCGGCAGGGGGAACCCCAACCCCAAAGTGCCCGGATCATGGCGCCAGGTGCCCCGGGGGGGGCACTCTAGCAATCAGCCTCTATGGTGCCATAGAGTTTTTAGGTCGGTTGCTAGAGCGTCCCTTGACGATGTTCCTAGCACAATGGCATCACTTCCGGGTGATGTCATCGCAGTGTGCTCACGCCAGAAGACCCCAACCAGTGGCCTGGAGCCCCCGCTGGCAGCCAGGTAGGACCTGGCAACCCTAGCCCAAGGTCAGCCTCATGGGGGTGTCACACTGTACCATGCCCAGCAAACAGGCAGGTGGATAAGGTATCTGAAGAGGTGAGCATTGACTCACGAAAGCTCCTCCCCTGCCACAAATTTTGTTAGTCTTTAAGGTCCTACTGGACTCTTGCTCTTTTCTACCGCTAGAGACAGACTAACAGGGAAGGGGGCAGCAGGCACTATGGGGACCCCTGATCTAGGCCTTATATGGTTGCCAGTTCCCTCCTGGCCACTGGCAGGGGATGAGGGGGTTAGGGTTGCCAGGTCCAGGCTGGGAAACTCCTGGAGATTTGGGGCTGGAGCCTGGGGAGGACAGGGACCTCAGTGGGGTACAATGGCATAGAGTCAATCCTCGAAAACATCCATTTTCTCCAGGGGAACTGATCTCTGTAGTCTGGAGATGAGCTGTAATTCTGGGGGATCCCTGGGTCCCACCTGGAGGCTGGCATCCCTAGGTGGCACCTAGAGATCTCCCGCTATTACAATTGATCCCCAGATGACTGAGATCAGTTCCCCTGGAGAAAATGGCTGTGTTAGAGGGGGGACTGTATGGCATTATGCCCTGCTGAAGTCCCTCCCCTCTCTAAACCGCACCCTCTCCAGGCTATACCCTCAAAATTTCCAGGTGTTTCTCGACCTGGAGGTGGCAAAGCATCCATTTTCTCCAGGGGAACTGATCCCTGTAGTCTGGAGAGGAGATGTAATTCCAGGAGATCCCCAGGTCCCTCCTGGAGGCTGGCATCCCTAGCTAGCTCCAGCAAGGCAGGTTTTTTTTTTAGCAAAAATGCTAACCAATCTAGTATACCTGAGGCTGGGATCCAGAATCCCTGGGCTCAGATCCAGACAATCCATTGGGGACCCGCTGAACAAATTATATGGTTCTTTTGTGTCCTGGCCTTATAAAAGATGCTTCTTTCCAACAACAGTGGAAATGGCTTGTCATAAGCTCCAGGTGGAAGAATTGTGAATGCGTGCGACAGAGATCTGAACACAGGCGGCAAGACAAAAGATTCCGAGAGCGTGATGATTGTTTGGGCAGCCCAGGGAAGAATGAGCCCCGTTCAGTTCAGCTGTGCTGCTTTTATACAGCTCATAAGTCTGAATGCTACCAGGCATATGTTGAGTAGTAAATACAAGTGAAAGTCAAATTAAGTTTTACAACATATATTGTGCAGCTGGGAATTCAGCACGGGTATCGGCAGAGATATACAGCAAGCAACCGCTTTTCTCATCAAGTTATATTATATAGATGTTGCCATCTCAGGGTTTTTCCCCCCCTTAAAGGGACTTGCAAGGCTCTGGGCAAAGGAAGAGTCAGGCTTTCCACAGAGCGGGCATTTAGAACCTGCGATCCGTCAAGATGCACAGACAGCATCAGCCTTGTACAGCTGAGCAGCCCTCTAAGAGCTAATGGTGCTTAGAGAAATGGACTAGTGCTAGGGAGACCTGGGTTCAAATTCACATTCAGGAACTAGATACAGGCCCGTCGCTACAGTGGGGCTTTGGGGGGCTCTTCCCCCTTTCTTAAAGGCACAGCCCCACAAGAATTTTTCCTGTAAATGCTTTTTTCAATCATTTTAAAACTTTTTTTTAAAAAAGGTGTGCACTCTTTTAAGCAGAATGGGGTGCTGCAGTTGACTAATTCCTGCCCTGAGCAAGGTGGTTGGAGAAGGTGACCTCTAGGATCCCTTCTAACTCTGTGTCAAGAAATTAGTCCCCTTTAAGAGGGTTTTTCTGCCTAAGTATGAGCTTTTTTTACTCTAGAAGTCATCACCCCCACCTGCCATCTTGCTATCAGAAATGTTGCTTAGGCTGGCAGAAGTGATTAACTTGCAGCAGCTGAGAACTGTCATCTAAAGTGGTTGACAGCTTGCGATTTAGGGATCTGTCCTGGTAACAGCTTTCTATTGGCTACATGGTTAAGAGCACATAAAATAGACAGTCTACATAGAATAGAAGGATTGAGAAGACTTAGAGAAGAGACAGCCTCAAAGTTCTCTTCAACTTCTACCCTGGCCAAACCCAGATAAGTATTCCCAGTCCTACGCCTAGGGCTCTTTTTGGGCAGGAACGCACAGGAACGGAGTTCCGGCTGATTCTCCAGTTGGCCACACCCAGCAGGAACTCATTAGCATAACAGGCCACACCCAACAGCAGAAACTCATTAGGATTGGCTACATGAGGGATGTGTGGCCTAACATGCCAAGGATTTCCTGCTACCAAAGAAGCCCTGGGTTTTGACAACAAACAAGATAAACAGAATAAGAAGCAGAAGGTGGGTGTGGCTGGATGACCACACTTCTGGTAACATGGGGGTGTGGCCTAATATGCTAATGAGCTGTGCTGCCAGGGTGTGGCCTAATATGCTAATGAGCTGTGCTGCCAGGGTGTGGGCTAATATGCTAGTGAGTTTCTGCTGTCGGGCATGGCCTATTATGCTAATGAGTCCCTGCTGGGCTTTTTCTACAAAAAAAAGCCCTGGCTACGCCTACCATCTGCCAGAAGATTCATTCTCCCTTCTCCCCCCCCTTTCTTAGCCTGCTATTGTCACACTCTGGGGCTAAGATTTGCAGAAGCCTCAATGCTTTGATTTTAAAAGGCTTGATTCCACAGAAACTGAGTCATAATCCACAGAATTCTGGCTTTTCTTTCTGCACTGAGAACTTCAGCCCCACCAGAAAAAAAAATTCCCCTAAAGCCACAAAATCCTGGCTACAGGCCTGGCTAGATGCATGTTATTTTTTTTTCCCCTCTGGGAACCTCCTCAGGTCAAGTCACTGACCTGGCAGCTCTGTGCATCCCAGGCACATGGAGGCTGGATCTGGATACAAATCACGGCACACAGGGAGAAGGGATGTAGACTTTCCTCCTGCACCATTTTCACCCCTCGCACCAGTCCTTGCAAGCCACTATCTGCTCTGGTGGGTAAAATGACATATAGCTCTATCAGTACATGCACTGACTCTCTTCTGATCCTCCTTACTGTATCTGCTGTCCCATGTGGCTTTTTTCCTACATGGGCTCCACAATTTCTGAAGCAGGCGAAATAGCCTAATCTCATCAGAGTTGGGAAGCCAAGCAAGGATCGGCCATGGTTCATACTTGGATAGTTCATACTTACTGAGCAGTTGGGTTAGAATGGATAAAAGGAAGTACTTCTTCAATCGAAGGGTGATTAACACATGGAATTCACTGCTAGAGGAGGTGGTGGCAGCTACAAGCATGGACAGCTTCAAGAGGGAATGAGATAAGCATATGGAGCAGAGGTCCGTCAGTGGCTATTAGCCATAAGGTATAGATAGGAACTCTCAGTCTGGGGCAAGTGATGCACTGTATTCTTGGTGCTTGGGGGGCACAGTGGGAGGGCTTCTAGTGTCCTGGTCCAACTGCTGAACCTCCTGACGGCACCTGGGTTTTTTGACCACTGTATGACACAGAGTGTTGGACTGGATGGGCCATTGGCCTGATCCAACACTGGCTTCTTTTATGTTCTTATGATAGGAGAGACCACCAAGGAAGACTAGCGTTGCTTTGCAGAGGCAGTGATGGCAAACCACCTCTGTTCATCTCTTGCCTTGAAAACCCCATGATGGGGTCACTATGAGTTGGTTGTGATTTGATGGCTCACTTTTAACTTTTTACCACCATCTGCACCATCTGGTCTACAAAGTCCTTTCCTCCCCTTCTCACCAATGGAAAAATTGCAACTCTTTCTTTCTTTCTTTCTTTCTTTCTTTCTTTCTTTCTTTCTTTCTTTCTTTCTTTCTTTCTTTCTTTCTTTCTTTCTTTCTTTCTTTCTTTCTTTCTTTCTTTCTTTCTTTCTTTCTTTCTCTCTCTCTCTCTCTCTCTCTCTCTCTCTCTCTCTCTCTCTCTCTTTCTCTCTCTCTCTCTTTCTCTCTCTCTCTCTTTCTTTCTCTCTCTCTCTCTCTCTGTCTCTCTCTCTCTGTCTCTCTCTGTCTCTCTCTGTCTCTCTCTGTCTCTCTTCTTTCTTTCTTTCTTTCTTTCTTTCTTTCTTTCTTTCTTTCTTTCTTTCTTTCTATCTTTCTGTCTTTCTTTCTTTCTTTCTATCTCTCTCTCTCTCTCTCTCTCTCTCTCTCTCTCTCTCTCTCTCTCTCTCTCTCTCTTTCTCTCTCTTCCTTTCTTCCTTCCTTCCCTTCTTTCTTCCCTCCCATATTACACCTTCCTAAAAAACTGTGAGCTCACTCACACTAACACAGCTTAGAGGGAACACTGACTGGGAATACTTTTATAGGTGACATCTAGTACTTCATGGCAATCCACAAAGAAGGGAATAGTGTGCAGCTGACTTGGAGCTGGAGGTCTAGCAAGACACCCCGTTTCTTTTTCAAGCGATCCCAGCAGCTCCCTCCAGATAACTGGAAGGTATTTTTATGCTAAACGATCCGATGGGGCTGTCCTTGATGATGTATAAATCCATTTACAGCTGTAATCTCGGTAACAAAGTGAATACTCCATCACTGTACTATGAATAGTAAATTAGCCCAGATAAAAGTGTTGAACACCCAATCAAAATCATTAAGGGACCCGAAGACTAAGATTGGTGGGGACTTGGCAGAGGCAATTATAACTAATGAATACATTAACTTCAAGAGGGAGGAGAGGGTGTCTGGAGCCCTGCTCTGAGGGAACAAAGTGAGGGGGGGGAAGAAGGGCGCCATCTCCAAAAATAAAAAAAAGATTACCCCATTAATGTGATTCTTTTGCAGAAGTGGCTTTCGAAGAGTTTACAAGGACGTGGTTCAAGATCGGTATAGCCAAATACGTCAGGAAAACTTCTGCACACCTGAGCTCTGGGTAATGTGTCCTGCAGTATAGTGCAAGACTGCAGTGTGTTATTTCTGTCTTCCTGGAAAGAGTGAAAAGAAGAAAGGACCAACTGGATGACATTTTCATCTAACACAAATGAATGGTGACTTACGGCTATAGTCGTGTAGTCCAGAAGGATGGAAGGCCTACAGCTACATCATTGTACAGCCGCTCTGAGCCCATTTTGGGGGTAGGGTGGTGTAATGATGATTTGCTCACAAATGGGGCTTAGTTTAGATCGTATGCTTCTTGGGGCAGGAAGCCATTGCTTTCTGCTTCTGTCACAAAGGATCATGCACATCAAATGTTGTGGTAGAAATAACAGTTGTTATACCAAATCAAGCGAGTTGTTGTCCATTTAGATATTTATTGTCCGGGCTCTTTTTGTAGCAGGAACTCCTTTGCATATTAGGTGGCACACCCCTAATGTAGCCAATACTCCAAGAGCTTACAGAGCTCTTCTTACAGGGGCTACTGTAAGCTCTTGGAGGATTGGCTACATTAGGGCGTGTCGCCTAATATGCAAAGGAGTTCCTGCTACAAAAAGAGCCCTGCTTATTGTAAATGTTAAAGAGAAGGGAGTATTGAACCCAGGAACCATTTTTCCGCCCTGTTTTCATTTTTGTTTTATCTTATTAAATTCTGGAATTGACTTTCTAAGGGATTAGACAGGTGCATGGAGGAGAGGTCCACCAGTGGCTGCTAGCCATGGCGACTTATGGGAACTGGCACATCCAGAGGCAGTAAACCTCTGAATACCAGAGATAGGATGCATCCTTTGTCTCTCCAGGGCAAACAGGTGATAGGACACTGTGTAAAAAACAACACTGGACTAGAGGGACCACTGGTCGAATGATTCATCAAGGCTCTGCTTACGTTCTTATGCAGAGTTGTGTTTAATGAGAATGAGTAACTATAGAAAATTTGCAGGGAAATTACCCTGTGCAAATTGCCAAATGTCAAACAAAACAGCTAAGGAATTTCAAAAGCCCTCAATGGTGTTTTAATAAAATGAGTGACATCACTTCACACTAACAAATTTTGTGACTCCAGTGGTCTATACCTAGTCTACACAAACAGCACATGGAGTAATAAAACTATTTCTGAAGGGTACCACTTCCAACCGCAGGAGGGAGACTGCACAAATGCGATGTCGTTGTAGAACTAGTGTAGTGATTTGGGTGCTGGAAACGGACTGGGGATACTTGGTTTCAAATCCCTTCCTAGCTCTGAAGCTCTCTGAGTGACCCTGGGCCAGTCACTCCCCCCAACTTAATCTTCCTCACCTAGGGTTGACAAGACCCTTCTGGAGGTAGCGATCCCCCATCCTCAGCTCCCATTTCCTGCCACTGTTTGGAGTAGAAGATGGGGAAAAAATGCAAAAAAAAAAAATGTTGTTTGGACAATGGTTTGATGTCACTTCCAGGGAAAACCCAGCAGTGATATCAGTCCTCTCAAGGAAGCAGCAGAAACTCTATGGTTTTACCATAGAGTTTCTGGTGATTCCTAGAGAAGCATGAGTTCACTGGTAGCTATCCCATGATCTCCCACTGGTTGCCAGACCATGGGGAATCTCCTGATTGTACTGGGAAGCTGGTAACCCTAGTGGTTAGGCACAGAACTGCTATACTCAAAGCCTTGGTTGTTGTATATAAGAAGCGTTGATGAAAAGAAATTGTTTTGTTATAATTTTTACTACATTTGGTTTTGCTACGGTGGGAAGGAAAAGAAGCCCGCAAGTAGTAATTTAGAATTACCTTAATTAAATATAGTAGAGAACGGTCTCTCTCCTCTCTCTCCCTCTCTCTCTCTCTCCACCTAACCAAAATAACCTGACAGTACCTTCCTTAAAGCTGGTTACCTGTCAGTTCATAATGAGCTGGTAATTATTCACTTTATCTTAGGGCAAACAGTAATGATAAAGTTTTGAAAAGTACGGGTTCTGTGGAGCTATTATTTTCGTTGTGAGCATGATGCATAAGCAATTAAGACATACTGGTGTGAAACAAAACACCAGTGAGCTTGATACATAGGCTTATTTTGTTCTTGACAATATGATTAAAACTGCTGTTTTTTTCCCCTTTCCCCCACAATTTTTTCAAAGCATTTTAGCAGATATGTGCATTAGAACTTGTGCTTTTCCATAGCAAAAGTAACTGACAACTTAACTGAGGTGTGAGTTTAACAGTTTCTTTTACCGTTCTTTGGAGGCCTCGTTCACACATATGGCAGTAGCGGTGTCCATACAGGAATTTCTGAACTGACAATATGCATGAAAATCCCCTTTTCAGGCTCTTAGCGTGATTTTCCAAAATGGTTATGGAAAACTGAGATTCCTAAGTATTACAAAAAATCCCACATCCCTGCCCAAATCTATGTAGTTTTTCATGTTCGGGTGCTTCTCATCATCAGGCATCTTGTTTTTCTTTGATTCTCTGAATTTCCCAGGCAGCAGCCAGACTGTAGCATTCGGTTGTGCAGCGACTCAGCTCTGTTTTCACAAACTATGCAGGTTGTGACTGTCTCAGAACCTCAAACTCTCTTGACTCTGAGGGGATCCGCCAATCTCACCCAAAGGAATTGGAATCATTCCAAACCCATGGAGCACATGGGTTGAGCTTTAGGGAATAAAACTGCACATTCAACATATATGTCTTGCATCCATCCCAGGGACCTGCCCCCGGCCATGACCTCAGCCCTGCCCTGGGAAGACTTCTCAGGCATCATAATTGGTGCAAAAGGGAGTTAAGCATCTCCTGCTAGTTCCTGCAGTAGAGAACCCCTCCAGCCTTATTCCTCCCCAGTCTTTTGTAAGCTTCCCTGTTTCAAGGGAGGTTGCTCCACCCCTTGCTCCTGGGATCCAACAGGATCCTTTCTCCCAGGCTGCCCTTTCCCTCTACTTTCTCAAACTCCTGGTCCCCCCCCCCATTGTCATCACCCCAGGTAGGGGAAAGCCCTATCCATTGTACTTGTCTCTGCCTCACCCACGCCAGTCCCATCACACCCTTCCCAGCCCAGGGGTGGTTCAGTCGGCTATGCTTGGGTGACCGGCATGTCCAACCCCAACCCATTCCCTTTCAGTTGCTTCCTTCCCAGCCAGCTCTCTAAGGCACAGGCCTATCTGTATGGCTGTAACAGGTGTGGCCGCATCTTGCCAAGCTTCTGATGCATCAAGTTTCCCTGAGAGTCTTGCTTGATCATCATCTTACCGCTGTTGGCATTTAGTGGTGTGTTGGGCTTGTCAGTGTTTGGAGGCATGCCAAGCCTATCTCACTCCCCTACCTTGAGGTATGTTTCTCCCATCTCCCAAGGAAGGAGGACGTGGAGGATGGCTGTCCTGGAAGGTCCAGGGTGTCAAATGACTCCAGACAGAATAAGAAGAAGAAGAAGAAGAGAGAAGAAGAAGAAGAGGAAGAAGAAGAAGAAGAAGAAGAAGAAGAAGAAGAAGAAGAAGAAGAAGAGGAGGAGGAGGAGGAGGAGGAGATTGGATTTATACCCTGACCTTCACTCAGAGTCTCAGAGCGGCTTACAAACTCATTTCCTTTCCCCTCCCCACAACAGACACTCTGTAAGGTAGGTGAGGCTGAGAGAGCTCTTTCCAGAACTGTCCTTGAGAGGAAAGCTCTGACAGAACTATGGCTTGCCCAAGATCATCCAGCAGCTGCAACTGGAGGAATGGGGAATCAAACCCAGTTCTCTCAGAGTACCCACAGTAAAAATACTGGTAAATGTAGTGAATTATGGACACCCAAATTCAGATTTCCCTCAGCCAGTCAACTCTTGCTGAGCTCCAACTTCTTGAGAGCCAGTTTGGTGTAGTGGTTAAGTGTGTGGACTCTAATCTGGGAGAACTGGGTTTGATTCCCCACTCCTCCACTTGTAGCTGCTGGATAACCTTGGGCAAGCCATAGTTCTGGCACAGCTGTTCTTGAAAAAGAGCAGTTTCTGTCAGAGTTCTCAGCCCCTCCTACCACACAGGGTGTCTGTTGTGGGGAGGGGAAGGGAAAGGGAAAGGAGTTTGTAAGCCACTCTTAGACTCCCGGTGAAGGGTGGGATATAAATCCAATCTCCTCCTCTTCTTCTTCTTCTTGATCAGTTGTGCAGAAAAATGTGGAGGGAGAGAATCATGTATGTTCCTCTGTCATCCTTGGAGGAAGGATGGGATGAAAATGTATTAGAGACCTCACATTCAATATCTGAGCGGCAGATCTGGGAAGACTGTCAAATTCCAAGTATGTACCAGTATTCACTTCCGCTCCAGAACGCAGAGCAGAAGTTAATGAAGGACCAAGTCTATAACCACTATGCCGCTAAATCGATACACATAATTGCTCTGAGCCATGCATACCTGTGTAGTATAGTTCTCCTACTAATGTTGTTTTAGGAACTGATTTTAGCACCAGCAAGCGGGCGATCCCAGGAGGGAGGGAAAAAAATTCAGCGCTGCCTATTCCTGTCATGCCTCATCATCGAAATTGCCGGCACATTCCCGATCCCAGGCAATTCTTCCTTAACAATGATCTATGAAGCCACCACGGGAGAGCTTAATTTTCAGATACATGGTTGAGCTTGCACAACTGTCACGAAACATCTCGTCTCGACATGTAAACGCCGCCAATCCAATACGGAAGTCACTGATGGAGAAGAAATGTGGAATTGCTAAGATGTCATTTCGCCGGTCACTTTCTGCTCGCCGGTGCACTTTCCAATTGACAGGCCACTACTTTATCATTCCTGGGTATATCAGGCCTCTTTGCCGTTCCAGCTTTTTTTGCGCGACATACCGTTTCGAGACCGTTTGGTTGCTGCTTCTGCAAAGCGATTCATCAGCGCCTGCATTAGTTGAAAACACTCGCTTTTCAGCAAGGGGCATAATTTATTTTCAGCATCTGTTTGCAGAGGACTGTGTATCCCCATCTAGGGCAGACTGGCCTTTTAACTTGCTGGGGAAATTCCCACTGAGCTGGTGAACAGGAGCGGGGTCAGTCCAACCACTACGTGGGCCTAGGTGATCGCCTAGGGCGCCAGATCGGGCACTGGTTTGAGGGGCAACAAAAAGCGGCACACTTAAGATGAAGCTCCTCTTCCTCTCCACCAGGCTCCTCACACACCCCACTCCTGTCCTGGGGATGGGCTGCTGTCAACTGCAACTGCATGCCCAGTAGTGCTGGTGGAAGCATGATAAGAACATAAGAACATAAGAGAAGCCAATGTTGAATCAGGCCAATGGCCCATCTAGTCCAACACTCTGCCACACAGCGGCCAAAATATACCAGGTGCCATCAGGAGGTCCAGCAGTGGGGCCAGGACACTACAAGCCCTTCCACTGCTGCCCCCTCCAGCGCCAAGAATACAGTGCATCACCTGCCCCAGACTGAGAGTTCCCATCTATACCCTGTGGCTAATAGCCCCTGATGGACTTCTGCTCCATATGTTTATCTAATTCCCTCTTGAAACTGTCCATGCTTGTAGCTGCCACCACCTCCTGTGGCAGTGAATTCCATATGTTAATCACTCTTTAGATGAAGAAGTACTTCCTTTTATGATGGAGGGATGGGGTTGCCAACTTCCAGGTGGTGGCCGGAGATCTTCTGAGATTACAACTGCTCTCCGGGTGATAGATAGCGGTGTCATATTGGCCCTGATAAGGCGATTTTACTTGTACTTCTAGGACCTAAAGTGGAAGGTACGTATTGGTACTGTTACTATTTCCAATATATGCAATTGCTTCTGACACAAGGCCAGATACATTTGTGGCCCCACAAACAAACAAAAAAAAATTGTGCGTGTGTGTCATTCAATTCCAGATTGGAATGTTCCATTTTTGGTCCTATATCAATTCTGTACTGCCTTTCAAGTGTAACAGGGGCTTTGTTGTCTGTTGTATTCCTTACTAGTTGACCTCTGAAGGCGGCTCTTGTGAGCGGAAATGCTTCAGGTCATGTATGGTTCTTTTTTGTGCATTTGCCACTTTGAACATTTTATGAGGCTTTATTTGGGCCCCTACAAGGTTTGTATATGTGTTTGAAATAAGCATGTGTACTTGTGTCTATACCTATTGACGTTTTTAACTTTTGGCCCTTAACTAGTTTTCTAAACTTCCTTTGGAGGTTTTTGCTTGGTGGGTTTAGTTTTTCTTCCCCTCTCTTTGTGGGTGGACAAAGATCAGTTCGCCCAGAGAAAATGGCCACCTTGTAAGGTGGACTGTGTGGCTTGATGCCACCAGTCTCCATCCCCCAGGACTCCAGGTACTTCCCAACCAGGCCCGTAGCTACAGTGGGGCACCTCGGGGCTAGGCCCCCTGATTTACTGGTGTGGCCCCATGACTTCCCATCCAGCCCAGGGCCCCTGAGCAATGGCAGCTGCGGAAAAGGAGCCGGGTATTCCTTTAATTCAATTAGCCAGTGCCTCCTAAGAAATTTAAATGCCCCCTGACTTAAAAAATCCTGGCTACGGGCCTGTTCCCAAACTAGATCCGACAACCCTAGGGAGGGAGAGAGCAGGCACAGCCTCTGTGCCTGGCTACATCTGCCCACTGGTGGAGACTCCATTAAGGCAGGGCTTCGTAGGCCGGGGTCCGGGTTCTAGCTCCAGATTTTGCTGCTCTCCCAGGCAGGGGATTGAGTGGATTTTTAATAGAGCACCTAGAGAGATGCCAGGCGGCTCCTCCTCAGCCTCAGTATCCACTTCCTCCCAGCTGTGGCCAGTTAGGTGGGGAATGAGAGAGGGGTGTAGCTGCCATGTGGGTTGGCCTGCTCTCTGTATCGGTTCTCTGCCCCCTCCCCAGGGTTCCTGTTTATTGCAGCACCTTAGGAGGCTTCACCTTTGATACTGTGTGCTGCGTTGGTTGGGCATCTGGCCCAACTGCTGTCCTCATTGTTCTAGCTTTGGCCTGAAGTGGATTCAGTAGCTGGGAGCTGGGTCTCATCTAAGAAGTATCATGGAAGCTATAGTCCATGTGCTAAGATCACAAAGTCCTACACTTAGGTACAAAAAAAAAATCAAAGGCACAGATATAGAATGGGAGGGACTTGGCTTGACAGCAGCACATGTGAAAGGGATCTAGGTGTTCTGGTTGATCACAAGCTAAACATGAGCCAGCAGTGTGATATGACTGCGAAGAAAGCTAATGCAATCTTAGGATGCATTAACAGAAGCATTGTATCCAGATCACAGGAGGTGGTAGTTCCACTCTATTCTGCTATGGTCAGGCCTCACCAGGAGAACTGTGTCCAGTTTGGGGCACCACATTTTAGGAAGGATGTTGACAAGCTCGAACGTGTCCAGAGGAGGGCAACCAGGATGGTGAGAGGGTTGGAATCCAAATCTTACGAGGAAAGGCTGAAAGAGTTGGGTATGTTTAGCCTGGGAAAGAGAAGGCTTAGAGGGGACATGATTGCAGTCTTCAAGTATTTGAAGGGCTGTGATGTAGAAGATGAAACAGATCTATTCTCTCTTGCTCCGGATTGCAAGACTAGATCTAATGGGTGGAAATTACAAGGGAATCATTACCGGCTAAATATCAGGAGAAACTTCCTAACTGTAAGAGTGGTTGAGCAGTGGAACAAACTGCCTCGAGAGGTGTTAGATGCTCCTTCGCTGGACGTTTTCAAGCGGAGGCTGGGCGACCATCTTTCGGGTATGTTGTAGGGCTATCTTTTGGCTATGCTCCTGCAGAGTGCAGGGGGTTGGACTAGATGACCTGCCGGGTCCCTTCCAACTCTAACATTCTATGGTTCTATGATTCCATGATCACAGGGAGAAGACCTTCTTGACTGTCCCAGCTGGATGGGTACATGTTTGCTGGATGGGTACATGAGCGAGGGCCTTTGCAGCAGCAGCCTCATAGCATTTGGGCAAGAGGCCTCACCTGTTCCTGGTCTTCATCTGGCCAAGGCTTGATGGAGCCCTAATCTTGCAAAGCATATGTGCATTTAGGCAGAGATTCAGCTAAGTAGCTGGAACATGGGCTGCCAGCTTGCTGCTTCTCTGTCGCTGAATTATCTTTGACAAGCCCACCATCTATGTCAATTGCACAGGGTGAGAAAGGAGGACTGGTAGTCCAGAATCTGGTCCTACATGGCTGCCCTGGATTTTGGCATGTTGGCAGCACTGCCTGGAGCTAAGCCTTCAGGGGTAGGTCCTTTGACTAGGATTGCCTGCCCCATTGGTGGAGGCAGGGATCCTCCACCAGGCACCACCCTCCATTGCCAATCAGCTGGCTGGGGGGGGGGACTTACCAGGAGAAAGAGGAAGACCCAGATGACATCACCAGTGACGTGACAATGTCGCTTCTGGTGCACACAGGAAGTGACATCATCATGCCGGCAATGTTGAGGCAATGCTCTGGTATTTGGGCAAAATATGGCAGAAGCCTATTTCACCATAGAGTTTTTGCCCAAATGTCAGAGTGCTGCTATGATGGCCCAGCATGATGACATCACTTCCGGTGCATGATGGAAGCGACTTAGTAATGTCGGCAGTGACATCGGCTAGGCCTCCCTCTCCTGGTACGTCCCCCACCAATTCCCCGCCAGTTGCCAGGAGGGCAACCTACCTTTGACTGAGGTTCAGGGTCTGGCTCTTCAAAGACAAGCTATCTCTTGACCAAAACCCATTATCCACAAGATACAGGTAACCATGGAGTATGTGTAACAAAAGCAAACACTTAAGTTTAGCTTGATGCTGGGGCCTAGCACCCAGCAGAACTTAATGATGACTGTAGCAGAGCCGGTAAATATGTTTGTCTCTGCTAAACTGCAGTGCCGCAAAGTGCTGCAAATCTGCCCCAAAGCAAGTGGTGAAAGAAGGCCAGCTGAGGGTACATACTGAAAAATTCCACAGAATAAGGCACCCAAATCAAATGCCTCAGATTGAGGCACCTAGATTTCTTTCTTTGTTTAGAAAATGCACATGCCACCATTCCAGACTAGGGTTGCCAGCTCTGGGTTGGGAAATACCTGGAGTTTTGGGGGTGGAGCCTGGGGAGGGCGGGGTTTGGGGAAGGCGAGGGACCTCTTGCAAGGGACAATGCCCTTCTCTAGGGAAACTGATCTCTACTGTTACAATAGTGGGAGATCTTCAGGTCCCGCCTGCAGGCTGGCAGCCCTACAGAGACCCTGCTCAACTCATCGCATTTCCAAAGCAGCAGCACTTGCCCAGAAAACACCATGTCTTCTTCCTTTAATATTTATTTAATAGACGCATTGCATGTTCTTCTTACCTGGGTGGTCCCAGTGGTCTCCCATCCAAGGAACTGAGCATCTCCTTTTGAGCAGTACTGTACCTTCCAGCGCTCCCAGCTCACTCTCTGGATCCCAGTACGGTCCTTGTGAAGTTAGTTCTCTAACTTCACACAGCTGCCTCTCTTTAGAGACCATGTGAGGTTTAATTAATTAAAGGAGGCAAAGTATTCTGAGATCAGGGGAGGAAAAGTGATCTTCAGACGCAAGACAATATGATTGGAACAGCAACAACAACTGTGCATTTGTTTTCCATTTGATTGATCGCCATTCACAGGCAGGCACAAGCTATTGTCAAGAGTGGGACTTCCGAGGTTGTTAAGCAGGGAGGGAGGCACTTCATAAGCCTTTGTCTTTTGGAAAAAGCACGTCTCTCCTTATGCCTTCCCATAGTGGTGGCGACGGTGTTTATAGATCAGGGATTTAGCCATCCCCGCACAGAATCAGATCTCTTGTATGGTATGCAAATCATCACCGAGGGTTGATGGGACAGAACCTTATTATCTTTTGCATAATGTAACAGTCTAGAGGTTCTTCGTAGGCAAGCAAGGCGGGCATTGGCACCAGCTAGCATTTATCTTTAAGCTGTAATGGAGAGCGGAGGGGGGGAAACCCCACCAACCCTCATAATTTATCTTGAGAGATTCCTCGCAGCCCCAGGGTAATGTCGACCGAATATGAGTTGCGCTTGCAATTTGCTTTGCTGTCCCCACTGTAAAAAAAGAAGGAATATTGGATGGAGATCGTATGCAGGCTTTGCTCTGTAGAGCAGGAACAGTGGCTTGGAGGAGTTTGTCAAGCCGAACCGAAGAGGCGTGATTCTGCAGGATATTAAAAAACTAGGTAATTTTTGGTGGGTGGAATGATATGGAATGGCTCGATCCTGTCAGATCTCGGGAGCTAAGCAGGGTCGGTACTTGGTTGGGAGACCACTGATGAAGACTGCAGAGGAAGGCGACGGCAAACCCCTTCTGCTTCTCACTTTCCTTGGAAGCCCCTTGCTGGGATCATCATAACTTGGTTGCAACTTGATGGCACCTTCATACACCATGTTTGATCAGCAGTGGAAAGAGATGGTGTTCTAGTCCTTTCTCCAGATCCATTTCCCACTTGTTGAGGATACCCATTGCTTTAGGCATGGCAAGGTCAACCCTTTCTCTACCCCAAAGTTATCTTCAGGACAGGAGACAAGAAGCAATGAAACTCTACAGCGCTTCCAGAACTGCCAAGGACTTGTCTTGCTCCTCACAGCCTGAGCCTATGGCTCTCCCATATAGAGACTCACCACAAATATTCCTGCTTGTTCAAGAGCCAGCAAGTCCCTGAACTGGAGCCATTGGCTGCTTTGCTCCACCTCAGCCTGTTTGGTGTAGTGGTTAAGTGCGCGGATTCTCATCTGGGAGAACCGGGTTTGATTCCCCACTCCTACACTTGCACCTGCTGGATGACCTTGGGCAAGCCATAGTTCTGGCACAGCTGTTCTTGATAAAGAACAGTTTCTGTCAGAGCTCTCTCAGCCCCACCTACCTCACAGGGTGTCTGTTGTGGGGAGGGGAAGGGAAAGGAATCTGTAAGCCATTCTGAGACTCCTTTGGGTAGTGAAGGGCGGGGTATAAATCCAATCACCTCCTCCTCCCCTTCTTCTTTTCTCATATGGTTTTGTGATCACACTAAAGCATAAAGCATAATGTTGGCAGAGTGGGATGGGATGTGGGAGAGCTGACCTGAGACAGAGAGAAACCCATCAACATAAAAACTGCATACACTGAAATCAATGTACATAGAAGGGAAGCGGGAATAAGCTTGCTGGCTTTGCTACCCACATGTGTGAGATCTCAATAGGGTCACCAGGTCTTACTGTGCTCCCAGTGCTGGGCTCCAGGCTGCCACTTGGGACCTTCTGGTGGCATGCTGTGACGACATCACCTGGAAGTGCTGACATTGGAGGGCGGCACTCTAGTTTTTGAGCAAAACTCTGTTTCTTTGCCCTCAAAACCATAGAGTTTGCCCAAGAGCTAGAGTGTCACCCCTGATGTCGGCAATGTGATGACATCACATTCAGGTGATGCCTTTGTGACAGGCATATTGCACGGTGACATCCCTGTTTGGATATGGGGCTTCCACTGCTGGCTAGCTGACCAGTGGGGGATTGGAGTCCCAAAGACTGGGGGATCCCCAGGTCAGGCCAGGGTCTTGCAACCATAGATCTCAAGCTTCGGAAGTCTACATGTGTGGGAAATGCATGCACACTCCCTCTTTGTGATCAGAATTTTTTTTTTAAAAAAAAAACAGTGTTCCCATAGGAACATAAGAAGAACCCTGCAGGATCAGACCAGTGGTCCATCTAGTCCAGCATCCTATCTCAAACAGTGGCAAACCAGTTCCTCTAGAAGGTCAACAACAGGTCCTAGAGGCTGAGGCCTCCTGATGTTGCCTTCTGGCTGTGGGATTCAGAGGTTTAGTGCCTCGGAATGTGAAGGTTAAGAACATAAGAAGAGCCCTGCTGGATCAGTCCAGTGGTCCATCTAGGCCAGCATCCAGTCTCACACAGTGGCCATCCAGTTCGTCTGAACAGTCAACAACAGGGCACAGATGTTATTGATGCTGCCTAACTTTAAGTTATGGTAAAAGTGTTGTAGAGACATATACATTTAATTAAACATCTCTCTATATTATAATTCTCTGTTGGTGGTGGCACACTTCAGAACATTCCACACACTCCAAAATCAATTAGCTCTCTGGCCATTCATTCAGAAGCTTACCCAGCTTACGCTATCTATTGGCTGTGTGGACTGAGTCCCGCCCAGACAAGCAGCACAGCGCTTCACCCTTAGTCTGGAGGGAGCCAGGGAAGGGGATGGATGCTTTGCCGAGGTAACGGCAACTCCTCCATGGGGAAGAAGGAGGCAGACCTAGCGAGTGCTGGCAAGCAGTGGAAGCACTCACCTTCACTGCCCCTTGTGGCCCTTCTCCCTCAGCCGCAAGGCCAGTGCTTCATCAGGGCGATAGTTCAATGGGCTGCACTGCAGAGAAGGCTGCCCAGCACCTTTCAAAGGCTCCCCCACCTTCCTTCAGCAGTGGCAGCAGCACCAGGGAGGGTCTGGCCTAGAGGAAACGAGCTGCGGCTCCTGGAAAGCTGGACTCTCTCCTGAGAAAGACACTTCTCTTGCCTCCTGTGTGGGACTAACTGTGACTAACTGTCCCCTCAGTGCCTGTTTTCTGTCAGTAAAAAAACAAAGGACTTTCAGCATAACACCCTCCCCCACCCACTGCCAACTTGGCCACTTTTTTCTCAGAATACACTGAAAACGGCTCTCTCTCCTTTTTGGCTCCACCATGGCTGGCTGGCTAATGAGCTGGGCTAGTGACCTGGGCTAGTGACCATCAAACCATTCTCTTCAACCCCCTGCTGTGTGACTGACTTTCCTCTAGGGTTACCAATCTCCAGGCAGGACCTGGAGATCTCCCGCTGTTACAATTGATCTCCAGATGACAGAGACCAGTTCCCCTGGAAAAAATGGCTGCTTTGGATGGTAGACCCTATGGCATTATCTCCAGCTGTCCTTCCATTTCCCCCCAAATGTTGCCCTCCACAGGATCCACCCCTCAAGTCTCCAGGTATTACCCTAATCAGAGCTGGCAACTGTACTTTCTCCTCATTGCCTGTTGCTAGGCACCCAGGTTCTGTCAGTAAAAGACCATTTCCACACCTATTTTGACCTTTGGGAGAAAACTCATTGGGGCCATTCCTGATAGGGTTGCCAACTCCAGGTGGGATATTCCTGGAGATTTGAGGGATGGAGCCTGGAGAGGGTGAGGTTTGAAGAGGGGTAGGACCTCAGACAGCTACAATACCATAAACTCCACCCTCCAAGCCAGCCATTCCCTCCTGGGGAACTATTGTTGTCAATCTCCAGGTGAGGGCTGGAGATCACTCAGAATTACAACTGCTGTCTAGGAGGGAGAGGGAGGAGATTGAAAGCTGACGCCAGGGGGCAGATAATGGTAGGTTGACGGTTGGCTGGAAAGGAGATAGGGTTGCCAACTCCAGGTTGGGAAATTCCTGGAGATTTGAGGGGTGGGGCCTGGAGAGGGTGAGATTTGAGGAGGGGTGGGACCTCAAACAGGTACAATGCCATAGAGTCCACCCTCCAAACCAGCCATTCCCTCATGGAGAACCATTGTTGCCAGTCTGCAGGGAAGGGATGGAGATCACGCAGAATTACAACTGCTCTTCAGATGGCAGATATCAGTTCCCCTGGAGAACATGGCGGACTCTGTGTCATTATACCCTGCTGAGGTCGCCACAGCAAATTGACGCTGAGTGCCCAAGGCTAGGGCACTCTCCGAGAGCCTCTTTCTAGAGCTCGTTGTATTTATTTCCATAACGGGCCTCATTCCGAGTTTAAATGTGTGTGTGTGTGTGTGTGTGTGTGTGTGTGTGTACGCACACACGCCTTTGTTTATGGAGAAGGATGGGTTGCCCATTCAGTGATAAAATATCTTTGGGTAAATTTTATTTCCTTACATTCCATGTAGCCAGCCAGCATTCTAAATGGTGCTATTCATTTGTATTTTTCAGAATTCTTCCAGTATAATCACCAAATACCATCAGGCCCTCATCAGTCCTGGAAACCAAGGTTGATGGACAACGGGAGCTTTTCCCATTTATTTTGTTTCCATGCATTGTCACACTGTTTTGTACTTTTTTCCATTGCTGGCTTAGAAGAGACATTTATTCCTTTTAGAAAGGAATTCTAAGCAGGCCTACTTGGAAGCAAGTCCCGTTTTATTCAGTGGAGTGTACTCCCAGAAAGGTGTTCTTGGATTGCAGTCATAGTAATTTATTGCATGTTTTTATCCCTTCCGTGGAGGGGCTGCTGCTCAGTGATAGAACATCTGCTTGGCAGGCAGAAGGTCCCAGTTTCAGTCGCTGGCATCTCTAGTCAAAAGGATCAAGTGGGAAGTGATGCGAAAGAGCTCTGTCTGGGACCCCAGAGAGCTGCTGCCAGTCTGAGTAGACAATACTGGCCTTGATGGACCATCTGTAAGCAGGCAGACCCTTTAGAAGCAAACACCCTTCATTTAATAGTGTCAAGCTCAGGCGTAACTTCCATTTCCTTAAGTTCTGTTTTCCTTCCCCTTCACTTGTCATGTTGAATTCCTGGTGTGGGGTGTGTGTTGTGAAAGCGTATGGGAGTGGGAGCCATAACTATTCCTGAAGTTGTGCCCCAAGTCAGGGCTCATTTCCTGCAGGAGTGCACAGGAGCGGAGCTCCAGCAGTAAGGAGCCCAGGGGACGACTATATGCAGCAAGCCCCGCTCCCTGCTCCCAGAAGCTCCCCTTGCCTTTCCTGGCCCGCTGACTGACCCAGGGGAGCAGTGCTGTGAGCTGGCCCTTGAGCTGCTCTGCCACTGCCTGGGCCATGGTACCCAGCCTGCCCAGGCTCTGCCTGTCCTCATGCCAGCCCTGGCAGGCGCCTCTGCAAAGTGGGCCCCGGCTACTCCTGCTAGGCCTGCGAGGAGCTCCGCCCCGGCCTCCTCAGCCTCCTCCTGCGCCTTTGCCCTACCACTACCCTGACCCCCTACCTGCTCGAGGCCATGCACGTCCTCCACGCCGCCCTCCTCGACCCACGAGCAGCCACACACTTTCCTGCACTTGCCATCCATCCAAAACAGTCCAGTGGCACCTTTAAGACCAAGGTTTATTCAGGTACAAGGTCTCCCTCCTCTGCCATAGCTGGCAATCCAAAACTGTCCAGTGGAGCCTGTTGCCTTCTGACACACTTCCAGTGATGTCAAGGGCCATGGTATATGCAAATTAGTTATGCTAATAAGCTCCTGCACCTCTTTTTCTACTAAATGACCCCTGCCCCAAGTGCTGGTTCTCATGGGACTGACCTTGGTGAATCTTTGTGCCATGCCTAAGTTAGATAGGGCACCATATATCTGTCCATGTCGCCATAGAAATGCTAGGGGGTAGGTGTGACGTGGGTGAACGAGGGATTTCATGCTTTTACCTATAACCTGTAAGTGCCTATGGTTTTCTTCAGTCATAACAAGAGTTCTTGAACCTACAGCAAGCATATCTCTAATAAACATTCCACTGCCAATAGTGTGTGGGGAGAGTGACTTAGCTGGGGACCTGACAAATGGCACCCCAGGGGCTCATATGCCAGACAGCTTGATCAAAGTGTATACAAGATGGAAGCCAGCCTGGCAGGCCTCATGGACATGTCTAGGTAAAGACTATGGAAGGTGTAAGAATCTCGGTCTGACCATGCTGTGACCCCCCCACACACACACCCATTCTACAGGCTTGCATACGCTAAAACAATGGACTTGTCTCGCCTAAGAGACTTGTCTCACACTATTTACCTGGACCATTAATCCTATCAGTCCTGCCTCACCTTCCCCATTCCTGCATTTACTTCACAAAAGCTACCCCTAACATCTACCACTTTCTCATCTAACACAGAAGGAAGGTCGTCAAACAGTATTTTTGCTTTTGATTAGTTTAATTAGATAGCCATTAATGCTCATGAGTTGCCGGAGGAAGCTATCAGAGTTTCAACTTAAGCTTTATTTTGACATCAGGATATTCTTCCAACCATCTGTAGCCCAGTGGTGCTGCCTTACTCACAGTTAGTCTCACTTCTAACCTGAACCAGAGACCCACAAAAGTCAGGCCAAGGAAGGCACTCCTGGCCTGAAACACAGAGCTAGCCAAAAAGCTCTGAGAAGGGGTCTCCATTTTCAGGTGACAACAAGGCAGCCCTCAGAGCAAACTTCCAGTCTTGCCCCTTCCACCCAGCACAGGTATGCTTATGGAATAACAATGGGTTCCACCAGGTATTGCATCTGCATTTCTAAAGTTATTCAGAGGCCACCCTTCTATCTCCAGAACTTCACCTAACCCTTTTTGTGTGACCCTATGTCTATGTGAGAATCCTTTGTCTCCAGAACTGTCATAAGAACATTAGAGAAGTCAATGTTGGATCAGGCCAATGGCCAATTCAGTCCAACACTGTCACACAGTGGCCAAAAATACCAGGTGCCATCAGGAGGTCCACCAGTGAGGCCAGGACACTAGAAGCCCTCCCACTGTTGACCCTCCCAAGCACCAAGATTACAGAGCATCACCTGCCCCAGAGTCCCTATCAATACCTTGTGGCTAATAGCCACTGATGGACCTCTGCTCCATATATTTATCTAATTCCCTCTTGAAGCCATCCATGCTTGTAGCCTTCTTGTGTCCTTCTTGCTCCATCCCTCAGGATACCGAGATAAACCAGTCATACATTCAAATGTTTAGTGATCCTTCCTGACGCTAATGAGGGACTCATCTCACACCTTTTGTCTAAACTTGGGATCCTATTCAATCTGCCTTGGCAGAACCATCAGTGATCATCAAATCCATTCAACCAGCTCCTGTGTGGTCACCCTGCACCTGGCTAATCCCATTATAGCTATTGTGAATCCAGACTCTGCCCCTCTGAGACCTCATTTGTCACACCTAGGTCTTGCCCTTCCTGATGTCACACCCCTGGGACTCATCATTGGTCCAGGTAATGTTTTATTTTCACTTGGGACAAGCCCCTCAAGGCCTCACATTGGTCTGCATTGTTTCCCAATGCAGCCAGTTTGGTGTAGTGGTTAAGTGCGCCGACTCTTATCTGGGAGAACCGGGTTTGATTCCCCACTCCTCCACTTGCACCTGCTGATGTGACCGTGGATCAGTCACTAGCTCTGGCACAGCTGTTCTCTCAAGGACAGTTTCTGTCAGAAGTTCTCTCAGCCCCACCTACCTCACAGGGTGTCTGTTGTGGGGAGGGGAAGGGAAAGGAGTTTATAAGCCGCTCTGAGACACCTTTGGGCAGTGAAGGGCGGGGTATAAATCCAATCTCTTCTCTTCCTCTTCCTATATCCGTCAAGGCACATGGCCTCAGATTGTGTGTCTGCCCCTGATGCCAACTGGCTGTTCACCTCCAAACTTTGGTTTGGGCCATAATCCCTTCTTCATAGACCTCTGCACATCTGGATAGGTTATATTACCCCATAACTGACACCTCTATTCACTATCATCACCTCTGCTTTCTCAGTTCTGAATTGCTTGCTCTTTTTGATTGCTTAGTGTGCTTGTAATTAGGGAAATTCTTTAATAAAAACTATTTAATTTACTGTTCAGATTTGGAGACTTCCAACTGTACTGGACCTTGGTATACAATTGGTTGCAAGCCCTGTACCCCTCTGGTCTCCCCTGCCACATAGCTAATCTCCCTCAACAATGACGCAGGCCATTGGCGGTGACACATCTCCCATTCCTCTGCCTATTCCTGAGAATACTATTCAGTGTGGTCCCAACACATTGTTTGCTGTAATGGTTAAGAGCGCAGACTCCAATCTGGGAGAACTGAGTTTGATTCCCCACTCCTCCACATGCAGCTGCTGGTGTAACCTTGGGTCAGTCACAAGTTCTCTCAGAGCTGTTCTCTCAAGACCAGTCCTCGGAAGAGCTCTCTCTCAGCCCCACCTGAGGAGGAGATTGTAAGCCATTCAGAGATTCCGAGTGAAGGGCAGGGTATATATCCAATCTCCTCCTCCTCATCCTCCTCCTCCTCTTCTAGCTAATTCCATTAGAATAAGAATATTGTTTTAGGAGGGCAGTCTCATTAGCATGCCCTCAGGTAGCATTTTGGCCTATAACTCGCCATGCTCACCCCCATTGCTGTGTGTGTTGTTCCTGGATCCAATCTGCACAGCCAAGATGCTGAATGTCTTGCTCTTCTCCTGGACCTTGCCTCTTCTGGACAGGTAGCTATCACCCCATCCCCACCTATATTCCCGCAACTCTCTTTATTTCTCATTTTGATTTTGTTTATGTATAGACTCCATATGCTTCTTGTATGCTACTATTCTAATTTTCTCTCAAATCAAATTCATTTCTATATTGTTTGGCATGGTTATTTCTGAGAGTTTCTCTAAAGGAAAAATCCCTGTAAAACATAGAATTTCACTAGTTACCCCCTCTTGCAAGCCTGGTCTCCTTGCTAATTCCCCCCCCAAGAAGCTACAGTTAGAACTGAACATGGAACAACTAATTGGTTTAGAATAGGAAAAGGAGTGTGGCAAGGATGTATATTGTCACCCTGCTTATTTAATTTATATGCAGAGTACATCACGCAAAATGCCAGCCTGGATGAATCACAAGCCGGAATTAAGATTTGCCGGGGAAAACATCAACGACCTCAGATATGCAGACAATACCACTCTAATGGCAGAAAGTGAAGAGGACCCAAAGAGCCTCTTACTCATGTTGAAAAAGGAGAGGGCAAAATTTAGCTTGAAACTCAACATCAAAAAAACTAAGATCATGGCATCCGGCCCCATCACTCCTTGGCAAAAAGAAGGGAAAGTCATGGAAGCAGGGACAGACTTCATGTTCCTGGGATCCAAGATCACTGCAGATGGTGACTGCAGCCATGAAATTAAAAGATGCCTGCTCCTTGGGAGGAAAGCGATGGCAAACCTAGACAGCATAATAAAAAGTAGAGACATCACCCTGCCAACAAAAGTTTGTATGGTCAAAGCAATGGTATTCCCAGTAGTAATGTATGGCTGCAAGAGTTAGACCATAAGAAAGGCTGAGTGCCAAAGAATAGACGCTTTCAAATTATGGTGCTGGAGAAGACTCTTGAGAGTCCCTTGGACTGCCAGGAGATCAAATCAGTCAATCTGACAAGAAATCAACCCTGACTGTTCCCTGGAAGGTCAGATCCTGAAGCTGAAGCTCAAACACTTTGGCCACCAAATGTGAAGGGAGCACTCACTGGAGAAGACCCTGATGCTGGGAAAGACTGAAGGTCAAAGGAGAAGGGGACAGCAAAGGATAAGATGGTTAGACAGTGTTACTGATGCCACAAACATGAAATCAAGCAAAATCTGGAGGACGGTGGAAGACAGGAGGGCCTGGCGTGATGTGGTCCATGGGGTCACGAAGAGTCTGATTCGACTGTGCAACGGAACAACAACAACATATATGTATACACACACAAATGAAAATATGTATCATCAATTTACTACGGCACCATCGATGTTCAAAATGTATACATTTTATAGAAGAAATTCAGCAGGCAGAAATAGAAAGCTGTGTAAAAATAAGTCTCTCGGGTTCAATTTACATGAGGGAGAAGCCAAATCAAACTGAGGATTTAGAGCTGAACCAGCAGGCTTCCAAATGCAACGGCATCCCTAGCTGAGTTAAGACTGCCCTTATCTGCAGGGGTTCCCTACATGAGGCCCCAACTATACCATCTGTCTTAGGTTTGAACACCTCGCTGTGAGACCATGGCTGCTTTTAACTACCTGGTCACAATGCCAGGTAGTTAGGCCTTATTGCCTGCTCCCGTGTCTTTCTGGATGACTATTTAGGGTGGGTTTGGTGTAGGGTTGCCAACTCTGGGTTGGGAAATTCCTGGAGATTTTGGGCGCACAGCCTGTGAAGGGCAGGGTTTGGGTAGGGACAGTACAATGCCATAGAGTACACCATCACAAGCAGCCATTTTCTCCAAGGGAACTGATCCAGGGAGAGCCAGTTTGGTATAGTGGTTAGGAGCACGGACTCTAATCTGGGAGAACCGGGTTTGATTCCCCACTTCTCCACATGCAGCTGCTGGTGTGAGCTTGGGTCAGTTACAAGATCTTTCAGAGCTGTTCTCTCACGAGCAGTTCTGGAAAGAGCTCTCTCAGCCCCCTACCTCACAAGGTGTCTGTTGTGGGGAGAGGAAGGGAAAGGAGATTGTAAGCCACTCTGAGACTCCTTCAGGTAGTGAAGGGCAGGGTATAAAACCAATCTCTTCTCTTCTTGTTCTTCTCTTTTACCTGGTGACCGGTTGCAATTCCAGGTGGAGACTGGTACTATTACTGGTGGGGGTCATATTTTGCACCCCGGCTAAAAAGAAGAGATAATGTTTTGCACTTGACAAGCAATACTTCCAAAATATCAGCAGTGATATCTCTGGATCTTCCCATTATCTCACAGTCAAGGACAAAAATCTACTGTGTTGCGACCCACTGTTACAGCGCCATTGACCTCTAACTAGTTTGCTGGGCTGCATTCATTTCATTTGAGGTACGACTAATCAGGAAAGTAACATCGCCGTTTGTCAATTGACAATGTACTTTCGGAACACAATCTTTCATTTATCTGTTCATGGAATCGGAACTCCTCCCCCCACCCCCCCGCCCAGCTTTCTGGTTTTCAAGTTATAATCTGTGTTTTGGCACAGTGAGAAAAACAAATATGCATGACCCACAAATAAGGGGAGGGGGAACAAGGAAAGAAAAAGGCATGCGGGGAAAAATGGTACACAACATCTCTTTATCTAGGTTATTTTGCAATGACTGAAAGGAAAGAGGGTGAAAATAATATACACTTAGACTATGCAATCAGGCAGAATATTATAAACCCAGATTTTCTTGTTTTATGATGCCTCTCTGTCCTATCTCTGTGTCACTGTAATTTTTCATTACAAACCAAAGAGTGGAATTGAGGTTGCAAAATGCATCTGTTTATACCGGGGGGGAATAATGTATCTATTTCCTTGCCTGATATTTTTCTCACTCTTTCCCTCATTGCGTCTTTGCCCTTCACATAATTATCTCACATTAATTTTTTTTCCCGAAAGCAGAAAACCACAGGCTGTCGTGGAGAATGATGTTGCTGGCTAAAAGCATCGAGTTCAGAATTAGCTATTAAGTGCTCTTTCCTTCCATTAACCTGGATTCAGGTCTTATTCCCATGAGGGAATTTGGGGGGTGGGGGGGGTTGTTGTTTGCAATCACATTGCTCGCACTCTCTTTGGAAGCGTGCTCAAAACGTAAGCCATGTGGATGCCTAAAACATGCCAGATTGTATACTCAACTTGGCCGTTGCATTTCATTCAGTCAGATGCAATCATCAGTTTCCTGGTTTTCCCTTTTAGAGGGGGTTATATGCGGTGGTTCAAGTGGTTAAGATGCTGAACTGCAGACTGGAAGGTCGGTAGTTCAGCAGTTCGAGACCCGAGAGTGCCGCATGACAGAGTGAGCTCCCGTCTCTGGCCCCAGCTCCTGCCAACCTAGCAGTTTGAAAGCAAGCAATTGCAAGTAGATAAACAGGTACCACTTTGGTGGGAAGGTAACAGCGTTCTGTGCACCTCGGTGTCTAGTCATCCTGGCCACATGACCACGGAAACGTCTTCGGACAGCGCTGGCTCTTCAGCTTGGAAACGGAGATGAGCACCACATCCCTAGAGCTGGATTCGACGGGCTTTTGAGCAAGGGAAACCTTTGCCTTTACTATAGGCCATTTGGAATCATGAATTTGTATCTGCAATTTGGAAGGAACACCTGAGACAACAAGCATGTGGCTTTGTGCATGTTAAGTGTTGTCAGGTCACTTCCCACTTACGGCGAACCTATGAACCTCCAAAATGTCCTACTGTCAACAGCTTTGCTCAGGTCTTACAAACTGAGGGCCTTTGTGGCTTCCGTGGTTGAGTCAATTCACGTCATGTTGGGTCTTCCTCCTTTCCCGCTGTCTTCAACTTTCCCTAGCATGATTGTCTTTTCCAGTGACTCCCGTCTTCTCATAATGTGACCAAAGTACGATAGCCTCAGTTTAGCGATTTTAGCTTCTAGGGAGAGTTCAGGCTGGATTTGACCTAGAACCCACTTATTTGTCTTTTTGGCATCCCATGGGCACCTGTAAAGCTCTCCTCCAATGCCACACTAGATGGATTTAACTAGGTGTATCTATTGTTGACCCACAACCCAAAACTGAACCAAATTTTCAAGCTGGGCTACTACTAGCAGGCCGCTGGTAATGGTTCAGCAACATTGCAACAAACTCCACCTAGGCTCCAAACGTCACCAGGGTTACAGCTGGCTTTGTTTATCCTAGCCTGCACATCAAAACTGGGCCAAGAGATGTGAACCCTCATCCCCCTCCCCGCCCATGTGCCTAGGGCTTCCATGCCTCTCGTCGGGGCAGAGAATCCCCCGCTCTTGGCTCCTGTTGCCCTCCACTTCTATGAGTGACGGTGGGAGAGTTTTTTAAACCTTGACTCCAGCTGTGGTATCATGTCACTTCTTTTAAAAAACACCAGAAGTGACAGAGGGTAGCTCTAGGCACCAAAGAAAAACTCTATGGCTTTGCCATAGAGTTTTCCTTTGATGCCTAGAGCTACCCTATGCCACTTCTCCAAAACCATAGAATTTTCAGCAATTCCTAAAGCTGTGTCCCTTTCTTTTTCACCAGAAGTGATGTGATACTGTAGACCAGGGGTGTCAAACATGTGGCCCGGGGGCCGGATTAGGCCCCCAGAGGGCTTCCATCAGGCCCGCGGTGGAACTGGCCATCTCCTGCTTCCAGTTCTGCTGCTGCTGCTGCATCGTAGCTTGCTTCACCAGACTCTCTTAATCACTCAGCCATTTCATGTTTTAACCTGGGCCCTAGACTCAGAACTCTGAGCATGAGATATCTGTGGTGAATGTCAATAAATCAAAAGTAGGTTTGCAGCTTACAGAGCTAATGTTTTAAGCATGTTTTTATTTTAACTAAAAAAAAAATCTTTGTGTTTGTGTCCTTTATAAAGTTTATATCTCCGCTACCTGGCATTACATTTTACGACACACATGGCCCGGCCCAACAAGGTCTCATTTATGTCAGATCCAGCCCTCATAACAAATGAGTTCGACACCCCTGCTGTAGACAGTGTTGTGGGTCCCTCATATCCCCATCCACAGCCCTCCCATTGATTAACATAACATAAGAACATAAGAGAAGCCAATGTTGAATCAGGCCAATGGCCCATCTAGTCCAACACTCTGTCACACAGTGGCCACAATATACCAGGTGCCATCAGGAGGTCCAGCAGTGGGGCCAGGACACCAGAAGCCCTCCCACTGCTGCCCCCTCCCCAGCACCAAGAATGGAGTGCATCACCTGCCCCAGACTGAGAGTTCCCATCTATACCCTGTGGCTAATAGCCACTGATGGACTTCTGCCAGGGACAGCCGTAGGATCTGAGGCCGATGCACCTGCTCCCCCTCTACTCACAGTGATTTCAGGGCATGCAATGCCCTCTGCAGAAGGAGGAGGCACCTTCGTGTGTTCAGAACTCTGGAGTCGCATAGCTTTTAGGAAGGTGATGAGTGACAAGTAAAACATAGCTCTTGCTAAATCATGGCTAATAATAATCCCACACATATTTCCCTCTACTGAGGTGGGAGGGTGCAGAACGATAATACGTGGAAGGAAGGAGTAAAGGTGTTTCATTATCAAGCAATAATGTCTTCTTAATAGATGCCATCCATCACTCTACCGAAATGATTAGATGTAATCAGGCATTCTCATTCAAAACAACGTCTTGCGAGCTGGATGCTTAAAGATGTTACATAAGACAGTAGAGCTGGCCGTAGGCACCCCCCCTCCAAATATATTAAAATGGTAACTTCTTAAGAGACAGCCAGTTTGGTGTAGTGGTTAAGTGCACGGACTCTAATCTGGGAGAACTGGGTTTGATTCCCCACTCCTCCACTTGCACCTGGCTGGATGACCTTGGGCAAGCCATAGTTCTGATAAGAGCTGTTCTTGAAAAAAGAGCCGTTTCTGTCAAGAGCTCCCTCAGCCCCACATACCTCACAAGGGTGTCTATTGTGGGGAGGGGAAGGGAAAGGAGTTTGTAAGCCACTCTGAGACACCTTTGGGTAGTGAAGGGCGGGGTATAAATCCAGTCTCCTCTTCTTCTTCTTCTTAAGGGGGATCTCGGAAGTCTGCCACACTGCAGCTCCTTCTTGTGAAACCTGCCCTGTGGAGCTAATGCCCATGGGTTCAGTGCTTGTGGGGCTATGGTAGAACAGCCATTTTGCACACAGAAGGCCCAATCCCTGACACCACCGATTAAAAGCCTTTATTTTGTCCTGTTCAGTTAATGTATTTCTGTGTTGATCTTTCAGCATGCCTAACCACGATTCCCTTTGGTTTCATGGATCTTGTGGAACAGATCTCTCGTTCTTCCTTAGTGGGACATACTGACAGCCAAAAAATGCCTAGGCCTGCATTGTTGGCAATGCAGCAATGTCCTTTGCCCTTCCTGCATGTCCCGGAAGTGATGTCATCACATTGCTGGTGATGCAGGGATGGCTCTGTTATTTGGGCAAAACATAGTAAAAATGGCTTCTATCAATGACTCTTTGCCCAAATACCAGAGCGTCCCCAATATTGCCAGCGGTGTGATGATGTCATTTCTGGTGCATGCCGGAAGTGATGTCACTACATTGTCGGCAGAGCCAGTCTAGACCTCTCTTTGATCCTCAGTCTCCAGACCCCTCTACCCCCCCGCCCCGGAAACCCTATGATGCTTGCAAAGGCACCCCCACACCATTTCCCCACCATGCACCATGCACCAGTTGCCACATTTGGCCTGGACACCCATTTAAGGATGAGGCCTACAAAACCGCCATAGTCACTAATCAGCTGTTTTCTAAAGTAAATTCAACTGAAAGTGTATCATGTGTCCTTTTAAAACCTGCCTTGTTTCGTTTATAACAACAGATCAGGAACCCTGGTTTTAAACCTGAATGGGGATCCTTCCCATGGGACTCTGATCTATACCACAGTTGCATGCATGCCATTTATCTTTTACAGACTGACAAAGATGCTTGGTCTCTGTTTTGGTCCTAAATGTCCAGTCTGAAATGATAATCCAGTCTTGTTTCAGGTCCAATCATATTAAAGAAATCAGGATAGCCTGGTGTCATGGCCCCAAAATACCAAGTTAGCAGGACTTAAGGTAGTGAGTCCATAAAGGGTTGCCAAATCCAGGTTGGGAACAGTGTTCCCTCTAAGTTGAGTTAGTGTGAGCTAGCTCACAGCTTTTTTGGACTCCAGCTCACAGATTTTTGTCTTAGCTCAGGAAGGAGGGCTCCAGAGCAAACTAATTTATCGCTGGCTCACAACTTTAATGCCAGTAGCTTACAAAGTAGAACTTTTGCTCACAAGACTCCACAGCTTACAGGAAGCATTGGTTGGGAACTCCTGGAGATTTGAGAGTGGAGCCTTGGGATGGCAAGGTTTGGGGAAGAAGAAGAAGAGGACAGGTTGGATTTCTGCCCCACCCTTCACTACCCAGGGAGTCTCAGGCGGATTTCGCACAGGAACTGCACCATCATGACGCATCCCTTTGCCCCATTTCCATTGGTCATTCCCACTCGGCCGCGTGGCCGCATTTTGACTCGCAGCTTTGTCTGATTTTTCCTGCAATTTCGTGATCCTCAAAAAACAGGATCATGAAATGCGGGGAAAATCGGACAAAGTCACAGGTCCAAATGTAGCTGCACAGCTTTGAGTGGAAATTGACCAATGGAAATGGGGCAAAGGGAGGTGTGATGGCAGCACAGCTCCTTGTGTGAAATTGCCCTCAGAGTGGCTTAAATTCTCCTTTCCCTATCAGAAGATGCTTTTTTTTACTAGAGATGGTGGGATTGAACCTTGGACCGTCTGTATGCAAACCTCATGCTCTACCACTGAGGTATGATTTCACCCCAACTGATGGTCTGTGAGAACCATACAAATCTGGTGAACATTTCCATTAAAACAGACTACCTATTCAATTGTTATTTTCCCCCATCGCTTTTGCTTTGACGTTTAATGTAGATGAGAGGAAGATGGGACATCGAAATCCATGGTATGAATTTGTGTAGCCCAGTAAATGTCCATTTTATGTGCCATCCCATAGGAAACCTAATAGAGCCTTCTATGTGCCGCTGCCCTTTTGCCGATGTTATTACCACCAATGCACATCTAAATTAGTCGGTGAACTGACTGTATGTGCAATAGTGGCCTAGGAGATTCTGGGCGCTCTAGTCTAACTTCAGAGCCTGTTCTATGTTACAGGACTCGGCCACAGAAATGTGAAATGTAGACAACCCTTGAGCATGCACAGAGTATCTTTCTTCAGCACCATGTGGTGGTGGAAAGTTCTGTCAAATTGCAGCCAATTTAAGACAACCTCAAATGGTTTTCAAGGCAAGAGACAAGCAGAGGTTTTAACTCCCCCTGCAAAACTGGGTTTCTCCCCCATTTGTTGAAAAATCCCCTTCCTCTGTGCATGGTCCTAGTTTGTGGATTTATCGATCCACATTCAAGAGCCATGTTCAGAACCGAATATGTGATGATGACGGACTAGATGGATCATTGGTCTGATGATGTGAACCATCAAAGTAATTGTTATGCGAAGACATTGATAGTTGGTGTCCTCGGTAGTGTGGTTCACCCAGCTTACATTTTCCCCGCCCTCTCTGCTTCAGTTCATGACCAATCTCTTTCTATCAGATGTATTAGGCTGGATCCTACAATCCATGAGAAGAGCTTCATTCCTGGAATGGAACTCACCCGTGTCCCTCCTCCAGCTGTTGTTCCCCCACTATGGCTCTACACATTGCCCAGGGCCCACACAGTCCAAGGGACACTCAGGAACGGTTCTGGGCATATTGTGGGGGTCAGTAGAGGGAAGGGGAATTAGCAAAAATCACCCCCTTTGCCTGCATTATTTCCCTCACACTAGCAGACATAGATAACAGGATTAAACTCATTATCATTACATATTATAATATGAGCATGCTACAGCCTAATTTGCCCGGCACGATGATTCCCCCCCCAATACGCACAGAGGCAGAAGTGCAGCGGCAATCTTAGAAATCATACAGACACATTTAAAATTAAACTGCGATGGATCAGGCGTTCGAGAGGAGCTCCTATTCCCTGCGGCTACATTTGTAATGTTTAATCTAATCATAATTCCGTGGCAGATACAATTCTAGCCTACATCAAAGGCACCAAAATACTTCTTTGATGGTTTAATAGTAGCTGGCTGTGTAATGACAGGTGGCCACAACCACAATCCTAATTTGAAACAAGCTGCATACTTGGTTAAAGACACGCACACACACTCCGAGAATTCTTTGAAGCTTGTTTCCTTGAATGAACGGGAAGCTGGCTACAGAGCCAATTTAAAGGCTGCACAATGGTATCCTCACTATTGACATGGTCATTCAAGGTAGCGTCAGCTTGTATATTTTTTCTACACATTTCCAATTATTTAATATAGTGTTTGTTCAGCTCCAAATGCCTATTAATTTAGTGGAAACCTAAACATTACACCTGTGCTTTACCCTTTCTGTTGTGTATTAGAATGTGAATCCATGCTATACATTCCCATGTTAAACTCGATTCTTAATGTGGCTCTTCATCTGTCGCATTACCATTGGCTGGTTTCTGCGAAACCTCTGTAAATGTCCAATCACTGGGTGAGAATGTGTCAAAGAGGGAACGGTCCTGATTGGCCTTTATCCCTGTGTTATGATTGGTCTTTAACATATTATGGGTGTGGCTTTGAAAGCCCGGGACAGTTTAAAAAGGGAGCTGTGCTCCACTTGTGGTGGTGTGTTCCTGAGTTGGAGTTTGCTGTTAAATAAAGTTGAAATCACTTCTTGCTGAAATCCTGTTGTTGAGTGGCATACTTAACACTTTCCTTAGGACAAAACAGGCAGTCACAAAATAGTGGGCACAAGAATTTGAGGACCGTCACCCGATAACTCTTAACAGGGAAGAAGAAGAAGAGATTGGATCTATACCCGCCCTTCACTACCCGAAGGAGTCTCAGGGCAGTTTATAATCTCCTTTCCCTTCCCCTCCCCAAACAGACATCCTGTGAGGTAGGTGGGCCTGAGAGAGCTCTTTTGAGAACTGCCCTTGACAGAACATCTCTGAGAGAACTTATGACTGACCCAAGGTCACACCAGCAGCTGCATGTAGAGGAGTGGGGAATCAAACCTGGTTCTCCTAGATAAGAGTCCACGCTTTTAACCACTACACCAAACTGGCTGGGACAAGAGCCCTGAGCCAGCCTTGGCTGGAAGGGTGGGGTAGAAATTTAATAAATCAAATCAAATCAAGAGAAGGAGGGAGGGGAGAGAGCATTATGTCCCCAGTGCTCACAGGCTGTATCCTTCTAAAATGAAGTCCAAGAAGTGCTGCAGGCTTAGTTTGATTAGCTGGTGCTGGGTGTAAACAGAGTACAAAATGTGCCAGAGAATCTGTAGCAACCCATCCACGTCAAAATAGTATTTCCAGTGGTCCACACCTACTTCTAGCGTTGCCAACCTCCAGGTAGTGGCTGGAGATCTTCTGGGATTACAACTGATCTCCAGGCAACAGAAATCAGTTCAGTTGGAGAAAATGGCTGCCTTGGAAGGGGGACTTTGTGGCGTTATACCCTGCTGAGGTCCCTCCCCTCGCCTAACCCCACCCTCCGCAGGCTCCACCCCCAAAATCTCCAGGTATTTCCCAGTCCTTCACAGGCAACCCTACCTACATGATGGATTTCCTGCTTTTCTCATGTACTCTTCAGTCCTTCTGGTATAATCTGATGGTGTTTGAGACTGAGGTTGTTGCTTTCAACTGCCACAAAATTTCTCCTGATGTGAAATTTCAAGACTCCCATTGGTGTAAAATCTCTAAAGAATTTTGAGGGAAGCCAAAAGTGTGGTGAAGAAGTCCAATTAAATTTCTCACAGGTCCGTCTGGGACCAGTGAACATGACTGTACAACTTGTTTGTGAGGACCAAGTAACTTTCACCAACACTGCCCTATTTATTGGGAACAGGCAAAAATTAGTACCTGAGAGTGAAGTTGCTATCGGAAGTTCGGTTTAGGAGACCAAAGGAACTTTGAAGAAAACAGACAGCTTTTGATAAAATAAGCAGATTTTGTACAGGGGATTTTGCATATCAGTGTTCCAAATATAGTCTGGATACCAATTTCCATTTTTCTCCCATTCTCCAAGGAACTCAGAGTACTATAAATGAACTCAGGAGTACTGCACAGAGTACTGTAAAAGAACACAGAGTACTGTTTGGTGTAGTGGTTAAGTGCGTGGATTCTAATCTAGGAAAGCTGGGTTTGATTCCCCACTCCTCCACTCGCACCTGCTGATGTGACCTTGGGTCAGTCACAAGCTTTGGCACAGCTGTTCTTGAAAAAGAGCAGTTTCTGTCAGAGTTCTCTCAGCCCCACCTACCTCACAGGGTGTCTGTTGTGGGGAGGGGAAAGGAAAGGAGTTCATAAACCGCTCTGAGACTCCTTTGGGCAGGGAAGGGCGGGGTATAAATCCAATCTCTTCTTTTCTTCTTCTGTTCTACTGTAAATGGGCCTTTGTGCATTCTCGTTTTCACTTGTGTGGACCTGTTGCTTTGTGGGGTGTTGTTTTTCTTGTTCCACATGTGCTTTGCTCCCTTTAGTGGTCAACTCGATATTATATCACTATATGTCTGGGATATCTCCCTGCAGATTGAAACTCTGGGTTTTTAATGCCGAAAACAAAGCAATGTAATATCGACCCAACCACTAGAGGGAGCAAATCATGTGCAGAACAAAAACAATGGCAAAGCAACAGGAACACACAAGAGAGGAAAATTAGAATGCACAAAAGCCCAATGACAATCACATTTTATTTATGTGATGTAGATTAGGTTGAAAAATAGTAAATGTCTCAAGTAAATGTGATGGTACAGTAAGGATCGGAACTCATGTCCCTCCAATCCTGTTCTCATTCTCTATCCACTACTCTATGCTTGCTCTTGTTTAGGTGTGCTGCTTCCCCTGGAATACATTTGGTTGTACGAGCATGTTGCATTGCCCCTAATCCTAATCTGTCTCCCAGTCTGAGCAAATATAGTAAAGTACTGTGCCTAAACTATCATCCTCCTTGCCTTGTGGTTTTTGGAATGACTGTAGGAATCTCCTTTGAGTTAGTATTCCACAACCTCTTTTGCTCACTTTCTTGGGTCCTTTGGTTGTATCCCTTTGATGGTAACACCAATGGAGCCACGTCCACCATACTAGGCACCTTCTATGAATGTGTTTGTTGTCAAGTCACAATCGAATTGTGGTGACCCCAGCAAGGAGGTTTCAAAACACGTAAGAAGACCTCTCAAACTGTCTCCTTCTCAGCTGAGTAAACCAGAGATCATTCTGCCTTGCCTTTGTGATTCTGCATCTTTCTCCATGCACCAACATCCTCTGCCATGCCTGTATTTCATACTTCTGCCAAGATGGGGAAAAAATTGCCACATGACAGGGAGGTATTGTACAAGATAAAATTAATTATCAATTAAGATTGTCCATTTCCACTTCTTTCAGTTTCGTTGGAATATCTATATAGTTCGACTGATAAAGACAAGATAATGACAGAGCTGTTCCACCAGGCCTGTGGTTAAGGACAGCAATGGTTTGCCATCAAGTCTACCCTTCCCCATCTCTCCCCTCTAGGGAAGGATACATAATGTTTAACACCATCTGATTAGTTTTGATTGTTGCTATTGTATTGTTTTTAAACTTTGATCTATATATATATTTATCGTATCTATTAGAACTACCTATAAACCCTTGTTAACTGTCCTGAGCCCCACTGGGGAGAGGGCGGTAAATAACTCAGAATAAATGAATAAATAAAATTACTGACTTGGACAGTTTTTCAGCATGCCTACATATGTACCTGCTGTCAAGTGACAATTGGCTTACAGCGACCCCAGTAACAGGCGTTCAAGGCAAGTGAGAAGAAGAGGTGGCTTGCCACTGCCTTCCTCCACAGAGCCTTCCTTGGTGGTCTTCCATCAAAGTACCAATCCTGCTTAGCTTCCAAGACTGAATGAAGAGAGGAGAAAGAGGAGGAGGTGAGGAGGAGAAGGAGATTGGATTTATACCCTGCCCTCACCACTTGAGGGCGTCTCAGAGCAGCTTAGAATCCCTTTCCCTCCCCACAACACCCTGTGAGGTAGGTGGGGCTGAGAGAGCTCTTTCGAGAACTGCCTGTGAGAGAACTACTCTGAAATAACTTGTAACTGACCCAAGGTCACACCAGCTGTCTGCGTGTGGAGGAGCGGGGACTCAAATCCGGTTCTCCCGGATTAGAATTTGTGCTCCTAACCACTCCACCAAACTGGCTCTCAGGCGATACCGTGTTGCCTTCCTTCCCAAGCACCTTCTAGGACTCCTGAAGTTTTTGTATTCTGCAGCTTACATTCAGATAGATCTGGGGCACTACCGTTTCTAATTTACAGCCCGATGCTAAGGACATCGGTTGGTTTGCTCCATCCATCCATCAAATCAAATGCGTTTAGGATTAGAGATCCAATTTAATCCTGTGCTGCTGCTCTCCTTGCTGACTCCCCTAAAGTAGCCCGCAGCTCTGAAAGTATTAAAAATGCATGCCTTTATTGTTGTTATATTAGGAGAGGTTGCTGAACAGCACCACAAGAAACGAGAGCCAACAAATAAATTCATATGAAGCTAAGCAATATACCGCATTTCTCATACGGTGCTGTTAACTAAAAAATTAAATACTCAAGGCAGTTCATAATGCACCTCATATAGCGAGCAAGCCAGCCCAAGGATGTATTGCTGAAATGCCGGCAGAAGGGATGATAGACAGCCAGCGTGGGGTAGTGGTTAAGAGCAGCGGACTCTAATCTGGAGAACTGGGTTTGATTCCCCCTCCTTCACATGCTGGGTGACCTCAGGTCAGTCACAGTTCTCTCAGAGCTCTCTCAGCCCCACCTACCTCACAGGGTGTCTGTTACGTACTGAATGTGAATCGCTCCTATCTATTCACATGTTAAGCTTGAGTCTGAATGTGGCTCTTCAGATGTCGCATTGCTATTGGTCGGTTTCTGCGAAACCTGTGTAATTACCCAATCACTGAGTGATATTGTTGCAAAGAGGGAACGGTCCTGATTGGCCTTTATCCCTGTATTCTGATTGGTCTTTAACTTGTAATGGGTGTGGCTTTGACAGCCCGGGAGAGTTTAAAAGAAGGAGCTGTGCTCCCCTCGTTGTCGTGTGTTCCTGACTTACAGTTGCTGTGTAATAAAGCTGAAATCACTTGAAGCTGAATCCTTTGTTGAGTCTCATACTTAACAGTGTCTGTTGTGGGGAGAGGAAGGGAAGGAGATCGTAAGCCGCTCCAAGACTCCTACAGTTATTGAAGGGGCAGGTACAAAAACCAACTCCTCCTCCTCCTCCTCAAGAGGCTGTGGTATTGTTGTTTGTTTATTGTAGAGGCACCAGGCGGGGAAGGAGAATCGAGACCAGTGTGGTCCTTTTCTGCTCTGCCATCCGTATCTTCACACCGCTTGGGGGGAGAGGGCCACAATGAGGACTTCTAGCTAGACGGCAGGGAATGAGTTGGTCAAATACTTGGAGAGAGTGGAGTTGCACTTCTGCAGTGAACGTCTTTGCAAGAGCCAGAGGGGGCTTCTGAGATTGGTTCCACGCCTCATCAGATATTGTGCGATAGTAAAGGCAGTGTGGTATAGTGGCTAGAGAGCTGGATTAGGATCTGGGAGTCCTGGGTTCGAATCCCTACTCGGCCATACATAGGCGATCATGGGCCAGTCATATACTCTCAGCCTAACTTACTTTGTGGGGTTTATTTCTTTATTATTATATTTAAAATATTTATTAGCCACTTTTCTTCCTGATGGAGCTCAAGGTGGCTCACAACATAGATAGAATCATAGAATCACAGAGTTGGAAGGGACCTCCAGGATCATCTAGTCCAACCCCCTGCATAATGCAGGAAGTTCGCAAATACCTCCCCCCTACACCCCCAGTGACCATTGTTCCATGACCAGAAGATGACAAAAAACCTCCAGGTTCTCGGACCAAGCTGGCCTGGAGAAAAAAATGCTTCCTGATCCCAAAGTAGCGATCAGCATTTCCTTGGGCATGTAAGAAAAATTCACAAAATGAAATATATAAAGACACAAAGGCCAAACTTTAAAAACCACAACGCAGGACCTCTAGTAAACTTAACCAAAAGTGGCCCTAAATAAAGCTGTCTTCAACTGCCTCTTAAAGACTGGGAGTGAGAGGGCCAGGCGCACCTTCCTGGGGAGGTTGTTGGGAGAACAAAATGGAGGAGTGGACGATGTCAACAACTTTGATGCCCCAGTGGGCAAAAAGGAAGGAGATAGGCAAAATAAGTATATAAATAATCATTCACTCCCGAATTTTCTGGAATGTGAATGATTATGATAGATACGACATGAGAAATTGTCAACAACCAGCCCTAGTCAGAGAAACGTTCCAGTTCTGAGAAGTGTTATCACAGACAGAGCAATGCAATTATGTGCATACGCATCAAAACTCTTATCTCAACGTGATAAAGCAGGGCAGGACTCCAGTACAGAGAGCAGGTGGTGTGTGTGTGTGTTTTGTTTTTACATTCAGATAACTAGGTATGAACTGAAAGAGGAGGCATGGAACATTTTGCTTTGCTCCTGCTATGTAGATAATTAAGTGGGCTTGTAAAAGAAGGTGACAAGCTTCTTCCCATTCGGAGTGAGGACTAGAAGCATTGCCCTCATTCTGATTGGGCCTCTTGGTATTCTCATGTGGCAATATCTGATTGGCTCAGGGTGTTATGATGTCAGAGTACTAGCAAGATAAGCTCTGAGTGGCTGGATCACCTAACAACTCCAGTTAAGGGGGGGGGACCTCTTTTTTAAAGGTAGTCACTGTAATAGGTGCAAAAACCAGGGAAGAAATGAAGTAAAATGTTGTAAAGAAGGCATTTGTTGTTGTTTCCTTGCTTGCTTGCTTGTTTGTGGGGATCTTCCAAAGAACATGTCAGACACAGAGAGAGAGAGAGACAGTTTGGTGTAGTGATTAAAAATGTAGACTCTAATCTGGGAGAACTGGATTTGAATCCCCACTCCTCCACATGCAGCTGCTGGTGTGACCTTGGGTCAGTCACAAGTTATCTCAGCTGTTCTCTCAAGAGCAGTCCTTGAAAGAACTCTCTCAGCCCCACCTACCTCACAAAGTGTCTGTTGTTGGGAATGGAAGGGAAAGGCGATTGTAAGCCACTTTGAGACTCCGAGTGAAGGGCAGGGTATAAAAACCTCCTCCTCCTCCTCTTCCTCCTCCTTCTTGTCAAATAAAATGCCTGGCCCTGAAACTTTAGCTCAGCCCTGTGGTTGGCTGTGGAATGGTAAGGATAGAGCACAATGAATCAGATTTAAGGAAGTCTGCCGGTCACTAATCATAAGCTACTGTCCCTTGTCTTGTTGAAATTACAAATTCTCCTTTCCATCATGACAGAAAAGGGCTTATCAGCTAGCCGTAATGTTTGCTCCAAGACAGGTCTGTGTGGCAACCATGAGTCTGCCGGATTCCAAGATACGCTCGAAAGAGATAAGGGCTGCGCCTGGCGAATGGCAAAAAGTCCATGGAGTTGCCACATAGCTCATTGCCTGTTTCCATGAGTGGCAGAAGCCAAATAAATGACACAAGGGGGCGGGGGGGGAATTCCAAAATAAGTTGTAGCATGCAAAGAGGCCGCATCTGCATAAGTAAATGGCTGCAGAATGGAGTGTTTATCATAGCTGAACTGGATCCTAATAAGGGGAGGGGGATGGACGAACTCTGCTTGAGGAGTTAAACCAGGGAGGTTACCGCACACTTTTTGCTTGGCAGCCATTTAGGGCTTTCTCCCTATAATATACTGGGTTCCAGACACGTTGGTAGTGGATCCGCTCATAGTTTATTCGGTTAGAGAAAACTGAGACAACGAAACAGGACTGGAGGCCTGCTTAAATCCCCGTTGCAAACCACACCCAAACACCCACAACCACACCCGTGATAGGATTATCTACACTGTCCCCAAATCCCATAGGTCATTCCTCGGATCCTGATTACCTGATAGGTCACCCAAAGAGTGATTAACATATGGAATTCACTGCCACAGGAGGTGGTGGCAGCTGCAAGCATGGACAGTTTCAAGAGGGAATTAGATAAACATATGGAGCAGAAGTCCATCAGTGGCTATTAGCCACAGGGTATAGATGGGAACTCTCAGTCTGGGGCAGGTGATGCACTCTATTCTTGGTGCTGGAGGGGGCAGCAGTGGGAGGGCTTCTGGTGCCCTGGCCCCACTGCTGGACCTCCTGATGGCACCTGGGATATTTTGGCTGCTGTGTGACAGAGTGTTGGACTAGATGGGCCATTGGCCTGATTCAACATTGGCTTCTCTTATGTTCTTATGTTCTTATGTTCTTATGTCCCTTCTAGGATCCGGGCTGGCTATTGTCTCTGGACGCGAAGCTTTCCTTCTTCGCATGACCACGTGCTAGCCCCGACTGCGTGTGCGGTCCTCAGTTGGTACACAACACTCTCAGGTTTCCTGAAAGACAAATTGATAGATATTGGGTCGACTGCAGGGCAAAGTTCAGAGCAGCGGTGATCTATGAATGCACAATGGCCTGAAGATGCTTCATTTGAACACCCTCATTCCTTAAGATTCCTCTCAGATCACTACTCTCCCCCCCCCTCCTCACCTTTAGTCCGCTTTTCTTACAATCTTGCAGACACACCTTACATAATAAGATCCCGGGCCTTTCCAGGTCTGTCTTCCTTCGGCTCCTAAACCACTTTATCAGCACCAGCAGGAGACGTGCTGTCTGCAAGCTGAGAAGGAGAGAATAATAGGCTGCGGTGAGCGGAAATTCTTCTTCCCCCATGAGATACATAAGCAAACAGCAAACCCACCCATGTTTAAGGGGAAACGATGCTGTTATATGAGCAGCAGCCAGTACACCTACACTCACTCTCATCTCAAATCTTATTTGCGACCGTAGCAATCAACATAGCTCTCAGCAAAGGAAGAGATAAATAATGCCGTGGTAAGCAAGCCTGGATATAAATGAATTCTCAAGGATAACACGCCTCACCCCAGGGAGGACTCCTCTGCATTTTCATTTTAATTGCTTGTATTTCCCTATTGCTCCTTTTCTTTTTCACACACCCTCTAGTGGTTGATTTGATATTGCATTGCTGTATGTCCAGCATAAAAACCTGCCATTTAAACCTACAGCAATGTAATATAGTTTCAGGTGGGCAGCCATGTTGGCCTGAAGCCATAGAACAAAGTCTGTGTCCAGTGGCACCTTTAAGACCAAGCACACGTCTTCAGATGCCATCTATCTAAAGCTTATACCCTGAATACAACTTTGTTGGTCTTAAAGGTGCTGCTGGACTACAGGACTCAAACTTAGCAATGTAATATGGAATTGGCCACTAGAGGGCGCAAAACAAATGTGGGGACTCCCACCAGAAGCAGCAGCAGGGACACACAAGCCAGAAAATGAGAATGTGGAACAGCCCAGATCCTCCCATTCAGATTTCAAGCAGAGAAGAAGAAGAAGAAGAAGAAGAAGAAGAAGAAGAAGAAGAAGAAGAAGAAGAAGAAGAAGAAGAAGAAGAAGAAGAAGAAGAAGAAGAAGAAGAAGAAGAGGAGGAGGAGGAGGAGGAGGAGGAGGAGGAGGAGGAGGAGGAGGAGGGAGGAGGAGATTGGATTTATACCCCACCCTTCACTACCTGAAGGAGTCTCAGAGCGGCTTAGAATCTCTTTCCCTTCCGCTCCCCATAACAGACACCTTGTGAGGTAGGTGGGGCTGGAGCTCTCCTGAGAACTGCCCTTGAGAGAACAGCTCTGAAAAAATCTATGACTGGCCCAAGGTCATACCAGGATGAAATATTTCTGTTCTATAGGCAATTAAATGATCACTTGCATAGTAGGTACAAGGACATTTGACTTGGCACCTGAGGAAAATTTCCCCTCCTTTCCTGGGATTCTCAAGTGGGGGGAGGTGTTTATTTTTTTACAGAAATGCAATGTGAGGGTAAGGAAAGCTAAACCTTGCTCCCACCTCACCATAGCTCATTATGCTTGGTGGATTCCCAAAGTTTCCTTCCAGCCCTTCTAATGTGCCACATGAAAAGTTGGCTGGGAAGAGATTATGGATCTTGCAGATTTCACCATGAACACAGTTGATGGTTGAACTTCCTTTGCTTGAAGGTGGGGATCAGATATGAGCTGGTCACCTGGTCTGTTTGGTTCTTGCTGCTGATCAGCCACAAAAGCCCACCAAACCAATTTGCATCCTTTCCCCCCAAACCAGTTTGCATCATATTTTCCCCAAATCGCGCATATGCAAAGACACTGCGATTCAAACTGATTGGGAATCGTTGAGAGTCATGAAGGCCTTCGATGGACATTGAAGGGTAGGGCTGTATTGAAACAGGTCATTTATCGATGACTGATCTGTCAGACTGTGAACTACTTGTCTATTTAAACAACTGCCGGCTGGGCAGAGCAGTTATGCAGCAAGGGCAGAGGAGGGGGTAGTAATATTCAATCGGGCTGTGTAAGAATGTGTATGCTTTAAAAGCCAATTGTGCTATACTGCCTGGTTAATAAGGAATACATTGGAAGAACCTGCCAATTGCCCATGAAGATATCGATGAACGATCGAACTGACTGTCAACAAATCAGGTCTCTCTTCACTAAGGAAACAATTTTGTCTTGCAGACAGAGTTGATCGAAGGCTTCCTCATTGCTGGTCTCTCCTACATCATCTCCCGAGTGCGTATTTGTATTTTGCTTTTTACTATGATGGGGATGAAGAGGAAGCCTTAAACCTCTGCCTCCCCCCCCCCCGTAGGCTTCAGGACAGGTGGACTGCCTATCACTGGGAGCCTCTGCCTCTATTCCCTTGTCTCTTCAGTGCTTCCAGCCAGGCATTCTGTGTGAGTAAAGCTTTTAGCCCTTTTTCTTACTGCGGGCAGGCTTGGGTAGGGGGGTGGAGGTCACAAGTACAGTGCAGTCTGAATCATCCATCCTTCTTCCATGCCCTGCTTCGCAGTGTATGCAAATATAGCCTTTGCTACTTTCTGGCACAGGAGCAGTGGTGGCTCAGAGGTTAAGGTGCCTAGCTGCAGACCAGAAGGTCTGTAGCTCGGCTGTTCAAGACCCGAGTGCTGTGTAACGGAGTGAGCTCCCATCTCTGGCCCCAGCTCCTGCCAACCTAGCAGTTCGAAAGCAAGAAATTGCAAGTAGACAAAAAAGGTACCGCTTCGGTGGGAAGGTAACAGCGTTCCGTGTGCCTCGGCGTTTAGTCATGCCAGCCACATGATCACAGAAAGGTCTTCAGACAGCACTGGCTCTTCGGCTTGGAAACAGAGATGAGCACCGCCCCCTAGAGTCGGATTTGACTAGCTTTCAAGCAAGGGGAACCTTTACTTTTACTGTCTGGCAGATGCCATCCCAGAGTACAAAACGGCTTGAAACAACACAAGCCATGGTCATACAGAGTCAGAAAGCCTTCAGTGCAAACCAGTGATGTGATGCGATGATTGGAGGGATATGCAAATTGGGGAAATCCTTTTGGTGGTGAGGCGAGCTAACTGTTCTGGTTGGATGTTGTCCCCATCAGGAGCATACTTGATCTTCTGGCTCTAACTGTACAGGGAAATGTAACCAGACAGCAAGGCACCAGAATAAATTGTTAGCTGGGAATGTTTCTGCCCACTCTTGAATGTGGGGAAATCATTCTGTTTTGATATTTTACTATACTGATGATATTTAGGAATGAGCACTGTTTGCATCAGTGTTTGATTAGTTATGCACAGTTACACTGCATTGCACACAGTTACTCTATTTTCTTTCATCTGCCCCCCAAGCATATAGCTGAAAGAGAGCCAGTTTGGTGTAGTGGTTAAGTGTGCGGACTCTAATCTGGGAGAACCAGGTTTGATTCCCCACTCCTCCACTTGCACCTGCTGATGTGACCTTGGGTCAGTCACAAACTCTGGCACAGCTGTTCCTGAAAGAGCAGTTTGTGTGAGAGTTCTGTCAGCCCCGCCTACCTCACAGGGTGTCTGTTGTGGGAGGGAGGGAAAGGAGTTTGTAAGCCGCTCTGAGACTCCAATTGAAGGGCGGGGTATAAATCCAATCTCTCTTCTTCTTCTTCTTCTTCTTCTTCTTCTTCTTCTTCTTCTTCTTCTTCTTCTTCTTCTTCTTCTTCTTCTTCTTCTTCTTCTTCTTCTTCTTCTTCTTCCTGAAAGAAAAACAGTAACAGTTTAAGAATGTTGATATGAGATTTACTCAGGCCCGTAGCCAAGAATTTCGAAGTCAGGGGACATTTTAATTATTCGGGAGGGGGGCACTGGGGCACTGGCTAAATCAACTAAAAGTAACTCACATGCTTCAGCCGGCCCCAGAGAGGTGCGGTGCAGGGGGGAGGCAAGGAGAAGCAGCAGCACAGGGGAGTTTGTGGCAGCCGCCACATCTTGCCAGAGAGTCGGGGGGCCTGGCCTGAAAGGAAGTTAGGGGGCCTTGGCAGGAAGTCAGGGGGCCGGGTCCCGAAATGCCCCTCTATAGCTACGGGCCTGTGTTTACTACTCAGGTATCTCTGAGTACCTTTGGTGTCTCTTCCTAAACCCGCTGGCTTCTCAAATAGATGCTGTTTAGTGTGCAGGTACAAAAAGAATGTCCAATGTCGTATGAATTTCACTAAAACATTTCTTCTCCCCATCCTTTTGAAATTATCACCACAAAGCCTGAGGGGGGAAAAAAAAAGGTAAGATTCATAATGGTGTCTTCGGGGATCAGCGGCAAAAGTTGCAAGTCACAGTTCACCTGCTCCACATTTCAACAAGAGTCATGAACCCTTTCTAACGCAGTCAGTGCCTTGAAGGATAAATATGTTATTGGGGAGGAAGCAATATATTTTCTTAATAGATACTCATGATAATTTGTGCCCTGTAAAGTTTTGCAAACACTCCCTGGGGGGAAAAAATAGAATCATCTGTTTATTTTTTCACAGCATTTACCAAAATGTGTGCGGCAATTAGAAATAACAGCTTTTGAATGTAAGATAGTTACTTTCAGGAATGAGTAAGTGCAATCATGTGAAGAACCCCATTCGAGCAGTGAAAGCAAAGTTTTCTTTAAGAAAAGTCAAGCATATTCTTAAAGGCGGATCGTTAGATCCACAGGTTAATTGACGGTGGCTTCCCCTCCCAGTTAATAAAGCTATTGTAAAAAGCGAATCTTTTGCCCTGTTAGATTCCCTCAGGCATTCATTGATTCTTTTAAAATGACTTGGGAAGAACAGAATGTATCCTACAACATCTGCCAGAGGAGCGGAGATCTCTGAATAGGACTTTCCTACAGTCCCTGAAAATGGGCTCCTTGAGGCCATAGGGGACTAAGTGGAGATCTACAGTAGGAGGGGGGATGCAAGCCAATAGGGTTTGTTTGTTTGTTTTTTCCCCTGGGAGGGTATCATTTGTTTTTTTTTTTCTTTTTCTCTGTCCTGTTGTTGGCCCTCCAGAGAAACTGGTTGGCCACTGTGTGAGACAGGATGCTGGACTAGATGGACCACTGCTCTGATCCACCAGGGCTCTTCTTGTGTTCTTCTGAAGGTCTCGGCCTCTATGCGCTGTTGTTGGCTACCCAGAAGAACTGGTTGGCCACTGTGTGAGACAGGATGCTGGACTAGATGGACCACTGCTCTGATCCACCAGGGCTCTTCTTGTGTTCTTCTGAAGGCCTCGGCCTCTATGCCCTGTTGTTGGCTATCCAGAGGAACTGATTGGCCACTGTGTGAGACAGGATGCTGGACTAGATGGACCATCGGTCTGATCAAGCAGGCTCTTCTGTTCTTATGAGGCTTTGGCTTCATGCCCTGTTGGCTATCAGAGGAACTGATTGGCCACTGTGTGAGACAGGATGCTGGACTAGAAGGACCATCGGTCTGATCAAGCAGGGCTCTTCTTATGTTCTTATGGAGGCTTTGGCCTCTATGCCCTGTTGTTGGCTATCCAGAGGAACTGATTGGCCACTGTGTCAGACAGGATGCTGGGCTAGGTGAACCGTCGGCCTGGTCAACCAGGGCTCTTCTTATGTTCTTATGAAAGCCTTGGCCTCTAAGCTCTGTTGTTGACTATCCAAAGGAACTGGTTGGCCACTGTGTGGGACAGGATGCTGGACGAGATGGATCACTGCTCTGATCCAGCAGGGCTTTTCTTATGTTCTTATGGTAGTGCTCCAAACTCAACACACACTGATGCAGTTTTTCAAGATTCCTGTCAGACGTCCATGGCTAAAGTGATGCTTTGATGGTGACACTCCCAGCCTGGAGAGCCCTGCACCTTCTCCGTATGCACTGGCCGGAGAGGGCTCTCCCACTCCTCCAATAGTGCATGGGGAAGCCCAAATGGCTCTGGGGGGGAAATGTCCCCTCCCACATCGATGTCCTGTTTTGGCACCACACACCACTTCAGTGATGGAGAGTGGAAGAGCCAGCTGGAAAGCACGGAAGGGCAGCCATGTTCTTCCGCCTCAGCAAACAAGGTCAAATTGTTTGATCTCTGAAGCAGGCCTCCAAGGGACGGAAACATCTCATGTCACTTGTATTGGCCCTTGTGTTCAGGTTGCTTGCACTTTGGAACGAGGCTTTCATTGGGCCCTTATATGTTTTTAATTGCCTTTCCAATAAGGACATGTATTTTTGTATATAATAAATATACACTAGGTTTTTAATATTGGCCCTTCATCAGGCTTTCTCCATTACGGTAGCACAGAAAAGCTGCAATGAAAATGTGGAAAGGATTTAGAGAAGCCTGCCCTCGGCCTGGAATGGCAGCCCCCAGAGTGGAATGACAGTCCCTGCTGGGACCAATGCTCCCTCTAAACTGTGGAGTCTTGTCAGCAAAAATCCTACTTTGTGAGCTACTGGCATTAACGTTGTGAGCGAGCCATTTGACAACTGCACAAATCAGTTTGCCCTGGAGCCGTCCTTCCTGAGCTAAGACAAAACGTGTGAGCCGGAGGCTAAAAAACTGTGAGCTAACTCACACTAGCTCAGCGTAGAGGGAACACTGCCTGGGACCATATCAACCGCTCTGCAACTGGAATGACAGCCTCCAGAGCACGGATTCCAGTCCTAGAGGCTGCCATTCCACTCTGGGGGCTGCCATTCGAATCCCAAAGCATTTTGTCTCAGCCCAGGGGCTGTAATTCTACTCCCAGTGCCTGTCATTCTACACTGGAGGCTGGCACTGCAGGCCCAGGACATGTTTAGGACTGCCAGATCCCTGGAGGGTGGGGGTTTGCCCACTCTAGGGGCCCCCGACCTGCTGGCCAGATCTTGCTGGCGGGGGGGAACCCTGCCCCCAAAGTGCCTGGATCGGGCCAACGTGCCTGGTGAAATGACATCACCTGGAAGTGACATCATCACACCTGGGACGTCACCAGGGGGACACTCTAGCATTCAGCGTCCCCTGGCGACATGCCTAGTGCAATGACATCACTTCCAGGTGACGTCATTGTGGCGCGTGTGTGCGAAACTACCAGACATGGAGCTTCTCCCCCTCCCTCTGGAAACAAGTAGGAGACCTGGCGACCCTAAACCCATTTCACATTTTCATTGCAACTCTTGTGTGCCGTAGTGTATTTAAATGATGCTGATGCAAGTCAATAGGCACTCACGGTTCTCCCATGAGATCCGATGGGCCTTCAGACAGCCGGCCTCCCCTATTGTTCCCAGTAGGTATTCTTGTCATTTATTTTGGTACATCCCCATAATGGTAGAGCGTCAGAAAGGGACTGAGGCGGGCAGTCTGCAAAGCAAGACGCTTTCACTCTGTGGAAGGAAACCAACAACCCACAACAAAGAAGAGTGGTGAATGTGCAGTTTTCAGTGGAAAGGTAAGTAATTTTTATTGTCCCTGAAAATGCAGATGTCAGCCCTGGCCCACCGGACTTCTCCTGCTACAGCTATTTTAGGAATCAGTGGAGAGAACGGAGAGGAATCTACTTCAGGGATCCGTAAAACTAAAAGCCATGGTCCAATTTACTTGCAACTGGGGAGGAGGTCTTTAGCTTACCGGAGGGATTCTGTTGCGTGCAGACCTGGTGGCGTTATCTTGATAACATTTTCCCAGACCTTCATATCCCTTCCCCGTTTAAAATAATGGTCCTGAACTTTGAGACCACATTAAGGCTGCCAACCTCCAGGTGAGGGCTGGGGATCTCCCGGATTTACAACTCATCTCCAGACTACCAAGATCAGATCCCCCGGAGAAAACGACAGCCTGGCGCATTACCCTCCTGAGGTCCCTCCCCTCCCCAAACCTCGCCCTCCCTAGGCTCCACCCCCAGATCTCCAGGAATTGCCCGACCTGTTGTTGGCAACCATACCACACAGATCTGGATCCTGAAATAATAACGTCCTACCCAAAAATGAGTAGTCACGGTAAAAATTTCCCCACCCAAGCCCAGTTCTGAAATGATAACATTTTTCTTGGTTCACACCCATAAATTACAGCAGGCCTCCTGACCACCAAGATCCGTTCCCCCGGAGGAAATGGAAGCTTCGGGTAGTGGACTCTGTAGCATCGTGTCCCCAGTGAGTTGCGTCATCTTCCCAAAATTGCTCCCTCCCCCCGGCACTGCCTCCAACTCACCAGGAATACCCTAAACTGGAATCGCCGACAGCCTCTGGGACATGAAACCGGCCGTCAGTGATTTAAAAGCAGATGCTTTGCAAGCTCACTTGGCTTCCAGATGGGTGGCTAAAGGGTGACGGCGATCACCAAGGGTGCTTGCATGTTATTAACAGGTTTAATTGGTATGAAACAGAAATACAGCGGTCCTTTAGTTCAAGATGTTCATAATTAATGTTTCTGCTATACCTTTTTTCAGGGTCAAGCTACACTGTCAACAACGTGGAACTCCGGAGCTTCTTCTTGTTCTGCTGGAAAGGCCCCTTTGGAGGAAGCAAATGGAGCAGAGAAAAAAAAAAAAGTAGTTAAGTCTAGGGTTGCCAACTCTGGCTTGGGAAATTCCTGGAGATTTGAGGGTGGAATTTGGGGACAGGAAGGAGCTCCATTTGGCCATACCGTATCTTCCAAAGCTGCCATTTACTGCAGAGGTACTGATCTCTCTGGTCAGGAGGTCAGGTATAATTGCAGGAGGACTTAGGGTTGCCAACCTCCAGCTGGGGCCTGGAGACCTCCCACTATTACAATTGCTCTCCAGACTATATAGAGCAGTTCGCCTAGAGAAAGTGGCTGCTTTGGAGGGTGACTTCTGTGGCATTGTACTATGCTGAGGTCCCTACACTCCCCAAACCCTGCCCTCCCAATGCTCCACTCCCCAAATCTCCAGGTATTTCCCAACCAGACCTGGCACTCTTATCTCCAGGTGATGGAAGTCAGTTCCCCTGGAGAAAATGAACATTTTAGAGGGTGGACTCCATCGCATTAGATCCCACTGGGGTCAATCCCTTCCCAGTCTCCACCCCCAAAGTCTCTAGGAATTTCCCAACCTAGAGTTGGCAGCCCTAGGAGAACTCCAGGCCCCATCTGGATGCTGGCAATCCCATGCCCAACCCTCTCCTCTCCTCATTTAGTGCTCCCATTTTCCCAACCGCAGCAAAAAAAAAAAGATTGTTGGTCTGCCGTTACACACTCTTAGATGTGATTTGGCTCCCGGGCAGCCTGAAGAAACTCATTTGTAAGGTCTGTCCTTTTTACAGACAATATTTATGGCTTTAAGAAACAGTGTTCATTACAAGTAGTTAAGAGCTCGAGCCCAACTTACACATTTCTGATGCTGACAATTCATCGATGCCGGGGGCATAGGGAGAAAAAATGGGTATGATTCAGTAGTCCTTTAAAAGAAAAAAAACCCAAGTGGGAATTAAAGTGAGCCTCATAGGGAAAGCGCATCGTGTCCCTTGGTTTCAGTGGGAAACGCATCTCAGGGTATAACTCCCACCACCCCTAGCTGGTAGGAGATTCTGGGAGCTGTTGCTGACCAGATTGCACAAAGACAGAGGTCCCCATTTTAAAAGGCATTAAAATTCGCCTTTGCAGGTCAAAAACGGGGAAGAAGCAGGGTTGCCAGCTCTGCATTGGGAAATACCCAGACATTTGGGGGCCTGGCGCCTGAGGAGGGCAGGATTTGAGGAGGGGAGGGACCTCTGCAGGGTATAACACCACAGAGCCCTCCCTCCAAAGCAGCCATTTTCTCCAGGGGGGCTGATCCTGGTCATCTGGAGATCAATTGTAACGGTGGGGGATCTGCAGGTGCCACCTGGAGGTTGGCAACCCCAGAAACAAGAGTGGCAGTGTTAATGTGTGAGGCAACGAGGACTCTCCTTTATCACTGAAATTCTTGTGCAGAGTCAGGTTGCCAGCCTCCAGGTGGGGCCTGGAGTCTCCCCAGAATTAAAGCTGATCTCCAGACAAAACGTTGGGAAAAGGTCAAGGGAGGGGGGGTGTGGAATCCAAGGGAATCTGTATGCTTTTGAATTAGCTTCAGCTTGGAAGCAAAGCAAGGGGGGGAAACCGCCACAAAACCACTCTCAGAAAACCCAGGGAAACAGCCACCAGAAAGCGAACTGTGCGCTGAAGGGAGGAGAATCAATTGAGAATGAAAAAGAAAACTTGATGGACATCCATGGAGGAAGCAAGGGAAAATGCAGAATGAAAAAGAAAATCTGATGGACATACATGGTGAAAATGAGGGAAAACACCTGTGCATAATAGGCCTATGACATTATACCCCACTGAGGTCCTGAGTAAAGGCAAAGGGTTGCCTTACACGAAAGCCAGTTGGATCCAACTCTAGAGGTGCGGTGCTCATCTCCATTTCCAAGCCGAAGAGCCAGCGCTGTCCAAAGACATTTCTGTGGTCACGTGGCTGGCATGACTAGATGCCAAGGCGCACAGAACGATGGTACCTATTTATCTACTTGCAATTTCTTGCTTTCGAACTGCTAGGTTGGCAGGAGCTGGGGCCAGAGACGGGAGCTCATTCCATCATGGGGCACTTGGGTCTCGAACTGCTGAACTACCAACCTTCCAGCCTGCGGTTCAGCATCTTAACCACTGAGCCACCGCAGCCTTTCACTGAGGTCCTGCCCCTCCTCAAACCTCCCCCTAATCTTTGGAGTCTTGTGAGCAAAAGATTCTACTTTGTGAGCGACTGGCATTAAAGTTGTGAGTGAGCAATTTGGCTGCTGCATAAATTAGTTTGCACTGGAGCCATCCTTCCTGAGCTAAGACAAAAAGGTGTGAGCCGGAGGCTAGAAAACTGTGAGCTAGCTCACACTGACTCAGCTTAGAGGGAACACTGCACACAGGCATAGGGAACAAAAAGCTAACACCCCCCGGGGGAGGGGGGACTCACTTTGCTATGCTTTGCTGCTTGCAGCATTTCCCCCTGTCACAGCTGACTTCTGTCTATGTTGTGGGTGGGTGGAAGGGAAAACATGCTTTAGGCTGGAGTCCAGAACCAGCAAAGGCCTCTTCTTCCTCATTATTCTACTCTCCTTAAGGTTTTCAACTTCAGCTTGGGAAATTCCTGACTGGAAGATTGTGCTCAGGGAGGATGGCATTGGGGAAGGGGAGGGAACGCAGTGGGGATGGGATGCCACTGAGTCTGCCTTGCAAAGCCACCATTTCCTCCAGGGGAACTGGTTTCTGTAGTCTGGAGATCAGATGTAGTTCCAGGAGAACTCCAAATCCCACATGGAGGTTAGGAACTCTCACTCTGCTCTCTCATCTTCCTCCTTCCTTACCCACACAGCTGTAACTGAATATCAGCGCCCTGGGGACTGCACTTCTGGAAGTCAGCTGGAATCTCAGCCACTGCCAAAACACTGAGGCTGAGAAGGGGAAGCTGAGAAAGAAAATCTTCCCTATCTCCACCCTCCTGACTGGCCAATAATGTGTGATTGGTGCTCTAGCTGCTGCAGGATAAAGGAGGGAACCGGAACACCAGTAGACTGTGTAAGGCAGGAATCGCCAACCTTTTTGAGCCTGTGGGGACCTTTGGAATTCTGACACGGCATGTTGTGTGCAGCCACAAAATGGCTGCCACAAAATGGTTGCTGCAGAAGGCAGAGCAAGCCACAAAATGGCTGCCGCAATTTACCTGAAGTCTTTGGGATTCTAACACCGAGTGGTGGGCACCAGGCCCGTAGCTAGAATTTTTTATTGAGGGGGCGGCGGTGGCAAATGAGTCTGTGGTGGTCAGCCCATCATTATTTATTTATTTCATTATTTATGCTTTATTTGTGATTTGCCAATTTTCTACTTGAGACTCAAAGTGGATTACATGGTATAGAACTTTGTAATCAAGCAGAGCGAGAGATCTAATAAACAATGCATTAGGACTAGGTGTACAAAAAGTACCGAAATGCAGGAAAAAAAGTATCATACATGCTAAATCAAGCAATGCAGAAAATGGAATTACAAAAAAAGCAAACAATGCTTTAAGAGTGTGACAGGAGATACAACAAATCAATAATATAAGCGTGCACTGTGGCATAGACTACTATTCTGTATAAGCTCTATAAAAATGCCCTCCCAAGCAACTTTTTTACATAGCTTGCAGAATTAGTGTGAGAGTCTTCTTCCAGTTACTGAAACCTGAAACTGTAAATTCAACCTTCTTTTCTCTGTAAATCACTGTAAATCTGTAAATTCTTTTCTCTGTAAATCACTCAAGGCTTCTAAAGGTGCCATCCAACACCCCTGCAGGCTCTTAAAACCAGGACTCTTTAGTTCTGCTTACTGCTAATTCTGTTCCAGCCAATTGCATAGAGAATTTACCCTTGGAAGATTTATGACAGGATTCACACTTTTTTACCTCAGCGCCTTCCTTTTTTACAAAGATAATTTACACCTGAAACACATGTGACAGATTTCACACCAACCGGTAATGTAGATTGAAAGGGCATGACAAATGATTGATGGTGCACCACCCCCCTTTGCACCACCATGGCTACAGGCCTGGTGGGCACAAGCATAAAATGGTTGCCAGAGGTGTTGGAGCCAACCACAAAATTAATGCTTCAGAAGGCGGCGCTAGCCCCAAAATGTCAGGGAGTAAGGTTATGCTTTAATCTAACAGTAACTAATCTAATAGTATCTAATAATATAATTATTAATAATGCTATTATTATCTAATAATACTATTAGGTAATAGTATCTAATAGTGGAACCTGGGTTTTGGCCACCGTATGACACAGAGTGTTGGATAGGATGGGCCATTGGCCTGATCCAACATGGCTTCTCTTACGTTCTTATGTCTGATGCAGTGATGCTCTGTGTTCTCGGTGCTTGGGGGGGCATAGAGGGAGGCCTTCTGGAGTTCTGGCCCTGCTGGTGGACCTCCTGATGGCACCTGGGTTTTGGTTCCTGTGTGACACAGAGTGTTGGACTGGATGGGCCATTGGCCTGATCCAACATGGCTTCTCTTATGTTCTTATGTTCTAACTCTTCAACTTTTCAGGCAAAAGCTCGGCATCACAGGATGCCTTTTAAAATGTAAACATTGTTTTAAAATATTTTGTTGTGTACACCCAGCACTTCAGTTTATTTCAGAAAAGTCTACCTAGCACATTGGCTTTGGGACACAAAATAAGAAAGTTAAAATACAAAGCAGCAGAATATTATTCCTGAATTTAAATGAAGAAAAATGTGCACATTGTAAAAAGAACATGAATTAAAACACACTCAAAAATCAACAAGCTTGCTTCTTGATTATCCTAACGCTGAATTAAAGGCGACGGTTTGAATTTTAAGAGCAGCTGAAATATATTTGGCAACAGCCACAGTGGTGTGAATTTTGTTCCCAGAAAGGAGATTAAGTCTGTGATAATAATCTGAATGGTTGGGGAATATTACAAGAAAGGAGGTTATCGGGAGAGCGCTTAAACCAGGGGTCTTTTTTTGGGGGAGCGCACCTGAGCGCAGCTCTGGGAGTTCAGGAGCCAAGCCCCGCCCCCAGCCAGCGTCCAGGGAGTCTTTCAGGCAGCCGAATGTCAATTTCAGCTCCATTATATCCTATTTTTTTCCCCCCACCATAGAGAACAATGGAGGGAATAGAGGCAATCCTTTTGGGAGCCCACAGAATTGGACCCCCTGATCCAATGTTCTTGAAACTTGGTGGGTATCTTGGGGAGAGGCTCCATCAGCTACCCTGTGAGTTTGGAGCCTCTCCCTCAAACCCCCTCCCCTCCAGCCCCCAGAATATATCCTATGTTTTCACCATTGACTTCAATGGCCCATTCTTTCTTTTCTCTTCCTCCTTCTTCCTTCCTTCTTCCCTTCTTTCTTTCTTCCTTCTTTCTTCCTTCTTCCTTCTTCTTCCCTTCCTTTCTTCCTTCTTTCTTTCTTCCTTCTTTCTTTCTTCCTTCTTCCCTCTTCCTTCTTCCTTCTTTCTTTCTTTCTTCCTTCTTTCTTTCTTCCTTCTTTCTTTCTTCCTTCTTTCTTTCTTTCTTTCTTTCTTTCTTTCTTTCTTTCTTTCTTCCTTTCTTTCTTCCTTTCTTTCTTTCTTTCTTTCTTCCTTCTTTCCTTCTTCCTTCCTTCCTTCCTTCCTTTCTTTCTTTCTTTCTTTCTTTCTTTCTTTCTTTCTTTCTTTCTTTCTTTCTTTCTTTCTTTCTTTCTTTCTTTCTTTCTTTCTTTCTTTCTTTCTTTCTTTCTTTCTTTCTTTCTTTTTCCTCCTTTCCCTGTTTCCCTCCTTCTTCCCTCTCTTTCTTTCCCTCCCCTTTCCTTCTCTTTCTTTCCCTCTTTCCTTCCTTCTTTCCTTCTCTCTACTCTCTCTCTTTCCTTCCCTCTTTCCTCCATCTGTGGCCCAACTCTCATGAGAAGGAGTTTAAACTTTAAACCCCTTCTCTCTTAGCTCCCCCACCCAGACCAGCTGGGGAAGGGAAGGGGAGGCTTTTGAAGATGCCAACCCCCCTTTTGCTTCCCCTTCTGACATCACTTCTGGTGATGACAGGTGGCGTGGCATATGCTAATAGCCTAATAGCTCATTAGCATACCATATGCTAATGAGCTCCTGCAGCTGTTTTTCTATGAAAAAACCCCTGGCTTAAACTACCATAGAATTTTCATTAAAGGGAAAGGTGGGTCAGGGACCTGAAGCTCACATGGACAGATCCTTTGGCCATGTGGGAGAACCTACCACGTCCAGGGCTCTTTTTGTAGCAAGAACTCCTTTGCATATTAGATGACAGACCCCTAATGTAGCCAATCCTCCTAGAGTTTACAGTAGCCCCTGTAAGAAGAGCTCTGTAAGCTCTTGGAGGATTGACTACATTAGGGCTGTGTTGCCTAATATGCAAAGGAATTCCTGCTACAAAAAGAGCCCTGGGACTAACACTGATTATGCATTAAAGTGAGAAGAAAAAAGCAATGATATGAAGGAACAGTAAGGAAGTGTAGATACTTATTTTCAGCAAAAGGTGTTGAGGGCATGAAGCTGAAATGCAATGGCGGCATACCCACAGCTTACCTGGGGGCTGCCAGATCTGGGTTGGAAAGTACTGGAGACTTTGGGGGCAGATCCAGGAGAAGGTGGGGTTTGGGAAGGGGAGGGGCCTCAGCATGGTACAATGCCACAGAGCCCACCCTTCAAAGCTGCCATTTTCTCAAGGGGAGCTGATCTCCATCAATTGGAGTTCAGTTGAAAAAGCGGGAGATCCCCAGGCCCTACCTGGAGGCTGGCAACCCTAGTTTACCTTCAGTCACCCAGTGAAGATTCTTGTGTTATGGTGGCAGCTGCTGGGAAAGCATTTTTTTTTTAAATTGCACAGCTGATCTGATCTCCAGTGGCCAATCAGAAGCTCTGCTAACCAAAAGCTCCCATCTGGTCCCTCCCACTTTCTAAAAACACTTGACAAGCACCAGGGCGATACGACAACCATAGGCACTATGTCAGGGACCCCAGAACTAGTGCTCTTAAAACTCAACAGGGTAGGGTTGCCATGGCTGTGGGTGGGGACATGGGGGGGTGCTCTGACACCAGCTGCAGACTTACATCACTTCCAGTAAAAAAAGAAGAAGAGTGACATAGGTATCTCTAGCAATTGCCAGGAACTTCAAAGTTTTACCATAGAGTTCCCAGCAATTCCTAGAACTATTCTATGCCATTTCCTTTTTTAGAAACCAGAAGTGATGTGACTACGCAGCCAGTGTCACAGGGGGTATTTTTCTCCTACTGCTTGGCTGCCCTACAATAGTGACAGTTGCCATTTCTGCTCCCAGCAAAAAGTCTTGTGACTTCACTTGAACTGCTTCAGACATTTTGCTTGACGAGAATCCTCGGGATGTAGTTTTAGTGACTGTGCCCCTGTAAGACAAACATATTCATCCAGGAAATGCATGTTTCAGGATCAGCATGTTTTGTACAAATACAAGGCTAGGGAGCTGGGACTGGCGGGCTGTGTCCTTGCATAATATGAAGAAACAACGGTAGACATCATGCGTGAAGTCACCCTTGAGTGTTGAAGAAGAAGAAGAGGAGGAGAAGGAGGAAGATGAGATTAGTTTTATACCCCACCCTTCACTTGGAATCTCAGAGCAACTTACAATGTCCTTTCCCTTCCCCTCCCCACAACAGATGCCCTGTGAGGTAGATGGGGCTGACAGAGCTCTTTCGAGAACTGCTCATGAGAGAACAGTTCTGAAAGAACTCATAACTGACCCAAGGTTACACCAGGAGTTTCATGTAGAGGAGTGGGGAATTGTTATGTATCGGGTATACATAAATAACAGAGCTTGAATCTCACTCCTATCTAGGCCTGGTATCCAAAAGATCAAACTCTGATTGGCTACTTTGCGTAGCAGGCCAATCAGGAGGCTAGAAGGTTATGGAGGGAGGCAAATGTATTGGTTGTTATGTTATTGTCTTGATTGGTTATTTATGCAACAAGGGGCGTGGCTATGCCAGCTCAGATAGTTTAAAAGAGGGCCTGTCGCTCTCCTTTTTTTCATTTTGTTCCTTACCTTTGTAAATAAAGCTGAATCACTGTTCGTGAGCTGCTGCCTTAAGTCTCGCACTTAACGGGAATCAAACCCGATTCTCCCAGATTAGAGTCCGCGTTCCTAACCACTACACCAAATTGAGAAGGAATGCAAGGAGTCCACAGCACCTGTCTTTAAGGGGACTGATACCATGGGGGGCAGTCAGGAGTGACGGGATTGAGGACTGCCTGCCCTATCTGCTGCTCCTTGTTGGAAAGCTGGAGATAAGGACTCGACCATGCGACCGGATTCTCCTGGCAAAGCTCCCACTTATCGAACAGCTCTGTTTTTTTGCTTCCCCCTCGAAATATTCAAACAAGCCATGCCCGCGACTGTTCTTAGGAAATGCAAAAATTGCCAGCTCCACTACCTTGACTGTGTGCACAGATTAGATAGCTGTGAATAGCAGTGGGTAATTAGGCACACTGCCATGCACAATGACAGTAATTGTGTGGTCTAATTAAGACTGGATAACTTGTTTGAATCCCCAGCCCCACGAGATCGAAGATGGGCTGAAGTATTCTTATGCTGAAGGAGTGCCACATTGTTCTAATGAGAGGTGCTGGTATTATGGGATGGCTCCGGCATTAATTAGGATTGAACCGTGTCCCGTCCGTGTAGAAACAGCATCCTGGGAAGTGATGTCACCGGCAAAAAGATCGTTAAAGTGAGGGGGGAGGCAGAATCTTCAGATGGGAGGCCATGAGGTTAGTTACATGGGAGTAAGTAAGTAATTGCTTTGGGATGGCCATAGAATTGTAGAATCACAGAGTTGGATGGGACCTCCAGGGTCATCTAGTCCAACCCCTGAATAGTGCAGGAAATTCACAAATACCTCCCCGACACACACAGTGATCCCTGTTCATCCCCCAAAGATGGCCAAAAAAACCCCTTCCAGGCTCCCCGGCCAAATTGGCCAGAAGAAAAATTGCTTCCACTAATCGAACATTGTAGCCATCACAACAGACTGTCTCTCAACTTGCATGCAAGGATCTTTTGCTTGCCAGTACTAAAAGTGCTTTGCAATGTATATCTGGGGTGTCCCTTCCAAATGAAGAAACCATCTCTCCATTCATCCTTTTACAGTCAAAGAGGGCACCAGTAAGCCACCCCCTTTGCTATTGGAGAGAAATATATATATATGCACACATCAAAAGAGCTATGCATGGAGGGGAGGGGGGAATATCATCTAGTCCAACCCCCTGCACAATGCAGGAAATTCACAAATACCTCCCCCTCCACACCTGCAGTGACTGCTGTTCCACGCCCAGAAGATGACAAAAAACCTCCAGGATCCCTGGCCAAACTGGCCTGGAGAAAAATTGCTTCCAGACCCCAGAGTGGCGATCAGCATTTCCCTGGGCATATAAAAAAGGGCCAGGAGTGCCCAAGTGTTTTTAGAAAGAGGGTGGGGCCAGTTGGGGGCTTTTGCCCAGCAAGGCTTTCATTTGCCCATTGGAGATTTAATTGGCTGTGCAGATTTTTAGTTTATTATTATTATTTGGTGGGGAGTTATATTTTTTATGTGCATGTGTGTATGTGTGCACAAGCGCGCACCTGGAAGTCATGGTGACCTCTGGTGACTGACCCCCTAGCCTGGAGGATATTCCGAGAGGTGGCTGAGCAAAGCCTGCCCCTGTCCTCCCGACTGCTGGGATACCAAGGAGGTCTCCCATCCAAGTATTTGCCAGAATCGACCCTGCTTAGCTTCAGAGATCTGAGAAGATTGGGATTGTCTGGGCTATCCAGGTCACGGCAGGCTGTTCAGTTTTTTAAAGATGTTGTTTTTCCAGCAGTGGCTACCACAGCCCAAGGATCTTCACTGTGTGACTGGAGGTAAGCTGTGGTGGCCATTTTGTGGCTGCCTCCGTCTTTTGCAGCAGCCGTTCTGTGACAGCCATTTTGTGGCTGTGCCCACCGCACTGTGTCAGGATTCTAAAGGTGCCCACAGGGTCAAAAAGTTTGGGGAACCCGCTAATGCAGAAGGTGATGGAAAACCACCTGTGCTCATCTCTTGCCTTGAAGATGCCGTAAGCTGGATGTGACTTGATGGCCAACTTTACCATTATTTTTTTAAAAATGTGTGGAAATGAGGAGCTGAGGTCAATATAAGCCACATTCCCCTTCTTCCTCTCTCAAAGGGGCAGAATGTAGATAGGCCTGGCCGTAGCCCAGCACTTTAAAAGACCTTTTTTGTTGCTTATTATATTAGAGTGAAATAGGGGAAGAGAATCGTGAGAATGGTCTGTGATGGGGGAGCCAAGGGGAACTGGGGAAATGTTTGCATGTGAGGAGGAGTGTGGAGACAGGCCTTTGTGGGGAGAAGGGTCAGTCCATACAGCGTTGCCAGTGCTGGGAAATAGCTGGGCCGCGATCACACAGACTAAATAAGGCACTTTCAATCCACTTCCAGTGCACTTTCCAACTGGATTTTACTGTGTGAACTGGCAAAATCCAGTTGGAAAGTACATTGGAAGTGGGCTGAGTGCATCGAAAGTGGGTTGAAAGTGCATTCATCAGTGTGTGTGATCACAGCCTTGGAGATTTGAGGGGTGGAGCCTGGGAAGGACAGGGGAGGGGGAGGGGGGGCTACAGCAGGTTATAATGCAGGTTCCAAAGCGGCCAGTTTTCTTCAGGAGGACTGATCATCTCTGTCACCTGGAGACCAGTTGTAATTCCAGGAGATCTCCAGCCATCACCTGGAGGTTGGCAACTCTGCTTAATTCTGGAGTCAGATCCAGTTTACAAATTGCTACTGCACTTCAATAGATGAAACCTTGCAAGAACTCCCCCCCCAAAAAAAAACAAAAACAAAAAAACCCTCTGATATTCTGAAAGTACCAATTTCCCCTCCACCTGACCCTAAACTGGGACAGCTGGCAGGGAGAGCCCAGTGCAGCCATTTCAGGTGGGCACCGCAGATGGCGGCTTGTTCTGTTTTTCTGCTCAAAGGATGCTGCTGTTCTTCAAAGGAACCGCGGCTCTAGCTTGGCGTACGGCAAAGACAGCTGATACAACACAGAATGCCACTCCCGGCCTTCCACTTCAGCCACAAAGAAAGAGCCAGGTTTTGACACTCATTGGGTGCGTTCAGACGCGCCGTTTGAGCCGTTTTCAGCACGGCTCAGAAACGGCTTTTCCCTGCGCGTTCACACGCCCAACATCTGCCCACCGTCCCCAGCCGTCGCTTTCTGGAGCAAACCCCCTTTGAAACGGAGTATTTTGGCACCACTTACCCAAGCGGTGTTTTCCATGATTCTCCATTTCAAGCCGCACTTTTCCCTGTCTGATCGCTCCATCCAGCCACTTCCGGGTGCTTCAACCCCCCCCCCTCTGGGAAGCTGCCTCCAGCTTCCGGTTTTAGTCCTCCATTTTTTTTTCCCCTTACCGGTGTGCGCTTGAGCGGAGCTCCGCACTTAGGTTAAAAAAAGAAAAGGTTTACTGGTGCCTAGTTTAGGCATTTAGAGGAGTCCGGGATCTCGGGGAGGCCATTTTTAAAAGGACTCTTCCTTTAAACTTTAAAGGGACCTGTTGAGCTCGCTCTTCTTCGCACCGGCCATACTTCCTGTTCGGGAGAGGGCTGCCTGTGCGCATGCTCAAAGGAGAGGGGGAAACCCCTCCCACCTGCAGGAGGACGGCGGGGCGCTCGGAAGGAGGAGGTGAGTCTGAGCGCGATTCTCCAGTTTAAAAAAAAAGCGCATCGTGCCGGAGCAGTTTAAACCGCTCCAGCACGCTGTCTAAACGCACCCATGGGGACTCTATATAGCCTGATTAAGCTCTGCTTTGATTGGCCCAGCTATTTCGCTGACCACTCCCTGATACCTGCCATTTGAAGAACACAGTGCCAACAGCTAAGGTTAGCCCAGTGGAGTGAGAGCCATTTTGCAAGAGAATTTAACTATGGAAATATTTGGTATGCACCCAGATTTAGAGGACACACCATTTTTTGTTGCTGTTTTAATACCTAACAATACTGGTTGGAAATGCAGATTGCCATTTCCTTCCTTCTGCAAAAGACACTGATTTTAATAACTGCTCGAGAGCTGTGTGAAAGATTAATTCCAGGAAAGCCAAAGCTTTAGTGAAATTCCGCCGGGCACTCTGGGTTAATGATAGACAAGTCGCACCACAAAATAGTTTATGGAATGGTATTTGCATGCAGGGCATAGCTAATGCCAGTCTGCACTGTATGGTTCATTGTATTTTTTACAAGAACACTTAAAATGGGTTTTTAAATCCACTTGAATAGGATCATAAACACTTGTCTGATCAACAGAAAACAGGCGTTCTTTTGGCCCGTGGTCACAAGGTGGTTATTTCCTCTATGGCTATCTTTACCATGGTTACTGAGAAGCAAAGGCAAAAATAGTTTGATTTGTACACTGTAGCACAGTTATAGGGAGGAGAATTTCTTTTTTTGCAAACTGGTTTTTTTAGATATAGGCATCGATTCCTCTTATTCTCTCTTTTTCTCTTTCAAAAGAGGGATTTCTCTTTGATTTCTCTTTGCAAAGAAATCAATGCACCCTTTTGTAGCTTCAGCCTTTGCAGCTGTTTTATGTGAGTACGGCTGTTAGGCTGCAGCTAGCAACCCCTGAGAGCAATAACCATAGAGGTGTTGCAAATCCTAGAGTGACTGTGATGTCACTTCTGGCAAAACCCAGACGTGACATCACAGATGTTCTAGGATCTGCAAAAACTCTATGATGTCTGTGTACTACTGCGATGCTGGCACTTGGCACAGTTTCCACCCCTCCATTTCCTCTCACTGGCCCTTTGGGAGAAATTAAACGGCTGTTTCTTAACAATGGTTCAGAATGCTTGATGCTGAGTATTAATTGACCCACAGAAAGAATATGCTTCTTGGGGTTGCTTTCTATGGCTTCTGGGGACAGCTTATTGTCTTTTAGTTGTCATTTCAGAAAAAGCCAATGCACTGCAGTGGTTAAGAGTGTCGGACTAGTAGTTGGAAGACCCAGGTTTCAATCTCCACTTGTGCCATGGAAGCTCACTGGGTGACCTTGGGCCAGCCACCCTCTCTCAGCCTGGCCAACCTCACAGGGCTATTGTGAGGATAAAATGGAAGAAAGGGGAACGATGTAAGCCGCTTTGGGTACCCACTGGAGAGAAAGGCAGGGTATACATGAATTAAAACAATTTTAGTTCTTTTGTTATAAACCGTGGCTGAAACCGTCAGCTCCAGACTCATATAAATACCCATCACCATTCAAATCACTGGGAATTGTGTGCGCAGCAGTGATTAGTGGATCCTCCAACTCAGGCCAGTGATAATCGTTTCTCCTCAGTCTCAGAAGGAGAAGAAGAAGAAGAAGAGATTGGATTTATACCCTGCCCTTCGCTCAGAGTGGCTTACAAACTCCTTTCCCTTCCCCTCCCCACAACAGACACCCTGTGAGCTAGGCGGGGCTGAGAGAGCTCTTGACAGAAACTGCTCTTTTTCAAGAACAGCTTTGAAAGAACTTGTGACCAGTGTTCCCTCTAAGCTGAGTTAGTGTGAGCTAGCTCACAGTTTGTTAGCCTCTGGCTCACACATTTTTGTCTTAGCTCAGGAAGGATGGCTCCAGAGCAAACTAATTTATGCAGTAGCCGAATTGCTCGCTCACAACTTTAATGCCAGTAGCTCACAAGGTAGAATTTTTGCTCACAAGACTCCACAGCTTAGAGGGAGCATTGCTTGTGACTGACCTGAGGTCACATCAGCAGGTGCAAGTGGAGGAGTGGGGAATCAAACCCGGTTCTCCCAAATTAGAGTCTGCGCACTTAACCACTACACCAAACTGGCTCTCAGCCTTTATGGGTGGCTGCCCCTGTCTTGGTTGCTTTCGATAGGGATGCCAGCCACCAGGTAGGGCCTGGGGGGGGGTCCCCTGGAATTACAACTCATCTCCAGACTAGAGAGAACAGTTCCCTTGGAGAAAATGGATGCTTTGGACAGTGGGCTTTATGGTGTTGTGTTCCACTGAGGTCCCTGTCCTCCCCAGGCTCCATCCCCAAATCTCCAGGAGTTTCTCAGCCTGGATCTGGCAACCCTGCCCTCTGTCCCCTGCCTGGCAGCCCTAAGCTTTTGAAGGCTTGTGAATGGAGGTTGTGGACCGCTTATTTTTACTTGCATTCTGTGACTTCTGATTGTGCTTGTCTTCATGTTGATATAAGCTGCTTTGCACTGATGGGGAGAAAAGCAAGATATTAAAAAAAAATAGATAAACAACTAGTCATTATGTGATGGATTCCCAAATGCAATTCAACAGTGCACTGATCAGTTGTTAAAATGGGGGGCAGGAATTCAGCCTCACCTGTCCGCCTGAAAGGGAGGGCTGTGCCTCAGTGGCAGAGCATCTGCTGTGCACGCCGAAGGTTCCAGGTTGAAAAGGATCACTTAGCAGGTGATGGGAAAGACCGCTGCCTGAGACTCTGGAGAGCTACTGCCAGTCAGAGTAGACAGTCCTCACCTTGATGGACTAATTAGATTGACCATGATGACTGATAGAATCATACAATCATGGAGTTGGAAGGGACCTCCAGGGTCATCTAGTCCAACCCCCTGCACAATGCTGGAAATACATAAATACCCAGCCACCCCCAGTGACCCCTGCTGTATGCTCAGAAGATGGCAAACAACAACAACAACAAAACCCTCCAGGATCCCTGGCCAAACTGGCCTAAAGAACAATTTCTTCTGGACCCCAAAGTGGCGATCAGCATTTCCCTGGGTGTGAAAGAAAGGGCCACAAGAACTAAGCATTGAGGCAACCTGTCCTGCCCTTCCTTCTCATGATCTGCCTAAGTTCACGGAATCAGCATTGCCATCAGATGGCCATCTAGCCTCTGTTTGAAAACCTCCAAAGAAGGAGAGCCCACCACCTCCCGAGGAAGCCTGCTCCACTGAAGAAAGTTCTTCCTAACAGTTAGCCCAAAACCCTTCTGATTTAATTTCAACCTGTGGGTTCTGGCCCAACCTTCTGCAGTGACAGAAAACTCTGTGCCATCCTCTATATGACAGCCCTTTGACTACTTGAAGATGGTTATTGTGTCACCTCTCAGTCGTCTCCTCTCCGGGGATAAACTTACCCAGTTCCTTCAACCTTTCCTCATAGGACTTGGTCTCCAGACCCCTGCTCTGACTCTAGGGTTGCCTATCCTTCCAGATTTGGGGGTGGAGCATCGGAAGGGTGTGGTTTGGGGAAGGGAGTAACCTCAGTAGGGTATAATGCCACAGACCCCTCCCCTTCCAAAGCACCCATTTCTCCAGGGGCTTTTATCTCTGTTGTCTGGAGATCAGTTAAAATTCTGGGAGATCCCCAGTCTCCTCCAGGACATTGGCAACCCTTGGTTTCTCAGTGTAAAAAACTGTTTCATGAGTCCCACCAGGACTGCAGTTTCTGTTTGTCTGTCTGTCTGTTTTTGAAATCTCATGGGCTTAATCTGAGGGTCATCCCATAGAGGCTTGTTCAACCAGATTCCTTAACCGAGGTGGGCAGGGGTAGCAAAGAGTGAATAAGGAGACGGGTAGGATCTGGATGATCTTTTCTTCACTTAATTTCGACGAACACTTACCGGGTCCCTCTTTTGTTTTGACTCTTTCCCTTGAAGTCCAATTAGTCCCCACGTCCTTTCGCATTGTGCCTAATCTACAATTGTATTTCCCACTATCATCTTGGTGAGGAGACGCCGCCGTTTCCTCTGGTCTCCTCCGATCCCTTTTATGTTTTCACTTGTACAAAATTAATTACATTGTACCTTCAAGCATAATTTTAACAGTGTCTCCATTGCGCTTTGCCTGCCTTTAATTAATGCTCTTCTAATGTAGGTTTTAGAGCCAAATGGTGCAATGTTCGAAGCATCAAAGAAACAAAAGATCTAACAAAGCAGAAAAGGGAAGGAGCCAGACAAAGCAGCCAGCAATGTATTCTCATCGGGGGGAGAAAAATATGTCACTTTGACTTTATTTTAGATAGCACAACTGAAGAACAATTTCCCCCCTACTCTCGGTAAAATTGCTAGGGAAGGTACATGCCAAACTGGGAGATGAAGCTATAATGTGGCATTCCATGTGGAATGAATGATATTCCCCCTCCCCTCCATGCATAGCTCTTTTGGTGTGTATATATCTCTATTTTTCTCTCTAATAGCAAAGGGAGCGGTCCATTCGTGCCCTGTATGACTGTAAAAGGATGAACGAAGGAGAGATGAACATAAGAACATAAGAGAAGCCAATGTTGGATCAGGCCAATGGCCCATCTAGTCCAACACTCTGTCACACAGTGGCCAGAAATACCAGGTGCCATCAGGAGGTCCAGCAGTGGGGCCAGGACACCAGAAGCCCTTCCACTGTTGCTTCCCCAAAAGCACCTGGGGTACACTTGCCCCAGCCCCAAAGCACTTGGGGTACACTTGCCCCAGCCTGAGAGTTCCTATCTATACCTTGTGGCTAATAGCCACTGATGGACTTCTGTTCCATATGCTTATCTAATCCCCTCTTGAAGCCATCCATGCTTGTAGCAGCCACCTCCACCTGTGGCAGTGAATTCCATATGTTAATCACTCTTTGGGTGAAGAAGGACTTCCTTTTACCCATTCTAACCTGACTGTTCAGCAATTTCATGGAATGCCCATGAGTTCTTGTATTGTGAGAAAGGGAGAAAAGTACTTTTTTCTCAACCTACTCTGTCCCATGTATAATCTTATAAACCTCGAAGATGGTTTCTTTCTATGGAAGGAGCAACCCAGATATACCTTGCAAAGTGCTTTCAGTACTGGCAAGAAAAAGATCCTTGCATGCAAGTTGAGAGACAGTGTGGTGTGGTGGTTACAATGTTCAATTAGTGGCCTAGGTTCAAATCCCCACTCTGCCATGGAAGCTTTCTGGGCAACCTTGGGCTAGTCACTCACTCTAAGCTGAACCTATCTCTCAGCATTGTTACTGTAAAGACAACTTGGAGGGAGGGAGGTTGTAAACTGCTACCAGTTCCCATAGGGGAGAAAAGTGAGGTATAAATAACTCAATAAATAAATATGCAAATTAATTCCTAGAGTGCCCTTGACAAAGGGTGCAGTGTCGAACCTAGGGTGAAGTCACATGCGCCAAATAAAATGGGAGGGGGGAAGCGAGGTTATTTCCTCTGGAGGAATTTGACCCGCAGTTGTGAGATCACACCTCTCTTTGAAGCTATGGGTGCAGCCCATCAGTGTGTGATCAGACGCAACTGCGGGTGAGTCAGGGTTTTTTGTGTAGTTTGTTTCCCATGCACTTAAACGGGGAATCGATGAACCGCACCTCCACACCGAGGGCTCCCTATGGAGTTTGTGATGATGCACATACTGTGAAGGGGAAAAAAAAATAATGGCACAGAGTTGGAATGGCCGGATCAGACCATCCCGATGGCATGAGAGCACGCTGGAGCGATCAGACAGGGGAATTCCATCCATGACCCGTTGCAACCCGTTTGCTACCGGATTTTTGATGGTGTCTTTTAACTCTGCTTCTGCAGCGGAGCAGAACGGGTTGCCGATGGCTGTGGGATGCTTCCCAGATGTTGTTGCCTGATCGCTCCCTTTAAATCCGCCTGGCATTCACACCTATATCAGGTTTAATTGTGCATATGATCGCAGCCCTAGCCTATTTGGTGCCTGGGGCAGATAATTTTTTAACACTCCCCTCCTCTATTATTTTTTTTTTTGCCATCAAGTCACAGTTGACTTATGGTGACCCACATAGGGTTTTCAAGGCACAAGATATCCAGAGGTAGTTTGCCATCACCTGCCTCCACGTCAGCCCTGCTTCACTTCTGAGATCTAACCTGGGTGGGGGACACGGAAAAATTAGGTGAAGACAGACATGAATGAGAAACGTGTGGAAAAGAAAGAGAGAAATTAAAAGAGGGAAAGGTTGTTTCATCTTGCTGCAACGCCCTAACTACTGCTTTGCAAGATCTGGCTGAGCTGGGTGAAAGGAAAGGGAGAGAGAGAGGCTAGAGAGCCAGTTTGGTGTAGTGGTTAAGTGCATGGACTCTAATCTGGGAGAACCGGGTTTGATTCCCCACTCCTCCACTTGCACCTGGCTGGGTGACCTTGGGCAAGCCATAGTTCTAATAAAAGCTGTCCTTGAAAAAGAGCAGTTACTGTCAGAGCTCTCTCAGCCCCACCTACCTCACAGGGTGTCTGTTGTGGGGAGGGGAAGGGAACAGAGTTTGTAAGCTGCTCTGAGACACCTTTGGGTAGTGAAGGGCGGGGTATAAATCCAATCTCTTCTTCTTCTTCTTCTAGACCAGAGCTGCATCTTCAAAATAAAAGGGAAGATGTTCAGCTGGAGGTGACGGGACAATGCTGGCTTTGAGGGCCCCCTTCAAAGGCCTTTCTTAAGCTGCACCCCAGGTAGGCCGCACCCCCATGGTACGCCACTGAGGAGGTGTTGTTATGAATGAGAGCCAGTGTGGTGCAGTGGTTAACTCAGGAATCATGGAGTCTCCTGCACAAATGTGACTCACAGATATATATATATATATATAAAATCATCTTGTGTGAATAGACCCCCCTCTCCTTTGGGATCTGGAGAGTCAATTTTCTTCTCAATGCCTCACTGAACATAAGAACATAAGAGAAGCCAATGTTGAATCAGGCCAATGGCCCATCCAGTCCAACACTCTGTCACACAGCCGCCAAAAATACCACGTGCTATCAGGAAGTCCAGCAGTGTGGCCAGGACACTAGCAGCCCTCCCACTGCTGCCCCCTCCAGCACCAAGAATAGAGTGCATCACCTGCCCCAGACTGATAGTTCCCATCTATACCCTGTGGCTAATAGCCACTGATGGACTTCTGCTCCATATGTTTATCTAATTCCCTCTTGAAACTGTCCATGCTTGTTGCTGCCACCACCTCCTGTGGCAGTGAATTCCATGTGTTAATCACTCTTTGGATGAAGAAGTACTTCCTTTTATCTGTTCTAACCCGACTGCTCAGCAATTTCATGGAGTGCCCACGAGTTGTATTGTGAGAAAGGGAGAAAAGTACTTCTTTCTCAACTTGCTCAATCCCATTGATAATCTTATAAACCTCGATCATGTCACCCCTCAGCCGTCGTTTCTCCAAGCTGAAGAGCCCCAAGCGTTTTAACCTTTCTTCATAGGGAAGGTGTTCCAACCCTTCTATCATTCTAGTTGCCCTTCTCTGCACTTTTTCCAATGCTATAATATCCTCTTTGAGAAGTGGTGACCAGAACTGTACACAGTATTCCAAATGAGGTCTCACCAATGATTTATACAGGGGCATTATGATACTCTCCCTCATGGATCACTGCCTTGTCGTGGCAAGGGGGCTTGCGTGGTTCGATGAGGCTGTGGGCTATGCCGTGGAGGGCCACCCAGGACGGACAGGCCACAGCAGAGAACTCAGACCAAGCGTGATCCCTGGAGAAGGAAATGGCAACCCACTCCAGTATCTTTGCCAAGAAAACCCCATGGACAGTAACAAAAGGCTAAAAGATATGATGCCGGAAGATGAGCCCCTCAGGTCGAAAGGTGTCCAATATGCTACTGAGGAAGAGCAGAGGGCAAGTACGAGTAACCCCAGAAAGAGTGAAGCGGCTGGGCCAAAGCCGAAAGGACGCTCAGTTGTGGATGTGTCTGACGGTGAAAGGAAAGTTCGATGCTGCAAAGAACAATACTGCATAGGATCCTGGAATGTAAGATCTATGAATCAAGGTAAGCTTGACGTGGTCAAAAATGAGATGGCAAGAATGAACATTGACATCTTGGGAATCAGTGAACTAAAGTGGACAGGAATGGGCGAATTTAACTCAGAAGACCATTATATCTACTACTGTGGCCAGGAATCCCGTAGAAAAAATGGTGTGGCCTTTATAGTCAACAACAGAGTGAGAAAGGCAGTATTGGGATACAATCTCAAAAATGACAGAATGATCTCGAGTCCGAATCCAAGGTAAACCATTCAGTATCACAGTAATCCAAGTCTATGCCCCAACCACTGCTGCAGAAGAGGCTGAAGTGGACCAGTTCTACGAAGATCTACAACAGCTCGTAGAACTAACACCAAAAATGATGTCCTCGTCATCATAGGGGACTGGAATGCTAAAGTAGGAAATCAAAAGGTAACTGGAATAACAGACAAGTTTGGCCTTGGAGAACAAAATGAAGCAGGGCAAAGGCTAACAGAGTTTTGTCAAGAGAACACGCTGGTCATAGCAAACACCCTTTTCCAACAACCTAAGAGGCGTCTCTACACATGGACATCACCAGATGGGCAACACCGAAATCAGATTGACTATATAATTTGCAGTCAAAGATGGAGAAGCTCTATCCAGTCAGTAAAAACAAGACCTGGAGCTGACTGTGGCTCAGATCATGAGCTACTCATTGCAAAATTCAGACTTAAATTGAAGAAAGTTGGGAAAACCACAAGGCCATTCAGATTTGACCTAGATCACATCCCCGATGAATATACAGTCTTTATGCCACGTTTGTCTGCTTCCTGGCAGTGTGAACACTATGCAGAAAAGCAGGGAGCAACACGCGTTGCGCATAAGGAAGCAATGATATGATTGGCTGTGCTCCGCTATACCGCCCAATGCAGTGCTGGCACAGCGGGATCCTCCCCAAATCGGCTGGATGCCTATGTGTGTATGGGCACATGAGTGCTCATGCACTCATAGGCATCCAACTGATTTACCAGGAAAAAGCTGTTTACAGCCGTGCCTCCAGTCCAGCAGTCTGAACACTCCCACACGCCTCCTCCCAGTATGCTCCCACATCAGTCCAAGCTGTGTGACCGGGAAAACCCGGAACAGTTTATTTCAGGGCTTTTTTTTGCCACAATTGGCTCCCGCTGCAAATTGCCAGTCTGTCCTCAGCCCATGTTTTCCCTAGAAGTAATATAATAACACATGTGATTAAATGTTTTTCCACTACCTTCCTGCCGCCACTTGGAGCAGTAGCAGGCAACAGGGCCAAGGGCCCTGCCACACCATTGGACTGGTAAGCTTACTGGAACCCTTACTCATTCACAGCAGCTTTCCGTTGTTTTCCATATTGCCAGACCCCACCCCACCCCAATAAAAAGCAGGCCTTTATACAAGTGGAAGTAGCACACACAGTTCTGTGAAAAAGGGATGCGTCTGCGGAACTGCCCCCTCCATACAGGGGGGAAAAAATGCCACGGATGCGGAGCAGTCTTACGAAAGTGCAAAAAGAACGAGTCCCGCGCAACCCATTCCAGTGTGCTCTTTCCCAGGGGCATAATCAAGAGGATAAGCTGGCTGCATAAAGAAGGTTATTTTATGTAATTAAAAAGGTTATGTCTGCTTTTTAGTCACGGCTGGTTGGAGCTCTTGTCATTCAGCGCTGTGAAATATGTTCGGCAGCCTTTTCCTGCTGCTTCGTTTATTGTTCAGTGGAGATGGCTGACCCAAGATAAGCAATCTGGGTTCAAACGCTCACTGGTGTTCCAATCCACATGGTGAATTGAGGTGGGGTGTTCCTGTTCACAAGGCGAAGGATCAGGATGCCCATCCTTTCGACCATGCACGTCTCTCATATCAGGTGGGAACTCCATGCACAGCAGAGGGTGCATGAGCGTCATGTGTCATGTTGTATCTTTATCCATTCATTAATTTAGCATTTCCTGTTCACTTAGATTGCGGTGTCTAATTGCTTCGCCCTTCTTGCATTCTGCCCCCAATTTTGTTCTTTTAGATTCTAGATAACATTTTCTACACCAGTTAAATGTATTTCTCCGGGTGACGTCATCACACTGGGTACGTCGCCATGATCCCGGCACTTTGGGGCAAGCCCGTAGCTACAGTGGGGCATCTCGGGGCTAGGCCCCCTGACTTGCTGGCAAGGCCCCCAAACTTCCCATCCAGCCCAGGGCATCACGGCCTTCTCCCCCAGATTAATTTGATTAGCCAGTGCCCCCTAAGAAATTTAAATGCCCTCTGACTTAAAAACCCCTGGTTACGGACCTGCTTTGGGGGTGGGGTTTCCCCCGGCGAGCTGATTCAGGCTGGCAGGTAATGGACCCATTAAGCGGGGGTTACTCTGCCACCCCTCCCAGTGGTTTTCCCCACCATAGAGAACAATGGAGGGAATAGGGTGCAACCTGTTTGGGGGCTCCATAGCATTGGACCCCCTGATCCAATGTTCTTGAAACTTGGTGGGTATCTTGAGGCGAGACAGGCTCCAACAGCTGCCCTGTGAGTTTGTAGAGCCTCTCCCCTCAAACCCCTCACCTCCAGCCCTCAGAATATACCCTATGTTTTCTACCATTATACTTCAATGTGCCCATGCAGGGTACAATGGGCAGCTGAGAATTCGACATTCAGCTGCCTGAAAGACTCTGGGGGACACCGGCTGGGGGCAGGGCTTGGTTCTGAGCTCCGTGAAGCTGCGCTTCAGTGCGCTCCCCCCTTAAAGACCCCTGATTGTTGCTGAGACCCTCCCAGAGCCCTGCTGTGCAGGAGGAGGGTAGGATAGAAATCCAAGTAAACAAACAAAACAAACAAACACTAATGATTGCTTTCTTGTGCTGGGATATCAAAATAATCGTGTTTTATGTCATTCCCAAATCCTGAGTATACCAGATCCTGAAAAACGTGGAGCAGGCCCAGGTGACATCATCTGATTCTGGCTTTTCCCTCTGTTATTTTACAAAACCCTCTGCATTGCATGCTGCTTTCACTTCCTTTGATCATCAGATTTTATGGTAGCCTCCACACTCCATGCCGCTTTCGCTTTCTTTGATCATTGGATTTTATTGTACCTTCTGCATAGATTTATGGCCATTTTATGGCCGTTCAGGGGTGACATTGCAGTCAGTACGGTATTGCCCCAAGGTATTTGAATGTGGTTTTGAACTGCACTTTTTCCTCCCAGCTGAGAAAATGTGGAGCGATTACTTGATGCAGAATTGCCTATCATCTACTTTCACAATGCAGCCTGATGAATTCAAATCAGGATTGATTCTGGCTCATGTAACTGGTCTGAGCTGGGCATCCCGGGGGCTTTTGGGGCGGGGGAGGTGCCAGAACTCTCAAGAGGGAAATGAAGTTTTCAATCTGTATACTGATAACTCATGAACTTTTAAAAAGAACTTTGTCAAAGAGGTTCTGGAACTCCATTCTGGCACGTCCCCCCATAAAAGAAGTCCCGGGAATCCCCAGTTTAAAACCTGAAGACTTTTGAGTCTGTTTTCATCATAGGCTGCGTTCAGACTGGCAATTTGCTCCGGGAGCCAGTCGCGGCAAAAAAGCCCTGGAACAAACTGTTCCGGGGTTTCCCGTTCACACAGCCCGGGCTGCTGCTGGAGCATACTGGGAGGAGACGTGCCAGAGCGTTCAGATTGCTGCCCCGGAGGTGCACTCTATGTGATATTTCCCCATTAACTTCAAGCTGTGGGTGTATGGGTGTATGTGCGCATAAGCACATTTTGCCGATTGGGGGAGGACCCCACAGCGCCGGCACTGCATTGGACAGTAGAGCAGATGTTAGCCGAAATGCTCTGATCTAATTAATAGAGCATTTGGGACAGTTTTTAATATTGGGATTCTTTGGTCTGTGTATACGAAGGATGGGCTGCCACACTATTTCCCAGTAAAGAGGCGAGAGACAGGAGTAAAATAAATCTTTTGTTTACTGTGTAATAATATTCAGCAGAACACATACAATCACACACACACTGGCATACAAGAGACTAAATAAAAGCAGGCAAGAAATAAATAGCACATTCGCATGAGCAGGTATTGATGATGGCAGCTCCTAGAATCTTCCAGTGGGAGGTAAAAGGGGGGAGAGTATGGAAAGAAAATGGGGAGCACGCGTATTAGGCTGGCTAAGCACGTGCATTACTCCAGCTGCAGACTGGAGCCTTAAAGTGAGGTGAGGACTGGGGAGAGTAAGCTGGACATAAGAGGTACAAAGCAGGCTGAGAGAGGTCATTGTTGGGGGGGGTAGGGCGAGGCAGAGAGAGCTCTGAGAAGCGTGTGTGTGTTTTTAAAACCTCTCGAGTGATGGGCGTGGAAGGCCAGGCGGCTTAAACCTGAAGACACTCCCTGTTGGCTAGGGATTGGTTGTTAGGGTCAATTTCAAATACTAGTGGCTACCTTGACCAGTGGTCACCTGGGTGCTGGAAAGGAGGAAGTTGGAACAAAGAAGAATGGCTCTTCAGTTGGATCCTCCATGAGAACCATGTGCTTTGGCACATAGGGGGTTAATCCCTTTATAATGGAGACAGCGAGTCTGGCCTGTATGCGAGAGTCTTTTGTTTGAGTGTAAACCTGTGACTGCAATATGTGACACCCGGCAAGCAGACTATGGGGATCCTCTGGAGTGGCTTTAGCCAGCATCTCATAGTCCTGGCCTGGCCTCTGTTCCTTCTCTGGGCTTTTCCCCATGGCGCTTTATTACAGTCTCTTAGCTGGAACACTCTCAGGTTCATAACAGCATAAAAACAGTCCAGGAATAGCCCAATAAAGGCAGCTGGGCTAACATGGAGCATGGCCAATCATACCGCTGCTGCCTTCTGCCCAACGCGGGTTGCTCCCGGTTTATCAGTGGAGCATTCATACTTCCAGGAAGCAGACAAATGCAGGACACAGGTGCTCTTCAGGGATTTGCTACCGCTTTTATGAGGTATCTGTTAAACGTGGGAAGAAAATGGAACAGCCCGGGTTGCCTATGGGTGGGGAACGCCAGGCAGATGTGCCTGTGTGAACGCCCTCTTTAATGCGGTTTTAAAGCGTCGCTGAAACGGGGCTCTTCCAGGGCAAATTGCCAGTCTGAACTCAGCCGCTGTGACAATTAACTGTTATAAACTTGTTCAAGGGGCCAACAGGGCTGTGTTAAGTGGTCTAATTTTTTAAGAGAAAAAAATGAATAAAACCGTTGGCCTTAGATCCCTGCAGTGTGCCAACGGAGCTTCAACAAGTGTCCAAAAACATTCAATATGACTTATATCTGTTCCAGGGAATGTCACCAGTACGAGATCTAAAGCCGCCGTACTCTGAAAGGGGCTCTTTAAGTTGAAGGAGCAGCCGATTTAGTCAAAGTTCTGTCTTTCATTTTCTTAGAAAATGTCAAGAGAACTATATTTCAAAGTACCGCACTATAGAAGATGGGTCGTTTTCAATAATGCAAAAAAAATAATATATATATATATATATATCTTTTATTTCAGAAACAAAGGAAAGGGGGGGGGAAGTGAAGCGACAGGTATATTTTGGGTGCCACGAATTGAGGCGAAAAAAGCGACTTGCCCTCTTATTAGCTGAAGCCGAGAAGAAAGACTGCCGGATCATCTTTGAAATTTTCTGCCATTTGAAGCCGGCCAGACGGAAGGAGCTCGGACTACATTTTGTAAGATTCCGGCGCTTCAGATTGCCCTTTGTGCGTCCGTTTTTTTGCTTTTATCCCTCAATTCCATCCTTTGTACGCTTCACAATGAAGACAAGTCATTTCCTCCCATTTCTGGGGTTCCCTTCTAAATCACCAAAAGGGAAAACGTTCCGTGTCATTAAAAAAAAATAAAATCACATTGGTTGCATTGTACGTAACTTGAAAAGATCAAAGGATTGGGGAGGGATGAATATCTGTTTTAAATGCATTCACTCACGCTTTATATTTAAATATTTATACCTAAATCACACTGTTTGACCCTACCCCTTCCATTATCTCCTTTCTTTGCAGGGAACAAAAAAATTCTTGCTGTATAATATATGGTGTTATAGCACCTAAAACCCACAGTGCTTTAATGCTAAGGTAATGAACATATTCGCATAAGTGCGTTTCATGCTTGAATAGTCCTTATTGTTTATGGGATGGCTATTAATAAACCCAACTGTGCCTTGGAAGAATAATGTTATTTGAGGAATGTCATTGGCTAGCTGGGTGTTTTTATGCAAATGAGCTTAAATGGGGGTCGAGGGGGAGAATTTGTACCAGCAAATCCTCTCGATTTCCTTTAATAAAATCAAAATAAAATTCCTAGTACTTCTGGTTACCTGGAAGAAACCATCGCGCATACAAAAATGCAGGAAATTAAAACAGCTCCGTGGAGGTTTCCTAGGGTGCATTCACCCATCCATAATATAGCACTATGCTTTAGAAGATCATTCACCTTCTGAACTTTCTCATCTCAAAAACCCAAATGATTGCTATAGCACAACAGGGAAATATCCGATAATGTGAGGATGCAGCCTTAATGTGTCAGTTCCTCTTTCACAACTCCAAACCCTGAGAAATTCCAATAGAAAGAGTTTTGGAGGTGTCCTTATAATGCCTCGAGCCCTGTTGCAAGCGCTACATATTTTAAATAAAATATTTTTTAAAAAATGCTGTTGTTTTTCCCATCAAGTCTTATGGTGATCCCTCCAGGTGGTTTGCCATTGCCTGCCTCTAAATCACAACCCTGGTATTGTTTGGTAGTCCCCCATCCAATTAGTATCCAGGGCTGAGCCTGCTTAGCTTCTGAGATCTGACGGGATCCAACTAGCCTGAGCTATCCAGGTAAGGGCAATGAAAGAAAAAAGTCTCGTGTATATGATGGTAGGTGTTAAGCAGTCCCATGGAATGAAGTAATGGGGAAATGCCCCCCTCCCTTGCTCTGTTCATATCTAAAAGGCCTCTGATTTGGGCATAAGCTACCCGGGACTCAGTCAGAGTTATGACTGAGGAAAGGTGCTGAGGTTCCCAGCAATGTTCCCTCTAAGCTAAGTTAGTGTGAGCTAGCTCACCGTTTTTTAGCCTCCGGCTCACGCGTTTTTGTCTTCGCCCAGGAAGGATGGCTCCGGAGCAAACTCATTTATGCATCCTCCAAATCACTTGCTCCCAACTTTAAGGCCAATCGCTCACAAAGTAGAATTTCTGCTCACAAGACTTCACAGCTCAGAGGGAGCTTTGGTTCCCAGTACTTTTTGCCCACTTTGGTCAACAGGAGGTTTTTCTTCCTTGTTTCGACTTCCGTTACAAGCCTGCACTATAATTTGTGTCATCTCCACCTTGCCGACATTTTTGATTCCCTGTGTAGTGTCTGTTTCGCCACCCCTTTGAGAGTTCTATTTGCTCAAATGCATCATATATGCTTCTAAGGTTGGCTAAAATATCAAAGCCTTACCACTGCTTTAACTGTTTCTCAAATATCGCTAGGGCTCACACTTCAAAGATGTCCATGTTTTTTTTCCCCCTTCTTCATGTTCCAAAAAAGACCTGAGTTTGCACAAAAGAGGGATGTTTAACAAAGTAAGCAGACTTTCCTCTTGTTATAGGTTACTAGGAAAATGCCATGGTTATGGCAGTGCAGTGTCTGTGGAGGTGAATTCTACTTCCAGGTTGCCTGTATGCTATATTCACGGATGGGCACAATCCACAGTTTTGCAGTTCCATTTGGTTCATGGTATGTGGCTGAACCATGAACTGAAAAGAAGAAGAAGAAGAAGAAGAAGAAGAAGAAGAAGAAGAAGAAGAAGAAGAAGAAGAAGAAGAAGAAGAAGAAGAAGAAGAAGAAGAAGAAGAAGAAGAAATGATTTTTTTTGAGGTTTGAACTTAACAAAACCTTCACTCTGAGTTTTAAAAGTTTTCCTCTGTGGGCAGAGAACAGGCAGGAGAGAGGAAGTCAGTTTGATTGCTTTCCAACCTCACCTCAACCACCTTTTTAGAAATGCTAATAGGTAGCTAGAGACAATGGGATGGTCCAGTTCCCACCCCCCACTCCAAGCAGGAAACAGAGATGTGGAGAAATTCAGACTAGAAAGACTTCAGAAAGAAACTCCTGGAGACTTCAGGAAAAGTTTCTTTGACCCAGCCTGACCTGGGTCAGTGGGTAGAGACAGAGGGATGATAAAACTCCTGGGAGCAAGGAGGATAAAACTCCTGGGAGCAAGGAGGACACTCTCTTTGGTTCTGATTCCATCGAGGCAGACAGAACTTTTAATTGAGGTCTGGAAGAGGTGGCCATTGCCACGTGCTGGCCTGCACACCTGAAGGAGGCTTGAAGGTAATGGGGACATCTTTAAAGATCCATAACTTTCTAAGCTAAGGAGCCTGCCTTATATTTCACATCTGATAGGGCATGTATAGATCGAGGGACAGAGGAATTGCATTTTACCATTTTCTTTTGATCCCTTGCTCAATTTGGTGCAGTGCTAAATGTGTGCTGGTGAACAGTTTCTTTTTAATAAATGCTTTATAGATTTTGAACCTTGTTGTGTACTGAGTAGGACTCAGCCACATAGACCTCCACTGTCTTGGACACGCTCATTTAAAAGGAGCACCAGGAGGACAGGAAGGGCAAGTGGCTACTCCCCTAGTGATACACAAGGCAGTAAGCTGTCCCCATGGTAACCACTCTGAGAAGTGGAAAACCCAGAGGCAAGGCCTCAGAACTTGGAAGGAAAGCTGGGAGTCCTGACCTTCCCAATGGGCAATTCCTACGAAGGCCAAGTGGTAGCAGTGGTTGAACAGAGAGAGAGAAAAGCACCTCCAGGTGTTGGGAAAACCCAGGAGGGCAGGGTGGAGCAGGGTCTGCAGGCCAGTGCAGGACTGTTCCGCCACAATCTACACAGCCTGTCAAATCTCCAATAGCCAGTCAGAAGCCTCAATGGACAAAAGCCCCACCTGGTCCTTCCTGCTTTCCAGAAACATTTAAATCTGTAGTCAAAGCACGCTAAATAAATACGACAATGATCATCTAAAAAGCAAGTCAATAATAATGCCAAGTCGACTTGCAAGAGACATGGAGCTCTGCCTACCTGGAATATTTTTATCGGGACCTCTAATCTGGGAGTTTGGTGTGCGGACTCTAACCTGGGAGAACCGGATTTGATTCCCCACTCCGCCACTTGTAGCTGCTGGATGACTTTGGGCAAGCTATAGTTCTGTTATTGAAAGAGCTCTCTCAGTCCCACTTACCTCACAGGGTGTTTGTTGTGGGAAGGGGAAGGGGAAGGGGAAGGAGTTTGTAAGCCGCTCTAAAACTCCAAATGAAGGGCGGGGTATAAATCCAATCTCTTCTCTTCTTCTTCTTCTTATACATGTGTATTCATTGTATGTTAATGAGGACTTACCTGACTTACCTGATGAAGGAGCAGATCTGAAACGCTGATTATATTATCTGAAACTGTGTAGTTTCCACTTGGAATGGATCTTATTTACTCCAAGCCATAATATATAGATGTTTGGACTTCAATTCAAGGGACATGTGATATTTATATAAACATTTTTTTTCTTTGTCTGCTTGTTCTGTTTATGAAGGAAGTCTGTTGCTTTTGAGATATGCTGTGACTTATTGTGGGTTTGAGTTTGTTACCACCCACTTTTGGGTAATGGCTCTTTATTATGTTTGTGATTCCACAATATTCCACAGAGAGAGAGAGAGAGAGAGTGAGAGAGAGAGTGAGAGAGAGAGTGAGAGAGAGAGTTTGGCATTATTTTTGACTTTGCTTTCTAGATCATCATTGTTTCATTTATTTAGTGTGCTTTGACGACAGATTTGTCTGTGATTTCAGTGGTCTTTTTTCCCCTGTAGCCTCCCTCCTTCTTACTAGTTTCCAGAAATATTTGGCGGGGACCAGGAAAGGTGTTGGTGGGCACCACATTCCAAATAAAGATCCTAACCACTAAACCACACCATGTCTCCTAGTGTCTCAACCAGTTTGATACCAGGCCTGTTCCAGTCCTGCTTGGGGTTCTCTCTATCGGCTACGCCACAGTGTGACAGAACACCATAGACTCGTTTGATCTGTACTGACCTACATACATCTACACACAGGGTAAATGTTTCTTGTGGAGGTTCTCGTGAGGTTTGGTTTGGTTCCGCCTTCCTCCTGACTGTAGGCGGATTGTATAGAGGGGCTGACCATCTGCCTGCTGCCAAGGTTTAGCTGACTGCCTGGATGAACATGAGTGCTGATTCACCTTTCCTTTCTCTCTGGGAGTCCTGGGCCTCAATTACCAAAACGACTGCCCGCACCATTATTTCTTAGGCAGGAGGGAAGCGTGCACAGCTCTTTTGGAGTAATGAGATGTGAAGAGAAGAAAGGGGGTGGGTGGTGGGTGGGGGGAAGTAGACCCAGTAACCCAAACAAAAGAAACAGCAAAGTGCAAAGCGAAAGAGCAAATGCTCTTTACGCGTTGGATCATTTACATGTCACATAAAATCTCCTTTGACAAAACTATAGAAATAAATGTGAAGAAGCATCCACTCCTGCCAAGGAGAATCGATTTTGGCAGGCGCTGATCATCCTTTCCTTTTATAGATTTAGCTCCCCCACTCCCTCCCTCCCTCCATTTCTTCAAGAGTACCATAAGGAAATACACAGCGACACAAAGACACACGGGTCTGCCGTACACTGAATCAGACCCTTCGTCTATCAAAGTCAGGAATGTCAGCCCAGACTGTCCGGCGTCTCAGATGTTTACCACCTGACCCCTTTAACTGGTGATGCCGGGGATTGAACCCAGGACCTTCTGTATGCCAAACAGATGCTCTATCCCTGAGCCACAGCCAGATATGGTGGTCTGATCCAGAATAGCTACTCCATATACACACATGCCTCTGTGCTGTATAAGAACATAATTTCAGAGAGTAGCTGCGTTGGTCTGCAGTAGAACAGCTAGATATAAAGACTCAGACATCTCCATTCTAACTTGTATCTGATGAAGAGAACTTTAACTCTCAAATGCTGATACTCCCAAAACTTTGTTGGTCTCTAAGGTGGTCTCAAATCTAGCTAAGGCCATAGTTTCAGCTGGGTAGCCATGCTGGGAAAATCCAAGAAACACAAGAGTCCAAGTGAATAACTAATAACCCATAAATGACTAAATTTAATAATATAATGGTATATTAATATAATTATATATAAATAATCTATAAATACAACATAGTGCATAAACCAATACTCCATAAATTCAGCATAATAAATGTCCCATACAAACTGCCTAAATCATATACAAAATTCTTGCCAAATTATTTGTGTTATGACTATAGTCATAAGAAGAGAAGCCAATGTTGGTTCAGGCTAGTGGCCCATCCAGCCCAACACTCTGTCACACAGTGGCCAAACACACCAGGTGCCATCAGGAGGTCCAGCAGTGGGGCCAGGACACTAGAAGCCCTCCCACTGTTGCGCCCCCAAGCACCAAGAATACAGAGCATCACTTGTCCCAGACTGAGAGTTCCTATCTCTAGTCTCTAGAGCTGCTGTAAATAATACATGTGTGTTGGGTTCCAAATGATGCATGAGACTCCTTGAAGTAGTCCTTGCCAAATTTCATAGCTCGAAATATAATATAATCATGCTAAACCTGTTGGATTCCAAATAATGATTGCAGCTCTCTTAAACAGTCCGTGCCAGCTTTCAAAACTTGCAAAATAATATAGTTGTATAAAGCCTCGTGTTGGATTCCAGATGATGCACGCGGCTCCTTTAAGCAGTCCTTGCTAGTTATCAAAACTTGCAATATAACGTAGTTGTATACAGCCTGGACAGAAATGCCAGCAGAAATCTTTTTATTTTACTTTTATTTTGTTTATTTATTAAATTTATACCTCGCCCTACCCCAAGAAATGGACTCAGGCTGGCTCACAATATAAAATCAAAAAGCAATAAAAACAGTAAAACAATAAATAGCAATAGCAGATCAACCAAACCCCATGCATTATGAAATAATTATCCTTAGAAACTCCAGTGTCTGGATGATATCCAGAACAGTAGGGCACTGGAAAAAAGTCATAAACAGCGCTGTGGATAGTGCTGTTTCAAAAATCTTTTTTCAGAGCCTAGTGACTCACGGTCATGCTTATTGCAACAAGAAGAACATAGTTTCAGAGGGTAGCTGTGTTGATCTAGAACAGGTAGATATAAGGACTCAGACATCTCCATTCCAATTCATATCTGATGAAGGGAGTTAACCTTTTTGGAAGTTAATCGGTTCGCAGTAAGTTAAATGTACTCACATGAATATGTCATGTAAGATGTGCTCCTATTTTGCAAGTAAAATTTCTTTCTCTTGTTACTATTGTAGTCAGATCATCTTTGTAATTTGTTTGAACAACATTATCCCATAACTGGGAAACATGGAGGATCGGGGATCCTGTGAAAAGCTTCTGTGCTCCCAAGTCAAATGATGATGATGATGATTTTATATTTAACCCATTCATCTGGAGGTTGGCAACCCTACCGTATCCCCATATATATGTTTTCACTTGTGCAGACTCCTGTTTCTGGGCATTGGAACATATAGGGATAAGTCTGTTAGGCATTGCACAAAACTCTGGGGAAGTGGAACTGTGCTAAGTTTATTTATATTTCCATTTGCACTTCGCTGGATCCAAGCCAGTGGAGGGTTCATTCAAAGAAGGTCTTTGGTGAATAGGGTCTGACTTGATCAGTTAGATTCGAATCCAGCATCACCTTAAAGACCAACAAGATTTTCAGGGCATGAGCTTTCGAGAGTCAAAGCTCCCTTCGTCAGATAGGGAAGAGAGCTCTGACAGTCAAAAGCGTCTGACCCGGAAAATCTCATTGGTTTCCAGGCCTGTAGCTACGGTGGGGCATCTCGGGGCTAGGCCCCCCTACTTGCTGGCGAGGCCCCCTGACTTCCCATCCAGCCCAGGGTGCCACGGCCTTCTCCCCTGGATTAATTTTATTAGCCAGTGCCTCCTAAGAAGTTTAAATGCCCCCTGACTTAAAAAATCTTGGCTACGGGCCTGTTGGTCTCTAAGGTGATACTGGATTCGAATGTAGCTGTTCCACCGCAGACCGACATGGCTAGCCTATGAGACAAGCTTTACCAGAGAATTATTGGGCACGGAACTCTTGCAGACTGGTTTCTATCGAGCACTTGTTTGACCTGGGGTGTTTTCGTGTTTATTCTTCATATATTTTTACGTATTAGATAAACGATATCACCCATAAACGACATATTTCTTTAGTCCTTTGCACTTCGGGGTTTCCTTTTTGATAATGAGATGGAAATCGCCATCTGCTTCTATTTTGATTGGGATCGTGTTAAATTGTTTTAATAATTAATTATGATGTTGTTGTTTAACTTGTTGTTACCCATCCTGAGCCTTGTAGTGCAGGGGAAGGCAGGTTAGAAGTCTAATACAATACATTAAAAATGAATAAAACGAGGAAATTATTACAGCACTGAGTAATATTGTTCTCCCACTGAGCATTTCAGAGGAAAGTGACCGTAACTATCACCGTTTCTCCTTCTTCATCCCATTTTTGCCTCCTTCTCCTAGAGGACAGTTCTCATGCAAACATAAAGCGAGACTCAAGATAAAGAGACATAGGCGAAAGTGTGGTAGAAAGTGTCTGAACATCCATTCACAGGCATGTGATTCAGGGCAGAGAACATGTGTTCCAACCACGTTGAAACTTTAGAAGAGGGGCCATGGCTCAGTGGCAGAGCATTTGATTCATATGCAGAAGGTCCCAGGTTCAATCCCCAACATCTCTAACTCAAAGGATCAGATGTGAAAGACCTCTGAAAGAGACTCTAGAGAACCACTATTGGTCTGAGGAGACAGTACTGACTTTGATGGACCAATGGCCTGATTGAGCCAGTTTGGTGTAGTGGTTAAGTGCGCGGACTTTAACTTGGGAGAACTGGGTTTGATTCCCCACGCCTCCACTTGCAGCTGCTGGATGACCTTGGGCAAGCCATAATTCTATCAGAGCTGTTCTCTCAAGGACAGTTCTCTCAGAGCTCTCTCAGCCCCACCTACCTCATAGGGTGTTTGTTGTGGGGCGGGGAAGGGAAAGGACTTTGTAAGCCACTCTAAGACTCAGAGTGAAGGGCGGGGTATAAATCCAATCTCCTCCTCCTCCTTCTTCTTGAATATAAGGCAGCTTCGTGTGTAAAGGGAAGCATACAGGATCCTTAGATATGGAGAACAGGAGACAATACAAGAGCATGCAAGGCTCACAGTAGAGTTACACCCCTGACGTCAGTGGCCTTGAAGTGGTGTAATTCTGTTTAGGATTGCACTGTTAACAGTGCAAAATTAATTTTTTCTTCCCTCTTTCTCCTCTAGGGATGTTTTATATTGATTTACATCCAGTACGCTTCGATATTGAAACAGCAGGTGCTGGAAAGGAACCACACAGGGATTCTGTGAGCAGAAGTAAGTCCCATTGAGTTCAGTGGGGCTTACTCCAAAGGAAGCCCACTGGGAATAAGATGACTTCAGGCTGAATTCCATATGCAAAAAAATGATACTAGCTCTTCTTGGCAGTGGTAGGAAGTACCATCAGGTCATAGCTGACTTATAGCGATCCCCGTAGGGTTTTCAAGGGAAGAGACATTCAGAGGTAGTTTGCCATTGCCTGCCTCTGCGTAGCAGTCCTGGCCTTCCTTGGTGGTCTCCTATCTAAATACTGACCAGTAGGGATGGGCACAAAATGGAAAAATGCGGTTCATGTAGGTTTGTGGTTCATGGTCGAACCATGGACTGAACCAGGAGGTTGATGGTTCATGGCCCTGCAAACCCCATTAAAAGGGACCACCATCCCTTTAAAAAGGAGTTGTAGAAAGTGTGAAAAACAGCCACTCAGCTGTTTGTGTGGATCTCACAGAGAGAAGAAAGCATGGGCTTAAAGGTACTTGGGGTGTGATCATACTCGCCTTTAGATTTGACTCAGTGGTGAATGCCGGATGCATCTAAAAGGCACAATCAGACAGCAACATCTGAGAAAGGTCCCAGTTGTCGGCAACCCGTGCTGCCCCACCACAGAAGTGGAGGTAAAAGACACTGGGGGAAGTCTGGTTCTAGCAGGTTCTGATGGGTCATGGATGGACTTTCCACTGTCTGATCACTCAAGCATGCTCTCATGCCATCAGGATGGTCTGATCACTCCATCCTGATTCTGTGTCATTTTTTTCCTCACTGAGCAGTATGTGCATAACCACATACTACACGGGGAATCCTCAGTGTGGAAGTGTGTTTCCTTGTTTATATGCATGAGAAACAAAAGGCAAAAAGCCCTATAACAATTCACCCATGGTGGCATCTGATCATACAGTGATGGGCTGAGCCCACAGCACAAAGGGATGTATGATCTTGCAACTGCGAATCAAATTCCTCCAGAGGAAATAGGGGCACTTCCCCTCCTCATCCACTGGCACATGTGACCACAACCTTGGAGTCCCTTTAAAACTCTGCTTTCTACTTTATCCATGAACTACCACAAACTGGCATGAACTGCTTTAAAAGTTCATTGAAGCTTTGATGCTGTCATGAACTTCGGTTCGTGAACCACGAACAGGGCAAAATTGGTGATGAATTTTGCATCCTGGGTTCAGTTCATTACCATCTTTACTGACCAGGGCCAATCTGCTTAGCTACCGATATCTCCCCCTAGTCCATCGCCATCATAATTTTCTAAAATATCTCTGTAAAAACATTAGACTTGAATATGCCCAAATATTAGAGTCACTGACCACTAGCCAACACAAACCAGCCGAACCAACAAATGGTTTGTATTGTTTTTGGGATACAGCCATGCACTTTCCAGAGAAGGGAATGTCATAGTTTAGATGCTGCCAATGAGAATTCATTCTCACTTGCCCTTGATGTTGCAATTCGGTGCACCACTGTTGCGCCAGGTCTCATCAGCACATGGATGGGAGGGGACCTACCCTGGCAGAAGAATCTTTGTAGGGACAGGATGTACCAAAACTGCCAGTCCTGTAAACGATCGTGATGTTCTTGGCCTTCAGATTAGGTCTGATTTGAATGGGGCTAAATGGCACTAGCTGGCGTGAGGCTTGCAGCCACCGGCCAATACATATGACACCGTCGGATTGCCAGCTTCTATCCAGGTTTTCCGTTCGCGAGTTTTCTCTTGCAACAATATCGAAACAGCAGATGCCAAAAAGGAACCACACAGGGATTCAGTGAGCAGGAAAAAAAAGATCTCTCGCTGTTCCTGAATGCTTACAGATGTCTACTGAAAGAACGCTCAAACAATGAACGCAGCAGTGAGCGTAAACAGCAAGAGGGTTTTAAACGGCGTTCTGACAAAAGCCGGATCTCTCAAAATATTCCTTTTTCTTGATGGAGCGTTATGCTTCTTGCCAAGGAAAAAAGGCAACCGAAGCTTGGGAAAACTGTGCCTTTAAGACCGAGGGTCAGTCGCAGGCATTGGTTAAAAAAAACCCGGCCTGAATTTCATTTCCAGTTCTCTTCTGCCAGCTCCCCAGCCACAGATTTCCATTGAAAATCTATCTATTTAAATATCGGCTGGTTGCAGCTTAGCCGCTGTTCCTTCAAGAGCATCAATCATCTGCTTCAATTTTTAAAAATGAGTGTTGAGGCGCTAATATCAGCTAAGCAAAGAGGGTGGGCTGGGAATCTTCAGAATAGATTTTTAAAAAAACAGCAAGCTGCCAAATTCAATATTTGTATATATTTGTTCCTAAAACCCTAAATCCAATTGCATCCATAATGAAGAAGGGGGGAAATATACTCAGTTTTGCACACAAATTATTCAAATCAAGAGGGGTTTTTTGGGGGAAGGGGGATATTTCCCTCCAAATCCATTGCAATTCTGTGCAGCTCTAGACTTGTCTTTGCATAATGCAATCAACTTTGTTTAAAGTAAAGCTATCAACGGGATTATAGCATTTGCAGTTGATTAATCACCAGCCTTTAAACAAATTAATCAATTAAATTTAAATAAATCTGCATATTACCAACACCTCAATAGAGGTGTTTGTAGAGAACTTCACAAATGTGTGTGAGAGCTTACAGCTCAATAAACAAAAAGCTACCACTCGTTATTAAGAGAAAATGCTATCTTCATTTCCCCTTTTTTAAAAATTACTCATTAGAGTTGTTACAGTAAAAGCCAAACTAGATGTGTTGGGAGAGATGTGCTATTAGGAACTCTCCTGGGTTTCTTTTTTTAACTAATTGCCAACTCTGTTCAGCTGCTTTGAAGACTGGGGAAGGGGTACTGGGGGAGGGAATAGCCCATCATTTCATCTCTCTCCCCCTTTCATGTTTTAAGTAGCCCTTTGAAGCTCTTTGGAGGAAGGTTTATGGGTCAGTGCCAGAACATCTGCTTGGCATGCAGAAGGTCCCAAGTTCACTTTAGAATTTATTCTGACCTACATCATCCTTAAACTCTTCCCTTAACCCAGCATGCAGGTTGATGTCTAATGAGCCAACTTAGCTGCTAGTTAGCGATGGGGGCTGCAGCTCAGTGGCAGAGCTTTTGCTTGGCATACGGAAGGTCCCAGGCAGGCCCGTAGCTACAGTGGGACATCTCGGGGCCACCCCCCCCCCCGATTTATCTCCCAGGCCTCCTGACTTCTCCTCCATCCATTTTATTTTATTTTTTGAGTGCACCATGGCCATGTTGAGCCGAGCTTTCACCCTGCCCTGGCTGCTGGCAGTGTACCTCTGGCTGGAAGTGGGTGAGGCATGCCACAGTGTTAGGGTTGCCAAGTCTTACCAAAGTAATAGTGGGGGGTCTAGGGCTCTCTCCAGAAGTTCTCTCTTGCGCGCGCCGTGATGACATAGCCCAGAAGTGACGTCATCACACCGGGCACGTCATCAGGCGTGGTACCATAGAGTTTTCAGGGCGATTGGTAGAGTGTTGCCCAGCGACATGCCCAGCATGATAATGTCACTTCCAGGCTATGTTATTGCGCCGGGCATGTTGGCCTGATGTGGCCACTTTGGATTGGGTGCCCTTTTAGTAGGGGAATCCCTGCCCCCTGGGGGGACCTGGCAGCCCTACACAGGGCACATCTGCTCCCTGCTCCAGCCCTCTCTCTCCCTTGTCATTTTTTTAAAAAAACTTTTACTGTCTTATTGCTCCTGACACGGTGCCCCCCCAACATTTTTAAACTCCCCCCAAAGTAAAAAAATCCTGGCTACGGCCCTGGTTCCAGATTCAATCTCTTGCTAGGCTGTAACCAGCCACAGTAGAGTTACCAGGTCTGGGTTGGGAAATTCCTGGAGATTTGTGGGAGCCTGAGAAAAGCAGGATTTGGGAAAGGGGGGGAACTCAGCAGGGGATCATGTGGTGTCTTATCATGAATCAGGCCCTTAAGAGCATAAGAGAAGCCAATGTTGGATCAGGCCAAATGGCCCATCCAATCCAACATTCTGTCACACAGTGGCCAAAAACACCAGGTGCCATTGGGAGGTCCAGCAGTGGGGCCAGGACACTAGAAGCCCTCCCACTGTTGACCCCCCAAGCACCAAGAATACAGAGCATCACCTGCCCCCGAGTCCTTATCTATACCTTGTGGCTAATAACCATCGATGGAACTCTGCTCCATATGCTTATCTAATTCCCTCTTGAAGCCGTCCATGCTGTGGCCGTGAATTCCATGTGTTTCCCTTGGTCCATCAGAGTCAGTATTGTCTACTAAGACTGGCAGCAGCTCTCCAGAGTCTTAGGCAGAGGTCTCTCACATCACCTCCTGCCTGGTCCTTTTAACAGCCACGGAATCCACCATCCAAAGCAGTCGTTTTCTCCAGGGGAGCTGGTCTCTATAGCCTGGAGATCAGTTAGAATTCCATGAGATCTCCAGGCCCCGCCTGGAGGTTGGCAACCATAAGCTACAGTCCGCGACCACAATAACAAGCGGAAAGTGAAACTAAAGGAAAGGCTTTTCCCTTAAGGAAGCATGTTAAAATACTACACAATACAATAAGGAAACGTCACCAAGATCACAACAACTCCCCGTGTTATTCCAATGCAGAAAGGAGGAACGGGGAGAGGGTGAACTAGGAGTGATCAGTGCTGAAGCGCCCTTGTAAACGCTTGTTTGGAGTATGTTTTCATCTAGGCCTTCATCTCCCAACATGGGCATTTCAGAGGCTTACAAAGTCTCCATGGAATAGACTGCCCAATGAATAGTTGAGAAACTTCGTAGAGGCATCCTGGCTGACTCCAGTACATCAATTTGAACAAGTTAGCAAAGCAAATACAAGAACAGAATGCAAGTTTCTCTTGTCCAGAGGATGTTTGGAAAGGTCACGGGCAATGTCTTCCATCCTACGGCTAATGGTATCTCGGGAGGGTTGGGGGTACTGTTGTTGTTAAACTGAGAACATGCAAAGGCTTACAGCATTTGCAAGAGCCTGAACATGAACAGAACCAAAAAGAGTTTAAAAGGGGGTTGCCAGCCTCCAAGTGGGGCCTGGAGATCTCCTAGAATTATAACCCATCTCTAGACAACAGAGATCAGTTCCCCTGGAGAAAATGGCTGCTTTGGAGGGTGGACTCTGAGGCATTATATCCCAAGGATGCCCCTCCCTCCCCAAACTCCACCTTCTTCAAGCTCCACCCCCCTCAAGTCTCCAGGTATTTCCCAACTTGGAGCTGGCAACCCTAGGTAAAAAAGGAAAAGGGATCTCTGGATTCTTGCCTATACAAAATGGTTGAGTTTTAATGGCTTTGTTTTTAGTGAGTGTGTTTACTGGTTTTTTAGGAGCTGCGGTGCCTCAAGTGGTTAAGACGCTGAACTGCAGGCTGTGGAAGGTCAGTAGTTCAGCAGTTCAAGACCCGGGTGCCGCAAGACGGAGTGAGCTCCCGTCTCTAGTTCCAGCTCCTGCCAACCTAGCAGTTCGAAAGCAAGAAATTGCAAGTAGATAAATAGGTACCACTTCAGTGGGAAGGTAACAGCGTTCCGTGCGCCTTGGTGTTAAGTCATGCCGGCCACATGACCATGGAACCTTTACCTTTACTGGTTTTGTCTTATCTTAAAGCTTCTTCCAGCACGTCCCTGAAGAGGTAGCATATACAGTTTTCTAGATAGATAAAATAAGGGCCAGCTATATAAAAACTATATTAAATAACACAGCTGAACACACATGAAACGGCCTTATACTGAATCAGACCACTGGTCCATCAAAGTCCAGCAAGCCCCTTGGAAGTCGTCGAATCTTGTGGGATGGAGTGACCAAATTGTTCTCCTTCCGTGATCCCTCAGGGCCCTGCTGTTTATTGCTTCCACCCCCACCCCCTGTCAAGTCGCAATTGACTTATGGCAACCCAGTAGGGTTTTTAAGAGGCGTTCAGAGGTGGTTTGCCACTGTTTGCCCCCAGCATCACGTCCCTGGTATTCCTTGGTGGACTCCCATCCAAGTACTAAAGGTAAAGGTTTCCCTTGCTTGAAAGCTAGTTGAATCCGACTCTAGAGGGCAGTGCTCATCTCCGTTTCCAAGCCGAAGAACCAGCACTGTCCATAGACATTTCTGTGGTCATGTGGCTGGCATGACTAAACACAGAGGCGCATGGAATGCTGTCACCTACCCACCGAAGCAGTACCTGTTTATCTACTTGCAATTTCTTGCTTTCCTAGGTTGGCAGGAGCTGGGGCCAGAGACGGGAGCTCACTCTGTGACACGGCACTCGGGTCTTGAACTGCCAAACTACAGACCTTCCAGTCTGCAGTTCAGCATCTTAAACTCTAAGCTGCTGTGGCCCTCAATCCAAGTACTAGCCAGGGTCAGTACTGCTTAGCTTCTGAGATCTGGCAAGATCAGGCCATCCGGGTCAGGGCTGTTGCTATTGTGATTAGCCTCAAAGCACTGGATGCAGACTGTTCCCTAGAAATTCCCTAGCAAAAAAAAAAAAAAGTACACTGGTGCTACGTCACTGGGGCTGCAGTCACACACACTAAGGCTGAGTTCAGACTGGCAGCTTGAAGCGGGAGCCAGTCATGGCAAAAAAGCCCCGGAACAAACTGTTGTGGGTTTTCCTGGTCATACTGCGTGGACTGATGTGGGAGCATACTGGAAGGAGGCGTGTGGGAGCGTTCAGACTGCTGGCCCAGAGGCGCAGCTGTAAATGGCTTTTCCCTGGTCATTTGGCTATGTGCACATGTGCGCTCATGCGCACATGTGCATCAGGGCGATTTGGGGAGGATCCCGTTGTGCCGGCACCACATTGGGCAATAGAGCAGAGCACATCCAATCATATCGCTGCTGCCTCTCCAGGGCAATCAGGTGCACCTTATGCGCTACCCTGGGTTGCTCCTGGCTTTTTGGGTTGGCGTTCACACTTCCCAGAAGCAGAATGAAGCAGGATAAAGGCACTCTTCGGGATTTGCTACCACTTTCACCAGGTATCTTTTAAATGTGGGAGTGAAGCGGAACAGCACAGGTAGACTACGGGTGGGGAATGCCAGGCAGATGTGTCTGTGTGAACACCCCCTTTAATCCGCTTGTAAAATGTGGCTGAAATGTGGCTATAGCGGGGCAAACTGCCAGTCTGAACTCAGCCTAAATAATCCACTTTCCATCCACTTTCAGTGCACTTTCCAGCTGGATTTTACTTTGTGAACTGGCAAAATCCCAGTTGGAAAGTGCATTGAAAGTGGAGTAACCTCAACCTTCGTTATCTTTTAAAAAAACTCTGACTTAACCGTAGCTCCTTTTTCGCATAGTAGTTTTATGCTTGGTTGTTTTAGTATTATCCTTCATGCACTGTATTGGGCTTGCTGCTTTGAGCACAGCCTTGTCATGAGATTAAAGAAATATAACCAAAAAGGAATTTGAAGAAGCAGCCCTGGGGAACAAGAAGCATGTGTCCTACTCTGGAGCAACGGACCCTCATTTAGTGTGGCTTGCAGCAGTCTCACAACACAAAAGCGGTTTCTTAAGGCTACGACTCCTCTATTATCTTGATCACGATACTGTTCCATGGACTGCTATATGCCTCCCGAACTTTTTCAGATCTTTGATTCTACACGATGCTCCATAATGTAAACAACTGTCAGATCTTTGCTTTTAATCTTTCTTTCTTTCGCCTTTTTCTCCCTGACTGATTCCTGCTGTGTTGTTTCTTTTTAGGATCTCCGTTCTCAGCTTGCTTACAGTGCAATCCTAAATGTAGTTACTCTTTTCTAAGCTCACTGATTGAGAAAGGCATAAATGTTATTTAGGATGGTGCTGTTATCATGCAATCCTGTGCAATGATTCTCCAGTCTAAACCCAATTGGAATTCATGGAATGACAAATGTAGAGTCCAGTGGCACCTTTAAGACCAACAAAGGTTTATTTAAGGTATGAGCTTTCGTGTGCATGCACACTTTACCAAATACATTAGAATGGCAGGGAAGGTTCAAACTTATAGCCAGAGAATGAGCAGCAAATTAACATGCAACAATATGATGATGATCAAGGTATGCAAAGTGACACTAAATAATAAGTTAAGGTTACAAGGTCAACAGCTGAAAAGCAATAAATGTGTCAGACTCGCAGATAAATGTCTAATGGTAAATGTCTAAATACCTCAAGCTGGTATTGTTTGGTCTAGGCATGTAGTAACTGTTAAATATAAACTGTTCTCTCTGTATTGTAAATAACTGGCTGAGTTCAGACTGGCAATTTGCCCTGCTATAGCCACTTTTCAGCCACGTTTCCTAAGAGGATTAAAGGGGGTGCTCACACAGGTACATCTGCCTGGCATTCCCCACCTGTAGGCAACCCGTGCTGTTCCACACCACTCCCGGGATTAAAAGATACCTGTTGAAAGTGGTAGCAAATCCCAGAGAGCCCGTTTATCTCTCTGCATTTCTGCTTCCCAGAAGTATGAACGCTCAGCCAAAAAGCTGGGAGCAACCCACGTTGTGCATAAGGCAGCAGCGATATGATTGGCTATGCTCCGCTCTCTTGCCCAATGCGATGCCGGCGCAACAGGATCCTCCCCAAATTGGCCAGATGCCTATGCGTGCATGAGTGCATGAGTGTTTACAGCCGCACCTCCAGGCCAGCAGTCTGAACACTCCTGCACACCTCCTCCCAGTATGTTCCCGCATCAGTTGGTGCAGTGTGACTGGGAAAACCCGGAACAGTTTGTTCTGGGGCTTTTTTGCCATGACTGGCTCCCGCTTCAAACTGCCAGTCTAAACTCAGCCACTGATAAGGTTTTATCTGTATAGCCTGAGAGAGTTTACACAAATAATAATATCATGATAATTGTGTCAAAATGAAATAAGGGGGTTATTACTGAGGGAAGGGGCGAGTGATCTCTGTTGTTAACAGAATACTTAAACATGGCTAGTGGGATGAGGAAAGTCCCTGGAGTTCCATCCCCAGGGCAAGTGAAATCTGTGGCTATCAACTTAGTCCAAAGTTCCATAAAGGATTTACAAAATTTGATTCAGGGGTCACTTTCAACATCTGTAACTACAGCGGTGGCAGCGGCTGTTGACCCCATACAAGTAAAATTAGATTCACTCATCCAACAAATGATCACTCAAACTGAAGAGATCAAGAAACTATTTATTTATTTATTTATTAAATTTTTATCCTGCCCTACAGAAAATAAACAAGAAATTTCTGGCCTGGCTAAAACAACAAGTAAGCTAGTAACTAAATCAGAAGAAGTAGACCTCCAAATGCAGGCAATGAAGTCTAAACAGAATTCTATGGAAGACGCACTTATGAAATTGGAAATTGACAAAGCCGCCTACATATTAAGATTCCAGAATATTCCAGAGAAGAATGATGAAAAACTCAAAATGGATATGGTGCACATTCTTGAAAAATATATGGATACAGAAAATATAGATGACGTCTATAATGAAATTGATGTGGCCTACAGAATGAATTCAAAATATGCAAGAAGAAACAAACTACTCAGAGAGGTGCATGTGAGATTCCATAAGAGAGCTATGAGAGATGAAATCTTTAAAGCAGCAAGTGAAACATCTCTTCAAATAGAAGAGACAGAGATAAAAATATTAAAAGAAATTCTGTGGAGAGTGAGAGAGAAAAAGAAAGATTACATGGACCTCACAACTATTCTAGGAAAGAATAGAATCACATATAGATGGCTACTTCCAGAAGGTATCATCTTCACCTATAAGGGGAAAAGACACAGAATTAATTCAATTTTCAAAATAGATTTTATTAAAACTTATGGGATGACTTGGAAACTCAAGAGGAGGATTCGAAGAACGCAGGAGAAGGACCAGAAACTACAAGGAGAATCGGGAACTACTGGACAAATCAAAAAATCAAAAACAACAACAACCCCGAAATGGTAAAGATCGTACCATCGCAAATAGTCATGAGACTCCAACAGAAGAATAAAGATGACACTGAAAAGCAACTGCAAGATGTATAGAAGAAAAATAAGGATAATTTCAATAAATGATTTTTCTTTTAATCTCCAAGCATATTTGAAACCAGACCTGGATAAGACTGCATCAGAGCGCATTAAGACAGCATCTAGACATACATCATTTGAGCAGTGACTTTTCTATAGATAGGGTTGTCAGCTCTGGGCTAGGAAATACTTGAACATTTTGGGGGTGGAGCCTGAGGAGGGCAGGGTTTGGGGAGGGGATGGACTTCAATGGAACATAATGCCATAGACTCCCCCTTCCAAAGCAGCCATTTTCTCCAGGTGAACTGATCTCTGTCACCTTGAGATCAGTTGTAATAGCTGGATATCAGCTATACATAGAAGGCTGTGACTTTAGGGTTTTATCTATTTATTTGCTTTCTAGCCCGCCCTCCCCTACTATGACTTAACAGACGGCCCTTTGAAGATCAGCCATGCCTTGCCGGATGGGGCTGAGTAACATTGAGTGGCAGCCTTTTGTGGAATAGATTCCATCCGGTTGAAGTTTGTTTAACTATTGAGCACTTTAATATGGAATGTTTTATCTTGTTTTTATGTTGTTTTATCCTTGGCACAGGGTTGCCCTATTGTAAGCTGCCCTGAGCCCATTTGCAGGGAGGGCGGGGTAAATATGGAATAAATAATAATAATAATATGCAACACTGTGATAGAATACAATAATAGAATAACAATAACGATACAATAAATTAATATAATATCAACAGTTATTAAAATCTAACTATAACACCATTTATAATATCATTTATCATGCCAGTTAAAACCAGTATTCCTGGTTCAGCACTATATAGGTACCCTGTAGATGGTAACTAGTAATGCGGGACATGGGTAGGCGAGTAAACAATACAAAATGGAAAATGCACTAGGGGAGGCCACTATTTGCAAGATTTCTGCTGCCTCAACCATAGGCCTGGCAGAACATCTCCATTTTGAGGAAGAAGAGATTGGATTTATACCCCACCCTTCACTACCCAAAGCAGTCTCAGAGCGGCTTACAAACTCCTTTCCTTTCCCCTCCCCACAACAGACACCCTGTGAGGTAGGTGGGGCTGGGAGAGCTCTTGACAGAAACTGCTCTTTTTCAAGGACAGCTGTGCCAGAGCTTGTGACTGACCCAAGGTCACATCAGCAGGTGCTTGTGGAGGAGTGGGGAATCAAACCAGATTCTCCCAGATCAGAGTCTGCGCACTTAACCACTACACCAAAAAGGCTCTCATTTTGCAGGCCCTGTGAAACTGCATTAAGTCCCACAGGGCCCAGATCTCTCTTGGGAGAGTGTTCCACCAGGCCAGACTCAAGAAGGTTCTGGTTCTGGTCAAGGCTAAGTGGACTTCCTTTTGGGCTAGGAGTCTTGATCCATAGAGCGTAACACTCTTTGAGGGACATACTGGGGGAGATGGTCCTGAAGGTTTCCAAATCTGGTTTACAAGTTCCTGGAGATTTGGGGTTGGTGCCTGGGGAGGGACCTCAGCAAGGATGTGACACCATAGACTTAAGGTTGCCAGCCTCCAGGAGGGGCCTGGGGATCTCCTGCTTTTACAACTGATCTCCAGCTGACAGAGATCAGCTCTCCTGGAGAAAATGGCGGCTTTGAAGGGTGGATTCTCTGGCATTGTACCCTGCTGAGGCCCCTCCCCTCCCCCAAACCACGCCCTCTCCCAGATCCACCCCCAAAGTCTCCTGGTATTTTCCAACCCAGACCTGGTGACCCTACATAGAGTCCACCCTCCAAAGCAGTCATTCCCTTCAACGGAACTCATCTCTGTTGTGTGGAAACCACTTGTAATTCCAGGAGATCTCTAGGTCCCACCTGCAGGCTGGCTGTATTTTGTGAGCTGTATTTGAGACAGCTGTAAGTCAAGCTTGGGGAAATTGGGCAGTTCTTCCTGTTTTCTGTAAAGAGTTTATGCCTTGCCCAGCGCTAATTGGCTGCCTCATCTGGCAATTATGAAGTAAGCACCTGCACCGTTGGAGCGGTTTTCAGTTTTGTGCCTGTAACTTCCAGTGTTCCATAACAATTAGAAGCAACTTGCTAGGCTAGGACTTTTGGTCTTGCCCATTTGCCTCTGTGTACTTGTGCAATTAATGTGAAGTGTTCATTCACTCTAGCGTAAGGGGGAACTTAGAGAGAAGAAGGAGCTCAGGGTGGTGATATTACGGAGATGTTTGCCTAATTAAACTTGGCCGGCATTACAGTCCCATGGCTTCCTCATCAGCACGAAAGACCTTCCTGTAACATTTACAAAGATCTAATTTGAATCTCTCCCTTCATCATTAACAGGCCGCAAAATGGATCAAAATATTTCCGTTCAATGAAATGGAGAAAGAAAAAAAGATTTAGAGTGAATTTAAATCTGTCTTTTATATGGAGAGATATGGATAATTTCCACAGATTCGGCAGGAGAATTAATTTGAGCAATGCAAAAGAAAGGTCAAGTCGATGCAAAACTCCAGGGCAGAGGCTTCTCAGATCCCAAGTGCTGACCACGGCCAGCCGTCAGTCCTGTTTTGCATTAAAAAAAACCCCTATGATTCCCTTTTAAGATAATATAGACTAATCTAAGAGACTTTGGGTGTTCGGCAGAAGTGCCAGCCAGCAATTGCGTCACTGGTTCTGCATTTGGTAGGTAACAGTGCTGAAGCTGAAGCTCAAATACTTTGGCTACCAAATGAGAAGGGAGCACTCACCGGAGAAAGCCCTGATGCTGGGAAAGATTGAAGGTCAAAGAAGAAGGGAACGGCAAAGGATGAGATGGTTAGACAGTGTCGTCGATGCAACGGACATGAAATTGAGCAAGCTTCAGAGGACAGTGGAAGACAGGAGGGCCTGTCGTGATCTGGTCCATGGGGTCGCAAAGAGTCGAACTCGACTGTGTGACTGAACAACAACAACAAGTGCTCTTCAACATCTGAATGGAACTTGGTGTATCTCCCCACTAGGGTCATTTAGGCTGTGATCATACGTACAATTAGACCAGACCTAGGTGCGAATGCTGGGTGGATTTAAAGGGTGTGATCAACCCGGCAACCCATTCTGTTCCACCGCAGAAGCGGAGTTAAAAGACACCAGGGAAAATTCAGTAGTAAATGGGTTGCGACGGGCCATGGATGGACTTTCCTGTGTCTGATCATTCCAGCGCACTCTCATGGCATCAGGATGGTCTGATCAGGCCATCCCAACTCTGTGCCATTGCTTTTTTCCCCCTTCGCAGTATGCGCATCATCGCAAACTTCATAGGGAGCCCTCGGTATGGAGGTGCGGTTCATTGATTCCTCAGGTAAGTGCGTGGAGAAAAAAATGGCACAACCCCCCCAACTCACCCACAGCTGCATCTGATCATACACTGATGGTCTGCGCCTGCAGCTTCAAAGGGAGGTGTGAATATGCAACTGTGGGTCACATTCCTCCGGAGGAAATAGCCTTGCTGCCCCCTGTTTTTTCTGGCACGTGTGACCAGTGACTTATCATAGATGTGACTTATCATAGATATAGTTTTTCCCCCTTTCTTTCTTTCTTTCTTTCTTTCTTTCTTTCTTTCTTTCTTTGCCATCAGTTGCAGCCATCTCATGGACTCCAAAGGGTGTCCAAGGCAAGAGACATTCAGAGGTGGTTTGCCATTCTCTGTCTCTGCACACCCACCTCTGGTGGTCTCCCATCCAAGTAGAAATCAGGGCTGACCCTGCTTAGCTTCTGAAATCTGGTGAGATCAGCCTAGCCTGGGCTATTCATGTCGGGGTGATGTAGACCTAGAAAGCTAAACACTTACCTGTTAGGTGCCACCTTGCAAATGCTCCATTCCTTGCAAAGGAAGTCCAGGGTTGCTGCGCAGAGGCAAACCACCTCTGTTCATCTCTTGCCTTCAAAAACACCATGAGGGGGTCACCATAGGTTGGTTGTGACTTGATGGCAACTTTTAAATACAAGTTTCATATTTCTTGTCCTATGGTGCATTAGAAAATGGAGACAGGCTTGCAAAAGGAAGGAAGGAGAGAAGGAGGAAGGAGGGAGGGAGGGACAGAAGGAAGGAAGGAAGGAAGGAAGGAAGGAAGGAAGGAAGGAAGGAAGGAAGGAAGGAAGGAAGGAAGGAAGGAAGGAAGGAAGGAAGGAGGGAGGGAGGGAAGGAAGGAAGGAGGGAAGGAAGGAGGGAGGGAAGGAAGGAAGGAAGGAAGGAAGGAAGGAAGGAGGGAAGGAAGGAAGGAGGAAGGAAGGAGGAAGGAGGGAAGAAGGGAAGGAGGGAAGGAGGGAAGATTGAATTTGGTGACAGCCATTCAAATGTGAAGGAAGGATGCATCACCACACTTATGACCAGAACCCAATTCAGGGGTAATTCTTCCCATGGAAATCTTGTGATGCGGACTGTAATTCCTATAAAATCTGCACATCACTAGGTGTAGTGGTAGTTAGTCACATTTCCTGGCACCAGCCAACTGTTTTTAGCAAAGTACCTGGGGCCAGGTGGGGCTTTTGCCCAGCAACACTTCTGATTGGCCATTGGAGATTTGATGGGCCGTGCAGATTTTCAAAAAATGTGGCTTTGGCAGCAGTTGCCGCCACAGCACAAGGTTCTCCACTGTGTGGCTAAAGGTAAGCTGCGGCAGCCATTTCGTGGCCGCACCCACCACACCTGTGTCAGCATTCCAAAGGTGCCCTCAGGCTCAGAATGGCTGGGGACCAGCGTTCCCTCTAAGCTGAGTAAGCGTGAGCTAGCTCACAGGTTTTTAGCCTCCGGCTCACACATTTTTGTCTTCGCTCGGGAAGGATGGCTCCGGAGCAAACTAATTTATGCAGCAGCCAAATCACCTGCTCACAACCTCGATGATGGTAGCTCACAAAGTAGAACTTTTGCTCACAGGACTCCAGAGCTTAGAAAGAGCATTGTCGGGGACCCCTGAGTTAGCATGACAGACTAGGATCTGGGTTCAACTTCCAAAGCTATTTGTGAATGTTTGGCAGGTGGTATTAGGCCCCCCTCCCTCCCTCTCCTTCTCTCTCTCTCCTTCTCCTCTCCTCTCTCTCCCCTCCCTCCATCCCTCTGTGTCTCCCTCTTTCTCCCTCCCCCTCCCTCCAGATGCTTAAACATCCATCAATTAGGCTCACATCCTGTTTGCCAACTGCAAACAGAGACCTGATTTTTCAGCAGTCATTTTGATGGTTCTTTAACCTGTTCACTGATGTTTGGCAGGTTATTTCCATGTATTCCTTCCTAACCACGCAGGACGGTGCAGCTGGCCTTCCATACATGCAGATTTTTGCACAGCGTGATTGAGGTCTTCTCCCTCCTCCCCCAGCCACTGCACCTTTGCTGAGCAACTGCTCATCTCAGAAAGCAGTTGGCTAAATATAGTTAGATGACTCACAAATCTGGTGGATCAGGCATCAATAAATGGTGTGTTCCACTAAGATACTACCTTCATATTTGTCTAAGTAGTCCTCGGTGATGCTAATGACCGCTGATCTTTGCATATGCTCAATTCTGGGGAAATCCAATTGTCTTTCTCTCAAACTTATTTCACAAAGAATAACCTGGCGAAAGCATGTACTCCATGTATTCCACCCCGTGCTTTCTGGAGATAGGGCAGGATTTTTTAAAAAATGATAGAATATTTCTGTGTTGACATGCTGTATGAATCACAGGCATCAGCTTAAAATAAAAACTGCATTAAAGATTTTCTAAAGTTTGTGTTTTCACTTGTAAAGGCACCTCAAAGTATCCATGACAGATCTGAATAAGCAATTCTACTAGTTAAAGCTTCCATTCCCCCTCCCTTAAGTAACAACTTTACTTCGACATTTTCCTTCTTTCTTTAAAAGGCCAATCCATATACAATATTTTAACTTTTTATGTTACATTATTATGACTCCTTATGCCATGTAAATAACACTCATACTAACCTGTGCTTTCCTTGTCTAACAATAAAAAATGAAATCTGTTATTTAATGGCTCAGGAATTTTTGCAATGCATACGTACCAGAGAAGGAAGCATTTAATCATGGAAATTGGTAGAGGGGGGAGGTCCTCAAGTTATTTTTCTTCGTGACAACCCAAATGCACATTTTATTGTACATGGATCTGTAGATCTGATGTCAGCATGCATTTCTGCTTATTGACTCATTTTATCATATGCAACTGTCACGGATTCTTATTAATCTGTCTTCAAAGGATCAGAGGAATTCTGTAATAAACACTTTTGTCCCTCTAAAGCTGAGATTGAAATGAAACAGGCAGCTAAATGTACTATAACACTGAGTGTGAATGTAAGAAGAGTAGGTTTTTATTCTCCACTTTTCTCTACCTTAAGGAGTTTCAAAGCGACTTACAATCACCTTTCCCTTCCTCCATCCACAAGATGCACCTCATGTGGTTGGGGGGGCTGAGAGAGTTCTGAGAGAACTGTGACTGGCCCAAGATCATCCAGCAGGCTTCATGTGGAGGAGGAGTGGAGAATCAAACTCAGTTCTCCAGATCAGAGTCTGTCAGATGGCCATCTAGCCTCTGTTTGAAAACCTCCAAAGAAGGAGAGTCCACCACCTCCTCCACTGAGGAAGTTGTTCCTAATGCTTAGCTGAAAAATCTCTTGATTTAATTTCAACCCCTTGGTTCTGGTTTGATCTTCTGGGGCGACTGAAAACAATTCTACACCATCCTCTATATGACAGCCCTTCAAGTACTTGAAGATGGTGATCATATCACCTCGCAGTCATCTTATTTCCAGGCTAAACATACCCAGCTCCTTCAACCTGTCCAAATAGGACTTCATCTCCAGGCCCCACACCACCTTCATTGCCCTCCTCCAGACACATTCCAGTTTGTCTTCATCCTTCTTAAATTGTGGTGCCTAAAACTGAACACAATACTCTGGATGAGGTCTAACCAGAACAGAGTAACATGATACCATCACTTCGAGTGATTTGGACACTATACTCCTGTTGATAAAGTCCCAAATCGCATTTGCCTTTTTAGCTACCACATCGCACTGCTAAGACCCCAGATCCTTTTCACACGTACTACTACCAAGACAAGTCTCCCCCATCCTATAATTATGCATTTGATTTTTCCTACCTAAATGCAGAACTTTATGTTTATCCCCACTGAAATTCATTTTATTTGTTTTAGCTCAGTTTTCCAGCCTGTCAAGATCATCCTGTATCCTGACTCTGTCTTCTACCATATTTGCTACCCCTCCCAATGTAGTATCATCTACAAATTTAATAAGCATTCCCTCTATTCCTTCATCCAAATCATTTATCTTATGCTCTCTATATTTTTAAGTGTTCAAAAATAATTGCAGGAGTAATATTGGTAAAGGAGGGAAGGTGACATGGTATGGCCTGATCTCACCAGATGCCAGAAGCTAAGTTGGATGGGGGAAACCACCAAGAAGTCTCTGCAGAAGAAGGCAATGGCACACCACCTCTGTTTCTCACTTCCCTTGAAAGCCCCTTGCTGGGGTCGCCATAAGTCAATTGTGACTTGATGACACTTAGATATATAGTATGGTTTTAGAGGGTAGCCTTGTTGGTCTGCAGTAGAAAGGGACTTTGACTCTCAGAAGCTTATACCTCCAAAATCTCGTTTGTCTCTAAGGTGCTACTGGACTCAGATCTAGCTATACATAGGATGGGTAGAGGATGGCGGGGCGATCTCTTAATTTCCTTTGCTGTCCCCAGCAATGTTCCCTCTAAGCTGTGGAGACTTGTGAGCAAAAATTCTGCTTTGCAAGCTACTGGCATTGAAGCTGTGAGCAGGTGATTTGGCAACTGCATAAATTAGTTTGCTCTGGAGCCACCCTCCCTGAGCTAACACAAAAATGTGTGAGCCAGAGGCTAAAAAACTGTGAGCTAGCTCACACTAACCCAGCTTGGAGGGAACACTGGTCCCCAGAGAGCCAGTTCGGTGTAGTGGTTAAGTGCACGGACTCTAATCTGGGAGAACCAGGTTTGATTCCCTACTCCTCCACTTGCACCTGCTGGATGACCTCGGGCAAGCCATAGTTCTGGCACAGCTGTTCTTGAAAAAGAGCAGTTTCTGTCAGAGCTCTCTCAGTCCCACCTACCTCACAGGGTGTCTGTTGTGGGGAGGGGAAGGGCAAGGAGTTTGTAAGCCACTCTGAGACTCCTTTGGGTAGTGAAGGGTGGGGTATAAATCCAATCTCCTCCTCCTCCTTCCTCCGCTCTTCACTGGTAGGGTACATTTCGTGATAAGTCCTGCCCAGGGTTCCCCAAAATCCTAAAGCCAGCCATGGAATTGACCTATTTTATACCACACATGCATATACAGTCTTGGGTTTTTCTTCCCTTAAAGCGAGGCGACATTTACAGGGAAGGCGGCTTTTGACTTGGTCTTCGGCTCCTGCCTGCCAATACGCCCTTCAGATTTACAACAGCTACTCGGAGAAGAAGCAGACTCATTTTCCTTGCACCGCCAAGGCAGGCTACGCCATTCTGAGAGGCGTCTCTATCGCTCCGGTTTTATCATCAGTCGGGGTCTGCGAATCTGTTCGGAATAAATGAGGGGAAACTTTTGAAATATTAATAAGGCCTTCATTGTGAGGAGCTTTGATTTGTACAAAACTGGGGCCTCCTTTCCCAAACCAACGTGGAGCGGGGCCAGCTCCTTCGGCGCAACACGCCGTCGTTTGTGTACAGCTGCAAATGTTATTCCGCTGGCACTTAGAGAAAACAAGAATATATTGATTAATTGATAGGACTCTTGCCATCTCAGCTGCTCGGAAGTTAATTACGGGAGGGCATCGTGGAGAGAGGGAGAGAGAGAGAAAGAGAGAGAGAAATCCATCACCGCTTGCCCAACGTAGCAAAAGAAATAACAGCGAGGATCCATACGCTTGTTAAAAAGAAGAAAGACAAATAGAAATGTTGCACTAGATGGGCAATTAAGTCGGAGATGGGAACACAAAGGGAGATGACCCAGTTTCTGGGGGAGGGAGAGCAACGTAGCAGGGCTGGTTCAAGTTCTTTTGTTGACACGAGCCAAGGGACGCCTGTTCCTTCCGGGGTCCACATGCCCACTGCTTAAGCCAAGCCCCTCCAGCAATACTTGCGCCCGGCCGGTGGCCGTACGGGTCCACGAGGGGATACCGGTCATGATTGGTGGGAAGAAAGGTGAGCCATTGAGGGGACATGGGTGCCCGCCTTGCAATTTATTATTTATTTACTTATTAAATTGGATCTGCGAGGCTGCCCTTTCCTGCCGGGAGAGCTCAGGGCAACTTACAGCAAGGTAGCATACAATCAATAGTTTCAGCCGAAGCCAGCATCAAGCCTCCCTAAGAACAAGTCGATAAATAAACGACATACATTACAAGATGGCGGAGAGAAAAGAGAAGATTTAGCTTCCCCAGCCTCCTGGGGTGGGGGTGGGGGTTTAACGGGGGATGGAGAGAATATATGAGAGCGCCGGATATTAGACTGTCCTGTTGCTGTCCTCAAACTGAAGGCCTGGTGGAACATTTCTGCCCTATACGCCCTGCGGAAAGGTAATAACTCCCACAGGGCATGGATGTTTTCCACCATAGAGTTCCACCAGGTGGGGGCCAAGGCCGAAAAGGCCCTGTCCTTGGTTAAGGACAGCCAGATCTCCCTCAGGCCAGGGACCACCTGGAGGTTCTTATTCCCCAAGCATATCACTCTTCCAGGGGCATACTGGGAGAGGTGATCCCAAAAGTATGTAGGTCCCTGACCACTAAGGGCCTTAAAGGTTGAAACTAGAACCTTGAACCTGATCTGGTGTTCAACTGGAAGCCAGTACAGCTTGCACAGCATAAGATGACTGTGTGCTGTCCACTGGGTCCTAATAAGGACACACATGACTGTCTTCTGGATCAGTTGGAGCTTCTGGGTCAGACACAAAGGTGGGTAAGGCTGTTAGGTGGAGTCTGGCGACCAGCAAGAGCTTTGGGGGCAGGTACATGGTGGCAAGGAGCATCACCAGCTTGACAACGTTATTTTCAGATAAAGCCACAAAGTTTCTGGCTGACCCTAGAGGAACTTGCCATCACTTCTGGCTTTTCCCTGGAAATGATGTCATCGTGCCAGCAATGCTGCCTTTTTAAAATTTCCCTACCATCACTTGGCGCAGTGGTGGTCAACAGGAGCTTGGGGAGCTTTGCAGCCCTACCTCCTTGTTCTTCCACACAAAGTAGTCTACTGGGTGGCGTAGCTGGAGAGCCAGCTTGGACAACTAAGTTGAAGAGAAGAGATTGGATGTATCCCCCGCCCTTCACTCGGAGTCTCAGAGCGGCTTACAATCTCCTTCCCTTCCTCTCCCCACAACAGACGCCCTTCTAGCCTTCATTGTTTCAAGTTCCAAGATGGCGGCCAGGACTGGCTCCAGTGGGTGGTAAGGTTGGGCTTTTGTTGGGGGCCCAAAATCAGCAAAGGATCTCAGGCTACAGACAGTCACCATCCCCGTTATGCACAAAGCACCTGAGAAAGCTTTTATCAGGATGCAAGAGGGGCAGGCTGATGAGGAAAAAAACACTCCCCTGGGGCCAGGAGGTACACCTAGGGATGCCAGCTTCCAGGTGTGACCTGGGGATCTCCTGGAATTACAGCTCATCACCAGAGATCAGTTCCCCTGGAGAAAATGTCTGCATTGGAGGGTGGATTCTGTGGCATTGTTCCCCACTGAGGCCCCTGTCCTCTCCAAACCCTTCCCTCCCCAGGAATTTCCCAATCAGCATTGCTGCTGGAAATGAAAGGGTGGAGGAACTATTGGGATATTTGGTTAATATAGCAGAGTTTTGCCCAGTCGTAGAAGTGTGATACTGAGTGCAGTAAATAAATCTCCTGACAAGTATATTGCAAAAAAAAAAAAAGGTGAAATTACATTTATTCAAGTAGACCCAGGTCACATTCAGGCTGCAGTCAAAGGAAGAGAAAGAGAAGCCTAATCTAAAGAGCACTTTCCCTATCGCAACAGGCCAGCTTGTCCGGCATCATGTGCACTGGAGTATGAGGGCATTGTATCTCCAGGAGAGACCTGCAGAAGCATGTGCAGAGAGAGTGAGAGGACAAAGTGAGAGGACAAAGGCATTGTGCAGAGAGAGTGAGAGGACAAACCCGTCCTTGAACAGTTTGACAGGGTATCCAAACAACATGACCTGGTAGTTATGGGTGACATCAACATCTCTGATCTGAGCTGGGAGACAAACCCTGCAAAAGCATTCCTAGTCACGCACATTCCTGGCGTGTCTGGCTGACAACTTACTCCATCAAATGGTGGAGGAAGCTACAAGGGGCTCGATCATACTTGACTTAATAGGCAACAGGCAAGAAATGGTAGATGGGGTGAAGGTGGTGGGGACCTTGGGGGGAAGTGACTACGTCCTGCTGGAATTCCTTTTGCTAGGGGGGATGAAGGAGGTTTGGAGCATACATGTATGTTAGATTTCAGTAAGGCAGACTTTAATAAAGACAGAGTCATGATGAGAATCATCCCATGGGCAAGACTGCTGGATGGGAAAGGAACAAGTGAAGGGTGGGCTCTCCTAAAACGAGAGATCTTGCAAGCTTAAGCCATCACTTGTTCCAACAAGAAGGAAACAAGGCAGAGAATCCAAGAAGCCAATATGGATGCACAGAGAACTCCGTGCATGTCCAGAAGAGGGCAACCAGAATGGTGAGAGGGTTTGAATCCAAGCTTTATGAGGAAAGGCTGAGGGAGTTGGGTATGTTTAACTTGGGAAAGAGAAGACTTAGAGGGGACATGATTGCAGTCATCAAGTATCTGAAGGTCTGTCATGTAAAAGATGGAGCACATCTATTCTCTCTTGCTCCAGATTGCAAGACTAGATCGAATGGGTGGAAATGACAAGGGAGTTGTTACCGGCTAGATATCAGGAGAAACTTCCTAATTGTAAGAGTGGTTGAGCAGTGGAACAGTCTGCCTCGGGAGGTGGTGGATGCTCCATCCCTGGATGTTTTCAAGCGGAGGCTGGACATAGGTATGTAGGTATGTTGTAGGTATGTAGGACTCTCTTTCGGCTACGCTCCTGCAGAGTGCAGGGGGTTGGACTAAATGACCTTCAAGGTCCCTTCCAACTCTAATATTCTATGATTCTATGTGCTAAGGGAGAAAAAGGAATTGTTCAAGAAATGGAGGCAAGGACATACAAAGAGTATCGGCGGGTTGCTAGGCACTGTAGGTCAGCCATTAGAGACGCCAAAGCTCACAATGAGCTCAAGTTGGCCAGGGAGGCTCGCTTCAACAAGAAAATCTTCTTCAGATTTGTGAGAAGAAAACGGAAGATAAAAGAAGCAATGGGCCACTGTTGGGTGAAAATGGAGAAACTCTGACAGAGGACAGAGAGAAAGCAGAAAGGTTTAATGCCTGTTTTGGTCAGGCCGCACCTGGAGTATTCTTTGCAGTTCTGGAGGCTACACTTCAAAAAGGAGGAGGACAGAATGGAGCGGGTGCAGAGGAGAGCAACAAGGATGATCGGGGGCCTGGAGACCAAGTCCTATGAGGAAAGGCTGAGGGATGTGGGAATGTTCATGCTGCAGAAGAGGAGGTTGAGGGGGGACAGGATTGTTCTCTTGAAGAATTTGAAGGGCCGTCACTTAGAAGGGGGCAAGGAGCTGTTCCTGTTGGCAGCAGAGGATAGGACTCGAAAAAATGGGTTTCCATTAAAGGCGGGAAGGTACCGGATGGATGTTAGGGAAAACTTTTTGACATTAAGAGTTGTGCCACAGTGGAATCAGCTGCCTAGGGAGGCGGCGAGCTCCCCCTCACTGGCAGTCTTGAAGCAGCGGCTGGACAAACCCTTGTCAGGGATGCTGTAGGCTGATCCTGCACTGAGCCGGGGGTTGGACTAGATGGCCTGGATGGCCCCCTCCAACTCTGTGATTCTATGAGATATAGGAGGGGTCAGAGGGCAGCTCCCAGGTTAAGACAAAGATAGGCATCCCATTCAAAGAGATGACTCCTATACGCACTTAGAGTGATGTAGCGCCACCCGGTGTCCGGGCAGGCTGAGCCACTCACTCCAACAGAAAGAGTTCTGAGGAACTTGCTTGGGGAAAGCAGGGAATGCTCAGGGGGAGATGGTGCGGGCTAACGACCCTTGGCTTGGGTGAGCCAGCAACAATTAACATGAGAGCCAGTTTGGTGTAGTGGTTAAGTGCGTGGACTCTAATCTGGGAGAACCGGGTTTGATTCACCCACTCCTCCACTTGCACCTGGCTGGATGACCTTGGGCAAGCTGTAGTTCTGATAAGAGCTGTCCTTGAAAAAGAGCAGTTTCTGCCAGAGCTCTCTCAGCCCCCACCTCACAGGGTGTCTGTTGTGGGGAGGGGATGGAAGGAGGTTGTAAGCCGCTCTGAGACTCCTTTGGGTAGTGAAGGGCGGGGTATAAATCCAATCTCCTCCTCCTCCTCCTCCTCCTCCTCCTCCTCCTCCTCCTCCTCCTCCTCCTCCTCCTCCTCCTCCTCTTCTTCTTCTTCTTCTTCTTCTTCTTCTTCTTCTTCTTCTTCTTCTTCTTCTTCTTCTTCTTCTTCTTCTTCTTCTTCTTCTAGTACTTGAAGGGCTGTCATCTGGTGGATGGTACAGAGTTGTTTTCTGTTGTCCCAGAAGGTCGGACCAGAACCAACGGGCTGAAATTAAATCAGAAGAGTGTTCGGCTAAACATTAGGAAGAAGTTCCTGACAGTTGGAGCGGTTCCTTGGTGGAACAGGCTTCCTCGGGAGGTGGCGGGCTCTCCTTCTTTGGAGGTTTTCAAACAGAGGCTAGAGTGGCCATCTGACAGCAATGAGGATTCTGTGAACTCAGGCAGATCACGAGAGGGAGGGCAGGAAGGGCTGCCTCAGTGCTTAGTTCTTGTGGCCCTTTCTTACATGCCCAGGGAAATGCTGATCGCCACTTTGGGGTCAGGAAGCAATCCTGGAGGTTTTTTTGTCACCTTCTGGGTGTGGGACAGTGGTCACGGTGGGTGTAGAAGGGGAGTTATTTGTGAATTTTCCTGCATTGTGCAAGGGGTTGGGCTAGATGACCCTGGAGGTCCCTTCCAACTCTGTGAGTCTATGATTCGATGGACAGCAGTTGGAAATATTTGGGACAGCAGGTCAGATAAGCCTGGGTGCCTTAAAAGCAGCAGGCAGACACTCACTGGGAGCCCCGAGGCTGACAGGGTGTTGTTAACTGCTTCCTTGCCCTGCTTCTATGAAGACCAAAATAAACAGCTCTTGCAGAACAGACTTCCAAGTCCAGCATGCGCTTGGGGGGAACCAAGACCACTGGAGCCCAGTTCTTTGCCCAGCTTGTTATGGGCCCCCAGGGTTATGGGTTACCCATAGGGTTGCCAACCTCCAGGTGGTGCCTGGAGATCTCCTGGAATTAGAACTGATCTCCAGGCAGCAGAGATCAGTTCATCTGGAGAAGATGGCCTCTTTGGAAGGTGGACTCTATGGCCTTATACCCCACTGAAGCCTCCTCTCCCCCCAAACCTGCCCTTCTCAAGCTCCACCCCCCAAAATCTCCAGGCTGGCCACCCTAGTTGCCCATTATGAGGTGCCCCATCCTGTCACATAGAGAAATGGCCAGCTGGAAAGCCTAGCCTTTTCTAGGTTTAGGGCACCCACTGAGCAGCCCTTTTGGTGTAATAGTTAGGAGCGCAGACTCTGATCTGGGAGAACTGGATTCCCCTCTCCTCCACATGCAGCTGTTGGTGTGACCTTGGGTTAGTCATAAGTTCTCTCAAAGCTGTTCTCTCAAGAGCAGTCCTTGAAAGAGCTCTCTCAGCCCCACCTACCTCACAGGGTGTCTGTTGTGGGGAGGGGAAGAGAAGGCGATCATAAGCTGCTCTGAGACTCTTTCAGGTAGTTAAGGGCAGCATATAAATCCAATCCCCTCCTCCTCCTCCTTCTGAACCGTGGCTGAAACAGTCAGCTCCTGACTCATACAAATACCCACCACAGTCCAAATCACTGAGGACCTGTGCACACAATAGCCATTAGTAGGTCCTCCAACTCAGGCCAGTGATAATCCTTTCTGCTCGGTCTAAGCCTTTATTGACGGTGGCCCCTGTGCTGCTGAATGGGCTTCCCGAGGATATGAGGAAGCATTTCCTCTCCACCCAAGTTGTGGAGGCTCTGTAAAAACAGAGCTTTTCTGTTGTGGGGAGAGGAAGGGAAGGAGATTGTAAGCCACTCCAAGACTCCTTTAGCTAGTGAAGGGATGGGTATTAAAAAACCCTCCTCCTCCTCCTCCTCCTCCTCCTCCTCCTCTGCCTCCGCCTCTTCTTCTTCTTCTCTCTTCTTCTTCTCTCTCCTCCTCCTCCTCCTACTCCACCTCCACCTCCACCTCATCTTCATCTACCTACTACTACTACTCCGCCTCACCTACTACTTCTACTTCTACTTCTTCTTCTTCTTCTTCTTCTTCTTCTTCTTCTTCTTCTTCTTCTTCTTCTTCTTCTTCTTCTTCTTCTCCTCCTCCTCCTCCTCCTCCTCCTCCTCCTCCTCCACCTCCTCATCTTCTTCTTCTTCTTCTTCTTCTTCTTCTTCTTCTTCTTCTTCTCCATCCTCCTACTACTACTACTCCACTACTACTACTTCTTCTTCTTCTTCCTCTTCTTCTTCTTCTTCTCCTCCTCCTCCTCCTCCTCCTCCTCCTCTTCCTCTTCTTCTTCTCCTCCTCCTCCTCCTCCACTACTACCACTTCTTCTTCCTCCTCCTCCTCTCCACCTCCACCTCCTTCTTCTCTGAGAGTAGGAGAATTCCTGGATCCTATGACATCAGGATTATTTATTGCCAATGCCTAGCTGTACCTGAAAACAGGTCCCCCTCCCATTCAGGTTGGGAGGAAGAATGAACAGAACGCTGCTGGGACGGCCTGGTGCTTTGCGGAATTCTGTTGGTTATTAAGCGTTAGCCTCCAGGAGAAGAAGCCGCCGGAGCCAATAACAAGAAAATAAATAACAGTGGGATGTTTGAGGAGTCTCAGGACCTTCATTGTTAAGAGGCATATCTTCATAATGAGTGTTATTTGGCTCTTGAAACATTTCTTGGGGAACTGAACTGGTGAGTGTAATCATTCGTTACTGTCAGGTTTTGAAAATCAAGTAGATCCAGTCATTCTTGCACAAAGAAAGGTTTATTGGATTATCTTGTTATAAACCCACAGTAAGAGGTCATTGTCAGGAATAGGGGGCAAAGCAAAGCAAGCTAACTTATAGTGTGATGCAATGAAGCGCCTAGCAAATAGAACTTGAGCACTCGCGCGGGAACTCCCGGCGGGAGAAATACTTTGTGAGCGGGAGACTACTCCCCCCTCCCCTTGCCTTCCCAGGACTGGAAAATTCTCATCTACACAAGAATAGCCCAAAGCCTACATTCAAGGCCACCGTGATAAGGAGAAGCGGCAGGGAAGAAGCTCCCACGTTTCTGCCTGCATACCTACGCAAGCGCATAGCGGGGATAGGAAACACACAACAATGACTTCAGTGAGAAACATCAAATGCAGCTTTTTCTTACATTCTGCCCTTCCCAAAACACCACCCACCCGCCACTTAGGAAGGAGAGAACGTGGGCCCCCCGGGTTTATGAGGGTATCGATTGTGAAAGTTTCGCAAGTGATCAGGTGCATTAATATCCGAAACTTTCACCCACTCTTTATGCTGGGGCCCGAAATGTACCCATTGGACCAGGTACAGAAGTTGTCCACGTAAGATCTTAGAGTCAAGGATATCCGCAATCTCGTAGTGTTCTTCATCATCAATCATCAGAGGGGGGAGGCTCCGGCATCGTAGTTTGCCATTTAGTCGGGGGTAACGCAGGTTTGAGGAGGCTGTAATGGAAAATTGGATGTATAGCTTTAAGAGACTTAGGCAGATCTAGTTGAACCGTCACTGGATTTATACATCGTAACACTTTGAAAGGACCAACAAATTTCCAAGCCAGTTTTTTGGACTGTTGCTGCAACTTTAAGTTTTTTGTAGATAGATAGACGGAGTCCCCTGGTTTTAGATTCCATCCCCCTGCCCTTTTTTTATCTGCTTGTTTCTTGTACTGTGCCTTGGCTTCATTTAAAGTCTCAATAATTAGGGGCCAAGACTCACGAAAAGTTTTACACCATACTGAAGCTTTCCCCACCCCTTCCCCCGGTTGCAGAAAGGGGAGAGGGGGGCTGTCATAACCCATGGCCGCTTTGAATGGTGACATCTTCGTGGAAGCGTGCCATGAGTTGTTGTAAGCAAACTCTGCTAATGGCAGTAAATCAACCCAATTGTCCTGTTGATAGTTAGAAAAACATCTCAGGTATTGCTCCAATGTCTGGTTTACTCTCTCCGTTTGCCCATCAGTTTCAGGGTGATAGGCAGTACTGAGAGCACGTTCAATACCCATGAGGGTCATTAACTCCGACCACAATTTAGAAACAAATTGACTTCCTCTATCGGATATTATTTTCAGTGGTAATGTATGTAGTCTGGCAATGTGTTGAAGAAATGCCTTAGCCAAGGCCCTGGCAGTTGGCAGACCGGGGAACGGTATAAAATGCGCTTGCTTTGAGAACAAGTCTACCACCACCCAAATGACCGTCATCTGTCTAGAAGGGGGAAGATCAGTGATAAAGTCCATCGAAATTACTTCCCAGGGTCGGGTCGGGGTGGGGAGAGGCTGTAGGAGACCTGGAGGTTTCCCCGGACGGTTTTTACAACGGTTGCATGTTGGGCATGACTGTATATAGAGTGATAACTCCTGTTTCATTCGGGGCCACCAGAACCCACGCTGCAGAAGTTTTAAGGATTTCACATATCCGAAGTGCCCTGCAGATTTTGAGTCATGAACTGTTTGCAACATTTGGGATCGAGTGGCTGCAGGAACAAACATCTTATTCCCCTTAAACCAGCAACCGTTTGGATCACATCTCACATCATCCCTGCCTCGCAACTCACTTGTTTCTTGCGGGGTGATGTCAGTGAGAAATTGTTTCTCCCAGGGTAAGGTTTGGATAAGATTCTCTGAGATTCGTTTGGCCTTGCGGGTTACAACTGCACCGACCAGTTGTTCTGGGGTAAACATAGACTCTTGTACCTCCACCCTCTTACTGAAATGTTGGGGAAGACGGGAAAGAGCATCCGCCAGGTGATTAGCCTTCCCTGGAAAGTGGTGAAGAGTAAATTGAAACTTGGAGAAGAACTCAGCCCACCTAAATTGTTTAGCATTTAAATTCCGGGGTTTCCGTAGTACCTCAAGGTTTTTATGATCAGTCCATATTTCAAACGGTACTTGGGAACCCTCTAACCAATGCCTCCATGTGATTAATGCTAAACGTATAGATGCAGCTTCCTTATCCCAAATCGGCCAGAACCTTTCGGTATCATTGAATTTTCTTGATACATAAGCTAGTGGTTGCAGCTGTCCCTGAGCATTTTCTTGTAAAATCACCCCACCCATAGCAGTATCTGATGCGTCAACCTGGACCACAAATTTCTTTGTCTCATCTGGGTGTGCTAGTATTGGCTCAGACGTGAACAGCTGTTTTAATTGATCAAATGCATATTGACACTGAGGCGTCCAGTTCAAAGGGGCCCCCGGCATTGAAGCCTTGGATCCCTTCCCCTTAGTCTTTAGAAGTTCGGTAAGGGGGAGGGCAACTTGGGCAAAATGGGGTAAGAATTGACGGTAAAAGTTGGCGAAACCGAGAAAACTTTGGAGCTGTCGTCTGGTTTTTGGGGGCTCCCACATTACAACATCCTGGACCTTCTTTGGGTCCATTTCCAACCCCTCAGAGGATATGCGGTACCCCAGAAAGTCAATACATTCCTGATGAAATTCACACTTTGACAGTTTCACGAATAGTTTGTTGTCTAAAAGCCTCTCCAGTACTTTTCGCATGAGTATGGTGTGGGATTTTAGGTCTGGGGTATAGACCAAGATATCATCCAAGTAAACGACCACCCCCTTGAATAAGTAGGGGTGTAGGACCTCATTGATTAAGTTCATGAAGACCCCTGGTGCCCCTTGTAAACCGAATGGCATCACCCGATATTCAAATTGCCCCAGCGGGGTATTAAATGCCGTTTTGTACTCATCCCCTTCTCTGATGCGAACTCGAAAATAGGCATCTCTCAAATCCAGTTTAGAGAACACTTTCCCTTTTGCCACCTCTGCCAATAAGTCTTTGATGAGGGGCATTGGGTAGGCATTGGTTGCAGACACTGCGTTAAGACCCCGGTAATCCGTACAGAGTCTGAGCCCCCCATCTTTCTTTTTACAGAACAATACCGGTGCTGCAAACGGGGATGACGCTGGCCTGATAAAACCACGAGCCAGATTTTTATCAATAAAGCGGCGCAGTTCTTGCTTCTCACCAGGACTCATGGCATAAATTTTCCCTTTGGGCAATTTCTGCCCCGGAAGAATTTCAATAGCACAGTCAGAGTTGCGGTGGGGGGTAGTTCATCCGCCTCCTCCTCCTCAAAAACCCTAGTCAAATACTGGTAATCCCTAGGGATGCGGTTCAGATCCTCCATTGCTAGGCAAGCGCGTGGAGGTTCATTGCAGGGAAGGTTTCCCCACCCTGGGTCCCATTTGTGTTCGGCACATTTCGGTGAGATAAATTGAACATCCCCCTCTTCCCATAGAATGTAAGGATTGTGCCCATGCAGCCAAGGACTACCCAATACTAAGGGAAATTGGGCTTGAGGAGCTATCACAAATGAACGCAGCTCCCAGTGGGCACCGATGCCGATTCTTAGCGGGACAGTCTCAAATCGGCATGGCTCTTTCATTGGAGACCCATCCATCTGTGTAAAAGTTATCGGGTCTTTCAAGTTGACCACGGCTGCCTCCAGCCCTACCACCATAGACGGGTTTATGAGGTCCCTCCCACACCCCGAGTCAATGAGGGCTCGAACCCGAATGTGGGTCATCATGGCTGGGTTCATTACTAGGACAGTCACAAAGAAGAGAGAGGGGTAATTGCTCACCAATTTAGGCGCCTCAGGTGTTGGGTCCTGTTGTGTAACGCCATTCACAAACAGGACCATCTCATTTCCCTGCACCTCATTCTCTTCCTCCAGCAAGAAGTTATCCAGTTGATCCGGCCCCGCGAAAAGGGCCCGTGGGTTGCGTGGTTTTGCTGTGCCTTTCTTCGGGGTGGGGTTCATCCATCGTCTGGGTTCTTCTTGTTGTAGGGCCCGATTAGGGTCCCCTTTTGGGCAAGCAGCTGCGAAGTGTCCCTTTTCCCCACACCGCAGGCAGAGACCCTGCCGCATACGCTGATCCCTCATTCCACCTGGGGTGGTTGCCGGTTTGGACTTGGCTGGGCCCGCCGTCGAACTCGGACGGTGGTAACCGAACGATGAGTCCAGTTTCATCATGCGTAGTCGACTCTCGGCCTTTTCGGCTTCCTCCATCCAACCTTGGAGGGTACGAGGCTGCTGAGAGCTGAGGATGTTATTGCGGATGTCGACTGCTAGACCCATTCGATATTGTTGGGCCAGAACCGCATCAGTCCAATCCCGAATTTTCACAGCATGCCTTTGAAACTCCCTGGAATACTCGCGCACTGAGAGTTTACCTTGTCGGAAGGTACGAAGGAAAGCTTCTGCCTTTTCCGCTGCCCCCGAATCCTCGAAGCGATTTCTCAAAGCCCACATGAAGTCATCTACATTCCCCAGCTCCGCGGCCTCCAGATCATGGAGAGCAACATACCAGCTTGTCGCACTCCCCCGGAATCTGGATGCGATAAACTCCACCTGCTGTTCTTCATCTGGGAAAATATGGCCCCATCTTTGGATAAATTTTCCGACCTGCAATATGAAAAAAGACACAGTCTCTGGATCTCCATCAAAAGTAATTTCAAGCATATCCTTAGGTCGGATTACTGGAGGGGCCTGAGCCATAACTGGAATCGGCTGCATAAGAGGGACCGGAGCCGGTGGTTGGGGCGGAGGTGCAGCAGGCGGCTGGAGTGGCCCTGGTTGACCTGGCCCTGGAGCTGGTGCTGGCCCGACTGGTGGAGGCGGAGCCGGTGCCGGCTGGCCCGGTCCTGGACCCGGAGGTGCTGGTTGAGCCGGTCCTGGACCCGGAGGTGCTGGTTGGCCTGGCCTCGGGCCCGGAGGAGGAGGAGGTGGTCGTCCCGGTATCAACGGTGGCGCCGGGGCTGGTGCTGGTCTAGGCTGTGTCAATGGATGCGCCCGAATAGCTTGGTCCATCATCTGTGGTAGGGACTGCATTAGTTTGCTCATGTCCTTCACCAGACGTCGGGTGTCCTCTTGAATAGAGTCCATGCGAGCGTCGGTATCTGGCCCCGACCCAGTTCTGGGAGAACCTCGAGGTACTCTCCCCTGGGGAAGTCCAAAACTGCCTCTGGGATCAATCAAATTGTCTCGGCTTTGGCTCCCCGGCAAAGTCCATGTCGACTGGGTAGTATCCAACAGGTTCTTTGACCAATCGCGTGACCTACGATAGGTCACCCCTTTATCCCATGGCGTTGGGACTCCGGGAACATAGGTTCGGGGTAGCACTCCTCCTTGAGACGGCAGGTGCCCGGCCGGGCTATAGACTGGGAGAGCGTACTGAATCCCCAATGTGCTTAGAACTGGCGGGGTCAACACTCCGGCTCCCGATTGTGATGCTGGTGCGATCAAAACTGTGGTGGTAGTCACCGGCACAGTAGTGGTGGTCGGGAGGGTGACCACTGCGGTCGCCACGGTGGTAACAGGAACCGTGCCCCCTAAGGTAGCGGCCGCCGCCGCTGCGCCTGTGGCTCCTGTAGTGGCCGTCACCGCTGCAGTCCCCGTACCCCCTGGAGCAGTTGATACTGTCGCTGCGCCTGTGGCTCCTGGACTAGTAGCCGCCGCAGCTGCTCCCGTGGCTCCCGTACCCGCTCCACTCATCTTGGTAGACGGCGGAAACTGACGGTAGTGGGAATGATGATGATTCCTGACAATTTCTGTCAGGTTTTGAAAATCAAGTAGATCCAGTCATTCTTGCACAAAGAAAGGTTTATTGGATTATCTTGTTATAAACCCACAGTAAGAGGTCATTGTCAGGAATAGGGGGCAAAGCAAAGCAAGCTAACTTATAGTGTGATGCAATGAAGCGCCTAGCAAATAGAACTTGAGCACTCGCGCGGGAACTCCCGGCGGGAGAAATACTTTGTGAGCGGGAGACTACTCCCCCCCTCCCCTTGCCTTCCCAGGACTGGAAAATTCTCATCTACACAAGAATAGCCCAAAGCCTACATTCAAGGCCACCGTGATAAGGAGAAGCGGCAGGGAAGAAGCTCCCACGTTTCTGCCTGCATACCTACGCAAGCGCATAGCGGGGATAGGAAACACACAACAATGACTTCAGTGAGAAACATCAAATGCAGCTTTTTCTTACAGTTACGGCTTCTATAGCGCTCTCTATTGATTTTCATCCAGAGGTAGGACCTGACTGTGAATTACTTCACATTAACCCTCCGTGTATTGACAAAGAGAGGCCCTGAAGGGCCTGCAATGCCCACCGGTTATGGCAGAGGGCCCCTATAACCCAAACTCCGATCCTGTTGCTCAGGCTATCTACCCACCCTCTCCATTATGCAGAGGGTTGCCAACTTCAGGCTGGGAAATTCCTGGAGAATTAGGGTGGAGTAAAGTTGATGCCAGTTCTGGGTTGGGAAATACGTGGAGATTTTGGGGGTGGAGCCTGGGGAGGGCGGGGTTTGGGGAGGGGAGGGGAGTCCACCCTCCAAAGCAGGCATTTTTCTCAAGGGGAAATGATCTTGGTTGTTTGGAGGTCAACTGCAATAGTGAGAGATCTGCAGGTGGCACCTGGAGGCTGGCAACCCTAGAGTGGAGCCAGGGGAAGGTGGTATTTGGAGGGGGAGGGACCTCAGCCAGGTATAAGGTCATAGAGTTCATCCTCCAAAGCAGCCATTTTCTTCAGGGGAACTGATCTCTGTTGTCTGGAGATACAGTGTAATTCTCTGAGATCTCCATCCCCTGCCTGGTTGTTGGCACTGACCTGGGCCAAGGTACTACAGAAACTTTCCAGGACAGCAGTATTCACTTAAGGCCAGGGCCCAAGAACATCTGAGACTATAATGTACCCAGTAATCTGCTGGCCTTCAGGAGGGCTCATAAGACAAGTTTATTTCTGGCAATTTTTCAGGGAAGTGTTTTTGGAGACTTCCTTCCTTCCTTCCTTCCTTCCTTCCTTCCTTCCTTCCTTCCTTCCTTCCTTCCTTCCTTCCTTCCTTCCTTCCTTCCTTCCTTCCTTCCTTCCTTCCTTCCTTCCTTCCTTCCTTCCTTCCTTCCTTGTCTCTGACTGTATTTTTTAATTGAACTATTGTTGTGTCTGACCTGGGTAGCATAGACCTGCCTGATCTTCTCAGATCTTAAAAGCTAAGCAGGGTTGGCCTTGGCTAATTTGGATGGAAGACCAGGGATGGACATGAGCTGCATTTTTGCGATTTGTTTCAGCTCGTGGTCGAACCACGAACTGAACCACAAACCAGTATGAATAGGGAGGTTGGTTCGTGAACTGAAGCGGTTCATAGTGGTTTGTGAGTCCTGCTTTCTGCTCCATGCTGCTTTTCACAAGAAGCAGAAATTCTCCCCACAAACAGTGGCAGAGAGCAGAAAGCAGCGGTTTAAATGGCTCCAAGCCATGAACCTCCATGAAGCACCAGAAACTGCCTTACAATTTGTGGAAGTTCATGGTGGCTCTTCACTTTGCCAGCCACAAACCATCCAAAATTCATCATGAACTTATGTTAGTGAGCCGGTTTGTGCCCATCCCTATGAGAGACCACCAAGGAATATCAGGGTCGTTAATGACAGAGGCAGGCAATATAAAGCCATCTCTGAATGCCTCTTGCCATGAAAACACAATGAGGTGACCATAAGTCAGCTGTGACTTGATAGCAAAAACAAATTGTTGCAATTTTGTCTCTTGTTTTTACATTTTGTTATAGAAGACGCCCTCAGCTCAAGGAAAAATGGAGCATATTTTTTAATGTAAATAAAACAAATCACAACTGCATAGAATGTGACCTCATGGAATCTTTGACCGATGGCTCCCTGAACCATAGGGCAACGGTGTGACAAACAACCTCTCCAGGCAAACTACCACCACCTGTATTCTTTGAGAATTTGCTCCATAGTGTGTCAAACCAATATCAAATGACTTTTGCGTGTAGAGATTGATTCCATTTAATTGTTTATTAGTGACTTAAATAATTAGAATCCTACAGATAAACTAAGCCAGGGGGGAAAAAAAGAAAATAAATCATCTCTAAATTCTAACTGCTGTCATTTGGGTGTCTGTACCCTGAATGGATACTTTGACATCTCTGTCTCTGGAACATTTGTATGTCAGCCTGGTACTCTTTTCTTGGCCGCATTATTTTCCAAGATCTTTCCCCCCCCCAGCTGTCTTTCTTTGTTTCTTTCCCTCCGCTTTCTTATCGTCACTGTCTTCGAATGTTTAAACTGCCTGCCGATCTGCTTACCGACCCAGACTTATCACAAGTATGCCAAGGAGTGACCAGTCCCATTTCAGTTCCACGCTTCCTTCTTCACTCCCTCTGCTGACTTTTCTTTCTTTTCTTTTAACTTTGTGTGGGCGGAAAGGGACAACAAGGTACAGCCAGATTATGGTGACCTCGAAGGTTTTCAGCGCAAGAGATGGACAGAAGTGGTTCACTATGGCCTGCCTCTGCATTGCAACCCTGGAGTTTATTTATTTATTTACATAAGAACATAAGAGAATATAAGAGAAGCCAATGTTGAATCAGGCCAATGGCCCATCTAGTCCAACACTCTGTCACACAGCGGCCAAAATATACCAGGTGCCATCAGGAGGTCCAGCAGTGGGGCCAGGACACTAGAAGCCCTCCCACTGCTGCCCCCCCAGCACCAAGCCTTCCCACTGCTGCCCCCTCCAGCACCAAGAATAGAGTGCATCACCTGCCCCAGACTGAGAGTTCCCATCTATACCCTGTGGCTAATAGCCACTGATGGACTTCTGCTCCATATGTTTATCTAATTCCCCCTTGAAACTGTCTATGCTTGTAGCTGCCACCACCTCCTGTGGCAGTGAATTCCATGTGTTAATCACTCTTTGGGTGAAGAAGTACTTCCTTTTATCTATTCTAACCCAACTGCTCAGCAATTTCATGGAGTGCCCACAAGTTCTTGTATTGTGAGAAAGGGAGAAAAGTACTTCTTTCTCTACCTGCTCTGTCCCATTCATAATCTTATAAACCTCGATCATGTCACCCCTCAGCCGTCGTTTCTCCAAGCTAAAGAGCCCCAAGCGTTTTAACCTTTATTTGGATTCATATCCTGCCCTCCCCTTAACAGGCTCAGGGTGGTTTCCAGAAGTATGAAACACAATACAATGAGAACCACATTAAAACACAATATAAAATGACATAACTCTCATATGTATCATACAACTCTAGTAAAACAGCAGATACCTCAGTGGTTGATGGTACTAGAAATTAAATTTGTTGGAAATCTATAAGTTTTGGGATCTCGGACCCAGGCTACAGATGGGGGCTGACCCAAGGAGGGGGACGCCTGCTGCCTCAATTGAAAGCCCAAGTTCCTTGGCCGTCTCCCATCCAACTACTAACCAGGACTGACCTCATTTAGCTTCCAGGCTCTGACAAGATGAGGCTCACCTGGGCCATCCAGGGCTGGGCCTGTTGACTTTACAGTCTGGTATTTGAAAAGAAGGGGAGGGGACGTGGCGAGCTGCAGTCCAATCTAACCAGAACCTGGAAGCTAAGTGGGGTTGGTACTTGGAGGGGAGACCACCAAGGAAGGTGGGGTCAGGAAGCAATTTGGGGTCAGGAAGCAATTTTTCTCCAGGCCAGTTTGGCTGGAGATCCTGGAGGGGTTTTTTTGTCATCTTCTGGGCACGGAGCAGAGGTCACTGGAGGTGTGCGGGGAGGTTTCCTGCATTGTGCAGGGGTTGGATGAGATGACCCTGGAGGTCCCTTCCAACTCTATGGTTCTATGAAGCTAAACAGGTTCAGTACTTGGATGGGCGATCACCAAGGAAAGAATGGCAGGGGAAGGCAATGGGGAAATCATCATCTGCATTTTAAGATGCAGATCTGGCACTGCTATGGGTTGTTCGGGGCAGAGGATTCATGCATGCATTGTGGGATATCAATCCATCATTGTGCTACCGCAAACATTCATATTTGGACTGGTTCATCCACACAGAAAACCCCAGTTGCGATAGTTCGCTGAGGTGCAATAATGGGGTCATATCCAATGAAGTGTGGAGGTGGCCACAGTCTCCCTTAGCAGATTCAGCAGGGTACCACCATTCAGCTGGCTATGCTAGTAGCTTCAAGACCACTGTTGCTGCAGAGAAATAGTTTGCACATATCAGCTGGTAGCCTTGGATGGGAATATGCATCTTTATGTGCTTCAGGAGGTTTTTTTTAAAAAAGGGTTTTTTTTGGGGGGCGGGTGTTGCTGTCAAGTTGCAACTGACTTATCGTGACCCTGTGGGATTTCAAGGCAAAAGACGTTTAGAAGTGGTTTGCCATTGCCTATGGCTGTGTCACAACCCTCATATTACTTGTTGGTCTCCCATCCAAATCCTGGCCAAGGCTGACCCTGCTTGCTTCTGAGATCTGATGAGATAAGGCTAACTTGGGCTCTCCAGGTCATGCATCTGGCCAAGTCACTGCAGCCAGGATGAGCATCACAATTCACATCTGTATCCGTACACCTGTGGAAAGCTGCTTGTGCGTGTGGATTTCCCCAATGGAACAAAGAAAGTATGAATAACCCCATCCACATCCTTTTTGAAGGGAGGCCTCCAGAACCGGACACAATACTCCAGGTGTGGCCTGACCAACACAATGTACAGTGGGACAAGATAGTCTGTCACACAGTGGCCAAAGATACCAGGTGCCATCAGGAGGTCCACCAGTGGGGCCAGGACACTAGAAGCCAGGCCCATAGCCAGGATTTTGTAAGTCAGAGGGCATTTAAATTTCTTAGAGGGCACTGGCTAATCAATTTAATCCGGGGGAGAAGGCTGTGACACCCTGGGCTGGATGGGAAGTCAGGGGGCCTTGCCAGCAAGTCAGGGGGCCTAGCCCCGAGATGCCCCACTGTAGCTACGGGCCTGCTAGAAGCCCTCCCACTGCCCCCCCCCAACCACCACTATTACAGAGCATCACTTGCCCCAGACGGAGAATGCCTATCTATACCTTGTGGCTAATAGCCACTGATGGACTTCTGCTTGCTAAGTTACACTCTTATGAGGTCCCTCCCCTCCCGAAACCTCACCCTCCCGAGGCTCCATCCCTAAATCTCCAGGAATTTCCCAACATAGAGTTGGCAACCCAAGTCACTATGAGATGGTTGCGACTCGACAACACTCTTCACCTTTACACTCACATAATGTTCCTTGAAGCAGTCCAGTATGAAAGAGAAGGTATATTTGGCTTGGGAAACTAACCTAATTCAAAATTGCACTAAGCCTGAGTCAAATTCACCTGAAATTGTCAGCTTTTTTACCTATTTGGTCAAACAGATGATTGACTTGACCCACAGGATCGAGATGACATAGATTTTTCACACCCTCCCTTCCTTTCAAATATAATGATGTTGTTGATGAAGACAAAGAGTTAATTATGGGCCCGTTCAGCCCCTGGAAGAATTATTTAGGCTGTAATGCTTTATTTTCTTTCACAGCCGGGCCTGGCCTTAAGGCAGACGCTGTTTGGAGCCTGAACAAGAAGCTGTCTGTTAATGCCCCGTCAGTGACTCTTCTTCATCTCCTGTTAAATGACATTTGTCACACAAACAATTATTAATAATTTTCATTTCATTAGGAGCACTACAATGAAATGTCAACAGCTTCTTAAAAATGCAGCAGGAGTGTACAAATTAATTTTGATTTTCAGAAGTGTAATTATTTTTTGTAAGTACCAGACTGTGTAATCATTTTTGGGTGCTATTACTTCTGCAATCAATTACCCAGAGATATACTTATCTGGTTTGTAACATGATTTCCTACAGTCACCTGTTGGTGGGGATTGATGTTTTTTCAAGGGAGGCACATTAGGAATCAGTTTCTAGATTTGCATACGTCCCTTGGGCTTTAATGAACAGCCAGTCATTCTGTAACCATCCGTTTTAATTTTGCAATTAAGTCTGTAGATCTATATAGGATGGCATCAAAAGGGGAGAGGAAGAGAATACATTACAACTTTAGTCTTCAGTTATATTGTTACATATCAGATAAGGCTGTGACATACGATTACGGGCGTTCTGCCTGGGCTCTCCAGGGACAACGCTGGAGTTCTGTGCAGATGATTCTCAAATTTCTGATCTCTGCTGGTTGAACTCCCAAATCCTCATTTCAATTTGGCTTCTCCCTTGTGCAAATCAAACTTATGATTCTTTATCTTTGTGTCATTTCGACTTCTTTGCGCCAAATGATTCCCATAAACTGGAAGCCCTTTCCTAACATTATTTGTGTGCGGATAAATCTTCATTATACATTTAGCGTAAACCTGGCGGTATTCACTCTGTGGCCCGCAGACAACCCCATCTGCAATCAGTGTTCCCTCTAAGCTGGGTTAGTGTGAGCTGGCCCACAGTTTTTTAGCCTCCAGCGCACACATTTTTGCCTTAGCCCAGGAAGGAGGGCTCCAGAGCAAACTAATTTATGCAGCAGCCAAATCGCTTGCTTATGACTTTAATGCCGGTAGCTCACAAAGTAGATTTTTTTTTGCTCACAAGACTCCGCAGCTTAGAGAGAGCATTGTGTGCAATTACCATCAACCAAAAGAGCTCCATTTACATCTCTCCCTTGCATGAGGCCTGCATCACAGGGAGGCTTGCAGCTTATCTGTTCCTCTGGTGGCAACAGGCCCGTAGCTACAATGGGGCATCTCAGGGCTGGGCCCCCTGACTTACTGCCCAGGCCCCCTCCCCACTTCCCAGCCAGCTGGTTTATTTTATTTTATTTTCCGTGTGTGCCATGGCTGTGCCAAGCTGAGCTGTTGCTCTGCCCTGCCCTGCCTCCTGGCAGTGTACCTCTAGCTGGCTACAGGTGAGTCACACCACAGGGCACGTCTGATCCCTACTCCAGCCCCCCCCCTTCTCTCTCATCGCTTTTTAAAACTTTTACTCTCTTGTTGCTCCTGACACAGTGCCCCCTGCCCCGGATGGCAGCTGTTTCAAGGTGGAAACCATCTGCCAAGCACACACTGCTGGTCAATGGCCTTGCCCTTTTTTCTGATACACCGGGTAGGGATCAGATTGCGGGAGAGTGCTCAGAAGAGCTACAGGCGGCATGTAAAAGAGTCGCATGTGACTCCCAAGCCACCAGGAGATTCAGAAAGGATGCACGTCTTATGTATGTGTCACCCATGCTGCACATCAACCTATACAATAATCCACAAATGAAACTCGCAAAGCCAACAGCATAGTGAATTTTTTAAAATGACAAAAAATATAAAACAGCATTAAATTAACGAAATAGGGGATGTTTTTGCTCAGCAATATACTCCGTTTTGCCCTCTTGCTTTCCCCTAGCAGTGCCTAAAACCATCTCCTTTCCTCCTTCTACCTACCTACCTTCTTTTTTCTGTTTCTTCCCCTGACAGCCTCTGACACATTCATTCATCCACCCAACCACCTTTTTCTCTTTCCCTTCCAGATCTTGATGCTTAGAGGGCAACAGTGGGAGGGCTTCTGGAGTTCTGGTGCTGCTGGTGGACCTCCTGATGGGTTTTGACCATTGTGTGACACAGCGTGTTGGACTGGATGGGCCATTGGGCCGATCCAACATTGGCTTCTCTTATGTTCTTATCTCTAGAGTTTCCTTCCCCCCTTATTTTGAATCTCCTCTGAAATCTTTACCTTCCCTTCCTCCTATCTTTTACCTTTTTAAGTCTGTCTCTCTTCCCCCTCCTCATGCTAACACTAAACAAGGTTGAGGGGTTACCTAGCAACCCCCCCAAAAAAAATGATCACTGAGAGCTCGCACCACAGGTTCTTGAGATCTCAATGGCATTCATTTCTCCAAGAAACGAATTTCTATGATTTTAAGGATTTTTTTAAACATCTAAAGTGTATTTTTTTAATGTCCTGGTTTTCTGCAAACATGATCATGTATAAAAACCATCCCTTATCTGTACATGGCCCCATTGTACTGATTTTTTGATCCATGCTCTGAGGCTATTGTTTAGAATTAGATATGATAATAAAATCTGAAGTCAATAACAAAAAACTTAAAAGCCATGAGAAGCTTTAGTAAATGTATGCAGAGCAAGGCTTCAGCTAATGCTGTCGACACGAGAGAAGATGCATATAGGAGATAGTGGCCTTTCAGATGTGTGCATTCTCACCCTACCACCTGGAAACTGCGGTTCAGTGAATTCTGTGTATTTGTTAGCATGATGAATTCCCTTGACTGTGCAGGTACAAGGTGCAAAAGCACCCCAAATGAGGTTGATATTAAATGATGCATTACTTGCCCCATGAGAACAGCAGTCAGGCTGGCTGAAAGACTGAGCTTTTAGGACTCTCTGGTTATATGGATTTTTCGGAGGACATAGGGTTTTTTTTTTTTGTATTTTTCATATGTGTGTGTGTATATTAGTGTATGTGCACCTGGAAGTCATGGAGACCTCTGGTGACTGGGTCAGTCACTGGGGGCCTAGAGGGTATTCAGAGAGGTGGCTGAATAAAGCCTGCCCCCACCTCCCGACTGCTGGTATTCCAATGAAGTCTCCCATCCAAGTCCTTACCAGAGTCGACCCTGCTTAGCTTCCGAGATCCGATGAGATCAGGCTTGTCTGGGCTATCCAGGTCAGGGACTGGGGACGTAGTTTTGCCATACAGGTCACGCCTTTCATTTTGCTTTTATAAAGTTCTGGTTTTTATTGTCTTTCTTTAGAAATGTGGTTTCAGTTTGTCATTTCCCATCTTGGATTTCAATATTACTGAGGAAGGCCATCTGATTTTTTTAAAAATAAATAAATAAATAAGTGACCTGGGGCATCCATGCCCCCTCCAAATCCCATAGATTGTAAGCATGGGCCAACAGTGGACAAAACAGTGCCAGCTCCCATCCTTAGTTCTGCCCACTGCCAATGTGCAAAAGCATTAAAAACTCTGCTTGTTTTGAATTACTAATTGATGCAAGTACATAAGGGAGAAAAAAAAAATAGAAGACATACTGACTTACTATGGCGTCACTGAACAATTTATACACTCCTTGGGATTTTTACAGGCCAAATCAGTTATAAGGCAAAGAGTTTTAGAGATGGAGCAGTAGATCCAAATAAGTAAAATTAAGAATCCTTTATTTGACCTAGCCACTTGCAGTAAGCTAGTGTTGGAATTAATGCTCCCTCTAAGCTTTGGAGTCTTGTGAGCAAAAATTCTACTTTGTGAGACCACCCAAGAAAGGGCCTTCTCAGTCACGCCACCAACAACTTTTGAACTCCTTCCCCAGGGAGATTTGTCTGCCTCCCTTTCTCATTGTCATAAGAACATAAGAGAAGCCAATGTTGAATCAGGCCAGTGGCCCATCCAGTCCAACACTCTGTCACACAGTGGCCAAAAATACCAGGTGCCATCAGGAGTTCTAGCAGGTGGGGCCAGGACACCAGAAGACCTCCCACTGCTGCCCCCCACCCCAGCACCAAGAACAGAGTGCATCACCTGCCCCAGACTGAGAGTTCCCATCTATACCCTGTGGCTAATAGCCACTGATGGACTTCTGCTCCATATGTTTATCTAATTCCCTCTTGAAACTGTCCATGCTTGTAGCTGCCACCACCTCCTGTGGCAGTGAATTCCATGTGCTGAGCACTCTTTGGGTGAAGAAGTACTTTTGTCTTTTGCCAGTGGGTGAAAACCAATGCTCCCTCTCAGCTGTGGAGTCTTGTGAGCAAAAATTCTACTTTGTGAGCTATTGGTATGAGTGTTGTGAGAGCGAGTTGGCTACTGCATCCATTAGTTTGCTCTGGAGCCCTCCTTCCTGAGGTAAGACAAAAATGTGTGAGCTGGAGGCTAAAAAACTGCAAGCTAGCTCACACTAACTCAGCTTAGAGGGAACACTGGTTGGGATCATATGTCAAAACTTTAGAGAACGCCAAACACAGAAGCATTTTTACAATCTTAAAATATAATGCTTTTCCCTCTGCCATTTTAGAAGCCAGATATAATAAAACCACACAAAGAGAGTGTGTTTGTGGAAAGGGAGAAGAAACTCTGGGACATGTTTTTTTTTTTTTTTTTTTTTTGCAAAAACCCTCCTAAAAAGGAGAGAAATTTATTCTTTTTATATATAGAAAAAGGTAGGGTATATAGAGGGACTAAGAAAAGGGCAGAGTGAGTATCCTGTTAATGGGGGTTAGATTAAGTTAGTATAGATACATTTTTTGACGGTCACCGCGGTCGAAGAGTCTTCTTTTTAGATTAACAAAAATCCAAAATAGCTCTGTTAATCAGGTTAGTAGTGTCCTTTGGGGTTAGTTACTAATCAACTCCTTTCAGACGTCTCATGAACAATCATTTCTTTGGTTGTCTTCCTTTAGTGTCTCTCAGGTTATACGATGGGCCCTCTTTAGCTTTCCCACCTCCCGCACCGGCACCTCCCTCCTCTGGACCGCTGTCATCTTCGCTACTTGTCCAAGTTGCGAGAGCTGCATCTTCCTCTGAGCTGGCGTGCCTCTTCAGGAACTCTTGTGCTTTGAAGATAGAGTCAATCTTTTCTCTTTTATCCTTGTACTTGAACACTAGGCCTTCCGGGAACGACCATCTGTACGTGATCTGGTGCTTTTGTAGAAAGTTGGTCAATCCTTTATACGCTTTCCTCTTCATCCGAATTTCATATGGCACATCTTTCAGAGTTCTGATAATCTGTTCTCCAATTTTCAAGGGCACCGCTGAGACTGCACGCAAGATTTGATCTCTAGTATTCTGTTTAACAAACTTGACCACCACTTCTGCTGGCAGGTTATTTTTCTTTGTAAAGGTGGAATAGGCCCTATAGACCTTATCCATCTCTTCTTTTATTTCACGCTGATCCCTGCCAGTTACTGGTGCCAAGGCATTTGCTAGTATAGATCTGAGATCTTCATTATCTTCTTCTTTAATGCCCTGAAAACGAAGCATCAGATTCGATTTCTCCATTTGAAGCATCAAAATCCTTTTTTCTTGCTCATCTTGATGTTTTTCTAGTTTGTTGACCTTTTTCTTAACTTTTCCGATGTCTTCCGTCGAGACCAAGCATTTTTGCGCAATATCCTCCATCTTCTTAGACGTTTCTGTCAGTTGCTTTTGTTGGCTGCTGAGGACACCTTCCATGCTAGTTAAAGTTTCGCTGATTTTCTGTATTTGAACCAGCAGAGGGTGCAGTAGCTCGCTTGTCTGTTGACTGACAGCAGGCTCTGGGGGGGTTACCCGGGCCGGAAGTCCCGCCTCCCTTCTTTTCCGGTTTGAAAGGGACCTTCTTCATGGCCGACATCTGCTTTATTTGTTTACTTTTTAAAAGTTCGTGACACGTCCCTCAGGAAACCCGCTTACACTCAGGCTTCAGTAGCACCCCAAAGGTATTTTCATCAACCCTTCTTTCCTTATAACCCCCTTCGTTTTCTTTTAAAAGTCCCGCTTCTCACTGGGGGGGATTCCCCCTCCTCCCAAACGCTCATTCGCTCGAGGGGAAAGGATTCGGGTTTTCGCTTCAAAGTAAGACCTTCGACTCACGGTTCACCGCCGCTTCTTCTTTTGCTTTAGTTCATATCGCTGTTCCTCACTCCTGGAAGTCGGTGGCGCTGCTAAGTCCCATTACGGGCACAACGCAGAGGGGCCGATTGGGGCGGGGAGAAAGCCTCAATTTCCCGGCTGTCTGCCGGCAAAGAGGCTACTCCCCAAGCGCCCTCGGTTCGGAGCCTTATCCTAAGGCTCACTAGGGTCTTTCGCATAAGCGAAGACCCCCCTGACTGCGTGTGGGCTAGCCGCCTCCGGGATCGTCCCGAGACGCGGCCGCCATTCACAACGCCAGAAACCGAAACCTCTGGGACACAAAGAGAGTGTGTTTGTGGAAAGGGAGAAGAAACTCTGGGACATGTGTTTTTTGACTGTAGATTATACAAGCACAATAGAGAGATATTTATAGATCCCATTATAAAGTCATATCTAGGGCGTGGTAAGGGGACTCTCCTCTCAATTATATTGGCAGATAAAAATCCAAATATAACTCATATGGTGGCTAAATTTGATTGGTTAGCCTATTGTATTAGGAGAAAATGGAGGGAGTATAACTAACAGGCTGGATTTTATCTGAATTGTATGGGAATTTGTAAATATTTTAATGTTTTAGTGTTTTATAACATACACTTCCACAAGATACATTATTTTATCCCGATAGCTGTTACATTAACTCTGTTCGCCGTATTATGGTCTTTGACCGCAATAAAGATACTATACTAAGAGAGAAAACAGACCCTGCGAGCAAGTCCAGTTAAACGGTTGAACGCATTTTCAACAAAGACTGCAGCATCACTAGAAGGCAAGGTACAACAAGAGCGCATTGCAAACTGGGAACTTTTCAGCCAGCAGGCTGCTTGCAAAAACCCACTGTTTGGGCTAGAAAAACTGAATTGGCCTTCTGCGGGTTTTGCATATCTGTAGGCAAGAGACTACCTTATGAGGTACATGAAGAGGATAGAGAGGTTGAAGGTTACACACCACGGGCAAAGCAGTCGCAGAGAAAAAGCAGAACGATAGGAGGAGATCTACAGATAGCCGGAATACAAAGAACCAATGCTGAGATCTGGAGTGTGAAACATGAACAGAACACATAATCAAAATGTAATTGGTATTGGCTGAAGTGGAAGAGGCAAGATTATAAAACCATTGCTGTTAAAAATCAAATGAAGGGTCAATTGCTTTTTCTGGTACGACAACCAACTACAATTCCCCTCCCCCCTTTTTTAAAAAAATCATGAGATACAGCATGACATTTCTTAATTAATTTCATGCACGGGAACAAATGGACACAAATTGAACATCAGCCGTGGAAACATACGGAAACCAGTGGGACAGGATTTCAGTCCTCCTGGAGACTTTGAGCTGCGGTCTTAAGATAAATATTCTTCTAGCGGGGGAAAGCTTCAACATAACAAAAAGTGTCAGAGTTGGAATTCGTCAACAGATTTGGTATTACACTTGATTTATTCAATTATCTTGGAGTAATAGCTATTGGAGTCTGCTCTAGTTCTTGATTAGTTAAGGTCTACGCTTATATTACTTCAGCGGCTTGGGAGCTGCTTAATTACTGCCTGATGCTACACCACAGATCACTTCAGTAACCTCTGGATGGAAGAATTCACACGAGCAGGGCACTTCTGACACCGCTGTCACCTTTCATAGAATCATAGAATCACTTGGAAGGGGTCATATAGACCATCTAGTCCAGCCCCCGTAGGTTCAGGTAGCCTTTGCTTTTTTTTTTTTTTAACCTTTTTATTTATATTTTATTTTATTAAAGTGTTAAACAGTTACAGAAGGATCAAACTTGTTGTAATCAAATAGCTTACATCGTCCCTATAAGTATTTCTGTATAATAAGAACATAAGAACATAAGAACATAAGAGAAGTCAAGGTTGAATCAGGCCAATGGCCCATCTAGTCCAACACTCTGTCACACAGCGGCCAAAATATACCAGGTGCCATCAGGAGGTCCAGCAGTGGGGCCATAATAATACATAAGCATAGTATAATACATAAGCATAGTATTATAATATTACATAGTATTACACAGTATTACAATACTATGCTTATAATACATAAGCATAGTATTGTAACTAACTAAGTACGCTGTTTTGAAATAAGTATAACACACTATGGGAACATTATGTAAATTAAAATGTACACAAACAATTCAACCGTACTAAAAATATGAAAATTGTGTAGAATTAAGTCTAGTTTACCGGTTTTTAAACTTTGTTCCATAAACAACTAGGAGTATTAAGTTGTCGAAGGCTTTCACGGCTGGAGTTCATTAGTTGCTGTAGATGTTCCGGGCTGTGTGGCCATGGTCTTGACATTGTAGGACCTGACGTTTCGCCAGTAGCTGTGACTGGCATCCTCAGAGGTATAACACAGAAAGATGGAGTGCTCGCCATCTTTCTGCTCACCTTGACACAGAGAGCACTCCATCTTTCTGTGTTATACCTCCGAAGATGCCCGTCACAGCTACTGGCGAAATGTCAGGTCCTACAGTGCCAAGACCACAGCCACACAACCCAGAAAATCTACAGCAACTCACTAGGAGTATTGTTCTAATGGTTTGAATACAAGGTCTAAGGAGCATAAGTTAGATTCAGTTCAGAAATAAATCTTCTGTCTGCAAAGAGGATTTTTTGAGATTACTGCAGCCTCAGCCATATAAGTAATGAGTGGGTACCAAATTGCAATGAAAGTGGAATTTGCACATGGTTTCCTCATGTGGATTCTAAGAGCACGGTACAGGAAGAACTCATGTGCAATTACACCTTAACAATTAAATGACAGGCAATGCATCAGGGATGACAGCTATTCCTTAAATACTATTGGAAGGAGTCACATGCTTTCTCGAGTAGCACAGCTGCCATAGTTTCATCTCCATTGGTACTCCTGCTCCTCTACAGTGCAATGTCCACTTCTGCCTCTAACGGGATTAGTATAGATGTTGGAGGAAACTTACGAAGGCAAGCTCCATCACCATGGTGAATAATTTAAAACTCGCTTAACCGCATAGATGCAATGCCAAGGGTTTTCAAGTTCCAAATTACCAGTCTTCTTTCTGAAGTGCCACTGACACAGACAGAATTGGTACTAGAACTCGAGGGCATCCAATGAAACTGATGGGCAGTAGGTTTGGAACGGTCAGGAGGGAATACTACTTTACTCAGAAACTGATTAAAATGTGGAATTCGCCGCCTGAGGACGTAGTGATGGCCACAGGAATAGACAGCCTTAAAAGGTGATTGGGTAGATTCATGGAGGAGAAGTCTATCAATGGCTACTAGCCATGGGGGCTGGGGGCACTAATCCTCTGAATCTCACAGCCAGGAGACAACATCAGGGGAAGGTCTTGGCCTCTATGCCCTGTTGTTGGCCGTTCAGAGGAAATGGTTGGTCACTCTGTGACATGAAATGCTGGACTGGATGGACTATTGGTCTGATCCAGCAGGGCTCTTCTTATGGTCTTACATTAGGAATTTTCTATTATCTTTTTTTAATTTCTGACTTTTGTACATTTTTCCATGTGCACAGTTTCCTCCCACTTTCATTTGGTTCCATTCATTTGTATTTTTCATAGAATCATAGAGTTGGAAGGGACCACCAGGGTCATCTAGTCCAAACCCCTGCATAATGCAGGACATTTACAAATACTTCCCCCTCCACACCCGCAGTGACCGCTGTTCCGCACCCAGAAGATGACAAAAAACCTCCAGGATTGCTTCCTGACCCCAAAGTGATTTATGGTTGTTTTATGTATGATTTTAACTGTATCTAGGTATGCCTTTTTGTGTAAGCTGTCCTGAGCCTGCATTGTGGGGAGGGCAGAGTATAAATCAAATAAAGGTAAAGGTTCCCTTGCTCGAAAGCCAGTCGAATCCGACTCTAGGGTTGCGGTGCTCATCTCCGTTTCAAAGCCGAAGAGCCAGCGCTGTCCGAAGACATTTCTGTGGTCATGTGGCCGGCATGACTAGACACCAAGGCGCACGGAACGCTGTTACCTTCCCACCGAAGTGGTACCTATTTATCTACTTGCAATTTCTTGCTTTTGAACTGCTAGGTTGGCAGGAGCTGGAACTAGAGACGGGAGCTCACTCTGTCATGCGGCTGAACTCGGGTCTCGAACTGCTGAACTACTGACCTTCCACAGCCTGCAGTTCAGCGTCTTAACCACTTGAGCCACCGCAGCTCCTTCAAAAAATCAAATAAATAAATAGATAAATAAATATATCAGCATTTCCCTGGGCCTGTAAGAAAGGGCCACGAGAACTAAGCACTGAGGCAACCCTTCCTTCCCTCCCTCTCATGATCTGCCTGAGTTCACAGAATCCGCATTGCTGTCAGATGGCCACCTAGCCTCTGTCTGAAAACCTCCAAAGAAGGAGAGCCCACCACCTCCCAAGGAGGCCTGTTCCACTGAGGGACCACTCTAACTGTCAGGAAGTTCTTCCTCATGTTTAGCCCGAAAACTCTTCTGATTTCCTTGCCTTTACTTTATCACGAAGTCTAGACCAGTCCAGACTGAGCTTCCACCTGCGTATTGTCCTTTCTTCTGGGGCCTCCTCTTCCAACAAGTACCACAAAATCCTTGGTGAGACAATCAGAAGACGTTATGCTGAGAGAAAGCTGACAAGCCGCTTGCTACTGCTGACGGAGAGCTTTCTCAGAACAGAAACTGCACTCCCGAATGCCTTGGTCAGAAGGTGCCCAGGATGGATGTAGGATCAAAAGCTAAATAACAGAGGTTGACAAAATGATGCAGGGGATAGAGAAGGTAGAGAAAGAAGTACTTTTCTCTCTTTCTCACAATACAAAAACTCGTGAGCGCTCAATTAAATTAATGAGCAATAAGACTAGAACAGATAAAAGGAAGTATTTCTTCACCCAAAGAATAATTAACATGTGGAATTCACTTTTGCAGGAAGTGGTGGAAGCTACAGGCATAGACAGCTTCAAGAGGTGATAGAATAAACATATGGAGCAAAGGTCCATGAGTGGCTATTAGCCTCAAGGTATGGATGGAACAGGAGCTGCGGTGGCTCAAGTGGTTAAGACGCTGAACTGCAGGCTGTGGAAGGTCAGTAGTTCAGCAGTTCAAGACCCAGGTGCCACAAGACGGAGTGAGCTCCCGTCTCTAGTTCCAGCTCCTGCCAACCTAGCAGTTCGAAAGCAAGAAATTGCAAGTAGATAAATAGGTACCACTTTGGTGGGAAGGTAACAGCGTTCCGTGCGCCTTGGTGTTTAGTCATGCTGGCCACATGACCACAGAAACGTCTTCGGACAGCGCTGGCTCTTTGGCTTTGAAACGGAGATGAGCACCGCAACCCTAGAGTCGGATTCGACTGGCTTTCGAGCAGGGGAACCTTTACCTTTACCTATGGATGGAACACTAAGTCTGGGAACACTATGGAACACAACGCTCTGTATTCTTAGTGCTTGGGGGGCAAAGTGGGAGAGTTTTTGGAGTTCTGGCCTCACTGGTGGACTGCCTGAAGACACCTGAGTTTTGGCCACTGTGTGATACGGAGTGCTGGACTGGATGGGCCTGATCCAACATGGTTTTTCTTGTATCCCTATGCTCTTTATGTAAATCATGTCCTGTACTTTCCAGTAGTAATTTTACTGGGAGTGAAACTCCCTTTGCACTTGAGCAGGGTAGATAAGCATAGAGCTTCCTCACTTAACCTCTGGTTAAGAAACTTGGGTCTCAGACTAAGGAGTGGGGAGTGACCTTGGCGAGCACCTCTTCCACCAGCCGTGCTTCTTTTGCATGATCAGTATGCAAGTGTTTGCTGGTAAAATGCTGCAAAAAAGTAAGCTTGGCATGACTGAACATATTGAACACTAAGATTCTTTTTGTGTGGTGTTTGTGCATGCATGCATCAGTAAGCACAACATTAAAAGGAGCTGGATGAAACCATAGATACATACATGGATTGCTTTTTTTGCAGTGTTTTACTAGTATGCACTTGGGCATCAGTGAGATGTTAAAAAATGAACCTCTACCAAACTACACGTTTCTGTTCTAGAATTAATTGTGAGAAATTCTCTCCGAATTAAAGTATAGATGAACACATTGCAAAACAAGCCTTCTGAAGAGAAAAGAAATAGCTAGCAAAACTTGTTCATCTTTATCCAGAATGTCCAGAGAGGCAACAATAAATGCAATATGCCATAAAGTATATCACTACATTAATATTCTGGAATGAAGCTCACTCGGTGACCTTATGCCATTTACTTTCTCTTAGCCTGACCTCCCTCATTGAGTTACTGTGAAGATAAATTAAAGGAAAGGAGAACTACGTACCCCATCACAAGCTACTTGGAAGCAGGGCTGGAGAGAGGGAGGAGGAGGAGGAGGGGAGTTGGATTTATACTCCACCCTTCACTCAGAGTCTCAAAGTGGCTTACAATCTCCTTCCCTTCCTCTCCTCACAAAAGACACCCTGTGAGGTAGGTGGGGCTGAGAGAGCTCTTTCGAGGACTGCTCTTGAGAGAACAGCTCTGATAGAATCATAGAATCATAGAATGTTAGAGTTGGAAGGGACCTTGCAGGCCATCTAGTCCAACCCCCTGCACTCTGCAGGAACACAGCTGAAACCCCTACATACCTACAACATACCCAAAAGATGGTTGTCCAGTCTCCTCTTGAAAACGTCCAGTGAAGGAGCATCCACCACCTCCCGAGGCAGACTGTTCCACTGCTCAACCACTCTTACAGTCAGGAAGTTTCTCCTGATATTAAGCCGGTAATGACTCCCTTGTAATTTCCACCCATTAGATCTAGTCTTGCAATCCGGAGCAAGAGAGAATAGATCCACTCCATCTTCTACATGACAGCCCTTCAAATACTTGAAGACTGCAATCATGTCCCCTCTAAACCTTCTCTTTCCCAGGCTAAACATACCCAACTTCCTCAGCCTTTCCTCATAAGACTTGGACTCCAACCCTCTCACCATCCTGGTCACCCTCCTCTGGACCCGCTCGAGTTTGTCAACATCCTTCCGAAAATGTGGTGCCCCAAACTGGACACAGTACTCCAGGTGGGGCCTGACCATAGCAGAATACAGCGGAACTACCACCTCCCGTGATCTGGACACAATGCTTCTGCTAATGCATCCTAAGATTGCATTAGCTTTCTTCACAGCCGCATCACACTGCAGGCTCATATTTAGCTTGTGATCAACCATAACACCTAGGTCCCTTTCACATGTGCTGCTGTCAAGCCAAGTCCCTCCCATTCTGTATCTGTGCCTTTGATTTTTTGTACCTAAGTGTAGGACTTTGCAGTTATCTCTACTGAAATCCATTTTATTTGCCTCAGCTCACTGTTCCAGCCTATCAAGATCCTTCTGAATCCTGACTCTGTCTTCTTCCGAATTAGCAATCCCACCCAGCTTCATGTCATCTGCAAATTTGATAAGCATCCCCTCTATGTCTTCATCCAGGTCATTTATAAAAACATTGAATAACACCGGGCCTAGGACTGAGCCCTGTGGTACTCCACTCGAGACTTCCCTCCACGTAGACGAAGAGCCATTTACGAGCACTCGTTGGGTACGATTTTTCAACCAACCATGAATCCAACTTTTGACTCTCTAAGGTCATTCCAGCAGCTGCATGAGGAAGAGTGGGGATTCTTCCAGATTAGAGTCCATGTTCCTAACTACTGCACCAAACTGTTGGAGGGAGGGAGGGAGGGAGGGAGGGAGGGAGGGAGGGAGGGAGGGAGGGAGGGAGAACTAACTTGCTGGTCCATCTGTGAAGGATTAAAATCATGCAATGCATCCACTAACAGGCTGAATAGGGGTCTGTACTTATTTAAGGGACTCCTCAGGTATGCATTAGAATATCAGGAATAAAAGGAGAAAACTGAGAAAGATGCCTGTCAAAGACTAAATATGTTCTAGAAATCAGGTTGCCAGTTTCCAAGTGGGGCCTGGAAATTCTCCCAGAATTATAGTTCCCCTGGAGAAAACGGCTGCTTTGGAGGGTGGACTGTAGGGCACTATACCCCACTGAGGTCCCTCCCCTCCCCAAATCCCACCATCCCCAGGCTCCGCCTCCAAATCTCCAGGAAGTTCAAACCCAGAGTTGGCAACTCTATCTAGAAGGGTTGCAAGGCCGAGAAGAAATGAGCGTCACTTAAAGTGAAATACTTCAGATTTATAGTTTGGGAAATAGTTCGATCTGATCAAACTTTCCATTTCCTTGCTGGGAAAGAACGTATAAATCCCCACCGCACCACAGACGATTTCTTACAGGCCTCCGGTTTGCAAACAGGATTGAAATCGGTAGCATCGGAATGCGAGAAAAGGTGACATTAAAGAAAAGATGATGTTGCCACCAGACGAGCAGCCTGTGTGTGTGTCGGTGCACGGTTTAAACCGTCTTTGGATGTCATACCCTTGTGGCAGGAAACATGTTGGACGCTGGCGCAGCAGATCTGACAATCGTTTGCCTGTCCCTGCAAGGCCAAAAACAGTTGATCTGCCTCCAGCAAGAGAATTTGCCAAAACTTTACTCTAAGCAGGAAACCTCCAACTGGTTCAGATTGCATATGCCATATGCTTGAGAGACTTCAGAAGTGGCATTATGCAGCTCGCGACTGCTGTTGGCGGGCCAGATACGGAGGAGATGCTACCTTCTCGCCTCTTACATCGGACCGCGGTTGCGAGCTCTGCAGAAATTGCTTGGCTTCCGGGAACGAGTTCGAGCCGTTCACACAGCGTGCCACACGCAGGATTAGCATCTGCCGATGAAAGAATAAATAATGCAAAGTGGATTTGCAACAAACGGAAATGCCACCGTAGTTGTTCCTGGCCTTCCGGAGGCCTTCCAGATGCCAGAACAGAGGGAAGATGTGCTGAAAATATGCTTTGTCTTGTACCACAAATGTCGTCGTGGCAGCAGGAAACCGTTTTAATCCCATTCCATTTTCACAGATAGCCATATCATGGCGCTTGGCTCCTTCTGTAGGCCTCCTCCCACATCCGTTCTGCAGTTACTGGTTGAACATGTCACGATATGCAGCGCCATAGAATGTTCAGAAACATTTCGATCACCAGTCGAATGCAGACAGATAGCGCAGGGTCCAGGAAAGAAGTGAAATCCAAGTTCAGATGGGGAAAACTGATATAAACGCTAAAACAGTAGGGGAACTTTCTGTGTGTGTGTTTGTGTGCATGCGCAAACCTCTTTGAGCTGCAAAAATAAAAGGCATTTTCTCGGGATGCTTAAACACCTTCTAGCTAGGCTAACTTCCAAATTTGCCGTTAGTGATCAGGCAGACAATTAATGGGGCTGTTTGGCTGTTCACAACCAGTTTGTATATTTGGCTACTTACAGCCATCAGAAGCTGGTGCCCAGCTGATGAGTGAATAGCTGGGAGCTGGCTTCTGGCCTCGTGTTGAGGATTTTTTTTTCTCTGTACACCCGAAGTCTCCCCCACGCTGAATCCCAGGCAATCAGCTGGATGCCAGCTTCTTCTGATCTCTCATCCTAGGAATTTAGCTGCTTCCCAGACTTGCTGAGATGCAGTAGATTTAGTGGTCTTGGTAGTGTGATCAGAAGGCCAGCTGATCTCCCCTTTCTTTCCCTACTCCAGGGCTGCAGAGGAAAGGAGAGGAACCAGCCCTTTCTCCTCTCCCTTTTGAAACAGCAGGGAATAAAAGCATTGCTTTGTCCCCTCCCCACTTGGAGGCTGGAAGAAAAAATGAGCACTTTCTCCCCTCTCCTTTGCATTGCAAATATTAGCAGCCTTATGTCTGTCCCCACCTGTCTTAGACAGAAGTGAGTAGAAACAAGCTTTTTTCTTTTCTTTTTGCAAAGTAGAGATCAAAAGCATCACTTCTCTCTAGTAACTGGTAACTAATGGGAGGTTTTTTTGGGGGGTTGACACTGTTCTGTTTGCCCCGGTTGCATTGGCCAATTTCATACTATTCACTGCATGACTGCATTTTGACCCACATTCCCCCCCCCGATTTCCCCCTGTGTCTTCTCAATCCTTGTTTTTTGAGATCAAGAAGATGCAGGGAAATCGGGGGGAGATGTGGGTCAAAATGCGGCTGCACAGCAAATAGTGTGAAACTGACCAATGCAACTGGGGCGAAGGGAAGAGTGAGGGTGTTACAGCTACTTGTGGGGAACCAGCCAATGTCACTTGGCACAGTTAGGTCACTTCCAGGTGTCTACCACATTGCACAACGCTCTAGGAATTTCCCTTATCTCTATGGTAAAAACAACAGAGATTGGGGGGATTCCTAGAATGCTGCTCAACACATTGATGTTGCTTCCCAGTCTCCCCTCACAAGTGACATTGCCACATCGAGTGATGCTGATGCCGCCCCCCCCCATTTTCCCCGTGCCACAGCTATAAGCACTGGCAAGGGACAGGGGAGCACTGGCAGACATTTGCCCACTGGTATCAGGCAGGTGACATCCTTACTTCTGTCCCCACCCATTTCAGAGACAAAGGAAAAGCTCCCACTTGCAGCTCTACAGAGTAATTAACATGCTGAGTACCCTTCATTGAAGTCACAGTGCCTTCACGGGGGCATTTACCTACTTGACCCCTAGAATCCAGAACCATGGGAGTAAATCAGCTTTACTTGCTCTGCGGCCGCAAAGCTGTTTAGCAGCTGCTCAAGGTGGATGGCGTCCAGACAAGGACATCTGAGGCTTGGTTCAGGAGTGATTATGGCTGTCAAACATGGCTGATTTGACTGCTGCACCTTGTCTCCAGGAAGTTCATGCCATCCCTGTTATGACAGAGCTATGCAGGTACTTTGATTTACACACAAGAGGCACTGGCCCCAAGCCATGTCACCCTCTTTCCTGGGAAAAGAGACATGGACTCCTTGGTTTTCAGGTTGAGAGGAGATGGTTTCTCTTTATGCAGACAAACGGGCAGGATGCCAGTGAACACTTGCCCACCTGCTAGGAAGAAGCAAGACAGATTTTTGTTTGGGGTATCTTGAATCAGACCATAAATGTCAGGGATAATTATAATTTATAATTTATAATTAGATGGAGGGGATATGGCAGAAAACTGGGAAAATTCACGCTCCAGTTCAGGATTAATCAGAGAGAAGCCACCCCCCAACAAGCTGGGGAGGAAATGGTTAAAAAGCTTACCACTGTGTGGAAGCATGCAAGCAAGGACTGGGCAAAGGGAAGAAATGGATGAAAGTCTGCCTTGGTGAGCGGGCAAGAGAAGCTTCTCCTCGGGCTGTGTGGGTGTGTTGGGTACGGCAGGAGGTCTTTGGGCTTGGAGGGGGGCCCGGCCTGGTCCTGGTCCCTGCCTGCTGGCACGACCAGGGGGGCACATTTCCTGTTCTTCTGGGCTTCTCTGCTGCCACCTGCCCTTGGCTGGGCCCCTGTCTCCACCGTCTGGGCTGGCTTCCTCCTGGTGGGACAGCAGCTTCGTAGCTTCTCCGTCGACTCCCCCCCTTTTAAAATGATGTTCTCCTCAGTTGCTGTGTGTTGGTCAAGAAAGTGAATTGGGTCTGAAAAGCCCAGGCCCAACTTGTTAAGGCTGTGTGTGTGTGTTTGTGTGTGTGTGTGAGAGAGAGAGAGAGAGAGAGAGAGAGAAGAGAAGAGACGAGACTTGGCAGTTCAGTAACTTGAATACCGAAGTTTAGAGAAGTGCCGCTGTCCAAGAATTTAAATTAGGTCTTTAAAAATGGCTTTCTGCGGCTTTCCTATTCACTTTTTTGTTTTTGCTATTTTCCAGGTTGACTTTTGAGTTGTAGTCAGGCAATGTGTGGGGGGGGAATCCATGCTTTTGAACATCTGTGTGGTTGTGCATTCTGGAGTGTTTCTGTACAGTTGGAAATAGATATTTGGCTTTGGTTATGATGTGATATGCCTGGCAATATCACATCATAACCAAAGCCATTGCTCATGTTTACTATCATTATTGTTATTATTTCCTATAATGCAGTTATGTTTGAACATTGGTGGGTGCACGCGGGGGGGGCGCCAGAAGTTAGCCTCACCTAGTATGTCAAAAAGCCCTGGAGCCGGCCCTGCTTGTACAACTTAGTTGGATTCTTGTTTTCTGAGTTCTGTAACACTTCTGCAATGTTTGATACAGTTTTCCAGAGGCTCTGTGCTCTAGAGAATAGGGATGCATGCTAGTAAATAAATATTTATTTCCCCCTCCCCTCTAAAGAGCTCAAACTGTGTTCAAAGATGTCACCCAGGGCAGCTGGCTGCATGTCCGAGTATAGATGCCAAAACTAACAGGGCTAAGGTCCGTTAGGCGGAAGGGGAAGATGGAGGAGGGGATGTAGTAGCCGACACACACACATACTCAATGCCTAGATCCATGCCTTAAATGATTAAAATATGGACTTTGCTGCCAGATGATGTAGTGATGGCCACAGGAATAAATAGCTTTAAAAGGGGTTAGACAGATTCATGGAGGATAAGTCTACCATGGTGACTGAGGGGAACCTCCACATTCAGAGACAGTGAGCCTCTGGATCCCAGAGCCAGGAGGCAACATCAGAGGAAGGCCTCAGCCACTATGCCCTGTTGTTGGCCCTCCAGAGGAACTGGTTGGCCACTGTGTGAGACAGGATGCTGGGCTAGATGGACTATAGGTCCGATCTAGCAGGGCTCTTCTGATGTCCCTATGAAGGCCTCAGCCACTATGCCCTGTTGTTGGTCCTCCAGAGGAACTGGTTGAGGCCCCTGTGTAAGACAGGATGCTGGACTAGATGGACCACTGGTCTGATCCAGTAGGGCTCTTCTGATGTTCTTATGTTCTTAAACCTTGTATAGGTCAAGAAAGGGCAGAATTTGAGTAGTGGCAGGCAAGAAATGGCAGGGTATGCCATCTCAGACACACACAGATTCCCCACCACCTCTTATGCATTCTCAGGCAAAGAGAGAGGGAAATGGGTGGTTGTGAAAGATGAATCACAATCCCTAATTCTGAGTGAGAAGAAAAGGTGGCATGGTATAGCCCAGTAATATCAGATCTCAGAAGCTATTCAGAATTGATACTATTGGGATATTTGGTTAATACAGCAGAGTTTGCCCAGTCACAGAAGCAAGGTACTGAGTGAAGTAAATAAATCTCCCAAGAAGTATAATGCAAAAAAGAAAAACTTAAATTTAATCAAGTCAATCCAGTTCACATTAAGGTTGTGGTCAGAAGAAGAAGAGTTGAATTTATACCTTGCCAGGGTTATTTTTGGGCAGGAACACACAGGAATGGAGTTCTGGCTGGCTCCTGAGTTGGCCACACCTACAGCCTTCCCGCCTCGAGTTCCCCAGGTGCCTCGCAAGCCGCGGGGCACCTGGGGAAGCCAAGCCGATCCAGGGAGGGAAGGCAGTCTAAACTAAGCCTGATCCTGGAAGGGAGCTGCACTGTCAGGGATGTGGCCTAATATGCTAATGAGTTTCTGCTGTTGGGTGCAGCCTATTATGCTAATGAGTTCCTGCTGGGCTTTTTCTACAAAAAAAGCCCTGTACCTTGCCCTTCACTACCCAAAGGAGTCTCAGAGCAGCTTACAGTCCCTTTCCCTTCCTCTCCCCACAACAGACACCCTTTGAAGTGGGGGGGGGACTGAGAGACCTATCATTGAGAGAACAGCTCTGAAACAATCTGTGACTGACCGTAGGTCACACCAGCAGAAAGAAAAGAGAGAACCTGACTGTGAAGAGTACTTTCCCTATCACAAATGGCCAGCTTGTCCAGCATTGTGTCTTTGGGAGCATGAGGACATTGTCTCTGCAGGAGAGACCTTCCAATTCATGTGCCCTCCATGGAAGGCCATGTGAAGCGAGAGGGAGAGCACAAGGAGAGAGAGGAGGGGTCAGGGGGCAGCTCACAGATTAAGACAAAAAGAGTAGTATCTATATCACAGAAGTAGTATCTATAAATACTTAAAGCGATGTAGTGCCCCCTCAATGTCCAGGCATGCTGAGCTACTCACTCCAACAGGTACTTGGATGGGAGACCACTGAGGAAGACTCTGCAGAGAAAGGCAATGGCAACCACCTCTGCTTAATCATTTGCCTTGCAAACTGCTTGCTGAGATTGTCATCAATCAGTTGGAACTTGACAGCACATACATGTATTAATTCAGAATGAGGGCAATATGAGAATTTCATTGTCTTCAGTCATATACTTGAATAAATTTGATTATGTGATATCATTAATGTCATCATGGTTATTGCAGGATCCCTGATTGCTGAAATCATGCAATGCAATGCAAAAAAACCAATCAGGCACAAAAACATTAAAAGTCTAATTCTAAAGACATCTAGTATTCAAGTCCAGATTTTTGCCCAAGAAATTTCAATGATTTAGAGTCACTTTGAATACTTTGTTGCTTCTAAATAAAGCTAGTCTTAGGAGGCGGACAGCAGTGCTTGATAATACAATGTCATTAATGTCATAATGCTTATTGCAAGATCCCTGATTGATTGGAATCAGGCAGATCAAAGCAAAAAAAAAAATCACACACAAAAAGACTAAAAAACTAATTCTTAAAGACTAATTCTAAAAACTAATTCAAATTAATATTTTGCCCAAGAAACTCCAATGTTTTACAGTCGTTTTGAATACTTCTAAATAAATAAACACCCTTTTCTAAACTGGGGTGGAATGTCACTTGTGACGTGTGGGAGGTGGCATACAAAGTTTGTTTGTTTTAAAAAAAAATACACAGTTGCCACATCACAGCTGTGTAGTAGCATCCAGCAAGCACCTTCAATTTAAATCCTTGTGGTTCAAGTTTTGTGCATGCATTGTAGTGTTAGTTCATTGAATGGAATGGAACAAAAATGAACACAGGCAAAGGGGGAAAACTCAATGTTGAACTTGACCAGACTATATTTGAAACTGCCAAGCAACTGCAAAGCCCTGTTTTCCATATTGTCAAGCACTAGGGGATTGTCTTCTATGTTATCAGCCACTGTGAAAAATGGGAGTTATGTGATCTCATAATATGGGGGGACATGTTGAGTGTACAGAAAGCATGGTAGAACCCAGTGACTCTGGCATTGCAAGCTGTGATCATTGTCAACGTGTGTGCATCTGTGCGTGCACCTGCGGAAAGTTGGCTGCAACTCCACCACACTTTACACAGGGCTACAATTTGTATGGGGGAGAAGTCCTCTGCCAGAAGCTCTGGAGAGCCTTTTTAGTCTTGTACCACTAAATTTAAGGGGGGGGTATTTTTGCCAATGCCCTAGCACAAATACATAATGACGCTAATCTCCTGCCCTTCCTTGCAAATTTGCATGGTTTTCTATGTGTGATTCTCTAATTTGATCCTGCACACTGGTTGTGGTCTTGGCAGTTTTTTAGAGCCTGTTTTGTGTGGATTGCACTCTGTCCTCCAAACGGATCATTTAAGTTTTGTCTTTATTCAGCGATCCGAGACTAGTAATAGTCTCATGTCGCTAGACTTGGGCCACTTGTTAAAAAAAAAAAGAGGGGAAAATGGGGATTGTACACCGATGAAGGGGGAGGATGGCAGAAGGTGCTGAGTGGGAGGAATGACTTCAATGTGGGCAAGGGAGTGACCTTTGAGGGGTGGCAAAAGTGTGTGTGGGCGAATCTGTATGCTTTTGGTTCTTGACACCCAGCCTTGGTTTTGGAAATCTAGCCTGCGCTGTAGGAAGATCTCAAGCAGAATGACATCTAAGCTTCGTAAGCATTCTCTGAAAGTAAGCCATCCTGAATAACTAACAAACCATCTTCAGCACTTTATAGTAAAGGTAAAGGTTCCCTTGCTCGAAAGCCAGTTGAATCCGACTCTAGGTTTGCGGTGCTCATCTCCGTTCCAAAGCCGAAGAGCCAGTGCTGTCCGAAGGCGTTTCCGTGATCATGTGACCGGCATGACTAGACACCGAGGCACACGGAACGCTGTTACCTTCCCACTGAAGTGGTACCTATTTATCTACTTGCAATTTCTTACTTTTGAACTGCTAGGTTGGCAGGACCTGGAACTAGAGATGGGAGCTCACTCTGTCATGCAGCACTCTCGGGTCTCGAACTGCTGAACTACACTGACCTTCCACAGCCTGCAGTTCAGCAGCTTAACCACTTGAGCCACCACAACACTTTATGAAATTGTATTAATTATAAAGATATTATTTTAGATGATTTTATGTTGTTTTAACTGTATTTATGAATTGACTGTAAGCCACCTTGAACCTGCATTGCGCGGAGGGTGGGGTACGAATGGAATCAATCAATCAATCAATCAATCAATCAATAATACCTTCAGCTTGGAAGCAAAATGAGGGATAAATCAGGGCAAAAGCAATCTCAGAAAACCTGGGGAAACAGTGATCAGAAAGTGAACTGAGCTCTGAGGGGAGGAAACAGTGCAGAATGACAACAAACAAACAAACAAACGATGGACATGCATGGTGCAAGCGAGGGAAAATACCCGTGCATAATAGGCCCACATCTTAGGAAGGGGTCAGCAGTGTGCATTTTTACAGAGTTGAAAGGGGGGAAAGTATGAAAATGAGTAAGTCAAAATGAAAAGAGGAGGGAAAAAAAGGAGCACACCTTGTCAGCTGCAATTACATTTCCCAAGACTAGCAGCTGAAAAATAATATAATTCAATGTCTCTGTTAGCATTCAACATTGTTAATTCATGGACAAGTAATTTAGATGAATTCTCAATGGGAAATTGAATTTGAGGTTGACTCAGCAGGAAAATTGGGGCATTCTATTACTGAATGGAAAACAGTTATGAGTTATCACTGCCTTTGCCTTTGATATACTGCGGATGGCAGGGAAGGGGCCTTCCACTTTGACAACGGTTCATATTTTCTTGAAATAATGAGGAGGCAAACCCAGAACGAGGGAAGGGCAACCACAGTTGGGAATTCAATAACAGACGCTCAAGGGATAGCAGAGCCGAGCACTGGAAGGTGCTAGCATAAATGTTTTTGGCACGTGTGCTGTACTGGTGTGTGGTGCTAAAGAAAAGGTTTGGGAAAGAAGCAAGACCATCAGGAAGAGGCTAGAGGCCTGCAGTCAAATAGCTGATGGGCTGTTTCAACTAGGGGATGCCAGGTGAGACCTGAGGATCCCCTGGAATTACAGCTCATCTACAGAGATGAGATCTCCTGCAGCAGGCTTCTTTTTGTAGTAGGAACTCCTTTGCTTATTGGGTGACACACCCCTGATGTAGCCAATCCTCCAAGAGCTGACAGAGTTCTTCTTACAGGGGCTACTGTAAGCTCTTGGAGGATTGGCTACATTAAGGGTGTGTTGCCTAATACGCAAAGGAGTTCCTGCTACAAAAAGAGCCCTGCCATGGAGAAAACGGATGCTTTGGAGGCTGAACTCTAGGGCATTGTACCTCACTGAGGTCCCTGTCCTCCCCAGGTGCCATTCCCAGATCTCTAGGAGCTTCACAGCCTGGATCTGGCAGCACTACCTGCCAGTGGCCAAGGGGGACCTGGTAACCTTAGTTTCAAGTCCAACTTCTCTCTTTTTTTTTTTTTTTGAAATAACTCTCCTAAAAAGGAGAGAATTTTATTTTTTTTTATAAGAAAAGGGTAAGGTAGACAGATGGGAAAAGAAAAAAGAGCGGAGTGAGTTTTTTTCTGTTAGTAAAGGTTAATTTTATTTCTTCCAGTTGTCGGCATCCATCACGGTTGAAAGATCTTCTTTTCAGCTTAACAAAGTCCAAATCAATTCTATTAGTAAAGTTAGTAAAGTCCACTGGGGTTAAATCAAATCTTTTCAGATGCTACACGAACAAATTCTTTTTTAAGTCTCTCCAATTATCATTAAGTCCTTTGAACTTTAATGCCTCCCGTTCCGTCACTTCCTTCCCCCGGGCCGCCGTCTTCTTCAAAAATCCAAATTTTGAGTACTGTTTCCTCCTCTGTGCTGGCATGTCTCTTCAGAAATTTTTTAATCCATCTTCTTTCGTTTCTTTTTTCTTGTTGTTTCTGGCAGTCATTTCTCGTTGGCTCCATTAACACTCGGATTGAAATTAGATCTCCATTACTTGCTAAGCTCAACACCCCTTTCTACTGGCAGAGTATATCCTTTTTTTGAAGGCGGAGTAGGCTTTGAGAGCCTTGTCCGCCTCTTCTTTTATTTATTCGCTCCACTGCCAGATAGAGGTGTCAAGACTTTCGTCAAAATAAATCTGAGATCTTCTTTCCCTTCTTCATCCATAGCTTGGAACTTTAACATCGATACATTTTCTGCCATCAACCTTGTTAATTCCAAATATTTATTTTTATAGTCTGATGAGAACAGTTTCCATTTTAAAAACGTTTCATTGATATTTTAGATTAACTCCAGCAGGTGGCGCAGTATCTCAGTCTCTTGTTAATTGACAGCTAGTTCTGGGGGGGTTGACTGGAGCGGAAGTCCCTCCTCTCTTCTCTTCCGTTCTAAGCAGGATTTTCCCCAGCATCGACATTTTGTTTTTTATTTACTTTTTCAAAGTTCGTGCCACATCCCCCAGAAAGCAACTAAAGCCGCAAACTTCTGTAAAACCCCAACGGTACTTTCACCAACATTTTTTCTTGTTACCCCCCTTCGCGTTTCCTTTAAAAATTCGCTTCTTTGAAGAGGGTGGAAGCTCCTCCCTCCTCCCATACGCTTATCCGCTTGCGGGGGGGTTTTAATTTTCGCTTCAAAATAGATCTTCAACTCACGATTAGATGCCATATCTTCTTTTCATAGTAATTCATCCGCTTTTCCTCACTCCTGGAAGTCGGCAGGGCTGCTAAGTCCCATTCGGGACGCACTACGCGGCGGGGCCGATTGGGGCGGGGAGAAAGCCTCAATTTCCCGGCAGTTTGCCGGCAAAGAGGCTACTCCCCTATGCGCCCCCGGTTCGGAGCCTTTGACTAAGGCTCACTAGGGTCTTTCGCAAACGCGAAGACCCCCCATTCCGCGTGTGGGCTGACCGCCTCCGGGAGCGTCCCGAGAAGCGGCCGCCATTCGCAGCACCGAAACCGAAAGCACCAAGTCCAACTTCTCTAGCCCTTGGTCATCTGAACCACTCTCCTCTGCCTATTCATTCTCCCAATTTTCTTTCCCCCCAACTCCCTCCCTGCCCCACATTCTCTTGGCGTAAGCACTTTTCCGGCTAGATCTTTCTGTTCACTTCCTCTGCCCTGCTGCTTCCTCCGATGTCTGCCTTTTGTCAGCACAGCTTCCCTTGGAAATTAGGGAGGCTGAGCCAATAGCAGCTCAGGACTGCTGAGAGGAGGCTACTAGAGGGACAAAATTCTGTGGTCCCATGGGAGCTGGGAAAGTCATGTGATTTCATAGGATGTTTTGATTGGTCTTGGTGGGGAGTGGGGGGCCAAGGTGGGAGTGGGGGGCCAAGGGGCAGGCAAGAGGGAAACTGTCTGTGGACCAGTTGTGGGGCTCAGCAGCCCTGCCTGAGACCAAAAGACCAGCTCTGCTTGATCAGACCAGTGGTCCATCTAGTCCAGTCTCTTGTTTCCCACAGTGGCCAACCACCAGTTACTCTGGAAGGCCAACAAACAAGGCATGGAGGCCAACAAACAAGGCATGGAGGCCACCCTGAGTCTGCTCGCGTGGAGGGCGGGGTATAAACTGAATAAATAAATAAATAAATGGAGTTCAGTTTGCTGCCTCTGAACAGACAGATTCCCTTTTGTTCTCATGTCAAGTAGCCATTGATGGACTTATCCGCCATCATTTTGTGCAATCCCCTTTGAAACCCATCTATACCCGTGACCTTCATTGCGTCCGCTGGCAGCTAATTCCATCATTTAATTATAATTTAATGACTTAATTATAAGACCTATCTGCTCCCATCAGTGCTACGGGAGCCTCTCAGGCTAAGAAAGTATGAACGCTACACAAGCTGGGCTCAAACTCTGATGATTCCTTTCTTTTTTTACATTTTTTGTATTTTTTCTTGTGTGTGCGTGTGCGGGCACATGCGTGTGAGTGTGTGTGTGCACCTGGAAGTCATGGTGACCTTTGGTGACTGACCCCTACTGGGATCCTGGTAGATATTCAGAGAGGTGGCTGAATAAATCCTGCCCCTGCCTCCCAACTACTGGTATTCCAAGGAGGTCTCCCATCCAAGTACTTGCCAGAGTAGACCCTGCTTAGCTTCTGAGAGCTGATGAGATTGGGCTTGCCTGGGCTATCCAGGGCAAACTCTGATGATCTGAGTGGCTTCGTGTAAGCTGGTGAACAAAACTGCAGCTGAAGTTTGGAGACTAACCTAAAAACAAACAAACAACTAAGCTGCTCTTCTGATGGCTGTTCTAATAGACCTGATCTTTAGGCAAATTGAGGTCTAAGTAGTTTGCCAGGAAATACGCAGGTTACTAGCCTTACAGGCAGAACTAATCTCTAAGACATCTGGGGATGATGGGGTTTTCCCCAAACCAATTGATCTTTGGTGGTGCCACCACAGCTGGGGTGTCAAAGATGTGGCCTGCAGGTGAGATCAGGCCCTCAGAGGGCTACAATCTCCCCGCAATGACCTGGCTATTTTCTGCTTCGTTTTCCAGTTCTTCTTCTGCTGGAAAGTGGGGTATCCAGGGTAGATATAAATTACCTGCCTACAATTTTTCTGCTCACCTTAACACAGAGAGTACTCCATCTTTCTGTGTTATACCTCTGAGGATGCCAGTCACAGCTACTGGCGAAACGTCAGGTCCTACAATGCCAAGACCATGGCCACACAACCTGGAAAATCTACAGCAACCAATGAACTCCAGCCGTGAAAGCCTTTGACAACATCTTTTAATAATCTTTATTAATTATATTCTGTGGTGTTCTTTGGGTCTGGGGGCTTTAGTATAAACCCAGGACTTCAGCCTACATTGGCTACATTTTACCAAAGCAATTGTTTTTGGAACTCAACTTGCAAGTGTCCTACCTTGCGAAGATGACCTCTTGATTAACACCAGGTAGGGCTTGAGACTTGGTTCCTTGGTCTCTTGGATGAAAAGTTATTTAGAGGAACTGGTGGTAGGTAACCTGATACCCCGGGTAGTGAGGACTGACTCTCCAGCTCTTTTGTGTTCGGGTTTGCCTGATCTGTCACCCTTTAGACTCGGATCCTTACATGCTTAAAGTGGTGTTCAAGTTGAATTCTGAGCAGAGACATCAAGGCAGCCTGAGAAGCCTGACTTCCATGTAAGCAAGCGGTTCAGTCATGGCAAATTTAAATAAAATCACATTAAGTACAGCTGTTCACAGTAGGACAGTGATTCTAAGCTTTCCCAGTTTGTTGCAGATAGTTGTTGTTTTTTTGCCAATGGTAGTTTGTAAGTTACGTGCAGATGGGCCTACTTCTGTAATGTAGCCACAACACCCCTATCTTATTTTAGCACAGGGAGTCTCAGAGCAGATATTTCCTTAACCTACACGTTCTTGACTGTGGGAATGTTTGTGTGTCTGCATGGGGAAGGAATAAACCCCAGGAGACAACTGGCTTACAGTGTAATCCTGAACAGAGTTACACCTTTCTAAACCCATTGACTTCAATGGATTTAGAAACATGTAACTCTGCCTAGGATTGCCCTGTTAGTTGGCAGATTCTCCCAGGAAGCTGAAGAAATGCTTTGGCAACGTCTCCGAACATTTCCCTGCTTTCCCAATCAATATTATTGGTTGGTATGATTCTTTACTGCCCGGTGCTTAAAGAGAGAGAGAAAGAATGTCCTAACTCTTTGCATGTGGGTTTTTATATCACATCTTATATTCATGTAGCACAGTCAGGGGGTGGCTGAAAGAAACCTCTTTACTAATACCATTAGCCTCTCGAGGTTTTCCAATTCAGCAGCAAAAAGCGGAAGGTAGCTCTGATCATAGCCTGCCACAGCATTCTCCACGGTGTCTCCTGAACCGATGGTCACTCCCTTTCAGAAGCCCTTTCTACCTACAGGACACTTCTGCCGTGTGCGAAACTCCGCGCGTCATTTCTAAGGCGAGGCAAAATGTTTCACTGCCACAGGAGGTGGTGGCAGCTACAAGCATGGGCAGTTTCAAGAGGGAATTAGATAAACATATGGAGCAGAAGTCCATCAGTGGCTATTAGCCACAGGGTATAGATGGGAACTCTCAGTCTGGGGCAGGTGATGCGCTCTATCCTTGGTGCTGAAGGGGGCAGCAGTGGGAGGGCTTCTAGTGTCCTGGCCCCACTGCTGGACCTCCTGATGGTACCTGGTATATTTTGGCCGCTGTGTGACAGAGTGTTGGACTAGATGGGCCATTGGCCTGGTTCAACATTGGCTTCTCTTATGTTCTTATGTTTCCTCGGATGCATTTTAAAGCCGATGTCTGAGCGAGCTCTCCCCACGGTTTTGATTGTGCCCCGTCTCATGAATATATTTTTTTTTCTTCTTCTTCTTCTTCCCGTTAGCGTACTTATTTGAACAAAAGGTTACATCTTAAATGCCCGTTTTAATCCAACGTCTCAGCAAAATAGCCTCTCAACAGGTGTGCGGCAGGCCTGTGAAACATCCTTCTGATCAAAGTCAGAAAGACAAGCTGTGATGTGACAGATCCTTTCCCAGAGAGAGTGTCGGATCATTTGCCCGCAGGGCTGACGGAGTTAGGAATGTCATTCAGTTACTCAGGAGAGGCTAAGGATGGTGGTACGGAGCACTGCTATAGGGTTCTGGATAAAATGTTAGCATTCTCGAAGAGGAAAATTGTTCACTCGGGGTGTGTGTGATATTTGAAAAAGAGCCTTCCAGCTACGCAGTAAAATTATATTTAGACAGGTCATTAAGGTTGGGGTGTAAAGTAACTTTCCAGTGCCTGTCTGCAATTTAATTTAATCTGAGGCACATTCAGTGGTTCAGAGGCCACATTCAGAAGCACTAAGGGCTCTTATTGTGTTCTTATGAAAGCCTTGGCCTCTATGTCCTGTTGTTGGCCATCCAGAGGAACTGCTTGGCCACTGTGTGAGACAGGATGCTGGACCAGATGGACCACTGGTCTCATCCAGCAGGGCTCTTCTTATGTTCTTATGAAGGCCTCAGCCTCTCTGCCCTGTTGTTGGCCCTCCAGAGGAACTGCTTGGCCACTGTGTGAGACAGGATGCTGGACAAGATGGACCATTGGTCTCATCCAGCAGGGCTCTTCTTTGGTTCTTGTGAAGGCCTCAGCTTCTGTGCACTGTTGTTGGCTGTCCAGAGGAACTGCTTGGCCACTGTGTGAGACAGGATTCCGGACTAGATGGGCCCTTGGTCTGATCCAGCAGGGCTCTTCTTATGTTCTTATAGACTGATTCTCAGAGGATGGGTTTATTAGTGGCTCCTAGCCACGGCAACTAAAGGGAACTTCCATGTTCAGTAAACCTCTGAATCCCAGTGCCAGGAGGGAACAGCGGGTGGTGGCCTCAGCCTCTATGCCCTGTTGTTGGTCATCCAGAGGAACTGGTTGAGGCCACTGTGTGAGACAGGATGCTGGACTAGATGGGCCATTGGTCTGATCCAGCAGGGCTCTTCTTATGTTCTTAATTGTACCATGATTTGCTTTGAGAGCTAGTTTGGTGTAGTGGTTAGGAGCATGGACTCGGCGGGCGGGCCAGGGAAGGCACAGGGAGGGCTCCCTGCTCCTTTGAGGGCCTTCCCCAGCTTGCCCACCTTGGTGGGCAGGCAAGGGAAGGGGGGGGGGCTCATTCCAGGCCTTCCCCAGTGCAGCCGCTTTGGTGGGCAGGCTGGGGAAGGCATGGGGAGGCATTGTAAACTTTGTTTCGGAAGTCTTCTTCCAGAATATCAAATTATCATGACTCATCAATTTCAGAGTGTATAAGTTGTTCAGACAGCTCCTTAGTTCAATATTAGCAATTTTATACAAAGTTTCAGAAGACGAACCACCGGCAACTCATTTAAGTCAGGAGCTCTCTCAGTGTTGCTAGTCTGGTATTGCAAGTGGAGGAGTGGGGAATCAAACCCGGTTCTCCCAGATTAGAGTCCACCCACGCACTTAACCACTACGCCAAACTGGCTCTCCTTGCGTTCTTATGTAAATGCCCGAGCGCTCGAAAAGTGTTCAAAAAGTGCTAAGTATGATTATGAATAATCACCGCCATAGTAAACATGATGGAAAACTTCACAGAGAAATAGAGCTGATGTATGAATTCAGATGACTTGCAGGGATGGAGCGGAATTCAGATGGCTGAGTTCACTAACAGCTCCAATAATATAGCGCTAAAAAAAATGGCCCATCAACAAAACAGTGTATCCAAGGAAGTCGCTGGAAGGGAATCAAGGCTGGGTTCCTACACACTCTGACTCGGGAGTAAGCCTCATTCAAATCAGTGGAACTGGTCTCCAAGTAAACGTGGATTGGGCGGGTGATGTTGGGAAATGTAATGGTTTAAATATCATAATTACTGATGGCATTATCTCTCCTAACAATGAGCCAGATGTACCGGGTATTGCTCCTCTGGAGGAAGCCCAGTGACCATTATTATTGACACAGGGGTAGCGTTGGAACGGGAACAGACTGAAACCAGGAGCTGGAAAAAGGAATGCTGGATAATCTCTCTGCGCAACTGACAACAAGGTAAAATAGAAGTGTATTGAGGACGAAATTACTCATTTTGTAGGGGATTTCAGCTAGAAAAAGGCACAAAAGACTGAAGAGGTCAATGCTATTTGTGTCATTCGGCAGAAATACGGACCCATTATGCAGACCCGTGATGGATGTGCATCGTGAACCAAAATAGCCCAATTCATTTCAGTCACCGGATGGCAAAAATGACCATAAAAATAAACCATGATGCATGATTATTTGTTCCTTCCTTCTCTACTCTTTCTCTCCTTTCTTCCTGTTATTTCTCCTTCCTCCTTTCCCTTGTCTCTGGCCACTGCTGCATTTGCTACGCTGCCGGGAAGCTGTTCCCTAGCCAGCAAGCAAGCAGATGAGGAAAGAGACTCGTTTCCTTTCCTCAGCTTTCTCTGGCTCCTCCAGTGCTCTTTGCAATGGCTGGGAGGTGCTGTGCCTCCATGCACTCTGGGTAATGTAGTCCTCTGGTGCCCTGATGCAAAGAAATGGCACTCAAGGAGCCAGGAGAGAGTTTGTGAAGGGAGATTTTTCCCTCCTGCCTGCTGTATGTATTGAGTTAAATGTAAGAAAATTATCATTTGCCTTGGAAGCACAGAAGTGTCATGCTTCTCCACATGTCCCAGTTAAGGGGGGGAGCTGTTCCAACAAATTACAAGGATGATCTGACTCCAATGGTAACAAGAGAAAGAAATTTAACTTGCAAAAATGGAATCACATCTTACACAACATGTTCATGTAGGTACACTTAACTGAACAGATGAACTTCCAAAAAAGGTTAACTTGCAACAATTCCAAGCCCAAGTAAGAGGAGAGGAGAGGACCTGTATAAGACGAAAAAGAAGCCAAGCAAGGGCTGAAGAGGCTCAACATCTGAGTATGACAGTATGTGGCCAACTGCCCAGTGTACCCGAGTGAGAGAATTCTCTTCACCCTTTCCTTCCCAGACACATGCAGGAACTTGATGGCACATCCATACATATGTTGGAGTATCTATGCAGTTGTCAGCTATCATCAGTTGGCAGCAATTGACAGCTTGGCACATGCTCTGTAGATGTTAGATGGAACAAACTACAGTTCCCAGGAGGTAGTGCAAGAATGTGCAAAGCATTGTTGGTCCAATTTAGAACCCTCAGTTTACAGGAACAGCTTTGGGAACCAGGCAGGCACAATGGGCGAGCCAGCCATACCAAAGAGAAAAGCCATTCAGAAGAAATTTTATATTGCAAACACCAAACTTCGGCTTTCGATAATAACAATAACAGCAAATGCTGACGTTCCCGGCTTCTCTGAATGAGGAACAAAGGCTGGAGATCCGAGATGCCTAATGAAGCCCCTTGTTCTGATTACAAGTGGCCCATTGCAATCAGGTCGACCACACTTTGGAAACCTCACAGCTGCAAAAAGCCATTTCCGAATTTGCAGCCTGAAAAACAACATGGAAATGAGGGAGTGAAAGGAGCCATTCCCAAGCCGCCTGGCGCAGGGCTGATACCGAGAGCGGGCTGGCCTCCCCCACTGCTGTGAGCCGCATGGGTAAGTAGCTCTCTCGTAGGAGTCATTAAAACCTCAGATCTGGAAAGCCGCCGTTTCGACGGCCACTGTGCTCTCAGCAGTGCCGCGAATCAGTTGCTCTGCCTCGCGGCCATTTAAGCCTTTACACCCCCTGCTCTATATGCTGGAACTCTTTGGCGGTGCATGGCTTTCCCCCAGCTGGAAACTGCCTCCTGAATGGCAGTGCCTCCCCACCAGGCCTACGAAGAGACGGCAAGGAGGGAGGAAAGCAAGAAACAATATTTAACTCCGTGGCATTTACAAATAAATGGAACACACGTGGATTCTTGGAGTGATGGAGGGGTATTCAGACGCCAACTGCATATTCAAAGGATGAAACTGAATGTGTAAGGATTAACGACTTTACTGAAGCTGAAATTACCATTAGTAAACCCTTTTTTCCCCCCCCTGAAGAGGGGGAGAGAGAGAGAAAGCAATGGAACAGGTGGTGCTTTAAGTGTAACCAAGATTAACCCGTATTCAATAACTTTAAAGCTTTCCCATTGACTCTAATAAACGTTCCCTAATTACGCATTCTTGGGAAGGATGTACGTTACGTCGAGGTTTTTCCAATTAGAATTTGCAAGCGGCACCAGTTATCTTCCTCCTGCAGTGTGGAGTGTATAATCAGCTCACAGATTCGGAGGGGGGGGGGGCAGCGAGCATTGAAAGTGCATTGCTTCCCGAGCAGCTGTGGTTGGTTGTCTGCATGGGGTAATTGTTGCATTCTCCTCCCCCTTCTCCCGAGGGTGGCAATTAAATAACTATCTGCAAGAAAGATACTTGTGCCGAAGCCGAGGTCCTGCGCGATCGTGAAACCACAATAAAACCTCACTTTGTGAAATCTGCTGGTGGTGTCAGGGAAAGAGAAAAGCCGGAGCGCGCTGTGTTAAATGTAAAAGAAGCGGGGCACAAAACCCGGTCAATAACCTTTATGGCAAATCCACTTTTTTCCTACGTGAAGTAGAAACAAGCACATTTCCCCGCATATAGCAGAAGTAATGATTACAGCCCCGTCTACTTCTAGGAAGATTCTGGAGGACCAATTTATGCTGCAATTATTTCCCCCCATGGATGGCCTTAGAAGCAAGAGGTCCATACATTTTAAACCTAGCTGCTTTCCTATGTAGTGGCCCCTTGCCTCTTCCTTTCCCTTCCTTTCCTTACAGGGCAGTGCTAAGTGGAGCTATTTCCTACTCAGCTCAGTGGATTTTGAAGAGTGTAGCTCCATTCAGGGCTGTGCTGTTAATTGTCTATTCAATTGCTGAAGAGGATTGGAAGTTCCCTGGCCCCAGGCCTGTAGCTACAGTGTTGCCTGGCCCCCTGACTTGCCGTCAAGGCCCCCCACCAACTTCCCATTCAGCCCAGGCCCCCCAACTTTCATTTTTTTTATTTTTTTGGTACTCCCTTGGGGGGCATATTAAAGGGCCCCCAACTTATTTAAAGCCCCCCCCCAAATTAAAAAAAAATCCTAGCTACAGGCCTGTCTGGCCCAATCCCTTCCCATCATGCTTTTCTGTAAAAGGGACACATGCATCAATGGTGATTGCCGGCTAGCCAAATATATCCTAAATACATTCAGAGGCACTTTGAAATTCAACGGAATCGATTAGCTGTATTTTGCGTACAGATAATTAGACGTTTGCAAAACAGATGTTTGAAGGGGGGACAGCGCTTACCTTTTTGGAATGCTCCATTGACTGGACCATCTCTTATGTTCACATTTATGATTTGCTGGCGAAGTGAGGAATTCTATTAAATGTCCGTACATTAGGGTGGGTGGTTTTGGGGTATTGGGATCATGTTCTTGTTTCATTTATTATCTTCATCATCTGGGGGCAGGGGAGGGATTGTCTTATTCCTTGAAAAGGGCTACTTCCCGCTTGGAATAATTTTAAATTTCTCATCCCCGCCTCTTTTGAGCAATTTCCGTTTTCGCTTCTCCCTTATGCAAATAAAATCTGTGTTTCTTTAATTTTTTTTTTTTGCTGTGTCCTCACACTGAATTTCTCTTTTCGTATGTGTGTGTGTTCGCGTTATGTAAGAAAACACGGTTTAAATTATGTATAACAAATGCCACGTGCACAGGGGTGGAAAGTGCCATCAAGTCATAGTTGACTTCAAGTGATCCTGTAGGGATTCTGAGGCTAGAGACATTCACAGCTGATTTTTCCACTGCCTACCCCCATGTCACAGCCCTGGTTCTCCTTGGAGGTCTCCCATCCAGGACCATAGCCAGGATATTTTTTGTTCAGGGGGCATTTAAATTTTTAAGAGAGCTGTTAAATTACAGTTAATTTGATTAATCTGAATGCCTGTCATTCAAGGCTCCGAGCCTGTTTCTAGCCCTTCCTTTCAAGGGACCGGGCAGCGAGCATGTCAGTTCCTAGGAAAAACAGCTCAGAGGGCATTCAATTGCCTTCCGAAGGCATCTAAAGGCCTTTTGATTTCCCTTCCGCAGGGCAAGCAAGCTTAAAAGGGCACTCAGGAGTGGCACCTTCAATACATCTCCAACAACCCCCCCCTTTCTGCTAACCCAGTCCTGCTGTATACCACCTAGGTCATGGTGAGCCTTTTAAAAGCATTCCCGTGAGCCTTTGGGAAACATGCAAATATGGGGATTGTTCCAGATGTATTGAAGGTGCCATTCCTGAGTGCCCTTCTAAGCTTGCTTGCCCTGCGGAAGGGAACTCAAAAGACATTTAAATAACTTCTGAGCTATCTTTTCCCAGGTCCCATGATACCCCCCAAAAAAACAATTCCACAGGGGGAGGGAGAGGGAAGCCCAAAGGCAAGCCATGGTGGGGCTGACTGCAGGGGGTCTCTCCTCAAAAATAAGGTTTCTACACACATGCACGGATGAAAAAATACAAAAAGTTACCTGCCCCAATAAGGTTTCTAGCATGGCTATTAGTGGGGCAGGGGCTTTAATTAAGGGGGCACTAGACCTTAAATCCTAGTTCAACCCTGTCCCTGAACTTACATTCTATTACACGCAAGTTCACCTCTGTAATTATCTAGGGTTATTTTTACATTCTACGCTACACTCGAGTTCACCCCTGCAATTATCTCGGGGCATTTTTTGTTTCCACGTTACATCGAAGTCACCCCGGCTTCGCCCCAGACTTGTCCCGGGATCAACGGATGCTGTTATAGCCAGGGATAAATGCAAGGTATTGTGTCACGAGCTGAACTCTCTGATAAAACCAGGGATGAGACCCAAGTGCGGAAAGGACTTGTAGCTACAGGCCAACTCCTACCTGAGTCATAACCAGGGCTGACCCTGCTTAGCTCCTGAGATCTAATGAAATCGGGCCAGGCTAGATTATCCAGGTATGCAATGTGCATACACAGTATAAATGAAACTGCAAAACCATACGCAAAAAGCTGATAATGGAAGTTATTGACAAAAGGAGAAAGAAGGAAGGAAGGAAGGAAGGAAGGAAGGAAGGAAGGAAGGAAGGAAGGAAGGAAGGAAGGAAGGAAGGAAGGAAGGAAGGAAGAAAGAAAGAAAGAAAGAAAGAAAGAAAGAAAGAAAGAAAGAAAGAAAGAAAGAAAGAAAGAAAGAAAGAAAGAAAGAAAGAAAGAAAGAAAGAAAGAAAGAAAGAAAGAAAGAAAGAAAGAAAGAAAGATGAAACTGGGGACATTCCTAATTCCCACCGAGGTCCAGGCAGAGAGTGATGGAGGACTCATATTTCATGTCGTAAAGCATTTCTGTCTCATAGATTTAGATGACAGTTTCAGAAATTATGCTCCTCATTTGAGTGATCCTCCCCACCGAATTTCAGGCAGGCAGAAGAACGGGCGTTTGTTTTACAGGCAATTAAAAATCTCATTTGCAGAGTGGCAAGTGTTTCTCACTTCCAGAAGGCAGGCAGCAGCACAGGGCGGGTAGATAGAGGCTTTTTGGTATCCCTCAACAGGCAGACTTGGGTACAGAAGTTTGTATTTGACACTCTAAGGAAAAATGATAGAAAAGGAAGGCTTTTTGCACCCCATAGAAGGCCAGGAGCTTGGTAGAGCCAGCATCCTCGCCTTGAATTAGAGCAATCAGTTCCCCTGGAGTAAAAAGGACGCTTTGGAGGGTGGAGTCTATGGCACTGTATCCCACTGGAGCCTCTGTCCCTCCCAGGCTCCATTCTCAAATCTCCAGGAGTTCCCCAACTTATATGCAGCCAGCTGGGTGACCTTGGGTCAGTCACAGTTCTCTCAGAGCCAGTTTGTTGTAGTGGTTAAGTGTGCGGACTCTAATCTGGGAGAACCGGGTTTGATTCCCCACTCCTTCACATGCAGCTGCTGGATGACCTTGGGCAAGCCATAGTTCTGAAAAGAGCTGTTCTTGAAAGAGCAGTTTCTGTCAGAGCTCTCTCGGTCCCACCTACCTCACAGGGTGTCTGTTGTGGGGAAGGGAAGGGAGAGGAGACTATAAGCCGCTCTGAGACTCTGAGTGAAGGGTGAGGTATAAATCCAGCTCTTCTCCTCCTAATTCCAATTCTTCCTCTTCTTCCAACCTGATCCCCCCCACCCCCCACCGGTAGCCAGCGGGACCTGTCAACCCTGTCCCAGGTTGTAGTTTGACACTCTAACCATTGAGCAACACCAGTGATTGGGGTAAGCCACTTTGGTTACACATTGGAGGGAAACATGAGAGCCAGCATGGTTAAGAGTGTTGGACTAGTTATTGGAAGACCTGCGTTCGAATTCCCATGCATGCCATGGAAGCTCACTGGGTGACCTTGGGCCGGTCACACTCTCTCAGCCTAGCCTGCCTCACAGGGTTGTTATGAGGCTACAAAGGAGGAGAGGAGAATGATGCAAGCCGCTTTGGGTCTCCACTGGGGAGAAAGATCGGGCATAAATGAAGTAACTGGGATCCAAGACCACTGCAGATGGTGACTGCATCCATGAAATGCCTGCTCCTGGGGAGGAAAGTGATGGCAAATCTAGACAGCATAAGAAAAAGTAGAGACATCTCCCTGCCAACAAAAGTCCATATGGTCAAAGTGATGGTATTCCCAGTAGTAATGTATGGATGCAAAAGTTGGATCATAAGGAAGGCCGAGCACTGAAGAACAGATGCTTTCAAATTGTGGTGCTGGAGAAGACTCTTGAGAGTCCCTTGGACTGCAAGGAGATCAAATCAGTCAATCCTCAAAGAAATCAACCCTGACTGTTCCCTGGAAGGCCAGATACTGAAGCTGGAGCTCAAATACTTTGGCCACCAAATGAGAAGGGAGCCCTCGCTGGAGAAGACCCTGATGCTGGGAATGACTGAAGGTCAAAGAAGGAGGGGACGGCAAAGGATGAGATGGTCCGACAGTGTTATCGATCCAACAAACATGGAGTTGAGCAAACTCCGGAGGACGACGGAGGACAGGAGGGCCTGGCGTGACCTGGTCCATGGGGTCGCGAAGAGTTGGACTCGACTGTGCGACTGAACAACAACAACAAAAATAAAATAAAGTAAAAATAAGCACATTGGGGTAATAAATTGCCTAAATAAATGAGACACGCAGGAATAGGGTGTTTCAGTACAATGCATTTTACCATAGTAACGCACATCACCGTGACACGTATTCCCAAGTCCCTTGAAGTTGGTGGACTTTGTATGGGCTAAATCTGCTCAAGATGGCAGTGTAACAGGCTTACGGATAACAAAAACCTGCCCTAGTCCTAACACTATGAGAAAAGGAACAGGGGAAGTAGAAACAAAATCCCCTTGTCTCTCTCACACAAGCCAGTCCTATGGTAGACATTTGCAAAGCGTCAGTTGCAATAGGGCCCTACAACAGAGTCCCAGTGCTGCAACATTACCTGGGACGGGGAGAAGCAACTGCCCCGAGAGAATCCAAGAAAGCACTCCTGAAGACGAAGATGATCGGAGAAGGCACTGCAGAAAGAAAGAACTATGGGGTGGGGGGATCTGCTTTGTTGAAAGGCTTGCTTGATTGTAATGATGCAATATGCTCCATATAGAAACATAAAGCTGGAAGGACCCCTAAAGATCATCTAGTCCAACCCCCCTGTACAATGCAGGAAATTCACAGCTACCTCCCCCCACTCCCCCAGTGACCCCCTCCCCCAGAGGAAGGCAAAACCCCTCCAGGGTCCCTGGGCCAATCTGGCCTGGAGGAAAATTCCTTCCTGACCCCCAGCGTGGTGATCAGCATTTCCCTGGGCATGCAAGAAAGGGCCAGAATAGCCAGGCACTGACTTATCCCTTCCTGCCCTCCTTCTCATGATCTCCTTAAGTTCCCAGAATCAGCACTGCTGTCAGATGGGCCATCTAGCCTCTGCTTAAAACCTCCAAAGGAGGAGAGCCCACCACCTCCCGAGGAAGCCTGTTCTACTGAGGAACTGCTCTAACAGTCAGGAAGTTCTTCCTAATGTTTGGCTGAACACTGTTTTCGATTTAATTTCAACCTGTTGGTTCTGGTCCTCTGGGGCAACAGAAAACAAAACTCCATACCATCCTCTATATTTATGACAGCCCTTCAAGTACTTGAAGATGGTTATCATATCACCTCTCAGTCGTCTCCTCTCCAGGCTAAACGTGCTCAGCTCCTTCAACCTTTCCTTATGGGACATGGTCTCCAGACCTCTCACCATTTCCGTTGCCCTCCTCTGGACACGTTCCAGCTTGTCTGTATCCTTCTTCAATTGTGGTGCCCGGAACTGAACACAATACTCTAGGTTTAGGTCTAACCAGAGCAGAGTAAAGCGATACCATCACTTTGCATGATCTGGACACTATACTTGTGTTGATGTAGTAGCCCAGTATAGCATTTGCCTTTGTCGACACTACATCGCACTGCTGACTCATGTACCACTGCCAAGACAAGTCTCCCCTACCCCACAGCTATCCACTTGATTTTTCCTAACTAAAAGCAGAAGTTTACATTTATCCCTCTTGGTTTGTCCTCATTCTCTCCACCTCTCGCTGGGTCTGAACTCTTTAAAACAGCCAGAGGGCAGGTTAGTATTTATGCCATTAATATTCCAACTCATTTTCACGATGAAGATGACAGCGATAAAGAGCTCATTTTTGTTTCATTTATTAATTTGCCACAAATGAAGACAGGAGATACCAAAGCACAGGCTCAACATGGTGTTATTCATGGCCAATCTGCATAATGGTTTAAAACATTTCCTGGTGGGAGCCAGAGGGAGGGAGAGGAGGCAGGGACAAAGGGGAGTTTTGCCTGTATCCTTGAGTGCTGCGTCAGCCTGGCATGATGTCACTTCTGGGCAGGCCCGTAGCTACAGTGGGGCATCTCGGGGCTAGGCCCCCTGACTTGCTGGCTAGCCCCCCCCAACTTCCCATCTAGCCCAGGGTGTCATGGCCTTCTCCCCCGGATTAAATTGATTAGCCAGTGCCCCCTAAGAAATTTAAATGCCCCCTGACTTTAAAAATCCTGACTACGGGCCTGCTTCTGGGCATTTGTTGGATGTGACCTGGCCTTTTTGAACCTCCCTCCCCACTGACCTGTCGACAAAGAGGGAGGCCGGGAGACCTGGGCTCCCTAGAGGGTATCCCTTTCTGGGAAGCCCAGTAGATGCCAGCAAAGCAGGTTTAAACAGCCCCTCGAGGTTGGTGTAGTGGTTAGGAGCATGGACTCTGATCTGGGGAAACTGGGCTTGATTCCCCACTCCTCCACATGCAGCTGCTGGGTGACCTTGGGCAGGCCACAGTTTTCTCAGAGCTGTTCTCTCATGAGCAGTTCTCTCAGAGCTCTCTCAGCCCCACCTACCTCACAGGGTGTCTGTGAGGAGGGGAAGGGAAAGGAGATCGTAAACCACTCTGAGACTCCTTCAGGTAGTGAAGGGTGGGGTATAAATCCAATCTCCTCCACCTCCTCCCAGTCTCCCTTCTACTGGGCACTGATCCAGCCCTGCTGCTATGGAAGCTCATAAAACATTTGTCATGGGGCTGGGTAGGATACAACCACCCCATGCTCCTACTGGGAAAGTGATGAGGTAGCTTATTAGTTAATAAACCAAAGCACATTCCTGTCAACCACACAGATTTATGAGGAAGTAGTGCTTTGCCAATTTGCTCCCAAATCTGATAAATGTGACAATAGTCACACACACACACACACATGAAAAATACAGGGAACCTCTGCAGCTATTAACTGTAACCAGCCTATGTGAGAACAACACGTGCAAGAAATACTGCATTTTTCCACTGGACTGGACTGTTTGAATACAAGAAAAGAAAAACCGTCGAACAAACATGAGCCATTCACAAACAGCTGAATATCTCACCAAAAAACTGGTTCCCTGCTCACAGTTGGTGAGCAGAATGCAAACTGAACCAGCAGGGTTTCAGGAACCTTAGACTCAAACTACTGAGGTGCTATGGAATGTTTATGAATAGTCCAGCAGCTCCAAACTTATTTTAACTATCAGCACAGAAGGCTGATGGTAAGATAGGACTATTGGTACAAGGAAGAGCACAGAAGGCAGTAGGTGTTACAAGATAACCTAACCAGCTATTAGATTGTTTTTTTAAAAAAAATGAGTTCATATGTCTGAGAAAGAGGTATGTATTTGAATGGCATGCAACTCCCGTGGACCAGCATGGATGTGTTAGGAAGCCATAAATGTGGGTGGGGGATACAAGGAGGAGTTTGTGTGCAAAGCTTACGGTGAGTGGCTCAGAGAGAGTATTTCAAAGAAAGGTCTGAGAATATTCGCACACCTCCAGTTGTAAATAATCTATTAGATATATCCCCTTGGCCCCAACTTTGTCAGATTATCTTGGTCGGAATGATGTTACCTAGCGCGTGCATGAAATCATACCCAAATTGAATTAACAGCCAGTTCAGTTTGGTAAATGCTGTAAAGGAGAACTGGATGATAAGAATATCCCTGATTACTTTCTCTCATTCATGTGAAATTAACCGGCTTTTGTGAGAGAAGAAAGGAAAACTATTGGCTGATCCAAGCTGAATTGTGATAAAAGTATTATAGTAGTCGCTCGCTTCTGCTATAGCGTTGGGTAGCTTCGGGCTACTTCTTATTGGTTGTGATAAAACAAAAGCTTGCGCTTTAATTCTGCAAAGGACTTTTATTTAGTGTGTGACTCTCTGCTATAACCATCCAGAATTCTGCCACCTTTTTTTTTTGGGTTCCCAGTTACGGACTTTTTTTGTTTTTTTGTTTTTTTAGTGGGTTGTTGGGTTTTTTTTTGCAATTTTGCTCTTCCTGCGATTGTCATAATTTTGATGGTATATCTTTTTTGCAAATAGGAGATGAAAACCAATTTCACGTCAATAATAAGAATGTTCACACTGGGGGGAAAAAGGATCCAATTTCACTGGGAAATGGGCCTGCTTTTTCTGTGCTCTAAATAGCTGCACACTTCGCAATGTGTTCTGAAATTGCCGGGGCATATTGGTGCCTCCTAATGTATTTCCTTTTGAAAATGCTGGGAGTTGGGGCTCATCATTCTCTATATCTGGACATCCCTCAGTCCCATTCAGAGTACAGTCTTACAATGTTATCTACAGAATGATGGAGAGATGACATCTCTTTTGCAATGCCATCCCAAAGACTTTAGCTATGATACTGTTCCATACAAAGGTTGCTGGGTCCAGCCTGGCCACCGACAGGGATGGGGAAGATAAAGTTGCCAGATCCAGGCTGGGAAACTGCTAGATCAGAGGTGTCAAACTGTTCCAAGGGCTGGATCTGACATAAAAGCCAGTTTGGTGTAGTGGTTAAGTGCGTGGACTCTAATCTGGGAGAACTGGGTTTGATTCCCCACTCCTCCACTTGCACCTGCTCGTGTGACCTTGGTTCAGTCATAAGTTCTGGCACAGCTGTTCTTGAAAAAGAGCAGTTGCTGTCAGAGCTCTCTCAGCCCCACCTACCTCACAAGGTGTCTGTTGTGGGGAGGGGAAGGGAAAGGAGTTTGTAAGCTGCTCTGAGACTCCTTTGGGTAGTGAAGGGTAGGGTATAAATCCAATCTCCTCCTCCTCCTCCTCTTCCTCCTCCTCCTCCTCCTCCTCCTCCTCCTCTTCTTCTTCTTCAAGTTACTTTGTCAGGCTGGGCAATGTCTGCCAGAAAAATGAAATGCCAGGTACTGGAGATATAAACTTTACAAATGGCACAGGCAAACCCAATTAACAATATCAATTTTTACTCAAAATACAAACAAAAATCATTGGTTTACTGGGAAATCCACAAAAGCCCCACTAAATATATTTAATCTTAGGAAAAACTAGGTTCCCCCCAAGGGTTTTCTACAACTTCAAACAGAATTAAATCCACAGTGATCTCTTGAGTTCAGGGAATTACACATGAAGCTGCCTTATACTGAATCAGACCCTTGGTCCATCAAAATCAGTATTGCCTACCCAGGCCGGCAGCGGCTCTCCAGGGACTCAGGTAGACGAGGTCTTACACATTCACCTACTGCCTGGTCCTTTTAACTGGAGATGCTAGGGATTGAAACTGGGACCTTCTGCATGCCAAGCAGATGCTCTGCCACTAAGCCATACTGTTAAGTATGAGCCTTAACACACACACCCAGGGATACAATACGAACACCCTAGCCATTTTCTTTCATTTCTTGACAGCTTTGATCACACGTCACTGTGAGGACCCACACATCCGTTCTCCCTCAGCAACCTCCTGCCTTCCCTCTTTCACATCAGTCGCTCACAGGCCAGATACGAGCCCTGGATGGGCTGATTCCAGCCCCTGGACAACATGTTTGACACCCCTGTCCTAGGGATTTGGGGATTAAGCCTGGGGAGGACAGGGACCTCAGTGAGGCACAACGTCATAGAGTCCATCCGCCAAAGCACCCATTTTCTCTAGGGGAACTGATCTCTGTAGTTTGGAGACAAGCTGTAATTCTGGGGGACTGCCAGGTCCCAACTGGAGGCTGGCATCCCTATTCCATACAGCTAAAGGCATATCAGCTGTTGATCACAAACATACTGAGGGCTAGAGGACAGAATCTGAACAGTTGAGCCCGGGGATTGTGAGGTTTAGGGAGGGAAGGGACCTCATGAGGGTATATTTCCATAGAGTCCACCCTCCAGAGCAGCCATTTTCTCCAGGGGAACTGATCTTGGTTGTCTGGAAATCAATTGTAATAATGGGTATAAAGTACTGAGACTGATGCATGGAGGAGTGATCTCAGCTCATACTTTATTAGTTAAATGGAGAACTTGAGATACTTGTGGGACCTGAAGGTCTGCTTATATTCCCATTCCAACCACACCTATTTACATTGCCACTGTCCCTCATTGGTTCCCTTTAGGATCCGAACTGGCCGATTGGCAAGTTCTAGGATCCTCTGCTTCTATTGTTATGGATGCGAAGCTCGGCTTGTCCGCATGGCCATGTGTGAGCCAGACCGCGTTTGCAGTCTCTCTTGGTACACAACAGCGGGAGATCTCCAGGTGCCACCTGAGGTTGGCAGCCCCAGTCAGGACATAACCTGGATGCTCGGAGGACAGTTTGGAGAATCTAGGAGATCAGGGGCAGAAGCAGGATTAGCTAACGGACAAGTTGGGTTAGAACTTGGAAGGCCTTCAGTTGAGCCTAGAACCTGGTCAATCAATCAAGCGATGATTATAAATAAACCCAATGTGTGTTTTTTTAAAAAAAAGTCTTACTGTTTAAGTCCATATTTTTGGGAAATAGACTTAAATGCATCAGGTCTGGTAAGGCTCCCGGCCTCACTACCACTGAAAGATATTAATCTATAGGGTGAACTTCAGGTGGTGGGACGCAAGCTTAAAGCTGCATGATGAACCTCTTCTTTTAATCCCATCAGGGTATCTCTGTGACCATGTGTACCACCTCATTTAGAGATAACATCAAGTCTAAATTTGAGGACCCGTGTGAATGTGAGGCTCAGGTCAAATGGCCCTCCTCACTCCTCTAGGGACAGGCCCTGCCTGAATGATGGAAATGTATAGCCTGGATGGTAGACATTTTTCCCTGCCAGGCTAGGGTTGCCATCTGCCCAGTCGGGGTGGGTTTTCCCCTGATTTTGGGGGCTCCAATCTGCCATCAGCCAGCTGGCTACCAGGAGAAGCCCCACCCCAAATGTGATGATGTCACCCAGTAGTGATGTCATCACTTAACTGACATTGGGGGTGACACTCTAGGTTTTGGGCAAACTCTATGGTTTGGGGGGCAAAAAACCCATAGAGTTTTGCTCCAAATCTAGAGTGTCACCCCCAATGTCAGCAATGCGATGATATCCCTTCCAGGTGACAGCATCACATCACATGTGCTTTGTGTGAGTGGCAGAAGATCCTGATGAGGAACCGGGAGCCCCCTGCTGGATCACAACGGGCAACCTATGCCAGGGACTACATGCAGAGAGGCCAGTTTTACATAGTCAGAACCTTGTAAACAGTTTGAAACCTACTAGTGTGGTACAACTATTTGTCGCCATCCTGACTGCTTCTCTCTACAGAAGAGTTGCAAGACTTGAGTTTGAATCCCCTTTCTCCCATACAAGTTGCCTAGGTGACCTTGGACTAAACACACTCTGCCAGTCAAACCCTACTTCACAGGGCTGTTGTGAGGGTAAACCTGGGAGCCAGGGATGCAACCCTGAGCTCTTTGGAGGAAGAGCCATGAAGCTCACTGGATGACCTTGGGCTCGCCACTCTTGTTCCAGATAATCTACCTCAGTAGAGTCGCCGAGCAGCTGTGGAGCCCCTGTGGGGCTATTTCCTGCTGTTGCTCATAGTGGCGATGGGAGAAAAACAAAGGAATAAAAAAGTCCTTCTGCCCAACAGCATGATGTCACTTCTGAAGAAAACCCAGAAGTGATGTCAGTTCCCTTCAGCAATCACCGAAAACTCTACGGTTGCACCACAGATTTTCCAGCAGTTCCTAGAGAGGTGTGACATCACTTCCAGGTTTTTCCTGGAAGTGACATCATACACCATCACTGACTGCAGCTCCGCCATGTCTTCCCATGTCCCGTTCATGCCTGATAACTCTATAACTCACAGAGTCATTGAGAGAAGGGGAGAACTGTATACCCTGAGCTCCCTGTGGGGGGAAGGCAGCATAATAATAAACAGAGAGATCTTATTGAAATAAAAGTTCCAGGATGATAACTTTTTTTGCATCGGAGAGCAGTTCATGCACCTGCCTCGCTGTTCCTCCATCTCTGTAGTGTGAAAGAGTAAAACGAAGCTGTCAGTGTGTGGAGATGGGAGGCGGGCAGAGAAAAGGGACAAGAAAGAAAGATGCTAATGACTCCAGCTTCTTCCTCTCCCAATAACGAATGTGATTAATAATAAGCTGTACTCAAAACATTGTGTCTCCACAAAGTCTAGGGCAGGGTCTCTGTCATCTCTTAGGCATGTGCTGTTGTTAATTATAAGCCAGAATGAATCAGGAGAGTTATAACCTGATTCTCTAATGACTTCCCTATAAATCTGTTGTTTCCATCAAAGGTCAGATTGATGACCACTGAGAATGAATATTAATTTGGCAAATGGCTCCTGGAGGAATTTTGTAATACTTAGGAAAAAAATCAGATATCTTAAGATAATGCTTCTGACTCCTAGGGAATGTATTCACTGTGGTAAAGGGCAGGGGTTAGGGTTCTGAATAGGGATGTGGCTGTTTGCGCACCTGTCTCTGGTTCTGACCTTGTTGCAGCTTCAGAAACTGGAACCAAAATGCAAACAACAGGGACTGCCTGACAATCTGATGGTTTGCTGCTGTCCTCCTTGGCTTCTAAGTGATAATCTGTCTATCCCTGGTTTTTACTCCTGTTTTATGTCACCTCTATCTCACACTTTGTAGTATTCATAATTATATTCAAAGGGAATAAACATATACATGAATGGATGTGCTTGCCTTCTAGCGAGTAAGAGAAGGAGAAGAAGAAGAAGAGGAGGAGGAGGAGGAGGAGGAGGAGGAGGAGGAGGAGGAGACTGGATTTATACTGCACCCTTCATTACCCAAAGGAGTCTCAGAGCAATTTACAATCTCCTTTCCCTTCCTCTCCTCATTACAGACACCCTGTGAAGTAGATGGGGCTGAGAGAGTTCTTTCAAGGACTGCTCTTGAGAGAACAGCTCTGAATGAACTTGTAACTGACCAAGGTCACACCAGCAGCTGCATGTGGAGGAGTGGGGAATCAAACCCGGTTTTCCCAGGTTACAGTGTGCTCCTGACCACTACACCAAACTAGCTCTCTGGACTACTGGTCCATCAAGACCAGTATTGTCTACTATTGACTGCTAGCTGGTGTCCAGGGTCTCTGGTTGAGGTCTTTTAGATTACCTACTACCAGTTCCTTTTAATGGAAGAGGTGAGGGGTTGAACTTGGGACCTTCTGCATACTAAGCAGATGATCTGTCACTGAGCCACACCCAAGTCCCTGAGCAGATGTGTGGAAATGAACATGGTGAGCTTCCACCAAACATAGGACAACCACTGGACCCACTCAAAATGGCTAAGGTAAACTATGAATCCATAAAAGACTGCTAGTTGCTGCCCTCATATGTGCCCTAACATATACAGCAATGTGCCTCTGGGTTCTATCCTGTTCTCAGGTCCACTCAAGTTTGGCAACCTATATGATGCAAGCAAGAATGCCAGACTATGGCTAGATTAATCAAGTCTCAAATTCCCACTCCACCATGAAGCTCACTGCATGATTTTGGGCTAGTCACGTTTTCTCAGCCCAACCAATTCCTGAGGGATGTTGTGATAATAAAATGGAAACATGGAAACAAATGTTTGGATCCTACCATCTTTCCTGCTGATGCAAGAGAGAGGCCCCACTAAAGATGGAGTCATGAGACCTTCATGGACCATGTGAGACACATCTGCAGTGATGAGAAGGAATTGGACAAAGTCACTCTTCCTCCTTGTACAAGTGGAAAAAACTGGTGGGATCCAATCCTATGTATGCAATGTTGGTGGTGCCTGGCAGCCAGCAAGAGCCCTGTGGCTGGGGATGGGGGTGAATGGGCATAACACTGGCTGCAGTGTCATGTAACTTCCGATTAAAAAAAACCAGAAGTGACATAGGTAGCTCTATGAATCACCAAAAACTCTGTGGTAAACCATAGAGTTTCCTGTGATTCCTAGAGCTACCTATGTCACTTTTTTTTTAAACTGGAAGTGATGTGACATCACGACCAGTGTTGCATTTAAAAAAACAAAAGAGTAGGGGGCACAGGATCCCCTGCCCACAAAGGGATCCAGCTAGCTCCTTGGAGATGTTCTGACTGCAAGAATTTGACACCCCGAGGCTCATATCTGTAACCTGCAGCCAATTCTCCAGCCAAGCCACCCAGGCAGGAATGAGGAGGGTGCTGACATACTGCAGGGATTCCGCTTATGGACAGCCATCAGCTGCACAGAAGGTGACGGGCATTGCCGTCTGGATTTGCATAGCTGCAGTGGCTCAGTCCCATTTGGGGGTCATCATGGGAGAAGTCAAGGGGTGTTCCTTGCTTGGGGCATCCAATGAAGCTGACAGGTAGTAGGTTCAGGATGGACAAAAGGAAATATTACTTTACACAGAGAGTGATGAGAATGTGGAATCCGCTGCCAGTGGATGTATTGATGGCCACAGGAATAAACAGCTTCAAAAGGGGATTAGATAGATTCATGGAGGATAAGTCTATCAATGGCTACTAGCCCTGGTGACTGAGGGGAACCTCCACATGCAGAGGCACTAAACCTCTGAATCCCAGAGCCAGGAGGCAACGCCAGGGGAAGGCCTCGGCCTCCATGCCCTGTTGTTGGCCGTCCGGAGGAACTGGTTGGCCACCAGGGCTCTTTTTTGTAGCAGGAACTCTCCTTTGCATATTAGGCGACACACCCCTAATGTAGCCAATCCTCCAAGAGCTTACAGAGTTCTTCTTACAGGGGCAACTGTAAGCTCTCGAAGGATTGGCGACATTAGGGTGTGTTGCCTAATATGCAAAGGAGTTCCTGCTATAAAAAGAGCCCTGTTGGCCACTGTGTAAAGACAGGATACTAGACCAGACAGACTATTGGTCTGATCCAGCAGGGCTCTTCTTACATTCTAATGCCTCCTCAATTTGCACCAAGAAGACAGTATAAACAGTAGTGGCATGTTTGAGTATTAATGATGAGTAAACTCCCCGGGGTTTAAAACTGTGTGCAAGTCAAGCTTTCATCTTTCAAAAGTGCCGTATTAAAAAACGGTTTAAAGTTGTCTAAAGTGCTCATATATAATCCAATAGTGCAGCTGGCTATATTGGAAACCTGCAAAGTGGATAGAGAACAATGGAACGGATCGATACACACATCTAAGCAGTCTGAGAACTTTTCAGCCCAATAAACTTCAGAACTTACCCAGGAAAAAAAAGAAGTTTCTACCAACTGGTCCCCAGCAGCTGAATAATTAGAGACAAATGGGATGTTTTTGGATTTGCCCACATTTCATTGCTGTGGAGAAATAAAATATATATTGACAGATGAATTATGAGAATAATAAAACCCTTGAAAGTGATGGTACCAAAATGAGCTCATATGAGCTCATATAGATTTATTTTTCCACAAAGATAACAAATAGTATCATTCGGTGAGGCACTCTCATGTTTCATTATAGCCAGAGCCAAAGAAAGTTTGGGCTTTCTCCTCCTTATCTTGTTTACCACATCCTAGATGAGAAGAACTCATTTATATCCTCTTTGGCCAGATCTAAATGAAGGAGAAGATGCGACCCCCTCCCTCCCTCCCAAATCAGATGAAATGCCAGAAAAGTAATACCGTTGCTGTTTAGAATAATAAATCTTAAGTGCATTTGGGATTGGAAAGCTGGGACAAGAGATGTACATGTGAGCTTCCAGAGAAAATCCCAGTGCCAAGGAGTTCTTGAAACAAAGATCATTACAGACATGAATGGGACAGAAGTTATTGTGGTCACTTTCAGCTAAACTGAAATCAAAATAGTTGTCCCCTTGGCCAGCACTTTCTAGGTATAAAAACATTGTACATAACTTTTTAGTTACTACTTTTGGGGGTATAATAGTTCACAGAGTGTTTTGATTCAGTTTTAGCAGAGAATTATTCAAAATCTTCATTCATTCAGTCATTTAGACTGGCGAGAGGGAGGAAGAAGAGATGAATGGCATTGCCCATTTGCTGACGGACATCTAAGCTGTATAAGAAATGTGGGAGGGAGTCCTAGGTGATGTCACTGGCGCCATGCCTACATCACCAGAAGTGACATCATCTTGCTGTGACATCACAGCAATGCTGTGATATTTGGGGGGGGGGCTCTATGGTAAAAATGGTATACCATAACGTTTTTTGCCCAAATAATAGAGCATCGCTAACGTAATGATTTCTGTTCTGGTGCATGCCGAAAGGAACATCACCACATCTGGGCCTGTAGCTACAGTGTGACATTTAGGGGCCTGCCCCTCCTGACTTCCTGCCAAGGCCCCATGAGTTTCCCTCCAGCCCAGGTCCTTGACTCTCTGGGCCTCCTGGAGAACTCCCCTTAGTGCCACTGCCCCTTCCCCAAGCGGAGCTTGCTTGAAGCGACTTCCCCACCTGCCAGCAGCCCCGCCAGCTCCATCCTGGGCTGGCAGTTGCGGGGGGAGGAGATGTGGTTCCTGAGCTGGCGGGCCAGCTGTGCTCGCTTTGGCTGTCCGGCAGCTCACATAGCAGGCGAGTGCACTGGCACGCTCCTCCACCACCTTGCCTTATCACCTGCCTGCCTTCCCGGGGGGGGGGCGGGGAGAGAAGGGGCTGTTAATCTAATTAGCTTTAATTTTATAAGACTTGGTGCTCCTTATGGAATTGCAATGCCCCCTGAAAAAGGAGATCCTGGCTACAGGTCTGACCACATCCCTGGTGACATAGACTGGGCCTCCCTCCCTCTCCTGGTGAGTTTCCCCAGCCAGCCAGCTGATTGGCCATTGTGGGGTGAAGCCTGGAAGTGGGCGATTCCCCCACCTCCACCGTGGAGGCTGGCAACTCTAGGGGGATCCCTCCAGGGCTCTTTTTGTAGCAGGAACTCCTTTGCATATTAGGCGACACCCCCCCTAACGTAGCCAATCCTCCAAGAGCTTACAGAGCTCTTCTTACAGGGGCTACTGTAAGCTCTTGGAGGATTGGCTACATTAGGGGTGTGTCACCTAATAAGCAAAGGAGTTCCTGCTACAAACAGAGCCCTGCCTTGAATCATAGGCCAGTCCTAAGATTACTTTGGGGGGGGAGTTAGCCCTGTAGAAGACAATGGACACTTCTAAGTAGATCCAGTTAGGATTGCCCTTTAGGCCACATCCATTCTACACAGGGTTGCCAACCTCCAGGTGGGGCCTGGAGAGCTCCCAGAATTACAACTGATTTCCAGGCTGCAGAGATCAGTTCCCTTTTGGAGTAAATGGCTGTTTTGAAGGCCGGACTCTATGGTGTTATACTCTACTGAGGCCCCTCCAAAACCCCACCGTCTCCAGGCTCCACCCCCAAATCTCCAGGCATGTCTCAAACTGGAGCTGGCAAGCCTTTGGTCCTTGCCTCTGATCCTGAGGTTCCCAATGCAAGCCCCAGAAGAGATTCCAAAAGCCATGGTTTTGCAAAGGGGGTTAAAGCCTGCTCTTCCGGCACCGGCACACCTGCCTCGCCACCAACTCTTTCCCTAAACGATGAGGGCCATTTTGTCAGGCAAAATCGGCACAGCCCCATTGATTCCACTTAAGCCTCATTTGCTGGCTTGTTTGACATCAGCGCAGCTGTAGCCATTTGCTTCATTAGCAGTCATTTGTAGGTAAACAGCCTTTTCAAGTCAGAGGATTGAACTTCAGGAAGGGGGGGAGGGAAAGGAGAGCAGATGAGCTTTCTGTTATTTATTTATCTTGTTTTACGTGTTAAGGAGACCCTTCTGGGGCAGGCTCCAAAGCCGCTTTGATCCCAATTACGCCCTCCTGCCAAATGTGAAATGACAGAATTGTTGATTGCGGATAGGTAATTGGGAGCCCTGACATTAATTGACTTGAACAGCATCCAGTGCCTCTCCCTCAACTGAGGAATGTGCCTGGGAAGAAAGGACAAGGGTAACCTTGACTGCAGGTGAAATTTGCCAGCTCCTCTCATTGAAATGGCTGAGATCTAGGCCATCGTTTAGCTCCAGGGACTGGAAGGTGCCACCGCGACTGGCCATGATTAGTTACAACTTCTCCTGTGAGCATCCTTGGCCCTCATTTACAAAGACTCATTGACCCAAATGCAGGTCAAATAAATTGAGCCAGTATTTTGCAGTGAAATCTCAAGGGCATTTTCCTTGGGAGTGGGGGATGCCTTGCCCACCCCATGCATATTCATATACTGTTTTCTGTATTTTTCATATGTGTGTGTCTCTGTATGTGAGTGTGTGCACACCTGGAAATCATGGTGACCTCTGGTGATTGACTGTGTGTGCACATGAAAGTCATAGCGACCTCTGGTGACTGACCCCTACTGGGGGCCTGGAGGGAATTCAGAGAAGTGGCTGAATAAAGCCTGCCCCTCCTGGTATTTCCTTCCAACTGCTGGTATTCGAAGAAGAAGGAGGAGGAAGAAGAGAAGAAGAGGAGGAGGAGGAGGAGATTGGATTTATACCCTGCTCTTCACTCGAAGTCTCAGGGTGGCTTACAAACTCCTTTCCCTTCCCCTCCCTACAATAGACACCCTGTGAGATAGGTGGGGCTGAAAGAGCTCTGACAGAAACTGTACTTTTCCAAGGACAGCTGTGCCAGAACTTCGGCTTGCCCAAGGTCATCTAGCCAGGTGCAAGTGGAGGAGTGGGGAATCAAACCTGGTTCTCCCAGATTAGAGTCCGCACACTTAACCAGTACACCAGACTTCCATGGAGGTCTCCCATCCAAGTACTTGCCAGAGTTGACCCTGCTTCTGAGATCTGACAAGATTGATCGTGCCTCGGCTATCCAAGTCAGGGACATATTCATATACTTATTGAAAATTCTTACAGGAAGTGACAAAGGATAGCTCTAGGATTTGATGAAAACTCTGTGGTTGTAATTTTTTCTCCCATGACCCACTCACTGGTTGCCTGGCAACAGTCCAATTGTGTGAGACAGGATGCTGGACTAGATGGACCATTGGTCTGATCCAGCAGGCCTCTTCTTATGTCCTCATGTTCTTATGAGAATAGAAATGAATCACTTTGAACACTGAAAGTGCTATACAAATGCTAGGTAGTATTATTAATGGTGCATGTGCCTATACAGCACTTCCTCCTGCAGTTCCCCCTTTCACGTTGATACTAAGTTATAACAGCTTGTTAGTAGTAGCTGGAAATGAGGAAGGTTCCACAGTGGTGGCAGGGGAGGGTTAGGGATTCTAGCCTCTGTCTGGAGCCTGGGGATCGCCTAGAATCACAGCTCATCTCCACTCTACAGAGATCAGTTCCCCTTGAGGAAATGGATGCTTTGGAGGGTGGAGCCTATGGCATTGTGCCCCATTGTTCTCCCGAGGCTCTGCCCCCTAATCTCCAGGAATTTCCCAGCCCAGAGCTGGCAACCATAGGTGTGGTGCTCCCTTGCAGTTTCATAAGGCCCAGGAGTATCCATTGCTCTTTCTGGACACTCAGCCTTTGCTGTTTGCCTAGATGCTCAGCTCTGTGGACATGCTCAGACCCCTACTTTTCCTGCACAGAAAGAGATAATGTTTTTGTTTTCGTAGGCGAGTCTTTGATTAAAGGACAAACACATGCACACACTCCCTGATAGTGTGAGAGCTAGATTCGAATCCAGTAGTGCATTGGTGAAGTTATCTGACAAAGGGAGCTTTGACTCTCGAAAGAGTCTACTCTGAAAATTTTATCGGTCTTTGAGGTGCTACTGGATACAAATCTAGGTCTCCCTGATAGAGAAGAAGAGAGAGATGAAATTGGATTTATACCCCACCCTTCTTTACCTGAAGGAGCCTCAGAGCGCCTTACAATCTTCTTTCCCTTCCCCTCCCCACAACAGATACCCTGCGAGGTAGGTGGGGCTCAGAGAGCTCTCTTGAGAACTGCCCTTGAGAAAACAGCTCCAAGAGAACTTGTGACTGACCCAAGGTCACACCAGCAGCTGCATATGGAGGAGTGGGGAATCAAACCCAGTTCTCCCAGATTAGTGTCCGCGCTCCTAACCACTATACCGAACTATATATCACTATAAGATGTGCTTGTGCCTTGATATCAAACCCACCCCCTAGGTATGTTTATTTTTCATTGGTATTTGATATTTTATGAGTTTCTTTCCTTCTTTCCTTCTTTCCTTCTTTCCTTCTTTCCTTCTTTCTTTCTTTCTTTCTTTCTTTCTTTCTTTCTTTCTTTCTTTCTTTCTTTCTTTCTTTCTTTCCTTCCTTCCTTCCTTCCTTCCTTCCTTCCTTCCTTCCTTCCTTCCTTCCTTCCTTCCTTCCTTCCTTCCTTCCTTCCTTCCTTCCTTCCTTCCTTCCTTCCTTCCTTCCTTCCTTCCTTCCTTCCCTCCCTCCCTCCCTCCCTCCCTCCTTCCCTCCTTCCTTCCTTCCTTCCTTCCTTCCTTCCTTCCTTCCTTCCTTCCTTCCTTCCTTCCTTCCTTCGATTTGTATACCGCTCACCCCCTGAGGGCTCTGAGTGGTTCACATATTCCATCGATACAAATCCTAACCTAGGGTCACATACAAGGGAAGGTGACAAGCCTACCAGGCAGCCTTTCTTTGTAGCGAGTTGTTTTTTCCTGTTGTCTGTGGACGGCGTTCTCCTGGTGCTGGTCTTGATTTTCCAACCTTTATTTTGGCTGTTGCGACACCTTCAAGTCCAGGCCGAGCGCACGTTTTGTGCATGCTCGTTGTCGGCCTCTGTCCATCAGGCTCCGGCCTGTCACATCGCCCCGCCTCCGCACCTGTTGCGGAGGGGGCATTTGTTATCACTGTTATCAGTTTGGGGAGGGGGCATTTGTTATCACTTTCAGTTCTGGTGGGGACTGTCACAGAGCAGCCCCGCTGGTCCTCTGCATTGTTCTCCGCTTGCTGGAAACATTTACGTGACTAAACATTAAGTACTTGCCACTTGGAGGGAATTGACTAGATGGGTAAGCAATTGGCTCCACTCTGTTCTCCTGCTGTTTGTGGACAGGCAAACTCTGGAAAAGCACTTTGCATCCCGAACATCCAAACATGAGTTGAACCTTCGAGTGGAGTGCATTCCTCCACAAGGACAGTAGGGCGACTCTCACACATGTGCATGCATAGCCCCGCTTCTAGCTATATATTAGGGTTGCCAACCTCTAGGTGGGGCCTGGAGATCTCCTGGAATTGCAGCTGATCTCTAGAGGACAGAGATCCGCTCTCCTGCAGAAAATAGCTCCTTTGAAGGATGGACTATATAAGAGCCAGTTTGGTGCAGTGGTTAGGAGCACAGACTCTAACCTGGGACAACCAGGTTTGATTCCGCACTCTTCCATATGCAGCTGCTGGTGTGACCTTTGGCCAGTCACAAGTTATTTCAGAGCTGTTCTCTCAAGGGCAGTTTTCAAGAGAGCTCTCTCAGTCCCACCTACCTCACAGGGTGTCTGTTGTGGGGAGGGAAAGGGGAAGGAGATTGTAAACTGCTCTGAGACTCCTTCGGGTAGTGAAGGCCGGGGTATAAATCCGATCTCCTCCTCCTCCTCCTCCTCCTCCTCCTTCTTCTTCTTCTCATCTCTCCTGAGCTTTCTCCCCTCCCCGAACCCCATCTTTCCCAGGGTTTACCCCCAATGTCCAGAAATTTCCCAACCTGGAGCTGGCACCCCTACATATGATATACCACATGTGCAATCCAAAAAAAGCAGGGTTTGGTGCAGTGATTCCGCTGACGGCAGCAGTGCCCTCACTCAAGACTCCTGCTTCTTAAAGGCATGCCTGTGAGAAAAGGAACTGATGTGGCAACTAGAAATGTGTGGTGGGAGGGAAGATGTGTAGGAGCCCAGTGCTCAATGCAGTGCCCGATGCTAGTGAATTGATTGCTGGGAAAAGCAGGAATAAGTTGCATGTGTGGAAGACCCCTACATTGGGCACAGGTAGACTTAGAGATGTCTAGTATCAGCTTCTTAGGTCATCAAGCACCATGAAGTCTGTGGGACTGAGCAGGTCTGACATGAATGTCAGAAGCATAACATGCAAATTGCAAGATCGATGTCCTAGTCCTATCGTACACTGCATTGGTCAGGATGCACCTGGAGTATTGTGTGCAGTTCTGAAGGTTTCACTTCTAAAAGGATGTGGACAGAATGGAGCGGGTACAGAGAGGAGTGATGAGGATGATCAGGGGCCTGGAGACCAAGTCCTACGAGGAAAGGCTGAGGGAGTTGGGGATGTTCAACCTGGAGGAGAGAAGGTAGAAGGGGGACACAATTGCTCTCTTGAAGTCTTTGAAGGGCTGCCACTTAGAGGAGGGCAGGGAGCCATTCCTCTTGGCAGCAGAGGATAGGACTTGCAAGAATGCATTTAAATCAAGGGCTGGAAGGAACTGACTGGTTCTTAGGAAAAACTTTTTTACGGTAAGAATTGTTCAGCAGTGGAATCAGCTGCCTAGGGAGGTGGCGAGCTCCACCTGACTGGCAGTCTTTCAGCAGTGGCTGGACAAACACTTGTCAGGGATGCTCTAGTCTGATCCTGCATTGAGCAGGGGGTTGGGCTAGATGGCCTGGATGGCCCCTCCCAACTCTATGATCCTATGATGCTATAATTCCAAGCCTGGCCTGACTGTGGCTGATTCTGCACTGGCTTTTCCCTCCGTTGTTTTACGAAACCCACGCTGGAACAGAAATCCCCCTCTGCACTGCACGCTGCTTTCGCTTCCTTTGGTCATCGATTTTATGGTACCTTCTGCATCGATTTATGGTCATTCAGGGGTGACTCTGCAGTCAGTATGGCATTGCCCCAAGATATCTGAATGTGGTTCCGAGCTGCACTTTGTCCTCCCAGTTGAGAAAATGTGGAGTGAATGCTAGATGCAGAATCGCCCTGTGTCTGGTCTGCGGAGTAGTGATGTGAACTGCAGGTTGCATTTCCAGTGTAAACTGCTGATTTCAGGCACCTCAACCTGACTAAGACTGTGGTCACACAGCAAGGTAATTGCGCTTTGTTCCCACTTTGTTTAAATCAGGAACGTTTTTCTTTGCATTGGGCTGACTAGATGCAGCCAGCCCCTCTCTTCCAGCACCTGCTCGCCTGCTGCTGCGCTGTCCCTCCAGGCGATCCTGCCAGCCACAAGGAGGCTCGGGCAGCTGCTGCTCCTGCCGCCACTGTGTGTGTGGGGGGTCCACTGCTGCTGCTTCCGCCATTGCCCCACGAAAACGGGCTCCATCATCTCCACCATCCTCCTTGCTGGCCCCATCCAGGCTGCCAGAGCCCCAGCCTCTCGTTCCCGCCTCCAGGGCCGTCTTTGTGCATTTTTTTTTAAAAAAGCTTCCGGTTTGAGCGCTTGACTAAACATGCACTTAATAAATCCATTATTAAACGTTAAATTGATTTATTAAGCGCATGTTTGCTCAAGCGCTCAAACCGGAAGCTTTTTTTTAAAAAAAAAAAAAGCACAAGAAGCGTTCAGACGGCCCTAATTGCAATCATTGCGAAAGATGGGCTGTCCAGATAGGTGAAATCACACATTCAAAGCGGAAGTGCCAGGAAAACACTTGATTTCCCAGGGGTCAGGAAAACCCGGCATCATTGCGGGAGTGAGCCTGCTTCGGGGCGGGAGGCGGATTGGCACGTGTGAACATGAAACTGACATGCGCAAGGAAACAGCAGCGAACCCCGATCAAAACATCAGTGTGACCGGGCCCTAAGACTTCTTCCAGCTCTAGGAATTGGCAAAAACTCTATGGAGCTGTGGAGTGAGTACCACTGGACTAGGCAGACCACTGGTCTGATCCAACAGGGCTCTTCCTATGTTCATGCATCCATAGTGCTGGTGCTGGAGGGGTCTGCAGTGGGAGGGCTTCTGGTGTCCTGGCCCCACTGCTGAACTTCCTGATGGCACCTGGTATTTTTGGCCGCTGTGTGACAGAGTGTTGGACTAGATGGGCCATTGGCTTGATTCAACATTGGCTTCTCTTATGCTCTTATGTTCTTATGTTCATTCCATTTATATTCCACTATTCTTACCAGAGTTGTTTAATATCTTCTAGTTTAAATTATGTACGCGTGTTTTCAGTGTGTCTATTTTGATGCACTCCATTTAGAAATTTTGAAACTGTGGCGTCCACACGTTGCAAATAAAGAAAGCAACCGCATTGGGAGTAACCAGGCAAGGCGGCCTTGTGAAGACAGAATTCTGAAGAGCAGCTCCCAGATTTTAGGTGACACCGTTTCAATCTCGTCTACAGTGAACTCTTCCAAGTATTTCATTATGATATCTCTGAGCACTATTGATATTAATTAGCTTGAAAGGAATCGTGATATAAGGTAATGGGGAACGCTCAAGATCTGCATATGGGGAACGGTGATCAGCTCAGCAGGGAAGGGAGTCGGGAGGTAGGAAAGACAGCGCTTGAAAGATTATTATTGGCCGGCACAGCTACAGTTTGAGCTAATATTTATGTTAATCATGATCATCAAGCTTGATTATGTGAAGCAGGCACAGCTAAGAATAACCGGATATAGAAATGCTGTGAAATCTGTAACTGCAGATCTTGTGCCTGTTGGATTAAGCATGGAGAAAAAACCTAGTAGCATAAAGAGCAAAACAGCACAGTTCAGAAATAATCATCTGATACAATAAAATCACAAAAGAACCCTCCCTACATGCAGAAGAGTGACATATTAAGAAAGAGGGTCAGGACAGATAAAACAATGTTCTTCCACTCAAAGAGTGGCTGACTTGTGGAATCTTTCTTTCTTTCTTTCTTTCTTTCTTTCTTTCTTTCTTTCTTTCTTTCTTTCTTTCTTTCTTTCTTTCTTTCTTTCTTTCTTTCTTTCTTTCTTTCTTTCTTTCTTTCTTTCTTTCTTTCTTTCTGTCTTCCTTCCTTCCTTCCTTCCTTCCTTCCTTCCTTCCTTCCTTCCTTCCTTCCTTCCTTCCTTCCTTCCTTCCTCCCTCCCTCCCTCCCTCCCTCCCTCCCTTCCTCCCTCCCTCCCTTCCTCCCTCCCTCCCTCTCTCTCTCTCTCTCTCTCTCTCTCTCTCTCTCTTTCTCTGAGACATTTTTATGCTGCCTTTCCACCTGATCAGGGTTTCCAAGTTGGCGAACGCAAGACCATTAAAACACTCCAATGATTAAGAACAACGTTTCAAATTATAGAATAATGCAATAAAAGCACAGAAACGTCGAACACCAAAAACAGGGCGGAGGGTCAGTAATCATTATCGGGGATACGCCAAATGAAACACAGAAGTCCTCGCCCGCTGGTGGAAGAGAGCGTTTGAAGCAGGTAGAAGAATCTTCCTGGGGAGAGAGTTCCCAAAGTTTTAGCTTTCGTGCCACAGGATGTCATGAGAGAGGATAATTTTACTTGGCTTCATTCGCGGAGTGTAGGTTCAGAAATGGCTTTGAAACGAAAATGGGGAAACAGAACTGCCACGTTCAGAGGCCGTGTGTCTCTGTTTGGGGGCAATAGTGGGAAAAGGCCTGCCCTGTTTGCAGGACTCCCGGTGACATCTGATTTATCATGATTGTGTGAAACAGAATGCTAGACCTGATGGACCATTGGTCGAGATAGACTTGGGCGGGAGGGTGAGGCTAAGGGGAGGGGGCACGGGTTGCTCCGGTGTATGCAAACAACCCCGAGGTAGTCCACGAGACTTGTCAGCACTAATCGCTCAATAACACGTGAATGATTTCTTGGGAGGATGCCCTCCCCGCCTTCTCCCCCCCCTGCCACCACCCCCTGAGCCGGGAGCAGCAGAGCCTCTGGATGGCTGGAGCCCATCCAGCCCTCGATAAGGGGCGCAATTAAGCCTGCCCATGCTCCATTACCACCCGGGAGGAGGCGCAGTGCACCAAGCCCCCCCCCGATGGATTCGCCTCTCCTGTCACGGTCAGTCCACTCAGAGGAGGGGAACCGCGTGGCATGGCTGGCCTCACTCCCCCGGTGGGCTCAACAGTGGGCTCACCGTGCCCCGTCCGCGGTTCAAACTCCCCAATCGGGAGCTGCCCCCAGGCAGCCACAGGGAGGGGGAGGAGGAGGAAGGAAGTCTCATGGCCCACCCCTGGAAGGAGCCCCCCCTCGCAGTGCCTCGCTGCCTCCCCAGGCCCAGGGAATGGTGCCGGAGGTCTCCACCCCGAGGAAGGAAGGTGCTGCTGCTACACCATGGGGGGGGGGCTTTTGGTGCCCTAAGGGCCAGCCCACCCTAGGCAAATGCCTAGTTCACCTAGTGAGTGAGCTGGCCCTGGTCGGTGCTCATCCACGGGGGAGTGGCAGAGGTCGGCTACCTCCTCGGGCTCTGGCAGCCAGGCTAGCTCAGTGGAATCCCACCTTTGTCGCCGTTGTTGTATACTGGGTTCGTTGCAGGAAGACTCAGTGATGCAGCATAGTGAACAGCTCAGTATATTGGCACACATATACAACAACAACACTAGCCTGTGAGGTCCTGAATTTATGGATCCCCCAGACCCCTTCCTAGTCCGTCTCCCTACTACTACTGGTGGGTTTGAATTCCCTCCAGGGATCCTATTGGTGGGCCTAGGATCCTGTGTCCTTTTGTTACCCATGAAGGCTAGTGACTCTGCAGACATAACAGCCGATGCATTTCAGCCGATGCAAATGATTACTGAACTCACCCCGCAGCCTTAAAATTTCACTTAATTACATCGCAGCCCTGGTCTCCGAGTAGCACTTCTGTGGCCCTTTGCCACATGCCGCCATTCCTAATTACAAGGAGTTCAGAACCCGGGATGGAATTGTTAAGCAAGCTTTCATTAGTTTCTGCCTTCCGGTTCTCACCATACATGTTTTTATCCCACAGAGCAAAGCGTTCTCTCTGTGCATCCTGAATCTTAGCTTGTTCCTGGGCTTTACTGGGGTTAAATCGGTGCACGGATAGCTGATTCCTCCAGGTCTTTTTCCTCGAGTGCTTCATAATCTAAGATTTGAGAGGATATTTCCTCTTTCGGTTTCATGTTCCTTGCTGCATTATTTACATTTAGGCCAATTTCACACAAGGAGCTGCATCACCGTCACGCCTCCCTTTGCCCCATTTCCATTGCTCAATTTCCCACTCATAAGAACATAAGAGAAGCCAATGTGGAATCAGGCCAATGGCCCATCTAGTCCAACACTCTGTCACACAGTGGCCAAAAATACCAGGTGCCATCAGGAGGTCCAGCAGTGGGGCCAGGACACTAGAAGCCCTCCCACTGCTGCCCCCCCCCAGCACCAAGAATAGTGCATCACCTGCCCCAGACTGAGAGTTCCCATCTATACCTTGTGGCTAATAGCCCCTGATGGACTTCTGCTCCATACGTTTATCTAATTCCCTCTTGAAGCCGTCCATGCTTGTAGCTGCCACCACCTCCTGTGGCAGTGAATTCCGTGTGTTAATCACTCTTTGGGTGAAGAAGGACTTCCTTTTATCTGGACTTGAGTCTGGCAAACCAGGCTCCCCACTGCTGCCCAGGCTCCCCACTCAAAGCCGTATGGCCACATTTTGACCCGCGGCTTTGCCCGATTTTCCCCGTGGTTTCGTGATCCTCAAAAAACAGGATCACGAAACCATGGGGAAAATCAGGCAACACCGCGAGTCAAAATGCAGCTGTGTGGATTCAAGTGGGAAATTGACCAATGGAAACAGGGCAAAGGGAGGTGTGACGGCGGTGCACCTCCTTGTGCGAAATCGGCTTTAGTGTGCTTTCCAACAAAACTCCCCCCAGTCCCATTTTTTACTGTTCTCTTCTCTTGCTTTCTTCCTTGTTTTGACCTTTGGTTTCCTTATCATGAGCAGATTCCAGCAAGCTTTCCCCACCCTAGTTTCGAAGAAGATGATGAGGAGAAGAAGGATGAGGAGGAGGAGATTGGATTTATACCCCACCCTTCACTCAGAGTCTCAGAGTGGTTTACAATCTCCTTTCCCTTCCCCTCCCCACAACAGACACCCTGTGAGGTAAGTGGGGCTGAGGGAGCTCTGAGAGAACTGCTCTTGAGAGGACAGCTCTGAGAGAATTACGGCTTGCCCAAGGTCACCCAGCTGGCTGCATGTGGAAGAGTGGGGAACCAAACCCAGTTCTTCCAGATGACAGTCCACCACTCTTAAGCACTACGCCAAACTGGCTCTCCTAGGCTACTGCAAGATTAAATTTGAACTCTGAGTATCTTGTAGGAGGGGTTTTGCCTTGGAATATCCATGTGGATGAAAATGCGATCAAATATTGGACATCATTTCATAGAGTTTCTTTTCTTTTTCTTTTTTAGTTGATAGGCCTTCTCAGTAGCACCATTGGTGGTGGTGGAGGATAGTGCCATCAAGGTGCAGCTGATTTATGGTGACCCCAGAGGGTTTCCAAGATAAGAGACGTTCAGAGGTGGTTTGCCATTGCCTGCCTCTGTGTAGCAATCCTGGACTTCCTTGGTGGTCTCCCATCCAAGTACTAACCAGGGTTGACCCTGCTTAGCTTCTGAGAGCTGATGAGATCATACTAGCCTGGGCTATCCAGGTCAGGGCTGCCCCACTGATTGATGGAAAATGAGGAAGTGTGGCAGATGGCCTGATCCTATAAACAGGATCTTGAGGATTCTTGTGTAAGGACAGACTTCAGGTCACCTCTAAGATCTTGTCCAAAGGTCCTGCTGCAGAAGTCATCAGCGTTTATAAGATAGTAAGAAAATGCTGTATACTAAATAATGCATTGGATCCAGGGATCCATCTGTGATAGGATCACAGACCTTTCCCACTTCCTCTTTCAACCAGCAGTCACTTCTGGTGCCAGGTGGATTCCCAGGGTTGTAGACCTGCAGAGAACACCCTCCATTCTGAATCATAGGATTGTTCCAATTGGAAGAGAGAAAAATGGTGTTCCATTAGGAACGTTGGCAATTGCCTGTGAAGAATGTCTTTGTGATCAGTTTGAAGAATCTTTGTGAAGAATCTCTTTGAGATCAGGTTGAAGAATCTTCTAGGATCATATGATTCCAGGTCAAGATGCACTTTCAAGGAAACTGATGATTCCCGAAGAAGAGATTATGTGAAACGGACATTTACTAGAAGTCTGTCGAATTGTAGTACCTTGGCTGTTCAGCTTTGGAAATCACACTGCAGTACTCAGGTTTGCTTTGCAGTGATATAAGTCCATCAAATAATTGCTTCAAGAATACAACACACTGAACCAATGGCCTTATATTCTTTATTGCTAATGTATATTAGTAGATTTTGATTTGGCACTACATTGTAGAAGGTTGTTATGTGTGCGAATACATATGGTTTGTATAATTCATGTTTATATGGTTCTATAATTACATATTTTGTATAAGAAAATTGTCTATTATACATTTATTAGCGTTCCTAATAATATTTTAAAATATTATTTGCACTGTGTGTTTTTGTTGGGAATAATAACCATGCAGGTCAGTGAACTCAATAAGGTTGGGAAAGGGGGAAATTGCTCCGTTTTCTGGAAGAGGCAGGCAATGCAAGCCAGCATGGTATAATTGTTAGAGTGCTGGAGGTCTGGTTGACCCAGGTTCAAATCCGCACACATCTGTGGAAGCTTGCTAGTTTGAAGAAGAGGTTACGAGTGTGGACTGTAATCCGGGAGACCCGGGTTTGATTCCCCACTCCTCCACATGCAGCTGCTGGTGTAACCTTGGGCCAGTCATAAATTCTTTCAGAGTTGTTCTCTCAAGGACAGTTCTCGGGAGAGCTCTCTCAGCCCCACCTACCTCACAGGGTGTCTGTTGTGGGGAGGGGAAGGGAAAGAGATTGTAAGCTGCTTTGAGACTCCTTTGGCTAGTGAAGGGCGGGGTATAAATCCAATCTCTTCTTCTTCTTTTCTTCTCCAGGTATTTCCTAACTCAGAGTTAGGAAGCGGTGGCGCAGGCAGTAAAGGAATGCCTGCCTTAACATCTGTTCGAACAGCTTTGGCTGTTCGAATCCAGCCGCGGTCAGGGTGAGCTCCTGGCCCTTGTCCCAGCTCCCGCCCACCCAGTGGTTTGAAAGTCCGTTAAAGGGCGATTAGATAAAAGGGGTACCTGCTATTAGAGCAGGGGGGCACCCGCCCCTGTAGCAGCGACGGTGGAGAGCAACGGACGGCAGAGGCGATGGACGGTGGAGGAGACATGGTGGCTGGCGAGGCGAGGCGGCGTAGGAAGGAGGCCGGACTGACGAGGCGCAGAGGCGGAGCAACGCAGCAGGCCGGAGCCTGACGTGGACAGAGGCCGCTGCGAAGAAGGCGCGAAAGTGTGGAGTGGATCCGGCCTGGAGGTGGATTCGCAAGGGCCAGGAAGGTGGAACTTCATAACAAAGACCAGCGCTGGAGAGAGGTCACCGCCAGACTGTCCCCTTCGCAACAGAAGATCTGCTACAGAATAGGGGTGCCTGGTAGGATATCCACCTCCCCCTGCACATATGTGGCCCTAGGCTAGGAATGTTGGACCTAATATATATATGTAAGCCGCTCAGAGCCCTTAGGGGGTGAGCGGGATAGAAAGTCGAATAATAAATAAATAAATAAATAAATAAATAAATAAATAAATGTTGACAACCCAACCTGTATACCAAACTGGCAACATTTCTTGGCCATTAAAGATCAGTAAAATCTTTATTTTGTTTCCCTTTCAACTAATCAACAGTTTTGGTTCTCCCCTTTGAGCTACAGATTTTGTAGCTCAGCATGATCTTTGTATGTGCATTGTATGTGTTTGTAACTTATACGTACAGTATACGTAATTTGCCTGTATGGTGTCTAATGCTACTTTCTTCATGTCCCAGTAATGTTGAAAACTGGACATGCCTTCAGCTTCAGTAAAGCATATTAATGGCCCTGTAATGCCCCCATATGAACCTATCTATTCTTATAATTTGGGGGGGGGCTGGTTTTGAGTGCCCCTTACCATCTGAGACTAGGTGGATGGCCAGACCACCCAAGAAAGGGCTTTCTCAGCCATGCCACCTACCACTTTTGAACTCCTTCCCCAGGGAGATTTGTCTGCCTCCCTTTCTCATTGTCTTCTGCCAGTGGGTGAGAACCAATGCTCCCTCTCAGCTGTGGAGTCTTGTGAGCAGAAATTCTACTTCATGAGCTATTGGCATTAGTGTTGTGAGTGAGCGATTTGGCTACTGCATAAATCAGTTTGCTCTGGAGCCCTCCTTCCTGAGCTAAGACAAAAATATGTGAGCTGGAGGCTAAAAAACCCGTAAGCTAGCTCACACTAACTCAGCTTAGAGGGAACACTGGTGAAGACTCTTTTGTTTTGTTTGGCGTACCTCCCCCCCTGAAAACTCTTATTGGCCCTCCTCTCTGGTTGTGTTGTGTATGTCTATATGTTTTTGTCATACTTTTAAATATTTTACATATAAATTTTAAATGCAGTTTTAATGTTTTATTGCCTTCATGTTCACTGCCTTGTAGACCCTATCTGGGTGGATAGGAAGCAGAGAAATGCTTTAAATAAATAATAAATTAAATAGATAAACATTTCACAAAGAGAATATTTTCAAAAAGTAGGGAGTCGTTGGAAGTCCATGTCTGAAACTCAACAGGCTTCTGCAGCCCCAATACAGGACAGAGGAATACATTTCTCGTTATTAACTAAAACCAGAAAAGTAATTTGGATTTTGACAAATATATCTCTATAAAACAGTAATATAAGCAGAAAAGTAGGATGCTCTAATACCTGCTGGTTCCATTTCACCATTTGTTTGGTATTCGTGAACCAGGAGCCAGTTTTTCGTTGATCGGTTTGACTGTTCGTCAACCTGTTCACAGCTGTTTGGCAGATGGCTTCACTGTGTTACTTCATAACACTACACAGCACATTCAGTCTTTCCCTTCTGCTGCCACTGAGGGGGCTTTGGAGGAACTCTAATCCACTTTTAAAGCTTTTTATCCCTGTGGCCATCACTACACCCTCTGGCGGTGAATTCCACATTTCGATTACTCTCTGTGTAAAATACTATTTCCTTTTGTCTATCCTGAACCTACTGCCCATCAGCTTCACTGGGTGCCTTTGAGTTCTACTATTTTGGGAGAATGAGAGAAATTTTGATTTGTCAACTCTCTCCACCCCATGCATAATTCTATAAACCTCTGTGATGCCCCCTGCCTTGGCTGTCTCTCTTCTGAACTGAAAAGTCCCAAACTCTTCAGCCTTTCCTCATAGGGAAGGTGCTCCAACCCCCTAATCATCTTGGTTGCCCCTCCCTCTGGACTTTTCCCAGCTCTGCAGTGTCCTTTTGGAGATAACGGTGACCAGAACTGCACACAGTATTCCAAATGGGGCTACACCACAGATCTATACAGGGGCATTGCAATATCGACCGTTTCATTCTCGACCCCTTTCCTAAGAATCCCTAAGGCTCATGTTGCCTGGAACACAATTTCCCGAATGTCCTGATACCAGTCAGTAACAGAAGGTAGAACCTCTGGTGTGGAGGCAGCCGCTTCACTAAGGTGAGCTAAAGAATGTCTGTGGTCCCTCTTTTTTAGGTGTGCATTGCTGGAGAGTATCCAAAGTCCTCTTCCGCCTCTGGTATTTTATTGCCTCTGAACATAAGAACATAAGAGAAGCCAATGTTGAATCAGGCCAGTGGCCCATCTAGTCCAACACTCTGTCACACAGTGGCCAAAAACACCACGTGCTATCAGGAGGTCCAGCAGTGGGGCCAGGACAGTAGAAGCCCTCCCACTGCTGCCCCCTCCAGCACCAAGAATAGAGTGCATCACCTGCCCCAGACTGAGAATTCCCATCTATACCCTGTGGCTAATAGCCCCTGATGGACTTCTGCTCCATATGTTTATCTAATTCCTTCTTGAAACTGTCCATGCTTGTAGCTGCCACCACCTCCTGTGGCAGTGAATTCCATACGTTAATCACTCTTTGGATGAAGAAGTATTTCCTTTTATCTGTTCTAACCCGACTGCTCAGCAATTTCATGGAGTGCCCACGAGTTCTTGTATTGTGAGAAAGGGAGAAAAGTACTTCTTTCTCAACCTGCTCAATCGCATTCATAATCTTATAAACCTCGATCATGTCACCCCTCAGCCGTCGTTTCTCCAAGCTGAAGAGCCCCAAGCGTTTTAACATTTCTTCATAGGGAAGGTGTTCCAACCCTTTTATCATTCTAGTTGCCCTTCTCTGCACTTTTTCCAATGCTATAATATCCTCTTTGAGATGTGGTGACCAGAACTGTACTCTGCTTCTGCTTTCTTCAGCAACCGCCCCCCCCTTTCACCTTTGCTTATCTCCCTGCAACTCCACCATCTTGTTTCGGAGTTGATTGCCTGGGTTTATTCTCAGTAAGAAAAGAGCTAAAGAGTGACCGTGATCCTTGGGAATGTGTCTTAAACAAAAGACTTGTTTGAAATAGATGTGATACAAAAAAACCCCGACTATATAAAACACACAGACACACACACTTTCTGCTGCTCTGACATAGCCTCTCCCTTCACAATCAAGGAAGAACACTGTAGAAGGCTTAGGGGGCAAAGAAGCACCATGTATGGGGTAGAATATCTTCAGTGACAGGGGCCTTTGCTATCTCGATTAACAAGTTAAAAGCTCCCCTCCTGTCAGCAAGGCAAACATGCCCGTAAGGAAAGACCTCCTTCGGATGTCAACCAAGTCATATTGCTACTTAGGAGGATATGAAAGCGCTGAAATCTATAACGGAACAGTGGAGCCACTGTGCCCTTTGAATAGTTATTATGAGTGACTAATCCAAAGCTCTCGGCATTTTGCCTAAATGCCCCCAAGTAACCGGAAGTTTCAGCAAATCAAAACATAACTCGATATTTGTTTCTGATTATCTCGGTTTCCTGTAGCACAGTACAAGGTTACTCGGGAGTGTCAGAAGTATACTTGCCTCCCTTTGGCAGTACCTCAGTGGAACGCTATGGTCTCCGTTCTTGAATTGACAGAGATCTTAGGGAACATAAGAACATAAGAGAACATAAGAGAACAGAAGAGAAGCCAATGTTGAATCAGGCCAATGGCCCATCTAGTCCAACACTCTGTCACACAGCGGCCAAAAATACCACATGCTATCAGGAGGTCCAGCAGTGGGGCCAGGACACCAGCAGCCCTCCCACTGCTGCCCCCCCAGCACCAAGAATAGAGTGCATCACCTGCCCCAGACTGAGAGTTCCCATCTATACCCTGTGGCTAATAGCCCCTGATGGACTTCTGCTCCATATGTTTATCTAATTCCCTCTTGAAATTGTCCATGCTTGTAGCTGCCACCACCTCCTGTGGCAGTGAATTCCATGTGTTAATCACTCTTTGGGTGAAGAAGGACTTCCTTTTATCTGTTCTAACCCGACTGCCCAGCAATTTCATGGAGTGCCCACGAGTTCTTGTATTGTGAGAAAGGGAGAAAAGTACTTCTTTCTCAATTTGCTCAATCCCATTCATAATCTTATAAACCTCGATCATGTCACCCCTCAGCCGTCGTTTCTCCAAGCTGAAGAGCCCCAAGCGTTTTAACCTTGAAAGGATTCAAGGTTTCATTTATCTTGTTTCATAAAAGCTTTCACGAAGACAGGTTCTTCCCCCCAACCCATTCTGGACTGAAACATAACATAAGTGAAGTGGACTAGGAAGTGGGGGGCATTGAGTGGTTTACAATGAGGTCTGCCTCAAGTTCTTCACTCTTGACCCTGCGAGATGGCACGGCGTCTTCAGAGAAAGACCATAGAACGAGTTGGGATCTACCTCCTCCCGCCCCTTGCCTCGCTGAATGCTGTCGTGTGCCTCACCTCACGTGGGACCTGGGTGTTTTCCACACAGACAGGTCTCTCAGCTCCTGCTTTTGCATTCTTTCACCTCTTTCACTCGTTTCTGAAGTGGTATTTGCAGTCCGAGGTGCAAAAACGAAACTTGACCTCTTTTGCAGCGCAGCATCAGACTACCCTGTTTCCGGGAGTTCCCCATGCTGCACCGCGAGAGGGAGCGAACTGTGTTTTTGCTCCTTGGACTGAAATTACCTCTGCAGAGACAAAAGAAAGCTGTGGAGGAATATAAATGTAGGAGCGGGAAGACCTGTTTGTGTGGGAAATGCCTCAGGCAAGCCAGGTGACTTGCTATCACCCAACTTGCATAAATGACCCAGGTCTGCCTGCTTGCTACTGCTCAATGGCAGCCACCCCACAAAAGCCAGTGGGGTGTAGGGCTTAGAGTTTAAGACTAGGATCTCAAATCCCCATTCTGTTGTGGAAACTCTGTGGGTGACCTGGGGCCAGTTACATATTCTCAGCCTAATTTACCTCACAGGAAGGAGCGGATTGGCCGTTAAGAGCACCAGGATGCCTGATGGCCTCCGTCCCACCTGGGCAGGGCCAGCCCTGTAGTAGAAGGGCTGAGCTTGGCCCACCCAAGCCCTGCACAAGACAGGGGAGGCATTGCCCATCTTGCCTGAACCAAGGCAGAGGAGGTGGAATCTGGCCTGGCTAAGCCTCGTGCAAGGTGAGGGAGACCTGTCCTGTCCAAGGCCCACATGAGGTGGAGGAAGTGGTCCCCAGCCTACCTGATCCCCAGGCAATGTGGGAAGAAGAAGAAGAAGAAGAAGAAGAAGAAGAAGAAGAAGAAGAAGAAGAAGAAGAAGAAGAAGAAGAAGAAGAAGAAGAAGAAGAAGAAGAAGAGATTGCATTCATACCCTGCCCTTCATTCAGAGTCTCAGAGCGGCTTACAAACTCCTTTCCCTTCCCCTCCCCACAACAGACACCCTGTGAGGTAGCTCTTTCAAGAACTGCCCTTTCAAGGGCAGCTCTTGTCAGAACCATGGCTTGCCCAAGGTCATCCAGCAGGTGCAAGTGGAGGCGTGGGGAATCAAACCTGGTTCTCCCAGATTAGAGTCTGCGCACTTAACCACTACACCAAACTGGGAGAGGCAGCAACCAGCCTGCCTGAGCACTGTGCAAGTATAGCCACAAATAATACCCACCAAGGGAAGACCATCAACCATTCACAACTGTACCTGATCAAAACTGTATATTACATTCATTAAAGTACAAAGCTGGGTTAGTGGTCATAACCCAATAGAATGTATAAGCACATATCCAACAGGTTGCTCATAACAATTAAGCGTTATTTACAAAAAGGACGTGCTCAAAACCAACAGTAGGCTCTTCTGCAACTCTGTACATAGACAGTGTCCATAGACCCCCAAACAGAAAGTAACTGTGGCGGAAGATGCCCACTGTAAGAAGAATAACAGTCCTATGCCTCTCCCAGGTATAAATCAAGACGTTTCAATGATGTTCAATAGCAGCTGGTAAAATGGAACCCAATTTCCAAAATAACTTTCAGTAACTCAATGGAATCCTAGAGTTCTCTCAAGGGTTCTGTGCAAGGCAAGTAGTGGGAGGCTGTGCCCGGCTGGCTTCCCTGTCAATATGCTGCTGTTATGGTTGCCAACCTTCAGGTGGCAGCTGGAGATATCCTGGGATTACAACGGATCTCCAGGCAACAGAGATCAGTTCACTTGGAGAAAATGGCCACTTTGGAAGGTGGATCTATAGCATTATACCCCATTCAAGTCCCTTCCCTCTCCAAATCATCCCCTCCTCAGGCTCCAGCCCCAAAATCTCCAGATTTTCTCTAACCTGGATTGGCCAACCCTGCTGCTGTCCTTAGTCATTGATAGCTGATGTGGATTTCTGTTATTTTCAATTAGCCTCCATTGTGAGGTTGTTTGTTGGCCACCTTCAGCTCTGTGGAAAGATAGGATATAAGTATTTTTTAAATGAAGGAATGCAAGAAATGGCACAGCCAAAAAATTCTGATCGTCCGATATCACCCCAAACATATTGTTTGCCAATGAAGGCAGTTGTACATATGAAATACCTTAGGCTCACTCATAAGAACATAAGAGAAGCCAATGTTGAATCAGGCCAATGGCCCATCTAGTCCAACACTCTGTCACACAGTGGCCAAAAATACCAGGTGCCATCAGGAGGTCCAGCATTGGGGCCAGGACACTAGAAGCCCTCCCACTGTTGACCCCCCCAGGACCAAGAATAGAGTGCATCACCTGCTCCAGACTGAGAGTTCCTATCTATACCTTGTGGCTAATAGCCACTGATGGACCTCTGCTCCTTATGTTTATCTAATTCCCTCTTGAAACTGTCCATGCTTGTAGCTGCCACCACCTCCTGTGACAGTGAATTCTATATGTTAATCACTCTTTGGGTGAAGAAGTATTTCCTTTTATCCGTTCTAACCTGACTGCTCAGCAATTTCATGGAGTGCCCACCAGTTCTTGTATTGTGAGAAAGGGAGAAAAGTACTTCTTTCTCAACCTGCTCTATCCCGTGCATAATCTTATAAACCTCGATCATGTCACCCCTCAGCTGTCGTTTCTTCAAGCTAAAGAGCCCCAAGCGTTTTAACCTTTCTTCATAGGGAAAGTGTTCCAACCCTTTTATTATTCTAGTTGCCCTTCTCTGCACTTTTTCCAGAGCTATAATATCCTTTTTGAGGCAAAAAACCGTAAACTAGCTCACACTAACTCAGCTTAGAGGGAACATTGGGTAAGGACCATATCAATCCAACCTTAGACCATTTTCACTGGCTCCCAGTTTGTTTGCCGGTATGATTCAATGTGCTGTTCTTGATCTTCAAAACCCTCTATGATTTGGAACTAAGATAACAGGAAGGACCACCTACTCCCCTATGAACTTAGGTAAAGGTTCCCTTGCTCGAAAGCCAGTCGAATCCAACTCTAGGGTTGCGGTGCTCATCTCCGTTTCAAAGCCGAAGAGCCAGTGCTGTCCGAAGACATTTCCGTGGTCATGTGGCCGGCATGACTAAACACCAAGGTGCATGGAATGCTGTTACCTTCCCACCGAAGTGGTACCTATTTATCTACTTGCAATTTCTTGCTTTCGAACTGCTAGGTTGGCAGGAGCTGGAACTAGAGACGGGAGCTCACTCCATCATGCGGCACTCTCGGGTCTCGAACTGCTGAACTACTGACCTTCCACAGCCTGCAGTTCAGCGTCTTAACCACTTGAGCCACCTATGAACCTGCCTGCCTATTAATTTGTTTTAATGATGTGTGCATTTTTTGGGACGAATTGTAATGGTTTTAAAATGGGGTTTCATCATGTAGGTTTTCAGTTGTTAGCTGCCTTTGGTGGCCCTTGTGAGGGCAGAAAGGCAGGGTAAAAAAACAGTTCGTAAATACATACAATTAAAAGAAATAAATTAGGATCTGACCCAGTTCTCGGCTGTGAGCTATCATGAGAAATTACCAAGTGAAGCAGATATGGTTGTCAATCAGACCTAAGTTAGATGGGGATTGAGAACACTCCCCTTTAACAGACCCCAGTTAACTGCGATTGAACCTTCTGCTGTTCTTCAGAAACGGCAAAGCAATTAAGAAGACCAAGAACTAAAAAAATTCAGCTTCTGCCTACGGGAGTCGAGGCTTAGAGACCTCTGGAAAGTTGTTTACATATGTGCAGGAGAAGAAAGAAAAAGGAAGGAAGAGAGTTAATTTTGTGTAAAACTGGTAGCTGCTTGTTCCTGGGGGAAAAAAAAAAGGAAATTAAATTATTTTCCAATAACATGAGCCAGGATCTAACAATAATCGGAGGGTAATTGTTTAACAATTAAGAGACGTTTGGAGCTGAGATTGCTGAAGTCATTTTAATAATGTGTGCAGTGAATCGCATGTGTTTTTGGCTTTCTGGTGTTTTTTTTTTTTTAACAAAGGCAATTCAAATAAGTAATTTAGTGGTAGAAATAAACTATGAATTTAATTTATATGTTCATTAATTGTACAATTAAACAGAATACTAATTGACTGTAGAATTATAGCTAAACGGAACACTGAACTAGGGTAATTAGTTCTACTTCTGCTTTTTTTTTTTTCATTGCCGACATAATTTTTGGTAGTCTCACCCTACCCAATTAGTTTTTGTTTGGTTTTATTGATGCATAAATCATTCCCACATGGAGGTTTAATCTTGCAAAATATGGCTCTCTCGTCGTTCTGCTGCCGCGCAAAGTGGCTGTCCCTTGCAGAAGGGCAACTGATGTATTGGAGTATCTGGACGTGTGTCTGCTTATGAAATAACATCAGCGGATAATCTTGCACTGAAGGACATGCAAGGGGCAGTCCTGCACTTTTTAAAACGTGTGATAAATACATAGAATTTATTTGATGTCATTGGATGGGCGAGGGTTCCCCAACGTGATGCCCTTGGGGGCCATGACATCTGCCAGTCCCGCTGAGGTTTTCAGAAAGTAGGAAGAAAAAGAAGAGATTGGATTTATACCCCACCCTTCACTACCCAAAGGAATCTTGGAATGGCTTACAGTCTCCTTTCCCTTCCCCTCCCCACAAGTGACACCCTGTGAGGTAGGTTGGGCTGAGAGAGCTCTTTCGAGGATTGAAGAACAGCTCTGACAGAACTACAGCTTGCCAAAGGTCATCCAGCAGCTGCAAGTGGAGGAGTGGGGAATCAAACCCGGTTCTCCCAGATTAGAGTCCGTGCACTTAACCAGTACAATAAATGGAAGGGCCATTGTAAGGTAGAGCTTGCTCCTGGCTACCCTTATTCAAGTTTAAGGGTTTACACTGGAGGATCTGGAGAACTAGTAAGCACCTGGGCTTTCCTTAGCCAGTGTTTGGTTTTATCCCTCCTTTCAGGTTTTTCTTCTTGCCAAGAGGTTTGAGGAGGGAGATATTCCATTTGGTACCACCTCCCGAGGTCTGACTGGGGGGATGGCAGCCCTACCCAACAAAGTCTGTATTGTCTACTCGGACTGGCAGCAGCCCTCCAGGGTATCAGGCAGACACGGTCTTTCATGTCATCTTATATCTGATCCCTTCAACTGGAGAGGCCAAGGATTGTCCAGAAACCTTCTGCATGCAGAGGAGACGCTCTACCACCGAGTCGCAGCCCCTCCCTCAGATAGCCACCGATAAGCAAAGGCATATGAAATCCAACTCTTTCTTGTGGTGGATATTTCTTGCTTTCCTTTGTAAGCAAACAGAGCTGCACAGTTTTCGCAAAACAGATCTGAATCACTGCTGCTCATGACAATTGCACATCATATCTCCCATTGAAAAGCATCTACAGAAAGTACATATCTGGATTACTGTTTGCATTGCATGCACAATTGTTATCCTTTGGCAACAGCGTGTGTGCGTAAATATCTGGGGGTGTTCCTGGCAGATCTAACAATAATATGAGACAACCTGCTGCCATTTGAGACACTACAATGAATATATAGCTTCATTTGGAAAGCAGAAAATCACAGATACATATGGCATTGTTGTAAAGTTGTCAGGTCTGAGTTGGAAAATACCTGGAGACTTTTTGGGGGGATCCGGGAGAAGGTAGGGTTTGGCGTGGTGAGGGACCTCATTGGGGCATAATACCATAGAGTCCACCCTCCAAAGCAGCCATTTTCTCCGGTGGGGCTGATTGTCAGCTGGAGATCAGTTGTAAAAGCAGGAGATCTCCAGATCCTACCTGGAGGCTGGCAACCACAAGAAATGATCTGGTTGGCCCCACAGTTGATGACTTAATGCAGATTGGCAATACAGGCATATGTTTTATTTGTTTGACACAATTTAAACCTCATCTTTCTGCCCTCATCAGGGCCACTGAGGCAGCTAACAAATTAAAAACATATGTAATGGGAAAAAGTCCTAAAAACCATTAAAACCAAACCAAACACATCATTTAACAAGGAGAACCAAGCTAAAAATAACTTACAAAAAACATTAAAAAAATAATATTTTGGCTGCTTTCCTTTGGCCAGTAGGGATTTAGGGACCTGGAAATCAGTAGGACCATTTAGGGAATTGGAGATGGGACTTTGGGGCACAGAAATGGATCAAGCAAAGGCCCTAATGCCACCTAAAGGGGAGAATAGAGAAGACAGCAAGGACTTGAGGTGAAATGATTAAAATGTGGAGTTTGCTGTCACGGGATGTAGTGATGGTCACAGGAATAAACAGTTTTAAAAGGGGATTAGATAGAGTCACAGAATTTTAAGTCTGTCAGTGGCTACTAGCCATGGTGACTGAGGGGAACCTCCACATTCAGGAGCAGTCAGCCTCTGAATCCTAGAGCCAGGAGGCAATACCAGGAGAAGGCCTCAGCATTTTATGCCCTGTTGTTCGCCCTCCAGAGGAATTGGTTGGCCGCTGTGTGAGACAGGATGCTGGACTAGATGGACCATTGGTCTCATCCACCAGGGCTCTTCTTATATTTGAATGCTGCTGATATTTTCAGTCTCGCCATTCATATTGAAAATTTGATTCAAGGTTTTATTTTCAATCTGATTTTTTTTTTTGTCTCAGAATTCAAATGGGTTGACATCTCGATTCAATGTTTTACTTCTGACAGGATTCACATATAAAAACACACATTCACATAGAAGACATCATACGCTTTTCACTGTCAAATACATATCACCGTCTCTTATTACTATTTATCTAATGTGGTCAGAAGAAAATTATAATTACCCGTCAACGATCAAACATTTCGAGTATGAAACACTGCTGAATGTCAATCATCAGAATGCTGTCAAATATGATATACCAGCCATTTTCAAACTGCCATATAAAGGAATTCAGGATTCTTGGGCTATATGCAGGGCTAAAGCTAGATGAAACCCTGGGAGGGCCATATTTGAAAATCCCCAGTCTTTAAATATTTTGTAGACTGCAGCCTTATTAGGGAAAGGGGATTCTTTAAGGAATTAGGAAAGGTTAGACCTGAAATGGTGCTGTGGAACTTTCATTCTATTGGGACAAATGTAACGGGCACCAAATGTATGCTTACATGTTTACACCACTGAAAAAATATAATTACATGGGGATATTCAAGCCTGAGAAAACAATGGGGGGGTGTCAAACGCTAAACCCAAATCAAGGTGCAAGTCTAGTAGCACCTTAAAGACCAACAAGATTCCGAGGATATAATTACCCTGACCTGGTTAGCCCAAGCAAGCCTGATCTTGTCAAGTTTTGGAAGCTAAGCAGGGTCAACTCTGGTTAGTACTTGGATGGGAGACTTCCTTGGAATACCACATTGGGAGGATAGGGGCTGGCTTCATTCAGCCACCTCTCTGAATATCCTTTAGGCTCCCAGTAGAGGTCAGTTACCAGAGGTCTCCATGACTTCTAGATGCACACACAATCAGAGATGGTCACCATGACTTCCAGGTGCACACACTGTCAGTCACCAGAGGTTGCCATGACTTCCATGTGCATACACACATGCACAGATGAAAAAAATACATTTTTTTCCAGGACATAATCTTTCATCGAACGTTTGGCAAAGGGAATTTTGACTCTCAAAAGCTTATACCTTGAAAATCTTGTCGGTCTTTGAGATCCTCCTGGGCTCAAATCCATCTCTTCTGCTGCAGAATAACACAGCTACACACCTGAAACCTGAATCAAGCTCCTCTGACCTGTTACATATAAAGTAAAACCACTTTTGGCCCTCTGTGCATGGAATTCCTAGCTCCTCTTCTAGCTGGGCACAGGGTTTTCTCCATTTGAGGATCAATAATGATGATGGGGCTTTCCAGAAAGACGGCTTACTCTTGGACGGCAATCAGTCTTTTTGTATAAAACACCTCCATAGGGCAATGTAGTAATATATGGCTAGGAGAGTTGGACTATAAGGAAGGCCGAGTGCCGAAGAATAGATTCTTTTGAACTATGGTGCTGGAGAAGACTCTTGAGAGTCCCTTGGACTGCCAGGAGATCAAATCAGTCAATCCTAAAAGAAATCAACCCTGATTGTTCCCTGGAAGGCCAGATCCTGAAGCTGAAGCTCAAATACTTTGGCCATCAAATGAGAAGGGAGTACTCACTGGAGAAGACCCTGATGCTGGGAAAGATTGAAGGTCAAAGAAGAAGGGGACGGCAAAGGATGAGATGGTGAGACAGTGTCGTCGATGCAACGAACATGAAATTGAGCAAACTTCAGCGGACAGCGGAAGACAGGAGGGCCTGGCGTAATCTGGTCCATGGGGTCGCGAAGAGTCGGACTCGACTGTGTGACTGAACAACAACAACAACAACAAAAAAAAGGGCAATGTTGGTTGGGAACACCTTTTTAATCCACAGTGATGAAGCCCTCATGGACATAATGGCCATCCAGCTGCAATTCTCCTATTGGTAAGATCTTTGTGGTTGGCCGCAGCCCGATCGTTCCCAGCTTTAGGCTTGCTGAACATGTAATTGCTGCTATGCCTATCTTTTAACTGTTTTTATTGTCCGATCATTCATTTTAATTGTCTTTTGTTGTTGTTCAGTCGCACAGTCGAGTCTGACTCTTCACGACCCCATGGACCAGATTACGCCAGGCCCTCCTGTCTTTTGTCTATCGATGGTAATTTATTGTTGTAACTTGCCCGGAGCCTGCTTGCAGGAAGGGCGGGATATAAATTGGAATAAATAACTAAATACATAAATAAATAAATAACCCCCCTCTGTGAAGAGGTAGAGGATTTGCTTTGCATGAAGGAAGTTCCAGGCTCAATCCCGGATGCCTCTCATTCAAAGGATCAGGTAGCAGGTGACCGTGGGAGACCTCTGCCTTTGATCGTGGAGAAACACTCCCAGCCAGAGTAGACAATATTGACCTTGATAGATTTAGTAGAGAAAGCATGCATTCATGAGATATAGTATACCCAGGGCTCCTTTTGTAGCAGGAACTCTTTTCCATATTAGGCGACACACCCCCTAATGTAGCCAATCTTCCAAGAGCTTACAGTAGCCCCTGTAAGAAGAGCTCTGTAAACTCTCGGAGGATTGGCGACATTAGGGGCCTGTCGCCTAATATGCAAAGGAGTTCCTGCTACAAAAAGAGCCCTGAGTATACTTAGATTCTCCATGGTTTGGTCCTGGCACATAAATATCGGGACGGATGTATTTCTGAAAGACCTATTTGCATAGTCGTTAATGAAGGCTTACCTCTGACTGTTTCCGATCTATTCCGCGTGAGAGCAATCCCAGCATGCCCTTGATGGTGCAGCTGGAATGGCGACTCCCTTTTGACCCCTGCTGCGTTCAAGGAGGCCGTGGCGACAGAAGGCTTGACTGTTCCCTTCGCAGCACGGAAGAGCCATTACAATTCTCAGTGTTCATCATAAAATGCTCAGGCTCTTTTAATCATACGACTCCGAAGAGTCAAAAAGTACTTCTGCCATATGTGTTCATGCCTGGAGCTGTCGGGTAGAGAGAAACTATTTCACACTATAAATTTTTCAACTTATCTGAGGAACGTCTCGGCGGTTAATGAGGCCCTCTCTGACAGTAGAGAGCAGATATGAAGATGGTGTTACAGTCAAGAGAGATAGCTATAAAATTGCCCATTACACGACTGATCTCTTTATTTAGCAACTGCTCCTCCATCCTAGCACAGAGGATAATGGCTGCAGTCACACATACTAAATAATCCACTTTCGGCGCACTTTCCAAATGGAATTTTACTGTGTAAACTGGCCAAATCCAGTTGGAAAGTGCATTGAAAGTGGATTATTTAGCCTGTGTGACTGCAGCCAATGTGTAGTATAATGTACTAAAGTAAAGAAACCATCAGAGGTTTTGTTTTACTTTATTCTTCTTAGTAACTTTTTTTTTTTTTTTTGGTAACAGGTACACTTTAATGGCCTTGACCTAGATGGTCCCGGCTAGCCAAATCTTGTTGGACCTCAAGAAGCTAAGCAGAGCTGACCCTGGTGATTGGAGACCATCAAGAAGAAGAAGAAGAGGAAGAGGAGGAGGAGATGATTGGATTTATACCCTGCCCTTCACTTGGAGTCTTTGAGCAGCTTACAAACTCCTTTCCCTTCCCCTCCCCACAACAGACACCCTGTGAGGTAGGTGGGGCTGAGAGAGCTCTTTCAAGGACTGCCCTTTCAAGGACAGCTCTGACAGAACTATGGCTTACCCAAGGTCATCCAGCAGCTGCACATGGAGGAGTGGGGAAGCAAATCTGGTTCTTCCAGATAAGACTCTGCACACTTAACCACCACACCAAACTGGCTCAAGGAAGTCTAGAGTCGCTGTGGCAGAGGCAGGCAGTGGCAAGCCAGGCGGTTGGCATAAATGGGCTATAACTTGAGAGCACTTTACACACATAGAAGAAGAAGAGAAGAGATTGGATTTATACTCCACCCATCAATGACCCGAAGGAGTCTCAGAGTGGTTTACAATCTCCTTTCCCTTCCCCTCCCCACAACAGACACCTTGTGAGGCAGGTGGGGCTGAGAGAGCTCTCCCAAGAACTTGGGAGAGAACAGCCCTGAGAGAACAGCCCTGAGAGAACTTGTGACTGATCCAAGGTTACACCAGCAGCTGCATGTGGAGGAGTGGGGAATCAGACCCGTTTCTCCCAGGTTAGAGTCTGCACTCCTAACCACTACACCAAACTGGCTCTGATGACACTTTCAGGGCCCCCCCGGCCTTTTTGATGCTGTGGGCATCTTTGGAATGCTGACACAGCATGGTGGGCACAGCCACAAAATGGCCGCCACGCAACGGCTGCTGCAGTAAGTAGAGTAGAGTTGCCAGGATGCCTTTGGCCACCGGCAGGGGTCAGGAGTGTAGGGTTGCCAGCTCCAGGTTGGGAAACTCCTGGAGATTTGGGGAGGGAGCCTGTGGAGAACAGGGACCTCAGTGGGTTAGAAGGTCATAGGGTTGCCAGGTTTAGGTTGGAAAATAGCTGGAGACTTTGGGGTTGGATCCAGGAGAGGGCGGGGTTTGGGGAGGGGAGGGGAGGGGAGGGGCCTCTGCATGGTACCATGCCACAGAGTCCGCCCTTCAAAGCAGCCATTTTCTCCAGGGGAGCTGATCTCTGTCAACTGGAGATCAGTTGTAAAAGCGGGAGATCCCCAGGCCCCACCTGGAGGCTGGCCACCTTAGAAGATCACAGAGTCCACCCTCCAAATTCTCCATTTTCTCCAGGTGACATCATCTCTGTATTCTGGAGATGAATTGTAATTCCAGGGGATCCCCAGGTCCCGCCTGGAGGCTGGCATCCCTCAAGTGGAAGCACCCACAATATGGCTGCCACAGCTTACTTTCAGTCCCACAGAAAAGGTCCTTGTTCTGCCGAGGCTGATGCACAGCCAGGCAATGCTCCCTCTAAGCTGTGGAGTCTTGCGAGCAACAGTTCTTCTTTTTTAGCTACTGGCATTAAAGCTGTGAGTGAGCCATTTGGCTGCTGCATAAATTAGTCTGCTCTGGAGCCCTCCTTCCTGAGCGGAGACAAAAATGTGTGAGCCGGAGGCTACGAAACTGAGCTAGCTCACACTAACTCAACTTAGAGGGAACACTGCAGCCAGGTATCCTGTGGCCCATTTGAAGCCCTGCAGGAGAAAAGCCTGCCTGGCCCTTCCCACTTCCTAAAAACACATGATGGTGGGCAACAAGAAAGGCATCGGCGGGTGCCACGGAGCCCACGGACACCACACTGGGAACCTCTGCCCTACATCTAGATCACACATGCCCGGTGATTTCCCTATACTTCATTACTGTACACTTGGGGCCAAACTAGATGGGAGGTCTTTCCATGACTCGGGTCTTGATTCCTTCAACCCAGCTCTCACACTCAGTCAAATGGCAGCTCCTGGGAACTAAACTTGGAAGTGGGCTATGTCAGTAAGGGCGGTCAAGAAGAAGAGGAGGAGGAGGAGGAACTTGGGTTTATCCCCCGCCCTTCACTTGGAGTCTCAGAGCAGCTTACAAAATCCTTTCCCTTCCCCTCCCCACAACAGAAACCCTGCGGGGTAGGTGGAGCTGAGAGAACTCTTTCCAGAATTGTCCTTGGGAGAACAGCTCAGACAGAACTATGGCTTGCCCAAGGTCATCCAGCAGCTGCAAGTAGAGGAGTGGGGAATCAAACCCAGTTCTCCCAGATTAGAGTCCACCCACTTAACCACTACACCAAACTGGCTCTCAACACACAACCAGCTTATGGCATCCCCAACAAGGATTTTTCAGAGTCAGTGAGAAGCAGAGGTAGCTTGTCTTTGCCTTCCTCTTCAGAGACTTCCTTGGTGGTCTGAGGATTACCAGATCCAGGTTGGGAACCTCAAGGAAATTTGGGGATGGAGCCTGGGAAGGACAGGGACCTCAGTCGGGTAAAGTGACACAGAGTCCACCCTCCCAAACATCCATTTTCTCCAGGAGTATGGAGATGAGCTGTAAATCCCAGGAATCCCCAGGTCCCACCTGGAGGCTGGCATCTTTAGCTGGTCTCGCATCCAAGTTCTAACCCTGTTTAGCTTCTGAGATCTGACAAGATCAGGCTATACCGCGGGTGATTCTGCATCTGGCATTCGCTCCAAATTTTCTCAACTGGGAGGAGAAAGTGCAGCTCACAACCACCTTCGAATACCTCGGGACAATGCAGAGGGGAATTGCTGTTCCAACCTGGGTTTCGTAAAACCACAGAGGGAAAAGCCGATGCAGAATCAGCCCACGCTGCCTTCCCTCCCTGCAAGTGGCGTAGGGGGCCATCTTTTGGGACCAGAGGGGCTCCTTTCTCCTCTCCCATGCCTTTTTCCTGACCCGAAAAGGGTCCCGGGGGACAGTATTTGCTCCACTGAGGCAGGTTGCTTGTGTACCAAACACTGCACAATGCTCCAAACAAATGAAGAAAGAAAGAAAGAAAGAAAGAAAGAAAGAAAGAAAGAAAGAAAGAAAGAAAGAAAGAGAGAGAGAGAGAGAGAGAGAGAGAGGGAGGGAGGGAGGGAGGGAGGGAGGGAGGGAGGGAGGGAGGGAGGGAGGGAAGGAAGGAAGGAAGGAAGGAAGGAAGGAAGGAAGGAAGGAAGGAAGGAAGGAAGGAAGGAAGGAAGGAAGGAAGGAAGGAAGGAAGGAAGGAAGGAAGGATTCTAGCACACCGGTTCCCCTTTCCAACTCTAAAATCTGCAAAGAAATCTGGATGAGGGGAATTTCAGAAGCATCGCTAGCTGCCATAGATTCCCCCTCCCTTCCATCATCAATATCCTTTGGACTCTCATTCTTTTGTCTTGTATCTTTCAGCTTGTGAAGGAAAGACCCAACCCTCACCCACCCCGGAGGAGAGACGCTCAAAAGGGAAGGAGGGAGGGGGGGAAATCAATCCTGCCGCTGACAAGAGAGCTGTGTGCGACGTTTCGTATTTTGCATTATTTAGGACATTCCAAGGCTAAAGCCGCATCAAAGCTAATTGACCTCCCGACTGGAGCTCTGGAAGCCGTCTTTGTTGAAAGCCGTCTTTGTTGGTCCCTTAAAGGTCATGTTCGTCTTTTCTATATCTGGTGTCATCCTTCAGGGAAATTGGAATTGCCCTGAACTTGTCCCGTGCATGTAAATTTACCCTAAAAAGTCCCCAGTTTCGTTTGACATCTCTTGGATCCATTTCATAATTGCTGGCTGCTCTGTTGATAAGCATGCGAGACAGAATAGCTAAGTCGATCATTCATCAGGGAGCAGCAGAGGCTACGAGACAGACATTGTACTGGAGGCAGCAGGAACAGGCAAGAAAAGAATGGGTAGAAAACAATCGTTCTCGATATATGAGGGACGGTTCCAGTGTCGTCACATTCCCAAAAAGTGCTTGGCCTGGTGAGGTTCCATTACTGCCGTGATCTCCCAACAAAATGTCAGATCCAGTATAATGACTCTCTAATGTTTACTCGCTATGTCCTCCTTCTATTTTGTCCCCGTCCTCTTTGTGGTCCTCTTTGTGGTCAGTGTTTAGTCTGCACACTAGAAAATGGCTTCAGGGGGTAACTCTGCTGGTCTGCGGTAGAACAGCTGGACTGGAGGAGAAGAAGAGTTGGTTTTTATACCCTGCTTTTCTTTCCCTTAAGGAGTCTCAAAGGGGCTTACAATCGCCTCCCCTTCCTCTCCCCACAACAGGTGCCTTGTGAGGTAGTTGGGGCTGAGAGAGTTCTGAGAAAACTGTGACTGGTCCAAGGTCACACCAGCAGCTTCATGTGGAGGCGTGAGGAATCAAATCCAGTTCTTCTAGATTAGAGTCTGCCACTCTTAACCGCTACACCACACTGGCTCCACTCTAGGGTTGCCAAGTCTCACCTTTTGTCCGACAGGAGGCTCCTTGCTCCTCTCTGGGAGTCTTCTGCCATGTGTGTGAAGCGTGAGCAGCAGGATGATGTCACCGGTAGTGACGTCATCACACTAGGGCCATTGAGCAGTGACACTCTAGCGTTCAGGGCAAAAACTCTATGGTAACCATAGAGTTTCCCCCTGAATGCTAGGGTGTTGCCACATGGTGTCTCCAGCATGATGATGTCACTACCGGTGATGCCATTGTATCGGCAGCATCCCCATGGGATATTGCCGTTCAGGGGTGGGGCTTCCTCTGCCAGCCAGCTGGCTGGCAGCAGATTGAGCCCCCTGAAATCAGGGAATCTCCTGGCCTCACTGGAGGGATGTCAACCCTACTCCAGTCCAGTAGCCCCTTAGAGGCCAAGAAGATTCGAGGGGTATAAGCTTTCAAGAGGCTGACAAAGGGAACTTTGACTCTTAAAAACTTATAGCCTGAAAATCTTGTCATTCTCCAAGGGGCTTCCGGACTCCAATCTAGCTGTACTAAAATATATCTATGCAAGCCACTGGGCAGATGCATTAGGAAGAGCCCACCACCTGGAAGAGATAAAGGGATGACTAACCAAGAAGAAATGGAAGACAGGAAGGCCGCCGGCTTCCTTGGATCCTCCAAGCAAAGTTAGTGATGCTGACAAAGGTTGCCGATAATGAGCCTGTAAATGCTTTTCAAGCTCGCGTGGCTTAGATTTTCTTTCCAGTTCTATTCAAGTTCCTCTGTTCTGATAGTCTTCCTCTCTAATTAAGAATGAGTCGTATCCAAGCTGTTGCCCCACGTTTGCATCTCAAAGCGTCTGTATCACCATGCCAGGAATTGATCGGGAAATATTTAAAAAGTTCGATGCACGGATTAGACTTCGTAATGCACTGCGCACAAACGTGTGGGTGAATGACTCTCTGTTACATCCGGCGTGGAGTAAGAAAAAAAGAAATGAACAACTTCAGAAACGGTAAAGGTATAAAATCCTTCATTTCCTTAGGGCCATTCACCTTCAGGGCCAAACCAGATGGGAGAGTGTCCTCGTGTCTGCCGCAAGGATACTGCCACCATTTTAAAGCGACTTGAAAATGTTGTGATTTTAAAATGCCATTTCTGATTGGACCCATAGCGTGGCAGGCTGAGGTGCTCTTGTTTCCATCCCCTGCCCCAAACCTTTTCAAATGCTGAAGCACGCTCAGTTTGGGCACTTCCAAAAGTTCAAGATAATACCATAGTATTCCCCATAACTATGTGTGGGTGTGAAATCTGGAGAATGATGATGGTAATCTGACAGGAAGAAAGTTGATTCATTTGAAATGTGGTCTGTCAGAGGAGTTCTATAGATACTGTGGGCTAACAAAAAAAATAACACACCGAATAAGTAGGTTGTAGATCAAATCAAGCCTGAACTCTCCCTAGAAGCTCAAGTGGGCAACTGGAAGAGGGCAACCAGGATGGTGAGAGGGTTGGAATCCATATCTTACAAGGAAAGGCTGAAAGAGTTGGGTCTGTTTAGCCTGGAACAGAGAAGGCTTAGAGGGGACATGATTGCAATCTTCAGGTATTTGAAGGGCTGTCATGTAGAAGCTGGAGCAGATCTATTCTCTCTTGCTTCAGATTGCAAGACTGGGTCTAATGGGTGGAAATTACAAGGGAGTCGTTACCGGCTAGATATCAGGAGAAACTTCCTAACTGTAAGAGTGGTTGAGCAGTGGAACTGACAGGTGGTGGATGCTCCTTCACTGGATGTTTTCATGCGGAGGCTGGACAACCATCTTTCGGGTATGTTGTAGGTATGTAGGTATGTAGGGCTATCTTTTGGCTATGCTCCTGCAGAGTGCAGGGGGTTGGATTAGGTGACCTGCAAGGTCTCTTCCAACTCTAACATTCTATGAGTCTATGATGCTGTCATACTTTGATCCCATTATGAGAAGATGAGTCACAGGAAAAGACAATAACGCCAGGAAAAGTTGGAAGCAGCAGGAAAAGAGGAAGACCCGGCAAGAGATGGATGGATGGACGCAATCAAGGCAGCCACGGCCCTCAGTTTGCAAGACCGGAACCTGGCTGTTAATGAAAGGACGTTTTGGAGGTCATTAATTCATAGGGTCACCATAAATTGGAAGGGACTTGACAGCACTGTAGGACACACACACACACACATACAAAGTTTTACTTTTGATGGCTCTTGAAATTGTTCGATGACATGCTTTTTCTCCCTCGTTATCCTGCATTGTTTACTGTATTCGTTATACTGCCGGCAATTCGGTGTTCTCTTAATTGTGAAATCCAGATTGTTGGGTCTCAGTTCTCCAATCGCAAAATCCAGATTAAGCACAATGTTATACTGTTTCTATTTCACCGTTCTTTAATTTGTGTCATCCCATTTTATTGCACTGTGCAAGGAGTTATACTGTCCTTGTTTTATTGTCTTCTAGAACTCCGCCTTGAGTCTCAGTAAGAAAGACGGACAATAAATGAAACAGATGAATTAATAAAAAAAAAATAGGCAACTGAAGTAAGGTGACCAGCCTCCAAGGGCAAGCAGGAGCTTTCCTGGAAAAGACACTGATGAGGCCCACAGCTACTGGTGGCGTATACAGAGAACCTTCTTGTATTAACAGTCTTACTCAGTCTTGGTGAGAAATTACTGTGATTCTTTACAGCTTGTATGGACTTAAATGAGAGCCAGTTTGGTGTAGTTGTTAGGAGGGCGGATTCTAATCCTTATTTTCCCCTAGAGACATCAGATTGTTCCCTCCCTCCCCCCATGTACCCTTTGACCCACTCGCCATAAAGTTTGGCATAGTGGTTAGGATCGCGGTCTCTAATCTGGGAGAACCAGGTTTGATTCCCCACTCGTCCACATGCAGCTACTGGTGTGACTTTGAGTCAGTTGCAAGTTCTTTCAGAGCTGTTCTCTCAAAGAAGAAGTAGAAAGAAGAAGAAGTGGTGGTGGAGGAGGAGATTGGATTTATACCCTGCCCTTTACTACCCAAGAGAGTCTCAGAGCGGCTTACAAATTCCTTTCCCTTCCCCTCCCCACAACAGACATCCTGTGAGGTAGGTGGGGCTGAGAGATCTCTGACAGAAACTGCTCTTTTTCAACTACGGCTCTGACAGAACTACGGCTTGCCCATGGTCATCCAGCAGGTGCAAGTGGAGGAGTGTGGAATCAAACCCGGTTCTCCCAGATTAGAGTTCACACACTTAACCACTACACCAAACTGGCAAAAGGGAAAGGAGATTGTAATCTGCTCTGAGACTCCTTCGGGTAGTGAAGGGCGGGGTATAAATCCAATCTCCTCCCCCTCTTCCTCTTCTTGTTCTTCCTCCTCCTCCTCTGCCACTTCTTCTTCTTCAGTTCAGTAAACAATGCTTGATTCTACTGGTATCAAGCAATCCATCAACATCGTGAAAGCTTGGGAAAACCACATGAGTTCAGGCCCATACCTAGAGAGGCATGTGGGACTGTAGACCCCATGGAAATGCATCAAGTCTCTTCAGTGGATTTCCAGTATTTTTTTTTTAAGTAAATCCGTAGCCAGGGCCAAACTAAGGCACACTGAGACCCTGAGCTATGTCAGGTTTAAGAAGTCACATAGAATTACAGAAAAGGGGGGGCATAATTTTGAGTAGGGGTGCCAACCATGGGTTGAAAAATTCCTGGAGATTTGGGGGTGGAGCCTAGGGAGGGCAGGGTTGATGGCGTAGAGAGAGCCAGTTTGGTGTAGTGGTTAAGTGCACGGACTCTAATCTGGGAGAACTGGGTTTGATTCCCTACTCCTCCACTTGCACCTGCTAATGTGACCTTGGGTCAGTCACAAGCTCTGGCACAGCTGTTCTCTCAAGGACAGTTTCTGTCAGAAGTTCTCTCAGCCCCACCTACCTCACAGGGTGTCTGTTGTGGGGAGGGGAAGGGAAAGGAGTTTGTAAGCCACTCTGAGACGCCTTTAGGCAGTGAAGGGCGGGGTATAAATCCAAACTCTTCTTCTTCTTCTTCTTCTTCTTCTTCTTCTTCTTCTTCTTCTTCTTCTTCTTCTTCTTCTTCTTCTTCTTCTTCTTCTTCTTCTTCTTCTTCTTCTTCTTCTTCTTCTTCTTCTTGAGTCTACCCTCCAAAGCAGCCATTTTCTCCAGGGGAACTGAATCTAGAAATCAGTTGAATTCTGGGAGACCTCCAGACCTAACCTGGAGGCTGGCACCCCTAAGTATTCTTTTTAATTAGAGTACTGTCATAATGTGAGGCCCAAACAATGGTTTATTCTGTGTGTAAATCTGGCTGCAGTTCTAGTCCGTCTTCTTCTGAAGTACGAGGAACAACGTGCAAGCCCGTGGTTCCAGTCAACTGCTTGAAGGCATTGAAGGAATAATTTTATTGTTTGGATGATCTACTCTAGCACCATTCTTTGCTGACTGCCAGGCCTCTTCTCAGATTGTGCTTTTAAAAGAACTGACACTTCTGTGCATAAGTCCTCCAACTGTTTCGAAGCTTCTCAGTTGCCTACCACTGAGCTGGGCAAAACATTATTACAGCTGCTAATGAAGTTGGGGTGTTCTGCTTCTGAAGCACAGAGAAGAGGTTTTGTCAGATAATCCTACATGGGATAGATATTCAGAGACTTTTTTGTTTTGAAGTCCATCCTTGAAGAAACTGTGGTGCTGGTCTCTCTTCCTTGGGGCTGCTGTGCTCCCTGATAGCTTGCTTATATTGTTGTTCGAGAGAACTGCTTTCCCCAAAAGCAAAAGGTTTCGCCTCCAGTCCTCTTTCATAAAGGTCACTGGCTGGTCTGGAGTTAGTTGCTCACAGACAGTTATAGATTGATTGTAAGGGTCTTTTAGATTTAAGCCATGTCCTCCAGGCCTGTGGCCAAAAACTTTACGGTGAATGGGTCAAAGGGTACATGGGGGAGGGACTCTTGCTCCGGATTGCAAGACTAGATCTAATGGGTGGAAATTACAAGGGAGTCGTTACCGGCTAAATATCAGGAGAAACTTCCTAACTGTAAGGGTGGTTGAGCAGTGGAACAGTCTGCCTTGGGAGGTGGTGGATGCTCCTTCCCTGGACGTTTTCAAGTGGAGGTTGGACGACCATGTTTGGGTATGTTGTAGGTATGTAGGGCTATCTTTCGGCTTTGCTCCCACAGAGTGCAGGGGGTTGGACTAGATGACCTGCAAGGTCCCTTCCAACTCTAACATTCTATGATTCTATGACGATCTCATGCTAACCCAAAATGGCAAAACTTACATAGATCTGATATTCTTAAAGTTACTTAAAGTACAGTCCTAAGCAGACTTACATTTTACTGAGTCCATTAAAATCAATGGGTTTATAAGAGTGTAATTTTGCTTAGGATTACACTGTTAGTGTGCATGTTTACTATGACTTACTTCTGAATAGACAAGGTTGGGAGTAAAGTATTAATTTATTGACACAGAATTAGATTTTAAATGCCATGTGCAATATTGAGTCTTTCTTCCTGTGAAGGACACATGTTGTTTTTTTTGCTGTGGATGGATTGGCTTTGCAATCAGTTATACGAATACTGTCGTTATGAGGTTCTACATGGATGTGATGGTTACAGCATTTGCCTGGATCTTATGCAGGGGCACAAGACAGTAAAAAAGAAATTTAAACCCTCACACAAATCATAGGGGTCCAGGAAGACACGTTGGCTCCATACTTTCTCCTAGCGATGAGATTGTTCCTCCCCCCCATGTATAATTTGACCCACTCACCATAAAGTTTGGTATAGTGGTTAAGAGCACGGACTCTAATCTGGGAGAACCAGGTTTGATTCCCCACTCCTCCACATGCAGCTGCTGGTGTGACCTTGAGTCAGTCACAAGTTCTCTCAGAACTGTTCTCTCACGAGTAGTTCTTGAAAGAGCTCTCTCAGCCTTACCTACCTTACAGGGTGTCTGTTGTGGGGAGGGGAAGGGAAAGGAGAGTGTGAGACACTCTGAGACTCCTTCAGGTAGTGAAGGGTGAGATATAAATCCAATCTCCTCCTCCTCCTCCTTCTTATCACAAAAAGCCAAAGGGCTCTTCCACACGCTCATTTTCCTCACTTGTGTGTCCCTATTGTTTCATTTTTTCCCCTGCATGTGTTTTGCTTGCTGTAGTAGTCTGTTGATGTTACATTGCTGTATGCTCAACATAAAAACCCACAGATTTAAACTGCAGGTTTTTATGCTGGACATGCAACGATGTAATATCAAAGAAACCACTAGAGGGACCAAAACATGAGCAGAAAGGAAAACGCACACAAAGCACTAACAACACACAAGAGAGTGAAATGGGAATGCTTAAAAGCCTGTTTATTTCTTTAAAAAGACAATAGTGGTACTGCACGGGCAACAGTTGGTTTACAAAGGCATTGGCGAATTCTCAGCACGCCAGTGGATCCGAACCTGGATACTTTGCAAATGAGGAAGGTCTGAAGAAGAGGACAAAATCAGGAGGGATCATTGAGAGTTTGGCAGGAGAAGATAAACCCGAGGAGATAATTTGGGGTTGGTGGAGCCAAGCAACGATCTAGGGCGAAAAGCATCCTGTGTAAATTTACACTTTACCCTTTACACTTGCTCCGTTCCACAATATAGGTGGCTGGAATGACAAGGGAGGCACAGAAAGCTCAAGACTGTAGCTAGAAAGCAGGAGTTCACCTGTCAGCAGAGGTGGAATGACAGTCCCACTTACCAGGAAAGTCCCTGGTGGGCAGCTGTCTATTACATACATGAAGCTGCTTTATACTGAATCCAGCCCTGGCTCCTTCACAGTCAGTATTGTCTACCCAGACTGGCAGAGGCTCTCCAGGGTCTCAGGCAGGGGTTTTTTCACCTTACCTACTGCCTGGTCCTTTTAACTTGAGATGCCATGGATTGAAACTGTGGCCTTCTGCATGCCGAGCAGAGGCTCTTCCACTGAGCCACAGCCACTCACATGAATCTGCCTTATACTGAATCAGACCCTTGGTCCATCAGGGTGAGTATTGTCTACTCAGACTGGCAGTGACTCTTCAGGGTCTCAGGTTAGGGGTATTTCATGCCTTCTGCTGCCTGATTCTTTTAACTGGAGATTCCAGGATATGCAACTTGAAATGGTACAAGGAGATTCCATAGACAGACAGAGTGGTCTGTGAATAGATATACACAGAAATTAGTTTCAGGTGGGTAGCCATGTTGGTAATGCATACAATAGACATTGGACACACTTGAACCTCTCTTGCATGGACCCTTGGTCCATCAAAGTCAATATTGTCTACTCTATCTGGCAGCAGGTCTACAGAATCTCAGGCAAAGATCTTTCACATCACCTACTGCCAGATCCTTTAACTGGAGATGATGGGGATTGAACCTGGGACCTTACGCCTGCCAAGCAGATGCTCTGCCACTGAGCTACTGCCCTGGACAACCACTGGTAGCTAGGGGCAAGCTAAACCAAGTGGTCATGTTGTGAGTATTGCTTGGCTCAGCCTGTTCCAGGGCTTTCACCATCCCAGTCCTTCCCTGAATGCCACCAGCCATTGGCATCCTAAATGAGCTCAGTCTTGGACAGGCAAATGTATAGATCCCTGGGGATCACCATCCCTTCCAGGACAGGCTGGGCAGACTTCAACAATCTGAGGATGCAATGAATCTGTTTGCCCCCTTCTGTTACCCTTGGATTCTGGAGATCAGGCCATGAGCACGACTCATCTGTAAAGGAAGGGGCTGTGGCTTGGTGGTACAGCCAGTTTGGTGTAGTGGTTAAGTGTGCGGACTCTAATCTGGGAGAACCAGGTTTGATACCCCACTCCTCCACTTGCAGCTGCTGGATGACCTTGGACAAGCCATAGTTCTGTTAGAGCTGTTCTCTCAAGAGCCATTCTCTCAGAGCTCTCTCAGCCCCACCTACCTCACAAGGTGTCTGTTGTGGGGAGGGGGAGGGAAAGGAATTTGTAAGCTGCTCTGAGACTCCGAGTGAAGGGTGGGGTAGAAATCCAATCTCCGGCTCCTGCTCCCACTCCTCCTCCCGCTCCTCCTCCTCCTCTTCTTCTTCTTCATATGCAGAAGGTCATGGGTTCAATCCCCGGCATCTCCAGTTTAAAGGACCAGGTAGGAGGTGATGTGAAAGACCTCTGCCTGAGACCCTTGGAGAGCCACTGCCTGTCTCAGTAGACAATACTGACTTCGATTGACCAAGGGTCTGATTCAGTATAAGGCAGCTTGAAATGCATGTTCAAATGTGTGTTCACATGGAAACATCAGACGTGTCCTCTCTTATGTGCACAAGGCAATGTTGAAGGGCTTGAAGGGGACTTTATTAAGTGTGCCTACCACTGCAAAATGTAGAATCCCACTGCATGGACTGAAATGACAGGAGGAGAGAAACTGAGACCCAACAGCCCCTTAAAAAGGATGTCTCTGGGAGTGTGTATCTTGACAGATGCTGCTTGAAGCTGTCCCAACTGTCCTACCATTGTCTCTCTCTTTGTGCATTTGATTAAAAGTGAAATTGCTTTTCACAAAATAAAATAACCCCCCCCCCCGGAACAGGTTAACATTCTAAAAAAGCTAAATCTTATCTGTCTGGAGGGTGGTTTTGTTTCTGCTTTGGCTCATTGAAGGAAAGCTTGGGAGCTGGTCATAAGGGATTGAAAATGACCTCATGATCTACTGAGGTCAGCTGACTGACCCTTCCCAGGATGGGAGTGTGGAAACCACCCTGCCACCCACAGCTCCTCCCTGCATTGCTTGGTAACATCCCTTTCAGTTTAGAAAAGAGATGACTATGGGAGGGCAGGATGGAGGTTTCTAAAATTGCGCATGGGGTGGAAAGAGTGGACAGATGGAATTTTTTCTCCCTCTCCCACAAGACTAGAACTCAAGGGCAACCGATGAAGCTGATGGACCGTAGATTCAGGATGGACAAAAGGAAACACTTCTTTACACAGGGAGTGATTAAAATGTGGAATTTGCTGCCAGAGGATTTTGTGATGGCCACAGGAATAAACAGTCTTAGAAGGGGATTAGATAGATTCATGGAGGATAAGTCTACCGATGGCTACTAGCCATGGTGACTGAAGGGAACCTTCACATTCAGAGCCACTGGTCCTCTGGATCCCAGAGCCAGGAGGCAACATCAGGGGAAGGCTTTGGTCTTTATGCCCTGTTGTTGAACGTCCAGAGGAACTGGTTAGTCAGTGTGTATGAGACTGGATGCTGGACTAGATGGACTATTGGACTGATCCCTCAGGCCTCTTCTTATGTTCTTATTTCTTCCATTTGTCCCTGAGTGCCAGCTGTGATCTTCTGGTCACCATCTTCTAATTATCATCCTCTTAAGGTTGCCCACCGGGCATCTTCAAGAACCTTTTCCTTTTCAACAATGGCTCTTCTTATGTTCTCATCATAAATCCAGGACAGATAGGGAATCCTTACTGTAGCGATTTCAGAAAACAGCATTGCTCTTGTTCCCAGAAGGGGACAGGAAGAAGATACAGTGAAGACTTCTCAAGTGTTTACTACGCTGTCCTGGTAATACTAATAAACAATGTCGTCTTCCAAGACACTTGGCAGCACATTACTAGCATCATCTTCTTTCATTCTTCAACTTTGGGCTGTCTTGAGGTCTAACCAAGTCGAAGTCCATGGAAGGCAGGTTACGTTGAAGAGCCAGGGACTGAAGAGTGAATTTGCTTGGGTGGGATGGTCTCCTTTCCTATTGCTGTGTGTTCAGTTATGTCTCAGTTCAGTGACATTTGGTGGCATTACACACTACTTTTCTGAGCATTTTTTCCTGGAACTTATTCTAACCAAAGCAAATATTTTGGAGATCCAGTGCAGTGCAGTGCAGTGGCTGGAGTGTTCCACTATCATCTGGGAGACCCAGGATGAAAACTCCACTCATCCATGGAAGCTCTCTGGTGACCTTGGGCCAGTCACACAATCTCATTGTAACCTGCCTCACAGGAATAGCCACTTGCCAAATGCCTGCCTTCCCCCAGAGCTCCTTTTAAAATAGCATGTCCAAGACAGTGGAAGTCTATGTGGTACAGAGAACCAGTACCAGCATCAAAAGTTATACAATATTTATTAGCACAGCACCAAACTGATCAAGGGATTCAAAAGAAATGGATAAAATGCAATTCCTCTGTCCCTTTCTCTATGCATGCCCTATCAGATGTTAAAATATAGGACAGGCTCCTTAGTTTATGAAGTTACACATCTCTACAGAGTCACCACTACCTTGAAGCTTCCTTCAGCTGCCTAGACAAACTCATGGCTAATGGCCACCTCCTCCAGACCTCAGTTAAGAATTCTGTCTGCTCTGATGGACTCAGCACAAAAGAGCCCTTCCTCCTTGCTTCCAGGAGTTTTATCACCTCTGTTTTCCCCACTCACTGACCAGGTCAGGCCGGGTCAGAGAAGCTTTACCTGGGGATTCTTCAAGAATTCCTTCCAGAAGTCTTTCTCGTATTTAACACCTCCAAGTCTCCATTCTCTGCTTGAAGAGGGGGGAGCCTGACCAACCCATTGTCTGTCTAAACTTATTAACATTTTTATGAAGGTGGGCTGAGGTACATCTGGAAAGCAACTGAACTAACTTCCTCACTTCCTGCCTGTTCTTTGCCCAGGGGGGAATGGGAACCACAACTTAAAACTCAGAGTGAAGGTTTTGCTCATTTCAAACCTCCAAAGGGGGGAAAAATGCATTTCTTCACAAACACCATCTGCTTAAAAACTGCTCAGGTAATGAGGAGAAACGGGTATAGCTTTTCACTGGGGGAATGAACATTCTTGCCTCTGTTTAGGGCTGGGAAGGTAAGGGGGTGTGTGGAGGGACATTATCTTCCTTGCCTCTAATGGGAGTTACTAGTGTAATGAGTACATGTGTAAACAAGGGATAAGATCACGGGGAGCTTTTGTACCTCAGATTTCTCCCCAGTGGACTGGCTAGCCAGATGAAAGACGCAGCATTAGATCACTGCTTCCTGCATTCTGACAGTCACAGCAGCCCACTCCCATTGATTTCTCAAAGGGAAGAGGGGGACAGAGAGAGTGAGAGATCGATAGCTCTCTGCCTCTGAAGACTTCAGATATTTGTGGAAGACCGGCAAAGTCATGCTTGTGGTGGCGGCGAAGACGGTGGCCCGGAGTTCAAAATTACCTGATTAAATCACCATTACTTTAGTGCTTATTGATAAGTGACAGGCCAGCACAGGTGCGAATATTTGCCATAATTAACGGGGAACAAGAAACACCTGCATTGACCAGCTTTTCTCTCCCGCATTTCTCGGGAGCCAATTTGTCACTTGCGGCGTTAGGATTGTTCCCTTCCCTCTAATGAGCTTGGAAGGGCATCTTTGTTTATGGAGATTGTAGTCCGGGGCGGAGATGACAGCATACAAATCTTCCTTGTGTGCCTGGAGACAGAAACGACACTTCTAATCTGTTTGGATGTGAAGAACAAAGCTAGCTAGCTTGGTTGCCAACTGACCAGCAAGGGGGAAAAACCCCTTCTGTGTATGTATCAAGAGCTTGGGGCAGGTTGGCTGTTTATTCTGTATGCAGAAGTCATTTATTGGCATTATTGTTACTTTCCGCGGTGTGTGCATTCAAATAGGATTCAGATTTTCACCCCAATGAAAGTATCAGATGACTGAAGAGAAGATAGGAGAATGCAAAATTGTCCCTCCCCTCAATTCCGTTTTGCAACCCAACCAAAGGAGGAGTTTGTAAGCCGCGCTGAGACTCCGAGCGAAGGACGGGGTATAAATCCAATCTCCTCTCTTCGTCTATTCAAAGCCAACACAAAACTTCTCAGAACTACAGGCTGCCCCTCCTAAAATCTTGGTTCTGGACTCCGCTTCTGTCTCCATTGTTCCACGAGATAATGGATGACTATCAAGTTATCATACAAACGAAAAGAAAAAGATCCGGGATGGGAAGCAGAACAGCACCTGATTCAGGCACTCAAACTGGAGTGGATTAGGTGTCCTAGGTAATGATTTGGCAGAAGCCTCACCCAGTACTTGTCATTCAGTCGGTTAAGGTAAAGGTAAAGGTTTCCCTTGCTCAAGACCTAGTCGAATCCGACACTAGGGGGTGGTGCTCATCTCCGTTTCCAAGCCAAAGAGCCAGCACTGCCCAAAGACATTTCCATGGTCATGTGGCCAGCATGACTAAATACTGCAGTGGTACCTATTTATCTACTTGCGATTTCTTGCTTTCAAACTGCTTGGTTGGCAAGAGATGGGGCCAGAGAGGGGAGCTCACTCTGTCACACGGCACTCGGGTCTCGGACTGCTAAGCTACAGACTTTCTGATCTGCAGTTCAGCATCTTAACCGCTGAGCCACCGTGACCCCATCGGCCAGTCAAAGATACCACTCAAATTAAGCAGTGTGTCTTTCGCTGCTAGCATGCTAGATTAGCATCCCCATGACCTAAACAAAGAACCGATGCACCCATAGCTGGATGAGACTCTGTCTTGTTCCCCACCTTGGGCTACTTGTCCATAAGAATGACCAAGTGCTTGCTCGTTTGCCTCGTATCCTGTCCACCCATTGTGAGCCCGGAGCCAACTGTGCAGCTCAGGTTATCTGAAATCAGCTCAGGTTATCTGAAATCAGTCTAAGCCTGTTTGCCAGGTTACTTTCCAGAAACACACAGCACACTTTAAACACCCCACTGCCTTCCAGCACTCCTACTTCACAGTGCTCTGCCACTAATCGTTTAAATGAAGAATGAACAACCGCCTGTCGTATATAAATAAACATAATGTGATTTTTTTTTAAAAAAAGTCTTACCACTTGGTGTTCATCTACATCTGTATAATCAATGTGCCCCTGTAGGATCATGTGACTAAGAACATGCGGAGCCTGAAGAAGGGGCAAAACGGGCCTGGCAGCTGTTTCCACTAGAGAAAATGGCCTGGGAGTGAAGGCAGGAGCCCCTCCTCCTCCCCTCTTGCAGCACTCCAAGTCATCCTGAGCAACTGAGAGATTTTTTAAAAAGGTGAGTCCCCCAATGTAAGTGTAACCAGTACCGACCAATGCTCCCTCTAAGCTGTGGAGCCTTGTGAGCAAAAATTCTACTTTGTGAGCTACTGGCATTAAAGTTGTGAGCGAGCAATTTGCCTGCTGCATCAATTAGTGTGCTCTGCAGCCATTCTTCCTGAGCTAAGACAAAAATGGGTGAGCCAGAGGCTAAAAAACTGTGCGCTAGCTCACACTAACTCAGCTTAGAGGGAACACTGGTCCCAACCCAATTCACATTTCCGCATTGCATGTAGTTGGGGCCTAGCATAGTTCTTGTAGTGTTACATGACTGCATCATTTGGATGTCGTGTCGAATCATTTCTTTTTACACACCGCTCCTCATACCCTTGCTAAAGGACAGGTATCAATAATGTAGGGATCTGCTTTCTGGTTTGTTCTCATGTACACGGGTGCTTTAGAAACAAAACCAAGGAGGTGGTCATGGTGTTTTAGCTTTTCTGATCACAGCGCTGCCTTTATGAATGTTGGATGTTCTGTTCGACTGATGATTCTCCTCCCCTAGTTATTTCAAAGCCAGAGCTTTGGGCTACCGTGACATGAAATGAACCGGACCCTCAAAGCAGCCCCCATTGCTAAGGTAGGGAAAGCAAAGAACATGTGTTTGGGGACACAGAGGAATTTCTGCTCCCTGCATCGCCACTGCAGATAATGCCATCTCCTTTTAGATGGCCCACTTCATTCAAATAAATGAAGATGTTTTATTTACACTTATCCAGATGCTCTGATTATTTTTTAACGAGGACCCTGCCCCCCAACTGAGATCTGGCTACAAAGTGAAGATACCTGCTTGATCCTGTTGAGGTTTTCCGAAGCTTCATAGAATTTGAAGGGGGTTATGCTTTCGCTTTCCCCATTCAGTTGCTGCATCCTCTTCGTTCCAGGATTTCCAGGGAGAGAAGGCGAGCTGTCTCCCTCCATCACTATGAGGAAGAGAAGGCGGCTCCAGTCCTTTGGCCTGCCCCGGGGATGGGTGTGTGCGTCTCACATTCTCTGCCAAGGCTCAGTGGGACTTTCCTAGAAGCCAAAAACACAACAAGCTGCCATATGTGTAAGCCTCGAAAAGGTAGAGCTAGAAGGCTGCGCTCAGACCTCCCTGCAGAAACCAGATGATGCGAGAAATATGTCAGGAAGCATAGCCCACCCTGTGCATTGTGGTCCACCTCTCTTTTTTTGCACTTGTAATGCAATGTGTGTTTGTTAAGTGCTGTCATGTTGCTTCCAGCTTATGGCGACCCTATGAATGAATGTCCTCCGAAATCTCCTATCGTTCACTATCTTGCTCGGGTCTTGCAGACTGAGGACTGTGGCTTCCTCTATAGAGTCAATCCTTCTCATGTTGGGTCTTCCTCCTTACTTCCTGTCTGTGACTGTTCCTGGCATTATTGACTTTTCCAGGGACTCTTGTCTTTTCATAATGTGATAGCCTCAGCTTAGTCATTTCAGCTTTTAGGGAGAGTTCAAACTTGATTTAATCTAGATCTTGTGATGCAATATAGAACATCAATAGTTTTTACTGACGGCATGCAGACTTTACAGTCCTCCACAGTTCTGTTTATTTGACTACTCCTCCTCCTCCTCCTCCTCCCTCCTCCTCCTCCTCCTCCTCCTCCTCCTCCTCCTCCTCCTCCTCCTCCTCCTCCTCCTCCTTCTTCTTCTTCTTCTTCTTCTTCTTCTTCTTCTTCTTCTTCTTCTTCTTCTTCTTCTTCTTCTTCTTCTTCTTCTTCTTCTTCCAAAGACTGTGAAGGATCAGGGACTTCTTTGATGTAGCATCAGGAGCAGGAATGGATGGAATGTCTTCATTCCATTCTTCCAGATAGTTACTCTGTACTATTTCTGTTCTTTTCTGGGTCTCTCGTTGGGGTGTTTCACACCAAATGATACCAGATCTTTTTTAACTGGAGATGCCAGGGACTGAATCTGGGGAAGGAAGGAAGGAAGGAAGGAAGGAAGGAAGGAAGGAAGGAAGGAAGGAAGGAAGGAAGGAAGGAAGGAAGGAAGGAAGGAAGGAAGGAAGGAAGGAAGGAAGGAAGGAAGGAAGGAAGGAAGGAAGGAAGTCCCTCTCCTCCAATGTGTTCCCACCTGTTGTAGAAGTAGCATTAACTACTCCCACTGCCAGTAAATTGGGTGGGCTACACATCAGGTAAGGTTGAGTGTACACAGAAAGGGAAGGGGGGCTCTTGAAAAACTTGTGGTGCTCCCATTGATAGCTTCTGGAATGCCATAACCTTTCTTACTCCTTCCATGACTCACATCTGGGTTGAGAAAAAAACATCTGGTACCTTCAGGCTGAAATAGCCCTGAATGCAGAGCCCAGTTCCCAGTAGCTCTTATAGGAGGCTGGCCCACCTAAACCCTGTCTGTAAACTGGACATAAGCTGTCCTAGTTAAATCTGGGGAGACAAAGGGCTTGGATTGGGAATTGCACAATGCATAGTGATGCACGGGAGGGGTTGGAGACTGGGGAAGGGCTGCGGCTCATCTGCAGAGCATGCAAAAGGTTCCAGCTTCAGTCCCCAGCACCTCCATTTTAAAAGGATCAGTTCATAGGTGATGGGACAAACCTTTGCCTGACAGCCTGGATATAGGGTTATCAGCTCTGGGTTGGAAAATACCTGGAGTTTTGGGGGGTGGAAAGATGGGGTTTGGGGAAGGGAAGGACCTCAGTAGGACACAATGCCATCAAGTCCACCTTCCATAGCAGTCATTTTTCCAGGGAAACTGATCTTTGTTGTCTGGACCGATTCTGCAAAAGCAGTTGTTCCGCCCTCGGCCTCCCGTTTGCCCTGGTTGTACTCCTCAATTTCCCACTATTTGCTGCAGGGCCGCATTTTGACCCGCATCTCTCCCCAATTTCCCCTGCGTCTTCTTGATTCTTATTTTTTGGGATCAAGAAGACGAGGGGAAATCAGGGGAGATGTGGGTCAAAATGCAGCCCTGCAACAAATACTAGGAAATTGAGCAATGCAACCAGGGGAAACGGGAAGCCGAAGGCGGAACAACTGCTTTTGCAGCATCAGTCCAAGCAAAATAGTGGGAGCTCTCCAGGTGCCACCAGGTGGTTGACAACCCTACCTGGAGAGCTGCTGCTGGTCTGAGTGGGCCAAACTGACCACGAGAGAGACCAGTAGTCTGATTCGGTAGAAGGGAGCTTAGGTGTTCATGATCCTGGTGTCTAAAGTCCCCATTTCAGACTCTGTTCCCAGTATTAAGTAAGTATGTGCCTCAGATCAGGCTGTTGATCTTCTGTAGCCTAAGGGGTCTTTCGCCCCCACACCTTTTAATGGCTTTATTGTATGAAAAGGAATAACAGACACCTATCACTGCTGGGAACAATTCCCCTTAACAACTCATTTTTTAAAAAAATTTGCACCGATCAAGTCCTGCCTTTTCGTAGTGATTTTCCTAAAGAGGGCATTTCCTAAAGAGGACATGCTTTTGTGTCTTCAAACCTCCATAGATGGCAGAAAATCTATGCCTGGTGGGCCTCAGTGATCTACAGCTTCTGTTTCTATATGTTTCAAAGGCAGATCTGTTAGCGGCACGGGACCCAGTTCTTACGATTCTGTTGTTTTATTGCTCCATCAAAGCTGCAGCCGCCCTCCGCCCGTTTTGCAACCCGACGGGAGAGACGAAAAGCGGCGTAACTCCCAGAACAACTTTCCCCGGCGCGCTGGATGATTAGTTAAAAGCACATTTGCAAGACAGATGTGGAATCTTCATCCCAAATGGCAAAGGCGGCGGTGGCAGCGGCTTGATGGTTTCCCGCTCCAATGTAATAAGTTTGGGATCTCTATTGTAAAGAAAGTAGGCCATGGCTCCCTATCCAGGAACGAGATATTTTCAGAGGGTAGCCATGTTGGTCTGCAGTAGAAGAGCTGGATTCAAGTCCAGAAGCACCTTAGAGACCAACAGGATACCGTTGGAGTAGGGTTGGCAGCTCTGGGTTGGGAAATACTGGGAGATTTTGGGGGTCGAGCCTGAGGAGGGCAGGGTTTGGGGAGGGGAGGGATCTCAGCAGGGTATAATGCTATAGAGTCCACCAGGGCTCTTTTTGTAGCAGGAACTCCTTTGCATATTAGGTGACACACCCCTAATGTAGCCAATCCTCCGAGAGCTTACAGAGCTCTTCTTACAGAGGCTACTGTAAGCTCTTGGAGGATTGGCTACATTAGGGGTGTGACGCCTAATATGCAAAGGAGTTCCTGCTACAAAAGAGCCCTGGAGTCCACCCTCCAAAGCAACCATTTTCTGAAGGGGAATTGATCTTGGTAATCTGGAGATTGATTGTAATAGTGGGAGATCTCCAGGTGTTACCTGGAGGGTGGCAACCCTATTTCGGGAGTATGACCTTTCCAGAGTATCTGACAAAGAGAGCTTTGACTCTCGAAAGTAGGGATGGGCATGAGCCACATTTTCATGGTTTGGTTTGTGGTCTGTGGCTGAACCACAAACCGAACCATGAACTGACATGCCAGTTTGCTAACTGAACTGGTTCATATTGGTTTGTGATCCATTTAAAGTGTAAACCCCTGCTTTTTGCTCCCCATAAAAAGTGCTGGGGAGAAGAAAGTAGGGGTTCAAAATGGCTCCAGCTTTGTGGAAATTTGTGGAAGTTCATAGCCATTCTTCAGTTCACGAACATTGCTTTGCGAACCACACACCAGCAATGCCCAGGCAACACTCTGGTATTTGGGCAAAACCTCTATGTTAGAAGCCATTTTTACCATGGAGTTTTTGCCCAAACACTAGAGCACCACAGTGATGTCACAGTGTGATGACATCACTTCCTGTATAACACTGGCAACATGGTCTGGACCTTCCTCTTTCTCCTGGTAAGGCCCACCTACCCCCCCCCCCAGCTGACAGGAGGGACCTGACTACCCTACCCTGTCTCTGCTCCCAAAATCTCCCAGTATTTTCCAACCCAGAGCTGGCAACCCTCGATGAAAGAGAGGGAGGCAAGTTCCCGTTTTCTTTTGTCATTCTTATTTGACTGTAGATGTAAGTTGAAGAAAGTAAAATGGGGGCAGCCATACCATAAAAGATGTGCGTAAAGGAAAGAAGAGGAATGGAACGACATCTGTGCAATTCTCTTCTGCTGTCTGCACTCCTGTACTTTGGCAGGTGTTCCCCACCATTCTGGTTTCGTTAAATTAGTTTCTGCAGGCTTAAATAGCTGAAATTCTGGAAGATCCCGTTCCATACAAACCATCTCATGCAGTCATAAGAGACGGCATCGTTGCCATACGATCGATAAATAGTCATGAAGGAAACATTTCTCTTATATATCTAAAAGCATAGGGTAGGTTGAACGTTTGGGGGTACCCGGTTCCCAGATATCTGAGGAGTGGGGGGGCAGTCGGATTGCCAGCTCCAGGTTCAAAAATTCCTGGAGACTTGGGAGTGGAGCCTGGGGAAGGCAAAGTATGGGGAGGGGAGGGATTTCCGCAAGGTGCAATGCCATAGAGTCTACCCTTCAAAGCAGCCATTTTCTCCCCATTTCAGACAGAAGGGAACGGGATTGTAAGACAGTTTGAGACTCTTTCAGGCAGTGAAGGGCGGGATTTACCTTCTCCTTGTGTTCTTATGAAGGCCTCGGCCTCTCTGCCCTGTTGTTGCCCCTCCAGAGGAACTGGTTGGCCACTGTGTGAGACAGGATGCTGGAGTAGATGGACCACTGGTTTGATCCAGCAAGCCTCTTCTTATATTCTTATGTTTTTCTGTTTTATTGATCACATTTTTTTACAAATCCTGCGGTTTTGGTATATTCAGGACTTCCTCCAACACGAGCCTACCCATTCACTCAGATAATGTGGCAAGATCTTACTTCTCCACCCACCCGACAGGAGCCCACTGGGTTATTACGAGCCTTTTTCAGTGGGTATTATCCTCTCCTCCTCACTTTCAATATATTAGCCCCCTGTCTGCTCTATTCCCTATGTAATTTGTTGGTGGTCTTGGAATGGCAGATGCTGGATGGTGTCCTTTATAGCTTTTTCCTCCCAAGAGGCTTTTAATGTCCTAGTAACCAAGCAGGCGTTATTCTACCTGAGGTGATTTTTTTAGGGCTTTATAAACAGTTATTTACACAGAGAGTGATTACAATGTGGAATTCACTGCCAGAGTATGTAGTGATGGCCTCAGGAATGAACAGCTTTCAAAGACAGTTTCGTGGAGGAGAGGTCTATCAGTGGCTACTAGCCAGGGTGACTAAAGGGAACCTCCATGTTCAGAGGCAGTCAGCCTCTGTATCCCAGTTCCAAGAGGCAACATCAGGGGAAGGCCTCGGCCTCTGTGTCCTATTGTTGACTGTGCAGTGGAGCTGGTTGGCTGCTGTGTGAGACAGGATGCTGGACTAGATGGACTATAGTTCCGATCTAGCAGGGCTCTTCTTACGTCTCCATGAAGGCCTCAGCCTCTATGCCCAGTCGTTGGCTGTTCAGAGGAACTGGTTGAGGCCACTTTGTGAGACAGGATGCTAGACTAGATGGACCACTGGTCTGATCCAGCAGTCCTCTTATATTCTCATGTTTTATTGAACACATTTTTTAAAAATCCTGCCCGTCTTCTGAAGGACTTAGGGAAACCTACATGGTTATCCCCTCTGTTTTGTATTCACAACAACCCTGTGAGGTACGTTTAGCTGAGAAAGAGTGATCAGTCCATGGTCACCCCATGAACTCCATAGCTGAGCAGGGATCTGAACTCTGCTCTTCTCCTCCCAGCACTCTAAGCTCTTCCTTAGTTTGACATGGCTCCGCTGGTTGTACGGACGGCTCTGTTCTTCTCTCGCACATTGTTAGTCTTCCTCGTGTCCTTTTTATAATATAGATTTTTTTGTGTGTGATTTATGACCTGTTTTTAAATGGATTATTTTATTAGCGTGGGTTGCTTCGGGGGACCGACCAGCAGGATGGTAACTTTTGAAATAAGTATATAACTGAATGAATGCAGACGGATGCTGCTCGCTAATAGAGAGTGACAAGCTTGTATTTGGTGTTGCTCCTCGCTCGGCTGCATGGTCTTCAAACGGGAACATTGATCCAGGCCCCCGTTTTGCTCTTCCGGCTGTTTCTGCCTGATTTGGACCCAAGTGGTTTCAAACCTTTGTCAGACCCAGCGGTATGCCAGATTGAATCTTCCAGTGTGGGCAAATCCTGGTCTAGAAGTTTGGGATGGATAATGTGCATATGTGTGTGTGTGTGATAGATAGATGTAGATATATAGACATAAAACCAGTTTCCATGATCATTATGTAGGTCTGTCTTCCTTGTTTCAAGGGTAACCACAGCTGCAGTTTTCGCTCACATTCCCCAGGAGACACAAGAAAGAGATTTAAAAGAATGAGAACAGAACGAAAGTGTTATCCCATGGTTTTCTATTCTGGAAGGATATATACCGGAGGACAAAATGGGTAACGGAGAAACATCCTGAAGAGATATTTACATTTGGTACTGCGGCGACACTTTCCTCCTGTATATACTTTATTTCAAGTACAAAGAGTACAATTCAGCCGTATCCTTCCCCCCACCCCCAGGAAAGGGCCAGAAGAGGCACTGGAGGCCGCTTCTCCCGGCCACATTGCAGGTCAGCTGTGCACTAGAGGTGTGCGGGGAAAAAAAATTGTCCCGATTCGAATTCAGCCGAATTGGGCAGAATCAATTTCGGCCAGCAGAAAGACTCCTGCATGTCAATTTCGGCAGTACCAGCCCATTGGGGAGTCTTTTGGCCAGCCGAATGTCAATTTTGGCCCCATTATACCCTATAGGCCATTGAAGTCAGTGGCAGAAACATAAGGTATATTTTGGGGGATGGAGGGGAAGTGGTTTGAGGGAGAGGCCCCAAACTCACAGGGTAGCTGCTGGACCCTCTCCCCAAGATACTCACCAAGTGTCAAGAACATTGGACAAGGGGGTCCAATTCTACGGGCCCCCAAATAGGTTGCCCCATCCCCTCCATTGTTATCTATGGTGGGAAAGAAAGTTACTTTTTTCCCACATTGCTGTTAGTGGATCTGGGGGGGCGGGTTGAGGGAGAGGCTCCAAATATTCAGGGTAGGAGGGCACTTTCCCTATTAACACTGGTGACTAGTGGCTATAGATAAGAAGAAACTCTTGGTCTCTGGGGCAAGTGATGCTCTGGTGCTGTGGGGGAACCCCCTCACCTCTTTTAATAGTACTGGATTACTTATACTTTAAAAAAAAAAAAAACTCCTGAACACCAGCCACTGACGGACCGCTGCTCTGCTCCAGCCTTCTGTGACAGTGAGTTCCATGTGTTAATCACTGTTTGGGTGAAGAAGTACTTCCTTTCATCTGTTCTAACTTCTAACCTGACTGCTCAGCAATTTCATTGAGTGCCCACGAGTGCCCACCCTTGTGAGAAAGGGTGAAAAGTACTTCTTTCTCAACCTGCTCTATCTCATGCATAGCCTCGTAAACCTCTTATCATGTCACTCCTCAGTCATTGTTTCTCAAAGCCAAGATCCCCAAGTGCCTTAACCTTTCTTCGTAGGGGAAGTGTCCTCCTCTTATCATTGTAGTTGCCTATTTCTGCATTTTTTCCAGTGCTATAAATATTCTTTTCTAGGTGTGTGTGGTGTGAGTGGTCCAATGCAGTTACACCATTAATTTATACAGGGCAGGGCCTGTATAAATGTTGTTCGTGTTGGTCTTTTGGGGTTTCTGTGTGGCACTGTGGCATGCTTGCACTGCCACAGTGCCACTTGTTCTGGAGTATGCCACTTGTTCTGGAGTGTGCCACTTGTTCTCATGGCAAGCAAGCACCTCCCAAGACAATTCACTTTCCCTGAGATTCTCTGAGAGAGTCTGACTGCTGGTGCTGCCTGCTTGCCTGTCTTAAGTGCTGCTGGCTGGGTTTCCCCATTGGAAACAATGGAGGTAATGGGGGTAACCTGTTTGGGTGCCCATAGAATTGGGCCCACTGGTTTAATTGCTTTGGGACATGGGTGTTTATGTGGAGAGAGACTCCCGAAGCTACTCTGAATATTTGGAGCCTCTCCCTCAAACCCCCTCTCCCCCAGATCCACTAACAGCACTGTGGGGAAAAAGTAACTTTCTTTCCCACCATAGAGAACAATGGAGGGGATGGAGCAACCTGCAGGTCAGTTTTTAGTTGAGAAGTCCCATGGGTTATGTGGTGCTCTCAAACCTTTGTCACCCTCACCACCATGATGGTTAACAAATTTGGAGCCTCCCCCCCCAGCTACAATAACGTCACAAAGCTGTCACAAAATGTCTCATTTGTCCCTTATCTCCGAATATAGATGAATGTCATCAGGCCATGAGATGCCAGTGCGTGGTAGCATTTCCCCATCACTTTGCATTTGGGCTTTTGAAAGGTTCTATTTTTTTGTCTTAACCCTGCACATAATGGAGATACGAGGAAGGGGTTTTTGTTTCTTTTTTGCCATTGGATATGAGATCAGCTCACAGATTGCTTGCAGAATGGAATGATGCTTCCCCTTTTCTGTTTAAAACAGGCAAACAGATTTTTAGGTTTTGGGTTTGTTTTCGTTTTTTTAAAAAAGCTAAGTTAGAGAAAACCGTTCATGTAAAACCGGGTTATCCATAATTTATATTCCCAGTTCACACACACACAAAAACAGTGACAAGACAGTCTCCTCACTTGCCTTCTCCAAAGCCCTCATGTGCCACAGGCCTACATTTTGCTAGGCGGGGTTCATTCCTGAAATAAAACCACACAACTTTCTGATTTACTACTTAAAATACTTCTGATTGCCCATGGAGACTAAGGTTGCCAGGTCCCCCTTGGCCACCTGTGGCGGATTGGGGGAATAGGCTTGTCAGATCCAGGTTGGGAAGCCCCAGGAGATTTGGGAGAGGAGGAGCCCGGGGAGGACACGGACCTCAGTGGAGTACAATGTTGAAGGCTGTAATCACACTGTCCTTTTGTGCCCATGTCGCTGTGGTGCCCTAACGGATTTAAAACACATGATCAGATGGTCACATCTGCATCCTGTCTGGCACTCGTTGCCCTCCCCACAATCAACCCTCTTCCATCACGGTTTTCTCGACACCGGGAAAATCAGTTACCTTATGATTGTTTCCAGCTTTCACCCCACATTTCTGCATCTCTGGACTGCCTCCTAGTAATCTGAAGCCGTTTAGGACATCTGAATGTTTTCTTTGAGCTTTTGCTATTTTTTTTTTAAAGTTGGCAATGTGCGTGTGACTGGATCACCGCTCTTGTGTTCGGCTCTCTCCTGCCTACAGCTTTGCAGCACGTGGGGTAGGGAAGGGGTTAATTGACAAGATGAGTTTGTTTCAGACAGGGAGGGAGGGAGAGAGGGGGAGGGAGTCTGAGAACAAAGCCCAAGCTTTTAAATAAAAAACACCAATAGCACATAGGGCACAGGATGAACCTTCTCTATTCTCCCCCCTTTTCAACATTTGAAATGTGGAATTTCTCAAAAGCAGTTTCAAAAATGCTGTCCTCACACTGGACTCTGTTTCCCAGCTGCTCCAGCAATCCCATTGGCCACCAGCTTCCGCCATTCTGCCAGGAGTTTGAAGTGCTAATTCACATCAGTGCTTGTGCACATGCTTGGAAGTCATATGATTTTTAAAAAAGCTGCCCAACTGCCCCACTCCCTGGCTGCTGCGTCTGATCAATCAAGGACGGGTGAAAGTACTGTTAGGGGGTGTTAAGAGGGTCAGTCTGATCAAAACCCTCCATTACTAAAAAAAACCCCAAACAAACCTGGATCAATTAGAATTGGTGCCACACTGGATCAAATTGCCTGTCTGACCGCAACCACAGAATCCGCCCTCCAAAGCATCCATTTTCTCCAGGGGAAGTGATCTCTGTAATCAGGAGATGAGCTCTGATTCTAGGGGATCCCCAGGTTCCACCCAGAGGCTGGCACCCCTAGTTTCCTGCATTTAAATATGGGGGCGGGATCAGTTGCTTTTTTTACAGCCTGGAATGAAGCAAGGTTACTCAGGAGGAAGTCTCTCCAAATTCAAAGGAGCTGATTTCATAGGAATTGCACTTCGAATCAGAGCGGAAATGTGAACTTACTGATTGACTGACATTGTCCTGTCTTTCTAGAATCTGAGCTATCTTCCTGGCATTTTTTTTGGGGGGGGAGGGTTTAGCATCCAAGGAGGACGTGCCGTTTCCTTCCTGCCTTCCTTTGTATCAGGCCACCCTTCCTCCCCTGCTGTTTGAGCTCCTCAGAGTCCCAGAATAGCTTTTCTTTTCAGATGGTTCTTCATTGTAATGGCAGATTCTTCACATCTTTCATGTCCTCTGCTACGCCTGCCTTCACCTTTCATTAGTGAAATCATGTGCTATGATATCTAAAGGATGAACTCCAGTTCCAAGAAGAAAAAGCCTCCTTCTTTACTTCTCTTTTGTTTCTGCCCTTTGAATTCTATATCTATGCATGCTTTTGAATTCCATATTTATTAGCTTTCCGCTTTAAATCAATCACCTGATTTTCATGGGTTAACCAACCCGGTCCAGCTATAAGCAGACACTCTTGCAGTCAGTGGACTTATGTGCACTGGTTGGGGTGCATAATGTAAGTTGTTCTGGTTAGTTTCTCTGACTAGGGCGGAGCTGAAATGACTTTTGTGTGCTTGTTCAGTGGGTCAAAATGTGTCTCCCATTTTGGACACGTCTTGCAAGCATATCTGGATGTCAGGTAACCCTGCCATAGAGGGGTGGAGGGAGGCATCCTTTCAGCTGTTGGAATGCGGGAGTAAAGAGGCCTCTGGTCTCTCTCTGATTTAATCGTGTCTGTTCTGTTTCTTATCACTCTGCCTGACCTTGGGTCTCATGTCGCTGCCATCCTGGTGCTGAGAAAGTACTGGTCTGGGTTGTTTTCTTAAGCTTATTAGTTGGTAGTTTCACACGCGCGCACACAGTATCCATTGGCTTAGGTAATGGGGGGTAGTTTGAATGGGCTATATCTTGGGATGCTTTCTGTTTCATGTTATCACTGACAAAGAGCTTGTACCTGTATCATCAGCCTTATCTTAATAAACACTATCTTCTGAAGAAGCCTAGTGTTTGACTGACTATCTGGTGAGCCTGACACTGTATCATTGTTGTGATGCTGATCTTGTTGCATCGCAATCCGGTGCCTCAATTTTTTTTCTGACTTCATTTCCCCATGTGCAGTTTTTCTCAATGATGTTGTAACATTGTGACTGTTGGCATGATGTCATAAAGACCTATAAGCAAAACCACCTGCCACAGCCAGTCAGGCTTCAAGGAAGCATAGACAATGAGGCTAAATATTTGTCTCTCCCCCTTTTCAGCAAGTAAGTTCGCATGGGGTTGTAGCCAGATGTAACATATGATTCCCAACATAAGCTCAGGAAATGACAAGAGACTTGGGGGGTGAGTCTGAACAGAGCAGGGTTTGGGGATGATGTGATGTCACTTCTGGGTAATACTCTAGGCAACCCCCCCACCCCAGTCACAAAGACTGGAAGAATTTCCTAGAGTGTCAGTCTGTGGAAGCCTCTTTTTTGCACGTCAGATATCAATGAAACCTAGTTTATCCCATCCACTTATGAGCCATGACCATTTTGGGGTGCAGGGGCAAACAGCTAGAGGAAGAAAAGGTCACTGGGAGGAAAGAATGCAAATGCAATGAATATTTTTTGAAGCGAATTAGAAAATATTTGGTACAGTTCCAACAAAAAGAAGGGATGATTAAAAACTAACTTTCCCTTAAAAACAGTGTCTCTGTACACTAAACTGTAAGCTGTTTTACATTTTCTTCCGTAGATGCTAATTGCCCCAGTGTTGAGGTTTTAGTAAACTAATTTAAATTTAATCAATCAATAGCAAAGAAGGTGATTCATCAACTAAAATTGTTTTACCAGTTGACAGCCCCTTATAATAGCCTCATCTTCTGAATTTCTGTGCTGGCCAGCCTGGAAAAAAAATCATAGGACAGTAGTCAAACTCCCCCCCCCTTTATTTAAAGAATTAATTTTATTTGTATACATCGTCATTGATAGAAAAAGCATATAGTCGGGATTACCAGATGTCCACTTTTTAGAGGATATGTCCTCCTTTTTTTGGTGTCAGTTGTCTTTTCGGCTCTTTTGAAAAACCTGATGCAAATGTCTTCTTTTGGGGTTGGAGGGTTGGGAATATTCCTAGTTAGTAGCAATTATCGCAGTTTAAATTGTAGGGGTATTTAAAATGAGATTTGTCATAGTGAAGTAGTCAGTCGGGAAATATGTCCTCTTTTTTTTTTTTTGCTTTTCCAAATATGGTCACCCTAATACAGTTGAACAAAAACCATCTAATAACTACAGAGCAGATGGAAAATTAAATGAGCAATAAACACATCCTGTCTCCCTCGGCCTCCAATTTATGATGGTAAATGAAGTGGGAGGCAAAATAATCCTAAAGTTTCCAGATTTCTGTTCCAATCCATGGTTATGACCAATCCTCCCTCTAAGGCTGTGGAGTCTTGTGAGCAAAAAAAAAATCTACTTTGTGAGCTCCTGGCCATGAAAGCTGTGAGCGAGTGATTTGGCTACTGCATACATTAGTTTGCTCTGGAGCCCTCCTTCCTGAGATGAGACAAAAAAGTGAGAGCTGGAGGCTAAAAAACTGTGAGCTAGCTCACACTAACTCAGCTTAGAGGGAACATTGGTTATGACCCTTTCTGTCCCAGCCAGTCCCAGCATCTTTAATTGAAGTCTTCTTCCTTTATCACAGAGAGTGATTAAAATGTGGAATTTGCTGCCAGAGGATGTAGTGCTGGCCACAGGAAGAAACAGCTTTAAACGGGAATGATGTTAGATTCATGGAGGATAAGTCTGTCAAGGGCTACTAGCCATGGTGACCACAGGGGACCTCCACATTCAGAGGCACTAAGCCTCTGAATCCCAGAGTCAGGGGGCAACAACAGGGGAAGGCTGAGGCTTCTATGCCATGTTGTTGGTCATTCAGAGGAGCTGGTTAGCCACTGCATGAGGGAGGATGCTGGACTAGATGGACCACTGGGTCTGATCCAGCAGGGCTCTTCTTATGTTCTTACCTAGAGTCATTAGTTCCAGGTTGAGAAATTCCTGGAGATTTGAGGATTGTTTCTGAGAAGGGCACAATTTGGGGAGGGGAGGGAACCTTGCTGGGATGTGATGCCATACAGTCTGCCCTTTGAAACTGCCGTTTCCTTTTGGAGAACCCGCCTCTGTAGTGCGGAGAGCAGTCGTAACGATGCAATGGAGCCAGGCCCCACTTTGAGGATGGTATCCCTAGCGTGTCCGCGTCTCACGTGTATATATGGGAGGGTTGCCATCCTCCAGGTGGGGCCTGGGGATCCCCCAGAATTGCAACTGACCTCCAGTCTATGGGAGTTCAAGCCAGAGATCATCAGCAAGCCATGCCACCACTGTGTGGCGGTAGCCACCCCAGGCCAAAGGTCACTGGATCATCTGATGGGGGAGCGGGCACATTGCGCACAAGGCCACCTGTGTGGTAGAGGCCCCAGGCCACCTAGTACAGCTGGAGATTACCAGCACTGCCCCCCCTATGAGGCAGCCGCTGCCTACAGCTGAAGGCCACCGGGGAGGGAGGCATGGCCGCTGAATTGTGTGCTCAGTGGCAGGACTAGGTCCCTGATGTGTGGAAGAAACTGCTGAAGAATGTCCCACGAAGGCCAAAGCACAGATGCCATGGAGGAGGGGGGGGGCACAAATACAGTCATGGTGGTGGCCACCAGCAAGCCCCAGCAGAGGATCACCTGTGCCTCGTCATGTGCAAATGCTGATGCCCAGGGCCATCCAGGACAACATCCTAGAGCTGCAGACTGAGCAGAGAGGCATGCGACCTCACCTTGGAACCTTGAAACAGCACGAATGTGTCTGCAGCAGCTCCCAGCTTACTAGTGAAACTGCCACTGAAGCAAAGGGGTTCTGCTTGACTGCTGAAGACACGGTTGTTCTGCCATGTTGAAGCTATAATTGGAGGGGCCCCACCCAGCCTCCTGTTCCCTCCCTCACACCAGTTGTTTGTGGGCTGGATAAGAGCCCTGGTCAGTCCGGTTCCAGCCCCTGGGCCTTATGTTTGACACCCCTGCTCTATGGGATCGCATAAGTCAGCTACTACTTGACGGCACCTTCCACCACCAATATTGGAGAAAGAGCCACTGAAGTTGGAAGAAAGCTCCCTAGGCAGGAGGAAGGCTCCTTGGAGGAGGGCTGCATCCACCTTGTTGAAGAATCGCTGCCTTGCATTCCCTTGGGTTCGTGAGCCAAAGTTCCATAAATCTCTTTTGGGAGAACACCGTTCAGACCCAACCTCCAGGAGCGATTTCCTAATGAACTCACCTGCAAAGAGCTTCTCAGTCACTTGAAAAGAGAAGGAGCTCGGTAGCACCTTAAAGACTAACAAAATTTTTGGTAGGGTAGGAGCTTTCATGAGTTCATGAGACAGGATGCTGGACTAGGTGGACCACTGGTCTGATCTGATAGGTATCTGAAGAAGTTGAGCAGTAACTCCTGAAAGCTCCTACCCTGCTGCAAATGCTGTTAGTCTTTAAGGTGAACGTAGGAACATAAGAGAAGCCAGCGTTGAATCAGGCCGATGGCCCATCTAGTCCAACACTCTGTCACACAGCAGTCAAAAATACCAGGTGCCATCAGGAGGTCCAGCAGTGGAGCTAGGATACTAGAAGCCCTCCCACTGTTGCCTCCCCCAAGCACCAAGAATACAGAGCATCACATGTCCCAGACTGAGAGTTCCTATCTGTCCCTTGTAGCTAATAGCCACTGATGGACTTCTGCTCCATATGTTTATCTAATTCCCTCTTGAAACTGTCCATCCTTGTAGCTGCCACCACCTCCTGTGGCAGTGAATTCCATATGTTAATCACTCTTTGGGTGAAGAAGGACTTCCTTTTATCTGTTCTAACCCGACTGGGCTCTTGCTGTTTTCTACTGCTATAGACAAACACGGCTACCCATCTTGATCAGTCGCGTGAGTGAACGTGGCCGTAGAGTTGGCCTCATCTTCACCCCCAGGAAAGCTCCGCCAGTGTCCCACCAGACCTCCTAAGCCATTTTGGCGTCCTCTCTGTCAGACAGACAGATGTGGCTTCTTATTAGATTCAAAAGCCCAAAGAACATGTGTAATTTCATTCTTGTCCCCCCCGAGTAGGTGCTGATAATCTCATTCCCTCAAATGGACAGTTGAAGCTGAAAGTACGAAAGAGGGGAGGAAAAAAATGTGTGTATGACTGAGGGCACCGCTGAAGTGAGAGATATTAATTATCCTGCCTCAGCGGATGTTTGTCACTTTCTTTGACTCGCCTAATGAGGTGATAAGGATTTGTACAGGATTCGTTCCTGCGACATGCGATCGTTCATACAGTGGAAATGTCTGCTAAAAACAGATCAATTTTGATTAGTAAAATTCAGGAGCTGAAAGAGAATGGAAACACATTTGATACTGTTTTTCGCTTCCCCTGACTGGATATTCTTAACCTTCTTCTTCACCTTAACTAAGGGGAAAAGTGTGTGTGTGTGGGGGGGGGGATGAGAAAGCTGAGAGAATTGGATTTCAGATGAAGCCAAAGGAGCTGTTGCCATCTGAAGAGTGAGGGGAAAACCCACAGATATTCTGCACAGGGAGCTTCAAAAGCAGTCTATGCAAAATGTGCCAAATGGGTATTCAAGGGGTTGCCTTCGCAGTTAGCACACTATTTGGGATGAGCATTTTAAAAAGAAAAAGAAAGTTGGGTTCGGATTCCAGTCATTTTGCTATTTTAAAATTTTGAGCCAAGCTTTGCTAGGCGATAAATCGGATCATTATTTCTCTTGGTTTCAAGAGGAAGCACATCTGTGAGTGTAGCTCTCTCCCCCGGCCAATCACCAAATCAAGATAAAATGATCAGGGATTCCCCCCCCCATCCAAATTGTCAATCCAATGTTGTAATGGGCATGAATTGGCTTGTGAGTGAACTTTGCTATCCTTTCTCGTGAAGGGATGGTGAAGGGAGGTCTGGGTAATATTTTACAGAAATGGAATTACAAGATGCTAAACCCCTGTCGTTCCTAAGGGTGGAAGGCTTTTGCTTTAATTGATGAGAGAAGAAGAGGAAGAGATTGGATTTATACCCTCCCTTCACCACTCGAAGGATTCTCAGAGTGGCTTGCAATCTCCTTTCCCCTCCCCTTCCCACAACAGACACCCTGTGAGGCAGGTGGGGCTGAGAGAGCTCTCAGAGAACTGCCCTTGAGAGAACAGCTCTGAAAGAATTTGTGACTGACCCAAGGTCACAGCAGCAGCTGCATGTGGAGAAATGGGGAATCAAACCTGGTTCTCCCAGATTAGAGTCTGCATTCCTAACCACTACACCATACTGGCTGTCAAATTGTCAAAAACGGGGCTCTTTTTGTAGCAGGAACTACTTTGCATGTTAGGCGACACACTCCCTAATGTAGCCAATCCTCCAAGAGCTTACAGAGCTCTTCTTACAGGGGCCACTGTAAGCTCTTGGAAGATTGGCCACATTAGGGGTATGTCGCCTAATATGCAAAGGAGTTCCCCTGGAATTTCTCCAACCCACCCCCCACAAAACTCTGACTCATTTTGCCTCAGCTTGACTCTCAACCCTTTGTCATTTTTTAATTCAATTATACTAAAAGGTATGAGGATAAGTCAATGGCCTGTCCCCCAGCGAGGGTTGGTCCACCCCAGAGTAGAAGTGCCATGCGCAGCCTGTGGAAGGTGGCACACAGCCCAGGCAAGCCACACACGACTAGGGTGGACCGCACCCAGCCCGAGGAAGGTGGAATCTAGCCCATGAAAGCCATGCTGAGCCCATGGAAAGCATCTCCCAGCCCTTGCAAACTGTGCTCGGCCCGCCTGGCCCAGGTAAACCACCTGTGAATGCACTAAACCCAGCCAAGCCAGGCACAGCATGTAGATGGCAGAGCCTAGCCGGTGACAGAACTTGGTGCCCGGCCAAGCCACCTCAGGTGCGAGGTTGGGGGGCTCTTTCTCTTTCCATTCTTCCCTCCCTCATTTGTGGGGGTACGGCTGAGGCAGGCCAAGGGGTGGGGTCCTTGGCTGTGGCTGCTTTATCTCCCAGTCTGTTCTCCCTTCTATGGTAAAAGGTAAAGGTAAAGGTCTCCCTTGCTCGAAAGCCAGTCGAATCCGACTCTAGAGGGCAGTGCTCATCTCCGTTTCCAAGCTGAAGAGCCAGCGCTGTCCGAAGACATTTCCGTGGCCACGTGGCCAACATGACTAAATGCCGAGGCACACGGAATGCTGTTACCTTCCCACTGAAGTGGTACCTGTTTATCTACTTGCAGTTCCTTGCTTTCGAACTGCGAGGTTGGCAGGAGCCAGGGCCAGAGACGGGAGCTCACTCCGTCACACGGCACTCAGGTCTCGAACTGCTGAGCTACCAATATTCCGGTCTTCAACTCAGCATCTTAACCTCTAAGCCACCACGGCCCCATTCCTTCTATGGCATTCTCCTTTTAATGCCTAATTTCTGCTCCCCGATACCTGCCTGATACCTGATGGGTGTCCGTGCTTATGAATATGAAGGGGGGGGGAGGACAGCCTTCAAAGTGTTTCGTGGGGAAGAAAGATACCCACAAAAATCTTAATTAGCAAGAAACTATGGAACAGAATAATTCTGCAGGTAGAGTTACCTGTCTATGTACCGGAATGAGAGCCCATGCATAATTTAATATAATTGAATAATGGAATTAAAATATCATTCCCCCCTCTGCCATCTAATGACATTATTCTTTAGGGACATCACCCCAGCCAAAGGTGGCAATTCCCTTGTCAGTTCGAGGTGAGAACAGAATTTAATAGAAAAAGGAGGGGGGGGAGAGAGGGTCAGGGCAGACAACGTTGATGAAGTCGGGGGTTAAGGAGATGATTAGAAGTGGCCTTGAACAGTATTTAAACATTCACGAAGTAATTTTAACTGGGGAACGAAATGAAGGTTAAACTTGCCTTAATAATGAAGGACTCAGACCTGCAGGAAACGGTCCTGGCTGTGAGTGAACTTACATGGAAGAAAATGATGGTACAGCTTAAAAGATTTGCAATGACTATTTCGGGCGCTGCGTGGATGTAAGCCGCATTAAACTCAGTAGGACTGACTTCCAAGTAGGCATGTGGAAGCTGCCAACAGGCAGTAGATTTGCCCAACGGCTCCTGAGAGGGAATCACAGGCTGAGGACAGACTGGCAATTTGCAGCTGGAGCCAGTCATGACAAAAAAGCCCTGGAATAAACTATTCTGGGCTTTCCCAGTCACACAGCTCGGACTGATGCGGGAGCATACCGGGAGGAGGCGCGTGGGAGTGTTCAGACTGCTGGCCTGGAGGCGTGGTTGGAAACGGCTTTTTCCTGGTAAATCGGCTGGATGCCTATGTGTGTCTGAGCGCATGAGCGCTCATGCACTCATGCGCCCATACACACATAGACATCCAGCCGATTTGGGGAGGATCCCGCTGTGCCAGCACCGCATTGGGCAGTAGAGCGGAGCACAGCCAATCATATCGCTGCTTCCTTATGCGCAATGCGGGTTGCTCCCAGCTTTTCCGCGTAACGTTCACACTGCCTGGAAGTGGACAGACGTGGCATAAAGGCACTCTTCGGGGATTTGCTACCACTTTTGTGAGGTATCCAGTAAATGCAGGAGCGAAGCAGAACAGTGCGGGTTGCCTACAGGTGGGGAATGCCAGGCAGATGTGCCTGTGTGAACGCCCCCTTTAATCCACTTTTAAAATGTCACTGAAACGTGGCTATAGCGGGGCAAATTTCCAGTCTGAACTCAGCCATAGAATCACAGAATTGGAAGGGGTCCTACAGGCCATCTAGTCCAGCACCCTGCTCTGTGCAGGATCAGCCTAGAGCATCCCTGACAAGTGTCTGTCCAGCCGCTGCTTAAAGACTGCCAAGGAGAGGGAGCTCACCACCTCCCTGAGGCGGCTGATCCCACTGCTGCACAACTCTGCCTGCCAAAAAGGTTTTTTCCCCCTAATATCCAGCCGGTACCTTCCCACCCTTAATTTAAACCCATGATTGCAAGTCCTATCATCCTCTCCTGCATTAGAATGCATCAAACAACACAGAGCCTTCATTCTGGCCTGGTTTAATGCCCTCCCATCTGCCCTTCCTGAATGGAAGAAGAGAGAAGAGAGAAGAGGGAGGAGGAGGAGGAGACTGGATTTATACCCCGCTCTTGACTCGCTCAGAGTGGCTTACAATCTCCTTCCCCTTCCCCTCCCCACAACAGACACCCTGTGAGGTAGGTGGGGCTGAGAGAGCTCTGAGAGAACTGTGACTGACCCAAGGTCACCCACCTGGCTGCATGTGGAGAAGCGGGGGCTTAGACTCAGTTCTCCAGATTAGAGCCTGCCACTCTTGACCACTACACCAAATTGGCACATACCTCATATGTACAACATCTCTGCCCATGTCAGTCTGGAATGCTCCTCTTACATAGCCAATTTTACCAGGGTATTTGTAAAAGGGAATGAAGAGGGTATGGTGCTGCACAGAAGTGGAAGGAAATAGAAAGAGGTGGTCATTGGGGATTCTCTGCTCAGGAAAGTAATGTGTCCAGGCCGGATGCTCTACTCCGAGAGATGTGTTGCTTACCTGGGGCCAGAATTCAGGATATTACAGAACGACTGCCAAAACTCATAAGACCTACTGATCACTGCCCATTTGTAGTGACACGGCCACGAATACCATCATGAAAATTAAAGAGGACTATGAAGCTCTTGGAAGGCAGTTGAAGGTATTGGGGGCACAGGTGGTATCTTCTTCTATCCTTCCAGTCAAAGGAAGAGGAGTATGAAGAGAACAGGCCATACTCAAGGTGAATCGTTGGCTGAGATGGTGGTGCCGGCAGGAGCGCTTTGGGTTCTGGGACCATGGGATAAGTTTTCTTAGAGAAGGCCTTATAGCACATGATGGAGAGCCAGTTTGGTGTAGTGGTTAAGTGCGCGGACTCTTATCTGGGAGAACTGGGTTTGATTCCCCAGTCCTCCACTTGCACCTGCTGATGTGACCTTGGGTCAGTCACAAGCTCTGGCACAGCTGTTCTCTCAAGGACAGTTTCTGTCAGAAGTTCTCTCAGCCCCACCTACCTCACAGGGTGTCTGTTGTGGGGAGGGGAAGGGAAAGGAGTTTGTAAGCCGCTCTGAGACGCCTTTGGGCAGTGAATGGTGGGGTATAAATCCAATCTCTTCTTCTTCTTCTTCTTCTACCTCACAGGGTGTCTGTTGTGGGAAGGGGAGGGGAAGGGAAAGGAGTTTGTAAGCAGCTTTGAGACGCCTTTGGGCAGTGAAGGGCGGGGCATAAATCCAATCTCTTCTTCACCTCTCAAGGTTGGGGAAGAAAATGTTCAGAAAGAACCTGGAGAGCTTAATCAGGAGAGCTTTAAACTGAAGCTGCAGTGGGGAGGGGATGATCAATATGAGGACTTCAATGAAGAAGAGAAAACAGTGGGGGCCCACCTGGGTAGGACAGGTCAAACAAGTGCCTATATACCAATGCCTGTAGTATGGGTAATAAGAAGGAAGAGCTTGAGATTCTCTGGCAAACAGAGGGCTATGATATAGTAGGAATCACTGAGACTTGTGGGATGATTGAGGGGGGACATGATTACTCTCTTCAAATATTTGAAAGGCTGTCATTTGGAGGAGGGCAAGGAGCCGCTCCAGTTGGCAGCAGAGGATAGGACCCGAAGCAACTGGTTTAAGTTACATGCAGAAAGATATTGGCTGGATATTAGGAAAAGCTTTTTCATGATCCGAGTGGTTCAAAGGTGGAACCAGCTGCCTAGGGAGGTGGTGAGCTCCCCTTCACTGACAGCTTTCAAGAAGAGGCTGGACGAATATTTGTCAGAGATGCTTTAGGCTGGTCCTGCATTGGGCAGGGGGTTGGACTAGATGGTCTGTATGGCTCCTTCCAACTCTATGATTCTATGATTCTATGAATATGTACATATTCTGTCCAAATATCCAGGTATATAGGATTATTTTTATACTTCCCTTCTTATTATTACTATTAATGGTATATTTTCTGTACCGGATATCTGTTTTATGCATCCATTGTGTATTATGTATTGTTGATATACTTGACCACTGATCTCAGATTGTATTAATAATAAAGTATTATTATAACTAAATTAAATAACAATCCATTTGATTGAACAATTTCTGCAATTTGCCATACTCTATCCAGTTCAAAAGCATTTTGTTTTAAGTTAGTCAATTTAAGAAAATGCATTTGAATTTTAACAAATGTTATTATCATATTTAGAAAGTAATATGACCCTGTATAAGTACATAAGGGAAGACATGTTGGATCAGGTGAATGGCCCATCCAGTCCAACACAGTGTCACACAATGGACAAAACTCAGGTGCCCTCAGGAGGTCCATCAGCGGGGCAAGAAGCCCTCCCACTGTGGCCCCTCCAAGCACCAAGAATACAGAGCATCACTGCCCCAGACAGAGTGTTCCATCTACACCTAGTAGCTAATAGCCACTGATGGACCTCTTCTCCATACGTTTATCCAGTCTCCTTTTGAAGCTGACTATGCTTGCAGTTGCACCACTTTCAGTGGCAGTAAGATGACCCCCTTAAAAATGTTACACACACACATTTATTATTGGACACAACCATAACTTCTATGTGAATGTAAAACAACCCCTCTTTTTTGGTTCTTGATGGCATACCAGTGAAAAAACCTTCATCTTGTATTTGAGAAAATGCTTTAAGTACCATAAGCAAATGTTACATCTTTTGGTATATAATGTAACAATTAATTTTATGTAACAATATATAACTATAATATCAAAAAACATAATTGAATGTCAAATATTAATTATAAATAACAAATGATTAATTGTGGAAACAAAAAAGCAAAATAGTTATTATTATTTTTTTTTTTTAGTAAAGCTTCATTATATATTACATTGATAATCCAACCACTGGGCACTAAAATAAATAGCTTTCTTTGGTCTCTTTCTCTTTTATATAACGTTGTCCATGTGCAAAGCAAGAGTTTCTGCAAATCAAGGCCAACTGTTTCTTTTTAATAATTGTCCTTGAGCTTTTTTAATGCTCATTGCAAAACTTAGTCGAATGGGAAACTGAATTGAAATGGAAAGTCTGTACGTGTTATAGAAATTCCTGGAATAAATGGATCCTGGCTTGCTACATGGCCTGTTAATCATTGTTCTCTGTTAATCATCTCAACAGAATCATTTCTAGGTGCTTGAATGGCCATTTCACATAACCACAGTTGATACATGTAATGGTTTGTGATATTTGGAAATGCTAAGCTTGGGTGGCCAGCCCAAGGCTAGAGGAGGAGAAGGAGGAGGAGAAATTGGATTTATATCCCGCCCTTCACTCGGAGTCTCAGAGTGGCTTACAAACTCCTTTCCCTTCCCCTCCCCACAACAGACACCCTGTGAAGTAGGAGGGGCTGAGAGAGCTGTTTGGTGTAGTGGTTAAGTGTGTGGACTCTAATCTGGGAGAACCAGGTTTGATTCCCCTTTCCTCCACTTGCAGCTGCTGATGTGACCTTGGGCAAGCCATAGTTCTGTCAAGAGCTGTTCTTTCTTTCTTTTTTTTTGTGGTAAAACTCTCCTAAAAAGGAGAGAATTTTATTCTTTTTATAAGAAAAGGGTAGGGTAGACAGATGGAGAAAGAAAAAGATGGAGTGAAGTTTTTTCTGTTAAAAGGGGTTAGTTTTAGTTAGTAATCAATACCATTTTTGGCATCTATCACGGTTAGAAGATCTTCTTTTTAACTTTGCAAAGTCCAAACTCACTCTGTTAATACAGTTAGTAAAGTCCATTGGGGTTAGTAATTAAACAGCTCCTTATAGATGTTACACGAACAGTCCTCAAGGTGTCTTCTTTTTAAGTCTCTTCCAATTATGGATTGAGTCCTTTTTAGCCTTGATGCCTTCCGTTCCATCACCTCCTTCCCCTGGGCTGCTGTCTTCTTCACTGCTTATCCCAATTTTGAATGCTGTGTCTTCCTCCATGCTGGCGTGTCTCTTCAGAAGTTTTTGCATTTTAAGGATGTAGTCCATCTTCTTTCTTTTCTCTTTTTCCTTGTACTTCTGGCCTTCAAATTTCCAGGGCTCCATAGACACTACACATGAGGTTGGATCTCTGATATGCTGCCTGCTATGCTCGACATCCCCTTCTACTGGCAGAGTATTTTCTTTTATAAAAGCGGAGTAGGCTTTGGGAGCCATGTCCACTTCTTCTTTTAATTCTTTTACTTCACTGCCAGTTAGGGGTGCCAAGACATTTGTCAAGGTAGATCCGAGATCTTCTTTCTCTTCTTCTTTTACGCCCTGAAAACTTAGAATCAGATTCGATTTCTGTTCAATTTCCACCATCTTCCTTGTTGTTTCCGATATCTGTTTCTGTCGACTGATGAGAACACTTTCCACTTTAAGCAAAGTTTCATTGATTTTCTGCATTTGTTCCAACAGAGGGCACAGCATCTCCTTTTCCTGTTGATTGACAGCGAGCTCTGGAGGTGGGCTACCCGGACCAGAAGTCCCTCCCCTCTTCTCTTCCGGTTTCTGCAGGACTTTTTCCATTGTCGACATTTTGTTTTTTTGTTTACTTTTACAAAGTTCGTGCCGCATCCCCCAGGAAGCTAATAGGGTCGTAATCTTCCGTACAACCCCAACGGTACTTTCACCAACACTTTTTTCTCTCTTCCCCCCTTCACGCTCCCTTTGTAAATCTTGCTTCTCGAAAGGGGTGGGGACTCCTCCCTCCTCCCATACGCTTAAACGCTTGCGGGGGGATTCCAATTTACGCTTCGAAATAGATCTTCAACTCACGATTGGATGCCACTTCTTCTTTTTATGTTAAATCATAGCGCTGTCTTCACTCCTGGAAGTCGGTGGCGCTGCTAAGTCCCATTACGGGCACGACGCAGCGGGGCCGATTGGGGCGGGGAGAAAGCCTCAATTTCCCGGCTGTCTGCCGGCAAAGAGGCTACTCCCCAAGTGCCCCCGGTTCGGAGCCTTTGCCTAAGGCTCACTAGGGTCTTTCGCACATGCGAAGACCCCCCCTATCTGCGCGTGGGCTAGCCGCCTCCGGGAGCGTCCCGAGAAGCGGCCGCCATTCGCAACGCCGAAACCGAAACCAAGAGCTGTTCTTTCAAGGACAGCTCTTGACAGAACTATGGCTTGCCCAAGGTCACATCAGCAGCTGCAAGTGGAGGAAAGGGGAATCAAACCTGGTTCTCCCAGATTAGAGTCCACACACTTAACCACTACATCAAACACCTGTCAGGTGACCTACTGTCTGTGGAATGTCTTGCCAGCAACATCAAACTGTCACCAGTATCCCTTAATATGTGGGGTCCCTCAGCGGGCACTTCTCTCCCTGATGTTGTTTAACATCTATATGCATCCCCTCACCCAGCTGGCACAGAGTTTCGGGCTTAGGTGTCATCAATATGCTGATGACACCCAGCTGTATCTGTTTTTGGATGGCCACCCAGATGCTGCCCCACAAAATCTGGCCATGGGTCTGGGGGCTGAGGTGGAGTGGAGTGGTTAAAAAAGGGCAGACTGAGACTGAATCCTACTCGGATGGAGGTTCCGTTTCTGGGAGGGGCTTCAGGGCTGGGGCATAGACTTCCCACCCTTGATGGAGCACCACTAACACCAGCACTGTCTGTCAAGAGTTTGGGCATGATCTTGGATGCTTCCCTGGCTATGGAGGCCCAAGTCATGCATATTGCTAGGCTGGCATTTTTCATCTCTGTCAGGCTCGGCAACTGGGCCCTTTCTTGTTACATCCTGACCTAACCACAGTAATCCACACAATGGTCACCTCCAGGCTGGATTACTGCAACTCGCTCTATGTTGGTCTGCCCTTGAGGCTGACCTGGAAGCTTCAGTTGACCCAGAATGCAGCAGTGTGGGTCCTGACGGGGACATCATGGATGACACACATACCGCCTGTACTGTGCCAGCTGCACTGCCTTCCAGTTGAATTCAGAGTTAAGCTCAAGGTTTTGGTGTTGACCTTTAAGGCCTTGAGCGGTCAGGGCCCAATGTATCTGCAGGACCGTCGCCCTGGTATGTCCCTAGGAGAGTGGTGGTGATGGTGATGATGTCACTACTGGCATGACCTGGAAGTGATGTTCTAGCATTTGGATAAAACGCTATGGTTTAGCCATAAGGTTTGGAGAGAATGCTAGAGTGCTGCCCAGTGCGATGAAATCAGTTTCATGTCATGCCAAAAGTGCCACAAAAAGCATCGCAATGCTGCTGACTGTCCCCAATTTCCCCCCACAGCCCAGCTGAGTGGCAGTAAGAACAGCCACTAGTGGGAAGGTGGTCTCCTGCTGAAAGAGGAAGCCTGCCAATACTTATGAATTTAGTAGATCTTCCAACTCATCTACAACATCTCCAGTGTTTCCCATGAGTATATATCCTTCTCTGTCAGGTTTTATAGTACCATTACCTAATCTCATAGAACCATAGAATCACAGAGTTGGGAGGGGCCATCTAGTCCAACCTCCCTGCTCAATGCAGGATCAGCCTAGAGCATCCCTGACCAGTGTTTGTCCAGCCGCTGCTTAAAGACTGCCAGTCAGGTGGAGCTCAGCACCTCCCTAGGCGGCTGATTCCACTGGTGAACAACTCTTATGGTAAAAAAAGTTTTCCCTAATATCCAGCCGGTACTTTCCCGCCCTTGATTTAAACCCATTCTTGTGAGTCCTATTATCCTCTGCTGCCAACAGGAACAGCTCCCTGCCCTCCTCTATGTGATGGCCCTTCAGATACTTCAAGAGAGACCAATCATGTCCCCCCTCAACCTCTTCTTTTGCAGACTGAACATTCCCAAGTCCCTCAGCCTTTCCTTGTAGGGCTTGGTCTCCAGGCCCCCGGGATCATCCTCGACGTTCTCTTCTGCACCTGCTCCATTCTGTCCACATCTTTTTTGAAGTGAGGCCTCCAGAACTGCACATAGTAGTCCAGGTGCATCCAGAACAATGCAGTGTACAGTTGGACTATGATATCTTGCTATTAGGATGTTATGCCTCTGTTGATACACCCCTAGATGACATTAGCCATTTTCTGTCATTGCATCACACTCGCTGCTCATATTTAACTTACGATCCACCTGTAACCCAAGATCTTGTTCACACACATTGAGACCCAGAAGTGTATCCCCCATCCAGTATGCCTGTTCCTCATTTTTGTTACCCAGATGTAGAATTCGACACTTGTTAAATAGAAGAGGAGGAGGAGGAGGAGGAGGAGGAGAGGAGAGGAGGAGGAGGAGGAGAGGAAGAGGAAGAGGAAGAGGAAGAGGAAGAGGAGGCGACTGGTTTTATACCCCACCCTTCACTTGTAGTCACAGAACAGCTTACAGTCTCCTTTCCCTTCCTCTCACCACAACAGACAGCCTGTTGTGAGGTAGGTGGGGCTGAGAGAGCTCTTTCGAGAACTGCTCTTGGGAAAACAGCTCTGAGAACAGTTCTAGTTCACATCAGCCCACTTTTCCACTGTGTTCAGATCTCACTGAATTTTATCTCTACCTTCTGGTGTGTTCACTGTCATCTGCAAATTTAATGAGTAGCCCCTTCACACCCTCATCCGGATCATTTATAAAAATATTGAAAAGTACCGGGCCCAGAACCAAGCTCTGTGGCACCCCACTGGACACCTCCCTCCATTCAGATGAAATGCTCAGTGCGGGTCTCCAACCAGTTCCTTGTCCACCTAACTATCCCAGAGTCCAGTCCACAGTCCTTTAGTTTATCTGTAAGAACATCACAGGGAACCCTGTCAAAAGCTTGACTGAAATCCAGGAAAACAACATCAACAGCATTCCCTCGATCTAGTAAGCTCGTCACTCGATCAAAGAAGGAGATGAGGTTGGTCTGGCAGGACCTGTTGGGTACAAATCCATGCTGACTTCCTCAGATCACCAAGTTGTCCTTTCGATGCTCGCAGATTGATCCCTTCAAAATCTGCTCCAGGAGCTCCTCTGGGACAGAGGTGACACTGGCTGACCTGTAGTTTCCTGGGTCATCCCCCTTTTTTGAAAACTGGGATATCATCTGCCCCCTTCCTGTCTTGTGGCATGTCTCCCGTCCTCCAAGAGGTCTGGAAGATGATGGACAAAGGGCCTGCAAGCTCTCTACAAAGTTCTTTGAGCACTCTTGGGTGCGTACCAACTGGGCCGGGGGATTTGTACTCACTCAATATTGCCAGAATCTAGAAATTCTTTCCAAATTCATGCATCTGTACATAGCCAGAAACTTGTACTCACACATTTCCCCTCAAGTAGCCTTTTTGAACACTACGCCAAAAGCATGATGATTTGATGAAGGCCTTCAAGTCATCAGCTTAGTTCCTTTTAGAATAAGAGGAAGTGCTGGTTGGAAGTACCCAGCTAATTCAACAGTGACTTCAATGTGCACTCCAAAGCTTGGTGTAGTGGTTAAGTGCACAGACTCTAATCTGGGATAACTGGGTTTGATTCCCCACTCCTCCACTTGCAGCTGCTGGATGCCCTTGGGCAAGCCATAGTTCTGGCACAGTTGTTCTTGAAAAAAGAGCAGTTTCTGTCAGAGCTCTTTCAGCCCCACCTACCTCACAGGGTGTCTGTTGTGGGGAGGGGAAGGGAAAGGAGTTTGTAAGCCACTCTGAGACTCCTTTGGGTAGTGAAGGGCAGGGGTATAAATCCAATCTCCTCCTCCTCCTCCTCCTCCTCCTCCTCCTCCTCCTCCTCCTCCTCCTCCTCCTCCTCCTCCTCCTCCTCCTCTTCTTCTTCTTCTTCTTCTTCTTCTTCTTCTTCTTCTTCTTCTTCTTCTTCTTCTTCTTCTTCTTCTTCTTCTTCTTCTTCTTCTTCTTCTTCTTCTTCTTCTTCTTCTTCTGCCTTGAGAGATGTGGTACACTCGTCCCATACTGTGAGTCTGCGCTCTTGGGCATTTTTTAGCTTTTGCTGTTCTTGTACCAACAGTGCAAGTTTCCTGGTCAGCAGTTGACATATTTGTGTGTGTGGCGTGTTTGTGTGTGTGTGTGTGTGTGTGTGTGTGAAGGGCTGTCAAGTTGCAGCCGGTTTTTGATGACCCCAGCAAGGGGTTTTCGAGGCAAGCAAGAAGCAGAGGTGGTTGGCCATGCCCTTCCTCTGCAGAATCTTCCTTGGTGGTCTCCCTTCTAAGTATCGGCCCTGCTTAGTCTCTGAGATCCGAGAAGATTAGACAACACCAGGGGTGGCCGAACTTGCTCAGCATAAGAGCCACATAGAATAAATGTCAGATGTCTGAGAGCCGCCAAACATAAACAAATATTATACACACATTTTTTATTTAAAGATATGCAAATCTTTTTTATTAACATTAAATGAGACTGCCAAAAATAGAAAAGGGGGGGAAAAACAGATATCGATAATGATATTTATCCGTTTGCTAATGATATTCATTTGTCTAAGAGAGAGAGAGAGAGAAAGAGAGGGAGAGAAAGCAAATAGATGGGAGGGAGGGAGAAAAGTATGCCTCCCCTTCGCTTCCCCAGCTGCCCTGCCAGGAGCCGCACAATATGTGTGAAAGAACCACATGTGGCTCCCGAGCCGCAGACTATACCATGCTGCCTTCCCTCCCAGCTGACATAGTTACTAGTAGTTTAAATGGTGAATGAGTGATTCGCCTCCTGACAAGAGAGCTGGAGCGGCACCTGTTGAAGCCGCAGCGAGAACGCTCATTCTTTTCTGGCAAACTGTAGCCAGAGGTAGATTCTGAATAAACGTCTTTTCTGTTTCCTCTCGAAAACAGCAGCGGTGATTTCTTTCAGCGTGTTCTTTCGGCACCATATTAAGTTTGGCTCATTTTCTCATGCGCGGCGGTACAGGATGATGTGCTATCCCCATTACAAATTCATTTGCGAGCGCGTAACAATCATTTATCTGCAGTATCAGGAAGACCTCGTGTTTCCAAATGAGAGCCACCCATTGTTAGAACGCAATCTTCAATCATTGTAAGTGCTCTATTAAAAAAAACTGCGTCATTATGTGTCATTTTGATATCTGGATTTTTTATTTTTATTTTTTTGTATTCCGGCTTGATTCAAAATATCTTCTGAGAGGTGATCCTGGTGTACATGCTGCAGATGATAAGAATTTGAAATGGCGCAAACTTGTAGCATAATAGCAAACAGATTTTCATAAGAATTTCAGTGACTGCACAACTGCTGCTTCCAATGAGCATCACACTTATGCAGACCTCTTAATACACAAGCTTGTCTGAAGGTTTCTTATGTGCAAGGAGGGATATTTCCCATCCTTCTTGTCTCTGCTGCATCCACTTCCTTGGCTTCAAGTGAGGAGACCATCCCTTCGATTGCAAATAGCAGAGGGATGGTCTGTGGATGATATGGGCTGCGATGTTCTAATTCCCCTCATTTTGGGAACTGCAACTCCCATGATCATCCTGAAGCTGGTGGCTGATGGTGAAGTGTTGTAGAATTATGGCTGGAATGAGCCTCAGTCCCCTGCTAAATCTCTGGTACACCCATGATTCTTTAATTTCTATAGTAATTCGCCTCTATAGTTGAATCTTTGGTTCGGTTTCCCAGGAGGCTTCAGGACTCTGCTAAGTGTCGTGGCTTTCTGGTACTGATAACCCAGTACAGGACTTCTGCCTTACGTGACTTTTTGCCTTTCTGGAATCCTGTCCTTATATATATTTGAATTTTGGTTCCACAACATTCTATGCTTGCCATAATTGATTCGGCTCAAGAACTGGAAGTCAGAAGACACTGGCCAGGGCTGACTGGCTGCTTCACAAAGTCCCGCCCACGTCGGCCCCGGTCAGTGTTTTCAGCTCAGTCTGCTCCAATCCTCCGATAGGAGAGGACCGTCTGGAGTGTGAGTGCAGGGACAGGCCCTCAAGGCTGAGGAAAGTGAGAGAAGCCCTTTTCCGCCCCCCCACACCATCCCTTGGGCCTTCTATGGGGCACTAGGCCCAGAGAAGGCCTTTTCCGCCCCCACACGCCATCCCCTGGGCCTTCTATGAGGGGACTAGGCCCAGAGAAGCCCTTTTCTGTCCCCTACACGCCATCCCCTGGGCCTTCTTTGAGGCACTAGGCCCAGGGAAGGCCTTTTCCATCCCCCACACACCATCCCCTGGGGCTTCTATGGGGCACTAGGCCCAGAGAAGGCCTTTTCCATCCTCCTGGGCCTTCTATGGGGCAGTAGGCCCAGAGAAGGCCTTTTCTGTCCCCCACACGCCATCCCCTGGGCCTTCTATGGGGGCAGTAGGCCCAGAGAAGGCCTTTTCCGTCCCCCACACGCCATCCCCTGGGCCTTCTATGGAGCACTAGGCCCAGAGAAGACCTTTTCCACCCCCCACATGCCATCCCCTGGGCCTTATATGGGGCACTAGGCCCCCCACACACCATCCCCTGGGCTTTCTATGGGGGCAGTAGGCCCAGAGAAGCCCTTTTCCCACACACACTGCCTACTGCCCCCATAGAAGGCCCAGGGGATGGTGTGTGGGGACAGAAAAGGCCTTCTCTGGGCCCAGAGAAGCCCTTTTCTGCCCCTCTTCCCTTCCTTTCCCCCTTTTCCTTTCTTTCTCTCTCCTTTCTTTCACTCTTCCCCCTATTCCTTCCTTCCTTCCTTCCTTCCTTCCTTCCTCCAACCCTCTCTCCCTTCCACCTCCTTCCCTTCCTTTCTAGGGCCCGTTGTCTTCCACCACAATGGGCTTTGCTCCCTAGTGTTTATATATTACTGAATTCTAAACAGAGAGAGTATCTGAACCTAGCTTCCTGGGACTCTCTTAGTCAGTCTTGACTCTCTGAGTCAACCTAGCTTAACCCTGACTTTCCCGGACTTTCTCTGGGGTCAGGAGATAGAAAGAAAGGGATGACTTTGTTGTATATGTCAGATGTATGTCAAAGGCACATCACAGATTTGAGTGACAGTTACATTACCTCCTACGGTTGGAAAAGGGCACTTAATGGCTGAATTTTAGTTCTGTTCCTTGTTGTTCTGCCCAACTGCCCTCTGTTATGGGTCTTGACAGAGCAACCAAGGATATTGTTTAAAGAATTAGAAGTGCACTATTTATGTATGGGGGTTGTGTTGAAATATTCTATGTTGAATGTTGAAATGATACAGGTTCCTGCACCTCTCATTTCCCCAACATGAGGCTCCTAGCTTTATTTTTGGAAGAGTTCTGTCTGCCACAGACAACCTTTGTTTCCATTGCACATAGTATCAGGGGGCTATTGGAGGTAACTTGAGTCAGGAGTCCTAGTACTCAAACCACAACACTAGGCTGGCTCCCTGAGCAATCTGGTACAGGATGTCGAAGGCTTGGATCCAGCTGAAGAAGAGTAGGTTTTTATACCCCACTTTGCCTTAAGGAGTCTCAAAGCAGCTTACAATTGCCTTTTCCTTCCTCTCCCCACAACAGGCACCTTGTGTGGTGGGTGGGGCTGAGAGAATTGTGACTGGCCCAAGGTCACCCAGCAGGCTTCATGTGGAGGATTGGGGAATCAAATCTGGTTCTTCAGATTAAAGAAGAAGAAGAAGAGAGAGACTGGATTTATACCCCACCCTTCACTACCCAAGGGAGTCTCAGAGCGGCTTACAAACTCCCTTCCCTTCCCCTCCCCACAACAGACGCCCTGTGAGGTAGCTGGGGCTGAGAGAAACTCTGACAGAAACTGCCCCTTTTCAAGGACAGCTGTGCCAGAGCTTGTGACTGACCCAAGGTCACATCAGCAGCTGCAAGTGGAGGAGTGGGGAATCAAACCCAGTTCTCCCAGATTAGAGTCCACACACTTAACCACTACACCAAACTGGCCCTCAGAGAGTCTGCCACTCTTAGACACTACACCATGCTGAGAGTTGCCACAGGTGTAAAGATGTCCTCAGAATGAGATTTTCTCACTTTCCCTTCCCACTGCAGCCACCAATACTGCTATGGAGGGGGTCAAGATAAACACTTCAGGGCATACTTTGGACTGTGGTGAGAGGAGGCAGGTGAGAAAGTCATGCCCTGTAAGGATAAACCCTTCCACCTGCAGAACAACTTCACTGATTCCGAGCCAAAGACAAGAACCCATTTTTAGGGTTGTCAGCTCCAGGTTCAGAAACTCTTGGAGATCTGGGGGTGGAGTTTGGGGAGAGCAGGGACCTCAGCGGGGTGATATGCTGTAGAGTCCACTGTTATGTCCTGACTAATGAATCAACTATATTCCTTCCCATGTTAAGCTTGGAGTCAGGACAAGGCTCTTAAACCTCGACAATCCCATTGGTCGATTGTACTCTTGTAAATATTGTAACCAATCAACACTGTATAAATAGTTATGGAGGGAACAGACCTCTTTATCCCTGTAATGTTATTGGACGTTAACTTATGAAGGGGCGCGGTTATGTTAGCCCGCACTGTTTAAAAAGGGGGCTGTGCTCCACTGTTCTGTGTGTGTTGTCTGATCGTCTGGTTGCTGTTTAATAAAGCTGAATCACTTCTGAAATCACTCTCCTTGTTGAGTCACATACTTAACATCCACCCTCCAAAGCATCCATTTTCTCCAGGGGAACTGTAGTCTGGAGACCCCCCCCAGGCTCTACCTGGAGCCTGGCATCCCTGAACTTCATCAATTGTGAAAACTGGCGACAATGTAAACTCCACTTGCCTCATTCATTTAGCAGCAGGATGGCTTCCTTGATGCCGGCAAGTTCTAATTGGCTGCTTCACCATTAATCGTGAGACGCGAAGGAGAGGCACGTAAGGTGAGGCAGAACCAAAGCCGAAAACGAAGTTCCGTAAAGGAAGAAAAGGGAGAGTCATTCTCTGCCCCATCCAGGGTAGAAAAAAAGAATCCGGAAGAAATAAGATCAGTCAAGAATGGCGAAAAGGATCTGAGAGACTGCACTGACAAAAGGTGGCGTTGGGGGGTGGGGAATGCGTGACAAGACAGTCAGGACCCAAAGTGCTGGAACATTGTTATCGATGCCATCAGAACATAAAATGGCCAGCCTCGAAATAATGATAGGATGAGTTTCTGGTTTCAGTCAGAAGTCGTTTTGATTAAGCCGCTTAGTTGGGAAGCATTCAGCTAAGCCGAAGGGAAAAGAAGGATCTCATGAAGAAACAACTGTCTGTGATGTATGTTTAACACACACACGGAAGTGCTTGGATGAGATGTGAGACCAAATGAGGTGAGCCTTTCGGCTCAGTTCAAACGCCCCTGGGGTGATTTCACCATAGAAATATGCCTGTGGGTTGTCCTTGCACTCCATTTTCTGTCTCCTCACACTGAATATTTCCTTGCATATCAATGGCATAAGACAGCATAAATGTGCAAATGGTGTCAAAACGCTTTAGAAGAGTTGTCGGTGGAAACAATGAAAATGAGGCAGACCCAAGAATCCAAAACAGCCATAGCGGCCCAAACCTAAGTATGGGCATTGTTCCCTCTAAGCTGAGTTAGTGTGAGCTAGCTCACAGTTTTTTAAGCCTCTGGCTCACACATTTTTGTCTTAGCTCAGGAAGGAGGGCTCCAGGGCAAACTAATTTATGCTTTAGCCAAATTGCTCACTTACATCTTTAATGCCAGTAGCTCACAAAGTAGAATTTTTGCTCACAGGACTTCACAGCTTAGAGGGAACATTGGCCGTAGGTATCTGCTGACCTCACAGGTTTGGTCCCTGCTCTTCTGTCATGGAGCACAGGCTGGCATGTGTGGTTGTTCAGCCTCATTCTCATGAACGGCCCCACAAGGCTGCAAAACAGTGATTGGCCCAAGTACAAACTGGCCCTAGAGCCAGTTTGGTGTAGTGGTTAGGAGCGCGGACTCTAATCTGGGAGAACCGAGTTTGATTCACCATTCCTCTACACGAAACTGCTGGGTTACCTTGGGTCAGTCAAAGTTCTGTCAGAGCTGTTCTCTCAAGAGAAGTCCTCAAAAGAGCTCTCTGAGCCCCACCTACCTCACAAGGTGTCTGTTGTGGGGAGAGGAGGGGAGGGGAAAGGAGATTGTAAACCGCTCTGAGACTCCGAGTGAAGGGTGGGGTATAAATCCAATCTCTTATCCCTTTTTTCTTCTCTTCACCCAGTAAGCTTCATGGCAGACTGGGGATCGCACAAGGATGCTCTAACCATTTCATGGAACTGAATTACATGCCTAAGATGCATCTAGACAACGCCGATGACGCAACGTGTGTCAGGGATTCCCCTGATCTGTCTCACTATCATGCTCCAAGGACTCCCATCAAAAAACCTTTAAAAAGTGCTGAGTCACTTGGCACAGCTCCAAGAGCTGCAAGGGAGGACAAGGGGCTTTGGGAAACAGCTTTAAAAGAGGATCAGACAGATTCATGGAGAAAAAGTCTATCAATGGCCCTGGTCATATGGGCCGGAAAACACGGGGGGGAGGCGTGGCAGTTCGCCCCAGAGCAAAATAAGGCGCGGTAGCCCAATTATACAGGCCACTGGGTTGCCACGCTCCAGCTCCAAGTGCCGATCACACCACGCTGCTGCAGCGTGGCAAAAAAGCGGCGCAGCAGACCACGCAAGCCACACTGTTGCGAAATGCGCATGTGCCATTGGGGGGGCAGGCTGCTGCCGGTGTCTTGTGTGTGCGCATGCCTCATTCAGTGTTGGTGTGCATCCAATGGAAACTTACAACATCCAGAAACCCCGGGACATGGGCCGGCGTCGGAAGCCGCAGGATACTGGTGCTCCCGCGATCAGACGCCGGCCTTTGCCCCAGGGTTTCCGGAAACTAGTACTTCGACCCTAGTAGTTTTTTACTCCGCGTTTTCCACAGGAAGCCGCGGGTTGGCCACGGGAGTGCTACGCCTCCCAGATGTGCTCGTATGATCGCGCACGGAAAGTCCACAGGGCTACCATGCCTTCAGCGGGGCAAATGATCCATGTGAACGGGGCCAATGGCTACCAGCCATGGTGGCTGAGGGGAACCTCCACATTGAAAGGGACTAAGCCTCTGAATCCCAGAACCAGGAGGCAACATCAGGGGAAGGCCTCGGCCTCTGTGCCCTGTTGTCAGCCCTCTAGAGGAACTGCTTGGCCACTGTGTGAGACAGGATGCTGGACTAGATGGACCATTGGTCTGATCCAGCAGGGCTCTTCTTATGTTCTTATGATTACCTCCTGCATCCTACAATGCCAAGACCATGGCCACACAACCCGGCAAATCTACAGCAACTAATGAACTCCGGCCGTGAAAGTCTTCGACAACGTACCTCCTGCATCGTTTTTACCAGTAGAAATAATAATGGGACACTGTTTGCCCCATCTTTGGTTTCCATGGATCCTCAATCACAGTTTTTAAAGGCGATTCCTTGTGTGATATAGGATGTGTAGGGGGAGTTCATTATGGCTTGTGTCACCTCTATTATTTAGGTGAACCCCAAGTAGTGTGATTTGTCACTTGACCACACTAATGGTGTCTCATACCTTTATTCAAGGTGTTCAGGCTATCAGGACTGTGAATGGAGGTGCATTGACATGGAAATATACACTTCAGATGGTTTCGGGGAAAATGTTTACACAAACACACCTTCTGGCCCCAAAAATATGCCCTGGAGGGCCCTACCAGGGCCGGCTCCAGGTGTCTGGGCGCCCTAGGCAGGACAGCCTGGGGCGCCCCCACTGGGGATGCCAACCTCCCGGTGGGACCTGGAGACCGGGGGCGTCGGCGGGGCGCTGGCTTTCCTGGAGGCTCCGCAGCTGCGGGACCCCCAGAAAAGCCGGGGAGGGGGCGGAGGGGTCTAGCCTCCACCCCCTCCCTCCCGGCGCCGGCTTCTCTGCGGGCCCGCGGCTGCGGGACCCCCAGAAAAGCCGGGAAGGGGGCGGGGGGGTCCAGCCTCCGCCCCCTCCCTCCCGGCGCCGGCTTGGCTGCGGGCCCTGCGGCTGCGGGACCCCCAGAAAAGCCGGGGAAGGGGGCGGGGGGTCCAGCCTCCGCCCCCTCCCTCCCGGCGCCGGCTTGGCTGCGGGCCCTGCGGCTGCGGGACCCCCAGAAAAGCCGGGAAGGGGGCGGGGGGGTCCAGCCTCCGCCCCCTCCCTCCCGGCGCCGGCTTTTCTGTGGGCCCCGCTGGGAAGGGGGCGGGGGTCTGGCGGCGCCGGCGGGCACCGGGTTAGGACGGCGGGGGGGGGCAGTTTTCGGGGGGGGAGTGGGGCGCCATTTGGCACCCCTCAGGCCGGGGCGCCCTAGGCGGGCGCCTAGTTCACCCTATGGGCAATCCAGCCCTGGGCCCTACACTATGCATCAACCACTCTCACAGGGAATAGAACATTGTATGCAGAATGGATTGTTACTTCTAGAAATAACCACTGCATCCCCCTCCTTTTTTTCAGAATTAGATGAAATACATATCTGCTAAGATGTATGGATTTTTGTGATGAATTTCTGTACCACTTTGTTAGACTTCAAGTGCCTTCAGGGAAACAGCGAAAGGTTACCTTGCATATATTACATAAGAACTTCAGTGGTGTCCTGCTGGTTCAAACCAGATGTCTGCCTAGTTTCGGGACCCAAGCAGGTGTCATGGAGAGCCAACAAACAGGGCACAGAGGCCAAGGTGCTCCCCTGATGTTGCCTCCTAACACTCGTATTCAGTCACCAGAGCTAGTGGCCACTGAGGGACTCCAGGAATCTATCAAAGGGCTTGGATCCTAGGGCATCACTGGGGAGGGGCCATGGCTCAGTGGTACTGAGCATCTGCTTAGCATGCAGAAGGTCCCAGGTTCAATCCCCAGCACCTCCAGTTAAAAAAACAACAACAGGCAGTAGGTGATGTGAAAGACCTCTGCCTGACACCCTGGAGAGCTGCTGCCAGTCTGAGTAGACAATCCTGACCTTGATGGACCAAGTGTCTGTTTCAGTATAAGAAAGCTTCGTGGGTTCATGTACAGCAGAAACCCCTCTTAGCGGAATAGCTCTCCCTTCTCTTTCTAATGGTTGCCCCCACCTTCTTTTTCCTGTAAGCAGGGTTTGAGGAGATTTCATTTCATTGTGTCTGACGAATCAGAGAATCACCGAGTTGGAAGGGGCCATAGAGGCCATCCAGCCCAACCCCCTCCTCAATGCAGGATCAGCTTAGAGCAGGGGGGTCGAACTCATTTGTTACGAGGGCTGGATCGGACATAAATGAGACCTTGTCGGGCCGGGCCACGTGTGTCATAAAATGTAATGCCAGCTAGCGGAGATATAAACTTTATAAAGGACACAAAGGGCTTTTTTTTTACTTAAACTAAAAACATGCTTAAAACATTAGCACTCTTGTGATATTTGGTTTATTCAACAGTGTCTGATAACCGACACCTCCTGCTCTAAATTATTGCATCAAAAATGTCTGTGCTGTTGCAATCTTGACTTTGCTGTTCAGGTGTGTATCTGTAAGTTGCAAACCTACAATGATGCAGCAGCAGCAGAACTGGAAGAAGCAGAAGACAGCCATTTCCACTGCGGGTCTGATAGAAGCCCTCCGGGGGCCTGATCTGGCCCCTGGGCCGCATATTTGACATCCCTGGCCTAGAGCATCCCTGAAAAGGGTTTGTCCAACCACTGCTTAAAGATCTCCAGTGAGGGAGAACTCATCATTTCCCTAGGCAGCTCATTCCAGTGTTGCACAACTCTTACTGTCAAAAAGTGTTTCCTTATATCCAGCCAGTACCTTCCCACCCTTAATTTAAACCCATTCTTGCGAGTCCTCTCCTCTGCTGCCAACAGGAACAGCTCCCGGCCCTTCTCCAAGTGACGGCCTTTCAAATACCTCAAAAGAGCAACCATGTCCTCCTTCAGCCTCCTCTTCTCCAGACTAAACATTCCCAAGTCCCTCAGCCTTTCCTCACAGGGCTTGGTCTCCAGCCCCCCGATCATCCTCGTCGCTCTCCTCTGCACCCGCTCCATTCTGTCCACATCCTTTTCGAAGTGAGCCCCCCAGAACTGCACACAATACTCTAAGTGTAGCCTGACCAATGCAGTGTACAGCGGGACTATGACATCTTGCAATTTGGATGTTATGCCTCTGTTGATACACCCCAAGATCACATTAGCCTTTTTTGCCGCCGCATCACACAGGCTGCTCATATTTAACCTATGGTCCACCCATACCCCAAGATCTTGTTTACACACACTGCTATCTAGAAGTGTATCCCCCATCCAGTATGTGTGTTCTTCATTTTTGTTACCCAGATGTAGAACTCGGCACTTATCATTGTTAAATTGCATCTTGTTCACATCCTCCCACTTTTCCAGTGTGCTTAGTATGCTCTCACGCAAAAGCCTATACTTTGAATTAGACTTTGTTGGTCTTAAAGGTGCCACTGGACTCGAACTTTGTTCTGCTGCTTCAGACCAACAGGGCTACCCACCTGAAGCTCTCCCAGTTGCAGAAGAAAGGAGGCCGATTTTCTCCCCAGACTCCCAATTTGCCCCCTCATGCTGTTCCTTTGGGTCCACCGACCTGGAAGAGTGTGACTGGGGGGGAAGGGAAGAGATGGCTACAGGGAGAGAAGGGAGGAAGGGAACTAGCACAACTCCTTTTGCACTGTTTGGGATCCAAGACAAAATTTGAATCTGCATTTGTCTTTCCTACCGGTGTCCCAGCCTTCTGACTCCATCTTCAAAAAAGCTGTCTACATTTGCTTTCATTTTCACACTTCAACAGTGCTAGCATACTTTTGTGTGTCTGCATAAGTTTATCACCCTTTCGTGGCGGCTCTGCTGTCATTGTGCCTCCACACCGCTTTAAATGAATCTTCTCCAAACAACTCTCCAAACAAGCGTAAAGAAAGATGGCGTCACAGCAGCACGAAACTGATTTTAAAAATGCAAATGCAGATTCGACCAAATTCTATGAAATAGCCCCAGTGCTCCTGCTTTTCTCCAGATAGGCAGGGTTACTCATAGAAACTGAAACACATATGCCTTCCAAAACGAGGAAATTCACTGCTACAAGGCATGCTAATCACGTCCCGACGCTGCAACCAAAAATGGCTCGACAATTGCAAATATTTTCCGAGATAAACAATTAACAGGAGCAGCCCGGCAGCTTTGTTCCCCTTTTAACGTGGAAGTAAATGAGATTTGGAGCTTGTCAGCAGCATTAATGGAACTGTTAGTGCCTTGTTAGGTGTCTTCTAATGACAGTGGATGTTTTCATTTCGCTCGGCAACCCAAGTACCAAATTCGAGAAACGATGATTTATGGACCACAGAAGGAACCACAGCGTAAGCTGTTCTGATCAGAGAATTCCCCGAGCTGAGCTCGTAACTGCACTATCCCCCTTACCACCAAAGGATATTGATGGATGGTTTTATGACTCATTTGGCAAGATCTATGAAGGCAATTACTTCATAAGGTGGCATTTTATCACAGTTGCTTTCGACCTGCCGGAGCTGACTCATTGATCGGAGTTAGTCAGGGAAAGCAAATGTTACAGACTTGAAGGTGTAAAAAACTGCTGATATTTGTATTTAGGTTTCAGCCTTATCGTTTCTGACAATTTGCCTCTGATTATCCCATGTGTCCGCTTAATTATTCTGTCATTAGGCAAGGTTTCCTAATATTTCTTGGCTGTTGAGTCTGATATTAACAGATGCTCCAAATCTTTTAACACTTAAAAAAAAAAATCTTCCAGTTCACCCATACGTTCTTCTAGGCTCATCCATAAAGCAGATGAAGCTGTACTTTAAATCTATATGACTTTATGCTCCATTTCCAGAGAGTATTCAATTAAAACTCAATCACTGTGCGCGCTTGCATGTACGGATGCCATATCAGGACTTCCCGACAGACATACAGACACACACTTCTAACAGAACAATTCTTTTAAACAATTCTTTGAAATTCTTTTATGAACTTAAGTACACTTGTTAAGCCAGGTTGGTGTAGTGGTTAGGAGCGCGGACTGTAATCTGGGAGAACTGGGTTTGATTCCCCACTCCTCCATATGCAGCTGCTGGTGTGACCTTGGGTCAGTCACAAGTCCTTTCAGAGCTGTTCTCTCAGGAGCAGTGCTCGAAAGAGCTCTCTCAGCCCCACCTACCTCACAGGGTGTCTGTTGTGGGGAAGGGAAGGGAAAGGAGATTGTAAACCGCTCTGAGACTCCTTTGGGTAGTGAGGTAAAGGTAAAGGTTCCCTTGCTCGAAAGCCAGTCGAATCCGACTCTAGGGTTGCGGTGCTCATCTCCGTTTCAAAGCCGAAGAGCCAGCGCTGTCCGAAGACGTTTCCGTGGTCATGTGGCCGGCATGACTAAACACCAAGGTGCACGGAACGCTGTTACCTTCCCACCGAAGTGGTACCTATTTATCTACTTGCAATTTCTTGCTTTCGAACTGCTAGGTTGGCAGGAGCTGGAACTAGAGACAGGAGCTCACCCTGTCATGCGGCACCCGGGTCTCGAACTGCTGAACTACTGACCTTCCACAGCCTGCAGTTCAGTGTCTTAACCACTTGAGCCACCGCAGCTCCTTTGGGGTAGCGAAGAGCTGGGTATAAATCCAGTCTCCTCCTCCTCAAAACTATTTTTATACAGAGTAATGTTTCCATTCACACGTATTCTTTGCTGAATAGCTATTCTCAGGGCTCTTTTTGTAGAAAAAGTCCAGCAGGAACTCATTAGCATAATAGGCCACACCCACCAGCAGAAACTAATTAGCATATTAGGCCACAGCCCTGACAGCACACCTCATTAGCCTATTAGGCCACACCCCCATGTTACCAGAAGTGTGGTCATCCAGCCACAGCGACCTTTTGCTTCTTATTCTGTTTACCTTGTTTGTTGTCAAAACCCAGGGCTTTTTTTGGAGCAGGAACTCCTTTGCATGTTAGGCCACACACCCCTAATGTAGCCAATCCTAATGTGTTTCTGCTGCTGGGTGTGGCCTATTATGTTAATGAGTTCCTGCTGGGCGTGGCCAGCTTGGGAGCCAGCTGGAAATCCGTTCCTGTGTGTTCCTGCCCCAAAATAGCCCTGGTTATTCTAATTAAAACAGTACTTTTGGTCTCAAAAGTCAAAGATGTTTAGCGGCTCCTGAAAATCTTCAAGGTCGAACGCTGATGCTCTCTGCTCACACTAACCTTCTATGCAGGACCCAGCTGTGCATTGAGTCTCCGTGCACAGAGGGGCAGCAGGCACGAGTGTGCGGTCCCCAGCACAATGGGGCTGCCGAGTCATCTGTGCAAATGCATGGAGGAGGTGCCCCACGGCTCGCCCCCTTCCTGAGAGAAGGCAGAGTCACTGATCATGGGGAGGGGGCGGACGTGCAGGCACTTCTTCCATGCATTTTCATTATGCAGATGACTTGGCCAATAGTGGAGGGCCTGGCCAGCATTCTTGTGCCTGTTCTCCAGTGTTGCCAGCCTCCAGGTGGGGCCTGGGGATCTCCTGCTTTTACAACTGATCTCCAGCTGACATAGGTCAGCTCCCCTGGAGAAAATGACTTCTTTCCAAGGTGGTCTCTATGGCATTGTACCATGCTGAGGCCTCTCCTCTCCTCTCCCCTACCCAAACCCCACCCTCTCCTGGATCCAGCCCCAAAGTCTCCAGGTATTTTCCAACCCAGACCTGGCAACCCTACTGCTCTCCCTTCTCATGAAATGAGCCAATGTTCAGACAGGGCTCCCCCAACTGTTGCCTCTGCGGGGGGGGGGGGTCAGGAGATTGCCAGGAACAGCTCTAGGTATACTCTGGGAGGAGGGAATCTAATCCCAACTCCCCCTCTTCTGATATAAGTAGGCTTGTTGCCGCAACCTCCCGATTGGGAAAATCATGGAGATTAGGGAGTGGAGCCTGTGGAGGGCGGAGCTTGGGGAAGGGAGGAAGTTCAGCAGGGATATGATGTCATAGAGTCTACCTTCCATTCCCTCTAGGGGAGCTGATCTCTGTAGTCTGGCGATCAGTTGTAATTCCAGGAAATCTCCAGGCCCCACATGGAGGTTTGGCAACAAGCACACGGGAAACATGGCAAGGTTTAGTAACCATGGGAAAACTCTGTGTTAAAACAAAACACACAGTTCTGATATGCTGCTATGTCTTCATATAGTTGTTTAAACCAAATATACAATAAAGACCCCAGTGTATCTTATTAATTATAGTGCATTGTTAACAAAAACCTAAAGAACAGTATATATCTTGTCGAAAAGTCTACAGCTACTGAGACAAATATGCAGACAGGATTCAGTGCTGTAGACTATCTTGCTTTCTGATGAAAGCAAAACAGCCTACGATACTGGCACTGACGACTGCGGCATCTTTAATCAGAAGGCAAGATAGCCTACAGCATTGAATCCTGTCTGCATATTCGTCTCAGTCGCTGTGGACTTTTCGGCAAGATATATATTGTTCTTTAGGTTTTTGTTATCAGTGCACTATAGTTAATAAGACACACTGGAGTCTTTATTGTGTATTTAAGCACGGATATATGAAGGCATAGTAGCATATCAGAATTGCGTGTTTTGTTTTAACACGGTGTTTTTCCACGTTGACCCACATGGAGGCTGGCAACCCTAGATGTAAGCTCCATGCTACTGGTGGAAAATGAGGTTTGGATCCAGCTAAATAGGATTTATTGTGTGGCATAGATTTCCATGACATATAGCCCACTTCATAACATGTGTGCAGTTCTTGCAGTTGTTGGAGGGAGCTGTACTCAACCATGAAGTGTAAAGGTGAGGGTTTTTCTTCAGACCCCCATGGTGCCTGAAAGCCTTATTAATGGGAAGTTCTCAGAGCAAAGATCCCTGGAAACTGTAGCTTACACGGGGTTCTGGGCCCTTGACCGAGGTAAGCCTCCTGCAACAGGGCATTTTCTCCACTCTTCCGTAACATCTGATCCATTGCTGTACTGTGCTTGGCTGAGGCTCTTGCAAAAGAATCCCTACAGGGAAGCTACTATGATCTGTCCCAAACCAACCGATATCTGTACATGACCTGTGAAATAAGTACATCACATCATATAAAACGATGCCCAGCAGGAAGCCCAGATAGGACATTTGTGTGGTCATCGCAGCGATCTAGCTGCAAAGGTCTCATGGAAATATGTAAAACAGCTTTATTAATGCAGACTACTGAAGTGAGTCTTTTAAAACGTCCGTCAACTAAGAGAATGTTATCAATGGAAGGTCAGTGTTCTTATTTGGTGCTATGAATTCTATCAATGGAAGCCATCAAACTAGGGCTCCTAGTCCCCTGGGAAGGCCAGTGGGCCATCAGGCGTATGGTGTGATGTCACTTCCAGAAAAACCCTTAGGCATGGCATCACTGTGGAGTTTTTGGTGATTCCTAGAGAGGACACACATCACACATCACTCCCAGGGAAAACCTCTCGAGTCCTCTCTAGGAATCACTAAAAACTCCATGGTTTTACCTTAGAGTTTCCAGCAGTTCCTAGAGAAGTGTGAAGTCACTTCTGGGTTTTTCCCAGAAGTGAAATCACTCTGTCCCTGAGGCCCCCTACCATGTCCACAACCCCCTGGCCTCCCTTTGGTTGTCAAGTCTGACAACCCTTCATAGAACCCAGAGCTAGTGTTGCAGTTAAGTGACTGAGCTATGAGCCAGCAACCCCTTGATGGAAATCAGTTTTGATCCCAATGTTCATGTCAGACTAGACTGGCCCATTTTCTACTGATTTCCTCTTCCTCTTGCAGACCCCTCTCATGTCACCCCCTTCAGAACCTCCCCAGTCCTCTAGGGCATCATTGTTGTACATCAATGGGCTGCAGTGGGAGGGAAGAGAAAGGATAATTTCGTCCTGCTGTTGGAAAGCATAGTCAGGATCCAACCCCCTGCCTGCATCCTTGACTGTGAGGATAGTATCCAAAGTTAACCATGAATCAGAATTTCTCTCTGACGGAATACTATACAGCTCACTCAAACGTTTATAAAAAGACTTGAGTTTGGGGCTTTCTACATAGATCTCTGTTCACAGTGTTTCGTATTGAGAACGGGGGGCGGGGGGGCAAAAACACAACAACACCCAAAAACCTGAGTGTTCTGTCAAAAAGCAATGAACAAATGAGATTTTCAGTAATGAAGGAACATTTGGTAAAGGTAAAGGTTCCCTTGCTCGAAAGCCAGTCGAATCCGACTCTAGGGTTGCGGTGCTCATCTCCGTTTCAAAGCCGAAGAGCCAGCACTGTCCGAAGACATTTCCGTGGTCATGTGGCCGGCATGACTAAACACCAAGGTGCACGGAACGCTCTTACCTTCCCACCGAAGTGGTACCTATTTATCTACTTGCAATTTCTTGCTTTCGAACTGCTAGGTTGGCAGGAGCTGGAACTAGAGACGGGAGCTCACTCCGTCATGCGGCAGTCTCGGGTCTCGAACTGCGGTGGCTCAAGTGGTTAAGACGCTGAACTGCAGGCTGTGGAAGGAACATTACTGAACACTAATTTACATCTCAGTAGGTGGCTGTGATGGGGGGGGGCTCTCACACTCCCCTCCCTCAGAGGTAGATTTCCCCTCCGAAATTTGTTCCCTTCTGTGACTGAGCTGCCCCACGTGATGTGGTTTTCTCCTCTGTCTTTAAAAGACTGTCCGTCCCACCCTGTCACAGAGACATAATTTGGCTTTTAGCCCACCCCTGGAACCTGAGGGAAGAATCAGGAGCCCTCTTGGGTTGAACCCCTTCAAATGGCACTTGAGATGATGCAAAAGTCAGTCAAGAGTTGTTAACTCTGAGGCAAAAATCAGTGGTTGTACAGATTGCAATTCTTCATACAGGCAAATGAGGGTTATTGAAGATTATTTTCTTAGTTACTGAGATCTTAATATCAAGAGGCTCTTCCCCTGTTGTTGTGTACCAAGAGAGACTGCACATGCGGTTGGGCTCACACGTGGCCATGTGCACAAGCCAAGCTTCGCATCCACAACAATAGAAGCAGAGGATCCTAGAACTCGCCAATCAGCCAGTTCAGATCCTAAAGGGAACCAATGAGGGACAGTGGCAATGTAAATAAACCTATCACAGGAATGGGTGTGTGTGTCAGGTGTGGTTGGAACGGGAATATAAGCGGACCTTCAGGTCCTGCAAGTATCTCAAGTTCTCCATTTAACTAATAAATTATGAGCTGAGATCACTCCTCCATGCATCAGTCTCAGTACTTTATACCTGTGTTTTCCAAACACTACAATGCGTCTTAACAGAGTTTCCTATTTCTCCTTTTATTTTCTTGAAGCTGGCACCTTAGTTTCTTAGTTATTGAGATCTTAATATTGAGAGGCTTTTGGTCCCTGTGTTTCCCAAAAAACCGACACTGCTTCTTAATAGAGCTTCCTCTTTCTCCTCTTCTTTCCTCGAGGCTGGTACCTGCTTTCGGTACCTCCCTTCCTTTTCATCCCTAATTTCTCTAGCTCTTGAGGTGTCTCAAGCCGTTTCCTCCCACAACAGACCAGCACAGCGTTTCGAAGACTGTTTTAAGGGCTGTCCATCAACAGTGGCTCAAGGCACACTTCTTTTCAAGTGCTGCAGTGCTTTTCCTTGCTCCCAGGCCATATTTAAGTACTGCAGACGGCAGTGCAAAAATCCATGGTGGTCACTGGCAGGAAGCATATGGCTGGATCCGGCACAAAGATCGCAGATCCTCCCCGCTTTCCCTTCTACCCAGCAGTCTTTTCCAACCCAGGGAAAGTTTATTCCCAGGTCAATGAAAGCCATGAAGAAGGGCATGGGGGAGGACAAATCCCCTCCCCCCCTTTTTTTTTGCCAGTGGAGCTCCATTGATGGGAGAGGCAGGAAGGCTGATTACGGTCCTTTCTGCACTTGGATCTCATCCCTGGTTTTATCAGAGTCCAACTTGCGACACAATCCCTTGCATTTATCCCGGGTTATAACAGCATCCGTTTATCCCAGGATAAGTGCGGGGCGAAACGGGGGTGACCTCAATGTAATGTGGAAACCAAAAATACCCTGAGATAATTACAGGGGTGAACTTGCGTGTAGTGTAGAATGTAAGTTCAGGGACAGGGTTGAACCAGGATTTACGGTCTAGTGCGGAAAGGACCTGTGTAACTTTCCCACTCCCCGCTGCAACGTGGCCCCGGGGGGGAACCTGTCCCTAAAAAGGGATGTTGTGTGGAGATACTCTGGTTTTGGGGCAAAACTCTATGATTTGAGGGCGAATTTACAATAGAGTTTCACCCAAAAACCACAATGTGACCCCTGACACCACCGAAATGACGACGTAACTTCCGGGTGATGTGATTGCATCATGCAATGTCATGTGATATCCCCCACCCACCCCCAGGGGGACCCCAAATCCCCTTACCAGATCAGCGAAGGGATCTCCCCTCAAGAATCCCAAGAATCCCAAGAATCCCAGAATAACCTTTCTTTGAGTTGAAAACAACCACTGGGGGAAGGGAATGTGGGGCAGATCAACAAACATCAGAGCTTTTCCACTGTCATATGGGTGGAGCCTACCCATAACGCTGCAGACCTTCTTGTAGTGGTCTGGGCCAGATCCACTCTGATGGGTCCCATCCTGGTCCCCCTGATTCCCCGTGCTAATTCAGCTCCCCAAACAAATCATCCCTTTGGGCGGTGGTTGCCAACCTCCAGGTGGCAGCTGGCGATCTCCCACTATTACCATTGATCTCCAGGTAACCGAGAGAAGTTCCCCTGGAGAAATGGCTGCTTTGGAGGGTGGAGTCTATGGCATTTTATCCAGTGGATGTCCCCTCCCCCCCACACCCTGCTGCTTAGGCTCCACCCCCCAAATCTCCAGGTCTTTCCCAATCCAGAGCTGGCACTGCTACATTGGGCAGTTTCTCTAGCAAGAGCGGGCACAGGCCAGCCAGTTAAAGAAGCCCTTCAGAAAGGGAGAGCGTTTCTTCTCTGAGAAGGATAACTTGATTGTGGCTGGAGAGGGAAAAGAGAACCTACCCATGTAAGGGAGTGAGAGCGAGAGAGAGCCCTCAAATGGGAATTATATTTGCATTTCCAAAAAGCAAACAAGGGAAAAGAACATAAGAACATAATAGAAGCCAGTGCTGGATCAGGCCAATGGCCCATCCAGTCCAACGCTCTGTGTCACACAGGGGCCAAAAATACCAGGTGCCATCAGGAGGGCTAGCAGTGGGGCCAGGACACTAGAAGCCCTCCCACTGCTGCCCCCCCCAACACCAAAAATACAAAGCATCACTTGCCCTAAACCGGGACTTCCTGTCTATATCTTGTGGCTAATAGCCACTGATGGACTTCTGCTCCATATGTTTATCTAATTCCCTCTTGAAGCTGTCCATGCTTGTAGCTGCCACCACCTCTTGTGGCAGTGAATTCCATGTGTTAATCACTCTTTGGGTGAAGAAGTGCATCCTTTTATCCATTCTAAACCCTAATTTTGAGTGCCCACGAGTTCTTGTATTGTGAGAAAGGGAGAAAAGTACTTGAAAAAGTGAGAAAGGGAGAAAAGGAGGTCCTTTGACCAATAGAGCCCCATAGGGTTACCATTTCCCCCCCAATGGGGGCAGGGGTTCCCTTGATTTCAGGGGGCCCAATTTGCCGCCAACTTCTTCTTCTACTATTGATCTCCAAAGTCTTGTTGGTCTCTCCTGGACAGCCATGTGCTTTCATAACCTGCTACCCCTCTGACCCTGGCACCCCTCTGCCTTCACGGCCACCTTGCTATACCTACCGAGAAGGGACATATTGCCTTCTCCTCCTCCTGGGTCACCACCAGTGTTCCCTCTAAGCTGAGTCAGTGAGAGCTAGCTCACGGTTTTTTAGCCTCCGGCTCACACATTTTTGTCTTCGCTCAGGAAGGACGGCTCCAGAGCAAGCGAATTTATGCAGCCGCCAAATCGCTCGCTCACAACTTTAATGCCACAAAGTAGAATTTTCGCTCACAAGACTCCACAGCTTAGCGGGAGAATTGGTCACCCCTCACCTAAAGAGTCCTCTTGCTACCTCCTGTGCCCTTCCGCGAGCCTTCACCGCTTTCCCCTCCGATCACCTTATGCGGCAGTATATAAATAAGGCACGCGCGTGAGATCCCCGTTCATCTTAAAAAGGGATACTGAAAGTATTTGATAAAAGAACCAATTTGTCCTTTTCCCCACTGGGTTTAGATCTGAGTTAACAAAAAGCCACAACAGAAGTAGCTGGTCATACATCAAAGAGTTTAGATCTAACAGGCCTTTGAATAGATAGTGTAAACATGTGGGAATAGAGGTTTAAAGCAGCTATGCTCTCCTTTGGAACAGGAGCCGCCTTTCATGATTCCAGGCAGTGTTTAAATTTTAAATTGTTTACAAATCAATACTTTGAATGCAGGCTTCTCTGTTGATCCTCATTAGTTGCCGGATATGCCCAGCGAATTTATATCTGCATGAGGACGGGCTGGTTTTGATCAATGGGAATTCAACCCGTTTCAAAACACGGCTAGTGTTTAATTCACTCCCCCCCCTCCTTTTTCTTCTTTTCTCCTCTTCAAAGAATAAATAAGTTAAAAAGTTTCCCGAGGGTTGGAACAGGCCAGGAATAAGAACTTTTGGACTTTTTAACGTTTTTCTTTCCCCTCCCCTTTCTTCTCCAATGAAACTTCTCCACCAGGGCTGCTAACCTTCAACTGAGTCCTGGAGATTTCCAGATGACAGAGATCAGTTCCCCTGGAGAAAATGGCTGCTTGAAGGGTGGAATCTGTGGCATTCTCCCCTGATGAGGTCCCATCCTTCCCTAAATCCCACCCTCCCCGGGCTTGATCTCCAAAATCTCCAGGAATTTCCCATCCCATTGTTGGCAACCCTGACTGCCAGACTGGGACAGTCTAGCTACCTCATGGCTTAACCCTGCACGAAGGATGCAGAGGACCGAGGCAGGAGGTTACAAGGACTTGGTGAAGGACCACTGCTGGGAAAGCAGCCCCAGAGGAGGAGGAGGAGGAGATCAGATTTATACCCCACCCTTCACTAACTGAAGAAGTCTCAGAGTGGCTTACAATCCCTTTCCCTTCCCCTCCCCACAACAGACACCCTGTGGGGTAGGTGGGGCTGAGAGCATTCTTTCGAGGACTGCTCTTTCCAGAACAGCTCTGAGAGAACTTGTGATTGACCCAAGGTCACACCAGCAGCTGCAGGTGAAGGAGTGGGGAATCAAACCCGGTTCTCCCAGATGAGAGTCCAGGCTCCTAACCACTCCTAGCCCGAGTGGAAGCAGGTGGAGAGAACATAAGAACATAAGAGAAGCCGAAGTTGAATCAGGCCAATGGCCCATCTAGTCCAACACTCTGTCACACAGTGGCTAAAAATACCAGGTGCCATCAGGAGGTCCAGCAGTGAGGAGAGGATGATAATTGAACCAGGTTGGCTTCAAGGTGACCCTTAACTTCTGGCATTGTAAATGAACTAAGCAATTAGAGTGAAATCTCTGCATGGAGAAGGTCAACTTGTACTTGATGACTCTGATAACAACATGGCCCCCCTTCCCTGGGGGTTTTACAGGTGTTATGTATTGAACTGTGAATCAAGACTATTCTTTTCCAGGTTAAGCTTGATTCTGAATGTGGATTCTAAGCTGTCACATTCCTATTGGTCGGTTTCTGCGAAACCAGTGTAAATAGCCAATCACTGTGTGATAATGTTGCAAAGAGGGAACAGTCCTGATTGGTCTTTATCCCTGCAATGCCATTGGCCTTTAACTTGTTGTGGGTGTGGCTTTGACATCCCGGGAGAGTTTAAAAAGGAGCTGTGCTCCACTGTTTGTGTTGTGTGTTCCTGAGTTGGTGTTTGTCGTTAATAAAGCTGAAATCACTTGTTGAGCTTATTCTGTTGTTGAGTCTCATACTTAACAACAGGAGCTCATACAATCCAGCTGCTTATTGACCTTTTTGGCTAGAAAGCTCTGGGGATGTGGTTCTAAGGATGCCAGCCTCTGGGTGGGACCTGAGGATCTCCTGGAATTTCGCCTCATCTCCAGACTACTGAGATCAGTTCCCCTGGGGGAAAAAAAATGGATGCTCTGGAGGGTGGATTCTATGGCCTTGTACCCCACTGAGGTACCTGTCCTCCCCAAATCTCCAGGAGTTTCCCAACCTGGATCTGGCCACCCTACACCCTCCCATCCCCTGCTGGTGGCCAGGGGGACCTGACAACCCTAGGTGCGTGCTCTCTTGGTGCTGAGCAGCTTCAGCTGAAGGGCTCAGGGAAGGACTGCTGCTCACCGGTACAGCATCTCTTTTAGATGTAGAAGGCCCCAGGTTCAATCCCTGTCCACCTGCATTTTAGGAGCTCAGGTGATAGAAGATATGAAAGATTTCTATCTCAGACCCTAGAGGCCTACCACCTGTCACAGAATACAAGATTGACATTTTAATATATATATATATATATATATATATATATATATATATATATATCCTTCCCTATTATATATATCCTTCCCTATTATATATATCCTTCCCTATTATATAAAACAGTAGTGGTCAGCCAGCTTGACCATATAAGGGGAAAATGCGTGGCGGAATCCATTGGCCGCGGAGGCTGCCACTCAAACCTGGGTCCCTGTCCATTGGCTGCTGTGCCTGGCTGCGTGGGCTCGGCACTGTCCACACAGCCAGCAGTCAGCCTCCCGAACTCAGTCTGCAGCCAGCCGCCCCACACAACACGAGCCTGCCAGGGGCGCCGATGGAGGGAGCCAAGGGGGACGATCAGAACTTCGTGTTGCCGGCCAACAAGGGGAGGATGGGGCCTTCAGTGCCCCAGCTTGCATAGCGTGCACGGGGCTGCTGCAACTGGCCAGTGGTGGCGAGCCGGCAAGGGGAGCACAGGACCTTCAGCGCGGCAACTTGCGGGGCGCGCACGGGGCCACCGCGAATGGCCAGTGCTGAGGCGCCGAGGAAGGGAGGCAAGGGGGTGGGCAGGAACTTTCTGCCATTGGCGGCAGCCTTGCCCTGACAGGCCCTTAGGCAAGGACCCAGCTAGCACCCGTTGCATATGATACCGCAACGAGTTTTGCCGCTAATATATATATATTTCAACAATGCAGGTTACAAAAACTACTTACTATAAAGGAGCATTGTAGGATTTCAGTCATTGACTAAACACAACCTCTTAGCAATTAACAGCCGCTACCAATCTCAGTTATCTAAAACATATACAATACCTATCGGGTTATGAAAGGCATCATATTCTCAAGGAGCAGTATGGTCTATTAAATTTCGCATAGTAAAGTTTAGCCATAGGTAAGGAGTCTAAATTTAGCTCCATTTAAGCTTTTTGGATCCGTTTTGCTACAGTCTAGTTTGTCTATACCTGGGAACCATACATCCAGGGGCTCACTGATGTCCGGGTCATTGCTCGTGATCGTATGGATTTTTTTTTCGAATAAAAAGAAGTCCCACATCTTGTGCAGCCACATTTGAATTGTAGGAGGGCTTTGAGATTTCCAGGTTTGTGCAACGACTATTTTAGCAGCCACTATCAGCAAGTTAATCAGTCTCTTTCTCACTGCTGGTGGGCTATCGTCGGGCCAGAGATGAAGCAGAAACAAAGTTGGATCCAAAGGTAAGGATACAAGATTGACCTTAGTGGACCAATGGTTTGACTCAATAGTCCTGTTTAAGGGCTATTTTGGGGCAGGAAGGCACAGGAACGGAGTTCCGGCTGGCTCCCAAGTTGGCCACACCCAGCAGGAATCATTAGCATAACAGGCCACACCCAACAGAGGAACTCATTAGGATTGGCTACATTAGGGGTGTGTGGCCTAACATGCAAAGGAGTTCCTGCTACAAAAAAAGCCCTGAGTTTTAACAAGAAACAAGGTAAACAGAATAAGAAGCAAAAGATCGCTGTGGCTGGATGACCACACTTCTGGTAACTTGGGGGTGTGGCCTAATATGCTAATGAGCTGTGCTGTCAGGGGTGTGGCCTAGTATGCCAATAAGTTTCTGCAATTGGGTGTGGCCTATTATGCTAATGAGTTCCTGCTGGGCTTTTTCTACAAAAAAAGCCCTGGTCCTGTTCCTAAATTAAAGTGAATGCACCTACAGTTCCTGAACAACGTTTGCTTGATTGCTTTTTATGTGTGAGTTGAGTAATTCTCATATTCAAGCATGAACAGATGAACAGATGGTATGAACCTCACCTTAACCAGGTTCTAATCGCTGCTTTCATTTGTGAAGTGATTGTGTGTTGGATTTCCCCTACAAACAGATGTATGTGTGTCTACTATCACAAGAGCATTCACACACACTAAATAATGCACTTTCCATCCACTTTGCAGCCAGATTTTATTGTGTAAAATGGCAAAATCCACTTGCAAACAATTGCTAAAGTGCATTAACAGCATGTATGAAAGCACCTAGTATGTTCCTGAGCTGGAAGGAGGAGGAGGAGGAGGAGGAGACTGGATTTATACCCCGCCCTTCACTTGGAGTCTCAGAGCAGCTTCCAAACCCCTTTCCTTTCCCTTCCCCTCCCCACAACAGACACTCTGGGAGGTAGGTGGGGCTGAGAGAGCTCTTTCAAGGACAGCTCTGACAAAACTATGGCTTGCCCAAGGTCATCCAGCAGCTGCAAGTGGAGGAGTGGGGAATCAAGCCCGGTTCTCCCAGATTAGATTCCACACACTTAACCACTACACCAAACTGGTATTGAGTCAATCCTTCTCACTGGGGATGTATGTAATCGGTTAATTAATTAATTAATTAATTAATTAATTCAATTTATACCCTTCCCTCCCCACCAAAGCAGGCTCAGGGCAGCTTACATAAAAATTCAACACATAAGTAACAATTAAAACCAATCATAAAACAATCCAAATACCATAATTATCATAAAGTGCTAGAACAGCAGTCTGATAAAATGCTGGAACAGGAGGTCTTCTACTAATAGTAATACTTAAAGTGCCAGCAATAGTCATGGTGGGATGCTCAGGCCGGCACATCGGAATCGATTTATTGATGTGGCAGGCACAGGCAGTTGATGGCAAAGCCAAGGTGCAGGGCTCACTTTTCAGGTGTTTGATGCAGAATCAGAGCCTGCAGTTCAGTCTTGAATAAAATCTAGTTATCCCATGTCTGGCTGTGCTCTGGATGGCCCAGGTTTAGCCCAATCCCGCACCATCTCATCAACTAAAGAAGGCTGGTCTGGTTAGTAGCTGAATGGGAGGCCACCAAGGTGATCCAGGGTCACTATGCAGAGGCAGGCAATGGCAAACCACCTGCGTTCATCTCTTGAGTCAGTTTGGTGTAGTGGTTAAGTGCACAGACTCTAATCTGGGAGGACTGGGTTTGATTCCCCACTCCTCCACTTGCACCTGCTAGATGACCTTGGGCAAGCCATAGCTCTGGCACAGCTGTTCTTGAAAAAGAGCAGTTTCTGTCAGAGCTCTCTCAGCCCCACCTACCTTACCTGTTGTGGGGAGGGGAAGGGAAAGGAGTTTGTAAGCCGCTCTGAGACCCCTTTGGGTAGTGAAGGGTGGGGTATAAATCCAATCTCTTCTTCTTCTCTTCTTCGCTTGTATTGCAAAGTCAGATGCAACTCAATGGCACGTTACACGCACAACCTGCTGTCAGAGTGTTAAGTTGTGGCCCTGTCCAAATCATATATGCTGGTGTGCAAGAGAAGTCTTTCCACATTAAAAAAAAGACCACAACAGCCTTATAGAAGGATTTCTGCATATGATTCCCCCCAAAATCGGAGTTTTAATTTTTGTATTTCTCTCTGTGTGCATCGCTTCGAAGAAAGTTCTCCTCTTTTTGCTTAACACGCTGTGCCGAAGGTCATTTGCGTGCTGCCTCATTCCCTTGAAAATGTCATGCTTGGGTTTGGAGATGATTAGACACAAAAAAGGGGGAAGGGGAAAGAGATTATATGCCTGAGTGGAAGGTGGGGGACTCGCTGCTTGGAGAGGCAGAAGGGGTGGAGAACATCATGGAATTAAAGGTTTAAAGGAAGCCGTGCATCGGGCGCAAGGTATTTTTAAAGTGAAATGCATAATTTGAAACACAATGCTCTCATTGACAGGCAGTGTTCAGAATGTTCAGAATGTCAGAGTGAATTCCGCCCCCCCCCCAGTACTTAGTAATTTTACAGACTCCCATATTTTGCCGTTGACGAGTGAGAGGCATACGAGTTGTCTGTTCCGAGGTCAGGATGCAGTCATGGAGAAAGAACTTTCTCAGAGACTTGATCACGTGCAAGTGCTTCAGTGCAGCTGCCCCAGTTACATCTTCCTGCTTCTTTTTTTTGCAGAGTCTTCTGGGAAGCTGAGGTCAGTGAGGCCAATGCACCAATGGCTGTCCATTTCCATTGCGTGGAACTGAGAACCATCATGATCTGAGGTTGTATGACGCTCCATTCTATTAGTCTGGTAACATTTATCCTGCTGGTAATGGCCTTCATAACCACCTGAATGCTGCAGCAGATACAGAAGAAGAAGAAGAAGAAGAAGAAGAAGAAGAAGAAGAAGAAGAAGAAGAAGAAGAAGAAGAAGAAGAAGAAGAAGAAGAAGAAGAGGAGGAGGAGGAGGAGGAGGAGGAGGAGGAGAAGAGGAGGAGGAGGAGGAGGAGGCGGAGGCGAGATGAGGCGAAGCGGAGGAGGCGGAGGAGAAGAGGAGGAGGAGGAGGAGGAGGAGAAGAAGAGGAAGAGGAAGAGGAAGAGGAAGAGGAAGAGGAAGATGAAGAAGAAGAAGAAGAAGAAGAAGAAGAAGAAGAAGAAGAAGAAGCGGAAGCAGCAGTGCAGCAGCAGCAGCGTTGGTTTTTATATCCCACTTTTATCCTTCACAATGCAGCTTACTATTGCCTTCCCTTCCTCTCCCCACAACAGGCACCTTGTGAGGTAGGTGGGTCTGAGAGAGTTCTGAGACAACTGTGACTGGCTCAAGGCCACCCAGCAGACTTCATATGAAGGAGTGGGGAATCAAACCTGGTTCTCCAGATCACAGTCCACCACTGTTACCCATTATACCACACTGGCTCCCAAGCGTAATTTTTTATACTCTGCTTTTCTCTGCCCTAAGGAATCTCAAAAGAAGCTTACAATTTCCTTCCTTTTGTCTCTCCGCACCTTGTGAGGTAGGTGGGGCTGAGAGAGTTCTGATGAGAGAACTGTGACTGGCTCAAGGACACCTAGCGGGCTTCCTGTGGAGGAGGAGTGTGGAATCAAACCCGGCCCTTCAGATTAGAGTCCGCCACTCTTAACCACTACATCACACTGGCTCTATATAAATGTTATAGCAGTACAACAATAGTAGCTATAGCAGCAATATTCAGTACATTTTTATCCTGCCCTTCTTCCACGGAAGCCAGGGCAGTATGCATAGCTTTCCCCCACTCCCTCCATTTTATCCTCATAACAACACTGTGGTATAGAATCCTAGAATCACAGCATTGGAAGGGGCCCTACAGGCCATCTATTCCAACCCCTTGTTCAATGCAGGATCTGCACCCTGCTCAGTACAGGATATAGATTAGACTGTGTGAATGGCTGGTCTTTGGTCACCCAGCAACTTTCATTGCAAGGAGGGATTTGAGCCTCAGTCCTCCTGGTTCTAGCCCAACACTCTAACCCAGGTCTTCACAGATTGCTCTGGTAACATTTGGGTTCAGGAACTGGGTGGGCTTCTAATGAAGTGCTCACTTGCCCCAGTGGATACACACACACAAACCCGATGACTATTTTCTGCTTCTTGTCCTAAGTAGTCATGAGGCTCACTCGTGTATTCGTCCTGCAGACATTGCCTTCAGCCTGAAATTAATTTTTGAAGCGGACCTGGAAATATTGGAACCATCTTGTAAATATTTTAGTACTTCTCTGCCTCTGGTCACACGTGCCAGATAACGTGGGCGGGGGGGAGGTGAGGCTATTTGCACCGTCACAATTTGATCCGCCACTACGCGATCAGATGCGATGGCAGTGAGCCGGTGTTTTTTTCATCGACACGTGTTTCCGGCGCGCTTCGACAAGGGAGCATGGAGGGAATAGGAGTGCACTGGAGCAATCACAGGGGAACCTTCGTCTGCGGGCCATCGTGAACCCCTGTGATAGTGCTCTTTCACTGGTAGTTTTTAACTGCGCTTCTTCGGCAGTAAGAAATGGGTTGGTGATGGGCAGACAGGACTACAGCAATCAGCACGAAATGGAAGACCTACCTAGAGTGGCCACCAACAGAAGGAAGAAAGGACATTCAGTGCAAGATTTGGACCTTGTGCCCGTGGCTGGGAATAAAGGACTAAAGCATTGGAAAAGCAGAGTGGGGAGGAGGGAGGGAGAAGGGATATAAACCGTTACGAAATGTACGGGATAAAAGATAATATGTAATACTTACCAAAAACTATATAAAAACTACATTAAAAAAAAGAAAAAAAGAAATGGGTTGGTGATGGGTGCAGGATGCTTGCCAGATGTTCTCCCGTGATTGCGCCGATAAAATCCGACTGACATTCGTGCCTATCCCGCAGCTACTTCTCTGTGTGATCGGAGCCCCCGTATTGCAATTGCAACTGATGCACATATGCACTGTCAAATCACAACCGACTTATGGTGGTCACAGTAAGGGGCTTTCAAGGTAAGTGAGCAGCAGAGGTGGACTGCCATGGGCCTTCCACTGTGGCGTCTTCTTTAGTGGTCTGCTTAAGTTCTGAGATCTGATGAGATCAGGTTACGGCATGCTGCCTTCCCTCCCTCAAGGCAGCTGTAGTTCATGTCAAAAGCGCCTGGAAACACCAGCTTTACAGCAGATGGCATCCATGAAGTCCACACCTCATTTTATTAAACAGCCTCTGCAAGTCCCCAGATCAGCTATTAGGGCTAATGTACCTCAGGGTTCCATTAAGCATGGCACATCGCTGTTGCAACTCACACGGCTTCCATCCAAACTGATGTTTACCTGAAGGCCTTTGAATGGATTTTGCCAAAACCCCAAAGTAATTGCCCTGTAAAAGTTCAGCTCCCACTCCTACATTTTCTCTCCTCCCTGTATAAATTATGTATATCAGAGAAGAGAGAAGAGACTGGATTTATATTTTGCCCTTCGCTACTCAAAGGAGTCTCAGAGCAGCTTACAATCCCTTTCCCTTCCCCTCCTCACAACAGACACCCTGTGAGGTAGGTGGGGTTGAGAGAGCTCTCTCAAAAACTGCCCTTATTCATTTATTTATTCCGATTTATACCCTGCCCTCCCCGCCAAGGCAGGCTCAGGGTGGCTTACATAGGTTAAATACATAAATAACAATCAAATTACCATAAACATCTAAAAACAGTTCATTAAAACAATGCAATATTAAAGTGCTAGCTTGAGAGAACAGCTCTGAAAGAACTTGTGACTGACCCAAGGTCACACCAGCAGCTGCATGTACAGGAGTGGGGACTCAAACCTGGTTCTCGTAGATTAGAGTCTGTGCTCTAAGCCACTACATCATACTGGCAACTACCCATCAAGTCACAACTACCTTATGGAAACCTCAGCAAGGGGCTTTCAAGGCAAGCTGTTTATTCCTGTGGCCATCACAACATCCTCTGGCAGCAAATTCCACATTTTCATCACTCTCTGTGTAAAGAAGTATTTCCTTTTGTTTGTCCCCATCCAGTACTTGCAGGGTCATCAAGACCCATTTACACCTATAGTCCACCTCAGAAAAAAACATCAAGCTTCTCCCAAATCATTGTGTATCTCGAAAAACCCACCAAGTTGTTGTTTTTTGGGGGCAAATACATCAGCTTGCCCCAGGGAGCCTCAATGTGGTGTATGTGTGTTCTTGGATCCATACTCACATTCCCAATCCTTTGGGTCTCCACTGCTTTTCTCTGTGAAACGCTGGTCATTTTTGCTGTTGCCTCCACAGACCTCTTTCTTCCAGACTGGTAATTATACTATTCCCCCAAATCTCTCTCCTTTCTCTTCCCTGATTTCCACTTAGCTAGCTTGTGAGTGTTTCCAGTATGTTTGTATGCATGTTTTGCACTTTTATTTCTCTTTTAATAAAAAACCTTTCCAGTTGAAATGTGCCTGGTTTATTTTGAGGGTTCTCTTACGAGAAAATCCTCATAAACATTGGTGGAGAATCCCAGCTACCTCCTCTCGCTTGTCTCCTTTAAAGCTAATATGCATCCCCTTGCCCAGATTGCACGGAATGTCACCAGTACTCAGATGACACCCAGCTCTATCTGTTGTTGGGCAGCCAATCTGACTCCAGACTGGAAGTTCTGGACTGGGCATTACAAGCCATGACTGGTTGGCTTAGACTGAGCCAATTGAAATTGAAAATGGAGGTCCTGTGTCTGAGTCGAGGTGGCCCGGGGGTAGGGAACCTGCTCCCGACCTTTGATGGGGAGCCGTTGGTGCCAGCCCTGGAGGTTAGGAATCTGGGAGTGCTCCTCGATGCCTCCTTAACAATGGAGGCCCAGGTAGCAGCCACTGCCAAATCAGCTTTTTACCACCTTCGGCTGATCAGGCAGCTGGTTCCCTTCCTCGAACGCAATGACTTGGCAACAGTGATCCACACGATGGTCACCTCTCGAGATTGGACTACTGTAACACTCTCTACATGGGGCTGCCCTTGTCTCAAATCTGGAAGCTGCGGCTGGTGCAAAATGCTGCAGCCAGGCTTCTGAAGGGTTTCCCCGTGTGGGAGCACATTCAGCCTGTGCTAAAAGCATTGCACTGGCTGCTGATAGCATACCGGATTCGTTTCAAGGTGATAGTTGTTACCTTTAAAGTCCCTTATGGTCAAGGGCCTACATACCTACACACCTTTCCCCACACACTCCCCAGACAGCACTGCGATCAGGATCCCAGAACTGACTGGCCCTTCCAGGTCTCAAGGAAGTCAGGTTGGCCACAAACAGGGCCAGGGCTTTCTCAGTGGCAGCTCCGTTCTGGTGGAATGAGCCCCCAGAAGAGATCAGGGCCCTGTGGGACCTTATACAGCTTCACGGGGCCTGTAAAATGGAGCTCCTCCACCAGGCCTTCAATTAAGGAGCCGCCTTTAACAGCTGGACGGTAGAGAGCTCTGCCCCCCGGAGCTGCCAACAACAGTAGCCTGAAGGAAAGACCTACCAGCCGACTGTGAGAAGGGACCACTGAATAATGACTGCCATCGTTAAGCAACACAATGATTACTAGCACTTTATTGTTATCAGATGGTTTTAGTTGCTTTTAAAACTGTTTCAATTGCAATTGTATGTCTTATTCTGTGTAAGCCGCCCTGAGCCCGCCTTGGCCGGGAGGGTTGGGTATAAATTTGGTAAGTAAATACATGAAATAAAATAAATAGTTCCCCCAACTAATCAGAAGATGGCCTCTTTGGGTAACAAAAGAGGCTCAACATCTAACCAAAGAGAGGGTGGGGCCAACTGCCAAGTGTACCTGAGTGAGAGAATTAAGGGCATAAGGACACAAGAGAAGCCATGTTGGATCAGGCCAGTGGCCCATCCAGTACAACACCCTGTGTCACACAGTGGCCAAAAAACCAGGTGCCATCAGGAGGTTCACCAGCAGGGTCAGAACTCCAGAAGCCCTCCCACTGTTGCTCCCAAAGCCCCAGGCATACAGAGCATCACTGTGCCAGACATAGTATTCTATCTAAGTTGTTGCTAATAGCAACTCATGGACCCCTGCTCCATAATTTTATCCAATCCCTTCTCAAAGCTACGTTTGTAGCCGCCATCACCTCCTGTGGCAGTGAATTCCATGTGTTAATTACTCAAAAGGTTAATTCCCTTAACCCTTTCCCTCCCAGATCCTCTTGCATAATCAACATTAACGTGCACAAATCCTTTGAAATCCATGGGCTTCCTGTTGCACAACACATTTGGATGAATCATCCCGTACAATTTTAAGTCCATCTGTTTATTGCCCTGGTGCCTGGCACAGTTGCTCCACTAGCTTTTATTCCAATCCTTCACACGCTGTTTGTACAGTAAGGCTCCGTAACGCTTCTAACTCAATCATGTTTGAAATAAAAACCTTTGCAATTTGTAAGCTGTCGGCCTTAATATGGGATCTTGGCATTAATAGGATTTTATTGACATCTAGCATCAGCAGAAGAAAAGGCTTGATAGAGTGCCGTGAAGGCAATGAAGATGCAATGCTCATTTTTGCTGATGTCTCCAGAGCCACACGTGTGCGGTGGTTGAATTTGAAATGCGCCAACTACACCAGCTGGTTCTTTCCGCTTTGTGGGATGAGAAGGAGAAAAGATACCAAGTGACATCATCAAAGCTTATCGAATCAGTAGATTCTGGGCTTTCTTGTGGAGATGGATTGCAGGTTTGGTGTCCAATTTGTTGGAGTGAGCGACTCAGCATGCCTGGACATGGGGGCGCTACACCACTCTAAGGCTGCGGTCACACACACTAAATAATCCACTTTCACTCTACTTTTCAACTGGATTTTTACCGTGTGAACTGGCAAAACCCAGTTGGAAAGCGGATTGAAAGTGGATTATTTGGCATGTGTGACTGCAGGCTAAGGGCGTATGCAGGTGTTATCTCCTTGAATGAGATGCCTCTCTTTGACTTAACCTAGGAGCTGCCCTCTGACCCCTCCTCTCTCTCCCTTTGTCCTCTCACTCTCTACACATGGCTTTCCATGGAGACACATGTCTCGGCAGGGCTCTCCTGATGAGACGATGCCCTCATACTCCCACACACACGATACCGGACAAGCTGGCCATTAGTGATAGGGAAAGTACTCTTTAGATAAAGACCAATCTCGCACAAGAGCTGAGCCGCCGTCACACCTCCTTTTGCCCTGTTTCCATTGGTCAATTTCCCACTCGAAGCCATGCGGCTACATTTTGACCCGCGGCTTCGCCCGATTCCCCCCGCGGTTTCGTGATCCTGTTTTTTTGAGGATCACGAGACCGCAGGGAAAATCGGGCGAAGCTGCGGGTCAAAATGTGGCCGTGCGGCTTCGAGTGGGAAATTTACCAATGGAAACAGGGCAAAGGGAGGCATGACAGCGGCGCAGCTCCTTGGGCGAAATTGGTCTAGGCTTCTCTTTTTCATCTTTTGACCACCACCTGAATGTGAACGGGATCTACTTGAATAAATGTAAGCTTACCTTATTTTAGCAATATACTTCTTGGGGATACTGCACTCAGTATCACGCCTCTATGACTGAGAAAACTCTGCTATGTTAGCCAAATATCCCAACACAATTATAGTGAAAACACAAGAATACATAGTACATCCAGGCCCCTTCCATCACTGGATTCCTGCCAGTTTTTGCATTCTCTCCTTTCATTTAAAACTCCATTTGCCCAGTTATTTTCCCCCGAAGGCTGCTTAACCCAGAAGAGCAAGTCAATGCAGAGCTAAAGAACATTTAGAGCAGCGGTTCCCAACCCTTTCAGTACGGTGACCCACAAATCCAAATGTACTTGGGATGGTGATTCATCCAGGGCTTCTTTTGTTTTTTTGGTTCCTTAGGTAGACTACGAACTCGGCATGGGCACCTATCTAGTTCAGCATTCTATTTTTGACAAATGTTTCCAAGAAACTAACAAACATTGCACAGAACATGTCCTGCTTCCACTATGAACCCCAAGGAAGTGGCATTCTGACATACCACTGAATATGGAGGTAACATTCCAGTCTTTGGCCACCTTCTCCTTCTCCATTACGCCCTCTAATCTCCAATTGCCTTGGAAACACAGAAGCTTTACACAGGATCCCCAGTCCTCAATGTTTCCTGGTTAAAGGAAAAAGGCTGTTCAAACAAATTACAAAGATGATCGGACCCCAATGGTAACAAGAGAAAGAAATTTTACTCACAAAAATAGAATCACATCTTACATGACATATTCGTGTTAGGTATATTTAACTGATTGTGAACAGATTGACTTCAAAAAGGTTAACTTGCTGCAGCTCCAAGCCCAGGTAAGAGAGAAGAAGAGAGGTCCTATATAAGATGAAACAGAAGACAAGCAATGGCCAAAGAGGCTCACAGTTTAACGAATGAGAGGGCGGATCCAACTGCCAAATATATTGGAGTGGGAGAGAATTCTTTAAACTTTTTCCCTCCCAGATCCTCCTGTGTGCAGAGTTGCAATATCCAACACTAATCTCTGCTATGATTGTAAGAAACTCACCCTAGTAACCATCAGGACAGATTTCACTTGCTCAACCTGTTCACCCAAAGAGTGATTAACACATGGAATTCACTGCCACAGGAGGTGGTGGCGGCTACAAGCATGGACAGCTTCAAGAGGGAATTAGACAAGCATATGGAGCAGAAGTCCATCAGTGGCTATTAGCCACAGGGTATAGATAGGAACTCTCAGGCTGGGGCAAGTGATGCTCTGTATTCTTGGTGCTTGGGGGGGGGGGTCAACAGTGGGAGGGCCTCTAATGTCCTGGTCCACTGGTAGACCTCCTGATGGCACCTGATATTTTTGGCCACTGTGTGACAGAGCGTTGGACTAGATGGGCCATGTCATACATCAGTTGGCATTCTTCTTCCTTGCATGTAAGAACATAAGAACATAAGAGAAGCCACTGTGTGACAGAGCGTTGGACTGGAGGGGCCATTGGCCTGATCCCTCATTGGCTTCTCTTATGTTCTTATGTTTTTACATGCAAGGAAGAAGAAGAAAAATGCCAACTGATGTATGACATGGAAGACACTGTTTCCAGGATCCGATCTTGGTTTGCCAAATACAAAAGAGAGCAGTGGAAATGACAGGGATGGCCATTAAGGAGAGCTGGCCCATGAGCCACTTTCAGAGGCTTCGCAACCCACTGTTGGGTCCCGATCCACAGATTGGGAAACCCAGCATTAGAGGAACCCAAGGAGAAAGCAGGGCATCATGCTCCATGATGACTTCCCCCCATCTCTTGTAAAGCAGCATGACTTTAAAAAATGCACTCAAGCATTAACATCTTTCACACAACTGGAAGGAACATTTGGCCCGAGATTCAGAATCGGGTTCCGTGGTCTGGTTTTCACCTATTGCCTATCGATCGTCCTTCTCGGAGACAGAGAGCGAGCAAGCTGAAGTACCCCCTTCTCGAAGGACAGTTTGTGACTCGGCAGTGGCTGTTGCCAAGGGTTTTCCCTAGAAACGTGGATTGAAAAAAATGAGACACAACCGAGGAAGAGCTCTTTCCCCTTCTGAATTAATCATGTGCTTTAGAGGTCAGAACATGTTTCTGCAGCTGCACACGATGGGAGTTTCTCATCCACTGGGCCTGTGACTCTCGCGTGCCGGTTCCCGAGGCAAAGGGAAAAGAGCTCACAAAGCCAGTTGCAAAAATGTGGACTCATCATGCAAACGTTAACAGCTCGTAAAGCTAGTTTTTAATTATGATTCACGCATCTTTACCATGGAGTAAATCTCGCTTGGTTTGCTTTGGCTGAGGCAACGGGCACCCATGTACGGCCTCCCTGAGGTTGCTGTCACCCACCTGTTTAATGACCACTGACAACTGGCCTTTAACTCCTTGAACCATCGGGCCAGAACTTTATAGCCAGCTGAGGCTGTTTCAAGCTGTACCCATTGTTTTAATTGTTATAATGTTTTATTGTGTTTTAAACTGAAATTGTATTTATTATAATGATGATACCCACCCTGAGCCCGACTGCAGGATGGGTGGGATATAAATGCAGATAATAATAAAGAATAAATAAGGAATAATGAGGTGCATGAATTTAATGATTTATTTGCATACATTATTTTTACCCTGTCTTTCTCTTTGACAGGCCCAAGTAGGGTTGGCACCTCTGGGTTGGGAAAGACCTGAAGATTTTGGGAGTGGGGAGGGTTTGGGGTGGGGGGGAACTTCAGCATGGTATAACGCCACAAAGTCCACCCTCCAAAGCAGCCATTTTCTCCAGGGGGACTGATCCTGGTCATCTGGAGATCAATTGTAATAGTGGGCTATCTCCAGATGCCACCTGGAGGTTGGCAACCCTAGGCCCAAGGGGCTGTTTTTGGGGTGGATGTCTTCCATCTGCATTGTGTGTGTGAATGTTCAGCTTCATCAAACCGAGCAGCTGAAGTCAGTAACTGTTCGTGGTGCATCCTCAGAATTTACTGGATTACGTTAACCTCTTGAAACTATCCATCATGATAACTGGAATTTACTAGAGGTTTTTTTTTAATGTCTTATGAAGGTCTACGTGTGGAAGAATTCACTTTCTTAGGATCACAGATCAACCAAAACCGTGAATGCAGTCCAGAGATAAACCATCGAATCACACCAGGCCTCACGGCAATGATGAGCAGGAACCGAATATGGAGGAGCAGGGACATTAGCCTAGCAATCAAATGCAGATTAGTCTGTGCTGTTGTGTTCCCCATGGCAACCTATGGCTGCGAAAGTTGGACCATGAAGAAGCAAGACAGGAGGGAAATCGACTCATTTGAACTGCGGCGCTGGAGAAGGTTCCCGTACATTCCTTGGACAGCAAAGGTGACAGAAAAGCAAATATCAGAGCACATAAAACCAGACATACCATAGAGTCTACCCTCCAAAGCAGCCATTTTCTCCTGGTGAAAAGATCTCAGCTGCCTGGAGATCAGTTGCGATCCCAGGAGATCTACAGCTACCACCTGGAAGATGGCAACCCCTTTCTCAGGTTGGCTCCACATCTAGTTATTTTCAGCAGGAAGACTGGAACCAGCTTTGGAACTCCAGGCTATGAAGCTGCTTCTTTAGTGTAGGTGCAACCTCATCCAGAACAAGAGACGTATCAGTTCCTGTGCTAATCCTTCATCTCATCATCAGCACCTCCATTTTGTCAGGATAAAGTTTCAGCTTGTTAGGGTTACCAGCAAGCAACTGGCAAGCAATGGGAGATGGGGGGGAGGGCATGGACAGGCCACCAATAGTGTGATGGTGTTACATCACTTCTTGGGAAACCCTGAAAGAGACGTCAGTCTACTCTAGGAATCACCAGAAACAATATCGTTTTACCATAGAGTAACTTCTGACTTCTGATATAACTTCTGAGTTTTCCCTGGAAATGATGTAACACCAGGGGTCTTTTCGGGGGAGGGGAGCGCACCGGAGCGCAGCTCCGGGAGCTCAGGAGCCAAGCCCCGCCCCCAGCCGGCGTCCCGGAGAGTCTTTCAGGCAGCCGAATGTCAATTTCAGCTCCATTATATCCTATGGGCCATTGAAGTCAATGGTGAAAACATAGGGTATATTCTAGGGGCTGGAGGGGAGGGTTTGAGGAGAGGCTCGAAACTCACAGGATAGCTGATGGAGCCTCTCCCCAAGATACCCACCAAGTTTCAAGAACATTGGACCAGGGGTCCAATTCTATGGGCCCCTAAACAGGTTGCCCCTATTCCCTCCATTGTTCTCTATGGTGGGAAAAAAATAACTTTTTTCCCACAATAGAGAACAATGGAGGAAATGGGGCAACCTGTTTGGGGGCCCATAGAATTGGACCCCCTGGTCCAATGTTCTTGAAACTTGGTGGGTATCTTGGGGAGAGGCTCCATCAGCTATCCTGTGATCTTGGAGCCTCTCCCTCAAACCCCTCCCCTCCAGCCCCCAGAATATACCCTATGTTTTCACCATTGACTTCAATGGCCCATAGGGTATAATGGGGCTGAATTGCCACTGAATTTCTTTCATTCCCTCCTTTTCTTCTTTCTTTTTCCTCTTTCCCTCTTTCCCTCATTCTTCTCTTCTTTCCCTCTTTCTTTCCCTCTTTCTTTCCCTCTTTCTTTCCCTCTTTCTTTCCTCTTTCTTTCTTTCTTTCTTTCTTTCTTTCTTTCTTTCTTTCTTTCTTTCTTTCTTTCTTTCTTTCTTTCTTTCTTTCTTTCCCACCTTCTTCTCTTCTCTTTTTCCTCCTTTCCCTGTTTCCCTCCTTCTTCCCTCTCTTTCTTTCCCTCTTTCCTTCCTTCTTTCCTTCTCTCTACTCTCTCTCTTTCCTTCCCTCTTTCCTCCTTCTGTGGCCCAACTCTCATGAGAAGGAGTTTAAACTTTAAACCCCTTCTCTCTTAGCTCCCCCACCCAGCTGGGGAAGGGAAGGGGAGGCTTTTGAAGATGCTTCCCCCCCTTTTGCTTCCCCTTCTTACATCACTTCCGGTGATGTCAGGGGGCGTGGCATATGCTAATAGCCTAATAGCTCATTAGCATACTATATGCTAATGAGCTCCTGTAGCTGTTCTTCTACGAAAAGACCCCTGTGTAACACCATAATTCCAACAGTGATTTATTTTTTTTCCTCCTGTCAGCTGCTAGCAGGAAACAGGAGCCAGGGGGACGAGATCTCTTACCCTCAGCAGGAACTTGGCAAGTTTGGTTATCCCACATCCATCCCAAAACTGCCTCTGGGAAAGAAGATAGCTTGTTTGCTTGCTTGCTTATTAACCAACTAAAACTGAGACCCAGTTTGGTGTAGAGGTTAGGAGCATAGACTCTAACCTGAGAGAACCAGGTCTGATTCCCCACTCTTCCACATGCAGCTGCTGGTGTGGCCTTGCATCAGTCACAAGTCCTTTCAGAGCTGTTCTCTCATGAGCAGTCCTCAAAAGAGCTCTCTCAGCCCCACCTACCTCACAGGGTGTCTGTTGTGGGGAGGGGAAGGGAATGGAGATTGAAAACCACTCTGAGACTCCTTCGGGTAGTGAAGGGTGGGGATATAAATCCAATCTCTTCTCTTCTCTTCTTCTTCTTCTTCTTCTTCTTCTTCTTCTTCTTCTTCTTCTTCTTCTTCTTCTTCTTCTTCTTCTTCTTCTTCTTCTTCTTCTTCTTCTTCTTCTTCTGTTTATACATTGCCATTCTCTCCAGTGGGAATGTAAAGTGGCTTAAATCATTTCCCTCACTTCTGCTTTATCCTCACAACAACTCTGTGAGGCAAGACAGGCTGAGAGGGCATGATTGGTCCAAGGTCACCCGATGGGCTTCCATGGCAGAGTGGGGATTTGAAGCTGCATCTCTCAGATCCTAGTCTGACACTCTGACCACATCAGACTTTATCAGAAAGACTTTCCTTCCAGTATCCACCCAAGGACTTATGATAGCCCTCCCAGCCAACAGGGGGAGCTATAGTAAAGATCTCCCCCTGACTGTACAAGGGACTGAAAATGGATCACCAGGAAATAGGTCAAGGGGAGTCTGAGCAACAGCCTGGGTTTTCTGTAGCTTTAGCTACAAAGTCTACATTGCTGAAGCTAGGCAACCATGTTCCTTGAATAATCGAGCGTTATTTTTTTAAAAAAATGGCCAAAACCGCCTTTTAAAAAACCATATGCTGCAACCACTTCAACTTTCAATAGGAAGCTGAAGATAACCTGAGTTATTAAAGGCTGCCAAAGAAGTCTGTTCAATAGTTTCATAAAAGATCCTTTTTTAAAAAAACAAAAACAAAAAAAGTATTAAGTGGGAAACTGCCTGGCAGCTGTAATCAAAGCATGACACAGGTAAGCAGAGGATGAAGGCACAGTTGGATATTACCGGGGAAAAAGTTTGTGAAAGCAAATGAGAAATTAACATGGGAATGTTTTTAAAAGGTGGAAAGCAGAAAACCTATAAAAAAAAAAAGGCAAAAAAGATTTATTTACTGTTTTAAAAAAATACAAATATTTCTTCTTTGCTTGGTGCCAGATGAAAGTCGAGGCAGGGCTCAAAAGCTTACTTACAAAGGGGCCTTTGTTGTTGGCTCATGAATCATGACAAAACTTCAGGGACGGAGTGGCCCTGCCGGAGAGAACTTCAAGCATATCCATCGTGACACCAACCATTCTCCCAACAGTCTCCTCCCTGCTCTCCTTCCCAACTAACAAGAGACATAGATGTACATTTAGGGTATATTGAAATCTACTGCCTGATGGTATGATTGCCAGCTTCCAGGTGGGGCCCAAAGATCTCCCAGAGTTACAAGTGATCTCCAGACGACAGAGATCAGTTCCCCTGGACAAAATGGCTTCTTTGGAAGGTGGACTCTATATTTATTTATTTATTTATTTATTTATTAATTCAGCTTATATACCGCTCAAGCCCCGAGGGGTCTCAGAGCGGTTTACACGGTATATGATCCTTCCCTAACTAGGGCCACAATCAATGGGGGAGGGACGTCCTACCGGCACCCTGAGCAGGGCTTCCCATTCTCTTCCGGTGGGGCTCCAGGTGTCCCGCTGCAGCCTCGGTGCACTTCGAGCCCCCGGTGAAGATCTTCTTTTCCTGGGCCAGGAGACTTCCGTGGCTGGCCTCTTTCCCAACAAGCAGGCCTGTGTCGGCCTCAGCTTCCGGTCTGCGTCCAACAGGCTCCACCGTGCCACGCCGTCACGCCGCCCGCACATCACGGCTCTGCCCATGGCTCCGCCCACCGCTAGGTTCGGCCGTCCGCTTTGCCTGCCACCGCTGCCGCTGATGTCCACCACCAATGCTGCCACTGCTACACCCCCCCGGAAGGGAGGGTGCCCCCCGCCTCTCTACAGGCAGGTACCCATTTGCAAATGCTTTCGAACCGCTGGGTGGGCGGGAGCTGGGACTAGGACCGGGAGCTCACCCCGGTTGCGGTGGGACTCGAACAGCCATAGTGGCTGTTCGCTTGTTGTTATAGCAGGTGTGATTTACCACCTGCGCCACCACTCCCTCCAAATATCCATGACGTTATATTCTGCTGAGGTCCCTCCTCTCCCCAAACCCTGCCATCCCTGGGTCTGCCACCACATCTCCAGGAATTTTTCAAAATGGCAACGTTACCTGATGGGCATGTCTATCTACCCAATTAAAGAACGGACAATCACAGCCGATGCTAGGTTGGGGAATTCCTGGAGATTTGGAGATGGAGCCTGGGGAGGGCTCTCAGTGGGTATAAAGCCACAGAGTCCACCCCATACCCCAAAGCAGCCATTTTCTCCAAGGGAACTGATATGTGTAGTCTAGAGATTAGTTGTAATTCCAGAAGGTTTCCAAGCCCTGCCTGGAGGTTGTCGGCCCTAATCACAAAGAATGTGATACAATTTGAAGAGGAGGAGAAGATTGGATTTATACCCCACCCTTCAATCAAAGTCTCAGAGCAGCTTATAAACTCCTTTCCCTTCCCCTCCCCACAACAGACACCCTGGGTGGTAGGTGGGGCTGAGAGAGGTCTGAGAGAACTGCTCTTTCAAGGACAGCTCTGACAGAACTATGACTTACCCAAGGTCATCCAGCAGCTGCAAGTGGAGGAGTAGAGAATGAAACCCAGTTCCCCCAGATTAGAGTCTGCATACTTAACTACTACACCAAACCACTACACTAAATTAATGCACAGTAGACTTATAACAGATTAAAGGAAATACTTCTTCACCCAAAGATTAACACGTGGAATTCTCTGCTACAGGAAGTGGTGGTGGCTACAAGCAAAGACAGCTTCAGGAGGGGATTGGATATGCATATGGAGCAGAGGTCCATCAGTGGCTATTAGCTACAAGGTATAGGTGGAACACTCTGGGGCAGTGATGCTCTGTTTTCTTCATGTTTGGGGGGTGGCAGTGGGAGGGCTTCTGGAGTTTTGGTCCCACTGGTGGACCTCTTGATGGCACCTGGTTTTTGGCCACTGTGTGTCACAAAGTGTTGGACTGGATGGGCCACTGGCCTGATCCAAAATGGCTTCTCTTACATTCTTATGTTTTAACTAGTGGCAAGGCCCATTGCAAAGAGACACGCAATGGGCTCTAGGCAGAGGGCCGGGGGAGCACGGCGGCCTGCAGCATGTGCCCAGGCCGGCAGCAGTCAGCACCCCTTAGAAGCATGGGGATGGCGGACGAAGATGGGACAGCAGCGGTGAGTACACCACTGGCGGAGAGGCCCCACATCACCCTCCCCTCCCAGAGGCCTCTGAGCAGCCGTGGAAGCCAGCCGGGGGGGGGGGCATTGAGTGAAGATGGGCCAGCAGTGGTGAGCGTGGCACCAGCAGAGAGGCCCCACACCACCCTCCCCTCCCGGAGGCCTCCAAGCAGCCTTAGAAGGCAAGAGTGAGCAAAGACGGGCCGGTGGTGGCGAGCGTGCCACCGGCGGTAAGGCTCCACACCACCCTCCCCTCCTGGAGGCCTCCGAGAGGCCCTAGAAGCCATGGAGGTTGGGCCAAGATTGGACATCAGTGGCCAGCACACCAGCAGCGGAGAGGTTCCACGGCACCCGTCCCTACCGGAGGGTTCCAAGCAGGCGTAGAAGGCAGTTTGGGGGCAAGCGAAGATGGGCTGGTGGCAGAGAGGCTCCATGGCACCCTCCCCTTCTGGAGGCCTCCCAGCAGCCTCAGGGCCGGGGCCAGAGGGAGTGACCAGGCTGTGCGGAGGCCAGGGGAACCCGTCCTCCTGGCTCCCCTCTGGAGTGGCCGCTGGAGCATCTGTCCCGGCCGACGGCCCCATGCAGAGTGAGGATGAGATGCTGGGCAGCAGGTCTGTGGGTGGGACTGACACCAGGATGGAAGGGAAGGCAGCCAGTCAAGGGACACCTTGTGATGGGCAGTTCCTGAAGCCAACTGATTTTGCTGCACATAGAATATTGCCAGACCACTACACATTTATATAATAGGACAGGATAAGGTGTTATCATATTCACAGCTGTGAGTGACCATGTATCATTTTGATGCACCAAAGTGATGAGCTCATTCACCCCCAGGGAAGTTCTGGCAGGAAAGGAAGGTTTTGTTGTTGGGTTTGGTTTTTTGTTGTTGTTGTTGTTGTTGTTCTTGTTTTACCCCAGCAGCTTTAAAGCATCTTCAGTGAGCCTTATAAGTCAGACTTAGAAGACCTGGTTGCCATTGAGAATGACAGATGTAATGGAAGCTCCTCCTTTTCCACATCTGTGATTTAGTTTTTGACAAACAAAGCAGGCAGGTTTTGAAGCTGTGTTTGAAACAACTTGGCCATAACGAGAGTGGCAATTGAAGAAAGGATAGAAGAACCCTTCCTATATCTAATATGTAATAATAATTAATGGTGGCGTCACACACATGAGATAACATGAGGGGGAAGCGAGGCTATTTCCTCCAAAGGAATTTGACCCACAGTTGTGTGATCACACAGTCCTTTGAAGCTGTGAGGGCAGCCCACCACTGCATGATCAGATGCAAACGCAGGTGAGTCAGGGTTTTGTTTTGTTTTGTTGCTGTTTGTTCCCAATGGGCTTAAATAAGGAATCAGTGAATCGCATCTCAGCACTGAGGGCTCCCTATGGAGTGTACGATGATGAGCATACTGAGAAGGGGGAGGGGGGACAATGGCATGGAGTTGGGATGGCTTGATCAGACCATTCCGATGCCATGAGAGTGCGCTGGAGTGATCAGACAGGAAAATCCCCATTTGCTACTGGACTTTCCCTGGTGTCTTTTTACTCCACTTCCGTGGCAGAGCAAAACGCGTTGCCAACAGGTGTGGGGCGCTTCCCAGATGCCCATGTCTGATCGCACCCTTTAAATCTGCCCAGCTTTAGTGCCTATTGTGCAGCTAATTGTGTGTGTGATTGTGCCCAATAATTATCGTATGGCAATGTGTATAATATAGCCAAGAGATCTGAAGATTGTCTGGCAGTCTGAAGTTCTAGCCCTTTTAGCGTTATACACCACACAAGTGGCAAGCGAGACTTATTTTTTGGACTGAGGGCAATACTTTTAAGCTCTGGAGTCTTGTGCGCAAAAATTCTACTTTGTGAGCTACTGGCATTAAAGTTGTGAGCGAGGAATTTGGCTGCTGTATAAATTAGTTTGCTCTGGAGCCGTCCTTCCTGAGCTAAGACAAAAATGTGCGAGTCGAAAGCTAAAGAAGCTGTGAGCTAGCTCACACTAACTCACCTTAGAGGGAACACTGGCTGAGAGAGCTCTGAAAGAGCTTTGACTGACCCAGCTGGCTTCATGTAAAGGAGTGCGGAATCGATCCCTGTTCTCCAGATGAGTCTGTCTCTCTAAGCCACTACACCACACTGGCTCTCTTATCTAACGCGTGTGCAGTACATGACAAGGTCAGTTCTTGACAAGTAAAGATTTGACTCCAGATTCCTAATATGTCTCACAACACAGAGACGTCTGCAGATCAGGAATAATAATAAGAGCCAAGAAACTAAAGCCTTTGGCTTGAGCCGAAGAGGAACAGCCAGAATGTTCTTCTCAGACCTTGGCTCTTGACCCAAGACTCTGGTCCAGGACCAGCCGGAGCACTGGAGTTATGCTGAATTCTTATTCGTCTAAATTGTATTCTTGTCTTTGACAGCTACTTTGAATTTCTGGTGGGAAGAAGTAATATTGACTGAAAGCACCTCCCCACAGGGTAAGTGTTGGTAATCTGATCTGGATATGTAACTGTGCAATGCGTGGCCGGATCAGCTTCTTTTCTGTAGGAATTATCACGGCTGACAAACCACCCTAAACTGGGAAAAGACATTCCTAGCAACCGCAGGCTAGCCCGATCTCATCAGAACTTGGAAGCGAAGCAGTATCAGCCCTGGCTACTATTGGATGGCTAGAATTCGGACAGAAGACTAGTAAGGAAGTCCAGGGTTGCTATGAGAGGTAGGCAGTGGCAAACTACCTCTGCCTGTCTCTTCACTTGACAATGCTGCGAGGTCACCAAAGTTGGCAACAACTTGATGGTCCTTCCCAACACCAGCAACTTCTACCACCCGTATCTCCATGGGCAGTGAGGCCTCTGAGAGCACCTGTCTGATTTTTCAGGGAGTGCAACCCATCTAGAAGAAGAAGAAGACTACCCAGGGAGGGGAACACTGGCTGGGGAAGGGAAAACCGATTGTGGAGGCATGCTTCCCCTTCACTTCCCCAGCTACCCTGCTGGGAGCCGCACAATATGTGTGAAAGACCCACACGTGGCTCCCAAGCCACAGTTTGGCCACCCCTGGCCTAGAGCATCCCTGACAAGTGTTTATCCAGCCACTGCTAAAAGAGGGGGAGCTCGCCACCTCCCTCAGCAGCTGATTCCAATGTTGCACAACTCTTATTTATTTATTTATTTGAGTTCTCCCCTGCCCCATCCCGCAAGCGGGCTCAGGGCAGGTAACAGCATATAGGTTAACAGACATAAAAGCATTAAACATAAAATCTAAAACAAGTTTAAAGAACTCGGTAATGGCAAGAATGGCAACAGGGCGAAGCGTCGAAGTCCCTGGTGCAGTTGGCAGTGTTATCGCAGGGTCAGTTTGGAGGCGGCACCGTGACACCATGATTCTGTGATTCCTTGACTGTGAGCAGGGGAGGCCGGAATGGAGTGGACGTCCGCTGCCTCAACCGAAGTCCTGGCAGAACAGCTCCATTTTGCAGGCCCTGCGGAACTGTAATACTATACTTGTATATGGTCTGACTCCATGGCCACCCATATGTATGCATGACTCCCCAATAAAGGGTGTGTGTGGAGAATAATAGCTAATCAGCTGGATTTTTTTTTTTTTTGCAAAAACCCTCCTAAAAAGGAGAGAAATTTATTCTTTTTATATATAGAAAAAGGTAGGGTATATAGAGGGACTAAGAAAAGGGCAGAGTGAGTATCCTGTTAAAGGGGGTTAGATTAAGTTAGTATAGATACATTTTTTGACGGTCACCATGGTCGAAGAGTCTTCTTTTAAATTAACAGAAATCCAAAATAGCTCTGTTAATCAGGTTAGTAGTGTCCTTTGGGGTTAGTTATTAATCAACTCCTTTCAGACGTCTCATGAACAATCATTTCTTTGGTTGTCTTCCTTTAGTGTCTCTCAGGTTATACGATGGGCCCTCTTTGGCTTTCCCACCTCCCGCACCGGCACCTCCCTCCTCTGGACCGCTGTCATCTTCGCTACTTGTCCAAGTTGCGAGAGCTGCATCTTCCTCTGAGCTGGCGTGCCTCTTCAGAAACTCTTGTGCTTTGAAGATAGAGTCAATCTTTTCTCTTTTATCCTTGTACTTGAACACTAGGCCTTCCGGGAACGACCATCTGTACGTGATCTGGTGCTTTTGTAGAAAGTTGGTCAATCCTTTATACGCTTTCCTCTTCATCCGAATTTCATATGGCACATCTTTCAGAGTTCTGATAATCTGTTCTCCAATTTTCAAGGGCACCGCTGAGACTGCACGCAAGATTTGATCTCTAGTATTCTGTTTAACAAACTTGACCACCACTTCTGCTGGCAGGTTATTTTTCTTTGTAAAGGTGGAATAGGCCCTATAGACCTTATCCATCTCTTCTTTTATTTCACGCTGATCCTTGCCAGTTACTGGTGCCAAGGCATTTGCTAGTATAGATCTGAGATCTTCATTATCTTCTTCTTTAATGCCCTGAAAACGAAGCATCAGATTCGATTTCTCCATTTGGAGCATCAAAATTCTTTTTTCTTGCTCATCTTGATGTTTTTCTAGTTTGTTGACCTTTTTCTTAACTTTTCCGATGTCTTCCGTCGAGACCAAGCATTTTTGCGCAATATCCTCCATCTTCTTAGACGTTTCTGTCAGTTGCTTTTGTTGGCTGCTGAGGACACCTTCCATGCTAGTTAAAGTTTCGCTGATTTTCTGTATTTGAACCAGCAGAGGGTGCAGTAACTCGCTTGTCTGTTGACTGACAGCAGGCTCTGGGGGGGTTACCCGGGCCGGAAGTCCCGCCTCCCTTCTTTTCCGGTTTAAAAGGGACCTTCTTCATGGCCGACATCTGTTTTATTTGTTTACTTTTTAAAAGTTCATGACACGTCCCTCAGGAGACCCGCTTACACTCAAGCTTCAGTAGCACCCCAAAGGTATTTTCATCAACCCTTCTTTCCTTATAACCCCCTTCGCTTTCTTTTAAAAGTCCCGCTTCTCACTGGGGGGGGATTCCCCTCCTCCCAAACGCTCATTCGCTCGAGGGGAAAGGATTCGGGTTTTCGCTTCAAAGTAAGACCTTCGACTCACGGTTCACCGCCGCTTCTTCTTTTGCTTTAGTTCATATCGCTGTTCCTCACTCCTGGAAGTCGGTGGCGCTGCTAATTCCCATTACGGGCACAACGCAGTGGGGCCGATTGGGGCGGGGAGAAAGCCTCAATTTCCCGGCTGTCTGCCGGCAAAGAGGCTACTCCCCAGTGCGCCCCCGGTTCGGAGCCTTATCCTAAGGCTCACTAGGGTCTTTCGCATAAGCGAAGACCCCCCCTGACTGCGTGTGGGCTAGCCGCCTCCGGGATCGTCCCGAGACGCGGCCGCCATTCGCAACGCCAGAAACCGAAACCCATCAGCTGGATTTTTTTTTAAAAAATGGGTGCAGTTCTTTTGTGTGAGTGAATTTGGTGTAGCGGTTAGAAGTTCAGACTCTAATCTGGGAGAACTGAGTTTGATTCCCCACTCCTCCACCTGCAGCTGCTGGTGTGACCTTGGGTCAGTCACAGTTCTCTCAGAGCTGTTCTTTCAAGAGCAGTTCTCTCAAGAGCTCTCTTGGCCCCACCTACCTCACAGGGTGTCTGTTGTGGGAAGGGGAAGGGAAAGGAGATTGTAAGTCATTCTGAGACTCCTTTGGGTAGTAAAGAGCGGGGTATAAATCCAATCTCCTTCTCCTCCTCCTCCTCCTCCTCCTCCTCTTCTTCTTCTTCTTCTTCTTCTTCATCATCATCATCATAATTCAAGCAAGTGAGCCCCATTGAAAAGTGCAGTGATTTTGTGTGACTCCTATTCATTTCAATGGTGTATATTTTCCCTGGATTGCACTCTGTGGGTTCTAGGAAGCTGCCAAAACATCTCTCTCTCTCTCTCTTCATTGATTTCAAGATATCCTACAAGCTGTTATAATTGCAAATAAAAACTTTTGCAAAAATACCTTCTTTTGGCAGTCAGCTTCTCTCAAGTTCTAATATTAATAATAACAATGATAATAATAATTTCCCCTATTTATGATATTTCCTCTCCTGATCGCCGATCCCCATGAAAGAAAGCATATGTTACATAATTCATTAAACCCCAAAGGCTTATTACATACATTACTGTGCCAAAAGAACTGCTAACACTCAGGGCAAATGATTTTAAGGATAATTAAGGAAATGAATTGTGGCAACATAACAGCAAGACTCAAATAACCCCCCCTTCAAAAAAAAAGTTCCGGATATTTTTATCTCATTTTATGTAGAGCTTTTGTCTTCCTTTTCAACCCGGGAACCTGAGCCAAAGAGCCAAAGAACAAATGAAATGTTATCAGAACATGAATAATCTTCTCTTTCACTCCAAATTCTTCCTCAATGCCAAATTATTTAGAAGATGTACTTGTTTTATAGCCCTTCATAAAACCTCTGCAAATAAATTTCCGTGTCTCAGTCATCCTCAGTAGAACCATAGGTAGATAAAACAGGTGGAAACAGATTGCAAATGGTATATGTCGGCGCTCCCGGTCCATATCTTATTAGGTCCTTTGGCTGGTAAACTTTTATTTTTAAGGTATGAAACCCCATCTGCTAGGTAATAACCTATTGTCTATAAAAACGTGTGTATATTTCATCTTCTTAAAAGTGACTAATTCAATACCTAGTTAGCAGGGAAGATTCAGAAAGGGGCACAATGGAGATGTGGAAAGCACAAGAGATGAAACAACCATAGCCCATAATGCTCTTCAGCAATCGTCTTATTTTATAGAGATGCTGCTAACTCTGGTTCTTAGAATGGTAACTGCTGATGCCACTGGATGCAGGGTCGGAACCCCTGATCTAGATACCTGCTAACACAAAAGAAAGAAAAATTCAGGAAGGCTACTGGGGCAGCATTCATGAATTGGTGGACTTTGTTATGTTGTTGCATGCTCAGAAGTTACTGGGAAGAACAGCAGGTCCCAAGCAGCTGTGCAAAGTACACGAAAGATTTGCAATCCAATTTGGAGCAGTGACTAAGATCACAAAACACATGATGCAGTACAATTTTAAGCGAGCTACACATTTGTTTGCTTGTTTACAGAATTGATATCTCACATTTCTGCACTGATATGAAGACTCTCTGGAAATACTTAAGACTACCAACCCAATGAAGCAGTGTAAAGGTGAGAAAATAGCCTGTGCACAAAGTCAGATCTATTATTATTGCACAGAGAGAGAGAGAGTATATTGAACAGGCTGAACTGCAGCTAACTGGGCTGAGATATACTTGGAGACTTTGGAGCCTGAGAAAGGCAGGATTTGGGGAGGGTGAGGACTTCAATGGGATATGATGCCACAGAGTTCACCCTCCAAAACTTGAAAAACCTTTGAGGGGTTGCCATAAGTTGTGACTTGATTGCACATATTTTATTCATTTAAAGCCATTATTAGCCATCTTTCTTCCTTATGGAGTTCAAGGTGGCTTATCATGGCATAGATAAAACACACAGAATAAAATACATTAAACCAGGGCTCCTTTTGTAGCAGGAACTCCTTTGCATATTAGGCGACGCACCCCTAATACAGCCAGTCCTCCAAGAGCTTACAGAGCTCTTCTTACAGGGGCTACTGTAAGCTCTCGGAGGATTGGCTACATTAGGGGGGGCGTCACCTAATATGCAAAGGAGTTCCTGCTACAAAAAGAGCCCTGCATTAAACCATTAAAACACACACACACATGATTTAAAGGAACAATTCAGGACTGCTAATAAACTTAATCAAATGCAGTCCTATATAAAACCATCTTCAACTCAAGTCTGAAAGTGAGGGGGGGCGGTACACGCACACCTCCCTGGGGAGGTTGTTCCATAATTGAGGGGTTGCCACCAAAAAGGCCCTCCCTCATGTACCCGCCAAATGAGCTTCTCTGATTAATGGGACCATCAGGAGGGCCTCTCCCTGTGATCTCAATTCCTGGGCAGAGACGTATGGGATAAAACAGACCCCCGTCCCAAGCTGTGTAGGGCTTTAAAGGTCAAAACCAACACCTTGCACTGGGCAAAAAGTGGAGGGGATGACGATAGCCGTGAAAAAGCCTTGTGAGAACGCACACGTACAAACCATTTGCAATACAATTTAGAACCATTTTTGAGTATTCAAGGGAACAGTTTAGAATGGATAAAAAGAAGTCCTTCTTCACCCAAAGAGTGATTAACACCTGGAATTCACTGCCAATGGAGGGGTGGCGGCTACAAGCATGGACAGCTTCAAGAGGGAATTAGAAAAGCGTATGGAGCAGAGGTCCAGCAGTGGCTATTAGTCACAAGGTATGGATAGGGACTCTGGGGCAGGTGATGCTCTGTATCCTTGGTGCTTTGGGGGCGACAGTGAGAGGGCTTCCAGTGTCCTGGCCCCACTGCTGGACCTCCTGACGGCACCTGGTATTTTTGGCCACTGTGTGACGGAGTGTTGGACTGGATGGGCCGTTGGCCTGATCCAACATTGGCTTCTCTTATGTTCTCAGTTCATCATTTGTGACCCAGTTGCAATCTGTGCAGAGGACCGATCACATATCCCCAGTGCAGTTTACTCAGGATAATTTCTCCCAGGAGGGCTGTCTTATACATCCCTCCCCTCAACAGCTTTAAGTTTCTTTATCTGTGCTTATTCGGCAGATCGCCCTTTGTCTTGCTGACCTTGGCGACACCGAAGAGGCTTGTTTCCACAGGGCTGGAGTAGAGCTCTTCAAATATTCCGCCCGTGTGTTAGACACAAAGAGAGGGATTCCAGCCCAGGCGTGTGCCCACATCTCTTTTATCTCCTGGTAAACATGCTGCCACAATGGAGGGAATTTTTGTTTTGCATTATGTTAGCATTCCTGTCTTTAACGTTTACAATATTGGTTTAACGGGCTTTGTTCCCTCATGCACGATTCTACAAAAGTAGCTTTCAAAAGCACAGGGATTTTTTTTGAAAAAAAAAACGACATAAAATATTGCCTTTCCCCCATCCGCTAGTCCCTTTGTCTGATGAAGACTAAAGTGCAGTCTAACTTTCCTGGAAGTAAACCCCGCTGAGTGGGCTGAGTCGGATCCTTCAGAGACCTGGTTGGGATTGCCGTAAACGACGCAGCTGAATCATATTGATTTACGAGTGGAGTTCAGTCAGGTTTCCACTTTCAGGTGGTAAAAGTAATCTCACATCAGAGCCACATGCAAACAATATTATTTTATGTATTTATTACATTAGGTAAAGGTTCCCTTGCTCGAAAGCCAGTCGAATCCGACTCTAGGGTTGCGGTGCTCATCTCCGTTTCAAAGCCGAAGAGCCAGTGCTGTACGAAGATGTTTCCATGGTCATGTGGCCGGCATGACTAAACACCAAGGCGCACAGAACGCTGTTACCTTCCCACCGAAGTGGTACCTATTTATCTACTTGCACTTTCTTGCTTTCGAACTGCTAGGTTGGCAGGAGCTGGAACTAGAGATGGGAGCTCACTCCATCATGTTTAATTACTTTGCATTTATTAATCACCCAATCCCTATGACTGTGGGAATCTAGGCAATGTACAGATTCAGAAACCATAAAAGCATAAAACCTTATCCAGCATAGTATACAATATTTATTTATGTTATGTACTGAATGTGAATCGCTCCTATCTATTCACATGTTAAGCTTGAGTCTGAACGTGGCTCTTCAGATGTCGCATTGCTATTGGTCGGTTTCTGCGAAACCTGTGTAATTACCCAATCACTGAGTGATATTGTTGCAAAGAGGGAACGGTCCTGATTGGCCTTTATCCCTGTATTCTGATTGGTCTTTAACTTGTAACGGGTGTGGCTTTGACAGCCCGGGAGAGTTTAAAAGAAGGAGCTGTGCTCCCCTTGTTGTCGTGTGTTCCTGACTTACAGTTGCTGTTTAATAAAGCTGAAATCACTTGAAGCTGAATCCTTTGTTGAGTCTCATACTTAACAATTTATTTATTTATTTTTATTAGATTTATAATAAAATCTAAAGCTGCTCTGAGACTCCTTCAGGTAGTGAAGGGTAAAGTATAAATCCAATCTCCTCCTCCTCCTCCTCTTCCTCCTTCTCCTCCTCCTCCTGTGACCAAAGTATGATAGCCTCAGTTCTGTCATAGAGAGAATTCAGGCTTGATTTAATCTAGAACCCACTTATATGTCTTTTTGGTGGTCCATGGTAACCGTAAATATCTCCTCCATCACCACCATGTCAAAGACCTCTCTACAATTTCAACTTCATATTCAAGCGTAAGCAAAGTCAGCCCTGGCTAGTATGCGGATGGGAGACCTCCAAGGAATACCGGGGTTGTGCCACGGAGGCAGGCGATGGCAAGCCACCTCTGAATGCCTCTTGCCTCGAAAATCTTATGGGGTCAGCTGTGACCTGACGCCCCTTTCCACCACATTCCAGCCCAACAGCAGCAACCTTCTCATTTAACTTTACTTTTGAGGGGGATTAAAGTTTAATTTTTATTTGCTTGTTTTAATTCCCCCCCCAGGCAGTGACTAATAAATGAAATAAATTGGATGCACATCAGATTCTCAAAGGGACCCATGACCTTAAAAAAGGTTAAGAGGCGCTAATATAGAACAAGACGGGCCAAAATGCAAATTGGCAGATGGGGCGTTTTCAAGGAATTCCACTGCTTAGATCTAGGAAGATGGATCTAAAAACAGAATTCCTCCTCTGGGTTTCACGTACTACTATGAATTGCAAGCTGCAGATGTTTTACTTGCTCATCTTATGGTCCCAATACACCGGTGGGTGATTAGGAAAAGTGTCGGGATGTATGAGTCATGTCATCTCTACCTCTCATGAGTCCCCCTTCTTCATTTTTCAGTCCCAGCTGCAGCTCTGGTTCCTGAAAGGTGTTAACATCTGGAATCTTGGATGCTTGCAAAAGTTATTGGGAGTACATTGGTTTGTATATAAGTGCATTGTTGTTGTTCAGTTGCGCAGCCAAGTCCGACTCTTCGCGACCCCATGGACCAGATCACGCCAGGCCCTCCTGTCTTCCACTGTCCTCTGAAGTTTGCTCAATTCCATGTTCATTGCATTGATGACACTGTCTAACCATCTCATCCTTTGCCGCCCCTTCTTCTTTGACCTTCAGTCCTTCCCAGCATCAGGGTCTTCTCCAGTGAGTGCTCCCTTCTCATTTGGTGGCCAAAGTATTTGAGCTTCAGCTTCAATATCTGGCCTTCCAGGGAACAGTCAGGGTTGATTTCTTTTAGGATTGAATGATTTGATCTCCTTGCAGTCCAAGGACTCTCAAGAGTCTTCTCCAGCACCATAATTCTTTGACCTTCAAACTACTTAATGAAATAGTGCCCTGGCCAGGCTAGTCTGATCTCATGAGATATCTGAAGATAGCAAGGTCAGCTCTACTACTTGGATAGGAGTCCACCAAGGAAGTCCAGGGTCACTACACAAAGGCAGGCAATGGCAACCCGCTTCGGTTCAACTCTTGTCTTACAACCTGCCGGAGTGACCAGTGTACAACACCAGTGAAAAGATCCCCAAAACCAAAGCCTGGGATAGATTACTTCCTCTTTGGTCCATTTCATAAATGTTCTACGTTTGGGAAGCATCTGGCATTCTGTCCTGTCTCCTTCCACCATGAATCCCTTGAGGGGTTCTCCAAAACTTCATGAATGGGGACATATTTGCTAAGCATGTTTTCAGCAGCTCTGTCTAGCAGGGAGGCAGGGTCCGGGTGTTTTCACCAGAAGCCCAAGCAGTGTGCCCCATTCCCTTCTCTCACTGCAGCATTTATAGAGCCATCAGATTTGTGGGAAGGTGTTACTGTAACTCAGGTGAGCAATGCCCACCAATCAATTAGTTTGACAAAAGTCAACCTGATTACTTCTTGAGCCTGCTTCGGCGGGGAGGGCGGGGTATGAATCAAATAAATAAACAAATAACTTTCTCTGAAAACAATGTCCGTTTCTGTCTGCGGTTGACTTCTCCACTCCAGCAACCATCTCTCCTAAACTTTTAGTACACCTGTAATGTGATATTTACTGGTGTGTGTGAAGTGCCATCAAGGTGCAGCTACCTTAGGGCGACCCCCAGCAAGGGGCTTCCAAGGTGAGTGAGAAGCAGAGGTGGCTTGCCACGGCCTTCCTCTGCAAAGCCTTCCTTGGAGGCCTCTCTTTCAGGTTCTCCTGACCCTGGTTAGCTTGCGAGATCTGACAAGAGCTGGCTACACCATGGCACCTCCCCTCCAATGCTCCCCCTAAGCTGTGGGGTCTTGCGAGCAGAAATTCTACTTTGTGAGCTACCAGCATCAAGGTTGTGAGGGAGCGATTTGGCTTCTGCATAAATTAGTTTGCTCTGGAGCCCTCCTCCCTGAGCTAGGACAAAAATGTGTGAGCTGGGGGCTAAAAAACTGTGAGCTAGCTCACACTAACTCAGCTTAGAGGGAACACTGCTCCCCTCCCATGATATTTATTTATTGAATTTATGCCCCATTTTCCCAAATGTGTCCTACAACATTCTTCCCTCCATTTTGTCTTCATGACAGATTTGTGAAGTTGATTAAACTGAATGTGAGCGTGACGGTGCTGCCTATTGGAGGTGTTTTCCTGGCCTCGACCCTCCGCCACCATCATTTTCACTCCACGCCACCAGATGGCATTTCCTCTTCAGTGGAAAAAGGATACGGATTTCATTTTCTTCAAATGCTGTTTTTTTAAAAAAGTTATTTAACTTACCTGTCATTGTTGTCACAATTTTGTGTGACCTTGTAACCCGCCCTGAGAGCGGGATAGAAATTGAAATAAATAAATAGATAGATTTTTAAAAAGTGTAAACTGGGAAATCAGTGGAGCTAGTAGAGAGAAGAAGAAGATAAGAGACTGGATTTATACCCCGCCCTTCACTGCCCAAAGGCGTCTCAGAGCGGCTTACAAACGCCTTTTCCCTTCCCCTCCCTACAACAGACACCCTGTGAGGTAGGTGGGGCTGAGAGAACTTCTGACAGAAACTGTCCTTGAGAGAACAGCTGTGCCAGAGCTTGTGAATCAAACCCAGTTCTCCCAGATAAGAGTCCGCACACTTAACCACTACACCAAACTGGCTCTCAGTAGAACATGGGCAATATACCATCAGGGATATTTTTGGGCAGGAACGGAGTTCCGGCTGGCTCCCAAGTTGGCCACACCCAGCAGGAACTCATTAGCATAATAGGCCACACTCAACAGCAGAAACTTATTAGGACTGGCTACATGAGGGGTGTGTGGCCTAACATGCAAAGGAGTTCCTGCTCCAAAAAGAAAGCCCTGGGTTTTGACAACAAACAAGGTAAACAGAATAAGAAGCAAAAGGTGGATGTGGCTGGATGACCACACTTCTGGTAATATGGGTGTGTGGCCTAATATGCTAATGAGCTGTGCTGTTGGGTGTGTGGCCTAATATGCTAATGAGTTTCTGCTGTTGGGTGTGGCCTATTATGCTAATGAGTTCCTGCTGGGCTTTTTCTACAAAAAAGCCCTGTATATCATTATAATATTATTGAATTAGTGACCTGTATGTGTGTTACGTGCCATCAGTTCGCTTCTGACTTATGGTGACCCTATGGGTTAATGTCCTCCAGAACATCCCATGGTTAACAGCTTTGTTCAGGTAAGAACATAAGAAAAAAAGAGAAGCCAATGTTGGATCAGGCCAATGGCCCATCCAGTCCAACACTCTATGTCACACAGTGGCCAAAAATACCAGGGGCCATCAGGAGGTCCACCAGTGGGGCCAAGACACTAAAAGCCCTCCCACTGTTGCCCCTAAAACACCAAGAATACAGAGCATCATTTGCCCCAGACTGAGAGCTCCTATCTATCCCTTGTGGCTAATAGTCACTGATGGACCTCTGCTCCAAGGGCTGTGTCCATCCATCTCCTGTTCATTGAGTCCATCCATCTCCTGTTGGGTCTTCCTCTTTTCCTGCTGCCTTCCACTTTTCCTGGCATGATCGTCTTTTTCAGTGACTCTCATCTCCTCATGATGGAACCAAAATATCATAGCCTCAGTTTAGTCATTTTAGCTTCTAGGGACAGTTCGGGCTTGCTTTGATGTGGAACAGTGGCGGTTTGTCTTTTTGGCGGCCCACGGTATCATGGCATAGTGATCTAGCAACTGCCAATTAGGGGGGGAAAGCTTGGGAAAGGTCTACAGGAACAGGAAGGGGAAACGGTATCCGCGGGGATACGAGGCAAAGAAAGTGCTGAGGAAACTGCCAGGTGGACACCCCATTGCCATTCGGAATGGCTCTGTGTCTGCAGCAGCGAGAGTTTCATCAGAAAGCCTGATGGAAAGTCAGCATCTGTTAGTCTGTTTTGTGCCACTGAATGAATACTTTATTTATGTATTTATTTGCATAGTGCCTTATTTGCTTGAAAGGAAGATGCTGCTGAATGTAAGACAACCCCCTTACGAAGGTCACACCGAAACAGGTTATTGGACACAACTGTATGCCAATGTATGATGACTCCCTCTTTTTGTTTGATAGCATATCTGTGTGTGGGGGGGAACTACTCTTGCCTTTGAGTAAATACTGTATTCTGTCCTGAAGAAATCATGCCTTTGCATCATATATTTGCATACATTTGCACCACACATTTGCATACATTTGCATCTGAAGGAATGGGATCCTCTAACTTTGAAATGATGCAGCTTTTCACATTTTTTATTTCTTTTCAGGTGTGTATAGTTTCTTTCTCCTTCGTTCATATGATGGTTCTTGATGGCACTACCATTTTTCAAAGCAAATTCCTTCTCTGGCTGCGTTATTTCGGGTCCCCAAAGAATTTATTCTGGTAAAAGCCATCCCTCTACCTGTGTTTGAGCTTCTTGCTTTCTCAGAACAACATGGCCAAAACAGACTTTATGGATTTCCTGGGATGGGATGGCATAGAATCTGACCTCTGAAGAAGTAAGAACCCCCGGCACCATGGACTAATCTGTTCCATATGCTTCAGATTGTTTCTGTGAATGTTCATGCCCTAGATGGTTGTCACGGCGAGAACAAGTCGGGAGACATGGCAGCGTGTGATCTTTTTTGTCATTTAGCTTTGGGGCCTTGATTTTTATTCAAGTGTAAGCGGCACTTATGTCACCTGTGTGTGAAGCGGAGAACAGATTTCTGCCATATTAATAAAAAAAAGGGTAAAGACTAGGACAAATCTTAGAAATATTACCATTTCCCCCTTGAGTAGTCCAAGAAAAATCAGGACAGGATCAGGTAAACATATAGTTATACCTGCATGGATCTGCGTGCGGCAATCTGATTATGCTGATGGCAAAGCTTTCTCCTGGAAGGAGGAGGAGGAGAAGGAGAAGGAGGAGAAGGAGAAGGAGGAGATTGGATTTATACCCTGTCCTTCACTACTCAAAGGAGTGTCAGAGAGGCTTACAATCTCCTTTCCCTTCCCCTCCCCACAACAAACACCCTGTGAGGTAGGTGGGGCTGAGAGAGCTCTTTCAAGGATTGCCCTTGAGAGAACAGTTCTGACAGAACTATGGCTTGCCCGTCATTCAGCAGCTGCATATGGAGGAGGAGTGGGGAATCAAACTCGGTTCTCCCAGATTAGAGTCCGTGCTCCTAACCACTACACCAAACTGGGTCTCTTTTGACCATCTAAGGAGCCTCTTTGGCTGGAGAAAAAGGCATCTCCTGTATTTCTTTGTTATTTTATTTCAAATATTTTTATGTCACCTCTCGAGAAGAGTGGCTTGAGAGGTGACATACAAATAACATATGATAAAATTAACCAACGTAGCTGTCTCTTTGCCACCTCTAAACCTGGTCCCTTTGGAACACACGCAGGGCGTCCCTCCCCAGGTTCCTCCTTGGCCACTTATTTACAAGGCAAAGTACACCATACATACAAACATTGATTTCTTCACTCTCTAGTGTCCCTTTCAAGCAGACTTTATAATCCATTTTAGCAACTGGTTGCTAGTAGATTTTTTTTGGTGTCATTTCAGATGCAACCATTTGGGCTCACGGCTACTGATAGATTTTTTAAAAAAACTTTTCGTAAAAAGCTGCTTTTGTCCCATTGACAAACAGGGGCTGATCCTTTAAAAAAAAAAACCAACCCTGCTTTCTTGCCATTTCAGGTCTTCTTTGCCCTTCTGAATTGCTGTAGTGTGGTGTCTGAAATGTCTGAGATGCTTCTGTAAGTGCTCTTTCCCCTGCTTTTGTTCATGGCACATATTTTTTTTGGCTTTGGTTTTTGAAAGTTCTAACTTTTGCGCTATAGCGCTAGACCAGTATAGCGCTAGACCAGTATAGCAATTCAATGCTATGTTTCCAGCATTCAGCATTCAAAAAAGCATTCAGATTCAAGTTTGGGGCAGTCATGAGGCATGACACTGGGATTTGAGAATTACTGATTACAGAGCATTTGTGATCCACACGGATTTTCAATTTCTAGACTTTGTTCGAACTGCTTCAGTTTGCATCTTCCAGCTGACAGGTTATCAGCAAGCACCAGAGCACATGAGCTTTGATTAGAATCAGAATCATACAGTCCCATTAAGATTCCTTTCCCCACTGTGATTTAATCAACACAATTTGCATCGGTGCACATCGGTAACCTGGCACACGAACTGAAAAGTGCAGTATATGGCACCATACATCAATTCCAAGATCAATTTTGGAAATTCTCCCAGTTGGATCAGAGGACAGGGGTAGTGGAATCCAGGGCAGAGCATGCTCACAGAGAAGGGGAAAAGCATCTCTCTCTCTCTATAATAGTGATGTGTGGCCCCCACTTGCCAATATCTAAACCCATGAATCAGACCACACCAACATTCAACAGATTTTCCAGCAAACTTTCCGGTTTTAGAATTCGTGCTGCCAAAGCCCTCCAGGTTTGCAGAAAAAATCTGAAATGTCAGAAAATAAATCCCTCCCCCCCAAATTAAAAATAACCATTCTTCATTCTGCTGGGTGAAGCTGGGAGACACTGCACTTGAGCTCAGAGTGGCTCCCAAACGCCACGGCTTCTGAGCTCCAAGGTGAACAGTATGACCTGGAGCCATGCTGGGCACAGCAATGGGGGGAGGGGAGATGGGATTCCCCCCATGAAGAGAACAGAAAGAGAAGAGATTGGATTTATACCCCACTCTTCACTTAGACTCTCAGAGTGGTTTACAAACTCATTTCCTTAGTTGCTGTAGATTTTCCAGGTTGTGTGGCCGTGGTCGTGGCATTATAGGACCTGATGTTCCGCCAGTAGCTGTGGCTGGCATCCTCAGCAGTATAACACAGAAAAATGGGAGTACTCTCTGTCAAGGTGCTCAGCAACTAATCTGAGCAACTAATCTACAGCAACTAATGAACTCTGGCCATGAAAGCCTTCGACAACAAATCTCATTTCCCTTCCCCTCCCCACAAGAGACACCCTGTGAGGTGGGTGGGGCTGAGAGAGTTTTCTCAAGAACTGCCCTTGAGAGTACAGCTCTGATCTCAGAGAACTTGTGACTGACCCAAGGTCACACCAGCAGCTGCATGAGGAATCCAACCCGGTTCTCCCAGACTAGAGTTCACGCTCCTAACCACTACACCAAACTGGCACTCATGTCATCTCCAGTAGCCCATCAAGTTGAAGTTCAGGAGACGCATTTTCAGGTATGAGCATATGAAGCTGCCTTAACCAGAGGCAGTCCATCTAGCACAGTACTATTGACTCCGCCTGAGGAAAGGCTTTGTCTGGGGTAGAGCCACGGTGCAGAGAATGGGTGAGCACCTTCCTGGCATGCAGGAGGTCCCACATTCAATCCCTGAGGGAAGAGGAGATGTGAAAGACATCCATCTAAGACCCCGGAGAGGCTTTCTTTGGGGCGGAGTCACGGTGCAGTGAATGGAAGAGCGCCTGCCAGGCATGTGGGAGGTCTCAGGTACAACCAGGCCGGCAGGAAGATAGGTGAAAGGCCTCCGTCTGAGACCGTGGAGAACTGTTGCCAGTCTTAGTAGACAGTATTGATCTTGATAGGCCGAGGGTCTGATTCAGTATGAGGGAGCTTTATGAATTCACTGCTAAGGTCTTCTGCTTCAGGTTCCGTCTAGAGAGAAGGGATTGGATTTATAACCTACCCTTCACTACGCGAAGGAGTCTCAGAGCAGCTTACAATCTCTTTCCCCTCCCCTCCCCACAACAGACACCCCGTGAGGTAGGTGGGACTGAGAGAGCTCTTTCGAGAACTGCTCGCGAGAGAACAGCTCTGAGAGAATCATAGAACCACAGAATCACAGAGTTGGAAGGGGCCATACAGGCGATCTAGTCCAACCCCCCTGCTCAATGCAGGATCAGCCAGAATATCCCTCACAAGTGTTTGTCCAGACGCTTCTTCTTCTAGGCAACTGATTCAACTGTGGCACAACTCTTGCGGTCAAAAAGCTTTCCTAATATCCAGCTGGTACCTTCCTGCCCTTAATTTAAACCCATGATCACGAGTCCCATCCTCTGCTGCCAACAGGAACAGCTCCCTGCCCTCCAGTTTGGTGTAGCCAGTTTGGTGTAGTGGTTAAGTGCGCAGACTCTCATCTGGGAGAACCGGGTTTGATTCCCCACTCCTCCACTTGCACCTGCTGATGTGCCCTTGGGTCAGTCACAAGCTCTGGCACAGCTGTTCTCTCAAGGACAGTTTCTGTCAGAAGTTCTCTCAGCCCCGCCTACCTTACAGGGTGTCTGTTGTGGGGAGGGGAAGGGAAAGGAGTTTGTAAGCTGCTCTGAGACGCCTTTGGGCAGTGAAGGGCGGGGTATAGATCCAATCCAATCTCTTCTCTTCTTCCTCTTCTTCTTCCTCTAAGTGACAGCCCTTCAAGAGAGCAGTCATGTCCCCCCGCAACCTCCTCTTCTCCAGACTTGTAACGTGTAACTCACCCAAGGTCACCCAGCAGCTGCATGCAGAGGAGTGGGGAATCAAACCCAGTTCTCCCACATTAGAGTCTATGCACTTAACCACTACACCAAACTGGCTCTCAGAAGCAACACACACAGAGAACCATAAAGGGCATGGCAAGGCTGTAGACCTACCCTGTATCCCACTCACAGCATTGTGAAGCCAAGAGGAAAGCAGCTGAAGAACAGGGTCATTCTAAGCAGAGTCAAACCCTCCTAAGCCCATTGACTTCAATGTACTTGGAAGGGTGTAACTCCGCTGGCACTGAGGTGCTTCAGTGGTTGCCCTTAGCGAGGCCTCCTTGTTGAAGATTCCTCAATAAACCACACACTACATCTGGAACGTGACTAGAAGCATCACCATTCTCCGGGATGCACAATCCAGTCTCCAGTCTATCCCACAGCTGCAACATCGGTGGAAGGGGAAAGATTGCGGCTCATTGGCAGAGGATCCGTTTTGCATGTTTTGCACATCCCACACCCAGTCCTTGGTACCTCCAGTGAAAGCTTATATTGCTTACGACGGTCCATTGTTGTTTAATGGCGTGCAAGTAAACAAACTCTAATGGCTCACCTTTCCAGAGTCAAGGCAATCACAATTGCCTATCCAGGATTACTTTCCCCCCTTTTTTGTTTAAACATTAGCTGCAAAACAATAGTACAGACAGAACAAAAGGACGGACTTTTCAAATTCCACACGACTGTTTTAATTATGTCATCCTGCTGACACCTCTAATTTAGTCTTGGGCAGGTAATTTATTCTACACAATATGAAGTTCTTCCATTTCAAACTTTTGTTCCCCATGAGCAACGATGGCAACTCCCAGTGTGTGGGCGTCTAAGCATCCCACACATTTGAACTCATACCTAGGTCTGCGCGCACCATACCAAGCATCTACAGATTTATTCACTGTAAGTAATACGGCATGCTCAGCTGACATAGCTGTCCTTTTTAAGGTGGGCCTAGGCACTTTGGACTAACTAGGGTTGCCAGGTCCCTGCCTGCTGCTAGCAGGGAACTCCTGGCTCATCCTTGGGAACTTCTAGCAAGCATGTTACGCATGTGTGCTGCAATGACGTCATCCGGAAGTGACATAAATGGTGTGCATACGAAAAATTTCAGTGTCCCTGGCTGAAGCTGGCACTCTTGGAGGTGGCTTATGCAATATGTTCCGGTGCTATTCAAGAAGCCCTAGAGATTGACAACCCCAATAACCCTTTGGAGGGGGAATGGAGGGGAGAGAATGAAATGGAGGGGGAGAGGCCTTCTTTGGTAGCATCAGCGGTGACAATACTGGCCAGCTCAAACCTAAATTGACCTGTATTTGGTGGAAGACAAACTCCAAGGTTCTCCAGGAGCATAACTTCAAATATCCATGCCGTTCACCAGCCTGCAAGATGTAAAATCCTGTACAAATGTTTTCCTTCGGCTCTCCTTTTTGGAGCCTGATTAACTGGATGATTAATTGTTGGGATGTAATAAGTCAACCACCTAAATAATCCTAATAGAAAGTAGCTTTAATCAGCATGGACACATACCCATTTCGAAATTGATTAGCTTCCGTTAGCCGTGGCCTTTTTGTGCCACAGATGCTGAATAATGAGATCTTAGGAGATACCTCATATTTAGTTAAATGAATGGCCCATCTTTCCCAGTGCTTTCAGCTCTGACAGGAGTGACAAGACTGATATATCCTTGCAGGGCACCTCAGACAGATGTTTCACCAGTTCCACTCCCCAGAATCCTTTGGTAACTTGCAGTGCTGAAGACCAAACCTGGGACCTAAACAGACCTGTTTGCTGATCTACAGCCTATGTTTGCCAGGCTGGGCTTGGTAATCAGCAAGAGACCAGGAGGGTGGGGACATGAGGGGTGGTCACTGACAATATCATGATGTCACTCCTTGGAAAAATCCAGAAGTGATGTCACACCTCTCTAGAAATCATTGGAAACTTTATGGTAGAACCACAGAGTTTTCAGTGATTCCCAGAGATGACTGACATCATCAGAAATGACATCCAACCAATAGCCCCACAGCTAAATTAAAAAAAATTTCTCCCTCCACTGAAATGAGAGGCAGAAGTGGAGAGAAGGGTGGAAGCATTCTTATTTATACAGCCCCAGTGAGATACAAAACACCTTAGATAGCGACAGGTCCATGCTCCAAAATACCATACAATATAAAATAGTAGTACAGGGATGGAAGCTAAAATCAAAGAGAGGAGAGAGTAACAAATGTATCAGACATTAGACAAATGTATCAACGGCTCCAATCACATGCAGAATTTGCCGCGGGAGAGCAGCAAATGCCGGGAGGAGTTTGGGGGCGCGATCACACGGACACATCTGGTGAGCGTCGCGCACCCGTCCCCAACCCATCTGGCCGAAGATGCAGAGCTTAAAAGTACCTTGGAAAGTCCACTACCAAATGGTTTGCGATGAGCCGCAGATGGACTGTCTACGTGTGATCGCTCCAGCATGCTCCTATTGCGTCCCTGTTTCCTCGTTGAAGCACACCAGAAACACACACCAACAACAACAACAACAACAACAAACCAGTTCACCACCGTCACATCTGATCGCATAGGGGCAGGTCAAATTGCGACAGCACAAATAGCCTTGCCTCCCCCCTGCATTATCTGGCCCGTGTGACCGGGGTCAACATGTGCTTTAAATGTAACATGGTTGCCATTGGAACTTCATTTTTGCCATTGTATTGCTTTTATTCTGGTGTATATATTTTTCAGGTGGGATCAAGGGACTTTCCTAAGTAGGGATGGGCACGAACCAGGAAAATGTGGTTTGATTAATAGTTTGTGGCAGAGCCATGAACTAAACAGTGAACTGAACCAAATCAGAAGGCTCATTCATGAGCTGAACTGGTTCATGTCCCTGCAAATCCCATTGAAATGGACCCCATTCCCTCTAAACAGGGCTTGCAGAAAGCCCCCCCCAAAAAACAGCTGACTGGCTATCTTGTGTACTCGCTGTTTTGGGCCGCTTTCAATTGTAGGGCAGGGAAGTCCCTTTAAACTGTGGGGCAGGGAAGCATTCCCTATCACACAGCTCTTTTGGGCTGCCATCTGCAGTCCCTTTAAAGTTTAAAGGGACTGCAGAAGACAGCCTGAAAGTACATCTAGGCAGCTGTAACTTGACCCTTAGTTCTGACTATCATCAGTTGCATCAAGAAGAGTATAGCAGCACTCCAAAAACCAGCCAACTGATGGCAGCACTGGCTTCCAAGGACTCATGCTCCCTGTGGATTCTGCTACAACCAATCTGTGAGCCTTTCACTTCCCACAAGACTCCTTCTTTGGTTTTAGCTGCAAAACACTAAGATGATTACCCTACCAGAATTAGCCGGATCATAGACTTTCTAATACTTTGAAAACATGCAAATACGAGCAGAATATCACATGGGAAGCAGTTGTGCTTAAACAATGTCACTAGATATGAACTTGTTTAATTCTAATTAGATCGCAGTTTTCACCATCAAATGCCAGGAGATTGCAGGCATGGCGTTTCACATTGCACTGAGAACATGAATGTACCTCCGTGGTCAGCAATTAGATGGGCTGGTTGCCCAGACCATCACGAAACCTTGAGCTGATAAGTTTATAACTTCCCTCCCTCTCCTAACACTGAGCAGTACTGGTGGGGCTACTCACAGGATTGGGGAGTCACAGTAACGGGGCTGGCACTTTTCCCAGCACCGCCGCCACTTTAAATTAAGGCACAGCGGGGGGCCAACACAAAGCATTCAAACCAAGATCCTGCCAGCTGGGCTACTCTGTATCAAGCTTTGGGAGAAGTATTAAGGAGGGGGAGAGGGGGAAAACAACAACAGACTGCTGCAGAAGAATCTACAAACGTTCCCTTATTAACCCGGGAAAACAAAGAATCACAAGCAGCTCTTGCTGTGACCAACAATGGCCAACGAATCTACCGAGAAGAATCCTAATGGGGTAGCGACAATAGCATTGCAAATGCAAAGTCAAGTGCAGAGAAGTCACTGATACAAAGCAAACTGTCGGGAAACAAGGACGCAATCACAATCAGGCAGGAGAGACGGCAGAAGTGTGTGCTCGGTAATAAAATGTGCGAAGACTAGGGGTGTATGTTGGCATTTTCTAATCTGTTGAGTGAGTGAAGGAGGGGAACAAGGCCCAGCTTAGGCCATTATCTATGGGGATGCTGCAGCTGCTGTCCTCACAAATGCTGCAGACCTAGCATGGGAGGGTCTGTGGCTCCATGGAAGAGCTTCTGTCTGGCATGCAGAAGGTCCCAGGTTCAATCCCGGGCAACTCCATTAAAAAGACGAGGTAGAAGGTGATGTGAAAGACTCTGGAGAGCAGCTGCCAGTCTGAGTAGGCAATACTGGCTTTGATGGCCCGATTCAGTATAAGGCAGTTTCATGTGTTCATGATGTAGGGTTGGACTAGGATCTAGGAGACCCAGGTTTGAATTGCTGCTCCACGATGGCAGCTCTTGGGGTGACTTTGGCCCTGCCGCTCTGTCAGCCTAAACTGAGAAGGGGAGAATAACATCGTAAGCTGCTTCCGAGCCAGTTTGGTGTAGTGGTTGGGAGTGTGGACTCTAAAGTGGGACAACTGGGTTTAATTGCCCACTCCTCTACATGCAGCTGCTGGTGGGACCTTGGGTCAGTCACAAATTCTCTCAGAGCTGTTCTCTCAAGGGCAGTTCCTGGGAGACCTCTCTTAGCCCTGCCTACCCCACAGGGTGCCTGTTGTGGGGAGGGGAAGGGGAAGGGAAAGGGACTGTAAGCTGCTCTGAGACTGCTTCGGTAGTGAAGGGCAGGATATAAATCCAATCTCTTCAGGTTCTTACTGGGGTGAAAACTGGGGTATAAATCTAAATTAGGAAAAACAGTAGGGGAGAATTAAGACATGGGAGTTTGGTTCAAAAACCATTATCCTATTAGTGGCTTGTAATGGACTCTGGCTTGTAATGAGATTCATCCACCTTCACTATCTCTTCCTGTCCCCTTACAAAGAGGGGAGAAAGAAAACTTACCATGGAAAACATGGTATCCTCAGTTATCATCAGGAGTGGCCCTGCTTGTAGGTTTCATCCTGCATTGGAAACAGAGATTCAGTTGTCTAGTTCTGCATTGCCTGCTCTGACTGGCAGCAGCACTCCAGAGTTTCAGGCACTGGACTGTCTTTTCCAACGTCTTTCCCCCCCCTGAGATCTTGTAAAGAGACAGGTGCTAAGGAATGAATCTTTAGATCTGAGTTCAGTAGCAGCTTAGAGACCGACAAGATTTTCAGGGTATAAGCTTTCAAGAATGGTCCTTTTGTCAGAAGATACAAGCTGGAATGGAGACCTCTGAGTCCATATATCCTAGAAAGAAGGAGGCAGGAGTGTTGATGAGAAGCAACTCAGGATATAGAGGTACAATGCATGCTGTAATCAGCTTGATTAAAGCAGTGTGGGGGGGGGCAGACAATTAGCATTTGTAGTGGGCTAAGGAAATGTCTTTGGACAGCGCTGGCTCTTCGGCTTGGAAACGGAGATGAGCACCGCATCCCGAGAGTCAGATTCGACTGGCTTTTGAGCAAGGGAAACCTTTACCTTTACCTTAAGACTCCTGTATCCTGTTCAGCCCTGGGGAGTCCATAGGAATGAATTTTTGAACGAACTCACATTCAGCAATCTCAGTGAATGAATCTTGAAAGGGAGATTCTCTTCACCACCCAGCCGTAGCCCCTCCTGCTTCTGTCCTAAGAGTCAGGTCTAAACTATATGCCAGGTTTTTCGATGAGTTGAGTCTGGACTCAACAGTCCAGTCACGGAGCAACTTTTAAATACAAACTTAAATACAAACCCTTGTACCTTACCGGTAAAACAACTCAAGGTTTAATGTTGCATATGTGAACACTCATGAGCAGCCTTCTACTGAATCAGAACATCAGTGCATCAAGATCGCTATCGTCTATTTGGCAGTGACTCTTCAGGGTCTCAGGCAATGGTCTTTCACCTCTGGCCTGTTTCTTTTCCAACTGGAGATGTTGGGGAATTGAACCTGGGACTTTCTACATGCAAAGCAGAGGCTCTGCCACTGAGCCACAGCCCCTCCCCTGTTTGTTTTTTTCCCAGTTCTACCATCTCACTGCTTCACCTCCCCATGCTGTTGCTAGAAGTGCGTCAGTCTCTAGGGCACAATTTCGGTGGTTGTAGTCAGCAATAGCAGGATGGGGGAGATGAGAAAGCTGACTCTTGTGAACACCAGGGCTTTTCTTGTAGAAAAAGCCCAGCAGGAACTCATTAGTATATTAGGCCACACCCCTGACAGCACTGCTCGTTAGCATATTAGGCCACACCCCCATGTTACCCAAAGTGTGGTCATCCAGCCACACCCACCTTTGGCTTCTTATTCTGTTTACCTTATTTGTTGTCAAAACCCAGGGATTTTTTTGTAGCAGGAACTCCTTTGCATGTTGCCACACACCCCTAATGTAGCCAATCCTAATGAGTTTCTGCTGTTTGGTGTGGCCTGTTATGCTAATGAGTTCCTGCTGGGCGTGGCCAACTCGGGAGCCAGCCGGAACTCTGTTCCTGTGCATTCTTGCCCAAAAATAGCCCTGGTGAGCACCACTCCAAGCATGATGGATAGGGCCTATCCCACTGTGTGTGTGGGTGTTAAGTGCCATCAAGTCACTGCTGACTGAAGGTGACCCTACGAATTAATAACCTCCAAATGTCCTATTGTTGATAGCCTTGCTCAGGTCTTGCAAACCGTGGGCCATGGCTTTTTTGATCGAGTCCATTCATCTCATGTTGGGTCTTCCTCTTTTCCCGCTGCCTTCGACTTTTCCTGGCATTATTGTCTTTTCCGGTAACTCTTGTCTTCTCATATTGTGATAGTCTCAGCTTAGTCATTTTAGCTTCTAAGGAGAGTTAAGGATTTGACCCAGAACCCCTTACTTTTGCAAAAAAAGAAGAAGTTTTTGTGGGTTTATACAAACGGTAACATCAGGACACTACTGTGAGTTGTTTCAATGAGATATCCCTTTGTATTGATAGAAACAACATACAAATAAACTCATTATTGTTTGTATAATAATTTCATCCAGTTTTTGTTTTTAGAATCATAGAGTTGGGAGGGTCTTCTAGTCCAATGCAGGAAATTCACAAATATCTCCCCCACACATACCCAGTGACCCCTGCTCCATGCCCAGAAGATGGCAAAAAACCTCCAGCATCTCCAGTCAAACTGGCCGAAGGGGGAAATGGCTTCCTGACCCCAAAGTTGTGATCAGTATTTCCCTGGGCATGCAAGAACGGGCCTTGAGAACTAAGCATGGAGGCAACCCTTCCTGCCCTCCCTTCTTGTGATCTCCCTAAGTTCACAGAATCAGCGTTGCTGTCAGATGGCCATGTAGCCTCTGTTTGAAAACCTCCAAAGAAGGGAAGCCCACTACCTCCCGAGGAAGCCTGCTCCACTGAGGAACTGCTCTGTCAGGAAGTTCTTCCTAACGTTTAGCCAAAAACTCTTCTGGTTTAATTTCAACCCACTGGTTCTGGTCTGCCCTTCTGGGGCAACAGAAAACAACTCCACACCATCCTCTATAGGTACTTGAAGATGGTTATCATATCACCTCTCAGCCGTCTCCTCTCCAGGCTAAACAGACCCAGCTCCTTCAACCTTTCCTCATAGGACTTGGTCTCCAGACCCCTCACCATTTTTTGAGGGGAGTTGCAGCATTTCATCAGTCCTCTGCACTAAATTTGGAAATAAGCATTAGAACTATAGAGAAATCCTGATGCCACTTCAGCAACAAGAGCAGGTAAATCAGAATTCCTAAATTTGGGCAGGGGGAGGATCAGACAAAGAGAATTTCATAAGCATCCCTGTTTCCCCTATAAAGCAGGAAGTGGGAGTGGATGCTTGCGTGGTTGCCCAGCAACTGCGCACATCTGGATTTCTTCTGTTTTCTTCCTCCTTTTCCCAACTTTTAACTCTTGCAGAACATGTTAAAAATTGGGCCACTCTGGAGCTGCCGTTCCACATTAATTTGAAGTGGTGGCGGTGGGAACAACCTCTGTGACATCATTCGTTAACACTACTTTTGAGTCCTGATGCTACCAATGAGCTTCCAGTCTCCTGTTCGGTCCATTTTTCTTAAAGTAACAGTATCTTTTTAAAAAAACAGCCATAGGGTTGCCAGCCTCCAGGTGGTGGCTGGAGAGCTCCTGGGATTGCAACTGATCTTCAGGTGACAAAGATGAAGGAGGACGCTACGGCATTATACCCTATTGAAGTCCCTTCCCTCCCCAAACCTTGCCCGCCCCCGGGGGCTCCACTTCCAAAATCTTCAGATATTTCCCAACCCAGAGCTGATCAGAAATAAACGGCAGGTGTTAAAAACAAACAAATCAGACAAGGCTTCCTCTGTCTTAATAGAGAGGATTATGTTAAGCTGCCTCTTTAAGATATCACTTTCTCCTACCCTGGGCTAAATGAGAAAAAAAATGGCACTTGCAAGTAGAAAGACAGCCCTTCAGGCAAATGAGAGAGAAGAGAGCTCAAGCGCAAGCAGCAGCTCAGCTCCATCAAATGGCTTTCCTTTGCACTGCCATGGACTCTCAGCAACCTAAGAATATCGGCAGCCTGGTGTATTGGGCTGCTGACACCTTGCTCAGCCCCTGGCATGCTGTTAGAGGCTCCTCTGATGAATTCAAATCATCGGCATGTTGGCAAATCTATTTCTTAGTGCCTTTCACTCAGTAATATCTAGAAAGGGCAGAGGGAATTGATCCCACTGTGGGCTATTTTTCTGTCTACCCAGAACTATGTCAGAAGTCCTGTCCACTGTCAATTTCAGAGGTCTCCATTGTGGTGCCATGGTGCCCATTGAGAGCCAGTTTGGTGTAGTGGTTAAGAGCAGTGGACTCTAATCGGGGAGAACTGGGTTTGATTCCCCCTCCTTCACATGCAGCTGCGGGTGTGACCTTAGGTCAGCCACAGTTTTCTCAGAGCTGTTCTCTCAAGAGTAGTTCTCTCAGAGCTCTCTCAGCCGTACCTACCTCACAGGGTGTCTGTTGTGGGGAGGGGAAGGGATAGGAGATTGTAAGACGCTCTGAGACTTTGAGTGAAGGCTGGGGTATAAATCCAATCTCTTCTTCCTCTCTCTTTTGATATACTTCAGAACAATAGCTCAAATTCAACAAACTCAGCTTTATTATTATTATTCCCCCCCCCAAAAAAAAGGATATAAATGGAAGAGACTGGATAGCTCATGAATAGCTGCTGTAAAAGTCCATATGCTCCTCGGCGAGAGTCAATTAATCTCCTCCATGAGAGGCCTTATTTGAGCCATATATTGTTTTTTATAAATTAAAAACAATCCTCCTCCCCCCTTCCAAATCCTGCTGAATGAAGTTTATTGAGTCTTGTCCTCAGGCTATTTACACAGCCAAATTAATTTGGCTGATCAGGTTTCTTCCTCGGATGCCTCTCTGATCTAATTCCTCCCGTGTATGAAAAAAACGGATTAATAGGAATCCAAGATGCTTTAATATCGTTCGACAACAAAACACTTATCTTTAGTCTTTGCCAGCTTGCCGACAGTCATAGTACTTGATGTACTCCATGTTTTTTTCCCCCTGTCCATCTTTCTCAGTAGCAGGGAAATGAGGGGTCTTTGTGTGGGGGTTTCTTCGCTAACAAGAGCCTTTATGTGACTGCCCTGATTCAAATACGTTTGGTCTCATCGTGACTGGTAACAGCGAGAGATGGAGTCACAGGAAAGCAAGTTGAAGGATACATTACCGCAAACTTCCTCTCAGACTAGTTCATCTGCATGACAGCAATGTGTATGTACATTTCCGGAAAACATTATACTATCATTCAGAGAGCATTGATCCCAGCCTGTATGGAAAAGATGCCACCATTTCTCAAGCCAGGGATGATGGACCACAGTCATTACTCGCATGAGTAGAGCTTAACAGCATTCCTAGAGGAACAGCCAATGCTTCTTAATAATCCCTTATTGGCATTGGATTTCAAGGTAGCATGGGCATGGGTGAAGTACAACCACCCATCATGACCACACAGGAGCTTCGAATGGATGAATGAAGACAGATTCCGGAATGAAGACAGATATAAAAAGAAGGATCCATACTTCATCTGTGGTATGAGGTGAATTTGACTTCTTACCCAGGGGTAGATGAACTTAGGATGAACCTAGGCAAGCACAACCTTCCTACTTATTTTAAAGGTTGGGCCCAGCCTGTTTGAGTGTTTGTTAAGTCCCATCAAGTTGCATCTGACTCATGGTGACCTGATCAATTAATGTTCTCCAACACATCCTACTATTGACAGCCATGTGCAGATCTTGCAAACAGAGGGCTGTGGCTTCTTTTATCAAGTCAATCCATCTCATCTTGGGTCTTCCTCTTTTCCTGCTGCCATCGGCTTTTCCTAGCATTATTGTCTTTTCTAGTGACTCTGGTCTTATCATAAGGTGACCGAAGTACGATTGCCTCTGTTTAGTCATTTTAGCTTCTAGGGAGAATTGAGGCTTCAGTTGATCTAGAACCCTACAAAGGTATTATTTTCTGGGAGTCTCAATCTTTTACTGTTGTTAGTTTCCCAGGATTTAACTGTTTCCTTCTGTTAGGTGGACAGGAAATGATGGGGGGGAAATAGAAATTAAGTTTCAGAGTTTTTAAAGTTTTTATCAAAAGACTGTGTTTATTTATTTATTTATTGAGCTGCGGTGGCTCAAGTGGTTAAGACGCTGAACTGCAGGTTGTGGAAGGTCAGTAGTTCAGCAGTTCAAGACCTGGATGCCGCATGACAGAGTGAGCTCCCGTCTCTGGGCCCAGCTCCTGCCAACCTAGCAGTTCAAAAGCAAGAAATTTCAAGCAGATAAATAGGTACCACTTCAATGGGAAGGTAACAGCATTCCGTGCACCTTGGTGTTTAGTCATGCCGGCCACATGATCACGGAAACATCTTCGGACAGTGCTGGCTCTTCGGCTTTGAAACGGAGATGAGCACCGCAACCTTCGAGTCAGATTCGACTGGCTTTTGAGCAAGGGAAACCTTTACCTTTACCTTTACCTTTACCTTAACATTTATTAGCTGCTTTTCTCCCTTGAGTAACTCAGGCAGCTTACAAAATAATGATTGTAAAAAACACAATGAAACACTATAAATAAAACAACAATTATTAAAAAAAACCACACCGAAGGTCACAATTCAGATTTAAACAGTCCTGTTTGAACTTCCCTGACCTTAATAGCAAAGGCTTTTTCGGTGGCAGCTCCCCTCTGGTGGAATGAGCCCCCAGAGGAGATCAGGGCCCTGCAGGACCTTTTACAGTTCCGCAGGGCCTGTAAAACAGAGCTCTTCCGCCAGGCTTTTGGAGCCACCACCACCGCTATTACCACCACGACCCCCATTGTTATTAATAACAACAATTGACATCTTATAGTGAAGAGCCCTTACCCGCTGGACCCGCAATTACTGGCCGAGCCAACCCCCCCTTACGATCTATGATGCTTTATGACATCTTTAGTACATCTTATGACATCTGAGCAGACCACAGTGGTTGATGTCATATTCTATTCAATTTTAGCATGGTATTTTAATATTGTATTTATATTAACTTTGATATATTTGTATGTATTGCTGGAATTTTAATTACTTGCAAATTGCCCTGAGCCAGCCTAGGCTGGGAGGGTGGGATAAAAAAATTGAATTAATTAAATAAATAAGGCTAGACTGATATTGTCAGATCTTGGAAGTTAAGCAGGACCAGCCCTTTTCAGTATTTGGATGGGAGACCACCAAGGAATATCAGGGTCATGGCTCAGAGGCAGGCAATGGCCATCCGCCTCTGAACGTCTCTTGCCCTGAAAACCCCGTAGGGTCACCATAAGTCAGCTGTGACTTGACAGCCAAAAAAGAAAAGAAAAAGGATTGTCAATAAATTAAAACTAATTCAGTCAAATGCAGTCCTAATTAAAACTGACATAAAATTGTCTTCAACTGCCTCTTGAAGATCAACCAGTAGGGATGGCTGACAAACAAAAGCTCTTCACGAATATTGGCCAGTTACAGACAAACATGTAACAGCTCGAAAAAGGAAGTTAAGAGTGCTGAGAGCCAGAAGATCAGAGGAAAGACACTACAAAAAACAAATTGGACTGTTTTTAATTATGGAAGAAGTGGAATTTGAACTTTGAGAGTTTGGGGGGGGGAGGATAAATGTATAACGGGAAGTCATAGTCAGCAGATGTCTGTGGATGGGAAACAAGGATGGAAATTCTCATTGTTGTATCAGTTAAGTGGATTTTGATGATTAGAGAATTAATATTGAATACTCCTCATGTCAGAAAATTGTATAATAGAAAATAGCATTGGTTAAAAACATTGTATAACTTCCAGACCTTGGGTTCTTAGTTAGATTTTCTTTGCTTTATCCTATAGTTTGTAGTGTCCCCATCCTATTTTTCTGTTGTAGTTTATAGAAAATAAATTAAAAAATCCCCTACAACCCCCCCCCCCCAAATGAATATTGGCCAGTTCATGGTTCAGACTGAAGAGCCACCATGAAACTTTCATGAATTTTGATTCAGTTTGTGGTGGTTCGTGGAGGTTCGTGAAGAGCAGAGCACAGGGGTTTAAACCCCTGCTTTCTTCTGTTCACGAAAAACAGGTGAGCACTGCTCAGCTGTTTAGTTTAAACAGCAGGGAGCCATTTAAACCACTGCTTTCTGCTCCCCATGAAAAGCATCAGGGAGCAGAAAGCAGGGGTTTAAACTTTATATGGCTCACTTACCGATATGAACTGATTTGGCTCATGAACCAACCTCCCGGTTCGTATTGGTTCATGGTTCGGTTCGTGGTTCAGCCATGAACCACGAACCAAACTTTAAAAATGTAGTTTGTGCCCATCCCTAATCAACAGTGAGTAGGCCAGACACACCTTGCTGGAGAGGTTGTTCCATAATCATGGGACTTCTGCATTCCAAGCAGATGCCCTACCACTGAGCCACGGCTCCCTTGCCTAAAGGTTCCCAATGGGCAAGCCTTGAGTAATAACAGCATTTTTACAGACTATGGGAATGTAATGATAAATCAATTATGCTTGCAGGAAAACTGTGTGCCTTGACAAGCCTCCGCATCTTTGATTGTCAGCTGATATATTTTTACAGACGTGTCAGCTGAAGGGCTATAAGAAGCCCAGCCCGCTCAGCTCTTCATCTCAGAGGACGGAGTTGATGCTTTCTGACTTCCCAGTGGCATGTCACCGAACAATGATTTACTAGGCTGTCAGCTTCGTTATTTCTGGCACATTTCCAAACGTGCCACGAGGGTCAGAATTAATTTGGATCATAATGAGGTCACATCAAACTATATATCGGAATGTTGAGACAAAGCGGCCCCCAAACTCTTCGGTCACACTGTCAGTTTTTAACTGGATATTACCGCGTATTAAGCAAGTTCACAACATCAATGCATATTCAGGGGAATGGGGATTTTGCCTTGCAGATCTGCTGGCTTAGAATCATTTCTCTCTCGGTAGGATATTGGGCATGGCTTTGATTCCAAAACAAGTAGGCAAATCGAAGGCTAGTTTGCTGCTGCCCCTCCAACACATATACGCTGCCTTTCCTTCTGGAAAGGGGTGGGGGGAGTTCCATAGCCCTGATTAAATCTTTTTTCTAACCATTTCTCCCCAGAGGTCTCATTTACGACGAAGAAATCTGAACATTGCCTTTGAACCGAAGGAAACGGCAACACAAGCAAGATTTTAATGATTACCTGGTTACGTTTAACATCCATAAAAATTCTCTTGTTTGGGGAAGTTCGATATAATTGGAAATATATTGTTGTGTTTTTAAAAAAAAAATTATGCATGCTCTCTGGAATCGGAGCAGAATCAGAACTCAAATGCTCATTGCGGAAGGGGGGGACGACAAAGTCCCAGCTGATGCAGGAAATCAGACCCTTGTGTACCCTAGTTATCAAACACAAATCTTTAAACAATTCATCTCTCCGTGTGGCACACTGAGAGGAAGCGCGATTTCAAGATAGCTAACTGCAGCTGCCGCAAAAATACATCTGAATTGTCAATGTAGAGACTCCATCACATTGATTAGCTTCCCCCCCCTCTTCTGCAGTGCTAAACAAAATAACAAGGGACAAGTTAGCCAATGTCCTTACAAGGATGGCTGTTTGCTCCATGACTATGCTGATCTTCACGAACACCCTCCATCTCCTTGCATGTACACTCCCCATGCCTGTATTTATTTTCATTTGTCCTGTGGCTTCCTGATTTTTCTTCCTATCAGCCAGGGCTCTTTTTGTAGCAGGAACTCCTTTGCATATTAGGCGACACACCCCTAACGTAGCCAATCCTCCAAGGGCTCTCAGAACTCTTCTTACAGGGGCTACTGTAAGCTCTTGGAGGATTGGCTACATTAGGGGTGTGTTGCCTAATATGCAAAGGAGAGTTCCTGCTACAAAAACGCCCTGCTCTCAGCAACAGAAACTTGTGCATCGGAAGTTCTGCCCCTAGAAAGACATGATCCGAGACATCCACCTATTTTTTTACATTTCATCCCACCCTTTCCCCAAGGAGCTCTGATAGAGTTGACAACCTCCAGGTGGCGGTCTGGATATCTCCCAGATTGAGTTGCCAGCCTCCAGGTCGTACCTGGAGATCTCCTGAAATTGTAAGTGATCTCCAGATGATAGAGATCAGTTGTCCTGGAAGAAAAAGGCCAGTTTGGCGTAGAGGTTAAGTGCGCAGACTCTAATCTGGGAAAACCAGCTTTGATTCCCCACTCCTCCATTTGCAGCTGCTGGAGGACCTTGGGCAAGCCATAGTTCTGTCAGAGCTTTTTTTCTCAAGTAAAGCTCTGGAAAGAGCTCCCTCAGCCCCACCTACCTCACAGGGTGTCTGTTTTGGGAAAGGGAAGGAAAAGGAGTTTGTAAACTGCTCTAAGACTCCCGAGTGAAGAGTAGGGTATAAATCCAATCTCTTCCTCCTCCTCCTCCTCCTCTTCTTCTTCATCTTCTTCTTCTTCTGGACTCTAGGGCAATATAACTCAATGAGGTCCCTCCCCTCTCCAAGAATTGTCCTTTTCTGGCTCCCAGAATTTTCCAGCCAGGATCTGACAACCCTACCCCCAGAATTATAACCGATCGCCAGACTACAGAGGTCAGTTCCCCTGAAGAAAACAGCTGCTTTGGACTTTATGACATTATACCCTGTTGAGGTCCCTCCTCTACCCAGTCCCTGCCCAACCCAGGGTCTAACCCCAAATCTCTCTAAAAAAAAATCCCAACCTGGAGCTGGCAACCCCAAGCTCAGAGTGCCATAGATGGTTCTCTCTACCCACTTCTGTTTTGTGCTCTGTGAGGTAGCTTAAGTTGAGAGACAATGCCTTACTGCACTTAACCCAGAAGGCTGTGTGGCTGAACTGGTGATCAGAACTCAGATATTCCCACTCTTTGTTTGATACTCTAACCACTGTGTCATACTACCTAGGAATCAACTTGCTGTAAAATCTGGCCCAGCCTAGCAAAAATGCTGTGGCGACCCTCTTAGTTCCACATAATACTCCATTATGGAACTGATGATTTTGATGGAATTCCTCTTATGTGCCTTTTTAAAAAACAATTCATAATGATAATATGTGTTACTGAAAAATGGGATAATACAAGTGTAGGCCTTCAAGACTCATTGGGGATGGTGAAACCGTCTTTCCCACACACACACTTTCTCACCACGTCCCCAGCACATCTCCCAGGCTGCAGCACCACCACCAGACCCAGTGCGTCTCCTGTGCTGCAGTGTTGTCGTCGGGCCCAGTGCACCTTCTAGGCTTCGCTATCCCAGGCTCTTCCGACGCCACCGACAACTGCCAGAGGTAGGTACATGTTCTGTGTCTGCACAGAGAATGCTGATTTATTTGGGGTGGAATGAACCTCCCATGCCTTTCTTTTAAGATATCAGATTTTTCTGCAAACCTAGAGGGTTCCCCAAGTTTGCAGAATTTAGATATCCACTGATGGGGGCCACACTAGCGGATTTAGATATCCACAGATGGGAGCCGCACTTGAGAAACAGATATCTAGATAACGACTGCCGTTTTATCCACATAGCAATGCATGAACAGTTTGTTAGCGTTAACCCAAGATGCAGTCTGACTCAAGCCGGAACTGCTTGAAGGAAACAATGTTGTTCCATAATGCAAGATGTTAAAAAAAATAATTAAAAGATATAGAATCTAAGTTCCTTTTTTGCCAGATTTCAGAGGATTGCCCAATGCCAATAAAAGGTATAAAATTACCATCATGGGGGGGTGGGGGACACACACAGATTGATGAAAAATTCAGACCCAGATGCAGAGCAAGGGTGGATGGGGCATTAATATTTTATCATGTTATTCTGAAATCCTTGCAGTTGCTGAAATATGGATAGTTGTCTGTTTAGGGTGCCAGTTATTCAGAGGCAGAGATCTTCCTGGCCTCAGCTCCAGCTCTGTTTTGTTCAACTGGATATCGTTTGTATACAATCAGCTCATCCAAGTACAGCAGTCTTCAAACAAAAATAAAAAATAGGTATACAGAATAGGTATACAGAAGAGCTTGCTTCTAGAATCTGGCTAAGGATGCCACCTTCCAGGTAGGGTCTGGAGATCTCCTGGAATCTCCTGGAATAGATCTCCAGACCATATAAATCAGTTCCCCTGGAGAAAATGGCTGCTTTGAAGGGTGGACTGCATGGCATTATTACCCGCTGAGGTCCCTTCCCTCCTCAAACCCCATCCTCCTCAGCCTCCACCCCGCAAAATCTTCAGGTATTCCCCATCCCAGAGACGGTAATCTTAGTTTTGTGTGTGCGTGCGTGCACACACGTGTGTACAGGATACACACAAGGAGAAGTTTGTTTTGTTTATTTGTCATCTTCTGGGCATGGAACAGGGGTCACTGGGGATGTAGGGAGGAGGTATTTGTGAATTTCCCACATTGTGCAGGGGGGTGGACTAGATGGCCCCAGAGGTCCCTTCCAACTCTATGATCCTATGATTTATTTATTTAAAACATTTATACGCTGACTTTCTGCCCAGATAGGGTCCCCAAGGAGGCAGATGTTGAACGTTAAAATACGTCAACATTTCAAACATCCAAAATAAAGTATATATACAATAATTCAATAAAACATTATAACAATTCAATAAAACAATATTCATTTTTTTTTAAATCAATACAAATATACACACACAAAGAGAAGCACTTGAACCTGCCCATAGGGAGTGGCCATGGGTCAGTGAAGGAGCCTCTCTTTGGGATCTAGAAGGTCCCATGTTCAGTTCCTGGCCACCCCCTCGGCCATGGCTCAGTGGAAGAGCTTCTGATAGGCATGCAGAAGATCCCAGGTTCAATCCCTGTCATCTCCAATTAAAAGGGACCAGGCAGTAGGTGATGGGAAAGCCCTGTGCCTGAGATCCTGGAAAGCTCCTGCTAGTCTGAGTAGATGATTCTGACCATGATGGACCGAGATTATAAGGCAGCTTCGTGTGACTGGGGGGAAAATTCAACCACACAGTCACTGCCTTACAGAAGTTCCCTGGGGAAGGCAAGCAACTTCCCAGGCAAGCAACTGTGTCGTAAGGAACAGCTACTGTGATTGGCACAGCAGCATGTTTTCCAAGGACGGACGGACGGACGGACGGACGGACGGAAGGAAGGAAGGAAGGAAGGAAGGAAGGAAGGAAGGAAGGAAGGAAGGAAGGAAGGAAGGAAGGAAGGAAGGAAGAAAGGAAGAAAGGAAGAAAGGAAGAAAGGAAGAAAGGAAGAAAGGAAGAAAGGAAAAGATGCACAAAGCCAAGAGGTTCAGGTGTAACGAAACAAAACATGTCAGCTATCAAAACATTATCAATAGGTTGACATCCCATTTTTCCTCTGGGTTCAAGGTGGCTTACAACAATAGTTTAAAAATTCAGTTTAAAAATGAAAATAAAACAGCCAACCTCAACTCTCTACCTCCTCACCCCTTAAAAGATGCCTGCCACTCAAGTGTTCTGAAAAACCCTGGAAACAGGGCTGAAGATCTCCAAGGAAGGGCCTCCTCCTCAACTCTTCAGGGAGCCCATTCCACAGGACCAGGCCATGAGGGGAAAGACCCAGGCTCTGATCGGGCCACCCTAAGTGGTGAGATAACCAATAGATGGCTCCCTGATGACCATGGTTGACGCGCAAGGACACACGGAAGGAGGTGGCCCTTCAGATGAGATGAACTGCTTCGAGGCTCGACTTGTGAGTAAGGCCCAGCTGACAAAGATGGCATGTACCTGAGCCAGGGCTCGTTTTGTAGCAGGACCTCCTTTGCATATTAGGCGACGCACCCCTAATGTAGCCAATCCTCCAAGAGCTTACAGTGGTCCCTGTAAGAAGAGCTCCTGCTACAAAAAGAGCCCTGTACCTGACAGATACGTTCAAGACAAAGTTCTCAGTGTAGCTAACCATCTCAAAGGTGGGCAAGCAGCTCTATGAGAACTGTCAGTGCTGATTAGAGCAGAATCAGTGTGCTTTGTGAATTATTAAAAGCAAAGCTGTAATACGGTGGGGCGGGGAGGAGGCACGGGATAGCCCCTCTCTCATCAGATCTCGGAAGCTGAGCAGGGTCGGTACTTGGATACAAGGCCACCAAGGAAGGCTCTGCAGAAGAAGGCAATGGCAACCCACCCCCCCCGGCTTCTCACTTGCCTTGAAAGCACCTCGCTGGGGTCACCATAATTCAGTTGTCGTGACTTGACGTCACTTACATATGTAATACGATGTATCGAATTGCCGTATTTTTTATCTCGTGATATCTCAGTGGCATACAGTGTTACCCTATCCTCTGTTTTAGCCACACAACAACCTTATGAGGTAGGTTAGGCTCAGAAAGGTTAGGCTAAGGAAAGTCAGTGAGCTTCGTGGAGTTGTGAATATATGAATGAAGGGTCCAACACTCAATACCACAGGGAGCTGGATCCCATGACCCACCAGCGGAAGAAGCTGAGAGTCACTCGCAGCTATTCCTCGTCTTCCCCTCCGGGTGGTTGTGAGCCTGCAGTAGGGAGGGAGAAGGTTCAAAATTGCCCCTTCTGCCCCTTTGTTTCAAAAGGTGTATGGTTAACTTTGGGGGGGGGGAGCTTCTAGTAGAGGTCCCAGTTCACGTAAAACGAATTACCATTTAAATCACAGTAACACATTTGTCATGACTCTCTGAATTGCAAAGGCTAATTTTCAGCCAGGAACCTTAATGTTCTTTATATCAGGCCCGTGATATATTGCGAGATTATCATTGTTTTCTTGTTAAAATTCGACTTTCATCACCTGCCTTGAATCCATGCCAGTGACAGAAGTATTTAAAGTACATGACTGACTGACTGATTGAATGGATGGATGAATAATAAGGGGTTATCGGGAAGGCAGCTATGCTACCTGGGCTTCATTTGTCCATCAGTAGCTACGGCTGAGCCAAAACCACCACTCAGTTTTCAGGAACATTTGTGCTGGTGTCAAAACACAGAGCTCCCCCCACCCCAGTAATTTCCCATTTGTGTTTCTCTCTGTTGTGTTCTGTGTAATTTGTGGTTGGCTGGAATCACTCATGTGACTAATTTAGAAAGAAGCCTGGTAAAGCAGGGTTTTAGCCAAAGCAGCTGCAGGAGTTGAGTGGGTGGGAAATGTCATTAATAGGATCGAGAAAGGCCAATATGCTACCAAATATCTATCTATCTATCTATCTATCTATCTATCTATCTATCTATCTATCTATCTATCTGTCTGTCATCTATCTATCTATCATCTATCTATCTATTTCTAGGGGTATGCAAAAAAAGAAAGAAATGATGAGGGGGTTGGGTGTATTGATCTATCTATCTATCTATCTATCTATCTATCTATCTATCTATCTATCTATCATCTATCTATCTATCTATCTATCTATCTATCTATCTATCTATCATCTATCTATCTATCTATCTATCATCTATCTATCTATCTATCTACCGATCTATCTATCTACCGATCTATCTACCGATCTATCTACCGATCTACCTACCTACCTACCTACTTATCTATCTATCATCTATCTATCTATCTATCATCTATCTATCTATCTATCTATCTATCTATCTATCTATCTATCTATCTATCTATCTATTTTGTGATATCCCTGAACCCCAGTATTGCTATGATATTGGGATTTGGGAAATAATAGGGATTGCTGAATTTATTTGGCTCCATTATATCTTATGGGGGCTGTCCCCATATGCTATAATGGAGAAGGGGGTGGGTGAACTCGCACCACTTCCAGGTCCAGTCGTGCACGGTGTGGCTTGTGAAAGCCATTTAAAAGGAAAGCTCCCTTTAAATGGCTTTCGCAAGCCAAGCCGCACTTGAGTGAACTCGAAGCAGGGTGAGTTCCCTAAAGGCTTGGCTGGGGCTCTGCTGAGCAGAACCACCTGCAGAAAAGAAGGGAGGGAAGATCTCAGATCTTTCTCTCCTTCCTTTCTGCTGGCCTTGGGGAGAGTTCGCCTCACAGAACCATCTCCTGCGAGGGCTCTGCTGGGCAGTCCAGTTCGAATCAGGCTGCCCAGCAGAGCCCCGAGTTCTTCCCTCAGGACTGGCTCCTTTGGAGGTTCTGCTGGGCAGTCCAGTTCAAACCAGGCTGCCCACTAGAGCCCCCGCTGAGGCTGCAGGGAGAGTTCTCTCTGCAGGATCAGCTTTTCTGCTGGCTCTGCTGGGCAGGCCAATTTAAACGGAGCCCCAGGAGAACCTGAGGGAAAGGGAAGACCAGCTGGGGTTGGCACAGAGGTATCAGCTACCGACGCCTCGGCCGATCCTGGGCTGGCTCCTCTTGCAGCATGGTTTAAACCAAGCTGCAAGAGGAGCTGGGCAGCCCCAGCTGAGGTGGCACAGAGCTGTCAGCCTTGCGCCGCCCCAACCGATCCTCTCTTGCAGCTTGGAGCAGTGAGGAGGTGGTGGGGTGGGGTGGAGCTGATAGTTCCATGCCACTTTGACTGGGCTTGGCTCACTCGAATGAAAGCCAGAAAAAAAATCGGTTTTCTTTGAGCTGAGCCATATTGGTAGCCGAATACATCTTGTGTGTTCGTTGGCTCTCATCTCTGGCTTTACGTCTCCACAGGTTTTAGGGTTGCCTACTTCCAGGTACCTCCAGGCCGGATCCTGAAGCTGAAGCTCAAATACTTTGGCCACCAAATGAGAAGGGAGCCCTCACTGGAGAAGACCCTGATGCTGGGAGAGACTGAAGGTCAAAGGAGAAGGGGAGAGCAAAGGATGAGATGGTCAGACAGTGTTATCGATGCAACGAACATGAAGTTGAGCAGACTCCAGAGGATGGTGGAGGACAGGAGGCCCTGGCATGATGTGGTCCGTGGGGTCGCGAACAGTTGGACTGGACTGTGCAACTCAACAACAACAAAGTGGTGCAGGGGTGGATTAAGGCTCACTGGTGCCCTAAGCACTGACCAATCTTGGTGCCCCCCTCCTTTCCACACTGGCCCAGTCCATTCTAGTTGTTGACCTGTCTGACCAGATATACAACGCTGGTTGCAGCAATACAAAAATTTATTCATATGATAACACAATATACTGTACAAACTAAGCCAAGCTTTGGCTACATAAAGTTCTACAAAAATGCAATACGACATCTATTTTTAATATTTCACCCGTTCCCCAACTTTGTGGCGCCCCCTTTGGCCCTGGTGCCCCAAGCACATGCTTAGTCTGCTTAATGGTTAATCTGCCACTGTGGTGGTGGCAGGAGAAATCTACCAGAATCGCAACTGATCTCTAGGCTTACAGACATCAGTTCCTCTGGAGAAAATGGCTGCTTTGGAAGGGAGACTGTACGGCATTATACCCTGCTGAGGATTCTCCCCTCCCCAAACCATGCCCTCTCAGAAGAACATCAGAAGAGCCCTGCTGGATCAGACCAATAGTCCATTTAGTCCAACATCCTCTCTCACAAGGTGGCCACCCAATTCCTCGGGAGAGCCAACAACAGGGCATAGAGGCTGAGGCCTTCCCCTGGTGTTGCCTCCTTGCTCTGGGATCCAGAGGCTTAGTGCCTTTGAAGGTCAAGGTTCCCCCTCAGCCACCATGGTTAGTAGCCATTGATAGACTTATCCTCCATAAATCTATCGAATCCCCCTTTTAAAGCTGTTTATTCCTGTGGCCATCACGACATCCTCTGGCAGCGAATGCCACAATTTAATCACTTGCTGTATACAGAAGTATTTCCTTCCTGAATCTACAGCCCATCAGCTTCACTGGATGCCCTCCAGTTCTAGTGTTTGGGGAGAGGGAGAAAATCTCCCTTGGTCAACTCTCTCCAACCCCATGCACTCCACGCTCTGCCCCCCAAATCTCCAGGAATTTCCGAAGCCTGAGCTTGCAGTCCGATTAGCTACACTGAGAATTAGCTGCATTGATGAAATTACTGATACGCATTAGTTTGAGGACTACTCACTGTGGAACTCAAGGCTCTCACACCTCTCACAAACCCTCCCTCCTTTATCAAGCCCAAGGAGTTAGAATTCCGGCAAGAAGGGCATAAAAGATCTATTTAAATTTTTCATATGGGCAAACATGAAAAATTTAAACCAACAACAACCCTTGAGTGCTCATAAACACCATCTCAGTCCCAACATCTGCCTTTCCCCACAAACTTCAAGGGAAAAAACCACGTTCTGTTCCGTTCTGGAAAGAAAAGGACTGTTCTGTGCTGAATTAACTGCACCATAAGATTGGGCGGTGTCTCATCGAACGTCGTGCGTCCATACCGGCCGGGTGGCGAAATTGCTCATGTATTGTTTATAGGGCGGTCACACATTATAGAATCCAGCATGCATTATTTATGCTTGCCTTTATTTTATTTTTTTAATCAAATATTTATACACAAGTGTGAACTTTAAAAAAAAAATCGGGGGTGGTGGGGGGAGATGATCTATCAAACATTGCAGCAGGAGCTGAACGGAAGACCAGGTCAGATAGCCCAGAAGCTGAGATGGAGGTTACCCTGTATGATTGGTGTCGTGGTTAAGAGCGGCAGACTCCGTTCTGGAGAACCAGGTTTGATTCCCCACTCCTCCTCTACATGAAGCCAGCTGGGTGACTTTGGGCCAGTCACAGTTCTCTCAGAGCTCTCTCAGCCTCACCTACCTCACAGGGTGTCTGTTGTGGGGAAGGGAAGGGAAAGTGATTGTAAGCCACTCCAAGACTCCTTCGGATAGTGAAAGGCGGGAGATAAATCCAAGCTGCTGTGGCTGCTGTTCCTCCTCCTCTCCTCCTCCTCCTCCTCCTCCTCCTCCTCCTCCTCCTCCTCCTCTTCTTCTTCTTCTTCTTCTTCTTCTTCTTCTTCTTCTTCTTCTTCTTCTTCTTCTTCTTCTTCTTCTTCTTCTTCTTCTTCTTCTTCTTCTTCTTCCCATTCTGCTCACTATATTATTGTATTATTATTATTTATTTATCATTTTCAATTTGTATCCCGCCTTGCCAAGGAACGGGCTCAAGGTGGCAAACAAGCATTAAGTCAATAAAACAGTAAGTACAATAAAACACAATAAAATATATATATTGTGTGTAATCTGCCATGTGTCCCAGAGAGAAAAGTGGACTATACATATTGTAAGCAATAAATAAAAGTCAATCAGCCCCCCCCTCCCTTTTAAAAAAGAAACACACATGAAGCTGCCTTCTCTCGAATCAGACCACTGGTCCATCAAGGTCAGTATTGTCCACTCAGACTGGCAGCAGCTCTCCAGGGTATCAGGCGGAGGTCTTTCCCATCACGTACTGATGGTTCTTTTTAACTGGAGGTGCCGGGAATTGAACCTGGGACCTTCTGCAGGGTATAAAACCAACTCCTCCTCCTCCTCCTCCTCCATGAAATTGCTGAGCAGTCGGGTTAGAACAGATAAAAGGAAGTATTTCTTCACCCAAAGAGTGATTAACATATGGAATTCACTGTCACAGGAGGTGGTGGCAGCTACAAGCATGGACAGTTTCAAGATGGAATTAGATAAGCATATGGAGCAGAAGTCCATCAGTGGCTATTAGCCACAGGGTATAGATGGGAACTCTCAGTCTGGGGCAGGTGATGCACTCTATTCTTGGTGCTGGGGGGGGCAGCAGTGGGAGGGCTTCTAGTGTCCTGGCCCCACTGCTGGGCCTCCTGATGGCACCTGGTATATTTTGGCCGCTGTGTGACAGAGTGTTGGACTAGATGGGCCATTGGCCTGATTCAACTTTGGCTTCTCTTATGTTCCTCCTCCTCCTCCTCCTCCTCCCTCCCTCCCTCCCTCCCTTCTTTCCTTTCTTCTTCTTCTTGATGGTTTGATAGGGACACACAAAACCTTACTGTTGTGAATATTTGCATTGTTTTGCACACAGACATCATGTTTGGGACCTTTTGTAGGGTTGCTAGCACTGGGTGGGGAAACACCTTTATATCTGAGGAGCGGAGCCTGGGGATGGTGGGCTTCAGGGAGGGGAGGGACTTCAGCAGGGCACAGTGCTATGGAGCCCACCCTCCAAAACAGCCACTTTCTCCAGGGGAACTGGTCTCTGACATCTGGAGTAGTGGGAGATCTCCAGGCCACACATGGAGGTTGGTAACCCTATTTATTTGTGCAGATGTACTTTTGAGTTTCGCAAAGTGGCTTTGACTCATTGCTGCCCCTTGCATACACATTATTTCCCACATTCTTGCATCACAGCACACCCAACAACATAAGCGCAGTCCTGATTCATTCATTGCAAGCATGCTGGACTTAATGGCAGAAGTTTGTCCAATTAACCTGCTGCTTCCCTGCCCCTTCCTGGGCCCAATTATAGTAGCTACAAATCTTCAGCTTGTTTAGGACACTTAGCTGCTACAGGGAAAGCATTTTTTCTGCCACCAAAAAGAAAAGCATGGATATGAGCATCACCCCTAGTGACTGCCCTTGATGCTCACATTCTCCTATTTTTTCCTGTCTATCTGTTACATTATTTATCCTGCCCTTATTCCAAGGTGCTTAGGGTGGAATACAAGGTCCACCCCTCCTCCACTGTATCCTCACAACAAATCTGTGAAATAGGTCTGACAGAGAGAGATCTTCCTAACTGTAAGAGTGGTTGAGTAGTGGAACAGTCTGCCTCCGGAGGTGGTGGATGCTCCTTCCCTGGATGTTTTCAAGCGGAGGCTGGACGACCATCTTTTGGGTATGTTGTAGGTATGTCGGGCTATCTTTTGGCTATGCTCCTGCAGAGTGCAGGGGGTTGGACTAGATGACCTGCAAGGTCCCTGCCAACTCTAATATTCTATGATTCTATATCCTTGGTGGGCTTCGTGGATGAATGGGTGAACTTAGGTTTCTCCAGTCGTAGTCCAAGGCTGTGGTCACACTGGAGGATTGGCGTGATCTGGCAGTGTCTCTATTTGCAGCAGTTTAAAACACTTTGGAAAAGGGTAACCAGACAGCACACCCTAAAGCAGCCTCACTGCGTGCTCGCCCCATGGTCGACCATTCAGATTATTGCTGCTGGGCAACCACAGAGTGGGTGGTCAGGTGGCTTCTTTTTATTTATTTTTTTTTAATTAAGCATTTATTCGATGCACCGCTCTGTTTTGACAGTTGGAGGAGGCTGCCTCCCCCTCTGAAAAAAACCTCATCTTTTCAATTAACCTCTTCCCCAACCTGTGTGCTGCAAAGCTGTAGGCAGAGGAACCAGCATGAAAAAAGACAAAGGAGGCTTCTCAGCCTGCCCTCCCCTCCCCCCCTCACCTCACCTCAGAGGACAGCTGAAAGCTTGCTGGTGTGCACAAAGATGCTGTTATGTGCACATTACTAACTGAAGGGAAAAAACAAGAAGTGAAAATGGAACAGAGCGATCAGACTTCCCAACTGGGTTAAGCTGACACTGGGGGAGTTCAGACATTCGGAAATGTGGGCTGAAAGTGCTGATATCTATAAACACCAGACTTTCCCTGGTGCCTGATTATGCTGCTTCCAAAGGGGGGTAGAACAGGGTGGCATTGATTGGGGCACAAAAGGCAGATATTGTTGTTTGGTCATGCTCTTTAAATCTGCAAATGTACCACAATGATGTTGGTACAAACTGCTCATGTGACCACAGCTCAGCACTCTAACCTCCTTATGACACTGCTCCTGTGGAATGACACAATATGTGGAAAAATTGCCTGTTCAGGGTTCTATGTGCTCAACAACTTGATTAAACTCAGATGCAGGAATTACAGTTGAAAGGTCTCCCACTATAGCTATTGTGGGAGATTTCCTGGAAAATTCCTTTATTGCCCACTGGTGGTTGAAAGACTGGCGGGAACGAAACTGAAGGGAAATGGGGGGCACATACTGGCATCATGCAAGAATGATGACGTCACTTCTGGCAAAAACAGCAGTGACATCACGGGGGACACTCTAGGATTTGCAAAAACTATGGTTTTACCATAGAGTTTCTGCAAATCTTAAGTCCTCCCCCAATGTCATGATACCTCTTCTGGTTTTGCTGGAAGTAATGTTAATGTGCCAGTTCACCAGTCTCCACCCTAAAAATACTCCTGGGGATTGTAGGCTGCAGCCTGGCAACCTTAGCAGGTAATGGTGTACAAATTCCCCCCAACTCTGTTCACAATAGACTGCAAACAACATAGGCCTGTAGGATCAATCAAAATTCCCAAAGGGTTCCTCAAGACAAGATACTGAACCTTAGCTTAAGCAATGATGAAATGGAACAGCACCACCTGGTGGTTGGAGGTGCTTCTTATACAAACATTACAAGAACCCTAGAACACAAAATGGTTGGAACACTATTCCATCTGTCCATCAGTTCTGCTAAGACAGGACATCGTTATTTGGATTGCTGAACTATTGAGCATCAGGTGCCTCAACCAGGGAGTCAGCTGACCAGAACATAGATAGAATTTTGAGTGTGGTCAGAAGGCGGATCTGGATAAGGGAAACTCCTGTGTCAGTTACATTTATCTTGGATGAAGGAGTTCCATCACTGTTTGTTGAGCTCTACTTCTGAACTGGGATGGAAGGGAACTATCAGTGTGTCCTGTGCACCATTTCTTACAGAAGACATGCCTGGAATTAATTCCGATCTATGTCCCTTACTGCAGGGAAACACCACAGTTATAATGAAAAGAGTCAGGTTTTCTCTGTTTCTGATGTCAAGGAAACTTCAGGAATTTTTCAGGCAGATTGTTGCTCACCACAGAAAATGATAGCCTAAATCAGACAGACTTATTCCCGGGGAAAGAAAACTATTTTGCCTCCTCATTTATATGGCTTCTCAAGGGGCGCTGTACAGAATCATAGAGTTGGAAGGTATCTCCAGGGTCATCTAGTCCAGCCCCCTGCACAATGCAGGAAATTCACAAATACATCCCCTCCACGCCCCCAGTGACCCCTGCTCCATGCCCAGAAGATGACAAAAAACCTTCAGGATCCCAGGCCAAATTGGAGAAAAATTGCTCCCTGACCCCAAAGTGGCGATCAGCATTTCCCTGGGCATGTAAGAAAGGGCCACAAGAACTAAGCACTGATGTAGCCCTTCTACCCTCCCTCTCATGATCTACCTAAGTTCATAGAATCAGCATTGCTGACAAAAAGAGAAGCGAATCCTATAGTCTGGCATTTGGTTGGACCACTGCAGACAGATCAGGACAGAGGCCTAGATACTCTTGAATAAAAGATGTTGTCCTGCTCTGCCATTTTGAGAGCATGGGAAATCAGGGGGGGGGGAAATCTTTTTCTCAAGAACAGTGTACTATTAAAAACTATTTTTTTAAGGTTCCCTTTATAACAAGATGAAGTAAAGGAAGTGGAGTTGCACCGAATATTTCATTTTCTTGAAAAAGCCAGACTCTTTAATGGTACAATAAACTGAAGTGCTGTCGGTCAATGGAATAGCTGCTCGAGGGCTGTGGCGCCAGCCTGTTCTGGAGAAGGCGGCACTCCCCCTGAATGAGCAGGTGGGTAGCTCGGGTTGCCAACCTCCGGGTGGTTTTCTATAAAGGACCCAATCCAAGTGCTGCACAAAATGTGAATTATTGTTCAAAAACATATATCTTCATACAAAAACATTCCACGGAGACACAGTCTCAGAAAGTGGAACATGAAGGCGATGTAGGTTTAAAGATGCTATCTATACAGTCCGGTATCTTGTGCCTAGGCACAGAATTCTGAAATGAAGAAGAAGAAGAAGAGTTTGGATTTATACCCCGCCCTTCACTGCCCAAAGGCGTCTCAGAGCGGCTTACAAACTCCTTTCCCTTCCCCTCCCCACAACAGACACCCTGTGAGGTAGGTGGGGCTGAGAGAACTTCTGACAGAAACTGTCCTTGAGAAAACAGCTGTGCCAGAGCTTGTGACTGACCCAAGGTCACATCAGCAGGTGCAAGGGGAGGAGTGGGGAATCAAATCCGGTTCTCCCAGATAAGAGTCCGTGCACTTAACCACTACACCAAACTGGCTCTCAAGTCCACAGGTTAACTCCCACGTTGCCTGATAGAGAAGAAGGGGACGGCAAAGGAGGAGATGGTTAGACAGTGTTGTCAATGCAATGAACATAACATTAAGCAGACTCCGGAGCACGGCGGAAGACAGGAGGGCCTGGTGTGATGTGATCCATGGGGTCGCGAAGAGTCAGACTTGGCTGTGCAACTGAACAACAACAACTATCTATCTATCTATCTATCTATCTATCATCTATCTATCTATCTATCTATCATCATCTATCTATCTATCTATCTATCTATCTATCTATCTATCTATCTATCTATCTATCTATCTATCTATCTATCTATCTATCTATCATCTATCGATCTATCATCTATCTATCTATCTATCTATCTATCTATCTATCTATCTATCTATCTATCTATCATCTATCTATCTATACTTCATGTTTTCTACAGCTCTTGGATTGGGTCCTTTACAGTGAGCTATCATAGGTGCTGGTCTATTTGTGGTTGTAACCGCCAGGTGGTGGCTCCGCCTCCCTGGCAGTCTTTAAGCAGCGGCTGGACAAACACTTGTCAGGGATGCTCTAGGCCAGGGGTGGGCAAAGTGCGGCTCGGGAGCCACATGCGGCTCTTTCACACATATTGTGTGGCTCCCAGCAGAGCAGCTGGGGAAGCGAAGGGGAGGCACGCATTTGATCCCTTCCTCCCTCCCTCCCCCGTCCCTCCTATCTATTTGCTTTCTTTGTTTCTGTCTCTCTCTTTCTTTCCACCTCTTTCATTCTTTCTTTCCACCTCCCCCTCTTTCTCTCTCTCTTAGACAAATAAATATCATTGGACAAATAAATATCATTATCAATATCTGTTTTTACCCATTTTGTTTTTACTTTTGGCAGTCTCATTGAATGGTAATAAAAAGCAAATCTGCCTATTTTCTAAATAAAAATGTGTGTGTAATATTTGTTCATGTCTTGCGGCTCTCGACCATCTGAAATTTATTCTATTTGGCTCTTACGTTGAGCAAGTTTGCCCACCCCTTCTCTACGCTGATTCTGCATTGAGCAGGGAGTTGAACTGGATGGCCTGGATGACCCCTTTCTACTCTGTGATTCTATGATTCTGTGAACTGCCCAAAGCCATGTAGGTGTTGCACAGTGGTGGCGCTCCTGGTGGCAATGGCAGCTGGACACTCTGTCTGAGAAGGGGGTTCAGGCAACTGAGCGTAGGTGCTGGGGGGGGGCTTGCAAATGGGAGAAGGATGCACAGGCAGGCAGGAGGGATGCCGGTGTGGGGGTGGAAAGGAAGGCATGAAGGGTGGTGGTGATCAGACGGAAGCCTCTGAGCCCTGTCCATTCACAGCCCTCTAAAACTGGAACTAGCCCTGGGTACGGCAACTGAAAGCCATGCAAATGAGTAAGCAAACGTTTTCAGAATGGACGCTAAGTACAGTCTACTATATAGACAAACTTCTCTCTGCTCCCTCCCCATCTTAATTTTTTTTTCCCCCATGACACACTTGTTTACAATGGAGAAAAGAACGTTTAAACAGCCCGTTCCAATTCAGCGAACTCTGCGCGAACGTGTATTTCTTTCCCTTTCCCCTCCTGCTAGGAATTAAGCTTTCTTAAACTTACATCCCCTCCATCCTGATTGTCACATTTTTAATGCACTAAAAAAAAAATCTGATCTGATTGGTAGAAATACGTTTCCCAAATCAGTTAGGAAAGGGAATAATCTCCAGGGTCTGTCTGAAAATTGGGTTGGGGGAAATCCAGTTTATTAAGGAAAGAATTAGTAGGCACATTGATGAACAAAAACTATTGAGGCAGACTCAGCATGGGTTCTGTAAGGGAAGATCTTGTCTCACTAACCTGTTAGTGTTTTTTGAGGAGTGAACAAACATGTGGACAAGGGGGACCCAATAGATATTATTTACCTTGACTTCCGGAAAGCTTTTGATACAGTTCCTCATCAAAGGCTCCTAAGTAAGCTCAATAGTCATGGGATAAAAGGACAAGTCCTCTTGTGGATCAAAAACTGGCTTATAAATAGGAAACAGAGAGTGAGTATAAATGGGAAACTTTCTCAGTGGAGGGTGGTAAGCAGTGGGGTACCACAGGGATCAGTACTCGGTCCCATGCTTTTTAACTTGTTTATTAACGATTTGGAATTGGGAGTAAGCAGTGATGTGGCTAAATTTGCAGATGACACGAAGTTGTTCAGGGTGGTGAAAACCAGGGAGGATTGTGAGGCACTCCAAAGGGATCTGTTGAGGATGGGTGAGTGGGCGTCAACGTGGCAAATGGGGTTCAATGTGGCCAAGTGCAAAGTGATGCACATTGGAGCCAAAAATCCTAAATATAAATACACGTTGATGGGGTCTGATCTGGCAGAGACTGACCAAGAGAGAGATCTTGGAGTCGTAGTGGATAACTCGCTGAAAATGTCTACACAATGTGTAGCTGCAATAAAGAAGGCCAATGCTATGCTGGGGATTATTAGGAAGGGAATTGATAACAAATCAGCCAGTATCATCATGCCCCTGTATAAATCATTGGTGCGACCTCATTTGGAATACTGTGTACAGTTCTGGTCACCACATCTCAAAAAGGATATTATAGCATTGGAAAAAGTGCAGAGAAGGGCAACTAGAATGATAAAAGGGTTGGAACACCTTCCCTATGAAGAAAGGTTAAAATGCTTGGGCCTCTTTAGCTTGGAGAAACGACGGCTGAGGGGTGACATGATCGAGGTTTATAAGATTATGAATGGGATTGAGCAGGTTGAGAAAGAAGTACTTTTCTCCCTTTCTCACAATACAAGAACTCGTGGGCACTCTATGAAATTGCTGAGCAGTCGGGTTAGAACAGATAAAAGGAAATACTTCTTCACCCAAAGAGTGATTAACATATGGAATTCACTGCCACAGGAGGTCGTGGCAGCTGCAAGCATGGACAGTTTCAAGAGGAAATTAGATAAACATATGGAGCAGAAGTCCACCAGTGGCTATTAGCCACAGGGTATAGAATGAGAACTCTCAGTCTGGGGCAGGTGATGCACTCTATTCTTGGTGCTGGAGGGGGCAGCAGTGGGAGGGCTTCTGGTGCCCTGGCCCCACTGCTGGACCTCCTGATGGCACCTGGTATATTTTGGCCGCTGTGTGACAGAGTGTTGGACTAGATGGGCCATTGGCCTGATTCAACATTGGCTTCTCTTATGTTCTTATGTTCTTATGTTCTTATCTCCCCTGAAAAATCCTGGCAAACACAACTAAGGTTTTCGGAATCCCGTTTTGAGCACGGGATCATTTGTTCCTCTGCACCAGGGGTGGCCAGTCATTTGGAGCCTGAGGGCATCTTTGGGATTCTGCCACAGGGCGGTATGATCCGCTACAAAATGGCTGCCAGAATTAAGATCTTTGTGCTGCTGAAGCAATGTTGTTACAAAATCTGCGCACAGCCAATCAAATCTCCTATGGCCAGGTAGAACCCGTGATGCGCAAAGACTCCACCTGGCCCTGCCTACTGTTGGCATGCAGCCACTTTAGGTGGCATTATTAAGGACTCTTAAATTTGACTGCTTTGCTGAACTGTGAAAAGAGTGTGTCAGGGCAATGGACAGAACTGTAGCCGAAGAGCAGTGCCTTTGTACTGGATTAGAGGGATGTGTTTTGACCAAGTGGAGTCTTGTGCCTAAGCAACATGCCAAGCCAGATGTGGACCTCTGGAGTACAAGAAGCCTCCTGCTCCTGCATCTCCGCAGTCATGCCAGCGCCAGACTGTAGACCAGCAGCCCTGACTGCCAAGCACGCAGAAACTGCAGCAGATCACAGAGGGAAGCCATGCTCTACAAAAAGGACAAGATGCTCCTGTACAGATGGCATGAAAAACTCCCTTCTCCATCACGCCAGTATTTCCCCCCACCCACCCACCCTCACATATTAATATCACCAGAAGAAGCATGCATTCCTCTCCAGCCTGAGACAAAAGGTTGTTAATCCAAAGTACCAATCCTGCAACCTGATTAGTGAAGTGGTTAAATGCGTGGACTCTAATCTGGGAGAACTCAGTTTGATTCCCCACTCCCCCACTTGCAGCTGCTGGATGACCTTGGGCAAACCAAGTTCTGTCAGAGCTGCTCCCTCAAGGACAGTTCTGGAAAGAGCTCTCTCAGCCCCACCTACCTCACATTGTGTCTGTTGTGGGGAGGGGAAGGGAAAGGAGTTTGTAAGCCGCTCTGAGACTCTGGGTGAAGGGAGGGGTATAATTCCCATTTCCTCCTCCTCCTCCTCTTCTTCTTCCTTCTTTCCTTTGTCCTCCTTCCTTCCATTCCCAGCCAAACCATTACTTGCAACCATTACTTTAGAGAGCCAGTTTGGTTAGAGATCCAGTTTGGTGTAGTGGTTAAGTGCATAGACTCTAATCTGGGAGAACCGAGTTTGATTCCCCACTCCTCCACTTGCACCTGCTGATGTGACTTTGGGTCAGTCACAAGCTCTGGCACAGCTGTTCTTGAAAAAAGAGCAGTTTGTGTTCGAGTTTCCTCAGCCCCACCTACCTCACAGGGTGTCTGTTGTGGGGAGGGGAAGGGAAAGGAGTTTGTCAGCCGCTCTGAGACTCTCTTGGGTAGTGAAGGGCGGAGAATAAATCCAATCTCTTCTTCTTCTTCAATTGCTCAACCATTAATCCCTTTTCTGCCCCATTCATAGCTTAAGTTTTTGGTTAATATCTCCTGGGGACCATGTGACCACAGGTGTTAGCCTCAGGTCACATTTTAGGAATAAAAAGAGAGCATTGTGCCATTGCTGTTGCCTCTCCTAACCCCACCCTGTCTTGCTGGTTCCATTCCTAGTGCTGTTTGCAACTTCCCATGTGTGTTGCTGGTCCATGACTCCCTCCCTTATTTGTATCCCTTCTTCGCTGCAGAGTCAACTCACCTCACTGGACAGGAAAAGTATCACCCCACCAATGATACTACCTGCTAATGTAGTATTTTTCTATCTGAATTCTAAGATCTGCATTGCTTGTGTGTGTGTGTTTGATTTTACATTTGTATGCTTGAGACTCCTTTAGTAACCTAGCCCCAGTGTCTATGGTTATAGCCCTATAATTAATGCCTATTGCCATTTAATAATCATAATTCCCCACATTTATTAATAAAATCAGGCTATTTGGCTAACACCACATTTGACGTGTCCCGGCTCCCTCTGAGCCGTGACTGAAATGGAGCCTGGGGAGTGCGCCCACCCGACACCCCGAGGCCTACCACCCCTGCCACTTACCAGGAGCTGTCCGGGGACAGAGAAGGCCGAGGCGAGCAGAGATGGGGCAGTGATGAGATGGCCGGGGTGGGCAGAGCCTGGAGCAAAGGGCTGCCCCAGCCCACGGAGTGTGAACAGCACACTCTCATGATGCAACAGGGGGGAGGGCAGCCCAGGGTGGGCCTGAGTGTAGCCATGGCACAGGCCATGGCAGCCCAGCTGAAAGCAAGGGGCAGGGGTGGTGGGTGGTAGGAGCCCCAGGCAGGCCAACCCACAGACCGGCGAGGCACCAAAGGCCGTGGGAGTGGGCCCTGCTACATGGGGAGAGGCCGTGCTGGAGAGGGCAGGGTCAGAAAGGGCCACATTGTGTCTTCTCTTTTATAGGAAGGTGGGGCCAGCTGCCAGAGGCAGCTCTGGAAAGGGGGGGGATAAAAGGAGAGCAGGGCGGCCGATGAGGAGGACGGTCGCAGTGAGGCAATAAAGAGGAAGCGAGTGAGTGGAACGATCGGAGGGGTGCCCAGAGGGTGCTGTAACCTCTCCTGGCTTTCCCTGAGCTGAGGTCAAGTGACACCCTGCCTTCTTTGAACTCCTCCCTGCTCCAGAGCCGACCCACAAGCAGGTCGCAGGGTGAGTGCCCCTGGAAGGTCCCTTGCCCAGGTGAAGCATCCTGAACCAGCGACCTAACAAAGGGCAGACATGAGTCCAAGACAGCAACCGGCAGGGCACCCACAGAGGGTGATGGGGATTGCGGCAATGAGATGGACCACTGATCTGATCCAGCAGGATTCTTACGTTCTTATCAGGTGAAGGCCTCGGCCTCTATGCCCCGTTGTTGGCCATCCAGAGGAAGTAGTTGGGCCAGAGTGTGAGACAGAATGCTGGACTAGGTGGACCACTCGGTCTGATCCAGCAGAGCTCTTCTGATGTCCTTAACATAAACATATGCCGAAGTATTCAGAGACTTCAATAGACTAGATAGAAACTTGTTTCGTGTAGAGAATAAATCTACAAAGACTGTAATCAGCCTGCTAATGGAGGTCCCAAGCTCCTCCATCTGGGCCCGCCATAACTTTCTTTCTGCATTTGGTGATTCACAGTGCAATCCCAAACAGAGTTACAGCCTACAAAATCCATGGACGTTGATGGGCTCAGAGGGACGTAACTCTGGTTAGGACTGCACTGTCACGAAACATCACACGGACGAAATGGTGAGAATATATAAAAAGCTGAAGGCTTCTCACGTGGACTGGCTATGGGAATGCCATGACAGCGTTTGACAAAAGCTGAACAATAGAAAAGAAGACCTTGAAAAACGTGCTGGGTAAAAGATTTGGATACACTGTCAATACAATGAATAAGTGACGCATTCAAAAGACACTGATCAGGGGAAAAAAAATAAAAAAATTGCCTGTAGATAAATGTGACTATTGTTTGGACCCTAAACAAAGTCCATTCCCATTCAGATACCTCTATCATTCTTATCGAAAATTGTTACACACTGTAAGAAAGAGGAGCCGAAGGTTATTGCGTGACATTTGCCCCCTCCCCAAAAATGCTTCTGGCAGAAGTTTCTGAATTGAGTAAAAACATTTGTCAATGTGGGTGTTGCTTGGCATTTTTCTTGAAACGACAAAGAAAGCCTTTTTAATCTGGTTCCGTGGGTAACAATTCTGTGCATTCTTCCCCCAAAACGCGAGCCTTGCACATTGAGCTGTTTACCGCTTCTCAGAAAGTGTTTGCTGGTATTGTTATGAATCAGTTTCTCAGAGAATGAATCCATCTATCTAGTCAATCAATCAGTCAGCCAGTTCCTGACAGTCTCAACACAATCCTAAGCAGAATCACAACTTCTAAGTTCATTGACGCCCACGAGCTAAGAAGAGAAGTTTTTTATACCTCACATATCTCTACCCTAAGGAGTCTCAAAGCGGCTGACAATCGCCTTCCCTTCCTCTCCCCACAACAGGCACCTGACGAGGCAGGTGGGGCTGAGAGAGTTCTGAGATAACTGTGACGGCCCAAGGTTACCCAGCAGGCTTCACGTGGAGGAGTCGGGAATCAAACCTGGTTCTCCAGATTAGAGTCTGCCACTTTTCTCTACCCTAAGGAGTCTCAAAGCGGCCTACAATTGCCTTCCCTTCCTCTCCCCACAAGAGGCACTTTGTGAGGTAGGTGGGGCTGAGACAGTTCTGAGGGAACTGTGACTGGCCCAAGGTTACCCAGTGGGCTTCACGTGGAGGAGGAGTCGGGAATCAAACCTGGTTCTCCTGATTAGACTCTGCCACTTTTCTCTACCTTAAGGCGTCTCAAAGTGGCTTACAATCACCTTTCCCTTCCTCTCCCCACCACAGGCATCTTATGAGGCAGGTGGGGCTGAGAGACTTCTGAGGGAACTGTGACTGGCCCAAGGTCACCCAGCAAGCCTCATGTGGAGGAGGGGGTTCTCCAGATCAGAGTTTGCCACCCTTAACCATGATGGCTTTCTAAAGAAGGGCATAACTCTGCTTAGACTGCACTGCCTATCTCTTGGTCTTACTTGTGTATGACTAAGAAAGGGCAATGCATGGTGGGCTGATGTATGCAGACAGCAGTGGGTTCTGTTGCCAGTGGGTCTCCTCAAGTACTATATGGCAAAGGAAGAAGAAGAGATTGGATTTATACCCCACCTTTCAGCCAGAGACTCAGAGCGGCTTACAATCCCTTTCCCGCCCCCTCCCCCTGTCAAGTGGGTGGGACTGAGAGAGCACTTTCGAGGACTGTTCTTGAGAGAACAGCTCTGAGAGAACTTGTGACTGACCTAAGGTCACACCAGCAGCTGTATGTGGAGGAGTGGGGAATCAAACCTGGTTCTCCCAAATCAGAGTCCGTGCTCCTAATCACTGCACCAAACTGGCTCTCATACGGACTATAATGCAAACAATGGAAATGTACTATAAACAGAAAATGCTGTTCACGAGGGGTAAAACCCTCTCACTTCAAAAATGGGGGTCTCTCACAGGCAATGAACAGATTTGCTGTTTAGATCAATAGTGTCTTCACTTTCTCCACCAAAAGTCAAGATGAAGAGAAAGAAACAAAACAGAGCTGCCAGACCAGCACTATCTTGGTAAATAATAGGAGATTTTGAGGGCGGTGCCTGGGGAAGGCGGAGCTTGGACAGGATGTGACATTACTTTCTAGTTACACTCTAGAAATTCCCCCTGATTTCTATTGTAAAGACCACTGAGAAGTGGGGAAATTCCTAGATTGTTGCCATGGAGGCAATCTTCCAATCTTTTTTCTCTTTCCTAAGTTTCGGGGGGTGCAGTAATTGGGCCTGAGGGTGGGGGGGATTAGGTAGTTTCTGACTTTGGGGAAAAGCCCACTTTCAAACCAAGATGAAGCTGTAAGCCCATCACTAATTTATAGAAACATCAGAACTTGCCTCTGGCTTATCTCTTGACTAAGTTCCCTGCAATTTCCTACATAATTCACACAGACAACAAAAGAAAATATTCTATTAACTTGGCTTTAGAGTAAAATGCAAAACTGATATATATAACGGATTAATATGAAATGGAAAGGAACAGCCATAAATGGGATAAAGGAAAAGCGATCAACACACTCAGTTAAAGATGGAATCGTTCTAAAGATGTAATAAATGGAATGAGGAAAAAAAAGTTCATTCAGTAATGATTAACAATCCAATCCTAAGAAGAGTTACATCCTTCCAAGACCATTGATTTAGAAGGGTGCAAATCTGCAGTAGGGAAAGAGGAAGACCCAAGATGAGAAGGATTGACTTAATAAAGGACACCATGACACTCAGTTTGCAAGACCCGTTAAGGATAGGACGCTTTGGAGGTCATCAGGTCATAGGGTTACCATAAGTCAGAAGCAATGTGATGACAGTTAACCTACACACAACTCTACTTAGGACAACCGAATACGTAAAGAAAATAAATATTTCAATAGGCAGCAAAGAAAACATGAAGCCATCCAAAGTGGCTAATGGGAAGAAGAAGAAGAAGAAGAAGAAGAGGAGGAAGAGGAGGAGGGGATTGGATTTATACCCCACCCTTCACTACCCAAAGGAATCTCAGAGTCTCCTTTCCCTTCACCTCTCCACAATAGACTCCCTCTGAGGTAGGCAGGGCTGAGAAAGCCCTCTCAAGAACTGCCCTTGAGAGAACAGCTCTGAAAGAACTTATGACTGACTCAAGGTCACACCAGCACCTGTATGTGGAGGAGTGGGGAATCAAACCTGGTTCTCTCAGATTAGAGTATGCGCTCCTAACCACTGCACCCAACTGGCTCGCCTTATAGGTAAACAATCCAAATTCCATCAGTGAATTCAAAGCTCAGTAAGTGGGGGCATCCATGCATTCTTCAGTGCCATTTTCTATATCAGTGACTCCTCATCCTTACATAAGAACATAAGAGAAGCCAATGTTGAATCAGGCCAGTGGCCCATCTAGTCCAACACTCTGTCACACAGTGGCCAAAAATACCAGGTGCCATCAGGAGGTCCAGCAGTAGGGCCAGGACACTAGAAGCCCTCCCACTGCTGCCCCCCCAGCACCAAGAATAGAGTGCAACACCTGCCCCAGACTGAAAGTTCCTAGCTATACCTTGTGGCTAATAGCCACTGATGGACTCCTGCTCCATATGTTTATTTAATTCCCTCTTGAAACTGTCCATGCTTGTGGCTGCTGCCACCTCCTGTGGCAGTGAATTCCAGGTGTTAATCACTCTTTGGGTGAAGAAGGACTTCCTTTTATCTGTTCTAACCCGACTGCTCAGCAATTTCACGGAGTGCCCACGAGTTCTTGTATTGGGAGAAAGGGAGAAAGGGACTGATGCTATATGCTAATTCTTCATACCAAACAGGTAAAAGTGCAACTTTATCCAGCCAGTTGGAATAGTGTGATTCCTTGTGCAGTGGTGATGTCCCTTTGTTGTCTTGGGTTTTGTCTATGTGCCAACAGTGGGCGATGGGCAAAGTTACCACTTGTACGGTTGCCAGCATGGCCTTGGCAAACACTGGGAGATTTTGAGTGTGAAGAGGGTGGAGTTTGAGGAGGAGCTGGTATCACTTCCAGGTGACACTCTAGGAGTTTTCTCTAATCTCTATGGTAAAGAACATAGAGACATGGGGGAAATCCTAGAGCTTTGCTAAGGAGGCCGCTTCCTGTTCATTTTTCCTCCTGCTCCTCAGTTTCTCAAGGGTGGTGGAATGGGGCTGGTTTTGTAGCTCTGAGAGAACCGAGGGTGGACTCCACTCTCTCTCTCCAAGAAAAGAAGTATTCTAAAAACTGATAAGAAGAAAAGAAAAGAATAGTCTACCTTCCATAACCTTCTCCCCCATTCTGAGTAGCACTAAGAACTTTAAAATTTGATGTGAATATATTGGAACGATTTATTCTCCCCTCCCCAGTTTTAGCCAAGGGGGAGAAAGGAAGCTATTAATAGCACAGGTGTTTTTCCAAAGCACTTAAAATGTATTTTGTTATGAGAGCCATGTGCTGCTTGTTAGAGGAACACCAAGGCCAGAAAGGTTCCTGACCGAAGACTATCTGCCATCTGCATTAACTAGGGGTTGCCATAGAACATTTTAATGGGATTCTGGAAAGGAGAAATTGCCTTTAAAAGTGACTTCTTGTATTTAATTTCCCCCCCCCTCTGGTATTCAGTGGAGACATTTCACTTGCGTGCCTCCTTTGGAGGGGGGGAGGGGAACAACTACCAAAAAAGACTCTTATGAAAGTATTCAGGGCCCCGTGGTTAGCAATCTGCATAAATGTGTCAACTTGATGTTCACTGCCCCCCCCCACAAATGCTTTTCCACGCTCTGCAAAAAAATAAAAATAAATGGAACATTCCTGAATGGCAGCCCGGATCTATGGGAATCTTGGCTCCTCCCCTCTGTCGTTTTCTAAATTTCCTGCTTTGGAGTGACCAAAGGCTCGTTAAGAGAGAGGGGGCAGGAGGGGGCGAAGAGACAAAGGAGCGGAAGCCAAGGATATTAAGAGTGCAGAGAGTTGAAAGGATTACACTTCCTCGCTCCCAAACTATAGACCGTGTCGGAATACGCAATTGGTTGCTTTGGGACGCGGAGAGCAATGTGCTCTTTGAAGGCCTGGCAAACTCAGAAGTTCAAAGACTAAACAGGCCTGGAAGCCTTATTCCCCAAACATTTTCCTGATGTGTTTGGCAACTAATATATAGTTTTATTTACTGCATGCCTAATCCTTAAACTGGGGCCTTTCTAAATGGGAGCTGGAGAAAAGGGCTTGGATCGACAAGGGCTGGAAATGGAAATTCGCTGCTCATCGAGTGGGGATGTCATTGTAGACTTATCAGCATAACGGTGAATCGGAGCCCCTGAACCTCAATGGCTTCACCACCCAGCGCTGTAGTAAAAACCTGGAAGCAGCTGCCATGTTCCAAAGACCGTGCCAGTTGGCACCACTGTATGGGGTGCTGCACTTATTCCTAGCACTTATGGTGGGATTCTAAGCAAAGCTGCCCTCTTTTAAGCCCATTGAGTCCAATGGGCATAGAAGGGTGTAACTCTGTTTAGGACTGCATAGTTAAAAGTCACTTGTCTGGTCACCAGAAGGTAGCAGGGGTTGTGGCTCCATAGAGAAACTTTCTAAAAGGGGTGATCCTCCTTTCCTCTAAAGTTTAGGGAAGCTTTTAAACTGATAGGGATACCAGCCTCCACATGGGACCTGGGGATCCCCTGGAATTACAGCTTACCTCCAGAGATCAGTTCACCGGGAGAAAATGGATGCTTTGGAGGGTGGACTCGATGGCATTGCACTCCATTGGCATCTCTGTCTTCCCCAGGCTCCATCCCCAAAACTCCAGGAGTTTCCCAGCCTGGATGTGGCAACCTTATCCCCACCTCCCCATTTGGGGGGCGGAGACCTGGGAACCGTAAAACTTCTCTCATCCTTGCTGTTTCAACCCACTAAACCCATGTTTTGCTGTTGCTTCTGCATTCTGCAGATCAAACCTGTGATTCCTTCACAGGATCATAGAGTTGTAAGGGACCTCCAGGGCCATCTAGTCCAACCCCCTGCACAATGCAGGAAATTCACAAATACCTCCCCCCCACACCCCCAGTGACAGCTGTTCCATACCCAGAAGCTAACAAAAAAACCCTCCAGGATCTCCGACCAAACTGGCCTGGAGAAAAATTGCTTCCTGACCCCCTGTTTTATGCCTTATTCTCTTTCCTCACACCAATAATTTCTGACAAAATGCATTGAAATCAGCTTTATATGTTGAGATGGTGAGTGGATAGACACAGCATAAAGAGTGTATCTGACACCTATCCCATCTGAACAGGATCCCATATTGCTGGCTGCTCTATTTGAAAACGTAGGTGCCAGTTGAATAGCCAGCTCTGTTACTGGTGCTCTTCCTGGCCAATTAATATCTGGTATCAGGAGGTTTTTAAGTAGCCTCCCCAGTGTAATGCCATACAGTCCACCCTCCAAAGCAGCCACATTCTCCAGGGGAACCTGATCTTGGTTGTCTAGAGCCAGTTTGGTGTAGTGGTTAAGTGCGTGGACTCTAATCTGGGAGAACCGGGTTTGATTCCCCACTCCTCCACTTGCAGCTGCTGGATGACCTTGGGCAAGCCATAGTTCTGTCAGAGCTGTTCTTGAAAAAGAGCAGTTTCTGTCAGAGCTCTCTCAGCCCCACCTACCTCACAGGGAGTGTTTCCCCTAAGCTGAGTTAGTGTGAGCTAGCTCACAGTTTTTTAGCCTCCGGTTCACATATTTTTGCCTTAGCTCAGGAAGGAGGGCTCCAGAGCAAACCAATTTATGCAGCAGCCAAATCACTCGTTCACAATTTTAATGCCAGTAGCTCACAAAGTAGAATTTTTGCTCACAAGACTCCACAGCTTAGAGGGCACACTGCTCACAGGGTGTCTGTTGTGGTGGGGAGGGGAAGGGAATGAAGTTTGTAAGCCACTCTGAGACTCCGAGTGAAGGGCGGGGTATAAATCCAATCTCTTCTTCTTCTCTTCTCCTAGAGATCACTTATAATAGCAGGGGATCTCCAGGTGCTACCTGGAGCTTGGTAACCCTACTCGTGTAGCTAAGTAGGCATGCTTTATACTAGTTAGTCCCTCACTAAGGCGTAGGCTGGATTAGCCCAAATCACCTAACTTGGCCATCAGCACTTGATAATATTACCTTTCATTAATGATCAACTGATATTTGACGGCTGTTGACAGCATTTGATAGTTGACCTGCAATACCATTTCATTCATTTTGTGATAAATACCTCCCCACCAACTGAACGTCGAACTGTGCAGGCCACTTGGGACTTTGAATTCAGCTGCCAAACCCATCCTCAAATGGTTGAATTAGGAAGTTTGGAAAGGGGTCTGATTTTGTTGTTTCCAAATGTTTGGGCTCTACAAAAGTTGGTGACCTAGCTGCTGTTGTGGGAGACATTCTCTGAATTCCCCTGCGCCCAATTTCTCCCTGAAATCTGTAAGATGCTGCAATTATCCAGGAAGATGCTGATGATCTTTTTAATAAACATACAGCAACTTTATTCAGGAGAGATGAACGGAGGAACACAAGGCTTGCCAGAGTCCTTCACAAGCAATTCCTCTAGCCAGCTTTTCCAGAGACGTGAGTAAAACATGGACTGGAGCTGCTCTAAATCCTACTGCACTGAACTAATATAACACATGAAATATGCTGCTGAACATTACAAAAGCCAGATTCAGGTGGAGTAGCCGTGTTGGTCTGAAGCCACAGAACAAAGTTCGAGTCCCAGTGGCACCTTTCAGACCAACAATGTTTTATTCAAGGTATAAGCTTTTGTGTGCACGCACACTTCTTCAGCGACATTCAAGGACATGATCAAGGTTTATAAGATTATGCATGGGATTGAGCAGGTTGAGAGAGAAGTCCTTTTCTCCCTTTCTCAAAATACAAGAACTCGTGGACACGCCATGAAATTGTGGAGCAGTAGGGATAGAACAGATAAAAGGAAATACTTCTTCACCCAAAGAGTGATTAACACATGGAATTCACTGCCACAGGAGGTGGTGGCAGCTACAAACATAGACAGCTTCAAAAGGGAATTAGATAAACATATGGAGCAGAAGTCCATCAGTGGCTATTAGCCACAGGGTATAGATGGGAACTCTCAGTCTGGGGCAGATGATGCACTCTATTCGTGGTGTGGGGGGGGGCAGCAGTGGGAGGGCTTCTAGTGTCTTGGCCCCACTGGTGGATCTCCTGATGGCACCTGGTATTTTTGGCCACTGTGTGACAGAGTGTTGGACTAGATGGGTCATTGGCCTGATCCAACATTGGCTTCTCTTATGTTCTTATGTTCTTATGACATTGAAACGGAAGTCACCAGTCCATTTATATAGTTAGAGGGTGAGCAGCAAATTATCATACAACATAATGAAGATGTTTAACAGATTCAAGGACCAAACAGGAATAACAAGCTTAGTTTATATGGTCACCACTTGTTTGGGTTTACTTCTGGGGGGAGGGGGGAGACATAGTGAAACATATATATTGGAGATTAATGGGCAGATATACCCTTCTTAATTGTGGAATGCTGAGAGCAATTAACTGAGACCCTGCCATTACTCCCCATCCATCTCCTCTCAAGAATGGAGGCGACCTTACAGCATCCTCTTCTTTGATGTAGAGCAATTGGCTGTGTAGTGTATCTCCTCTGTTCCCAGACCAGAGAAATACATTGTAATGGAACTCGTACCTTTCCAAATTACATTACATTCTGCTATTCATTACATTACAATCTACAATTCTATATAATAAATCCAAATAAAATGAAATAAAATAAAATAAAGAGCATGTATAACCCTTCTGGGGGATTGATGAGCATACAGATGTAAGGAATGAATGAGGTTAGCATATGTAGTGAGATAATAAACCAATATCCCTGTTAAGTCCTGGGGATTCCATTGTTCTGAGTGTTGCAATAGCTTGTAACTCAGCAGTATCCCTTTCTAGTTTGTTCCCAAAGTTTCTTTGCAATAAAACAACTCCTTTGAGGTCCCCCACTGAATGTCCTAGAAGACTGAAGTGGTCTCCTACAGGTTTCTCAGCCTTGTCATTCTTGATGTCAGATTTGTTTTCATTTATCCTTTGGCATAGAATTTGTCCTGTTTGCTGTATGGGGAGAACCCAAAGGCATCTATCTCAAACATGGACACAGAGTTTGCGATAAATCCAAAAGCCAACTTTGCCGCCACATACACCTGGACAACACAATCACTGGACCTAACAACTTCAACTACGCCATCTCAGGCCCATTCACTTGTCCATCCTCTAACATCGTGTATGTCATTAAATGCCAACAAACCCCTTTGGTTCTCTACACAGGGCAAGCAGGGCAAACCCTATGCCAAAGGATAAATGAACATGTCTGAGAATTGGCAACCCTAGTGGCAAGAGATGAATAATGCACTGGGAATGGTCTGTTGCTTTCTGGTTTATCTAAAACACAGAGGGTGATTTCCCACTAAAGCTGCCACGGGGTTATGCCGCCGTTTGCCCTGAGATTTTTAGTCAATTTCACACCCGAAGCCGCGGGGCTGCATTTTGACCCGTGGCTTCGCCCGATTTCCCCCGCAGTTTCGTAATCCTCAAAAAACAGGATTACGAAGCTGCGGGGGACATCGAGCGAAGCCGCGGGTCAAAATGCAGCCCCACGGCTTCGGGTGTGAAATTGACTAAAAATCTCGGGGCAAACGGCGGCGCAACCCCGCGGCAGCTTTAGTGGGAAATCATCCAGAATTAAGTTAATCTGTTCTTCATAGCACATGACACCTTTCCAAAAATTATGCACCCTAGGAAAGCAGAGGTCCCACTGATGGGGAGAGTGCCCAACACTGCCTCAAGAAGTGCCAGGAGATATTTGTGGATGGTGCCTGGAGAGGGCGGGGTTGATAAAAACAGTAGCCCCCCCAATCTTGTTGAGCCTGTGGACATTTTTGAAAATTCACTGAGGTGGCTTAGAATCATAGAATGTTAGAGTTGGAAGGGACCTTGCAGGTCATCCAGCCCAACCCCCTGCACTCTGCAGGAGCATAGCCGAAAGATAGCCCTACAACATACCCAAAAGATGGTCATCCAGCCTCCTCTTAAAAATGTCCAGCGAAGGAGCATCCACCACCTCCAGAAGCAGACTGTTCCACTGCTCAACCACTCTTACAGTTAGGAAGTTTCTCCTGATATTCAGCTGCTAACGACTCCCTTGTAATTTCCACCCATTAGATCTAGTCTTGCAATCCGGAGCGAGAGAGAATAGATCTGCTCCATCTTCTGTATGACAGCCCTTCAAATATTTGAAGACTGCAATCATGTCCCCTCTGAGTCTTCTCTTTCCCAGGCTAAACATACCCAACTCTTTCAGCCTCTCCTCATAAATCTTGGATTCCAGCCCTCTCACCATCCTGGTTGCCCTCTTCTGGACATGCTCAAGCTTGCCAACATCCTTCCTAAAATGTAGTGCCCAAAACTGGACACAGTACTCCAGGTGAGGCTTAAGACACTGAGCTGCATACTGGAAGATCTGTAGCTCGGCTGTTCAAGACCCAAGTGCCACGTGACGGATTGAGCTCCCATCTCTGGCCCCAGCTCCTGCCAACCTAGCAGTTCGAAAGCAAGAAATTTCAAGTAGATAAATAGGTACCACTTCAGTGGGAAGGTAACAGTGTCCCACGCGCCTTGGCGTTTAGTCATGACGGTCACATGACGATGGAGAAGTCTTCAGACAGTGCTGGCTCTTCGGCTTGGAAATGGAGATGAGCACCGCCCCCTAGAGTCAGATTCGACTGGCTTTCGAGCAAGGGAAACCTTTACCTAGAGCCAAGCACCTGCCTGGGATAGTGATGACTGTTCCAGGGTAGGTGTTCCCTGCAGATGCAAAATATGATGCTTCCTGGGTACTTCTGCTCCAGTAAGTTGGAGGAAAGGAAGGATTAGCAATTTGCTTTGGGGAGGAACTAAATGATGGGAATTAAAAACAGCATTCATGCGAAATGCTGGCCTGGATGAATCACAAGCTGGAGTTAAGATTGCTGGGGAAAAGATCAATAACCTCAGATACGCAGATGATACCACTCTGTTGGCAGAAAGTGAAGAGGATCTAAAGAGCCTTTTGCTCAGGGTGAAAGAGGAGAGTGCAAAAGTGGGCTTGAAGCTCAACATCAAAAAAACTAAGATCATGGCATCTGGGCCCATCACTCCTTGGCAAATAGAAGGGGAAGTCATAGAAGTAGTGACAGACTTCACGTTCCTAGGATCCCAGATCACTGCAGATGGTGACTGCAGCCATGAAATTAAAAGACGCCTGCTCCTTGGGAGGAAAGCGATGGCAAACCTAAGCAGCATGATAAAAAGCAGAGACATCACCTTGCCAACAAAAGTCCGCATGGTCAAAGCAATGGTATTCCCCGTAGTAATGTATGGCTGCGAGAGCTGGACTATAAGGAAGGCTGAGCGCCGAAGAATCGATTCTTTTGAACTATGGTGCTGGAGAAGACTCTTGAGAGTCCCTTGGACTGCAAGGAGATCAAATCAGTCAATCCTAAAAGAAATCAACCCTGACTGTTCCCTGGAAGGCCAGATCCTGAAGCTGAAGCTCAAATACTTTGGCCACCAAATGAGAAGGGAGCATTCACTGGAGAAGACCCTGATGCTGGGAAAGATTGAAGGTCAAAAAAGAAGGGGACGGCAAAGGATGAGATGGTTAGACAGTGTCATCGATGCAACGAACATAAAATTGAGCAAACTTCAGTGGACGACGGAGGACAGGAGGGCCTGGCGTGGTCTGGTCCATGGGGTCGCGAAGAGTCGGACTCGACTGTGCGACTGAACAACAACAAAAACAGCATCTATTTATTTATTATTTATTTATTTATTAGACTTATACCCCGCCCTCCCCACATAGCAGGCTCAAAGCAGCTTCTCTAGGATATGGCTGCCATCATCTCCTGTTACAAGTCTCCTGAGTTGTGGTCCAGTGGCTAGAGGAATGGAGTAGGATTTTGAAAACCCAGGTTGAAATCCCCTCTCTGGTATGGATGCTCCATGGGTGACCTTGGGGCAGACACTTTCCCTGTCAGCCCAGCCTATCTCAAGCGGGTAGTTTTTGTGAGGATAAAATCCAGGCAGAGAAGACAATGTTGCGTTGGGAAGGGATGGGCACAAACTGGCTGATGCACTAAAGCTGTCTCGAATTTTGGCTGGTTCACAGTTTGCAAAGCCATGTTTGCAAACAGAAGAACTGCCACAAACTTCTGTGAATTCTGATGCATTTCATGGCGCTTCGTAAAAAACACCTGATTAGCTGGGAGCTCCCTGCCGCTCAATTGTTTGGTTTAGAGCCATTTTAACAGCTGCTTTCTGCTCCCTGTGAAAAGTCATGGGGAGCAGTAAGTGGGGTTTAAATGACTCATTTAAATGCCTCTGAGTCATTTAAACCAAACAGCTAAGCAATGGTCCCCACTGCTCAGCTGTTTGGAAACCCATGCTTTCTGCCCCCTGTGGATTTTCATGGGAGCAGAAATCAAGGTTTAAATGGCTCTGAGCCATTTAAACCAAACAGCTGAACCCACCACTTAGCTGTTTGAAAACCGCTGTTTTTGGCTTCCCATGAACAGTCACGGGGAGCAGAAAGCAGGGGTTTAAACTTTAAATGGCTCACAAACCAATATAAACTGATTTGGTTTGTGTACCAGCATATCGGTTCATGGTTTGGTTCATGGTCCAACCACAAACCACAAACTGAACTGCAAAAATGAGGTCATGTCCATCCCTAGTCGTAAGCTGTTTGGGGTCCACACTGGGAAGAAAAGAAGGGTATAAATTGCTAAATAAATGAATGAATCAATATCTGTCGAGCTACTTTGGAGATAAAGATCCCACTCTAGATGCATTGTTGTTCTGACAAAGCAGATGTTCACAATTTTGAGTAGACAGATTTCCTCTTCTGTTTTAGAGTCTGTCCAGACAAAAAAATATCTACCTTGAAAGGAAGAGCCACGAGTTGGACGGGCCTTGTCTCGGTGGCAGAGCATCTAGTTTGCACGCAGAAGGTCTTGGTTTCAATGGCCATCTTCTCCAGCTGAAGGAGAATATCTCTACCTGAGACCCTGGAGAGTTGCTGTCAGATAGAGAAGACGATGCTGACCTTAATCGATCAATAATTTAGAAAGCAGCTTCCTCTGTTCATATGCAGGCCATAATTGTGGAGCCTAATGGCCATTTGCTCCTCATGGGGTCACGGGAGTCCTGAACCGCTGCTCTTCTTCCGAAATTGTGGCAGTTCCGAGCTGCTGCAATGCTGTAAAATATGCTGCATTCTCCCTCCGTTCATTAGCACCCTGTGTTTGGTTTCCTTAGTGAACCGCTCAGCAATCGGAGCTGTTATTTTTATCATTGCCTCTTTTCATGTCGGCATGACCAGGGAAAAGCAAGTGTCATGGAAACACAGGCATAACGAAGGAAAAAGGAATTGACAGCGTAGCATACAAACTGTGCTAACATGCCAGCTCACCTGAAATGCTTTATGTAATGTAACATGGAGAAGCTGGCACTGACTGCGAAGATTTATAATAAGGAGGCTTTAACCTTTCTGCGGGGCACTTTGTTGTTTTTTGTTGTTGAAGATTTAGCATGCAAAATTGGAGACGTGTATCAAGCAGTGGCCTAAGCTAGATTTTGGGCAATGAAAATATTCAGGGAGAGTTTGGGAGGAGGAGTCTTAGGGGAGAGAATGTCACATGCACACCCATGCTGGATGGTGACCCTTCCCTTACACAGGCACTACCCTTTCTTGCTTGCAGTTGTTGCTGTTATTGTTGTTCAGTTGCACAGTTGAGTCCGACTCTTTGTGACCCCATGGACCACATCACGCCAGGCCCTCCTGTCTTCCATCATGCTCTGGAGTCTGCTTAATTTCATGTTTGTTGCATCGTTAACACTCTCTAGCCACCTCACCCTCTGCCGTCCCCTTCTTCTTTGACCTTCAGTCTTTCCGAGCATCAGGGTCTTCTCCAGTGAGTGCTCCCTTCTCATTTGATGGCCAAAGTATTTGAGCTTCAGTATCTGGCCTTCCAGGGAACACTCAGGGTTGATTTCTTTGAGGATTGACTGATTGGATCTCCTTGCAGTCCAGGGGACTCTCAAGAGTCTTCTTCAGCACCACAATTCTAAAGCATCTATTCTCTGGCACTCGGCCTTCCTTATGGTCCAGCTCTCGCATCCATACATTACTACTAGGAATACCATCACTTTGACCATACGGACTTCTGCCATTTTCCCTTAGAAGAAAAGGAAGAGATCGGATTTATACCCCACCCTTCACTTGGAGTCTCAGAGTGGCTTACAAACTCCTTTCCCTTTCCCTCCTCACAACAGACACCCTGTGAGGTAGGTGGAGCTGAGAGAACTCTAACACAAACTGCTCTTTCAGGAACAGCTGTGCCAGAGCTTGTGATTGACCCAAGGTCACATCAGCAGGTGCAAGTGGAGGAGTGGGGAATCAAACCTGGTTCTCCCAGATGAGAGTCCGCGCACTTAGCCACTACACCAAACTGGCTCTCAGTTAAAAACCTACGGGCTTCTTCTTGGGGCAATTCTAGTCAGCCAGGGATCAAATAGGCAATGTGATGCTGTCACTTCATCATTCAGCCAATTAGATTATTTATTTTATTTATTTACTTGATATCCCACCTTTCTTCCCCATTGAGGACCAAAAGCAGTTTACATCATTCTCCCTTCCTCCATTTTATCTTCACAACAACACTGCGAGTTAGATTAGGCTGAGTGCGTACGACTGGCCCAAGGTCACCCAGCAAGCTTCCAGATCCTAGTCCGACACTTTAACCACTGCACACACACTGGCTACAAGATGGCGTCATGATGCCAATCTACTAGCCACATGGTGATTGAGGGGAGCCTCCACATTGAGATGCACCAATCCTCTGAATCCCAGAGCCAGGAACCAGCATCAGGGGAAGTCCTCGGCCTCTCTGCCCCATTGTTGGCCCTCCAGAGGAACTGGTTGGCCACCGTGGGAGAAAGGATACTGGACTGGATGGACGATTGCTCTCAGTCTGGGGTGAGTGACGCACTGTATTCTTGGTACTGGGGAGGCAACAGTGGGAGGGCTTCTAGTGTCCTGGCCCCACTGCTGGACCTCCTGATGGCACCTGGTATTTTTGGCCACTGTGTGACACAGATTGTTGGACTGGATGGGCCATTGGCCTGACCCAACACTGGCTTCTCTGATGTTCTGATGATGTTCAAATTATTACAGGAGAATGTTCCCTGCCTTGACTTTGCATGGCTGTTAAGGTTGCCACCTCTGGGTTAGGAAATACCTGGAGATTTGGGGGTGGAGCATGGGGTGGGAGTGGTTTGGTGATCAGTTCTAATTCCAGGAGATCCCCAGGCCCCAACCGGAGGTTGCCAACCCTAATGGCTGTACATTTTGGAGACCTCCACCCCCTCCAAGTCCTCCAATATGGAATGTGTGTATGTAGTCTTGGGTCCCACCTCTGGTCTGGAGAAAGGATCAAGGAGTGTGGGTGCTCTCAGGAGGCTTGGGTGGGGTTGGGTGCCCATGTACCCCAAGAACAGCACAAAGACTCCAGGCATGTCTGAACAGCCAGCTGACTGCCAGAGAAGACCACTTTCTTCTTCTGCCTCACAGGGGTTACTTCACCCCCTGCCTTGGCCACCTTGTGCCCCTTCACGGTTCTGCATGGGTCGTGTATGCCTCAGGCTCCACCTCCTATCTTCTGTGTGCAACCACCTTTAAATCCCTCCCCCAAAACTGTCATCACTTTGGATACCAAAGGGATGGTCCCTTGCTCTGTCTCAGCTGCCAACATTATCAGCCCAATAGTATGTCTCTGTGTTCAGTGCTGTGGCCACACCCACCAGCCCGCTGTGTCCAATATAGTGGCTGTTAGGCCAAGCCTATCCCACTGGCTTAGAATCATAGAGATGGATGGGACCTCCAGGGTCATCTAGTCCAACCGTCTGCACAATGCAGGAAATTCATAAATACTTCCCCCTACACCCCCAGTGACCCCTGCTCCATGCCCAGAAGATGGCCAAAAAAGCAACAACAACTCTCCAGGATCCCTGGCCAAACTTGTCTGGAGAACATAAGAGGGAGGGCAGGAAGGGCTGCCTCAGTGCTTAGTTCTCATGACCCTTTCTTACAGGCCCAGTGAAATGCTGATCACCACTTTGGGATCAGGAAGCAGTTGTTCTCCAGGCCTGTTTGGTTCAATCCTCAGCATCCTTCAGTGAAATGGCTCAGGTGGTATGTGATGTGCAAATACTCTGCCTGAGGCCCTGGAGAGCTGTTGCCAGTCAGAGCAGACAATACCATCCTTGACGGACAAATGGTCTGATTCCGTATAAGGCAGCTTCATGTCTTCAGTGTCACTGCTTTCTCTTACGTCTTTGTTTCGAAAATATGAATGCACAAAAATGTACTCAAGAGGGGATTGAGACATGATTTGGTTTGGGGAGATAAAGACACTTTTGTTTTGTTTGTTTATTTTACCAGACAGCAGGGTGACCTGCCAGCAGGGGGGGAGGGAAATAACACCGATAAATGCGCATTCTCAAATGTTACTGCGCAATATAATTTTCAGATAGATGGAGATATAATGAAGCCTCCCTTCTGAACGAAAAGCACTGTTTATTACTTAAGCCCAAGGACAAGTAGGATTGTATCAGTAATAATGCAGATTTTGTGCATAACTTGCGGATTGCATTATTTGTTGAGCGTGCATGAATTAGCATTAATGGAAGCTAATTTAACAGAAAACAGAAGGTGGGCCCATTTACAATGCTACCCCGATATTAACAATAAATTTCATTTAATTCACACGTGTTGGATTTGCTCTCTCTCTTTTTCCCCCCCTCCCCCTTTCCTGCTGAAACAAACCCAAGCATCACTCACGAAAAAGCACTGATGGGACGGCGCTCTTAGGGCTTTAATGATACTGGTTAAGGAATTCAATTTTTAATACATTGTCGAGCGAAAACTGCAATGAGCGCAGAGCCCAAAAACACCAGAGACCCATCCGCTTTTTGATTAGCTCACATTCCTGCTTCATCATCACAAAAAAAAAAAAAAAAAAAATTGATTTCTAGCGCCTTGGAAGTAAGCACTCCAGAAACTGGGTAGGTTTAACTTTGAGAAAAGGATTTTAATGGGGGCATTGAAGAGCGGGAGAAGGAAAAAACAAAAGGAAACAATGGTTTGCGGTATTGACAGAAGCTAAGACGAGAGAAATGCAAAGGAAGTTGCTGCGTTGCAGTTCTTGGACCCCTTCTACAGTGCCCTGGTTCAGATGTCCCGAAACCAACCCACCGAAATGTGGTTTAGAATCTTGGGGAGATGCCACGGTCTCAGCTGTTCCCTCCTCCACTTCCTGTTTACCTTTAATCAAACTGGCAAATCATGGTTGATTTATTTATTTGCTGAGTTAATGCCCATTTTCTCCCAAATGGAGAGCCAAAGCAGTTTAGAATCGTAGAATCACAGAGTCCGATCAGACAGCTCTTTAGATCCATGTGAGGCACGATTGTCTCATGGATCTAAAGGTAATGTCCAGACACAAACATCTGGGAAACATCCCTCTTCTGTGGGCATCCTGTTTTGCCGTACTTAAAAGATACCACTTTAAATCTGGGAGTTTCGGTTACCTGCGGGACAACTACAGACTTTCATCCATCTGATCGTTCCACCAGCACTCAATCCTCCCATCAGGGTGATCTGACGTCAGACCATCCCGAGCGGGCGCCATTTTAAAAAAATCTCTACACATGCGTGGATCAACAAGGACATACTGTCATGTCTATGTGCATGTGCAAGGGCATACTGTCATGTCTATGTGCATGTGCAAGGGCATACTGTCATGTCTATGTGCATGTGCAAGGGCATACTGTTATGTCTATGTGCACTGCGCGCACCTCCTTCAGTGGACACCGTCTAGACAATCCACAATGAAGGCAGCGCGCAGTAAGGCGATTCCCCCAGGGGATGTCTGATCATGCGATGATGGATTAAAAAAATCGCTATCAAATTCAAGCTGGCATAATGGTGGGATTAGCTGCCCGTCTGAATGCACCCACAGAGTTGCATTTAGTGCAACCCCCTGCTCAATGCAGGATCACTCCAGAGCATCCCTGACAAGAGCTTGTCCTGCCGCTGCTGAAAGACTGCCAGGGAGGGGGAGCTCGCCACCTCCCTAGGCAGCTGATCCCACTCTTGCACACCTCTTATTGTCAAAAAAGTTTTCCCTACCATCCTGCCGGTCCCTTCCCACCTTTAATTTAAACCCATGATTGTGAGCCCTACCCTCTGCTGCCAACAGGAACAGCTTCCTGCCCTCCTCTCAGTGACAGTCCTTCAGATACTTCGAGAGAGCCATCATGTCCACCCCTCCACCTCCTCTTCTCCAGACTGAACATCCCCAAGTCCCTCAGCCTTTCCTCACAGGGCTCTTACATTGCTCTCCTCTCCTCCATTGTATCCCCACAACAAGCCTGTGAGGTAAGTTAGGCTGAGAGTTAGGCTGAGAGTGGGGGACTGGCCCAAGGTCACCCAGAGACCTTCTGTGGCAGCGAGGGAATTTGAGTCTGTGTCTCCCAGAGCCTCATCTGACATTCCAACCACAGTACCATGCTAGTTAGAACTTAGCAGGGGACAGTGGGTAGAGTCACCAGATCCTGGTTGGGAAGCTTCTGGAGATTTGGGGATGGAGCCTGGGGAGGGCAGGGACCTCAGTGGGGTATAGTGTCATAGAGCCCACCCTCCAACGTATCCATTTTCTCCAGGGGGGCTGATCTCAGAAGTCTGGAGATGAGCTGTAATCCCAGGGGATCCCCGGGCCGCACCAGGAAGATGGCATCACCGTTAGCAGTGCACCTGGCCTCCAAACCATGCTTCGAAACCATGTGTTGAAGGAGATCTGTAAACCATGCTTAGGAGGCTGCCTGTTTAGGAGTCCCACCAAACTATGATTAGAGAAAGCCGGGAAATGGAGGGCTCTGTCCTAGACAGTCCAGGAAATCCTATCTTGCCAGATCATGGTAGCTAAGCAGGATCAGTCCTGGTCAGTACTTGGATGGGAGACCACCAAGGAAGTCCAGGGGACACTTCACAGAAGCCAGCCATGGCAAACCACCTCTGAGTGTGTCTTGCCTTGAAAACCCTATGGAGTCACCACCAAGTGGCTTTGGGGTTGCCAGGAGATGCCAGCCTCCAGGTGGAACCAGTGGCCAGGGGGGACTTGGCAACCCTAGGATCACTATCCAGAAGGAATGAGGCCAGTAACGCTGACAGAGAAGAAAGATCTCCAGACGCATTCACCAAGCTTACCTAAGGTAACAACTGATTGTTGACAACATGCTACACAAGACCAGGGACTTGGGATCATTCCAGACAGGATGCCAGGAGATCCATAAACTCATCTTCCCCATAGCTTTTACAGGAAAATAGCAGCCATGTAGAGACCGGATTTAACTCTCCCTCCCAGTTGTATTAATTGAAAACAACTCCCTCTAGAAGACACAAATCTCTCTCTTTGTCTCTCTTTCCATGGCTGAAAAACACAGGGGTGGGGGGCAGTTTGATTGGTGAAAAGGCACAAGAGAAGAGGTTCAGCCCCCTGCCTTCTACCACCATATCCCCAGTTCAAAGTGGGGCCCTGCACAACTGTCAGTTTGGTGGAGAGGTTAAGAGTAGCAGACTCTAAGTTGTAGAACCGGGTTTGATTCCTCACATCTCCACATGCAGCCAGCTGGGTGAACTTGGGTCAGTCACAAGTTCTCTCAGAGCTGTTCTGTCAAGAGCAGCTCTCTCAGAGCTCTCTCAGCCCCACCTACCTCACAGGGTGTCTTTCGGGGGAGAGGAAGGGAAGGAGATTGTAAACTGCTCTGAGACTCCTTCAGGTAACAAAGGGCAGGGTGTAAATCCAACTCTTCTGCCTCTGCTTCTGCTTCTTCCAGGGAAGATCCGTTCACAGGCAGTGTGGTGTCCCATCCGATTCGGCCCTCAGACCCTTCAGAGGAAGAACCTTAGCTCCCAGTTCTGTTACCCCACCTTCAGTCCTCTGCAGACATCCCGCTCCATTCTGTTCAAGGGAACTGGGAACCCACCAGCTGCCTTTATCAGGAGCAGCTGCCATTGTGTGTAAATTGGCCAATGAAGGGATTTTCCATGCAGGTATCTTCCCCCAGAAGGGAAGGCAGCATGGTAGACAATCTTGTCAGATCTGAGAAGCTAAGCAGGGTTGATACACAGGAAGAATGTGCAGAGGAAGGCAGTGGCAAACTACAGGCTCGTGGCTACAGTGGGGCATCTCGGGGCCCAGCCCCCTGATTTACTGCCAAGGCCCCCTGACTTCCCATCCAGCGCAGGCCTCCCTGACTTCCATTTTTTAACATTTGTGGCACTCACTTGGGGAGGTGTGCAGGGTGCCTCCCACTTATTTAAAGCTCCCCCTCCAAATTTTAAAAAAGGTCCTGGCTACAGGCCTGGTAAACTGCCTCCACTTCTCACTTGTCTTGAAAATCCCTCGCTGGGGTTGCCGTAAGTCGGCTGCGACTTGACAGCACAGTACACTCATCCACGTGCCTCTTCCTAATACGTGTGGTTGGTGTACTCCCAGTTCATGTGAACAGAATGAGACACCCGCAGAGGGCTTTCGATGGTCCAGATTGCTGTCTACTATGGTGTGCATTTGTCGAAGAGGAACAGCAACTCTCTCGACTGAGACTGCAAAGAATCGCCGCAGAGTGTTGGGCCAGTAGGTGGCTCTTTCTGCTAATCCACTCTCGAAGCCTACCCTGCCTTTCTGCTTTGACAAGCACTCAAGGTGCCTTGCAAAGAAAGGCAATTACAAATTAAAGCACAGCATTAACGCAAGCATAAAAGCTCACAATTAGTCACATCTGAAAGCAACCCGCATCAATGCAGATATCCCCACACACACACACACTTCCCCAATCCCCACTTAGTATCAGAAAATATAAATCTCATCTGCTTTTAAAGACTGGCTGTGGGGGAAATTCATCTGCTTTTAAAGACTGTGGGGGGAAAAACCCACAAGTTTTCAGACAACACTAGAAGGCTAAAAGGAAGGAGAGGAATCAGATAGACACTGGAGACCAAGAGTTCCACGTCAGTGCTGCTCCACAAAGAAGGAAAGGTGGGAAGTTGCTTCAAGAGGAAATTGTTGCCTACTGTATTCGGTGCATGCACAGCTCCTAAGTGGCGCAAATGACTCCTCCCAGGGCTGTTTGGCTCAGGAAAATGGTATGGAGGGAACAGCCCATCCCTCCCCTCCCCGGTCCACAGTCTTGGGCTGAACTGGGTCCTGCAGACTTTTCAAATGCTATTCCCCACAGAGCTATGTCACTACAGGGAAAGTAAGTTGGGTCCAGGGAACCTGCACTTGGCCAGTTAGAGATCATATCTTGTACTTTTTCACCCTGAACTTCTATGCTAAGCTGTGAGTGACTCCAAAGCTTGCTTCTGGTAGGCATGATCCAGCTAAAGTTAAGCATCTTGATTCCAGTTGATGGGGATGGAGAGAGACACCCTTGCCACTGTTTCCCGTTAGATTTAAGCCTACAATCCTGAGAGCATGGTCTTGAGAGTAAGCCTCTGTGAGTATAATGGAAATGTCTCAGCAGACATATTTACAACTGCACCCCAAAAGACCCAATTCTCAAGTTACAGTCAACGCATGTACAACCTGTGTACAGTGTACACTTGATTGTTTTGTGTACATGTGTTGAGTAATTCTCACATTACATTCGACACACAGGCCACTGAACATGTGATTGAAACCTCATGTTTATCCAGGTATTGGTTCCTGGTTTCAGTGCAAGTGACGTTCCTGTTCCTGTTGGCAGCAGAGGATAGGGTTTGCAATAATGGGTTTAAATTAAGGGCGGGAAGGTACTGGCTGGATCTTGGGAAAAACTTCTTTACAGTACGAGTTGTGCAACAGTGGAATCAGCTGCCTGGGGAGGTGGTGAGCTCCCCCTCACTGGCAGTCCTTAAGCAGCGGCTGGACAAACCCTTGTCAGGGATGCTCTAAGCTGATCCTGCATTGAGCAGGGGGCTGGACTAGATGGCCTGGATGGCCCCTTCCAACTCAGTGATTCTATGATTCTAAGTGTTGTCATGTCACTTCCGACTTATGTTGACCCTATGAATGAATGACCTCCAAAACAACTTATTGTTAACAGCCTTGCTTGGATCTTGCGGAACTGAAGGCTGTGGCCTCCTTGTTTGAGTCAATCCATCTCATGTTGGGTCTTCCTCTTTTCCTGCTCCCTCTGATGTTTCCTAGCCTTACTGTATTTTCCATTGCCTTCTGTCATCTCATAATGTAACCAAAGTGCAATAGCCTCAGTTTAGTCATTTTAGCTTCTAGGGAGAGTTCAGGCTTGAGTTGATCTAGAACTCACTTATTTTTTTCTTGTGGGTGATCCACATTATCTGTAAAACTCTCCTCCAATGTCACATTTCAGAGGAATCAACTTTCTTTCTGTCAGTTTTATTCCTTATCTAAGTTTCACACCCATACATAATAATGGGTATACTGTGATATGAATTAGGGATGGGCACAAATCTCATCACAAACCTAATTTTGTGAGGAACATCGCCAGTTTGTGGTTTGCGAACTGGAGGTTTATGCCCACCCCAGCCACAATGTTCCCTCTAAGCTGAGTTAGTGTGAGCTAGCTCACAGTTTTTTAGCCTCTAGCTCACAGATTTTTGTCTTAGCTCCAGAGCAAACTACTGTATGCAGTTGCCAAATTGCTTGCTCACAACTTTAATGCTAGTAGCTCACAAGGTAAAGGTTTTTTTCTCACAGGACTCCACAGCTTAGAGGGAGCATTGTCCATGACCCTCCCACCACCCTCCATGTGCTTTTGTAGGTTCATGGTGGGAAGCAGGGAGTGAGCGAGAGAGATCACTGAAATGGTTTGCCTTCGTTTCAGTCTGTTAGGTTGAAATAGATGAAAGTCATTTAAAGGGAAAATTCCATTTAAATGGCTTTTGCAAGTGGGCACCACACGTGAGTGAAGTCCAAGCAGCAAGTTCACCTGGAAGTGGTGAACTCGCTGCTTGGACTTCACTTGTACACTTGCAAAAGTCATTTAAGGGAATGTTTCCTTTAAATGGCTTTTCCAAGTCCCCCCCCAATTCTGCTGTCCTCAAGGAGCCACTGCCTGCAGAAAGGAGAGAGGGAAGATCTCAGATCTTCCCCCAAACCTCACAAACCACTAACCAATTCATTAACTGGGAAGGTTCATGGTTTATGAGACCTCATGATCCACAAATCTCCACAAACCTACATTTTCATGGTTCATGCCCATCCCTAATATGAATTATCTTGATCTTGGGAAATACTGACACATTCTAACCGTTAGAAATCTTGCACTGAGCTTGTATTGATCCTTTCTTACAAACAGATATGTGCAAGCACATACAGAATGTGTATGCATTCACCCTAACATTAAAACAGGGCTCTTAACCTTGGCTGAATCACACATGAAGCCGCCTCATACTAAATCAAACCCTTAGTCCATCAAGAGCAGTATTGTCTACTCACACTGGCAACAGCTCTCCGAGGCCTCAGTCACAGGTTGTTCACATCACCTACTGTCTGGTCCTTTTAAATAGGACATTCTGGGGATTGAACCTGGAACCTTCTAGATGCCAAGCAAAGCTTCTTCCACTGAGCCACAGCCTCTCCCCAGTCATCCGTAACACATTTTTAGAGCCTACTTGATTTTCTAAGAAGTTTAATCTAACTTCCTCTGTTTTTCAGATGTTCCGTGTTATACAGTATGAGTAACACACAAATTGAATTCCATGATCTATTAAGAATTAGCAAAAATCCAGGGATGACTTTTTTGTGTTGTTGCTAACGAGTGTAAGGAATGTTAGAGCAGAGAGAGGTTAATAAGCAGAACAGGCTTCCTAATTATGAAGTGAAATTTTGAGTTGAGTGAAGGGTGAATAATCAGAGAATTAATTACAAGCATTAATAATAATTATTACAGCAGAAAATGATATTTAAAATGCAGGAGGTAATGAATTTAGAATTTGGAGTGTTGGGGAAATACTGCACTATTCCAGGTTATCCGTTTGTGGCTGTTTCAGATCCCATTCTTAGCTCTCGTGCCCTGACTCACTCCCCTTAGGCTCTGCCGAATTCCCCTGGAGGAGAATATGTAAGTCGAGAGTGGAAGATCTACACGGCTACTCAAATTGAAATCATACTTTCCTGAATGACAAAATCATGCATTTGGAATTAAGTGATCTCAGGTTCACAGATGGTTTGTTCCTATGCTCCCTCTAAGCTGTGGAGTCCTGTTAGCAAAAATTCTCCTTGGTGAGCGACTGGCATTAAAGCTGTGAGCAAGCGATTCGGCTACTGCATGGATTAGTTTGCTCTGCAGCCCTCCTTCCTGCGCTAAGACAAAAATCTGTGAGCCGGAGGCTAAAAAACTGTGAGCTAGCACACACTAACTCAGCTTGGAGGAAACACTGGTTTGTTCTATCTCACAAAACTCATCAGTGAATATTTACTTATGTGCTTTTTTTCTCAGTTGTACATTTTTGGCGTGTCCGCAATCCTTATGTAAAGGAGGCGGTGTTCAGCCCTGACCTGGATAGCCCAGGACATCCTGATCTTGTCAGATCTTGGGAGCGAAGCAGGGTCAACCCTGGTCAGTCCTTGGATGGGAGACCACCCCAAAGAGTATCAAGGTTGTAAGTTGGAGGCAGCCCGCGGCAAATCACCTCCGAACATCTCTTGCCTTGAAAACTTTACGGAGTTGCCATAAGCCAGTTGTGATTTGATGGCAAAAGAAAAAAACATCGATGTTCACAGAGTTCACAACTCTGAAATTTATGCTAACATTAGTTCTAGCAAAGTTCTCAATATGCGGACTTTCTACATGATACAGTTTTGGGGATACCACCTACCCACTTCCAGAGGGAGGGCTCTCACTGATCCTTCTTGATCCCCCATCACTGCTTAAATGAGCAGCGGGAGAAAACAGGGAGATAAAAATGGTGTTGAGTGATTTGAAACATTTTATCTATCTGTCTGTCTGTCTGTCTGTCTGTCTGTCTGTCTGTCTGTCTATCTATCATCTATCTAAATATTTGTAGGTATATTGCTGGCTATGTGCTGTAATAATAAATTCTTCTATCTATCTGTCTGTCTGTCTGTCTGTCTGTCTGTCTGTCTGTCTGTCTGTCTGTCTATCTATCTATCTATCTATCTATCTATCTATCTATCTATCTATCTATCTATCTATTATTGTATTTTTATCCCACCCTCCCCACAAACGGGCTCAGGGTGGCTTCCAGCCAAAAACCTCCCACACACATAGGTTTTACCATAGAAATTTGCTGGATTCCTAGAGCGGCCTCTTATTTTTTTATTCGGAAAAAGAAGAAGAGGAGGAGGAGGAGGAGATTGGATTTATGCCCTGCCCTTCACTCGGCATCTCAGAGCAGCTTACACACTCCTTTCCCTTTCCCTTCCCCTCCCCACAACAGACACCCTGTGAGGTAGGTGGGGCTGAGAGAATCCTTTCAAGACCTGCTCGTGAGAGAACAGCTCTGACAGAACTATGGCTTGCCCAAGGTCATCCAGCAGCTGCAAGTAGAGGAGTGGGGAATGAAACCCAGTTCTCCCAGATTAGAGTCCGTGCGCTCCTAACCACTACACCAAACTGACTCTCGATTTGAAGAAGAGACACTGCACATTGTACAATGCAATTCCCACTTCCCTCTCCCTCCTCTGCAACTCGACAATTGACACCAAAGATGTGTGCTGCCAGCCAGTGTTCAGCAACTTCCAGGCCCCTTTAAAGGCTAATTCATATGACAGACTGATCACAGGAATAATTCCAGGTGGACAGCAGCAAAATAAAGCCGAAGCTCAGGGTTAAAGGGCTGCTGTCGAGTCACAGCCAGCTTATGGAAATCCCATCGGGTTTTCAAGGCAAGTACTCAAGCAGAGGTGGTTTGCCATTGCCTTCCCTCTGCAAAGTCTTCCTGGGTGATCTCCCATTCAAGCACCAACCCTGCTTAGCTTCCGAGATCTGACAAGCTCAGGCGGTGCTGTACCACTCCATTCTACATCCCAGTGGTACCTTAAGGACTATCAAAATGAGGGAGATCACGAGATTTCCATTTTCATGTGTAGTACTTGCTGCTTTAGAAGAATCACCATGTGCATTTGGAATGCTGAGATGGTAGCTGACCATCTCAGAAATCCTGGATAGGGTTTCCAACTCTGGGTTAGGAAATCCCTGGAGATTTGGAGTCAGTGCATTGAGGAAGGCGGAGTTTGGGGAGGGGAGGGATCTCGGCGGGGGATGTAATTCCATAGAGTTCACTCACCGAAGCTACCATTTCCTCCAGGGGAACTCATCTCTGTAGCCTGGAGAGAAGTTGTTTTCCCAGAAGAACTTCAGGCCCCAACTGAAAATTGGCAAGCCTAAAATCCGCTTCAAGAATTTTGTGGTCATTTTATGTGGTGGCATTTTTAGCCCGTGGCATTTTAGTCATTTAGGTTATGCTCACGGAGAATGAGGTGTTAGGTATTTTCCACCTCTGCGTTCTGATTCCAAACAATCTGAGAGAATAAGTTATCAAAGGCTTTCACGGCCGGAGTGTTCCCCGCACAGCGTGCCTACTGTGATGATGTCACCTCGCAGTGACGTCATCATTCCAGGCACGCCGGGCACAATGCGGGTCTTCGGGAGCAGGGCTTCCCCACCAGCCAATTGGCCGGCAGTGGATTGGTGCCCAGAAAGTGGGGGAAATCCCACCCCCATTGGGGGGATGGCAACCCTACCTTAAGTGTCATCCCAAAATTTGGCACCAGAAGTGATGTCACATGTGAAAACAACACACAATTCAATATCCCTGGCCCCCCAAACCTTCCACAAGTTGCCAGTGCTGGGCTGTCAGCCCTACTAGGAAATGACAGGGGGCACACCTTATGTAAGGACGAAGAAGAAGAGACTGGATTTATACCCCACCCTTCACTACCCAAAGGAGTCTCAGAGCCGCTTACAAACTCATTTCCCTTCCCCTCCCCACAACAGATACCCTGTGAGATAGGTGGGGCTGAGAGAGCTCTGACAGAAACTGTACTTTTTCAAGAACAACTGTGCCAGAACTATGGCTTGCCCAAGGTCATCCAGCAGGTGCAAGTGGAGGAGTGGGGAATCAAACCCGGTTCTCCCAGTCCGCACACTTAACCACTACACCAATCAAAGAGGACCACCCTGACAGAAGAATCCTTTGTTTCACGAAGGACAAGGAGAAACGAGAGAAAAAACAAAGCCCCTGTGTATTTAATTGGCGTGCCAAAGAAGGTGTTCAGCCATGTACCGCCTGTGATCCTGTCAGTAGTCAGAGGGAGGGCCTGAAGCAGGCCGATAAATGAAAGGAGTCTAAAAGGGGGATATTTGTACATCAAAACGGGAGGCCTTAATCCAGCTCTGCTGAGAATCCCCTCCCCGAGGAACATTTAAACTTTAATTGTCGTTCGTATTAGACTTTGATTTTTGTGTGTGACTTCCCTCGTGTGACTGAAACGCAGACAGTGCCGAAGCCAGAAGGAACAGCAGACATTTCCAAAGATGTCTGGAAATTACTGGGTGTAATGAATTTAGCAATCAAAGTGCCACAATAGAGAAAATGGTTATTTTCAAAGGTATGCCTCTAATAAATGCCTGAGTCCACATGGCTACCTTTCGTGCCTCCCCTTTTGATGTGTAACTATTCCAGTTGCAGATTCTCTTCATTGTCAGGGGGAAATGTGTACTAAATACCAGCTTCTTTGCTAGCAAGTACTGTTAACAGTCTGGGACATTTTGACAGATGCAAATGTACACCCTTCAGATTGCCCTGGCAGTCAGTACATCTCAGGCAACCTATATTGGGCCCGAGTTTCAGTTTCTTATTTAGTGTGGGAGTTGCTTTGTCCTCCATTTTGAGAGACAAGTAGGCAGATGTCTAGTTTTTAGATTGTTTTAAACAGCTGAAAAGGCTCTACCTCGTTTGCAAATGTCATAGCAATTCAGAAACTCCCATCATTTTGTTAGTGAATGAATGAGGACTGAATAACTATCTGTATATAAAGGTCATTTCCCCTTCAACATTTTTTTGGGGGTATTTTTTTCATATGTGCATGTGTGTGCTTGCACCTGGAAGTCACACTGATCTCCGGTGACTACGACTGTGTGTGCAATTGGAAGTCATGGTGACCTCTGGTGGATGACCCCTACTGGGGGGCTGGAGGATATTCAGAGAGGTGGCTGAACAGGGTCTGCCGCTGTCCTCCCGACATTCCAAGGAGGTCTCCCATCCAAGTACTAACCACAGTTGACCCTGCTTAGCTTCCAAGATCTGATAAGATCAGGGTTGCCTGGGCTATCCAGGTCAGGGCTATTCCCTCTCAACATTTTATCTTACCCACCCAACAGTCTAAACAAAGAAAAATAACCCTTCCCTTTAGGTAGGTCTCCCATTTACTCACTCAGGTTGGGGTATTGCCTGACCCCAACCCCAATTTCCTGCACCGGAAGAATTAAGGAGCAGGAGAAGAAACAGCCTCCACATAATGACTAGGGATGCATGAATATCCACCAGCTTAGCTTGTGTCCTGTTTTCCAGTTGCTAACAAGGATCTGATTTTTCAGGAATCAGTTTGACAGTTTGTTGTCGAAGGCTTTGTTTGTTTTAGTCTATTTGTTTGTAATCCGTTTGTTGTAATCAGTTTGACAGTTCCCTGCACATCCACAGTTTTTGGGAAACCCAGGGCAAAGCGGTTTGGCAGGTGTTCAAGGCAGGTGGACCGAACGGAAAACACAGCTGGCTCACATCTGATTGCTACCCTGAAGCACGGTAAGTTTGTCAAGTCACACTTGCTCATGGCAAAACCCACAGAATCCCCAATAAAACAAAGTTTGAGTCCAGTGGCATCTTTATGAACAAAGAAGTTTTATTTAAGGGATAAGCTTTCATGTGCAAGCACATTTCTTCAGATAACAAATGATACAGCTTGCACACGAAAGCTTATCCCTTGAATAAAACTTTATTGGTCTTAAAGGTACCACTGGGCTCAGACTTTGTTCTGCTGATTCAAACCAACATGGCTACCCACCAGTATCCCTGAACAGTAACACTTCAGGAATATTCCCTAGTCTCTATGGTACATATTATAGAGACTAAGGAGGCAGCCTGGAGTGTCATCCTGAAGTGATGTCTCACCTTCCCCAAACTCTGCCTTCCCCAAGCCCCACCCCTCCAAAATAAATGCCCTGCCATTGGGATGGGCTATGGCTCAATGGCAGAGCATCTGCTTTGCATGAAGAAAGTCCCAGGTTCACTTCTCAGTATCTCCAGTTAAAAGTGAAAGACCTCCTACCACTTGAGACCCTGGAGAGCCATTGCCAGTCTGAGTAGACAAGATTGGCCCTGATAGACCAAGACTCAGTAGAAGGTGGCTTCATTTGTTATACTCTTGAGGTGTCATACAGGTATAAACAGGCTTGATCATCAGTGGCTGAATTCATTGAGATCACTGTAACATCTTGGTGGTGTTTCCCCAAGTATACCCTCTTACCCCCTCTGATACGAGTGATTTGCCATTCTATTATATAAGGAGAAATAAAACACAGTAAACCTAACCTCCATCTCTGCCATTTGCACTGACTACCGTTGACATCTGCATATGTGATTACCTCCTCCTCCATATTATCCTCATAATCTCTCTGTAAAAACAGGATTGTCTGTGAGAAAGCGAATTCCGTGGCTAAATTGGGATTTGAATTTGGGTCTAACTACATGTTAACTTGGCACTAACTACATGTAGCTCCCACAGGGATTATATCAATACATTACAAATACCCCGTAGGGGAAACAGAGGGTGATGGGATACACACCCCTCCAGAGCCCAAGCATAAGTGGTCCCAGGGCAAACATCTGTCTCTCTGTCTTTCTCTCTCACACACACTTACATACAATTTAATGAATCATGAAATAAAAATATGTTTGTGAAGTAGCTTTAATGGACAACATCATGGTAATGGGATTGTGGCCTGTACCGAGCCTCTTGCCTGAGAGCCAGGCCCCCGTAATGAGTCTCTGTTCCTCTCCATGGGTGCTTAGGGCCTATATCCCTCTGAGGTATTTTTTTTCCCCGTTGGTCTAGTACATTGGCCATGACTCAGTGGCAGAGCATCTGCTTGGCATGTAGAACATAAGAACATAAGAAAAGCCAATGTTGAATCAGGCCAATGGCCCATCTAGTCCAACACTCTGTCACACAGCGGCCAAAAATACCAGGTGCCATCAGGAGGTCCAGCAATGGGGCCAGGACACCAGAAGCCCTCCCACTGCTGCCCCCTCCAGCACCAAGAACAGAGTGCATCACCTGCCCCAGACTGAGAGTTACCATCTATACCCTGTGGCTAATAGCTACTGATGGACCTCTGCTCCATATGTTTATCTAATTCCCTCTTGAAACTGTCCATGCTTGTAGCTGCCACCACCTCCTGTGGCAGTGAATTCCATATGTTAATCACTCTTTGGGTGAAGGAGGACTTCCTTTTATCTGTTCTAACCCGACTGCTCAGCAATTTCATGGAGTGCCCACGAGTTCTTGTATTGTGAGAAAGGGAGAAAAGGACTTCTTTCTCAACCTGCTCAATCCCATTCATAATCTTATAAACCTCGATCATGTCACCCCTCAGCCGTCGTTTCTCCAAGCTAAAGAGCCCCAAGCGTATTAACCTTTCTTCATAGGGAAGGTGTTCCAACCCTTTTATCATTCTAGTTGCCCTTCTCTGCACTTTTTCCAATGCTATATCCTTTTTGAGATGTGGTGACCAGAACTGTACACAGTATTTCAAATGAGGTTGCACCAATGATTTATACAGGGGCATGATGATACTGGCTGATTTGTTTTCAATTCCCTTCTTAATAATCCCCAGCATAGCGTTGGCCTTCTTTATTGCAGTTACACACTGTCTAGACATTTTCATTGAGTTATCCACTATGACTCCAAGATCTCTCTCTTGATCTATCTCTGCCAGTTCAGACCCCATCAACGTGTATTTATATTTAGGATTTTTGGCTCCAATGTGCATCACTTTGCACTTGGCCATATTGAACCCAATTGCCACGTTGACGCCCACTCACCCATCCTCGACAGATCCCTTTGGAGTGCCTCACACTCCTCCCTGGTTTTTACCACCCTGAACAACTTTGTGTCATCTGCAAATTTAGCCACTTCACTGCTTACTCCCAATTCCAAATCGTTAATAAACAAGTTAAAAAGCATTGGACTGAGTACTGATCCCTGTGGTACCCCACTGCTTACCACCCTCCACTGAGAAAGTTTCCCATTTATACTCACTCTCTGTTTCCTATTTATAAGCCAGTTTTTGATCCACAAGAGGACTTGTCCTTTTATCCCATGACCATTGAGCTTACTTAGGAGCTTACTTACATCCAAGGTTCAGTCCCTGGCATCTCCAGTTAAACGTGATCAGGTAGTTGGTGATGGGAAAGGCCTCTACCTGAGATCCTGGAGAGCCGCTGCCAGTCTGAGTAGACGACACTGACCCTCAGGGCTCTTTTTGTAGCAGGGACTCCTTTGCATATTAGGTGACACACCCCTAATGTAGCCAATCCTCCGAGAGCTTACAGCAGCCCCTTACTTTTTTTCCCACCATAGAGAACAATGGAGGGAATAGGGGCAACCTGTTTGGGGGCCCATAGAATTGGACCCCCTGATCCAAAGTTCTTGAAACTTGGTGGGTATCTTGGAGAGAGGCTCCATCAGCTACCCTGTGAGTTTGGAGCCTCTCCCTCAAACCCCCCTCCCCTCCAGCCACCAGAATATACCCTATGTTTTCACCATTGACTTCAATGGCCCATAGGATATAATAGAGCTGAAATTGACATTCGGCTGCCTGAAAGACTCCCCGGGACGCCGGCTGGGGGCGGGGCTTGGCTCCTGAACTCCCGGAGCTGTGCTCCGGTGCGCTCCCCCCCCAAAAGACCCCTGACTACACCACTCTGGCTACTTGAGACATGCAAACTTCTCGTCCATGCTTACATCATCACCCATCAAAATGACAGGTGTTTTGCTAGTGAATCATAATAATGGAGGAACTGGACCCTGGATGTTACTTCTTTGAAGGAATTCAATTAAGGCAATTGCAGCAGATTTAATGCGCACAAAGACAAAAACTTTGGGACCTCAGATCTCAAGAGGCTTAAGATGCCCTGGGGTTGGTTTCTAAATGTTTGCTGGACCCCTAATTCTTAATTTCTTTATCTGTGGAGTTGTGGAAGGTTGTTGCTGTTGTTGTTTTTAGCTGCATAGGCAAAAGGTAGGATCATTCCATGTAGAGTTTCATTAAAATGTTATTTTCTTCTCCTCTCTGATGATTTCTTTTCTCAACGGCTCCGTCTCAGCCTGGGCTTTTTTTTTGCAATTTGCAGGAGGCTTTATTTATTTTTCACTTTTGCAAACAAACAATTACATTTTCGAGAGCCCTTAAAAACGTTACCCTCGATATAGATGGGTTGCATTTTGCCTCTTGGCTGATCAAGAGTGTCACCTAATTAAACAACTTTGTGTCCCTGCCATAGGCTGGGAAGGAAATGAAATAAGCAAATATAACCAAACCAACTCATTTCCATAAACTGTAGGACACAAGCAGACTTTCAGTGGATTTAATATTTTCCCCTCTTCTTAATCTATGTTTACTGCTTGCTCACGAAACGGCAAGTGGAGGGCAGATTCGCACATTACTTTATCAAGAATTGGATCAGTCCCTTGAATTATTCAGAATTTATTTACTGATGAAAATTTAATATGCTGAATTCAAATTAGGGAGATGGTATTTTGTCCAAACCCTCCCCCCCGCAGCAATACAAAAACAAAGCAGGCCACCTTCTCACTGATTTTCTGAAGGCTGAATCAGAAGCATTCAGAATGTGATCCCTGATTGGCTAAGTTTGCTTATGTGACCAATTTCACTGCTTCCTTCTAAACAGGTAAAATTTGCCCAGTGTGGCATCAGTACATGCACCCATATCTAATTGGTGGTGTATTATCAATGAAGCCATCAAAGGCATTATATGATCCCTGATTGTTTGGAATCATTCAAGAAGGAATGAAATGGAGAAAGGGAAGACATAAAGTAGCGGCTACAAATTTTATCCCAAAGTTTTATCTCAGTGGCCTGAGTGATCCTGGAATTGATCATACTAAGGGAGTACTTAGTGTTTTTTGCTAATTCACAGTTTATATATTTTTCTCCATGTCAGACCTTTTCTTCTGCACTAATGACTATATATATATACATATATTGTACTCTCCCGATCCTTCTTTTGATCCTTGCCATGCAAATAAGTAAATATGTGACATAAGCCAGCCACAGGTAAAAGTGCTTAACTTTTAAACTATGCCCGATGCAATGTAACAGTCAGTATCCAAACATCTGCTTGGGTCTATGCATATATGCAAATTTCCTTGAAGACATAAATTATGCAAAGGCAGAATATAAATTTTTGAAATAAATATTAAATAAGTACAGGGCTTATACTAGCCCAGTGAAACCTTGTGTTCCCCCCTTCTTGAACAGCTGGTTTCTGTCTCATATCACATTGTGCTTTAAAAGCTCCTCTTCGGTTTTAAAAGCAGTTTTGCATATGGCTTCTGTTGCAGAGACACAAATCTGAAAGCCTCTTGGGCCTGCTGGTAGCAGCCTGGTTCTTTGAACAAAAACAGAAATACATAACATCTAATCCACAAAACTTCCCAGATAACCTGTATGTGCTACTAATTTGGAGCAGTTGCTCGAAGGGTCAGGTTTTCACAAACCCAGAGAGACTGTGTGGTCTTCATTATCTTGCGACATAACTTCCTTTGCTAGGTTGTTGTGGGGATAAAATGAGATAATATCTTATAATCCACCCTGAGCTCCTTGGGGTGGTTCCATATGACAACCTTTTTGTGCTGCTAAGTCATTACTTTTCCACATTCAACTGCTTGAAGGATTGCAATGAAGGATCCATTCATGAGTGAATATTGCATCTTGAAATCCTGAAATCATTCCATTCTCAGCAAAAGAATTAAGAGAAACAGCTAGATGAAATAATTGTGTTGTAATAAGTGATTTTAACTATCCATACATTGTCTGGGTCAATCAATATGTGTTCAAGTCAGGAGAGAGAGACTGAGTTTCTAGATACTCTCAGTGACTGTGCCATGGAGCAGATGGTCACTGAAGCGAACCAAATTGTTAACATGGCACATGAAATTATGCAAAATTCCATAACAGGATCCAGTTTGCAGCAAACTATACACAACAGTATAGACCACAGTTCCTAATAATTTACCCAAGTCACTTCGTGAATCATTTTATGCAGTGCTATCCTATTGCCCATGTAGAAAAGCCCTCTTGAATAGTTCTGTTTTGCATCATTTGTGGAAAGCCAGGATAGTGGGAGACTTCTCAGCCTCTTCAGGCAGACCTTCCCACAAGCTGGTAGCCAGAACAGAGAAGGCACATGTATGGGCAGTTGCTGATTTTACCCATTTGCAGGTTGGCACCTGCCGGGGGCCCTGCTCAGACAAGTGAGAGGAACAGGACATTTTTCTCCAGGTTTGTTGGCAATCTCATCGCTAAGGCTGTACCGCAGTCACACCTATCGGTAGTCAGGAACTCCTAGCTCTCCTTCTCAAGTTTTCATCTGAGAAATCACATGGAGAGAAATGGTACCGATCTTTAATGGTGTTACAGAAATAATAAACGTTTGCCTGTCCATCCCTGCAATGAAGACACCAAACCCAAATAAACTGGATTAAACTGAGTTGATTAACTGTCTAACTATACTACACCCCCAATTCCAGTGTGGGTTGCCCTGTGTACTGAGCTGCCTATGGGTATGCTGATGTTACTGACAATCCCAGCATGGCTTTGAGCACAGGCCGGGCTTTCTGCTGCTCCTAGTTTTTCTTTGCCTGCATACCCAAATGGCATGCCAAGGAGAACTGAATCTCAATATGTTGTCGAAGGCTGCTAATGAAAAGAGGTGGGCAGGTGGTGTACCATACAGCAATAGCCAGGAATGAATTTGGGTATGCACATTAACACAACTTCCTGCTCACGTCCTGATTGACTGAGATGAATCCTCCCAGTATGCCTTAGCTCACCTTTGTCATTTTCTTTTTATGGAAGCAGTGACTGGGGGTGGGGCAGTCGTGCTTTTAACAAATGTGGATGCAACGCAATTACCAGTTGGTGTAATGAACCAGGGGCATCTTGGTGTGCATCTAACAGCTAAAACAGAAATTCTTCTACGCATTTATTAACTGCCATGGTTTTTTTAAAAAAATCAAAGTGGACCCAACATCTGTTGGCTCATAACATTTCGTAAGTGGGCTGAACTGTGATCTTAAAAAAAGAATGTTTGGCCCAGGTCATTGTTCTTATTGGAAAATGTTATCATTTCCATACCAGTTGTCTTGTTAAGAAGTGGTAAAACAATTTATGGAAGGGGGGGAATGTGGTTGCAACCCTAAAAATCTAGGTTTGACCCTATTTGAATAAAACTGGACTTATGAGTAGACCTACTTAGATTGCTCCCTCTATTTCCTGTCTTCATGTGTGTGTGTGTGTGTGTGTGTATATATATATATGATAATCCCAATTTTATTCTGTCCTATTTTGCATCCAAACTTAAAAGGATTGCCCAATGGATTAATTTAGGTCCTATGAACATCTGGCTTTCCATGGAACAGAAGTATTCAATTATACCACTCAGTTTAGTTCCCTAGTCTTATTACAGCTGATACAAAAAGATTGATCCAGCTATTGAATTTATTCCTTGCATTGCTACAATGTTACAAGCTTGGGACCAATTCAAAATCAGTCCTGATACTTTCAGATTGATTTCCTTTATTTGTTTGGAACTATTATTATGTTCTTCCGTATTAAAGAAGATGCAGTAGACCAACAGTGCTTACTGAGAGATGGGAAATCAATTGAGCAACAATATCCCCTCTCCAGTGTTTACAATTTACAAATTTCAGGAAGTATGAATAATGGTGTTTGCCCTCTTCTTCTTAGTAGCCTTTCAGATATTTGAAGATTGCTACCATGTGCCTCTTCTATCTTCTCTTCTCCAGGCTAAACATACTTAGTTCCTTAGCTTTCCTTATAGGACTTTTATCCAAACCACTGACTATCTTCACTATGTGAAGTGTGGGGCCACGGCTCAATGGCATAGTGTCTCCTTTTCATACAGAAGGTTCCAGGTCCAATCCCATGCATCTCCTCTTTTTAAGAGGAGTACTGAACTGAGATCTGGGAGATCCAGGTTCAAAGTCCCACTCTACCATGGAAAGTTCCTGGATGACCTTGGCCCAGTCATACACTCTCAGCCAAACCTACCTCATGGGGTCCTTGTGAGGATTCACTGGAGCAGAGGACAATGGTGTAAGTTGCTTTGGTTCCCCCTTGGGGACAAAGGTGGGGTATAAGTGAAGTAAGTAAATAAATAAATAAACTGTCCTCTGATTCTCATTTGTCTATATCTTTCTTAATGTGTGGTATCCAGACCTAGACCCACTACTGACTTCCGGTGGAGATGTAATGGCAGGCTGATGTCTTCACTGGGAATGAAGACGCAACACAGCTAATTACTTACTAGACGGGCTGTCCAATAGGCAAAATCTCCCTAGATCAAAGGGAGATCAAAGAGATAAACCACATGTACCTCTTTAGGTTGCTTCTTGGTTGTTTTCTGTTGAGCAGAGGCTTTACAGAAACCTCCCAAGTTAGAGCAATTTGAGGTCTTGGAATTTACAACTTTGCTCCCAGCTGTGTTTGGAGTCATGATAAGGACTAAAGCCCAACCTCCTCTGCTGCTTAAGACTTATAGACACAATTATCTACAACCAAAGAGAGATTTTCTTGAAGACAAAAGAGACAACCCTTACAAGGTAACCTCTTTAAGATTCTTTGAAATAATAACATTGGCAAAATGTGTAATTAAGAACTCAGGAAAGCCAAAGGGATGAGGGATTAATTCATTTTGCCAGGAAGGGCTAGTTAGAGTCAAGATATAGTTATAGCTGTATTTATTGCTCAGTTAGCTTGACTCTAATTAGTCCTTCCTGGCAGCTAACCGTCCCTCTACTTGTATGTAAAGTTTGAGAAAATCTGTTTCAATGTATCTAAGAAGTGTGCATCTACACATGCAAAGTCTCTCAGTTCTTGCTTACATCCAGAAGTGAACTTGGTTGGTCTTCTTGGTGCCACTGGACTCAAACTCAGTTCTCACATCTGTTAACTCTTGTATTTGTATGCTAATTTACTGCTGTTCACAGATCTTACCAATGGCTCTAATCCAATCTCAGCTATAATTGCCCAGTTACTTATGCATCTTGACTCTAACTAGAGTTTCCTGGCAACTAACCCCCCCCATATGAAATGGTTGGAGATTCTTCTCAAACTTTATCTGAAGAAGTGTGCATGCACATGAGATGGATGACCCAGGTTAGATGAATCTCATTAAATTGTGGCTGCTAAGCAGGGTCATAGAATCATAGACTTTGAAGGGACCTTCAGGGTCATCTAGTCCAATCCTTTGCACAATGCAGGAAATTCACAAATACCTCCTCCCCACACACACACACACACACCCAGTGGCCTCTGCTCCATGCCTAGAATATGGCAAAAAAACCTCCAGGATCCCTGGCCAAATTGGCCTGGAGAAAATTGCTTCCTGACCTCAATGTTGCAATCAACATTTCTCTGAGTATGTACAAAGGGCCCCAGTTAGTATATGGATGGGAGACCACCAAGGAATTCTGGAGTTGCTATGCAGGTGCAGGCAATGGCAACCGTCTTCTGTTCTTCTATTACCTTGAAAACCCTAAAGGGTCACCATAAGTCTGACTCAGCTAGTAGAATTTCCAAAAATAGTGGTGGAGCATGTGCAGCGTGCTGTAGTTTTCAGTTCACGTTTCCTTTCCCTTTATACCAGCGTACACATGCACAGTGAAGAAAACACTGCAGAAATGTAATCATACGGATGACTTTCATTAACATTCTTCTTCTTGCAATTTTTATATTGATGTGCATATGCACTCCCGTGTGTCGGTAAAAGGTCACGCAAAATGAATCCCGGTACAACCACATATAAAATTACATCCCAGATTGCCTTTGAAGAGGGTAGTATTTTATCAAAGCAAACATAGGAGGGGAAGGCACAGGCAGAAAAATCTGGCAGACTGGAATCTGGAATCAGCTGCCTTGGGAGGTGGTGAGCTCCCCCTCACTGGCAGTCTTCAAGCAGCAGCTGGACAAACACTTGTCGGGGAAGCTCTAGGCTGATCCTGCACTGAGCAGAGGGGTTGGACTAGATGGCCCCTGCGGCCCCTGTAATAATTCCACAAGCAAACCCTGCCAGTGGGATTGAAATTTCATTGCTTGAGCAGAAACAGAACAGCCAACAACCAGAAGAGGAAGTGAAACAGCATAGGCCTTTTGGCCCTATGGGATCAGGGGAAAATAGCTAAACAGTTCAATAAGGGAACATCACCGAATTCACAACTCGCCATGATATAACACCCCCTTCCAACTCTGTGATTCGATGTACATTGAAAGCACGGTGTTATTAGTTGTAAGCCCCCTCAAGCAGGGCTCACAATGGGAAGCATAGATGTTTTGTAAACAAATGAACAAATAATACATTCAGAAATCAAAGAGTAGAAAGAGAAGGCTTAGAGGGGACATGATTGCAGTCTTCAAGTATTTGAAGGGCTGTCATGTAGAAGATGGAGCAGATCTATTCATCTCTCACTCCGGATTGCAAGACTAGATCTAATGGGTGAAAATTACGAGGGAGTCGATACCGGCTAGATATCAGGAGAAACTTCCTAACTGTAAGAGTGGCTGAGCAGTGGAACCGTCTGCCTCGGGAGGTGGTGGATGCTCCTTCCCTGTGTTGTACATATTTGATTCCATGTCAAAAATGAAGTCAAATGAGGAGGAAGTTCTATGTTTTTATTTCAATTAACAGGAAAACAGTTGGACCAATGAGTCCATCCAAAACTGACTACTTTCTTCTCAGCATATTTGGGAGATAGGCTTCAATTAACAGGAAAACAATTAGACCAAATAACTCATCAAAAAATTGACTATTTTCTTCTTTTTCTTCTTCATCTTCCTCTTCTTGAACATATCCTGAGCATATTCAGGAAATACATGATATCTTATACATGGACTGACATCATCAAAAAAACAATATTCAAAAAGCATAATTGGTTACAAAAGACAGTGGTCATTTGAATAATAAGCCTCTGATTTGTCAGATGTAAAGAAACATATTTACATCAAATCTACATAAAACCTAACAGTTTACTTAACCTAACCTAAATGATAATGGGCAAGGATTCTTCATATCCCAAACAAAAGTGTTCGTTGTTCTTGATATGAAACCAAAATCTTATCTGACCCAGACACTGCAAAGTGTTGCCCTTAAGAACTACAGAATCATGAACTTTGTACCTATTATGTTGTCTGCTGACAATATCAGACCTACAAGAGGAAAGCCTTCTATATAACAGGTATTTCTTATATCCTAATAAAATATTACTTAAAAGAGGAATCCAGAAAACCAAGAAAAATATGAATATGAACAATCAAGAAGAAAAAAACTATATAAAAATCTTTATATTCTCACTCGTACTACACCTGGACGTTTTCAAGTGGAGGCTGGATGACCATCTTTTGGGTATGTTGTAGGTATGTAGGGCTATCTTTCAGCTACGCTCCTGCAGAGTGCAGGGGGTTGGACTAGATGACCTGCAAGATCCCTTCCAACTCTAACATTCTATGATTCTACGATTCTATGATACCCCCCATCCCCTGTTGGTGGCCAGGGAGGACCTGGCAACTGTACTCTCGCAAGAGGCTGGGTGGCCCATTCCTTGCATTTGCAGCTGAGGCACACTCTTTGCCCGACCCCCATCTTCACTCACTTTGCCTCTGGTGGCTGAGACTATTGACCTCTGCTGTTACTTTTGCCAGTATCCCTTTAAAGGGGATGCCCAGCAGCCAAGAGGCACCATGTATCATTCAGCTGGGTGGCAGCTGGCATTGCAGAGCTGGTACAGCTTTTGGGCGCCACACCAGCCTGAAGAATGGAGTCAGGGCCACACCCATTGGCTGCTGGGATGAGTTCTGGGGCATTGCTGAAGGTGGGGGGAAGTTCAATGATCCTGAACACCGGGTCATCCAAAATTCCAAAATCCAGGCCCTGACCTGGGTAGCCCAGGCAAGCCCGATCTCATCAGATCTCAGAAGCTAAGCGAGGTCGACTTTGGCAAGTACTCGGATGGGAGACCTCCTTGGAATACCAGCAGTCGGGAGGTGGGGGCAGGCTTTATTCAGCCACTTATCTGAATATCCACCAGGCATCCAGGAAGGATCAGTCACCAGAGGTCACCATGACTTCCCGGTGCACACACACTCAGATGTGTGTGCGTACACACACACATTTTTAAAAAGATACCAATAAAATAAAATAAAATCCAAAATCCAGGAAGGACTTTGGAGGGAGAACTTGGGGATCATCTTTACACAAGGCACAGTTTTGCCAAGCCTTTTTTATTTTCTTCCTTCCACCAAACGGTGGTGGATGCTGCTTCAAAGTGGAGAAATTTCCAATAATTCTCCAAACCGATACTTGGCCACCAACATTACATCTGACAAGTTGACTGGAAGTGGTGTCAAGCTGAATTCCCAGTGCTGTTTACATCTGCAGTCTTTCCCTTCAGATGTGGCTGAGGCTGTTGACAATGGCACCATTGTTTGTGAATTACTAATTTGCTATTAGGTATTTATGCCTTTAATGCTGTGTAGCTCATTGATGTAGCTTGTTGCTGGTTGATTAGGTGTCACATTTGCCTAAGCAGTGAAAACAAAACATCTGCTTTTAATTTCACTTGTTTTCACAGCACATTGAGCAGAGTCAACGTTGGCAAAAGGGAACGGAACAAAGTCGGAGCTGATGAAGCGTACGTAACGAAACAAAAGGAGTGGGCTATTCAATCTGGGGAGTTCTCCAAGGCTGAAGTGGGCCTTTCAATATTTCTCAAAGGAAACAAAGACTCATATCTGCATGTAATGCTGAGAGGGCACGCTCGACAGAAGTTCATTTTGCACAGCTCTGAGCCTGGCCCTCCAAGACAGCAGACAGATGACCCCCTAGTAAATGCAAAGCGTGCTTAATTTCAGCTCCTAGACAGCCTGCCCACCCTGCAACCACCACCAACGCTGCTGTGACGGAAATAAGAGCATTTGACAACCTTCCAGCCAATTGTCAGAGGGCAGCGGGACGCTGGCTACCCACCAGGGGCTGTTGAACACAGGAAGCTCCTTTATAATAGCTAAAGGTGAAGGTTTCCCTTGCTTGAGGCAGTCAAATCCAACCCTAGGGGGGTGGTGCTCATCTCCCTTTCCCAGCCGAAGAGCCAGCGGTGTCCAAAGACTTCTACATGGTCACGTGGCCGGCATGACTAAATGCCGAGGTGCACGGAACGCTGTTACCTTCCCACCCAAGTGGTACCTATTTATCTACTTGTAATTTCTTGCTTTCGAACTGCTAGGTTGGCAGGAGCTGGGGCCAGAGACGGGAGCTCACCCCATCACGTGGCACTCGGGTCTCGAACTGCTAAACTACTGACCTTCTGGTCTGCAGCTCAGCGCCTTGACTTCTGAGCCACCATGGCCCTTCCTTTATAATAGCCCACTGAAAAGGACATTGAACTGGTAATCAGTAAGTGTGGAGGTGGAACAGAAGGGCTCTGACATTGCCCCCCTCCCCTGCCTATGCCCAACTGCTAGCTTGGCACCTTCTCCACTCACGCAGGCTGCCTACCACCCTCTACACCCTTTCTATCTCAGGTTCAAGGTTACAAGTATTGTGTGCAGTTCTTGGAGGCCTCAATTCAAAAAGGATGTGGGCAGAATGGAGCGGGTGCCGAGGAGAGTGGTGAGGATGATCGGGGGTGTGGAAACCAAGCCCTAGGAGGAAAGGCTGAGGGACCTGGGAATGTTCAGTCTGGAGAACAGGAGGTTGAGGGAGGACATGATTGCTGTCTTGAGGTATTTGAAGGGCTTATAAATAGGAAACAGAGAGTGAGTATAAATGGGAAACTTTCTCAGTGGAGGGTGGTAAGCAGTACCACAGGGATCAGTACTCGGTCCGATGCTTTTTAACTTGTTTATTAATGATTTGGAATTGGGAGTAAGCAGTGAAGTGGCTAAATTTGCAGATGACACGAAGTTGTTCCGGGTGGTGAAAACCAGGGAGGAGTGTGAGGCACTCCAAAGGGATCTGTTGAGGATGGGTGAGTGGACGTCAACGTGGCAAATGGGGTTCAATGTGGCCAAGTGCAAAGTGATGCACATTGGAGCCAAAAATCCTAAATATAAATACACGTTGATGGGGTCTGAACTGGCAGAGACGGACCAAGAGAGAGATCTTGGAGTCGTAGTGGATAACTCAATGAAAATGTCTAGACAGTGTGTAGCTGCAATAAAGAAGGCCAACGCTATGCTGGGGGTTATTAGGAAGGGAATTGAAAAGAAATCAGCCAGTATCATCATGCCCCTATATAAATCATTGGTGCGACCTCATTTGGAATACTGTGTACAGTTCTGGTCACCACATCTCAAAAAGGATATTATAGCATTGGAAAAAGTGCAGAGAAGGGCAACTAGAATGATAAAGGGGTGGAACACCTTCCCTATGAAGAAAGGTTAAAATGCTTGGGGCTCTTTAGCTTGGAGAAACGACGGCTGAGGGGTGATATGATTGAGGTTTATAAGATTATGAATGGGATAGAGCAGGTTGAGAAAGAAGTATTTTTCTCCCTTTCTCACAATACAAGAACTCGTGGGCACTCCATGAAATTGCTGAGCAGTCGGGTTAAAACAGATAAAAGGAAGTCCTCCTTCACCCAAAGAGTGATTAACATATGGAATTCACTGCCACAGGAGGTGGTGGCAGCTACAAGCATGGACAGTTTCAAGAGGGAATTAGATAAACATATGGAACAGAAGTCCATCAGTGGCTATTAGCCACAGGGTATAGATGGGAACGCTCAGTCTGGGGCAGGTGATGCACTCTATTCTTGGTGCTGGAGGGGGCAGCAGTGGGAGGGCTTCTAGTGCCCTGGCCCCACTGCTGGACCTCCTGATGGCACCTGGTATTTTTGGCCGCTGTGTGACAGAGTGTTGGACTAGATGGGCCGTTGGCCTGATTCAACATTGGCTTCTCTTATGTTCTTATGTTCTTATGGCTGTCACTTAGAGGAGGGCAGGGAGCTGTTCCTGTTGGCAGCAGAGAATAATACGACTTGCAATACTTGCTTTAAATTAAGGGTGGGAAGGTACCGCCTGGATCTGAGGAAAAACTTTTTTACAGTAACCGTTGTGCCACAGTGGAGTCAGCTGCCTCGGGAGGTTGTGAGCTCTCCCTCAGCGACACTCTTTAAGCAGCGTCTGGACAAATACTTGTCTGTGATGCTCTGGGCTAATCCTGCATTGAGCAGGGGGTTGGACTGGATGGCCTGGATGGCCCCTTCCAACTCTGTGACTCTATGATTCTGTGATTCTAAGCAGGTCAAGCACTCACACCATCCCTACCCTTCTTGTCTAAAGTGCATAGAGAGAGGCCCATGACCATTTCACCTCTTGGGTCCTCTCTCACAGAGTCCTCAGCAGACTGGGTAGCCCTGCCTCCATTTTATAACCACCCACACCCAAACATCACACAGAGTTATTGGGATTGGGGGCTCAAACACTCTTCCATTCATACACTGCCACCCTTTATGCATATCCTAATATATGCATACGTGCACACATACATGCATGTAGATATACAGATATAGATATATACATACAAGTGTGTGTGTATAGACTGAAATTGTCCCTTCTGGCAACTGGTGAGGGATGGAAGGGGACTTACCAGGACCAGGAGGGGAGCCAAGGTGACTTTGCTGGCAATGTGGCTACATCACTTCAGGCACGTACTAGAAGTGACGCTCTGGTGTTTGGGCAAAAACTCTATGGTAAAAATGGCTTCTGCCATAGAATTTTTGCCCAAATACCAGAGTGTCACCCAGACATCACCAACATGAGAACATAAGAGAAGCCAATGTTAGATCAGGCCAATGGCCCATTCAGTCCAACACTCTGTCACACAGTGGCCAAAAATACCAGGTGCCAAAAATGATGATGTCACTTCTGGTGCACGCTGGAAGTGACATCACTACATTGCCGGTGATATACCCTGGGTCTCCCACTCTCACCTGGTAAGTTCCCTGCCAACCAGCCGATCAAAGGCAGGGGTAGGGCCCGGTGGTAAGGGACTCTCATCTGCACCAGGGGGTCTGGTCACAACCCTAATCTTCGTTCCTATGTGTGCCTTTGTTTCCTTCCCTGAGACACACAGCCCCCAGAGTTAAACCAACAAGGAGTTAAGTTTTATTTATGGTTTGAACATGACACTGAAGAAAGTAAGGAATGAGGTTATAACATTTCTTCTCCCTTGAACTTGTGAATTGTTTCCCTGTTCCAGTGTTTGGGATCTTTTATTACAAATTGACTTTTCTTTCCAGTTAGCTTTAAGCTGCCCTTTGCCTCAGCTTCACTCAGTCAGACGTACTCTTTATTCTCCAACTCCCTCACTCGACAGCCCTCTTAACTGCTGTATTCCTACTGGCCCTCACTAACATTCTGTCAGCTCCCATTGGGCACTCTTAGGGAGAGGCAGAAGAGAAGCCATGTTGGATCAGGTCAGTGGCCCATGCAGTCCAACACTCTGTGTCACACAGTGCCCAAAACCCAGGTACTATCAAAGGTCCACCAGCGGGACCAACAGTCCAGAAGCCCTCCCACTTTGCCCCCCAAGCACCAAGAATACAGAGCATCACTGCTCCAGACAGAGAGTTCCATACACCTTGTGGCTAATAGCCACTGCTGGACCTCTGCTGCATATGCTTATCCAATCCCCTCTTGAAGCTGTCCATGCTTGTAGCTGCCACCACCTCCTGTGGCAGTGAATTCCACGTGTTAATGACTCTTTGGGTGAAGAAAGACTTCCTGTTATCTGTTCTAAGTTCATTAATTTCATTGAGTGAGCATGAATTCTTGTATTGTGAAAAAGGGAGAAAAGTACTTCTTTCTCTACCTTCTCTATCCCATGCATAATTCTCTAAGCCTAACCTGTCCATCACACACTTGTAATCAATAAGTGTAAAGTTGAGACATAAGGGCCCTGACCTTGCCCCCTGCCTAGGTATAACTGCTAGCTTGCAAGACTGCATGCGAAAACTACAGCCCCATCATAGGAACCAGTCAAAAAAGCAGGAAGGTGCGAGGGGGGGGACGACGACGACGACTTGTGCCTGCTCACCCTCTACATGCAGTGATTTATATGTGGGTAGTAGTCTCTTCTCCAAACCTGGATGGCCCAGGCTAGCCCAATCTCCTCAAATCTCAGAAGCTGAGCAGGGTCAGCCCTGCTTTGTACTTGGATGGGAGACCACCAAGGAATATCGGGGTTGCTGCGCAGATGCAGGCAATGGCAAACCACCGCCGAATGTCTTTCCTCGGAAATCCTATGAGGTTACCACAAATTGGCTATGCGTCGATGGTACTTCTCGCCACGGAAAATCCAGACCCCCCTTCCCCCCCCCCAAAAAAAAGTTTTATGTTCTGATGCAAGCAGAATGAGTTTTGCTCAAAGTTATAGAATTTCTCTGGGAAGACTTGCGTATCCCAAGCTACCTCATTTCACACAAATTATTGATTCAGCCTTGGGGCTAGGAAACAAACACATTCAGTAGGGCAAAGGAAATGCCTCACCAATAACAGATGTTCCATTCCACAGGAGTAAGCTAACAGAGGTTTAACAGAAAGCCTAATTTGGGTAGAATTAATGCACTTGTGTTAAATTTGATCTCACGGCAGCATTCGACACGGTCGACTACGACCTTCTGCCCCACCACCTCGCTGATGCGGGAGTTCATGGGGTAGCCCTGAAATGGCTGTCCTCATTTCTCCTTGGTCGGGGACAGAGGGTGGCACTGGGAGAGAGGGTGTCAACTAGGTACCCCCTTAACATGTGGGGTTCCTCAGGAGGCAATCCTCTCCCCAGTTTTACTTAACATTTATATGTGCCCCTTTGCCCAGCTGGTACGGAGTTTCGGGCTGGGATGCCATCAATGTACTGATGACACCCTGCTATATCTGTTAACAGATGGCCGCCCAGATACTGTCCTGCAAAATTTGGCCGTGGAGTTGGAGGGCGTGGTAGAATGGTTAAAAAAGAGGTGACTGAGACTGAATCCAACAAAGATGGAAATTCTGTGTGTGGGGGGTGGCGCTTCAGGGTTGGGGTATAAACTTCCCACTCTTGACAAGGCACCACTGATATGACACAAACCACCAGGAGTTTGGGTGTGGTCCTGCATACCTCCTTATTGATGGAAGCTCAGGTCATGAATGTTGCCAGCTTGGCGTACTTTCACCTACGCCAAGCACAGCAACTAGCCCCTCACCTGTTGCGCCCTGACCCAGCCACAGTTATCCATGCAACGGTCACCTCCAGGTTGGACTACTGTAGCTTGCTGTATGCTGGCCAGCCCTTGAGGCTGACCTGGAAATGCCACCTGATCCAGAATGCGACAACGCGAGTCCTGATGGGAATGCAATGGATGGCACATATTCAACTTGGCTCCCAGTAGAATACCAACTCAGAGTCACCTTCAAGGCCTTGAGCGGTCTGGGAGGCACATATCTTTGGGACTGCCTCCTCTGGTACATCCCCCCCCAAAGAGTGTTACACTGTGCTGAAAACAATCTGCTGGTGGTCCCTGGTCCCAAAGACCTTTGGTGTCCCTGACCAGAGCCTGGCTCCGACCTGGTGGAACTCTCTACCACATGACACCAGGGCCCTGTGGAACTTAACACACTCCTGCAGGGCCTATAAGGCAGAGATGTTCCAGCAGGCTTTTGGTCACACACAAACATCCCGTTTCTCTCTTCTGTCCTTTTCTGCTGTCTCCTCCTTCCCCTGCCCGTGAGGTGACACAGCCCAGGACTGGGTGAAGATATATTAATGTGCCATCTGGGGATTGTTTAATGAATGCAATGACCTTTAAAGTTTAATTTGTATTATAATTTTTGTTACAATATGTTTTAGAGAAGAAGAAGAAGAGAAGAGATTGGATTTATACCCCACCCTTCACTACCCAAAGGAGTCTCAGAGCAGCTTGCAAACTCCTTTCCCTTCCTCCCCTCCCCTCAACAGATACCCTGTGAGGTAGGCGGGGCTGAGAGAGCTCTGACAGAAACTGCTCTTTTTCAAGGACAGCTGTGCCAGAACTTATGACTGACCCAAGGTCACACCAGCAGGTGCAAGTGGAGGAGTGGGGAATCAAACCCGGTTCTCCCAGATTAGAATACGTGCACTTAACCACTACACCAAACTTTTATCGTTGTTCATCATCCAGAGCCCTGTGAATTCAGGGATTTGGTGATCCATACATCTAAATTTGTACTAGCACTTTATGTCATGTTTTTATATTATATTATATTGATTCTTTCTCTTATCTGTTCTACCTTTTGATAAATTTTATGTAAGCCGCCCTGAGCCTGCTTCGGCAGGGAGGGCAGGATATAAATAAAATAAAATAAAATACCTAAATATAAAAGTTTTTAAAGAACTGAGAAGGCCAATTAATGAAAAATGGCCACAGACCCTTGTCATGTGTATGAGACATGGAGAACGTGGCCTTCGATTCATTTGAATTTGGCAACTGCCTTAAATCAATCAGGGAATTAGCGAAAAAGTAAGTGTTAAATTCTCTAATCTCTCATGAGAAGCTCCTCTCGTGCTTTAAACTAATCCCAGTGAAAGTCCATTCCCACTTCTCCGCATTTCCAAAAAACAAACATTTCCAAAAGCAATAGACCTCCCCCCCCAAAAAAAAAGAGTTGTCAAATTTAAATATTTTGTCGGGGATGCATATTTTAAACCGAAAAGAGTTTATTTATGGAATAATGCAAGCCTGAGGCAGTTGTATCGTATATGTTACAAAATTATGCACGGCGCATACATGGTATTTCTCTAATTCTATCTGCCACTCAATAACAAGTCAGCTGGTGTCTTTACGAGAACCTTGGTATCACAGCAGGCAGAGAGCTTCACACATTAAAAGCCATTAAAATTCATATTGGAGCTCGCAGCCTTGACTTTGTATAACTTAGTCAGATTCTGGAGTAGGGTTACCAATTTCCAGGTGGGGCCTGGAGCACTGGAATTTACAACCGCTCTCCAGAATACAGAGAACAGGTCACCTGGAGAACGTAGCAGCTTCATGGAGAGAAACGGAAGAGCTCAACTTGAGTCCAGCAGCACTTTAGAGACCAACAAGATTTCCGAGGGATGAGTCAGATACAAACAGGAAAGCAAGAGATACTTGACGCCTTTGAAATGCAGTGCCGGAGGAGAGTCTTACAGCTGCCCAGGCCCTTAGCCAGGATTTTTTTAAAGTCAGGGGGCATTTAAATTTCTTAGGGGGCTAATTGAATTAAAGGGATCCCCAGCTCCTTCCTCACACCTGCCATCCATCAGGGGCCCTGGGTTGGATGGGAAGTTGTGGGGCCTTGCCAGTAAGTCAGGGGGCCTAGCCCCCCGAGATGCCCCACTGTAGCTATGGGCCTGCAGCTACCGTGGACCACCAAAAAGACAAACCAGTGGGTTCTAAATCAAATCAAGTCTGAACTCTCCCTAGAACCTGAACTGACTAAACGGAGGCTATCGTAACATGGTCCCATTATGAGATGACAAGAGTCATTGGAAAAGACAGTCATGCTGGGGAAAGTCGAAGGCAGCAGGGAAAGAGAAAGACTCAACATGAGATGGATGGATTCCATCAAGGAAGCCACAGTCATCGGTCTGCAGGACCTGAACAAGGCTCTTAATGATAGGACATTTTGGAGGCCATTCATTCACAGGGCCGCCATAAGTCGGAAACAACTTGACGACACTTCACACGTACATGCAGGAGAGCCAGTCTGGTGTGGTGGTTAAGTGTGTGGACTCTAATCTGGGAGAACCAGGTTTGATTCCCCACTCCTCCACTTGCAGCTGCTGGATGACCTTGGGTAAGCCATAGTTCTGTCAGAGATGTTCTTGAAAAGAGCAGTTCTTGAAAAAGCTCTCTCAGCCCCATCTACTTCACAAGGTGTCTGTTGTGGGGAAGGGAAAGGAAAGGTGTTTGTAAGCCACTCTGAGACTCTGAGTAAAAGGTGGGGTATAAATCCAATCTCCTCCTCCTGCTCCTCCTCCTCTCCTTCTTCTCCTTCTTCTCCTTCTCCTCCTTCTCCTCCTTCTCCTCCTCCTCCTCCTCCTCCTCCTTCTTCTTCTGCTTCTTCTGCTTCTTCTCCTCCTCCTCCTCCTCCTCCTTCCCCTCCCCAGGGACTGTCCCCAAATCTCACAAAATTTTCCAAGCCAGTGTTGGCAACCCTCTTCTGAAGAGTGTGGAATATACATTATTTAAATAAACAGATGAAATCAATAGTTCCCTTTCTGTCTTCATCAGTGAACCCCGTTCATTTCTGCAATTATATAACTTCCAGAAGTGACTTCAGTGCATCGGTGATGTTGTGTGAGGGCATCTGTTTGGGGGCAGGGTTCCCCCCACTAACCAGCTGGTCAGCAGCAGGCTGGAGCCTGAAAAAGTGGGGGATCCTCCACCCCCATCTTGGGCCTGGCAAGCATACCCCTCGCTGCCGGGCACGCTTCCCCCACCAACATCACCGCTGAAGCCAGGTGGCCCTCCACAGTTGCCAGACCCACTGTGACCACCAGCCTCCTCACCACTGACCCGCCTCCCCCAAACATCACTGCTATGCTCTCCGACTCACACTGTCACTGCTGCCCCCCCAACCCCTCCACTTTCTTCACTAACACATCTCCCCAGAGTGGAAAGAGAAGGTAGGTGTACTGCCCTTGTGTGCAATCAATCTTATTGTACATGTAGTGATTACTGCAAGAATATTATAAGACATATAACCGTATTAAAAGAAGACAAGAATTACACTGTTGAGTATAATGCAAAATATATACATAAAAATACATGATGGTATGAGGTAACAGATTAGATATAACAATGTATGAGGTAATATATTCGATATAACAATGTATGAGGTAATATATTTGATATAACAATGTATGAGGTAATATATTCGATATAACAAAGATGTAAATGGAACTCCCAGTTCTGTTTGTGTTTGTTTGTTTGTCTTGTTTGCTTGTCATGAGAGAGAGAGAGATGGTCCTTTTTCCAAATAAGGAACCCAAAGCAATTTACATGGGGGGGGGGGAAACCAATTGAAATATATTTAAATAACCAACCAGGAAAAGAAAAAAAAAACCACCACCACCACTGGCTGTGCACCACGGGACAAAGATACCCTTGGTTCTTCATTGTCATCTCATATCTCTGCTCATATCCAGGCTTTTAATATCTGAAACAGGGAGAGAAACATTCCGCCTTGATCCTCTTCAGCCAAGTTTTTATTTTATTTATTTTATTTGTTTGTTTCATTTCTATCCCGCTCTCCCGCCTAAGCGGCTCAGGGCGGCTTACAGCATCATAATATCCATATACATTAAAACATATGCATCTCATTTAAAACAACTGGCCAAAATGCAACAAATAACAAAATTCCCATACAACACAACATAGTCCCATAATGGGGCGACGTGGCTCAGCTGGCATGGCATGGATCTCATTGGTATGCTCTGCTGAAAAGCTCCGTCTTCATGGCCCTGTGAAATTGCTGAAGATCTCGCAGGGCCTGGATCTCACTGGGGAGCTCGTTTCAGTACACGGGAGCGGCCACAGAGAATGCTCTGGACTTGGTTGTTGTCAGCCTGGCCTCTTTGGGGCCAGGAAGGATCAAGCGATGTTGTGTCCCAGATCGCAGTGCTCTCTGGGGGGCATACGGGGAAGGGCGGTCCCTCAGGTAGACAGGCCCCTGACCATATAGGGCTTTAAAGGTCAAAACCAGCACCTTGAAGCGTATCCGGAATGCTACTGGCAGCCAGTGCAGTGACTTAAGGACAGGCTGGCTGTGCTCCCGCATAGGGAGGCCCATCAACAGCCTGGCCGCCGCGTTCCTCCGTCCTCTCCCTTCTACATGCCCTGTTGTACGCCCTAGCCTAACTTTACAACTCAAGATGACCTTCTAGGTCAGGGGTGTCAAACTCATTTGTTACGAGGGCCGGATCTGACATAAATGAGACCTTGTTGGGCCGGGCCATGTGTGTCGTAAAATGTAATGCCAGGTAGCAGAAATATAAATTTTATAAAGGACACAAACACAAAGGTGGGGTTTTTTTTACTTAAAATAAAAACACGCTTAAAGCATTAGCACTGTAAGCTGCAAACCTACTTTTGATTTATTGACGTTCACCACAGAAATCTCATGCTCAGAGTCCTGAGTCTAGGGCCCAGGTTAAAACATGAAATGGCTCCGTGATTAAGAGAGTCTGGTGAAGCAAGCGATGATGCAGCAGCAGTAGAACTGGAAGCAGGAGACGGCCAGTTCCACTGTGGGCCCGATGGAAGCCCTGTGGGGGCCTGATCCATCCCCTGGGCCGCATGTTTGACAGCCCTGTTCTAGGTGAAGGGAGCCCAGAGCAAGCTTTTCCACTCGTCCTGCCATCAACAGAGACATCAAAGAACTCACACTGGAAATTTGCTTGCAAGGAAAGGAGCGTCGCAGGTAGCTAATAAGGAATCGAGGAAGCCGAGCCTCCTTAAAGACGTGTTTTGTTAAGCTAGCAAAACATAAAACCTTCATATCCTTTCTGATTGATTAATGACCCCCCCCTTTTTTTTTTCCCTTTGCAAAGACTCTGCTAACAGGAACAATCGAGGGAGACGAGAGCAATTAGGGAGTTTCTGTGTAGGCAGTTCACTTATCAAAATGAGGGAGACAGGCGTTCACCTGGATCGTTGGCCCCTTCTGCCTTAACGACTGTCAAATCAAGTTCGAATAGCACCCAGGCAGGCTATTTTGGGCACGTCAGCAAAATGCCACACTGAACTTTTAGTGGCAATTATAGGCATGAAATACATTTGGCCTGGCGGTGATGCTCCAACAGCATCGGCCCAGACATGATTACCTTACCATTTCCCTTCCATATGCTGCCTGAGAGGTGCCAGCCCTTAAGTTAATATTAGCATTTTATTTTATTTTTTTAGCACGGGGAGGGCGGCAGATTTTTCCAGTTGACGAGCAAAGATAATCGTAATGGTATTGAGCATATATGCAGACTGGCTACAACCTAATCCAAATGGCAGACAAAGAGCTGGAGCTATTTCTAGGTGGCATTCCTTCCAAGTTCGGGAGGGGGCTCAAAGGACCATGTGTTCCTCTAGGCAACCCAATTTTTAAAAACTCAAGAAATCCATGCACATTGGGAAATTATTACAATTGGGGGTGGGAAATATGCTTCTCGGTAAAATCTAGCTTTCCATGTGCAGGGAATTTTGCATAGAGGAGCACGAAACCATGTGAACTTCTGCCTGCATTCAGAAATGCTGCAGTCCAGGGGGCTATATTTATTTCAGTATCTATGCACCAAAGGAGACCCAGAGTCAGTAAACACCAAAGTGCATGGAATGCTGTTATCCTCCCACCAAAGCAGTACCTATTTCTCTACCAGTTTGGTGTAGTGGTTAAGTGCGTGGACTCTTATCTGGGAGAACCGGGTTTGATTCCCCACTCCTCCACTTGCACCTGCTAATGTGACCTTGGGTCAGTCACAAGCTCTGGCACAGATGTTCTCTCAAGGACAGTTTCTGTCAGAAGTTCTCTCAGCCCCGCCTACCTCACAGGGTGTCTGTTGTGGGGAGGGGAAGGGAAAGGAGTTTGTAAGCCGCTCTGAGACACCTTTGGGCAGTGAAGGGCGGGGTATAAATCCAAACTCTTCTTCTCTTCTTCTACTAGCAGTTTCTTGCTTTCAAACTGCTAGACTGGCAGGAGCTGGGGCCGGAGACGGGAGCTCACTCCATCAGGCGGCACTAGGGTCTCAAACTGCCAAACTACAGTCCTTCCAGTCTGCAGCTTAGCATCTTAACCTCTGAGCCACCATGGCCTCCCATCTATACCTTGTGGCTAATAGCCACCGATCGACCTCTGCTCCATATGTTTATCCGATCCCTTTTTGAAGATGTCTGTGCTTATAACCACCGCCAGTTCCTGTGCCAGTGAATTCCAGCTGCTGATGACTCTTTGGGTGAAGAAGTACTTCCTTTTTTTATCTGTCCTGTACCTACTGCTCATTAATTTCATTGAATACTCATGAGTTCTCATATTGCAAGAAATGGGGAGGGGAGTACTTCTTTCTCTGCCTTCTCTATCCCATGCATAATTTTGTAAACCTCTACCATGTCACCCCTCAGTCATCAAACACTGTCTGTAGTGACAGGGAGAGTAACAGAATGGCTGAAAGACTGAATTGCAGAATGGGAAGCAATCCTTGATACAAATCTTACCACTGCTATGAACGCACTAGGTGAGGCAATCCTCCCTCTTGCAGCCTCAGGTCTTTATCTGGCCCTTCCACTGAAGAGTAGGACAGGGATCTTGCCTTCTTCTGTCTGTCTGTCCATCCATCTGTCCATTTATCCCACCTTTCGACTCAACTCAGAGTGAATGTTAAACCATGCCAAACATTAAAAATATCACTTAGAATACAAAAAAAAATTGTTGGTGTTCAGTTGCACAGTCGAGTCCGACTCTTCGCGATGCCATGGACCAGATTACGCCAGTCCCTCCTGTCTTCCGCTGTCTGCTGAAGTTTGCTCAATTTCACGTTCGTTGCATCGATGACACTGTCTGACCATCTCATCCTTTGCCGTCCCCTTCTTCTTTGACCTTCAATCTTTCCCAGCATCAGGGTCTTCTCCAGTGAGTGCTCCCTTCTCATTTGGTGGCCAAAGTATTTGAGCTTCAACTTCAGGATCTGGCCTTCCAGGGAACAGTCAGGGTTGCTTTCTTTTAGGATTGAATGATTTGATCTCCTTGCAGTCCAAAAATATACACAATACTTAAACCAAACAAAAGATATAGACGTGTATCTTCAGAATAACGCTCTGAGGCAGGTTAGACGGAAAGAGCAATTGGCCAAAAAGTTTCTCAGGGAGTTTCACAGCCAGCGAGAATTTGAACCTGGGTCTCCCTACTTCTAGGCCAGCACTCTAACTACTACACCCCACTGGTTCATTTACCATAACGTTATTCTACCTGTTATCGTGAGAAATACAGAGCTAATGTATATGGAGTTCAATTTCAATGTTATTATTGAGTGCATCCATCTCAGGGCAAATTGCTGCGTAAACAGAATCTCAAATGGGGGTGTGGCTGCGACTTGGCTGGACACGCACTGGAAAGTACTGCCCCCCAAACAGCCATGACTCGGTTCTAAGGATCGAAATGAGTTGCAAAATGGGATGACTGAGGATCTGTTCAGCTTCGGAACCAATTAGCTTCTTGGACAACAGAAGGCTGATTTCAATCAAGATGAATCTCTATTGGTCTTTGGGGGGGGGGGGTGTTAGCCATCCCCGGAAGCAAGTGTGCTCCCCCAAGCAAGGCAGGATTCCGGTATTGCCTGCTCACTGCCCAGCGAACATACAGAGAGGTATTGGATTCATTGGGCACTTGCTGCACCTGTACATGCTCATCAGAACTCCCAGGTGCTGTAAATTTTGCCATTAAATGTGCAACAGTTGAACTTGCGGTGTTCGGAGGCATCCACCAGACATAAGTCGATCACCCAGTCTGTTCAGTGTGTGCCCAACAGCTGCGACGGCCTCCCAAACTGGTTTGCATCGGGCTTTTGCCAGACTGCGCATGTGCAATGATCAGGGGTCTTTTTTGGGGGGAGTGCATCGGAGCACAGCTCCGGGAGCTCAGGAGCCAAGGCCCGCCTCCTTTTTTCCCCACCATAGAGAACAATGGAGGGAATAGGGGCAACCTGTTTGGGGGGCCATAGAATTGGATCCCCTGGTCCAATGTTCTTGAAACTTGGTGGGTATCTTGGGAAGAGGCTCCATCAGGTACCCTGTGAGTTTGAAGCCTCTCCCTCTAACCCCTTCCCCTCCAGCCCCCAGAATATACCCTATGTTTTCACCATTGACTTCAATGGGCCATAGGATATAATAGGGCCAAATTGCCGCCGAATTTCTTTCATTCCCTCCTTTCCTTCTCTCTTTCTTTCTTTCTCTTTTTCTTTCCCTCTTTTTTTCTCTCTCTTTCTTTCTTTCTCTCTCTCTTTCTTTCTCTCTCTCTCTCTTTCTTTCTTTCTTTCTTTCTTTCTTTCTTTCTTTCTTTCTTTTTCTCTCTCTCTCTTTCTTTCTTTCCCTCCTTTCCTTCTCTCCTTCCTTCCCTCCTTTCCTTCCTTCTTTCCTTCTTTCCTTCTCCCTCTCTCCTCTTCTCTTTTTTCTTCCTTTCCCTGTTCCCCTCCTTCTTCCCTCTCTTTCTTTCCCTCCCCTTTCCTTCTCTTTCTTTCCCTCTTTCCTTCCTTCTTTCCTTCTCTCTACTCTCTCTCTTTCCTTCCCTCTTTCCTCCTTCTGTGGCCCAACTCTCATGAGAAGGGGTCTTAGCTCCCTCACCCAGACCAGCTGGGGAAGGGAAGGGGAGGCTTTTGAAGATTCCACCCCCCCTTGCTTCCCCTTCTGACATCACTTCCGGTGGTGTCAGGGGGCGTGGCATATGCTAATAGCCTAATAGCTCATTAGCATACCACATGCTAATGAGCTCCTGCAGCTGTTTTTCTACAAAAAGACCCCTGACAATGATGCTGTGGATTCAAACTGATTGATGTGTCACTACTTTGACAAAGCCTGAATGGTGGGATTTGACTGAAACTTAGCATTTATCCGTGTCTGGTTTGTGAGTGATCTAATTGTCTATTTAAACAATTCCCTGATGAGCAGAGCAGATATACAACAAGGGTGAGGAGGATAGTAGAACTCTATCAGGCTGTGTAAGAACACGCATGCGCAAAAAAGGCGATTGAGCTATGCTCTGCGGCTCGGAAGGAATACAGTGAAGGAACGTGACGAAGCTACCTGTTGAACACCGGCAAACAGATAAATGAACTATTGAACCACCTTCAAAAAATCAAGTCCCTGTTTGCTACCAGTGAACAGGATATGAGCCAAGCCATTGGGTGCTGGAGCAACCTGCCCTATGGGGGGAAAGGGGGACAGTTTGCATAGAGTTTATATACATGCAGGCTGTGTTCAAAAGTTCCAGCGGACACTTTGAGCTTGGGGAGGGGCCAGTGGTCAAAACCTCAGCCTCCTCCCATATGGTTATTCCATACGGATATTTCACATGAACTGGGACTGTAAGATCCTGGTTGCCCACTTGTATATGTTATGTAGTGCAAACATTGGTCTTCTTTTGCAAGCATGGTGGGGGTCCTTCCTCAGAGCCCGAGTGGTGTGGTGGTTAAGAGCAGCAGACCATAATTTGGAGAACTGGGTTCGATTCCCCACTCTTCCTCCTCATTAAGCCTGCTGGGTGATCTCAGGCCAGTCACAAGGTGCCTTCTGTGGGGAGATGAAGGGAAGGTGATTGTAAGCTTCTTTGAGAAGCCTTAAGGTAGAGAAAAGTGGGATATAAAAGCCAACTCTTCTTCTTCTTCTCCTTCTTCTTCTTTTCTTCTTCTTCTTCATCACCGTTGTCATTGTCTTCATCTTCATCTTTGTCATCGTCTCAGGATGCACACCTAGATAATACTACTGCATTCACTTGCAATTACTGTTTTTCAAGATATGATTGGCTTCAGATTCCTCAGAGGCAAAGGATCCCAGAATGGCCCCATACCTAAATGACAGTCGAGGTGAAGCATGTGGGATTTCAAAGAGTAGTTTTCTGTCTTTCTGCCAAGAAATCCTCTCTGTTTTGACATTGGTGCTGAAGACTCTCCGCCTGTCTGCCATGAAACCCTTGGGGGATTGCAAAGGATTCTGGGAGTGTTCAAGGATACACTATCAGCCCACGCAGAACCCAGGCGAGGCCCTTTGGTGTGTGTGTGTGAAGTGCCATCCTGTCATCCCTGACTTATGGGGACCGTATGAATTAATGGCCTCAAAAGCACCCCATCTTTAACAGCTTTCCTCAGGTCTTGCAACCCGGGAACCGTAGCTTCCTTGACTGAGTCTATCTCTCTCGTGTTGGGTCTTCCTCCTTTGGCCCTATGGCCCTCACAAGTAACCCTGCAAGAAACGAGAGTGCAATTGGAAGAGGAGTAGTTTTTAAGGAAGCTTATTCATTATTACTTTGGGTAATCTGAGACAGAATGCTGGGATATGTATGACAGAATCATTGTGTAGTTTGGCCAGGATTGTGTAGTTTGGCCAGTCAATCTCCCTGCCCACACCCTTTTTCCTACACCAGTTTGATGTAGTGGTTAGGAGCGTGGACTCTAATCTGGGAGGACTGGATTTGATTCCCCACTCCTCCACATGCAGCTGCTGGGTGACCTTGGGCAAGCCATGGTTCTTTCGGAGCTGTTCTCTCAAGAGCAGTTCTCAAAGAGCTCTCTCAGCCCCACCTACCTCATAGGGGAGAGAAGGGGAAGGAGATTGTAAGCCACTCTGAGTGTCTGAGTAAAAGGTGCGGTATAAATCCAATCTCCTTCTCCTCCTCCTCCTCCTCCTCCTCCTCCTCCTCCTCCTCCTCCTCTTCTCCTTCTCCTTCTCCTTCTTCTTTCTCTTCTGTTAATAACTGCTGTGGGTCCTGACCTGGATGGCCCAAACTAGTCCAATCTCATCAGATCTCAGAAGCATTGCAGGCTCAAGGTCAATATTTGGACAGGAGACCACCAAAGAAGTCCAAGATTGCTATGCAGATCTGTTCATCTCTTGCCTTGAAAATGCTATGGGCTTGCCATAAGTCAGCCATGATTTGATGGCAATTTCCTCCACCACCGCCACCACTACTGTGGAGTGCATTTTGATTGGCAAAACGACGCGGAAGAGATAAACTTTCCCTTTCCTTTTGTAACCCAGATCCAAACTGAGCCTGTGTCTAACATTTTCTTTCCTTTTTTTGCCATCAAGTTGAAGCTGATTTATGGCGACCCATTGGGATCTTCAAGGCAAGAGACAGGGAGGGTTTGCCATTGCCTGCCTCTGCATAGCAACCCCCAGCTTCCTTGGTAGTCTCCCTTCCCAATACTGACCTGGGCCGACCCTGCTTAGCTTCCAAGATCTGATGAGATCAGGCTAGCCTGGGCTACCCAGGTCAGGGATTACCATCTAAAAGCATCATAAAAATGGTAGGAGCAGGGGTCTTTTGGGGGGAAGCGCACCGGAACACAGCTCCGGGAGCTCAAGAGCCAAGCCCCACCCCCAGCTGGCATCCTGGGGAGTCTTTCAGGCAGCCGTATGTCAATTTCAGCTCCATTATATCCTATGGGCCATTGAAGTCAATGGTGAAAACATAGGGTATATTCTGGGGGCTGTAGGGGAGGGGGTTTGAGGGAGAGGCTCCAAACTCACAGGGTAGCTGATGGAGCCTCTCCCCAAGATACCCACCAAGTTTCAAGAACATTGGATCAGGGGGTCCAATTCTATGGCCCCCTAAACAGGTTGCCCCTATTCCCTCCATTGTTCTCTATGGTGGGAAAAAAATAACTTTTTTCTTTCCTTCTCTCTACTCTCTCTCTTTCCTTCCCTCTTTCCTCCTTCTGTGGCCCAACTCTCATGAGAAGGAGTTTAAACTTTAAACCCCTTCTCTCTTAGCTCCCCCACCCAGGCCAGCTGGGGAAGGGAAGGGGAGGCTTTTGAAGATGCCTCCCCACCCTTTTGCTTCTCCTTCTGACATCACATCCAGTGATGTCAGGGGGCGTGGCATATGCTAATAGCCTAGTAGCTTATTAGCATACCATATGCTAATGAGCTCCTGCAGCTGTTTTTCTACAAAAAGACCCCTGGGTAGGAGAATTTGCTCTCAGTTATCCCAGTTTTTCGTCTGTGTTGACCCTTTCTGACTGAGAAGAACTCCTGAAGAGCAACTAAGGTGGTACTCCTGGGCCCCGGGACATGGCTTGAAATCTTCTGCCGACAACCAGCTGGAATTGGACCCAGCTTGAGCCTCACAAGAACCTTGCAAAGCCTCTCCTCTTTTTAAAGGAGACAGTAGAACAAGAAGGAAATGATTCACACAGAACGGAGCATGCCGAAAATCACATGTTGCCCTAAGGCACACAGAAAATTGTTACCTCCATTTCTGAAACCATTAAGGAGCCCGTCTACCTCCGGATGGACGGGAAAGGCAACGAACCGTAAAAAGGTCTCGGCAACCTTGTCACAATGACACACAAATACAAATAAAGGGGCCAGGGAAAAAAAAATCTATTGTCCTCTTGAGATTTCTGTGAATGATGAGAGAGACCAGCAAGAGAGGGAAGAAAGTTAATCAGCTCCGGGATGTCTTTGCAATAGTCATTTGCTCTTGTCACTGAGATGCCAAAACGGTTCAAAAGCAGAGCTGAAAATTTTGTCTAACGGTGAATTTGAAATTGGATCTGCAAGAAACGCTGAACTTAAAAAGAGATACTAAAGGAGATATTTAGGGATGCCAACTTCCAGGTGGCACCTGTAGATCTCCAGCTATTACAATGGTTCTCTGGCCAATCAAGGACAGTTTCCCCAGGAGAAAATGGCTGCTTTGGAGGGTGGACTCTATGGAATTATATCCTGTTGAGGCCCCACCCCTCCCCAGACCCTGCCCTCCCTGGGCTCCGCCTTCAAAATCTCCAGGTATTTCCAAGACCTGGAAACCCTAGATTATATGAACAAAGGTCTCCTCATTAGTCGAGTAGTGACAACGGTGGTTTTGGAATAAGCCATGTAATTCTTCCTTTTTTGAGGCTGGATGGTACATCACTATGGTGGCCTATGAAGTGTGCATACAGTGCTAGGTCACCATTTAAAAACAGTGCTGTGACTCAGTGGTTGAGCCATTGGCTTGGCATGCAGAAGGTCCCAAGTTCAATCCCTGGCATCTCCAGTTAAATGGATCAGGTAGCAGACCTCTGCCAGAGATCCTGGAGAGCCACTGCCTGTCAGAGTACATAATACTGACCTTGATGGACCAAGGCTCTGATTCAATAGAAGGCAGCTCCATGGCTCCAACGATGGGTCCACTGATCAGAAGGGGAAACGATACACAGACCAACCATCTGCCATGACTGAGAAAAAAATGCAAGTCCCGGAGGCTGTGCATAGGTGAATGCTTCTAGTTTCCCATACTGGCCCATAATGCCATTGATCCATAATCAAAGCTAAAAAGTTGTGAAGGTTGGCCGTGGCTGTGCCAGTGCCCACACAGATTCATCCACTCTCTTTCTTGCTTGCAACTTGGAGCAGGCATAATGGTGGATGCCCTTCCCCTTGAGGCTCTCCTAATGCCTATTTTGCTTTCTATTAGGCACCAGGCCCAAAAATATCTGTTCATGAACACATGAAGCTGTCTTATACTGAATCAGACCACTGGTCCATCAAGGTCAGGACTGTCTAGTCAAACTGGCAGAAGCTCTCCGGAGTCTCAGGCAGAGGTCTTTCCCATCACCTCTTACCTGATCCTTTTAACTAGGGATGCCAGGGATTGAACTTGGGAACTTCTGCATTCAAAGCAGAGGTTCTACCACTGAGCCAAAGCCCCCAGGCTTTAAAAAAGCACTATTTTAGCCTGAAGATTGTTATTTTAAGCTGTCAGTAGTCTGTTTTTATCATGTATGTTTTTATGCTAGGCTGGAGGTATTTTAATGCTGGGTTTTAATTAATAATTGTTTTCAATTAAGAGCTTTCAACAATTTGTTTTTCTTATTTTTATTTCGTAAACCACCTTGGGCAGGCTCCTGGAGAGTCAGCATGAAAATATTCTAAATACATAAATCTGAAGAGGGATAATGACAGCTCAGTATCCAGTCATGTGTGGATGGAGCCCTAATGGTCCTTCTGTACCAATGAAGTGGGAGAGGAAGAACTCGTCCTAGCAGTCTTCAGAACTCCTTGTGCATCAGGTTGGACAAACCTATGAGATGGACAGGCTCTGTAATCTCTGAGGGGCTTGGGAATGGCTCTTGAGACAGACTCCACATTAGGGATGAGAAGAGAAGAAGAGTTTGGATTTATATCCCATCCTTTACTACCCAAAGGAGTCTCAGAGTGGCTTACAAACTCCTTTTCCCTCCCCTCCCCACAACAGAAACCCTGTGGGGCAGGTGGGGCTGAGAGAGCTCTGACAGGAACTGCTCTTTTTCAAGCTGTGCCAGAACTATGGCTTGCCTAAGGTCATCCAGCAGGTGCAAGTGGAAGAGTGGGAAATCAAACCTGGTTCTCCCAGATTAGAGTCTGCGCACTTAACCACTACACCAAACTGGGCACAAACTTGCTCACAAATCTTTGTTCATGATGAATTTGGGGCGGTTCGTCGTTCACAAACTACAGTTCGCAAACTGCAACCTGGCCACAACCCTCTATGATGTCCAATGTGGACTTCTTGTGAGTCCACATTGGAGTAACTGGCTGTTTACTGAGCAGATGGTTTGCTGGCTTGCCTGCCTGCCAAGCTGTCCCACAGAGACACAATTTGAGTCCCTTTGGGGAACAAAAATGAATGAAGCCAAAATCTTGTTAGCCTATTACAACTATCCCTGTTAGAGGCATACAGTTATGCAGCTATGCCTATTACATACATTAGAGGAGAACCACTTCCTGGACCTTTCTGTCTTGTGACAGCAATTAACCAAGGACACTGGAAAAGAAGACAGTTTCATCGTGTGGTTAGATTCTAGTTAGGATGTTAAAGGGACATAGTGGGTAGAGCTCCTGATATACCACTTCTGCCTCTTATGGCTTTTTGTGACCAGAGCCACTCCTACATATGTGTTAGAGGCCTTCTCCATTATCTTGTGGGTCTCAAGACAGCCAAGCAAACATTGTCGGCATGCTTTCCCACCCTTCTGAAAAGAAGATGGATTGCTCTCATTATAAGATGGCTCCTTTCCACCACGATGGCTGGTAGAAGCCTGGTACAGTCACTAGAAGCAGATAGACAAAGCCCTGGCATAAGATAATGTGCATGGTTTTGAATAAGCAATATAATATATATCGAATAGACATTTTAAGCAGGATAATGAGGCATTCATCCCATGACTCTCTCTCCCCCACCCCAAGCCAAAACCAGTCTTCGCTGCAACTGCAAAAGAGTCAGCCAGGGTGAAGGCAGGGCTATTTTGGGGCAGGAACGCACAGGAACGGAGTTCTGGCTGGCTCCCGAGTTGACCATGCCCAGCAGGAACTCATTAGCATAACAGGCCACACCCAACAGCAGAAACTCATTAGGATTGGCTACATTTGAGTTGTGTGGCTTAACATGCAAAGGAGTTCTTGCTACAAACCCCCCCTGGGTTTTGACAACAAACAAGGTAAACAGAATAAGAAGCAAAAGGTGAGTGTGGCTGGATGACCACACTTCTGATGACATGGGGGTGTGGCCTAATATGCTAATGAGCTGTGCTGTCAGGGGTGTGGCCTAATAAGCTAATGAGTTTCTGCTGTTGGGTGTGGTCTATTATGCTAATGAGTTCCTGCTGGGCTTTTTCTACAAAAAGAGCCCTGGGCGGAGGATAGGTTTATCAGTGGCTACTAGCCATGGTGACTAGAAGGAAACTCTCTATGTTCAGAAGCAGTAAAACTCTGAATCTCAGTGCCAGGAGGCGACATTAGGGGAATGCTTGGGTCTTTATGCTCTGTTGTTGGCCCTCCAGAGGAGCTGGTCGGTCACTGTGTGAGACAGGATGCTGGACTAGATGAAGCACTGGCCTGATCCAGCAGGGCTCTTCTTATGTGGTGTGGTGTGGAAGACTCAGCTTCAAATCTCCACTTAGGGTTGCCAGGTCTCTCCTGGCAACCATCGAGGGATGGGGGGACTTAGCAGAAGAGGGAGGAAGTCCCAGGCCACATTGCCAGCAATGGCAACATTGCCATCATCGTGCTGTGACATGATGGCAATATTCTGCTATTTGGACAAAAACTCTGGTAAAAATGGCTGTTACCATGGAGTTTTTGCCCAAATACCAGAGCATCACCTGTATGCCACTGGTATGATTACATCCAGGGCTCTTTTTGTAGCAGGAACTCCTTTGCCTATTAGGCAACACACACCCTAATGTAGCCAATCCCCCAAGAGCTTACAGTAGCCCCTGTAAGAAGAGCTCTGTAAGCTCTTGGAGGATTGGCTACATTAGGGGTGTGTCGCCTAATATGCAAAGGAGTTCCTGCTACAAAAAGAGCCCTGATTACATCACTTCCTGTGTGCATAGGAAGTGGCATCACCACATCACCGGTGATATCATTGGGCCATCCTCTTTCTCCTGATAAGTCCCCCCCACCAACCAGTTGCTCAGTGTCTAGGGGCGGGGCCTGGTGGCAGGAACCCCCTCCCTCCACTAGGGGGGCTGCCATGAAACTTTCTGAGTGATTCTGGTTGCTCACTCTCTTCCCATCTAACCCACCTTACCAGGCTGTTGTCAGGAGAAAGTTGAGGTGGTAGAATGATATTTGCCCCTCTGAGCTCATTAGAGAAAGGGTGGGATAAATAAGAGGATCTGGGCCTACAGTCTGCAGTATTCACCTGAAGCTTTGGACTTGAAGAGAACTATTCATAAAGTAATGTGTCATTTCCCAACAACCAGCATTCACAGTGCTTCATACACGTTATTTCAGTCATCCCCACAACAGCCGTGTAGAGTATTACAGTAAACTGTATCCTCATTTTGTTGAGCTAAATTCGCATCCAGTAACTCCTCAGAGACTCTTCTATTGCCGACCAATGTGGCTACCCTCCTGAAATGGCCTTCATTTTGTTCAGAGGAACCACCACTGACAGTAGGCAGCTTTCCAAAGGCCACCAAGTGAGGTCATGATGAAAGTGAGATGTGAGCGGAGGACCTCTGGCCTAAAGCTCCATTTCTCAGCTTCTAAGCTGCATTGCCAGATACACCCATCTGAAAAGGTTGGTAGGTACAGATTTCTTTGTTTGAAGATACCTTCAGAACAAAAGCTGTATGTAGGTTGAAGGTCGAACTTCCTCTATTTACCGAACTCATGAAGTTTTCTTTCCATGAGTGAGGCTAGGTTGCATACAATATAAATCAAAGGAGGGGTGTTTTTTTATTGATAAATAAGACATTGGCTGGACTTTGTCTGGAAATCTTGTTTAAAGGCCTGGTAACTATCCAACACCCTTTAAAATATAGATCACTTCCTTTGGGGGATTACAACATGCAATAACTAAGACCACAAGCCTAGCAATGTGGAATCATAAGGTGAAGGGGGTTATCTATTTGGAGAAAAGCAAGATACTTTGTTCTGGATTTTTTGTCTGTGAAACAAGACCATGACTTGGCCAAATTGTTTGATGGTTTATCCAAGAATATAGAAAAGTTAAAATGAAATCTCTTTTTGTGGTGTTTCTTCAGACTCCGTTCACCTTTTTCATCGGCTTCTTTTTCACGTGATGCATTGCAACTGACTAGTGCATTTCCCCTTGGGAGGTGTTTCAGATGTTCCATTCATATCCAGGAACATGGAGTTGGATCCATCTAGCATTTTCTCTCAATATCGCCCAGATCTCTTCCCTATTACAGTCCCCATCTATCATAGCATTTGTTCATGCAGGTCCTATGATTCCCAGCATAAAAGGGATGCCTCCTCCTGTTTCGTGTCCCAGCACAGGCCGGGCCTCCCTGAAGCAGAGGGCTGAGAGGGAGGCAGCGGAAACCCCGTACCTCACCCCGCCCAGTCTGAGGAGCCGCCTGGGCAGGGCAAAAGGCCCCAAGCAGCACTGGAACCCCAAGTGCCCCAACAACTTACCTGAGGGATGCTGGAGGAGGTCCTGGTCAGCCATGGTGGGATGGAGAGGCAGCCAGGGGATGTGACCTTGACCCCATTGGAGCCGGGGGGCTGGCGCCGCACCAGCCAGGAGCAGCCTGCCCCAGATATACAAATTCTGCTAGGAGAAACACCATCAGAAATTGCCAAAATATAAACTGTATTTAACAAATATAAAGTTGGTGATGTCACAACAACAAAATTTAATGCGTACCATAACTCTAATAAGGCATAAGATGCAATGTTTCCTCCTTAGAAGATAAGACATTAAATCCATGCAATCAGTGGAACTTAACAGGAGGAGTCCACATAGTCATAACATTGCATTTTATGCCTTATTAGAGTTATAGTACTAACTTCTATATTGTACTAACTTCTATCCCCCTTTAAGGAAGGGGCGGAACCCCCAATATCCCCCAATATAGCACTAAATTCTGTTGTTGTGACATCACCAACTTTGTTAAGTACAGTTTATATTTTGGCAATTTCTGATGGTGTTTCTCCTAGCAGAATTTGTATATCTGTGACACTAGTTTCTCCCCTGTTTTTTTTTGGAGGAGCGGCCTGCGGTGCAGGAGCAGGGTGGCGGGATGCTAGGGCACGCCTGGCCGTAGCCATAGCAGGGCCCCTGGAGTCACCCAGAGGGGGCTGGAGAACCGACAGCCTGCCCTGGCGCCAACAGGCTGGAGATGGTCAGGCCCATGCCAGCGGGGACAGGCTCATCAGAGCCCGATGATGACAGGTGGTGGGGCGAGACGGCCAGAAGGCCCTCGGGGGAGTGGGCCTGCAGCAGGAAGGTAGGGACCAGAGGCACTGGCTCAGCATCCCCGGATTTAGATGGGGTGGGGCCAAGCCAAGGTGGGAGGGGCCACAGGGGAGGGGGTGGTGCTGATGGAAGGGAGAGGATAAAAGGAAGGAGATAGGCTGCCGAGGAGGAGGATAGCTTCTGAAACCAGGCTGAGGGATAGGCAGAGAGAGAAAGCCCAGCAAGAAGCCCAAGAGCAGGTCAGCAGAGGGGAGAAGGGCAGGTGAAGTAACCCCCTTCGAGCTCCCCGTTCTGAGGCTCCCCCTCCTCCTTCCTTACACTATCGACCCCCCAGGCCGCCTAGGAGACAAACATTCCGGGTGGGTTGCCAGGCCCCAGGAAGGTGCCAGAGCCACAGTGGCGACATGGCGATGGGTGGGCAGTCGGGGGTGGGCCCAGAAACCCCCGACATCCCACCAGCAGAAAAGCTGGTTGAATCCAACCCATAGTTTCATTGATGGACTCCATACATGGCTCAATATTTAGCTATTGTAATAATTCACCTTCTAAATTTGTCTGTGTGGACAGAAAATCCATATGGTGGACATGAAGCCGCCTTATACAGAGTGATGCCATTGACCCTATGAAGCTCAGTATTGTTTACTCAGACTGGCGGGGGCCGCTGTCCAGATCTCGGGCAGAGGTTCTTCACATCACCTGCTACCTGATCCTTTTAACTGGAGATGTTGGGGATTGAAGCTCGGGACTTTGTGCAAGTCCATTCAGCCATGGCCCCTTCCTCCTCTCCAGGAGACAAATTATTATAGCAGTGCAATATTTGACTGTGTGGATTCAGTCTGTTCTCTTGCATAGCTGTGGTATGCCTTCAGATTCCTTTTTCCTGAAAGACGCTCAAGCCATTGTTGCATCCAGAGCCTGCAAAGGATGTAAGAATCTGGGCTGGCTGTAATCAAAATTAATGCGGTATTGGTGTTTCTGGATGGACCAATAAAGCCAGTTTGGTATAGTGGTTAAGAGTGCGGACTCTGATCTGGGAGAACCGTGTTTGATTCCCCACTCCTCCACATGCAGTTGCTGGGGTGGCCTTGGGTCATTCACAAGTTCTCTCAGAGCTGTTCTCTCAAGAGCAGTTCTTGAAAGAGCCTCTCTCAGCTTCACCTACCTCACAGAGTGTGTGTTGTGGGGAGGAGAAGGGAAGGGAAAGGAAAGGAGTTTGTAAGCCGCTCTGAGACTCTGAGTGAAGGGCAGGGTACAAATCCAATCTCTTGGTGCCCACCAAGGATTTTTAGAAAATGGGTGGAGCCAGGTGGGGCTTTTGCCCAGCACGACTTCTGATTGGCCACTGGAGATTTGATTGGCTGTGCAGATTTCTAAAAACATTGCTTCAGCAGCAGCTGCCATCGCAGCACAAGGACCTTCGGAGTGTGACTGTACATAAGCTGTAGCAGCCATTTTGTGGCTGGACCTGCATCCTGTCACAGCCGTTTTACGGCAGCCATTTTGTTGCTGCATCCACCACACTGATTCAGAATTCCAAATATCCCCACAGGCTCAGTTAGGTTGGGAGCCCTTGGTCTAAAACAGTTGTCTGCGAAAGGCTGTCTTTCGAAGTGAGGCCATCATGGACAGGCCCGTAGCCAGGATTTTATGGCTTATGAGGCAATTTTTTTTTTCCTGCTGGGGCTGCTGTTATTTGCCATAATGAAGGGGTGGGTGGGCACTCCTCTCCCTCCCCTCCTGCAAGATTTAAAGGGCCCTTCAGAAGAAGAAGAAGAAGAAGAAGAAGAAGAAGAAGAAGAAGAAGAAGAAGAAGAAGAAGAAGAAGAAGAAGAAGAAGAAGAAGAAGAAGAAGAAGAAGAAGAAGAGGAGGAGGAGGAGGAGGAGGAGGAGGAGGAGGAGGAGGAGGAGGAGGAGGAGGAGGAGATTGGATTTATACCCCGCCCTTCAATGCCCAAAGGCGTCTCTGAGCAGTTTACAAACTCCTTTCCCTTCCCCTCCCCACAACAGACACCTTGTGAGGTAGGTGGGGCTGAGAGAACTTCTGACAGAAACTGTCCTTGAGAGAACAGCTGTGCCAGAGCTTGTGACCGACCCAAGGTCATATCAGCAGGTGCAAGTGGAGGAGTGGGGAATCAAACCCGGTTCTCCCAGATAAGAGTCTGTGCACTTAACCACTATATCAAACTGGCTCTCTGCAGCTGATCAGCAGGAAGCACTTGGCCCGCCAATCAGCTGGAGGGCCCTTTAAATCTTGCAGGAAGGAAGGAGAGGGTGCGCTGCCATCCCCTGATTCTTCCCTTTAAATGTTTTTTGGGAACAAGTGGGGGGGCCTTTAAGAAAGGGGTCTGGTCCTTTAAGGAAGGGGCAGAATCCCCAATATCCTCACCATAGCTATGGACCAGACTGTGGATGAAGTGCAAGCATGGGGAAACATTCCTGGAGACATGCCACTGGATTCCAGTGTCTCCAGTATTTGAGATGCCATTGGTTGCCAGTAAATCTAGAAACATTTCCCAAATGAACAGCTCTGTGACCCATTCTGGGAAATGAAGAGAGGCCTTCAAGGCCAATGAGTGTGGGGGGGATGGAGATGGGCATTTTCATTTCCCCTTGGCTTTTGGTGGGCACAGCAGAGTCCAGTCATGAAAAGGGGCTGGGCTGGTCCTCTGTACATGAGCAGAGTGGATCATGGAAAACCATAAACTGAGCCATTTTGTTGACAATGTTGAGACCCAATTTATAGAACCTACGTATAGAGTCTTATTTCTGGTGTTCTAACCCTCAATCCCACGTCCCCAAAATCTGCACCAGCAATGGACATACAATTACATCGCCAAGGCGATAAAAGCAGGATTCAAGAGGATTGTGCATGCAGTTTATTTCATGCAAGAAGAAACAAATTACTAGGGAATAATTTACCAGTCAGGACTGTTGTCGAGTCGGGGAGCATCAATGCATTCAGGAGAGAATTGGACAAGTTTTTTTGAACAAAGCGTGGAGAGCAGGTTTGGGAGAGAAAATGGGAAAATGGAAATGAGGCAAATAAAATGTGTAAGCATGATGAACTCGGCCACCTCTCCTCTTCTTTCCCAGGATTTTTTTTAAGAAATGCGTGTTTGAATTTGCTATTTCAAAGAGAGGCAAAGCAGGTGAGAGCAAAGGAGTGTTCCTGAAGCTCTGTGTCATCAAATTAAAGTCACCTCTTAGGTTATGTCATCTTGCCGGGAGCACATTTGGAATCCAAACGTACAGGCAGGCTGATCAAAGAAGGAAATGCTTCCTGGGAAAGACGCCTCTCATCATCCCGCCAATCGGCAGAAATCGCTCAGTGTTGCATCAGCTTTGTCTGATTGAACAGACTTGAACACGCATGATGCTGCCTCATGCTCCATCAGACCCTTGGTCCGTCAAAGTCAGTATTGTCTACTCAGACAGGTGGCAGCTCCCTGAGATCTCACGCAGAGGTCTTTCAAATCACATCCTTTTTCACTGGAGCTGCCACGGATTGAACCTGGGACCTTCTACACGTCAAGCAGGGTGCTCTACCACTGAGCCACGCCCTAGGAGGGGATACAAGCATCACACCTCTTTATTGTGCTTCTCTGGTCAAGCTTCTGCTTTTGATGTCCTCTGAAAGTTCTGTGTTGCTCCTCTGGTTGGGTGTGATCCTTTTCAGTCAGTCATAGAACTAAGGTTGTTTCCATAAGAACATAAGAAGAGGCCTGCTGGATCAGACCAGCGGTCCATCTAGTCCAGCATCCTGGTCTTGCACAGTGGCCTCAACCAGTTCCTCTGGAAGGCCAACAACAGGGCAGAGAGGCTGAGGCCTCCCCCTGATGTTGCATCCCAGTTCTAGAATTCAGAGGCTTAGTGCCTCTGAATGCAGAGGCTCCCTTCAGTCATCAGGGATGGTTCCCAGTGCTGCTCTCATTGCAGAGGCATTCACAGCAACAAGGGAGTTTCTGCATCACTGACCATACCATTCCTTATGGTATCCCCCTCACACGTGCCATTCTTTTTTAAAAAAATGGTAGCAGGTTTATCTATTTAGGAAATTTTTATCCTGTCTGTCCAGGATCCTACTTGAGGTAGGCATCAAAAATCACCATAAATTAGGCGGTAGTTCGCCCTCTCCTTAAAAACCTTCGCTGGACCCAACGGCCCTTAATAACTACTGTCCAGTGTCTAGTCTACCATTCCTGGGCAAGGTGGTAGAGAAGGCAGTGGCATCACAGCTTCAGGTCTTCCCGGATGAGGCTAAGATCCTGGATCCCTTCCAGTCCAGCTTTCGCCCTGCCCATGGGACTGAGATGGTGCTGGTTGCCCTTATGGATGACCTTCGGAGACATATGGATCAAGGCAGATGGGCGCTGCTGATTCTTCTTGATCTATCTGCGGTGTTCAGTATGGTTGACCAGGAGGTGTTAGCTCAACACCTCACTGGTGCTGGGATACAGGGGTGTGCCTTGCAGTGGCTAACCTCCTTTCTCCAGGGTCAGGGACAGAGGGTGGCGCTTGGGGGGGAGTTATCCCAATGGCACCCACTGGAATGTGATGTGCCACAAAGGGCAATTTTCTCCCCCATGCGCCCCCTCAGATTATCTGGAGATATAGGCTGGGATGTCACCAGGATGTGGATGACACCCAGCTCTACCTACCGATGGATGGCCACCCGGACATGGCCCCAGGTGATCTGGACAGGGCATTATAGGCAGTGGCTGGATGGTTACGACAGAGCCGATTGAAGTTAAACCCATCTAAGACGGAGGTCCTGCACCTGAGTCATGGGGGATTGAGTCAGGGAATCAGGCCCCCAACCTTTGGTGCCAACATTGACGGTGAAGAGTCTGAGGGTGCTTCTGGATACCTCCCTCTCTATGGAGGCCCAGGTCACCACCACTGCCAGGTCAGCCTTTTTTTTTCATCTGAGGCAGATCAGGCAGTTGGCCCCATATCTCACCCCTGAGATCTAGCTACAGTGACCCATGTAATGATCACTTTCAGACTGAACTATTGTAACTCTTTCTATGTGGGGCTGCCCTTGACCCTGCTCCGGAAGTTGCAACTAGTGCAGAACACAGCAGCACAGGGCTCGTATCCACCCAGTGCGTGAACTGCACTGGCTGCCTATTGAATTCTGGATCTGTTTTCAAGGTGTTGGTACTTACCTTTAAAGCCCTATATGGCCAGGGGCCACCATACCTTTGAGACCGTCTCTCCCTATAGGAGCCCCAGAGGATGCTGAGGTCTATGAATCAACATCTTCTAGCAGTCCCCGGCCCCAGGGACGTCCGACTAGTCTCAACCAGGGCCACGGTTTTTTCAGCCCTGGCCCCCACCTGGTGGAATGAGCTTCCATGTGAGATCAGGGCCCTGTGGGATCTATTACAGTCCCTCAGGGCCTGCAAGATGGAGCACTTTCACCGGGCCTTCGGTTCAGGCGGTGGCTGTTCATTTTCCCTCCTGGCTATCTTCCCTCCAGTGGCTGGAAGCTTAATATTAGTGCTGCTGAACTGACATCAGAACTAGCTTGTTTGCACTGTATTTTATGGTTTTCCTGTTTTAATTGTTATTTTAATTGTTGTTTTAGTGGTATTATATTGAGATTGTTGTGAACCGCCCTGAGCCAATCCAAGGGGAAGGCGATACATAAATCAAATCAAATCTCTTTTGTATAGCTCCCTCGTGTCCCAAAAAGCATCCCAGTGCCTAACAAACTTGAACCCTTCCCCCCTACTCCATCATCTCATCCACACATTGAGACTCCTGATCAGTGCCTGTCTCTCTGGCCCTGCGCGTGGAACAGGTAGCACTTCTGAGAAGGCTACCTTGGAGGTCCTGGCCTTGAGTTTCCTGCCCAGCAGCCTAAATTTCTCCTCCAAGACCTCACGACTGCATTTCCCCGCATCATTGGTGCCAACATGCACTACGACCACTGGCTCCTTGCCAGCATTATCTACCAGCCTATCTAAAACATGCGTAATGTCCGCTACCTTCGCACCAGGCAGGCAAGTCACCATACGGTCAGTACGCGGGTTTGCCTCCCATCTGTCTACCTGCCTAAGGATCGAATCACCAACTACCAAGAGCCCCCTCCCACCCTTCCCAGGGACGGTTCCTTGGTACTTCACAATGGTCTTCTGGAAGTGGTTTGGAGAGTAACATGATGATTGCCTATCTTCAATAAGAAGATGTTTTGTTGAGGTTACTTCTGGGGACTGATGCAGAGAAGCATAGGCAGCTTCAAGAGGGGATTGGATAAACGAATGGAGCCGAGGTCCATGAGTGGCTATTAGCCACAAGGTATAGATGGAACACTATGTCTGGGGCAGTGATGCTCTGTATTCTTGGTGCTTGGGGGAGGGCAACAGCAGGAGGGCTTCTGGAGTTCTGGGCCAACTGATGGACCTCCTGATGGCACCTGGGTCAGTACCTGACTACTACCTTTGATGGGAATGAAACTCATCCTGGCACATTGGATATCCATTACCAGAATATTTGGAGAATTTGTGCAGTTACTATCCATGGCCCATTATACAAACTTTTAGCAACTGCACAGCATATAAGAAAGCAACACCTGGCTCTATAGAAGATTTTTTATGCATTTATTTCTGGATGTGTGTTATTGTACAAAAGGAATATTGACCACTGAGGGAGGCCCAAAGGTGCGGAAACGCGTATGGTTTTTTTGGTCAAAAATTATACCCCTCAGTTGGACATTTATAACTATCAGCTCTGAATGTAATAAGCTTTAAGAGTCTGATATTTGGACTATTTCTTTTAACCTTATGTATGTTTTATCTATGTGTAAAGGTAAAGGCTCCCTTTCTCGAAAGCCAGTCGAATCCGACTCTAGGGTTGCGGTGCTCATCTCCGTTTCAAAGTCGAAGAGCCAGCGCTGTGCGAAGACGTTTCCGTGGTCATGTGGCTGGCATGACTGAACACCAAGGTGCACGGAACGCTGTTACCTTCCCACCGAAGTGCTACCTATTTATCTACTTGCAGTTTCTTGTTTTCGAACTACTAGGTTGGCAGGATATCTATGTGTACACCATAATAAATATTTATATTTTTATAATAATTTAATTTGTTAGTTTGACCCCCTTAGATCACAGCTACATTTTGGGTTGCGTTCCCCCACTTTTTTTCTTGGTTTTTGTCCAACTGATGGACCTCCTGATGGCAACTGAGTTCTGACCACTGTGTAACAAAGTGTATTGAACTGGATGGGCAGTTGCCCTGATCCAGCGTTGGCTTCTCTTACGTTCTAACACATTTTACTAAAGAGTTTTTCATTCCTCACACTAGAAGATAATTATATACCAGAACTTATTGAAAATCAAATGATATTTGCTGCCCACTCTCTTCAGACAGGGCCACTTTTTGTTGCAGAGAATGGTAAAAGAGAGAGGATGAGCACTGTGCGTTGCTTTGTGAATGAAGGAACGGAACACTCAACAGATGCAACAAAACACTATTCACTGGCAGGATCTTGGCAACATGAAGAGATGTATTTATCACGGTATAAAAATTAGGTATACAATTCCTTTACAAGGGTAGGACACCTCATGTTCAAAACTGCAGGCCCACCCTCTTCTAGGGAATTGTTTTGTCAAGGCCGCTTCTGGGGACTGATGTGGAGAAGCATTATGAGATTGTAAAAGGAAGATAATCTACTCCTGGATGTTCTTATGCTGGTATCGATGGTCTGTGCTCTATTACATTTGTCTGTCATGTTGGCATCTTTGAATCACAAGTGAAAGTGGGGATATAAAATTTTAAGGGATCAATAATAATCAACTCACTGGAGCCACAGATGGTAAAAAGACTCTTTAGAAGGAGAGAAGAGATTGGATTTATACCCCACCCTTCACTCGAGGTCTCAGAGCAGCTTACAAACTCCTTTCCCTTCCCCGCTCCACAACAGACACTCTGTGAGGTAGGTGGGGCTGAGAGAGCTCTTTCCGGAACTGCTCCTGAGAGGAGGAGGAGGAGGAGGAGGAGGAGGAGGAGGAGGAGGAGGAGGAGGAGGAGGAGGAGGAGGAGGAGGAGAAGGAGAAGGAGAAGGAGAAGGAGAAGGAGAAGGAGAAGAAGAAGAAGAAGAAGAAGAAGAAGAAGAAGAAGAAGAAGAAGAAGAAGAAGAAGAGGAGGAGGAGGAGGAGGAGGAGGAGGAGGAGATTGGATTTATACCCTGCCCTTCACTACCCGAAGGAGTCTCAGAGCGGCTTACAAACTCCTTCCCCTTCCCCTTCCCCTTCCCCTTCCCCTTCCCCTTCCCCTCCCCACAACAGACACCCTGTGAGGTAGGTGGGGCTGAGAGAGCTCTTTCCAGAACTGCTCCTGAGAGGAGGAGGAGGAGGAGGAGGAGGAGGAGGAGGAGGAGGAGGAGGAGGAGGAGGAGGAGGAGGAGGAGGAGGAGGAGAAGAAGAAGAAGAAGAAGAAGAAGAAGAAGAAGAAGAAGAAGAAGAAGAAGAAGAAGAGGAGGAGGAGGAGGAGGGAGGAGGAGGAGGAGGAGGAGGAGGATTGGATTTATACCCTGCCCTTCACTACCCGAAGGAGTCTCAGAGCGGCTTACAAACTCCTTCCCCTTCCCCTTCCCCTTCCCCTCCCCACAACAGACACCCTGTGAGGTAGGTGGGGCTGAGAGAGCTCTTTCTGGAACTGCTCCTGAGAGAACAGCTCTGAAAGAACTTTTGACAGACCCAAGGTCATATCAGCAGCTACATTGTGGAGGAGTGGGGAATCAAACATGCTCCTAACCACGACACTAAACTGGCTCTCAGTTTACCTGCATGTGCTTTGAAATGTTAAGAAATAATAATAATTGGGGGGGGGCGGAGTGTGTTTCACAAGGCCTGGCCAAGGATTTCCAGTACACCCTAGGGAGCTGTCACCTCCCCACTGACTCTCCTTCCCCAGCCACTGCGTGTTCTTCTTCCCACCACCACAGCGAGGCATGACAAGAAACTGCTCACCTCACCACTCTGCCCTCTGCCAGCACACTGCCAGGAAGTCACTGCCTGCCCTCCTCCTTCCAGCAGGGTTGCCAACCTCCAGGTGGTGCAAACCAAAGAGAGAGATCACGGGATGGAAGTGGAAAGGAAACAAACAACCGTGACGTATAGTGCCAAAAAAAAAAGGTTCTTCACCAACTTATAAATTCTTTTTTCAGTATTCAGTTTACTGGAAGTAATTCAAACGCCATCAACACCAACGAACCGTGCATATGACATCTCGTTCCGTGTATACCTTCATCAAAGTGGGCAGAGTTGAAATGCAAAGTTAATCCATTTGGCAAACACTCGAGACGTATCTCATAGTCACAGTCATCAAATACACGCGTGTTGAGTTTGAGTCCTGCCTGGCCCACTTTTGTAGGGTCTTGTCATCAGAAATCTTGTCATACATCCCGCTCCGAATGCGTGAAGTTCTGTGTGTGGTTGATAGGGTTAACCCCTCTAACTTTATGAAAGGAAGCCCGCAAAAGCGTAAGGATCAAACACCGAGGCGGTGAATACCAGACAGCTAATGTGCTGAATATTGCAAACTTAAGAAGGATCATAAATTCAGAATCAAGCGCTTGCAGAACCACATGAATACCAGAAGTGAATCCATGAATTCCAAATGGCCAATTTGTTTCCATTTACTTCCAGTTGATATTGTTAAGCTTGACATCTGTAATGTGATTGTGCTAACTTGCAAACAAGATTTGACCTCGTAGATATAATATAGGGCCAGATTGCCTTGCCAGAACTCTCTGTGCATATTAGAGCTACCCTCTCTTACCACTTCCCTCTCTCCCTCTATATCTAACTCCCAAACTGATGTCTCACAAAACTATTGCCAAAATTCTTTGGTCTTGCTTTTCACACATTGTCTTCTGCCATTAAGTCCATACAATGTTATTGTTAATTATACCCTCTTCACCAGGGCTCTTTTTGTAGCAGGAACTCCTTTGCATATTAGGTGACACACCCCTAATGTAGCCAATCCCCCAAGAGTTTACAGTAGCCCCTGTAAGAAGAGCTCTGTAAGCTCTTTGGGGATTGGCTACATTAGGGGTGTGTCACACAGTTGCACTCATTTCACACGCTAGCAAAGCCATGCTCAAGATCCTACAAGCTAGGCTCCAACAGTACGTGAATAGAGAACTGCCAGAAGTACAAGCTGGGTTTCTAAAAGGTAGAGGAACTAGAGATCAAATTGCCAACATTCGCTCGATTATGGAGAAAGCAAGAGAGTACCAGAAAAACATCTACTTCTGCTTCATTGACTATGCTAAAGCCTTTGATTGTGTGGATCACAATAAACTATGGCTATTTGGATTCTTGGACAAAGAGATGGGAGTACCAGACCACCTCACATGTCTCCTGAGAAACCTGTATAAGGGTCAAGAAGCAACAGTTAGAACCGGATATGGAACAACTGATTGATTTAGCATAGGAAAAGGAGTACGACAAGGATGTATATTGTCACCTTGCTTATTTAATTTATATGCCGAGTACATCATGCGAAATGCTGGCCTGGATGAATTACAAGCTAGAGTTAAGATTGATGGGGAAAAGATCAATAACCTCAGATATGCAGACGATACCACTCTGATGGCAGAAAGTGAAGAGGACCTAAAGAGCCTCTTGCTCAGGATGAAAGAGGAGAGCGCAAAAGTGGGCTTGAAGCTCAATATTAAAAAAACTAAGATCATGGCATCTGGCCCCATCACTCCTTGGCAAATAGAAGGGGAAGTCGTAGAAGTAGTGAAAGAGTTCGAACATTCCTTGACATTGCCCTTCTTTGGAATTGGAATGTAAACTGACCTTTTCCAATCCTGTGGCCACTGTTGTGTTTTCCAAATTTGTTGGCAAATTGAGTGCAGCACTTTAACAGCATCTTCTTTTAAGGCTTTGAATAACTCAGCTGGGATACCATCACCTCCACTAGCTTTCCACAATGTCATTAGTACATAAATATATGTAAGGTATCTGATGTGAACATCAGGAAAGTATTGAAGAAACTGAAGGACATTAGTGGGTGTTCTATGATAATATGATTTAGAATAGAAAGATATTAGTAATTGGTATAATAGAGTTGGGTATAAAGGAGTAGCGTGAGACTACTTTCTATTATTGAACAATTGTAGGATTGAGGGAAAACAAGGTTAATGTTTTGTATCATTGTGCACTACAGAAATGAATAAATCATGAAGTAAAAAAAAAAAAAGACTAACAAATTATGTGACAGGCTGTAAGCTTTTGTGAGTCACTGCTCACTACTTCAGATACCGGTGTCTGAAGAAGTGAGCAGTGATTCACAAGAGCTCATACCCTACCACATATTTTGTTAGTCTTTAAGGTGCTGTTGAATAAATTTTGAGAGTAAGATTGGATCGAAAAGGCTTTCCACTCAAGTCTTTGATGATTCTACACTTTTGAGACACTCTTTGAATGCGTGAAAGGGACAAGGGATTGAATGTGTCGACCCTGTTCCTGAGTTTGCCATATTCATTTGAACGCCACCCACCATTATTGCCAGCTTTGGCTTGGGAAATTTCTGGAAATTTGGGAGTCAGTGCCCAGAGAAGACAGAGGGAGCTCAGCAGGGATGGGTTACCAGAGAGTTCACTTCACCCAAACTGTCATTTCCTCCAGGTCTCTAAGGTGCTAATAGATGCCTACACACAGGGGTCATTTTGTAGAAAAAGAGGTGCAGGAGCTCATTAGCATAACTCATTAGCATAACTTATTTGCATAACTTATTTGCATATACCACAACTCCTGGCATCACTGGAAGTGTGTCAGAAGGCAACACCCACCACTCAGGCTCCACTCCTAGGGACTGTCTTTCCACTTTGGGGGCTGTCATTCCAGTCCCAGAGTAGCCTATCTGGGACCAGGAGGAATGCTACACGTGCTGCTTTGTGCTTCTGCTGGGAGCTGGGGTGGGGCTTGCTGCCGCCTGTAATTCTAACTGCCAGAGCTCTGCTCCTGTGCGTTCCTGCTCCAAATGACCCCTGCCTACACACTATGGAATACCACAGAGTCCACACCATGAAGCTGCCATGTTCTCCTGGTAAACTGATCTCTGTATTCTGGAGACCAGTTGTAATTCTGGAAGAACTCCAGACCCTACCTGGATATCGGTAACTATATTACCTCCACACATTTAACTGTCTGAAGGTGAGATAGGGCCTGTTACTGATTATGGCAACATATTGGTCTTCCAAGAAGTCCATGGCTAATAGGTGAACAGAATACTTTACTATCATGGCTGATAAAATTAGTACCAAGCCAGATTTTTGTAATATTCACATTGCTATTTGCCCTGTCAATGAAATAATCAAATCAGTAGAAAATTATGTGGGGGTGGGGGTGTTTATTTTCAAAGCTGGCGTGATAGAGTAGATTTCTGTCTTCACAACCACATACATCCTGCAAATCTGAAACCCAGAAACCTCATAATATCATTATCCAGTGATGTCATTGTTAAGGCATTTTACATGTCTTATAATTCTGACCCGGTGCTGGTTTGCCAGATCTTAGAAATGTTGTGTTCCTACATGACTCCCCCAACTATAAATTTGTTCTCTCTCTTTTTTAATTTTTGCATTTCGCTGTTTGTGCGCCTGTGCCTGGAAGTCATGGCAACCTTCGGCGACTCCTCCTGGGGCATGGAGGATGTTCAGAGAAGTGGCTTGATAGCATGCCTCTGCCTCCTGGCCCTGGTATTCCTTGGTGGTCTCCCATCCAAATACTTGCCAGGGTCAACCCCCTAATTATAGCTGAGAGAAGTGGCTTGATAGCATGCCTCTGCCTCCTGGCCCTGGTATTCCTTGGTGGTCTCCCATCCAAATACTTGCCAAGGTCAACCCTGCTTAGCTTCTGAGATCTGATGAGATCGGGCTTGCCTGGGCTATCCAGGTCAGAGCATGGATCTGTTCTTTCTGACCTCTGTTCCCTTAGCAACATTATCATAGACAAGGGTTGGTGCCAAGCTATCTTTCAGGGAAGAGTTTCACAGTTTGTTTGGGTTTGGGGAGGGGGGCGGATGTAGAATGTATTTTAAACAGAGGATAGAGAGAATTATGATTGGGAACAGAATTGATGGACTCTTTTCGAAATTCTAGACCCTGACCTTTTACCTACTTTATCTTACAGAGGAAGAACTCAGTATCTTCTTCGGGGTGCTTACATGATCCGCTCTCACAGGCATCTGGATGATCATCCTTAATAAAGACTGTATGCGCTGTTAGCCAAAAGCCTTGGTTGAATGTCTCTCCCCAGATATGTTCTCGGAAAGGGGGGGGGGCTGCCTATTCTAGGTGCTCCCATAACAGTCATGCTGATAGCAATACACATAACAGGACTTTCACACATCACTAGTATATATCATGCAGTACCTGCAAATGTAGTCATAGTCCTATAGTTTGAGAAGCTAGATCCCTTGTGGCGAACCTATGGCACGGGTGCCAGAGGTAGCACTCGGAGCCTTCTCTGTGGGCATGGGCGAGGAGGCGGCTGAGCCTGCTTATTGTGCTGCTGCAGCTGCTGCTCCAGCCAGCCCTAGGCCAAACCGTGGGCCCTGGTTGGAAAGCAAATACCACACATGAGAGGAAAAGACGTGCAAACCCCCAATGCAGGTGCCCCACATTGACACGGGGGAGGGAGAAGAGGGGAATCGCTTTCCCCGCAGGCTCCGCCTTCCTCACAGCCTGACACCAACCCACAATCCCTGCCTACTCAAAGCCCAGGAGCTGCTCAGCAAGGAATCCCCACAGCCTGACCCTGACCCCTTGGCCCGGGAAAGCGCGACAACTCCCCTTCTTTTGCAAATGCGTACTCCAATCCACACCCCTTCTACCCCAGAGGAGTGAGGCTGAGCATTCCCAGGGATGCCCACCCAGGCTCGTTGCCAAAAGTTGCATCTGCATGAGTGCACCACTTCAGTTTCAAAACCCGCCTTCTTTGGGGAGGTGCGCTATTCCTCCTCCTCCTCCCTCTTTGGCTCTCACCCTGGTCTCTCTCGCTGCACCCTCCGGCATCCTGTGCTGTAACCTGGAGTCCGAAAAACTTTAGTACCCACCCCCTTCGCTTCCTTTCGGGGCTGCCCCGCTGCTTTGGGTGGCATGTCTTGTGCGCCTGCTCAGAGGCTGTGATTAGAAGGGCTGTTCAAGGAGTTGGACATGGAGACTGTTTTGGAGCTGGTGCTGCAGGACGGGCTGGCAGCCAGTGCTGTGGTGAGGTGGCTCAAGGCAAGCCAGAGCTCCCACCCTGTGGAGGTAAGGCGTGGCACCCTTCCCCCCTAATTATAGCTTCCTGAGAGCTTCCAGGGAATCACACATATGACACACACACACACCCATGATGAAAGACTGTCCCTGAACTTCAGAGCTCCTGACTCTCCAGTGATGAGCTGGGGCAGAGGGACGAGGGAGAAATGAATAGCCGCTTCAAAAGCAGTACCCGATCTTGTGCATACTTATTCAGAATTAAGCAACACTGAGACAAGCGAACTTGCTTTCAAGTATGAGAGCATAGGATTGCGCCTTTAGTCAGATTGTAAATTTGCTCTGGCTTTTCGCACTCATGGGAATAACTAAAATGCTGTTTGGAGGAGCCGTGTAGGAGGGCGGATGTATGGGATGTACTAAAAGGAAGGACAGGATTGCCCATTGGAAACAATGGGAAACACTTGAAGGCCCACTGGAAATAATGGGAGACAGGAATGCCAATTGACTTGCATGGGCTTCATTGAAATACATTACAGTACAAGTAGAGTTGCAATAAAAATGTGAAATGGATTTTCCATTAGGGTCTCTGGGCCCAAGTACACTACTCTGGGAATGGAATGAGAGATCACGGAGTGGAAAGACAGCCCCAGGCTGTAACAGGGTGTTCAAAAACTGGAATGACAGGTTCCAGAATGGAATGACAGCCCCAGGGTGGAGCAGGAATGTTCAGGGACTGGAATGAGAGACCACGGAGTGGAATGACAGCCCCAGGATGAGCAGGAGTGTTCTAGGACTGGAATGAGAGACCATGGAGTGAAATGACAGCCCCTGGGGGTAGCAGAAGTGTTCTGCTACCCCCAGGGGCTGTCACTCCACTCTGGGGCCTCTCATTCCAGTTCCAGAACACTCCTGCTACCCCCAGGGGCTGTCATTCCACTCCGTGGTCTCTCATTCCGTGCAGCCTTGATATGCTTTGGGGGTGGGTCACCTGGTTGAAGTGTTCAAGCTGAAGTGCTTTATTTGTTCATCGGTCAGGATTTGCAGGATCAAAATTTAATTTACTTCGAATCAATCTAGAAGTGGCAGATTCCACTGAGTGTGCTGTTTTTCTGTCTCTTTCCCATGGAAGAGGGAAGAGGGCTGTCACTTTAGGTGTGAAAATGTGTAAGATCATGTTGAGAAAGACAGACAAGGTAAATAGGAAGGGTCCTGTCCTGTACTAACTGGAAGGAGTTTGTGTGTATGACATCAAATGCAAACTTCATGCCAAATGCAAACTTTTACCTTTCAATAAAAAGCTGTTTGTATCATTGAAAACTCTGTTATTGTGCTTTTCTTTTAAGACAAAAGATTTTAATGAATTGTTTTTTTCTAAACTAAAACCTCAATATTCAGGTTAAATTGCTGTGTTGGCACTTTGCAATAAATAAGTGAGATTTGGATTGCAGTTTGGGCACTCAGTCTCTAAAAAGTTTGCCATTCATCAGACCTCCCCCCACCCCAAGAAGAACAGAAGAGTTTGGATTTATACCCCACCCTTCAGTACCCAAAGGAGTCTCTGAGCGGTTTACAATCCCCCTTCCTTCCCCCCCCTACAACAGACACCCTGTGAGGTAGGTGGGGCTGAGAGAGCTCTTTTGAGAATTGCCCTGAAAGAACTTGTAACTGACCCAAGGTCATGCCAGCAGCTGCATGTGGAGGGGTGGGAAATCAGACCCAGTTTTCCCAGATTAGAGTCTGTGCTCCTAACCATGACACCAAACATGAAACAGAACTATGTAAGCTGTAGCAGAGCCAGATTATTGCCTCCCACCTTCAATTTACAGGAGCAGCAGTGACCACAAGTTAGGGCTATCAACTTCCAGGTCTGGCCTGAAGTTCTCCTGGAATTTCAATGGATCTTCAGAATACAGAGATCAGTTCCTCTGGGGAGAATGGCAGCTTTGAAGGGAGTCTGGGAGAACCTGAAGAGACATTGCACCCCTCTGAGTTTCCTCCCCCCCCCATTCCATCCCCCCCACACACTTCTCCCAAATCTCCAGGGACAAGCCTGAAAATGTAATCCAAAGCCTGAGATGTGATCACCCTAAACAGGGATGTAGAACATCAGTTCTGGCAACTTCTGAACCATGTGAATCCCCTGGACTAGAAGGCTAGGCTTGTCAGGCCCCCAGCTGGGTTGGGGGATGCCCTGCATGCAAGTGCCACTGCCTGCTGTTTCTCCGAGTAGCAATGGAAGGGAAAAAAAAACAAGCAGCGACAGCATGTGTCTTATTATGTCACTTCCATGGAAAACCTGAGAATGACAGAGGGCGATCTAGGAATTGCTGAAAAGTCTATGGTTTTGCCATAGAGTCTTTGTCGATTCCATCGATTCCTAGAGCTACTCTTTGTCACTTCTGGTTTTACCTTGGAAATGATGTAATGACCCATGTGCTGTTATGCCTCCCCATGTCCCCGTCCCCAAAACCTTTTGCTGGCCTGCAGACCTATAGAAGCCTGATCTTTTATCTTTTCTGGGTCGACAATGTAGAGCCTTTAATTTAGGCTGCTGCTTTCAGGTAGCTTGAGCTGAAGAGCGCAGGCGCTGGGTTTGGGTGGGTCCATTCGCAGCCCCAATAAGGAACATAACCCTAAATAAGCATCTAAAACATGTAGTGATGGAACATTTGAGAGGGGAAAGAAGCAGTGGACTTGGAGGGGGAATAATCTGCAGCTGCCTTATTATTACTGCAATATTACTCCCCATTATATCTTTCACATCAGAATTACCAGGAAGTGCATGATGTCCCCCAGTGGTAACAAAAGTCTTTAATTAAAGAGATCATAGGCATCCTAATCTATTGGCTTAGTGGCCTGTAGACTAATTCTTCTAATAGCTTTACCCCCTCCAGCAAAGTTTCGAATGACAAATTGTTCAACAGGGTGCACTTGCATTCCAAATCTTATCTGATCTCGTGAGCCAGTACAGTTACAATTAGCAATGCCGGCGCTCCTTGCATCATTGAAACTGTGCAGGGGGGAAAGAAATAAATTGAGCAAAATGTCATTTAGAATAATAATAACACACTTTCCTAAAGTGTTTTGCATTCATCACGCCAGAAGGTATGTGTCTTAAGTCAGGAGAAAGAGATTGCGTTTCTAGATAGTCTCCCATTTTTTAAAATAAACTTTTTTATTAAACATTTTCATATACGTATACAAATCGAACTCAAGAAAAATAAGACAGAAAAAAGGAAACAAAGAAAAAAGAGGAGGAATGAAGGAACATATCCTTAAAACTTCCAAGTTTTCTTAACGATAAAGAAGAAGAGGAGGAGGAGGAGGAGGAGATTGGATTATCATCATCATCATCATCATCATCATCATCATTATTAATTCGATTTATATGCCGCCCTTCCACAAGGGCTCAGGGCGGCGAACAAGGGCAACAATGCCATGGATTTATACCTGCCCTTCACTACCCAAAGTAGTCACAGAGTGGCTTACAAATTTCTTTCCCTTTCCCTTCCCCTCCGCACAACAGACACCCTGTTAGATAGGTGGGGCTGAGAGAGCTCTGACAGAAACTGCTCTTTTTCAAGAACAGCTCTGATAGAACTATGGCTTGCCCAAGGTTATCCAGCAGCTGCAAGTGGAGGAGTGGGAAATCAAACCCGGTTCTCCCAGATCAGAGTCCATGCACTTAACCACTACACCAAACTGGCCCAATACACCAGTGTGTGGACTCTTATCTGGGAGAACCGGGTTTGATTCCCCACTCCTCCACTTGCACCTGCTGATGTGACCTTGGGTCAGTCACAAACTCTGGCAGAGCTGTTCTCTCAAGGACAGTTTCTGTCAGAAGTTCTCTGAGCCCCACCTACCTCACAGGGTGTCTGTTGTGGGGAGGGGAAGGGAAAGGAGTTTGTAAGCCGTTCTGAAACGCCTTTGGGCAGTGAAGGGTGGGGTATAAATCCAATCTCTTCCTCTTCTTCTTCTTATTGCTGAATATAAAACTTTAAACATTACTATTTAAGAACGTAAGAGAAGCCAATGTTGAATTAGGCCAATGGCCCATCTAGTCCAACACTCTGTCACACAGCGGCCAAAATATACTAGGTGCCATCAGGAGGTCCAGCAGTGGGGCCAGGACACTAGAAGCCCTCCCACTGCTGCCCCCCTCCAACATCAAGAATAGAGTGCATCACCTGCCCCAGACTGAGAGTTCCCATCTATACCCTGTGGCTAATAGCCACTGATGGACTTCTGCTCCATACGTTTATCTAATTCCCTCTTGAAACTGTCCATGCTTGTAGCTGCCACCACCTCCTGTGGCAGTGAATTCCATGTGTTAATCATTCTGATATAGTAACCATTACAATAATACATCCTCATCCATTATTCTTCTCTATTATTTGAGTTTCTCCTTACTCATCAAATTTACAAATAATCAATTCTTTTTTTTCTTTTTTTTTCATTTGCATGCAGAAAGTCAATGAGGAGCTTCCAGGGGCATAAACGTCAATGTCATCTTTTCCTTAATCAGAGAAGTAAGTGTGGCCATGTCCATAAATTCTAACATCTAAAACCACCATTCTTCTACTGTAAGTAGTTTCATAGATTTCCAGTTCTGTGCATAAAGTAATCATACTGCTGTAATCATATCAAGAAACACAGTTCCATGACTGCTTTCAAGCTGTCTGTCCATCAGTCCTAAAAGAAAGGCTTCTGGCTTCATTTGTATGCTATTTTTTAAAAAAATCTTCTGTATTAATGAAGGGATATGTATCCAAAATTTCTTAGCTTTGCTACAAGTCTACCACATATGATAAAATGTCCCGTCATGCTGTTCACATTTCCAACACTTATTCAACATATTTTCATACATTTTAGCCAATTTATTTGAAAATGTGTATCAACGAAACTTCATTTTTATAACACTTAATGTGAATTCCAAGCCCTTCAACCACATTCTTTCCCATGGAGCCATTCGTATATCATGTCCAAAGTTCTTGACCCATTTTATCATGCAATCTTTCACATTGATTGGTTCGATATTAGGGATGTGCATTCGGTTCAGATGAAGTGAAAAACGAAATTAATAATACCTATTCGGCATTATTCGGGTCTGCTGAAAGCCGAATCAGATTCTCTAATCTGATTTGGCTGGCCAAGCAGGGATACCCCAAATGGATGCCATATATTCAGCAACCATTCAGGGAATCCCTTTGCTGGGCAAGGAAGGGAAAGTGTTTAAACTTAAAACACTTTCCCTTGCTTCTGGGGCTGGTGCCACCTCAGTGCAGTGATTCCCCAGCCAAGGGGAGGTATTTAAACTTTAAATACCTTCCTTTGCAGGGGAGTCGTGCCACAAAGGCAGCACGAGTCCCAGAAACAAGGGAAGTGTTTTAAATGTAAACACTTTCCCTTCCCCCCCTGCTTCAGCCAGAGGGTTGGAGAAAGCACAGGGAGACATTTAAAATGCCTCCCCGCTCCTTCCAGGCCTTCCCTAGCTTGCCCACCTCAGCAGGCAGGCCGGGGAAGGCACAGGGAGGCATTTAAAATGCCTCTCCACTCCTTCCAGGCCTTCCCAGGCTCTCCTGCCTCAATGGGCAGACCAAAGAAGAGGAGGGTGCTGACTCCAGGCCTTCCCTGGCTCACCTGCCTCAGCAGGCAGGCCGGGAAAGGCTCCTCCCAGGCCTTCCTGGGCTCTCTGGCCTCAGTGGGCAGACCAAGGAAGTGGGGCTGGCTGATTCCAGGCCTTCCCCAGCTTGCCCGCCTCAGCAGACAGGGGGAGGCTTTTAAAATGTTTCCCTGATCCTTCCAGGCCTTCCTGGACTTGCCCGCCTCGGCGGGCAGGACAGGGAAGGTATGGGGAGACATTTAAATGCCTCCCCACTCCTTCTAGGGCCTTCTCCAGCTCGCCTTACAGTAGCCCCTGTAAGAAGAGCTCTGTAAACTCTTGGAGGATTGGATACATTAGGGGTATGTCGCCTAATATGCAAAGGAGTTCCTGGTACAAAAAGAGCCTTGGCAACAGTGATTGAGGGGTAACATGACGGAGGTTTACAAAACTATGCAGGGGATAGAGAAGGCAGAGAAAGAAGTACTTTTCTGCCTTTCACACAATACAAGAACTCGTGGGCTTTCAATGGAATGAACAGTAGGCTTAGAACAGAAAAAGTACTTCTTCACTCAAAGAGTTATGAACACGTGGAATTCACTGCCGTAGGAAGTGGTGGCAGCTACAAGCATAGACAGCTTCAAAAGGGGATTAAATAAACATATGGAGCAAAGGTCCATGAGTGGCTATTAGCCACAAAGTATAGATGGAACATTATGTCTAGGTCAGTGATCCTCTGTATTCTTGGTGCTTGGGGGAGCAACAGTGGGAGGGCTTCTGAAGTTCTGGACCACTGGTGGACCTCCTGATGGCACCTGGGTTTTGGCCACTGTGTAACAAAGAGTGTTGTACTAGATGGGCCATTGACCTGATCTGACATGGTTCTTATGTTCTAACACAATGTCCTAAAGTGTTTTTCATTCGTCACGCCAGAAGATGGTTATATACCAGCACTACCGTTATTGAAAATCAAATAATGTGTGCCACCCACTCTCTTGAGACAGGGCCACTGTTTGTTGCAGAGAATTGTGAAAGAGAGAGGATGAGGGAGCACAATCTGTAGCTTTGTGAATGAATGAATGAATGAATGAATGAATGGAACACTCAACAGATGCAACAAAACACTATTCACTGGCAGGGCCTTGGCAGCTTGAGAGATGTATTTTATCATAGTGTAAAAAAAAATATGTATACAGTTCTTATGCATGGATAGGAAACCTCAATTTCAAAAGTCACTTGAAAAGTTGAAAGAAAGAAAAAAAGTATTTCACTAATTTCAGATGGCCTCTCGGAGCCGTAGGTATCTCCTGAATAGTGTTGCCAGCCTCCAGGTTAGAGCCTGGCTTTACCCAGAATTACAACTCCAGAGTCTGTAGTCCAGAGACTACAGAGATGAGACTTTGGTTTCTTTTACAGCGTTTTAATACCCTTTGAGCCTCTTGCTTCAGCCGTCTCTTTGTGCTGGCAGATAATGCTATTGCTAGCATAGCCAGCATAGCGCAGTGGTTACAGAAGGGGTGTCAAACATAAGGCCCGGGGGGCGGAACCGGCCCATTCAGGGCTCTTATGCGGCCTGCGAGTAACTGATGCGAGGGAAGAAGTGCAGGGGGGGAGTGGGCAGAGTCACTGCATTGTGGCTTCAGCATGGCCGAACAACCTTGTCTGCGGCAATCAAGCATCATGGGAGCCTCTGCCCAGCGCTGCACTGCTGCCTTTGCCAGTCCACCTATGTGGCTTTTCCTCTGAACCCCCCTCTCAGCCCAGGGGGCCTTGAAGTGAGGATACGCCAACTGAGAGCTTACCAGCTGTTGAATCCAATCAGACGGCTCTTTAGATCCACGTGAGGCACGATTGCCTCACAGATCTAAAGTTAATGTCCAGACACAAACATCTGGGAAATGTCCCTCTTCCGTGGGCATCCCGTTTTGCCCCGCTACAGAGCCGTACTTAAAAGATACCACTTTAAATCTGGGGTTTTCAGTTACCTGCGGGACAACTGTGGACTTTCATCCGTCTGATCATTCCACCAGCACGCAATCCTCCCGTCGGGGTGGTCTGACATAAGAACATAACATAAGAACATAAGAGAAGCCAATGTTGAATCAGGCCAATGGCCCATCTAGTCCAACACTCTGTCACACAGCGGCCAAAAATACCAGGTGCCATCAGGAGGTCCAGCAGTGGGGCCAGGACACTAGCAGCCCTCCCACTGCTGCCCCCTCCAGCACCAAGAATAGAGTGCATCACCTGCCCCAGACTGAGAAATCCCATCTATACCCTGTGGCTAATAGCCACTGATGGACCTCTGCTCCATAATCACTCTTTGGGTGAAGAAGTATTTCCTTTTATCTGTTCTAACCCGACTGCTCAGCAATTTCATGGAATGCCCATGTCAGACCATCCCGAGCGGGCGCCATTTTAAAAAATCTCAACACATGTGCGGATCAACAAGGATGTGCTGTCACATTTATGTGCATGCACAAAAAGGGTGTTTTTTAAAAAAAAAAAAAAAACACCACGCACCTCCTTCAACAAGGACATGCTGTGACGCCTATGCACATGCGGAAAAAGGGGGGGGGTGTTTGTTTTTTTAAAACACTGTGTGCACTTCCTTCAGTGGATGCCGTCTAGACAATCCACAATGGAGGCAGCGTGCAGTAAGGCAATTCCCCTGGGGGATGTCTGGTCATGCAACGATGGATTAAAAATATCAGGATCAAATTTGAGCTGGAATAATGGCAGGATTAGCTGCCCGTCTGAATGCACTCATTACCCTTTATACAGTGTCTAGATCCAGTACCTGGATGTACGTTTTATGGCACACCTGGCCCGGCCCGACAAAGTGACATTTATATCCGATCCGGCCCTTGTAGCAATTAAGTTTGACACCTCTGGGTTACAGTGTTCATCTAGGATCTAGGCTGCGATCACACACGCTAAATAATCCACTTTGAATCCACTTTCAGTGCACTTTCCAACTAGATTTTAATGTGTGAACTGGCCAAATCCAGTTGGAAAGTGCATTGAGAGTGGATTGAAAGTGGATTATTTAGTGTGGGTGAGGAGGGCCTGGTTTCGAATCCCTGCCCTGTCATGAAACTTGCTGGATGACCTTGGGCCATTCTCTCTCCCTGTATCTCTCTCATCCTAATCTACTTCACAAGGTTGTTGATAGGACAAAATGGAAGGCAGTGAGAATGGTATATGCCACCCTAAGCTCCTTGGAGGAACGGTAGCATAAAAATGTGCCGAATGAATAAACAAATGAATGAACTAAAGAATGAATGAATGAACAAATGAATGGATGGATGGATGCAGGGCTCCTTTTCTAGCAGGAACTCCTTTGCATATTAGGTGACACACCCCTAATGTAGCCAATCCTCCAAGAGCTTACAGAGCTCTTCTCACAGGGGCTACTGTAAGCTATTGGAGGATTGGCTACATTAGGGGTGTGTCGCCTAATATGCAAAGGAGTTCCTGCTACAAAAAGAGCCCTGGATGGATGGATGGATGGATGGATGGATGGATGGATGGATGGATGGATGGATGGATGAACAGAATGGATTTTTGAGGTCCAAGCCCTTTTATATGCCTTTCACTTTCAATGGACACCAAACTAACACTGGAAAAAAAATGCATTAATTTAAAGAAGAAATGAGTAGAGGCTTACAGACTCTCTAGTTTCTCACAAGGGAAGAACACGGATGAAATAAGAATAGTCAAAGGGAACCAGACAGTTTTCAAAATCTGGCCTCGCCCCTAGGGGGCCCCTTCCCTGGGCCTTTTTCCCTGGGCCAGATGTGTTTTGTTTCTGCAGCAGATTTTCTATCGTAGTGGAAAAGCCCTGCACAACCTTCACGTTCTTGGGAATTCCATGAGAAGTCAAAAGAATTTGAATCAGCTTGGCAGCGCTCCCCTGAAATCTTCTGCACATCACTACGTTGCTATTGAATTTTGCCCAAAGCAAAAATGAAGGGGGAATCAAGAGGGTCTTGGCTCAGGTGGAACTTCTGTAGGCTTTTTTTTAAAAAAAGGGAAGTTGAAAAGTATTTCAGGAAGATGTGTTCCATTTCTCCAGGTGGAGGAGAGTTGCATGCTGGATGCCCTGACAATTCTTCAGCCAAGTAATTAATTCTTGGAAATGGAAGCTGCCCACCTTTAGCTTAGCATTTGCAAACTTCCTGATTATTTACTCGACCCTTCCCTGTTTGTCTGGAGAGCTTAAGTGCCCACCTGAATCTCAAGAAGAGTTGCTTAAGCATTTGCTGTAAATGCTTTAGTGATATTTAGCCATTTTTCCATCCAGGGCCTTGCCCAGTTTTACAAGCTAATACCAAAGGCCCGCGGAAATGGATTTGGCACCATTTTTGAACCTTGCTTCTAGGCTCGCCATAAACACTATAGTAATTGTTTATTTCTTCTTGGTTCTCTTTGGCACCTTGGCCCCCCTCTTTTTTTGTGGAATTACAGTAAGTCTGGATTGTAGAAACTGTCTGAGGGTTAGGGTCGCCAGGTCCCTCCTGGTAACTGGTGGGAGACAGGCACGTAGCCATGGTGGGGCACGGTGGAGCCGGTTTGGTGTCGTGGTTAAATGCGCGGACTCTAATCTGGGAGAACCAGGTTTGATTCCCCACTCCTCTACTTGCACCTGCTGGATGACCTTGGGCAAGCCAAAGTTCTGGCACAGCTGTTCTTGAAAAAGAACAGTTTCTGTCAAAGCTCTCTCAGCCCCACCTACCTCACAGGGTGTCTGTTGTGGGGAGGGGAAAGGGAAGGAGATTGTAAGCCACTCTGAGACTCCTTTGGGTAGTGAAGGGCGGGGTATAAATCCAATCTCCTCGTCCTCCTCCTCTTCTTCTTCCTCTTTTCTTCTTTTCTTTTTTCTTCGTCTTCTTCTTGGCATGTGCTCTATCACTCATGGTCCAGGCCCCACAACTCCTTCTACCCTGGCTGTGCCCTTACCTGCCGGACTGGCAATGGGTGCAGAGGCTGCATGACTGGTGCATGGCTGGAGTGCTTGTTAGCTGCCTCACTGCCGAGCATTAATTGCACCAGCCCCGATGGGAATGTGTCAAGGCACTTTGCGGCAGTAACAGGGGTGGCAGCGGCAGCAGCAACCAGGTGTTTGCCTCCTCCTCCACCTCCTGTGCCCCCCCCCTCTCCCTTCTCCTCAGCACCCACTGGCTTTGCAAGGCGGTCAGTGAGCTGCTGAAAGGGGGGGGGTCCATTTATTCTTCAGCCCCTGAGTCGTGGGGAGAAAGAAAGTCAAGAACTGTTCCATTCAGCTCTTACCTTCACCTCTCCCCCCGCCCTCAAGTTTCTTGGCATGGATGTTTCTCCCATGCTTAAAAAAAAAAAAAAAAAACTTACCTCCCATTCAGCGTGATCCAATCACTAGTCTTATTGTGGCCGCTAAAACAGCAATTGCATCCCGATGGAAAGCTGATAAAGCCCCAACACGCTCATGTTGGCTAAACAAAGTGTGGGATCACCTGATCTTAGAAAAAAATAACAGACCACCTTCGCCACTCAGAATCATATCCTAGACAGTCCAATTTTGCAGAGAAATGGCTGCCCTTCACGGAGTACATCTTTGCCTCAGATCTTCAACCACACAATTACATATATATGAACATTTTGCAACAATAACTGACCCCTTACCAATACACTCAAATTGCCTAAACATAATAGGATACACCCCAGTTCTGACTGAGTAAGAGAAACACATGACTATTGTCATCTTAATTCTTTTATTATAATAGAAATCTACACAATTGTTAATATGCTCACTGTTATTGTTAGCTTGATTTTATGCATTCTCACTACTTTCTATTTGCTATGTTAATTACTTCCACGACGCTGCACGTAACCTTGTATGTACTGTTTTCTTTAAGTCTGTTTATTGTTGAAATATAATAAAAAAAATTATTTAAAAAAACACAAAAAATAATAAAGAAAACTTGCTGGTTTCATTTGTGCCCCACTGGATTCCCCAGTACCCCACCAGCCAAAATTTCCTGGCTATGCCCCTGGTGGGAGATGGGGGGGGGCCTTACTGGGAGCAGTAGGGAGGCCTCTGAAACATGGCCTCATTACTCTCCATTCCTCTTTTTCTGTCTCAACAGACAGGTGACATAGAGTTACCGGATGTCTTCTTTTTAGAAGACATCTCCTCCGGGGGGGGGTTAGTGTCCGTCTTCTTTTGGGCTCTTTTTTTAAAACAAGAACAGATGAAAATGTCCTCTTTTGGGGTTAGGGTTAGGTTACACACACGCACACCCTTAGTAATGATTGACGCAGGCAATCCCTTTTTAAAGAGTCTTTCTAGGGTTGGCAGCTCCGGGTTGAGAAACACCTGGGAATCTCAGGGGTGGGGCCTGGGGAGGGAGGGGTTTGGGGAGGGAGAGGACCAGTGTTCCCTCTAAGCCGTGGAGTCCTGTGAGCAAAAATTCCACTTTGTGAGCTGCTGGCATTAAAGTTGTGAGCGAGCGATTTGGCTGCTGCATCAATTAGTTTGCTCTGGAGCCCTCCTCCCTGAGCTAGGACAAAACGGTGTGAGAACTGTGAGCTAGCTCTCGCTAACTCAGCTTAGAGGGAACACTGCAAAGGACCTCCGTGGGGATATAATACCATAAAGTCCAGTCTCCAAAGCAGCCATTTTCTACAGTGGAGTGGATCTCAGTTACCTGGAGATTAGTTGTAAGTGGAGACCTGCAACTCCCATGTCTCCTCATAGATGGTGGAATCCCGTGTTGCCTCACTGATGGGCCTGGTGAGGCTCCGGCCCCTTCATCTACCACAGAACCCTGCTGGCGGTGTCTCCTGCTGAGCCCAGACTCATTGTGGCTGCCAGCTTTCACCATCGCTTGGCTCAGCAGCTGGCAGGTTCTGTAACAGCTGCACTCGGGGCCACAGAGCCCACTGGCCTACGCATCCAGACCCGCAGTACCCACCGGCCTCCACCACCATGGCTGAAGGAACGGCCGCGGGCCTCAGTTGCCGCTGCTCCTGGGCCTAGAGCTGTGGCTGCCAGGCTCCACCACGCCTGGGTCTGGAGCAGCAGCCACTAGCCTTCTCTGCTGCGATGTCCTCCTCTGCCAGGCCCAGGCCCACAGTGGCTGCCACCTTTCACTGCCACCAAGCCCTGAACAGCTGCCGGGGTCCACTGCTGACCCAAAGCAGCTGCTGGCAACTGCTGTCAAAGAAGAAGAAAAGAAGGAGGAGGAGATTGGCTTTATACCCCACCCTTCACTTGGACCCTTGGAGCAGCTTACAAGCTCCTTTCCCTTCCCCTCCCCACCACAGACATCCTGTGAGGTAGGTGGAGTTGAGAGAGCTCTTTCAAGAACAGCTCTGACAGAACTATGGCTTTCCCAAGGTCATCCAGCAGCCGTGAGTGGAGGAGTAGGGAATCAAACCCGGTTCTCCCAGATTAGAGTCTGCGCACTTAACTACGACACCAAACAGCTTAACTGACATGGCTCCCTAAGTGTTCTCTCTGCACATGTCCAAAGAATGCAATGTATCTTCCTATGTATGTTTCTTTTTTAAATTTAATATTTTTTTCTGCAAACTTGTGGAATCTGCATGCCACTAACAGTATATCTGATTGGATCTGTAATTGAACTATTTAAAGGATTCCCCACTTTTCTACTTGCACCTGCTGGATGACCTTGGGCAAGCCAAAGTTCTGGCACAGCTGTATATTTGAGTATATCTGATTTGATCTGTAATTGAACCGTTTAAAGGATTCTATGTAGATTTTAATGGTCATTGTGGACCAACCAATGTAAGCCGCCCTGAGCCTGTTTGTGGGGAGGGGGGGGTATAAATTTAATAAAATAAATAAATGAAATAAATATAGATACCAAAAGATTTCCAGGCCTCACCTGGTGGTTGGAAACTCTACTGCTGAACACTGAACAAAGCTGCGGGGTTTTGTGAGTTTTTATTTTCAAGTCCTTTGGGTTGCCAACTCTGGGTAGGAAAATTCCTGGAGATCTGGAGGCAGAGCACGGGTTGGGCAGAGCTTGGAGAGGGGGCTCAGTAAGGATCCGGTGCCATAGACTCACCCTCCAAAGCTGCCATTGTCCCCAGGGGAACTGATCTCTGAAATCTGGAGATCATTTGTAATCCCATGGAAACTCCAGGCCCCACCTGGAGGTTGGCAACCCAACAAGTACCGAGGAAGGACACTTTTGAACACAGAGATACTCAAAGAGGTGCCAAGAAAATTAATCAGAAGACCAAGAAAAATACACTCCCCTCACCAGCAGCAAGAAACAATGTTTAGGGGGTACAGGGATCACAACCGGGATCCTCTTGTGTTTTCGAGCCGAGCTTTTTGATCCTAGCTGGCGAGCCAGTCTGGTGTAGTGGTTACGAGCATGTACTCTAAACTGGGAGAGCTGGATTTGATTCACCACTCCTCCACATGAAGCCAGCTGGTGTGACCTTGGGTCAGTCATAAGTTCTCTCACAGCTGTTCTCTCAAGAGCAGTTCTCTCGAGAGAGCTCTCTGAGCCCCACCTACCTCACAGGGTGTCCGTGGTGGGGAGGGGAAGGGAAAGGAGATTGTAAGCCGCTCTGAGACTCTGAGTGAAGGGTGGGGTATAAATCCCATCTCTTCTTCTTCCTCTAGCTTGTCTTGCTGCCAAATGCTTCCCAGAGAAGCAGTTTATCAGTCTGGAAGGGAGGGGGGGGAGACGGAGAGGACAGGGTGATTTAAATAGGCCTCAGCTTGAAATGGGGTAAGGCCGTTCCAGTTGGGGAAAGGTTTTATATCATCACTTCTTCCTAGAGGCAGGATGATGCGTCTCTTGTCTGAAAGATGCCTTGAGGACTTCAGACTACAATTCTTTCAAGCAGCCTGGATGATCTTTCTCCATCAAGCCTATTCACCCTTTTCCTTGGCCTTTGATAAACTTGAACTCATCCTAAGTGATAGAAGATACCTTCTAATACAGGCGGTGTAATTTCGTCATTTGGCAGGGCCTTTTCTCCCCATTAGAGCTCCATTTGTTCTTCAAAGCATTTCATATCTATTGTATTCCTGTGGCTTTTTTCTATTTTTCTTGTGACCGGAATCAAAGAGGGAACTTGTCTTTGGAACAATTGTTTTTTTGAGGGAGGAGGGTAATGCTGCTGTTCACATCTGAATGAAATATATCTTCAGGCTTGTGTGACATCGAGGAAAGGAGAAGGCGAGGGCAGATAAAAAGGAAAATGGATCGACTGCAAAGCTGTTCTTGGAAGAAAAAGTAATTTTCTGAGATTCCTAAATAAATTGCTCCCTAATTCACAAATAATACAGTACATATTTAAGTTGTCATAAAGAATGATTACTGAATGCAGGGCCTAGAATTTATAATAAAGGAAACACAGAGGGAAAAAGAATTGCTGGGGAAAAACTCGGCTATAAAAATATGGAAGTTGTAATATTTAACTGCTTTTTTCCATAAATCATTTGCCAATAAAATGCAAAACAATGGGAACTCAGCATGGTAATTTTTTTATTTATATTAAAAAAAAACAGAGAGAAGAGAAGCCAAGTTTTTAAAAGACCTGTTCGCTTCATAAATTTTACTGCCTACAAAAGCAAGTATAGTATCCCATATTACCAGAGAAAATGAACTACCTTTCCATGGATGATCAGAAATTAATGGTCAATTGATTGTCAACATAAGAGTATTTGAATATTTGTTTGCAGGAAAAGCCATTTGAAGGTTCACATTTATAAACTGTGAACCGAGATGTAAACTCAGTATGGGTTGGTTATGGCTTCCCCACAATTTGGATGAGATTGATTGTTTCTTTCTACCTGATCATCGTATTCTCACTGGAACTTCTGAGCTTTGTATTTTGATGCTGCAGCTGTTATTCCTGGAGATGTGCAAAAACCCATAGGAAAATGTGCATATATTTATGCGGCATCTGGAAGATTCCCTGGGAGCCAGACGGACATCGACAACACTTCCAGCATCATGGCGCATTTTGTTACAACTTGCACAGACCAGAGCCCATGAGACCATCCAGGAAAAGGGGAAGATAATTTGTTTTTAGAAAGAGAAGAATCTCATGATTTGAAAAAAGTTTGCCTGCACATGAAAGCTCATAACTTGAATCAGGGCTCTTTTCATAGCAGGAACTCCTTTGCATATTAGGCGACATACCCCTAATGTAGCCAATCCTCCAAGAGCTTACAGAGCTCTTCTTACAGGGGCTGCTGTAAGCTCTTGGAGGATTGGCTACATCAGGGATGTGTCACCTCATATGCAAAGGAGTTCCTGCTACAAAAAGAGCCCTGCCTTCAATAAACATTTATTGGTCTTAAAGGTGCCACTGGACTCTAAACTTGTTCTAGTGGGTTTGATTCCCCACTCCTGACCCAAGTGACTGGCCCAAGTTCACCCATCTGGCTGCACGTGGAGGAGTGGGGAATCAAACCCAGTTCTCCAGATTAGAGTCTGCCACTCCTAACCACTACACCAAACTGGGTCTCCTGTGATTGTCGCATGTTCCCCCTACAAAAAAAGAATTCTTGTACATGTGGCAGCTAAAATGGGGGGAGGGAGTTCCTTGCTGTCTGGGGAGAGGAGTGAAAAGAAATTTCTAAAATGCCAGACCCCTTGGTTCTTGACAATGACCCCCAAACAGAGGGGTCAGTTAGGGCAGCTGAATGATACTGGCAAGCAGAGCGTGAGCTGGACTGGTGAGTTTGTAAGGGTCGCTCATTAGCAACCCATCAGCAGGGGTCATTTCGTAGAACAAGAGCTGCAGGAGCTCATTAGCATAAGGTATGCTAATAAGCTACTAGGCTATTAGCATAATAGCTCATTAACATATGCCACGCCCCCTGACATCACCAAAAGTGATGTCAGAAGGGGAAGCAAAAGGGAGGGGGAAGGCATCTTCAAGAGCCTCCCCTTCCCTTCCCCAGCTGGCCTGCGGGGTGGGGGGAGTGAAGAGAGAAGGGGTTTAAAGTTTAAACCCCTTCTCACTAGAGTTGGGCCACAGAAGTTGGAAAGAGGGAAGGAAAGAGAGAGAGTAGAGAGAAGGAAAAAAGGAAGGAAAGAGGGAAAGAAAGAAAAGGGGATAAAAAGAGAGAAGGAAAGAGGGAAAGAAAAAGAAGGAAAGAAGAAGGAAAGGGGAAAAGGAGAGAATGAAAGGAGGGAAAGAGAGAAGAGAAGAAGGAGGGAAAGAAAGAGAGAGAAGGGGAGAAGGAGGGAAAGAGAAAAAGGAGAGAACAAAAGGAGGAAAGAGAAAAAGGAGAGAAGGAAAGAAGGGAAAGAAAGAGAGAAGGAAAGAAAGGAAAGGAAAGGAAAGGAGGGACAGAAATAGGGCAAAGAGATGGGGAGAAGGAGGAAGGCTCTCCCACCCCCACATCAAGCCCCCACCACCCCCACCCCTCTGGATCCCTCACTTACTGTGATGAGCCTCCTCAAGCCTCCCCGGGGCTGCAGTGCTCCAGTGCAGGCCACAGGGGCCAGCAATAGGCCTCCTCAAGCCTCCCTGGGGCTGCAGCGCTCCAGCATGGGCCACAGTGGGCAGTGATGGGCCTCCTCGAGCCTCCCTGGGGCCTCAGCACTCCAGCACAGGCCACAGGGGCCAGTGATGGGCCTCCTCGAGCCTCCCTGGGGCCTCAGCACTCCAGCACGGGCCCCAGGGGGCGGCAATGGGCCTCCTCGAGCCTTCCTGGGGCCTCAGCACTCCAGCACAGGCCACAGGGGCCAGTGATGGGCCTCCTCGAGCCTCCCTGGGGCTGCAGCACTCCAGTGCAGGCCACAGGGGCTGGTGACAGGCCTCCTTGAGCCTCCTCGGGGCCTCAGCACTCCAGCACAGGCCACAGGGGTCAGTGACTGTTATGTACTGAATGTGAATCGCTCCTATCTATTCACATGTTAAGCTTGAGTCTGAACATGGCTCTTCAGATGTCGCATTGCTATTGGTCGGTTTCTGCGAAACCTGTGTAATTACCCAATCACTGAGTGATATTGTTGCAAAGAGGGAACAGTCCTGATTGGCCTTTATCCCTGTATTCTGATTGGTCTTTAACTTGTAATGGGTGTGGCTTTGACAGCCCGGGAGAGTTTAAAAGAAGGAGCTGTGCTCCCCTTGTTGTCGTGTGTTCCTGACTTACAGTTGCTGTTTAATAAAGCTGAAATCACTTGAAGCTGAATCCTTTGTTAAGTCTCATACTTAACAGTGACGGGCCTCCTCGAGCCTCCCCGGGGCATCAGCACTCCAGCGCAGGCCCTGGGGGGTGGTGATGGGCCTCCTTGAGCCTCCCCGGGGCCACAGCACTCCAGTGCAGGCCACAGGGGCCAGTGATGGGCCTCCTCGAGCCTCCCCAGGGCCTAGAGAAGACAGCTGCAGAGAAAAGCGGGGTGGTGAGATGCAAGCACACAGCACAAACATTCCAATCTAGAGGGCTTCCCAGTGATCACCATGGTGGTGCGAACCGACAGCAAGAGCCAGTTTTCACATACTGCTCTCCACGTTCTCCTCAAAGTTCCTCTCCTGTTACTGAATCTTTGTTCATCAGATCATGGACGTTCATAACCTGAGCTTTTTGTGACTTGAGACATATTCACTATCTGAACAGGATTTTTTTTAAATTGCTGCCAAAGTCAGAAACCTCACACTGGCTCTTTCTCACTTCTCCCACTCATTAAAAAAATAATAATAAGGAAAAGAGATGAAGGAAACGATTCAAAAAAACCTCTTTTCTGCCTCAAAAGTGGTGCTCGGGGTGATTTTCATGACAAAATAATGTGCTTCGTCTCTTTAACACTATCAAGAGCATGTCACACCTTTGTCTCTCTTCAGAGGCAAGAGGGGAAAATATCATTAGCACACCACATTGTTCCTAATAACATGAGATGTGATGACTTCCATGTGCGTTCCCAATCATTTCATTTGGCAGACGGGTGGCAGTTTAAAACAGCACCATTTCACAGGAACTTTTCATGAGGAATTAGTTGAGAAAATATATATATATTCAATAAAAGGTGTGGGGGGGAAATAGTATTGCGTAGCTTTGCTTGTTAGGGTGGAAGTTGTTATGCTTACCCAAGAAATCATTTTGTGTGGTGGCATACTGTCACACTTGTCAAAAGCATACTAAAGGGACATCAGTGTGGGAACCCAACTACCAGTCTGGCAAAAGGTTGTCATGTTACAAAGGGGGCTAGAAGAAGGAGAAGAAGAAGGAGAAGGAGAAGGAGAAGGAGAAGAAGGAGAAGGAGAAGAAGGAGAAGGAGAAGGAGAAGAAGGAGAAGAAGATTCATAGAGCTGGAAGGAACTCCAGGGTCATCTAGTCCAACCCTTGCACAATGCAGGAAATTCGCAAATAACCCCCCCAACCCCAAGGGCCCCTCCAAAAACCTCCAGGATCTCCAGCCAAGGAGTAGGAGAGATTCGATTTATACCCCACCCTTTGCTACCTGAAGGAGTCTCAGAGCAGCTTACAATCTCCTTTCCCTTCCCCTCACCACAACCCTGAGAAGTAGATGGGGCTGAGAGAGCTCTTTTGAGAACTGCTCGTGAGAGAACAGCTCTGAAACAACTTGTAATTGACCCAAGGGCACACCAGCAGCTGCATGTGGAGGAATGGGGAATCAAACCCGGTCCTCCCAGATTAGAGTCCTCACTCCTAACCCCTACACCAAACTGAAGAGTCTAGAGTGGGGGGAACAGGTGTACGGGGGGTGGAGCTGAATTAGAGATGCTTCTAAAACCCTCATTCAAGTTTCTCCCTGGACATTGGACTTCTGAATTCCCTGGTCTCATTTCTGAAGTAGAATCGATACGCTAGGAATCCTGTGTGTTTCCATTGGAAGAAACCACTCTGAACTGTACACATTGAACTGCATAGGTACCATTTTGTACAACAGCAGCCCCCAACTTGGTGCTAGTGGGCACCATGGCTTCTGCTGACACCTTTTATGGGATCCACCAAGTGTTTTGGTGTAGTGGTTAGGAGCGCCAAGTGTTTTGGGGTAGTCAGGGCTCTTTTTGTAGCAGGAACTCCTTTGCATATTAGGCCACATACCCCTAATGTAGCCAATCCTCCAAGAGCTTACAGAGCTCTTTTTACAGGAGCTACTGTAAGCTCTTGGAGGATTGGCTACATTAGGGGTGTGTCGCCTAATATGCAAAGGAGTTCCTGCTACAAAAAGAGCCCTGGTTGTAGCCAGTTTGATGTAGTGGTTAAGAACGCAGGCTCTAATCTGGGACTGGGTTCGATTCCCCACTCCTCCATATGCAGCTGCTAGTGTGACCTTGGGACAGTCACAGTTCTCTCAGAGCTGTTCTTTCATCAGCAGTTCTCGAGAGAGCTCTCTCAGCCCCACCTACCGCATAGAATCATAGAATGTTAGAGTTGGAAGGGACATTGCAGGTCATCTAGTCCAACCCCCTGCACTCTTCAGGATCATAGCCGAAAGATCGCCCTACAACATACCTGAAAGATGGTTGTCCAGACTCCGCTTGAAAACGTCCAAGGAAGGAGCATCCACCACCTCCCAAGGCAGTCTGTTCCACTGCTCGACCAGTCTCACAGTTAGGAAGTTTCTCCTGATATTTAGCCAGTAACGACCCCCTTGTAATTTCCACCCATTAGATCTAGTCTTGCAATCTGGAGCAAGAGAGGTTAGATCTGCTCCATCTTCTACATGACAGCCCTTCAGATATTTGAAGACTGCAATCATGTCCCCTCTAAGCCTTCTCGTTCCCAGGCTAAACATGCCCAACTCTTTCAGCCTTTCCTTGTAAGACTTGGATTCCAACCCTTTCATCATCCTGGTTGCCCTGTTCTGGACACGCTCGAGCTTGTCAACATCCTTCCTAAAATGTGGTGCCCAAAACTGGACACAGGACTCCAGGTGAGGCCTGACCATAGCAGAATAGAGCAGAACCACCACCTCTGTGGTGGGGAGGGGAAGGGAAAGGAGATTGTAAGCCTCCCTAAGACTCCTTTGGGTAGTGAAGGGTGGGGTATAAATCTGATCTCTTCTCTTCTTCTTCTTTTTTGAAGTGGGTGGGGCCAGGTAGTGCCTTGCCCAGTAAGGCTTCTGGTTGACTACTGGAGATTTGATTGACTGTGATTACTTTGTGTGTGTCTGTGTGAGAGAGTGAGTGTGTGTGTGCCTGGAAGTCATAGTTGACTTCTGGTGACCCCAAGTGAGGCTCAGACATTTCAGAGATGTGGCTTGCTATTGCCTGCTTCTGTGTCCCGGCCCTGGTATTCCTTGGAGGTCTCCCTTCCAAGTCCTTGCCAGGGTCGACCCTGCTCAGCTTCCAAGATCTGACGAGATCTGACGAGGTAATGCAACTATACAGGCACAAACTGCTCGTGTAACCAAAGCCCATGAGTCCACCTTCCCATTTAAGTAACATCTAGTGTACTGTGTGGATGGAACAAGGTATGCTTGAATGCCCATCAGTTCGACTAACATTCTGCTTGCCACTTGTGAGGAAAGAGTTGATAGTTCATCAAGCTATTTGGACATGGCCATATTTATATTCAGATGGTTACTCTTCTCATGATGACACTGCTTCCTTGAATGATCACCGTGAACCTTCCCAGCAGACCACTGATATAATCCAATCAGGAGCTCACATTGCATTTGATTGAGAGAGTCGAGCCAAGTAAGATCATCCAGGAGTCCCATTCATGCTAGGTGAAAGCTTAGATCACACTGTGTAGGATATGAGACACACTGGCACAGCAGCTAGTCTTGAAGATGGGGGACAGTGCCATCTTTGATCTCCAGAGATCACACAGATAACCTTCTCCCCTTCAACTGCCAGTCAGCAGGAGGGCTAGAGATGGTAGTTCCATTGTCATGCTGGGTTCTTAAGGATACAGGCATGACGCATGAAGCTGCCTTATATTGTGGGGTTTTCGAGACATGAGACATTCAGAGGTGGTTTGCCATGCCCTGCCTCCACATCATGACTAGGGATGGACACAAACCGAACCACGAAGCAATATTCGTCATGAATTTTGCCCTGTTCATGGTTCGTGAACAAAAGTTCATGATGGGTCTACCATCACAAAATTTCATGAACTTTTAAAGCAGTTTGTGGCACTTTGTGGTGGTTTTGGATGGAGCAGAAAGCAGGACCCCTCGCTTGCTGTTCCCACAATAGCCACAAAAACAGCTGAGCATGAGGGAGTCACTCCCTGCCGCTCAGCTGTTTCAGGCTGTCTTGTGGAGTCCCTTTAAACTTCAAAGGGACTGCAGAAGACAGCCAAAAAACAGCTACAATGCACAGAGCACCTTCCTGCTGTGCAGCTGTTTTTTGGGCTATCTTGTGCACTCGCTTTAAACTTTAAAGAGACTGCACAGAACAGCCCAAAACAGCTGAGCAGCAGGGAGTATCTCCCTGCCACACAGCTGTGTTTCAGGCTGTCTTCTGTAGAAGACAGCCTGAAACATCTGAGAAGTGGGGAGCTCAGCTATTTTTTTGAGCTGTCCTCTGCACTCCCTTTCAAGTTTAAAGGGACTGCTCAAAGCAGCCTGAAACAGCTGAGAGGCGGGGCTTGCATACAAACCTTCTGTTTTGATTCAGTTAGGGTTTGGTTCGTTGCTCAACCCTGAGCCACAAACTGACACAAACTGTGTTTTCCCAGTTTGTGCCCATCCCTACTTCTAAGATCTGATGAGACTGGGCTAGCCTGGGCCATCCAGGCCAGACAATCCAAATAAGGCCTTATCTTTTTCTCTCCTGTGCACTGCCTACTGGAAAAAGCAACCATGCACAATATCTTCTTGTGCCAAGCAGTTTTCAGAATCAGAGTAGCTAGATCAAGCTGCTGCCCTTAAGATGTTATCTGGTTCAAATGGAAGAGAAGAAAGCTACATAAGGAAAGGATTCTTGTAGTTTGAGCTTGCCAGGTAATTCACTAAGGCCTCGCCTGATAAGGCTGATTCACGCTGGCCTGTGCATCACTGCATTTCTGCAGAAAGAAAACTCTTGTTCAGTAGTGTGTAAAATGAATGCACACTGAAAACAGGACCCACAGCTGCAAGAAGAAGAAGGAGGAGGAGGAGGAGATTGGATTTATATCCCGCCCTTCACTTGGAGTCTCAGAGTGGCTTAAAAACTCCTTTCCCTTCCCCTCCCCACAACAGACTGTGAGGTAGGTGGGGCTGAGAGAGCTCTGACGGAAACTGCTTTTTCAGGAACAGCTGTGCCAGAGCTTGTGACTGACCCAAGGTCACATCAGCAGGTACAAGTAGAGGAGTGAGGAATCAAACCCGGTTCTCCCAGATTAGAGTCCACACACTTAACCACTACACCAAACTGGCTCTATATAAAGGTTCACTATAAGTCTGAATCTGCATGTATGTGTATACACACCTACATGTCCCTCCATGTAATTGGGAACCCTGTTTGTGTTCAGTTGCTTTTTTAAGGTTGTGACTAAAAGGATTTCTCGTGTTCATTTCCTGGGCTTGAACACTGATGACGTGTTCTTTTAAAGGGACTATAAAACTGCAGTTGTCGAACCTGTTCTACTTACAGGTAAATGTTGAGCCAAAAATGTAGACCTCGGCATTGATGCTTGTTTCAGGTGGGTAGTCATGTTGCTCCATAGTAGAAGACCAAGTTTCGAGTCCTATAGCACTTTAAAGGCCAACAAGATCCCCAGGGTAGACACTGTCACTCGCTTCATCAGATACAAGTGGGAACGGAGATCCCTGAGCTCTTATATCTCAGTCAGAAGGTGGGAGGGATGTTGCGAAGAAGGGATTCGGCATCCAATGGTACGATGCAAAATGTATTCAGTTTGATTAGAGGAGAAATGCTTAGTGTTAGCATGCTTAGTACTGATGCCTCTTGTTCTGGGTTTGGGGTATAGGCTTCAATCCCATGAACAAGTTCTGAGATTGCTGCTGGAGAAGCAAAAGCCTGCTGAGAGCCTAATTACTGTAAATACTTCTGAAAGAGTGGTTTAGTCCATTTGTACCCTAGGGGGAGCTGTGGAGCATTCTCTAGGGTTTAGGGTGTTTTCTCTTGCAGTTTAGCCTACCTCTTGTTGTTTTCTCTCTCTGCTGTGTGTTAGTACATGTTAGCGCTTGTGCTCTGAAGGGGTCTCTGTTGTACTCATAGCCTGCAGTCAGTTATGGTATTTTTGCAAAATCCTGTTGCAGTAGATTCATTAGAAGCAAACTCCAAAACATGGCTTGGATTATTTCTTGACCTCTGCCAATGATTGCTAGATAGCCTCTGCTGCGGAGTGTCTTTCCTTTTGTGCTAGCACTTTCGTTTGCACAAGATCCATGGTTTTCAATGAGCCTTCTGCAAATGGAAATGCTGGTCCAGAAGAAAGCATGCTCCGTGGAGGAGGCTATCTAGTGCAATGTTTACCAGTTGGATGATGTTTCCAGTCAGTCACATATCTGCTGAACGACTCTTTCTTCACAGCCCAAGGAAATGAAACGTGATAGCAAGTCACTAATCGTTATCACACTGGAAAGTTTCTGACCCCTGCTCAAAGTTGGAAATGGTTCCGTTTGGACTCTGACCATTTACGATAGCAAAGATTGGGTGATTTTGCATCAGAACTGGATGAGCAATAAATAACGCACCTGCATGAGCTTTTCTTGTGATAAAAGCCTCCGAATGGGGTGATACGCATGGTGGCTGCTAGGTGTGCAATTGCCCGGTTTTGACCTACTGTGTATATGTTTAATATTCCAGTTTCTTGGGTGGATGAAACACCTCCCCACCTAGCTTGGCAAAGGGGCGGGGGGGAATAGTATGTTCTCGTTTCAGCTCAGAGATACATAAACTAGATATCTGAAACTTACATCTTGGAGCCCATTAGGATGATGTGCAGCTATTTTAAAATACGATTGATCAAATCCCTTTTTTATTATCGACAAAACTGTCACCAGCCCTCAAAGTACATGGGGATACTTTGTAGATGATTGAGTTACCTTCTGATCTTTCATTCAGTGCAACGTTGTGTCCCATATCTGTGATGGTTGCCTGGATATATCTAGGGAGAAAAAGGCTAAAATCCATGTGAGCCAATTGTCATTGTTGTTTTTAAAAACATGTCATTGTTCTTGTTATAATTTAGTTTATGACTTATTCGGTTTGCAAATGTGGTGGGCGGATAAAAGTTTTGAACAAACACAAATGAAAGGCTACAAAACCCTTTTGCTAACAGACCCGGAATAGTCAACAAAAGCAATTGCAGCACAGAAGGATCTATCACATTGCTCCTGAAAAAAAATGTTCAGGCTGGTGCTATAGCAAGTAGCTCAGGGGTTAGGAAATAATAATACCCATAAATAACAGCAGCAGCAATGAGAATAAGCATTCAAACAAAGTGCACAAGCTGCATCAAGGGGTGGGATGGGATAGGCAATGAATACCCCAGTACCCTCCTTGCCTTGCCATGCCATGCCATGCCAACAGCATCCTGACCTATACGGTCCTATCATTCATACAGAAGTGGAGAAGAGGTCTATCAGTGGCTACTAGCCATGGTGACTAAAGAGAACCTCCTCCACATCAGAGACAGTAAATCTCAGAGCCAGGAGGCAACATCAGGAGAAGGTCTCAGCCTCTGTGCCCTGTTGTTGGCCATCCAGAGGAACTGGCTGGCCACCGTGTGAGGCAAGATGCTGGACTAGATAGACCACTGGTCTGATCCAGCAGGGATCTTCTGATGTTCTTATGAAAGCCTCATCCTCTATGCCCTGTTGCTGGCCCTCCAAAGGAACTGCTTGACCCCTGTGTGAGACATGATGCTGGGCTAGATGGACCACTGGTTTGATCCAGCAGGGCTCTTTTTATGTTCTTATGAAAGCCTCAGTCTCTATGCCCTGTTGTCGGCCCTCCAGAGAAACAGGCTGACCACTGTGTGAGACAGGATGCTGGGCTAGATGGACCAGTGGTCTGATCCAGCAGTGGTCTGATCCAGTGGTCTGATCCAGCAGGGTTCTTCTTATGTTCTTATGAAAACCTCAGCCTCTATGCCTTGTTGTTGGCCCTCCAATAGAACTGGTTGGACACTGGGTGAGACAGGATGATGGACCGGATGGCTCTTCTTGTGTTCTTGTGTTCTTAAGTGGGCAGGCAGAGAGACTGTTGCTCCTTCCATTTATTGCAACACCACACCTCACATCAGCATGAACAGGGCAGGCCAGAGTGGTCCTCCCAAGGTCACCCTATAGGAAGGAGGAGGAAGAGGACATTGGATGACCTGATATGAACTGAGATGTTGTTTTGCGAACAGAAATCAGTCCATATCAGTTTGTACGTCATTTAAAGTTTAAACCCCTGCTTTCTGCTCCCTGTGAAAAGCATCTCCAAGCCATTTAAACTAAACAGCTGAGCTTGGAGCCATTTAAACCTCTGCTTTCTGCTCCCAGCAAAAAGCCATGGGGTACAGAAAGTAGGGGGCCATTTAAACCACTGTTTTCTGCTCCCAGTGAAAAACAGGGGTTTAAACCCTTGGTTTCTGCTTTTCACAAACCACCATGAACTGCCATGAACTGCATCAACATTAATGAAAGTTTGTGGTTGGTTCAGGAACATTGCTTCACGAACCATGAACTGGCCAAAATTCACCTTTAGTTTGTGATTTGGTTCGTGCCCATCCCTTGCATTGTCTACTCCAACCAACAGGATCTCAGGCAGAGGTTGTTCCCAATACCTAAACCTTAGACAGTTTTAACAGATGGCACCAGAGACTGAAACTGGGTCCTGCATACAAAGCATGTGGGCTGAGCCACAGCTCCTGGTTTAATGTTCAAGGTGCACTGAACTCAGGTACAGCAGCAGGTGGGACAATAGGTAGGGTCACCATTTCCCCCTACCAGCAGGTGGTAGCTCACTAATCCATTCACCTGCCTATTGATGTTCATAGTCATGGTAGGGAAAAGTGGGGTGGGGTTGCATCTGCTAGGGTTGCCAGCCTCCAGGTGGCACCTGGAGATCTCCTGCTAGTACAATTTACCTCCAGACAACCAAGATCAGTTCCCCTGGGGGGGGGGAATGGCTGATTTGGAGGATAGAATCTATGGTATTATACCCTGCTAAGGTCCCTCTCTCCAAACCCCATCATCTCCAGGATTTACCCCTAAAATCTCCAAGTATTTCCCAACTCAGAGCTGGCAACCCTAATCTGAACCCAGAAATGACAGGTGACGCTCTAGGAACCCCCTGATCTCTATTATGTTTACCGTGGAAAATGGGAGGATTCCTGGTGTTGCCTGGAAGTGATGTCATTTCTGGGTTCACAAGCCCACCACCACTTTCCCCCATCTCAGTGGTCAGCAGCCCTTGCAGCTCTAGCAAGGGGACCCAATTGCAATTTTCATCCTTGCTCACTTCCCCTGCTCTTTTCCAAGGGCCTATGAAGTTGCTCCCGTTCTCTCCGATATCACACTACAGGCCCGGCATAAGATATCTCCCGGTTCTTCCAAATGAACAAATTTATAGTCTCACTTTAGTGTGTGAATCAGCCGGAGCTTTGATGAATGAGATCACAGGGCAGATAGGTAAATAAGAGATGGTTGAAGAATGTACGGCTCGCCATGTATAATTTATTACAAGAGCCACCAAATCCTAATGATGAGAGAAAACAAATTATTGCCCTCTCCTGCAGTGACCATGAGAACATGATAAATATTGCATCGCCTGCGAGTCATCAGACATTTGAATAGCTCATCTGTCCTATTTATGCCAGCAAAAATGAATTCAACCTATCAGTGGCAAAATGCATTTTTAATGCGTCTCTTTACTTTCTGTGGCACCGGCTGCTCAAAAAAAAAAAAACAACCCACAAAAAAACGACCCGTCTTCCACGGGGATTGCATTATTCATTTTATTACATACTGTAAACTGTTGGTGCTCAAATAGGCTCTTTGCTCTTGAAAACAAGCGCTTTACATCTAAGCAGGAAGAAAGATCCCCGTTATTCCTTTTCTTCGTGCCTTTATTCAGACAGAAGTTATCGCTTTTCAAAGATTTTTTTTGTAAGAAGAATTTTATCATCGGAGAGGGAAATGCTTCTAGAAAAAAAAAAAATTGTCCCTCCGCTCAAGATGTAAACATTCTGCAAGCATCTATGGGGACATTCTCCATTTGTCAAGAACAAGGGAGCCAAGATGGCGGTAGGAAGGAGAAGGAGAAGAAGAAGAAGAGTTGGTTTTTATACCCTTCTTTTCACTACCCAAAGGAGTCTCAGAGCGGCTTATAGGCTTATAATCACCTTCCCTTCCTCTCCTCACAACAGACATCCTGTGAGGTAGGTGGGGCTGAGAGAGCTCTGAGGGAACTGCTCTAAGAGAACTGAGATTGACCCAAGGTCATCCAGCTAGCTTCGTGTGGAGGAGAAGTGGGGAATCAAACCCGGTTCTCCACATTAGAGTCTGCCACTCTTAACCACTACACTACACTGGCTGTCAGCATTGAAGCTGAAGTGCTTTTTAAAAACTATTAAAGCTGGAGTGCTTTTTTAAAAGTGAAATGTCATCTGGCATCTACCTGAAAAGCAACAATTCTGCCACTGTTTAATGTGTCAGACTGCCGTGGTTATGGCATGTCACAAGGTTTTAGAGTCACATGCGTTGAAGGGAGGAAAAAGCATGGTGCGAAACTGCCTCCATGAACCTGGATTTGTGGACCTCATGAAAGATTGAAATGTCATTGTCCTGGTTGATTTCTTAAGGAATCATGGAAAGCCCAGGGCTTTTTTAATAGAAAAAGCCCAGCAGGAGCTCATTAGCATAACAGGCCATGCCCAACAGCAGAAACTCATTAGCATATTAGGTCACACCCCCATGTTACCAGAAGTGTGGTCATCCAGCCACACCTACCTTTTGCTTCTTATTCTGTCTACCTTATTTGTTGTCAAAACCCAGGGCTTTCTCTGTAGCAGGAACTCCTTTGCCTGTTAGGCCACACACCCCAAATGTAGCCAATCCTAATGCGCTTCTGCTGTTGGGTGTGGCCTATTATGCTAATGAGTTCCTGCTGGGCATGGGCAGGCAGAGAGGCTGTTCCTGTGCCTTCCTACCCAAAAATAGCCCTGGGAAAGCCCATCCCCACACATGACCATATGTGACGCTGCTTTATACTGAATCAGACCATTGGTCCATTAAGGTTAGTCTTGTCTACTCAGACTGGCAGCAGCTCTCCAGGGTTTCAGGCTGAGGTCTTCACATCACATACTGCCTGGTCTTTTTTAACTGGAGATGCTGGACTTTGTGCCTACAAAACAGAGGCTCTTCCACTTGGCCACAGCCCCTCAAGAAACATCAGTAGCTACTAGCTCTAACTAAAGGGAACCTATTCATTCAGAGGCTTTAAATCTCAGAGTCAGGAGGCAACACCAATGCCTTGGCCTCCATGTCCTGTTGCTGGCCATCTAGGGGAACCAGTTGGCCACTGTGTGAGACAGGATGCTAGAATTGATGGACCAGTGGGTCAGATCCAACAGGGCTCTTCTTTCATTTTATATATATATATATATATATATATACACACACACACACATATATATATGTGTGTACTAGTATACACACTAGTGAGCAAAGCCCGTTGTGACAGTAGACAATGGGCTCTAGATAGGAAGAAAGGGCAGGTGGAAGGAAGGAAGGGAGGAAGGGAGAAGTGGAGGTAGAGAGAGAGAGAGAGTTGGGGGGGAGGAAAAGGGGGGAGAGAGAGAGGGAAAGAGGGGAGAGTCAGAGACAGAGTGGGGGGTTATGATAGTAAGTTTGAAAGAAAGGAAGGGAGAAAGAATGAAAGCCAGGAAGGAAGAAAGAAGGTTAGGAAGAGAGAGATTGAGAGAGAGAGAGAGAGAGTGGAAGGAAGGGAAGAAGGGAGGGAAGAACGGGAGAAAAGAAAGGGGGGGAAACAGAGTGAGAGAAAAAAAGTGGGGAGGGGAGAGAGAGAGAAAGGAAGAAAGAAGGGAGGGAAAGGGGAGGTGCGGGGTTGGAGAAGGGGGGGTGGGGCTGTGCAAGCTTCTCCTGTCTGCCCGGATTGCCAGGCAGCGGGAGAAGCGAAGGGGGAACCGGGCACAGTGGTTCCCTCACCGTCACTGCCGGCTGTCTCCTGGGTTCTGAGCCAGGTGCGTGATGGCTCCCTCACTGCCGCCGGCAGCTGTCTCCTTGCTGATTGGGGGAGGAGGGCCTGAGCCGGCACACGGCAGCTCCCTCACTGCTGCCGCCAGCTGTCTCCTGGGCGGGTGGGGGGGGCTGGAGCCCAGTGTGCAGTGGCTCCCTCGCTGCCACCACTGGCTGTCTCCTGGCCAGTTGGGGGGGGAGGGCCTGAGCTGGGTGCACGGCGGCTCCCTTGCCGCCGCCGTTGGCTGTCTCCTGGGCAGGTGTGGGGGGAGAGGGGCGAAGCTGGGCATGTGGCGGCTCAGTTGCCGCTGCTGCCACTGCTGGGGCACTCCCGGGGCTTCCTTGGGAGGCCTGCCTCTTGGGGGGGGGGCGAAATCCAGCGAGCGAAGCCCCGTCCCCATGCTCACTCTGCAGATGGTCCTCTCTTGTGGAAGAGAGTGAGTGGAAGACGCTGGCTGGGGCTGACGTGGGCAGAACTGCACAAAGCAGCCAGCCAACCCATCCAGCGTCTTCTGAGTGACAGTTCTTGTGGCTAACCATTACATGAGTTCATGAATGAAATGCTAAAACCAGGCCACAAAGTCACCAAATATGCAGACAGAGCTTTTCTTTAAAAGGAGGTAGTCCCTACTCTAGAGAGGGAAAAAATGTTTGAGCACATTTGCTGAATACAGCCATACTTCCCCATGATCAACACTAGAGATGATATAAGCTGTGGGGAATCACAGACTGTATGGATATAAATCTTACACTGTTTACAAGTGAGGAAGCTTCAAGAGTTTCAGCTGAGAGTAAGAAATGCTCTTTTAGGATAATGGGTCAGAAAGTCAATAAATCAGTAACAGCAGCTGTGCCCTGCCTACAGAATGGTCCTCAGGTATCTGGTGTTGTAGCAAAGGGAAGGTACTGAGAATCTGGTCAATACTTGAATCAGAGACCCCTGTAAGTCTCAGAGAAGGCATCCTTGGTTTTCTTTTTCAAAAGGAAAAGCAAAATGTTATGTTGTATTGTGCTTGTGGCATTGAAGCCTCATCGTGAACTCAACAGTCAGAAAGTGTCTGATGCTGTAGCGCTGTGGAAGAGAAGCAGGTATGGAACTGATCGATAGTTTGACGGAGACCAGTGGAAAAAATCACAGAAGCCATGCTGAGGGTGGGTTTTTTTATTATTATTATTAAGGAAATGCAACAATCTTGTATTGTATTGTGCTTGGGGCAATGTATTGTCCTTGTGGCCCATGAATAAACCATCCAGCTACTGGGTGGACAAGAGGAAGAAAGAACCCATAGGGTTGCCAACTTTGGGTTGGGAAATCCTGGAGATCTGGGGGTGGAGCCTGGGGACCGCAGGGTTTGGAGACAAGAGGAACCTCAGAGGGGTGTAATGGAACAAGGTCCACTCTCCACAGCAGGCATATTCTTCATGGGAACTGATCTCTGTCGTCTGTCAGGGCTCTTTTTGTAGCAGGAACTCCTTTGGATATTAGGCGACACATCCCTAATGTAGCCAATCCTCCAAGAGCTTACAGAGATGTTCTTACTGTAAACTCTTGGAGGATTGGCTACATTAGGGGTGTGTGGCCTAATATGCAAAGGCATTCCTGCTGCAAAAAGAGCCCTGGTTGTGATTCCAGGAGACCTCAAGGGCCCCTACAAGAAAGGCTCAGAGCAGCAGCAGACATGGTTGCAGCAAAATGATGATGGTGTAGCAAAGTGAAGCCACTGAATAGGATAGCTAGCTCTGGGTTGAGAAATACCTGGAGATTGTGGTGGGTGGAGCCTGGAGAAGGGGGTGTTTGGGGAGGGGCCTCAGAATGGGACAGCGCCATACAGTCCACCCTCCAAAGCAGCCATTTTCTCCAGGGGAACTGATCTGGGTAGACCAGAGATCAGTGTAAAAGCGGGCACTCTCCAAGCCCCCCAGCAAGGGTTTTGTGACTTGTGGGGCAATTTTTTTTTCTGGTGGGGCTGAAGTTCTCAGTGCAGAAAGAAAAGCCATTTGGCCAATAGAAAGCTGTGAGCAGCTCTAAACTGCAAGCTGTCAGCCACTTTAGATGACAGTTCTCAGCTGCTGCAAGTTAATAACTTCTGCCAGCCTAAGCAACAATTCTGAGAACGAGCTGGCAGGTGGGGGTGATGACTTCCAGGGCTATTTTGGGGCAGGAACGCACAGGAACGGAGTTCCGGCTGTCTCCTGAGTTGGCCATGCCCAGCAGGAATTCATTAGCATAAAAGGCCACACCCAACAGCAGAAACTCATTAGGATTGGCTACCTTAGGGCTGTGTGGCCTAACATGCAAAGGAGTTCCTGCTCCAAAAAAAGCCCTGGGTTTTGACAACAAACAAGGTAAACAGAATAAGAAGCAAAAGGTGGATGTGGCTGGATGACCACACTTCTCATAAAATGGGGGTGTGGCCTAATAGGCAAATGAGTTCCTGCTAGGCTTTTTCTACAAAAAAAGCCCTGATGACTTCTATAGTCAAGAAAGCTCACACTCAGGAAGAAAAACTGTCTTCAAAGAGACCAGTTTCTTGACACAAAGTTAGAAGGGGTCCTTGAGGTCACTTACTCCAACCCCCTTGTTCAGTGCGGGAATTAGTCAATGACAGCACCCCACTCTGCTTAAAAGAGCACACGCTTTTAAAAAATTTGAAAACGATTGAAAAAAAACATTTACCGGGGAAATTCCTGTGGGGCTGTGCCATTTTATGTATTTATTTATTCAATTTATTTGATTTATACCCGGCCCTCCCCACCAAAGCAGGCTCAGAGCAGCTTACAAAGGATAAAACATAAGAACACTATAACATAGATAAAACCATATAAAATAATCTGATATCATAAAGTGCTAGCTAGTTGTAGAGAAAGGGGGCAGAGCCCCCCAAAGCCCCAAAGTAGTTATGGGGGTGAAGCTCCATCTGGAGGATGGCAATCCTATCGGTGCATGTTTATTCCTACTCATTCCCATGTAACTGTGCACAAGGTCACAGTCTCCACCCGCCTTGTCCCCTCTTCAGGATGGAAAGAAGAGGAGGAACCGTGACTGTTCCCCATCCCCAGATCAATCTGACCAGCAGGACTGTAGCCAGGATTTTTAAAGTTGGGGGGGCATTTAAATTTCTTAGGGGGCACTAATAGAATTAAAGAGATACCTGGCTCCTTCCCCACATCTGCCACCACTTGAGGCCCCTGGGCTGGGTGGGAATTCATGGGGCCTGGCTTGTAAGTCAGGGGGCCTAGCCCCAAGATGCCCCCACTGTAGCTCCGGGCCTGCTGACTAGTCCATTGCGGTTGCGGCCCTCTTCCTAAGGAAACCACTCCAGAAATAGGTTTTCTCGTGGCGACTGCTGCCAGAACAAACAACAGATATCTTCTCTGCAAACACCGTTGCAATGACAAAGGGACAGATGGATGGGGAGAACAGGCCGCAGCAGCTGCTTCACCTCCTTCTCTCTCCTGGCCAGACCATAAAACAGCCAACAAGGTAAACAATTTAGGCCTCAATCCAGTGCACAGGTCCCTGGGGGCGATCTCCGTTGAGTTCACTTGGACTCACTTCCAAGTAACCACGCATAAGATACTAAAGAAGTGTGTGGAGGAGGCGGTTCCCCTTCTACACTCCCGGTCCCTGGCATCAGAATAATAATGGCCATTAGAATTATAAATAGACACGAGCATCTCTTCTTCTGTTCCTTAATCCCACTTTCCAATCCATCGTGTCCTCTCCCTCCACAGTGCTTCTGTGTTACATCATTTCGGCAGGAGGAATAACTCATACATGAAAATGAGCTTGGTCTATACTCGCCTGAATGTAACAGATGTCGAGCCTCCTCTGCACTTTGCACGAGGACGATCATTGTTAATTTATCACTGATGGAGTGCGCCGACGGTGCAAAATGCGTTAGGGTTCTTATTCTCACAAGAGTGTCGTTTCACAGATGGGGATCAGAAGCTAAGAGAAAGCGACGTGCGTGAGACTACCCAGCCAACCCGTTTTGGAACGTGATGCTCTCGGTCCTAGATACTTTGTGGAGCACTCGGTACACTTGGAGAACTTGGAAGTGGCGGGCTCTCCTTCTTTGGAGGTTTTCAAACAGAGGCTTAGATGGCCATCTGACAGCAATGCTGATTCTGGGTGATTCAGCACTAGACCTTAAATCCTGGTTCAGCGCTGTCCCCGAACTTACATTCTACACGACGCTTGAGTTCACCTCTGTAATTAACTTGGGGTATTTTTTTGTTTCCACATTACATTGAGGTCACCCCAGTTTCACCCCACACTTGTCCTGGGATAAACGGATGCTGTTATAACCAAGGATAAATGCAAGTTAAAGGTAAAGGTTCCTTTGCTCGAAAGCCAGTCGAATCCGACTCTAGGGTTGCGGTGCTCATCTCTGTTTTGAAGCCGAAGAGCCAGCACTGTCCGAAGACGTTTCCATGGTCATGTGGCTGGCATGACTAAACACCAAGGTGCATGGAATGCTGTTACCTTCCCACCAAAGTGGTACCTATTTATCTACTTGCAATTTCTTGCTTTCGAACTGCTAGGTTGGCAGGACCTGGAACTAGAGATGGGAGCTCACTCCATTGTGTGGCACTCTCTGGTCTTGAACTGCTGAACCACTGACCTTCCACAGCCTGCAGTTCAGTGTCTTAACCACTTGAGCCACCGCAGCTCCAAATGCAAGTTATTGTGTTGTGAATTGAACTCCGATAAAACCAGGGATGAGATCCAAGTGCGGAAAGGACCTCTGTGAACTTAGGCAGATCATGAGAGGGAGGGCGGGAAGGGTTGCCTCAGTGCATAGTTCTTGTGGCCCTTTCTTACATGACCAGGAAAAGGCTGATCGCCACTTCAGGGTCAGGGAAGTAATTTTTCTCCAGGCCAGATTGGCTGGAGATCCTGGAGGTTTTTTGTCATCTTCTGGGTGTGGAACAGGGGTCCCTGGGTGTGTGTGTGGGGGGGGAGGTATTTGTGAATTTCGTGCATTGTGCAGGGGGTTGGACTAGATGAACCCTGGAGGTCCCTTCCAACTCTATGATTCTATGATTCTGTTATAAAAATCAGTTACGTCAGATGACCATTTGGGCCAAGCCAATTCCTGCTCGCAAAGAATCCAAATGTCTTTATTTCCTAAGATTGTTAAAAAATATATATTTCTGCCTGATGACATCACCTATGTTGGTGGTGGAAAGTGCCTTCAAGTCGCAGCCAACTTCTGGTGACCCTGTAGGCTTCTGCAGGCAAGAGGCATTGAGAAGTGGTTTGCTGTTCCCTGCCACTGTGTAGATATCCCAGCCTTCCTTGGCGGTCTCCCATCCAGATACGAACCAGGGCCAACCCTGCTTAGTCTCTGAGACCTGCTAAGATCATGCTAGCCTGGGCCATCTATGTATTTCTCCTGCACATCACACAAAATACACTTTTGGAGGCATAAAGGTAAATGTAGAAAGATAAGCGCCTCTCAGGCCTGAATTCTTAGAAATCGGAAGCTCTGTATTTAAATGGCCCCAGAAGAAGTTTTGCCTTACCTTCTTATTCCAGGGGACTATCAGAAGTCATCTGCATGGAATGCGAAGGCGACTCACTTGCCTCAATTACTTGGGAAACTGTAAATCACTCAAGAGTGTTCCGGAAGCTGACAAAGTTCATTTTTCACTGTCCAAAAAGTCTTTAGGGACATCTCGTCTCTGCTAAATCCATAATCCCTGACAATTAATTTCTCATGACAAAAATCATTCAAGATGGACAGCTTGAAGGATTCTAAAGTGACCTTCTCCTTTGGAAATATACATCAACTAAAGACTTTCCTGTCCCATCTTGCGCAAGGTGCCACCCATATTCGAAGCGTACGACAAAGGTGGGCTTTCGGAGATTTGGATTTTTTACTGCCCTCCAAAATTAATTTAGCTGAGCTAAATACTGGGTGGCTGCACTCCACCAGGACAAGTGGAGAGGTCCACCAGGGCTATCTCCATAGCTCCTTTAAGGAACACTGAAATGCCACCAAACAATTATTTATAGAAAGCATCTCCCATGAGCCAATCAGCAGGATTTCACCGTAAATTTTTAAAAGGCTATAGATAAAGGCAACCTTGACTATTGAATGGGGCTAAGAAATCGCATGAATAAGGAAGCGCTTATGTGTTCTTCCATTTTCAATTCATTGGGGTTTTTTGTACCAAACATGTATATCACGACTTTCAGAAAGTCACGTTTTGTTTTGCTTTTAATGGAAGCTGTTCCCATGGGTGCAAGGACTTCTGCCCATGGGGGCATGGATTTCACATCTTTCTCTTTGCGCATAGGTATGGTTGCCAGTTCCAGGTTGGGAAATTACTGACGATTTGGGAGTGGAGCCTGGGAAGCTGAGATTCAGACAGCGGAGGAACCTCAGGGGAGTATAACACCTGGGGGTGCCAACTTCCAGGTGGGTAAGTATGCAAGGACTTCCAGTGAGAAACAATGACAGTCATTCACTTAACACTGCAGATAGGACGCCATTTCTCAGTTTGGCCATCTGACTCCTCCTGCTTCCAAACCAAATATCAACACAAGTTCCTCACTGGTTGATATATTTTATAGTCCAAAATACAATAAAAGCAGTCGAAGATCTACCGGCTATACAAAACTTCCCGCGAATCCTTTCTCAAGACTGGACTTATATTGAAGCCATGACCACAAACTCCATTTCCGGCGCTGAAGCTCCTGATTCTGGCACAGCATCAATCTCTCTAAGGAGGCATTTTGGCTTCAATATACGTCCAGTCGTGCGAAAGGATTCCCGAAAAGTTTGTAGAGCCGGTACATCTTCGACTGCTTTTACTGAGAAAGAACCTTGTGTTGATATTTTGTTGGGAAGCAGGAGGAGTCAGACAGCCAAATTGAGAATGTTTACCTTGAAGAACGGCCTGGCAGAGAAATGACGTCTTATCTCCAGTGTTAAGTGAATGACCGACAACTTCCAGGTGGGACCGGGCGTTCTCCTGGAATTCCAACCGATCTCTAGATGGCAGTGATCAGTTCCCCTTGAGGAAATGGCAGCATTGGGGGGTGTTCACTATGACAACCTTTTCCCACCTACCCCACAGCTGCTGTTTTCTCCAGAGGACTGATCTCTGAGGTTGTAATTTTGGGAAATCTCCACCCCAGACACTGATAACCCTATGTAGCAGCCTGAAATGCCCCCTGGGATCCTGTTTCTAGGCCTCTGGTCTTCCCAAGAACTGGATTGTGGCTGCTACAAGAGAGAGGAGGTGGGAAGAATTCTAAAGGATTTGGGAAATCCTTGCAAGTGATGCTCTGTATTCTTGGTGCTTGGGGGGGAACAGTGGGAGAGCTGCTAGTGCCCTGGCCCCACTGGTGGACCTCCTGACAGCACCCGGTATTTTTGGCCACTGTGTGACAGAGTGTTGGACTGGATGGGCCATTGGCCTGATCCAACATTGGCTTATGTTCTTAAGGTACAGATAGGAACTCTCGACTTGGGGCAAGTGATGCTCTGTATTCTTGGTGCTGGGGGGGGCAAGAGTGAGAGGGCTTCTAGTGTCATGGCCCCACTGCTGGACCTCCTGATGGCACCTGGTATTTTTAGCCGCTGTGTGACAGAGTGTTGGACTGGATGGGCCACTGGCCTGATCCAGCATTGGCTTCTCTTATGTTCTTATGCATGGAAATATCTAGTCTGAATCCGAGCCACCATGATTTGATTCTTGTCTCTGTGAGATGCCTTGAGAGTTATAAAAATAACATTTGAGTTGTCCTACAAAGGCAGAAATTAAAACGTAATAAAAAACTGTTTACAAAAACCTAAAATGAGAAGATCAACAAGAGCACAAAGACTTATAAAACCGTTGCAGTGATATGAAAAAGAGATAAAGGCAGCAATCAATAGATCATAATATCAGTCTCAGGGGGGGGAAATCACTCCCAACACAGTAAAAAATGAACAAATCACAAACTAAAATCAGCAAATCATCTAGGGTTGCCAAGTCTGGGTTGGAAAATATCTGGAGACTTTGGGGGTGGATCTGGGAGAGGGTGGGCTTTGGGGAGGGGAGGGGCCTCAGCAGGGTACAATGCCACAGAGTTCACCCTTCCAAGCAGCCATTTTCTCCAGGGGAGCTGATCTCTCTCAGCTGGAAATCAGTTGTAAAAGCGGGAGCTCCCCAGGCCCCACCTGGAGGCTGGCAACCCTAAAATCATCCAGGACAATATTGGTTTCACCAGTTTCTAGAAGTCCAAGAATGAAGCTCTTCAGGAACTCCACAGCTTAGATGACAACCCAGAAAGTTCTGTCCCTTGCACTTGCCATCTTCAGTTCCATGTGTAATGCAAAGTCAGAGAACAAGGGACCAGCAGAGCCAGCTTGGTGTAGTGGTTAAGTGCGCGGACTCTTATCTGGGAGAACCGGGTTTGATTCCCCACTCCTCCACTTGCACCTGCTGATGTGACCTTGGGTCAGTCCCAAGCTCTGGCACAGCTGTTCTCTCAAGGACAGTTTCTGTCAGAAGTTCTCTCAGCCCCACCCACCTCACAGGGTGTCTGCTGTGGGGAGGGGAAGGGAAAGGAGTTTGTAAGCCGCTCCGAGACGCCTTTGGGCAGTGAAGGGTGGGGTATAAATCCAATCTCTTCTTCTTCTTCTACCTCACAGGGTGTCTGCTGTAGGGAGGGGAAGGGGAAGGAGTTTGTAAGCCGCTCTGAGACGCCTTTGGGCAGTGAAGGGTGGGGTATAAATCCAATCTCTTCTTCTTCTTCTTCTTCTACCTCACAGGGTGTCTGCTGTGGGGAAGGGAAGGGAAAGGAGTTTGTAAGCCGCTCTGAGACGCCTTTGGGCAGTGAAGGGCGGGGTATAAATCCAATCTCTTCTTCTTCTTCTTCTACCTCACAGGGTGTCTGCTGTGGGGAAGGGAAGGGAAAGGAGTTTGTAAGCCGCTCTGAGACGCCTTTGGGCAGTGAAGGGTGGGGTATAAATCCAATCTCTTCTTCTTCTTCTTCTTCTTCTTCTTCTTCTTCTTCTTCTTCTTCTTCTTCTTCTACCTCACAGAGTGTCCGTTGTGGGAAGGGGAAGGGAAAGGAGTTTGTAAGCCGCTCTGAGACGCCTTTGGGTAGTGAAGGGAGGGGTATAAATCCAATCTCTTCTCTTCTTCTACCTCACAGGATGTCTGTTGTGGGGAGGGGAAGGGAAAGGAGTTTGTAAGCTGCTCTGAGACGCCTTTGGGCAGTGAAGGGCGGCGTATAAATCCAAACTCTACTTCTTCTTCTTCTTCTTCTTCTTCTTCTTCTTCTTCTTCTTCTTCTTCTTCTTCTTCTTCTTCTTCTTCTTCTTCTTCTTCTTCTTCTTCTTCTTCTTCTTCTTCTTCTTCTTCTTCTTCTTTGTTAGATGCTAGGACTGCCAACTCCAGGTTGGGAAATATCCAGGGCCGGCCTGCCCATAGAAAGATTTAGACTTATGGAGGGGTGCCGCGGTGGCCTGCCGCCCCACCCCCACCAAAAGCCCTGCTCACGGAAGCTCCTACCATGCCTCACGTTTGGTTAGTCATGAAGGTGCTGCTGGACTCCTGCTCGTTCCCACTGCTGAAGCCCCACAGAAAAGGCTGCTGTTTCTGGGGCCCAAGTCCCCCGACGGTCAGTGGGGTGCCCCCCCTCCCCACTTAGAGCCAGGCATTTGGAACCAGCGGGGCTTCCGAGGTGGTATCCACAACTTCTCAAACCAAATCTTTCCTGTTAAAATTACAGCATTTTTTTCCCCAGAGGTATTTTGGGGCCACTCATCTGTTAAGTGGTATATAAATAGCCTGTAGCAGATACATGACACGGAAATAGAATTAAAATGGAGTGGATCAGGGAGTACCGGAACCGGAAAAAAAATATGGTGTCGTTTTTTTAAAAAAAAAAAAAAGCTCACAAAGACAACCTGCCAAAAGCGGAGGGCATATTTGTAAATCCCTCGTCTGGATCAAGCGCCCTCTGTACAAATTGTATTTTTCGAAATGTGAGCGAAGGAGCGGTTTTCTCCCCGAGTAACTTCTCCTCGACTTATTTCTCAACCTTGACCTCAGAATGCAGGTATTTATTCTAGTATGCCGTGTTCCCTGGCCTTGTAATCCTCAGAGAGTGCATTTGGCCTTCAAGCTAGTCAAGCAGGGTACAACGGTGATGACTCAGTCAATAACACAGGAAATACATCTGCGTGGTTCCATGTCAGTCTCCAGTTTAGTTTAGTTTCAAGGAAGTTTCCTGGGGGGGAGTTGATTGAATATTTATATAAAGTCTTTTAGCAAGACATCTATAGAACTTTTAAAAGAGAGCCTTGTAAGGCAGAGTGTCAGAGGGCAGCCAGATGGGTCTGCAGTAGAATCACAGAATGATAGAGTTGGGAGGGACCTCAAGGGTCATCTAGTCCAACCCCCTAGTCCTATCGAGAAGCCCAGTAGCACCTAGAGACAGACAAGATTTTTTTTTGGGGGGGGGTGTAAGCTTTCAAAAGCCAAAGCTCCCTTCATCAGATACATTGTATAGTGGCAATTAAAAATAATAATTATTATTATAATCGTATCGCATTGTGTATAGTATAGCCTGGAGATCCAAAGATTGTCTGGAAGTCTTAAGTTCTAGCTCTTTTGGTATTATGCACCACTAGGAGGCGAGCTAGACTTATTTGGGGGACTGAGAGAGCTCTGAAAGAGCTGTGACTGACCCAAGGTCGCCCAGCTGGCTTCATGTGGAAGAGTGAGGAATCAACACGGATCTGGGAGACACTGGTTCAGATCTCCCTCCTGTCATGAAGTTTGCTTCACCTGGAGATTGGCAACCTTAGTTCCTAATCAATTCAATTCTAATCAAAGCAAAATTCAAAAAGAGGAGGGGCACAGAAAGAGGTTCTGCAAAATTACAAGATTTTGCTCTGTAGATGCTCAGAGGCATCTACAGCGTCTTCCCGAACCTTTCTGCCCTCTCTCTAGAGCACCGCCCTGAACGAGTGCAAGGGCTGAAGTTACGAATGATTGCCTTTCTCTACAAAGAGAAGCGAAAGAGAAATTTCTCTTTAAAAAAGAGAAAGAGGGAGAATAAGCGCAATTAATGGCCATATCTTTAAAACAGGAATGCCTGAAGAAGAATTTTCCCTCCCCATAACTATGCTAACACCAGGCTACTCTGCAGGGCTGCTGTGAGGTTAAAATGAAGGGGGGGGGTAGCCCAGGCAAGCCGGATCTCGTCAGATCTCAGAAGCTAAGCAGGGTTAACTCAAGCAAGTATTTGGATGAGAGACCTCCTTGAAATACCAGAGGTGGGAAGCAGGGGAAGGCTTTATTCAGCCACCTCTCTGAATGTCCTCCAGGTCTCCAGTAGGGGTCAGACTCCAGAGGTCACCATGACTTCCAGGTGTGCACACACACACACACACAAAAATGGAGGCGGGAAAACAATGTGTGCTATTCTGAGATCTTTGCAGGAAGAAGAAGAGGAGGAGGAGGAGGAGGAGGAGACTGGATCTATACTCCGCCCTTCACTTGGAGTCTCAGAGTGGCTTACAAACTCCTTTCCCTTCCCCTCCCCACAACAAACACCCTGTGAGGTAGGTTGGGCTGAGAGAGCTCTGACAGGAACTGCTCTTTTTCAAGAACAGCTGTGCCATAACTATGGCTTGCCCAAGGTCATCCAGCCTCTGCAAGTGGAGGAGTGGGGAATCAAACCTGGTTCTCCCATGCTAGAGTCCACACACTTAACCACTACACCAAACTGGAAGGGTAGGATAAAATGTACAAAAGAAATAAATGGCATTGGAATCAAATCATTGTTACTAACAGAGACAGCATCCTGGGTGAGAAGAGCCAGGAAGTATGTTATGCTTCTCGTACTCCTTTTTTGCCAGAGTCAAATGAGGTTGCCTTCTCATGCGCACGTCATGCACACGAATATAAAGACCGACGGCTGCCACCCACAACCCGCGAGGCTTCTTTTAACTGCTTAATTAAACGTACAGCTGCCTCACGAGTTCATTGCTCAGCCTTAGGGATTCCGCCACCATGCATATGATTGCATAACACCACGCAGGAAGAAGAAAGGGATTAGACGGGATCATGATGCCAGGTCGATAAGACAGGGAGCCGTACAGTCAGATCTGCCCAGTATCGGCTTATTATCAGAGACTCCTCGGGGACAACCCCTACGCACACAACAAAGAGAAAGGGATGGCGTTGATCACAAGATTAATAAGAGAAAACCATGTAAGGGAAGTGGCTGTGACTCAGTGGTAACACCAGGCTTTATGATTTGCAAATTCCCAGTTCAATCCCTGGCCTCGCTAGTGAAGAATGATTTATAGAGCAGGGAGAGGATATTCATTCAAGGCTCTGCTTGAGCCAAGGATCCTGCCTGCCCCTGTAACTCACATGTAATGTGAGACTTCATTGGCTAAGCTGGGCTAATGCCCAGCCAATGGGAAGGCTTCAAAGAGATGCATATAAGCAGACTCCACCCTACCCATGCAGGCATTTGCCTCATGTTCCTAATGTTGCTGCTTCACATTTGGAGCAAAATGGAAGGAGCTAGCTGTCGTTAAGGGGTGAACTAGAAATACTTTCTCAAATGGGATTTTGTGTGCACGTGTACTTCAGTTTGTTGTTTGAGTGCAGCTATAAATAGGACTGGCGTTGTGGACTATTGGGCCATAACTGGGGATGCCAGGCAACCAGCGAGAAACTAGGAAGTGGGGAAATGGGGAGGGGCAGCCATCAGTAATGGCATAACATCATTTCCCAGGAAAACCTGTAAGTGACATCATGCCATTCTAGGAATCGTTGGAAACTCTATGGTAAAACCATGGGATTTCTGGCAGTTCCTAGAGAGGACTGACAACACTTTGGAGTTTTCCTGGAAGTTATGCCACACCATCATCCCAATGACCTTTAAAAAACATTTTTATCCCACTGTTGCTCACAGTGGCAGAAGGAAAGAGGAGCTGGGGGCAGGGGATTCTCCACCCCTACTAGAGGGCTGGTGACCCTAGATGGCAGAAAGAGTGTGGGTTGCTAGTTCATGGAAGACATGACATGGGCTAAATCAGTGACCGTTCGAGCACCCCTACAGGTCATAGGTTCAAGTCTTGCCACTGCCACTCACTCTCTAGTCAAGCAGCTTGCTCTGTCTTTGGCTGCGGTCACATACATGGAACAATCCAACTGGATTTTACTGTGGCTGATTCTGCCTTGGCTTTTCCCTCCATTGTTTTAGCAAACCCATGTTGGGACAGAATTCCCCCTCTGCATGGCACGCTGTTTTCGCTTCCGATGATCATCGGATTTTATGGTACCTTCTGCATAGATTTATGGCCATTTGATGGCCGTTCAGTGGTGACTTTGCAGTCAGTACGGCATTGACCTGGGGTATTTGAAGGTGGTTTTGAGCTGCACTTTTTTCCTCCCGGTTGAGAAACTGTGGAGCGAATGCTAGATGCAGAAGCAGCCAGTGTGAGCTGGCAAAATCCATTTGGAAAGTGCATTGGAAGTGGATTGTTTTGTGTGTGTGACCACAGCCTACATTCTCTTCTTACACTACGGGAATGGTCATGCTGGCTTTGCGGCACCCATACAGCAGGCATCCCTTGAATATGCTATGCAAATGCCAAATGCTGTTAAGTATAAAGTCTGCCATTATGAACAGAGCCACGTCCCCCTAGACTTGCAATGCTTTTTTTTTTTTTTGCAAGGTATGAACACCTACAGAAATAATCATCCGTATCTGGTGTGAAAGTCTCGCTAAATGCCGATAGTTATTCCGAGCACAAGGGAAGTGTTTTAGTTAGCCAGAATTTGAAATTTTTAAAGCCTCCCCCTCCATCCATCCCCTCTCTACCTTCCCCATCAGTATAGCTTAAAAGTTTCTCTTTTTAAAACAAATCGAGCAGAAGTTGAAAAACTGTCTGTTGCGATTAAGAACGGAGACTGCTGCCGTGAGCGCGGGGTGGTAATTGTCAAAATCAGTAACTGTCAGTTTTTATTTTGTTCAGAACTTATAGCTTAAACATGTTAGGGGGTGCATAATTGTCCATTCCCACCCCGCACCTACCCGCCTGGCATACCGATATTTGATTCCGTAGCCAAAACATCCCAGCGAGGGAAAGACGGTATGGAATGCAATTCAGCAAAACTCTCCCCTTAGCTATTAAGGGAGATCTGGATTGCATTTCATTCCACGATGTATTTTTCAGAGCACCTCTGAGTATCCGGCGCTTCAAATCTAATTGTTGTAAACACAAATTGAAATAACTCCGGGAGGCTGCATAGCTCATTAATCTTTTGTACTTGAATTATTGTTAATAAAGGCTCGGGAAGTGGTGGCAGGGCTCGGCTGCAGGCGCATGAGCATTCTATACAGTCCTGGGTAACTCACAGATGACTTTCACATTCCAGGCTTAGTTCTTCAGAAACTTGGACCAAGAAACTAGCTTGGGGCTCCCAAGGGGGCCACAGAGAGTCTAAAGGCAGGCAGTAGGTGTCAAGAGCTGCCTCCTGCCCTCAGCCAGAAAGCCCAGCCAGGGCTAGCACCAGAAAGATGGGAAAGGACTCCATTAGAGCATTTCAGACAACCCTGGGTGATGTGAGTGACCTTGCTCAACCAGAGATGCTGGAGACATGCTACTGATCAGAGTAGATGGCTTTGAACTAGATGGATCCAGGTGGAGAGCCATGTTGGTCTGAAGCAGGAGAACAAATGTTGAGCCCAGCGGCACCTTTAAGACCAACAAAAGTTTATTCAAGGTATGAGCTTTTGTGAGCTTTTTCAGACACAAGGAAATGGAAACAGAAATAACAGTCATACATCTAGAGAGTGGGCAGCAAATTAGCATACAGAATAATGAAGATGTTTTTAACAGATTGAATGAATAACGACGGCTATCGTCTGTTTGGCTTCAACTCATGGGGGGAAACATAGCAAGGAAATGAATATGGGTGAGTTCAGACTGGCAGTCTGGCCCAAGATAGGCGTGTTTCAGGAACGTTTCACGAGTGGATTAGAGGGTCGGTTTAGACGGGCACATCTGTCAGGCATTCCCCAGCCATACTCAACCCATCTTGTAACGCTTCCCTCCCGAGTTTAAAAGATACCAGTTGAAAGTGGTAGCAAACCCTGGAGAGTGCATTCATCCCGTCTTCAACCCACGTTCATCCCACTTCCCAGAAGTGTGAACTCAAACAAGCTGATCCGGTAGGGATGCTCTTATGTGCTTGAGCGCTTATGCGCATGACCACATAAGCGCATATTGTCAGATTCCATTACAAAAAGCCGCTTACAGCCACACCTCTGCCAGGGGTGGGCCAACAGTGTGAACGCTCCCTTGCGCCTCGTCCCCAGAATGCTCCCGCATCAGTTGGTGCAGTGTGACTGGGAAAACCCAGAACACATTATTCCGGGTCTTTTTTGCCACAACTCCCTTGCGCTTCGAATTGCCAGTCTGAATTCAGCCTACATCAATCGGAGACTGATGTGTCCTTAATTGTGGAATGGTCTTTGAGCTAGATGGTTTGAGCTAGAGACCCAAACTAGAGATTCAAACTACAGCAGACACAGGTCCAATCCTTGACCACTGTTACCATTTTAGATGAAAATTGAGACTTTTAAAAATTACTACCAGGACCTGATCCCTATTGGGTCTGTGGCGCCATGGCAACAAGCCATCTTGATTCTCCCCTCCATGCCTTTTAAAGTGTGGGAAGAGCCCTTCACTTGAAAAGGTATGGGGGGGGACAAGATGATCTGGTTCTGCCACTGCGTGGGTCTGGTTAGGATCAGGTCCTCACAACATTTTAAAACAGATTTTCCTCTAAAATGGCGGCCATGGGTTGGACCAGTGTCCTCCCTAATGTGTAGTTTGGCCCCCATTAAAGGTAAAGGTTTCCCTTGCTTGAAAACTAGTTGAATCCAACTCTAGGGGGTGGTGCCCATCTCCATTTCCAAGCTGAAGAGCCAGCACTGTCCAAAGATATTTCCATGGTCATGTGACCAGCATGACTAAATGCCGAGGCGTACAGAACGCTGTTACCTTCCCACCAAAGGGGTACCTATTTATCTACTTGCAATTTCTTGCTTTTCAACTGCTAGGTTGGCAGGAGCTGGGATCAGAGACAGGAGCTCACTCCATCATGCAGCACTAGGGTCTCTGTGTGACAGAGTGTTGGACTGGATGGGCCATTGGCCTGATCCAACATTGGCTTCTCTTATGTTCTTCTGATCCAATTTTAGCTCTGCATGTGCATCTGGGCTCTGAGTGGCCCTTCCTAATGGTTGCTCCCCCCACCTTCTTTGTTCCTGTAAGTAGCCCTTGAGGAGATCTAATTCCTATTTGTCTGAAGAAGTATGCTTTGCACACGAAAGTTCACACCTTGAATAAAACTTTGTTGGTCTTAAAGGTGCCATTGGACTCCAACTTTGCTCTGCTGCTTCAGACCAACACAGCTACCCCACCTGAATTTTTGACATGTGTATTCTTATAGATGTCTAACAGGGAGAAAATTCAGTGTTCTTCTAATTGACTCCTCCGAAAGCAACATTTACACAATGAAAGGAATGCATCCCGAATGTACAGATGCACCAAAAATACCCTTGTTCAACAATTCCTTTTTGTCTCCCTTCCAGAAATTCTTTCTAAAGAAACATCAAATATTTCATGGCATTAAGGCTAAACCTAAAATTGCTTTCATTTCATGCTTAATTTATTTTGTAATTATAAATCTGTTGGTAAACAGAGCCCTCATCATGTTCTTTGCATTTTGTCTGCTGAAGCTATTGAACTATTTAAGTCGGGATATGTTTGTCACTTGGAAACAACATGATAATCAGTTACTCTTCTAGGAAACGGCTTAGCGGTGGGACCATATTGCCATTTGCAGCCCTGTAGGTTGTTTCTGCGTCTGCCTACTAGCAGAAGACCTTTTCCTAAGGAAATGCTAGAATAATTCCAATGGGCTGAGACTGAGACTGCATTCTGGGGCATTTGCTATGATTTGTTGAGGGGCTATGGTGGCTCAGAGGTTAAGACGCTGAGCTGCAGACCGGAAGGTCTGTAGTTCAGCAGTTCAAGACTCTAGTACCAAGTGATGGAGTGAGCTCCCGTCTCTGGCCCCAGCTCCTGACAACCTAGCAGTTTGAACACAAGAAATTGCAAGTAAATAAATAGGTACCGCTTCAGTGGGAAGGTAACAGCGTTCCATGCACCTCGACATTTAGTCATGCTGGCCACATGACCACGGGAATGTCTTCAGACAGTGCTGGCTCTTCAACTTGGAAATGGAGATGATCACTGCCCCCTAGAGTCGGATTCGACTGGCTTTTGAGCAACGGAAACCTTTACCTTATAATTTGTTAAGCCCTGACCTGGATGACTCAAACTACTGGATCTTATGACTGACCCAAGGTCACACCAGCAGCTGCATGTGGAGGCGTGGGGAATCAAACCCGGTTCTCCCAGATTAGAGTCCGTGCTCCTAACTACTACACCAAACTGGAGGCACATGTGGCTGTCTGATCGTGCACTTAAAAAATCCAGTACTAGGGAACAGCAACCACATCGGATCAAACTGCTCATCTGACCACAGCCTATATAAGGCTTGAGGGAAATTATTTCATTGTATCTGATGAAGTATGCATGCGCATGAAAGCTTATACCTAGTATGATGGTACGTATTTTTGTGTGTGTGGTTTGGTGTGATGTAGTTTTAAATTTCTGGTTGTTTCTTTCTCTCACTCAAAGTATCTATCGCTGCCACCAGGAATTTAATTCCAGTCTTTAATTAACCTTTCCCACAGTATTGTGCCCAAGCTCTCTAAGGCTTCTTCATTGGACTATGTGGTTCTGAGGACAAGACTCTGGTTTAACAGTAAGCAAGAAAAAACTTTATTGGTAAAAGAAGCGTATTGGTCACAAGATGTTTTGTTAAGTTGCTCAGTAGAATCTTTCCCTTTTACTCAGGTCTCTGTCAGCTTTTCCCCTCACACTCTTGACTATATTTGAATTTTCCTAATATGCTCCCCTTAAGTATATTTTCTTCCTCCTTTAGAAACTTAATGCCTTTCACAGCACTTCTATATGATTCTAGTTAGAAGCCTGCTTCTCAGACTCTGTGTAGCTTGACCACAACTGACAGCTGCTGACTTCAGACTGAACACTCTGCCTTCTCTCTCTCCACACACACACTTCCTAGCCCCGCCCACACACTCTCAGCCACCAACCAATCACCTCACTCACTCATCTCCTTCTTTCACCCCCCCTTTGTTCTTCTGACACTTACCAACCATTTAAAGAAACACACACATATAACTTGAAATCATTACACCTAGAATTAAGCTTTGCTGTTCTTAAAGGTGCCAACGGACTCAAACTGTGTTCCATCGTTTCAGACCAACACGGCTACCCACCCACATCCTTCCACCATCATAATTTGCTAAAAGCGAATCAAATTTCTAGGAAGTCCTCTGAAAGAGAAAGCAGCTTGGCTCTCCATTCCAAGCATTTCCCCCTTATCGGCAACAGTTGGAGCAGGAGCCACACATTTGGCTACCACCCAGTCATTCAGTTCGTGGGATTTTTGTATCCACATGGGCAGACCCCACTGTGTCTGAGCAGGATCTGTCACGGAAGCTCACTGGATGATCCTGAGCCAGTCACTCTCTCAGTTAGTAGTGAGGATAAAATGGAGTGTTCTAGTGTCCTGGCCCCACTGCTGGACCTCCTGATGGCACCTGGTATTTTTGGCCACTGTGTGACAGAGTGTTGGACTAGACAGGCTTCTCTTATGTTCTTTTTGTATTCTGAGTTTACTATAATCCACCTTCTATTCTAGCTTTTGCAATGTGGTTGTATTTTACACTGTTCGTTTTCATTCGGGACGTCTTGTTTTGTGGATGGGGCTTACATTCCTCGAGAATATTATTCAAGCAAATAAATGTGCGATGATTGAGCCCTCTGGTTTCCCACTCCGGTGTACACATGGTCGCAAGCCACAACGGGCCACTGTTTCCTGGTATATGTATACCAGAGATGCCACCGAAATTTTGCCTGAAGAAAAATGATGACGAATTCTCGTTTTCTGCTCAGCCAGTGTCCCCAAGCATTTCCCCTCTGCTCTAATCAAGCTAATTGCTATGCACATTGTGCCTTTGCATCCCGAGTTCCTTCTTTGCAACACCCCGCCCTCCTTCTGACTGGGATATAAGGACTTGGAAGTCTCTATTCCAACTTGTATCTGGTGAAGGGAGCTTTGACTCTTGAAAGCTGATCGTCCGCCCTCCAAAAATCTTGTTGGTCTCTAAGGTGCAACTGGACTTGAATCTAGCTGCTCAGACAAAATCTATGAGCAACGGTGATGTCTGATCACTCCTCTACTAGAACAGCAACTGGGCCACCAACTATGAGCAGCACCCTTGAACGTTTTTTTTTTTAAAAAATCCCACTCGCTTTTCGACGAGTGTTTTAAATTACAATGCAAATGCTTTTTGCCTACACGTTCTCACTTGGCCGCTTGGGAACTACAGTTCGTACACAAGGGAAGCCACTGTACTTCCGAGGAAACAGTGCAATAATCTGTGTGTGTGTGTGTATGTGTGTGTGTACCTTGTACCCGGATTCTGAATGTGACTTAACAGCAGCTATCAGCCAACTCCCTGGTGTGATGATGAATCCAGCCAGCTGCGCAGATGCCAAGGCAGCAAATAGACTTGAAATACGGCTTGCGTTGAAACGCTAACAAATCACCAATATGAGTGTACGAAGTGCACAGTTTGAGAGGAAAAAGAATGCTGTGAGCAAATAAGTTCTTTTTCGGAAACCTGCATTTGAGCGGTTTGTAGCAGCCCTTGTGAGGAGGCTTGAGGGAAGTCCAAAGGATTCCAAAAGGACCTGCACAAGGTGGCCAGGAAAACTTCATGAAATCTACCTTGGGGGGGAGGAGAAGTTGGATTTAAACCCCACCCTTCCCTCAGAATCTCAGAGCAGTTTACAGTCTCCTTTCCCTCTACACAACAGACATCTTGTGAAGTAGGTGGGGCTGAGAGACCTCTAAGAGAACTGTTCTTGAGAGAACATCTCTAAGAAGAAGAAGAAGAGATTGGATTTATACCCCACCCTTCACTACCCAAATGTGTCTCAGAGCAGCTTACAAACTCCTTTCCCTTCCCCTCCCCACAACAGACACCCTGTGAGGTAGGTGGGGCTGGGAGAGCTCTTGACAGAAACTGCTCTTTTTTCAAGAATAGCTCTTATCAGAACTACGGCTTGCCCAAGGTCATCCAGCCAGATGCAAGTGGAGGAGTGGGGAATCAAACCCGGTTCTCCCAGATTAGAGTCCATGCACTTAACCACTACACCAAACTTGTGACTGACCCAAGATCACACCAGCTACTGCATGTGGAGGAGCAGGGAATCAAACCTATTTCTCCCGGATTAGAGTCCATACTCTTAACCACTACACCAAATTGGCTCTTAAGAAAAAGGCAGTTAAGGATTTTAAGGTGAAATCAAAATGGCAAATGAGATTGGCGGGGGGGGGGTCAACAAATGCCATTCAAGCTTAAGTGCCCTAAAAGAATTAAAAGAAAGAAAACTCAAGAATGAATGGAGAAAAGCAAACCTCAGGAAGAAATATCAGACAGATATAAAAAAAACACCAATAGCCCAAGTTGCAGAAGAAATCAAACAAAGAATTGTAATATCCAAGATGATCAAGAGGTACAATGGTTGGATCCAGCAATACAGACAAAACTTCCAATTCCAGACTAACCAAAGACAGTTCTACAAATCACTAGAGGGACATAAAAAGGTAGAAGTAACAGCAGACAAAGAAAAGACAACAACCTTCTGGGGGGGGGACCTCTGGGAAAACTCAAAAGAATACAATTAAAAGGCCACCTGGATCACAGATGTAGAAAACAAACTGAAAGGAAAGCATAACCCTGGAAATCTTACCATAACACTGGAAAGCCTTCAAAATCAAATTTTGTGAAATATTGGCCCTGTCGTGGATAGCCCAAGCAAGCCTGATCTTGCCAGATCCCGGAAGCTAAGCAGGGCCAGCCCTGGCAAATACGTGGAAAGGAGACCTCCAAGGAATACCAGGGCTGGGGCACAGAGGCAGGCAATAGTAAGCCACCTTTCCGAAATGCACACACACAAAATACTCATCCAAAAGAAAAAAAAGTAAATGAAAAACTAGACAGTGCCTGGAAGAGATGAAGCCCATGGCTACTGGCTTAAAAAGTTGACAAGTTTTCATCCATAACTGGTGCAACAGCTTAATGATTTGCTCCATTCCAAAACTGTAGAAGATTGGATGACAACTGGCTGGATATTTCTTATTCTGAAGAACAAAGAGAAAGGAGTAATGCCAAGTAACTTCTGCCTAGGGATGCAATTCCGCAGTTGGGGGTGGGGGATCCCACAATTTCCAGGCCTCTTCCTAGCCACCAGCCAGCTGACTGGTGGGGGGAAATCCCGTCCCCAATGCAATGTAATGACATCACATGGAAGTGACATTATCACATTGGCAACAGCATGCAGTGGTGCTCTGGTTTTTTGGGCAAAACTCTATGGTAACCATAAAGTTTTGTTCAAAATACCAGTGTCACCACGCAATGTTGCCATTGTGATGACATCACTTCCCCATGACATCATTACATAGTGCACACTCCCCCACTCCCGGAAAGTCCCTTTCCCTCCCCCACCACTGGGTTGATCTGACCAGGCAACCCTACTTCCACCCCATTACCTGCCTCCGAACTACTGACAGGAATTGTAGCCAATTCCATTCAGGAATATCTACAGCTCAATTCAATTTTACCACATGAACAAAAGGGAATTTTCCAAAAATCCTGCTGTGTTAAAGATCAGTTACTGAATGTTGCTTGGATTGATTATAAGGAGGCATTGGATTCACTCCCTCCTACGTGGATCCTGAAAACTCTAGAAATGATTGGCATCAGCAAAACCGTAATAATGTTTATCAAAACTGCCATAAGTAAATGGAACACCAGGTTGCTGGTGAATGGAGAAGAAACTGGAACAGTTAATATCAAACAAGGAATTTTCCAAGGAGACTCACTACCACTGCTGCTCTTTGTCATTGCCCTAATGCCACTCACCATCATTCTCAACAGCACAGGCCTAGGATACCAGCTTTCAAAGACAGGCCCAAAGATTTCACACTTATTGTATATGGATGACCTGAAAATCATCCTCAGAGATTGATGCTTTACTACATACAATTTGAAAAAGTGTGCCTTGCACATGAAAGCTCATACGTTGAATAAACCTCCATTGGTCTTAAAGGTGCTGCTGGGCTCTAAATTTGTTCTACTGCTTCAGACCAACATGACTAACCACCTAGATCTACAGTTTGAATATTCAGCAAAGATATAGCAATGGAATTTGGGCTTGACAAATGTGCAGACTTACCATTGAATAGAGGAAAGATCATTGAGCAAGGAGAAAATCAAGATACCAGACAACAACAACATCAAAACAATGGTCCTTGAAGAAAACTACCAATGTTTTGGAATTTTGGAAGTTGGCGATATCAAACATACCCTTGTTAAGAAAAACACAACCAAGGAGAAGATATTGCGAGCAAAATTAAACAGAGGCAACAAGGTAAAGGCAATTAACACGTGGGCAGTCCCAGTTCTAAGATACACAGGTGGCATTATTGATTGGAAACAAGCAGAATTAGAAGCAACAGATCACAACCATGGAACTAAAGAACCACCTTTCCCCATATGTTCTCCAGCGAGCACTGCGATCAGGTACCCAAAATCGCCTGGTCCTCCCGGGCCCTAGAGAAGCCAGGCTTGCAGCAATAAGGGCCAGGGCCTTCTCGGTGACAGCTCCATACTGGTGGAATGAGCTCCCAGAAGACATCAGGGCCCTGAGGGACCTTTTGCAGTTCCACAGGGCCTGTAAAACCGAGCTCTTCCACCAGGCATTTGATTAAGGAGTCACCACAACCATCTGAGGCCCTGGCCCCAATACCATCAACGTCTTAAGAGCACCAATAATATCATTAAAATCATTGAATAGCCCGTGCCTTGCTGACATGACCGTGTCTCATTGATTGTGGACTCTCACCCTGTTGTATGCCATTGCTGGCACTTTATGTATTGTTTTGAGGTTTAATTTTTTTGTAATTTTGACTGAGACATTGTTTTATCAGTAATAATGTTGTGAGCCGCCCTGAGCCTGCTGCAGTGGGGATGGCGGGATACAAGAAGAAGAAGAGATTGGATTTATACCCCACCCTTCACTTGGTCTCAGAGCAGCTTACAAACTCCCTTCTCTTCCCCTTCCCACAACAGACACCCTGTGAAGTAGGTGGGGCTGAGAGAGCTCTTGACAGAAACGGCTCTTTTTCAAGAACAGCTCTTATCAGAACTACAGCTTGCCCAAGGTCATCCAGCCAGGTGCAAGTGGAGGAGTGGGGAATCAAGCCCGGTTCTCCCAGATTAGAGTCCACGCACTTAACCACTACACCAAACTGGCCTACACCAAGCCTAAATAAATAAATAAACACTTGCAAGGAAATGACAGTACATCACTCGCTACACCCTAGAAGTGATGTTGATCATCTCTACTTCGCACAAAATTAGCTGGAAGAGGTGTCCTGAAAGTTAAGCAAACAGCTGAAGAAGAAAATGAGCACCAAATGACCACACCAGGAAAAGTGTACAAGGCAGAGACTTATTTAAGGTTAACAGAAACCAAAGAAGATTACAAAACGTTTGCAATCAAAACTCGTTTTGACAACTGGAAGGAAAAGCACTTGCATGGGCAAATAAATTTGCATGGGGGAATAAAGTTGATCATACAAACACCTGGAAGTGGCTCCAAAATGCCCAAAATGAAGAAAGAAATGGCTCATTCTAGCTGCACAAGAGCAGGAACTCAAAACAAGTAGCACACAAGCCAAGATTCAGAAGACTAGTGATGATAGCAAATGTCAGGAGGAAACAGGAGGAAATAAAGGAGGAAACAGTCCACCACATGGTCAGTACCTGCAGTAAAATTGCTCAAGTTGGCTATAAAGAATGACATGATAGACTTGCAGCTATGTTGCGGTGTAATCTTTGCAAGAAGTTTAGCTTACCTTCAGCCAGAAACTTATGGGAGCACAAACCAGACAAGATAATGGAGAATGATGAAACAAAAATTCTTTGGGACTTCCGGCTACCAGACTGATCAACAACTGAAGCATAACACCCCTGATAGCACAACTCTGGGGGGGAAATGAGAAATAGAGTTTGGATCATTGACACTGCAAGCCCAGGAGACAGCAGAATAGAAAAGAAAGAACAGGAGAAGATCACGAAATATCAAGACCTATGAATAGAGTTGGAGTGCCTCTGTGCAAAGAAGGTGACCGTTGTGCCAGTTGTCATTGGAGCCCTCAGAGCAGTGCCTAGAAGTCTCAAGAAACACCTGGACATTATGGGCACTGAGTAAATCATACCAGTTCAGCTCCAAAAGACAGTGTTGCTTGGAACAGCAAGAATCCTGCAAAGATACATCTGCAATTCCCGAGAATGTGGCAAGATCTCGAGTTGCAGAACACCATCCACCAGTGAAATATCTGACGTGACAATTCATAATAACAATAATAACATGGGGGAAAAAACTTACAGATGAGATCTACAGGCAGCTCCCGAATTAATGCCTACCTGGATGGCTCTGTTTAACATGTGAAGCAGTTTCAGGGCTAGCTCTGAAAAAAGAGATTCTTATCACATAATTCTTGTCATCTTCACATCTTTGTCAGAGATAGAAAGGAAATGCATTATATAAAATTGGCAGCTTATCTTTGAGACAGGTGCAAGAATAACTCTCAAAAGAAGCTCCACTCCTCACTCTGTTGAAGGAGGGAGTGGGGCAGCATGTCTTTTTTTTCACTGAAGGCAGCACATAAAGTCAGCTAATGTCTGCATGCTAGCTGGCAACGTGGACCTAGTGGGAAGGGCATCTGCTTAAGATAGTCATGTCTACTCCCCAGCCACAGTTTGAAGCAGAAACTCTCTTAACGTGTAGGCCTGGCAGGGTTACCTGGTCTCCAGAAGGGGCTGAGCAGGAATTTTCATTAGGTTCAGTGTGGATCCATGAAGTGCTCTTGTACAGCCTCAGGCCATTGATCTATCAAGGTCAGTAGCTCTCCAGGGTCGCAGGTGGAGGTCTTTCACACAATGTATCACCTGATCATAAGAACATAAGAGAAGCCAATGTTGAATCAGGCCAATGGCCCATCTAGTCACACAGCGGCCAAAAATACCAGGTGCCATCAGGAGGTCCAGCAGTAGGCCAGGACTCTAGAAGCCTTCCCACTGCTGCCCTCCCCAGCACCAAGAATAGAGTGCATCACCTGCCCCAGACTGAGAGTTCCTATCTATACCTTGTGGCTAATAGCCACTGATGGACTTCTGCTCCATATGTTTATCTAATTCCCTCTTGAAACTGTCCATGCACAGAACTGTCCTCCTGTGGCAGTGAATTCCATATGTTAATCACCCTTTGGGTGAAGAAGTACTTCCTTTTATCCATTCTAACCCGACTGCTCAGCAATTTCATGGAGTGTCCACGAGTTCTTGTATTGTGAGAAAGGGAGAAAAGTACTTCTTCCTCAACCTGCTCAATTCCATGCATAATCTTATAAACCTCGATCATGTCACCCTTCAGCCATTGTTTCTCCAAGCTGAAGAGCCCCAAGCGTTTTAACCTTTCTTCATAGGGAAAGTGTTCCAACCCTTTTATCATTCTAGTTGCCCTTCTCTGCACTTTTTCCAATGCTATAATATCCTTTTTGTTGTGTGGCGACCAGAACTGTACACAGTATTCCAAATGAGGTCGCACCAATGATTTATACAGGGGCATTATGATACTATAATGCCCCTGTATAAATCCTTTTAAACCAAGGATGCTGGGGGTTAAAACTTCTACACTCAAAGCATATGTTCTGTCATTGAGCCATGACCCCTCAAAGAGAGCCAGTTTAGTGTAATGGTTAAGAGTGTGGAGTTGAGTCAATGGTTAAGAGTCTGGGGGAGCTGGGTTTGATTCCCCACTCCTCCACATGCAGCCAGCTAGGTGACCTTAGGTCAGTCACAAGTTCTGTCAGAGCTGTTCTTAAAAAGAGCAGTTTCTCTCAGAGTTCTCTCAGCCCCACCTACCTCACAGGGTATTTGTTGTGGGGAGGGGAAGGGAAAGGAGATTGTAAGCCACTCTGAGACTCAGAGTGAAGGGTGGGGTATAAAGCCAATCTCTTCTTCTTCTCCAAATGGGATGGAGGGAAGGAGCAGTCTGAGGTCACTGCTGAGCACCCTGAAGCATCATGCTTGCATAGGAAGGAGTAGAAAACAGCAATAGCTAGTGGAGCCACAACATCCCTGGGCCAACTCCAAAAAAGGAGAAAGTTGGGCTAGAGGATACGTAGCAAGATGCTGATGCCTGCCCTGTTGAATGGCTTTAAGAGACTATCATGGTCAGAAGGGGCAGGCAGCCCGGGCAACATAATAGAGGGCCACTGGATCAAAATCTAGACCAGCATCCTTTTCTGCACTGTGGACAATCAGGTGACCTGGAAGGTCCCGGAGATGATCATTGAGGACAAAACTGCCCCAGTTGCCAGATGGCAATATGAGACATCCTGACTTTCAGTATGGAAGTCCCATTTAACTGTAGCGGCTGATAAGTTCTATGAATGGGATAGGGAGTGTGCCAGATGAGTGGGAGCTGAGCTGATGGACAAAACTCAGCTCTTTCCCTGGCCTCCAGCAGATTACCCACTAACAGAACCCAATCCCTAGAGCTCCCAGCACCACCAATGGGAACAAAGAGAATTGCTGTAGTCAGGGCCATTCTTGCATGTCCTCGCTGAAAGACAGGTGGTAAGTGATGTTAAATCTAGGAGAACTATTGGGCAAATCAGGGCTTGTCCTGAACTCAGTCTATGGCTTATCACAGGTATCTTGTCTAAGGTAAAGGTTTCCCTTGCTCAAAAGCCGGTCGAATCTGACCCTAGGGATGCAGTGCTCATCTCCGTTTCCAAGCCGAAGAGCCAGCACTGTCCAAAGACATTTCCGTGGTCATGCGGCCAGCATGACTAAATGCAGAGGTGCACAGAATGCTGTTACCTTCCCACCAAAATGGTACCTATTTATCTACTTGCAATTTCTTGCTTTCAAACTGCTGGGTTGGCAGGAGCTGGGACCAGAGACAGGAGCTCACTCCATCATGCGGTACTTGGGTCTCGAACTGCTGATCTACCGACCTTCCAGCCTGCAGTTCAGCGTTTTAACTACTTGAGCCAATGCAACCTGCAATTGCTTACTAGATGAAGGGGATCTTGGGATGTTGAGCATCTCAAGATCTCCATGACCCCAAGGTTCATCAGTTGAGAGACCTTATAATGCTGAAAAGGCATGGAATTCACTGCCACAGTGAATGCTGACAAAGGAGGTGGTGGCAGCTGCAAGCATGGATGGCTTCAAGAGGGAACTGGATAAACGTATGGAGCAGAGGTCCATCAGTGGCTATTAGCCACAAGGTATAGAGAGGAGCTCTCAGTCTGGGGCAAGTGATGCTCTGTATTCTTGGTGCTTGGGTGTCAACAGTTGGAGAGCTTCCAGTGCCTGGCCCCATTGGTGGACCTCCTGATGGCACCTGGTATTTTTGGCCACTGTGTGACGGAGTGTTGGACTGGATGGGCCATCGGCCTGATCCAACATTGGCTTCTCTTACGTTCTTATGCCTCCTCTGTGTACTCTTAAGGTAGGGTTGCCAAGCCAAACCTGGTAACCAGAAGGAGGATTAGGGGTGGGGACATGGGAAGTGTATGATGTTGGCAACATCACTGATGTCACTACGTTACTTCCAGATACAACCTGGCAGTAATTATGTGCAGCTCTAGGAATCAATGGAAACTCTATGATTTTTCAATAGAGTTTCTGGAGATTCCTAGAGTCCCCCATTGCCACTTCCAGGGTGTACCCAGAAGTGACATATTGCTACATAGGATGTTAGCATTTTTTCCTCTCACCTCCGCTCCAAGTGATGGCAGGCAACGACAGCAGTCTACAGGAGGTTTCACACCATAGAGGGAGTCCTGAGAACCCTACACTAATGTGAGTGGAATGTAAGAAATAAAATTCAGTTTCAAAGACTGTTCTGAAGGGGGGGGTCCCCAGAACAAACTGGGCTACTAGCAGGTAACGCAGTCTCAGCAGGGCGGTGGGGGGTGTCTGCTAGCTGTGCATATTGTTGCAAACCAATTTAATAAAATATTTCATTTCAATGTGTATGTTTCCTATCTGTATTTTTGGGCATGAGAGCAATTGTATGTTTACCAGTTACACTCTATTTCCAGTTTAGGTTTCCTGCGGAGAGATTCTAGCACTGATATTTCTTAGAAGTAAGTCCCATCGCTTTCAGTGGAACTTATGTCTGAATAAATTTGCTTAGGAGGATCAGAGACTCACATAATTTTCAGAAACATAACATCAAGGTCACCTGCTGGGAATCTGGGAACGGGGGTTGGGGTGGAGAGAGATGAATCAGTACTGTAGCTTGTTTGAAAAATAAACAAACTTTTTCTTCCTTCTTGTTTCAAAATCATATTAAAAAGTACACGACTAAACACTTGATTGAATTAGGCCCAAATGTTTCCAATAAGCGGTTATTCTTTTTAAATTATTTATTTCCTATTGTAGTGGAGACGTAAGCTTGGGGGAATCCAGCGCAGAGAGTAAAATCATTTTAAACCTGATTGCTGAGTGACTAACAGAATGTTTCCTTAATGAGTGCTTGTACAGTGTTATTGCTGTGATTGTAGGAATTGTGTGACCGGAATTTTAATTACCCTCCCGTCCCAGACTTAAGTCTCCAACCTCTACTCAATTATATTAAAATCTATGTGCTGCTTCTTCTTCTTCTCTCTCTCTCTCTCTCTCTCATTGTGGTCCTGTTAAGGCTGTAAAATATTAGCTGCAGGCACTGAAACCATAAATGGAATAGTGTGGATATTTGAAATCCAGAATACATCCCTTCAAAACAAGCTTATCCTTAGGGCTAGAAAAGGCACAGAAAATGGCCGCCAATATGACTGATGGAATGGAGCCAGGGTTGCCCGCCTCCTGGGGGGGGGGTGTTCTCCCACTACTACAGTTGATCTCCAAACAACCAAGGTCAGTTCTCCTGGAGGAAATGGCTGCTTTGGAGGATGGACTTAATGGTATTATACCCTGTTGAGGTCCCTCCCCTCCCCGAACCCCACCCTCCCCAGGCTCCACCCCCAAAGTCTCCAGGTATTTCTCAGCCCATAGCTGGCGACCCTAAATGGAGCACTTTCCCTACAAGGAACCACAAAGGAGTTTGGTGCTTTTTAGTTTAGGGGGAAAAGTTGCCTGTAACAGAGCAGAGGTTTATAGAATCTTGTATGCTCGATGGAGAGAACTTTGTCTCTCTGCTGTAATACTGGAATCACAGTTTCCCAGTGAAGCTGATAGATACAGAATTCAGAGCATGCTCTCATTCCCTGCTTGTGGGCCCACTGAAGACATCTGGCTGTAAAAAACAACAAGATGCCAGACTAGATAAACATTTGGTCTGAAACAACAGGGGTTTTTCTTGTATTCTGAGTTGCATCCACTGAGGTCTGGTCTGAATGATATACTTAGCACATTCTTGGCTGGCGATTTGATGTCTGGCAAGAGTACTTGCCATGAGTGTTGATTATTGCAAAGGACAATCTTTATTGTTTGCTGTAAAGCATTTCTTTAAAAAAAAAACCCTTCTCCTGAAGCTCCAGAAGTTTTGTATTCTATTGCAAGCTTTTTAGAGGAAGTTGTAGCAGCCAGTAGTTTGAGGGAGGGGGGAACATAGGTCCACTCTGCATCTAGCATTCACTCTGATGTTTTACCAAACCCACACTGGAACAGAAAAAGATGCAGCTCAAAACCACATTCAAATACCCCGGCCCATTGCCATACTGACTGCAAAGTCACCCCTGAATGGCCATAAAACGGCCATAAATCTATGCAGATGGTACCAAAGAACCGAGAGATTAAACAAAGTGAAAGCAGCATGCAGTCTGGGCACTGCCATAAAATCTGACAATCAAAGTAAGTGAAAGTAGCATGCAATGTAGAGGGGAATGTCTGTTCCAGTGTGGGTTTGGTAAGACAGTAGAACAAATGCTAGATGCAGAATGGGCCATAGACACTGATACCATAGATACATACTCTGTTCTTTTAGATGGTTTGGAATTAGAACTCCATGGCTAATACTGAAAGCCTCCTTCCCTGAAGTTATAAGGCAAATTTTCAGAATGCCACAGACCTAAAAGATCAAGAAATTTTTGATTATGTTCCCCTTAAGATGTATAGTCACATATTATCTTTTTTTCTGTCATTCCAACCCCTGCAACCATCGCCACTATCATCTCCCCATCTGCTGTTTGATACGTTCTGTAGATGCATAAAATATGAACACTAAACAGCTAGTGGCTTAGAGCTTTAAGGTTGTTGCCCTATATCTCTTATTACTGCCTGACTGGATGATCATTAATGGCAAAAGTAAACCAATCTCGATTAATTTGCACCTGCGCACATTGGCACTGCCTCATGGGAACTGTAGTTCTTTTCTTCCCGATGCCACACTGCACATCAACCAACTTAACTACAAAAAAGAGAGGTTGTTTGTGGGGAAGAAGACCTAGCATTTAATAGGCGACAACGCAAGTCGCATCTTACAGCTTGATGAAGAGCTGTTCTGTTTGGCTGCATTCATGTGTTCATGACCCTGTTGTATACAAAGCAGCTTACACAGGAAAGCCTGTAGTCTTTTATGCTTTAATTGGTGGAGGATTCATTGATTTACTGCTGCAGCAAACTCCAGATTGGGAAGGAGGGCTGGAAACCAGATTTCAGGTGTCCATAGCTCTCTCTACCTCTATTACAGAACAAACTTTAGCCCAACTAGGCTCCATTGTTAGCAGTCAGACCCCTCCTCCCGCAGAGGGGCAGTTTAGCAATTAGAGAAAGGCCTATACACCCTTCATACAATATCACCTCTGTTGTCATCTCCTGGGATGACAATGGATCTCTACCTGAAGAAAATGGCTGCTTTGGAAGGTGGACTCTATGGGATTATATCCTGTTGAATCCCTCCCTTCTCCAAACCCCTCCCTCCTCAGGCTCGAACCGCCCCCCCAAAAAAACACTCCAGATATTTCTCAACCCAGAGCTGGCATCCCTGTTTCAATGTTTCTCCCTGACAAACTGTTCCATTTTCTGAGTAGAAAACACAAGCAAATCCTGGTCAGGTAAAAATGCTGCTTGCAGAACTGTCTCTAAAGTTTAAGATCCAACAACAGCCATGGTGACCTCTATCTGGTGGGGTCTTCGAGGCAAGAGATAATCAGAGGTGTTTTCCCATTTGCCTTTCTCTGCGGAGCCTGCCTGGCTGGTCTTCCATCCACATACCAGCCATGGTTAGTTTTCAAGCTCTGATGAGATTGAACTAGTTTGGGCTATGAGGGCTACTGCAGTGGTGCCCTAAGGATGCACAGATATTCACTTTTCCTTGCTTGTCATTTTGCGCATTGTGGTGCCCAAAATGCTTAATGTTAAAAACATCTCGGCATGGAAACCAGCAATGGCATAACAGTAGAGACTCATGGGTTCCATTCAAAGAAGGAGAAAACAAAATAGAAATGGTGGTTTTTTTCATCAAAATGCTACATCACATATTCGATACAAACTGTGTGGTGCTCCTCATTCACTAGGCATGCTCTTCCTTGGTAGGGTTGCCAGCCCACCTTCAGTGGAGGTGGGAGTCCCCTTCTGCCGGTTCCCAGTTTGGTGTAGTGGTTAAGTGACAGATTGTTGTAGTGGTTAAGTGCACAGATTCTAATCTGGGAGAATGAGGTTTAATTCCCCACTCCTCCACTTGCAGCTGCTGGATGACCTTGGGCAAGCCATAGTTCTGTCAGAGCTGTTCTCTCACAAGCAGTTCTCGAAAGAGCTCTCTCAGCCCCACCGACCTCACAGGGTGTCTGTTGTGGGGAGGGGAAGGGAAAGGAGATTGTAAGCCACTCTGAGACTCCTTCAGGTAATGAAGGGCAGGGTATAAATCCAATCTCCTCCTCCTCCTCCTTCTCACCACTGATCACCTGACTGTCAGGAAGACTTACCAGGAGACAAGAGGAAAACCCAAGCCACATCGCCGGCGTCATTACTTCCAGTCTGCACAGGAAGTGACATCATCACTCCTGTGATGTCCAGGCAAGCTCTGATATTTGTACAAAAACTCTGTGGTCGAAGCTATTTTTACCATAGAGTTTTCCCCCAAATACCAGAGCATCACCACAACGTCGCAGCCTGATGACATCACTTCCTCTGTGTGCCTGAAGTGACATTGCCATGTCACCTGGCCCTTCATCTCTCTCCTAGTAAGTCCCCCTCCCTGCCTGTTTCCAGGAGGGACCTGGCAACCCTATTCCTTGGTGAGGTCTCCTTCCTTTTCCGTTGTGGCACCAGCCCTGTGGAAAAGACCGCCTTCTGGAGGACCCACGAAGCAGTAGGGTTTTCTTAGAAGGATGATATGCATCATTTTATGAGGCCTTTTAATACGTCATTGTACTTCAAAGTGATCGGTGATTGCTCCAAGCAGCCTTGAGCAAAGGAGAAAGGGTACCATTCCCCCCCCCCAAATAAATAAGTAATGATGCTTCTTCTGATCCTTCTCTATATTTTCGTGGTAGCCGTCCGTCAACATGCTCGATTTTGCATAGCTAGCAAACAATTTGCATAACATGCATATCAAACTACCCACTTTTTGGAAAGTGGGATATGGCAACAGTACTTTTGATACAGTCTGTTGACATTCTTGTTCTGATGCTCCTTCCTGTGGGAGGCTTGCAAGACGCACTTGGTCATCGGGAGACTTGTTAAGGCACACTTTCAAAAAGGCCTTTGAGTGAGCTGGTGCTTTTTTTTAAAGTTTCCCAAACTAGGCTGAATGCTTGCTCGACTGCTGACTTTACAGCTGTTTCTCATGAAGTTTTGATGGGTTAAATACTTTGATAAGGTTTTAGTCACGTTCATCTCAATTTGGTATGCTGATATGATATTGATATAGGGATGTCAACCTCCAGGCAGGGCCGGGGGATCTCCCAGAATTACAGCTCATCTCCGGACTGCAGAGATCAGTTCCCCTGGAGAAAATGGCAGCTCCGGAGGGTGGAGTCTATGGCATTAGAATCATCGAATCATAGAGTTGGAAGGGACCTCCAGGGTCATCTAGTCCAACCCCCCACACAATGTAGGAAATTCACAAATACCTCCCCCAAACACGCCCCCAGTGGCCACTGTTCTACACCCAGAAGATGACAAAAAACCTCCAGGACCTCTGGTCAAACCGGCCTGGAGAAAAATTGGTTCCTGACCCTAAGGTGGTGATCAGCATTTCCCTAGGTGTATAAGAAAGGGCCACAAGAACTAAGTACAGAGGCAACCCTCCCTGCCCTCCCTCTCATGATCTGCCTAAGTTCACAGAATCCACATTGCTGTCAGATGGCCATCTAGTCTCTGCTTGAGAACCCCCAAAGAAGGAGAGCCCACCACCTCCTGAGGAAGCCTGTTCCACTGAGGAACCACTCAAACTGTCAGGAAGTTCTTCCTAATGTTTAGCCAAAAACTCTTCTGATTTAATTTCAACCCATTGGTTCTGGTCCGACCTTCTGTGGCAACAGGAAACAACTCCGCACAGCACCATCCTCTATGTGACAGCCCTTCAAATATATTGTGCCCCACTGAGGTCCCTGTCCTCCCCAGGCTCCATCCCCAAATCTCCAGGAGTTTCTCAACCTGGACCTGGAAACTCTACAGCCCCTGGCCCCTCGTCGTGGCTAGGGGGAACCTGCCAAACCAATATCAATACAATAAGAGGATTGCTTGAGTTCTTCAGCTGAGAACAGAAATGACTCCTCGTCGTTACGGTCGATTTTCTTGGAACAAAGACGGCAGAGGGCCAGCCTCTCTTGTAGGATTGCCAAGGCCAGGTTGGGAAAGTCCTGGACATCTGGGGGCAATTCAAGGGGAAAGTGGCGTTTGGGGGTGGGGAGGGAGCTCAGCAGGGAGGTAATGCCCGCACGTCCTCCCTCCAAAGTTGCCATTTTTTCTCCAGGAGAATTCAACTTTTGTGGTCAGAAGATCTAATTCTGGGAGAACTCCAGGCCTCACCTGGAGCTTAGCTAGGGTTGCCAGCCTCCAGATGGGGCCTGGAGATTTCCCGCTTCTACAGCTGATCTCCAGCTGACAGAGATCAGCTCCCCTGGAGAAAATGGGATACAATATGAAAGGCAGCGGCACAGCAATATAAGTAAACAAGAAAAAAATGCACGTGCCCAAATTTTAACACCAAAAAAATCAATGATTTAATAAATCATATAGATGTGGCAAATTTTCCTATGACACAATAAACAGACAGGTAGAAGTTCACCGGTAAAGTTAATCACATGTAGAAATTCACAGGTGGAGTTTTTCCAAAACCAATGTGTAACAATAAATTCAAAAAAGTCCTTGAACTGTAAGGATGTAGTAGTGTCTCTGCCAGCTGATTCGACGGACCCCCGGTTAAAGCTCCACCCATGAATTTCTACCTGTGATTAACTTTACCTTTGAATTTCTACCTCCCTATTTATTGTGTCATAGGAAAATTTGTTCTGAGTACTATATATGTCATATCTATATCATTTATTAAGTCATTGATTTTTTTTGGTGTTAAAATTTGGGCACGTGCATTTTTTTCCTTGTTTACCCCTGGAGAAAATGGCTGCTTTGAAGGGTGGGCTCTATGGCCTTGTGCCATGCTGAGGCCCCTCCCCAAGCCCCGCCCTCTTCTGGATCCACCCCCAAAGTCTCCAGGTATTTTCCAGCCCAGACTTGACAACCCTAAGCCAGCATCGCTTCACCCATATCTGAGCCGCAGCAATCGAGACCGAGGCTCCGGCTTCATTTTCCACAGGTTTCTCTGCTGAGGTAGTAAAAGCAACCCTGGCAATACAGCATTCCCTGGAGAGTCGTAACCCAAGGAGGACAGAAAAGAAAACTGACAGACCTAATTTTTCATCAGCTTCCCTATTCCATAGAAATGGTGGTTAATGGCAAAATTGTATATCTCTTGTCTTTTTCCACTCAGAGGTAACAGACGTACTTTGAGGGGGAAGGAAAGGGAGATTTCAAGGAACGGGAAGAGCATAGGTTTTTAACTGCTTAGGCTGTTTTTTTAATGAATCAGGCAGAAGCAAGTTTCAGAATTGTTTTAATTCAGAACCTGTCTGCTTGTTAATGATAGAAACAGTTGAATGGAGAAGCACAATCAAATACATCCCTTCCCATTCGTTGGCCGGTCTTACTCCATGCTCCTTCTTGTACTGAAGTGAGATGAATCAGGACCTTTGCATTAGTAGCTTACGGCAAGCCATAACTCTTTGGCTCCCCCCTGTGTCTGTAATACAGAGGTAATAACACCATCCTGCCTACCAAGCAGGAGTGCCAGTTCTGGGTTGGGAAATACCTGGACGTAAGAACATAAGAACACAAGAGAAGCCAGTGCTGGATCAGGCCAATGCCCCATCCAGTCCAACACTCTGTGACACACAGTGGCCCAAACCCAGGTGTCATCAGGTGGTCCACTCCAGAACCCCACCTACCATGGCCCCCCCAAGCACCAAGAATACAGAGCATCACTGCCCCAGATGTAGTCTTCCATCTGCACCTTGTGGCCAATAGCCACTGATGGGCCTCTGCTCCGTATGTTTATCCAATTCCCTCTTGAAATGTTTGTAGCCGCTGCCACCTCCTGTGACAGTGAATTCCATGTGTTAATCACTCTTTGGGTGAAGAAGGACTTCCTTTTATCTGTTCTAACCCGACTGCTCAGCAATTTCATGGAGTGCCCAGGAGTTCTTGTATTGTGAGCAGGGGAGAAAAGTATTTCTTTCTCTACCTTCTCTATCCCATGCATAGCTTTGTAAACCTCTATCATGCCACCCCTCAGTTGTTGTTTCTCCAAGCTAAAGAGCCCTAATCTCTTTAACTTTTTGTCATAGAGAAAATGTTCCATCCCCTTAATCATTTTAGTTGCCCTTTTCTGCATCTTTTTCCAATGCTATAATATCTTTTTTGCCGTGTGGTGACCAGAACTGTACACCGTATTCCAAATGAGGCTGCACCATAGGGGCATTATGATACTGGCTGATTTGTTTTCAGTTCCCTTCCCCAAAATCCCCAGCATTGCATTTGCCATTTTTATTGCAGTCACACACTGAGTTGACATTTTCAGTGAGTTATCTACCGTGACTCCAAGATCTCTCTCTTGGTCAGTTTCCACCAGTTCAGATACCATCAATGTGTATTTATAGCTGGGATTTTTGGCTCCAATGTCTATTATGTTGCACTTGCCAATGTTGAACCTCATTGGCCACGCCGATGCCTACTTGTTCTGCCTCAGCAGATCCCTTTGAAGCACCTTAGAGCCAATTTGGTGTAATGGTTAGAAACATCTTGATTCCCCACTTCTCCACATGCAATTGCTGGTATGACCTTGGGTCAGTTACAAGTTCTTTCAGAGCTGTTCTCTCATGAGCAATTCTTGAAAGAGCTCTCTCAGCCCCACCTACCTCACAGGGTGTCTGTTGTGGGGAGGGGAAGGGAAAGGAGATTTTAAGCTGCTCTGCAACTCCTTTGGGTACTGAAGGGTGGGGTATAAATCCAATCTCCTCTTCCTCTTCTTCTTCTATTATTTATTCATTTAATTTATACCCCACCCTATTGCTGGTTTTCACTACCCTGAACAAATTTAGCCACTTCACTGCATACTCCCAAACCCAAATCATTAATGAACAAGTTAAAAAGCATCAGACCTAGTACAAAGCCCTGCGGAACCCCACTGCTTACCATTTTCCACTGTGAAAACTGCCCATTTATACTCACTGGCTGTGGTCACACACATTAAATAGTCCACTTTCAATCCACTTTTGATGCACCTTCCAACGGGATTTTGTCTGTTCACACAGTTGGAAAGTGCACTGAAAGTGGATTGAAAGCGGATTATTTAGTGTGTGTGACCACAGCCACTGTCTGTTTCCTGTTAATTAACCAGCCTTTAATCCACAAGAGGACTTGTCCTCTTATCCCATAACTGCTGAGCTTACTTAGGAGCCTTTGATGAGGAACTTTATCAAAAGCTTTCTGGAAGTCTAGGTAAACAACATCTGTTGGATCACTCTAGTCCACAAGCTTGTTCAGCTCCTGAAAAAAAAGTCTAAAAGGCTAGTGAGACAAGATCTTCCCTTACAGAATCCATGCTGATTCTTCCTCAATAGCTTTTGTTCATCAATGTGCTTACTAATTCTATTTTTAATAATGGATTCCACCAACATACCCGGTATTGACATTAGACTGACTGGCCGGTAATTTAATGAAAGCATTTTGAACTCTCAAACCATGGTACACAAATTCTAAGTTCTAAGTACAATTATTACTGGCAGTCTTTGGAGAACACACATGATATTGTTTCTATTTTTCTTTTGACATCTAATTTTCGTTCTAGAATTTAAATGCCGTACTTCCATTAAAAGATCCACATGGGCTACAACAATAACAGAAACACCACGGTCATCGCAGTTGATTAAAGTATTAAAAACAAAAATAAATTTAAGACTGCGATTTAAAACCAGGGGATAGGTTCTAACTAAAAGTTCTTCCAAAAGTCTTCAGTCTGTACTAGATGGCCTATAATGAGGGGATCAAAGTATACTTACAGTGATAGGGTGTTGTAAAGATCCCCACCAAGTACATTTCATGTACATGGAGAGCCAGTTTAGTGTAGTGGTTAGGAGTGTAGACTCTAATCTGAGAGAACTGGGTTTGATTCCCCACTCCTCCACAAGTAGCTGCTGGTGTGACCTTGGGTGTGACCTTTCAGAGCTGTTCTTTCAAGAGCAGTCCTCAAAAGAGCTCTCTCAGCACCACCTACCTCACAGGGTGTCTGTTGTGGGGAGGGGAAGGGCAAGGAGATTGTGAATTGCACTGACACTCTGAGTGAAGGGCGGGTTATAAATCCAACCTCTTCTCTTCTTTCAGAGAACATGGGGTTCCCACAGCAGTGAGTGACCTCAGTGTGTGTGTGTAAGTCCCTTCCGACTTACAATGACCTTATCAATTAATGGATATGGACACATATATATGGGGGGAGATGATCCTTCAGGTAATTTGAAATGCATGGAGCAATGTTGCCAGATACACAGGATTACTGGCAAGAGCCGTAGCCCTGAGTTGGCTACTCTCTTCTCTTTCTGTAATAAGTCCTGATGTCACTGAGATATGATGCCTATGATGACACAGTACGCGGGTGAGGAAACACTGCCTAGAAGCTAAAACTGAAATGACCAAACTGAGGCATTCGTACTTAGGTCACATGTTGAGAAAAAAAGAGTCACAGGAAAAGACGGTCATGCTAGGCGAAGGCAGCAGGAAAAGAGGAAGACCCCACATGAGATGAATTGACTCAATAAAAGATGCCACAGCCCTCAGTTTGCAAGACCTGAGCAAGGCTGTTAATGATAGGATATTTGGGAGGTCAATAATTCATAGGGTTGCCATAAATTAGAAGCCACCTGACAGCACTTAACATACATGTAGACGGGGACGGGGGACGACAGGGGAGGGCTTCTGGTGTCCTGGCCCCACTGGTGGACCTCCTGATGGCACCTGGTATTTTTGGCCACTGTGTGACAGAGTGTTAGACTAGATGGGCCATTGGCCTGATCCAACATTGGCTTCTCTTATGTTCTTATGTTCACACAGTGAAAGGACGTGAGGCCATTACAGAAAGGAACATGAAAAACTTAATATGCGTCTTCGGCCTCTGGTGATCGCCCTTTGTGTATTGTATTGTGTATTTCCACCCTGAAACCATTGCTCCTGTAGGAACAATCAGCTCTTATTTTCATGGACTGTAGCACACAGATGACCTTGGAACTGCCCATCACTTTTTGACCTGATTAAGTCCTCATTTTGATTTGACCTCTCCCTTGTGTGGAGCAAACCTCTGATCCTTTGGTGGTGGGAAGTCCGGTCCAGTTACAGCTGACTTGTGGTCACCCTGTAGGGTTTTCGAGGCAAGAGACGTTCAGAGGTGGTTTGCCATTGCCTGCCTCTACATAGCGACCCCCATCTTCCTTGGGGGTCTTCCATCCAAACACTAGCCTGGGCCAAACCTCCTTAGCTTCTGAGAACTGACGAGATCAAACTAAACTGGAGCAGTTTTGCAGATGCCTTAAAGACATGGGGATCCAAACCATTCAGCCAATAGGAACCAGCCCCTCCAATCACCTGCTTGCTTGGCTCTTCTGTGGAGGAAGAAGTGCTGAGCCAACAACTTCCAGAAGGTCCATCAAATCCCCTTGCACACGACATCATTGATTCGCTTGACTTATTTTTGCTGATTTCAGGATTCTTTATTGTTTTAACAAGGGTGCGCCATGAACATGGCACGGTCTGTCGGCCCCACTCACCAGAGGCTGCATTTATCATCCACCAGGCTCCCATTTGAGTCTTCTGCTTGTCAAAGCTTTTATATATATATAAAATTTCTCATTATATGTGATTTGAGGCACATTTGAGGAGACTAACTGTATTCAGAATGTGAGCCCGTTTGTTCTATTACAGAGATTAATAGAAAATGTGCAGAGACTATTGCCCCACTGGGGGTTAATTTAGAAGAAGAGGAAAACGATTGCCGTTTCAAAGCTCGGAGGACTTTTGGATTTTTTTATTTTATTTTTTTTTTGCTTTTAGCAGGACATCTTCAAACGAGAGCACAATGCACTGGCCGGGGAGGATCATCAATTAACTGACAACCTAATGAGACAATGGAGTGTATCACCAGCCAGCAAAAACCTGAAGACTATAGAGTAGGCAGCTGTGCTTCTTTACATCCCAGTTTCAGTGCCTTGGTTGGGACAGCAGTCCTCTGCACAGTCTCAGAAGATGGAATGGCACTTTTTTATTATTGGTATTGTTTGGAATAATAAAAAAAAAGCCTTGATAGTATATTCATCTTCGCGGCAGCTGTTCTTCCCATAAAGGATAACTGTAGGTGCTTCCAGTTTTCTAAATCTTTTTTGATCACAGCTAAAAGTTTTGTATAATTTCCTTTAAATAAAGAGATACAACTGTTAGTTATATTTATTCCTAAATATTTGTTGTCTTCTGTACATCAGTCCATGGACATTCCTGGATTGTTTGAAGGTAAAATGAGAACTCGTGCGGCTCTAAGGCCAAAATGGACTGTTTTATGTTGTTTTTATTGTTTTACTGTTTTAATAACTGGCACTTGTGCCCTGACTGTTAGCTGCCCTGATACTATAAATCGAATGAAATAAATAAATAAACAAATTTGTTCCTTGGTGCAATTTTTTGTTAAAATTTTAGTTTTCTTAAAGTTAATGTTCAGTCCTGTATATCGTCCGTATTCCTTTATTGTATATAAAAGTTGATTAATTATTACTTGTGGCTCTTCCAATATAAAGACCAAATCATCTGCAAATGCTTGCAGTTTATATTCTTCTCCTTTAAGTTGAAGTCCTTTAATTGCGTTATGTCTTCTTACCATGTCAAAGAGTGTCTCCAGGCCAAAGATGAATAAAAATGGGGATAGTGGACAACCTTGTCTGGTTCCTTTTTCAGTTTCAATATTTTGTGAGAGATCTCCATTTACCATGATTCTAGCAGATTGCTTTGTGTCTATCGCTTCACCATTGTGTAAAAATGCTTGTTTCTGAAAACAATAAAATTACGTTAAAAAAATTTAAAAAGAAGATGGAATAGCACTGTGGGTTAGATCCAGAGGGTAAAGGTCATGGAAAGAATTGGTCGGGGTGGATTGGCCATTGACTTTGGTTGTAGTGGTGGTGGTGGAGGGTGCCATCAAGTTGCAGTTGTCTTACAGCAACCCCAGGCAATTCTGCATCTAGCCTTCACTCCACATTTTCTCAACCGGGAGGGGAAAGTACAGCTCAAAACCACATTCATATACCTCGGTGCAATGCCATACTGACTCCAAAGTCACCCCTGAATGGCCATAAAATGGCCATAAATCTGTGCAGAAGGTACCATAAAATCTGATGATCAAAGAACTTAAAAGCAGCATGGAGTGTGGAAGCTACCATCAAACCCGATAATCAAAGGAAGTGAGACCAGCATGCAGTGCAGAGGGGAATTTCTGTTCCAATGTGGGTTTTGTTAAAAAAAAAAAAACACGGAGGGAAAAGCCAATGCAGAATCAGCCCCTGATTTGCTTGTAGTGGGGTTGGATCTACAGGAGACTTCCTCTGATGCGAGGAGCTTTCCACCAGTGCAATGAGTCTTTTTCTAGCATTAGAAGAAAGCTCTCCTGGCAGAACACTTCATGTAGCAACAGAAGGCCCCTTAAGAACATCAGAAGAGCCCTGTTGGATCCAATCAGTGGTCCATCTAGTCCAGCATCTTGTTTCACACAGTGGCCAACCAGTTGTCCTTGGGGCCAACAACCAGGACATACAGTCAAAGCCTTTCCCCTGTTGTTGGCTTCTTGTATGAGTATTCAGAGGTTTACTGGCTCAATATCTGGTGGTTCCCTTTAGTCATCGTATCTACGAGCCATCGATGGACCCCTTGTCCATGTTTAACATTCCTTTAAAGCTATCTATGCATCTAGATATCACTACATCCTCTGGCAGCATTGTGTAAAGAAGTGTTTCCCTTTGTCTGTCCTGTTGTGCATTGACTTCACTTGGTGCCCTCATGTTCCAGTATTATGGAAGAGGAAGACATTCCATTGATTGCTGAAGAAATCTTTGAAGTCAGTCCCTGGTTTCCACAGCACTGGTCTTCTGCTACAGCTTTTTACTATTTACATAGATGTCTTTGATCAAAGCATTACTTTGGGTTTAATCATTATTTTTAATTTTTTTTCACTAGTTTATTTTGAACCCTGGGCATGGGCAGAGGTATGAGTTAAAGGAACCTTCAACCTCAGTTCTTAACTAGTGTGCCAAGGTGAGTCATCCCAGGAGAAGTGGAACAACCTGGGATATCCTTGTGACTCATCACGTGGTTGAAGTTAGTACTGGGGGATTGCTCTGTATAGTTGATGTAGATTTTTGTGTACATTTCATCTGGCAAGCTGTTCCGAGTCTCCAGTGTGATGCCAACCTCCAGGGGGTACCTGGGGATCCCCCAGAATTACAATTCATCCCCAGACTACAGAGATCAGTTCCCTTGGAGTAAATGGATGCTTTGGAGGGTGGACTCTATGGCCTTGTACCCCACTGAGGACTCTGTCCTTCCCAGGCTCCATTCTCAAATCTCCAGGAGTTTCCCAGCCTGGATCTGGCAACCCTACCTCATCCTTCCCCCACTGGTTGCCCGGGGGGGATGGGGGGATGACGACCTGGCAACCTAATGACAACACTGGGGTAAAATATATAAAGCCACCTTGAAGCTAAGGCAGGGTAGAAGTGGTTCAAATGAATGAATAAATAAATAATTAGGTAAGTAAAGAAATAATGTACTTTGAAGTGTTGTTACTTTTTGAATTAAATTCGAAAGGGTTCTTCAGATTCTGAAAATTTCAGTTTTGAGGTCAAACAAAATTACCAGATGAAAACTTCGGACTCCATCTCGAAAGGGAATGATTTCCCCCCTCTTGTATCCTGTTTCACAGATCTCGTGATGTTGCAGTACTTCAGAATTCTGCGTATGTTTGGGTCATGTTATTCCAAAAAATGGCATGTTCATGGATGGAGAGAGAGAGAGAGAGAGAGAGAGAGAGAGAGAGAGAGAGAGAGAGAGAGAGAGAGAGAGAGAGAGAGAGAGAGAGAGATTCATAAATACTGATGACACAAAAGACACATTGTTTCATAAACACTGAACTGTGGAATACAGAATATGAATTTTCTGAATGAAGATATTGAGTTCCCTTTTGTGAAGCCTTTTGGCCTTTCTTATGCAAAGTATAAATAATGTCGCAAGCAAGAAAACCAGAGTCTGAGATCAGAATAACTTATGCAGATTAAGTTTGTCTACATATATTTGCTTAAATGTTCTCACAGTTTAGTTTTTGATATTATTTTGGAATCATTTGGTGAGAAGGTGGGTGACATAACAGAATGCAGGGAAGGGAACGGCAGGGAAGTATTTCTAAACGTCTGCCGCAGCCAGGAGGGGTGGAAATCTGCTGTTCTCGGGAAGTCCTCAGGAAGCCACATTCTGCATCCAAGCAAACACTATGCTTGTGCAGCAGACTGAGGGAACTGCCCAGGCTTGGGTCAAGCTCAACACACCATCTTTTGTGTTTCCACCACTGTCTCTCAGCTGCCTTTTGTCCCGGTTGGTTTGTTGTTTGTTTCCTGGGTAAGTAAGTCAAAATGGAGGCAGTCTGTTTTCTGTCGGGTACCGAGGGCTGCGAAAATGGCCTGCAGCTAGAGGACAAATCATTTCTATGCATGATGAATCCTTTTCAATATCGAGAGCCCTGGAAATGTGAGAGCGGCTCACAGTTATTAGCTCTTGGCACTGTTGTTAAATAGAGGAGAGAGCAATCCTAACAGCATCCAGCGTTCGTCAAGTATCACACAAACTAGTCAATGTTTAAGTGAATAATTTAGTCTCCTCACAAATGTGCTGGTGTAATTGTCACAAATGAGCAATCAGATGGAGCGTAACAAAGGAAAGCCCTTCATGAGAGAGGGGGGAAAAAATCTCTTTAAGCAGATGATGGACGCGTGTTAAAACGAGGAGCCAAATTCACCCTCGGCGCAAATGTACCACTTGACTTGTAGTGACTGAACAGCCCCCATTTTGTTTCTTTTCAGTTCCGTTGATATTTTTGTAATGGTTTCTCTGTTCTAAACTTTTGGATGCTGATTTTTCGATCTGTTCACCTCATGATCGCCCACTGTATTAGTTCTGCAGATGATCTATACAATAGTTATCTGTTCAATGTACTGTGTTTAAACATGATTATATGCCATGTGCATTTATAGATAGTATAAATGGAGATTGATTGATTGACATGTGTTAATGGGGAAAAATTCTATATGAAGGAACAAGAACTCACATGGAACTCACCCGGATAGCTCTGAGCTGGATAGCCAAGGACCATTTCCGCTGTAGTGAAATTACCCACATTGACATTTTTAAAACTGAGCATTATGTGAAATTTTCCACAGTAGATTTTTCCTTACCAGGCGCAAACCCAAAGTTTTTCCTTCTTACCCTGTGTTCTCAGAATCCTCAGTTCCAAAAATATGGGCTAAGAAGGAGAAAACTTTGGGTTTGCGACAGGTGAGGAAATAATCTACTGGGGAAAATTTCACATAATGTACAGTTTTAAAAACGTCAATGTGGGTAATTTCACTACTGCAGAAATGGACAGAGAAGGAAGGAAGGAAGGAAGGAAGGAAGGAAGGAAGGAAGGAAGGAAGGAAGGAAGGAAGGAAGGAAGGAAGGAAGGAAGGAAGGAAGGAAGGAAGGAAGGAAGGACAAATATCTCAAGAAGAGAAAACTCAACAGGGGAGTTTGAAAAGAACGAGAAACTGAAAAGAACCTGTTGACATGAAGTTTAGGAAGACTGATGTTCACAGATTAGGTTGAAAACAGCTAGCCATATTTTGGCATGCTAGCCTCTAGTATGGTATACTTCCATATATTGCCTAGACATAAGAATGCCAGCTCCAGGTTTGGGAAGTCCTGGAAATTTGGGAGTGGAGCTTGGGGAGGACAAGGACTTCGTTGGGGTAGAACACCATAGAGTCCACCCTCCAAGGCATCCATTTGCTCCAGAAGCACTGTAATCTGGAGACGGGCTGTACCACCCGGAAACTGGCATCCCTAGATATACATGAGCATGGTGGCAGAGCAGTTCACAGGTTTTCTGGATGACAGTGATTGTCTGGATTCATTTCAGTCTGGCTGCTGTCCTGGCCATGGGACAGAAACAACTTCAGATGAACTGCTTGATCATCTTCACTGGGCAAGGGAAATGCGTCCCGGTATCTCTCCATTACTTTTAATACTGGCCACCATTGCTTCTTTCTGGGACAAATGGCCATTATGGGCTTAAGGGGAACCGCAGATGCATTCCTATTTGCCCTGCCTTGGACAGCCAGGCTGGTCCAATTACATCAGTTCTTGGAAGCGAAGCAGGATCATCCCTGGTCAGTATTTGGATGAGAGGCCACCAAGGAAGTCCAGGGTTGCTATGCAGAACCAGGCAATGGCAAACCACCTCCATCTCTGGCTTTGAAAACCCTATGAGATCACCATAAGTTGGCCATGACTTGACACCAAATACTCTTATCTGACTGAGAAACCTCAGAAGGTAGTGCTGGAGGACTCTGCCCTTCGGTTCTTAGTTTATGTAGCCCCCATCTTGTTTCCCATGTTTTCAAATATCTACACAAAAACACTGGGAGATGTCATCTAGGGATCTGAGCACAGTACCATCAATATGCCAGTAACATACAACTCTTCTTTCTGTCTGAATCCCAGTAGGCCAGTGGAACCCCTAAGCTGATGCCTGGAGGCGGTGCAGGGCTGGATGTGAGCAAATAAATAGAAGCATTCATAACAGCAAAATGAGGACATAACACAGCAGGGCTTCCTCAGCTGAATAAATTAATTAGGTTAGCAGCAATAGGAAGGCCTGCCTTCCATGCCGTTGTCTAGCAGACCTCCGATGGTACCCAATCAGGAAGGGAATACGTTTCATTAGAATCAGCCGTTGCTGTCATAAACGGTTGGATTCTTACTTCTTCCATTCTTGATTGCTATATATATAGCATTTCTACTTTTACTCAAGTTTTTTTTCCCCAGGGAAATGCCAACAAAACGTTTTTTAAAATGGCGTGGTTACTCATAAAGTGCCCAATGTAGTTAGGCCAGGGATGCAACCATGTGGAAGGAAAAACTGCAATTTTTAAAAAATTATTTTTATTAAAATTTTCAAATGTTTTACAGAGCAATACAAACATTGTCAACTTGGTGAGCTACATTAAGAATAGCATTCTAAAAAACAGTTTAATAATACATTTTCAGGTGTCCTAATACTATTTTGTTGAGTAGTACAAACGGTTCTCCCTGTGCTTTGCCACGTGTGGTTGGGTGCAGCTATTAATACCATCTTCCAAACGCACTGGGTTTTTTTTTTTAACCTCCTATAACATTCAGGGTTGTTAATTTAGTCTTCTCCATCTATATTTATGAGAAATAACCATAGGCTAATTATTGGGGAAGTTTTCACCTTGTAGCGACACTTCCTTGCAGAAAATGGATGGTCCCGGCTAACCTTGCTGTGGATCTCTGGAGCATTATTTTAAAATGCCTGACCTTTGACCTTATGCTATAGCTACCTTTAAAAAAAAAAAACAGCCACTGTTGGAAACACTCCAGAAAAAATTCCAAGAAGACTGGCCTAGATAAAATAAGTATATTTTTCAAGGTTTTATCATTATCTGGGTTTGACTATTGCCATTTGTTAAATCAGAATACAATTTTCCCCTGGGAAGTCATATATACTTAGGCTACAGATGTGAGATTTGCTGCTGCCTCTGGACATCTTGGAGTCCCAATGCTTCATCCGCAGGAAGGGAGGGAAGGGATTGTAATCGACACTAGATCTCTTCCCTTTCTACTTCTGATTCGTGGCGGCAGAACCGGGGAGCAAACGGGGACACGCAGCTGTGGACTTTATTATGTTTTATTCATAGGGTAACTTTCTTGCCAAAGCCTTCTCTGGAAGGGAGGGAGGTCTGGGAATAGGGTTACCAGTTCTGGGTTGGGAAATTCCTGGAGATTTTGGAGGTGAAGCCTGGAGAGGGTGGGGTTTGGGGAGGGGAGGGACTTCAGCAGGGTATAATGGCACAGAGACCAATTTCCAAAGCAGCCATTTTTCTCCAGGGGAACTGGTCTCTGTTGTCTGGAGACCAGTTGTAATTCTGGGAGATCTCCACTGCCACCACCTTGAAGTTGGCAGCCATATCTGGGAACAAGGCTGCCAGCTGTATAATATTAAGGCTCAGGGTCTATCACCGGTAGGGTTGCCAAGTCTTACCTTGGCTTTAGTGGGGGGAGTCCTGTATGTGTCCGGGAGTCTTCTAACGCTGGGGGCGGGACCTCTATTATTCGAGGGGAAACCATAGAGTTTTCCCTCGAATTATAGAGAATCCCCCCAAAATGTGCCTGACGCGATGACATCACTTCCGGGTGATGTCATCACACTGGGCATGTCTCTGCATCCCCGCAATTTGGAGGTGCGGTTTCCCCCAGCGGCCCAGTTCGGGCCAGTGGGGAATGAGGTAATTGAGCGGGGTTTTCCCCGCCCCCCCCGGGGATACTTGACAACACTAATCACCAGGAGGGAGGCTTTTGGCCCAGGCCTCACGTTCACAAAGGTCCTCAAATTTAGACTTCTGACCTTATCGCCAAGCAAGGCTATACCTTCATACAGTTGCAGAGAAACACTGACAGAACTGGTGAATTTGCACAGGAAAAAAGCTAGAAAAGCACTTATTAAATAAAAAAGAACATTTTGTACAAATCACTACATTGTATTTGTGTGTGTGTATGTGAAATACATTAGTTTGTTAAATGTGAACATTTTAAATATATCACAATTTTTGTAATCTGGTTTTGGTGTTTCTTCATTCTTTGATATGCTGACAGCCTCAAAACATGAAAGTGGCCCAGGCCTCTCTTGACTTCTGAGAGGCCCTGTCAAGACCAGATTCCCCCCCCGATCCCCCCCCCTTCCTGCCAGCAGCTATAAAGCCTGGGCATGGCTAGGGGTGTGGGCCTTTTGGACTGAGCCAACAGACTGGAACCAAAAGGTTCTTAGACCTTCACTTCCAGCCCAGTCCTCACAACCTTTGAGTAAGGTGGCCACCTCTGGGTTAGGAAATTCCTAGAGATTTGGGGGATGGGGCCTGGGGAAGGTGGAGTTTGGGGAGAGGAGGGACCTCAGTGAGGTCTACCTTCCAAAACAGTCATATTCTCCAAGGGAACTGATCTCTAGTTGTTGTAGATTTTCTGGACTGTATGATTGTGGTCTTGGCATTGTAGCACATTGCCAAGACCACAGCCATACAGCCTGGAAAATCTACGAGTAATGAACTCTGGCCATGAAAGCCTTCGACAACATATTGAACTGATCTCTGTCATCTGGAGATCAGTCAGAATTCTGTGAAATCGCGAGCCATCATAGGGTTGCCAGCTCTGGGTTAGGAAATACTTGGAGATTTTGGGGGTGGAGCCAGGAGTGGTGGGATTTGGGGTAGGGAAGGACCACAGCAGGGTACAGTGCCATCGAGTCCACCCTCCAAAGCAGCCATTTTCTCCAGGGGAACTGGTCTTGATGGCCTGAAGATCAGGTATAATAGTGGGAGATCCCCAGGTGCCACCTGGAGGTTGGCAACCCTAAGCCACCACCTGGAAGTTGGCAACTCTACCTGTGTCCCCTGAATGAAACAGCCTACCAGGTCCAGAATCTCTCTAGGGTATAGGTTTGTGGGGTTTTTTTTAATTACTTATATTTCATTTGTTTAAATTACTCCTTTACCAAAATTGTAATTAGATATGTTTGCAAGGCTCTTGGATCCCCATTATGAAAAGTGAGGCTTTAAATATATATATATTCTCCCTCCCTCCCTCCCTCCCTCCCTCCCTCCCTCCCTCCCTCCCTCCCTCCCTCCCTCCCTCTCTCTCTCTCTCTCTCTCTCTCTCTCTCTCTCTCTGACACACACACACATACTTTCTTCCCAGGCCTGCATCCATTTTGACTTCCAGGCCTGTGCCTCCACCTCCTGCGGACCTGCTGCAATTCCTGACCTTTGCCACCACCAGTGGCATGCCCAGCACAACTCCCAGGCCATGGTGGCATGGTCAGTGTGTGTCCTGGACTGCGGTGGTGGCATGCCTGACACATGGGCCCAGTGCAGAGCCCCGAGCTGCGTAGCCATCACTACTGATAGACACAACGCAGAGCCCTGGGTTGTGCAGCTGCCACCATTAGGCTCAGTGTGGAGCCAAGCCCCAGGCTTTACAGCCACTGCCTCTGGGTCCTAGCACAGCTCCCTGGCACCACTGCCAACAAAGGTAAGTACTTTTCAGGGGATTTAAAACCTCCTGCCATGCTTTTTTTTTGGGTGGGGGGGATTTTCAGATTTTTCTGCAGATCTAGGCAGTCCCCTGAGTGTGCAGAAAAACTGTTTAGCCTGGACGTGGCCCCAACCTGCAGATTTAGATATCCACAGATTGTGGCCATGAGTGGCAGACAGACAGACAGACAGACAGACAGACAGACAGACAGACGGGCGGACGGACGGACGGACGGACGGACGGACGGATGGATGGATGGATGGATGGATGGATGGATGGATGGATGGATGGGGGATGGATGGGCAGATGGATGGGTGGATGGATGGGCGGACAGATGGGCGGACAGATGGGCGGACGGACGGATGGGCGGACGGACGGATGGGCGGACGGACGGATGGGCGGATGGGTGGATGGACGGATGGATGGGCGGACGGCGGATGGATGACAGATTAGAGAGAAATAGAGATGGATGGATGGATGGATGGATGGATGGATGGATGGATGGATGATAGACAGATGATAGATATGTAGGTAGACAAGTAGGTAGGTAGGTAGATGGATGGATAGATGGATAGACAGACAGACAATGCCCATTTTCAATCCTAAGACTTCTAATTTGTTTGGGACTTTTTTGACCATTACTACTCAGGTTTTTTTACAATGGTGCATTCATTTCAACAGTGATAATTCTATCAAACGATGTTAGCTGTGTGTGGGGATGAGCTGGCTGAAGATCAGCCGCAACAGCCCATGCCAGAAACTGAGGGAGTTTTTTTTTGTCTTTTTTTAAAAAAAAATCAAAACAGCATGTTCACAAAATCTGGTGACATCCCTAGAGACAGAGATCATCCTCTGTGGATCCTACTTCCCTCCCTCCTTCCCTCCTGCACATACCTTGCACCAAGCTGTGCTTATTCCCTCGGGTCTCACCTCCTACAGTGGAGACACCTGGAATTCTCTGGGAACTGGGTAACACTCTGGTTGCCACAGCAACCAGCTAAGCAGCCTTTCTGGGCAAGGGCCAAGAACCACCTGTGACTCAAGGAGAAGGAAGAGGGATTCACATGATGAAATGGGGCAGAAAACTCAGCTCAGGCTTAGGAATGGAGGCACCAGAGTCTGTGAACCCAGAGAGCTGCTACAATTGATCAAAATCGTGTTTCGATCAATGGTGCTTGCTCATAACGGGGGGACTGTAGGCTTGGGATGGTATTTGAAATTGCTTTGAGTCAACTTTGTTGCTGTGCATGAATAATTGGCTCTATCTCATTTCGTCCTCTTGCCACTTCATCACTATCTGTCGTAAGGGGAAGCATTTGGGTGAACGTTTTCTCCTTGCGCCAGAATCACACCGTCCTTCATAGCGCTATATTATGGCTCCGTGCAGATTAGTCATGCCTGCTGAACTTTTCAAAGTACTGTTGAAAAGCGCAATGCTGGTTGGCTTCTGCAGTTTCCTGCTTTCAGGTTTGGGTTGCCATTCTCCAGGTGGGGCCTGGAGATCTCCTGCTATTACAATTGCTCTCCAGGCGACAGAGATCAGTTCCTTTGGAGAAAATGGCTGCTTTGGATGATACGGATTTGTACCCTGCAAATGGATTTATCCCCTTCTCTTCCCAACCTGAGCCCTCCCCAGGCTCCACCTCCAAAATCTCCAGATGTTTCCCCATCTGGAGCTGGCAACCCTATTCCAGATAAGTGTCTCTTCTTCATTCGATAACAATATTCTTTCTGGCCGGCTATGGTGGAGCAACTGCTCACAAACATCAGTTTGTCTAAGGGTGGAAGTACACATTATCAAAAAGCAATACTTCCACCTGGAAGCCCTGCACCGGTCTCTGCTTCCCTGGCATGCATTTCCATTTGCCTTTATGTCCCATGGTCATTACACAGAAATTCCCTAGACCTGTTCCTTGGCTGACTCTGACAAAGGTGAAGATAAGTGATGATAATGAGGGGGGAACTTACACAGGAGGCTGCCTTAAACTGAACTTAGACAGATCATAAGAGGGAGGGCAGGAAGGGTTGCCTCAGTGCTTAGTTCTTGTGGCCCTTCCTGACATGCCCAGGGAAATGCTAACCACCACTTTGGGGTCAGGAAGCCATTTTTCTCCAGGACAGTTTGGCTGGAGATCTTGGAGGTTTTTTGTCATCTTCTGGGCATGGAACAGGAGTCACTGGGGGTGTAGGGGGGTGGTATTTGTGAATTTTCTGCATTGTACAGGGGGTTAGACTAGATGACCCTAGAGATCCCTTCCAACTCTATGATTCTATGAACCAGACCATTCATCCATTTAGCCTTGTACTCTGACTAGCATTGGCTGTCCACATTCTCAGTCTTTCCCAGTGTTTCAGCCTGGAGACGGTCTTCACATCCTAAGTTGTTCAGGGGTTAAGAACGTTGAACATATCCCAAGGAGCAAAACTGGGTTATTTTGGTGGTGGTGGACAGTGCTGTCAACTGACAGCTGCCTTAGGGCGACCCCATAGGGTTTTCAAGGCAACAGACATTCAGAGTCAGAGGTGGTTTGCCATTGCCTGCCTCTGCGTAACAACCCTGGTCTTCCTTAGTGGTCTCCCATCTAACGTCTGACCCTGCTGAGCTTCTGAGGTCTGAGAAGATCAGGCTAGCCTGGGCCATCCAAGTCAGGGTTATTTTGGCCCAGTCACCATTCCCTTGTCCAGCCTACATGACATTTTAAGAACAACATGGATAGGGAGCACTATTTTGGAGGACGGGATAAAATTGAGGCTGATTTCCCACTACAGCTGCCTCGGTGTTGCGCCGCCATTTGCCCCGATACTATTAGTCAATTTCACACCCAAAGCCGCGGGACTGCATTTGACCTGCGGCTTCGCCCGATTTCCCCCGCAGTTTTGTGATCCTCAAAAAACAGGATCACGAAACTGCGGGGGAAATCGGGCAAAGCCGCGGGTCAAAATGCAGCCCCGCGGCTTCGGGTGTGAAATTGACCAATAGTATCGGGGCAAACAGTGGTGCAACACCGAGACAGCTGTAGTGGGAAATCAGCCTGAACTAATCCCAGGGTGGATCCAGCCATCCCACAAGAAGCCTTTTGGTGTAGTGGTTGAGAGCAGCAAACTCTAATCTGGAGAACTGAGTCTGATTCCTGGCTTCTCTGCATGAAGCCTTCTAGAGCTGGGTCATTCACAGCTCTATCAGAACTCTCTCAGTCCCACCTACCACACAGGGTGTCTGTTGTGGGGAGAGGAAGAGATTGTAAACTGCTCTGAGACATCAAGTGAAGGGTGGGGTATAAATTCAACTCTCCTCCTCCTCTTCCTCCTCCTCCTCTTCTTCCTCTTCTTCTTCTTCTTCTTCTTCTTCTCCTCCTCCTCCTCCCCCCTCCTCCTCCCCCTTCCCCTCCTCCTCCAGCCTAAGGAATCTTTATTTTAAAAAGCCATGCTGGATCAGACCGGTGATTTACTGCCTCTGAACATGGAGGTTCCCTTTAATCCCCATGGCTAATAGCTACTAATTGGCCTATCCCCCATTGAATTGGCCTATCCTCCATTGAGCTTGCTCTGTCGGGGAGGGAGAGGTATTAATCAAATTAATAAGAAAATAAAAATAAATTGGATGTGCCTGATCACCTTTTCAAACAGTCTGTAGCTGTGGCCATCACCACATCCTCTGGCAGCGAATTGCACGTCCTAATCACTCTCCGTGTAAAGTAGTATTTCCTTCTGTCCATCCTGAATCTAATGCCCATCAGCTTCATCGGTTGCCCTCGAGTTCTAGTGCGTTGGGAGAGGGCGGAAAAGTTCTCTTTAGCAATCAGCGCTGCCATTCATTGCTAAATTCTAGCTATTCCTTGTGCAGATAGTTACCTTTTGGGCAGTAATTTCAGTCGCAAGTTGAAGGTGGAAATGAGGATCTATTTCAGCCTTATTCTTTCCACAAAGAGAGAATCAGATATTCAGAGCCTAATATAAACCAAATAAGGCACTAGATGAAAAAAATCCTACGGGACGAATAGGAAGAAAGGGGAAGACTGAAAGAGAAATTCAAGTCACCAATTTACCAGCACAATCAGACTGGATGGGGGGGGAATGGATTTAACAAAGCTTCAGCCACTCGTCTTTATTTGACGCCATTCACACATGCAGGTCGGTCACCACTCAAGGGTTGCCTGCAAAGTGAGCTCCGCTGCCATTATGCATCTTCGTGAAGGTTGCGTGTCGGTTGTTTTACGCAGTTCTAACTCCAGGAAAACTGAAATACAGGATATGGGATTGTTGTTGTTGTTGGTTTCCTTTGTAAGTAGCAGCCAGGGAAGAGCCTGCTTCCTGCCACCATTTTCAGAGGCAGGAAACTAGGGTTGCCAATCCCCAGTTGGGGGTTGGGGGATTCCCCAATTTGGAGCCCCTCCACCACTTCAGGGCTTTCAGAAAGTGGGGTGGAATGGCTGCTGGTTGTTCCATTATACTCTATGGGGACAGGTCCCCTTAGGGTAAAACGGAGAATCAATCCATGGTTATCTGGGACTTTTCTGAGGTGTTGTTGTTCAGTTGCACAGTCAAGTCTGACTCTTTGCAACCCCATGGACCAGATTATGCCAGGCCCTCCTGTCTTCCACTGTCCTCTGGAGTTTGCTCAATTTCATGTCCGTTGCATCCGTGACACTGTCTAACCATCTCATCCTTTGCCGTCCCCTTCTTCTTTGACCTTCAATCTTTCCCAGCATCAGGGTCTTCTCCAGTGAATGCTCCCTTCTCATTTGGTGGCCAACGTATCTGAGCTTCAAGTTCAGTATCTGGCCTTCCAGGGAACAGTCAAGGTTGATTTCTTTTAGGATTGGCTGATTTAATCTCCTTGCTGTCCAAGGGACTCTCAAGAGTCTTCTCCAGCACCATAGTTCAAAAGAATCTATTCTTCGGTGCTCGGGTAGAGGCACGAAATTTTCAGCACAGCTGCTGGTGCCTCTCCTCAGAAAACAAACAAACAAACCCAAGTTTCAAAAGATTGGACCAGTGGTCCAATTCTATGAGCCCCCAAAGAATGTGTCCCCACTCTCCATTATTTCCAATGGAGAGAAGGTATTTAAAAGGAAAACTCACCCTTTAAATGTGACAGCTAGCTCACCTGGCACTCGCTTTGGAGTTCAATTGCACTTCTTTGCTCCCCTCTCCCGGAGCCTCCTGGTAAGTCCCCCGCTGACTTGTGGGTCTCACCTGGCATCCCTACAGTAAACTTTTGAATCCCAGTGTCAGGAGACAAAATCTGGGGCAGGCCTCGGCCTAGTCTGTGCCCTGTTGTTGGCCCTCCAGAGGAACTGGTTGAGGCCGCCGTGTGAGACATGATGCTGGGCTAGATGGACAACCGGTCTGATCCAGCAGGGTTTTTCTGATGTTCTTATAGTTCAGATCAGGACCACAGTGCCTCATCCAGTTCAGCTCTGAGAATGCACCAAGAACATGCCCAAGAGCGTGCTCTGCCTAACCGAACCAATAGTGCAGATCCTGGGAACTGAAACCAGGTATGTGACCTGAACTCCTTGCAAAAAGTAAGGGAGAAAAATTAATAATTCCCCTGCAAATTTGGCAATAATGAGGTGCATCCTGCCCTGATTGGCAGTAATGATGTGAATCCATATATTTTTGGCTGCCAGTCTCTCTCTTTTTTTTGTATTTATTAGAATTTTAACCCACTTTTCACCTCCAGGAGCTGAAGAGAGCAACCTGGTGCCTCCTCCATTTTACCCTTGCTGCTCCTCGTCTTTGGAGGAGCAAGGCCGTTCCTAGAAGAAAAATGACTGTAGTGTCTCATCACATGCACCATAATGAACATTTGTAACTGAGTAATGCATGTTGGATGATGTCATTTTTTTTAAAAAAAAAATCTGTTTATGTTGATAACAGTGCAAACCTTAGCCAATGTTAAAAGTAAAGGTTCCCTTGCTCGAAAGCCAGTCATATCCGACTCTAAGGTTGTGGTGCTCATCTCCGTTTCCAAGCTGAAGAGCCAGTGCTGTCTGAAGACATTTCTGTGGTCATGTGGCTGGCATAACGAAATACCAAGGCACACAGAACACTGTTACTTTCCCACTGAAGTGGTACCTATTTATCTGCTTGTAATTTCTTGCTTTCGAACTGCTAGGTTGGCAGGAGCTGGGACCAGAGACGGGAGCTCACTCCGTCATGCGGCACTCGGGTCTCGAACTGCTGAACTACCGACCTTTCAGCCTGCAGTTCAGCATCTTACCCACTTGAGCCACCGCAGTCAACATTACACCTTTCTAAACCCTCTGATAGTAGTACATTTAGAATGGTGTGTCTTTGCTTTGGACAGTGCTATAAAGGCCAATGCATTCTGGAAGCTCCAAAATCAGTTTCTTCTTCCCAGTTCCTTCAGCATCCTATAGACTTAGGATAGCCACCCTCTGCATTATTGGAAGGCGCTCAGACAGCAATCCAGGAAACAGGTTGGAAACAGGTTATTCTGCCATACGAACTGACCTTCTCACAGATATTTATTTATTTATTTCAATTTATATCCTGCCTTGCCAGGACAAGCTGTCCCAAGGCAGCGTACAACAAGTTAAAATACAATAAAAACAATAAAATACAGTAAAAATTCACATAAACAACATTTTACATAAAGTGCTAGTAAGTGTGGATGGCGAGCGCTATAAAAGGGTCCAGTGTAGGAAGGCCATTATCCAAAGTTGTAACATGAGGGCCGTAACGTGTTCGGTTTCCAATTGCTCATTCATCAGTGGCAGCTCCTAATTGAAGGCCTGGTGGAAGAGCTCCATTTTACAGGCCCTGCGGAACTGTAAAAGGTCCCGCAGGGCCCTGATGTCTTCCAGGACCTCATTCCACCAGTGTGGAGCTGCCACTGAGAAGGCCCTGGCTCTGGTGATGGCCAGTCTGGCGTCTTTCGCACCAGGGAGAGTCAGGCGATTTTGAGACCTTTACCTCAGTGCTCTCTGGGGGACATACGGGGAAAGGCGGTCCCTCAGGTAAGCAGATTCCCGACCATATAGGGCTTTAAAGGTCAAGACCAGCACCTTGAAGTGAATCTGGTATGCTATTGGCAGACAGTGCAGTGCTTTCAGCACAGGCTGGATGTGATCTCGTATGGAGAGACCCATCAACAGCCTGGCTGCTGCATTTTGCACTAGCTGCAGCTTCCAGATTTGGGACAAGGGCAGCCCCATGTAGAGAGCATTGCAGTAGTCCAATCTTGAGGTGACCATAGCATGAATCACTGTTGGCAGGTCATTGTATCTGAGGAAGGGAACCAACTGCCTAATCAGCCGTAGACAGTAGAAGGCTTCCTTGGCAGTGGCTGCTACCTGGGTCTCCATTGTTAAGGTGGTACCCAGGAGCACTCCCAAGCTCCTGACCCTCGGCACTGGCACCAATGGTGCCCCATCGAAGGTTAGTAGTGGGATCCCTACCCTTGAGCCACTCTGACTCAGGCACAGGACCTCCGTCTTCATCAGATTCAATTTCAATCGGCTCAGTCTAAGCCAGCCCGCCATGTCCTGAAGCACCCGATCCAGGTCATCTGGGGTAGAATTGGACTGACCGCCCAACAACATATATAGCTGGGTGTTGTCTGCGTATTGGTGACACCCTAGCTTATACCTCCTGGCAATATGGGCAAAGGGGCACATGTAGAAGTTAAATAACATTGGGGGTAGCACCATCCCTTGGGGAACCCCGCAAACCAATGGGTACCTCTTGGATGTCTGCTCCCCTAACACCACCCTCTGTCCCTGACCCTGGAGAAAGGAGACAAGCCACTGCAAGGCAAGCCCTTAATCCCAGCGTCGGCGAGGTGGTGGATCAGTAACTGGTGGTTGACCGTGTCGAATGCTGCTGACAGGTCCAACAACAACAGTACTGCCACGCCACACCGATCCAGATGCCTCCAGAGGTTGTCTGTAAGGGCAACCAGTGCTGTCCCTGTCACATGGCCTGGCCAAAAGCCAGACTGGAATGGGTCTAGCGTGGAAGTGTCATCCATAAAGCTCTGCAACAGAATTGCCACCGCTCTCTCAAGTAATTTGCCCAAATAGGGCAGATAATTGCCCAATTCGGCCAGGTCCAAGGATGTTTTTTTCAAGAGAGGTCAGATCATCGCTTCCTTAAGTACCCCCGGGAACAGTCCATCAGTGAGGGACTTGTTGATAATATCCCTGAGGGCACCTCAAAACCCCTCATGGCCAGCTTTAATGAGCCATGAAGGGCAAGGGTCAAGACTACACGTGGTTGGGCATACCGTTGACAGCAATCTGTTAATATCTTCAAGGCTGAGTGGACTGATGTTCAGACTCTTGCTGCGCCCCTGTCTTACATGCCCAGGGTAATGCCAATCACCACTTTGGGGTCAGGAAGGAATTTCTCTCCAGGCCAGATTGGCCCAGAGATCCTTGGTGTTGGTGTTTTGCCTTCCTCTGGGCAGTGGGGAAGAAGTAGCTGTGAATGTCCGGCATTGTGCAGGAGGTTGGACTAGATGACCCTTGTGTTCCCTTCCAGCTATATGTTTCTATGTCTGTATAACAAAACTGACACCAAATGCAGCTGCAAAGCATTCATGGTTATGGAAGAAGGAGAAGAGGAAGAAAAGATTGTATTTATGTCCCACCCTTCACTCGGAGTCTCAGAGCAGCTTACAATCTCCTTTCCCTTCCCCTCCCCACAACAGGCACCCTGTAGATGGGGTTGAGAGGGCTCTTCCAAAGACTGCTTGTGAAAGAACAGCTCTGGGAGAACTCGTGACTGACCCAAGGTCACACCAGCACTGGGGAATAAACCCAGTCCTCCCAGATTAGAGTCCGCGCTCTTAACCACTACACCAAGCTGGAACACATGAGCACGTAGATTGGCATAAAAAGCACAGGTGAAGTCTGTATCTGATACAAGTCAATGTATTGCTTCTTTTCCTTGTGAATAAACCATAAGCCAACATTTTGCCATATGTTTGATAAGGAAGTTTCTCTGCGTATCCGGTAATGCTGCCAGGGTATCAAGTCAGATGTACCAGGTTGCCCCATGCAGCAGCCAGCAGGCAACCTCCCAGCCCCACACTCTCGTTTCACCCTTCCTCACTGAAGGAACCAAATGGGGAGGAATGACAGCATGCAACACTACGATGTCACTTCTGGGTGAGTGCTGTCATGGTGTTGCGTAATGCTCTAGGAAGCCCCATTATCACTACAGTTTTTACCACAGAGAGTAGGGAGATTCCCAGAGTATCACACAACACCATTTTATCCAGTCTATAAATGACGCCCCCCCTCCCCCAATTGCTCCTGGCTGACAACCCAAACTCATGGATATTGACTTAGGAGGTCAGATCGAACCCCCAGGAGAGTGGTCATGTAGAGTTAATGCAGATAGCTGGGGGCAGAAGAATGGAACAGCCTGATTATTCTCAGCACTTAGCAGCTGCACTTAAATCCCCACATGTGGACTTAATCATCCCTTCACACTTTGTCGAGCCACGATGTGGAAACGGCCGAATAACATGGCCATCCTAAGCAGAGTTCCATAGTTTTGGTCCCATGACTGACAAGGCCTTCTCTAGGCTTGCCATGCACCTATGACTTCAGTTGCTGGGTAAATTTGTATGGGAGGTATGATAATCTCAATCCATAACTCTCCTTATGTATAACTAGTGATGAGGCCCGTTGTGGAGAGGAATGCAACGGTCTCTAGGGAGAGGGTCTGAGAGAGTGCTCCCGCCTGCAACCGTGGCCCGCATCTGCCTCGCAGATAGCTATCTAAAAGGGGGGGTTGAAGAGAGGCCAGCGATGGGTGGCACAGGAGAGGGCGCATGCCACCCGGCCCTCCCAGTGGGTGCAGAAGTGGGGGGGGGCAACACAGGCCAGCACAGTGGCAAAGGAGAGGCCACATGCCACCTGGCTGTCCCAGCAGCTCTGGACGGTGAGGGGGTGAAGACAGCCTGCTCACCGGTGAAGGACAGGGCACATGGCAACTGGCCCAACTGGATGCTTTAGAAGCGGGGGAAGGCAGGCCAGCAATGTATGGCGCACTAGTGACGGGGAGGCTGCACGCCATCCAGGCCTCCCAGCAGCTGCAGAAGTGGGGGAAGGGAGCCAGGACGGTGATGCATGGTGTGCCAGGGACAAAGAGGCCAGACGCCGCCTGGGCCTCCCAGTGTCTCCGGAGGGGGGTGGCAAAGATGGGCCAGCGCACCCGGCCCTCCCAGTGGCCTTAGAATCCAACTCCCAGAGTTGGCAACCGTGCAATTGACTATGGAACCACGTTCCAGACCCTTGGAACCCAGAAGACATGGCACAGGGGGAGGTGCTTTTCTACCTTAGCTGCCACTGCATAGACCCAAATTAACATAAAGCCAACCTCCAGGCGGCACCTGGAGATATCCAGCTATTAAAACTGATATCCAGATGACCAAGATCAGTTCTCCTGGAGATAATGGCTGCTTTGGGCAGTGGACTCTGTGGCATTATACCCTGCTGAGGTCCCTCCCCACCCCAAACCCTGCCCTTCCCGGGCTGTACCCCTCAAATCTACAGGTGTATCCCAACCCAGAGTTGGCAACCCTGTAACTGGCTACAGAACTGTTTTCCAGACTCTTGGAACCCAGAAGACATGGCATAGGAGGAGGTGCTTTTCAACCTTAGCGGCCACTGCATAACCCCAAATCAACACAATTCAGGGGTGGAGGGAACCGTACCTGTTACCATGAGGCTGTCCTCCCATTCTACCCACTTGGGGCAGCAAAATGACTTGAGACAGCCCTGCCTGACAGCTAAGCAGAAGGAAATAAACATGGCTTGCCTCCCTCTATGTTCCCCTTTCCTCTGCCACCCAACCAGCCACAGCTGGGACACTCAACAGGAGCTTCCTTCTAGAACTCTTTGTATTTTTTCCCACAATGGGCCTTACTCCTAGTTAGGATATAAAGGTCAACACCAGCAGCTTGAATTGGGCCCGGTAACTAATCCAGAACCAGTGTAGATTGGCCAAGACTGGAGTGATATGGTCCCTGAGAGTTATAGCACTCAGCATCCTGGTTGCAGCGTTCTGCCCCAGCTGAAATTTCCAAACTCTTTCCAAGGGCAGTCCCGCATACAGCGCATTGCAGTAATCTAATCTAACTGGAGCATGATGGTGAGACAAGCAAGAGAGCCAGCTTGGTGTAGTAGTAGTAGAAGAAGAAGAAGAAGAAGAAGAAGAAGAAGAAGAAGAAGAAGAAGAAGAAGAAGAAGAAGAAGAAGAAGAAGAAGAAGAAGAAGAAGAAGAAGAAGAAGAAGAAGAAGGGATTGGATTTATACCCTACCCTTCACTACCCAAAGGTGTCTCAGAGCTGCTTACAAACTCCTTTCCTTTCCCCTTCCCACAACAGGCACCCTGTGAGGTAGGTGGGGCTGAGAGAGCTCTTGACAGAAACTGCTCTTTTTCAAGAACAACTCTTATCAGAACTATGGCTTGCCCAAGGTCATCCAGCCAGGTGCAAGTGGAGGAGTGGGGAATCAAACCCGGTTCTCCCAGATTAGAGCCCACACACTTAACCACTACACCAGAAAACAGCCAGAGTCCAGGAGGAACCTTAAAGACTAACAAAATATGTGGCTGGGTATGAGCTTTCGTGAGTCACCGCTCACTTCTTCAGCTTGGTGCAGTGTTTAAGAGCGGCGGATTTTAATCTGGAGAACCAGGGCTGATTCCCCACTCCTCCACATGAAGCTAGCTGGGTGACCTTGGGCCAGTCACAGTTCTCATGGAACTCTCTCAGCCCCACCTACCTCACAGGGTGTCTGTTGTGGGGAGAGGAAGGGAAGGCGATTGTAGGCCGCTCCGAGACTCCTTCAGGTAATGAAGAGCAGGTTATAAAACCAACTCTCCTCCTCCTCCTCCTCCCGTGTGCCAAGAGTGGCAACCCAGCCAGCTACCATGGTGAATGCCATCAACTGGCAGGTGAGAATCCCCTTGCAATAATGGACATTTTAAAATTTTGAACAATTTGTTGACGTTACTGCATAGGATGCTCAAAAGAAAATGGTCACTGCAAGAAAAGTAAGCTTAATTTTTTTCCCCAGGGTTTCCTTTACAAAAACTGAATCACCTCTGTATATTCCATATGTGTGTCCACAAAACGTTACTGAAAGGTGGGTTTCCCTGTCCAAAAGAACCTAATGCTTAGAAGGTGGTGGTGGGGGGAATCATTTCTTCCCCTTTCAGAAGCAAAAAAAAAATAAATAAGTGACAATAACTCATCAAGGAGCTGAGCGTGCCATCCATCTTATTCGCCAGGTGCTGTGTCAGGTGAATCATAAAACCGCAGCAATGATGCCAGCATGATAGTCAGCACCCTCTCCCCTGCTACCACGTCAAACCACTTATTGTCTGAGATCATTAATTTAGGTTGTGATTTATATGAAGTTTAAAGGAACTTTTCTGGGTTTCCCAGGGATGAGTTATAGCGGAGTCATGTAAAACAGATTGAAGTGCATGGAAACAAGGGACTCGCAGAGGCGCGAGCTGTCGCGGGATCCTTCTTCCCTCTCTCCTGTCTTGTAATTCTTCCAAGAGGCTGATGGGAGGGTGTGTGTGTGTGAGTGTGTGGTCTTCTGGCACTTCCAAGCCACTTCTTACAAAGGCGATCAAAGAAGTCTGAAGGCAGTCAACATCCTCCAGTAACCAAAGGCTCTTTCTCCTGGTGGTCTTCAAGCAGCAGCTGGACAAACACTCATCAGGGACGCTCTAGGCTGATCCTGCATTGAGCAGGGGGTTGGACTAGATGGCCCGTATGGCCCCTTCCAACTCTGTGGTTCTAGGATTCTAGGATTCTCATGCCAAGGCCACCATGTGTGTGGTGGAGGCCCTTGGAAATGACAGCAAAGCTTAAACAGGTTTGTTGTTGTTGTTTAGCAACCTGTTTAAAATGCAACCTTCCCTTTGGCAATTGTAGCACTGGAAGAAAAGTATTCATGGGTGGGGGAGGCAGTCGTGTTGCTGAGTCAATCAGGCAGATGCTTCTTGCTTTGTTATGTGATCCTGAATCCATCAGCAGTTCTAGTCCTGTCATCTGGCAATGGGGAGGACTTCCCTAAGTGCCCAGAAATGGTGGGATGGCATTGGTGGCGATGCTCTAGAAATGTCCCCTAGTCTTTATGGCCTTCTCCACAGAGATTAGGAGGGATTCCTAGAGTGTCTCCCAAAGTGATATCATATCTTCATGAAACTTTGCCCTTAGAATCATAGAACCATAGAGTTGGAAGGCACCTCCGGGATCATCTAGTCCAGACCTTTGCACAATGCAGGAAATTCACAAATACCTCTCCCCCAATGACCCCTGCTCCATGCCCAGAAGATGGGGGAAAACCTCCAGGACCCCTGGCCAAACTGGCCTGGGAAAAAAATGCTTCCTGACCGCAAAGTGGCGATCAGCATTTCCCTGGGCATGTAAGAAAGGGCCACAAAAACTAAGCACTGAGGCAACCCTTCCTGCCCTCCCTCTCGTGACCTGCCTAAGTTCACAGAACCAGCATTGCTGTCAGGTGGCCATCTAGCTTCTGTTTGAAAACCTCCAAAGAAGGAGAGCCCACCACCTCCCAAGGAAGCCTGTTCCACTGAGGAACCGCCCTAACTTTCAGGAAGTTCTTCCATATGCTTACCTGAAAACTCTTTTGATTTAATTTCAACCCGTTGGTTCTGGTCCAACCTTCTGGGGCAACAGAAAACAACTCCACACCATCCTCTCTATGACAGCCCTTCAGGTACTTCAAGTACTTCCCAGGCACCAAACCCAAAATCTCTCAGAATTTGCTGGTGCAACCCTGTGTACAAAGCACTCTGTACTTTCACCCCAAAAACAATAAAGCAGCAGCAATGGCAGCCCATTAAATCTGCACTGGACATCAGAAGCAAGTTCCTCCTTTAGCTCCAGAGCAGTTCTCTTGCATTGCTGATTATGCGGCTACAGGCTTTTTTCAAATTCCCTCTCCATCCAGTCTTCTCACCTCCTCGAAAAACTGCGATTGCACTGAGCGTGTGCGTAAGCCCCTCTGTGATGCTGCAGGTAGCTTCCCCGCAGTGCCATCCGCCTGCTTCCCCTCTTAACAACTAGCCAGTTTTAAATGGTGTCAGAAGTAACAAGCATCTGTGACACGCTTAAAAGATTGTCTTTTTCGAAATGTTCATTTCATTGGCTCCAAAGGCAGGGAGGTACACGCGGCGTGTCATAAAACAGTATAACCAAATGTCACTCAATCACCACGTCGCATTATGAAAGCAACGCTGGGCCTTTCTTCAAAACTGTCACTTTGAAAGGTCCCTATGAACAGAGGAGGCAATCTTGTCACATACACAGTGTTGCCAAGCCGGGAGAAGTGTTGTAATGACACTTTAGACCCGGAACGTTTCCCAAACCCATGGCTGGCTTAAAGGAGGAGAAATGAGGGAGAGACAGAGAAGGGTTTCTAAAATGCCTTTCTCAAAACAGATTTTTCGAGGGGCTTGAAAAGGGTTCTCTCACAGTTCCGTAAGGTTGCGGTCCCTTGCCTTTGCAAACAGGGACCGTCGTTTGCTCCAAGTAAAGATGAGGTTTGATTGCGCTGAAAAAGCTGCAGTGTGTAGCCTCGCCTGTGTGTGTTGTGGAGTGGGCAGGCTATTTAAAGCCTGCTCAGTAACTGTTGCCAAGGGATTGCTGGCAAAACTGTCCTGCCCACCTTTCTTTCATAACATCCCTGGGAACACTTGGTTGCTGGTTGGATCCTTGTGGGCTTTTCCCATCACCACTCATGAAGCAGTCAAGAAGAAGAGGAGGAGGAGGAGGAAGAAGAGGAGATTGGATTTATACCCCGCCCTTTACTCGGAGTCTTGGCGCAGCTTAGACAATCTCCTTCCCCTTCCCTTCCCCTCCCCACAACAGACACCCTGTGAGGTAGGTGGGGCTGACAGAGCTCTTTCGAGAACTGCTCGTGAGAGAACAGCTCTGAGAGAACTATGGCTTGCCCAAGGTCATCCAGCAGCTGCAAGTGGAGGAGTGGGGAATTAATCCAAGTTCTCCTAGATTCGAGTTTGCACTTAACCACTATGCCAAACTGCCTCTCAGATAGGGAGGCCAGCCAGACCTGGGGATCCCCCGAAATTACAACTCATCTCTAGACCACAGAAATCAGTTCCCCTGGAGAAAATGGATGCTTTGGAGGGTGGACTGTGTGTCATTGTACTCCACTGAGGTCCCTATCCTCCCTCACACTCCACCCCCAAATCCCCAGGAGTTTCCCAACCTGGATTTGGCAACCCTACAATCAGAGCATTGGTCTATCAAGGTCAATATTGTCTTCTCTGACTGACAGGGGCTCTCCAGGGTCTTAGCCAGAGGTCTTTCTCATCACCTACCATCTGATCTGTTTAGCGAGAAATGCCAGTGATTGAACTAGGGGACTTCTGCATGAGAAGCAGATGCTCTGCTACTGATACACACTATGTGTGTTAGGTGGTTTGCGAACAGGTCTGGTCTCCGTATGACTGGCTGGGCCCTAAGTCTGGCAGGAGTGATGCAGGTTTCGTGTTATATTTCCAGTCTGTTTGGCAAGCATCCTGTGGCATCTTAGGACAGGAAGTAATAACTAAGCTGGATACTACAGAGTAGAGTTGCCAGGCTGAGCCTAGAAACCAGTGGGAAGGGTTGGGGGTGTGGACATGGTGGGGGTGGCATGGTGAGCATGGTGGTGTCACTTCTGGGGAAAACCTGGATCTGATGCTGGTAGGTCTAGGAATCACTGAAAGCCCTATGGTTTTACCATAGAGTTTTTGATGATTCCTAGAGCTAGCACCGTCTCTTCCAGATTTTCCCCAGAAGTGACATCAATGTGTTCACAATGCCAATAATTTTTTAAAGAAAGCTTTCTCCTGCCACTGCTTGGAGCAGTGGCAGGCAACGGGATCTCTGGCTGGGGGACCCCCATAGCTTGACCAAGGTAGGTTGACAGACCTATTGCAGGCTGACCAACTCAAGGGCCTGGCAAAATGCTATTAATATTGAGCCCATGAAGTTGCCATATCTGGAATCGGACCATTGGTCCATCAAAGTCAGTACTGTCTACTCAGACTGGCAGCGGCTCTCCAGGGTCTCAACTTGAAGTCTTTTGCATTACCCACTGCCTAGTCCTTTTTAACTGGAGGTGCCGGGGACTGAATCTGGGGCCTTCCGCATGCTAAGCAGAGGCTTTGCGACTAAGCCAAGGCCCGACCACATCAGCAGATGTCATCACCTGAACTTACATGCCAACTGGTCCGAAGGAAGAATGTTAGTATGTAATATCCCTCAGCATGGTTTGGCATGCAGGCTAGGAGAAGTCAGGAACAGCTCTCCTCTCAGTTTTGAACCAGGAAGTGTTTACCCATACTGGTGTGAACCCATAAGAGTTAATATGCTGCAGTTCAGATTCCCCCTCCCCATCAAGTCACAGCCAGTTTATGGCGACCCCATAGGGTTTTCAAGGCAAGAGACATTCAGAGATGGCTCGCCATTGCCTGCCTCTGCCTAGAAACCCTGGTATTTCTTGGTGGTTTCCCATTTGAATACTGACCATGGACAGTCCTGCTTAGCTTTTGAGATCTGACAAGCTCAGGCTATCTGGGTCAGATCTGTACTACGAGTGAATAATCCTTAATTAAAGCCAATTGGACGTTTGAGTCTCTTTTTTGGATATGGAAGCGGTCCTTATAGCTTGTGTGTTTTGCTGGCAAAGCCCTGATTCGAACCCAAGAGTAAATGGAGAATGCCTCTTGCTTAGACTTTTGTAAAAATTAAAAATTCTACCATCGAGCACCAATATTGAAGAATGGGATCAGCTTCCAGAATCCTCCTCATCCAAACTGCTTCCTGCATTTTAGAGTTCTTAATTATTTGCAGCCTACAGCCACCTTCCCTTCCTCTCCTCACAACAGATTCAGGTGGGGAAGCCGTGCTGGTCTGAAGCAGCAGAACAAAGTCCAAGTCCAGCGGCACCCGTAAGACCAACAAAGCTTCATTCAAGGTATAAGAAGAGAAGGAGAAGAAGATAAGAGATTGGATTTATACCCCGCCCTTCACTCAGAGCCTCAGAGCGGCTTACAAACTCCTTTCCCTTCCACTCCCCACAACAGACACCTTGCTCTTTCGAGGACAGCTCTGACAGAACTATGGCTTGCCCAAGGTCACCCAGCAGCTGCAAGTGGAGGAGTGGGGAATCAAACCTGGTTCTCCCAGATTAGAGTCCACGCACTTAACCACTACACCAAACTGGCTCTGTATCTGAAGAAGCGTGTTTGCACACAAAAAAGAAGAAGAAGAAGAAGAAGAAGAAGAAGAAGAAGAAGAAGAAGAAGAAGAAGAAGAAGAAGAAGAAGAAGAAGAAGAAGAAGAAGAAGAAGAAGAAGAAGAAGAAATTGGATTTATACCCCACCCTTCACTACCTAAAGGGGTCTCAGAGTGGCTTACAAACTCCCTTCCCTTCCCTTCCCTTCCCTTCCCCTCCCCTCCCCACAATAGACACCCAGTGAGGTAGGTGGGGCTGAGAGAGCTCTTGACAGAAACTGCTCTTTTTCAAGAACAGCTCTTATCAGAACTATGGCTTGCCCAAGGTCATCCAGCCAGGTGCAAGTGGAGGAGTGGGGAATCAAACCCGGTTCTCCCAGATTACAGTCCGCGCACTTAACCACTACACCAAACTGGCTTTCAAGCTTATACCTTGAATAAAACTTTGTTGGTCTTAAAAGTGCCACTGGACTCCAGCTTTGTTCTCCCCACAAGAGTCCCCTTGTGAGGTAGGTGGATCTGAGAGAATTCTGAGGGCACCGTGACTGCCCCAAGTTCACCTAGCAGGCTTCATACACAAGAATGGGGAATCAAACCCGGTTCTTCAGATTAGAGTCCGCCACTCTTACCCCTATACCATAATGGCAGAAGCCACACAGACTGAACAGAGATGTTGGGGAAAGGGTGTGAAGGCGGTGCAGGCAACTGGGAATGGTCACTGAGAGGGCTTGCAAGCTGGAGAAGGACGAATGGGCAGGTAGGGGGAATGCAAGAGTGGGGGCGGATAGAAAGGCATGAGGGGAGCCTGATGGTAGGCAGATGGGGGACCACCGGAGCCTCCAGAAACCTGGAACCAGCCAGTTTTAATGATCTTTGTCTCTTCAACTAATAAAGATCATGTTATCTGTCCAAAGATGCTGAGTCCTTTAGTGTAGTGGTTAAGTCCACGGACTCTTATCTGGGAGAACCAGGTTTGATTCCCCACTCCTCCACTTGCACCTGCTGATGTGACCTTGGGTCAGTCACAAGCTCTGGCACAGCTGTTCTCTCAAGGACAGTTTCTGTCAGAAGTTCTCTCAGCCCCACCTACCTCACAGGGTGTCTGTTGTGGGGAGGGGAAGGGAAAGGAGTTTGTAAGCCGCTCTGAGATGCCTTTGGGCCTGAGCCATCTCAGTGGTATAGAAGAGAAAAAGAAGAAGAGTTGTTGTTTCCTTTACACCCGCTGGTCTCTACCTTAAGGAGTCCCAAAGCGGCTTACGATCACTTTCCCTTTCCTTCTCCACAACAGGCACCTTGAGAGGCAGGTGGGGCTGAGAGAGCTCTGAGGGAACCAGGACTGGCCCCAAGGTCATCCAGCAGGCTTCATGTGGAGGAGGAGTGGGAATCAAATCAGATTAGAGCCCACCACTCTTAACCACTGCGCCAAGCTGGCTCTGGTACAGCCCTCTTCTCGATCTGTAGATCATTGGGAAGCCCTCGTTACGATTAAGACATTTCCAAGGGCTGAGGACTCCATCCCTGGCTGCGTCTCGAGGAAGAGAAATTTAATCAACATGTATTTAACTGCCCCAAGGATACTCCAATCAAAACACAGATGTTGTTTGTCTTGGCTTGCTCTATCGATCTCAGGAGAAGCAATGTATCTTTTTAGCCAGTGCAATCTATAAACATTTAAATGAGCTGATGCACTGAGCACAATTAGAGTAATGAATTGAAAATAATCGCCCTTTTTGTTTCAGAAGTGGATATTTTTTAAAAAAAATCCCAGAAGTGAATTGGTGCTTTCCTATCCTTCTTTTTCCATCTGCTGACCATCATTTGCTTTTAGAGAGACTGGAATTCTCTTCTTTAAGCAAAAAAACGCCCCTTTCAATTAATGTTTAATTACCTTGCTGCTTTTTAGATGCATCTTAGGGAGAAGAATTGGCTCATCACTTAATATATTTTTCCATTTCTCAGCTACGCCCTTCGGGCAAGGAATTTATCCATCACGGCATATGTCAGATAAATAATAATATGATATTCAGTGAGTCCATTATGCCCTTGGAATTTATTTCAGACTTAGATGAAGTTCATAACTAGCCCTGGACGAATCTGGGGATTTATCTCTGCTGTTGAGGGATAAATTTCATCAGCTCAGGTGATTCAAGAAGGCAGCTGTCTGGTGTGACAGAAACAGTGTTCAGCTGAACTCCCCCCCCGAGTCAGGTGACCATTTCCAAAGAGATGGAATATCGATGTGTGGAAGCTGGGAGAGCCTTTGCTTTTGCGCGAGGAAGCAAACTCGAGCGTTCTGCCAAGCTCAGCACTCTGAAAGTTCAGACCGAAGAGAGACCTTTCCACAATGTCTAATATGCAATTAGATATCTTTAAAGTCAGCCGCAAAAGAAGGCTGGTGTCATCGCTCCCCAGGAACAATGTCAGCCGGGGTGGAATTATGCACGATTTCAAGTTGCGTTGAAATCTTCATCGGGCAGAAATACTGGAAATATGTTGCTGTTGTGGGTACTAGGTCTGTCGAGGCTGATTACTCCTCAGATGAGGAAGAGGCAGGGAACAACCCAGCCTCCTCTGGAGTCAGCCCAGAAGAAGAACCCTCAATACCTGAGGAGGAAGCGTTCCCAGCAGCTGCACAGGAGGTGCAGCCAGAAGGAGAGGCCGATCCTGAGCCTGGCCCAGCACCCCCAGTTGCAGACACCCCAAGGCCAGACTCCCTGCCCAGTTCCCCTGAGTGCCCCAGACATAGGGCATGCCAGAGGCTGACTATGCAGGAATGAAGGAGTGCCAGGCTTCAGCTCCTGCAGAGGCAGAGGGAAGAGCTGTAAGCCTTTGCAGACTCAACCCCAGGGAAGGAAGGACCTACTCAAAAGCATTCCATGCACCTGGTTCAATGTGGCAGCAACTTCGGTCACTTCGATCTGTTCCCGTGTGTGTGTAGCAGCTGCTCCTTGTCCTTGTAAACTGCAACCTTGACTTGACTTGACTTCTTAGCTCTTTGACTTTTCAGCTTTGTGACTGACCTTGATTCTGGTCTGTGTTTACAAGCTTCCAGTGTGTGGTCTTTGTGGCAGCCAGCCAAGACAGCATAGTTGCCTAGTTGTTACAATATGAACTATTATTGCTCATGCGCATCAGACTGAAGGCGCAAGAGAATAATAGGCATTGAACGTGGTTTTATTAAAAGAATGTTCTGCAGCAGATTTTTTTTTTAAAGGAGTTAATATTTAAGTCATCCCATCTGGTTAGAGTTGTCAACCTCCAGGTGGTGGCTGGAGATCTCCTGGGATTACAACTGATCTCCAGGTGACTGTGAACAGTTCACCTGGATAAAATGGCCACTTTGGAAAGTGGACTGTATGGCATTACATCCCATTGAAGTTCCTCCCTCCCCAAACCCTGCCTTCCTCAGGCTCCACCCCCAAATTCTCTAGGTAGTTCCCAACCCAGAGCTGGCAACCCTACATCTGGAGCAGGTCAATTCTGATTTGCGTATGAGCAACCCCATCCTGGTTCCCAGCACACTTGGAATAGCTGTTGCTATTGTGCCTTAGCCTTCATTTGAATAACAGAATAATAGAATCAGAGAGTTGGAAAGAGCCATACAGGCCATCTAGTCCAACTCCCTGCCAGTTTGGTGTAGTGGTTAAGTGCGCGGACTCTAATCTGGGAGAACTGGGTTTGATTCCTCACTCCTCCACTCGCAGCTGCTGGATGACTGTGGGCAAGCCATAGTTCTGTCAGAGGTGTTCTTGAAAAGAGCAGTTTCTGTCAGAGCTCTCTCAGCCCCACCTACCTCACAGGGTGTCTTGTTGTGGGGAGGGGAAGGGAAAGGAGTTTGTAAGCTGCTCTGAGACTCCAAGTGAGGGCTGAGGTATACATCCAATCTCCCCTTCTTCCCCTTCTTCCCCTTCTTCCTCTTCTTCTTCTATGCAGGATCAGCCTAGAGCATCCCTGACCAGTGTTTGTTCAGCTGCTGTTTAAAGACTGCCAGTGAGGGGGAGCTCACCACCTCCCTAGGCAGCTGCTTCCACTGTTGCATTGCTTGTCCATATCCTGCATCTTGAGGTTCTGAGCATCACCCCTTTCCCCATACGGAGCTAGGTCAAGACCCCGACCCTCCCCAACCACCCCGTTCCTCCTCAACAAATAAGCCTCTGGCTTTGTCTTTGGATGCCTCAAGAAGCTCACCAAAATTCCTTACCTGCTTTACAGTAACCCACAGTATTCCTGCCAACCTGGTTAGGGCTTCACCACTTCTATGACTAGGCCAGTTTGGCATAGAGTTTCTGGGGATTCCTAGAGCTACCCAATGCCATGTCTCCTTTTTTTGCTGGAAGTGACGTGATGTCACAGCCAGCGTTACAGGAGGTGTGTGTGTGGGGGGGGTAATTTTTCTCTTGCCACTGCTCAGAACAGTGACTGGCAACAGCTATGGGGGTTTAATTGATTGATTGATTAAATTTATCACCCTTAGTAAAACTAGGCTTAAGGGATCCCTTGCCCTGACCCAGGGCTTCGCATCCCTGGGTAGAGCCCCCCTGAACAGTAATTTCCTCTCCTCTCACCTGTAGGCCAGGCCTCTCAAAATACCAAGTACCCCAGTCTTTCCTTCCATGCTGTACCTTCCCTTCTTTCGAAAGGTGTGTGGCCAACCCTGCACTCACCTCATTTGGTGCGGGAACCCAAGGCGATCCAGTGCCTGTGCAATATCTTAGGGGAGACCACGAAGCACTGCACAGCTGTAGCTGCCGCGAGACTTGAAAGCTGAATTACTTTGTCGTTAATTGTTCCACCAATAGGATTGCCGGTTCTGGACTGGGAAATTCCTGCCGATTTGGGGGTGGAGCCTTGGGAGGGAAGAGTTTGGGGAGAGGAGGAGCCTCAGCTGGGGGTAATGTGATTGAGTCCTCTCTTTGAAGGAGCCCTTTTCTCCAGAGATGCTGATCTCAGTTGTGATTCCAGGAGATCGCCAGGCCCTATCCGGAAGCTGAATCCCAAAAACAACGTCCGTGACAAAAACGATGAAGAGTCGATAAAGATACGTTGCAAAGTCATCTACTGTAGTAATCCTGTAGAAAATTGTCTTTTTGCTATCGCTCACACGCTAATGAATGCTGCGCAGTGTAAACAATCCGTTTCACAATATTTGCTTTATCTGAGCATGTCGCAATCACAATTCTTATCGATTTCTACTTATCAGCTCTTGAAGGAAACGTTCCATGTTGACTCTCTAATAACAGAACCAATGATCCTCACAAGGTCAACTATTAGAGAGGAGTCCTTTGAGGTCTCCCACCTAAATATTTGCCAGGGCTGACCCTGCTTGGCTTCCGAGATCTGATGAGATCAGGCTAGCCTGGGCTATCCAGATCTGGGCTATCCTACGCAGCAGGGTTATTCTGGTCCCACTGCCTCACCCTATTTCCACCTGAATGACCTTTTTGTAGCAGGACAACCTCTCCCGCGGAATGGACCCTGCTGCATAGGCCATGTTTGCATCTTGCTGGAGTGGTATTCAAGCCTCCAGCTCCTCTTTCCCAGTGTGTTACCAAGCATCTCTCAGAGCTCTCTCAGAGCCAGTTTGATGTGGTGGTTCAGAGCACAAAGTCTAATCTGATTTGATTCCCCACTCCTCCACATGCAGCTGCTGGTGTGACCTTGGGTCAGTCATAAGTTCTTTCAGAGCTGTTCTCTCAAGTGCAGTTCTCGAGAGAGCTCTCTCAGCCCCACCTACCTCACAGGGTGTCTGCTGTGGGGAGGAGAAGGGAAAGGGATTATAAGCCACTCTGAGACTCCTTCAGGTAGTGAAGGGCGGGGTATAAATCCAATCTCTTCTTCTTCTCCTCTAGTGTGGATTCACAACAAATGATTTCTATCACATGTAGATGTTGTCCTACTTCTTTCCCCTGCAAATTTTCTGGTTCCCTTTAATGGGATAGCAATACAGATGTGCTGTGCGCACTGTTACAGAATGGATTGGCACAAAGGCATTGTTTCCACAGCAGGACTTGAACCCTACTCCTGGAATGCTGCTGAACTTCCTCCTGAACTTTGAACAACTCTAAATGAAAATCTGAGTTCTGATAGTCCATTAAATATTAAAGTCAGTATAAAACTTAATCCCAATTTATAGTTCAGCTTCCTCTAATTTACTACATATTGCACAATTTCCTTTACAGATCACTTTTAGTGTGCTATATAAATAATAAATCAGTTCTCATGATTCTCAATTGTTTTAATAGGGCTTGATATTAAACTTGCATTTGCTATCACTTAAATATCACCACACCAATTTATTTTTATATGAACTCACTCGCTCTCTCCTGGTGCTTTCTTTTTCTCTCCTTTTCTTCTGACTGCACATTTAAAATCTGCTGTAACATTACATATTATGTCCTGGGAAATGCACATGCTTCCAGTAAACTAAGGAACTTTTTTTTTTTTAACAAAAAAGAAAAATCAAATGGCTTGTTTTGTTACATCTCATGAATATATATTTAAAAATAAATCCCAGAAGTATATTCAAGGTTCAGCTCCCATTATTATATATTTAATTGAAACATTCCTATGCCGCCTTTCTACCCAAACAGGGTCCGGAAGGTGGTGAACATTAAACATTTAAAACAACATTTAACATTAAATAGCTCCTGCCAACCTAGCAGTTCGAAAGCAAGAAATTGCAAGTAGATAAATAAGTACCACTTCAGTGGGAAGGTAATAGCATTCTGTGCACCTCGGTGTCTAATCATGCTGGCCATATGACCACAGAAATGTCTTCAGACAGCGCTGGCTCTTTGGCTTGGAAACAGAGATAAGCACCGCAACTCCAGAGTCTGATTCGACTGGCTTTTAAGCAATATACAAATTGAGCAATGTAAAATATACAAACAATTCAATAAAAGTATCAAGACATGTGGATACCCTTGTCTTAACACTGGTCAGCTGAGGAGAGAATTAATACTAAATCACTTATGTCATTCCTCTCACTCCAGATTATGATGACATAGTGACATTCTGATAGGTCTCCTATTGACCTGCCCAGGGCAGGGAATTAACAGCCCCCAGACCCAATTTCCAAGCCCAAAAGAACTGAGGAGTGGAACAAAGAAATGACCTTCATATACTGATGTTCTAGGAATTTCCTCTAGTCTCTGTGGTAAAGACCATGGAAACTAAGGGAGGCAGCCTAGAGTTTCATCCAGAAGTGACATCACATCCTGCCCACACATCCTCCCCAAGTACTGTCCCCAAAATCTCCTGGCACTTGCCAAGGCAGTGTGGGGAACCTTACATCATGATACCATTGTACCTTGAAAACACAAGAGTTGCAGTATGTGGTTGCGGTGGAGCAAAGGAGCACTGATGTTGGTCAGGGATCCTAGTCGAACCTCGGGCTTGGTCTCACCTTCCACACCAACATAATATTCCAACAGCTGAGCAGGTACCACAAATTCATATGCATATAAATCAACAGAGGACTCATACTTCTCTATGGAGCACAGGAGCCCCATGTGAACAAAAATGCTGACAACCCCATCCTTATGATGTCATCAGTCTAACACATAAGCTATTCAATGAGTTCTGTGGGTCTTTTCTAGTCCAGTGAGCATTACCAGAAGGCCTCTCTCACATTGTTACTCACCTGAGCTGTCTTTAGGATGTGGGGATTCACCATGGGAGAGGACAGCGTGTTCACTACCAAGGCCTAGAAACTGCAGCTACCCCCCACAACATGTGCGCATGGTGGGGGAAGACAGGGAATTCCAACAGTTCGGTATCTCAACTACCTCCAAATTGTTCATAGCATGAATGGGAAGGGGGATGATAGCAAGGTACAATGGATACGCACAGAAGAATGGAGTGGTCCAACAGCAGATGGTAGCAGTCAACCACACTGAGTTGAGGGAGGTTTACCTAGAAGGAATGAAGGCGGTTAGCCAAAAATGCAAAGCATCCCAGAGCATGGGCAATGGATGGGCAAATCCATTACCTGGATTTTAGCCCATGTATCAATATGCAATTGTTGTTTCTAGCATATAAATAGCTGTTCTTGGTCTCTTCTCCTCCTCATTCATAGCAGAGGATGAACATGGGACCACTTAGGTGCAAGGCTTATGTTTTGCTGCTAACCCAAATCTCCACAGAGTTCCTCATCCTTTTGTACTGGGCAACGTGACTGCTTCCGTGTATGAATGAGCAGTAGCAAGAAGGAGATCATGAAGCCTGACAGAAGAAGACTTCACTGTTCATATGAGGTGGAGGAGCCTTCTGAGACTGGTCTGGTCGGAAAAGCTCTTGTCAATATAGAAGGGATGAGGCTCAGTGGTAGAGCATCTGGTTTGCATGCAGAAGGTTCCAGGTTCAAGCCCTGGCATCTCTGCTTGAAAGGAAGCGGTAAGGACTGTCTACCTCTAATAGAAGGAATCTTCTAGCTGTGGAAAATTCATCACAGAAACACCAGTGTGAACCCAAACAGCAAGGGTCTAGTTCAGAAATCACACAGAACGATGTCTTATTTATGTTAAGTATAATCCATATGATTGTGCAACATTTACATAGGCCACATCTCTAACTGCAATTAGTTACAGTCTTTCAAACTAAGATCTGCAGCTTATTAACCCAAGCTGGCTTTAACTTAGGTTTCATGTGACATGCAAAAATCTTGGCTTGTTTCCCAGCATTACCCGCACCACAGTACAGGTCAGGATGGGCCATGACTTGGGTATACCTTCTGCTTTGCATATCCCAGGTTCAATCCCTAACTCCTCTTGTTTTAGAAAGATCAAGAACCATTAAATCCCAGTGCAAGGAGGCAACATCAAGCAAAGGCCTCTATTTCCTGTTGTTGGACCTCCAAAGGAACTGATTGGCCACTGCGAGGCAGGATGCTGATCTAGATGGACCACTACTCTGATTCAAAAGGGTTCTTCTAATATTCCTAGAATCATATATTCATAGAGTTGGAAAGGACCTCCAGGGTCATCTAGTACAACCCCTACACAAAGCAGGAAATTCGCGAATACCCCTCCACATGCCTAGTGACCACTGTTCCATGCCCAGAAGATGGCAAAATAACAGCAACAACTCCAGGACCCCAGGACTAACTGGCCTGGAGAAAAATTGCTTCCTGACCCCAAAGTGGCAATCAGCATTTCCCTGGGTGTATAAGAAAGGGCCACGAGAACTAGGCACTGAGGCAACCCTCCCTGCCCTCCTTTTCACGACCTCCCTGCCCTCCCTCTCACGACAGAATCTGCATTAGTATCAGATGGCCATCCAGCCTCTGTTTGAAAACCTCCAAAGAAAGAGGGCCCGCCACCGCCCAAGGAAGCCTGTTCCAATGAAGAACCACTCTGTCAGGAAGTTCTTCCTAACATTTGGCTGAAAACTCTTCTGATTTAAGTAGAAGGACCTCGAGACCCGAATGAGCTTCTGCTAGTCAAAGAAGACAATACGGACTGTGGTAGACCCCATACAAGGCAACTTCATGTGTTCTAATGTCTCAGTCTGGTCTCTGAGGAGGAGGCAGAGCAAAGGGCAAAGATGGGAGAACCCGGCATTTTCAAGCAAAACCAGGACTTAAGTGATCTTTGTGAGCTGGACCTTGGCTTCACAAACAAACCATAGTCAAAATAAGCCATCGCTTCAGGTTATGTTGGAACCAATCCAATATATGAGCTCATGCGGCGGTGCTGGGTCTGATAATGACAACTCCCACCAGAGATCTGTTCTCCTGCTGTCATTATTAACTGCAAATACCCCAATCAGTGAGAGCCGTAAAGCCATTTTAATTCCAGACAAGAAATCCGAGAGCAGCATTATATTTCCTCGTTCAGCTCCCTTTAAGCGAAATGCAGAAAACAATGACACTTCTGTTTGCCCTGGCACGGAACATATTTGTAAAGAGAAAAACGCACAAGTAACCAACAGCAACTTGAGATGAGTTAAAGTGTTATTTTATGACGAGAAAAATAGTCATCTTGCGGGCATAAAAGATCTTTTAAAACTTCATGTTCTCTTGAATTAAATAAAAAAAACGGGGAAACAGCGGGGAAAAACTGGATAATTAACAAAGAAGCTACAGGGGATCCAACACAATCTAAATTGGAGATATAAATGAACACAACAAGAACTGGTAATGTGCTTCGAGCATCATATCTTGGTATTTTAATTTTTTTTAAACTACTCTGCTCTGAACAGGTGGCTTTGACATTATGCACATGCGTTTACCCCAAAGCACTGATACATCTATCGGCACATGTTGTGTGGAGTTGCTGACTGCTTGTTATTCTTACATATTTCCTTCATCCTCATGAACTTGGCAGTTTGTTTCTTGGCTTTAAAAATACCATCTCTGCCTTCCTATAGAAGAAGAAGAAGAAGAAGAAGAAGAGAAGAAGAAGAGAAGAGAAGAGAAGAAGAAGAGAAGAGAAGAGAAGAGAAGAGAAGAGAAGAAGAGAAGAGAAGAGAAGAGAAGAGAAGAGAAGAGAAGAGATTGGATTTATACCCCGCCCTTCACTACCCAAAGAAGTCTCAGAGCGGCTTGCAAACTCCTTCCCCTTCCCCTCCCCACAACAGACACCCTGTGAGGTAGGTGGGGCTGAGAGAGCTCTGACAGAAACTGCTTCTTTTTGAGAACAGCTGTGCCAGATCTTATGACTGACCCAAGATCATCCAGCAGGTGCAAGTGGAGAAGTGGGGAATCAAACCCAGTTCTCCCAGATTATAGTCCACACACTTAACCACTACACCAAATGATGCCTAAGGCAATGTACAAAGCAGACAATAAAGGAACCCATATTTATTTATTTATTTATTTATTTATTTATTTATTTATTTATTTATATCTTCAATTTATATCCCGCTCGAACCCCCGAAGGGGTCTCTGAGCGGCTTACAGTTACTCATTGAATCCTAACTAAGGCCACATAGCTGTTCGGGAAGGGACTGCCCTACCAGCACCCTGTGGAGAGCGGTGTTCTTGTTCTTGTCAGTTTCGTCAGTTTCTTTGTCAGTTTCATCCTGGGTCGGCTCAGCTCGGCGTTCGCAGATCCCTCGGCGCGTGGTTTCTGCGTCGGCGCGGCTCCGGCACTGTCTTCCTGACTCCGCCGCGCCTGCGCCTTCACATCCTCCTTGCGCCGTCGTCTCTGCTCCGCCTTCCATCTCTCGCCATCCCCTGGAGCTCTTGCCATCTTTTGCCGCCATCATTCCGCCTGCCTTGTTACCAGCAGCTCCACAACCCCCGCAGGGGGGGGGGGTGCTCCCTGTCATCTAAGACAGGTACCCATTTTATCTACTTGCTATTGTTGTTATTTTAGCAGCTTTCGAACCGCTGGGTAGACGGGAGCTGGGACTTGGGCCAGGTGCTCACCCTGGCCGCGGTGGGATTCGAACAGCCGTAATGGCTGTTCATAGATGTTACTAGCAGGCATTAGTTGCCTGCGCCACCGCTCCCTTCCCTTGATCCACTACTTGTATAAAGTGGCTCTCAGTTACCCCGATCTGGAAAGTGCAATTTCCACATACAAGAAGATGTCCATGTATGACTTCCCTCATGGATCAGAATTTACATGTTTAGACTTGTACATGCATCCCACTTCAAATAATTCTTACCTACTGTGACTATGAATTTTCGCACAATGGAACCGAAGGTGTGGGCTCTACTTTCGTTCTGCCGGCAGAGGATTCATTCTGTCACATCTGATAGATCTGTCTGGTTATATGTGAAGATAGTTATGCACAGGCAAGCATGCGCATTGCAAAGCTGTGTATACATAGATCAAATAGAAAAGGAATACAAACATGAGAATCTAATCTAATAGCCTAAGCTAAACGCTGTATGCTTTTTAGACAATAAATATTCAAATAACAAGTTTAAGGCTGCAATCACACGTGCTAAATAATCCACTTTCAATCCAATTACAATGCAGTTTCCAACTAGATTTTTACTGTGTGACCTGGCAAAATCCAGTTGGAAAGTGCATTGAAAGTGGATTGGAGTGTGTAATCGCAGCCAAAGGTCAAATCTGCATTTGTATTTTTAAGAAGAAGAAGAAGAGTTTGTATTTATACCCCGCCCTTCACTGCCCAAAGGCGTCTCAGAGCGGCTTACAAACTCCTTTCCCTTCCCTTCCCCTCCTCACAACAGACACCCTGTGAGGTCGGTGGGGCTGAGAGAACTTCTGACAGAAACTGTCCTTGAGAGAACAGCTGTGCCAGAACTTGTGACTGACCCAAGGTCACATCAGCAGGTGCAAGTGGAGGAGTGGGGAATCAAACCCGGTTCTCCCAGATTAGAGTCTGCGCACTTAACCACTACACCAAACTGGCTCTCAGTTTCATGCTGCATTTGCATTTTTAAATCAGTTTTGTGCTGCTGTGACACTGCCGTTTGTCCCTATTGCTTCAGGGTTTTTTTCCTCCCAATGTGTTTTGCTCTCTCGAGTAGTCCCAGAGGGAGCAAAAAACATGTGGAAAAGGGCGGGGGACCCAGAACAATAGTTGCAAAGGAGTGACAAAAGTGACAGTGCAGAATTCACTGCCACAGGAGGTGGTGGCAGCTACGAGCATGGACGGCTTCAAGAGGGAATTAGATAAACATATGGAGCAGAAGTCCATCAGTGGCTATTAGCCACAGGGTATAGATGGGAACTCTCAGTCTGGGGCAAGTGATGCTCTGTATTCTTGGTGCTTGGGGAGGGGGGCAAGAGTGGGAGGGCTTCTAGTGTCCTGGCCCCACTGCTGGACCTCCTGATGGCCCCTGTGTGACAGAGTGTTGGACTAGATGGGCCATTGGCCTGATTCAACATTGGCTTCCCTTATGTTCTTATGATATGGCCAAAGACTGCGTCACAGCAGCACGAAGCTGATTTAAAAATGCAAATGCAGATTCGACCAAAGTGGTTTTTTATTAGTCGTCTTGTTATTCATGAGCTTTCTATCATGGGATTGGTTTAAGTTATTATTATTATTATTATTTTCATTGTGTATCCAAATGTTACTTATGAACATTTCATAACACATAAACAAAAAAAACCCCCAAACACTAGACTTGTTATTTGAATATTTATTATTTATTGTTAAAAAAGCATACAGCATTTCGCTTAGGCTATTAGATTAGATATACACCGAGCATCTATGCATCAAGGCTTGAGCTTTGGGAATTTTTTTTTTTTACAGAACTCTCCAAAGGTGAACCCAAACAGATCACAGGCAACTTTTTAAAAAAAAGAAAACGACTGCAGAGTGTGCATTGTTGGTACCTGAATGTTGCACATGTGCAAACAGATCACCGCGATGCACCATTGGAGACCCTGGGGTTTTACGAAGATTATCCATAACTGTACCTATACAGATCTGATCACCAACCCCCAGGATAACCTTTTTTCCCTCTACAGGAACATGATGTGGAGATAAGGGAAGGAAGAAAAACTGGCACTTCCATTATTTCACCGTCATAAATTATTATCAGTGTCCCTGATACGGCAATACTATTTGTTCTGAGGACATTTTAGACTCCGCGATAATGCTGATGAAATCTAGGCATTGCACAGGAATATATTAAGAAGAAGAGCCCAGTAGCACCTTGAAGACTAACAAAATATGTGGCAGGGTGGGAGCTTTCGTGAGTCACTGCTGAAGAAGTACCTGGAGAAGTGAGCAGTGACTCACCCTGCCACTTATTTCATTAGTCTTTCAGGTGCTACTGGGCTCCTGCGCTTCCGTGCAATAGACAGACTAACACGGCTATGCATCTGGATCTATATTCAGAAGAACAAGTCCTGTTTCAGGTCTACACAAGAACTTTGCCAAGCTAGTGCTGCAGCACTCAGTTTGGTTACAGGGCTGCTGTGATGGCAACTCCTGGGAGCTTCAGGGAGGGGCGGAGCCTGGGGAGGGGGGAGTGTCACTGATTTGGCAATATCAGTTCTGGATGATTACCCGGAGGTGGTGTCACCACCACCCTCATCCCAGGCTGCTCTAGGAATTCTCCCAGTCTCTGTGGTAAAGACCGTAGGGGAAATTACTAGAGCGCTGCAGACAAAACAACCCAAAGGGGCATTGCTAGGTCTGTGATGTCACCCTCATTTTGTCCCACTGCAAGAGCGGGGGACAGAAGATAAGAACCAGTTTGGTGCAGTGGTTAAGAGTGTGGACTCTGATCTGGGAGAACCGGGTTTGATTCCCCACTCTCCCACATGCAGCTACTGGGGTGACCTTGGGTCAGTCACAAGTTCTCTCAGAGCTATTCTCTCACAAGCAGTTCTCGAAAGAGCTCTCTCAGCCCCACCTACCTCACAGGGTGTCTCTTGTGAGGAGGGGAAGGGAAAGGAGATGGTAAGCTGCTCTGAGACTCCTTTGGGTAGTGAAGGGCGGGGTATAAATCCAATCTCACAAGGTGTCTGTTGTGGGGAGGGGAAGGGAATGGAGATTGTAAGCCACTCTGAGACTCCTTTGGGTAGTGAAGGGTGGGGTATAAATCCAATCTACTACTACTACTACTACTACTACTACTACTACTATTCTTCTTCTTCTTCTTCTTCTTCTTCTTCATAAGAGAAGCCAATGTTGGATCAGGCCAATGGCCAGGGGTGAGAATGGAGGACTCGATTCAATTCTGAAACCTGTCCCGTGAGTAAAACCTTCATTGGCCATTGATGGTTGAGGGGTAGACAGAAGCCCTTGGAGATCTCATTGAAACATGAATATTATTGAATATGAGGCTTCCCTCAAAACCTTTCTGGCCTGTACGTTTAGTGACTTAATTTAAAACCACCCTTTTCTCCCTGTTAGGGTCCCAAAGCTGCCCACAAAAATACCCAACGAGATAAACAACAATATCAAGATGTAACCTCCAATTAATAACAAAGACGACAAAAGCCTCGCAAACAAACTCTGTCCCAGAACCTTCAAACGCACGTTAAGTGGAAGTTAGGGGAAATTTTGTAACAACCTCGAAAAGCCCCTGAGGATTTCTCTTCTTCTTTTCAGAGCTCTATTGATTTCCCCAGACATTCCTCGGATGATACATCTAACAAGGAGCCCTTCGATCTGGAAGTGTCTCGTTTCTGCCTCTTTTACTGGCAGGGCTCCAGGGACCACTTCAGCCTCCCTGATAAAGATCCCCTCTGGGTGCTGCCCAGCTTCATGGGGCTGTAGGGGGACCAGCAGTGCAATCCTAGGCAGAGTTGCCCCCTTCTGATCCCATTGACATAGATGGGCTTGGAAAGGTGTACCTGTGTTTAGAATACTTTCAGAGGGAAGCTGTGCTGGTTTGCAACAGAACAGTTTGATTCATGTCCAGAGAAGAAGAAGAAGAAGCAGTAGAAGTAGTAGACTACGTAGAAGAAGAAGCTGAAGAAGTAGCTGTAGAAGTCGCAGTTGTAGAAGAAGCAGCCGAAGCATTAGTAGAAGAAGAAGAAGATGAAGACGAAGCAGCAGCAGAAGCATAGATCCAGAAGAAGAAGAAGAAGCAGACCAGAAGTAGTAGTAGTAGTAGTAGTAGTAGTGCTACTGGAGTACCAGTCAGTCTTGGGCACCACATGTTAGGAAGGATGCTGACAAGCCCGAGCATGTCCAGAAGAGGGTAACCAGGATGGTGAAGGTTGGAATCCAAGTCTTATGAGGAAAGAGAAGGCTTAGAGGGGACATGATTGCAGTCTTCAAGTATTTGAAGGGCTGTCATGTAGAAGATGGAGCAGATCTATTCTCTCTTGCTCTGGATTGCAAGACTAGATCTAATGGGTGGAAATTACAAGGGAGTCGTTACCGGCTAGATATCAGGAGAAACTTCCTAACTGTAAGAGTGGTTGAACAGTGGAACAGACTGCCTCGGGAGGTGGTGGATGCTCCTTCGCTGGATGTTTTCAAGCCAAGGCTGGGTGACCATCTTTCGGGTATGTTGTAGGGCTATCTTTCGGCTATGCTCCTGCAGAGTGCAGGGGGTTGGACTAGATGACCTGCAAGGTCCCTTCCAACTCTAACATTCTATGATTCTAAGATAGGAGGAGAAGGAAGGGGGGAGGGGAGGGGATTGGATTTACACCTCACCCTTCACTTGGAATCTCAGAGCAGCTTACATTTTCCTTTCCCTTCCTCTCCCCACAACAAACACTATGTGAGGTAAGTGGGCCTGAGAGAGCTCTGAGAGAACTGCTGTCGAGAGACCAGCTCTCAGAGAACTTTGACTGACCCAAGGTCACGCCAGCAGCTGCGTGTGGAGGAGTGAGGAATCAAACCCAGTTCTCCAGATTACAGCCTGTCATTGTTAACCACTACACCAAACTGGCTCTGCTTAGATACCATCACGCGTTTCAGGGTACAAGCCTTCAAGAGTCAAAGCTCCCTTTTACCCTCAAACTTCCAGAATCTCATCCCGTAGTCTTCTTCTGCCCTGCTCTGGATGACCCAAGCTAGCTCGGTCTCATCAGATCTCAGAATGCGGTCGGCCCTCATTAGTACTTGGATGGGAGACCGCCAAGGAAGCCCAGCATTGCTATGCAGAGGCAGGCAACGACACATCATCTCTCCTCATCTCCTCTTTTGAAAACCTTACAAGATCACCATGAGTTGGCTGTCACTTGGGGGCACTTTCCACCACTCGTATTCTCCTGTCTCAGGAGCCTTGTGAGCTGGGCTTGGTTCTGTGCCTTGAACCGCCGTCTGACAATCAGGCGAAGCTTTTCCAGGAAGGAAGACATGGCAACTGTTATGTACTGAATGTGAATCGCTCCTATCTATTCACATGTTAAGCTGGAGTCTGAACGTGGCTCTTCAGATGTCGCATTGCTATTGGTCGGTTTCTGCGAAACCTGTGTAATTACCCAATCACTGAGTGATATTGTTGCAAAGAGAGAACGGTCCTGATTGGCCTCTATCCCTGTATTCTGATTGGTCTTTAACTTGTAATGGGCGTGGCTTTGACAGCCCAGGAGAGTTTAAAAGAAGGAGCCGTGCTCCCCTTGTTGTCGTGTGTTCCTGACTTACAGTTGCTGTTTAATAAAGCTGAAATCACTTGAAGCTGAATCCTTTGTTGAGTCTCATACTTAACAGCAAGGGAAAATTATCTTCACCAGCTGAATGTATGTTGTGCTGTTCGGACAACAGGAGTGGATCCACGAGACCCAGCTGGTCCGAAAGAGTGGCTTGAGTTAGGGTACTTTCTGTCCATCTTCTAGTAAGGGAAACACTTAAAAGGTAAAAAGGTAAAGGTTCCCCTTGCTCAAAAAACAGTTGAATCCGACTCTAGAGGGCGGCGCTCATCTCCATTTCCAAGCCGAAGAGCCAGCGCTGTCCACAGACATTTCTGTGGTCATGTGGCCGGCATGACTGAACGCCGAGGTGCACGGAACGCTGTTACCTTCCCACCTAAGTGGTACCTACTTATCTACTTGTAATTTCTTGCTTTCAAACTGCTAGGTTGGCAGGAGCTGGGGCCAGAGACGGCAGCTCACTCCGTCAGGCGGCACTCTCGGGTCTCGAACTGCTAGACTACAGACCTTCCGGCCCGCAGCTCAGCATCTTAACCTCTGAGCCACCGCAATGAATGAATTAAAAACCTCACCTTGTCTTGGCTGCAGTCGTCTTGGTATTTAAGAGGAGCACAGCTTTCGATTACAACAGCAAAAAGTGGAAGATGGGGTGGGGGAGCAGACCTCCTCCACCTTCACTGGAAGCAAGAACCACAATCCTTTATGCTAATGCCTCAGTTGTTTAACCAAGAGACAGCACTTAAATTAGACAAATCTAAGGACTTCGTATTCCCCGCAGTATATTTAATGCTCAATGATTTAGCTAAGTATTGATTATTTGATGGCTATTACCCGCACAACTGGAATATAATTGAGACCTCTATCGTGGTTTATAGTATCATTTGAACCTCTATATTTCCACTTGACACGGCGGTTAATTTGTTTCTGATCCAGGCTCATCTCCATGTCTGTGTGTCTTTTATTCATATGATTTATCAGGACGAGCGGAGAAGCCTGATTTCCCAGTAACTAATGCAGCCCTCTTTATAAATGTATCCATGAGGTAGACTAGAATCTGGAAACAGGAAGATCACTTCCGATATTGGAAGAACGGCTGTTCGGATGTGAAAGTCTCGGAGGATACTATTCCTCAGCAGCGGCTCTCTTGTTTCCAGTAACTGAATGTGTTGTGCTTTTGGCAACAAATGCCCCCGAGAGAAACACCGATGCTGGTAGCAGACAACAGACTTCCGTAGCCTCCTCTCTGGCTCATCTTTCAACCAATGGTTGTTTGCTCTGATCGTCTAGGCTTGGCTACGTGTTCCACTGGCGGAGGAGAGAATCAGGTAGCAGAATACTGAGGAAGCATTCAAAAAGAACATTTTAGCCTGAAGTGTTTTTTTTTTCCCTTTTTGCTGTCAACTCACAGCTGACTGACTGGAGAGCCAGTTTGGTGTAGTGGTTAAGAGTGCCGGATCTAATCTGGGAGAAGCGGGTTTGATTCCCCACTCCTCCACATGCTGACCTTGGGACAATCACAAGTTCTTTCAGAGCTGTTCTCTCAAGAGCAGTTCTTGAAAGAGCTCTCTCAGCGCCACCTACCTCGCAGGGTGTCTGTTGTCTGGAGGGGAAGGGAAAGGAGTTTGAAAGCCGCTCTAAGAATCCAAGTGAAGGGCGGGATATAAATCCAAATATTTCATCCTTCTCCTCCTCCTCCTTCTTGTGACCTTGTAGGTTTTTCGAGGCAAGAGAAGTTCAGACGTGCTTTGCCATTGCCTGCCTCTGCACCATCACCCTGGTGTTCCTTGGCATTCTCCCATCCAAACGTTGGCCAGGGTCGACCCTGTTTAGCTTCCATGATCTGATAAGAGCAGGCTAGCTTGGACTACCCAAGTCAGGGCTGACAGGTCTGGTCCACTCAACTATCACACAATCCTCCTGCCTCCTTTTACTATATGCATACGCCTGGCCTCATCACAGAGCAGAAAGGCAGATTGTGACAGTTTTCAGAATTCTCTTGTAAGCATTCCTTGAATGGAGACCTCTAGAGACATATCTCCAATCATCCTTTCTACCCCAGCATTCTTAGTCATTGTTGCCCACCATGGTTTTTTAAGATACACACCTAATATTTCCTTACATACACATCTGAAAACTATAAAATGTGAATGAAAAAGAAAAAAAAACTGGTGCTTTAGACCATGCATATCATACAACTAGACAAGGTAAGAGTCGGGACTGAGACAACCAAAGAGAGCCCCTCTTTTTAAAGCTAATATCCATATCTTGTATCCATCTATTGTCTGTTGTGTGAGTCGGACCAGTGGTCAATTTGGGGGGAGGTGAAGAGGCACAGGTAAGCAGAGTGACTTCATGTCCCAAGTGTTCTGCAACAGAATTTAGAACAATTTTGAGCATTCAATGATTTGCAACCTTGGTTGGGTGCGCAAGGGGGCTGCTGGCAATCTGTGACCACACTGTGATTGAAGCAGACCACATATCTACACTATGCTCAAGAGTAAAGAAAAGAAAAGAAAAGAAAAGAAAAGAAAAGAAAAGAAAAGAAAAGAAAAACAGAGATGCCAGAACTGAACAAAACCTGGGTCTTTCTGCCTGTAAGTCCGGTACTCTACTTCTGCTTGAAGACTAGACAAGAGATTTTAAGAACATAAGAAGAAACACAGAAACATGGGCCATCTAGCTCAACCCCCTGCACAATGCAGGGAATTCACGGCTATCTCCCCCCCACTCCCCCAGTGACCCCTTCTCTATGCCCAGAGTAAGGCAAAAAACCCCAACAACCCCCCAGAATACCTGGGCCAATCTGGCCTGGATGAAAATACCTTCCTGACCCCAAAGTGGCAATTGTCACTACCCTTGGCATATAAGAAAGGTGCACAGGAGCCAAGCACTGGATCATCCCTTCCTGCCCTCTCTCTCGTGATCCGCCAAAATTCATAGTGTCATAGAAACAGCACTGCTGTCCTAGGGCCATCTAGCCTCTGCTTAAAAACCTCCAAAGAAGGAGAGCCCACCACCTCCCGTGGAAGGCTGCTTAACTGAGGAAATGCTCGATCAAGAAGTTCTTCCTAATGTTTAGCTGAACACTCTTTTGATTTCATTTCAACCTGTTCATTCTGGTCTGAGCTTCTGGGGCAACAGAAAATAACTCCACTCCGTTATGTATATAACAGCACTTCAAATACTTGAAGATGGCAGTCATATCACCTCTTAGTTGTCTCCTGCTGGATCAGAACAGTTGTCCATCTAGTCCAGCATCCTGTCTCACATAATGCCCAGCCCGTTCCTCTGGAGGTCAAACAACAAGGCATGGGGGCTGAGGCCTTCCCCTGATGTTGCCTCCTGGCACTGGTTGACTGGCAGAGGTTTACTGCCTACATAAGAACATAAGAGAAGCCAATGTTGAATCAGGCCAATGGCCCATCTAGTCCAACACTCTGTCACACAGTGGCCAAAAATACCAGGTGCCATCAGGAGGTCCAGCAGCGGGGCCAAGACACCAGAAGCCCTCCCACTGCTGCCCCCTCCAGCACCAAGATAGAGTGCAGCACCCACCCCAGACTGAGAGTTTCCATCTATACCCTGTAGCTAATAGCCACTGATGGACTTCTTCTCCATATGTTCATCTAATTCCCTCTTGAAACTGTCTATACTTGTAGCTTCCCCCACCTCCTGTGGCCTCTGAACGTGGAGGTTCCCTTTAATCACTATGGCCAATAGCCACTGATAGACCTATCTGCCATCAATCTGTCTAATCCCCTTTTAAAGCCATCTGGGGCTGCAGCCATCACTGCATCCTCGCCACATTGTAGCCATTCATCATTTAAAGAAGCATTTCTTTTTGCCCATCCTGAATCTATGGTCCAACAGTTTCTCTGGAAGCCCTCAAGTGCTAATATTTTTGGGAGAGGGAGAAAAAGCTCTTTGACAACTCTCTTTTCACCTTGTGCATAAATTAATAAGTCTCTATCATGTCCCCTCTTTGTTGTTGTTGTTCAGTCCCACAGTCGAGTCCAGCTCTTTGTGACCCGATGGACCAGACCACACCAGGCCCCTCCTGTCTTCTGCCATCCTCTAAAGTTTGCTCAATTTCATGTTCGTTGCATCGGTGACACTCTCTAACCATCTCATCCTTTGCCATCCCCTTCTTCTTTGACCTTCAATCTTTCCCGGCATCGGGGTCTTCTCCAGTGAGTGCTCCCTTCTCATTTGGTGGCCAAAGGGTTTGAGCTTCAGCTTTGGTATCTGGCCTTCCAGGGAACAGTCAGGGTTGATTTCTTTGAGGACTGACTGATTTGATCTCCTTGAAGTCCAAGAGACTCTCAAGAGTCTTCTCCAGCACCACAATTTGAAAGCATCTACTCTTTGAAGCTTAGCCTTCCTTATGGTCCAACTCTCACAGCCATACATTACTACTGGGAATACCATCACTTTGACTACATGGAGTTTTGTTTGCAGGTGATGTCTCTACTTTTTACTATGCTGTCTAGGTTTGCCATAGCCCATCCAGGAAATCTTTTATAAGGCCAGTCCAGGGAAAGCCAAGGATCAAGAGCAAGTCTGATCCCAAGAAGCCACAGAAGAGGTAACAGTGGTAGAGGAAGAGGGAATTAACCCTCCTCCTCACCCAGTTTGGGGTAGTGGTTAAGAGCACAGACACTAATCTGGGACAATGGGTTTGATTCCCCATTCCTTCATATGCAGCTGCTGGCGTGACCTTGGGTCAGTCACAGTTCTCTCTGAGCTGTTCTGGGAAAAGCCTTTCTTGAAGTGCTCTCTCAGCCCCACCTGCCTCACAGGGTGTCTGTCGTGGGGAGGGGAAGGGAAAGGAGTTTGTAAGCCACTCTGAGACTCCTTCAGGTAGTGAAGGGTGGAGTATAGATCCAATCTCTCCTCTTCTATACAAGGGAGCACTGGAAGGTGCTAAAGCCCCAGACACCATTCCAGCTCCAAGGGAGTCTGTCAGTCACTTACCTATTTCAAATTTTACTTGAACTCTTACTGGGCATGCATGAGGAAAAGAACCACAGAAAGTCCTCAAGTCACTACAGAGGCAGTGATGACCACGCACCCAAGAGCCAAGCTGGAGTTGCGACAGAGCATGTGCAGAAGAGAAAAGTTAGGGGGGAAGACGTGAGTACGTAGAAAACCTCGGCATGGGGAAGCTGTCTCCAAAGCACATCCCTCTGAACACAATGAATATGAGAAGCCTCACAGTGCAGATTAGTCTTTCTCTCTTCCACGTCTTCTGATATTCATGCTGCACCAGCTCTCTCTGCTTTAAAAAAAAACAAACCCAAACCCTCCACATGTTTTCTCTTCCTCATGCTTTATATAGTGGAATCTTTTTTCCCTGGCTCAGCTCCTTTTCACTTTCTTCTGCTCCCTATCCTTTATTTTACTCATCTCCTCCTATATCTACTAGATTGTAAGCCCAAGGGCAAAGACCATGCAGAGGTATGTGTTCTATGTATAGCTCCTAGCTGCTCTTGGCAAATATTTTATAAATCAATCTTTCTTTCTTCTCCCTCCCTCCCTTCCCTCCTTCCTTCTTTCCTTTCATCAGAAATGCTATTCACCTGAGCAAATTGTCATCCTGGATAATTAGAATCTGCATGGTCAAAGGTCTCACCTGAATAGTTTCAACGACAGACATGATTCTTCACTCCTGTATAATTGTTGAGTCATTTGCTGCTGCACAAGTGGTTGACATTTCCATTATGAGTCCCTGGGACGAAGGAAACTACTTGAACTGTGGGATCCTTGATTATGAAAGAGCTCACCTGGGAATTACCCTGGACTATTTTTCTGCTGGGCAATGGTACATTTTTAGACCGGTTACTGCCAACCCATCTCTCATGTTCTGCAAACACTGGCATGGTCACCATTTTTTAAAAAAACTTAAGGTGACATTTCAGAGCAAATGTGGAGGTTCTGCTGAGGTGAAGCTGGCAAGAAATTTGGAAAGTGTGAAGAACGCCCCAAGGACTCAAATCATTCTCCCTCGCAGTGGAGTACTATATAGCCTCCACCCCCTGCCGCCCCTTGGACCTGAGGATCAACCAATCAGCTTCTCAAACTCAGACTCTCGTCTGCCATGTTTTATGGGGCTGAGGCCTGCAAAGGGAGGGAAATTCCTGAGGGGGATGTGTGAGAGTGTGAGAATGGCTCTGTTGTAGTGGCGACGTAACTCTTCTAAAGCAGCCTCCCTTCTCAGGGATGACATTGGAGAATGTCTGTGCTTGCTTCACTGTCATAGATAAACATAACGGTGGATTTACGGGTGGGGGAATAGAGTATATGAAAGCTAGACGGGATGACTGCAGTATGTGAATGGATGGAACCAAAGGAGGGGCCTTATTCGAATTGTCTATAACTATGGGGTTTGGCGCCAGAACCTCAGTTCTGACACAGTACTGGTCTTAGCTTGGAACATCTTTATTTCTCAATGAACAAATCACTGCCAGAGAGTGTTGCTGAGAGTAACATTGTCCAAGAGTCTGACATAGCTCTCCATTCCATTAATCACCTTGATGAACTCCCACACCTATGCCAGAACCCTCTGCCTCTGAAGCAACTCCCAGCATAAGTGCATCAACATAAAGCCCACCCCACTAAACTCTCCCTTCACGGCCAGGGGGAAAGAAGCCAGTTTGCTCCAACCCTAGGCAATGTACAGGTGCAGCAGGAAACAGCCTTGCAACTGGCTGAACGCAGCAGAGCCAGAGAGCGTGAGGGTGATTTGAGTCCTCGGGGCGTCAGACTGCCCTGCCAGACTTGTGGTAAAGATCATAAAGAGTTTGCTGGAATTCCTTCAGTGTTGTGAGGACCTGTGAAGTCCCTTCTGGGCTTTTACCTGGAAGTGACATCATGGCCTTGGCAACCCCATTTCCTCACCTTCCCCTCCCAGTGCCAAATTGATCAGCCGTGAGCACTTGGGTGTGGCAGTGGGGGTCCGACTGAGACCGGGCACCTGGCAGCCATGATGGCAGCCTTTGAAAATTATCCAGAAACTTCAACTGGTCCAAAGTGCCCCAGGAAGGCTTCAGTCAGGGGCAGGATACAGGGATTGTGTATCACCCCTTGCTGAAAGACCTTCACTGGCAGCTCATCTGTTTCCAGGCACAGCTCAAAGGGCTGGTTCTTAATTTTAAAGGTTTTGAAAACTTCAGAACAGAGTATTTGAGGGACTACCTCCTCCTATAGAACCATAGAATCACAGAGTTGGAAGGGGCCACACAGACCGTCTAGTCCAATCCCCTGCTCAATGCAAGATCACCCCAGAGCACCCTTGCCAAGTGTTTGTCCAGCTGCTGCTTAAAGACTGCCAGTGAGGGGGAGCTCACCACCTCCCTAGGCCGCCGATTCCACTGCAGAACTACTCTTCCTGTTATGTCCAGCCTGCCTTTTAACACACTCCTCCCTCTAGCAGTGTTCCCTCTAAGCTGAGTTAGTGTGAGCTGGCTCACAGTTTGTTAAGCCTCTGGCTCACACATTTTTGTCTTAGCTCAGGAAGGAGGGCTCCAGAGCAAACTAATTTATGCAGTAGCCAAATCACCCACTCACAACTTTAATGCCAGTAGCTCACAAAGCAGAATTTTGGCTCACAAGACTCCACAGCTTAGAGGGACTGTTGCTCCCAAGCCATGCTCTTCATGCTCCTGTTTGCAAAGGTGAGGCAGGTAGCAACTAGAGACAGGGATTTTTCAGTAGTGGCCCCTTACCTGCAGAATGCCCCATCCCCTTGAGGCTTGCCTGGCATCTACCCTACTCTTTTTTTAGGTGCCAGGCCAAAACATTTATTCTTTTACCCTGGTCTGATCTTTGCAATTGTGTTCTAGACCTATGAGTCTTCCGAGAATCATTTAAGCTGCCAGGTTTTCTATGCTCTGGTTTCTTTTTCAGTGCTTTATGCTACTGGGGTTTTCATGTGTGCTTAGGAAGAAGAAGAGAAGAGATTAGATTTGTACCCCATCCTTCACTACCTGAAGGAGTCTCAGAGCACCTTATATATTTATTTATTTATTATTTATTATTCAGATTTATATTCTGCCCTCCCCACAAGTGGGCTCAGGGTGGATCACAACACAGTATCAAAAACATATAAACATTTCAAACCTATAAAATAGATACAATCACCTTTCTCTTCCTCGCCCCAGAACAGACACCCTGTGAGGCAGGTGGGGCTGAGAGAGCTCTTTCGAGAACTGCTTATGAGAGAACAGCTCTGCAAGAACTTGTAACTGACCCAAATCACCCAGCTGGCTTCAATTGGAGGACTGGGGAATCAAACCCGGTTCTCCCAATTTAGAGTCCTGCTCTTAACCACTACACCAAACTGGGGGGTTTATTGTTTGGGGATTTAATAGCTGGGGGTTTAGTGGTTGTTAATTTTAACTGTTTTATGTTCATGATCTTACCTTGTTTCATGTTGTGAGTTGTCTTGAGCAGGTCTCCGAAGAGGCAGCATATACCTGTTTTAAATAAATAAGGAATAACTTCTAATAAAATGGGAGTCTGTGTCTGGTGAAGGAACTCTCTATCCAGTGGACAATGCAGATAAGACTTGGAAATACAGTTGCTAATGAACAGAGCCTCAAGCAAAAAAAAAAATGAGTTGAATTAAAGGTTTTGTCATGGGGGAAAAGAGTAATATTTGCTTATCTATTTATGTAAGCATTTGTAACCTGGTTTCCTCTGTAATTGGAGACTCAGAAAAGCTTACAAAACAAATGCAAAACATTCAACAGAGAAAAATGTATAAACTCTGGCAAGACTGACAAAATTCCTCACAAACCTTCTGTACCACCTTAAAAAAAGAAAATAAAAGACCTGAAGTAAAGCATCTCAGGAACAGTGCTCTCCATAACCATTATTCCAAAACAGAAAACTTGTTTAGCCAAGAGTAAAACAATATCACAGCAAATCACTTTATTGATCTGCATCCCTTTATTTAATATTTATAGAAGGCTAAAGATGACACATCAGCATTTCAGGGCAGCCACACAATGGCCTCCGAAGGCACTTTTGGCCATATCATCAAAAGAGATCTTAATTTTCTGAGGGTCACCGCAGGCATTAAATTCATCATGAAGATGTCTCTGAAAACAACCTCTGAACAATCTCAGTCCTTTCAGCAACCAGGAGATCAAGCCCAATGAGGAAAGGTCGAGGGACATGGGAATGTTCAGTCTGGAGGAGAGGAAGTTGAGGGGGGACGTGATTGCTTTCCACGCTAGAATTTAATTCCTGGTTCAACCCTGTCCCCGAACTTACATTCTATACTACACACAAGTTCACCCCTGTAATTATCTCAGGATATTTTTTTGTTTCCACATAACATTGAGGTCACCCTGGTTTCTACAAAAAGATATGCGGGGTTTGCAGCCGAGTAGGAAGTTGGGGTGGAAATATGTAGGGCCCTTTAAGATTGTGCACGTTCTGAATGACGTCACTGATGGACTTGAATTGCCTAAAAACCTGAGACATGTGCATCCCGTTTTCCATCATAGCTTATTGAAGAAAGATCCAGAAAGATCCAACATGTGGAGACCGCAGCAGCCGAGGCCCCCCCCCCCCGTTGGTGGACAGAGAACCGCATTTCGGAGTGTCCCAGAATCTGGACTCTAAACTGAAATGGGGGAAACTGTTCTATTTGGTTGAATGGGAGGATTTTGGGCCTGAACACAGGGAATGGGTGGAGGGTGCTCAAGTTCACACCCCGAAGCTTACCTGTGTGTTTCACGAACTTTCCCCCCTCAAACCAGGGGGGGAGAGGCCTTTGGGGGGGGCAGAATGTTGGCTAGTGCCCCTATAAAGGCTTGTGGCTTCTTTCCCTCCCCCCCCCGTCTCACTCCTCCCAGCTTCCCCTCCTCTCGTGAGTCTTGGAAGGTACTCCTAGCTCATCCTTACTGCTCCACTGACCTTGGAACCCAGCTTCCCCATGCTGTTTTTTCTCCGCTGGGAGCAGCGAGCCATTTTCCTTTGGGTGCGCTTAGGTGCCCTCCTTATTGGTCCCTTGCCATCAGGGGGTTCAGTATGAGCTGTGTATAATTGTTTGCTTTCCAGCTTTCCCCCCATTCCCGAGTGTGTCAAACGATGACCTAAGTACCTATCTCAATAAAATTGTACTTCTCTGAAGGACTGTTGTTGGGCTTGAATTGCTTGGGACTCTTGACACTCACACTTGTCCCGGGATAAATCGATGATGTTATAACCAGGGATAAATGCAAGGTATTATGTCGTGAGTTGAACTCTGATAAAACCAGGGATGAGATCCAAGTGTAGAAAAGACCTTTAAGTATTTGAAGGGCTGGTACTTAGGGGAGGGCAGGGAGCTGTTCCTGTTGGCAACAGAGGAGAAGACTCACAATCATGAATTTAAATTAAAGGCAGGAAGGTACCGGCTGGATATTAGGAAAAACTTTTTGACAGTCAGAGTTGTGCAACAGTGGAATCAGCTGCCGAGGGAGGTGGCGAGCTCCCCCTCCCTGGCAGTCTTTAAGTTGCAGCTGGACAGACACTTGTCAGGGATGCTCTAGGCTGATCCTGCATTGACCAGGGGGTTGGACTAGATGGCCTCTATGGACCGTCCCAACTCCCTGATTCTCTGATTCTAAGTTGCACGTGAAGAGTCATGATATGTGATCCTTCCTCCCCCTCAAGTCTGGAGTGGATTGGAAACTGCAAGCAGCACTCTTGGACAATAAAAGGTTCCCTTTTCTTGAGCTCCCAACATTATCTGTAATTGTATGGCACGTGTTTTGGCGAGGGACTGTAGCTCAGTGCAAGAGCCTCTGATCCACATGCAGAAGGTCCCAGGTTCAATCCCCACTGTCTCCATTTAGAAGGACCAGGCAGTAGGTGATGTGGAAGATCTCTGCCTGAAACCCCGGAGAGCCACTTGCCAGTCGGGGTAGACAACACTGTCTTCGATGGACCAGTGGTCTGATGATAATTAGGCCTGGTCTTTGACTGGTTAATTTATCGCTTGGGTGGACAGGAACAAGCCAGAAGTAGGCTTATTTGGTGTCTACCCTGGGGGAACTACGGATGAAGGGTCACTCCCAAGCCAGTCCATCTCTGGCTAGAGTGGCCAGCTGTGTTGGGGAAGGGATATTCTGAGTGCTAAGCAGAACCGACCAAGCCCTGAGCTGCTTGAGCAGCCAGTGTGGGAAGGAAGTTGAAGCTTAACATCTCTTGGCACAGTTTGGATATGCAGGCTAGGAGAAAACACCTCAAGCCACAAGGGAAAGGTGGGCTATGCATATTTTAGTAATTAAATAAATCATAAGCTAAACCCTTGGTAATGCTGGCCCAGTTTGGAGCGAGGGTGGAATTGTTCGCAATGCCAGTACCTGTTAAAGGCTATTTCTTACTAGCAATACCTGCACTTAAGAGGAGGTAATGCTTTATTGATGCTTTAGACCCGTCAATTAGGAGCTGCGGTGGCTCAAGTGGTTAAGACACTGAACTGCAGGTTGTGGAAGGTCAGTAGTTCAGCAATTCGAGACCCGGGTGCCGCATGATGGGGTGAGCTCCCGTCTCTAGTTCCAGCTCCTGCCAACCTAGCAGTTCGAAAGCAAGAAATTGCAAGTAGATAAATAGGTACCACTTCGGTGGGAAGGTAACAGCGTTCCGTGCGCCTTGGTGTTTAGTCATGCTGGCCACATGACCACGGAAATGTCTTTGGACAGCACTGGCTCTTCGGCTTGGAAACGGAGATGAGCACCGCAACCCTAGAGTCGGATTCGACTGGCTTTCGAGCAAGGGAACCTTTACCTTTTTAGACCCATCAATCAGCCAAGGGAAAAAACCCAAGCTTAACCCATACACTGGTGTCCCGTGTCTTCATCTGGAGAATATGTAATCCTGGTCCCTCATCGATTTAAGAAATAAGAGGAGATTGGATTTATACCCCGCCCTTCACTATCTGAGGGAGTCTCAGAGCAGTTTACAATCTCCTTTCCCTTCCCCTCCCCACAATGGACACCCTTTGAGGTAGGTGGGGCTGAGAGAGGTCTTTCAAGGGCTGCTCTTGAGAGAACAGCTCTGAGAGAACTTGTGACTGACCCAAGGCAACACCAGCAGCTGCATGTGGAGGAGTGGGGAATCAAACCCGGTTCTCCCAGATTAGAGTCCGCACTCCTAACCACTGCACCAAATTGGCTGCAGGCGAAATTTCAGTGGCGACATTAGCTAGGGCTGAAAGCACTGTTTTCTTCAGAACAATGATCCTCTCTTATTCCAGGTATCCAATAGGTGACTCCGCCTCATTTGAATTACCACACCTCTGAAGAAACTACTGACAGTTTCTGGTTACCTGTACCTCAGGTTTGCACCTTAACAATGGTTTCTTGCATTCATTCTTCCCGGGGAGATCTTCCACCTTTGCTGAAGGAAGCCTCTTTCTTGTCATGCTCATGATGACGCATTAAATGGTATGATGTTCTTCCCCCATAAGAGATCTGCCCTCAATGGAAAAAAAATGTAGTAACCATCTCTGAAGAGGATGTGTGTCCTCATCAGACCTCTTAATACTGAAGCGTCATAAACTCACGGAGAAGAAAGAGACGATAAAAATAACTCTCTCTAATTTATTCAGAGATAAAGGAAGTACTTAAGCGGCTCACACTTTCTCTTCAACGTGTCAATACCAGTTACAGCAGCATACGTCCCGCAGATTTGGCATGGCTAGTCTGGTTTAGGCATCTTTAATAGTCTGATTGAACTGATCAATTATACCGGCTCGTGTTCCCAGAAAAGAACACAAGCAAACTCTTTCAGTGGAAGCAGAAATAAATACAGTGTATTTCTCCTGGTGGTTTCCCTACAACCCTAATGCCTGTCTGGGGATTAAACTACAACAGCTTGGACCAAAAAAAGGCAAGTTGATGGAACCAAGATATTTGCTGGTGAGGTCATTTCAGTGGTATGTTCTCCTGGCTGCATCCGTGTATCCTTGGATATATAGCATCATTGTTGCATTTAGAGCAATCGTCTGTAACTAGTTTAGCTTGTCTCTCAGAAGAATCCTGATGAAAATGATTACTGTAGTGCAACTGGACAATATTCGATGATGTAGGGCATGGATGGACTGTGTAGCTCCCCCCTCCCCACCCCGAGAGTGGGGCCTGGGTCTTTGGCTTGCTGTGGCAGCAGCTGCCAGCACACACAGAAGAAGAAGAAGAAGAAGAAGAAGAAGAAGAAGAAGAAGAAGAAGAAGAAGAAGAAGAAGAAGAAGAAGAAGAAGAAGAAGAAGAAGAAGAAGAAGAAGAAGAAGAAGAAGAAGAAGAAGAAGAAGAAGAAGAAGAAGAAGAAGAAGAAGAAGAAGTAGTAGTAGTAGTAGTAGTAGTAGTAATCTGGATTTATACCCCGCCCTTCACTGCCCAAAGGCGTCTCAGAGTGGCTTACAAACTCATTTCCCTTCCCCTCCCCACAACAAACAACCTGTGAGGTAGGTGGGGCTGAGAGAACTTCTGACAGAAACTGTCCTAGAGAGAACAGCTGTGCCCGAGCTTGTGACTGACCCAAGGTCACATCAGCAGGTGCAAGTGGAGGAATGGGGAATCAAACTCGGTTCTCCCAGGTAAGAGTCGGCGCACTTAACCACTACACCAACCTGGCACCAGGAGGCGAGGGCTAGCGGCATGAGGCAACAGCATTACGCCAGCAAAATCAGGACGATGCTCAGGTATTTGGGCCAAAACTCTATGGTAGAAGCCATTTGTACCATAGAGTTCTGGCCCAAATACCAGAACATTCAGCGGCACCACTGTGTGATGATATCACTTCCTGTGCAACACCAGCAACATGGCCTGGGCCTTCCTCTGTTTCCCAGTAAGTCCCCCATCCCCTGCCAGTTGCCAGAAGGAACCTTGGCAACCTACCCATAGCCTTACCCTAACATTTGTTCTATTCTAACCTTGTTATTTAGTCATTTTTTTGGTGTTGTTTTAAGAGACCATTCATAACTTGAAGCCCTAAACTATAATTTACTTACTTGGGGCATAAATCCAGCTCTGTGCCTGGGCGTGTATGTAAGACTCTTCCCAGGAACCCCCTGCAAAACTTCAGACGCCATCACTGTAACCACACAAACCATTCCCTTTGTCTAGCAAGTTCCACTGGGAAAATAGCTCGCACAAGACAGGTGAGCTATTCTGAGCAAAGAGATGGCTAAGAAACAACCTCATCCAAGGTAAAACCACTTAACCTTTTTTTTCCCCCCAAGGTTGCACAGCAAACACTGGGAGATGGTTCTAAGCCTCCCATTCATCTTTCTGTGTCCTTCCCAGCCCCTGCAGAGACCAGCGGAGCTGAGGGAATCGTCCATAGAAGTCTAGGAAGCTGCCGGACGCTGTACTTCCTAGGCAGTTTCCAACATCTTTATGCGCTGTCCTTCTAGACGCCCTTCCGAGCTCTGTCAAGGGGACAGGAAGGCAAAGGGCTTCCGCACGTCATCATATGACATTGGCATGCATATTATGTCAGTCGAGTAGACTGATGTATGACATCTATATGAATGGAGAAAAGGATGTGTTGAGAGATGTTTGGTGACGTGGGTGAGAGGAGCAACTGGGGTGATCAATCATTGGTGATATTTGAAATTAGGAAGGGGGGGTATGGCCCTGTATGGACTCACAGTTGTGTGGTTCTATATACCAATGGCTTTGCTTTTCTTTCTTTCTTTCTTTCTTTCTTTCTTTCTTTCTTTCTTTCTTTCTTTCTTTCTTTCTTTCTTTCTTTCTTTCTTTCTTTCTTTCTTTCTTTCTTTCTTTCTTCTCTCTCTCTCTCTCTCTCTCTCTCTTTCTTTCTTTCTTTCTTTCTTTCTTTCTTTTGATGTCAAGCCACAGATGACTTATTACACCCCCATAGGTTCTTCAAGGTTAGAACCATTTGGAGGTGGGTTGCCATTGCCTGCCCCTGCATAGCAGCCCTGGTATTCCTTGGTGGTCTCTCATCCAAGTGCTCACCTGCTTAGCTTCTGAGATCTGATGAGATCAGGCTAGCCTGGACTATCCAAGTCAGACAAATGGCATACAGTGTGTGTGGACTGACTGGAGGTCGTTTGGAGTTATGTGCCAGTGTGTCACCGGGGGGGGGTCCACCGGGGGTGGTGGGAAGGTATTTGTGAATTTGCTGCATTGTGCAGGGGATTGCGCTAGATGACCCTGGAGGTTGATGCGCTGCACAGCTGTGGCATTCTATACCAACTGGAGTCTCCTAGCTGTCTACAAGGGGAGACCTACATAGAGTGTATTACAGTAGTCAAGTCTAGCTGTTACAGAATGGGAATAATGTGCATGGTCCACCTAGACATTGATGATAACTGAGCTGCAGCATTCTATACTAACTAGAGATTCCTAGCTGACTTCAAGGGGAGACCTATGTAGACTACATTACAGTAGTCATGTCTTAATACTACCGTGGTATGGATCCCTTGCTCCAAGCCCCTCCCTCCTCCTGATGCTCCATTATTCCTTTCCATTTGTACTGGATTGACAAAATGGGCAGTAGATTGGGTCATATACTTTAAGGCTGAGTTCAGACTGGCAGTTTGAAGCGGGAGCCAGTCGTGGCAAAAAAGCCCCGGAACAAACTGTTCTGGGTTTTCCTGGTCACACTGCACCGACTGATGCAGGAGCATACCAGGAGGAGGCGTGAGGGAGCGTTCAGACTGCTGGCCCGGAGGCATGGCTGTAAATGTTTTTTTCCTGGCAAATCAGTTATGTGTGTATGAGCGCATGAGCACATGCACTCATACACACATAGCCGATTTGCATCCCATTGCGCCGGCATGCCATTGGGCGGTAGAGCAGAGCACAGCCAATCATATCACTGCTGCCTTATGCGCAACGTGGGTTGCTCCTGGCTTTTCAGCTGAGCATTCACAGTTCCAGGAAGCAGAATGCAGCGGGATAAAGGCACTCTCTGGGATTTGCTACCACTTTCAACAGGTATCTTTTAATCCCGGGAGCAAAGCAGAACAGCACGAGTTGCCTATGGGTGGGGAATGCCAGGCAGATGTGCCTGTGTGAACGCCCCCTTTAATCCGCTTGGGAAACGTGGCTGAAACGCGGCTATAGCGGGGCAAATTGCCAGTCTGACCACAGCCCAATTTACTACAAGGCAGTTCTACTTCTTAGCTATGTACTACCATCCACTTCCATCTGTTTATATCTCTAAAACAAAATTGTGGGTTAGCGTTGTGATCTGCCTAGGTTAGTATTTTACTTCCAACTCGCTCATTAGAGAGAAATAAAAAGTATGCAGCGCTGTTTGAGAGGGAAAATATCACATCGGGGCATATAGTAGTAGCACACTAGGAATTAAATAATAGCGCAGTGAGTCATCGAGCAGTCGAGATCGATGATAAAATTCAAATGAGTGTGCTCGCAGTAAACTGAAGATGCTGATTCACACTGCAGGGCAAGCACAGTTTTACAAAGAAAATAACACCCCCCCCCAAAAAAAAAATGAATTTATCACACTCTTCTTCACCCCAGGCAAAGCGGGAATACTTGATAAAAAGAAACGTATGCACTTGAAAATGAAGAGATTAATACATGGTGCTTCTTCATGGGGGTCCTCTTGTTCCCACCGAAGTGACACGCTGGAAATTATTGGTTCCGTAAACACAAATGCCCCAATCCAAAAGAGGACTAAGGCTAGGAGAAGATTTTCTTTTGTGTGTGTGGTTATTTTGTGTGTGTGTGTGACTGTGTGTGTGCTTGCATGCCTGGAAGTCATGGCAACTTCCAGCAACCCCTACTGGGGGCTTGGACATTTTTCAGAGACGTGTCTTGATAGCCTGCCTCTGTATTTCATGGTGGTCTCCCTTCTTCCCTCCAGATAGCCAGTTTGGTGTAGTGGTTAAGTGTGCGGACTCTAATCTGGGAGAACCAGGATTGATTCCCCACTCCTCCACTTGCACCTGATGGATGACCTTGGGCAAGCCATAGTGCTGTCAGAGCTGTCCTTGAAAGGGTAGTTCTCTCAGAGCTCTCTCAGCCCCACCTACCTCACAGGCAGAGTTGCCTCTAAGCTGCGTTAGTGTGAGCTAGCTCACAGTTTTTTAGCCTCTGGCTAACACATTTTTGTCTCAGCTCAGGAACGGATGGCTCCAGAGCAAACTAATTGATGCAGTAGCCAAATCGCTCGCTCACAACTTTAGTGCCAGCAGCTCACAAAATAGAATTTTTGCTCACAAGACTCCACAGCTTAGAGGGAGCATTGCTCACAGGGTGTCTGTTGTGGGGAGGGGAAGGGAAAGGAGACTGTAAACCACTCTGAGACTCCGAGTGAAGAGCAGGGTGTAAATCCAATCTCCACCTCCTCCTCCTCCTCCTCCTCCTCCTCCTCCTCCTCCTCCTCCTTCTTCTTCGCCAGGGTTGGCCCTGCTTAGCTTCCGAGATCTGATGAGATCAGTCTTGTCCGGGCTATCCAGGTCTTGGTGTTAGGGTAAGATTTCCGTGCTTTGTTACTAGCTGTGCCAGAGCTGGCTGACACGTTCCCCCAACTGGAAGAATCCCATCCAACCCTCTATATCCTAATGTCATCTCTGCAAGTCCAAACTCAAGGCAAATTTGCACTATTGCTGACAATTCGCTGCTTATAAGGAGACTTTATCCTGGATAGGGCTGCCGTTGGGATCTTGAGGATTCCAACAAGAGACCACTGGTGAACACTCTGGCTGGGGTCAGACACATGAAATAATCCACTTTCAATCCACTTTCAGTGCACTTTCCAACTGGATTTGACTGTGTGGACGGGATTATTTAGTGTGTGTGACCGCAGCCTCCGAATAAATGATGGACTGCACAAACTACTTGTGCAAATCTGGGAACCCATATACCGAATCCCTTTTCTTTTTCTTTTTTAAGTAACTTTCCAATTTCCCCTTTCCAGTGTGGTGTAACTAAGGAGCATCTTCATCATTGTCCATAGCCGTGTGGCCCAGGAAACGCATCAGACCCTTTCCCTCAATCTTTTGGGTGTTTCTTTAGAGTCTGCCTTAATCCAGAACAGCGGGGAACTGGCTCAGTGATCTGGCATTTCCTTTATTTATTTCACACCTGTCTCACCTCTCTTCCATTATGAAGCTTAAGACAATGTGTCTAGAGTTCTCTGGACGTCCCCTATGCAAGCACTAACCAGACCTCCTTCATTACAAGCAACATAGCTTAGATACATCACCGGCCTTCCAACTATGCCTATATGTGCAGAAGATACCCTGGTATCGCCAGTTAAAATCAGTCTTACAAATGTTGGGAATGTTAAGAACTTCTCTCTTCTTGAGACCCTGGAGAGCCACTGCCAATCAGAGCAGGGAACACTGAGCTAAATGGACCAGTGTCCTGACTCAGTATAAAGCAGCCTTATGTATTCAATAGTAGCTTCTGCAAGCCTAGTTAACACAGTAGCCCAGTCATTATGGTTGGGATAGAGAGAATCCCCTGCCCTGAGCTCCCATTGCCCACTGGGAATTTAAAAAAAACAAAACAAAACAAAACCTAGAGACACTGCCAGAAACCATTACATCACTTCTGGGTTTCCCCCAGAAGTGACGGCAAGTAGCTCTAGGAACTGCTGGAAGCTCTATGGCTTGTCCATAAAGTTTCCAGCAATTCCTGAGCTACAAGCAGTAATTTCTGGGTTTTTCCCGGAAGTGACGGCATCACGTCTGCAACTCTAGCCCCCTCATGTCCCCGCCCCCAATCCTCTCACGGGTTGCCAAGCTTGGCTTGGCCACTCGAGTCCCCACCTATGTTCCAGAAAAGACTGACGGCATGGGCAGACTCACAGTGGCATTTATGTGAATAAAAGAAACTTTGCTCACAGAAAATTAGGTGTCAATGAGATTAGATTGGGTTCTTTCTCTCTGACATTTAATTTTCTACCTAGCTGGGATTTTTTTTTTCCTGAGTGACCATTCTATTACATGAGCCCTTAAACCACAATCTATCATGGCAGTGTCCAGAATATCATTTACCATTGTTGTTACGTATGCTGACCAGGGGTCCGCGGCTAAGCAGGAGTTTAGTTGCCAAACACAAAGGGGACCTAGGATCCTAGTCCACTGCGAGTCCACCAATAGAACCTTGGCGGGAAATTCAAACCTTCCAATGGGGACAATGGCTGTGCCGAGTAGAGTGTATATAGTTGGCCCTGCAGGGCCGTTTTCCTCGTCTAGTGTGTGAAGTACAATAAGCGCGTCTGAACGCATGTCATAGTTCAAGTCTTCCATGCAGCGAACCCAGTACTTTACAGCTGTCGTGAAAACTTGGCATATGGAGAAAGTAACGATCATATAGTTATTTTTGCTTGCAGATTTTATCCAGCAGTTTCCTCTGACCTTCTTGGTCACCATCAGAGCCTTAGTAAGTACCTGCCCTTACTGACTTCTAGCCAGGCATAGTAATGGTTAGGGCCTTCCAGTGGCACAGAAATGATTAATAAAAAACTAGATAATAAACATGAATAAAAGTCAGAGTTTTAACAGTGCAGTCCTAACGAGAATTACAGCCAGTTTGGCGTAGTGGTTAGGAGCGTGGACTCTAACCTGGGAGAACTGGGTTTGAATCCCCACTCCTCCACATGCAGCTACTGGCATGATCTTGGGTCAGTCACAGTTCTCTCAGAGCTGTCCTGGAAAGAGCAGTTCTCGAAACAGTTCTCTCGCCTACCCCAAAAGGTATTTGTTGTGGGGAGGGGAAGGGAAAGGAGATTGTGAGCTGCTCTGAGACTCCCTTGGGTAGTGAAGGGTAGGGTATAAATCTAGCCTCTTCTTCTCCTTCTGCCCATTGAAGTCAATGGACTTAAAAAGCTCTAACTACACTTAGGGTTGTACTCTACAACTAATAAAATGGATATTATGGACGGTGTAAACTCAAGACTAAACTGAGGTTATCGTGCTTTGGTCACATCATGAGAAGCTAAGAGTCACTGGAAGAGACAAGCATGATAGGAAAAGCTGAAGGCGGGAGGAAAAGAGGAAGACCCCACCGGGATGGATGGACTCAGTCAAGGAAGCCAGGACCCTCAGTCTGCAAGACCAGAGAATGCTTGTTAACGATAGGACATTTTGGAGTACTTTAATTCTTAGGGTCCCCCTAAGTCAAAAGCTTGCTCATTTAATTTATATGCTGAGAACATCATGCGAAATGCTGGCCTGGATGAATCACAAGCTGGAGTTAAGATTGCTGGGGAAAAGATCAATAACCTCAGATATGCAGACGATACCACTCTGATGGCAGAAAGTGAAGAGGACCTCAAGAGCCTCTTGTTCAGGGTGAAAGAGGAGAGCGCAAAAGTGGGCTTGAAGCTCAACATCAAAAAAACTAAGATCATGGCATCTGGCCCCATCACTCCTTGGCAAATAGAACGGGAAGTCGTAGAAGTAGTGACAGACTTCACGTTCCTGGGGTCCCAGATCACTGCAGATGGTGACTGCAGCCGTGAAATTAAAAGACGCCTGCTCCTTGGGAGGAAAGTGATGGTGAACCTAAACAGCATGATAAAAAGCAGAGACATCACCCTGCCAACAAAAGTCCGCATGGTCAAAGCAATGGTATTTGCCATAGTAATGTATGGCTGTGAGAGTTGGACTATAAGGAAGGCCGAGCGCCGAAGAATAGATTCTTTTGAACTGTGGTGCTGGAGAAGACTCTTGAGAGTCCCTTGGACTGCAAGGAGATCAAATCAGTCAATCCTAAAAGAAATCAACCCTGACTGTTCCCTGGAAGGCCAGATCCTGAAGCTGAAGCTCAAATACTTTGGCCACCAAATGAGAAGGGAGCACTCACTGGAGAAGACCCTGATGCTGGGAAAGATTGAAGGTCAAAGAAGAAGGGGACGGCAAAGGATGAGATGGTTAGACAGTGTCATCGATGCAACGAACATGAAATTGAGCAAACTTCAGCAGACAGCGGAAGACAGGAGGGCCTGGCATAATCTGGTCCATGGGGTCACAAAGAGTTGGACTTGACTGTGCGACTGAACAACAACAAAGTCAAAAGCGACTCTACAGCATTTAACATACACACAAAGTGATATTATGAACCCATTCTTTGCAAGCATTGTCAGTATTTCCAGACATGCAATGCAGTCCTTAGCACACTGATGCCTTTACATAGAATTGCCCGCCTTTTCTATTGTGTGCAGCCTTGAACATGCTTATCTTTGGGCCGGTCATTGGTTTGAATGGATTGTTAAGCTTCAGCTTCATATGGTAGGTTCCTCTTAATTTAGCGCAAAGCAAGCTCATCGGCTTTTACGTTTCCTTCATCTTTACGGGCTGTGTTGTGTTTTTTTACTCCACAGACCGCTCTCCTCCGTGTAAAGTCGCACGCAAATGCGAACGTTCGTACCGTTCGGCCCTAAATGAATGTGTACGATCAATGAACACACTCTTCCATTTTCTTGACAGAAACAAATTGTATCAAATGGAACCGAAGTCCTAATAATAAAAAAAAACCCACCCTATGAAATACTAGTGCCTTACCAATTTTCTGCATGGCTGACCTTGTCCAGATCCGTTGCCCCTTGATTAACTTTCATTTTAAATTGTCAATTTACCCATGGAGTATCATGAGCAAAACATTCGCAGAGGCCAAATACATTCCAGATAGTCTTGGGCGAGTCTGCTTCACCGGTCTCACGCCCGTGTACACATTTCCCCTTTTTAAGCTGAAAATAATTAACTAAATACCTTAAAGTAGCAGTCTCATTGAAGTTCATATTTCCTCTGGGCTCCGAAACGGGCATGCTCCGCATTATAGATACGACACTCAATAAATGGCTTTGCAAAAAAAAAAAAGTATCTTTTCAAATGATCAGAGGAGATCACACTCCGGGGCTATGCTTCGAAAAGCTTATGCCATTGTTGTTACACTATGGTTGTGTGCGGGGCTTTTTTTTTGTACAAAAAGCCCAGCGGGAACTCATTAGCATAATAGGCCACACCCAACAGCAGAAACTTATCAGCATATTAGGCCGTGCCCTGATAGCACAGCTCATTAGCATGTTAGGCCACACCCCCATGTTACCAGAAGTGTGGTCATCCAGCCACACCCACCTTTTGCTTCTTATTCTGCTTACCTTGTTTGTTGTCAAAACCCAGGGCTTTCTCTGTAGCAGGAACTCCTTTGCCTGTTAGGCCACACACCCCAAATGTAGCCAATCCTAATGTGCTTATGCTGTTGGGTGTGGCCTATTATGCTAATGAGTTCCTGCTGGGCATGGCCAACTTGAGAGCCAGCCAGAACTCCGTTCCTGCAGTTCCTGCCCAAAAATAGCCCTGGTTGGGGGAAGGGGGGGCCTGGAATGGCAGTCTTTCACCAGAGACTCTCTGTTAAAAATTAGCCAAAAATGTGTAACTAGGAAATTAAAAAATGACGTGATCAGTCCCACCAAATAACTTTGGGATCATACAACTCAGAGACATTGTGCCAGTCCGAAATGGGGAAGAATAATATCGGTCCATTCATACGCTTAGCAAAATATCCACCACCTTAGTGCATGTGTGTGTATTAAGGGCTTCCCACTTATGGCGACCCAATGAATTCATTCATTCATTCATTGGACCTGTAGACCAACCTCCCCCCCTTCACAGGGCTCAGGGTGGTTAACAACATCTCAGTATATATAATTGCAAGTCAGTTAAAGGTCAGGAGCAATTTAAACAATTAAAACAATGCATAATGACCTCCAAAATGTCCCACCGTTAACAGGTCTTACAAACTGAGCGCACCACGGCTACCTTGGGTGATTCAATCTGTCTCGTCTGAGGCCTTCCTCTTTCCCTGCTGCTTTCCACATTTCCTAGCATGATTGTCTTTGCCAGTCTTGGCTCCTTGTCATGTGACCAAAGGCTTTCATTTGATCAAAAACCCACAGATTTGGCTTTTGGTGGTCCATGGTATCCGTAAGACCCGGGCTCTTTTTGCAGCAGGAACTCCTTTGTACATTAGGTGACACACCCCCGATGTAGCCAGTTCTCCAAGAGTTTACAGAGCTCTTCTTACAGGGGCTACTGTGAGCTCTTGGAGGACTGGCTACATTAGGGGTGTGTTGCCTAATATGCAAAGGAGTTCCTGCTACAAAAAGAGCCCTGTGTAAGACTCTCCTCCGTACCTGTAGAACTCTCCACATGTCAAATGAAGCAGCTTTCTTCTTGTCAACCTTTTTCATTGTCCAACACTTTGTAATGGGGAATCCTATGGCATGAATTAACTTGCTGCTGGTCACCACCAGCGACACATCCTTACACGGAAGAATCTTTTCTGGCTCCTCCATGGCTGTCCTTCCTAGTTCCAGTCTCCTTCTGATTTCTTGGTTGCAGCCACCCTTCGGGTTTGATGATGGAGCCAAGGTATATGTTCCTAACAAAGATAATAGACAAAACATAAGATCATAAAAACAGGGTATAGCTAGGATTGTTCAGCTTCTTATATCCATGCACATTTTGGACCCTTTGCTTTCAGCCAGTTTGGCGTAGTGGTTAAGTGTGAGGACTCTAATCTGGGAGAACCGGGTTTGATTCCCCACTCCTCCACTTGCAGCTGCTGGATGACCTTGGGCAAGCCACAGTTCTGTCAGAGGTGTTCTTGAAAAGAGCAGTTCCTGTCAGATCTCTCTCAGCCCCACCTACCTCCCAGGGTGTCCGTTGTGGGGAGAGGAAAGGAAAGGAGCTTGTAAGCCACTCTGAGACTCCAAGTGAAGAGCGGGGTATAAATCCAATCTCCTCCTCCTCCTCCTCCTCCTCTTCTTCTTCTTGTTTGATAAGCATGGCCAATATTTGTCTCTTGGTTGCAACCATGTAAATTGGTCTGAGAAGATGATACTATTGGTTCAAAGGATGATGATGGCTTAAATGCACTGATTGCTTCCTAAAGCAATTTCCAAAGACATTCATGGTGGCAAAAGGCATCCGGGAGCTCATCTCTGGGGCTAAGTCTACAGGCCCTTTCCTTTCTTCTGAGCTTACTTAGTGGCATCTTCCTTGCTTATATTAGTAAAACGGCTCAGGTGGAGAAGTGTGTAGACTGAGCTGAAGAAGTGCAGGACGATCTATTACGAGCTATTCCAGCTGAAGGTCAGGCAAGGGAGAAAAATTGCACGAAGCTGGAGGTTACATTTTACAGCATGTGCCAAGATGGCAGCTCTGTTCCAAAGTCTAAATATCCCACCATTTGCAAAATGATCAGTTTCCAGGATAGGGGAGAGGTGAGGATTGCAAATTTGTTTTCGATAAGATGGAAGTCCATACAAGGCACATACATCTCTTTAATTTGACAAAGTTACATTGGCAAAGGACCAAGGAGCCTTTCAAGCTACAAAGGAGTCGTCCAGCATGACGCCAGCTACAGAGGCACATGCAGAAAGTATAACTGCACATTCGGCATGATGCTTCCTGGGACTGGATCAGCACTCAGAGAGAAGGGAAAGGCAGCTCACTCCTTGCACTGCATACAGCTGGGTTACTTTTGTCTGTAGCATCCCCCAGAATGGAGGCATGAGACGCAAACCTCTGGGTTAACAAGGCTTCAGTAATGGTAGACCTACATCATTAAGAACACCACTCGAGCTCTCGAGTATAGGTTTATGCCTACCTAACAACCTACCATGGCTGCCAGCATTTGGGTCAAAACCATCCTAGCTCCAAAATTAGCCTGCATTTCCACTGCACATAAAAGAAGGAGGAGGAGGAGGAGGAGATGGAGATTGGATTTATACCCTACCCTTCACTTGGAGTCTCAGAGCGGCTTACAAACTCCTTTCCCTTCCCCTCCCCACAACAGACACCCTGAGGTAGGTGGGGCTGAGAGAGCTCTGACACAAACTTCTCTTTCAGGAACAGCTGTGCCAGAGCTTGTGACTGACCCAAGGTCACATCAGCAGGTGCAAGTGGAGGAGTGGGGAATCAAACCCGGTCCTCCCAGATTAGAGTCCGCACACTTAACCACTACATCAAACTGCCTCTACACCAAAGAAAACAGGAAGGTGTTAAACCTCAACTCCTTCCTCCATGTGTCGCTCCTCCTCCTCCGTCTCCTTCTCTTGCCTTGAGAACGCCATGAGGGGTTTCCATAAGTCAGCCATGACTTTACATTACACCCACAAACACACACTTAAAATCAGGAGCATTACAAACCTACAGTCCCTTTTTGACCCTTTGTCATCTGCATTCCAAAGGAGCTGCGGTGGCTCAAGTGGTTAAGACGCTGAACTGCAGGCTGTGGAAGGTCAGTAGTTCAGCAGTTCGAGACCCGAGAGTGCCGCATGACGGGGTGAGCTCCCGTCTCTAGTTCCAGCTCCTGCCAACCTAGCAGTTTGAAAGCAAGAAATTGCAAGTAGATAAATAGGTACCACTTCGGTGGGAAGGTAACAGCGTTCCGTGCGCCTTGGTGTTTAGTCATGCCGGCCACATGACCACGGAAACGTCTTCGGACAGCTCTGGCTCTTCGGCTTTGAAACGGAGATGAGCACCGCAACCCTAGAGTCGGATGCGACTGGCTTTCAAGCAAGGGAACCTTTACCTTTACCTTTACATCTGCATTCCTCAGATTAGGTGCTTCAAAAGAACAGCTGCTGTGTTGGCAGCCAGTTCCTCGACTGCAACATTAATTCCAGAATTCAGCTGCAACGGGTGCAATGGCTGGAAGACTACCTTGGCTCCTAAACCCTGGATCTCCAGCCTAGGAGTCTCTGCATTATGCGATCTTGCCAGTGTTCCAAGGACGGGGGCATGCAAATGTGTTACGCAGCTCAAAGGAGGCCTTCAGTGCGCTGGAACAAAAGCATTCTTGCATGATGGTTTGGGGGAGGAGACGGGGACCGAGTCATTTTGTCCTGTCTCCTTTCCCATCTGCTTTCGCCTGCTGGATCGGACCTCATGATGATAATGAGGTATTCATCCCGGCCACATTTCCCCGGCAAAAGGGCCAGGCGCATATGCGCCCATCTTAAGTAGGCTGTCTGGTACATTTTCTTCCAGCTGTGCTAGAGCAGAAGCTGCAGCTGATCATCCAGAGACAGCTTTGGGGATTTAGGCAGCAATGCAAATGATTCTGATTGCAGGTTGTCGAACTTCTGCTTTCAGCTTGCTGATGATCCCCACTTTCCTTTTTGTCTTATATGGCAGGGGAATTGGGGGGGGGCATTCCGCAGAGGGCTCCACAAAGAATGTGCCCTGACCTCTCATTACTGTGTTGTCTGCGAGAACACTGTGTTTTCCTTTGCAGGCCACAGGTGAGGCTGTTTATTCTCTTCCTCCAACCAGCCCGAGAAGCAAACTAAACAAATGATTTATTTCATAAGGGTTGTTTCCCCCCACCCCCCACCCCTTCCTGTACCGAGAGATCGCATGAGCGAGGGAGATGTTGCCTTCCCGGCTTTTCAAAAGCAACCGACTAATAGGGACTTGGTTAAGCTTATGAAGACACAGATATCAATGGGGCACAGAGAGAAAGAGATGTGCCAATTAGCGGCGCGTGTGGAAGACTAAAAGCACACCTAGATGGCGGCTTCATTGATTTCTGCCGCTCTTTCATCTCCCCATCAGCTTCCCCATTATTGCTTTAAAAAGGCCTTGGATTTTGTGGCGAGGGTTTTTTTGTGTGTGTGTGTGTGTGTGTGTATGTGTGTGTTTTCAGTTGGGTAGTCCAGTTAAGTCCTAGTGATACGCTGGCTCAGCGGAGCCCATTGAAAAGGAGCACAGTTAGGGAGTGAACTTATTATCCACAAAACACAGGTGCTTGCAGGACTTCACTGTGGCAAATTACTTAACACTGACACTTTTGTAACCTGGCAGACGATGAACAGTCCACACTCAGTAGGACAACGTCCTGGAGAACCTGGACACACCTGGAACTGACTCATGCTTGATCAGAGGGTTGGTCCATCAGGGTCAGTGTTGTCTATCCCAACTGGCAGCAGCTTGCTGGGATTTCAGGTAGTAGCCTTCCAAATCACCTGCTACCAGATCTGAGATTTCAGGTAGTAGCCTTCCAAATCACCTGCTACCAGATCCGTAACTGAAGATGCCAGGGATTGAACCCAGGCCCTTCTGCTTGCCAAGCAGACGCTCGACCACTGGCAATTGCTTCATCTAGTACTGCTGTAGCACTTCCGGCAGGTGGAAGAGCTGTTCTTTCAGTATTCAAACTACCCTTAAGAAGAAGAGATTGGATATATACTCCCACCCTTCACTACCCGAAGGAGTCTCAAGCATGGCTTACAATCTCCTTTCCCTTCCCCTCCCCACAACAGACACCCTGTGAGGTAGGTGGGGCTGAGAGAGCTCTTTCGAGAACTGCTCGTGAGAGAACAGCTCTGAAAGAATTTATGACTGACCCAAGGTTGCACCAGCAGTTGTACGTGGAAGAGGGAGGAACCAAACCCGGTTCTCCCAGATTAGAATCTGCGCTCTTAACTACTACACCAAACTGGCTCATGAGTACAGCAAACTATGGGGCTGGCGAATGCTGCAAGCAGGAATTAGTAATAGCTACCTCCTACCAGGTAGCATGAAGCAGGTGGGAGAAAAGATAATGCCAGCTGAGAGATAATTGTTACATGATTTTTGTGCCATTTATATCTTTTGTGCTACTTGTATGCCATGTAAATGCAATCAAAACAAAAGCATTTGGTGTAGTGGTTAAGTGCGCGGACTTTAATCTGGGAGAACTGGGTTTGATTCCCCACTCCTCCAATTGCACCTGGCTGGCTGACCTTGGGTCAGTCACAAGCTCTGGCACAGCTGTTCTTGAAAAAGAGCAGTTTGTGTCAGAGCTCTCTCAGCCCCACCTACCTCACAGGGTGTCTGTTGTGGGGAAGGGAAGGGAAAGGAGTTTGTAAGCCGCTCTGAGACTCCCTTGGGTAGTGAAGGGCGGGGTATAAATCCAATTTCTTCTTCTTCTTCTTCTTCTTCTTCTTCAACCTTATTAATCTCAAGGAGGGGAAATTGATCTCTGCCATAGAGTTGCCAGCCTCCAGGTGGTGGCTGGAGATCTCCTGGGCTTACAACCAAAGCTCCTTCTAAGCTGTGGCATCTTGTGAGCAAAATTGTACTCTGTGAGCGAGCAATTTGACCACTGCATAAATTAGTTGGCTCTGGAGCCATCCTTCCTGAGCTAAGAAAAAAGGTGTGAGCCAGAGGCTAAAAAATGGTGAGCTAGCTCACCTTAACTCAGCTTAGAGGGAACACTGATTACAACTGATCTCCGGGTGAAATGGCCACTTTAGAAGATGGACTCGATGGCATTAGACCCCACTGAAGTCCCTACCCTTGGAGATGGCAACCCTACCCTGCCAATATCTCAGTTTCCCCAGCTGGCATTAACTAAGCCTGGTCAGGCTTTCATTTCAGTTTGTTTTGCTCCTAGCCATTTAACTACAGCTGACAGGCAGAGATCCAGGACCTCTACAATTTCACCAGGAGATCTGGATAAGAATATATATAGCTGGATATCATCAGCATGTTGATGACAGCCAACCCCAAAGTTATGAATGATTTGTCCTGAGAGCTTTACATGGGGGAGAGGATTGCATCCGATGGAACCCCACAGGATAGGTCCCACTGGTCTCCAGTGGCAACCCTTTCAGTAAGGTCTATGAGGAATTGTTTGAACCAGTTCAGCACACATCCCCAATACCCACGTCTGTCTCCATATGTCTCAGCAATATGGCATGGTTCACTGTATCAAAGCATGGAGATAAATTAAGCAGGAGCAACAAAGAAGTACGGCTATTATCTATATTAAGAACATACAAAGAGGGCTGATGGATTTGACAAATGGTCCATATAATCCAGAATCCCGTCTCACAACCAGTTCCTCTGGACAGCCAACAACAGGCATAGAGGCTGCGGCCTTTCCCTGATGTTGCCTCCTCGCTCTGGGATTCAGAGGCTTAGTGCCTCTGAATGTGGAGGTTCCCCTCAGTCACCATGGCTAGTAGCCATTGACAGGTGATGTTTATCTAATCCCCTTTTAAAGATGCTTATTGCTGTGGCCATCACTGCGTCCTCTGGCAGCGAATTCCACATTTTAATCAATCTCTGTGTAAAGAAGTATTTCCTTTTGTTCATCCTGAACCTACAGCCCATCAGTTTCATTGGACACCCTTAAGTTCTAGTATTTTGGGAGAGGGTTCCTTAAGAATTCCCGAGTATATGCCATCAGGACTTGAAGACCTATTGGTTTTTAATTTCCCAAATAGGTCTAGAGCTTCATCTCTGGTCACCCCAATTTGGCTCAGTTCTTCAGACTCCCTTCCTGAAACTACAGGCTGCGGTGTGGGTACATGCCCAGCACTTTCCACACTGAACACAGAAGTAAAAAAAGGCATTGAACTTCTCTGCCATCTTCCCATCTTCTTTTAACAATCCCTTTGATCTTTTGTCATCCAAAGACCCCCAAAACTTCTCTGGCTGATTTCCTGCTCCGGATATATATATATATATATATATATATATATATATAATGTTAATTGTTTACCTTGATGCTTTTAGCAACTCACTCCTCAAAATCTCTTTTTGCATGCCTAATTATTGACTTACATTTCTTTTGCCAGAGCCTGCGGTCCCTCCTGTTCAATTCATTGGGTCAGACCTTCAACTTTTTAAAAGAAGCCTCTTTACTTTTTATAGCTTCCTTGACTTGCATTGTTAACCACACAGGCCTTCTTTTAGACCTGGCAGGGCCTTTCCTAACCTGTGCAATGCATTCTGTTTGGGCTTCAATTAGTGTGGCTTTCAATAGCTTCCAAGCTTCCTCTAGGGATTTGATTCTCTTGTGTTTCCCCTTCAGCTTTCTTTTTACTATTCCCTCATTTTTGCAACGCTCCCTCTTTTGAAACCAAATTTTACAGTTTTGGACTTTAGAATTAACTCTCGTTTGACCTGAATGCTGAACTAAATAGCATTGGGTTCACTGTTTCCAACTGATGCAACAACCTCTACATCTCTCACCAGGTCTTGAGATCTGCTCAGAATCAAGACCAAGATCACTACCACCACTCCCGTTGGCTCTGTGACCAGCTGTTCCAGTGAAGAGTCATTTATGATGTCTAAGAATCTCATTTCTACAGCATGACTCAAGCACATTTACCCAGGCAATGTGAGGGTAGTTCAAGTCTCCCATTATAAGAACATTATCTGATTTAGTCACCTCCCTTATTTCATTCTCAAGATCAGCCTCAAGGTTTGATCAGGGGTGGGATAGTACACCCCCACTATTAAGTAATCCTCAGAGCCCAGTGTTTCCTCCCATATAACTTCTATTGCGGAGTTAATTCTTCTAGTGTTTTCTTACTTATTTGATTCTATGGCCTCTTTGGTATACAATGCAGCATCTCCCCCAACCCATCCTTCCCTGTCCTGCCTATAGAGCTTACACCCAGGAATGACTGCATCCCATAGATTTCCCCCATTCTACCATGTTTCTGAGATACCTACCTATCATATCTAAATTGTCACTGAACACCAACCACTCCAGTTCTGCCATCTTGACTCGGAGACTTCTAGCATTGGCCTATAGACACCTATAAAGTGTTTCCCTCTCCAGTAGCCCTCGCCTCCATCATCCCCTTAGGCACCACACATGGCCCTCAGTCGTCATCCTACCCTCACTCTATTATGCTCCTATCAGTATTACCCTGAGTGTTTATGCAATTATCCCTTTGGACTGATTTGTTCTGAACCGGAGGCTCCCCAGCTCCTGTCCCCTTTCCCCTTAGGACTAGTTTAAAAGCTGCTCTGCCATCTTTTTGATATTAATTGCCAGAAGCCTGGTTCCCTTTTGGTTCAAGTGAAGCCCATCTATTTTGTACAGGTTTGGCTTATTCCAAGTTCCCCAGCGCCTAACAAATCTAAACCTTTCCTCCCAGGCCCATGTGGAACTGGCAGCACTTCTGAAAGTGCTACTTTTGAAATCCTGGCCTTTAACTTTCTGCTTAGTGACCTAAATTTTTCCTCCAGGACCACACAACAGCATTTGCCAAAGTCTCTGGTGCCAATGTGCACCATGACTGCTGACGCCTCACCAGCACTATCTATCAACATCTCTAAGCAGCGTGTGATGTCTGCAACCTTTGCACCAGGCAGGTAAGTCATCATGAGGTCCAAACACCTGTCACAGACCCCACTCTCTATATTCCTAATGACTGAATCACCCACTACCAGAAGTCCACCTCTCTCTGCCACCCACCCCCAGGGGTATCCTTGGTATGAGAGGATATTGGTCCATTGTTCAAAGAAGGGGTCTCTTCTAAGGGATCACATCCCTCCTCTTCAGACTGACCCCCTCTGACCTCGAGACTCTCACTCTCTGCAACAGAAGAAGATCTGCCAGCACAGGAGTGGAACTGTTTTGGTAAGTCCCTGAGAGTCTCCTCTCCAAATCTCTCTCTCTGCCTCAGCTTCTTCCAGTCAGCAATCTTAGCCTCAAAGGAAAGAATCTGCTCCCTGAGAGCCACAAGCTCCATGCAGCGAGTACACACCTATGATTTCCACCCAGTGGGTAGATAATTGTACATGTGGCACTCTCTGCAAAACATTGGATAGCCCCCACTCCCCTACTGGCTTTCTATATTCACAACAGATTAGTGGTTTAAAGGTATCTAAAGTGATGCAGGGTCCCCAGGCCCCATCCCCAGACCAAGAGCCCTTCAGCTTGTGCCAAAAGCTTGTGCCTCTGCCTAGGAGGAGCCTTGCAGTTCAGAGGCCTACAGCTCCCACCTCCCAGCAGCAACAGCAGAGGATGGAGCCTGCAATCAGCCCCTGGCAAATAAACCTTGTTAATGAGCAGCAGACCAAACAAAAGACCCAGACAAAAACACCACTCTCCAGCAGGCTACAAGCACCCATTCACCCTCGAACTCTGTCCTCTCTCAAAGCAACCTCAGTTAATGATCCCCAGTAGTTTAGCAGTTTAAGAAAAGCACCCCCCCCCAAAAAAAAAAAAAAACAGCTGACCTTCCCAGCAGCACTGTCCTGTGTTCTTTCTCCCAGCCCAGCTGGCTCAGTTCTTCCTCTACCTCTGCCTAGGAGCAGCCTTACAGTTCAGATCCCCTGCCTCTCAGCAGCAACTGCAGAGGGTGGGGTGTGCAATCAGCCCTCGACAGACCTTGCTCAATGAGCAACAGACCAAACAAAAGACCCAAACAGACCCAGACAAAAACACCACTCTCCAGCAGGCTACAAACACCCACTCACCCTCAAACTCGATCCTCTCTCAAAGCAACCTCAGTTAATGCTCCCCAGTAGTTTAGCAGTTTAGGAAAGGCAAAGAAAGACACTCAGCTTCCTAGGAGCACTCTCCTGGGTTCTTCCTCCTGGCCCAGCTGGCTCAGTTCATTCAGTCAGAGGACATCAGACTATAGCCACCAGAGCTGTCTCTGTTTCGTAGAATGGCCTGAAGCCAGACAGAAAATGGTCCAGAGCAGATGAATTATCAAAGGAGACTTGGAGTTGATCTGCTACTGCTGTCTCAATGTTCCTCGGACCATGTATAGATGTTTGCACATTGCTGCCATCTGAATATATTAGTACTTTATGTAATTGTTTTAATTTGTAAATGTGAACTTTTACTGTATTTATTGTTTTATTGTATTTTAACTATGTAAGCCACCTTGAGCCAGTGCTACACCGGCTAGGTGGGATATAAATTGAAAGTAAATAAAATATAAATAAATAAATGAATAAATAAATATGGCCAGGAATATACAGGAGTGGTTGCTGGACTGGACCAAAAAGATTATTGATGATGTTTCTGCAAACCAGAGACAAAGCTGGTATAGCCTCTCAGCTAAACATGCCAAAAGGGAGTTATGAGAATCAAAATAGCACAGTCTTGGCTAGAGTCAACTGGAGATGACTTTGTCCACAAAGGTCTGTTTAGACTGAGAAATAATTGGCCACCTCATTCTTCCCCCCCTCTAGGGGCCAATCTGCATTTAGCATTTCCTCAATTGTTTTGCCAAACCCACACTGGAACAGAAAAAGATGCAGTTCAAAACCACATTCAACTACCCCAGGTCAACACTGTACTGACTGCAGAGTCACCCCCAAATGGCCATAAAATGGCCATAAATCTATTCAGACAGCCACCATAAAACCAGAGATCAAACAAAGTAAAAGTGGCATTCAGTCTGGACACCGCCATAAAATGCGACACTCAATCAAAGTGAAAGTGGCATGCAATGTAGATGGGAATTTCTGTTCCAGTGTGGGTTTGGTAAGACAGCGGAGCAAATGTTAGGTGCAGATTGGGCCTAGGAATGCTGGGTTTCTTTTAAGCAGTGGATGGATAACTGCCTCTTTCGGTGGCTGAGAGAAGGAGCACTGAGTTAGGTCGAATCTGCATTTGCATTTTTAAATCAGTTTCATGCTGCATTTGCATTTTTAAATCAGTTTCGTGCAGCTGTGATGCTGTCTTTCTCTATGCTTGATGGCGTCACATCAGCATGAAACTGATTTAAACATGCAAATGCAGATTCGTCCTTAGTGACTGATCTGTGATAAACATGAAGGGCTTGTTGAGGCAGTCCATACACTATCTTGGCAGCCAAGATGGGCAAGGATCCAAGGTAGGAGTAGTGTTCTTCATAGATCCCAAGATCTTATCAACATCTATAACAAAAATTGGATCAAAATGGTCCATAAATAGGCCAGATAATACATTAGTCATTTTCTTCTAACTGACCTGTGTCAAAACCAGCATCCAGATCATAGCCTTAAAAAAGGACTTACAGTTTTCTTTCTCACAAGGTAGAAATGAAATCAAAATAGGTATATTTCAGACAGCTTTCAAAAGGTTGTCTCTTCTCTACTTTCTAGGGTTGCCAAGTCCTACCTGAGGCTGGAGCGGGGGAGTCCTGGATGTCTTTGGGAAGTGACGTAATCGCATCGGGCATGTTGGGGGTGGAACTTCTATCGTTTGAGGGAAAACCATAGAGTTTTCCCTCAAATGATAGTATGCCCCCAAATGTGCCCGATGCGATTACGTCACCTCCAGGTGACATCACCATGCTGGGCACGTCTCTATAGCCTGGCAATTTGGGGGTGGGGTTCCCCCCGGCGGCCCAATCCGGGCCAGTGGGGAACAGACCAATCGAGTGGGGGTTTCCCCACCCCACAGGGAGACTTGGCAAGCCTACTACTTTCATATACATAATTTTGACTTCATAGGAAGGGCTGGCCATTGCTGCATCCACAGTAAGTTTTCTGGTGGTCATATATTAGGGGTTATGACCATAATGAAATATGACCAGGGTGGGAACAGGTGGGAGGGGCAAGGGTTGTCTTATCTTCTGCTTCAAGGCCTAAGTGCAAAGGGAAATTGAAAGGCCTAAGTGCAATGGCTATTCTCCTAGAAGGCAAACTGAACAAAAGATATGGACCTCTTAGCGTGGAAGAGAGTGCTTTCTAACCATGAAAAATCTGTTGGAACATGCCTTTTGTCTATAATGGATTCTTAATACTTTTTCTGTCATTAATAATCCCCATCATCATATTTAACAGTGCGTTCATTCCTCAAGGAGCAAAAGTAATATTTTACAGCTGTGGAGGAATATCGTTATCTGTGCTCTGAACGATGGGTGAAATATCAAGGTCATTGTGACACCAAAGTTGGTGGCTGGATAAGCAGGTTTTGAATTTCTACATCCTAGCCTAGCATAATAGACAGACCCCAAATACATACTTTTTTCTGGGGGGAAAGCAACAGTTCTGGAATTTTTCAGTGAATGTGTATTTGTGGAAGCTGTATCTGAAAATCTAAAGGAATCCATATCTTTTTTTAAAAAAAAAGAATCTCTTTGTTGCTATGATAAGAACATGAGAACATAATAGAAGCCAATGTTTGATCAGGCCAAAGGCCCATCCAGTCCAACACTCTGTCACACAGTGGCCAAAATATACCAGGTGCCATCAGGAGGTCCAGCAGTGGCAGGACACTAGAAGCTCTCCCACTGTTGCCCCCCCCCCCACCAAGCACCAAGAATACAGTGCATCACTTGCCCCAGACTGAGAGCTCCTATCTATACCTTGTGGCTAATAGCCACTGATGGACCTCTGCTCCATGTTTATCCAATTCCCTCTTGAAGCCGTCCATGCTTGTAGCTGCCACCACCTCCTGTGGCAGTGAATCCCATGTTTTGATCACTCCTTGGGTGAAGAAGTACTTCCTTTTATCTGTTCTAACCCATCTGCTCAGCAATTTCATTGAGTGCCCATGAGTTCTTGTATTGTGAGAAAGGGAGAAAAGTACTTCTTTCTCAACCTGCTGTATCCCATGCATAATCTTATAAACCTCGATCACATCACCCCTCAGTCATCATTTCTGCAATCTAAAGAGCCCCAAGCATTTTAAACTTTCTTCATAGGGAAAGTGTTCCAACCCTTTTATCATTCTAGTTGCCCTTTTCTGCACTTTTTCAAATGCTATAATATCCTTTTTGAGGTGTGGTGACCAGATCTGTACACAGTATTCCCAATAAGGTTGCATCATCAATTTATATAGGGGCATTATGATACTGGCTGATTTGTTTTCAATTCCCTTCCTAATAATCCCCAGCATAATGTTGGTCTTCTTTATTGCAGTTGCACACTGTCTAGACATTTTCAATGAGTTATCTACTACGACTCCAAGATCTCTCTCTTGGTCAGTCTCTGCCAGTTCGGATCCCATCAACATGTTATTATAATTGGGTTTCGGTTTTGGCGTTGCGAATGGCGGCCGTGTCTCGGGACGCTCCCGGAGGCGGCTAGCCCACACGCAGTTAGGAGGGGTCTCCGCATGTGCGGAAGACCCTAGTGAGCCTTAGGCAAAGGCTCCGAACCGGGGGCGCTTGGGGAGTAGCCTCTTTGCCGGCAGACAGCCGGGAAATTGAGGCTTTCTCCCCGCCCCAATCGGCCCCGCTGCATCGTGCCCGTCATGGGACTTAGCAGCGCCACCGACTTCCAGGAGTGAAGACAGCAAGATGATTTAATTTTAAAAGAAGAAGTGGCATCGAATCGTGAGTGGAAGGTCTATTTTGAAGCGTGAATTTGAACCCCCCCCCGCAAGCGTTTAAGCGTATGGGAGGAGGGAGGAGTCCCCACCCCTTTTGAGAAGCAAGATTTACAAAGGGAGCACGGAGGGGGGAAGAGAGAAAGAACTGTTGGTGAAAGTACCGTTGGGGTTGTTTAAAAGAATACGACCGTATTAACTTCCTGGGGAGATGCGGCACGAACTTTTTAAAAGTAAATAATAAAACAAAATGTCGACTACGGGGAGAGTCCTGCAGAAACCGGAAAAGATGAGAGGTGGGACTTCCGGTCCGAGTAGCCCCCCCCCAGAGCTTGCTGTCAATCAACAGGAAAATGAGATTCTGCGCCCTCTGCTGGAGCAAATGCAGAAAATCAATGAAACTTTGCTCAAAGTGGAATGTGTCTTCATCAGTCGACAGGAATTGATATCGGAAACATCAAGGAAGATGGCGGAATTTGAACAGAAAGCATGGATTTTAAGTTCTCAGGGCGTAAAAGAAGAAGAGAAAGAGGATCTCGGATTTAGTTTGACGAATGTATTGGCACCCCTGACTGGCAGTGAAGCGAAAGATTTAAAAGAAGAGGTGGATATGGCTGTCAAAGCCAATTCTGCTTTTATAAAAGAAATTACTCTGCCAGTAGAAGGGGAGGTCGAGCAAAGCAAACAAGACATCGGAGATCTAATTTTTTGCGAAGTGGTTATGGCGCCCGGGAAATCTGAAGCTCAGAAAAGAAAGAAGAAAGACTACATCCTTGAAATGCAAAGGCATCTGAAGAGACACACCGGCATGAGGGAAGACGCAGCACTCAAAATCATGAGAAGCAGCGAGGAAAACAGCAGCCCAGGGGAAGGAGGTGAAGGAGAGGAAGCCATCAAGGTTAAAAAGGACTTAGTCCATAACTGGAAGAGATTTAAAAAGAAGACACCTTGAGGACTGTTTGTGTTGCATCTGTAAGGAGCTGTTTAACTACTAACCCCAATGGACTTTACTAACTGTATTAACAGAGTACTTCTGGACTTTGCAAAGTTAAAAAGAAGACCTTCCAACCATGATGGATGCCGAAAGATGGTATTAATTACTAACTAAAACTAACCCATTTTAACAGAGAAAACTTCACTCCATCTTTTTTTCTTTCTCCATCTGTCTACCCCTTCCTTTTCTGATAAAAAGAATAAAATTCTCTCCTTTTTAGGAGAGTTTTACCAAAAAAAAACCAAAAAAAACATGTTATTATAATTAGGATTTTTGGCTCCAATGTGCATCACTTTGCACTTGGCCACATTGAACCCCATTTGCCACATTGCCGCCCACTCGCCCATCCTTGACAGATCCCTTTGGAGTCCCTCACAATCCTTCCTGCTTTTCACCACCCTGAACAACTTTGTGTGATCCGCAAATTTAGCCACTTCACTGCTTACTCCCAACTCCAAATCATTAATGAACAAGTTAAAAAGCATTGGATCCAGTACTGATCTCTGCAGTATCCCACTGCTTACCACCCTCCACTGAGAAAATTGCCCATTTATACTCACTCTCTGTTTCCTATTAATTAGCTAGTTTTTGATCCACAAGAGGACTTGTCCTTTTATCCCATGACTATTGAGCTTACTTAGAAGCCTTTGATGAGGAACTTTATCAAAAGCTTTCTGGAAGCCAAGGTAAATAACATTTATCAGGTCCCCCTTGTCCACATGTTTCTTCACTCCTTCAAAGAATATTAACAGGTTAGTGAGGCAAGATCTTCCCTTACAGAACCCATGCTGAGTCTGCCTCAATAGTTTTTGTTCATCAATGTGCCTACTAATTCTTTCCTTCATAACAGTTTCCACCAACGTACCTGACTGACTGACTGGCCTGTACCAGACTGACTGGCCTGTAATTTCCCGGTTCTCCTCTGGAACCCTTTTTAAAGATGGGAGTGACATTAGCTACCTTCCAGTCCTCAAAAAGGGAGGCAGATTTTAATGAAAGATTACATATTTTTGTCAGGAGATCCACAAGTTCACATTTGAGTTCTTTCAGAATTCTTGGATGTATGCCATCCGGGCCTGGTGATTTATCAGTTTTTAAGTTGTCTATCAGTTGTAGGACTTCCTCCCTCGTCACCTCAATCTGACTCAGGTCTTTCAACACCCCTCCCGAAATCAGCAGTTCTGGAGAGGGCAAGCACTTCTCCTCTTCCACAGTGAAGACAGAGGCTAAAAATGCACCCAGCTTCTCAGCCATTTCCCTATCATCCTTCTCTACTCCTTTTACCCCTTGGTCATCTAAGGGCCCCACTGCCTCCCTGGCTGGTTTCCTGCTTCTAACGTATTTGAAGAAAGTTTTATTGTTGGTCTTTATTTTTTTTGCAATATGCTCCTCATATTCCCTTTTTGCTTGCCTGATCACAGACTTGCATTTTATTTGCCACAGCCTGTGTTCCTTTTATCAACCTCACTGAGACTAGCTTTCCACTGCTTAAAGGAATCCCTCTTACTTTTTACTGCTTCCATTACTTTGTTCGTTAACCATGCAAGCCTTTTTCTATACCTCTTTGTACCTTTCCTAACCTGCGGTATATATTTTTTCTGAGCTTCTAGGATTGTAGTTTTAAATAATCTCCAAGCTTTCCCAATGTTTTTGACCCTTTCTACTTTTCCTTTTAGTTTCCTCCTCATATGTCCCCTCATTTCAGAGAAGTCACCCCTTTTAAAGTTAAAAGTGGTTGTGTTGGTCTTTCTGGGCAAGTCCCTATTTATACAAATGTTGAACTCCATAACAGTATGGTCACTGCGGTATGTTCTACGATAACATGGTAATTAGGGGTATGCAAAAAAAAAATCTGAGTTATTTCAGATTTGGTTCTGTTGGACCCAAAAAATATCTGCATACCCTAATATACCTGAATATCAGTATTGGTATTCCACTGATATTCGGGTCAATATTTGGGAACCCAAATATATTCAGATCCATTATACCCTATGGGGACAGTTTTCCATAGGGTATAATGGAAAATTTCACTCGCTGAGCCCCACCGCAGCACAACTCGGTGAGTGAAAGAAAGGTATTTTACCTTTAAATACTTTCCCTGTCTCTATCCTCTGGGGCTCATGCTACATATGCAACATGACACCCCAGTGAAGGAAAGGTATTTAAACTTTAAATACCTTCCTTGTGCTAGGGAGTCACACTGTGGAGATGGCATGAGCCCCAGAGGAAAGGGAAGTAATTAAAGTTTAAATACCTTCCCTTCACTGGGGCTGCAGAACTCCATGAGTAACCAAGCCCGAAAAAAAGCCTAATAATATTGGCTTTTATTTGGGGGTGGCTACTTCAGTAGCCGAATACAGATTTCTGATCTGTTTACGGTTGAATAAATACCTGAAAAATACCAATAAGGTATTTGGGGGGGGGAATTTATGCATGTCCCTAATGGTAATCAAGTTTTGATTTTTTGAATCAAGTCAATGAACTGACTATAGGACAACTAGAGATAGTTTAGAATTTCTCTTCTTTGCTGCTTTGAACCCCGAATCCATGTTTTGATTTCACTTCTCTCAACTACAAATTAAACTTGTGGCTCCCTGTTTTTATCCCAGATTTCCCCCCCTGTAAAATGCATGCATATATCTAGGGGTCATTTCATAGAAAAAGAGGTGCAGGAGCTCATTAGCATAACTCATTAGCATAACTTATTTGCATATGCCACACCCCCTGACGTCACCAGAAGTGTGTCAGAAGATGGGAGAGCTTGGACCTGAATAAACCTTGGTCTTAAAGGTGCCACTGGACTCTTTGCATAGCTACCAATGGGGGGGGGGAGAGAAACACGCAGATCTGCCCTCACAGAGGAGGGAGAGGTTCTAGTCCAGAAAGACAGGGTTAGCGGGTTGGGGGCTTCCCAGACCTGGAAAGGCAGGGGGATTCACAAGTTACCTTACTTCTTTCTCCTCCTGGGCTGACTGAGGGGAGGGCTGCTGGGAGCAGGGGGCAGGGCCTGCTACATGTCCCTGCACCCTGGCCTCGTCTCTCTTGGGGCACCGCTCCAGTGAGCTCCGGCCCCAACCAAGGCCTGCATATATCAATAGTATTTGAGCTCAAAGAAGCATTAAGTTGGATCCTCTGAATTAATCCATTCTGCAAATGACAGGCTGGGCATATAACCCATGAACAAACATGAAACTGTCTTATACTGAATCAGACCACTGGTCTATCAAGGTCAATATTGTCTATTCAGACTAGTAGCAGCTCTTTAGGATCTCAGGCAGAGGTTTTTCACATCACCTCCTATCAGCCCTTTTAACTGGAGGTGCTGGGGATTGAACTCAGGGCCTTCTGCATGCCAAGTAGATGCTCTACCATGGAGCCATGGCCTCACCCCATAAGAACTGAGACATATTCTCAAATACATGAAGTTGAATACATAAAGTTGACCTTATACTGAATCAGGCCATTGGCCATCAAGGTCAGTATTGTCTACTTGATTGGCAGTGGCTCTCCAGGGTCTCAGGTGGAGGTCTTTCACATCATCTCTTTACTGGTGATTTTAACTGGAGATGCTGAGGATTGTACCTGTACCTTCTGCATACCAAGAAGATGCTCTAGCTCAACCCACAGGTAAAAGGTAAATGTAAAGAATTAACTTGCTTGAAAGCCAGTCGAATCCAGCTCTAGGGGGTGGTGCTCATCTCTGTTTCCAAGCCAAAGAGCCAGCGCTGTCTGAAGATATTTCTGTGGTCATGTGGCCAGCATGACTAAATGCTGAGGTGCATGGAACACTGCTACCTTCCCACCGAAGTGGTACTTATTCACCTACTTGCAATTTCTTGCTTTCAAACTGCTGGATTGGCAGGAGCTGGGACCAGAGACGGAAGCTCACTCAGTCATGCAGCACTAGGGTCTCAAACTGCCAAACTACTGACCTTCCAGTCTGCAGCTCAGCATCTTAACCTCTGAGCCACCGCGGTCCACATCTCAACCCACAACTCCTCCCTAAATACCCAGTGGAGCCTTTCTCTGAGGATCCTTCAGGTGTCATCCCAAACCAATGGACTTAGGATGACACTGTTGTCCTAGCAGAACACATCACTTTTGCTCCATGTAAGTCCTTAGTACTAGCAGAATGGATTCGGAGGATCCAGCACATTATATCATTATGTGCATATTTCCTGTATGCTACATATACTACATAAGTATATGTACGTAAGTACATTCTACATGTACTACAGAAGTACGAGCTTTCTAAAAGACTGTCTGCTCCCATATGTTCCTGCCTGGGAATTATGATCACAGGAAGAAGCACTCCCATCAATCAAAGATGTTCATTTGGTGGGTACATGAGAGACAGCCTTTTCGGTGGCATCCCCATGATTATGCAACAACATCCCCAGGGAGGGGCACCTGGACCCCCTCACTTTTGATCTTTAGGAGGCAGCTAAAGACCAACTTATTCAGGGTTGCACTTAATTACATCAGTCCTAACTTCTGGTTTTGAATTCTATATTTTCATGTTTTGAAGAGCCAATTTGGTGTAGCGGTTAGGAGCGCTGACTCAAATCTGGGAGAACCAGGTTTTATTCCCCACTCCTCCACATGCAGCTGCTGGTGTGACCTTGGGTCCATCACAGTTCTTTCAGAGCTGTTCTATCGAGGGCAGCCCTCAAAAGAGCTCGCTCAGCTCCACCTACCTCACAGGGTGTCTGTTGTGGGGAGGGGGAAGGGCAAGGAGATTGTGAGCTGCTCTGAGACTCCTTCGGGCGGTGAAGGGCGGGGTATGAATCCAATCTCTTCTTCTCCTAATGTGTTTTATTAATATTGTAAGTCACTCTGAGCACTGTGAGCACTGTAGGAAGGAAGGCATCAAATAAACATTTTAAACAAACAGATAAAAAAAACAAAACACATGCTAAAACTGTACAACAGATGTAAACAATGCAAATAAATCTACAGAGCCAGGAGCAAAAATTAGAGAGCAGGAGTGTTAACTTGCTTTATGAGATCGTTTCGCTGTCCCTTGTTTGTCTCTCATAAAGTTCCGTGAGGGGGACATAAGCAGAAGAACTCTTCTCCTCAGGCCTAAATGTGCAGTCGCATAAATCCTGGAAGAAAGGGCTAAGATTGCTCTCTCCTCCACAACTTGTGTTCTCAGCTATCATGCAGTGGCAGATGATCGCTGGAAGGGGCAGGGCAAGGAACACATTTAACGCCCTCCTGGTCACAGTAAGCAGGCTGTTCGAGGAGCCAAGTAATTAGACCTGTTGTTTGGAAGAAGCCCTTTCTCTCCTGCTCCAGTGGATTGGGTGGAAAGGAAAGGGAACACTTCCAGAGAGGCATCCTTTAAGGGATTAGACACTTTTCTAACTCCGAGAGGATTTAAAAGGGAAATGGCTGTTGCAAAAGTCCAAAAAGAAACAGTGAGACTGATATTCGTTTAGAAACAAACAAACAACTAAAGGTAGATAAAGCTTGCAATACTAAGAGTCTGATTCTGAACTTCAGGACGAAGTGCAAATTTAAGAAATCCACACAATGGGGCCTCCTAGGGATGGGGGGGGGTGTTTTTACAAGCCTCTTAGAATCCCCAGGTTTGCAGAGGGGGCTGAAAATGGGGAAATCAGGGAGGGGGAACTAAAAAAACCAAAGAAACTATGGTCAGACCAGTAAAATATTACCTGGTTGGTAGACTTATGAATTCACAGAATCATTGAGCTGGAAAGGACTTCCAGGGTCATCTAGTCCAACCCCCTGCACAATGCAGGAAATTCACAAATATTTCCTTCCCACACCCCCAGTGACCGCTGTTCCATGCCCAGAAGGTGACAAAAAAACACCAGGATCTCCAGTCAAACTGGTCTGGAGAAAAATTGCTTCCTGACTGTTAAGTATGAGACTCAACAACAGGATTCAGCAAAAAGTGATTTCAACTTTATTTAACAGCAAGACTTCAACTCAGGAACACACAACAAACAAGTGGAGCACAGCTCCCTTTTTAAACTCTCCCGGGCTGTCAAAGCCACACCCACAGTTAGCTAAAGGCCAATCACAACACAGAGATAAAGGCCAATCACAACACAGGGATAAAGGCCAATCATAACACAGGGATAAAGGCCAATCATAACACAGGGATAAAAGCCAATCAGGACTGTTCCCTCTTTGCAACATATTTACAAGATGATTGGTTCTGTACAGAGGTTTCTTAGAAACCAGCCAATAGTAATGCCACAGCTGAAGAGCCACATTTGAAATCAAGCTTAACATAGGAATGTATAGCCCAGATTCACATTCCAATACATAACACTGACCCCAAAGTGGTGATCAGTATTTCTCTGGACGTGTAATGAAAGGCCACAAGAACTAAGCATTGAGGCAACCCATCCTACCCTCCCTCTCACAATCCACCTAAGTTCACAGAATCCGCATTGCTGTCAGATGGCCATCTGGCCTCTGTTTGAAAATCTCCCAAGAAGGAGAGCCCACCACCTCCCGAGGAAGCCTGTTCCACTGAGGAACCACTCTAACTGCCAGGAAGTGCTTCCTAATATTTAGCCAAAACTCTTCTGATTTAATTTCAACTTGTTGGTTCTGGTCTGACCTTCTGGGGCAACAGAAAACAACTCTGTGCCATCCTCTATATGACAGCCGTTCGAGTACTTGAAGATGGTGATCATATCATTCCCCAGCTGCTGAATCAGTCTTTCCCCTTAAGAACATAAGAGAAGCCAATGTTGAATCCAGTCAATGGCCCATCTAGTCCAACACTCTGTCACACAGGTGCCATCAGGAGGTCTAGCAGTGGGGCCAGGACACCAGAAGCCCTCCCACTGCTGCCCCCCCCAGCACCAAGAATAGAGTGCATCACCTGTCCCAGACTGAGAGTTCCTATCTATACCTTGTGGCTAATAGCCACTGATGGACTTCTGCTCCATATGTTTATCTTCTCCTCTTACACTGGTCCTTTGCTTTCCTGACAAACTTATCTAGAAGCTCCTGCCAATTTTGTCCTCCTGACCTTGCAAGTATTCCATCCAGATTCACTTTTGGTATCTATTCCTGGAGCTGATGGCTATGTAATTATTATAACAATTTGTTTTCGAACCAGTAAAATTACATGGCTTTTTAAAATATCACGATAGTGCTGGTATTTTTCTCCCCCCCCCTAAACCACCCCCCCCCACACTGCTAAGATCTGACTACCTAATCCAATGTTTGCAGCAAGATGTTTCGCTCTCATCCTTCCAGGAGAAGAGCAGAACGGGAAGAGGCGAGACAACTTGCAAAAGCCTGTATACAGCAACTTTCCAGATCACTGGAGCTCTAATAGCTCCCTGCTCAGGAGAATACGGCAACAGCAAGCAGCCTCCCCAACAGTGGGCGAGCAAGAAACAGACAGCTGCTGAACTGACTTCACTGAAATGAAGCCTGATTACTAGATAAGTTGCCCTCCTCCAGATATTTAGAGAGTGACCATCTGGGAAGTCAGGAACAATTAGACATTGTTTAGCCAGAGCGTGCCAGAATTCAAGTGTCTATACAGATTTGCAAATTGAGCGGAGACTTATCGTGAATAATAAGGGGGGGGGAGTTGGATCTTGTAGCGCAGGTTGCATGCATCTGAATGCAGGGATAGCCTTCTGGTCAGGAATTTCATAGAGGGATTGACAGCAATTTTTTTTTTGGCATGTGTCCTGCCGTTCCACTCAGCAAAGTCTGAAGCCTTCGCTATGCCCGTGGAGCTCTCTTCCAGCTTCTGTGGAAGAGGCGCTTAAGTGGGGGGGAGGTGGGTTCCTTAGGCTGGAGGGCGGCTTCTGCTTTGTGAGCGGGATGCCGGGATGCGGGCCCGTGCAGTTCTGTCAAGCTGCAGCCGACTCGTGGTGACCTCAGCAAGGGGCCTTCAAGGCAAGTGAGAAGCAGAAGTGGTTTGCCATTGCCTTCCAGTTTGGTGTAGTGGTTAAAGAGACAGGTTAGGAGGAGAGATCTTGTGAATCCTCCCCGGTGCACCCCTCCACCCACCCCAGCTGCTGGTCTTCCCCAGTGCAGAGAAGATGCTCTGGAGGTTGCTACCAGGATGAGGGGGAGGGTGGGCGTGGGGAGAGAAAGCACCGGAAAGGGGGAAGGCAAGGAGAACCGGCAGCTCCGGCAGCACAGGGGGAGTTTGTGGTGGCCACCACATCTTGCCAGAGAGTTGGTGGGGCTGGGCTGAAAGGAATTCAGGGGGCCTTGGCAGGAAGTCGAGGGGCCAAACCCCAAACCGCCCCACTGTAGCTACAGGCCTGAGTTTAATTCTGTTTCCTTTCGGCCATCTTCTGGCCCAATCGATCCTCAAGGCAGATCAGAGTGGGATAAGGCTGCTCACCTCCAACAACCGCCCCTCTTCCGACACTCTGTAATAAAGCCGTTGCCTCTTTCTGCCTCTCTGAATTCTCAGAAGTATGGATGAGGAGCAATTAACATATTTATTCTGAGGCGATAAAATCTACATATGGTGGCTTCTGTGTATTATTTTCATGTGGGGAGCTATTTGTGTGAGAGAGCCCTGACTGGGGCGGGGGGGGGATGAAAAGTTAACTACTTCGAGAGGAAACACTAGTTTTCAAGTACTTTCTCTGACATAGTCATTTTTCATTATTGCCTGTGAGGACTATTTCATACAAATGGCTCCCTGCATGAAAATGCGGTGGGAAATCTGTGCACTCGCCCTCAGATAACAGCTGCAAAACATTTAGCATGCTAAAGAAGTGCTTGAATAAATGAGGGATAATAATTTTAAGTCTCTTTAACCAGTCTTGGGGTGGGGTGGGGGATGTATCGACATTTCATTGTTTGACCATGTTTGCCAAGGTCGTATCAATGAGCAAAATGACCGGGATCTTGAGAAACGCTTCTTCTCTCTAACTTTCCCCCACCTGCCAGGGTCCCTGCACTTTTGATATCTGGATGAAGACCAAAATTCAACTATTGTAGTTTTCTGTAGCATGGGGGTTGGGGGTGATTTCAAACTTCTCATCTGTACTCTTTTGACAGGATGTGGAAGGGTATAATATAGCTTGATTGTGTCAGATCTCATGAGCTAAATAGGCTCATCTCTTGGATGAGGACCACCAAGGAAGGGAGGGAGGGAGGAGGAGGAGAGTTTGATTTATACCCTGCCCTTCTCTTGGAGCAGTCTTACAATCCCCTCTCCTTCCTCTCCCCACAGCAGACACACTGTGAGGTAGGTGAGGCTGAGAGAGCTCTGAGAGAACAGCTCTGAGAGAACTTATGACTGACCCAGGGTCACCCAGCAGGCTGCACATGGAGAAGTGGGGAATCAAACCCAGTTCTCCGGGTTAGAGTCTGCCACTCTTAACCGCCATACCAAAATGGCTCTCAGTGGCAGTGCACCTCTGCTTCTCACTTGCCTGGAACAGCCACAAGTCCCTTGCAATTTGATGGCACTCATGTGCGTACATACCCTTTGACCCCCCCAAATCCCTATTTGGATTCTGTTGCTTCCTCGTGCAATAACAATCCCAAGATTCTCTGCTGTTTCTTCATCTTGATATTTTTTTCACTATCTGTTGTGATTTCTCCCTTCCTCCACGGAGCTCAGGGCAGCTTACTTAGTGCCTTTTTTTCTCGCTCACAAGATCCCTGTGAGGTAAGTTCAGCCGAGACAAGGTGACTGGTCCTCAGGGTCACACAGTGCAATACTGGGCAGAACCGCTCCGGTCAGAACCCGCTGATGGGACTGTCAGAGAGTTCATGACGGCCAAGGGCATTGGCCCTGGATCTTCTCAGTCCTGGCCCGACCAGTAGGACTGGTCCTAGTCTGAACTGAACTGCATCGGTTCATCCTGCAAACTGTATGAATCTTAGACACGATTGTGCCTTAGTAAAACAACATTATACCATACAGTGAACACATAAAGCTGCCTTATAAAGAGTCAGGCCGCTGGTCTATGAAGTGCACATGCCTACATGCAAAAATACCCCCTCCACCGCCCAAAAAAAGTACCCGGGTCAAAACCATCTGTTGTTTGAGTTTCCCATCAGGATTTGAGGAAGAGAAGACAAAGAGATTGGATTTATACCCCGCCCTTCACTCGGAGTCTCAGAGTGGCTTACCATCTCCTTCCCCTTCCCCTCCCCACAACAGACACCCTGCAAGGGAGGTGGGGCTGAGAGAGTTCGAGAACTGCCCTTTCAAGGACAGCTCTGATAGAACTATGGCTTGCCCAAGGTCATCCAGCAGCTGCAAGTGGAGGAGTGGGGAATCAAACCCAGTTCTCTCAGATTAGAGTCCGTGCACTTAACCACTACACCAAACTGGCTCAAAGGACTACTTTCATCCATGTGATCCTAGCCATGCACTCTGGTCAACTTCGGAGGCCTTGCTTCAGGTACCCTGTCATCTGAGGCTTGGGGGGTGGCAATCTGAGAAAGGGCCTTGTCAATCCTTGCGCCAAACTTTGGAACTCCCTCCCTGGGGAGAATCATCTGTCTCCCTCTACTGTCATCTTCCACCAGCAAGAGAAGACCATTGTGTTCTGTTTGGCATACCCTCTATGACTGTCATTGGCCCTTTTCCCTGGTTTTGGAGTTATGGTTGTTTTTGTGGAACAGGGGTCACTGCTGGTGTGTGGCAGGGGAGGCATTTGTGAATTCCCTGTATTGTGCAGGGGGCTGGACTAGATGACCCTGGAGGTCCCTTCCAACTCTATGATTCTCTGATTCTGTATGTGTTTCTATTGAAATATTGTGTGTGTGTGTGTGTGTGTGTGTGTTGTGTGTGTGTGTAATTTTAAATGTTTTTAATGGTGAAATGTTTTAATGATGAAAATTTTAATGTGTTGGGGACACTATATAAGTGGAAATGTGGCAGGAAGGAAGGAAGGAAGGAAGGAAGGAAGGAAGGAAGGAAGGAAGGAAGGAAGGAAGGAAGGAAGGAAGGAAGAAGAAAGAAAGAAAGAAAGAAAGAAAGAAAGAAAGAAAGAAAGAAAGAAAGAAAGAAAGAAAGAAAATAGGGGGAAGGAAGGAAGGAAGGAAGGAAGGAAGGAAGGAAGGAAGGAAGGAAGGAAGGAAGGAAGGAAGGAAGGAAGGAAGGAAGGAAGGAAAAAACCTTTTCTCAATTCTGGCATCTTTCTTCCTCTCCACAAATCTTTTGTGCTTGAATCTATTCACCAACGCGTTCAGCAGCAAGCTCGGGTGTAAGGTTAAAATGTAATTATTTCAAAACATGCATTCAACAAGCACATGAATGCTTGTTGATTCTACTAGAGGTTCATTTTGTCAATATATGTTTCTTAATGATCATCTACCCCACTACATCATGTTTACTCCAAGTATGAGCAATAAGGGATTCACAATAAAGCACGGGCACCACCAGTGAACCTTGAAATCTTCTTCATACATTAACAATGCTGTAGTCTTATGAATAATCAGGCAATTTTTATTCCCTGTTTCCTGTCTCTTCTGGCCCTTTATCTATATTTGTCTAGCCATTCCAAATGAAATTCTTCTTCCCTGCAGTCATAATCTTACTGTTAGCAATGTCAAGGTGCAAACCACCCTGTCTCTGGACTTCTGTAATGGACCCCATCTTTGAAGGCTTCTTGGAAATGAATCCAAAACACTCCAGCAAGGGTACTGACAAGAACATGCTATAGGTTTGGGTTTTTTAAGGTATTTTTTGGTATTTGTGTGTGCATGTATCTGCACCCGGAAACCACATTGACCTCTGGTGACTGACCCCTACTGGGGACCTGGAGGATATCCAGAGGTGGCTGAATAAAGCCTGCCCTCACCTCCCACCTCTGGTATTTCAGGGCGGTCTCCCGTCCAAGTACTTGCCAGGGTTGACCCTGCTTAGCTTCCGAGATCTGATGAGATGGGACCTGCCTGGGCTACCCAGGTTAGGGCTAAAAACATGCTATAGTGATCATAATGGATAGGATCCACTGAATCTGAGGGAGCGATCATACAATTAGACCCGCCATAGGTGCAAACACCAGGTAGATTTAAAGGGCATGATCAGACATGAACATCTGGAAAGCGCCCTGCACCCATTGGCAACCCGTTTTCCTCCGCCACAGGAGTAGAGTAAAAAGACACTAGGGAAAATCCAGTAGTAAATGGGTTGCAACGGGCCATGAATGGACTTTCCCATCTGATCACTCCAGCACACTCTGACGAGGCCATCCTGACTCCGTGCCATTCCCCCCCTTCTCAGTATGCGCATAATCGCAAACTCCATAGGGAGCCATCAGTGCAGAGATGCGATTCATCGATTCCTCATTTAAGCACATCGGAAACAAACAGCAAAAAAAACCCGACTCACCTGTGGTTACATCTGATCACACAGTGGCAGGCTGTACCCGCAGCTTCCAAGGGCTGCGTGATCGCGCAACTGCGGGTCAAATTCCTCCGGAGGAAACAGCCTCACTCTCCCTCCCCGCGCTTTATCCCGCACATGTGACTGCTCCGAGTCAGTAATGCTGGAGTTCCTGCTGAGCAAGGAGCTTTTCTCGTGTGTAACATACCTCTTAGAACATAAGAACATAAGAGAAGCCACTGTTGGATCAGGCCAACAGCCAGTCCAGTCCAACACTCTGTCACACAGTGGCCAAAAATACCAGGTGCCATCAGGAGGTCCACCTCTTCTGCTGCAGCAGCACCCCTTGCACTGAAGGAAGCCAACGGCAACAGGCTAGCCTGTTGACCAAACAGGTTCATTCATTTCTCCACTCACTCATTCATTCATGCATTCGTTGAAAATGTTTATATCCCACACTTTCTTGAATCTGCCTTGAGGCCCCTGTGATCCAACACATCATTGTCATAAGAGCTACACTAGATCTCACTGTGCTTCCAATCAAAACAAGAAAATTACCTTAGATCTCCCTCAGCTGAGATTCATGTTCTCTTTACTTTGGTTTATTTTCTCTTTACTTTGCACCCTCTCCGATTTTCACCAGGTCTCCCTTAGATCCAGTTTCAACCCAAAGATAATTCTGTCAGGTGTCCCATACTACAAACAAGGAGTGGCCTGGTGAACAGGGTCAGACCTCCTGACAGACCCACCTCTGCACCTCCCCTCCCCCCTGCTGCTACTCCACCAGCTGCTTCCCACGCCTTCTCCCTATAGACCCTCTACTCCATCAGTTGTTCCCTATGCCCCCACCCCCTATAGATTCCAACCCTGTAGGTCTACCACGTTGCTTACCATTCAGCAGTTGCTGCATACCAGCTATGGTAAAGTGGAAAAAACCTTAGGCTTGGCCCACAGGTCATCATGGAAGTCAAACATAGTATGCTTACCAGCCAAACCTGCCCACAGCAGCATAGACCAGGCTATCTGAAGCAGATGGTCTCTCGGAAAGATGTACTTCAGTTTGTGAGTGCTGCCTCAGTAAATACCAGAGGATTTTGAGGGTGGTACCTGAAAGGGTGGAGTTTAGGGTTGCCAAGTCACTTATTTGGCGCAGCGGGGGACAGTCATTCCCCGTCCGGATCTGACATCATTACGTTGGGCACGTCACCAGCCAATGCTCTAGTAATCAGCAGGGAATCTCTGTGGTACCATAGAGTTCTCAGGCTGATTGCTAGAGCGTGACGTCATCACACTGAGCACATCAGCCCAAACTGGGCACTTTGGGGGCAGGGTTTCCCCAGCTGGCCTGATCCGGACCAGCAGGTTGGGGGCCCTTTCGGTAGGAACCCCCCCCCGGGGACTTGGCAGCCTACTACTGGAGATTTGGATGGATGTGATGTCACTTCCAGGTGCCAGTCTAGAGTTTCTCTTAATACCTATAATATTTAGAAGGGGAGAAGAAGAGCCTGGATTCATACCCCACCCTTCATTATCCAAAGGAGTCGCAGAATGGCTTACACTTTCCTTCCCTTCCCCACCTCACTATAGACACCCTGTGAGGTAGTTGGGGCTGAGAGAGCTCTGAGAGAACTGCTTTTTCCAAGAACAGCTCTGAGAGAACTTGTAACTTACCCAAGGTCACACCAGCAGCTGCATGTGGAGGAGTGGGGAATCAAACCTGGTTCTCCCAGATTAGAGTCCGCACTCCTAACCACTACACCAGATTTACCACAGAGACACTGGGAAATTCCTAGAGTGTCATTATGTTGGCCTTTCCCCCTCCTGCATCTCAGCTTCTTGAGGACAGAAGCCAAGGAAAGGGGTTTACTATTACGGGCATGCAAATAGCAAGCCTACCTGCACTACAGTCACATTTTTTTTAAATTTTCTCTTTCCTTCAAAATGCCACCACACGTCCCTCCCCTCTTCCATTTTAGCCTCCCAGCAACCCTATAAGTTGGGTTAGACTGGGTGGAAATGACTGGCCCAAAGTCATCTGGCAAGCTGCATGGGGCTTTGGGTGCAAACTCAAATCTCCCCCCAAACACACACACACCATACGAATCACAGTGAAGCTCAGAAAATATCCAAAAAACCAGGCAGAACAGTCCCTGGGGCTTCTTGTTTATCACATCCTGTGCATTTCCGTAATGGTTCTTCTTTACCATTTCTGAAGGGTGCCAGGTTATTCTTGACTTTCTCTCCATGCAAACCTCATTAGCGCCATTATTTCCTTGGCATTCGGCAGTGCTTCTTTTCATCTTCTTCAGCTCAGAAGGGTGCTCAGTGAGTCAAAGATCAAGGTCGAGGTGGAGAGGAGTCTCATGTTCAGCAGCCCTGATGAAGCAAAACACTTTGGCGAGTCCTTAACATTTGGCATCAGGAATGTTTCCCCCTTGACATCAGTGGGGAAGACAAATTGATTTCTGAAGGCTCTGTTGTGTGCACAGCTTTTGAGAGCGCCGAGCAGCAACTGGGAAGTACAAACCTCATTCCGTATCCGATATGAGTTAGTGCACCGCGTGCACTGTACGGGAGACAAGAGAGTCCTCAGTTCATTTCTGTCTCAGTTGGAGAAAGTTTTTGAGCTTGCTGTGTAAAGGAAGATTAGAGCCAAAGTGAGGGAATCTCGTCACACACTTCAGCAGCACTTGGGTGTATTATTTTTTTACCAGCAAAGTCAACTGGAATTGAATTAACCAACCGGGCTCTATTCATGTTGGCCAGAAAAGGGATTTGTCTCACTTGCTCTCAGGGCTATTTTTGGGTAGGAACGCACAGGAACGGACTTCTGGCTGACTCCCGAGTTGGCCATGCCCAGCAGGAACTCATTAGCATAATAGGCCACATCCAACAGCAGAAACTCATTAGGATTGGCTACATTAGGGGTGTGTGGCCTAACATGCAAAGGAGTTCCTGCTACAAAAAAAGCCCTGGGTTTTGACAACAAACAAGGTAAACAGAATAAGAAGCAGAAGGTGGGTGTGGCTGGATGACCACACTTCTGGTAACATGGGGGTGTGGCCTAATATGCTAAAGAGCTGTGCTGTCAGGGGTATGGCCTAGTATGCTAATGAGTTTCTACTGTTGGGTGTGGCCTATTATGCTAATGAGTTCCTGCTGGGCTTTTTCTACAAAAAAAGCCCTGCTTGTTCTCAAGGAAACAAAGGCCTAATCTGCATCGAGCATTTGCTCCGCCATTTTACCAAACCCACGTTGGAACAGAACGCCCCCCCACGCTGCATTGCATGCCACATTCACTTTGATTGGTTGTCGGATTTTACGACAGTGTCCAGATTGCATGCCGCTTTCACTTTGTTCGACCTCTCAGTTTTGTGGTACCATCTGCATAGATTTATGGCCATTTTACAGCCATTCAGGGGTGACTTTGCTGTCATAAGAACATAAGAACATAAGAGAAGCCAATGTTGAATCAGGCCAATGGCCCATCTAGTCCAACACTCTGTCACACAGCGGCCAAAATATACCAGGTGCCATCAGGAGGTCCAGCAGTGGGGCCAGGGCACCAGAAGCCCTCCCACTGCTGCCCCCTCCAGTACCAAGAATAGAATGCATCACCTGCCCCAGACTGAGAGTTCCCATCTATACCCTGTGGCTAATAGCCACTGATGGACTTCTGCTCCATGTGTTTATCTAATTCCCTCTTGAAACGGTCCATGCTTGTAGCTGCCACCACCTCCTGTGGCAGTGAATTCCATATGTTAATCACTCTTTGGGTGAAGAAGTATTTCCTTTTAGTACGGCATTACTGTCAGTACGGTATTGGCCCGGGGTATTTGAATGTGGTTTTAAGCCGCATCTTTTCCCAAGCCTGTAGCCAGGATTTCTTTTTTTTTTTAATTTGGGGGGCCTTTAAATAAGTCGGGGGCACCCCGCATACACATCCCTCACACACCCCAAGTGAGCACCATCAATAAAATAACAAATTGAAAGTTGGGGAGCTTAGGTTGGATGGGAAGTTGTGGGGTCTTAGTAGTAAGTCAGGGGGCTGGGCCCCGAGAGGCCCCACTGTAGCTACGGGCCTGTCTTTTTCTGTTCCAGTGCGGGTTTGGTAAAACAACGGAGTGAATGCTAGATGCAGAATGGGCCAAAGCTGTTAACTTTAGGCCTGGTCTTCTAATTGCTTAGGCCGTAACTAGGGTTTGGCAGGAGGAGCAGGATTATCTGCAAGCACCTGAGGCATCTTCTGATAAAGGGTAGTGTCCAAGCCAGCCTGTCATTGGCTGGATGGGTTGGGAAGAGGCCCCTTTGGTGCTGAGAAGCATTCACCTAACCCTGAGTTGCTTTAGGAGGGAAGGTGGCATGGTACAGCCCGATCTCGTCAGATCTCAGAAGCTGAGCATGGTCAACACTTGTTTAGGAGACCACCAAGGGAGACTCTGCAGAGAGGACAATGGCAAACCACCTCTGCGTCTTACTTTCCTTGAAAGCCTGGGCTCGCTATAAGTCAGCGGTGACTTGACAGCACTTAGGTATGTATATATTTGCTTTAACAGCATATAGGGAGAGGCAGATGAGTCTTAAAAACTCCTGGCACTGTTTTATGCGCAGGCTAGGATAAATGAGGCACTGCTGGGACCCAGGAGGCTTCCTGTTAGCAGCAGGATGTAGATCAGCCATAAATAAAATCCTAGCTTAATCCAAAGGTTGATATCTCCTGCTGCTGTTATGCATTCAGGGACAATTATCTACCTCACTGATTTCCAGGAGTGCTGTGATGTCCACCAATTAGGGTTGCCAGACTGCCCGATGCGGTCAGGGGTCTCCTGCTTTCAGGCACTCCGCCCCCACCCTCAAATCACCAGCAGGAACCCGGGAATCATCATGACGTGCCCACAAAACCCAGAAGTGACATAGGCACTTTGGGACATTAGGGAGGGGCAACATTCTGGTTTGGGGGCAAAACTCTATAATTTGAAGAGAATTCTACCATAGAGTTTTGCCCAAAAACCAGACTGTTGCCCCCAACATGCCTACATCACTTCCTGTTAATGTATGGACATTGTGACGCTCCTCCCCACTCCAGGAAAGTCCCTCCTCCTCCCCTGACGCCACGACAATTGGACCTGGCAACCTTACGACCGATGTGTTTCCTGGGACCCACTTCCTTCTTCCTGAAGGCATCTCTTCCTCAAAGCAGACAGCCAGTTGTGTCTTTCCTCTACCTTACTGAAGCAGGTGGTTCTTCAGGAGAACTCAAGAGGCATCGCCTGTACAGAAACAGCAGCCTCCAATATAGGTTTATATTTGGCTTGGAACCTCATAGCATTTTATGGTGGACTCCCAACTCCCACCATGGAAGCTCCAAAACAAGTTTGAGGACCACCTCATATATATTTTCATCCCTCTAAGCAACTCAGAGAAGAAGAAGGAGGAGGAGGAGGAGGAGGAGGAGGAGGAGGAGATTGGATTTATACCTCGCCCTTCACTACCTAAAGGAGGCTCAGAGCAGCTTACCAACTCCTTTCCCTTCCCCTCCCCACAATGGACACCCTGTGAGTGAAGCGGGGCTGAGGGAGCTCTGAAAGAAACTGCTCTTTTTCAAGAACAGCTGTGCCAGAACTATGGCTTGCCCAAGGTCATCCAGCAGTTGCAAGTAGAGGAGTGGGGGATCAAACCCGGTCCTCCTGGTTCTCTCGCACTTAACCACTACACCAAACTGGCATGTTTCTCTTCTCCCCCATTTTATCCTCTCAACAACTTTATGAGGAAGGTCAGGCTGAAGCAGAATGAGAATGAGTGGCCCAAGGTCACTCTTCATTATAGTTGCTGATTTCATCACCCAATTCTGATTTAGGGCCAATTTACATGTTACGAAACTCTTGTATTTGGTGGGAAACAACAGGAGAGCTTTGAATCAAAGGGGATTTTGAACCTCCGAGACCAATGCATGGCCTTGTTTGTTGATGATCAAGATGCTGAGGCATGAGCAACCTTTAGTGGAATGACATTGGGCATCTACCTGTGTTCAGGCAGCACCTGTGCAGAAGGAACATCAACAAGTGCTGTTGGTTGTGCTTTGGGGTTTGTTTTCCATCTCAGGGAAGCATATGTTTTGCCATTAAGTCACAACTGAATTATGGCAGCCCTGTGGAGTTTTCAAGTCAAGAGACGTTCTGAGGTGGTTTGCCATTGCTTGCCTCCATGTCAGAACCGGGTTTGATTCCCCACTCCTCCACATGCAGCTGCTGGTGTGACCTTGGGTCAGTCACAAGTTCTTTCAGAGCTATTCTCTCAAGAGCAGTCCTCAAAAGAGCTCTCTCAGCCTCACCTGCCTCACAGGGTGTCTATTGTGGGGAGGGGAAGGGAAAGGAGATTGTAAGCCACTCTGAGAACCCTTTGGGTATTGAAGGGTGGGGTATAAATCCAATCTCCTCTTCTCCTCCTCCTCCTCCTCCTCCTCCTCCTTCTTCTTCTCCCTTCCAAATACTGACCAGGCTGACCCTCCTTAGCTTCCAAGATCTGATTAGACTGGGCTACCCTGGGCTATCCAAATCAGGGCTGTACATATCTACTACGTGCTTTTTAATTCCCCTCATTCTCTGGTGTCCTCAAGCTAATTCCTGTTTCTTTACTTATGGTTTCCCATGTTTCCTTCAGATCCTGTCTCTTTAAGAGAGCATCAACTGTGGGGCAGGAAGAAAGCCAAGGATTAAAATGAAAATTTTATGTGATTCAAAAGAGAGAGGAGGCTTACAACTACCGAATTTAAGACTGTATTATGATGCCGTCTGTTTAACATGGTTGCAACAGTGGATTAATTTGGACAATAAGAAGTTATTGGCCCTGGAAGGACATGATAACAAATTCGGATGGCATGCATATTTATGGTATGGAAAAGAAAAAGTGGATAAATTTTTTAAACACCACTTTGTAAGACAATCACTGTTCGAGACATGGACGAGATATAGAAAATTCTTCTCAGAAGAAAGACCACTTTGGATTGTACCAGCGGAAGTAATTAATCCATATTCAAGAAACCAAGGACTAGATTGGCTACCTTATAAAAATCTTTTAAAATCTGAAGGGAAAAATTTTGTGTTAAAAGATAGATTTGATGTTGAATTTGAATATGATTGGTTGAAGTATAGACAGATTTATGATCTATTTAAGACCGATAAAAGAGAACATGGTTTTAGAGCAAAGAACATTGAAATTGAAACTGTATGGCTTGAAAAAGATAAAAAAATGATTTCTAAACTGTACAAGGTGTTATTGAAATGGTATACTGAGGATGAAGTTGTAAAGGAGCAAATGATAAAATGGGCTGTAAATGTTAATAATGAGATATTAATGACATCTTGGGAATATTTGTGGAAAAAATCAATGAAAATTTCAACGTGTGTAAATGTTAAAGAGAATTGCTATAAAATGATGTACAGATGGTATATGACGCCTAAAAAAATTGCTATTATAAATGAAAGTATGTCCAACAAATGTTGGAAATGTAAAAAACATGAGGGGTCTTTTTACCATATGTGGTGGACATGTGATAAGGCAGTAAAGTATTGGACAGAGATCCACAATGAGATACAAAAAATTTTGAAATGTACTTTTAAGAAAGACCCACAGATGTTATTGCTAGGTCTTAAAATGGAAGAAATAAATGTAGCCAAGAGAACACTGTTATGGTACTTGACTACAGCAGCAAGACTGACTTTTGCTCAATGTTGGAAACAAGATAAAGTACCTGAAACATGGGAATGGATTAAAAAGACGTTGTTTTTAGCAGAAATGGACAAATTAACAAGAAAATTAAACAACGAAGAAGATGAAACTTTTTTTGAAGACTGGAAAGACTTTCAAAAATACTTGTTGAAAAACTGGGACATTAAACGCGGCTTGATCTGCTTTGATAGTTATTAAGTGGAAAATGAAATAGAATTAGATTTCTGAATTGTTACCGTTTGCTAGAGAAAATAAGTTTAGGAATAATTGTAATAGAATAAGAGAGATATTAATGGGGTTGGAGCGGTGCGGGAAGTCTTGTTTGGGGGGGGAGAAGGGGAAATTAGAAAAAATGGGTATGTAGGTTGGTTGAAAATGTTTGAACATGTGATATATCCAATAATAAATTGTATTTACTAAAAAAAAAAGAGAGCATCAACTGTGGGAAGGAAAGGGGCTCTCAGGGAATTTTGTTTGTAAGCAACAGACAGGATCGCAGGAGACAAGGCGTTCAAGCTTTTCAGCTGGCACTTTCTACCCGATTAAATCAAGTGATATTGTTCAAGAAATTGCTGTGTTGACAGACTGAAGGAGGTTCAAAATCCCCATTGATTCAAAGTACCACCATCGGGAGACAGGTGTCTAATTTCAAACCACAAAATTATTAGGATGGATGGAAACTACTCACTGTTTCCCACAAAGTTTCAGCTCTGTCAAAAAACCACCTTCCTTTCTCTGATGATCTTTCAGCTCTCCTCATAACAAATGTCCACCTGTTCATAGAAAGCTAAATTGGACAGTTGGGTTCCACCTGAATAACCTTGCTAGTCCCTTCTGTGAAAATCATGAGGTTCTCACTTCCATGGACAAAACCAGTCTGTATCTTGAGCAGTTTTCCTCCTCTGAATTCCACAAAATGTGGCTGGTTATGAAGGAACAATAAGCCGAAACTTTTAAAACAATCATGCTTCAAATGTCCTCTTTAAAAAAATATATTCTACACAAAGATATCCCTGACCTGGATAGACTGAATTAGATCTTGTGAGATCTCAGAATCTAAGCAGAGTCAAGAAGAAGAATGATCCTCTGGTCAATGCCCAACCCTGGGCGAAATTTCTGGTTCCAGGACCTTCTGCATGCCAAACAGATGCTCTACCACTGAGCCAGAGCCCTTCTCTCTGTGGAAGGCAGCTTCACGTGTTCATGTGTGCATGACCAGGAACCTTCCTGAAGCCTACACATGTGTGATCTGTGGAGGAGGATCTGTTCCCCTAGACTATTAAACACCCATAAGGTAGAGAAGAGGTTGACCACCACAGTCTTGATCCCCATATCCATGTGTGTTCAGTCATTTAGCTTTTGCTTTTGCAAAGAGGCTACAATTTTTAAAGAAGAAGAAGAAAAAGAGATTGAATTTATACCCCGCCCTTCACTCTGAGTCTCGGAGCAGCTTACAAGCTCCTTTCCCTCCCCCTCCTCCCCACAACAGACACCCCGTGAGGTAGGTGGGGCTGAGAGAGCTCTTTCCAGAACTGTCCTTGAGAGAACGGCTCTGACAGAATTATGGCTTGCCCAAGGACATCCAGCAGCTGCGAGTGGAGGAGTGGGGAATCAAACCCAGATTAGAGTCCACGCACTTAACCACTACATGAAACTGGCTCTCACATCAAACTGGCATGGATCCAGTGGAAGGACCTGCCCAGATATTGCAAGCGGGTGTTCAACTGCATTTCCCGTTTCCTTTGGCTTTTTCATGCCGCGTGAATATGAGATGTTCTGGCTTTTCTCTTGGATTTGGAACAGAAGCTCCTTTTTGGAATGTCAGCTTCCCCCACAGGATGCAATGTTTGTCTCCAAGCCAGCTGTACTCAGAAGCTCTTAAGAACTCACACCAAGTCTATTCTAGACACATTCCTGAGGCTTCTCAGCTGGGAACTGAACTATTCTGAAGTATGCTGACCCAGAATTATGAAAGCAAAAAAAAAAAATGTTGGCTTAGAACTACTAACATTGCTTTAGAAACTAGTGAGTTCATAGAATTGCAACCCTGTTCCTCCTGAGCATTCATACATTCAGATGATAAGTTGTGGATCAGTCCCTTACTTCTTACATGCCCAGGGAATTGCTGATCACCAAGTTGGGGGTCAGGAGGCAATTTTTCTTCAGGCCAGTTTGGCCAGGGATCCTGGAGGGTTTTTGCCATCTTCTGGGCATGGAACAGGGGTCACTGAAGGTGTGTGGGGGGTGGTACTTGTGAATTGCCTGAATTGTGCAAGGGGTTGGACTAGATAACCTTGGAGGTCCCTTCCAACTCTATGATCCTAGGATTCTAAGTCAAGCCAAACACTTTCAATCCAGTGCTGTGTTGGCCAAGAAGTTGACCAATCCTAAGAATAGTCACCCATGTTCATGGGAACCAACAGGGCCATTTTAAGTTGAGTTATACCCTCCTAAGCCCAATTACTTCCAGTTGACTTAGAAAGGTGTAACTGCTTAGAATGGCACCAGAAGGAGAGTGTCAGACAGCACAGAGTGTTATACCCTTCTAAGCCCAATTACTTCCAGTTGACTTAGAAAGGTATAACTGCTTAGAATGGCACCGGAAGGGAGAGTGTCAGACATCACACTGTAACACCAGAGTAGTAAGTCTCAAATCAAAAATCTCAAATTATATATTTTCTTTTTGTTGAATTCCTTTTCCAACTGGAGGTGATGGTGGCAGACAGACAGTGCATGTGAATCTGTGTTGGGGGTATGTGTGTTGAGTGTTAACAAGGAGACTTTAACTGCACAAATGGATGTCCATGACCTGTTTGGATGCAGACAAGCAAGTCATACGAAGATCAGCTTCCTGATGACAACTGTTGAGCAGAATTCAAACCAAACCACTGCGTCATCGAGCATCTCTAGTCACAGCCAAGGAATTTACCTTAAACAGAGATACTTATGTCTTAATCTAGCACCTTAAATCCTGCACACTTGGAGTTTAGAGGGAGAGCTTCCAATCCTCCACAGTGTGCACAGGACTGAACCTTTCTGTCACGCTGTTCCATAGACCTGGAAGAGTTTCCCACTCTGATTGACAAGCAGCCTTCTTTGTCTTCCTTTAGGATCTTCGTCCTGATTTCTGCATCACACGTCACCTGGGTCAGATGGCTTCTTCTTTGCTTAGACGTCCTTGTCTCATCCATTTATTGTCGTTTGCATGAGGATTCAGCGTCAACAGTACATTCTGTACAGTGGTCAGTGCACTACATGTGTGTGTGTGTTGAGTGCTGTCAAGTCACTTCCAACTTCTGGCGAACCTATAAATTAATGACTCCCAAACATCTTATCGTTAACAGCCTTGCTCAGGTCTTGCAAACGGAAGGCCCTTGTGGCTTCCTTGACTGAGTCCATCCATCTTGTGGTGGGTCCTCCTCTTTTCCCGCTACCTTCGACTTTCCCTACCATTCTTGTCTTTTCCAGTGACTCCTATCTTCTCATACAATAGCCTCAGTTAGTAATTTTAGCTTCTAGGGAGAGTTCAGGCTTAATTTTATCTAAAGCACTTCTTGTGCTACACAACTATGCCAGAGCATAATATTTCTGAGGGGGCACTGCACCTGAAGAACAATATGGTGGTCGATTACTTCTGGCACTTTTCAGAAATGTTCCCCTCTGTTCAGAATTACCGGATGTGAGCTGCCCAGAGCTGGTACAGTTGATGAGGGGTGACACGCAACCACAGTCCACTTTTGAACCATCTCTTACATAAACACCCCTTACATAAACAGAGATTCTTTCACTGATTTTCCAGGAAACGTGGTCTCATTCAGTCCAAGACAATGGATCCGACCGTCTGTTTATATGGGGGGAAATAAACAAACCATATCTTGATTCACCACAAAGTGGGAGTTGAAGGCCGGTGAGCCCCCTTCAGTTGTATGACAGCGATAAATTAAATTGCCTGCTGAAGCCTGCCGAACACTCAGAATCCTTCAGCGCATTGTCGGCGCATTAAAACATCCAGCACTTTACTCCAGAGCTAGAACATCTCCAGATGAATGTGCAGGAAGTTGGTGCGCGTGTGTCGTTTTTCTTCCATTTCTTATTATGTAAAATGATGGACTGTTGTGCAAACAACTTGGGGTTGTACCTTTGAATAAACAAAACCTTGCGGTAAGAAAAAGTTATACACTTGCCACACTTCCATTGAAAGGCTCACGGGCAGCTCTTCACTTTTTAATGGGGGGGGCGACACCTTGTAGATTGTTGAGGTCTCCAAAGAATTATATAGTTTGAAAAGTTTTAAAAAAGTTTTGTGCCCAACTTAACTCCCATTGATACAATTAGGCACACAAACACACACACACATCAAATGGATGGGGGGGGGTAGATAGTCGGTTTCTGTGCTACATCCACAGTACCACATACATTATAAAAAAGAATATTAAACTCTTATTAGAAAACACGGTTGCTATGGAGCCCAGGATTAACGGTTTCATGCAAAGCAATTTTACCAGATGTGAAAACGAAAAAAAAAAATATGGAGCAGAGTGGCAGGTGTTATCTCTCCTGCTCCATTTTTTAAAAACAACAACGATAAAGAACGAGGTTTGGTGCTTTTGAAAAATATAGTGTGATCGGAAAGGATTGCTTTTTCCATCTTTGCAGGTGTGGTTTCTTGTCACACACTCCCTCCAAAATATTAGCGTGCCCCGTATTAGTTATGGCATAAGCACTCATGAAGGAGCTGTGGTGGCTCAGGTGGTTAAGACACTGAACTGCAGGTTGTGGAAGGTCAGTAGTTCAGCAGTTCGAGACCCGAGAATGCCACATGACGGGGTGAGCTCCTGTCTCTAGTTCCAGCTCCTGCCAACCTAGCAGCTCGAAAGCAAGAAATTGCAAGTAGATAAATAGGTACCACTTCGGTGGGAAGGTAACAGCGTTCTGTGCACCTTGGTGTTTAGTCATGCCAGCCACATGACCATGGAAACGTCTTCGGACAGTGCCGGTTCTTCGGCTTTGAAACGGAGATGAGCACCACAACCCTAGAGTCGGATTCGACTGGCTTTCAAGCAAGGGAACCTTTACCTTTAAGCACTCATATTGCCCGGACCGTTTCACCCCGCCCTTTCCTCAAGAAGCTTGGGACAGCTGAAAGAATTCCTCCTGTTTTATTCTCATGACAGCCCTTGCGACGTGGGTGAGGCTCAGAGAAGGTGGCTGGTCCAGTGTCACCCAGGGTGATTCGGCAACTGGCATTGGCTCCACATTTTCTCAACCAGGAGACCAGGGCCCTGGTTCATACAGTTCCTCAGGGCCTGTAAAATGGAGCTCTTCCGCCCGGCTTTTGGAGCCGCCACCGCCATTAACAACTGGGACAGGAAGCCCTGTTGCCTCTGGAATTTGCACTAACAGCCTGTGCCAGCCACATGAAAGACAACTGCAGAAGACCTACAAGCCGGTTATGGGAAGAGAGAGCTGATATGGTAGCCCTGTGATTTAATAACAACAATATTAGCACTTATTATGTTACTAGGAATAAGGCCCGTTGTGGAAATAAATACAACGGGCTCTAGAAAGAGGCTCTGGGAGAGTGCCCCGGCTTTGGGCACTCAGTGACAATTTGCTGTGGCAATCTCAGCAGGGTATAATGACAGAGTCCAACATTTTCTCCAGGGGAACTGATCTTTGCTACCTGAAGAGCAGTAGTAATTTTGAGTGATCTCCAGCCCACCCCCAAGATTGGTAACAGTGGTTCCCCAGGAGGGAGTGGCTGGTTTGGAGGGTGGAGTCTATGGCATTGTACCTGTCTGAGGTCCCACCCCTCCTCAACACTCACCCTCCCCAGGTTCAACCCCTCAAATCTCCAGGAATTTCCCAACCTGGAGTTGACAACCCTATCTCCCTCCCAGCCAACCATCAACCTACCTTTAGTTTTCCATCTCCTCCCCTCTCCCTTCTAGAGAGCAGTTGTAATTTTGAGTGATCTCCAGCCCCCACTTGGAGATTGGCAACAATGGTTCCCCATCAGGGAATGGCTGGATTGGAGGGTGGAGTCTATGGCATTGTACCTGTCTGAGGTGCCACCCCTCCTCAGAACTCACCCTCTCCAGGCTCCATCCCTCAAATCTCCAGGAATTGCCCACCTGGAGTTGGCAACCTGATCAGGACTGGGCCCAATGAGTTTTCTCCCAAAGGCCAACATAGGTGTGGAAAGGGCCTTTTACTGACAGAGGAGAAAGTACAGGTGCCAACTCTGATTAGGGAAATACCTGGAGATTTGGGGGGTGGATCCTGTGGAGGGCAGCATTTGGGGTGTGTGTGGAAGGACTCAGCAGGGTATAATGCCATAGAGTCTACCCTCCACAGCAACCATTTTCTCCCAGGGAACTGATCTCTGTCATCTGGAGGTCAATTGTAACAGTGGGAGATCTCCAGGTCCCACCTGGAGATTGGCAACCCTAGGGGAAAGTCAGCAGCACAGCAGGGAGTTGAAGAAAATGGTTTGATGGTCGCTGCCCCTCCTCGTTAGCCAGCCAGCCATGCTGAAGCTGAGCAGAGCCTTTTTCCGTTTATTCTGACAGGAAAGTGGTCATTGGGGAGGGGGTTATGGGCAGGGGAGGGGGTTATGCTGAAAGTCCTTTGTTTTTTTACTCACAGAACCAAGCTCAGCTGCCTACCAACAGCCACTGAGGGGACAGTCCCTCACAGGAGTCAAGAGAACTGCCTTCCTCAGGAGAGAGAGCTGGTCTGCCAGTAAATCTGACATGCAAAAGGGGGAGTGGGTGGGGAAGAGGAACAGACCCAGCACCCGGCCAATGGCACGCGAGTACTCTTGAGTGGCGGCTGATGGGCCAATGGCTGAGGGAGGGCATTTTACAGCCAATGGGAGCGTGTGAAATCTTGCGAAACTAAAAGATAATTATTATAAGGAGAGATTGTTCATTGGTTTTAATGCTGTTTTAAATGTTTTCGATTGTTTGACTGTAATTGTGTGCTGAATTTATGTACACCGTCCTGAGCCAGCTCCGGCTGGTAGGGCGGGGTAGAAATTTGAGGAATAAATAAATAAATAAACACTGAGGAAAAGGTGCAGCTCAAAACCACATTCATATATCCCGGGGCAACGCCATATTGACTGCAAAGTCACCCCTGAACAGCCATAAATCTATGTGGAAGGTACCATAAAAACGTGATGATCAAAGAAAGTGAAAGCGGCACGCAGCGTAGAGGGGAATTTCTGTTCCAACATGGGTTTGGTAAAATAACAGAGGGGAAAGTCAATGCAGAATCGCCCCCAGTCTGTATCTATGTGGGGATTTGAACCTGGCCTCCCACATTCTAACCACAAGCCCACAATGGCTGTCAGAACAGCATGCAGCTCCAGGCCTTTTGGTCTGATTCTGTGTGCCATAAGGGATATTGAAATTTCAACTGAATACCTCATCTGCAGCTTGGCTATGAACGGGAGCCTTTCCTCATAGGGCTTGGTCTCCAAGCCCCCGATCATCCTCATCGCTCTTGTCTGCACCTGATCCATTCTGTCCACATCCTTTTTGGAGTGAGGCCTTCAGAACTGCACACAGGTGTGGCCTGACCAATGCGGTGTACAGTGGGACTATGACATCTTGTGACTGGATGTTATGCCTCTGTTGAGAGCCAGTTTGGTGTCATGGTTAGGAGCACGGACTCTAATCTGGGAGAACCGGGTTTGATTCCCTACTTCTCCACTTGCACCTGCTGGATGACCTTGGGCAAGCCATAGTTCTGGCACAGCTGTTCTTGAAAAAGAGCAGTTTCTTTCAGAGCTCTCTCAGCCCCACCCACCTCACAGGGTGTCTGTTGTGGAAGGAGAAGGGGAAGGAGTTTGTAAGCTGCTCTGAGACTCCTTTGGGTAGTGAAGGACGGGGTATAAATCCAGTCTCTTCTTCTTCTCTTCTTGATACACCCCAAGATTGCATTAGCCTTTTTTGTCGTTGTATCAGACAGCTGCTCATATTTAACTTTCAGTCCACCCTTATCCCAAGATCTTTTTCACACACACTGCTACTCAGAAGTGTATCCCCCATCCAGTATGCGTGTTCCTCATTTTTGCTACCCAGTTGTAGAACCCGGCACTTATCCTTGTTAAATTGTACCTTGTTCACATTGCCCACTTTTCTGGCATGTTCAGATCTCGTTGAATTCTATCTCTATGTTCTGGTGTGTTTGCTGCTCCTCCTCTTATTTGCAGAACGCCCCCCCATACACACACGCTTTGCCATGTCAACTGTGCTCAAATTGGCAGAGACTTCTGCAGGTGTCAGCCAGCAAATGGGCAAAATCAACAAGTGCCCATACACCTGCTTTCTCCATTGTGGTTCCTGCGTTGTTAAATGGCCTTCCTGAGGTGGACAGGAAAGCTCTTACTATCCTTCTGCAAACTATGCAAAACTGAACTATTCAAGAGGGCTCTTCTGCCCAGGCAATAGGGTTGCACTGTAGAAAATGGTTTTACAAACTTGCTTGGATAATTATAGGATGGGGGGAGACTTGTCTTGGCAGTAATATGTGCGAAAAGGATCTAGAGGTCTTAGTAGACCATTCCCTGAACGTGACTCAGCAGAGTGACGCGGTAGCTAAAAAGGCAAATGCAATTTTGGGCTGCATCAACAGAACTATAGTGTCCAGATCACATGAAGTGATGATATTGCTTTACACTGCTCTGGCTAGACCTCACCTGGACCATTGTCTTCAGTTTTGGGCACCACAATTTAAGAAGGATATAGACAAGCTGGAATATGTCCAGAAGAGGGCAACGAAGATGGTGAGGGGTCTGGAGACCAAATCCTATAGGGAAAGGTTGAAGGAGCTGGGTATGTTTAGCCTGGAAAAGAGACGACTGAAAGGTGATATGATAACCATCTTCAAGTACTTGAAGGGCTGCCATCTAGAGAATAGTGCAGAGTTATTTTCTGTTGGCCCAGAAGGTCAGACGAGAACCAACGGGTTTAAATTAAATCAAAAGAGTTTTCAGCTAAACATTAGGAAGAACTTCCTGACAGTTAAAGAGGTTCCTTAGTGGAACAGGCTTCCTCAGGAGGTGGTAGGCACTCCTTCTTTGGAGGTTTTTAAACAGAGGCTAGATGGCCATCTGACAGCAATGTTGCTTCTGTGAACTCAGGCAGATCATGAGAGGGAGGGCAGGAAGGGTTGCCTCAGTGCTTAGTTGCGGTTCCAGGTCCTACTTGGGACACCGAGGTCGGCCCGCCTTGTACCCCCACCCCCGCTAACTTTGAAATGAACTCATACAAACAGTTTCCTTTGGAAATTAAGTGGATCAATTTGGCCACAACTTTTATTGGTTACAGCTGTAGAGCACTGGCACAGCATGGGTCCACCAGATACGACCTATCGGCTGGCCCGCGTGCCAGCCGAGTTAACCGTTACCCAGCCAGCCGGCATGGGTAGAGAAGGCGGGAGGGCAGGTTGTCGGAGTTCACGCGGACGCTTGCCCCTATGTGAGCTCCCCTGCCCTCTGGCTGTGAGGGCAAGCGCTGTTATTCCTTGAGCTAGCCAGCTCCGTTCCGCCCTCACGCCAAGACCCCTTAAAGTGGGTCCCCAACTCCGGAATTGGCGCGCAGGCCGAATTCCGCCAACAGATCCGGCCCCATGCTGTTACCGCTGAAAGTTGTGACAAAATGTGCAAGAAACAATAGGTAAACGCTAACAATATCATAACCTACAAAACCCCTTAAACACCCCTTTTCATACACCCAAATTCAAAATACCAAATCCCAACAGAATAACACACAGGGAGGGATGGGTGGGCAAACCGGGCTCGCCTCGTGGTCGAGTGGGGAGGGGGAGCGGCTCCCTGCTGCTTTTAATGCCTCCCCCTCCCCGACCGCCCTGCTGACCCCCATTGGCTAGGGAAAGGGGGGAGGCGCGCCTTTTCCCGCCGCGCCCCCGCCCCCCCCGCCCCACTTCTGGCCGGCCTCTCCGTCCCCGCCCATCCCTGCAAATGGCGGGCCCGGGCTACCCGGGCCCTTTCTGCTTCTTGTGGCCCTTTCCTACACACCCAGGGAAACGCTGATTGCCCCTTTGGGGTCAGGAAGCAATTTTTCTCTAGGCCAGTTTTGGCCAGGGATCTTGAAGGGGGGGGGGGGTTGTCCCTCTTCTGGGCATGGGACAGTAGTAGCCAATAGCACTGCCAGTTTGGTATAGTGGTTAGATGCATGGACTCTGATCTGGAAAAACAGGGGTTTGACTCCCCACTTCTCCACATGCAGCTGCTAATGTGACCTTGGGTCAGTTACAAGTTCTTTCAAAGCTGTTCTCTCACAAGCAGTCCTCAAAAGTCTCTCAGCCCCACCTAACTCACAGGGTGTCTCTTGTGGGGAGGGAAAGGGAAAGGAGAATGGAACAGGAAGGGAAATGAGATTGTAAACTCCTTCAGGTAGTTAAGGGCAGGGTATAAATCCAATCTCCTCCTCCTCCTCCTCCTCCTCTTCTTTTTTCTGCAAAAAGGATGACTCTGTCTCCTTCCCCTTACCCCACAGACTCCCAAAACTACATGACTAGTACTCTGTGCAGGTACTACAATCCCAGGAACAAACTTTCCTGGTGTTGGAAAAGACCACTGTTGTGAACAGGATTGCTGGAGGGATCCGCAATGGAGCCTTAGGTCCAACCCAATGGGTGTTCACAAGCCTTCTGGATTCAAAGTAGCACTTTAGAAATAAGCCACTCTGGACTGTACACAGAACAGTGAAGAAATTTGGGAGAGATCAGCAAAACAAAGTTCATCTATGGTTTACAAATGCTCTCCACCTAGAACTATGTTTTAAAGCAACAGATATGAAGATTACCTTTGTCTGAACCGCTGTGTTGCTCGAGTAATTTACTTCAATTTTTTTTCCCCCAAGCTGACATATTCTGTTGTGGAAAGTCATTTCAAATTGTGTCACTCTCCTTGAATTGTATCACACAATGGAACATGACTGATGCAAGCTGACATCACATGTCCGCTCCACAATTCTTCTGCTGAGAAACTGTAGCTAATTTCTTTTCATCCAAAACTGTAGGATTATTAACATTAAGGTCATTCTTGATGGAGGAGGGTCCACTTTCATTTCTTTGCAGTTAAAAACACATCAGCCTTCACTCATCTGGAATAATTTCCTTTGAAGAGCAATGTCAGGCAACCTGAAATATGAATAACTCAGTATTTAGGGACGCATCTGAAATTCTCCCCATCCAAAATTCTCCCGGGATGTTTCAATTCTAGTTTACCCAGTCTTGCTTATAAAGTAGAACTTTCACTTCAGAGATGGGACAAGGTGATTAGAGAATTTCATGGAGAACATCATAAGAACATAAGAGAAGCCAATGTTGGATCAGGCCAGTGGCCCATCCAATCCAACACTCTGTCACATAGTGGCCAAAAATACCAGGTGCCATCAGAAGGTCCAGCAGTGGGGCCAGGACACTAGAAGCCCTCCCACTGTTGCCCCCCATCCCAAGCACCAAGAATACAGAGCATCACTTGCCCCAGACTGAGACTTCCTATCTATACCTCGTGCCTAATAGCTACTGATGGACTTCTGCTTCATATATTTATCTAATTCTCTCTTGAAGCCGTCCATGCTTGTAGCTGCCACCACCTCCAGTGGCAGTAGATTCCATGTGTCAATCATTCTTTGGGTGAAGGACTTCCTTTTATCTTTTCTAACAGGTCCATCAAGGCCTATTAGCCACAGTGACTTCATGAAACCTTCATGTTCAGACACTAGTGTAGGGGGGCAGCAACAGGAAGAGGCTTTGGTCTCCATGCCCAGCTTGTGGCCCTTTCGGGCCATTTATTTGGCCCCCATATGAGAAGGAATGTTGGACTACAGGGATCATTGGTATGATCTAGCCCACCTTCTAGGTTCTAATATTAGGAATCCATCATTTCTTTTCTTTTTGGTATTGTGTGTCCGTGCGTGCGCTTGCAAGCCTGGAAGTCATGGTGACTTCTGGTGACCCCTAGTGGGGCTTGGATGTTTCAGAGAAGTGGCTTTGATATTACCTGCCTCTGCATCTGGGCCCTAGTATTCCTTGGAGGTCTCCCATCGAAGGACTTCCCAGGGTCGGCCCTGCTTAGCTTCCGAGACCTGCAAGATCCAGCTTGCCTGGGCTATCCAGGTCAGGGCCATATTTTTTTTTCTTCTGAATTCCAGATTTTGTACACTCAGCATGTGCAATTTGCTCTCAGTTTCCCCCCTTCATTCATGGGCTTCCACGTCTTTTGCATTCATGGAGTGCTTAACATATGGTGGCCGGCAAGCTTTTTGGCCAAAAAAGTCCCTCTCAGCATCTACCTGTGAAGATCCTGCTGTGCAGAACAAAAGGGAGGGGAGAGATGAGGTACTCAGTCAAGCACACGGGGAGCAATATAAGGCCCAGTGGTGCTGCTGCAGGTGCCTTTGGGCTCACCTCCATTCCTTGGGCAGAGAGGAACAGCCTCACATGCCAAGCAAGATCAATGGGCACACCACTGTTTGGGACCCCAACTAAGGGTTGCATAAAGGTAAAGGTAAAGGTTCCCTTGCTCGAAAGCCAGTCGAATTCGACTCTAGGGTTGCAGTGCTCATCTCCGTTTCAAAGCCGAAGAGCCAGCGCTGTCCGAAGATGTTTCCATGGTCATATGGCTGGCATGACTAAACACCAAGGTGCACGGAACGCTGTTACCTTCCCACCGAAGTGGTACCTATTTATCTACTTACAATTTCTTGCTTTCGAACTGCTAGGTTGGCAGGAGCTGGAACCAGAGACGGGAGCTCACTCCGTCATGCAGCACTCTCGGGTCTCAAACTGCTGAACTATTGACCTTCCACAGCCTGCAGTTCAGCGTCTTAGCCACTTGAGCCACTGCAGCTCCAAGGGTTGCATAACTCTGGCTTAACATCATTTCATGGAAAGACCTTGGCATAGGGTGGCCAAAACTGGGCTGGCAAATTACAGGAGATTTTGGGGGTGGAGCCTGGGGAGGGAGGGCTTTGGAGAGGGGCAGGACCTCAGTGGGACACTGCCACCTGGGGGTCAGTTCTAATCCCCTCAGTGGGGAACAATGCCACAGAGTCCACCCTCTGAAGCATCCCTTTCCTCTACGTTGACATGGTGACCCAGGAAAGATAGCAGAGAATATGACACTAGTAAAGCCACCTTGAGCCAAGACAGGGATGCCAGCCTCCAGGTGGGACCTGGGGATCCCCTGGAATTACAGCTCCTCTCCAGACTACAGAGATCAGTTCCCCTGGAGAAAAGGGATGCTTCGGAGGGTGGACTCTGTGGCATTGTACCCCACACTGAGGTCCCTCCCTGTCCTCCCTGGGCTCCATCCCCAAATCTCCAGGAGTTTCTCAACCCAGAGCTGGCAACCCTAAACCCCCCATACCCTGCCAGTGGCCAGTAGGACCTGGCAACCATTGGCCCAAGAGAAAAAGCAGGGTACATCTTTTCGATAGATAAATATTAAGAAACAAAGGATATTACCTATTAGGAAACAAATAATATTGTACCAGCCAGGACAAATAAGAGGATAAGAGAGAAGCGTTTTGTAAGGCAGCTGTGGAAACGGAGTCACAGCATTATGGCGACTGTAATGCATTTCTACAGAGACCTCCCAACATTTCCCTCAAGTAGATGAAGCCAAAATTGTTCACTCGGATGGGCTAAAACAGGCACGCTCCGATATTTCTCTGTTCTACGAAACAGGCCTTAATGTGAATCAGCGAAGGTAGACAGCTTGATAAAATGTCTAGCCTGTGTAATGCTATTAAAGACGTTATGATGGAGCAAAACAGAACCTCATGTCAAATCAAATTGTCCTGAGTGGCAAAAACTATATCATGAATATTATTAGGCGGGGGGGGGGGAACGGGGACTGTAGATGCTGGAAATGTATCCTTGTAATGTCCATGTGGAGGTAATAAAGTACTCCAGACTCCTGGCCAGCCACAATAGTAAAGCACAGAAAGGTTCAAATGTAGTTTCTCCAGTGTCTACAGGAAAGCATACTTTCCTTCGCCCCCAATTAAAAAAAAAAAAATCACTTTCAAACACTTGAACAGACCTGCGGTCATAGGTCCAGCTAAAAGGATATAGATAAAAACCCATAAATGTGTTTGTTTGTTTTTAAGTCACCATAGGAAATCTTCCATGTCCACCTCTCCCTCGCTCTTCCAAATCCAAAGAGGCCTCAACAAATTCATTAAAGAATCAGGAGGTATTAGCAGCAACAAATTTGACAGGAAAACACTCAGAGCAGTTAAACTGTGAACATTTAAGCATCTAATACCAAAGGTGGAAATTGGGCTGCCATATCCCCTGCTGTGGTGGAGGAAGAGGCGGCAGAATAAATTTAAAGATGATAGGTAGATAGATGATAGATGATAGATGATAGATAGATAGATAGATAGATAGATAGATAGATAGATAGATAGATAGATAGATAGATAGATAGATAGATAGATAGATAGAGATAGATGATAGATAGATAGATAGATAGATAGATAGATAGATAGATAGATAGATAGATAGATAGATAGATAGATAGATAGATAGATAGATAGATAGATAGATAGATAGATGATAGATAGATAGATGATAGATAGATAGATAGATAGATAGATAGATAGATAGATAGATAGATAGATAGATAGATAGATAGATAGATAGATGGATGGATGGATGGATGGATGGATGGATGGATGGATGGATAGCAGTGTTCCCTCTAAGCTGAGTTAGTGTGAGCTAGCTCACAGTTTTTTAGCCTCCAGCTCACATGTTTTCATCTTAGCTCAGGAAGGAGGGCTCCAGAGCAAACTGATTTATGCAGTGGCCAAATTGTTCACTCAAACTTCAATGCCAGTAGCTCACAAAGTAGAAATTTTGCTCACAAGACTCCATCGCTTAGAGGGAGGATAGATGATAGAGAGAGAGAGAGAGAGAGATGTAGAGATATATTGCTAGTGAGGCTGCCAGCTCCAGATTGGGAAAAACCTGGAGATATGGGAGGTGGAGCCTAGAAGAGGGTGGGGATTGGGCAGGGGAAGGACTTCAACGGGGTACAATGCCATAGAATCCACCTTCCAAAGCAGCCATTTTCTCCAGATGAACTGACCTCTGTCACCTGGAGATAGTTTGTAACACCAGGAGATCTGCACTCACCACGACCACAGTATAACATCAGTTTAGAGGAAGACCCAGAAGTGACGTCACATCGCTCTAGGTATTGCCAGAACATCTATGGTCAAGTCGCACGTAGTGCCGACACCTCCCTGTGCCCCTGTGCCTTGCCCTGGTTGCCACCCAATGGCTGTCGAGACAGACTCTCAAGACTGCGACTGCCAAGGAGGAGCCATGTTAGTCTGTTGGAGCGAAATAAAGCAAAAGTCCAGTTATACCATAAAGACCAGCAACATTGATTTACTTAGTTTAAAGTACAGTGGGGAGGCCCTGAAGCCAAAGTTTTATTAGTTTTTAAAACATTCCCACTGCTGGGTTTTTTAAAAGGAGAATATTGTTTTGTTAAATTGGCAAAAAAACAGTATTGATTTTTTTTAAAAAAAAAATCCATCAGATTAAGGCAACCCTGTGCTTTAGAGCAGGTTCTGCATGCTATTTCTGTCGTTCCGTTGCGACTTGGAAGCAGTCACGTCTGCAAATATGACAGATCAGCAGGAATTGGGAGGGAGGGGGATGGATATATTTAATAAATCCCGCCAGCTATTCCACAAAGCTACATGAAAAGGCAGTATCACAATACTTTCTCTCAGTGTGTGACATTTCACCCCCCCAAAAAAAATGTTGTTTGCATTTGCTTACCTTTTATACTGGCTCATTGACTACGTTGTTGAAAAAAAACATTGAAGCATCTGTACGAAAAGGGAGGGTGATGTTAACATCCGAAAATCTATAGATGAGTAAAAGGGTACGTATCCTCAATGTTTATAGATCGTTGAAGAATGACAAGGAAGTATCATGCAACACAAGCCACTCAACAACCTGGCAACATCACTGCCACAGGAGGTGGCGGCAGCTGCAAGCATGGACAGTTTCAAGAGGGAATTGGGTAAACATATGGAGCAGAAGTCCATCAGTGGCTATTAGCCACAGGGTATAGATGGGAACTCTCAGTCTGGGGCAGGTGATGCACTCTATTCTTGGTGCTGGAGGGGGCAGCAGTGGGAGGGCTTCTAGTGTCCTGGCCCCACTGCTGGACCTCCTGATGGCACCTGGTATTTTTGGCCCCCGTGTGACAGAGTGTTGGACTAGATGGGCCATTGGCCTGATTCAACATTGGCTTCTCTTATGTTCTTGTGTTCTTATATTCTTAACATCCCTACTTTCACAGGATATATTTTTCTCTCCTTTTGACATCAAAACTGCCTTCTTCTAACTAGTTTCATCTTTGGGGTTTCCTAATAGAAAAATTGCTAAACTGGATCAGAGTAAATTCAGTCTTTCATGCGTTCCATGTTCCGTCAGTATTAAAACACTTCCCATTTTAGTCACGTCCCTAATCTCCCTTTCCACCTCAAGATCTGCCTCATATTTTTGATCAGAGGGGCAATAGTACACCTCCACTTTTAAGTCTCCATTGGGGCCCAAGTATCTCCAACCACAGAGATTCCATGGGGAAGTTCATTCACCTAGTGTTTTCTACCGTATTTGACTCTGCCCTCTTTGATATACAAAGCGACACCACTCCCTGCTTCCTGTCCTCAGGTGGGGTTGCCATCTCTGGGTTGGGAAATTCCTGGAGAACTGGGGTGTGGAGGCTGAGGAGCGTGGCATTCAAGGAGGGGAGGGACTTCAGTGGGGCACAATGCCCTAGAGTCCACGTTCCAAAGCAGGCATTTTCTCCAGGGGAACTGGTCTCTATCATCTGGAGACCAGTTGTAATTTCAGGAGATCTCCAGGCATCACCTGGAGACTGGCAAGACCCACTGTCCTGTCTATAAAGTTTGCATCCAGGGATAACAGTGTCCTATTGATTTTCCCTATTCCACTAGGTTTCTTTGTTTGTTTAGTTCATTCACAGCTCACTTTTCTTCTCAATGGGGACCCAAAGTGGCTTACATAATCTTCCTCCCCTGATTTTAAGAAGAAGAAGAGATTGGATGTATACCCTGACCTTCGCTCAGAGTGGTTTAAAATCCCTTCCTCTCCCCACAACAGACACTCTGTGAGGTAGGTGGGGCTGAGAGAGAGCTCTGAGAGAACAGCTCTTGAGAGAACAGCTCTGAGAGAACTGTGACTGACTGAAGGGCACCCAGCAGCTGTATGTGGAGGACTGGGGGATCAAACCCAGTTCTCCAGATTAGAGTCGGCCAGTTTGGTGTAGTGAGAACCAGTTTGGTGTAGTGGTTAGAAGAGCAGACTCTAATCTGGGAGAACTGGGTTTGATTCCTCACTCCTCCACATGCAGCTGCTTGTGTGACCTTGGGTCAGTCACCAGTTCTCTCAAAGCTGTTCTCTCAAGAGCAGTCCTCAAAAAAAGAAGATGAAGAAGAAGAGATTGGATTGGAGAACTGCTCTCTCAGCCCCACCTACCTCACAGGGTGTCAGTAAGTTAGGCTGAAAGTGTGTGACAGGCCCAAGATCACCCAGCAAGCCTATATGGGGTTCTCGAAACTCCCACTATAGTTAAATTATCATTCAGCATCAAGCATTCTGGCTCACCTGTCTTGGCGATGAAGCTTCTAGCTTTGGCATATAGACACCTGTATGTCCTTTTCCTCTCTAAGGAGACTGAGAGGGGGGAAGATCTTGGGGTCGTAGTGGACAACTCAGTGAAAGTGTCAACTCAATATACTGCAGCAGTGAAAAGGGCAAACTCCGTACAAGGGATTATTAGGAAAGGGATTGAAAATAAAATGTCTGTTATTGTAATGCCCCTGCATAGATCTACGGTGCATCCTCTTTTGGAATACTGTGTACAGTTCTGGTCACCATATCTCAAAAAGGATATTGGGGAGCTAGAAAAAGTTCAGAGGAGGGTAACCAAGATGGCTAGGGGGTTGGAGCAGCTTCCCCATGAGGAAAGGCTGAAGAGTCTGGGACTTCTCAGTTTAGAAAAGAGACGACTCAGGGGGGACAGGATAGAAATAGTTGTCAAAGGAAACTTTTTCTGCCTCTCCCAAAATACTAGAACAATAGGGCATCAAATGAAACTAATAGGCAGTAGATCCAAGACAGACAAAAGAAACTACGTCTTTACACAGAGTGTGATTAAAATGTGGAATTTGCTGCCAGAAGATGTAGTGATGGCACAGGAATAAACAGTTTTAAAAGGGGATGAAATAGATTCAAGGAGGATAGATCTGTCAATAGCCATGGTGACTGAGGGGAACCTCCACATTCAGAGGCACTAAACCTCTGGATCCCAGAGCCAGGAGGCAATATCAGGAGAAGCCCTTGGCCTCTAAACCCAGAGGAACTAGTTGGCCACTGTGTGGGACAGGATGTTGGAGTAGATGGACCACTGGTCTGACTCAGCAGGACCCTTCTTACATTCTTATGAAGGCCTCAGCCTCTGTGCACCAAGGGAACTGGTTGGCCATTGTGTAAGACAGGACGCTGGACTAGATGGACCACTGGTCTGATCCAGCAGGGCTCTTCTTATGTTCTTATGCTCCTTGCCTCCGTTGGCCCTTAAGCTTCCTTACACCACCCTCCTTAACTGCCCTATTTTCATTCTAAAGTTCTAGCCCTCTCCTACGAATATTCTCCCAAGAGTTTACCACAGCATTACATGGGGGTGAGTCATTCCTAACCAGGGGCTCCCCAGCTCCTGTCAGCATTCCCCCGAGAGCTAGTTTAAAAACTGCTCTGCCAACTTCTTGATACTAAGTATTATCAACCTTCAAGTGAAGCCTGTCTGTTTTGTACCAGTTTGGTTGTTCCGGAAATTTCCCCAGGATCTGGCAGTAAGTGACGTGAGGGACCTCTGCCTGAGACCCTGGAGAGACTTCTGCCACCGTAGACAAGACTGAACTTTGTAGGCTCAGATTTTACTCGGTATCGGGCAGCTCCGCATACACCTTCCCTAAATGGCACCTTTAGTATAATGCTGCTTCAGTACAAGAACAAATCACCTCAGTTCACTGTTATTGCTGGAAGAACAAATTTCTGTGTGGTCAGAATTTATATCAAACTGAAAGGAACAAAATGGAGCATCCAAAGCTCCACCCCCAGTGCAGAATTTTAACTCTTGCTTCAGCACAGACCACCAAAGAGGCCTATTTTTTTGACCTTATCACTACAGAAGAAGAAGAGTAGGTTTTTATACCCTGATTTTCTGCACCTTGTTGTTGTTGTTCAGTCGCACAGTCGAGTCTGACTCTTCGCGACCCCATGGACCAGATTACGCCAGGCCCTCCTGTCTTCCGCTGTCCGCTGAAGTTTGCTCAATTTCATGTCCGTTGCATCAATGACACTGTCTAACCATCTCATCCTTCGCCGTCCCCTTCTTCTTTGACCTTCAATCTTTCCCAGCATCAGGGTCTTCTCCAGTGAATGCTCCCTTCTCATTTGGTGGCCAAAGTATTTGAGCTTCAGCTTCAGGATCTGGCCTTCCAGGGAACAGTCAGGGTTGATTTCTTTTAGGATTGACTGATTTGATCTCCTTGCAGTCCAAGGGACTCTCAAGAGTCTTCTCCAGCACCATAGTTCAAAAGAATCTATTCTTCGGCGCTCGGCCTTCCTTATAGTCCAACTCTCGCAGCCATACATTACTACGGGGAATACCATTGCTTTGACCATGCGGACTTTTGTTGGCAAGGTGATGTCTCTGCTTTTTATCATGCTGTTTAGGTTTGCCATCGCTTTCCTCCCAAGGAGCAGGCATCTTTTAATTTCATGGCTGCAGTCACCATCTGCAGTGATCTGGGATCCTAGGAACGTGAAGTCTGTCACTACTTCTACGACTTCCCCTTCTATTTGCCAAGGAGTGATGGGGCCAGATGCCATGATCTTCGTTTTTTTGATGTTGAGCTTCAAGCCCATTTTTGCGCTCTCCTCTTTCACTCTGAGCAAGAGGCTCCTTAGGTCCTCTTCACTTTCTGCCATCAGAGTGGTATCGTCTGCATATCTGAGGTTATTGATCTTTTCCCCAGCAATCTTAACTCCAGCTTGTGATTCATCCAGGCCAGCATTTTGCATGATGTACTCTGCATATAAATTAAATAAGCAAGGTGACAATATACATCCTTGTCATACTCCTTTTCCTATGCTAAACCAATCAGTTGTTCCATATCCGGTTCTAACTGTTGCTCCTTGACCCTTATACAGGTTTCTCTGGAGACATGTGAGGTGGTCCAGTACTCCCATCTCTTTAAGAACCTGCCATAATTTATTGTGATCCACACAATCAAAGGCTTTAGCATAGTCAATGAAGCAGAAGTAGATGTTTTTCTGGTACTCTCTTGCTTTCTCCATAATCCAGCGAATGTTGGCAATTTGATCTCTAGTTCCTCTACCTCTTCGAAACCCAGCTTGTACTTCTGGCAATTCTCTGTCCACGTACTGTTTGAGCCTAGCTTGTAGGATTTTGAGCATGACCTTGCTAGCGTGTGAAATGAGTGCAATTGTGCGATAGTTTGAACATTCCTTGACATTGCCCTTCTTTGGGATTGGAATGTAAACTGACCTTTTCCAATCCTGTGGCCACTGTTGTGTTTTCCAAATTTGTTGGCAAATTGAGTGCAGCACTTTAACAGCATCTTCTTTTAAGACTTTGAATAACTCCGCTGGGATACCATCACCTCCACTAGCTCTGTTGTTAGTAATGCTTTCTAAGGCCCATTTAACTTCGCTTTCCAGGATGTCTGGCTCGAGGTCAGTGATTATACCATCGTGGTTGTCAAGGACATTGAGGTCCTTCTTGTATACTTATTCTGTGTATTCTTGCCATCTTTTCCTAATCTCTTCTGCTTCTGTTAGGTCCCTACCGTTTTTGTCCTTTATCATGGCCAGCTTTGCATGGAACGTTCCCCTGATTTCTCCAATTTTCTTGAACTGATCTCTAGTCCTTCCAAATCTATTGTTTTCCTCTATTACGTTGCATTGTTCATTCAGGAAAGCCTCCTTATCTCTCCTTGCTGTTCTCTGGAAATCTGCATTCAGTTGGGCAAATCTTTCCTTTTCACCGTTGCCTTTAGCTTTCCTTCTTTCCTCTGCTACCTTAAGGAGTCTCAATGTGTCTTACAAATCACATTCCCTTCCTCTCCACACAAGAGGCACCTTGTGAGGTAGGTGGAGCTGAGAGAATTCTGAGAGAAAGGTGACTGATCTAAGATCACCCAGAAGGCTTTGTGCGGACAAGGAGGGGGGAATCAAACCTGGTTCTCCAGATTAGAGTCTGCCACTCTTAACCACTACACCATGCTAGTTCTCCATGATGGTCCAATGAAAGTATTACAGCTATCACTTAAAGAAGGATCACATGATGACGTAAGAGGTTCCAACTCTTGCGGTTTGGTGTGGTATAATGGTTAGGAATGGTGGACTCTAATCTGGAGAACTGAGTTTGATTTCCCACTCCTCCTCCACTTGAAGCCTGCTAGGTAACCTTGGGCCAGTCACAGTTCTCTCAGAACTCTCGCAGCCCCAACTACCTCACAAGCAGTGTTCCCCCTAAGCTGAGTTAATGTGAGCTAGCTCACAGTTTTTAGCCTCCGGCTCACACATTTTTGTCTCAGCTCAGGAATGGATGGCTCCAGAGCAAACTAGTTTATGCAGCAGCCAAATAGCTTGCTCACAACTTTAATGCCAGTAGCTCACAAAGTAGAATTTTTGCTCGCAAGACTCCACGGCTTAGTGGGAGCGTTGCTCACAAGGTGTCTGTTATGGGGAGAGGAAGGCAAGGTAACTGTAAGCCACTTCGAGACTCCAGTTTGGTGTAATGGTTAAGTGCATGGGCTCTAATATGAGAGAACAGGTTTGATTCCCCACTCCTCCACTTGCAGCTGCTGGATTACCTTGGGCAAGCCATAGTTCTGTCAGAGCTGTCCTTGAAAGAGCAGTACTCTCAGAGCTCTCTCAGCCCCACTTACCTCACAGGGTGTCTGTTGTGGGGAAGGGAAGGTGAAGGAGTTTGTAAACCACTCTGGGACTCCAAGTGAAGGGCAGGGTATAAATCCAATCTCCTCCTCCTCTACGTCTCCTTCTCTTCCTCTTAGAGTACAGAAAAGCAAGATATAAAAACCAAATCTTCTTCCTCTTCCCTAGAGAGCCAGTTTGGTGTAGTGGTTAAGTGCGTGGACTCTAATCTGGGAGAACCGGGTTTGATTCCCCACTCCTCCACTTGCGCCTGCTGATGTGACCTTGGGTCAGTCACAAGCTCTGGCATAGCTGTTCCTGAAACAGCAGTTTGTGTCAGAGTTCTCTCATCCCCACCTACCTCACAGGGTGTCTGTTGTGGGGAGGGGAAGGGAAAGGAGTTTGTAAGCCGCTCTGAGACTGAAAAGTGAAGGATGGGGTATAAATCCAGTCTCCTCTCTTCTCTTCTTCTTCAAACTGGGTTCTCCCAACTGGCTTCTGGAAGAGCAAAGTGCTATCCAGTTGCAGTCAACAGCAACCTGTAGGCATTTCAAGGCAAGAGACATTCAGATATGGTGTGCCATTCCCTGCCTCTGCGAAGAAGCAGTGGTATTCCTTGGTTGTCTCCCATCCACCTACTGACCTGGGCCAAATCTGCTTAGCTTCCAAGATCTGACAGGAACAAGCTGGCCTGGGCAGATGCAATGAACCTGGTACAATACATTATGATGACATCTGAAGTAATACTGGGGTATTATTACTCTCATTTTTCTCATTTCTGGACTGAAAGCCAATGGCCACGAATTGTCAGGATATGTGCAGGAGACCATGCTGCTGCTGTTGTGTTTTGCCCATGCAGCTGCTGACCAGATTTCTTACCTAATTAGTGGATGAAGCAGCAAGCTTGCAGGCTGTCGCTCAAGTGGTGTGGGAAGACTTTAGTTTCTGATCACATCAAATGCCCACCTACCAATCCAACTGTTTTTGCAATAATCTGCATGGATAACCTATGGGACTCGAAAGACTCTTAACTGTCAGGAAGTTCTTCCTAATGTGTAGCTCCGAAAACCCTTTGGATTTAATTTCAACGTGTTGGTTCTGGTCCGACCTTCTGGGGGAACAGAAAACAACTCTGCACCATCCTCTATATGACAGACCTTCAAGCGCTTGAAGATGGTTATCATACCACCTCTCAGTCATCTCCTCTCCAGGCTAAACATACCCAGCCAGTTTGGCGTAGTGGTTAAGAGTGCTGACTCTAATCTGGGAGAACCGAGTTTGACTCCCCACTCTTCCATATGCAGTTGCTGGTGTGACCTTGGGTCAGTTAAAGTTCTTTCAGAGCTGTTCTCTCAAGAGCAGCTCTCTCAAAGCTCTCTCAGCCCCACCTACCTCACAGGATCTCTGTTGTGGGGAGGGGAAAGGGATTGTAAGCCACTCTGAGACTCCTTCGAGTAGTGAAGAGCAGGTCTAAATCTCCTCCTCCTCCTCCTCCTCCTCCTCCTCTTCTTCTTCTTCTTCTTCTTCTTCTTCTTCTTCTTCTTCTTCTTCTTCTTCTTCTTCTTCTTCTTCTTCTTCTTCTTCTTCCTTTCTTCATAGGACTTTGTCTCCAGTAAATGCCAATTTCATACAAAAACAAATCATATGATTTGCCAGTTCAATGGACACCAGAGAGTGATCATGGTTCCCAAAATTTGGCCCCAAAGTCCCTTCTTTTGGCAGGCACTTTGTCCTGAATCCATGGACCCAGATTCAATGTCACCATCCCACCCTCCACCCCCCATGCTTGTATCTTGCTGCTCCCACTGGCTTGGTCCAGCATTACCAACTTTGCTCCTGTAGCAGACATACTGAACAGGCAGGTTCTCCCAAATGCTCCCTTTGGCCATGCCAACAGGTGGTACAAGGATTTCCTTGAACAAGCCGTGGAAGATTCTCTCCAAGTGCAAACACCTGCAGAAAGGGTACCTTCGTGGAATAGTGTTCCTTCACTTCGGCGAACTTTGATATACACTCTTCTAATTCGTCGATGCTATCAGCCAAAGAGAAGTGACCAATTTGTCATTGTTTGGTCATAAAAAAAATTGTCAGACTCCTTCAGGCGCAAAGAAGATAACAGGATTTCCTCTTTCCTCGAATGAAAATATCAAAAAACTTTGCAGGTAACATTCTCATAATCTCCCCTTCCAGATCGCCAGCCAAGATAAGAGATGTGGGCACAAAAGGAAAATTCCGGATGCCTGTAGAGACAAAGATGGCCAATCTTCGAGCTATTTTCTTTCATTCCAACATCCACTCAGGTAACTTTAGGACGGTTCCCCCCCCACCTCCCGGGTATATCTTATTCCTTCCATTTATCTTTGAAAACTCTCCTCGGTGGGATTATATTGTATTACGTAAATGACATTTGCACTTAAGAGCATCGGTTGTTGGGGGATTCTAGAAATACCACGGCACTCTATATACATTATTTCTTTCCTTTCCTGAGTGTCAAATTACTGAGGGAATGGCTGTAGCTTTGTGGTAGAGAACATGCTTAGCATACAGGAGGTCATCAGTTCAGTCCCAGCATTTGCATTTCAAAATTGTTCTCACCGGCAGTCTCAAATAGCAGAGTTAGGCATGTCCTCCCTGCCTGAGATCGAGATGTGACCATTTCAGGGGAAATGTTTCCCCCCAAAACTTAGTTCCTCAACTTGATTAAACCAGAAGTCACATAAACGGTGGCCGTGCATAATAAGTAATCCACTTGCAATCCACTTGCAATGCACTTTCCAACTGGGTTTTGCCAGTTCACACGTAAAAATCCAGTTAGAAAGTGCACTGAAAGTAGATTATTTAGTGTGTGCAACCACAGCCATAAATCCAGTCCCATTTAACTGCAGCATTTAGCAAAGTTCTGATCAGTTAGATATGTGTTGTTGTTTCTGACTTAAAATCAAAAGTATCAAAAGATGTTTAGACTCGGAAGGAGCTATGACTCAGGGGTAGAGCATCTGCTTGGCATGCAGTAGGCCCCAGGTTCAATCCCCGGCATCTCCAGTTTAAAGGATAAAGTCGTAGGTGATGGGAAAGACCTCTGCCTGAGACCCTGGAGAACCACTGCCAGACTGAGTAGACCACGCAGACCTTGATGGACCAAGGGTCTGATTCAGTATAAAGTAGCATCATGTGAGCAATATCTATCCACCTTCAAAGAAAACATGTGTTTCTATTTGAATATTCTGAGCACGCTCCCTACATGGAAGGAAGGAAGCCCAGAGCAGTGAATCTTGCAGAGATAAACTGGGCAGCCTCTTTTGAGGGTATGAAAAGTCATTTCTATGTCAAAAACCTTTGAATGACTCTGAAGAAGAGCACTGAATAACCCCACTCCCTTAAAAGAAGAAGCAAAGGAGGCATGGCTGGCTCAATGAACCATGCAGAGACAGAGTGGCAACCAGTTTGGTGTAGTGGTTAAGAGTGGCAGATTCTAATCTGGAGAACCGGGTTTGATTCCCCACTCCTCCACATGCAGCCAGCTGGATGAACCTGGGTCAGTCACAGCTCTCTCAGAGCTGTTCTCTCAAGAGCAGTTCTCTCAGCGCTTTCACAGTCCCACTTGGTATAATGGTTACAAGTGGTGGACTCTAATCGGGAGAACTGTGTTTGATTCCCCACTCCTGCTCCTCGTGAAGCCTTCTGGGTGGCCTTGGGCCAGTCACAGTTCTCTCAGAACTCTCTCAGCCCCGACTACCTCACAAACAGTGAGGGCGGAGTATAAATCCAATCTCCTCCTCCTCCTCCTCCTCCTCCTCTGTACTTTGGATTCCCTTTAATTATTCAACTGACTTCCCCTCTCCCTCACAGCACAGTAGCAGTCCTCTGGAAAATGTTAGTATGTGCAATGTGGCAGGGGCTTAAAACCTCTGCCACTAGAACCTGGCTGACTCAGTCTTTCCACTTCCATGGCAGTGTAACGGAGGAACACATTTCTGGCCTGCTGCCCATTGCACTGCAGTGTGACCACTAAAGATGGTCAGGCGACAGTATCACAGCTATCAGTTAAAGAAGGATCATGTGACGATGTAAGATGCTCCAACTGAGTTCTGGAAGTGGAAACTGCCATCAAGCCACTGTTGCCTTAAAGCAACCCTTTTGGGGTTTGCAAGGCAAGAGATGAACAGAAGCAGCTTGCCATTGCTTGTGCCTGCATGGTAACCCTGGACTTCTGTGGTGATGGTCTCCCATCCAAGAACCAACCAAGGCTGGCCCTGCTTAGCTTCTGAGACCTGATGAGATTGGGCTAGTGTGAGCCAAGGAGTCGGGGTCAAGCCATAATGTTAATACACGGCAGCGTGTGTTCAGTCGAGGCTTTGGCTGCGGTGCTTAGCTTCCGAGACCTGACAAGATCGGGCTAAGCCTGGGCCATGCAGGCCAGGGCAACCGGGTTCTGGACCTATATCGCCACTTACTTTCTCTCGGCTGCTCCATCTTTCAGACACAAACGGAACCGCTCCTGGATGCGGTTCCTTCCACGGAGATCGATCAAGACGGGCAGCCATGTTAGTTGGTTTATGGCAGCAGAAAAGAGCCGGAGTCCAGTGGCACCTTAAAGGCTAACAAAAATTGGGGCAGAGTCCCAGCTCATATCTGAAGAAATCTGGCAGTCTTGAAGCAGCGGTTGGACAGGCACTTGTCAGGGATGCTCTAGGCCAGGTATGTCCAACAGGTAGATCGCAATCTACCAGTAGATCGCGGAGGGGTCAGAGGTAGATCACCAGCCCACTTGGTCTCCTGGTTTGCTGGACAGGTGTTTGGGGTTTTTTTGATGATTGTCCCCTGAATTTCTGCCTTGCAAGACCAAAATGACTTACTTGAGAGTCAACCTTCCCAGAACTGGGTTGCAGCAAGGGTTGGCCCTTCTGTCGCGTGTCTCTAGGACCCTCCCTGTTCCCTTCCCCACTTCAGAAGCAAGCCCTCCCCTCCTCTCCTTCCTCTCCCCCTCCCCGCTCAGCCTCTCTAGGAAACAGCTCAGCTGTTTTACTTTTAACCCTTTCAGAGCTGCAGACGCAGGGGAAAGGCTTCCTGTCCCAGGCAGGGATTTCCCTCTTTCTCATTCCATCTCGGGGGCTGCAAATGCAGAGTTTATTCCTGGGGGAGGCAGCGAGCCCTTGAAGGGGGGGGGTCCAAATCCACCCCCCCCAACTGACCTAGATTTAACACAAATAATTCTGAATAAAAGTTAAAGAAAGTTATTGAGACAGTTAAAGAAAGTTATAACTCAATAAAAAACAAAAAATGTTCGCAGTTCTTTCTGGATCTTCGTCTCTCTGTTTTGTTTTTGCTTATTTTGCTTACCAGTAAATGACAGAAGGTGCATTATAAATGGGGGGTGGAACCCAACTTTAGTGGGTTAAAATCTAATTTGAAACTACTTTGAAACTAATTTGAAACTAATTTGAAACTAATTTTCTTGGTGGTAGATCACCGGCACTTTTGGCCGGGACAAATAGATCACTACCTGTTCGAAGTTGGACATGCCTGCTCTAGGCTGATCCTGTGGCAGGGGGTTGGACTAGATGGCCTCTCTGGACCCTCCCAACTCTGTGTGATTCTATGAATCTATGATTCTGTGACTCACAAAATCTCATCCCCGGCCACAAATGATGTTAGTCTTTAAGCTGCTATTGGACTCTGGCTCTTTTCTGCCACGCCTAAATGTGTTCATCCCAGTTGCCGACTTGACAACCATTGTGCACTCCATCACATAGTGTGGAATTTACTGCTCTACAGCGACTGTTCCTCAGGCTTCTTGCAATGCATATAGAGTGCGAAAGCAGATTCCGGTGGAAGACTTTTGCCAATCGTCCATATTCGTGTATCTACTTCCAGGTGCCATTCCTGACCCTTTCTGCTTCTCCCTGCCCCTCTTTGAAGGAAGGAGACCTAAATTGAGTTCATTACTGGCCATGAATCTTCTGATGATATTAGAGTTTGACCACTGGAGTCACTCTTTACAATCCAAGTGTTTTTCTTTGCCCCGCGTTACCTCTCCAAAGAGCTATCACTAAAGTTGCTGCCTCAAATATATCCTCCGGGAAATCAATAACAAATCAAGCCAGCTATTCCCCCAGATTTATTGGCGTAACCAGGTGAGGCTGCCAAAAAATCTCCGGGAGTGGGTTGTTGATTATCCGGAAGGCAGCGGAAAGCTACTCGTGGCTGACTTTCAAGCTGATTTGATAAACTTCACCTGCAGCCAGTGATAATGCAGGCGCTAACTCAAATGGACAGTTCTTCCGCTCGGAGTGATACACTTTCTTCTGCTCCTTGCGTGGATCTATCTGGCAAATACTTTATCCATAGCAGGCCGTGGAAGCCCTCTTGGAAACACTTTCCAAGTTAGGAATTGTAACCGGGAAACGAATTCAAATTCCAAATCATGCATTTTGTTTAAGGTCAAATTAAAACCTCGAGGAAAGCTACGTTTGAGTCCAGTGGCACCTTAAAGACCAATAGGATTTCCAGGGTTGTTGTTGTTGTTGTTGTTGTTCAGTCGCACAGTCGAGTCCGACTCTTCGCGACCCCATGGACCAGATTACGCCAGGCCCTCCTGTCTTCCGCTGTCCGCTGAAGTTTGCTCAATTTCATGTTCATTGCATCGATGACACTGTCTAACCATCTCATCCTTTGCCGTCCCCTTCTTCTTTGACCTTCAATCTTTCCCAGCATCAGGGTCTTCTCCAGTGAGGGCTCCCTTCTCATTTGGTGGCCAAAGTATTTGAGCTTCAGCTTCAGGATCTGGCCTTCCAGGGAACAGTCAGGGTTGATTTCTTTTAGGATCGACTGATTTGATCTCCTTGCAGTCCAAGGGACTCTCAAGAGTCTTCTCCAGCACCATAGTTCAAAAGAATCTATTCTTCGGCATTCTGCCTTCCTTATATTCCAACTCTCACAGCCATACATATGCCAGGGTATTAACTTCCAAGAGTCGAAGCACCATTCATCAGGTTTCTTGCTGTTGGAATCCAGCTCTTCAACTGCAGACCAAGACGGCTGGCTGCCCACCTGAAATAAACATCAACAAAGAAACACTTGAAAACTTAAAACTGAGAAAGGAGGTTGACTTTGGAGAGCCTCCTGTCTATTTTGTTTGTTTGTTTGTTTACATTCATATCCCGCACATCCCGCGGGCGGGCTCAGGGTGGGTAACATCATTGAAATAAATACAATTTCAGTTTAAAGCATTAAACATTAAAAGACAATAAAACATTACATCAATTAAAACAATGGGTACAGCTTGAAAGAGCATAAGATGGCTATAAAATTCTGGCCTGAAGGTACATTGAGTTAAAGGTCAGCTGTCGATGGTCAGTAGGCAGGTGATAGATGGGTGACAACAACCTCAGGGAGGCCATAGATGGGCGCCCACTGCCTCAACCAAAGGCCTGGCAAAACAGCTCCATCTTGCAGGCCCTACGGAATTGAAGAAGATCCCGCAGGGCCCTGGTCTCAGTAGGGAGCATGTTCCACCAGGCTGGGGCCAGGGAAGAGAAAACCCTGGCCCTGGTTGAGGCAAGACGGGCATCGTTCAGGCCAGGAACCACCAGGAGGTGTTGATCTTTAGAGCGTAACTCTCTTCGAGGCATATATGGGAAGAGGCAGTCCCTTAGAATTCTTTTGGTAGTGGTAGAAAGTGTAATCGAGTCTCACCTATGAAAGATCGACACAACCACTAGAGGGAGCAAAAGACGTGCGGGGAAAGAAACAAAACTCGGTGCAGTAGGGGGCACACAACTGATAAAATAACACGTGTGGAAAACCTCTTAGATTAGGAGACAAGGGAGTTTCTGGGAAATCCCGTCCTCCATTTCCCACTGGCACCTGTCTGGCACTACCCAGGCAAGGGGGCAGGTTGCGTCCTCCTCCCTGGTCCATTCTGAAACAAGCCACCACACACTCCCACCCCTCTTCCAGACTCACCGGAGACTTCTGTCTCTTGCAAGACGTCACAGGTTATTTCAGCCATAGCAGAAGCTGAGCTTGGCCAACATTGCGTGTTCACCACCCCAGTAGCCGTCACTCAGTTAATGCAGCATTTTGGATGTCAGTATCTGCCCACATTAGCAATCTTTCCCCTACCCAGAGCAGCTGGCAGTCAAAGATGGGTAAAAACCGACTCTTCGACATTCATACGGCTCCCATATATTTAGTAGCTGCTTTGCTTGGGTCGCGATCCAGTCTGAAAGAAACGCCGTGCTAAGTGCAAATCCCATGAGAAAGTGCCTTACCGGCATCAGGCTGATATTAGACAGAACAAGAGGCGGGACCCGCGATACTCGCGGGGGGAGTATTCCAGCTGCCAAGCTTCCCCCTCCCTCCCCTCCCCCCCCAGCAGCAGCGGCGAGGCCAGCCGGCCCACTGAGATTCCCCCTCCCCAGCAGCAGTGGGGGCGGCGGCGGCAGGCTGGCCAGCCCACCAAGCTTCCCCCTCCCTCCTTCCCAAGCAGCAGCAGCGGGGGTGGCCGTGGCATGGCCGGCCACCAAGTTTCCCCCTTCCCAGCAGCAGTGGGGGTGGCGGCAGCTGCGAGGCCAGCCGGCCCTCCAAGCCATCCCCTTCCTCCCTCCCTCCCTCCCTCCCAAGCAGCAGTGTGGCAGTGACGGTGGGGAGGCCAGCTGGCCGGCCCGCCAAGCTTCACTCTCCCTCCCCAGCAGCGAGGCCGGCCGGCCCACCAAGCCACCCCCTTCCTCCCTCCCTCCTTCCCTCCCAAGCAGCAGGGTGGCGGTGGTGGTGGCGGTGGTGGGGAGGCCAGTTGGCTGACCCGCCAAGCTTCACCCTTTCTCCCCAGCGGCGAGGCCAGCCGGCCCACCAAGCCTCCCCTTCCTCCTTCCCCAGCAGCAGCAGTGGCAGAGGCGAGGCCGGCAGGCATGCCAAGCTTCCCCCTTCTTTCCTCCCACCGCAGCGGCAGTGGCGAGGCCAATCGGCCCCCAAGCCTTCTCCTGCCCTCACATCCCTTGTGGTGATGACGGTGCGGCGGCGAGGTAGTTTGCAGAGTGTTCCCTGCACATGCGCAGGGAGGGCTCTTTTACTTTATGGGGGATTTAAATATCCCCGTATACTTTTTTTCAACTTTTTAGATTTTTCTGCACATGTGGGGACTGCCTCACGTGCGCAGGAAAATCTCCCTGCCCCCAGGTGCCCCCGATGTGCGGATTTAGATATCGCACACAGGGGGCCACTTGGGAATTAGATATATAGATGAGGTGGGAGTTCCCTGAACGAACTCCCAGACTTTTCTCTCTCTCTTTTTTTTGTCTTTTAAAAAGCAGAGACACAGTGGACTGATTCAGACTGGACAGCTTGTCATCCTTGTCCAGGGGCCATGCTCATCTTCTCGGTATTGTTCTAATTTTAGAATAAGTGCTGCCAAAGCTTTGAAAATGACATAGGGGCAAAGCTGAAAACCTCCTTCCCTCCAGGTTGTGGCCTCATTTCCAATTGGGGAATTTGGCCTTCACATATCATGGAACATAAGAACATTAGAGAAGCCAATGTTGGGTCAGGCCAACGGCCCATCCAGTCCAACACTCTGTCACACAGTGGCCAAAAATACCAGGTGCCATCAGGAGGTCCAGCAGTGGGGCCAAGGCACCAGAAGCCCTCACACTCTTGACCCCCACCAAGCACCTGGAGAGAACCAGGGCTTTTTTCCTGGGGGAAGGCACCGGCATGGAGTTCCAGAACCTCTTCGACAAAATTCTTTTTAAAATGCTTAAAAGCTCACGCATTTTTGGTATACAGATTGAAAACTTCATTTCCCTCTTGAGAGGTCTGGCATCTCCCCCACCCCCCAAAAAAAAAAAAAAGTCCTGGAGAGAACTAGGTTGAACTCTCCCCCCCCTTTCTGGGCAGCCTTCTCTTCTGTCTGTTATTTGAAGTATCATAGTCTAGAGTTATACTAGCTCATCTACTTGGCATTACAGTTCCATATACCACGTTATTCCCAGTGCCTATAGGAGCGGAGACGTGGGCATGGGGCTATAACCAGAATGGGGGAGGAGGTAGGGTTGCCAGGTCCTCCCTGGCCACCAACGGGGGAGGGAAGGGGGTTAGGGTTGCCAACTCCAGGTTGGGGAACTCCTGGAAATTTGGGGGTGGTCCCTGGGGAGGACAGGGACCTCAGCAGGGAACAATGCTATAGAGCCCACCAATGTTCCCTCTAAGCTGTGGAGCCTTGTGAGCAAAAATTCTGCTTTGTAAGCTACTGGCATTAAAGTCTTGAGTGAGCCATTTGGCTGCTTCACAAATTAGTTTGCTCTGGAGCCATCCTCTTCCTGAGCTGAGACAAAAATCTGTGAGCTGGAGACTAAAAAAACTGTGAGCTAGCTCACACTAACTCAGCCCACCCTCCAACGCCTCTGTTTTCCCCAGGGGAAATGATCTCTGTAGTCTGGGGGTGAGCCATAATTCCTGGAGATCCCCAGGTCCCTCCTGGAAGCTGGCATCCCTAGAAAGTGTTCTCGCTCGCCTGAATCACTTCCAAAGGATTCCCCACCGCCCCCCACCAGAAAAGGGCATTTTATTTGTGACCTGTCACTTTCTTTCTTCTTTTTAATAAATTTTATTTAATGTCATCTCAAAGCACAATACCACCAATATATTAAAAAAGGCTCATGGAAATACACAGTTTGTTGGCATCATGTGGAGAAACATTTTTTTTAAGGCACTTAAACACATCAACAAAGGCTCTAGCAATGCAGGCGTCACAACTATTTAAAATTGCTCTCGATAGCCAGGCTAAGGAAACAAAGAGGCCGCCAGATGGAAAGTCTCGACTGAAGTTCACAAACATGGTGACAACCAAACGCAAAGTGCAGGATGCAGTTCACTGTCTCTGCCCCTTAAAATCTGGCTTCCGAGGAACAACCAAACAAAAAGGAACTACCATGGGTAGTCCGAGAGCCAGTTTGGTGTAGTGGTTAAGTGCGTGGACTCTAATCTGGGAGAACCGGGTTTGATTCCTCACTCCTCCACTTGCACCTGCTGGATGATGACCTTGGGCAAGCCACAGTTCTGGCACAGCTGTTTTTGAAAAAGAGAAGTTTCTGTCACAGCTCTCTCAGCCCCACCTACCTCACAGGGTGTCTGTTGTGGGGAGGGGAAGGGAGAGGGAGTTTGTAAGCTGCTCTGAGACTCCTTTGGGTAGTGAAGGGTGGAGTATAAATCCAATCTCCTCCTCCTCCTCCTCTTCTTCTTATTCTGAAGAGCTGACAAGGGGACAAGGGCAGCTGAAATTCTCAATAAAATATCACAATCCTCTTTCACAGACCACACAGAGGAAAGAACCATAAAGACAACAACAACAACAAAAAGTTACAGATAACACCAGTACCAACACTATCAAGTTAAGAACATAAGAACATAAGAGAAGCCAGTGTTGAATCAGGCCAATGGCCCATCCAGTCCAACACTCTGTCACACAGCGGCCAAAATATACCAGGTGCCATCAGGAGGTCCAGCAGTGGGGCCAGGGCACCAGAAGCCCTCCCACTGCTGCCCCCTCCAGCACCAAGAATAGAGTGCATCACTTGCCCCAGACTGAGAGTTCCTAGCTATTCCCTGTGGCTAATAGCCACTGATGGACTTCTGCTCCATATGCTTATCTAATTCCCCCTTGAAACTGTCCATGCTTGCAGCTGCCACCACCTCCTGTGGCAGTGAATACTTGAAGATGGTTATCATATCACCTCTCCGCCCCATTCAGAGTCTTTGTGAGGTTCGCCTAGTTTGTATCAAAGAACACACTGTCATCGGCTCTGCTGGGGAGAATGGCTAGAGGTGGGCGTGTCGCAATTAATTGGTTTGTTAATATAAGTAAGGTGGCTGGAAACAGCATTTAAAAGGCACAGTATTTTTTTAAAAAAATAATGAAGGGTGAGATGCAGCTAATTTTCGTTGGCAGTGAGGCTGCCAAACCAACAATTAATTTTCTATTATCCTTAGACATTTCGAAAGGGCTGGATGCTTCTCGCCGCCTTGACCTTGTCTTTACTTTGTTTGCGATTGCTTGTTTGGGTTGGCAGCCGTCTCCCGGACTTAATTGGGGGAAAAATGTCACCTGAATGTTAATTTAATAATTCAATATATTATTACAGTTTCCCTTTGGCTAATTGGCCTCCCTCCTTGCTTTGCAGGAATAATTAGAAAAGGATGACTAATTAGAAAAGGAGCCCTTGTGTAAATCTCCGAGCCGCTTCTTTCAAGTTCGTGTGCCAGCGGCTCCTTCAGCCTCAACAAAGAAAGTCAGCTGCACTGGAGAGGTTGGGACGATGCTGGAAGTCGTTTCTGTGCCTGATGTGAAAACATTCTGGGCACGATCTAGCCCTTATCCGTGGGTGCTGGGCTGCACATGTGGCACGTGAAGGTGCCTTACATGGAATCAGACCCTTGATCCGTCAAGGTCAGTATCGTCCGGTCAGACCGGCAGCTGCTCTCCAGGTTCTCAGGTCAGGGTCTTTCAAATCACCCGCTGCTTGGTCATTTCAACTGGAGATGCTGGGGATTGAACCTGGGACCTTCTGTGTCCCAAACAGATGCTCTACCATCGAGTTATGTCCTTGCTGCATGTGGCTCTGTCTCCTAGACAATATGGAATCCCTTTTAAGAAAAAGCATGCAAAGCGTAAATTCCTTGTTGGTGCTACAGTGTTACAGAACGGTGAGACTCAGTGTCAAAGATGATGATGTCCTCATCACGGTGTTATTCTTCACAAAAGTGTCCTTGTCTCCCAAGCTACTTTATTCTACTTCTCAAGGAAGATTAAATAGATGAGGAACAAATAGCATTGAAGAACCGGATAAATATTGGTGCATAATTTTGTGATAGGGTTCACACACTCAGAAATACCTTTAGACCTTGATTTCTTCCTTCACAGAGTTCAGTAGAAGTATGCGTTGTGGGAAAAGCAGATTTGAAAGGAGGCTCTTTTGTGGCCCCCTCAGTTCAGGAAAGCTGATACTTCACTGATTCTAAAATAGAACAAAGAACCAGCACTCTAATCTCTATAAAAATCTGTTGTCCTTTCACGAAGTCTCAAGCTACAATTCGTAAATAAAAAGCTTTGTTGACTCATCTAAAGTTCACTTACTGTTTTCGCAATGGAGGGTGAACATTAGATCAAGACAACCAGGGCCTGACCACCCATAGATGGATTTAGGTGCTCGCTTGGAGTGCCCCCTGGAGGGGGGCACCAGACTGGCCTGCCACCCCACCCCTCCTGGCTCCTCCCACTCATGCCTCGCCAAAAGCTCTGCTGGCTCTCGCCGGGCTGTCCACTTCAGAGCTGTGCAATTTGAGCATGTGCACACGTTGCTGCCCGCCGTCTCAACCACCCGCTGCCTCCACTGCCCGTCCTGACTTTCGCCCACTCCCCACTGCTCACAAGCACAGCGCGGCAGCTGGACACCCGCCAGGACCCCGCACTCCCCCATCGGCCACCCTCTTCCACCTCTGCGCCGGGGCCCTGGTGGCAGCAGTGACTTCCTCCTCTCCTCCCACTGCTAGAAGGGAGGAGGGCTGAAGTGCCGGGGCCGTCTGGCTCCTGGACAGGCAGGAAGTGTGGGGAGGATGGGGGAGGCCTCTGCAGGCCTGAGAGGATCCTGGGGAAGGAGCCCTCCTCTTCCCGTGGCCAGGGATGGTGCGTGTTTCTACCCACCTGTCTCCCCCTGAGTCTTGGCGATGTGCATGAAGCACGCCCCCCACCCCCGGTTCTTCCCCGGCCACCCCGAGGCTCCAAAGTGCTTCCTGATGACCATCTCCTTCTTCCCCAAAGCTTTTCTCCACCTCTTTGGAGCCGGAAACATGGACCTTCAGAAACAGGTACCTCCTTTGCTCGGCTTAAAGGGTAACACAGAGGTCTGATAGTGAGATGGTGGGGGCAAACAGCAAAGAATGGCTTATGCATTATTACTGTCTCAGTGAGCATTCATGAAAGAAGCAAAAACAGGCCATCGGAAGAAAACGTGGGGCTTTCTACATACTTTGGGGGGTTCCACAGGTACACAAAAATTACTTTGTAAATTATCCAAAAGAAAAAAGATGCACACACAACAAAATGGCCAAATGAGAACTAAGCATGTTCCAATAGACAAGAATGTTGAAGACAGTGGAGTCACCGGGGGGCGGAGGGGGAGAGAGAAGAACAAGGAAATTAAAACAGAATCAGGGGGTGGGATGAGACCTGGGTGGGACCATGCAGGACTGCTTATTTCTCCAGTCCACACTTCTTCATAGCTCCCCTCCTTTTTCTTTCGTTTTCTTTAGTGAACACCCATCCTGATAAACAGTTCTGAAAAGCTCCACAGCCTTAGAACAGCTGGATATGAATGTAAAGGTTTTACAACCCTGTGTGTTGATTTTACTTTTCCTAATAGATTGTCAGGCTCCTTAGTCAGGTCACGCAACACAGGGCTTCTTCAGAAGACAATGCTTAATGGTGAATCAGAACTAAAGACACGTGTACAGCTTGTGTCAGTAATGGCCACATAAGGCCAGTTAAGATATACTATATTCAAGCATCCCCCCCCCATAGCTGAAGCCAATGAATAACATTTGCGAGCAAAGCAGCGGGCAAGCAAACAAAACAATCTAGGAACCATTGGTTCCCAGCCTAAACTCCAGCAGCTGGAGAGGCAAGGTCAGAGACCTGATAACAGAGAGTGAGGAAAAATTCAGAAGATGGAATAGGGAGGTACTCCCTCCGCATACCAGACTTATGACAGGGCTACCTGACATCGATTTGCATGGCTACCAGACCTAGCAGTGGGGGGGGGGGAGCCATAGCTCAGTGGTAGAGCATCTGCTCTGCATGCAGAAGGTCTGAGGTTCAATATCAAACATCTTTCACACACAAAAAAAGAATCAGGCATTAGGTGATATGAAAGATGTCTACCTGAGACTGAAAAGCCACCATTCCTCAGAACAGACAAAACTGACTTTGGTAGATCAGCCTTCTGATTCAGTACAAAGTGGCTCCATGTATTGGCAGCATTGCACACGCAGAAGTGGGCTTTAGGACATGAAGGCTTAAGCTGGGATAAAAGTTCATAAATCTTTCAGGCTCTTGTTAATTTTACAGCCCTAACAACAGCCCTTGGAGGTAGATCATTGCGCTTGCCTTCTCTGGCATACAACTCCCTTTAAACTACAGAGAAAGGAGCTAATGCCAGCAGTATCCTCTGTCCCAGAGCTATTCACCTGCAGTGAATCTAGTCAAAGCCTTTTGGTTTGCCAGGATAAAGATACTGCAACAGATAGCTTGTTCTCACAATTTAAAAAAGGGAAAAAAGAAAGAAATTAGCAATTTCAAATTTTCTGTTTTTCATTCTTCCTAAAATACATTTATGTTTGAAAATTGGTGCGCACACCGGGGAGCTGGGGGGCACCAGAAAGTAGCCTTGCCTAGTGTGCAAAAATAACCTGGGGCCAGCCCTGAAGACAACTAATTCTACTACCTTCTGGTATTGTGAGGGAGGGGGGGAAAAAATTTCAGACCAAAATGGGCCATGGCTGGATTCACACATCATGGGACGGGGAAATTATGAGGTTAATTTTAATAATTAATCTATGGTGGATCCAGCTAATGGGAAACCTAACGTAATTATTGTTAAGCACTTATGATGAACATATCATGCATGTCTTCGGTTTCCCTCACAGAATGCTACCATTCAGATACTTAATCTGTCCTTATTTATGGCATCCAGATTCAAAAGTTTGGATGATATAGTTCAAGTGTCCTTAACCATAGAAAACTGAACATCCAGGATTTGCTCTGATCCGAAATCCGAGAGTCAATATAGTATAGTAGTTATAGTGCCACACTAGAATTACCTCAGGTTCTACCTCACAGGCATTGTCGCAAAAATAAAACAGCAGGAGAGGGAACTGTGTATTCTCCCCTGGGGTGGTTCTAGCCATGGGGCAGACCCAGCACTTTGGGGGTCACTTAGAGCTGATTGTTGCCCCACACCTGCTGCAAGTGATGGGAGGCAAAAACAGCCCTGGAAAGGGCCTTGTCCTCAGGCCTGCCCACAGAGTTGGACCACCTACTTATGGCAGCAGAGCCACTTTGGTGTAGTGGTTAAGTGTGCGAACTCTTATCTGGAAGAACCAGGTTTGATTCCCCACTCCTCCACTTACACCCGCTGGATGACCTTGGGCAAGCCATAGTTCTGTCAGAGTTTTTCTCTCAAGGACAGTTCTGGAAAGAGCTCTCTCAATCCCATGTACCTCACAGGGGGCCGGTTGTGGGGAGGGGACGGAAGGAGTTTGTAAGCCACTCTGAATGAAGGGTGGGGTATAAATCCAATCTCCTCTTCTTCTTGCTTGTGACTGCTTGTACCCGTCTGCTATGGTGGTTGCTCCCACCTGTCCTGACCAGGGCTCCAACAGACAGTTTTTAGTGACAGCTTCTACACACAGCCTCATGCAGGGCAATGGCTGCCCCTTGTTTCAGGTTAGAGTGGCCCTGGAAGACGGTGCCAGTGATTCTGAAGCACTTTTCCTGGACTTGTGCCCAGGGCCTCAGAATCACTAAGATGACCTCTGATTCTACTAGGGTTCCCAAGTACTTACCGCGGGGGAGCGGGGGACCGGGGGACGCATGCTCCCCGGCTGGACCAGTCCTCCCTGTAACACACCATACCGTTGCCAGGAAGTGACTCCAGGTGACGCTCTGGCAATGGGGCTGAAAACTTGATGGTACCATCGAGTTTCTAGCCGCATTGCCAGAGCGTCGCCTAGCATCACTTCCTGGCAACAGCATGGCGCTCCATGCCTGTCCTTCCCCCAGGGATGGTCCTGCAAGGACGTATCCATCCCCCGCTCCCATGCGATAAGTTCTTGGCAAGCCTAGATTCTACCCTGAGATACTTGCAAGGAAGATGGGATAAAATCAGATAAACAGGGATGAGCGAACATTGCTGGGTTTGTGCCTTTTTAGATACATTTATATTTTGTCAGAGGTTTCCGTTCTCCACAGTTTCTTGTTGGCTTTGCAGATTTGTTTGTGTTTTGCATGTGAGTTCTGTGTGCGTGTGTTAAGTGCCATTGAGTCACTTCACACACACAAACACAGAATGTGCACACAAAATACAAATGAATCTGCAAAGCCAACAAGTAATTCCGGAGAATGAAAGCCCCTGACAAAATCAGTGTCTTTTATATATGTTAATATTTTGTCAAGGGGTTCCGTTTTCCGGAGTTTCTTGTTGGCTTTGCAGATTTGTTTTTCTTTTGTGCATATTCTTTTTCTTTTGTGCATATTCAGTTTGTATTATATTTATACATGCATGTCTTCTATATAGAAAATATACTTGTGGGGTTGGAGCCAAGTGAAAGGTTTCCCTGTGCACTAGAGCTCTTGAGCAAACTACCAAAAAGACTATGCTGGCAACTGGTGCTAAGTTAAAATAACGATGCCTTACCTTGCATTTAGGGATGGGCACGGACCACATTTTTGCTGTTCAGATCAGTTCATGGTTCATAGCTGAAAGCGCAGTTTTAAATGGCTCTGAGCCATTTCAACCAAACAGCTGAGCAGTAGGGAGCTGTTTTTCGTGAAGAGCAGAAAGCAGGATTTTAAATGGCTCAGAGCCGGTTTGTGCCCATCCCTATGCATTTCCACTTACACAAAAAACATGCAAGTCACCATAAGCACGGCTATATACCCAGTGTTTTTGCCTGCACAAAGTGAGCTGGCATTTCCATTCATGCATCACTGGATCCAACCCATAATATTTTACCAATTCACAAATAATGTTGGTAAATGTGTTGTGTGTGTTATGTGCTATCAAGTCACTTCGGCCTAATGGAGACCCTATGAATTAATGACCTCCAAAATGTCCTATAGCTAACAGCCTTGCTCAAGTCTTGTGAACTGAGGGCTGCCTGGTTTCCTTGATGGAGTCCATCCATTTCATGTTGGGTCTTTGTTATGTACTAAATGTGAATCGCTCCTATCTATTCACATGTTAAGCTTGAGTCTGAATGTGGCTCTTCAGATGTCACATTGCTATTGGTCGGTTTCTGCGAAGCCTGTGTAATTACCCAATCACTGAGTGATATTGTTGCAAAGAGGGAATGGTCCTGATTGGCCTTTATCCCTGTATTCTGATTGGCCTTTATCCCAGCGTTACTATTGGTTCTTATCTGACTATGGGTGTGGCTTTGACAGCCCGGGAGAGTTTCAAAGAAGGAGCTGTGCTTCCCTTGTTGTGTGTGTTCAGTCCTGTGTTCCTGACCTACAGTTGCTGTTTAATAAAGCTGAAATCACTTGAAGCTGAATACCTTGTTGAGTCTCATACTTAACAGTCTTCCTTTGTTTCCTGCTGCCTTTCACTTTTCCAAGCATTATTGTCTCTTCTTGTCTTCTCATAAGGTGACCAAAGTGTGATAGTCTCAGTTCAGTCATTTTCGCTTCTAGGGAGAATCCAGGCTTGATTTGGCCTAGAACCCACTTATTTGTATTTTTGGAGGCCCATGGTATCAATAAAACTCTCCTCCAACGAGGGATGCCAGACTCCAGGTGGGACCTGGGGAATCCCCCAGAATTAGAGCTCATCTCCAAACTACAGAGATCAGTTCTCCCAGAGAAAATGGATGCTTTGGAGGGCAGACGCTATGAAATTGTACAACACTGAGGCCCCTGTCCTCCCCAGACTTCAGACTCCAAATCTCCAGGAGTTTCCCAAAGTGGATATGGCAACCCTATTGATGCCCCATGCCCTGCCAGTGGCCAGGTAGAACCTGGCAGCCCTACCTCCAACGCCACATTTCAAGTGAGGAAAATGCATATGGGGGGGAAATGGTGTCTGGAACTAGAAAGTGACACCGGAACAATCATCGGTTCTATTTGCAAAGGCAGAGGTGGTGTCAGATTGGTGTTCTGGAGGCAGAAGCTGCAGGACTGTCTCCTGCCTGAACTGATTTGTGTCACCGGAAGAAGAAGCGACATGATCCATTAGCAAACTCAGCTCTCGCCAGCTACAAACTCTCTCGGCCTTGTCTCACCCTGACCTCCGTTTTACGGCAACCGGGACCGACAAGGCAGAGTTAGCCCTGTCAAAGGTAAGACTAGAGTTAAATTACATATAACATAATCCTGTTCCCCTTCCAGCGCCAGGGAGCCTAACTTCGGCTCGGAGTCACTGCAGAGAGTTCTCCAAAGAGTGCCTCGTCAGCTGTATCGTTTCTGAGTGCCCTGCTTGGCGATTTGTGTCTTTTGCCAGGTACGGTTGCCATTGGAGAGGTAACCCTGAAGCACATCTGCCTTTAAATATTTTACAGCGTTGACAGAAGCTCCGTGCATCTGTTCCTGGCAAGGATTCTGAAGGCTCCCCGACCCCCGTTCTCAGTCAGAAGAAACTTTAAAGTGTTTTCTCAGAATATGTCTGCATGGGCGCGCACACCCTGAAAGAGAGGGAGGAACACACATCTGAGAGTATTTTAATGATTGCTAGTGAGGACAGACCTGATCCCAGCTAGTTACATCTAGAAAGTATTTAATTTCGTGTTACTGGGAGATTAATCCGCATCTGTTTCCTCCAGTGGCCAGTCACCAGAGTTGTATAGTCATGTCAGATGGAGGGTCACATTCCTTTATCTAATCCTCTTTGCCTCTCCTGAAGACTAAAGCTGGGAACAAAGGTTTGAAGAGCATGTTTAGGGATGCCAGCCTCCTGTGGAACCCATGGAATTTCAGCTCATAAGAGAAGCCAATGTTGAATCAGGCCAATGGCCCATCTAGTCCAACACTCTGTCACACAGCGGCCAAAATATACCAGGTGCCATCAGGAGGTCCAGCAGTGGGGCCAGGACACTAGAAGCCCTCCCACTGCTGCCCCCTCCAGCACCAAGAATAGAGTGCATCACCTGCCCCAGACTGAGAGTTCCCATCTATACCCTGTGGCTAATAGCCACTGATGGACTTCTGCTCCATATGTTTATCTAATTCCCTCTTGAAACTGTCCATGCTTGCAGCTGCCACCACCTCCTGTGGCAGTGAATTCCATATGTTAATCACTCTTTGGGTGAAGAAGTATTTCCTTTTATCTGTTCTAACCCAACTGCTCAGCAATTTCATGGAGTGCCCACGAGTTCTTGTATTGTGAGAAAGGGAGATAAGTACTTCTTTCTTAACCTGCTCATCTCCAGGAAGGAGGAGGAGAAGGAGATTGAATTTATACCCCACCCTTCACTCAGAGCCTCAGAATGGCTTACAATCTCCTTCCCTTCCTCTCCCCAGAACAGACACCCTGTGAGGTAGATGGGGCTGAGACAGCTCTAGCGGAGAACTGCTCTTGGGAGAACAGCTCCGAGAAAACCGCAGCTTGCCCAAAGTCACGCCAGCAGCTGCATATGGAGGAGCTGGGAATTAAACACGATTCTCCCAGATCAGAGATCGTGCTCCTAACCACAACACCAAACTGGTGTAGATCAGTTCCCCTGGAGAAAATAGATGCTTTAGAGGGTGGACTGTAGCATTGTACCCCCATGGAGGTCCCTTTCCTCCCCAGGCACCACCCCCAAACCTCCAAGAATTTTCCATCCTGGGTCTGGCAACCCTAGCCATGGTCCACCAGTACCCATTTATTCCTTCTGCCTTTTATCGTTGCCTCACTTGCAACCCCAAGTGAAGGAACTGCATTCTTTCTGGATTCCATAGGTCATCCATTTTAAGCCTATAGCATGTGTCACATTCAGTTATTAAGACCCCCCAAATATGTTTAAGCTCATAAAAGTGACTTATACCAGCCTAATACTTTTTTGACATTGTCTTTGAGCAGGTAAAACGCAGAGTCCTATAACTAGATGCTTCTAAAATTCCTCACAGTTTCAAAGGCAGCTTATGGTACAGTACTCTTCCCACAAGTCCTCCAGGGGCTGTAATCTAGTGGTGCTGGAAAATGCCCTCAAATCACAACAGATTTATGCAAACCCTGTAGGATTTTCAAGGCAAGAGATGTTCAGAGGTGGTTGGCTGTTGCCTGCCTCTGCGTAGCAGCTCTCGAGTTGCTTGGTGGTCTCCCATCCAAGTGTTGACCAGGGCCAACCGTGCTTAGCTTCTGAGATCTGACGAGATCTAGCCAGCCTGGGCCATCCAGCGTCAGGGCAACTGTGTTTGAAGCCCCCACAAACACTCATGCCTTGTGCCACCAGAGGTGAAGAGAGAGTCATATTTGATACAAAACTAGACAATCGAAGGCCCCGGTCATACGGGAGGATTTGAACTGCAAAACAGATGGATTGAGGGCACATCAAACAGGCACGATCATACGGCAACATCTGGGAAGCATAGCACACCCATCACCAACCCGTACCATCGGCCAGAAGAAACAGATTTAAAAAGTACCAGCAAAAGTGTAATAGCAACCAGAAAACGCGGGTTGCAGGTGAGCGTTGGATCGCAGAAGCAAAGTTAATCTGGCGCATCCAGCATGCGCATGCATCCCGTCTCACTGGATGTGTTTTTTCCAAGCCTCCACAGTATGCAAAGAAACGTAAGCGTGTGCATGCACAAGACCCTTTGATGCGCTGCAACATCGCCATGTGATCACCGGCTATCAGCATCTGCGCAGCATCTCAGGGACCCATCTGATCGCGCTACCCTGCATCCTTTTGCTCCGGCTCTAATTTGCCTCCCTTCAGCGACACAGTATCCTGCTTGTGTGACTGGGACCAAAGTCAAGCTTCATGCTACTAAGAATCCAATGTGTGAGGGTGGAGACCGATTCCCATGGGAATCAGGAGAACTTCAGTACATCCTAAAGAATTTCAGCACATCCTAAAGAAATAAAACAAGGTTTATTTCCGTGACTCCACAAGGCTTCAGGCACCCCACCAAGCTTTTCCTTTTGTTTTTGTTGTCAAGTCACAGCTGACTTACGGTGACCTCATGGGGTTTTCAAGGCAAGAGATATTCAGAGATGGTTTTCCATTGTCTGCCTCTGTATCATGATCCTGGTATTCCCTGGAGATCTCCTTTCCAAATACTGACCAGGTCCAAACCTGCTTAGTTTCTGAGATCTGATCAGATCTGGCTAGCCTGGGCTCTCCAAGTCAGGCCGGTCAGTGACTAGGCACTCCGTGCCCTCAAAAATCTCCATTACAAATTAGAATTCACTGGGAAACTAATCAAATGCTTAACCAGACTCATAACCCCATCTCCTGACTCGCCATGACTGAGGCATGCAAGGATATGATTTTTTTTTCCTGTTATAAGAGAACAGAAGAACACAAGAGAAGCCATGTTGGATCAGGCCAATGGCCCATCCAGTCCAACACTCTGTGTCACACAGTGGCCAAACCCCAGATGCCATCAGAGCTCCTGAGAACAGCTCTGATGGCATCTGGGGTTTGGCCACTGAGAACTGCTCCTGAGAACAGCTCTGAAAGAACTTGTGACTGACCCAAGGTCACACCAGCCACTGCATGTGGAGAAGTGGGGAATCAAACCCGATTCTCCCAGATTAGAGTCTGCACTCCTAATCACTACACCAACCTGGGTCTCATCAGAAGGTCCACCATCAGGAGGTTCACCAATGGGGTCAAAGCTGTATGACCTCCCAAGAAGGAGTCCCAGACAATACCGTTGCACCAACAATTATAAAACAAGAGTCTTGGCACCTCCCCAACTTGTCACCAGTCAGGAAAAAAGGATATAAAACAGGCTTTCTGAGTCTCTCTCCCCCATGCACCATTTGAGCTGGGTTTTCATCTAGAACTTTCTTCCACCACTGATATAGGACCAAAGGACACCTTCTTCAGGACCTTCCCTCTCCCCTAACCTATACATTTTTTTGTTTCCTGCTACACCCTTTTCTTCTTTGGGAGGTTTTGTTCTCCGAAATACCCATTAGGAGGAAAACAATAATTCAGGTTAAAATAACTACAGCTGGACACCAGGACTGTGTAAACTGAATATTTTATTGGACTGCGACGAGGGAATTGTTACTGAATTTTGCTATTGAACTGCCTAGGTCTGCAGTCTTATATTGCTGCATTGGGATGATATCATCTCACTTTCCTTTGTATCTTGGTTAGGGCAATAAAGTTATTATCTGCTTAAGCATCTGTCTCTCCCCCTTCATGCTCCTCTGGAGGGATATTCAGCTTGGCTTGGAGTTGTGCATACAACAGATGTCAGATGTCAAGATCCTTTAACATCTGAGTTTAGGCCCTATACATCTGGGAACGCTCAGGTGTGTATGTCATGGCATGGGTGTCCTTTTGGGTAACAGTACAGTGTGTGTTTGGGGTGGGCAGGCGCTTGAGAACACAAATGTCAACCACCCCTTTTGGCCATTTATATCTAATTTCATGGTTCTTCGGATCCTGAACTTGATGTCTCATTCCAGGCACATTCGAGGTTGAGGGCATAAAAGAGATGTTTGTGCCTCCCCTCGCCACTGCCCGTGACTCCCTTGGGTAGATTCCTTCACACTTTGAAAACTCTGGCCTCAAAGGCACGGAAAGACATAATCCCGTGACACAGGCCTTTTATGCCTGACCAAGCTTGATAGAGCTATCGACATAAATTGAAAGATGACGAAAGTTCACTGGTTGATATGAATCAGCTCGTCCAGCCGAGAGGCAGAGATGACAGTTGAAAGATTCATGCTTTAGTGCGGGGAGGCACATTTTCAGGGAGAGGGAAACGCTGACATCCCGACGAGTTATGAGATGAAAGGGCTGCTATCACTGAACTGATGTCCCCTTTCTTTCTCCCCCCCTGTAATACAACTACTATCATTGTGGCGATCCCATGGGAAGAACCAAATGATAGCAATGATAGAACTTGTGTGTGTGTGTGTGTTTGGGAGAGAAAGAGATTCTGATTGTGTGTCCTTGGTTCACTGAAAGCAAGACAAATTATGGCTCCAGGTAGCAGTTCAAACAAAACAGTTTTGTCTCTCCAAAGCAGCAGCCAACATAGATTCAAAAGTTCATAGAATCATAGAGCTGGAAGAAGCCACCAGGGTCATCTAGTCCAACCCCTTTAACAATGCAGGAAATTCACAAATACTTCACACACACACACACAGTGACTGCTGTTCCATGCCCAGAAGATGACAAAAGACTTCCAGGATCCCCAGGCAAACTGGCCTGGAGAAAAATGGCTTCCTGAACCCCAAAGTGGCGATCAGCATTTCCCTGGGCGTGTAAGAAAGGGCCAGAAGAACTAAGCACTGAGGCAACCCTTCCTGCCCTCCTTCTCATGATCTGCCTAAGGTCACAGAATCAGCATTGCTGATTGGACAACCAATGAAGTACATCACAGACGAAATTATCATTTGGCATTTGATGCTTAGATGTTCAGCAGCTGATGAAACTTGATAGTTGAAAGAAGGGCAGGACAAAAATCTACTAAATAAATAAGGAGAATTGATCGAACTGGGACTCTGGATAAATTTGCTCAGTGAATGGCGATGGCTAGACAAAACGTTCAAGGGAACACAGTGTAAAGAATTTGCATAAAAAGAAGAGCCACTGTGTGTCTAAAGCAAGAACTCTGCTTACGGAAGTTACCAAACCCTTCGTAAGCATTGACTGTACGCTGGAAGGACACCAGGTGCAATAAGTTATGTCCCATAACAACAAACAGCGCCATGGACAAAATGTACTGGCTGCAAAGTCCCAATTCGAAAAGTAGCCAAAATCAGCTTCCAGACTTGCGTGAAGCCTAAAGCCTCGCAGCTTGTGCTTTGCAGTAAGTCGGAAGCCTGATGAGATTCCTAGGCTGGTATCACGTTTCTGGTCTTCATCAGAGTAACGTTATGCAAGCGGCTTGAACCTGGAGCTGATGACAAATAAGTCTCACCCTGAGCCACAGCCCTTTCCCATTACCAGCTGCCTCCTGCACTGGGACAGAATGGTGGTGATTCGCAAGGATCAGGGGTTCTATTCCCTGGGGGGAGTGCCCCTGTCTCTACTCCTGTTGCCTGGCACTGCTCTGACAGACAGAGGGAGGTCTCATCTCACTTCTGGGAAGAAGAAGAAGAAAAAGAAGGAGGAGGAGGAGGAGGAGGGGATTGGATTTATACCCCACCCTTCACTACCCAAAGGAGTCTCAGAGTGGCTTACAAACTCCTTTCCCTTCCCCTCCCCACAACAGACACCCTGTGAGGTAGGTGGGTCTGAGAGAGCTGTGACAGAAACTGCTCTTTCAGGAACAGGTCTGAGAGAACAATGGCTTGCCCAAGGTCATCCAGCAGGTGCAAGTGGAGGAGTGGGGAATCAAACCCGGTTCTCCTAGATCAGAGTCCGTGCACTTAACCAATAACTACTACACCAAACAAAACAAAACCAGAAATGGCAATAGGGTAATTCTAGGAATCACTGGAAACTCTATTGTTTTACCCAGATGTGATAATCACTTCCATCCCCCTTATTTCCCCCCTGGCTTCCCTGCTGAGCAGCTGGGGGTCTATCTGGTACAGAGAACCACTCCCAGCATTAAAATTAATAAAACATATATTTTTTAAAAAAATGCCCACATGCATCCTTCTCAGCACAACAGCAGATCGAGCAAAGGACCTAAAAGAAAAATGATCCGGACATGCAATTTCCCTGTCCCTCCCTCTGTACGTGTCCTAGTGGATGTTTTTTTAAAAAAAAACAAACAAAATTTTATTGGGATGCGCTCAACATTTTCAACAACGTTACCAATTTGAAAAAATTTCCATCCCATCCCCCCCACCCCCCAATAGGCTTCCAACACTGCTAATAACAAAAAAAGTATATATTAGACGGTAATCAGGTTTAGACTTATATGAATCGACAAACCAGGTAACACATTTCAAATATATAAAACATCTAACTAATTTCAACATATGTCCTAGCAGATGTTAACCTAAAGCAGGCTCTTTGCCTTAAAACTCACAGTGGGTCTAAGGGGGTTCCCATTACTTTGCAGCCTCAGCTCAGGCCTGCAGCCCTATACATGGCAATGGAGTACGGTTGCCAACCTCTAGATGGGGGCTGGAGACCTCCAGGGATTACGACTGATCTCCAGATGACAGTGATCAGTTCCCCTGGAGAAAATGGCTGCCTTGGAGGGTGGCCTCTATGGTATTCTACCCTGCTGAGGTCCCTCCCTTTCCCCAGGCTCCACCCCCAAAATCTCTAGGTATCTCCCAACCTGGAGCTAAGAACCATGGTTCTGTCTGTCTCAATGGAATCAGCCCAAAAGAGCCCCTCTGCCTCGGGCCAAGGACTACTTACGTTTCTCTTTCCCTGCCCCTTCCAGGAGTGGGGGGGGGGAGGCCCAAAGAAAACCTTCCTGAAATCACCGGAAAGAAATACTTCTGGCTTTTAAAACCTCCAAACTCTCTCTTCCCTGGTAGGTGTCACCTTTCAAGAGGATGGGTGGGGGAAAACGTGACCATTCTGGTGGAACCAGTTTGGTGCGAGAGCCAGTTTGGTGTAGTGGTTAAGTGCGCAGACTCTAATCTGGGAGAACCGGGTTTGATCCCCCACTCCTCCACTCACAGCTGCTGGATTACCTTGGGCAAGCCATAGTTCTGACAAGAGCTGTCCTTGAAAGAGCAGTTCTGGAAAGAGCCCCACCCATCTCACACAGGGTGTCTGTTCCAGGGAGGGGAAGGGAAAGGAGTTTGTAAGCCACTCTGAGACTCCGAGTTAAACTGCGGGGGAAATCAGGTGAAGCCGCGGGTCAAAATGCAGCCACACGGCTTTGGGTGTGAAATTGACAAATAGTATCGGGGCAAACGGCGGCACAACCCCGAGGCAGCTGTAGTGGAAAATCAGCCCCAGTCTCTTCTTCTTCTCTTCTTATTTAGCCAGGCCTTCCATTTGCCTTGCTGAGTGAGGCTGGGGAGCATTTGCTGTCCCTCCCCCCTTCCTGTTCTCCCCTGGGTGAGAGAGAAAACTTTTCAAAGCTAAAGGTGAAGGTTTAGCTCAGTCCAAACCTCCAAAGAAAAACGCTCTTCTCCGCAAGGTCACCCACTCGAGCAGGAGACCTGACCTCCCTGTGCCTGTGATGGGTAGTCGCTGCCTCCGAGCACACTTTCTCTTCTGCTGAAACATTTGTGCAACACGAGTGGTTTTCTGTTGGTCATGTGTAGCGGAAATGTGGAAAACAGTTTCAAGAAGTTTGGTTGTGTGCCACAATTCTCATCCGGGCTAATTCACCTTCCCAGCCTACCTGCTCATAGTAGCAATATGGTTTCTTTGGGCTGCAAATAGCTGGGTGGGGAAATAGCTGGAGGTTATGGGGTTGGAACCTGGAGAGGTTTGGGGAGGGGAGGGGCCTCAGCCACTGTTATGTATTAAGTCAATAAAGCATTGAATTAGCTTAAACATAGCTCCATTAGAACTTAGCATTACATGGATTGACAAACAGGCCAATCAGAGAAGCCTCTGTCTTCGGCGGGAAACAATCTCATTGGTTCCAAGCTCCATATTCCAATTGGTTGTTATCTGTTTGCTGGGTGTGGTTTTGCCCGTCCAAATCATCTATAGGTCAGCCTTGTTCTATGTGTTTTTGTCTTGTATTGAGTTATGAGCTGAATAAGTGAAATCACTTGTTCAAGAGCTGCCTCGGTCTCAGTTCATAATAGCCACAGAGTCCACCATCCAAAAGGACCCTTTTCTCCAGGGGAGCTGATCTCTGTAACCTGGAGATCAACTGTAATAGCAGGAGATCCAGGCCGTTAGCCAGGAATCTGTGGCTCGTGGTGCAAAAAGTTTTCTGGCGCAGCTGGTGGGGCTGCCATTATTCTTAGGTCAGCTCCGACCCACCCCCAAGCCTGGCCGCCGGTGGCCACCCCTCTCCCTCCCCTCCTGCAAGATTTAAAGGGTCCTTTGGCTGATCGACACAGAGCACATGGCCCACTGATCAGCTGGAGAGCCCTTTAAATCTTGCAGGAATTTTGGGGCAGGTGATGCACTCTATTCTTGGTGCTGGAGGGGGCAGCAGTGGGAGGGCTTCTAATGTCCTGGCCCCACTGCTGGACCTCCTGATGGCGCCTGGTATTTTTGGCCACTGTGTGACAAGAGTGTTGGACTGGATGGGCCACTGGCCAGAGCCAACATAAGCTTCTCTTATGTTCTTAGGAAGGAGGAGTGTGCGTGCCATCCCCCGCTTCCTCTCAAAAGCATTTAAAGGATCCCTTTAAATGCTTTTGAGAAGAAACAGGGGGCTGTGTATGCAGCCCCCCCATTCTTCTCAGAAAATCTTCTTTAAAAAGTCTTGTGGATCTAGCCCTTTAAGGAAGGTTGGCAGAGCCCCCAATCGCCCCACTGTAGCTACAGGCCAGACAAGATCAGCAGGCTGCACCTGGTGGTTGGCAACCTTAGAGTTTCCTCTCCTTTGTATTTGATGGTATATCCCTTTTATAAGAGGAAGGAGCAGAGGCAATTGCAGAAGCCACCACTGGGAGGGGCCATGACGTGTTGTCCCTTCCAAGTGGGGTCCCCGGCTTCAGGAATTTTGGAGGATCCGGGTTTGGGGAGGGGAGGGACCCTCAGCAGGGTATAATGCCATAGAGTTCCACACTACAAAGCAACCATTTTCTCCAGGGGGGACTGATTTTGGTTGGCCAGAGATCAGTTGCAACCCTTCTTCCAAACTTAGTAATGGCTGATTAGGAGCACAGGTGCAAGACCTCCTATTATACAAAAGGAGGAGGAGGAGATTGGACTTATACCCTGCCCTTCACTACCCGAAGGAGTCTCAAAGCATCTTACAATCTCGTTTCCTTTCCCCTCCCCAGAACAGACATACACAGTGAGGTATGCGGGACTAGAATGATAAAAGGTATGATAAGGGCAACTAGAATGATAAAAGGGTTGGAACACCCTTGTGTTCCACGCTTGGGGCTCTTCAGCTTGGAGAAACGACGGCTGAGGGGTGACATGATCGAGGTTTATAAGATTATGAATGGGATTGAGCAGGTTGAGAAAGAAGTACTTTTCTCCCTTTCTCACAATACAAGAACTCGTGGGCACTCCATGAAATTGCTGAGCAGCCGGGTTAGAACAGATAAAAGGAAATACTTCTTCACCCAAAGAGTGATTAACATATGGAATTCACTGCCACAGGAGGTGGTGGCAGCTACAAGCATGGACAGTTTCAAGAGGGAATTAGATAAACATCTGGAGCAGAAGTCCATCAGTGGCTATTAGCCACAGGGTATAGATGGGAATTCTCAGTCTGGGGCAGGTGATGCACTCTATTCTTGGTGCTGGAGGGGGCAGCAGTGGGAGGGCTGCTAGTGTCCTGGCCCCACTGCTGGACCTCCTGATGGCACCTGGTATTTTTGGCCGCTGTGTGACAGAGTGTTGGACTAGATGGGCCACTGGCCTGATTCAACATTGGCTTCTCTTATATTTTTTATGTTCTTATGGACTGAGAGAGCTCTTTTGAGAACTGCTTGTGAGAGAACAGCTCTGAAAGAACTTGTGACTGACCTGAGGTCACGCCGGCAGCTGCATGTGGACAAGTGGGGAATCAGACCTGGTTCTCCCAGGTTTAGAGTCTGCACTCTTAACCCCTACGCCAAACTGGCTGGGCCAGGAAAGCCGAGCTGGAGGAGAAAGAGTGAGAGCCAGTTCAGTGCACTATTGACTCCTCATGCTTCAACCCCAAATCTCCAGGTATTTCCCATCCCAGAGCTTGCAACTGTACTGCCCATGCTCACAGCAGCCTGCAGACCCTTTCCCAGTGGCACTAGGCAGTGCATGCAGCAAGGAGCATGCTTGGTGGAGAGCTAGCAACGTGGGCAGGGAGCGCAGCCAGCAGGTGGTACTGTGAGAAACCTTGGGCTCCACCAGAAAAAGAATCATAGAATCATAGAGTTGGAAGGGACTTCCAGGGCCATCTAGTCCAACCCCCTGCACAATGCAGGGAATTCACAAATACCTCCCCCTCCACACACACCCGTGACTGCTGTTCCACACCCAGAAGCTGACCAAAAAACCCCCTCCAGGATCCCTGGCCAAACTGGCCTGGAGAAAATTCACTTCCTGACCCCAAAGTGGCAATCAGCATTTCCCTGGGCATGTAAGAAAATGCTGATTGCCACTTTGGGGTCACGAAGCAAAAGAAAAGAAGGGAAAGAGCTGGTTTTTATACCCCACTTTTCTCTACCATAAGAAGTCTCAAAGTGGCTGACAATCACCTTGCCTTCCTCTACCCAAAACAAGCACCTTGTGAGATAGGTGGGGCTGAGAGCGTTCTGAGAGAACTGTGACTGGCCCAAGGTCATCCATCAGGTTTCATGCAAAGAAGTGGGGAATCAAACCCAGTTCTCCAGATTAGAGTATGCTGCTTTTCTCTACTTTAAGGAGTCTTAAAGTGGCTTACAATTGCCTTCCCTTCCTCTCCCCACAACAGGCACCTTGTGAGATAGATCAGGTGGGGCTAGGAGAGTTCTGAGAGAACTGTGACTGGCCCAAGCTCACCCAGTAGGCTTCATGTGGAGGAGTGGGGAATTGAACCCAGCTCTCCAGATTAGAGACTGCCACTTTTCTCTACCTCAAGGAGTCTCAAAGCAGCTTACAATCGCCTTCCCTTCCTCTCCCCACAACAGGTACCTTGTGAGGCAGGTGGGGTTGAGAGAGTTCTGAGAGAATGGTGACTGGCCCAAGGTCACCCAGCAGGTGTCACATAGAGGAGCTGAGAATCAAACCCAGTTCTCCAGATTAAAGTCTGCCGCTCTTCACCACTACACCACACTGGCTCTCACCACAGCAGCTGCCCCACCTCAAGGTATGCTGAAGACGACCCTGATTAGAGATCCTCAAGTCATAACACCCTCAGCTTGAGAGCCAGTTTGGTGTAGTGGTTAAGAGCATGGACTCTGATCTGGGAGAACCTGGTTTGATTCCCCACTCCTCCACATGCAGCCAGCTGCATGACTTTGGGTCAGTCACAAGTTCTCTCAGAGCTCTTCTCTCAAGAGCAGTCCTCCAAAATGCTCTCTCAGTCCCACTTACTTAACAGGGTGTCTGTTGTGGGGAGGGGAAGGGGAAGGAGATTGTAAGCCACTCTGAGCGAAGGGCAGAGTATAAATCCAGTCTCCTCCTCCTCCTCCTCCTCCTCTTCCTCTGTCTATCTGGGTCTGGTGTGCATGTGAGAGGAGCTTACAAGGTTTCACTGGGCCCCGTACAAGTGACTGTCTCTGGATGTAAGACAAAGATGCAGACTTCGGCTGGGGGAAAATAAAATTATAGCCGTCTTTCTCAAACTTTAGCCCATGCAGTTGAACATCAGACATTCGACTTTCCCCTGCAAGGATCTGAAAAAATGCCCGGAAACCAGCCTCGTAATTCTCTTCTGCTTATCTTCAACCGCTGAGCCTTTATTTATCACAGCACCTCCGACACCTTTTATTTCCTTTCTTCTTTTGCTTTTTGCTTAACCTTCCCTTCTTCATCCTCCTGTTGCCTTCTGGAACAAAGAATCGCATCCCTATTTCATCTCTTCATCCACACTTAAGCGCCTTTGATCTGTTGCTGTGTAAGGGTTATTTATTCGCTGGGACTAAGGATGGGGAGGGAGAGTCACACAGGAATACAATAACAGAGATTTCACCCTTTCATGAGCGCTTCACATCCTGCAAGGTTTTGTTTTCCCCCTGATTGTCTTTGGATTTCATTCTGAAGCCCTTGCGACTAAACCCGGCCATTTTAGAATGTTTGGCATCTCATTTACAAAGATGAAACTGCGTCCTTCGAACCTGTATTGTTTTATTATTCATCTGCCTTTGGTCTTGAACAGCAGAACCTTCCTTGTCTTTTATCAGGGAGACTGCAAGACCTTTAATTTTGTATTTCTTAAACAAGAGACCCACATTTATTTCATAAATGCGTTGCCAACTGCTTGTGACTGTGCACGGCAGACAGCCTGATCTTTATATGCTCTGGTATGGAACTAGGGTTCCCAAGTACTTACCGTATTTTGGTGGGGGATGCACAGTCCCCGGCTGGAACATTCCCCCGAGCAACATCCATGCCGCACAATGCCATCACCAAGAAGTGACTCCAGACGACGCTCTAGCAATGGGGCTGGAAACTCGATGGTACCAACGAGTTTCCATCCCCATTGCCAGAGCGTCGCTCAGTGTCTCTTCCTGGTGATGGCATCGTGCGCTGCGTCTTTCCTTCCCCCGGGGAAGGTCCTGCTAGGACGTATCCGTCCCCCACCGGTGTACAGTAAGTTCTTGGCAATTCTGCATGGAACTTTCTAGTGCCCAATAATTTAGCTAACTCCCATGACCAGGATAGATGGCAGCTCCAGTCTCCAGGGAGGGTTTGCGGAAGCTTGGTAGAAGGTCCCAAGTTCAATCCCCATCAGCTTTGGCTAAAAGAATCAGGCAGTAGGTGGTGGGAAAGACCTCTATCAGGGAACTGCTTCCAGTCAGAGCAGACAATACTAACCTTGACAGACCAAGAGTCTGACTCATTAAGGTAACTTCATGTGGTCATGTCCTTTCAGAAGCCCTTTAGGGGGGCCCATTTGTTGCAGATTTATCTGAGACACCAGACTAAGATGCTTCCGTAACCTCCACTTGTGGGTTCTGTGAGGCAGAACTTGGAATGAATCTTGCAATCATTCAGAGAGAATAAAACTTTTTTTAACTTTTCAATTAACATCATGAAGCAAAAAACGTAGAACTTAGGCCCCGGTCACATGGGAGGATTTGCCCCGCAAAACGGATGGGTTGAGGGTGCATCAAACAGGCGTGATCATATGGCAACATCTGGGAAGCAAAGCGCACCCATCACCAACCCGTACCATCAGCTCGAAGAAACGAATTTTAAAAGTACCAGCAAAAGGGTAGTAGCAACCGGAAAACGCGGGTCGCAGGTGAGCATCAGATTGCAGAAGCTTAGTTAATTTGGCGCATCCAGCACACACAAGCATCTCATCGCACCGGATGTGTTTTTTCCAAGCCCCCACTGTTATGCGAAGAAACGTAAGAGTGCACATGCACAAGACCCTTTGATGTGCTTCAACATCGCCGTGTGATCGCCTGCTATCGGCATCTGCGCGGCATCTCGGGGGCCGTCTGATCGCACTACCACGCATCTTTTTGCTCCGGCTCTAATTTGCCTCCCTTCAGCGGCGCAGTATGCCACTCGTGTGACCAGGACCTTAGTAACACAACAGAACAGGGATATTCTAATGCCCAAACCGTTAACTTCTCCCTCCTTCACTGCCTGCCACCCCCAAAGTCCACCCTTTCCCTCTTGTTGGTGGGTCAAGAAGTCTCCGGCTGAACACTCTGCCCACCAGCTTCCAAAATGGGGGTCTCAGCTGAACTCCCCATTAGATAACACGGCCCTGAAGCAAGGTGTTAAGAGCCTAGGATTAAGGTTCAAGCTCCCCAGCAGGGCAGTCTTACTTCCCTCCTTTGCTTTCTGCACCGTTCGCACCCTTCTGCCACTAGAGGCTCCACCCAGGCCTGTAGCTACAGTGGGGCCTCTTGGGGCCCGGCCCTCCGACTCCAACTTTCACGACTCCCTCTTTTGGTGCCAGCAAGCCCTGCAGCATTCTCACACTGTGCCCAGCACCGGATGACCTTGCTGGCCAGCCCTGCCCCCCGTCCTCCATCCCCACGCTGCCCGGCCACCATGATTCTCACTTCTCACTTCTCAACACAGCTGCTCTATGGGTGTGATCGCATGCACAATTAGCTGCTTCATAGGCGCGAATGCTGGGTGGATTTAAAGGGTGCGATCAGACATGAACCCTCATCAGACCATCCCGACTCTGTGCCGTTGTTTTTTCCCCCCTTCTCAGTATGTACATCATCGCACACTCCATAGGGAGCCCTCAGGGCTGAGATGCGATTCATTGATTCCCCATTTAAGCGAATTGGAAACAAATAGCAAAAAAAAACCCCAAAAAAACGACTCACCCGCAGTTGCATCTGATCACGCAGTGGCGGGCCGCCCCCACAGCTCCCAAGGATTGTGTGATCGCACAACTGCAGGTCAAATTCCTCCGGAAGGAATAGCCTCGCTTCTCGCATGTGAGTGCACCCTATCACTCTCTTGTCGATGGCAAGGTAAGCCCTGCACCATCGACCTTCCATTCCCACGCCTGGGGGAAGAGGCAACGAGAAGGAAAGCACAGAGTCCTTGCATTTGTTTTGCATTTGGTTCAGAGGTCTGTGGGCTGGCGAAAGTGCTTGGAAACAGAGGCTGCATTATTTGTTCTGGCTGAGGATTATGTGTGCCCCCACAAGAAAAAAAAATGCATAATGGGTGCCCCACAAGAAAAAAAATCCTGGCTATGGCCCTGGCTCTGCACCTTCCTGGCTCCTTCCATTCCTAGATATTGGTTACACTTCCACCCCCTTCAGGGGTCACCAGCCACATCAGCAGAAAATAATGGAAAATTCCAATAATGATGGGGGCGGAGGAATTCTTGAAGGGTAGCTAGCTACCGGGCAGCAGCAGGACATAAGAGCCCTGTGGGATCGGACCAGTGGTCCATCTAGTCCTGTATCCTGTCTCAGACAGTAGCCAATCAGTTCCTCTGGAGGGTATAGAGGCCAAGGCCTTCCCCTGCTGCTGCCTCTGGGATTCAGAGGATCAGTGCCTCTGAATGTGGAGGTTCCCCTCAGTCATCATGGCTAGTAGTGGCAGGTGACATGGGTGGAGAATCTTTCAGAGACAACGGCAGTGCCACTTCAGCCAACTATCACTACTGGCGCACGGAAGAAGGCCATGGTAAACCACTTCTGCCCATCTCATCCTTCAACACCCTGTGATGAGACAATACAAATGAAACACACTCATTTTATCCTGACACTGGCTGTAGGTGGAAGGTTAGGCGGAAAAACTGTGCCTGTCCCAAGGTCACTCAATTGACTTAATGGATGAGGAGAGATTTGAACCTGGGTTTCCGTGGTTCTCAATGGGCTGCTTTGGCTTCTTCTCCCCACTTTCTGTTTTGCTGGAAGTGAAGGACAATGCAATAGCTCTTTGCGACAAACACACCAGAACTTGGCGGGGGGGCAACAGACCTATCAAGGTGGACAGGTCAGAACCTGCCTACTTATCTCTTGTCTGTTCTGCTGTTATCCAGACTGTTAATCTCAGAGACCTCCTTCCTTCCAGTTGCCCTCCTCCTCTTCCTCCTCCTCCGTTTCTGACCTCTGAAAGGGCAACGTATGTTCTCTGTCTCCCTTCCTTAGATAGTTACTTAAATGCCTATCTCACCTTTCCCATCACAGAATCAATTTCCTTATCAATAAAGGGTGTCCTTTTCTTTCTTAAAGTATCAAGGCTTCTGTGGGATTTATCTTAAGGCAGCCTCTCCTCTCTTTGCAGAAAACCATCTCAAGCTAACCCTTTTCAGGTAAGCACCTCTGCTAGGTGGTGATGGTATTAGAAGGCTATTTCTAGAAGAGGAGGAAATCATAGGGATTATATCACTCCAGTCTTGGTCAATTTATGCTGGCCAGGCGTATTGCCAGGCCAAACTGAAGAGGCTGGTGTTGTTCCTTAGATCCCTGTATGGTTCAAGACCAATATACATGAGAGACTGCCTACAAACCTAACAGACCCACTATGATAGGGTAGCTAGCATACAAGTGGGGGCTGGAGGCAGTTTGGTGTAGTGGTTAGGAGGGTGGGCTTTAATCTGGGAGGAATGGGTTTGATTCCCCGCTCCTCCACATGCAGCTGCTGGTGAAACCTTGGGCCAGTCACAAGTTCTTTCAAACCTGTTCTATCAAGGGCAGTTCTCATGAGATCTCTCTCAGCCCCACCCACCTCACAGGGTGACGGTTGCAGGGAGGGGGAAGGAAAGGAGGTTGTAAGCCACACTGAGACTCTTTCAGGTAGTGAAGGGTGGGGTATAAATCCAATCTCCACCCTGCTGAGTTCCAGTCCCTCCTTAAAGCCAGCTCTTCTCAACCTCCACCTCAAGTCTCCATGGCAACCCTATGCTATGGTCATCTCCTGAGGCCCTGTTTTGGGTACCCCACCTTCGGAGGTTAGATAGGAGGCAACCTGCAAGAGAGCCTTCTTGGAAGGGGTGTCGAATTATAGAACTCTCTCCCCTAGGATATTCATTTGCCCTTTTCTATTACTCTCTTCCCCTAGTGGGTGAAAAAATTCTCTGTATTCCCCTAAGGACCCCTCCTTCCTGCCTATGTATTAATGGCTGGTTTCTGTGTAGTGGTTTGGTGTAATGGTTTGGAGCCAGTTTGGTATAGTGGTTAAGTGTCTGGACTCCAATCTGAGAGAACCGGGTTAGATTCCCCACTTCTCCACTCGCAGCTGCTGGATGACCTTGGGCAAGCCATAGTTCTGACAAGAGCTGTCCTTGAAAGGGCAGTTCTTGAAAGAGCTCTCTCAGCCCCACCTACCTCACAGGGTGTCTGTTGTGGGGAGGGGAAGGGAAAGGAGTGGGTAAACTGTTCTGAGATTCCAAGTGAAGGGCAAGGTATAAATCCAATCTCCTCCTCCTCCTCCTCCTCTTCTTCTTCTTCTGTGCTTTTATATGTATCTTAGTTTTGGTTTGATCGGTTTCACAATGTTTATAATTTTTTTTAACTGTTAGCCACTTTGGTGGCCCTGATTGGGCAGAAGGCAGGATATAAAATTTGCAAATTATGATTAAATTATAAATCAGTTAAATTAATGATAACCAAATGAGAGATAATACATTGTCAATTAAAAGGGAGCAGTTCTTGGAGCAAATCTCCTGGGCTTAGATCCAGATGGATCTTTCCACAGGCAGAGGGGCTTTGTCACAATTTTTTCCCTGTTCATGGTTCGTGAACCGAAATTCCTGGCAGGTCTACTTTTAAAGCAGTTTGTGATGGTTCATGGATGGAGCAGAGAGCAAGCCCCACGTTCTACCCTTCCCAGGCTTCACCCCCCCCCCCAGTTCTCCAGGTACTTCCCAACCCGGTGTAACAGGCCGGATTCACCCCCTGGCCAGAGTAACCCCGGGGTTACTCTGGCCTAGCCTAGAATAACCCCTGCCGGGCCAGGCCAGAGTAACCCCAGGGGTTAATCCAGACTAACCCCTGCCAGACAAACCTCTGCCAGGCGACGCCAGAGTTACCCCAACTGCACAACACAACAACCTGTAACCCTGGGCCAAAGTAACCCCTCGGGTGTAAAGTTGCCTATGCCAAACTATCTGAACCTGGGTCTCACAGTCCCCAATATAGAGTGGTAAGTTAAATGTCATTGTAACCAGCACAGTGTCAGCTTCTGAGGGTTTAAGGTCCATGAGAAACTTGTCAGCCAATCTGAGATTCCTCTGGGTAGTGAAGAACAGGGTATGAATCCAATCTCATTAGTCAACAGAGCCCGGCAGAGGTTTGTCTGGCAGGGGTTAGTCTGGATTAACCCCCAGGGTTACTCTGGCCTGGCCCGGCAGGGGTTACTCTGGCCTAGGCCAGGGGGTGAATCCAGCCTGTTACACTGGAGCTGCCAACACTAGGATGACCTCAGTGCCTTCTTGTCTATTGAGACTGGTAGTCGTACACCCACCCATCTCTCTGAGGTAGCCCTCATTTTCCTAGGACTGTTCCAATTTTATCACTAGGCTGTGGCAGCTTGAGAGCTAACTGCTCACAGTCACACCAATATGTATGTTCAGGTTTTTGTGTAATAAAAGTCTTCTTTTAATAGAAATCACCTTGCATATTTTAATGACTCCCTGCTCTTTGCTTTTAATTCTTTATTGAAGGTACCTTTGCAATGCCAAGAGAAATGAATTCTTTAAAAGGGGCTCCAGAGCATCCTAAAATAAATGCATTATCGACCAATGTACAGTACAAAGATCTATGATAACACTTTGTCCTAAAGAATTAGGGGATGAATAACACTCGTATCGCTCCCTCGGTTTTCGTTATCTAATGATTAGCTGAGGGAAAATTTCTATGAGTGATTTGCTCTATGAACGAGAACACCCAAATTACTTAAACTAATAAGTATATTATTGCTAGACTTTCTATATTATTTAAACATTTTGGTCTCGGCTAGCGTGATTTATCCTTTCAATACAAAAAGTCTCAGATGCTTTACGTGCCCGTCTATTAGTCTCTCTCAGTGAAAATTTCCTTGCTTTTCTGCCATCTCAAGGGGACCTAATTTGAATATGAATAAATGGGAAAACACTTCAAGAAATTTAAGTAATTTGAGGGAAGGGAAGAGGAGACAACAAATGAACTGATTTTCCTGGTATTATTCAGAAATAAGGAGAGGGCAGCCTTGGCCTAAAGGGCATTAGGGCCTGGCAGCATCAGTGTCACAGCCCAGCTAGGGAGAGCTCTGTCTCTCTGTCTCTGTCTCTGTCTCTGTCTCTGTCTCTGTCTCTGTCTCTGTCTCTCTCTCTCTCTCTCTCTCTCTCTCTCTCTCTCTCTCTCTCTCTCTCTCACACACACACACACACACACACACACACACATCCTTTCTTCTGCCTGGAGGGGGAGGCAAAGCAGTGTGAGAACCAAAATTATATTTAAATTTAGGTTTTTTAAGGGCATTATCTTCACATTTCATTATTTCTATCCCCCCAAGGGAGAGGGGGAACCCACTGTCCCCAAATGGATTTCTGGAATGGTATTGACATTCCTGAAACTTCGGGATAGCAAAAATCGTGTGTGTGTGTCGTCAATTCACAAACTGACTTATGGAAACCTCAGCAATGGCCTTCCGAGGGAAGTGAGAAGCAGAGATGGTTTGCCATTGCTTTCCTCTGTGGAATCTTCCTTTGTGGTCTCTCCTGCCTCACTTCTAAGATCTGAGGAGATCAGGCTATACCATGCCACCTCCCTCCCCAACAAAAATCATACCCTTCCTGAAATCCTGAAATGGAATGACAGCGAAATTTTTTAAAGTGTGCACCCCTAGAGGGAACACAGCACCCACTGTTGTCAACAAGAGATGGGTCATTCCAGAAAATCATGAAGATTCCATATATCCTGCAGCACTTGTGGAGAAGATTGGAGGCCTGGATCCAACACAGCAGTTCTGTGGGCACAAGGGCCTCTATACAAACAGTGTAACTTGATTGGTTCTCCCCTCCTGTAGCAGCCTCAAATGTTCCCTGAAAACCTGTTCTTGGTCCCCTCCAGGCCCGTAGCCAGGATTTTTTAAGTCAGGGGGCATTTAAATTTCTTAGGGGGCACTGGCTAATCAAATTAATCCAGGGGAGAAGGCGGCCGTGATGCCCTGGGCTAGATGGGAAGTAAGGGGGCCTCACCAGCAAGTAGGGGGGCCTAGCCCCGAGATGCCCCACTGTAGCTACAGGGCTGGTCCCCTCTCCCCTAGAAGCAGGATTTCAGGCTATCGTGGGAAGGGGGAGCTGAGAAAACTGCACTCAATGGGCAGGCATCCTTTCTCTGACAGGGAGACTGTGCTGGATACGAGTCATTTTCTGGTGACCTAAGCTTAGGGATCGTTTGAAATGTGGTGTTGGAGGAGTCTTTCACAGATACTGTGGTCCACCGAAAAGACAAACAAGTGGTTCTAAATCAAACTAATCCTGAACTCTCTTCTAGAAGTTAAAATGACTACACTGAGGCTATTGCACTTTGGTCATATTATGAGAGGTCAAGAGTCACTGGAAAAGACAATAAGGCCATAAAAAGCTGGAGGCAGCAGGAAAAGACCCAAAAAGAGAGAGATCAACTCAACCAAGGAAGCCACAAGGGCCCTCAGTTTGCAAGACCAGAGCAAGGTGGGGATGTTTTGGAGGTCATTCAGCGATGGCAAACCTAAACAGTATGATAAAAAGCAGAGACATCACCTTGCCAACAAAAGTCCGCATGGTCAAAGCAATGGTATTCCCCGTAGTAATGTATGGCTGCGAGAGTTGGACTATAAGGAAGGCCGAGCGCCGAAGAATAGATTCTTTTGAACTATGGTGCTGGAGAAGACTCTTGAGAGTCCCTTGGACTGCCAGGAGATCAAATCAGTCAATCCTAAGAGAAATCAACCCTGATTGTTCCTTGGAAGGCCAGATCCTGAAGCTGAAGCTCAAATACTTTGGCCACCAAATGAGAAGGGAGCATTCACTGGAGAAGACCCTGATGCTGGGAAAGACTGAAGGTCAAAGAAGAAGGGGACGGCAAAGGTTGAGATGGTTAGGCAGTGTCATTGATGCAACGAACATGGAATTGAGCAAACTTCAGCGGACAGCGGAAGACAGGAGGGCCTGGCGTAATCTGGTCCATGGGGTCGTGAAGAGTCGGACTCGACTGTGCGACTGAACAACAACAAAACATTCATAGGGTTGCCATAAGTTGGAAATGACTTGACAGCATTTAACACGTGCATGGCACACACACACACAAGCTTAGGGTGAGGATCCTTACTCTCTTACGCACAAATTGCCAGATGATACATTCACATACTCTGGCCCAAACTGCAGACTTGGTGGCAAACAAATGTTTCTAATCACAGCAACATGAACACTTCAAATCCGTCAATAATGGTTCAATGCCTCTCTGGGGGTTACTGAGCATAAAGTTTTCAGAACTTTTAGATTCGAGTCCTGTTGCACCTTACCTTAGAGGCCAACAAGATTTTTTGAGTAGCCCTGACCTGGGTAGCCCAGGCGAGCCTGATCTCATCAGATCCCAGAAGCTAACGCTGCTATCACACAGACTCAATGATCCGCCTTCAATCCACGTTCAATGCACTTTCCAACTGGATTTTTACTGGGTGAACAGGCAAAATCCAATTCAAAAGTGCACTGCAAGTGGATTGAAAGTGAATTCTTTAGTGTGTGTGATCGCAGTTTAAGCAGGGTCGACCCTGGTGAGGACTTGGATGGGAGACCTCCTTGGAATACCAGCAGTCAGGAGGAGAGAGGCAGGCTTTATTCAGCCACATCTCTGAATATCCTCCAGGCCACCAGATGGGGTCAAGCACCAGAAGTCGCCATGACTTCCAAGTGTATGTGGCTGACACATGAAAAAATACACATGAAAAAATATCAAAAAGGAGAGATTTTTTGAATATAAGTTGTTGTTGTTGTTGTTGTTGTTGTTGTTGTTGTTGTTGTTGTTGTTATTCACATTTATACCCCGCCCTCCCTGCAATGCAGGCTCAGGGTGGCTCACAGTCAGTACATAAAATACAGTTAAAACCACATAAAACCAAATAAAACAATTCCATATTAATTTTGAGAGACAAAGATCCCATCATCAGGTAACTTTGACACTGGAAAGCTTCTACCCCAAAACATCTTGTTGGTCTCTAAGGTGTGACTAGACTTGCATCTAGCTGCTCTACTGCAGAACAACATGGCTACCCTGCGAAGGTATTCAGCTGGCGAGGCGAGGCGAAGGAAGGAGGCCGGACCGATGAGGCACAGAGGCGGAGCAGCGCAGCAGGCCGGAGCCCGACGTGGACAGAGGCTACTGCAAAGCATGCGCGAAAGTGCGGAGTGGATCCGGCCTGGAGGTGGATTCGCAAGCGCCAGGAAGGTGGAACTTCATAACAAAGACCAGCGCTGGAGAGAGGTCGCTGCCGGACTGTCCCCCTCGCAACAGAAGACCTGCTACAGAATATGGGTACCTGGTAGGATATCCACCTCCCCCTGCACATATGTGGCCCTAGGCTAGGAATGTTGGACCTAATATATATATATATGTAAGCCGCTCAGAGCCCTTAGGGGGTGAGCGGGATAGAAAGTCAAATAAATAAATTAAATAGAACCATGACGGCAGATGATAGATAGATAGATAGATAGATAGATAGATAGATAGATAGATAGATAGATAGATAGATAGATGATAGATAGATAGATAGATAGATAGATAGATAGATAGATAGATAGAGATAGATAGATAGATAGATAGATAGATAGATAGATAGATAGATAGATAGATAGATAGAGATAGATAGATAGATAGATAGATAGATAGATAGATAGATAGATAGATAGATAGATAGATGATGGATGGGTGGGTGGGTGATGGACGGACGGACATATGGACAGATATAGATATATGGATGTTGGGCTGACTATTTGAAACCCACCTAAAGTAAATTCCCTCCCTGCAACTGTCCTCACAACGTTCTTCCACGAGGATTAATATTCGTTCAGAATTTATCCGGGTGTGCAAACATTTGGTGGCTATTTTCTCTCGCACACAATTTTCAACTCAAGATTCTGCATCAGCTATCAGAGTTTGTACCATATATACATCCCAAATATACACATGCTGGGTTGTGCTACTCACACCCAGATTGCCACATACATAATCGGTACATGAATTCCTAAAATGTATACATATCCACCTGTCTCTGTCTCTGTCTCTGTCTCTGTCTCTGTCTCTGTCTCTCTGTCTCTGTCTCTCTCTCTCTCTCTCTCTCTCTCTGTCTCTGTCTCTGTCTCTCTGTCTCTGTCTCTCTCTGTCTCTCTGTCTCTCTCTGTCTCTCTCTGTCTCTCTCTCTCTCTCTCTCTCTCTCTCTCTCTCTCTCTCTCTCTCTCTCTCTCTCTGTGTGTGTGTGTGTGTATGGGTATGGGTATACAGATAAGTGTACATCTGCCCAATGAAAGTAAATGTTCGTGTTTCTGGCAAAATGAGCTCTACTCCATGAAAATTTATGCCGCCATACATCTGTTTTTTTTAAAAGCACTACAAGTCTCCTTGTTACTTTTATGGGGCCCTGGAACCTTTGGCTTACATTTGCTTAAATAATCATATATCCTGTCAACATTATTCAAGATTGATACAGCGGATTCTTTGAGTCCTAAGGATGTTACTACCATCTCAGGTGTGACAGATTGACAGCCTTCCCCACTCCACACTTTTCCTCCTTGTTGTTGTGTGTGTGTAACCTAACATTGTCATGGGGCGGGCAATTCCTTGGTCCAAAATTCATTTTTCTAAAAATATAGCCATTGACACCTCTCCTCCTTTTTTTTCCCACCATTAAAAGAGGGATTTCTTTTTCATTTCTCTTTGTAGAGAAACCACCGCACCCTTTTGTAACTTCATCACTTGCAGTTGTTTTATGTTATGCACCACAGGGATGCACCATCTAGCAGGATGGCAGGAAGTTTTGGGAAGATATTGGGCAATTCTGCATCTAGCATTCTCCCCACATTTTCTCAACTGGGAGGAAAAAGTGCAGCTGACAACCACATTCAAATACTTCAGGGCAACGCCATATGGACTGCAAAGTTACCCCTGAATGGCCATAAATCTATGCAGGAGGTGCCATAAAATCTGATAATCAAAGAAAGCAAAAGCAGTGTGCCGTGTGGAGGGTACCATAAAATCCAGTGATCAAAGAAAGCGAAAGCAGCATGCAGTGCAGAGGGGAATTTCTGTTCCAACGTGGGTTTCGTAAAACAATGGAGGGAAAAGCCAGTGCAGAATCAGCCAATGTCTGCCTCTGAGCATCTACAGAGTGAAATTCTGTCATTCTGCACAACCTCCCTTTCTCTGTGTCCTTTCTCTGACATTCTCTTTGGTCGTAACAGAACTGATTAAAAATAGACTCTGAATTCAGGAGGGAGGGAGGGAGGGAGGGAGGGAGGGAGGGAGGGAGGGAAGGAAGGAAGGAAGGAAGGAAGGAAGGAAGGAAGGAAGGAAGGAAAGAGAAGAGAAAGAAAGAAAGAAAGAAAGAAAGAAAGAAAGAAAGAAAGAAAGAAAGAAAGAAAGAAAGAAAGAAAGAAAGAAAGAAAGAAAGAAAGAAAGAAAGAAAGAAAGAAAGAAAGAAAGAAAGAAAGAAAGAAAGAAAGAAAGAAAGAGACATTGATTTCTGGATTTCAGGGAGAAACTGGGTAAAGAGGAGGGCAGGGAGCTGCTCCTGTTGGCAGCAGAGGAGAGGATTCGCAAGAATGGGTTTAAATTAAGGGCAGGAAGGCACCAGCTGGATTTTAGGGGGGGGAACTTTTTGACAGAGTTGTTCGACAGGGGAATCAGCTGCCTAGGGAGGTGGTGAGCTCCCCCTCCCTGGAAGTCTTCAAGCAGCGGCTGGACAAACCCTTGCCAGGGATGCTGTAGGCTGATCCTGCATTGAGCAGGGGGTTGGACTAGATGGCCTGCATGGCCCCTTCCAACTCTATGTGATTCTAGGATTCAATGAATTAGGAGAATTCCTCTTGCCAATGTTGGCTATCCCTACATTCCAAAAGGCACACAACTCTATTAGCGATCAGCATTAATGAGACTACCGTACATGCACATTCAAACTGAGAGTGTCTATCACCTCCCCCCATACCATCCAGCCTGCCAACTAACATCTTCCTCTCAAGTTAGGGCTGCCAACATCTAGGCGGGGAGGCCTGGAGATCTTTCAGAATTGCAACTGATCTCCAGACTGCAGAGATCCTTTCCCTTTGAGAGAAGGGTCACCTTCGAAGGTGGACACAATGGCATTATACCCTCCTAAGGTCCCTTCCTTCCCCCAAACCTTGTCTTCCCATGGGCCCACCTCCTGTTCTCCAGGAATTTCCTAACCCAGTGTTGGCAACTCTATTTCAGGCCCTGTTCTCTGTGCACCTGATGCAGCGGTAAGGCTAGTGATAATCAGAAACAGGGCTTTTTTAGTGGTGGCACCTTTCTAAACTGTGGGGTGCCTTTCCCCTTCGGGCTCATCTAGTGCCCACCCAACTCTCTTTTAGAGGCTGGGCCAAAAAGCTGGGCTGGGTTGATCTTGTAAAATGGTTTTAATAGTCTGCTTCTAGCCTGAGAGCCAGTTTGGTGTACTGGTTAGGAGCGCGGACTCTCAACTGGGAGAACTGGGTTTGATTCCCCACTCCTCCCCATGCAGCTGCTGGTGTGACCTTGGGTCAGCCACAAGTTCTTTCGCAGCTGTTCTCTCAAGGGCAGTTCTCAGGAGAGCTCCCTCAGCCCCACCCACCTCACAGGGTATCTGTTGTGGGGAGGAGGAGGGAAAGGAGATTGTAAGCCGCTCTGAGACTCCTTCGGGTAGTGAAGGGCGGGGGTATAAATCCAATCTCTTCTTCTTCTTAATGAGACGCCTTGTGTACCATTGCAGGCAAACTGGGGGTTTTAATAGTTCATTAATTTATATTTTGATGTGCTTTTATTATGTTTTGCTTTGTAAGCAGCCTTGAGCATGTTCTCTGGAGAGATAACAGAGAAATTTGCACTCTAGGTCGGGGGACAGTGCTGTCAGAACTGAAACAAATAACAAGATGGAAGCATGCAATATTTTTTTATTAGGGCCAACCAAAGCAACAAGAAAGAGTATGCCCACTTTCTAGATATTTAAAAATCTTCATCTGCCTGGAATCATGTTAAATAACAAACAAACTAAAGTGCTAAGGGGAGAGAAGAATGATATTTCAGGCCCTGAGCTTATACTCTGTCAGCTGCATGTTGAATAGCGTGCCAAACACTCTCAATAGGTTATATGTTTTCAGGAGGCACAGATATCAAATGGCAGCCTGCCAACTGACTGGCAGCCAAATGGCAGCCACTGTGGTGTACAGGCTAGAGCACTGGCCTGGGATACCCAGGTTTGAGTTCCTATTATCATGTCATGGAAGTTTGCTGGGTGACCGTGGACTAGTCACCCTCACTCAGCCCAATCTGTCTCACAGGGTTATTGTTGTGAAGGACGTTGCCGTGCTGGGGGAAAGTCCAGAGGAGGGGCAACCAAGATGATTAGGAGGTTGGAGTGCCTTCCCTAGAAGGAAAGGCTGAGGAGTCTGGGACTTTTCAGTTTAGAAAGGAGACGACAGAGGGGGACACGATAGAGGTTCGTAAAACTGCTCGTGGGATGGAGAGAGTTGGCAGAAAGAACGGAGGGGAACCTCCACATTCAGAGGCACTAAACCTCTGAATCCCAGATCCAGGAGGCAACATCAGGGGCCTCTAAGGCCTTGGCCTCTATGCCTTTTTCTTAGCCATCCAGAGGAACTGGTTGGCCACTGTGTGAGGCAGGATGCTGGACTAGATGGACTATTGGTCTGATGCAGCAGGGCTCTTCATATGTCAAGAAGAAGAAGAAGAAGAAGAAGAAGAAGAAGAAGAAGAAGAAGAAGAAGAAGAAGAAGAAGAAGAAGAAGAAGAAGAAGAAGAAGAAGAAGAAGAAGAAGAAGAAGAAGAAGAAGAAGAAGAAGAATAGGGGGAGGAGGGAGGAGGAGGGGAGGGGGAGGGGGAGGAGGAGATTGGATTTAAACCCCACCCTCCCCCTCCTCCTCCTCAGAGTCTCAGAGTGGTTTACAATCTTCTTGTCCTTCCCCTCCCCACAACAGACACCAGAGGTAGGTGGGGCTGAGAGCTCTTTTGAGGACTACTCTTGAGCAATGCTCCCTCTAAGCTGTGGAGTCTTGTGAGCAACAATTCTACTTTGTGAGCAACTGGCATCAAAGCTGTGAGCGAGCCATTTGGCTGCTGCCTCAGTTAGTTTGCTCTGGAGCCCTCCTTCCTGAGCGAAGACAAAAATGTGTGAGCCAGAGGCTAAAAAACTGAGAGCCAGCTCACACGAACTCAGCTTAGAGGGAACACTTGCTCTTGAGAGAATCGTTTAAGTTGGAACAAAATTATGGGTGCTCTCACACATGCTGAATAATTATGATTGCCAACCTCCAGGTAGACCCTGGAGATCTCCTGAAATGCTAAGAAATCTCCAGATGACAGTGATCAGATCCCCTGGAGAAAATGGTTGCTTTGAAGGGTGGACTCTATGGCAGTGGTACCCCACCCTGAGGCCCCCCCCCAAGCCCCACCCTTCCCAGGCTCCACCCGCCTCCCAAATCTCCAGGAATTTCCCAACCCAGAGTTGGCAACCCTATAATAACGCACTTTCAATCCACTTCCAATGCACTTTAACAGTAATTTATAAGTGGATTTTGCCATTTCACACCGTGAACTCCATTTGCAAAGTGGACTGGAAGAAAGAAAACTGGGGTATAAATAAATAAATTATCCTCTTTTTTTCGGAAGGAGAGACAATCGCTGCCTCCAACTGCAGAGGTGAATGCCGGCAATTGATCAAATACCTCTCCAACAGTAAACAGAATACCCAGATGCTTTAAAAAGGCCAAAAGCAAAAGGAAAATACGGTAGTCATTATATCAGCAAACCGGAGATTGATTTAGACAAGACATTCAGTAAAAAAAAAAAATCAAAGGAATATATATATGAGGATGTCAGTATCTTCTTCCTAATATATATGTAGCTTATAACTCTTTCTATTTATCTCCTCAGAGTGAATGAATATATTCAAAGCTAACCAAAGGCTCCTTTGATTGGACTTGATTCAAAACAAAAAAAAAATTCACTGGGTGTAGAAGTTCCTTTAAAAAAAAAAAATGGAAGGAACGTGTTTTTAAAGTCAATTATTGGGGCTATTATTTCATCATCGCTATTAGCGCCTGTCACAAAAGCCAAAGAATGAAATGATTGACACCATTATACGTTTAAAGCGAGCTAAAATGTATGTGCCAGAAATGTTTCGCGACTGTTTCCCTTCCCTCCCCAAATATTTTCATTGGGGATCTAATTGAACAGTTAAATTGCTGTAATGCAATTTACAGCCATTCAGGGCTGAAGCGTGTGGGGCTTTCTAGTCAAGGGCGGGGGAAGGATGAATAAGGGAGAGAGTTGAAAGAGGCTTCGACAATTATGGATGGTGATTGTTCTCTCCCTCAGATAATACTTCGGGGTCACCCGTTGGCAGACAGTAGGCTTGGGGAGGGGGGAGAATGCACTCAATCACAAAAAATCCCTACATAATTAACTGACAGGATGCACTACCAGAAGAAAAGCACTGGCCAGAAGATTAAATTGGAAGCAACTGTGGGTAAACGGTAGAGCAAATGCCTTGTAGGCCAAAGGCCCCAAGTTTATACATGGCTTTATGAGGTGGTTAGACAAATGCATGGAGGAGAGGCCCATCAACAGCTACTAGCCATGGTGAGTGTAAAGTACTGGGTTCGCCACATGGACGACTCGAACTACGACATGCGTTCAGACGCGTTTATTGTACTTCACACACTAGACAAGGAAAACGGCCCTGCAAGGCCAGCTATATGCACTCCACCCGGCACACCCATGTCCTCATTGGAAGGTTTGAATTTCCCACCAATTTTCCATTGGTGGACTTGTGGTGGACTAGAATCCTAGGTCCCCTTTGGGTTTGGGAACTAAGCTCCAGCTTAGCCGCGGACCCCTTGTGGCGGTCCACATACATAACAGTGAGTAAAGGGAACCTTCAGGAGCTGCGGTGGCTCAAGTGGTTAAGATGCTGAACTGCAGGCTGTGGAAGGTCGGTAGTTCAGCAGTTTGAGACCCGGGTGCCGCATGACGGGGTGAGCTCCCGTCTCTAGTTCCAGCTCCTGCCAACCTAGTAGTTCGAAAGCAAGAAATTGCAAATAGATAAATAGGTACCACTTCGGTGGGAAGGTAACAGTGTTCCGTGCACCTTGGTGTTTAGTCATGCCGGCCACATGACCACGGAAACGTCTTCGGACAACGCTGGCTCTTTGGCTTTGAAACGGAGATGAGCACCGCAACCCTAGAGTCGGATTCGACTGGCTTTCGAGCAAGGGAACCTTTACCTTAAAGGGAACCTTCATATACAGAAGCAGCAGACCTCTGAATAACAGTGCCGGGAGGCAACAGAAGAGAACGTTGACTTCTGTGCTGTGTTTGTTGACCCTCCCGGTCCACCGGTTGGCCGCTGTATGAAACAGGATGCTGGACTGGATGGACCATTGGTCTGATCCGGCAGGGTTCTTCTTGCATTGTGATGTTCTTAATCTGTGGTATCTCCTGTTCGGAAACTATTTTTTAGTGATTCATACCTCACATTTCTTCCCAAAATAGCTTATAACATCCCTCATCCCTTCTCCATTTTAACATCACAACAAAGTGAGACAGCAAGCTTCCATGGCACAATAATGATCTCGGGTCACCAAGGGTGGATTGTGTAACTGTAAGCTGCCTATTATAAGTCACTTTGGGTCCTTTTGATGTAGGACTGCCAGGCCGAGCCTGGAAACCAGCAGAGGGGCACGGGCAGGGACACTGGGGATGGGTATGACGTTTGTGATGTCACTGACATAGCTATGTCACTTCCAGGTACAACCCAGAAATGACAAAGGGTGGCTCTAGAAATCACAGGAAACTTACCATAGAGTTTCCAGAGATGCCTAGAGCTATCTTTTGCCACTGCTGGGTTGTACCCTGCTGGATCAGACCAACAGTCCATCTAGTCCAGCATCTTGTTTCATACAGCGGGTTGTACCCAGAAGTGACATAGTGATGTCGGTTGTTATGATCAGGGTCTCTGAACCCATGGCATCTGTTTTATTTTCCCAAGAGGGGTGAGTCGGGGGGGAAACCACAGGAACTTGGGTTCAGCAGGAACACCAGACCATCTAGTCCTCCCTACCAAAGGGATCTGACAGATATGCATAATAAAACTCGATGTGAGAAAGACAAGGGCTATGTGCCGGATGCCCTCATTGGCAGAGAACTGAGCATCTCATATGAGGGTCAGGATTCCTAACTCTGGATTGGAAGGCAGGGAGGTTTTCACCTAAGCAGGCAGAAATTTTAAAAGGTGACATCTTCCTTTGTTCTGTGTTCAAGCACTTTGCCCAGGTGCGGTGACCAGTGGGCTTCATCCTCATTTATAACAGTGCATCCATTTTAAAACAATGCAGGAGGGGGGAGTTGCTTCACCTAAGGTAAGCATCTTATAGGGTTGCCAGGTCTGGTTTGGAAAATACCTGGAGACTTTGGGGGTGCAGCCAGGAGAGGGCAGGGTTTGGGGAGGGGCCTCAGCATGGTACAAGGCCATAAGAGTCCACCCTTCAAGGCAGCCATTTTCTCCAGGGGAGCTGAACTCTGTCAGCTGGAGATCAGTTGTAAAAGCGGGGGATTCCCAGGTCCACCTGGAGGCCCTACCTGGAGGCCCCACCTGGAGGCTGGCCACCCTAGTGTCCAATAAGGCAACTCAGACTGTCGTTTGTCTTTTATTTCCTTAGATCTGTATTCTCCTGCTATGATAGCTGTCTCCCTGTATGTGCTCTACTTCAGTCTTTAGCCATAAAGCTTCTTTCCTGTTTAAGAAAGCAGACGGTGCCTGAAATCCCACCAACACGCTGAAGACCGCTCTTACACATTAAGGGCATTCTCACGCAGGGGGAGATAAAGTAACTGGAAGCTCCATCCTTTGTACTTGCTCAGAGGCAGCCTTACCAGCAACTGCTAGGCTGACAATAGCTGCGGCATGGAAGTACCCTTCTCCTCCGACCTTATCTGCGTGGCATGAAAAACCGTGGGGACCAATTCGTTATGGCCAAGATGTCTGACTTTCTTCAAAGATCACAGACAACTCCTACACCCACTTACTCTGAATTTGTTTGTATATGGGCACCTGCACTAAGTGTCATGTCTGAACAGGATTTATTTCCCTCAAATCCAATCTACCGTAAATGGCTCCATTTGCAAAAACACGCTTGAATCTACTGTTGAAAATTCTCCCCATTGACCAGAGCCACTTTATTTCAGGGACATCATCTGGCTGGGTTTTATTGGATTTCTTGTTATGTTTTGTTGATCATGGATAAGAAACGTTTTGTGAGTTTGGTGGTTAAAGGTTATGACTTTTGGTTTATTGTACTATAATTGATTGGTTGTAATGCTATTTTTTCATATTTAATAAAGTGTTGGAAAAATTTAAAAAAAAAACACCTGGTTAGTTTACCTACTAAAAGTCCATCAAGGTCTGTGGTTTGCAAACTGGCCATGCCACGAACCATGAACTGAACTGCATTTTTCCGTTTCACAACCATCTCTAGTCATTTTTATCATCCAGTCCTTTTAACTGGAGATTATGGGGCTTGAACCTGGGACTTTCTGCATGCTATCATGTGCTAGCATTGAGCCGTGGCTCTTCCCCTGCTTCTCCTAGTTAGCAGGCAGAGCTGTATACCTTGAAGGGGTGTAGTGTTGGAGTGAGCGACTCAGCATGCCTAGACATTGTGGGGTGCTACATCACTCTAAGTGTGTGTGTTATCTCCTTGAATGATGGGCATAGTCGACTCTCGACCGCCATTAATGAGATTGCTCACAGATGCCCTCTGCGCCCTCACTCTAGGCTTGCGCCTTGGTTTACCCAGGAGTTGCAGGTCTTAAGGAGGCTATGCTGTCAACGACCAGGACCAGGGCTTTGTCGGTGGTGGCCCCAACCTGGTGCAATGAGCTCCCAGAGGAGCTCTATAAAACAGGGCCCTGTAAAACAGAGCTCTTCCACCAGGCTTTTGGGAGCCGCTGCCACCACCGATGAAGAACGTAGGATGGTTGAATGGGAGAGGGCCTTGGATTCCGGAAACTGCCATCAATAGCCTAAAGAACAACACGTACGGCAGGAACAACCAGAACAAATACTGTGAGCTGACAGTGAGCTGAGAACTGTGAATGATGGCTGCTACCGTTTATGGATAACAATGATCACTAGCACTTTATTATGGTTTTAGAATTGTTTTACCATAACTTATGCTTTTGAAGTAATTATCTGTTTTGTAAGCCGCCCTGAGCCGGATTTGGCTGGGAGGGCAGGGTAAAAGTTCAAATAAATAAATAAATAAACAAATGAAATGAGATGCCTCCTTTGTCTTAATGGGGGAGATAATCATCGATTAGGGACCACCACCACCAGGATGCCATCCTGTTATTGAAGATCTTTTTGAGACAGCAAGAGCACTTTGTACTGTTATAAATGACTATAAATGGTTGTTTTATCTTGTTTTTTAACTGTTTTAATTATTGGCAAAAAAAAAAATTGGACAAATTTGGAAAACACAACAGTGGCCACAGGATTGGAAAAGGTCAGTGTACATTCCAATCCCAAAGAAGGGCAATGTCAAGGAATGTTCAAACTATCGCACAATTGCACTCATTTCACACGCTAGCAAGGTCATGCACAAGATCCTACAAGCTAGGCTACAACAGTACGTGGATAGAGAACTGCCAGAAGTACAAGCTGGGTTTCGAAGAGGTAGAGGAACTAGAGATCAAATTGCCAACATTCGCTGGATTATGGAGAAAGCAAGAGAGTACCAGAAAAACATCTACTTCTGCTTCATTGACTATGCTAAAGCCTTTGATTGCGTGGATCACAATAAATTATGGCAGGTTCTTAAAGAGATGGGAGTACCGGACCACCTCACATGTCTCCTGAGAAACCTGTATAAGGGTCAAGAAGCAACAGTTAGAACCGGATATGGAACAACTGATTGGTTTAGCATAGGAAAAGGAGTACGACAAGGATGTATATTGTCACCTTGCTTATTTAATTTATATGCAGAGTACATCATGCGAAATGCTGGCCTGGATGAATCACAAGATGGAGTTAAGATTGCTGGGGAAAAGATCAATAACCTCAGATATGCAGACGATACCACTCTGATGGCAGAAAGTGAAGAGGACCTCAAGAGCCTCTTGCTCAGGATCAAAGAGGAGAGCGCAAAAGTGGGCTTGAAGCTTAACATCAAAAAAACTAAGATCATGGCATCTGGCCCCATCACTCCTTGGCAAATAGAAGGGGAAGTCGTAGAAGTAGTGACAGACTTCACGTTCCTAGGATCCCAGATCACTGCAGACGGTGACTGCAGCCATGAAATTAAGAGATGCCTGCTCCTTGGGAGGAAAGCGATGGCAAACCTAAACAGCATGATAAAAAGCAGAGACATCACCTTGCCAACAAAAGTCCGCATGGTCAAAGCAATGGTATTCCCCGTAGTAATGTATGGCTGCGAGAGTTGGACTATAAGGAAGGCCGAGCGCCGAAGAATAGATTCTTTTGAACTATGGTGCTGGAGAAGACTCTTGAGGGTCCCTTGGACTGCAAGGAGATCAAATCAGTCAATCCTAAAAGAAGTCAACCCTGATTGTTCCCTGGAAGGCCAGATCCTGAAGCTGAAGCTCAAATACTTTGGCCACCAAATGAGAAGGGAGCATTCACTGGAGAAGACCCTGATGCTGGGAAAGATTGAAGGTCAAAGAAGAAGGGGACGGCAAAGGATGAGATGGTTAGACAGTGTCATCGATGCAACGAACATGAAATTGAGCACACTTCAGCGGACAGCGGAAGACAGGAGGGCCTGGCGTAATCTGGTCCATGGGGTCACGAAGAGTCAGAATCGACTGTGCGACTGAACAACAACAACAATTATTGGCATCTGTGCCCAGTTCGTTAGCCGCCCTGAGCCCACTTGCGGGGAGGGCGGCCTATAAATCTAATGATAAATAAATAAATCGGATCATTGGTCCATGGAAGATATTCAATGGTTGATGAAGACTGGGGCCACGACCTCTTGGTTGTCTGGTAGCACCTTAAAGAGTTTGTAGGTCATACCTGCACTACAAGCTCCTATCAGCCTTAACATGGAGAGAGGGCACATAGCCCTGTGGTGGGGCACATCTTCGCACACATGTTCAATCCCTGGAATTTCCAGACAAAGGACTGGAAGCAAGTGCTGGAATCAACCCCCTTGACTTCCTCTGACTGAGATCCTGCAGAACTGCTACCTGTCACAGGTAACGGTAGATGAAACAGACCAATGGTCTGACTCTTTACAGAGCAGTTTCAAGTGTTCATTTATTCCATAACCACCATTTCCCTGCTCCCCAGTATGAATTATTTGAGAGCTCGGTTAACTGTAACCATGTGGTATTTTTCTGTGTGCAAGATCTTCTGAAGATTCCCCCCATAACTCAATAGGACCTTGTGTAGATTGAGACTTTCCCCCCACTTTCAGTCACTCAAACCGCTGCCTTTGTTAAGTCTGACAGTCTTTCACAAGACAGCTCCCTCCTCCCCAATCCCAGACTCGATTCTCTGAGGGACAGCCATGGCTGCCTTTGAAGTGAGGTCATCCAAATGGAGCCCGATCATGGATGGTGACAAATACCCTCCTTGCTTGCGTTTGGCTTCCTCCACTCCCTCACTTCCTTTTTCTGCAGACACAGGCGCTTTTTCCTCCAGCCTTCAAAGAAAATCTTGAAAAACTACCTTCTTGCGGCTTTCTCAGAGCTGTAGTTAGACTTTTTCAGCTGACGCGTCACCCTGGAAGATGTCGTTTCAGATTTGATTGAACAGAGGAGAGTCGTGCGCGCGCTACAGTAGATTAAACTCGGAGCTGATCTGTGGGGACTTGGCGAGCGAGTGGAAGAGGGCCACGCAAGGCATGCAGGGAGTCCGCCAGTCTGAGCTGAGCTTCCTAACCGTTCCCATTAATTGTTTTGTGCATTTGAGATCCTTTCCCCCCCTCCCTTTTCTAAAGCCTTAACTTGATAAAGGATTGTTGTGGATAGGCACCATTAGGGCTTGATTGGTGGCACTAATTAACCAGATGCTTGTAAACAACCCCTTGGACTTCAGCCATATCAAAATTGCAGAGAACGAGTCGACAAGAGGAACCTTTATTATAAAAGGCCTCCTACCCTAGATAGGCAGGAGCTATCTAGCAGTGGTGCTAAGGCAACAGAAAACATTCTCTCATTTCCGTAAATCCTTTCTAAGCCCACCTTAACGCTGCCAAGTCTGGGTTGATAAATTCCTAGATATTTGGGTCGGGAGGCAGGAATGGGAGCTCAGCAGGTATACTGCCATAGAGTCCACTCTCCAAAGCAGCCATTTTCTCCTTGCTTAGCTACTGGATTGCCAGGTCCCTCCTGGTGACTGGCAGGGGATGGGGGAGAACTTACCAGGAGTGGAAGGAAGGCACGGGCTATGTCACTGGTGATGTGCCGATGTCACTTCCAGCATGTGCCAGAAGTGATGTCATCATATTGCACCATTGTGGTGACACTCTGGTATTTGGGCAAAAACTCTGTGGTGAAAACGGTTTCTGCCATAGAGTTTTTGCCCAAATACTAGAGCATCATCATGATTCCGCCAATGTGATGACATCATTTCCGGTACATGCTGGATGTGACATTGTGACAGGAGGGCCTCCTTCCTGCTCCTGTTAAGTCCCTTCACCAGCCAGCTGATCAGTGGGGGTGGGGGCCGAGTGGCAGGGGATCCCTCATTTCCAGCAGGGGGCTAGAAACCCCATTTAGCTAGCAGTAGCATGCTAGTAGCCCCCAATTACAGCTTCAGTCAGGCCACAGGAGAAACAAAACTTCAGTATCAGATGTTATTAGCCCCTCTTTGTTCCTATCTTTCCTTCTGCCTGTGTGGGTGGGGCCAGCAATTCTCCCAGAATAACAAGAGATCTCCAAACTATGGAGATATTTTTCCCTGGAGGAAACATAGAGCTGAGGAGAAATGAAGTCCTAGAGTGGCAACAGAAAAGCAGAAGCTCTAGGATTGCCATTTATCCTGTACTGTATCGTAAGACTCTAGGATGTGCCACAGGAACTAGGAGAAACTGATTGATAGTCACCCGTACAGACACTGATTGGCAAGAGGTTGTCTGGGGGGCTGAGAGAGAGACGGTAGTGCCATTGGCTGGCATCCTCTTATGGTTCTTCAGTCTAGATTCTTCTCCTTAACAGTGTGTTGGGGTGGGGGGAGGGTACTGAAGACTATTTTGAGAGGGGTTTTTTTAAAAAAAAAGGTTCAGTGACATCGAAAGAGTTGGAGGAATTGATCTTTGACCTGGATGTGCCCTCCCTGGACACAACGTAACAGAAGATGACATCGCATCCACACTGAGCTCCCTCCCTTCCCCAAGCTTCACCCTAGTCGGGCACCGCCCCCAAATCTCCAAGCATTTCCCAAGCTGGTGTTGGCAACGCCTCCCTCTGGCAGCTGTGAATTCTAAAACAGACAGCAAGGCAGCAGAATAAAGAAGAGGTATCGATATTAATTAATATTAACACTGTTATTTTTAAAAGATCGTCTCAGTTACCGTAATAATCAAAACAGTTCCTCAGTTCATTATTTGATTAGTCAATATCTGAATGCAGACTGACTTTTGGAGAGCAGGAAAATAATGAAAAATGAATAAATAATGAAAAACAAATAGCTTTGCTATTGAAATTGCTAAAACAAATAAAGGTTGCTGTGTTTTTAATGAAAACATACCCTCCCCCCAAAAAATGAAATGCAACAGTGCACAGCCTTATTCCTTACACATTGTGTGTTTTATTTGTAAGTCTTTGAATGCACAAAGTAAATATAATGATAGTACTGCCTTACTGGATAATAATACCAGTTATGTGGAAAAGCTTTTTATGAGAACTAGGACAACCAAGTTCTTTATCATATGAATTGGCTCTTAGACTGAAATCAAGAGAGATTTTCGAATTTGTGCAGAATGAATCATTTTGCCATTTTTCCAGTCCAGAAAATTGAAGAAAGACCATTGCAGTAGTTAGACATCCAGAGAAAATATCCATCACTCAGGCTGAGAAATGACCTTTCCCTAGACCTGACAAAATGGCTGGCAGTAGTACCATGGATGGTCAGCCCAAATATCCTATTGGTGTAGTACACGGGGAATTTGCTTACTAGAGATTTAGACATCATCCTAAAAGCAAAGCCAGTAGATAAGCAAAGCTCAGCATGGGACTCGCATGCACATTTGAAAACTGGTAATGTTCGTAGGCTAGAGTTGATCAAATACAGGAGGGAAGGTGACATGGTATTGGCCAGTCTTGTCAGATCTTGGAAGCTAAGCAGGGTCAGTACTTGGAGGGGAGACCACCAATGAAGACTTTGCTGAGGAAGGCAATAGTAGGCCACCTCTGCTTCTCATTTGCCTTGAAAGCCTCACCATAAGTCAGTTGTGACTTGGTGGCATGTATGCAGAGTTCATCTGACTTTACTCCACGGCCTACACATGCTAGCTTTTGTTCACTGAAACAAAGGAAGCTGCAAGAAATGTTCTTTAAAATCTATATGAGCCCTCTGGCAGACATTGTCAGGAGGTTTGGGGTTCCATCCATATGCGGATGACACCCATTTCTACCTCATATTTAAGGAGCAACGGGTAATTGGAATTCTGGTCTTGGGCTCCTGCCCAGATGCAGTGGTGGAATGGCTAGGTGAGAGGTAGCTGAAGCTAAATCCATCCAAGACAGAGATCATATGACTGTAACTTTCTATGGCCAACTCTGTCAGGAATCTGGGAGTATGGGAGTTTGGTGTAGTATGGGAATTTGGGAGTTTGGGAGTATGGGAGTTTGGGACTCTGTCCTCAACTCTGTCAGGAATTTGGGAGTCTGGGAGTTTGGTGTAGCATGGAAGTCTGGAAGTTTGGTGTAGTAGTGTCTGCTGTGGGAAGGGGAAGGAAAGGAGATTGTAAACTGCTCTGAGACTCCTTTCGGTAGTGAAGGGTGGGGTATAAATCCGATCTCCTCCTCCTCTTCCTCCACTACTACTACCACTACTACTTCGCTCTCCATGGACAAACATATGTGCTTGATGACAAAGACTGAGTTTTACCATCTGCGCCGGGCCCGCCAACTGGCTCCCTATTCATTTTATTTATTTATTTGATATTATCTCTATCCCACCCTCCCCTGCAAGTGGGCTATCTGTCTTGGGAGGACATTGTCACGGTAATTAATGTAATGGTCACCTCAAGACTGGACTACTGCAGCACGCTCTATGCAGGGCTACCTTTGAAGATGCTTCAGAATCTGCAAGGGGTCCAGAACACGGCTGCCAGACTGCTGCCAGGAGTGTCCCGGTCAGGTCACAGAACACCTATCCTCTGGCAGCTGCACTGGCTCCCAGTTTGTTTCTGGTGCCAATGCAAAGTGTTGGTACTTATTTTTAAAGCCCTAAGTGGCCTGGGACCTTCATACCTTCAAGGCTGCTTCTCCCCGTCTTCTCTGATCTTCGCAGAATCACAGAACAGACAAAAAGGGACTCGGGGTGGCTAACAGCATATAAAACACACCTGATAAAAACAATACAAAGGATATAATAAATAAACTTTAAAAAATATGAAATTATTTGGGAGGTGGTGAGATCCCCTTCACTGGCAGCTTTCAAGAAGAGGCTGGACGAATATTTGCCAGAGATGCTTCAGGCTGGTCCTACATTGGGCAGGGGGTTGGACTAGATGGTCTGTATGGTCCCTTCCAACTCTATGATTCTATTATTAATGTGCTATTATTAACTAGTAAGGTTATATGTTCCGCAGTTCCGCAGGGCCTGTAAGATGGAGCTCTTCCACCAGGCCTTTGAGTAGGAGCCGCCATTACCACCACTGACACCGGGACCAACGGGATAAGAGGACGGCCTGACAAACACCTGCTGGATGGGGACAAGTAATATCTATGGGACATATCCTCCTTGGTGAAGGAATATCATTGTTTTTAAGATTTGATATACCATCTTGGTTTTATAGAGAGATCTACCATCGTGACATATAGAGAGACTGAAACTTGTGAGCACTTTATTTTATTTTTGTTAAATTGACTGTCTCTATTGGTTTTATATGTAGGCACTTGGTGCCCTTTGTAAGCCACCCTGAGCCCATTCGTGGGGAGGGCGGGGTAGAAATAAATAAATAAAGGACATTCAAGTCAGCAATCTGGCAGATGTGTTCTGGGCCACTTGCAGTTTCTGAAGTGTTGGAAGTAGAAAGGAGGAAGAGGAAGAGGAGGAGGAGATTGGATTTATACCCTACCCTTCACTCGGAGTCTCAGAGCGGCTTACAATCTCCTTTCCCTTCCCCTCCCCATAACAGACACCCTGTGAGGTAGGCGGGGCTGAGAGAGCTCTGCAAGAACTGCTCTTGCTAGAACAGCTCCGAGAGAACTGCAACTGGCCCAAGGTCACCCAGCTGGCTTCATGGGGAGGAGTGGGGAATCAAACCCGGCTCTCCCAGATTAGAGTCCGCCGCTCTTAACCACTACACCACACTGGCTGCTATTGGACTGTCATTCTTCTCTACTGCTACAGACAGACTAACACGGCTACCCATCTCGATCCAATGACCCACTGTGGAAGCCCTCACGCTTATAAAATCGAAGGTGTTCTTCAGAGAGCACCCATTGCCACTTCACGGGACCACAGCCTCTAGTGACAGTTCAAATCTGATCCTACGTGAGGTACCTTTCCTTTCTCTGGTTCCTGATAGCCAAGCTGGCAAAACTTGCCTGCCAAAGAGAACCCCGCAGTTTTGTTTTTAAAGAGAAGTTTTTTTGGAAAAAAATTAAATTTGTGCTTGTCCTACTGAATCATCTTCATCATGGGTTAGGATAACAGGCCCGCCCCAGGTATCGCTGAATCCAGACACCCCATGAAGCAAAGTGACACATTTAGATGTTAGCAACAAAGCGTCTTGACGGCAGCCCAAACAAACTGATGCTAATGATGAACGGAGCCGAGTCAAAATAATCTATCTCGTTGCGTTTTGTCTGCTAACCGAAAAGCGCCTCCCTTTTCACTGTACTTGTGAGCGTCCCACTGAAATTTATTTTTCTCTGTTGTTGTTTTTTTTCACATTCTGAGCACACAAACACGGGATTCCCAAAGATGGGCCTTTGGAATATTCAGTCTGGAGAAGAGGAGGTTGAGCGGGAACTTGGTTGCTCTCTTGAAGTCTTTGAAGGGCTGTCGCTTGGAGGAGGGCCGGGAGCTGTTCCTGTTGGCAGCAGAGGATAACGGGACTCGCAAGAATGGGTCTAAAATAAGGGCGGGAAGGTACCGGCTGGATCTTAGGAAAAACAATTTTACTGAGTGAAAGAGGAGTGAACCTCCATGCATCACTCTGGGCACCTTGGAGGATGACCACAATAAAAACTGTGATAGATGGATAGCTCAGGCCTAAAATGGCTCCTGGGGTCACTGTTTCAATCACAGAGCAGGGCTGGCATCAGCGTACCCATGATTGCGCGTCCTCTCCTCTGCTGCCAACAGGAACAGCTCCCTGCCCTCCGCCAGCATCTCCAGAGTAACAAAATCAGGCAACAGTTGAGATGAAAGATCTTTACTTGAAACCCCAAAGAGCAGCTGCCAGTCTTGAGAGCAGTTTGGGTGTAGTGGTTAGGAGCACAGACTCTAATCTGGGAGAACCGAGTTTGATTCCCCAGTCCTCTACATGCAGCTGCTGGTGTGACCTTGGGTCAGTTACAAGTTCTTTTAGAGCTGTTCTCTCACAAGCAGTTCTCAAGAGAGCTCTCTCAGCCCCACTTACCTTGCAGGGTGTCTGTTGTGGGGAGAGGAAGGAAAAGGAGATCGTAAGCCGCTCTGAGACTCCTTTGGTAGTGAAAGGCAGGGTATGAATCCAATCTCCTCCTCCTCCTCCTCCTCCTCCTCCTGTCGATGATACGGACCTTGATGGATCAGAGCTTTGACCCAGTGTAAAACAGGTTTGTGTATTCACCAAGTTGGGGATCCGCCCCTGAGAATATGTTCTGAAATTCCACTGGAACTGTTGCTTTTCCTAACCAGGCAACTTTCCATGAATCAAGAAAAGGATTTTGTTCCCCTTCTTGTGTCGAGAGGCCAAGAGACATCACCGTCTCTGCAGTGCTACAAAGCATCACTGGGGTGACATTATGGCTTAATAAATATATTGCTTTCCATTTCCTTGGCCATTGACATAATGTTCTTTGTAGATTTACTTTACCCAACTTTTAGTATGCCTGTCAGAGCCGAACTGCCCTGTAGCTGCTCCCATAACAAGGGGATTTGTTCCCCCTAATTCCAGTCACATGGCCTCTCGGGCATCGATTCATCACTTAAATTTGTCATAAGTGCATTAAACTGAACATTGAAATTGTTCTTGTCAAATCATCTCTCCGAGACACCGAAAGCCAGACTCCACCGCATCTCCAGGATGCGGCCGCAGATATCTTTGCTTTGTCAAAACAGAGCAGGCATTTTGTCCTTTTTAAAAAGTCCTTAAGCCATTAAATTACATTATCATTTCCACATTTTTTTTAAGATGTAAGTTCTTATTTGCATTGGATATAGCTACAGATCTGTCAGGAGGATTTTTTTCTTCTCACTTATTAAACTCTTCCCTTCCCCCCATTTTCAAGGATCTAGACAGGAACTCAACCGTAGTAATTTGCTCAGGGCTAAAACTTAAAATGCAAAGTCTCCGACGGAGATACAAAATGAAGCAGAAGTTTTTTTAAAAAAATGCAGCAAACCATTCCCCCCCTGGTTTCAATTTTTTTAAAAAAGAATATTTCCTTCACTACTCTTAGCATTACTCTCAAAGGATAGCAGTTACATAGAAATGCATCTAATTCTGGGGCTATGCATACGCATGACTTTTGATCTTCCGTTCTTGACCAATGGAGTTAGTGTGCACTATGAGATGAGGTGGCTTGAATAAGAGCTTACCTCTGACACCCGCCAAATAACTTTGCATCAGCTTCTGTTTGTTTGTTCTGTAGTTTTGAGGAAGAGAAATCAGGGAGCAGTCTGAGGGCAGTAATTGGATAAGGCTAAAGGGAATGTAAACAAAAACTAGAACTCGAGGGCATCCAATGAAGCTGATGGGCAGTAGGTTCAGGATGGACAAAAGGAAATACTACTTCACACAGAGAGGGATTAGAGTGCGGAATTCACTGCCAGAGGATGAAGTGACGGCCAGAAGAGGAGGAACAGGAGATTGGATTTATACCCTACCCTTCACTTGGAATCTCAGAGCGGCTTACAATCTCCTTCCCTTCCTCTCCCCACAACAGACACCCTGTGGAGGTAGGTGGGGCTGAGAGAGCTCTGAGAGAACAGCTGTGAGAGCACTTTGACTGACGCAAGGTCACCCAGCAGCTGCATGTGGAAAAGTGGGGAATCAAATCTAGTTCTCCCAGATTAGAGTCTGCTGCTCTTAACCACTGCACCAGACTGGGATTAGATAGATTCATGCAGGGGTCATTTCGTAGAAAAACAGGTGCAGGAGCTCATTAGCATAACTCATTAGCATAACTTATTGGCATATGCCACACCCCCTGACATCACCAGAAGTGTGTCAGAAGGCAACACCCACTAATCAGGCTCCACCCCTAGGGACTGTCTTTCCACTCTGGGGGCTGTCATTCCAGTCCCAGAGTAGCCTATCTGGGCCCAGGAGGAACGCTACACATGCTGCTTTGCACTCCTGCTGGGAGGTGGGGGCGAGGCTTGCCACCGCCTGTGCTTCTAACTGCTGGAGCTCCGCTCCTGCGTGCTCCTGCTTCAAATGATCCCTGGATTCTATCAACAGCTACTAGCCATGTGGACTGAAGAGAACCTCCATGTTCAGAGGCAGTCAAGCTCTGAATCTCAGAGCCAGGAGGCAACATCAGGGGAAGGTCTTGGCTTCTGTGCCCTGTTGTTGGCCTTCCAGGGGAACTGGTTGGCTACTGTGTGAGACGGGATGCTGGACTAGATGGACTATTGGTCCGATCCAACCAGGGCTCTCCTTATTTTCTTATGTGAAAGCAGCTGCTGTGCCTGCTCGTTGTTTTGAAAAGATCAAGTTCAACTGGTTGTGGAATATGGACTGAATGTCTGATTTACAGAACTGGTGAAACCACCTTCTAAAAGCCCGAAAGTCTTGCAGAATTGTGCAATGGTTCCATCAAATCTCTTCCATAAAAGTCACTGGAAGAATCTCTGTTTACTTGCGCCGGGACAGACATGGGACAATGGTGTATCATGCCGAGTGTTTTCCAGACCACGGCCCTTGGTTTCTGCATACATCCCTAATAAATCTCAGCGGCAAGGACAAAACACAGAGTTTCCTGAGGCACTCGGAATAGAACTCTTTTTGATGGGTGAGTAGATCACGGATCGTATGGCTAATGCCCTGTGAACACAAAGTCTCCTGAAAGTTTTTATTCTCCACTTCTTTCCCTCTTCCCGTGGACATATTACACACAGACATTTATTTATAAATTCTGTTCTCCAGAACACCATGCTCTCTATGTAGAACACAGGTCTATAGGGAGAAGTTTAATGAACTAGGTATGCTTCGCCCGGAGAACAGAAGACTGAAAGGGCTCGTGTTCATACATGTGTAGCTTCAGTGTACAGGAACAAAAACCCTGCAAAATTAGGACTCTGTGGAGCAGGAACCTGAAAGTATGCTCGCTGCTGCTGTTCAGACAACTCGATAAATATTTGTATAAGGAGGATCTATGTTTGGTTGCCAGCCTCCTGGTAAACAGAGATGTGGCATCTGAAAAGGGTTTATCTCACAGCCTAATCCGTGATGGTCATGTGATATAGCTGGAGTAGAAGCCCTGACCTGCGTGGTTCGAGCCACCCAGATCTCATCAGATCTCAGAAGCTAACCAGGGTCAGCCCTGGTTAGTGTTTGGATGGGAGCTCATCAGGGAAATCTAGAGTTCTTAGGCAGAGGCAGCCAATGGCAAACGAGGTCTTCATCGTTTGCCTTGAAAACCCAACGGAGGCTACAATTGAGCAGCACTTTCCTCTCAGCCATGACCTTGGGCTCTGCCTACCTCACAGGGTTATTGTGAAAATAAAATTGGCAGTTGGAGTACTATATATGCTTCCTTGAGCTCTCTGGAGGAGGGCAGGATTAAAATACGATCAACTGATAAGGAAAGGGGTTGTTGTTGTTGTTTTTAAAAAAGCAAATTTGAATTAGAACGTGTTTGCAGCAGAAAGCCATTGTTAAGGACAGATTGTGTCCCCTTCCTTTCCCTTCCATTTGTTATTTTGAAATATCTCCACTGATGTTTAAGGATTCCTGGGGTGAGAAAGTTCCGGAGAACAAAATGGTTTCTGCTTCGATCAACTGGTCGGTGTGAATTCTCAAAAGAAAGTGAGAGAGGAGATGGAGTATCTGTGAGAAATCCGGAAACAAGGTTAGAATTGACCTTGCTACAATGAGACTTCTGTGAGCTCTTGAGAGGAGGGAATCAAATATATTAACCTTGTTCTTCTGCTTCTACACTGCCTGAAGAAGTCCTCTTGGGGCGCACATCACTTCTCATCTTCTTTCCATTTCTTCTTGCATGTATTGCATTAACCACAATTTGCACTGGTCTTGTTTTTAACTTTTTAAAAGTGTCACACCACGATCCGGTGCCCCCTTCCCTCATTACTATGAGGATTCAGGAAGAAGAAGAAATGGAGGAGGAGATTGGATTTATACCCTGCCCTTCACTCGGAGTCTCAGAGTGGCTTACAAACTCCTTTCCCTTCCCCTCCCCACAACAGACACCCTGTGAGGTAGGTGGGGCCATGAGAGCTCTTTCAAGAACTGCTCCTGAGAACAGGTCTGAAAGAACTTGTGACTGACCCAAGGTCACACCAGTAGCTAAATGTGGAGGCGTGGGGAAATCAAACCCAGTTCTCCCAGATTAGAGTCCACACTCCTAACCACTACACCAAACTGAAATGATCAGCACAAAAGACTAATATAATTGTAGGATAGGGACTAGTGGCTTCCAGGATCAACTGGAAATGAGTTTTGAACAAATCCCATATCCATATTTGGACCCAGCCCAGATTGCCAAGCGCCACCACCTAAGCGGAAGGTAATTGGAGATACCAAATTAAAAGTCAAATGAGTTATGTGTGTGTTCACAAACACAAGGCCCAGCTTTCCTGGTATCCACTGGGTGTTTTTTGTTTTTTTTTAAAAGTAGGGCTTTTGCCTAACAAGGCTTCTGACTGGCCATTGGAGTTTTGATTGGCTGTGCAGGTTTTCAAAAATGCTGCTTGGGCACCCAGCTTCCACCACAGCACAAGGATCTTCACACTGTGTGACTGAAGGTAAAGCCGCAGCAGCCATTTTGCAGCTGGTTCTGCCTTTTGCAGCAGCTGTTTTTTGGCTGCACCCACCATACTGTCTCAGCATTCCACAGGCTTGAAAGGGTTGGAGCCCCCCTGACTTGAATGAACACCAAAGGGTACACATTTTTATTAAAGTACAGCGTTTATTTAGGGTTTATGTGATTTATATGACTGATTTAATTTCTATGTAAAAAGTTGCCTACAGAGGGAAATGGTTATGCAGCAAGATGGGGGAAGTACTAGAAGTCCTTAAAGTTTCCTTGAATTATACCAATGTTATTTTCCTTGAAATATACCAATTATACCCGGGCACTTCATTCATGACACCCCCAGTGTCACACCTGGTTTGGCCCTGAATAAGATGAAGAAGATGATGATGATGATGATAACCAATATGGCAACATCAAGAGGAGGTTTACCACCTTGGTGAGAAATAAACCAAAGGTCCAGCAAAGAAGTTTTACTTTTTGCTAATGCTCTGTGGATTGATTCTTCCCCCCTCTTTCTCTCTCTTTTTTAATCAGTTTATTTATCAGTTTTTTGTTATAAAGAAAAAAGAAAAAGGTATACATAGTACATAGAAATCACTTTGGGGAGTTTACATTTGACATTTCTCTCAATCCATTTATTAACTTTATACCATCTTTTTTGGAACACATTCTCATCTTTCCCTGACAATGTCATATTTAATTTGTCCATTTCCATTATTTCAAAAAATTTCATAATTAACTTTTCTCTGCTAGATAACATGTCAGTTTTCCAACATTTTGCGACGAGGATTCTGGATACAGTAAGGATATATAGTATAGTACATAAATCATCGTGTTTAATTGATTCTTCCCCTCTCAAAATGTAAAATATTTGTGAACACTTCATCCATTACATCACCTAAGTATTAGTGAAAGAAATAAGAGGGAATGAAACACTATAGCAACCAGCTACCGTCCTTGGTAAAATTATGGGAGAAAAGGAAGGGTATGTCATTACAGAGTGGTGCTCAACCATTGTATTTCCCAGAGCAATAGCAGAATCTAACCATAGGGCGCGATCACAAGCACAAGTAGCCACACCATCGGCGCAAATGCCAGGTGGATTTAAAGGGTGTCATCAGACACGAACAGCTGGGAAGCGCCCCACACCCATCGGCAACCCATTTTGCTCCACCACAGAAGTGGAGTAAAAAGACACCAGGGAAAGTCCGGTAGCAAATGGGTTGCTATGGGCCACGGATGGACTTTCCCCTGTCTGATCGCTCCAGCACGCTCTCATGGCATCGGGATGGTCTGACCAGGCCATCTTGACTCCATGCCGTTGTTTTTTCCCCCTTCTCAGTATGCGCATCATCACACACTCCATAGGGAGCCCTTGTGCTGAGATGCAATTTGATTCCCTGTTTAAGCGCATTGGGAACAAACGGCAAAAAAAACCCCAAAACCCAACTCACCCACGGTTACATCTGATCACACAGTGGCGAGCTGCCCCTGCAGCTTCAAAGGACTGTGTGATCACGCAACTGCGGGTCAAATTCCTCCAGGGGAAATAGTCTTGCTTCCCCCCCACATGTTATCTCATGCGTGTTACCACCACCCTATATCTGCTTGCTTTCTTCCTCCTCCTCCTCCTCCTTGTCCATTTTAGCTGAAAATAAATTAAGTTTCCTGTATTTATACGTAAGTGCTTTGAAAGTAGACGGTGACTTTTTTTTTTCCCACAGCTTTTCTGTGTGTCTTTCTATCCCAAGAGGTTTTGGGTAATTTAAAGAGGCAATTGTTTTGTGAGTTTGTGGTGCAAAATTAAAGCTAATAGAGTTATGGTCTTCATTGTCTGATCCTCGGGGGGAATGAATGCAATCGAAGAAATACTTAACTCTGCGTTAACAGCACACTCTTTTAAAATACCAGCTACATGTTTGAGGCTGCTGCCAGGGTCCTTGCAAGCCTCTTTTTTTGTAATAAAATTCACCTTCAGATTGGTAGGCAGGAGAAGAAGAAGAGTTGTTTTGACGCCCCACTTTTCTCTACCTTAGGAAGTATCAAAGCCGCCTACAATTGTCTTCCCTTCCCCACAAGAAGAGGAGTAGGGTTTTTTGCACCCCACTTTTCTCTACCTCAAGGAGTCTCAAAGCAGCTTACAATCACTTTCCCTTCCTCTGCCCACAATAGGTACCCTGTAAAGCAGGTGGGGCTGTGAGACTTCTGAGAGAACCGTGACTGGCCCAAGCAGGCTTCCTGTGGAGGAGGAGTGGGGAATTGAACCTGGTTCTCCAGATTAGAGACTGCCACTTTTCTCGGCCTTAAGGAATCTCAAAGCTACATACAATCCCCTTCCCTTCCTCTCCTCACAACAGGCTCATTGTGAGGTAGGTGGGGCTGAGAGAGTCCTGAGAAAACCGTGACTGGCCCCAAGTCACTCCGGAGGCTTCGTGTGGAGGAGGAGTGGGGAACTGGACCCGGTTTTCCAGATTAAAGACTCCCACTTTTCTCTGCCTTAAGGAGTCGCAAAGCGGCTTATGATCACCTTCCCTTCCTCTCTTCACAACAGGCACCTTGGTCAGGCTGTACCTGGAGTATTGTGTGCAGTTCTGGAGGCCTCACTTCAAAAAGCATGCGGACAGAATGGAGCGGGTGGAAAGGAGAGTGACGAGGATGATCGGAGGCCTGGAAACCAGCCTCCAGGTGGGGCCTGGGAATCTCCCGCTTTGACAACTGATCCCCAGATGACAGAAAACAGCTCCCCTGAAGAAAATGGCTGCTTTGAAGGGTGGACTGTATGGCCTTGTACCGTGCTGAGGCCCCTCCCCTCCCCAAACCCCACCCTCTCCTGGCTCCGCCCCCAAAGTCTCCAGGTATTTTCCAACCCAGACTTGGCAACCCTAGTTGGGTCAGGGAAATTCACACCTGACTCAGAGGAGAATGTCACTTCTACTTTGGCCTTGAGACCCTGGGAACTGTAATGCCGCTTGGCACCTTTCCAAAACAAGAGTCCTCAAGGTTTTTGGAGAGAGCCGTGTGACTATTTAAATGGCACAAACCCAATATCAGCTGGCCCTCTCTAAATGAACACCCACAATCATGTCGGCAAAATTGCTGCCCATTTGGGATAGTTATCCCCAATTGCAATTACACGGTTTTGCTTCAGCAATGGAAAATTGCATCTATTTGTGGCATCCCTAGCCCTGAAATTCAAATTCCAGCAGCTCTCTAGTCAGGGTGGATCAGTCCAAATAGTAACTTTTCAGTGACAGCTCAGACAAAAGCCTGCAATCACACAGCTGTCCATAGCTGACTTTACTATACACCATATAAGTAAATTTGTTTATCTGAAATTTGTCATGGGAAGGGTTTTTTTAAATGCACATTTTAAAGTTCAATATAAAGGCTCCTTGCATTCCAGTTCTGAGTTTTCCAGTTTACAATTATAGCATCTGATCCCCTTGAAGGGGACGGCCTGGTATGTGAGCCTCTGCTTGGCATGAGAGTCCCAGGTTCAGTCTCCAGCACCTCCAGGCAAAAGGACCAGGCGGCAGGTAGCCCTGACCTGGGTAGCCCAGGCAAGCCCAATCTCGTCACATCTCAGAAGCTAAGCAGGGTCGACTGTGGTTAGTACTTGGATGGGAGACTTCCTTGAAATACCAAGTCTGGAGGACAGAGGCAGGCTTTATTCAGCCACCTCTCTGGATACCCTCCAGGCCACCAGTAGAGGTCAGTCACCACAGATCAACATGACTTCCAGGTGCAAACACACAGACCAAATACCCCACACATACACAAAAGGACCAGGCAGCAGGTGATATGAAAGACCTCTACCTGAGACCCTGGAGAACTGCAGCTAGTCTGAGTAGACAAAAATGACCTTGGTAGACCAGTGGTCTGTCTCAATATTAAGGTAGCTTCATGCCTTCTTTGCAGGGTTGCCAGGTCCCTGGAGGGGGGTTGCCCACTTGATGGGCCCCTTATCCACCGGCCTGGATTGGGTCACCGGAGGAAACCCCACCCCCAAAGTGCCAGGATCATGGTGACATGCCCAGTATGATGGCAACGCCAGGGGTGGTGCAGGGGGACGCTCTATTATTCGAGGGAAAACTCTATGTTTTCCCCCTCGAATGATTGTGGTCCCACCCCCAACGTGCCCAACACAATGACATCACTTCCAGGTGATGTCATTGCAGCATGGTGCTTTATATGTGTGCCAAAGAACTCCTAGAGGCAGGCCAGGACTCCCCCACCACAGCTAGAGATAGGACCTGGCAACACTAATTCTTTGGCATGTTGCAGAAATCACGTAACTTGCTCAACAGCAGTCATCGCAGAACGATTTGTTAGAATGTACAAGGTCCGCTGTGTGCATGAAGGAAGAAGGATAAGAAGAATATCTTACGGGGTACGTTGGAGGGGTTAAGTAGCTAGCATAGTCGGATTAAAGACTTCCTGATACTTTCTAAATGTTCCCCTCCTGCCTCCTGATTGGCTCATTGGAGACTTCCTCCTCTTTTGGGTCCTCTTCCTAGTTGGTTGTTCCTTACACTGCTAGAGGGTTAGATAGTTAGAACCTTCTGTCTCCTCTAAATAAAACCGTTTGATCTTTCAGCAGCTTGAGCTCCACTTCTTTTTGCATATTTAAAACTCTGCCAATGTGATTAACATGGTGGTGAAGCTTCACATAAGACTATAAGAAGAACCCTGCCAGTTCAGACCAGAGGTCCATCTCGCTCAGCTTCCTGTTTCACACAATGGACAAACAGCTGCCCTAGAGGACCAAAGAACAAGGCATAGGGGCCAAGGATTATCTCCTAGCACTGGTATTCAGAGGTCTGCTGCCTTGGATGTGGAGGTCCTCTTTAGTCATGATGGGTAGCAGCCACTGATGGACCCTCCATGTGAATCTGTCCAATCCCCTTTTAATATTGTCTGTGCTGCCCATCTATCACTATATCCACTGGCAGTGAAGGCCACAATTCAATTACTCATTGACTAAAGAAGTTCTAACCTGAGTCTGTTACTCATCAACTTCATTGGGGCCCCCTAAGTTCTAGTATTATGGGACTGAGGGGCGGGGAGGTCTCTTTATCCACTTTCTCTGCCACGTGCATAATTGTACAGACCTCTGTTATACCCCCCCCAACCATATTTGTCTTAAACTGGATACCAGCCTTTTCTCATAAGCCGGGTGCCTCAACCCTTCAGTCATTTCAGATGCCTTCTTCTGCACTTCTTCTAGCTCTGCAAAAGAAGTGATCGGATCTCCTTGACCAATAGCTTACTGTTAAAAATCAGGTGAGGGAAGGTGAGTTGGATCTGGGTTCTTATGCTGCAACATGGGGTACGTGTTTAACCCTTTCCCCAAACCATGTCCCTGATAGAAACTATCCCCCTCCCCCTGGCAGCTGCTGCTGATACTTTATCCAGTAAGGAAAAAGGTAAAATGACTTAGTATTTCTCCCCGTTTGGGTGAATAGCAGCTACAGTTGCTCTTCTGATTGCTGGTTGCTGCCCGAGGGGAAAGAGAGGCCCGTCCAGGACTGAGAGAGACCAGAGACTCATCCCGGCCCTACTCTTCGTCTGTGGCCCTGGGAGAAAGGACTATGACGTACTTGATCCATTTCATGGGGAATTTCTGTTGCTGTTTGTTGTGTGCTATAGTATATTTTAGACACCTAAATAGACTCAACTAGCTCAATCTCATCACAGCTTAGAAGTTAAGCAGGGTTGGCCATGCAGAGTACTTGAATAGGAGACAACCAAGGAAGACCAGGGTAGCTATACAGAGAAAGACAAATGACAAACCACCTTTGCTTGTCTTGAAAACTCCAGAAGAGGTTGCCAAAGGATTGTTACGACTTGATGGCACTTCATTATTATTACTATATGGGGGGCGGGGCGTCGGTCTGCATGAGGACGGACGCGTAGGAATAGAGCTCCTCACCCCGAAGCCCTCATTCCCCTCATTACTGGATACAGACCACACTAAATCCTTCAGGTTATGGGTAAAAACGATGGAGTTAAACCCAAGACCTCTGCAGCATCAAAAAAAATTCTCAAAAACTTTTTGGAACCGGGACATCCACCTAAGCCTGCTGAAACTGCGTCACCATCTGAATCCAAGATGGCCGCCGGATCTTCTAACTCAGATCTTTCAGCCACGGAGCTTCTAACCGTTTCTGAATTTCGCTCTGCCTTACAATCTTTGCGATCTGACATTTCTGAGACTATTCAATATACACTCCAACCGCTAAATGAGCAAATGGAGGCCTTACAAATATCCATGCAAGAAGTGGCTAAATCAGCAGAAACTGCATTGGAACTTGGCATGGCAAATCAAGACGGAATACGTAGTTTACAATCTCATGAAAAATCGGCCACGGAAAAAATCTTACTTTTGGAAAATAAGCTACGTGAACGCAATTTGAAATTTCGCGGATTTGAGGAAAAAGTGGAGGGAGTGACTGACCTCGGGATTTTTATAGCAATATGGCTCTCTACTGTTTTACAACTAGAAGATGGAATTGCACCATTCATTTCAAAAGCATATCAAATTGGTTCCCCTTTTGCAAAACGCCTTAGAACATCTCGGGACATCATTATAGAACTTGCGGATACCCGTGTCAAGAAAAAGATCTTGGAGCAATCACGCAGCAGTGGAGGACTTACTTACAACGACTCAAAGATATCGGTTTTTCCAGACTTATCAGCTGAGACCCTGCAAAATCGTAGAAAACTTAAGCCTATTGCTTTACAACTTACTGATGCAGGAATTCGTTACAAATGGTCCCAACAGGTAAAATGCAAGTACGACACCAGAATAGAACATGGATAATTGAAAACTTAGAGGGAGGAGGATTAGTCTTACAATCTCTACATCTTCAAGTTCCAATGGAATGTGATAAGAAATCTAACAAACGCAAATTAGATTTCTCCTCACCTCTCAAAAACAGCAAGATTCCTGTAAAGAAATAACTTTCTAAACTGTATACTGAAACAAATATTTAACTTTATGATAATCTGTGGGTCTGTTCCAGTTCGATAATAATAATTGTTGTTTATTTTCGCAGGGGGGTTTGGGGGGACGGGAACTTGAGAACTACTTTATTCCTTTGCTCCCCTTTGTAGGGAGACCTGAAGAGCCCATGAGGCTCCGGTCTGAAGAACGGGGGGGGGTTGTTTGTTTAATTTTTTTTTTCATTTTTATTGCTCTTAGACCGAGAAGGTCTTTCTTTTATAAAACGCAAAAAAGCGCAGTTTGATTTCTGTGGAGTTCTCTTTAATAGTATTATACGCTTAAATAAACAGAGGGTAGGACTGGGTGGGATATGGGATGAGAGGGGGAGGGAGTTACCAGGAATTTTTGTTGATACTTGTTGTTCGATGGGGATGGGAAGGGAGGAGGGGGGGAAGGGGCGGGAGGAATGGGGGGGGGAATCAAAATCAAAATATTACTACAATGTTTTCATAATTTTTTTGATTAATATGGTTCAAACTACTATTGGTTCATATTGTTGGGTGGGGATAGGGAGGGAAGGGAGGGGGGAAGAGGGGAAAAAATTGGTATACCAGTCTAAGTTCAATTTTTCTATGTATCTGTTGACTCATATTGATTCATTTCACTATTCTAGCTATGTTTTAGAAGATAGCCTTAAACTTTGGTCTTCTTTGAATTGTCCTAGAATCGTTGTTATAATTAAAAATAACATTGAAAAGCTTAATATTTTTTATTGTACTCAACTAAGGTCGAAGATCCATCATTATAAAATCATAATATTTATTTTTTTTCAAGCTTCCTTCATATACCAGGAAATCTTTAACTTCCTATTATATAATGGCTAACCAAATTAAGATTCTCTCTCTGAATACCAGAGGGATAAATAACGTTATCAAAGCCAAGAGAATTCATGCTTATCTGAAAAATCAGAAATCTGACATAGTAATACTTCAAGAGACTCATCTAAAGAATAATGTTAATTATATGTTTAAATCTTCTTGGTTTCCTTATTTTTTTGATGCTCCTGGATCTTCAAGAGCTCGTGGAGTTGCCATTTTGATCTCTAAACATAACAGATTCTCTTGTTTACAGATAAAAAAAGATCCTAGAGGACGCTTTCTTTTTATTAAAGGTTTATTGAATGATATAAAAGTAACAATTGCAGCAGTTTATGCTCCTAATTCTGGGCAATTAGGTTTTATACAAGACATGCTAGAGGAACTTTTTCTTTTTCAAGAAGGTCCACTTATAATGGGCGCTGATCTTAACTATATAATGAATATAGTTATGGACAAAAAATCCCTGAAAACAAAACGAAAAACAAAATTATTGTCTTCTTCATTAACTAGTTTTACTGGTCTAAATAAAATATTACAAAAATTTGATTTGGTTGACACTTGGAGGTTTAAACATGTTTCAGATAGGGATTTTACATATTTTTCTAATAGATTTCAGACATATACAAGAATTGATTATATTTTTGTTTCCAGTAACATTATTAATAAAGTGTCAATGGCCGAAATTGAACCAAAGTGCTGGTTGGATCATGCTGCAGTCTCTTGTACACTTAACTTAGGAACTGAGCAGGATAGAAGTTTTACCTGGAGGTTTGACAATTTTTTATTAAAAAATCCTGAAATAGTTAAAACTATAGAACATGAGATCCAAGAATATTTTCAATTAAACTTAATAGAAGAAACATCACTAGATGTAGTTTGGGATGCATATAAAGCTGTAATCAGGGGTAAGATTATATCTATCTCTACAGCTTTTAGAAAAAAGAAACAACAAATGCAATACCAAATATTAAACAACATTAAAACCTTAGAAATCCAACATAAAAAGACTTGTAATTCTAAAATATATAAGCTTTTAGAATTAGAAAGGAAAAAATTACAAGCATTAGAAGTTCACGAAATCACCAAAAATTTATTATATCTTAAACAGGCATTTTGGCATAATAACCCTAAGGCTATTCGGATTTTAGCTTGGAAAGCTAAGAAGAAACAATCAAATCTAAATGTAAAAGGACTTCGTGATAGTACAGGAGTTTTACACACATCAAATAAATCAATTCTAAATATGTTTACAAAATTTTATTCTCAGTTATATACATCCAGCAATCCTTCTTATGATTTAACTGATAAATTCATAAAATCAATACAATCTACTAAGATTCTATCTGATATACATCAGAAAATGCTAGACCATCCTATAGATGATTTAGAGCTTCAAAATGCTCTAAGAACAATGAAAAACAATAAATCACCAGGCCCAGACGGGTACACCTCTGAGTATTATAAACATTTTAACTCGGTTCTATCACCACATATCTTAAAATTGTTTAATTTTGTGTTAGACTCAAGTAAAATTCCTCAAACATGGTCTCTCGCAAAACTTACCTTAATTCCTAAAAAGGACCGGGATGCAGAAGACCCTAAATCATACCGCCCAATTTCTTTGCTTAATAATGATTATAAATTATTTACTAATATTCTTGCTCATCGTTTAAATAGAATTATTGGAGAATACATCGCGTTGGACCAAACAGGATTTATTCCTAATAGAGATATGACAGATAATATTAGGAAAGCCTTAAACACAATACAATATGGCAGAACTCTTTCGGATCTAGATTCTTGTTTGCTCTTATTCAATATTGAAAAAGCTTTCGATACTCTGGAACATCAATATCTTCACATGCTTTTGAAACATATGAATTTTGGAGTTAAATTCACAACAATAATTCAAGCTATCTATTCTACCCCCCGATTTTTCTTAAGAGTTAATAATTTATCTTCAACTTTTATTTCAATGGCTAGAGGCACCAGGCAAAGATGTCCTCTTTCACCTTTGTTGTTTGCTTTAGCAGTCGAACCACTTGCAAATCTTTTGAGAGAGGAACCTTCTCATAGAAGCATCCCTATAGGTAAGCAAAAAATAAGGATTAGCTTATTTGCAGATGATTTACTTTTATTTATTTCCAACCCGAAAGAATCTTTACCTAAAATTGAATTACATCTAGGCGAATTTAGCAGGGTTTCAGGACTAAAAATTAATAGTGAAAAAACATTATTATACCCCGTTAATCTTACTGAAGATTCTAAAATATATTTAAAGGTTAACTTCAAATATAAATGGGTGTCTTCCTCATTTCGGTATTTGGGCATCCAAATTCCTCTAGACTTAAAAGACCTACTCAAGGAGAACCACCAACAAATATCTTCTCAAATGCTAGCTCTATTCAAGCACTGGAATACTCTTTGCTTATCTCTTCATGAAAGAATTAGATTAGTAAAATCTATGATTCTTCCCAAAATGATTTTTTATATGAGGGCTATTCCTATTATTTTACCCTTGACACTTCTTAAGAAATGGCAATCTGATCTTAATAATTTTATTTGGCACTCCAAAAAGCCAAGAATTAATTTTAAAACTCTTAAACAACCACACAGATCTGGAGGCCTTGGAGTTCCTGATGTACAATTGTATTATGACTCTATAATTTTGTCTAATTTAGTTAAACAATATAGAAATAGCTACTTTGCAGAATGGAAAAATATCGAAGAAACTCAACTCTATAATGCATCTTTCCATGAAGCTTTATGGAACTGCAAGAATTTCACTTTTCTCAAAAAAACTCCAAATCTTTTTTTAAAAGCTACTTTTAAAGTTTGGAATAAATATACTAAATATCTGGCTCCTCCGATCTCTTTATTAACAAATTACACAGGCCAAAGCTGGTTTTTACCAGCTAAACATAATATGACCTTTCAACAATGGCGGAAAGCTAATATCACAAGATTAATCGATGTTATATCTCAAGGTCACCTTAAAACAAAACATTTATTAGAGGCAACACATCATATAAAGATACCTTGGTTTGAGTACCTTCAATTACACAATTTATTTTTTAGTTCAAAATTTATAAACTTACGATTAACATTGACAGAATTTGAAAAACTATTGTACAAGGATGTGCATCCCATCAAAGGATTAATTTCTACAATTTATATCTTACTTTTGAACCTTAAAAAACTTAATCATTTAAAATATCAAGATTTATGGCACCTTGATTTAGGTCAAGAACTACAAGAAGACCACTGGTTTCGCGTTTGGAATTCCTCGATTTAACACTCACCAGCCTTGAATATACAGATGATTATTTACAAAGTGATAGCTAGGTGGTACTTAACTCCTGTACAGATATCTCATTCTTTAGTTACAGCTTCACCCTGGTGTTGGAAAGGATGTGGAAATAGAGGTACTTATTTTCATACATGGTGGACTTGTCCATTTATACAAAAATTTTGGACGCAAATAATGAAGGAAGTCAATTTTATAACGGAGTCTCGGATCCCTCAATCCCCTTTCATTGTTTTACTAAATTTATGGGAAGAGTGTGAAATACCTAAACTAACTCAAGATCTAGCTGCAGTTATGTTTGCAGCAGCTAAATCAGTTTTAGCATCAAAATGGAAGGAAAAAGGGATCCCTTCTGTTCAAACATGGAAGCTCAAAGTATGGGATTATTTTATTTTTGATAAAATTACAGCCGAAATTCAGGGTACAACTCTACCAAAAACTAGATTGAATTTTATTAATAAATGGCTACCTTTTATTACAAAGGTGATTGATTTCAACTATGCTAAAGATGTTCATGTAATTAAAAAAATTGAAGTTGACATTTTGATCTTATTGAAAATAGTTCTGTATAGTTAGAATTATTATATTATTGTATTATAATTATTTGATTTTTTTATTACTTATTATGTATTCGATATATTTGTTAAAAATTTTACCAATAAAAAATATTTTTTAAAAAAATTATTGCTATATGTTTAATGTGGTGTTTATGGTTGTAAGCTTCCTTGGGTCCTGCTTTGCCTGAGAAAGGTGTGGTAAATATGAATGAATGAATGAATGAATGAATGAATGAATGGGGGGAGGCTTCAGTTGGAGAAAGGTGTTTGAGGGGGAGGGTTCTCTTGCCCTAGCAGTACAGACTCGGTCCCAATCAGTCCCCTGCTCCATACTTAGGGTGCGGTCACACTGACGATTTGATCGGGGTTCGCTGCTGTTCCCTCGCGCATGTCAGTTTCACATTCACACGCGCCAATCCACCTCCCACCCCGAAGCAGGCTCACTCCCGCAATGCTGCCGGGTTTTCCTGACCCCTGGAAAATCAGGTGTTTTCCTGGCACTTGCGGTTTGAATGTGCGATTTCGCCCATCTGGACAGCCCATCTTTCACAATGGTTGTGATTAGGGCCATCTGACCACTCTTTGTGCGGTTTTTTTTTTAAAGCTTCCGGTTTGTACGCTTGAGCAAACATGTGCTTAATAAATCTATTTAACATTTAATAATGGATTTATTAAGTACATGTTTAGTAAAGCGCTCAAACCGGAAGCTTTTTTTAAAAAAAAAAAACTGCACAAAGATGGCCCTGGAGGCGGGAACGAGAGGCAGGGGCTCCGGCAGCCTGGATGGGGCTGGCAAGGAGGATGGCAGAGACGGAGGAGCCTTTTTTTGTGGGGCAATGGTGGCAGCAGCAGCAGCGCCCCCCCCACAGTGGCAGCAGGAGCAGCAGCCACCCAAGCCTCCCCGTGGCCGGCAGGATCGACTGGAGGGACGGCGCAGCAGCAGGCGAGCGGGTGCTGGAAGAGAAGGGCCAGCTGCATCTAGTCAGCCCAATGCGAAGAAAAATGTTCCCGATTTAAACAAAGCGGGAACAAAGCGCAATTACCTTGCCGTGTGACCACAGCCTTACTTTTTAACATTAGAGAATATGTCAGGAGATCCAATTGCCAGGTTACTTCTGGTTCCTATCCGTGAGCCATTTGTTTTCAGTGGTGGGGGCCTTTGTACAGCCTCAGAGCTACTGAACAGCCTCAGAGCTAGAAACTTTATCACTTTTATATATACACACACTGTCTTATAACACCTTGTTTCAATTTGAAACTGATGACATTTGTATGTGCCCTAATCTGGTTAGTTCAGGCTAGCCTAATCTAATGAGAATGCCCTGGCTACTTTTTGGATGAGAGACTACCAAGGAATACCAGGGTTGTGATGCAGAGGCAGGCAAGGACAAAGGACCTCTGAACAACTCTAGCCTTGAAAATCCTAGATGGTCTCCATCAGTCAGCTATGAGCTGACAGCATTTTCCACCACCACCACATATGTATGTATGTGCCCTCAAGTGCCCTCAAGAAGAAGAGAAGAAGAGATTGGATTTATACACTGCCCTTCACCCAGAGTCTCAGAGCAGCTTACAAACTCCTTTCCCTTCCCCTCCCAACAACAGACACCCTGTGACTGTGAGGTGGGTGGGGCTGAGAGAGCTTTGAGAGAACTGTTCTTTCAAGGACAGCTCTGTCAGAACTATGCCTTGCCCAAGGTCATCCAGCAGCTGCAAGTGGAGGAGTGGGGAATCAAACCCGGTTCTCCCAGATTAGAGTCTGTGCACTTAACCACTACACCAAACTGGCTCTCTGGGGAATCAAGTGAAACAATCAGGCTTATGTTGACCCCAACAAGGGGCTTTCAATGCAAGTGAGAAGCGGAGGTGGTCTTCCATTACTTTTCTCTGCAGAGTCTTCTTTGGTGGTCTCCCATCCAAGTACCAGCCTTAGCTTCTGAGATTCAATGATAGAGGCCTATACCATGTCACCTTCCCTCTTTTGACTAGTAATGGCAAATTAATAGTACAATGCCCTTTCCTTTTTTTGCTCCCCAAAAGCATGTTTAGCAGGGATGGATTGTGTTACTTGCCCAGAAGATGCTTCTTATGAGATTTCTAAGGCTAATCAAAAATTAAGAACATAAGAACATAAGAGAAACCAATGTTGAATCAGGCCAATGGCCCATCTAGTCCAACACTCTGTCACACAGCGGCCAAAATATACCAGTAGCCATCAGGAGGTCCAGCAGTGGGGCCAGGACACTAGAAGCCCTCCCACTGCTGCCCCCTCCAGCACCAAGAATAGAGTGCATCACCTGCCTCAGACTGAGAGTTACCATCTATAACCTGTGTCTAATAGCCACTAATGGACTTCTGCTCCATATGTTTATCTAATTCCCTCTTGAAACTGTCCATGCTTGTAGCTGCCACCACCTCCTGTGGGCAGGGAATTCCATATGTTAATCACTCTTTGGGTGAAGAAGTACTTCCTTTTATCTATTCTAACCCGACTGCTCAGCAATTTCATGGAGTGCCCACGAGTTCTTGTATTGTGAGAAAGGGAGAAAAGTACTTTTTTCTCAACCTGCTCAATCCCATTCATAATCTTATAAACCTCGATCATGTCACCCCTCAGCCGTCGTTTCTCCAAGCTAAAGAGCCCCAAGCGTTTTAACCGGTGTTCCAAACCTTTTATGATTCTAGTTGCCCTTCTCTGTACTTTTTTCAATGCTATAATATCCTTTTTGAGATGTGGCGACCAGAACTGTACACAGTATTCCAAATGAGGTTGCACCAATGATTTATATAGGGGCATTATGATACTGGCTGATTTGTTTTCAATTCCTTTCCTAATAATCCCCAGCATAGCGTTGGCCTTCTTTATTGCAGTTACAATTAATCCAGAGATCCTTGGCAGTGGCGTTTGCTTTGGAGTGGACATGTCCCATGAAGCTAAGCTGGCACAGAAGATAAGTCCACTGGAAACAGCATATCCTGATACATGGAGCAGTGCCAGAAATATTGTTGGCACCCTCCACATAAGCAGGCACCTAAAGGAGAGCGTATTCTGTTTAGATGGTGGTTATAAGCACAGCAAGGTTACAGTCCACTAGAAGATAAAGCTGAGGACCAGTTCATGATAAGAAGTTCCACAAACCTTAATTTAATAGTCTCCAGATGGCATCCTTAATTTTAATCAAAAACCTACCTTGGGCTGTTCTTCAGTCTCATGGGCAGGTTAAGGGGGAGGCTAAAGTGGGCAGAATGGATGAAAAGAGGCTGCCAGCTATGATGGAAAACCATTGCGGTCCTGGAGATCGACTGTAATAGCAGTAGATCTCCAGGTGCCACCTGGAGGTTGGCAATGCTGTCTACAGCAGAGGCCCCCAGCATGATGCCCGTGGGTGCCAAGACCTTTCCTGGTTCCTGCCAAATGCTTTTAGAAAAGTGGGTGGGGCTACATGGGGCTCTTCTCCAGCAGGGCTTCTGACTGGCTGTGTGGATTAAAAGGCGTCCTGTTAGACAGGGCTTCTGCCTGAAATGTTGAAGAGGTGCTGATAAAGTTATATATAACATCACTCCCTGACATTATGTGTTTGGCTCCGCCTCTGATGGCAGTCATTTTGTGACTGGCCCCACCTCCTGAGGCAGCCATCTTGTGATAGTATCCACACACACCTGTGTCAGAATTCCAAAGATGCCCACAAGCTCAAAAAAGATTGGGGACCCCTGGCCTACAGGCACACAATATGTTGTTTGTGTAGGCCAGTTCTCAGAGAGAGGTCGTGTTCTTTATAATTCTCATCTTCTTTCACCGGTGTACTAGAAAGCCAGGACAGAAATCTTAATTTTGGATTGGACACCCTGATGAGTAATCCTTCATTTTCGCTCGTTAAAAACATGTGGAATAAAGAAGAAGTAACTGTCAGATATCCTTAACTTAGTGAGATGTGCGCTGCCTAGGGTAAAACAAGGACGTTTCTCTGCAAACATATTTCTCCCATGCGGAATAGCACATTTTATCTCAGCCAAGATGGTTGAGCATCTCTTGTGTTATTTAGGAACGCCTGTCAGTCGTTGGGAATCCAGATACACCTTCTCCTCCTCCCAGGTCATAAATGTCTCACATCCTTCTTGTTCCCTACGTCACCCCTCCTACATAATTCTAAACGGCATGGAGAGAGAGTAAGGTTTTTGTTTTTTCCTCCTCCACATTGTAATGGGCTCCCTGAGTGATATTGATTTCGAGGAGGTACGGGCCTGACAAAAGACATTCCTTCTTACAAACAACAAGAAGACAATGGGTGCAGATAATGCAGGGGGGGAGTAAGGCTTTTTGCACCGTATCAATTTGACCCACCACAGCATGATCAGCGGGTGGAAGGAAGGAAGGAAGGAAGGAAGGAAGGAAGGAAGGAAGGAAGGAAGGAAGGAAGGAAAGAAGGAAAGAAGGAAAGAAGGGATTGGATTTATACCTTGTCTCTCACTCGGGAGTCTCAGAGTGGCCCACAAACTCCTTTTCCCTCCCCACAGTAGGCACCCTGTGGGGCAGTGCTCCCACCAACAGTGGACGAAAGCCCACCCAAACGTTCCTCAGTGGTGGCCAACCTTTCCAAAATAGCCCTATTTACTGGGTTATCCAAGGAAGCATCTAAAGGCACAGGCAAAATGGCACTCAAGGGAGCTGAAGAGGTAGAAGCGTAGACACGGCACCCACCGGTGCGTAGAAGGCACTGTAGGGCGTAGACACGGCACTCACCAATTGCGTAGACACGGCACCCATCGGCGTAGAAGGCACTGTAGGGCCAAGTGTGGAAGCCACACCTACAGGCACTTGGGCCCCCATTACAGGGACAGCACCTGTGGCCAACAAAGGCAATGGGCCACTCAAAATAGGAGGCAAGCCCCCATCATTAGGCCGCTTTGGTAGGGGCTGTTGACCTGCTGTAAAAGCCCGGCCTACCCGCTTAGGAGCAGGCTGCTTCCCTTTTGTGGCACCCTGGCCCTTCCTTGGAGCCAGGCTGTTCTTAATGGAATCGCTCTCCAGAGGCAAAGGCCTAATATGTCTGCCTTCCCCTTCCCCAAGGTTAAAACGCTTGGGGCTATTTAGCTTGGGAAAATGACGGCTGAGGGGTGACATGATCAAGGTTTATATGGATGGGATAGAGCAAGTTGAGAAAGAAGTACTTTCTCCCTTTCCCACAACACAAGAACTCACCGGCACTCCATGAACTTGCTGAGCAGTAGGGTTAGAACAGATAAAAGAAAGTCCTTCTTCACCCAAAGAATGATTAACATGTGGAATTCACTGCCACAGGAGTTGGCGGCTACCAGCATGGACAGCTTCAAGAGGGAATTGGATAAGCATATGGAACAGAGGTCCATCAGTGTCCATTAGCCACAAGGTATGGATAGGAACTCTCAGTCTGGGGCATGTGATGCTCTGTATTCTTGATGCTTGGGGGTGGCAACAGTGGGAGGGCTTATAGTGTCCTGGCCCCACTGGCACCTGGTATTTTTTGGCCACTGTGTGACAGAATGTTGGACTAGATGGGCCACTGCCCTGATCCAACACTGGCCCCTCATGTTTATAGGTACCCTAAGATGGCCGCCGCTCCTAACTGCCCCAAAATGGCTACCAGAGGAGAAGCCTAAAATGGCCCTTGCTTCACTTTGCCCTAAAATGGCCACCTATGTTAACTCCCTACAATGGCCGCCACTTCTCTCAATGTAAAATGGCTACTGTACACCTGGCCTCCACTGCAGAATACAGGCTCCTAAAAAGCGAGCTGTTTATGGCTACAATGAGGGTGGATGAGTGGAGGAAAAAGGGGGGGGGTTGATAAGGCCAGAAGACAGGGCAGGTGATAAAACTGCAGGGATGAGGCAGGCTTACCGTGCTGCCACTCACTACGTGCCACTCACTACCTACTAGCCAATGCTGGGGGTGGTCTTACCCGAAGCTTCCCCCAGAGGACTAAGGCCCCTATGCCTCAATCAGGCTCTCCCTTAACACTAAAGTGCTCCTCCGTGGGCCGGGCCGAGCTGCGCTGCCATCAAGAAGCCGCCACCGTGCTTCTTGCACTGCCACCGCCCAATTTCACTCCCACGCCTCCTCTCATCGCCATCTCCGGAGTGCTATAGCTGCCCGAGATCCAGCCGCCGCCGTCCCCGAGCTCTCCTCACACAGCCACCTAAACTCGCTGCCACTGCAAGGAGCCAGCCAAGACCTCGCCTCTCCCAATGCTGCCACGAGCAGGCCCAAAAGCCTGCTCGATCCTCCGCCTTGTGTTCTGGCTCTGCCAAGCATGCCAAAGAACTGCTGAGGCAGAGGGTGGGAGCTGAGCCTAAGTAGGCTGGCTCCGCCCCCTGCCTGGTGCTGTGTTTCTCACAGCATTGGTGTCCTTGTCTTCCCGCATCACAAGGAGGCAAATCAGCCTCCTGCCGCCAGCGCGGGCTTGGAGGGATTTGGGGCTCGCATTTGCACTGTATCAGTTTGACTCACCACAGTGTGATCAGGTGCAGCGGCGGGTGAATCAGGTTTTTCCTCCACCATGTTTCCAGATGCGTTCCAACGAGGGAGCAGTGATGCAATGGGAGCGCGGCAGAGCGATCACCCGGGGAAGTCCGTCTGCAGCCCATCACAAACCTGTTTGCTACTGCCCTTTCCCTGGTATTTTTTTACTCTGCGTCTTCAGCGGAGTGAAATGGGTTAGCAACGGGTGCAGGACGCTTGCCAGCAGGGCTGGCTCCAGGAGTCTGGGCTCCCTAGGCAGGACAGCCTGGGGCGCCCCCACTGGGGATGCCAACCTCCTGGTGGGGCCTGGAGACTGGGGGGTGGCAGCGGAGTGCTGGCTTTCCTGGAGACTCCGCAGCTTCGGGGCCCCCAGGAAAGCCAGGGAAGGGGGCGGGGGGTCTATCCGCCGCCCCCTCCCTCCCAGTGCCGGCTTTTCTGGGGGCTCTGCGGCTGCGGGACCCCCAGGAAAGCCGGGAAGGGGCGGGGGTCTAGTGGCGGAGGCGGCAGCGGTGGGCGCCTGGTTAGGGCGGTGGGGGGTGCTTTTGGGGGGGAGTGGGGTGCCATTTGGCGCCCCTGGGGCCGGCGCGCCCTAGGCGAGCGCCTAGTTTGCCCTATGGGCAATCCAGCCGTGCTTGCCAGATGTTTTTTTTTTTAAAGAAAGTTTTTATTTTCTACAACATACATATAAGACAAACATAAGAAACATCCGCACTAACATAAAATGGGGGGTACATTATAAGTGGCCATTATATATAATTTTACGCCTATACCTTACAATGGAAATTAATTTTGTAAACACTTTTGCAACTATTTGTGTGTACAATCATCACTGTTATTTCAATTAGCTTATGTATCTTGTCTTGTCATCCTGGAGATGTAATTCTCATACCATCTATAAAATCTTGTCCATGTATTTTCTAAAGTCTTTTCCATGTGGTCCTTCAATAATAAAGTAAGCTTGTCCATCTCCGCTGCTTCTAATATTTTGTTAATAAGCTCTTCTCTACTCGGCATGTCCTGGCTCCTCCAGTACTTAGTATACAATATTCTAGCAGAAGTCGTAATATACAACATAAGATAAGAGTCTTCTCTTTTAAAGTCATCAGGAAAAATATTCAACAATAATATTTCTGGAGTAAAAGGTACTCTACATTTCAGTATACTCTGTAATAGTTCATGTATCTATATCTAATATTTTTAGCTCTCTTGCATAACCACCACATATGATAAAATGTACCTGTTTTACTTTCACATTTCCAACATTTATCTGAACATTTTGTATCAGATGTTCTCATGTGATTACACCCGGAAAATCCTCCTGTCATTCGTGCGTATCACGCGGCTACTTCTGCGTGTGAACGGGACCAATGACTTGGTTTTCATATGCTACTTTTCTCTATTCTAAGGAGTCTCAAAGTGACTTACAATCACATTCCCTTCCTCTCCCCACAACAGGTACCTTGTGAGGCAGATGAGGCTGAGAGACCTCTGAGAGAACTGTGACTGGCCCAAGGTCACCCAGCAAGCTTCATGTGGAGGAGTGGGGAATCAAACCTGGTTCTGCAGATTATAGTCCGCCACTCTGAACCACTACACCACGCTAGCCCTTCAGCTTGCCAGGACAACTGATAATAACAGGTATCTCATACGGCTTTTTTAAAAGGCCTACGCAAATTCATACAACCAGGGCTTTTTTGGTAGAAAAAGCCCAGCAGGAACTTATTAGTATATTAGGCCACACCCCTGACAGCACAGCTCATTAGCATATTAGGCCACACCCCCGTGTTACCAGCCACACCCACCTTTATTCTTCTTATTCTTATTCTGTTTACCTTATTTGTTGTCAAAACCCAGGGCTTTTTTTGTAGCAGGAACTCCTTTGCATGTTAGGTCACACACCCCTAATGTAGGCAATCCTAATGAGTTTCTGCTGTTGGGTGTGGCCTATTATGCTAATGAGTTCCTGCTGGGCGTGGCCAACTCAGGAGCCAGCCGGAACTCCGTTCCTGTGCGTTCCTGCCCCAAAATAGCCCTGCATACAACACTGGTAGGGTTGTCAACCTGGGTTTTGGCCACTGTGTGACACAGAATGTTGGACCGGATGCAGGGGCGGATTAAGGCTCACGGGTGCCCTAAACACTGACCAATCTTGGCGCCCCCCGTCCTTTCCACACTGACCCAAGTCCATTCTAGTTGTTAGCCTGTGTGACCAGATATACGACGCAGGTTGCAGCAATACAAAAATTTAGTCCTATGATAACACAATATACCTTTTAACACATGCATTTTACTTTTAAACATAGCCTATGACACTGCACCTCACCAACAAAAAATAGAAGATAACCCTAGGGTGCACCATGATCAATTTGCACTAGTTTTATCATTTATTTATTTTTTACAAATCTTTAATTCGTTGTTGTTTTTTTCTTTTCACCTTTTTCCCAACTTTTTGGCGCCTCCTTTGGCCCTGGTGCCCTAAGCACGTGCTTAGTCTGCTTAATGGTTAATCTGCCACTGACCGGATGGGCCATTGGCCTGATCCAACATGGTTTCTCTTAAGTTCTCATGGTGGCTGGAGATCTCCCAGAATTCCAACTGATGTCCAGGCTGTAGAGCTCCAGGCTGGAGAAAATTGCGGTTTTGAAAACTGGACTCTGTGAAAGTGGACTGTGTGGAAGTGGACCCTGCTGAAGTCCCTCCCCTCCCCAAACTCCGCCTTTCCCAGTCTCCACCCCTGAAATCTCAAGAAATTTCCCAAACCAGAGCTGGGTTGCCATGTCCTGTTAAGGCAGTGTATATACATAATCTCTGAAGGTACTCATCACCCCACCCCGCTGTGTGAGCTTACAGGGACATCTGGTTTGCTGCCGTTGCAAATATCCTGAGAACTTCATGGCAAACAAGGTCACCAGGTGAACATACCTCAATCGGACTTCTTCAATTAGATGTCAGGTGAACTCTTGTTTAGATGTCAGGTGAACCTTGGTGTTCCCTAGCAAAGTTCATCACAAGAACAGTATTCTGCCAATCAGCTTTGTGACAGCAGCCGCTTGCTGTTACAGCTTCTAGCTGTTGCTACTGCTGCCGCTTCTTTTTTTTGCCCAGGTCAAGCACTAAATCGTCTCATTTACCAGGAAAGACGCAGTATCCCCCACGGGTCATTGCCATTCGGGTCATTAAACTGACTGGCTTGTACAAAGCCCCAAATCACTTGCCATTCATTCCCTCCTTGCACCTGCACAGCGAGAGGCGTCCTTTAGAAGACTGACATCAGACAGAACGCATTCCTTTCTCTATTTTGCACCTGCGGTGTCATAGAATCATAGAGTTGGAAGGGGCCTCCAGGGTCATCGAGTCCAACCTCCTGCACAATGCAGGAAATTCACACATACTCCACACACACACCCCACATCCCCTGTTCCATGCCCAGAAGATGGCAAACCACCACCACCACCCCAACTCTCCAGGATCCCTGGCCAAACTTCAGTTCCAGAAGTGATCACAAAGCAGATGATGTGGTGAACATATGAAGCTGCCTTATACTAGCTCTGTCCATGCATCCACTGAATGTGCAGAGCAGAGAGGGCAGGATTGTGTGGGCCCCACTCTCTGCTTCCGCATGATCTCTGGCTCCACATGCTGCCTATGCATGTGGAATGCATAAGCTCCCCTCCCGCCCATGATCGCTGATGCTGCTTTCCACACGTTGGTGATCGTACGGAGGGGGGCACATGGAATCAAGATTGACAGGCAGATGAGAAAGACTAGGATAGAAGGATAAGCCATAGTGCTTCACTCTCCAGCCCACCAAATAGGAAAGAGGAGGAGGAGGAGGAGGAGGAGATTGGATTTATACCCTGCCCTTCGCTACCCAAAGGCATCTCAGAGCAGCTTACAAACTCCTTTCCCTCCTCCTCCCCAAAATGGACACCTTGTGAGGTAGGTGGGGCTGAGAGAGCTCTGGCAGAAACTGCTCTTTTTCAAGAACAGCTGTGCCAGAACTATAGCTTGCCCAAGGTCATCCAGCAGGTGCAAGTGGAGGAGTGGGGAATCAAACCCAGTTCTAGAAGGAGGAGGAGGAGATTGGATTTTTACCCTGCCCTTCACTTGGAGCCTCAGAGCAGCTTACAAATTCCTTTCCCTTCCCCTCCCCACAACAGACACCCTGTGAGGTAGGTGGGGCTGAGGGAGCTCTTTCCAGAGCTGCCATTGAGAAAACAGCTCTGACAGAACTATGGCTTACCCAAGGCCCTCCAGCAGCTGCAAGTGGAGGAGTGGGGAATCAAAGCCGGTTCTCCCAGATTAAAGTCCACGCACTTAATCACTACACCAAACTGATTTACACTTTTTTTTAAAAAAAATTAAAAAACATATAGTAAAGATGATGGGTAAGGGGCAGGGATACAGAAGGGATGCAGAAAGCAATGTTTCCGTGGGTGGCCATGTTGCCTACAGTAGAATAGCTTGAACTCAGTAGCACATTAAGAAAAATGGATTCCACCCCCAGGACTGAATAGGGACATAGGATTCTTATCTCACTATTGATGCTAATTTTGTCCCCTTCGACATTTCTCCTCTGCTTCAATCAAGCAGATGACACTTTGCCTTGTACCTCTGCATGCTGACCCCCTTTCTTTGCCATGCCCTTCCCACCTTCAACCTGGGATATGGACCCTCAAGGATCACCATTGCTTTGACTCTTGAAAGCTCATACCACCACCACCACCCAAAAAAATCTTCTTGAGGTCCTTGGTACTACTGGACTTGATTCTCAAAAGCAAATTTATTTATTTATTTGTTTATTTATTAAATTAGAGTTCTTAACCGCTCTTCCCCGCTTGTGCAAGGCTCAGGGCAGAATAGAACAATTAATTCAGTGCATTATCAAACCAAGGGAAACCATCAAAAAATCCAAAAACATTGAAAACATTTAGGCATTAAAAGACATTTTAAAACAGGATGGCAGAGCTATCATTCAGTCATGGGGGGGGGTGTGCCAAGCAGATGTTAGGAACCGTCACTGGCCTTCATCAGAGGCCGGGCAAAACATCTCTGCCTTATATGCTCTGCGAAACTTACAGGGCACGGATGTCATTTGGCAGAAAGTTCCACCAGGCTGGGGCCAGGGCGGAAGAGGCCCTGGCCCTGGTTGAGGCCAGCCAGATATCAGAGTATGCCTGCCCAGGACCTTTCAATCCATGTTCGATGGCTGAACAAGAATTTAACCTTCCTCCCTTCCTTCCTTCCTTCCTTCCTTCCTTCCTTCCTTCCTTCCTTCCTTCCTTCCTTCCTTCCTTCCTTCCTTCCTTCCTTCCTTCCTTCCTTCCTTCCAAATATTTACATGCCACCTCTCTCCTGGGTATCTCAGGACCCAAGGTAGGTAACAACTCTGTAGACTAAAATGTCATAAAATAAACATTCCAAACAACAAATATAAGAACATTAAAATCAGTCTGAAATCACCTTATGCCATCCACCCACAAGTATTCCCTCTCTGCCCATCTTGGTACAAGGGTACAGCTTGCAATCTGTGAACAAACTGCATTTCAAACAGTGAGGATGGTCAGGCATTACCCACTGGCAGAGAGCTAGTTTCATGCAGGAGCGTGGACTCTAATCTGGGAGAACCAGGTTTGATTCCCCATTCCTTCACATGCAGCTGCTGGTGTGACCTTGGGTCAGTCACAAGTTTTTTCAGAGCTGTTCTCTCAAGAGCAGTCCTTGAAAGAGCTCTCTCAGCCTTGTCTACCTCACAGGGTGTCTGTTGTGGAGAGGGGAAGGGAAAGGAGATTGTAAGCCACTCTGAGACTCCTTCAAGTAATGAAGGATGGGGTCTAAATCCAATCTCCTCCTCCTCCTCCTTCTTCTGGGTTTGCCCCCCCTCAATAGGGGTTTGGATGCAACGAGGTTCACCCTGTGTTAGAACAAAATTCTCTTGCACAGGAACTGCCTGTTATTTCGCTGTCATGCTCATAAAGTGATCTTCTCCATAACTTCTGCATGCCAGGCAGCTCTTCAAGATACAAGAGCTAGGCCAGTAAAACAGCTGGCAACACTTCTTTGCGGCCATCCCTTTTCTAGCTCCTGCATTTTCTTCCTGTATCTTCGCCATCTCTCCAGGGAAGCCAGATGGCATCACTAAACAAGGCCTGTGATGCAATGGGGGAGCCAGATAGCGACATTTCGTTTGACAGCATTTATGCACGTTTAACAAGTGCATGACAAGGAGACATTCTTCAGATAAAGACTTCCGCGTCTCTGGAGTTCCATACTGAGAAAACGACAATCCTCAAAAGGTAAGAAGAAATCTGATATTTTGTCAGTCTGTATTAGTATCAAATATATCTAATTCTCAACATGGCCAGATCTGTGGATACTTAAACCTGGAGACTGGAGCCGTGAACAGACAAGACAGATCTTTCTGTTGTTGGTAAAGTAACTATATGGCGGTCAGGACATTGATAGGGTTGCCAGCTGGGTTCTTTTTGTAGCAGGAACTCCTTTGCATATTAGGCCACACACCCCTGATGTAGCCAATCCTCCAAGAGCTTACAGTAGGCCCTGTAAGAAGAGCTCTGTAAGCTCTTGGAGGATTGGCTACATTAGGGGTGTGTTGCCTAATATGCAAAGGAGAGTTCCTGCTACAAAAAGTTGCCAGATACCCCCTGGCAACTGGTAGTGGGATGCGGGAGGTATTAGGAGCAAAGAGATACCTAGGCTAGCAATATCAGTGATGTCACTTCTGGAGAAGTGATGTGATCATGTTGCCAGCAGTGCAGGGATGCTCTGGTATTTAGGTAAAAACGCTGCGGTGCAAGGCATTTTTGTCACAGAGTTTTGCCCATATACCAGAGCATCCCCGCATTGCTTGCTGTGCAATGATGTCACTTCCGGTGCACTCTGAAAATAATGTCGCTGCATTACCAGAGATGCAAACCCTAAGTCACCTTTTGCTGCCAATAAATCCCCTACAAGCCAGTTGATCGGTGCTAAGGGGGAGGATCCCTGGAGCGGGGATCCACTCTAGACACTGAGCTAATTAAAAGTAAAGAAAGCTTTATTTAGGAACTAACAAATTGGATAGTAAAGAGAAAGATAAACCTAGCTGCCTTACTAGCTGAGGGGTGTGTGTGTTCTAGGCCCATTCTAGAAGAAAACCTTAAGAATAGCATTCTGCAGACAAGCAGGAAGAAGCCCCTTTAGAAATAAGGCACCACTCTACAGTCCTGTCTAGCTTGAGCGTGCTGCCCCTTGCAGGACCTTCTTTCTTCTTCTTCTTTGTACACAAGACACTGTTGTATTCCAACATCTACAACCCCGAAAAAGCCCCAGGTATGCAGAAAAATCTGAAATCTAGGGAAGGAGGGAAAGCTAAAGATGGGGGGCAGATAATGGTAGGTTGGCTGATGGGTGGGAAGAAGAAAAGGAAGCAGGGAAAGGGGAGAGGAGATGGGAAGGGAGGGAGAGAGGGATCGATAGATGGGTGGGTGGGAAGAAGAAGAAGAAGAAGAAGAAGAAGAAGAAGAAGAAGAAGAAGAAGAAGAAGAAGAAGAAGAAGAAGAAGAAGAAGAAGAAGAAGAAGAAGAAGAAGAAGATAGATAGATGATAGATAGATAGATAGATAGATAGATGATAGATGATAGATGATAGATGATAGATGATAGATGATAGATGATAGATGATAGATAGATAGATAGATAGATAGATAGATAGATAGATAGATAGATAGATAGATAGATAGATAGATAGATAGATAGATAGATGGTGGGTGGGTGATGGGTGGGTGGGTGGGTGATGGGTGGATGATGGATTGATAGAAGATAGCTAGCTAGATAGATGATAGATAGATACAGGGCTCTTTTTGTAGCAGGAACTCCTTTGCATATTAGGCGACACACCCCTAATGTAGCCAATCCTCCAAAAGCTTACAGAGCTCTTCTTACAGGGGCTACTGTTAGCTCTTGGAGGATTGGCTATATTAGGGGTGTGTTGCCTAATATGCAAAGGAGTTCCTGCTACAAAAAGAGCCCTGGATGGATGGGTAGGTGTGTGGATAGATGACAGACAGACAGATGACAGGAAGGAGGGAAGGAAAGTGGCACTAAGGCAGTAGAATGTTCAGTGGTAGAACGAACTGCCCCACTTCAGGCGGCAGGGCCAGGATCACAGACGTGCACATTTTCATACGTCCTCCCATGTGAGAAGCTCCCCGAAAAACCAATACAACAAGAAAAGCAAGGAAGATTGCAATGCTTCTCTCAGCCATGTTAGGTTTCTGTTTGCATGGAGGGTCCTTTTTTATGGGAAGGATCATTAAAAGCACAGAGTTTCCAGTGCACGCTAGAGTATTGTGTTGACCCCATGAACTTCATTTCCACATTCACCCTGGAAACGATATTATGCTGTTGATAACAACAATAGTTTGGGGGTTATTGCCCCCTCCGCCCTACCAAGCAATTGTAGGGGTCAGGGGCCCTCTCTAATTCCATCACCTCATTCCCTGACATTATGAGGCAGATTGTAGGGGGCCAAGTTGTAGGAGGAAATAATGGAAACGGGGAGACCTGAGGCAATGAACTGGAGGTGTTTGTGGCAATCCCCTACCTTTCCCCTCACGTATATAAAGAGAGAGAGAGAGAGTACGTTGTTTACCATCACAGGGGAAAGAAAAGCTGAGGAGCGATCTTAAACCGTACTTCTGTATCAAGAAAGCTGACAGGAGAAATCAATAAAAAAGGGAATTGCTTGTCTTGTTGTCGTTTCTTTTTCTTTTTTTTCCCCCCTCCACAGGAAAATAATACTGAGGGAAAATATGATAACATATCTTGAAGGCAGGTCAGTCAGGAGCGGGTTTAACCGAACAGAGGTGTAGCAGGAACAAAGGGTGTGACTAATCCAAAGATTCCTTTATTGTTTGGGGCCCGGCTCCTCAACACCGCTGGATCGGATTCAAGCAAAACTGATTCTTGAGATTACATTTTGTTTACTCTGCCTTTGCCACAGCAGGTGTTTATCACCATTAGGTTTGCAAAGGTCCCTTGGTCGGCAGAGAAAGCTGCAGGTTGGAAATATCCATTTCCCGTCAGAATGAGTTCAAAAATGCCGTCGTGCCATGATCTTGCTCGTGGTCTAGAGAGGTCCAAATCCAGCCCGGCCGTCAGATATTTGCCACTCTGTTAGAGACGTAATCTTCAGTCCCCTGTCTCACCCAGGTGTCTGCAAAATTGGACTGGGAACTCTTCTTCTTTGGCAACCTCTGGAACAAAGAAGGGATTACAGAATTCTGAACCCCTCCTTGCCGCCGCCATCAGCACCCAGGTGCTGTGCAGATACAAAATAAAAATGACTTATTGTTGGTTTGTGGCCCAGCGTGCCTGAGTTTCCAGAGTTTGTTTACGAAATTGAGCAAGGGGAAGAACGGGAGAGGAATTGGGAAGTGGATGAAATGGGGGGGGGGGCTGACTTCAAATAAGAAATCAGCATAGCTTCCTCAATAGACTCACCAGCTCCAGGTTAGGAAATACCTGGAGATGTTGGCAGTGGAGCCTGAATAGGGTGGAGTTTGGGGAGGAAGGGACTTCAATAGGTTATAATTCCATACAGTGCACCTTCCAAAGCAGCCGTTTTCTCCAGGGGAACTGATCTCTGCCGCCTGGAGATCAATTGTAACCAGTGTTCCCTCTAACCTCCTGCTGGATCTCCTGATGGCACCTGGTATTTTTGGCCGCTGTGTTGGACTAGATGGGCCATTGTCCTGATCCAACATTGGCTTCTCTTATGTTCTTATTTTCTTATGTTCTAAGCTGAGTTAGTGTGAGCAAGCTCACAGTTTTTTAGCCTCTGGCTCACACAGAGCTGGAAACCCTAGCAAAGGCTGATGCCTAGCATTTGTTTTACTTATGGAATAGTAGGTACAAAGATGGAAAACAGGTTGCTAATTAGTGGTCAGTACGAACGGTGTCCTGGATTATGTCCTGGATTGTATCAGAATCAGGCTTTGAACAAACGGAACTATTTTCTGGTAAATCGATCAGCAGATAGCTCCAGTTATCCTTTACTGCAAATGCGCAGGATCCCGGGATGCGCCTTGATGGCAGTGGGAGCACGATGGAGTTGAGAAGGCAACTGTAATTTTGAGTTGCCTCCATAGAAGTACAGTGTCCAGATCACGCAAAGTGATGGTTTCAATTTACCACCTAAGCCAGAGAAGAATTCAAGGACAGTAGTGCTCACATTGTTTTGGAAAGAAGTGTTACAAGCTGCTAGGGATGCCAGACTCCCCCAGCAGAGGGTCCCCCACCACCTGGCCCCACTGCCCCACTGCTGATCAGTTGGCCAGCGGGAGGGGGGACTTACCCTTAAAAGCAGGGAGACCCAGCCGATGTGCAGCAACATGTGTACGTTGTTGCCCACATGACCTGGAAGTGACATCATCATGTCAGGGATGTCATGGCAACGCTCTGGTATTTGGACAAAAACTCTATGGTAGAAGCCAAATTTACCATAGAGTTTTTGCCCAAATACCCGAGCATTGCCTGATGTCCTCAAAATGATGATGTCACTTCCAGGTCTCCTTGGCAGTGATGTAGGCAATTTGCTGCACATCACCTAGGCTCCCTCCTGCTCCTGGTAAGTCCTTCCCCATTCCCCGCTGGTTGCTAGGAGGGCCCTGGCAACCCTAGAAGCTGCTGAAGTGCTCAAAGCCAAAGTAACATGAACTTCAGTGGAATCTCTATCACCAATGCCTGGTGGCTTGTGCACCCACTTTATGACATTATACACATCAACTTCAGGTTTCAGAAAGGGGATGACAACCAAAATAGCACCATGAATTGCATTTGTAGAAAATAATTTACGCTTATCATCCGTTGGAGTTTTCTGAAAGCACGCTTATTGTTGCTCTTTGCTCTTTTCCCCAGATGTATATTTGGGAAGCAGAAGGCAGGATTGATTGACGTTTGTTCCAACAATTCTGTCTTCACCCGAGTAGTCAAGCCGTATCCACAATAATGTCTTCTTTTCAAACCCATTGTGGACGGGGCCCTCAAGAAATGGACACCCTGCAAAAAATTATGTACAGATGAATTAAGTGTCACCTAAGATTCTATTGTCATTCCTCTAGAACCATCTTTTTTTTTTTTTTTTTACAGTAAGGACACACATTCGCTGGACAAAAAACAGACATTCATGAACCTGTACGACTGACGCACTCAAGATGGCCTACAAAAATTGAAACGTATAAACAACAGATGTTGAAAACAGCAGCAAGTAAACAGTTTAGAATACACAAAGCTGCCTTGTAGTGAAGAAGAGCCAGGTCAGTCTTCTCTGAATGGCAGCAGCTCTCCAGGGTTTTAGGTAAAAGTTCTTTCATATCACCAAAACCAGATCCTTTTAGATGGAAAGCTTAGGGATTGCACTTGGGACCTTCTGCATGCCAAGCAGATGTTCTGTCACAGGAGCCTCCAAACTTTTTGAGCCCGTGGGCACCTTTGGAATTCTAACAAAGGATGGTGGGAACGAACACAAAATGGCAGCCACAGGATGTGTAAAGGTAAAGGTTCCTTTGCTCAAAAGCCAGTCGAATCCGACTCTAGGGTTGCGGTGCTCATCTCCGTTTCAAAGCCGAAGAGCCAGCGCTGTCCGAAGACATTTCCATGGTCATGTGGCCGGCGTGACTAAACACCAAGGTGCACGGAATGCTGTTACCTTCCCACCAAAGTGGTACCTATTTATCTACTTGCAGTTTCTTGCTTTGGAACTGCTAGGTTGGCAGGAGCTGGAACTAGAGACGGGAGCTCACTCCGTCATGCGGCACTCTCGGGTGTCGAACTGCTGAACTACTGACCTTCCACAGCCTGCAGTTCAGCGTCTTAACCACTTGAGCCACCGCAGCTCCTCGATGTGTGGCCAAACAAAAAATGCCAGCAGACTCCATGCACAGCCCACCCTTAAAATGAGGAAAATAAATTATGACACTGCTCAGCCATTTCATAAACTAGTTGATCAAATAGGTTGCCAGTCTCCATGCGGTGGTCGGAGATCTCCTGGGATTACAACCGATCTCTGGGAAACCCGGTGAAAATGGCCACTTTGGAGGAAGACCCTGTGGCATTACACCCTCCCCAAACCCCGCCCTCTTCAGGCTCCACCCTCAAAATCTCTAGGTTGTCTCCCAACCCAGAGCTGGAAACCATATCGATCAACCATTTAAGAAAATTGACATCTCATTTTGGAGATTTTGTATCTTATTTGGGAGGAGCACCAGGGACAGTTATATCTGCCTGGAGATTTGCCTGAAATGTCATCTGTGTTTGGGGCCAGATGAAGATTTGAATGAGTTTATTTGACTGTTAAATGACTGTCAGGATCCTCAAGATGTTCTTTTTAATCTAAAATCAATGCGGTACATCTGGTTTTATCTGTTGCTCATCTCATTTAATATCATGAGCGATTAAGGTTACTGCGCGGGATTGGATTGTTATTCTCGGTTGGTGGAGCCTTCCTCTAGGACAAGACGCTTCTGCCAGCAGAACAGGTTTCTTCCTTGTTGGAACAGGCAATATCTCAGGTACGAGGAAAAGAGGGAGCAGCTAGGAGACAATTAAATGGGATAGTGAGGTCAGCACCTTCTCTGCTGTTAAGTGTCATTCCTGGTCTGTCTCCAGATTGTTACTCTTCGGGCAATTTCCCCCTTCTTCTCAGAAGTTCCACAACTCTCTCCCTCAGCTAGTGATGTAGCTAGAAACCTATCTCTGTCTCTCCTCTTCACTATCGAGTATGTTAGCACCTGAATAAGGCTTAATGTACACGTCAATAAGTTTAACAGAATGTGTGGCAAAGTATGAGCTTTCATGAGTCACTGCTCACTTCTGTACTCACGAAAGCTCATCCCCTACCACAAATTTTGTCAGTCTTGAAGGTGCTGCTGGACTCTTGCTCTTTGCTGCTTCTACAGACAGACTAATATGGCTACCCATCATGTTTTAATCGGTTTGTGAAGAGAAGAAGAGGAGATTGGATTTATACCCTGCCCTTCACTCGGAGTCTCAGAGCAGCTTACAACCTCCTTTCCTTTCCCCTCCCCACAACAGGCACACTGTGAGGTAGGTGGGGCTGAGAGAGCTCTGACAGAAACTGCTCTTTTTCAAGAACACCTCTGACAGAACTATGGCTTGTCCAAGGTCATCCAGCAGGTGCATGTGAAAGCTTGGGTAGGCAAACCCAGTTCTCCCAGATTAGAGTCTGCACTCTCAACCACTATACCAAACTGGCTCTGTGCACCTCGGCTGTGTTAATTACTCTACCAACATTCCCTCTGAATCAAGACTCCTTGCATTGGAAGAAGACCCCTCATGTTTATAGAAGGTGCTGTCATCGGTGGAGTAGAGCTGTCATGGGCTGGGGAGTCCAGAACAGGCCAAGGTCAGGAGCCAAGAAGACAGTGCAAAGTCCAAAAAGCCAAGCCAGGGTCAGGAGCCAGAAACACAGAGCCAAGTCTAAATCACTAACCAAAAATGTAGTCCAAAGCCAAGCCGGGGACAGGAGCAAGGAACACAGAGACAAGTCCAAAGCCAGGGGTCCAAAGGTCAAGTTGCAAGAGCCAAGCCAGAGTTGATACTACCAGCATGAGACTGACTTGATGTTTCCACAAAGAGTATTGCCCCAAGTGTGGAGTTAAATGCTGCTACCAATTAGCCAGCGGCACGATCAGCCAGGCTCCTGTTAGAACTCTGGGCTAGCTGAGTGTCTCCCTTGTAACCTGGCCTCTCTTTGCCTCCCTTAAACGAGTCACACATGGGGGTGAGTCAGGAGGACTTTCAGCTTTCAGTTCTTCCTTCTTATCTGGGCCAGGTGTGAAGACTGCTGTTACAGGCACTTGCCAACTCTCCTCCTCTGCTGCTGTGGTTTCTGCAGGCTCAGTCAGCTCATCCTCATCCATGTCCACGACAGGAGCACAGGATCCCTCCCCTGGTAACTTACTGCTCTGAACTCCAGGAACAGGGTTGCTCTCAGCCTTTGGCAAGGGATGACATTAAAATAACAACAGGCTATTTAAGTGCAATGTCAGGAAGACATTCTGCGCATGTCAGTCCATGCTCTAGTGAACATGCAAGTCTTAGGGTAATAATATGTTTGTTGAGAGCCGACCCCTGGCCCCGACTCCACTGAGGACAGCTATGGTCTGGATGCACCCATGCAAGGAAGGCAAGGAGAAGGAGACAGCTGGGGCCCAGGCAGATCGCTCCAATGCTGCTGAGAACAGCACCAGAAGTCAGACAGCAGTGGGGAGAGGTGTGGCCCAAAGGTGAGGCCAAGCCCAGCCTTGGGAAGGGCAGGCTGGAAAGGCTAACAGGCAACCCTGAGAAGCAAGAAAAAGGAGGTGGACAGGGAAACAGGCAGTAGGGGAGGAGTCAGGAAAGGCTTCCCTGTCCTTTTATAGTCTCCCAGGTGGAACAGGTGAAAGGGGATTGGAGCCAGGTCAGGTGGGGATGGGGCCAGGCAATCCCATAAATGGGAAGGAACCGCATCTGGTGGAGGATGAAGTAACAGACTGAACACAGCCTGGGAAAAGACAGTGGATAGCCAGTCTGATAGTAATGTATGGCTGCGAGAGTTGGAGTATAAGGAAGGCTGAGTGCCGAAGAATCAATTATTTTGAACTATGGTGCTGGAGAAGACTCTTGAGAGTCCCTTGGACTGCAAAGAGATCAAATCAGTCAATCCTAAAAGAAATCAACCCTGATTGTTCCCTGGAAGGCCAGATCCTGAAGCTGAAGCTCAAATACTTTGGCCATCAAATGAGAAGGGAGCATTCACTGGAGAAGACCCTGATGCTGGGAAAGACTGAAGGTCAAAGAAGAAGGGGACGGCAAAGGATGAGATGGTTAGACAGTGTCATCGATGCAACGAACATGAAATTGAGCAAACTTCAGCGGACAGCGGAAGACAGGAGGGCCTGGCATAATCTGGTCCATGAGGTCGCGAAGAGTCGGACTCGACTGTGCGACTGAACAACAACAAGCCAGTCTGAGGAAGGAAGAGGACCCAGGTGCCAGAACCCCCTCGCCTTCCCAGTTCGGAGGCCAGTGGGCCGGATGCCCTCCTTGTTAGCGGGACAGTGGAACGCAGGGAGGCCATGTCACCAATGGGGGAGCCTAGCAATGTGGAATGAGATGAGAAGCTTGAGAGGACCAGCATGGTGTGATGGTTAAGAGAGCCAGTGTGGTGTAGTAGTTAAGAGCGGCGGACTCTAATCTGGGGAACTGGGTTTGATTCCCCACTTCTCTTTCACATAGAGCCTGATGGGTGACCTTAGGCCAGTCACGGTTTTCTCGGAACTCTCTCAGCCCCACCTGCCTCACAAGGTGCCCGTTGTGGGGAGACGAAGGGAAGGCAATTGTAAGCCCCTTTGAGACACCTTAGGGTAGTGAAAAGTGGGGTATAAAAACCAACTCTTCTTCTGCTATAAAAAAGTAAACCTTCCGTATGACGGACAAATACCTCAATAAATCAAATTCCTTTTCTTACTGTTCCCCAAGGATAGGGGTGTAGAATATTTCCCTTTCTCCCTCTAATATCATTTTTGATATATTTGTAGACCCTGCCTTGCCCCTCATCTAACCTGTCATCTTCCATTTTGTTCTGAGTAACTGGTCAATTGGATCAACTCCTCATCTTTGTTCATGAGCTCGTTTGCCGGTCTAGTTTGAGAACCTTCTCAAAAGACTCAGAAGTTCTTCAAAAGTGAAACGGCACCGAGCTTAGAAATATGAAGCATACAACTTAGCTAAAATTAGGGCTTGTTTGAAAGAAAAGTGTTTTTTTTCTCTCAGGGTCATGCAGGATACAAAAGTGATCCAAGGTCTCTGTGCTAAAATCATCAAAGACTTCAGATGAGGGGATAAAAAACAAAAAAAAAGCCATGTGTAAACTGTGGTTTCTGGCCTGGTACAAAAAAAATCAATATGCCACCATTTGAAATTATAAGGGCTCGTTTCTTATCCATCCTTGCCTTTTGAGGCTTCTGTCCTGAGAATACTTGGAACAAAAATGATGAGGCAAATAAATCCTGTTTCATTTATAAGAATAGGACTTCAGCAGGAGCTGGAAATATTCTGCTTTGTCTTTTCTGTCTGTTATTTCTTATATGCTTACGACTGTAGGCCATATTTAGTTATTGATGGGCATACTTCCTTACTTTGTTTCTCGTTGAGACTCAAGATGGACTACAGAGTTAGAAAAAACAATTCTTCTGTGGTTAGCCATTCAGTCATGTCCAACTCTTGGCAATTCCATGGGCCAGTTCTCTCCATGTTTTCCGATCTTGTACTGTTTCTTTGGGTTGTTCCATGCTCAGGCTGCTGTTGACTTTTATGGTGTCTAGCCACAATACAATGCTATAAATTAAAGGAATGATCAGTGTCCATGTCAGAGCTGTCACATGAAGACTGTCCCCTGAGGCTTTCCTAACCCCTGCTGGGGGTGGGGGATCCCCCACTTTGGGGCCTCCCCCCCAGTGCTGTTCAGCCAGACAGTGGGGAGGACTTACCATGATCAAGGTTTACAAGATTATGCATGGGATAGAGCAGGCAGAGAAAGAAGTACTTTTCTCCCTTACTCACAGTACAAGAACTTGTGGGCACTCAATGAAATTGCTAAGCATTCAAGTTAGAATGGGTAAAAGGAAGTACTTCTTCACCCAAAGAGTGCTTAACACATGGAATTCACTGCCACAGGAGGTGGTGGTGGATACAAGCATGAACAGTTTCAAGAGGGAATTGGATAAACATATGGAGCAGAGGTCCATCAGTGGCTATTAGCCACAAGGTATGGATTGGGACTCTCATTCTGGGGCAAGAGATGCTCTATATTCTTGGTGTTTTTTGGGGGGGGCAACAGTGGGAGGGCTTCTATTGTCCTGGCCCCACTGCTGGACCTGCTGATGTCACCTGGTATTTTTGGCCACTGTGTGACAGAGTGTTGGACTGGATGGACCTTTGGCCTCATCCAACATTGGCTTCTCTTATGTTCTCTTATGTTCTTATGTACCAGCAGCAAACTGAGGCCTAGGCCTCCATTGCTAGCAATGTCATTTCTGGTATACACTGGAAGTGACATCATTACATTACCTGTAACATGTGGACACTCTGGTATTTGGGTAAAAACTCTTATAGTAAAAACAGCTTCTACCATAGAGGTTTTGCCCAAATACCAGGGCATCCCCATGTCGTCAATGACATGATGACATCACTTCTGGTATACACATCACTGGCAACCCTGTGTCCTCCACATGTGAAGAACTGGAACACAAATTCCAGGGCAAAAAGGGAACATTGGAGTCTGTTGCATACATGGCGCCCAGTCTAGAGCAATAGATCTCATAGGGAAGGAAAGATGGGAGATATATGCTTAACTAGAAAGTGTCTGGCCACCCTACTTACAAATATAGCTAAAACACAAATATAGCTAAAAAAATCAAATAAAATACATTAAAAGCATTAAGCCAAAATTTTAAAATCAGTACTCAGGTCTGCTACTAAACTTAATCAAATGCAGTCCTAAATAAAACCATCTTCAACTACCTCCTAAAGATTGAAAGTGAGAGGGCCAGGCAGATGTACCTTCCTGTGTCAGTTGTTCCATAATCATGGGTCTACCACTGAAAAGGCCGTCTCCTGTGTATTGATGTATCACCATAGTGTTGCAATGATCATTTGAGAAGGTCCTCTGAATTACCAGCTTTCTTTTTCTTAATTAACTCTCTGTCTTCTATCCTCACTGAGGTATAAGGAAAAAGGCATTTCTCCATAAGGAGAAAGTCTGGAGACTTACTGTTGGTTTTGTGTTTTGTTTTTTAATGAAAGCTGGGAATTCAGAGAACCCACTGAAGCTGGCATTACCAAAGTGATATATATCGATAGTTTAGGGTCTTTAATATAAAACCCTGAACCTTAAACACTCATCTTTGGGAGAGGGGGAGTGGTTTAACGATGATTACAGACCAATCATTGAAAAGTGGGCTAGAGGTAGGTGGGACATAGAAAACAGATAGAAGCACTAGGGGAAAAACCAACTCATAATCAGCTTCCAGAAAAATAATGTTGTCACAGTGGTCTTAAAAGAGCTGGGGGGGGAATGGGAGGGGGAACCCTGAACTGAGAGCTAAAGGTCAAAAAATGCATGTGGAAATCAGGGGATCAACCAAAGCAGTTATGGGGCCAGAACTGACAAAAAAGAAAAGGTCTTACACAGTTTGGTATAGTGGTTAAGTGTGCGGACTCTAATCTGGGAGAACCGGGTTTGATTCCCTACTCCTCCACTTGCACCTGCTGATGTGACTTTGGGTCAGTCACAAGCTCTTGCACAACTGTTCCTGAAAGAGCAGTTTGTGTTAGACTTCTCTCAGCCCCACCTACCTCACAGGGTGTCTGTTGTGGGGAGGGGAAGGGAAAGGAGTTTGTAAGCCGCTCTGAGACTCCAAGTGAAGGGCGGGGTATAAATCCAATCTCTTCTCTTCTTCTATTATTGGTGCAACTTAAAGTTCTGAGCCCCTTTGGTGTGAGGGTCAGGTTCCAAGTTGTCATTTTCTATTGTAAGGGGATACTGGAGAATAGTACTAGGGTGATATAACAGACCAGGAAACATATCTAGTTGCACCTGGTTAATTTAGGAGGGGTGGCTGGCTTGTACATCTGCCAACAATGCTCTGAGATGGGTTGATGACCCTTCTTGAGCTTATGATAGGATTCCAAGGAGGTTTGTGCAGTGAAGAAGATTGCGGGAGCTTTGGTTATTATCCTGCAAACCTGACTCATTACTCATGGCCATAAGTGTGAGGAGCTTTGGAGAGTCACACAAAAGAGCCTTGATTAATATCCTCCTAGAGCATCCGGGCAGGCAGTCTCCTTCCTCTCAGAAGTACGTGGGGAAATCCCTGCTTTAATCAAAAGACCTGCCTTTTTATCAGAATGGATGTATTCATCCAGTCCTCTGACTTCAGAAGGCCAGAAGATCTTGGGCTGTGAAGGACACGGGTCTCAGGGGGGCAGGAAACAAGTTGGATTGTTTGAGTGAAATATGCACGTCCCCTTTTGCTTATTTTCCTCATATCCCGCTGTTTGGAGATGACAAATCCACAAAACGAGTTCAATAAAAGTAAACCGATGTTTTTAAAAGATGAAGTGAAAACAACGAGCAACACAGAAACAGTGCAGAGAGTCTCGTTCGCGGAAGAAAGCCTCAATCAATGGGCAAAAAAGGCTTTTTTTCCCGTCCCTGCTGTTTCGACTTGAAAATACCCATTCTGCGTTTGTTGCTCCCTTGTATGAATTAAACCCATAATTTTCTGTTTTCATATCATTTTGCATTTCTTTGCAGCAAAGGTACGTATCTTTCAATATTATCTGTGCACGTAAATGACGAATGCTGGTTTATATCCAACAACATCGCTCAGTGGCAGAGCATCTGCTTGGCAAGCAGAAGGTCCCAGATCTCCAGTTAAAAGGACCAGGCAGGAGGTGAAAGACCTCTGCCTGAGACCCCGGTGAGCCACTGCCAAAGTGGGCAGTACTGACTTTAATGGACCAAGGGTGTGATTCCATAGAAGGCAGCTTCCTGTGTTCATTTAAAGTAATATGTGAAACCGTCAGTGCAGATTTACCCCATGCTCCCTTTCCCATAAGAACATAAGAGAAGCCAATGTTGAATTAGGCCAATGGCCCATCCGGTTCAACACTCCTTGTCACACAGTGGCCAAAAATACCAGGTGCCATCAGGAGGTCCAGCAGTGGGGCCAGGACACTAGAAGCCCTCCCCTGCCCCCCCAGCACTCTGCAGTCCCTTTTGACTCTCTGATGATGAGTAGGGTTTCCAGTTCTGGGTTGGGAATTACCTGGAGATTCGGGGGGGATGGAGCCTGAGGAGGGCGGGGTTTGGGGAGGGGAAAGAACTTAGCCGGGTATAATGCCATAGAATCTACCCTCCAATGCAGCCATTTTCTCCAGGGGGACTGAGCCTAGTTGTCTGGAGATCAACCGAAATAGCAGGAGTACCATGTGGGGGTTGGAACCCCTAATGACCAGTGATGGGAGGCATGTTATCTGGAGATCGAAGAAGGTCTTGCGGAGGTATGGTGTGAAATCGAACTTCTCCTCCCAATGCCGCTCGCCACGTTCCAAGAGGGAGCAGGAGGCTGTAAATATTTGCGGTTCGGTTGGAAGGAACGCCAGTATTATTTATTTATTTGGGAATGTTATATGCCTTCTTTTCAGAGAACCTTTGATCAAAACTCCATTTCATTTCCGGGGATGAGGCATGTCAGTCTCAGGCTAGCTGTCTGTCAGTCTGTCAACTGCGCCTCCAGAGAGAGGAGGAGGAGGAGCCCCATCCATACCTGATGGGCCATCTTAAGAGAGTTTCTCAGTCTGACAACAGTGGTATATCCTGCCTAAGATACTTTTTGAGTCCTCCCCCAGCATCTGTACCCTGCTCCTAGCTCTGTGCATTAGTCCCCCCAAGGGCCCTGTGCAAAACTCACATGATCCAGTGGAAACAGTTCATGAGTCTTGACCTCTTTTGGAGTGAACATTTGCATACACCCCGCCCTTCTTGAGAGCCAGTGTGGTATAATGGTTAAGAACAGAGGACTCTAATCCGGAGAACTGGGTTTGATTCCCCACTCCTCCACCCCATGAAGCCTGCTGGGTGACCTTGGGCCAGTCACAGTTCCCTCAGAGCTCTCCCAGCCCCACCTACCTCACAGGGTGCCTGTTGCGGGGAGAGGAAGCGAAGGCGATTGGAAGCCACTTTGAGACTCCTTAAGGTTGAGAAAGGCAGGCTATAAAAGCCTTCTTCTTCTCCTTGCTGCTCAGTCAGACAAAAAAAATCTCCTTCCTGTTGACACCCTAAAACAAGGGCTAACCAGAAGGGGGGGTCTTTGTTAGCTTACAGCTCTGAACACTGGAACATGCGGCCCACCTACAAAGTAGCCAGTGGAGACCAGAAAGCCCCGTAAGCTTCGATTTAATTAGAAACTGTTCTTCCACTTTTGTTTTGTGAGTCCCGTTTTTCTTTTTTTCCCAGTCCCCCTTGGTTGTCTGTCTCTGTGTGTGCTCAGAATAAGCTTTTTGAAAATCGCATTCCAGCCACTGCCACAGGAGGTGGTGGCAGCTACAAGCATGGACAGCTTCAAGAGGGAATTAGATAAACATATGGAGCAGAGGTCCATCAGTGGCTGTTAGCCACAAGGTATAGATAGGAACTCTCAGTCTAGGGCAGGCAATGCACTCTATTCCTGGTGCTTGGGGGGGGCAGCAGTGGGAGGGCTTCTAGTGTCCGGGCCCCACTGCTGGACCTCCTGATGGCACCTGGTATATTTTGGCCACTGTGTGACAGAGTGTTGGACTAGATGGGCCACTGGCCTGATTCAACATTGGCTTCTCTTATGTTCTTATGTAGCCCTCAGAGGCTTCTCGAAGGCTAAACTTCTCCTACAGTTGGCTGCTCAGCTCACACTTCTTAACGTACAGGAAAGGATGAGGAAGAGGAAAGACAGTTGCCTTGCTGGAGACAAGGGACATGCCCAGTTCTTCCTCCTGGGAGGAGAAGGGAATTTCTCTGTTGCATGAACACATGGCATGCACACACACACACCAACTTCTGAGACTCCCCCAGATGGTGGTAGGTTTACCACAGAGCAAAGGATCCCAAGGGAACTGGGGATCATGAATAAGGCTAGCCAATCTTATCAAATGCCCAGCAGATCACACGGTCCTTCGGGGGTTGATCTCCCCTGATCTCGCCTCCTCACTACAGCCCTCTGAACGGTGTGGGGGTTTTGTTTTGTTTTCTGTTATCCCCAGGCCCCATTGTTCTGGAAGTCCAAAGGGATTGCTGGGCAAAGAAAACATGGAGGGAACCTGTGTTTATTCCACCGATGTCTGGTTGGACAGTGAATACTATCCATTGTGCATAGAAATACACCATAATAGCTGCAGATAAAGACCATTCAGCGTAGATAGACAATAACTACAAATCGGCAAACCGACAGAGGACTGAAACTGATGCACAAAATCTAAATCAATGTACAGAGGAAGGAAAGAAGGAGCGTCTGCTGATACCCAGCCGGAAGGGAATGAAATGTCACTCCCGGAAAAGAAGCTGCCACAGTCTCAGTGCTGTTGTGTAAAAGCCCCTGGCCCGAAGCCAGGACTTTGTGGCTTGTGGGGCAAAATCTTTGCTGGTGGGGCTGCCATTATTCGCCATAGTGAAGGGTGGTGGCGCGTACCGCTCTCCCTCTCCTCCTGCAAGATTTAAAGGGCCCTTCAGCTGATCAGTGGGGAGCTTGAGGGCCCTTTAAATAGAGTTGCCAGGTCCAGCAGGGGTTCGAAGCTCCGCGTCTGGAAGCTTCACACGCGTGCATAGCGTCACCCAGAAGTGATGTCATCGCACCGGGCATGCTGTTGAGGGGTACTCTAGCAGTCAGCTTTAAAACTCTATGGCACCATAATGCCAAATGCTAGAGCGTCCCCCGACGACATGCCCACCACGATGACATCACCTCCAGGTGACATCATTGCGCTGGACACATCGGCCTGATTCCGGCACTTTGGGGGCAGGGTCGTCGTCCCCCCGGCAGCTGGATTTGGGCTGGCATGTCAGGGGCCTCTAGAATGGGCAAACCCCTGCCCCCCCCCGGGGGGGCTGGCAGCCCTACTTTAAAATCTTGCAGGAGGCGCACGCCGACTGCGTGTCACAAGCATCTTAAAGGATTCCTTAAAATGCTTTTGGGAAGAAGTGGGGACCTTTTAAGAAGGGGGGGCTTTAAAGAAGGGAGCTGGCCCTTTAAGGAAGGGAGCAGAGCCCCCAATAACCCCTCTATAGCTATGGGCCAGCTGGCCTGTGTAAGCTGCCCTTGGGACTATTATCTGGAGGACCTTGGTTTGGCATTCCACTCCGCCTCAAAGCTTGGTGGCAGACACCTGTCCCTCTCGTTCTCAGCCTAACCTGCCGCACAGGGCTGTTGAGAGGCCTGTTAGGGAGAGACAGTATGCCTAGCCAGCATCATGGCTGAGCAGGGATTTGCATCGGGCTCTTTTGTTTATTTACTTTTATTTATTTAAAACCTTTATTGGCTGCTTTTCTTCCTTATGAAGCCCAAGGAGACTTACAAACATCAATAAAACTCAGCCAATAATATATATATTTAAAAATACAGAAAGCCAAAATTTAAAATCTCTACTCAGGAGACTACTAAACTTTGGCAAACCATCTTCAGCTGCCTCCTAGAGATTGAAAGCGGGGGGCCAGACCACCCCCTTGGGGAACTTGTTCAATTATTACGGGGCTGCCACTGAAAAGGCACTGAAAAGTGTCGCCTGGTTCCCTCTGGCCACTCGTGTGGGATGGAGGCCATGGGTTGCTAGATCCAGGCTGGGAAGATCCTGGAGATTTGGGGATAGAGCCTGGGGAGGACAAGGACCTCAGTGAGGTACAATGCCATTGAGTTTACTAGGGTTGTGTGGTAGGGTCGCCAGCCTCTAGGTGGGGCCTGGGGATCTCCCGCTTTTACAACCGATCTCTAACTGACAGAGATCAGCTCCCCTGGAGAAAATGGCTGCTTGGAAGGGCGGACTCTATGGCACTGTATTATGCTGAGGCCCCTCCCCTCCCAAACCCTGCCCTCTCCCGGATCCACCCCCAAAGTCTACTGGTATTTTCCAACCCAGACCTGGCAACCCTATTGTGCGGTCAGGGACCCACATACCTTCGGATGCTGTATGTATGTTATTTGGAAGCCACCCTGAACCTGCTTTGCGGGGAGGGTGGGGTATAAATTTGACAATAAATAAATAAATTAACATCCCCAGAAGTGCACTGAGATCAGCTGATAACAACTTGCTAGTGATCCCCGGCCCTAGGGAGGTTTGGCTGCCCTCAACCAGGGCCGGGGCCTTTTCGGTCCTGGCCCCGACCTGGTGGAACTCTCTGCCAAATAACATCAGGGCCCTGCGGGATCTGATGCAATTCCACAGGGCCTGTAAGGCAGAGATGTTCCGCCAGGCTTTTGGTTGAGGGCAGCAATGGTTAAAACTGGCACCCTCCTTTTTTTTTTACTTTTGGCCCCGTGTCCCCTTCCCTACCTTGATGCGCAGAGAGCACGGCAACTGGTATAAGAACATAAGAACATAAGAGAAGCCAATGTTGAATCAGGCCAATGGCCCATCTAGTCCAACACTCTGTCACACAGCGGCCAAAATATACCACGTGCCATCAGGAGGTCCAGCAGTGGGGCAAGAAAAGGATTGATCGCCATCTGGCTTCGTTGTTTTATCAGTGCACTGTAATAATTTTACCATTCTGGTTGTATTTTATCTGTTTTAATGCTGTAAATTGCCCAGAGCCCGCTTGCGGGGTTGGGCAGTTCAGAGATGATGATGATGATGATTATGATGATGACGACGACGATGGTGGTGGTGGTGGTGATGATGATGATGGTGATGATGATGATGGTGGTGGTGATGATGATGATGATGGTGGTCGTGGTGGTGGTGGTGGTGATGATGAGGGTTGCCAGGTTCCCCTGGCAGGGGATGGGGATAGGGTTGCCAGACTGAGGTTGAGAAACTCCTGGAGACTTGGGGATGGAGCCTAAGGAGGACCAAGAACCTCAGTGGGGTGCAGTGCCATAGAGTCTATCCTGCAACACATCCATTTTCTCCAGGCAAACTGATCTCTGTAGTTTGGAGAGGAGCTGTAATTCTGGAGGATCCCCAGGCCCCACCTGGGAGCTGGCAGCCCTCTTGCGCCCACCAAATGAGTGTCTTTGATTGACGGGACAGTCAGGAAGTCCTCCCCCTGTGGTCTCAGTTCCCAGGAACAGGTGGGAGAAGGTCACAGGGCGACACTCAAACCAGTAGGCCTTACCGTCCCTTTCAAGGAAATCTACAGAACCGACCACATTAAGCAGAGAGGAAAAGACTGTCAACCGAGACTTAAAAGGGATATAAAAAGAACTGGGATCGGAAATGTCCACTTATCCCTAACACAATTATTGCAGTCATTCCTGGAGTAAGATATACACAGGTGGTTAGAAAACTGCACAGTGTAAATGCTATAGTTTCTACTGCACATTACTGTAAATTTTCTTTTTTTTGGGGGGGGGGCTGGCATATCTCAGGCACTTTCGTGCGTATGCAGCAGCCCCCCCCCTTGAAATGTGACTCTGAATATCCATCTTCTGTAATGTTCCTTTCTGTGGAGCCGGGCTCATATTTTATCGCAAAATATAGTTCTCTCTGTCTTGCAGACTGACATCATGCCAGGAAATGTTTGTTTCCCCATGCATTCCACTTATGATCACAAATGTCAGCATGGCTAACACTCCCAATTAGAAATTTGAGATGGGGGGAGGGGAGGGAGAGGTTTTTGACATTTTAACTTTACTTTTTTTTCCCCAGTTCAAAATAATGTGGATATCCCCTATGGCATAAATGGAATGAGCAGGAGAGAAAACCTCCCTTGAAGGAGTCACTATTGTTGCTGTTGTTTCTGAATTCCCCTCTCTGAGTACACAAGGCTCTGGGTGATTTACAACAGATTAAAATGAAGAAGAAGAAGAAGAAGAAGAAGAAGAAGAAGAAGAAGAAGAAGAAGAAGAAGAAGAAGAAGAAGAAGAAGAGGAGGAGGAGGAGGAGGAGGAGGAGGAGGAGGAGGAGGAGGAGGAGGAGGAGATTGAATTTATACTCCGCCCTTCACTCAGAGTCTCAAAGCAGCTTACAAACTCCTTTCCCTTCCCCTCCCCACAACAGACACCCTGTGAAGTAGGTGGGGTTGAGAGAGCTCTTTCCAGAACTGTCCTTGAGAGAACAGCTCTGAGAGAACTATGGTTTGCCCAAGGTCATCCAGCAGCTGCAGGTGGAAGAGTGGGACAGATGGCAAGGGAAAGGTGGGTTCATTTATTGATTGAATTCATTTATACCCCCACCTTATTCCTCATTGGGGACCCACAGTAGCTTACAACATTCTCCTCCCCTTCAATTTATCCTCACAACAACCCAGTGAGGTAGGTTAGGCTGAGAGTGGGTGGCTGGGCCAAGGAAGGCCAATGAGCTTCCATGACACTAGTGGGGGATTCGAACCTGCCCCCCCCAGATACTTGCCCAACACTCTTAACCACTAGCCCATGCTGGGTTTGAAGAAAGAGGCAATTATGCAAGTGTTCACACATATTTATTTTTAGAATTTCCTGTTTTGTGAGTGTATATTGCCATACCCAGCATCTTCACAGATGTCCTGTTGAGTGAAAATATACCTTTTTATTTCGGGTGGGCCCTGTAGTCTAACAGGGATTATATATATATATTTCTTGCATCCACAGCCATGTGGCTAAAGCATCAAAGGACCTCAGATATCAGGTGTGCTCCATCATGCGTGGGCTGATATCATTACTCAAGAGGGTACCTCTCGGTTCTGCAGCTGTCATTAAGTCTTGCTGCGGGAAACAAACACAAGTGCAAATCTATGCAAATCAAATGCATATTTTCATTTCAGTGAATATGGTTATCAGAGAATGAGTGACGAGTCTTTCTTGCTGAAGACCCCCTGGAGTGGGCAAGTTCTGTCGTTCCACTACCTGTTCACAGTCCCGCACTTTCCATTCCCTCCTCCTTCGCAATCTCCACTCATTTTGCTTCTCTCTCCGTATCTCTCTACAATAAGAGCCAGTTTGGTGTAGTGGTTAAGTGCGCAGACTCTGATCTGGGAGGACCGGGTTTGATTCCCCACTCCTCCCTATGCAGCTGTTGGATGACCTTGGGCAAGCCATAGTTCTGGCACAGCTGTCCTTGAAAAGAGCATTTTCTGTCAGAGCTCTCTCAGCCCCACCTACCTGACAGGGTGTCCATTGTGGGGAGGGGAAGGGAAAGGAATTTGTAAGCCGCTCTGAGACTCCAAGTGAAGGGTGGTTAGGGTTCCCAAGTACTTACCGCGTGGGAGCGGGGGACACATGCTCCCAGTCCACCTTGTACCATCGAGTTTCCAGCTGCATTGCCAGAGCGTCGCCTAGCATCACTTCCTGGTGACAGCATGGTGCTCCGCACCTGCCCTTCCCCCGGGGATGGTCCTGCGAGGACTTATCCATCCCCCACTGGCATGCGGTTTCTTGGGAACCCTAAGGGTGGGGTATAAATTCAGTCTCCTCCTCCTACTCCTCCTCCTCCTCCTTCTTTCCAGCATCTCTCACCCCAACCCATCTCATACCCACCTTCTCAGGGCTACAATATGTCTTGCACAAGTATGGCCTTTCAAAACTGTTTCTTCCTTCTCTAGGAATAGAGATTGGGGGTTTCCAGAACACAGGAAGGATGCAGGGGTTGTCATATTCCCTTCAATGGAAGGGTGGTGGTGGTACCAAATGCTGTGCTTCCACGCACGGGAGAGCATCTGAGGTCAAGAATTTGTGAAATAAAAGTGCTTATTTTATAGTGTACCCTCTAAGCTGAGTTAGTGTGAGATAGCTTGCAGTTTTTTAGCCTCCAGCTCACACATTTTTGTCTCACCTCAGGAAGGATGGCTCCAGAGCAAACTAATGTATGCAGTAGCCAAATCGCTCATTCACAACTTTAATGCCAGTAGCTCACAAGTTAGAATTTTTGCTCACAAGACTTTATAGCTTAGAAGGAGCACATAACTAACAGTGCAATCCTAAACAAAGTCCCACCTTTCTAAACCCAATGGATTTAGAAAGGAGGAAACTCTGCCAAGGGAGAACTTCTGGAGTTCTGGCCCCACTGGTGGACTTGGGTTTGGTCACTGTGTGACACAGCGTGTTGGACTGGATGGGCCATTGGCCTGATCCAACATGGCTTCTCTTATTTCTGGGGCAGTGATACTCTGTATTCTTGGTGCTTGGGGGGCAATAATGGGAGGGCTTCTGAAGTTCTGGCACTACTGGTGGACTTCCTGATGGCAGCTGGGTTTTGGCTACAGTGTGACACAGAGTGTTGGACTGGATGGGCCATGGGGCTGATCCAGTATGGCTTCTCTTATGTTTTATTATGTTCTTATGACTGTTTGGGGAGCTGCGGTGGCTCAAGCGGTTAAGACGCTGAACTGCAGGCTGTGGAAGGTCGGTAGGTCAGCAGTTCGGGACCCGAGTGCCGCATGATGGAGTGAGCTCCCGTCTCTAGTTCCAGCTCCTGCCAACCTAGCAGTTCGAAAGCAAGAAATTGCAAGTAGATAAATAGGTACCACTTCAGTGGGAAGGTAACAGCATTCCGTGCGCCTTGGTGTTTAGTCATGCCGGCCACATGACCATGGAAATGTCTTCAGACAGTGCTGGCTCTTCGGCTTTGAAATGGAGATGAGCACTACAACCCTAGAGTCAGATTCGACTGGCTTTCGAGCAAGGGAACCTTTACCTTTACCTATGACTGTTCTGTAACAATTTCTTCTGAACCCACAGGCTTTAATGAATTTAAAGGGTGCCACACTTACTTTCTGACTGACTGACTGACTGACTGACTGACTGACTGACTGACTGACTGACTTCATTTATAATTCACCTTCTTTGGGAAAGGACTGTGGTTCATAAACCATAAGAACACAAGAAGAGCCCTGCTGGATCAGACCAGTGGCCCATCTAGACCAGCATCCTGTCTCATACAGTGGCCAACCAGTTCCTCTGGAGGTCCAACAACACATCATAGAGGCCAAGACCTTGCCCTGATCTTGACTCCTGGCTTGGAGATACAGAAGTTTACCGCCTCTGAATGAGGAAGTTCCCCCAGTCACCATGGTCAGTAGCCACTGATAGACCTATCCTCTATGAATCTAATTCCCTTTCAAAATATTTATACCTATGGCCATCATTACATCTTCTGGCTCAGTGGCAGAGCATCTGCTTTGCATGCAGAAGGTCCCAGGTTCAGTCCCCAGCATCTATAGCTAAAAGGATCAGGTAGCAGATTATGGGAAAGACCTTTCCCTGAGACCCTGGAGAGCTGCATGGTCTGATTCAGTATAAGGCAGCTTCAGGGGTACATGTAAGTAGCCATGCATCACTGGACTATTCTGAATTAGTATACTTCATGGAGAGCTATATCAACTCAAAAGGCATGCTGCATTCAAATCTCGTGAATTCCAGCCATTAATTCTAGAACTGAAGGCTAGGAGGGACGACGCCTTAATTATGTCCTTAAATACAGCCACAATTCTGTGCACATAAACTTGGGGATAAATCTGACCGAGCTCAGTTGTGCTCACTCCCCGAGTGTTTATTTTATTTCAGTTAATTTGTGTGGTTATATATCTGCCCTCCTGTTGAGCATCTGAGGACCCGAGGCAGGTAACGAGGCTGCAAAATCGCATTAAAAAATCAGTGGGTAAGACAATTAACATTAAAACGACAGATATAAAACACATGGAAACCATATTAAAAACCAAACCCCAAACACCTTCTGGATCCTAGCATGATATTTTCCCCTTTGCCCTGGCTCTCCAGAAGAACTCTGTGTTGCAATCTCTCCAGAAGACAAAGGAGTACAACGTAAGAACATAAGAGAAGCCAATGTTGGATCAGGCCAATGGCCCATCTAGTCCAACACTCTGTCACACAGCAGCCAAAATATACCAGGTGCCATCAGGAGGTCCAGCAGTGGGGCCAGGACACTAGAAGCCCTCCCACTGCTGCCCCCTCCAGCACCAAGAATAGAGTGCATCACCTGCCCCAGACCGAGAGTTCCCATCTATACCTTGTGGCTAATAGCCACTGATGGACTTCTGCTCCATATGTTTATCTAATTCCCTCTTGAAACTATCCATGCTTGTAGCTGCCACCACCTCCTGTGGCAGTGAATTCCATGTGTTCATCACTTTTTGGGTGAAGAAGTACTTCCTTTTATCTGTTCTAAGTAGCATTCCCCTGACCCCTTCCAGGAGGTTGTAAACATGCACTTGCCTCTGTTGCATGAATATTTAATGTATTTGCCATCAATGTCGGGAAGACAAAGCAAAGGGCCAAGAAATCCCCTATCACATATTGAAGTATCCTTTGAGGGGGGAAGTTTGTAATTATCATTATCAAAGCCCGCCTTGTGCCTTTTGGGTAGGCCGAAGTCTCAAATAAATGATAAAGCAAATATACGCTTCCCAAGGGGATATCGTCCCCAAAACCCTTGCCCTTCATCCCACCCAAACAAAATGGCAAATGCATATATGGAAAGTACGTTATTGTATAGTGAACATACTGCGTTGCGACTTAGTCCAGGCACCTAAGTTTGTGCAGAACATCCTTTACTAGAGTCAGTTTGGTGTAGTGGTTAGGAGCACAGACTCTAATCTGAGAGAACCGGGCTTGATTCCCCACTCCTCCACATGCAGCTGATGGTGTGACCTTGGGTTAGTCACAGTTCTCTCAGAGCTGTTCTGGAAAGAGCAGTTCTCAAGAGAGCTCTCTCAGCCCCACCTACCTCACAGGGTGTCTGTTGTGGGGAGGGGAAGGGAAAGGAGATTGTAAACCACTCTGAGACTCCTTCAGGTAGTGAAGGGTGAGGTGTAAATCTAATCTCCCCCTCTTCTTCTATTTAGCTAGGAGAAATTTGTCACAAAATTACTTAGACTGTTGTGTAGGGCTGGCATTGGGGGTCAGCGTGGTTCAGCTTCTGTTCTGATGAAATCCGTGACTCGTCAGAGGCCCAAAACCATCCACAGATACTTGGCTCCTCTACTTCCACCAGGAAGTGTCAGATTGCCCCCCAAACTCCTGTAATGATGTTAGAGTTGCCAGCTCTGGGTTAGGATATACCTGGAGATTTGGGGGGTGGAGCCTGATTAGGGTGGAGTTTGGGGAGAGGAGGGACTTCAATTGGGTATAATACCATAAGGCCCACCTTTCAAAGTGGCCATTTTCTCCAAGGGAACTGATCTCTGTCACCTGGAAAATCAGCTGCAATTCCAGGAGCTCTCCAGCCACCACCTCCGTGAATGAATTATGAACAAAAGGAGACAGATAATATTGTGCAAAACAATCCAAACAGTTTCAAATCTTTGTTAAAGTTCAACAAACCCTTATATATTCTTAAAGAGCCAGGATCAAAAATCACTTGATACAAAGTGAAAACTCAAATGGAGTCCACAAATCCTTTGTATAAAAAAACTTCAGGAGAGCAAAGGTTCTATATCTTGTATGAGCAGCAGCTATGCACGGCTGGCTTCACTGCCGTGTTCACATTTTGCTTCTTCAGATCGCTGACACTCTTTAGCTGTGAAACTGAAAATATACTTCTATGTCACATCCACTGTATTACAACATATTTACTACATCTCCAGTTGTCAGCACATACATTCCCACTGAAATAAAGTTTCAACAATTCTCCTTCAACTAGTTTTCCATTCACTCCACTGACAGGTTCTCTTTCTGCCGATTAGGCTTCTACAACCACCTGGAGGTTGGCAACTCTAGACAATATCCCGTTTCTTGGATGGAGAGACATTTGGAGGTAGGATGTCCAGTGCGAGGCCTGTAACCAGCAGAAGACTGACTGGTTGTGTGGGGGTCCTTGCCAGCAACATACTTACGTTGCCAGTGATGTGATGATGATGTCACTTCTGGCAAGATTGGAATCAACATCATCACATCACTGTCGACAATCTAGAATTTACCCAAAACTCTATGGTTTATCCATAGAGTTTTGGCTGAATGCTGGAGCATCACCAGCGACATAATGATGTCACTTCAGGTTGCACTTCAGATCTTTGTGTTGTTGGTGACACTGATCGGCCCCCATTTTCCCATTTTTATCCTGCCACCCATCTGAGTGGTAGTGGAAACAGCCAGGGGCAGACAGGTCTCCAGATACAGCAGCAAAACTGGCATTACAGTTGCCTGCAGTCAGCAATCCCCAGGACAAGCTTACAGCACTTCTGGTTAAATCTGGAAGTGACATAAAGGACGTTCAAGCATTTCACTAAAACTCTATGGTTCTGCTTAGAAGTGCTGTAGGCACACCAGTGCAACATCAGCATGCATTCCACCCTCACATTTCCCCTGCTGGCGCCCAAGGCCCCAGTGGGCAGTCAACATCCGGGAGGACTGGCATCCCTACCTGACACCCCTGTTTGGAGGAAGTACCAGAGCAAACTCCTTTGGCAGTCCTTTAAGCCCTGTTGTTGCCACCAGAGATAATGTGAGCATGGAAGAGCCAGAGTTCTGCACCCCAGCATCCCTCCCAGCAGGAAATGGAAGATCACACTCAGAGTGAATGACATCAAGGTGAGGGGGCTTCAGGGGGAGGTTTATTTATTTATTTTATCAAATTTGCATTCCGCCCTTCTTGCCAGGGCAGGCCAAGGGTGGCTTCTAACATATAAGGGTTGGGAAATTCCTCGATATTTGGGGGTGGAGCCTGGGGAGGGCGGGGTTTGGGGAGGTGAAGGACTTCAGGAGGGTATAATGCCATAGAATCCACCCTCCAAAGCAGCCATTTTCTCCAGGGGAACTGATCTCTGTAGCCTGGAGATCAATTATAAGATTGGGTCAGCCACCCTATTTAGGGGCAATCTCTCTTTTTTCCCATCAGAGTGATGCTGGAGGGAACGGAGGGACAGTTTTGTTCCCATCAGCAGCACCAAGCTCAGAGAGTCAGCATGGGTCTGTGTGCAAGAAACAGAACGAACAGAATGAAAAATGATGTGGCATCATACGTTAGCAGGGGGGGCTAGACCAGGGCTCTTCCAAAGCTCTAGGAAAGCCCTGTAGAAGAGAAGAAGAAGAGGAGAGATTGGATTTATACGCCGCCCTTCACTTGGAGGCTCAGAGCGGCTGACAAACTCCTTTCCCTTCCCCTCCCCTCCCCACAACAGACACCCTGTGAGGGAGGTGGGGCTGAGAGAACTTCTGACAGAAACTGTCCTTGAGAGAACAGCTGTGCCAGAGCTTGTGACTGACCCAAGGTCACATCAGCAGGTGCAAGTGGAGGAGTGGGGAATCAAACCCAGTTCTCCCAGATTAGAGTCTGTGCACTTAACCACGACACTAATACGCACCTTTCTCTGATTATGTAAACTGCTGCTGATGAACTTGGCAGCAACATCTTCTGTGCCCCCAGCCCAGCTGACACTTACTACTTTCTTACTCCATTAGCCAGGCAGATCGTCTCTCCCCACCCCCATTAAAGATGATACGTGCCACGGGATAAAATGACAACACTATGTAGCCAATCGGATGGAGTTGTGCAATGACCTCACTGAGGACAAGTGACAAGGAGGGCGCTTGAAAGGAATAAGGAAACCTTTCTCTGTACGGCATGCTGGGGGGAGGAAATCCAAAAAGAATGGATTCCCCCCCCCCCGGTACGGCTGGAAATGTTTGCAGAAACCCCTGAGCAGTTTGGTTTTCAACTTCGCTTCAGAATTGCCGTGCCCCCAATTTGCAGCTCGTTTGAAACTTGCACTTAGAGGAACCAAAATGGTAACTGGACATCTGTGGGCTTGTGCAGCTAGGGTAGCGCTCTCTCTCTCTCTCTCTCTCTCTCTCTCTCTCTCTCTCTCTCTCTCTCTCTCTCTCTCTCTCTCTCCCCCCCCCCCATCTGATGTTTCTTCCTGCACCAGCCTGAAATCTGAGCGCTCTGTCAGAGCTGATCTAAATTAACAACTAAAATAGAGGAGTTTTATTGCCCAAATAGGATTTCTGTTCCCAGAATGATAAGGATATTATGACAGGTATTGATCTCCTAAGATGGCAGTCGGCACTGAAAGATGGATCTTCCCATTCTCCCTTTTTGTCCTCACCCTATTATTATATTTATTGAGAAGCTGTCGAGATGGCGGGCACTAAAACTCCGGTTGCTGATAAACAGCTATGCCCTGTATATATAGGACATAATGACTGATCAATGTATATTAAATAGCGGCTAGGCTGGGGAAATAGAGCTCCTTCTGTTTTCATCCCGGAGCGACAGCCAAACTCACCTCCCAGGTATTTCCAAGTAATCTTCATCAGCCGAGCCCCTCCAATTAATTACTTTTGCTTTGATGATGAGCGTCGGTTTTCTCGTGGGGCATCGCGAAGTCAGAAGTACACCACTCGAAGAAGAGGAACCGTCGGGCGGTGTACCATGGCACGCTCATTATACTAATTACATTTCGGCCCCTCCCGTTCATGTCGTACTCCTGTTGTAAAGCACAATTGGCAAACCCAAAGATGAACTACAAGACTAGAGGATACATACATTGACAACAAGTTGAAAGCAAAAGGTGCCCTTTATTTCACCAGCGTAAGCAATCGGTTTAATCAGCAACATAGTGTAGGAGATAGCGTCCCTTAGATTGGAAATGGCACAGAATGCTCATCAGTCTGCAGGGGAAATGGGTCTAGGATGCTGATGGAGGAGTTTAGTGTAGTGGTTAAGTGAGCCTGTTTGGTGTAGTGGTTGGGAGCGCAGACTCTAATCTGGGAGAACCAGGCTTGATTCCCCACTCCTCCACATGCAGCTGCTGGTGTGACCTTGGGCCAGCTACAAGTTCCTTCAGAGCTGTTCTCTCAGGAGCAGTCCTCAAAAGAGCTCTCTCAGCCCCAGTGTTCCCTCTAAGCTGAGTTAGTGTGAGCTAGCTCACAGTTTTTTAGCCTCCGGCTCACACATTTTTGTCTTAGCTCAGGAAGGATGGCTCCAGAGCACATTAATTTATGCAGTAGCCAAGTCGCTTGCTCACAACTTCAATGCCGGTAGCTCACAAAGTAGAACTTTTGCTCACAAGACTCCATGGCTTAGAGGGAGCATTGCTCACAGAATGTCTGTTGTGGGGAGGGGAAGGGAAAAGGGATTGTGAACCGCTCTGAGACTTCTTCAGGTAGTGAAGGGTGGGTATAAATCCAATCTCCTCCCCTCCTCCTCCTCCTCCTCTTCTACTTCTTCTTGCTAAGGGGCTTGACAACAATGGGTTGGATCCTACTTCTCCCTTCTGTAAGCTCCTCCTTTGATAGAAGGGTTACCAACCTCCAGGTGGGACCTGGATGCCTCCTGGAATTACAGCTGATCTCCAAACTACAGAGATCAATTGCCCTGGAGAAAATGGCTACTCCAAAGGGTGGACTTTATGGTACCACATACCTGCTGAGCACCCTCTTCTCCCCAAACCCAAAAGTCCAGGATGGTGCCCCAGAATCACTAAGAATGTCCCTGAATGCTACAGCATTTCAGCATACTATGTTTCTGATGCAAATGGCAAGCAATTTGCTTGAAGGGGGAACCATGCAGTACAGGGCAGCTGAAATTGAGACGACAGCACCAGGGAATAAGTGAAAGCCCTCTTTGCAAGCATCTTGGCCCTGTTCTGTCACCCCCCTCCCCATAACTGCATTTCCCTGTTGTTGTTGTTGTTGTTGTTTTAAAGGACAGCCAATGGCAGATCCCCTGCTGTCTCAACAGATTTGGCTATAGAATGAGGAGTGCCAGATGAGATTGGAAGTTCATGCAAACACATGCCCAAGATCTAGACTTCATTAGCACAGGACGTTGCTATGGCCTCAGGCTTCGATGACCTTCATAGAAGGTCTAGGCAATTTCATGACAATTTCATGCCCATATGAAACATCTGTATTTCTGATTATGAGATTCTGGAGACTAACAAGGGTGGTGATCGCCATGCTCTGCTTGAGAGCCTCCCAGGAGTCTCTGACCTGAATATCACTGGAGAGAGTTGTGATCTGATCCAGTATAAGGTTCGGGAGTTCTGGCCCCACTGGTGGACCTCTTGATGACACCTGGTTTTTGGCCACGGTGTGACACAGAGTGTTGGACTGGAGGGGCCTTTGGCCTGGTCCAGCATGGCTTCTCTTATGCGCTTATGTTCTTAAGCAATATTTACATCAGTGGCACCCTTCACATGGTACCCAGGTAAGCCATGGTGTCTGCTTCTGGGTTTCCTGCTACCTGGTCCTCTCGAGTCTTGCCAGTAAAGTCCATGTGGTGTGGGCACAGTGAGGTATTTGAACCATGCTGGGGTGACCACTTACAGAGAACAGAAAGCATTGATTGATTGATTGATTGATTGATTGATTGATTGATTGATTTGATTTGATTTGATTTGATTTGATTTTTATCCCGCCCTCCCGGCATAGGCCAGCTCAGGGCAGCTTACGAACAGGATAAAATTCCAATAATAATTTATTTCGGAAGTTACATTCCCAGGCGGAGAGAGATGTTTGAGCTTCCGGCTACATAGCTGGCAGAGGGTGAAGAATCAGGAAGCTAGCCTGAGAATTGCATTCTGGGGATAAAACAAGGAAACTGAAGAGCAGTTGCGGGGGGGGGGGAGTGCATATGTTGCTATCTAATTGTTCATGTGTGTTTGTACATGTGTAAAGTGCCATTGAGTCATAGATGACTTATGGCGACCCTGTAAGGTTTTCAAGGCAAGAGGCTAACAGAGGTGATTCACCGTTGCCTGCCTCTGCATAGCAACCATGGACTTCCTTGGTGGTAGGGTTGCCAGACACCCCCCCCTCCAGTCCAGGAGGGGGTCTTCTGCTTTTGGGTGTTCCTCTCCTCCCTCCAAATTACCCCCTCTTATCCCCAAGAAGCTGGAAATAAGCGCAATGTGTATACATAACCCAGGAGTGACATAGGCATGTCGGTGACATTTGGCAGCAATGCTCTGGTTTGGTGGCAAAACTCTACCATAGAGTTTTGCCCAAAGACCAGAGTACCACTAGTCGACATCCCTGCGTCACTTCCTGGTGATGTAGGCATGGCACGGTGCTCCTCCCTGCTCCCGTAAAGTTCCCTCCCACCCCTCACCGGCATATGGCTGGGACCTGGCAACCCTGCTTGGGGGTCTCCCATACAAACGTAACCAGGGCCGACCCTGCTTAGCATCAGAGATCTGATGAGATCAAGCCAGTCTGGGCCTTCCAGGGCTATCTAACTAGCATTCTTCATTTGCTGCCCCCTGTAGGAGCTGGAGTACTTTTGTATACGGGATGTTGCATATTCCAACAGTCCAAAAGGTCTTGAAAGGAACAGTGAGGGGAAAACAGGGATTTGGAGGCCATGTCATAACAACTGATGGACTTCGACCTGCAGAGCTGATTTCAGGAAGGCACTTCATAGCTGCATTCTCATCTTGGCCTCAGGTTGCCAGCCTCCAGGTGAGGGCAGGGGATCTCCTGGAATTACAATGGATCTCCAGACTGCCTAGACAGTTTATGTCTTTATTATATATTTATTTAAAATATGTATTCCGCTTCTCCCGGATAAAATAGCTGCTTAGGAAGGTGGACAGTATGGCATTCTGCCCAGTTTGGTGCAGTGGTTAAGTGCGCGGACTCTAATCTGGGAGAACTGGGTTTGATTCCCCACTCCTCCATTTGCAGCTGCTGGATGGCCTTGGGCAAGCCATAGTTCTGTCAGAGCTGTCCTTGAAAGAGCAGTTCTCGAAAGAGCTCTCTCAGCCCCACCTACCTCACAGGGTGTCTGTTGTGGGGAGGGGAAGGGAAAGGAGTTTGTAAGCCACTCTGAGACTCCTTCAGATAGTGAAGGGCGGGGTATAAATCCAATCTCCTCCTCCTCCTCCTCCTCCTCCTCCTCCTCCTCCTCCTCCTCCTCCTCCTCCTCTTCTTCTTCTAAAGGCCATCCTCCCAGGCTCCACCATCAGATCCCCAGGTATTTCCAAACCCATATTCGTCTACCATAGCTTGCTCATAGTCATGGAGTATATTTCTCTGGGAATGGCAACCTCTGTCGGTGGGTGTATAAGGAGCACACACACATCCCTTTCTTTTGAAACTGGATTCATCTATTTACCTTATACTTAACTTATTGGTTCTAAGCAGATGATTAAATTATAGAAAAAAGCTAGATCCCATTTGAATGGCTACAATCATCTATGACAGATGCATAAAACTCTGCAGCTAAAAAGGCAACAAGTCTGCTTCTAAGAAAAGAGGTAATGTCTCCATATGAAACTGGAACCAAAGAGCATCCGTCCCCCAAAACGAGGAGCCAGTCCACAGCCATTTGGTGGCTCCCCGCATACCAATCATTTTACAGCGGCATCCCTTACACTTTCTCGAACTCCCAAGAGTATCTTTGTCTGGGGCCAGGGCCTGGGGAGGATCCCATCTGACCTGGAGATGGTGTCACTTCCAAATGATGCTCTAGGAATCCCCCCAAATCTCTACGGTATAAAACATAAAGACTGGGAGGATTCCTAGAGTGTCACCTGAATGTTACATCACTTCTTGGTCAGATCTGTTCACCCCTTTTTTTCTTCTCTCCCTGCGAACATTAGAGATGATGGGAATGTAAGTGGATCTAACCTATCTCGTTCTAGAACCTCCAACAACAATGCATGCCATTTCAGAAACACCTTCCATAATACTGTTACAGAAGTACCATTTTAACCCTGACCTGAATAGTCCAAGCTAGCCTGGTCTTGTCAGATTTCAGAAACTAAGCAGGATTGGCCCTGCTCACTATTTGGATGGGAGACCACCAAGGAATTGGGGAAGGGGCAACAGTGGGAGGGCTTCTGGTGTCCTGGCCCCCACTGCTGGACCTCCTGATGGCACTGAGTATTTTTGGCCACTGTGTGACAGAGTGTTGGACTAGATGGGCCATTGGCCTGATCCAACATTGGCTTCTCTTATGTTCTTAAGGTATAGAAAGGAACTCTCAGGCTGGGGCAAGGAATGCACTGTATTCTTGGTGTTTGGGGGGGGTGGACAGTAGGAGGGCTTCTAGCATCCTGGCCCCACTGCTGGACCTCCTGATGGCACCGGGTATTTTTGGCCGCTGTGTGACAGAGTGTTGGACTAGATGGGCCATTGGCCTGATCCAGCATTGGCTTCTCTTGTGTTCTTGCATTCTCTTATGGATTACCAGTGTCGCAACACGAAGGCAGGCAATAGCAAACCACCTCTGAACATCTCTTGCCTTGCAGACTCCAGGAGGGGTTGCCAGACATCAGCTGTGACTTGACAGGGCCATTTCCCCGATAGGGAAAAATCCCAGGAGAAGCACGAGAGGGATTTAATTTCCTTTGGGAGGAAAAAGAATTAGAGACTCACAGCCCCACTGTGGTATTTACTTAATTCCAAATATACAAGTTGAGCCCGGAGGAACACAGAGCTCGGCAGTGCTAGCCCATAAAGCAGCAACCAGTGTTCCCTCTAAGCTGAATTTTTTGCTCACAAGATTCCACGGCTTAGAGGGGGCGTTGGCCTTCCCTCCCAAAACCCTGCCCTCCCCAGTCTCCACTCCCCGCCCCAAATCTCCAGGCCTCGCCCAACCCAGACAAGGCAACCTTACCGAGTCACAACTTCTATGCATCTGAGAAACCGCTTCAGCTCATCTTCTAAAACTTTACAACCGTTGCTCAGTTTTTTAATTCAGAAACAGAACTTTCATCCCTCCAAATGTTCTTCTGGAGCTGAAGAGCAATGGGTGATTGGGGGAGGGGGAGACAGGAAAAAAAAAAGCTAATCTGCTTTCTTCTTTAATAAAATAATTACAGTGTTTCCCCCCCTGATCCCTATTGTATAGTTCAAAGTAATCCCTTTATTAAAACCCATTTATATTACTTTCCAGCTTGAGGTTGCACAGACTGCTTTCCTGCTGATGGTGTTACTTTCTTCCTCAAAATTGCATTCTGATGGGTTTTCTTATCCCATACCTGATTTCTCCCTTAGATAGAACAGCACGCTTCCCATCACTCTTCCTCTTCATAAACTTCATTTCATTGTTAGTAATATTACAAGTCCTTTAGGTATCGACCGTATTTGTGCAGGCCTGGCGTTACCATCAGCAAAGGTCTATTTACCGCCAGAGGCAGTGCGGTATAGTGGTCAGAGGGTCGGACTAGGATCCGGAATGACCAGATTTCAAATGCCGGCTTTGCCATGAACGCTCACCATGTGAATCTGGGCTCGTCACAATCTCTCGGCCTAATTTAACTCACAGGGGCAGTAGCCGTGAGTAGAGATGGGCATGAACTGGCTCGCAAAGTAAAGTTTGTGATGGATTTTGGCTGGTTCATGGATTATGAAGTGAAGTTTGTGGCAAGTCAACCAGCACAAACTTTCCACGAACTTTCCAGCTGTTTGTATTGGTTCGTACAAGTTCAAGGATGGATACATTTCCAGACAGACTGCTCAGTCTAAATGTTTGCCAAACTTCAAAGCAATGGGGGGGGTGGAACTTGGAGGGCATGTAGAGGGGCAGCCAGGTGGGGGTCCTCTTTGATGTCTCTAGCTTGCACAGGATCTGATCTATGCACTCCTGAACCTCCTGAACTTGTGCCCGTCAAAAAGACCGCCTGTCAATGACAGACATGGGTTCAGAAAATTCAGGAGTGTATAGATCAGTTCCTGTACAAGATAGAGACACCAAAATCACCAGGGTTCTTTGGCTGACTCTCCTGTACCTGCCTTCCAAGTTTGGTGAGGATTGGATTTACAGAGTCCGAGTTATCCCCCCCCCCAATGTTCCCCGGGAAAGTGCTTTCTGGGGAAATTATAAGTGGTCATTTCCCAGAAAGCACTTCCCTGGAAGCACCTCTTTGGGGGTGGCATAACTTGGACCTGGGACTCCCAAATCGTGAACCTGGGACTCCCAAATCTTAGTTCAGTACTGTAACCACTACACCACACTGGCTTTTTGTCTTGACACTGTCAGTCAGAGGAGAGCGGTAGATGGTCCAACTCAATTGGCATATTAGTTTAGGAAAAGGTGGATTCATTTCTTTACATTAGAGCCAGTTTGGTGTAGTGGTTAGGAGCGCAGACTTTAATCTAGGAGAACCGGGTTTGATTCCCCCACTCCTCAACATGCAGCTGCTGGTGTGACGGGTCAGTCACAAGTTGTTTCAGAGATGTTCTCTCAGGACCAGTTCTTGAAAGAGATCTCTCAGCCCTACCTGTCCGTTGTGGGGAAGGGAAGGGAAAGGAAATTGTAAACCACTCTGAGACTCCTTTGGGTAGTGAAGGGCGGGGTATACATCCAATCTCTTCTTCTTCATTCATTCATTCATGTCCCACCTTACCCCTCATGGGGACCCAAAGTAGCTTACAACATTCTCCCCTCCTCCGTTTTATCCTCACAACAACCCTGTGAGGTAGGTTACATTGAGAGTGTGTGACTGGCCCAAGGTTACCCAGGAAGCTTCCATGGCATGAGTGGGGATTAGAACCTGGGCCCCCCAGGTACTAGTCCAACACTCTCTTAACCACTTTATGACACTGGCTGCTGGCCTACTTAACAGGGCTGTTTTAAGGATCCCTGGGAGAGTGTATGCAAAATGCTCTAAGCGCTTGGGGAATGTGCAGTAAAACTGATTGTCAGTATGACTCTGTGTGTGTGTGTGAGTCCCCCCCCCTCCTTTCCCCTTGCAAGATATCTACGAGCCGCTCAGCTTCACAACAATTTGAATACCAACAAAATGGTCTCTCCTGACAGCCAGAGAACTTGACAAGTTAGCATAAAGCGCCTTCCCTGAATTGTTGGTCTTGTCATGTTATTTCTCCTGGTAATGGGCATGACTTGAGTTGATAGTGACTCAAATGCCTAAAAATAGACGAACGGAAAAAAGAGGCCTTTCGGATCCGTAGCCAGAAGCCGGCGTTTTTATCACCTTGGCACTCTCTGCCATTACACGGTGTAATGTGATAGCTTAAAATAACTAAGTGCCAGTTTTGTGCCAAAAAAATATTAAGTGTCACTCAGTATTACAGGATCTATTCCAGCCAGGGAAGCCGGGATCGCTTGCGTTAAGAGTCGCTTGCCTGGCAGAAATAATTTGAAGGGCTGCCCCGGACCGGATGCTGGCAAAGAACCCGCTTCTTCTTGCTATTACATGGGGCAAGATAAGCAACTGGGCCACAGTCTCTCCTTTCTGGTATTAATGTTCTGAAGAGGCTCTCCTTTGCGTTCATTCCAGGCTTGATGCTCAACTTGTGTGGTGCGCGACGGTGACATTGTGCTGACAACAGTCCCTCCTGTGTTTTCCTACAAGAACCTTGTGCTCCCTCCAGAAGAGACGCAGCCGGATCTCGCGAAGTACATCCGAAGTTCAGGATGCTTCACTGGTGCCCGCTTCCCAGGGGAGGCTTTGCAAAGAGGCTCTGGGGTTAGGCTGCGTGGGAGTACAAAATCGGCACTTCTACTTGCCCGCTTGCTCGTGTTCTAATTTTTGTTGATCCGGGGCTCGTTCATGCATATGATGAATCCGCCGTTGGTTTCAATGAGATGGAACTTTTCCGCTTGAGAGGCTGTTCAGCCACTTGCTTCCCTGCGCAAATGCAGACAAAACGTTTCCTTGTGCAGACACACGACGCGTTCGCAAGACCGCTGATTCTCCCCCCCCCATAGACCGCTGAAAAATACATCACACAAGAAGCTGTGTCTGCAACATTTGCTCGCTTGCCGTTTCAAGCAGGCCTAAAGGACGTGAGGCCTGTGAGAATGATCCTAAGCAAGTTTACTCGGAATCTAAAGCCGGTTTGGTGTAGTCGTTAGGAGCACGGACTCTAATCTGGGAGAAGCGGGTTTGATTCCCCACTCTTCCACATGCAGCTGATGGTGTGACCTTGGTCAGTCCTAAGTTCTCACAGAGCTGTTCTCTCAAGGGCAGTTCTCGAGAGAGCTCTCTCAGCCCCACCTACCTCACAGGGTGTCTGTTGTGGGGAGGGGAAGGGGAAGAAGAAGAAGAAGAAGAAGAAGAAGAAGAAGAAGAAGAAGAAGAAGAGGAGGAGGAGGAGGAGGAGGAGGAGGAGGAGGAGATTGGATTTATACTCCACCCTTCACTTCGAGTCTCAGAGCGGCTTACAAACTCCTTTCACTTCCCCTCCCCACAATAGACACCCTGTGAGGTAGTTGGGGCTAAGAGAGCTCTGAGAGAACTGTGGCTTGCCCAAGGTCATCCAGCAGCTGCAAGTGGAGGAGTGGGGAATCAAACCCTGTTCTCCCAGATTAGAGTCCGCACACTTAATCACTACACAAAACAACTACACCAAACTGGGATTGTAAACTGCTTTGAGACTCTTTTGGGTAGTGAAGAGTGCGGTATAAATCCCATCTCCTCTTCCTCCTCCTCCTCATCTTCTTCTTCTATGGGCCGTGTGTGTGTGTCTGTGAAGTGCTGTCAAGTAACTTCCACCTTATGGCAACCAAATGAATTAATAGGGTTGGCAGCTCAGAGCTGGGAAATGACTGGTGATTTTGAGGGTGGAGCCCGAGAGGGGTGGGATTTGGAGGGGGAAGGGTCTTCAGTGGGGTATAATGCCAGAGAGTCCACCTTCCAATGTAGCCTTTTTCTCCAGTGAACTGATCTGGGAATCAGTTGTAGTCCCAGGAGTTCTCCAGCCACCATCTGGGGGTTGGTAGCAATATACGAGAGATCACGGGGAAAAGCAATTAAGAGGAACCGAAATACAGCCATGATATAATTACTCTGTGTAACATTGTGTTTTATATTGCCATATCACTGGCCAAGGACATTCATATAGACTTATACATGCAAAGGTTATAATGGATAAATGTTTCAAATAAATAAAGTACTCGTGCCAAAGTTCACTTCTAATTGTTTCCTTACCAGTTTCTTCTCACGTATGTTTAGGCCAAGCATTAGGCTTGCCAAGAACTTACTGTACGCCGGCGGGGGACGGATATGTCCTGGCAGGACCATCCCTGGGGGAAGGAAAAACGTGCGCATGATTCCGTCACCAGGAAGTGACACCAGGCAACACTCTGGCAATGGGGATGGAAACTCGTTGGTACCATCAAGTTTCAAGCCCCATTGCCAGAGCGTCACCCGGCGTCACGTCCTGGCGACGGCATCGTGCGCCATGGCTGTTGCCCGGGGGAATGTTCTGGCTGGGGACTGTGCATCCCCCGCCAATATATGGTAAGTACTTGGGAACCCTACCAAGCATAAAAACTGTCGAGGCTTCCTACGGGCCATCTAGAGGTCGGCATTCCTGTGAATTAATGACCTCCAGGATGTCCGATCATTAGCAGCCTTGCTCAAGTCTTGCAAACTGAAGGCCATGCTGGCAGACTGCACCTTGGTCCTTGGTTTCAGCAAGGGGTTGTAGGGGGATCGGGGGGGCGTGTGTCAGAACCAGGATGGAAAATGCCTGGAGATCTGGGGATGGAGCCTGGGGAGGCCAGGGACCTCAGTGGGGTACAATGCCACAGAGTCCCCCTCCAAAGCATCCATTTTCTCCGGGGGAGTTGATCTGGAGATGAGCTGTGATTCCAGAGGGATCCTCAGGTCCCACCTGGAGGCTGGCATCCCTGGCAACGCGTGCAAATGAGACCACTTCTTTGCCAAGAGAGAGCTGCCGAATGACAAGCCTGCACATTTGCATGCACCACCCATTCTATAAGAGCCGGCCTCCGGGTGGTCTGCAGGAAGCTGTTTGGAGGCGGACTGGCTGACTGGGCCCAATTGCCCCAAATCACCCCCTCTCCCATCCAGGCACAAATGCCCCCCTCCCAAGCCCATGGCTGGGCCCTCGTCTTCCAGGGGGTCTTGTCTTCTCCCGTCTTCTCATAGTGGGACCCAAGCACAATAGCCTCAATTTAGTCGTTTTAGTCTCTAGGGAGAAATCAGGTAAACGGGTATTTAGGACTGCTCTCTGTGTTGCTGATGCATGTCCTGGCACTTCAGAGCAATGTTTATAAGCGTTCGATCTGGGGCAGCCAGGAACACTGGGAAGGACACAGAGAAACCCCACCTTTTCCCGTGGTTTATTTTTTTTTCTAAAAAGGAATTCCAGGGTTGCTATGCAGAGGCAGGTGCAGGCAAACCATCTCTGCTGGTCTCTTGCCTACCGGGTCTTCATGAATCGGCTGCAGCTTCACGGACCTTTACAAACAGAGATGTGCACACTGGTGAAACTGGAATAAAGGAGAAGTAAAACACGGTTCTGAGCAAATATTCGGAACCATAATGGAATTAAACATCCACCCGTCCCTAACCAAAAATGGTTCAGTCTCTTTCCGAGCCTGGAATAGCAATGAGTCGATATGACCGTCTTTCTTGCCTTTCGACTTCACGTTTTTATCATTGTAAGCGGTTTCATTCGGCGCGTTTTCATCGCGACTGTTCCCAGCTCGTTGGAGGTTTCTCTAACATCATTTTTTTTTTACACCATTGATATGCTAGACATCATTTCTATGTAATTTATATGCCCAGCTAATACAAAATAGCCATCAAATGCAGATATAAATTGAGGGGAACGATGCGAGGAAATATAAACTAGCAGGAAATACAGCGGTTCTCTAAAGGGAAAAACAAAATCGAAAGGGGTTTTGGAACAGGGCCACATGGAAGCACTGGGGGGGCCCTTGGCAAAGTATATACTAGGAGCCTTCCCCCCCTTACCGTACCATGGGAACACGCCTAAGCAGGCCTACACAGAGGTAAGTCTCATGTTGTTAAAATCAAAGCCACGCCTCTGTAGAAGAAGAAGAAGAAGAAGAGATTGGATTTATACCCCGCCCTTCACTACCCAAAAGAGTCTCAGAGTGGCTTACAATCTCCTTTCCTTCCCCTCCCCACAACAGACACCCTGTGAGGTAGGTGGGGCTGAGAGAGCTCTCTCAAGGACAGTTTGTGTTAGAGTTCTCTTAGCCCCACCTACCTCACAGGGTGTCTGTTGTGGGGAGAGGAAGGAAAGGAGTTTGTAAGCCGCTCTGAGACGCCTTTGGGCAGTGAAGGGCGGGGTATAAATCCAAACTTCTTCTTCTTCTTCTTCTTCTTCTTCTTCTTCTTCTTCTTCTTCTTCTTCTTCTTCTTCTTCTTCTTCTTCTTCTTCTTGATGGGAACTGCTCTTTTTCAAGAACAGCTGTGCCAGAGCTTGTGACTGACCCAAGGTCACCCAACCAGGTGCAATTGGAGGAGTGGGGAATCAAATCCGGTTCTTCCAGATTAGAGTCCGCGCATTTAACCACTACACCAAACTGGCTCCCAACAGTAGCCCAACAGCAGCTTGATGGATCATGCCATGGAAGCCATGACAGCTAGTGTGGTGTAGTGGTTAAGAGTGGTGGACTGTACTCTGGAGAACCAGGTTTGATTCCCCACTCCTCCACCACCTGGAGCCTGCTGCGTGACCTCAGGCCAGTCCCAGTTCTCTCAGAACTCTACCGAGCCCCACCTACTTCACATGGTGAATGCTGCAGGGAGGGGAAGGGAATACGATCATAAGCCGCTCTGAGAGTCTGTAGGGTAGAGGGAAACAGGGTATAAAAAAACTTTCTCCTGTTATCCCATGCGAGAAGAAGAGGTGGTTTGCCATTGCCTTCCTCAGCAGAGTCTTCCTTGGTGGTCTCCCATCCAAGTTGCTTTTTGTAGCTAGTAAAGAATTCTGGAAGACACTATGGCAGGGTGGCACAAGAAAGAGGGAAAGCCAGGACAAAATCCCCCATTCGCATGGTGTCTGACCATTCTTTCTGTCAATGTTCCAGGGCTCTTTTTGTAGCAGGAACTCCTTTGCATACTAGACGACACACCCCTGATGTAGCCAATCCTCCAAGAGCTTACAGTAGCCCCTCTAAGAAGAGCTCTGTAAGCTCTTGGAGGATTGGCTACATTAGGGGTGTGTGGCCTAATATGCAAAGGAGTTTTGACTCTAATTGATCCTTCTGGGCAACTAACCCCTCTCTTTCTATCTGTAATGGCTGAGGAAATTCCACTTCACTGTATCTGAAGAAATGTGCTTGCACACAAAAGCTTAAACCTCAGCTAAAACTTTGTGGGTCTGAAAGGTGCCACGGGACTCCAACTGTGTTCGGCTACTTCAGACCAACACGGCTCCCCCCACCTGAATCATTCTATTGATAATTAGCTTCCTCTTCTTAAATTGCAAACAGGCTTAGTAGCTAATCTAACAGCAGCCTTTTGTTTCCTACGCACTCATCAAGCCATTAAAGAGTACTTAAAAAGCACTTCAGGATTTTATAAAAACATATATACAAATGCAAACTTCGGCTAAACATTTGGAAGAACTTCCTGACACTTAGAATGGTGCCTCGGCGGAACAGGCTTCCTCGGGAGGTGGTGGGCTCTCCTTCTTGGGAGGTTTTCAAACAGAGGCTCGATGGCCACCTGACAGCAATGCAGGTTCTGTGAACTCAGGCAGATCACGAGAGGAAGGACAGGAAGGGTTGCCTCAGTGCTTAGTTCTTGTGGCCCTTTCTTACATGCCCAGGGAAATGCTGATCGCCACTTTGGGGTCAGGAAGCAATTGTTCCCCAGGCCAGTTTTGGCCAGGAATCCTGGAAGGGGGGTGGGGTGTTGCCAGCTTCTAGGCATGGAACAGGGGTCACTGGAGATGGGGTGGGAGGTATTTGTGAATTTCCTGCATTATGCAGGAGGTTGGATTAGATGACTCTGGAGGTCCCCTCCAGCTCTATGATTCTGTGATTCTACATACTTCGATAGACCAGTGGTCTGATTCTGCACAAAACAGCTTTGTGTGTTTATTATAAAATAACTCGCAATACTCACACTTGTAAAACCAACAGCAGAAACAATAAAACCATCACAGCAACAGGGAACAAGGGTCATTGGGTCACTGGCAGAGCTGGGGGGAGGTATGTGAATTTCCTGCATTGTGCAGGGGGTTGGACTAGATGACCCTGGCGATCCCTTCGATCGATCGGTTTATTACAGCAAGAGCCAGTAGAACAGTACAATTCTGATATAAGAAGGATTAAAACAATAATAACATAGGAATAGTATAAAAACATTAACAAGAGAAAATTAGTAAAATATAATAACGTTAATAAGAGAAGCATACAATTTTTTTCAGGGAGGTCCCTTCCAGCTCTACGATTCTATTTTTCTATTCTATGATTGTAAATACTAAAAACTAACAAATACTAATTAGTCTACATACCTTAAAATTTAATATATTCAATTATAATTATGGGGGGGTTACCTTACTAAATTGTGGGGAAATGGGGAGGGGGATCGTATCCAGCTTCCTTTCCAGGGGCTTCCATCGCTATTTGTTATGCATGCAGTATCTGTAATATTGGGGCAAAATCAACATTGAGGTAGCCGTTTATCTTCCTCGCGCAACCTGTGAAGTTCACCCCGGTTATTACGATCTGTTTACTGAAGCATCAAGGACACCTGCCACTTGTATCCATCAGATAAGGACCAGCAATGGGAGCTGGAAGTGCAAAGCAGAACCAATTTAGACATTATTAACCTCCATTCAAGTGGAGTACACTTTTTTGAAAGCACCAGGCACCCCTGGGGGAATGAACTTCCTGCTTCTTCTGAGGGATGGACCAAGTAGCCCTCCTAGCTGTCCTTGAAGAGGAAAGAGCCGGAGATTGGATGTCACCATCCGAGCTGTTTGAGTGCTCTATTATTTTTCTGTCTTTCAATGAACTTTCTGCACCAGGCGGTGCTGCTCATACAGCCATACTCTTAATACCTCTCATAATAATGCCCTCAGTCCCCCTGCGAATCAGTCTGTCCTTCATTTTTTTTCCCCTGAGCTCTTTACTAGTGCAAGTGGAGGGGGTCATCTGGAAGCTGAATTGGACAGGAAGCTGATAGTCCATGTTCAAGAGACCTTTTGTCCCTTCCCGTTGCCTGTGACATAGGGGAACAATGCTGCTTTCATTCATTTCAGAGACTCATTAGTCCATTAATGACATCGGTAGCCATGACTCCAATCTCCAGCCTCCTCTTAGGCCTATCTGTGTATGTGCTAAGTGCTGTCAAATTGCTTTCAACTTATGGTGACTCTATACATTAATGACCTCCAAAGCATCCTATGGTGAACAGCCTTGTTCAGGTCTTGCAAACTGGTGGCCACGGCTTCCTTGATTGAGTCAATCCATCTCATGTTGGGTCTTCCTCATGTTCTGCTGCCTTCAATTTTTCCGAGCATTCTTGTCTTTCGCAGTGAGTCTTGTCTTCTCATAAGAACATAAGAGAAGCCAATGTTGAATCAGGCCAATGGCCCTTCTAGACCAACACTCTGTCACACAGTGGCCAAAAATACCAGGTGCCATCAGGAGGTCCAGCAGTGGAGCCAGGACACTAGCAGCCCTCCCACTGCTGCCTCCCCCCCAGCACCAAGAATAGAATGCTGGCCCCACTCTAAGTACAACAGCCTCAATTGGGTCATTTTAGCTTCTAGGATGAGTTCAGGGTTCAGGGTTGATTTGATCTAGAACCCACTTATTTGTCTTTTTGGTGACCCACCATATCTGTAGAGCTCTCCTTCAACATCATGTTTCATGTTAATCAGCTTTCTTCCAGTCAGTTTTCTATAGTACAACTTTCACACCCATACACAGTAACAGGAAGTGCCAGGATGTGGGAGTAGATTTCATTGAGAAAAGTGGCCAATAAACAAATCAATCAATACATTTGTGGCAGGGTACGAGCTTTCGTGAGTGACTGCTCACTTTTTCAGATACAGCAAGAATGTCCGTCCATCTGTCCTTACCTTGGGGAGTGGAGTGATTTCAGATGCTGAATGACAATAGCAGGTGAATGACAATAGCAGGCATGATTGGATTAGGTGTGATATGCAGAAGGGTAGAAGTCATACAAAAGTCAGTGTTGGTAATGCGACAGGAAACCTAGGTCTCCATGCAGTCCAGTAAGATACATTATCTTGAGCCTCATTATCAGTTGCAATTCAGCAGTCTCTCTTTCTAATCTCCCTTTGAAATTCCTTTGTAAAATAACTGCTACTTTTAGGTCAGCAACTGAATATCCTGGAAGGTTAAAATGTCCCTCCACTGGTTTTTGAATGTTGTGGATTCTGATGTCAGACTTATGTCCATTCATTCTTTGTCGAAGGGACTGGCCTGTTTGTCCAATGTAGAGGGCGGGAGGGCATTGTTGACATGTGATGGCATAAATCACATTAGAGGATGAGCAGGAGTAGGAACCTGAGATGGTATGGCTGATGTTGTACCCATCTAAATAAATAAATGTGAAATATTTCTACCCAAGAGACCGCGGAGCCTAAGGTAGTCTGGGTAGATGATACCAACCATGATGGACCAGTGTTCTCATTCAAGATAAGACAGAGTTTCCATATTTTGAAAAGCAAAAAAAGAAGGCAGATTTCCCAACTGACTATTTAAAACAAGTGATCACTCTGAGAAATCTAATTTTAAATATCCCTGTTATTTAAGAGGTGGTAATTGCTACTAACTAGGAAGGTTCCTAACCTGCCAACCCCAAAAGAGGACACTTTCATCAGTCTTTTAAAAAGAGCCCCAGAGAGGACTGACACCAAAGAAAGAGGACCAGTGCTCCCTCTAAGCTGTGGGGTCTTGTGGGCAAAAATTCTGCTTTGTGAGCTACTGGCATTAAAGTTGTGAGCGAGTGGTTTGGCTGCTGCATAAATGAGTTTGCTCTGGAGCCGTCCTTCCTGAGCGAAGACAAAAATGTGTGAGCCGGAGGCTAAAAAGCTGTGAGCTAGCTCACACTAACTCAGCTTAGAGGAAACACTGTGGTCCTCTAAAGAGAGGGCATCTGATAACAGAAGAAGAAGAAGAGGAGGAGGAAGAGGAGGAGATTGGATTTATACTCCACCCTTCACTTGGAGTCTCAGAGCAGCTTACAAACTCCTTTCCCTTCCCCTCCCCACAACAGACACCCTGTAAGGTAGGCGGGGCTGAGAGAGCTCGTTCCAGAACTGTCCTTGAGAGAACAGCTCTGACAGAACTATGGCTTGCCCAAGGTCATCCAGCAGCTGCAAGTGGAGGAGTGGGGAATCGAACCCGGCTCTCCCAGATTAGAGTCTGCGCACTTAACCATTACACCAAACTGGCTCCTTCCGGTGTTGATTCATGTCCATAGTTATAAAATGCAGCCTCCACAGATAGAGGCACTGTATCTCCGAATACTGTATGCTTGGGACAGAAACAATAACAACAAAGGGACGGTCATCTCCTTCATGCCCCATTTGTGAATTTGGCCCACCACTCTTAAGCAACGATATGTTGATATTGATCGACCAGTAACACATTTTTTATATATTCTTATGCATATGTATTCAAGACTTCAAGGCTCTCCTCTCTGATTGATTAATGAGTGCAATGGAATATACAAAATCATTACTCACCAACCCAAATTTGCCTTTTGATTAATCAGCACAGCTCGCAACAAAAAGGATTTTTTCGGGCTGGATCGTACATTACCTGCATCGAAATAGGAGCGGCCACAGCAGGGCTTCTCCCAAACATTTCAGGTCCCCAGAGCATATGGGTGGAGCTGGCAGTGGCTGCTCCTGATGCGAACATCTGGAGAACCCAAGAAGATGGTGGGAACGGCACAAAGCAGCTTCTTCTGGACTACACCAAACCGTAAGACAAAAACTGCAAACGACTACTGTTGGTCTATATGCCAAAAATAAAAGTTGTGCTATGCCTTTTATTAAAGGTAGAGGTTTCCCTTGCTCGAAAGCTAGTCGAATCTGACTCTAGGGGGCAATGCTCATCTCTGTTTCCAAGCCAAACAGCCAGCGCTTTCCGAAGACATTTCCATAGTCATGTGGCCAGCATGATTAAATGCCGAGACACACAGAACGCTGTTATCTTCCCACCGAAGCAGTACCTATTTATCTACTTGCAATTTCTTGCTTTTGAACTGCTAGGTCGGCAGGAACTGGGGCCAGAGATGGGAGCTCACTCCATCACACAGCACTAGAGTCTCGAACTGCTGAACTACAAACCTTCTGGTCTGCAGCTCGGCATCTTAACCTCTGAGCCACCATGGTCTGAAAAGCAAAGAGGAGGACATATCTCCCGATGGACTACTTCAGACAAGCAATCACTACCAGGGCTCTTTTTGTAGCAGGAACTCCTTTGCATATTAGACAACACACCCCTAATGTAGCCAATCCTCCAAGAGCTTACAGTAGGCCCTGAAAGAAGAGCTCTGTAAGCTCTTGGAGGATTAGCTACATTAGGGGTGTGTGGCCTAATATGCAAAGGAGTTCCTGCTACAAAAAGAGCCCTGACTATGACAAATTTCATTTTAAATTCTCCAACTGTTTAAGCTGTGATAATTGCTACTAACTAGGAATATTCCTAACCTTCCAACTCAAAAATAGGACATTTTCATCAGTTTTTTTTTAAAAGGGGCCCAAAAGAGGATAGATACCAAAAAAGAGGACATCTGGTAATCCTAGAATATACAAGAAAAACTTGTGCTTCTTTTCCTAAAAGTGTGAGACATTTGGTTTGGGGGAGGGGGTGGATAAGAACTGCTGCATCTGTCTCCCCACCCTGCCTTCTTCCAACAAGCACAAGCAAAACATTGGTCCAATCTGCATTGGTCTTTCCTCTGGCTGTGCCAATGATCTCCCATCATCTCACAAATTTCTGTCTGCATTCCACGCCACATCCACTCTCCTACTGTTCCATCTCAGCATCAGCTGTCTGCATCATTTTATTGCCATTTAGTGGTGACTCCGAGGTCACTACAGCATCCCACTGTGTTATTTGGATCAGGTTTTAAGGTGGTTTAATTGCTCCTCCCCACCCTTGAGCCGCTGTTAGCAATAAGCAGACAACTGGTGCCGAATTCTCCCCCTCCATCTTTTCTAAGGAGATACACAAATTGTCACAAAGGAAACAAGTTAGCTGAAAATCCAGTCATCTGCGTTTAAAAGCATCCAGGTAACATTTTTCTAGTAAAGGTAAAGGTTCCCCTTGCTCAAAAGCCAGTCAAATCTGACTCTAGGGATGCAGTGCTCATCTCTGTTTCCAAGCTGAAGAGCCAGCGCTGTCCAGAGACATTTCCATCGTCATGTGGCTGACATGACTAGACATCGAGGCGCATGGAACATTATTATCTTCCCACCGAAGTGGTACCTATTTATCTACTTGCAATTTCTTGCTTTCGAACTGCTAGGTTGGCAGGAGCTGGGACCAGAGACAGGAGCTCACTCCATCATGCGGTCTCAAACTGCTGAATCATTTATTATTTCTTGGGGCAGTTGCCAAAATCCCCTGCCTGGCAACTGACAGGGGTTTTGTGTTTTTTACCCAGTTCGTTCCATCTTTCCTGCCCCCCCCCACTTCCCCTCTGCCTGGTCACCCCCTTTACTTTCTGGGGGGGATGCAGGTGCCATTTCCTCCCCACAGAGCAGCACCCTGCCAGTGCTCCCAGAAGGCCAGAAGAAGAGAAGAGATTGTGTTTATAACCCGCCCTTCACTACCTGAAGGAGTCTCAGAGCGGCTTACAATCCCTCACCCTTCCCCTCACTCTCCTTCCTCCCTATTACTAGACTCCCCCTCACTAATTTAGGCAAATGGAAATTTAATGACAGAACATGGAAACTCATTGACAGCAAATTCTGGCCCCTTTGAGGTAGGTGGGGCTGAGAGAGCTCTCTCTAGAACTGCCCTTGATAAAACAGCTCTGAAAGAACTTATGCCTGACCCAGGGCCACACCAGCAGCTGTGCATGAAGGAGGAGTGGGGAATCAAACCCAGTTTTCTCAAACTAGAAGGAGAAGGAGAAGGAGAAGGAGAGGAGAGGAGAGGAGAGGAGAGGAGAGAGAGAGAGGAGAGGAGAGGATTTATACCCCACCCTTCACTACCCAAAGGAATCTCAGAGTGGTTTACAGACTCCTTTCCCTTCCCCTCCCCACAACAGACACCCTGTGAGGTAGGCGGGCCTGAGAGAGCTCTCTGGAGAACTGTCCTTGACAGGATAGCTCTGACAGAACAATGGCTTGCCCAAAGTGATCCAGCAGGTGCAAGCGGAGAAGTGGGGAATCAAACCCAGTTCTCCCAGATTAGAGTCCATGCTCCTAACCACTATACCAAACTAGCTCTCCTACACCAAACTGGCTCTCCACACTCCTCATTATTGTATATTACATTTGATGGAATCTGCCCTGAGCCTGCTGTGTAGTGAGGGCGGGATAGAAATCCAATAAAATGAAAGAGATAAATAGTTGCCTCCCACATCTCTTTCGAAGGTGTGTGAAGAGAGAGCAGGGCATGGGAGGCAGATCATAACTGGTGGGTTGGGCAGTATAGGAAGGCACAACCCTCCATGTTTCATAGCCCCAAAACTTAAAGTAAGAACTAGTGCTTTAAATCTATGGATAGCCATTGCATATCTTTCAACACAGGGAAGATATAATCAAAGAATCATAGAGTTGGACCTGCAGGGTCATCTAGTCCAACCCCCTGCACAAGGCAGGAAATTCACAAATACTTCCTTCCCACACCCCCAGTGACCCCTGGTCAATGCCCAGAAGATGGCAAAGCACCCTCCAGGATCTCTAGCCAAACTGGTCTGGAGAAAAAATCGCTTCCTGATACCCAAAGTGGTGATCAGCATTTCCCTGGGCTTTGTAAGAAAGAGTCTGCTTTGGCGGGGAGGGCAGGGTATAAATCAAATAAATAAATAAAACTAAGCACTGATGGAGCCTTTCCTGCCCTCCCTCTCATGATCTGCCTAAGTTCACAGAATCTGCACTGCTGTCAGATGGCCATCTAGCCTCTGTTTGAAAACCTCCCAAGAAGGAGAGCCCACTACCTCCCGAGGAAGCCTGCTCCACTGAGGAACCGCTCTAACTGTCAGGAAGTTCTTCCTGATGTTTAGCCGAAAACAGTTTTGATGTTTGGTGTAGTGGTTAAGTGCACGGACTCTACTCTGGGAGAACCAGGTTTGGTTCCCCACTTCTCCATGTGCAGCTACTGGATGACCTTGGGAAAGCCATAGTTCTGTCAGAGCTGTCCTTGAAAGGGCAGTTCCTCATAACTCTCTCAGCCCCACCTACCTCACAGGGTCTCTGGTGTAGGGAGGGGAAGGGAAAGGAGTTTGTAAAAAGCTCTGAGACTCCTGAGTGAAGGGTGGGGTATAAATCCAATCCCTTCCTCCTCCTCTTCCTCCTCCTCTTCTTCTTCTTCTTCATTTCAACCCATTACATAAGAACATAAGAGAAGCCAATGTTGAATCAGGCCAATGGCCCATCTAGTCCAACGCTCTGTCACACAGTGGCCAAAAATACCAGGTGCCATCAGGAGGTCCAGCAGTGGGGCCAGGACACTAGAAGCCCTCCCACTGCTGCCCCCCACCAAGCACCAAGAATAGAGTGCATCACCTGCCCCAGACTGAGAGTTCCCATCTATACCTTGTGACTAATAGCCACTGATGGACTTCTGCTCCATGTGTTTATCTAATTCCCTCTTGAAACTGTCCATGCTTGCAGCTGCCACCACCTCCTGTGGCAGTGAATTCCATATGTTAATCACTCTTTGGGTGAAGAAGTATTTCCTTTTATCTGTTCTAACCTGACTGCTCAGCAATTTCATGGAGTGCCCACGAGTTCCTGTATTGTGAGAAAGGGAGTACTTGGTTCTGGTCCAACCTTTTGGGGAAACAGAAAACAGCAGAAAACGACTCCATACCATCAATCTCCTGACAGTGTCCTGGTCACTGTATTTTGGACCGATCGATGTTTCGGGATCATTTTCAAAGGCAAGCTCACGCAGCACATTGCAGGAATCTAACCGAGATGTGATCAGATGGCCAGGTTGACTTACCGTCTCCCTTGCGAGAAACAAAACTGTGGCCCTTCAGAGAGAGTGCTGGGGTGGAGGGCAGAAAAATGAAAGTGCTGGGTGGGGGGCGGAGAGAGAGAAAGTGATAGGTACATGGGAGAGAGGGAGAGAAGGGGTGGCAGGAGGGAGAAAGAGTGAGAGGCAAAGAAATAAGGGGGGGGGGGACAGTGACATGGGGAATGGGATGGCTGCTGCTGCAAGTTTCTTGCGGCTCCCCGTTTGCCTAGTCTAATAGAAAAGTCAACCAAATATGAGGGTACTTAAATCTGTGAACAGACGAGACAGAAGTTAGGAGAGTTTTTCATTATTCTGGTACAACACATGCACACTCCTTTCTCCGAGTCTAATCTGGGAGAGAAATTATTCACTCCAGGCTTTTAGCTAACCAAGCATGCCAAGTTTATTTAGAATGGTGGTTCTGATGCGAGCTCGTCAGTGTGCCCAAGTCCCACAAACAAGTTGGCATGCAAAGCAGATACAAAGTCCGTCTGTTTATAGGAGAAGCTAAAAAAAGGAGGTCAGGGTCTGGTATTTAGAAAAGGGTACATCCATTCCATTCTCAAACATAATTCACTCTGTTCTGTGTTTGAAGTACATTCTACATTGCTAAGAGGGACATAAGGAAAACAGACCTTCTACACTCTCCCCTGCAAGATAAGGGATGATAAGAATTAGGGGAGGGAGGGGAGAAAGAAAGGGGTTCGGTGTTAGAAATTGTAATGTGATTGAACATGTTATTGTATCCCACTAATAAAATTGTTTAAAAAAAAAAAGAATTAGCTGGTTTGGTGTAGTGGTTAAGAGCGGAGAACTTGAATCTGTAGAACTGGGTTTGATTCCCCTCTCCTCCACATGCAGCTGCTGGTGTGACCCTGGGTCAGTCACAAGTTCTTTCAGAGCTCCCTCAGCCCCACCTACCTCACAGGGTGTCTGTTGTGGGGAGAGGAAGGGAAGGTGATTGTAAGCCACTCTGAGACTCCTTTGGGGAGTGAAGGGTGGGGTACAAAACCAACTCTTCTTCCATTTTATCCTCAAAAGAGCCCTGTGAGGCAGGTTAGGCAGAGAGTGTGTGACTGGCCCAAGGCCACCTAACAAGCTTTCATGGCAGAGTCGGGATTCGAACCCGGGTCTCCCCAAATCCTAGTATGACACTCTAACCGCTACACCCTTCTGAATTTCTGAGGGGGCCACCTTGCAAGCGTTTTAGTATTGCCTTTGCAGCAGTTGGCTGTGAAAGGCATATAAAGGGTGGGTGTAAATAAATGGTGTCTCAGTGGCAGAAAAAGAAACAAAAGAATAAAGAAAAATAGGTGAACCAAAACCAATTATAACAGCATACATTTTGTAAAAAAAAAAAAAAAAAAATTAAGACGGACATGTCTGTAGATTTCTATTCATGTCACTTGGATTACTTACTTTTCCGACACTAACAAAGAAGATACATCCAGTCTGCATTTTGAGTAATTGTGTTCTGGACGCACGTCCTGACTGTGTTGTTTACCTGTTATGGATTGTAAGCCCTCCGGGCAAGGACAGTTGCTTCTATACGCTGTCTAACATCTATCACACTCTCGACACTAAAGAAATTTAGTAATAGTAAAGGAAATGTGACACACATCTCCGGCGGAGGGGTTAAAGATACACGATAGAATTAGGACTGCGTTGCATGAACAAATAAAGGAAATAATACAATTACCCCCACCCCCAAAAAAAAAAAAAACTATGGAACAATTGGTAGAGCTGCATCACTGGAGGAAATGAAAGGCACAACAGAAAGCAACCATAAAATAATATTAAAACACTCCAGTAGGAAGCCAAACCCAAGAACAGGGGAGGGCAAACTTTTGGGCCCCTATGCCACCCTCCCTCCATCTCCACATCTTGATTACTAGCAGGGAGAAAAAAATGAGGAGGAGAATGTTTTTATAACCCGCTTTCCTCTCCCTTAAGGCGTCTCGAAGCAGCTTACAATCGCCTTTCCCTCCCTCTTCCCACAACAGGCGCCTTGTGAGGTAGGTGGGGATGAGAGAGTTCTGAGAGAATCGTGACTGGCCCAAGGTCACCCAGCAGGCTTCTTGTAGAGGACAAGTGGGAAATCGAACCCGATTCTCCAGATCAGAGTCCGCTGATGTTAACCACTACACTATGCTGGCATGTATGGGAGTGAGGGTTGTATTTGACCAGATACCACGGGAAAGCTGAGCCCCAGCGGCACCTTAGGAGTGCACCTCAGACCTGGCACACATGTACATAGTTGCGGAAGCGAATGGGATAGAATATGCTCATCACCTTCTCCCAGGCTGAATGCCCCAATGGCACTTCCAGAGACTGTGAGGAACTAGAGCAAAGATTCCTCTTCAGGCAAAGAGGCCGAAGACTCAGATGTGGAGGAGACTTAGGACCTGGCACCACCACAGGAGGAAGCATCTGTAGAGCTGCTAGCCCTCCCACTACAGCTGGTGTCACTAAGTCACTTCCAAGTGAAACCATATTGTTTCCAGAAACGTCACTTCTGGATCGTACCCGGAAGTAATGCAGTAACTTCAGCAATTTCAAAGGCTGTCGAAGGCTTTCACAGCCGGAGTTCATGAGTTGCTGTAGATTTTTCAGGTTGTGTGGCCGTGGTCTTGGCATTGTAGGACCTGACGTTTCGCCAGTAGCTGGCATCCTCAGAGGTATAACACAGAAAGATGGAGTACTCTCTGTGTCAAAGTGTGTGGAGTTTCTATGTTATATCTCTGAGGATGCCAGTCACAGCTACTGGCGAAATGTCAGGTCCTACAATGCCAAGACCACGGCCACACAACCCGGAAAATCTACAGCAACTAATTTCAGAGGTGTCACACACCCTCTGTGTCCCTACCCCAATCCTCCCACTGTTTGCCAGGCTCACCCTGAAAACCCTAAGGCAGTTGAGACACCTCCAGGAGCCCCGTTGGACATACACAGGGTTGCCAGGCCCTTCCAGGCAGCTAGCAGTGGATGGAACAGTGGGTTTACCAGGAGCAGGGAGTTTCATCCCATGTTTCAGCGACACGTCCCTGTGACTTCCGACGTGACCCAGAAATGATCTAGTCACATTGGGGATGTTGGTGTGACATTCTGGTTTTGGGGCAAAAACTCTATGATAGATTTAGCTTCTGCCATAGAGTTTTTGCCCAAAAACCAGAGTGTCATTCTGCTGTTCCTGACATGCCTACATCACTTCCGGGTCACGCTGAAGTCATGTAGGCATGTCACTGAAACATTGGCCAGCTGATCAGAAGAGAAGAGATTTGATTTATACCCCGCCCAAAGGTATCTCAGAGCGGCTTACAAACTCCTTTCCCTTCCCCTCCCCACAACAGACACCCTGTGAGGGAGGTGGGGCTGAGAGAACTTCTGACAGAAACTGTCCTTAAGAGAACAGCTGTGACAGAGCTTGTGACTGACCCAAGGTCACATCAATAGGTGCAAGTGGAGGAGTGGGGAATCAAACCCGGTTCTGCCAGATAAGAGTCCGCGCACTTAACCACTACACCAAACTGGCTGAGCAGTGGAGAGGCGGGGCCTCGCAGTGGCGGACCCTCCACCATACAGCCCAGTGCAGCACCTGATTTCTCTTTCCAACCAGCCATTCAGGAAGACCCACAAAACCAATAACCACCCCATTGCCATCGTGACTAGGCATGGCCTTTAAGAACTAGTCACATGCTCGTAGAGGGGTGTAGCTTGCATCTCCATAGGGTTATTAACCTCAGAGTGAGGAGGGGAGTTTTCTAATCCTCCGATTATAGAAACCAGTAATCTGAAGACTGTTATATCTACTACCAGGAAGGCAGCCTCCCTATGGCATTACACCCCCAGGGTTCTCCCTCCTCTCCCCCAAACTCTGTACTTCCCAGGCACTACCCCCAGGTCCCCAGGGGTTTCCTCAGCCAGAGCTAGCAACCTGACATCTCCACTACCTTGCAAGATCATTCAGGACTTCAGGTGACCCTCAGCCTTTGTTGAAGTCACATCCGTAATAAAGGTACTATTGTCCCCAGCCAGAAGGAGGAGGAGGAGATTGGATTGATACCCCGTCCTTCACTCAGAGTCTCAGAGCAGCTTACAGACTCCTTCCCCTCCCCACAACAGCCACCCTGTGAGGTAGGTGGGGCTGAGAGCTCTGAGAGAACTGTCCTTGAGAGAACAGCTCTGATAGGACTGTGGTTTGCCCAAGGTCATCCAGCAGCTGCAAGTGGAGGAGTGGGGAATCAAACCCGGTTCTCCCAGATTAGAGTCCGCGCACTTAACCACTGCACCAAACTGGCTGATAACTTGACTTCTGCATTGAGTCCTGGACCACAGACAGCTCTGGGTCAGGAAATTCCTGGAGAATGGGGGATGGAGCCTGGGGAGGGTGGTGTCACAGGCTGGAGTTGGGGGAGGAGGAAGCTCTCAGCAAGGACGTGAAGCCACAGACCCCTCCTCACCCACCAAAGCTGCCCTTTCCTGCAGGGGCACAGATCCCCAGTCATAATTCTGGGAAAACTCCAGGTCCCACCTGGGGGTTGGTATCCCTAAGGATGGGGCCTCACCTTGGTTGCTTGAGCAGCACTGTATGTATGTAGGTGTGTATTTATTTAATTTTTATACCCCACCCTCCTCACCAAAGCCGACTCAGAGCGGCTCACGGATCGCAAATACCACACACGTTTCAAAAGAGGGAAACAAGATAAAATCTAGAACAGTTCACAGAGTGCTACAAATGAGGATGGCGAATTAACTGAGCGAAATGGTTTCACGTGTTGCTAGATGAGGGACATGCATGGTAGGGGGAGGGGTGGGGGGTTGCCTGCCCCTGCCTTGGAAGCAAACTTTTAACTTAACTAGAACAGCCAGGAAGATTCTCATTAGTTTTCTTTTCTTTTGCAGACGGTGATAATAGCTGTCTGTTCCCCCAAAAGGGTTGTTCTACTATTCACTCATATGCTACCATGGGGATCCTACCTGTTTTTTTTCTATCGAACTCCCATTGGTAGATCCAGCCTCCGTAAATTCCCTTTCCCTTTGTTTTAAAACAGTCTGCACCATTTTTTAAAAAAGAATTGAATATATTCATACAAATATATGTGTTTTATTTATACATAGGATACACGCACAATGCTGATTTAGTGGTGCTCAGCACAGAAAACCATTTATTTTTTAAGGGGGGGGAATTCAGTGCAAGGCGGGGGGGGAGCTGCAAGAAAAGAATCATGAGTTCAGCTTGTACAGGGGGGAGATTTAAGTGGAGGTTTTCAGATCGAAATCGCAGAGATTTTATTTGTTTATTTACTTAATTTATACCTCCCCACCTATTCGGGCTGCCAACTGATTTCTAGGAAACGGCCGCTCTAGATGGCAGACTCTATGGCATGATGTCCCGTTGAAGTACCTCTTGTCTCAAAACCCTGTTCTCCTCGGGCTTCAACCCCAAACTCTCCAGATAGTTTCCAACCTGGAGCTGGCGACCCTACCTTTCTTCCTGAAAAGTACTGAGACTTACTAGTGATTTCAGCTCTCACATACTTTATTAGATGAAGAACAAGACAACTGAGCCGGCTCGCAGGCCGGCTTTTATTCCCAAGTGACCCACACCCCAAACACACACACACCCGGTGATTCGCTATTTACATTGATTGGATTAACTCCTGCTCCTCCATTGGAGGGGAGTCAGGATCCACTAGTCCATTGTCCTTCGGGGCGAAGCTCAGGCCCTTCGCCTGGCCACATGGTGGACCGGTTAGAACCAGTCCAAGCACATGGCTGTCCAGAGCCCATGTTCTCCAGTGGATACATTACACCCCTCCCCCTTGGTCCGATAAACACCCGCACACATAGTCTTTCAAATAGCAGGGGGGCCGCCGCTCTCCGCGTGGAGTGACGGGGCTCTGGCATGGGGGAACTGACAGCCTCCCGGGCGGCTGTGGGGACTGGTGGCCGCTCTGGTGTTGGCGGGGCTGGGCTCACCATCTCGGCCGGTGTGTCATTTGCGGTGGCTGTCAGTCCAGAGTTGAAGTCCCCCGGGATTTCTTCTGATGCGTCCGCCCCCGCGTCTGGTTGAGCTGGCTCGTCCCACTCCTCCCCCTCATCCGGCTCCAGGGGCAGCACCCGGCGACGTAGCTGATCGATGTGGCGATGCAGGATCTGGCCGTCTTCCACCGAGACTTCGTAGGACCGGGGGCCACGGACCCGGACTACTCGGGCGGGAATCCACGGGGGCCCTCTCGCGTAGTTCCGTGCGTACACCGGGTCCTCTGGGAAGAACCCTCGCGCCGCCGCTGGCGTTTCCGTGCAGGGCTCCCGCTCGGGCGCTCGATCGGGATGTAACCGGTCCAGCCTGGTGGTGAGGTGTCGGCCCATCAATAGTTCCGCCGGGCTCCGGCCGGTTGTCGCATGGGGCGTCGTTCTCTGGCCGAACAGGAAGTGCGCCAGCCTGAAGTCCCAGTCCGTTCCTTCGGTCCGACGGAGCGCCTCTTTGGCCGTCCGCACCATGCGTTCGGCTTGGCCATTGGTGGCGGGGTGGAACGGGGCCGACCTGATGTGGCGAATCCCGTGCTGGCGGGTGAACTCCTGGAACTCCCCGGACGTGAAGGCCGTCCCGTTGTCGGTGACCAGGGTGTCGGGGAGTCCGTGCGAGCTGAAAATCCGCCACATCGCTCGGATGGCCGCCCGGGAGGAGGTGGATGGTACCGGCTCTACTTCTAGCCACTTACTGTAGGCGTCTACAAGTATAAAAAACAGCTGCCCCTGGAACGGGCCCGCAAAGTCGAGGTGCAGGCGTGACCAGGGGCGGTGAGAGGATTCCCAGGCCCTGTCTGGGGCCGTCGGGGGTGCGGGTCGGGAGGCCTGGCAGGGTTGACACCTTTTTACAATGTCCTCAATATCCCGGTCTAACCCTGGCCACCAGACATACCCCCGCGCCAGAGCCTTCATCCTGACTACCCCAGGGTGGTGCTCATGAAGGTCCCTCAGTATCCGTTCCTGTAGTGGTTTCGGAATGACCACCCTGCCTCCCCACATTAGACACCCTTTATAGGTTGACAGCTCATCGCGCCTTGTGACAAAAGGCGCAAACTCCGGGTCTTGTCTAGCTGTCGGCCATCCCCTCCCCACCCAGTTCAAAACCCGACAGAGAACCCTGTCGCGGCCCGTGAGGCGGGCCACCTCCTTGACATGTACTGGGCGATCGGGCAGCGATTCTAGGAGTGCGATGACGTGGGCGGGGGCCGGGTCTGGGTCCGTTGTGGGCAGTGGGAGGCGGCTGAGCGCGTCCGTGTGACCCATGGCCTTTCCCGAGCGGTGGGTGAGGGTGTAAGAGTACCCCGCCAGGAATATGGACCAGCGGAGAACCCTGGGCGAGACCATCTGCGGCGTCTGTCAATCGGGCGCAAGGAGGCCCAGGAGAGGCTTGTGGTCTGTAAGGATCTCGAACGGGCGGCCATAGAGATAATGGTGGAATTTTTAACCCCCGCCACTATCGCTAGTGCCTCCTTGTCTATCTGCGTGTAATTACGCTCCGCAGAAGACAGGGTCCGAGAATAGTAGGCGACCGGAACCTCCCGGCCATCCGGCAACCGATGCCCCAACACCGCCCCCACCCCGTAGGGCGACGCATCACACGCCAGAACCACAGGTAAAGCCTCGCAGAAGTGGTGCAGCACCCCGTTGGAGACCAACAAGTCTTTTACCGCCTGGAAAGCTGCCGCATGCTCCGGCTTCCAGGCCCACGGCGCCTCCTTGTCCAGCAGCCGGTGGAGGGGTTCAGCCACCGTTGCCTTTTGGGGCAGAAACGCGTGATAAAAATTCAAGAGGCCCAGGAAGGCCTGGAGTTCCGGCTTGGACGTGGGGACCGGGGCTTGTGTGATCGCTCTAATTTTCTCGTCTGTGGGGTGGATGCCTTGTGCATCGACTGCGAACCCCAGGAATTCGATGCGGGGCACACCCAGGAGGCATTTCTCCTTCTTCACCTTGAGGCCAGCCTCGTTGAACCTCTGCAGGACCTGACGCAGCTGTTCGGTGAAGGCGGTGGAGTCCGGTGCCGCGATGATGACATCATCTAAAAAGGGCTGGACCCCTGGAATTCCTTTCAGGAGGGAATCCATGAAAGATTGAAAAATCCCTGGCGCCACTGAAACCCCAAACTGCAGTCTATTGACCCGGAAAGCCCCCTTGTGGGTGGTGATGGTTTGCGCTTCCGCAGCGGCCGTGTCCACTGGCAGCTGCTGGTAAGCCTGCGCCAGGTCCAATTTGCCGAAAACTTTGGCCCCCGTCAGGGAGGCCAGGACATGGCTCACTACCGGGACTGGATAGGCGTGGTCCTGCAGAGCCTTATTTATGGTGCATTTGTAATCTGCACAAATGCGTATAGCCCCATTCGGTTTAATTGGCGTTACAATGGGGGTTTCCCAGCGCGCTGACGCGACCGGTTCCAGCACGCCTTGGGCGACCAGGCGGTCGAGCTCAGCCTCTATTTTTTCCCGCATGGCTAGGGGAGGGGGCCGTGCCTTTATGCGGATGGGTCGTACGTTAGGGTCCAGATCTAGCGAAATCGGGGTCCCATTGTACCTCCCCAGGGTCCCATCGAATACTTTGGGGAACTCCCGGCAAACTGCCTCCCAGTCAGCGGTCCCAAGGTGGTTTACTCCTGCTATTTGGAGTCCCAAAGGCCCAAACCACGACAGTCCCAGGAGGCTTGAGAGGCGCCCCTCCACCACCAGCAGGTCCAGCAAGCCCAAGAACCCTTTAAATCGGACTTGAAACTTGCCCCAGCCACGGACTGCCACTGGGTTTTTGTTAAAGTCCGTCAGTTTCAACCCCCGTGGCTTGTGTAGTCGGGGTCCCCCTTGGGGCATAGCGTTTTAAGGGTCTCCGCGGAAATTATAGAGAACGAGGACCCTGAGTCTATTTCCATTTGGCAGGGGGACCCCTCTATTTGGACAGTCACATGCACCTTGTCCGGGCTTTCAGGGGGCAAGTTACATACCGTCTGCCGGCGCTGTGTCGTCACGGTGTGCAGGCTTGCGGCGTCCAGCTGGGCAGTGGATCCCAGGCGCTTGCCCTTGGAGCGGCAGACTCGGGCGAGGTGTCCGGCCTTGTTGCAGGTCCTGCAGACGGCGTCCCGGAAACGGCAGGTCCGGCGCTCGTGAGCGTCGCCACAGCTGGCACAGGCAGATGCGTTGGGCTGGTTTGGTGGTGCGGGGGATCCCCTGTTGCGTTGGGTGCGTGGCTGTGATCGGCGGTTCACCTGTAGGACCTCCTCATCGTTCGAGTCATCCGAGGGGCCGGAGTCCTGGAGGTGATGGACCGTCTTAGGCCGGCGATCTGCGTGGGACTTCTCGTAGGCGGCCGCTTCTTGGATGGCGGCCTCCAGAGTGAGGTCGTCCCGGCTGATGAGCCTGCGGCGCAGCTTCGCCTCCTTCAGCCCCACCAAGAACTGGTTTAGGAGGGTATCTGAGAGGTTGGGGAAGGCACACCTTGTGGCTGCGCGGCGTAGTCCGGCCAGGAATTCCGGAGATGTTTCGTCGGGGCCCTGCGTTCTCGCGAAGAACTCCATTCGTTCCGCGAACTTGGTGGGCTTTGGTGCCAAGTGGTCAGTAAACGCCTTGACCAGCATCTCGTAGGTGGCGGCCACGTCTCTCGGCAGGAGGGGGTCCACCAGGTCCTTCAGGAGGAGGTGTGCCTCGATGCTGCAGTAGCGCAGGAGATAGGCCTTCTTCGTACCCGCATCCGTGATGCCATGGATCTCGAAGTGACGCTCCAGCGTCTCGATCCAGGTCTCCCAGTATGCGGGACGAGAGATGTCGAAGGCGGGGAAGCTCTCGTTGCTAGCGGCCATGGTGCTCACCCGTGGAGGTCGCGGTTCAGGCGTAGAGTTGGCGGCGTTGGAAGCGAGGCTGCTCTCGGGGTCAGCGGTGCTAGGGAGCGGTGCGGTGCCCAGGAACCGAAGAGGCGGACACGAAGCTCGGCGGCGGCATTCGGTGCTTTCGGCGTTGGGGCGGTCAGCGGTGTTCGTCTCGTGGTCGTTGTTCATGGAGGGAGTTGGCATCCCACCTTCGTCGCCAGTGAAAAGTACTGAGACTTACTAGTGATTTCAGCTCTCACATACTTTATTAGATGAAGAACAAGACAACTGAGCCGGCTCGCAGGCCGGCTTTTATTCCCAAGTGACCCACACCCCAAACACACACACACACGGTGATTCGCTATTTACATTGATTGGATTAACTCCTGCTCCTCCATTGGAGGGGAGTCAGGATCCACTAGTCCATTGTCCTTCGGGGCGAAGCTCAGGCCCTTCGCCTGGCCACATGGTGGACCGGTTAGAACCAGTCCAAGCACATGGCTGTCCAGAGCCCATGTTCTCCAGTGGATACATTACACTTCCCAAAGGGAACTCATTGCAGCTCACATAGTTCTCCTCTCCTCCAGTTTGATGTAGTGGTTAAGTTCTGCAGACTCTAGTCTGGAGAACCGGATTTGATTCCCCACTCCTCCACAGAGGAAACAGCTGAAGCTTTTAGGGGTGGAGCCTGAGGAGGGCGGGTTTGAGGAGGGGAGGGGCTTTAGTAGGGTATAATGCTATAGAGTCCACCCTGCAAAGTGGCCATGTTCTCCAGGCAAACTGATCTCCGTCGCCTGGAGATCAGAAGAAGAAGAAGAAGAAGAGATTGGGTTTATACCCCGCCCTTCACTTGGAGTCTCAGAGCGGCTTACAAACTCCTTTCCCTTCCCCTCCCCACAACAGACACCCTGTGAGGTAGGTGAGGCTGAGAGAACTTCTGACAGCAACTGCTCTTTTTCAAGAACGGCTGTGCCAGAGCTTGTGACTGACCCAAGCTCACACCAGCAGGTGCAAGTGGAGGAGTGGGGAATCAAGCCCGGTTCTCCCAGATCAGAGTCCGTGCCCTTAACCACTACACCAAACTGGTGTGATCCCAGGAGATCCCCAGCCACCACCTGGAGGCTGGCAACCCGAGTTAGCTGCCTTGGTGTGGGCAGAAGGTGGGGTATAAATTTTGTAAATAAATATTAAAATCACCCCTGCCTAAAATTCAGCCATAGGACTGGGAAAACTACCCCCAAGCCCGGCCCGTAGCTACAGTGGGGCATTTCGGGGCCTGGCCCCCTCGACTTCCTACCAAGCCCCCCCAAAAAACTTCCATCTAGCTCAGGCTCCTCCGCCGCTGCTACCCCTTCCCCAAGCATGGTTTGCTTCCACAACTGACGTCGGTGCCCCCCAACTTATTTAAAAGCCCTCCCGAATTACAAAATCCTGGCTATGGGCCTGCCCCATGCAGCTGGTGTTTTAGTTGTTCATACGCCACATTCCCAGTCCTACAGGGACGTAGCCACTACAATACCACCGACGTTCAGCCTTCTCTGTGGTCTGAGAACAACAAGAAGTCGGACATGTTAAGTACCGATATATTCAAATGTTCGGAGCATTATGCGACACCTCCCAGCTTTCCAATATGAAGTGCCATTCCCTGCCATCGTATCAGGCAATATTCTGCTCCCCCCGTGTAGTAGCGGCGGCGGAGGCTTCAGCAGCATCCTCGCTTTGAAAAAGTGCATGTCAATCACGTTTGAATTCTCAGCACTCAGAACTTGCCGGTTGCCTGGTAACGGCCCCCTTTTTTCTCCCCCGGCAGGTGCACTCGAAAGTGTTTTCTGAAAAGAAGATAGCTTTAAAAGCTGACAGCAATTACAAGCACGGCAAAGCAGTGCTTTCGTTTGAGAAACCAATATACAAATGGGTCCTCCTCGTCTGTTAGCATTTCATTATGATTTAAATTGCCCTCCCCCCCCACTTCTGCTCCAGAAGTGGTAGAGTGTTAAGGTAATAGACCTGGGAATCTGAGGGGTTTTTTTAAGTTACTACAATCTCCCACTTCTCCTATATCTCAACTAGTTCCGAGGGAGTAATACAGGGGAAAAAATAGGTGAAAGGGCAGAGCAAAACAGAAATGGAAATAAAACTTTTGGGTACTTTTTCTCCTGAGGAGAACTTCTGTGGTGTTTTCAGAAGGTTCAAAACAGAGATGTGTCTACAGCGGGCCCCCCCAGGTAACTCACAAATTATAGAGTATAAGATAGAGATCCAAGGTCCATATCCTGCATCCTGTGTAACAGTCAGATATGAATTGCATAGGGTTGAAGTACTTCGTCACCCAAAGAGTGATTAACACATGGAATTCACTGCCACAGGAGGTGGTGGCAGTTACAAGCATGGACGGCTTCAAGAGGGAATTAGATAAACATGTGGAGCAGAGGTCCATCAGTGGTTATTAGCCATAAGGTATAGATAGGGACTCTGGGGCAAGTAAGGCTCTGTATTCTTGGTGCTGGGGGGGTCAACAGTGGGAGGGCTTCCAGTGTCCTGGCCCCACTGCTGGACCTCCTGATGACACCTGGTATTTTTGGCCACTGTGTGACAGAGTGTTGGACTGGATGGGCCGTTGGCCTGATCCAACATTGGCTTCTCTTATGTTCTTATGTCCTTAGCTCTGGGTTGGGAAATACCTGGAGATTTTGGCAGTGGAGCCTGGAGAGGGCAGGATTTGGGGAGGCAAGGGACCTCAGCACATTATAATTGTTGGATATTGTAACACTGCATGCAAGAGGACCTGGGACGGAAAGGGTTAGGAGGATTCTCTCATTCATGTACACTTGGCAGCTGGCCCCACCCTCTCATTGGTTCGACATTGAGCTTCTTTGGTTGTTGCTTGTCTCCTGTTTTTTCTTATATAGGACCTCTGTTCTTCTCTCTCTTACCTGGGCTTGGGGCTGTAACAAGTTAACTTTTTTTAAGTTAATCTGTTCGCAATAAGTTAAATGAACCTACACGATTGTGTCATGTAAGCCATGCATCTATTTTTGTAAGTAAGAAATTCTTTCTCTTGCTACCATTGGAGTCAGATCATCTTTGTAATTTGTTTGAACACCATTTTCCCTTTAACTGGGAAACGTGGAGAACTGGGGATACTGCATAAAGCTTCTGTGCTTCCAAGGCAAATTGATGTGTGTGTTTTTTTTTTTACATTTAACCCAATAATAATGATGCAGAATCATAAGAACATAAGAGAAGCCAATGCTGAATCAGGCCAATGGCCCATCTAGTCCAACACTCTGTCACACAGTGGCCAAAAATACCAGGTGCCATTAGGAGGTCCACCAGTAGGGCCAGGACACTAGAAGCCCTCCCACTGCTGCCCCCTCCAGCACCAAGAATAGAGTGCATCACCTGCCCCAGACTGAGAGTTCCCATCTATACCTTGTGGCTAATAGCCACTGATGGACTTCTGCTCCATATCCTTATTCTAATAGCCAAAAAGTGCGGATACCTATTCCCACCAACAGGGGCCTCACTCTCCCCCAACAGCTTTTCCTGCATAGTCAGTAGACTTCCTGGGTTTGTAGAAAAATCTGAAAAGTGGGGAAATCCCTTCAGGAACTCTTGAATTCCCCAAAAAGCCTTTTGAAATGGCCTCTGCAGGGACCTAACTCCAGGCAGCAATGGTGAGAGATTAGAACGTTGGGGGGGGAGGGGGAGGGAGAGGCTTCTAACTGGCTCTGTCGGTGGAAGGGGTGGGGGAAGGGCCCTTTCCAGGCCTCTTTCAGCCTTGGAGGGAGGGAGGGAGGAAGCCTTGGGGCCAGGCCTCACAAAAGTTGCCAGGGCCAGGCTGGGGGATTTCTAGAGATTTTGTGGTGGACTCTAAGGAGGAGGGCTGGGTTTGGGAAGGGAGAGGCCTCAGCTGGGTATAATGCCACAGTTTCCACCCTCCAAAGCAGCCATTTTCTGCAGGGAGACAGACCTCTGCTGTCTAGAGTTCAGTTGTAATTCTGGGGGGTCTCCAGGGCACATTTGCAGGTTGGCCACTCTAGGCCTGGCAGCATTCTAGGCTTGCCAGGTCCCCCTGATTTGCATGACTCACCTAGCCTCGGCTGCTTGCTACCATTCATCAGCAGCCACCCTATGAAAGCCAGTGAGGTGCAGCAGTTAGAGCTTTAAAGTAGGATCTGCAAGACCCAGGTTCAGATCCCCATCTTGCAGTAGAAAGTGACTGTGTGATTTTGGACCAGTCACATATTTCAGCCTAACCAACCTCACAGGGTTGTTGTGCAGAAAAAAAGGAGGAGGGAATAATGAAAGCTGCTTTGGCCCTCACTGTGGAGAAAGACTGTAATTTTCCTAGGTAGAGGCTGGGGAGTAAAGATGGAAAACAGGAGACAGAGAGGCAGATAAAGGTAGGTTGGCTGTTGGTTGGGAAGGAAATAGGGTTGCCAACTCCAGGTTGGGAAATCCCTGGACATTTGAGGGGTGAAGCCTGGAGAGGGTGGGATTTAAGGAGGGGAGGAACTTTGGACTGGTGTAATGCCATAGACTCCACCCTCCAGCCATTTCCTCCATGAGAACCACCATTGCCAACCTCTGGGTGAGGACTGGAGATCACCCAGAATTACAACTGTTGTCCCGGAGACAGAAATCAGTTCCCCTGGATAAAATGGCTGTTTTGGAGAGTTGAGTCTATGGCATCATACCCTGATGAGGCTGCTTGCCTCCCCAAGCCTCACTGTCCCAAGGCTCCACCCCCAAATCTCCAGGAAATTCGCAACCTGGAGCTGGCAACCCTAAGGTGAATTGATCTCTGTAGCTGGGAGATCCATTGTGATTCCCAGAGTGCTGCCACTGCTGCTGTGGGGGGGAGAGAAAGCAGGTGGGTGGCTGAGAGCACTGCCACCACTGCTACTGCTGCTCTGCGGAGTGGGGGAAGAAGCAGGCAGGAGGCTGGGGGCAGAAAGAAAGAATGATGGGGTGGGGGGCAGAAAGAGAGAGAAAGAGTGATGAAGTGGGGAGGCAGAAAAACAAAGAGAAAGATGACAGATCAGAAAGAGAGAGGAAATCACATGCATGGAGCAGAAATAGAGTAAGAAAAGGGCAGCAGAGGGGAGAAATAGTGTGAGAGAGGTAGGGGGTGAGCAGAGGAAGCAAAGGTGTGACGAATGAGATAACCATCCCGCAAGTTTCCTGCGGGTCTCCACTTGTCTATATATCTAATTCTCAAGTGGCCCCCTGCGTGCGGATATCTAAATCCGCACATTGGGGGTACCTGGAGGGCAGGGAGATTTTCCTGCGCACATGGGGCAGTCCCCAGGTGTACAGAAAAATCTAAAAAGTTTTTAAAAATGTACGAGGAATATTTAAATCCCCCCAAAAGTATGAACGTTCCCTGCACATGCGCAGAGAACGGTCTGGGAACTCTGTGGCAGGCTGGCACCTGAGAGGCGCTCAGGCCTCGCCGTTGGTGCCGGGGGGGAAGGAAAATCTGTGGGGGAGGGAGATCATCGGGCCTGGCGGTTGGGAGGCACTCAGGCCTCACTGCTGGTGTCCGTGGGGGGAGGGAAAATCGGCGGTGGGGGGGGATCGTCAGGCTGGAGGCCGGGAGAGAAGGCTTACCTGCGGAGCTGCCCTCGCCACCGCCACCACCACCACAAGGGACGGGAGGGCAGGAGAAGGCTTGGCGGGCCGGTTGGCCTCGCTGCCGCTGTGGAGGGAAGGGGGAAACTTGGCAGACTGGCTGGCCTTGCCTCCACTGCTGCTGCTGGGGAGGGACGGAGGGGAAGGCTTGGCAGGCCGGCTGGCCTCCCCACCACCGCACTGCTGCTGCTCGGGAGGGAGGGAGGGGGAAGCTTGGCAGGCCAGCCGGCTGGCCCCGCTGCCATCGCCACTGCTGGGGAGGGGGAAACTTGGCGGTCGACTGGCCTTGCTGCTGCTGCTGCTAGGGGGGAGGGAGGGGGAAACTTGGCGGGCTGGAATACTCCCCCCGTGAATATCACGGGTCCCGCCTCTTGTGTTTATCTAATTCCCTCTTGAAACTGTCCATGCTTGTAGCTGCCACCACCTCCTGTGGCAGTGAATTCCACAGGAGGTGGTGGCAGCTACAAGCATGGACATGAATCCTCTCTCCAAACCAGCCATTTTCTCCAGGGGAACTGAGCTTGGCTGTCTGGAGATCAATTGTAATCGCTGGAGATCTCCAGGTGTGACCTGAAGGTTGATAACCTTCAGGTTGTAGGTTCTTCTCACTCCTGAGTGTGTGGCGCCCAATTCAGGTCGCAACTGTAATTCATGTTAAGAAGGGACTTCAGCATCCTCCCTCACTATCTTCCCAACATGAATTGGTCTGGGGGCACTATTTGGCCTGTTAGAGAAAATCACCAGTGTCCACGTGGGTTTCCCAAATGGGTCAAATAGTGCCCCCAGGACCACTTCAGGTCAGAAAATGGCTTTGAGGAACCAAGGCCCCTTTGGTGGAACACTCATGATCTGAAACTGGTTGCCACACTTGCTGGAACTGACAAGAACCCACAACTCACATATGAGTTACAGACTCACATAGGAGTGTTACACAAGACTCTGTAATGTGTTGAAGAGACTGCTAGCGAACTTGAATATAATTTGTAAAGAAACATTTGTGAAGACATTCATTGCAGAGACCCCTTCCTAGGGGGAGCCCAAGATAATGTAAATAATGTCACCAAAAATGATGACAGCTCCCACAATAGGGAGATAGTGAACCTATAGTACTTGTAAATGAGGGTGTAGAAAATTCTAGAACTTTCTTCTGGGGACTGTGCTTCAGGACTAGAGGCCTCAGAACGAAGGGAAACTAAGGCAGTCTGGTGACATCAACAGGCCACCTCAACCCCCCACCTCACATTGGGGGCCTTGTGCATTCCCCATTGGTCTCTGTGTGCACTCCTGGAATGGGCTGCAGCAGAACCATCCACTCCAGACTCTACTGAGCCCTCCAGAGTTTTGGCAGAGCAAATTGAATCCGTTCTGTGCTCTGCCGAAGCCTCTCCAAGTGGAACCAAGTGGTTCTGCTTCTCTCCAGTGAGACCGTCGTATAATGAACCCATTACCTTAACCAGGCCCAAGCATCATTGACATCTCCTTCCATTTCACAGATGGGTTCCGCTAGGATTCAATTTTCACTCCCTCCCCTCTCCAAACAAGGGTAGAGGGAACCTAAAGCTGAACAGGCCTAGCTACAGTGTGCAATGCTGTCTGGATGAGAACTATAATCCAAGTTTAACAACTGAAATGTTTTGCATGCCATAAAAGAGGTATTCTTTTTAAAAAAAAAAAATAGGATTGGCTGAGACATTCTAGCTACCGATGACTCTGCCCGGGTGTCTTCTTAAATGATCGTAATGATTCTTTCCCCGGGAGAGCCTCCTCCTCATTAACTCCCCTTGGATCTATTTACCAATACAAGGAGTTGAAAAGGGGACATTGAAGCTTAGTCATTACTGAGTTCTCTTGAATGTTTCCTCTGTTTAAGCCATACTGGAGAGCAAATATAAAAAGAGGCAAAGGAGGAGGAGAGGATGTCCTGGCTGTCAGGGCAATGCTCTGGTATTTGGGCAAAAACTCTAGGGTAGCAGCAAAATTTACCATAGAGTTTTCACCCAGATACCAGACTGTCGCCTCAACAACCTAGAAGTAATGGCTTCACTTCCAAGTCATGTGGTCAGTGACATAGACACATTGCTGTACATTGGATGGGCCTCCCCACTGCTCATGGTAAGTCGTCCCCCCCAGCCCCCGCCCCTGCCAGTTGCCAAGAGGGACCTGGCAACTCTAATGGATGTTGACATGTTTTGTCCAAGGCTGTATGTATTTTGCATATCTACCTCTCAGTGGTGGAGTTATACCATCTGTCATCTTGTGCAGCGACACTGTGAGAGAACTGCGGTGTTCATTTTTTATTTTTTTTTTACAACACAACCTCCAGCAATCACTCCATTGGCGTCTCCAATCAGGCAAAGCCTTAAAGACGTTAACACTCAATAACAAATGGGATTTCTGATAATTAACAAGATTTAAGAGTTTCATTGTTCCAGAGGGCTTTTATATCATTTGAACAGGTTGTTCTGGAACTAATGGATGCCCAAAACTTTATCAATACCTCCACATGAGAAATTTGCGTTTAAATCATTTTGTTAACTTGAAAGAAGATACTAAATTCAAAAAAATATTGGCAAATTCGGGAGAGTAATTACTCCTGGTGGCTCTGCTAGGACGTGAGAATTTAAGATTTCTGTAATAGCACCCTAGAAGATCTACAGTCCTTTCTCATTCATCATGGGGCCAATTCTTAGCGAAAGCTGTAGAACTGGGAAACCACCCAAGGCATGGAAATTACCAATTACAGGCCCAACAACAGTCACAGATTTGATTACAATCCTTCCTTCCTTCTGTTCCTTAGTACTCTGAAAGTCTCTGCCAAACTATTTACAAAATGGAACCTCAAAAACCGTGTACATTATGTTAGGATTGCCAGCTCCAGTTTGGGAAATAGCTGGAGGTTTTTTTGGGAGGGTGTAGCCTGGAGACAGTGGGGGTTGGGGAGGGGAGGGGAGGGGAGGGGAGGGGAGGGGCCTAAGCAGGATATAACACCATACAGTCCACCCTCCAAAGCAGTTATTATTCTCCAGGTGAACTTATCTTGGCCATATGGAGATTAGGCATGAACCACAAAAATGTGGTTTGGTTTGAGATTGTGGGTGAACCACAAACCCAATCGGCTCCCATATGAACTGAACCAGATTTGTGGGGTTTGTGCCCAAAGCAGCTGAGCCATGGAGGCAACCCGCTCCTGTGGCTCAGTTGTTTCGGGCTCTAAACAGCTGACCCGCAGCAGCAGCCTGCCCCCATGGCTCAGCTGTTTCCAATCTAAGCAACTGAGCCACAGGAGCAGGCTGTGACTTAGCTGTTTACAGGGCTACTTTTGGGCAGGAACGCACAGGAACGGAGTTCCGGCTGGCTCCCAAGTTGGCCACACCCAGCAGGAACTCATTAGCATAATAGGCCGCACCCAACAGCAGAAACTCATGAGGACTGGCTACATTAGGGGGGTGTGGCCTAACACGCAAAGGAGTTCCTGCTACAAAAAGAGCCCAGGGTTTTGACAACAAACAAGGTCAACAGAATAAGAAGTAAAAGGTGGGTGCGGCTGGATGACCACACTTCTGGTAACATGGGGTGTGGCCTAATATGCTAATGAGCTGTGCTGGCAGGAATGTGGCCTAATATGCTAATGAGTTTCTGCTGTTGGGTGTGGTCTATTATGCTAATGAGTTCCTCCTGGGCTTTTTCTACAAAAAAAGCCCTGGCTGTTTAGATTGGAAACAGCTGAGCCATGGGGGCAGGCTGCTGCCATGGCTCAGCTGTTTAAAGGGGCTTTAAGTCCCTTTAAACAGCTGAGCCACACGGATCAGTTTGCTGCCCCAGTCAGTGCTGCAAAGAAAGCCCCTTGAAACAGCTGAGTCACAGGAGTAGGGTCTGCTTTTTTGAGCCCAAAACTGCTGAACCACGGGAGCAGGCTGCCCCTCGTGGCTCAGTTGTTTCCGATCTTTTGGTGGCTTTCACAGGGATGTTTTGGCAGGTTTTGCAGGGAGGAGGAAGCAGGGTTTAGCTCCTCATGAACCTCCATGAACTGCCTTAAAAGTTTGTGGCTAGGCTGCAGTTCGCAAACTTCAGTTCACAAACCATGAACCAGCCAAAATTCCTCACAAACCAAAGTTTGTGAGCCAGTTTGTGCCCATCCCTACACCTGGAGGCTGACAACCTTAATATTATGTACAACTAAAGAAAATAGTAGATACACTACGGTTGTGGTCAGACCACAGAACCTGACACCACTAATTTATCCAGTACTATTTGTTCCAGATAGTTTTGTCGAAACACACCACCTTTAGCCCGCCTCACCGCTCACTCACTCTGCAGTGGACCATTCAGACTACTGCTGCAATAACCATGGAGCGGGTGTTCAGGCAGCATATTTTTTTAAAAAAATCCTTTTTGTACATTCACAGAATTTGCTACTGGGCTGTGATTCAAAACCCAGGTGCAAATTTGTGCTTATTCGCACACTGCTGAGTAAAACTAATGGTGGCCACAGAACGGAACCTTCAGACTTCCCCAACAGCTTGAGCGCACAATGAGGTGATCAGTCATCTAGATACATGCAGTGAACCTGGTAGATTCAGTAAATACCAAACTTTATCCAGTGTTGGGAAAGTCATGGGTGAGCACAGGGAGGCTAATGACTGTGGGATGGGATACAGATGTTGCTGTCTGAACAAGCAATTTAAATCCATTGATGAGAAGCGATGACAATGGATCAAAGTGCTTGTCTGACCACACCCTTAGGCTTCAGTCCTGTAGACACTCCTGGGAGCAGGCCCATTAACTAACAAGGAACCCACTTCTTCTGAGTAGACTTACTTCAGATTGTTCTTAGTTTGGAATTCCCACTCATGGACTCCCCACCCCCACCCTGAAAAATAAAACCCTGAACTTAGGCTGAGATGTCTACTGTAGTTTGTTAAAAGCTAACTTAATTGAAAATAATGATCTTTCAATCTAAGTGTGGCTATACTGTCGTGACACATCCTTTCAGTGGATGGACGTGACCCTGCTAGGCAGTTCACCAAAAAGGACCGTATCACTGGGAGAAGTACAGCGGAGAATTGTTGTGAGGCTCAGTTTTCCAGGAGACATCAAAACCAATTCAGTCATGCAGCTGAGCGTGTCATATGATCTTTTCACAAGATTGCACCACTGAATAGGGAGTGTTTCTTTGGAAGTGCATTCTTGTCAATGTCTTCTCACATGAAGATATCTTACGAATAAGGCAGAGGGTCATCCTGATGCTTTCCATCAGTGTGTGGGGGGATTAAAAACGGCCGGTGTCACGTGCACCGCTGTGTTACTTCCAGCAAAAACCTGCAAATTACATAACCTAGCTCTAGGAATTGCCACAAACTCTGTGGTAAAACCATAAAATTTCAGTAATTCCTAGAGCTACCCTATGTCGTTTCTGGGGTTGTGCCAGAAGTGATGTAACACTTCAGCCTCTGTTATGGCCTCCCCGTTTCCCCACCCACAGCTTTCCCATTGTTCAAGGAGATATTGCAAAGAAGCAGTCCTCCAAGTGAGATACAGTCTGATGACCGAGATGATGCAAAACCCTTGAAAGGATGATACTACATCATAGATTCCACATTTTAAGTTATTCTCAGTCCAGCCAGCATGAACTTCTTTACAGTTATTCACATTCATTTCACTTGTTATCTAATTTTTTTCCCCCAGAGCCAAACAATCTTTTAGATGTCTACTGGTCTGTTGAATATTGCATTAGCCTGATTTAGAGAATTAATTGTCAAGGGATACCAAAAATGACCACAGATCGCAGAGCAGTTATCCTAACCCATTAGGCCCGAAAGTGGTTCAAATCATCATCATTCCCTGAATTATTGAGCTGAAGAGGCTACAACCAGGACGAGAAGCCATTTGTGCTGCTGTCGTCTGTATACTTTCTAGATAATCATATAATTCTTTCAAGTATTCATAGGGATTTACTTCAGCAGCATAATCATGTGTGTGAAGTTCAGCAGTGGGAAATTACAGGTAATTTCTATTTGTTTGGGTTCTGTTTCTACAGAAATAAGAGTAATTACTAGTAAACAGACTACTTTGTTCCCTGATATCTTGCTAATACAAGGCCCAAAATGGTAAAACAACGCTACGGAGACACAGCCACTACCCACTCAAGGAAGTAATCCTATATGCTTTTCCTCCACATCAGCTAACTCATTTCACTTGACTGAATTCCCAAGGGGATTGAGAGTTACAGGCAGGAATCAATCAGTGATTGCGGCAACACACCACCAATTTAATCCATCTGAAGAGGTGGCACCAATGCTCATTCCTGATAAATTCTGTAGAACATTTGATCATATGAAGTTGCCTTCCACCAAGTCTGACCATGGTCCATCTAGCTCAGGGGTGCCCAACCTTTTTGAACCTGTGGGTATCTTTGGAATTCACACACTGTATTCATTCATTCATTTAGTCATTCATTTCATATGCTGCCCTATCCCACACATGGGCTCAGGGAGGCTTACAACATGGAGTAAAACAATAAAACAGTAAAAGCAATAAAACAATTGATGACGCAATAAACAATATCATCAAACCTCATGCCTCATATCAGGTAAATATAGGTGTTTCAGTGCCCAATAATATTATTTGTCAACAAGCACTGGGAGAGGGTTGAACTGTTTGAACATCCACCGGCTCAAACAGACTGTTTGAACATCCACCGGCTCAAACAGACTGTTTGAACATCCACCGGCTCAATTAAAAGCCTGGCGGAACAGCTCCGTTTTACAGGCCCAGCCACAAAATGGCTGCTGCATGAGGTAGAGTCAACCACAAAATGGCTGCCACGGCTTACCTTCAGTCACACAGTGAAGATCCTTATGCTGTGGTGGCAGCTGCTGCCAGAAACAACTTTATAAAAAAAGTCTGCACAGCCAATCAAATCTCCAATGGCCTACCAAAAATCTTGCTGGGCAAAACCCCCACCTGGCCCTGCCCACTTTCTAAAAACATTTGGGGGTGCCAGGAAAAGTGTTGGTGGGTGCCACGTTGTGGCTCCCTGATCTAGCTGCACATTTTCTACTGTGTTTGGCAGAGGCACTCCAGGATTTCCAGCAGAAAGGAGTCGTTCCAGCATCTGCTCCTCTGACTCTTTAACTGGAGGTGGTGAATTGAATTTATGACCTTCTCCATACACGGCAGGTGCTCTACCACTGAGGGGGGGAAACCTCCCCTGAAATTAGACTTTATGAGTAATGTCTGCTGTGACCAGTAGGAGCTGTCTGGGTTCAGAGGAAACATTGGAATTTCCCAGACCCTTCTACCTGGAGATGCCAAGGACTGGTGCCAAGAATGACAAGGACTAGTGCTGTACCAGTGGGCCACAGCAAGAGATCTTGCTACTTTTTTGTTGCCACCTTTTCTTCTTCTTGAGAGCCAGTTTGGTGTAGTGGTTACGAATGTGGACTCTAATCTGGGAGAACCAGGTTTGATTCAACATTCCTTCACATGCTGGTGTGACCATGGGTCAGTTACAAGCTCTCTCAGAGCTGTTCTGTCAAGAGCAATTCTTGAAAGAGCTCTCTCAGCCCCACCTACCTCATGTGTGTCTGTTGTGGGGAGGGGAGGGGAAAGGAGAATGTAAGCCACTCTGAGACTCCTTCAGGTGGTGAAAAGCGGGGTATAAACCCAATGTCTTTTCTTCTTCTTCTACCAGCCACTGACTTCAGTGAAGTTAGGAGAGGACAGGGCTCTTTTTGTAGCAGGAACTCCTTTGCATATTAGGCGACACACCCCTAATGTAGCCAGTCCTCCAAGATCTTACAGTAGCCCCTGTAAGAAGAGGTCTGTAAGCTCTTGGAGGATTGGCTATATTAGGGGTGTGTCACCTAATATGCAAAGAAGTTCCTGCTACAAAAAGAACCCTGGGAGAGTGTAACTAGGGTCACCAATCTCCAGGTAGGGCCAGGAGACCTAATATTATAACTGATCTCCAGTCTGTACCGAGTCAGGAGCAAGAGTCAATCAGTGGGGTTGCCAACCTCCAGGTGGCACCTACAGATCTCCCACAATTACAATCAATCACCAGACAACCAAGATCAGTTCCACCGGCTACTTTTTATTGTGGACTCTATAGCATTGCCCCACTTGGCTTCTTCCCCTCCTCAAACCTTGCCCTCCTCAGGCTCTACTCCCAAACCTCCAGGAATTTCCCAATCCAGAGATAGCAACTCCTGGTGTACCTCTGCTAAGATTGGCACTGCAAATCTGCAACAACAAAAAAAATCATTCCTCATTTGCTGCGTATTCATACCAAGAGGCCATAACCTCTTCAAATTTCTCTCCATCATCTACCGGCTAAATGCAGCGAGCCCAGGAAGAAAAAGGAACGAAAGATAGTGATCTCCCTTTCTGAAAGCCAGCCAGTTCTGGGCGATTTTCACCCCTACCTGTGAAATTAGGTTGGGATACTTCTACCGTGTCCTTCTTTCCCTGAAGTCAGGCCACCGGGGACCATGAATATTAAAAGAAACCCACAAATGAACTGCTCCGTTTGAACACAGTTATGTATGTGGTGCTTTTCCATACAATGTATTCAAAACAATAAAGTCGCCCTAAAGCCGGCATCCTGAAATCTGCAAGCAAACGTTTCCTATTTTGTTAGTTTTCATATGCATTTATATGTTTCAGTTCACACCGTTGTGCTTTCATAGATTTGTTTGTATCTTTTATGAATGTTGGGCGTATTTTACATGCAGTTGATGTAGAGCTGGATCCAAAGTTCCATCAATACAGTGATTCGACAGAAGCCATTTTATAGATCAGCTTCCCACCCCCCCCCGGCAGCCTCCCACGTGCCTTGAAATGCCACTGCTGGGAGTTAGGGGCCACAGCTCAGGGGCAGAACATCTGCTTGATGTGCAGGAAGTCCCAGGTTCAATCCCCAGCATCTCTAGTTTAAAAGATCAGATAGTAGGGGATGTGAAAGACCTCAGACCCTGGAGACCTGCAGTCTGGCCCATAGCTACAATGGGGCTATTGGGGCTCTGCCTTCCTTAAAGGGCCAGCCCCACAATATTTTTTTAGAAGATTTTTTTGAGAAGAATGGGACATAAAAAAAACATGGCAGCCCCACAAAGCCGTGGCTATGGGCCTGGTTGTGGTCTGTCTGAGAAGGCAATACTGAACTTGATGGACTCAAGGCAGCTTTGTGTGTTCAGGGGAACCCTCTGGAACAGGATGCCATATAGCAGACGAAGCTGCAGGCAGGCACGGGACTCAGCTGGAACTGCCAAGTCTCCGTCTTTCATGGGCAATGGAATACTGCGCAAACAGAGGCTACATACATAGAAGAGAAAGGAAGGACATTTCCAGCCAAGTTCCTCTCCTCTCTTGCAGCCCACAAGGCCATATGGCATTCCATTCTGGAGGGTCCCCCGACTCTCAGCTGTGGCATCTCAGGGGGCACAAGGAAGAGATTCTTGGGGGAAATGAGAAAGCAAATGAAAAAACACTTCCATCAAATTGCTCTGTCGATGCAGCTTTGGATCCAGCCCCCGGTATGTCTATATATAATGTACAAAATTTCTACCTATATATATGTGCGCAGTGTTCAGTGCTGATTTATTGATGCATGAGTAATGTTGGGAAATGCGTAGACTGTATGGAACAAAAGGTAGCATAAAGGATTGGGAAAGGGCCGGAAATTAAAGAATCCATAGGGTTAATTTACACAAGGGAGAAACAAAGGCTGATTTCCCACAAGCGCTGCTCCGCGCTCACCCTTCCCTTTTGCCCCATGGTAGATGTCAATTTCACACAAACTGCTGCGCAGCCACATTTTGCCTCGCAGTTTCCCCGCATCTAGTCAGTCCTGTTTTTTGAGGATTGAGTAGATATGAGGAAAATCACGCAAAGCTGCAGGGCAAAATGCGGCCTGCAGCAGCTTGTGGTGACACGTACCATCCGGGCAAAGGAAGTGACGCAGGCAGCGCTTGTGGAAATGGCAAAATCTAAACGTGGGTTTGAGGGGTAAGCCAGCAGGGATGGGGGGGGATTGAAAGGATATGAGATGCAACTCTATACTTCTCCACTTTAAGGATCCCAGAAGAGAATTCAAAAAATTATGGGAAAATTCTGATTGGGAAACTATTCAAAGCACCTCTAGTTCTGGCCTAGCCAATCTGTAGCAGAAATGCTCTGTTCAGGTGTAAAGTAAAAACATGGTTTATTTTAACTCTGGTTGACTGGTGAAACCCAGATTCAGCTCACAGATTATTATTCAGATCACGGTCTGTCCAATAAATTCTGGTTTCCTCATGAGTTTGTAATTGGCCCCCTGATAGCAGGCAATTCCCCAACCTAGATAATTCAACAAGTGGGAGAAAAAAATGGGGTGAAATGGCACTTATGGTGATGTTTTAGGAATCAGCATATCTAATTCTCAGGGTCACCCCTTTTATGGATACTTAAATCAGGAGACTGGACCCATGAACAAAAAGGACGGAAAAGTCATCATTGGTATTGTTGTTGTTCAGTCGCATAGTTGAGTCCGACTCTTCGTGACCCCATGGACCAGATCATGCCAGGCCCTCCTGTCCTCCGTCGTCCTCTGGAGTGTGTTCAATTTCATGTTCATTGCATCGATAACACTGTCTAACCATCTCATTCTTTGCCATCCCCGTCTTCTTTGACCTTCAATCTTTCCCAGCATCAGGGTCTTCTCCAGTGAGTGCTCCCTTCTCATTTGGTGGCCAAAGTATTTGAGCTTCAGCTCAGGATCTGGCCTTCCAGGGAACAGTCAGGGTTGATCTCCTTTAGGACTGACTGATTTGATTTCCTTGCAGTCCCAGGGACTCTCAAGAGTCTTCTCCAGGACCAAGTCATCATTAACTAACTTCAAACTATAGTCTCAAACTATGGAGTGGCCTGTGTCCACACATCACATTAGTTAGTTTAATTAATCCATAGTTTTATGGAGACATCTGAACTGACACCAAGGAATACCCGGAAACAAGTCTATTGTAGCCTTCTCCTCCAAGAGATATACATGGTATCTCTCCTCCTCCTTTCCTACTTTAACAAAAAACCTTCCCACCCCAAGGCTCTCATCTCATCCCTCCTTCATACTGTGAAGTCAGTTCTTCTTCCTGCCCTATGCTCTCTCCGACCTCCTGCTTTTATAATACCTGATATAAGGGAAGAATCTTTGATTTCAGACATACATTTCCAGGTTGATCTCCACATCGCCTTGAAAAGGGGGTAATGCACAATGATGTGCCTGCAGAGCTTGATTTGTTCATAACCTACATCTCTCCCTAATGTATTTCTCAACTGACTTTTGGCATACGCAGTCTAATTCTGTCTTAAGCATTTGCTCCAGAAATAAATGCTCAAGGGGAAAATTATACCTCGGAAAAATCCCTTACAGGAATTTGAATGTTGATGTAGAATGTTGAATGTTTCGCCCAAGGGGGAAAAATAATCTATGCATATGGAGAACTCGATGTCAGTGCAAAAGATTATAGTGGAGACTCCTCTCCAACATGCTGGTTCAAGTATGGTCCCCAGCTTCACATGCGTTCTGAAGGATGCCAATGTGCCTTATAGGTCTTTTCTGCACTTGGATCTCATCCCTGGTTTTATCAGAGTTCAACTTGTGACACAATACTTTGCATTTATCCCTGGCTATAACAGCATCTATTTATCCCAGGACAAGTCTGGGGCAAAACTGGGGTGACCTCAATGTAATGTGGAAACAAAAAACACCCCGAGATAATTACAGAGGTGAAATCACGTGTAGTGTAGAATGTAAAAATACCCTGAGATGATTACAGGGCTGAACTTGCATGTAGTGTAGAATTGACAGAGTTGAACTAGGATTTTTTTTAAAACGTTTATTTATCATTTTCCATAAAGACAAAAGAAACATTTACCAAAAACATTTTTTCCAAACAATATGTCTAATTTTTCCACATCACCTTAATCCAAGTATAGAAGCATGCCCATCTCACTACAAAAATATCATCCTGTTTTCCTTGTAACACCAAGCTTAATTTATCCATTTCAGCTATCTCCAGTATCTTATGAATTACTTCCTCTTTGGTGGGGAGTTCTTCTTGTTTCCAGTATTTGGCCAGTAGTATTCTGGCAGTAGAATGTAAGTTCGAGGACAGAGTTGAACCAGGATTTAAGGTCTGGTGCAGAAAGGACCATGCTTAGTCATGCTGGTTCCAGTATGGTCCCCAGCTTCACACGCATCCTGAAGGATGCCAAAGCTGCCTCATACCGAGTCAGCCCTTTGATATTGGTCTATCAGGGTCAATATTGTCTACTCTGACAGGTGGTGGCTTTCCAGGGTCTCAGGCACAGGTCTTTCGCATCACCTACTACCTGATCCTTTTAGCTGGAGATGCTGGGGGTCGAACCTGGGACCTTCTGCGTGCAAAGCAGATGCTCTGCCACTGAGTCATGGGCCCTCCCTTAGGACAAGACATTTAGGGTGAGGTGAATCATCATATCTTTTGCATATCATTGGCTGTGGTGCACCAGTTTGAGAGAGCAAACCGACTTAGCCAGCCGTGGTTACCCGGTAAGTTTTCAGCTTGAAAGGGAACCTGATCAAGTCTTCACAAGCCAGCATTGTACAATCTGTAGGCTACTTTTCAGGGGTCAGGATCCAGAGAACTGCACAACCGGTTGGGAGTGCCAAACATGAACACTGGCGGTTCAAGCTTTAGAGACATTGCAAAGTTATGGCAGACCTGAGCTCAGGGAGAGCTGTGCTTGGGGAAACCGAGTGGTTTGCCTTTTTCGAAAAAGGGTCCTATAGAACTTGTTGCAAATTTGACCTCATACATTAACGTCATGGTTTTGCTGCCTCTTTTCAGAGGGTAGCCATGTTGGTCTGCCATAGAACAACTTGATTCAAGTCCAATAGCACCTTAGAAGAAGAAGAAGAGATTGGATTTATACCCCACCCCTCACTACCCAAAGGAATTTCAGAGTGGCTTACAATCCCCTTTCCCTTCCCCTCCCCACAACAGAAACCCTATGAGGTAGGTGGGGCTGAGAGAGCTCTTTCAAGGACTGCCCTTGATATAACAGCTCTGAAAGAACTTATGACTGACCCAAGGTCATACCAGCAGCTGCATGTGGAGGAGTGGGGAATCAAACCTGGTTCTCCCAGATTAGAGTCTGCACTCCTAACCACTATACCAAACTGGCTCTTTTTGAGAGTCAAAAGCTCTCTATCTCACAAAGGGAGCTTCGAGGTTCAAACGCTTCTACTCCAAAATTGTGTTGGTCCCTAAGGTACTAGTAGACTCAGGTCTAGCTGTTGCCACCTCTTGTACCTTGATTTGTCCCTCAGCAGCTGGAGCAGTCCAAATCCCCCAATGGCAGGCTGAAAACATGTTGATAGCAATGTTGAGCCGGCCTTGCTGGGAGGGCGGGGTAAAAAAAATCTAATAAATAAATAAATAAATCAGACTCGTTGCCAGCTCCCTGAGATACTTGGGTTAATTACTATCCAAGTAACCTGAGATAATCACCGAAGGATCATAAGGGATGATAACAGGTCACATTTATTCCTCTATGTTCATTTAGTATTGGCAGGTCCTGTACCCTCGCCAACAGGGGACTTTGGGGGGTGTTCCCAGAGAGGAAGAGGATGTCCCCAGCATGATGATGTCACACAGAAGTGATGTCATCACATTAGGGAGGGCGCTTGAACTGTGAACAGCAAATCCGCTACTTGGCGTTCAGGTGCCAGCGGGCCCTGCCTGTAAAAAGTATTTAAAGGGTCCCTTCAATTCGCCGTTTGCCGGTCAGATGTGCAGCCAGAAGCCACCCCCTCCATCTTCTCCTGTAAATGTTAAAGGACCCTCCAGCTGATCGGCGGGCCCTGTGCTGATCGGCGGGCCCTTTAAATCTTGCAGGAGGGGAGGAAGTGGGGCGGTCACCAGTGGTTGCTCTTGGGGCTTCCCCCACTGGCCAGCAGTGCACAGAACCCCACAAAATCGGGGGATCCCCCCACCCCCACCTGGGGACTGGCACCCCTATGTTTTATTCCATTTGGCCATTTTTTCCCACAGATGGACAAGTCCAACACATATATGCATTTCTATTCCTAAACTCCCACTTGCCTTTGTTTTATTAAAAGAATGGGACTGGGTCATCTTGAGTGACTCCATCAAGTTCCTTAATCCCATTCGATAGCCGTTTGCTTAGCAGGGTGGCTGTCTTCATACCCAATGAGGCTTTGCTATTCCAAATAACACAGCTTGAGAAGAGTAAGAAACTCCTCAGCTTGGGAAGAGCATATTAGTCCTTGGGGAAGAGAAAGGGGAAAATAAAGCCGTCCTTCAGGAGCGCTATGAATGCATGTTGATTTGAGACAGATTATCGAGAAACATGTCATTGATTCTCCATTCCCAGGCCTCATTCGCATTGCGAGGTGGCAAACCTTTGCCTGAGATGCATCGCTTCAGATTGCAGTCAGTAGACTCTCAGTTGAACCATGTAATGCTGTTTCAGAGGGTAGCTGTACTGGTCTACAGAAGAGCAGCTAGATTTAATTCCAGTGGCACCTTTGAGACCTACTAGACATGGTGACTAAAGCCATCCTCCATGTTCATATGCAGTCAAACTCTGAATCTCAGTGCCAGAAGAAGGCAACATCAGGGAAGGTCTCAACCTCTATGCCCCATTGTTGGCCCTCCTGAAGATCTGGTCAGCCACTGTATGAGACAGGATGCTGGACTAGATGGACCACTGGTCTGATCCAACAGAGCTCTTCTTATGTTCTTACGAAGGCCTCAGCCTCTATGACGTGTTGCTGGCCCTCCTGAGGAACTGGCTGGCCACTGTGCGAGACAGGATGCTGGACTAGATGGACTAGAACAGATAAAAGGAAATACTTCTTCACCCAAAGAGTTATTAACATATGGAACAGGAGGTGGTGGCAGCTACAAGCATGGACAGTTTCAAGAGGGAATTAGATAAACATATGGAGCAGAAGTCCATCAGTGACTATTAGCCACAGGGTATAGATGGAATTCTCAGTCTAGGGCAGGTGGTGCACTCTGTTCTTGGTGCTGGAGGGAAGCAGTGGGAGGGCTTCTAGTGTCCTGGCCCCACTGCTGATAGCACATGGTATTTTTGGCCGCTGTGTGACAGAGTGTTGGACTAGATGGGCCATTGCCTGATTCAACATTGGCTTCTCTATGTTCTTATGTTCTAATAACCATCGGTCTGATCCAGCAGGGCTCTTCTTATGAAGGCCTTGGCCTCTAAGCTCTGTTGTTGACTATCCAGAGGAACTGTTTGGCCACTGTGTGAGACAAGATGTTGGACTAGAGGGACCACTGGTCTGATCCACCAGGGTTCTTCTGATGTTCTTATGAAAGCCTCAGCCTCTGTGCCCTGTTGTTGGACCTCCTGAGGAACTGGCTGGCCACTGTGTGAGACAGGATGCTGAACTAGATGGACCACTGGTCTGATCCAGCAGGGCTCTTCTGATATTCTTAAGGTTTTGAGAGTCAACACTCCCTTTGTCAGGTGAAGGAAGCTTTGACACCTCAAAATTCTTATCGGTCTCCAAGATGCCTCTGTAGCATCTGATGAAGAGAGCTGTGTTTCTCAAAAGCTTATACTACAATAAAGTTTGTTAGCCTTCAAAGTGTTCCTGGGCTTTTTACTATTTTGCAGCAACAGACTAACCCGGCTAAGTCCTCTGAAAGATGCCACTGGACTCAAATCTAGTGTTACGGTGTGCCAGTTTGAGCCCATGACTGCATTTTGCCATGGCTACATGCCAAAGTCTCTCCTCCTCTCAGCTGTGCTCACGGGGGCTGCTGTTGTTAATGGGCTGAAGCAGAGACTGTCCCCCGTGACTCCACCTATCCCTGCTGCAAACCACAAAACCAGCTTTAAAACCCCTAGCTTTAAAACCCCTAGTTAAAAGCCATTTTTAACAATGTAGGAGCCCTGGTCTCCCTAAGCTTGGGAGGTGGCAGGCAAGCCAGTTTGGTGTAGTGGTTAAGTGTGTGGACTCTAATCTGGGAGAACCGGGTTTGATTCCCCACTCCTCCACTTGCCCTTGGCTGGATGACCTTGGGCAAGCCGTAGTTCTGATAAGAACTGTCCTTGAAAAAGAGCAGTTTCTGTCAAGAGCTCTCTCAGCCCCACCTACCTCACAGGGTGTCTGTTGTGGGGAGGGGAAGGGAACGGAGTTTGTAAGCTGCTCTGAGACTCCTTTGGGTAGTGAAGGGTGGGGCATAAATTCAATCTCCTCTCTTCCTCCTCCAAGCTTCAAAATGGAAGGCAGGTCTGCCAGCTTCCAGGTGGGGAGCAGAGATCTCCTGGAAGTACAACTGTTCTCCAGATGGCAGAGATCAGCTCCCATGGAGGATGGCAGAGATCAGCTCCCTTGGAGGATGGCAGAGATCAGCTCCCTTAGGAGGATAGACTCTATGGCATCCCTCCCTGCCCCTAATGCTGCCTTCCCCAGGCTTTGCCCCCAAATCTCCAGGAATTTCCCAAGTTGGAGCTGGCAAACCCAATGGGAGGGCATTCCGAAGGTGACATTCCACCACTGAACAGGCCACGAGAAAACACTTTCAAAGACACAATTACTTCTTTAGAAGTTTGTCTGTACCTCTACTGGCCACCCTCTTTTGTCTGTGCATTCTGCTGAACATCTGCAATGAGACTCTACCAAGTACAAGTTCATGCAGCGGTGAACACCGGGTTCCAACTGTGTGGAGAAGTCGCTCAGCAAACATTTGGCGAAATGAGCTGACATCGAGACACAGCCAGGAGGCATGAACCTGCTTCCCACTGCATGAATTCTGCAAATGAACAGGGGAATGTCTGAAGGGGGGGTAGAGTCTTTATCGGACTGAGAGCTTTTCTGTGTGCTCCTTAACCCTGATTTTCTTGACTGTTGATCCACAAGCACTGGAACTGGTTTGGACTGTGTCTGATCTCCCTGTGTCATCCCTGTGTCTGATCTCCCTGTGGTTTTCACAGTTGTGGAGTCAGTTTATTTACTTCCGCATGTGCCCAAAGAGTAACACATGGAATTCACTGCCACAGGAGGTGGTGGCAGCTACAAGCATGGACAGCTTCAAGATGGAATTAGATAAACACATGGAGCAAAGATCCATCAGTGGCTATTAGCCACAAGGTATAGATAGGAACTCTGGGGCAAGTGATGCTCTGTATTCTTGGTACTTGGGGGGGGGGCAACAGTGGGAGGGCTTCTAGTGTCCTGGCCTCACTGCTGGACCTCCTGATGGCACCTGGTATTTTTGGCCACTGTGTGACAGAGTGTTGGACTAGATGGGCCATTAGCCTGATCCAACATTGGCTTCTCTTATGTTCTCTTAATAATGAGGACTTTCAAGGAAGGGTGCTGTCATCATTGGTGATGTCATTGTGGTGTCACAGCATGCCCCCCCCTTTAAAAAAATAATTAAAATACCAATATATCACTATAGCATTGTAACAGTAGGCCAGGCAGGTTCTCTGAATTCCCAGCTTGCTTGCTTTCCTTCCTTCCTTCCTTCCTTCCTTCCTTCCTTCCTTCCTTCCTTCCTTCCTTCCTTCCTTCCTTCCTTCCTTCCTTCCTTCTTTTTAAGAAATAAGTCTCTAGCAGTGTCCCTCACAGAGATATAAGGAAAAATGTGTATCTCCATGAAGGAAGGGGATAGAGACTTACTTTTTAAAAAATGAACGCTCGGAATTCAGAGACCCTACCTAGCCTATTGTTACAAAGCTCTCAGAATATATCAATATTTTAGGGCCATTTAAAAGAAAAAAAGATCGCTCATCTTCAGGGTGAGGGTGATTTGAACACCACGGTCCAATTATCGAACAGTGAGCTGGAGGCGGGTAGGAGTGGTTGGACAAAGGAAATAGACAGAAACTTTACATATGAGGAAAAAGCCAACTCAAAATCAGCTTCCAGAAAACCATTGGGGTAAAAATTGTGTCAAAAGAACTGGTGGTGGTGGGGTGAATAGGGGAAAAACAATAAAACAAAAACCAGTATGAAAATTAAAGGTGTAAAACTGCATGTGGAAATCAGGGGATAAACCAAAACAGTACGAGGCCAGAACCAACAGAAATGTCCCATGCGGAAAGCCCTGACAAGGTAAATTATTAGCAGTCTTACTTAGCTTGATTCTATAAATCAAGGGTCCCCAACTTTTTTTGGGGGGAAGACATCATCACATCAGCGATGTTGGAGCTGATGCTCTGCTTTTGGAGCAGATTCTATTGTTAAAACTGGGTTCAAACCATAGAGTTTTGCCCAAAAAAACAGAACGTCGCCATGCAGCATCGCTGATGCAATGACATCACTTCATCACTGCATGACAACACTGTTCAGGGGTGGGGCTTCCCCCGCAGGCCAGCTGGCTGGCCACCGGCAGAAGGCCCAAAAATCAGGGGATCCCTTGCCCAAACCGGGAGTCTGGGACCCTAGGTGGAGCAAGCTACAAAATGGTTGCTCATGCTTACTTTAAGTCACATTGTGAAGAACCTTGTGCTGTGCTCGCAGCTGCCGCCAAAGCAACATTCTTAAAAATCTACACAGCCAATGAAATCTCTAGGGGCCAATCAGAAGTCTTGCTGGGCAAAAGCCCCCCCTCCCTGGTTCCAGAAAAGACGTTGGCAGGTGCCACTCACGGGCACCTTGTTGGAGATCCCTGCTATAAACTGTATTTACAGCGAAATCTTTGCTTCCTTAAGGGGTCTTTTTGCTTCCCTTAGCTGTTGAAGAACATAAGAACATAAGAGAAGCCAATGTGCAACACTCTGTCACACAGTGGCCAAAAATACCAGGTGCCACCAGGAGGTCCAGCAGTGGGGCCAGGACACTAGAAGCCCTCCCACTGTTGCCCCCCCCCAGCACCAAGAATACAGAGCATCACTTGCCCCAGAGTCCCTATCTATGTTGTTGTTGTTGTTGTTCAGTCGCACAGTCGAGTCCGACTCTTCGCGACCCCATGGACCAGATTACGCCAGGCCCTCCTGTCTTCCGCTGTCCGCTGAAGTCTGCTCAATTTCATGTTCGTTGCATCGATGACACTGTCTAACCATCTCATCCTTTGCCGTCCCCTTCTTCTTTGACCTTCAATCTTTCCCAGCATCAGGGTCTTCTCCAGTGAATGCTCCCTTCTCATTTGGTGGCCAAAGTATTTGAGCTTCAGCTTCAGGATCTGGCCTTCAAGGGAACAGTCAGGGTTGATTTCTTTTAGGATTGACTGATTTGATCTCCTTGCAGTCCAAGGGACTCTCAAGAGTCTTCTCCAGCACCATAGTTCAAAAGAATCGATTCTTCGGCGCTCAGCCTTCCTTATAGTCCAACTCTCGCAGCCATACATTACTACGGGGAATACCATTGCTTTGACCATGCGGACTTTTGTTGGCAAGGTGATGTCTCTGCTTTTTATCATGCTGTTTAGGTTTGCCATCGCTTTCCTCCCAAGGAGCAGGCGTCTTTTAATTTCATGGCTGCAGTCACCATCTGCAGTGATCTGGGATCCTAGGAACGTGAAGTCTGTCACTACTTCTACGACTTCCCCTTCTATTTGCCAAGGAGTGATGGGGCCAGATGCCATGATCTTTTAGCCTTTTGTTACTGTCCATGGGGTTTTCTTGGCAAAGATACTGGAGTGGGTTGCCATTTCCTTCTCCAGGGGATCACGCTTGGTCTGAGATCTCTGCTGTGGCCTGTCCGTCCTGGGTGGCCCTCCACGGCATAGCCCACAGCCTCATCGAACCATGCAAGCCCCTCGCCACGACAAGGCAGTGATCCATGAGGGAGTCCCTATCTATACCTTGTGGCAAATAGCCACTGATGGACTTCTGCTCCATATGCTTATCTAATTCCCTCTTGAAGCTGTCCATGCTTGTAGCCGCTACCACCTCCTGTGACAGTGAATTCCATGTGTTAATCACTCTTTGGGTGAAGAAGTACTTCCTTTTATCCATTCTAACCTGACCTCTCAGCAATTTCATTGAGTGCAATTGTATTGTGAGAAAGGGAGCAAAGTACCTCTTTCTCTACCTGTTCTATCCCATGCATAATCTTATAAACCTCAATCATATCACCCCTCTGCCATCGTTTCTCCATGCTAATGAGCCCCAAGTGTTTTAACCTTTCTTCATAGGGAAAGTGTTCGAACCCTTTTATCATTCTAGTTGCCCTTTTCTGCACTTTTCCCAAAGCTATAATATCCTTTTTAAGGTTTGGTGACCAGAACTGTACACAGCACTCCAAATGAGGTCGCACCATTCATTTTTTCCAAGCGTTTTCATTGCAACTATGTTCTGTCAACTGTCTTCTAGCCTAACCTCTTTCTTGACATGCTGGTCATCATCTGCAGTGATTATTTTTGTACGGAGGAGCCGCATAAATTCTGCAAGCCCCACTTGGAGCCTGAAACAGCGCCACCTGGACAGTTCACCCCTCCATGAGAAGTGTATCCTGGACTAGAGCAGCCCTGCATGTATCTACACCAGTCTCTCTTGGATCTCCGACAGCAAATGAACTCATTCACACAATTGACATTGAGTACATAACAGCTTCAACCATCTGGGGGGGAAACTGCTGATTACTCAATCGCCAGAATATAGGGGGTGGGGAAAACCAAGAGCCTTTTAATACTATAGGCATTCTTTGTTATTCAACACACATTTTAAATATTTTAACCATAACGGAAGGCAGGAGAGAGAGAGAATTATACCAATCCAGATGGCTGTTCTGAAGATATATATTCCCTTTTTTGGCAATAACTTATCAGCTCACATCTGTATAGCATGACTACTTATTGCAGAGAAAGCTATCATTATATGTGATTGAACATCAAATAACTATTTCATTATTGGTCCCATTATCAGAAAACACACTGACATTAGACTACCTGCATGCTGTTACTATAGATACCTGGCTTCTCCATAACAGCTCTACAGTATCTCTATGTGCAGAGATCTGGAGAGCTTTCTTCAAGCATTTTGTACAGATGTTAGCATACTTTGATAGACATAATTACCCGAGGTGTGCGAGACAATCTTTCTTTCCATGCTTTGAAATCGCACAAAAGTGTCATGAATACAAACACACAAGGAAGCGATTTTGTGCTTCAGCTCATCTCCGAAAGGGATATGTTTCCTGCCAGAACCTCTAAAAATTAATTTGACTGGGGCATTGCTGTTCAGGGCACAAAGACACCTACTCTATGTACCACACGTAACAGCCTGTCAAGGACCAGTTTGATGTAGGGGTTAAGAGCACAGACTCTAATCTGGGAGAACTGGGTTTGATTCCCCACCCCTCCACATGCAGCTGCTGGTGTGACCTCGGGTCAGTCATATGTTCTTTCAGAGCTGTTCTCGAGAGAGCTCTCTCACCCCTCACAGGGTGTCTGTTGTGGGGAGGGGAAGGGAAAAGGATTGTAAGCTGCTCTGAGACTCCTTCTGGTAGTGAAGGGCAGGGTATAAATCCAGTCTCTTCTTCTCCTCCTCCTTCTCCTTCTTCTATCTCTCTTGCACATTTTATCCCACCTTTCCCCCGACATGCCCAGAGTGATGTACAGGGCTCTTTCCCCCATCTTCTCCTTATAACAGCCTCCTGAGATCGGTAGGTTGGAGAGAGAGAGAGAGAGAGAGAGAGAGAGAGAGAGAGAGAGAGAGAGAGAGAGAGGCTCGAGGTTACCCAGTGAAGATGCATGGCTGTGTAATGTTAAATATGCTTAGCAGAGTGATGATGTGCAGCAGAAAAGTAATGTGGATGCAAACATGTGTGTTTAGCTTGTGTGAAAAAGTAAAGTTTACTAAAAGATTAGGAAGGGTTGCATGTAAGAAAATAACAAACTCCCTGACTAGTCTCCATCTTGCTTGTTTGTCTGTTTAGACTCGTGTGTTTGCTATCAGGAAGCAATTTTTTTTTGTCATCTTCTGGGTGTGGAACAGCGGTCACTGGGGGTGTTGGGGGGAGGTATTTGTGAATTCCTGCGTTGTGCAGGGGTTGGACCAGATGACCCTGGATGTCCCTTCCAACTCTATGCTTCTATGTGTGAGAGAACAAAGGAAGAGAACATTTGCCCCAAAAGGACCTCCTCTTATGTATGTGTCAACCTGCATGTAGCACCTCAATAAATTGATCAGCCAATAGACAGTACCCAGCTCATCTTAATTAGGAGTGACACTTCCCCTTCTCTGGCAGGAAAAACCTGTCTAACATCTAATTGGTTTTAAGCTAACTAACTAATATTGGCATGCATAGACAAAAGGTTAACCCTTTCATGAGTGAAACGGTTGACATTTGCATAACCTAACGTGTGATTTGAACTGGGTCTCCCAGATGCCATCAGAGACCCTAACTATGACAACTACACTGGCTCTTTAGATTGGGGTCTCCAAGCATGTTGAACCTGCAGGCACCTTTGGAATAGTAACACAGGGTGATGGGTGCAACCACAGAATGGCTACTGTGGGAGGTGGAGCCAGTCACAAAATGGCTGCCATGGGTGGCAGGGCCATCCACAAACATCAGGAAGTTAAGTCCCACAATGTTTTTCAAATATATCTGCATGGATTAAATACTTTCCTATAAAGCTAGGGTCAGCATTACACCATAAACACTAGAAACTCAAAAAGCCCCACTGGGCCATTCCTGCTTTTATAAAACACTTGGCCAGTGCCGGGAAAGTTGTTGACAGGTGCTATGGTGCCCACAGGCACTAGGCCTCTCAATCAGGACAGGGATACCCCATCACCACCATTCTTTTCCCACTGCTTCTCTGAATGTTAGCGGGAGAACAATTTTGAGAATAGTCATCAGGCTAATGCCACAGCATCACTTCTGAGGAAAACCTGGGAATGATGTCATACGTCTCTAGGAATTGCAGGGACTCTATGGTTTTCCCTGGAAGTGATGTCATACGTCTCTAGGAATTGCAGGACCTCTATGGTTTTCCCTGGAAGTGATGTCATGGTGCTACTGACTGCTGCCCCCATATTCCCACCCTCCATGTCTCTTGCTGGGGGACCTCAGCTTTACACACTAGGCCCTTTGGTTTCATTGAGGCATCAAACAATAATGTTCAGAAGATTTCCAGGACGTCAAAGGTCCATCATGCCTGACAGAACTTGCAATGCGCACACACTCCAAGAACCAAGCTGCATGATCACGATATCTGAATCTGTGTTTGGACCATGTTGCTTCACACTGCAGACAGGAGAACAGAATTCTTGAATGCTCACAAATTAAAGACCTGCACATACAAAACATGTGCATGTTAGAGAGGGCTTGTAAGCCATTCTTTCCCTTTGCATATTTAGGGACGTGTTTTGATAGGAAGGACACATTTCAGAACTGGATTCTCTCCCCTGCTGATCATCTACTCCAGCTCTTAAAATCACACTTTCTTCACATTGTATTAAGAAAGTTATCAAGCCCTCTCTTCCATAAGTCACTTCCTTGTGAGGCTATTAAGCCTAGGTTTCCTGCCATGTGTTACATAAAACACTGTAAATCTTAGCAGTCTTCCGGTTTGCTCTCTCCTATTTTACCGAAATCACTCTCAGGCTTGAAAGTACTGTACCGATGCCCTCTAATAAGCACCTGCCAATGCAACATTAGCTTTAGCGGTAACCAACAATAAAACATGGTTTTAATAGTGGCGTTTGATGATCTGTGAAGACTTCCCACTCACTTCCAGGAACTTGTGAGCTCCCTTGCCAAAGAAATTTACAGTCGCAAACAAAAAAAAAAAAAAACTCTCTCCCAAAAGTCTGTGTGAAAACATTTTACCCTCTGAACCATCCTGTGAGACAGGTTAGGCTCAAAAAGAATGGCAGGCTCAAAGTTTCCCAGCATGCCTCATGGTCTGTCAGGGATTTGAACACAGTCTCCCTACGATCTAGCCCCACATCCTAACTATAATAACATGCAGATAAACCGATCAGCGGACAGCGGAAGACAGGAGGGCCTGGCGTAATCTGGTCCATGGGGTCGCGAAGAGTCGGACTCGACTGTGCGACTGAACAACAACAAACCGATCACTAGGCAACAAGGAGGGTTTTGTGGCCAACTTCCCGAGTGGAGCCTAGCGTTCTCCCAGAATTACAACTCATCACCAGACTACAGACATCAGTTCTCCTGGAGGAAATAGAAGTTTTGGAGGATGGGCTTTATGACATCATATCCTAGTAAGGAGGGCTAATAAGCTAAAACTTAATCCCAACAAAACGGAGAAGCTACCGGTGGGGGGAAAGTCTGATCCGGGAAACGAGTTATCCCCTGTTCTGGATGGGGTTGCAGTCCCCTTAAAGGAGCAGGTTTGTAGCTTGGGGGTACTCTTGGCCCCAGTCCTCCTGCTGCATAAAAGAGGTGGCAGCAGTGGCCAGGCTACCTTTCAGCAGTATTGGCGGGTCCTTTCCTGGACAGAAAAGCAGGGGGCACAAGTGGCCAGGGGTGTCTTGTACCAACTTCTGCTAGTGAGCCTCCTGTAGCTGTTTCTGAGCAGGAAAGATCTTGCCACTTTGGCACATGCCCTGGTGACTTCCAGATTAAATTACTGGAATGCTCTCTGTATGGAGCTGCCCTTGAAGAGCCAGTTTGGCGTAGTGGTTAGGAGCGTGGACTCTAATCTGGGAGAAGCGGGTTTGATTCCCCACTTCTCCACATGTACCTGCTGATGTGACCTTGGGTCAGTCATAAGTTCTTTCGGAGCTGTTCTCTCAAGGTCAGTCCTCAAAAAGAGCTCTCTCAGCCCCACCTATCTCACAGGGTGGGGAGGGGTAAGCCTCTCTGAGACTCCAAGGGAAGGGTGGGGTATCAATCCAATCTCCTCTTCCTCCTCCTCCTCCTCCTTCTCTTCTTCTTCTTAACTACAGCTGATGCAGAATGTTGTGGCCAGAGTGTTGACCAGACTAGGTTGTAACAATCATATCACTCCAGTCTTGTTCCACCTACAATGACTTCCAGTTTGCTTCTGGGCTCGATTCAAGGTGTGTGCATTGACCTTCAAAGCCCTGCACAGCCTGGGAGTCTTGGACCAACATACATTAAGGACCACCTTCTCTCATACAAACCTACCCGCTCACTCCAGTCGTCTTTGGAGGCCCTGCTTCAGTAGTTGCCCCTCCCATCTGAGGCTAGACGCCTAGAAGGGCCTTCTTGATCATCTCACCAAAACTTTGGAACTCCTCCCCCAGGGAGATTCGTCTGTCTGACCAGGGCTCTTTTTGTAGCAGGAACTCCTTTACATATTAGGCGACACGCCCCTAATGTAAGCCAATCCTCCAAGAGCTTACAGTAGCCCCTGTAAGAAGAGCTCTGTAAGCTCTGGAAGATTGGCTACATTAGGGGGGGTGTCACCTAATACGCAAAGGAGTTCCTACTACAAAAAGAGCCCTGTGACCGTCTCCCTCTATCAGTGTCTTTCGCCAGCAGGTGGAAACTTGAAGACTTTTTTCGTCTCATCTGGCATACCTTGGCAACGATTATTGGCCCTCCCCTTTGGTGTTGTTTGTTTATGTGTTTTTTAATTTCATTTTATATATCTTTAAACTGTATTTTAATTGTTTAAATGTTTTAATGTTTTGACGTTAGCCTCCTTGTGGACCCTGACTGGGTGGGAAAGCAGCACAAAATGTGTTAAATGAAATGAACAAAACCCTAATTGCTCAGGAGCTGATCATTTACCATCTACAAGTTCGGTGCCTTGTTTTCCGGCTCCGTGATCCAGTATTAGAAGTCCAGAATGAGAACATGTACAGTTTGCTGCCGATCTGGGTCCCTTCCTTTCATTTGCCTCTTTTTAGCTATTCATTCTTTTACATATTTAAGATACATATATCCTATCATGCCTGAGGCAGCTTCCAACATAAAGGTTTTTTAAAAATTTAAACAGGAACATTAAACCACAGAGGGGCTATGGCTCAGTAGCAGAGTATATGTTTTGCATGTAGAAAGCCCCAGGTTCCGTCCCCAATATCTTCTGCTATAAGGATCAGGTACTAAATAATGGCCCCTTTTCAGACAGCCTTTGTAATCCATTTTGGTAGCCAGTCACTAACAGATCTTTTGTGTCGTCTCAGAGACAATCGTTTTAGTAACCGCCTGCCAATGGATTTTGTTAAGTATGAGACTCAACAACAGGATTCAGCTTCAAAGTGATTTCAGCTTTATTAAACAGCAACTGTAAGTCAGGAACACATGACAAACAAGGGGAGCACAGCTCCTTCTTTTAAACTCTCCCGGGCTGTCAAAGCCACACCTACAACACGTTAACGACCAATAACATTGCAGGGATAAAGGCCAATCAGGACCGTTCCCTATTTGCAACAATATCACTCAGTGATTGGGTATTTACAAATGGTTTCGCAGAAACCGACCAATGGTAATGTGACATCTGAAGAGGCACATTCAGACTCAAGCTTTACATGGCAATGTATAGCCTTGATTCACTTTCAATACACAACAGATTTCCTTTTCCTTTTCATACAAAGCTGCTTGCATCCGGTTCGCAAGATGTGGTTGAGCCATTCTCAAGGTAAACTGCCTTCTTCCATTTTTACCTCCTCTTTATGCATCTGAATCACTGTAGTGCGCTGTTTAAAATGCCTGCAGCACTTCCAATAGCATCGCACTCCCCCACCACCACCCTTTTTCACCACACGATCTTCCTTGAACTTTTTTTGAACATTCTAACTTGAGCACTACAGCGCAAGACCAATATAACACTTCAGTGCTCTGAGATGCGTTGGCACCATTAAGACACACAGGGGCCGCAGTCACACGGAGTATTTTCACCGTGGAAGGCATGATAGTCCAGCATATTTTCCAGGCGCGATCACACAAGAATATCTGGGAGGCATAGCGCACCTGTGGCCAACCCATGGCGTGCCACCGAAGATGCGCATTTAAAAGATACCTGGATCAACCTACTGCCAAATGGTTTGCCACGGGCTGCCTATGGACTCCCGCAGTGTGATCGCACCAGGCATGGCTAGAGTGATTAACACATGGAATTCACTGCCACAGGAGGCGGTGGCAGCTACAAGCATGGACAGTTTCAAGAGGGAATTAGATAAACATGGAGCAGAAGTCCATCAGTGGCTATTAGCCACAAGGTATAGATAGGAACTCTCAATCTGGGGCAGGTGATGCACTCTATTCTTGGTGCTGGGGGGCTTCTAGTGTCCTGGCCCCACTGGTGGACCTCCTGATGGCACCTGGTATTTTTGGCCACTGTGTGACAGAGTGTTGGACTAGATGGGCCATTGGCCTGATTCAACACTGGCTTCTCTTATGTTCTTATGTTCTCTTATTCCCCCGGGTCATCCTCTTTGCTGCACGCACTGACGGAGGAAGCCCCAGTTTGCCGCCATCGCATGTGATCACCTAAGGGCGGATCAGATTGTGACAGCGCAAATAGCCACACCTCCCCCTGTGTTATCTGGCCCGTGTGACTGGGGCCTGAGAAGTGCAATATTGGTCTAGTGCTATAGCACTCAACTTAGGATGTTCAAAAAGTTCGAGGAAGATCACATAGCAAAAAAGGGCAAGGGTGTTTGTGTGGTGCTATTTGAAATGGCCAGATCACTCCAGAGACGGCTCATTAACAGGATGAAATCTGCTGTATGAAACCCCCCTCCTGTTATCGCTTTCCTTGGAATCAGGCCAACAATGGGTAGCATCTGGTTTGGAATGGCAGTGTGAATGGGGCCAGTGTGAAGGATTCCCACCAAGGCTCCTGAAGAGTGGCTGCCAATCAAAGTAGACATTTCAAGTACTTGAAGGGCTGTCACATAGAGGACGGTGCGGACTCATTTTCTGTTGCCCCAGAAGATCGGACCAGAACCAACAGGCTGAAATTAAGTCAAAAGAGTTTTCGTCTAAACATTAGGAAGAACTTCCTGACAGTTAGAGCGGTCCCTCAGTGGACCACGCTTCCTCAGGAAGTGATGGGCTCTCCTTCTTTGGAGGTTTTCAAACAGATGGCAATTTGACAGCAATCCGGATTGTGTGAATTTGGGCAGATCATGAGAGGGGGAGCAGAAAGGGTTGCCTCAGTGCTTAGTTCTCGTGGCCCTTTCTTACATAAGAACATAAGAGAAGCCAATGTTGAATCAGGCCAACGGCCCATCTAGTCCAACACTCTGTCACACAGCGGCCAAAATATACCAGGTGCCATCAGGAGGTCCAGCAGTGGGGCCAAGGCACCAGAAGCCCTCCCACTGCTGCCCCCTCCAGCACCAAGAATAGAGTGCATCACCTGCCCCAGACTGAGAGTTCCCATCTATACCCTGTGGCTAATAGCCACTGATGGACTTCGGCTCCATATGTTTATCTAATTCCCTCTTGAAACTGTCCATGCTTGCAGCTGCCACCACCTCCTGTGGCAGTGAATTCCCAGGGAAATGTGGATCGCCACTTCGGGGTCAGGAAGCAATTTTCCCTCCAGGCCAGTTTTGGCCAGGGATCCTGGAGGTGGGTTTTTGTCATCTTCTGGGCATGGAACTGGGGTAACTGGGGATGGGGGGGAGGTATTTGTGACTTTCCTGCATTGTGCAGGGGGTTGGACTAGATTACCCTGGAGGTCCCCTCCCAACTCTATGATTCTATGATCTGACATACTTTGATAGACCAGCGGTCTGCTTCTGCACAGAACAACCTCATGTGTTTAGTATAAAATGACTTGCAATACACAGACTTGTAAAACCAACAGCAAAATCAATAAAGCCATCACAGCAACGGGGAAGTTATAAAAACCATTGGTTGAAACCAACATGATTAAGAGCTGCGTTGAAATATATTATTAAAACCGGCGTGGACATTAAAGCTGGCAAGATGAATGGAACCATCCTGCAGCGGAGAGCCATAGCAACCAGACAGGGCCAAGGAAGACAAGTTGAACAGACAGAACCCACAACCACAAAAACAACAGCCCAAGCTGGAGTCAAAAGAGATACTGGGAGCAATTCTGGAGAGGCATACAAGTGAGACAAGGGACTGGCTGATGCCCAGACAAAGAACATTGCTCGAGGCCTGGTCAGCAAGAGGCAACGGGGATGGATGGGGATAGAGTGAGGTGGAGAAGAAAATTGATTCCTTTGAAATATGGGGTTCGAGGAAAGTCTTACAGGTCCCGTGTATGGTCAGCGGGGTCTAGATCAAATCAAGCCTGAATTGCCCCTGGAAGCGAAAATGACTAACCTTAGGCTACTTTGGTCACATTGTGAGCAATGTTCCCCTCTAAGGAGAGCCAGTTTGGTGTAGTGGTTAAGTGCGCAGACTCTTATCTGGAAGAACCGTGTTTGATTCCCCACTCCTCCATTTGCACCTGTTGATGTGACCTTGGGTCAATCACAAGCTCTGGCACAGCTGTTCTCTCAAGGACAGTTTCTGTCAGAAGTTCTCTCAGCCCCACCTCCCTCACAGGGTGTCTGTTGTGGGGAGAGGAAGGGAAAGGAGTTTGTAAGCCGCTCTGAGATGTCTTTGGGCAGTGAAGGGCAGGGTATAAATCCAAACTCTTCTTCTTCTTCTTCTAGTGGTTAAGTGTGCGGACTCTAATCTGGGAGAACCGTGTTTGATTCCCCACTCCTCCACTTCCACCTGCTGATGTGACCTTGAGTCAGTCACAAGCTCTGGCACAGCTGTTCCTGAACGAGCAGTTTGTGTTAGAGTTCTCTCAGCCCCACCTACCTCACGGGGTGTCTGTTGTGGGGAGGGGAAGGGAAAGGAGTTTGTGAGCCGCTCTGAGACTTCAAGTGAAGGACGGGGTATAAATCCAATCTCTTCTCTTTTCTTCTTCTTCTTCTAAGGTGAATTTTTTGGGGGGTGACTGGAAAAAAAGCCCACAGAAAAAAACCCATTGTCGTAAATGCTCACAGGAAAAATGCCCACAGGAAAAATGCCCACATGGAAAGAAGCCCACATGGAAAAAAAGCCCACACACAGAAAAGCCCACACAGAAAGAAGCCCACATGGGGAAAATACCATGTAGAACCCTTTTTTAGCCTCCGTCTCACACATTTTTGCCTTTGCTCAGGAAGGAGGGCTCCAGAGCAAACTAATTTGCGCAGCAGCCAAATCGCTCACTCACAACTTCGACGCCAGGAGCTCACAAAGTAGGATTTTTTTGCTCACAAGACTCCACAGCTTCAAGGGAGCACTGATCATGAGAAGACCAGGCTCATTGGAAAAGAGAATAACGCTAGGAAAAGTTGAAGGCAGCAGGAAAAGAGGAAAGACCCCACGTGAGATGGGGGGACTCAGTCAAGGAAGCCACGAGGACCTGCCGCTTTGCAAGAGCAGAGCGAGGCTGTTAACAAAAGGCCATTTTGGAGAGAAATCCATTCACAGGGTCACCAGAAGTCCAGAAGAAACTCGACCCAGGGAGACATACTGCTCCTGCTTCCACTGCCAGTCCTGACTTCTTCCCAAAGGGCACCAAAGAAACAACAAAGAATTCCCCAACCAAACCCCAGTCTGGCCAGCACGTGGCATTCCCCTTCCTGTCCCCCCCAGCAAAGTTTGTCACAGCCTCACACACTGGTCCCTTCTTGTCCGTCCTGCAGAACAACCGAGTGAGACCCCACAAACAAGCCACCTCGTCTCGGGGGAAACACAGCCTGTGAATCAACCCTTCGTGTCAACTTCAACCGAGGCCAAGTTTCAGCAGAGAGAAAACAAGTGCATTAAACCCGGCATGTCACCTTGCTCCCATTTAGGGGAGGGGGAATCACACACACACACACCCTTTCTTTTCAGAAGAAAACCTGTGATCTCGTAAATTGCGAGTAACAATACAGCCTGATTTCAGGTCTCCTTGACCTGGACTTTGATCCCGGAGTTTTATGGCTCACACAAAAAAAAATTAAAAAGAGCCAGTGCTCATCTTTCACGAAATATATAAAGCGCCTGGATACCTTAAGAGCCTTTTCTTCTTTTGTAAAAGGGTGCTTAAAGGTAATTCTGACATTTTCTTTCTGACTGACTCCTTTATTAACGTCTGCGCCCGCTTCCCAGGAAGAAAGACGGGTGTGGCTCAGGGAAAGAAAAGAAATGCGGTTATTACGTCGGCGCACTGGGGATTTGAGCTGCCGGAGTCAAGTGGCTTCCTTCTCCTCCCCCTTGCTCACTTCTTCTTGGTAGTCTTCGTTGCCACCCCCGCCCATTGAGACACCCAGTCACACCAAATTGAGTTCACTCTGGATTAGTACATGTGAAAATCAAGTGGGTTTGTAACATCTTCCCCCTCTCTTGGTTGCAGCAGCAACCGGTGAGTGTTTCTCTGAGGACCGAAGAGGATCAGAGAAATCACTGAGTTTGTCCAAGTTGCTCGTGAAAGCAGAGGCTCTTGGGGAGCTGATGTGCCTCTGATGCTGACAGGGGCGTTTTAAGGCTCAGAGGATCGGTTCTCCATTTTGTATATGATTTTGTGATTGAAGGGAAGGTAGGATTGAGATTCAAGTCACTGATTAGGCAATTAGCAGGGCTGTCGACTAGTTAAAGAATTGGGGGGGGGAACATTAATAATTTGCCTCTTAACTGATTGATAATGTTGAAAGAAATCTGTATATCACCAGAACCTCAACATAGGACCCTTTTTAAGGGAAAGCTTAAAATGTCACAGATTCAAAGCTAGTAGCATATTAGAGACCAACAAGATTTAAATGGTATAGGCTTTTGAGAGTCAGATACAGGAGGAGAAGGAAGCCATAGCTGATGGAGGAGCTTTGACTCTCAAAAGCTTATACCCCAAGAATATTTTTGGTCTTTAAGTTGCTACTGGACTTGAATCTAGCTCTTCTGTGGTAGACCAAAATGGCTACCCTCTGAAACTAATGTCATAAAGCTACCACTTAAGAGAAAGAGGAGGAGGAGCTCTTTCAAGGATTGCTCTTGAGAGAACAGCTCTGAGAGAACTTGTGACTGACCCCAAGGTCACACCAGCAGCTGCATGTGGAGGAGTGGGGAATCAAACCCAGTTCTCCCAGATTAGACTCCGCGCTCCTAATCACTACACCAAACTGGCCCACAGAGCCATCTGGTACTGTTTTACTTGGCCCTATGTAGGTCCGAAACTTTGGATGTTCCACAAAATATTCGGAAATTCGGGGAAAAAAGTTAATTTTTTCCCACCATAGAGAACAATGGAGGGAATAGGGGCAACCTGTTTAGGGGCCCATAAAATTGGACCCCCTGATCAAATGTTCTTGAAACTTGGTGGGTATCTTGGGGAGAGGCTCCATCAGCTACCCTGTGAGTTTGGAGCCTCTCCCTCAAACCCCCTCCCCTCCAGCCCCCAGAATATACCCTATGTTTTCACCATTGACTTCAATGGCCCATAGGATATAATGGAGCTGAAATTGACATTTGGCTGCCTGAAAGACTCCCGGGGACACTGGCTGGGGGCGGGGCTTGGCTCCTGAGTTCCCGGAGCTGTGCTCCGGTGTGCTCCCCCCACAAAAGACACCTGGCTATTTCTGAAGAAGCCCTCCTTGAAGATCCAAACATGAGGCCTCTTGGTGTTTTGGAACCACCTTCTCTTCCAGTGGAATGAAGGAAAGCCAGTATGGGCTCTTCTGCTTTGGTTAAAAGATGCTTTGGGGAACAAGCAAGGGAAATCTAGTAAACATATTAATGGGTACCATGACATTCTGAGATCCTATCCTTCTCCACTTACAGAAGGCACTTCCACTAATGGGAGAGGAGGAGGGTCATTTCTGGTGATTGCTCCCCCTTGCACCGCAACTCCTCACTTCATCACATGAGGCTCCGGAGGATCGACTGACCACCCCTCCCCAGGAGGCATGGTTTCAGGGAGCACAGAGGGCTGCAGCGTCCAGATGGAGGGGGAATGTCCTGTCCTCTGTTGCAGTTCTGCGTGCCCTAGACAGGCTCCAGCCCCCTGCAAGTTCCCTACTTGGGAGTTTGCTGTTGAAGGTCAAAGTTATTTCTAAAAAGAAAGACTCTGGGACTTTCTATCACAGTAGGAAGTACGCCATAAATCTGCATAGCCTGCTTCTCAACTCCAAATGTGGAGTAGGGTTGACGGCCTTTGGCTGGCCCTTTGCCAATAATCCCTGGGAGACTTTGGGGGTGTGGCAACTCACAGAAATGGGGGAAACTGTAGAGTTTGGGGTGAATCCTAGAGGGTCCAGCAACGCAGTGATGTCACTGCCAGTTATGCTGCTGGAAATGTTGTCATAGGATGTCATCCTGCCCCTTTCAGAGCCAGTTTGGTGTAGTGGTTAGGTGCTTGGACTCTAATCTGGGAGAACCGGGTTTGATTCCCCACTCCTCCACGTGCAGCTGCTGGTGTGACCTTGGGTCAGTCACAAGTTCTCTCAGAGCTGTTCTCTCAAGAGCAGTCCTCAAATGAGCTCTCTCAGCCCCAACTGCCTCACAGGGTGTCTGTTGTTGGGAGGGGAAGGGAAAGGAGATTGTAAGTCACTCTGAGACTCCAAGTGAAGGGCAGGGTATAAATCCAAACTCTTCTTCTGTCTTCTTATTATTATTTCACTTCACCCCGCCACTCACCAAAAATGAGTGCTGGCAACTGAGGTGGGTGGGCAGGAGTTCCACCTGAGGAAGAAGAGGAAGAGGAAGAGGAAGAGGAAGAGGAAGAGGAAGAGGAAGAGGAAGAGGAAGAAGAAGAAGAAGAAGAAGAAGAAGAAGAAGAAGAAGAAGAAGAAGAAGAAGAAGAAGACGACGACGACAGGGGATTGGATTTATACCCCGCCCTTCACTCGGAGTCTCAAAGCGGCTTAGAACCTCCTTTCCCTCCCCCTCCCCACAATAGACACCCTGTGAGGTAGGTGGGACTGAGAGAGCTCTGACAGAAACTGTCCTTTCAAGGACAGCTGTTGTCAGAACTAGGGCTTGACCAAGGTCATCCAGCAGGTGCAAGTGGGGGAGTGGAGAATCAAACCCAGTTCTCCCATATTAGAGTCCACACACTTAACCACTACACCAAACTGGCCCCCGAGTTCTAGTATTTTGGGAGAGAGATAATTTTTTTTCTCTTTTGGTAGCTGCATCCCTGAATCACTGGCAGACTGACTGGGGCTTGGCTCTGCTTGTTTCTGTCTATCACTCGCATTCTAGAACAGTGGCCTACCAGGGATTATCCCTTTTCAGTTAAATGACCAGTCCACCCTTGGTTAGAAGGAAAGCAATCTTTAATGTCTTCTGTTTTGTTCTCTGTTTCAGGAACACATCATAACTGAATCAGCTGCCAAAATAAACAAATATGCCTTTAACACACAGCCCTATAGCTTGAAATCTGCTCTTTCCAATTAATTCTACCCCCTGCTGATTAATCAGCTAAAACTTTGATACATCGATTAAAACTCACAGTCGTAGTAATGAGTAAGGCCAATAATGGGTATAAACAGGCATTGATTGAATAATAGCCCAATGCTTTTCCATCTATAAAATGCTATTTTGCAGAAGGCAAAAAAAAAAAAACCCTCAGAATTAGGAGAAGTTTCTAGAGGAGCTATAAATCTACAAGACTTTTCCTTTTAAAAAAGTAACTTTCATGGAACAGCCCCTTTGAACCATCCCTTTCTGTTTCAGCTTCCAAAGACTCCAAAGACTCAGTGGTCCTGTGGTGATGCACTGTTCTCCCAAATCCACCTGACTCTCAAAGGGGTTTTCCCAGGCTTCTCCTTCAGTACAGTGCCACCAGCTGGTCAGTTTCAGAAATTCCCACCAAGAAGGCCAGCACTCCTAGCTCTGCCTAGTGCTTGTGTCTCCTGCAACCCAATGGATGGTTACTGAGGGGATGGCTTACCACACCTGTACATTCCTGGGGAAACAGAATCTAGCAACCAACCTCCTCCCTTACCCTGGTGATTGTTTTAGATGTCATGTTTGAACAGTGGAGGCCCATGTCTTCAGGAAATCAACTACCAGCTTTTAAAATAGACAAGGATTTATTGTGAAAGTCTCTACACAATCTCTTTCACAGCAATGGATCAAGCAAGAAATACAAAGAAAAAGTGCAACTATCCCCAGTTGGAATGAGCCAAAATGGATCCCATTACCTCCATGCAAAGGGAATTTAGCTCCTCTGCTTACCCCTTCTCCCTTCCTTTGTTCTCCAGGAAGATACCATCTAGCCTCTCGCATCCCAAGTCTCTTTCACCTTCTAAGTTTCAGATTCAGGCTAAGGGGTGAACTGGCTATTTCATTGTCTTCCACTGTGAAACTCATTTGCATTTTTAAACCTTTGGTGGCTGGGTACTTGTCAGAGCAATTGACGGGATAGGGTGATGCTTGGGAGCAACCAGCTTTCCCCTTCCTGCCTGTCTTCTGCCAAAGGGGGGGATTAAAACCAGGTATGGGGGTTTTGCTCACTTTCAGGCTTAGCACACAAGAAGGGCTATTCTTGAAAAAAGACAAAGGATATATAAATAAGCATTTATATAACTCGTCTGCATGTACATCCTCTCCTGGGTCTTCCAGATATTCGACAAAATGAACAGTGCGATCCTTCCTGTGGAGCTAGCCCCACTGCATAAACCTGAGTGAGATGCTGAGTAGACCTCCTGCAATCTCTAACTGGCCAATCCTAAGCAGAAATCAAGGGGTTTAGAAGGGGGTAACTCTGTTTTAGGACAGCACAGCATGCATCTTCCTTTGTTGTGCCTTTTACCATATACTGATAAACTTGTGAGAACAGCCTCCCGCTGTGCTACAGCCCTATTAAGTAGCAGATTTAATCCTTCTAATGTTCTCTCCTCTCTTTCAAATCCCCAGACTGACAGTCATGCGCCGGACTAATGCAAAGTGTGTGGGGTCTGCCAGAAAGCCCTCGTAAGAACAGTTGGCGGCTGCTCACCTCGAACAAAGCTGGACTGCCTGCACAAGTGTCCTCCCTAAAGGTTTGAAATCTTGGAGGCTACTGTACTGTTTCAGCCCAGGATATATTTAGAATAGCGGAACAGATGCTGCCCATGAAAGCAAAAATATAGTGCAAGCCCGTAGAGAGCGCCTAGCATCCTTCATCCTATTGTGGAAAAACGTTTCTGTAATCTTTACTGTCATGTTATTTTTAATGGGGGGGGGAGACTGTTACGAATATATTGCGTGTGGGGAGGGGATCCATATGAATCAGAATATAGGGAAGTCGGAGGAAATTGGTTTCCCCACCCCCGCTTTCCAAGTAGGGTCAGCAGGCCTGCTGATCGGCACAGTGGGAGAAAGGGGGGTGGGACTTTATCCAAACTCAGAAGCGACACCTGCTAATCCACTCACTTTCCCACCGATGCTTTTTGTCGCAGTGGGAGAAAGTGGAAGGGAGGATTATGGTTGAACCTGGAAGTGACATCTGACACTCTAGGAATCTTCCTAAAGCTGGGGTATCATTAACTTTCCCATCATGCCTACACTATGCCTTTCGTTCTTCCCACAAGCTCTGGTGCACAGTCTAATTTCATAGAATCACAGAGAGTTGGAAGGGAGAGAATAGATCTGCTCCAGCTTCTACATGACAGCCCTTCAAATATTTGAAGACTGCAATCATGTCCCCTCTAAGACTTCTCTTTCCCAGGCTGAACAGATCCAACTCTTTCAGCCTTTCCTCGTAAGACTTGGATTCCAACCCTCTCACCATTCTGGTTGCCCTCCTCTGGCTTGTCAACATCCTTCCTAAAATGTGGTGCCCAAAACTGAACACAGTACTCCAGGTGAGGCCTGACCATAGCAGAATAGAGCAGGACTACTACCTCCTGTGATCTGGACACAATGCTTCAGTTAATGCATCCTAAGATTGCATTAGCTTTCTTCGCAGTCACATTGCACTGCAGGCTCATGTTGAGCTTGTGATCAACCAGAACACCCAAATCCCTTTCACATGTGCTGCTGTCAATCCAAGTCCCTCCCATTCTGTATCTGTGCCTTTGATTTTTTGTACCTAAGTGTAGGACTTTGCACTTATCTCTATTGAAATTCATTTTATTTGCCTCAGCCCACTGTTCTAGCCTATCTAGATCATTTTGAATCCTGACTCTGTCTTCTTCAGAATTAGCAACCCCACACAGCTTTGTGTCATCTGCAGATTTGATAAGCATCCCCTCTACGTCTTCCTCCAGGCCATCTATAAAAACATTGAACAACACTGGGCCCAGGACCAAGCCCTGTGGCACTCCACTCAAGACTTCCCTCCATGTAGATGCAGAGTCATTTACGAGCACTCGTTGGGTACAATTTTTCAACCAACCATGAATCCATCCAACGGTTGCATCATCCAGCCCACACTTAACCAGCTTATCCTCAAGGATATCATGAGAAACTTTGTCAAATGCTTTGCTGAACTCTAGATACACTATGTTCACAGCACTGCCAGAGTCAAGCATTTTAGTAACTCTGCCAAAAAAGGAGATAAGGTTGGTCTGGTATGACTTATTCTTCATAAACCCATGCTGGCTACTACCAATTAACTCATTCTGTTCTAGGTGCTCACAAACAGAGCATTTGATAATCTGCTCTAGAATTTTTCCAGGTATTGATGTCAAACTGACAGGCCTGTAATTTCCCAGGTCCGTCTTTTTCCCCTTCTTGAAGATCGGGACAACATTCGCTCTTCTCCAGTCTTCCAGCACAACACCAGTACTCCAGGACATCTCAAAGATTAGAGACAGAGGCTCTGAAATAACATCAGCAATTTCTTTTAGCACCCTGGGATGCAAGCCGTCTGGCCCTGGAGATTTGAAAGTATTTAAGGCAGCTAGATGCTCTCTAACCATTTCCTTACTTACCCTGGACTGGAAGTTCCTCCTTCCTTTATATGACCTGCATTCTTCAGTTTGTATACAGCTTGCCTTACAGTTAAAGACTGACACAAAGTGAGAGATGAGTAATTCTGCTTTGTCTTCATCCCTTGTTAAGGCTTGACTGTCTTTCCCTAGCAATGAGCTTACCCCATCCCTGTTCTTCTTTTTGCTCCAAACATGGGCATAGAAACCTTTCTTGTTATTTTTAGCATCCCTCGCTAGCCTCAGCTCCATCTGCACTTTAGCCTTTTTGACACCATCCCTACAGATTCGAGCCTGCTTCTTGTACTCACCCTCATTAATTTGTCCCTCCTTCCATTTCCTGTACATTTCCCTTTTTAATCTCAGCTCTCCAGAGAGCTCCTTGTTCAGCCACCTCAGCTTCATTACCCATCTCCCACCTTTCTTTCTCACCGGGACAGTTTGCGATTGTGCCTTAAGCACTTCATTTTTCAGCATCACCCATCCTTCCTGTGCAGATTTTCCCCTCAGCATTTCCAGCCATGGAATCCTACCTAATATTTCTCTGAGTTTTTTAAAATCAGCTTTCCTGAAGTCCAGGATACGAGTCTTACTATGTCCTGGTTTCACATCCTTCTCTATGTCCAAATTCCAAACTGGCACGATCACTATTCCCTAAGGATCCCACAACATTCACTTCATCAACCAGTTCTTCCCTTTAAGTCAGGATTAAATCCAGAATAGCAGATTCTCTGGTTCCCACCTCCACCTTTTGAAAAATGAAGTTGTCCACAAAACTATCCAAGAATCTGCGGGATGCCCCATGTCTAGCAGAGTTAGATTTCCAACAAATATCTGGATAGTTGAAATCTCCCATAACCACTACATCCTGTTTCTGTGAAAGTTTAGCAAGCTGTTCTACAAATGCATCATCCAGTTCCTCTGGTTGGCTTGGAGGTCTGTAGTATACCCCCACAACAATAACCCATTTGTTCCCCTCACTCTATCCTTACTTACACACTTTCAACAGGACAACTCAAAATCCTGAATTTCAGTGCATATTCATTTTTGATATATAGTGCCACCCCACCTCCTTTTTTGTTTATTCTGTTCCATTTGAACAAGGTATATCCTTCACTTGCTGTGCTCCATATATGAGACTCATCCCACCAAGTCTCCGTAATGCCTATCAGATCATACTTACTTTCCAGTATTTGAAGTTCAAGTTCATGCTGTTTATTTCCCATACTTTGTGCATTAGTATAAAGACATCTCAGATTACAGACATCCTTTCCTACCTTAGGTCCCTTTGAATTTACCTGAAAATTACTAAGATCACCTCTCTCCCGTTCGTTTATTCTCTGGTCACTCCCTTTCTTGAACTTAGTGTTGGGGATGCCGCACAACATCAGGCTTTTTCTTCCCACCCCCAATGGCTTCAGTTTAGAGCCCTCCTGATCAGGTTCACAAGTCTTCCAGCAAAGGCGTTCCTCCCATTCTTCATAAGGTGTACCCCCACCATCACCAACAGTCCCTCATGTCAGAGGTATATACCATGGTCCAGGAAGCCAAATCCCTCTTGACAGCACCATCTACGTAACCAGCCATTCACCTCCAGTGTCCTGTTCTCCCTTCCAGCTCCATGGCCCTCAATAGGTAAAATGGAGGAAAACACCACCTGTGCCCCCAGCTCCTTCACCTTCTTGCCCAAAGTCTCATAGTCTTTGGAGATCCATTCAAGGTTTCTTCAGGTCATACCATTTGTTCCCACATGGATCAGCAGGAGTGGGTAGTGGTCAGAGGTTTTTACCAGTCTTGGAATTCTCTCAGTCACATCTTGGATACATGCTCCAGGAAGACAACAAACCTCTCGAGATTCCTTGTCCGGTCTGCACACAACTTGTTCCATACCTCTCAGCAGGGAGTCACCAACCACTTCTACTCTTCTCTTCCTCCTCGGGATAGCTTGGTTCTTTGTCCGCCTATGTGTTTGTGTGTCAGTTACATCCTTTCGATCTTGGGTCATGCTATTCTGATCTTCCACCATCAGAAGCAGCTGGTAGCAATTCTGCAGCTCCACTGGCTGTGTTTCCTGGTTATCTTACTCCTCAAATCACATTCTTCCACTCACCACCTGTTTCTTGTTACTTCCTTCCTCCGGCTTAGGATTTTCACCTTCTTCTTCATGTCTCCAAAGAACCCTGTCTAGCAGTCTCCAAAGAACCCTGCTCACACTCAGCTCCTCACACAGCAGCCTCCAGCAGCTCCTCACCAGGTCAAATCACTTCCAACTTATGGCAACTCTATGAATGAATGAATGACCTCCAAAATGTCCTCTCGTTAACAGCCATGCTCAGGTCATGCAAACTTGAGGGCCCGTGGCTTTTTTGATGGAGTCAATCCATCTCACGTCAGAACTTCCCTTTTCCCTGCTGCTTTCAGTGCTTCCTAGCATTATTGTCTTTTCCAGTAACTCTTGTCCCTTCGTGATGTGACCAAAGTTAGATGGCCTCAGTGTAGTCACTAGGGAGTAAAAAGAAAGCTCTGAGATCCTACTGAGAACTTTTCATCCTAAAGAAGGTTCACAGGGATGTGTATGAGATTTCAGTAGAGCAGACTTGAATAAAGTCAGAGGCATGATGAGAATCATTCCATGGGAGATGCTGGAAGGGAGAGGAGCAACTGAAGGCTGGGGTCTCCTAAAACAAGAGCTCTTGCAGGCTCAAGCCGTCATTATTCCAACACCCACTGGGGATGGGCAGAAGGCGACCCTAGTCCCAAGGGGTCCAAGGCAGTGTCCCCTCTAAGCTGAGTCAGTGTGAGCTAGCTCACAGCTTTTTAACCTCCGGCTCACACATTTTTGTCATAGCTCAGGAAGGATGGCTCCAGAGCAAACTAATTTATGCAGTAGACAAACTGCTCACTCGTGACTTTAAGGCCAGTAGCACACATAGTAGAATTTTTGCTCACAAGACTCCACAGTTTAGAGGGAGCACTGGTCCAAGGTAGTAGTAAACTACTACCATGTGACCCTTCCTGCCTGTTAAGATTACAAGCACGGGGCCCTTTCTGGGACCTCCATGGAACTGATCTTTCACCATAGCTGCTTACCTGGCACCTAACCTTGGCAGTTTTCTGCATCGATAGGTTTAGTTGATTTTTGTGATTTTTTTTTTTTACTTGGGTGTGTGGGTGATCTATACGCACTTTGTGGAGGGTATGATCAGTTATAGCTGCTATTGTCTCGCAGGACATGCTGCTGGTTACTATAATGGGTTGAGGATTACGGTGCTGTATTAATGAGGGCAATTATTTACTTACGTTATAAGCAGTCTCAGAAGCCATCTGCTAAAATGAACCTTCTAATAAGTGAGTAAATAAATAGCGCTCAAAGCTCGAGTCCCACTGCACTAAACACCACCTTTACCTCCATATACTACTGCTGATTCACTTTGAAAATCATAATGCTTCTATTTATGCAGATCTTATTTACATTTTTAAACGTTTGCATTTTCAAAACAGTAAAAACCACACAGGCTAGAGCCAGGACTGAATTTTAAGCCCCTGGCAGCAACATGTGACCCACTGAGGTAGTGTTGCCAGACCTCCCACTAGGGCGGGAGGCCTCCTGCTGGTTGTCTCTCCATTGCCCAGAGCAGCAGAGGGAGAGAGAAAATTAAAAAACAGCCTCTGCAGCAGTATGTCACTTCCGGGTACAACCTGGAAATGACACTGTGTGGCTCTAGGAATTCCCAGTAATTTCTATGGTTTGACCACCAACACCTCCTGTGGCCTCCTGTCCCTGCCACCCACCCCTCCCACTAGTTGCCAGGATCAGCCTAGCAGCCCTACACTGAGCACATGATGGCAAGTTGAATAATATTACAAACACATGCCTGGAAGTCTCTGACCGTGCCTGTGCTAAAAAAGAATTCTCTCCACAACAGAGAGCCCGTTGGGTGTGGTGGTTAGGAGCGCGGACTCTAATCTGGGAGAACCAGGTTTGATTCCCCACTCCTCCATATGCAGCTGCTGGTGTGACCTTGGGCCAATCATAAGTTCTTTCAGAGCTGTTCTCTCAAGGGCAGTTCTCAAGAAAGTTCTCTCAGCCCCACCTACCTCACAGGGTGTTTGTTGTGGGGAGGGGAAAAGGAAGGAGATCCTAAGCTGCTCTGAGACTCCTTTGGGTAGTGAAGGGTGGGGTATAAATCCAATCTCCTCCTCCTCCTCCTCCTCCTTCTTCATGACCTCACCTTATCATCCAATTGCTACTCTCAGCAAGCATGCAGACAGAGGCAGGAGGCCAAGCACATTGTTAAAATAGAGAGGAAATCAGCAATAATCATAAAATCCAACAGATCTTGCCTTCTAACAGCCATGTAGACAATGCATAAATAAGAGCAAAGAGGACACAGTAATAACAGTGGTAGAATCAGGGCCTGTTTTTGGAAACAAAAAGGTTTTCCTGGTTTGTCAGAAGGCCAAAGGAGTGGGTGCCAGAAAGCTGCTGGCAATCGCGGGGACATGGTCAAAAAGGCTCTGTCCTGAGTAATTGTTCAGTGGAGAATGCAGGCCCAGAAAGCCCGACCACCCAACAGACCTGGAGCCTTTGTGTCAAGATTGCTTTCATTGTGTTCTGTTCATTCATTTTACATGGAAGCCCAAAGGGGCTAAATTCCTCTGGTTTGCACAGACCAAGTAGGGATCCCAGTTATAGTTGACTCGATTCTTTCTTTGTTCTGCTGTATAATAATTTCAAAACTGGAAAAGTTTCAAAAGACTTAAGAAAACTGGCGTGGCCAGTCATTAATATATAAAGAAACAGTTTTGGGTCACTTTTATGCCTAGTAAAATTAGCGCACCACCATTGCAATTTGGGGTGCCATTTCACCACGGAAATTAGGCCTCCTATTCAGCACAAAGACCAGGGAAAACACAGCGATGCCTTTGGTGCTGCAATAATCAGAGTGATTTTCTTGGGCTCGCCGGTTTCTGTTTGTATTGCGCCTCGAGCTAACCTGTGGGGAGAAATTTCATCCGGGCTGCTCCTTCCCCAACCCCTTCTCTGAAACCAGATTGCATTGTTCACTCCCGCTCAATAGGTAAGTGCATTTCTAAAGATCCCCGGTGCCAAATTTGATATCCTAAACATTTTCATTAACTCCATTCTTCTGGGTACGCGTTAGCTCTTCAGGCAGCAAGCAGCAGGGAGTTGCCCCGCTGTGGACGTACACAGTTAGCTTCCCCGAAGCATTTGTGCAATTGATGGTGGTTTTGCCAACAGAACAATGAAAGGGCAGTTTGCATCTGACCTGGAAGAGCTCAGTAAGCAGGGTTTGGATACAAGTATATATATATAGTCACAGAATCATAGAATCATAGAGTTAGAAGGGACCTCCAGGTTCATCTAGTCCAACTCCCGGCACTATGCAGGAAATTCACGAATACCACCTGTTAAGTATTGAACTGTGAATCAAACCTATTCTTTTCCATATTAAGCTTGATTCTGAATGTGGATTCTAAGCTGTCGCATCCCTATTGGTCGGTTTCTGCGAAACCAGTGTAAATAGCCAATCACTGTGTGATAATGTTGCAAAGAGGGAACAGTCCTGATTGGTCTTTATCCCTGCAATGCCATTGGTCTTTAACTTATTATGGGTGTGGCTTTGACAGCCTGGGAGAGTTTAAAAAGGAGCTGTGCTCCACTGTTTGTGTTGTGTGTTCCTGAGTTGGTGTTTGTTGTTGAATAAAGCTGAAATCACTTGTTGAGCTTATTCCGTTGTTGAGTCTCATACTTAACACACACACCCACCCCCTAGTGACCATTGTTCCACACCCAGAGGATGACCCCCCCACAAAAAAAAAAAACAACCTCCTCCAGGATCTTCAGCCAAACTGGCCTATTGAAAAATTGTTTCCTGCCCCCGAAGTATCGATCAGCATTTCCCTGGGTGTGTAAGAAAGGGCCACAAGAACTGAGCACGGAGGCAACCCCTCCTGCCCTCCCTTCTCATGATCTGCCTCAGTTCACAGAATCAGCATTGCCATCAGATGGCCATCCAGCCTCTGTTTGAACACCTCCCAAGAAGGAGAGCCCACCACCTCCCGAGGAAGCCTGTTCCATTGAGACACCACTCTAACTGTCAGGAAGTTCTTCCTAATGTTTAGCTGAAAACTCTTCTGATTTAATTTCATCCCGTTGGTTGTAGTCTGACCTTAGCATGAGTTCATTTTGATATAACATATAAACAATGGTTTCGTTGTTTGTTAGCACAACGGGCCGCAGAAGTCCTCCAGCTACTAGCTAGCCAGAGCCATTCAGCCAGGTCCAGCATCAACATACTTTGAGGTGGGTCAGCTGCTGGGGCCCAGTGCTTCTGGCGGGGTCCGCTGTCTCTGTGCCACATGGGGACACCAGCTGAGGGGGGACTTGCCAAAGGAAGAAGGGTGCACAGATTTTCCTTCCCCGATAGCAATTGCCCTGATCACTGACGTCACCAGTATTATGCCTCTGTGCCCCTTTTCAACCAGAACAGTAGCGCCAAGATCATCCAAACCATTGGGAATTATTTACTTATTTATTCATTTTTATTTATTATATTTATGAATCGCCCCACCCCTGCTACTGCAGGGCTTTGGGGGATGTACAACCAGAGATAAAACAAGATAAAATTAATGAAAATCTTAGTACAATATTAAAAACAAACAGATGGCGAAGAAGAAGAAGAAGAGGAAGAGGAAGAAGAAGAAGAAGAAGAAGAAGAAGAAGAAGAAGAAGAAGAAGAAGAAGAAGAAGAAGAAGAAGAAGAAGAAGAAGAAGAAGAAGAAGAGGAGGAGGAGGAGGAGGAGGAGGAGGAGGAGGAGGAGGAGGAGGAGACTGGATTCATACCCCGCCCTTCACTCTGAGCGGCTAACAATCCCCTTCCCCTTCCCCTCCCCACAACAGACACCCGGTGAGGTAGGTGGGGCTGAGAGAGCTCTCTCCAGAACTGCCCTTGAGAGAACAGCTCTGAGAGAGCTATGGCTTGCTCAAGGTCACCCAGCAGCTGCAAGTGGAGGAGTGGGGAACCAAACCCGGTTCTCCCAGATTAGAGTCCACACACTTAACCACTACACCGAATGACTACACCAATCCTCCTTCCAACTCCCACTGCTGGCTACTTTGTGGACAGGGGGAGGAGGTCAAAATAGATGTAGACAACAGGGAATGGGAAGGGTGCCAGCCACGATGTAAGCCATCGCTGTCCTCAACCAAAAGACTGGCGGAATATGTCTGCCTTGCAGGCCCTGTGGAATTGCATCAGATCCCGCAGGGCCCTGGTGGAATTTGGCAGAGAGTTCCACCAGTTGGGGCCAGGACCGAAAAGGCCCTGGCCCTGGTCGAGGACAGCTGGATTTCTTTAGGGCTGAGGACCACTGATAAATTGCTATCTAAGGAGCACAAAGCTCTCCTGGGGACACAACAGAGGAGACAGTCCCATAGATATGCTTCTATTCTGGTGGTGCAAAGTGCTGTGAAGTCACCACTGATTTATAGCGACCCCCAGAGGGTTTTCAAAGAAAGAGTGGTTTGCCATAGCCCGCCTCCACGTCATGACCCTGGAATTCCTTGGAGGTCTCCCATCCAAATACTACCAGGGCCGACCCTGCTTAACTCCCGAGATCTGATAAGATCAGGCTAGCCTGGGCTGCTTCTATTCTATAGCAGCAGAAAAGATAGGAAATCTCAACAGATTAGCTGCCAAGAGGGAAGGAACTGGAGAATGGGCAGATTATTCTGCATGCCATCTAGAACCACCGCTATAAATGATAGCAATGGCAGGGCAACTGACTGGGTGTCGATTGTGGAACCATCCGGGAGAGAAGAAGGCATGACGCTGACACTTGTTTTCAAATGGGTTCTGTGATGTTGCATTAAAAAAGCAGGTTTTATGTAAACTTCAAAGTTCAAACTCTAATCTAGCTAATCTGTATCTTAGAAAGACTGAGGGGAAGGGGGCGGGGCTCAGTGGCGGAGTCTCAACTTTGCATGCAGAAGGTCCCTGCTTCAGTCCCCGACATCTGCAGTTAGAAGGACCAGGTGAGGGGCAGAGAGGGAGAGGACCTTATTGGATATTAGTAAGACATATCAGGAACCTTCCATCCATGTTTGATACTACCCCTGATCTTCTTTATAGGCACAGTCACTATGTCGTGCGAGTATGGGCAGCATACCCATTTACAATGCCTGTATAGCTTTGGTACATGTGAACCAATCACTGATGTAGTGGTTAAGTGCACGGACTCTAATCTGGGTGAACCGGGCGTGATTCCCCACTACTCCACTAGCAGCTGCTGGATGACCTTGGGCAAGCCATAGTTCTGTCAGAGCTGTTCTCTCAAGGACAGTTCTCTCAGAGCTTTCTCAGCCCCGCCTACCTCATAGGGTGTCTGTTGTGGGGAGGGGAAGGGAAAGATGTTTGTAAGCCACGTTGAGACTCCGAGTGAAGGGCGGGGTATAAATCCAATCTCTTCTCTTCTTCTTCTTCTTCTTCTTCTTCTTCTTCTTCTTCTTCTTCTTCTTCTTCTTCTTCTTCTTCTTCTTCCTCTTCATATACTGAGGCTATATGCACATGGTAAACACATGTGTTCCCACAACATGGCTAATTCTCATAGTGGGAGGACTGTGGGTGGCCCATGCCCCATTACTCATAGTTGGTAGATTCAAGTCTAGTAGAACTTTAGAGACCAATAAGATTTGGGGGATATAAGTTTTCGAGAGTCAAATACCTTCATCATGGAGTTTTGACTCTCAAAAGCTTACGCCTCCAAAAAATGTGTTGGTCAGTGCTACTGGACTTGAATCTAGCTAAGAACATAAGAGCATAAGAGAAACCAATGTTGCATCAGGCCAATGGCCCACCCAGTCCAGCACTCTGTCACACAGTGGCCAAAAATGCCAGGTGCCATCAGGAGGTCCAGCAGTGGGGCCAGGACACCAGAAGCCCTCCCACTGTTGCCCCCCCAGCACCAAGAATACAGAGCCTCACTTGCCCCAGCCTGAGAGTTCCCATCTATACCTTGTGGCTAATAGCCATTGATGGACCTCTGCTCCATATGTTTATCTAATTCCCTCTTGAAGCTGTCCATGCTTGTAGCCGCCACTACCTCCTGTGGCCGTGAATTCCATGTGTTAGTCACTCTTTGGGCGAAGAAGTAGCTGTTCTATTGAAGACAAACATGGCAACTCTCTGAAACGATTGCCAGGTCCCCTCTGGCCACAGGCAGGGGATGGAGCAGTAGGGTTGCCAGATCCAGGTTGGGAAACTCCTGGAGATTTGAGGATGGAGCCTGGGGAAGACGGGGACTTCAGTGGGGTACGATGCCATAAGAGTCCACCCTCCAAAGCAGCCATTTTCTCCAGAAGAACTGATCTCCGCAGTCTGGAGATGACCTGCAATTCCAGGGGATCCCCGGGTCCCACCTCGAGGCTGGCATCCACAATCTTCATGGCTGGCAGACTCCCAGGAAGTGTCATTGTAGTGGCTGAAAATCCATAGAAAGTTGGCCCTGTATATGTCGGAGGGTGTTGTTTAGAGTCTTGAGACAGTGGTATGAGCTTATCTAGAAAAACAGAGGAAAAGATATTAAGGAACAAGGAGGGGAATCATGGAGGATCTAACATCTTGCTTAGATTGGGCCATTGTAGGATGCCTCAGTTTAGATAATTGGCATTTGTTGCTTTTCAGCACTCAGAGGAGAGATTTGCCATGAAATAAGCACTTGTTTACATGAAAGACCTGCATAGCCACTGAGAAAGCCAGAAGATGGAACAAGCACTTCTGTCTCCTGAAGTATCTCTGGTGCATTCACTATTGTACAATATGCACAAAGGAAAGGACAGAAATTTATGTCTCTGAGTCAAAAGCCACACATTATACTAAAAGCTTTTCATACACTCCAGGTTTTGGCCCATTCCAGTACTTTGTGTATTCTTTCCCCCAAAGGTTCTGAGACATGATAGATTTTTGCATGACGGCTGCATTCATTGTCGTGCATAGGTGAAGGGTTCAGTGTCGTTTCTGTGGTTCTTGAGAGAAGATGAACAGAAATATAGTTCTCACTTGGAAATGCAACAACGTAGATTATTGTTAGAGCAAGTTAATGTCAGTGCACACAGCTGCAGAACTCAAACGTATCTGTTTATTGGGTGGATTCCGTCCATCGTACTGGGAATGGCGTTCCACTAGGGTGGGATTCCAGTGGAGTTCATCTTTCTGTCATTCCTTCTTCTTCTGATGGCAGCAGCCCACGCTCCCCGAAAATGGGGACTTCTGGAAACCTTCAGGAACAGTGTGAGACATGACATGTAGTCTGCAGGGATCAGCTCAGTCGTCTTCCTTTCTTGAGTGTGCAGTTCGCTCACCTGTCAGCAACCTGTTCCGGAGGCTTTTTCATTACCAGTGTCGTGCCGTTCTGAACGGGTAAGGACAGGGATGTCAGCTCTGGGCTGGGAAATTCTTTGGGGAAGGCGGGTTTTGGGGAGGGGAGGAACTTCAGCAGGCTATAATGCCATAGAGTCCACCCTCCAAAGTGGGAGCCAATTTGGTGTAGTGGTTAGGAGCGTGGGCTCTAATCTGGGAGAACCAGGTTTGATTCCCCACTCCTCCACATGCAGCTGCTGGTATGACCCTGGGTCAGTCACAAGTTCTTTCAGAGCTGTTCTCTCAAGAGCAGTTTCTGTCAGAGCTCTCTCAGCCCCACCTACCTCACAGGGTGTGGGGAGGGGAAGGGAAAGGAGATTGTAAGCCGCTCTGAGACTCCTTCAGGTAGTGGAGGGTGGGGTATAAATCCTTCTCTTCTCTCCCCTTCTTCAAAGTAGCCATTTTCTCCACAGGTACTCATTTCTCTCAGCTCAAGATCTGTTGTAATTCTGGGAGGTCTCCAGGCCCCACCTGGAGGCTGGCAACCCTATGTAAGGAAGGTCCCACCCATCCCCACCTCCTCCTAGTCTTCAGAAATAGCTTTCCTCTAAGGTACTTTAAGATAGAGGAGTACCTGGCTGATGGAATCGTTATAGCTATATGTGGATCATAGGGTTGCCAGCCTCTAGGAGGGGTCTGGGGATCTCCTGCTTTTACAACTGATCTCCAGCTGACAGAGATCAGCTCCCCTGGAGAAAATGGCTGCTTTGAAGGGTGGATTCTATGGCATTGGACCATGCTGAGACCCCTCCCCTCCCCTCCCCAAACCCCTCTCCTGGACCCACCCCCAAAGTCTCCAGGTATTTTCCAACCCAGACCTGGCAAGCCTAGTGGATCATATGCAGTTTGGGAAGGGCAAGTGGGCGAACTGGGTTTTATCGCTTATTGGATATATATCTGCTTTTAATTATATCATTCATTGCCGTCAGCTATTTGAAGGGTGGGGCTAAATTTCTGTTTATTCAGACATTGTATCCCCCTTTTACCCCCAAAGCAGCTTATAAAAATATCAAAAATAGAATTTTAATAGTTGAAAGAAACAGAGAAAATAATTGAAAAGGGAGCGCGGGGTTTCTTCTTTAAGAAAGAGATGGGTTGTGCTCATAATACATTCCTTTTTTAAAAAACTTTTTATTTATGCGTAACATAAATAACATTACAGAGCCAAAAATATTCAACAATTATTAATCCGATTATATACAGTTGCATTCTAGAAAGTGGTAACAGTATATATAAACATCATACAACAGGTAGGCTTAGCAAGGAAGGTGACTTGAAGGGAAACATTCCTATAGATAAGCCTATACATATTTTCCTATAGCTTTGTAGGCTTAATAGTATAATAATAAACAAAAGATGAAACAAATCATATTACAATATTGCTAGAAAGCTATACTTTGTTGGAATAGACCTGTCTGTATCATTTTTGTCAGCCACATGATCTAGGAATGGTAAAGTAAAAAGGTAAAGGTTCCCTTGCTCGAAAGCTAGTCGAATCCAACTCTAGGGTTGCAGTGCTCATCTCCGTTTCAAAGCCGAAGAGGCAGCGCTGTCCGAAGACGTTTTTGTGGTCATGTGGCCGGCATGACTAAACACCAAGGCGGACGGAACGCTGTTAGCTTCCCACCGAAGTGGTACCTATTTATCTACTTGCAATTTCTTGCTTTCGAACTGCTAGGTCGGCAGGAGCTGGAACTAGAGATGGGAGCTCACTCCGTCATGTGGCACTCTCAGGTCTCGAACTGCTGAACTACTGACCTTCCACAGCCTGCAGTTAACCACTTGAGACACCACAGCTCCTTGTAGGAAGGGTAACCATTGATAATTTAAAAAAAAAAAAACCAGAGTGATTGGGGGTTGGACTAGATGACCTGCAAGGTCCCTTCCAACTCTAACATTCTATGATTCTATGATCATGCTGAGGGTCCATAGATGACAACTGGTCAGAGATTTTGTTCATTATATATTTTTAAAGAGTCCCAGATTATTCTGTACCATTGGGCAGCTGTAGGCAGTTCTTCACTCTTCCAGTTGGATGTGATAAGAGCTTTGGGAGTGACAAACAGGAACCAAGACATTCCTTAAAGAACAAATTCCAGATGGATAGCCATGTTAGACTGCAAAAGTTTGCCCTCACTCGGACTTGGTTGGCAAGTTCCCCAGGCAAGCTCATCCAAGGTACCGCTGATTGGATCCTTAGCACACCCCATCTCCCACCTAGCAGGCCTGCAAGCTTTGTGCCAAGAGCCAGGGTCCTTCGGCTCACATCAAGGACTCACGCCCAATGCTTAGCCACAGTCCTAGGAGATGGCCTGTTTGCATGACTCAGCTCCTTGGAGGCACATGAACACGTGCAGCTGCTCTGTAGTGAAGCAGACGACTGGTCCATCGAGGTCAGCGTTGTCTACTCGGACTGGCAGCCGCACTCCAGGGTCTCGGGGGTGAGGTCTTTCACATCACCTGCTTCCTGATCGTTTTCATTGGAGACAGCAGGGATGGAACTTGGGACCTTCAGCATACCCAGTAGATCCCCTGCCACTGAGCCGTGGTCCTTCTGGGAGAAAGAGGGATGGGAATGTTCCCTTGCTCTGGAACATTCTGTTGATGTTGTCTGTGGATATGCAGTTAGAATTAATCAATCAATTCTGTTAAGAATCAGGCTGGCATGACTATTTGCAGGGAGATTAATGGGGTGGGGTTTGAGTTTGGGTGGGACCATTACCTGCCTTTGGAGAGCCAGTTCGGTGGAGAGGCAGTTTGGTGTATTGGTTAAGTGCACGGACTCTGATCTGGGAGAAACGGGTTTGATTCCCCACTCCTCCACTTGCACCTGCTGATGTGACCTCGGGTCAGTCACAAGCTCTGGCACAGCTGTTCTTGAAAAAGAGCAGTTTCTGTCAGAGCTCTCTCAGCCCTACCTATCTCACAGGGCGTCTGTTGTGGGGAGGGGAAGGGAAAGGAGTTTGTAAGCCGCTCTGAGACTCCTTTGGGTAGTGAAGGGCGGGGTATAAATTCAATCTCCTTCTTCTTCTTCTTCTTCTTCTTCTTCTTCTTCTTCTTCTTCTTCTTCTTCTTCTTCTTCTTCTTCTTCTTCTTCTTCTTCTTCTTCTTCTTTGAAACAACCAACTACTCTACCAAACAGCAGGCTGGGTTGCTGACCAGAAAAAGCTACAGGGTAATGTCAGGATCAGCACCTTTGTCTGACATGACATGATCTTCACTTGATGCCTGGGGAAAAGGAGGACCCATGTAGTGTAGTGGTTAAGAGTGGTGGACTCTGATCTGGAGACCCAGGTTCGATTCCCCACTCCTCCTCCACATGAAGCCTGCTGGGTGGCCTTGGGCAAGTCATGGTTCCTTCAGAACTCTCTCGGCCCCACCTACCTCACAAGGTGCCCATTGTGGGGAGAGGAAGGGAAGGAGATTGTAAGCCACTTTGGGACTCCTCAGGGTAGAGAAAAGCAGAGTATAAAAACTTCTTCTTGAAACAGCCGGCTAGTGCCATACAGTGGGAACAGATCTGATGGTCCAGCCTGACCTTTCAAGAAGTACTGGATTTTCTCCAGACACCCATTCAAGCAGAACAGCATGGGAGAGTGCTCCCTACTCAATGGAGAACTCTATTTACTGCTTCAAGAGGAGCGGCTCCCAAGCCACTATCTCCACCTGGGGTACGGCGTGGACTGTGGCACCTATTCTGCAGGCATCTGTTTGGTGTAGTGGTTGAGTGCACAGTCTCTAATCTGGGAGAGCCGGGTTTGATTCCCTACTCCTCCACATGCAGCTGCTGGTGGGAACTTGGGTCAGTCACAAGCTCTTTCAGAGTTGTTCTCTCCAGAGCAGTCCTCAAAGGAGCTCTCTCAGCCCCACCTACCTCACAGAGTGTCTGTTGTGGGGAGGGGGAGGAAAGGAGATTGTAAGCTGCTCTGATACTCCTTCAGGTGGAGAAGGGCGGGGTATAAATTCAATCTCTTCTTCATCTCCGAGGAAAACGGGTGGTATGAGACCAAACATAATGATGTATTTATTTATGATTTTATTTACTTCATTTATACCATGCTTCTCCCCCCCGGAGGAGATCCAAAGCAGCCTACATTGTTCTTCTCTCCTCCATTTTATCCATACAAGAACCCTGGGAGATAGGTCAGGCTGAGAGTGTCCGACTATATCAAGGTCACCTAGCCAGCTTCCTTGGCAGCATGGACCATTGTCTTCCAGATGCTAGTCTGAGACTCTAACCACTACACCACACTGGCTCTCAAGATCACAAACAGTTACTGGAAGTAGTTCTTATAGGGATCCTGTCTTCTCGGAGGCAGTCAAGTTGCTTATTCGACGTTCAGAGCTGAAATTTCGTTATACCAACCCAACAGAGAAGATTGAATACCCCATTCTTTGTGTTTGTTGGCAGTGCCACAAGATAGGGCTCCTCCCATGCTTCTTCAAGATTTTTTTTTGCTCCCTTAGATTCTTCTCTGGGGGGCATGTCAAGCATTTTATTTTCATTGCTTGGTTCTCTTTCCACAGTTGAAGTACAAGAGCAAATAATTGCATTCAATCTATCTGGCTTTGTTTCATGGAGGATCATGCAGCTGTTTTCTGGACTCTGCCGAGCATTATTGTTCAGAGCTTTGTAAGCAAAACAAGCAGTTCCATCTATGACTGGAAGGCAAACGGAACAGAATTCCCTGTGCCTTTATTTGACAATAGGGCTGCATTTGTTTCTCCGTTGACCATTTCGTTAGGAACACATGCACTCATCTAGCAAGGGATATCTCTGGGCAGAAATCGCCTTCTGTGAAGGAATTCCATTGCCGCATAGGAAAGCACATGTATCCACTTGTGTGCATATATTCATACTGTGATAAACATTCAGAGAAGAAGTATCCAATCTGACCCCCACCTACATTGTTGGGTATGGGGCTGCACATTCCCATTAGGGATGATATGAAATCCTACTAGGGCACATTTTGCAGTTGAATCTTGGTCCTCCCTAGGGATGGGCACAAACTGGGTCATGGACTAAAGTTCATCACAAATGTTGGCTGGTTTGTGGTTTCGTGAAGCGATGTTCGTGGAAGGGCAACCTGTGTGAATATTCTGTGAACTTTGGTGCCCTTTGTGGCGGTTCGTGGATGGATACATTTCGAGATAGACTGTCTCCACTCAAGTAAACTGTTTACAAAACTCCAAAGTAATGGGGGGGAGGAATTAGCAGAGCTCACACTTCCATTGCAAGAGCTCTACATCCAGGGGGTCACAGATACAGGCCAGCTTGTACTCCCCTCTATTGAAGGGAGGATGCAAACTGGTGGTGATGCCCACCTACAACCTCTCTGCCAAGGTGCTGACTTATGGGAGAACAGCCAGCTCCAGTGGGGAGGCCAGCACCCGGTCCAGCCCTCAAAACTGGGGGACGACTTGCCCCAGGACGGCCGTATGGTTGTACATCATATGGGTGATGTCCTGGAAGGGCTCGAGGAAGCACACGATTTGGGAGAGGGTCAGCCAGTCATTGGAACTGATGCTCAGCTCCTCTTCCCCACACAGGCTGGCCATGGAGGAGATGACATCCTGTGGAGTGCTCTTCTGCTCCACCAAACAAACAATCATGGCAAGGGTGGGGTTCCCCCTGCCTCTCGTGCTGCAGGCAGGTAGACTTGATGCTGCATGAGAAGTGGGTGGCCAGGTGCTGGCAGGTCTCAAGCAAGGACCACATATCAAGGGGGACAGTGTCCCAGGTGGCCCTGACAGTGCTCCCCAGCCCCAGAGCATCCTTCACCAACAGATGAAGCATGTGCTCCAGGCAGACAATATCCTTGAGGTGCACACACTTCACCTCTGCCAGCATGTTGGCACCGGCATCTGTGACCATGTAGCTACTGACAATGTTTCCACTGCCCACCCGTTCCCTAAGGCTACTCTGTATCACATGGCAGGGATGTTTTGCACCGCGTGGTCTGCATCCATCCCCTGCACAAGGAGCAGAACCACTTTGTAGCCCAGTGGCTGGATTGTCCCCTCCTGGGGCCTGGGCCATGCCCTGACAGTCCTGCTGGCTGCTCCGGAGGTCTGCCATGTGCTCTGGAGTGCTGAGCCTTGACCATCATCACTGCAGCCAGTAAAAGGCCACGTCCTCCACGAGGGAGAAGGGCTGGCCATCCACAGCAAACACTTTGTAATATGTAACCATATTTTGTAGTACTGGGAGCAAGCCTGATCCTCATAAAGCACTTTCCTGGAGGCACCTTCTTTGGGGGGATATAACTCAGATCCCATAAATCCAATGGTCACCAAACTTGGAGGGCAGGTAGAGGAGAGTCAGTATGGAGATCTCTAGCATGCTGGGTGGCTGTTTCACTGCATGACAAACCTTACCAGCTCATTTAGCACCAAAAGGTTTGTGACAGTCCGTTGTTCACAAACATGGCATGCTATGAACCACAACCCAAACTGCATTTTCCCAGTTTGTGCCCATCCCTAGTCTACCCCCATTGCACTGTTGCTGAATGGAAACATGATCTATAAGAGAGGAACCGTCCAACAGGGTTTTGCATATTTGAGTCCCCCCCCCCGGTTTGGTGTAGTGGTTAGGAGCACAGACTCTAATCTAGGAGAACCAGGTTTGTTTCCCCACTCCTCCACATGCAGCTGCTGGTGTGACCTTGGCCCAGTCACAACTTCTCTCAGAGCTGTTCTAGCAAGAGCAGTCCTCAAAAGAGCTCTCACAGCCCCACCTACCTCACATGGTGTGTGTTGTGGGGAGAAGAAGGGAAAGGAGATTGTAAGCCACTCTGAGACTCCTTCGTGTAGTGAAGGGTGGGGTATGAATCCAATCTCCCCCTCTCCCTCTTCCTCCTCCTCTTCTTCTTCTTCTTCTTGGTGTCAACATAGACCATGAATACGGGGAATATTTTTTTTTCCTTTGTAGTCCCCTAGGTGTGTCAGTGACCCTGAGATTCTGGGATTCCATTAAAAGCACACCGGTTTCTTGTAAAAGAGAAACAAATATAAAGAACCAGGCTTTGTGTCCTGAAAGGCATACTTTTTAGGGTTTTTTTAATGAGCACACATCGGACTAGTTTTGAAACTGTTTCTCTTTTTGTCTTTTTCGTTCTATAGAAATTAAAAACAGTTTAAAAAAAAACCTTTTCCAAATTAGCCCTTTTGTGTGCTGAAAGATTATTTTAATTTTTTCTTTAGTTCTCAATGCATAAAAGGCTAAGTTTTAAGGGTTTTGCTTATTATTCTTTTGTTTTTCTATTGCAGAAACATACCATCTTGCTCTTCTATACTGAAGCAACAAAGAAATACCTTTCACTTATGTTTTTAGATTTTTTTTTGTTCAGACTTGCCAATAATAGGCTAGTTTTAAAGGGCTTCTGTTATTCTGGGGGGGGGGTTTATATTGCAACACACAAATGGCACTCCCCACCCCCTCAGGATTCCCAGTTCTTGGGATTATGGAAGTATGCAGGTCTGTGAGATTTAAAGTCTTCTCCTTTCTTGGTAATCTCCACAAACGCCGATAAAGCAGAGAGGAACATTCTCTTTCAACCCTGGACTCTGCTTCTCGAAGTTCGGTGAAGTTCAGTGGGCAGAGAAATTCCTTTATTGAAGATAGAACGAATTGTAACTGGGGAGCACTGGAGGAGTCATCTCATTTCTGCTTCCCACGGGTCATGTAATGTTCATCTGTACTCAGGGTCTCAGTGTGGCAATGAAACATCCACAACACAACTGTGAAAAGACTTTGTCAGGACCTACAGACATCCAAACTGCTAACCTTGGGATTGGGGAAGCAGTGAAAGTGTGATAGGGAAATTATAAATTTTAGCTGGGTTCAAAGAAGGGGTCCAAATCACTAGTAACAACTAGAGCAGAAGCTCTTTTCTTTATCGATTGATTGTGGTCAAGGAGACTTCCGGTTTTTGGTGGCTTGCACTTTGATGTGTCCCATCGACTCTCTGATGGAGACGTGCCAAGCTGAGGCAATCAGGAGGGGTCTTGACTGGTTCCAGGCCCCCGCAGAGTCTCTGTGAAAGACTCTCAGCCTGGGGAGCCGGGATAAGCCTCTCCCAAGGTGATGGCTGAGGGATCGAGGCTTGCCTGTCCCCAAGAGGTCCTGGTGTCTCTGAGCCAAGATGGCAACCAGAGCCGGCCTCTGGAAGAGCGGACAGGAAAATATGCAAAAGTAACCCCGGCAACAACCGAAATCATCTAAACTGTGAGTCAATCAAGCCCCTGTTAAAGCAAAGAAGTCTCAGTCTGCTAGATCGATCCAAAAAGGAGCGGCAGGTGGGGAAGGGTTGGAGATCCACCCCCCCTTGAAACAGAACAGTTCCTAAGTGCTTTAGAAAAGAGAGAGAAAATGGAACTGACCGTACGAGACTCCTTCTGAGCTTGAAAGCTACATTTGAAGCTAAGAAACATTGAATTCAGATAAACTTTACTTTAAAAATAAAACTTTTCTTCTTTGTAAACAAGATGTCTGGGAGAGGGAGGAGAACAGCGCTGGAAAAGAAACAGACTCCAGGAAGTTCTGTGCCAACGGCTCCCCCTCCAAACACAAGAAGCGGCCACAGACTTTTCCACTGTACTTGCTGCAGCACTGCGACCCCTGCTGGAGCAGACGTCAACCATCAACAACAAAATGGATTCCGTGCAAAATCAACTCGCCCACATGGGGGAAAAGGCCAAAAAGACTGACAAAAGGATTGTGAAAGTTGAAACAAAGACTATAGATATTAAGCAAGAACTGGAAGAAGTCAAAAAGGAAAGAAATGTAGATAAAAATCAACTACTACAAAATCAACCACTACAACTTCAAGATCAATGCACGTTCTACACTTCCAAGGAATGTCTGAACAGAAGGGAGAAGATTTAAAAACAATGTTAAGTGGAGCGATAGCTTCAATTTTGGACCTAAAACAAGAGGATCTCCAGAGCAATATGGACTTGGCATATCCTACATATCCTGATTTTATAAGAAAAAACAAACTACCTGGTGAAATCTACATTAAATTTGCTAAGAGAACAATGAGAGACAATGTTTTAAAAGCTACAACTGGAAAAACATTAAAAGTCAATGAGGAAGAAATCAAAGTCTTAAAAGACATTCCATTTGAGATCTGGAAATGAAGACGTCAATATAAAGGCCGAGGACAGACTGGCAATTTGCCCCAGGATGGGACCCGGGCTGACAACGACTCAATATCGGATTAAATGGAATGTTCACACAGGCACATCTGCCTGGCGTCCCCCACCCGGAGCTTACCGGAGCCCTCGCGCTTCAGTGCCGGATTAAAAAAACACCTGATAAAAGCCTTCGCAAATCCAAAAGCCTGCATTTGTCGTGCGTTTCTCCGCTTCCGGGGAGTCTGAACACGCAGGCGAAAAGCCGGGAGCAACCCACATTGGGCACGAGGCAGCAGCACTGTGATTGGCTGCGCTCCGCTCCACTACCCAATGTGGTGCCGGCATTGCAGAGCAAAAAAAAAAAATCGGCAAAATGCGCTTATGCGCATGAGCGCATGAGCGCTCATGCGCACATACACCCATACACCCACAGCCGAATTAATGGGGAAATGGCGAATATAGCACACCTCCGGCACAGCAGTCTGAACGCTCCCGTGCGCCTCCGTCCCGTATCTTCCGGCAGCGGCCCCCGCTGTGTGGACAGGAAAACCCGGTATAGTTTAATCCGGGGGTTTTTTGCCACGACTGGCTACCAGGGCAAATTGCCAGTCTGTCCTCGGCCAAAGACTTAATTCTTTTCCTGAGAAATCAACAAATAGTCTTCAGATGGAGCTTTCCGGAAAGACTTGTCTTCAAATATAAGGATAAGAAAATTAAAATTGACCCTGTCCAAAAGGCCAAAAATTTATTGAAGCAACAATTGAGTGTGGATAAAGACGAAGAAACAAAGTTGGAGGAAGGAAAGGAACCAAGCGAGGAAGAGTCGGATAATACTTCAAGTGACTCCAGCAGCTCTGCTTCAGAGTCTGAGAAAGGAGCAGCAGCGCCCAAATTATCAAAAGTGAAGGAAAAGAAGTGGAAGAAATAAACGATCTACTCTGGACTACAAAATATTTGACTTTAGCGTAACTAAATTCTATTTTTGCAGGGGCTTAGACTCTTTTAAATAATCTTTAGCATATCATTATATTCTTCAGCATTTTATTGTTATTGCAGGAGTGATTTACTTATCTGTAATCTAACGTAAAAATCCTATCTTAAGTTAGTGGTAGTACTCCCTTGTACCCTTTCCTTTAGATGCTAGGATATAGAGTATAAAATTAATAAAATATTATTTAAAAATTAAAAAAAAAAAGATTGTGGTCAAGGAAAGCATCTACCCTTAAGAAAGCTCAAGGTGCTGACACGGTACTCATAGCAAAGTTTAGATCTCAAGACTGCAGCAACATATAAGCAATCAACAAATACCTACTCAATATTGCAATCAAATCTAAACCCACAGAAAAGCAATCTATACTTCTTTGAGAATACTACTACTGTATCTATTGTACGCTACAAGCATGACACAAACTGAAGCCTACTATAGTTTAAGAACACAGAATATGGGTTAAAGGTTAATTTGCTCTAGGAGACAAGGAATGCAGACTTCTGGGGACTTCAACTAAAAGCATAGATTACCGTGCTGGATCATCACTGGGTCAAACATTCCCCTCAATTCTTTACTCAGCCTTCACAGACATTGCTACAGTAAGGCTCATTCACATTTCACCTTTTCCCCACTTTAAGTGGAAGCCAATAAAATACGTGTACCTGGGAGATAAGACATGCCAAAGAAACACATGCAATTCCCTTAATAAAGACCATGACCCATGAAGACTGGGCTATCGCACAGAAGTAATGCATGATGTTTAGCTTTAGAGAGGTATCGAGAAAGTACGATTTAAATTAAAACAAACTTGGGGTCCAGTGGCACCAACAACATTTTCCACTTCCATGAGTCAAAGTTCACTTCATCAGATCCAAAGATATGGTTTGTATCTGACAAAATGACCTTCAAGACCAACAAAATTGTTCAGGGTATACGCTTCCATGAATCAAAGCTTACTTAATCGGATACAAAAATATGATTTGTATTTGACAAAGTGACCTTTCACTCACAAAAGTTTATACCCTGGCAATTCTTTGCTGGTCTTGAAGATGCTACTGGACTCAAATTTTGTCCTGCTGCTACAGACCTACACGGCAACCCACCTGAAATTAAAACCAGTGGCTTTATTCGATCCGAGAAACCTTAATCGTATCAGCTAATAACTTAGTTGCTTAATTAATTGCTTAATTGATCGATTCAGTGTTCATATGAATCAAACAATCATTCTGAAGAATAACTAGATATGAGTCCAGGGTGGAAGCTTTTGAGAAGCAAAGCTCCCTTCGTCAGAAACCGGTATCTGGTATCTCATGAGAACATCAGAGAAGCCATGTTGGATCAGTCCAATCGCCCATCCAGTCTAACACTCTTCTATGTCACACACTGGACAAAACCCAGGTGCCATCAGGAGGTCCACCAACAGGACCAGAATTCCAGAAGCCCTCCCACTGTTGCCCCCAAACACCAAGAATACAGAGCATCACTGCCCCAGACATAGTCTTCCATCTATACCTTGTGGCTAATAGCCATTGATGGACCTCTGCTCCAAATGTTTATCCAATCCCCTCTTGAAGCTGCCTATGCTTGTAGCCACCAACACTTCCTGTGGCAGTGAAATAAGAATACCAAACAGGAGCCAGTTTGGTGTAGTGGTTAGGAGAATGGCTCTAATCTGGGAGAGCCAGGTTTGAGTCCCCATCACTCCACATGCAGCTGCTGGGTGACCTTGAACAAGCCACAGTTCTCTCAAAGCTGTACTCCCAAGAGCAGTTCTCTCAGAGCTTTCTTAGCCCCACCTACTTCATGGGGTGTCTGTTGTGGGGAGAGAAAGGGAAGGAGATTGTAAACTGCTCTGAGACTCTAGGTGAAGGGCAGGGCATACATCCAATACCATCATCTTCTCCTCATCCTCCTCCTCCTCCTCCTCCTCCAAAGGGAGCTTTGACTCTCAAAAGCTTATTCCTAAAATATCTTGTGAGTCTCTAAGGTGCTAGAGGACTCAAATCTAGATATTCTCTTGCAGGCTAACATAGGGCCCAGTCACACAGGCCAGATAACATGGGGGAGAGGCGTGGCTGTTCAGCCGGAGCAAAATAAAGCGTGGTAGCCCAATCACACGATCCCCCGAGTCTCCGTGCTTAGGCTGTTAGCTGCCGATCACACGGCGATGCTGAAGTGTGGCAAAGAACCAGCACGGTGCGATCACACAAGCGGCAACCGCTTCTGGATCAGATGGGCATTTGTGTGCATGTGCCGTTCAGTGGAGCGGCACTGCTTTCAGTTTCGTGTTTGTGCGCATGCGCAGTAAAACATCCGGTTTACAATGGGACGTGGACGGGCACCAGATGCCATGGGATACTAGCGCTCCTGCAATCAGATGCCTGCCTTTGCCCCACGTTTTCTGGATACTAGTGCACTTTCTGCTGTACTTTTTAACTCTGTATCTTCAGCGGGATGCCATGGGTTGGCCATGGGAGTGCCACACTTCCCAGATGCTGCGGTGTGATCGCGCCCCGAAAATCTGCCTGACATTCGTGCCTTCCGTGCTGCAAATTCTCCATGTGACCGGGGCCACAGCTTGCTTTTTTGATGCTGCATTCATGCACTGCAGTAAGCCCTGTCTTGGAAGAAGCATTCCAGGCTGTGTGACAACCAAAGGGGAATACCTCTTCTAAGATGGTGCCTGCCACTTACAATTGTTTTGTAGTTTTACTAATCATAAGAGATGGGGTTTTTTAAGTCTACTTATTGGTTAATTGAAGGGCACCTTTTAGTTAACAGAAAGGATTTTAATCCATTAGTCTAACCAATTACCAACCGGGATAGAGTGTAAAATTGCCCGATTCATTGTCATGAACCACAGTGGCCATTCTTATGTCCTCCCATGATCAATGGCACACATTGTCTGGGAGGCCTAATGGGGAGTACTTGAAGAACCTAGAAAAGATCAATGCTAGAAAAGTTTGAAAGGAACACTGGGGAACAGCAGGAGGGCAGCGGAAGCGTACATTTAAGTTAACTGAAGTTTTTCGTCGGACACAGGAACTCATTAGGTTTTGAATAGGTTGTCCTCGGGATTTTAAAACCAGAGCGGTGATGCTTCCTGGTGATTCAGAGGAAGAAAAAGAACAGAAGAAAAAGCATTCTGAAAAGCCTGTAAGGAGATACGGTGTCAGAGTTGGAAGTCTATGTTACTAGGGTCAAGAGCTAAGAAGATGGAAAAACCGGGTTCCAAAAACCTGAGCAATAGAAAACATCGCTTTTTAGGCCTCATACGTCAATTCAGTTTCTCCTGACAGGTTTTTTAATAAGTGCAGTATTTTATTTTATATCCAGGGGGTTAGGGCCTGATACGGCCTCCTCTTTACCTAGCCTTCCTTTCACTTGTTATGGTATGCGGGATCATGTCTGACCCCTCAAGAACTATATATCCAAAAAAATGCAGTAAGAAAAGGAAACCTTCCATCTTCTTTTCTAACCTGCTGTGTTGTGGGGCAAAACAAGAATCCTACTAGTGAAAGAATTTGGGAAGCACATGGGGATGGGGCAGAGTTGTGGAGCAAACAGCGGCTGCTCGGTAGTTCAGAGCTCTCATTAAGAGCCTGGGTAGGCATTACATGTGCCATGAGTCAGGACACGGGTGCCTGGCCCAACACCCTACCACACACACGAACTGGGGAACTTACCTTAAAAATACTCTGTTGCTAGTCTAGGGTTGCCAGGTCTGGGTTGGAAAATACCTTTGGGGGTGGAGCCAGGAGAGGATGGGATTTGGGGAAGGGGGGGCCTCAGCAGGGTACAATGCCATAGAGTCCACCCTTCAAAGCAGCCATTTTCTCCAAGCTGATCTCTGTCAGCTGGAGACCAGTTGTAAAAGGGAGGGTAACCCTATGCTAGTCCATGCAGCTCCAGAGTGCTGTGAGGGCAGAGAAGGGGCTTCCAGCTTCCCTCCTGTGCTGTTTTTGCCAGTGGAAATGGCCATGCTATAGGGGGAGGCTTTTGCCCCTTTCTCTGGTTCCATGTATCCTAGCAGCCTATGTGAAGCTGGATAAAGGAGCAAACAGGGCCCCTGCTGCCATTTCCACTGGTGAAAAAGGTGCTGGGGGAAATCCAGTAGCCCCCCTTTCCCCCCCAACAGTGCTTTGGAGTCCAATGGAGCAACAGAGGGTTTTTAAGGTAAGTTCCTCAGTTCATCCATGTGGCAGTGAAATGGGTCAGGAACCTGTGTCCTGACTCGTGTCACATGTAACATCTACTTTGGCTCTGAGTCTACAGAATAAAACAGATGCACTCTGGGTCATAGCTGACATAGCTTACTCAGACATTGGGGTCACCAAGGACATCCCCCACACTATTTAAAGTGAAGAAGAAGAAGAAGAGGAGGAGGAGGAGAAGCAGGAGAAGCTAGTATGGTGTTGACTGTTGAACAAGGACTCAGGAGATCCCGGTTCAAGTCTCCATTTGACTATGAAACCCAGCTAAGGCTGCCATCCTGAGCCTGGGCAACTGTTGGGAGTCTCACCATGGGGGAAGAGGCCTTCCTGGTAATGTAATGATGTTGCCAGCAACAGGTTGATATCACCTCTGACACGACCGGAAGTGACGTCAGCATGTTGCTGGTGAAGCTCAAACACTCCCCCGAAACTTATGGTTTAACCATAGACTTTGGGCCGAATGCTAGAATGTCACCTCTGATGTGCTGATGTCACTTCCAGTCACTTATGGCTGCGTCCCTCCCTACAGCAGGAACCCAGCAGACCTAAGCTTGGCTTCGCCTACCTCAAAGAGATATCGGGAATATCAAATGGAGATGGAAGCCATGACCGCTTCCCTGAACTACTCAGAGGAAGGATGAGATAAAAATGTGACAGATGGGTTTAAAAAAAAAAGAATGCCTTATCTATTTGGAATTTTCTGTGCTTTCAAACACAGACATAGGAAACACTGCAGCAGCTGTTTTTTCTCCAGTAGCTTGCTATCCCTCCTCCCCCCCCTGTTTTTTTTTCCTTTTAGCTTAATACAGATACAATTTAACAGATCATAAATCAATCACTACTTTGGTTAGGGTTTTTCCCCCCCTTTAGCGAACAGATGTCCTCTTTAGGGAGGACCACATAAGAGCTGTTACCCCCTGAATTCTCATTTTTGAAGAAATGCCAGTGATAAAAGAAAGCCAATTGGCACAGCCATTCTTTGAACATATGATTTACTAAGCACTGTGTTTTCTGAATGACATCCAGGGAGGAGTGAACACAGAAATGATGGACCCAGCTGCTTTGGTTGTCCATCGGAATCTTCAAAAGCGATAATCGCATCTTTTAACACTGATGATGTCATCAGACGGGACCCACAACAATGCTCTCAGGAGTGTAAGAAATCAGTCACTGCTGTTGGCACTTTAATAAACAGCTGTCTTCTGAAATGGTTTGGAATAAACACTGATCATCACCCGCTTGTTTTGAAGAAAAATCATTTGGCACTGAAACGGCTCATTAAAGCTTGAGAGAAGTCTCCTGGAATGCCAACTCAAGGTGGAACGAGATACGATCAGGTTGCCACCAAAACCTCTCATTTGGTATTCAGACGGTGCCAAGAAAGAGCATTCCTGCTGACTGACCTAATGCAGCATAGGGAGGAGGCTGGCCTTTGGAGAAATATCACACTTCAGGAAACTCTGGTCCAACAGCGGAACAGAAGTGACCATTTGAAACATCTGACTGTGGCTCAGACTGGATCACAGGCTTAGCACCAGAAATGATCAAGTTCCCTCTTCTCTCCCTTGCAACATGAGGTTATGGAAACATGTGATGTGACGTCATGAAGTTATGCTTTCCCCTGCCTCCTACTCTACTTTTGGTCAAATAAGAGCACCATGTATCTATCTGAATGATCAACTTCTCCCATTTGAAATCCCTCAGAGGATTTTCTCTTCATAATTAAGCAGAGGTGGTTTGCCATTGCCTTCTTCTTTGGTGGTCTCCAGACCAAGAACTAGGCCCGTAGCTACAGTGGGGCCTCTCGGGGCCCTGCCCCTGACTTACCACCAAGGCCCCCTGACGTCCCATCCAGCCCAGGTCCCACAACGTCCAATTTTTAATTTTATTTATGGCGGTCGCTTGGGGAGGGGTATGAGCGGTGTGCAAGGGGTATCCCCAACTTATTTAAAAGCCCCCCGAATTACAAAATCCTGGCTACAGGCCTGCACTAGAACCAACCCTACTTAGCTTCCGGGATCTGATGAGATCAGGCTAAACTATCGCATTCCACATCCTCCCAAGCTATGGCCACCAGTATTATAAAGAAAATGGCAGAAGACCACTGAGATCCAGGATTCGGTGAGTAGGGAGCTATTCCTCTAACTTCAGAGCTCAGTCTTCTTCCTTACGCAGAGAAGAAGGTTCCCCACTGTTTATATCCATCTCCACAATCCTTTGTGGTCCCCGACTGGCCCATAACCATTTGAAAGATGGTTTAGCATACAACCCAGCTGTTTCTATTGACCGGCGGCATTCCCTGTGTTTTGGTATTCATCTGTGACCAATTCCTGTCCCTTGTTTTATACCTTTCGGGATGCTTCTCGGAAACATTTTCTTCGTCGGTGCACATTGGGGCCCTCGCTCCCACTCTCCTGCCACCCCATAATTGCCTCTCAAGATAGGAAGCCTTTCGGAGCAGGCTTGAGTTCTATAACAAGCACAACCAGATCCAATACCAGATTGAAGATAGCTGAGTTTCAAAGAAAGGAAACTGTGGTGGTTAGTTTATTAACACCGCCTGGCTTCAGAAGCCGGCTCTGGCCACCCTATTGTGGAGAAAATTAAAATAGCATGAAGCAAAGAGCTTTCCTTACGGTGTAAGGATGGAGGGAAAGTTTCACACAGGGATGTTTTGTGGAACGAGTGCCAATAGATCTATCTGTGGTGGGTTGTGTGTGTGTGTTTTTTAAACTCCATCCTTCTCTCAAGGAGCTCAGAGCATCAAATGTGGCTCCCCACCCTCCATTTTACCCTCACACATACAAAAAAACCAACTATTAGTTGGTTAGGCTGAGAGTGTGTGTGAGTAGCCCAAGGTCACTTGCAAAGTTAATGGCTGAGTAGGGATTTGAACTCCAACAGGTCTCCACAGTTACTGAGAGCCAGTTTGGTGTAGTGGTTAAGTGCAGCGGACTCTGATCTGGGAGAACCGGGTTTGATTCCCCACTCCTCCACTTGCACCTGCTGATGTGACCTTGAGTCAGTCACAAGCTCTGGCACAGCTGTTCTCTCAAGGACAGTTTCTGTCAGAAGTTCTCTCAGCCCCACCTACCTCACAGGGTGTCTGTTGTGGGGAGGGGAAGGGAAAGGAGTTTGTAAGCCGCTCTGAGACGCCTTTGGGAAGTGAAGGGTGGGGTATAAATCCAAACTCTTCTTCTTCTCTTCTCTACTGTCTGACATTCTCGTGAAGATAGATTCGGATGGGGTAGCTGTGTTGGTATGAAGCAGCGGAACAAAGTTTGAGTCCCGCGGCACCTTTAAAACCAACAAAGTCTTAATTCTGGGCATAAGCTTTCACGTACATGTAATAATGCCCAGAAATTACTTGTACAATGTCTTGAGCAGGGCTCTTTTTGTAGCAGGAACTCCTTTGCATATTAGGCAACACATCCCCTAATGTAGTCAATCCTCCAAGAGCTTACAGAGCTCTTCTCCCAGGGGCTACTGTAAGCTTTTGGAGGATTGGCTACATTAGGGGGTGTGTCGCCTAATATGCAAAGGAATTCCCGCTACAAAAAGAGCCCTGTGTGGAAGAATGGTTTGGGATATGCTACGCTTCACTTGGTGCAAGGGGCTAGAGTGAGGTTTTTTCACTCTCCCATTTAAACATGGACTCTAGCACATGTGGGAATCTTCGAGTGGATCCAAGCTGTTATGTACGGAATGTGAATCGCTCCTATCTATTCACATGATAAGCTTGAGTCTGAATGTGGCTCTTCAGATGTCGCACTGCTATTGGTCGGTTTCTGCAAAACCTGTGTACCCAATCACTGAGTGATATTGTTGCAAAGAGGGAACGGTCCTGATTGGCCTTTATCCCTGCAATGCCATTGGTCTTTAACTTGTTATGGGTGTGGCTTGGACAGCCCGGGAGAGTTTAAAAGAAGGAGCTGTGCTCCCCTTGTTGTCGTGTGTTCCTGACTTACAGTTGCTGTTTAATAAAGCTGAAATGACTTGAAGCTGAATCCTTTGTTGAGTCTCATACTTAACACAAGCCATTCTATCTGCTGATTCAATCGATCTTCAAATAATATCACTGGATATCCACACAGTGAAGACAAGTTAGGCTAAATCCTATGGGTCCATTCTGCTAACAGCAACACTGTCCCCAACAGACAGCTCCTTTTGTCAAAGGGAAACACCACCATTAGTGGAGCAGGTGTGTGGTACCATCCACCCCTTATGAAAGCAGCGCTTAGTATGGTGTGAGCTCAGCTTTGCAACTTGCATCAGATGCACATACCCACAAGCTGAATGCTGTATCTGCCTTTCATGTGTGCTACGCATTGCTTATTAAATCATTAAATGAAGCAGCACATTTCTGTTGGTTTATACGTTCGTCCTGTGCAAGCCCCCACTCCCCAGATCACAAACATTTGTCTGCTAAAAATGTTCCGAGAACTTGGATTCGATGGTGAATTAGTGATGATACTGGCATTCACCAATAGGCACCCTTCACAGCCATCTTTCTCCTATCATAAGAACATAAGAACATAGAAAGCCAATGTTGAATCAGGCCAATGGCCCATCTAGTCCAACACTCGTCCACAGCGGCCAAAATATACCAGGTGCCATCAGGAGGTCCAGCAGTGGGGCCAGGGCACCGAAGCCTCCACTGCTGCCCCTCCGGCACCAAGAATAGAGTCATCACCTGCCCCAGACTGAGAGTTCCCATCATACCCTGTGGCTATAGCCACTGATGGACTTCTGCTCCATATGTTTATCTAATTCCTCTTGAAACTGTCCATGCTTGCAGCTGCCACCTCCTGTGGCAGTGAATTCCATGCTGAGCCAAAAGAATGGCAAGAATCAGGTTGTTGTTTTCTACCCTGAGAGAGGGGGAAATGTACTGTTGTTTTATCATTTTGGTTTGGTGTAGTGGTTAAGAGCGGCAGACTCCAATCTGGGAGAACTGGGTCTGATTCCCCACTCCTCCAAGTGCAGCTGATGGTGTGATCTTGGGTCAGTCATAAGTTCTTTCAGAGCTGTTGTATCAAGGGCAGTTCTTAGGGTTCCCAAGTACTTACCGCATGGGTGTGGGGAAAACATGCTCCCCAGCCGGACCATTCCCCCCTGTAACGCACCATGCCATCGCCAGGAAGTGATGCCAGGTGACGCTCTGGCAATGAGGCTGAAAACTTGATAGTACCATCGAGTTTCCAGCCGCATTGCCAGAGCGTTGCCTAGTGTCACTTCCTGGCGACAGCATCGTGCGACACGTCTTTCCTTTCCCCGGGGATGGTCCTGCCAGGACATATCCATCCCCCGTCGGAACAAGGTAAGTATTTGGGAAGCCTAGCAGTTCTCGAGAGAGCTCTCTCAACCCCATGTACCTCACAGGTGTCTGTTGTGGGGATGGGAAGGGAAAGGAGACTCCTTTGGTAGTGAAGGGTGGAATATAAATCCAATCTCCTCCTCCTCCTCCTCCTCCTCCTCCTCCTCCTCCTTTTGTTTGTTTTATATCCCACCCTCCCCATGAGTGGTCTCAGGGCAGCTTACAAGTTCACACAGAATACTGTGACAGCAAAACAGCACATAAAATTCAACAAATAAATTTCAAAATTAAAGATTTAAAGAATTCAACATTTCATATAAAAAAACCCAGAGTTAAAGTTGCCTCGGTAGCGGCGCAAGCAGTGGTGATGCTAGCAAGCCGCCCCTCTTCAAATATCCCGACTTCATCTACAAATGACAACCCAGGGAGCTGAATGCTTTTTTTGTGTGGGTGAATAATAGGCAAATTTCATGTGAGTGTCAACAGAGTGGTTTTATTTGTCCACTCTGAAGCAACACTGATAACATAACACAAAAGCCATCTGATGACGAACGCTCTTCCTCTGTAAAGCTAAAAATTACTTCATTAATGTCGCCCATCAAAAGCATCAAATATCGGCTGGCAGTTGGCTTGCCAGCCATCTGGAGAGCTGATACACTGTTGGCTTTGCATAAAATTACCCTCCAAAACAATGTTAAATAATGGGGCAATCTCTCGCAGCTGATCCGGACCTGTGTGGAAGCGAGAGATGTGAAATGCTTCTGTTGTGTGTGGTAATAGCAACACAATCACAAGTAGTGTGGATATATTTTTTACTTAATTTATGGGGGGGGGTAATTTAATGAACGTGGATTACTTTTTTAAAAAAAGAAAAAGCTGAGAAAAATAAATGTCACATGAATCCACTAGAGGGGGAAATATAGTTCTAACTAGGGAATATTGCAGTCATTCCGCTGCAAACAATTAATCTTTCTCTCTGGCATTGCTTTTTATTATTATTATTATTATTATTATTATTATTATTATTATTATTATTATTATTATTATTATTATTATTATTATTATTATTATTATTTTGCATTGATACCTGGTAGCCATTTCCCTAATCACTTTTGAAAACCAGCGTGGCGTAGTAGTTAAGAGTGGCAGACTCTTATCTGGAGAACTGGGTTTGGTTCCCCACTCCTCCACATGAAGCCTGCTGGGTGACCGATGAAGCTAACTACCCCTTAACATGAGCCTTAGACGAAGAAGTAGAGATTGGATTTATACCCCGCCCTTCACTACCTGAAGGTGTCTCAGAGGGGCTTACGATCTCCTTTCCCTTCCCCTCCCCACAACAGACACCGTGTGAGGTAGGTGGGGCTGAGAGAGCTCTCTCAAGGACGGCCCTTGAGAGAACAGCTCTGAGAGAACTTGTAACTGGCCCAAGGTCACACCAGCAGCTGCATGTGGAGGCGTAGGGAATCGAACCTGGTTCTCCCACATTAGAGTCTGCACTCCTAACCAAAACACCAAACTGCCTCAGCCACTTCTCAGGCAGTCGAGGGCCCTGGAGTGTGCCCTTCTGCCAGAATCCGTTGGATGGAACTTTTCTCATGCCAGTCCTCCTATGTGCATGCTGTCATGAGCAACAATGACAGCACTGAATCCCCGCCCGAGTTGGCATCACAGCCAGAGGCGCCAGCATTGCCAGAACCAGAAGCCGGCTTGCCAATGCCTGAGCCTGTAAACCTTGCACCTGGTCCTGCAGCAGCCGAGCAGCCCCACCTACCTCACAGGGTGTCTGTTGTGGGGAGGGGAAGGGAAAGGAGTTTATAAGCCACTCTGAGACTCCTTTGGGCAGTGAAGGGCGGGGTACAAATCCAATCTCTTCTTCTACTACAACTACTACTACTTCTGCTCTAGGGTCATCATGAGCAGGTCATGCATCATTTAGCATCATGGCATTTTGGGTATATGTACAGGTCTTCTAATCTGCAGATCTTTTAGCCAAAAGACCAGTGGTCTAGGGTTTCCAGCACTGCCTTGGCAAATGCTGGGAGAATTGAGGGCAATGCCTGGGGAGGGCAGAATTTGTGCCCACATCTGGATAACGTTCTAGGCTGCCTCCCCTAGTCTCTATGGTCTTTACCATAGAGACTAGGGGGAAACAATAGACTAAAATGCATACTTTGTAATGTTTATATGTAAATAAACACAGTAAATAAACACAAGCTGAAATTGATACTGACGAAAGCTACTTAGTTCTGTTAAGAAATGCCACAACCTATAGAGAGTGAGAAAACTGACAGACATGTTGAGACCCTGGCAAAGGCTATCAAACCTCTTGATGTATTCTGATTCCACACTTTCCCGCTGCATTTTTTTCCCCTTTGAAGTTCCCCAATTGAAGCATGCTGACCTTCAGTTAGTGACAGTGCCCTGGAAGATAGGTCAAGATAGATCAGAGAAATATTAGGTAGGATCCCATGGCTGGAAATGCTGAGGGGGAAATCTGCACAGGAAGGATAGGTAATGCTGAAAAATGAAGTGCTTAAGGCACAATCGCAAACTGCTCTGGTAAGAAAGAAAGGTGGGAGACAGGAAATTAAGCCAAGGTGGCTGAACAAGGAACTCTCTGAAGAGCTGAGACTAAAAAGGGAAATATACAGGAAATGGGTCAAATTACTGAGGGTGAGTACAAGAAGCAGGCTTGAATCTGTAAGGAGGGTGTCAGAAAAGCTAAAGCGCAGATGGAGCTGAGGCTTGCAAGAGATGCTAAAAATAACAAGAAAGGTTTCTATGCTTATGTTCAGAGCAAAAAGAAGAACAGGGATGGGGTAAGCTCATTGCTAGGGGAAGACAGTCAAGCCTTAACAAGGAATGAAGACAAAGCGGAATTACTCAACTCTCACTTTGCGTCAGTCTTTAACCGTAAGGCGAGCTGTATACAAACTGAAGAATGCAGGGCATACAAAGGAAGGAGGAACTGCCAGTCCAGGGTAAGTAAGGAAATGGTTAGAGAGCATTGTCAAGCCAAGTCCCTCCCATTCTATATCTGTGCCTTTGATTTTTTGTACCTAAGTGCAGGACTTTCAATTTATCTCTACTGAAATTCATTTTATTTGTCTCAGCCCACTGAGCCTGCAGTGCGATGTGGCTGTGAAGAAAGCAAATGCAATCTTAGGATGCATTAACAGAAGCATTGTGTCCAGATCATGGGAGGTGGTAGTTCCGCTATATTCTGCTATGGTCAGGCCTCACCTGGAGTACTGTGTCCAGTTTTGGGCACCACACTTTAGGAAGGATGTTGACAAGCTCGAGCATGTCCAGAAGAGGGCAACCAGGATGGTGAGAGGGTTTGAATCCAAGTCTTATGAGGAAAGGCTGAAAGAGTTGTGTCTGTTTAGCCTGGGAAAGAGAAGACTTAGAGGAGACATGATTGCAGTCTTCAAGTATCTGAAGGGCTGTCATGTAAAAGATGGAGCAGATCTATTCTCTCTTGCTCCAGATTGCAAAACTAGATCTAATGGGTGGAAATTACAAGGGAGTCATTACTGGCTAGATATCAGGAGAAACTTCCTAACCGTAAGATTGGTTGAGCAGTGGAACAGACTGCATCCTCGGGAGGTGGTGGATGCTCTTTCCCTGGACGTTTTCAAGCGGAGGCTGCATGACCATCTTTTGGGTATGTTGTAGGTATGTAGGGCTATCTTTTGGCTATGCTCCTGCAGAGTGCAGGGAGTTGGACTAGACGACCTGCAAGGTCCCTTCCAACTCTAACATTCTATGATTCCATGGGTAGCTGTGTTAGTCTATCTGTAGCAGTAGAACAGACCAAGAGTTCAGCAACACCTGAAAGACTAACAAAATTTGTGGCAGGGTAGGAGCGTTCAAGAATCACTGCTCACTTCTTCCGATACTCACGAAAACTCATCCCCTGCCACAAATTTTGTTAGTCCTTAAAGTGCTAATGGACTTCTTGCTCTTTTCTACAGCATCCTGGAAGACTGACAGGTTCCGTCTCGTGCGTTTGAATGCTGCTTCTGCTTATGTCGCTTTTGTCTCCATTTAGTCATTTGCGGCTTACTAATTGACTCGTCTGTTCTATGTAAATCATGGGAGGGAATTGTTAGCAGACGGCAGCATCGACCATGTCAGATGATGAGCTGGTGGAAGAGTCCCAGAATATTGCAGCCAATAGCTGGGCTTGTAATAATGGTGTCTGTGTGGAAATGGTGACAGAGTTGGCAACTGGGCCCATTACAAGGACAGATACCTGTTCTAATATCTGTGGTTGGTGGTTCCTTGCTGGCGATTGGTAACTGTGATTGGGGGAGATGGCAGGGTTGCCAGTCGCCATGATTTCCTGAATCAGCACTGCTGTCCAGGTGACAGAGATCAGTTCCCCTGGAGAAAACAGCTGCTTTGGAGGGTGGACTGTATGGTATTTTACCCCACTGAGGTCCTGCCCCTCCCCAAATCCCTCCAACCTCAACCCCCAGATCTCCAGGAATGTCCCAACCCAGAGATGGCGACCCTAACTGATGGATTTCTGTATCCCTAAATATGGCGCCTTCACAGTAGGCCTCAGGCTACGCAGCTACATGCTACAGTAATAAACGTTTTAGCCTTCAAGGTGCCGCAAGGCTCTTCCTTTGTTTTCACTGAAACAGGTTGGACTACTTGTACTACAGAGCTGGGGAAAGTCCATGAGATGCCTCCGGGTTGGAGCCTTTTCCCCACAGCGAAAGACTAGAGACTGAGGCCTTTTGGCTTAGAAAAAAGGTGACCAAGGGGAGCCATGAAAGAGGTTTATGGAATGACAGACCGGGTGGAGAGAGCAGATAGAAAGAACCTTTTTCTCCCACTCCTTGAATACTAGAACTCAGCAGTACCCAAAGAAGTTGGTGGGCAATAGATTCAGGATGAACAAAAGTCAGTTCTTTCCTCAGCATGAGATTAACAGGGCAACTAAAAGCAGAGTTGCACCCTGCCAAATCCGTTGAAGTCACGGATGCATTACCAGCAGACGGACGTAGTGATGAGGCTACCACTAGCACAGAGGGTTTTAAATGGGGATTAGATCCATTCCTGGCAGATAAACCCACCAATGCCCAGTATCCATGATGACTGAAAGGAACCTCCTCATCCAGAGGCAGTAGATCTCTGGAAATCAGTGCTAGGGGATAACATCAGAGGAAGTTCTTTTCTTCTATGCCCTGTTTGTTGTCCCTGCAGTGTGACTGGCTAGCCACCACGTGAAACAGGATACTGGATTCAATGGACCATTGGTCTCATTCAGCAGATCTCTTCTTATCTTCTGAAGATAATGCACACAAAGCCATCTGAACACGAAAACAACTATGTTCTCCTTTGGTCCCCAGTAGTCCCAGTTGTTACACAAGTGAGGATGTGATCTGATATCTCAAGAGCCTTTTTGTACACACACACAAGAAGGGGGACCCACGATACTCGCAAGGGGGAGGAGAAGCTCCACGGGAGGAGAAGGAAGCAGCCACAGGTGAGCCTTCTCCCCTGCCCCTCTGTCCCCGGCACCCACAGCGAGGCCCGCGCCCCTCCAAGCCTTCTCCCTCCTCCACCCCAGCACCGGCAGCGAGGTCTGAACTTGGCCCGCCAAGCTTTATCCCCCCCAGTGGCGGTGGCAAGGCTTGGCCAGCCCGCTGAACTTTCTCCCTCCCTCCCCCAGCGGTGGCGGCGAGGCTTGGCTGGCCCGCTAAGCTTTCCCCTCCCCTCCCCAGCGGCAGCGGCGAGGCCTGAGCTCGGCCTGCCAAATTTTCTCCTTCCCCCCCAGTTGGCGGCAAGGGCTGAGCGGCTTATAGCCTCTGGCTGGTCAAGCCTACTCCCGCCCCCTCCCCCTCCCTGGTGGTGGTGGCAGCGAAGCTGTTCTCTGTTTGGTCTGTTGGGCTCACCAGGATTCCCCCCCCCCCGACGATAGCAGCAACGGCTGCAGCTGAGTCTAGCCACCAGCCCTCCAAGGTTTCTCCCCCCACAGCCACCGTGGCCATGAGCAGCAAAGGCGGCAAGCCCTTTGTGGCTCTTCTTCCTCCCCCGCCACCACCACCAGCAGCAACAGTGGCAATGGCCACGGCAATAGTCCCCCCAGCAATGGCTGCAGCTTCCAGCTAGTGGCTGCCAAGACTTCTCTTCCTGCGCCGCCACCACCAGCAGCCACAGTTCCTATTGGTGAGTGCTTTCTCTGCGCATGCGCAGGGAAGGCTCTTTTACTTTTGGGGGGATTTAAAAATCCCCCATATACTTTTTTCAACTTTTTCGATTTTTCTGCACACCTGGGGACTGTCCCACGTGCACAGGAAAATCTTCCTGCTCCCCAGATGCCCCCGATGTGCAGATTTAGATATCTGCAGGCAGGGGGCAACTTGGGAATTATATATCCTGTCCTATTATATAAAAGGGTAGTGGTCTGGCAAGATTCTATGCTTGGAAAAATCAGTTCACTCCCTGATAGAAGCTGTCCCTATCCACTAGCTGCGTTGCCTGAGTTCTCTCCCACCCACTGCAGTCTAGGTCACTCTTCTCTGATTGGACCAACATTTCAAGCTCATTTGCATATGGAAGCTGATTGGACTTCACTCCATTCCGCACCTCAAACTCCCCCCCCCCGCAAGACAGTTGGAATTGTCATTTGCTTATGCAGCCTGCTTTATTCTGAGGTGAAATATGCTGTGCAGCTGATTTTCCCCTAGGGTTGCCAACCTCTAGGTAGGACCTGGAGATCTCCCGCTGTTACAATTGATCTCCAGATGACAGAGATCAGTTCCCCTGGAGAAAATGCTGCTTTGGAAGGTAGACCCTATGGCATTATACCCTGCTGAGTCCTTCTGCCCCCCCTCCAATGCTGCTCTCCACAGGATCCACCCCCCAAATATCCAGGTATTTCCCTACTTAGAGCTGGCAGCCCTACTTTCCCCTCAGTGCCTGTTGGTAGGCAACCAAGCTTGGTCCTGTCACCTGTTTTGGCCTTTGGGAGAAAACTCATTGGGGCCATTCCTGATAGGGTTGCCATCTCCAGATGGGAAATTCCTGGAGATTTGAGGGATGGAGCCTGAAGAGGGTGAGGTTTCAGGAGAAGTGAGACCTCAGACAGGTACAATGCCATAGACTCCACCCATCGAACTCACCAGTCCATCCTGGGGAACCATTGTTGCCAATTTCCAGGTGAGGGTTGGAGATCAATCAGAATTACAACTGCTCTCCAGGAGGCAGGGGGAGAAGATGGAAAGCTGAAGTCAGGGGGCAGATAATGGTAGGTTGACAATTGGCTGGGAGGGAGATAGGGTTGCCAACTCCAGGTTGGGAAATTCCTGGGGATTTGAGGGGTGGAGCCCTGGAGATGGTGAGGTTTGAGGAGGGATGGGGTCTCAGACAGCTACAATGCCATAGAGTCTACCCTCCAAACCAGCAATTTCCTCCTGGATAACAATTGTTGCCAATCTCCAGGTGAGAGCTGGAGATCAGTCAAAACTACAATTGCTTTTCAGGTAGCAGAGATCAGTTCCTCTGGAGAAAATGGTGGACTCTGTCATTATACCCTGTTGAGGTTGCCACAGCAAATTCACACTGTGTGCCCAAAGCCAGGGCACTCTCCCAGAGCCTCTTTCTAGAGCCCGGTGTATTTATTTCCACAACGGGCCTTATTCCTAGTATGTGTGTGTGTGTACATATACATATACATATACATATACATATACATTATATATATATATAATATATATATATATATATATATATATATACACACACACACACACACACACACATGGCCTGGTTACATAAAACATCTAGAGAACAATACCTTTTTGCATTGAAGTTGCGCCTTTCGGAACACGCTGCATGAAGAGGAACAGTCAATGCAGTAAGAGGTACAGTCAAGAGTACTTTCACCAAACAAACTCCACAAATGCTTGTTTGTGAGAAATGAAGGATGGGGAAGAAGAAAAAAACAGCCATCTACTTAGGGTGAAGTGTTTTCAAAACTTGTTGCATCGTGTTAATTATTTATGGGGGGAAATGTATTTGATATTACTGCGAGAGATACTTAAAAGGCACTTGAAGTAACTGATAGGCCTTTGAAGACACAGTATGAGACCTAGAGAATGGTGCTCAGATTTGCCAAGCCTCCTGGAGTTCTGTAGCTTACAGAAACAATGATCGTGGGGTGAATTAGTGAAGCTTTCACTTTGATAGTGGGCCTCTGACTATGGGATGAACATCATCAGGCAAGATGGATGTTGCAGGAGATTTGGCTGTCAGGAGTGTCAGAAAGTTTCATCACTGGGAGGGAGGGGAAACCAGGAAGAAAGGGAGCATGGTAGCTAGAATTTGGAACAGCCGTGTAATTGAATAAAGACACCCTACTATGTTTAAAGTATTATACCTCCTTTTGATGTCAAATCAACTCCTTCTTTGTACGTCATGAAAGAAGAGAGACAACCTTCTGATGATTTTCTCCTGATTGAGCTGGGGGTTTTTTTCCCCCGTTTGAATGCTAATGATGAGACCATAAAAAATATAACCCATACTTATTTTGAACATTTCCCGATAAATTACAGAGTGGCTGATTGTACTGATTGAAGGCCACCGCAATCTGGTTGGCTTGACCCAACCCTGTCCACATTAACTTAGACCTATGTAACAAACATGCAAAGCAGAATTTTTTTTCTCACAATCATTTAAAAAGAATGTTAAAGCTGATTAAAAATTGGGTGGGCTGAATTATGGGTCAATTGGTTTTTGAAGCCCTCAATTATTTACAATGGCATTGCTCTTGAGTGTCACAGAGAATTTCTCCCAAGTTTCAAACAAACATAAAAATGGCTTTCCTGCATCAGAAGAAAGTCCATCTATGGCCATGCTGAATTTTCTGTGTACTCCAAATGAATTTTCGGTGAACTTCTAAAGAATCTTCTCCATGTATTTTGTACTTGGTAGTTAATGCCCCTGTATAGATTGATGGTACGGCCTCATTTGGAATTAGAGATGGGCACGAACTGGCTCACAAACTAAAGTTCATGATGAATTTGGGGTGGTTCATGGTTTGCGAACTGAAGTTCTTGGCACGTCAACTGGCAATAACTTTCCACAAACTTTCCACAAACTTTCAAATTGTTTGTGGTGGATCATGGTAGCTCAAATCATGAATGAATACATTTCCAGACAGACTGTTTCCATTCAATCAAAATGTTTACCAAACTCCAAAGCGACAGGGGTGGGGGGAGAGAGAACTTGGAGGGCATGTAGAGGACCATCAGGGGAGGTCCCCTGTGAGTTTGATGTTTCTAGCCTGCACAGGGTCCGCTCTATACACTCCTGAACCTGCACCTGTCATTTCCCCAAAAAGCATTTTCCTGAGGGCACCTTCTTTGGGGGGCTGTAACTCAGATCCCGTAAATCCAATCCTCACCAGACTTGGAGGGCAGGTAGAGGAGAGTCAGCTAGAGGTCCGTTCATTATACTCCTGAACTTTCCCAGAAAGCATCTTCCTGGGGGTGCATTCTTTGTGGGGCCATAACTCGGACCTCGTAAATCCAATCATCACCAATCTTGGAGGGCAGGCAGAAGAGAGTGAGACAGATATTCCCCATGATTTTAGTGTCTCTAGCACACTGGAGGGGGGTTTCCTACCATATCACAAACCTCACAAACTGAACCAGGTCATTTAGCGCCTAAAAGTTTGTGATGGGTCATAACTCAGGAACCAGGCACATCATGAACCATGAACTGAACAGCATTTTCCTGGTTCATGCCCATCCCTGTTTGGAATACTGTGTGCAGTTCTGGTCACCACATCTCAAAAAGGACATCACAGAGCTGGAAGAGTACAGAAGAGGGCAACCAAGATGGTTAGGAGGTTGGAGCACCTTCTCTATGACGAAAGGCTGCAGAGTCTGGGACTTCTCAGTTTAGAAAAAGAGACAATTGAGGAGGGACGTGATAGAGGCTTATAAAATGATGCATGGGATGGAGAGAGTTGGCAAAGATAACTTTTTCCCCCTTCTTCCAAAATACTAGAACTCAAGGACATCCAACAAAGCTGATGGGCAGTAGATTCAGAATGGACAAAAGGAAATAGTTCTTTACAAAGAATGAGTAAAATGTAGAATTTGCTCCCAGAGGATGCAGTGATGGCCACAGGAATAAGCAGCTTTAAAAAGGGATTGGATAGATTCATGAGGGGTAGGTCCATCAGTGGCTACCAGCTGTGGTAGAAGAGAAGAAGAAGAGATTGGATTTATACCCCGCCCTTCACTACCCAAAGGAGTCTCAGAGTGGCTTACGAACTCCTTTCCCTTCCCTTCCCCAGAACAGACACCCTGTGAGGTAGGTGGGGCTGAGAGAGCTCTGACAGAAACTGCTCTTTTTCAAGGACAGCTGTGCCAGAACTATGGCTTGCCCAAGGTCATCCAGCCAGGTGCAAGTGGAAGAGTGGGGAATCAAACCCGATTCTCCCAGATTAGAGTCCACGCACTTAGCCACTACACCAAACTGACTCTGAGGTGAACCTCCAACCTCTCAATCCCAGTGCCAGGGGGCAGCATCAGGGAAAGGCCTCGGCCTCTGTGCCCTGTTGTTGGCCCTCCAGAGGAACTTGTTGCCACTGTGTGAAGCAGGATGCTAGAGTTGATGGACCACTGGTCTGATCCAGCAGGGCTCTTCTTATGTTCTTAAGACCTGTGGGATTTTTATCCCGTGTCCAAGTGTACAAATGAATTTACCATGAGACTCACTCCATGCACATTTTTTAAAAAAAATCAGGTATACACTGTACATGGATTGTATGTGTGTTCAGAGCTGGAGTCTCCATTACTACAGAAAATATATTTGTGGGTGTCAGATATTAATATGTATCCTACCACTCCTTCTTCTAGAATAAGTAGCTCTTCCTCTTAAGGAGCCTCTTAAGTTGGAGTAAAGCTTTTTTGGCTGAAAGAAGGCTTCAACCTTTGCTGAGTAGGATAAATGTCATTGTAGACAAACAGGACATAACTATGCTTTTTGGTAAAAAAGAAAAGAAAGAAAAAGAAAAAGTGCTAGTACTCGTTTATAAGGTTGCTCTTTATTTCCATCAGTTTATTCACATAGAATCATAGAATCATAGAATGTTAGCATTGGAAGGGACCTTGCAGGACATCTAGTCCAACCCCCTGCACTCTGCAGAAGCATAGCCGAAAGATGGCCCTACGTATCTACAACATACCCAAAAGATGGTCGTCCAGCCTCTGCTTGAACACGTCCAGGGAAGGAGCATCCACCACCTCCCGAGGCAAACTGTTCCACTGCTCAAACCACTCTTACAGTGAGGAAGTTTCTCCTGATACCTAGCCGGTAACGACTCCCTCGCAATTTCCACCCATTAGATCTAGTCTTGCAATCCGGCACAAGAGAGATTAGATCTGCTCCATCTTTTACATGACAGCCCTTCAAATACTTGAAGACTGCAACTGAAGTCTGCATACTTAACCCCTACACCAAACTCAGTACCAATGAATGCTACCAAAAAAGAAGTTCTGACCAATACTATAGATGCAGCTGCTGGGTTAGAAAGAGGCTTGGGTAAAAGGCTGGAATCCAGCATTTCAAGTTTGGAGTGAGGGTGAAGGCACCATTGTTTAATCTTCTGTTCCCTCTTTCCATGACATCAGCCACTGAAAAGTGCCTTCCCACCAGCACATATAGCCTTTGTAACTCCATCTTTGTTGGTGTTTGACCTTTAGCTGCCCTGAATTCCATGAGGGGATGGCTGTCAGGTCACCTCCAAGAGAATATTCTTCTCTCTCATTCCTTATCTAGGAAGCCGGATTTATTTCCTCTCACCACTAGATGACAGGTGCAAAATGGCCTGGCTCATCCTAAAGATTGAGATAGCCTGAGTATTGACTTCTTGACTCATAGCCAGCAGTTAAGTTATAAGATGTTTAGTTTATCTATGCATCCCATCTTAGAATCATAGAGTTGGAAGGGGTCATATAGACCATCTAGTCCAAACCCCTGCCCAATGCAGGACCAGTCTAAAGTATCTCTGACAAATATTCATCCAACCTCTTCTTGGAAGCTGTCAGTGAAGGGGAGCTCACCACCTCCCTAGGCAGCTGATTCCACCTTTGAACCACTCTGACAGTGAAAAGGGTTTTCCTAATATCCAGCCAATACCTTTCTGCATGTAATTAAAACCCGTTGCTTCGGGTCCTCTCCTCTGCTGCCAACTGGAATGGCTCCTTGCCCTCCTCCAAAGGACAGCCTTTCAAATGTTTAAAGAGCAATCATGCCCCCCCTCAATCTCCTCTTCTCCAAACTAAACATTTCCAAGGCCCTCAACCTTTCCCCATAGGGCTCAGTCCCCAGACCCTTGTTCATCCTCGTCGCTCTCTTCTGCACCCTCTCAATTTTGTCCACATCCTTTCTGAAGTGAGGCCTCCAGAACTGCACACAGTACTCAAGGTGCGGCCTGACCAAGGCAGTATACAGAGGGGCTATGACCTCCTGCGATTTCAATGCTATGGCCCTTTCAATACATCCCAAGACTGAATTTGCTTTTTTTGACACTGCATCACAGACTGCTCATATTTAGTTTATAGTCCACTCTTACCCCAAGATCTCTTTCACATACACTACTCCCCAGAAACATATCCCCCATCCAGTATTTGTGCTTGACATTTTGTGGTCCAGATGTAATACTGTGCATTTATCTTTGTCGAATTGCATCCTGTTCGCAACTGCCCACTTCTCCAGAGTATTCAGGTCTTGTTGAATTTTAACTCTATCTTCTTGGGTATTTGCTACTCCTCCCAATTTGGTATCATCAGCAAATTTAATGAGTAGCCCTTCTACCCCTTCATCCAGATCATTGATAAAAATATTGAAACGTACCGGGCCCAAAACTGAGTCAAGCGGCACCCCACTGGAGACCTCCCTCCAATCTGATGAAACACCATTGACCACCACTCTTTGGGCGTGGTCCTTTAACCAGTTCCCTATCCACCAAACTGTCCTATAGTCCAGTCCACAGTCTTCCAGTTTGCCCATCAGAATGTCATGGGGAACCTTATCAAAAGCTTTACTGAAATCCAGGTAAATCACATCAACGGAGTTCCCACAATCCAGTAAGCTCGTCACACAATCAAAGAAGGAAACCAGGTTGGTCTGACACGATCTGCTGGGGACAAATCCATGCTGCCTTCCCCGGATCATTAAGTGGTCCTTCAGGTGCTTACTCATCAATCCCTTTAAAATCTGCTCTAATATCTTCCCAGCAACAGAAGTCAGACTGACTGGCCCAGGTCATCCTTCTTCCCTTTCTTAAAGATTGGGATAACATTCGCTCTTCTCCAATCTTGTGGCACTTCCCCAGTCCTCCAGGAGGCCTTGAAGTTGATGGAGCTCTTGAGCTCTTGCTAAGTTTCACTGTCCCTGTGTGTGTGTTTGAGACCCAGTGGATGGGAGCTTAGCCTGTGTGGTAACTGCTTATTAAAATCTCATCATAAGCAAACCTGGATTTTGTATATCATTTCCTTGAGGTTTCTGAAATCCTTGGAGCTCCTGGCCAGAGCACTAAACACAGCATAGTCATGAGTTGTCTCCTTCCTCCAAAGGAAATATCTATGACTTCATCAACCAGACTATTATTTCAATGTAGCTGGAGAGCCAGTTTGGTGTAGTGATTAAGAGTGCGGACTCTAATCTGGGAGAACCGAGTTTTATTTCCCACTTCTCCACATGCAGCTGCTGGTGTGACCTTGGGTCAGTCACAAGTTGTCTCAGAGCTGTTCTCTCAAGGGCAGTTCTCAAGAGAGCTCTCTCAGCCCCACCTACCTCACAGGGTGTCTGTTGTGGGGAGGGGAAGGGAAAGGAGATTGTAAACTGCTCTGAGACGCCTTCAGATAGTGAAAGGCGGAGTATAAATCCAGGCTGAGTACAGACTGGCAGTTTGCCCTGGTAGCCAGTCATAGCAAAAAAAAACCGGATTAAACTATACCAGGTTTTTCTGTCCACACAGTGGGGGCCGCTGCTGGAAGATACGGGACGGAGGCGCGCGGGAGCGTTCAGACTGCCGCGCCAGAGGCGTGCTATATTTGCCGTTGGGCAGTGAAGCGGAGCGCAGCCAATCACACCACTGCTGCCTGCTGCCTCGTGCCCAACACGGGTTGCTCCCGGCTTTTTGGCTGCGCGTTCAGACTCCCCGGAAGCAGAGAAACGCGCGACACATGCAGACTTTCAGATTTGCTACGGCTTTTATCAGGTGTTTTTTTAATCCAGCGGTGAAGCGCAACAGCACCGGTTGGCTACGGGTGGGGGACGCCAGGCAGATGTGCCTGTGTGAACGTCCCATTTACTCCGGGATTAAATCGTCATTGGCCCGGGTCCCTTCCCAGGGCAAATTGCCAGTCTGAACTCAGCCCTAGTCTCTTCTCTCTTCTTCTTCTCTCTAGGATAATGGCTAGAATGCTGGGGTTGGAGAAGCCAGGGTTTAGATCCTCACTCTTCCATGAAATGTCCCTTCATCAACTGTCCAATGCAGGGAGGGAGTGCGGACACCAGCAAACTGGCCTTGCCCACCTGCCTTCATGCAGTCACTGAGCTGTGATTGCACTATTTATCATAGGGAGAGAACACACATGTGGACACTTCCTCCATGCCTTTGCACCTTTCAGACTACTTTGTGATCACAGAGGTGGAGAGCAGGGCTCCTCCCTGCTCCCCCTCCCCACACGGCCAGCCAACACGTGGATGGGTCATCTGAACAGGGTCTGCCTGACCTTCCTCACTAGGCTGTTGTAGCAATAAAGGAAAGGGGAGAGCCATGTATCCCAGCTTGAGCAACTTGGCAGAAGGGTGGGATAAAATTATAGGCAGACCATTGTGGATCAGTCTGCAAGTTAAACATAACATAAGAACATAAGAGAACATAAGAGAAGCCAATGTTGAATCAGGCCAATGGCCCATCAAGTCCAACACTCTGTCACACAGCAGCCAAAATATACCAGGTGCCATCAGGAGGTCCAGCAGTGGGGCCAGGACACTAGAAGCCCTCCCACTGCTGCCCCCCCCTCCAGCACCAAGAATAGAGTGCATCACCTGCCCCAGACTGAGAGTTCCCATCTATACCCTGTGGCTAACAGCCACTGATGGACTTCTGCTCCATATGTTTATCTAATTCCCTCTTGAAACTGTCCATGCTTATAGCTGCCACCACCTCCTGTGGCAGTGAATTTCAAGTGTTAATCACTCTTTGGGTGAAGAAGTATTTCCTTTTATCTGTTCTAACCCGACTGCTCAGCAATTTCATGGAGTGCCCACGTGTTCTTGTATTGTGAGAAAGGGGGAAAAGTACTTCTTTCTCAACCTGCTCAATCCCATTCATAATCTTATAAACCTCAATCATGTCACCCCTCAGCTGTTGTTTCTCCAAGCTAAAGAGCCCCAAGCATTTTAACCTTTCTTCATAGGGAAGGTGTTCCAACCCTTTTATCATTCTAGTTGCCCTTCTCTGCACTTTTTCCAATGCTATAATATCCTTTTTGAGATGTGGTGACCAGAACTGTACACAGTATTCCAAATGATTCAAGTTGTTTCAATGGTTGCAGTTCTCATCAATATTTATATTGCATGCTACGAAGGATTTGAATTGTAAACAGCTTCGGACATTGATCAGGCTGAAAAGCAAGGTATAAAGCTAACAGAGAGATCCAGATTGTGCAGTGCCCAGCTTGGGAGTGCCCCAAGACATTTGGTTGATCCCTGTTCCTTTTGGAAGACTGCATTAGCTGGACCAATAGTATGACCCACTGATAGGGATACGGACCACCAAGTGGGGCCTGGAGTTCTCAAGATTGGACCAGAACCAACGAGTTGAAATTAAATCAGAAGAGTTTTCGGCTAAACATTAGGAAGAACTTCCTGACAGTTAGAGCGGTTCCTCGGTGGAACAGGCTTCCTCGGGAGGTGGTGGGCTCCCCTTCTTTGGAGGTTTTCAAGCAGAGGCTAGACGGCCATCTGACAGCAATGCCAATTGTGTGAACTTTGGCAGATCATGAGAGGGAGGGCAGGAAGGGTTGCCTCAGAACTTAGTTCTTGTGGCCCTTTCTTACACGCCCAGGGAAATGCTGATCGCCACTTTGGGCTCAGGAAGCAATTTTTCTCCAGGCCAGTTTGACCAGGGTTCCTGGAGGTTTTTTTGGTCATCTTCTGGGTGTGTGCCTACATCACCCAGAAGTGGTGGGTTTGGCCATTTTTCTCCACGCCAGTTTGGCCGGAGATCCTGGAGGTATTTGTCATCTACTGGGCATAGAACAGGGGTCACTGGTGGTGTGGAGGGGGAAGTATTTGTGAATTTCCTGCATTGCGCAGGGGGCTGGACTAGATGACCCTGGAGGTCCCTTCCAACTCTATGATTTTATGATTCAAGGATACAGCAATCTGTTCCCCTGTAGGAAATGGCAGCTTCGGGAGTGGGCTGTATGGCTTCATATCCCCGCAGAGCTCCCTCCTCTCACCAAACTCCCCCCTCCCCAGGCACTGTCTCCAAATCTCCAGGGATTTTCTAAGCTGGAGTTGGCAACGCTGCCCACTGAAGCAATTTGTATGTCCTTAATGAGAAAGAATCACCAGACAGGTCCATTTTCTCAAACGGGATCTTCGCCAAAAGAGGATCCGAAAACCATTAACACCCAGCTAGAAGAACACAATTGCGATTCCGCTAACATTGTAAAAAAGAAAACCAAAAAAAACACCCAACCAGAAATACTGTTTTTGTAATCCATTAGAAAGCATGTAAATAACTAGAGTAAAGAGGCCTCTCATTTGCATAGCACTCATTTGCATAATGCCGCTTGTTTACATACTGGCCCCAACTCTCAGCCTCTTTCTTCCACTCTCTGTCTCTGGCAGTGACAAAACACCGCATCTGCAGTGGATATTTACTGTGGCAACAAGAAGCTTAGAATTGCTGTTCTTACTGAATACTTCATGACCTTGGCTTTTGCTATCAAAGCTGTTGGACTGAAACTGTGAAGTTCTGAGCAATGGTGTGTTTTTTCCCCCTTTTCTCCCCCATCTTGGTTTCCAGTAATTAGCATGGCTTGCATTAATTATGGCACTTGGCTATCCATATCGGGGAGATTCGAGAGCAGCCGCTTGAATTCATTTTCACAGCAGGAAAGCTTGCGACTACTTAAAGTGGGTCATCGCGTTTGTACAGATCGGGATAAGAAATGTATCGAATCAACAAAAATAAATGTTATCCCCCGGGGACCTATCGCCTGCCTGAGCCCTCTCTAAGATTTGGTCACCTTGGCCAATTATGGTCCAGAGACGTTCATGGCTTCCCCCACCTTTCAGTGACATCAGAGCAGGTCATCCAATTACTTGTCACGGCTCCTGCTGAGTCCAAGCCCACGGCTCCAGCGGAGGAGCTAAGTGCTGCTGGGGATGAGCTCCCAAGGTCAGACAATCCCGCATCTTGACAGCGCGGAGAGTTCGGAGGCTGCTCCAGCAACAGCTGAGACAGATTCCTACCTGGTCAGCACTCCCTCCGATTTGCCTCCACCGGTTTCCCGCTTGAGAGAACAGCACCAACGGAACATGGCAGCCCGGCGGCAAGAGGCATGCAGGTGCCACAGATGCTCATTCAGCCCTGAATACTAGCAGGAGCCAGGACGTGCTCGGGGCGCGCTAATTGCCGGCAGTTTAGTGAGCGATTTAGCCCTCGCACTCACACCGGCAAGTCATGCCAGCAACTAGTCACTTTGACAAAGCTTTGCACCTCCTCGCTCATGTTCCTGATTCCCAGTTCCTGTCTCAATGTCCTTGGCTCCTTGACCTCGGCTCGCAGGACTACGCTCAGACCTGCACCTTGAACCTTTGACTCCCAGACTCTTGACTCTTGGAAACTCTGGACAACTCTGACAGTTTGTGTTTTGGACTTGGCTTCCCTGGTTGGTTTGTCCACCTGGCTCTTGACTTTGGACTGCATCCTGACCACCCCGCTTCTGCCTTGATTTTCCCAGTTGGTTGGTTTGCCTGGCTCTTGACCCCGGACTGTGCCTTGACTTCCTCGCTCTTATCTGGCCCCGCACCCCGATCCGTGACATTACTGTTAGAATAGAGGTGTTGGACTCATTTGTTAAGAGGGCCGGATCTGAAACACAGGTCACTTTGTTGGGCCGGGCCATGTGTGCCATAAAACATAATGCCAGGTACCAGAGATAGAAACTTTATAAAGGACAGCAGCTGGTAAGCACCTCACTGCAAGGCCCCATGGGCTGGGAAGGGGGTGCAGAGGAAGACCCACATAGGCGGCCTGGACAGCCAGCAGTGCAGCACTGGGCAGATGCTCCCATGATGCTCGACTGCTGCAGACGAGGCCATTCTGCCGTGCTGAAGCCACAATGGAGTGGCTCCACCCACTCCCCCCAGCACTCCTTCCATTGCACCAGTTGTTCGCGGGCCACATAAGAGCCTTGGATGGGCCAGTTCCGGCCCCCGGGCCTTATGTTTGACACCCCTGCGTTAGAAGCTTCCAATGCCATCATGATCACCACCAAAACAATAGGATCTTTCGAAAGAGTTTGTATGTGACATGTTCACTTTGGGCTTGGCCTTCATGTGCCCCGTTCCTTTTCGGCAAAGAAATGGATGAAGAAATTGATGACTTATCCCTGGTTCCATACCTGAATAATGCAGAAAGGAATTCATTAATCAAGTCTACATTTGCCCTGGCTCCCGGCATGTCAATGAAGACTTTTAAAGCAAAAGAAACAAAGTTACCTCACTTCTTTTCCAAGCCGATTTTTGGAGGGAAATGATGGAGTTCACAGATGGGTCTTTGCAGTTCCTGGCCAGTTCATTAATCTGCTATTCTTCAGAACGGGTTTGATTTCAGGAGTTCAGGTATTTTACAAACCCATTCAAAGCAGCCAGCAAGGGAGACTTCCCTTTGAAATTATTTTTCATCTGAGGCAGCCCGGAATTATACGTTTTCTAACACGGCACAGCTGTGTTAATAGCAGAATCCAGCACCAGCTCTCCTGTGCGCCTCATTTTCCCTGGCGCACACCTTTGAAAGTGTCGATGAATGTCCAACAAATCACAGCAAAGGGGCACCGATTTCTTTTATGCTCTGGCTAATGAAACCCACCAACTACACACTATGATTTCACCTGGATTTCTAAAGAATGCTGGGAAAGTTCCTAATGGCCTACGAGGCCTATTCAACTCGGTGCAAATGATAACTCCTTTCGCTACAGACACGATTCGAAACCAGGAGACATATCACAACTTGTCAATCTGGAAAAGATACCATTTCCACAGACACACACACACACCCTGTAACAGCGAGATTTATTAAAGGCAACATCCCGAGATTCCAGAACATTCCAAGGGAGGAGATATGTAAATGAAGGGGAAGGTTATGTAGATAGAGGCTGAAGCCGTTCTCTGAACTGACTATTCCTATTAGGGATGCCAGTCCTCAGGTGGGGGCAGGGGGTCCTCCAATTTTTTGGGCTCCCCCAGACACCGGCCAGCTGGCCCGGCAGGGGGGGAAGCCCCACCCCCAACTGTCCCAGAACACAGGCAGAGTGAGGCAACAGAGCTAAACCGCAGAGCAAGACAAAAGAGCTTGATCACACTTCAGAGATCTAATACCAGATTAGCAGCAATCAGAGTTCATGGGTAGTTCAGGAAAGGCAGAGTCAAGGCAGTCCAAGGTTGTTGATCAGCAAGGTTCGGGCAGGTCAGAGGAGGAGGAGGAGGAGACTGGATTTATACCCCTACCCAAAGGCATCTCAGAGCGGCTTACAATCTCCTTTCCCTTCCATTCCCCACAACAGACACCTAGTGAGCAGTGTTCCCTCTAAGCTGAGTTAGTGTAAACTAGCTCACTGTTTTTTAGCCTCCAGCTCACACATTTCTGCCTTAGCTCAGGAAGGCTGGCTCCAGAGCAAACTAATTTAAGCAGCAGCCAAATCGTTACATAAGAACATAAGAGAAGCCAATGTTGAATCAGGCCAATGGCCTATCTAGTCCAATACTCTGTCACACAGCGGCCAAAAATACCAGGTGCCCTCAGGAGGTCCAGCAGTGGGGCCAGGACACTAGAAGCCCACCCACATCGTTCGCTCACAACTTTAATGCCAGTAGCTCACAAAGCAGGATTTTTGCTCACAAGACTCCACAGCTTAGAGGGAGCACTGCCTGTGAGGTAGGTGGGGCTGAGAGAGCTCTTTGGAGAACTGCCCTTGAGAGAACAGCTCTGAAAGAACTTGTGACTGTCCCACCAGCAGCTGCATGTGGAGGAGTGGGGAATCAAATCCGGTTCTTCCAGATCAGTCACAAGCTCTGGCACAGCTGTTCCTGAAAGAGCAGTTTGTGCTAGAATTCTCTCAGCCCCACCTACCTCACAGGGTGTCTGTTGTGGGGAGGGGAAGGGAAAGGAGTTTGTAAGCCGCTCTGAGACTCCAAGTGAAGGGTGGGGTATAAATCCAATCTCCTCTTCTTCTTCTTCTTCAGATTAGAGTCCGCACACTTAACCACTACACCAAACTGGCTCTTGGAGCTGCATTTCCATCTTCTGGAACAGGCTTGTAAGGTGCTCCCCCCCCAGTCTTCAGCTAAAGCATGTTACGGAAAGTCTTCAACTATTTCACGAATGCTTTTGGGTTGGTTTGTTTTTCCCATCCTGCGAACTGTCATTCTCTCTGCAAAAAACACTCAACCTTTTAAAACTCATTTTCTTTTTCTTAGCCAAATAGAAACCTCTTTTATTTTTTAAAAGACTGTTCCCCTTCTCCTTTCGGGCGTTGATCTGGATCTTCACCTAGGTATCCATAGGGTGAAATATCTCGATATTTAATACCCCGCAAGATGCCTGTTTGCTCGTTGCTGGCAAGGAGGCAGTTTGGTTAGTTACAGGAACTGCACATGGCAATTTGGGCAAAAATATGCACAGCACTTCCTCCATACTTTCACCCCATGGATACCACTTGGTAATCACAGGAGGCAGGGAAACTGCATTACCTCCCTGTACAGTGAGCAAAACATGCGGACAGGTGATCAGCATGCAACTGGCGTCTTCTGGTGAAAAGGAAAACCTGCGATACCAAAGAGAAAGACCAAATTCTACCCCTTACCCAGACCCTACCTGAGCATTTCTTCATCTTCATCCAAAAAAGATGTGGGGCACTCCCTGATTGCACCGTGTAGATGCAAAATGCCTTACCGGGCACAATTTCTATAATTCACCGGAGGAAATTATAGGGGAAGGTTTTTACACATGCTGATTTTCTGGATTGATTCCGTTTGCTCCCACCCCACGATCACAATTTCCTGGCGTGTGAAGAAAGGGATCATTAAAACCAACAAATTAGGCAAAGCGTGCAAGGGTGGCACACCTTCATGCCTGCAGCTCACGCCCTCTCGTCCCAAATGGCAGAAAACATTTGTGACAAGTCGCTTCTATTTTTATGAAGCCGGCAAAATGTTTCGTGGCACGTCAATAACTGAATCGTTTCTTTTCGCATAAGCTTCCACGGGCCTTGAATGGAGCCCAGAAGCGAACTGGGAGCCACTATGGGTGGAACAGCCCCCTAACCTGGACGGCCCGGGTTAGCCTGATCTCATCAGATTTTGGAAACTGAGCAAGGTCAGCTGGCCTGGGTACCTGGACGGGAGACTCAGGAAACCCAGGGTTGCTATGCAAAGGCTCTGTTTGTCTCTTGCATTGAAAACCCGGGGGGGGGTCTCCATTAAGTCACCTGCCACTAGATGGCACTTTCCACCATAGGTGGAACAAGACTGGAGTGACGTGTTTCCTATGACCCACTCCAGTCAACATTCTGGCTGCAGCATTCTTTTACATATGGAGATAAACATATGGAGCAGAAGTCCATCAGTGGCTATTAGCCACAGGGTATAGATGGGAACTCTCAGTCTGGGGCAGGTGATGCACTCTCTTCTTGGTGCTGGGCGGGGGCAGCAGTGGGAGGGCTTCTAGTGTCCTGGCCCCACTGCTGGACCTCCTGATGGCACTGGGTATATTTTGGCTGCTGTGTGACAGAGTGTTGGACTGGATGGACCATTGGCCTGATCCAGCATTGGCTTCTCTTATGTTCTTATGTACATACCTTGTCCTGATAAATTTGTCTGTGCAGGCCTCTTTTGGCAACACCCTCCTCCTTTTGCTGTTTCTAACTTTGAGCATGTATAATGTATACATATACGTGTGTGGCTTTTTTTATATAAAAAGCCCAGCAGGAACTCATTAGCATAATAGGCCACACCCAACAGCAGAAACTCATTAGCTTATTAGGCCACACCCCCATGTCACCAGAAGTGTGGTCATCTAGCCGCACCCACCTTTTGCTTCTTATTCTGTTTACCTTGTTTGTTGTCAAAACCCAGGGCTTTTTTTGGAGCAGGAACTCCTCTGCATGTTAGGCCACACACCCCTAATGTTGCCAGTCCTAATGAGTTTCTGCTGTTGGGTGTGGCCTATTATGCAAATGAGTTCCTGCTGGGTGTGGCCAACTCGGGAGCCAGCCGGAACTTCGTTCCTGTGCGTTCCTGCCCAAAAATAGCTGTGTGTGTGTGTGTGTTTTGTGGCATGTCAATAACTCAAGCATTTCTTGTTGCATATGTATGCAAGGAGATCAAATCAGTCAATCCTGAAACCCTAAAATCAGTCAATCCTAAAAGAAATCAACCCTGACTATTCCCTGGAAGGCCAGATCCTGAAGCTGAAGCTCAAATACTTTGGCCACCAAATGAGAAGGGAGCACTCACTGGAGAAGACCCTGATGCTGGGAAAGACTGAAGGTCAAAGAAGAAGGGGACGGCAAACGATGAGATGGCTAGATAGTGTTATCGATGCAACGAAAATCGAGGAAGAGGAGAAGTGTTTGCCCACTCCAGAAGCACCGATTTCGGGAGGGGGTTTGAAAGACCTGAATCAGATTGCGGTAACAAGAGAGGAAGTCCTCCGACTGATGGACAATTTAAAAACTAATAAATCACCAGGCCCGGATGGCATTCATCCGAGAGTTCTGAAAGAACTCAAATGTGAACTTGTGGATCTCCTGACAAAAATATGTAATCTTTCTTTAAAATCTGCCTCCATTCCTGAGGACTGGAAGGTAGCTAATGTCACTCCCATCTTTAAAAAGGGCTCCAGGGGAGATCCGGGAAATTACAGGCCAGTCAGTCTGACATCGATACCGGGTAAGTTGGTGGAAACTGTTATTAAGGAAAGAATTAGTAGGCACATTGATGAACAAAAACTATTGAGGCAGACTCAGCATGGGTTCTGTAAGGGAAGATCTTGTCTCACTAACCTGTTAGTGTTTTTTGAGGGAGTGAACAAACATGTGGACAAGGGGGACCCAATAGATATTATTTACCTTGACTTCCGGAAAGCTTTTGATACAGTTCCTCATCAAAGGCTCCTAAGTAAGCTCAATAATCATGGGATAAAAGGACAAGTCCTCTTGTGGATCAAAAACTGGCTTATAAATAGAAAACAGAGAGTGAGTATAAATGGGAAACTTTCTCAGTGGAGGGTGGTAAGCAGTGGGGTACCACAGGGATCAGTACTCGGTCCGATGCTTTTTAACTTGTTTATTAACGATTTGGAATTGGGAGTAAGCAGTGATGTGGCTAAATTTGCAGATGACACAAAGTTGTTCAGGGTGGTGAAAACCAGGGAGGATTGTGAGGCACTCCAAAGGGATCTGTTGAGGATGGGTGAGTGGGCGTCAATGTGGCAAATAGGGTTCAATGTGGCCAAGTGCAAAGTGATGCACATTGGAGCCAAAAATCCTAAATATAAATACACGTTGATGGGGTCTGATCTGGCAGAGACGGACCAAGAGAGAGATCTTGGAGTCGTAGTGGATAACTCACTGAAAATGTCTACACAATGTGTAGCTGCAATAAAGAAGGCCAACGCTATGCTGGGGATTATTAGGAAGGGAATTGATAACAAATCAGCCAGTATCATCATGCCCCTGTATAAATCATTGGTGCGACCTCATTTGGAATACTGTGTACAGTTCTGGTCACCACATCTCAAAAATGATATTATAGCATTGGAAAAAGTGCAGAGAAGGGCAACTAGAATGATAAAAGGGTTGGAACACCTTCCCTATGAAGAAAGGTTAAAATGCTTGGGGCTCTTTAGCTTGGAGAAACGACGGCTGAGAGGTGACATGATCGAGGTTTATAAGATTATGAATGGGATTGAGCAGGTTGAGAAAGAAGTACTTTTCTCCCTTTCTCACAATACAAGAACTCGTGGGCACTCTATGAAATTGCTGAGCAGTCGGGTTAGAACAGATAAAAGGAAATACTTCTTCACCCAAAGAGTGATTAACATATGGAATTCACTGCCACAGGAGGTCGTGGCAGCTGCAAGCATGGACAGTTTCAAGAGGAAATTAGATAAACATATGGAGCAGAAGTCCACCAGTGGCTATTAGCCACAGGGTATAGATGGGAACTCTCAGTCTGGGGCAGGTGATGCACTCTATTCTTGGTGCTGGAGGGGGCAGCAGTGGGAGGGCTTCTAGTGTCCTGGCCCCACTGCTGGACCTCCTGATGGCACCTGGTATATTTTGGCCGCTGTGTGACAGAGTGTTGGACTGGATGGGCCATTGGCCTGATCTAACATTGGCTTCTCTTATGTTCTTATGTTCTTATGAACATTAAATTAAGCAAACTCTGGAGCATGATGGAAGACAGGAGTGCTTGGCGTGATGTGGTCCATGGGGTTGCAAAGAGTCGGACTTGACAGTGCGACTGAACAACAACAAGTGTGTGTGTGGGTGTGTGGGTGTGACAGCTAACAACACTTCATGCATGTAACCAAATATACTCTTGCTTATGAAAGCTTAGTCCTAGGGCTGCCAGCATCTCACTGCCAGGCCCCTTCCCCAGGCCCGTAGCTACAGTTAAAAGCATCACCCCACAAATAGCCATGCCAGAAACCTTTTGCTTCAGCTGGCCAATCAGCTGGCCCCCAATCAGCTGGCCAGTGCGGGGGATTTACCAGGAGAGAGAGGAAGGCCCAGGCAACATCGCTGGTGACATGGCAATGTCACTTCTGCCTCACACAGGAAATGACATCATCACACAGGTGGCATCTAGACAATGCTCTGGTATTTAGGGGAAAAACCCTTTGGTAGGAGCCATATTTTTTACCATTGAGCTTTTTGCCCAAATACCAGAGCATTGTCCAGTGCATACCGTAAGTGACACGGCCATGTTGTCAGTGATGTCACCTTGGCCTCCCTCCCACTATTAGGAAGTCCCCACCCCCACCCCCTGCCAGTCACCAGGACAGACCCGACAACCCTTCTTAGGCCACAATAAATCTGTTAGCCTTTAAGTTACCTCAACACCCTTTTATCATTTCGGCTGCACCTGACTAGCACAGCTACTGGACGGTAGTTTCTACTCATAAGTGATTCCAGCTATGCCGGGGTTGGAGGGGGAGAGATTCTGTTTTTAATGAGAACTGAACAGAAAAATTCCTAAGCATTAAGTAGTTTTAATTAGAAACTCTGCCTGTAACTACATCTCAACAATGGGTAGAAAAGTCATCGAATACCTTTAATTGTGATCATTATACTGTTTTCTTTTCTTAGGCAACCAGGTTCATTCATTACTTGGGAACATGTCGAGGCTTTTATTAAGATACTTTCCATGGAGTAGAAGACTCGTTTCTATTTATATTTTGATAGTTTCTCCCTCTCTCTCTCTCACACACACACACACACATTCTAGTACCAGAACACTTTATACCACTAATTAAGCAGTACAAGCAAACATTAGTAGGTTACATCAAAGAATATGGCAACTCAGAATTTGTCCACTTCTTCCATATTGGGGAATGCCTTTTTCAATCACCTTGCCATTCATTTATTCCGAATGTTCCAAACATGGCATCCTCGCATGCCCAAGCTATCGTTTCTAATTCTATTATAACTTAGAACAGAACACAGGTTGCAAGGGACCCAGGTGTATCCAGGGTTCTTTTTGTAGCAGGAACTCCTTTGCATATTAGGCGACACACCCCTAATGTAGTCAATCCTACAAGAGCTCACAGTAACCCCTGTAAGAAGAGCTCTGTAAACTCTTGGAGGATTGGCTACATTAGGGGTGTGTCGCCTAATATGCAAAGGAGTTCCTGCTACAAAAAGAGCCCTGGGTGTATCACAGAAAAGGGGCAACCCCGTCTCACATTCTGTCCCCAGACCCTCCATTACCTTATCCCAGGCCTCGATGTAAATAGGCTGTCAGCCACAATGGGTATGAGCACTAAACTGCACAGCATGCTGGCTTTAGGATGCAAGGTATAAGGGAGAATTCAACACAGGGCTGCCATTTTCAGGACCACCCCTGTGTTCCTGGTAAGCTCGAGCCAAACTATACATCAGGGGTCCATGGGCAAAGGAACAAGGGCTCCAGTCCTCCCTCCCACACCCTTTTCCCAAGCCAAAGCAGGCGCTGGGGGACACTTGGGGCTGCACGTATTCTCACCATGGCATGTGGAGCCCCCCAGTGATGCAAACAAGGGTGCTTTAGCCTTTTTTGCAACCGCATCACATTGCTAGCTCTGGTTCAACGGATGGATCGATGGCCGTCCCAAGATCGTTTTGAGACGTCCTGCTTCCAAGCCAGGTATCCCTTGTCCCGTATCTCCACACATCTCATTTTTCCCCCCACTTAAATGCCGTACTTGCGTTTGTCTCTATTGAATTTCCCCCTCGTTGAAGGCTCAAGAGGATAAATACCGTGCCCACAATGAGCGTTTCGAGACATTTTTCCTCCTGAGCTGATTGATTGATCAGTTCTAACAGAGTACTGAATGCACGTAATCAGCTTATCAATTACATGCGGGGAGGGGGGGGATGCAAATGAGTCGATGCCCTCTCCCGCCCCTCCCTCAATTCCCATTCTTGACCTATCCAGAGAAAAGCGGCCCACTATCTAGGTGGGATTTGAATGTAAGATTTATGACAAATACAGTCAGGTATTGATAGTGCTAAAACGTCGCTTGTGGCTACGGAACGCAGCCCTGCCAGTCTTTGCTTCTCCGTAGCTTGATGAATTGCCTTGTCAAAGCATATCGCGAAAAAAAGTTCTCCGGGTGAAAAAAAATCAGGCCGACACTCGATTTACGCCATTTTTTCCTCCTCCCCCCCATAGCAATCCTCTTCTAGAGAGGAAGAGGGGAATGTTAGCATTGTTTGTGGGCACCACTATGTCGTCCAGTTTTCAATTCCATGGCATCATTAATCAGCCACTCGTATTGATGTTGCATCATTAATCAGCCGCTCGTATTGATGTTGAATGGCTGGTATTGATGTTGCATGGCCCTTCTATCTATCTATCTATCTATCTAGCTATCTATCTATCTAGCTATCTAGCTATCTAGCTATCTAGCTATCTATCATCTATCTATCCAGGGCTCTTTTTGTAGCAGGAACTCCTTTGCATATCAGGCGACACACCCCCTAATGTAGCCAATCCTCCAAGAGCTTACAGAGCTCTTCTTACAGGGGCTGCTGTAAGCTCTTGGAGGACTGGTTTCATCAGGGGCATGTGGCCTAATATGCAAAGGAGGTCCTGTTGGACCTGTCGTCAGTAGCTGATGGTCAACCATGTCGAACACTGACGACAGGTCCAACAGCAGCAGAAGCACCGTCCCACCTCGATTCAGATGCCTCCGGAGATCGTGCATGAGGATGACCAGTGCCATCTCCGTCCCATGGCCCAGGCGAAAACCGGACTGGAAAGGATCTAAAATGGAAGCCTCATCCAAAAATCCCTGTAACTAAATTGCCACTGCCCTTTCTATTATCTTGCCCAAATTGGGCATTTTGGAAACCGGCCGATAGTTTGCCAGTTTGGCCGGATCCAGAGATTGCTTTTTCAAGAGAGGGAGGACCACTGCTTCCTTAAGTGTCTCCAGGAACAGTCTCTCCAAGAGGGATTTGTTGATAATCTATTGTAAGGCACCTCTAAACCCCTCGTGGCCCACTTTAATTAGCCACAAAGGGCACGGATCGAGGGAGCAAGTCGGTAGGGCGTACAGCCAGGAGCAATTTGTCGACTTCCTCTAGTCAGTCTCATGAAGGCAACAACACTGGCATTTCGCAACTGATCTATCAAGGCGTATGTGGGACTGATCAAGAGAGAGATCTTGGAGTCGTAGTAGATAACTCAATGAAAATGTCTAGACAGTGTGTAACTGCAATAAAGAAGGCCAACGCTATGCTGGGGATTATTAGGAAGGGAACTGAAAACAAATCAGCCCGTATCATAATGCCCCTGTATAAATCATTGGTGCGACCTCATTTGGAATACTGTGTACTGTTCTAGTCGCCACACCTCAAAAAGGATATTATAGCACTGGAAAAAGTGCAGAGAAGCGCAACTAGAATGATAAAAGGGTTGGAACCCCTTCCCTATGAAGAAAGGTTAAAACGCTTGGGGCTCTTTTGCTTGGAGAAACGACGGCTGAGGGGTGACATGATCAAGGTTTATAAGATTATGAATGGGATTGAGCAGGTTGAGAAAGAAGTACTTTTCTCCCTTTCTCACAATACAAGAACTCGTGGGCACTCCATGAAATTGCTGAGTAGTCGGGTTAGAAGAGATAAAAGGAAGTGCTTCTTCACCCAAAGAGTGATTAACATATGGAATTCACTGCCACAGGAGGTGGTGGCAGCTACAAGCATGGACAGTTTCAAGAGGGAATTAGATAAACATATGGAGCAGAAGTCCATCAGTGGCTATTAGCCACAAGGTATAGATAGGAACTCTCAGTCAGGGGCAGGTGATGCACTCTATTCTTGGTGCTGGGGGGGGCAGCAGTGGGAGGGCTTCTGGTGTCCTAGAGGGGACCACTGGTGGACCTCCTGATGGCACCGGGTATTTTTGGCCACTGTGTGACAGAGTGTTGGACTAGATGGGCCATTGGCCTGATTCAGCATTGGCTTCTCTTATGTTCTTACGTTGAGAGTGGCTCTGCACCTCACATGGCAAACAGTTGTTTACCTGTACTCATCCAAGCATTCATTAGTTCTAGGCTGGGTTACTGTCATAGGTTGTATGGGGGGCTGCCATTAAAGGTAAATCACAAGTTCTTCTTTTTTTTGTATTTGTGTGCATGTGTGTCTGCACCTGCAAATCACGTTGACCTCTGGTGACTGACCCCTACTGGAGGGCTGGAGGATATTCAGAGAGGCGGCTGAATAAAGCCTGCCCCTGTCCTTCTGACTGCTGGTATTCCAAGGAGGTCTCCCATCCAAGTACTTGCCAGAATCGACCCTGCTTAGTTTCCAAGATCTGACGAGATCAGGCTTGCCTGGGCTATCCAGGTCAGGGCAGTGACTCACAACTTTCAAATGGTAAGAGATGAGCTGGAGCAGTTTGCCATTGCCTTCCTCTGTGTTACAACCTTGCTCTTGCTTGATAGTCTCCCATCCCAGTAGTGACCACAGCCAACCATGCTTAGCTTCATAAACTCTGATGAGATCAGGGTAAGCCGGGCTATCAACCCACATTTGCCCTATTTTTAAACACCGTCAACGTCTTTGGATTTCCTTCTGGACTAAATGCAATGTTCCGATTCTTGCCAGGACCTCCACACTTGAAGGATCCCCTTCTTCCTGTATGAGCCCAGTTGCCAACTCAATGGAAGTGCCACAACTCAGCAGAATCATAGAATCATGGAGCTGAAAGGGACCTCCAGGGTCATCTAATCCAACCACCTGCACAATACAGGGAATTTACAAATACCTCCCACGCATACACACACACAGTGACCCCTGCTCCATACCCAGAAGATGGCAAAAAAAAAAAAACTCTCCAGGCCAAACTGACCTGGAGAAAATCGCTTCCTGGCCCCAAAGTGGAGATCAGCATTTCCCTGGGCGTGTAAAAAAAAGGCCACAAGAACTAAGCACTGAGGCAACCCTTCCTGCCCTCCCTTCTCATGATCTGCCTAAGTTCACACAATCGGTATTGCTGCCAATAGTAGAGCATATCTTAGCATGGAGAAGTTCCCAGGTTCAGTCCCCAATATCTCCAGTTAAAAGGATCAGGTACTAGGTGAGGTGAAAGAGGTCTCTAGCAGCATGACCATACATAGAATTAAACCCTTCTAAGCCCATTGACTTTAATAGACATTCATTCATTCATTCACTCTTTCATTCATTCCTCCCTTTTCTCCCGGATGGGGACCCAGAGCTGCTTCCCTTCTTCTCCTTTCCTCCATTCTATCCTCACTACTGTAAGGTAGGTTGGGCTGAGAGTGTCTGAGTGGCCCGAGATCACCCAGCAAGCTTCCATGGCACAAGTGGGGGTTCAAAACTGGATCTCTCAGAACCTACTCCCGCAATGTAGCCTCCGTGCCACACTGGGAGACACTCTGTTTAGAATAGCACTATAAAAAAAATACCTCTTTGCTGTTGTGTATGACTGGCTGGAGGCTGAACCAACTTCAATAAAGAATGAAGGGGTAATATTGGGGGGGGATGAAATTAGCTGGTGTTTCCTGTCCAAACACATAAAGTGGAAGTGAAAGGCACTGAACACCCGGGTACACTCAACTGGTCCACCGAGCCAAAGCAAGCTCATTTAAGCTTGTGACAGAGCAGGGTCTTTTTCCCCCAACAACAGAAACACATCCTATCAGTTAATTATTCATATAAGGCAGAGTTCCCCAACGTGGCACCCATGGGCGCCATGGCGCCTGCCAGTACTTCCTTTGATATCCACCAAGGTTTTCAGAAAGTGGGTGGGACCATTGTAAGGCAGGGTTTGTTGCTGGCTGCCCTCATTCCAATGAGAGTAGGGTTGCCAAACTCCCGGTCCAGCTGGGGGTTCTCCCAATTTTTGGGGCTTCGATCTGCCACTGTCTTCGTGTTGCCAACATCAGAGTGTGCTGCTCTAGTTTTTTGGGCAAACTCTATGGTTTTGAGGGCAAAAAAAACCCCATAGAGTTTTGCCCAAAAACTAGAGCGGCACACACACACCGACATCAGCAACGTGATGGCATGACTTCTGGGTGACATCATTGTGCCAGAAAATCTGGATCCCCCTGCCAGCAGCAAGGTAGGACCTGGCAACTCTAAATCAGAGGGTTTTCCACTGGAGGACCAGGAGGTCTGGGAAGCACCTGGGGTTTCTTTAGTCAGTATGTGGTTCCATTTCCCCTTCAAGATTTCCTTCATCCTAGGAGGCATGAGGAGGGAGGTATTCCTTTTCAGATTGGCCTCCTGTGGCAGCCATTTTAGATTTGGCTCTGCCTCCAGTGGCAGCCATTTTGAAGTAGCACTCACCTCCCCCTCTCAAATTCTAAGTGTGCCCACAATCTCAAAAAAATTGGGGACCTCTGATATAAGGGCTCTACAATATGGACTCAGGAAAACAAGAGTAATTTCTTGGCTCCTTGCTTTTAATTCTTGAGAAGGGTTGCTGCGGGTTGAGTTCAACTCTTCCAGATCCATGTTCTCTCACATATGAAATCTTCCATCTTCTATGGCTCTGGGCACAAGCCAAAGCAGAACTGAAGGCAGACAGCTGAAGAGCTCGCTGGTTAGTTTACATCAACATGTGAAATCTAGCACTCCTCCCCCTCAGCCTTTGGGTCTTCACTACCCGCTCGAGAAGGACATGTCTCAGGGCATACAGCAGAAGCTAGAGGCAACAGAGCTTTCTGAGCAACTGGAGGCATAACAATACAGGCTGTGTCTCCACTTCTGTGTCTCCACTCTGTTCTCTTCATCACTCAGTACCTAACGGCTTTTCCTCACACCTCCTCCTTATTCTTTGCCCTCAGGTTTCTCTCACACACACTAATGCCTACTCTGCCCCCTTTCTTCAGTTATCTTGGCTTCAACCTCTGGAAATGGATGATTCTCCACTGGGCTTGTCAGAACTGCATTTGGCAGATCACTCTTCCCCCCCCCAGTCCAATTCCAAGTCTACAGTATGACTCAGGAAGCCCATGGCATTCCTGTTGATGTCACTGAGAGCAACTGAAGTTTCCCTTTGGCATTGTCCAATGCTCCACAGATGCCCTGGGAAATGAAGTCCCTAGGATACCTAACATAAGATGTCAGATACCTGGGGGACTACATTTCCCAGGGCACACCTGCCACCTCAGAGGCTGCCAAAAGATAATCTGAAGCACCAGTAGCTTGAAGGGGACAGGAAAGGGAAGCAGGGAGATGGGTACCTTTGCTATGACAATAACAAGAAATGTGGGGAACAGCTGGGGGTGGTGGCAGTGAGCAACACAAACAGCTCTTTTGTGGCTCAGAGATACAATCAAAGCTAGAGAAGCGCTAGGAGATGTACTGTTCACCTTTCATATTAGAAAATAAGCATGATGATCCACTAAGGATTGTATTCCGAATCAAGAAGTTTCGGAGCGTCTAAGCTGGGCTCTCTGTACGGTGGAGGGGCTGTAGCTATGCTATTCCCTAAACAACTGGAATGTTCAAGGACAGCAAAACCATCTAACAGTTGAATGAACCTACTTGGGGAAATGGTTTTCTTGCAGGAAGTTAAGTAGGGTGAAAGAAGCAAAAGAGGGCACTGCAGAGGGTTCCTGCAGAGAAGAGGAGAATTCAGAAGCTGTAGCTTTTTCCCAACTTTTAATCTCACTGTTATTCCAGGGCACTCCAGGCAGGATAAAGTGTCTCTCCCCACAATCTATCCTTATAAGAACCCCGTAAGGTAGATTAGGCTAAGAGAGGAAACGCCACATTTGCTCAGTGTCACCGACCGGAGGTTGAAACTCAGGTCTCTCCAGTCCGATGCTCTAACCACTAGGCCACATTGGCGCTGGCTCCCATGACAAGCAGCCCCTGATAGAATCCTCACTCCTACACAGCTGTTAAAGGCACATGTGAAGAAATGCATTTTGTGCTGGGAGGTTTTAAATGAGCCCAACCTCCACTTTGCATTTTAAAAGTATTTTTTTTCTGAGCAGAGAACAGGCGGGGGTGGGAGGGGTCAGTGCAATTGCTTTCCAGATGCACCTCAGTTCACCTTCATACAAATGCTAATAGATCTAGCAGGAGAGGTAATGGGTGGGTGGTCAGTTCCAGTTGTTTAGGGGATAGCATAGCTACAACCCCTCCACCATACAGAGAGCCTGGCTGTGGTGCTCCGAAACATCTTCATTCAGAATGCAATCTTTAGTGGATCATCATGCTTATTTTCTATTATGAAAGGTGAACAGTACAGCTCCCAGCTCTTCTCTAGCTACAATGGTATCTCTGAGCCTCAAAAGAGTTGTTTCTCTTTGTGCTGCTCACCCACCCCACCCTGCCATTCTCCACATTTCTTGTTACTGCCATAGCAAAGGTTCCCTTTTTCCTGTCAGGGAACAGTGATCTGGAGGCACTTCAGGAAGGAGATTCCTGGCGATCTCCAGGAAATGCCTCTTTGACCTGGCATGACCTGGTCAGTAGGTGGAGAAACAGATATGATTAAAAACTCCTTGCAGCAGGAAGGAGCGCTCTTTTCCTTGGGTGCTGCATCCATTAGAGCAGACAGACCTCTCCACTGGGATGCAGCCATTGATCATGTGGTTGCCTAAAGAGCTGGAGCAAGCTTCAAGGTAGAGATGACTCTGTAGAGATCTAGAACTCCTGAGTTAAAGGGCCTGTCCTATTTTACTCTCTGATAGGGCATGTATAGAGGGAGGGACAGAGGAATTGTGTATTCCCTATTTCTTTTGTATCCCTTGCTCAATCCACTGCTGTGCTAAAAGTATGCTTATGAACATTTCCTTTTTAATCAATACTTTATTACTTTTGATGCTATTAGTGGTTCTCTGTACCACACAGACCTTCACCATCTTGAACACTCTGTTTTAGAAGGAACCCTGAGGGAAGGCAGGAAGTTGGCAAGTGGCTATTCCTCCAGGGGTGCACAAGGCAGTAAACAGTCCCATGGTGACCAGGTGCTGGGCAGCAGGAGACACAGAGGCAAGGCCTCAGAACTTGGAAGGGACGCTGGGAGTCCTGACCCTCCCACAAAGAAAATCCCAATACAATTTGCAAAATTTCTTAAAGCGAGGGCCCACATCTGACTGGTGCTGGTGGAAAGTGCCATCAGGTCACGGCCGACTTATGGCAACCCCATAGGGTTTTCAAAGCAATCAATATTCAGGGGTGGTTCAGCCATTGCCTGCCTTTGCATAGTGACCTCGGATTTCCTTGATGGTCTCCCATCCAAGTACTGACCAGAGTCGACCCTGCCTGGGCCTTCCAGGTCCACCACCATCCTATATCACCAATGAAGAAGAAGAAGAAGGGAAGAGATTGGATTGATGTCCCTCTAATCTGGGAGAACCAAGTTTGATTCCCCACTCCTCCACTTGGAGTCTCAGAGTGGCTTACTAACTCCTTTCCCTTCTCCTCCCCATGACAGACACCCTGTGAGGTAGGTGGGGCTGAGAGAGCTCTTTCAAGAACTGTCCTTGACAGAACAGCTCTGTCAGAACTATGGCTTGCCCAAGGTCATCCAGCAGCTGCAAGTGGAGGAGTGGGGAATCAAACCCGGTTCTCCCAGATTATAGTCCGCACACTTAACCACGACACCACTACACTAATGGCAAAATGTGAGGTAAAGTCAGAGGGTCTTTCTCGGGCAAATCTTTTCTATGAATTCTGAGAGAAGACTTTCTAGAAGACGTGTGGAATTTCTCAAGAGGTTATCACACATCCTTATGAGAACCCATGGATTCTTTTTTTAAAAAAAACCCTTCTCTGAACCACCAAATCACTGCTTGCTACATTTCTTCTCCTTTCTGAGGATGAAGGGTAATTTTGTCTGAGATCACACTGAAACCAACAAGGGAGAGAGCCGGAAGGAAGGCAGAGAACAGAAAAGCCCAACTGCTGGAAGAGAAATGCTGCCGCGTCTCATCTTTTTCACTCTGTGGAGATTTGTTGTACACATCCGATGCGGTGCTCTCGAAATGTGTAATCTTGATGTCTATAAAGGAGGCATCTTTGCTATCAATGTGAATATGTTTAGAACACTGTGTTCCTTCTGGCGCTGTATTTCAAGTTGGCTTTGCCCTTACGTTTGACGAAGGAAACTAGGCCTGAAAAGTCTCTCTGCGCTTGGAGGTTACATCATCATTTTGTGCGCATTTTTTGTTTGTTTGTTTGTTTGTTTGTTTGTTTGGCTTTGGGAAGGAACTAAAATCCCACACACGAGCAAATTGTTTTCCCCTGAAGTTTATAGAAGTGTGTGGGGGGAAACCTGGCAGTACATTAAATCAATATCATACAGCAGACGATGCTCTGGAATACTGAAGTCAACACGTTCACTTTCTATTTGACTACAGTCGGAGCTGAACACCTCTAAGTGCAACAGAACTGCCCTGCAGATCAGATCGATGGACCCTCTAGTCCTCAGTTTCAGTTCTGTTTCTGGCCCCTAAGATATCTCTGGGGCATTCATATTACCGGTAATGAGCCGCTGTTTTTAAAAAGGCAAACAATAGGTCCTTAACTCAGTTCAAAAATATGTGCCAAGGTCATTTACCTTTCGTGTAATCTCTGCATGTTCGGCTCTGACCAGGATGGCCCAGGGCAGCCCAGTACCATATGATTTTGGAAGCTAAGCAGGATCATCCCTGGTTAGAACTTGAACAGGAGACAACCGAGGGAGTCCAGGGTTTATAGGCAGAGCCAGTCGATGGCAAACCACCTCTGGAGAGCCAGCTTGGTGTAATAGTTAACAGCACGGACTCTAATCTGGGAGAATGGGGTTTGATTCCCCTCTCCTCTACATGCACCTGCTGGAGTGGCCTTGGGTCAGTCACAAGTTATCTCAGAGCTGTTTTCTCAAGAGCAGTTCTCAAGGAGCTCTCTCAGCCTCACCAACTTCACAGAGTGTCTGTTCTGGGGAGAGAAACAGAAAGGAGATTGTAAGCCGCTCTGAGACTCCTTCGGATAGTGAAAGGTGTGGTATAAATCCAATCTCCTCCTCCTCCTCCTCCTCCTCTTCTAAACATCTACTTTAAAAATTGCCCTGACTGGGATAACCGAGGCTGGTCCAATCATATCTAACTTTGGAAGCTAAGAAGTGTCAACCTTGGTTTGACCTTCGATGGGAGACCACCAAGGAACTCTGAACATCTCTTGCCATGAAAACCCGTCAGGGTCACCATAATTCAGCCGTGACTTGACAGCCCCTTGTGCCCTCATACTGCCAGCTGCTGGCTTTCCTGTAAAGCTTCCATCTTTTATTGGTGCGTCAACTACCAGTCCCTCCTGCCTGCTGCCCTCTCTATCCTCTCACCCTTCTTCCCAGTCCCAAGGCTGTGCAATAAACCTGATCCCTTCTCTGCCCTGTAGTGGCATTCCCCTCTTGGCAGCCTGCGCTCGTAGAAAGATGTGGAGCATTTTATTGCCCCCCCCCCAAAAAAAAGGCAGTTATCCAGAAGTGTACATAGAATGAGTTCCCGGGGATGTCAAAATGCCAGTCTGATTTATTTGTTTTTTCTACATTACGGATAGCCCACCTTTCTCGCAGGGACTCAAGGTGAGTCAATACAATCAACAAAATGGGACATTCTTTAATCTGGAAACTCCTAGAAAGAACTGAAGCACGTGGGTAGGTGGGTGGATGGTGGGTGGGCGTTCAGTGCCGCCAAGACACTTCTAGGGTTTCCAGTTCTGAGTTGGGAAATACCAGGAGGTTTTTGGGGGGTGGAGCCTGAGGAGGGCAGGATTTGGGGAAGGGGAGGGACTACAGTGGGGTCTAATGCCACAGAGTCCGCCTTCCGAAGTGGCCATTTTGTCCAGGGGAACTGAGCTCTGGTGCCTGGCGATCCACCATAATCCCAGGAGATTTCCCGCTACCACCTGGAGATTAGCAAGCCGAGCCTCTTCTGATTTACAGCCACCCTAAGAATTAATGACCACAATGAGTCCCATTCTTAACAGGCTTGCTCAGGTCTTGCAAACGGAAGGCCGTGGCTTTCTTGGCTGCGTCCATCCATTTCATGTTGGGTTTTCCTCTTTTCCTGCTGCCTTCAACTTTTCCTAGCATGACTGTCTTTGCGAATGATTCTTATCTTCCCATGATGTGACCAAAGTACAATAACCTCAGTTTGGTCATCTTAGCTTCTAGGGAGAGTTCAGGCTTGATTTGATCTAGAACCCAATTATTTGTCTTTTGGTGGTCCAAGAGATCTGTAAAACTCTCTTCCAACACCACGTTTCAAATTAATCAACTTTTTTCCCCCCTGTCAGCTTTGTTCATTGTCCAACTTCCACACCCGTACACAGTCACAGGGAGTACTATAGCATGAATTGTCTTGGTCTTGGTAGCCAGTGGAGCATTAACATGACACATTGTGTGGTTCTAAAATTACATAATAGGATCCTACTTACAATAAACTATACACCACAGTATAGGCCACAGTCCTTAATCATTTATCCAAGTACATTGGTGAGCCATTTTGTACAGTTGCAACCCTAATTACCTGTGCAGAAAAGCCCTTTTGAATGAGAGCATAAGAACATGAGAAAAGCCATGTTGGATCAGGCCAATGGCCCATCCAGTCCAACACTCTGTGTTACACAGTGGCTAAAACCCAGGTGCCATCAGGAGGTCCACCAGCAGGGCCAGATCTCCAGAAGTCCTCCCGCTGTTGCCCCCCAAGCACCAAGAATACAGAGCATCAGTGCCCCAGACATAAGAACATGAGAGAAGCCATGTTGGATCAGGCCAATGGCCCGTCCAGTCCAACACTATGTCACACAGTGGTCAAACCCCAGGTGCCACCAGGAGGTCCACCAGTGGGGCCATAACTCCAGAAGCCCTCCTGCTGTTGCCCCCCCCCAGGCACCAAGAATGCAGAGCATCAGTGCTGCAGACGCAGTGTTCCATAGTTCAGTTTGGCACAGTCTGTTGAAAGCGAGGAGAGTGGGGGCTTTCCTCCTGACCTCCTTGGGCAGGTCATTCCACAAGGTGGGAGCCACAATGGAGAAAGCACAGAGCAAAGTTGTGGCGGTGGAGGCAGCAGAGTTGGTGGCTGCTTTGCTCCTTAAGTTCCTTGGGGTGCCAGATGCCTCCCTGCTATAAAACTCTGCCTGCCTGCCTGCCTGCCTGCCTGCCTGCCTGCCTGCCTGCCTGCCTGCCTGCCTGCCTGCCTGCCTGCCTTGAGATGCAACATGCATGCCACTGCCTGTTGTATAAGAAGAAGACAAGAGGTTGGATTTATACCCTGCCCTTCACTACCTGAAGGAGTCTCAGAGCGGCTTACAATCTCCTTCGCTAACTCTTCCCACAACAGGGACTCTGTGAGGTAGGTGGAGCTGAGAGAGCTCTCTGAAGAACTGCCCTTGAGAGAACAGCTCTGAGAGAACTGTGACTGAACCAAGGTCACACCAGCAGCTGCATGTGGAGGCATGGGGAATCAAACCCATTTCTCCCAGATTAGAGTCCATACTCCTAACCACTGCACCAAACTGGCTCTCTACACCATTACACCAAACTGCATATTGTACATGAACACTGAAGCTAACAACCACATTGGGCAAAATGCTGGGAGATCTGTGATGAGTTCTCCCAAGCATTTTTAAAGGTGTACATAGCATTGATGGAAGATAGAACCACAGAATCATAGAGTTGGAAGGGGCCATACAGACCCTCTAGTCCAACCCCCTTCCCAATGCAGGACCAGCCTAAAGCATCTCTGACAAATATTTGTCCGGCCTCTTCTTGAAAGCTGTCAGTGAAGGGGAGCTCACCACCTCCCTAGGCAGCTGATTCCACCTTTGGACCACTCTGACCGTAAAAAAAGTTTCTCCTAACATCCAGCTGATACCTTTCTGCGTGTAATTTAAACCCGTTGCTTCAGGTCCTCTCCTCTGCTGCCAACTGGAAGAAGCTCCTTGCCCTCCTCCAAATGACAGCCTTTCAAATGGGTAAAGAGAGCAATCATGCCCCCCCAATCTCCTCTTCTCCAAACTAAACACTCCCAAGGCCCTTAGCCTTTCCTCATAGAGTAAGTTGGACCATGGTCATTGTGTAGTGGTGTGTGGCTGCCTCAGTGAGCTGATACTGCAACCATGACGACCCCCCCAGAACCCCACCTAGAGTTGCCAACTCCCAACTGGAAAATTCCTGGAGATTTGGGAATGGAACTTGGGGAAGACAGGATTGGAGACGGGTTGTAATCTCATATTGCAACTCTGCGGATTGTAATGTCATATTGCACACCATCCAAATCAGTCATAAACTGATCTCTGGAGATCAGCTGTAATTCCTAGGTATCAACATGCTCCACCTGGAGGCTGGAAACACACACTAAGTAACACACTTTCAATCCATTTTCAATTCACCTTGCAATTGGATTTTACTGTGTGAAATGGCAAAATCCACTTGCCAATGGTCGCCGAAGTGGATTGAAACTGCATTATTTAGCTTGTGTGAAAGCACAACTTGTGATAGGCAAAAGGATTACAGAAAGCACTTCCCCTGGAGGAAATAGCTACTTTGGAGTGTAAACTGTAAGACATTATATCCTGCTGAGCAATGCTCCCTCTAACCTGTGGCGTCTTGTGAGCAAAAATTCTACCTTGTGAGCGACTGGCATTAAAGTTGTGAGCGAGCAATTTGGCTACTGCATAAATTACTTTGCTCTGAAGCCATCCTTCCTGAGCAGAGACCAAAATGTGTGAGCCAGAGGCTAAAAAACTGTGAGCTAGGTCGCACTAACTCAGCTTAGAGGGAACACTGCTGCTGAGGTCCCCCTTCCCCAAACCCTCCCCAGTCTCCCCTCCCCAAATCTCCAGGAATATCCCAACCTGGAGCTGACAGCCCCGGCAGGGAGACTACAGAAGTGTGAGTCTGAGGACTGGGATAAGGGCCAGGATGATCACCAACCAGTTCACAAGCCAAAATTCAGGCTGAACTTGGGCCGGTTTGGAGCTTGGGAACCAATGTTCACAGAAGATGCATTCCCCAAACATTTACCGAACTTTTGGCCTGTTCAGTTCGGCTGTTCGGGGCCAGCTATTTAAACCAAACAGCTGAGTAGCCTGGGGCCTACTGCTCAGCTGTTAAGTTTAAATGACTGGCAGCCATTTAAACCCTTCGGTTTGGCTCTCTACCACTTTGAGGGGGGAGGAGCGAAAATGAAGGGTTAAATGAAGCTCCTTCCCGGGTGATCCCCATCACCTTTCTCCCGGCCACAGCAAGCCCTGGCCAGGAGAACGGGTGGGGGGGGAGCTCCTTCCCCAGGCAATTGCCCCTCCCCTTTCCTCCCAGCTGCAGCTCGCTGTGGTTGGGAGAAAGGGGGAACCGAACTTTCTGGACCTGTTCAATTTTCGTGGGGCCCATTCAATTCGGTTTGGGATTCAGTTCAGGGGCAGCCCTGAACCTCGAATTGAACTGCCCTTTCTTTAGGTCCGTGCCCATCCCTACTCCTGACTTTCGGTTCAGACTTGCAGCGGCCTGCGGCCTCAATTTCTCTCTCTCTTCATTTTAGCGTCTACTTTATGTCACTCCTTAATTTCCCTGGATTGTAAATTGCACTGCTCTGGGATGATTTAGTTTGGTCTGGCTTGATATCTGGGCCTCAGAAAGACTTATTTATTTATTTTTAAAGGCTTAACTTGGGCGGTGCGTTCTGAGGAGTGTGTTTGTTGATGTTTTAATTATGACACTGTAATGTGTAATGAACTTGCTTGGGATTTTTTTGCGTAAAAAGAAAGATGGGATGTAATTGAATTCAATTGATCTATCAATCATTTCAAAACTCATTCTGATGTCTCTGTGTTGACGGATTCCTTCCAGAATGGGGTTCATTCCCTGCTCTTCCTATCAGTGCCAAGAAGAGAGCTTATTTATTTAGTACATTTATTCTTCCATAGAACTCAAGGTAGCAGGCATGGGGTACCTAGGAGGTCTTCCAACCAGTCACTGTAGAGCTGCCAAGCCCTCAGATGGGGCAAAGGGATCTCCTGCCCTGCCATCTGTTCCCATTGCCAGCCATCACTCAGACTGGTGGTGAGACTGATTTTTTTTAAAAAAATACAACACCAGCTGCAGCATCACATCACTTATGGTAAAAAAACAGAAGTGCCAGAGAGTAGCTCTAGGAATCACTGGAAACTCTATGGAAAAGCCATAAAGTTGCCCGAAATACCTAGAGTTACCTATATCACTTCTGCATTTTTACCAGAAAATGACATGACACCACAACCAGTGTCATGCTCCTGTATCCCAGGCACCTGTTGCCTGTCAACCCTAAGTCACTGACCAAATCCTAGCATACTTAGGGTCTAACTACATGTTACCAGAGGACACCCCCACGTCAGTAAAGAGCCATGTTCTGAAATTCTGTGCAGGTGTACATAGGTGTACACAGGCCCAGTCTGGATAGAGATCATGGTTCATGGAAAGATAGAATTTTGACTTTCCCTTGCACCATTTCCCTGGCCTAAAACAGCCCAAGGAGGTGCTATTAGCCCCACTGAGGAAATATAATGTATATCTCATAAGTATGCATTCCACTAGGGTTGCCAGTCTCTGGGTGGCACCTGGCCATCTCCTGCTATTACAATCAATCTTCAGGTGACCAAGATCAGTTCCCCTTGTGAAAATAGGGTGGACTCTATGGCATTATATACTATTGTGGTCTCTCCCCTCCCCAAACTCCACCCTCCCCAGACTCCGCCTCCAAAATCTATTTCTAGACCCAGAGCTGGCAAGTCTACATTCCACCCTCACCAGTATGTACACAACCATTTCAGGCTGGGGAAATAACACTGGGAGAGGGGGGAGATTAAGATCCCTTTCTCAGTGCATATCAGCCCTGATCTAACAAGGAGGAGGAGGAGGAGGAGGAGGAAGGAGCCTTTCACTACCCAAAGAAGTCTCAGAGCAACCTACCATCTTCTTTCCCTTTCCCCTCCCCAGAACAGACACCCTGTGAGGTAGGTGGGGCTGCAAGAGCTCTCTTGAGAACTGCCCTTGAGAGAAGAGCTCTGAAAGAACTTGTGACTGACCCAAAGTCACACCAGTAGCTGCATGTGGAGGAATGGGGGATCAAACCTGGTTCTCCCAGATTAGAGTCCGTGCTCCTAACCACTACACCAAACTGGCTCAGGAACCTGAGGAACACAGAACTTCACAATATACCTTTCCATCCCATCTGGGGATGTTCCCATGGGAAGTATAACATGTAGCCCTTAGCTTCAACCTACTTACTATCATGTGTGCCTTCATACCCTCTCCTTGGACCAGTGTAATGCTCATTACACAATACATAAGCAAATGTAGAAAGTTCTCGTGATTCTTGAACAGAGCAGATGCATGCATCTTCCCTTAAGCATAGTTCCAAGCCATAACTTTTCCAGAGAGAGGTGTCTAAATACTATCAGTTAAGTGATTCATGGCGCTGGATACGAGCTTTGCATTGAAATACAACCTCGCCTTTAAAATGAGCATTTTGGGGTATCGTTTGTGAGGGGGGGTTTAACTTGCAGCATTAGCACGACTCGTGAACAGAATGCTAGAGTCAATGGCCTGCCTGCAATTGATTTTTATAGAACATTAGGCCTGTCTCTTCATTAAGTGCTCTGCTTTCTTGTAAACATTGCTAACATAAAAGATAATAGGAGGAAATCGATGAATGAGTGAAAGTGCTTTACCTTGGTGGGGTTTTTTAACAAATATATCTGTTTATTTTTTTTTCAATGTTTTTATTTTTCTGCTTTTCCACTCTTGGTTTTACCGAGTTATGTCTATTGTGTATGAGATGTGCAAAGCAGGGCTATTTTTGGGGAGGAACGTACAGGAACGCAGTTCCAGCTGGCTCCCAAGTTGGCCACGCCCAGCAAAACTCATTAGCATAACAGGCCACACCCGACAGCAGGAACTCATTAGGATTGGCTACATTGGGGGGGGGTGGCCTAACATGCAAAGGAGTTCCTGCTCCAAAAAAGTCCTGGGTTTTGAGAACAAACAAGATAAACAGAATAAAAAGCAAGAGGTGGGTGTGGCTGGATGACCACACTTCTGGTAACATGGGGGTGTGGCCTAATAGGCTAATGAGCAGTGCTATCAGGGGTGTGGCCTAATACGCTAATAGATTTCTGCTGTTGAGTGTGGCCTAATATGCTAATGAGTTCCTGCTGGACTTTTTCTACAAAAATAGCCCTGGTGAAAAGTATGTACAATAGAGCCACATATTGGAAGGATGTAAAACCACCAGAGATGCAGATGTGGTACAAAAAGCTGTGGGATCAATTTTTGATGGAAAGTGTATCCAATAAATTGAACAATGCCTCCCTTAGACCAGTTAATAGGAAATTTATGGAAAAGTGGACACCAATCCTAGATCACCTCACACAGGTGGAACACATTCCTACTTCTTGGTCACAATATCACATTTGGCTATGAACACAGAGCTGCACTTCTGATTTTCCTTATAGGGTTATCTCTCTAGGTAAAGTGAAAATCTGACATAGTACAGTACTACCTCTTTGACGAATTGATGCTTGTTTATCACAAGTCGCATTGTACTTTTACCTCAAATGTTTAAGGTTAACATGTGTATTACATGTATACTTGTTAAGCGGTTAACTTGTATTGTTTCATGTTCTTTTGCAATAATTCCGTTGTGCTATATCTGTATTTATTGAAAAAATTAATAAAACATTATTATTAAAAAAAGTATGTACAATAGACACGTCTGCATAAAGAGCTGTCAAGCCGCTTCCAACTTATGGCCGCCCTATCAATTCATGATCTCCAAAATGACCTATCGTCAACAGGCTTGCTCAGGCCTTGCAGACTGAGGGCTTGTGGCTTCCATGACTGAGTCCATCCATCCCGTGCTGCATCTTCCTCTTCTCCTGCTGCCGTCGACTTTGCCCAGCATTAAGGTCTTCTCCAGTAACTGTCTTCTCATAATGGGACCACACTACGATGTCTCAGTTTAGCCATTTTAGCTTCCAGCAGAGTTCAGTCTCGATCTGATCAACAACCTACTCATTTGTCTTTTTGGTCATCCGCGGTTTCCTTAAAATTCCCCTCCAGCACCACATTTCAAATGAACAGAGGAAGAGTCCAGAAGCACCTTAAAGACTAAGCACATTTGGGGCAGGGTAGGAGCTGCTGTGAGTCACCGCTCACTTCTTCAGATACAGCTCGAATGGGAGTCCATCTGTCCTCTGTATTGGAAAGCGGAGTGATTTCAGATGTCGAAAGACATTAGCAGGCAAATGACAATAGAGGGAGAAGGAGAAGGAGAAGGAGAAGGAGAAGGAGAGGAGGAGGAGGAGGAGGAGGAGGAGGAGGAGGAGGAGATTGGATTTATACCCCGCTCTTCACTAACCAAGAGAGTCTCAGAGCAACTTACAAACTCCCTTTCCCTTCCCCTCCCCACAACAGACACCCTGTGAGGTAGGTGGGGCTGAGAGAGCTCTGACAGAAACTGCTCTTTTTCAAGAACAGCTCTGACAGAACTATGGCTTGCCCAAGGTCATCCAGCAGCTGCGAGTGGAGGAGTGGGAAATCAAACCCGGTTCTCCCAGATTAGAGTCCGCGCACTTAACCGCTATACCAAACTGGCTCTCAGGTGAATGACAATAGCAGGTATGATTGGATTAGGTGTGATATGCAGATAGGTAGTAGGTGTGGGGAAATCAGCATTTCTCAACTACCCCAAGGCTAGTTGAGGCTGACTCATCCTTAGTACACATCACCTTTGCTGTATCTAGCTGTACCTGAAGAAGGGAGCAGTGACTCAGGAAAGCTCCTCCCCTGCCACAGATTTTATTAGTCTTTCAGGTGCTCCTGGACGCTCACTCTTTTCCGCTGCTACAGACAGCCGAACACAGCTGCCAATCTTGATCTATTTCAAATGAATGATAGACATATAACATGTAAAATGTCACTTTCCAATGTCCTTTGTGGACCACATGGTACCACCCTACTTTTGGCCTTTCACAAAAGAAAGTTATATTCATTCAGGTCTTCCTTCTCCTCCCAATGACTGCCTTCTTTCTGGTTTTCCCAGAGACCTGAACCAAGTCCTCTGTGCCCTGGCCTGAGCTGGCTTTTATTTGCTGCTAGACAGCCTCATTTGCATTAGGCGCTGCCCCTCTCCCAGGGCCTTCTGGGACTGGCCTTAGCCTCTCCAACTTCTAGGAGACAAGGCTATCGGGCTTGCTTGCCCCATGATACCACCTGGGATCCTGAACGGGAGAGTGGAGTCCTCCTGTCACATCCAACATGTCTGGCATTGCAGGTGGTTTATCAGGGTGTCATCCCTATAATTCAGTGGTTTATGCTGTCCCGCACATCTGGCAGGCATGCCTTGGCTGCATCCAGCCAGGTGACTACAGCTGCAATCCAGGCTTTCGCAACATGCCACCAAATTCATGCTGGTGCCCTTTCTCCCAGAATACACTTCCATCTGGTGGTTTTGACCCCATGCTTTATTTGGTGTAGTGGTTAAGAGTGTGGACCCTAATCCGGGAGGTCTGAGTTTGATCCCCCACTCCTCCGCATGCAACTTCTGGTGTGACCTTGGGTCAATCATAAGTTCTTTCAGAGCTGTTCTTTCAAGCAGTTCTCGGGAGAACTCTCTGGGCCCCACCTACTTCACAGGATGTCTGTTGTGGGGAGGGGAAGGGAAGGAGATTGTAAGCTGATCTGTGACTCCTTTGGGTAGTGAAGGCCAGGGTATCCAACATCATCATCATCTTCTTCTTCTTCTTCTTCTTCCTATAGCTGCACCTTACCTTGGCCACAATGGGTGGAATCAGCAAAGGTCCTCAGGTTGCCACCTACTTTGTGTTCCATCACTTAAGGAAGCCTACCTGGTATCCACCACACTTTTTTGGTAGTAGTTCCCATAGAGTGGCCAGCCTGGAATTGCAACTGATGGTCAGACTACAGAGATCAGTTCCCCTAGAGAGAATGGCAATGGCAGAGGATGGACTCCATGGCACCACATCCCTGCTGAGCTCCCTCCCCTCCCCAAACTCCGCCCTAGTCTCCACCCCCGAATCTCTGAGCATTTCCTAACCCAGCATTGGCAACCCTAGTTCCTGAAGAGGGGGAGGGGGTGCCATCTTTAGAAGTTTTGGGAAGGGTTTTTAATAGGGTGTAGGCACTTAGGTGGGAAAATGACAACATTCCATGTGCCTTGGCGTTTAGTCATGTCGGCCACATGACCACAGAAACATCTTCGGACAGCGCTGGCTCTTCAGCTTGGAAACAGAGATGACCACTGCCCCCTAGAATCAGATTCGACTGGCTTTCAAGCAAGGGAATTTGTGGGGGTTAGTCTAAGGTTCAATTGTACTGTATATGTTTATAATTTTGAATTGTAAACTACCTTAAGCCATGCAGACAAGGTGAAGTATAAATAGTTTTATTAATAAATAAGTAACTATCCTCACACATAAAGATCACATGTCTGCCCCAGGTTCTTCTACTCCCAGCAGTCTCCTCTAACCCCAGGAAAGGTGATTCCTGGAGTTGCTGGATCCTAGGTGGAATCATTTACTTTTATTTGTTTTACAAATTTTTACCCCACCTTTCTGCAGCCATAGGGACACCAAAGTGGCTAACAAATAAAAACCCACATAACACAATCTCATCTTAAAAGCCATTAAAACCATCAAACACATTGCTAAGACAATTAACACCAGAGCTAAAATACATGCAAAACATAGAAACAACAATTAAAATATTGGTCGAGGAAGGAAGGATCATTGAAGGAACACTGAACAAAAAAAAGAAGTCCACACCTGCCCTGACCTGGATAGCCCAGGTAAACCCAATCTCATCAGTTCTCAGAAGCTAAGCAGGGCCAATACTGGCAAGTACTTGGAAGGGAGACCTCCAAGGAATACCAGGGCCAGGATGCAGAGGCAGGTGTTATCAAATCCACCTCTCTGAAACATTCTAGCCCCACTAGGAATTGCCAGAAGTCACCATGATTTCCAGGCATGCAAGCACACACACTAAAATTTTAAGAAGTCTTCATCTGCTGGCAGAAGATGGCTACAGAAGGGGGCAGGGCAGGCAAGTCTCCCTGGGAACAGAGTTCCAGGGTTTTGGTGCTACTACCAAAAAGGCCCTCTCCTGTGTTGCCACTCATCTGATACCAGATGGATGGGGCACTTGATGTAGCACCTCCAAAAATGATTGCAGTGGTCAGTTAGGTTCATAATGCAGTAAGTAGTCCTTTGGTAACAGCCACATGGGTTGGTGAGGACAGTAAAGGGGCCAGTGTTGCTCTCTTCGCTCTCTTCCATCAGCTAGAGGCAAGAAAGCTGAGTATTCTATCTGATTTCTGCATCCCCAGGAACCCATTTTCCTAGGATGGGAAGGGAGCTCTGGGGGCGGGGAAGTGAAACTGTGAAAGATCCACAACTTTCAGTGCCTTTCATAGTTGTGCCAAGTAGTTTCAACTAGAAATGGCAAAGAGGAAAAATCCGAAAGCATCTCTAGAGAATGTATATCCTTCCTATATAGTGCACCGAAAGAAATCAGCATTACTCACATGGATCCTGATAGAAAAGAGGCACATACATATTTTAGATAAGTAATAGTCAAAAATTAAGTGGTTTGTGATGCGTTTGGCACCCAGTGGATTTGTTGGACTCAAGGAACCAGGAAGCAAGAGACTCCGCAGTAATTTGTGCTTGCAAAGCACCAAAATGTACAAATTACAAAATGTACAAATTACAACTCTAGAGTCCTTAGCTATCCATTTCTGAAAAAGCAGGGGGGAAATTAACTTCTTTAATTTTCTCTTCTATATCCTCTAGTTTTCTAGATTATCAAAGGTACTTGAGGGATCCTAGTGAGTGTTGCCACCAAATTTAATTTGAAATGAAATGTCAAGGAGAATTTGGAGGTTCCTCCTGAGATGAAAGATTTGAGAATTTCTGAGAGAAGCCAAAAAAATAAAAAGTGGGATGTGGAAGAGGAGAGACCATTGCACATCTCTGTGGGGGACTAGGGATGTGCATAACTTCCCATGCTGAAATATATGAAAGGAAATTATTGTATAGAAACCCAAGAAAATTTGGGTTTCTACACTGATTTCTCAGAAAGTTAATACAGATCTGGAATTGTTGGTATAATGTAACCCCCTCTGGCAAAACAATCTGTGTGTGTGTGTGTGTGTGTGTGTGTGTGTGTGTGTGTTTCTCTTAGTTTGGGTGCTTAACAGCAATGCAGTGTGATCTTTTCTTTTTCTTTGATTCTACTGATTTCCTGAGAAAAACCATTTCTCCCTTCCAATCAAATCCTTGCAAGGAAGGAGTAAAGAAAGCTCTCAGCCAATCACCTTTGGAGACAAGCTGCAGAGAGCTGCCACTGTCCTTCACTTCCTCATTTGTGGGGGCAGGACCCTTTACCCCTCTGCAAGTAAGATGGCTGGGGCCACCTTGTTTTAGGGCCCATAGAATTGGAACACTTGGTCCAATTCACTTGAAACTTGGGTGATCTTCAGGAGGAAGGTAGTCCTCACTTCTCTACACTTTTGGTGTAATTTTGGTTGAAAACCAGCCACTCTAGTCTTCCACTCCCCTCCCCAAATCCTCCACGGGGAATAATGGAAACGTTGCCTATTTCCTTCCTCACTTTGTGAAGCAAACAGACCATAACAGGAAAGTATAGCAAACATGGAATTTTCAGCAGATGGAGGAGAGGAATATTGTCAGTCAGTCACCATAAGAGTAGGAAAATGAAATTAATACTGACAGGGTTTTTTAAATGTTCTGTGTCCATTGCCATTACCCCCAATCCGCCACCCCAATAGGAATCAGTGGAAAGAACTAAGCCTCCACTAAGAGGCCTCTCCTTCAAGGGTCTGTAAAATTAACCTCCCTTCATCCAATTCACTTGAAACTTGGGAAAGAGGAAGAGGAGGAGGAGGAGGAGACTGGATTTATACCCTGCCTTTCACTCAGAGTCCCAGAGTGGCTTACAATCTGCTTCCCTTCCTCTCCTCACAACAGACACCCTGTGAGATAGGTGGGGCTGAGAGAGCTCCGAGAGAACTGCTCTTGAGAGAACAGCTCTTGAGAGAACAGCTCTTGAGAGAACTTGTGACTTGTGGGGAAACAAACCTGGTTCTCCAGATTAGAGTCCACCGCTCTTAACCACTACACCAAACTGGCTCTCCAGTTAGAGGGAGGAGTGTATTCTGTGTGGATTTGGTGCCATTATGTTTATAAACAGTTGTCCCAGACCCTCCAGTAGATTCCCCATTGATAATAATGGCCCCAAAGCTCCAGAAAAACAACATGGATTTTAATTCTGAGCTGGTACTGTCCTACACTGGCGTAAGCATTTATGGAAATAATCCTCCCTGAACCCTAGATATGAAAATATAACTTTTTTTCATGGTGTACACCCCTACTGGGGACTCAGGGAGGTTAATGCAGGTTGTTACTGAAAATGTGCTGGAGGAGTCATCTATCTTTCTATAAGCACTGCAAGTCCTGCTGGGAGTCTGGAGATGAAGAAGATCCTCTCTATGCAGTGGCCAAAGTCTCTATCTGTCAATGAATTTTACTATAAGTCATATGTTAGACAGTGGACATATTTACCAGGAAGCAACATGGTATGTGGTATTCAAGTTACACTGTGTCTGTGAAGCTTTGATGTTAAGTTTCGGACATACTCTATTCTTCCCTTTTCTCTGAGCATTTCCATGCTAGAGCTCTCCATTAATGAATGAACATTTTCCATTTGGTTCTCAATAAATGGGGGTGGGGGGGCTTTCTTCCTCCTGTAATCAATTCCGGAACTAGTCCTGAATTAGTATTAGATTTTTTTTCCTTATGTTTAATTAACTCTAATTAAACAATGCAGACATCTTCCTGTCACCTGTGGTGTGATTACATTAAATATTTAATGCCCGTGAAGGATCTAATCTATATCTCACAATCTGTTCCCCTCTCTGGAGTATTTTTTATTTAGTTCTGCTTTTGTATAATGAGTTGTATTTCAAAGGAAATTGATAAATATGTGGGCAAAAGGTGGAATGGTCCAGGGGCCATTTGGGAAGGGGAAGGATAGTGCTAAGTTGGTGCAGAGGAAGACATTCCAGTGACGTATTGTGAAGCCTGTACTTCAGAGTCATCAGAAAGGGGTGAATGCTCTGTGCATGATGTTCAATACCTCTGTAAAAATTCAGAAATTTAGCTAGGGCTCATCCATCCCAAGGAACTGCCAGAAAACTGGTCTTATGCCAGTTAACAGTTTCCTTTAAGATGACTAAGATCCAAAGCAGACATTCTATGTATTGGCTCATTTGTACAAATGAAGTCTTGGATGCCCATACTGGCACCTAATGTGCCCCACAGTGGCTTGAACCCCTCCTGACCCAGTCCTTGATGGACCACAATGCTGCACTGTTGGTGGAAGCCGATGGAGAAGGCCTCACTGGGTGGATTCATTCCCATTTATGGGATTTTGGAGGTCATCTTCCAGGAAGGAGGAGGAGGAGAAGGAGGAAGAGGAGGAGATTGGATTTATACCCCTCCCTTTACTACCCAAAGGAGTCTCAGAGCAGTTTACAATTAGAGGAGTTACAGAGCACTTTCCCTTCTCCTCCCCACAACAGTCACCCTGTGAGGTAGGTGGGGCTGAGAGAGTTCTCCCAAGGATTTCTCTTGAGAGAACAGTTCTGAAAGATCTTATGACTGACCCAATGTCACACCAGAGGCAGCATGTGGAAGAGTGGGGGATCAAACCTGGTTCTCCCAGATTAAAGTTTGTTGTTCCTAACCACTACACCAAACTGGCTCTCTGGCAGAGGTAATCCTTCTAACCTTTGGAAACACACCATTGGATACCAACCCATGGCTTCCAAGCAGATTCCCAACAAGAGCTGAAAAACAGCCTCCCCAGCTCTGAAGGGTAGATCTGGTGGTGAGTACTGAAAAATCACTGCACGCAAAATGAATCAATGAAGTTAAATTAAAATGCATCCGATCCTTTGCAAGCCAGCTGTCTGGTAGTAACTAATACTGTCTGCTACTGCATGTTAGTTCTTGGATGCTTGTCAGATAACAACCGCTGGTATTTTACATGCTGTCAAAAGTTGACTTCTGTTGCATGTCAGCTGCCAGAGACACTCAGACATTGCCTTCCACTGACAACTCAATGGATGTTTATTGCCGAATATCAGTGGCCGAATATTAACTCAGTGACAGACTTGCTACACCTCCTCTGTGGTAGAGAATTTTGAGGGTTTCGTGTGTGCCCAAATACAACGTCCTGAAACTATACATGCAGATTTTTTTTTTACATTTCAGATTATTCTAAGGGTTCCCGCAGGCCGGCACAGCCGAATGATTGAGAACTTTGAAAATAAGAATGCAGGGTTCACATTGAAAATATCCCTGGCAGTGTATACACACATCTCAAGGTTGCACATTTCTTTGGCTTGTTTTCCCAAGGCGCTGTCAACTGTGTAATAGAAAAATGTATTTGTACATCTTCCCCTTCTGGGCCCCCCCTACCCACCCCTACTCCCGCTCCTCTGAAACAAAACAACACATTGCTAAATATTCAGTCACTCTTGGGAAGAAAGAAATTGAAAGGGGGAAGTGGTGGATATACATGTGAGAGCAATTGCTGTATAATATGGATGTTTTTGGCAGGCCTTTATGATTTTTCCCTATAAAGAGATGTCGGTTGCCAAAAATAGGGGTAGGGGTAAGAAAAGCATGCACGTAAATATATATATATATATCTTGGAAAGATATAGTACTATCTCAGCGATGACTAGCAAGGGGAAATAATTCACAGAGTCTTTATTTGTATTCCCCATGATTGCATCTAAGAACAAAAAATAAATTCCTGTAATTATTTTCCAGTTGGTTTGGTCCATGCCTGTGTGATCATTTTTTATTTATTTTTTTCTCCCTTCCCCGTATCGTACTACCATGCCTTCCCTCCATAAAGCATGGCGGTTAATAGCGCCTTCGTATTTACTGCTCAGAAGGAGGAAGATCCAGCAATCAGATTTTTTTATGATGCGGGGTGAACTTTTGAAAAATTAAATTAGCAGCGCGGACAACGGCGGTACATTGTAAACTAATTACTTCTCCCGTTCTCTCGGCCGAGACGGTCTCAGCACTCTCCTTTTCATTTTTTAGATTTCGGAGCAAATTGGAGGGGGGAAAGGGGAGCTTGACAGTCAGGACTCAGGTTGAAGACACAGGTAGATTCTGGAGGCAGAACACAGGTGAGCAGGAAGTACAGTGAGAGGCAGCAACAGAGTGTTTGAAACATCCCTCCTCGAACAGGGAAAGTCTCATTTGACTGAACCAGGAGATTTTCTCTTTCATTTCCCTTCCCAATCCTGCTCCGTCTCAGTCATTCAATCCATAGCAGCTTTGTGATCTTTGCCGATAAACCCACATGTTTTGATCTCCAGAAGTTGTTTAATGTTCGGAAGGGGCTTTATTAAATGGAGCTCGGTAGGGGGAACTCTGGTCAGACAATAAGCCTCAAACGCATGAACACACCCACCGTTCGCCTCCTGCACGGGGGAGGGTGTGTGTGTGCACAGCTGGAAGAAAAGTCTCCTTGGCACCTGTTGGGAGGCAGGATCATGTATATTCAACAGCCTAACTGGCTTTTTGAGAAATAACTTTGCACTTATGCAAAATTAATAGGGTATTCATTATAAAATCCAGGCAGAGTCTTATTAAATGTGCTCTGTCACTGAAAGGAGAAGTCAGGAGGAGAATTTGGGAGGCTTTTTAAGCTGGAGCTGGGTTGCCCTCTAGTGAATGAGGTCAGCATTATGCGCGGGGAAATTATTTTTGAAGGCTGCATAATTAATGTTTATTGAACTGGTACCAAAAAAAAAAAAACACCAGCAAGAGTTCCAGAGTCTGAGCTCCGACTGTAGAAGACACGCAGAGTGAGAGAGATGGAGGAGCCCAGTCCTGCCGTCAGCCTGCCTTGCTGCTGACTTTCCTCCTTGCATCCATGGGGGAATGCGGGACGAGGGGACCCTTGCAATAAGCAGAGGGGGAACATAAATCAGCCATGCAGCAGCAGCTTAGCACATTACTAGGTGCCTAATATGTCGCCTGAAGAGATGTCTAATTATATCGTTAGGTTCCCCCCAACAACGAAATTCCAGAGTCCAATCCATTTCAACAGTGATGAATGAGATCATCGTTTACTTCCCCAGATCACGCTGAGATTTATAAACAATCGCCACGGAATTGGAATGCAGCATCGGGAGAGGGAGGAAATGTGCAGAGAAGTCTGGGGTATTAGAAAAATAAAAGATTAAAAATAAGAGCGGATTCATTTATGGTGGGTACGGATAACCACTCCCAGCCCAAGGAATAAAGGGGGCTGGTTCTGGCCTTCAGTCAAAAAGTTCCATGGAGACTTTGATTTCTTTCTTTCCTTCTTTTATATCTTGGTTTTTCCTCACTGAGGCCCAAGGCAGATTATGCCATTCAAAACAATGCAGTTTGAAATGTACAGTCAACGATGGAAGAAGACAGGTTTACATAAATTAAGCAGCAAAGTAAAACACTAAAAACAGTATGGTACATACAACATGTAGAAGATGGAGCAGATCTATTCTCTCTTGCTCTGGATTGCGAGACTAGATCTAATGGGTGGAAATTTCCAAGGGAGTCGTTACATTAGGAGAAACTTCCTAACTGTAAGAGTGGTTGAGCAGTGGAATGGACTACATCAGGAGGTGGTGGATGCTCCTTTGCTGGATGTTTTTAAGTGGAGGCTGGACGACCATCTTTCAGCTATGTTGTAGGGCTATCTTCGGGCTATGCTCCTGCAGAGTGCAGGGGGTTGGACTAGATGACCTGCAAGGTCCCTTCCAACTCTAACAGTCTATGATTCTATGATTCTATGAACAGACCAGTGTAATGTGTGCAACAAACCATGCAACAAAGCTAGAGTGCAAAATTAGAGACTAATGCAACGGAACGGTATAATACGTCCAGTGAACAAACCAAGGAAAATTGCCCTATTCCAAGGAATTAACTAAAATCCATTTCCCTTAATAAAAACATGGGCCTAGGTTGCCAGTTTGGTGTAGTGGTTAAGTGCATGGACTCTAATCTGGGAGAACCGGATTTGATTCCCCACTCCTCCACTCACAGCTGCTGGATGACCTTGGCCAATCCATACTTCTATCAGCTGCTCGCTCAAGGGCAGTTCTGGAAAGAGCTCTCTCAGCCCCGCCTACCTCACAGGGTGTCTGTTGTGGGGAGGGGAAGGGAAAGGGAAAGGAGTTTGTAAGCCACTCTGAGACTCCGAGTTAAAAGCGGGGTATAAATCCAATCTCTTCTTCTTCTTCTATAGAAGGGGCCCTCAACCTTTTTCATCCTGCAGTCACCTTTGTAATTCTGACACAGGGCCATGGGGTCAGCCTAGGATAGCCAGTTCTGGGTTGAGAAATACCAGGAGATTTTGACGGTATAGCCTGGAGAGGGTGGGTTTGGGGAGGGGTGGGGCCTCAAAAGGGTCTAATGCCATAGACTCCACCCTCTAAAGCAGCCATTTTCTTCAGGGTAATTGATCTGGAGAACAATTGTAATAACAGATCTCCTGGTGCCACCCGGAGGTTAGCAGCTCTAGTTCGGTCACAAAATGGCTGCCAGGGGAGGTGGAGTCACAGTCACGCCCAGAGACAGTCCAAGTGCAGTGAAGCAGGGTAACTTAAACAAAGCCGACATTGTCACCAAAGCAACATTATTTTAATCCCCACAACCAGTCAGTTCTTTGGTGGCCAATCAGAAGCCAAGCTGGGCAAGAGCCCCACCCACCATCTGAAAACAGTGGGTGGGCAGCATGGCCCCCGCAGGCTCCACACTGGGGACCCCTGGCCTAAAGGGTCCAAAGAGAAACGGTCATCGTTCGTTCGGGAAAAGCTCCCATGCTCCTGGAGAAGTGACTCTGAAGGCCAACATCGGGCTGGTTCCCACATGCGTGCTCCACGGAGGTACACCCAGCCAGTGACAGTGAACTGTCATCATTGAAACACCAGAGGTAGAACTAGAGTGGAGGGGACCTTCCCTATTTCTTTCCTCTGGAGCTCCATTCACAATTGTGCAAATCATTTGGGGTCTCTGCCTTTTTTTGGCTGACGGTTTTGTAGATTCCTTTGTCTTGTGTACATGATACAAAGAGAAGAAGAAGAGATTGGATGGATTTATACCCCGCCCTTCTCTACCTGTAGGAGTCCCAAAGCGGCCAACAATCCCTTCTCCCTTCCCCTCCCCACAACAGACACCCGGTGAGGTAGGTGGGGGCTGAGAGAGCTCTCTCGAGGACTGCTCCTGAGAGAACAGCTCTGAAGGAACTTTTGACTAACCCAAGGTCACTCCAGCAGCTGCATGTGAAGGAGTGGGGAATCAAACCCGGTTCTCTGGGTTTCTTCTGCCCTTTCTATCATTCCCATGCATGTCACCATTTGCACGTATATGGTGTGTGTGGTGTGTAGTGCTGATTGATTGATGCACTGATAATGTTGACAAATCAGGGGAAATAGTGTGTTGCATCCAGTGAACCTCTCGGAGAATGAAACTGTTTCCCCCTCTCAGTACATGTTTGTTTGTTTATTACTTACTCTGTTTATATTCCGCCTTTCACTCCAATGGGGACCCAAAGAGGTCTACATCATTCTCATCTCCTCTGTTTTATCCTCACAACAACCTTGTGAGGTAGGGTAGGCTGAGAGAATGTGACTGGCCCAAGGTCACCCACTTAGCTTCCGTGGCGCAAGTGGGGATTCGAACCTGGATTTCCCATTTCCTGGTCTGACCCTTTAACCACTGTGCCACACTAGCTCTCATTATTCCATACTTCTCTGCACTCACAGATATTGCTGCTGAGGATCAGGGGACCTTGTGAATAGCATGAGGGCCAAAAGGAGGTCTACGTGAGAAGAAGGAATTGGTAAGAATCCTTTCTTCGATGTCAGAAGTCCCTTTCCATTGGTGGAAAAACAGTGGTCTGATTAAGGTTGCCAACCTCCAGGTGGAGTCTGAATATCCCTTGGAATTCTAACTGAGCTCCAGACTGCAGTGATCAGGTTCCCTGGAGACAATGGCTGCTTTGGAGGGTGGACTCCATGGTATTGGTTCCCTTCTCAAATCCCTCCCTCCCTTCCCCAAATCCCAAGTTCCTTCCTCCCAAAATTTCTCCCTCCTGTCTCCAAATCCCAGGTTCCCTCCCCTCCCCAAATCCCTTCTCTCCCCCCAGGTTCTACCACCATATTTCCAGGCATTTCCCAACACGGTCTTGGCAGCTCTATGTTGGATATAACCCAATGCAAGAAACCCAAAAAAATTGTGGAAAACTTGTGGGGGAGGGGGGACGTAGGTTCAGCTCACACAGCAGAGGAGTGAAATCGAAGCAGGGATTGTGGGATCAGAGCGGCTGGTTTCCTCCAGCCTCTGACCCCGTCAGGCACTCCGTTGCTGAGTAAATGACACCAGATAAATATGAGTTAAGCGTTCAGCGATTCCGACCTAGCATACATTTGCCACACAGTTTCAAAAGCCGCAGTTCATAAGAAGCATTGCTGACATTGTGACTCTGCATAATCAGAGTTCCCGCGGCTTTGGGATGCGTAGAAAGGAAAGCCATCGAGTCACAAAGGTAGCTTGCGGCATAATTGAGGGGGGGAAGCTCTGGCTTCAACTAATGACAATCCAGAGGGGTCAACGCGTGCAAATCAAGACGACTATACGCATGGGCGAAAGATGCCGCGCTCCACCCACTGGATGGTGAGAGACAGCTCACACTTTTACCACGCCAGATCTCCTCAGAGCCCGAGGGCTTTTCTGCACCCGTCTGTTTCCCTGCTGGCCTTCTGGAGATTTTAATCACTCGCTGCACTGCATTGCGCTTTCACTTTCTGTATGCATTGGGGTCTTTTCGGAATTTCTGCCTACTTTTATGTTCGCTCAGTGGAGACTTTGGAGTAGCTACCCAAGAGTGCTTTTTGCGACGGATGTAAAGCCCAGTCCACTTCTGAGTCAGAGGTAATGCTAAGCAGACGTCTTACCTCAGACTTTGCGACACAGCCCATGTCTCTGGCTGTTTCCACCCCCTTTTCCACCCCTCCTTTCTTTTGTCAGGTCTCCCTCCGGTTTGATTTCTCCCACGCTTGCCTGTTCTGCATCTAGCACTGGCTCCGCTGTCTTACCAAACTCATGTGCCACTTTCACTTCCTTTGATTGTCGGCTTTCATGGCAATGTCCAGACTGCATGCCACTTTCGCTTCGATTGACCTCTCGGTTTTATGGTACTATCGGCGTCGTTTTATGGCCATTCAGCAATGCTCCCTCTAAGCTGTGGAGTCTTGTGAGCAAAAATGCAACTTTGTGAGCTACTCGCATGAAAGTTGTGAGCAAGCAATTTGGCTACTGCATAAATTAGTTTGCCCTGGAGCCGTCCTTCCTGAGCTAAGACAAAGAGGTGTGAGCTGGAGGCTAAAAAACTGTGAGCTAGCTCACACTAACTCAGCTTAGAGGGAACACTGTTCAGGGGTGACTTTGCAGTCAGTACGGCATTGGCCCAGGGTATCTGAATGTGGTTCTGAGCCCCATCTTTTTCTGCTCCAGTGTGGGTTTGGTAAACATTGTGTATGCAGACTGCCACTAGGACAAACAGACAATAGGACCTAGGATCCTAGTCCACCAATTAGACCTCAGCGGGAAATTCAAACCCACCCATGGGACTATGGGTGTGCCAGGTGGGGTGTATAAAGCTGGCCCCTGCAAGGCCGGGGTTGCAGTGTGTGTTATGTGAAGTACAATAAACGCATCTGAACGCATGTCGTAGTCCGAGTCTCCATGCGGCGAACCCAGTACTTTACAGTAAAACAACGGAGGGAATTTTAGATGCGGAATGGGCCTCTGTTCCTTCTCAGCTGGCACTTTAGCCAGTTTGGTGTAGTGGTTAAGTGCGCGGACTCTTATCTGGGAGAACCGGGTTTGATCCCCCACTCCTCCACTTGCACCTGCTGGTGTGACCTTGGGTCAGTCACAAGCTCTGGCACAGCTGTTCTCTCAAGGACAGTTTGTGTTAGAGTTCTCTCAGCCCCACCCACCTCACAGGGTGTCTGTTGTGGGGAGGGGAAGGGAAAGGAGTTTGTAAGCTGCTCTGAGACGCCTTTGGGCAGTGAAGGGCAGGGTATAAATCCAATCTCTTCTCTTCTTCTTCTTCTTCTTCTTCTTCTTCTTCTTCTTCTTCTTCTTCTGACCCTAGGGATCTTCCCTTCCCTAAAGCCAATCTGCACACAACCTGGAGGGCAAGTAGACGAGCAGCCCAAGGAGGTCCTCCATCAGTTTGAAGCTTCTAGCTTGCATGGGGGGGCATCCCTCCTTTGCACAATGGACCCTAGTGAGGGATCTTTTCCCCCTTCCCCAAAGCTAATCTGTACACAACTTGGAGGGGGAATGTATTAAAAGGAATGACAGGATTGCCCATTGGAAGCAATGGGAGAGGCTTGAATGCCCATTTGTTTTCTTTTTTTAATTAAAACCCTTGGGACGCCACCCCTCCCAACAGACCAGCCAGCCAGCTGCCAACCCAGCATCCCATTATAGATTGTGCATGTGTGAAGTAGCCCAGCGGCAGCTAGCCAAAGAGGGTGGGGAAGTGGGAAGGAGAGAAGAGGAGAGAAATTGGATAAGCGTATGGAGCAGGGGTCCCTCAGTGGCCATTAGCCACAGGGTATAGATAGGAACTCTCAGGCTGGGGCAAGGGATGCTCTGTATTCTTGTTGCTTTGGGGGGGAACAGTGGGAGGGCTTCTAGTGTCCTGGCCCCACTGCTGGACCTCCTGATGGCACCTGGTAATTTCGATCCAGAACCTGAAAACGTTAGTCCATTTGAAAAGAGGGCCAACAATAAAAGCTAAATATATCTATAGTGTATAAAAAGATACATGTATTTATTAACAAATAATTTAAAAATATATAAGGGCCCAATCACACCTCATGTAAAAATACCAGAATCTATCACACAAGGGCCAATGGACTTGACCTGATGCGTTTCGGCCTGCATAGGCCTTCTTCAGCGGTCAAACATAGTGAGGAACATATTGGCTTATATAATAGTACAGTACAATCATACTGATATAAAATATAAATACAAGAAGGACCAGATGGAAATTGCTGTAAAAATGGAAAAATTGGAAATTAAACACTTACAATAAAATAAATAAATAAATAAATTATAAGTATATTCTACTAAAAAACATATTAACTTACTTCCAGAATGAAACCACTAGGCACAGAATAAAAGTACAAATGAAGCCTCCAAGGATTCAATCACATGCCAAGTAGTGCTTCCCTGATAATAATCTAGAAACAAATATATACATATAAACCAATGCATTCTACAATTTTAAAATTTAATTCAGAAAGTAATTGATAAAGAAAATAATTTTGTTACTTCTGGTCCAGGAAGTGCCTTCCTATGATTGTTTAGCCAAAGTGTCCTCAGTAGAATTGTCCTTAGGCAAAGAGCAGTGTTGATCAAGTAAAAATGCTGGCGCTTTATATCAGGTGAAGGATGATGCAATCTTTGTAAAGTGCCTTGAACTAGCCATGTGATTGCACATCCCACATACAGCATAACAATAAAACAATATAAATTCCAAACTAGATGTTAAACAGTCAAAAAATCATACATAGATGGTGAACTGTCAAAAGATTATACTACACACCAGTCTACTTGTTCATTCAGACCATAGGGGGTTACAGTTTTGAGGGCATGAATCCAAAACAATTCTCTGGTTTTCAAGTGCTGAGTCATCTGCAGGTGGATGGAAGGTCGAACATATTCCAAAGCAAAGAAAGAGAAATCTCTGTCATCGTGTCCTGCTACAGCAAAGTGGTAGGTCAGGGGCGCATTTTTTTCTTCTTCGTCTGATGCAACTTCTGTGCTCTGTGATTCTGATCCTTATCAGTCTTGAAGTACACCCTATGTATTTTTTTCACACTTACAAATAATACAATAGATAAACCTTTTGAGTTACAGTTAAAAATGATTGAATAGAATACTTTTTCTGTTTAGCTGAATCATAGCAAACGTTAGTATGTAACATCAAATCACATTGGCTTCTCTTATATTCTTATGTTCTTAGAGTGTTGGACCAGATGGGCCATTGGCCTGATCCAGCATTGGCTTCTCTTATGTTCTCTTATGTTCTTAAATGGGAGGGTGCAGTGTGTCCCATCTCTTGCTCACACACTTGGCCAAGTTGGTGGCAATCGGACCAACCCAAGACATCACAGGTGACGTTCTCACCCTAATTAAGAAAAACTGCACTTTACTATATATTTTGATGGGGGGGCAAAGCTAACAGAAGGTTGGGCGAAAGGTGGATGTGTTTTAATAAATAATGGACTTTGAGTTAAAGAAGATTAAGGAAGATTCTATAGTGAAGAGCCCTTTTTAGAGATGAGATTGTTGGCTAAGGGGGTATGTTGGGAAAAATTAAGGGAAAGGATTTTTACAGAAATTGATAATGAATGGTTCAATTAATTTTAAAAGGATTTTACTAATTTAGGTTAACTCCATAAAAGGAAGAGGGAAACGGGGTGTTATGCATATGGGGGTTCCAGTTTTCCTGTTTTTCTTGTCTTTTTTTTTTCCTTTTTAATAAGAGGGTAAATGGAGAGTTTTTCTTTGAAGAGAACCATGTTTAAGCCTAACTTGGATGTTGTTGTTTTTTAACAGAGAAGTAGAAAGTAATAGGCAGAAATTATTGCAATGAGATGATGAGAGTGTCTGATGTTTGTACAAAAGAAATGTTAGCGTATTGCAGAAGTATACTCCAAACAGTCTGTATGAGCTAGAGCTTCATAAGCTATGTACTCAAATGTCACCTTCGAGGTTAACAACTGAAAGTTTTTGTCTGTCAGTGCCACATTTGTAAGCACTATCTACAATCACCACGTTTGGAATTTTCTTTCCTATCTCCCCCTCTTGTAGTTTGTCTGTTAGTACCCCTCCCTTTTTCTGTAGTTTAGAAAATGCAATAAAAAAACCCTTCGGGGGGATTTAAAAAAAAAGAAAAAGAAAAAGAAAAACTGCACTTTTCTATTGCAGCTGCAGAACAAATCCATCAGAGAATAAAAGAATATGCAGACGGCAGACAAAGAAATCCAAAGTGAAGCTTAACGGCGCGACCGCTCGGTTTCTCTGCAGTATGCTGTGTATGCAAAAAGGGCCCTACTCAGGTCTTTTCTATTCAGTGAGGTTTACTCTCAGGAAGGTGTTTGGAGGATTGCACTGTTAATCCTATTGTAACTAGGATTGTGAGATGAGTGCTAGGGAAATGGCCCTGATCCAGTGAGTTGGTTCCAGTGACCGTGTCATTTGTATAATGATTTCCTGGGCTGGGAACCTAAATTGCCGTTCCATCAGGATCGCAGTGGTTCTCCTGACAGAACAGAGTTTCCATTAGGAGATGGATCGAGATGGGGTAGCCATGTTGGTCTGTCTGTAGCAGTAGAAAGAAGCAAGAGTCCAGCAGCACCTTAAAGACTAACAAAATTTGTGGCAGGGTAGAGCTTTCGTAAGTCACTGCTCACTTCTCTAGATACAGCTGCATCTGGAGAAGTGAGCAGTGACTCACGAAATCTCATCCCCTGCCACATATTTTGTTAGTCTTTAAGTTGCTGCTGGACTCTTGATCTTTTCCAGGAGGAGGAAAGGAAGACAATTTTTAACAGTCCCTCCTCACCATAGACCTACCCACTGCTTCTACATTCTTTTCTAAGCTCAGTTTTGCAAGGGAATGAGGGTAAAAAAAAAGAAATAGAGATTCAGAGATTCGAGGGGGGAAATTACCATCTTAAAACTGCAGAGAATGAAAGAGGCAGATATACCAAAAAAAAAAAAAAAAAGTGCTTGGAGAAATGTTATGCCGCCTCTCTAGGACCCTGACCAACACAGCCTACAAAATAAAAATAATAGAAACAAGACATTGACGCATCTGAATTAAAATCCAGCATTAAAATGTAAGACCATATACAAACAGACCTCTGACAGCATAGATTCAGGAGGGAAGCCAAGTTGGTCCAAAGGAACAGAACAATGTAGGGTTGCCAGCTCTGGGTTGGAAAATAGAGAAGAGAATTAACACACTGCCACAGGAGGTGGTGGCGGCTACAAGCACGGATGGCTTCAAGAAGGAATTGGATAAACAAAGGGAGCAGAAGTCCATCAGTGGCTATTAGCCACAAGGTATAGATAGGAACTCTCAGTCTGGGGCAGGTGATGCACTCTATTCTTGGTGCTTGGGGGGAGCAACAGTGGGAGGGCTTCTGGTGTCCTGGCTCCACTGCTGGACCTCCTGATGGCACCTGGTATTTTTGGCCACTGTGTGGCAGAGTGTTGGACTGGATGGGTCATTGACCTGATCCAACATTGGCTTCTCTTCTGTTCTTATGCTCACCTTTTCTAGCTCTGCATTACTTTTATTCAGATAGGCAATGAGTTCTGACCTCACCTGGACCTCACCTCTCTGAAGTCTCAGAAACCCTGGATCTATCAACATAGGACATCTTCACACTCCAAGGAGCAAAAGGCAGAATGCCTGGTTCTCCCTACCCAATCATATCCTCACAACAATGCTGGGGGTAGGGAGGCTGAGAAAGAATGATCTTCTTCCTCTCCCAGCTGAAGCTGAAGGGTGGGAGATTCAGGACAGACATTTCTTCACACAGCATATAGTTAAATTGTGGAACTCACTGCCACAGGATGTAGTCACAGCTGCCAACTTAGAAGGCTTTAAAAGGGGAGTGGACAAATTCATGGAGAACTGGGCTACCAGTGGCTACTGTTCATGATGGACATCTACTTCCTCCAGTACCAGAGGTCATATGCCTAATCCAACTTTGACTTCTCTTATCTTCTTATGTTCTTATTTCCTTATGTATATAGATGTGTACATTTCGGGGGGGATCATTTGCATTTTGTTTTGTTTCAGAAAGAGCATGTCTAACATTTCCCCAACGTTTTGAGGCTATTGGTATCGTTTCCAAAAGCCATTTCAGGTAAATTCTTCAGGTTCAGGAATATGGGGTATGGGTAGAACTGGCTTCCATTCAAACACAAAGTTTACCGTCCATTTGGAGTCATCGGAGATAGAACTGGTCTTTGGATTTCAGGTCTACTGCCCATTGAAAACACTGCTGAAATAATCCAAAACAATCCCCAAATTTTAGGGGATAAATTTCTGGAATCCTGAAATAGCTAAAGAGCCTTGCTTCGTTCTATGGTGGTCCTGATCAGAAACCAAACAGAATTTCGGGCACTGTGTTCGAATCGAAAATATCAAAATGCATCCGCTCAGTGAGTCATCTAAGATCACCCATCAAGCTTCATGGCAGATCATCCTCTGACACTACTCCAGGGCACTACTATGACAACTGATTTCCAAACAATAGAGATCAGTTCCCCAGGAGAAAATGGCTGCTTTGCAGGGTGGACTCTATGGCCCGGTACCCTGCCAACATACCTCCCTTCCCCAAACCACACCCTCCCCAGACTCCACCCCCAAAACCTTCAGGTATTTCTCAGCCCAGAGCAGGCAACTCTGACAATGTAACTACTACACTACACCATCTTGCTATAATAGTACTGAGTTGAAAGAACTCATCTTTGACAGAAGGGATTCCAATAATAGTTTGCCCCTGGTTTGCATCCTTTTTGTTCGACATGAAGTTGGCCTCTTTTCTCGCATCCCCTGCTGCACCCCTGAGAGATTTCCAGCAGGCCTCTGGTGATCTTCATCTCTCTCTCTCTCCCCCCCCCCACCTACTGTTTGCTTTTCTTTGCTCAACTATTCATAGTAACAGCATTTCCACCATGACTGCACCGCAATGGCATTTATAATGTCATCCTGTACGTACATCAACTGGAGTTAATAATATTGGTTCGTGCATTTGCTTGATGGAACTCGTGACCTCCAGACAAGAGAGAAAACAAAAACTGGAGGAATGAAATGTTATATGAAGCAGCTCAGGAAATGTTAGAACATCAAGTCGGAGCTCGATGAGCAACAGAAAAGCAAAAAAAAGAAAGAGAAAGAAGAAGTCGGCTGCACTGCAGAAGATCATTTCACTTGGATGCAAAATTAAACAGAGGTCCAGAGGCACCTTTAAGGTTGACAGAATTTATTCAGCTTCCTTGAGTCGGAGCACACACATCTTCAGATGTAGCGGATGGTCCCTTGACAGTTTCTATAGAGAATATCTTCAGTTTGCAGATTCAGGTTTCAGGACTGCAGATTCTCTCATTTTGCCCAGAAGTGGGAATGAAAGTGGGAATGCTGCCTTCTGGCCAGGAAGCAACTGCACGGGGAAGACCAACCCTGCACAAGGGGGTCATGGTCAGTGTTCCCTCTAAGCTGAGTTAGTGTCAGCGAGCTCACAGTTTTTTAGCCTCCAGCTCACAGATTGTTGCCTGTGCTCAGGGAGGAGGGCTCCAGAGCAAACTCATTTATGCAGTAGCCAAATCGCTTGCTGACAAGTTCAATGCCAGTAGATCCCAAAGTAGAATTTTTGCTCACAGGACTCCACAGCTTAGAGGGAACATTGGTCATGGTGCTCACAGGAGAATGGTACCCATGCCACTAAGGCTTTGTGTGAAAGAAAGTGTGCATGTGTGTGTGTGTGTGTGTGTGTGTGTGTGTGTGTGTGTGTGTGTGAGAGAGAGAGAGAGAGAGAGAGAGAGAGAGAGAGAGAGAGAGAGAGAGAGAGAGAGAGAGAGGCCCTTTCTGCAGCCGGATTTTGCCTCTGTTTCTTTTTTTTTTAGCATTTATTTAGTATTTAGTATTTATTTATCTCACCCCCTGTTGAGTTTTCTGTGAAATAAAGAACTCTGCTGTTTGCCTTTCACAAGCACTGGTGCCTGACTTTTCGATAAAGATCTACATCTGGCAGTTGTCCTCAATCCATCCACAAGAAATATAAACCCCAAAGAGACTACTTTTTAGTGTGAACTAAATACTATTTTTTTTAACATATTATACATAATCGATACGATTAATGCATACATTAATGTGAGTCACTTTATAATCACAACTTTCCTAACCATACATACAGTTTTCCCCATTTTTTCTTAAACACATCCTCTCCTTTCCCTTGTAGTCTTATGCTTAACCTGTCCATTTCCGCAATTGACAATAATTCGGAGCGCATCCTATTCTTCCATTCTACATTCCCTCCCGCTTTCGCTTCCACTTTGTGTCGGGGCTTTCTCTTGTTTCTGCATCTGTTTTACAGGAATCGGCATTCAGACCGCTTCCAGCACACTGTTGCCCCGCAGCTACCAAAACTCCTTTTGCTTCACTTCTTCTTTCGAAGCGCTAATCCTTTCTAAAGTAGAATTGTTTCTGCAGGTATTTAAGTCCTGCCCACCGCCTCTCCCCCATTTACACCTCTTTCTGTCTCCTTCGGTTAACGCTCCCTCCCCATCCTGTTTTCCTTCCCTCCTTCTCCAAAGTCAAAAGAGGACGTGCCCGCCCACTCAGGCAAACTTTTAAAAAGCCAGAGAAAGCCTAAGAAGGCATCAGCAAATATAAAGGACTAGGGGTTTCCCTGCTCCCAAATGTGGGAAGGAGGGAAGGAGGGAGGGGTTGGCAGCCAGTTAGCTCGAAAAATGTGGGTTTTGCTTGTAGATGCATGCAGCATGCATATACAAATAAATAAACCAGAGGGGGGGAAACCAGAGCAGAGGGAATATGGATCTTCGGATTCTCCGGAGCAAACTGTTAGTGCAGAATGGTCCAGAGAGAGAGAGAGAGGGAGGGAAGGAAGGAAGATCATAAATAGTGCCGCCTAGTAGTAGGGCATAGTATGGAAGAATGGTCCCTCTGCTTCCTCTCTCATTCCCAGCAGGCGTAACCATAAACTGTATTTGCCTATGGACATTTTTGGTGGTGCCCAGATGTCATTACTTTTCTAGGCATATGGATCCCTAGTGACATTGTGCATATGATTATGCTAAATTTTAATGTGCGAATTGCTGATATGTCTTTGGATTCAGACAGATGTACAACTCTCAACTTATCTTCATAGGGCAAAGTAAATATACTCAGAATGAATGTTACTCCTATAGTTATTTATATTTCACACGCAATTCCTTTCTCTGTACCTTGCAAATGTATTCATAAAATTAACACTTTGTTCCTGAAATTTATGTGAGGCTCCTTACCACCTTGGATTTTTGTAAAGAACTGGTGTAAAGAACTTCTCCATTTGAAGAAGAAGAGAAGAGAAGAGAAGAGAAGAGAAGAGAAGAGAAGAGAAGAGAAGAGAAGAGAAGAGAAGAGAGAGAGAAGAGAGAGAGAAGAGAAGAGAAGAGAAGAGAAGAGAAGAGAAGAGAAGAGAAGAGAAGAGAAGAGAAGAAGAGATTGGATTTATACCCCACCCTTCACTACCCAAAGGTGTCTCAGAGCGGCTTACAAACTCCTTTCCCTTCCCCTCCCCACAACAGACCTCCAGTGAGGTAGGTGGGGCTGAGAGAGCTCTTGACAGAAACTGCTCTTTTTTCAACCCTAACCCTGCCACACAACTAGATCGAGAGGAGCTGATCGTCAACACAGACTGTACCCCACTTGGATATTCCATCATGATTGTTTCCGCCATCTCTATGCAATACTATTATTATTCGTTTTGTTGTCACTAGCACTTTACAATAGTTCACATTGATTATGATTGTTTTATAATTGTTATTTTTATGTGTTTTGACTTTTTATGTAAACTGCCCTGAGCCTGCCTTGGCAGGGGGCGGGGTATAAATTGAACAAAAGAACATAAGAGAAGCCAATGTTGAATCAGGCCAATGGCCCATCTAGTCACACAGCAGCCAAAATGTACCAGGTGCCATCAAGAGGTCCAGCAGTGGTGCCAGGACACTAGAAGCCCTCCCACTGCTGCCCCCTCCAGCACCAAGAATAGAGTGCATCACCCGCCCCAGACTGAGAGTTCCCATCTATACCCCGTGGCTAATAGCCACTGATGGACTTCTGCTCCATATGTTTATCTAATTCCCTCTTGAAACTGTCCATGCTTGTAGCTGCCACCACCTCCTGTGGCAGTGAATTCCATGTGTTCATCACTCTTTGGGTGAAGAAGTACTTCCTTTTATCTGTTCTAACCCGACTGCTCAGCAATTTCATGGAGTGCCCACGAGTTCTTGTATTGTGAGAAAGGGAGAAAAGTACTTCTTTCTCAATCTGCTCAATCCCATTCATAATCTTATAAACCTCGATCATGTCACCCTTCAGCCATCATTTCTCCAAGCTAAAGAGCCCCAAGCGTTTTAACCTTTCTTCATAGGGAAGGTGTTCCAACCCGTTTATCATTCTAGTTGCCCTTCTCTGCACTTTTTCCAATCCTATAATATCCTTTTTGAGATGTGGCAACCAGAACTGAAATGATGATGATGACAAGAATAATAATAAAAAGTATTATTATTATTATTATTATTATTATTATTCCTTGCAGCTGGACTACCCATCATGGGCTCTTTTGGAGGCCTCTTGTCTGATGCCTCTCTCTAAGTGGAATGCATTAGGGTCTACGTAAACTACAGTGGATCCCATTCCTCTTGCAGTTTCTGCAGCTAGAGAACAATAGTGCATAACATCACAACGATGTCAATTTGATCTGTTTTCCCATGCGAAATTAACATTATGGGCCAAACCAGGCCTAAAAATTAGGAAGAGATCTTTTTTTATGGAAGGCTCGGACCACTAAGGGGATTTTTTATGTTAGACTACAATTATGCGTTTTTGTCATTTTCTCAGCTGAGGTCTCGATATGACTTGTCAACTTCTGCTGAATGGTAATCTTTATAACTGCAACATCTCTTGGTATCTAAATAGGGCCTCATGGCCTTAGGTGTCTCAGAGTCCCATTAGCTCCTGGAAACTCTCGTTGAATTGATGAATTTATTTTTAAATAAATCTTTGATGTCGATTGATATGTACAATATGCAAAGTCTCAGGAACAAATGGAATACGGAGCCAGAGCTCTGGCCCTATTTTGCCAAAACAACGGGATATGGCTTTCAAGTTTATGTCTACATGGACAGCTTCAAGAGGGAATTAGATAAACATATGGAGCAGAGATCCATCAGTGGCTATTAGCCACAAGGTATAAATAGGAATTCTTGGTCCTGGGGCAAGTGATGCTCTGTATTCTTGATGCTTGGAAGGGGGCAACAGTGGGAGAGCTTCTAGTGTCCTGGCCCCACTGGTGGACTTCTTGATGGCACTGGGTATTTTTGGCCACTGTGTGACAGAGTGTTGGACTGGATGGCCTGATCCAACATTGGCTTCTCTTATGTTCTCATGTTCTTATGTTCTCTCTCTCTCTCTCTTAAGTTACGACTTATTCAGCAAAAAATTATGTTTGTGATATGCTGGACACCACAATAATTCTTTAGCAAAGGACTGAGTAAAATGCTAACTGTTGGCATTGTAATTCGCAGGTCGTATCCCATAAACATATGCTTTGGGTGTGACCAGTCATTCGGTTTTTCTGGAATGAAGTTATTACTCATATCAATTTTGTATTAGGATGTTCATTGATCTTTGAGGATGCTTATGTACTTTTAAACTATCCATCCACCTCTTGGACGTTAACCAACGGTCAACAAAAATGGACCCCCTATGCCCTTACTGCAGCTGAAAGACTTGTATTACAACATCGGAGAGATAAATGCCCACATCCATTAAATCAATGAGGACCTCAGAAATGTATCAGTGTTTGAACATGTGGCAGATGGACTTATTTTAAGATATCTGGAATCCTTTCATAGAAACTTACATGTCGATCTGTCATCACATTTATATTTTGATCTCTACTTTTTTCCCTTCCGCTGTCAAGTCACGGCTGACTTATGGTGACCCTGTTGGGTTTTCAGGGCAAGAGACGTTCAGAGGTGGTTGACCATTACCTGCCTCTGCAGAGCCCTCCTTGACTTCCTTGGGGGTCTCCCATCCAAAGACTAACCAGGGCTGACCCTGCTTAGCTTCCGACACCCAACAAGATCGGGCTAGCCTGGGCCATCCATGTCAGGGCATCTCTATGTTATACTTTTTTTTTCTTTGTCTTTTCTCTTATCAAGTTGATGGGTTTTGAAAGGCTTTCTTCCCCCCCTTCATTCTTTTTTTCTGGTTTTTAAAAACAAATAAATTAAAAATAGTAGCCTCAAGCCAGAGGGGAGGGGCTACAAATCCTTCCTCCTCCTCATCCCGTCTTTAGTGCATTCGACACGCAACCTTGACATTTTCCCTCTTGGAGGACACCCAGGGCTTGACTCTAGGAGCTGCTTCAACATCCCCATGACAACTGCATTTGTGTCCTTGGCCATCTCTGTACCTTTCCCGACCGGTTTGCCTGTTGCCAGGGTAACTGCGTTGGTGGTTACGTTGCTTTGCCCACGTACGGTCTTTCCTGTGCCACTGCTGGGGGTGACCATGCTAGCAATGTATTGATCAAGAATTGGGACACATTGGCTCCCTGCAGTGAGTCTGAGCTGATGTGAATCCTGGGGAGTCTCCATGACCCTAGGAGGAACCTTCTCTTGGATTACCCAAAGGACATCGAGACGAAAGCATCGGAAACGTGCCGTTTATTCCGTTCTTTCTTTCTTCGTTTAACCATCTTTGTCCCACCTTTCTTACGATAAAGAGCACTCAAGTCAGCTTACATACATATGTAAGTACCGTCAAGTTGCAATGGACTTATGGCAACCCCAGCAAGGGGGTTTCAAGGCAAGAGATGAACAGAGGTACTTTGCTATCGCTTTCGTCTCCAGAGCCTTCCTTGGTGGTCTCCCATCCAAGTACAGAATCTGCTTAGCTTATGAGATCTGACAAGATGGAGCAATACCATACCACCTGCCCCCACGTCAGCTTAAAAGACAGTAATAGTTCTAAAAGGGGCTCTGCCTGACATGGGTTGGGTTGGGGAACTTCCCCAAACTTGGTCAGACAAACTCGGGGCGTACACAGCCTTGAAGCTTCTCAGTGCTGAGCCTTGGAGGCCAGCTCATGGATTGCACAGCTTCTTGGAGTCCCCCCCCCAGTTCCAGTATCCTTGATGGATAATCATAAACACAAATTTAAAGGGCCTGTCAATAGTGTACCAGAACAGAGGTCCTTTCTGATAACATAGAGCATTTCTGAAAAAATAGAGCATTAGAACTAATGGGCAGGCTATATTGAACATACATGAAGTTGTCTTCTACCTGATTAGACCATTGGTCCTTCAAGGTCAATATTGTCTTCCCTGACTGACAGCTGCTTTCCAGGGTCTCCAGCAGAGGTCTTTTGCATCAGCTACTGCCTGGTGCTTTTAAACTGAAGATGCTGGGGATTGAACCTTGGACCTTCTGCATGCCAAGCAGAGGACCTTCCACTATGCCGTAGCCCCTCCTCTTATTGCCAACCAGAGATCTTGCCCATTAATGAGAGAATTACAGCCGTGTCAGGTCCCATTTCACTGATTGTTTGGGCTGCAGGGGAGATTACAGCCGGAAGGGCAGTTAAGAACATGCATTTGCCAATCATTTGTGTGAGAGAATGTCTGTAGATACGAACCTTGATCCTGCTGCCACATTATTTTCGCTTCTGTGGCTTCAGCAAGAGTAAGCTCTGGGAGTTACGGAGCCCATGGCAATAAAAAAGCATCCGTAACTGGAAATTGTTTGGGAATCTGCAATAGAGGGAAGACACTAAAGGCAGACAGTTGACCGGTTTCTTCTAGGTAGCTCATCTCTCTGAAGTTCTGCTCTATTACCTCTACTTAGGAGGAGCTATCATTCTGCCACATGAGGACCGTTTGTCAAGGGGCTCTGCGCTGTATTTATCAATAATAATATGGAAAGGAAAATGTACATTTAGAAGCTCTGTGAAGCACCTGTATTTCCTGGTTATCAAAAAGAGATTTGGTCTGTCTTATGCTGCACATGAAGCTTTCTTATACTCAGGGCTCTTTTTGGGCAGGAACGCACAAGAATGGCGTTCCGGCTGGCTCTTGAGTTGGCCACACCCAGCAGGAGCTCATTAGCATAACAGGCCACACCCAACAGCAGAAACTCATTAGGATTGGCTACATGAGGGGTGTAAGGCCTAATATGCAAAGGAGTTCCTACTACAAAAAAACAAACTGGGTTTTGACAACCAACAAGGTGGCTGGATGACCACACTTCTGGTAACATGGGATGTGGCCTAATATGCTAATGAGCTGTGCTGTCAAGGGTGTGGCCTATTGTGCTAATGAGTTCCTGCTGGGCTTTTTCTTATAAGCTGGGTCCTGCTTATACTGTATCAGACCATCAAGGTCAGAATTGTCAAAAACCACCGGTCCATCAAGTTCAGGACTGTCTGCACAGACTGACAGCAGCTGTCCAGGGTTTCAGGTGGAGATCTTTCACATCAACTACTACCCAACCCTTAACTGGGGATGCCAGGGATTGAATCTGGGAGATCCAGTTTGGTGTAGTGGTTAAGAGTACAGACTCTAATCTGGGAGAACTGGGTTTGTTTCCCCACTCCTCCAACATGCAGCTGCTGGGGTGACCTTGGGTCAGTCAAAAGTTCTTTCAGAGCTGTTCTCTCAAGAGCAGTTCTTGAGAGAGCTCCCTCAGCCCCGCCTACACAGGGTGTCTGTTGTGGGGAGGGGAAAGGAAAGGGATTGTAAGCTGCTCTGAGACTCGTTTGAGTAGTGAAGGGCGGGGTATAAATCCAATCTACTCCTCCTCCTCCTCCTTCTCCTATTATTATTATTATTATTATTATTATTATTATTATTATTATTATTATTATTATTATTATTATTATTATCCTCCTTCTTCTGCATGCTAAGCAGATGCTCTGCCACTTTCTCCTGTTGAATGGGCAGAAGTATAGAATCAGGCCCTGGGAGAAGAAGAAAGAAATGAATGTTATTGTTATTTCCTTTTTATCTTTCCCCTCAATCAACTCAAGTCTTAGGGTCATTTACACATACATAAGTGGTGAGAAGATAAACAATGAATGTATATGAGCATATTACTCCACTGAATGTATGTGTGTTTTTTATTCTCACTCTAGGAGCATTTGTGAATGAGCCATGCATGACACAGATCAAGCACTAGAGAGAGAGGGAGCTTCCAGCACATTTACGAAGACTCCCTTTTCCCATGCCAGCGTAAGACATCAAGACTTGGATATTTATTTTATTTTATTTTTAAAAAAATTATCCCACCTCTCTCAAGGTGGCATGGGAAGGCAAGAAGCTGTGATAGCCATCAGCAGAGTTCAAACAAGACACGCAGGCCGTGACAAAGCCCGGCCTTCCCAGCGATATGTTCTCAATGGAGACTTCGCCCTCTGCAGAAAGCTCCATATAATAGAAGGCTCTGGCTTGCATATTGAAAATCTGGGGGCAAAAGCACCCCTCTCTGCCACTCTGGAAAAGACATTTTAAAGCCCCAGTCATGCCAGGGAGAATGCTCTAATGGTAGTTTGCCAGTTGCCCGATGATGGTGGCCAAACTCCTTCCCTCTCATGCTCTGCAGCCCTCCTGCTCTCCTTCAATGGACCAGCTGGGGAAAATGGGAGGAAGATGATGCCACACAAGAAGATCTCTTCCTGATGAAGACCTGGCTTGGGAAACAGCTGGAGATTTGGGGGGTGGAGCCTGAGGAGGGGAGGGACTTCAACAGGGTATAACGCTATGAAGTCCACCTTCCAAAGTGGCCATCTTCTCCAGGGAAACTGAACTGTGGCCCCGTTCACACAGAGCATTTGCCCCGCTGAAGGCACGGTAGCCCTGAGGACTTTCCATGCGCAATCACACCAGCACATCTGGGAGGCGTAGCACCCCTGTGGCCAACCCGCAGAGTAAAAAACTACTAGGGTCGAAGCACTCGTTTCCAGAAATCCTGGGGCAAAGGCCGGCGTCTGATCGCGGGAGCGCCAGTATCCCACGGCTTTCGACGCCCACCCATGTCCCTGTTGTAAGTTTCCATGGGATGCGCACTAATGCTGAATAGCACATGTGCACATGCAAGACACCGACAGCAGCTCGCCCCCCCAACAGTGCATGCGCACTTTGCAACAGCGCAGCTTGCGTGGTCTGCTGCGCCGCTTTTTTGCTGCACTGCAGCAGCGCGGTGTGATTGGCACTCGGAGCTGGAGCGTGGCAACCCGATGGCCCACGTGATCGGGCTACCATGCCTTATTTTGCTCCGGGGCGAACTGCCACGCCTCCCCCCCGCGTTTCCTGGCCCGTATGACCAGGGCCTCTGTTGCTGGGAGAAAGCTATGTTTCCCTCAGAGTTCTAAATTGAATCTTACAGTTTTGTGACACACACTTTCTTAGGGGAAGGTTTGTGGCTAGGGATGGGCACAAACCTGGAAAATGGGGTTTGGTTCAGTTCATGACATGTCCCATTTGTGGACCATAGACCGCCACAGTTTTTTAGCCAGCTCACATACTGGTTTGATCCATGAGGTTTGTGAAATGGCAGAATGGCCGCCCGGTCTGCTAGAGCCACCAAACTTGCAGAAGTTCTCTGACTGACTCTCTTCTACCTGCCTGTCAAGTTTGGTGAGGATTGAATTAACGGGGTCTGAGTTACAACCCCCCACAAAAAAGGTGCCTCCAGGAAAATACTTTCTGTTGAAATGACCACCTGTCATTTCCCCATAAACACTTTCCTGGGGGCACTTTCTTTGGGGGAGCCTAACTTGGACATCATAAATCTAATCCTTGCCAAACTTGGACAGCTGGTAGAAGAGAGTCAGCCAGAGACCCTGTGAGATTTTGGTGTCTGTAGCTTGCACAGGATCTGTTCTATTCACTCCTGAACTTATTCCTGTCAAAATAGTCATTCTGACAGCCGCAGGTTCAAGTGTTTCAGGAGTGTATAGAACAGATCCTGTGTAAGCTAGAGACATCAGAGTCATAAGAACATAAGAGAAGCCAATGATGAATCAGGCCAATGGCCCATCTAGTCCAACACTCTGTCACACAGCAGCCAAAATATACCAGGTGCCATCAGGAGGTCCAGCAGTGGGGCCAGGACACCAGAAGCCCTCCCACTGCTGCCCCCTCCAGCACCAAGAATAGAGTGCATCACCTGCCCCAGACTTAGAATTCCTATCTAAACCCTGTGGCTAATAGCCACTGATGGACTTCTGCTCCATATGTTTATCTAATTCCCTCTTGTCGCAGGGGAACACCCCCAGATGCTCCTCTACATGGCTTCCAAATTGTTGCTTTAAAGTTTTGTGAACATTTTGATTGAGCGGAAACAATTGGTCTGGGAATGTATCCACTCATGAACCAGCATGAACCTCCACAGACAGCTTGAAAGCTCGTGGAAAGTTCATCCCAGCCACCCTGCCATGAATTTGACTTCCCGAAGTATGAACCGGCTAAAATGCATCATGAACTTTAGTTTGTGAGCTGGTTCATGCCCATCTCTCTTTGTGGCTCAGTAGCAGAGCATCTGTTTTGCCTACAGAAGATCCTAGGTTCAGTCTCTGCCATCTCCAGTGAGAAAGGACTTTACACAGTGCCCTGGTCAGAGTAGTCAACAATGACATGGATAGACCGATGGTCTTATTCAGTAGAAAGCAACATTGTGTGTGTGTGTGTTCATGTGTCCTTGCAATGCCACTTCGTAATTGTAGGGCACAGGTGGACAAACGGAACATAATGAATGAGGCCTTCAAAGTTTGAAATCATAGCTCAAGCGGAACAGGGTGATTGACAGTATAGGTCAACCAGTTTAGCACACCCTCAAAATCACCTGTACATTATTAGCAAATAACAGTCCCTCCAATGCCGTGCTTTATCTGATCGCCACCATGTATATTTTCTAATATTGTCGGATAATTGCTGCCCCGGAGGATAATACAGCCCAGCCACACTTTGTAATCTCCCCATTCAAAGATCCACTCCCGCATGTCTCTTGTCTTGCATTTGTGAAAAGCTAATCTATAAATTTGTGCTGAGCAAATACAGGGTTTATAGACAGCCCTAACTGATTAAACTCAACATGTTCTAGTGGGGGAAGCCATTGTAGTCATAAGAACCTGAGCCAGGCTACACAGCTGGCGCGAGAGGAAACAGACAAGAAACCGCTGGTTTCTGCAAGAGCAGAGAGGGGAGCAGAATATTGCAAACCAAAGAGAAATTAAGAGCTACACAATTTTTTGGTCTCGCAGCATTTTTTATTTTAATGAAACATTCAGTGAGGGAGTACATCTCAGCATGTTTCTTAGGACACCCCCTGTGCAAAGCCAGTCTCTGTGTTGCCTTATTCTCTGTAATCATCAAGCGGCTTTTCATAGTTTCATACACCGCAAAAAAAACCCCTCAACCACGGCTAACAGGCTGATCCTGAGGGGAGGCTGTTTTGCCATCCTAAGCACTGGAGTTCTACATTCAGACAAACATTCAAAAACACTAGCAAACATTCAAATGAGGCTTTTCTCTTGCTGGTTTTTATTATTGTTGTTGCTGTTGTTACTACTACTACTACCACCAGGGCTCTTTTTGTAGCAGGAACTCCTTTGCATATTAGGCGACACCCCCCCCTAATGGAGCCAATCCTCCAAGAGCTTACAGAGCTCTTCTTACAGGGGCTACTGTAAGCTCTTGGAGGATTGGCTGCATCGGGGTGTGTCGCCTAATATGCAAAGGAGTTCCCGCTACAAAAAGAGCCCTGACTACTACTATTATTGTTATTATATCATAAAATCACAGAGTTGGGAGGGGCCTTCCAGGCCATCTATGTTTAAGTGTTTTGAATGTTTTAAATGTTTTAATAGTGTTAAATGTCTTAATGTTTTAAATGTTTTAACTGTATATGAACCCTGGCACTTTGTGCCAGGCAATGTGAGCCACCTTGAGCCCGCTTGCGGGGAGGGCGGGTTGTAAATATAATAAGTAAATAAATAAATAAATCTAGTCCAGCCCCCTGCTCAATGCAGGATCAGCCTACGGCATCCCTGAGAAGTGTTTGTCCAGACGCTGCTTAAAGACCGCCAGGGAGGGGGAGCTCACCACCTCCCTAGGCAGCTGATTCCACTGTGGCCCAACTCTGACTGTCAAAAAAAGTTTTTCCTAATATCCAGCCAGTACCTTCCTGCCCTTAATTTAAACCCATTATTGTGATTCCTATCCTCTGCTGCCAACAAGAACATCATCATCATCATCATCATTCACAGCTGGAGTTCATTAGTTGCAGATTTTGCAGGCTGTATGGCCATGGCCTTGGCACTGTCATACCTGATGTTTCACCAGCAGCTGTGACTGCATCCTCAGAGGTATATTCTGTGTTATAGCTCTGAGGATGCCAGTAACAGCTGCTGATGAAACGTCAGATACGATAATGGCAAGACCACGACCATACAGCCTGGAAAATCTACAACAACTTATTATTATTGTTATTACTACTACTACTACCACCACCACCTGGGAGGAGGGCAGGGCTTCTACTCTACCCTCCTCCCAGGTTCGTCTGTTCCCTCCTCCTGCCTCTCCTGTCCTCCCAGCCTCCCCAGTGCACTGAGTGGCGGCACTGAGCTCCACATCCCTGCCATCAGCTGCACCTCCTTCATCACTGGAACCACTGTTCTGGGGACCTTCTGCCCACCAACCAGTTCCACCGTGCTCCCCACAGCTCCCTCCTGAGTCAGGACCACTGGCCAACTTCCCCAGCTCGAGACAGAATCTCCTGAGGTCCTAGCAGCAGTAAGTGCAGGGTGGGGGGAGACACCCCCAGACATACACATTTGTGTCTCGGCCCAGTTCAACATGTTGGTTCTTACCTTGAGAATCCTTTATGTCCAAGGTTTATGTTTTCTGAGGGAACATCAAATCTTCTCTTTGGTCCCGAGATGCAACTGGGGTGCCACCTCTACTGGAAGAAAGATCATCTTCAGCTGCTGATGGGGTCTTCTCAGTGACAGCCTCATGCCTGTGGTATTCCATTCCATGCCTGTTAAGTTCTGTCAGATCCAAGAGATTAGTCTACTAAAGCAATTAAAGATCTCTCTGTTAGAGGAGGTGCCTCAAACAGGTTTAATCTATTGAGATGTGACTATTTCTGCTGAAGATGTTTTGCGATTGCCCATTCTGATTATCCTTCCATTGTGCTCTGAGTCCAAATTTGAGAATCTTGTAACAGAACAGCAGATTATAGATTTTCTAAATAAAACAAAAGAATGAAAATAAAATACATGTCAATAGAGAGAGTCTGGAAAGCAGAGAGGCTACTTAGAAAGAAATTTACCAGGTCAAAGCTTTTGCCAGAAACTCTTAAATGTTAAAATATGTTTGTCGAAGGCTTTCATGGCCTGAGTTTATGAATTGCTGTAGATTTTTCGGGTTGTGTGGTCGTGGTCTTGGCATTGTAGGACTTGACGTTTCGTCAGTAGCTGTGACTGGCATCCTCAGAGGCATAACGCAGAAAGATGGAGTACTCTCTGTGTCAAGGTGGGAAGAAAAATGGTAGGCAGGTAATTTATATCTACTCAGGAAGGTGGGGTAGGGCTGAGTCATTATCTTGTAGGAGTTCCCCGGGCTGTGAACATGCACGAGTAGATATAAATTACCTGCCTACCATTTTTCTTCCCACCTTGACACACAAAGTACTCCATCTTTCTGTGTTATATCTCTGAGGATGCCAGTCACAGCTACTGGTGAAACGTCAGGTCCTACAGTGCCAAGACCACAGCCACACAACCTGGAAAATCTACAGCAATTAATCTAAAATGTTACTTAACAGAACTCTTTAAAATTCTGAAACAAACCTGGGAGCCAAAGGGTTAGCTATATGATTCATTTTAACTTTTTTTTTAAAAAAAAGTCATTCTTGTTTTGTCTTTTTTTACCATTTCGATGCTCTTCTATTGTTTTCCACCAAATTTAAAAGCTGATGTTCTCAGGCTTTAACAAATATTCAGTATGGATGAGCAGACTCACTGATTCCATGTTCTTCTGCCAAAACCTCTGGAGTCAGCTGCAGAATCCAAAATGCATCATCTGTACTTATTTGAAACATTAATGTCCATCTTTTTTCAAAGCTTGAGACGTTATCCCAGGAAACAAACATGGCAGTACGACGAATTAAAACAATAAGCGACAAAGAATATAATCAGCAGTAGAAAAATAATGATGACGCAGGACCACAATACCACTCTGCAGCCACAGGCCTTGCAGAATATGGAAGTCTGGAAGAGTTCTGAACTTTACTGGGAATGTCATTTGATAATATGATATATATGGTGGACCTGCAATAAAGCTAAAAAATATTGGATGCAAATATACTCGATTATGCAGAAGATCCTGAAGATCAATATATCACTGAAACCCGAGGCATTTTTGTTGCGACTAATGGACAAACAATTCGAAAATACTTATGGAACCTTGTTTCTGTATAGGACTACAGCGGCAAGACTGTTATATGTTCAAACACGGACAACTCCATCATTACCTACAACAGAAGAATGGATAGTTAAGATGACGGAGCTTGCAGAAATAGTCAAACTTACATCTCTGTTAAAGGGGGAAAAAACTTTACTTAGATTTATAACTACATGGAAATCCCTTATAGACTTCTTATGTAACACAGAGTTGATGATTTATGATTTTGAAAAATAAAAGGCAAAAATAATATGTTTACACGGAAAGATGATATATGCCCTGTGAACTCAGACTAAGGTTGTAATGTAAATGTGTGGCATTCTGTAACAGAGAAAATCTGACCCTGTTCCTTTTCTTTTTGTTGTTTTTGTTTTTTCTTCTTTTGGTTTGTTTTTCTCCTGTTTTTATTCTTTTTATTGTTTTTAAAAAATCAATAAAATTCATTAAAGAGGGAATGTTATTTCACAGCTTTGGAGCAATTGTCTCAAAGGTGTCAAAGATGTCCTTATCTCACCTAGTGTATGCACATGGAGTAAGAACTGCTCAGAAGAAGTCTCTGCATTTAAAAATAGTGCTGGCTAGCTGGCCAGCATGGGGGAATTACACCCCCAAAAAAGGGGAGCATACAGAAATTAATGAGACATGCCTATGTTACTGGAAAGTGATGTAGGCACATCAGGGACGGGGGGAGGGGTGGCACTCTGGTTTTTGGACAAAACTCTATGGTGGAAGCTATTTCTACCATAGAGCTTTTGCCCAAAAGCCAGTGTCGTTCCCTGATGTCCCCAACATGCCTATGTCACTTCCAGATCATGTAGGCACATAGCATTAATTTCCGGCATTCCTTCCCGCTTCTCTTCCCAAGCCTTGTTCTCTGTGCCTCATAATTGCCAACCTCTATGTGAGCTCTGGAGATCTCCCAGAATTACAACTGATCTCCAGACAACAGCAATCAGTTCGCCTGGAGAAGATGGTGGCCTTGGAAGGTGGACTTCATGGCATGGTACCCCAATGAAGTCCATCCATCCCCAACACTCACCATCCCCAGGCGCCAAGCCTAAATCTCCAGGTAGTTAAGAACATAAGAACATAAGAGAAGCCAATGTTGAATCAGGCCAATGGTCCCTCTAGTCCAACACTCTGTAACACAGCGGCCAAAATATACCAGGTGCCATCAGGAGGTCCAGCAGTGGGGCCAGGGCACTAGAAGCCCTCCCACTGCTGCCCCCCAGCACCAAGAATAGAGTGCATCACCTGCCCCAGACTGAGAGTTCCCATCTATACCCTGTGGCTAATAGCCACTGATGGACTTCTGCTCCATATGTTTATCTAATTCCCTCTTGATCTGGCAACCCTACATGCCTCCAGCTACAGACGTTTTGTGGATGGCAACCAAGAATCGGGTTGTTGTTGTTTTTCTTCCAGTGGTGGTCCCTTACCCTTGGGATGCCCTTCTCCTTGAGTCTTACCTGATGCCCTTTTTCTGTCATTTAGTGGTAGGCAAAAAAAATAGTTCTCTTTGCCTAGGCTTTTAATTGAAGTCTTCAATCATTTTTAAAGCTATTAGGAAGAACTTCCTGACAGTTCGAGCGGTTCTCCAGTAGAACAGGCTTCCTCAGGAGATGGTGGGCTCTCCTCCTTTGGAGGTTCTTAAGCAGAGGCTCGGTGGCAGCAGTGCTGATTCTATGACTCACTATGGATTTAGACAGATCGTGATAGGGAGGGCAGGAAGAGAGGAGTCAGTGCTCAGCTCCTGTGACCCTTTTTTCAATGTCCAGGGTAATGCTGATCACCACTTTGGGGTCAGAAAGGAATTTTCCTCCAGGGCAGATTGGCTCAGGGATCCTAGAGGTTTTTGCACACAGCAGGGGTCACTGGGGGAATGGGGAGAGAACAGGGTTCCCAGCCTTCAGGTGGGGCCTGGAGATCTCCCGCTTTTACAACTGATCTCCAGCTGACAGAGAAATGGCTGAGCAGGACTGACATTACAATGGAATGAAAAAGCAGAGAGTGACTTTGAAAGAAAATGGGCGAAATTTTACAAATGGGTACAAACATACTTGGGAGGGCTTAACTCATAGGATACAAATGGCATAGATGGCCCAAAAGAAAGGGACTTAATGGTTGTATGTGAACAAAATGGTATATGGTTGTGGTCTTCGCTATCTGTTCCTGTCTTTTATTTTATTTCTTTTTTCTTGCTGTTTTCTTTCGGAAACAAATAAAAAAAAATTTTTAAAAAAGAAGAGTGGATAAAAGGAAGTACTTCTTCAACCAAAGAGTGATGAACACATGGAATTCACTGCCACAGGAGGTGGTGGCGGCTACAAGCATGGATGGCTTCAAGAGGGGATTGGAGAAACATATGGAGCAGAGGTCCATCTGTGGCTATTAGCCACAAGGTATAGACAGGAACTCTCAGGCTGGGGCAAGGGATGCTCTGTATTCTTGGTGCTTGGGGGGGGGGCAAGAGTGGGAGGGCTTCTGGTGTCCTGGCCTCACTCCTGGACCTCCTGATGGCACCTGGTATTTTTGGCCACTGTGTGACAGAGTGTTGGACTGGATGGGCCACTGGCCTGATTCAGCATTGGCTGTCCTTATGTTCAGTTTCCCTGGAGAAAATGGCTGCTTTGAGAGGTGGACTCTATGGCATTGTACCATGCTGAGGCCCCTCGCCTCCCGCAAACCCCACCCTCTCCTGGATCCACCCCCAAAGTCTCCAGGTATTTTCCAACCCAGAGCTGGCAACCCTAGGGGAGAAGTAACTGTGAATTTCCTGCGTTGTGCGGGGGGGGGTTGCACACGATGACCCTTGAGGTCCCTTCCAGTTCTGTGTGTATCTTGGGGTCTACCAACAGAGGTATAACATCCAAATCACAAGATGTCATAGTCCCACTGTACACTGCATTGATCAGGCCACATTTGGAGTGTTGTGTGAAGTTCTGGAGGCCTCACTCGTTGACAGTCAGAGTTGTGCAACAGAGGACTCAGTTGCCTAGGGAGGCGGTGAGCTCCCCGTCCCTGGCACTCTTCAAACAGCGGCTGGACAAACCCTTGTCAGGGATGCTCTAGGCGGATCCTGCATTGAGCAGGGGGTTGGACTGGGTGGCCTCTATGGCCCCTTCCAACTCTGTGATTCTATGATTCTATGATTCTATGCTTTTGTACTCCACTTCTAGCCTGAGAACTGCTCTATCATTTTAAGTTGGTTGACACTGATTTACGGCTTAATCTTTTTAAATTTTACATTTGTTATTTTTATTATCGTTTTGTATTTGTGAGCTTATTCAAACAGGCCTCTGGAGAGGTGTCATCTATTTTTTTTTCCTAAACAAAAGCAATAAATACCACACAGTGGAATCCTAAACAGGGTTTACTTACACCTCTATAAGCCCATTGACACCAATCAACTTAGGAGAGCATAACTCTGCTTAGGATCACAGTGATAGACTTGACGGTATCACACCTTTGAACTTTTAAGTGACACTTGACACTTTCATTGCATAAGTTGTTTAGAGGCAGTAACCCTGGGAATACCAGTGCTGGGGTGAGGGGACACCAAAGGGATGCTTTGGACGCCATGCCCTGCTTTGTAGGCCTTCCAGGGTCATATGACTGGCCCTGTGAGAAAGAGGTTGCTGAAACAGATGGACCACTGGTTCTAGGGTTGCCAATCCCCAGGTCCCAGGAGGGGCTTCCCTGGTTTTGGGGGCTTCTGTCCACTGCCGCCCAGCTGGCCAGCAGGAGAAACCCAGCCCCCAAACAGCAACATCACTGTGTGACATCCCTAATGCAATGATGTCACCTGGAAGGGATGTCACCACGTCGGGGACATTGCGCAGCGACACTCTGGCTTGAGAGCAAAACTCTATGGTTTCAAGAATTCAGACTCAGATACACCACCACATATCTCCAATTTCGTGTCAACTTGGTACCCCGTTTTCTCCTACTTACAGGCTTTAGACATTCTCCCCCCAACCCTCTCTATCTTAAGTGGCTAACCCTATAGGTTTGAATCTCTCCATTTACCTATTGTTGTTGTAGTTGGAGGCATTGAATTATGCTGTATCTTCACTGTATGTCCTGTACATTATATTAAAATCAATAAAGATGATTTTTTTTAAAAAAAAAAACCCTCTATGGTTTGAAGCCAATTTTACCATAGAGTTTTGCCCAAAAACCAGAGTGTCATCACATAACGTCCCTGATGTGATGATGTCATCATTTCGGAGACGTCCCAGAACATCCCCCAAGTCCCCCCACCAGCACAATGAGGGGAACCTGGCAACCTTAACTGGTTCACTGCACTGATGTTCTTATGAGAGATGTTGGCCTTGAATACAAATGGAAATACTGTGTTTTCCCCACGTTATTCCATTGCGGCACCCATCAGATCTGTATGTAGTTCCTTATTCTGTTCAAAACCCTACCTGGAAATTGCTCAGTACTCTTTCGCGTAAGAGGTCTAAACTTTGAGGAAATGATCAGTACCAAAAAACGGATCACCATCACCATAGCAACGCATTTTGAATGTGGTTCTTGTATTCCAACGTGCAGCAAAGAGCGTATGCTTTTGCTTTCAAACTCCCTGACAATCGTAAGCACTTGGGCTGTGAACCAATTAAAGAATTTCAGTTGATTAATCATCTGCCTGTCAATCGACTAATTAATTGGTTCCGTTTCAGTCAACTTCCATCAAAAGAAACAGAGATGCCTTTGCTGCAATATTGGAGGAAAAATGAATACTTTAATAAATAAAAAAATACCACTCCAAGCAAAGGCATGCATAACATTTTTCATTCCCTGCTACAATTACACTGCATTAAAAAAAAAAAAAAGCACGTGAGCCTTAAACATTCCACTTCACTGTCTACAACTGGCCTTGTCCAGTGATTTATTTTTGTATATGAAACATCAGCGTACACGGTGCTGTACAGAGTACAGACAAACACACCCCTGCCCAGATGGGAAGCAGAGATAAACAAAGGCAGAATTCCACTTACAGTTTGGCGTAGTGGTTAAGTGCATGGACTCTAATCTGGGAGGGCCGGATTTGATTCCCCACTCCTCCACTTGCAGCTGCGGGATGACCTCAGGCGAGCCATAGTTCTGTCAGATCTGTTCTTGAAAGACCAGTTCTCGAAAGAGCCCTCTCAGCCCCGCCTACCTCACAGGGTGTCTGTTGTGGGGAGGGGCAGGGAAAGGAGTTTGCAAGCCGCTCTGAGACTCCAAGAGAAGGGCAGGGTATAAATCCAATCTCTTCTCTTCTTCTTCTACATGGGTTGAAGCCTGGCTCTGCTTTATAGAGTTGCCAGCTCTGGGTTGGGAAATACCCGGAGACTGGGGAGGGTGGGGTTTGGGGACGGGAGGGACCGCAGCATGGTACAGTTTCGGTTTCTCGGTTCAGTTTGGTTCGGTCTCACAGGGTCTGTAAGACTGAGACGTTCCGCCAGGCATATGGTTGAGGACAGCGACGGTTAAAGAAATCAGTGGCCTCTTGGGTTCTTCCTCCCTTCTGTATATTTTATATTATTCCCCTTCCCTATGTTAAGGTCTTCTGTGCGGGAATACGGATTGTATTCCAGCCACCTCCCTACCTTGTGGGACAGACCTATGACACCATCTAATTTAATTATTTTACAGGCGTTTTATTGTCCTGTAGCTATTATGATGATTTTATACCTTATGTTGTATGCTGCCCAGAGTTCCGCTTGCGGGAAATGGAGTGGGATAGAAATCAAATGAACATAAACCGACAATGCCATGGAGGTCACCCTCCAAAGCAGCCATTTTCTCCAGGGGGCTGGTCTCTGTCGTCTGGAGTTGAGCTGTAAAAGCGGAAGCTCTCCAGGCCCCACATGGAGGTTGGCAACCTTAACTGTAGGCCTCCCACTTATCTGTCCAGGATAGGGAATTACCTGTCCCCGTCCACAGTTTCCCACCTCTGAGGAACTGAGGAGTACTTTTTCCTGGGATGTGAAAAATAGGTTGCTTTGCTTTGACAATTATTAAGAATAGAAGTGTAGTAAGAAAACAAATTGTATTAGAAATGTTACCTAATAGTGAGAAATAGAAAAGGGAAATATTGAAAATGAAGATTCGAATATTGAATAAGAATTGAATGTAAGAAAATATTGATAGAAATATTAATGGGGGTGGAGCATCGCTGGAAGCCAGGGGAGGGGGGGATAGAAAATTGTAAAAAAGGATATGTCAAGAATTGGTTATCAATTATGGAACGTACTATTATATCCTGTTAATAATTTTTTTTTTTTTAAGGAGTACTTTTTCCAAGCCTAGCCTGACTTAGTCCAGACGAAAGTCTATTGGGGCACAGCTTGGGCACCCATCTGAGAGGACGTTCCACACAGAAGTGGCCGCTTAGAGACCTTGCAGGCTCCGTGGGGAAATGTACATTTGAGCTTTCCACAAAGTTAAACCAGGTAGAAAAGTTTGAAACCCCTCACTTAAGATTTGGGGGGTGGGTTTCATTGTGGGGCACTATTGACATCTTCTCACTTCCAAGGGAAAGAGCCAATCACCAGTCTGTTTGGGGATCCAGACAAACAGCTTCTGTTTCTGCGTACAAAAAGGGGGCGTTCAGACGGGGCATTTAAGCCGGTATAGAAGCTGGTTAGAAGCGGAGTACTTACGCGCAATCACACACTCAACATCTGCCTTCCGTCCCTAACCGTTGCCAATCGTCGCAAACACCCCTTAAACCGGTGTAGTTTGCCACTAGGGACCCAAGTGGTGTTATCCTGAGTGCTCCAGTTCTAGCCGCTTTTTCCCCATCTGATCGCGCGGAAGCCCGAGGCTTCTGCTTTTCGTCCTCCATTTTTTTTTTAGCATCGGCGATGTGCGCTTGGGCGAAGCTTCACCCCAGCGTTAACAAAAACAAAGTTTAAATGGTGCCTAGATTAAGGCTTTAGAGGAATCCAGGACCTCAAGGAGGCTGATTTCAGAGTTAAAGTTTAAAGGGAAGTCTTCGCTTCAGGGCATGCTTTTCGGGAGACGGTGTTCTGCGCATGCGCGCGGATCTCAATTATATGAAAGATTGCCTATGCGCATGTGCAAACTGTAAAAAAAAAAATTAAAAACCGCCGACGCACACTGCTCTGCGCCTAGTGTGGATGCCCGGGCGTGATGTGCTGCGCGGTGAGAGAGGTACGTGTGACCACGATTGTCCCAGATCAAATTAGTCCAGTTGGAACCGGAGCAGTTTACACCGCTCCCAGCATGCCAAGACTGGCTAAATGAACTGAGCTTCTCCAGAGAGCTTACTCCATGAAGGAAAAGCCTTACAAATGAAACGGAATATGCAAAGATTGGAGAGTATAATGGGATCACCATTCATGACAAATGTGGAAAAGCAGGCCACAGGCTGAGGCATGTCAGGAGAGAAGAGACAGGAAGGACAAAGCTATGGAGGGTTTTTGGAGAAAAGAACAAGTTTACTCAATGAAGCAGAGGTTTAGTTAACTGATCGACAGATAGCCTTTCCTAGCCTCTAAGTCCTTTTTTTGCCATCAAGTTGCAGCCAACTTATGGCCACCCCACAGGGTTTTCAAGGCAAGAGGTAGTTTGCCTTTGCCCATCTCTGCAGAGTGACCCTGATATTCTTTGTTGGTCTCCAATGCTCCCTCTAAGCTGTGGAGTCTTGTGAGCAAAAATTCTACTTTGTGAGCTACTGGCATTAAAGTTGTGAGCGAGTGGTTTGGCTACTGTATAAATTAGTTTGCTCTGGAGCCATCCTCTTCCTGAGCTAAGACAAAAATGCGTGAGCCGGAGGCTAAAAAACTGTGAGCTCGCTCACACTAACTCAGCTTAGAGGGAACACGGCTGATCTCCCACCCAAAAACTGACCAGGGATGACCCTGCTTAGCCTCTGAGATCTGACAAGATTGAGTTAGGCTGGGATGAATCCTAAAGGTAAAGGTAAAGATTTCCCTTGCTTGAAAGCTAGTCAAATCTGACTCTAGGGGGACAGTGCTTATCTCAGTTTCCAAGCTGAAGACCCAGCAGTGTCCAAAGACTTCTCCGTAGCCATGTGGCCGGCATAACTAAGCACCAAGGTGCATGGAACACTGTTACCTTCTCATCGAAGTGGTACCTATTTATCTCCTTGCAATTTCTTGCTTTTGAACTGCTAGGTTGAATCCTACTTGAGGCTAAAACAAAAAATTAAGGAGGGATTATGTCATATTTAGTGGGTTGGATCCAATGCGCCATCAATGGAATGTACTGACAGATGTGGAACTTCCTCTTGTCCCCCTTCCACCTTCTGACCCTGTGTTAGCCCCGACGCCATTATGGGGCTTTGCTATGGACTGTTTGCTGTTACCACATGGTCTGTGTAGACTGTAAAATGGATGCCAAAGGAGAAGCCCATAGGGAAAGGAAAAAGCTGTCTTTTTACTCTGAGGGACTCCATTGCATACCTGCCGCATGTCACCTACACAGATTAAGGGCCATACAGCAGACAAAGGACTTTCCATCTGCCAGTCGTTTGCATGATGAGATTAAGTGCCTTCCCCACCCCAGACGACAATAGGAGAGCCATACACACAACAATACCAGAGCCATCAGCTACCTGGAGAAACCATCTGCCTGCCAGCCAGCCTCCTCTGCCCAGCCCCCAGGTATCCAACGGACAGAGTAGCCAATAAGATTTGAAATTGACACTGACACAGCCAGCTGGGAGGGTCAGTAGGTGTACAACGCCTGGCCTTCCACGCCCAGTACCCAAGACGCTATAATTACGCGATCTCTGGGTTAGCTCTAGAGAAGCTCTCTCTGCTGCACCCCTCCTTGCTGCCGCTGCTGAAACCACGACCTCTGTCTGTCTGCTTTTACCCTCTTAAGCCCCCAACCTGTACCCGAACCCTTGCCTCGCTTTGTTCCAGTCTGCAGCTGGAATTATACACGTGTTGCTAGCTGGTCTAGACCACGTGTCCCTTCTTCCATCCTTCCTACCCCACCTAACCCCACTCGCTGGAAGCTTAGGAGCCGCGCCTTGGAGGTAAATATTGCCCTCAACGAAACCAACGATAACCTGCTCATGCAACTGTGCTTTATCTATCTTTTATTCCTAGACCTTGAATGTGTGTGTGTGTGAATTGTATTTGTTGAGTGTTATTGGAACTGTGCTTTAAGTAAACCAAACATTATTCTGAGTCCTGTCTCTCGCCTCTTCACTGGGAAGTCTCCGCGGCAGCCCATTCCTCTTAGACACAGACCAAAAGATCCCAAAGGTTAATTATACCTGTGGTGAAGTGCTCAACCCCTAGAGAGCATTTCGCCCAACACCTGGGAGAGCTGGCTGTAAAAGTTGGTGGGATCCAACCCTGTGATCCCCTTCTACTTAGTCTTCCCCCAACAGAGAGATATCTTTTTTTTTAACTAAGGAAGACTTTTCTACGCAATAAGAAGTCTTTTTCAGGCAGACAAATACACATGGAAAGTATTCCCTGAAGATAGAAACTTTACAAAACACTCTTTATATTGTTGGGTATCAGCAATTAGGAGAAAGAAATGAATTCCATTCACTTTCTACATCCAACAGATTCAAGGGATAAAGCTGTTCCTGGCGTACCACTTCAGGCTGGAGGTAGAGAGTTGGATGTTCCTTTATCTTTCTTTTTTTTTTTTTTAAACTGTGAATGCAAAATAAAAATGGTACGTTGGGTACAATAGTTCAACCTATCTTTTTTCTCCCGGCGCTATTTTTAAATGCGGAGACATTTCTTTTCCCCCCTTCCGAGTTTGTGGAGGAGCATTCAGATACACAATCCGGCATTCAGCACTGAAGCTTGGAGTGCTATGGAACAGAACAACTCCTACCAATGAATGCGGCTGAATGGATGAAGTAGATGAAGTGGCCTGCAGTTGAATGTTCATGGTAGAATAGAGATTATGGCTGCCAGCCTCCAGGTGGGGCCTGGACTTCTCCCCAGGTTGTGACTGCTTTCCAGACAATGGGCATCAGTCTCCCTGGAGGAAATGGCATCTACAAAGGGTGGACTATACAACATCCCATCCCTCCCCAGGCAATTCCTAAATTTCCCAGACATCAGAACCTAAGAGAAGCCATGGTGGATCAGGCCAATGGCCCACTGAGTCCAAAACTCTGTGTCGCACAGTAGCCAAAACCAAAGTGTCATCAGGAGATCTACCAGCAGGGCCAGAACTCCAGAAGCCCTCCCACTGTGGCTCCCCAAGCACCTCGTCGCCATGGTCATGTGCTCCTGCCACACCTAGCAAAGCATTTCATCAAACGGACTCATGAGCACAGTCCAGGTTCTCAAACAGAAGCTTCTCAAACTTAGAATCACAGTTGGAAGGGGCCATCCAGGCCATCTAGTCCAACCCCCTGCTCAGTGTTGGATTGGCCTAGAGCATCCTTGACAAGTGTTTGTCCAGCCGCTGCTTAAAGACTGCCAGTGAGGGGGAGCTTAACACCTTCCTAGGCCGCTGATTCCACTGCTGCACAACTCTGACTGTCAAAAAGACGCCCGGGATCCCTTATAAACATAGCAGCATGTTAGCCTGAATGTTAGTTGAGATCAGCGTCCTGTCTTAATATAATATTTCTTAAGACTTGTTGTCTAGTACTCATGAAACAGAGAGCTTTTGCACCTGTATAATATTTCCTGAAGAAGATCCATCACTGAAACGTTGTTATGTAATCCGGAGACAATGTTGATTATGTACCTTTGTTCAAGGATTTTCTTCCGTTTATGATGTTGTAGTGCTTCAGATTAGAATACACGGTATTTCCTTTGCAAGTCTTGATGACTATTTGAATTGTGGGTCAGAATCTCATGACTGTTGGCTTTATACTTGTTTTGTGTTTCCTAAGATCCAGCCAGTATAGTCCTACCCTTAATTTAAACCCGTTATTGCAAGTTCTATCCTCTGCTGCCAACAGGAACAGCTCCCTGCCCTCCTCTCAGTGACAGCCCTTCAGATACTTCAAGAGAGCCATCCTGTCCCCCCTCCACCTCCTCTTCTCCAGACTAAACATTCCCAAGTCCCTCAGCCTTTCCTCACAGGGCTTGGTCTTAGACTACAGTATCTCTGTCCAAACACCCCAAAAAGCTCAAAAGGCATTCTGGAGTCTTCAAGAAGATGCTAACTGCTGCACACAGGGGCTTGCCCAGAAGAAAAAATGCCTTCCCTGCCCCTGCCAGTCCCCCCTTCAGCTCCCCAGACAACAAAGTATATTTTCAGAAGGGAGTGCACATTGGTGATACCACAAGGTGGTTGCATGAGAACATAAGAGAAGCCAATGTTGGATCAGGCCAATGGCCCATCCGATCCAACACTCTGTCACACGGTGGCCAAAAATACCAGGTGCCATCAGGAGGTCCACCAGCAGGGCCAGGACACTAGAAGCCCTCCCACTGTTGCCCCCCCCCCAAGCACCAGGAATACAGAACATCACTTGCCCCAGACTGAGAGTTCCTATCTATAACTTGTGGCTAATAGCCACTGATTGCACTAATGGCCTTAGTCTTTAAACTGATGGTAGGTTCTAGTCAAGGCCTCTCTTTCCTATAAATTACTCTTCTTCATCTTCCCCAGCATCACTTCCTGATAAGACTGATGGAAAACTTGGAACCAATTAGAAAACTGAGAAACCTTCAGCTCCCATTGACCCCTGTGGCTGTCAAGCCCACCCTGCAAGCCCCAAATGGTGGCTGAGTACCTCTCAAAGAGATGTTTCCCTTGGTGGCCTGGAGATGGCTGGTGGTGGGGAAGAAACTGTAGGACTTGATTATCAAGGGGTCCAGCCTTGCTTCATTGGCTTTACCTGGTTCCTAAAACGGAACATGTTCATGCCAATTCAGTGTTCCAAATGGGATTGCCAATAGTTGGCACTCTGTCACGCTTTTGCCCAGGAGCTACCGTTTGATCCAGCATGTTCTGAGCATTTGCCAACAAGGTAAAGGCTGAATACAGCTGTAGAAAATGTACACATGCTCGCCACGTGGTTGACTGTAAATGATGCATAACCTACTCACGATAACCCTGGGGTATACATAACCCCAGCAATCCAGGAACAGTGAACGTGGCAGCTGTCTGTCTCAGGCCAACCACTATGCTGCCAACTAGGCAGACGAAAACCACTTGAAACACCTCTAGTTCAGAGGCATCAAACTCATTTGTTATGAGGGCTGGATCTGACATAAATGTCACTTTATCGGGCTGGGCCATGTGTGTGCCGTAAAATGTAATGCCAGGTATCGGAGCTATAAACTTTGTAAGGGATACAGGCAAACCCAATTAACGATATTATTTTTTACTCAAAATACAAACAAAAGAAATTGGTTTACTGGGTAACCCACAAAAGCCCCAATAAATGTATTCAATCACATGTAAGACAAGATTTTTTCCCCCAAGGAATACCATAAAAGGGGGAGTACCTTACATTCCCAGACATACCAGTTGCTTGTGGGCCAGGTAAGAGCCCTGGATGGGCCAGTTCTGGCCCCCTGGGCCTTTATGTTTGACACCCTTGCTCTAGTTAATATTGCAAACCAGCCATTCGATGGGATCCGATGGGGCGCTTGACTCGAGAGCCAGCGGTCATCGCAAACAAGGCGAGTTCGATTTTCAAAAGCGTTATTAGCCAAAAAAAAAAAAAACCAATCACCCCTGCTCATTGTAAGATCAGCAGTCCGCATACTCCAAAATAAATCCCATTGATCTCCCATCGATAGCGGAGAACTCTTGTTGCTGACTCGTCAGGTTTTTTCAACTGCCAATATTATCTTCTCTCCAAGTATGTAGGTGTGCATCTTATTTGACAAGCGAGGGCCTTCCCTCCCCCCCACCCTCATCTTTCCTTTTCCTCAAATAAGCTCTTCAAAACCTGCAGACTTTGACAGGAAGTATTCCATAAACAATGAGTCAGTCTTCACTGCCGGTGACAGCAGAAAAGCGTATTCTCCCGGACTGGCTTCGATTCAGGTCCTCAGGAAGGCACAACAATATTAATGTGCTGGAGCATGCATGCCATATAAATAGACGTGGACATATTTATATAATGGGAGAGCTGGATGCGTGTCTGTGAGTGAGTGTGGGTAAAAGAGGAAGGGGAGTCAAATGGACAGGATGACTTCTGAAGGACGAGGGTTGCCGGGTTCCCCCTGGCCACTGGTGGGGTTGGGATTGCTGAATACATGTTGGAAAACTCCTAGAGATTTGGGGATGGAGCCTGGGGAGGACAGGGGCATCAGTGAGGTACAGTACCATAGAGTCCCCCCTCCAATGTAGCCATTTTCTCCAGGGGAACTGATCTCTGTAGCTTTGAGATGAGCTGTAATGCCAGGGGAATCCCCTGGAGGCTGGTATCCCTATTAAGGACATATGCAAAAGATTCAGATTGAAGGGATCAGATGCAGATGTTTCAACTGCTGTAAAATGTCAAAAATTCAGGTGTGTGATGTAGCACTGGGCAGCAGTGTGCATGGACAAGTTCTTCAGTTATGGGTGGACTGTAGGTTAAATATGAGCGGCCACTTTGTTGTGGTGACCAAAAAAGGGCATCACATCCAAATCACAAGATGTCATAGTACCATTGTACACTGCTTTGGTCAGACTGCACCTGGAGTCGTTCGTGCCGTTCTGGAGGCCTCACTTCAAAAAGGATGCGGACAGAATGGAGCGGGTGCAGAGGAGAGCGACGAGGATGATCCTGGGGGCCTGGAGACCAAGAAGGCCTGTGAGGAAAGGCTGAGGGAGTTGGGGATGTTTAGCCTGGAGAAGAGGAGGCAGAGGGGGGGCAGGATTGCTCACTGGAAGTATTGGATGGGCTGTCACTTAGAGGAGGGCAGGGAGCTGTTCCTCTTGGCCGCAGAGGAGAGGACTCACAATACTTCATTTAAATTAAGGGCAGGAAGGTACCGGCTGGATATTAGGAGGAAACTTTTTTACAATAAGAGTTGTGCAACAGGGGAATCAGCAGCCTAGGGAGGAGGTGAGCTCCCCTTCACTGGCGGTCTTTAAGCAGTGGCTGGACAAACACTTGTCAGGGATGCTCTTAGGCTGATCCTGCACTGCGCGGGCGGGAGGTTGGACTAGATGGCCTGCATGGCCACTTTCCACCTCTGTGATTCTACGTACCTCAATTCTTAAACCTAGCTGAGCAGTTAAGGACAGAAGTTGATAGTTGTACATTCCTCATCTGAAACAGCCATGTTGTACAGCCAGGGCAGATTGACCATTGGGGCCACCAGGAAAATCCCTAGTGGACCAATGGCCTGGGGGGGGGCTATTCTGCAAAATGGGGCCATGCCAGCCTGGGGGCCGCCCCCCACTGGGGCCACCCAAGCCCAAATAGGAGGGTGGGTGCAAGTTCTCACCACAGCAAGCTGGAGCCATGGAAAAGAAGAAGAAGAGAAGAGAGAGGAGATTGGGTTTATACCCCACCCTTCCCTTGGAGTCTCAGAATGGTTTACAAACTCCTTTCCCTTCCCCTCCCCACAACAGACACCCTGTGAGGTAGGCGGGGCTGAGAGAACTTCTGACAGAAACTGTCCTTGAGAGAACAGCTGTGCCAGAGCTTGTGGCTGACCCAAGGTCACATCAGCAGGTGCAAGTGGAGGAGTGGGGAATCAAACCCGGTTGTCTCAGATTAGAGTCCGCACACTTAACCACTACACCAAACTGGTTGGAAGCACCCAACTTGGACTCACCCTGACCAGTGTGGCAAAAGACACCTGTGACCTGTCCTTCAGCACCTGACTGTCCCTGGCCTCACCACAGCAAGGTGAGGAGACAGCCCCAGCCCAGTCTCACTACCGTGGGGGACACACTTGGGCCAGCCTAGCAAAGAAGGGGCCAGGCCCAGCCCAGCCTCACCAAAGTGAGGAATGCATCCAGCCCAAACTGGCAAGGGAGGTGCCAGGCCGGGCCTCAGATCACCCAGCCCCATGGCTTGGTCAGGCATGTCCTTCTTGTGGCAGGCTGGAGCGTACTCCTCCTTCTTCCTTGATTTGGCATTGTTGGATATTGTAACTCTGTATGCAAGAGGATCTGAGAGGGAAAGGGCTAAGAGAATTCTCTCACTCAGTTGCACCTGGCAGTCAGCCCCAGCCTCTCACCTGTTGAGATTCTTTGGTTGTTTCTTGTCTTTTTATATAGGACAACTCTTCTCATCAGATCTCATCAGATCTCAGAAACTAAGCAGGGTCAGTATTTGGAAGGGAGACCACCATGGAAGACTCTGCTGAGGAGCATAAGAAGAGCCTTGCTGGATCAGACCAATCATCCATCTAGTCCAGCATCCCATCTCAGGCAGTGGTCAACCAGTTCCTCTGGAGGTCCAACAACAGGTCATAGAGGCTGAGGCCTTCATAAGAACACAAGAAGAGCCCTGCTGGATCAGACCAGTGGTCCATCTAGTCCAGCATCCCGTCTCACACAGTGGCCAACCAGTTCCCCTGGAGGACCAACAACAAGGCATAGAGGCCAAGACCTTCATAAGAACATCAGAAGAGCCCTGCTGGATCAGATCAGTGGTCCGTCTAGTCCAGCATCCTGTCTCACACAGTGGTCAACTGGTCTCTGGACAGCTGACAACAAGGCCTAGAGGCCGAGGCCCTCCCCTGATGTTGCCTTCTGACTCTGGGATTCAGAAATTTAGTACCTCTGAATGTGAAGGTTCCCCTCAGTCACCATGGCTAGTAGCCTTTGATAGACTTGTCCTCCATGGATCTATGTAATCCCCTCTTAAAACTGTTTATCACTACATCCCCTGGCAGCAAATTCCATATTTCAATCACTCTCTGTGTAAAGCAGTATATCCTTTTGTCCATCCTGAAGGCAATGGCGAGGAACTTCCGCTTCTCACTTTCCTAGAAAGCTCCTTGCTGAGGTCACCATACATCGTTTGCAAGCTGATGGCATTTTACACATGCTCAGTGCATATGGTACTGTTAGGAGTGTTGACCAAGAGAAGCTTGTGTTTAAATTGCTTATACCAGAGCTGGATGCTCAGGGTAAAGCTGGGTTGGACAATGCTTCTCCCGTGTCTTTGAGGAGCAAGATTCCTCTTAGGAAAAGAAGGGAGTTCAAAAGAACGAGAGTACCGAGTGCTCTCCCTTGATCAGAGCTGGTGTACAGTTATCCAAAGGGGAAGGCCAATGCTTGATTAAAATCTCCCACTTTTGGTGTAGTGGTTAGGAGCGTGGACTCTAATCTGGAAGAACCGGGTTTGATTCCCCATTCCTCCACATGCAGCTGCTGGTGTGACCTTGGGTCAGTCACAAGTTCTTTCAGAGCCGTTCTCTCATGAGCAGTCCTCAAAAGAGCTCTCTCAGCCCCACCTCCCTCACAGGGTGTCTGTTGTGGGGAGGGGAAAGGGAAGGGACTATAAGTCGCTCTGAGACTCCTTCGGGTAGTGAAGGATGGGGTAGAAAACCAATCTCTTCTCTTCTTCTTCTACTCAGTCATGCAAAGCCTTGGGTTAGACTCCGAATCCCTCAGCTGATGGGATTATTGTAGATAGAAAGTTGGATGGGCCCACGTACAGTAGCTTTGTGGGGCACGATCTGACAAGGAGATAGCTAAATGTACTTTTAAGTTATGGCCTTAATTCTCATTGAAGAGATCTCCCACTTCTGGTCTGGAATGAACCTCATTCACAGTTCATTCTGTTGTGTATCTAAAGCCATCCTCTTTACTGCCCCGACAAATGGTGTTGGGGATTCTACTGTTCTCTTGCTTCCCTGAGTTTCAGGTCAGCTGCAGAAAGGCAAGAAGATGATTTACACTACTAGGTCTATCAATTTCAGATGAACCAATCAAGTGGTTTTTAATTATTTATGAAACTTCCTTGTATTTTGAAGGCTCTGAGCCTGATCTCTGCAACCCCGCCACACCTACTTAGTCTCGCGGTCTGAAGTGCGGTAACAGGGAAGGGCAGCAGGGAAGTCCACCATCCCTGGAGTGCAATAGATCGGGATTCTGGAGTTGCGATAGATCATCCCCATGCTAGCTTGTTGCAACAAAATAGGAGGTGTGGCAAGTAGGGAGATCCTCTCAACAGCAGCGCCGATCCAGGGTGCTAGATGTGCAATTCTGTCTTGGAGAAGATACTCAGTTGGTCCTTCCCACACTAGACTTTAAATCCTGGTTCAACCCTGTCCCTGAACATTCTACGCTACACTCGAGTTCACCCTTGTAATTATCTTGGGGTATTTTTTGTTTCCACATTACATTGAGGTCACCCTGGTTTCGCCCCACGCTTGTCCCGGGTTAAACGAATGCTGTTAAAACCAGGGAGAAGAAGAGGAGATTGGATTTATACCCCACCCTTCACTACCCAAAGGTGTTTCAGAGCAGCTTACAATCTCTTTTCCCTTCCCCTCCCCACAACAGACACCCGGTGAGGTAGTTGGGGCTGAGAGAGCTCTTGACAGAAACTGCTCTTTTTTCAAGAACAGCTCTTATCAGAACTATGGCTTGCCCAAGGTCATCCAGCCAGGTGCAACTGGAGGAGTGGGGAATCAAACTCGGTTCTCCCAGATTAGAGTCCACGCACGTAACCACTACACCAAACTGGCAGGATAAATGCAAGGGATTGTGTCGTGAGTTGAACTCTGATAAAACCAGGGATGAGATCCGAGGGTGGAAAGGGCCACTGTCGAAGTTGATGGTGGCAGCAGTTACTGCACAATTTGTTGTTGGTACCCACCTTAGGAGTAAGGGAAAGGGGCGGTGTTGCTGAGCAGAGGTTTGGGACAACCACAGGGTTTTCCGAATTCCCAAGGAACGGGCAAAAGGAATAGGGGGCTTGCGAGTCCATCCCTTCACATGAACAAACAGTGATCTCGAAACTGAAAGATTAAATAGAAGATAGGCAGACAGATAGATTTCTGTCAGATAGTGAAGCAGCATGGTCTAGTCGCAATAATTTCTCTTGGGTTATGCTCCGGTAGTGGTTGGTTCAGCCTCAGCCTTCAGGTGCTAAAGAGCCTTAAGTATAACCCTTTCTGTCTTAAAACAAATGATTGCTACCGCAATCAAGAGGTGAGCAAGAATAATTTAATTAATTAAGTCTTGGGCTTTTTTACCGGATGTCCCATTGACAAATGGGGGGGGGGGTTTCCAATGCAAAATCCCTTTGCAAATGACACTTAACTAGCTTACATAAGAACATAAGAGAAGCCACTGTTGAATCAGGCCAATGGCCCATCTAGTCCAACACTCTGTCACACAGCGGCCAAAATATACCAGGTGCCATCAGGAGGTCCAGCAGTGGGGCCAGGACACCAGAAGCCCTCCCACTGCTGCCCTCCCCCAGGCACCAAGAATAGAGTGCATCACCTGCCCCAGACCGAGAGCTCGCATCTATACCCTGTGGCTAATCGCCACTGATGGACCTCTGCTCCATCAAAAGGTTATTTGTGTTATTTTCAAAATGCATCTCCCCTTGCCTGCCCTTCCAAGGGCCACCAAGGTGGCTAACCCTCTAAAACATACCTGATCAAATACATTATAAAACCAGAACTTGCAACCTTTTGAATATTTCCAAATCATAATAAGATAATGGCTGGGAATATCGCCTTGAGAACGCTGTTATTTGAACCTGCTGGCAAAATTGCAAAATGTGATTTCCACCCATTGTCACTTACTGAATAACATACCGGTCCAGTCCTGGTCAGATAGCTGCTTCGCTGGTAAGCAATTACATGGAAAGAAGCCTCCCAGCAGCTGTAGTGGTCACCAATCTCCAAAGCAGCAACGGATGCCTGTACATCGAGACAGCCTTTCCAGACACCTCTTTTCCCCATGTTTCAGGCAAAGAAAAAGACTTTGTCTCAGCTCATTCACCCTCATGGTAGCGCAGTGCTTTGCTGTTTTGTTTCATTTTGCTAAAGGGACAATGATACTGAACTGTGAAGGGAGTTTCCTCAGCAAGGTGCTGCGCTACCATGAGGAGGAGGTGGAGGAGGAGATTGGATTTATACCCCACCATTCACTACCCGAAGGAGTCTCAGAGTGGCTTATGATCTCCTTTCCCTCCCCCTCCCCACAACAGACCCCCTGTGAGGTAGGTGGGCCTGAGAGAGCTCTCTTGAGAACGGCCCTTGAGGGAACAGCTCTGAGAGAGCTTGTGACGGACCCAAGGTCCCACCAGCAGCTGCATGTGGAGAAGCGGGGAATCAAACCCGGTTCTTCCAGATCAGAGTCCGCCGCTCTTAACCACTACACCGAACTGAGAGGGGGAGCAACGATGGTGGCAACCAACGCTCCCTCTAAGCTGTGGAGTCCTGTGAGCAAAAATTCTACTTCGCGAGCCACTGGCATTAAAGTTGTGAGCAAGCGATTTGGCTGCTGCATCAATTAGTCTGCCCTGGAGCCATCCTCCCCGAGCTAAGGCAAAAATGTGAGAGCCGGAGGCTGAAAAACTGTGAGCTAACTCACACTAACTCATCTTAGAGGGAATGCTGGCAACACTACGGAGCGGCTAGGGAAGAGATGCTCTGCAGGCTGGCAGCCACTACAGCCACTGCGAGGCTCCCTCCCACATTAAAAGGCAAAGGTGTGATCTACGGCTTAGAGATGCCGTCTTTAAATCATCCAGCCGTCACGCCGTGATGGGAAAGAAGCAGAGCGACTTCACTGGGACTCCTTGCCTTTAGTACAACCTGCACAGCAAACAGGGCAATATCTGCTCCGTGATTACTACAACAAGAAGATCCCTCTTTGAATCTTTGTTTTTAAAAAAATCTCAATAAAAATATGTATTTAAAAAAAAGAAGATCTATCTCTGAACTGATTCCTAGGCTTCTGGGGAGAGGATGAGCGTGTATGTGTGGGGGTTTTTTTATTAGCTGATTATTAACACTGCTGCCTGCCCTGCTTTAATGACCCATGCTATTAATCCATGCAGCTAACTTCCAGCTCCATGCTCGCCTCTCTGCCAGCCCTTCACATCCATAAATATCTCTCCTCGTACGCGGCAACGGGAGAACTCTGTAAATCATCTCCTCTAGTCTGGCTGTTCTGAAAACCAGCACTTACGGATCGGGAGTCAAAAGATCAAGTGCAGTCTGTGGCTGCATCCTGACAGCCGAAGGGTCTCCTTTGACTACCGCAGTCTCTTTTGGCACCAGGAACCAGGCAGCCAAATAATGCATTTGCAAGAGAGCAAGTCAAAGTTCAGTTTGGTGTGGTGGTCAGGAGCGCGGACTCTAATCTGGGAGAAGTGGATTTGATTCCCCCACTCCTCCACATGCAGCTGCTGGCACGACCTTGGGTCAGTCCTAAGTTCTTTCAGAGCTGTTCTCGAGAGAGCTCTCCCAGCTCCACCTACTGTTCCCTCTAAGCTGTGGAGTCTTGTGAGCAAAAATTCTACTTTGTGAGCTACTGGCATTAAAATTGTGAGAAAGTGATTTGGCTACTGCATAGATTAGTTTGCTCCGGAGCCATCCCTTCTGAGCTAAGGCAAAAATCTGTGAGCTGGAGGCTAAAAACTGTGAGCTAGCTCACACTAACTCAGCTTAGAGGGAACACTGCTCACAGGGTGTCTGTTGTGGGGAGGGGAAGGGAAAGGAGATTTTCTAAGCTGCTCTAAGACTCCGACCGAAGGGCTGGGTATAAAACCAATCTCCTCTTCTTCTTCTTCTTCTTCTTCTTCTTCTTCTTCTTCTTCCTCTGCCTCTTCCTCCTCTTCCTCCTCTTCCTCTTCTTCCTCCTCCTCCTCCTCCTCTTCCTCTTCCTCTTCCTCTTCTTCCTCTTCCTCTTCTTCCTCTTCTTCTTCCTCTTCCTCCTCTTCTTCTTCCTCTTCTTCCTCTTCTTCTTCCTCTTCTTCCTTCTTCCTTCTTCCTTCTTCTTCTTCTTCTTCTTCTTCTTCTTCTTTGGGACAGGCTATCCCATGCCAGGAATGGTGGTCAGAGTTCGCCCTTACCCCAACAGTGCTCCCATGTGCTAACAAAGCACAAGTCAGAGAGGGTCACAGACTATTTAGAACACATTTCAAGCCTTCCACAGCTGCCTACGTGGAGAGAAATTCTTCTGCTGCCACTCAGCATCGTCATTAACCACTGCAAGGACTATTTCGATGCCTTTTGCACGCGTGGAAAGAGATATGTCAGTGGACACCTGACAAGATTGGGGTCATTTTAGCAATCTCATGGCAAAGCCTTTTCAAAGGACATCAGACGCCAGGCTTGATAAGTCTGCCATCTGTCACATCTGCAGGAGGGCTGGGGTTTTCCACGTGGAAGACGGTCCATTTTAACTGCGACGAAGCAAAGTAATGCTCAGGAACGCCGAATATCTAACACGCAAGGAAGGCCATGAATTCATATCTAAGACGGACCAGCTATCTCACTTCCCCTGCCAAAGACGGATGGGACTTTCACCAGGTTATGCTGCACAGCTGAGGAAAACCACTATATCATCAGGTGTCCCTGCTCACCTTGCAGAATTTGTAAAATGGATACACACCATGTAGAAAGACCCAAATAAGATAGTGAGTTGGTACGTTATTCAGACCCAGGGTCCCCAGGAGCTAAACTGGCTTCATGGAAAGAAAAAAATAAAATATGTAGAGGTTTAAGAAGGATCTGTACTTCATAAGGGTGTCCTTATAAGTGTGTTGTAGTGGTTAGGAGCACAGACTCTAACCTGGGAGAACTGGGTTTGATTCCAGTGTGATGACATCACCTCGAGGTGACAGCGCAAGGGGGACGCTCTAGCATTTGGCTGAAAACTCTATGGTCACCATAGAGTTTTTGGCCAAATGCTAGAGTGTCCCCTGCATGACGTGCCCAGTGTGATGGTGCCAGAAGATCCAAGGAAGCAGCCTGGAGCTCCTCCTCAGCAGGAGGTATGGAGCTGGCAATCCTGTCGATGTTTAAGGCACTATTGGACTTGAACCTGAAGGATGGCAACTCATTTGAGACTGTAGGCCAATTCCATATAATGAAGTCCTCCTGACTACCAGGCACACAACTGTCCAAGACTAGTTGCACCTGTGAGATGCGTGGAGAAGAGGCTCCCCCCCCTTCCCTTCTCCTGACTACGTTCATATCACATGAACCCATGAAGCCGTCTTATGTCAACCCACAGTGTCCACATTTCTGTGAAGATCATTTCAGGGCATCAGATGAAGGACAATTTGCCTCTGGAAAGCTCATACCCTGAAAAATTTTCTTTGGTCTCTAAAATACTGGTGGTGGACAGTGCCGTCAGGTCACAGCTGACTTTTGATGACCCCATAGGTTTTCAAGACAAGGGATGTTCAGAGGTGGTTTGCCATTGCCTGCCTCTGTGACATAACCCTGGTATTCCTTGGAGGTCTCCCATCCAAACACTGGCCAGGGATGACCCTGCTTAGCCTCTGGGATCTTATGAGGCTGGGCTAGCCTGGGCTATCCAGGTCAGGGTCTCTAAAATGCTACTGGACTCATAGCTAAATGTTGCTGTGAGAGATCTTTTTAATCTTTATGGTGAAGAAGGACAATCACATGGTGGGGGAGAGAGTACTATTCGGTACTCAAGTACTATTCAGTTTGGTGTAGTGGCTAACTTTGGTGTAGTGGCTAAGTGCATGGACTCCAATCTGGGAGAACCGGGTTTGATTCTCCACTCCTCCACTTGCACCTGCTGGATGACCTTGGGCAAGCCATAGTTCTGTCAGAACTATTCTCTGAAGGACAGTTCTGGAAAGAGCTCTCTCAACCCCACCTACTTCACAGGGTCTCTGTTGTGGGGAGGGGAAGGGAAAGGAGTTTGTAAACTGCTCTGAGACTCTGAGTGAAGGGCGGGGTATAAATCCAATCTCTTCTCTCTCTCTTCTTCTACTTTACTGCAGCTACACGCAAATGAAGATTTTAAGACAATAAGGTTCATTTGCTCGGTATCTTTATCTAATTCCTCAGCCATGAGAGGATAAATTCATCACTTGGTTCCTCAACCACCAGAAGATAAATTCTAATGCGTCTTTGCACAATGCTAACTCCTCACAATACCAGATTGCAATAATCTTATCAATTTCCAAGAGCAATATAATGAAACATAAGGAGTTAGCCAATTCTCACCTGAAAGGAGCAGTCAAGCTGGGGAGGGGGGAAGTTCACATTAGAAGAGGAAGTAGAGGGTAACCTGGAAAAGAAATGAAAGAGAGAGAGAGAAGTCAGGGAACCTCCCTCTGACTCTCTGGTGCCCTCTTCCTACTTGAATACCCTTTTTAAGTTGTCCTCTCCCTCAGACCAGGGGCTGTCTCAAAAAGAAATGTCAAAACAATCAAGAATAAGCCTCCAGACCAATACTTACAAGATGATTTGCTCTTGGAAATTGCTGAGCAGTCGGGTTAGAACAGATAAAAGGAAATATTCTTCACCCAAAGAGTGATTAACATATGGAATTCACTGCCACAGGAGGTGGTGGCAGCTACAAGCATGGACAGTTTCAAGAGGGAATTAGATAAACATATGGAGCAGAAGTCCATCAGTGGCTATTAGCCACAGGGTATAGGTGGGAACTCTCAGTCTGGGGCAGGTGTTGCAATCTCTTCTTGGTGCTGGAGGGGGCAGCAGTGGGAGGGCTGCTAGTGTCCTGGCCCCACTGCTGGACCTCCTGATAGCACGTGGTATTTTTGGCCGCTGTGTGACAGAGTGTTGGACTAGATGGGCCATTGGCCTGATTCAACATTGGCTTCTCTTATGTTCTTATGGACCCTCACTGCAAGTCACTCTTGGAATGTCCAAATCTGTCACAGGAATGTGAGTGTCGTGCTTTCCAGAGTGATGTAAGGTTCTAGTGTCCTGGCCCCACTGCTGGACCTCCTGATGACACCTAGTATTTTTGGACACTGTGTGACAGAGTGTTGGACTGGATGGGCCATTGGCTTCTCTTATGTACTTATGATGGAGCTCTTTGAACTGCCTCCAGCTGCGATTGAATAGATTGAAAATTTAGATAGGGGATTCTCTAGTCAGTCTTCATGCCCACTGTATCAGCTTGGTTCCCTATTTTATACTATCATACGCTTCCTGTGTGTAACTCTGCCATACGAAAAATAAATAAATGTCCAAGTCATTTGGCTGGAGGATAGCCATAACAAGCCTCTGGATGGTCATTGGCTGAACTGGGATAACTAGGCCAATATCTGACCATTGATTTCTGGCATTAAGCTTTGCGTCATTTGAACATAACCAATGGAAGGTGAAAGTTCATTAATCTGACCCGATTTTCCACACATTTGGGTCCTTCTGACATTGGGTTGTTTCATGAATAGAATGTGGAATAAACCTGCCTAGGTGATGGGACTCCTGCATGTCTTTAGCGACTTGGGACAATCAAGTTCTGCTCATCATTGCGTAACACTGAAGCAAAGCACTTCTTTAGCGTGACCTTCACAAAACAAGGATCAGCCAGCTGCATCAGCAGCCATCTCTGCCCACCCAAAACCCATCCAAAATAGTCTGTGGACCAAGAAAAAATCTCTAACAAAGACTAGGTATGGCATCTCTGCAGTTCACCCCCAAAGTTCTCTTCAAAGTCTAGTTAACTCACTCTAGATAATGCCAGCACTTCTTCATCCCCGTATCTCATCACTTCCATTCTGGTGGTGGGAAGTGCCATCAAGTCACAGCCAACCTATGGAGAACATGTAGGGTGTTCAAAGCAAGAGATGGACTGAGGTGGTTTGTCATTTCCCATCTCTGCGTAGCAACCCTGGTCTTCTCTGCGTAGCATCCCTGGACTTCTCTGCATAGCATCCCTGGACTTCCTACTTAACCAGTTTGGTGTTGTGGTTAAGAGCACGAACTCTAATCTGGGAGAACCAGGTTTGATTCCCCACTCCTCCACTTGCTCTGGATGACCTTGGGCAAGCCATAGTTCTGTCAGAGCTGTTCTTGAAAAAGAGCCGTTTCTGTCAGAGCTCTCTCAGCCCCGCCTACCTCCCAGGGTGTCTGTTGTGGGGAGGGGAAGGCAAAGGAGATTGTAAGCTGCTCTGAGACTCCGAGTGAAGGGCGGGGTATAAATCCAATCCCTTCTCTTCTTCTTTTTCTTAGCTTGCAAGATCTGATGAGATTGGGCTAGCCTGGGCTAACCAAGCCAAGGTCACTTCCATTTTACCTTTGTTTCAATGGACACCCACCTCAGTTTCACTGAGAGAATGTACAACAAAAGGGTTTAGAAAGTCACCATGCGCAAAATGATGCAACTAACCTATCCATTGGGGATCCCCCTCCTTGGTGGAAGACTCCTCCTATTCTCATTCCCCCCCATATCTGCCTTTTCATTAAATGGGCACTCTTAATCATTGGTAGAGCAACCAGGCCACATGTTAAACTGCAAACCATTTTCCTCTTCGCTGGCTTATTTTCTAAACTTGTTTACATTCAGCTTCTTGTTGTTTGCCAAACATTTGGAAATCATGTGCTTAATGTTTCATTGCATCGCTCTCCTTAAAGAAAAGGGGCCCGGGCTCTTTGCCTAGATCAGATCCTTGTTCTCAGAGGTAGAGACAGAGTCACCCAGTGGCCAGCCAAAAGATACCGAAGAGCAACAAATAGCACGTGACCCTGATCTTTGGTTCACAAAAGGCCTTTTCGGAATCCGTACCATAAAGCCCCCCAAACAGACATGAGTACTATACACTGTAGGATCTATCATACTGAACCAGACCATTGGCCCATCAAGGTCAGGGTTGTCTGCTTTGACTGATAGTAACTCTTCATGTTCTCAGTTGTGTTTGGATGATGATTTGATGTGTGAAAAATGGCTGGAGAAGAAAAGAGTTATTTGTTTATATACTTACTTACTTACTTACTTAATACCCTCTCCCCATAGGGAACTCTGGGTGGCTTATGCAGTCTATCCCCCATCAGTTTTCCACTTATGCTGTCCATCCCCCAACTGTTTTCCACTTGACACTGTAGCCAACACAGAGAGAGAGAGAGAGAGAGAGAGAGAGAGCGCTTAGCAGCCCCATGTAAACTAGTTTTTCCCTCCCAGTGCTAGCCACACACTTTTATATCACCTGCCACGTGATCTTTTTTCCACTGAAGATGCTGTCAATTGAACTTGAAACCTTCTCCATGCCAAGCCAGTGCTCTACCACTGAGCCACGGTGCCTCCCCATCTTGAAAGGGCCCAGGGAGCTGCTGTCTTGCCATCTTGGGATAGTTATGTATTTCAGGATTTTACATATAATTTTCCCAGTGGAGCAAACAGCAGCTGCCTGGGGGTGTTTTGGGGTGTGAAAATGGCATTGAGGGAGGGGAGGCTGAGGCCCTTCTCCATACAGACATCACAGTCACAATCAGACTGTTTGGGCATGTAGGTGTCTGGGAGGCACAAAACTCCAATTACACATCTGATACAAATTCCTCACCTCATTGCAGCCATGGGGCATTGTAACATGTTAATTGCTCCTGTAACTTTGAACGGGATGTGATTAAGAATGAGATTACAGAATGATATGGGCAAGTGTGAGAGAATTTATGGCACTGGGATGCCAGGAATCAGGACCCACAACTCCAGCCTTTTTTTAAAAAAAGTATTGATCACAACTGCTCCTGGATGGCATAGAAAAGGCATTTCTACAAAAACAGGAGGAAAAGCCAAAGGATGTGACATTATTTGCAGACTTTAGAGGTATGGCAATCTCATCCTCTTCCTTCCCCTACACACAGGATTTTCCCTTTGTTTCTTCTTTCTTGCTTGCTGAGCAGCCCCCATATATATTTTCTTCTTATGGGTCTATGGCTGTCCTACCCTGTCATGTTATTATATATTTCGATGCTGGCTCAGGCCAGGGACTTGAGGGAAGAGACAGTGATTTTCTTATATTCAACAGAGAGCCAGTTTGGTATAGTGGTTAAGTGCACGGACTCTAATCTGGGAGAACAGATTTGATTCCCCACTCCTCCACTTGCACCTGCTGATGTGACCTTGGGTCAGTCACACATTCTGGCATAGCTGTTCTTGAAAAAGAGCAGTTTCTGTCAAGAGCTCTCTCAGCCCCACCTACCTCAAAGGGTGTCTGTTGTGGGGAGGGGGAGGGAAAGGAGTTTGTAAGCTGCTCTGAGACTCCCTTGAGTAGTGAAGGGCGGTGTATAAATCCAATCTCTTCTCTTCTTCTTCTTCTACTCCTGTAATGGCACATGAGAGGCTTTTGAAAGTTCAAAATAAACAAAAATATTTTATTTAAGTTGTTGGGGAAAAGGTCAGGTGGGATCAGTGGTAGAATGTATGAGGTGAACTGATAATAAAAACTGTGGTACTTTGTAAACACACTAAATCCAGATAATATGTTGCCAAAAAGTATGTATTTTTGCTTTTTAAATAAAGTCTTTGAAACTTTGGGGAGAGAGGCTTTCTTTCCAGGGTCTGCTTGAAGACTCAAGCATAGGTTCCTGAGATTCAGTGACTCTTAAGGTTTAGAAGGCAGGAACATGCAACCAAGTTCCCAAATCCTTCTTCATACAAAAACCTCTTTCAAGCGCTATCTCCCTTTTCACTGGGCAGGGATTACTTCTCTTAACTAGAAGTAATTTCCCTTTTTGGCTTGAACAGGGATCCTTGTTGATCCACTCACTCCTTCTTTGCCTCCTTCCCAATCTTCAGTCAGTACTAAACTGTCTCTTCTTCAACTGTTAGTTTCCACCTGTCATTTTGTAACTGATGGTCCCCACAGAATTCTTTTTGAACTGTCTGTCACTCAAAGGTTCTCAGACTCTATGAGGCATTAACCCTTGACAATCTGTCACAGAGTCAAATTTGGAAGGACCTTAAAGGAAAGGTTATTTATCTATTGTAGTTTCAGAGGACAGCCGTGTTGACCTGCAATAGAACAGCTAGATTAAAGTCCAGTGATGCCTTAGAAACCAACAAGATATTCAGAGCATGAGCTTTTGAGAATCAAAGCTCTCCCTACCTCATGTCAGACACCTGATGAATGGAGTTTTGACTCTCAAAAGTTCATAGCCCGGAAATGTTATTTATTGTAATTTCAATCACAACTTTTAACAGGGGTCTGTGGGGCCACTGAATATTGCCCTGAGTAGAATTCGAGATGAGATCAAAGGATGATGCTTAGACAGAACATTTACGGGAAGTGGAAGCAGTTAGAAGAGTTTCAATAAAGCCAGTGACCTTTCTCGGAGAGATTTTCTGCATCTCAGTGTATGCCCTGTACTACTTTCTCCTTCCCTGTGGGTTATGGAAGTAGCTTTAACAATTTTATAATGCTGTTTAGATTTGATCATTAAAAATGTTTCTCGGGCATAAAGGTCTCAACCAGAATATCCATCTAGGACTTGAATAGGGTCTGGTGCTTGGGGTGTTCGGGCCTGCCATTGAAAGCTAAGCTGGAACACACACATACATGAACATGCATGAAGCTGCCTTATACTGATTGAAACCATTGGTCCAGAAAGATCAGCATTGTCTACTCAGACAGGCAGCAGCTCTCTAGGGTCTAGGGTTGATCCTCTCACTCCTTTTGCCTACTTCCCAGTCCACGGTCAGTGCTTAACTGTCTCCTCTTCAACAGTCAGTTCCCAACAGAGATGTTCTGCCAGGCCCACGGCTGAGGACAGCGACAGTTTCCATCTAGGCTGGCCTCCCTCCCTTCTTTTTCTCCGTCCCTTTCCCCTCCCCATGTTGCTTATTCTCTATCTACCACTCTGCATGATATCTATTCTCTGGATTAGGGGCACCTTGTCGTGCTTCCCTTTTTATGTACTAATTTACCAGTTGCCAGCAGTATTGCAAGAGTTGTTTTAATAGTTTTATTAAAACTATTTTGAATATTGTTTATGTGAATACTGCTGTCACCCGCTCTGAGCCCTGGTGTACAGGGGGAGGGCGGGTTCTATTTATTTATTTATTTCACTTTTACTCCACACTCCCTGGCCTGCGGTGGCTCAAGTGGTTAAGATGCTGAACTGCAGGCTGTGGAAGGTCAGTAGTTCAGCAGTTTGAGGCCCAAGACTGCCGCATGACGGAGTGAGCTCCCGTCTCTAGTTCCAGCTCCTGCCAACCTAGCAGTTCGAAAGCAAGAAAGTGCAAGTAGATAAATAGATACCACTTCAGTGGGAAGGTAACAGCGTTCTGTGTGCCTTGGTGTTTAGTCATGCCGGCCACATGACCACGGAAACGTCTTCAGACAGCGCTGGCTCTTTGGCTTTGAAACGGAGATGAGCACCGCAACCCTAGAGTCGAATTCGACTGGCTTTCGAGTAAGGGAACCTTTACCTTTATCTTTACCCTGGCCAAACGGGCTCAGGGCGGCTTACATAAAACCATTAAACCATACCTTTCAATATAAATTACATAATCAGTTTAAAATCATAATGCGTCGTTGGCGGCACAGTATAATAAAGTGCATCTAGAACATGTTCCGCGGTGTAACCACTTTAAATAGCTTCAGCTGGCAGACCGGCGCCAGCTCAGTTGATAGGTGCCGCTCCTACTGGAACGCCTGCAGGAAAAGCTCCGTTTTCATGGCCGCAAGAAAAATAAAATAAAAACAGTGCCAGTCCTGGAGCTGTCCAAGGTGCTGCAGCCGGACCGATCTTGGCTGGAGGTGACTCTGCTCTGTCCGAAGTTCTGGTGCGAACTTGACTGTGCCCTGGAAGCATCCAGGCAAGACTGGACAGCAAGGCTTGAAGACTGTGATGTCCTTTATTAGAGTGAACATCTATTCCACCCCACCACCACCCCGGAGCTGTATATGTACCAGCACCTCAGCCAGGCTATGCCTTGACTGAGTTTGGGCACCTGTGCTGGCTGGAGTGTTCTCTGAAATTTCTGTGACACAAACTAACTGTCTATGTTGCTCTTTTAAACTCTAGCCTCAGAGTTCTTAGTGTCCTCCTGTCACACAAGAAGACATCCCTCACAGCAGCAAAGTCCTCTAGTTTACGCCTGCTACGATATGTTTACCATATTGTTTTTACCCTGACTTGGAGGGCCCAGACTATCCCAGACTCATTAGATTGCAGGATCTAAGTAGGGTCGGCCTTGCTTAGTACTTGGATGGGACAGCACCAACAGCAATTAGGCTGGGTGGGGGACAAGTACTTTTTTTGTTTTCCCTATGAAACTCATTGTGGGAGGGGGAGAGATTGGATTTATACCCCGCCCTTCACTCGGAGTCTCAGAGCAGCTTACAAACTCCTTTCCCTCCCCCTCCCCACAACAGACACCCTGTGAGGTAGGTGGGGCTGAGAAAGCTCTGGCAGAAACTGCTCTTTTTCAAGAACAGCTCTGCCAGAACTATGGCTTGCCCAAGGTCATCCAGCAGGTGCAAGTGGAGGAGCAGGGAATCAAATCTGGTTCTCCCAGATCAGAGTCTGTGCACTTAACCACTACACCAAACTGGCTCTCGAAGTGGAGGAGGAGGAGGAGGAGGAGACTGGATTTATACCCCATCCTTCACTTGGAGTCCCAGAATGGCTTACAACTGACTTCCCTTCCCCTCCCCACAACAGACACCCTGTGAGGTAGGTGGGGCTGAGAGAGCTCTTTCGAGAACTGTTTGTGAGAGAGCAGCTCTGAATGAACTTGTGAATGACCCAAGGTCACACCAGCAACTGCATGTGGAGGAGTGGGGAATCAAACCTAGTTCTCCCAGATTGGAATCCACACTCTTAACCACAACACCCAACTGGCTCTCGAGCAGGCAAAGAGGTGAAGACAGAAAGAGAACCTCCCTCTGTGACCCTTCCCTGATCTAGAAGAAGAAGAAGAAGAAGAAGAAGAAGAAGAAGAAGAAGAAGAAGAAGAAGAAGAAGAAGAAGAAGAAGAAGAAGAAGAAGAAGAAGAAGAAGAAGAAGAAGAAGAAGAAGAAGAAGAAGAAGAAGAAGAAGAGGAGATTGGATTTATACCCCACCCTTCATGCCCAAAAGCGTATCAGAGCGGCTTACAAACTCCTTTCCCTTCCCCTCCCCACAACAGACAACCTGTGAGGGAGGTGGGGCTGAGAGAACTCTAACACAAACTGTCCTTGAGAGAACAGCTGTGCCAGAGCTTGTGACTGACCCAAGGTCACATCAGCAGGTGCAAGTGGAGGCGTGGGGAATCAAACTCGGATCTCCCAGATAAGAGTCCGTGCACTTAACCCCTACACCAGACTGGCTCTCAAGGCAGCTGCATGAGGCAGTCAATGATTGTTTCCAGCCCACCCTCAGAAGGTCCTGATCTTGGATATTCCACAACATGTCTAGTTTGATCCAGAAGTAGAACAGCCTAGAAACAGATTTGCCATTTTAGGGAGAATTTAGGCCACATTTGAAGGATAAAGTTATGACAGGGTTTTTAAAACCCTCATTTGCCCTACTAATGTCTACTCTGGCTGAGCTGCAGAGGGCGGGAAGTAAGGACACGCTTGCCCGGTCATTTTGCTGATGGGACGTCAGGGTAGTAATATCACCTTTGAGACTTTTATGTGATTTTTCTGCAGGCATAACAATTCAGATGTTTTCACGATAGGCCGATGTGACACGTCAAAGTTAGCCTACCGGTGGGGACTACAGGGAGTCCCTCAGACCTCTGATAACTTCTCGAGGCATTAAAGGCAGCTGCTATGTCAAGGAAGTGCAGATGATACGCTGCCACAAAGATGGCGCAGCTGACACATTGCTCCTCCCCATTGATTCTTCCTCCCCAGAGGCAGATCAAGACGGGTAGCCGTGTTAGTCTGTCTGTAGCAGTAGAAAAGAGCAAGAGGCCAAGAGCACCTTAAAGGCTAAGAAAATTTGTGGCAGGAGATGAGCTTTTCTGAGTCACTGCCCATTCCTTCAGAAAGCTCACCCCCTGCCACGGATTTTATTAGTCTTTAAGGTGCTACTGGACTCTTGCTCTTTTCTACCTTCCCAGAGAAACTGAGAACTGTGACCCGGTCTTTGAAAAACCCAGATAAATGAATTAGATTCGAGTCCAGGAGTACCTTAGAGACTAACCACATTTGGGGGGGGGGGTACAAGCTTTGGTGAGTCACAGCTCCCTTCGTTAGATAAATGAGACAGCGACCATGAGGTGAAGACCCCTGAAGCAACTCATAAATTCTCTGGAAGGAGTTTCTACTAACGATGAATGTAGCCGAATGGTTGTTTTTCTTCTGTTTCTAGCCTGCCCTTCCCCAAAGCAACATACACTGAATATGTACATTGAATATTAATCTACTTTATAGCCTACTTCCTGTTTTCTGTTTCATTCTCAGTTCGGCTATACATGTGTTGGCAAACTTATGTGGGAACTGTTTCTGAAGTGATTTCATACCAACAATGTTTAAGTATATTGTTGTTGATCTGGTATAGCTTTGTCACGGATTGGCCTGGGTTGGGGTCTCCACCATAAGGACATAACCAGCTAGATCAAACCAGCAGTCCATCCAGTCCAGCTTCCTGTCTCTCACAGTGGCCAACCAGTTCCTCTGAACAGTCAACAACAGGCCATAGAGGCTGAGGCCTTCATAGAGACATAAGAAGAGCCCTGTTGGATCAGACCAGTGGTCCTTCCAGTCCAACATTGTGTTGGAAGAAGAAGAAGAAGAAGAAGAAGAAGAAGAAGAAGAAGAAGAAGAAGAAGAAGAAGAAGAAGAAGAAGAAGAAGAAGAAGAAGAAGAAGAAGAGGAGGAGGAGGAGGAGGAGGAGGAGGAGGAGGAGGAAGAAGAGGAAGAGGAAGAGGAGGAGGAAGAAGAGGAAGAAGAGGAAGAAGAAGAAGAAGAAGAAGAAGAAGAAGAAGAAGAAGAAGAAGAAGAAGAAGAAGAAGAAGAAGAAGAAGAAGAAGAAGAAGAAGAAGACGACGACAGACGACGACGACGACGACGACAAAGTGGTTTTTATACCCCGTTTTTCACTACCCAAAGGAGTCTCAGAGCACCTTACAATCGCCTTCCCTTCCTCTCCCCACAAGAGGCATCTTGGGAGGTAGGTGGGGCTGAGAGAGTTCAGAGACCTGTAACTGTCCCAAGGTCACACCAGCAGCTGCATGTGGAGGAGTGGAGAATCATACCCAGTTCTCCAGATTAGAGTCCACCACTCTTAACCATACATCACATTGACTCAAATCACCATCTGGGCCCAGACCGTGCCTGGTCCAGTGCTCTGGACCTTGCCTACTCCTGAAACCCAGACCCTGCTCAGAAGTGACCATCTTCAGGGTATGTTCTGACTCTGGGGGAGACCAGCCAAAGTCTGAGGCCAGAAGAGCAACAGCCAGTATTCATCAGGGTGCTCAAATCCTATCTGATAGATTTTTCTTGAAAAGTTAACTGGAGTAACAACTGTAATGAGGGACAGTAACTAGGGATGCTGAGGCTGAGTGAGAAATATAGATCTCCCTAGTCTAGTTCTATCCATTATACGTACTGATTCGTATTGGTGTCAGCATTAAGAAAAATAGGCAAGATCTGTTTCCAGCGCCTGATGGGAAAAGTCAGCGCAGATGTGAAGCTTTCGTTTTTCCAAATATTCAGTCTTCCAAAATAATACACCAAGTAATGTAGTATAGTAGATAGTGTGTTAGTGCAGACAGTGACTGCAGCCATGAAATTAAAAGATGCCTGCTCCTTGGGAGGAAAGCGATGGCAAACCTAGACAGCATAATAAAAAGTAGAGACATCACCCTGCCAACAAAAGTCAGGGTTCTTTTTGTAGCAGGAACCCCTTTGCATATTAGGCAACATACTCCTAATGTAGCCAATCCTCCAAGAGCTTACAGTAGCCCCTGTAAGAAGAGCTCTATAAGCTCTTGGAGGATTGGCTACATTAGGGGTGTGTCGCCTAATATGCAAATGAGTTCCTGTTACAAAAAGAGCCCTCAAAGCAATGGTATTCCCAGTAGTAATGTATGGTTGCGAGAGTTGGACTGTAAGGAAGGCCAAGCACTGAAGAATAGATGCTTTCGAATTGTGGTGCTGGAGAAGACTCTTGAGAGTCCCTTGGACTGCAAGAAGATCAAATCAGTCAATCCTAAAAGAAATCAACCCTGACTGTTCCCTGGAAGGCCAGATCCTGAAGTTGAAGCTCAAATACATTGGCCACCAAATGAGAAGGGAGCACTCACTGGAGAAGACCCTGATGCTGGGAAAGATCGAAGGTCAAAGAAGAAGGGGACGGCAAAGGATGAGATGGCTAGAGAGTGTTAATGATGCAACAAACATGAAATTAAGCAAACTACGGAGGACAACGGAAGACAGGAGGGCCTGGTGTGACGTGGTCCATGGAGTCATGAAGAGTTGGACTCAACTGTGTGACTGAACAACAACAAAATGTTAGTGTTTCGGACTAGGATCTAAGAGACCCAGGTTCGAATCCCCACTCATGCTATGGAAGTTCACAGGGTGACCTTGGGCCAGTCGCACACTCTCAGCCTAATCTACCTCATGGGGTTGTTGTGAGGATAAAATGGAGGAAAGGAGAATGATGTAAACCACTTTGGGTCCCCACTGGTGGGAAAGGAGTGGTATACATGAAGTAAATCAATAAATAAGCAAACAATTCAGAAAACCATATCCTCTCCCAGTTGCCATCCACTTTAGCAGACAAGAATCCTGGGCATGTGATATTGCATTTTAGCCAAGTGACAACATTTGTGTTTTGGATATCCCCCTAGGTTCTTCACAACTTGTCCCTTGTTGAACATTAACAAAAGTCTGTATAGACTTCAGGATCAGGACAATAGAGTTTCCCTCCTGAGAACAAATAGGTTTTGTCTCTCGCATGTGGCATGAGCATACATCATCCATTTGTAAGATCCAAAGCAGGTGAACCTTTATCTGATTGGGTAGTGAACAGTGTTCCCTCTAAGCTGAGTTCATGTGAGCTAGCTCACAGTTTGTTAGCCTCCAGCTCACACATTTTTGTCTTAGCTCAGGAAGGAGGGCTCCAGAGCAAACTAATTAATGCAGTAGCCAAATCACTTGCTCACAACATTAATGCCAGTAACTCACAAATTAGAATTTTTGCTCACAAGATTCCACAGCTTAGAGGGAATGCTGGTAGTGAATATCTGTGACTTGGGAAGTTTCTCAAAGAAAATAAATGGCATTTATTGCAGACTTTGAGGGGAAACAATTGTTCTTTCAAATGATTGATTGAAAGAGATGTCAAGCGATATTAGCATCAAGCGAGTTGTAAATGTCAAGCAAGGAAATGGAAGCACGATACCTTTCTAAAGGCTTACGGTTTGACTCTCAAGTAAGCAAGCCATAGATTAAGGAGAGTGGCTAATTGTCTGTTTATGGTCTTAATTCCTTATCCCATCCCACGTGCCTGTAGGCAGAGGGAGCCATAATAAAGATACTAGCTAGCATGCTGGAGTTTGGAGAGGTCTGGGTTCAAATCCTCACTCAGCCTCAGAGTTCACAGGGGACCTTGGGAAATTCACGATTGAAAATGGAAAGTTCCTGTGAACTGAAAGTGCCTGCAACCAGAGGAGAACACCTCTTGCATCTCTGCACAAGCATCGCTGCATGTGTCACTACTTTGACTAGACTCCTTCCCATCAGAAGGTAGAGTCAGAACTGTGACTTGGACAGAAATTCTTGGGTAGGTTTTTCTGAATTCAACTTGTTTTAAAGTCGAAGTATGCCTCCGAAGCTAGAGTAGAGATCCTTTATTAACAATAAGCTACTTTGACTGGATGTCTTGAACCATACAATAAAATCACAGTACAAATACCAATAATAAATAAAGGCTGAAAAAAGAAAATTATGCCACTATAGACCTGGATCCACCATATACCCATGCCGAAAAAAAAGTACAGAGAATTTTATTGTTTGTGTGTATTTCAGGGCGCTGCTGTTTTAAAATTTTATTGGGTAGACATTCCAACATTGGGACTTTTCCCTGTAGTCGCCATTTTCCAAGATGGCAGATATGGTTACAGCGATATTTAAAAATAATGTAGGATGCTCATCTTGGTGTCAAAAGATATTTTTGTGAGGTTGATAGAGCCAAATACACTATTATATTAGTTGTGGAGGGAAAATGTCCCAAAATTGGAGGGGCTACCCAACATTCACAAACAATAAAAATTTTCTGTACACATGGAGGCTTTTTTTAGTAGAGGTATATGGTGGATCCAGGACTACTTGTAAAACTGCAAGAGCGTCACGTTCATACACAGCAGGACAGTGTCGCAAAGATATTATAATAGACAAGAGTTAGCCATAGTTCGCATAACTGCAGGACCAATGTCAGCCTGTGGTTCAATGGCAACTTAGTACTTGCTCAAAATGGGGAAAATCCAAAGTTCTCACAATGAAGGCCAATGGTCACAGGATAACAAACCATGATCAATATATTCTCAGTCATAAGAGCATAAGAAGAGCCCTGGCTGGATCAGACCAAGTGTCCTGGGCATGGATGAGGATGAGCTGACAGAGCCTGCAGAAACCACAGCTGGCCCCTCTGAAGCAGCAGAGGAGGAGAGCTGACAAGTGCCTGTAACAGCAGTCCTCACACCTGGCCCAGATAAGAAGGAAGAACTGCAAGCTGAAAGTCCTCCTGACTCACCCCCACATGTGACTCGTTTAAGGGAGGCAAAGAGAGGCCAGGTTACAAGGGAGACACTCAGCCAGCCCAGAGTTCTAATAGGAGCCTGGCTGATTGTGCAGCTGGCTAATTGGTAGCAGCATTTAACTCCATACTCCACATTTAACTCCACATTCTGGGCAGTACTCTTTGTGGAAGCAACAAGTCAGCTGCATGCTGCTAGCATCCACTCTGGCTTGGCTCTTGTACTTAGACCTTCAGACCCCCTCCCCCCGGCTTTGGACCTGGCTCTGTGTTCCTGGTCCCGGCTTGGCTTTGGACTATGCTTCTGCTTAGTGATTTGGACTTGGCTCTGTGTTTCTGGCTCCTGACTCCAGCTTGGCTTTTTGGACTTTGCACTGTCTTCTTGGCTCCTGACCTTGGCCTGTTCTGGACTCCCTTTGACTGGCACCCCAGCCCATGACACCAATGGTCCATCCAGTCCAGCATCCTATCTCACACAGAGGCTGACCTTCCCCTGATGTTGCCCCCCCCAGCTCTGGGACTCAGAGGTGTTGTGCCTCTGGATGTGGAGGTTCCCCTCAGTCTCCATGGCCAGTAGCCACTGCTAGACCTCTCCTTCATAGAGCTATCTAATCCCCTTTTAAAGCTGTTTATTCCTGGGGCCATCACTATATCTTCTGGCAGCAAATTCCACATTTTAACCCCTCTCAGTGTAAAGAAGTATTTCCTTTTGTTTGTCCTGAATCTACAGAATCATGCCAGAGGCACAAGGACAGAGGAGTCCAGAGAATGGAATATTAGCAAATTGCCCCTTCAGTTCCGCTGTAGGCAAAGCATTCAGTCTACCCAGCATAAATACAGTCAGGCACCCAGCGTCCCTTAAACAGGCTGATCTCTGCACGTTTTTGTTGCTTGCAAATGCTTCAGTCCCACGATTTCCCCCGACGCAAGTACCGAAAGTCACTCCTATAAAACCCTCATTGTTTTAACAATTTTATATAACACGGTGACCCTTTTATGTCACTGTAATTGTATGAAGATTAGAGGCACCGGTACCAGCTATACTCTATGTGAGAAATCAATTTTTCATTCCTCTGGAACTGAGCTTGCAATGCAGGAGGAATATTGCGTGAAACAAGTAAACAAAATTATCTTCCAGTATGTGAATAAGAGAAATGGAATGCAAGGGGGGGGGGGCTCTCGTCAACTTTCTTGGTCTCTAACTCCGAAAAGGTTCTCTGAAACTTGAAAAAAGGGCAAATTGGGAAGTTAAACCGAACACAAATACAAAATAAAGGTCTGTTTGAGTGACTGTATTTATCACTACACAAAGGTGATATAGGATTTAACTGAAGCTTAGGTGCAACTCAGATTCCAGAATTTCATATGCAGGGTATATGCACCGATTCCTGGAGCAAACGGTTGCCGGTTTTGACTGCGTGCATCATGTGCTGGGATCTGGGAGAGACTGGGAAGGGTGGGGTTTGGGGAGAGGAGGGACGTCAGCAAGGTGCCATGGAGTCTACCATCCACAGAGGAACTGATCTTTCTCATTGGGAGATCAGCTGAAATTCTGGGAGACCTCCAGGGCCCACCTGGAGCATGGCAACCCTATTCCAGTGTACTGCCCACCTAACTCACAAGCATGTTCCCTGTAGGAGTTGGCAGGTGGGTGTCTGTGGCTGGCTGTTGAGGACACCCAAGATGGTAGTCCAGGAAGGACTTGACCATTCCTGCGGCAGCCTCTTAGCCACGGTGAGTCCTTTATTGCCACTATGGCTCTGTGCCACTAGCAGGTATCCTACCACTCCACTTAGCAAAGTTTGCGGCCTTCCTCCAGCCTGAAATAATGAAGAAGAGGAAGAGGAGAAGGAGGAAAAGGAAGAGGAGGAGGAGAAAGAGGAGGAGGATGAAGAGGAGCAGAAGGATGAAGAGGAAGAGGAGGAAGAAGAGGAGGAAGAGGAAGAAGAAGAAGAGTTGGCTTTTATACTCCACTTTCCTCTACCTTAAGGAGTCTCAAAGTGGCTTACAATTGCCTTTCTCTTCCTTTCCCTACAACAGGCACCCTGTGTGGTAGGTGGGACTGAGAGAGTTCTGAGAGAACGGAGACTGGCCCACGGTCACCCAGCAGGCTTCCAGTGGAGGAGAAATGGTGACTCAAACTTGGTTCGCCAGATTAGAGTCCACCGCTCTTAACCGCTACACTACGCCGGTTCTCTAATGTCAAGGAAACGTCTACCTTGGATGGAACAGCCTCTTAAACTGAAGTGTCTCTTCTGCCAAAGGAAGTCTGGATGCAGCCCCTAAACACTGCCGAGCAGACTCCTAGGACAAGGGCCACTGGGTTTAATCTCTGGCAGGCTGTGCCATGTTCACGCCGCTATTTGTTTACGTGGTAAAAGTGCATCCAGACTTCCTGAATCAAAACCAAGTGAATATGGAGGCCAAAATGTTTGGTGTGGTTTGTTTGTTTGTTTTTAATTTTCAACTACACTCACCCTGCAAGTTATCTTCCCGTCAGGACTTAGCCACCCCAAAAGTGCCTATTTCTAGGCTGACGTGGCTCGGCATCAGCATCTCTCTTGTTTGTCCCAGCGTACCATGGCTGGCCCGATCTCCTCAGATTGCAGAAGACAAGCAGCTTTGAATGGCTCTGCTTAGTACTTGGATGCAAGTCCACCAGGGAAGTCAAGGACCACTGCCAGCAAACCACCTCTGAACAGCTCCTGCCTTGAAAGCCCCTCTGGGGTTGCCGTACGTCAGTTGTGACTTGACCACACTTCTTACCACCACCATCCTGATACGCCGGCGCAAGGGCTTAATTGACATCTTGATCTTTTCAGAGACAGTGTTTAGGATGGCATCGTAACAGTTCTAAGAAATAAATACTGTAGAGCTCTCCTGCTAATTGACTCAGCCATTCCTCCTGAAAGAAGAAGCAGATCCATATATAGAGAGGAAGCCACATATGAAGCTTCTCTCTCCAGAAAATATGTTTCAAGTCAGTGCTTTTAGCCACAAGGTATAGATAGGAACTCTCGGTCTGGGGCAAGGGATGCTCTGTATCCTTGGTGCTTGGGGGGGGCAACAGTGGGAGGGCTTCTAGTGTCCTGGCCCCACTGCTGGACCTCCTGATGGCACCTGGTATTTTTTGGCCACTGTGTGACAGAGTGTTGGACTGGATGGGCCATTGGCCTGATCCAACATTGGCTTCTTCTATGTTCTCTTATATCACACCTTAGAGACAAACAAGATTTTCAGTGTATAAGCTTTCAAGATTCAAAGCTCCCTTGGTCAGATCTGACAAAGTCATCTTTTGGGGGGGGGTTATTTTTAACCTATTTTTAATGGTTGTACATTGCCTAGAGGAGCTGCGGTGGCTCAAGTGGTTAAGAGGCTTAACTGCAGGCTGTGGAAGGTCAGTAGTTCAGCAGTTCAAGACCCAGGAGTGCCGCAAGACGGAGTGAGCCCCCGTCTCTAGTTCCAGCTCCTGCCAACCTAGCAGTTCGAAAGCAAGAAATTGCAAGTAGATAAATAGGTACCACTTCGGTGGGAAGGTAACAGCATTCCGTGCGCCTTGGTGTTTAGTCATGCCGGCCACATGACCACGGAAACGTCTTCGGACAGCGCTGGCTCTTCGGCTTTGAAACGGAGATGAGCACCGCAACCCTAGAGTCGGATTCGACTGGCTTTCGAGCAAGGAAACCTTTACCTTTACCTTTACATTGCCTAGAGCCTTACATCATAGGGAAAAGGCGATTTATAGATCAAATTGATGGTGGTGGTGCCCCGAAAATCCTGTTGGACTCTAAAGAGCTAGCGGACTGGAATCTTGTTGTTCTACTACAGACCAAAACGGCTGCTCTTCCAACATAAAATACTCCCTCCAGATAAATCGATGTGTGCATGTCAAGCTCCTGCACACTTTTCAAATTGCAGGGAAAGGGTGGGCAACTTGAATCCCAAAATAAAATGAGCTCTCCTGCAATATAGCACTTTTCCCACATTTACGCTGTCCTTTGTGCTGAAAGGTAGACAAGAGCTCTGTCTATATTGCCTCAACTCTTAATATCCGATCATCCCTTTAATATGTGCAGCAATAAACTCTGCGAGCAACAAAACTCTCTGGCACTGTTGTTGGGTCGCCTGCCTGGGGTTTTTTTTGGTACTGTCTCCTTTAAATTCCAGGAACAGCATTTGACTCTGTGAACTCTCATGGTGCTGAGATCTACAGGATGAAATGTCCATTAGGAAAGATAAAAATGTGTGGGTTTTATCCTTAAATTATACATGGGAAGGGAAGGAAGTGCCATATTGACCTCCTCTGTATGTCAAATATAATGCTAATCCCCCCTCCTTTCTCGCTGCAGAAAGTGCACGACACGTTTTCCTTGAGTAAAGCTCAGGATGATAACCGGAAACAGGGCGCCGCTTTCGTAGCGTTTGCAGAGAATGCAATTAACCTCCCCTGACAAAGAAGAAATACTAATTAACAGGCATCAAATGTACTCAAAATTGCATCACTTACTCTGAAATAATTTCTTTTGCATCGTACCCTTCATGTCCATTTGAGTACTGTGTAGGTTTCAGCCTCCCGATTTCCAGATAACTTGGAAACGGTTTGGGCTGATGCACAAATCTCAGTCATTTATATCTTTTTTTTTTTTAAATCCCAGAAATAAATAACCTAACCACAGTTTTGATGATTTTTCAAAAGTAACCTAAGTGCCTCCACAACGGCACAGGGGGGAAACAGAGGAAATTATCTACAGCAACTAACCCCCCAAAATCCCAAAAGCAAAGAGCATCTCTCAGAATCTCCTTTGCTTTCCCAATCCTCTCAACCCATGCTTGAATATTTTCCTTAAAGTCAGCAAAAAAAAATGTATTTATTGATTACCCACGATGGCATTTTTTCCCCACATGAAAAATATAGCTGCGTATGCCTTCTGGGGGGAAACCCCCACACACTATCTTGGCTTGTTAGTTATTTAGAAAGGCATGCCATCTGGATTCCTACACTGCAACAGGGACTCCACCATCCAGCGGGATTTCTTTTGTCATATGTTTGCCTCTTTTTATCAGCGTCTAAGTGTTTAGAGGAGAGCCAAATCCGTCACTGTTTGCCCTGAAACGAGCCTGTTGAAATAACTTCGGGGCATCAATCTGCTTACCTGTGTGCTACTCCATTGAAATAAACGAGCCATGCTCCCGCACTGCTCCCGTTCATTTCAACTGATTACACGGGTGAGCTTGTACTGAGGGAGAACTTCCTGGTGGAGTCGATTGTGACTCTGTGCTGAAGTTTATCGAAGCTCTTTTTTAAGAAATTAAAGTTGCTTTGCAATTAAGCTACCCTTTCATTGCTTGTTTCTTTTACTGATTGATTGTTATCAAGTTGCAGAAGAAGAAGAGGGAGAAGAAGGGAGAAGAGAGAAGAAGAAGAGAGAAAAAGAGAGAAGAAGAGGAAGAGAGAAGAAGAAGAGAGAAGAGACTGGATTTATACCCCGCCCTTCACTACCCAAAGGTGTCTCAGAGCACCTTACAAACTCCTTTCCCTTCCCCTCCCCACAACTGACACCCTGTGAGGTAGGTGGGGCTGAGAGAGCTCTTGACAGAAACTGCTCTTTTTTCAAGAACAGCTCTTATAAGAACTACGGCTTGCCCAAGGTCATCCAGCCAGGTGCAAGTGGAGGAGTGGGGAATCAAGCCCGGTTCTCCCAGATTAGAGTCCGTGCACTTAACCACTCCACCAAACTGGCTCTCAATGATGACCCCTCATAGGGTTTTCAAGGCAGGAGATGTTCAGAGGTGGTTTACCATTGCCTGCCTCTGTGTCAGCAACCCTGATATGCCTTGGAGGTCTCCCATCCAACCCTGCTTAGCTTTTCATATCTGACAAGATTGGGCTAACCTGGCCTATCCCGGTCAGGGTCCTTGCCATTTATCATATCTAAAAACACTTTTAAACTACCCCCCCCCAATACTTTGCAATCCCTGCACAATTCATTCCTGCATCACCCTTTCATAGAATCATAGAGTCGGAAGGGCTGTCCAGGGCCATCTTTATGATCAGTTTTAGAAACATGTCATTTTAACTGTTTTAAATTGTATGTAAGCCTGCCTTGGTGAGGAGGGGAGGGTATAAGAGAAGAAGAGAAGAAGAGATTGGATTTATACCCCGCCCTTCACTACCCAAAGGTGTCTCAGAGCGGCTTACAAACTCCCTTCCCTCCCCTCCCCACAACAGACACCCTGTGAGGTAGGTGGGGCTGAGAGAGCTCTTGGCAGAAAGTGCTCTTTTTTCAAGGACAGCTCTTATCAGAACTACGGCTTGCCCAAGGTCATCCAGCTAGGTGCAAGTGGAGGAGTGGGGAATCAAACCCGGTTCTCCCAGATTAGAGTCCACACACTTAACCACCAAACTGGCTACACCAAATTGAAATCATCATCATCGTCATGGTCACGCCGGCAGCACAATGCAGGAAATTCACAAATACCTCCCCCACACACACCCAATGGTGTTTGGGGGGACAACAGAGGGAGGGCTGCTGGAGTTCTGGGCCTACTGGTGGACCTCCTGATGTCACCTGCCTTTTGGCCACTGTGTGACACAGAGTGTTGGACTGGATGGGCCATTGGCCTTCTCTTACATTCTTAAGTGGGATTCAACCTTCAGCTCACCACCTTCGTGACAAAGGGAAACGAAGTCCTCCTCAGTTACCTGCCATTGGTTCTATTTAGGCTGGGCTCCTATTTAAAAACCATGCATGGGCTTATAAGTGCCATGCTGAACAAGTCTATGGAGATGAATGGGGCCCCTCACATGGGCAGAGTTATGCATGTGTTTAACTAATTGCAGGATAAGGACCATAGAGAATGGCCAAATGGCTTGTAAGGAAATTGAAAAGGTATTCTTTCCATTTAAGCCAGGCTGCCGAAAGTAATTCGTGTGACTGCGCTCCAGAGGCATTAAATAAGGACTCTGACTTGCTGCTGTTTTAAAATGCTATTTATATCCCCATTGTATGTAGTCTGCAGCTATAATTATTTCTTTAATGCATTATTTTATTGCAGAAGTACCGCAGCAATGATTATAAGGTATCGGAGAGTGTAGCTCGGTGGTAGTGTTAATACGCTCATAAATCTAGCGGAACATCTATTTTCTCTGATGGCCCCCGAAATTTCCATTTTCCCTTTCCGCATATTTACCACCATGCAAAGTCATCACCTCCAAATTTGATTGTAAATGAAACCGTCTGCCCACAGCCAGGTAAATGCCCTTTTGGACGCGATTCTGCAAATTAATAGTTACAACTTGTACCTGAGGAAGTGTGGAGGGGGAGGGAAATGATAGGAATAAGTGTGACACAGGTAAGCTTCTATCTTTAATTGGGCCAGGTTCTATTAATGTAGCATTATGAACGCTGTCTCCAAGTCTGCAGAATGCTTAATTAGCAGCCACATACTTTCGCCAACTGAATATAGAAACTTTTCAGGGGACGTGGTGCTGGTCAATGGATGTAGAAGCATGCAACTCTGTGAAGAAGGAGGAGGAGGAGATTGGATTTATACCCCACCCTTCACTTGGATTTATACCCCACTCAGCGTGGTTTACAATCTCCCTTCCTTTCCCCTCCCCACAACAGACACCCTGTGAGGTAGGTGGGGCTGAGAGAGCTCTTGACAGAAACTGCTCGTGGGAAAACAGCTCTGGAAGAACTTGTAAGTGACCCAAGGTCACACCAGCAGCTGCATGTGGAGGAGTTGGGAATCAAACCCGGTTCTCCCAGATTAGAGTCCACGCTCCTAACCCCTAAAACCAAACTGGCTCTTATTATTATTATTATTATTATTATTATTATTATTATTATTATTATTATTATTATTATTATTATTATTATTATTATTATTATTATTATTATTATTGCAGGATAGCACTGTAATCATCTGCTTTTTAGCCAAGGGACTGATTAATTGATCAACTGCCTTTTACAAATAACATCCTGAGTTGCCCAGGTCAGCCCAGTCTCATGAGATTGCAGAAGCTAAGCAGGGTCAGCCCTGGTTAGTACTTGGATGGGAGACCACATGGGGATTGAAAACCGCTTGGTGCTGTTTAAAAAGCATTTTTAGATGTGATAAAGCATGGCTCTGACCTGGATAGCCCAGGCTAACTTGATCTCATCAGATCTCAGAAGCTAGGCAGGGTCAGCCCTGGTTAGTACTTGGATGGGAGACTGCCACTACCAAAGAAGTCCAGGGCTGCTCTGCAGAAGAAGGCAACGGCGAGCCTCCTCTGTTCATCTCTTGCCTTGGGGAAAAAACACTGTCCTGGGGTCACCATGTGTTGCTTGCAACTTGACAGCACATCATCATTAACATCGACGAAATATGCATATTGTCAATACCTCCACATAGGTTCCTGTTTTGGAGATCCTTGAGGAAGCAAAACATAATTTACATTGTAACATGTCTCCATCATTAGAAGAAAGGGGTTTCTTTTATATCATGCATCTATTTAGATCCGTGCCTCTCCATAGCCCAAAGGTTCAAAGGGGATAACAAAGCAAAATTAATCATAAGGAACACAGTACAGCACTCAACTGTCCAGGAATGATAAATAAATGATAAATATTTGTGGTGTGCATTATCTTGCTACCGTTGTCCTGTTTACTACTTTTATAATTCCATTATCTGCATCACTTGATATATCATGCCTGATATATTTTTATTACACTTTTGCCAATTTTTGTCGTCCTAGCCCTATCTCATTGCTTCTTAGGCCTCCCGTGCTATTTCATTGCACTGTTTTACACTATGTAATCTCCCTCGAGACTTAACAGGAAAAGTGGGGTATAAATAAAGTAAATAAAAACAGATAACATAAAAAAATGGAATTTTAATTTATTTTATTAAAGCATTTATGTCCCCTTTTCCTTACAGTTAGAACTTAAGAACATAAGAGAAGCCAATGTTGGATCAGGCCAATGGCCCATCCAGTCCAACACTCTGTCACATAGTAGCCAAAAATACCAGGTGCCATCAGGAGGTCTACCAGTGGGGCCAGGACACCAGAAGCTCTCCCACTGTTGCCCACCCCCAGCACCAGGAACACAGTGCATCACTTGCCCCAGACTTAGAATTCCCATCTATACCTTCTGGCTAATAGCCACTGATGGACCTCTGCTCCATATGCTTATCTAATTCCCCCTTGAAGCTGTCCTTGCTTGTAGCTGCCACCACCTCCTGTGGCAGTGAATTCCACATGTTAATCACTCTTTGGGCAAAGAAGGACTTCCTTTTATCCGTTCTAACTCGACCGCTCAGCAATTTCATTGAGTTCAAGATGGAAGACGGGCAGGATACGCCTGTAGCAAATCAGTCCACAAAATGGAACCGGAATTCATCGACATCAATTACCTTTCTCCACCCATTCCTATATTAACCCCGAGCTGGCTGAAACGAGTCTTACGACACTACCAAAAGATGCTCGGGTTTGAATTGCAGAGGGGTTTTTTAATGTTTTCTAATTAATTCCCTATTAAATTACCCGAAGGGATGCCTCAAGAACATGAGAGCCACCCATCTCCTCCGTCCTTCTGTTCATACAGTGGCCAACCAGGTACCTCTAGGAAGCTCACAAGCAGGGATGTCTTCTCCCACTACCATCTTCCCACTTTCTAAGATCTGTGAATGAGGCAGTCCTCGTTCAAGATTTCACCTCTGGTGGAGGACCTTCTCAGTGTGTCACTCCCCCTCCCCCAGCCACTGCTGATGTTCATTTCTCTCTCTCTCTCTTTATTCTGAAAAGGGTGTGTGTGAATCCTAAGAACATAAGAGAAGCCAGTGTTGAATCAGGCCAATGGCCCATCTAGTCCAACACTCTGTCACACAGTGGCCACAATATACCAGGTGCCATCAGGAGATCCAGCAGTGGGGCCAGGACACTAGAAGCCCTCCCACTGCTGCCCCCTCCAGCACCAAGAATAGAGTGCATCACCTGCCCCAGACTGAGAGTTCCTATCTATACCTTGTGGCTAATAGCCTTTTCTTTGCTCGGGATTTAATATTTGTTTATGACTGTGTTACATAAGTTTCTTCTACTAGCGGTTTTGGGGAGAGTTCATAAGGATTTGGTAATATTTTTAAAGTGTTTTAATATTTTCAGGTCACGCTGGGAACAGCTTTGAAAGCTTTTGAGTGAGAAAGCATTATTTTCGTGTGTGTGTGTGTGCGTGTTTTTAAAAAAACTGTGCCTACAAAAGCAAAGCTTTGTCGTTTTAAACAGAGAGATTTATCATTCTGTTGCACCAATTTAACAATAATTATTTGGAGCTCTTTATTTAGCTGAATAATACAACAACTACTTGCTGAGTTTCTTCTAACATCTTGTTCCACTTATTATTGTCAATGTATATTTTAAAGGCTGTAGGTGAAGCCTAATCCTAATAACCAAATTTTGTGGATTTCATTTATTATTTTATTCATGTTACTTACAGTCCGTTGTCCTCACTGAGGCTCAAGGAGGGTTACAATGTAGGTCAAATACAACCAACAGGTTGGGATATCCGGATCACAAAGTAATGAGGTTTAGATTGCAGAAATCTGAAAAACAAGCAGAAATCTGAAAATAGAGCTGCAACAAAGCATAAGCATTAACGTGATGTGTTAATGATGCAGAAATCACACAGCAGGTTCCAACTTACAGCAACAGACAGTACGTACTATACACAGTGGTATAGTCTACAGTCCCTGTCCTTTAACCAAACTATTTTTCTCAAACATTTCAGTACAGTACAAGTTTAATCATCCACATAAAAAAGCTCTCCTGAATAATTCAGTTTTGCATCATTGTGGAAAGCTAGGATGTTAGCAGTCAGACCCCTCCTCTTGCTGACAGGCAGGTTATAGCTAGCATAACTATCCAGGACTTACAGGGTCATCAAGCTCATTCACGCCTATAGTCCACCTCAGGAAAATCCATCAAGCTTTTCCCAAATCATTGTCCACCTCCAAAAACCCCATCAAGTTATTGTTTTGGGGGCAAATACATCAGCTTGCCCCAGGGAGCATTTTGCCCTATGTCTGGAGTCCTTAGCCTCCAGTGCTGTGTGTGTGTTCCTGGTATGTACCAACAGCATGCACCTCCACTTTGTGTGTTTCTTCTCTTTGCCCCATGAAATGCTGACCATTTTGCTGCTGCTTCTGGACCTCTACAAGATTTGGTAAATATTAACCTTCTTTTAAAAACCTTCCACCTTGTCTTTCCTCTTAGTTAGTTCTGTATGTGTTTTCTCAAATCCATACAGGCACCACCAAATCTGTTTGGGCCTTCTCTTCTTTCTGTGCAACACTGGTCATTTTGCTGCTGCTTCCATGGACCTCTTTCTTTGAGATTGGTAATTATAGCCTTCCTCCAAATTCCTTTCTCCCCTCTTCTCCCTGATTTCCTCTTAGCTAGCTTGCATGTTTTAAGTGTGTTTATCTGTGGGTGTTTGCTCTTTTATTTATCTTTTAATTAAAAAAACCTTTCTCATTGAACATCTGCCTGGTTTATTTCAAGAGTTCTCTTAAGGGAAGAAATCCCATAAACATAGGTGGAGAATCCCAGTTACCCTTTCTTGTTTTGGCTCCTTTTAAGGTAATTTCCCTCAATTAATTAGGAGACTGCCTGTTTGGGTAACAAGGAGGGTGGGAGTCTTCCTGACTTCATCAGGCAGACCATACCATAAGGTGGGGGCCACAGCAGAGAATGGTGCATGGACAGTTGTTGATGTTGCCCATGCCATCTTCTCCAATGAACAAAGCTGTCATGGTGAAACACAGAGGAAGAGGTGGTCCTGCAGATATGAGGAACCAAGGCCATGAAGAGTTTTGGATGTGATAGTCAATACTTTGAACTGAGCCCCGTGAGTGATGGACAGCCAATGAAGTGATTGCAGGATGGATATAATATGCACACTTTGCCTATCTTCTAAAAAGAACTAAACTGTGGTGTTCTGCACCAACTGGAGTTTCCAAGATGACTTTGAGGGGAGACCCATATATAGTGCATTGCAGTAGTCTAGTTCAATGTTACAATGGCATGGATCCAGGTAGCCAGACCAGTCAATGCTGGGAAGGGAGCCACCTTCTGGGCTAGACTGAGTTGGGAAAAAAGCATTATGGGGGGTTGTGTGTGGGGGGGGTTTAAGCTGTGTTAACTTGGTTGTCTGATGCCAGGTCCAGTATAACCCCTCATCAAAAGTGGAAAGCACTTCAAGATATGAAACCTGGCATTCACATTCTAAAGCAGTCAAAAGCTTATAAAGCAAGTATGTATTTGGATGGGAGACCTCCAAGTAATACCAGTGTTGGAACGTGGAGGCAGGCAATGGCAAACCACCTCTGAACATCTCTTGCCTTGAAAATTAACTCTGCGGGGTGGCCATCAGTCAGCTGTGACTTGACGGCACTTTCCACCACCACCCAAAGTTATGAATCAAAAGCTAAAAGCAACCAAATCTAAGCAAAACATTGACCGTAAAAGCAAATGTGTGCATATGCCATGATCCTGAAATTTACGTATGTATGCAGCATAGGGCTAGATGTGCTACCGACTCAATATTTGGCAGGGCTCAAGAACAACTCTTCCCAACACATAGTTCACACTCCTGTAGTGCTGTGATGATTCAAGTATGTTTCGATGCAGCCCTGCACAGGTCTAGCAATCCAGCCACCCTCCCCCATGCAAACTACTCATGCTAAGACCAGGATCAAAATTATGCAACACAGAGTGTACTTGGAAAGAATCAGAGTGTATAAGGGGCATTGGGCTGCTGTGGAAGGGTTAGCCACAAACATCCAGTCATCACTGCTGAGACCGACAAGCTGAGAGAGGCAAAGTAGTAGGTAGACTACAGAAGACATGGCCCCAAGATTAGAACTCTACACTCTTATATTTGCTCATCCATGCCAAATACATAGGTTAGTACCTAGTTTGGTGAAAGGGACATTCAAGGAGAGGGTGATCTTATAAAGAAGGCTGGCACATCTATATGTTTCTCCTCTGTCTAGTTTGGCAACTGGCCTCCACGTTCATAGGCTGTAACCCTTGGAATCCCAGTGCCAGGAGGCAACATCAGAAGATGGCCTTGGCCTCTATTCCCTGTTTGGTCCTCCAGAGCAACTTGTTGGCCACTCTGTGAGATAGAAGGGCAGACTAGATGGGCCACTGGTCTGATCCAGCAGGGCTCTTATGGTCTTAACTGGAGAAGGGTACATGAGAACATAAGAGAAGCCAATGTTGGATCAGGCCAGTGGCCCATCTAGTCCAACACTCTGTGTCACACAGTAGCCAAAAACCCAGGTGCCATCAGGAGGTCCACCAGCAGGGCCCTAACCCTAACCCTCCAACTGTTGCCCCCAAGCACCAAGAATACAGAGCATCACTGTATTCCCAAAGAGACAGGGAACCTCCTGGTACTGATCCTGAGGCAAATTTATTCAGTCTCTCAGCCTCTGAGGCTAGATTCAGGTGGATCGCCATGCTGGTCTGAAGCAACAGAACAAAGTTTGGGTCCAGTGGTACCTTTAAGACCAACAAAGTTCTATTCTGGGTATAAGCTTTTAGGTGCATGAATAACATTTTGTTGGTCTTAAAGGTACTACTGGACTCAAATGTTGTTCAGCCTTTGAGGCATTCAGGCTACGTAATCCAGAACCCACCTTTTTAAAAAAAAATCATCCAAATTCCATCTCTTAAGCGCCTTGAAATAACGACACGGCCATATGATGGGTACCACGGGAACTAGGCACTGTGTGGTGATTCCATTCTCTCTCATTATGTAGAAGTCTAATTGTTATCCGCATACCTGAGTTGAACATGACATTAATACGGCAAATACTAAGCCCTCTTCAAGCCCCCTCGAATAAAGGGGATTAGCCATACAAAGGTATGACTCGATCACCTAATATCAATGCGCCGGCGTGGCCTTCAGTTTTCCCTTGAGTGTTAAGTGGGTGATTAAGGAGTTAAGTAGGATATACAACAGTTCAGTGACAGGGCATCAACAAGTGTGGCAGAACCCCTTACCCCCCCCCTTGTCTCTTTTCACTTCTCAGATCATGCCTCTCCTGTCTGTCACGCCAACACAATAGGAATTACTCAATTTAACACCATTTCCGTTCTAATTGAATTCCATTTGCTAAATCCCGAATAAATATGTTACGACGCTGCTTCGGTCAAACAGAGAGAAATCGCCATCTTCTAATGACTCCCCTGTGGATTTAATGCCTATTCTATCTGTTAGAATAATGATTTCCACACCGCTGGAATATATTTAAGGGATAACCGTGATTTAAGCATGCTAAGTCTTCATAGAGCAGATAAATTGGGGGGGGGGATATTTCTACTTAGGGAATCAGAAAGGGTATTGAACACACAGTTGCATACTCACTCATCTGTTTTCCAAGGTGTTTTTGAACACTGACGTGTGATGTATGCAATCCATATATGGGCACAGGGCTTTTTTTGTGGAAAAAGCCCAGCAGGAACTCATTAGCATAACAGGCCACGGCCAACAGCAGAAACTCATTAGCATATTAGGCCACACCCCTGACAGCACAGCTCCTTGGCATATTAGGCCACACCCCCATGTTGCCAGAAGTGTGGTCATCCAGACACACCCACCTTTTGCTTCTTATTCTGTTTACCTTGTTTGTTGTCAAAACCCAGGGCTTTTCTTGTAGCTGGAACTCCTTTGCATGTTAGGCCACACACACCCTTAATGTAACCAGTCCTAATGAGTTTCTGCTATTGGGTGTGGTCTGTTATGCTAATGAATTCCTGCTGGGTGTGGCCAACTCAGGAGCCAGCCGGAACTCCGTTCCTTTGCATTCCTGCCCAAAAATAGCCCTGTATGGGCATATATGGGACTGAATAGATATATCAGGGGAGAGGCTGTGGCTCAATGGTAGAGCATCTGCTTTACATGTAGAAGGTTCCAGGTTCAATCCCTGGCATCTCCAGTGAAAAGGATCAGGTGGAAGGCAATGTGAAAAACCTAGCGTTGTCAGCTCCAAGTTGAAAAATACCTGGAGATTGGGGAGGGGGGTGGAGCCTGAAGAAAGGGGGATTTGGATAGGGGTATAATGATGTAAAGTCCACTGTCCAAAGTGACCATTTTCTCCAGGGGAACTGATTTCTGTCACATGGATATCAGTTGTGATCCCAGGAGATCCCCAGCCACCACCTTGAGGTTGGCAACTGTAGAAAGACCACTGTCTGAGACCCTGAAGAACCATTGCCTGTATGAGTAGATGATACTGACCTTGATGGTATGATTCAGCATAAGGCAGATTCATGGGTTCATACCCAATCCATACCCATTTTCCTCTTTAGGTGATGTGAATGGGGTGCACATCTTTATTAGCCTTACAGCATGGCCTTAAGTACAGTTAGACTGTAGTCTAATAGCAAAGTCAGGATATTGGATACTTAAATCCAGTGACTGCGGCTGTGAACCGGTAAGACATCTCTTTCTGTAAACCAGAAAAGGGACCTAGGTTTTCAGGAAAATATGAAATCTAAACACACACACACACACACACACACACACACTGGGCAGCTTAAAAAATTCAAAAATGATAAAAGAAGCACCTGTAGCTTTAAGCAATGGATTTCCTCAGTGGCTGTTGCTAGGCAACTACAGTATTCTAAGCTTGGTTCTGTCAGTAAAGTCAGGGGGAGGGAGGAGGGCCCTTTCCAGCCCTATTTTGGCCTTTCAGGGAGAACTCATTGGGGCCAGGCCTGGCTAGGGTTGCCAGCTCCAGGTTGGGAAATTTGTAGAGATTTTGCGATGATGTCTGGGGAATGCAGAGTTTGAGGATGGAAAAGGCCTCAGCATGGTGTAATGCTACAGAGTCCAGCCTCCAAAGCAGCCATTTGCTCTAGGGGGACAAATGTCTATGTCCAGGTCCCACCTGGAGGCTAGCAACCATAGGCCTGGCAGCAACTTCTGGGGTACTTGATGCCACCTGACTTGCATGACTCAAGTAGGCCTGGCTGCTTGCTACAATTCAACAGCAGCCACCCTATGAAAGCCAGTGTGGTGTAGCAGTTACAGCTTCAGATCAGAATCTGCGAGAGTCAGGTTCAGATCCCCATCTCGCTGTGGAAGCCAACTAGGTGATTTTGGACCAGTCACATCCTTTCGGCCTAATCTACCTCACAGGGTTGTTGTGTGGATAAAAAGGAGTAGAAGAGAAGAGAATAATGTAAGCTGCTTTGGTCCCCACTGTGGAGAAAAGTGAAGTATAAATGAAGTAAATAAAGAAGAAATATAGCTGAAGATGGGAGGCAGATAAAAGATAGGTAGGTGAATGGCTGAGAAGGAGAGAATACGGAAGTGGATATGGGGACTGCCAAGAGGCGGGAAGAGGTTAGGAAATTGTTAGAAATTGCTAGAAATTGGGGGGAGCGTGGGGAGGTGGAGTATGAGGAAGGGAGGGACTTCACAAGGTATAATACCATAGACTCCACCCTCCAAAGCATCCATTTCCTCCAGGGGAGCTAGGGTTGCCAACCTCCAGGTGGGAGTTGGAGATAATCTGGAATTACAACTGATTTCCGCATGACAGAGATCAGTTCCCCTGGAGAAAATGGCTGCTTTGGAGGGTGGACTTTATGACATTATACCCTGCTGAAACTCCTTCCCTTTCTCAAACCTTACCCTCCCAAGGTTCCACCACGGATTTCCCAGCCTCGATCTGGTGACCCTAAGAGGAACTGATCTCTGTAGTTGGGAGATTTGTTGTGATTCCAGGAGATCTCCAGCCCCCACCCAGAGTTTGTGTAAACCAAAAATAAGACACACCATGCTAACTTACATCATAATGTCTCTATTGTTATATAATAGACTTGGAATATAGCTTAACTAAACATATAGATACTTGTACATCCAATGCTCTCTTGAGCATACAACAGCCTATTTCAAATACATAAATACAATTGAGCAGAACTTACGGATTTTTTTCATTCAAAGACGCATCATGGCTTGACTTTAGGTATGACTGCAAGTTCTTCTAGAATCAAATCTCAGCTGGCTGACGCATTTCGAAAATTTTCTTTGTCAAAGCCAGTATGAAAACTACAAACCTAATGATAGCATAGGAATACATTTACATCTACATTCAAGTTAAATCCCCAGACTCAGCAAATCTAAAATTTACACAGCCTGCGTTTCTCTAAAGAGTCACCCAACTTTCACGGCCACGGCTTGCAGACAGTGGGATCTGACTTCTGGCGTGTCTTTCAGATATAAAGACCACACATGCTGTTGTGTGTGCTCAGTTATTATACTGAAAATTGCTGGGTCTGGATTAATAACCGCTAAAGATAAAGGTAAAGGTTCCCTTGCTTGAAAGCCAGTCTAATCCAACTCTAAGGTTGCAGTGTTCATCTCCGTTTCAAAGCCGAAGAGCCAGCGCTGTCCGAAGATGTTTTCTGTGGTCATGTGGCCGGCATGACTAAACACCAAGGCGCACAGAACGCTGTTACCTTCCCACTGAAGTGGTACCTATTCATCTACTTGCAATTTCTTGCTTTCGAACTGCTAAAACTTACACCCAATTTTACAGCAGAGTTGAAGTCCTGGGATACATTCTAATGGAAGTTATAAAAAAACCAACTTAAGAAGATTGGATTTATACCCCGCCCTTCACTACCCAAAGGGGTGTCAGAGCGGCTTACAAACTCCTTTCCCTTCCCCTCCCCACAATAGACACCCTGTGAGGTAGGTGGGGCTGAGAGAGCTCTGACAGAAACTGCTCTGACAGAAACTCAAAACTAACTGTTCCACACTACAGATGTCAATGATTTAGTTGCTGTAGATTTTCCGGGTTGTGTGGCCATGGTCTTGGCATTGTAGGACCTCACGTTTTGCCAGCAGCCGTGACTGGCATCCTCAGAGGTATAACACATAAAGATGTAGTACCCTCTGTGTCAAGGTGAGAAGAAAAATGGTAGGCAGGTAATTTATATCTACTCTGGAAGGTGGGGTAGGGCTGAGTCATTATCTTGTAGGAGTTCCCCAGGCTATGAACATGCTAATGGAGGTGCTTTCCTGAGGAGGTTCTTTTGTATATGGATTGTTTCCTGAGGAGGTTTCCTGTTTCCTGAGGAGGTTCTTTTGTATGTGGATTGACTGTTGAAATTCTAATCTTATCTGTAGTGCTATTGTCAGGTGTAGAGCCTTTTGTGTTTTTCAGGACAGGAAACCATGCCCTATTTATTTTTAAACTCTCTTCTTTCCTGTTGAAATTGTGTTTATGTTTATGAATTTCACTTGTTATATTGAATGAGTAAGATCATTAGATGCTATACAGAGAGTTCCCTCTTACGCAGAGACTGATTCCCCACAAGCAGCTGTGCCGCCCTCGCTCTTCCGTTTCCCCCACTTGCATTGGTCAGTTTCACACTATTCGCTGTGCGGCGGCATTTTGACCTGCAGCTCCCCCCCCCCATTTCCCCTGCATCTTCTTGATCCTTGTTTTTTGAGAATCGAGAAGACATGGGGGAAATCGGAGGGAGCTGCAGGTCAAAATGCGGCCGTGCAACGAATAATGTGAAATTGACCAATGCAAGCAGGGGAAACGGAAGAGCGAGGACGGCACAGCTTCTTGTGGGAAATCAGTCAGAGTTTCTCCAGTCTATTTTGTGCTCTTGCAAGGAGTTGTTCCTGTTAAGTGTATATATTTTTTAAAAAAAATTGCATACCAGTTGCCTATATATGCTGTAAAATGGCATAAAGGGGGGGGGGGATCATTTGGGAGTAACCCAAAATGGGTGCAATGGAAAGACTCAGGCCTGTGGCCTCTTCGCGTTTCCACCTTTAGTCTGTATATGAATTTGGGATGGTGAGCCTATTGCTCCGGCCTCTTCCTTCCACCCCCACCCCTTAGTTTATATGAGAATTTGGAGTTTTTTTCTTTTCTCCTGTTGGCAGGTCCCAGGTGTTTCAGGGAAGGAGGTTGTAGAAGAGGTCCTTCTCCTGTGGTATGGGGTAGATTCCAAAATATTTCATGGGAGCAATTTTCCAATCAAACCCGTGATGTAATGTTGACCCTCCCTGGCCGGATTTCCTGTTGCTGCTTCCCCTGATGGTATAAGTCTCTGTTTTTTACGAATTTTACTGTTAAAGTTTACTCCACACCCCAGATTTTTTATTTTTTTATTTTCCTTTGTGGGGGGATATGTACGTAGAAAGTACTAAATAAACTTAACTTTTAAAAAAATTAAAAAGAAAAGACTCAGGACAATGACACGGGAAAACAAAAAAAGAACACATTTTATACAAAGAGGATATCCGGGTATCATCTTAGGAGGTTCTAATCAAAGCACAGCCTGCAATTGTTACAAAAACTCCTTGTGCCTCTTTCACATAATAGACCAGAACGTACATGAAGCTTTTATATAACTACGTTCTTGGAACTGATAATCAGTCCTTGGTGGGGACCACAGCATTCCTCTAAGCTGTGGAGTCCGGTGAGCAAAAATTCTCTTTTGTGAGCTACTGGCATTAAAGTTGTGAGCAAGTGATTTGGCTGCTGCATAAATTAGTTTGCCCTTGAGCCATGCCTCCTGAGCTAAGACAAAAACATGTAAGCTGGAGGCTAAAAAACTGTGCGCTAGCTCACACTAACTCAGCTTAGAGGGAACACTGGTCTTCCTCTCAGAGACCTTCACACTATGAACTGCTCTTGCACGTATCAAAAGCCATCAGTGAAAGGGAGTTTACTCTTCCCTTCGATTTGGCTCATTATCCCCTTTGCTATCAGCAGGGAAAACATCTGGCTTGATTACCTTCTCTTGGAAAATGAGGTGCCAGAAAGGACTGCCAACTTGTCAACTGGCCTTTGTAGCCTCACTCTGAGGAAATAAACAAGTGACGGTGTGCTGGTATGTTGTGGGAAGCCCCCCTCCTCCCCGCCCCCCGTTTCTGAATTCCATGCTGGTAAGAGCAAATCCAGTTGCAGCAACGAGATTCCAAAGTGGTGACCTTCTCGGTCTATCACATTTCTATCTCGACCTTCCTCCAAGGAGATCCAAGTGGTCTACATGGCCCCAGTACATTCTTCTTATTATCTTCAAGGCAACTCTATACAGATACACTTGAAGCTGCTTTATAGGACATGAGACCATTGGTCCATCAAGGTCAGTACTGTCTACTCACACTGGCAGCTGCTCCTCCAGGTCTCAGGCAGAGGGCATTCAAATCATCTACTGACTGGTCTTTTTAACTGGAGATGCCCGGGACTGAACCTGGGACCTTCTGCATGCAAAGCAGATGTTCTACCGAAGGAGGAGGAGGAAGAGGAGGAGGAGATTGGACTTATACCCTGTCCTTCATTACCCAAAGGAGTCTCAGAGCGGCTTACAATCCCTTTCCCTTCCCCTCCCCACAACAGGCACCCTGTGAGGTAGGTGGGGCTGAGAGAGCTGTTTGAGAACTGCTCTTGAGGGAACAGCTCTGAAAGGACTTGTGACTCCACAACCTCTGGCTCTGACCTTGCCTGCCTGAACTCTGTTTGTTGGACCCTCAGCTGGCTTCCCCTGTGTATGACTCTTGGCCTGAACTCTTGGCTTACACTTCTGGTTCGTGATTCTGTCTCATCCCCTTGGTCTTGGCTAAGTCAGCTATGACCCAGGACAGGCTGAACCATGTGAGTTTTCTGAATGCGATCTGCTCTCAGTGAGAACATAAGAACATAAGAGAAGCCAATGTTGAATCAGGCCAAAGGCCCATCCAGTCCATCACTCTGTCACACAGTGGCCAAAATATACCAGGTGCCATCAGGAGGTCCAGCAGTGGGGCCAGGACACTAGAAGCCCTCCCACTGCTGCCTCCTCCAGCACCAAGAATAGAGTGCATCACCTGCCCCAGACTTAGAATTCCCATCTATACCCTGTGGCTAATAGCCACTGATGGACTTCTGCTCCATATGTTTATCTAAATCCCTCTTGAAACTGTCCATGCTTGTAGCTGCCACCACCTCCTGTGGCAGTGAATTCCATGTGTTAATCACTCTTTGGGATTGTTTGGGATTGTTCCCCACAGGCCCATTTCCCCATTCCAGATCTCATCCTTCCCCCAACAAAGGAGCCCCAGATGGTGTATAACCCCTTGCACTAATGCATAGTCATACCACTAGAGAAGAAAGGGGTGGGGGGAAACATAGGCTCTCAGGTTAATATTGTCTATTGAATGCCGCCGACTTAGAAGATTTCAGGGCCGCCAGCAATGTGTGTGATGTGAAATGGCCTTGTGTAACTTTATTGAAAGTGGCTGGTATATACCGAGGTCTGTAAAGAGCATTTTCATGTCTGTTCAGGGTGACCTCCACCCTGTTATGGAGACCTCTAATCTACGGTGACTTAAGAAAAGAAGTACACACTCATCTGGAAGCTAATGAAAAGATAAGATAAACACCCACAGATCTGGAGAGCGTGATACAATGCCACGCGCTTATGAGACCCCCCTCACCACACAAATATCTTGGCATCGGCTAAGAAAGGTCTTAGAAAACAGAGCCGAAAGAGAGAGGCAGATAGAAACACTTATTGATCACGGCTTTTTGTACTCAGAGCCCAAGTTAATAACATTTTATATCAAAATCAACCGTGAATCCTGAGGGCTAGAGAGGCATTCGGAATGTGTTGATCTGCCCTCTGCTCGGGAGAGTTTGACAAGGTGGCAGTTCAAACAGTTTGGTAAGGGAGCTGCCTACCCTCTCGAAACGGGGAGTCAATACTAACCTGCTGTAGCAAATCCCCTTCACTGGCCATTACAGCAAGGTAGGAAATTTCATTGATGTTGTGACGAGTGGTTTATAGGCAGAGCTGGGTTGTCAGCTCTGGGTTGGGAAATACCTGGGATATTTTGGGGGTGGAGCTTGAGGAGGTGGGGTTTGAGATGGGGAGGGACATCAGCAGGGTATAATGCCATAGGCTCCACCCTCCAAAGCAGCCATTTTCTCCAGGGGCACTTATCTTGGCCGTCTGGAGATTTGTTGTAATAGAAGGAGATCTCCAGGTGCTACCTGGAAGTTGGCAATCCTAATGCACAGGTGTGTGATTTATGATAGATAGATAGATAGATAGATAGATAGATAGATAGATAGATAGATAGATAGATAGATAGATAGATAGACAGACAGACAGATTTAAATCCAAGGACTCCCTTCAGCTGGGTGAGGAGTCATCCTCTGTTAGAGGAATATCTTATGCCCAACCAGTAGGGTATTCCCCTTTTACCCAGCCTGTGGAAGGTCAGTAGTTCAGCAGTTCAAGACCCGTGAGTAACACATGACGGGGTGAGCTCCCGTCTCTAGTTCCAGCTCCTGCCAACCTAGCAGTTCGAAAGCAAGAAATTGCAAGTAGATAAATAGGTACCAGTTCGGTGGGAAGGTAACAGCGTTCCGTGCGCCTTGGTGTTTAGTCATGCCGGCCACATGACCACGGAAATGTCTTCGGACAGCGCTGGCTCTTCGGCTTTGAAACGGAGATGAGCACTGCAGCCCTAGAGTCGGATTCGACTGGCTTTCGAGCAAGGGAACCTTTACCTTACCAAGCATAATATCATGCTTAGGAATGGCAGACTGTAATCTGGAGAACCGGGTTTGATTCCCCACTCCTCCTCCACGTGAAGTCTGCTGGATGACCTTAGGCCAGTCACAGTTTCCTCAGATCACTCTCAGCCCCACCTGCCTCACAAGGTGCCTGTACTGGGGAGTGGAAGGGAAGGCAATTGTAAGGCACTTTGAGATGCCTTAGGACAGAGAAAAGCAACAGACTCTAATCTGGAGAATTGGGTTCGATTCCCCACTCCTCTTCTACATGAAGCCAGCTGGCTGACCTTGGGCCAGTCCCAGTTCTCTCAGCTTCACCTGCCTCACAAGTTGCCTGTTGTGGGGAGAGGAAGGGAAGGTGATTGTAAACTGCTCTGAGACTCCTTAAGGTACTACTTGGGGCAGAGGCAGACTCTTATCCTCCCCTAAAATGGTGTGTTTCTTTTTCCTGTGGGAGTGAATGACGACAATTCAGTTATCCAGGAGACAGTGAAGTGGCATGTTCAGGGACACTGTAGGGGAATGGCCTAAATCTGTCCCTGGTGACTGCAGCCATTTATTTCTTGGTTTGATCGATTTTTATACCACTCCCTGGCCACGCTCTCTGAGCAGTTTATAACCCAGATCGATGAAATCACATTAGGTCAGACCCAACAACTCTCTTTCGCTGAGCATTTATTTGTTCGGAAAAGGAATAGGCCGCCTCTCCGGGGGCCTGCCTGAGGCAGCTCTCAGCCCAAACAAAACAATAAACCCAAGCAAGCCATTAAAAAAAACAAGCCAGAGCATAAAAACAGCATAAAACCAACACTGAGCAGCCTGAAACGATATCGATAAAACAGTCTTCATCCTAGAAGCAGACCATAACGCAGCAAAAAATAGTGGATTTTCAACATTTAAAGGCGGGGGTGGGGGTGGGAATTTAGCCTAGCTTCTAAAGGAGAGGAAAGTAGGTGCCAGGTGAGCCGCAAGTGGGAAGGTGTTCCAGAGGTTAGTGCTGCCAAGCCCCAGATGGGGGTGGGGGAGCCCCTGCCCCCAGGCCCTGTGGCCCACCATCGCTTCCTGTAGAGATCATTACTCCGTGAAAAGTCATGTGAAGGAAAGAGAAGAACAAAGAGCAGAGAAAGAGAGAAGAGGGGTCAGAGGGCAGCTCCCAGGTTAAGATGAAGAGAGGCTTGTAGGTTAAGGCTGATAGGATGAAGAGAGGCAGAGGGATGTAGCGCCCCCCAGTGCCCAGGCATGCCAAGTCAGGATAAAATGTTGCTTGTTTCCTCTGTTGGACATTTCTCTACTTACCTCAACATTATTACAATTACCATCGAAGGCAGGATTGTTTATTGTCCACATTTTAAACGGGGGGGGGGTTCGTGTTTAGTTAATCACACCCAATCTGTGGCAAATGAGCCCAGATTTGCCATGGAGACACAGACTGCCCGTTTTGCTCAAGTTCGTCTCACTCAGGTAAATTCACGTCTGTCCTCAGACAAGCAGGCGGGTGGGCTCACATGCTGGATTATTTCTCCAAACACAAAAAGTATGCATAGAAAGACAGCATATCACAGAGCCGGTCTCTACACTAAATCTCTCCCTTACATGCTAGTTTTCTATTATCAGGAATTTCTTTTTTTTGTTCACTAGCCTGCTGTGTGGAGTAGCGCAGTCAGCAAGCCAACCTCCAGGTGGGACCTGGAGAACTCCCGGCATTAGAGCTGGTCTCCGGGCAACAGAGAGCAGTTCCCCTGGAAAAAATGTCTGCTTTGTGGGGAGGTCTCATTATACCCTACAGAGATCCCACCCCTCCCCCAACCCCTGTCTCCCCAGGCCCCACCCCAAAATCTGCAGATATTTCTCAGCCCAAACTTGGCAAGCCTATGGTACAGCCAGACTCAAGTTGCCTACCACAATGAGAACAAACACCTTAACCAGTATGCGGTTAGCTCAGGGGATCTGGATGTAATTTAACATTATTTGTCATAATAATAATTTAAAAAAAACCTAGCACCCCTAAAATTGTCACGGCTGGTCACTTCGGGAAAAGCTAGCAAACACATTCACCTTAGCAGTAAGTTTCCATTCGTCTGGATGCCCGAGTTATAATTAAATCTGATCTCTCGCAGATCGGCAAAATTGCATTCCGTTTGGGATAATTCACTTTATAGACATGAAAGGCATTCTGCTTTTCAACAAAGTGGGTAAAGCAAACATCCTGCTTGTGGCTAGATGTCAGGCTCCTGATCTCATTTTCAAAACAAATCTCTGTAAATAATAAAAAAAATAACCCCATTGATTTAGGCAGAAGCTCGTAAATAAGTTCCTGTCTGCTACTTATCGTGTCACGATTGAGACAAAACGGGAGGATATTGTTGGCCAAAGGTAAAGGTCGGTTGATGATCTTTAATTGTGCCTGTAAGATTTCCAAATGCATAAATTATGTATTTGCGAAGTCTACATTTGTTCCTAGACTAGCCTACTTTTTCTCAGAATCATAGAATCACAGAGTTGGAAGGGGTCAAACAGGCCATCTAGTCCAATCCCCTGCTCAATGCAGGATCGGCCTAGGCTCCCTAGAGCAACCCTGACAAGTGTTTGTCCAGCCACTGCTTAAACACTGTCAGTGACAGGGAGCTCACCATCTCCCTAGGCAGCCAATTCCACGGCTGAACTACTCTCACTGTAAAAAAAAAAAAATTATTAAAATCCTAATACCCAGCCAGTACCTTTCCACTCATAATTTTAACCCATTATTAAAAAGGTAAAAAAATGATTTCTAAAATTTATAAGATTTTGTTAAAATGGTATACAGAGGATGAGATTGTAAAAGAGCAAATGGTGAAATGGGCAATAAATGTAAACAGAGATATAGAAATGTCATCTTGGGAATGTTTGTGGGAAAAGTCGATTAAAATATCAACATGTGTTAATGTTAAAGAAAACGGTTACAAAATGATGTATCGATGGTATATGACACCAAAAAAAAATGCTACTATGAATGAGAATATGTCTAACAAATGTTGGAAATGTAAAAAGAAAGAAGGCTCGTTTTACCACATGTGGTGGACTTGTGAAAAAGCAAATGTTTTTTGGACAGAGATTCATAGTGAAATTCAGAAAATCTTGAAATGTACATTGGAAAAAGAACCAGAAATGTTGCTTTTAGGACTAAAGTTAGAAGAAGTCAAAATGACAAAAAGAACTTTGTTATGGTATCTCATTTCAGCTGCAAGAATGACTTACGCTCAGTTCTGGAAACAAGAGCAGATACCTGATGAGTGGGAATGGATTAAAAAAATGATTTTTATGGCTGAAATGGACAAACTAACAAGAAAACTTCATGGAGCAGAAGACGAAGAATTTTTAACAGACTGGAAAGATTTTAAATACTATTTAGAGCTTAACTGGGATGTGAAAAATAGATTACTTTGTTTTGATAGTTACTAATAACAGAAGTGTTGTAACAAGAGAGACTGTATTTGAAAAGTTACCTAATTGTTAAAGTTAAAAAGCAAAATATTGAAATTTAAGATTTGAATATTAAGAACAAGTTGAATGCACGAGAATATTGGGGGGGAATGTTAACAGGGGCGGAGCATCGTGGGAAGCCAGGGGAGGGGGAGATAAAAATTTGAAAAGGATATGATAAGAATTGTAAACAAAATGTGGAACATGCTATTATATATCTGATAATAAATTTTCTTTAAAAAAATAATAATAATTTTAACCCATTATTGCAAGTCCTATCCTCTGATGCCAACAGGGACCACCTTTCAAAGAGAGCAATTATGTTCCCCCTCAACCTCCTCTTCTCCTGATGGAACATTCCCAAGTCCCTTAGCCTTTCCTTGTAGAGCTTGTAGCAGGAACTCCTTTGCATATTAGGCGACACACCCCTAAGGTAGCCAATCCTCCCAGAGCTTACAGTAGCCCCTGTAAGAAGAGCTCTGTAAGCTCTTGGAGGATTGGCTACATTAGGGGGGGTCGCCTACTATGCAAAGGAGTTCCTGCTACAAAAACAGCCCTGCCCATGGTCATCTTCATCACTCTCTTCTTTCAGCGTAGATGAGGGATTTCTGCTGATAATGAACATTTAGTGTAGTGATTTGAATGGTGTTATACCTCCTTTGGTAACTTACTGCTTGGACCAGAAAGGTTTTGATGGGAAACCTCAGGTATTTGAGAGTTCAATAGCCTGATTGCTAACTGCTGCAAGCTGTAGGTGGGGCTGCAACTGCCAGGGAGGGGGGAACGGCCCAATGGGGTGTTATTTACAAGTGAGGTTATTTACCTCCATGGCATGAAAAGCGTCAGTTGCCAATTTGCAGCCATTACCCCTTTTTCAAAAAGACATGGCTTTTTTTTTTTCCTCCAGACCTGTGGTCAAACCCAGCCACGGAGGGCACATGTAGAAACAAGGGGATTGGAGGGGTGCCACGTGCCCATCAGAAATCCCCTCCAAATTTACATTGGGGGGTTAGATGTTTGCAGCTGCTTTTACAACACTTCTTTCCGTGTGTTATGTGCTGTCAAGTCACTTGTAATTTACGGCTGCCCTATGAATTAATGTCCTCCAGAGTGTCCTGTCCTTGAGACCCTTGCTCAGGTCTTGCAGACTAAGAGCCGTGGCTTCCTTGATGGAGTCACTCCCTCTCATGTCAGGTCTTCCTCTTTTCCTGCTGCCTTCAGCTTTTCCCAGTATTATTGTCTTTTCCAGTTGAGTCTCGTCTTCTCACAATGTGGCCAAAGTACGATAGCCTCAGTTTAGTGATAGAATCCCAGCCAGTCAGGGATCACAGAGTTAGCAAGATGAAGTCACCGTGCTACATAGCTGATCAGCTTTGGCTATGCCACGTTGCACATTGAGGGCAATAAGCTCATTAGTGTTGATGGGCCACGCCCATTATGGAGGTAGCTAGGTGATGCTCCATGTCTACCGACGCTATAAGGAGTGACGAAATCGCCTGCACAACATAGGGGATCTCCATTGCTTTGGCAATCTGCAAACACACTCCGTTTTGTGCCATGCCACACTGAAAAGTCTGCTTTATTTCCCTTTAAAAAGGTAAAGGTTTCCCTGGCTTGAAAGCCAGCCAGATCCCACTCTAGGGGGCAATGTTCATCTCCATTTCCAAGCCGAAGAGCCAGTGCTGTCCAAAAACTTCTCCATAGTCAGTGTCTTAACCTCTGAGCACCTAAAAATCAAGAAATCTGTTCCCACAAGCAAGCAGCACCTTGACTGGGCTCGTCTGAGCAAACTCGTCTGAGCAAAGCCTGCTGAAGGTTCCCTTCTGCCAGGGGGTAAAGTCGGCAGCTGCCATATCGGAACATGCTCTGTTGTGGCTCCAACCTTGGAGAACAGCCTGCCTGTGTAAGTCAGGGAGGCCCCCATACTTCTATCATCCCACATGAGGTGTAAAATGGAATTGTTCAGGCTGTCATTTTTATAATGAGAACAGGACTGTAGTAAAACAGCATTGTTCAGGGTGGCACTTTTACAAAGGGACAACAGCTGTTGTCTACAGCACTGTTCTTAGGATGCAATGCCTGGTTTTGTGGCATTGCTTTCCATGAAACTGCCCTCACAGGTCAGCACAGAAATCGGAGAGTGGGAAAGGATCTTACATAAGCCATATAGGCCATACTCTGCTTGAAGAATTATTTATTTATTTATTTATTTATTTATTTATTTATTTATTGGCTGGCTTTCTAACAGGAGGAGGAGCATTTATACCCTGCCCTCCACTACCCAAAGGTGTCTCAGAGCATCTTACAAACTCCTTTCCCTTCCCCTCCCCACAACAGATGCCCTGTCAGGTAGGTGGGGTTGAGAGAGCTCTTGACAGAAACTGCTCTTTTTCAAGGACAGCTCTTATCAGAACTATGGCTTGCCCAAGGTCATCCAGCCAGGTACAAGTGGAGGAGTGGGGAACCAAACCCGGTTCTCCCAGATTAGAGTCCACACACTTAACCACTACATCAAACTGGCTCACTACACCAAACAGGGACTCAAGACGGACTACACGTTGTGACCATGGGGTCACGAAGAGTCGGACTCGACTGTGCAACTGAACAACAACAACAAGCAACAAAATGTCACGTCCAATAACCAATGCAATAAAATTATAGATGTTTGGAACAGTTGGAAGTTCCAGGTGTGGTGTCCCCTGTCTCAGACCTCCAGACTTTGTGGCAAGAGAGACGAGACAGCTAGATAGGCACACTGACCTTTCGTCCTGTGTTTTCTCTTCTGCCACTGTCCCCTTTGATATGTAGATTGTGTTGCGCGTCCAATTTTTTCCATCTTGCGGCCTCCCCTACCAGTATCCCTGGCCTGTGTCCAGGGGCTAACATCACCAGCTCCACTCAGAAGAATGACATCATAGTGTCTACTTCATACCACATACATATAAAGATCTTATGCTGATCTTAGTGTTCTTTGAATTTTAAACTTTTAACTTGTGATATTTGTGATAATTTCCAGTTTAAATGTCACGCCTTATGTGACCTGTAACCCACCCTGAGCCCGCTTGCAGGGAAGGCGGGATATAAATTGAACAAAAGAAATAAAGAAATTGTCATAAGATATTGGGGTGTCCTCCATAAAAGCAAAGATGAAGAAAATATGGACAGCAACATGGAGAATCAGAGCTGAGGATTGTACTGCATTTCTAACAAGAAATAAGGTTCCCAGAACTTTTGGGAAAGTTCAGCCTTCATTAAAAAAAACGCACAGAGACCAAGACTTCAGTAATGACACATCCTCATTCTTCCTATACGACCCCTTTCAGATATTTTTTGATCCATTTTCACGGGGAGATTCTGAAAGGTTTGGCTGGGGAAATTGTACTTTTAACGGGAGACCAAAGTCAAGCACCGTGAGAAAGTCCTTTAAAAGAGAGGGCACTTTTTTAATAGAAATAATGTGTCCGTTTTTTAGAATATGAGACCATGGTAACTAAAATGCTTCCACAGTAAGACCTCATTTTTACGTGCAGCGTGTTCCAGGACTGGGATTGCCAAAGTATGGGTGAGCGTAGCATATTAGGCACGATACAAAATGTGGATATAATGAAGAAAAATCATGTGTCATCAGTAGAAAACAATGAGACGACAATAGGGGAATCTGTGCAGGAAACCGATAATACGTCCTATACATATAACCTACATGCTTCGCCCAGTGGAATAAACGGCAGTAATATTGCATCAGGCCAGAAAAGGAGCTGGACAGCCTGGCATTCACTGGAGCCAGATTGCTCCCTAGTTCAGCAAAGAGGCCCCTGCCTATAAATCAAGGCTTAAACGACACAACGTGCTTTTTAACAAGTAGGTTCAGGAGGTCTGGCTGTGAGGAATTAGGGTTGTCAGGTCCCACCTGGACACCAGTGTGGGGGGGTGGGGGTAGGGTTCCCAGATCCAGGTTAGGAGACTCCTGGAGATTTTGGGGTGGAGCCAGCGTCCCCTCTAAGCTGAGTTAGTGTGAGCTAGCTCACCGTTTTTCCACCTCCGGCTCACACATTTTTGTCTTAGCTCAGGAAGGACGGCTCCAAAGCGAACTGGTTTATGCAGTCGCCAAATCGCTTGTTCGCAGCTTCAATGCCAGCAGCTCACAAAGTTGAATTTTTGCTCACGAGACTCCACAGCTTTAGAGGGGGCATTGGCGGAGCCTAAGGAGGACAGGGACCTCGGCGGGGCGCAATGCCGTGGAATCTGCTGCCAAAGCATCCATTGTCTTCAGGGGGACTGACCTCTGTAGCGTGGAGATGAACTGTAATTCCAGGGGATCCCCAAGTCTCACCTGGGGGCTGGCATCCCTACACTAAGGGTGCAACATCATGTGACCTGTTATGCCACTTCTGGTAAAGCTCACCAGTGATATAAGGTAGCTCTAGGGATTGCCATAAATAGAGTTTCCAGTGATTCCTAGAACTGCCCTCCAGTTTTTTCACCAGAAGTAGGTTTGCCAGTCCCCACTTAGGGGTGCGGGATCCCCCTATTTGGAGCCACTCCCCCTGCTTCAGAAAGTGGGGGGAAATGGCCATGGGGCACTCCTCTCCACAGTGGGAAGTACCCCCCAACAGCCAAGAAGCAAGAAATAAATATGGCTTGCCTACATAACCAGGAAGTGATGTAGGCATGTCGGTGATGTCAGGGGTGCTGCTCTAGTTCCTGGGCAAAACTCTGTGGTAGAATTAGTTTCAAACCATAGAGTTTTGCCCAAAAACAGAGCATCTCCCCCACACACACATCACCGCCCTGCCTACGTCACTTCCTAGTGATGTAAGCACCTCACGTTTATTTCCTGCTTCTCCCTCCTTGCTCCTGGAAAGGTAAGCCCCACCCCTTGATCTGACCAATCTGGCAACCCTAACCAGAAGTGACATAATGGCACATGCAACTTCACCAGGTTTTTTAGAATTGTGTGCAATGGGACCTAGGGGCAGCGGATTCCCTGCTCTGAGCAGGGGACTGGCAAGCTAACGTGCTCAGAATCCTCCATGTGCAGCTCAGAGTGATGCAAATAGCTCCCCATTGAGGCCATATCATGTATTATATAGTTTGGCCCTGAGCAAAAAGCAGAAGTGGCAAAGCCCCGTGCATCTATCTGGGACAGGATTTGCAGAAGTAGAGGGAGGAGGCCTGGCACCAGATTACCTGCCAGAGTAGCCACAAGTCCTCCCCTTCCCCCACCAATTTGCCCTAATACTTTTAAATTACTATTACTGAACACTGACTGCCTGGCATTTTGCTAGTTATTTTGAATCAAGTTGTGCAATTTGAATGCTCGACTTTTTGCACTGTTTTCCAGCAACGGCAGTCTGTTCTTCTCACTCGCTGATTCCGCATTGGCTTTTCCTTCCCTCATTTAAGGAAACCCACGTCGGAACACTCCCTTTGATCATTGGATTTTACAGTAGCCTCCACACTCCATGCCACTTTCGCTTCCTTTGATCATCGGGTTTTATGGTACCTTCTGCATAGATTTATGGCCGTTTTATGGCCATTCAGGGGTGACTTTGCAGTCAGTAAAGGCATTGCCCCAAGGTATTTGAATCTGGTTTTGAGCTGCACCTTTTCCTCCCAAGTTGAGAAAATGTGGAGCGAATGCCAGATGCAGAATCACCCACTATCTCCTCCAGGGTTGCCAGCCTCCAGGTGGTGACTGGAGATTCCCACAATTACAACTGATCTCCAGGCTACACAGATCAATTCCCTGGGAGAAAATGGAAGATGGGCTCTAGCATTATACCCTGCCATGGTTCCTTCCCTTCCCCAAACTCTGCCTTCTCCGGGCTCCAGCCCCAAATCTCCAGGGATTTCCCAAGCCACCATTGGGAACCCTAGCCACCAGTTTCCCATGTTTGGCAGGTTTATTCTGAAGTATGTCCTACATTTAGGATTGCTAGCTCCAAGTTGGGGAATACCTTGAGATTTGGGGGGCTGGACCCTCGGGACAGTGGGGTTTGGGGGAGGGGAGTTACTTTATTGGGGTCTAATGCCAGAGTCCACCTTCTAAAGTGGCCATTTTCTTCAGGTGAACCAATCTATGTCCCCTGGAGATCAGTTGTCATCCTGGAAGATCTCCTGGCACTACCTGGAGGCTGGCAACCCCACCTATTTCATTCACCAGGGCTTACTCCCAGGGAAGTGTCCTTAGGACTACAGCCTTTGTCTTTTGTAACCTCAGCATCAACAGCCAGACCTGTCCAGAGCCCATTGGTGAGATGTTTTTAAAGAGAGATAGGATAGATTTATGGAAGATAGGTCCATCAGTGGCTACTAATGGAACCTCCACATACAATGGAACCTCTGAGTCCCAGCGACAGGAAGAAACTTCAGGAGAAGGCTTCAGCCTCTATGCCCTGTTGTTGGCCCTCCAGAGGAACTGGTTGGCCACTGTGTAAGACAGGATGCTGGACTAGATGAACCACTGGTCTGACCCAGCAGGGCTCTTCTTATTACCAATTTAAACTTATCCATTAGGATCTGTACTAAGTAATATGCCATACATTTTCCATCAATAGTCTTGCTAGGAATATTTGTGGTTTTGGATGTTACCAAAATTTGTGACACTAATTCAGTTTGAAAGTACAACTTTCTTATACGTTTTCTCACACTCAGGATGAAACTGCAGTCATCCTTTCTCCTGACCATATTATTGAAATTCAATAGAAATATTGCCACTGAAAATGATACTTGTTTTTGTATCAGATAAACAATGGTATATCAATGCCATTAAAGTGCCGTCAAAGACAATAGAAACATTCAGGTGGTTAGCTGTGTGTGCAAGTGAAAGCTTATACCGAGAATAAAACTTTGTTGGTCTTAAAGTTGCCACAGGACTCCAACCTTGTTCCAACGGAAACATTGCCACAGAAAAGCAGCAGGATTATGCATGAGATTTAAGAGCATTTAAAAAATACCTATATTTAAATCTCTAATTCACAAATATTCTGTGATGTCAAATTACAGAGAAATTATTATTTTATTGGGTTCAATCAAAGGGGTTCAAATAAGCAAGAAATTGCAAGTAGATAAAAAGGTACCACTTAAGTGAGAAGGTAACAGCATTTTGGGTGCCTCAGTGTCCAGTCATGCCGGCCACATAACCACGGAGAAGTCTTTGGGCAGCACTGGCTCTTCAGCTTGGAAACAGAGATGAGCAAAAGTCTTTATTCAGATAACCATGGTCAAGGAAAAAATCTGTCACTACAAAAGTTCAAGACACTGGCCCAAAGGGCTTTAATGTTATTTTCATTTCTAATCTGGGGAATACAAGCTTTGAAAACAGCACCCTGGCTCTGAACAAGAGCTGGAACCTAATGAGTACATGTGATCTTAGGTCCTGGCAGAACATTATGCACAAAAAAGTGTAAAACATTCAGAATGACCACCTTTTAAAGGAAGGGCCAACTTGATGGGGAGGGGACCTTGTGCAAAATAAGCAAACATATGTTTGGAATCTCAAGGCTGCCCCATATAAAAGTAGGTGTGAATTGGAATCTATCAACCCAGATGTTCAGACCTGAACATCACTTTGAGTTTGCTTCTTCCTTATGTAAGTCACAACCCCGATTCTTTGTTTTTATGTATGTCATGCTCAATGTTCCCTCTAAGCTGTGGGGTCTTGTGAGCAAAAATTCTACTTTGTGAGCTACTGGCATTAAATTTGTGAGCAAGTGATTTGGCTACTGCATAAATTAGTTTGCTCTGGAGCCATCCTTCCTGAGCTAAGACAAAAATGTGTGAGCTGGAGGCTAAAAAAGTGTGAGCTAGCTCACACCTACTCAGCTTAGAGGGAACACTGGTCATGCTTCTGTTTCTCCTTCCGTATTGGGTTACTTTGTGGCCTCAGGGTAAGATACGCTCATCACAGGCTGTTATTCATGAGGTAAGGTAAGTCTCATTATCACAACATAAGAACATCAGAAGAGCCCTGCTGGATCAGACCAGTGGTCCATCTAGTCCAGCATCCTGTCTCACACAGTTGCCAACCAGTTCCTCTGAAGGGCCAAACAAACTGGCCCCACTGCTGGACCTCCTGAAGGCACCTGGTATTTTTGGCCGCTGTATGACAGAGTGTTGGACTAGATGGGCCATTGGCCTGATTCAACATCAGCTTCTCTTATGTTCTTATGCCAATACTGATTTCTCTTTCTTTGCATCAAATTATTTCCCATAAAATGAATGCATTGTATTTGTGCATTAGTCAATGAGGATTCTGGGTATATTGTAACTATTTCATACATAGACATAGACAGCTTTAAAAGGGGATTAGATAGATTCATGGGGGATAGGTCTATCAGTGGCTAATGGCCATGGTGACTAAAAGGAACCTCCACGTTCAGAGGCAGTCATCCTCTGAATCCCAGTGTCAGGAGGCAATTTCAGGGGAAGGCCTCAGCCACTCTGCCCTGTTGTTGGCCCTCCAGAGGAACTGGTTGTCCTCTGTGTGAGACAGGATGCTGGACAAGATGGACCTCTGGTCTGATCCAGCAGGGCTCTTCTTATACCTATACGTGACACATATTGCAGAAATAAAAATGCCATTTAAACTGCATATAAAACCCATATGACATGAGCCCATGGTACAATGAAAGCTACAAAATTGACACCCAAACCAGTGACCTGAAATATGAATTAATGGGGAAAAGACCGAAAGAGGGAACATTCTGTCAGCCCTCTACAAAACCCGCTTCTCTCTGTCTCAAAAGGAGCGATCAGGGTTTTTTTGGCTTTGATGTTTAGTTAGGCTGATGGTCTCAGGCTCTCCAGCCTTTGGTACGTTCAGGAGATAAATCTGCCTGTGAATTTTAGACATTTCCAATTGTGCAGTCCCGAAATATAAAGCAATGAATCCTTTCCACGTGAATGTTTGTGATCTGGAGATGGAATACTTAACCTTTTCTGTGTGCCGCTTTAATTGGACTTCTGCCGCGAAGAGGGAGCATTGTCAGTTTATCTTTAGTGCCTATTTTAGTCAGGCGGTGATTAGATTTGAATAAATAGCTGTTTGGTGAATATAGGTCATTTCCATTAGGAATCCTGCTGCCACGGAATCGGCAATTGATGCATTTGTTTGTACAGATTTGTACGGATAAACTTCGACCTAGATTCCGTCGTTCATTAGCCATGGGCCGTGAGCAAATATCTCATAGCTCTAGGAATCATCAGAAACTCTGTGATTTACCATAGAGTTTCCTAAGGTAAAGTTTTCCCTTGCTCGAAAGCCAGTCAAATCCGACTCTAGGGGGCAATGGTCACCTCTGTTTCCATGTCGAAGAGCCAGTGCTGTATGAAGACTTCTCTGTGCACACGGAACGGTGTTACCTTCCCACCAAAGTAGTACCTATTTATCTACTTTCAATTTCTTGCTTTCAAACTGCTAGGTTGGCAGGAGCTGGGGCCAGAGACAGGAGCTCACTCCGTCACGCAGCACTATGGACTTGAACTGCCAAGCTACTAACCTTCCGGTCTGCAACTCAGCGTCTTAACCTCTGAGCCACCGCAGCCCCTAGAGTAACATGAAGTCATTTTTTTCTGGGTTTTCCTAGAAGTGGCACCATGGTGCACGCAATGCCATGTGCCCCCCCAAGCTCCTGGGGGTCACCAGGCATAGCCTGGCACCCTTAGCCATGCAAGTATCCACTTGAATACTCCGCTTTGCAGATACAGGTTTTACAGCCATATGTGGAGTTTCCGCTTAACAAGCAGTGATTAGAAGCAGTGCCAGTGGACACGATCTCTCTCCTCTTCATGTGCGTTCAGTGTGCATGCTGTTGAATGTATGAACATTGCTCAATTCCACTGCCTCTAAATTACCTTATTATTGCACTTGCTGCTACCACCACACTGTCCGGGGGCGACCCCACCAGGGCCTGACACACACCTTATAGTTTCTGTTGGGTTGGTGTTCATGCTTTTCTCTATATGCTAGGAGAAACCGGGGGGGGAGCATATATTTTTATGGTTTCACACTGATATATTAAAATTAAAATTTATAACTGGTTGTGAACTCGGGGAGGGGGGTTCCACAAACACATTCACAATTTCTATTGGAAAGAGTGCCTTGACCTTGGAAAGAGATAAACAGGAATGCAAATGTTGGTGAACGTTCTTATCCTAGAAGAAGAGAGAAGAGGAGAGGAGAGGAGATTGGATTTATACCCCGCCCTTCACTCAGAGTCTCAGAGCAGCTTACAATCTCCTTCCCTTCCCTCCCCACAACAGACCCCCTGTGAGGTAGGTGGGGCTGAGAGAGCTCTTTCGAGAGCCGCTCTTTCAAGAACAGCTCTTGACAGAACTATGGCTTGCCCAAGGTCATCCAGCAGCTGCAAATGGTTCCCTCAGATTAGAGTCCGCACACTTAACCACTATACCAAGTACGGAGCAATCTGATCCTATCCATGTCCAGCTGAAAATGTCTCATTTAGTTCGATGGCATCTACTCACAAGTAAGTATGTACTTAAAATAGCCTTCAACCTGCTCTTTTCAGCCTAACAAACGGAGCCTAGACTGCTCAGACACATCATTTACTTGGTCTTTCGTATATTTATTCATGCCGCAGATGCATACAGGATGGCCTAATGGGCATTGGATTTAAATTGCGTTCCCCAGGAACATCACTTTAGGGTTTGCTCTTGCCAGCTCTCATTACATCCGGATGGCCTGATTTAGATTGAACGCGGACAGCAACTCTCAAAGGATGACACGGGTCAATCTGGAATAGAATACTGTCCATCCAGTATCTGGCAGCCTTCCCTCTCCAATCTATATTTACCATTGCAGCAATGTGTCAACAGGGCGTGAAAGCCGCTTCCTCCCTTCTCCCTTTCTCAGGCCCCGCACAGCCGTCAGGACTGGAAGGCAGGCTGGATTCGGCAGGGCAATCTGCACAGCTTAACAGTTCTGTGTGTGTGTCAGATGCGGCTCATGCCAAATCGGGGGATAAGAGGCCGGCCGCGGGAAATGGCCGAGGGAGACAAGGGCAAAGGTCAGTTCCGGGCAGCAGCAGCAGGAGAAAACGAGCCCTCCTTCTGCCTCCTCCCAGATTCTATTGCGGGGATCCTCCTGTGGGGCTTATAAGACCAGACAGATGACCCAGATCTTGTTCTCAGGCTCCTCAATAATAATAACAATAATAAAAATTCCTTCCCCTCGTTAACTAGACTGGCAGAAGGTGGCATGGCATAGCCCAATCTCATCAGATCTTGGACATTAAGCAGGGTCAGTACTTATAGAATCATAGAGTGGGAAGGGTCCTCTGGGGTCATCCAGTCCAACCCCCTGCACAATGCAAGGAATTCACAAATACCTCCCCACACACACACACACACACACACACACACACACATCCAGGGGATGTTTCCTCTAAGCTCTAGAGTTTTGTGAGCAAAAATTCTACTCTGTGAACTACTGGCATTAAAGTTGTGAGCGAGCGATTTGGCTACTGCATAAATTAGTTTGCTCTGGAGCCATCCTACCCGAGCTAAGGCAAAAATGTGTGAGCCGGAAGCTAAAAATCTGTGAGCTAGCTCACACTAACTGACGAGGACAAAAGGACTCAGAGATCTCCATTTCTATCTGAGAAAGGGAGGTTGGATTCCTGTAAAGTTACACCCTGAAACTCTTGTTGGTCTCCAAGGTGCTACTGGACTCTCTGTTCTCCTGCAGACCAGTGTGGCTACCCTCTGAAACCAGCTAGAATGAGTGATGCTACGTTCCTTGCAAATAATATGCCTGAAAACCCAACTTCTCCTGCTAGCAAGGTCTGTTTTCTCCCCCCCCCAAGCATCCCGTATGCTTGCGTTTGTGATTTGTTTACAATTGAAAAGGAGCCATAGTTTGAATGTATTTGCATCCCTTCGGCTGGCGGCATCCTTCATTATATAGGCAGCCAGCCAGTCACTGCTATTGACAAATGCCCAAAATGTACTAGATAGTTGCTGGAGCTGATGGCAGTTGTCATTTTCCCAGCCTTCTGATATCATTCAGGAGGCCACGGAAATGACAGTTTCCATCAACCTGGACGATCCCTCATGGCAGGTTGCTTCTCCCTTTTGGGGAAAAAAGTAAGGTTTCTGGTTTAGAGAAAGTAGAGTTAGTGGTACATGCGAGCATGTGCATGTGCTAGAGCTACCTGCAATGTCTGAGGAAATGCCAGAAGATTTAGAGGGTGGTACATGGGGATGGTGGAGCTTGGGAATGATTTGACATCACTTCTGAGTGACGCTCTAGGAATTCCCCCTAATCTCTGTTGTAAAGACCATAGAGACATGGGACAATTCCTAGAGAGTCAATATGGAGGCCATTTTCTGGCCATTTCCCTCAGTTTCTCAAGGGCAGGGCAGTGGGGTTGAGGGCAGGGGTTTGCCCCCTGGGGGATATGGGGGGGGACGGCAAGCCTAGCATATGCATGCATGTTTTGGGGAGTACTCTGACAAACACTTGGGGATGTGCATTGACCGTTTTCAAGTGATCATCAAGGATACTCAAAAAATTCAAGCAATTTCAGGACAGGCATGAAAGTATCAAAGGTGGGGGTGCGGCTTAGTGGTGGAGTTATCTGCTTTGTACAGAGAAAATCCCAAATTCAGTTCCTGAAAGCTCCAGTTAAAAGGATCAGGTGATGTGAAAGGCTTCCTGAGAGCCTGGAAATCTGCTGCCAATCAAAGCAGCTAATACTGACTTGGACAGACCAATGGCTTGATTTATTACAAAGCAGTTTGGAAGGGACTACGGACACATGGCAGAGAGTTTACTTTGTGCACCAAAGGTCCCAGGAACAATCGTTGGCCTCTCCTGTTGAAAGTGTTGGCAGAGTTTAAACATACAGAGGAACAAAGCACCAACTGTTTAAAGAAAATAACTTGGTTTCTTGAAGAAGAAATAAACTCTAAGAACAGAGGAGAGGGAGAGAGGCAATTGGGAGACAGGAAGGACGTAATTTGAAATTATGGGATGTCCCTAATCTAGCTGTGCTAACTAGCAGTCCTTCAGCTGTCCCTTATAGGCTGTTCTTCTAATCTTCCTCAAGTAGATACGCTATGGACCTTGTATATTCCAACAGAAAGGACCAGGTAGTAGGTAATGTGAAAGGACTCATCCTGAGACTCCGGAGGGCTTCTGATGGTCAGAGCAGACAGCGCTGATCTTGATGGACCAATGGTCTGATTCAGCAGAAGGAAGAAGAAGAAGAGAAGAAGAACAGATTGGATTTATACCCCACCTTCACTCGGAGTCTCAGAGTGGCTTACAAGCTCCCTTCCCTTCCTGACAACAGACACCCTGTGAGGTAGGTGGGGCTGAGAGAGCTCTTTCAAGAACTGCCCTTTCAGGGACAGCTCTTGTCAGAACTATGGTTTGCCCGAGGTCATCCAGCAGCTGCAAGTGAAGGAGTGGGGAATCAAACCCAGTTCTCCCAGTTTAGAGTCCACACTACACCAAACTGGCTCTCAAGGCAGCTTCATGTGTGTATTCCTCTACTTTTCCCCACCCCTTTCATATGGGAAGGGCCATGGCTGAGCAGTAGAGACTCTTTGTGGTATGCAGAATATTCCAGGTTCAGTCCTCAGTATCTCCAGTTAGAAGATCAGTTAGAAGGTGATGTGAAAGACCTCAGCCTAAGATAGGGCTGCCACTCCCCCAATGGAGGCGGGGTTTCTCCCAATTTCTGGACCCCAATCCACCTGCCAGTCAGCTGGCTAGCGGGGGAGTCCTGCCCCCAAAGAGCCCCATGGTGCCCAACATGCCCAGTGCAATGATGTCACCCAGAGGTGACATCATCATGCCAGGCACGTTGCGGGGGGAACTCCCTAGTGTTCAGCAAAAACTCTCTAGTGTCCACCATAGAGTTTTTGCTGAATGCTAGAGTGTCCCCTCATGATGTGACCTAGCACATTGACGTCACTTCCGGGTGACATTATTGCGGTGCATGCGCTATGCGCACACACTTGAAGGTCTCAAAGAGGAGCCAGGAGCCCCCCCCCGCCCGCTGCCAAAAGGCGGGGACTGGCAACCCTAGCCTGAGACCCTGGAGAGCCACTGCCAGTCTGAGTAAGCGATACTGACCTTGATGGACCGAGGATTTGACTCAGTAGAAGGCAGCTTCATTGGTCAGCCCTTTGTCTCTCTGCAGGGCAGGGAAGGTGAAGAGGAGGACCTTTTTTGTTGGTTCCTGTTGATGGAGCTCAGAGCAAAGGAACTAGATGCATTTGGGCAGAAAGGCAGATGCCTTGTTAAAATAAAAAGGGAGAAAGCCGCAAAATAAAGAGAGAGAGAGAGAGAACCCACATCGCTGTTGCATTCAAATTATTTTTCACAGTCCATGAAATGACTTGACAGCTTCTTCCACCCAGCTGTGAGGTTAACTATTAAGTTCTAAACAGGGATCTCTGTCAATAAACATGGCAACAGTGTGGAGGCTCTGTCTTCTCAGAGGCAGGCCTTTAATTTCGTTCCAGACGTTGGGAGCTAGACTTGCAGGATATATAAATAGCTGCTGCTCACTTTGGTGTGACATACCCTACAGTTGAGTCATTTTCAGAGCACAAAAGGTAGGAAGTTGGGGGGGGCAGATTGGCCGGGATGCCAGAGGGCCATGATTCAAACTTGAGATATGTTATTTGGGTCCATCGCCCCTTTTATGAACAACTACAGGATAAGATTACTTCTCCCCTTTTAGGTAGACCAACGGTTTCTGCGGATGAAGCCTGCTTGGAGAAACTTTCAGTGGATGAGAACCCAACTACCTCCAGGAAAATAGCCAAGTTTTGCATTCATGTGATAAAACTCCATAGTAAGTAGAAGAAGAAGCAAGAGAAGAGATTGGATTTATACCCCGCCCTTCACTGCCCAAAGGCGTCTCAGAGCGGCTTACAAACTCCTTTCCTTCCCCCCCACAACAGACACCCTGGGAGGTAGGTGGGGCTGAGAGAACTTCTGACAGAAACTGTCCTTGAGAGAACAGCTGTGCCAGAGCTTGTGACTGACCCAAGGTCACATCAGCAGGTGCAAGTGGAGGAGTGGGGAATCAAACCCGGTTCTCCCAGATAAGAGTCCGCGCACTTAACCACTACACCAAACCATACGTACACAAGGGCAGTGTTCCCTCTAAGTTGAGTTAGTGTGAGCTGGCTCACAGTTTTTTAGCCTCTGGCTCACACGTTTTTGTCTTAGCTCAGGAAGGATGGCTCAGGGGCTCTCCAGGGTCTCAGGCAGAGGTTTTCCATATCACCTACCACCTGATTCTTTTAACTGCAGGTGCCAGATTGAACCTGGGACCTTCTGCAGGCCAAGCAGAGGCTCTTCCACTGAGCCATGACCAGTGTCCCCTCTAGGCTGAGTTAGTGTGAGCTAGCTCACAGTTTCTTAGCCTCTGGCTCACACGTTTTTTGTCTTAGCTCAGGAAGGATGGCTCCAGAGAAAACTAATTGATGCAGTAGCCAAATCGCTGGCTCACAACTTCAATGCCAGTAGCTCACAAAGTAGAATTTTTGCTCAAAAGACTCCACAGCTTAGAGGGAGCATAACAGTCCATTTTAAAGTCTATTTTAAATGCTATTATGTATGTATTTACTATACCTCATACCCTACATGTTGGAATTTAATGGGGCTTCTGTTTTACTTGGAACTGCTGTAATTATATGAAAATGGTTGCTAATGGTCGATGACCATCAATAAACAAACATATTTGGGTCTTCAAGGTAACTTCAGGGAGAGCAATTCTGGAGTGTTAACATGGCACTGGGGGGGATCTAAAAGTCTTCCCCCCATTCCATTTCCTTAGTTAATAGGGAGATAAAAGACATGGTCCCCTGTTTTGAGATATCCAGGGCTATTTTGGGGCAGGAATGCACAGGAACAGGAGTTCTGGCTGGCTCCTGAGTTGACCACGCCCAGCAGGAACTCATTAGCATAACAGGTCACACCCAAAAGCAGAAACTCATTAGGACTGGCTACATTAGGGGTGTGTGGCCTAACATGCAAAGGAGTTCCTGCTACAAAAAAAGCCCTGGGGTTTTGACAACAAACAAGGTAAACAGAATAAGAAGCAAACGGTGGGTGTGGCTGGATGACCCCACTTCTGGCAACCTGGGGGTGTGGCCTACTGTGCTAATGAGTTTCTGCTGATGGGTGTGGCCTATTATGAAAATGAGTTCCTGCTGGGCTTTTTCTACAAAGAAAGCCCTGGTGATATCTAATGAAGGGAGCTTGTTAAAGCTACTTCCATAACCCACAGGGAAAGAGGCAGTCATACAGGGCATACTCTGAGATGCAGAAAATATCTAGAAGAAGAAGAGGAGGAGGAGGAGGAGGAGGAGGAGGGATTGGATTTGTACCCCTACCCGAAGGAGTCTCAGAGCAGCTTACAGTCTCTTTTTCCTTCCCCACAACAGGCACCCTGTGAGGTAGGTGGGGCTAGAGAACATGAAAGCACAAAAACTAGAACACAGAATTTTTAAGGCTGTTGGTAGAAAGTGCCCTCAAGTGGCAGCCGACTTATGGCGACCTCATTGGGTTTTCAAGGCAAGAGACGTTCAGAGGCGGTTTGCCCTTGCCTGCCTCTGTGGCACGACCCTGGACTTCCTTGGTGGTCTCCCATCCAAGTATGAACCAGAGCTCTAGGGTTGCCAACTCTGGTTGGGAAATACCTGGAGATTTTGGGAGTGGAGTCTGAGGAGCTTGGGGGTTGGGGAGAGGAGGAATCTCAGCAGGGTACAAGGCCATCGAGTCGACCCTCCAAAGCAGTCATTTTCTCCAGGGAAACTGACGTGCGTTACCTGGAGATCAATTTTAATCCCAGGAGATCTCCAGTTACCACCTGGAAGTTGGCGACTCTTAGGGATGCCAGCCTCCAAGTGGGACTTGAGAATCTTCCAGGATCACAGCTCATCTCCAGGCTACAGAGATCAGTTCCCCTGGAGAAAATGGATGCTTTGGGCGGTGGCATCCCTGGCATTCTACCCCACCGAGGTCCCTGTCCTCCCCAGGCTCCATCCCCAAATCTCCAGGAGTTTCCCAGCCTGGATCTGGGAACCCTGGCAACCCGAGGGCCCCATGCTGCTTAGCTTCCAAGATCTGATGAGATCAGCTTAGTCTGGGCCATCCAGGTGAGGACATTTTTAATACTGGGAGGGGGGTAACTCTTTCACTCTGCCTTCCAGAACATTGCTATTTTGGTATAGAGAATCCTCAGGCTTCATAGCAGGGGGTAGGCATTCAACTGCAGTAAGTGCAAATCCAAGAGAAGATTCTGAATTAGTTCCAGAAATTGGAAGCATAGGGGTGAAGCTGTTGTGTTTTTGTTTTTAAAGGCTTACCACTGAAGTTCTACCTTAAGCAAAATTTCAAAGTACTTTTGGCACTGCTTAGGATGGGTTAAGCCAGTCTGGTGTAGTGGTTAAGTACACGGATTCTAATCTAGGAGAACTGGGTGTGATTCCCCACTCCTCCACTTGCACCTGCTGGATGACCTTGGGCAAGCCATAGTTCTGGCACGGCTGTCCATGAAAAAGGGCAGTTTCTGTCAGAGCTCTCTCAGCCCCCACCTACCTCACAGGGTGTCTGTTATGGGGAGGGGAAAGGGAAGGAGTTTGTAAGCTGCTTTGAGACTCCTTTGGGTAGGGAAGGACGGGGTATAAATCCAATCTCTTCTCTTTTCTTCTTCTTTGTGTTCCCAACTCAATGCTCTCCTCACTGCCAGGTGTTATTCAAGGAATAGCTAAGAAACTAGGAGATTCAATCAGGTGCTGAATACTCACAAGTGTGGTCCATCAATTAACTTAGGCTTGCCAACCTCCAGGTGGGGGCTGGAGACCTCTGCAATTGGTCTCCGGGAAACCAAGATCAGTTCCCCTGCAGAAAATGCCTGCTTTGGAAGGTGGGCACTTTGGCATTATAGCTCACCGAGGTCCCCTCCCTTCCCCAAAACCCACCCTCCCCGGGCTCCATTCCCAAATCTCCAGGTATTTTCCCACCCAGAGCTGGCAACCCTGAATCAACTAGAAGAAACAGTGTAAAAGCAACAATGCTGTAATATTGTTATTAGAATCCACGAAACCGTCATAACAAGGTCTGAGTTTGCTATGACACTTCTTCAGGCCGGATGTTAAGGAACAAGCCAAAAATGGCAGGGGGGGAAACAGAGAAAGAGGGAGGAAAACCACAAAGAAAGGTGTGGGGGGGAACCCAACTCTTCATTTTGTAAAAAAGGCTTGACCTAAGGTGAAATGGAGGAGGTGTTACTCTTAAATACCCTAATTAATTAGGCTAACCTAATTCAGTCTGCATGATACCTCCTCCGTGCCATCCTGCAACTTTTATAAAAGGCTGACGGTTCTTCCATCATGCCTGATGATGTCTCCCCCACCCCGCCCCCGGACACATCCCTGGTTGCTGAAAGCCAGAAGGAGAAGAACTGGAGTTATGGCTGATCTTCAGACTTCAGGGATGAGTTCCTCTAGAGAAAATGGCTGCTTTGTAGGTAGGACTGTATGGTATAATATCTTTATTATTCTTTTATTTGAATTAAGAACAAATACAACCGTTTAACCAGTGAACGCTTACATGCAAAAAACATGCCAACACAAAACAAACCAATCTAACCTATAGTTCAGCCGTAAGGAGAAGATAATTACAAGCCAGTTCAAACTGTATTATTTCAACAAATGTAACCATCTATTAAATATGAGTAATCAATTCACGGTATTTTTGTGGGATAAATTGCAATGAAGTAAGATTGAAGGTCAAAGAAGAAGGTGACAGCAAAGGATGAGATGGTTAGACAGTGTCATCGATGCAACGAACATGAAATTGAGCAAACTTCAGCGGACAGCGGAAGACAGGAGGGCCTGGCGTAATCTGGTCCATGGGGTCGCGAAGAGTCAGACTCGACTGTGCGACTGAACAACAACAACAAAAAGATCAGGACTTTTTTTGTAGGAAAAGCCCAGCAGGAACTCATTAGCATAACAGGCCACACCCAACAGCAGAAACTCATTAGCATATTAGGCCACACCCCTGACAGCATTGCTCATTAGCCTATTAGGCCACACCCCCATGTTACCAGAAGTGTGGTCATCCAGCCATACCCACCTTTTGCTTCTTATTCTTATGTCAAAACCCAGGGCTTTTTTGGTAGCAGAAACTCATTCGCATGTTAGACCACGCACCCCTAATGTAGCCAATCCTAATGAGTTTCTACTGTTGGGTGTGGCCTATTATGTTAATGAGTTCCTGCTGGGCGTGGCCAAATCAGGAGCCAGCCAGAACTCCATTCCTGTGCGTTCCTGCCCAAAAATAGTCCTGAGTAAGATAATGCCCCGAAACGTAATCCAAAAAGGGGATCCATTTAGCTAACATAGTAGAATCATAGGATGAGCCTTCTGCCCTGTGTATAGTGTCCAACAATTTGTCCATCGCAAAAAATTCCCATACTTTGATAAACCAACGTGATATGGGTATCAGTGTGGTGTCTTTCCAGCCAGTAGCCACTATGGGTTTTGCTGCTAGAAGCAATGTTGAAATGAGTTCCTGACGTATGTGTGGAATCTTACTGTCACTCCATAAGTCCAATGAGACTAGTTCCAGCATCCAAACAATATAACCAGTGATAATTTTAACACAGTTAAATATCTGAGTCCAGAATTCAGCCACAATTTTACACGCCCACCAGCAGTGTATAAATGAGCCCTGCAATCCACAGGCCTTCCAGCATAAAGGTGAGTATGACGGTGAGATATGATTGAGCTTTTTTTGGAGTAATAATATCTTCCAGAGGTCCTCTCCCTCGCTGAAACCCAACCTCTCCAGGCTCCACCTCAGAATCTCCAGACATTTCCCATCCCAGAGTTGACAACCCAACCACATGATATTGCCTGGGCAGAGAGGTGTAAAATCAACACGCGTTGTCAATACTTCTATCTCCTAGTTTCTTTAAACTGCACCGTGGGAATACCACAGACAAGGCCTCTACCTCAAAGGACTTCCCACATATGTGAAGAGGAGGAGGAAGGAGAAGGGTTGGTTTTATACCCTGCTCTTCATAGGGTTGCCAGCTCTGGGTTGGGAAATACTGGGAAATTTGGGGGTGGAGCCTGAGGAGGGCAGGGTTTGGGGAGGGAAGGGAAGGGGCTTCAATGAGTTATAAGGCCATGGAGTCCACCCTCCAAAGCAGCTATTTTCTCCAGGTGAACTGATCTCCAGAGAGAGCTCCAAGAGAACTGTGACTGGCCCAAGGTCACCCAGCTGGCTTCATGTGGAGGAGGAGTGGAGAAATCAATCCTGGTTCTCCAGATTAGAGTCCACCACTAAGAACATAAGAGAAGCCAATGTTGGATCTGGCCAATGGCCCATCCAGTCCAACACTCTGTATGTCACACAGTGGCCAAAAATACCAGGTTCCATCAGGAGGTCCAGCAGTGGGGCCAGGACACTAGAAGCCCTCCCACTGTTGTCCCCCCCCAGCACCAAGAATACAGAGCATCACTTGCCCCAGCCTGAGACTTCCTATCTATACCTTGTGGCTAATAGCCACTGATGGACTTCTGCTCCATATGTTTACCTAATTCCCTCTTGAAGCTGTCCATGCTTGTAGCTGCCACTACCTCCTGTGGCAGTGAATTCCATATGTTAATCACTCTTTGGGTGAAGAAGGACTTCCTTTTATCCGTTCTAGCCCAACTGCACGGCAGTTTCATTGAGTGCCCACTCTTAACCACGACACCACACTGGGCTGCCAGCTCTTGGTCGGGACATTCCTGTCGACTTTGGTGGTGGAGCCTGCAGAAAACGGAATGCGGAGAGGGGATGGACTTTGATGGGGCACAATGCCACAGAGCCTACCCACCAAAGCTGCCATCTTTCTCCGGGGGAACTGATCTCTGTAATCTGGAAATCAAAGGCAGGAGATCTCCAGGCCCCACCTGGACATTGGCCACCCCTGTGCATGCTGGGAGGAGAGTTTGCTAAAGACTGGAAATACTCCAGAAAATAGAAAATACTCCAGAAAATAGAAGAACTGAATAACAGTTAAAGGGAAAAAAAGAAATGCGGAGAATCAGTCTGCTTAAGGTCTAGCAAGTTCAGAGAATCTTGGAGAGGGATATCTGGGGGTGGGTGCCAAATTCCCTACTGTGATGGCTTATGGACTCACCCCCCACCTCCTGCTTATCTGTTCTGTCCCTTTCTAGCAAATGGAATGTTTCTTCGCCTTATAAGGGTTTTTTAAGAACATTGATAGGCCTGCTTTTGTCGCAGATAACTGGGACCCGTTTTAGCACAACTTGGTTAAAATACCGCAGGGTTACCAGGGACGAGGATTGCCAGCAAACCCGGAGAAAAATGTCCTGTCTCTCCAATGGAGGCTCCGTGGGCAGAAACGGGCAGGCGAGGTTTACAGGGTTGCCAACTCTGGTTTGGGAAATCCCTGGAGATTTGGGGGGGTGGAACCTGAGGGAGGGCAGAGTTTGAGGAGGGGAGGGACGGGACCCCAGCAGGATGCAATATTATGAGAATCAACATTTTGTCTGGTGGAAGCGGTCTCTGTAATCCAGAGATCAGTCGCCATTCCAGAAGATCTCCTGGCCCCGCCTGGAGTTTGGCAATCCTGAATGGCATGGAGGCAAGGGCGTAGACTTTCCAATTTCCCAGGGGGGCTGGGGCTGGGCCAGAGGCATTGCTAAGTCATTAAAAGAACTGAGACCCAATGAACTGGGGAAAAACCCTCCACTTTCAAAATGGGTTAGGGGTGGCGTGGGGTGGTGGTGGCGTGGCTTGTGAGCCTGGTTGCCCAGGGGGAGCTCAGTCATCCCTGGAAAATTTCGGGGATAGCCTCAGCCCCCAAGCCCCCCTGAAGTTGACACCTATGCATGGAGGTAAATTCCTGGAGATTTGGGAGGGGTGAACCCTGGGGAGGGTGGGGTTTGGAGAGCGGAAGGACCCCAGCAGGGCAGAATGCCTCTGACCTCACCTTCCAAAGCAGCCATTTCCTCTAGGGGAAATGACCTCTATAGCCTGGAGATCAGTTCTGATTCTGGGAGGTCTCCAGCCACCACCTGGAGGGTGGCAACCCATGTAACATCACCCTAAGCTTCTATTAAAGAGGTGGGACTTTCTTTTCCTCTCCAGGCAGTTGGCAAGCCGCCCAAACCGCCTAGGACCGGACCAGTTCCCAGGCTATCAAGATGTTACTCGCAGGCGACATGGTGCGTTGGTCACTCCTGATTCAGTGCCGGAGGTGTTCAGACATGATAATTTAGTGATACATTATGGGGGCAGATCAATAGAGCTGAGCAGGGAGGGAGGATGCCAGGAGCTGCGGCTAAAGCCCGAGGAGTCACCGAGGCCCGGCACAACATTGAATCCATCACTGCAACACCCTCTTCGCTACAGTTGTTTAATGCTCTGTCTGGTAAGCCACTGATAGGATGCCGGCCTCTATGATGAAGTGCTTCAATTACTTTCTTTAGGGGCTTCGTTATGCCTTCCTATAGCATATCGTCCATAGCATAAAGCTGCTTCTGGGATGGGATGTTTCTCTGCAGCTTGTTCGTCCCTTTTCAGCAATCCCTTGCGAGTGGAACTGCAACGGAGGTTTCACGAGACATTTAATGTAGCACCGTATTCAGGCCCATAGCCAGGATTTTTTAAGTTAGGGGGCATTTAAATTTCTCAGGGGGCACTGGCTAATCAATTTAATCTGGGGGAGAAGGCCATGACACCCTGGGCTAGATGGAAAGTCAGGGGGCCTTGCCAGCAAGTTGGGGGGCCTAGCCCCGAGACGCCCTACTGTAGCTATGGGCCTGACCAGATTCCGTGTAAAAATCCACTTGTGCCCAGTAAGGCCCGTTCCACAATGATCCTGATTCTTGGGGCAGTTTCTCCCTGTTAAATACTGGGTTCCATGGAAGGTCTGACCCCAAGCCTAGCGATCCACTCTGCTTTATTAGTGATTCAGCAAGGGCAAGACAAAAGACCCAGGGCAACGGCCCTGTTTAAATAGCATGCAATCTCCACCCACTTCCCAAACAGCTACCAACGATTGGCCATTGTCAGAACCATTAATTCCCCATTGGCCACCTACAGAGTCCTGATGGGCTATTGTTCTAGGGCTCCAAGCTCAGCCACAGTCTCTGGTAGAAACAGTCCTGCAATGTTCCATTCCCAGGACACAACACCCCATGACCACATGAAGCTGCTTTACACTGAATTAGACCATGGGTCCATCAAGGTCAATCTACTCAGACTGGCAGTAGCTCTCCAGGGTCTCAGGCAAAGTTCTTGCACATCACCTACTGCCTGGTCCTTGTAACTGGTAATGCTGGGGGTTGAACTTGCAACCTTCTACATGCTTTAGATGGTTTAGGCTGGTCCTGCATTGGGCAGGGGGTTGGACTAGATGGTCTGTATGGCCCCTTCCAACTCTATGATTCTACGCCAAGCAGATGCTCTGCCACTGAGGCAGGCCCCTCCCCCTCTGAATGGGTTCCTCTTAAGGTTGCCAGGTCTCCTCGTCTCTCCACTGGAGGGATTTGGGGGGTGTTCCAGGGGTGGGAGGGGATGCCCCCAAGCCCCACCCCCAAGAGCGACCACCTGCCCAGCCACCACTCCCCCTCCCCTCCTTTAAAGGGTCTTTTTGCAAGTGGGGTGGGGACTGCGGCTCATGGGGCTGGGGAAATCAGCCCTACGTGTCACAGCTCCCACCCTGCTCACAAAAAGACCCTTTAAATGGTCTTTTTGCAAGCCCAGGATGTAGCCTGCAAACAACCCTCCCACTCCCTCCACTAGACTTAAAGGGCCTTCCAGCTGATCCGCAGGTCACGTGGCCCCCACCCATCAGCTGAAGCCCTTTAAATCAGGCAGGAGGTGAAGAAGAGGGGTGGCAAGGTGGGTGGTCGCTCTTGAGGGTGGGGCTTGGGGTGGGCCTTCCCCGCCGGCCAGCTGGCTGGGGGTGGATTGAAGCCCCAGAAGCGGGGGAACCCCCACCCCGGTCTGGGGTCTGGTAAGCCTAGTACCTCTCTTCCTCATCACCACTGAAAACATGAATAACAATTGTCTATCAAAGTCAAGGCTCTCCGCCCTGACTAATAGTGGCTCTCCAGGGCCTCAAGCAGAGGTTTTTCACATTAGTTATATAACCAGATTTTTGCAACTGGAGACAGCGGGCACTGAACCCGGGACCTTCAGCATGCCAAACAGACGCTCTGCTTTTGAGCCACAAGACCACGCTTTTTTGTTCTTTTATCTTACCATTTAGTTAATACGTTTCCAAGGTGAACCTCTCTGCTTAAGAAGAAAACACCTATTGTTAATTATCACTTTTGGTTTGGGGAGAGGATAGTTAAATACTTCTTACTCCTGATTTTTTATTATTGTTATAATTTTGTAAAAGTGCTATAAAAATTTAGACCGGCTTTGCCTGTGAAGGGAAAAACAGAACTTTATCTCCCCCTCTCCCCCAAACCAAGAACGAGCAATTAACAAGATTCATGAATAATATGGCCGGCCATGGAGAGAGGAGAAAATGAGGAAGCTGGAAACAGAACATATAGAAGAGCATATAGAAGGACTGTGGCCCACAGAAACCTCAGTAGAAGTTTCACTGCATGCCTTGACAACCTGGTACTTAAACTGTGTGTGTGCTTTGTTTTGTTTACAAATCACCACGAATCAGATCTGGGAAATGCTGGTGGAACAGCAGGGAAACACAAGAATGCAACAGGTTGCCAGTGACAATGTCTGTATTCTAGAGTAAAAGGCTAATACAGAACCAACTTAAGAACAGCACAAGAGACATTCCTGGCCGCTAAGGTGGATCTTTTCCTAACTGGTTAGGAGAATCAGAGCCACTGTAGGAAAGCCCAGCAGATGGGCCTCCTCCCTTCCTTTAGCCACTGGACGTCTCTTCTTGACATGACACAGTGCCTGGGTTGCCAGTCTCCAGGTGGTGGCTGGAGATCTCCCAGAATTCCAATTGGTCTGCAGGTGGCAGAGGTCAGTTCCCCTGAAGAAAATGGCCAATTTGGAAGGGGGGGGCTCTAGGGCATTATACTCCACTGAGGTCCCTCCCAACCCAAACTCCACCCTCTCTAGGCCCCCACCCCACCCACCCCCCAAATCTTCAGGGTTTTCCCAACTCAGAGCCGGCAACCCTACACAATGCAGCAGTGTCCTCTGAGTCAGTCACTATTTTGGGTGATGAGGGTGAAGATGACGTCTCGTTAAAAAGGAATTCCTCGCTGAGTGGGGCCTAAGTGCAGAGTTCTCTAGATCAGGGATCTGAGCCCTGGCGCATCTGAGGGTGGATGTCAGGCTGGATGCTGAGCTGGATGAGGCCCTAAACTATGCCCAGTAGAAGACACTCCGTAACATGACCAACCCCACCCAGTAATATCATCATCGTGGTGGTGGTGGTGATTTGGACGACCCTCATAATCTAACAAAGGGAGATCTGACTCTCAGAAGCTTGTTGGTCTCTAAATCTTGTTGGGCTCTTAAGGTGCTACTGGACTTGAACGTAGCTGTTTTACTGAAGACCAGGGTTATTTGGGGGCAGGAACACATGGGAATGGAGTTCCGGCTGGCTTCAGAGTTGGCCATGCCCACTACAGCCAAAACCTCTGCGTGGGTGGCTACAGAGGGAAGGCCTGGAGAGTGGAACCCCCCCCCCCAACAACTCCGAGGTGGGCAGGCCCAGGCCTCCCCGTGCCTTCCCCGGCAAGCCAAGGGAAGGCAGTTTGGGGGGGCATGCTCGGGCTCCCTGCAGCCACGGAGAGCCCAGGCAAGCCAAGGGAAGGCATGGGGTTGTGGCTGAATATGCTAATGAGTTTCTGCTGTTGGGTGTGGCCTATAATGCTAATGAGTTCCTGCTGGGCTTTTTCTACAAGAAAAGCCCTGCTGCAAGCCAACACAACTCGGCTCTCAAATTATCCTCATATTCTGAGACTCTCACAAGTTCTCTCGCGAGCAGTTCTCGAAAGAGCTCTCTCAGCCCCACCTACCTCACAGGGTGTCTGCTGTGGGGAGAGGAAGGGAAAGGAGATTGTAATCCACTCTGAGACTCTTTTGGGTATTGAAGGGCAAGGTATTAATCCAATCTCGTCCTCCTCCTCCTCCTTCTTTACAGAAGTTCTCAGGAGTGCATTTTGTTAATCTTTAAATTGCTACAAGACTCCTGTTTATTTTTACTTATTTTTCAGATAGGGTTTTTTTCCCCCCTTTTTGAAAAGTCTTCTCTATCGTAAACTTGATTTACTTCTGATATTTCTTCTTCTCTTGGGAAAACCATGCCTGCTTTAGGCACCTGTCTTCATTTTCGTTTTCAAGCATTGGAAGAAACATTAATTTTGTGGGTTGTTTAAAAAAAAAAAGAAAAGAAAAGACTATTTCAGTCAATAAATCATGTTTTATTCCCAAGGAAAAGCTGAACCTCCGCACATCGATATCATTTCAAAAACAGGCTTAACATCTCATGCTCCAAGAGTAATTCATAAGACACCACCCCAAAAAAATGCAAAACGGCCACTAATTAATTTAGCGGTTTGACATGGATTTCTCCAGAAGTGCCACAATGAAAAACAAGCAAACAATCGGGCAGGAATCGTTCAAGGGTAAGATTTGCTGCGGAAATCAGTTCCAATGTGGCTTTGTTTTTATTTTATTTTTAAAAAAAACTGTTCGGCTCCTCCTCTTGATTTACCCATATTCATTCCATTCCAAATGGCAAGAGCAATTTTCTAATACATACCGGCCTGAGGTCTGTTCCAGAATGTGCAGGCAAGGCAACCTTGGGCTGAGGGTTTGCACTGAGGCCTGGAGGAGCTTAGCATTGTACTGTTACTACATCTTTATCCTGCCCTTCCTTTCATGATTGGGGTCCCAAAACTGTTTGGCCCTCCCAGGCCCTAAAGAAGCCAGGCTAGAGGTGATGAGGGCCAGGACCTTCTCTGTGGCGGCCCTGTACTGGTGGAATGAGCTCCTGGGTGACAATCAGGGCCCTGTGGGACGTTTTACAGTTCTGCAGGGCCTGTAAAATGGAGCTCTTCCACCCTGCTGTCATGAGCCAGGATGCGGGGCCAGGCAAGCGTGGGGTGGTCAGAGCACAGTCCAAGGCCTAAGCCAGGCAAGCCAAAATAACCAGGTACAAGGTGCAAGACAAGCGGGGTGGTCAAGGGGCAGTCCAGAGTTCAGGAGCTGAGCAAGTCAAGAAACCGGGGGAGCCAAGTCCAAATCACCAACCGTTAGCATTGTCAGGGAGGTTCCAGGGCCGAGGAACAAGAGTCTGAGAGATGAGGGTCGGGGGTGCAGCGTAGCGAGGTCAAGACGAGCCAAGGTCAAGAAGCTGAGAGTCACAAACCAGGAATGAGGAGTCGGGAACTCGAGCGGTGTGGTGGAGAGCATAGTCGATGCGACTAGTTGCTGGCACGAGTTGGTAGTTTGCCAGCACAGGCTAAATAGGAATCCAAGCGGCCGGTAATTAGCACGCCTCAAACATGTCCTGGCTCCCGCTAATACTCAGGGCTCCATGAGCGCTGGGTGCGCATGCGTGCTTTGTGCCGACTGGCTGCCAAGTCCCACCAGTGCTGCTCTCGCAAACAAGAGACTGGTGGCAGCAAGTCAGGGGGCGTGTCGCTCGAGCAGCGATCTTCCCCAGCTATTGCTGGGCCGGCCTCGGAGCTTGCCGCGTTGTCAGGTGCAGGGGTTCCTGGTGTGGAGAGCTCATCCCTGTCGGCACTTAGCTCTTCCACAGGCGCCAAAGGCTCGAGCTCAGCAGGGGCCGTGACACATGCTTTCAATTAAGGGCCACCTCCTAATGTTATGGCCCTGGCCCCAACATCAGCAGCAATTTAATTTAATATCCAACAGCCTGGCGGGAGCCCAGACCGTGGGGGCGGCTGACTGCCTGGTTGCTGAGAGCACACCGCCATCACTTCTTGGTATTCATTGACATCTGTCTTACTGGCACCTATGATTTTACATGTTGTGGTTTTACTTATTTAATACTGTGTTTTAACTCATTTGGGGGGGGGGGTAACCTGTAAGCCACCCTGATACGAATGAATGAATGAATGAATGAATGAATGAATGAATGAATGAATGAATGAACGAACGAACAAACGAACGAACAAACGAACAAACAAACAAACTCGGGGCAGTACATGGCCTGGAGAAGGAATGGGGGGGGAAGTACAGGGGAAGAGTCAGGAAGATCTTGCTGGATTGCTGCTAGCGGCCTCTGAGTTCCATCTGGGCTAAGTTTGTCTAGCTCTTCCTGCAGATACCCTAAAAACCTTGGCCATGGCCAGAGGCACGAGTCCTTGGGAGCAAGCCTAAGGCCAACAGCCAAAGGGCTCTAGGCTCAAGGTTTGCAGATGGTACCTGTCGATCAAACAGCAAATGGTATGTCTTCCTTCCTTCCTTCCTTCCTTCCTTCCTTCCTTCCTTCCTTCCTTCCTTCCTTCCTTCCTTCCTTCCTTCCTTCCTTCCTTCCTTCCTTCCTTTGTTGTACTGGTTAAGTGCGCGGACTCTAATCTGGGAGAACCAGGTTTGATTCCCCACTCCTCCACACGCAGCTGCTGGATGGCCTTGGGCAAGCCATAGTTTTGGCACAGCTGTTCTTGAAAAAAGAGCAGTTTCTGTCAGAGCTCACTCAGCTCCACCTACCTCACAGGGTATCTGTTGTGGAGAGGGGAAGGGAAAGGAGTTTGTAAGCCGCTCTGAGACTCCTTTGGGTAAAGAAGGGCAGAGTATAAATCCAATCTTTTTTTTCTTTTCTTTTCTTTTCTTTTCTTTTCTTTTCTTTTCTTTTCTTTTCTTTTCTTCTTCTCCTTCTCCTTCTCCTTCTCCTTCTCCTTCTCCTTCTCTTTCCTTCCTTCCTTTCTTTCTTCCATCATCTGCCTTCCTTCCTGACACTCCAGGCAGCTTATGCAGTGTAAGACATCTCGTAGGCAATGGAATGGGACCAGAACCGTAGAAATCTGAAATGAAGCAATCAATATTAAACAAGACATGTTAAACAATGTCATATTAAACAATGACATGTTAAACAATGCAGGAAATGGTATTACATGAGCAGAAATACATCGCAGTGGCAGCAACATAATACATACAACAATAGATAATGCATATTGTACACCCAACGTGGCACTGAGTGCCATAGCGCCTGCTGACGTTTTCCCTGGTGCCCACTAGAAGTTTTTAGAAAGTGGGTGGGGCCAGGTGGCACTTCTGCCCAGTAAGGCTTCTGATTGGCCACAGGAGACTGAACTGGCTGTGCGGATTTTTAAACACTTGGCTTGGGCAGCGGCTGCCTCCACATCAAAAGGATCTTGACTGTGTGACTGAAGGGAAGCCGGGGCAACCATTTTATAGTCGGCTCCACCTCCTGCAGCAGCCGCTTCATGGCAGCCATTTTGTGGCTGCGTCCACCATGCTTTGTCAGGATTCCAAAGGTGCCCACAGGCTCAAAAAATGCCGGGGACCCCAACTGTATAGTGTACGGTCCCATTCATTTTATAAAAGGGCATTCCTGAACCCTTCCATTACAATATAACCCTACTAAGGTAAAGGTTTCCCTTGCTCGAAAGCTACTCGACTCTAGGGGACGGTACTCATCTCCGTTTCCAAGCCAAAGAGCCAGCACTGTCCGAAGACTTCTCTGTGGCCATGTGGCCGGCGTGACTAAACGCCAAGGCACATGGAACGCTGTTACCTTCCCACCAAAGCAGTTCCTATTTATCTACTTGCAATTTCTTGCCTTCGAACTGCTAGATTGGCAGGAGCCGGGGCCAGAGACGGGAGCTCACTCCATCACGTGGTACTCGGGTCTTGAAATGCCGAGCTGCAGACCTTCTGGTCTGCAGCTCAGCATCTTAACCTCTGAGTCTCCACGGCTCTGTAACCCTCTTACCTTTATAAAAAAAACACCCTCCTGAACAATTCTGTTTTAAATACTTTGCAGAATGCCGGAAGCATAGGAGCCATTCAGACCTCCTCAAGCAGGCCATTCCACATAGAATCATGGGATCCACATGGTGGGGGCAAATACCTGGTTCTTATTCATTCATTCGTTCATTTGTCATGTTAGATTTATTGACCGCCTTCCCTGCAAGCGGGGCTCAGGGTGGCCTCCATCAAAGACAAATACACTACAATTGAATTAAAACAGCATTAAAATACTTAAAAACAATCATAAGAACAACACTAAATCCAGGGGCCATTCTGCATCTAGCATTGGCTCCATTGTTTTGCCAAACCCACACTGGAACAGAAAGAGATGCGGCTCAAAACAACATTCAAATACCCCGGGCCAACACCATACTGACTGCAAAGTCACCCCCGAACAGCCATAAATCTACACAGATGGTACCATGAAACCGAGAGATCAAGGGAAGTGAAACCGGCATGCGGTGTGGAGGCTTCCATAAAATCCGACAATCAAAGAAAGTGAAAGTGGCATGCAATGTAGAGGGCGATTTCTGTTCCAACGTGGGTTTGGTAAAACAGCGGAGCAAATGCTCGATGCAGAATGGGCCCAAGATGATGGGAAAATTCTAATTTCCACCAGTCCCCTGGGTGGAGGGGATATGAATGAATAGAAGGGGAGGTTGGCGTATGAGAGTGCCAGACCAGCTCTGCAGAGAGTTCTACCAGGTGGGGGCCAGGACGCCTCCATTTTATGCTAGCAGAAAGCCAGGACTGTGCTGCGTTAGACTCCACAGTGTGAGATTCCCTCCCACTTGAACGTTTAATTTCATTTAAATGTAATGGCCTGCAGACACTTTTATTCTCCGTGTGGAATTAGCAGGGGCTTTCTTGTTTCCCTCTCGTGTATCATTCCCCTTACATTTGACTTTAAATTTAAATGGGATGTATTGCAATTTTTTAGATATATATATATATACATATATATATATACACACACACACCATCTGAGAAAGTCTGGCCTAATCCTTTTATTTTGAGACCTGATCTTGTTGTGATTTTGCTGTAGATAGACTGGTCTGGTCTCATACATACCTGGGCCAACTACGATATACATCGATCGTTTAACCTAAAAGTGCCCATATGGATATAAGAACATCTTCCTTGGATCTAACCAAGGTCCAACTAGACCCAAACTAAACACGACGGTGGCCACAGATCATCCTGTGGCTGCCGAATGCTATTTTAGAAGGCCTACCTGGGTAGCATAGCATAGCAGCCCCATAGCAGCTCTTGTTTTGGGGCCTCACAGCGTTTTTTTAAAAAACAACTGCTTCAAAAGCGGCATCAGCATCCGTGGGATGGGCCTGTGGCCACCATCGTGTTTAGTTGGACTCCTAATACTGATGCCTCTGAACACTCGAAAGCTGCGTGGTAGAAAGAGCCATCCTTTGTCCCGAGGATCCAATAATCAGAGGTATACTGTTTATGAACATGGAAGATCCACCTGGCCAGTGACAGATATGCCTCTGATGACTGATCTCTTCCCATAAAGCTGTTTATCATCTGCCTATCTTGCAGCAGTGAATGCCATAAGCTACTTATACACAGAGACGGGCATGAACTGGCTGATGAACTAAAGTTCGTCATGAATTTTGGCCGGTTCGTGGTTCACGAAGTACGTTTTGCGAACTGAAGAACTGCCATAAACTTCCATGGATTTTGGCGCAGTTTGTGATGGTTTGTGGCTCGGAGCCGTTTAAACCCTGCTTTCTGCTCCCCGTGGAAAGCTGCGGGGAGCAGAAAGCAAGGATTTGAACTTTAAATGGCTCACAAACCGTGGATTGGTTCGTAGACCAACCTCCCGATTCATATGGGTTCACAGTTCAGCCATGAACCATGTACCAAACCACATTTCTACCCATCCCTCCTTATACATGGCAGGTAGCCGTGTTGGTCTGAAGCAGCAGAACAAAGTTGGCACCTTTAAGACCAACAAGGTTTAATTCTGAGTATGCGTGCACACTTCAGGCTTCTAATAATTGTCTGTACCAGCAGACATAGCCTCACCAGAAAATAAACCTGAGGGCTTACCGTGGCATTGCAGTGTTGCCAGGAACCCACTGCAAAAACTAGCGACTATCCATGCAGACCAAAGAGCGACATACCGATTTGAACTAGCGCTCCAGAGCCCCAGATCTATCCATTCTCTATCAGCATCAGCCTGCTGCTCCCAATTTATCTCATTGGGCAAAAGGGTTAATGCCGCTCTACTGGATCCTGCCAAAAATGTCCACATTCCTCTCGTCTCTCTGACAAAGCTCTCCTTTCCCCCCACCCTTGCAAACGGTGAGTATCCCGAAGATGCTGTATTGTAAATAGCACCACTTAGTGGCAGACAGACGCTTGAAAATCCATTTCTTTCTGCTCAGCTAGGCAATGAGATTTTAATTAATCCCCTGGAATACTCCCACCCACACAGATTTCTTTTCCTGGCACTTTCAGTATTTCATTTATGCTTGTGATTTATGGGGCATCCCCAACACACACACACACACTCCCCAGTCCCGGTCCTCTTAGCTCAGGGCAGGGTCCATCATTTTATAACAACCTTATGGGGTTGGCTAAACCTGGGAGAAGGAAGCTGCGGTGGCTCAAGTGGTTAAGACGCTGAACTGCAGACTGTGGAAGGTCAGTAGTTCAGCAGTTCGAGACCCGGGTGCCACATGGCGGAGTGAGCTCCCGTCTCTAGTCCCAGCTCCTGCCGACCTATCAGTTCGAAAGCAAGAAATTGCAAGTAGATAAATAGGTACCACTTCGATGGGAAGGTAACAGCGTTCCGTGCGCCTTGGTGTTTAGTCATGCCGGCCACATGACCACGGAAATGTCTTCGGACAGCGCTGGCTCTTCGGCTTTGAAACGGAGATGAGCACCGCAACCCTAGAGTCGGATTCGACTGGCTTTCGAGCAAGGGAAACCTTTACCTTTACCTAAACCTGGGAGAAAGCAACTTGTAATGGGGAAGGGGCATGTTGTAAGTTTGGAAGTCTTATCATTCATGGTCGAGCAATACCAGAACATGTCTTGAGTCGGGCCCTCACTCAAGGGAAGTAGATTGAATGTTCTAGTGGCTAGAGGCAAGATTCCACCGTATACCAGTGAATCCAATACTATCTTTGCCTCTGGAATGCAGTGTAGATGTTAGACAAGGATTAGCAAGACTCAAATACAGTATCCATGAGCATGTGATACCCTCTTCCTAATATGGTGTCCCTCCTTTCGACAGGCTGCATCATGTTACCTCCCTTCAGGGGTCAGCCTAGTTTTAGCCTGGTGTTGCCCTGGGGGTTTTTCTGGATGCTGTTTTGTCGTGGACTTAAGTTGCCTCGACTCGAACGCTGAGAAAATCTGGAGTGGTGGGCAAATGCCAAAAGAACCCTTGTGAGTGACCTGGAGCTGTTACTAAACTTCCCCGATCAAGTCCAAGGACTCTCCTGTAGACCGGTCTTATGCTTGTTTTCGCAGCTGAGATTTGAAGCCTCTTGGGAGAAGCAGCGCCACGGTGCGAAAACGAGGCCTTCCGGGGACAAACAGGTACTCTGAACCTCTTCGCATTCGTCTCCGGTTGGCATGCCGTGGGTGCCCCCGATGTCGTTTCTTTCCATGGCTCAGCTGCCAGCTTCCCTGCTTTTGTTTGCATGAGTCAGATTCCAGTCCCGCTAGTTCCATCTGAACATCTTGCTCTTTATGGGGATTCACAAAGGCCAGGAGAAATCCAATCACTCTTTCTCAGTGTCCTCAAACATTGTGTCTACAGAAACCACTCACCCGCCCACCCCAGTGTACAAGGCTAACCTGATATATGAGCCAAGCAAGCTCACTGGGAACACAATGTGACCCAGGGACTGAGAGACAGAACTCTGAAACAGGAATGTCCTGGTCTGTCTCTCACCTCCACCACAAACTCATTAGGTAGCCTTAGGCAAGTTGCCGTGTGAGTATAATAATGCTGACCTACTTTACAAGGTTAGTGTAAGGATGATGGGGATAACACAGATCTTAGTCTGGCTGGATCAGTGGTGTCTGGTTTATGCATGCAAGAGAATGAGGAGGTTGAATATCTAAGCGGCACAATGGGTTATACTTCCACGGGTGGTAGGTTTTTGTTTCGGATGCATCTTTATGTTAAAAAGGAGGAGGAGGAGGAGGAAGAGGAGATTGGATTTATACCCCACCCTTCACTTAGAGTCTCAGAGCAGTTCACAATCTCCTTTCCCTTCCCCTCCCTACAACAGACACCCTGTGAGGTAGGTGGGGCTGAGAGAGCTCTGAGAGAACTGCCCTTTCAAGGACAGCTTTGACAGAACTATGGCTTGCCCAAGGTCATCCAGCAGCTGCAAGTGGAGGAGTTGGGAATCAAACCTGGTTCTCCCAGATTAGAATCCACACACTTAACCACTACAACAAACTGCTGACCAAAAAAAAAATCAACCTTTAGCACAGCAAAAAGAATGTGTCAACCCTCTTCTCTTTCCTGACTGCTGTCTTTCTACTTGCGGGGAGTTTTTCTCACATGAGACCAGTGGAACAAACTCCCTATTTTTCACATCCTTTTTGGAAAAAAACAAAACAAAAACTGTAGCAGTTTAAACCAAGAAAGGCCATCACATCCATCGGGTGACCTCGTATTATATACGATGCGATGAGATCTTCAAGGAACTGTTTCAGGCACTGCTTGGCATGAATCCAACAATGGCTCCATTACAGTCAATTAAAACCCCCTATTTCAAAGTCATTTTTCACCTTCGGTGAAGTTAAACATAGTTTAAACTAACACACTTTATCCTACCATAATGTGGAATTAATGAGCTTAATGTCTGAATATAGAATTCATAATCCTGTCTTTTGATTTTTTGAATTTTTTTTTACTGCCAAGTTTGTTCCCATCTTTGCCGCAGAATCCAATAAGAGCTAGATTTGACTCCAGTACCACCTTAACAGGACTTGAATCCAGCTCTTCCGCTGCTAACCAACACGGCTACCCTCTGAAAGAATCCAAAAAGGGAGCCAAACTGGCTCAGTTTATATTATCCGCTTCACACCTTGGACTGTCTTTATAATTAGGCAAAACATGGGCCACCAAATACATCCTGTCAGCCCTTGCATCATTGGCTGAGCTACAATGACATCATCGAATGACTACAGAATAGTGACTGCTGGGAGTGAAAGGTCAGTCATGGAATAATCAGAGCAAACGAATTTATGTGAAGAAAGTGAAAGGTCAATTGGCTAAGAAAAACATCCTACGTGGGGGCTAGAGACAGGCTGGCAGGGATAACATTGAGGGTGGGCATGGTCTGTGCAGCTGCTATGACCCACAGCCCAACTGAGAACCCTCCCCCCACAGCTGACACTTGGCTGGCCCATTAGCTCCCAATAGGAAGTGAGGTGATCATCCATTTCCTTCTGGGAATGGCACATGGAAAAGGGCAGAGTCCTCCTCTAATCCTCTGTCTCACTGGTTCCAGTGGGGCTGGTAAAAGCACAACAGACTGGTGCCAGCCCATGGAGCAGGTGCTGGAATTTCCCCCCACACACACACACATATCCTTGGATGGAATCATGAGGGTGGGAGAAGCCTACCAGGGATCAGCGCAGCAGTCATGGGCAGGAATGTGCCCCTCCATCTCCTCTATGTACTGGGCATGCGGGTCGTGATGAGTAGGGCCCAGAAGGATTCCTGTCAGGTACCCCTGCCATAGGGGTGAAGGGAGGGGAGGAGGTGTCAATGGATGTATCTGTGTTTTCTCTGGTATGTGGGGAGGTGACGAGGTTGCCTGGAAGACAGCGCAGTTTCCAGCTCGGGCTATCTCTAGCTGGCCAAATGACCTTGAGAGCCAGGCTGTTTGTCTCCTTTCTTTTTCCTAAGACAACAGCTAGGCATGGGAATTTATTGCTTTATGGGAATGTAGTAATGTAGCACCTTTTGCTTCTTTTCCCGCGTGCGGGCTCTGTTGCCATTGGTAGAAGGTAGGGGGGGTTCCACCTCTATTGAGTATAATCAGTGATGCTTCTTTTGTATGGGTCATTCCTGACAATGCCTATGTTCTAGTGCTTTAGATTTGCAGTATAATAAACGCTATCCTTTTCCATGAGGCCTGGTGTTGGCTGACTATCTGAAGTGCCTGACATTCCAGACCTGGCTCTGAGCCAGGGTGGGTTTGCCCTGTTAAGGAAGCTTGCTTTGCAGGCCCAAGACAGGTAAAAGGTAAAGGTTCCCTTGCTCGAAAGCCAGTCGAATCCGACTCTAGGGTTGCGGTGCTCATCTCCGTTTCAAAGCCGAAGAGCCAGCGCTGTCCGAAGACGTTTCCATGGTCATGTGGCCAGCATGACTAAACACCAAGGTGCACGAAGCAAGAAATTGCAAGTAGATAAATAGGTACCACTTCGGTGGGAAGGTAACAGCGAGGCCCAAGACAACCCGTGCTTTAATGGTAATGAAACAGTGCAGACCAGCTCACGTGGAACTAAAATTCCCATAACTTGTGTGGTGTTTCATTTGAGGGGTGGGTGGGTAACACCTGTACTCCTCCGGGTCCCTTGTCCCCATACCACTTCTCCGGTGTCTATTTCATCTTCGCCCACCAGGACATTTCTTTGACTCTGGTTTTCTACGAAATAATAAGCAGCCTTTATGATAACATTTCCCTCGACCTGGTATTAATTTACATCTCACAAAACATCTGTACTTACTTGGGATGAGATGGGGTGACAAATCATCTGTACTTACATGGGATGGGACGTGTGTGAGCAGAGAAGGGCCTTACGGACATTAAGGACATTAAGAGCTGGGCCTTCACGGGGTAGGACTGGAAAACAAACTTCACCATGACCTCACCAGTGTCCTCCTCAGGACTAGCTCTTTACTTTTCCCCTAGCTGGTAAGGACCACTTCCTTCCATATGCTCACTTCGGTCATCTTCTGAAGCCCTGATTTATACAGCCCCCACGACCAATCTGCAGTTGAGCAGCTACACGAGAGACCTTCTTCCATAGAGATGTGTCCAGATGGGTAGCCATGTTTGTCTGTCTGTAGCAGTAGAAAAGAGCAAGAGTCCAGTAGCACCTTAAAAACTAACAAAATATGTAGCAGGGTATGAATTTTCATGAGGCACTGCTCACTTCTTCAGATACAGCTAGAATGGGAATCCATCTGTCCTATTTATTGAAAAGTGGAGTGATTTCAGATGCTGAATGACATTAGCAGGCAAATGACAATAGCAGGTGAATGACAATAGCAGACGTCATTGGATTTAGGTGGGATATGCAGAGGGGAAATAGGCATGGAGAAATCAGCATTGGTAATGAGACAGGAAACCTAGGTTGAGATTCAGTCCAGGTGGATGCATTATCTTAAGCTTCATTATCGATTACAATTCAGCAGTCTCTTTTTCGAATCTCCCTTTGAAATTCCTTTGTAAGAGAACCACTACTTTTAGGTCAGCAACTGAATGTCTTGGAAGGTTAAAATGTCCCCCCACTGGTTTTTGAATGTTGTGGTTTCTGATGTCAAACTTATCTCCATTAATTCTTTGTCAAAGTGATTGACCAGTTTGAGGAAGGTGGGTGAAAGGGTATTGCTTGACACGTGACGGCATATATCACATTAGAGGATAAGCAGGAATATGAACCTGAGATGATATTGCTGAGGTTGCTGGGTCCACTGAGGGTGTTGCTAGGGTCTATATGAGAGCAAAGTTGGCATCTTGGTTTGTTGCAGGCCTGAAGAGATTGGACTTTCCTGGGCTATTCAAGCCAGAGCTCTGACCTCCCCTCTTCAAGAAGTCACTGGTACCAGGTGTTAGGAGATCCCATTCTATGCCTGAGGTCCAAGAGCACTGCTTCCAGACTAGCTAATGTCGAGCTTAATGGACCAATGGTCTGATTTAGCGCAAAGCAGCTTCATATGGTTCATATGAACTCTTATCTCTCACGACATATGGTAATTCCAGAGGGCTTCGGGGATGAATGATTAGCTGCTCTTGAGGCCTATCGGGTTGTCATTTTTATATAAGACTTTGTCCTCTTTTTACAGCAATTTGAATTGTACTATTTGGTACTGCCGTCAGCTGTCTAGTGGCTCTTGACGGACACAAAGGAGCAATGAGCGTATTTGAAATAAATGACAGCTTACAGAAGGGGTACAGTCCAGGAACTCTACTGGGGACGAGGACTACTGTCCATCCCTGTTCCTGGTGACCCCACTGTCAATTATGACGGCCATCGACAGCCAAGCCAGTTCCTTTCCATCTGCCTAGCCCCACCTCAGGTTCTGTTTCTTGGTTATGTTAGAATGTGATACAGGCAGTGGCGTATCTCGAAGTAGCTGTCAGTGCATAGATCTACACATAGCCAGACAAACAAGAGTTTGGCCTCACTTGCCGTCACTTGCCTGGTGGTGCCCTCACTTTCTGCCACACTTTCCTGTTTGTCAGGCCCACAGTTGTGTGGAACAGATATCTCCCCTGATGCTCAGACCTCCTTATCGCTTGTGTTCTGTTTTGAATATCTTGCCAGACATTTGATACTTCGCTTCTCGGTACTCATGGGTCCATTATCCCCGGGACATGCACATATAACTCCCATCGCTGTCAATGAGAATTGCGTATGTTCAGTCAGGGGAGGAAGTTCCCTCATCTTTTCCACATCCCGATTCATTATCTCGGCTCAGTCTGTTCGACGGGTTTCTCATCTTTTTTGATCCTTCTATTCTCTCGAGTGCGGTCTAATGTAACAAGCTGGCTCTCGAGAGGAATGGTCTCATTCTTCAGACATTTACGAAGTTGATTTAATGTGCACATGTACATTCTTTTAAAAGTTGTCAGCCAGCCAGCTGCACTTTTTCTTAGAGCTTAAGGAGCACTGGACAAGCTTTACTATTTCCTTTCAGGTGGAAATCCCAGGGCCCGTTCGGATGTGCAGGTGGCAGTCGCAGAAAGCAGGGCTTGCGGAAACAAATGTCACTTGTGGTTCCATATCTCTGCATCTAATAGAACAGCTTTAAAAAAAAATCCAGATTTTGTTGGAGTGACAGCTACATGATCTAGTGATCTTCTCAAGTACCAGTTTGGTGTAGTGGGTAGGAGCGCAGACTCTAATCCGGGAGAACCGGGTTTGATTCCTCACTCCTCCACGTGCAGCTGCTGGTGTGGCCTTGGGTCAGTCACAAGTTCTCTTGGAACTGTTCTCTCAAGAGCTGTTCTCTCAGAGCTCTCTCAGCCCCACCTACCTCACAGGGCGTCTGTTGTGGGGAAGGGAAGGAGACTGTAAGCCACTTCTTCTTCTGCAAAATGGAAGGGACGGTGGCCTATCTCAGAAGGGTGTGGCGTAAACCATCACAATGAAGAATTGGGTGGGTCCACCCATCCCTCAAATCGCCTTCCTCCAACGGAAGAGCACTTAATTTAGAGAAAATCTCCTTAGATCAGAGGAAGGCTTCGAACTCGAGCCAATATAAATATTTTTACATAGATATTTTAAGAAATAAGTAAGGAAACTTTGCTCGGTGGAGTGTCACTACTGGGATAGGATCCACCCCAACATGCTAAGCAAGCGAAAAACGCCATGTCATTTATGAAATAATGAATAATTTTATTAGCGTTGCCCCCAATTAAGGGGTTTTTTCACTTGATTAAGCATCTATCATTAACTAATTAATTAATCTGTTAAGGGGTGAGCCCACTTGTATCTTACCAGGTGCCTTTCCGAGATACTGAAGGAGGCATGACATAGCTTGTGGGTTATTAATTGGCAAGGTATCACTCACCGTTAGAAGGAAAAGGAATCGGGGGGGCGGGAGGGGGAATTGTTCTTCTATACTTGCTCCAGTAACAGACTTGAATCAAAATAGCCTTCCTGCCCAATCTTACCCAGAAGTCAGTGCCACTGGGGAGAGCCATAGCTCAGCGTTAGATCCTCTTCTCTGTATGCCAAACGCTCCCGGGTTCAATCCCGGCCCCCATCTCCAATTAAAAAGATCTCAGATAATAGGGCTAGAAAAGAGCAGTTTCCACCCGAAACACTCGGGGAGCTCCTGTCAATCAAAGCAGACAACAGTGAGCTATATCCTCTGTCTCCGTAGAAGGCAGCTTCGGTGGGATTTACTCTCCAGTAAGCACACGTCAGACCGCTGCTGAAACAGATGTGCCCTGCACGCTCCGATTAAAGTCAGCCCTCCCCCGTTTCATCAGCCAAAGCTTTATTTGATTAACTTGTCAGTTAAACTGATTTAAAGCTTTGCAGCCCCAATTTTCACATTTATATCGACCTCTTCCTGGCATAAATGAAATGGACTGAGCGGAGGAGAAACTCAAGAGGCGTCTTGAGAATGTGGGTTAAGCTGTGGATCGGTGGGGGGGGGTGGAGGGGTTGCATGGCAGAGCTGCCGCAAGTTTCCTGCAGCATGCGCCCCACATTTCCACCCAGCTCACATTGTGGCCTATGGAGATTATCGGGGCACGAAGAGACATCAATTACAAAGATCATGGATCGCCATCTGTATGCACAAGGCAAACTGTGTCCATGTCTAGCCCTGATGGCGATAGGGTCTGTGATATTAGCATTTTGAAGAAGATGGGTTTTAACATGACACGTCTTTTTCCCCCCTTTAGAATGTCAACAGTAGCACAGGGAGCCCGGTTTGGATTGGCTAAACAGAGGAGCAGCTGAATGGTGACATCCTCACTCTCTGTGCTCTCAGTATGAACGAGGATGGCACACATGCACAATTTGCCTTTTAAAGACGAAGGAAGTGTTGGAGTGAGCATCTCAGCCTGCCTGGACATTGGGGAGCGCTACATCACTCTAAGGGTATATGCAGGTGTTATCTCCTTGAATGGGATTCCTCTCTTTGTCTTAACCTGGGAACTGCCCTCTGACCCCTCCTCTCTACGTCACTTTGTCCTCTCACTCTTTCACATGGCCTTCCATGGAGACACGTGTCTCTGCAGGTCTCTCCTGTAGATACAATACCCTCATACTCCCACCCACATGATGCCGGACAAGTTGGCCATTTATGATAGGGAAGGTATTCTTTAGACGAAGCTTCTTTCTCTTCTTCTGACTGCAATCTGAATGTGAACCAAATCGACTTGAATAAATGTAAGTTTACCTTATTTTTGTAATATACTTCTTGGGAGATTTATTTACTGCATTCGGTATCACGCTTCTGCGACTGGGAAAAACTCTGCTATGTTAACCAAACATCCCAATAGGAAGATCCTTGATTTCTTCACAACTCTTCACGGATATAGGGCAACTGTTAAGACGATGGCATGCCCGAAAGCTTTCTGCTGCATTGTTTCTGAAAAAGGAAATGGGAGGTGTAGGCTGCAATCCTAAGAACACTTTCCAATAGGATGAAGTTGTGGCTCGGTGGTACAGTATCTGCTTGGCATGCAGAAGGTCCCAGGTTCAACCCCTGGCATCTCCAGCTAAAAAGTCCTGAGACCCTGGGGACCTCCTGCCAGTCAGAGGAGACAATACCAATCTTTATGCACCAATGGTCTGGTTCAGTATAATGCAAGTATTGGGATATTTGGTTAATATAGCAGAATTTGCCCAGTCATAGAAGCGTGATGCTAAGTGCAGCAAATAAATCTCCCAAGAAGTATATTGCAAAAATAAGGTAAACTTACATTTATTCAAGTAGATTTGGTTCACATTCAGATTGCAGTCAGAAGAAGAGAAAGAAGCTTCATCTAAAGAATACCTTCCCTATCATAAATGGCCAACTTGTCCGGCATCATGTGTGATGGAAGCATATGGAAGGAAGTGGTCCTTACCAGCTAGGGGAAAAGTAAAGAGCTAGTCCTGAGGAGGACACTGGTGAGGTTATGGTGAAGTTTGTTCTCCAGTCCTACCCTATGAAGGCCCAGCTCTTAATGTTCTTAATGTACGCAAGGCCCTTCTCTGCTCACACACATCCCATCCCATGTAAGTACAGATGATTTGTCATCCCATCTCATCCCAAGTAAGTACATATGTTTTGTTAGATGTAAATTAATACCAGGTCGAGGGAAATGTTATCATAAAGGCTGCTTATTATTTCGTAGAAAACCAAAGTCAAAGAAATGTCCTGGTGGGCAAAGATGAGATGAGAAAGAGAAGCCTAATCTAAAGAGTACTTTCCCTATCACTAATGGCCAGCTTGTCCAGTATCATGTGTGTGAGACTATGAGGGCATTGTCTTAACAGGAAGAGACGTGCAGAGACATATGTCTCCATGGAAGGCCATGTAGGAATATGAGAGGACAAAGGTGGGGGAGAGGGAAGGGGTCAGAGTGCAGCTGCCAGGTTAAGACCAAGACAAATCCCCGGAGATCACCCAGCAACCTTCCATGGCTGAGTGGGGTTTTGAACCTGGGTTGACCTAAATCCTAGTCTGACACTTTAACCACTGCACTGCGCTGGCTCTCTATAACAAGGAATAAATAAGGGAAATCGACAAGGAAAAAAAATCAATAAGGAAAAAAAAAAGACCGGTGCCTGTCTTTTTTCTACTAAGACTAACAGCAGTTCAGACAAGAGAGGAATTTCTATCAAGGGGAAAAGTGCTGGCAAACATTTGTTTTCCTTTAAAAAAAAAAAAAGGTTAATTCGCTTTTCTTCCTCACCAGACCCCAAGGGAGGGGGAAGTTAGACTTAATCCACCTCTGTTTCAGTGCCATGGCCTTAATCCAAAATTAGAGCTTCCCTCAGCTGTTCTGAAGTGTGTGAAAAAGAGATCCAAATAATGTGGCCCTGATTGCAGAATGGACTGTGTGCTATATTCGGATTACCCACGTTTTTAAAGACCCTGCTCCTATCCTTCCACTGGCAGTCTGTTATATAGAAAGGGAATGGGCAAAGCTTTCCTCTTCCCACTCGTTGTTGTTGTTTTTTCCCACGCCAAGGGAAACTTTGCCACTTAATTTCTGTGTACCAGGCTGCTTGTTAAAGGCGTGGGAACCGGGCCAGTTTAAAAAAGGGTTGGCAACTGGGCTCCCTCTCGGTTGCCAGCCATATCTAAATTGCTTTTGCCAAGGAGGAGGCCGTAGTTTCAAAAGCAGCTTCAATGGAAACGGAGGGAGCATCCAAACATATTGCGACGAGGACGCTGGCAGCAGACAGATGTTGACCAGGGGCAGAATTGCTGGCCGACATTTAGGAAATGACCATTGACAATACAAATTAAATGGAACGCTCAAAGCACCCCACACTTCGTGAGGAGACCAAAAGAAGGCCCTTGGATACGCTGCCCTGCTTTTCGGCCTCTGGAGTCCAAAGGAGTGGGAACGCTTTGCCGAGCTGCGAAACCAAAACAGAAAGGGAGAGAAAAAGCTTCAGCCCAGGAAAAAACAAAACAGGTAACCAAGAAGGGTGGGGAAAAGGCCCAATAACAGAATGAATACTAACGGTGGTTTGTTTGTTTGTTTGCCATCAAGTCACCACTGACTTATGGTGACCCCGTAGGGTTTTCAGGGCAAGAGACGTTCAGAGGCGGTTTGCCATTGCCTGCCTCTGCATCACACCCCTGGTATTCCTTGGAGGTCTCCCATCCACACACTTGCCAGGGCTGATCCTGATTAGCTTCCAAAATCTGACAAGATCAGGTTAGCCTGGGCTATCCAGGTCAGGGCAAGGATCGATTACACAGGATAAGTTAACAAAAATTTAAGCCTTCGACAACATATATTATAAATGGCTAAAATAATTAAAACCAAACACATTTCAGCCACAAGGCCTTCCTCAATGGTAGTTAAAGGTAAATGTTCCCTTGCTTGAAAGCCAGCTGAATCTGACTCTAGGGTTGCGGTGCTCATCTCCGTTTCAAAGCCGAAGAGCCAGCGCTGTCCAAAGACGTTTCCATGGTCATGTGGCTGGCATGACTGAACACCAAGGTGCACGGAACGCTGTTACCTTCCCACCGAAGTGGTACCTATTTATCTACTTGCAATTTCTTGCTTTCGAACTACTAGGTTGGCAGGAGACGGGAACTAGAGACGGGAGCTTACTCCGTCGTGTGGCACTCTCGGGTCTCGAACTGCTGAACTACTGACCTTCCACAGCCTGCAGTTCAGCGTCTTAACCACTTGAGCCACCACAGCTCCTTCCTCAATGGTACATATTGTTAAACTACGTCCCATACAGCCTTTCCTATCTTGGCCACCGCACTTGCTCTAGCCGTCTTAGCTCCCGTTTCATCCCCCGTAGCTCCATGGCCTACCAGGGGGCTAGTTTGGAATGGGAGCGAAGAGCGCATTGGGAAGCGATTTCATCAATGGCTTCAGAGAGTTGGTGATGCCAGTCCTCTTTCTGCTCTGCAATATAACTTTGCAGAGTGACAGTCTTGTTGCTGATGGACCTGGCATTGCACAAAATGCAGCCCTCGCTCTCACGATAAACTCTTCTAACCCCCTCCCATAACCCACCTGTACAAATCCAATAACAAACCAACCCCCTAATTCAAAATACAAAATGCAAGATTTCTGCCCTAAGCTTTAAAACACACACATACACAAGAAGTAAGGGCCAGTTTTTTAACTACATAATTCCCCTTTTGTTATTGGAATAAATTGGGACTATCAAAAATCATTTCCCCCCCCCCAAGATTGTTGTTGGTGGTGGTTCAAATACCTCTGTAAGCAAGGTCAGAGTGAACTGCGGCCCGGTGGCATGTATATCTACATTCAGGAAAGCAAAATTCATCACATGTAACCCATTATTTTTCATTCTGTTACTAGGCCTTTTGTCGACCTTCTTGGCTACATGTTTTGCCAAGTTGTCGGAGCAGCAACCAAGACGCTAAAAGCAAAGGTGGGAGGGGGGGGAGTCTCTTTTGCTTGGCCGCGACTGAGAAACAGCTTCTGGAAGCTCTGTGCCCTCGTCGCCAGATTGGAGACCTCTTTTAAGTATGTTGAAGGAAGTTTATTTTTCGTCTTCGCCTGCTCTGCCTCCCTCCCCCCTTCACAGTATCTCGTGGTGCGAGACAATGTGGGTAAAACTTGTCATGCTAATAGTCGTCCGGGAGAGAATTCACGCAGAGCAACAGCTGTAGTCCAGCCAGAGCCGACGATTCATAGGTGTTCGCGGGAGAATACTCGCTCACACTTGGCTCACACAAATCAGCCTCCTTTGAAAAAATACTTGTAAAAGCAAGGTTGCCCTATGGAGCTCTTTATATTTTCTATAGCAGCAACAACAGCTGGACCAAAAAAAATCCATGGCAACACTCCATCCAAATATTTGGACCCAAGAGTAATCTTCGGGAAGACCACATTAAGGCCATTTATCAGAGAAGATTGTAGCTTTTTTTCCTTTCTGGTGGGTTTCAACCCTGAGGCTCCTTACAAAACTAGGATGGGTTCCTCAGTGAGGAAGGGGTTGTGGCCAGGGCTATTTTTGGGCAGGGACACACAGTAACGGAATTCCGGCTGGCTCCCAAGTTGGCCACACCCAGCAGGGACTCATTAGCATAACAGGCCACACCCAAAAGCAGAAGCTCATTAGGATTGGCTACTTGAGGGGCTGTGTGGCCTAACATGCAAACAAGTTCCTGGGTTTTGACAACAAACAAGGTAAACAGAATAAGAAGCAAAAGGTGGGTGTGGATGTAGCTGCAATAAAGAAGGCCAACGATATGCTGGGGATTATTAGGAAGGGAATTGAAAACAAATCAGCCAGTATCTTGATGCCCCTGTATAAATCATTGGTGTGACCTCATTTGGAATACTGTGTACAGTTCTGGTCACCACATCTCAAAAAGGATATTATAGCATTGGAAAAAGTGCAGAAAAGGGCAACTAGAATGATAAAAGGGTTGGAACACCTTCCCTACGAAGAAAGGTTAAAATGCTTGAGGCTCTTTAGCTTGGAGAAACGATGGCTGAGGGGTGACATGATCGAGGTTTATAAGATTATGAATGGGATTGAGCAGGTTGAGAAAGAAGTACTTTTCTCCCTTTCTCACAATGCAAGAACTTGTGGGCACTCCATGAAATTGCTGAGCAGTCAGGTTAGAACAGATAAAAGGAAATACTTCTTCACCCAAAGAGTGATTAACTTATGGAATTCACTGCCACAGGAGGTGGTGGCAGCTACACGCATGGACAGTTTCAAGAGGGAATTAGATAAACATATGGAGCAGAAGTCCATCAGTGACTATTAGCCACAGGGTATAGATGGGAACTCTCAGTCTGGGGCAGGTGATGCACTCTATTCTTGGTGCTGGAGGGGGCAGCAGTGGGAGGGCTTCTAGTGTCCTGGCCCCACTGCTGGACCTCCTGATGGCACCTGGTATATTTTGGCCACTGTGTGACAGAGTGTTGGACTAGATGGGCCATTGGCCTGATTCAACATTGGCTTCTCTTATGTTCTTATGAATGACCACACTTCTGGCAACATGGGTGTGTGTGTGTGGCCTGATATGCTAATGAGCTGCACTCTCAGGGGTGTGGCCTAATAAGCTAATGAGTTTCTCCTGTTGGGTGTGGCCTATTATGCTAATAAGTTCCTGCTAGGCTTTTTCTACAAAAAGAGCCCTGGTCGTGGCCAATGCTCCCTCTAAGCTGTGGAATCTTGTGAGCCAAAATTCTACTTTGTGAGCTACTAGCATGAAAGTTGTGAGCGAGCGATTTGGCTGCTGCATAAATTAGTTTTCTCTGGAGCCTTCCTTCCTGAGCAAAGACAAAAATGTGTGAGCCAGAGGCTAAAAAACTGTGAGCTAGCTCACACTAACGCAGCCTAGAGGGGACACTGGTCATGGCTCAGTGGAAGAATCTCTGCTTGGCCTGCAGAAGATCCCAGGTTCAGTCTGGCACCTACAGTTAAAAGAATCAGGTGGCAGGTGATATGGAAAACCTCTGCCTGAGACCCTGGAGAGCCCCTGACGGCCTGAGTAGATAACGCTGACCTTGACAGATCAGCGGACTGATTCAGTATAAGGCACCTTTATGCATTCATGATCAGGCATGGCAAACCAATCTGCCTGAAGGACAGCTTGAGTACCTTTGTTTCTATCGCCAATGGAGGCTTGGGGGTGAAGAGTCACGATGACTTTTCCCTAGTTCTGCAACACGACATACAGAAATAATTTGAAGAAGGTGGTAGCGGTAAGTGCTGTCAAATCACAGCTGCCTTAGGGCAATCCTGCAGGGTTTTCAAGGAAAGAGACTTTCAGACTTGGTTTGCCCTTGTCCAGCTCTGCATAGGGAGCCTGGGCTTCCCTGGTGGTCTCCCACTCAAATACTAACCGGGGCTGACCTTGCTTAGCTTCCAAGGTCTGATGAGACTGGGAGAGACTAGGCTAGCCAGGATCCCTGATGTTATCCCCATTCTAGGGAAAGCTGCTACGTCTCTTTGAGCCAAGTTGCTGCTTCCAAAGTGCAAGAGCAGGGCCAGGAATACCACTGAACCGGGATTTAGAATTTACATGCGATAACATGCCACCGTTACTTTACTGACAGAATGACTGCTATTGCGAGTACTAAATTGTTATTTGTTTTGTATGATGGTTTTAATCTGTTTTTTAAATGTTTTATGCTAACTCTGCACTAGTGGCCGGTAAACGTGAGTCACCTGAGCCCGCTTGCAGGGAGGGCGGGATATAAATGTAATAACAGGAAGGAAGGAAGGAAGGAAGGAAGGAAGGAAGGAAGGAAGGAAGGAAGGAAGGAAGGAGGGGTGGATGGATGGATGGATGGATGGATGGATGGATGGATGGATGGATGGATGGATGGATGAATGGATGGATGGATGGATGGATGGATGGATGGATGGATGGATGGATGGATGGATGGCCACCCTGCGTGTCAGCTGTGTTCACACATGGCTGCACAGAACTTTAGCCAGTCTCTCCAACATCCAGTGCTGACTGGGGTATTCTACCTATAGTTTCCAGACAAGTTGGCAGGAGTGTTAGGGGGTGGCAGCATTGCTGGCTTGATGACATCATAGAGTTCCCAACAATTGCTAGAGCTACCTACCATCACTTCCTGTTTCCCCCTGGCAGTGACATCATCATGCTAGCGACACTGCCATGTTCTTTAAACTCCTCTCTGCCACCACTAGGAGTGGCAGTGGACAATGGAAACGGGGGGCAGGGGACCCTCTGCACCCATAAGGAGCTTGGAGGTGCCTTATATATTGAACCATTTGGTTTCTCCAATAGTATACATTACAGTGGAAAGTTGCCCTGCAAAATCTCATTTTTAAAAAGATAATTCCTAGAGCTGCTACTGGAGATATTTTTAAGTGGAGGTTCCAGAGGCTGAACATGGGACATTATTTACTTACTTGCTGCCTCTTTTCTTCGGGGTAACCAAAGTAGCCCACAAAATAAATACAAAACATAAAATCATTTGTGAACCTTAAAACAATAAATTAAAGTAAGAACGAAGAGAAAACAGGGTGAAAGGAAGCCAGTACAAATCAGTATGGCATATTGTTAAGAAAGTGGCTTCCATGGTATTCTCAGGCTGTAGTCAGACGTGCAGTTTGATCCAGTGTGGCCTCGCTTCTAATTGACCCAGGGTTTTTTGTAATTGAGAGTTATGATCAGACCTCCCTGCTTAACCCACTTCAATGTGCTTTCACCCTGTGGTTGGTTGATCAGACACAGCAGCCACAGAGTGGGGCAGTCGGGCAGGTTTTTTAATCATTTGTCTTTTGAGCATACGCGCAAGCACTTATGGGAAGCAGCGCTTCAAACTCCTGGCAGAATGGCAGCAGCTGGTGGCCAATGGGATTGCTGGAGGAGACTGCTGGGATATGTGGTTCAGTGTGAAGGAAGTGTTTTGAAACTGCTTCTGATAAATTCAACATTTCAAATGTTTCAAAGCTGGGGGGGAATAGAGAAGGCTCATCCTGTGTCCTGTGTGCTCCTGGCATTTTTATTTAGAAGCTTGGAGAGAAGCTGGAGTCACAGGCATCATTCTCAGACTGCCTCTCTCCCCCCTCCCTCTCTGAAAAAAACTTATATTTTCAATGAACCCCTTCCCCACCCTATTGCCGCAAAGCACAGAAAAAAGTACACAGGCCTCTTTCTCTAGAAGTTTTTTAAAAAAGAAAGCACTGTGTGTGTGTGAGAGAGAGAGAGGGGGGTGCAAATATGCAGTTATGCGTACCTTGTTAACTGCCTTTTAAGAAGCCCCAAACTGGAAGGGAACATTCAGACTTCCTAAGTGGCTTGAAAGCATGATGGATTGATCAGACATCCAGAATTGTGGGGTGAAACTGCATGCACCAGGAAGGACTGGACTTTCCCCAATGCCAAATGATTCCAGCTCAAAGACAGGTGAGAACAGGGTGCCCATGACTGGGGAATGGAAGACAGATGTTGTCAGTTTGACAGAAGACAGACAGAGCCAGTTTGATGTAGTGGTTAGGAGTGCAGACTCTAATCTGGGAGAACCGGGTTTGATTCCCCACTCCTCCACATGCAGCTGCTAGTGTGACCTTGGGTCAGTTACAAGTTCCCTCAGAGCTTTTCTCTCAGGCGCAGTTCTCAAAAGAGCTCTCTCAGCCCCACCTACCTCACAGGGTGTCTGTTGTGGGGAGGGGAAGAGAAAGGAGATTGTAAGCCACCCTGAGACTCCTCTGGGTAGTGAAGGGCGGGGTATGAATCCAATCCCTTCTTCTTTCTCTTCTGCCTGGACATGCATTTTAAATCAGGAAGGGAACAGTGATGACACCAGATCAAACAGCACATCTGATCGCAGCCTACGTTTATCTGTTTCCAGATCAGGCCTGGATGTCTCCCAGAATTACACCTCATCTCCAGACTACAGAGATCAGTTGCTCTGGAGAAAAATCGCAGCTTTGGAGGGTGGGTTTTATGACATCATATCCCTGCTGAGCTCCCTTCCTTCCTCAAACTCCGCCCTCTCTAGGCTCCACCCTCCAATCTCCTGGAATTTCCTAACCTGGAGCTGGCAACCCTAATATACTTCCTAATTTTTGCTTCAAGCCTCCCACAATTACTGGTAAAGCAATACAAATTACTTTCAAGCCTGTCTCCTTTAGTCTGATTCAAAGGCTGCCAAGAATCAAAGCAGAAATAGTAGTAGAAAGCACCAACCAAAGTGAACTTGAAGGTGAGGCCCCCGTGTCCTCCATCCTTTCAGGAGTAAAAACAGGGGCACTGGTTTGTACACACACGTTTCATCCTTGGCATGAAAGCAGGTATAAGTTTGAGAAACTTCACCTCCATCTTTACACACTGGGGAATCCTCTCCTCCGCTACATGATGTATTCATTTCCTCTCCGCTGGTTCCTGAAGCCAGAGGGCATCAGCAAGCTGACCAGAACAGCTTCTTCCCTTTACAATGTAATGATACTTAATCTTTCTTTGGATCTCGTCGTGTTTATGATAGAACTCGAACCCATTTGGAAGCCTTTCCTATCTTGGCGGGCCATTGTGGGGTGGTGGCGGAAGGGAAGAGAGGGCAGAGGTATGCGAGCATGAAGAAATTCTCATCAAAGCCACCTCCAAAACCTTCCCAAGAGGTAAAATAGGGGCATGGATTTATCACAGATGGATGCTAGGAAAAGATTCGGAAGCTTCTCTAGTAAACAGGCACAGATGGAGCATATGGGTGTTTCTCCTGTTACTCATTCTTTAACACGGGATGACAGGATGTGTTACCATATACAAGATCCTCTATACCTGCGATCTTCCACACATACACGGTTTTTAAAAAGTATTACGTACTATGCCTTTGTGCACTTATGAACATGTTTGCTTGTTGCCTACTCTGGAATATCTTAGCTGCTGACAGTAGACCTTGCTACAAATATGTTACAATGCTCTAAGAACCAGATTTCAGGTTGTCGTTTTCCCTTTTGGAGAATTCCTTACTGGTCTACCCGATCCATTATGTGGACATCCAGAGGAACACTATTTGCCTGGAACCAGGGTTGGGGGGTGTAATGCAGAAGAAGAAGAAGAGATTGGCTTTATACTCCATCCTTCACTCGGAGTCTCAGAGCAGCTTACAAACTCCTTTCCCTTCCCCTCCCTACAACAGATGCCCTGTGAGGTAGGCAGGACTGAGAGAGCTCTGACAGAAACTGCTCTTTTTTCAAGAGCAGCTGTGCCAGAGCTTGTGACTGACCCAAGGTCACATCAGCAGGTGCAAGTGGAGGAGTGGAGAATCAAACCCGGTTCTCCCAGATTAGAGTCTGCACACTTAACCATTGCTAAAACAACAACAATGGACCACAACCATCTTCCAGTAAAAGACATTAGGGGATTTCTGGGGCTGGGTAAGGAAGAGGGTTCCTAGCCAATGGGATCGACACTGGCAATGGTGCCAGGCATGAGCAGGACATGGAAATATGTTGAAATGTGTTGGCAGAATATTGATGGCTGTGATCCAATAAGTGGGAGGTACGAAAAGCTGAAGGCAGCTGGAAATGAGGAAGACCCGGCATGGGCACTATAAAGGAAGCCACAACCTTTGGTTTGTAAGATCTGAGCAAGGCTGTTAACAATAGAACGTTTGGGAGGACATTCCCAGGGTTGCCATTAGTTGGAAGCCATGTCGAATCATAGAATCATAGAATGTTAGAGTTGGAAAGGACCTTGCAGGTCATCTAGTCCAACCCCCTGCACTCTGCAGGAGCATAGCCAAAAGATAGCCCTACATACCTACAACATATCCAAAAGATGGTTGTCCAGCCTCCGCTTGAAAAAGCCCAGCAAAGGAGCATCCACCACCTCTCGAGGCAGACTGTTCCACTGCTCAACCACTCTTACGGTTAGGAAGTTTCTCCTGATATCTAGCCAATAACGACTCCCTTGTATTTTCCACCCATTAGATCTAGTCTTGCAATCCGGAGCAAGAGAGAATAGATCTGCTCCATCTTTTACATGACAGCCCTTCAAATACTTGAAGACCACAATCATGTCCCCTCTAAGTCTTCTCTTTCCCAGGCTAAACAGACCCAACTTTTTCAGCCTTTCCTCATAAGACTTGGATTCCAACCCTCTCACCATCCTGGTTGCCCTCTTCTGGACACGCTCGAGCTTGTCAACATCCTTCCTAAAGTGTGGTGCCCAAAAATGGACACAGTACTCCAGGTGAGGCCTGACCATAGCAGAATAGAGCAGAACTACCACCTCCTGTGATCTGGATACAATGCTTCTGTTAATGCATCCTAAGATCATAGAATCATAGTTAGAAGTGACCTCCAGGGTCACGTAGGCCAACCCCTTGCACACAATGCAGGAAACCCACAAATACCTCCCCCTCCACACTCCCAGTGACCCCCTGTGCCACGCCCAGAAGGTGACAACTTAATGACTCATAACACACACATCCAGTTTGATCACAACTTTCTAGAGTAATCTGGAAGGTATCAATAACGCACCCCAATAATTGTCATTTCTGATTGGACCTTGGCTGATACAGCAATGCAGAGGAAGAACCACACCTCAAAATGAATAGAAGAGCCCTGATCTGGATAGTCCAATCTCTTCAGATCTTGGAAGCGAAGAAGAGCTGACCCTGGCAAGTACTTGGAAGGGAGACCTCCAAAGAATACCAGGGCCGGGACGCAGAGGCAGGCTGTATCAAGCCACTGCTCTAAATGTCCTCCATGCCCCAGTAGGGGTCGCCAGAAGTCACCATGACTTCCAGGCACTCACGCACACACTCGCCTAAAAAATGAATAGAAGAAGGGTCATATCTTAGGAGAGAACTTCTCCCCTGTACCTGTTGCTTTTTATATTCCTACCTATTGATTCAAATCTCCCGTGCTTCCCTTTGTCTCTCAAGCATCCTTTACAAAAGGCTGACATCAGAAACTCTCCAGACTGATCGTCCTGAGAAGAAAAGCACTGGCCAATTCATTCTGTTTATCCAGTTCTTGGAAACTGGTCAGATGTCTAACTATTAGTCTTGTATTATGCAGGATTACCATTGTAGTGTTGCATTAATGATCTTTCTGCGGAATTAAAGGACTCGGTAATATTGAAATTGCTGTGTTTGTGGCGATGCCAGCGTCCTCTATTTATGCATGACATAAGATCTGACAGTTATTCTGTGTTTTTTTTAAAAAAAAATAGAAAACACACAAGAACATCGAGTTTGTGTTTGAATTATCCTCCCTACACACTTTAGAGACCAAAGATTCCCCAGGCATTTGTCCGCGCTCACGGGCTTGGAATTTTAAAAGTATCCCCAAACTGCAATTGGCAAACAGCTGTGAAGTAGTTCATTCCTTACAGAACAGCAACAGTGGAAGATGACACTTTGTCTGAGATGGAGAGGTGATGGGGAGAAACATTGCATTCACATGTGGGAATCTACAACAGCCTTTCTTAAAACTACAATATACACCCAATGGAATGAAACCATCGACAAGGCGGGACTGGTAGCCAGGAACAGATGAATGTAAGAATTTGCCTTATACTGAATTAGACCCTTGATCCATCACGGTCAGTATTGCCTACTCTGCCTGGCAGCGGCTTTCCAGGGTGTTAAATACAGGTCTTTCACATCACCTACCATCTGATCCCTTTAACTGGAGGTGCTGGGGATTGAATTTGGGACCTTCTGCATGACAAGCAGAGGCTCTGCCACTGAGCCACAGCCTGTCCCTGCCCTAGGGCTGGCTCATAGAGGAAATGGCATTTTCAGGGATGGCCCCTTGCCTTCGGAAGGCCTACAGAAGAGAGCCAGTTGGGTGTAGTGGTTAAGAGCGGCAGACTATACCCTGGAGAACCGGGTTTGACTCCCTACTCCCCCACATGAAGCCACCTGGGTGACCCTGGGCCAGTCACAGTTCTCTCGGAGCTTTTCTCTCAAGAGCAGTTCTCTCAGAGCTCCCTCGGCCCCACCTACCTTATAGGATGTCTGCTGTGGAGAGAGGAAGGGAAGGAGATTGTAAGGTGCTTTGAGACTCTGAGTGAAGGGTGGGGTATAAATCCAGCTCTCCTCCTCCTCCCCTTTGAGGTTCACCTGGAACCTGTCATCAGTGTTTTACCCCCCAATATGTTGTCAAAGGTTTTTATGGCTGGAGTTCATTAGCTGGTGTAGATTTTCTGGGTTGTGTGGCCGTGGTCTTGGCATTGTAGGACCTGACGTTTCGCCAGTAGTTGTGACGGGCATCCTCAGAGGTATAACACAGAAAGATGGAGTATTCTCTGTGTCAAGCTGAGCAGAAAAATGGTATGCAGGTAATTTATATCTACCCTGAAAGGTGAGGTAGGGCTGTGTCATTATCTTGTAGTAGTTCTCTAGGCTATGAACATGCTAATGGAGGAGCTTTCCTGAGGAGGTTCTTTTGTCTATGGATTGTTTCCTGAGGAGGTTTCCTGTTTCCTGAGGAGGTTCTTTTGAATGTGGAATGGCTATTGAAACTCTAATCTTATCTGTAGTGCTATTGTCAGCTGTAGAGCATTTTGTGTTTTTCAGAACAGGAAACCATGCCCTATTTATTTTTAAACTCTCTTCTTTCCTGTTGAAATTGTGTTTATGTTTATAAATTTCAATGGCTTCTCTGTGTAATCTGGCATGGTAATTGGAAGTATTGTCCAGTCCAGCGCCTCCATTAGCATGTTCATAGCCTGGAGAACTACTTCAAGATAATGACTCAGCCCTGCCCCATCTTCCAGGGTAGATATAAATTACCTGCCTACCATTTTTCTGCTCACCTTGACACAGAGAGTACTACAGCAACTAAGCAACTTTTTCTGCTCATGACACAGAGAGTACTCCATCTGTCTGTGTTATACCTCTGAGGATGCCAGTCACAGCTACTGGTGAAACATCAGGCCCTACAATGCCAAGACCACGTCCACACAACCCAGAAAATCTACAGCAACTAATTTTACCACACAGTTTCTGGCTGCTCCATCGCCACTTCCGGGTTGTACCTTTGCCTCGCCTCTCCCTTTGGATGCCAGCCTGACAACTCCACCTAACTTTCCTGACTTCCAGGCACCAGGCCAAAACATTCATAACCAGGCTTTTAACAAATGGTTTTTAAAGAATTCTTTATAGCTGCTTTATGATCTGTTTCTGGCCTGAGGTCGGTTTCATGAAAATTGTTTAAGGTGCTCGAAGATCGTCAATAACACGTTGGTTTTATGCTCCTGACTCGTATTTAAATGCCCTGTTTTTATATCGATAACACGTGAGAGTTTAATGGTATTATCTTTACTCAGTAAGCTGCTTCAAGCAAGACTCTAAAGAAGCAGCATAGGAATTCCCTGAGGGAATAAACCAAATGCTTGCTGTCCCTGACGGGTCCTAGTGAAGACCATTCAAACCTATTATTGATGATCTACAAGCTATCCAAGGCAATGACGCCCCTCTCTCTGGGACCGGATACCTAAAAGGTGGAGGTTACGAGCAGTGTTCCCTCTAAGCTGAGTTAGTGTGAGCTAGCTCACAGTTTTTGAGCCTCCAGCTCACACCTTTTTGTCTCAGCTCAGGAAGGACAGCTCCAGAGCAAACTGGTTTCTGCAGCAGCCATATCACTCGCTCACAACTTTAATGCCAGTAGCTCACAAAGGAGAATTTTTGCTCACAAGACTCCACAGCTTAGAGGGAACATTGGTTACAAGCATACATGAAAAAGATTAAACAAAATATATCTGTGATATTCCAGTGCACTTAAATAGTTCATTAAAAACAAAAAAGGCCTTTGGACCATACAGGTTACTTATACAGTACATGTTGCATGCAATGCAGTGTGCTCTTAGTAGCACACTTTGCAATACACGTGACATACAATGCAGTATGTTCTTCGTAGCACACTTTGCAATATACATTACATACTATTTACATGCTATTTTTAATCCTTAATGTAAGCTGCCCTGAGCCTGCCTGTGGTGGGGAGGGTGGGATAAAAATTGAATTAATAATAATATTTATTATATTATTTATTTATTAGATTTATATACCGCCCTCCCCTGCACAGGATCAGGGTGGTGTACAACAATTAAAATAATACAATTAAAATAATGTTAAAATAACAATTTGCACACAATAATATCATATCATAAGATACCATATAAACAGAGAGAACAGATGTTAAATCAGTCCGATATCTAATAAAATGTCCACTGATGGGTGATTGGCCAAAAAAACTGGAGGGGGCATGTCCGCTGCCAGCAGAGTACCGGCATTCATTGGAACCAATAAACCAATACAACTGGACTCATTCTGACCACAGTTTGGTGCAGTGGTTAAGTGCGCGGACTCTAATCTGGGAGAACCGGGTTTGATTCCCCACACCTCCACTTGCACCTGGCTGGATGACCTTGGGCAAGCCATAGTTCTGATAAGAGCTGTACCTGAAAAAAAGAGCAGTTTCTGTCAAGAGTTCTCTCAGCCCCACCTACCTTACAGGGTGTCTGTTGTGGGGAGGGGAAGGGAAAGGAGATTGTAAGCCCATCTGAGACTCCTTCGGGTAGTGAAGGGCAGGGTATAAATCCAATCTCTTCTTCTTCTTCACAAAGGCCTTCTTCAGTGGTCCAAATTTAATAACACATAAACACTATATGAAAGAATCAGTATGGCCGTTAGCCATGTAAGGTGTTGTGCAGGCCTAGAAAATTAAATAATCCTAGTACTGATCAATACTAATATTATCATTGCTTCACGGGGGTGTTGTGAGGATGAAATGGAGGAGAGGAGAATACCATAAGCTGCTTTGGGGGTCCCCATTGAGGAGAAAGGTGGGGTTCAAATGAATTAAATTTAAAAATTCTGAATTTTTTTTAATAAATAACTCTTTATTGGTGAGCATGGGAGTTACAACATAAATAACAAATAAACCAAAACAAATTTACATGGCAAACATTACTGTATATTTAAAAAAAAAATATGCACCACCCACTGTGGATGACATCACAGGTGGCGACCACACCCACTAAACAATCCACTTCCAGTCCACTTTCAAGGCACTTTCCAACTGGATTTTGCCAGTTCACACAGTAAAATCCAGTTGGAAAGTGGATTGAAAGTGGATTATTTAAGTGTGTGTAATCACAGCCACAGGGACTGGAACCTGTGACAAACACATCCCTTTATTCACTCAGGAAACACTGCAGGAACTCCAAACATATCATCTGGGATCTTCCACATCTTCCAATGTGATATATACCACCACAAGCTAACAATTCCTTTCTGTTAGTTGCTGTAGATTTTCCGGGTTGTGTGACCGTGGTCTTGGTATTGTATGACCTGACGTTTCGCCAGTAACTGTGACCAGCATCCCCAGAGCCTTCGACAACATATTCATTCCTTTCTGCTTTCTGCCATAGGACAAACAAAGCAGTCTCTACAGAAAAAGAATTAAATGGCACAAGTCTACTTTCAGCAACCAGTGAGAGGACCACTCTTCTAGGCTACTCTGGTGCTGACCTGAAAGGTACCACTATTCAGCAAGAGCTGGCTTCCAGTCCAGTATCACCTTAGACACAAAAAGGATTTTTGGGGTATAAACTTTTGTGAGTTAAAGCTCCCTTCATCAGGTATCTGACAAAGGGAACTTTGATTCTTGAAAAGTTATACCCCCAAAACATAAGAACATGAGCTGTGCTGGATCAGACCAGTGGTCCATCTAGTCCAGCATCCCATCTCACACTGTGGCCAACCAGTTCCTCTGGAGGGACGACAACAAGGCATAGAGGCCAAGGCCTTCTTAAGAAACTGAGAAGAGCCTGCTGGATCAGACCAGTAGTCCATCTCATCCAGCACCCTGTCTCACGCAGTGGCCAGCCAGTTCCAACCAGTTCCAACCAGTTCCATAGAAGCTGAGACCTTTGCCTGATGTTGCCCCCTAGCTATGGGAGTCAGAGGTTTAGTTCCTCTGAATGGGGAGGTTCCCCTCAGTCTCCATGGCCAGTAGCCGCTGATAGACTAATCCTCCATGAATCTATCTAATCCCCTTTTAAAGCTAATCCCCCCTTTTTTACTTCAGTTGCTGGTTGATGACACATACATTCAGAAATACTGGAAACTTTATACCATTTTATTACATCAATGAAGATTTATGTGTAAATGCAGCTACCATGTGAAGAAATCCATGGCTTGCTTTATAAATTTACATCATACCACACAATATATGAGATAACAGCACCTGGGCTATGATCAGATGGGGGAATTAGATCTGCTGTTGCCCCGCCTCTAATTGATCAAAGTTATTTTATAACAGAGAATCCTGATCAGACTCAGCCCTTTTAGCACTCTTCAATGCACTTTTACCCATACTTGAGTGATCAGACAGCAGCAGACAGGGAGTCGGCCCATTGGCCATTTTTTTTAAAGTGTATCCTCTGAGCATGCACACAAGCACTGATCAGCCTCCTGGGACATGTAGTCCTCCCTCTCTAAATTTTTCAATTTACCCCTTCCCCAAACCACAGAAAAAAGCTGCAGTAACAAGGGCATCTTTCTTTGAAAGTTTTTATGAAGAAAACATAGAGCAGCCCCTGTGGGAGAGGGGAGAGAGAGAGAGAGAGAGAGAGAGAGAGAGAGAGAGAGAGAGAGAGAGAGAGAGAGGTGTGAATATGCAGTTATGTGCACTTTTGCTAACGAGTAAAAAAAATGGCGGCTGGAAAACAAGAAGAAGAGGAGGAGATTGGATTTATACCCCGCCCTTCACTACCCAAAGGTGTCTCAGAGCTGCTTACAAACTCCTTTCCCTTCACCTCCCCACAACAGACACCCTGTGAGGTAGGTGGGGCTGAGAGAACTCTGACAGAAACTGCTCTTTTTCAAGAACAGCTCTTATCAGAACTATGGCTTGCCCAAGGTCATCCAGCCAGGTGCGAGTGGAGGAGTGGGGAATCAAACCCAGTTCTCCCAGATTAGAGTCTGCGCACTTAACCACTACACCAAAATGGTTCTTGTTAGACTTGCCGGACGGCTTGGGTGCGCAACAGAGTGAGTGTAATATGAAACAGTTCAAAATTTAATAAGGTGTACACAAGTTAAAATACGTTTAAAATCCACATGTAAACAAGACTTTCACACATTTATACACATGATGGGACAATACATATGATACTAAAGACCAGACGCGTTTCGGCCATGAAAGGCCTTCTTCAGTGGTCACAAATACAATCTTATCTAGACACACATTCATACAATAATATACAAATTCTTAAAATTCTTAAAAAACCCTTTGTATAAAAACCAGATGTGATGCCTTCTATAGATGTAATTTAGTTACAGGTATGTAAAATGGGCCATAACAATGCCAATATGTATTCTGGTGTTCAGGGTATCTAAGGTATGAATGTGTGTCTCTCCATCCATGCAAGAATACAACGCGTCTGGTCTTTAGTATCATATGTATTGTCCCATCATGTGTATAAATGTGTGAAAGTCTTGTTTACATATGGATTTTAAATGTATTTTAACTTGTGTACACCTTATTAAATTCTGAACTGTTTCATATTACATTAGCTCAACCCTCTTGGTTTCTAGCATTGTCTTGGGTTGAGTTTGTTCTTCTGCCCCCCTTCCCCTATTGTGCAGTCTGTGCAACAGAGTGCTCAGACAACAGGAAATCCATTTTGGAACCAGCTCAGGCCAACAGGACCAGACTTTCTCAGGTATCAAAGAAAATTGCAGTAAGGGGGAGGGGATGGGACTCAGGTGACTGATGTTGCTGACTGTTGATCAGTAACTGCAACTGATCAAACTGCACATCTTAGCCCTAGTCAGGATTGATGTATAGTATTTTCTGGATTTTTTAAAAAAGTATGTATTACTGACCACTGAGGAAGGCCCTTGAGGCTGAAACATGTATCGTCTTGTGTTGGCCATTTGATATGGTCATCAACTTTGTATGGGAAATTATTACCACTCGTGTAAAGCTTGTTCTGACTCTAATACAGCCTGATACTCAGGCCCGATGTTTTTAATGTTACTATTGTGTACACCATATAATAAACGGTTGTTTTGATGTTATCTCATTTGCTGTAGCATGATCCCTGTAGCATTATGAACACACTAATCTGTCTGATACTAAACCAAACAATCAGTCCATCAAATTCTCTATTGCCTACTCAGACTGGTGGCAGCTGTCCAGGGTCTCAGGCCGAGGTCTTTCATATCACCTACAACCTGGTCCTTTGACCTGGAAGTGTTGGGGATTGAACTTGAGACCACCTGTATGCAAAGCAGATGCCCTACCACTGACCCAGGGCCCCTCTCTGTCTGTGGCTTCCTTCCACTACTGGTACTAAACTAACAAGTCTAGCAAGATGGTGTTTTCAACTATTATTGCTGATATGTTGTTACGTACCTACCTTCTATCTGTGTGTTTTGCAAAGAAAGATGCAAAGTGAACATATTGGAACCCACCATACCTTTGGATCTCACTGTTCATAGCTCCCCCTCCCACATCCAGGGCTATTTTTGGGCAGGAACCCACAGGAACAGAGTTCTGGCTGGCTCCCGAGTTGGCCACGCCCAGCAGGAACATATCAGCATAATAGGCCACACCCAACAGCAGAAAATAATTAGGATTGGCTACATTAGGGGTGTGTTGCCTAACATACAAAGGAGTTCCTGCTACAAAAAAAGCTGTGGGTTTTGACAACAAACAAGGTAAACAGAATAAGAAACAAAAGATGGGTGAGGCTGGATGACCACACTTCTGGTTACATGGGTGTGGCCTAATATGCCAATGAGCTGTGCTGTCAGGGTGTGGCCTAATATATGCTAATGACTTTATGCTCTTGGGTGTGGCCTATTATGCTAATGAGGTCCTGCTGGGCTTTTTCTACCAAAAAAAAAGCCCTGCCCACATCTATATTTGTATATCTACCAATATTTCTTGTGCCTCATGATATGAACTATTATTCAGAAGTGTATTCCCCAATCAGTCTTCATGGTCCTACAAGCTTCTTTTTTGCTTCTGCTGCTTAATTTCTGTGAAGACAACACACTATTTGCTAAAAGCACAGCAACCAAGGCAGCAAAAATGTTGGCAACCTTTTTATTGACTTCATTTTATACCCAGCCTTTCTCCTCAAGTGGCTTGCATGGTTCCCCTTATTCTGAGGAGCCGGCGAGGCTCAGAGTGTGTAATTGGCCCAAGGTTACCCAAAAGCTTCATTAGGGTTGCCAGCTTTGGACTGGGAAATACCTGGAGATTTGGAGAGGGCTGGGGCCTGTGGGGCAGGGTTTGAGGAGGGGAAGGACCTCATCAGGGTACACTGCCACAGAGTCCACCCTCCAAAGCAGCCATTTTCTCCAGGGGAACTCATCTCTGTTATCTAGAAACCAGTTATAATTCCAGGAGATCTCTGGCCACCACCTGGAGCCTGGCAACCCTATTTCCTAAGGTTGCCAGCTTTCCACCCAGCCATTGGGGGCGGGAGATTGGGGGAGGCGAAGCCTGGGGAGGATGGGGTCCTCAGGGGTGTACAGTGCTGTAGAGTCCACCCTCCAAAGCAAGGGTGTCAAACATAAGGCCCAGGGGCCAGAACTGGACCACCCAGGCCTCTTACCTGGCCTGCAAGCAACTGGTATGTATGGAAATGTAAGGCACTCCCCCTTTTATGGTATCTCTGGGGAGGGGAAACTAGTCTTGCATACGATTAAATACATTTATTGCTTTCACTGCTAGAAATCAATTGCTTTTGTTTGTGTTTTGAGCCAACAATAATATTATTGGGTTTGTCTGTGTCCTTTATAAAGTTTATGTCTGGTACCTGGCATTACATTTTATGGCATACAGGGCCCGGCCCAACAAAGTGACATTTATTTCAGATTCTTCCCTCGTGACAAATGAGTTTGACTCCTCTGCTCCAAAGCATCCATTTTCGTCCGGGGAGCTGGTGTCTGTCGCCTGGAAAAAAGTCATAACTCTGGGAGATCTCCGGGCCCCACCTGGAGGCTGGAATCCCTCAAGCTTCCATGGAAGAGTTCGTATTTCAACCTGGATCGTTTGTATTTGAACCTGAGGGCCAGTTTGGTGTGCTGCGCGGACTCCAATCTGGGAGAACCGGGTTTGATTCCCCACTCCTCCACTTGTACCTGGCTGGATGACCTTGGGCAAGCTGTAGTTCTGATAAGAGCTGTTCTTGAAAAAGAGCAGTTTCTGTCAAGAGCTCTCTCAGCCCCATCTACCTCACAGGGTGTCTGTTGTGGGGAGGGGAAGGGAAGGGAGTTTGTAAGCCGCTCTGAGACTCCTTTGGGTAGTGAAGGGCGGGGTATAAATCCAATCTCCTCCTCCTCCTCCTTTCTAGATCCTAGGCTTCACATTCTAACCACTACACCATGCTGACACTCAAGCGGCTATTATTAAACGTTCAAAAGAGATTGGTGCAGGATTTATTCCCATTTGTTCTGTGCTATGGGCACATAGAGTTAGAAGGAGTCTACTTCTAAAAGCAGATATCCTACAAACACACACAGAGAGACACAATTTGTGCTCTGTTTCTAAGGCCCTTTTTACTCTAACCCAACTGTACCTGTGGAAAACAGAGTAGCAGGGAAACCATATAAACGACACTCAGCAGTTTCGTCCTGTTAAGTGCCTCACATCTTCAAAGTGCTTTACAGACGTGAACTAATTTGACTTTGGCTCTCCCCGCCGGCATGTGATCTCACTCCAACTTTACATTAGCCTTGCTTAGCTAAAGTGTTATAGCTCATTTACTCTGTGTCCAGTGATGAATGAAGCCTGACAGGTAACATTCCCTACCCTAGGCCAGTGCTTTTTAGCCTTGCTGTCTTTGGGGATCATTTCCCGCCTTATTGATTTTGTCTGCTACAGAAACCCTGGCGCATTGCAGAGGATTCTGGGACCAAGTCTGCTGGGCCTCTCTGCTGCCCCGCGAGAACTGAGCCTCTGCCCTAGGACACTCTCCATATTCTCCCGAGGCTGCTTGTTGAAAGGAAAGTAATGGGGCCAGGAAGTCTTTTGGGGACATCTGTCCTCCCTCCCTGGCCTTCTCTTAGAGGAACCCTCATAACTGCTAAAGATCCCCAGGGTTTCTTATTTAAAACCATTTCACAGACTATTTTTCTTCTGCATATCAACTTGAGTTTTTAGTTGTTTCTTTTAACTAGAGTGATGGTTTAAAATGGACTCAGACTTGCCCTGCGTTAATTAAGATGTAGCCAAATTAGTAGGGGGACACTTTGGCCTGCCAGGATATTCCGTTGCTAGGGTTGCCAACTCCAGGTTGGTGTAGAGCCAGTTTGGTGTAGTGGTTAAGTACGCGGACTCTTATCTGGGAGAACCGGGTTTGATTCCCCACTCCTCCACTCGCAGCTGCTGATGTGACCTTGGGTCAGTCACAAGCTCTGGCACAGCTGTTCTCTCAAAGACAGTTTCTGTCAGAAGTTCTCTCAGCCCCACCTATCTCACAGGGTGTCTGTTGTGGGGAGGGGAAGGGAAAGGAGCTTGTAAGGCAGTGAAGGGCGGGGTGTAAATCCAGTCTCTTCTTCTCTCTTCTTCAGGTTGGGAAATACCTGGAGATTTGGGAGATGGAGCCTGGGGTTTGGGGAGGGGAGGGACCTCACCAGGGCGTAATGCCATTGAGTCCACCCTCCATTTTCTTCAGGTGAACAGATTGCTGTTGTCTGGAAATCAGTTATAATTCCTGGAGATCTCCAGGCCACATTTGGCCACCAAATGAGAAGGGGGCACTCACTGGAGAAGACCCTGACCCTGGGAAAGACTGAAGGTAGAAGAAGAAGGGGGGCGGCAAAGGATGAGATGGTTAGACAGTGTCACCGATGCAATGAACATGAAATTGAGCGAACTCCGGAGGACGGCGGAGGACAGGAGGGCCTGGCGTGATGGGGTCCATGGGGTCGCGAAGAGTCAGACTCGACTGTGCGACTGAACAACAACAAACTGTTGCTGATCTTAAGGTTAACTCTTCAAAAGAAATTCACAGGTGGGCTCCGAGGTGAAAGTGCTGTATTAGAAGCCACTAACAAATTCAAGGCAATGCTCCTTGACAGGGTTAATCAGGGACCTTGAATTCCTAGCTCGCTGTCGATGATAACTGTGACAGGCCGTTTCTGTCAACTGAGGGGACCCACGCAGACTCCTGTGATTTTGGGGGAACCAGGTTTGTTTTAAACTATAAACCTTCCCCTCAGATACCAGGTGTTTTGAAAGGCAGCAGGTGTCTAGGCTTTGCTGCTGTGAGGAACATTTTGTGGTGCACAAGCAGAATAAGGCAGTCCCTGCCGCAGGAATTATATGTTAATAACAAAGGAGATTTATTTATTGGCAAGTAGTTTCAGATTCAAAATTTTCTCTCTCTTCCAAACGACTACAACTTGAGGGCATCCAATGACAGTGATGGGCAGTAGGTTCAGGACAGACAAAAGGAAATACTTCTTGGCGCTTTCACGCACACTAAATAGCACACTTTCAATCCAACTTTAATGCTCTTTGCAAATGGATTTTACTGTGTGAAAAGGCAAAATCCACTTGCAAATAGTCACTGAAGTGGATGGGAACAGCATTAATTTGAAAGAGTGATTAAAATGTGGAATTCACCACCAGAGGATGTAGTGATGGCCACAGGAATAAACAGCTTCAAAAGGGGGTTAGATAGATTCCTGGAAGGGAAGTCTCTCAGTGGCTATTAGCCATGGTGACTGAGGGGAGCCTCCACATTCAGAGGCACTAAGCCTCCGGACTGCAAATGCAGGAGGCAGACATCAGGGGAAGGTCATGGCCTCTATGCCCTGTTGTTGGCTGTCCACAGGAACTGGCTGGCCACTGTGTGAGACAGGATGCTGGACTAGATGGACCACTGATCTGATCCAGCAGGACTCTTCTTAGTTCTTAAGGAACAGATCAGCAGCACAGGTCTCCAGGTAGAAAGAGAAACCTGACTGAGGCACATACGCAGGATTCTACCCACACCAGCCTGCCCTTTCCCAAGAGTTGGACTAAATGGCACCAGGTCAGCTCACTGCCAGAGATAGGCCTGACAACTGGATCCTCTATGCTCTCTCAGAGGTAGAGCCAGACCACGCTACCACACTACCAAGCAGAGCTCCCCTCTACTACGTCTGTTCTCGAGAGCCTGTTGGGTGCAGTGGTTAGGAGCGCGGACTCTAATCTGGGAGAACCGGGTTTGATTCCCCACTCCTTCACATGCAGCTGCTGGTGTGACCTTGGGTCAGTCACATATTCTTTCAGAGCTGTTCTCTCATGAGCAGTTTCTGTCAGAGCTCTCTCAGCCCTACCTCACAGGGTGTCTGTTGTGGAGAGGGGAAGGGAAAGGAGATTGTAAGCCGCTCTGAGACTCCTTCCGGTAGTGAAGGGTGGGGTATAAATCCAATTTCTTATCTTCGTCTTCTTCTTTTCCTGAACCAGACCAGAGCTCTCACTGCTCACTCTCCCTCTGTGGCAGACCTGAACTCCACTCCTGCTGTGTTCTAGGATCCTAGCAAGCCATTGTTATGCGTCCTAAGCTAAGCCCTTTTGCAAGTACAGTTCAATACATAACACCCTCCATCATTCCATTCCCCTTCTCAAAGGTGATTGGATGTTGGAGTAGCGCTCCCATAGGCTCAAGTGTGTGGCTGTTTTCTCCTTTGGGGCGGGCCAGCCTTCTGTCTGTCATAAGAACACCCTTACTGATGCTAATTTTCCCCACCATCATCCTGCATTAGACTTATTGTGCACTCCACTTTGCTGCTGTTAATTAGGAGAGTCTCTCACCCACTCCGTGTTAATGAATTAGTCCTTTGATGAACTGTGGCTTACACCAGCCTCTCTTTGTAATAGGGCTGCCCACAAGTGGGACATGGGGGATGCAGGGACTTATGGAGACTTGGGTGGGGCAATTGACATCCCTAGCATCAGGGCTTGTTTTGTAGGAAAAGCCCAGCAGGAACTCATTAGCATAATAGGCCACACCCAACAGAAACTCATTAGCATATAGCTACACTCTAACAGCCAGCTCATTAACCTATTAGGCCACACCCCCATATTGCCAGAAGTGTGGTCATCCAGCCACACCCACCTTTTGCTGCTTATTCTGTTTACCTTGTTTGTTGTCAAAACCCAGGGCCTTTTTTGTAGCAGGAACTCCTTTGCATGTTAGGTCACACACCCCTCATGTAGCCAATCCTAATAAGTTTCTGCTGTTGGGTGTGGCCTATTATGCTAATGAGTTCCTGCTGGGCATGGCCAACTCAGGAGCCAGCCGGAACTCCATTCCTGTGCGTTCCTGCCCAAAAACAGCCCTGCCTAGCATGATGAAGAGTTTTTGATGCAATTCAGGAGTGCACAAATTTGATGAATGCTAGAGCATCACCTGACATGGTGACCTCACTTCTGGGTTGCACAGGAAGTGATATCATCAACCCGGCCTCCCATTTCATCCCGTTTCCCTCCTGCCACCCAGCTGGGCAGCAGTGGTAGCCAGGAGAGGGAGATCTCCCACTGCAAGTGAGAATGCGACGACCCTCCTTTCTAACAACCCCCCTGCAATGTATCAGGCCCCGTGGCTGCACACTTCACGCCACCGGAAGAAGTGAGCTCCCTTGACTCACGAAAGCTTATGCTGAAGTGCATTTGGTTGGTTTTCAAGGAGCTATTTGATGCCGGCCTAACTTTTACTAATGTCCCTAAGAAGCACGCCAGTGCCAAGAAAGTAAACAGGCAAGGCTTTTAGCACCACTTTATGCCCGTGTTAAGAGAAGCGCTGCCAAGCCAACCACTCTGCATCGAGCCACGGCCAAAGCAAAGCTGAGAGTCAACGTGACAGCCCCCGCCTTAGAGGTAAGGCTGACCCAAAGACCCGAAGTGACAGACAAAGACCCGAAGAGGAAGATAAACATGCTCCTTTCAGTGGGAAAACAACAGCGAGTGACTAAATTTGCTGCATATGAATGATACCCAAACAGTGCAGTCCTAAAGAGTTAGCCAGTCTTAGGAGTGTGGACTCTGGGAGAACCGGGTTTGATTCCCCACTTCTCCGCATGCAGCTGCTGGTGTGAACTTGGGTTAGTCACAAGTTATTTCAGAGCTGTTATTTCAGGAGCAGTTCTCGAAAGAGCTCTCTCTGCCCCCACCTACTTCACAGGGTGTCTGTTGTGGGGAAGGAAAGGGAAAGGACATTGTAAGCTGCTCTGAGACTCATTCAGGTAGTGAAGGGCGGGGTAGAAACCCAATCTTTTCTTCTCTTCTTCTTCTTAACCCTCTAAGCCTGAGAAAGGTCTGACTCTGCTTAGTATGGCCCTGCCAACCCGCTTTCTGTTTTCCATACTGTCTAATGGTATGACTGGCGCCATCTAGGAACTTTCTCAGTGTTATAGATCTGTGGTGCAGCCTCATTTGGAATACTGTGAACAGTTCTGGTCACCGTATCTCCAAAAGGAGATTGCAGAGCTGGAAAAAGTCCAGAGGAGGGGCGACCAAGATGATTGAGTGGGATTGGAGCACCTTCCCTATGAGGAAAGGCTGTAGAGTTTAGAAAAGAGACAACTAAGGGGGGGCACATGATAGAGGTTTATAAAATTTGGTATGGGGTGGAGAGACTGGGCATCTCCAATAAAGGTGATGGGCAGTAGGCTCAGGATGGACAAAAGGAAATACTACTTTACACACAGAATGATTAAAATGTGGAATTTTCTGCTAGGGGATGTAGTGATGGCCACAGGAATAAACAGCTTTAAAAGGGAATTAGATAGATTCATGGAGGGTAAGTCTATCAGTGGCTACTAGCCATGGTGGCTGATGGGAACCTCCACATTCAGAGGCACAAAGCCTCTGAATCCCAGAGCCAGGAGGCAACATCAGGGAAAGGCCTCAGCCTCTATGCCCTGTTGTTGTCCCTCCAGAGGAACTGGTTGGCCACTGTGTGAGACAGGATGCTGGAGTAGATGGATCACTGGTCTGATCCAGCAGGACTCTTCTTACGTTCTTATGAAGGCCTTAGCCTCCGTTCCCTGTTGTTGACTCTCCAGAGGAATTGTTTGGCCACCATTTGAGACAGGATGCAGGACTAGATGTTATGTAGGACAAGATTCTTCAGTCTTATTGTGCTAGTGGAGAGCTTTGGAAATCTAAGAAAGGGCCACCGACACAAAATAGACTTCCAGCAAATCCCAGGGAATGATGGAAACCTTGAACCAGTCCCTGGAAGCAGTTTTGAGAAGAATGAGGGCTAATAAGCTGAAGCTTCATCTCAACAAGATGGCGGTACTTCGGGTGGGTGGAAGCCCTGAACTGGATATCAAAGTGTCTCCTCTTCTGGATGGGGTGGCACTCCCTCTAAAAGGAGCAGTTTCACAGTCTGGAGGTTCTGATGGACCTGAGCCTCCTGTGGGATAAGCAGGGGGCAGCGGTGGCCAAATGCCTTTCGCAAAGTTGCCAGCTCTGGGCTGGGAAATACCTGGAGATTTTGGGGGCGCAGCCTGAGGAGAACGGGGACTGGGGAGGGAAAGGACCTCACCAGGATACAACATCATAGAGTCCACCTTCCAAGGCAGCCATTTCATCCAGGAGAACTGATCTCCATAGCCTGGAGATCAGTTGTAGTCCCAGGAGATCTCCAGCTACCACCTGGAGGTTAAAGTCAACCACCAATGGATGTACAAGCGTATGCAAGTATGCAAACCACCCAAAAAAAATACTGTACAAATAAAGTGTTAGACAACAAATTGTATCCTTAAAATGAATTGGTATTTTCTTTTACAGTCCTTTTCCCACAGAAGTTATTAAACACTCCCTTTTGGGGTTCTAAATACAATCACAAACAAAGCAGCTACAGATCGCCTAGGTTGCCGCCCGTTTCCTCTGACTTCTTCAGGCTCAAAGGTGGAGCCCCCAAAGCTCTAGAAGTTCACTCTGACTTTGCAGTCTATCTTGCTTCGGCACAGCTCTCTTGCTTGACTCTGCAAGGGAGCCGTATTGAAACTCCTTCCCCTGGGGAGTTTCATCTTTCCCCTTCTATCATTATCTTCTGCCAGAGGGTGAAGACCAATGCGTTTGGCTTCCCCTTTCTGACTCTCTTTCCTGGCTATGTTTTTAATTGTTTTAGATATAAGCATTGCTTTTAAAGTAATCTTTTAATGTTTTTTCAGTTGTTCATCACCTTGAGGAAGAGCAAGCTAGAAGCGGAACAGGTCGTTTCAACCACCCTACATAGGTTTCTGCATTTGTTGTTATTTGTCCTCCTGCCTCCACCCCCGTTTTGGCATCCAATCACACCCCTCACAGCATTCCTACGTGGATAACCCTTCTCCAGTCTCCACAACTAAGACAATTATTATTTTATGGGTTAATATTTTCCTTTCTCTTCCGAGGTCCAGCTAGGCTTGCCTGTTATGGATTGGGAAATTCTTAGAAATTTGGGGGTGGATCCTGGGGAGGGAAAGGTTTGGAGAGAGAAGGGATCAAAGTGAGGTAAAACACCATAGGGTTCATCCTCCAAAGCAGCCATCTTTCTCCAGGGGAATTTAAGAACACAAGAGAAGCCAATGTTGGATCGGGCCAATGGCCCATCCAGTCCAACAGTCTGTCACACGGTGGTCAAAAATACCAGGTGCCATCAGGAGGTCCATCAGAAGTTCCATCATTTATCTCTGTAGTGTGGAGATCACTTGTAATTCCGGGAGATTGTCAGTCCCCACCTGGGGGTTGGCAATCCTAAATCCAGCCTAGATGCTGGATGAAACTTAGTCCCAATGTGGTCAACATTTACAGTGTTTCCTAGGTCTCAGCTGCAGTGTTTTCTAGGTCTCTAGTCCACAGACTCAACATACCAGGCCTTCATTCCAGCTCCCCTCCTCCCAAATACCTTTCCAGCTTTCTTTTCTTCTTTTCTTCGGCATTCATTAGCCTGCTTCTCATGAAAAGCAGGCAATCACCTTTAAATAATAATTAAAACGAAATGGCACTTAGGGAAAGGAAGAGAAATGTGGCAACGCGGGCCGGCAGCCAAGAAAGAAGATGGCCGCCCTGGGCAACGGTTCCGGTGTCTCGCGCTGCTCAGCCAGCCAATTCCCCTTCCTTGCATTTACACCTAGATACAGCACTGGCTTCTCACCATATCGGGATACATCAAGGTGGTGTCATCTCGCCGTTAAAATCCTACGCCGCGACTCGCTTTTTATTTCTTTTATAAACCTCAGCAGCCTCTTCCGTGAGCGTTTCCCACAGACCGTCAGAGCAATACCTGGCAGGACCTGTGTTATCGGCTCTCCCTTCCTCCTTCCCCCCTCCCCGCACTCCTGTATTCAAAACAGCAAGCGGCAGTCAGCGAGCCGCTTTGTTACGGGAATGACGCCGGTCCTGAGCTCACGCTGCGCTTTCACCGAGCAATGTCGGTCCCCCTCCCTCATATTTCTTGTACAGAAGATTACAAGGCAGTGCACAAATATTTAAAAAAAAGGAAATGAAAATGGGATAACCTCATAATTTCCAAGATGCAGACCTGACTTCTGTGAATACAGGCGTGCACGGCCTGGATTTGCATAGTTAAGATGTTGCTGAAGTCTCTTACTGGGACGAGCGCGGGCCTGCTACACAATGGAAGTGGCTGTTTTAATGCACGGGGTTGCCAATCTCCAGGTGGGTCCTGGAGACTGCCTGGAATCACAGCAAGGTTTCCCAACTATGGAGATCGGTTTCCCTGGGGAAAACAGGCTGCTCTCAGCGGTGGGTTCTGTGGCGTTATGCCCTGCTGTGCTCCCTCCTCAGGCTCCACCCCCCCCAGGAATTTCCCAAGCTGGAGTTGGCAACCCTACTTTGTGCCAGATTTGGAAATAGGGATGCCAGCCTCCAGGTGGCCCCAGGAGATCTGCTATTACAAATGATCTCCAGACAACCAAGGTCAGTTCCCCTCAAGGAAATGGCTGCTTTGGAGGGTGAATTCTGAGGCATTACGCACCACTGAAGTCTCTCGCCTCCCAAATCCTGTCATTCCCAGGCTCCATTAACCAAGATCTCCAGCTCTTTCCCACCACGGAGCCGGCAACCCTTTTTGAAAATGCAATAAAGCACCAATAACTTTTCCCCCAGTAAAATGAGCAATTAAGATCCAATCTTCGGCCTTGTTGCTTGTATGAACTGTGGTTTCCCCGCCCTCTCCTGCCCACTGTAACGATCCACAACTTTCCACAAGTGTTTTTATGGGGCGTGGAGTTTCTTTTTCCAGAATTCATTTTATTTTTTTAGATAGAGCCGTTGAGTCCTCTAAGGGGCCGCGGTGGCTCAGAGGTTAAGATGCTGAGCTGCAGACCGGAAGGTCTGTAGTTCGGCAGTTCGAGACCCGAGTGCCGCATGATGGAGTGAGCTCCTGTCTCTGGCCCCAGCTCCTGCCAACCTAGCAGTTCGAAAGCAAGAAATTGCAAGTAGATAAATAGGTACCACTTCGGTGGGAAGATAACAGTGTTCCATGCACCTTGGCATTTAGTCATGCCAGCCACAAGACCACGGAGAAGTCTTCAGACTGTGCTGGCTCTTCAGCTTGGAAATGGAGATGAGCACCGCCCCCTAGAGTCAGATTCGACTGGCTTTCAAGCAAGGGAAACCTCTACCTTTTACTACTGAGTCCTCTTATTGTAATTTCTCTTTCAAAAGAGGGATTTTTCATTAATTTCTCTTTGCAGTTTTCTGTTACACTCCTATGTGCCCGTTTGTAACTTCAGCCCTTGCAGACGTTTTTGGGAAGACACTGCCTACCTCTGAGCATCTATGGAGTGAAATTCTGAAATTTTGCAGAACCTCCTTTCCTGGTCCTCTCTCTTCAGATTCCTCTTGCGATCAAAATACAGTTGATTCAAAACAGACTCCAACTTCCTAAAATGAGAGAAACAAATGGATTGTTGAATTTCAGGGAGAAAGTGGATAAAGACGAATTAAGAAAATTCCTCTTAACATCACCGTTTTTTTTTACTGTCAAGTCGCAGCTGACTTATGGCGACCCGATCCTGTAGGGTTTTCAAGGCAAGAGATGTTCAGAGGTGGTTTGCCATTGCCTGCCTCTGCATAACTGCCCTGGACTTCCTTGCTGGTCTCCCATCCAAATACTAGCCAGGGCCAACCCTGCTTAGCCTCTGAGATTTGAGAAGATTGGGCTAACCTGGGCTATCCTGGTGAGGGCTTAACAACTCTACTTCTCACAATAAAGTGAACAGATAAAGAAGCAGCAATTGAGAAGGAAGAGAGTTTGGAAATACAGCAAACAGAAAGGAAAGACTGGGGGGGGGGTCATAGCGTGGGTGCAGCTTTGCTCTGGAAATGTGTCAAAACATTCAAATCTGGAGTCCTTCTCAGTTGTCGTAATGTGCATCCTCATACTGATATTTTCGTTCACTTTATTATTAGTTACATTTCAGTAATCCATCTTGGGCCTCCTATTTTCAGTACTGAATTCGAAGTGCTGGTTTTTATCATTAAAGCCCATCACTCACTGGAACCATATATTTTAAGGGCCATCTCTCCCAGGATGAACCTGTGCTGTGGTTACCCTGGCAATTCAGCCCTGTCCAAACCCCCCCCTGAAAATTTCATAACTAGAAGCAAAAACTTTTTGCCGTTATTGTGTGTGCATATTACTCTTAACGTTTTATGTATTTACTTAATCTCAGAGTTGGAAGGGGACCATCAGAGTCATCTAGCCCAACTCCCTTCCAACCCAGGGACTGCATCTAGAATATTCTTGACAAGTAGGCATCCAACTGATACATAAAAACTTCCAGCAATGGAGAAGGAGAGGAGGAGGAAAAGGAGATTGGATTTATACCCCGCCCTTCACTACCCGAAGGCATCTCAGAGCAATTTACAATCTCCTTTCCCTTTCCCTCCCCACAACAGACACCCTGTGAGAGCTCTTTCAAGGACTGCTCTTAAGAGAACAGCTCTGAGAGAACTTGTGACTGGCCCAGGGTCACCCCAGCAGCTGCATGTGGAGGAGTGGGGAATCAAATTCGGTTGTCCCAAATTAGAGTCCGTACTCTTAACAACTATACCAAACTGGTTTTCAGTTAAGAAGCTACTCCCTCTGAAGGAAGATTCTTCCAGTGTTGAACACACCTCACTGGCAGGAAGTGTTTTCTCAAATGAAACCTCCTTGGCTGTAGTTTATATCCATTCGTCTGAGTCCTGTTGTCCAACACGACTGAAAACAAATCCGCCACATCCCCTTTAGGTATCGGAAAGTGGCAATCATATCACCACACAAGGACCTCTTCTCCAGCATTGAGATTCCCAGCTCCTTCAGCCTCTCCTCATAGGACATGGTACCCAAATCCTTCACCGGCTTTATTGTCCCACACTGGACTCCTCGCCACACTTAAGGTCCTTTTGGTGACTTCCGTACGAACAAACTTTCTTCACTGAGCAGGATTACGTAGCTGCAACAGATGTCAGGTTGCCTGAAATCTCCACCGGTGAGATTTTAATAGTAGAGACAATTCCACACCGGGAACTTCTTGTTGGAAGGACTGCACTGTACAATGTTGCTTAAGGCAAGCACAAATTTGGAGTCTTGGGGACAGCAGTAGAGAGTTAGTATAGGGCAGGGGTGGCCAAACTGTGGTTCGGGAGCCACACGTGGCTCTTTCACACATGTTGTGCGGCTCCCGGCAGGCCAGCTGGGGAAGCGAAGGGGAGGCGTGCCTCCCCAATCGGTCTTCCCTTCCCCAGCCAGTGTTCCCCTCCCTGGGTAGGATGGAGGTGGGGGGGGACAGAGAAAGAAAGCAACTTTAAATGCATTCTCAAAGCATTCTCTCTCGCTCTCTCTTTCTCTTAAATAAATATTATTAGCAAACAAATATCACTGGACAAATAAACACCATTATCAATATCTGTTTTTACCCCTTTTTGTTTTAGTTTTTGGCAGTCTCATCTAATGTTAATAAAACACGAATCTGCATATTTTCCAATAAAAATGAGTGTGTAATATTTGTTCAGGTCTCATGGCTCTCAAACATCTGACGTTCATTCTACGTGGCTCTTGTGTTAAGCAAGTTTGGCCACTCCTGGTATAGGAGTAGATAGGGCATTCTCTTGACCGTTCCTCTGTCCAATCCCACTGCTGTCCCTTTGTTACCCAGAATGCTACTCTCCAGAGTTTCTTCCTCCTGGTCATTTCCCTTCCCTCTCTTCTCTTCCTCTATCCACCATGAGGGCTGTATCTGCTTTCTACAATCTCTTTCCATGCTCACTTAGCTAGCTAGAAGCCTTTACTCTGCCTTTCCTAGCTAGTACTCAGTTCTCTTACAATAAAGAACTTCTACTTCTTCTCTAGGTAACAAGCCTCAGTGTGGACTTATTCCTCAAGTAGCCAGACTATGGAATTCTGCTGTTCAGAGACCCAGCTCTGCTTTCAGTTATTCGATGTAAGCAGGGCTCTTTTTGTAGCAGGAACTCCTTTGCAGATTAGGTGACACACCCCTGATGTAGCCAATCCTCCAAGAGCTTACAGCAGCCCCTGTAAGAAGAGCTCTGTAAATTCTTGGAGGATTGGCTACATTAGGGGTGTGTTGCCTAATATGCAAAAGAGTTCTTGCTACAAAAAGAGCCCTGGATGTAAGAATGTAAGCCCTGTGGGATCAGACTAGTGGTCCACTTTGTCCAGCAAACTGCTTCACTCAGCAAATAAATGCCCTTGCGAGCCAACATACGGGGCACAGAGGGCAAGGCCTTCCCCTGATGTTGTCCCCTAGCACTGGGTATCAGAGATTTGCTGCCTCTATGGCTGAGAGCCAGTTTGGTGTAGTGGTTAAGTGTGTGGACTCTAATCTGGGAGAACCGGGTTTGATTCCCCACTCCTCCACTTGCAGCTGCTGATGTGACCTTGGGTCAGTCACAAGCTCTGGCACAGCTGTTCCTGAAAGAGCAGTTTGTGTCAGAGTTCTCCCAGCCCCGCCTACCTCACAGGGTGTCTGTTGTGGGGAGGGGAAGGGAAAGGAGTTTGTGAGCCGCTCTGAGACTCAAAAGTGAAGGGCAGGGTATAAATCCAATCTCTTCTTTAGTCACCAGGGGTAGTAGCAGGTGAGTAGCCAGGTTTTGGGGGCTTCTTGGGCAATTTTTTTTTCTGGTGGGGCTCAAGTTCCCAGTGGAGAAACAAAAGCCATTTAGCCAATAGAAAGCTGTTACCAGGACAGATCTCTAAACTGCAAGCCGTCAACCAGTTTAGATGACAGTTCTCAGCTGCTGCAAGTTAATCACTTCTGCCAGCCTAAGCAACCATTCTGAGAACAAGCCAGCAGGTGCGGGTGATGACTTCTACAGTCAAGAAAGCTAACACTTAGGCATAAAAACTCGCTTAAAGAAGACCAGTTTTTTGACACAGAGTTAGAAGGGATCTTAGAGGACACCTACTCCAACCCCCTTGCTCAGTACGGGAATTAGTCAACTACAGCACCCTACTTTGCTTAAAGGAGTGCATGGCTTTAAAAAAATATTTTTAAATGATTGAAAAAAACATTTACAGGAGAAACTTGTGGGGTGGTGCTTTTAAGAAAGGGGGCGGAGGTAGCTATGGGCCTGGCTAGAAGCTACTAGAAACACAGAGCTGGAAGGGTTGTTTTTTTCTTAGCAAGTTTGTCACGTCAATAGAAAATCAGGAGTGTGCCAAGCAACACCAGGGGAAGACATAAGACCGTATTCCATGGATGTTGCACATCTTTCCATTTATGTTCTATGCAATATGTGATCTTGTGAGTCCTATAGTCTACTTCAGATGTCCCCAACACAGTGCCAGTGGGCGACACCGACCAAGAGTTTTTAGGAAGTCGACAGGGTCATGTGGGGCTTTTGCCCAGCAAGGCTTCCGAGTGACCACTGGAGATCTGATTGGCTGTGCAGATTTTCAAAAACGTTGCTCTGGCAGCAGCTGCTACCACAGCACAAGGGTCTTCACTGCACAAGGGTCTTCGCTGTGTGACTGAAGGTAAGCTGTGGCAGTTATTTTGTGGCTACCTCCACCGCGGTAGCTCAGAGGTTGGTTCAGCCGCAGACCAGAAGGTTGGTAGCTCGGCAGTTAAGAGACCTGAGTGCCAGGTGACGGAGTGAGCTCCCGTCTCTTTCCCCAGCTCCTGTCTACCTAGCCATTCGGAAGCAAGAAACTGCAAGTAGATAAATAGGTACCACTTTGGTGGGAAGGTAACAGCATTCTGTGCACCTCAGCGTTTAGTCATGCCGGCCACATGACCACGGAAATGTCTTCAGACAGCGCTGGCTCTTTGGCTTGGAAACCGAGATGAGCACCGCCCCTAGAGTCAGATTCAAGTGGCTTTTGAGCAAGGGAAACCTTTACCTTTATCACCTTCTGCAGCAGCCGTTTTGTACCTGCACCCGCCATGCTATTTCAGAATTCCAAAGGTGCCCACAGGCTCAAAAGTCTGGGGACCCCTGGTCTACTTTGAGGCCTATCGAGGTAAGTGTGGGTTAACCCCAGAGGCATGTGGCTCATTGGCACTGAGCATGCTGATTCCATGAGCTGGAGCCACGAGACAGCTGTGCATGAAATCCCACACTTTTAATGGCTTTAACGTCCCTTAACCACGATCCCTTAACCACGATCCCTTAACCACGATCCCGTACCAGAGCTGCTGAGAACTTTGGTGCAAATGCAATCACCATGCAGACTTACTGAGATTTTCGCTTTTTTTGTTTTCTTTCTTGCCGTTCTACTCAGAGCCAAACTGCTTTCCACACAAGCATGGGCTGGCTGTGCCCTGGGAAAGAAGTTACATTTGTAAGTTATATTTGCAGACTGTAACTGTTTTTGTGCTTGCACAGCCAATGTACTAAATCTTCTCGGCCGCCACCGAAGAGGGCTTTTATCTTCAAGGGTCACGGTTAGGTCATTAAATCTGCTTGGCATGCAGAAGGTCCCAGGTTCAATCCCCGGCATCTCCAGTTAAAAAAGACCGGGCAAGAGGTGATGTGAAAACCTCTGCCTGAGAGCCCGGAAAGCTGCTACTGGTCTAAGTAGACGACACTGATTTTGACAGACGGATGGCCTGATTCAATACAGGGCAGCTTCATGTATTTGTAAAGCACACCGTCAGCTGCAGTTTCCCTCCTTTTTGCACCCGGGCAATTAGGCTGGATGTATCATTTACACGAACACACGCAGCTGCCTTATACTTGTTAAATACTGGGTCCTAGATGCATTGCAGTGATCAGCTCTGGTTTATTTAGTGATTTCAGGAACACTTTAAGGACTGACTTCCAGGGCTTGCTGCCCTGCTTATAAAGCATGCAAGAACCACGGCCTAACACACCCCAATCCCAACGACAGGCTATTTACATTACACTACTATACTACTGGTCAGCTTCAGGATCCTGGTCAGCTATTGTCCTGAGGGAACAAGCTCAACCAGTTCCAGGCATTATTCAGGCTCAACACATAACAATATTGAATCAGACCATCGGTCCATCAAGGTCAATACTGTCTACTCAGACCGGCAGTGGCTCTCCAGGGTCTCAGGTGGAGGTCTTTTGCATCACCTACTTTTAACTGGAGATGCCAAGGACTGAACCTGGGACCTCATGCATGCCAAGCAGATGTTCTTCTTCTGAGCCGTGGCCTCTCCTTATTTAAATGACCTATAGTCTGTGCGTTTTTGTTTCTTTTCTTTTTTTTGTATCTGGGCAGTTGGAAGTATTTTGTTTTTTGCATGCTATAAAACCTGCCATTCCCATGAGGCAGTGTGAGAGCTGGACAGCTTGCCAGCTGCTCATGAGAACAGAGTGACACAGCCATAAGGGGTTACATAAGAGAAGCCAATGTTGGTTCAGGCCAATGGCCCATCCAGCCCAATGCTCTGTGTCACGCAGTGGCCAAAAATCCCAGGTGCCATCAGGAGGTCCAGCAGTGGGGCCAGGACACTAGAAACCCTCCCACTGTTGCCCCCTAAGCACCAAGAAAGGTTCAGGAAGGTCTGTAGACAGTGGGGGGGCGGGGAATGAGCAGCAAGCAGTGCCCCCTTTTGAATCTTTAACGCCCCCCTATCAGAAGGCCAAGATGCTGCAGAAACCACCCACTTCTGGATGGCGAGAGAGAGGATGAGCCGCTGCCCACCACCCGGGAAGTTCTGGGGAAGGCTTCCTCACCAGCTGGGGCGGACTCCAGCAGTAGCTTAGAGATGTGTGGGGCTGACCACCAACTGCTGGCATGGCAGTAGGCCCGCAGTGAGTCATTTCTTGGTGGGACGGTGTGGCACTCCATGGCCGGAGGCCTCCTGCAGAGCTCAGAGACAGCGAGGGGTAGCGTCTTAGGACTGGGCCGAGGAGTTGGCTGGAGTGCACGGCCTGTGGTTGCTGGGGCCAGTGTGGACAGCCTTGTGGACCACAGGGGAGTAGGAGATATGCCATCAGGGCATAGGAGGGGTCCGTGGGAGCCGGCAGCAGAACTAATTCTAATATAATTTAAATCAATGAGTGCCCCCCCCCCACCACCCCAGAAATAAATCCTGGCTATGGGGCTGGATTCAGGTTTGAGTCCAGCGGCACTAGCCGTAAGGGAGGTTGTTGTTCAGTCGCACAGTCGAGTCTGACTCTTCGCGACCCCATGGACCAGATTACGCCAGGCCCTCCTGCCTTCCGCTGTCCACTGAAGTTTGCTCAATTTCATGTTCGTCGCATCGATGACACTGTCTAACCATTTCATCCTTTGCTGTCCCCTTCTTCTTTGACCTTCAATCTTTCCCAGCATCAGGGTCTTCTCCAGTGAATGCTCCCTTCTCATTTGGTGGCCAAAGTATTTGAGCTTCAACTTCAGGATCTGGCCTTCCAGGGAACAGTCAGGGTTGATTTCTTTTAGGATTGAATGATTTGATCTCCTCGCTAGGAAAGAAGAAATATCTTCTCTTTGTTTAAGTCACCTGAGGAACAGCAGACAGGGAAGCAGTGAGTACAAGGAGGTGGAGACAGCAAAGCTGTAGGTGATCCAGCCTGATATTTTCCCACAAATGAACTTATTTGCCCGCCATTCAGGAGCGGCGATCGCAATTTGTACACATGAAGCTGCCTTATACTGAATCGGACCATCGGTCCACCGAGGCCGGCATTGTCTACTCAGACTGGCAGCAGCTCTCCGGGGTCTCAGGCAGAGGTCTTTCGCAGCACCTACCACCTGAGCCTTTGAACTGGAAACATTGGGGACTGAACCTGAGACCTTCTGCATACCAGGCAGATGCTCGACCTACTGAGCCATGGTTGTGAGCAGAACTAATGGGCGATTGAGCATCTGTGTTAGGTACTCCTTACGGAACGTTGTAACTTTTTTCCCTGGTGACAACTGTAAAGTACAGAACTCAACAGGAATTTCTTTTAAGTCATCCATAGGATCAGGCTGGACAGCTGCACTCATATGAGCACTGGTGTGTTAAGAAGGGGGTTGGACTAGATGACCTGTAAGGTCCCTTCCAACTCTAACATTCTATGATTCTATGAAGAGAAGAAGAGGAGATTGGATTTATACCCCACCCTTCACTACCCAAAGGAATCTCAGAGCGGCTTACAAACTCCTTTCCCTTCCCCTCCCCACAGCAGACACCCTGTGAGGTAGGTGGGGCTGAGAGAGCTCTGACAGAAACTGCTCTTTTTCAAGTACATTTGTGCCAGAACTATGGCTTGTCCAAGGTCATCCAGCAGGTGCAAGTGGAGGAGTGGGGAATCAAACCTGGTTCTCCCAGATTAGAGTCCACACACTTAACCACTACACCAAACTGGCTCTCACACCCAAACTTGCTCTCTTAAGTGCTGTCAAGTCACTTCTGATGAATTAATCACTTCCCAAAATCCTATCAATAACAGACTTGTCTGGCTCCCTTGTTTGGGTCAATCCATCTCCTGTTGGGTCCTTCTCTTTCCCTGCTGCCTTCAACTTTTCCTAGCATTATTGTCTTTTCCAGTGACTCCTGTCTTCTCATACAATAACCTCAGTTGAGTCACTTTAACTTCTAGGGAAAGTTCAGGCTTGACTTGATCTAGAATCCATATATCTGTCCTTCGCAACTCAAGGTAACCCTACAATTCTCGCACCACACTTACTTCGGAATCAAGCTGTGCAGCAGGGCACCATTTCTTCCCGGTATACCGCTTTGTTGCATACTTGGCTGAGTGGTAAACCTTGCAAAGTCAGGTTAATAGAACTCAAGACCAGGCTGCCTGGTGCTTAAATGCTTGCCGGCCTCCACGAGGCATGTTTCCTAGTAAGCGTCCCCACCTCGGGCTTTGGGTCAAGTAAGGGTGCACAGAGAATCCTCGTGTCCATGTAAAGGACTGGGCGGGGGAGGGGGAGGCGACCAGGTGTGCACGCTCTCTGCTCCCGAAGACAATGCAGGGCAGCGTCAATAAACGCCGCGTGCGGATGGCGAAGCGGCTGCAAAATAACCCCAAGGCGAGAAGAGGCGGCGGCGGGTTTGGTCGCGCTTCTTGCGGCTGCAACGCAGTGCAATCCCCGCTGCACCGTTACTTTGGAGCCAGCCCTACCGAAACCTACGTAGATTTCCTCCCCTGCACGAATGCAGCCCGATTTATGTGTGTGTGGCAGACAAGAGGCTGCAATGCCCCCTCGAATTCAAGTGTGGGGGGGCTTGCTCCAAAAAGGGGGGGGGGTGTCACAAAAGGCAGGCCGCTGTGCCACCCGGTCCTGTGCACGTGGACTGGGCCTCGCCCCGCAGCCGACCTACCCCCTTGGGGACTGCCGCCTGCCCGCGATCCTGCCTTGGAAGTCAGCTCCGCCGAACTTCCGCGGAAAGTGCACCGCCGCGCAAGCTCCTTTCGCGGAACCCAGAAGCCGGGAGGGGGAGGCGAGGCGCGGGCTTGGCGGCTGGAAGAGCCCCCCCCGCCCCCTCCCCGGGCGCCGCGTCCACCCCCCGCCGCGGGGGCCAGTCCCGGCCCTCCCCCCACTCCCGAGGCCAGGAGGGGCGCCCCGCGCGGGATTCGCCTCTCGGCGCCGCCGGCTCCTTTAAGGCCGGCCTGCCTGCTGCCGCTCGGCGCCGTATGGGCCGGGCTTGGGAGGCGGGGATTGGCGAGAGCAGCCCCGAGAGCGCTTCACCTGCAGTTCAGAGCGGCGGCGAGGAATTCAGGGGGAAAGCCGAGGCGAGGCGGCGCAGCGGCGGCGAAGAGTTGCCGGGCTCGGGGGCCGGGAGGGGAAGGCAGGCGGGCGAGCCGGCCGGCCAGCCAGCCCCATCGAGAGGGGGCGCTGGGGCTTGCCCAGCCCGGGCTGCGGGGGAAGGCGGCGGCGGCGGAGGAGGCGGCGGCGGCGGAAGGCGGCCAGCCGAGCCGACTGCATCCGCGGAGATGCGCCCGGGTCCGGGGATGCTCCTGCAAGTTCTCTGGCTCTGTTCCTTCGGGGGCTTCGCGAGGGTAAGTTGGAGCAGCTGCGCCCGCAGCGACGGAGGGAGGGAAGGGGAAAGAGCGGGCGGGCGGGCTTGGCACGGGCAGCCGGGCGACGCTGCCAGGTGCCGGGGCTTTGGCATCTTGCCGGCGAGGAACCGGAGGAGGAGAGCGCGCGGCTCCGACCGTACCCGGCTTCCCTCCTGGCTTTGCACGCAGCGGCTTCGGCACGCCGGCGGGGCTGGATCCCTGCCTGGCTGCCTGGCGTGTGTGTGGAGTGGTGTGGTGTGCCGGGGGGGGGGGGAGAAGAGAAGCGGTAGAGAGCCCCTGCCTCCCTGCATGCGGCTGGAAGTGTCCTCCCTCCCTCTCTCCCATCGCGTTGGTGTGCACGGATGTCGTGTGTGCAATAGTGGTTGCATCTCTCTCGCTCTCCCTCTCTCTTTGGGAGCTCGTGCAAAAGGCGCCGGGAGCACCGCGGCGCTCCTTATTTATGTGTCGGTTGCAGAGCATGTGCCGGGGATGCTCGCTGCTTGTGCCGGGGACGGGTGCACATAGCTCGCGCCGACCCTCTCTTCTCCCTCCGTTGCATCCGATTCACAGACGGTGGCGGAGCAGAAATCCATCGGCGGGAGGCTGGGGCGAAAAGGAGGGGAGGCGAACCGGCGGCTCTGAGCTCGGGCGACCGGGTGGGGAGGGAGACGGAGACGGGGAACCCTCCCGGGGGCCAGCTGCTGGAGAGTCGGGTTGCACTGTTGCCGGAGACCCAAGTTGCCTCTGGGGTTGCAGGGACTCTCCTCAGCCCAGGAGGGACGGCAAGCCAGGGGCGGCCGTGCTCTGGACGACGACGACAGAGACCGCTTTTTTTTTTTTTTTTACACGTGGCTTTATTGCGAGTCGCCCGAACTTCTGAATGGTGCTCGCCCCCTCCGCTTCCCGGAGCCGTGTACGAGGCTCACATGGCGCGGCGGAAGTCTTGGGTGGCGCTCGGAGGACTGGGAATGCCTCGGCCGTGGAGGGAGTCAGCCTTTTGGATTTGGAGGATTTAGTCTCTGTACTCCCCCCACACACACACACAAACCACCTTTTAGTTTTGCTGTTGGAACTGGCACATTTTAGGAAATGTGCTCCTCTTAAAGCTAAGTCCTAGATGCAAAGAAGGCTTTGATTCTCCCCCCCCTCCGATAAGGAGGTATTCATTTTTTTTTTTTAAATAGAGATTTCTCAAACTTACTTCTATGGGAGCAGGGATGTTACTCTGTACTGCAAGGGTGCATTCTTGCAGCTGGAAACGCTGAATGGCGGCACTGTAGCTGGCTGCCATAGATTCCTCTTGTGTGGTGTAGTATGTATTTTAAGTGCATATTTACCATCCGCTCCCCTGGAAAAAAATGGAGCTTTCTGCAATGGGAGGATATGGCTGCACATCCCCTCCGCATTTTTACTTATAAACCATTGCAGAAAGCATATTTCCAGTTGACAAGTAAGTCTGGATTTCAGGGTAGAGCCCATCTTTTTAAAAAGCCATTCCTTCTCTTTGCCCCCACCGCCATTGAAAGCCATTTAGAAGTTCATTGAGGTCACACCAGTCCAGTTCTGGAGTCTCCGCTGCCCCTGAACGTGATTTCCCCTGGGAAGTTCTCTCCCACCCTGCAACTCTGTGGTGTTACTTGTGCCAGAGAACTTCTCAGAGTTGCTCCCACATCATGTGTCTGACTGGGGCATATTTTTTGGGGGGGAAAGGCAAATCAGCCACTGTGTTTGGAAGCCTGGTGAGTCCCACTTCAATTCCTGATTTTAAGCCCTCATTTTTTGGGGGGGGGCCGCTTTTACTTATTTATTTATTTTTAAGGCCGGATTGAATGACATTGCAATGATCCTCTTAGCGGCTCCATTGTAATAAGTGGGTGGCTGGGAAATCCAATTCCTATTATCTCGTGTCAGACCTTTTGAAATGTTTCCGAATTGCAGCGTCTTGCCAGGAGACAGCCGGGGAGCACAGAAGAGGAGGCTCTCCTGCATTTCCCATAGACAGTCGCTGGCATTTCTCTCCAAAGCGTGATTTCTAGCCGAGATTACATTGGCTTGCTTTTTTGCTTAGTAAGCGCCTCTGAAAGCTGGGAGACAGACTCTCTGGTGTTCTCTCTCTCTCTCTGGCTCTCTCTCTCTCCTGTTCTCTTGCATGCGTTTAGGGGAGCTTTCCCGCAGTTCATAATTATTTCAAAAATCTATCTCTGTAGAATTGATTGGAGTAGACAATCAGTAGTAGCTAGGAGGTCTTTGAAGCTTCCTTGTGGGGAAGTGTCTGATTAAAATGGTCTGTTTGGGATCATTTAGCTTTGTGGTCTTGGCTGCCTCGCACTTATCAGGACACCCCCCCCCACGCAACAAATCTTATGAGACTCCCTGGGAATAAAGCACACCCAGGATGCTCCCCCCAGCTTTAATCTTCCTTTGCCACAGGCATATATTTACCAGTTGCTGGCTAATAAGCTTTCCAGGTGCTTCTGCCCACATGTTCTTGGAGTCGCATCAGGCTGATAGATCCGGAAAGCCCGGGCAGGAGCGGAATCGATTCTGCCATGGTTTCCGTTCCAGGATTTTCGGGTGGAAGGCAGAGCCTATATTGCAGGAGTATTTCCTTCCAACTTGTGCCAGCAAATTGATCTCTCCTTTATCTCAAAGGGAGGAAGCCGTGTGATTGGACTTGAGGGTCTCGTAGCTGGGGTGGGGTGGGGAGGGTTAAATGGTGCTCCCAAACTGGTTCGGGGTCCACGTATGGGCAGATGACTGTCGGTCTGCCTGTATTTCTTTGTCCGTCCCCCCACACACACACAGCCAGTGAGCTGCCCCTTAACCTTCCTAGATCTCAGTTTATGTTTCTCAGCTGGGGAAGCCTGTATGCGTGGAGGGCTCTCAGTCCCCCCCTCCCCTCGCCTGCCAGGTGGTGATTGCTCAGCAGTTCTACATTGATTTGTTCAGGGAGAGGCAGCCAGCCTGGGTTTTTTTGCAGCATCCTGCTATAAGCCGTGCCAGTGATTCCAAAGGCCTGTTATTTATTTATTTTCCCATGGAGCCGAGAGTTGCTGAAGATGGTGATATGAAGGCAGATTTCGGGGTGGGGGGGGGAGGATCCGGAGGATTTGCATGCAGCTCTTAAACTGCGGCTTTGATTGATACTGATCGTGGATATTACGGGTGCGAGACAGTTAGTGATATTTATTGCAGTGTGTTTCGTTCTGCTGCTGGTATCCTTGGTAATTTTCCCCAGGTCCTCTTCAGCATAAGGTTTCCAGTTGCCTCCGATAAGACATCATTTTCTGGCCATTGCTGGGGGGTTCCTTCCCCCCCTTCTGGTCTGAAATCTGTTTATTATTTATTGTGTGGACTTTGAGGCCTCCCTTCCCCACAAACAGGGCTCTGGGTGGCTCACGATGGAATCAAAACACAATAACCCAAGTGAAATTAAACCAGCGTTCAAACACAGTGCAGAGTCATAAGCCAAAAGCAATTCCAAGGTGGGGAATAATTTGAATAAGAAAACTGAACTACTCCAAGGGGTCAGGTAAGGGGGGGGGGCGGGAAACCTGAGAGCACCAGACAGCTTGCTGTCTGGTCGCTGTCCTCGGCAGGCTGGCTGCTGTTTGCACGGGCCAGGCTTGTGGGGTTTGTAGACTCTTGCATGCTGTCTGTGAGGCCCAGCCCCTCAATGAAATGCCACCTCCACTTCATAGGGTTCTTGTTTTGCTCTCCGCAGGCGCACAATGGGGATCTTACGGTCAGACCCACTTGTAAGCCGGGCTTCTCGGAAGACGATTACACAGCTCTGGTTTCCCAAAACATCGTGGAAGGGCAGAAGTTACTCAAAGGTAGGAAGAGTTCCCGGAAGCACCTTGGAATCCGTGATGTACCCTTCGGATTGCGGAGAGGAAAGAGCTGACAGGTGTTAAAAGGGAGAACAGGAGCTTCCGAATGGGGAAGGTTTTAGTGGCAAAAATGAGAGGAGGATTATTCTTGCCGACTGGTGTGTGGCTGAATGTCTGGGAAGAGGTGTTGAGTGCCTTCTGATGTGCGCATTGTGTGGGTCAGGTGTGAGGATTTCGGAGGAGTGTGTCAGCGCCAGTCTGCGCTTTGCTGTTATGTTTTTCACTTCCACCCCCTGTCGGTGGAAGTTTCTGCGTTCTCTTGCCTGTCTGTCCACTGGGCGTCTTTGCCTTGGGAGTTTGAAGCTTCTTAAATTATCCGTTGCTTTGAAATGCCTGATAAAGCAGACGTTGTTGTTGGAAATGTGGTAAACAAGCCTACAGACATTCTGTTCCACAAATGTGGCATTCATTTTCACGGCTGCCCCAACTGACAACATGAAAACAGAGGCAGGAAGAAGCTACCAATTAGATTTAATTGCAGGATTAGAACTGCTTGGGGTGGGGGGTTGACAGTGGACTCTTGAAAACCCAAAAGGGCAACAGATTATCCCGGCGCATGAACTCCCCCTCTCCAGCTTTGAAGTTACTAAAATAATTAAACCTTCCATGATAAGAACTCTAGCCTGAGTATACTCCTTTGAGGATCAGTCGGAGCCGAACGGGAAGATCAGTCTGAGCCGAACGGGAGGATCACTCTGAGCCAATTGGGCAACAGTCTTCTGCTGCCACATCACTTATACGTTTAGTCAGTGTCACCGTGTGTTGAATTGGAGTTGGAGACAGCTGGTGGAGTTGATCTGGGCCGTGGTAACAGAGGAGGATGCTTTGGGCAGCAGTGCTTTCTTTAAAAAACATTTATTTTTTTTGCAGGGTGGGTGTTTGTTCTCTTAAGGACCTCCTGTGATAGGGCAAGGGACCAAAAGTCAAGCTCTTAAGTTGGAATGACCTCTGTCTGTCCACCTTTAGTCGCGTGTCTCATCCGGTGCTTGCTGTTCAGAAACAGCACGGGGCTAGGTGAGCGTCACGGATAACACAAGGGCTTGTTGGAATGTTAGAGATCCGGAAACGGGCACCACACTTCAGAAGAAAGAATCCGCTCCAATGGAAAAATGAGGACGCATTTTTGCAGGCCTAGCTGAGCCGCCAACATTTTTAGTGTGGCTTAGCAGCTGGGCTAACAGAGTGCTTCTTTGGAGATTTGGATGCAGTATGATACTTTCCTCATTGGGGGTGTGGTACGCCAGCTGTGTTTGTATGCACAAATGCATGGGCACATGCAAATAATTCGCATGTCTGAATGTTCTGTGGCTTTGTACTTTGAGGTATGTGGTGATTTGTTACCTAAAAAAAACACACACACGCCTTGGCAAGTATTTATATTTTATTGTGTCCTCGCCTGCTGTTCTTGTACAACCCCTCCCTTTTTGGCGACTCTTTCTTCTTCCTGGACTTAGTTGTATCAGCCAATCAGAGGCTTCCCTGACTGAGTGGTTGATGTCACAAGGCTAGTCGAAACTGACCACGTGAGGGCAGGCAAACTCAACCAGGAAGAGGGCAGTGCAGCACCAGCTTGGCGTAGTGGTTAGAGGGGCCGGACCAGGATCTGGGAGATGCAGGTTTGAATCCCCACTCTGCCATGGAAGCTTGCTGGCCGACCTCGGGCCAACCCTATGCTCTCATCCTAGCGTTCCTTGCAGCGTTGGTGTTGTTGTGGAGATGGAATGGAGAAGAGAAGAATGTTGTAAGCCCACCCTGTGTCCACATTGGAGAGAAGAGTGCGGTGTGAACGAAGCAAGTGTTTGTTTTGCAAGGAGTATGAGTCTATCGAAAAGGAGAGTCATCAGTACTGCCGGGGAAGTTACATTAAGCTGCATAGTTTAAACTAATGGATAGGCATGGCTATGAAGAGTCAAAGCTTGATGTTTTCCCTGGGCCCGTAGCCAGGATTTTTTAAGTAGGGGGGGCATTTAAATTTCTTAGGGGGCACTGGCTAATTGAATTAAAGGAACACCCAGCTCCTTCCATGCACCTGCCACCACTTGGGGGCCCTGGGCTGGATGGGAAGTTGTGGGGCCTTGCCAGTAAGTAAGGGGGCCTAGCCCCACAATGCCCCACTGTAGCTCTGGGCCTGGTCTCCCCACATGTCGGTACCATTCTGCTGGGACTAAGAAAAGGAAGGAGTAGGGCTGTGAGTTGGAGAGCTCAGTTCCCTTGGGCTGGTGTGGTGCTATGATGAAGGCTCCCCCATACAGTGCAGCTGACCCGGGCTGTCGGGTACATTTCCTGCTAACGCCTTCAGGAAGATGTAGGAGTTTTGGTCCTCTTCATTGGCTGGAACATAATTTGTTGCTTAGTGTTTGTCTGTATCATATCAATATACCCTGAGCTTGCCCTTGGTCGTGTCCAGGAGTCCAGCTGCTGTACTTCATACAGCCGAAGATCTTTTTTTCTGTAGTTCTACTGACTGATCTTGACATTAATGCACCAAGTTCATTAGCCGTTTTGAGGAAGACCTACTTCTCTGTCAGAGAAGACCTACTTCTCTATCAGAGGCCATTTATTCAGTGGGATAATCCTGCTTTAAAGAGGAGGAATGCTCATCCGTGGGCTTGGTGGCTAGCTTGGTCTTGTGCGTAAGTCAACAAAAGTCTTACTAGCCGAAAGATGCACGTATCAATCCTTGGCTCACCAACAGGTAAAATTAGGGGTATGGGAAGAGCCTCTTCATTTCCAGTTCACAAAATCTTCCCTGCTTGTTTGCCTCGGAGTAGTCCTTCCTTCCCCCCCAGGTGACCAGGTGACTAAGAAGCCATTTACCCGTCCAGGTTAGCCTCCTCTTTGTTGCAGCTGGGTCACTTTTGTGGTAAAGTGGGAGCCAGTTTGGTGTAGTGGTTAAGTGCACAGACTCTAATCTGGGAGAGCCAGGTTTGATTCCCCACTCCTCCACTCACAGCTGCTGCATGACCTTGGGCAAGCCACAGTTCTGTCAGAGGTGTTCTTGAAAAGAGCAGTTTATCAGAGCTCTCTCAGCCCCACCTGCCTCACAGGGTGCCTGTTGTGGGGAGGGGAAGAGAAAGGAGTTTGTAAGCCGCTCTGAGACTCCGAGTGAAGGGCGGGGTATAAATCCAATCTCTTCTCTTCTTCTAAATGAATGTGCTCGCTTCTTGGCTTCCGTTCCCCTTCTTTTAAGGAGCGCACTGTGATTGACAGGGTTTTCCCAGTGTTTATCTTGCCTCTTCATCTTTTCAGACAATAATGCAGTTGGCTGGCTTTTCTGGAAGCGTGTTTATGACAATTTTGGGTTTGATACATTGTCTTGTGTTGCGGCTGGCTGGGCAAGAAGGATGGAACAGAAGCTCTGGCGTAGAGAGTGCAAAGGCAGTGCCAGCAAAGGCTGTACAAAACCCTAAAAAAGCTTCAGTACGATTACGTGTGGATATATATGAAGCTGCCTTATACTGAATTAGTCCATCAAGGACAGAGTTGTCTACTCAGTCTGGCAGCGGTTCTTCAGGATCTCAGGCAGAGAGATTTTTCCACGTCACCTACTGCCTGGTCCTTCTAACTGGAGAAGTTGATGGTTGAACCTGGGACTTCCTGCACGCAAAACAGAGGCTCTTCCACTGAAGAAGAGAAGATATTGGATTTATACCCTGCCCTTCGCTACCCGAAGGAGTCTCAGAGTGATTTACAATCGCCTTTCCCTTCCCCTCCCCATGACAGACAACCTGTGAGGAAGGTGGGGCTGAGAGAGCTCTGACAGAAACTGCTCTTTCCAGAACAGTTCTGAGAGAACTGTGACTGACCCAAGTTCACACCAGCAGCTGCATGTAAAGAAGTAGGGAATCAAATCCGGTTCTCCCAGATTAGAGTCCACACTTATGAGCCGTGGCCACTCTCCACTATGTTCAGCAATTGGCTGTAATCCATTGGAAATTTCTCCTGGGTGGGGGAATGTATATATGAAATAGTTGGAAGGATATCTTGACAAAGATAGTTTCTGATATTGGCATATTTATTCTTCTGGATGTTCCACAGAACTTTGCAGAAAGCAAAGGTCTACAAATGACTGTGTTAAATGGTTTGAAATCAGAAAGTGTGTGCAGTGAGCTATAGATATCGAACAGGGAGCAAATAACCTCAATGTACATGTAGGACTCCAACTCGCTGAAAGATAGGAAATGCACTAGAGCAACACTGATATGTCAGAGCATAAAATGATGATAGAGCAAACGACAACCGCCATGGTCCAGTGGGAAGTTATTTCCGTGAGACTTGCCTGTGATGAGTGGGAGTTCCCCAACAGGGATTGTAAAAAAACAACACAAAAAACCAACCGTCTTTAAATGGATGGTAGGAATAAAAAGATAAACAGTTTTACAGTTGAGCTAATTTTTCCCTCCAAAGAACAATTTGTCTTTTGGTTGTTCAAGGCAGTGTACAGTCAGGTTTGTTTTTTGTTTTTTTAAAAAATGTACATAATTTAAACCCTAGAACTTGAAAGCCAGCTTAACCCTTGGAAGTTTTGCAAAGTGAGAGCCTAAAGGGGTGTTTTGATCCAAGTCAGCATTTTAAAAGGCAGCTTTATGGTGTGCATTGCGCTAAGTCAGTCTAAGATGAATTCTGGCACTTCTTGCTAGTCGTGGGGAGGGAAACCAAAAATCTTAAACACAAGTGCAATTATTTTGTTTGCCGATAGCTTGGAAATTCTATTTTGTGCCTTTCGGAGCCTCTGCACTAAAATACATGCTGCTGTTTATCATTGTGAAACAAATATCTCTAATTAACGTGTTCAATATCTGTGTTAAATCTGCTTTAGAAACAACTGCATGCATACATACCGTCTTCCTTGCTTCTGTTAAGGCAGGGAACTTGTTAGTTCTCCAAGGTTTCATTTCAGTTTTATTTCCCAACACTTAGTATGTCTGAGACACACAACGCTTCCCTCTCTCCTTCCCATCTGTGTGACATTTTGTGCACTGAAATCAGCACATTCTACCAGATTGGCATCCATAGCATCTCATTGTAGCAAAGTATGGCTGATTTGTTCACTGGCATTACATTGTCACCTTTCGGTTAAAAGGTACTATATTATTAGGTAGGGCACATAGGTTTAGGTCCATTAGGGATTGGGGAAGGAGTTCTGGTGCAGTATATAGAGTGCAAACAGATATCCTGTATTTCTTTAGATTTACAAGGCCTTATAAAGCCAAGCTGAAACTGACTGGGTGAAGGCTTGTTCTCAGGCTATAAAATCCCGAGTAAAGCTTTGGTTTGTGAGGCTGAAATTCACATGTCCAGCTTGTTCAGCATTGCGCCGGTTATTGGGGAGGACCTAGTGGAACAGTGCTGAAAATAGCAGCTGAGTGTACAGTGTGAGTGAAAAACACAAACTGAGGATTGGGGAAATTTGCAACAATTAACACAGTTGCATGCGTGTGGTATGTCCCCATTTATGTGTATCTATGTGGGTTCCATCTCAGAAATGTTTTTTGATAAAACTGGAGAAGAAAGGGCAGAAACAGTCTGCTGATGAAGCATCTTACAGTTCGAGGCATTACAGAAGAGCTGAAAACTGCAGTCGTAATCTTGCTTATTAGGAAGCAAGTTTCATTTAGTATAGTGAGGCTTTCTTCTGACTAAGTATGCACAGGATGGCTTAGTGGTGGCATTCCTTGTGTTTGCTAGGGAGTAAGCGTTATGGTGCTCAAGTGGGGCTTTCTTTAGAGTAAACTTGCATAGGATTGAGTCTATAAGAAGAGCTGCCGAGTCTCCCCCCCCCCAAATGTTCTGCGCACCATTAATAGTTTTAATGGTGCAGAGAACGTAAAAAGAGAAATTGTGCTGTGTCTTCAAAAATTAGAATGGAGCCATCCAGTGAAACTGATTAACAAGTAGGTTCCAGGCAAGCAAAAGGAAGTGTTTCCCTCATTCTGTAAGTAATTAGGTGATGTTCACTGTCAATTGGTATGGTGGTGGTAGGTCGCTTACATAGGCAACTAAGATCCGTTACTCAAATCCATGGGAAATGGTCCATTAACAGCTCTTACCTGGCTGCCAGTCAAATGCAACCTCTGGGTACCTGATGCTTTGTTTACGCTCTGCTTGTGAACTTTTTAATGCCACTTGGCTCGTGTGGCAGCTGTGGGGTGAGAGAGGAGAGAGGCTCTGGGCTGAAGAATATCCAGTCCCAGTGTTCCCTCTAAGCTGAGTTAGTGTGAGCTAGCTCACAGTTTTTTAGCCTCTGGCTCACACATTTTTGCCTTAGTTCAGGAAGGATGGCCCCAGAGCAAACTAATTGCTTGCTCACAGCTCACAGCTTTAATGCCAGTAGCTCATAAAGTAGAAGTTTTGCTCACAAGACTCCACTTCTTAGAGGGAACATTGTCCAGTCCCCCCCCCCGATTCTCCTGTGTTTGTACCCTAGTTGCCCACAGTCAAATAAAAAGGGGGACATGTGATTAAAAGATTGGTAGCATATAGGCCTGAACACACATGAAACTGACTTATACTGAATCAGGCCGTTGGTCCATCAGGGTCAGTATTGTCTATTCAGACTGGCAGCGGCTCTCGAGGGTCTGAGGCAGAGGTCTTTCACATCACCAATTGACTGTTTCTTTTAAACTGGAGATGCCGGGGGATTGAACCTGCGACCTTCTGCATGCCGTGCAGAGGCTCTTTCACTGAGCCACAGCCTCTCCACCTAGTGTAAGCTATGTGCTCCCTAAAGGTCTCTTATTTGGAAACATGCCGGGACTACTTATACGTGAGGTAAATAGAGACACCCCCCCTGCTTCCTTGGTTTTTGACAGACAAGACACAGATGGGGATGAAAAACAAAGGTTCATTTTACAGAAAATAAAGTTTTCCATAAGGTAAAAATGATGTAACTTTGATATATAAAATGAAAGCTGGCTCTTAAATCAATTAAATAACCCTTGTGGGGAGATTTGATTCCCCCTTTTTCTGGGCAAGTTAGCCTCAGCGATTTCAAGGCTGCTCTTTTCTCTCACAAGAGAGCGCCTTTCCACAGAACTTGTGCACACCAGTTAGGAACGATGGGCCCTTAACGGGATGCTTATTTGTACCACTAAAATAAGTTTTCTTCTCTAAGCTGATCCCCGCTCCCTAACTAAGAAAGCCAGAAACCCTGGCTATGCCGACGCTCCTTTGCAGAGCCGTGAAATCCTTGTCCAAAGGTGAAAAAGTTTTCTTCACCCTTCTTGATCTGAGGCTGGGTCACTCCCCCACAATCCAGTGGAGTTCTGTAGGCTCTGATTGGCTGATAATCATTACATTTGCATGAGGCCTAAATCACAAGGATTGGTTCAGAGCCCTAGAGAAGAGGTGGGACTTTTAAAGATGATTGCCTCTAGTCACTTGGGCGACAATACAGCCATCTTGGGGTTCTGAAGTTAGTGTTCCAAGTTGAGAAATGTGTTTCTGACCCTCCCAGTTAGGGCCAAGCCAGGTGTGATACTTTTTAGAGTGTCCGCTCAGTTTCCCCTACAGTCACACAACAGCTGTGGGGGGATATCACTTTAAAAATCAGTGGGAGCCCAATTCAACTCAGAACTACCCTCCTGGCTTCCTCCCATGCTGTCTTCCCAAGCTGAATTAGCCTTGGAGGAGAGTTATTTTGCCTGCATATTTCAGTCCCCGCAGCTGTTGTGTGGCTGCAGGGAAAGTGAGTTCTGTCAAGGGAACCAGGTTGCTTTCTGAAATGTCACATCTAGCCTGGCCCTTAGCATCGTACATGCTTTTGCAATATCAGAAATTGGTGTGTTGTGCGCTGGGAGTCAGGTGAAAGGTATGACATGGTAGAATTTTTGATTGTGATGTCTACTGTCGGACTTTATTGTGTTAGAATTGTTTGCCATTTCTTAGCTGCATGCTTGGGAAGTCTTTCTAAAAAGAGGCTTTTCCCTGACTTATCAAATTGAAACTGCAGTACCAAAAGTTAAGCACAGGCATGTTTTTTGCACGTGTGGTGCTGAGGGCCACGACACTAGGCCAGCCCCAAAATGCCTGGCGTGATGAAGGTAAATCTGTAGCCACCCCTTAAGGCAAACTGGAGATGGTTGCTGTTGCCGCTAGCAGTAATAGCTGGAACAGGTATTGTCCTGGCCACAAGAGTCCCGCCCCGTTGCATCACAAATTTCCGTTCTATGCTAGCACTTGTGAATGAGGCGAAGTGATGTTGGGGACACTGGCAGCATGATCTGGAGAACTCGTGGGTGAATTTTGGTTAAATAGTCTGGCGAGTTTGCCGTGATGTTCACACAGGTTTTTGTTTGGTGAGAGCAGGCCCTCCAGTACCTGCTCTGATTTTTCATCAAAAGGTTTTTATTCCAGGCTGCAGAAAAGAAGGACCGTTTCCTGTCTTCCTTTAGGTCTCCACCAAAAGGATAGGGTTACCAACTTCCAGGTGGGGCCTGGAGATCTCCTGGAATTGCAATTCATCTCCAGACTGCAGAGATCAGTTCCCCCTGGAGAAAATGACTACTTTGGGGGCTGGACTCTGTGGCATTATATACCCCTGGACTCTGTGGCATTATATACCCCTGCTGAAGTCCCTCCCTTCCCAAGCTCCAACCTCAAATCCCTAGAATTTCCAAACCTGGATTTGAACCAGACTGAAGCTGTTAGTATCGATTATGCCATTGGTCTTTGGTTAGTGCCCTCAATCAGCTCGACAAATAGGAAGAAAGTTACTGGAGCTACACTGATTGGAAGACCGATGTGGGGGTTGGGGAGATCACTGCTGCTTATTGACCCGATGAAAAATGGAGAGTAATTCTGTACGTGTGAAAATGGTTCAGGCCTCCTCTGGGATACTCCCCACTAAGGGTATCCCAATTACACTTTTGAAGCTTGGATCCCAACAGGACAGAGCACATCTGATCCAAAGTTAGACTTTGAATGCTGGAAGGGTAGTGAATGGGTTATTTGAGGAATAGTATTGTGAACAGAATATAGCATTGTCTTACCGTCAGTCCTCCAACTGGCGTGATGAGGCCTTAAGTCTCATGGAGATTTTACGGAAAAGGGAATTTTGTTTCCGGCGGTCTTCCTGGTTGGAATCGAGTTAAACAGATAATGACTACTTTATAATTGAGTTATTCCAATGGAAATGGCTTAGCCTTAATTTGACAACAAAAGCTTTCACAGAGTCATTGTTTTATTATAAGTACGCCATAAGCTATTAACTACTACTTTGTGGTTCATCTTCTTTGCCTGACTCAGCTCTCTTGCCTCCTTCTGAACGCGGAGAATCCAGCGGGCGCCCATTTGTTACACAGTAATTAACTTGTTTATGATAAATGGATGGAAGAAATGTCGTGGCATTTTGGTTTATGTCTCAATAAAAAAAATAGCATTTGCATGCTCGCAAACTTCATGCTAATTAAGCTTAAAATAGTTTTTCCCCCCTGCTTCCAGCCCCAATAGGGTAGCAAATTCAGCAGGTTAAGACACCGTCGCGAGGGATTCGGTATAACGTGGGCACCATTTGGGCAAACTGATTTGTAAAGCTGTTGGGTGTTGCTTTTAGAGATTCTGCTTTGTCATCTCTGCCTCGTCTTTATTACTAGCAGTTATTTGCATATGTGTGTCTGTGTGTGATTATTTCTCCCCTTGTTTAGCAGGGTAACAAACTTCTTGTCCTGATCACTGGCGCAGGGTAACATACGGCATGGGGATGGTTTACTTATTTTCCCTGTACTGAGATAGAAAGGCTTTCTTTTTTCTTTTAAAGAAATGTTCTGCATTGTAGCAGAGGACAATTACCGCGCCGGTATCTCTTTCTCGGCTTTGTTTAATTATTAATGTTAACTTAAACTGGCGAGAGCAGCTAGCACCCGAGGCGGGGGGGGGGGCTGGAGGACAAAGAGAACGGGTGGGGGCTGGGGTGAAGGGAAGGGGCCAGTTATGAAAGGGAAACCCACTGATATCAGAGCTGAATCAGGGTGCGGGGGGGGGAGGTGACCTTCACCTCAGTGGGACTACGGCCTGCGAATTGCCCCGATCCATGATTTTGGGATGGGTTGGTCTCCAACTGAGCCGTGTGTTCGAACATTAACGGTGCTGTGTAATTTATTCAGTGTAATTTTTTTTAAAAAATGAGGGTTGCGTAGGGCTGAGCGTCTGAAAGTTGTGCTTTTCCTTTAAATTGTGGGTGCGTGACACCCGTTAGGCTGCCTTTTTGGATTGAAGACTCCTGTTAGTGAGGCTGTTGCATTTTTTTTTTTTAAAAAAAAATCTGGGTTCTTACCCAGATCACATCACTGTAATTCCTGAACACCTGCCATCCGTGCATTAAATAACATGATTAGCAGCTGTCATTTGTGGTTCTGGCATGAGCTGGGAGAAGGGAGGCAGAGCCGATTGAGAGGAGAAGGTGGCGTTTAATTATGCTGTCGCATTGTGTTTGCTAGCACCTGTTTCGTTTCATTAACTATTTATAAAAAAAAAGCCGTGGTGATCTTTCTTCTTCTCCCCCCATTCACCTTTTTAAGAAATAATAACAACCACCACCACCCTGGGAAAATTCTGCTACTGGTGTTCGGAACATAAATATACTGCTTGGTATTAGGAATGTGTGCTGTAGGTTTCTGAGTCTCACAGGAGGCTTCATCACCAAAAATAACATTGCTTTTCTAAGGGCCACGTGTAGGCTTGTCAGGCCTCTTGCCTCCACGCCCTGTTGCCTCCTGTTGCTCCACGTGGCAGCAGGAGAAAAAATAAAATAACAGTGTTGCGGTTGTCACTACATCACCCAGAAGTGGCATAGGATCGGTCTAGGCATCACTGGACACTCTTATGGTTTTACCATAGTGTTTTCAGTGATTCCTAGAGTTACCCTGGAAATCACATGACTGATGTCATATGCACCTTCCCTTGGCCCCCAGCCTTCCTGCTGGTTGCTCAGCCTGGCAGCTTCCACCACATGCATTGTTAGGTGTCTTGGTCCACATGAGTAGAAGTCTATAATGTCTCTCATTCCCGTGCCAGTCTTGCCCCTCCTGGAAATCAGGACAATGCGGACACTGTAAGAACCATGCTGTGGATCTTCTTATGTGTTCTGAGGCTTCTGGTGTTACTGAGCATTAGGATCTGATTAGACTATATATTAAAAATGAGTTGGAGGAAACCCCAACCCAACTGGTGTTCGACAATCATCCAAACAGGGAAGAAGTTGTGTGACTACAGCTACCATGCTGCAAAGTTTATGTCAGAAGGGTCTCTGAGGGTTAGTCTACCCATTACAAAGACCTCGGTGTTAGAATTCTGGTCTGGTCTACATCATACTCCTGTTTATCTGTAGGTGACATGCTCTGTCAGGGCAAAGGCTACACTAAACCTTTTTTTCCCCCTTGATGCACTGGCTTTTTACATGTATGGAGGGGTGTATGTCAAAGTTACCCCCTTAGCAATGGGTTATTTGGGAGTTCTATGGCCACCTGCTGGTTGAGGAGTTATATTTATTTATTTATTGTATTTATACCCCGCCCTTCCGCAAACGGGCTCAGGGTGGCTTACAGTGATTGGTACGATGTACCTAGTCTGCATAAAACATTTTAAAACAGATTAAAACAATCATGCATTTAAAGTGCTCGCAATACAGTTCATTCATTAAATTAAATGGCATGCTCTAAAAATCTACTATCAGAGTTTCCAATTCAGCGATCTTCCGGCCTCCTGCAGAGACATGGCTCTATTACCACACTAGTGCCAGGCCTGTACCACAGATGTTCAGATGGTGGTAGTTGCTGGTGGTGGTGGGCGGCTTCTAATTAAAAGTCTGGTGGAAGAGCTCCGTCTTGCAGGCCCTGTGGAACTGTAAAACTGTATCCACTGCTTCCCACCTATATCATGTTCCTGATCTAAATTCTGCCCTCCCAAACACTTCTTCAGGATATGTATATTCACTGTGCCAGTTCGGTGGTTAAGAGCAGCGGACTCTAATCTGGAGAAGTGGGTTGGATTCCCCACTCCTCATTAAGCCAGCTGGGTGACCTTGGGTCAGTCTCAGTTCTCTTAGAGCTGTTCTCGCAAGAGCAGTTCTCTTAGAGCTCTCTTAGCCCCCACCTACCTCACATGGTATGTGTTGTGGGGAGAGGAAGGGAAGGTGATTGTAAGCCGTTCTCAGACTTCGAGTGAAGGGTGGGGTATAAATCCAATCTCCTCCTCCTCCTTTTTTTGGTTCCAATCTACCCCCCCCCCATTGCTGCTAAGTGAAATTAAAGATGTGGGCAGACCGGATCAAAAGTCATTTGTGTAATGTGTGGCTCGGCCTTTGGATGCATTGGGAGGGGCATATTTATGTTTATGTGTATATCTGTTCTCTCACTTTCTGTTTTGACAAGTGGTGCTGCTCTAATGTCCGCTGAATAACGGACTTCATTTGTTCTTGCTCTGTCTCAATTAGATGTTGTTCATTCCACGACGCCCTTGGAACCTGCTGACCCAGTCGGGCTGGTGGGAGCGCTGCTCTGGAGATCTTTGGCCTTGAAGGCCTGGCTTAATTAGATAGGCCGAGGCCACGGTTTGTGTGGGAAGGGAAGGAGCGAGAGAAATAAAGAATGACTCCACAGGTTTCGGAGCGCGATATACTGCATTTGCCTTCAACTTGGAACACACACTCTTCTGAGCTTTAGACTCCACGCACCTGTGTGTCTCTGGGCAAGTCCCAAAAATGTAGTTTCCAAGTCTCTGCTGAAGTCCTGCACCCCAGGGCTGGGCCAGAACAGCCCTGTGCAGCAGCCTACCTGAAACTTACTAAACTTGACAGGGCATGCTGGTTTATCAGGAATTTCAAAGGTATTTTTTTGGGAGAGGAGGGAGGGCTGATTGTTCCATATAGAGCACATGGCAAGCATTGTTGAGGAGGCTGTGGTGGGTTTGGTCACAAATTATGCAGACTTTTGCTAATGCATTATCTCTCTATCGCACCTTTATCCTACCCTTTCTCCAAGGTAGCAGCCTGGATAGCCCTCAGTAGCCTGAGCTTGTCCATTTGGAAGCTAAGCAGGGTCGTCTCCGGTCAGTATTTGGATGGGAGACCACCAAGGGAAGTCCAGGGTCACTCTGCAGAGGAAGGCAATGGCAAATGCTCCCTCTAAGCTGTGGAGTCATGAGTCCGTTCTGACTTAAGAGCATATTGTGATAGTGGCGGTGATGATGATGAATCGTCACAGTCAGGTGTTTGACTGGTAGATGGTGTTCTGCAATTCGAGTTCTATGCAGATATAACGGGTTGCTTTTGTATTTGGGCTCCTTGGAAAAGGCAAGTGTCCCGTCCCCCCACCCAAGAAGTCTTTATGTGGTCATGAGCTTCAGTTGTGCAGGAGAGCCCCTACGGAACTCACAGCTGGTCTAGATGCGCTGCATGTGGACAGGGTGTCCAAAACAATTGGCACTTGGAAGACCAGGGTGGCTTGGCCTTTAATAATGTACTCAGAAAGGCATATCTGTCACTTTAAACTGGTTCAAATCCATTCCTTCCGTGCCACAAAAGCATGGGAATTGCAGTTTTGTATGGTGAGGTCTAATGAAATTCTCAACACCATTACCAAGCTACAATTTACCAGCTTTCTTTCTGGAAAGCTGTGACGGATGAATGGCATAAAACCAAATGAGTTGTAGTATAGTTATACTGTCCTTGAACATCTGGAATACGCGTTGCTCACCACCCAGCATGAGAAGGTTCAAATCATGGGAGGAATCACGGCTTGTGGTAAAGCACATGCCTTGGACTCGGGACCTTGTGTATATAATTCCTGGGGTTGACAGAGAATGCATTTTGGGGAGCAGCTCTGGAAGAAGATCTGCCTCTGCCTGAAATCCCCGAGAGCTGTCGTAGGTCAGAGTAGATAATGTGGAACTCTTGAGAAGACATGAAACTGCCTTACACTGAATCAGACCCTCGGTCCATCAAGATCGGTGTTTTCCATTCAGACTGGCAGTGGCTCTCCAGGGTCTCGGGCAAAGGTCTTTCACATCACCTACTGCCTGGTCCTTTTTAACTGGAGATTCCGGGGATTGAACCAGCAACTTTTTCTGCATGCTGAGCAGAGGCTCTTCCACTGAGGTGTGCCTCCTCCCCAATGGACCTTTAGTCTGATTCTGTAAGGTAAGTTTTACATGTTTGGTGTGTATGCAAGGATAGCTGGAAAGACTTAACTTGGGTATCTGTGTGGATTGGACTGATAGCATTGTTACTGTGGGCTGGCCTCTATCCTCGTAATGTCAGCTCAGTCCTGAAAATGACAATTTTGTCCATTTCTGGTGTTCCTTTTTCAGAAAAGAAACCTGTCATATGAAGGCTGTCCTAAACGTCATTTTTAGGGTTGCCAGGTGAGGCCGACAGGTGGGCAGGAGACTTACCAGGAGGGTCCGGGAGAGGGAACTCCAAAGCAAGTTCTGGGTGACTGCTTTCCCTCCATTGGAAATAATGGAGGGTGGGGGTACTTTCTTTTGGGGCTCATAGAATTGGACCCCCTGGTCCAATCTTTTTGAAACTTGGGGTTTTTTTTGAGGACTATGCTGACAATTTGGTGACTCTAACTGAAACAACAGCCCACCCCCGAGCCCCAGATAACCACGGATCAATTCCCCATTATACCCTATGGGGACCAGTCTCCGCAGGGTATAATGGAGTGCCCAGCAGCTGTTCCTTCCCCCTACTTCCTCATAGCCCTGAAGCAGGGGGAGGGGCTCCAAAGCAGGGGATACCCTGCCCCCAACTGGGGATTGGCCACCCTACGTTGTTTGCAGCAGAGGTTTGCGGAAGGGAGAAGAGCACACAAAACCTTTGAGTAGGGTTGCTAGCTTCCAGACAGGGCCTGAAGATCTCCTGGAATCACTACTGATCTCCAGACTAGGGAGGTCAGTTTCCCTTGCGAAAATGGCTACTCTGGAAGGTAGATTCCATAGCTTTCTGCCCTGTTTTCCCTGGGATCCACCTAACAGATGGAATTCACTGCCACAGGAGGTGGTGGCAGCTACAAGCATAGACAGTTTCAAGAGGGAATCAGATAAACATATGGAGCAGAAGTCCATCAGTGGCTAATAGCCACAGGGTATAGATGGGAACTCTCAGTCTGGGGCAGGTGATGCACTCTATTCTTGGTGCTGGAGGGGGGGGCAGTAGTGGGAGGGCTTCTAGTGTCCTGGCCCCACTGCTGGACCTCCTGATGGCACCTGGTATATTTTGGCCGCTGTGTGACACAGAGTGTTGGACTAGATGGGCCATTGGCCTGATTCAACATTGGCTTCTCTTATGTTCTTATGCTCTTATGTAATGCACCCTCTAGACAGGAGGGCCTGGCGCAATCTGGTCCATGGGGTCGCGAAGAGTCGGACTCGACTGTGCGACTGAACAACAACAATGCTCCCTCTAAGCTATGGAGTCCTGTGAGCAAAAATTCTACTTTGTGAGCTACTGGCGTTAAAGTGGTGAGCGAGCGATTTGGCCGCTGCATAAATTAGTTTGCTCCGGAGCCATCCTTCCTGAGCTAAGGCAGAAATGTGTGAGCTGGAGGCTAAAAAACCGTGAGCTAGCTCACACCAACTCAGTTTAGAGGGAACACTGGCTCCACCCCCTCCAAACCTCCAGGAATTTCCCAACCTGGAGCTGGCAACCCTCCCTGTAAGTGTGCTCACTTCATAGACTGCCCTTGCTGCAGGATATGACCCAGCTAAGGTTATTTTGCTTTCTTCCCAATCCCTTTTGAATCCCCCCCCTCCAAACTCTTGAATTTTTCTCTATCGGCCACATCTCGGTCCTTCCAGGGAAGTAACGGGTGATAAGGGCTCCAGCTCAAGTGTTCATAGGCCCAGCAATGTTTAACATTTTAAAGGACTCCACTTCTTAACCGAGTCCCTAGGGCATAACCTTTGCTTCTCGGGGGCTTGGATTAATTACTTTTTATCGCGGGGCTATTTTAGAAATCTGCTGTTGCTGAAAAGTAACTACAAACATGATCTTCGGAAGCCATTTACAGTGTTGCAGGGCCCCTCCTCCTGCCATTAAGACCGGCTTTTAAAATAAAAAAAGGAGGATGCAGGGAGAAATTGGACCTCTGTTTTTAAATAATGCAGAAGATTGGTTTAGCCGGGGCTTTTAGAAGTGGCATGGCTTCAGACTGCAGGTAGAGGCGTGCGTGAATGCCCTTCATGGGTAAGAGCTGCCCACCTAAAGGACTGTTCTTCCTGTATGCTCCCACGTACAAGCAGCAAGTGGTTAAGACGCTGAACTGCAGGCTGTGGAAGGTCAGTAGTTCAGCAGTTCAAGACCTGGGTGCTGCAAGACGGAGTGAGCTCCCATCTCTAGTTCCATCTCCTGCCAACCTAGCAGTTCGAAAGCAAGACATTGCAAGTAGATAAATAGGTACCACTTCGGTGGGAAGGTAACAGCGTTCCGTGCGCCTTGGTGTTTAGTCATGCCGGCCACATGACCACGGAAACGTCTTCAGACAGCGCTGGCTCTTCGGCTTTGAAACGGAGATGAGCACCGCAACCCTAGAGTTGGATTCGACTGGCTTTCGAGCAAGGGAACCTTTACCTTTACCTTACAAGCAGCAATCTTTAGGTTGCCCCAGCAGGAGGGTTGGAGGGCAGGGATATTTGTGTGTGTGGGTCTGATTGTGATGTCACCAATGTCACTGTGTCTCTTCGGGACACTATGCAGAAGTGACAGTGGATAGCTGTAAAAATTGCTGGGAACTCATGGTTTACCATAGAGCTCCCAGTGATTCCTGGAGCAACCCATTGTCATATCTGGGTTGTACCCAGAAGTGATGTACTGTCACAGAAGCAGACAGGCTTTTTTTACTCTTGTCATTTGCAGACTTCTCTATCTTTTTATAACTTTGTGATTTGATTCTCTGCAAATAAAGAGATAAATATCAAAAAAGACAGTTTTTTTATTTTTTCTCTGGCTGCCACTAAAAGAAGAAGAAGAGAAGAGATTGGATTCATACCCTGCCTTTCACTACCCAAAGGAGTCTCAGGGCAGCTTACCATCTCCTTTCTCTTCCCCTCTCCACAACAGACATCCTGTGAGGTAGGTGGGGCTGAGAGAGCTCTTTGGAGAGCCAGCTCTGAAACAACTTGTGTCTGACCCAAGGTCACACCAGCAGCTGCATGTGGAGGAGCGGGGAATCAAACCTGGTTCTCCCAGATTAGAGTCCGTGCTCCTAACACACCACCAAACTGACTCTCTAGCAGCAGCAGCGGGCAACAGCAGCAACAGTGGGAGCTTGGCAACCCTCCCCTGCCACTTGTTCCCTTCATTTAAGATGGCCGACATGGCATCAGCCAGTGCTTGTGCTTTTCCTGAAACAACTCCCACTGTACAGAAAGGGCTCCTTGAGGAGGTGAGGGCATGTGTGTCTATTGTATTTGCCAGGACTTTTAGTGGTCTGGGGCAACCGATGCTCTGTATTCTTGGTGCTTGGGGGTGGTCAATAGTGGGAGGGCTTCTAGTGTCCTGGCCCCACTGCTGGACCTCCTGATGGCACCTGGTATATTTTGGCCGCTGTGTGACGGAGTGTTGGACTAGATGGGCCATTGGCCTGATCCAACATTGGCTTCTCTTATGTTCTTATCTAGTGGGGCCTAGGCAGGTTTTTTTTTCAGGCAGAGATAACTTATCTGGGACATTTTGTTGTCTATTTCAGATTTGAGTTTGGAAGCTACCTCACACCATGGAGGGGGGTGGGGGGGATATAAACAGTTTAATACAGCCCGGAGTTTTGGTAGCTGCTTTGTATATGTATAGGAGCTGTGGTGGCTCAAGTGGTTAAGACGCTGAACTGCAGGCTGTGGAAGGTCAGTAGTTCAGCAGTTCGAGACCTGAGAGTGCCACATGACGGGGTGAGCTCTCGTCTCTAGTTCCAGCTCCTGCCAACCTAGCAGTTCGAAAGCAAGAAATTGCAAGTAGATAAATAGGTACCACTTTGGTGGGAAGGTAACAGTGTTCTGTGCACCTTGGTGTTTAGTCATGCCGGCCACATGACCACGGAAACGTCTTTGGACAGCGCTGGCTCTTTGGCTTTGAAATGGAGATGAGCACCGCAACCCTAGAGTTGGATTCAACTGGCTTTCGAGCAAGGGAACCTTTACCTTTTGTATATGGGGGCAGGGAGGAAGGTCCCCAACAACTCCAGTAATTTATACACCTTGGCTTCGGGTCTTTGTGAGGGATGTTGCATCTCAAAGGATGACCGAGTTCCTGTAATGTGACCATTTGGTGGCTTGACAAGATTTCTGGGTAATGGATGGGGGGGGGGATATTTCTGGCATTCGCTCAGCAGACTTCATTAAAATAATTACCTTCAGAATTCCTGCTTTTGCGGGTGTTATGCAGAATCTGTTCCCCTGTCTGAGGCTTCTTCTTGAGAGCTGGTATCTGGCTGCTTGACTGTTGATGAGGGCTGCCAACCTCAAGGTGTATGACCTGGAGATCTCCCAGAATAACAGCTGAGCACAGTACACCTGGAAGAAATGGCAGCTTCTGGGGTGGGCAGCTGGGCTGTGGTGTTACATCCCTGCCCATCCTCTCTCCCCTCCCTAGTCTCTGCCCGCAGATCTCCAGGGATTTTTCAAGCTGGAGTTGGCAACCTTAGTTATTGATCCCTCAAATGATGACCTCAAGCCAGATCTCCTGAGCAGATCCCACATTCTATAAAGCCTGCTTCCCAGGGCCTTTTAGTAAACATTTGCGAGGAAGAGTTGTTGGACTCAAAACCTGCATGGAGTTGCTCAGAAGCATAGGTGATGGCTTGGCCTTGTTTACCAGTTCGTTTTCAGAGATTCGGCTTTGGAGAAGGCAGAATCCACTGTCAGTAACCAGCCAGGGGTACTATGCTGCATAACTCCGAGTCAGATTCCTGGTTACGAAGGGGCTAGGCCTGACTTTATGTGATCTGGCCCACGGGTAAAAATGCTTCATTTGTTTTGAGTATTTGTCATCCCCCTTTCCACAAAAACTGCTCAAGGGTGTCTCACAACACCAGAATATCCAAAAACAAAACTTAACCTTCTGCTCGGTGAAGACAGGTGTACTAGGTGCCTGCTAAAGATGGGCAAACTCCTGGTAATTCTTGCTGATGTCTACTGACACTCATTTGGTCAGTGGGCAGAAGCAACGATGTCACATCTGGCATGACCAGGAAGTGCCAGTGTTGCTCCAGACACTCTAGCACTCACCTAGAAACTCAGTATGAATGCTCCAGCATTGCCCTGGTGTGATGCCAGCACTTCTGGGTAACGCCAGAAGTGACATCATTGCATGGCACCAAAGAGTGTTGCCCACCCTGCAGTCAGTACCTGCTTCCCCCCATTTCCTGCCACAACCCAAAACTTCCAGAATTCCTGCAGTGTATCTGCAATGCAACATAAAAGAGAGCCAGTCTCGATAGAAAACAATCTGGTGTGCCGGCCGAAAAGTCCCTACAGACTGTTAAAACAATCAGCTTAAAGGTGGGATGAAATTTGCCTACAAGTGCCAGTGGATAAAAATGTGGTAGCCTGGCATCTAAATGGCTAGCTGGTGTGTGTGTGTGTGTGCCGTTTTGAAGAAAACCCTTTCTGTGGTTGGTGCCTGTCTCACCTGTGAGGTGAGAAGGATCTTAAATGGTAAGCAGGACAGTATTAGAGGGGGTGGTCCTTCAGGTATCTTGGCCCTGAGCCATTCGGAGATCTAAAGGTAACCACCCACACTCTGAATTGAGCCCAGGAATAGAAAAGCAGGGGGTCCAGATTTTCAGGGGGGTGGTAGCATCCCTATATGCAACTGATTATCACTTACCTTTGTAAGTGCATCCATGGAATCAGAGTTGGAAGGGGCATGTAACTCCAGCTATGGCCTGACCAGTGCAGTGTACAGTGGGACTATGACATCTTGTGATCCAGGTGTTATATTTCACTTGATACACTCCAAGACTATATTAGCCTTTTTTGCTGCTGTATCACACTGACTGCTCATATTTAGCATACAGTCCACCCGTACCCCAAGATCTTGTTCACACACACTGCTACCCAGAACTGTGCACCCCCCATTCAGTATGCATTCTTATCTTGTGTGCCAGCATACCAAGTGATCTGTGCCCCTTGGAACATATGTAATGTAACTTTAAAAAAAAATCAACCATCTCATGTTCTTCACATATTTCATTGAGCAACAGTGTCTGGCACTGCTGAAAATAGGTTAATGGGCATCATGAACCAGTCGTCTGAACCTCTGGAGCTGCTTCTTAAATAATTTCTGTACGATATTCCTATGCCTGATCTGTCACTGGCACTTTTTAAAAAAGAGCTTGGCCTCCGAAGCTGTGCAGAACCAAATCCATGTTCATTTCCTTCCATTTGATATCCTGGGCATCAAACACTCCCTATCCCTGGGCATTGATGAATTGTGCCACGTCTGGACTTTTGTTCCCCATAGGATGGTACATTTAAAATGTTTCCTTGAACCCTTCCAGGTCTAAGCACGTTGTAGTAAAGCGGGCCAAAAAAAAAAGAGAGAGATACAAAGTGATGAATTTGCAGAAGGACTGTGTGTAGATCAAATGCCTCTTAGTACAAAGAGCTGTAATAGCTTGTGGGGGGAAGAAAAGGGATGGTGGGGAAGTAGATTATATTTGCCGAGGAGGTTTTCACAGGCGAGCTTCTGAAGATGTGATAATGAGCGGCCACAGGATCAAGTCTCTTTGTTTCCTTCTCCCCCCTCCCCCAGTGCTTTTGTGTGGTCTGGAAAAAAAGTTCTGTTTCTACAGAAAGAGTTGATTTTTTACTTTTTAAAGTCTAGAGAGGATTTCCAGGAATTTGGGGTTTAATTTATCTTCTGCACCCAGAAGAGAAGGGTAGGTTTCTATACCCTGCTTTGACACCAGTTTAGTGTAGTGGTTAGGAATGTGGACTCTAATCTGGGAGAACTGGGTTTGATTCCCCACTCCTCAACATGCAGCTGCTGGCGTGACCTTAGGTCACAGTTCTCTCAGAGCTGTTCTCCCAAAAGCAGTTCTGGAAAGAGCTCTCTCAGCCCCACCTACCTCACAGGGTGTCTGTTGTGGGGAGGGGAAGGGAAAGGAGACTGTAAGGCGCTCTGAGACTCCTTCGGGTACTAAAGGGCGGGGTATAAATCCAATCTCTTCTCCTCCTCCTCCTCTTCCTCCCCCCCCAGCTGACTTGGTGACCCTGCAGGGTTTTCATGGCAAGAGACCTTCAGTATTGGTTTGCCACTGCCTGCCTCCACGCACAAGCCCTAGTATTCCTTGGAGGTCTCCCACCCAGATACTTGCCAGGGCCAGCCCTGCTTAGCTTCTGAGATGCGACGAGAGCGGTCTAGCCTGGGTTATCCAGATCATGTCTCTGCTTTAAGGAGTCTCAGAGCGGCTTGGAATCACCTTCCCTTCCTCTCCCCGCAACAGGTGCCTTGTGAGGCAGGTGGGGCTGAGAGAGCTCTGAGAGAACTTTGACTGGCCCAGGATCACCCAGCAGGCTTCGTGTGGAGGAGGACTGGGGAATCAAACCTGGTTCTCCAGATTCGAGTCCACTGCTCTTAATCACTACACCACGCTGGCTCTTAGGGATGTGTAGTGATCCACTCTCTCATGGGGTTGTCCCAAGCCAAATTGGATATTTAGGCACTTGAGCCTAGGGTGACTGTTTTAAGTTGATACATCAGTAAGGGTGCAAAGGCCTGTGGGGGGGGGGCAGAAAAAAATGAGGCACAAAATAATGTGTAATACGAAAATTGTTTTATGTAAAAAAAACCCTACAGCATTAACAATGAGTTCCTTTGTCTACTATGGACATATGTAGTGTTAGACGTTGGAGTCCTGGACTAGTATCTGGGAGCCCTGTTCTGCTGTGGAATCTTTCTGGGTGAACTTAGGGCCCTCACACTTCAATCCTAACCTACCTCACAGGGTTGTTGTGGGGATGAAAAAAGGGAAGGGGAGACTGATGTAAGTCATTTTGGGTCACCGGGGTGGGTGGGTTCAGGGAGGAGCGTAAACAAAGTAAACGTAACAAATAGGGTTGCCTACCATTAGTCTGCTGTAATTGTTACATTTATGCTATTTATAGTTCGCCTTTCTCACTTGGGCTCAAGGCGGATTACAACAGAGTGGGTCAATGCAATTGATGTGATGGGTCATTCGGTGAACGATGCATTTGTTTCTGGATTGTAGAACCAACCAGTGGTCTAAAAAACAGAACTGAAGCCAAGCGTAAGTATTAACACGACATGTCAAATGATATTAAAAAATCCAATCATTTTTCCAATGAACTTCATGAATGGTGCGCTTCTATTGCCTGCATAGAAAAACGCTCTTAAATAATTCGGTTTTGCATGGTTTGGAGAAAGCCGGCGGGGGGGGCTTCCTGACTTCCCCAGGCAGGTCATTTCCATAAGGTGGGGGCCCACAATGGAGGAGGCATGGATATGGGCAGTTGTTGATTTTGCCCATTTACAGGTTGGCACTTGTGGAAGACCCTGCTCTGATGCACTAGTGAAAAGTCAAGTATCCTCAGTTACATCAAAGTAAACTTATTATTGAAACATGTTTCTAGTCCTGTTGGCTTGGATCCAGAGTACCCTTTTTGCAGGTTCAGGGGCTTCCAGCTGCTGAGCTAAGCCTTTTCATCTCCCCCTCTGTCTGCAGTCCATAATGCCCCCCAGGGCAGCCTTTTGGGGTGTTTGTGAGAAAGTTGCTCTTCCACAAGCAGAAGTGCCTTGCCCTACAGATACACTGCTCTGGATCCAGGCCACTGTGAGGGTATAAAGTTCTTTCAGTCCAAATCATACATTTCCTTTTCTTTACTGCACAATTTCTGTTTTTCATTTTCATCTCCCCCACCCCTCCGGCCACCTCTGAGATGGTAAAAACCAAAATATATGTGTTAAGGTAAACTAGTATACAGCATTTGGCAAAGCTCCCTCTTTAATATTGGTTATATTTACAATTTTGCTTGTTTAAAAAGGAGGCATTAGAGGCCCTGGAGGCATTAGAGGCTATTTTTTTTTTTAGTATAAATACTCTTTCAGATATCAAATAAGCATAGATTTGCTGAAGTATTGCACACTTCTTAAAAAATGTCCCCAAATTTATATTTGTTTTCAGTGTGGGGGGATACCCAGGTTTGTCATGCCTTCAAAACTTCCAGAAATTTTATGTCTATCAATATGTTGTCGAAGGCTTTCACGGCCGAAAATCATTAGTTGCTGTGGATTTTCTGGGTTGTGTGGCCGTGGTCTTGGCATTGTAGGACCTGACGTTTGGCCAGTAGCTGTGACTGGCATCCCCAGAGGTATAACACAGAGAGATGTAGTACTCTCTGTGTCAAGGTGAGCAGAAAAATGGTAGGCAGGTAATTTATATCTACCCTGGAAGGTGGGGTAGGGGTGAGTCTTTATCTTGTAGTAGTTCTCCAGGCTATGAACATGCTAATGGAGGCACTTTCCTAAGGAGGTTCTTTTGTCTATGGATTGTTTCCTGAGGAGGTTTCCTGTTTCTTGAGGAGGTTCTTTTGTGTGTGGAATGGCTATTGAAACTCTAATCTTATCTGTAGTGCTATTGCCAGCTGTAGAGCATTTTGTGTTTTTCAGGACAGGAGACCATGCCCTATTTATTTTTAAACTCTCTTCTTTCCTATTGAAATTGTGTTTATGTTTATGAATTTCAGTAGTTTCCCTATGTAATCTGACATGGTAATTGGAAGTGTTGTCCAGTCTTTCAGTGTTTTGGAACCAAATGTTGTGTCCTGTTTGGGTTAGGCTATGTTCAGCCACTGCTGATTTTTCAGGTTGGCCAAGTCTGCAGTGTCTTTCATGTTCTTTTATGTCTATCAACTAGAAAACATTCTGTTGGAGTACAACTCCAGAATAAAAGGGAATGTAGGTCTTAGGAGGAGGTGCTGGTATGCAACAGCAACAGACAGAGGGCCAAAGTATATGTGTCAACCGAGTGTGCCGCCGTGGTGAAAAAGGCAAACTCAAAGTTAGGGATTATTAGAAGAGGGACTGAGACTAAAACAACTGATATTGTAATGCCCCTGTATAGATCTGTGGTATGGCCTCATTTGGAATACTGTGTACAGTTCTGGCGGGGGATATGATGGAGGTTTATAAAATTATGCATGGGGTGGAGGGAGTCAATGAAGAGAACATTTTCTCCGTCTCCCAAAATACTAGAACTCAAGGGCATCCAGTGGAACTGGTGGGCAGTAGGTTCAGGACGGACAAAAGTAAATACAACTCGACACAGAGTGATTAAAATGTGGAATTCGCTGCCTGAGGATGTAGTGATGGCCACAGGAATAAACAGCTTTAAAAGGGTATTAGATAGATTTATGGAGGATAAATCTATCAGTGGTTACTAGCTGTGTTGAGTGAGGGGGACCTCCACATTCTGAGGCACTAAGCCGCTGAAACCCAGAGCCAAGAGGCAACATCAGGGGAAGGCCTCGGCCTCTCTGCCCTGTTGTTGGCTCTCCAGAGGAACTGGTTGGCCACTGTGTGAGACAGGATGGTGGACTAGAGGGACTATTGCTCTGATGTGCTTAAATTTCAGTCACACATTCACACGGGAATGAACCTTTTGGAAACCTCTTTCTTGTTGCGCATGGTTCCAGACATTGTGAGGAAGGGCTTCAGGCTTCTGACCCATGCTGTTTTCATCAGCAGAAACAGCCTCTTCCTCATGTTTCATATGGTTGATGCACAATGTGGAATTGGTAGTACAAGGGGACTGCTGAATGGTATTGATGCTACACCCGTGCATGGGCTATGTAGAACCATGTTTATACAGTCAACAGAATCAAGAGGTGAAGCATGGAGTGTACCACTTCAGGCTGCTGAGGGGTGAGTGGGGCGAGGTGGTATGTTTGAATTCAGTCCCATGGGGGGGGGGGAATCCCTGCAGAAAGAAAAGAGAATATCAGGGGGAAGGGCTCACTTTGGTTTCTCCCTGCCATGCTGTTTTTCTGCAGGTGGGGAGTACTGGTTCCTCCTTGAAATGTGTCACCCCACCACCACCAACCCCTGGGAAGGAGAACCTTATTACTTGAATGTGCTGAATGGATAAATGAATTCAAGTAGAAAGGGGCACAAGCGCTATTCCGAGCCATGAATCTGCCATGCGGCGCTGCAGCAGAAAGTTCAGTAGGTGTTATCTATTATAGACGCATAAATGTGTTTTATTCATTACATTTTTAATATCCTGCTTTTCTTCCATTTTTGGAATGGAGGACGAGTTGCATAGGGGTTCTCAACAGGTCTCCCATTCAGGTGCTGACTGTATGTACCTAGACCAGTGCTCTGTCTAACCATATGTTGCTTATAAGTTACCGGCAAATGCTCTTCTTATCTGGCTCCTGCAATCGTATTGATATGAAGGTACTTTTTTGGGTTCTCTGGTGATCTGACGGCTGAGTCATATAATCACAGTGCTCGGTTGTCCAACCAGACGGTAAAGCTGTCGACAAACGCTCTTTAGTTTTGGGCTCGAAAATATGGGGTTTTTTAAGGAACCTCTGTTTTAGGATGCTGGAATGAACTGCCACTTTCAGCTCCAGCCTTGTCAATGGAAATTCATCGTGGCTAGTATCTTTTAGAACATGTGGCTCTATATGTGGTAGTATCCCTCATCTGAAGCAATGTTGCTGTTCTAGGCACTGCAGCTTAGACAACTGGTGGCAGTTCAGCGGAGGGCAGTAAAGCCTGTGGGAGGTCTGGAAAACCAATCCTGTGAGGACAGATGATAAGAACTAGGTTAGATTTAGTCTGGAGAAGAGAAGATGGAGGGTTTGATGTGATTTTATTGTCCAAATCTGTGAAGGGCTCTTCGAATGGAAGAGGGGAAAGACTTATTCCCTGGTACAACAGGCGACAAGACTAGATCGAATGGGTTTAATTTTTTTTTTTGGGGGGGGGGTAATTTATAGGGTAGAACAGAGGTGTCAAAACTCATTTGTTATGAGGGCTGGAGCTGACATAAATGCCACTTTGTTGGGCCGGGCCACGTCTTCCATAAACGTACTACCAGGTACTAGAGATAGAAACTGTATAAAGGACAGCAGCTGGTAAGTTCTGAGTCGGTGTATCTTCACTTCAAGGCCCCGTGGGCTGGAAGGGAGGTGCAGAGGGAAACCCACATGAGCGGACTGAAGAGTTAGCAGTGTGGCACTGGGAAGACATTCCCCCACTGCTTGACTGCTGCAGATGAGGTTGTCCTGCTGTGTTGAAGCCACAATGGAGTGGCTCCGCCCACTCCTCACCAGCACTCCCTCTCTTGCACCAGTTGTTCGTGGGCCGCATAAGAGCCCTGGATGGGCCGGTTCTGGCCCCTGGGCCCTATGTTTGACACCCCTGGGGGTAGAGATTAGGAGAAACTTTCTAAGATAATGGAACGGCTGTCCCTCATCAGTGGTCTTCAAGCAGAGTCAAGGGAACCATCTGATGAGGATGTTCTAGGATTGGATTTCCTGTATTGAGTGGGGTGGTGGGGGTGGTGAATCAGCTGGTACCTTCTGACTCCAGGAGTCCATGACTCTACAAAAGTGATAAGAAATATTAATTAGAATGGAATTCTTAGCTAGGGAATTAGCAATCCCTCCTCAGTTATGGTAGTTCCGGGGCTGTTTATCATGAAGTTCTGCTTCCCAGGTTTTCCTCGAAGTGAGAAAGGGGGTTGCTCGCTTGATCAGATGAGAGGGATGGATGCTGTCTAGGGTTGCCAGCCTCCAGGTGGTGCCTGGAGATCTCCTGGAACTACAACTGATCTCTAGGCGACAGAGATCAGTTGATCTGGAGAAAATGGCCGCTTTGGAAGGTGGATCCCATGGCATTGTACTCCATTGAAGTCTGTCTCCACCCCCAACTCCACCCTCCTCAGGTTCCACCACCAAATTCTTGAGATATTTCTCAACCGGGAGCTGGCGACTCTAAGCCTACCCCTTCCCTTTGCTGAGCGAGTAAGCTTTTGACTAGTCTCTTAATTTCTCTGGGTATCAGTTCCTCACTTGTGAAACAAAGATAATGACTCTGCCTGGCCTTAGTGGGATTTTGTCACAATAAATACATCAAAAACTACACGCGTCTCCTATCGTATGGTTATTTTTTTGGGGAAAGAAAACCCAGCAACCTTAGATGCCCAAATGTAGGTCAGTTATCCAATTGATGGCATCAGAGCTGCGGAATAGATACCACTGGGGTATGATCTTTTGTCGTTGTGATTGATGAGATGTCCCACAGTTTGAAGTACAATTTCCCAGGCACAAAATGGATTGTGTCTCGGGTTCCATTTATGACAGAGGCAGTCTCGTGTGCCATGGATGAATTTCAGAGCTACTGCCTCGTCTCGGGGGGGTGAAACCCCCCCTTTTTAAAAAAAAGGACAATCTTTTGATATTGAATTGTGTTGTGTGCTCATAGAGCTGATGTCCTTTTGGAATCAGAGAGAGGAGAAACTTATTAAGCCTCCAGGCATTTGTACTGCAAAGGCATTTCCATGGCTGAGTTCATGTTTCCTTTTGACTGTTAGGTTCATTCATGGGATGGAGATCGGTGGCAGGGGGGCCTAGAGCGGTGGGGTCAGATGGCGCCTAATGAATAAGTTGCCTACTAAAGCCTATACTCTGAAGGAGATCCTTTGATAATTTCTGCATGGACTTCCAAAGGAGCCCTCAAAGGTTACTAGGGGGTTTCAGTGGTCGTCCTGTCTTTCCCTTCCGTTGGCTGTCTATGAAGAAGAAGAGGAAGAGGAGGAGATTGGATTTCTGCCTAGCCCTTCATTCAGCATCTCAGAGCGGCTTACCAACTCCTTTCCCTCCCCCTCCCCACAACAGGCACCCTGTGAGGTAGGTGGGGCTGAGAGAGCTCTTTCCAGAACTGTCCTTGAGAGAACAGCTCTGACAGAACTATGACTTGCCCAAGGTCATCCAGCAGCTGCAAGTGGAGGATTGGGGAATCAAACCCGGCTCTCCCAGACTAAAGTCCACGCACTTAACCACGACAGATTGGGCGACTAAAAGTCTGGCAATTCCCTCCCCACCCTGGTTTACAAAAGGTCACCTGGACCGATGTTTATCTGGAGCAGATTAGCTCTTTGACTTCTCAGCAAGGTTCATGGTGGGCTGCCCTCTGCCCTAGAACACTGCTAGGTGGGAACCAATCAGTGCTGTGGGGTTGCCCAGCTTGGATATGGCCCGTAGGAGGCGGCAGTAGGTGAGCCTCTGTCGGACTTTGTCACTGCCTGGGTCCGAGCCAAACAACTCCTGCACCCCTCCTTAGCTTGGCTTCTTCTACTTCCTCCAAAGCAGCCGTTTTCTCCAGATGTACTGATCTCTGTCACCTGGAGATCAACTGTAGTTTCATCATTCCTGTCCACCCAGGTACTTTCTGTAGTCTACCAGGTGAGTGTCTCCTTACAGCCTAGATCTGCGTACACATACCTGTGCACTGACTTGAATGAACCTGATTTCTCAGGCTCAGTAAGCGTCCTCTTCTAGACCTGACTCGGCCTTGCAATCTATTATATTTTACAATTTCCCTTTTTAACCTTATCGTAAAGTTAAAATCCTAGTAGTTTTCTTCTGGATGCATGCCCAGAAGGGATGTTACCCTTCTTCCTTCCAGGATTTTATTTAAAAAATAAATAAATCTGGACTTGACGATGGGTTCCCCAAGTTATAATCTGACACTCTTAACCACTGTACCACACTCCCCCAAGATGCTCCTTCCTACAACTATGTGTTTGTCCTCTAATTTTGATTACTGTTCCGCATTGTCCTTCAGCTCTAACTATATCTGCTCAGGGTAGCCACAAGTAAGTCCCAAGGAGAACCAGTTTGGTGTAGTGGTTAAGAGTGGCGGACTCTGATCTGAGAGAACCAGGTTTGATTCCCCATGCCTCCACGTGCAGCTGCTGGTGTGACCTTGGGTCAGTCACAGTTCTCTCAGAGCTGTTCTCTCATGAGCAGTTCTCAAAAGAGCTCTCTCAGGCCCGCCTACCGCACAGGGTGTCTGTTGTGGGGAGGGGAAGGGAAAGGAGATTGTAAACCGCTCTGAGACTCCTTCAGGTGGTGAAGGGCGGGGTATAAATCCAGTATCTCTCCTCCTCCTCAATCACTGTGGAAAGATGGAAGCGACTATTTTCAGAGTCTTGAAAATAAGCATCTTTTGACTGAAAAGGGCTTTAATACAGGCAGTCCTGGTCAAAGTGTAATTGGTTTAGCACGCAGGCCTGCTCTCCCGTGTTCGCCCTCCCTCTTAGGAGTTTCATCTTCGGTGCTGTTCCACTGTCTCGAGACTTAACTACTTGAGTGATACAGATGAAGATCTGATGAAGGGGGGGGAAATCAAGCCCTAATCAAGAGCATGCAGCATGAATATATTTTCCTTTGAAAAGAATAAAAGGGAAACATCTGTTTTTTCCCTTCAAAATATTTGTCAGTCGCGTTGGCTGTTTTATTTCCTTCAGCAAGAATCCTTCCCCGGTGAATTCCTGCGCCGTGCATAAAAATGTTAGCTGAGCAGAAATCCTTTCTGCCACAGGCTTCAAAGTTTCCCTGCTTATTTTCTTATCTAATACGACAACATTTGTGCGCGAGAGTGAACTTAAGTTGCCATTGTATGGAGAGGAGGTGGGGGGGGGAGGCTGCAGATGTCTTCTCTCCCTGCCCCACCCCGAGTTGAAGTCTGTACTGAATGAAGGCCATGTTGCTGTAGTTACCAACCTCCTTGTTACGGTTGCCAGCCCCCCACTAGAGGCGGAGGATTACTTTCCCCCGGGCCCCACCCACCATCACCGATTAGCTGGCCGATGGGTGGGAACTTACCAGGAACAGGAGGGAGACCCAGGCTACATCGCCGGCAACATGGTGATGTCACTTCTGATGTGAACTGGAAGTGAGGTCATCACATCAGTGACACACTGGTATTTGGGCAAAAGCTCTATGATAGAAGCCATTTTTACTATAGAGTTTTTGCCCAAATACCAGAGTGTTGCTGGGACGTCCCCAGTACATGCCGGAAGTGATATTGCTGTGTCACTGGCGACTACAGAGTCACTGGAGACTACATTTCCTTGGTGTAAAGGGCAGCTTTGGAGGGCAGATTCTGTGGCATCACATACTCATTGAGCCCCATGCCTCACACACATGCAACTGCTTTATACTGATTCAGACCTTCAGTTCATCAAGGTCAGTATTATCTACTTAGACTGGCCGCAGCTCTCCAGGTTCTCAAGCAGAGGTCTTTCACAGCACGTACTTAAGTGGAGATGCTGGGGATTGATCCTGAGACCTTCTGCATGCAAAGCAGAGGTTCTTCCACTGAGCCACAGGCCCTCCCCAGCATAGCCTCCCCAGGGCACAACCCACAAACTTCCAGGAATTTCCAAAGTCAGAGTTGTCAACTCTAAATGTTGCCCACGGCATATACCAGGGGGTGGCCGAACTTGCTTAACCTAACAGCCACCTAGAATAAATGTCAGATGTTTGATAGCACACCTTTAGAGCCAGTTGGTTGTAGTGGTTAAGTGCACAGACTCTGATCTGGGAGAACTGGGTTTGATTCCCCACTCCTCCACTTGCAGCTGCTGGATGACCTTGGGCAAGCCATGGTTTTTCTCAGAGCTGTTCTTGACAGAGCAGTTCTCGAAAGAGCTCTCTCAGCCCTACCTACCTCACAGGGGGTCTGTTGTGGGGAGGGGAAGGGAGAGGAGTTTGTAAGCCACTCTGAGACTCCGAGTGAAGGGCAGGGTATAAATCCAATTGCCTCTCTTCTCTTCTCCTTCTCTTCTTCTCTTATTGAAAAATATGCATATTTGCTTTTTATTAACATTAAATTGGTCTGTGTGAAAGAGCCACATGTGGCTCCCGCACTGCAGTTTGGCCACCCCTAGTATACCCATCCTTTCCCTTTATGTGCTCTGTGGACTTTTGTGGTCCTTCAGCAACTTGTCTGACCAACACTGACGGTGAAACATGAATGTATGCACACCACTGGAAGCGGAATCACTGCCATAAAGCCCACTCTTTCCTACATACTATCTTTGGCCAGAATGCTCTTGCCTGTGGGCCACCCGTCATCCTGGAATAGATGTGGCAGGACCACAGCTGCTGTCTGCCCGCACTGCCTGCCCAGTGTTGACTGATGCTTTGCCAGCCAACCGCTGACTCTGTTGCCCGCTCCCCCTCTTCGGTGCAAGAAATGCCTTGCTGTGCCAGAGCGGTGTGGAGTTGCCTCTTTGCTACCATTTGGTAAGAGCGAGTGCCAGGGGCAGCAGATGCTTCAGTACCCTTTAGCCTCTGTGCTGTGGCAAAGCAGATGTGCAGAGGGTGATGTGCTACAGTTTGTGGAGAAAGACTCCATCCGGATCGTCCATAACATTTTCTCTTAAAACCCACTGCCATTGGCAGTCCCTGTTGACGAGTTAACATGACAGATACCCACAGGGTTTCCAGGCTCTAGTATGGGCAAGATGTGTTGTCCTTAAAACTAAACTGTTACGGAGCTTCAGTAACAGATGTATGTGAGAAATGTCAGGTTTTCCTCTATGGAGAGGGGTTGGGTAAAACAAATGAACGTTCAGTGGGTTTGGCACTCCTTTGTTTCTTCTCTAGTCATATTACATTTTCCCACTGGTGGAGATAAGAATGCAAGAGAGAGAAGTCAAACTTGTTACCAAGCTTAGGTCCTAGCAGGATGAGGCCCTTGGTGTAGTGGTTAAGTGCATGGACTCTAAACTGGGAGAACCAAGTTTGATTCCCCACTCCTCCACTTGCAGCTGCTGGATGACCTTGGGCAAGCCATAGTTCTATCAGAGCTGTTCTCTCAAGGACATTTCTCGAGAGAGCTCTCTCAGGCCCACCTACCTCACAGGGTGTCTGTTGGGGGGACAGGAAGGGAAAGGAGTTTGTAAGCCATTCTGAGACTCCAAGTGAAGGGTGGGGGTAGAAATCTAGTCTCTTCTTCTTCTGTCTTCCTCTCATATTTGGGAACAGCTCATGGCAATACTTGACTGCTTCGATGGGAGAGGTTATCTTTGTCTGTCAATTGTAGCTATGAGCATTCATGTTCCAAACAAAGCTACTAAGAAGTACTGTGGGCCTGCAACAAGATTCCATCTGGGTCCCCCTCTTATCACTAGAGCCAACGTGGTGTACTGGTTAAGAGCAGCGCAGTCTAATCTGAAGAACCATTTTTGATTCCCTGCTTCTCTACATGCAGCCTGCTGGGGGACTGTGGGCCAGTCACAGTTCCCTCAGAACTCTCTCAGCCCCACGTGGCTCGAGAGGTATCCGTCGTGGGGAGAGGAAGGGAAAGGCGATTGTAAGCCACTCTGAGGCTCCTTCAGGTAGAGAAAAGTGGGGTATAAAAACCAACTCTTCTCCGTGTGCTCAGCCCATGAATTGTATCACTTCTTGGTAAAATTAGGGTGGCTGATCCTATGGTGAAAAGCATTTTTGAAAATTCCATTCCTCATACTTCTGTCCCACATGAAGAAACATGAAAATAGTTCTCGCCTCCACGGTACTCTCTCAGCAACTCTGAGGTAGATGAAGCTGAGAGACTGTGACTGTTCTGAAGTTGGGCCGTGCTTCCCTCTCTCTTTCCTTTAAATAGCAGGGACTCTGTATTTATAGCCGCACACCGTAGCTGCCTTGCCCAGCTCTCTAAGATAACCAAGACCTCAGTTCCTCCAACTTTCCTGGCCACCTTAAAAAAAATATAAGAAAAGTCCAGCTGGACCAGGCCAGTGGTCCATCTAGTCCAGCATCCTGTCTCACACACTAGCCAACCAGCTCCTCTGGAGGTCCAACGACGGGACATAGAGGCCCAGGCCTTCACAAGAGCATAAGAAGAGTCCTGCAGGATCAGACCAGTGGTCCGTCTCATCCATCGTCCAGCCACACAGTGGCCGACCAGTTTTTCTGGATGGCCAACAGCAGGGCATGGAGGCTGGGGCCTTCCCTTGATGTTGCCTCCTGGCTCTGGGGTTCAGAGGAGTAGTGCCTCTGAATGTGGAGGTTCCCCTCAGTCACAGCTCCTCACCCTTGCACCATTTTCCTGATCTGCAGAGTCCCTGAGGAGCCCCAATGTACCCTGTTGCGCAATCCTACTCATAGTCCATTGGTATGCGCAGGTTTCCCTGATGGAGCAGTGGCAGTTTCTAGTTAGGAAAATCATCCAGTATGGAAGCCCTGACCTGGATAGTCCAGGCTAGCCTGATCTTAGTGTCTAAGCAGGACTGGTTCTGGTTAGTATCTGGATGAGAGACCACTGAGGCAGACCAGGATTGCTACGCAGAGCCCAGAAATGGCGGACCACCTCCAAATGCTCCTTGCCTTCAAACCCCTCCAGGGTCGACCATAAGTCAGCTGCAACTTGACATCACTCCTGTATTACGGAGAGGCCTGAGCTCCTCTGCCCGCTTCCTGGGGACCGAATCCTGAAACTGTACCCGAGAGTTTAGTTTCAACAGTGCATACATTTATACAGACACTTCTGCAGATCTCAATACCTGTTCGACCAGAATCGTTTTTACAGAATTGTATACCAGATGACTTTTTGACAAAAAAGCAAGGATACTTTATAATCCATGTAGTAACAGCAGCTAGAATCTTATTTGCGACCCTTTGGAAACTTCCAGCAATACCTTCGGTACAAGACTTAATAGTGAAGATTATGGAAAAGTGTGGAGATGGACAGATTGACTTTGATGGTAAGAGGGCAAATGGAAGAGGATTTCTTCGGACTGTGGACTCCTCTTTACGACTGGATAAAAAAAAGGAAATGTAAAGTTACGGATATTTTGATGATATGATATGAAGAAGCCTTTATGAACTCTTAAAAATTCACAATCTATCTTCTGGTAATTTGAAATGATAAGTGGAGAAGATTTTTATGCAAAAAGACTTTCTTTTGTTGTTGTTTCCTTTCTCTTCCCTACCCCCGTATAACCTTAAAAATTTAATACAGTGTATTAAAAAAGAGCGAGAGTTTAGTTTCAACACAACTCCTAGTGCATGTGCACAGGACTCCCCCCTCGGCTGGTTTGGTGTAGTGGTTAAGAGTGTGGAATCTAATCTGGGAGAACCAGGTTTGATTCCCCACTCCTCCACATGCGACTGCTGGTGTGACCTTGGTAACAAGTTCTGTCAGAGCTGTTCTCTCATGAGCAGTCCTTGAAAGAGCTCTCTCAGCCCCACCTACCTCACAGGGTATCTGTTGTGGGGAGGGGAAAGGAGATTGTAAGCTGCTCTGAGACTCCTTCAGGCAGTAAAGGGTGGGGTATAAATCCAATCTCTTCTTCTTCGGTGGCGGTCAGATGGCAGGCTTAATGCTGCTGATTAGTCCGGTTCTCCCTGAGATGGAGTTTGAGATCACACATTCCATCCTGAACCCGCCACAACATGCAATCACCCTGCGTTGGATCACTCAGATGCCCTCGCCCCCCTTTTTTTACGCCATGACAACATATCTGCATCCCCACATCCTCAGCATGTGCACAACAACAATTGTGGGTAACCACTCCGCGGAGACAAGTCACTGATCCCTCCGCGCCCTCTGCGGACTGCTGTAATGTGATTGGTTCATCTCCTGGCATGTCAGTCCATATCGGCAAAACCGTTGGGATATGTATGAGGAAGAAACAAGTTCTGGAGATGAGCTGTAGGGCAATACCGGCTGGCCCAATGAAACGGACTGTTTTACCCCAGAATTCACCTTGGCACTTGGAACGGAGGGGGCTTTTAAAAATGATTTTGTGAACAAGTAGGTAAACAGGGGGGAATTGCGTTATACCAACCAGTTGGGTGACCGAGCGCCAACACGGAGCTTCTCAGCCATCAGTCATATATGCGCATATGTGCACCTCGCTAAACCTTAAAAAAAAATATGGCCGAAGTTGGAGACGATCATCCCCAACTGCACCGCACGATTGCACGACAGAGTGATCAGACATCCAGAGAGGCACCCTGAATCTGTAGAAAACTGTTTGAACCGGACTTAACCAGGTGCCTGTTTAACCCATTTCAAACACAGATGCCCACAGGATGCTGACTCCTTGATAACGGGGGGCAGATGTTGACGTCTGAACATGCCTTTTTAATCCATCAGGTGTTGAAGCCGGATCAAAATGCACGTCTGACCGCACCCACAGTCTTCTGGTACAGACTTATGAACAGGGTAATGCGTAGTTACTGTCCTTTACTGATTGCCTGGGATGCTGTACTGGGACATCTTCTTGTAGCAAAAAATAGATGCTCGCCATTGCCTTGGCAGCCACAGAACTTCTGCACGGCTTTGCTAAGGCCCTAACACTTACCTCTTTGTTTTCTTCCCAGCCCCGCTCTTTCCCCCCCTTATTCCGCAATAACAATGAGAAGCCTCTTCATGAACGCTGCCAGCTCCCCCTTTTAAAAACAATTACCCTATGCAGAACTCTTGTCACAGCCGATGAAATCAGGACGGCTTCCTCTTATGGAAGCCCCCAAGCAAAATCCTGCAAATACAGGTCAGGCAATCAATGAAGCAAAATTGAGTTTTCTGTACAGCTAGGAAGTAATACAATTTGGGGCTTCTGTGCTCCTTTTTTTTTTGACAAGAAACAGTACTGGCAGGAATGGCTGTAATAAAAAAGCCACCCCCACCCCCGATCTCTGCTTAACCGAAGAGTCTCTGTTTGTTTTCTTTAAAATGAACCAGATCCAAATTATGCTTTAAACTCAAGATTTTATAAACTGCGTGTCTAGGAAATTGAGAACTAAGAAGAAGAGAAGAGATTGGATTTATACCCCGCCCTTCACTACCCAAAGGTGTCTCAGAGTGGCTTATTAAATTCCTTTCCCTTCCCCTCCCCACAACAGACCCCCTGTGAGGTAGGTGGGGCTGAGAGAGCTCTTGACAGAAACTGTTCTTTTTCAAGAACAGCTCTTATCAGAACTACGGCTTGCCTGAGGTCATCCAGCCAGGTGCAAGTGGAGGAGTGGGGAATCAAACCCGGTTCTCCCAGATTAGAGTCCGCACACTTAACCACTACACCAAACTGGTTCTCAGTGGTGGAACCGTGCATTTTCAAGTATATTTTGATGGCATCTTTGAGTCTCCCATGATGCTTCCAAGAAGATCATAGTGGGATGCATAACTTTCTCTCCCTACCACTTTGTTTTATCTCCCAGCAGCCCCGTGACTCTTCTCTGATTGGTCCAAGGCCATGCATCAGGCTTTGCACAACAAGGAGTCTTGAAGATTTGTCTCGGGGCCAAACTTAGGTTTGCCAAGTCTGACTTGGGAAGTTCCTGGAGATTTGGAGGTGGAGCTTGGGAAGGGCAGGGTTTGGGGAGGGCTCAGTGGGGCGTGATGCCACAGAGTTCACTCTCCAAAGCAGCCATTTTCTCCTGGGGAACTGATCTCTCTCTCGCCTGGAGATCAGTTGTTATTTGGGGAGATCTCCAGGCCCCACCTGGAGCTTGGCAACTCCAGTCCTTTCTGCATTTGTCTGCCACCCTGGATTTTCTCAGAGTTCGAGTCGAGGCAATTTAAGTCCATGTCAAAACAGCATCCAAATAACCCCGGGGGCAACAGCAGGCTGAAACTGTGCTGACTGCTGAAGGGAAGTAATGTAGAGCAGAATGGGGGTGGAAACGGGAATAAAAAGGTCGAACTCGATTTTAGTGCAGAATGGGGAGGGGGAAACCGGGATTAAAAAGAAGGTTGAACTCGATTTTAGGGCAGGATTGTTTGGAGGACACAGCGGTGAATGTGGATTATAAGAGGAGAGTGCAGAAAGGGGCCCTAAGTACAAGAGATTTTTAAAAAAGCCTAATCTGATCCATGGGGTCCATGGGGTCGCGAAGAGTCGGACTTGACTGTGCGACTGAACAACAACAACAAAAAATATGATCCAGAGTTGTTTTGCCCTTTCTGTAGCTGCAGGGGCATGAAATATTTCACATGCCGCTCCAAAGATGAGAAAATAGCCTCCCCGGTCCATTTCAGCTTGGGAAAACATTGGTGGAGGGAGGCAGGAGCCCCTCTCTTTCCCCACGCTGTGGTCTCCATCTGACTTGGTCTCCTGCAGAATATTAAATGGATGTTCCTTGCAGCTGCAGCGTGGCTACAAGGAAAGTGAGCTGGATTACGGGAAGTCTGACCTGACCCATTTAAAGTCTTGTATAGTTTGGCCCCCAGAGCTGCGGTGGCTCAAGTGGTTAAGGCACTGAACTGCAGGCTGTGGAAGGTCAGTAGTGCAGCAGTTCAAGACCCGAGAGTGCCGCATGACGGGGTGAGCTCCTGTCTCTAGTTTCAGCCCCTGCCAACCTAGCAGTTCGAAAGCAAGAAATTGCAAGTAGATAAATAGGTACCGCTTTGGTGAGAAGGTAACAGCATTCCGTGCACCTTGGTGTTTAGTCATGCCGGCCACATGACCACGGAAACGTCTTCGGACAGCGCTGGCTCTTTGGCTTTGAAACGGAGAAGAGCATCACAACACTAGAGTCGGATTTGACTGGCTTTCAAGCAAGGGAACCTTTACTTTACTTATAGTTTGGCCCCAAGCAGAACAGTCAGTCTGCTGTCTAGAAGAAGAAGAGATTGGATTTATACCCCGCCCTTCCCCCGGAGTCCCAGAGCGGCTTACAAACTCCTTTCCCTCCCCACAACAGGCACCCTGTGAGGTAGGTGGGGCTGAGAGAGCTCTGACAGAAACTGTTCTTTTCAAGGACACCTCTGACCGAACTGTGGCTTGCCCAAGGTCAGCTGCGAGTGGAGGAGTGGGGAATCAAACCCAGTTTTCCCAGATTAGAGTCTGCGCACTTAGCCACTACACCAAACTGGCTCTATAACATTAGCTATTCCTTGTTCTGCTTCCCCAAATACACCATTTTTTTGGGAGGGGGGGGGTCTGGAAGATTCCACTCTCCTGGCTTTTCGCAAACTACAAAACCAAATTATTCTAGAGGGCTTTTCTACACAGGCAATAGAATTGCGCTGTACTAAATGATTCCTAATGCTACTTGGAATAATTATTAGGGACTGTAGCCTGTACTACTGTGTACAGCTTGCTGAAACTAGGACCCTAATATGGCATCATTTAATGTGTCAGGTTAATACTTTTGGGCTGTGGTCTATATTACTGTGTACAGCTTGCTGAAACTAGGATGCTACTGTGGGATTTTTGAATCATTTAATGTGTCGCGTTAACACTTGTGCTTTGCTTCAGTTCTGTTTTTAGACTCCTGATTTGGTTCTGCAACCTTGATTCCTATGGGGTGGGGCATTCGATGGACATTGTTCATTGAATGTCCCATCCTCTCGATTGCATTGACTTTGTGTGATCCTTCTTGAGTCCAAGGGAGAAAGGGGGAGTCGAAATTAGGTAAATAAGTAGTTAATAAAGTCCAGGTCATTAACCTTTATCTTCCAACCGGCTATGTTCCAAGAGAGAAGATGGATGGTTTTAGGTAGTCTGTCTGATGAAATCATACCCAGTTTCCCTATAAGATCAATAAAAAATACCCCCGTTCTTTGTTCCAAATTTATTTGAAGTAGTTTGTTCTTCCTTTGTATGCTGGTAGGCAAGGCTATTTTTGGGCAGGAACGCACAGGGACGGAGTTCCGGCTGGCTCCCAAGTTGGCCACGCCCAGCAGGAACTCATTAGCATAACAGGCCACACCCAACAGCAGAAACGCATTAGGACTGGCTACACGAGGGGTGTGTGGCCTAACATGCAAAGGAGTTCCAGCTACAAGAAAAGCCCTGGGGTTTTGACAACAAACAAGGTAAACAGAATAAGAAGCAAAAGGTGGGTGTGGCTGGATGACCACACTTCTGGTAACATGGGGGTGTTGCCTAGTATGCTAATGACCTGTGATGTCAGGGGTGTGGCCTAATATGCTAATGACCTGTGCTGTCAAGGGTGTGGCCTGTTATGCTAATGAGATCCTGCTGGGCTTTTTCTACCAAAAAAGCCCTGCTGGTAGGTGTTAGCATTTTTCTTTCTCCTCTTCTGTTAATATTGCCTGCTTGTCTAATTCCTTGGGAGTTATTTCATCATGGATGAGAACAGGTGGGAGTTCCACTTGAACATTATTAGTTTTAGGCAGAAGAGGAGGCTCTGTTGATTTACCACGATCTTTTGAACATGACGGATTAGTTGAGGCATTCATCAGACTGGCCGTAAGTTCTTCCAGTAATTTGTGTGATCCTACTTGAGTCCTAGTGAGAAAGGGGGACTCCAAATTAGGTAAATAAAAATAAAAGGTGCATCTGGCTAACTAGTCAAAGCTGGTGGAAAGGACTTCTGCTTATCCAACAGTAGGGCTGGGTCCCAGGGCACCCTTGGACTACGGGCCTCTTCCTTCAAGGCGAGTGCAACCCTGTCTTAGCTACAGCATCAGTTCAGAAAAAAGGCGACTTGTTTGGAAGTTTTATAAAAACCACTTTGCATTTTTTTAAAAAAGTGAAACAAAATACAACCCTAGTGATTCTTGGAGAGAACTTGGCTGCAGGTCTTTTTTTCTTGACACCTTTAGTTTTCTCACAGACACGGTGGGTGTGATTTGCTGGAGTACTGAAATAGCTTTTTATTGAAAACAGGTGTAGCCAGCTTATTAAACTTTCGGAAGGTTACGGCAAAATGAAATGGGCTGGACCTGAAGAACTGTGTCCTGAAATAGCTGTGGTCTGGTTCGGTAATGTCTTGGGCTTGTGCTGTGCTGCAATCAGATATCAAAAGAACATAAGAGAAGCCATGTTGGATCAGGCTGACGGCCCATCCAGTCCAACACTCTGTACCACACAGTGGCCAAAACCCAGTTGCCATCAGGAGGTCCACCAGTGGGGCCAGATCTCCAGAAGCCCTCCCACTGTTGCCCCCCAAACACCAAGAATACATCTTATAAATAGATACGAATTATCTTATTTACATTGTTTTATAGTTCATCTTTCTCACTTGGACTCAAGCAGATCACACAGAGTGAATCAATATGATTGGTGGATGGGACATTCAGTATTCCATGCAATAGGAGCAGAAAAGGGCAAGAGTCCAGCAGCACCTTAAAGACTAACAAAATTTGTGGCAGGGGAGGAGCTTTCATGAGTCACTGCTCACTAGTTCAGATACTATTAGGGGCTGTGGCTCAGTGGCAGAGCATCTGCTTGGCCTACAGAAAGTCGCAAGTTCAGTCCCTGGTATCTCCAGTTAAAAGATCTGGCAGTAGGTGATGCGAAGGACCTCTGCCTGAGACCCTGGAGAGCCACGGCCAGCCTGAATAGACAATACTGACTTTGATGGACCAAGGCTTTCATTCAGCAGAAGGCAGTTTCATGTGTTCAAGTAAGCAGGGACCCATTCTGCGTCTAGCATTCGCTCCGCTGTTTTACCAAACCCACATTGCAACAGAGATTCCCCTCTGCGTTGCATGCCACTTTCACTTTCTTTGACTGTCAGATTTTATGGTCGCCTCCACACTGTGTGCCGGTTTCAGTTCCTTTGATCTCTCAGTTTTATGGTGTACCGTCTGCCTAGATTTGTGGCCATTTTATGGCTGTTCAGGGGTGACTCTGGCAGTCGGTACAGCATTGACCTGGGGTATTTGAATGTGGTTTTGAGCCGCTTCTTTTTCCGTTCCGGTGTGGGTTTGGTAAAACAACGGAGTGAATGCTAGATGTGGAATGAGCCAGTGATTCACAAAAGCTCATGCCCTGCCACAAAGTTGTTATTATTTTACTAAAGGGGTTGGAACACCTTCCCTATGAAGAAAGGTTAATATGCTTGGGGCTCTTCAGCTTGGAGAAACGACAGCTGAGGGGTGACATGATCGAGGTTTATAAGATTATGAATGGGATTGAGCAGGTTGAGAAAGAAGTACTTTTCTCCCTTTCCCACAATACAAGAACTCGTGGGCACTCCATGAAATTGCTGAGCAGTCAGGTTAGAACAGATAAAAGGAAGTACTTCTTCACCCAAAGAGTGATTAACACTGGGGATTCACTGCCACAGGAGGTGGTGGCAGCTACAAGCATGGACAGTTTCAAGAGGGAATTAGATAAACATATGGAGCAGAAGTCCATCAGTGGCTATTAGCCACAGGGTATAGATGGGAACTCTCAGTCTGGGGCAGGTGATGCACTCTATTCTTGGTGCTGGGGTGGGGGCAGCAGTGGGAGGGCTTCTAGTGTCCTCGCCCCACTGCTGGACCTCCTGATTGCACCTGGTATTTTTGGCCGCTGTGTGACAGAGTATTGGACTAGATGGGCCAACATTGACTTCTCTTATGTTCTTATGTTCTTATGACTCTTGCTCTTTTCTGCTGCTACAGACTCACACAGCTCCCATCTTGATCTGTCTCAATGCAATAGGATTACGGTTGTAGAACCAAACAGAAAATTATAAGCAGAACCAGTGCAAAACATAAGCATTAATGTGACACATTAAATGATGCAAATTCATAGTAGGATCTTAGTTTCAGCAAGCTGTACACAGTAATATAGACCACAGTTCCTTAATCGTTTTTCCAAGTAACTTGGTGAGTCTTTTGAGTACAGTACAACTCTATTGTTGTCTGTGTAGAAAAGCCCTCTTGGACAGTTCAGTTTTGCATAATTTCCCAAAAGCCACGAGCACGCTGCATTTCATCATGCAATGCTGGTGATGTGTGTGTGGGGGGACTTCTGCACATGGAAGGGCACCTTTGGGAGGTATCACGGTACACTTGATTTATTTAGAAATTTTACACGCCACCTCTCCAGGGAACTTGCTCAAGGTGGCTTAAAAGTAAAACCCGATAAAGTCATTAAAGTGAACAAAACTGTTAAAGCTGACCAGAACCTGAGAACAGCACAAAACATGTAGCAGCCTCAAACGATTCTCCTAAAACAGTTCTCAGGGTAGAAGCAGACTGTAAAAAAAATCCCCACACAACTTAAAGGTCAAAATCTTGGGTGAATACCTGAAGAAAAATGTTTTGAGAGTTAAAGAGAGTAAGGTCAATGCCAGGCAAGCCTCCAGGTGAGACCTGGGGATCCCCCAGGATTTACAGCTCATCTCCAGACTACAAAGATCAGTTCCCCTGAAGAAAATGGGTGCTTTGGAGGGTGGGACTGTAGGACATCGTTACCTCCAGTGATGTCCCTGTTCTCTCCAGGCTCCATCCTGATGCAGAGATCTGTGCCCCATGTGCTCCCGGGGTCCGATGATGAATACACAGTTGGAGTCCAGCGAGTTGGGTAAAAATCTGTTTATTGCAATAACAGGAAATACAGGACTGGATACCATAGCACCCAGTGACACCAAGCTGTATTTTGCCCCAGCCAGGAAGGGCAGAAGGTCTTATACCCCAAATGACATCACTATAACTTATACTTCAAGAAATCTCTAACTGGTGCTAAATAGGTAGCATCACCTGAGCAGGCACTTCTCCATTGGTGTACCCCTGTGCTGGTTGGAATTACAAGTATTTGTGTCTGCTTGTCTGGTCCCGGAACAATGAGAAACTTCAAGGAACAGTGGGGTCTTCTTTCAGGCATCATTTAGAGCTCATTTGTCTTGGGATAGTACTGGGGTGTAATAGTTCACATGGGACTCGGCTCTTGGCAGACTTCCTGGGGCCTGAGGCCTAGCTTTATAAAGGAAGGTGTTGTTTGGGAACATTCAGATTCTCTACAGTTATTGTAACACACGTCTTTCACTCTCAGATGTCCTTCACTGAGTTGCTTGCAAAATCTCCAGGAGTTTCTCAGCCTGGTTTTGACAGTTCTGCCCCCCATCCCCACTTTGTGTGCTACTAGCAGTAAAGTTGTGAGCGAGCAATTTGGCTGCTGTGTAGATTAGTTTGCTCTGGAGCCCTCCTTCCTGAGCTGAGACAGCAGTCTGTGGGCTGGAGGCTAAAAAACTGTGAGCGAGCTCACACTAACTCAGCTTAGAGGGAACACTGACCGTCAGCACAACGGACTATGCATATCAAGTCTCACCTCATTCACAACTTTGTCAGGTGTGTAGCATTGAAATTTCAGTGTAGTTGATTCATTTAGCAAGGACTATGGCAAAATCTCTTGGAACCATTCATCAATTCACTCCAGCTGGGCACACGATCCATTCGCCTGTGCTGAGGAATTCTATGATCCCAGGAGGTCCAGTACCACACGACTCTTTTTGAAAGCTCGCCTTGACCTTTGCTTCTCGGTAGTCTTATTCAAGACTGCAGGGATACTTTGGTGTAAGTGCCCTGAGCCTTGGAGTCTGGTTAATAATTTAGAGCGCCCCTCTTGCCTGCCAAGGCCTTCGTAATGGTCTTTACCACAACCTGGCGCGTTTGGGCGCTGATGGCACTTAAAAATGAGCTAAATATCTCGGCCGTGCAGCCCTTTGTTGCTCAGAGAGTGCTTGGGTAACACACGAGTCCCGATGGTTCTTGTACACTTGCCGTCGCGGAGCAAAGCCAGACTGTTATTCCAGCTCCCCGAATGCCCTCCTGAGCATTTAAGGCATCTGTGGAAAGCTGTAAAATGAGAGTAGTCTCTGCAGCGCACATGTACCCCCTAAAGGGCGCATTACTTTATTCATTAAAAAAAAAAATGTGCACAAGGGCTGAACTCCGAGGGTCTTGTCGAGAGGGTGCTTGCGTTAATTTGGTCTAAATACAGGCACCTGTAGTTTTGAACGCACGCGGTGGATTAGGATGCTTTCAGCTCATCTGGTCTTAACGGCACATTTTCCCCCAAGGAGCTCCAGTTTATGTTACAACCGGCAACTTTTAAAGTGCAGCTCAGGAGCAAAGATTGAACGGCTCAGCATTGTTCGGCTTCAGCCCGGGCGAGCACTCTAAGTGGAATGAAAGCCGCACTGTGTGCTACAAAAGCAGGCTTTAAAACACTTCGTTGACATTGACCGGGAAGGGGGGTGGGGTGGGGGCAGGCTCCGAGGCTGTTTGTTCTGGTCCTGGGATCTCCAGCTTTCAATAGCGGCGCCTTGAAATACGCTGCTTTGTCATCGGTGGAACCAGAGAAAGGCAGGTTGCGGGTCTCAGCTTTCTTTTTCTTTTCTCTGCCGCCGCTGCTTCAGTGTGCATGAAGCTTCATGCAAATTGTGGGCGCGAGAAGGGTGTGCCCCAACCCCGTGCTCCTGGACTGTGTGGACGGAGGATCTCCGCAGTGCCGAATCTTTCCACATTTGCCTGCCGCTCTGGATCTTCTCAGTGTTCGAGTCGAGGCAATTTAAGTCCACAACGAAACAACGTCCAAATAATCCAGGGCGACAGCAGGCTGAAAATGGGCTGACCACTGAAGGGAGTTAATGTAATGCAAAATGGGGGGAAAACATAAGAACATAAGAGAAGCCAATGTTGAATCAGGCCAATGGCCCATCTAGTCCAACACTCTGTCACACAGCGGCCAAAATATACCAGGTGCCATCAGGAGGTCCAGCAGTGGGGCCAGGACACTAGAAGCCCTCCCACACTGCTGCCCCCCAGCATCAAGAATAGAGTGCATCACCTGCCCCAGACTGAGAATTCCCATCTATACCCTGTGGCTAATAGCCACTGATAGACTTCTGCTCCATATGTTTATCTAATTCCCTCTTGAAACTGTCCATGCTTGTAGCTGCCACCACCTCCTGTGGCAGTGAATTCCATGTGTTAATCACTCTTTGGGTGAAGAAGTATTTCCTTTTATCTGTTCTAACCCGACTGCTCACTCCATGAAATAGAAGGCCCAGAGAGCCCTGCATTCTAAAGATCAACACCTCCTGGTGGTCCCTGCCCTGAGGGACGTCTGTCTTGCCTCAACCCAGGGCCAGGGCTTTCTCTGCCCTGGCCCCAGCCTGGTGGAACAAGCTCCCCACTGAGATCGGGGCCCTGCGGGATCTTCTTGGCTTCCGCAGGGCCTGCAAGATGGAGCTGTTCCGCCAGGCCTTTGGCTGAGGCAGCGGGCGCCCATACATGGCCTCCCTGAGGTTGCTGGCTTCTACCCACTGATAGCTGGCCACTATTCCATCCATACCAACGGGCCAGAATCCTTATAGCCAGCTGATTTCCTGTTTTACTTGTAACTACCAATTTGCAAACTTCAGCGGACAGCGGAAGACAGGAGGGCCTGGCGTAATCTGGTCCATGGGGTCGCGAAGAGTCGGACTCGACTGTGTGACTGAACAAGAACAACAAACCAATTTTTAATGTTTTATATTGCTTTGTGTTTTAAAGTTTGATTGTATCTGTTACAATGTTGTTACCGCCCTGAGCCCGTTCACAGGATGGGCGGGATACAAATATAATAAATAAATGAATAAATAAAAAGGTTGAGCTCAATTTTAGTGCAGAATGGGGGGGAAACCCACCTGGATTAAAAAGAAGGTTGAATTCTATTTTAGTGCAGAATTGTGGAGGAGGAGGAGGAGGAGATTGGATTTACACCCGCCCTTCACTACTGTTGTGTATTCAGCCCAAACAAACTCTTCCCTTCCCTTCCCCACAACAGACACCCTGTGAGGTAGGTGGGGCTGAGAGAGCTCTGAAAGAAATGACTCTTTTTCAAGAACAGCTGTGCCAGGACTATGGCTTGCCCAAGGTCATCCAGTAGGTGCAAGTGGAGGAGTGGGGAATCAAACCCGGTTCTCCCAGATCAGAGTCCGCACACTTAACCACTACACCAAACTGGCTCTTAACCACGCACTTAGCCACTACACCAAACTGGAGGACAGCGCAGTGAACATGGATTGAAAGGAGAGTGCAGAAAGGGCATAAGAGAAGTTGGGGAAGCTCAGCGCTCCCAGTGAAGCTTTGGCAAGGAAGGTCTCTTTCTACAACCTCTGTCACCCCTTCCCCCAGCCCATGTGACTGTTAGCTACCCTGCCTATATCTGTCTGGTATTGGCTTCATGCCTGGCTGCCAAATAATTACCGGAATCTAGGTGATCTAAGCAATGACTCGAAAAATTGCATTGGCAAAAGAATTCTGCATATCATCCCAGCCCCCAGATGACCTTAGCGGACTACCTCTTTTAAAGGAAACGACTACTTTTCTATAGTCCCATCATGTAGGGTTTGCCAGCTCTGGGTGGGGAAATACCAGGAGATTTGGGGGTGGGGCCTGGGGAGGATGTGGTTTGGGGAGGGAGGGACCTCAGCAGGGTATAATGCCATAGAGTCCTCCTTCGAAAGCAGCCATTTTCTCCAGGGGATCTGATATCTGTCATCTGGAGATAATTTGTAATAGGAGAGCTCCAGGCCCCCTCTGGAGGTTGGCAACCCTAGTATATCACCTGCTCATGTGTCCTCACACATTTCCCCCCCAAGTTGGGTAGCTGAGTCTGGGATTCTGGCTTGCCGTAGGGTACCTAGATGAAGGCAAGATGCTAACTTCTAGCTCTGCACTGGATATAACAGAACATAAGAACGTTAAGAGAAGCCACGTTGGATCAGGCTAGTGGCCCATCCAACCCAACACTCTGTGTTACACAGTGGCCGAAGCCCAGGTGTCACCGGGAGGTCCACCAGCAGGGCCAGATATTTTGCAGGTCGTTATTTCCCCCACATCGACGTCCTTAGTTGTTGGAGCACTTGTTCCCATTGTTGCGTTGCGTTCCAGGAGCTTACTCATTTGGAGAGGAACTTACAACGGCAAGAGAATGAAACTGCCACTGAAAACAGGAGCTACATCTTTGATTTTCCTGTTCTTTTTATCAACACTTTGGGTGCGTTCAGAGGATGTGCTGAGAGGGGTTTAAACTGATCCGGTTCTGACACGGTTTTTTTTAATCTGGATAATCGCGATCACGCTCACCTCCTTATCCCGGTTCACCACGCAGTCACATCGCTTCCCGCCGTCTACACTACTGACACGCGGGAGCGTGTGTTGGTGGTTTTTTTTAAAAAAATTCTCAGTTTGCGCATGCGCATAGGCAATCATCCATAGAACTGGAATCTTCGTGCATGCACAGAACAACTAGTTCCCCGCCAAAAGCATGCCCTGAGTTGCCTCCAACTGCTGTGACAGAACACTTCCCTTTAAACTTTTGACCCAGAACTGGCCTCTGTGACATCCTGAACTTGTCTAAAAGCTAAAATGAGTCACAATTTAAATTTTGGTTTTATTAATACAGGAGTGGAGCTCTGCTTACGCTTAAAAAAAAAATGGTGGGCAAAAAGCAGAAGCCTCGGGCTTCCGCCTCAGCTTTTGAGCAAGGAGGGGGTTGAAGCACCCGGAAGTGGCTCGACAACACAGGAGCGATCGGACATCAGAAACTGCGGCTTGAAACCGGAGAATCAGGAAAACACCAGAGGGTGAACTGGTAACAAAATACTCCGGTTTAAAGGGGGGTTTGAGCCAGAAAGCAACGGCTGAGGACGGTCGCAGATGTTGATGAGAGCCAGTTTGGTGTAGTGGTTAAGTGCGCGGACTCTTATCTGGGAGAACCGGGTTTGATCCCCCACTCCTCCACTTGCACCTGCTGATGTGACCTTGGGTCAGTCACAAGCTCTGGCACAGCTGTTCTCTCAAGGACAGTTTCTGTTAGAAGTTCTCTTAGCCCCACCTACCTCACAGGGTGTCTGTTGTGGGGAGGGGAAGGGAAAGGAGTTTGTAAGCCGCTCTGAGACGCCTTTGGGCAGTGAAGGGTGGGGTATAAATCCAGTCTCCTCCTCCTCCTCCTCCTCCTCTTCTTCTTCTTCTCCTTCTCCTCCTCCTCCTCCTCTTCCTTCTTGATGTGTGAATGTGCACATAAAATCCATTACTGAAGCGTGACAAAAGCTGATCAAACAGCCCATCTGAACGCATCCCTTGTGTCCTGAGGTTGTGGACCATCTCTTCCATCTTCCCAGTTAAGCAACGTGTTGTGAAGAGTTGTGCACCTTTCTGACTTTATATACTACTGATATTAGTATCCTGTTGCAGTTTCGAAGGACATTTATGCTTATTTCATTAGGCTCTGGTGGCTGTATTTGTATTCTACGTTTCAGAGTGATTTTTTTTTTTTGAGCAAGGAACGACTCCCCCTGCTGATTTAGATCTTGTGGGGGAGAGAGAGCCCGTGGATTGCAGATCTGCGAAATAATTTATGGAATGCTTGATATCCAGAATTGTGTGCCTGTGTCTCGGGATATACTTTTTAAAGAAAAGAAATCCACCATTTCGCATCCTCACTATCTCATTCGACAACATATCTCATAGCTTGTTTTCAAGGTCCTTAATGTTTGGTTAATTTGCAGGAAAAACACAAAATCCACAGGACTGTATTTACGAAGGAAGTTCTTGAGCTTTCTGTATAGAAACTGGTCGTCCCCGTGTCTGTAGTACTGGAATGGATTCTTGTTTTCGCTCCCTCATGGGAGTCTCTCGTTCGTCTTCCTTAGTTGATTCTGTCCCTCTTAGCTTGTATACCTCCCGGGAGCAAGAGATGAATCGTAAAGGGATGCAGCGGGGGGAAAGAGATTGCTGGGCTTTTCCACCCTAAGTCCTAAGGAAGTTCTTGAGTAAAACAATGTGCTTTTTGCAAAGTCGGAATTAGGTGCATGATCCTCAAAGCTCACAGGCGGCGCTGTCGCATGGGAGTCCAGTAGCATGTTGAAGACTGACAGAATGACCCACGGAAGCTTGCTGGTTCAAGTCATGGACAAGATTGGTTGTTTTGTCTGCTTGGGACCGGGCTCCCAATAAATATGGAGTAGGGAGGGGAGAATTTTGTGCACGCACATATCCTCTCCACAAGTTATGGAAGCTCTTTTATGGTGCACATCATGGGCTTGTCAGACATCTGGTCTTCTTGCTCCCTGTCCTGTAATTTTAAGGATGGCTCTTGCAGTTCCTTACAGTCTCTGCAAATTCAGTCTCATCTTTATGGTCTTCATAATGTAAACTGGCAGTTATGTGTTCCTACCCAATCACGCTTCTCCATCAGTAATACACAGATGCACCCTACAAGAAAGCCAGTTTGGTGTAATAGTTAGGAGCATGGACGCTAATCTGGGAGAACCAGGTTTGTTTCCCAGCTCTTTCACATGCAGCTGCTGGTGTGACCTTGGGTCAGGCCACAAGTTCTCTCAGAGCTGTTCTCTCAGGAGCAGTCCTCGAAAGAGGTCTCTCAGCCCCACCTACCTCATAGGATGTTTATTGTGGGGAGGATTAGGGAAAGGAGATTGTAAGCCATTCTGAGACTCCTTCAGGTAGTGAAGGGCGGGGTATAAATCCAATATCATCATCATCTTCTTCTTCTTTCACTGTAGTGCAGTGAATGTGGCCATCCTGAATCTCATGCCAGGACAGTGTCTTGTATTTGAAACCTCTCCTCCCTTGGGAAGTGGAGCCTCCTTCTGTGCACAATGGTGTCCCAAGCCTTGAGGGAATCATGCAGAGCACACAGGATGGAAACCTCTACTGTGGTGAGCTTCTTGAGAGAACTTAATGGCTTGCAGGCAGTCGTATTTGGCCAGGGCCCAGCACTATAGCATACTTAGCCTTTCTGGTATAGCCAGAAATGGCATTGCATCGCCATTTGTTCCCTTCAGGCGCTGGGCGAAGAAGCCGCACATGAAAAACAGGATGCACAGACTTTAGGGATTTAGGCAATGCAAGTTCAACAGTCACATTGTTAATCACTCTCACAATCTCAAAAGGACCAATAAATTTCCAACCAAGTTTGCGGCTCGGCTGAATGCGGCGCAAATGTTGGGTAGACAAGTAAGCAAACTCTCCACACTTGGGAACCCAGGCCAGGTTACGTTTCTTATCGGCTTGGATTTTGTAGGCAGTCTTAGCCTCTTCCAGAGTCTCTGCTAACGAGCCCCACGCCTCCCGCAGACGTTTGCACCAGTCACCAGCATCTCCCGCCGGGAGGTCGGGAGAAGACAAAAATGGCAGAGGCGGGGCGTCATAACCATGAACCGCTTTAAATGGAGACATCCCCGTCGACGAGTGCTGAGTATTATTGTAACAAAACTCAGCCAAAGGTAAAAGAGAATGCCAATTGTCCTGCTGAAAATTAAAAAAACAGCGCAAGTATTGTTCCAGGGTCTGATTCACGCGTTCAGTTTGTCCATCCGATTCAGGATGGTATGCACTACTCACACCCCTCTCTACGCCAAGTAGTGACATCAGTTCGCTCCAGAACTTGGAAACGAACTGAACCCCCCTGTCGGAGATCACTTTAGCAGGTAAAGTGTGGAGCCTCACAACGTGTTGTAAGAACGCAGAAGCTAATTTTCTGGCAGAGGGGATGGTTGCAAAAGGAACAAAATGCGCCTGTTTAGTAAAGAGATCTACGATCACCCAAATAACAGTTTTTCCCCACTAGGGGGTAAATCCGTAATAAAGTCCATAGAGATTACTTCCCAGGGCCGAGCCGGCGTAGGGAGGGGTTGCAGGGCACCAGGGGGTTTTCCAGGGCGAGGTTTACTCATTAAACAAGTTTGACAAGCAGAAGTGAAGAGTGACACATCTTTACGTAGCCCTGGCCACCAAAATTGTCGTTGTAAGAGCTGGAGAGATTTTACAAATCCTGTGTGTCCAGCTAGCTTGGATCCGTGCGCCCAACCCATCACCTCCCCCGGAGAGAACGGGGAACGAAGAGCTTGTCATTTTTAGTCCAGCAGCCATGCGTATCGCGGGATAGCCCTTCTTCCCCCTCCACTTCCTCCCTGTCCGCGTCAGACATTTCAGTGGAAAATCGTACCGCCCAGTCACTTGGAGGAGGGTCTGGCGGAGGTGGGGTACGTTTGGCCTGCCTCCTCGTGGTTACCGCTCCTCCCAACTGGGAAGGAGTGAATACAGAGTCACGAACCTCCTCCCTCTTGCTGTCGTGTTGGGGAAGACGTGACAAAGCATCGGCCAAGGAATTTGATGTCCCCGGGAAATGGTGCAGTGTGAAATTAAACTTGGAGAAGAAATCTGCCCAACGGAGCTGCTTGGCGTTCAAAGAACGGGGGAGCGGAGCAGCTCGAGGTTCTTGTGGTCAGTCCAGACCTCGAATGGGACTCGCGCTCCCTCTAACCAATGGCGCCAAGTAGACAATGCCAAACGGATCGATCCCGCTTCTTTCTCCCAAATGGACCAATTCCGTTCAGTATCATTGAATTTCCTAGACACATAGGCAAGGGGGTGCAATTTACCGTCCCCCCTCCTGGAGGATCGCCCCCCCATAGCGACGTCCGAGGCGTCAACCTGGACAATGAATTTTTTAAGTTCATTGGGGTGGGCCAACACCGGTTCTGAGGTGAAGAGGGTTTTCAACTTGTCAAAAGCCCGTTGGCACTCAGGCGACCATACTAGTTTAGCGCCCGGTCGAGTGCATTCGGGTGGCTTCCCTTTGGTTTTCAATAAGTCTGTTAAGGGGAGAGCCACCTGGGCAAAGTTCGAGAGGAATGATCTATAAAAGTTCGCGAAGCCGAGGAAACCTTGGAGTTGCCTCCGTGTTTTAGGAGGTTCCCACCCCACCACATCCTTGATTTTGTCAGGGTCCATCTCAATTCCCCTTTGAGATATGCGGTAGCCCAAGAAAGGGATCTCCGTTTTGTGAAATTCACACTTGGACAGCTTGGCAAATAGTTTATGCTTATGCAACGTTTGGAGTACTTCCCTCACCAGTTTCACATGAGATGTGCGGTCGGGGGAATACAAAAGAATGTCATCAAGGTAAACAAGGACCCCCTTGAACAGGTATTTGTGTAACACCTCGTTAATCAAATTCATGAAGACCCCAGGAGCCCCCTGAAGTCCGAACGGCATAACTAAGTATTCAAACTGGCCGAGAGGTGTGTTAAACGCCGTCTTAAACTCGTCCCCCTCCCGAATCCGGACTCGGAAATAGGCATCGCGGAGGTCAAGTTTTGAGAAAATTTTCCCTCCAGCGACTGCTGCCAACAAGTCTTTTATGAGGGGCATGGGGTAAGCGTTAGTGTTGGATACCGCATTCAAGCCCCGATAATCCGTGCAAAGCCGTAACCCTCCGTCCTTCTTTTTCCTAAAGAGCACGGGGGCTGCGAACGGGGAGGACGCTGGCCTTATGAAGCCCCTGCTGAGGTTTTTGTCAATGAATTTTCTCAGTTCTACCTTTTCCGAAGGGCTCATAGAATATAGTTTCCCTTTAGGTAGCTTTTGGTTGGGCAGAATCTCGATTGCACAATCAGCGTTTCTGTGGGGGGGTAGTTCATCTGCTTCCTCCTCCCCAAAGACAGGGGCGAGGTCTCGGTATTCGGGGGAATGCTTTCTAGTTCTGCATCGGCTACCCCAGCCGGCACCGAGAGTTTCCCCTCGATTATGGGTCCCCACTCTGTCTTCCAGACGTGAGACCGGCATTTCTCGGAGATGAAATCCACCTTTCCCTCCCCCATAGTACGTGAGGATCGTGATCAAAAAACCATGGACTTCCTAAAACCAGGGGAAACCGGGCGGACGGGGTAACTACAAACGATCTCTCTTCCCAGTGCTGCCCCAGTCCCACCCGCAATGGCACAGTCTCGTATTTGCAGGGTTCCTTCATTGTGGACCCATCCATTTGGGTAAAAATCAAGGGGTCTTTTAGTTTAAGGACTTTCGCCCCGAGTCCCGTCAGTAGGGTGGGGTTGATCAGGTCTCTCCCACACCCTGAGTCAATGAGAGCCCGTACTCTCACATGGGTCAAGAGACCCGGGTCCATTAAAGTCACTGTAAGGAAAAAGAGAGAGGGGTTTTTGCTCACCGGGAGTTGCGCCTGGGGTTGTGGGACCTGCTGTTCAGCGCTGTTCACAGCAGGTCCGCCTCGTTTCCCTGCGGCACGACCTCGCCATCGGAGGAGTCGGATGGCTCGCTGAGTGGTTTAGCTTGCAAAGCTTTCGCCCCCTTCGGTCTCGCCACCTGTTTTGGCGTGGAAGTGTCGAACTTCTTCCTTGTTCCCTTTTGCGCCCCGGTCGATGCAGGTGAGGTCGGGCAGTTCACGGCGAAATGGCCTCCTTCCCCGCATTTGAGGCACAGACCTTGCTTCATCCGGAGTTCTCTTGTTCCGTCCTTCTGCTTTGGGTTCTGGATGGGAGCCTTCCCTCTCGCAGTCGGTGCGTTCCCTCGGGTTGCCATCGCTGCAGCATCGTCTAGTTTGATGGTCTTCAGCCGGTTTTCCATCGTGACTGCGGCCTGGATCCATCCGGTGAGGGTGTTCGGATCTTGGTTCAGGGTGACCTCACGGCGAACCTCCGGATTCAGCCCCCATTTGTAAAACTCCAGGAGATTACCTTCTCCTCGCAGCTTGGCGGCACATCTGCGGAACTCCGCGGTGTAATCTCTCACCGACCTCGCGCCCTGCTTGAGGCTCCGGATTGTTGCTTTTGCTGCTTTAGTTGAGTGCACGTCTTCAAATTGTTCTTTCATAGCCCACATGAAAGAATCAATCTCTCTCAGTTCGCGCCCATCGGCTTGGTGGAGCCCCACGTACCAGTCAGCTGCTGCTCCCTTCAGGTGAGCCGCTATGACGTCGACCATCCGCTCTTCCCTCTGGAACAGGTGGCCCCAAGTTTCGATGAACTTCTCGGCTCGCACCAGGAAGAACGGGAATTTCTCGGGGTCTCCGTCAAAATCCGCGTCCAGGAGCTCCGTAGGTTTAGGAGGCAGGAACCCCCAAGGACGAGGGGGTTGTTGCCCCGGCGGGCCCCGTGGCGCTGGCCCCGCTGGTTGATCCGGTGGTCCGGCTGGCACGTTCCCCGCTCCCTGGTCCGGTGCTGGGCGTTGATCTGGAGGGACTTGTGCCGGCGGCTCTTCCCGTCTCTGTCGTTCACGCTCCTCCCGAATGCCCTCCGCAATCATCTGTGGGATGCGAGCGAGGGACTCATCCAGGAAACGCATCAGGCGGTCTTGGCCTGGCTCCCCGCTCCATCTCCGCCTTACCACGACACTCTCTTGGGGCTCGGAGTCCCTGCCGGTGTCTTCCAGGGGTTCTGCGGTAGCCAACTTGCGGACCGACCTCTCGGGGTGGCTCATCCCCATGGATGCTCTTGGGGTCCCGAACCACGCCTCGTGGGTCTCGGTCAGGGGTTTCACCCAGTCCCGTCTGCGTCCCGCTCGGTGAGTCACCCCTCCATAGGCTGCCCCATACGGATCGCCGTAGGGCCCTCCAAAGTCGTACTCCAAACCCCATTGTCCCGGCACGTATGTGTCAGGGGTTTCTTTGGGTACGCCTTTCCCAGGAGGCTTCTTGTCCTTTTCTTCTTCTTCAATCGGGAGAGTGTCTTCTTCTCCATCACTCATTTTGGAGTGGTGGGTTTAGGACCAGTCCCGAAAGTAAATGAAGATTCTGAACAAACTGTCAGAAGTCCTAACTTAGTCAGCAAACACCAGACCTTTTTGATGCAAGCAAGGTTAGCGTTTATTAAGCTGCAATAGATAGATCACTGAAACAGGTCTCTTGTTCAGAATGACTTGGTTACAGAAAGCAAGCGGTTATACAGGGGAAGGGGGTGAATGGGGACCCCCCCTTCTTCCATACAATGAATAAACATGCGACTGGGAAATCGAAAGTTACTAAGCAAATGAATTCCCACCGCCCCCATTAACCACAGCTGCTACATCTATGCCAGCGATAGAGAAGCTCGCAACCCGGACTTGCCAAGGTCAGAACGTCCAGGCTGCAAGAGATAGGAAGAATAAAAGCCACATTCCATTCTCACACCCGAGGTGTAAATCAACAACTCCCCGGATTCCAACCTCCCGTCTGTTCCGCCACTAAGGCGCCAAAAGCCCACCTCCCTCCCGTCATCCATCATAGCCCACCTCCCACCCTTCCATCATGGCAGGGCTACCTGACACCTTGTCTTTGCAGTATTGAGTAAGGCATACCAATGAGGCCTCTTTGCCTTGTATTCCCTGTTATGTATTGGGATGTGAATCCTTGCTATACATTTCCAAGTTAAGCTTGAGTTTGAATGTGGCTCTTCAGCTGTCACATTACCATTGGCTGGTTTTGGCGAAACCATTGTAAATACCCAATCACTGTGTGAGAATGTGCAAAGAGGGAACGGTCCTGATTGGCCTTTATCCCTGTGTTATGATTGGCCTTTATCTCTGTGTTGTGATTGGCCTTTATCCCTGTGTTATGATTGGCCTTTATCCCTGTGTTATGATTGGCCTTTAGCTAACTGTGGGTGTGGCTTTGACAGCCCGGGAGAGTTTAAAAAGGGAGCTGTGCTCCACTTGTTTGTTGTGTGTTCTGAGTTGGAGTTTGCTGTTACCAATAAAGCTGAAGCACTTGCTGAAATCACTTCGTTGTTAAGTTGTCCATACTTCCCATTCCCCATGATCCATGGGTGAGACTTGCTGTCTTCATTATGAACAGGTAACTCTTTGGAAGCAGGTTCAGGCGGGTGGCTCTGTTGGTCTTAAGCCAAGCTGATCATTAAAGGGTTCAGGCCTTTTGGCTCTGAGCCTCTGGCTGCCACTGGCTTATCAAAGTACTTTTCCCCAGCTGCCTCTTAGTCCCAAGTTCTGTCCCAGGGATGTCAAACACGTGGCCCGGAGGCCGGATCAGGCCCCCGGAGGGCTTCTATCAGGCCCGCAGTGGAACTGGCTGCCTTCTGCTTCTTCTTCTAGTTCTGCTGCTGCATCGTAGGTTTGCGTTGTAGGTTAGCATTGTAGGTTTGCAGCTTACAGATACACACCTGAACAGCATGCTCACGGTTGCAACAGCACAGACATTTTGATGTAATAATTCAGAGCAAGAGGTGTCAGTTATCGGATACTGTTAAATAAACAAAATATTGCAAGAGTGCTACTGTTTTAAGCATGTTTCTCACCTTTGTGTTTGTGTCCTTTATAAAGTTTATATCTCCACTACCTGACATTACATTCTATGACACACGCGGCCCGGCCCAGCAAGGTCTCATTTATGTCAGATCCGGCCCTCATAATAAATGAGTTCGACACCCCTGATCTATCTCCCTTGGTGGCCTCTGGCTGCGTAAGAAATCTTGCATGCACTCCTGGGCAGCCAGATCCTCTCTCCCTGTCGATGGCCTTTCTTGCTCTCTGCAAGTATTCCCTGCGCCCATAAATTTCCTTCCGCTCTCTCCCCCCCCCACCCCTCCGCCTTGGCATGACTTGCCTTTGCAGTTACAGTTTTATGCTTCGCCCTGGAACGCTACCAGTAATTGAGCTCCCATTTGACCTTGGCTTCACTTGAGGTTGAACGCATCTCTTAACACGAGAGGTGATGATGGTGGATGCATCATTATACCCTCTAGAGCTCCTCAATCACGACTGTGCTGGCACTGCAAAAACCACAACACAACACTGCAGCCTTGGTGACTCCTTTGAGCCCTCCCTCTGTGCCCTCTCAAGGGAAGCTGGTCGGCTCTTCTGTCCTCGTAAGACCTCCTGTAGTGATGCCCCCCAAAACCCACTGGCTGGGGGTCCAGTGGATGAGTTCTCTTCACATCGTCTGTGCTGCAGAGCACACTTCCTCTTCTGCTGAAAGTTCCGTCCGTGCAAGGGCTCGCTGAAAATCACGGATCTTGCACGAACTGACGTTTTAGTGGAAGAGGAAGCGTGCTCTTAGGTGGAGACCAGGGCTTTTTTAAGGGGAGAAGAAGCCGCGTGGAGCAGCCGGTCAGGGCAGCAGCGGCAAAGGGGAAGGGTCCCAGGAAGGGAGTCACTCGCGGGGGGGCAGCTGCCGGGAGGTCCTGGGAGGGAGGGAGGTGGGGGACACGCTCGGCCATGGTTTTGGGGGAAGGTGAATTCCGGGAAAGGTCTGTTTTGGGGGGAGAGAACCCCCCATGGGAGCAATGCCGGTGAGCCCCCCCCCTCCAGTGCCACAGGGGCCCCCCGGGGGACTGATCCCTTTCAGCCGGAGGGAGGATGTCATCCTAGGGGCGGGGGCTAAGGAAGTCCCATTGAAATACTGGTAAGTTTGTTGATTTAACTTTACTTCATTTTAAATATTGTATTTGTTCCCATTTTGTTTCTTCACTTCAAAATAAGATATATGCAGTGTGCATAGGAATTTGTTCATAGTTTTTGTTTTTACTATAGTCCGGCCCTCCGACGGTCTGAGGGACAGTGAACTGGCCCCCTGTTTAAAAAGTTTGAGGACCCCTGCTCTAAGCTGTGGAGTCCTGTGGGCAAAAATTCTACTTTGTGGCATTAAAGTTGTGAGCGAGCGATTTGGCCACTGCATAAATTAGTTTGCTCTGGAGCCATCCTTCCTGAGCGAAGACAAAAACGTGTGAGCCGAAAGGCTAAAAAACTGTGAGCTAGCTCACACTAACTCAGCTTAGAGGGAACAGTGGTGGCGACTACAGGCATGCACCGAACTCATTGATTGGATCCGTACCTGTGTTTCCGTAATGGCCTTCTTTCTTCATCTGGACACGCCTTGATCTTGTTGGACAAGATCTCTGGGTTGAATCCAGCAGAGGGTTTTCTGTAGTAGGCTACAAACTCCCTCCCCCTGTGCTGTCTTGGGGCAGCGTTCCTATCCCCAAGAAGTAGCATTTCAGGAGGCATTCTGGGTCTCAGCAAGAGGAGGGAAGGTGAGAAAGGTAAGAAAGGAATTCCTTCTGTCAACATAAACTTCTGGTGGATCCAGGTGTCCGCTTTGAACTCCCCGAAAGGTTCAAATACGCCTTGGCCACCCCTGTAGAAAGACATTTAGTATTAAAGCAGGGGTGAGACTAGATGAAGAAGAAGAAGAGGAGACTGGATTTATACCCCGCCCTTCACTACCCAAAGGAGTTTCTGAGCTGCTTGCAACCTCCTTTCCCTTCCCCTCCCCACGACAGACACCCTGTGAGGCAGGTGGGGCTGAGAGAGCTCTGACTAAGAACTGCTCTTTCCAGAACAGCACTGAGAGAACTGTGACTGACCCAAGGTCACGCCAGCAGCTGCATGTGGAGGAGTGGGGGATCAAACCCGGTTCTCCCAGATTAGAGTCCGCCGCTCTTAACCACTGCACCAAACTGGCTCATTGTTGTCAAGTCACAGCTGAGTTATGGTGACCCCTCATGGGATTTTCAGGGCATCAGACGTTCAGAGGTGGTTTGCCATTGCCTGCTCCCGCATCATGACTCTGGTATTCCGCGGAGGTCTCCCATCCAAATACTGACCAGGGCCGACCCTGCTTAGCTTCTGAGAGATGACGAGACTGGGCTAGCCTGGGCCAATCAGGTCAGGTCTTCACTGGTCCTTTATTTTGGGAATTGCCATTATGCTCCTGGGGGAGGGGAGAGTTCATGGGGCAGACTGTAGGGAGCTCCTTGCGCACCGTCCTTTCTTGCCGACTGAGACTTCCCATTGAAGAGGAACATCACGGTGACAGAATTGGGAGCAGACGCTCTGCCTTGCCAGGGCGTTGGCACCAGTTCACCAGGCACCCGGTTCCAAATGAGGAGAGCAAAGCAGAAGAAGTGGCAGCCTTTACCATAAGTTGCCCGCAAATGAGGTGCAGGAGCAAAGTGTTTAACTGGATTGATTGAAAAGTTATCGAGGCAGTAGTTCTGGAGTGGTTGTGGCCAAGGGGTCACAGGAGGTGGTGCCACAGGAGGTGGTGGCAGCTACGAGCATGGACGGCTTCAAGAGGGGATTAGATAGACATATGGAGCAGAAGTCCATCAGTGGCTGTTAGCCGCAAGGTATAGATGGGAACTCTCAGTCTGGGGCAGGTGATGCTCTTTATTCTTGGTGCTTGGGGGGGACATCAGTGGGAGGGCTTCTAGTGTCCTGGCCCCACTGCTGGGCCTCCTGGTGGCACCTGGTGTTTTTGGCCACTGTGTGACAGAGTGTTGGACTAGATGGGCCACTGACCTTATCCAACACTGGCTTCTCTTATGTTCTTATATTCTTATTTGTTAAGAGGCCAAAGCTGCCCCAATTGTCACTTTGTTGGGCTGGGCCAAGTGTGCCATAAAACATAATGCCAGGTACCGGAGATAGAAACTGTACAAAGGTCAGCAGCTGGGAAGCTCTGAGTTGGTATATCTTCACTGCGAGGCCCCTTGGGCTGGGAGGGGGTGCACAAAGGAAAACTCAGGCGAACCGGAGAGGCAGCAGTGCGGTGCTGGGCAAATGTTCCCATGATGCTTGACTGCTGCAGACGGGGCTGTGCTGTCGTGCTGAGGCTACAATGGAGTGGCTCCGCCCATCCCCTCCCAGCAATCCCTCCCTTGAACCAGTTGCTCGCGGGCCGCATAAGAGCCCTGGATGGGCTGGTTCCGGTCCCCAGACCTGTCAGACCCCCAGTCCAGTTACACTCCACCACTCCCTTTAGGCAGTGAAAGTTTATTGAGTTATGCGCAAGATCCGGAAAGCCACTGTTTTAGAACTGAAGGCTTTTAGTGTTTTTTTGTTGTTCAGTCGCACAGTCAAGTCCGACTCTTCGCGACCCCATGGACCAGATTACTCCAGGCCCTCCTGTCTTCCGCTGTCCACTTATTACAGAAAAATCAAGCAGGTCCCATCCATCCCCCCACAGCAATAGGTCACGTTCATACTCCAGCTTAATGTCGCCAAGCCAACTGGGAGAGAGAGATGTCCTGGTAATCTAGAATCCGAGATGGCACAGGAATGTGTTCAAGGCCACCTTCCGCTGGGATAGCGAAAGAGGAGGGGAAGGAGGACGACTTGTGGGAAAGTTACATCTTCTAGAAGCAAAGGTCTCGTCCACTCCCGCACACACTCACCCCGCCCTCAGGAATGTCCTGTCCCCAAGAATTATGGCAACCCAAGCAAGCACTGCGTAGGCAGGGTTTGACGGGGACTTATGTTTGGCACTCCTGGTTTTGACCGTGTGGTCCCTGTGGGGAGAACTGTTCAATTTGATTCCTCAGAGGAGCCTGATCTAGCAGAATGGTCAAGGGGTGTAACCCGCTCAGGACTTGCCTAAAGATGAGACTGCAGGGGCCACGAGTTACAAGACCTGGCTTCCAAAACCTAGTGTGCCTTGGTCAGAGGGCAGTCGTGTCCCGGCAAAGGGAAGAGCTGCCAAATGGCTTTCACTGTCTGATCGGGACCCACTGGTCAGAGTCTGGAGGTGGTAGCCGGGACCCAGTGGCTGGGAGGAGAATCTTTTAAAGATTGGGGTTGATAAGATTATGCATGGGATAGAGCAGGTTGAGAAAGAAGTCCTTTTCTCCCTTTCTCACAGTACAAGAACTCGTGGGCACTCCATGAAATTGCTGAGCAATCGGGTTAGAACAGATAAAAGGAAGTCCTTCTTCACCCAAAGAGTGATGAACACATGGAATTCACTGCCACAGGAGGTGGTGGCAGCTACAAGCATGGACGGTTTCAAGAGGGAATTGGATAAACATATGGAGCAGAAGTCCATCAGTGGCTATTAGCCACAGGGAATAGAAGGGAACACTCAGTCTGGGGCAGGTGATGCACTCTATTCTTGGTGCTGGAGGGGGCAGCAGTGAGAGGGCTTCTGGTGTCCTGGCCCCGCTGTTGGACCTCCTGAGGGCACCTAGTATTTTTGGCCACTGTGTGACAGAGTGTTGGACTAGATGGGCCATTGGCCTGATTCAACATTGGCTTCTCTTATGTTCTTATTCCCCCAAGATGGAAAACTGCAGCATGGAATGATTAACTGTTCAGAGCTTGGCAGTGTAGGTGTGTAGCTAGGCAGTGACGAAACCCGTAATGTTAATTCCTGCATCTTCCCGGTAAGGCTTCCATAACAGCCCTTTTTGGGCTACTATGCACACACATACTTCTCAGTTACACATAAGTCTCCCAGTATGTGTGGTGGCCAAGTTGCATGAGCATGGCATGTGTGCATTCTTACCAGGAATTATAGCTCCAATCTGTACAAACTAGCAAATGATTTTTCAGGGTTCTCTTTCATGCATACCAAAACTGTACGTGCATGGTAGATACATGGCATGATGGCTACAGTGGGTATGAGGAGGATTGGAGGTAGCACATGTTCCTGATGTGTGCAGTTTGCAGGCTCCTGGTGCACAAGACTGCGGTGTTGGAAAAGGTCTAGTGTGGAGAAGCAGGCCTAATTTTTTCTGGCATGGAGGCTTGTGTTTTCTGCCCCTGGGCATTCCCGTTCCTCTCTTCTCATTGAAACTGGGCTCCTGTTGGCATAACTCTCTTGCTTGTCATTAGCATACATTGCCCGTATGCCACTGCCAACTTGAAGACAGGCCAACTTTCTTTTCAAGGAATCTTGTCAGTCCTTGCTGGTATTCTCAAGGAACGAGGGTTTGATAAGCCTCTAAGGGAATCCCAGGATTCCCAGGAAATGTTTCAATAACTGATGCAAATGATTCTGCCCCAGTTTTAAATGGCACAGGGATTTGAGTTCTGCTCTGGTTTTAGATGCCAGGAGTCCAGGGCTTTGTTTCCTGGTCTGTTCTCCTGCCCAGCTCCTGGTGGTGCACATGGCATTGCACGCCTGCTGTCGCGGAGCAGAGACCACGCATTGCACTGCGTGGTTCGTAAGGAATGCGGCGAAACAACCTGCTGAATGATTGACCCACTTGTCGAAAATTCTGATCTTGGTTCGCCGCGGGCGAATGGGCTGTGAGCCGAATCAGTGGGCGTTTGAGCATCCCTGTTTGTGTTTGTGTTAAGTGCCGTCCAGTTGCTTCTGACTCATGGTGACCCTATGAATTAATGACCTCTGAAACGTCCCGTAGTTAACAGCTTTGCTCCGGTCTTGCAAACCTCAGTTTGCCACGGCTTCCTTGATTGGGTCACCCCATCTCATGCTGGGTCTTCCTCTTTTCCTGCTGCCTTCAACTTTTCTTATCATTATTGTATTTTCCACTGACTGTTGCCTTCTTATAATGAAGCTCATAATTGCCTTCATAATAATGAATTAATGATCTCTGAAACATCCCATAGTTAATAGCTTTGCTCTGGTCTTGCAAACCTCAGTTTGCCATGGCTTCCTTGATTGGGTCACCCCATCTCATGCTGGGTCTTCCTCTTTTCCTGCTGCCTTCAATTTTTCCTATCATTATTGTATTTTCCACTGACTGTTGCCTTCTTATAATGAAGCCAAAGTATGATACTCTCAGTTTAGTCATTTGAGCTTCTAGAAAGAGTTGAGGCCTTACCATCAAGATACAGCTGCAGTGTACAGGTGTCGTCATGTGATGGTTGCATGATGCACAAGACCTTTAACACAGGAAACTGCTGCCTTCCTGTTGGCTTTCTTGGCTGCACAATTGAGACACTGGCTGCTGCTCTTTGCTCGGATTTCTACCTTTGGCTTCCTTTGCCTGCCTGCAAAACTGATTCAATTAAGAGTTAAATCTTGTATTTTCTAGAATCTGCTCAAAGCAGTGAACATCATAAAACAAAACAATGAATACAGTTTAACAACCATTAAATTATTTCAATAAACACAGCCTTGGCAATGACTAAAACCGGCCATATTCCTGTCTTGGGTCCTGAGATGTTTGGGAGGAAGAAGTCGGCATGTAAGAGATCTTCAATAATTGGTGTAAAAATCCACATAAAAGCAAATTGCTTGGTAAGCAGAAACAGAGCCAGGGCAGGGAGGTAAAGTGCAGTTGTAAAGGACTCGTTGCATAAAAGCCAAGTAGGGTTGGTACTTGGAAGGGAGACCTCCAAGGAAGACTTTGCTGAAGCAGGCAATGGCAAACCACCTCTTCTTCTCACTTGCCTTGGAAGCCCCTTGCTGGGGTCACCATAAGTTGGCTCTGACTTGATGGCGCTTTACACACACACAATGAAGAAGAAGGATCCTGGAATGTGGCCTTCATGTGCAAAGGCTGTGCATGTCATAATGCCACTTGCTTTGGGTTCCCATCAGTGCTCCCTCTAAGTTGTGGAGTCTTGTGAGCAAAAATTCTACTTTGCGAGCTACCGGCATTAAAGTTGTGAATGAGCAATTTGGCTGCTGCACAAATTAGCTTGCTCCGGAGCCATCCTTCCTGAGCTAAGACAGAAATGTGTGAGCCGGAGGCTAAACAAACTGTGAGCTAGCTCACACTAACTCAGATTAGAGGGAACATTGGTTCCCACTGGGGGCAGCTCCACCTTTTGAGAGATGTTTTGTTGTTTTCTCCAAAAGATCTGGTTATCCACTGTAGAAAATGGAAGGCTGAACTAGATGGTGCCAAAGCTATGCCTAGGGTGCAAATGAAACCTTGGGCTCGTCCTGGATGGGCCACCATATCAAGTACATTTGGACCGGCGGGGTCACCATACTGAAAAGGTTGGTCACCGCTGTTTGTAAAAGACTGCCTTGAAAAGCTTGGCAAGTTGATGTCAAAACCGGGGGCCGGGGCCAAGGTAATCCGTTCCCCCTTCAAACGAAACGGGAACAAAGCCGAAGAAATTTGCGCAGATAAAGCCAAAAGTGCCAACTTTTATCTTTCCGCCCCGTGCAAGTATCTAATTGCATTGTTTTCCGCCTTGTATTATATCAGAAAGACAGGCCATACATGTGGTTATCTTTCGGTTCCCTTATTGCTTTTGAGTGTTATCAGTGCAGCGGGTTCTCTATATTAACCCCCCTCTCTTTCTACCCTCCCCGCCAAACTCGTTTTAAATACAAAGCCGGACAAATTTTACAATTAAGTGTTATCAATACAGAACACTTCTCTTTTTTTCTTGCCTGTAATCCCTGGTGTGATAGAGAAATGTAGTTAACATGGATAGTTTCCCATTCCTCTCCCCCCCCCAAAAAAAAAAAAAAAATAGAGGGGAGAGTTGATCCTTAACAGTTCGCTATGACCTAGTTCCACTCCATCAGCTAGGGCTGTCGAATGAAGGGCCTTATCTGTTTCTAAATGTACTGTGCTTTTAATCTAAACCCGCTCTCTCCCGGTGGAATTGCTATTCAGAAGGCTTCAGCCTGTCTTTGGGAAGTTATTTGATTTCTGAATTTTTTTTTTTAACCAAATAAGAGGTAGGGATTGGTATTGTGGCATTGCGATAAGCTTGTTTCTGATGCACTGTGCCTCGTGAACAGCTTGGCGGTGCAGGCGCAGGATTCCTTGCCCTCCGGCAGCGGCGCTCCTTTGTACAGCATGCGCTTTTGCATGGCCGGCACAATAGGAACAATGGTGGATTGTTCACAGACGCTTTCTGCAGGTCTGACAGCAGGCCGCCTTCTTCTACGGGAAGCCCTGTCCCCCTTAGCCAGCCGGGGCTGGGCTGGCCGGCCGGCTAGGAGGCAGCGTTAGTGGGGATGAGCCGGAATGAAGACGGCTTTTAAAAGAAGGCCTCATTTATTTTATGTAACATCCTGACTCCTGGACTCCAGACATAGCCCCCGAAGTGGATTATATGATCAGAGGTGGCAGGTAAAGTTTAAAACTCATAGGATATCCCAAACTGACCTGAGTCAGTTAAAGCTAGGTGGAATACATGCATGTTAAGTGTTCTAAGAGCTGCCAAAGGAGGTGAACGTATGAACATACAAAGCTGCCTTATACTATTGGTCCATCAAAGTCAGTACTGGCAACTCACACTGGCAACGGCTGTCCAGGGTCTCCAGCAGAAGTCTTTCAAATCACCTTGCTACATGATCCTTCTAACTGCAGATATTGAACCTGGGACCTTCTGCACGCTAAGCAGATGCTCTACCGCTGAGCTGCAGGCCCTCCCGAAGTTACTCCCACATTATAGCCTTGGGGCCAATGCTGAAAAGGCCCTGTTACGGATTGCCACCATTTGAAAGAGTGATACCAAAAGCGGGTTTTCACAGCCTGGCTACATCCTGGTAGATGGTTCATACCAGGGAAGGCAGTTCTCTGGGGGGCCTCTGCCTCAAACCCTTTAGATCTTCACAGGCCAGACAAGCTCTGTTACTTGTGCCTCAGTTTAGTATTCAATGTAAATTCATCAAAACATAGGCATAATGTGATTTTGGCGGTAGGTACCCGACACCATGGGGTGCAGCTGTGTCTCAGATTAATTTATTGATAACTTCTGTGAGGCTGAAGTAGATCGAAAACCGGGCGTGGTCTCAGCAGAGATGTTGAGAGCAATGACAATATCAAAACAGCTCTGGGGGAGTACCGCATGAGGATGAATGAGCAACGTGGGAGCAGGAGGGGAGCGGTAGCTGCATAGGGAAGGGGCTACTTCTTCCTTCCATGAGGGCTTCGGTTGCTGATGACTACGTCCTCCTTGGCACAACAGGTAGCTTTGAGGCAGGCATGACCTCCGGGGCTGGTGGCCATCTTCTGCACTTGATACCATTTTCTGAAGAATGGGAAGGTGAGCTCAGGCTCCATCTCAACATCTTGAGGAGAGCTAGGGTATGGTGACCCTTTTGGGTTGGCAGGAGCTACCTTCCATCGAACAGGGGGCTCCTGGGTCCTTTCTGGGATCTTCTGCTGCACAGACTTTGGCCAGAAGGGACACCATCCTGTCGGGGGGCGGGGTTGTCTAGTTTTGGGGCGAAACGATGGTTTTTCGCCTTCAAAACCATGGTGCTTGCCCAAAAACGAGAGCGTCACCCCAACATCCCCGATGCGATGATGTCAGTTTTGGGTGATGTCATTGCATCTGTCTCAGGCTGCTGTGCTCTGGGGTGATTTTTAAAGTTTACTTTATGGCAAGGTAGCTGGCCCTGGGCAGTTGGTTCAGAGCGCCACCTTCCTGCTTGGCTGTGCAGTTCCTTTCTGGGTAGCTGATTATGAAGGAGGCTGACAAGTGGCCCGATGTGGCCCATCTGGCCAGTGTTGTCTCCTCGGATTTTCAAGGACCCCAAGAAAGGGGTCTTTCCCATCATTCTGCCTGTGAATGGCAGATGGACGGGAGAAGACTAAAGGTGGAGTCTTTTAGCAAAAAGGATGCATGCTCTGCCACTGGTCTGTCAGTTCTCCTGTCTTCTCCTGATGCTCCAAGATAAGGTATAGAGCAGAAGTCCATCAATGGCTATTAGCCACAGGGTATAGATGGGAACTCTCAGTCTGGGTCAGGTGATGCACTCTATTCTTGGTGCTGGAGGGGGCAGCAGTGAGAGGGCTTCTAGTGTCCTGGCCCCACTGCTGGACCTCCTGATGGCACCTGGTATATTTTGGCCGCTGTGTGACAAGAGTGTTGGACTAGATGGGCCATTGGCCTGATTCAACATTGGCTTCTCTTAAGTTCTTATGAGAGGGTTCCAAAAACATTTTGTTAGTTGTTCAAGTAACTGATGAAAGAAGTTAGCAGATGACTAAATATTCATCATGGTTACGTTTTTTGAACCATTTAGAAGTAGCAGTCCATCCAACAAGCCCACACATATTTGTTTCTTGTTTTTTTTAAAAAAAATTGCCCCACAAGGCAGGCTTTTATTTATTTTCATGACAAACTACAACTAAACAAAACAATGCAAAACAATATCACAAAATACAACAAAACAACACTGGATACAAAACACAACATTACACAGAAACCAAATCACAACATAGAACATAAATGGGGGTTATTCAGATCAATTTCTATAACATATTTAAAGCACTTTATCATTCGAAATAATATTGCCCGTTACGTGAGTATCTCTTATTACAAACCATCTATATCATCCCTGGTTTTATCTTCTATTTTAACGCACCAATTCTTTACCCTCTCAACCATTTAATTTGTACCAATCATCAAAACGTTGCCAACTGTTCTGAAAAGTGGAATCTGAGTGTCCTTTCATGCTTAAAGTCAGCTTGTCCATCTCCGTCGCCTCAAATATCTTTGCAATGTATTCTTGTTTTAATGGTATTTGGGTGGTTCTCCAATATTTTGCATACAAAATCCTGGTATCAGTTGCCAAGAATATTAACAAGTAACAATCATCTCTACTTATCTCCTTAGGTAAAATACCTAACAACACCACTTCCAGCTTAAAAGGAATTGTTTTCCCTAAGATCTTCTGTATCAGTCTATTCACCCATATCCAATAGCTTTTGGTAGCACTACATGACCACCACATGTGATAAAATGAGCCCGCCTTGTTTTCGCATTTCCAGCAGTTGTTGGAACATTTAGCATCATATTTAGCAATTCTTTCTGGTGTAACATACCACCTGTAAAACATTTTATACATATTCTCTCTATAGGAAATCGCTTTAGTTATTCTAACGTTTTTATTCCATCTCTGATCCCATTGCTCCAGTTCTATATTATACCCCAAGTTCTGAGCCCATTGCATCATTTGCGATCCTCCCCAGCTGTCTCCTAATTTGTGTCCGCAAGCCAAAAAGGACAAATAGCAGGTCTCCCGAGCTTCCGGAAGGCTCCATAGGGTTGCCAACCTCTGGGCGGTGGCTGGAGATCTCATGGGATTGCAAGTAATCTGCAGGTGACAGATCAGTTCCCCCAGAGACAATGGCTGCTTTGGAAGGCGGACTCCGTGGCATTATACCACATTCAAGTCCCCGCTCTCCCTAAACCAGGGGTGTCAGACATGTGGCCCGGGGGCTGGATCAGGCCCCCGGAGGGCTTCTATCAGGCCTGCAGGTGAACTGTCTGTCTTCTGCTTCTTCTTCCAGTTCTGCTGCCGCTGCTGCATCACTGTAGGTTTGCAGCTTATAGATACACACCTGTCAGTTATCAGACACGGTTAAATAAACAAAATATTGCAAGCGTGCTGAAGCACAGATATAGAATGGGAGGGACTTGGCTCGACAGCAGCACATGTGAAAGGGATCTAGGGGTTATGGTTGATCACAAGCTAAACATGAGCCTGCAGTGTGATGCGGCTGTGAAGAAAGCTAATGCAATCTTAGGATGCATTAGCAGAAGCATTGTGTCCAGATCACGGGAGGTGGTAGTTCCGCTGTATTCTGCTATAGTCAGGCCCCACCTGGAGTACTGTGTCCAGTTTTGGGCACCACATTTTCGGAAGGATGTTGACAAACTCGAGCGGGTCCAGAGGAGGGCGACCAGGATGGTGAGAGGGTTGGAGTCCAAGTCTTATGAGGAAAGGCTGAGGGAGTTGGGTATGTTTAGCCTGGGAAAGAGAAGGTTTAGAGGGGACATGATTGCAGTCTTCAAGTATCTGAAAGGCTGTCATGTAGAAGATGGAGCGGATCTATTCTCGCTTGCTCTGGATTGCAAGACTAGATCTAATGGGTGGAAATTACAAGGGAGTCGTTACTGGCTTAATATCAGGAGAAACTTCCTGACTGTAAGAGTGGTTGAGCAGTGGAACAGACTGCCTTGGGAGGTGGTGGATGCTCCTTCGCTGGGCGTTTTCAAGAGGAGACTGGACAACCATCTTTTGGGTATGTTGTAGGTATGTAGGGGTTTCGGCTGTGTTCCTGCAGAGTGCAGGGGGTTGGACTAGATGGCCTGCAAGGTCCCTTCCAACTCTAACATTCTATGATTCTAAGTTTTAAGCATGTTTTTATTTTAAGTGGAAAAAAACCCCTTTGCGTTTGTGTCCTTTATAAGGTTCATGGCTCCGCTACCTGGCATTACATTTTATGACACATGGGGCCCGGTCCAACAAGGTCTCATTTATGTCAGATCCGGCCCCCATATTTCCCCTAAGGCTGCAGTGTATAGGTGGTAGGCCCTGTTTGGCTTGGTGTAAGCTGATCAGGCCCGGCGTGCATTTTAATAAACGAAAGCTACGCAGCTTCTCATTAGAGGGCAAAGCCATCTGAATAGTTTTTTATTCCCCATTCTAGCGGTACGCCACAATGGCCTCATAAAATAAGCAAGGGTCCCTTTAACTTTCAGCCCTTGGCGATTAATCAACTTATACCTTTAATCAGTTAAAAGACTGATTAAGGCTTGTAGTCCAAAGGGGGGAAATGATCTCATATCGGACCAGTTGCTTTTGCCAGCTTTCAAGCTGTACCGAATCCTTCATTGGCCTGCGACACAGAACCTTGTGTGACTCAGAAGTTTGTGACAATTCTCTGACAACTCCGCCCCCCCTTTGCTTAAAAGCTAATGTACTCTTTAAGAGAGGTTGGTCTGATAAGAGGCCTCTTTGCCTATTTTTGAGCCTCCTATACCAAAATGATACCCTTACAACGGCTTGTCTCATATCTGTACTCTTTTAAAAAAGAGAAAATGCTAAAATTATGTTATAATGCCAGTAATTTTCCTGTCTTCTTGTAAGCTGGCTAAAAAATTGTCAAATGTGGTGGGTGGGGGGAGGGTGGTGGCTTTTAGCCTTCCCCCACATCTCTGACTGGGGCTGTTGCCTCCGAGCAAGGGCAGGCCCGTCTTTCAGACTGCTGCCCCCCCCCTCCTGGTTGCCTGAAGAAAAACCACCACACCTTCATCCTAATGAGAAAAAAGGAAATATTTTGCTGCCCTCAGCTTGGGAGCTGTGTATGGGGGTCACACTAGTGTCACAAGCTCTGGCACAGCTGTTCTCTCAAGGACAGTTTCTGTCAGAAGTTCTCTCAGCCCCACCTACCTCACAGGGTGTCTGTTGTGGGGAGGGGAAGGGAAAGGAGTTTGTAAGCCTCTCTGAGATCCCTTTGGGCAGTGAAGGGCGGGATATAAATCCAATCTCTTCTCTTCTCTTCTCTTCTCTTCTCTTCTCTTCTCTCTTCTCTTCTCTTCTCTTCTCTCTTCTCTTCTCTTCTCTTTCTCTTCTCTTCTCTTCTCTTCTCTTCTCTTCTCTTCTCTTCTCTTCTCTCTTCTTCTTCTGTCAGAATCGGGGTGATTGTAGGCGAAAACTAATTTGAGGAAATATAGGGGTCATGAAGACCAGGGTTAGAAGAAATGAAAGAGGAGGGGGTCACAAAGACCATTATTAGAAGAGCAAAGATTTTGCTATACTATATCAGGGGTCCTCAACCTCCCCCCCCTTCTTATTTCTTAATTTTTTTGTGAGTATTGTGTGTGTGTGTGTGTGCCTGTGAACCTGGAAGTCATGGTGACTTCTGGTAACTCCTACTGGGGCCTGAACGTTTCAAAGAGGTGGTTTGATATTACCTGTCTCTGTGTCCCAGCCCTGGTATTCCTTGAAAGTTGCCCTTCCAACTATATGTCAATAGAAGTATAGTGTCCAGATCACGAGATGTGATGTTTCCACTTTACTCTACTCTGGTTAGACCTCACCTAGAGTATTATGTTCAGTTTTGGGCACCACAATTTAAGAAGGATATAGACAAGCTGGACCGTGTCCAGAGGAGAGCAGCGAAGATGGTGAGGGGTCTGGAGACCACATCCTATGAGGAAAGGTTGAAAGAGCTGGGCATGTTTAGCCTGGAGAGGAGACGACTGAGAGGTGATATGATAACCATCTTCAAATACTTGAAGGGCTGTCATCTAGAGGATGGTGTGGAGTTGTTTTCTGTTGCCCCAGAAGGTCAGACCAGAACTAATGGGTTGAAATTAAATCAGAGGAGTTTTCAGCTAAACATTAGGAAGAACTTCCTGACAGAGCAGTTCCTCAGTGGAATAAGCTTCCTCGGGAGGTGGTGGGCTCTCCTTCTTGGGAAGTTTTCAAACAGCGGCTAGATGGCCATCTGACAGCAATACGATTCTGTGAACTTAGGCAGATCCTGAGTGGGGGGGAGGGCAGTAGGAGTTGCCTCAGTGCTTAGTTATTGTGGCCCTTTCTTACATGCCCAGGGAAATGCTGATTACCACTTTGGGCTCAGGAAGAAATTTTTCTCCAGGCCAGTTTGGCCAGGGATCCTGGAGGTTTTTTTGGTCATCTTCTGGGTGTGTGCCTACATCACCCAGAAGTGGTGAGTTTGGGGCAAAACTCTATGGTTCGAGGTCAATTTTACCATAGAGTTTTGCCCAAAAACCAGAGCGTTGCCCCCAATGTGCCTACATCACTTCCGGGCAACATAGGCATGTTGTAGCACTTCTTCTGACCCCCACCCCCATGCTGGCACACCATTGGGACCTGGGAACCCTAACCCTTGGTCAGTTGAGCAGTAGGAGAAAAGAAATGTCTTTGAGACAGTAGACAACAGGTTTAAGTTGCTTCCTTTTGTGTAAGGGCTCAACCAGGCAAGAGGATTATTCAGGCTGCCTATACATTGCAAACTTCACGCTTGTGTCTCCTCAGCTTGTCTTGCACCTGTGTAAGGAAACCGGAAGGTGTTTAATCTTTCAGCCTCCCCTAGGTCTTGCTGCTTGAAATTGGGCTCTGTGCATTGTTGATGAGCCTTTAAAGGGGGGGGGGATTGTTCTTTTTAAAAAATGTATTCTTTAAATTGCTACAAAAGCAGAGAGTTCAGTTTCAGTTAGTGAGACTGAGTGGAGATTGAAGGACACCCTCTTCTCAGCCTGTAGAGCCCTGAGGCAAATTGAGGCTATACAGGCCTAGTCATTGTATGAATTAAATAGGATACGTATCCTTTGTCTCTCCTATTGAAGCTATAATGTTCCAGAAGACTCTTACTCCTGGCCATATCCATGTCAATAAGCATTAGCATTTTCTAAGTGTGTATTGTTAGGTTGCTTTGATAATGATAATGTAAACTGATGATGTGGAGGCATTTAAATCTATCAACATAGCTTTTGTGTGGAGATTCCCCAAAGGATTCTTTTATATAAAAAAGGAACTTTTTAATATAAAAATGGAGCTTTCTAGGACATGTTTGGCGTGCTAGTGTTTCAGTCTGTCCTTGGGATTTTAAGGCATCGTCATGTGTGTTTGTGTTCAAGGCATGGGTACTCTTTCTGTGACAATAAAATACTCAGCCCGGTGACATACATAGGGTGGTGCAGGCTTTGGCAAATTAGACAAGATCGCAGGCGGAATCTAACAGACCATTTTCTGTGGTTATAGTCAAAGGTTGCAGATAGATGCATGGGGTCAGAAACAAAAACTGAGTCATACTTTTTATTAGCACCATTTAAAATATCACACAACTGCGTGGGCTGCTACATAATGCTTGCATGGTGTTTTGTGAGGCATGTGGCATTGTGATGCTTTGACTGGCCCTAATAAAAAATGTAGAACTTTTTTGGAGCTTTTACTGATTTTTATTGGCACATCTGGTAAAAGTCTTTACGAGCTTCAGGGATTTCTGCAGAGCAGTGTATTTGCATTTGCTTTTTGTTTTGTTGCCGATCTGCAGAGCACTGTGCTGTCTCTTCAGATGTAAAAAGTGCACTTGAAGCATTGTCAGACTTATTAAAAAACTAGCAGCAAACCCCGTTGTAAAAGCAATACAATAAGCTCTAGAAAGATGTGACATTTCTATCTATCTGTCTGCCTGCACACAGGGCCCCCACTACCACTCCGCTTTCTCTCCCCTCCCCAGATCCTGGGGTCGAGGGCCAATGGAATGCCCCACCACTGCCTCTCTGCCTGGCCATCTCCACCACCCTCCAACCTGGCGGCTCATGCAGCCTTGTCAAGTTGGGCCACGGAGGTGGCGGAGTTCACGGAACCACTGTGTGGACCTGTGCAGCTCCTGGATCTCAGCCTCCTCCTCCTCTTTGGCCATCTTCTCCTACATGGCACCAGCCCCCCTCCGCTTGCAGCCCACCTGGCTACCTGCAGCCGGCTGTGGCTGTTGACGACTGCTGCAGTGCCACCATGATTGGCCTTGGCCTTGTTACCCTCCACCCACCAGAGCGTCCAGCCTGTCCATTGCCTTCCAGCACACTGAGGCTGAGATGCTGAGTGCCGCTTCTGTGGGTTGGGACTAAGGCAACACAGCCAGTGGATAGAGATACCTTGTGAGTGACACATCAGGGAGCCAACTGATTTGGGAGCATGTGGAATGTTCTGGAGAGTGCCACCACCAAAACACAATTATTATAAAGGTAGATGAACAGTTGCATCACTACAACAATAGAGTGGTATGGTGTTTCTAATGTAATTATACCTTTTATAAAAATGTCACAGTTGTGAAGTCCCTTTCCCAAGAACTCGTGTGCACAGAAAGTCCAACCAACATATGTATAATACCAAATATAATATAATAGCAAACTGCCATAGCTAATTAGCTGCCTTTACTTCCACACATGTCCTAGGGAAAGTTCAGGCTTGATTTGATCTGGAACCCATTCATTTGTCTCCTTGGAGGTCTGTGATATTTGTAAAACTCTCCTCCAACAGCACATTTTGAATGAATCCGCTTTCTTCCTGTCAGCATTCTTCACTGACCAACTTCCACATCTATACCTAGGAATGGGGAGTACTTTGGCGTGAATTAACTTGATCTTGATTGCCAGCGACACATCTTTACACTTAAAGAATCTTTGCAGTCTTCGTGGTGCAGATGTTCCAACTTTCCGTAAACTTTATTTGTAGTTCCTTGTTGCCTGGCACATTGGCTTACCCCTCCCCCTCTTCACTATCAGGGTTTTTTCCCCCTGTATCTATTACCAAGTGGTGCACAATAATGAAATGACAGTAAAAGCTCTTTGTGCTGTGGGCCATGAAGGGGTAGCCATTAGTAGTAGTAGTAGTAGTAACAACAACAACAACAACAACAGCTCCATAAAGTCCAAAATACAACTTTTTCCTTTCAACCCACAAATACTCCTTAATCTTGCAAAAATATAGGTAGAGAATAGATTTCCTGCCTCTTGTGTGCATTTAAAACCATAAACACTTCAGTCTGATATTTCAGATTCTTTAACAGGATCACTGAGTACACGTGAGTGTTCATATCACCAGATGCAGTCTCACACTGCCTGCCCTCCTCATCTTTGTGTTTCCTGGGCAGAGAGGTGCTGTGTATGTCTAGTATGGCTTGCCTTGTCTTTAGGGTGCCAAGCCTGCCTATGTCTAAAGCAGGATTCCCCAACGTGGTTTCTGTAGTCGCCGTGGCACCTGCTTGACCCACTTTTGGGTGCACACGAAATGTTTTCAGAAAGTGGGCGGGGCCAGGTAGGGCTCTGGCCCAGCAGGGCTTCTGATTGGCCACTGGAGACCCAGTTGCCTGTGCAGATTAAAATGGATCCAGATGGGTCGCCAGGATAGTCCGTCTGTAGCAATAGAAGCAAACTCCGGAGCACGGTGGAAGAAAGGGGGGCCTGGCGTGATGTGGTCCACGGGGTCACGAAGAGTCGGACTCGACTGTGCGATTGAGCAACAACAACAAGGAGTCGAAAAGAGCAAGAGTCCGGTAGCACCTGAAAGATCAACAAAATTTGTGGCAGGGTGGGAGCTTTTGTGAGTCACCACTCACGGTTTTAGATATTTGAAGCAGTGAGCCGGGACTCACGAAAGCTCCTACCCTGCCACAAACTTTGTTAGTCTTTCAGATGCTACTAGACTCTTGCAGATTAAAATAGTGAGTATAAATGGAGCGTTTTCACAGTGGAAGGTGGCAAGCAGTGGGGTACTGCAGGGCTTGGCACTGGGTCCACTGCTTTTTAACTTGCTCATTAATGATTTGGCGTAAGCAGTGAAGTGGCTAAGTTTGCGGATGATACTAAGTTGTTCAGGGCGGTGAGAACCAGGGAGGACTGTGAGGTGCTCCAGAGGGCACTGTCAAGACTGGGAGTGTGGGTGTCAGTGTGGCAAATGAGGTTCACTGTAGGTAAGTGCAAAGTAATGCACATTGGAGCCCAAAATCCCAACTATAAATATACATTGATGGGGTCTGCCAAACTGGCAGTAATTGACCAGGAGAGAGATCTTGTAGTTGTGGTTGATAACTTGAGTGAAAACGTCGAGAAAGTGTGCAACTGCAATAAAATAAATGCAAATACTATGCTAGGGGCTATGAGGAAGGGCACTGAAAACAATTCAGCCAGTATCATAATCAATGATCCCTCCAAGCTGTGGAGTCTTGTGAGCAAAAATTCTACTTTGTGAGCTCCTGGCATTGTGAGCGAGCGATTTGGCTGCTGCATAAATTAGTTTGCTCTGGAGCCATCCTCCCTGAGCTAAGACAGAAACGTGTGAGCCAGAGGCTAAAAAATTGTGAGCTAGTTCACACTAACTCAGCTTAGAGGGAACATTGATCATAATGCCCCTGTATAAACCGATGGTGCGGCATCATTTGGAATATTGTGTACAGTTCTAGTCACCACACCTCAAAAAAGACGTTATAGCATTGGGAAAGGTGCAGAAAAGGGCAACTAAAATGATTAAGGGGATGGAACACCTTCTCTATGAAGAAAGGTGAAAGAAATTAGAGCTCTTTAGTTTGGAGAAATGATGACTGAGGGGTGGCATTATATAGGTATACAAAATTATGCATGGGATAGAGAAGGTAGGGAAAGAAGTACTTTTCTCCCTTTCTCACAATAGAAGAACTCATGAGCAGTAAGCTTAGAACAGATAAAAGGAAATACTTCTTTACCCAAAGAGTAATGAACACGTGGAATTCAGAACACGTGCTGCAGAACACATGCTGCAGAAAGTGGTGGCAGCTACAAGCATAGACAGCTTCAAGAAAGGACTGGATCAACATATAGAGCAGAGGTCCATCAGTGGCTATTAGCCACAAGGTATAGGTGGAACATTCTATCTGGGGCAGTGGTGCTCTCTATTCTTGGTGCTTGGGGTGCAACAGCGGGAAGGCTTCTGGAGTTCTGGCCCAGCTGGTGGACCTCCTGATGGCACCTGGATTTTGGCCACTGTGTGACACAGAGTGTTGGACTGGATGGGCCATTGGCCTGGTCCAACATGGCTTCTCTTACTTTCTCATGTTCTTAATGTTGTTTCAGCGGCAGCGGTCACCACAGTGTTGGTTTTGTTCTCTTCCTCCTCTTTCCTGGTGAATTTTTCAAGTTACCCCTCTTTCCCCCCTGCACTTGAGGTTCAGCTGTGTGGTTACATTCATCACCCTGTGTCCAAATTCCCAAGGTGCCCAGAGGCTCAAAGACTTTTGAGACCACTAGTCTAAAGCATGTTCTAGATCTGTAGAATAATGCCATCTAGGTTGCCTTTCCCACACACCGCATTTCATGCACTGAAGGTAGCAGCGCCTCAAGATATGACCATGGCTATAAACATCACTACTGATGCTGTAATAACTTTTACTGCCCAGGAATTCCTTTACCTTTAGAATCCCATAATAATGGTTGTCATTCTGCCATAGAAAATAGGTCTCTGTTTGGATGCAGATGCTGTTCCGGGAAAAAAACAACAACTCTCAACCTTTACATCCGTGCAGCACAACACTGATATTTATTTCTAAATGGCTTTCAAAGGTTACTGTGTCATTTAGCATTATTTTTCTTATCTGCAAACCAAAGCTCTGTGTACAACCGCCTCGCGGTTTCTATTATCTTGGCAGTGGCGGGCTTCCCTGATACCATAATTTCAAGAATCTCCCCCCCCCCGCCTTCTTTTCATATGTATTTAATGGTTGTAAAGAATATACCCTTGTGCCCCTGTCCACCTGTATTTCTGACCTGTACCTTAAATATGCCATTAGCATGAGTCTCTGCCATTTCCAGTGTCTGCTTTGGCAGAATCTGTGGCAGTCTGAATATAATTCTGCCGCCCTGCAGTGAAACGATCTTTAACGCCTCCACCTCCCCTGCACTTGTGTCAACATGGGTGATTTTTCAAGCTTCCCGTTTACAAACGTGAAATATTCTCTCTCTGGAGCAGCTGCGGCTGGGACATATCGTCATTTTCTTTCAGATATAAATGTGTTGATATTTGAAGCTTTGTATGTGGGAGGTGCTGTGGCTCAGGGGCAGAGCAATAAGCCTGTAGTTGGGATATTGTGGCTTGTCGAGCAAATTTATTTTCTGGTGGGGCTGAAGCTCCTAGTGCAGAAAGAAAAGCCATTTAGCTAAAAGAAAGCTGTTACCAGGACAGATCTCTAAATTGCAAGCTGTCAGCCACTTTAGATGACAGTTCTCAGCTGCTGCAAGTTAATCACTTCTGCCAGCCTAAGCAACAGTTCTGATAACAAGCTGGCAGGTGGGAGTGATGACTTTTTAGTCAAGAAAACTAACACTTAGGCAGATAAACTTGCTTAAAGGAGACCAGTTTCTTGACACGGAGTTAAAAGGGATCCTAGAGGTCACCTACTCCAACCTCCTTGCTCAGTGCTGGAATTAATCAACTACAGTCCCCCTGTCTGCTTAAAGGAGCACATACCTTTAAAAATGTTTAGAAATGACTGGAAAATGCATTTAGAGGAGAAATTCTTGTGGGGTTGTGCCTTTAAGAAAGGGGGGCGGAACCCCCCCAAAGCCCCACCATAGCTACGGGCCTGGTAGAGCATCTGCTTGGCATACAGAAGGTCCCGGGTCCAATCCCTGGCATTGCCAGCTATGAGGACCAGGTTAGAAGTGGTGTGAAAGACCCTGGAGATCCGTTGACAGTCTGACTAGACAGTACTGACTTTGGTGGACCTGTGGTCTGATTCAGTATCAGGCTGCTTTGTATATCCATATGTATCCAGGTTCTTAATCATGTTACAAATTTGGATTGTTCAGTTCTAAATTTTATTCATTTTACCATGTCTGGTCTGCCTTTCTCCCTGGGACTCAAGGCAGATTTCGCTGAGTGAGTTAACCCGGTCCACAAGACGGGACAACCACATTTAATTATGCAAAATGACATAATAGTGTCCGACTCACACCAACCTGTACACAGCAGCATAGACCAGTGTTTTTCAACCTTTTTGTGCAAAGGCACACTTTTTTCATGAAAAAAATCACGAGGCACACCACCATTAGAAAATGTTAAAAAAAAATAACTCTGTGCCTATATTGACTATATATAAAGTAATTCTCTTGAATAGGAATCAAATAAACACAAATAAATTATTTTATAATTACTTTATTATGAAATAATAATACTTTATTTTATAATTGTTCATATGTTATGGATGAAATTGGAATTTTTCCCACGGCACACCAGACAATATCTCACGGCACACTAGTGTGCCACGGCACAGTGGTTGAAAAACACTGGCATAGACCATAGTCCCTCATAATTTGTCCGAGTTACTTTGTGCAACATTTTGTACTGTGCTGTCCTATAAAGCCTTCTGGAATAATTCAGCCAGGCGAGTGGGCGCCCTCCTGACCTCCTGAAGCAGACCATTCTACAAAGGGGGGGGCCATAGCAGAGAAGGCACCGCATACAGGCAGTTGCCGAGTTTGCCCATTTGTGGGCCGGCGTCTGCAGAAGGCCCTGCTTGGATGAGCAAAGCTGTTGTGGCGGAGTGCAGGGTGGGAGATATGAAGGTCCAAGGACGTAAAGGGCTTTGTATGTGATAGTGGATACTTTAAATTGTGCCCGGTAACTGCAAACAAGTGTGCGAAAACAGCTTTCTAAAGTACCATTGGAGGGGGAAGTAAAAGAAAGAAAAAGAACGCGGCGAATTATTAAATAGCAGAAAGATCCGGATTTGGAGCAATCGAGCGTCTTGCAGATTTGCTCTGAAGGGGGCCAGTTCTAACGTGAAGAGAGAAAACTGGGCTGTTGGGTTAATTTTTAAGGGGTTAATTTTTAAAGGTTTCCTCACTGTTGCCAATCGGTTTGAGCTTATTAGTGGGAATCGGGGAAACAACAAGCCTTTCGGTTCAGGCTACATCAGCCGCTCCCAGCCCTGTAGCGCACGAGGACCCTTTTTTTTTTAACGTGAAAAAGAAATATTGCACACACCTCCATGTGATAGTAGTTCTGTTATTAGTATCTGCTGATTGAGAAGAGCCTTCCTAAATTCATTGGGAATTGATCCCAAGTATGTGTGCCCTAATGTCTCTTTCCTTATTAACCTCACCTCATAGCTTGCCCTACATCAGAGTCTCAAAAGAGGTGACCCTAATAATGTTGCTGGTTAAGTTCCTCATCTTCTTTACTTCTCCAGTATGGATCAGCTTCAGCAACAATCTTCCCTGCTCTGCAGCTCTGCTCCTGTTTAATTCTGAATGTAGCAGTGCTGTTCCTTCTGCACATCCACACATTCATGCGTGTAAAGTTCGAACCGTGTTTGAGCTGGCACAAATAGGAGGAGGAGGATTTATACCCCGCCCTTCACTCGGAGTCTCAGAGCACCTTATAATTTCCTTTCCCTTCCTCTCCCCACAACAGGACACCCTGTGAGCAGTGTTCCCTCTAAGCTGAGTTAGTGTGAGCTCGCTCACAGTTTTTTAGCCTCTAGCTCATAGATTTTTTTCTTAGCTCAGGAAGGATGGCTCCAGAGCAAACTAATTGATGCTCAAACTTTCATGCCAGTAGCTCAAAAAGTAGAATTTTTACTCACAAGACTCCACAGCTTGGAGAGAACATTGCCTGTGAGGCAGGTGGGGCTGAGAGAGGTCTTTCAAGAACTGCCCTTGAGAGAACAGCTCTGAAAGGACTTATGACTGACCCAAGGTCACACCACCAGCGGGAATCAAAACCGGTTCTCCCAGAATAGCATCCACACTCTTAACCACTACACCAAACTGGCTGTAATGAGAAAAAAAGAATGAAACCTAAGATGCAAATAGAGTTTATCACTTTCCTTCTGGAGAGCCAGTTTTGGTATAGTGGCTAAGTGTGTGGACTCTAATCTGGGAGAACTGGGTTCGATTCCCCACTCCTCCACTTGCACCTGCTGATATGACCTTGGGTCAGTCACAAGCTCTGGCAGAGTTGTTCCTGAAAGAGCAGTTTGTGTTATTTATTTATTTATTTATTTATTTATTTATTTAGATTTATATCCCGTACTCCCCAGAGGCTCAGGGCGGCTAACAACGAGGCACGAAGCCAAGGTTAAAACAGGTTAAAACTATCTAAAACAGAATAAAACCACCTAATACACAACAGAACATGTGTTAGAGTTCTCTCAGCCCCACCTACCTCACAGGGTGTCTGTTGTGGGGAGGGGAAGGGAAAGGAGTTTGTAAGCCGCTCTGAGACTCCTTTGGGTAGTGAAGGACGGGGTATAAATCCAATCTCCTCCTCCTCCTCCTTCTTTCAGAGCTGTTCTCTCAAGGACAGTTCTCGGGAAAGCTCTCTCAGCCCCGCCTACCTCACAAGGTGTCTGTTGCAGGGAGGGGAAGGGAAAGGAGTTTGTAAGCCACTCTGAAACTCCTTTGGGTAGTGAAAGACGGGGTATAAATCTAATCGCTTCTCTTGGTAAAAGTATAGCTGGGCAGAAAAGGAGAGGGTAACACTTTGGGGAGTCGGAGCTTCAGGGAAAGGGTGCTTGTCAAAGATAGCAGAAGTCCGAGATGAGGGGGAACTTCTCATCTTCCAAACGCTCTCCTCAGGTTTCTCGTGTTAACTTTTCTGCGTAGTTGAATAGAAATTTGGAGAGCTTCCTGACCTGGAACAGTCTGCCAAGTGACAGGAGTTCAGACTTTTAGCATTCACCATTCTGGTGCCTGCCAGGACTGTCAAAGCTCAAGGCAGAAACACGGTGGGGCAGGAGAGCTTGGTGGAAAGTGCCTTCAAAGCATAGCCAATCTATCGCGTCCCCGTAGGGTTTTCAAGGCAAGAGACGTTCAGAGGTGGTTTGCCATTGCCTGCCTCCAAGTCACAACCCTGGTATTCTTTGGAGGTCTCCCATCCTAATACTAGCCAGGGCTGACTCTCATTAGCTTCCGAGATCTGACGAGATTGGGCCTAGCTATCCTCAACTTTTAATAAAAAGAAAAAAACCTTTTGATATAGCCAGGGCTATTTTTGGGCAGGAATGCACAGGAACGGAGTTCCGCCTGGCTCCTGAGTTGGTCACGCCCAGCAGGAAGTCATTACCATAACAGGCCACACCCAACAGCAGAAACTCATTAGGACTGGCTACATTAGGGGTGTGTGGCCGAACATGCAAAGGAGTTCCTGCTACAAAAAAAGCCCTGGGTTTTGACAACAAAGAAGGTAAACAGAATAAGAAGCAAAAGGTGGGTGTGGCTGGATGACCACACTTCTGGCAACATGGGGGTGTGGCCCAATATGCTAATGAGCTGTGCTGTGAGGGGGTGTGGTCTAATACGCTAATGAGTTCCTGCTGGGCTTTTTCTACAAAAAAGGCCCTGGATATAGCAGTGATTGTCCCTGGGCAGAGGACACAGAAATTCAGGGCTGTCCTGGCTAAAAATTAACAATTTGATGGTTGTGCAGTGTGCAGCCTATAAATACAGTTTAGTTCAAATGACCTCAGGTTTCCTATTTACACCTGAAAGGTAGACTATGGATTGCTTTGGCAATGAGTTTGCACGTGTATTCCTAAACCTTGTACATGGAGGTCTTTCTCAAGTCTGTTTGATCTCGGTCTCGGTTGGCTGCGATTTTTTTGGCTTAAACTTTCGTCTTGTGCACAAGTACAGGCTGCCAATCTCCAGGTGGAGTCTGGAGATCTCCTGGGATTACAACTGATCCCCAGGCGACAGAGATCAGCTCACCTGGAGAAAATGGCCACTTTGGAAGGTGGACTCTGTGGCAAATCTCCAGGTATTTTCTAACCTGGAGCTGGCCACATTTTTGTGATTTCTGAATCAGACATATCACCAAGCTCTTTTAGTCGCACTTTGTCCATCAAAACCTCCTCTTGGGCTTTCAGTTGTCCTTCCAATCTATGCCTTATTTGGGAAATATTAGCCCTACTCTTGATAGGATTTTTTCTATTGACTGTTCAAGTCTACAAGTGTAAATAAAAAGGCTTTGTCCAAGAAACACCTTCATGTGAACTTGAACTTCATTGTGATAGTTCTGTTTTGTTTTTGAGAGGGTTTTCCATCAGGATGGGGCACAAAGTTTTATCGGCTCTTGGTCCATGCACCGGGACCAGAAAAGTAGGGTCGGGTGCTGCTTGGGCTGCCGAAGTGGATGTAATGTAGTTTGGGCCTTTGGCTACTGGTGCGGATGAAGCGGCATGGGATTTGAGACATGTACCTTGAAGTCCCTTGCCATATTGTAAGACTGCTTGGATCACATGCCTTCAAGGAGATGCAAGGCGTTGCTCCACCGTGGTGCTAATGCATTTTCCAGTGGCATACTTTATGGTAGCTTTACATCAGTTTTGCAGCAATGTTACTAAGCAAGAGAGACTTCTCTACATTCAGGAACCAGCTGTTGTTTCATCCCAAGGGGTGGGCTGTGAATTAAAACCAAAGACAAAGAGGGAGATAGGTAAATATTACTAAGGTGAATCCTCTAAATATTTTTCCCCAGATCTTCCAGATTACTTTTTATAAATCCAGACACAGCTGCTGTTAAGAACATCAGAAGAGCCCTGCTGGATCAGTTCAATGGTCCATCTAGCCCAGCATCCAGGATCAGTTCAATGGTCCATCTAGCCCAGCATCCACTTCCTCTCGATGGCCAACAAACAGGGCATAGAAGCCGAGGCCTTCCCCCAGTGTTGCTTCCTGGCTCTGGGATTCAATTGGATTCAGAGGTTCAGTGCCTCTGAATGTGGAGGTTCCCCTCAGTCACCACGGCTAGTAGCCGTTCACAGACTTATCCTCCATGAATCCATCTAATCCCTTTTAAATCTGTTTATTCCTGTGGCTAGCATCACTACATCTTCTGGTAGCAAATTCCACATTTTAATCACTCATTGTGCAAAGCAGTATTTCCTTTTGTCCGTCTTGAACTTCCTGCCCATCAGCTTCACGGGATGCCCTTGAGTTCTAGTATTTTGAGAGAAGGAGAAAAAATTTCTCTTTGTCAACTCTTTCCATCCCGTGCATTATTTTATAAACCTCAATCACCTCCCCCTTAGTTGCCCCTTTTCTAAACTGAAAAGTCCTCGAGTCTGCAGCCTGTCCTCCTAGGGGAAGGTGCTCCAACCCCGGAACCATCTCGGTTGCCCCTCCTCTGCACTTTTTCCAGCTCTGCATTTTTATTTTTATTTTTTGAGATATGGTGACCAGAACTGTGCATAGAATTCCAGATGAGGTTGCATGATAAATCTATATAGAGGCATTACAATATTGGCCATTTTATTCTCAATCCCTTTCCTAATAAGCCCTAACATCGAGTTTGCCTTTTTCACTGCTGCAGCACACTGGGAGGCTGACACTTTCGTTGAGCTATCCATTATGACCCCAAGATCTTTTTCTGTCTCAGTCTCAGCAAGTTCAGGCCCCGTTAGCCTGTATGAGAATTTGGGATTTTTTGATCCCATTGTGTGATGTTATTCTTGCAACTCAAAGTGTCGAAGGTGGGTTTATTGACTGCAGAAGCATCCTGGAATTCCAACGACTTTCTGAGCCTCAACTAAGTCTTTCAAATGGAAAGGTGTGCTTTTCTCCTTCCTACTGCTGTGAAGGAAATGGCTTCATTGGGCCCTACAGAAAATGTGATGCAAGTTGGCCAGCATTGTGTGACTCTTACGGTTGAAAACGGAACAAAACAGAAATTCAGGAGTGGACGTATCCAGCCTTTCTAACTGTGGGGCTAACACTTGGTCATCATTTGTGACGCTTCATGATCAACTTGTCTATGGGGTTTGAGATGAAGTCATCCAGTGTCACCACCTCTGAGTGAAGTTCAGTGTTTCTTCCTGTCTCAGAAAACAGCTTTGGCAGCTGAGGCAGACCCTGATAACGTGAGAGATTTGCCTCGTTCATTCAGTCAGTGATCGTGTGTTTCAAAACGGTAGGAATCAATGGCAAATCTAACAAGTCTGTTTCCTTAATGGCCATATTAGCCAAATAATCTGTTCGTACACAATACTGAAGCCAGACAGGGATGAGTTGTTGTCTGCTCTAGCAAGTTTTGCCAAACTTAATATAGCTCAAGCCCATCAGTGATTGGGTACCCCCAGCATTGTCATACACTGTCAAACAATGGTCATGCATCGAGTTTTCCATGATAAACTCCTCCTCTTTGGAATCTCTGAAGCATCTGGGATTTTCCAGTGGTTTGTGGAAACAATCCCTGAGGTTGTTCCAAACTTTATATGGATCATGGGTCAATCTGAAGAGCAACTCCAGTCAGTTTGGTGTAGTGGTTAAGTGCGTGGGCTCTAATCTGGGAGAACTGGGTTCGATTCCCCACTCCTCCACTTGCAGCTGCTGGATGACTTTGGGGAAGCCACAGTCCTGTCAGACCTGTTCTTGAAAAAGAGCAGTTTCTGTCAGAACTCTCTCAGCCCCACCTGCCTCACAGGGTGCCTGTTGTGGGGAGAGGAAGGGAAAGACGATTATAAGACACTTTGAGACTCCTTAAGGCAGAGAAAAGCAGAGTAAAAAAGCAATTCTTCCACTCTTCTTTATCCATTGTCACGTTCCTGGAGTACTGAACCAATGTATCTGGTGTCTAAATAATAAACTAGGAGCCTGTGGGCACTTTAAATATGAACTGAATTTATTGCAACATAAGCTTCCATTAGTCAGAACTTATGTCATCAGGTGCATGAGGTGTACATCCATCAATCTGATGTTTATACGTGCAGCCGGGTGTGTGGGTGGGTGTGTTTACAAAAAGAGATTGGTTCAAAACAACATCCAATCTGAAAAAAATTAATCTGGTATTTACCGATTTGCAGACAAATGCTCGATGTCTCTCTGTACCGAAACGCGTGCAAGATCCTAAATCCTTCCAAGGATTATTCAACTTTTATAACATCATCCTAAATGAAAACACAAAGAGTCACTCTAGGAGAACACATTATTGTTTGGCTGGATGAAAGAGCTCAGCAGGAGCTGAACTGCCAGCTTGATGAAGCCTTTCAAAACAGCAAGATGTTCTTGACCTCCGACTCGGTCCTGGTTCACTGTGATGAGTAGGGGCTGTGTCCGTCGTATGTGTCGCGCTTTGCCCAAAGGGGGTGGAGCTGTCTTGTGTCCCGCATCTCCTGATGCTGCTCATGTACCTTTCGCCCTTTTCCTCAGGAACAGTGGCCTCTGCTGAAAAAAATATAATTATGCCCACATAATTATGCATCAGGAACAGGAAATTTCCTCAGGAACAGTGACCTCTGCTTATGCCCACATAATTATGCCTCAGGAACAGGAGATTTCCTCAGGAACAGTGACCTCTGCTTATGCCCACATAATTATGCCTCAGGAACAGGAGATTTCCTCAGGAACAGTGACCTCTGCTTATGCCCACATAATTATGCCTCAGGAACAGGAAATTTCCTCAGGAACAGTGACCTCTGCTGAAAAAAATATAATTATGCCCACATAATTATGCCCACATAGATCAAGAAGGAGCAGTTCTTGTCCTGTCTCGTATTCGAAGTTCAAACTGACCACGCACCCTTTCTGGGTCTCTTGGTCAATGGCAAGTGGACACCTCTCACTTTGCTTAATTCTTTCGGCTGCATAAGAATGTATGAGAAGACATCTTGGGTCGGGCCAGTGGCCCCTCCAGTCCAACACTCTGTGTCAGAGAGTGGCCACAACCCTGGGGCCATCAGGAGGCCCACCAGTGGGGCCAGGAAGCTGCCTTACACTAATTCAGACCATTGGTCCGTCAAGGTTTTCTGTTGCCCAAGAAGGTTGGACCAGAACCAACGGGTTGAAATTAAATCAAAAGAGTTTCCGGCTAAACGTTATGAAGAACTTCCTGACAGAGCGGTTCCTCAGTGGAGCAGACTTCCACAGGAGGTGGTGGGCCCTCCTTCTTTGGAGGTTTTTAGACAGAGGCCATCTAGCCATCTGGCAGCAATGCTGATTCTGTAGGCTTAGGCAGATCCTGAGAAGGGAGGGCAGGAAGCGTCGCATCAGTGCTTAGTTCTTGTGGCCCTTTTTTACATGCCCAGGGAAATGCTGATTGTCAGTTTGGGGTCAGGAAGCAAATTTTTCCAGGCCAGTTTGGCCGGGGATCCTGGAGGGTTGTTTTTTTTTTTTTTTTGTTTTTGTTTTTTTACATCTTCTGGGCATGGAGTGGGGGTCATGGTACAGGGGTCACTGGGGGTGTGGGGGGTATTTAAGAATACCTCGCATTGTTCAGGGGGTTGGACTAGATAACCCTGGAAGCCTCTTCCAACTCTATGATTCCGTGATTCTTTAAGATCAGTTATTGTCTACTGAGACTGGCAGTAGCTCTCCAGGTCTCAGGCAGAGGTTCTTCATATCACCTACAACTTGATCGTTTGACCTGGTGCCGGGGATTGAACCTGAGACCTTTTGCATGCCGAGCAGATGCTCTGCCACTGAGCCATGGCTCCTCCCCTGACTGTGACTTTCATTACTGGTATTAAATTAACAAATCTACCGCCTGATACTTTTAGCTGGAGAGGGTGGGGATTGAACCTGGGACCTTCTGCATGCCAGCCGAATGCTCTACTACTGAGGCAAATATATCTTTGTAAGCCTGGGGAAATAATTTGGCAATGCTCATCCATTGATCCTTCTACCACTGGATAGCTGATCAGGTCAGCACATTGGACTCCAGAGCCCCCACTGGAGTCCAACATGAGAGGAAGGGCAACTGAGCGCGCTCTCAGCTGCCTACAGAAGGGATGTCCCGATGAAAAATCCGACCGTTCTCATCACACTGACTTGGAACTGCCTGCTTGGAAATTTTGTCGACTGCAGGAAATATTTTCTTAGCTCAGAGGAAGGGGGAGCCGATCAGATTGTCAACATTGTATGCAGCGCCCCTGGGCATCATTGAGATTAAAGCAGCAGAGAGAAACTACGGGTAGTTGCCAGAAATGAACGGTAATATCAAACACATTGTTGGGAATATGGCACCCACTGGATTGTCGTCCACCGCCCTGCAAAAGGCACCAGGATGTGACTCTCTGGTCTGTTTTCTCCCCCATATTGACTTTGGACTTTTTCAGGGTTTAAAAAAAAAAAGTCCTGTGGATCGTTCTTATAATGGCTTCTCAAAATTCAGCTGCTGTGAAATAAAAAAAAATCTATTAAATCACAGAGAGTGATAGAATCATAGAGTTGGAAGGGACCTCCTGGGCCATCTAGTCCAACCCCCTGCACAATGCAGGAAATTCACAAATACTTCCCCTCCCGACACCTCCAGTGACCCCTGCTTCATGCCCAGAAGATGACCAAAAAAACCTTCCAGGATCCCCAGGCAAACTGGCCTGGAGAACAATGGCTTCCTGACCCCAAAGTGGTGATCAGCATTTCTCTGGACATGTAAGATGGCTTGCAAATCTTGGAGTGCCGGATGCTGTCCCTTGGATGATAGTGTTTGTGCCTTTCCTGTAACATAATATCAGCATTCACTGTAAGGCATTGATGAAGACACCTCTTGGACTGGGGAGTAGAGTCATTTGGAGAAGCACCGGGTCTCGGACTAGCCCTGAGCATATTTTATGAATATGTATTCTAGTCATGAGGAGCTGCAGTGGCTCAAGTGGTTAAGATGCTGAACTGCAGGCTGTGGAAGGTCAGTAGTTCAGCAGTTCAAGACCCGAGAGTGCCGCATGACGGAGTGAACTCCCGTCTCTAGTTCCAGCTCCTGCCAACCTAGCAGTTCGAAAGAAGGAAATTGCAAGTAGATAAATAGGTACCACTTTGGTGGGAAGGTAACAGTGTTCCGTGCGCCTCAGTGTTTAGTCATGCCAGCCACATGACCACGGAAATGTCTTCGGACAGCGCTGACTCTTCGGCTTTGAAACGGAGATGAGCACTGCAACCCTAGAGTCGGATTTGACTGGATTTCGAGCAAGGGAACCTTTACCTTTAATTCTAGTCATAAGCTGATAAGAGAAGCCAATGTTGGATCAGGCCCATCCAGTCCAACACTCTGTCACACAGTGGCCAAAAATACCAGGTGCCATCAGGAGGTCCAGCAGTGGGGCCAGGACACTAGAAGCCCTCCCACTGTTGCTCCCCCCCCAAGCACCTAGAATACAGAACATCACTTGCTCCAGAGTCCCTATCTATACCTTGTGGCTAATAGCCACAGATGGACCTCTGCTCCATATCTATATATCTAATTCCCAAGTGGCCCCCTATGTGCGGATATCTAAATCCGCACATCGGGGGCACCTGGGGGGCAGGGAGATTTTCCTGCGCACGTGGGGCAGTCCCCACGTGTGCAGAAAAAGCTAAAAAGTGTTAAAAAGTCTAGGGGGATATCAGAATCCCAAAAGAAGTAAGAGCGTTCCCTGCGCATGCGCAGGGAACGCTCTGGGAACTCTGCGGCGGCTGGCGGCGAAAAGCCGCTCAGTCCTTGCCACCGGAGCAGAGGGGAGGGGAGAGAGCTGAAGGGAGGGGAGGAGATCGGCGGGCCCGGCGGCTTCCAGCTGCTTGGGCCTTGCCTCCGGAGCCGGGGGATGGGGGAGGAGGAGGATCGCTGGGGCGGGGGAGGAGATCGGCGGGCCCGGCGGCTTCCAGCCGCTCGGGCCTCGCCTCCGGAGCCGGGGGGTGGGGGGAGGAGGGGGATCGCCGGGGGGGGGGGAGGAGGAGGATTGCCGGGGGGAGATCGGCGGGCCCGGCGGCTGGAAGCCGCTCGGGCCTCGCCTCCGGAGCCGGGGGGTGGGGGGAAGGAGGAGGATCGCCGGAGCCGGGGGGGGAGAATCTGTTGGGGAGGGGGAATCTCGGCGGGCCGGCTGGCCTTGCCACTGCCGCCGCCGTTGCTGGGGGGGGAGGGAGGGGGAGGCTTGAGGGGCCGGCCAGCCTCACCGCCCCTCCGCTGCTGCTGGGGAGGGGGAGGGGGAAGCTTGGCGGCCGGAATATTCCCTCCCCCCCCGCGAGTATCGCGGGTCCCGCCTCTTGCGTATATCTAATTCCTTCTTGAAGCTTGCGTCCTGTAAGCATTGATACAGCTTCCCCTGCGCCGAAATCCAGCTCTGATGAGGCACAGGAACTCGGAGGTGCCCAGCATCCTATTCTAGGTGGGTTAACATGCTGTGCCTTGGCTGGTTTTAAGAAGGTAATTCATTCCTATGGGTCTTGATAAGCAGGCCCTCCAAATGCCCTGTTTTGCTAGCAACTGGTGAATCTGGGCTACTTTTGAATATGTTATTTCAGCCATCTCGGTGGCCTAAAAATGCCTTAAGTATCATGACTACAGTTTGAACCTCCCATTCCTGGGGAAAGGTGTACAAATCTTCAGATCTCCCCCCTACCAATTGTGTTGGATTATGGATGTACTAAATTGTGACTGATCTGGAAGTTCCCTAAACACCGAATACCAGGATGAGCCAGGAAGGTACTTGCAAGAAGTTAACTTTTTTCCCACCATAGAGAACAATGGAGGTAATAGGGGCAACCTGTTTGGGGGCCCATAGAATTGGACCCTTTGGTCCAATGTTCTTGAAACTTGGTGGGTATCTTGGGGAGAGGCTCCATCAGCTACCCTGTGAGTTTGGAGTCACTCCCTCAAATCCCCTCCCCTTCAGCCCCCAGAATATACCCTATGTTTTCACCATTGACTTCAATGGCCCATAGGATATAATGGAGCTGAAATTGACATTCGGCTGCCTGAAAGACTCCCCGGGACGCCGGCTGGGGGCGGGGCTTGGCTCCTGAGCTCCTGGAGCTGCGCTCCGGTGCACTCCCCCCCAAAAAGACCCCTGCGTGCAGTAAGAGGGAGTGTCACAGGAACAAGGGAAAACAAAGTTCCAGAGGAGTCAGCTGTGTTGGTCTGTTGCCGCAAAATAGTAAAAAGCAATATAGCCCCTTTAAGACTAACAAACTTTGTTGTAGCATAAGCTTTCGAGAAACACAGCTCTCTTCGTCAGATGCATGGAGGGTATGAAAAAACTGGCCAGAGATATATAGGTGGTAAGGGGAGAGGATGCAGAAAGTGCCATGTAAATGCAAAGCAGTTACAAAAGTAACGAAAAAGGTTGAAAGCCTGGATTGCGTGTTCAACCGTTTTCGTGACTTTTGCAACTGCTTTGCGTTTACATAAGAACATAAGAGAAGCCAATGTTGAATCAGGCCAATGGCCCATCTAGTCCAACACTCTGTCACACAGTGGCCAAAATATACCAGGTGCCATCAGGAGGTCCAGCAGTGGGGCCAGGACACTAGAAGCCCTCCCACTGCTGCCCGCCTCCCCAGCACCAAGAATAGAGTGCATCACCTGCCCCAGACTGAGAGTTCTCATTCTATACCCTGTGGCTAATAGCCACTGGTGGACTTCTGCTCCATATGTTTATCTAATTCCCTCTTGAAACTGTCCATGCTTGCAGCTGCCACGACCTCCTGCGGCAGTGAATTCCATGTGTTAATCACTCTTTGGGTGAAGAAGTACTTCCTTTTATCTGTTCTAACCCGACTGCTCAGCAATTTCATCGAGTGTCCACGAGTACATGGCACTTTCTGCATCCTCTCCCTCCTCCCTTTACCACCGATATATCTCTGGCCAGTTTCTTCATACCCTCCATGCATCTGACGAAGAGAACTGTGTTTTTCAAACGCTTACGCTACAATAAAGTTTCTTAGTCTTTAAGGGGAAAACAAAGAAATCCAGGTCTTCCAATGTCACTGTTAGCAGCCCTTTGCCAGTCCTGTCCCGTCCTTTCCTCCTTATCCTGCGATCAGAAATCCTTAGTGGCTTCTAGACTAGACCAAAGAAATTCAGTTCAGAGTGAATTCATGTAACGGGATTGGGTTGAGTAGCTGCAGACATATTCAAAGATTATGTAACAACAAAGTAGTGAAATTGGAGAGGGGGGAGGCGGAATGAGGCATCCCCCCCCCCCCGCCAAATGCAGTAATAAACATTTTGAGGATATCCGTTAACGTTCATTGGTATCGTTTCTCTGCTGAGAACTGGGTAACTGTGTAAAATTATATTGACCTGGGGGGATTTGAGATATGGAGGTGGCCAGGCACTTGCTTAACTGTGCGGGAATCAAACTGTTTTACTGATAACATTTTATTGATTCATCTCCTCGTCGTGCTACAAGCAGCCTCGAGCTTCTCCAAAATGAGCTTGGCACCCGCGTGTGTTTTGCCTGCCCCGTTCTCTTTGTACTGTACATCTCGCAGGCTTGAATCCTTTCCCAGGGCCTCTGATTCCAAAGCTGCCCGTACGACAGATGCGAGAAGCTGCAGAATTCACTGGCACGCTTTCTAAATTAATGTCCAGATTTGGATGGGGGGGGGAGCGCTGTATTTTACGTCCCCCGCCCTCCAAGGTGCTCTCTGAGGCCTAGGTGAAAATAGCCTTGGGAAGGGAGAAGGCTGAAATGGAAAGGCTTCTAGAGAAGGGGATCATCGAGGAACATTTTATTTTTGTTTTACTTCAAGCATTTTTATGTCGCCTTTACTCCTGGTTGGGATCCACGAGGCGGTGAACATTAAAACACCTAAGCAGTTTAAAAATGACAATATAATTCAATTAAAATGGATGAAAGAACAACACTAGAGGGAGGGCCAGTAACTGTTATTGGGGGTATGTCAGGCAGAACAAGAAAGGCTTCCCCTGCTGGTGAAAGACACCAGTGGGAGAAACCGGCTACATAACGTCCCAGGTGTATGTTTCAGGTGTTGACGGAAACTTGGCAGGGGATTGACGGATCCCCCCCTTCCCTCCTCTGCCCACCATCATCACCCCCACTCACACCTCCCTTCTTGCGCCCCATGTACCCCACTCTAATCTGGGAGAACTGGGTTTGATTCTTCTCTCCTCCACATGCAGCTGCCGATGTGACCTTGGGTCAGTCACAAGTTCTTTCAGAGCTGTTCTCCCAACGGCAGTTCTCGAGAGAGCCCTCTCTGTTGTGGGGAAGGGAAAGGAAGGAGATTGTAAGCCACTCTGAGACTCCTTCGGTACAAATCCAATCTCTTCTCTTCTTCTCTTGGTGGCACTGGGTGCTGTGAGATTAGGAGTGCCACTGCTGTGGCTGTCTAGAGCACCACTTCCACCACTAGAACACTCTTCTGTGGTGGTGCTGGGCTGGCACCTGGAGATACCCACCCCCATTACAATTGGCTTCCAAATGACCAAGATCAGTTCACCTGGAGAAAATGGCTACCTTGAAAGGTGGACTCTATGGCATTGTATTCTGCCGAGGTCCCTCCCTTCCCCAAACCCCACCCTCCCTGGGCTCCGCCCCCCAAATCGCTGGATATTTCCCAACCCGGATCTGGCAGCCCTGTGCTGGGCAGCCAGGAGAATAAGAGGTGGGGTGTTTGTGAGTGAGTGGGCGACAGAAGCTTGTGTGGGCGGGGGTCAGTGGCACTGGGCCCCAGGAGATGCCCCGCTGCAGGGTCTGGCACCAGCCCAGGTTTAGCTCCTTCCTCCTTTCAGGTGTGAGGACTAGCCATGGCCAGAGGGGCAAACCTGGGGACCGAAGGGGCCTCCTTGGGATGAAGACTGGGAGGATGGGCAGCCCAACATGAAGCCCCCAATGCTGACATTGGCATGGCCAGTTGGTATCCTGTGCTGTCCTAGCAGAGGGATAACTAACCAGAAAGACCCAGCTTAAATAAGAAGATCTCTTCGGAATTTCCCCAGAGTCCCTTACCCGTCCAAGGGTTGGCAGTTCTGGGTTGGGAAATATCTGGGAATTCTGGGGGTGGAGCCCGGGGAGGGCAGGTTTTGGGGAGGGACTACAAGTCCACCCCCCCAAGCAGCCATTTTCAACCGGGGGAGCTGATCTCTGTTGTCTGGAGATTAGGCGCAATGGCGGGAGGTGTCCGGGCCTCACCTGAAGGCTGTCCACCCAAACCCCTCCCCAACCTCTAGATGGGACCTGGAGACCTCTTGGAATTACAGCTAATCTCTAGACAGCAGAGATCAGCTCCCCAGGAGAAAATGGCCGCTTTGCAAGGCGGACTCTGTGGCATTCCACGCCACTGAGATCTCGCGTCTCCCTAAACCCCACCCCACGCTCCACCCCCAAATCTCCAGGAATTTCCCAGCCCCTACCAATGTTCCCTCTAAGCTGTGGAGTCCTGTGAGCAAAAATCCATTTTGTGAGCTGCTAGCGTTAAAAGTTGTGAGCGGACAATTTGGCTAGTGCGTAAATTAGTTTGCTCTGAAGCCATCCTTCCTGGGCTAAGCCAAAAAACGTGTGAGCCGGAGGCTAAAAAACTGTGAGCCAGCTCACACTAACTCAGCTTAGAGGGAACACTGGCCCCTACATACGTGGAAGCAGCTAACCACTGAACCGTGAAGGTGGGCCTGTCCCCGACCTCACCACATCCAGAACATGAGTCAAGGGATGAAGGAAACATAGCACTCTTCCTCCACTACAGAAATGAGTGTAGTGAGATACGTGAGCACACAAAGCTGCCGTATACGGAATCAGGCCTTTGGTCCATCTGTACTTATTTATGTAGTTTATTTATTTAGAATAGATAAAAGCGAGAGGAAGAAAAAAGGAACAGGTGCTCTGATCTTCCAGGGCAACGTTTGTCTGAGCGAGGGTTCCGTGGAGAGTGCAACCTCTTCCCCAATTAATTTTTATACAGATTGCTTAAAAAAAATCATCTCAATTACTTCTATAACGGCCGACATTCGGTTCTTGGCACCAAGAACAGCAGCACCGTTCAAGCCGGGCTCGTCGTTTACTCCGACTTTCCTGTTCCTCGGAAGAGTTTTCCAAATTTAGCGTTTTGTTTTAGAAGGATCTTCTCCCCCCCCCCTTTCCTGGTGACACATCTTTTAGGATTGAATAGCTTCACATCCCCGCCCGCCTGCAGTACATATTGGGGGTCTGTCGTGCGCTTAAAATCTGTGTGTGTTGACTAATTAAAATCTTTTGTGGGAGCTAATTTGATATATTGCATTTAATGAAGGCTTGCTTCATTAAAGAAAAAATTCCTGCAGAATGCCACATTGACTCACAGCACATACTTCACACTGGCTTCGTTTTGCCAGGAACAACAGCACTGGAAGGCAGCGAGCACTTGATGAAGTATGATTTAATCTCGCCCATTGTAATTGCAGATGTTCGGTTACACTCGCTTGACGCGGGGTGAATTGATCAGGGGGGAGTGAGGGAGAGCTCACCGAGCTGCTGTTCTGTTGGTTTCACGTTGCTTGATCTTGAAAGATAGCTTGTTGGAAACCTTGGGGAACCCCTTGGAGGGGAAGGGTCTTCAGACACGACTTGGAAGGGGCCATAGAGGCCATCTAGTCCAACCCCCTGCTCAATGCAGGACCAGCCTAGAGCATCCCTGGGTGCGTTTAGACAGCGTGCTGGAGCTGTTTAAACTGCTCCGGCACGATGCGTGTTTTTTTTTTAAACTGGAGAATCACGATCACACTGACCTCCTCCTTCGGAGCTCCCCGCCGTCCTCCTGCAGGTGTGTGTGGGGGGTTTCCCCTCTCCTTTGAGCATGCGCACAGGCAGCCCTCTCCCGAACAGGAAGTTTGGCACGTGTGCAGAAGAGCGATCTCAACCGGTCCCTTTAAAGTTTAAATGAAGATTCCTTTTTACATTTTCTCCCCGAAAATGGCCTCCCCGAGATCCCGGACTCGTCTAAATGCCTAAACTAGGCACCAGTGGAGCTTTTCTTTATTTAACTTAAGTGCGGAGCTCCGCTCAAGCGCACACCGCTAAGGAAAAAATAAATAAATGGCGGACTAAAACCGGAAGCCGGAGGCAGCTTCCCAGAGGGGAGAGGGGTCGAAGCACCCGGAAGTGGCTTGACAGAGCGATCAGACAGCGAAAAGTGCGGCTTGAAACGGAGAATCAGGAAAACACCACTTGGGTAAGTGGTGTCAAAATACTCCAGTTTTCAGAGGGTTTGCTCCAGAAAGCGACGGCTGGGGACGGTGGGCAGATGTTGGGCATGTGAACGCGCAGGTAAAAGCCGTTTCTGAGCCGTGCCGAAAACGGCTCAAACGGCGCGTCTGAACGCACCCCCTGACAAGTATTTGTCCCACTGCTGCTTAAAGAATGCCAGGGAGGGGGGAGCTCACCACCTCCCTAGGCAGCTGATTCTTACTATGAAAAAAGTTTTTCCGAAGATCCAGCCGGTACTTTCCCGCCCTTAATTTAAACCCATGCTTGCGAGCCCTCTCCTCCGTTGCCCGCAGCAACAGCTCCCTGCCCTCCTCTGAGTGACAGCCCTTCAGATCTGTCAAGAGAGCAATCGTGATAGACTTCCATACATGTTCCTAATGCTGTAACTAGAAACGTTGTGACTCAGGAGGACTTGGGGCTCCAAGAAGACTGGCAGTGGTATCCTAAGAACCTTTTCCTGGGAATAAGCCGCACTGAATTTACCTGATTCTGAGTAGACCTGTTTAGGATTGCTCTCTTCGTGTGTTAGATGAAAATGCAGCTCTGATCCTACAGGTCCTTTCTATCTCTGGGGTGTAGCTTCTACACTGTTCTTGCCATCAAGGCGCAGTTGAATTATGGTGGCCCCCATGGGATCTCAGTGGAGTACCATGTCATCCAGTTCATCCTCCATCGCAGTCATTTTCCCTAGTCACCTGGAGAGCAGTCATAATTCTGGCAGATATCCAGGCTGCGGCTGGAGGCTGGTAACCAAGTAAGTGTGCAAGATTGAAGGGGAAAGAATTTGAGTTGTCACTAAAGCTTTCGGATTACCAGGGAGAATTTAAACAAATCCACATGGAATTCACATGGAATAACACTGCCATACATGGAATTCACATGGAATAACACATGGAATTCACTGCCACAGGAGGTGGTGGCAGCTACAAGCATGGATAGTTTCAAGAGGGAATTAGATAAACATATGGGGCAGAAGTCCATCAGTGGCTATTAGCCACAAGGTATAGATAGGAACTCTCAGTCTGGGGCAGGTGATGCTCTGTATTCTTGGTGCTGGGGGTGGGGGCAGCAGTGGGAGGGCTTCTAGTGTCCTGGCCCCACTGCTGGACCTTCTGATGGCACCTGGTATTTTTGGTCACTGTGTGACAGAGTGTTGGACTAGATGGACCATTGGCCTGAGTCAACACTGGCTTCTCTCATGTTCTTATGAAAGGGACATTTATTCAGTGAGAATCTGAAGAGGAGAAAAAACTTGGTGGGGGGACACACACAAAACTTGGTGTGTAAGAAAACAAAAGACATTTTACAATTGTGGGGAAATAAGGTTGTAATGGGTTTGTCAAGGGCTGTTAATTGTCGCCCCCCCCCCGGGGCACTGGGATTCAGAGGCTGACTGCCTCTGAACACGGAGGTTCCTTTTGGTCACCATGGCTAGTAGTCACTGATAGACCTCTCCTCCATGAGCCTATCTGAACCCCTTCTGAAGCTGTGTATGCCTGCGGCCATCACCGCATCTGGAAGCAAATCCTTCTCCTCCCTTGGGAGCCAGTTTGGTGTAGTAGTTAAGAACACAGACTCTGGGAGAACTGGGTTTGATTCTCTACTCCTCCACATGCAGCTGCTGGTGTGACCTTGGGTCAGTCATAAGTTCTTACATAGAATCACAGAGTTAGAAGGGACATCCAAGGTCATCTAGTCCACCCCCTTGCACAATGCAGGAAATTCACAACTACCTCCCCCACCCCACCCCCAGTGACCACTATTCCATCTCCAGAAGATGACAAAAAACATCCAGGATTGCTTCCAGATCCCAAAGTGGTGATCAGCATATCCCTAGGCGTGTAAGAAGGGCCACAAGATGGTGCAACCCTTCCTGCGCTCCCTCTCATGATCTGAGAGCTGTTCTCTCAAGGGCAGTTCTTGCGAGAGCTCTCTCAGCCCCACCTACCTCACAGGGTGTCTGTTGTGGGGAGCGGAAGGGAAAGGAGATTGTAAGCCGCTCTGAGACTCCCTCAGGTAGTGAAGAGGTGGGGTATAAATCCAATCTCCTCTTTTCTTCTTCTTTTATCATCATGACAACACTCTGTGAGGTAATTTTGGCTGAGGGACAGGCCCAAGGTCACCCAGTGGGCTTCCTGTTAATTGGCCATCGTGTTCCGGCCAATTTGCAGTGACCTCTTAGGGTTTTCAAGGGAAGGGGAAGTTCAGAGGGGGTATGCCGTTGCCTTTCCTCTGTGTAGCAACCCTGGCCTTCCTTGATGGTCTCCCATCCAATTACTAACCAGGGCCGACCCTGCTTAGCTTCTGAGATCTGAAAGGGTCAGGCTATCCTGGGCTATGCTCATCAGGGCATGCACTGAGACTCTTTAGTCAAAATTCACAACTCCAGTTAGATCATTTGCGCCTGTGTGCAGAAGGGAACACTCGGTTCTTCAGTAAGGAGACAAGGATAACGGAGAGAACCATAATTAAGGGCGTTAGATTGCTACAACAGGACTTCTTAAAAAAAATCTAGTTAGTTCTCCTTTTGAACAAATAGTACAAAAGGAAGAGGGGCTTGTAAAACCTGCATTTCATCTTTGAGATCAAACTGTTCTTAGAAGCTCCTGCTTGCCGCAGTTATTTCCTGTAATAATAAAAACCTGCAAAGCATAAGCTCGCAGCGTCGGCTCCATGTTTAACATTTAACAATACATTTGTGAGTAGCTACAGCAGGCAGGGCCCAGGCGAGCCCGGTCTCATCCGATCTCGGAAGCTACGCAGGCCTCCGAGGAATATCAGGGTTGCTAACACAGAGGGAGGCAGTGGCAAACCATTTCTGTTCGTTTCTTGCCTTGAGAACCCCACGGGGTCGCTGTAAATCAGCTGTGACTTGACACTTTCCACCCCCATCACAATAGACAGGGGGAGGTTAAACGAGGGGAGTGTCAAAGTCTGTCTTTAGTTTGCCATAATTGTAAGGGGGGAATTCCTGAAGGGTGGTGGTGAATGACTGAGTGTGTGAACTGCTCTATCTTGGAGGCGTCGTAACTCTTTCCAAGATACCTCCCTATCTAGGGACAACCTTGAGCCAAATTGTGCCGGCTTGCTATTCTAGATAAAGAAGACGTATATTCTCAGGTGGGGGGTAGTGAGTGCGGATGCTAGATGGGAAGGCTCAGACATGTGATTGGTTGTAGGGGCGGGGCTTTGTTTGAACTGTCTATATTTTGGGATTCTCCCGCCAGAACCTCAGTTCTGACACAGTACTGACCTAACCTGGAATATGAGTATTCACTTCCAAAGAGAGTGTTGTTGAAAGTTACTCTAGCCAGGAATCTGACAGGGAGACTTGTTCTGAGAGCCAGTTTGGTGTAGTGGTTAAGAGTGCGGATTTCAATCTGGGAGAACTGGATTTGATTCCCCACTCCTCCACATGCAGCTGCTGGTGTGAGCTTGGGTCAGTCACAAGTTCTTTCAGAGCTGTTCTCTCAAGGGCAGTTCTCGAGAGAGAGAGAGAGAGAGAGAGAGAGAGAGAGAGAGAGCTCTCTCAGCCCCACCTACCTCACAGGGTTTGTGTTGTGGGGAGGGAAAGAAAATAGGGATTGTAAGAAGAAGAGATTGGATTTATACACACACACACACACCCCGCTGTCCTTCACTCGGAGTCTCAGAGCATCTTACAAACTCCTTTCCCTTCCCCTGAGCTGCTCTGAGACTCCTTTGGGTAGTGATGGGCAGGATATAAATCCAATCTCTTCTGTTTTCTTCTTCTCTTCTTCTGGTTTTGCAAAGATGAACATCACCTTGCTTTTATCATGGAACTTGTAAACAGAGTTTTAAAACTTCTAGAAATTTTGAAGCCCTCCCCTTTTAGGGGGGATGGAAACTTTGGGGAGAAATTAAGATACATGGCAGTACTTCCTTATTGAATCAAAACTTATTTGACTGCTTTAACATAAAATTGCATCCTTTATAATTTAGCGTATAACATCGTACTTTTTTGCATATTTCAAAGTATAAATCCCTTCATTTCTGACAAGCAAAAGTTTGTACGTACTGGATAACAACAGACTGCACTGCAAAATCCGGCCTCTGTGCTACCTGGGCACATGTATCATTTTGTCATCTGCGAGGCAGGAAGAAACTGAAGTTGAAAACATAAATTTTGTGGGAAGGAAAAGCGTTACCTGCATGGAAACAGGCTCATACACTAGGGCTAGACGTATAGTTGTATATAGGAGTCAATGTTACAACCAGGACTTTTTTTTGTAGAAAAGCCCAGCAGGGACTCATTAGCATAATAGGCCACACCCCCATGTCACCAGAAGTGTGGTCATCCAGCCACACCCACCTTTTGCTTCTTATTCTGTTTACTTTGTTTGTTGTCAAAACCCAGGGCTTTTTTGGTAGCAGGAACTCCTTTGCATGTCAGGCCACACACTCCTAATGTAGCCAATCCTAATAAGTTTCTGCTGTTGGGTGTGGCCTGTTACGCTAATGAGTTCCTGCTGGGCGTGGCCAACTTGGGAGCCAGCTTGAACTCCGTTCCTGTGTGTTCCTGCCCAAAAATAGTCCTGGTTACAACACTGAAAAACAGGGATCTTTTCAATAATGTATCATCATACCTAGCATATTAACTGTGAGTAACATTAGTCACATTTTTTAAAAAATAAATAAATAGATAGATGCTGAAAATGTGCTGTGTACATCTACAGTATACACAGGCATTGTCATGATCTAATATTACAGATTTTTACATTAAAAGCTTCATACTGTATGTTCTGAGTGGCTTAAATTTTATTTCACTCACTTAAAAAAATCCTGGAAAGCTTTTCATTGTCCTGCAAAGCTTCTAATTTTTCTGTTGGGGGAACTGAAGAAAGTTCTGGAGGGAGGAAAAGCATTTGATTCCATTTCTGTGTTGGGTTTTTTTTTTACATATCTACTTGCAAGTAGGTAATCTGTTCTAGGGGATGGTGACAAGTCCTCTGCCTCATAATAACAGGTCTTTAGGCATAATCTTGGCTGAGATCTTTCAAAATTGGGAGCTAGACCTGAGTTTCTGTGGGATTTGGAATGAAAGATTTGAACTTGGCTGGTATGACCCACCCCCTATACATTTGTGGGGTCATCTGGGAGCTCCAGGCTTCACAACACAACTATTTGACCTGGACTTCATCAGGTTTACCTCAGGGGGTATGGAAAGGATTTGTTAGATAATCTCTTCTGATCAGTCGGTAGCTAGTTTATTCTTGTGTTCCTGGTAAGTCGGTTGCTTTAATCCTTGTGAAAACACGAATCTGGAGGTGAAAAAGGGATCGCTGTATGGGGCAAGAAAGGATGGCTCCCAGGAAACGGAAGCGTTGGGTTAACACACAACTGGACTATATCTAGAGTGGGACTGTGATTGGTTACTCAGACGAGAAACCTACCTCATCTTTCCCCACCCTTTTATTTATTTATTATATCGCTATCCCGCCCTCCCCACGGACGGGCTCAGGGCGGCTTACGTTTATGGGCAACATGTGCCAATCCACAATAAAACACCTAAAAACAGTTTAAACAACCAAACAACAGACAATTCATACTTTAAAATGCTTGCAATAATGATCGTCCCTTCAGTGAAATAAGATGGCGGATTGTCAGAGGTGGCTCTAGATCCCGATTCAGCGGTATCCCGGCCTCCCGCAAAGGTTGGGCTTGTTCTCCATACAGGGCCACTTTTGTCATAGATGTTGGTAATGACCATGGTTGATGGTGGAATGATGGTGGGCGGCTTCTAGTTGAAGGCCTGGTGGAAGAGCTCCGTCTTGCAGGCCCTGCGGAACTGTGCAAGGTCCCGCAGGGCCCTGATCTCCTCCGGGAGCTCATTCCACCAGTGAGGAGCCGCCACGGAAAAGGCCCTGGCCCTAGTAGCCGCGAGCCTGGCATCCTTGGGGCCTGGAATAGTTAGTCAATGTTGTGACCCCAACCGTAGTGCTCTCTGGGGTATATATGGGGAAAGGCGGTCCCACAGGTATGTTGGACCCTGGCCATATAGGGTCATATTTCAACAGGTGAAGCTCAAGTGCAGCTGTGCAGTGCTGTGAGGAATGTTCCAGTTGTCTTGGCCATGCCCATTGTCTTGAGCACCTCATTCAGAAGGGCTACAAGTGACTTGCTCCACACCGATTTAGGCATTGGAAGTCTCAGTACTTGTGTAACAAAACAGAGCACAGCTTTATTACAAGAGCCAGGATGGCGTAGGGGTTCGAGTGTCTGACTAGGATCTGGGAGAAACAGGATCGACTCCCCACTCGTGCCACTGTGTGACCTTGGGCCAGTCACACTTCCTTAGCCTAGATTACCTCACAGAGCTGTCATGATGATAGAAGGGAGGGGAGGAGAAGGATTCACTACCAGATGTGGTGATGGCCACAGGCATAGACGGCTTTAAAAGGGGTTCAGATAGATTCATGGAGCTTAGGTCTGTCAGCGTCTGCTAGCCATGGTGACTGAGGGGAACTTCCACATGCAGAGGCACTGATCCTCTGAATCCCAGGGCAGGAGGCAAAATCAAGGAAGGCCTCTATGCCCTGTTGTTGGCCTCTGTGTGAGGCAGAATACTGGACTAGATGGACCACTGGTCCAGTGCTCCCTCTAAGCTGTGGAGTCTTGTGAGCAAAAATTCTACTTTGTGAGCTACTGGCATGAAAGTTGTGAGTGAGTGATTTGGCTACTGTGTCAGTTAGTTTGTTCTGGAGCCATCCTTCCTGAGCTAAGATAAAAATGTGTGAGCCAGAGGCTAAAAAACTGTGAGCTACCTCACACTAACTTGGCTTAGAGGGAATGCTGCACTGGTCTTATCCAGCAGGGCTCTTCCTATGTTCTTATGAAGGCCTTGGTCTTTATGCCTGGTTGGGTGGACTAGATGGGCCCCTGCTCTGATCCAGCAGGGCTCTTCTGGTGTTCTTGTTAAGGCCTCGGCCTCTGTGCCCTGCTGTCGGCCCTCTAGGGGAACTGGTTAGCCTCTGTGTGAGACAGGATGCTGGTCTAGTGGACTATTGTTCTGATCTAGCAAGGCTCTTCTGATGTTCTTGTTAAGGCCTCGGCCTCTGTGCCTTGTTGTTGGCCCTCCAAGGGAACTGGTTGGCCACTGTGTGTGGCAGGATGCTGGATTAGATGGACCACTGGTCTGATCCAGTAGGGCTCATCTTATGTTCTTATGAAGGCCTTGGCCTTTATGCCCTGTTGGCTGGTCTAGATGGGCCCCTGCTCTGATCCAGCAAGACTCTTCTGGTGTTCTTGTTAAGGCCTCGGCGCCCTGTTGTTGGCCCTCCAGGGGAACTGGTTGGCCACTGTGTGAGGCAGGATGCTGGTCTAGATGGACCACTGGTCTGATCCAGCAGGGCTCTTCTTATGCTCTTAAGGATGTAAGCTGCCTTGGGTCCCCATTGGGCAGACAGGTGGGGTGTAAATGGATAAAATAAATAACATGCTTCCCAGACAGAGATGTCTGCCTGTTTCATCCCCTTCCCCACTGCAAAACAAACAAACAAACCAGAAACAAAATCTTATGCCCTGTTGGCAGTCCTGTTTATTTCACAATGTGCTTCCTCACTTATGGTTTCATAACGTCAGATATACATAATTCATACATAATTTGTACACTTGCCTGGCGGAGGGGGGGGGAAACAAACAACCCTTGTCATCTTCCCCACTCGTAAATATGGGTTGATGAAGTTCTGCCCAAGTCTCGCAGTTGCTTATTGTTGTTTCCCTCGAGACCTGGGAGCAGACAAAGTGAGTCATTTGTGCTTCCTCTCGGCACTTTCTTGTTTAAGGACATCAAGAACACCTTTAAAATAGTTCAACTTGTCAGCTGCTGATACAAACCGTTCTTTAATCTTTGGTTTTAACAAAGCGGGGGTTTGTAGTTGGAACTGAACTAGAGTCCAGGCCCGGCCTGAGGATTTTAGGTGCCCTCGTCCAGGGTGCCCAAACTGCTCCCTTGCAGGGAGGGAAGAAGGTTAAGTCTCCGTGGGGTCCCAAAGCAGAGGGAAGTGGTGGCCAATCCTCCTCACCCTCTGTGGCAGGATGATGATGAAGAAGAGATTGGATTTATACCCCACCCTTCACTTGGAGTGGCTTACAATCTCCTCTCTCTTCCCCTCCCCACAACAGACACCCTGTGAGGTAGGCGGGGCTGAGAGAGCTCTTTCGAGAACTGTGCTTGAGAGAACAGCTCTGAGAGAACTGTGACTGACCCAAGCTCACACCAGCAGCTGCATGTGGAGGAGGGAGCTATAGTACCCATCTTGCCCCACCCCCAGGGAGGGAGCATGCTCCCTGCAGCCATCCATCCACTGACGCTTGGAGTTCTGCAGGGAATGGGGGGGGGGCAGCTGGTTTGTTTGGTGCTCTTCCGTGGCTAGTACCCTAAGCAATTACCTAGGACTGTCTAGTGGATGAGCCAATTTGGTATAGCGGCAGACTCAAATCTGGAGGTTTGATTTCCCCATCCTCCACATGTGGCCAGCTGGGTGATCTTGGGTCAGTCACAGTTCTCTCAGAGCTGTTCTCTCAAGAGCAGTTCTCTCAAAGCTCTCTCAGCCCCATTTACCTTACACAGTGTGTGTTGCAGGGAGAGGAAGGGAAGGAGATTGTAAGCCTCTCTGGGACGCCAAATGAAGGGCAGGGTATAAATCCAACTCTTCTTCTTTTTCTTTTGCCCCTGTTCGAGTCGCCCTTCATTCTCTTCTGCCAAGATTTGTCATCCACTTGTTATCCTGACTTATTAGAGGAATTGGTCTGTGCCATAAGGGGGCACTCTCTTGTGATCTTGGTCGTATCATATGCCCGTGCAAAAGTGTCTTCATTTGAGCGTAAGGGCTAAACCTAGAGGTCTTCAGTTCTCAGCTGGAGAGAGAAAATGTATCCAGATGGAGTAGATGCATGGAATTACCAAAGAGCCTCAAAGGTAATGTCCTTGGGAAGTTTGCTGCCTTCTATTCTGCCTTACCTGTTGGCTTGAAACTCAACATCAAAAAAACCAAGATCATGGCATCCGGCCTCATCACTCCTTGGCAAATAGAAAGAGAAGTCTTGGAAGCAGTGACAGAATTCATGTTCCTGGGATCTAGGATCACTGCAGATGGTGACTGCAGCCATAAAATTAAAAGATGCCTGCTCCTTGGGAGGAAAGCGATGACAAACCTAGACGGCATAATAAGTAGAGACATCTCCCTGCCAACAAAAGCCCGTATGTTGAAAGCAATGGTATTCCCAATAGTAATGTATGGCTGCGAAAGCTGGACCATAAGGAAGGCCAAGCGCCGAAGTATAGATGCTTTCGAATTATGGTGCTGGAGAAGACTCTTGAGAGTCCCTTGGACTGCAAGGAGATCAAATCAGTCAATCCTAAAAGAAATCAACCCTGACTGTTCCCTGGAAGGCCAGATCCTGAAGCTGAAGCTCAAATACTTTGGCCACCATATGAAAAAGGAGCACTCACTGGAGAAGACCCTGATGCTGGGAAAGACTGAAGGTCAAAGAAGAAGGGGATGGGAAAGGATGAGATGGTTAGACAGTGCAAAGTCCAAAAAGCCAAGCCAGGGTCAGGTGGCAGAAACACAAAGCCAAGTCCAAATCACTAACCAGAAACATAGTCCAAAAAGCCAAGCCAGGGTCAGGAGCCCGGAACACAGAGCCAGGTCCAAAGGTCTAGGTGCAAGAGCCGAGCCAAGCCAAAGTGGTTGCAAGCTGCACAAACCTGACTTGTTGTTTCTACAGAGAGTACTGCCCCGAGTGTGGAGTTAAATGCTGCTACCAGTTAGCCAGCTGCACGATTGGCCAGGCTCCTGTTAGAACTCTGGGCTGGCTGAGCGTCTCCCCTGTAGCCTGGCCTCTCTTCATCTGCTAAGTTGCTAAGTTTTGCCGCAGTTGCTCCTTTAAATGAGTCACATGTGGGGGTGAGTCAGAAGGACTTTCAGCTTGCAGTTCGACCTTCATATCTGGGCCAGGTGTGAAGACTGCTGTTGCAGGCACTTGCCAGCTCTCCTCCTCTGCTGCTGCTTCAGAGGGGCCAGTTTCTGTGGTTTCTGCAGGCCCTGTCAGCTCATCCTCATCCATGCCCAGGATACCACCTTCCAGAGCGATCATTTTCTCCACGTGAACTGATCTATGTTGCCTGGAGCTCGGTCGAAAAGAGCAAGAGTCCAGGAGGCACCTGAAAGACTAACAAAATCTGTGACAGGGGAGGAGCTTTCCTGAGTCACTGTGCCCTTCTTCAGATGCTTCTTTTGGAGATCTGTTGTAATCGCAGGGGATCTCCAGGCTCCACCGGCAGGCCGGGAACCCTAAACCCCAGCTGGCTTCTCTCCTTCAGTTGCTTCCCTTGCACTCAGAGTAGGAAAATGCAGGGCTATTTTTGGGCAGGAACGCACAGGAAAGGAGTTCTGGCTGGCTCCCGAGTTGGCCACGCCCAGCAGGAACTCATTAGCATAATAGGCCACACCCAACAGCAGAAACTCATTAGGACTGGCTACATTAGAGGTGTGTGGCCTAACATGCAAAGGAGTTCCTGCTCCAAAAAAAGCCCTGGGTTTTGACAACAAACAAGGTAAACAGAATAAGAAGCAAAAGGTGGATGTGGCTGGATGACCACACTTTTGGCAACATGGGTGTGGCCTAATATGCTAATGAGCTGCGCTGTCAGGGGTGTGGCCTAATACACTAATGAGTTTCTGCTGTTGGGTGTGGCCTATTATGTTAATGAGTTCCTGCTGAGCTTTTTCTACAAAGTAGCAGGAAGGAGTTTTGTAGCTGGGAGAAACTTCACCTCTGTTAGCGCAGCGCCTCTTGATTTGTCTTGAACGCAGGCCCCTAAACGGTCAGTGGATTTCAGTATCGATTGCCTTGAATCGGCCAATTTACATCTTCCTGACTCTTTCAACTGACGACGCAAGGATAGGACGTGTGCGCCTCAGCAGGTAGCATTGCCAGGTTGCCTCGAACAATAGTGTGTTTCTGTGTGTGTGTGTGTGTGCGTGGGGAAGGAATGCATAGTTTATAGCGAAAGTTCACTTAAGGAACTGATGGCTAATCCGACTGAGTGGGATGAAAGCGAGATTGCAAATTAGGCACTTAAAGTGCAGTGAGTTGACCGAAACTTCGATTCCAGGACCCTTCACGTTGAGATGTCTCCTTGCAAAACGCTAATGGAAATGAATTTTCAAATTTTAGCTTCCCCCCTCCCCCCGCCCCGTTGTCTCTATTTTTAAATAATTCTATTAGATCATTTCTGTGCACAGTTTTCTCTTCATTTTTTTTTTTTGTCTGGAGGCACGTATTTATTAAAACCCCAGAAGGCTTAATTAAATGTACCTCTGTTGCATTTGTCTGGTGATGTACATGAGAACCAAAAGCCCAGTAATAGAAACCGTAATAACTTGCCATTTCACCCACTCACAAGCGCCGCTGCTTCTCACCTTTCTTGCTGTCTTTCTCTTGCTTTTTCCCTCCAGAGCAAAACTAGCTGAGAAGATCAAAAATATAACCCATTGGCTATTCAGCGAGATCTTATCTGCAGATTTGTTGAAGCGTCTGTGTTTTCCTTGATCGCTTACCTAATGGGTGAAATAGCACCTTGGATAAGTCATGCGAGGGGAATATTCACAACAGTGTTTTCCCTGACAGCAGTAGAAAAGAACAAGAGTCCTGCAGCGCCTTAAAGAATGACAAAATTTGTGGCAGGGTATGAGCTTTCGTGAGTCACTGCGCACTTTTCAGATACAGCTAGAATGTGAGTCCATCTGCCTTTATAACAGGAGAGTTGAGTGATTTCAGATGCCAGATGACAACAGCAGGTGTGATTGGATTAGGTGTGATATGCGGAGGGGTAGCAGGTGTGGAGAAATCAGCATTGGTAATGAGACAGGAAACCTATGTCTCCATTCAGTCCAGGAGGATGCATCTTGATCTGTTCCCTTAGAGCAGTTCTGTCATTCCCTGGTGAGAGCCATATGGGAACCAGCCTTGGAATAGATACATATATTTTTAAATTGGATTGTATGGATATTGTTTTTATCTGTTAGTGTATTGTAACAGGCCCTGAGCCCACTTCCAAGGGAGAGTGGGCTATAAATTTCCCCCCAGTAGCTACTGGTACATGAGAGTGGGTACATGAGAGAGGGACTTTTTCTGTGACAGACCCCCAATTACGGAACAACCTCCCCAGGGAACTGTGCCAGGCCCCCTCCTTGTGGACCTGAATCAGGAGGCAGTTGAAGACAGTTTTATTTAAGACTGCATTTTGATTGGTTTGTTGGCAGTTCTCATTGGAGATTTTATTCTGTGACTTTTATGAGTTTTATAATTGTTTTTAATGTGTTTTTCATGATGTTTTATATTGTAAGCTGCCTTGAGTTCTGCAATGCATAAAGGCAGCTAACAAATGTTTTAAATAGTAAAGTAAAAAAATAAAACAAACCACTCCCCTTTTCTTACTTACTTCCCCTTGACTTTAACTGCCTTTTTTGGTTTGCTACCCTTCTGTCTGTTACCTTTTTCAGTCTTGCTCCCTCCAGAAACCAAGGCTTGACAATATTGCTTTGGTTGCCTAGTAACCACACCCAATGGCCACCGAGATCTCAAAATATGCTTTTATGAGATTAGTGAGGATTCCTCTCTTAAAGCTACAGTCATTGCACCTTATTTTAGCAGGGGTTAATACACACATATGATGGTGGGGTTTTTTTGGTTTTTTTTTTAAGATTTCAGATTTTTCTGCAAATCTGGGACTTCCCTCACTTGGCTGTCCCCAGCCCCATTGTGTGGATTTTTCATCCACACTTGAGGGCCCAGTTCAGAACTAGACAGAACAATAAGGATCTGCAGCACCTCATAGAGATGTGACTGATCCCCCAAGACTTCTTGCATTTCCACCAGCTCCAGATTGCTGGGACCTCTAAATTCATACAAAACCTTTGCATCTGATGAAATTGCTCACCGGTTAGGGTTGAAAGACGGGGGAATCGTGCAGCAGCTAAACAAATGTGGGTCTCGTGATGAACGCCTGGATGGAAGACCATCTGGGAACCTTGTGCATCTTTCCTTGAGTTCACAATGGGGGGAAAGATAGGATATAAAGGCATCGATATTAGGTATCGACTCTAAGAACATAAGAGAAGCCAATGTTGGATCAGGCCAATGGCCCATCCAGTCCAACACTCTGTCACAGAGTGGCCAAAAATACCAGGTGCCATCAGGAGGTCCAGCAGTGGGGCCAGGACACCAGAAGCCCTCCCACTGTTGACCCCCTGCCCCCAAGCACCAAGAATACAGAGCCTCACTTGCCCCAGAGTCCCTACCTATACCTTGTGGCTAATAGCCACTGATGGACCTCTGCTCCATATGCTTATCCAATTCTCTCTTGACTCTAGTGTTGGATCCTCTCACAAGACAAAAAGCTGCTTTAAAAGTATGTATTGTGAATGGAGGAGGGAATAACTTAGCATAAGTGGCATATTTTGAATACTGGGAGAAGTGCATGGAGAGATGAACAAGTCGGTCCTAGACCCTGGAGCTTTTGCACATCTCGTCATGAAAGTAATTAGCTGTTCGCTGCTCTTGAAGCTCTAAATGAAGAGCTTCAAGAGCAGGAGCCATATGCCTCCTGTCTTGTCATCCCGGTGTGTTATGCAACATCCAGAGTCTTTAGTTCCACTTGAATCTTAATGGGATGTGACTGCAGTAATTCCAGTCTATATAACGGGGAGGTATTTAGTTAATATCCTGATTTTCTCAACGTATAGCTACCGCCGCTCTGCGCAACCAGAGGTGATTGAGCCGTCTTTGGAAAAGGGAGGTGATGCTTCTTGTGAGATGGGTCACTCTGTTCCTCTAGTTAGCCCCATCGCGCTCCTCAGTCGCATAGGATCCTTACAAGGTGAAGGTCTAGGGGCTAAATATCAGGTTGGGAAGGGGATGTTTGAGAGCCAGTTTGGTGTAGTGGTTAGGAGCACGGACTCTAATCTGTCCTCCACACACAGCTGGTGTGACCTTGGAGCAGTCATAAGTCCTTTCAGACCTGTTCTATCAAGGGCAGTTCTCGAGAGTGCTCTCTCAGCCCCACCTACCTCACAGGGTGTCTGTTGTGGGGAGGGGAAGGGAAAGGAGTTTGTAAGCTGCTCTGAGACGCCTTCAGGTAGTGAAGGGCGGGGTATAAATCTCCTCCTCTTCTCTTCCTCCTCTTCTTCTCTTCCTCCTTCCTTCCTTCATCATAATCTTCTTCCTTCTTCTCTGCCTCTGTCAGAGCATCATCTTGGCATCCAGAAAGTCCCAGTTTCAGTCCCCAGCATCTCCAGCTAACCCCCCCCCCCAAAAAAAAAAAGGATTATGTCAGGGGCTTCCGATCTTTGGGAAGGGGCCATGGAGGAGGAGGAGGAGTTTGGATTTATACCCCGCCCTTCACTACCTGAAGAAGTCTCAGAGTGGCTTACAATCTCCTTTCCCTTCCCTTCCCCATAACAGGCGCCCTGTGAGGTAGGTGGGGCTGGGAGAGCTCTCCTGAGAACTGCCCGTGAGAGAACAGCTCTGAAAAAAATTGTGACTGACCCAAGGTCACACCAGCAGTAGGATGTGGAGGAGTGTGGAACCAAACCTGGTTTTCCCAGATTAGAGTCTGTATTCTTAACCACTACACCAAATTGCCTCACTGTTAGAGCATGTTTTGCATGCAGAAGTCCCAGGTTCAATCCCCGGCATCTTCAGCTCAAACAAACAAACAAACAAACAAACAAACAAACAAACAAACAGATTAAGTCAGGGGTTCCCAACCTTTGGGAAGGGGCCATGGCTCATTGGTAGAGCTTTGTATGCCTTAGGTCCCAGGTTCAATCCCTGGCATCTCCGTTTAAAAGGATCAGGTATTAGGCGATGTGAAAGACCTCTTCCTGAGACCCTGGAGAGCCGCTACCACTCTAAGGTTGCAGTCACATGCGTGAGATAACACAGGGGGGAAGTGAAGCTATTTGCGCCGTAGGAATTTGGCCCTCAGTTGTGCAATCACACAGTCTTTGGAAGCTGAGGGGGCAGCCCGCCACTGTGTGATCAGACGCAACCATAGGTGAATTTGGGGTGTTTTTGCCGCATGTTTCCAGTGCACTTCAACGAGGGATCGATGATTCGCATCTTCACACTGAGTGCTCCCTATGCAGTGTGCAATGATGTGCATACCGAGATGGGGAAAAAAACAACGGCATGGAGTCGGGATGGTCTGATCAGGCCATGGGAGTGCACTGGAGCGATCACACAGGGGAAAGTCCGTCCATGGCTCATAGCAACCTATTTGCTACCGGACTTTCCTTGGTGTCTTTTTACTCCGCTTCTGTGGCAGAGCAAAACGGGTTGTCGACGGGTGCCGGACGCTTCCCAGATGTTTGCATCTGATCGCGCCCTTTAAATCCGCCCAGCATTCGCGCCTATGGCGGGGCTAATTGTGCATGTGTCCAAGCGTACTGCACAAGTGCGTTTATTCCTCCGCATAATGCTCACGGGCCATTCTCTACAGTTGCTTGTGGAGATGGCTTTCCGCTGCCTCTCTGCATCCTCACTGCAGCCTCCGAAAAAGCTAATGCTGGCATAATGAGACGCAAAGAGGTCTGCGGTGAGGGTGGAGGATAAGAACATCGTCCTTGTTTACTGTGCTGCTGGCAGAGTTTCCGCTGACACAAGGGGCTCCGCTGGGAGTGATGCTTCCCAGTCGTCGTCCCCCCCTCCTCTCTGCACTCCCCCTTGGCATTTTGTCCACGAGGCTTCTGTGTCTCCCAGCTTTTCAGGGAATTCAGGCCTTATAGGGATGGCCCAAGCTAGGCCGATCTTGTCAGATCTTGGAAGCTAAGGAGAGTCGGCCCTGGTTAGCATTTGGATGGGAGCTCACCAAGGAAGTCCAGGGTTGCTACGCAGAGGCAGGCAGTGGCCCAACCACCTCTGGGCGTCTCTTGTCTGCAAAGAAGAAGAGAATGTTTTGTACACCACTTTTCCTCTACTTTAAGGGCTTACAAACCAGCTTAGAATTCCACTCCTTTCCTCTCCTCACCTCAAGAGTCAGATGGGGCTGAGAGAGTTTGGAGAGAACCGTGACTGGCTCAAGGTCACCCGGCAGGCTTCATGTGCAGGCCTGGGGAATCAAGCCCAGTTCTCCAGATTGGAATCCGCCATTCTTAACCGCTACACCGTCTTGGCTCTCAACCTCATGGAGTTGCCATAAGCCAGCTGCAATTTGACAGTACTTTCCACCACCACCAGGGAGAAAAAGGGGGGGAGATGGTGGGAAAGACCTGTCTTGTGTTCGAGGTTTGCAGAATGTAACCCACGGCGTAGTGTCTGAAACTTGGAAGCGATAGTGGTTATTCTAGCACGGAATAGACATGGGCCTGTCTTTAATGAAGAGTTCCGAATGTGCTGCTCTCTTTTCCTCCAAGGAAGGGTGGGATACCCACACCCTACATCCCGTTTCTGAGTCTCAGATGCCACTCAGCATGTTGACTCCCCCTTCCATTTCATGCATACAAGTTGCCAAAACTTTTGATTCAACAAGGCCCATATTTAAGAGATTCTGCTGTGTATTTTTGAGGACTTTCTTCTGTTTGGCATACCCCCAATAATGGCCTTTGGCCCTCCTCCCTGATTCTGGGGTTGTTTATGTGTTTTTATTGAAGTATTTTGTGATTTTAAATGTTCTTTTTTAATTTTTTAAGTGTTTGGGGTAATTTGGAGTAATTTGTTGACTGACTTGGGGGCTCTGATCGGGTGGAAAGGTGGCATAATTTTTTTTTTAAATGTTTTTGTATGTCACATTTCAGTAATAATTCCAGTGGTCTCATAGCCATGCGAGCAATGCTGCCTTTGCAAAAATAAACCAGAGGTTTGCTGCCCTTAAAGACAACTTTTGGTATACTTTCAGCATTATGTGAGCCCTGACCTGGATAGCCCAAGCTAGCCCAATCTTGTTAGATCTCGGAAGCTATGGAGGGTTGGCCCTGGTTAGCGCGTGGAAGGGAGACCTCCATGGAATACCAGGGACGTGAGGCAGGCAATGGCAAACCATCTCTGAACATCTCTTGCCTTGGAAGCCCTACAGAGTTGCCGTAAGTCAGCTGTAGGGTTGCCAGACCACCTGGTGGAGGTGGGGGTCCCCCGCTGACAGGCCCCACCTCCCTGCTGCTGGCGGGGGAAGGATTTACCCTGAAAAAGAGGGAGATCCATCCAACGTGCAGCAGTGTGTCTGTGTCACTGCCCACGTGACCCGGAAGTGACATCATCACATCCGGGGCATTGGGGCAGCGCTCTGGTATTTGGGCAAAAACGCTGCTAGATGCTGAATTTACCATAGGATTTTTGCCCAAATACTAAAGCAGGGGTGGCCGAACTGTGGCTCGGGAGCTACACGTGGCTCTTTCAGACATATTGTGCGGCTCGCGGCAGGGCAGCTGGGGAAGCAAAGGGGAGGCATTGGTCTTCCCTTCTCCAGCAGGTGTTTCCCCTCCCTGGGTAGGCTTGAGGCGAGGGGAGCAGAGAAAGAAAGCAAATGTGCTCTTAAAGCACCCCTCCCCTCCAAGCCTACAAATATCATTGAACAAATAAATATCATTATCAATATCTATTTTTACCCCTTTTTAATATTTGGCAGCCTCATTTAATGTTAATAAAAAGCAAATTTGCATACTTTCCAATGAAAACATGTTTGTAAAACAACTTTTTTTTTAAAAAAAATAACTCAATAAAAACATGTTTGTAATATTTGTTTATGTCATGTGGCTGGCAAATATCTTATGTTTATTCTGTTTGGCTCTTAGGTTAAGCAAGCCTGGTCACCCCTGTACTAGAGCATCACCCTCAATGTGCCAGATTTGATGACATCGCTTCTGGGTCACATGGACAGTGACATCGACACATTGTCATACATTGGATGGGCCTCCCTGCCACTCCTGATAAGTGTGTCCCCCCCAATTCCCCACCAATTGCTTGGAGAGACTTGGCAACCCTTATCAGCTGTGACTTGATAGTACTTTCCTCCACCACCAAGCTTTAGGGTGAACATAAGAACATAAGAGAAACCAATGCTGAAACAGGCCAATGGCCCATCTAGTCCAACACTCTGTCACACAGTGGCCAAAAATACCCAGTGCCATCAGGAGGTCCAGCAGTGGGGCCAGGACACTAGAAGCCCTCCCACGGTTGTCCCCTCCAGCACCAAGAATAGAGTGCATCACCTGCCCCAGCCTGAGAGTTCCCATCTATACCCTGTGGCTAATAGCCACTGATGGACTTCTGCTCCATATGTTTATCTAATTCCCTCTTGAAGCCGTCCATGCTTGTAGCTGCCACCACCTCCTGTGGCAGTGAATTCCATGTGTTCATCACTCTTTGGGTGAAGAAGGACTTCCTTTTATCTGTTCTAACCCGACTGCTCAGCAATTTCATGGAGTGCCCACGAGTTCTTGTATTGTGAGAAAGGGAGAAAAGTATTTCTTTCTCTACCTGCTCAATCCCATGCATAATCTTATAAACCTCGATCATGTCACCTATCAGCCATCATTTCTCCAAGCTAAAGAGCCCCAAGGGTGCTGGAACCCAAACCGTAAACAGGGACACGGCATGCAGGAAGCCCGAGGTGAAACATAATCTCGGAAGAGTCAGAAGCAGTGGAGAAAAGTACGGAGACGGTTCACAGTAGCAGCTGTGATTTCCTTTTGGCGAAGCTAGTTAAATGTTAGTTAACATTATCACAGCTAACTCTCTGTACTGAGCAGAGTGAAATCTGAACGGCAAAGGCGATGCCTTCATTTGAGGGCGAGAATTGTGAGCCGGCACTTCTGGCTAGCAAATCTTGGAAAAGAAACATACGACGGTGTAAAAGCTCTCTCTCCTTTTTAAACAGTGCTGCATATTGGACCAGTTTGGAAGGCATTAAAAACTGTAGCAACAAGAAAAAGACAATGAAAACGGATGCTCCTGCCAGCTTGCGTACAAGGCTCTCTGAATAGCTGACGGGTTCATTTTTACTTGTTTATGGGCAAATTACGCAGTTGCATCTGTTCCTCATCCGTATATACAGTCAAGCATCTCTGGTTTTTAAGGCCCTCCTTGACATTCTTTGAAGATTTAATGCAAAGCCGGAGATCAGTTAGAATTACAGATCCCCTAAACCTTCCAATATGATGATCTCACTTCAAGGTTGTTTTACTTTTGCGCCTGACTTTAATGAGCGGCACAATAAACATCACTGCTCAAATAGTGTCAACAGCAATGGAAATGTCCTTAATGCATTTCGAATGGCACAACAAAACTGTTATGCCATCAGCTGGCTGGGTGGGGGAATTGAAACGATTGCTATTTGTTCTCCTTAAATGTTTAGCCATGTGTGTCTTGGAGCTGTGATACAAGATCTGGAAGAGGAAGAAGAGGAGGAAGAAGAAGAAGAAGAAGAAGAAGAAGAAGAAGAAGAAGAAGAAGAAGAAGAGATTGGATTTATACCTCGCCCTTCAGCACCTGAAGGAGTCTCAGAGTGGCTCAGAGTCTCCTTTCCCTTCCCCTCTTCACAATGGACACCCTGTGAGGTAGATGGGGCTGAGAGAACTCTTTCGAGAACTGCTCTTGAGAGAACAGCTCTGGGAGAACTGTGACTGACCCAAAGTCACACCAGCAGCTGCAAGTGGAGGCATGGGGAATCGAACCCAGTTCTCCCAGATTAGAGTCCGCGCTCCTAACCACTACACCAAACTGGCTTTCAAACTGGAGATATTGCTGGGTAAACTATTTCAGAGCCAGTTTGGTGTAGTGGTTAGGAGTGCAGGCTCTAATCTGGGAGAACCGGGTTTGATTCCCCACGCCTCCACTTGCAGCTGCTGGTGTGACCTTGGGTCAGTCGCTGGTGTGACCTTGGGTCAGTCACAAGTTCTCTCAGAGCTGCCCTTTCAGGAGCAGTTCTTGAAAGAGCTCTCTCAGCCCCACCTACCTCACAGGGTTTCTGTTGTGAGGAGGGGAAGGGAAAGGAGATTGTAAGCTGCTCTGAGACTTCTTCAGGTAGTGAAGGGTGGGGTATAAATCCAATCTCTTCTCTGTCTCTCTCTTCAGAATGCTAGTTGGGTGAGCGCTGACCTGGATGGCCCAGGCTAGCCTAATATTGTCAGATCTCAGAAGCTAAGCAGGGTCAGGAGACCACCTAAGAAGTCCAGGGTAAATATACACGTGCAGGCAATGGCGAACCCTTTCTTTTCAACTCTTGCCTTCGAAACCCCACAAGGGGTTGCCATAAGCAATGTTTGCTCTAATATTATCCCCCCTGCTGAGTGGAGCAGTTCACACCCTGAGCAGACTATAACTGCTGTCATCTTAAAATGGGCAATGGGCAATGCAAGACCCCGTGCAGCTCCAGATTGCTGCCGAGTGGGGCTTCCGGTGTTAATGAGCGGCCGCTCACCTTCACAGCTTAGAGGGAACACTGGCCATAAGCCGGCTGTGGCTTGCAGGCACTTTCTACCTTCACCAGTTGGGCGGAAGTTACATGGCGGAGTGCTTCCCCACGAAAAAAGGACTCCTTGCACATAGGAAGAAGAGCCTGTTAATGAAGAAGACTAGGCTAGGACTCTTCTGCAAACTGTGTCTTGGATGCGGTAGCATGCCAACATGCCAGTGCACATGTTGAAATTAAGACATGTGTTCTAGCTTTAGGGCTGGTCTTGATGTTACAGGTGCCCTGTGGATATAACTGACAGTGGTCCACATTGTGCAAGAGCTACTCAAAACGCAAGTCGCTTCCTTCCCCTGGAAAAGGGTCCCCAACCCTTTTTCAGCCGGCGGGCACCTTTGGAATTCTGAGACAGCGTGGTGGGCACCGTGACAAAATTGCTGTTGCAGGAGGCAACGTCTTTATCAGAGCCCCTGAAGAAATCAGTTTCCAACAACAGTCATTCAGAAGAATGAAAGTTTATTGAGACATTGATAGGATCCAGACTCTTAACAATTCTTTGTAGAACTGAGGCTAAGGGTGTGAAGCAAGCAATTATACGTAAATCAAACAAGTGGTCCATGGCTCTGGGCCAATCACACCTAAGCTACAAGCCCGCCTAATTAACATCATATAATTCTCAGGGCAAAGAGGATCCCAGGGATAGTTAGGCCTCAAGGTTACATGGCAGAGTCAAGAGAGATAACAGCATGGTGGCTAGAAATGAAAGTATACATCTCCATGGCAACCAAGCCCAAAGAGGGGCTAGTTGGACAGCCAGCTGCAAAATGGCTGCTGCCTTAGCTTACCTTCAGTCATCCTGCGAAGATCCTTTTTCCGTGGAGGCAGCCGCTGCCGAAGCGATACTATTAAAAAAATCTGCACAGCCAATCGAATCACCAATGGCTAATTAGAAACCTTGCAGGGCAAAAGCCCTACCCATATTCTAAAAATCCTTGGTGAACACCGCACTGGGGACCCCTTCCTTAGAATATCTGTGCTGATGCATTTTCCCTGGTGGTGGCATGGGTGCGTTCTCTCAGGGATGCTGGGTTACCTGCCGACATGGCCTCCATGCTGCTCACAGCCAGCTAGCTTGCAAGCTGAACAGCCAGTGGGATGTTGGTCTGCAACCAAATAGGGATTGAACCTGGGACCTTCTGCGTGCCAGGCAGATGCTCTACCACTGAGCCATGGCCCCACTCCAAAAAGTGGAGATGCCAGGGATCGAACCTGGGACCTTCTGTGTGCCAGGCAGATGCTCTACCACTGAGCCACGGCCCCTCTCCAAAAAACTGGAGATGCCAGGGATCAAACCCAGGACCTTCTGTGTGCCAGGCAGATGCTCTACCACTAAGCCACGGCCCCACTCCAAAAAGTGGAGATGCCAGGGATCGAACCTGGGACCTTCTGTGTGCCAGGCAGATGCTCTATCACTGAGCCATGGCCCCTCTCCAGAAAACTGGAGATGCCAGGGATTGAACCTGGGACCTTCGGCGTGCCAGGCAGATGCTCTACCTCTGAGCCACGGCCCCTCTCCAGAAAACTGGAGATGCCAGGGATCGAACCTGGGACCTTCTGTGTGCCAGGCAGATGCTCTACCACCGAGCTATGGCCCCCCTCCCTCTCAAGGTGCAGTCAGCTGGTGATCATGTTGCATCATAGTTCTCGGCGTCCCTGTTCAGTCTGTGGCTCGAGGGATGCCTACGGCAAGCAGCTCTTCCACAGGCCACAATTTTGCAAAGCACTTGCATGCCTGTGCCAGCCAGCATCAGGCAAATGCTGTGCTGATCTAGTCAGTCCCCCTAAGATAGGGGCAATCCAGGTGACAAGCAGCTTGCACCTTACGGCTGATGCCACAGGGGTGACATTATCGCTGACCTCTACATAGCTGCTGTAACATTATCAGTCTGCAGAGGCTGGAGTGCTGATGCACAGTTCCCCCCCCCCCGCATGCACAGACTGTCCAGTTCTGCTTGCGTTCTGCGCACTGCATAAGAACCTTGGGTTGAAAGTCTGGCTCCGGGAAACGGACGGTGGCTAACCATTAGTGGATTTTCGTTTAGTAATTGTTTCATCCTTTCAATACTATTGAAAAGCCCCTTGAGCAGAATATAGCTGCAGGGGAACAACACTTGCTAAAGCTGCAACCTAATTAATGAACCTCATTGCCATTTAGGCAAGCGTTATGCGGCTTACTTCGCTTGTCAGGAAAGATCTGTCTTTTGCGTGTTATGCCGCCTGCCATCCGGAGTGGAGATCCGGTGGGGAGAGGGAAGGCATGCTTTTAGGAAGAAGGAGGGCATGGGTTTGATAGAGGTGCATTTCAGAAAGCAGAATGGATTTGGGGAAGCGGGGCTCGAGTGGGTCAGGGGTCCCCAGCGTGGTGCCCGTGGGTGCCCCAGTGTGGTGCCCGTGGGTGCCAAGGTTCCCACAATGTGCTTTTCTGGAGAGTGGGCAGGGCTAGGTGCAGTTCTTCCCCAGCAGGGCTTCTGATTGGCTGTGCAGATTAAGAAGTGTCCTATTAAACTAGAGGTTCCCAAACTTATTTGGCCTACCGCCCCCTTTTAAAAAAAATATTACTCAGCGCCCCCCTGGATATCTTCCTTCAAGAAGTGTACAAAAAGATGCAGTTTGTGGATCTGCACCTGGGTCGTTCCAGCCCACCTGGATCATTCCAGCACCCCCCAGGGAGCAGTATTTCCCACTTCAGGAATCAGTGTGTTAAATAGAGCTTCTGCCTGAAATGTTGAAGAGTTACTAATAGACTTGTATGTAATCTTGATCCCTGACATCTTGTGGCTGGTTCTGCCTGCCCTGGCGACCGTTTTTGTGATTTTCCCTACCACCTTTTGTCAGAATTCCAAAGGTGTCCGCAGGCCTAAAAAGGTGGGGACCCCTCTGATGGGCCCTTTGCTTCTCCCTGTAAAACTACTGGTTGCTTCACTTAATTAGTATAATAACCCACAGGCACAAGTTTGCCAAGATGCTTCTAGGGGTGGGGAATGCCCGGCCACCAGCAGCTGCTTCCTGCCACCACACATGTGGCCGGGGGGGAGTGGGGGGAGACATCGGCAGCATCCTGACGTGCTGAAATCACTCCCAGTGCTCCCAGAAGTGATGCCAGCATGTCACCAGAGGCCACTGGGGATGCTCTGGCATTTGGGCAAAACTCAACCCTACGGTCTGGCCCGACTGCCGAAACATGGGTCTTCCTTTCCTCCCCACGGCAGTCCACTGAGACGTCTGAAAAGGGCGTGGCCTGTACTGCCTGCCTCGATGCAACATGCTGATGTCACTTCCCAGCAACATGCCGATGTCACTTCCCAGAGCACAACATTATGTTGCCGGCCAGGCTCCCCCTCCACGCGGCAAGTCTCCTGCCAGCTGCCAGGCAGGAAGTGGCAGCCCTACTCTGCAGTGGCGAGTGTGGCTAGCTTACTGTCAGCCTCGGGTGGGTCTTCTGTGGCCCAAGTCTGTGGCTTATTTCGATGGGCGCAGGTTTTCTTTCGCCGCGTCCGTCAGTCGTTTTGGTTCTCCGCTTCTCAACGGTGTTGTCAGTTTGCATTGTGTAGGCACGTTTTCAGACATGGCTTTTATGCGTAAAGTGTGCATCATTTATGGGTACGATAGACGGATAATGCAGGTTTATGGATGCATCAATCACAGTGGGCAATGCACCCATTTTTTCCCCCTCCAAAAATGTGCACAGGGAGCAGATACGGGCCCAGGTTGCAAACAGGGAGATGGGGGATGAGATCAAAAGGGATTGGGATGGGGGAGATCAGGAAAAGAATGAGAAATTTGGAAGGGCTCACTTCAAGCAGGACGTGGAAAGAATGGAGCGCGTGCAGAGGAGAGCAATGAGGATGATCGGGGGCCCGGAGACCAAGCCCTACGAGGAAAGGCTGAGGGACTTGGGAATGTTCGGCCTGGAGAAGAGGAGGTGGAGGAGGGAAGGACAGGAGGGCTCCCTTTAAGTATCTGAAGGGCTGTCACCTAGAGGAGGGCAGGGAGCTGTTCCTGCTGGCAGCAGAGGAGAGGACTCACAATCATGGGTTTAAATTAAGGGCAGGAAGGTACTGGCTGGGTATTAGGAAAAATTGTGCAGCAGTGGAATCAGCTGCCTTGGGAGGTGGTGAGCTCCCCCTCGCTGGCAGTCTTTAAGCAGCAGCTGCACAAACCCTTGTCAGGGACGCTCTAGGCGGATCCTGCACTGAGCAGGGGGGTTGGACCAGGTGGCCTGTACGGCCCCTTCCAGCTCTGTGTGATTCTAGGATTCTAAATCATCTCCTAGCAGACAATTCTGGTTTTCTAACATATGTTTAGAGCAGGGTATGTGTCAGCATACCCTTAGGTAGGACAGTTCCTGGCAGAGGTCTTTCACATCACCAACTGCCTGGTCTATTTTACTGGAGATATCGGGGATTGAACCTGCAACCTTCTGCATGCCAAGCAGATGCTCTACCACTGCGCCATGGCCCCTTCCCAAGGTCACTGCTGGTGGCAATGGCAGCTGCCCACACTGGCCATTGTTGTCAGAGAAGGGAGGTGCAGGCAGCTGAGCATGGGTTCTGGGAGGGCTTGCAAATGGGAGAAGGATGCACAGGCAGGTGGGGGGACATGCGAATGTGGGGGGGGGGGAGGAAGGTGTGAAGGGGGGGTCCTGGTGGTGACCTACCCAAATCTGGGACTGGCCCTGGTTCAGAGCCACTGCTTGCTCCTATCCCCAGCTCTGAGTCCTTTGCTGATTAACCAAAGGGTTCTTAATGTTGTACATCAGAATGCTGTTGGGGAGTGTGATCGTGTGCTTCCCAGCTGGTTGATTGATTAGATTTCTGGCCCATCTTTCAAGCAAACTAAATCTCCAGCACATGAACACAGAAATGCAATACTGTGCTAACGACCAAAAACCAGTGATCTGTAATTCCATTCCGGTGTCTGACGGAATGTGCTTTGCACCCGAAAGATCACACCTGAATTAAAATTTTGTTGGTCTTAAAGGTGCCACTGGAATCTAACTTCGTTCTACCCAAAATCGAGAATAACACATTTCCAAAGTTAGATTGAGAGTTGTTTACACCGTTGTGGCGTGCTTTGGTATATCTGCTATGCGTGAATGATTTGTAAGGCGTTTAACAGATAGTGTGGGATAAAGATATGGTCAATAAATTGTGGCATCCAGGCAGGCGGTACAGGCAGTGTCCTTTCCAGATGTCTCAGCAGGCTGCTGTGGGAAGGTAAAGAACATCCATTTGTACCAAGTTCAGCGGTTCGAGACCCGAGTGCCACATGACAGAGTGAGCTCCCGTCTCCGGCCCCAGCTCCTGCCAACGTAGCAGTTCGAAAGCAAAAAATTGCAAGTAGATAAATAGGTACCACTTCGGTGGGAAGGTAACAGTGTTCCGTGTGCCTCTGCGTTTAGTCATGCCAGCCACATGACCACGGAGAAGTCTTTGGACAGTGCTGGCTCTTTGGCTTGGAAACGGAGATGAGCACCGCATCCCTAGAGTCGGATTCGACTGGCTTTTGAGCAAGGGAAACCTTTACCTTTACCTATGTTTCTGGTGGCGTCTGTGTTGCAGCCTTAGGCCGTCTTCAGAGGATAGGTACAGCAGAGCACAAGTGAAGGCTCTTGGCCCGTTAGGTGCAAACCCAACAAAGATTGTACTACTAGTCACCAACTATAACCACATATATCTTCAGATAGGGACACTGGTGTGCTATATGGTATGATCTGCTATTTAATTTTTTTTTCTGTCTAGTTCTTGGTAGTTCTGCCTTTCCTCCAAGAAGCTCAGGGTGGGGTGCTGAGATCTTCTTCCTTCACTGGGTGTTCACCATTGAAACCCATGTCTCCCGGATCCTAGTTCGGCACCCTAACCAACCAAATCCAGTTTGAGGAATGCCTGGAACTTTTCGGGGTGGCACCTCAGTAGGGTATAACACCATAGAGTTCACCCTCCAAAACAGCCATTCTGTCCAGGGGAACTGATCTCACCTCAGAAAGGATATTATAGCATTGGGAAAAGTGGAGAAAAGGGCAACTGGAATGATAAAAGGGTTGGAACACTTTCCCTGTGAAGAAAGGTTAAAGCGCTTGGGGCTTTTTAGCTTGGAGAAATGACGGCTAAGGGGTGTCATGATCGAGGTTTACAAGATTATGCATGGGATAGAGCAGGTAGAGAAAAAAGTACTTTTCTCCCTTTCTCACAATAAAAAAACTCGTGGGCACTCAATTAAATTGCTGAGCAGTCGGGTTAGAACAGGTAAAAGGAAGTACTTCTTCACCCAAAGAGTGATTAACACATGGAATTCACTACCACAGGAGGTGGCAGCAGCTACAAGCATGAACAGCTTCAAAAGGGGATTGGATAAACAAATGGAACAGAGATCCATCAGTGGCTATTAGCCACAAGGTATAGATAGGAGCTCTCAGTCTGGGGCAAGTAATGCTCTGTATTCTTGAAGCTGGGGGGGGGTCAACAGTGGGAGGGCTTCTAGTATCCTGGCCCCACTGCTGGTCCTCCTGATGGCACCTGCTATTTTTGGCCACTTTGTGACAGACAGAGTGTTGGACTGGATGGGCCACTGGCCTGATCCAACACTGGCTTCTCTCATGTTCTTATATTCTTATCTTGGTCATCTGGAGTTCAACTACAATAGCAGGAGAGCTCCAGGTGCCACCTGAAGGTTGGCAACCTGACTAACCACTGTACCACACCAAGATGGGTAGCCATGTTAGTCTATCTGTAGCAGTAGAAAAGAGCAAGAGTCTAATAGCACCTTTAAGACTGTGGAAGGGGGTAGGATGTTTCGAAAGCACATACCCTACCACAAATTTTGTTAGTCTTTAAGGTACTACTGGACTCTTGCTCTTTTCTGTAGCTTTAGCTTGGAGAAACGACGGCTGAGGGGGGTGACATGATCGAGATTTATAAGATTATGTATGGGACTGAGCAGATTGAGAAAGAAGTACTTTTCTCCCTTTCTCACAATACAAGAACTCATGGGCACTCCATGAAATTGCTGAGCAGTCAGGTTAGAACAGATAAAAGGAAGTACTTCTTCACCCAAAGAGTGATTAAGACATGGAATTCACTGCCACAGGAGGTGGTGGAGGCTACAAGCAAGGACAGATTCAAGAGGGAATTGGATAAACATATGGGGCAGAGGTCCATCAGTGGCTATTAGCCACAAGGTATAGATAGGAAGTCTCAGTCTGGGACTAGGGATGCTCTGTATTCTTAGTGCTTGGGGAGAGGTCAACAGTGCTTGGGGAGGGGTCTGCAGTGGGAGGGCTTCTGGTGTCCTGGCCCCACTGCTGGACCTCCTGATGGCACCTGGTATTTTTGGCCACTGTGTGACACGGAGTACTGGACTTGATGGGCCATTGGCCTGATTCAACATTGGCTTCTCTTATGTTCTTATGCTCTTACCAGACCAGCTTTCCACCCTAAACTGTAACTTGCTTAATTTTGTGTTTTGAATTTCATTTTTTTTTAAAAAAAAAATAACATCAAAACGATACTGTTTCAAAGTAAAAACCAGAGAGCCCAATGGGCAGTGAATTATTCACATTTATAGACACCGTTCCTAATAAAGTTGAAGCAAAAAAAAACCAAGAAAACAAAACAGCCCCTACTCTCAAGCGTTAATTTTTGTGTTTCAGAGTAATAAACTAATTTGGTCACTGGCATCAAATCTGCTGAGTAAAGACTCTCTGTTCCTATTATTACTCTTTTTAATAAAAAGATCCATTGATCGATTTTTGAAAGGTCAAATATCCAACACTAACTGACAGAGAGGGGCGGGGGGGGGGCTCAAGGAGTTGCTTTACTGTTTCCACAGTTGACTGGTTACTAAAGACTCTCAAAGTAAATGTCTCCCTCTTAAAGGTTATGAACGTTGGTTGGGTTTCCAGACAACTAATTATCTGTTGCATTCCCCTCCCCCTGTTATCGCAGATAGCAAGCAACAGTGCTAATAGTTGTGGATGTTGCATGATAGATAACCACTCAGATAAACAGCCTTGCATAAGCTTGCTAAACGAGCTGTGTTTGAACCTTGGATAGAAATTGTGGCGCTAATTGCTAATTCTCCCTTTAATTGTGCATGTTACATTTTGCCGCTTTGTTAACAGCATGTGGTGAAACAAATAAGCCATTGATCTGTTTGGGTCTCACGAGCATTAGAAAACCATGATAACCCTTCTGGAATGTGCTCCTATAATCTGACCCGTGCAAGCACAACGGCTTTTAACACTAGGTATTCAGCTCTCTAGTTATTGTTCAGTGAATTGATCAGTTAAGGCCACTTGTGTGTATTAGGCAAGGATCAGACTGAAGTACCTGGCCTTCATTGATCCAATGTCCTGTACAATTGCTTTCCCTTTGTCTTCCCAAGAGAACTCAACGCTCTGTCACCATGGGTTCCCCCCCCCGCCCCGGCTTTCATCCCTTGGTCTTGCATGCATTTACTACTCAGCCTTGATTATGATAGGAAATACAGTATAATAGAGTGCATAGGATTATAAAGAAGGGCTTAGTCAGCACTGGGAAGCATAGATTCTGGATCTATTGACTTCGGGTAGAGACTCGCGTTGCTGCCTTGCATAATAATTCCCGTCGTGGCTCGGTGGCAGGAGCTGGAATTCATGATGGGAGAAGAGACAGGGTTGCCACACCCCTCCTGGTAACCAGGGGGGATGGGGGCGGGGACTTACCATGAGCGAGAGGGAGGCCCAGGCTATGTCATCCGTGACACCACTTCCAGCGTGCACTGGAAGCGACGCCATCACATTGCAATGTTGCAGTGACACTCTGGTATTTGGGCAAAAACTCTACGGTAGATATGGCTTTTATCATAGAGTTTTTGCCCACATACCAGAGTATTGCCACGACATCGCCAATGTGATGACATCACTTCCAGTGAACACCGGAAGTGATTTTGCCAGTGATGTAGCCTGTGCCTCCCTCCTGTTCTTGGTAAGTCTCCCTATCAGCTAGCTGATCAGTAGCAGATGATGGGGCCCAGGGGTGTGGCATCCCCTGTCTCCAATGGGAGGCTGAATACCCTAAGAAGAAAGAAAAACCACCCAGCTGGTAAAAGAGGGCAGGGAGTAAAGGCTTCTGAGGGAGCAAAGAACTCTGAATGATGAGTCCCAAACGCTGAGCTCTACAGAGATCTACAGCATTTCTGTCCAGGTCTTGCTAACATGTTCTCCAGCACATTCTGTCAGTCATGGCTAGTAATCTGTTTTGGTCAGTTCAGGTGTCTTTTAACAAATGACAGCCCAATGTCTTAACATTTGCTTTTCTGTCTCCTGCTTTGTAACATCGGAGGCCCCCTTTCCTTCTACTGAATTGATACATGAGGCTTGCCCTGCAAGTGTATCTAAATCTCAGTATGGCCCCACCTGTGGATATTTAAATTCAGAGACTGAAGCCATGAACAGACGACCTTTCTACAAACCTGAAAAAACCCAAGTTCGCAGAAAAATCTGAAATTAAAAAGGGGTTAAATCCCCCCATAGAAGCAGTGCCTGTAGTTTTAAGAAGCTAATGCCCTCAGTGGCTGTTGCTAGGCAACAATAATGTTGTTGCCAGCCTTCCAGTCTTGGTTTCTGCCAGTAAAAGGTGAGGGAGAGTAGAGGGCCCTTTCCATGCCTTTTTTAACCTTTGAGGGAGGACTGGGCCAGGCCTGGATAACTTGCTACCACATGACTCCCATGACTCTCCCAGACCCAAGTGCTTGCTACTGTTCAGTAGTAACCAGCTCATGAAAGCCTGTGTGACGTATGGGTTTAGAGAGTCACACTAGGATTTCAAAGACTTGAGGTGCAAATCCTCCCTCTGCTATGGAAACTCACTGGGTAACATTGGGGCAGTTACACATTGCTCAGCCTACCCTCCCTCACAGGGTTGTTGTGAGGATAAAATGGAGGCAAGGAGAATTCTGTAAGCTTCTTTGGGTCCTCATTATAGAGAAAAGTGAGGTATAAATAAAGTAAATGATACACAAACTGAAGACATGGAAGGTAATATGTAAGTTGGTTGGTGAGCAGGTCGCAGGGAAGCATGAGGATATGGGGGTCACTAGGAGGAGGTAAAAAGGAAATAGTGTGGGAAGGGGGATTCAGGGGAAAGTGATGTGCTGTGGGTTCCCCACAACCCAATTTAGCCAGCCTGGCTGCCTGTACCAATGGTTGGGCCTTGCTGAAGCCCAAAGTGTACCCCATGATAGTTCTGTCAGTCATTGGATCCCAAGGACAGCACAAGAGGATCATAAGCAGTGTTCCCTCTAAGCTGAGGTAGTGTGAGCTAACTTACAGTTTGTTAGTCTCTGGCTTATGCATTTTTGTCTTAGTTCAGAAAGAATGGCTCCAGAGCAAACTAATTTATGCGGTAGCCAAGTTGTTCGCTCACAGCTTTAGTGCTAGTAGCTCACGAAGCAGAATTTTTGCTCACAAGACTCCGCAGCTTGGAGGGAGCATTTATCATAAGTGTCATCAAGAGTATCACAGGACAAAACTCCAGAGCAGGCTAAAATGAGTGGTTTTTCTGATTAGGGTGGAGAGGAATTTTTCCACAGCCCATTTCATAATTTCGGGGGAGGAGGGTTTGCCGATTGCTGGTAATCTTGCTCAGTTTCTTTATAGACTTTGTAAACCTTAAGGACAAAATCGGGGGGGGGGTCAGTTGTCACCAAGCATTTTGGACCCAGCTGAGCTCTGAGAAAGAATAGGACACAGAGCTGCTAGAGAGGTGAGGGGTTTTTTATTTGCTTTCAGCTGAGGGTATTTAGCTGAGAGTATTGTGTGGGAGGACTGTGTTTGGGAGTGTGTGGAAGAGATTAGAGTTGTTGCAGAGTCCTGGCTGCTTGAGAGAGGGTGAGAAAGGGTCATTGTTTGAATGTAAATTGAGAGCCTGAGTAAATTTGAATAGCTGCTGCCCCACCCTCTCCTGCGGGAGGCCTCTATTTAAGGAAGCACCTTGCCAGAGGCATGAGCTAAAGGGCTCTTTGCCTGTGGCTCTTAGCCTAAGGACTCTTAGACTAGGTGCTCTGTAAGAAGCTCAGGAAGAGTCCTAGTTTCCTTGTGTTCCCAGTAAGGTAAGTAGACTTCTACAAGGAGAACCATATAAATACAAAGGGTTTTTAAAAGGGCATTTAAGAACCAATTATGAAGCCAGAATGCCAGCAGGGGGTTGGGGGCTATCCAGTTTTTTGCATGGAGTGTCACATGTATGGCTATCTGCCCATTGAACAGAAGTCTTGGGTGTGTGCTTGGTGCAAGGAGGTCCTGGTTCTCAGGGAATGAGTTTGCTCCCTTGAGGCCAAGATGGCTGACTTGGAGAAGCAGAAACAGTCAGTTAGGCTCATGGAAAAGACCCTTGGGGACTTGTTAGATATGTCCCACTCTGGATCTGGCAGCCCCACTATTGTCAGGGAGCATGAGGGTCGAGGGAAAACAGGGCACCATACTGAGGATAAGGGGAATGTGCCCTCAGAAGGGACTTCTTCTTCAGCTGGTGAATGGGTATCCTTTCACACCAAGGAACCATCCCTGGGCAGGTAGGGAGGGGGACTCTTGGTAGCTGGTGATTTGATCCTTAGGCAGGTAGACAGCTGCGTGGCGAACATGCTTACTGACTGTATGGTGATTTTCCTATTTGGTGCGAAGGTAGCGGACATTATGCATGTTTTAGGTAGGCTGGTAGATAATGCTGGGGAGGAGCCAGTGGTCATGGTGCATGTCAGTACCACCGATGTGGAGAAATGTAGTCATGAGGAAACTCAAGGCCAGGACTCCAAGGTAGCCTTCTCAGAAGTGCTACCTGTTCCACACGCAGGACTGGAGAGACAGGCACAGATCAGGAGTCTCAATGCGTGGATGAGATGATGGTGTAGGGGGAAGGGTTCAAGTTTGTTAGGCACTAGGATGCTTTTTGGAACAAGATGGAGCTGCATAAAAGAGACGGTCTCCACTTGTCCTGAGAAGGAACCAGGCTGCTGGCACTTAAAATCAAAAAGGTGGCAGAGCAGTTTTTAAACTGAATATTGGGGGAAAGCTGACAGGAGATGAAAAGTTTCTGGTTCGAGATGGCTCATCTTGGAGAGATGAGGGGGTAGCTGTTGCTTGTCTACAGGGAGGTGAAATGGAATTGTCCACTGAGACTGTGCCTAGTGATATGGACTGCCTGACAAGGTCTCAAGGCAGCAAGAGGAAGGTTGAGGGCTTAACATGTATGGGAAATTATAGGTGTTTCTATACAAATCCTAGAAGTGTCTGAGGTAAAATTGGGGAGTGCTTGGTGTTGGGGGTGGGGAAATAGACATTGTGGGTATTTCAGAAACTTGGTGGGATGAGGAGAATCAGTGGGATACAGTGATTCCCAGTTATATATTATATCATAAGGCTGGGGGGGAAGGGTTGGAGGTGAGGTGGCTCTGTATGTCAGAGAGGGTATACAGCCCAGTAAGATTGAGAGGGTAAGTGAATTGGATTCGCTTCTGGAAATGCTATGGGTTGAAATAGTGGGCCCAAAAGGAAACTTAAGACTGGGAGTTTGTTATCGCCCACCAGATCAAAAGATAGAGGAGGATTATAAAATTATGAATGAATTAAAGATAGCGGCTAGACAAAAAAATTTGGTCCTAAGTAATGCCCAAGACCTGGTGAGAGATGTAAAAGTGATTGCACCGCTTGGGAACAGTGACCATAATGTTATTGAGTTCAACATTGGTATAAATAGGGAATTGGCCAAAAAGACGGACAGAACTACTTTTGACTTTAAAAGGGGAAACTTCTCTGATATGAGGGGACATGTGAGGAGGAGACTGAAAGGAAAAGTATAAAGGGTCAAAACCATTGGGGAAGCTTGGAAACTATTTAAAACTACAACCTAGAAGCTCAGAAAAAATATATACCGTAGGTTAGGAAAGGCACAAATAGGTATAGAAAAAAGCCTGCACGGTTAACAAACAGAGTAATGGAAGCTATAAAAGGTAAGAAGATTTCCTTTAAGTGGTGGAAAGCTAGTCTCAGTGAGGTTGATAAAAGGGAACACAGGTTGTGGCAAACAAAATGCAAGTCTGTGATCAGGCATGCAAAAAGGGAATATGAGGAGCATATAGTGAAAAACATAAAGACAAACAATAAAATTTTCTTCAAATACATTAGAAGCAGGAAGCCAGCCAGGGAGGCAGTGGGGACCTTGGATGACCAAGGGGTAAAAGGAGTAGGGAAGGATGATAGGGAAATGGCTGAGAAGTTGAATGCATTTTTTGCCTCTGTCCTCACTGTGGAAGATGAGAAGTATTTGCCCATTCCAGAACCACTGATTTCGGAAGGGGTGTTGAAGGACCTGAGTTAGATTGAGGTGATGAGAGAGGAGGTCCTACGACTGATAGACAACTTAAAAACTGATAAAACACCGGGCCTGGATGGCATACATCTGAGAGTTCTGAAAGAACTCAAATGTGAACTTGTGGATCTCCTGACAAAAATATGTAATCTTTCATTAAAATCTGCCTCCATTCCTGAGGACTGGAAGGTAGCTAATGTCACGTCCATCTTTAAAAAGGGTTCAAGAGGAGATCCAGGAAATTATAGGCAAGTCAGTCTAATGTCGATACTGGATAAATTGGTGGAAACTGTTATTAAGGAAAGAATTAGTAGGCACATTGCTGAACAAAAACTATTGAGGCAGACTCAGCGTGGGTTCTGTAAGGGACGATCTTGTCTCAGTAACCTGTTAGTGTTCTTTGAGGGGGTGAAGATACATGGGGGACGCAATAGATGTTGTTTACCTTGACTTCCAGAAAGCTTTTGATAAAGTTCCTCATCGAAGGCGCCTAAGTAAGCTCAAAAATCACGGGATAAAAGGACAAGTCCTTTCGTGGATCAAAAACTGGCTAATAAATAGAAAACAGAGAGTGAGCATAAATGGGCAGTTTTCTCAGTGGAGGGTGGTAAGCAGTGGGGTACCGCAGGGATCAGTACTTGGTCCGATGCTTTTTAACTTGTTCATTAATGATTTGGAGTTGAGAGTAATCAGTGAAGTGGGTAAATTTGTGGATGATATGAAGTTGTTCAGGGTGGTGAAAACCAGGGAGGATTGTGAGGCACTCCAAAGGGATCTGTCAAGGATGGGCAAGTGGGCATCAACGTGGCAAATGGGGTTCAGTGTGGCCAAGTGCAAGGTGATGCACATTGGAGCCAAAAATCCTAACTATAAATACACATCGATGGCGTCTGAACTGGCAGAGACTGTCCAAGAGAGAGACCTTGGAATCGTAGTAGATAACTCACTGAAGATGACGAGACAGTGTGCGACTGCAATAAAAAAGGCCAATGCTATGTTGGGGATTATTAGGAAAGGTATTGAAAACAGATCAGCCAATATTATAATTCCTCTATATAAATCAATGGTGCAACCTTATTTGGAGTACTGCATACAGTTCTGGTCACCACACCTTAAAAAGTATATTTTAGCTTTGGAAAAATTGCAGAAGAGGGCAACTAGAATGATAAAAGGGTTGGAGAACTTCCCCTATGAGGAAAGGTTGAGCCACTTGGGGCTCTTTAGCTTGGAGAAATGAAGGCTGAGGGGTGACATGATCGAGGTTTATAAGATTATGCATGGGATAGAACAGGTAGAGAAAGAAGTACTTTTCTCCCTTTCTCACAACGCAAGAACTCGTGGGCACTCAATGAAATTGCTGATTTAGAACGGATAAAAGAAAGTATTTCTTCACCCAAAGAGTGATTAACACATGGAATTCACTGCCACAGGAGGTGGTGGCGGCTACAAGCATGGATGGCTTCAAGAGGGAATTAGATAAACATATTGAGCAGAGGTCCATCAGTGGCTATTAGCCACAAGGTATAGATGGGGACTCTGGGCCAAGGGATGCTCTGTATTCTTGGTGCTTTGGGGGGGGGTCAACAGTGGGAGGGCTTCTAGTGTCCTGGCCCCACTGGTGGACTTCCTGATGGCACCTGATATATTTTGGCCACTGTGACAAAAGTGTTGGACTGGATGGGCCATTGGCCTGATCCAACATTGGCTTCTCTTATGTTCTTATGGTTCTGTGGAAATACTTAAGGGCCATTCCCGTGGAACCCCCTCTCTCCGTATGCTCGGCCACGACAGCTTCGCTCATGTCAGCAGGGCCTTCTGTGAGCGCCAACCTTCAAATGGGCAAAATCAACAACTCACCGTATACCTGAATTCTTCGTTGTGCCTCCCAATTTATGGAATTGCCTGGCTGGGGAGGTCAGGAAAACGGAATTATTATGCAAAACTGAATTATCCAAGAGGTCTTTTGTGCACAGATAATAGGGTTGAGCTGTACAAAATGGTTCACCATCTTGCATAAATTATGATGGACTAGGGCCTATACTACTGCATACAGATTACTCTAAGTAGGATTATGTCATTTTTGTACTGCTTAATATGCCCTGTTAATCTTTATGCTACGCTTTAGTTCTGTCTGGTGGTTCCAAACTTCTACAGTCCTGATGTGTCTGTCATCGAACATCCCATTTTGTTGATGGTACTGACTCATTCTGGGTAATCAGACTTGAGACCCTGTGAGAAAGGCAGACTACAAATCATGCAAATTAATATTTACTTGGAAAAAATCCCACCGGGTTAAGTAGGACTTGCGACCTAGTGAACATACGCAGCACTTGAAAGCATCAGAACAGTTGACAGAACTATGGGATGATAGAACATAGGCCAGGTGACCAAACCCTATGAGGAAAGGCTGAGGGAATGTTTAGGCTGGAAAAGAGGAGGTTGAGGGGGAACATGACTGCTCTCTTGAAGTATCTCAAGGGCTGTCACTCAGAGGAGAGTAGGGAGCTGTTCCTATTGGCAGCAGAGGATAATAGGACTCGCAATCATGGGTTTAAATTAAGGGTGGGAAGGTACCAGCGGGATATCAGTAAAAACATTTTGACAGTAAGAGTTGTGCCACAGTGGAATCAGCTGGCTAGGGAGGTGGTGAGCTCCCCTCACTGGCGGTCTTCAAGCAGCACCTGGACAAACACTTGTCAGGGGTTCTCTAGGGCTGATCCTGCTTTGAGCAAGGGACTGGACTAGATGCCCTGTATGGCCCCTTCCAACTCTGTGAGTCTATGATTCTGTATTGCTGAAATGGGTGAGCCTTAGGGCTTTAGTCCACTGTGCAGCCAGCAATTTGAACGAATGCTGATCTTTCCTAAAACCTCGAAGTCAGAATTGTAAGGAAACTGATGGATGCAATGTAGTCTCTGCTCCCTTGCTTATGGTAATAAAAATGGCCTATGAAATTTGGGTCCTCTTATCTGGTGCACTGTGGAATCGAATCTCTCCCTATGCAAATACGAAGCTGATAAAATGTCAGTGTTCTCTAAGATTGCTAAGAGGAAAATGGGAAATAACGGGGGACATTAATATGTATGAAAATGTGAGGGAGGAAAAAGATGACTCGGCATCTTCCATCCAGGGGATCTCTGTCCCTTACAAATATTAGCTAATTAAGCCAAACATCATCCTGTGAAGCAGGTAAAGGTTAATAGTCACTTCATTTGCCACTCACAGTAGTAGAATAGAACAACAGATTCAGGCAGTAGACACCGGTGCTGTGGAAGAAGAACTGAATGTATCCAGGGAAAGAAAAATGTTGTTTGGAAAAAGAAACGGGCATACAATTTGTGCACCTAAGTTGTGGTACCTGGATGGAAAAATCATATATCTGATCCTCAGCGTGTGAATAAAAAAAATCCATACAGTGGTGCCATGGGGAATGCCTAGGTTGATAGAAAAGAATCTGAAAAGTGGAAGAAAAATAGTGGTGGTGGGCTTCAAAACCCGCTAAAAGGGGAAAAGGTCATTGTCTGCACAAGCAGATGTTACAGGGTGAAACCCTGACATTTGGGTGGCATTCAGGGATGGCACTGACACCCATAGGCCCAGTTTGTAGGTAAGGGGGCCTGGGGGTAAAGAATGGAAGGGGAAGAGAACAAGTGACTGTAGTGAAAGCTCATGGGCTTTCGAGCTCAGCTTGTGGTTAAGAGCGGTGAACTTTGAGTTTGATTCCCTACTTTTCCACATGCAGCCAGCTGGGTGACCATGGGTCAGTCACTGTTCTTTCACTTTCAGAGCTGTTCTCTCAGGAGCAGTTCTCTCAGAGCTCTCTCAGCCCCACCTACCTCACAGGGTATCTGTTGTGGGGAGAAGAAGGAGATTTAAGCTGCTCTGAGACACCAAGTGAAGGGCAGGGTATAAATCCAGCTTTCCTCTTCCTCCTGGCTCAATCTGGCTGGCTATTTTGAGAAATGGGATGCTGGCCTCCATGGGCCCTTGGACTAATTCAGAAAGCAAAGAGAAACAAACCCAACCTGAACAACAAGTTAGGTACCCAAACGGTTGAGTGTAACAAACATAAAAATAACAAAATATTTAATACACAGTGTATCACTGAAATGACAGAAACTCGGCCAGAAACAGATTAATTGGTGAGAGATATAATCTTTTTTTGCAGGCTGACTCGGAATTATGTACAGGCCTGTTTTTCAGGCTTTATTTGGAGCCTCCCACTATATTGTCTTATTACAAACCTGCCTGGCCCTTAAATGTTATTTTATGCTTATGTGTGCGCAATACGGTTTTAGGCTACTAAATACTGAGGAAGGTCCTCAGGGCCGAAAGACGTCTAGTCCTAGTGGCTTGTGTGACTTTTTAGCAGCTAGCCACATGTGTGACTTATGATTATTTGATGTACGAGTCCAATAGGCTTCTGTATGTGATATTTTAACTTCATATATATGTATAATGTTTTTAATTATCAATTGATAACACTGTGTATTAAATATTTTGGGTTTTTTTCTTCGTGTTTTTTACATTCAACCTAGGTCCTAACTTTTTGAGCCAGAGGGCATAGTGTGGTAGGCCCAGCCACAAAATGGCTGCCACAGGAAGCAGGCCCAGCCACAAAATGGCTGCTGTAGCTTACTTTCAGTCACACAACGAAGATCCTTGTGCTGTGGTGGCAGCAGTTGCCAAAGCAACGGGTTTAAACATCTGCACATCCAAATCAGAACTCTTGCTGGCTGACAGCCCCGCTTGGCCCTGCTCACTTTTAAAAAACTCTTGGTGGGCACCAAGAAAGGTGCTGGCAGGTGCCATGTTGCTCATGTGTTACTTTCCCCCTGTCATGGGTTTGTTTAATTCACTGTACCCAGCCTTTCTTTCCAGTAGGGATTCAAATTATCCTCTATCATTTGTTCTCCATTTATCCTCACAACGACCCTGTGAGGTAGGTTAGACTGAGAGAGTAAGGCTGTTTCTTCCTGTAGCTGCAGTTTTAAAAGTTGGGAGATCCGATGATGTATCTCAGGTGTATTGTTTAGTTGTATAGTTAGCGTGACTGGTTTTCTGAGTTTAGCTGTAAAGCAAATAACTGTCTAGAAAAGACCCAGAGGCCAGGGGTTTTTTTTTCCTTTCAAATCAGAGTTTAAAAAAAAAGAGGGAAAGCATTTAAAAACTCTTTCCCCTCCCCTCCCCGTCTTGTAACTCCAATTCTGCTCTCTTTGGATTAATACGCGGCTTATTTTTCTAGAGGGGAAAAATTGTGTGTGTGTTTTTTCAGGTGGCCCCCAATTGAGCTTAGTTATGCTAAGATATTGTTTTGGAAGTCTTAAAAATTTCACTAATTATCCCCAAAGGGGCACCTCGGTTGTCTAAAAGCTCGAGCCGGCTTCTTGTCACCCCTTTATCATTTCCATTTGCTAACCGCATACAGCCGCGCTAATTGGACCCGTCTATATCGCCAACTTTTATCAAAGTAAAAGACGCTTTCATGGGTGAAGTTTTCCTGCTGAGGAATACAGTTTTCTTGCAACTTCTTGTTGTGTTGGGGTGCCTCTCTCCACCTCCCCCCCTCCCACATGCACACACACCGGGCTTTTGGCAAGAAACCTCAGCTCTGCTGAAAACACTTGATCGCTATGCATGTTTGACTGGCGGTTTGAAGATCTGTCATGTATGGTTTGAAAGCAGATGATGCAGCTTTAAGATCTTTCCCTGATGGCTGTCCAAGACCTGTACGGAAGCTGCGCTGAACTCTTTGAGGACAGGTGGAGGAAGACATCAATCAGATACAGACGTTGATTTTAAATATGTGGGATGCTGGGCTGGGATCTGAGAAATCTGATTACGTTCTGGGTGACTCGAAGGCAGCGTTCGAGGAGACCAGTGACCCAGTATTGCTAGTGGACTGGACGGCCATCCAATGTGTTATTTCCCTCCTTGTAATGGGTTAATTTGTTTAATTCATCATACCCAGCCTTTCTTCCCAGCAGGGACTCAAATCACCTTCCATCATTTGCTCTCCTTTATTGATCCTCACAACAACCCTGTGAGGTAGGTTAGACTGAGATAGCGTGACTGGCTCAAGGTCACCCATAGTGCAGGTGGGGATTCAAACCTGGGTCTCCCAGATACTAGTCTGACTCTTTTAACCACTACACCACGTTGGCTCTCACTGGTTGTAGTGATACCTGGCAACACCGTTGTCAACACTCACTAGGTAGTCTGGGGCACTTTCAGAGAGGATAATGGGCAGTGTGGCAAAATGGCTGCCATGGGGAGCAGGTCCAACCACAAAATGGCCACTATTTGGAATGCTTCGGACTCTTTTCTGTGAGGAAGAGGTTTCTGTTTTCAAAGAAAGGGGAAGTTTTTGCTCCCTTTGCCGCAAAAGGGAGAGGTTACCAAGCCCAGGAGCACAACAGAGTTGATGTTTAGGGCTAACTTGAGGGCTCAGGTTAGGGCTGCCAACCTCCAGGTGCTGGCTGGAGATCTCCCAGATTTACAACTGATCTCCAGGCTACAGAGATCAGTTCCCCTGGAGAAAGATGGCTACTTTGGAGGGGGACTCTATGGCATTATATCGTGATTATAGGGCCGCCTGCTCTTGGTTGGGAAATTCCTTGAGATTTTTGGGTTGGAGCCTGGGGAGAGTGGGGGGTTGGAGGGGACCTCCGTGGGGTATAACAGCACAGAGTCCATCTTCCAAAGCAGCTGTTTTCTTCAGGGGAACCAGTCTCTACAACGTGGAGACCAGTTGTAAATTTGGGAGATCACCAGCTAGCACCTGGCGACTGGCAACCTGACCTGCTGAGAACCCTCCCCAGGCTCTGCCTCCAAGTCTCCAGGAGTTTCCTAGTCCACAACTGGTAACAGAGTTTTGATATCTCTGTCTGGGAGGAGTGCGATATTTTCTTTGTGAGCGGGTAGGGTGTGGCCCGAAACTCTGTCTTTTTCTGCTCTGTTGAAGGCCCTTTGAATTTTATCCCCAAAGCACAAGTGAACCAGGAAAAAACACTGGCATGCACCATGGCACATGCAAGGGGCAATATTGGGGAATTGCTATACTGTGACATCATCAGTTAAAGCATTCGCCCCATCCTGCAGTAGCCAGTGATGTGGATGGTGGGTGAAAAAATGACTGGTGTGCATCGCCTTCTTAAATGTTATATTCTAGAGAAGGGGGGAACCGGAGGGGGGGGGGCCCTGCTCTTCTGAGAGACCCAGGTTCGAATCCCCATTCTGCCACGGAAGCTTGCTGAGTGACCTTGGCTCAGGCACCCTCTCAGTCTAACCTGCCTTGTTGTGAGGAGAAAAGGATGGAGAGGAGAATGTTGTAAGTTGCTTTTGGTCTGCACTGGGGAGAAAGAAGCTATTAGCCTAATAGCTCAGCCTAGTGGGATGTTGTCAGATCTTGGAAGTACAGCAGGGCTGGCCACAGTCAATCCTTGAATGGGGGACCACTAAGGAAGACAGGGGTCGCTATGCAGAGGAAGGCAGCGGCAAACCACTTCTGCCCATCTGTTGCCTTGAAAGCCCCATGGTCTTCGGGTTACCATGAGTTGGTTGTTGGGACTTGATAGCATGTGATTATCATTATGGTTATAATCACCATCATTGTCATCACCGGCATCATCTGAGAAGGCCTGCTGTGGATGTCTGAAGAAGAAGGGTGTCGGCAGACCTCCCTTTGCATATCTAGAGTTTTACAAAAAAAAATAAGCGCAAATAATAGAGAATACCAGGGTAGATTGATTTTATGTCAAGGCGAATTCAGCTTGCCAAGAGAAAAGACTGATGCAATCATTGATCTAAACTGAGTTTCCCATTTTGTAATTCATGCATTTTCAGAACTGGTGAAGCTTTAGCAAGCGTTCTTCAATAATTAAAACATGTGGGTTTTCAAGCAGACGGAGCCTTTATAACTATCTTAATGTAACTCCACACCTATACCCTTTGGTTATACAGATGACGTGCCTTTTTTTGCATCAGAAGAAGAGAAGTTGGATTTATACCCTCACTACCTGAAGGAGTCTCAGAGCGGCTGACAAACTCCTTTCCCTTCCCCTCCCCACAACAGACACCCTGTGAGGTAGGTGGGGCTGAGAGAGCTCTTTCCAGAACTGTCCTCGAGAGAACAGCTCTGACAGAACTATGGCTTGCCCAAGGTCATCCAGCAGTTGCAAGTGGAAGAGTGGGGAATCAAACCTGGTTCTCCCAGATTAGAATCCACGCACTTACACCAAACTGGCTTTAATTATTCTGTCTGCTTAGAGCCAAGTAGGCAGCTGTAAAATTAATGGATTTGTGTGTTTGTTCTTCTGCACATATGCAAGGATGCTAACTGCTTCGAGGACTATGGACAGGATCTAATAAACCATGACATACAAACCTGAGGGGTTAGGTTTGCATCGGGTGGTCAACCTCCTGGTGGGCCTGGAGAACTCCTGGTGTTATAGCAGGTCTCCAGAACACAGAGATTACTAACCCTGGAGAACATGGCTGCTTTGGAGGTTGGACTCTGTGATACAGTACCCTGCCGAGGTCCCCCCTTCTCCAAACCCTGCCTTCCACAGGCTCTACCTTCAAGCCTCCAGGATTTTCCCAGCCTGGTGATCCAACCCTACATATTTGGGCTTCCTCCACAGCAGCCCTTCACTCCACATGACGAATTGGTTTTGAAATGGAGGGGAGTTTGGAAAAAAAAATAGTTGCATTAGGGTGGTTAAATGGGTAAGGGGAACAAATCAGAGGTGCCACTCGCCGAGCTGGCATTAGTGACTCTTGCCACCCTAAGCTGTTATTTTGGTCCAAATTTTTTATTTATGTAAGCATTTTTGCCCCGCCTTCTTCCCAATGGGGATGCAAAGCAGCTTACAGAATGCCAAAAATAAAAGTTACGTGCTCAGAAGAAAGAGTACACGGATGGCATCCTGGGCAAGTCCTGGATTTGCTGCCTGGGCTTGGCTATAGGCTGTTAACTGCAGGCAAAGAGCCAGGATCCTGCTCTTTGGCTCATGCGTCTGTCTGTGCCCAAGCTGATATACTTTCAACAGGAAAGGAAACAAGCGGCTTAGTCTAGATGCTGTGCAGCTGTCAGACATGTTCCTAGAATTCACTTCTCCTTCTAGATGCTAGGTTTGGTTGTTGCTTACAGGACGGTGTTTCTCTTACAGAGAGAAACAAGAAGGGGACCTTCAAGAACTTGTGGAGGCACCTTCCAGCTCCCCCCCCATTTCCTTTTCCTACTTCCAGAAAACCCCCTTAATCTTCCCCTTTTCCTGATTCCTTCGGTCCCTCCCACCCATTAAGCCAACCTACATTTATCCACCCCCTGGCTTCAGCTTTCCCTCCTTCCCTCCCCCTGGCAGCCTCTCCCCAGGAAAACTCTAGCTGAGGTGCATGGTGCTAGTCCACAGATGGAGCCGTGTTGAGAATTGAAAATATTGATGTAGTTTCCATGCAATCTGGTTGGTATCCAAACTAATCATTTACAACATACACATGGCCTGCTTGTCATGTTTATTTTGCTTATTTCCCTGCATGTGCACACACACAATTTGGCCTTTTACATAGGAAAGCGGAGGGCAGTAATGATAAAAATGGAAGACTGGATCATGTGCATATGGAAATAGATATCCTTATCTGTTTGAAGGAAGAGAGGAATCATAGAATCATAGCATTGGAAGGGACCTCCAGGGTCATCTAGTCCAACCCCCTGCAAAATGTAGGAAATTCACAAATACCTCCCCCCACACCCCCAGTGACTCCTGTTCCCTGCCCAGAAGATGACAAAAAAACCCTCCAAACTGGCCCGGAGAAAAATTGCTTCCTGACCCCAAAGGGGCAATCAGCATTTCCCTGGGGCGTGCAAGAAAGGGCCACAAGAACTAAGCACTGATGCAACCCTTCCTGCCCTCCCTCTCATCACAAAACTTAATGTATTAGATTAAAATGTATTAGACTAAACTCCCCCCGCCCCGTTTTATTTTGACCCACATTATTTTTTTAAAGATACAATAATTCATTTTTATCCTTCTTGGGAAAAGAGCAAACAGTGTTTTTGGAACTAGTTGATTTTAAACACTTGGAGAGAAAGCCTATCCAAACTTGTTCGCTTACCCAGATATATAAAGCCAACTCTCTTGACTGTTTTCATAACTGTGGGTATGTGGTGTAGTGGTCTCTAATCTGGGAGAACCAGGTTTGATTCCCCACTCCTTCACTTGCACTTGCTGGATGACCTTGGGCAGGCTTTAATTCTGTCAGAGGTGTTCTTGAAAAAGAGCAGTTTCTATCAGAGCTCTCTCAGCCCCACCTACCTCACAGGGTGTTTGTTGTGGGGAGGGGAAGGGAGAGGAGTTTGTAAGCCACTCTGAGACTCCTCTGGGTAGTGAAGGGCGGGTTATAAATCCAATCTCTTTTTCTCTTCTTCTTCTTCTAGACGTATGAACAAGTACAAATGAAGTGTATGGTTGCCAACTTTGGGTTCAGAACTACCTGGAGATTTGTGGGTGGAGCCTGGGACAGGGGTTTAAGGGAGGGGAGGAACCTCAGTCGGGTATAGTGCCATGCAGTCCACTTTCCAAAGCAGCCATATTCTCTAGGAGAAGTGGGATGAATGTTTTAATTAAACAACTAATTAAAAAGTGATTTATGCAGTCTGAGGATCAGCTATTATTCCAGGAGATCTCCAGCTCCCACCTGGAGTTTGGCCATCCTACTGAGGAATCATGGCTTTCCCTCTCCCTACTGAATCCTGGGAATTATAGTTTGGTGAGAGAGTTAAGAATTCTCAGTTAGAGCATCTTGGCAGAACTGCCGTTCCCAGGAACGTGAGTTGTGCGGAGAAAGGTGGCCATATAGTTATTTCAGATAAACATCTCCAACTCGTTTTTATGTCCGTGGTGTAGCAATGACCCTATTTTCTCATCCTTCAGGTATATCCAAAGCCTCCTAATGCTTTCTTTGACGGTCGGAGCCAACAGCCCTTCTACGCATTAAATCCAGCGCTATTTCCTCCTTCAGTGTCGCGGGACCTAAATAAGTCTTTAACATGCTTTATGCTGTTTTCATAAATCTAATCTCCAAAACCGGGTCACGTTAAAAACAACTTTTCTTCTAATTACAGTAAGATTTTTATGGAACGCACATTATACCTATAGATCATAATACTTATTTAAAAAAAAGACTATTAAGATTTTACACTTCAGGAATTTACAGGCAATGGGGAACAGTGGAAGCCTGATGTTATTTTCTGAGAATCATATCTGCATTAGGAAGATAAAGGACAATTTAGGAAGATTACAAAAGCCATGATTTAGAGTACAACATAAAACTCTGCTGTGGACTAATTCGCAATGCCAGCTGCTGCTAAGCTTCTTAATCTTTATCTAGTTCAATTAAAATCTGAATGTTTGGGATTTCATTAACAACTGGGGACTTGAAAATGACTTGCGCTCCTAGACTCGAGTCAGCCGCGGTAGCCGACTGCTTACGGCGTGTTATTGGGGAAGGTTTTCCCCTAATGTCTTCAGGTAGACTCGAGATATAATTAAAACTTAAGTACTTAAAGGATAATGTAGAAGTAAAAGCGGATTATTTTAATTTTGCTGTCGGATCCAATTGACCAAAAGAAAAGAGCTGCCGAGGGAGGCAGGGAGGTTTTGCAAATCAAAAGGGTATTGAGGAATGAAAAGGCTCCGTACCTTTTTTTTCAGTCAGGTGTTTCTGCACTTGTGACTCAGAGCGGTCTTGGTGGTCGTTCTCTGGTCTTGAGAATTCTGGGAATTTTAATTATATGAGGTGTGGGGGTAGAGAGTAACAATGGCATTCTCAGTCCCCTCACTCAAGGGAGCCAGTTTGGTGTAGTGGTTAGGAGCGTGGACTCTAATCTGGGAGAACCGGATTTGATTCCCCACTTCTCCCCATGCAGCTGCTGATACGACCTTAGGTCAGTCACAAGTTATTTCAGAGCTGTTCTCTCAGGAACAGTTCTCAAAAGAGCTCTTTCATCCCCACCTACTTGCAGGGTGTCTGTTGGGTGAGGGGAAGGAAAGGAGATTGTAAGCCGCTCTGAGACTCCCTTGGGTAGTGAATTTATTTATATATATATATAAATATATTTCATTCATTCATTCATTCATTCAATTTATACCCCACCCTCCCCGTGAGCAGGCTCAGGGAAGGGCGAGGTATAAATCCAATCTTTTCTTCTTCTTCTTCTTAAGCAGGAATGCCAGCCTCCTGCTGTAGTGGGAGACCTCCTGGTATCCCTGGTCTTTGTCTGCCAACACCTCAGGTACCAGTGGAAGAAAATGGGAGGGTGGTGTACGTGCTGGTGTACTGATGCCACTTCCGGTAAAAACTGGAAGTGACATAGTGGATGCTCTAGAGCAGGGGTGTCAAACATGTGGCCCAGGGGCTGGATCAGGCCCCCGGAGGGCTTCTATCAGGCCCACAGAGGAACTGGCTGTCTTCTGCTTCTTCTTCCAGTTCTGCTGCTGCTGAGTCATTGCAGGTTTGCAACTTACAGGGTGCATTCAGACAGCGTGCTGGAGCGGTTTAAACTGCTCCGTCCCGATATGGTTTTTTTTTAACCTGGAGAATTGCGATCACACTAACCTCTTCGTTCCAGGCTCCCCGCCGTCCTCGTGCAGGTGGTTTTTTTCCCCCTCTCCTTTGAGCATGCGCACAGGCAGCCCTCTCCCGAACTAAAAGTTTGGCGCGTGCGCAGAACAGCGATTTCAACCTGTCCCTTTACAGTTTAAATGAAGACTTCTGTTTAAATTTTCACCCTGAAACTGGCCTCCCCGAGATCCCAGACTCGTCTAAATGCCTAAACTAGGCACCATTTAAGGTTTTCTTTACTTAACTTAGGCGCAGAGCTCTGCTCAAGCGCATACCGCTAAGGCAAAAAAAAATGGTGGACTAAAACCGGAAGCCGGAGGCAGCTTCCCAGAGGGGAGGGGGGTTGAAGCACCCGGAAGTGGCTCGGTGGAGCGATCAGACGTCAGGAAAGTGCAGCTTGAAACGGAGAATCAGGAAAACACCACTTGGTAAGTGGTGTCAAAATACTCCAGTTAAAAGGGGGTTTGCTCCAGAAAGCGACAGCTGGGGACGGTGCGCAGGTGTTGGGCGTGTGAACGCGCACGTAAAAGCCGTTTCTGAGGCATGCCGAAAGCAGCTCAAACGGAGCGTCTGAACGCACCCACAGATACATATCTGAACAGCATACTCAAGAGGGATCAGTTATCAGACAGTTTTAAATAAACAAAATAGTGCTAAATAAACAAAAGAGTGCTAATATTTTAAGCATGTTTTTACTTTAAGCAAACAAAAACCCTTTGTGTTTGTGTCCTTTAAAAAGTTTATATCTCTGCTGTCTGGCATTACATTTGATGACACGCATGGCCCGGCCCAACAAGCCCTCATTTATGTCAGAACTGGCCCTCTTAACAAATGAGTTTGACACCCCTGCTCTAGAATTTACAAAAACACCATAAATCATTGAGCTTTTGCAAAAGCTAGACTATCTGAGAATGTCACTTCCGTTTTTTATAGGAAGTGATGTCAGCCTGCAGGCGCCGCAGGCCCTGCCTCCAAACTTCTCCCAGGGGTCGCTGGCCATGGCCTAGCAAACCTTAAGGTACTTGGATGTGGGAAGGAAACCATGACAGTTCAGGTGGCATAAACGTGATATCGTTGTGCCATGTTGGTAGCCCTGGGGAATGGTGAACCTCTCTGCATGTTCTTTGCAAAATGGCAGTACAGTTTCCTGCTCGCTTTCCATATAAATGTCTATGAATTATACGTTTTGGACAATCTGCAATCTGGCCCTTCTAAAATTAAACTTAGTAAAGGGGAGGCGCAGGTGCTTAATCATTTAATACTTGCACGTGAAAATAATTAATTTCCATTAATACTTCTAGGTTAATTCTTCTTGGTGTGGGGTCTCTTGACAGGACATGCTGTTTTCTGGGAGTGCAAACAACTTTCTTTAATGTGAGCCCCCAAGGTAGTATGCTCCCTTTCCCCACACATTAAATGGCCCCATAATTTTGGACCAGAGAACTTAAATCCTCCTTGGCCATACTCTCCCAGTGGGAACCCTTTTATTTATAGACAGTACTTAAGGACTGAACTCTCTAGAGTAACTGGGCAACAAAGCACTGGGTGTCTGATGGTCTTTTCTCCAAAGGAAGTGTTTCCGATAAATTCTGTATTGCTTTGGGAATGTGATTGATTGCAGAAACTCGAGGGGAAGACTGCAGACCACATGGACAACTTTCAGCCCTATACTAGAACATGCTTACATCACTTCTGACGTCACCACAATCCCAAAAATTCACTTACCACCAGCATGTCCTGGATTATGCTGATGTGGTGGTGGTAGAGTGAGAGGCTGCCTCTCTTGCCAAATTTTTCACTTGATCTGGCCATGAGGGACACCAGGAAGTCCCTGTGCTTCCTGGAAGGCGCCTTCCAGCAGGCGCAGTTGCCCGGCATTGTCGATGGGCTGCTCCTGGAGCCAGGAGCTGTGCATCCCTTGGTCCACTTGGTACCCATGTTGCAGCCCGGAGCCTCCCTCTGTTGGCGCTCAGGCTGAGGTAGAACTGGCCTTCAGGAGGACCAGATGGGCCAGATCTCCAGAGGCCGCCCTGGCTGCAGCATCCCTGCCATGGCTGTTTTGAGGGGGGCAGCAGCAAGAGAGGCCCCTACGTGTGGCCAAGAAGGGCTTGCACACAGGCAGCGAGAAGAACTGCATGGCACAGGAGTTTTTGCCTGGAGCTTGGGAAAGGCACATGAGGGGGAGAGCATCCAGGCTATGAAGGAACTGCAAGCCAGGCTTGCTAAGCCACCTGCCGCCCACTCAGGTGGCCACCCCTCTCCTTCCTCTCCTGCTCTGCCACAGTAACTTTGCCCACACAAAACTGACCCCCCCTGTCTGCTATGGAGTGGGGGGGGGGTCTGGCATCCTCCCAGGGGAATGCAAACCAAAGAGAGAGATCACGGGATGGAAGTTGAAAGGAAGCAAATAACTGTGATGTATAGTGCAAAGAAAAAAAAGAAGGTTCTTCACCAATTTATAGTTTGGTGTAGTGGTTAAGTGTGCGGATTCTAATCTGGGAGAACCGGTTTTGATTCCCCACTCCTCCACTTGCACCTGCTGATGTGACCTTGGGTCAGTCACAAGCTCTGGCACAGCTGTTCCTGAAAGAGCAGTTTGTGTTAGAGTTCTCTCAGCCCCACCTACCTCACAGGGTGTCTGTTGTGGGGAGGGGAAGGGAAAGGAGTTTGTAAGCCGCTCTGAGACTCCAAGTGAAGGGTGGGGTATAAATCCAATCTCCTCCTCCTCCTCCTCCTCCTCCTCCTCCTCCTCCTCCTCCTCCTCTTCTTCTTCTTCTTCTTCTTCTTCTTCTTCTTCTTCTTCTTCTTCTTCTTCTTCTTCTTCTTCTTCTTCTTCTTCCTTCTTCCTTCTTCCTTCTTCCTTCTTCCTTCTTCCTTCTTCCTTCTTCCTTCTTCCTCCTCCTCCTCCTCCTCCTCTTCTTTTATAAGAATTTGATAAGAATTTATTTTTTATAAGAATTTATAAAAAGAATTTATAAGTTGGTGAAGAACCCTTCTTTTTGGCACTATACATCATGGTTGTTTGTTTCCTTTCAGCTTCATCCTTCTGGGGGGGGCTGGGCACATCTGTGGAGGACTTGGCCCCCCATGCCCCTGGCTAGCTACGGGCCTGCTTCAGAAGCAGGCTACCTCAGTTGGGTCAAAGGAGGACAGAGTTCTTCCACTATATTCATTGTGTAGCTCAGAATATCCCCACAAATGCCATTCTTTTTTTCTCCCTTGCTTCATTTGTACCTATAGTTGCCAACTCCGGAGTTCTGGAGGTGAAGACTAAGGTGGAGCACAGTTTGGTGAGGGGAGAGACCTTAGTGAGGTATAATGCTGTAGAATCCACCTTCCAAAACAACCATTTTCTCCAGAGGAACTGATCTCTGTTGGTTGGAGATCACTTAAAATTCCAGGAGATCCCAGGCATCACCTGAAGGTGAGCAATCATATCGGTACCTCTTCAGTCTACATAACTAAAGGTAAAGGAGTCTCATCTTCTTTGGCATCTGATCCCTGTAGAAGTAGGAAAGAGAATGCCTTGAACATCTAGGATCTCAGGCTGGAATGGATGTACATTGGATCATCAAGTCTCCAAGCAGCACCGTTCATGTTCACTGAGCTTGGTAAGTCTTGTTTCTCGTTTACGTGTTTGCTCAGCCTTGGTAGGCCTTCTCAGTCGTGGTATCCGTAGTCTAGAAAGTCCTGCTGAAAGAGATCTGTCTGCCTCCTTAATTGAATTCTGTTGGCTGGTGGCTTTCTTTTATTAAGGGAAGATGTTCTCTAACTGATTTTTATGATGTTTGTGGGTTGGAGCACTGTGGTTGATGCTTTTGGATTTTAACAGTAGGCAACAGCTTTGTTAGCTCTGAGTTGATTTCTGTACCATTGTATTTTATATGTTCATCTTTTCAGAACATCCAGTGCTCTTAAAGTAGTTAGTTTAACTAAATGCATATTGAGAGCTAGTATTGTGTAGTGGTTAGAGTGTCAGATTGGATCTAGGATAACCAGGTTCAGATCCTTGTGTTTGCTAGAGAAGCTTGCCAGGTGACAGTCTCTTTTCACTGTCTTTCAGCCTGACTTATCTCACAAGCTTGCCAGGTGACAATCTCTTTGCTCTATCTCTCAGGCTAACTTATCTCACAGGGCTTTTGAGAGGAGAAGGGGGAAGAGGAGAGAACAATGTGATAAGTTGGCTTTCTTATAGACAGCTTCAAGAGTGGAAGTGGATAAACATATACAGCAGAGATCTATCAGTGGCTATTAGCTAGAAGGTATAGATGGAACACTATGTCTGGGGCAGTGATGCTTGGTATTCTTGGTACTTGGGGGGCAACAGTGGGAGGGCTTCCGGAGATCTGGCCCTGCTGGTGGACCTCCTGATGGCATCTGGGTTTTGGCCACTGTGTGACACAGAGTGTTGGACTGGATGGGCAACTGACCTGATCCAACATGGCTTCTCTTATGGTCTTATGTTTTTATAGATCTGGATTAGGGAGAGAAGCGGGCTATAAATAACACTAAAAAGTATTATCAAATAGGCCTTGCCTCAAATCTCTGAAATTTACATTTGAATAAATAGCAGGGGTGAGCCACACCTAAATAATCTCTGACAGAAACCATCTGTCATGGCTAAGAACCTTAAACGGAGGCAGGCTTCACCTTCCCCAGATTGTTGGCTCCATGTGCTAAACTGTAAGGAAGAGCTAGAGGGGCTGTGGCTTAGTGGAAGAGCCTCTGCTTCGCATTCAGAAAGTCCCAGATTCAATCCCCGGCATCTCCAGTTAAAAGGACTGGGCAGTAGGTGATGTGAAAGACTTCTGTCTGAGACATGAGAGAGCTGCTGGCAGTCAGCTCAGTGGCAGAACATCTGTTTTGGCATGCAGAAGGTCCTAGGTTCAATACCTGGCATCTCCAGTTAAAAGAATCAGGTAGTAGGTGATGGGAAAGTCCTCTACCTGAGACCCTGGAGAGCTAGTCTAAGTAGACAATACTGACTTTGATGGACCAAATGGTCTGATTCAGTAGAAGGCGGCGGCAGCAGCTTCATGTAGGTGAGATGTTTGTCTTTCTCCATCCTCCGAAATGCTTAAACTCTCATGGAGTCTCTTGTTTCCCTGTTCTTTGGCTTGAACGTAGCCTTTTCTCTGCAGGCTACAGTTCAGCTGTCACCTTTTTCGGAAAAGGACTCTGCCTGAAGGCATCTGGGTCGACTGAACAGAGGTTATTTTTTAGTTGCTGTTTGCTTAGGGAGTGGCGGAGAGTGTCATGCCGTTGTGCGGGTTGTCTTTTTATGTCAGCGGCCTAAAGCCCGAGGAGTGCGGTGTGAGGTAACCCTGCTTTGCTTTGCTTGTACTTTTTTTGGCAAAAGGAGGTGATATTTCACTCTTGAGGCGGAGGGCTGCTCTTCTTTGGAGGGATCCTGTCACCTCCGGTTCCCTTAAAGCACCTGATGGAAGGAGGAGGGATTGAGAATCGGAAGGGTATATCCTTTTATAAAATGCGAGCGCGCTGGCGAAAAGTGCACGCTATCATGTTGGCGAAAAGCGCACACCCCAGGCTCTGCGCCCCCCTCCCCCAGTCTCTAGGAACTGCCCGACCCGGAATTGGGAATCCTACAACCAAGCCTACCACTCATTTCGTCTTTCAGAACCATGAAAGAAGTACTTTTCTCCCTTTCTCACAATACAAGAACTCATGGGCATTCCATGAAATTGCTGAGCAGTCGGGTTAGAACAGATAAAAGGAAATACTTCTTCACCCAAAGAGTGATTAACATATGGAATTCACTGCCACAGGAGGTGGTGGCAGCTACAAGCATGGACAGCTTCAGGAGGGAATTAGATAAACATATGGAGCAGAAGTCCACCAGTGGCTATTAGCCACAGGGTATAGATGGGAACTCTCAGTCTGGGGCAGGTGATGCACTCTATTCTTGGTGCTGGAGGGGGCAGCAGTGGGAGGGCTTCTGGTGTCCTGGCCCCACTGCTGGACCTCCTGATGGCTCCTGGTATATTTTTGCCGCTGTGTGACAGAGTGTTGGACTAGATGGGCCGTTGGCCTGATTCAACATTGGCTTCTCTTATGTTCTTATGATGTTTTTGAACATTCTGGAATGGCGGATGAGCCTTGAGTACACAGCAGTCTTGAGCATTAAGTCAAGAAAAGTATTTCTGTTCTCGTTCTCTCGCTCCCCCTTGCAACTTTGAAAGCAGAATGTCTGGGGAAAAAAAAGAAACCCACTTCTGTCTGTTCTGCTCCGGCCTCACTGTGAAGTTTTTGTAGAGCCGGGACTTGAGACTTCAAAGATTGCTAAGCTAAGAGCCGGTGGGCTTGCATTTCTACAGCAAACATGGTAGGCAGTGGTGCCCTTGGGCTAGGTGAAATCTGACATCCATCTCTCCTTCGTGGAAGGATGCTGGGTGCTGAACTTCCATTTGCTTCGTGTAAAACCACAGCCTAGCTGTAACTTTTCCGAGGTGCGAATTATGGCCTTGTCCCCTCCTGCTGACAAGTAAAGAAGGGTCGGCTGGTAGTCTGTCCTTAAATCTGGAGTGTGCAGGTCAAGGGAGAGAAACCTTGGTCTGCTTCCACAGCCTTAGGCCTGGTTGGTGTTCGCTTAGGAGAAAGGACTCACCTGTAGAATTTTGTCTCTGTTGTTTAAATGGGGCTGCTACCTGTGCAAAGCAGTTGGTGTTAAGTCAAGCCTTGCTGTGGTTCTTAAAGTGCCTTTTCCTGTCTTATCTCATCTATGGGAAGTCAGAGAGAGCCAGCACAGTGTTGGACTAGGATCTGGAAGACCCAGGTTCGAATCCCCGTTCTGCCATGGAAGCTTGCTGGGTGACCTTGGGCCAGTCACATACTCTCAGCCTAACCAACTTGCGGCGCTGTTGTGAGGATAAAATGGAGGAAGGGGAAATGATGTAAGCTGCTTTGAGCCCCCCCCACCTTGGTGAGAAAGGTGGGGTGTAAAGTAAATAAAATAAAAGTCAAAAGGTTGGGAGAGAACTGGTCAGAAAAACAGAGCACTGCAGAATAAGGTGAGGGGTGGGTGGTAAGGAGGTATAATTTGACTCTCTTCACTTTTATATTTCAATTTTTAGAAATAAATTTTATTTATTTATTTATTTATTTATTGGATTTATATTCCGCCCTTCCAACGTGGGCTCAGGGTTCTTTAATTGCCCGCCCAGACTTGCTGCATGCGCGCGAACTATAATCATTGGCCTCTGCTATTGGGGGGGCCGTTTGAATGCAGTATAACCTAGTATGCTTTGCTGTAACAAGTCATTACTGGCACAGAGCTTGTACACGGGTCTCTAGAACTGTTTCATTAAACGCTGTCTTCTGAAGAAGCCCTGCGTTGCATGATCTGTCTGGAGAACCTGACAGTTGGCTGGAAATCCCCTCCCCAAATAATCCTCGCACTTTTCTTCACGTTTGGCACTTGAAAAGTCAGTTCTGGCAGGGAGGGCAGGATGCACAGTTCTTGTTGTGTATTGAAATGTGAATCACTGCTATACTTTCACATGTTAAGCTTGCTTCTGAATGTGGCTCCTCAGATGTCACATTACTATTGGTTGGTTTCTAAGAAACCTCTGTAAATATCCAATCACTGAGTGATATTGTAGCAAAGAGGGAACAGTCCTGATTGGCCTTCATCCCTGCATTGTTATTGGCAGGGGTCTTTTGGGGGGGGAGCGCACTGGAGCACAGCTCCGGGAGCTCAGGAGCCAAGCCCCGCCCCCAGCCAGCGTCCCAAGGAGTCTTTCAGGCAGCCGAATGTCAATTTCAGCTGCATTATATCCTATGGGCCATTGAAGTCAATGGTGAAAACATAGGGTATATTCTGGGGGCTGGAGGGGAGGGGGTTTGAGGGAGAGGCTCCAAACTCACAGGGTAGCTGATGGAGCCTCTCCCCAAGATACCCACCTAGTTTCAAGAACATTGGACCAAGGGGTCCAATTCAATGGGCCCCCAAACAGGTTGCCCCTATTCCCTCCATTGTTCTCTATGGTGGGAAAAAAAGTAACTGAAATCATTTGCTGAAATCAAAACGTTGTTGAGTTCCATACTTAACAGTTCTGACCCCCGCTGGAATCTCCAAGTCTCTTGAGCAGGGGTGTCAAACTCGTTTGTTACAGGGGCGGCTGGGTCTGACATAAATGTTACTTTCTGGGGCCATATCCGCCATATAATGTAATGTCAGGTACTGGAGATAGAAACTTTATAAATGACACAGACAAACCCAGTTAACAATAGTATTTTTAATCAAAATACAAACAAAAACTACTGATTCCTAGGAGCGAAAGCAATTGTTTACTGGGGAATCCAGAAAAGCCCCCCAAAATGTATTTAATCATATGCACAACTATTTTTTCCCCAAGGGATACCATACCCACCCCCTAGCCATTTCCTTTCATTTCCTTACAGCTTCGACCACACGCACCTCACTGTGTGTGCCCGTGCACCCACTGACCAGCCCTCATAAGAACATAAGAGAAGCCAATGTTGAATCAGGCCAATGGCCCATCTAGTCCAACACTCTGTCACATGGCAGCCAAAAATACCAGGTGCCATCAGGAGGTCCAGCAGTGGGGCCAGGACACCAGAAGCCCTCCCACTGCTGCCCCCCCCCAGCATCCTCCTGCCTTCCCTCCCTCACACCAGTTGCTCATGGGCCGGATAAGAGCTCTGGACGGGCCAGTTCCATTCCCCGGGCCGCATGCTTGACACCCCTGGTCTCGAGTATTTCCTTCTTCTCTATCCCCAGCTGTTTTGCTAATTAATATAGGTAAATTTTAAAAGAAGACATATTGGTAATTAATATTGCTGTATGTTGTTAGCTACAGTAAAAGGTGTTGGGTTGGGTCCTTCAGTGTCTTTCTGCTAGCGGTGACGCTTTCCTTTGCTTCCAGGATTTCCCCCCCCGACTCCCTTGCATTGAGGGAATGAGTCACTTCTAGTGAAATGGATCTGCCGGATCGAAACACTGCACTCCTACAGAGTGTCAAGAAATCACGAACAGTCTTTATCAGTGTGTCTGAGTATGTTGACAGGATTTGCCGTGCCTTTGGGATCGCTATGGTGGTGGAAAGGGTTGTCAAGTCACAGCCAATTTATGGCAATCCCATGAGGTTCTCGAGGCAAGAGACAGAAGTAGTTTGCTATTGCCTGCCTCTGCACAGCAACCCCGTTCTGAATTTTGTATAGTCTCGTTTGGGTAAGGAGGAAAGCGTGGGCCTCCTGCCGCTCATCTGGCCCAGACTGAATATAGCGGCAATAGGCTGAGGGAAGAGCAGGTTTAGGCTCAATGCACGGTTCATCAAACTAAGGTTTAGCTGGCTTGAATGGTTTAGGTTTATGCAGGGCTTTTTTGGTAGAAAAAGCCCAGCAGGGACGCATTAGCATAATAGGCCACACCCGCCAGCAGAAACTCATTAGCATATTAGGCCACACCCCTGACAGCACAACTCATTGGCTTATTAGGCCACACCCCCATGTTGCCAGAAGTGTGGTCATCCAGCCACACCCACCTTTTGCTTCTTATTCTGTTTAGCTTGTTTGTTGTCAAAACCTAGGGGGTTTTTTTTAGCAGGAACTTCTTTGCATGTTAGGCCACACACCCCCTTAATGTAGCCAATCCCAATGAGTTTCTGCTGGTGGGTGTGGCCTATTATGCTAATAAGTTCCTGCTGGGTGTGGCCAACTGGGGAGCCAGCTGGAACTCCGTTCCTGTGCGTTCCTGCCCAAAAATAGCCCTGGGTTTATGTTTTCTGGAGGAACTAAGGATGATAGAACCTAACTTCTGAATCAAAATAATTCAGTAAAGGATCTTGAGGGGGAGCAGGTTTGGTAAACAGGGCACAAGAATAAAGGAGTGCCTCAGATGTCAACTATTCTCTCAGCCTGGAATTAAGTTGAGTGGACCATTTGGGGCGATGGACAGGCTGATCAAAAGGGTGGGATTCATTCTTCAAGCTTTCCGGGAAGTGACTTTTGGGGAGGGCATTGATACCATAAGAGAGATAGGCAAGTGATCCACTTCTAGGTACGGAAGGACACAGAAGTTCACAACTCCGTTAATAAGAAGAGGACAAACAAACATGTAACCTATAGCACTAGATTTTATCCCTGACATAAAGGTATATTCACCAGGATGGTCTCCAGGTGCAGAGCCATTTAACACCTGGTGACATAGCCTGTATGAAGCTTTTGCTAAACAAAACCCAGCATAATTTGAGTGTTGCTACATAGAGTGGCTACATATTGTTCAAAAGACTCCCAAATTTCTTCAGTGTCTGATTTTTCATTACAGGGTGGGCAGATAAGCATTTATAATAAACCTACAGCCACCAGCCCAGGATAAGAAAACCGCCATGGCCAATTGGGAGAGAGGAGGTTTTCCTAAACAATTAGCTTTTGGTGCCAATGAAATGAATATAGCCAACCCTCCTTTTAGTCTCCCCGGCCCTTTTGGTGGAGTGGCAGCAACCCTGAAGGCAGAATAGCTAAATCCACCGCAGTCCAAGTTTCCTGCATCACTATGATGACAAAGTTCCATTGAATGGGAGGAATTTCAGCATGGTAAGAAAGACTACAAAACCAACCAGTGATATTCCAGGAAAGGATTTTATACGTTTTTATATTGTATGCTCTAATGTTTACATTTTATCAGATTATGGTTATTTTTTTTATATGTTTTCTGGTCATGGACTGTAAATAGAGTAAAAGTAAGTCTGGTCTTGCTTGGTGGTCTCCCATCCAAATGCAAACCAGGGCCAACCCTGCTTAGCTTGCAAGATCTGATGAGATTAGGCTAGCCTGGGCTATCTAGGTCGGTGTGACCACTATGCATACATGGAATGTCTGACGGTTTAGTGTTTGAAATGTTTTAATGCAGGGGTATCAAACATGCAGCCCGGGGGCAAGAACAGTCCCCCAGAGGGCTTCTATCAGGCTCACAAGGGACTGGCTGTCTCCTGCTTTTTCCTCCAGTTATGCTGCTTCTGCTGTCTCATAGCTTGCTTTCCTGGACACTCTCAGTCGCTCAGGAGAGATGGATAGGCAAACTTCTGTTCCCTGCATTGAGCTGAGGCTCCTCCCCTTCCCAGACATTTTGATGCAGTAATTCAGAGCAAGAAGTGTCAGTTATCAGAGACTGTTAAATAAACAAAATATTGCAAGACAGCTAATGTTTCAAGCATGTTTTTATTTTAAGTTAAAAACATGTGTTTGTGTCCTTTATAAAGTTTATATCTCCACTACTTGGCATTACATTTTATGACACACACAGCCCAGCCAAAGTCCAATTTATGTCAAATCCGGCCCTCCGTAACAAATGAGTTCAACACCCCTGTTTTAATGGTTGTCTCTTTGGGGGGACCCTGAGTGAAGTGGAAAGACATAGAAATGTTTTACATTGAGCTCCACGTGAGCCAGGGTTCTGTGCTACTTTTTTGTAGTAATTATGTATGCAGAAGCCTCTTGAATACATTTGTATCTCTAGGTCTGTACGTGCATTGGAGCCTCTGGTTCTGTGCAACTGTTTTTCAGTAATTATGTATGCAGAAGCCTCTTGAATATATTTGTATCTCTTGCTCCGTACATGCACTGGAGCCTCTGGTTCTGTGCTACTGCTTTCCAGTAATTGTATATACAGAAGCCTGTTGAATGCATTTGTCCCCCTAGCTCTATAAGTGCACCGTAGTGCAACCAGCAACTAGAATGATAAAAGGGTTGGAACACCTTCCCTATGAAGAAAGGAGAAAACGCTTGGGGCTCTTCAGCTTGGAGAAACAACGGCTGAGGGGTGACATGATCGAGGTTTATAAGATTATGCATGGGATTGAGCAGGTTGAGAAAGAAGTACTTTTCTCCCTTTCTCACAATACAAGAACTCGTGGGCACTCCATGAAATTGCTGAGCAGTCGGGTTAGAACAGATAAAAGGAAATACTTCTTCACCCAAAGAGTGATTAACATATGGAATTCACTGCCACAGGAGGTGGTGGCAGCTACAAGCATGGACAGTTTCAAGAGGGAATTAGATAAACATCTGGAGCAGAAGTCCATCAGTGGCTATTAGCCACAGGGTATAGATGGGAACTCTCAGTCTGGGGCAGGTGATGCATTCTATTCTTGGTGCTGGAGGGGGCAGCAGTGGGAGGGCTTCTAGTGTCCTGGCTCCACTGCTGGACCTCCTGATAGCACGTGGTATTTTTGGCTGCTGTGTGACAGAGTGTTGGACTAGATGGGCCATTGGCCTGATTCAACATTGGCTTCTCTTATGTTCTTAGTCTCTGGTTTTCCGCTGCCATTCTCCAGAAATTGTATATACAGAAGCCTCTCGAATGCGTTTGTATCTCTCACTCCATACCTGCTCTGGAACCTTTGTTTCTATGCTGTCTTTCAGTTATTATATATGCAGAAGCCTCTTGAATATGTTTGCCCCCTAGCTCCGTACGTGCGCTGGAGCCTCTGCTTCTCCGCTACTGTTTTTCGGGGGGGGGTCCTTCTTCCATTTTTTTTTTTTTAATATTTATAGACAGCCCCAGGGTAACAATTAGAGTAGCATGTCCTAATTTTTGGAATACATGGCTTCTGGGAACGAGAGTTGCCTTAAGCGGGTTCAGAGCTGCTGAATTCCCCGACACACACCCCTCCAAACTAGGAGATGGAAACAGATAAAATGAAAGATGCTGATTTATCACAAACAGTTATTGCAAATGGATCACTCAGGAGGATTGTGGGGCTGCTCAGCCAGACATAACTGCAGATGCGTGTCTCTGCTCTTGGCATTAGCTAGGAGAAGCTGTGCCAACAAATTGATCTTATAGGAATAATAAGGTGTGTATTTATCTGTAATTATTCTCTTAACTTCATAAGCCTTCCATTAATGGTATTCATCGCGTCTTTTTCGTCTCCTGGGTCTGTCTTTCAAATACTTCTGAAATTTTAATTTCCGTTTAATGAGAACTATACCACCTGTTGTTGGTGTCTTTAAGAAATAATATCTAGAAGTGACAGCAAAGGAAAACAGGATCAGAGGGGTGGCTGTGTTGGTCCGCGGAAGAAGATTTGAGTCTGGTGGCACCTTAAAGATCAACAAAATTACCAGGAAGTAAACTTTCAAGAACTCAGAGCTTTGGCTCTTGAAAGCTTATACCCCAGAAATCTTTGTATTCTCAACAAGGGCCATAAATCCTCTGTATTTTAGTGTATTCCTTTTTTCAGAATAGTATATTAGAATACTGAAGGTAATGCAAGGAATATTGGAATGTTTTGCTCACATGACACTGCATCCACTCCAGTTTGGTGTAGTGATTAAGTGTGCGAACTCTAATCTGGGAGAACCGCGTTTGATTCCCCACTCCTCCACTCGCAGCTGCTGGATGATCTTGGGTAAGCCATAGCTCTGTCAGACCTGTTCTCTCACGGACATTTCTGGAAAGAGCTCTCTCAGCCCCACCTACCTCGAGAGGGGAAGGGATAAGAATTTGTAAGCCGCTCTGAGACTTGAGTGAAGGGCGGGGTATAAATCCACTCTCCTCCTCCTCCTTCTGTATTTTATGTATTCTCAACAAGAAGGACTGTAAATCCTGTGCATTTTAGTGTATTTCTTTTTCAAAATAGTATATTAGAATACTGAATGTAATGCAAGGAATATTGGGATGTTTTGCTGACATGACTCTGCATCCACCTCGTAAAGTGTTGTTAAGTGATCTCCATGCCTGGAACCTTCTCCGTTTGCTTTGCGCAATTAGAAAAAGACACCTTTAGACATTTATCTGCTATTTTGACATATTTATTGCTTTACAACTGTTGACCTTATAACCTCAGCTTGTTATTTAGTTCTGAATTTGCATAGCTTAAACATCATCATGTTACAAGTTGATTTGCTGTTGAGTCCTTGTCTATAAGTTTGAACCTTACCTACGGTTCCAATGTAGCTGAAAAAGTGTGCATGGACACGAAAGCTCATACCCTGAATGAACCTTTGTTGGTCTTAAAGGTGCCACTGGACTCTAAATTTGTTCCCCAGAAATCTTGTTGATCTTTAAAGTGCTCCTAGACTCAAATCTAGTAAGGAAGCGTATTATTATACCTTTACGTATGATTGGGTTAGTTGTAGCCAACAAATGACTTCAAAGCAGTAATTGACAAATTGTGGGCCAAGGCACACCAGTCATCACCAGGCAACTGGCAAAAGAGCCTTCCTGTTGCTTCTCTGTATGAACAGTTAGCCCGATTGGCTTAAGTTTGAGTCAAGGAGGTTCTGCCTTGTCTCTGCATTATTTGATGTGGCCGCCGCTGCCATCGGCTCTCAGAGCATCACCACGTGTGTTATTGTTCTGGGCTTGCTTCCTTCCTGTCGGGAGACCTGCCCTTCATGGCTGGCTGGAGATGTGAAGAGGAGTCTCCCCAGCCCCCTGAGTCCATCATTCTAACCACTGCACCGCGCCGGCTTCACACTTGCCTGCTGCTCGTAAATTCCATAGGAGTGAAGGAAGGAGCTGCAAACTTGGCACGGCACCTGCGGCAGTAAAACAATATCCCGCTGGGTGCAGCCTCTCACTGCATGAGAAGAGTCCTCTCATTCGCAGGAAGGATGGCGCAGGTGGATTCCACTTCACAGGGCTTTCACGGCTACTAAGCAGCGGGCAGGTGGGGACTTCCCGCTCCCCATTGCACACTATGTGCCAAAAGCGAGATTGCCCGCTTCCTCGTCCCTGAGCCTTATTAAAGCATGGATGTGTTTCAGGATGTATTTTAAGCAGTGGCTTCGCAAAGTGTGAAAATAAAATATGGATCCCAGGATGTGTTTTGATCCTTGCTGCTCTATGGCCATGTGATCTGGCTTGCAGGAAGATATCGGCTCTGTTTTTACATAAACATGAGCATGTGGGTTTTTCCCTGGAGTTCGTCAGTATCAGCCAAACATTCGTGCAAAGGCAAAGGCGTCCAGTACTTCAGCTATCAGTTGTCTGTCTGCTTTTTTTTACTGTAAGTCCACCACTCGTTTGGTCTAGGAAGGAATGCAGATGTTGGTTTCCATTCCAGGACTTCACTGACTTCATGGGAGTATAGAAAAGTACTCATGTGAGAGGCCTGCTCTTGGAGGTAGATTGGGCTTCTCTGGGGATAAAAAAGAACAACGGAGGGGGGCAAAGAGCAACATCTGACTTTTCTTTCTGTGGGGCCCTAAAACCTGATCCTTTCAAAGTATTCTTTTGAAAATGGTGCCGTGTCTGCTATCCGGGCCCCAGTGACAGTAACCAGCATGCAAGAGGGGGTGTTCGTATTATGTCGCACAGGGCTTTTTTTGTAGAAAAAGCCCAGCAGGAACTCATTAGCACAATAGGCCATACCCAACAGCAGAGACTCATTAGCATATTAGGCCACACCCCTGACAGCACAGCTCATTAGCATGTTAGGCCATGTTACCAGAAGTGTGGTCATCCAGCCACACCCACCTTTTGCTTCTTATTCTGTCTAACTTGTTTGTTGTCAAAACCCAGGGCTCTTTTGTAGCAGGAACTCCTTTGCATGTTAGACCACACACCCCTAATGTAGCCAATCCTAATGTGTTTCTGCTGTTGGGAGTGGCCTGTTATGCTAATGAGTTCCTGCTGGGCGTGGCCAACTCGGGAGCCAGCCGGAACTCCGTTCCTGTGCGTTCCTGCCCCCAAAATAGCCCTGATGTTAATATTAAATATGCAGAAATAGGAAGGGTATTGCATGCAGGTAGTAGACAGCCATCAAAGGGGGCTTTGGCTTCTGTGCTCTCTACTATGGGCATTCTGGGTAGGCTTGTCAGCCTCCCAGTGCAGGGAGGGGTTCCCTGCTCCTAGCTGGTACTTCCCTGCTGCCACTTACCTGGCTGGAGGGGGGCATATGGGGGCAAATGGGGGACGGCCAGCAAAATCCTGATGCACTGACTTCACTTCGAAACACAGTTATATCGGCATGTCACTGGAGACACTCTGGCAAAGTGCTGACATCACTTCTGGGCACACAGGAAGTGACAGCAGTGTGTTGCCAGTTATCAGGCCCTGCTTCCAGGGTACTGAGTCAGCCACTGTAGGAGGCAGGATGTTGGACTACATGTACCGCTGGTCTGATCCCAGTGTGGGTGCTCTGATGTTTTTGCTCTTTGGTATATATCTGGCGCTGTTTGCCATCATGTTTCCTAATGTAATATTTCCCCCAGGCAGAACTCTTGACGGTTCATGTGGCTGAATCCATCCTGAAATAGGGTGCATCCTAATTGCGCAGTCCGACTGAAGTCAGTACAGATTTTGTGCTTATTTCAAATGGCCAAGGTATTGTCCATTCCAGTGAGTGTTAAGGATACCGGAGGACTAGGGTTCCCAAGTACTTACCGTCTGGGGGCGGGGGACGAATGCTCCCCGGCCGGACCAGTCTTCCTGGTAACGCACCATGCCGTCGCCAGGAAGTGATACCAGGTGACGCTCTGGCAATGGGGCTGAAAACTCGATGGTACCATCGAGTTTCCAGCCCCATTGCCAGAGCGTCGCCTACCGTCCCTTCCTGGCGACAGCATGGTGCTCCGTGCCTCTCCTTCCCCTGGGGATGGTCCTGCGAAGAAGTATCCATCCCCCGCTGGCACGCGTTAAGTTCTTGGGAAGCCTACGGAGGACACCTTTTTAGGTATCTAAGTAGCAAAGGACTTAGTGCCTTATGCACTGGGTTCTGGTTTATTTAGGTTTAATAGCCTAAAGGCCATGCACCGTAAAAGAAAATTTAAGAGTTTAAAAACACGTTAAAACAGAAATTCACTATGTTTACTATACATACACGTCTACTATACTTACTATTGCAGAGGCTCCTCAAGAGTAGTCTTAGTTTCTCTCTTGCTGTTGTGTGTTTTGGACAGTAGAAGAAAATGTGAGATGGTGAGCCAAGTTATTTTCAGAGAGCAGCTGCAATAGTGGTGGTCTGAAGGTGTTCCGAGAAAACGGCCCTTCACCTGGGCTGTAGGAAACACGTTACAGCGTGCAATCATATATAACCTCCTCAGTTTTGGAACTGTCAGCATGTTTAGATACAGAGGTGGCCCATCTGTGCCATCCAAGCCCTACCTGTGCGGCATGCCTGGGTCACATGAGATTCTCCTAAATTTCAGGGAACTGCCTGTTTAGTATGGGGCCCAGCTCTAGATTGGGGAAAAACCTGGAGATTTGGGGGGTGGAGCCTGGGGAGGGTTGGGTTAAGGGAGGGGCGGGAGCTCAGCAGGATATAATGCCATGGAGTCCACCTACCAAAGCAGCCATAAGAACATAAGAGAAGCCAATGTTGGATCAGGCCAATGGCCCATCCAGTCCAACACTCTGTCACACAGTAGCCAAAAATACCAGGTGCCATCAGGAGGTCCAGCAGTGGGGCCAGGACACCAGAAGCCCTTCCACTGCTGACCCCCCAAGCACCAAGAATACAGAGCATCGCTTGCCTCATACTGAGATTTCCTATCTATACCTTGTGGCTAATACTCACTGATGGACTTTTGCTCCATATGAATCATGAAATCATTTTCCCCAGGGGAACGGAACTTAGTCGTTTGGAGATCAATTATAATTGCAGGAGCTCTCTAGGCCCCACCTGGAGGTCAGCAACCCACTGGGAAGATGTGCGGTGCCCCTGTGAGTCAGCTACCTATATGGCTTCTTCAAGATGATTTTTAAGGGAAGGGGGGGGGAAGCCTTCCATTTATTGTCAAAGGCTTTCACAGCCGGAGTTCATTAGTTGCTGTAGATTTTCTGGGTTGTGTGGCTGTGGTCCTGGCATTGTAGGACCTGACGTTTCACCAGTAGCTGTGACTGGCATCCTCAAAGGTATAACACAGAAAGATGGAGTACTCTCTATGTCAAGATGAGCAGAAAAAGGTGGGGTAGGGCTGAGTCATTATCTTGTAGGAGTTCTCCAGGCTATGAACATGCTAATGGAGGAGCTTTCCTGAGGAGGTTCTTTTGTCTATGGTTTTTTTCCTGAGGAGGTTTCCACTTTCTTGAGGAGGTTCTTTTGTTTTCCATGCCCTGTAGAAGAAAGTTTAAAAATAAATAGGGCATGGTTTCCTGTCCTGAAGAACACAAAATGCTGTACAGCTGACAATAGCACTACAGATAAGATTAGAGTTTCAATAGCCATTCCACACACAAAAAAAGACCTCCTCAGGAAACAGGAAACCTCCTCAAGAAAGCGCCTCCATTAGCATGTTCATAGCCTGGAGAACTACTTCAAGATAATCTCAGCCCTAGCCCACCTTCCAGGGTACATATAAATTACCTGCCTACCATTTTTCCGCTCACCTTGACACAGAGAGTACTCCCATCTTTTTGTGTTATACCTCTAAGGATGCCCATCACAGCTACTGGCGAAACATCAGGTCCTAAAATGCCAAGACCACAGCCACACAACCTGGAAAATCTACAGCAACTAACTTCCATTTATTGTTCTCAGACCCCTGGTGAGCTCTTTGGCTGATGAACAGGAAATCACAAGGACACTGAATGCAGTGTTGATAATTACGGCATAAGGAACTGATTTTTGTGTGCTCTTCTGAGCCATTCCTTTTTTTAAAAAATGCACCTGGAATCTGGGGGGTTAAAAAACGTGTTAAGTGGCAAGGGATATAGGGATTGTAATTGCACTGTAACTACTCCAGTTTTATTGAATTGTAAAGTAAACAGTCATGTAAAACCTGTGTAAGTTGCTGATGCATAAGCTAACGCTGCCCCAGGGTTGCATTAACCTATACATGCTGTCCTTGTGAATTTTCCTATCTACTTTTTTTCTCGTATTTTGGCATTTGTTGCAGTCTGTCCTCTAATCCTTTGATTTCTCCCCAATATAATGTTTAAAGTTATTTTAATTTTATTTGCCAAAGGTGATTGATTTCTTAGAATTGATTTTTATTTTATTTTTTTAAACTGTTTTAGTTCAGAATGTTCTGAGCTATTTCTGGCTTGATTCATGGTACAAAGGAATATTGTGATCTTTTTTCTTTTCTTTTTTTTAAATAGTTTTACGTAAGATTGGGTTTTTTTAGAGTGCATTAAGAGCTCCAACAGAGCACAACTTTTTATCATCATATGTGAAGTTAATATGTTTAGAAGTGATCTGTTCCCTCCCGCCAAAGTACTACAATATGTCTGAAAACATCTTCAGGAACTCTCAAAGCTCAGTCAAAAATGCTGTCTTTTGTCATATGTGGTGGGGATGTCCGCAGGCAGTGCAATTTTGGCAAATGATCGTAGGATTGATTTTGGTGGCTGTAGGACTTTATCACCAGGGCTCTTTTTTTACTCAATTATATTGAAGAAATAACTAATAAGTTTAGAGATCTAAGTTTAAACACTACTGCTGTTGCTTAGGGTTTTTTTGCAGGCCCCTGGAAGAAAGAAATTGCATCTAGTAAACTGGGGTAGATAGATCATCTGGAAAACTTGTTTACTGTGATGCAAAGCTAAATTCTTCTTCTCCTTTTTTAAAGAGCGAGAGTCCAGTAGCACTTTCAAGACTATTGAAATCTGTGGCCGGGTATGAGCTTTCGCGAGTCACTGCTCATTTCTTCAGATATTTTTTTTTAGGAGAACTTAAATAAGTTAGATTTATGGAGATTAATGTGTTAACATCATATGGAGAATGAATTTATTTACTTAATTCAATTTATATCCCGCCCCCCCTGCCAGGCAGACTTAGGGCGGCTTACCTTAAAAAGTTAAAATACATTAAAACACAGACAATAGACATCATGAACTCATGTACATAACGAGTAAAGTGCTAGTGGCAGTATAGCGTTGCATAGTGATCCCAGTAGGTCATGTATTTTCCAGTTTGGTGTAGTGGTTAAGTGTGCGGACTCTAATCTGGGAGAACCGGGTTTGATTCCCCACGCCTCCACTTGCACCTGCTGGATGACCTTGGGCAAGCCATAGTTCTAATAAAAGCTGTTCTTGAAAAAGAGCAGTTTCTGTCAGAGCTCTCCCAGCCCCACCTACCTCACAGGGTGTCTGTTGTGGGGAGGGGAAGGGAAAGGAGTTTGTAAGCTACTCTGAGACTCCTTCGGGTAGTGAAGGGCGGGGTATAAATCCATCTCATCACCATCATCAACATCAACATCATCATCATGTATTAATAAAATAAGATTTAATGTTTAATTTTTTAAATTAAAAAAGTAATAAGGTTAGGATACAACCATGGTCATCACACACACACAGAGATGTATACAAAACCGGTGAATCAGTAAGCAGTTAAGTGCATATGTGGATGATGGTAGAGACATAAAGGTTATGACAAAGCAAGGCAAAATATCAATGTATCAAAAAAAAGGACAGACGGGTAAAGAATAACTAAATACGGATGTAATGAAGTAATTAATGAATTATGCCTTCAAGAGGAATTTTATAAAAATAAGAGATCCTGCTGCTGCTATTTACAGGCCTTGTTATAGTTCTTTTTTGATGTCCCATTGAGACATTAAAATTAATCAAAGAGCGGCCTTCAGTTTAAAGCTACATGTTGCGCATATGTCGTGTTCTTGGTGGTTTCCATAGTTCTGGTATCTTCTGCCTGAATTCAGACATTTGAGGCAGGCAGTGGCAAACCACCAACAACATGAGGGCCTGAAGACTACGGATATGAAATATTCAACTTTTCTTTTGGCAAATGTTCATATCCCCCAATTCTAAATCTCTCATCTCATACCAAACGGATATATTATAAAATCTAATATCCACTTTGGTGTAATGGTTAGGAGCGTGGACTCTATTCTGGGAGAACTGGGTTTGATTCCCCAGTTCTCCACATGAAGCTGCTGGTGTGACCTTGGGTAAGTCGCAAGTTCTCTCAGAGCTGTTCTCTCAAGGGCAGTTCTCGAGAGAGCTCTCTCAGCCCCACCTACCTCACAGTGTGTCTGTTGTGGGGAGGGGAAGGGAAAGGAGATTGTAAGCTCGTCTGAGACTCCTTCGGGTAGTGAAGAGTAGGGTATAAATCCAGTCTCTTCCTCCTCTTCCTGTGATTTTCAGTTCTTCCTCCCCCTTCCCTGTTAAAACTTACAAGGCTGATGGCGTTCATTTTATTTATTTATTTAAAATCTTTCCATTATTTCTTCACTACGTTTGAAGCTGCTTACAGTGCCAAAGTTAAAGCACAATACTAAAACCAACAATCCGTAATACGACGACGAAACCCTTTAACATTTAAACTCCATTTCCTGATAATATAAAACTGCCTGTAGACTTCAACAGGCGCAATGTCACGGGCATGCTCTCTCAGAAAGGACAGCCGTAATGTATTTTGTGGGAAATTGATATGGGGAGCACCACTGAGAATGAGTGAGATTTCAACCATAGTAGACTAAATTTGCTAAATCAATGGCTCTGCTACAAGGAGGACTGAGGTGGCGTGCGGGACCATACAGGCAGAGCCGGTACTTCAGGTATGAGAGTTCCTGGTTTTGAAGGGCGCTACAGAAACAACATGTTATACTGAACCTGGACGTAGGTACTCAATGCAAATTATTTCAAGATCAGATATAAAATTCATTTTTGATAATTTATTTCATTTTTGTCTTGCCATTTCTCTGAGGAGCTGAAGGCAGCATACATCAGTCTCCGTCCCAGTTTGGTGTAGTGGTTAAGTGCGCGGACTCTTATCTGAGAGAACTGGGTTTGATTCCCCACTCCTCCACTTGCACCTGCTGATGTGACCTTGGGTCAGTCACAAGCTCTGGCACAGCTGTTCTCTCAAGGACAGTTCCTGTCAGAAGTTCTCTCAGCCCCACCTACCTCACAGGGTGTCTATTGTGTGGAGGGGAAGGGAAAGAAATTTGTAAGTCGCTCTGAGACGCCTTTGGGCAGTGAAGGGCTGGGTATAAATCCAAACTCTCTTCCTCCTCTTCTTCTTCTCCGCTCCTCAGTTTTACCCTCTCTAAAGTCCTGTGAGGTAGGCTAGGCTTAGAGAGGGTGACTGGTCCATGGTCACCCAGCAAGCTCTGTGACATGGTTTGACTTTGAACCTAGATCTGTATTTTATTTTATTTATTTGATTTATATACCACCTTCCCCAAATGGGCTCAGAGCGGTGTACAACAGTTAAAATAATACAATTAAAATAATATCAAAATAACAATTTATGACATAATAATATCATGTCATAAGATACCATGTAAACAAGGAGGTCGGACGTTAAAAGGATTCAGTATCTAATCAGATGTCCAGTCAGGATCAGGCCATTGGTGGACGAATGGCAAAAAAAGCTGGGGGAGGGGGAGGATGACATCCGCTGCCTCAACCAAATGCCTGGTGGAAGAACTCTGTCTTGCAGGCCCTGCAGAACTGCAATAAGTCCTGCAGGGCCCTGATCTCATAAGGGATTTCATTCAACCAGGCCTGGCCCTGGTCGATGCTAATCAGATGTCCCTGGGCTAGGGACCAATAAAAGATGTTGGTTTGTGGACCTCAGTGTCCTCTGGGGCTCATACGGGGAGAGGTGGTCTCGTAAGTATTTTGGTCCCTGGCTGTATAGGGCTTTAAAGGTAAAGCACCAGCACCTTGAAATGGATCTGGAATTCAATAGGCAGCCAGTGCAGTTCATGCAGTACTGAGTGGATATGAGCCTGCACAGGCGTCACCGTCAACACCCACGCTGCCGCATTCTGCACTAGCTGCAACTTCCGGAGCAGAATCAAGGGCAGACCCACATCGAGAGAGTTACAATAATCCAGTCTGGAAGTGACCATTGCATGGGTCACTGTGGCTAGGTCTCGGGAAGCAAGGTACAGGGCTAACTGCCTGATCTGCCTCAGGTAGAAAACATCAGACCTGGCAGTGGTGGTGACCTGAGTCTCCATAGAGAGGGAGGCATCCAGGAACACCCCCAGACTCTTCACACCTGACATAGGCACCAGTGGAGCCCCATCAAAGGTTGGGACCAGTGGATCCCCTGACCCAATCCCCCACGATTCAGTTACAGGACCTCCGTCTTAGATGGATTCCAGATCCTAGTTCAGGGCTCCCCACCAGCACCGTTCCTGGTGCCCACTGAGGTTTTTTTTTAGGAAAGTGGGTGGGGTCAGATGGGACTTGTGCCCAGCAAGGTTTCAGACTGGCCACTGAAACTGAGTTGGTTGTGCAGATTTTTTAAAAATAATGCTTTGGCAGCAGCTATCACCACAGCACAAGGGTCTTCACTGTGTGAGTGAAGGTAAACCGTGGCAGCCATTTTGGGGCTGGCTCAGCCTCTTGCGGCAGCCATTTTGTGGCAGCCCTTTGGTGGCTGGGCCCACCATGCCGTATCAGAATTCCAAAGTCGCTCACAGGTTCAAAAAGGTTGTGGACCCCCTCCTAATCCAGCACTTTAACCAGTACACTCTGCTTGATCTCTAGTGAGGATGCTTCAGTTTATTCAAACCATCTCTTAACTTTTCATTCCTTCGATTGACCTGAGAGTTTGGAATCGTAGAACGGTGATACTTCTCGGATCAACTGTAGTGACCCACCAGGAAGCAAATGTCAGGGGAGAGAAGGAAGTCGGCAGAAACTATAAGCCTCATCCAGACGGTGATCTCTTCTCCAGAAACTCTAGAACCACCCTTCAGTGTTACTTGTGAGTGGATTTCGTTGTGCGTTCAGGAGCAAGCAGGAAGCGGCTGCTGTTGTATAGATTCTCACTCCTCATTTAAAAAAAAGATCGTTTTGACTTGGTATTTTTACCACTCATTAGATAAATATTGGCTTTGTTTTGAAAGAAAGTAATAACCCAGTGCAACGTAGCCTCCTGGAGTCTAGTGCTTCCTCCGTCAGATGCAAATGTCTTTGCTAAATAAATGTTTGCCGAACAAAACGGGAAAGCTCTTCATATGTTCTAGGCATATTGACAGTAAAACGAGATGGATGATTGGCAAAACAAAAGCTGATTCCTCAAGAAAAATGCCATCTATGCATATTGCATTGTGTGTGTGTGATTATTAGTAGTAGTAGTTAGAGCAGCAGTAGCAGGATATCATTTGGATGATGACACTGAAGTAGATTGTGTTGGGGAAAGTTGCTGCAGTGATTGGTGGAAGCCAGTGTGGTGTTAAAGATCGCCTACCATGTTGTAAAGCAGGGCAGCTGCTACCAATAGACTGCTATGTCACTGTTTTCTTTTCTACTCAAGCATAAGGCCTTTGGAAGTGTGTATGAGAACAGATTTCAGACAGGAAATCGAGCCCCACTGGTGGACCTCCAGATGGCACCTGCGTTTTGGTCACCATGCGACACAGAGTGTTGAACTGGATGGGCCAGTGGCCCGATCCAACATGGCTTCTCTTGTGCTCTTCTATTCAGGAGCCCCAACTCCAGTGACTCCATAAATCTGGGTCATAATCCAGTATATATCGTTAGTACACCAGACCTGAATATGAAACTACTCACAGACTTCTTACTATTTGTGCTTGGAATGATTTCAGTACCTCTGAAAGCCGGCTTGAGGACAAACACTTGTTGTTTCCTCTCCTGACCAGGTTTCTCGGTATCCTAGCAACAAATTAGCCCTGTGCTAGAAAATGCGCAGGGCATTCCTTTAAAGGGCCGAAAACTTCAGGCTGCAGTGGTCAGAATTGTTGAGGCCTAGTATAAGGAGCTGTGGAAATCACAACCAAAGGACTGGGAAGCTGATGTGATGAAGCAGAGGAGCCTGAAGGGGAGAGAGCGCAGAGGCAAAGAACCTGAATGGGTATGCCATGAGAAGATAACAGCTGAACTATGGGAAAAGCAGATAAGGGATGAGATGGAAGCCTGAGAAGTGTGGGTTGTGTTTAATGAAAAAAAATGGAAACAGGCTTGCAGGTATGTACAGAAAGGACAGCCCTGCCAACTTCAGCTCCTGGCATCTGTACTGCATTGGCACTTGACAATACTAAGGGGGCCATTAGGAGTGTGTGTTCGGCTTCCTGTGTTCAAGTTATCTTGTCAAGTCTTCGGCTATCAATGCACCTTTTCTTGCCAGTCAAATCTGTCATGGTTATCAATGGACATCAAAATCCAGCCATTAGCCCTGGCCTGGATAGTCCAGGCAAGCCTGATCTCATCAGATCTCAGAAGCTAAGCAAGGTCAACTCTGGCAACTACTTGGAGGGGAGACCCCCTTGAAATACCAGCAGTCGGAAGGACAGGGGCCGCCTCACTGAATATCCTCCAGGCCCACAGTAGGGGTCAGTCACCAGAGGGCGCCATGACTTCCAGGTTCGCACACTCAAATATATAAAAAAAATACAAAAAACACACATTTTTTCCAGCCATTAGAGGTAAAGGTAAAGGTTCCCTTGCTCGAAAGCCAGTCGAATCCAACTCTAGGGTTGCAGTGCTCATCTCAGTTTCAAAGGCGAAGAGCCAGCGCTGTCCGAAGACGTTTCCGTGGTTATGTGGCTGGCACCACCAAGGCGCACGGAATGCTGTTACCTTCCCACCGAAGTGGTACCTATTTATCTACTTGCAATTTCTTGCTTTCAAACTGCTAGGTTGGCAGGAGCTGGAACTAGAGATGGGAGCTCACTCCGTCATGCAGCACCCGGGTCTCGAACTGCTGAACTACTGACCTTCCACAGCCTGCAGTTCAGCGTCTTAACCACTTGAGCTTCCGCAGCTCCAGCCATTATATATATATATATATATATATGTTTGAACCAGCTGTTGTGCTGCTGATTTCAGCCTTCATGGTGTAGCTCATTTTTTAAAAGGAATATGCTCCAGTGTTAAAGCTTGGGTTGCCAGTTCTGGGTTGGATAATATCTGGAGATTTTGGGGGTGGACCCTGAGAGGGTCATGGTTTAAGGAGGGGAAGGACTTCAGAGGGTTATAATGCCATAGAGTCCACCTTCCAAAGAGGCCATTTTCTCCAGGGGAACTGACCTCTGTCACTTGGAGATGAGTTGTAATTTCAGGAGATCTCCAGCTTCCAAATGGAGCTTGATAAACCTAGTTAAAGCCCATATGCTTTCTGGTAACGCTCCTTTTGTCAACAGAAAAGAAACATCTTGTAAGCATGGCTTAGCCCATTTCTTCACCATAACTAGCCCTCTAACTAAATAGCACAAAACCCTGACGTGGGCCTTTATCCTGGACCACAGACAGGGAGGCCTTCCCCCAAGAGCAAATAGTATTTTATTTGACAAATGGCCCAGTTGATACTGGTGTGAATGAATGTGGGCAGACTCTCCCTTGAGGGAGAAGGCAGAGAGACCTTCATGGGGGGACGGGACACCATTCATCCTCATCAGTCACTTTCTTTTCCCCTTCTCAATACCGAGCTGCTTTTCTGCTCGGGCAAAGAAGGGGAGGGAAAAAAACCCCACTGTTGTGATTTAGCGTAAATACAAAGTGAAGTTTTATACGGGAGATGTCCTTTCTGCTTTAGGGAAAGATATTTTTAGAATTGATTACTGGCATTATCTGGGTTGTCTCCCAAGCTAGCTCCATGCAAAAGCTTAGAAAAATGTCTTGTTTACTAAGGAGATGGAAAGCAACGGCGAGCTGGTATAATTAACAAAGTTTTAGAACTTGCCATAATCATCAAGCGTCGGGGAGAGGAAAGCGGGCACCCATTTGTCCTCGTAAATCACAGCTGTGATGACAAAATAAATTCATTGTTTCAAGGAGGACTGAATAAATCTTTTGGCTGGAGGGGGAAAAAGGATAAACTCATCAATGTCTCAACGATTAGTCCCCCCCCATAAGATTACCCTTTTTCATCTAATATGTGCGGTGTCGTCCGGAGAAAATGAATTGCGCTGCTTGCGGAAGGGAGAGCGAGTTGTCTCTTGGCTATGATAATTAAATAGAGAAGGAGTCCTCTTGACTGATGACACTTGCGTTTGGTGGAAGGAAACCCATTAATAAGCACGGACAGCGTTGTCGAGAGGGGCACGGGCCTGTCGTTCCTATAAGTTGTGCCGCAAAAGGCGGTTCTGTATAGGATGCCAGCATCTAAGGGGACGTTGACGCCGATGAACTGTGTTGACCTTCCAGGTAGCAGAGCAGAGAATGAGGTTTGCTACTGGTGTTAGATGTTTTGAAGAATGTAGGAGTACAGGAGCTGCTGTCAAATGGGCTTTTGTGTGTGAGTCATGTCCCAAGTCTGCTTCTGACCAGGCCTTTATTCATCATGCGTGTAGGAATGTTCACGTAACACATATTTGCATATGGAGGCTACAGTGAAGGGGAGCTTTGGCCTCCATGCCCTGCTTGTGGGCCTCCTGGGGTGGTCTGTATGGGAAAGGTGCTATACTGTAGGGGTCCCCAGCATGTTGCCTGTGGGTGCCGTCGGGCCAACCGACACCTTTTCTGGTGCCTACCAAGTGTTTTTAGAAAGTGGGTGGGCCAAGATGGGGCTTTTGCCCAACAAGGCTTCTGATTGGCCATTGTGGATTTGATTGGCTGGGCATCTGACAGCAATGCTGATTCTGTGAACTTAGGCATACTATGAGAAGGGCTGCATCAGCACTTAGTTCTCGTGGCCCTTTCTTACATGCCTGGGGAAGTGCCGATAGCCACTTTGGGCCCTGGGAAGCAATTTTTCTCCAGGGCGGTTTGGCCAGGGATCCTGGATGAGTGTTTTTGTCATCATCTGGTCATGGAACAGGGGTCTCTGGGGGTGTGGGGAGGGAGGTATTTGTGACTTTCCTGCATTGTGCAGGCGGTTGGACTAGATGACCCTGGAGGTCCCTTCCAACTCTATGAGTTTATGATTCTATGCAGGTTGTTGTTTGTTTGCTTTTAATATTGTTTTGGTAGTAGCTGCCACCACAGCACAAAGATCTTCACTTTGTGGCTGAAGGTATGCTGCAGCAGCTATTTTATGGCTTGCTCCGCCTCCTTTGGCACCATTTTGGGGCGGCCATTTTGTGACTGTACCCATCACACTTTGGCAGAATTCCAAAGGTGCCCACAGGTTGGGAACAGTGTTCCCTCTAAGATGAGTTAGTGTGCGCTAGCTCACATTTTTTTTAGCCTCTAGTTCAGACATTTTTGTCTTAGCTCAGGAAGGGAGCATTGGTTGGGAACTCCCGCTATACTGGATGGCCAATTTTCAGCAAGGATTTATATTTTCATCTTGTGATGTGACTGACCCATGCAGCTCGCTGTCGAGTTATCTGACTATCAGCTTCTTCTCCAGGATCCAAGCAGAGATCTTCCCCAGCTTTGCCGTCGGAGATTCTATTTGAAAAGGCGCCCTGGGGCAGCTCAGAAGCTTCTTGCTGAGAAGACCAATAACAAAAGACAACCTCTCTTGAAAGAGAATTTGCCCACAGGTCTCTGTTCTAAGTCAGTCACAAAAAGGCTGCAATGGGGGCTCATTTTCATTACAAAAAGTTGGGAAGTTTGCAAAGATGTTAGGAGGTTCCAGTCCTGTGATGGAGGCACCTGTTTCCCAGTGGGTGTTCCCTGCAGGTGCAAAGATGGTACCTTCTGGACTCTTCCTGCTCCAGTGACATAGAGGAAAGCCAAATTTAGTTCTTTGCTTTGGGGAAGAAACAAGCAGGTGCCCAGAACCTGGCAGGCATCAGGGTGCCTGCAGACTCCATGCTGGCGATCACAGGGTTATGGCGTTAGTCCATATGAGACAACAGTATGGCACACCTGTCTTGCCTAGAACAGTGTATCACAACATGCCAATGTTCAAGTACTGCAGGGCATAGACGTCAGGTTCCTCAGCTTACAGTAAGATGGAGGTGACAACTCGTATTGCACCATGCATTGATCAGTCAAAGATGTGGTGGATTTGGGATGGCTCTGTAGATCTGAAAACAACTGGTGAATTCCACCTGAGAATTCCTAGACCTTTGGAATGGCTCTCGAATCCTCTCTCCAGGCATGTGAAGTTGTGTTGTGCTCGACCACCGGGCCATCTCACCCAGGATCGTGTCTACACTGACTGGTCAAAGCTCTTTGAGGCTTTTCCTTGTTCAAAACCCTTCTAATGAGAAGTTCTAGGATAGGGTTGCCAACCTTTAGGCAGGGTCTGGAGGTCTCCTGCTATTATGATTGATCTCCAGACCCTGCCTGGAGATCAGTTGTCCTGGAGGAAACTGGCTGCTTTGGAGGGCAGATTCTATGTCGTCATACTCTGATGAGGTCCCTTCTCAGGCTTCACCTCTAAAACAGACATGAACACACATGAAGTTGCCTTATACTGAATTAGACCATTGGTCCATCAAGGTCAATATTGCCTATTCAGACTGGCAGTGTCTCTCCAGAGTCTCAAGCAGAGGTCTTTCATATCACCTCCTACTTGATCCTTGTAACTGGAGATGCTGGGGATTGAACCAGGGACCTTCTGCGTGCCAAGCAGATGCTCTTCTACTGAGTCACGTGGCCCCCTCCCCCAAATCTCCAGGTATTCCTCAACCCAGAGCTGGCAACCCTATTCTTGTAGCCGAAACAGGGACCTTCTGCATACAGAACTTCTGTGACATCTCTCTGTAAAATTGATTGGGCGTTTATATCTTTTAAAGAAGCTGGGGCTCTGTTTGGAAACGTTCTGGAACTGCGATGCTTATCTGTTGAGTGGGGGGCTTGTGTTCTCATTGGACAAAGGCTACACCGTGGGTAGTGTACCCGGAATATACATACATATATATATATTTAATGGTAGGGTTGACCTCATCAGTGAGAGCTCATCCCTTGCTCATCACTCTGTCTCTAGGGCTTTGCCGCGGAGAGCACTCTTTGCGGTGCCAAACCCAGCTTTGGGTGCGTCAGCACAATCGGACAATGGAACTTCTGTTGCAAGCCAAGAGAAGAATGTGCTCAAGGAGATGGGAACAGCGACCTTAATTGCTGATAATACCCTAATGAGAACAAAATGTGTCGTACGCATGTATGGTTCCAGACAATGGCAGGGGAGACAATAGAAGCCTGCAGAAAAGCCAGCAACCTTTTTATTAAAAAAAGAAAGAAAGAATGGAACTGTTTTCCTCCATACGTAATTACTAGGAAGACAAGAAAATTTCGCTGTGGCTGTTAATCCACTGAACTGGCGTGTGCGCTCCTGGAAAAGCTACAGAAGTGTAATGATATGCAGTTGCCAAAGTCGATAAGGTGGTTAAACAGCAGGGGAAACAAATATCATCAAGGGTCCCTCTCGAGGCCTCAGAAAGCTCTCCCTTGAGAAGCCTCCAAGGGACTTCCCTTTGTGTACGCAAGGCTTTGTTTCAGGCTGACACCTTGCTTTCAGACACACACCTTGCACCTTGGTTATTCCACCCCCACCCCCCCAGAAAAGGGCCCAGGTGTATAAGAAGAAGAAGAAGAGATTGGATTTATACCCTGCCCTGCACTACCCAAAGGAGTCTCAGAGCGACTTACAAACTCCTTTCCCTGCCCCTCCCCACAACAGACACCCTGTGAGGTAGATGGGGCCGAGAGAGCTCTGACAGAAACTGTTCTTTTTCAAGAACACCTCTGGCAAGACTATGGCTTGTCTGACAGGACTATGGCTTGAGGGCACTATTCAGACACCCCACTAACATGCAAATAAAGCCCCCAGCTGTTTCGGGCAGTCTCTCAGAAAGCCGAGCTTTGTGCTTTTAGTTCTGTGCAGGAAGGCATAGGCTGCTCTGAAGGCCTCTTGGAGCCTGAGCAATTTGGCAGGGACTCAAAAAAAGTTAACCCTACGTGGGCTTCCTGCTGGGGGCGGGGAGTCTTATCTTGCTGCTGTTGCAATCAGAGTCTTCCGAGCATAATAGGAGATGCATGTTTTTTATACGAGGCCCTTTCCCTGAATCCTTGGAGTAAGGCAATCAGAACCCTTTTTGTGGTCGTCATCAAATTGTTCAATATGAGACGCCTGCTTCCATTTCTTCATAATGCTGGGCTTCTGGTACTCGGACACGCTCTTATCACCTAGGAGGTGCATCACACTAACGTATTTGATGAATGTGACTATGAGATATGTCTAGAGTGTTTGCCAAATGGATTAACTTTGTGTTTCAACGTGACCCACTTTGATAAAGGTATACACGAAATGAGACGTCATATGCATGGTTCGTTGGTGTTGATGGCGTTTGAATTACTTCCAGTAAACTGAATACTGAAAAAAGAATTTCTAAGTTGGTGAAGAACTGGTGAAGAGTTGTTTGTTTCCTTTCAACTTCCATCCCATGATCTCTCTCTTTGGTTTGTAACCTCAACCGGGGACAGGGCTTTTTCTGCCCTGGCCCCAGTGTCCTGGAGCACATTCCCATAGGAGATCAGGGCCCTGTGGGACCTATTGCAGTTCCACAGGGCCTGTAAAGCACAGCTGTTCTGCCAGGTCTTCGGGTGAGGCGGCGGGCGTCCAATTATTCCATCTATTGGCCTCCCCTGCCGATCCTTCCATCTTGGAACGGCCCATCAGGTGAAGACCCATAGTCTGGTCTTCGGCCTAGTGGCCCCAGTTTTATGGCTACCGTATCAAATGGTTATGCCGTCTGTCTTGTTTATAGCTTTGTTTTGATCTGTTTGAATTATTTACCGTGGAAGATTTATTATGAAATGTTTATAATTCTTGTTGTGGAATGTTTTAACTCCTTTTGTCATCCACTCTGAACCCGTTCACGGGGAGGGCGGAATAAATAGCGGAAATTAATAAAATAATTAATAAAGCTAAGTAGGATCGACAGATTCAGGGCTGAGGCATGGCATCTGCACACACAACACAGGCACACTACAGCCAGTTCCACAGCCATTCTTGGCTTTATCCCCCTCCCCCCATATCTGGGTTGCTCTGCAAGGGGCAAACCTGCAGGTGTGTAGGCCAGGCTGACCTGTGAGAAGGATAAACCTTACCCCCCACCCCGGAACTGTACCAGCAAAAAGTAAATCATGTTATAGCTGCAGAATAATCACACAGGGAGCGTATGGATCAAACGGTATAATTCATACAAGTCACAGAACTGATCTTCTCCAGGGAGAGGATTTGTGTTTCCCATGGGCTACATGCATGGGCTGTGCTATGTACCTGCCTCACTGGTAGGGGTGCTACCTCCAGGTTGTGAAATGCATGAAGAATATGGGGGTGGGGCCTGCAGACGATGGGTTTGGGGAGGGGAGGGAGTTGAATGGGGTATAATGCCACAGAGTCCACCTTCCAAAGCATCCATTTTCTCCAGGTGACCTGATCTCTGTCACCTGGAGATCAGTTGTCATCCCAGGAGATCTCAATTTACCACCTGTAGGCTAGCAACCCTACTGATGGGATGTGGTAAAGAGGAGTTACATTGAACGTTTGTAAAGTGCTTTATGTCTTCTGTGGGATAGCTAAGAAGAAGCTGGTAGAACTGATAACCCCATTCTTAATGTATGATGGGGAGTAGTATGAGAGCCAGTTTGGTGTAGTGGTTAGGAGCGGCGGACTCTAATCTTGAGAATTAGGTTCGATTCCCTACTCCTCCACATCAATGTTCCCTCTAAGCTGTGGAGTCTTGTGAGTAAAAATTCTACTTTGTGAGCTACTGGCATTAACATTGTGAGTGAGCAATTGGGCTACTGCATAAATCAGTTTGCTCTGGAGCTGTCCTTCCTGAGCTAAGGCAAAAATGTGTGAGCCGGAGGCTAAAAAACTGTGAGCTAGCTCACACTCACTCAGCTTAGAGGGAACACTGCTCCACATGAAGCCACCTGGGTGACCTTGAGCCAGTCACAGTTCTTTCGAGCTCTCTCAGCCCCTAAAAACAAGTCTAGCTCACCAGTAGCATAATGCTAAATGGTAGGACTTGCAGCTGCCGGACAGTCTTTGGATTTCCTGGCTATTCTACACACAATACTGTATGATAATTAATTAATTGGGAGTAGCATTGGAAATCCTAGTACTCTCTCTAGCCTATGATATTGGACTCTGTAGATGAGTATGGGATGCTACTCAACTGTTAGATAAGCTAGCCCGAAACCCTCACTCTGCTGTTGTGGTCCCATGCTGTGGTGGTTCTGATGGCGGCCATATAGGCAGAGACTAATAAAGGATTTGCTAACTGGAACTATGGTAACAGTGGCTCCTGGGAACACCAGAGAACAGAGGCGCACGATTTCTGGACATTTTGAAGCATGGGGAAAGCATGTCCGCCCCCCCCTCCCTTTTTGAGACAAAAATATATTCAATACTTCCTTTCCTAGCCAAACTAGAAAAGCTTGAGGAGCAAATCAATGGCTGAGCTGCTAATAGGTATTTAAATGAGTTATTTAAATTTAATTTTAATCTAGTTGGAGCCCGTGTTTTATGGTGTAGAAAAAATGATATCTGTACTAAGAGAGGTGTTATTAAAGAACTGGCTGATTTTGAAAATGTTGTCTCACAATCTAAAGACCATTTGTTAGGATGAATTTACAAAGTTACTGCTTCAGTATGATTCTGAAGAAGAACAGGTTGAACCCTGCATGATTAAATGGATGCAAAACTTCAGTGAGGAAATACAGTTTCATTTATTTGAAAACCTATGGACTAAGGGCATTAGATTTACTGCTAGCCAAGTATTAAGAGAAATCTGGTACAAGTTCTACTGATTGTGCATCACCCCAAAAGATATTGGAAAGATGGACAAGAATTGCAAAGGGTCTTGCTAGAAATGTAAAGAAGTAGATGACACTTCTGATCATATGTGGTGGATTTACATCAAGATGAAAAAATACTGGAAAAATATACATGAAGAGATCCAAAAGACTTCAAAAACCAAATTCCTGATGAAGCCAGAGACTATGTTATTGGGAATCCTGCCAGCTAATATAGAAAGAACTTCATAAGACCTGTTTAGATATGTGTTGACAGCTGCCAGAGTAACATTTGCAATGAAATAGAAGACAAAAGAATGTCCTACAATAGAAAGAAAGAAAACGTGGCTGAGTATGCAACGTTGGAAAATTAACCAATTATATAAACAGAAGACCATTGAAAGAATTTCAGCAGAAATAGCAAGGTTACTATTCATGTCATGGGAATAGTTAAATTTCTTGATTCTTGAAATTATCAGAATATCATATTAAAGGTGATGAAGACATTGGTTATAGTTTTAATCTTTTTATTTAGTATTCCACCGATATTTAACTGTTTAGTAAGAATAAGACTCAGATTCTGACAAATGATAAAGAATAATACCCAGGTTTTAAGTATGGTTTAATCTTAGCACAGAAATTTGTTCAACTGTTAAAAGATGTAATCTTTTTTATTGTTAATAGATGATTGCTGGTATTAGGAAAGTTCTTGTCTGTTCTTTTAAAGCGAGGACCCATTCCAGAACACTGTAATGAAGATGGTTTATTGTCTTCTTCTACATTCGGAACATGTACTTCTACTAATATAGTTAATTTTACTTGTATGTAACTACCCATAATGTTTGATAATTTTGATGATTTTATATTTTTCCTTATCCCCTCTTCCGTTCCGTATCCCACTTTTCTTGAGAATTTTTTTTAATTAAATCACGTAAAAAATACGCTAAAGCACATACAATAATTTGTTTCATTTTTCTTCCTTCCCCCTTTCTGGATTGTAGAAAGCAGGAGGCATGGTCTCCTTGGAGGCTGACGTTGGTTCCACTCCATGTACTAGGCAATAGGGATTACGGTACAAGCAGACAAGAGCAGTGAACCGGCTCTTTCCCGCCCCCACCCCCCCCCGCCCCCGCCTACCATGAAGGCCTTCAACATTTCCATCGTGATGTGCCAAGTTCCTAATGTGACCATGCAAGAGTGCTCCAAGGTCACGTATACTGTGGCTTCAGCGTGACAGCAAACGTGCCATTGAGCTTCTGTTCTAAGCCTGGACTTCTCTCTCTTCCTTAAGACAAAATATAACTTTCTGCAAGGATTTCTGTGTCTCATTAACTACGCAAATGAGGTCAGGCATTGTCGAAACCCTTTTATTTTACAAATGAGACGGCTGCTTGGGTTTTGGAATTCAAGCAGCCAAACAGGGGTCGGAACATCCAAACTTTATCTTTCTTTTCTTTTTCTTGCTTTTAAAAGTCTGCTGTGTCTAATTTGTCTTTATATAAAAAAAAGATCTGACACGCAGTGGTCCAAAGCATGGCTGTTTACAGATAACAACCCATTTTGTTGCTATGCACATATTCCTCCCAGTTCTTTCCTCCCACTTTTAAGTAGTGGCAAATGAAGCTTCTAAGATGCCTTAACAGAATGGAAGGTGATACGTTGCGTAGTAAAAGTCATGTTGAAGCCTCTCTCAGGAAGTTCTCTCTTCTGGAATAAACACCAAGCAAAGAACACTCTTTTGGAATAAACACCAAGCAGAGAACACCTCAACCATGAGGTAAAAGATAAGAGGTCCCTTCAACACCCATGGAAGCAACCTGTTAAAAACTGAATTTCCTTAGAGGAATCCTTGGTATGGTTTCCAGGCTTCAGGTGGGACCTGGAAATCACCCATTATTACAACTGATCTCCAGGCAGTATAGATCAGTTCCCCTGGAGAAAATGGCTGCTTTGGAGGGTGGATATTTCTGCTGAAGTCCTGCTGAAGTCTCCTTCCTGCTGAAGTCTCCCCACTTCCCGAACCCCACCCTCCGTAGGCTTTACCTCCCAAATCTCCAGGTATTTCCCCACCCACAACTGGCAACACTAAACCTTGGGAACCTCTAATGTGTGACAGGAATGAAGGCTGAAACTGCATGGCAGAGACAACACTGGAATCCTGGTGCAATTAGGACCGGACCTATATACCTCTCAGGCCCTGGAACCAAGCCTTAATTGAATCTATCCAGAGCTCTTTTTGTTGCAGGAACTCCTTTGCATATTAGGCGACACACCCCTAATGTAGCCAATCCTCCAAGAGCTTACAGTAGCCCCTGTGAGAAGAGCTCTGTAAGCTCTTGGAGGATTGGCTACATTGGGGGGTGTCGCCTAATATGCAAAGAAGTTCTTGCTACAAAAAGAGCTCTGGATCTATCCATTTTCTTCTGTCAATCCATTGAAGTCTGATGTGAGCCCACTTTGTTGTCCACCCCTCTGCTTCGGTTTTCCTTAATTCTTCTTGCCTAACATACCATGATAACGAGGAGGTCATGTTTAAGGCGTTCTGTGGATGAGCCGAATTCTTCCAGTTGGTCTTGAATGCTGGGAACCAGTTTGGTGTAGTGGTGAGAAGTACAGACTCTAGTCTGGGAGAACCAGATTTGATTCCCCACTCCTCCACATACAGCTGCTGATGTGACCTTGGGTCAGTCACAAGTTCTTTCAGAGCTGTTCTCTCACGAGCAGTTCTCAAAAGAGCTCTCTCAGCTCCACCTACCTCACTGGGTATGTCTGTTCTGGGGAGGGGAAGGGAAAGGAGATTGTAATCCGCTCTGAGACTCCTTCGGGTAGTGAAGAGCAGGGTATAAATCCAATCTCTTCTCTCCTTCTCTTCTGTTGGATGTTCATACAAATATTATCCTTCCCCAATTTTTGCTCTAGGTACGTGCCTACATCTCATATATAGTGATAGGTCTTGCTATGAATGCAGATTGTAAGAATTCTCCTCACTTCTAGCTTGAATACAAGTCTACAATATATACTAAACATGAGGGGAGTTTCTGATATATGCATATTTTATATACATATGTATATGTGTTTGTGTGTGTATATTTATTTTATTCTGAGTGGTGATTTGCTTTTTATATTTTTTTTTTTGTTCTTTCTCTCTTTTCTCATTTATTGTTTTACAGGATATTTGGATACATTTGTATGTAGCAATCACCTGATGGTTGTTATATTCATCAGAAGCTTCTTGGCTTGTTAATATTTATGGCGCCAGTGCAATTAGCCGAAACACATTTGATATTCTGTTGTTTTATCATATTCCCACTAAAGACTCCTGAGTAAATTTAGTAGTCATGGGATAAGAGGACAAGTTCCCTTATGGATTAAACACTGGTTTAAATGTCAGGAAGCAAAGGGTAGGAGTCAGTGGACAGTTCTCACAATGGAGGGGAGTAAGCAGTGGGGGCCCGGAAAGATCGGTATTGGGACCAGTACTATTTAGTTTATTCATAAATTAAGGGTCAGTAGTGCAGCGGCCAAGTTTGCAGATGACACCAAATTATTCAAGATGGTGAAAACCACGGCTGGCTGTGAAGAGTTCCAAAAGGACCTCCACAAACTGGGTGACTGGGCGACAATGTGGGCGACAATGTGGCAAAGTTCAGTGTTTGGTAAGTGTAAGGTGATGTGCATTGGGACAAAAAAAAAATCACCACTTCAAGACTCAGGGTCTGAACTTGCTGAGACTGAGAGCGGAAAAAAGATCTTGGGATCGTAGCAGATAACTCAACAAAAGTGTCAACCCCAGTGTGCTGCAGCAGTGAAAAAGTCAAACGCTGTATTAGGGATTATTAGGAAATGGACGGAGAATAAAAAGGCCAATATTGTAAGGCCCCATATAGATCTATGGTGCGACCTTATTTGGGATACTATGTACAGTTCTGGTCACCGTATCTCCAAAAGGATATTGCAGAGCTGGAAAAAATCCAGAGGAGGGGCGACCAAGGTGATTAGGGGGTTGGAGCACCTTCGCTATGAGGAAAGGCTGAGGAGTCTGGGACTTTTTAGTTTAGAAAAGAGACGACTAAGGGACGGACATGATAGAGGCTTATAGAATTATGCATGGGGCGGAGAGAGCAGACAAAGAGAAATTTTCTCTCTCCCAGAATACTAGCACTCGAGGGCATCCAGTGAAGCTGATGGGAGATAGGTTTAGGGTGGACAAAAGGAAAGACTACTTTACACAGAGATTGATTAAAATGTGGGATTCATTACCAGAGGATGTGGTGATGGTCACAGGAATAAACAGCTTTAAAGGAGGATTAGGAAGAAGAAGAAGAGTTGGATTTATACCCTGCCCTTTACTACCCAAAGGAATCTCAGAGTGGTTTACAATCTCCTTCCCTTCCTCTCCCCACAAAAGACTCCCTGTGAGGTAGATGGGGCTGAGAGAGCTCTGAGGGAACTGCTCTTGAGAGAACAGCTCTGAGAGAACTGTGATTGACCCAAGGTCATCCAGCTGGCTGCATGTGGTGGCGTGGGGAATCAAACCCGGTTCTCCAGATTAGAGTCCACCACTCTTAACCATTACAGCAAGATTCATGTGGGATAAGTATATCAGTGGCTACTAGCCAAGGTGACTGAGGGGAACATCCACATTTAAAGGCACTAATGCTCTGAATCCCAGAGCCAGGAGGCAACATCAGGGGATTTAGCCTCTGTGCCCTGCTGTTTGCCCTTCAGAGGAACTCATTGACCACCGTGTGAGATAGGATGCTGGACTATTGGTCTGATCCAACGGGGCTCTTCCTATGTTCTTTGACGAGCTATGTATGTGTCCCTTGGTGATTACTCTGTATGAATGAGCTTATCTGCCATATTGTTAAAAAGATTTATTATAGTAGAGCAGTTTTGTACACCATGGGGAACCAACGTGGTATAGTGGGTAAGAACAGCAGACCATGATCTGGAGAACCAGGTTTGATTTCCCCACTCCTCCTCCACATGAAGCCTGCTGGGTGATCTTGGGACAGTTACAGTTCTCTCAGGACTCTCTCAGCCCCACCTATGTCACAAGGTGAATGTTGTGGGGAGAGGAAGGGAAGGCGATTGTAAGCCACTGTGAGATTGCTGAATGTAAGGAAAAGACGGGTATAAAAACCTTATTTTGTTTCTGATGTGTGTGGTCTGTTGGTTGTTATTTTATTGTAAGGTGGCTCAAGTGGTTAAGACGCTGAACTGCAGGCTGTAGAAGGTCAGTAGTTCAGCAGTTTGAGACCCGAGAGTGCCGCATGACAGAGTGAGCTCCCTTCTCTAGTTCCAGCTCCTGCCAACCTAGCAGTTCGAAAGCAAGAAATTGCAAGTAGATAAACAGGTACCACTTCGGTGGGAAGGTAACAACGTTCCGTGCACCTTGGTGTTTAGTCATGCCAGCCACATGACCACGGAAACGTCTTTGGACAGTGCTGGCTCTTCGGCTTTGAAACGGAGATGAGCACCGCAACCCTAGAGTCGGATTCGACTGGCTTTCGAGCAAGGGAATCTTTACCTTTACCTATGGATAATTAAAACTCATTTTCAGTTTTGTCTTAATTGTATGTATTTTGAGGTTTGCTTAGTTAACCCCTTTTGGCTATTTTATTGTGAGGTTGGACCCAACATAACCTTTGGCTTGGTTGGCTGAAGGGCATTGGGCAAACCCGGGTTCTCCAAACCATCCTACTAGAGGATGCAAGTTCTGGTAACTCATATGTAGGATTGGAGAGTTGCAAGGAACCCAAACACAACACGGTAATGGCAGAACTTAGCTTCTTTGGTATATCACTGTTCACTTTATTACAGGAAAAAAGAAGCCCTAATGGATTCCTGGGAGATGTTTAAAAGTGTGTGGGCGGTGCTGGTGAATATGTGAAAGGCTGCACAAAGGGACTGTTGCACCCCCAAGGCATGATTGTACCTTATACAGCTCCTAACCTTCCCTGGACTTGCAGGGGTGTGCAAAATTAAGACAGATCGTGCAAATGCGCATAACAGGTTGGTTGCAGAACCTTTTTTGTTGTTGCGATTTTTTTTTAAATTGGTTGTTCTCGAAGCGGCAGTGAAGAGAGCCCGCTGCCGTGGATATAGTTCAGGAGTTACATAAGAACATAAGAGAAGCCAACGTTGGATCAGGCCAATGGCCCATCTAGTCCAACACTCTGTCACACAGCGGCCAAAATATACCAGGTGCCATCAGGAGGTCCAGCAGTGGGGCCAGGACACTAGAAGCCCTCCCACTGCTGCCCCCTCCAGCATCAAGAATAGAGTGCATCACCTGCCCCATACTCTGTATGAGTTGCATGTTAAACCAGAATGAAGGAGACAGTCAGAAGGAAATTGGTGGCCATCTTGCTTTCATGGTCTGGTGAGGCTTGGATCCAGCGGGGGTCCTGACGAACAGCATTTGGGGGGCTTCAGCGGAGGCACGTGGGAAAGCAGCCTTCACAGATAGAAAACCTTCTGTCCGTGCAAACGTTCCATTGGAAGAAAGCCAAAGGGTGGTCTTGGGAGCAGATGGAGAGCCCCGAACGACTTTCCACCTGTCTTCAGCTTTAGGTTGCAAGAATCTTGGTCCAGCTGTCAGAATTGCGGCCTTGTCCTCTTGCCGAAGGGCAGTGGAAACGCCAAGAACTGGGTGCCTTTCTGCAGGAGTCACTGGGGATATGGCAGGGAAGCTTATGCTTGGACCCCCACACGGTAGAGTAGATTGAGTTCAGCCATGAGGCCAGTGCCGGGAGCTGATAACGAATCGAGAAACCCCGTCTTTTTTTTTTTAAGGTCAAATTATCTCCCCCCCTTTGTAATAGCCATCTTTCAGATGAAGTAAGAGGCATTTAGGATTTTCACTGCATATTCTCACGAGGCTGTTAGTAATGAAAAGGGGACCTTGCTCATTATAAACCCATTCTCCCGGTAATAATTGCAACTAGCACAGTGGCTGCCGCGAAGTAATTCGTTAATTCATCCATATGACAACGAGTTCTGAAATACTAGTCCGGGCACTGCACAATCTTATCAAGGCTGACTTGGGCTCTGGAAGTTTATTATACATACCGGTGCTTTTACTGCCTGGGGGGGTTTGGAGAGCAGAGGCAACCGGGCGGCCTTGGAGAGTTGAAAGCTCTGGTTAATGTGGAGCACAGTCGTGTCTGTTGGCAGCGCAGAGAGAGAAAAGGATGTGCAGGCTGCACAATGGAAGAAATGATTTCTGTGCTGTGACATGGATGTCATCCCTAAGAAGAGGTGTGCTCTGTGAATGCGGCTGTGTTGGTCTGCGGTAAATCAGTTGGATTCAATACTGGTAGTGCCTTTGAGAACAACAAGATGCTTACCCACTTTCACCCTACCCTGGACAGCCCAGGCAAGCCCGATCCTGTCAGATCTCAGAGGCTAAGCAGGGCCGACCCCGGCAAGTACTTGGAAGGGAAGGAGGAAGAGGAGATTTGATTTATATCCCACCCTTCACTCAGAGTCTCAGAGCAGCTTACAAACTCCTTTCCCTTTTCCTCCCCTCCTGTGAGATAGGTGGGGCTGAGAGAGCTCTTTCAAGAACTGCCCTTGAGAGAACAGCTCTGACAGAACTAGGGCTGGCCCAAGGTCATCCAGCAGCTGCAAGTGGAGGAGTGGGGAACCAGGCCCAGTTCTCCCAGATTAGAGTCCGCGCACTTAACCACTGCACCAAACTGACCTCCAAGGAATACCAAGGCTAGGATGCAGAGGCAGGTAATATAAGCCACCTCCGTGAAACGTCCTAGCCCCACTAGGGATCACCAGTAGTCACCATGACTTCCAAGCTCACAAGCACACACACACAGAGAGAGATTTTACCCATTTAAAATTTTATTTATTTTATTTAATTTATACCCTGCCCTCCCTGCTGAAGCAGGGGATTATGTACAAATCAGAAAAACTGCAGAAGCCTGGGACCCTCTTCTGTAGGCTTCATGAACCACTTCTGAGCTGGGACCCACAGGCTGGGGAACACTGATCGTGAAATACCTCTTGCAGCTATTTATGTAATTATCAGAGCTTCTGTGCCTCCTTCCTTCCCCACCTATTCTGCGCTGTCAAGTAGCTGTGTGGCGTTCCTTTCCAACCCTTCATAACTGCTGCCTTTTCTCTGCAATGGGAATGAATGGGGAGAGCTCTGTAGGAAGAAAAAAGGGTACTTCTACTCTTGTGGAAGGGTCAACCAGGCTTCCTTTATCACAATGCTTTGCTTTTTCCCATTAAGCCCAAGAGCTGGCTTTCATACCACCCAACATACGTGCCCCAAAATTAGAACAAAGAACATTGTGTGTTCACCTGTTCACTAGGATTTGTTGTGCCGGCAGTCATAGTGAAGTACTCTGCCCCAGGTAGAAGATTTAAGCTAGGGGTCCTCAACTTAGTGCCCACCAACACCTTTCTTGGAGCCTGCCAAGTGATTTTAGGAAATGGTAGGGCTAGGTGGGGCTTTTTTCCCAGCAGAGCTTCTAATTGGCTGTGCAGATCAAAAGGAATCCTGTTAACGAGAGCTTCTGCCTGAAATGTCGAATAGCTACTATTAGAGTTGTATATAACCTTGATCCCTGGCATTTTGTGGTTGGCCCTACCTCCTGCGGCAGCCGTTTTGTGGTTGGCTCCACCTCTTGTGGCAGCCATTTTGTGATTGTGGCCACCCCTTTTGTCAGAATTCCAAAGATGCCTATGTCACAAAAAAGTTGGGGACCCCTAATTTAAGTGATCTATTAAAAAGGTAAATGTTTCCCTTGCTCAAAAGCTAGTCAGATCTGACCCTGGGGGGTGGTGCTCATCTCCAGTTCCAAGCTGAAGAGCCAGCGCTGTCCGAAGACTTCTCCATGGTCATGTGGACGGCATGACTAAATGCTGAGGCACACAGAACGCTGTCACCTTCCCACCAAAGCAGGACCTATTTATCTACTTGCACTTTCTTGCTTTTGAACTGCTAGGTTGGCAGGAGCTGGGGTCAGAGACGGGCGCTCACTTTGTCACGCAGCACTTGAATCTCGAACTGCCGAACTACAGACCTTCTGGTCTGCAGCTCAGCATCTTAACCTCTCAGCCACTGCAGCCCCTAAGTAATCTATTACAGGGTAGCAAATTGTCAATGTATGATGTTTTTACCTCAGCGGGGAGATGTTACTTGGACTTTCTGCCTCATCCGCCAAAATGTCTTGGATCAACTCCTGCATTTGTTCATGGCCTTTGTGTATGTCATTACTTACAGATGTGAAATCAGGCCCGATATTTTTAGCCGTGCTGCAGCACAGTGGGCAGTGTCTCTTGGGGCACTGCTTTCTTGGGGCCCTCTGTGTTCCATGCTGTTCAGATCAGCTTGAAATTACCTTAAATATCAGTTTTTTTGATTTGTTATCCTCCAGACAGATGGCTAATTTAACTAGTCCCCGTCTTAATTTCCTATTGGACATCTTCCAGTGATCCTTGTTAGCGTTAATGCCTCGAATGAAATACTACTTAAAACATTTGATAAGCACAAATAATGAAAAGACAGTTTTGAGTCGCAAATGACCCATTAGAAAGTACTTTTCTTTTCTTCCCTGTGGAAACTGTTACACTGGAATGGATCCAGTTGGGCTTGTAGCAATAATGGATTCTGTTCACAGTATTATTTTTTTTTCCCTGGTCTTCGTGTGGGTATTTTTTTTCCCTTTTTTCGGAGGGGTGCTGCTTTCGTATATCCTATGAGACGCAGATGCTATTACATGCCTTCTGGGCACAAAAGTTATTGCCTTCAGTTTAGCAACAGAGTGTAGAGAAGGATTATTTGATTTTGAGGGTTAGAGGTGTCCAATATTTTGGGCAATCATCCTTGATATTCTCTTTATCCATCAAAGAACTGATCCTCCTGTGTTCTACCCACAGGGCCCTATGGATTCTTAGAAACTGAGCACAGTTATGGTAGCTTTCTCTGATGATGGTGTCATGGTGCTGTGAAAATAAGGAAATCCACCATTTTCCCTCCATCTCTGGCTTGGGGGGGGGAGGTTTGAAGGAGTAGTTAAGAGATAACCTTACTGCAGGGATTGAGCTAGGGCAGTTGCCAAGTTTCATGCGGTTTGAATTCAAAGTCATGTTTCTTGCATAGGTTCCTTCAACTTGGTATGAAATTATGTGTGCGGGGCTTGGCATTGGCCTGTTCATTATAAGGAAGTTATTGCTGTTATAACTGGTGGCTGTTCTAGTGTTCAAGGAAAATATGAGTTGAGAAAGTTGCGACGAATAGCAGGCAAACCAACGAGGTTCACACCACTGGGAGGCAACAAAAGACACTGAGACATTTTTTGTAGAAAAAGCCCAGCAGGAACTCATTAGCATAATAGGCCACACCAACAGCAACTCATTAGCATATTAGGCCACACTCCCATGTTACCAGAAGTGTGGTCATCCAGTCTTCTTATTCTGTTTACCTTGTTTGTTGTCAGAACCCAGGGTTTTTTTTTGTAGCAGGAACTCCTTTGCATGTTAGGCCACACACCCCTAATGTAGCCAATCCTAATGAGTTTCTGCTGCTGGGTATGGCCTATTATGCTAATGAGTTCCTGCTGGGTGTGGCCAATTTGGGAGCTAGCCGGAACTCTATTCCTGTGTGTTCTGGCTCAAAAATAGCCCTGGTAAAGATCTAGATCTTCATCTTTGTAAGGATCGGGAGTGCTGTTACAATCCATCAAGCAAGAGCCCTGCAAATCATGTCAGCAATCAGGGAATGGGAAAATTGGAGTCCAGTAACACCTTAGAGTCCAACAAGATTTTCAGGGTATAGGCTTTTGAGAGTCAAAACTATTTTCGTTAGACTCTTGAAAGATTATACCTCAAAAGTCTTACTGGTCTCTGAGGTGCTACTGGGCTTTGAATCTGTGTGTTCTACTGTAGACCAACACAGCTCCCCCCTAAAACAATAAGAGGGTGGTTATTTTGTAAGTTACTCCAAGTAATTACAAATTGTGGGTCCTGACCTGGATATTCCAGGCTAAGAACATAAGAACATAACAGAAGCCAATGTTGAATCAGGCCAATGGCCCATCTAGTCCAACACTCTGTCACACAGTGGCCAAAAATACCAGGTGCCATCAGGAAGTCCAGCAGTGGGGCCAGGACACCAGAAGCCCTCCCATTGCCGCCGCCCCCCCCAGCATCAAGAATAGAGTGCATCACCTGCCCCAGACTGAGAGTTCCCATCTATACCCTGTGGCTAATAGCCACTGATGGACTTCTGCTCCATATGTTTATCTAATTCCCTCTTGAAGCTGCCCATGCTTGTAACCGCCAGCACTTCCTGTGGCAGTGAATTCCATGTGTTAATCACTCTTTGGGTGAAGAAGTACTTCCTTTTATCTGTTCTAACCCGACTGCTCAGCAATTTCATGGAGTGCCCACGAGTTCTTGTATTGTGAGAAAGGGAGAAAACTACTTCTTTCTCAACCTGCTCTATCCCATGCATAATCTTATAAACCTCGATCATGTCACCCCTCAGCCGTCGTTTCTCCAAGCTAAAGAGCCCCAAGCGTTTTAACCTTTCTTCATAGGGAAAGGGTTCCAACCCTTTTATCGTCCTAGTTGCCCTTCTCTGCACTTTTTCCAATGCTAACCCAATCTCATCAGGTCTCAGAAACTAATTATCAGTCTCGGTTGGTATTTGGATGGGAGATTTCCAAGGAAGACCTGGGATGAAACGCAGAGGCAGGCAACGACAAACCACCCCTGAATGTCTCTTGCCTCGAAAACCCGACGGGGTCTCCATGAATCAGTTGTGACTTGATGGCACTTGACACCACCATGAAGTGTGGAGCATATTGCACTTCTCTGAAGCCACTGCCTTTACCAAGTCCCCCACGAAAGTGACGTGTAATTCTGGACATTGCATTACGTGGAGGGTTAATGTAGAGACTATGGTTTGCAGCCAGAAGGTCCCAGGCTCAGTCCCTGGCAACTGCAGTTAAAGGGTCTTTGGTGTGAGGTGCTGAGACCTGTCTCTGCCAGAGACCCTGGAAACAGTACCGGTCTGTGGTCTGACAGTATGTGAGGCTGTTTCATAATAATGCCTATCTGTATGGAGTGTGGTTTATCAGTGGTGTCTGTCTCTCAGAAATAACGTGGAGGTCTGTGATCACCAAAGACAACAATGCTAGGAAAAGTTGAATGCATCAGGAGAAGAGGAAGACCCAACATGGGATGGATTGACCCTCAGATTTGGAAGACTTGAGCAAGGATGTTAACGATAGGACGTTTTGGAGGCCACTGATTCATACGGTCACCACCATAAATCAGAAGTGACTTGATGGCACCTAAGACCAGTGTTCCCTCTAAGCTGAGTTAGAGTGAGCTAGCTCACAGTTTTGTAGCCTCCGGCTCACACATTGTTGTCTTAGCTCAGGAAGGGGGGCTCCAGAGCAGACTAATTTATGCAGCAGCCCAATCGCTTGCTCATAACTTCAATGCCAGTAACTCACAAAGTAGAATTTTTGCTCACAAGACTCCGCAGCTTAGAGGGAGCATTGCCTAAGACACGTTACAGACTGTGCTGGAATACCCAGTTGCATTTTGGCCATGTTACTGGAATAAGGTGTGCCATGGAGTTGGTTCCTGGTGGCTTCCAGACAGTGTAGGTCTTATGTGATGTGGCTCTAAGCCAAAGGGCTTAGATGGAGTAGAAGAAGCAGAAGGTCAAACTGAGCGAAGGAAAGCACTGAATAAAAAGGTAGGGATGTAGGTAAACGGGAGACACCTGGCCGGAAAGTGGTGGAGCAGCATTCATAGTATTAGTGTCAGGTTCAACAGCTAGCAAGTCCAAGCACACTCAGGTATGGTAGTGTTAGGCTTCATTGGAATACGAGTCTGTTGCCCATTGTAGCAGATTCATTGTCAGGAATACCGGTGTGAGCATTGTTATCTATGTATATACTCTGCTGCGTAGCTAGCCAAGCAAATGAAAATTTAGCACACGCGCGGGAACTCTCCCGGTGGGGTTCTACATCATGGGCGGGAGAAACATTCCTCACAGATGAGGGCTGAAATATTCCCAGCACCTGGGAACGCAAACCCTTTCTGCCCAAAGTCTTCAGATAACAGGGCTGGCAGAGGAATTCTCCCATGGTTCCTGAAAGCAAAACAAAGCGGAGCAAAGTGCAAGTGTGCTAGCAGACATGAGATCATACAGTAGGCATGGCAATTAGCTGACAATTAGTCCGTAAAGCCATCAGAACCTCGACTGGGAAAAAAACAACAGGCCCAAGCCATTTAGGGATATAGAGATGAGTACCGCCATTTTGACTTGATCTAGAATGGCCCAGTCTAGCCCAGTCTCATCAGATCTTGGAAGCTAAGCGGCGTTGTCCCTGATTAGTATTTGGAAGGGAGACCACCAAAACATTCCGGGGTCACTATGCAGATACAGGCAGTGGCAAACCACCTCCGTCCATCTCTTGCCTTGAAAACCCTCCTGGGTCACCATAAGTCAGCTGTGACTTGATGGCACTTTACGCACGCACAAACACCAGCATTTTAACTGGGCCCAGAAACAGATAAACAGCCATTGCAGATCTTTTGTGTATGAAGCCCAGACCTATAAAAAGGCATTTTCAGTAACAACTGGTCAGATGTGTACAGTCAGTACACCAGAGCTTTGGCTTCTTGTGAATGTGGCAATAAAGGATGCTATAGACAGGAGGATGAGAGAAAGTGCCTTAATTTGGCCTCTTTACTGAGTGTACAGCTGAGACGAGATTTGAACTCATTGCTTGTTTGGTCACTGTGCTGCAACAGCTCTGTGTACTTTCCATCCTTGAAAGCCCTGAGTGTATGAAGAAGGGAGCGTTCTAAACAAATATTTACATGCTGTCAAACAGTGATTTTATTGCCGACAAGAATATCATCTCCCCAAAGTGTTTGTTTTAAATAAATACAATTTTCTGTCTGAATATATTTATTTTTGGATTTCCTTTTTTCTGATTGGTGATTTAATGTCCACCAGTGGAGAACTGAAATGGGGACAGCTTGCTTTCTACTCTCTCCCTTCTCTTCTGAAAGTGTGGCAATAAAAGCATCTGCAGTTTTGACATCTGCTGATGCCATTATTAAAATTCCAGGCCAAACAAGACAGAAATAAGCATCCAGGAACCACGGATTAATGGAACGCTAATAGTATTCTATTGTACAAAAAAAAAAGGTCACCGTATAATTAGGAAAAGCTCAGTGCAATGTCAAAGCACAGTTTAGTTTGGTTAAAACAAGGTGGCAAATGCCGGCGCAGAGCAAATCATTGGGAGAAATAATTCATGCTCAGCCTGCCCTTGTGGCTAGTTCTCGTTCAGCAGCCGGTGCTCAGTGATGCAGCATTGGGACCTGGTGCGTGTGTGTGGAGGGGCTGAACTGTTAAACTAGGAAAACTGAAGCAGCTGCCATACTCTGGGCTGGAATTGAACATCTGAGCATAGCTGGAACAAGAAGGAGTGCCTGGCTTCTACACCGGTCCCAGTTGTTTGATCTGGAGTATGCAATAATATGACAGCAATGGCGTCTCTGTCAAGGCAGCTACAAAGGCTTTGCTCCCAGTTATTTGAGCTGGAATGTGCAATAATATGACAGCAGTGGTGTCTCTGTCAAGGCAGCTACAAAGGCTTTGCTCCCAGTTGTTTCAGCTGGAATGTGCAATAATATGACAGCAATGGCGTCTCTGTCAAGGCACAAAGGCTTTGCTCCCAGTTATTTGAGCTGGAATGTGCAATAATATGACAGCAATGGCGTCTCTGTCAAGGCACAAAGGCTTAGCTCCCAGTTATTTGAGGTGAAAGGTGCAATAATAGAAAGTCTGTGGCATCTGTGTCAGGGCAGCTACAAAGCAAAGGCTGGGCTCCAAGGAAAGCCCAGAGTAGAGCTTATTGCACATGGCCAATGGAAGGTTTGCTCTGATGACCAGTGGATGTGAACAGAGGGGGGAAATCCTCACCAGCAGTGACCTCTGTTGAGAGGGGCAGTGTTTGGTCTGCAGGACCAAAGGTTATCGTTAATTGCTTGACTTCTATTTTATTCCTCTCTCCTGCATCTTCTCTTGTTGGAGGTCATGCTTTGAGTTGAAGGGCCAGGAGCTCTGGCCCCCACACCAGCATGCTCTCGTACTCAGTGTGAACAGAAACAACGTCCTTTGGGGGAGAAGGAGAGATCATGGTCCTAGTTCATTAACAGAGACCAAGAGTTCTTAGAAAATGCCTGAGGCACGTGGTCAACAGGGTGGTGGCATGGGGTTGGGAACTAGGGGGAAGGCCCTGAGGCCCAGTGGTCATTTCATTTTCCAGAATGTCACATCTTCTGTAACACTATAGAAGACATGACTTTTGTCCTTTACCACCTGCAAATCTGTTTATTTATGAAAACAGTAACACACTGCCTTTCCTTTGTCGCTCATGATGGTATGCAATTCCAAATTGAAACAAATTTACAGTACAGTAAAACAATTCACAATACAGTAAGACAAAAATCTCCCTAATACATGAACATATGAATCTGCCTTCTACTGACTCAGATTGCATAAATAGAAAAGGACTATGGAGTAAGAGAGCTACTGCAGCCAATTATATAAAACTCCGAAAGTGGGCTGCCTTCCAACGACTCCCAGCTAATATGCAAGTACACAGAATAAATTTAACAACAGAAACTAGATTGTGAAAGTACACTATAGTAAATACACATAAGTATCACACAAAGACAACAAGATTCCAGTAGCCTACAGACCAAATAGTGCATACAGACATAACAATCACAGCAAGCGGGGAAAAACAACAACAGTGTGGAGAGATACATTAATAGTAGCCGGTAACACCGATACAAGGTCCCGGTATAACTCCTTTGTTTCTTAAGTGTTCTTCCTCAGTCACTGTGAAACAACAAAATAAGGGCAAAACATAAAGTGAAATACAGTGGGCAATCCTGCTCATGCTTACAAAACCAGAGTGTTTTGGTTTTAAGTTTTGTAAGCATGAGCAGGATGCCCAACGTGTTTCACTATATGTTCTACTGAATCAGGCCTGTCGTCCATCAAAGTCAGTATTGCCTACTCAGACTGGCAGCAGCTTTCCAGAATCTCAGATGGAGATATTTCACATCACTGATGGCCTGGCCTTTTCCACTGGAGATACCAGGGATCGAACCTGGGACCTTCTGCATGCAAAGCAGATGCTTTTTCACTGAGCCATAGCCTCTCCCCAGGGCTATTTTTGGGCAGGAACGCACAGGAACAGAGTTCTGGCTGGCTCCCGAGTTGGCCACACCCAACAGGAACGCATTAGTATAATAGGCCACACCCAACAGCAGAAACCCATCAGGACTGGCTACATTAAGGGGGTGTGGCCTAACATGCAAAGGAGTTCCTGCTACCAAAAAAGCCCTGGGGTTTTGACAACAAACAAGGTAAACAGAATAAGAAGCAAAAGGTGGGTGCGGCTGGATGACCACACTTCTGGTAGCATGCTAATGAGTTTCTGCTATTGGGTATGGCCTATTATGCTAATGAGTTCCTGCTGGTTTTTTTCTACAAAAAGAGCCCTGCCTCTCCCCATACCAGGTGAGATACTAAAATGCTCACCAAGTCAAAATCTCACCAAAAACCTTAGCAAATTAAATAGCCTTATAGCATCTTCTGAGGACAGTGCCCCCTTACATCCTTAGAAGGCCCATTTTGATGTATGTTCCAGTTCTTTTAAGTGGCCTATCTTAGTCAGGTAAGACTTTGGTCAGGTTTTGTTCTTTAACTTTTTAGCCTTCCCAGATAGCTTTTGGGGGCAGTTTTCAGTGCCCTAAGAGACCGTCTCTTGTTGGACTCTGTTAAGAATGCCATCAAAGACCCTAGAGCCCAGAACAGTGTCTTCCTTTCAATTGTAATTATACTGCATTACTCTGTTTACTCTGAGGTTAGTATTTTGGTAAGTACAGATCGCAAGATGTCAAGCTTTTAGCATGCGGTACAAAATTACTGTTTTCACTCAAACCTCTTTTTCTCCAGTGACCGGAAGTTTTAATATTATATGGTACATTCGCTGACCCTGGAAATGCAGAGATGGGATACTGTCCTTTGTGAAGATATCTGCACTAAAAACCGGTTTCAGATGTACAAATGCAGCACTTACATTTATTTCAGAACTGGGCATTTTTTATGGAGAGCTGGATGGTCCCCTCCCTTCTCTCAGTCTGTTTCTGCCATCTGGTCTTTCAAGTAGTTATTCTAAGCGTAAAAACACAACAAGATGAAGACACTCTGTGGTGTAGTGTCTAGAGTGTCAGAGTAAGATTTGGCTAGGCTTGGTTGGTGGGTGGAGATCTCCTGGGATCTCAACCAGGGCCGGCTCAAGGTGCAGATGCCAACTTCCCGGCGGAGCCTGGAGTCGCGCACTGGCCGCCGCCTCCTCCTCCCCATGAGGGGGGAGGGGGAGGGCAGGTGAGCCGTCTGGAATGAGGGGTCTCCTCGGTCTCTCTCCCTCCCCACCCCCGAGGAAATGAAAAAGGGTCTGTTTGTTTTGATTCCCCACAGAAAGAATATTGATCCCCCCGCCCCCCCTTCCTTGACCCAAGGATTTGGGGAAGGGGGGGGGGAATGAGACGGCAACCTGGCTTCCATGAGGTGTCCGACATTGCTTTCAAGGTGTTAGTGGGTTGGCCGCCGCCTCTGGTGCTCTCAGGCACGCCACGGAACGGAGCGGGGCAGTGCTGGCTGGTTGGCCCGGCCCCCTGCCCGCCGCAGAGCCGCCTCCAGCCCGCCTCTGGGCTAGCGAGGAGCCCCTGGCTGTGGGGACCATGGTGGGAAGAGGAAAGGCGGCTCCTCCCTCGAGGCCACGACGTCCAACCGGCCTCGCCTGGCTGGCCAGGTGCCCTTTTACTGGTGGTGGTGGGCGGCGGCAGTGAGTCCCCACTGGCCGCCTCCGCCTCCTGCTCCCTGGCCGGCCAGCCAGCCATTCTCCACCAGCGGCTGGCCGCTGCCTCCTCCTCCACCCGAGGGGGGGAGGGGGAGGGTGGGCAAGCTGCACTGCCGCTGCCTCCTGTGCCCGGGCGCCTTTTTACTGATGGTGGCGGGCGGGAGCAGCAAGTCCCCGATAGCCGCTGCCATGCCACTGAGGGGGGAGGGTGGGCGATCTGTGGGGTGCAGGAGCACCCCGGCTGGGGCACTTCAACGCCCCTGAGGGCCGGCGCACCCTAGGCGAGCACCTTGCCTAGCGGGCGAGCCGGCCCTGATCTCAACTGATCTCCAGGCAACAGTGATCACCTGGAGAAAATAGCCACTTTGGAAGGTGGACTCTGTGGCATTCTACCCCATTGAAGTCCTTCTCCTCCCCAAACTCCGCCCTCCTCAGGCTCCACCCCCAACCCCTCTAGGTATTTCCCAGCCCGGAGGTGGAAACCTTAGATTTGGCAGATACAGATTCATATTCCCACTCCACCACGAAGCCTGCTGGGTGACCTTGGGGGGGGGGAGGTCACTCCCTCTCAGCTTCACCTACCTCATCAGATGGTTGTGGGGATAAAATGAAGCAGAGGAGACTGCATAGGTCACCTTGAGCTCCTTGGGGGAAGGGGGTGATTTAAAAAAAAAGCACCCGCGGTGGTATCTAGGTAGATTTTGCCGGTGTGACCGCAGAACAGAGCAAGAATATATTAGTTTCTGGATTCAAGGTGTTGGTTATCACTGCTTACGGTCCACCTTGGGTCCATCGTGCTTGCAGCAACATCATCTCATGAACCCGGGAACACACTGAGATCTGGAGAAGAGAAGGTTGAAGGGAAACATGATTGATTTCTTGGAAGTATCTGAAGGGCTGTCACTCAGAGGAGGGCAGGGGGCTGTTCCTGTTGGCAGCAGAGGAGAGGATTTGCAATCATGGATTTAAGTTATGGGTGGAGAGGTACCGGCTGGATATTAGGGAAAACTTTTTCACAGTAAGAGTTGTTCAACAGTGGAATCAGCTACCTAGGGAGGTGTTGGGCTCCACCTCACTGGTCATCTTGAAACAGCGGCTGGACAAACGCTTGTCAGGGATGCTCTAGGCTGATCCTGCATTGAGCAGGGGGGTTGGACTAGGTGGCCTGGATGGCCTCTTCCAGCTCTATAAACCTATGATTCTTTGATCTTATAAGGTGTTCGATGCATCCATGTAGCGGGGGCTCCTTTGTGGGTGCACTGAGTCTCTGATATTCCCATGGAGCTGTGCCTGTACCCATCTCTCATTTGGCGGCAAGTAAAGTTATTTTTTTTAAAATTACATAAGGCAATTGGTATAAGGTAGAATGAATGTAAGGATGCTCTCAATGAGCTTTTTTTGGGGGGTGGGTTTAACTCACATGGTAGGACCATGTTGAATAATTGAAAAGCTTTGATTAAAAAAAAAACTATTGAAAAAAATTAAACATGTTCTGATGGTGGTTTTGCACTTCCAGGCCAACGTGCATTATACATGGGGGCCAGCTTTTGAAACACCCCCCCCACACACACACACACAAATGCCCCAGGTACTCTCTCGATTCAATCAGTCCCCATATTATGTTGAAGTAAAAGACATATTTTTAATGGTAGGGCTAAGAATAAAATTTAGGAATGATAATTAAAAAGGGCTAACTTTAGAAAGAAAATAGATCAGAAATACGTACGTACATGCATATGTATTTGGTGGGGGTGGTGGAAAATGCCATCAAGTCACAGGTGATTCATGGCGACCCTGTAGGGTTTTCAAGGCAAGAGATGTCCCAAATGCTTGGGGCTCTTTAGCTTGGAGAAACAACGGCTGAGGGGTGACATGATCGAGGTTTATAAGATTATGAATGGGATTGAGCAGGTTGAGAAAGAAGTACTTTTCTCCCTTTCTCACAATACAAGAACTCGTGGGCACTCCATGAAATTGCTGAGCAGTCGGGTTAGAACAGGTAAAAGGAAGTACTTCTTCACCCAAAGAGTGATTAACACATGGAATTCACTGCCACAGGAGGTCGTGGCAGCTGCAAGCATGGACAGTTTCAAGAGGGAATTGGATAAACATATGGAGCAGAAGTCCATCAGTGGCTATTAGCCACAGGGAATAGCTAGGAACTCTCAGTCTGGAGCAAGTGATGCACTCTATTCTTGGTGCTGGGGGGTGGGGGCAGCAGTGGGAGGGCTTCTGGTGTCCTGGCCCCACTGCTGGACCTCCTGATGGCACCAGGTATATTTTGGCCGCTGTGTGACAGAGTGTTGGACTAGACGGGCCATTGGCCTGATTCAACCTTGGCTTCTCTTATGTTCTTATGTCCAGAGGCGGTTTGCCATTGCCTGCCTCTGTGCAGTGACCCTGCACTTCCTTGATGGCCTCCCATCCAAATACTAGCCAGTATTGACCATGCAGAGCTTCTGAAATCTGAGAAGATTGGGCTAGCCTGGGCTAGCCTGGTCAGCGGAGGGCTCATACATACATGTGTGTGTATGTGAATAATAATATAATAGCAGGAATAATTTAGTATGGCCTGATGGGACCTTTGGTCAAATGAGTTGGCAAAGGCAAAGGTAATCAGTCCCTATCAGCGCCCTTCATCCAACTCCAATACAGCTATACAACATTTCCCAGTAAAACTCCTGCCAGATGACCTCTGAGGAATTTAAGCTGCAGGATCTCTCAGGCAGCCTGTTTCTCATTACGGATAAACTCTAATTTTGGGGGTACATTGCCTGTTTTTTTAAATCTTGTGAGCCTGTTGTTTCTTGCTTTGTCATCGGGTATGAGGTTTGGCTGCCACCTTTTTAGCGTCAGTGGCATACAGATGTCCGTCTGACAACGCGTTCTGTCACACATCTGCAGCAAAGTCGATGGTGAAACTGTTCTTACTGCTTGGCAAGACTGTAAAGGTGACCAAGTCACCACTGTATACATGGTCGCCTGGGGACTTATTTATATTGGGTGGTGATCTAAGGTGTTGACATAGGCAACAGGGTTGTGGCTCAGTGGAAGAGCCGCTGCTTTGCATGCAGAAGTTCCCAGGTTCTATCCCCGGCATCTCCAGTTAAAACGACCAGGCAGTAGGTGATGTGAAAGACCTCTGCTTAAGACCCTGGAGTGCTGCTGCCAGTCTGAGTAGATAATATTGATTTTGATGGACCAGTAGTCTGATTCCGTATAAGGCAGCTTCATGTATTACAGGCAGATCATGAGAAGGAGGGGGGGAAGGGATGAGTCAGTCTTTGGCTCTTATGACCCTTTCTTACATGCCCGGAGTAATGCTGATTGCCACTTTGGGGTCAGGAAGGAATTTTCCTCCAGGCCACGTTGGCCCAGGGATCCTGGAGGTTTTTTTGCCTTCCTTTGGGTATAGAGCAGTGGTCATCAGGGGAATGGGGGGGGGGAGTTGTGAATTTCCCGCATTGTTCAGGGGGTTGGCTTAGATGAGGGAGTCTAGCAAGGAGACCCACTTTCCTTGTTCAGCCGTCAGCTTCACTGGGCAGGTGACCTTGAGCTAGTCACTGTCTCCGCAGAGTTTACCTGGCTGTTCTGACAGGGTAACATGAGCGAGGGGAGATTTTGTGCCTTCAGAAAAAGAAATGTGGCTGGAATCTTATCGGTTCTCCTGAATAACTTAGTTGGTCAACATATCTTGTCCCAGGGGGTCTCTGTGCAGCCTGTCCTCGAAAACTTCTAACCGAAGCTATCCCCTGGTGCTTGGTGTCTTCTTGAATTACTGAACCATGTTTATAGGTTTGACAGTAAGTTCTTTGGAATGTAGGGATGCATATTGGGATTTGCTTATTTTGTTTCCTCTTCATCCCAAATCTCCTCTCACTGGATGTTTTTGGTGGGGGTATTGTTAGTTAGGCTCTTAATTGAGAGCCCGTTTGGTGTAGTGGTTAGGAGCGCGGACTCTAACCGGGGACAACTGGGTTTGATTCCCCACTCCTCCACATGCAGCTGTTGGTGTGACCTTGGGCCAGTCACAAGTTCTTTCAGAGCTGTTCTCTCGAGGGCAGTTCTTGAAAGAGCTCTCTCAGCCCCTCCTGCCTCACAGGGTGTCTGTTGTGGGAAGAGGAAGGGAAACGGATTGTAAGCCTCTCTGAGACTCCTTTGGGTAGTGAAGAGTGGGGTATAAATCCAATCTCCTCCTCCTCCTCCTCCTCCTCAAGGCAAAATTAACTGCACATTGTAGATGCCCACTCTAAATTCTAACCCCTTTGCTAATGAGTAGGGGAGCCAGCCAGCCCTGGGTTGGGAACTTCCTGGAGATTTGGGGGGTGGGGACTAGGAAAGGTGGGGTTTAGAGAGGAGAGTGACTTCAGTGGGGCACAATGGACCTAGAGTCCGTTCCAAAGCAGCCATTTCCTCCAGAGAAACCGATCTCTGTCACCAGAGACCAGTTGTAATTCCAGGAGATCTCCAGGCATCACCTGGAGACTGGCAACCCTACTAATGAGTGGAGAGGTTGATTGCTAATGAACAGGGGATGCTTTCTTACGAAGCATTTCCTACAATAGCAGTGCAATCCTATGCCGAGGTACTCCACTCTAAACCCCACTGGAATCAATGGGTTTAGTCTGGTAACTCAGAACAGGATTTCACTGTATGTCACCGTTAACTTCCCCCCTCCCCTTTGAATATGTTTTTTGTAGCTGTTTGGAAACTACTACTTCTTTTAAAAAAGAAAAGGAAAAAAGGTTTAAAGTCACAACCATGACAGCTAATATTCAAAATACAATCACACCACATAATGAGAAACTTGAAACAAAAAGAAATAAATAAAACAGAACACAATAAAATGATATTAAAAACAATGACTGGATGAATACCCTGTCCACATTTTCCCAGTGGGCCTGACTTTGGACCCTTCTAAATACCCTGCAGAATAGGTTGGTTTCTGTTGCTATATCCAGGGCACTCAGCTTCGACTACCAATCCCTTAAGTGGGACGTGTGGATTGCAAGATATTTGCATGCAACTTCAGCTTGGACCTTTTCAAAATCCCGCACACTTCTCCTAAATGTGCATTGTATTTAATCAGAAGATACGTGCCCAGGTAGCGATTTATGTTGGCATTTTTATTCCATGGATTTATTTCTGAATAAAGAGATTTGGGGGTGGGGTGGTGATGGAATACATATCATTATTGTATCCTGATGCCTGATAAAACAATGTTAATGTATGCCGATCATAAATCTTGTATTTCCTGTGCAGGGGCATGATGCGGTTTGACTTGTCTTGCTTGTTTACGATGACGCCGTGTGCCTTTATGGTGGATGGCCTGGTGGCTGTGATCAAAGAGTAGAATAAAAGGCCTGGTTTGCAACCAGATGTCCCATTTATATTCCAATGCTCCTTTGCTGCTTGTACTTCAGCGGGAAACGTACTGAGAATAAACAATATGAGTAGAGTTTCCATTTCCTCTGCCCCTTCTTACAGCTGTTAAAGGTTTATCGCAGCAGTTACGGGCTTGGTCTTTCGAAATTCCGTGCCGCTTTTTATGCCTGTAGGCCCCTTTAGTATTCTGACGCTGGGTCTCAGCCACACTCATACCCAGACAAAGTCCAAGTGCGATAAAGAAGAAGGGTAATTTAAGCGTGGTGGACATTGCCACCAAAGCAATGCTATTTTAATCTGCACAGCCAATTAGATCTTTGGTGACTGATCAGAAGCCATGCTGGCCAAGAGCCCCACCTACCTTCTGAAAACGTTTGATTGCTGGGTACTGTGGGGCACTGATGGGGACCCCAGGTTTACATCTAGGTCTTCTAAGAACATAAGAGAATGTAAGAAAAGCCGTGTTGGATTTGATCAGTGGCCCATCCAGTCCAACACTCTGGTCACACAGTGGCTAAAACCCAGGTGCCATCAGGAGGTCCACCAGCAGGGCCAGAACACCAGAAGACCTCCCACTTCTACCCCCCCCCCAGCACCAAGAAAACAGAGCATCACTGCCCCAGATATAAGAACATAAGAGAAGCCATGTTGGATCAGGCCAATGGCCCATCCAGTCCAATATTCTGTGTTACACCATGGCCAAAAATCAGATGCCATCAGGAGGTCCACCAGTATGGCCAGAACTCCAGAAGCCCTCCCACTGTTGCCCCCCCCCCAAACCTTAAACAGGAGACTCAGGCTGCCTTGAGATTTCAAGGGGGCGGGCATTCTCTCTGGGGTGGCTCCTAGTTAAACGCCTGGCGGAACAACTCTGTCTTACAGGCCCTGCGGAACTGCATAAGGTCCCACAGGGCCCTGATCTCCTCCGGGAGCTCATTCCACCAGAGAGGAGCTGCCACCAAAGAAGTCCTAGCCCTGGTTGAAGTCAACCTGGCATCCTTGGGTCCGGGGAGGGTGAGTCGGTGTTAAGACCTGATCGCAGTGCTCTCTGGGGGACTTCCTTTTATCTGTTCTAAGCCTACTGCTTATGAATTTCATGGAGTGCCCACGAGTTCTTGTATTGTGAGAAAGGGAGAAACGTACCTCTTTCTCTGCCTTCTCTATCCCATGCATAATTTTGTGAACGATGCTTGTTCAGGAACATTTTATCTCTGGAGATCTTGTTGAAGAGGGCCGGGATATCTCCACTTTCCATGGTACCATCATCTGCCTCCGGTAATGGTTTTCTCCTGGCATGGATTAGACTGCTTGGGCTTTTCAGCATTTGAGAACTCTCAGTATTTTTGTGGGACAAGGCTCTTTTCATGGCAACAAGGACATTTTAAAATCATAATGGTTGGGAGTTATAGGTGCCAGATGTTAGCATACTCATAAATTCGGCACAGGGACCAATTCCTCTTCCATTTCATCCCCAGACCATTTTCAATTAACACACACACACACACACACTCATTTCTTGTTTTCCAAATGAGTGTTCTGGGTAATACCAGTTGGAGTGATGAGGACACTCTAAGAATCCTTGATCAGAAGAAGTCTGGCACTGACTCAAGCAGGCGGTTTTCATAGTTGTAAATGCCAATCCAAAGGGTTCGAGTTTAGAAGAGTTGGTTGTGTTGAGTTCATGTGATTTTTTCTTTTTTTGCATGGATTTTTTTTGCTGATTTTTTTTGTTCTATCACCGATGCCAGTTTAATAGGTCAGGTGATAGGAATGGTCTGAATCAATGTTTGGTCCATTTATGGATAGCTTCAGCTTCATGTACTAGATCAAAATCAACAGGATTTTTGGCTGCCAAGGCTTTGTGAGCTTGATCCTTGCCGGTCTTGGCTGGTAAAAGCATACTGGGAGACATCAGGGAATCACTCTTGAGTATAATTACCACTTTGTTGGACCCAGGGGTCTTTCCCAGGTCATTAAATGAGGCAATTACTCAATCTTGTTTGAGAGAACCTACTTTGGATTTAAAAGATATGGCTAATTATAGACCATTTATGGGGGAAGGGATGATTGAAAGAGTGACTGAGCTCTGGCTTGGGAAATACCTGGTGATTTGGGGGTGGAGCCTGGGCAGGGAAGGGTTTGGGGAGGGGGGCCTTGGCAGGGTATAATCGCATAAGAATCCATCCTCCAAAGCAGCCATTTTCTTCACTGGAACCGATCTTTGTCACCTGGAGTTCAGTTGTAATAGCAGGAGGTCTTCAGGTGTCACCTGGAGGTTGGCAACCCTAGTCCTGGCTGGCACATCTGCCGTTGAATCTTTTCATTCTGGCTATGGTGTACACATATCATTGGTTGCCCTGGTGGATGATCTCTGTTCGGATGCTTCCTTTCTGGTTGCTGTTACATCCTTTGGTAGCCTTCAACATGGTTGATCACTCAATACTAGTGGAGTATTTAGAGTAGTGGCTTGGAGGATGTGTATTGCAGTGGGTTGAATCTGCTCTTGTCGATTGTGTTTGGAGAGTGATGGCTGGTGAGCTCGAATTGGCAGGATGTGACCTTTCCAGTGGAACATGGCAGGTGATAGTTGGTGAGCCGGAATTCACATTTACTCTGCATTTACCCTGAGGAATGGTCTACTAGTTTATAAACGGGCATGGAACTTTTCCATATATTCATTATTATTATTTTCCTTTTATATAATTGATAAAAGTAGTGGTACCCAAACTGTGTTGGAAGTCACATCAGTGTGCCTCGTAAGAGATTGAATTATGCCTTACAAAGATAAGACATCATAGAATGAATTCGCCAGTTTGATCTCTTCCACACACATACATCTGGGTAAGAGCTACTGCCTGACAAATTGGAAGTTAGAACCTTCTTCTTTGGGGTGTGTGTGTGTGTGCTAAGTCACTTCCAACTTAACAGTGACCCTATGAGTTAATGACCTTCAAAATGTCTTATTGTTAACAGCCATTTTCAGGTCTTGGAAACTGAAGGCTGCGGCTTCCTTAATGGAGTCCATCCATCTCACGTTGGGTCTTCCTCTTTTCCTGCTGCCTTCAACTTTTCCGAGCTTAATGTCTTCTCCAGTGACTCTTGTCGTCTTTGGTAGGCAGGCTAAATCCTCGACCAGAGCCACGACGTAAGATATCACAACATAAACATTCTGTTTCCGCTTACCTTATGGAGATGATTAGATTTATCGTTTTTTAGAAATCTTTCTATTCCTAAGTTTTATTAAAACAAAAACACTGCAGCTAATGTACAAGTATGAAAATAGAACGAAACATCATTCTTAACATTTCCCCCCAAATGAACAAACCAAGCTCAGTGTTCTAAAGAATGTATTTTTTTTCCGTTGGGTAAATGACCTGTGATATAGTTTGCAACTTTTGTCATTTTACCTATTTCCAAACTTTCCAAGACCGTAGGGTTGCCAGGTCCCCTCACTGTCACAGCGGGGAGATTTGGGAGGTGTTCCAAGGGTAGGTGGGACATGTGACATCCCTGATGTGATGACATCATTTCTGGGTGATGTCATCATGTCGGTGATGTTGCGCGTGACGCTCTGGTTTGGGGACAAAACTCTAAGTTTTTTTTGCCTTCGGAACCATAGAGTTTGCCCCAAAACCAGAGTATCACCACACAACGTCTCCAGCACAATGACATCACCTGGAAGTGGCATCATCCCATCAGGGATGTCGCACAATGTCCCTCTTTGGGGATGGGGTTCCCCCACCAGCAAGGTAGCCAACAGTGGATTGAAGCCCTCCCAAAGTGGTGATGCTTTACTACAAAGCATTTCCTACAATGGCAGTGCAATCCTATGCTGAGCTACTCTACTCTAAACCTGTCAGACTCCTGGAATAATCAGATCCAACCACTCGCTTCTGGTGAAGTAAGAGCTTTATTGGTGCAGTATTGCCAGAACATCTACTTTCAGGATCCGTGTTAAGACTAAGGGGAAAAGCATCAGATCTGGGATGGGAGGCCGTCAAGGAAGTTCAGGGTTGCTACAGAGAGGGAGGCCGTGGACAACCATCTCTGAACATCCCTTGCCTTGAAAACCCTACAGGGTCACCATGAATTGGCTGCAAATTGATGGTGCTTTCCACCACCACCAAGATTTTCAAAATATTTATTCAGCTTGGAGAGTGGTTTCCCAGTTCCGCTATATTTAGCCTTCTCCATGTAAGGGGTGAAAAAATACACTCAAGAAGATCACGCGTCTCAACTTTTCCTTTCAGACCACACCCATGATCCATAGAAGTCATGAGCGGAATTATTCCTTGCCCAATAGAACTGGGTATCAGCGTTCCTCTCCTACATCTGAAGCTTTTAGCTCTCCCTCTTCGACATACTGTCTGAACTTAAATGCGGTCAAACTGGAATGATGAAGCAGTTTTCTTTCAGGTCTGTGCACATTAACGTTGGTACAGCAGGCCAGATCCATTTCCAAACCCGTTGCGGGATTACCCTGTTTGTTTTCTCCCCCTTTTAATTTATGTTGCTAAAACAGCAATTCCATGCCGGAGTAAAAATCAATCCATATTCATATTGAAACTCACAGGATACCAATCAATAAGCCACTTGAAAGCGTCTCGGCGTTCAGCTGCCTTCTTTTAACAACTGTGGATGCAAACTGGTCAATACGAGTCCTGCCTTACCCCACAGTCCTGAAATAAATAGTTTGCCACATAATAGAAATAATTAACTTGAAAGGGAATCTTGCCGGATCCTGTTGAAGTGCAGTATCTTTGGGTCTCAGTCTTTGCCCGATTTTTACAATCTGATGGGTTTGAACACCGGGCAGTTAAAGAAATTCTACTCCCTGGCCCCAGTAGAAACTCTAGGAGAAACTGCTTCAAAAAGTCCCTTTGTGGCATGTAACATGTCATTAAGCTTAGAACTTCACGATGTGTGTAACATGGAGTTCTTACTGAACGGGGCATCTGGAGAAGGAAATGGCAACCCACTCCAGTATCTTTGTCAAGAAAACCCCATGGACAGTAGCAAAAGGACACAGCTGACGTACGGGTTAAACTAGGAATTTACTTTTTGCCCAGTTTGCATAATGTTTAAACGCTTCTCTGACCTGGGTGCCCAGTCAAGCCCAGTCTAGCTTGATCTTCTCAGATCTTGGAAGTGAAGTGAAGTGCTGGGTCATGGAATAGTAACAAAACTTACGCTGGTGGATGAACGTGCAGGAGGAATGAAAACAACCTGTACTTGCCTCATTTGTGCAATGGTTCGTAGCCCCCTGTGCCAATAATTGCATTCTTGTTCTGACGGGCAAAGGGAATGAATACGAAGAAGCTGAGAGTTCAGGGTTCACTTGTAAACATGACGTCCCTTGGGATTTCAAAGTAAGTCATTAGGTTTCCTTAGCTGTGCATTATCATCATCATCATCATCATCATCATCATCAGATCATCATCATCATCATTATTATTTTACACATAGCAATGGTGGATGGCCACAGGGTTTGTTTTAACCCTGCAGTTTTCAGCTCATAGAATCATAGAGTTGGAAGGGGCCATACAGACCCTCTAGTCCAACCCCCTGCCCAATGCAAGACCAGCCTAAAGCATCTCTGACAAATATTCATCCAGCCTCTTCTTGAAAGCTGTCAGTGAGGGGGAGCTCACCACCTCCCTAAGCAGCTGATTCCACCTTTGAACCACTCTGACTGTGAAAAAGTTTTCCCTAATATCCAGCCGATACCTTTCTGCATGTAATTTAAATCGGTTGCTTCGGGTCCTCTCCTCTCCTGCCAACTGGAACAGCTCCTTGCCCTCCTCCAAAGGACAGCCTTTCAAATATTTGAACAGAACAGTCATACCCCCCACCCCCAATCTCCTCTTCTCCAGACTAAACATTCCCAAGGCCCTTAGCCTTTCCCCGAAGGGCTCAGTCTCCAGACCCCTGATCATCCTCGTCACTCTCTTCTGCACCCTCTCGATTTTGCCCACATCCTTTTTGAAGTGAGGCCTCCAGAACTGCACACAGTACTCAAGGTGCAGCCTGACCCAGGCAGTATACAGAGGGGAAATGACTTCCTGCGATTTCGATGCTATGGCCCTTTCAATACAACCCAAGACTGAATTTGCCTTTTTTGCCACATCACACTGACTGCTCATATTTAGCTTACAGTCCACCCTTACCCCAGGATCTCTTTCGCATACACTACTCCCCAGAAACATATCCTTCAGAAATTTAATACAACAAAGTTTGAGTCCAGTGGCACCTTTAAGACCCACAAAGATTAATTCTTATCAACAAAGTTTAATTCTGGCTTTAAGCTTTCGTGTGCACGCACACTTCTTTCAGAGGGATGGGTTGCTCCTTGCACCCTTTGCAAGAGTTACAGAAAGAAAGGGGAAAAAAACAAAGTTTGCGAGGCCAGGTAGAGATTCTTGCTGAAGTAGAAGAATTCTGATGGGGCAAGCAGCTGATGGAAAGCCCCCATTGAGAAGGACTGGCAATTATGCAGCAGTAGCTAGCTCTGATACCTCGAAGGATAATAAGTATTGATGTTCTCAGGCATGCGTTCTTGCGCACATTTTCTTAGAAGTATGGCGGTAATAGATTATTCTCCTCTAGTGTTTCACATGGAATCGTTTGCCTCGCAGAGGGATTTGTAACATCATCTGCTACATATGAAAAACCTTTCTTCACATTGAGTTGGATCCAGATGATGCCTTTGCATTTATTTATTTATTTAAACAGGAAAGAAGAGAGTTTAAAAATAAATAGGGCATGGTTTCCTGTTCTGAAAAACACAAAATGCTCTACAGCTGACAATAGCACTACAGATAAGATTAGAGTTTCAATAGCCATTCCACACACAAAAGAACCTTCTCAGGAAACAATCCATAGACAAAAGAACCTCCTCAGGAAAGCTCCTCCATTAGCATGTTCATAGCCTGGAGAACTACTACAAGATAATGACTCTGCCCTACCCCACCTTCTGGAGTAGATATAAATTACCTGCCTACCATTTTTCTTCTCACCTTGACATAGAGAGTACTCCATCTTTCTGTGTTATACCTCTGAGGATGCCAGTCACAGCTACTGGCAAAACGTCAGGTCCTACAATGCCAAGAACAAGGCCACACAGCCCGGAAAATCTACAGCAATTATTTATTTGTTTGTTTGTTTGTTTGTTTGTTGTTTTTGCAAGCAGAGTCATAAACAGCAAATTATTTCTCTATATCCTGCTTTTCTCCCCAGTTGGGACTCAAAGCATTTTAGAACCTCTTTCCCCCCTTCTTTTCTCTCTTACAACAACAACCCTGGGAGGTAGGCTAGACTGAGAGTTTGTGACGGGCCCAAGGCCACCCTACAAACTATAATAGAAGTGAGGATTGGAACCTCAAGACCAATGCTCCCTCTAAGTCAGGAATGTCAAACATGTGGCCCAGGGACGGGCCAGGCCCCCGGAGGGCTTCTTTCAGGCCCGCAGTGGAAATGGCTGTCTTTTGCTTCTTCTTCCAGCTCTGCTGCTGCTGCTGTGTCATCGTAGGTTTGCAGATACACACCTGAACAGCAGACTCAAGATGGCAACAGCACAGACATTTTGATGCAAGAATTCAGACCAAGGGGTGTCAGTTATCAGACACTGTTCAATAAATAAAATATTGCAAGAGCGCTAACGTTTTAAGCATTTTTTTATTTTAAATTTAAAAAAACCCTTTGTGTTTGTGTCCTTTATAAAGTTTAAATCTCCGCTACCTGTTATTACATTTTATGCCACACGTGGCCCGGCCCGGCCCGAAAAGGTCTCATTTATGTCATATCCAGCCCTCATAACAAATGAATTCCACACCTCTGCTTCAAGCTGTGGAGTCTTGTCAGCCAGACTTTGTGAGCTGCTGGCGTTAAAACTGTGAGCGAGTGATTTGGCTGCTGCATAAAAAATTAGTTTGCTCTGGAGCCATCCCTTCCTGAGCTGAGAGGAAAATGTGTGAGCCAGAAGCTAAAAAAGCTATGAGCTAGCTCGCACTAACTCAGCTTAGAGGGAAGACTCCTTTTCAAATTTAGGGCAGACTTAAAATAGGGTTTGCCCTTCAGTCCTTCACGCTCTCCTTTCACCGTCTTCCTTTTGAATCTCATACATACACCCTCCTTCTGGCCTCATGTAATATTTAATACACTCCGCTGCCGAAGGTGGTAACCAAAATGTATGATTTGTTGAGACCTGAGTCCGACCGCTTCCCTTAAAGCTCTAGCCTTAAAGCTACCGCTGCGCGTTTTCACTGAAACCTGTCGTCCTTATTCTACCAGTTTAATCCCCGTTCCAGGCAGCAGCCGTTGGCAGGTTTCTGTCAGCCATTAGAAGTGGGGTGGGGAGGAGTCCTTCGAATATATCAACAGAATGCTAGATGCTCACACTTGTCTTACAATGCCAGCAAGTGATGATTTTTGAAAACATTATTCTCCATAACCGTGGGCTCTTACTTCTGCTGCTACACATGGGCGCTTTTCCAGAATCTAAAAAATCCTTTTCACGTTCGCTTTCTAGGAATGAAACGTTCTCAGTCAGCCACATTACAGTTCCCCAGTCGGTTGGGTTGCCAGCTCCAGGTTGGGGAATACCTGGAGATTATGGGGGTGGAGTCTGAGGAGAGTGGAGTTTGAGGAGGGGTGGGACTTCAATGGGCTGTAATGATTGACAGTATGCACCTGAAGCAGTCTTGAAAGAATTTTAGAGGGCAGCACATTAGCTGCTTTTCACATAACCAAATGATGTAAGCTAGAAAGGAAGTGGGAGTAGAAAAAATGCGAAAGGGGTAAGGTCTCATCGGACGAAACCTTGAGTGAAATGGTCCATTGAGTGCTGTACCGTCAGAAAGAAAAAGTTGAGACCAATTTACTTCAAAGAAAACACCTTTATGATTTGTTATTCACTGGATAATTAAATAAGATATATTTTTCTCTAACAAGGTTTTGTTATATCACGGTTGTTTTTCCTTACCAAGTTAAGTACTGCCTGGAGGTTGGCAGCCCTACCGATTGGCCTCCTCCAACCTCCACCCCCCAAAATGGTGGATTATTCGCAACAGGATACCAGTCAAATGAGAGGGAGTAAAATTGGTATTCCAGGTCAGCATGGTTTCCAAAAACCTCAGTGTGAGATGAATTTGCATTATGAAAATGTTTTTCACACGGAGGTATTAGGGACTAGTTGGACCAGTGGTCGGATCCACCAGGGCTTTTCTTATATGTGTTGAACTAGTTCTAGGGATCAGAAGTTATGTTTCCCAAAGCCTTAGTGTGAAATGTTTTTCCCCCATAATGAAAATGCAGTTAGTCAAGACTTTGAGGAACAACTCTTAATCCTGATCTTAAAAGGTCAAGGAAACAATGGCAGCAGAGAAAATGGTGACAGCAGAGAAAATGGTAACCCCTGTTGACGTTGCAGCTCTAAGACTGGTCTTTAAGAAATGCAATCTTCTTATGAAGCCTGGTGTTTGACTGACTATCTGGAGAACTTGACAATACCTTTCCCCTATGAAGTTCGAGACTGATAAGGTGATGCACATTAGAACAAAAAATCTCAGACTTAGATATATGCTGATGTGTTCTGAACTGTCCGAGACACATCTTGGGGTTATAGTGGACAGTTAAAATGAAAATGTCGACCCTTTGTGCAGCAGCACAGAAGGTGACAAATTCCATGTTTGTGATTACTTGGAAAGGGATTGAGAATAGAACAGCAAATAACTGTAATGCGGTGTCATTTGGAATACCGTTCACAGTTCTGTTCACACCACATCTCAAAAACAGTATTTCCAGGCTGGGGGTGGGGGGAATACAGAAGATGGCAACCAATATGATCAAGCCGTTGCAGCATCTTTCCTGTGAGGAAAGGCTTGAGACTTTGGGGCTGCAATCACACGAGCCTTTAGATCTGACAGGTATGAATGCCCGATGGACCTAAAGGGCGCGATCAGATAGCAACATCTGGGAAGCGTCCCGTCGTTGTCGGCAACCCGTGCTGCTCCACCACAGAAGCGGAATAAAAAGACACCGGGGAAAGTCCATCTCTAACAGGTTCTGACGGGCCACAGGCAGACTTCCGCCTGTCTGATTGCGCAAGCATGCTCTCATGCCGTCAGGATGGCCTGATCATGTTGTCCCGGCTCGGTGCCATTCCCCCCCCCCTTGCAGTATGCGCATCATCACATACTCCATAGGGGGCCCTCGGTGCGGAGGTGCGATTCGTAGTTTATGCGCATAGGAAACAAATGGCCAAACCCCCACCCCCCAACTCACCCACAGTTGCATCGGATCACACAGTGATGGACTGAGCCCACAGCTACAAAGGGAGGTGTGATCTCACAACTGTGTGTCAAATTCCTCCGGGGAAATAGCCTCACTTCCCCTCTGCTTCAGCTGGCGTGTGTGACCACAACCTGGGACTTTTTTATTTTAGGAAAAAAACAAGGCGAAGAAAGGACATGATAGAAGTTTATAAAATTATGTCTAGGGCGGAAATAGTGGGTAGGGGGAGCTTTTTCTCCCTTTCCCTTAATGAGGCACCCAATGAGTGGAGGTAGTCACGGGCACAAGCGTAGATGGCTTTAAAAGGTTGTTAGAGATATCCGTGGAGGATAAACCCATCGATGACTGCTAGTCATTGTTAGTAAAGGGAACCTCTATATTCAGAGGTGGCAGACTTCTGAAACCCAGCTCTAGGAAGCAACATCACAGGCGGCCTTGGCTTCTGTGTCTGGTTTGTTGACCCTCCTGGGTAAGTGATTGGCCCCTCTAAGAGACAGGATGCTGGACTAGATGGACTACTGGATTGATCCAGCAGGGCTCTTGTATACACGTTGAACCTGCTTCCAAACATCACCCCCCTCCCCAAGCTGCAAGTTAAGCCTTTTTTAAAAATCAGACTCAGGGGAATCGGGTAGATACTTCTAGTGCAGAAAAAGAAGAAGAAAAAGAAGAAGAATAGGTCTTTATACCCTGCTTTTCTCTACCCAAAGGAGTCTCAAAGCGGCTTGCAAGCTCCTTCCCTTCTTTTCCCCACAGCAGTCACATTGTGAAGCAGGTGGGGCTGAGAGAGTTCTCAGAGAACCGTGACTGGCCCAAGTCCACCCAGCAGGCTTCATGTGGAGGAGGAGTGGGGAATCAAACCCCATTCTCCAGATTAGAATCCACTGCTCTTAACCACTGCACCACGCTGGCTCTGCACCATCTTGGTAACTGCAAGGTTACACGGCATCCAACCAGAATTAGGCACTGTGGTCTGTTTTATAACTAAAGGCAACTAATGCCTGCTGGTAACATCTATGAACAGCCATTACGGCTGTTCGAATCCCGCCGCGGCCAGGGTGAGCACCTGGCCCAAGTCCCAGCTCCCGTCTACCCAGCAGTTCGAAAGCTGTCAAATAACAACAAATAGCAAGTAGATAAAATGGGTACCTGGCGGCAGCAAAGTAGGCGGCAAGATGGCGAGAACTCCAAAAACGGCAGAAGGCGGAACCGGGACGACGGCGCGAGGAGAGCGTGGAGGCGCAGGCGCGGCGGAGTCGGAAAGACAGAGCCGGAGCCACGCTGACGCAGGAACCACGCGCCGGAGGGACCTGCGAACACCGAGCGGACCCAGAATGAAATTGACAAGACCTGCGAACGCCCAGCCGACCCAGGATGAAATTGACAAGAACATCTCTCTCCACGGGGTGCTGGTAGGGCAGTCCCTTCCCAATCATCTATGTGGCCTTAGATAGGACTTGAGAGTAACTGTAAGCCGCTCAGAGACCCCTTCGGGGGTTCAAGCGGGGTATAAGTCGAAGATTATAAATAAACCAATAATACTGATATTTTCATCCATGGGAAGGGAAAGGTCTTTATGTTTTTTGAGAACCTGATTTGTCTGTACCCGCCAGCATTTCTAGTCCCTTCATAACAAAACCGAAGAGGAAGAGGAAGAGGAAGAAGAAGAAGAAGAAGAAGAAGAAGAAGAAGAAGAAGACGACGACGACGACGACGACGACGACGACACATAACAGAGGTTAAAGTCGCCCGCAAACCAATGCCGTGCTGACTAAATATAAATATCTGTGACAAATTGCAAAAGGATGCTCTACTGTCAGCTGTCAGAGATGTTTAAAATGGATCAGACCTTTTCAAATTTCCCCTTCTAATAATGAATATTTAGTGAGGCTTTTAAAAGCTGCTAGCTATTAATTATGGGACCTAAAAATACCCAGGAACGCAAGGCATGGGTCGGTTAGTTTGCCGAGCGTTCACCTGTCAGTTTCCTGCTAGCGATATACCTGGTTGCTTTCTCTCCCCTCCCCCCCAGTTTTTTTCCAAAGACAAAAAAAGAGAAAATATTTATTTTAATGATCTTGACAGGTGGCAAAATGGTATCTCCATGCTCTTGCTGGGGCAGGACGCTAAACAAAGATAAAGAGACATTTTAATACTCAACTGTTTCAGCAATTGAAATTATATATGGTGCAATTATCACAAATTCGAGTTCTATCCCAGACATTTATATTGGTCTGCAGGTAGAAATCAAAGTGTGTGTATGTGGGGGGGATATTAGACTGCTCTGCAAATCCCTACAAATGCCAGGGTTTTTTGTGTGTGTGTGTGTGTGTGTTTTAATTAAAATAACACAGTTCTGGAGATAAGTAAAGCCTCCCCACTGTCTGTCTTTCTCTTTCTATATTTCCTTACACCACGAGAGTTGCTTTCATACTCTTAAATAAGGCTCTGTTTCCACAGCTGAAATAAATGTTTCTACTGTAGAAATAAATGACTTATTCCAACAATGGAAAGCTGATTATGCTATTGATAAAGAGGCTGCCAGCCTGGTAATTCTCATTCATGTATTCAGAAACTTTAACTAACACAGTACAGTGCAAATTCTTCAGCCGTTCATTAAATATTCCTTTTTTTTTTTTTAGGGTGGAACTCGACCTTTTTAAAAATGCTTCAAAAGGAAACCCCCCCCCCAATTTTGATCTTAATCCCATGAATAAGCACTGTCATGAATTTTGTCAGTCTTTAAGATGCCACTGGGCTCTTGCTCTTTTCTCCTGCTACAGACAGTCTAACAGGACTGCTCATCTTGATTTATCTCTACTGGAAAAATGTCCCTCTGCTTGGAAATCCTGTGTAGTAGTAGAAGAAGAAGGAGGAGGAGGAGGAGGAGGAGGAGGAGATTGGATTTAAGCCCCACCCTTCACTACCTGAACAAGTCTCAGAGCAGTTTAGAGACTCCTTTCCCTTCCCCTCCCCACAACAGGCACCCTGTGAGATAGGTGGGGCTGAGACAGCTCTTTCCAGAACTGCCCTTGAGAGAACAGCTCTGACAGAACTTATGACCGACCCAAGGTCACACCAGCAGCTGCAAGAGGAGGAGTGGGGAATCAAACCCGGTTCTCCCAGATTAGAGTCCATGCACTTAACCACTACAACAAACTGGCTCTCAAGCCATAAACCAAACTTTGATCTGGCTTAGTGTTCTAACTTGAGATCAGGCAGCTTGTCTTTAATCAGTGATTTCAGTTTATTAGAACAGAACACACGACACAATACATAACACTTAGGATCCAGGCCTGCTTTTCAGTTGCCACCAACCATCTGCCCTGACCTGGATGGCTCAGGCTAGCCTGATCGCATCAGATTTTGGAAGCTAAGTAGGGTCGGCCCTGGTTAGCGTTTTCAAGGGGGGATCATCAAGGGAGTCCTTTGTTACTATGCAGAAGTAGGCAATGGCAAACCACCTCTGCGTGTCTCTGGTCTTGAAAAGCCTGCAGCACAGGTCCCCTACCTTTTTGAGCCTGTGGGCATCTGTTGTGGGCGGCAACTAGAAAGGTTCTCTAATGGCTGCCACCACTCTGGTATGGGTCTCCTCAGGAGGGCTCAGGAGGGGGGGTAGCGGAGCACCGACAGCGGTGATGGTGATGGCGGCAGAGGCGAGCAGGCGGCAAGATGACGACGGATGTGGCACCAAAGCGAGGATCGAGCATCAAAAAAAATGGAAGGCAGAGCCAGGAAGACGCAGGGAAGCGTGGAGGCGCAGGTGTGGCGGAGCCAAAAACGGACAGAGCCAGAGCCGCGCTGACATGCAATCCACGCGCCGGATGGGCCTGCCAAGCCATAAAAGGGAAAGGCCGACGAGAGAAGGTGAAAGACCGGGGCCAGCCGCCGAGCCGGGAAAAAAACAAAAAACGACAACACTCCACTGGGTGCTGGTAGGGTAGTCCCTTCCCTGACTATATGTGGCCGTAGATAGGATATGAATTGAGTAACTGTAAGCCGCTCAGAGACCCCTTTGGGGGTTTGAGCGGGGTATCAAGTTGAAAGTATAAATAAATAAACAACCAATCGAAACAGTTAGATAACAACCAATACATTTGTCTCCCTCCATAACCTTCTAGCATCCTGATTGGCCTGCTACACAGAGTAACCAATCAAGTGTCTGTTCTTTTGGATACCAGGCCTAGATAGGAGTGAGATTCAAGCTCCGTTCTTTATGTATACCAGATACATAACAACTATAATGTAATAACATGTAGGAAAATTGAGCACAGTATAGGTAAGTAAACCAGCAAAATAAGAAACCCTAACGTGTCTGACTATATTGTACCTAGCTTTCTCTAGGTCTTTGGCGTCAAGCTGACTCACCCTTTTCAGATGAGGGATCTGTCCATCTCCAGCAGTCTCACATCAGCTCTGCTTCCTAGGAGTGAACCCCCTCCCACTTTGGGCAAAGCCTTTTATTACTTCTTCCCAGACAACAGCCTCTACTATTCTACTAGTGTCAATTTTCCCTCCAAATCCCCTGTTAGCCAATCACAGGGTCCAAAGAGTGACCTAGGAAATGTAGTCCCTGATAGTTACTCTAGTACAGGCTTCCCAGGAGCCATCAGGCCTCCCTAGAGCCAGTAGGGCACACTACTATAGGTCTAGGGTCATGACAGTATCTTTGGAATTCTGATACAGGGTGGTGGGCGCAACCACAAAACCACTGTCATGTAGGCTTGCCAAGTCCCCTGGGGGGCGGGTAAACCCTCGTCTGAGAGGCCCGTTACCCAACGCCAGCAAATTGGGCCCCAGGGGGAACTCCACCCTCTTCCGGCACATGTCCCCAGTGTGATGATGTCACCTAGAGGTGACATCATCACGCTGGCCACGTTGGGGGCGGGATGCTCTATGATTCAAGGGAAAACTCTATGGTTTTCCCTCAAATCCTAGTGGCCCCGCCCCCAATGTGCCGACATGATGGCGTCACTTCCCGGGACGGTGCGGGACTCCCCCACAGTAAGTGAATTTGGAACTGGCAACCGTACTATCATGAGAGGTGGAAACAACCACAAAATGGCCACTGCAGAAGGCGAAGACATACCCAGAGGAAGCCCAAGTGCAGGTGGTAACAGTAGTAATTAAAAAAAAATTGAGAAAGAGGAATGTGAGAGAAAAAGCCAGTATGGCAGAAAATAAAGTCAATTACTGCTCAAGCAACTGCCACCAGAACAATATTGTTTTAATCTGCATAGCCAATGCGATCTCCAGTGGTCAACCAGAAGCCCTGTGGGGCAAGGGCCCCACTTGGCCAACCCACTTTCTAAAATGCTCAGCAGGTGCCAGGAAAGGTGTAAATGGGCACCTTGACACTACAGGTACCATGTTGGGGTCCCTTGCACTACAAGGTCACCATAAACTCTGTGCCTTGACATCACTTTCCACCACCTATCCTCTGTCCCCTTCAAATTGTATACAGAAGGAAGTGTGCCTGAGGGATAGCATTAGTTTCTCACATCGTCCTGGACTTCGGCAAATTAGATGCACACTTTGTTTCTAACTTTTCCAAAGCCCCCTCCATTGCAGTTCTTTGGCGTGAGCACTCCACGCTTCCCACCGCATGCAGAGTGACCTATCTCACTTCACACAAGCATATGGAGATGGAAAAGCAGGGAGAGACATGTGCTGCTTCTCGTCATCTTGATGTCTTCCGGCCATGGCATGGAGAGATGTGTGCCTCCCTGCTGAATTCCGATTGTGCCAGTAGCATCAAGAAGGGAGAATGGAGAATTTATAGGAGGTGACGTTCACCTGTGCTGAGCATCAAAGAGAAGAACCTTTCCCACGAAGGGGACAGGTGGTGACCCCTGGAGACCTGTAGGCTACCTCTGGAGATAATTTATGCCTCTCCACTCCACAAGTATTCAGGCCAATGTCCCACTGGTTGCTCTCATATGGTCTCTTTTGTAAACCTGGTGTTTTTTTCTCATGGACTTTTCCTTTCCAAGAGCTATTTCTTAGCAATCCTAAAGTGGTCTAGACATTCTTGCAAAGGCAGTTAGGCAGTATGGTATGAAATTCAAGCATCTGTACTTTTGGAAGCTTCGGGCTCCATTGACAAAAATGGGACCACCGATTTGAGTATATCTTTAAAAAAAATTGGGGAGAGAGAGCTAGTGTTGCCATAAGGGAGGGGCCATGGCTCAGTGGTGGAACATCTGGTTGGCATGCATAAGGTTCCTGGTTCAGTCTCCTGGTGTCTCCAGTTAAAAGGACCATATAGGAGGTGATGAGAAAGACCCCTACTTGAGACCCTGGAGAGCTGCTGCCAGTCAGAGCAGGCAATACTGAGCTTGAGGAACCAATAGGCCGATTCAGTATAAGGCAGTTTCAAGTGTTCTACATGCATTTGAATAAACAATAAACAAGCAATATTGGAATGAAAAATGAAAAAAAGGGGGCAGATAACAGAGCGAAGGATATTGGCTCGATGTGAGTCAGCCGTGTGACATTTTTTTTCAAGTGCCGTCGTGTGTTTTGTTTATGGGGAAAGTTGCATGAACAAAGCGGTAGGCGCTAGGTATAGCAGGTAATGGTGTGCCGCTTCCACTTGACACTGATTAAGCCTCACTTGGAATATAATGTGTATTGTTAGTCGTCAGAAGCTGAGATGGATACAAATGCGCTGAAGGTGATGCCGGAGAGAGCCGAGACGATAAAGGACTTGCGAGGTGGCACAGGAGGAGGGAACGGTTCGAGGGGCTGAGCGGGGCTGTTTGGGAGGACAAAGGGGACACGGAGATGAGAATCAGTTTTTCAGACTGCAGTGGGGAAGACTTAGAAGCAGGGCTATTTTGGGCAGGAACGCACAGGAATGGAGTTCTGGCTGGCTCCCGAGTTGGCCACGCCCAGCAGGAACATATCAGCATAATAGGCCACACCCAACAGCAGAAACTCATTAGGATTGGTTCCATTAGGGCTGTGTGGCCTAACATGCAAAGGAGTTCCTGCGACAAAAAAAGCCCTGGGGTTTTGACAACAAACAAGGTAAACAGAATAAGAAGCAAAAGGTGGGTGTGGCTGGATGACCACACTTCTGGTAACATGGGGGTGTGGCCTAATATGCTAATAAGTTCCTGCTGGGCTTTTTCTACAAATAAAACCCTGCTTAGAAGGGAGTGCTCAGGGAGGGGGAGATGTTTTCTCCAAAAGCATGTGTGCGTGATCTAAACAACCACAACAAAAGTATTTGATAAGGTCCGGAAAGGTGTCTGCAGGCCCCATGGTGCCTGTGGGAACAACGTTGGGGACCCGTGGACTACAGAATGTGTGAAACTGTCAGCCACTGTTTTCTGCCAAGGGACAGACCTCTGCCATTCTCTGCCAAATCACTCCGCCAAGTTAAGTGTGCTAAGATCAGAGTACAGCATGAAAGTCCTACTAAGACATGCTGTGGAATTTTCTCACCAGGTTAAGATACTCCTGGTATTACCTGTGTTTGTCCCAAGCAGGATCCAGCAGTTGGAAGGTAGAGTTCCATAAGAACATAAGAGAACATAAGAGAAGCCAAGGTTGGATCAGGCCAAAGGCTCATCTAGTCCAACACTCTGTCGCACGGTGGCCAGAAATACCTGGTGCCATCAGGAGGTCCATCAGTGGGGCCAGGACACTAGAAGCCCTCCCACTGTTGCCCCCCCACAAGCACCAAGAATACAGAGCATCACTTGCCCCAGACTGAGAGTTCCCATCTATACCTTGTGGCTAATAGCCACTGGTGGAGTTCTGCTCCGTATGTTTATCTAATTCCCTCTTGAAGCTGTCCATGCTTGTAGCCGCCACCACCTCCTGTGGCAGTGAATTCTATGTGTCATTAATTAATTAATTAATTAATTAATTCTATGTGTGTAAACATGCAGGCCGATTATTTCCTTATCGTGGTTGCGATGGATCTGATAGGAAGATCAAGGAATAATGCATGCATGTGTCCTCCACTTTGCAAGCCTGCTTTTTGCATATTGGTGTTTCCATTGCCATGCCAATCATTTCATGAGAGAGGCTTCCCTGAAAGCCTCTGTGCTCACAGGGAGGTGAAAATCACGCCTCGCCCTGCTTACCTGTGCTTTAAAAGTATTCCTTTTTTCCTGTTCTCTACAACAGGCTATATAAATAACTGTGGTGTCAGCAATGGAAATCTTTGTACCGTTTAGCTTGTGGTAATGCAGGAGGAATTCAAATGGCATCAACGCTGCTTATTCTGCAGCAGCTTTCTCAAAGCAGGCTGAATTGTGCATTCGTTAGAATGAAGGGAGTCGCAGGACCTTGGCACAGATTATCTCCAAAAACAACACAGCACTCTGCCTGAACAGCTGGACCCAGGAGAGCACACACTGACTGTAGCAGCTGTCAAAACCAACAGTCGCTACAGGCAGTCCGAGGCTTTTCTTGGTGTGACGGTTGCTGTGTGAACCAGCCTCTGTCTTTTCAAACAGGATAGTGCATGTCTGTACCAGATCATATTAAAAGTGAAGCCTACATTTTGAGTCTTTTAAAATTTTTACTAAGCATGAAAATATAGTAAGTGTTGTGTACCACCTAAGGACCACCCACGCGGTTGCCTTCGCACGTAGTCATGCGAATGGGCAAAGCTTCACTTACTGAAACAATAGCCAGTGTGGACTCTAGAACGGACCTATCGGTCAGGCAGGATCCAAGCTGTAACCTATGGGAAATAAGGGGCACTGTAAATAACCTTTTATGGGTGTGGTGTGTATGTGTGGTTGGTTTTCCAATGGGGATTTAAGCAGGCCCCCGGTCCTGCTCTGTTATCTTGCATTTTGAGCTGAAATAAACTATGAGCTGAAATCATGCGTCTGAACCCAGTGCTTTACAGTAAGTAAATAAGAATACGGTAAAATACCATGTTTCTGGCTTTCCAGTTCCATCATACAGCGGTGGAATTATTTAGAAGGGCATTTTCATTAACAAAATAAAACAAAAACATTAACAAGGGTATATTATATGATCTCCAAGTGTCTGAAGTAATTTTGGCGCACTTACTGATTTTACTAGTTATAGTTGACATGTATTGACACACATTTTAAAGAACACTGTAATCCACCTTGAGTCCGTGAGGAGAAAGGCAAGTCAGAAATGCCTTAAGACAAATGAAAACAAACAAACAACTGTTGGGGAATGCATCCCAATTCAGGAAAGACGAATATTTAGAAATGTGCAGTTTTTGAAAAGCCCTAACCTGGGTGGCTCAGGCTAGCCCGATCTCGTCAGATCTCAGAAACAAAGCAGGGTTGGCTCTGGTTAGTACATAAGAAGAGCCCTGCTGGTCCATCTAGTCCAGCATCCTGTCTCATACAGTGGCCAACCAGTTCCTCTGGAGGGCTAACACCAGGGCTTGGAGGTCAAGGCCTTCACAAGTACATCAGAAGAGCCCTGCTGGATCAGACCAGTGGTCCATCTAGTTCTGCATCCTGTCCACACAGTGGCCAACCAGTTCCTCTGGAGGGTCAAAACCAGGGCATGGAGGCCGAGGCCTTCACAAGAACATCAGAAGAGCGCTGCTGGATCAGACCAGTGATCCATCTAATCCAGCATACTGTCTCACACAGTGGCCAACCAGTTCCTCTAGAGGGCCAATCACAAGGCATAGAGACTGAGGCCTTCACAAGAACATCAGAAGAGCCCGGCTGGATCAGACCAGTATGCCATTTAGTCCTGCATCCTATCTTACATAGTGGCCAACCAGTTCCTCTGCAGGGCCAATCACAAGGCATAGAGACTGAGGCCTTCACAAGAACATCAGACGAGCCCTCCTGGATCGGACCAGTGCGCCATCTAGTCCTGCATCCTGTCTCACACAGTGGCCAACCAGTTCCTCTGCAGGGCCAATCACAAGGCATAGAGACTGAGGCCTTCACAAGAACATAAGAAGAGCCCTCCTGGATCAGACCAGTGCGCCATCTAGTCCTGCATCCTGTCTCACACAGTGGCCAACCAGTTCCTCAGTAGGGCCAATCACAAGGTATAGAGACTGAGGCCTTCACAAGAACATCAGAAGAGCCCTGCTGGATCAGACCAGTGCGCCATCTAGTCCTGCATCCTGTCTCACACAGTGGCCAACCAGTTCCTCTGCAGGGCCAATCACAAGGCATAGAGACTGAGGCCTTCACAAGAACATCAGAAGAGCCCTCCTGGATCAGACCAGTGCGCCATCTAGTCCTGCATCCTGTCTTACACAGTGGCCAACTAGTTCCTCTGCAGGGCCAATCACAAGGCATAGAGGCCAAGGCCTTCATAGGAACATAAGAAGAGCCCTGCTGGATCAGACCAGTGGTCCATCTAGTCCTGCATCCTGTCTCACACAGTGGCCAACCAGTTCCTCTGGAGGGCCAGTCACAAGGCATAGAGGCCAAGGCCTTCATAGGAACATAAGAAGAGCCCTGCTGGATCAGACCAGTGGTCCATCTAGTCCTGCATCCTGTCTCACACAGTGGCCAACCAGTTCCTCTGGAGGGCCAGTCACAAGGCATAGAGGCCGAGGCCTTCATAGGAACATAAGAAGAGCCCTGCTGGATCAGACCAGTGGTCCATCTAGTCCAGCCTCCTGTCTCACAATGTGGCCAACCAGTTCCTCTGGAGGGCCAACGACAGGGCATAGGGGCCGAGGCCCTCCCCTGATGTTGCCTCCTGGCTTTGGGTTTTAGAGGCTTAGTGCCTATGAATGTGGAGGTACTTGGATGGGAACCCACCGAGGAAGTTCAGGGTAGCTACAGAGGAGCAAGCAATGGCAAACCATCCCTGTTCCTATCTTGTCTTGAAAACCCCATGGAGTTGTCATAACTTGGCTGCGACTTGAGGGCATTTCTCACCAAATTGGGGAGGAGGATCTTCCTAAAAGTGCATGGGGTGGGTCCTACCATGTTCTTTACCTTGGCAGGAGGATCCGGCAGAGTCATTGGCCAAAGTTCATCCTAAGGTCTTTATATTTTGGGAAGTGCCCCCCACCCTACCCCCAAGTTTGAAGTCCAGCTACATCACACTATACGGGACTGCACCTGCCTCCTTTAAAAAAAAAAAAAAATGGCCTACAGAGATATTTTTCATTCATCGATCTACACATGGCTGTTCAACATCCCATAATGCCGTTGTTCATTTTGTGTGTTCTGTAATGGTAATCTACTTTCAGGCAGGAAAATTGCAGTCAGTTTTTTTTGGGGGAAAGGGTTGAAACAGCCCACGCGAGGAAAGAAAGAAAAAAACAACTATGATGTTGCGCACACAATCTCTATACATTTTGTCAAGACAAAATACATGATTAAATGTGTGTGCCTGTTTTTTTTTTTTAAACATATTTACTGTTGAACGAGAAATCAAAAAGAAACGGGTGGCTTTGAAAATAAAATTCTAGAGCGGTTTGTTCCGTGCATTCGGATTTGCCTCTTGCCATTACAAATGGGCTTAAATTGCGGTGACATCCATCAGCTGAGCCAGGCGCTTTTCCCTGGTTTTGCAAAGCACGAGGGCAAGTGGTTTGCCCCCCACGTCTGACTTCCAAGACGTCACCCCTCTGCCACCCCTTAATAAAGTACCATTCTGTTAAAAAACACAAAAAAACAAAAACAGTCCACCGCTTCTGTTGAATGTGACTTGTAAATATGATGTGCCAAATGCAGGAAGTCAATAAGCGTGTTCGGGTTCACGATGGGTGACCTGTGACGGTTGTTACGCGCCCCCACTTGGTTGACCTGCTGCCTTGTATCGTAGAACGGAAGCGAGCTTGCCGAAATTTAACCATTTTGTGCGTGGCTGCACTCCAGCCCTCTCCTTAATGCAGTCCTACCGAGACATTTCCCATTGCCCCGCCCCCAGTAACACTGAAATAATCTACCCCCAAGCTTGAATCCCCTAACAGGATTTCTCCCCCATGTGTGCATGTGTGTGTGTGGGTCCATCTACAGCAAGACAAGAAGTCACTTCAGTCTGTGGTTGAACCTGCTAAGGGGCAATGAACGATCCATATTTTAGAAGGGTGTCGCTCTATTCTAAGAAGAAGAAGAAGAGATTGGATTTATACCCCACCCTTCACTACCCGAAGGAGCCTCAGAGTGGCTTACAAACTCCTTTCGCTTTCCCTCCCCACAACAGACACCCTGTGAGGTAGGTGGGGCCGAGAGAGCTCTCTCAAGGACTGTTCCTGAGAGAACAGCTCTGAAAGAATTTGTAACTGACCTAAGGTCACACCAGCAGCTGCATGGGGAGGCGTGGGGAATCAAACCCGGTTCTCCCAGATTAGAGTCTGCACCCCTAACTACTACACCAAACTCTGTAAGCAGAGTCACATGCTTCTAAACCCATTGACTTTAATGGACTTAGAAGAGAAGAAGGAGAAGAAGAGGACTGAGGAGACTGGGTTTATACCCCACCCTTCACTTGGACTCTCAGAGCAGCTCATGATCTCCTTCCCTTCCTCTCCCCACAACAGACACCCTGTGAAGTAGGTGGGGCTGAGAGAGCTCAGACTGAGAACTGTTCTTGAGAGAACAGCTCTGAGAGAACTGTGGCTTGCCCAAGGTCACCCAGCAGCTGCATGTGGAGGAGTGGGGAATCAAACCTGGTTCTTCCAGATTAGAGTCCGCGCTCTTAACCAGTTTGGTGTAGTGGTTAAGTGCACGGACTTTTATCTGGGAGAACCGGGTTTGATTCCCCACTCCTCCACTTGCACCTGCTGATGTGACCTTGGGTCAGTCACAAGCTCTGGCACAGCTGTTCCTGAAAGAGCAGTTTCTGTCAGAAGTTCTCTCAGCCCCACCCACCTCACAGGGTGTCTGTTGTGGGGAAGGGAAGAGAAAGGAGTTTGTAAGCCGCTCTGAGATGCCTTTGGGCAGTGAAGGGCGGGGTATAAATCCAAACTCTTCTTCTTCTACACCAAACTGGCTGTAGGCTAGCCCAATCTTGTCAGATCTGAGAAGCTAAGAAGTGTTGGCCCTGGTCAGTATTTGGATGGGAGACCACCAAGGAGTCCCCAGGGTTGTTATGCAGAGAAAGACAGTGACCAACCCTACAAGGCTGCCATGAGATAGTTGTGACTTGATGGCACTTTACACACACACACAACCCTATTTAGGGTTGTACGGCAAGATGTGTGGACAAGCTGGACTACATGTCGGGGACTGGTGAAGAGATCTCTTATGTCGGAAAGGGATTGCGTTTCAGGTAACCCTCCCTCGCCATGTCATTTTCTTGGTGCAAATCTCACAATCACACGCTTTCCTGTTTCTGACATGTATGCACCAATGTTCCCTCTAAGCTATGGAGTCTTGTGAGCAAAAAGTTCTACTTTGTGAGCTACTGGCATTAAAGCTGTGAGCGAGCGGTTTGGCTGCTGCATAAATTAGTGTGCTCTGGAGCCATCTCTCCTGAGTGAAGACAAAGATGTGTGAGCCAGAGGCTAAAAAACTGAGCTAGCTCACACTAACTCAGCTTAGAGGGAACACTGGTATGCGCCTATGTGCATTTACTGTGCCCAATCAAGAAGCCTGATGCAGTAGAACAGTTCCATGGTGCTCTGATTCATGCACGTATGAGAACTGGTAGCCTATAAATCGAGGGAGAGAAGAGAAAACAAAGTGAAAATTCAGGTATGCGTGGTACAAAGTCTAGATATTTTCATGGTGGAAGGTCACTGACAGCAGGGTCAGCTCATATTACTTCAATTCTGCGGCAGCTGCACTGGCTACCAGTTAGTCTCCAGATCCAATTCAAGGTGTTGGTGTTGACCTGCAAAGCCTTCAATGGTCTGGGACCCTCATACCTATGAGACCACCTGCATTCCCTTTGGTCATCGTCTAGAGGCCTCTTTCAGGTGCCTGGCTCCCAGATGGCTCGGTTAGCTGTCACCAGGGGAAGGGTCTTCTCTTCAACAGATTATTTGGAATAGCTATAGGCAGGGCTCTTTTTGTAGCAGGAACTCCTTTGCATATTAGGCGACACACCCCTAATGTAGCCAATCCTCCAAGAGCTTACAGTAGCTCCTGTAAGAAGAGCTCTGAAAGCTCTCAGAGGATTGGCTACATTAGGGCTGTGTCACCTAATATGCAAAGGAGTTCCTGCTACAAAAAGAGCCCTGGCTAGGTAGGGTGCAGAATAGGCAAAGCAGCTTGGGAAACGCAAATGATTTGATTAAGTGCAGCTGGTCCATAAGAGACAGGTTCATCTGGTTCCACTTGAGAAGGTTTTGTGTGATTTCTTTGAATTCCCCATAACCTGTGGAATGGACTTCCAGATGACACCTGTGCCCTGCTAGACTTGTCTAATTTCCACAGGGCATGCAAGGCCAAATTGGTTAGGCTGTCCTTTGGAGGGTAAGACGCAGGGAGGGGAAAACAAACTTGACCCAAAAACTGGAATCAAGAACCAGAAGGGTAAGAGGGTAACCAGGTGTTTGGGCTGTTTCAATTGTGGTACGGAGAGAGGTATGAGGGGACATGTGAGGAAGAAATTGAAAGGAAGAGTGGAGAAGGTCAAAACCATTGGGGAAGCTTGGAGACTATTTAAAAATACAGTCCTAGAAGCTCAGAAAAAATATATACCGCAGGTTAGGAAAGGCACAAACAGGTATAGAAAAAAGCCTGCATGGTTAACAAATAAAGTAATGGAAGCTGTAAAAGGTAAGAAGGATTCCTTTAAGCGGTGGAAAGCTAGTCTTAGTGAGGTTGATAAAAGGGAACACAGGCTATGGCAAATAAAATGCAAGTCTGTGATCAGGCAAGCAAAAAGGGAATATGAGGAGCATATCGCAAAAAACATAAAGGCCAACAATAAAACTTTCTTCAAATACATTAGAAGTAGGAAGCCATCCAGGGAGGCAGTGGGGCCCTCGGATGACCAAGGGGTAAAAGGAGTAGTGAAGGATGATAGGGAAATGGCTGAGAAGCTGAATGCATTTTTTGCCTCATTCTTCACTGTGGAAGAGGAGAAGTGCTTGCCCACTCCAGAAGCACCGATTTCGGGAGGGGGTTTGAAAGTCCTGAATCAGATTGTGGTGACAAGAGAGGAAGTCCTCCGACTGATGAACAATTTAAAAACTAATAAATCACCAGGCCCGGATGGCATTCATCTGAGAGTTCTGAAAGAACTCAAATGTGAACTTGTGGATCTCCTGACAAAAATATGTAATCTTTCTTTAAAATCTGCCTCAATTCCTGAGGACTGGAAGGTAGCTAATGTCACTCCCATCTTTAAAAAGGGCTCCAGGGGAGACCCAGGAAATTACAGGCCAGTCAGTCTGACATCGATACCGGGTAAGTTGGTGGAAACTGTTATTAAGGAGAGAATTAGTAGGCACATTGATGAACAAAAACTATTGAGGCAGACTCAGCATGGGTTCTGTAAGGGAAGATCTTGTCTCACTAACCTGTTAGTGTTTTTTGAGGGAGTGAACAAACATGTGGACAAGGGGGACCCAATAGATATTATTTACCTTGACTTCCGGAAAGCTTTTGATACAGTTCCTCATCAAAGGCTCCTAAGTAAGCTCAATAGTCATGGGATAAAAGGACAAGTCCTCTTATGGATCAAAAACTGGCTTATAAATAGAAAACAGAGAGTGAGTATAAATGGGAAACTTTCTCAGTGGAGGGTGGTAAGCAGTGGGGTACCACAGGAATCAGTACTCGGTCCGATGCTTTTTAACTTGTTTATTAACGATTTGGAATTGGGAGTAAGCAGTGAAGTGGCTAAATTTGCAGATGACACGAAGTTGTTCTGGGTGGTGAAAACCAGGGAGGAGTGTGAGGCACTCCAAAGGGATCTGTCGAAGATGGGTGAGTGGGCGTCAACGTGGCAAATGGGGTTCAATGTGGCCAAGTGCAAAGTGATGCACATTGGAGCCAAAAATCCTAAATATAAATACACGTTGATGGGGTCTGAACTGGCAGAGACGGACCAAGAGAGAGATCTTGGAGTCGTAGTGGATAACTTGATGAAAATGTCTAGACAGTGTGTAGCTGCAATAAAAAGGCCAACGCTATGCTGGGGATTATTAGGAAGGGAATTGAAAACAAATCAGCCAGTATCATCATGCCCCTGTATAAATCATTGGTGCGACCTCATTTGGAATACTGTGTACAGTTCTGGTCACCACATCTCAAAAAGGATATTATAGCATTGGAAAAAGTGCAGAGAAGGGCAACTAGAATGATAAAAGGGTTGGAACACCTTCCCTATGAAGAAAGGTTAAAATGCTTGGGGCCCTTTAGCTTGGAGAAACGACTGCTGAGGGGTGACATGATTGAGGTTTATAAGATTATGAATGGGATTGAGCAGGTTGAGAAAGAAGTACTTTTCTCCCTTTCTCACAATACAAGAACTCGTGGGCACTCCATGAAATTGCTCAGCAGTCGGGTTAGAACAGATAAAAGGAAATACTTCTTCACCCAAAGAGTGATTAACATATGGAATTCACTGCCACAGGAGGTGGTGACAGCTATAAGCATGGACAGTTTCAAGAGGGAATTAGATAAACACAAGTGGAGACCCGCAAGAAACTTGCGGGATGGTCATCCCATTCCTCACACCTTTGCTTCCTCCCCTCTACCCTTACCTATCTCATACTCTTTCTCCCTTCTGGGGGTGGAGCCATAGACTCAACCCTCCAAAGCAGCCATTTTATCCAGGGGAACTGATCTCTGTCACCCGGACAACAGTTGTAATTCTGTGTGATCTTCAGCTCTCACCCAGAGGCTGGCAATGGTAGTTCTCATGAAGGAAATGGCTGGTTTGGAGGGTGGAGTCTATGGCATTATACTGGTCTGAAGTTCCTCCCCTCCTCAAACCCCACCATCCCCAGGATCCATCCCTTAAATGTCCAGGAGTTTCCCAATCCAGAGTTGGCAACCCTATTTCCTTCCCAGCCAACAGCCAACTTAACCTTTATCTGCCTTTATCTATCTTCAGCTTTTCGTCTCCACCCCCTCCCCCACAGCTTCTACCAAGGAAAATTATAGTCTTTCTCCACAGTGGGGACCAAAGCAGCTTACATTATTCTCACCTCCTTTTTATCTGCACAACAACCCTGTGAGGTTGGTTAGGCTGAAAGTATGTGACTGGTCCAAAATCACCGCAATATGGGGATCTGAACCTGGGTCTTGCAGACCCTACTCTGAGGCTCTAACTGCTGCACCACTGCTGGCTTTCATAGGGTGGCTGCTGAACAGCAGCAAGCAGCCAGGCCAAGTTGAGTCATGCAAATTAGGTGGTATCAAGTCACCCAGAGGGTGCTGCCTAGGGATGCCAGCCTCCAGTGGGATCTGGGGATCCCCTGGAATTACTGCTCAGCTCCAGACTACTGAGATAACTTCCCCTGGAGAAAATGGATGCTTTGGAGGGTGGACTCTAGGGCATTGTACCCCACTGAGGTCCCTGTCCTCCCCAGGCTCCATCCCCAAATCTCCAGGAATTTCCAGACCTGGAGCTGGCAACCCCACTACCCCCATCCCCTGCCAGTGCCCGTGGGGGGACCTGGCAACCCTATACTGCTGCCAGGCCTAGGGTTGGCAACCTCCAAGTGGGGCCTGGAGAGTGAACTCCAGAGATCTGTGAACAACAGAGATCTGTCTCCGTGGAGAAAATGGCTGCTTTGGAGGGTGGATTCTGTGGCATGATACCCAGCTGAGGCCTCTCCCTTCCCCAAATCCTGCCCTCCGTACACTCCACCCCAAAACCTCTAGGAATCCCCCAGCCTGGCCCTAAGGCTCCCTCCCTCCCTCCCCCCTCCCTCCCTCCAAGGCCGAAAGAGGCCTGGAAAAAAAGGGCCCTTCCCCCCACCCCCCTTTTACTGACAGAGCCAGTCAGAAGCCTCTCCCTCCCCCCCCCACGAACATTCTAATCTCTCCCCGTTGCTGCCTGGAGTCAGGTCCCTGCAGAGGCCATTTCAAAAGGCTTTTTGGGGGAATTCAACCCTCCCTGAAGGGATTTCCTCACTTTTCAGATTTTTCTACAAACCCAGGAAGTCTACTGACTATGTAGGAAAAGCTGTTAGGGGAGAGTGAGGCCCCTGTTGGTGGGAATAGGTATCCGCACAGAAAAAAAAAGTCTGGGAATTAGAATAAGGACAAGAGGCGGGACCCGCGATACTCGCGGTGGGGGAGGGAGTATTCCGGCCGCCAACCTTCCCCCTCCCTCCCCCCCCAGCAGCGGCGGCGGCAGGGGCGAGGCCAGCCGGCCCGCCGAGATTCCCCCTCCCCAGCAGCAGCGGAGGGCGGCGAAGCTGGCCGGCCCCTCAAGCCTCCCCCTCCCCCCAAGCAACAAGGCAGCGGCGGTGGGGGGGGGGAGGCCGGCCGGCCGGCTGGCCCGCCAAGCCTCACCCTCCCTTTCAAGCAGCAGAGTGGCAGCGGCGACAGCGGCGAGGGGGGGAGGCCGGCCGGCTGGCCCGCCAAGCCTCCCCCTCCCTCCCAAGCAGCAGGGCAGCGGCGGCGGGGGAGGCCGGCCGGCTGGCCCGCCAAGCTTCACCCTCCCTTCCCAGCGGTGAGGCCGCTGCCCGCCAAGCCTCCCCCTTCCTCCCTCCCCAGCGGCAGAGGCGAGGCCGGCTGGCCCGCCAAGCCTTCTCCCGCCCTCCCATCCCTTGACGGCGTGGCGGCAACGGCCAGTTTGTAGAGCGTTCCCTGCGCATGCGCAGGAAACGCTCTTACTTTTTTTGGGATTTAGATATTCCCCTTACATTTTAAAAAACTTTTTAGATTTTTCTGCACACGTGGGGACTGCCCCACGTGTGCAGGAAAATCTCCCTGCCCCCCAGGTGCCCCCGATGTGCGGATTTAGATATCCGCACAGAGGGGGCAACTTGGGAATTAGATATATAGATATGGAGCAGAAGTCCATCAGTGGCTATTAGCCACAGGGTATAGATGGGAACTCTCAGTCTGGGGCAGGTGATGCACTCTATTCTTGGTGCTGGAGGGGGCAGCAGTGGGAGGGCTTCTAGAGTCCTGGCCCCACTGCTGGACCTCCTGATGGCACCTGGTATATTTTGGCCGCTGTGTGACAGAGTGTTGGACTAGATGGGCCATTGGCCTCATTCAACATTGGCTTCTCTTATGTTCTTATGTTAGCCACGTATTTTAATACTTAAATATTTTAATGTTATATTTGTTGTTTGTTTAATGTTGTTTTTTCCTTATAGGTTTTAACGTCGTAAGTCACCACGAGACCCTTTGGGTGAGTGGCGACTAGAAAAACCTAATAAAATAAATAAAAACGAATAAATAAGAAGACCAGGTCATTCTGAATGTCACAGTCAGAGTCGTGATTCGAAGGGGAGAACTTTGAAATGTTTGCTACCGTTTTGCCCGGTTTCTTTCCCCAAAGGAAATAACTTGGATGAATAGAGGAAGGTGCTTGGCACGTAGAGACTTCCCAGGTGTCCTAAATAAAGACTTCATTTCTCAGTGGCAGTTCCAAAGGTTAGAGAGCGTTTGAACAAAGTCTGTCTTCTCGTCGATTCACCATGGTATTGTCAGGCCTTCTGCCATGTATGACTGTTGCCTGCCATCCAACAGTGGTTAGAGAGCATTGAAATTCCTCTGCAGCAACTTCAGTGTGCCCCGGGACAATGCCTTTTGTTTCAGCATATTTGTCCGATACCCAGTCCGTGTAAATGAGCCCGATTGTCAGATAATGGCCATTACAGATCAGTTGGACACAGTTTTAGCCTAACCTTTATGGGATATAAAGAAAGGTCAGACATCTGTTGGGATTGGGGCGGGATCCGTTGGCTTTTGTTTCTTAAATGCGGTCGCCACAAAGACACCAGCATGGAACATTGCTTTGTGCATAGAGCAGCAGCCCTTTGAATTAGGCCTGGCTTTTGCCAGTGGGGCTTTGCTCCACTTGCAGTCTTGTTCTTCCTCCAAGCATACCGACTTTGCAGTTGTATGGGGAGCTTGTGTGGGGTTCCCATCCCAATGCAGACATTCTTGGCATTGGGTAATTTTGCATTGGCTTTTCCCTCCGCTGTTTTACGAGACCCACATTGGAACAGAAATTTCCCTCTGCGTTGCATGCTGCTTTCACTTTCTTTGATCGTCGGGTTTTATGGTACCTTCTGCATAGATTTATGTCCGTTCAGGGGTGACTTTGTAGGCAGTACGGCATTGCCCCGGGGTATTTAAATGTGGTTTTGAGCTGCACCTTTTCCTCCCAGTTGAGAAAATGTGGAGCAAATGCTAGATCGAGAATCGCCCATTGTGTCCTGGAAACTGTCTTGCCTTCGAGCATCCCTTCTGTTGGGCTTTCCTTCTTGGCGTGCCACAAATTGGTCTGGGTTGTGCTCACCACTGTAGGGTCCCCCAGCACTTGGGACCCCCATGTGCCTTGAGCGGGCAGGCTGAAGGATGTTAGCCAAGGTATCTTGCTGAGTTACTGCAGCAGGCTACTGGAGGCTGAGGTCCTCCTAGGCTGATTCTCTCTCCTCTTTCTTGCAGGTGTTTAAACTAGGCAGGGCTCGAGACAAATGCCCTTGGGTGTGAGCCAAAGGCCTCTTCTTTCTTGACCTGGAGTTCACAGCCCAGAACTTGCAATAATTGGCGTGGTGGATTCAGAGAAGCCTAGATTTGTTTCTTTTTGTTTGTATGTTAGTTTTTGGGATCTTCCCCCTTTTCAGTTTGTTAGTTTTTGGGATCTTCGAGTCCCTTTAGGGAGGAAAGCAGCCCAAATATGCTTATATAAAAATAGATTCAGGCGGGGGTAGCCTTGTTGGTCTGAAGCAACAGAACAAAGTTTGAGTCCAGTGGCACCTTTAAGACCAGCAAAGTTTGATTTTGGGTATAAGCTTTCGTGTGCATCTGAAGAAGTTTGCCTCCACATGAAAGTTTATACCCAGAAGTAAACTTTATTGGTGTTAAAGGTGCCACTGGACTCAAATGTTGTTCTATACAAAAATAGTTCGCTCTAGAATTGCACTGGCTGTTTAGCGTCCATTGCACACTTGAAATCATCCCAAATAAGCTCCTATGCATATACGTGTACTTTTTTATACAGAGCTTTGGTAAATGAAGAAGAAGAAGAAGAACAGATTGGATTTATACCCCACCCTTCACTACCTGAGGGAGTCTCAGAGTGGCTTACAATCCCTTCCCCGCCTCACAACAGGCACCCTGTGAGGTAGGTGGGGCTGAGAGAGCTCTTTCAAGAACTGCCCTTTCAGGGACAGCTCTTGTCAGAACTATGACTTGCCCAAGGTCATCCAGCAGGTGCAAGTGGAGGAGTGGGGAATCAAACCCGGTTATCCCAGATTAGAGTCTGTGGAATTAACCTCTACACTAACCTGGATATAACCAAGCCTCAGCTCTGTGTGAGATATCTGCCAGTTTTAAAACTTCTGATCATGCTGAGGCATGGCCAATGTCTTACAAGCCATCAGTGGTTGTTGGAGAAGCAGATCCCACTCCTGCATGTCATAACACAAATGACTTTTGCAAGTGTATGAAGGTAAATTCTCTTAATTCCTTTTAACTGGGGCACTTAAAAGAAGAAGAAGAAGTAGTGCCGGAACTCTCAGGAGGGAAATGAAGTCTTCAATCTGTACACTGGAAACTCGTGAACTTTTAAACATTTTTAGGAAGAATTCTGTTGTAGAGGTACTGGAACTCTGTTCCGGCGTGCTCCCCCAGTAAAAAAGTGCCGCTCTTACCTAATTTTTCCCTGAAGTGCAATAATCCATTAGTTTTCCGCTTTTTAGGAATTTGGAAAGAGTTTCTAACTGATTCTGTTCTGGTGAAAGAGCGGTTTTGAAGAGGGTCTGTTTTTTGGCAAATCCCCCAAATTTCACTCTGCAGATGCTCAGAGGCAAGCCATGCCTTCCCAAACCTCCCTGTCCTCCTGCTTAGAGCACCCTCCTGAGGTGTGTGGCGTGAAACGGCTGCAAGGGCCAAAGCTACGAAAGGGTGCATCGATTTCACGACAAAGAGAAATAAAAAAAGAAATGCAAGGGAGACACCTCTTTAACAAGAGAATTAGAGGAATCAGTGGCTATACCTGAGGGGAAATGAATTTCGGGACATGACATTCCCCTCCCTGTAACACCGATATGAAATGTGAAATTTTGCCCTGTGGCAAATGTTGGGAAGAAATACAACTCCAAAGCACCACTGGGCAAACGGTGAGAGTTCTTTTAGATGCTTTGCATGCGTTGGATCCTGGTTAGTGGGCAGGATCCAGGGAACCAGACCCAGAAACAATTATTGCTGCCCCCCCCTTTCTGCTGTGGCCTGACCGTGTCCCCTGAAGAGCATCTGCCTGGAGGTCTTGTGGGGAGGGGTGATACAGCACAAGGGTCTGCTGCTGGAGGGGACGATAATGAAATGATAGGGCCCTGATGTGTAAGCACAATCACAGAATCCTAGAGCTGGAAGGGACCTCCAGGGTCATCTGGTCCAACCCCCTGTGCAATGCAGGACATTCACAAATGCCCCACCCCACCCTCAGAGACTCCAGCTCCATGCCCCAGAAGAGGGCAAACCCCTCCCTCCATTCCATTCAAGGCCAGGATGGGGGGAGGGTGTTGGATTCTGTCCTGTAGGTTCACATCTGTGGTATCTGTGGTGGGATGGCTGAAGGAGAGCTGGCTGAGACCGAATCCTGCCAAGATGTAGGTTCTTGGCTGGATGGGTGAGATTCAGTCTTGGGATACCGACTCCCGGTTTTTGGCATTGTGTCCTTAATGCCAGCACCTTCTGTCAGGAGCCTGGGTGTGATTCTGGGTGCCTCCCTATTGACGGAGGCCCAGATCACAAATGTTGCCAGATTAGCAGGGTTCCCCCCCCAGGTATGCCAGGTTAGACAACTGACTTCCTGTCTATCCCGCCCTGACCTAGCCACAGTAATTCATCCAACCGTCACCTTCAGATTAGACTATTGTAACTTACTCTATGCCGAGCTACCTTTGAGATGGACCTGGAAACTCCAGCGGATCCAGAATGTGGCGGCAAGGGATCTTATGGGGACCCCCCCCGCACACACACAGCACATATTCAACCTGTGCTTCGTGAGCTGCATTGGCTTCAGGTGGAACACCGGATCAGGTTTAAACCCTGAACGATCTGGGACCCACATATCTCCAGGGCTGCCTCTCCTGGTGTACCCCCTGAAGAGTGTTGCGCTTGACAGATGAGAACATACTGGTGGTCCCTGGTCTGAGAGATATCTGGCTGTCCTCAACCAGGGCCAGGGCGTTTTCTGTCCTGGCCCCATCCCAGTGGAATTCTCTGTCGAATAAAATCTGTGTCCTGCCGGGACTTAATGCAATTCTGCAGGGCTTGTCGGGCGGAGATGTTCTGCCAGGTGTTTGGTTGAGGACAGCGATGGTCTCCATCCGTCTGGCGCTCCTGTCTGCCTCCCTCCCTCCCTCCCATGAGACAGTGGCACATTCTAGTGGTTTCTGCGTCATCTTATTAGGTTAAACACAGTATTTTATTGCTTTTAGTTTTAATTGTGAATCTAATATATGCGTGTTCCCTATTTGACGTACACTACCCCGCGCCCTGTTCTACAGGGGAGGGCAGGTTTTTTTTGTTTGGTTTTTTTAAAATCAACTTTAATAATACAAATTTATAATAACAATCTTTTCACCTCAGAACTGTACAGGAAGCTCGTCGACTTGGCCAGAATTCTGTCTGTGAGCAATTTGCGCCGCTTGGCATCGAGATGAATGCCAATGTTTTTATCCCTTCATCATCGTAAGCATCGTTTATGTTCCTCGAAGGCATGTTGGTCCATCTCTCTCTCTCCCTTTCTCTACATCTGCTTTTAAAGGGCTCTCGTTCTGGATCTGGAGTCTTGTACAAATGTATTACAGCTAATTACTCAGAAATTCCTTTTTCTTCAAGGGCTTTCTTTCTTTTCAAGTGTCATCTCACCGGGGGGTGGGGGGTGGAGCAGATTTCTTTTCTTTCTTTCTTTCTTTCTTTCTTTCTTTCTTTCTTTCTTTCTTTCTTTCTTTCTTTCTTTCTTTCTTTCTTTCTTTCTTTCTTTCTTTCTTTCTTTCTTTCTTTCTTTCTTTCTTTCTTTCTTTCTTTCTTTCTTTCTTTCTTTCTTTCTTTCTTTCTTTCTTTCTTTCTTTCCCGTTTCATTGCAGTCTCCTCCACCTCATTTTCTTCAAGGCGCGCCTTAAAATCTTAAGGGAGCTGTTAGTGCAAAGATGGAATTTTTTTTGTGAAAGAAAACATTAGGGAATAGCGTTGAATGAATGTAAACAGCACTTTAACCTCAGATTAGATGCACAGTGGCAAAGCCCAGGTGCGTGACCAGTTGCAGGCTGCAGGGACAGTTTGTTAAAGGAATGTGGCCTGGCGATATGGAAGGGACTTAGGGTTGCCAGCTCAGGCCTGGGGGATTCTTGGAGATTTGGGGGCCGTGATTGTGGGGGGAAGACATTAGGGAGGGATTTCACACAGAATCTGTAGTACGCCATTGAGTTTGCCCTCTGAGGCGGCCATTTCCTTCAGGGATACTGATTTCTATAGTCTGGAGATCACTTGTAAAAATGGGAGATCTCCAGGCCCCACCTGGAGGTTCGGGCATCAAACACATGGAGGTTAGCAACCTTAAAGGTAGTGTTTAACATTTAACCTACCTTTTCTACTAGACAACACTTCTCTAAATTCCGTAGCCAGTTTGGTGTAGTGGTTAAGTGCGCGGACTCTAATCTGGGAGAACTGGGCTTGATTCCCCATTCCTCCACTTGCAGTTGCTGGATGACCTTGGGCAAGCCATAGTTCTGTCAGAGCTGTTATTGAAAAAAGTGCAGTTTCTGTCAGAGCTCTCTCAGCCCCACCTACCTCACAGGGCGTCTGTTGTGAGGAGGGGAAGGGAAGGGAGTTTGTCAGCCGCTCTGAGACGCCTTTGGAGAGTGAAGGGCGGGGTATAAATCCAATCTCCTCTTCTTCTTCTTCTTAACTATTTTCCATGTAGAATGGCAAACCATCCCTGTAGGGTTGCCAATCTCCAGGTTGTCACTGGAGATCTCCTGCTATTACAACTGATCTCCAGGCGGCAGAGATCAGTTCGCCTGGAGAAAATGGCCGCTTTGGAAGGAGGACTCTATGGCATTGGAGTCCCTTCCCTCCCCAAACCCCGCCCTCCTCAGGCTCCACCCCTCCCAATCTCCAGATATTTCTCAACCCCAGAACTGGCAACTGTACATACTTCTAAATCCCAATTGGAATAGAAGCTGTTTGAGGGATGGGCTTGGAGAAAGACCAGAGGTGGAGGTGGTAATCTCCCCAGCCTGCCTCCTCCTTCTGTGCTGCAAATCATCTCCTCTCACTGTTTGGTCACTGTCTGGAGAGTGAATCCTAGCATGTTGCCTAGGATGTAGTTCAGCAAGGCACTGGATACCACAAGCACAGCTCATGTTGCTCTTTGTGGCATAGCGTTAAGGTAAGAAACCTTAGCCTGGTGTGCCTCTGAGGGTTCTCGGGAGGATAAAATGGGGATTGGGAGATCATGGCAAGCCACATGGGGTCCGCACCGGGGAGAAAAGTGAGGTATAAGTGAAGTAATACAGAGGTGTCAAACTCAGTTGTTATGAAGGCCAGCTCTGACATATGTGTCATAAAATGTTATGCTAGATACTGGAGACATAAACTATATAAAGGACACAGGCAAACCCAGTTAACCGTGTTATTTTTACTGAAAATACAAACAAAAGCAGTTGATTCCTAGCAGTGAAAATGATTGATTTACTGGGAAGCCTAAAAAAAACCCCAATAAATGTATTTAATCATATGCAGGACTGGGTCTTTTCCCAAGGGAGACCGTAAAAGGGGGAGAACCGTATATTTCCATACATAACAGTTGCTCGAGGGCCTTATGTTTAAGGCCCCAGGGCCTTATGTTTAACACCCCACTTTTAATACAATAACTAAACTCAGCTATTCCTGAAATGTACATTGATTACGTATAGTCTTCATGAATGTGTATTGATTAGATTTCTTTTTTTTTTTAAACTAATTTATAACAGGACACTTTACTATAAAGTGACATTTCTGCATTTAATCTACAATTAGTGAAGATATAGATTATCAGATGTATTTTAATGCATTTATCGGTTGTCACTGCATTAAACGTTGGAGTCCTGCGTTCCATCCTGCCAGAATGTCAACAAATAGATGGCGTAAGTTTAATGTTAATGGTCCCAGTGGGAGGCTCGCGAGAGGCAAATATTTAATAATCCAATATCTTCTTTAAAATTGCCTGCCCATCAAAGTGGTGTCAAGGCTATTTTAAAATGAGAATAAAAAGAAAAAGAGTCTAGAAGAGTCATCACCCTGAATTACAGAGTTGCTTGGAACTGACGGATTGATGATGTTTCGAAGTTTAATGGACATGTTTTCTGAGCCGTTAAAGATGGCCTTCGCAAGTTGTGTGTGCCTTTGTAGTTGCTTCATTCTGCAGTTCATGGAGAACCAGATTCGTGGCTACCATCAACCGAAAGAGCCATATTTACTTCCATCTGTAGCATGTGGGTAGGGGCTGCGGTGGATCAGTGGCTAAGATGCTGAATTGCAGACTGGAAGGTCGGTAGTTTGGCAGTTCGAGACCCGAGTGCCGCATGATGGAGTGAGCTCCCGTCTCTGGTCCCAGCTCCTGCCAACCTAGCAGTTCAAAAGCAAGAAATTGCAAGTAGATAAATAGGTATTGCTCCATAGAATCATAGAATGTTAGAGTTAGACCTTGCAGGTCATCTAGTCCAACCCCCTGCACTCTGCAGGAGCGTAGCTAAAAGATAGCCCTACATACCTACAACATAACCAAAAGATGGTCGTCCAGCCTCTGATTGAAAACGTCCAGAGAAGGAGCATCCACCACCTCCTGAGGCAGTCTGTTCCACTGCACAACCACTCTTACAGTTAGGAAGTTTCTCCTGATATCTAGGCGGTAACGACTCCCTTGTAATTTCCACCCATTTGATCTAGTCTTGCAATCCAGAGCAAGAGAGAATAGATCTGCTCCATCTTTTACATGACAGCCCTTGAAATACTTGAAGACTGCAATCATGTCCCCTCTAAGTCTTCTCTTTCCCAGGCTAAACATGTCCAACTCTTTCAGCCTTTCCTCATAAGACTTGGATTCCAACCCTCTCACCATCCTGGTTGCCCTCTTCTGGACATGCTCGAGCTTGTCAACATCCTTCCTAAAGTGTGGTGCCCAAAACTGGACACAGTACTCCAGGTGAGTAGTCCAGGCTTCAGTGGGAAGTTAATAGCATTCCGTGCGCCTCAGTGTCTAGTCATGCCGGCCACATGACCAATGTTCCCTCTAAGCTGTGGAGTCCCATGAGCAAAAATTCTACTTTGTGAGCTACTGGCATTAAAGTTGTGAGTGAGCAATTTGGCTACTGCATAAATTAGTTTGCTCTGGATCTATCCTTCCTGAGCTAACACAAAAGTGTGTGAGCCAGAGGCTAAAAAACTGAGCTAGCTCACACTAACTCAGCTTAGAGGGAACACTGCACATGACCACAAAGACGCCTTCAGACAGCGCTGGCTCTTCAGCTTGGAAACGGAGAGGAGCACTGCCCCTTAGAGTCAGAGTCGACTGGCTTTCGAGCAAGGGAAACCTTTACCTTACAGCATGAGGACTGCATGTCAGGGGGTGGCTCACAGATTTGTTCCTCTGGTGGTAGCTGTTTCAAGGTGGGGGCAATCTCTAACGGGCAAGTGCCTTGCCTACCTTCCCACAACACAGGGCCGCTTTCCGCAGGGACAGCTGTCCCCACCGCTACACTTGTATTCCTTTGGGGCTCTCCCTTGTTTCCGCAAATGTTTTTACCGTTCCAGGAGCAAAACCGCAGTTTGCCCCCTCTTGTGGCACAGCACGGGAACTCCCGGAAACAAGGAAGTCTGATGCGGCAGAGCAAAATGGGACAAACTGTGTTTCTGCTCCTAGAAACGAAAAAAAAAAATTGCAGAAACAAGGGAGAGCCCCGGAGGAATACAAGTGCAGCTGCAGGGAGAGCTGTCCCTTTCGGAAATGTCAGTGCAAGCGCTACCTGGTGAACAGTGCTCAGAGGAGTCACAGATGGCATGTCAAAGAGCTACACGTGACCCCTGAGCCACTGAGTGACTATCAGCAGTATGGAGCCACCTTCTGTTGAGGCAAACCGTTGGCTCAGTCATCCCCCTGTTGACCGATACTGGCAGAGGTCCTTTCCTATTCTTGTTACCTGAGGTCTTTTCATTAGAGGTCCTGGAGACTGAACCTGGGTCCCTGTGCAAGTGAAGCATCTATTATTGAGTTATGCCCCCCTCCATAGATGATGGGATGCATCCTACCACTTTTCTCAGCACAGTTTAAAGCCTTGCTGGCAGAAGAGCCAAATTGGTTGGAGGACATCTCCTAATATTTTCCAGAATGGGGTGGTAGATGATGGAGCAAAGTGCCACCAAGTCTCAACCAACCTATGGTGACCCTGTATAGTTTTCAAGGGAAGAGACGAACGGAGGAGTTCACCATTGCTTGCCTCTCAGTGTAGTTACCCTGGACTTCCTTGGTGGTCTCCCATCCTATTACTAGCCAGGGCTGATCTTGCTTAGCTTCCAAGATCTGACAAGATCGGGCTAGCGTGGGCCATCTAGGTTAAGTTGGGTGGGAGGACGCATGATGGGACACGTGTTGGTATCTCCTTTTCTCACTGGTAGCCAGGTGGTGATTTTATGGGTGCACCTTGGGGAATCCCGGACCCTTGTTTTGGTATAAAGGTGGCATATAAATGTTGTCCATAAATACTAAATAATCTGTTGTTAAAACTCTCACCTTTTGAATGGGGATAGATATCTTCCAAAGAACCTGGGTACTTCTGGACAAAGCTTGAATTCCCTGTGTCCAAACAGGACCCTGTGGAAGCCCAGGATGTGATCTCTCTTATAGGAGATGTAGGGGAAGAAGATACCGAAGACCCTTTTCCCGTCTTTGTGTGCATTCTTTTGCTCTGTTCCACTTACTTCTCCCCCTCTTTCACTAAGAATAAAAGGATTCTGTTGGCTTTAGGGTATATCTTTCTCACACACATTAGAAAATGATATTGTGGTGTTTGATGGGTAGGCTCTGTAGCGAAATAGATGAAAACAATAAAGTTCCCATGCTTGGTGCCGTTGGAGCTGTGTTGTATTTTTCTCCAGCACTTGAATTCCCACCGGGGCCGTAATGGCATAGCTCTTTTCTCTAAAGAGCAATAAGCTATGTCCCGTGGTTCTTCACCACATTTAGATCTCATGATTCTTGTTCCTCAGGCTTAATGTAGAAACTCTCCATTACCATAATCTTCAGGCTAAGGTATAAATATAAGGAATAAGTCCAAAAATAAAGCACAAGTGAAGTCTTTAGGAATGCATTATTATGGAGTGTGTTCATGGCAGGCAGCTCTGGCGGCGCGCAGACTTTTTAGCCCGTGGCAGAGACGATTCCAGGGTGGAGGGGCACATGTGACCTCCTTTCCACCACACTGGCAACTTGCAAACATTTCACAAGGACACTTCGTTGTGTGGTCCTCCAAAGGGGGAGAGACTGGCGGAAATTGGGGTACCCTCGGGGGGATGCCTGCATCTTATGTAAAGTTATCTATAAGGCGTGGGCCATCTGTTTTGGCCACCAAATGAGAATGGAGCACTCATTGGAGAAGACCCTACATAAGAGAACATAAGAGAAGCCAATGTTGAATCGGGCCAATGGCCCATCTAGTCCAACACTCTGTCACACAGACACCCTGATTCCCACCCTGATTCCCACCCTGATGCTGGGAAAGATTGAGGGTCAAAGAAGAAGGAGACGGCAAAGGATGAGATGGTTAGACGGTGTCATCGATGCAACGAACATGAAATTGAGCAAACTTCAGAGGACAGCGGAAGACAGGAGGGCCTGGCGTGATCTGGTCCATGGGGTCGTGAAGAGTCGGACTCGACTGTGCGACTGAACAATGACAACAACATCTGTTTTTGGTATCTGAACCGGACCTCCGATATATTTAATCCCTGCGAAACCACATTACCCATGGAAAGCCAAAGATCTTCTGCCCCCTCACGCATTAAATGTGTGTGTACACTGTTTACATGATGGATGGGTTTACTCTAGGTGAATTACGATCCCACTATTCCCCCCAGTCATAACTTGCGACATCTTTTTTTGCCAACGCAAAAAAGAGTTGTTCAGTAGTCAGCTGCCTAGGGGAGTGGTGAGTTCCCCCTCATTGGCAAGTCTTTAAGCAACGGTTGGACAAACACCTGTCAGGGACGCTCTAGGCTGATCCTGCATGGAGCAGGGGGTTGGACTAGATGGCCTCTGTGACCCCTTCCAGCTCTGTGATTCTGTAATTCTATCTAGTCCAGAAACCTGTCTCACACAGTGGCCTACCAGTTCCTCTGGAGGTCCAACAGCAGGGCATAGAGGCCAAGGCCTTCCCCTGATGGTTGCCTCCTGGCTTTGGGATTCAGAGGTTTACTTAACAAAGGGACCTTTACGGTGACGCAACACCTGTTTGTGTTGGATCCCTGTGGAATATCGTTGAGACCAAATTCTCTGTCGTTTTAACAGAACGCAATAAAAACTTCCATTGCTTGAACATCCATTCCGTGACTTGAATCAGCCTGGGCTGGTTTCATCTTCCTGGTGGCCCCTGGCCATGAGTGCCTTGGGAGCTCCTTTCGGGCATCCACCCGGCATGTGGCCAGGCACCACTCATGCAGAGATGCCATATAGAATAATTGGCACCTTCATGGGGAAGCATATACATCTTTCCCGACCCCACAAGGCTTTCAAAACGTGTTAACTACAAGGGTCATGGATTGAGGCCTGCCCAATATACCATGTTTGCTTGGATGTGTCTGTTACCTGGGCTCGGTTGGCCCTGTTCATTTTCCTGAGCCTGGATAATTTTGCAACATTTGTTCAAGCAAAGTGGGTTTGTTTGTTTGTTTGTTTGTTTATTTATTTATTATTCGACTTTCTATCCTGCTCACCCCCTAAGGGCTCTGAGCAGCTTACATATATATATTGGGTCCATTCCTAGCCTAGGGCCACATATGTGCAGGGGGAGGTGGATATCCTACCAGGCACCCCTATTCTGTAGCAGATCTTCTGTTGCGAAGGGGACAGTCTGGCGGTGACCTCTCTCTCCGGCGCTGGTCTTTGTTATGAAGTTCCACCTTCCTGGCCCTTGCGAATCCACCTCCAGGCCGGATCCACTCCGCACTTTCGCGCCTGCTTCGCAGCGGCCTCTGTCCACATCAGGCTCCAGCCTGCTGCGTTGCTTCGCCTCTGCACCTTGTCAGTCCGGCCTCCTTCCTACGCCTCCTCGCCTCGCTGCCTCACCTCGCCCGCTGCCATGTCTCCTCCACCATCCATCGCCTCTGCCGTCCGTTGCTCTCCACCGTCGCTGCTACAGAGGCGGGTGCCCCCCTGCTCTAATAGCAGGTGCCCCTTTTATCTAATCGCCCTTTTAACGGGCTTTCAAACCGCTGGGTGAGCGGGAGCTGGGACAAGGGCCAGGAGCTCACCCTGACCGCGGCGGGATTCGAACAGCCGAAGCTGTTCGAACAGATGTTAAGGCAGGCATTCCTTTACTGCCTGCGCCACCGCTCTGGGTTGTGAGGGTTTCCTGAGTTTGTTGGGGAATTAGCTAGGAAACCCAAACGATGCGAGAGAGAGGTAATCAAGCAGGATCTCCACCTATGTTTACGGGGATTTCCCCCTCAGTAGAACTCTCAAAATAAACCAGGCCGTGAGTAATGAAATGGTTTTTATTGAAGAGAATCAAAGAATAAAACCAAAACTTATTAATTGAAAAATACTATCTGAACACACATACAAGTTCAGAAAATAAAGGTGGTGGCTTACAGAGGCAAAGAAGGGAATTTATTCTTTGGGACGATATTTACCTATCCAAGGAACAAAGTTCTGAGAAGGAAGACGAGCGAAACGAACCAGTGTCTCACTCTAAGCAGGGTGCCCAACCTTTTCGGTGGGGGTGTAGGTTGGCGGACTTCCAGATCCACCCACACATTACTGAACAGCGCATGTCAGGTTATACCCTTGGAGCATGACGTGATTGCTCCTAGAACAATGCTGTGATGGTGTGAATGGAACAATGTTGTCTTAACCAAGAAGCTTCATACCATTCCCAGGAGTTGCAGCTGCAATGTAACATTCATGTGAAATGTCTATTGTGTTTGGTGACCTCTAATTTACGAGGATGAGACAACTATCGCACAAAGGATTATGGGATTAAAATGGTTTTTGCTATGTTTTTACTTAGGAAGGCCAGGTAGGGAAAGGTCAGGCAAGGTAGGGAGTTGGTTAGATCTACTGTTCTTTTCTGAGAAAATCAACCTTTGGCATTGATGGATCTAAAGAGGGAAGAGAACTGCCAAAACCCAGACCTTTGCAACTTTAGGATAGTTTTTCAGACATGCCTCTGAAGTGGCACACATTCCATGTGAACTGAGGATCTGTTTTGATCTCTTATTTGCAGACCAGGGATGAGTCTTGAATGACTGACCCTGTGAGATGCTAAGAGAGGGGAGTTTGCTTGCGTCACCTGTTTATAGGTACCAGAGCCTGTCCTTCCAAAGTGAGGAGGGGGCCAAGGCCTAACAGTTCACATAGGCAAACTTTTCTGGGTAGGGTTGCCAAGCTCCGCAGTGCTGGCTGGAGATACCCTGGAATTGCACGTGGTCTCCAGATTACAGAGATCACTTCCCCTTAGGGATGCCAGCCTCCAGGTGGGGCCTGGGGATCCCCCAGAATTATAGCTCCTCTCCACACTACAGATACTAGTTCCCCTGATGCTTTGGAGGGTGGATTCTATGTCATTGTACCCCACTGAGGTCCCTGTCCTCCCCAGGCTCCATTTCCAAATCTCCAGGAGTTTCTCAACCTGGAGGTAGCAACCTTACACTCCTCTTCCAACCCTCCACCAGGGGCCAGGGAGGACCTGGCAACTCTTCTTCCCCTGGAGAAAATGGCTGCCTTGGAAGTATTGGTTTAATTTTTTTTTAATTGCCTTGAAAGCACAGAAGCCTTTTCACAGTATCCCCGATCTTCCACGTTTCCCAGTTAAGGACAAATGCTGTTCAAACAGGTGACAAAGACAATATGACTCCAGTGGTGACAAGAGAAAGAATTTTCACTTACAAAAACAGAAGCACACCTTACATGACATACTCATGCAGGTTCGTTGGACTTACCTGTGAACAGGTGAACTCCAAGAAAGGTTAACTTGCTGCAGCTCGAAGCCCAGGTGAGAGAGTGAAGAAGATGTCCTATATAAGATGAAGCAGAAAGCAGTCAACGGCTAAAGAGGCCCAACGTCTAACCGGTGAGCGGGTGGGGCCAGCTGCCAAGTGTCCCCAAGCACTGTTCCCTCTAAGCTGAGTTAGTGTGAGCTAGTTCACAGTTTTTTAGCCTCCAGCTCATGCAATTTTGTCTTTGCTCAGGAAGGATGGCTCCGGAGCAAACTAATTTATGCAGGAGCCAAATCGCTCGCTCAGAAACTTTGATGCCAGTAGCTCACAAAGTAGGATTTTTGCTCACAAGACTTCACAGCTTAGAGGGAGCATTGTCCCCAAGTGAGAGAATTCTCTTAACCCTTTCCAACTAGAATGATAAAAGGGTTGGAACACCTTCCCTATGAAGAAAGGTTAAAACGCTTGGGGCTCTTTAGCTTGGAGAAACGACAGCTGAGGGGTGACATGATCGAGGTTTATAAGATTATGAATGGGACTGAGCAGGTTGAGAAAGAAGTACTTTTCTCCCTTTCTCACAATACAAGAACTCGTGGGCACTCCATCAAATTGCTGAGCAGTCAGGTTAGAACAGATAAAAGGAAATACATCTTCACCCAAAGAGTGATTAACATATGGAATTCACTGCCACAGGAGGTGGTGGCAGCTACAAGCATGGACAGTTTCAAGAGGGAATTAGATAAACATATGGAGCAGAAGTCCATCAGTGGCTATTAGCCACAGGGTATAGATGGGAACTCTCAGTCTGGGGCACTCTATTCTTGGTGCTGGAGGGGGGCAGCAGTGGGAGGGCTTCTAGTGTCCTGGCCCCACTGCTGGACCTCCTGATGGCACCTGGTATATTTTGGCCGCTGTGTGACAGAGTGTTGGACTAGATGGGCCATTGGCCTGATTCAACATTGGCTTCTCTTATGTTCTTATGTTCCCATGCAGAGTGACAATATCCAACAGAAACTTGGTCTCTGTGGCATTACACCCTGCTGAAATCTCTTCCTTCCTCAAACCCCAGCCTCCCCAGCCTCTACCCTGCAAATCTCCGGGAATTTCCTAACCCACAGCCGGCAACCCTACTTCTTGGCCTTCCCTCTGCAAGAAAACCCTGACCTTCCTTCGAGGGGTCTTTTAAGGTTGCAGCAAGGTTATGTGAATGTCTTCAAATGTCTGAAGGCGTGTATGCCGTCATTAAGTGGTATGACATTTTACTGTTTGCTATCAGGTCTGGACTGGGAAAGCATCGGAACATCGTGGGGGAAACCTCTGTCCCTTTCCATTTCATGGTTTAATATGTGGCCACAGGCAGGCAAGAGAGTCTCAGTAAGTCAGCAACCGACACAGCCCGAAGAGCATTCCAAACACCATTTCCGCGAGCGAAAGCTGTGGTGTAAAACTATACAGGAGGACTGATTGAATCCTGCTGCTTTTGTTTTGACTGTCGTTATGGAAGCCCGCGCATACGCTACGCTGTGATTCTTAGCAGCAGGCAGTTGGGGCTTTCGTTTGGCTGAGTTCCTCCCCTTGGTTCCGCACCTGTTCGGTTTTGTTGAGCGACTCGACGGTGAGTTAAAAAGCCGTCTGATGGAATGCGAGAGAGGTGAGCAGCGACGAGGGACTGTTTTGCAACCAGAAATCATTATTTCACTTCCTAGAGATTTCCTTCCAGATGTCTCAGACAAGAAAAGTCAAAGGTTGAGAGCCGGGACCGTGACCCTTGCAGAACTGGAGGAAGCTGAAGCTGAAATAAAATCTTAGCATAAATGTATTCCACTTTTATTCCAAGCGTTTCCTCCATAGAGTGCACTCTGCATTATATTCTCATAATAACCCTTTGAGGGAGGTTTAGCCCACAGTCAGCCTGTAGGCTTCATGGCTGAAGAAGAATTTTAATTAGGGTGGCCAACCTTCAGGCATGGCCTGGAGATCTCCTGGACTTACACCTGATCTCCAGACTACAGAGATCAGAGTTCTCCTGGAGAAAACGGCTGCCTTGGAGGGTAGGCTCTGTGGCCTTATAACCTCCTGAGGTCCCTCCCCAAATCCTGCCTTTCTAAAGTTCAACCCCCAAATCTCCAGGGATTTCCCACTCAAAGCCGGCAACCCTAATTTGAACCCAAGTTTTTCTGGTTCCAGGGCAGCACTCTGCATAACAGCTGGGCAGGAAGGTGAAGGTGGAACTTCTTACCAGCTGTTTGTTGTTGTTGTTGTTCAGTCGCACAGTTACACCCCATGGACCACATCATGCCAGGCCCTCCTGTCCTCCGTCGTCCTCTGGAGTTTGCTCAACTTCATGTTCGTTGCCTCGATAACAGTCTAACCATCTCACCCTTTGCCGTTCCCTTCTTCTTTGACATTCAGTCTTTCCCAGCATCAAGGTCTTCTCCAGTGAGCGCTCCCTTCTCATATGGTGGCCAAAGTATTTGAGCTTCAGCTTCAGGATCTGGCCTTCCAGGGAACAGTCAGGGTTGATTTCTTTGAGGATTGACTGATTTGCTCTCCTTGCAGTCCAAGGGACTCTTCCAGAGTCTTCTCCAGCACCATAATTCGAAAGCATCTCTTCTTCGGTGCTCAACCTTCCTTATGGTCCAACTCTCGCAGCCATACATTACTACTGGGAATACCATCGCTTTGACCATATGGACTTTTGTTGCCAGGGTGATGTCTCTACTTTTTATCATGCTGTCTAGTTTTGCCGTTGCTTTCCTCCCCAGGAGCAGGCGTCTTTTAATTTCAGGGCTGCAGTCACCATCTGCAGTGATCTTGGATCGGGAACGCGAAGTCTGTCCCTGCTTCCATGACCTCCCCTTCTTTTTGCCAAGGAGTGATGGGGCCAGATGCCATGATCTCTGTTCTTTTGATGTTGAGTTTCAAGTCAACTTTTGTGCTCTCCTCTTTCACCAGCTACTTAATAACTTTTATTATGATTGTCTTTTTCCTGCTTGGAGCAGCAATGGGAGAATTATATATTTTTTAATGGTAACATTGTCTACACTAGCTGTTGTAGATTTTCTGGGTTGTCGGGCCGTGGTCTTGGCATTGGAGGACCTGATGTTTTGCCAGTATAACCTCTGAGGATGCCAGTCACAGCTACTAGTGAAACATCATGCCAAGACCATGGCCAGACAACCTGAAAAATCTACAACAACTAATGAACTCCGGCTGTGAAAGCCTTCAAGAACATATTGTCTACATTGTTACAACACTTCTAGGGAAAACTCAGAAATGTGGTTTTCCCCTAAAGTTTCCAGCAATTCTTAGATCTACCCTATGTCAGTTCTCGGGTTTCCCAAAAAGTGACATAACAATGCACCCAGCCCTTTTGCTGTTTGCCAGAGAGAAGAGCTGAAGGACAAGACCTAAAGAACTCGTGACGCTTTTGTTGTAGGCCTGTGACATTTCACATCTGCAGCCACCCCATGATTCCAACAACTACCACTTGGGCAGGTCCACTTTGCTTTACTCTACCTTGAGTAAAACTTTGTTGGTCTTAAAGATGCCACTGGATCCAACCTTTTCTGTACATATACGAAAATATGGAAATATGTGCTTCACCATGCTGACTCCATATCAAAAGCAAGTTTTGTTTACATGATATACACAATGTTTACTCATAGGATCCTGAGTCTCAACAACAACAAAAAACCCTGGCAAGCTATAGATAAATGAATATAACTAAATTAAAAAAAAATGTTCTGGAGGTCTGGGGCATCCTGGCCCGTTACTAAGATGTGGTCATTTGGTCTTTTCAGAAATAGATTAGATTTCCCCCCCTTTCATGACTCATGCAATGTTATATATGAATAGGACCTGTTGTAAGTAGGGTTGTAGGAGTCTGTTGTAAGTCTGTTGTAAGTAGGAGTCGGTTGTAAGTAGGGTTGCCAGCTATGTGTTGGGAAGTGCCTGGAGATTTTGTGGGTGGAGCCTGAGGAGGGTGTGGTTTGGGGAAGGGAGGGACTTTAATGGGGTTTAGTGCCCCAGAGGACACCTTTCGAAAGCAGCCATTTTCTCCGGGTGAACTAATCTCTGTTGCCGGGAGATCAGTTGTTAACAGCTATCACTTGGAAGCTGGCAGCTCTGGCTACAAGTTTATACACAGCCCAGTGAAATGATGTTCGTACCACAGTGACCTACGACCAAATAATGAGCCTATTGGACTAGTAGCATTCTGAGGGGGTTGCGTCTTCTCCAATAAATTCTTTAAAAAGCCCATTTTTGTTGAAGGAAATGCTATAAAATGGTATGGAGAACACACAACAGGCAACTTGGGCTCTCAAAATATGCTCTGCATTTACCAATCTTTATTGGAAGCATAATTCACAGATAACGTCTTCCATGATACTGTTTTACCAAAAAATAAAAAAGTGTAATTTTTTTTGTACTAGATATTAAGCTTCCTTAATGAGAGAACGAAATGTAATTACTACATAAAACTTAACTGTAAACCAAGCTGTGCTGGAGTTAGTAGGATGCGAAGCCACTGATTTTTCATTACCCAGATTTACAGATCCCCCTTTATGGAAACGGTGGTATATTTTGCGAACTTTTCGCTCCTCTGTCCTCTGGTGCCGCTTTTACGGCTCTCTTGCCGTTATATACTACAGCGCCACTGGAGAAAAGGAAATATCCCCTGTGTCAGCAAACATTCCTCCTTTCCGACACGTACATCTTTAATTGCCCTTGTTGTTGAGGAATTAATCCATAATGAAGTTCCTTTATATAAAAAAGGGAGTCATGGCAGTAGTTGAAGCATGTAATCTATGTTCTGATTAATGGAACATGAGTATATATCCCTGCACTAAGCCAATGGTGATTTGTTTAGCTCAGGCTATTAGAGTGTGCTATTGAGATGCTGGAGTTAAGTGGCTAGGCTGGGCAGAGGAAAGGAGAGGCAAGATGGCCTCCTCACCAGCCAAAAGACTATTGGGTTGGATCCAAATTAAATTAGCAGTTTCCATCTATTTCCCCTTCCTGCTGCAGGCACCCTCTCCTGTCATTCCTTGGGGTCCCCTATCCCTGGGGAGCAGCATTTTTATCATTTATTTATTTATTGGATTGGATTTGCTAGGCCACCCTTCCCTACAAGTAGGGCTCAGGGCAGCTTGCAACAAAGTAATATACAAATTCTCAAGTTGAAACCAACTCATGGACAACAATAGATAAAAGCAGCATACATACAGATTACAAGATGGTGGAAAAAATTTCAGCTCCCCAGCCTCCCTGGGGGGAGGGGTTGTGAGGGATGAGACTGCTAAAAAGTGCCCTGCTGCTGTCCTCAACCCAAGGCCCGGTGGAACATCTCTGCCTTGCATGCCCTACAGAAAGATAAGTAGCTCCTGCAGAGCACGGATGTCTTCTGGTAGAGAGTTCCACCAGGCTGGGGCCAGGGCTGAAAAGGCCCTGGCCCTGATTGAGGATAGCTGGATTTTTCTCGGGCCGGGAACCACCAGACGAAGAGAGAAGAGAAGAGAAGAGATTGGATCTATACCCCGCCCTTCACTTGGAGTCTCAGAGCGGCTTACAAACTCCTTTCCCTTCCCCTCCCCACAACAGACACCCTGTGAGGTAGGTGGGGCTGAGAGAACACAAACTGCACTTTCAAGAACAGCTGTGCCAGAGCTTGTGACTGACCCAAGGTCACATCAGCAGGTGCAAGTGGAGGAGTGGGGAATCAAACCCGGTTCTTCCAGATTAGAGTCTGCACACTTAACCACTACACCAAACTGGTTCTTATTCACTAGTTGGATGTGTGCTGTCCAGGGAAGATTGCTGTGCTGCAAGAGGGGACTGGGAAGGCAGGAAAGTTCCATTCTGCCATTGGGAGATTTAGCCAGGATCCAACCTGCTGCTGCTGCTGCTATTATTATTATTATTATTACTATTACTATTACTATTACTATTTTCAATTTATACCCTGCCCTATCCCACAAGTGGGCTCAGGGTGGCTTACAACATTTAGTCATATAATTTATGACATAAATCAATAAAACAATTGATGGCACGATAGACAATATCATCAAACCCCATGCTTCATATCAGGTAAATACAGGTGCTCCAGTGACCAATAATATTATCTGACAGCAGGCACTGGGAAGGGGCCATGAACAAGGGAGGCCAGAATGGTTGAACATCCACTGCCTCAATCAAAAGCCTGGCGGAACAGCTCCATTTTACAGGCCCTGCAGAACTGTAATAGGTCCTGCAGAGCCCTGATCTCAGGTGGGAACATGATCCACCACTGTTCGTGGTATAATCAGGGATTTTTTGAAGGAAAAAGCCCAGCAGGAACTCATTAGCATAATAGACCACACCCAGCAGCAGGAACTCATTAGCATATTAGGCCACGGCCCTGACAGCACAGCTCATTGTTGTATTAGGCCACACCCCCGTGTTACCAGAAGTGTGGTCGTCCAGCCACACCCACCTTTTGCTTCTTATTGTACCTTGTTTTATTGTTGGAACCAAGGGCTTTTTTTTTGTAGCAGAAACTCCTTTGCATGTTAGGCCACACATCCCTAATGTAGCCAATCCTAATGAGTTTCTGCTGTTGGGTGTGGCCTGTTATGCTAATGAGTTCCTGCTGGGCGTGGCCAACTCGGGAGCCATCTGGAACTCTGTTCTTGTGCATTCCTGCCCTCAAATAGCCCTGGGTATAATGCCCTGTTCTCTGCATACTGGCTGAATCCCACCGCACTTTTTAGAAGTGTATTTGGTGCAGTGGTACATCTGTGTATCCATTTTCATCCTGCCCTCCTTCCAAGCAGTGCAGCACGGTATAAGGGGTCCATCCCCGCTCTTCACTTTGCCATCACAACATCACTGTGTGGTATGTTAGGCTGTTAGAGTGCCTGATCCAGTGAGATGGATGACGTGAGTGGGGATTTGAACCTGAACATCCGTGGTCTTAACCACTACACCAAAGTGGATCTGGAGGACAAAAGAGATGCTGTGGTTAGAACACGACTAAGGCATTCGAGGGGATCCAAAGCTTGAGCACCTCTGACAGATTGGGTAGGGTCTGTGACTCACCGGAAGAGCATCTGCCTGGCTTGAGAGCCAGTTTGGTGTAGTGGTTAAGTGCGCGGACTCTAATCTGGGAGAACCGGGTTTGATTCCCCATTCCTCCACTTGCACCTGGCTGGATGACCTTGGGCAGGCTGTAGTTCTGATAAGAGCTGTTCTTGAAAAAGAGCAGTTTCTGTCAAGAGCTCTCTCAGCTCCACCTACCTCACAGGGGGTCTGTTGTGGGGAGGGGAAGGGAAAGGAGTTTGTAAGCCGCTCTGAGACTTCCTTGGGTAGTGAAGGGCGGGCTATAAATCCAAACTCTTCTCTTCTTCTTCTTGATCCCTGTGATGTGAAAGACCTTCACCTGCGGCCCTGGAGAGCTGCTGCCAGTTTGAGTAGGCAGTTATGACCACGATGGACCAATGGTCTGATTCAGTAGAAGGCGGCTTCATCTGTGTTCTTGTGTGATACATGACCTGATGTTATTGTGCTGAGCTTTGCTGTCCATACACCACAATGCCAGCCACCCCCAGTAGACTGGGGGAAAACTGAATGTGATGGAAACAGATCTCATTTCTTTATACCGTGAGATCTTACGGGGACGGAGCAGGAGATGCAAGACTGTAGTTTTTGTTAGCTTCACGTGCGCACTGTTAACTTCAAGTCCCAGCCTTGGGCTCCATTCCCTTCAGAGGTGAGGATGGTCTGTACCTAGATGCCACTGGCTGTTGCAGCTTCAAGGCCCCCACCTGTAGTTAAATGGCTGCTGTTCTCTGCAGAGCCCAAGGAAAGCTGTATTTTTCCAATTACAAATGGAAGAATCCACAGGGCGATATCGAATTAATTGACAGCCAGCCATGCATGAGTAATCCTGCACTTCGAAATGTAAATAACGAGTGCTTAAGGAACGGTTAGAATAAAGATTTTTTTTTTGTATTTATTGAAATTAACCCAACATCCAGAGCAGTGTCTGTACACAGGGAGGAAAATAAAGGAGAGAGAGAGAGAAATGATCGTTGAACAAAATTCAAAATGCCATCTCTACCAAGAAGGGCTTCTTCTGTGCTACACTGTTGGGCCATTTGTATTTAAAGGAAAAGACATTGGGAGAGTAATTGTCGCTCCCCCCCCCCCCGCTTCAGCATTTAACTGCTTTAACGTTGCCATCCAAAACGGGAAAGAAAAATGGGCTGTAAATGGTTTTATTTAACTAATTACATGGTTAGGTGCCTAATTTAAATAAAGTGGCTTGATTTGTTAATAAGTTGCTTAAATTAATAGTGGGAGGGGGCGTTTCAGTGCTTTTGTAATGTTCCTGCCATTTAAATAACTCCTGCTGTTGGAATAAATCAATACAGTATATAAAATGAAAGCTAACAATTTTTCAGGAAATATAATTGAAATTTTGGAAAGAGACTTTTTTTTTTGCTCGAAAGTTCTTCTGGTGTATTCTCTGCCAGTTACTGAATGTTCAGAATTTGAGTGGGGAGTTATGTTGACCTCACCCGCTTCCTTCCCTCAGAGGTAAGTTGTCCCCTCCATTTTTCTCTCCCTTTCTGAGTTTCTGAAGAACTATGGTTGTCCTACCCTGTCTCAGTATGGAATTTTGCTGATGGCTCATCTCAGGAACCTGAGGGAAGGGTCAAGATCCTTCATTAACTTAAACCACTGAAATGGCGCTTGAGGCTTTTAAAAGTTCAAAAATAACAAAATATTTTTTTCAACACGGAGGGAAAAGGTGAGATGAAATCAGGGGTAAAAGAACTCTGAGGTAAACCAATAAAGAACTCTGTACAGGCACAGACTACAGTTTGTACGTTTTAAGCAACTGAGAGTTTCTTAAGCTTTTTCGCAGTGACTTAGAATCTTTTAAGATGAGAGGCTTTTGTTTCAGTGTTTCCTAAAAATGCCAATATACTTTCTTGAGCGCATTTGACTCTTCTGGTTTCCAGAAGGCAGGGATACACTATCCACTTGGAGGGCCAACACCAGGGCACAGAGGACAAGGCCTTCATAAGAACTTAAGAAAAGCCCTGCTGGATCAGGCCAGTGGTCCATCTCGTCCAGCATTCCATCTCAAGCAGTGGCCAACCAGTTCCTCTGGAGGGCCCACAACAGGACAGAGAGGCTGAGGCCTTCCCCTGGTGTTGCCTCTTGGCTCTGAGATTCAGAAGTTTAGTGCCTCTAAAAGTGGACGTTCCTCTCTAGTCACCATGACTCTATTTAGTCCCCTTTTAAAGCTGCCTATGCCTGTGGCTCAAGTGGTTAAGACGCTGAACTGCAGGCTGTGGAAGGTCAGTAATTCAGCAGTTCGAGACCTGGGTGCCGCACGATGGAGTCAGCTCCCGTCTCTAGTTCCAGCTCCTGCCAACCTAGCAGTTCGAAAGCAAGAAATTGCAAGTAGATAAATAGGTACCACTTTGGTGGGAAGGTAACAGCGTTCCGTGCACCTTGGTGTTTAGTCATGCCAGCCTCATGACCATGGAAACGTCTTCGGACAGCGCTGGCTCTTCAGCTTTGAAATAGAGATGAGCACCACAACCCTAGAGTCGGATTCGACTGCCTTTCAAGCAAGGGTAACCTTTACCTTTACTATGCCTGTGGCTATCACTATGTTCTCTGGCAGCAAATTCCACGTTTTGATCACTCTTTGTGTAAAGAAGTATTTCCTTTTGTCCGTCCTGAAACTCCTGCCCATCAGCTTCGTTTGAGGACCTTGAGTTCTAGTATTTGGGGAAGGGGAGGAAAACAAGTTTCTCTTTTATCAACTCTCTCCATCCCATGCCGTCAAGGAGGCGGATGGATTAAAACATAATAAAACCAAGATGGGCACCATGTTTGTGGGCCCGTGATCTACTCAAAATGAATCTCAAAGCGACTGAGCGAGTAGCCCCATAGCCTCCCATTGCGTAATCCCCCCCCCCGGTCTGATAGTTATGCAAATTGGATTGTGTTTGCTGTAGGCCCTTTTTATTGCCCGGATTAATTTGATATTGTTTCAGAAAGGCATCTGCTTGAATATTTAACAAAAGCAACAGAGCAAGTGACTAGACAACATTAAAAAATATGGCTCTTCCATAATTTATGCTCCCCAACGCTGTTAGCACGCTTCACTTCATCACCTGTCTCTGTGGCAGCCGCTGGATGCTTCCAATCTCATTAAGCTATTTATTCATTGTAATGAGTGACTTTTAATGTGTTGCGTTGGGGTTATGCCATGCTGGACCTTTCGAAAACTGTGTGTTTTTTTCCCCCTTTTCTTTTTCCTTTTTTAACCGTGTTTCAATGTTTGCACAAATTAATACTTCTTATTACCGCCTTGGTGGTTGAGTTGACACTGTTTTGTACATTAATCATGTTTGTCTCGACTTCATCCCACTCTCCTTCTGTGCTAGCATTCTGAGCCACCTTGTTACTTGACGGAGATGCCGTCATCCTGCTGGCTCAGCCTTACCTCCCAATGTGCATAGGAGCGCCGTTAGCCCACTTTCGCCGGGCAAAGCCCCGCTGATGCACTTACATTCTTTGCTGACACACTCCGTGGACAGGTGGGAGGAAATGGGTGAGGTGCAGATGGGGTGGAACAGCATGTCTTGACCTTGATGGCCCGGGCTAGGCGGAACTCATCAGATCTCGGAAGCTAATCTGGGTCAGCCTTGGTTCGTATTTGGATGGGAAACCACCAAGGAAGGCCAGGGTCGCTACACAGAGGCAGGCAATGGGAAACCACCTCGGTTTGGCTCTTTCCTTGAGAACCTCACGGGATTGCTGTAAGTCATCTGCGATTCGACAACACTTTGCAGACATACGTGGAACAGCATCCGTTGATACCATGGCATCATTTCCAGTTCTGTAACAGAGAGTGATGTCATCACATTGCTAGACATTCTAGGTTCTCCCAGATTAGAGTCCACGCACTTAACCACTACACCAAACTGGCAGGACTAGTTTTTTCCCCCAAAGGGATACCCCAAATGGCTGTCAGTAATGGTTTGTTAATGTTCACACTGTGTCCATTGTTCTGTGTTCCCTATCTTGTCCCTGATTCTGCGCTTGCGTAGGTATGCTAGCTGTAACGTGGGAGCTTCTTCGCTGCTGCTCGGTGTTATCACGGTGGCCTTGACTACAGGCTTTGGGCTATTCTTGAGTCTCTGAGAATCTTCCAGTCCTGTGAAGCCGAGGGGCGGAGGGAGTCATCTCCCGCCTATTAAGTAACTCTCCTGCCGGGAGTTTCCCGCGCACGCGCTTGCAGTTCATTTGCTAGTTGCAATTTTGCATCACACTATAACCATGCTTGTGCAGCTTCTCCCGCCATTCCTGACAATAACCATTTCACTGTGGGTTTTAGCACTGTATTCCAATAAAGCCTTTCTTGGACCTAAGAATGCTTGGATCTACTTGCTTTTGAACCTGACAATGGCCACCCCCCTAGCCATTTCCTTTCATTTCTTGACAGCTTCAACCACACACATCTCACTGTGAGCGCCTGTGTGCCCCCCGAGCAGCCTCCTGCCTTCCCTCCCTCACACCAATTGCTCACGGGCTGGATAAGAGCCCTGGATGGGCTGGTTCTGGCCCCCGGGCCATATGTTTGACACCGCTGCTCTAGGATGTCCCTAAAACTCAGTGTTTCTACTATAGAGTTTTGGTTTAATCCTAGAATGGTGTGTGACAGTTTCCGGTTCTGCAGCCAGGAATGATGCTGCTATGTTATGGGGTGCTGTTCAGGTGAGCCTCGGCCCTACCTAGTCTTTTGGGATTGCAGACTGAAGGCCGGCCGTTCTGACTGTGTGTGATATGAGGCATCTGCAACGCTCCCTCTAAGCTGTGGAGTCTTGTGAGCAAAATTCCTACTTTGTGAGCCACCGGCATTAAAGCTGTGAGCGCGTGATTTGGGTGCTGCATAAATTAGTTTGCTCTGGAGCCATCCCTTCCTGAGCGAAGACAAAAATGTGTGAGCCGGAGGCTAAAAAACTGAGCTAGCTCACACGAACTCAGCTTAGAGGGAACACTGGGCATCTGTCTGTGTATTGTTCATGTGCCACCTGGCATGAAGCAGATGTGAAGGAAATGGAAGAGACTCAACATGAGCCAGGTAGTTGCAACCTAAAGGGAAACCCCATATGTCATAGGAGTCCTTTTGGGAATCGGAAGGCCTCAATTCGCAGCCTCTTTCCTCTTGTCTTCCCCGGCCCCAGGTGCATTTGCAGAAAACTAATCCTTTGTGGAAAGATTAGAGGTAGAATAAAGTTGGATCTGCACACTTTGTGTCTGTGCTTGACATGGACAATGGTTCATGCTATGGCTGTCATCAGTAGTGACCTAGTACTGATCTCTTTTTAAAAATGGGAATCCACAACGCCTTTGGATTTCCAGTGGCTTCTTTGCAATCTTCTCCGACACAGCCTCCTTTTATTTTCTCTCTCTCAGAACAGAGCGTCGAATGGCTGTTTGCCCGGAGAAGGATGGACAGGACTCAAAATAGGTCAATGGAGATGCTGTTGAGTTATGTCGTCGCTCATGTCATGGAAGGCAAATGCTTCCCTTCCTATAGCAGATGACAGGAGACCTTTGAGACTGTTGAAACACATTCAGTGTGTCAGATACTTTTGATTAGAGACAGTTTCTAATTCCTCATCCCTAGGGTTTCAGCCAAAAAATAAAAATAAAATCTGTTTCCATTTTGTTTCTCCCTTGTGCAAAACTGAATGCACAGTTCTTCATTTTCACAGCACATTTATTTGCACAGAGTTTTTTACCACCCTAAAATGGATGGATTCTTCAGCATTTGGGCCTCCATAAGTTGGTGCTGTTCATGATACTATATGTCTAAAAAAACCACATTGTGGCGCAGGCCCGTAACCAGGATTTTAAAAGTCAGGGGGCATTTAAATGTCTTGGGGGGCACTGGCTAATTGAATTAAAGGAATACCTAGCTCCTTCCCCACACCTACCACTGCTTGGGGGCCCTGGGCTGGATGGGAAGTCAGAGGGGCTTGCCAATAAGTTAGGGGGCCTAGCCCAGAGATGCCTCACATTAGCTACAGGCCTGTTGTAGCTGTCTAACTGTGACATTGTGCAAGTTGAAATCAGCCAGTGACGAGAGGGAGAATGCAGCATTGTGTTTACCCTCCTTTCTGCCTAATCACAATCACTGGCTCATGAACATGGAGTCTGTGCACATAGGAAATATACATGCACAGACTGTGTCCCCATAATCTGGAACACTTTTTACAGTGCTCTGGAAATCTGGATGATGGGGACAAAGCCGATGTACGCACGCTTCCAGTGTGTGTAGACTCCATGCTCTGAGCCCACAATTACATTTCGGTGGCTCTGGCACAAGACAGCCTGCACACTTATTTATTTACTTATAATTCAAATTTATATTCTGCCCTCCCCATCAGCGGGCTCAGGGCAGATCACAGCACAGTATCAGAAACGTCTCGACCACTTCAGGCGTATAAAATATAGATATAAACAATTAAGACAATTTAAAACAAAAAAAAATCAAATAAAACACTTGTACCCATTCCCATTTTAATCATGTTGATTTCTTCTGTATCACTGCCACAGGAGGTGATGGCAGCTACAAGCATGGACAGTTTCAAGAGGGAATTAGATAAACATATGGAGCAGAAGTCCATCAGTGGCTATTAGATATATATAGATAGGAACTCTCAGTCTGGGGCAGGTGATGCACTCTATTCTTGGTGCTGGGGGAGTGGGGCAGCAGTGGGAGGGCTTCTAGTGCCCTGGCCCCACTGCTGGACCTCCTGATGGCACCTGGTATATTTTGGCCGCTGTGTGACAGAGTGTTGGACTAGATGGGCCATTGGCCTGATTCAACATTGGCTTCTCTTATGTTCTTATGTTCTTATGTTCATGCCAGTGTGTACAACTACTCTAGAAGCTGCACGGGGCGGGGGCTGTGTCTTAGTGGTAGAGCATCTTGCTTGGTTTGCAGAAGGTTCCAGGTTCAACCCCCAGCCACTCCAGTTAAAAAAGACCAGGCAGTAGGTGATGTGAAAGAGCTCTGCTGGAGATCTCAGAGAGCTGCTGCCAGTCTGAGTAGACAATACTGTCCTTGATGGACCAATTGCTTCATGTGTGTGAATCATGTGTTCGTTCACCACCCTTTTTTCATGAACCAGATTTCATGTTGAAGGTTCCTTGGAGCATTAACTTATAATAGTGCACTCAGTAAAGGGCTAGATGTCGGTGGTGCTACATAAATAATAATACAGTGTGTCTTACGTATTTAACAGAAAACGTTTTATTTGGGGGAGAGAAAGAAGGAAACAATGGCTGGGGGTACCGAACAGCCAGGGGAAAAAGATCATAGCCTGAGTTTCTTCATTACCCCTCTCCGTGTCTCTGGCAGATCACAACTGAAAAGAATACCAATCCAAATTCTTTATCATGGTCTAATAGAGAATGCAAACATCAATGGACTGAAAGTGCTGATGTTTCTCCCACGAATATAATCAGTTAGCATTGTTTGCATTCAGTACCTGTTTTTAACAGCTTCGGATGATGAGTCATCCTGGGTGCACACCTTTCTTTTATACATTCATTTCTGAGAAGAAAATCGAGATGAATTGGAAAATGTTTCTTACGTGGGCACAATCTGCCGGGGGGGGGCGGGGGGCACAGACTATACTTGCTGAACTTGGGTGGTCGGTGGCCATCTAAGTCTGCACTAGGAATATTTAGGGGAGTTAAATTAGGAGAGACAACCCAGACACTTATTGTTATTTAGACTTCTGAATCGCCCCATCCCTGAGTACACAGGGCTTTGGGCAATTTACAACAGGTTAAAAACATACAAAATACACATTAAAATACAACCGTCAGTGAAGCTCAGTGACTCAATCTCCAGATGACGTTTGTGATTTAATTTAAGAGCCTGCTCTGAGTCGTTCTTCCATCTCATGGGCATGGTTAAGGGGGAGGCCGAAGCAGGCAAGATAGGAGTAAAGAGAAGGGTGCCAGCTAGAATGGAAACCATTGCTGCCCTCAGTCAAAAGCCTGGCGGAACAACTCTGCCTTGAAGAAGAAGGAGGAGGAGGAGGAAGAGGAGGAGGAGGAGATTGGATTTATACCGCGCCCTTCACTGCCCAAAGGCATCTCAGAGCGGCTTACAAACTCCTTTCCCTTCCCCTCCCCACAACAGGCACCCTGTGAGGTAGGTGGGGCTGAGAGAACTTCTGGCAGAAACTGTCCTTGAGAGAACAGCTGTGCCAGAGCTTGTGACTGACCCAAGGTCATCCAGCCAGGTGCAAGTGGAGGAGTGGGGGAATCAAACCCGGTTCTCCCAGATAAGAGTCCGCACACTTAACCACTACACCAAACTGGCTCTCATGAATTGCATGAAGTCCTGCAGGGCCCTGATGGCAGCTGGCAGAGAGTTCCACCAGGTCGGAGGACAACCGGATACCTTGGGGGTCCCCAAGTCGGACACCATGCAGCTGGGCCTCTCCTGTGCTGCCACTGCAAAGTTTTTATATGTTGCTGCTCTTATACGAAGTAATATACTGTAGTTTGGGGACATCTCAATTTGTGATTCATTTTATGTTTAGTTCTTTTTTATGTATTTGTTTAATGTTCTCCCTTTGATAATGCCTGTAAAGGTAAACTAACTAACTATGCTGCCACTCGGGTCGCCAGTTCCCCCTGAGCCGTCAGCAGGGGTTGGGGGGGGGGTAGGGTCGCCAGATCCAGTTTGGGAAACTCCTGGAGATTTGGGGATGGGACCTGGGAGGACAGGGACCTCAGTGGGGTACAATGCCACAGAGTCCACCCTCCAAAGCCTCCATTTTCTCCAGGGGGGCTGATCTGTGTCATTTGGAGATGAGCTATAATTCCGGGGGATCCCCAGGTCCCACCTGGAGGCTGGCATCCTTAGCTGCCACAAGTTCATCCTTTCCCTGACATCCTGCTTCCCTTTACTTACCAGGATATGGGGCCTTGCAGTGGGCACAGCAGAACGGCCTCTAAATAGGGTCTCTATGTTGCCATGGCTATATTTATACTGAGCCTGAATCATAGAATCATAAGGTTGGAAGGGGTCTCCAGGGTCATCTAGTCCAACCCCCTGCACAATGCAGGAAATTCACAAATACCTCCCCCTCACAACCCTGATGACCACTGTTCCATGCCCAGAATATGACACAAAACCTCTAGGATCTCCAGACAAACTGGCCTGGAGAAAAATGGCTTCCTGACCCAAAGTGGCGATCAGCATTTCCCAGGGCATATAAGAAAGGGCCTCGAGAACTAAGCACTGAGGCAACCCTTCCTGCCCTCCCTCTCACAATCTGCCTAAGTTCACAGAATCTGCATTGCTGCCAGATGGGCCATCTAGCCTCTGCTTAAAACCTCCAAAGTAGGAGAGCCCACGACCTCCCGAGGAAGCCTGCTCCACCGAGGAACCGCTCTAGCTGTCAGGAAGTTCTTCCTAATGTTTAGCCGAAAACTCTTCTGATTTCAACCCTTTGGTTTTGGTCCAACCTTCTGGGGCAACAGAAAACAACTCTGCACCATCCTCCATATGACAGCCCTTCGAGTACTTGAAGATGGTTATATCACCTCTCGGTCGTCTCTTCTCCAGACTAAACATACCCAGCTCCTTCGGCCTTTCCTCTTAGGACTTGGGTCTCCAGAAGACGGATTGCGAGATAACAGAAAACAGTTCAGTCCGGCATCTCGAGATGTCCAATAACAATGCAGTACAGTGTACAGTAGCTATTATACCGTGCAAACAGTAGACGGTCTGAGGTATGAGAGTGGATTACAAAAGTACAAGAGTGAGATTCAAGCAAGATGATACTTGCAATAAACATTGCGGCAGACTACAAGCCTATTCCCTTGTTACAGCACCTTCTTGAACTGTTCCATTAGACCGCCGTTCTGACCCTTTTATAAAGATGCCATCCTGAACATTTCTGTTTTGCACCTTCTGCAGAAAGACAGAAGTGCCAGAGGCCTCCTGACCTCCACAAGGTAGGAGCCCCGGCAGCGAATGCACCTGTACGGGCAGTTGCTCTTACCTGTTTTGCTGTAGACGTGGCAGGGTCTGTTCACCGTGTCTCTAATCAGTCATGTACAATTCTGCATTCAGGCAGGTTTCTACCTGGTTTGTTAATGGCACTTTGTACCATGTCTTAGAATCCTGATTTAGCACTAGCCAGAAAACTGGAGGAGCTGCAGTGGCTCAAGTGGTTAAGACGCTGAACTGCAGGCTGTGGAAGTTCAGTAGTTCAGCAGTTCAAGACCCGAGAGTGCCGCATGACGGAGTGAGCTCCCGTCTCTAGTTCCAGCTCCTGCTAACCTAGCAGTTCGAAAGCAAGAAATTGCAAGTAGATAAATAGGTACCACTTTGGTGGGAAGGTAACAGCGTTCCGTGCACCTTGGTGTTTAGTCATGCTGGCCACATGACCACGGAAATGTCTTTGGACAGCGCTGGCTCTTCGGCTTTGAAACGGAGATGAGCACCGCAACCCTAGAGTCGGATTCGACTGGCTTTCGAGCAAGGGAACCTTTACCTTTACCTTTACCAGAAAACCCATATTTAACCCGCCTGCGTTCAGACATCACAATAAACCTTTATGTTCTCCAGTTTATTGTAGCCGATCTGTTGTTTTCCCGTCTTATGTTCAGTATCCTTTGTCTACGGGTCGAAGTAGCTCTAGTGCACCTTTTCTCCTTTCCCTCTATTTTCTCTTTCTCAAACAAAACAAAACCCGGCTGTGTTCTACAATGTCTATCTTGTTGCCTTGCTATTCTGTCACCTTTAGGAAACCCTCGATTCTTCCGTGTGCTTTGTGAAACATCCCTGAGGGCAAACAGGTAGGGGGTGCTGTGCGTATATAATAATTAGTACTTTCACTAGAGGTCTGCCATTCAGGTGCACATAGAGGAGTTCAGCAAATTGTTACAGGAAGACAATGTGAAATCAACACACCATGAACTTTCCAAGCCTCTCATCCTCCCAAGAGCTGGGTTTGCTGTATAGTACACAAAACAATGTTGTCTAAATCAACAGGAAGATGGGAAGGGGGGGAAGCCTCACGTAATTTCTTCACACATGTACACATTTGCTGGTTCTCCTGTTTTCTGGATTCAAATCCAATATCTGGAAGGGGAGAAAAACAGAGATGTCCTGTGTGAGCTTTCCTTATAGTCTTGTCTTGCTCTTTTAATACTGTAGCGGCGATTTCTGTTTCCTGCTTTCTAATTTGTTTCAGTTAGATGCTTTGTTTCTTTTTTTTCTCTTCCCCCTTTCCTTTTGCTGGGAGAAAGGTCATTTGGGATTTAACTTAAAAAAAAAAAATCACCGTTTGATAATGAATTTCCAAGTTGACCACTGTGTGCTGCTTCTTCACGATTAGAAAAGAGAAACTCTTTGACGTGTAATTAAAAGATGTGCACCAAAATATAGACAATTCTTGGTGTGTGTTGTGCAGAACAGAAATAATTGGCCTGTTAGGTGTGATTTTCTTCAGGTTTTGTGAGAGAACTCTCGCTTTGCATGCCAAGGTGATTAAAAGTGGATTTTAAATACCTTTTTTTGGCTGCCTCCACTAGTTCCTGTACCTGTGCTGAGAATCCAAGCCACTAAGTGCTACTTCTGAGTCAAAGGTTGCTAAAATGAATGGAGGCCTTGCTCGCGAGGAGAGCTTTTTTGTGTGGCTTAGGCGTCATTAGGCCTTCTTGGTTCTAGTGCTGTAATTATCAGAGAATGCCGAAGTTTTCTCTTATCTTATTTTTTTTATGACAATGTAAAACAGAGCTGGAAAGGTAGGATTCTGCCGAAACACAAGATTAGTGGAGGATCAGGGAAAGGGTATATGTTCTGTTTCCAGCAACACGCAACCAGATCGCCCAGAGAAGTTCATATTCAGGGCATGAAAGCATCTGCCTTACATCTTGTCTGTCTCCTGTAGGGTTTCCAGGTCTTACCTGGCTGTCGGCAGGGGGCTCCAGACCTCTGCCCAGGAGTCCTCTGTCCAGGAGCTAGTGGGGGGGGGTGCCCTTTAAGAGCTCCGGCGCTCCTGATGTGTTCGGCACGATGATGCACCCGGAGGTTACCATAGAGCAGGGGTGGCCAGACTGCGGATAGGGAGCCACATGCGGCTCTTTCACACATATTGTGCGGCTCCCGGCAGAGCAGCTGGGGAAGTGAAGGGGAGGCATGCCCACCCGATCTGTCTTCCCTTCACCAGCCAATGTTCCCCTCCCTGCGTAGGCTTGAGTTGGGGGGGGCACAGGTCCGTAGCTAACAACTTTTTGCTCAGGGGGCCCATGTTTTTTTCAGGGGGCCCACCACTAATGTTCCCTCTAAGCTCTGGAGGGGGGGAGAAGAAGGCTTTGCAGGGGCCAGTGCTGCCCTGCAAAGACTGGGAATGGGGGAGGGGGAGAGAAGAAGGCTTTGCAGGGCTACGCTTCAGCGCAGCCCTGCAAAGACTGGGGACGGGGGATGGGGAGAAGGCGGCGGCGGCGGTGGCGGTGGAGAGAGTCCCCGCTGGCCACCATGCCGCCCCGCCTCCCCCCCCAGCTTCAGGAGCGCCACGACGGGTGCTTAGAGGGGCGGTGGTGGCGGTGGGGAGAGTCCCCGCTGGCCGCCCTGCCGCCCTGCCTCTCCTCCCCCCTCCGGCCAGTGGGGACTCTCCCCGCCTCTCCTCCTGCTCCCCAGCTTCAGGAGCGCCCCGACGGGTGCTTAGAGGGGCGGTGGCGATGGTGGGGAGAGTCCCCGCTGGCTGCCATGCCGCCCCGCCTCTCCTCCCCCCTCCGGCCAGCGGGGACTCTCCCCGCCTCTCCTCCCCCCTCCAGCTTCAGGAGCTCCCCGACGGGCGCTTAGAGGGGCGGTGGCGGGGTCGGCGGGGAAAGTCCCCGCTGGCCGCCATGCCACCCCGCCTCTCCTCCCCCCCTGGCCAGCGGGGACTCTCCCTGCCTCTCCTCCCCCCTCCAGCTTCAGGAGCGCCCCGACGGGCGCTTAGAGGGGCGGTGGCGGGGTCGGCGGGGAAACTCCCCGCTGGCCGCCATGCCACCCCCCTCTCCTCCCCCCCTCTGGCCAGCGGGGACTCTCCCCACCTCTCCTCTCCCCCCAGCTTCAGGAGCCCCCCGACGGGCACTTAGAGGGGCGGGGGCGGCGGGGAGAGTCCCCACTGGCCGCCATACCGCCCCGCCTCTCCTCCCCCCCTCCGGCCAGCGGGGACTCTCCCCGCCTCTCCTCCCCCCCTCCAGCTTCAGGAGCGCCCCGACGGGCACTTAGAGAGCGCCTAGCTTGCCTAGTGAGCGAGCAGGCCCTGCGCGCAGTCAGCAGCCACTCACCTCATCATGGGTTCCTTCTTCCAACAAGGGCTACTGCAGCAGGAAAGCTTCGCTCACGTGCAGTCCTTGGCGCGAAGGGCAGCGTGTGGGCAGGCCAGGAGGCGGAGCAGAGGCGGAGCGGATCTCTAACCCCGCCTTATGAGTGCTGGGAGGGGTGGAGGAGTGGAGCAGCGGAGGCAGAGCAGAGGTCTAACCTCCCTTATGAGACTGCTCCGAGGAGGGGGGAGGAGGGGTGCAGAGGATGGGGGAAGGGCCCCGCAAAACATGCGGGGGGCGCCGGCCCCCAGGGCCCCACGCAGGCTACGGGCCTGGGGAGGTGAGCAGAGAAGAAAAGCAACTTTAACTTTAAATGTGTTCTCAAACCCCGCCCCCCGGCCAGCTGGCTTGGAGAAGGCATTTATCTCTTTAAATCCCTTCACCAAACCAGCCAGCATGGGGGTGGGTGGGGGATTTGGAGGACATATTTAAAGTTAAAGTTGCTTTTTTTCCACCTCTCTGTCCCTCCCCCATCTTCCTTCCTTCCTTCCTTCCTTCCTTCCTTCCTTCCTTCCTTCCTTCCTTCCTTCCTTCCTTCCCTCCCTCCCTCCCTCCCTCCCTCCCTCCCCTCTTTTCCCATCTAAAGTTGAATGTGTTCATCAAGCTCCGCCATACCACCACACCGGCCGGCTGACTTGGCTTGGAGAAGGCATATGTCTCTTTAAATCCCTTCTCCAAGCCAAGCCTGCACAGCAGCAGGGGCGGGGGGCTTGGAGAACACATTTAAAGTTAAATACATATAATTGGACAAATAAATATCATTAGCAATATCTGCTTTTACCCCTTTTTTATTCTTTAGCAGTCTCATTTAATGCTAATTAAAAGCAAATTTGCATACTGTTCAATTAAAAATGTGTGTGTGATATTTGTTCATGGCTTGCAGCTCTCAAACATCTGACATTTATTCAATATAAGTGGCTCTTACATTAAGCAAGCCCGGCCACCCCTGCCATAGAGATTTTACCCAAAAGTGAGTGCATCCCTTGCATGATGTGCCCAGTGCGATGACGTCACCTCCGGGTGACATCATTGTGCTGGAGCTTTTCAGAGGTGGAGCTCCCCCACTGTCCAGCTGGGCGGCGATGGATTGGTCTCCCCAAAAGTGGGGGGGGACCCACGCCCCCATTGGAAGGATGGCAGCCCTAGTCTCCTGGCCCTTGGCATGGCCTCTGAACCTGGAGTTTCTATTTAGATATCACATTGATAGCTGATGATTAGTCCTATCCCTTGTGGATTTGTCTAATCTAGGGCCACCCAACCCTTTCGAGCCTGCAGACACCTTTGGAATTCTGGCACAGGCTGGTGGGTGCGGCCAAAAAAATGGCCTCCACATGATGGCTGCTGCAGAAGGCTGAGCCAGGCACAAAATGGCTGCCACGGCCTTCCCTTCAGTCATGCAGTAAAGCTCCTTGTGCTGTGGTAGCAGCTGCTGCCAAAGCAACATTTTTTAAAAAAACCTACACAGCCAATCAAATCTCCAGTGGCCAATCAGAAAGCCTTACTGGGCAAAATCCCCACCTGGCCCCTCCCACTTTCTAGAAACACTTTGCAGTCACCAGGGAAGGCGCTGAGAGGCCCCATGGTGCCACAGGTTCCCTGGGAGAGTGAATTCTGCAAGTGTGTTGTGTGGTGAAGTGAAGCATTCATTGACAGTCCTGTGGAACTGAAGTAAAACTGAAGTAAAATATAGGGATGCCATTCCCCAGGTGATGGCGGGGGAATCCCCTCTTTCGTGAGCTCCTGCCTGCTGTTGGCCAGCAGTCGCCCCTGACGCCAAGCGTGATGCGCTGACATCACCTGGAAGTGACATCAGCACATCAGTGACATCAGGGGGCGATGTTGTGCTTTTGGGGCAAAACTCTGTGGTTTGAGGCCATTTTTACCATATAGTTTGCCCCAAAAGCAGAGCATTGCCCCTGACGTCACCAACACACTGATATCACTTTTGGGTGACATCAGCATGTTGCAGAATGTCCCCTCAAACCCCTGGAACGCCTCCCAGATTCCCCCCACCAGCACAACAAGAGGACCTGGTGACCCTAGTAAAATACAGTGATGGTTCTGCTTGGATTGACACAGTTGAAGGAGTTTTAATGATTATGCCATGATTATCGCACAAGTGAAACTTGAGGTCAGTATGGACCGATCCAGTACAAGTAAAGAGCCCATGGGACTCTCAGGGGATGATGAAATGGCTAATGGCCTCGATACCATTGCTTGCACAATGCAGAGCTCTTTTTCTTTTGAGATAATTGAGTGCATTTATTATGTCCCCTTCCTGAATTTTATCCCTCCCTTACAGTCATGGTGCCAGTTTGGTATAGTGGTTAAGCGCACGGACTCTAAACTGAGAGAACCGGGTTTGATTCCCCATTCCTCCATTTGCACTTGCTCAATGACTTTGGGCAAGCCATAGTTCTGGCACAGATGTTCTTGAAAAGGAGCAGTTTCTGTCAGAGCTCTCTCAGCCCCACCTACCTCACAGGGGTCTGTTGTGGGGAGGGGAAGGGACAGGAGTTTGTAAGCTGCTCTAAGAGTCCCTTGGGTAGTGAAGGGCGGGGTATAAATCCATCTTCCTCCTCCTCCTCCTCCTCCTCCTCTTCTTCTTGGGGAAGGTGAACTGTTCTGTCCTCCATCATATCTTCACGACAACCCTATGAAAGTAGATTGGACTGAGAGCGACTCGCTAAAGGTGCACCCAGTGGTCTCTATGACTTAATGGGAAGTTGATCTCAGACCTAGGGCCTAGTCCTGCCCTTGGACCTTTGTAGTGCACTGCACAGAAGGCAAGGGAATAAAGCCAAATCAGTCTCACCAAAAAAAAAGTGAGGTTTAAACTTTTATCTATAGAAATAGTGTATGGCTCTGGTTGCAAAACAGTAAGAAGTAATAAAATAAATATACAAAAGGCCTATTTCCGAAGTTCTGTCACATATTGCAACCGTGATGAAACATAACCTAGGGATGGGCCAATGCAGCAGGCCATATTTAGACTGCATTCAGATATCACAATAAACCATGGTTTATAAACCCCGGTTAGAAATGATGTCTGTATCTAGAGGGTTTAACCAAGTGGAGTTCTTTGACTGGAATCACACTGGAATTTCAAATTGGGGGTTGTACATGGTTACAAACTTCAGTTTGTGCTAAATGCAGTTTGTTGTGCTGGGATCTGAATTGATAAGCCAACAGTTTGAGTAGCAGCTTCCTTACTACAGAGATGGGGGGGAGAAGAGACAGGACAACACACCACCCTTAATAGGGTTGCCAACCTCCAGGTGTAGCCCGGAGTTCTTCTGGGAGAACATGGCTGCTTTGGAGGGTGGATTCTGTGGCATCATGCCCTGCTGAGAACCCTCCCCTCATCAAACCCCACCCTCCTGAATTTCCCAAACTGAAGTTGGCAGCCCTAAAACTTAACGGGAGGTAGAAGAGAAACACAAACTGGGATTTGCACTCAAGCTAGAATTTGTTGCTTGAACAACCATAGTTTGTTGCACTGTGCACAACTTACACCAAGATTTACTGTGTTCTCAAACTGTCACCTTTGCTAAAATGCCTCCTGCTCAGCTCTGTGAGACAGACTGAATGCATGCTATTTAGTCTTCTGGCAAATTAAATTGCTGCACTTTGGAACCAGTTTCCGATGCTTTATCCCCCCAGTGCTGGGTGATCTGTCATCCACTCCGATAGTGCTATGGAGATCCAAGCCCGTGTAATGGACAGGCTTTCAGTAGACACCCATCATCTTCCTGATATGCATTTTGATAACACGATTTAATGACTACGTATGCGGAGGTGAGGTGTAAACAAAACTTTCAGCTGCCCTGTTTGAATTGCTACCCTTCCCTGTCATTGATGCTAGCAGCCTAATAGCCGGCACTAACGTCGTTTTTGAGTGGGGTGGAGCTGAGAAAAGTGCGCGGGGGGGAGAGGTTTATTAAAGGAAAACGGAAGCTATCGGTTTCTTGCTTGGCTCACTGCACAGCACATTAAATCTGACAACTGCCTCTGATCAGGCGGGCCCGTTGCAAGGATTTGAACTCAGCGGCTCGTTGTCAGGTTCCTTCTAGGAACAGCAGCCGTTTCTGCTGATGACTGATTAAGAGTGGCACTGCTGTCACTTTCTGTAATGACCCAGAATGACAACTTCTTGGGTCCCATAAAAAAATAACTTTTAGTGTGCTATATGGGCTGGAGGGAATTAAAAGGAGGAGTGAAATGGTTTCTCTGCGGCATGGAATGCCGTGATTGTAACCTTTCATGACAGATTGCCCATGTGGAGTCAGAAGAGGAACAGCAAAACAGGAGGAGGGCAACTTTTACATCCCCCTCGACCTGTAGATTTTGTTTTATTGTGCCTAGTCAGCAGGTTTTTGTCACCGTCAAGCATTGCTGTGTGCAAAGGGAAAACGTGAATAGCAAATTTAGGTCTAAACTAACTAAGTAAATGCAGAGTACTAGCATAAACTGCATTTGAAGGAGGTTTAGGGGGACAAAATTGTGCCATTTTGTAACAATTTGGCTTTTCATTTAAATGGAATTGGGATTGGGATTCTCATGTATGGATACTTAAATCTAGATACTGGTGCCAGGAACAGATGAGACAGATATTTCTATAAACCTGAGAAAAGCCCCACATTTGCAGAAACAACTGAAATCTTAACCAAAACATATATTGGGGGGTTAACCCCACCCCAATGATAGAAGCAGCACCGGTAGCTGCGGCCATTGCTAGGCCACCACAACAGTATTGCCAGGCTTCAAGCCTTGGTTTATGTCACTAAAAGGCTGAGGGCGGGGCAGGGACACTTTGTAATGCTTCAGCTTTTCATTTAAACCTGAACTGGAATCCTTTGCAAAGGCAAGACTTTTCGGTGAAGTGTACAGAAACGTGGCATGAAAGGATCTGCATTGATGCGCCTCGACTTTTTGATGCAACTCAGTCCAGTTTAGATTAGCGCTGTCCTGTGTGCTGCTATGGATGTGCAACCACTAAGACCAGTGGCAAAGGGCTGTAATGCCACACCCTGGAACATTGACGTAGAATAGCCATTGTCCCTAAAGTGAGGCTCAGGAATTTGGAGGAAAGTTTTGACATAGAGACTTGGAGAAGACCCGTTCATCCGTGAAGGAGCATTTTTCATTCTTATCTTGGAAGAAGCTGGTGGTGAATGGGAAGGGTTTTTTTTGGGGGGAGAGGGATATATTACCCATGAATAGGAGTGCCAGCTCTGGGTTAGGAAACACCTGGGGATCCTGGAGGTGGCCTGAGGAGGATAGGGTAGGGTTTGGGGGCAGTGCTCCCTCTAAGCTGAGTTAGTGTGAGCTAGCTCAGTTTTTTAGCCTCCAGCTCACACATTTTTGTCTTAACTCAGGAAGGATGGCTCCGGAGCACATTAATTTATGCAGTAGCCAACTTGCTCGCTTACAACTTTAATGCCAGTAGCTCATAAAGTAGAATTTTTACTCACAAGACTCCTCAGCTTAGAAGGAGCATTGGTTTAGGGAGGGAAGGGACCTCAGGGGGTCAGAATGTCATACAGTCCCTCCTCCAAAACAGCCGTTTTCTCCAGGGGAACTGTTCTCTGGAGATCAGTTGGGATACTGAGAGATCTCCAGGCCCCTCCTGGAGGTGGCAACCCTAGCCATGAAGCAAGGGAGGCGCTAATAAATTTATTTACTTTCCAGTATTTACATGAGACGCCACTCTGTTCCTGGCTTCCCCCTTTGTCCTTCATTTTAAACAGGAATGCTTATGTACCCCACCGGTTCAAGTTGTGGTCAGTGTGCCAGTTATAGAAACAGAGCCAAATTGTTGGCCATCAGCTTGGTTGTTCACAAACAGTTTGAGTCTATTCATCAGGAAACTTTTCACATATTCAAACAGTACAGCAGGGTGCCCTTGGCGGTATTTTACCCATGTGCCTTCTCCCATAGCCCTCTGGGAGTCTTTCCCCACTCTCGCAACAAAACTGTTGTCAATGCACACTGTTTGACAGCCATTGTCTAAAGAAGTTGTGAGCAAATCAATCAGCCAGCCAATGGTTATAATAACGTTGTTTAAAAATCCCTTGCTGTTTGGTTTTCATTTAAGTCACTGTTATTGTGCTTATTTCATGCATGCACATTTTTTTGCATGGCCTTACGGGGGGGAATTCAAATGTGTCTGAACAATTACTGCTGTCTCAAAGCTTTTACGTTTTTGCTGCCAACATTGATCTTCTAATGTTGCTGCTGTAAATTGTTGGCATATAGCTTTTTTAAGGTGTTTCTTTTTTTTAGTTAAGACTACTACTTAGGTGTCTCTATGTGCCTTTAGTGTCTGCCCATGAACTAGATAATCATGCATCAAGTGATCTAATTGGGACTTTACCTCATGTCTAAGCAAAGGAGTTTGATTTAAGATATGTGTACCTTGTGGTTGTGCTCATGTTGAAATTCTCAGTATTTCTACTTCTAATGTCCCATTTCTCTCAAGTAGAGTATACAGTGTGCTCACACTTAGTAGTATCCATATAAGTTGAACTAAGACTGACATTCTATTCATGCACGTGGTGACTCTGAGAATAAACTTGCAGTTTTGTTGTCATTATTCTTCAGTAAAAGAATTCTCATATTGAAGTTCAGCTTACCTTCTTCAGTTGTGTCAGTGTGATCAGATTGGAAAGGGAGAGAATTACCTACATTTGCCCAGGTTCCAGTGTATGGTGGGGTTACCAAACTATTCTCCTTGAGAATTCTTTTTATAGGCAGTGCTATTCCTGCAGGGTCCTATTATTAGCTGAACGCGATGGGTTTCTCTGCATATTTTTATTTAAAAACGACTTTGTACTTAATATCTGCAACAAAAAACCAGCCTCGTGATGAGAGTGCAGATCCTTTGCCCCATATTTTGTCGGAAATGAAATTGCCTCGAATATTAAAATTAGCACTTTTTTAATAACAGAAATGCGATATCGTCCATTGAAGTCAGGCTTGAATTTATCTTAGGCCTGTATATGTCATGGCCCTTGAGTATTTATGGAGTAGTTTTAAAAGTTCATTAAACTCGAGAGATTAGATATTGCCCCCGAGCAGTGCTCCATAAAAGAGAAAAAATATAGTGCTATTACTTGGCAAAATGTTGTGCTATGTTGTTAATTTAACTCCCCTGAGTTCTCATCTTCTGATTCAAAAGACATTTCCACGTGCTGTTAAATTTGACATTTTCAAAGAATCTCGGCCTGTGTCTCGAAAGCTTTCACCAGAAATTCAATATTGCACGTTCGTTTCTGAAGGGGGAGGGGGAGGCCGAGGACAGCTGCTTCAGCCTACAATTCTTTTGAAATGTCAAGTACATTGGTCTCTTCCATTTATCTGTCTTCTTTTTTACTATGTTGCTCGAGTTACTCAAACCTGTTCACCTCCCCCCGCCCCACGAAACCACCACAGAGCCAAAGGTACAACAGAAAGTACCTGGACATTTGTACCTGCTAAGATTAAAAAAGGGGCCGCGGTGGCTCAGAGGTTAAGACGCTGAGCTGCAGACCAGAAGGTCTGTAGCTCGGCAGTTCAAGACCCAAGTACCGCATGACGGAGTGAGCTCCCAACTTGAGTCCCAGATCCTGCCAACCTAGCAGTTTGAAAGCAAGAAATTGCAAGTAGATAAAATAGGTACCGCATGGTATTTAGTCATGCCAGCCACATGACCATGGAGAAGTCTTCAGACAGCGCCGGCTCTTCAGCTTGGAAACGGATGTGAGCACCGCCCCCTAGAGTCGGATTCAACTGGCTTTCGAGCAAGAGATACTTTTAAGATTAAAAAGCTTCTGGGTGTGTGAAATCCTCTTAAGATCAGGTGGTTGGATGGGTCTTATGTAGTGGGAGTGGCACAAGCTCCCCCCCGGCCCTGAGAGATTCATTTAGTCTGCGGCGGGTTGACGAGGCCATTGCCATGCTGGGGCTAAATCCCAGTGCTGCGAGCATGGGCACCTCGGGTCACTCCCCCAGCAAAGCTGTAGTCCTGAGAACTACAAGATCCACCAATCCAGCAAAGAAAAAAATCCTAGCTGTGGAACAACATCTGCAGGTTCAGGAGGAATGTGGAGATTCTATGCAGAGAGTTCTCCTGGCCTCAAAGTTGGTCCTGTTCCAGTTCTCATAATGACTCTTCTCTTTATTGCATCTGTATTTATGTTGCACAACTGGGGCAAGTATACACACTTGTAATTTGGCTAGTCCATCGGCCAGTTGGAAAACGACAATTTGGATTAAAAGTATGGTGGACTTTCGGGTTTCTTTCCCCTTAGAATGTATTTGGTACATAACATCTAGACCTGTTGAAGAAGAGTCCCTCCTTACTTTGGCTGTGCTGTTGAATGGCCTTGTACACTTTCCCACTCTTAGGGTTTTTGATCCCTTTCTGTCACAAGTCTTGCTGTCTGCAGATACACACTTGCGGTTGGTCTCAATAAAATTTCTATGCATTAAAAAAAAGTCCTTTTAAAAATGTGGGGGTGCTGAAGATTTGATGAACCCAGCTTGCAACCAAGATGATTAGGGGGGTTGGAGCAGTTTCCCTAGAAGGAAATGCTGAATAGTCTGGGACTTTCCAGTTTCAAAAAGAGACGACTCGGGGGACGGGACGGGACAGGACGGGACATGATAGAGGTTTATAAAATTATGCACGGGGTGGAGAGAGCTGGCAAAAAAAGTCTACCTTTCCCATAATACTAGACCTCGAGGGCATCCAGTGAAGCTGATGGGCAGTAGATTCAGGACAGACAAAAGGAAATACTTTCTTACACAGGGGGATGTAGTGATGGCCACAAGAATAGCGGATTGGAGGGATTCTTGGAGGAGAGGTCAGTGTCAACTAGCCACGGTGACTGAGGGGAACCTCCATATTCAGAGGCAGTCAGCCTCTGTATCCCAGTGCCAAGAGGCAACATCAGGGGAAGGCCGCGGCCTCTGTGCCCTGTTGTTGACTGTGCAGTGGAACTGGTTGGCTACCATGTGAGACAGGATGCTGGGCTAGATGGACTATAGGTCCGATCTAGCAGGGCTCTTCTTACGTCCCCATGAAGGCCTCAGCCTCTATGCCCTGTTGTTGGCCGTCCAGAGGAACTGGTTGAGGCCCCTGTGTGAGACAGGATGCTGGACTAGATGGACTATAGGTCTAATCTAGCAGGGCTCTTCTTACGTCCCCATGAAGGTCTGGGCCTCTATGCCCTGTTGTTGGCTGTCCAGAGGAACTGGTTGAGGCCACTGTGTGAGACAGAATGCTGGACTAGATGGACTATAGGTCTGATCTAGCAGGGCTCTTCTTATGTCCCTATGAAGGCCTGGGCCTCTATGCCCTGTTGTTGGCCGTCCAGAGGAACTGGTTGAGGCCCCTGTGTGAGACAGAATGCTGGACTAGATGGACTATAGGTCTGATCTAGCAGGGCTCTTCTTATGTCCCTATGAAGGCCTGGGCCTCTATGCCCTGTTGTTGGCCGTCCAGAGGAACTGGTTGAGGCCCCTGTGTGAGACAGAATGCTGGACTAGATGGACTATAGGTCTGATCTAGCAGGGCTCTTCTTATGTCCCTATGAAGGCCTGGGTCTCTATGCCCTGTTGTTGGCCGTCCAGAGGAACTGGTTGAGGCCCCTGTGTGAGACAGAATGCTGGACTAGATGGACTATAGGTCTGATCTAGCAGGGCTCTTCTTATGTTCCTATGAAGGCCTGGGCCTCTATGCCCTGTTGTTGGCCGTCCAGAGGAACTGGTTGAGGCCACTGTATGAGACAGGATGCTGGACTAGATGGACCACTGGTCTGATCCAGCAGGAGTTTTCTTAAGTTCTTACTTTGGGTGGGCAGGGGGGATGTAAAGGATCACTTCTCTTGGATCTCATCCTGCCTAATAGTTCCTCAGCAAAATGTCACAGATGCAATGTGGGCAGGAAGAGGACTTCTGTGTTGCAAGAGATGCCACATTTCTCTTATTCTGTAAAATGCATAAACCATAAATGTTCAGGAGGGCATTTGTATAAAGGAGTGCTAGATTCAAATTCAGTAGCACCTTAGAGGCCAACAAGATTTTCTGTTTAGGAGCTTTTGGGATTCGAAGCTCCCTTTGTCAGACTCCCGTCTTTGACTCTCAAAAGCTCATACTCCCCAAATCTTGCTGGTCTCTAAGATGCTACTCAGTGCGAATCTAGCTGTTCTGCAGACCCACTTGGCAACCCTCTGAAATTATTCACAAAGGTTTAGAACTGTGGTAGAATGAAAAAGCTCAGGAGGGCACTTTTATAAGGAACTAAGATTGTATTCTGCTGCAATGACTACTGGAGGTATCGCAAGAAGAAGGAGGAGGAGGAGGTGGAGATTGGATTTATACCCTGCCCTTCACTTGGGAGTCTCAGAGCGGCTTACAAACTCCTTTCCCCTCCCCACAACAGACACCCTGAGAGATAGGTGGGGCTGAGAGAGCTCTTTCCAGAACTGCCCTTGAGAGAACAGCTCTGAGAGAACTATGGCTTGCCCAAGGTCATCCAGCAGCTGCAAGTGGAGGAGTGGGGAATCAAACCCGATTCTCCCAGATCAGAGTCCGCGCACTTAACCACTACACCAAACTGGCTTTTACTGTATTGTCTTCAGCATGTAATCCACTTTCTATATTGTTTATAGTATATTTGCCTTTGGCAGTTTATTGTTTGTGTTGCATTCTAATTCTGTTCTTTTACCTTGATCCTTGGTTGTTTTATGCTGTTAGATTGAATTCTTTTTTTTTAATTATGCTGTCTGATTGCACTGTTTTGTGTTCTGTAATCTGCCTTGGCCCTGACCTGGAGAGCCCAAGGCTAGCCCGATTTCATCAGATCTCGTTGGTCAGCCGTGTCGGTCTGCCATTCCAATGTTTTTGAAGAACTGTGCCTTTCACACAAAAGCTCATACCTTGAATAACCCTTTGATGGCCTTAAAGGTGCCCCCAGACTCTAAATTCGTTCATCAGCTCTTGTAAGCTAAGCAGGGTCAGCCCTGGTTAGTAATTGGATGGGAGACCACCAAGGAAGGAAGTCCAAAGCTGTTGTGCAGAGATGGCCAATGGTAAACAACCTACAGGGTCACCATAAATTGGCTGTGACTTTCCACCACCGGTCTCTCTTGAGCAGCCGCCTGATAGCCCAAGCCTACCTCGAGGAAGACAGGTTGCTAAAGAGGAAGGTGATGGCAAACTACCACCACCTTCACAGTGCTGCTGGGCCCAGGCTGGCTGGCATCGTGCAGCTGGGCCAAGCCTGGCAACTGGCACTGTGCAGCTTGATGGCACCTGGTATATTTTGGCCACTGTGTGACAGAGTGTTGGACTGGATGGGCCATTGGCCTGATTCAACATTGGCTTCTCTTATGTTCTTATGTTCTTATGCTTGGTCAGAGTTCTCCTAGGGAGAGTGAAGGACAGAAATTTGAAAACAGGTGGGCGAATAAAGGTAGTTTGACTGGTGGATGGGAAGGAGAGCAGGAAGCAGGGAAGGGGGAGAGGCTGTGGGGGCTGCCGGAGGAGAAGATACGGGGAAAATGAGATGCTCACCACAAGTCCTTGCAGGTCCCCTGCTTGTCCTCTTTATTTTAAGTAAAGTTTACCACCAGAACATCAACGTCTCCCCCTAGCATTGTCTCCTTTTGGTCTGGGTTCAGATTAACCGCTGCTCCCGAATAATGGTTTGGGACCAGGACCTGGGTGCTTTGTTAATGAAATTGTTCCACCGCATTCTACATGTAGTTCAGCATTCGTTGACATTGTTCCTTTTCTGTATGGTCACATATTCAATATCTGTCATGTAAATTGAGGGTCGACTGGGGAGCTATAATTTTAGGCGACAGCAAACTTTGCCGTTTCAGCAAGCCCGTTGAAAGGAGCCCTCCACTTAAAATCAAATCAAATTGTGTTTTGGAGCAAGTAATCAGATTGCAGTTTATTTCTCAGCAGGGCATCTTCTGGCCTGGATGGCAAATTAAAACTCTCCCGTGTCTTGGTGAAATGGCCCTGCTTGAACGAGACCTTTAACTGGACTGGCGCGTTTGTTGCAGATGACAAAGGGCCCATACTTGGAGGTTGCAACTGTTATTAAAGTCACTGGATTCTCACAGCTGCTTCAGAACTGATTTTGGCTTCCTCGGGGAGTTTAGCAGCTTGATCCTACGTATGGTTACTTAAAAGTCCCTCTCAGAGAGTTAAATGAGGCTTTTTGCTAGGGAAGTGCACGCAGGATTGCAGCCTTAATCTATTTGCTTTTTCTGCCAGGTTTGGGCGTCTGTTGAGCTGTTTAATTGATTCTCTCTGAAAAGTTCAAGCCTGATACCTCCATTCCCCTTTTAGCAATAGATAGCTCATCAGGTGCTTGTAGAAAACACATTAGGAAAAAAATAGTTTTGGCCTCTGGCACGGCACCGTTATTGCTTTTCATTCGGGTTCTTCTTTTCCTCTCAATATATTGAAAGTTGGAAGAGAAAAGGATCTCAGGTGTGGTAACTCGGGCTGTAGTTACCGAAGGACAGCAGCATTTCATGCATCTAAGAATGTAAATGTGACAAGGTGTGTTTGGAACACTTCCGGCCCTGTAGCAGGAGAAGAAGAAGAAGAGTTGGTTTTATACTCTGCTCTTCCCTACCCGAAGGAGTCTCAGAGTGACTTACAATTGCCTTCCTTTCCTCTCCTCACAACAGGCATCCCATGAGGTAGATGGGTTGGGGCGGAGAGAGTTCAGAGAGAACTGCTTATAAGAGAACAGCTCTGAGAGAACTGTGACTGACCCAAAGTCACCCAGCTGGCTTCATGTGGAGGAGTAGGGAATTAAACCCGGTTCTCCAGATGAGAGTCCACCGCTCTTAACCACTACACCAAACTGGCTCTTGCAGTGTCTCTCACACTGGAGGCAATGGGGTCTGTTGAACAGGATGCTGGAGTTGCTTTGAAGATACCGGAGTACCCAGTATTACTGTCTATGCCCAGGTAGGGTTGCCAGCCCCCTCCCCAGTGGAAGCAGGTGGTCCCCTGCCGCCAGGCCCCATCCCCTTGTTGCTGATCAGCTGGCCAGCAAGGGAGACCTACCAGAAGAAAGAGGAAGGCCCAGGCCACATTGCTGGCATTGCACAGGAAGTGATGCTGTCATGTCAGTGATGTCTAGGCAATGCTGTGGTATTTGGGCAAAAACTCTATGGTAGAAGCTGTTTTTATCATACAGTTTTTGTCGAAATACCAAAACATCACAGTGATGTCACAGTTTGATGATGTCACTTCCAATATTCCCTCTAAGCTGTGGAGTCTTGTGAGCAAAAAATCTACCTTCTGAGCTACTGGCATTAAAGTTGTGAGTGAGCAATTTGGCTACTGCATAAATTAGTCTGCTTGGGAGCCATCCTTCCTGAGCTAAGACAAAAATCTGTGAGCCGGAGGCTAAAAAACTGTGAGCTAGCTCACACTAACTCAGCTTAGAAGGAACACTGGTCACTTCCTGTGCGACACCAGCAACATGGCCTGAGTGTCTCACCCTTGTCCCTGCTGGCTGCTGCGAGGGACCGGGCAACTCTATGACCAGGGTATGGGTAGAGCCTGATGCAGAGGGCGGGAAATGAAAAGTTGCACTTTTTGACAGGTTGGAGGATACAGGCAAGAGAAACCAGGTGGGATGTGGATCAGGGCCTAATGGTTGTAGCATCAATGCAAACATTACCACCTCTCAGCTCCAGATATGTTCTCCATCCAGCAAAATGCATGATGACAAGCCAGAGGTTCAGGTATCAAGTAAACAATTTGATGGCACTGCTGGATCGGACCAGTGGTTTAGATCTAGGCCAGCAGCCTGTTCCTCACAGTGGCCAACCTGATGGCCACAGAAGACTTAAAAACAGGAGACAAAGGCGCAAGTCTCTTTCTCTGCTGTCTCCCAGTGCTGGTATCAGGAAGGTCACCGCCCCTCAGGCGAACGATCCCATTTAGCTACAGTGATGAATGTGGCATTCATGGACCTATCCTACATGAATTTGTCTGCTTTTGAATACAGCTAGACGAACTGGGCCAAAACCTGGATGGTCTATGCCATTGTTTCCCAGCCTATGGTTCTAGACCCCAAAGTGGGTCACGAAGTCTCAGAAAGTGGGTTGCAGGGCAGCCCCCCCATGACCATTCTCGCTGCTTTGCATCCTCTTTTCTCTCTCTCCATCCTCCTTATCAGTTCTCACCTTCCAGCTCCCTTTGAGAGAATGAGTGGGGGAAATGTGTCCAGCAACTAGTAACTTTATGGTAGCATCTGGAAGGAGGGGGAAATGGAATGCCACTGGCTTGGGGGCAGCCCCATCCCTTTGAGTGATGCTCGTGGGTTTCTCAGCAACATCTGGCTGGCCACTGTAGAAAAATGCAGTGCTGAACTAGATGGGAGATAAGGTCCTAGTTCGTCTTAGGTGCCAAAAGACCATGGATAGGTTACCATACTCAGTAAATATGTCCTTATGGGTCACCATATGAAAAAAGAATGGGAACTAGTGGTGTAGGCGAGCCCCATCTTGTCAGATCTCAGAAGCTAAGTCAGTTTGGTGTAGTCAGGGCTCTTTTCTTTTTTTTTTCGCCCCCCCCGAAGGGGATTTTTTTATTGCTTTTGTAAATACTACAAAAGAAGTACAGAAAACTACAAGAAACAAGAGGGGGAGGGGGAAACACCTCTAATCTACAGGTAAAAAAAGTGATAGTCCCAAAACTACATTAGAAAACCCCAAGTATGAGTGATTATTCTTAAGCTTAACATATAGTTATACAATTTAAAATCTTTAGATCTAGCATCTTCTGTGGCCACCAGTCAGGGCTCTTTTTGTAGCAGGATCTCCTTTGCATATTAGGCGACACACCCCTAATGTAGCCAATCCTCCAAGAGCTTACAGTAGCCCCTGTGAGAAGAGCTCTGTAAGCTCTGGGAGGACTGGCTACATTAGAGGGGGTGTCACCTAATATGCAAAGGAGTTCCTGCTACAAAAAAGAGCCCTGGGTGTAGTGGTTAAGAGCAAAGACTCTAATCTGGGAGAACTGGGTTTGATTCCCCACTCCTCCACATGAATTCAGCTGGGTGACCTTGGGCAAGCCTTAGTTCTGTCAGAGAAGTTCTCAAAAGAGCTCTCTCAGCCCCACCTACCTCACAGGATGTCTGTTGTGTGGAGGGGAAGGGAAAGGAGATTGTAAGCCGCTCTGAGAATCCGAGTGAAGGGTAGGGTATAAATCCAGCCTCCTCCTCCTCCTCCTCTTCCTCCTCCGAGTTTGCTGTGGTTAGTACTTGGATGGGAAACCCCCAAGGAAGTCTAGAGTTACTACACAGATGTAGGCAATGACAAAACACCTCTGACTGTCTCTTGCCTTGTAAACCCCCAGGGGTTTGCCATAAATCGTCTGGGACAGGGCTTTTTTTGTAGAAAAAGCCCAGCAGGAACTCATTAGCATAATAGGCCACACCCAACAGCAGAAACTCATTAGCATATTAGGCCACACCCCCACGTTACCAGAAGTGTGGTCATCCCGCCACACCTGTTTCTTATTCTGTTTACTTTGCTTGTTGTCAAAACCCAGGGCTTTCTTTGGAGCAGGAACTCCTTTGCATGTTAGGCCACCCCCCTCCCCAAATGTAGCCAATCCTAATGGGTTTCTGCTGTTGGGTGTGGCCTGTTATGCTAATGAGTTCCTGCTGGGCGTGGCCAACTCGGGAGCCAGCCGGAACTCCATTCCTGTGCGTTCTCTCCCCAAAATAGCCCTGGTCTGGGATTTGATGGCAGGTTCCACCACCAAATGGACTGGGCATTTTGCAAACCTGTCCTGACAGCCTGCTGAGTTTTATGACCCGGATGAATGCAGTTGAAGCCCCATGGAGAAACGGCCTTTCTGAGGGAAGCGCTCCTCCTTTCCTTCTCACTTCCTTCCTGCGGTGAGAGAACCATCACAGAAGCGTCGGATTAAAAATATTGGCTTTTTATTAGAAGCCATACCAAGTTAGTCAATCTAATAGCGAGTTAAGTTGTTGTCTGAACTTAGCTTAATGATCTGTGCCATCCCGAGAACAATATCAAATTTGATTTATTGCTCAGGGCTTCTTCTCTTTGGGAGAAAATGAACGGAACATTCCTCTTTAGAAAATGCAAGCTCTGGCCTTTTCCTTCCTCCGCCTCGGACGAAACAACACAAAAACGGCCCGCTTTATCAATTGCCATTATATCTTCTCCCCAGTGCTGCTGCTGCAATTTAGAATGTATTTAGCAATTAAAGGAATTAGGAAGATTTTTTTCAGATCCATCAACCGATTTGCCCTTTTCCCTGATGCTAAAGGCTTTCTGAACTTCCAATATGTTTCTCATTTGTGGGGAAACGGAGCTCCTGTCTGGGCAAATAAACATGAACGTTAGCATTTAGCAAGACATTTTCAGGAAAAGGGTGCAGTATCTATAGACTGAGTTATGCAGAGAATGAGGACGCGGAACTGGAATGCTGTGCCTTGTGAATACAGATTTTAGAGGGCTTATACGACCCGCCTGGGGTTGCCAACCTCCAGGCGGTGGCTGGATATTTCCTGGGATTGCAACTGATCTCCAGGCAACAGAGATCCATTCACCTGGAGAAAATGGCCAGTTTGGAAGGTGGACTGTATGGCATTATACCCCACTGAAGTCCCTTCCCTCCCCAGACTCCGCCCTCCTCAGGCTCCACCCCCCAGAATCTCCAAGTATTTCTAACCTGGAGTTGGCAATCCTATCCCTGCCACCATGAAAAAGGGTCTGGAATGGAGTTGGAAGAGGAGGAGATTGAGTTTGGATTTATACCCTACCCTTCACTACCCGAAGAAGAAGAGGAGATTGGATTTATACCCCGCCCTTCACTCAGAGTCTCAGAGTGGCTTACAAACTCCTTTCCCTTCCCCTCCTCACAACAGACACCCTGTGAGGTAGGTGGGTGGGGCTGAGAGAACTTCTGACAGAAACTGTCCTTGAAAGAACACCTGTGCCAGAGCTTGTGACTGACCCAAGGTCACATCAGCAGATGCAAGTGAAGGAGTGGGGAATCAAACCCGGTTCTCCCAGATTAGAGTCTGCACACTTAACCACTACACCAAACTGGTTTACAATCTCCTTTCCCTTCCCCTCCCCACAGCAGACACCCTGTGAGGGAGGTGGGTCTGAGATAGCTCTGTCGGGAACTGCCCTTGAGAGAACAGCTCTGAAAGAACTTGTGACTGACCCAAGGTCACACCAACAGTCACACGTGGAGTAGTGTGGAATCAAACCTGGTTCTCCCAGATTAGAGTTTGCTCTCCTAACCACTACACCAAACTGGCTCTCATACATTTAAAACACTGAGCTAGCCAGGATGGCCAACGTTGCCAGGAGCTGCGGTGTGTCTGTAAAGATTCCCCTGTGCTCCTGGCGCCCATTGAGGAGAACATGCGTGAGGGCTGTCCAGTGGATCTGCAGCCGATTGGAGAGCGATACTTGGAGTGATCCTCAAGAACCCTGCATCAGTCTAGGAGGAGGTTTTGGATAGGGTGCCTCAGGGTGCTGTTCTGGACCTGGCGCTCTTCGAGACTTTTGTTGGGGACCTCAGTGAAGGGATGGTGGAAATCAAAATGGCGGACAATGCAAAACCAAGAGAGACAGTTGACGGTTAGAAGGACAGACAAACAGTTTTTTACACAGAGAGGGAATAAAATGTGGAATTTGCTGCCAGAGGATGCAGCTATGGCCGCAGGAATAAACAGCTTTAAAAGAGGGTTAGATAGCATTATAGATATATTCATGGAGGAGAAGTCTATCAGTGGCTACTAGCCAGGGTGACTAAAGGGAACCTCCATGCTCAGAGGCAGTCAGCCTCTGAATCCCAGAGCCAGGAGGCAACATCAGGGGAAGGCCTCGGCCTCTGTGCCCTGTTGTTGGCTGTTCAGAGGAACTGGTTGGCCACTGTGTGAGACAGGATGCTGGACCAGATGGACTACTGGTCTGATCCAGCGGGGCTCTTCTTGGGTTCTTATGAAGGCCTCAGCCTCTATGTCCTGTTATTGGCCCTCCAGAGGAACTGTATGGCCACTGTGTGAGACAGGATGCTGGACTAGAAGGTACTCAATCTTTCTGTGTTATACCTCTGAGAATGCCGGTCACAGCTACTGGCAAAACGTCAGGTCCTACAATGCCAAGACCACGGCCACACAACCCGGAAAATCTACAGCAACTAATGAACTCCGGCCATGAAAGCCTTCAACAACATATTATGGGGATTGTAGACAGTCTGTTTTCCACTGTCAGACAGGCCCCTCCTAGAGCTTAGGCCTCTAGGCCCTGCCTCCATACTGCACAGATCATGACAATACCCTATGGGGACTGGTCTCCATAGGGTATAATGGAGGACCTAACCACCACCCCCTGCTTTCTGATGGCCCTGAAGTGGGTGAGGGGCTCCAAACCAGGAGATCCCCTGCCCCCAACTGGGGATTGGCAACCCTAGACATACATGACCATTTTTTCCCGATATAAAGTTAGTAGTATAGGGGAAGAATCCATTTTGATTAGAAAAAGCATTGGGGACAGAAATATTGAATCCCTCTCTGTGCATTCTAGTCTGATTTCTAGGCAGCTGCAAGCGTGGACAGTTTCAAGAGGGAATTAGATAAACATATGGAGCAGAAGTCCACCAGTGGCTATTAGCCACAGGGTATAGATGGGAACTCTCAGTCTGGGGCAGGTGATGCACTCTGTTCTTGTTGCTGGAGGGGGCAGCAGTGGGAGGGCTTCTAGTGTCCTGGCCCCACTGCTGGACCTCCGGATGGCACCTGGTATATTTTGGCCGCTGTGTGACAGAGTGTTGGACTAGATGGGCCATTGGCCTGATTCAACATTGGCTTCTCTTATGTTCTTATGTTCTTATGATTCTGGGCTCTGTGAACCAGAAAGAAAGTTCTCTGTTTGGGCCATCCCAGCAATTTTTCAAGATCTCCCAGTCTGTTTCGATGTGCAGTGTTCTCGAACAGTTTTGAAGCATCCTTCCTCTCAACAAATCACTCTTGTACTCCGGGGTTCAGGATGGAACTGGCCGTTGTTTAGAATTCTCCATACTTCCTTCCCTCCCGAAAGGACAAGTTAAACTCGTTTAATTTCCACAGCTATCAGTCTTTGGTCAGGTGGTGAGCCGAATTAGCATCGAGGCATCAATTGAATTTCACACTTCTTAGCCTTCCATGGGGAAGGGAGGGGGAAAGACCAATGACATTCATCTGGCCTGGAGCGCCTGGCCTGGAGAGAGATCTAATTGCGAGGACGCTCGACAAAAGAATGGGATTATTCTCGGCAGCCATTAGTCAAACTTTCCCCGGCCTCGAGGTGGTTCATCTTTATCAGATTAAGTCTTCAGGTTCTCTTTAATTTCTTTCCTATTATCCTTCCAGCACCTTATGTTTCTCCAGACACATGAATCCTTTCGTTAGCTGTGTAAACACTCTCCTTATAATTCATAGAATCATAGAATCACATAGAGTTGGAAAGGGGCATACAGGCCATCTAGTCCAGCCCCTTGCTCAGTGAAGGATCAGCCTACAGTATCCCTGACAGCTGTTTGTCCAGCCACTGCTTAAAGACTGCCAGTGAGGGGGAGCCCACCCCCTCCCTAGGCAGCTGATTCAGGCATGGTTGTGCCTTGTCAACACCTGTGGAAATTAGTTGTAGATTTTCCGGGCTGTATGGCTGTGGTCTTGGCGTTGTAGGACCTGACGCTTCGCCACCAGCTGTGACTGGCATCCTCAGAGGTATAACACAGAAAGATGGAGTACTCTCTGTGTCAAGGTGAGAAGAAAAATGGTAGACAGGTCATTTATATCTACTCAGAAAGGTGGGGTAGGGCTGAGGCATCATCTTGCAGGAGTTTCCCAGGCTGTGACAGGCTAATTGAGGAGCTTTCCTGAGGAGGTTCTTTTGCATATGGATTGGCTGTTGAGATTCTAATCTGATCTGTAGTGCTGTTGAGATGGGAGATGTAGAGCATTTTGTGTGTTTTCAGGCCAGGAAACCATGCCCTATTTAAACTCTCTTCTTTCCTTTATGCTTATGAATTTCAATGTCTTCCCCTGTGTAATCTGACATGGTAATTGGCTGTGTTGCCCAGCATTTCAGTGTCTTGGAGTAAGATACTGTGTCCCTTTGTAAGCCTTCAACAGCCTGTAGAATTTTTTTTTGCAATTCCTACTACATGCCATGGATCAGTGTTTCCCATCCTGTGGGTTGGGACCCCAAAGTGGATTGTGCAGCCTCTCAAAGGGGCTCGTGGGCCAGTCCTTCCTTATGGTCACCCCTGCCCTTTCCTTTGCCGTCTTTTGTATTCTGGAAACCTAGATCTGGAAGCAGAATCTACATTAGTTGGTATCCCCACATATGCATGTGGACGAAGTAAAATATGCCCTGATGGTTACTAGAGCGAGTTTCTTAGAATTGAGGTGGTGGTGGTAGAAGGGGCTATGGAGAAGGAAAGGGTGGTCCAAGGCTGGAATGTAGCCTCCATATGCAAAGGCTGTGCGTGTCAGAATGCCACTTGCTTGGGGTTCATAGTGGGGGCAGCTGTGCCCTTTTTGTGATATTTGTTGGTTTCTCAGTAGCAAAGAGCAAGAGTCCAGTGGCACCTTGAAGACTAACAAAAGACCTGGCAGGGGGTGAGCCTTCGTGAGTCATCGCTCATGTCTCCAGATACAGCTAGAATGGGAGTCCATCTGTCCTGTTTATTGGAAAGCGGAGTGATTTCAGATGCCAAATGACCTTAGCAGGCAAATGACAACAGCAGGTGTGATTGGATTTAGGTGAGATATGCAGAGGGGTAATAGGCGTGGAGAAACGAGCATTAGTAATGAGATAGGAAACCTAGTTCTCGATTCAGTCCAGGTGGTTGTGTTGTCTTAAGCTTCATTATCAGAGGTCCATCAGTGGGTATTAGCCGCAAGGTATAGATAGGAACTCTCATTCTGGGGTAAGTGATGGCTCTGTACTCTTGGCACTAGGGAGTGAGAGGCAACAGTGGGAGAGCTTCTAGTGTCCTGGCCCCACCGGTGGACCTCCTGATGGCACCTGGTATTTTTGTCCCCTGTGTGACAGAGTATTGGACTGGATGGGCCATTGGCCTGATCCAACATTGGCTTCTCTTATGTTCTTACCAATTGCACTTCAGCAGTCTCTCTTTGTAATCTGTCTTTGAAATTCCTTCGTAAGAGAACTGCTGCTCAAAAACATCTGGTTAGCCACTGTAGCAAATGGAATGCTGGAATAGCTGAGTTCCAAGATCATAATTTGTCCAGGGTGCCAAAAAAAATTGGCACTATAGCAAGCAAATTTGGACATGTGGGACACTATGGCAAAAAGGTTGGGATCTACTGACATAGATCAACCCATGTTCACACCTTCTGAAGAAGGGACTGGTCTATATGTTTTGAAATAGACAAAGATTTAGGAACATCTGGAAGTCTTCTTGCAGGGGAGATGGAAGATGCAGTTCACAAGGGGGGAAGTGATGACCGGGGAGCGGGGTTTAATCCATCCCCAGCCACTGGTTTGTCCCTCTGATAAAATTCTCAGAGGAACATGTATTGTGTTTCAACCAAAAGTGAAAATGGTGAGGGCGAGTTGGTAGAGACCAATGCTCCCTCTAAGCTGTGGAGTCTTGTGAGCAAAAATTCTACTTTGTGAGCTACTGGCATTAAAGTTGTGAGTGAGCGATTTTGCTGCTGAATAAATCAGTTTGCTCTGGAGCCATCCTTCCTGAGCTGAGGCAAAAATGTGCGAGCCGGAAACTAAAAAACTGTGAGCTAGCTCACACTAACTCAACTTAGAGGGAACAATGGTAGAGACGCTTGTTAGGCAGGGAAAACACTGAGTACTTTGTATCAGAGTTCCTTTCTCTGTTGTCATTTGCAATTTTGGGATTTTGTTCCAAGCTCAGAAGTTTGGATGACCTCCCTGCAATCGTTTGAGCCTTGCAGTATGTGTAAACATGGAAAGAAAGGAGGCATACATTTCTTGTTCTTTGTTGTTTTCCTACAATGCTGGGAGACCCAGAGTAATTGTCAAATGTTATCTCATGCATGAAGGAAGGCTTGTGACATTGAAGGTAACCTAGTAATTTCTGTTAGTAAACCCATCAATTCAACAAATGATAAGTTTGAAATACCATTCATATAACACTACCATGCTTAAATATAAAGATTAGTATTCCGGCATCTTGACAGTTTCCAAGATCAAAATAGAGAGGTAGCCGGTTCTCATCTATGCCCAACAATCTGGCAGGGATAATTTTGGTGGCCATCTTTGATCCTTTCATGGATGAGAGAGGAAGGAAGAGAAGCAAAGGAGAACAGACATGACTGACAGAAATGCACAGGGACAGTTTCTTTTGTAGGCCATGTAAGCTATGTTTAATAAGCCAGGTTGAGATGTGGTTCTCCCTTTCTCACGATACAAGAACTTGTGGACACTCAATGAAATTGCTGGGTGGTCAGGTTAGAATGGATGAAAGGAAGTACTTTTTCACCCATAGAGTGATTAACACGTGGAATTCACTGCCACAGGAGGTGGTGGCGGCTACAAGCATGGACAGTTTCAAGAGGGAATTAGATAAACATATGGAGCAGAGGTCCATCAGTGGCTATTAGCCACAGGGTATAGATGGGAACTCTCAGTCTGGGGCAGGTGATGCACTCTATTCTTGGTGCTGGAGGGGGCAGCAGTGGGAGGGCTTCTAGTGTCCTGGCCCCACTGGTGGACCTCCTGATGGCACCTGGTATATTTTGGCCACTGTGTGACAGAGTGTTGGACTGGAAGGGCCATTGGCCTGATCCAACATTGGCTTCTCTTATGTTCTTATGTCCTTGTCACCCTGACTTGGATGACTGAGGTTAGCTCAGTCTTGTCAGATCTCAGAAGCTAAGCAAGGTCAGCCCTGGTTAGTACTCACGTGGGAGACCTCCAATGAAATCAGTGGTCACTGTGCAGACACAGGTGGTAGCAACCCTCCTCTGTTCATCTTTTGCCTTGAAAACCCTACAAGGCCAACCTTAAGTTGGCTATGACTTGATGGCACTCTCCACCATCATGGTCCTTGTCACCTATCTCTGAGATTGGATGCCCAAACAGGAAAAGGAATCCCTCTTTATTTGGATGGGTTCTTGATACCTTATAGTATAGTACAGAAGGTTCTGACCGTGTTGGGTGTCTCCCAGTTATGCGATCACCGCTCAGTATTCTGCCAACTAATTTCACTCTGCGGCTCATCTCCTCTTCAGAACATGATCATTGCTTAAAAAAACAAAACAAAAGGGGTCATGACATAACGTTGGGCTATAATGTTACCCCAAATGGTCTGTGTTGCCCCAAAAGGGGGCTGTTCCCTGTTTTAATTGGGAGAATTCATGACAGAGACAAAGGCTTGCGATATGGGAGTAACAGGCAAGATGGGCTACTGGTCTTTAGAGAACTCTCAGAAATAAACCAGTCCGTTGCTATAACGAAAATGGTTGTTTTATTGAAAGAGGAAAATGGTGTCAAAAATAACACACACAGAGGAGATGAATGCACACTGGAAACAAACTCACAAGCTGGCAGAAATATAGGGGTGTGAGGAGATTATAGAAGGGGGTTCAGGGGGTGATAGCTACTGTCCTGAAGACCAGGGATCCGTGGAGCAGAGGCTGTGAAAGATGGAAGGAACCCAGATGTATCTGGGGGTGGTGATGCAGAGTGGGTGCCTGTTGTGTAGTGGGTTCAACGCATGAAGAACCAGGACACAGTGTGATTGTCAGATCATAGTTTACTAGCACACACAACAGAACAGAGAGTACTGGCCAGGTGGCCAACTATATACAGTCCCCGTGGACCACCCACAGGTCCCATTGGTGGGTTCCGCCAAGGTTCCTATTGGTGACCTCTTGAGGTTTCAGAATCCTGGTCCCTATTGTCTCTGAGAGGCAAGCTCTGGTAAAGGTTGCTGGCACCTAGTGGCAGTCAACGGACGTAACAGTGCCCAAGACACACACACACACACACACATACACACAACAATGGTGCCGAGGCTGTCTAGTTATAGCACAAATGGGACCTGAGGGCATGCTAATGTGACTGCCCCTTGGAACAAAGTGTTGATGAGTTTAAGTAAGAGTACAAGAATGTGCTGGGGAAATTATGAATGGGGTTCCCAGGAACTGACGAAGGAAACAGGGGATCGCTTGGGAGGAGTTCTTGATGTAAAAATAAAGCTCAAGTTGAAACTCTGATAGCTTCCTCCGGTGATTTGGAGTGTTAATGGCTGTCTAATTAAACTCACCAAAAAGCAAAAAAAACACCCCAAAACTGTTTGAGGCCCTTTTTTTTGTTCTAGGTGGGAGAGCGATAGAGGAGCTTTTGTGAAGTGAATGTGGGGATGGGGAAGGTGAGGCAGGGTTGATAGGATTAATGCTCCAGGTAAATAGCATCAGCTCTGGGGTGAGACAAGTCCATTGTTTTAGCCTAGGCAAACCTGTAGACTGGGTGGAGGTGTCGCAGCAGGGTCAGACCAAGATTCTTACACCTTCCAGAGTCTCTGCCCAGACATGTCTTCTGAGGCCTGTTAACATGGCTTCCACCTTGTATAAATTTTGGTCAAGTTGCCTGTCATATGAGCTCCTGGGGTGCTATGCAACGAAGAGTGCTGGCGTCCAGCTTTATATCACAGCAAAGGGGCACGGTCTGCCTGCTTCCAGCGAGGCCCTTCCTGTGACCTGCCGAAGAAGACCTCTAATCTCCTAATTTTGGAGATAGTTCTCACCAATTGTTGGCAAACTCCCTCTCCTTGTATTATTCCTGTCTGGTTTCAGTTGACATGTGTCCCTTTGGATGTAAATACCACTTGAACTAGCTTAAACCCATCGGGGACTTCCCAAACCCAAGAAAACTGCTTCCGTCACGGTTTGCTTGTAGTGAGGCTTAGTTGCATCAGCTTTAAATGTTACAGGAAAGTTAAAACGAATTAAAATGAATTACATCTCTCCTGCCCATCTTCCGGGCGACTTATAAAAGTTAAAATCAATATAACAGGCAAAGGTCTGCCTCAGACATAAATGAGCAAGGATGAGCCTCTTTCAAAGCCTAATTGTTTGGCACAAGGACACAATTTCAACCATCACACAACATGTGACAGTTGCAAAGCAGTGTGTGTGTGTGTGATTGTGTGTGCATTTATCAAAGGTTGGGAGTTGTACAGAATAGAGCAGACTTGGGTCTGTCGCTACATGTCTTGTTCACCCCTGAATGAAATGTGAGCATTCAATGTGCATATGCACCTGCGTTATGGCGTACCAGACTGTCTTTTGTTAGTCTTTGGCAGTCTTCTGTGCTTCTGTGGGCTGAGGCAGGTATAAGATTGCCAATCAGCATGATTTTTTTGCAGTCTGCTCAACCGTTATAGTATTTGGGGGCAGTCGCAATCTGGTGCTGAAACCCGTCCTTTGCTTGGAATGGCTTCAGATGCATCATCTTGCAGTGTGACATATTTGCGTGATCGAGTTTTGTATCACCTCTCCAGAGGATTGCCAGGTCCCGTCTCCCCAGCAACTGACAGGGAGTAGGGGCCTTACCAGGTGGATGGGAAGGATTTCACTGGCCATGTGCTGACATTGCCAGCAAGTGCACTGATGTCACTTCCTGTGCCCACCAGAAGTGATGTCAGCGCACTGCTGGGGATGCCAGGTATATTCTGGCATTTGAACAAACTCTGTGGTTTAACCATTGTTTGGCAACAAGGCATGTTGAGAATGACATCTGTTATGTATTGAACTGTGAATCAAGCATATTCTTTCACATGTTAAGCTTGCTTCAGAATGTGACTCCTCAGCTGTCGCATTACTATTGGTCGGTTTCTGCGAAACCAGTGTAAGTAGCCAATCACTATGTGATAATGTTGCAAAGAGGGAACAGTCCTGATTGGCCTTTATCCCTGTGTTTTGATTGGTCCTTAACATGTTCTGGGAGTGGCTTTGACAGCCCGGGAGAGTTTAAAAAGGAGCTGTGCTCCACTGTTTCTTGTGGTGTGTTCCTGAGTTGGTGTTGCTGTTAAATAAAGCTGGAATCACTTCTTGAGCTTATTCCGTTGTTGAGTCTCATACTTAGCAACATCCTCCTGTCCTGGTTTCCACACCGCTTACCTCCCCGAGGCAAACTGGTGGTAGTTTGACCTACCCAGTGGAGCAGCAGCTGAACAGTGTCTGAGCTTTTCAGGTGCAAATAAGGTTGCCAGTCTCCAGGTGGTGGCTGGAGATTTCCCGGAATTATTTATTATTTATTTATTAATTCGATGTATATCCCGCCCTCCTTGCGTAGCAGGCTCAGGGCAGCGTACAGTGGGTAAAAGTATGTTAAAACACAGATGTATTGAGACAATGCAATAACGTAATATTCAAAATATGGCAGTCATAAATACATATAAAAAGCAGATACAAATTACAAATGATTCCCGGGCGACAGAGTTCAGTTCACCTGGAGAAAATCATCACTTTGGAAGGTGGACTCTATGGCATTTATATACCCTGCTGAGGTCCTTCTCCTCCCCAAACCCTGCCCTCCCCAGGCTTCACCCCCAAAACCTCCAGGTATTTACCAATCTGCAGCTGGCAAGCCTTGGTTTGAATGGTTCAGGTCAGTATGCTGTGCAGAAGACGTGAGACCAGTCTCCTGATTCGTTTTACTAGACGGAGAAGCAGTTTGCAGTGTATATGGAGAAACAGTAGGAGGGCCAGGTTAAGTCTTTTGGTGCAGTGGTTAGGAGCACAGACTCTAATCTGGGAGAACCGGGTTTGATCCCCCACTCCTCCACATGCAGCTACTGGTGTGATTTTGGGTCAGTCGTAAGTTCTTTCAGAGCTGTTCTCGAAAGAGCAGTTCTGGAAAGAGCTCTCTCAGCCCCCACCTACCTCACAGGGTGTCTGTTGTGGGGAGGGAAAGGGAAAGGAGATTGTAAGCTGCTCTGAGACTCCTTCGGGCAGTGAAGGGCAAGGTATAAATCCAATCTCTTCCTCTTCCTCTCATCTTCACTTGAAGCTTCTTAATACTGAGAGGAATAATTGGTTTATAAAGACCATTATTGTCTTCTCTGGCCGTGGTTCTCCAGAGTCTGTCTTTCCCATCCACTCTTACCTGACACATTTAACTGGACAACCCTGAGACTGAACCTGAGGAGAAGTTGAGAGGTACCCTAGGGGAACAAAAACCCACAGGTTCCTTCCTAGTCACTCTGGGGACCCCCGGAACTGGACCAGTCATGTGAATTGTAATTGTATGGTGTGAAGGGGGCCCAGTGGGCATTTCTTTGGGCACCTCAATCCTGAGGGGAGAGGGGAAGGAGGTGGTAGGTTTGCCCCCCCCCCCAAAAAATGAGCTTCTGAGGAAGATCTGCAATGTCCTTATCTATGACCAATTAAGCATTTGAGGAAAAGACAAAGAACCCAAAATTGTAGGGGAAGATGAAGCAGAATTGGGCAGCCGCCTTCCCATTTCAGAACAGCTAAACAAATAACTGTCAAAGAGGCAAACCTGTGAAAAATAAAACATTTTCCTTGTTCTTTAACAAGCCGATTAAAGAGAGAGAGAGAGAGAGAGACTCACAAGGAGCTCTTCCTACATGGAATTCAAAATCTGTTTGCAAATCTGCTAAGTGTGTATTTTCTGTTAGAAGGGAGCTCTGTTGCGGCAATGTTTGTGCCTCCGTTTTTGTGGGAAATATGTGAAACCTGCTGTTTCTTCAAAAAGAAGCAAAACCAGATGGGTTAGTCTTGACAGCAGATTCTAGCTGAAGAAGTGTCAGATTTTGCAGCTCGATCATCACCTCTGTTAACGCCAGGATGCCTGGAGCCGCTTGGAAAGAAACAGGCCTCAGATACGCTCCATTCTGCTGTGCCTTTTGCTGGTACAAATAGCTTGTTGCCCGCCCACTTTATCAGAAAACATTTGTCTGAGAAGAGTTAAAGAGGCTTTTTGAATGTCACGCTAGTGGGCTGCGGATGAGTTTTCCTTTTTAAACTCATTTGTTTCCAGTTTATTTCAGTTTCTGTTCCACCTCTAGCATGGGACCCTGGCTGGGTAGCACTCGTTGCTGTGAATGGTTGCACAATTGAATCGGAACAAAATATCAGAATAAAATGATACAGCTGCTAGGTAAGGCAGGGGTCCCCAATGTAGTGCCCGTGGGCACCATGGCACCTGCTGACACCTTTTCTGGTGCCCACCAAGGCCCTTTCTGCGCCCATATTTTGCCTTGGTTTCTGAGCACATCCTATTCTTCCGTTCTGCATTCCCTCCCACTTCCAGGGCTGACCTTGTATCAGGGCTTTCTCTTATTTCTGCATTTGTTGGACAGGAATCTGCATTCAGACCGCTTCTACCACACTGTTGCCCTGCAGCTACCAAAACTCCTTTTGCTGTGAGTCTTTGTTTCCTTCCATTTTCAAATCGCTAATCCTTTCTAAAGTAGAATTGTTTCTGCGGGTATTTAAGTGCTGCCCACTGCCGTCCCCCGTTTCCGATTCTCTCTCTTTAGGATGACGCTCCCTCCCTGTTCTGTTTTCTTTCCCTCCCTCTCCAGAGACAAAAGAGGACGTGTCCTCCAGCTCAGGCAAACTTTTAAAAAGCCAGAGGGAGCATAAGAAGGAATCAATAAATATAAAAGACTGGGGGATTCCCTGCTCCCAAATGTATCAGCCTTGCATGTGTACACCTGGATTCCCCCCTCCCTTCCTTTTCTTTTAGCAGAATCACGGAGGGAGGGAGGGGGTTGGGTCTGCAGTTAAAGTTTTGAGAGATGTTTGCCTTTCTCTGCATCTTAGACAGAACAGCCGGTTAGCTCAGAAAATGCAGGTTTTGCTGTTAGATGCAGAATGCATACAGAATACACAAATAAATAAACTGGAGGGGGAAAGACCAGTGCAGAGGGAATAGAGCTTAAGGGTTGGATTCTCCGGAGCAAGCTGTCAGTGCAGAAGGGGGCCAAGTGGGTTTTTTTTTGGGGGGGGGGGGAGTGGGCAGGGCCAGGAAGGGCTTTTGCCCAGCAAGGCTTCTGATTGGCTGTTGGGTATCTGATTCGCTGTGCAGATTTTTTTAAAAAAAAAATGCTTTGGGGGGCAGAAGCTGCCACCACAGCACAAGGATCTGCACTGTGTGGTTGAAGGTAAGCTGCGGCATCCATTTTGTGGCTGTTTCTGCCTCCCGTAGCAGGCATTTTGTTGCAGTGCCCACTGCGCCACGTCGGAATTCCAGATGTGCCCAAAGGCTCGAAAAGCACCCTGAGTTAAAGGGTCTCCACTTCTGCTTTAATGCACAGTGTTATTACGTAGATGAGAAATTTCCCTTTAAATAAGTACCAAAATCTGATTCCCTGGGAACTGGGGAAGCCTTGATTAGGTTAATTCAGGAGCGCTGAACTGGTAGCCTGGGCCTCCATATTCATAGGCATTATACTACTGGGATGGCTGTGGTCTCTTCTTGTGGGATTGGAAACATCTGGCTGACTTCTCGGGGAAGAGAATAGTGGGCTTCGATTCAACCAGCAAGGTGGTACCTGCCTGTCAAATTTTCATTTCATCTCTCAAGCAGCATACATGACCTTCTCCTCCCTTTTTGAGTCTCAAAACAACCCATGAAGTAAGTTAAGCTAAAAGGGAGAGCATGTCCCAAGGGAATGTAGACTTGAGCTCAGATCTCTATTGACCTAGTTGGACATTCTGACCACACTGAGCTGTATGGTACTAACTTTGCAACTCAATTTTGCCTGGTCTTCCTCCTCACTTAAGGATGGTGGTAGGCATGCCCAGAGACTCTGTAGAGTCTTGGGCAAGTGATAGGACATAATCCAGTGCAATGCCGGCTCTTCTGGTCATGCCAGAAGTGATGTAATTGCATGGGAACAAAGATTACTGCCCACCCCGTTTCTCTAGCCTTCTTCCAACCGCCGATTAGTTAAGTGCCAGAGGTCATTGGGAGCAATTACCAGGAGTTTGTCCACCATTCGCAGACACCTAGTAAGTCTGTCTTCACTACAGCCCTGGCCTCATGGGGCTCTTGTCCACATGGGGCCCACAGTTAGGAGTGTGCACCAAAACAAAATTCGGTATTTTTCGGGTTTGGGTATACCAAACCTGAAAAATATCAGTATTTGCGGATACTCCCGAATCCCAGTATCACTAAGATTCCAGAGTTTGGAATTATCAGTACTGCCAAACTTATTCGGCTCAATTAAACCCTATGGGGATTGTCCTCATAGGGTATAATAATCCTGCCCCCATTCTTGCCAGGAACCAGGCTCCTATCATTGGAGGGAGCATGCAACTTCTGCAGTGCAACTCCAGAGACTGAGGGGTTTTAATGTTTAAATCCCCTCCTCACTGAAGTCGCACTGCAGAGGCAGCATGCTCCCTTCATTGAAGGGAAGGCAATTTGCCATCCCTTCAATGGTGGGAGCCTACCGCCTCTCACGGGACTACCGGGGGGAGTAAATGCCTCCCCATCTTTTCTCCCTTCTCTAGCTGGCCTGCAGAAGTGGGCCAGCTACAGAAGGGAGACAAGATCCAGGAGGCATCTCTAAATACCTCCCCACACCATCCCCAGCCAGCCTACTTTGGTGGACAAGCTGGGGAAGGCCGGGAGAGAGCAGGGAAGCATGTTAAAGGGAAAGTGTTTGAAGTTTAAACATCTACCCTTCGCTAGGGAGGTGGGCTGCACCTCCCCAGCAAAGGGATTCCCTGAATGAATGCCGAATACCTGTTTGGCCAACCAATCAGATTAGAGAATCTGATTTGGCTTTCGGTGTGCCCGAATAATGTCAAATAGGCATTATTCATTTATTATAATGCCAAGTAGACATTATTTGGTGCTTTTTTCAGTTCATCCAAACTGAATGTACATCCCTTTTCAGTGGTCAAAGGGGGCCCATCTTTGTCTTTTCCCAGGGAAAAAGCTGATAGGGTGCAACCTACTGGTTCATATAGGTACCTCCACCCCACACAGATAATGCACAGGATAAAGCTTCCTTATATTAAGAATATAGATCTATTTCATTATTCTTCAAGTTCAGCAGTGCCGTGTCTGCAACAGAATGCATACCAAACCCAACATAGGGTTTGTGACGTGTCGGAAGAAAAGTCAGTGGATTTAGTACAGTTCAACTTGTGCAAGATCGTGTGCAACACCGAGCACTTTCCTTCCCGTATCATAGTGCCCAGAAATTGCACGCACAGCTTCTTGCACAAGTGGGGAAATGGTTCAGGAGATACTGTGTTTAATTTAGCGCAAGGGGTTAGAATGGGGCTAGTTTGTTAGTTTGCTCTCACGTTTCTGCTCCAGCAAGGGCCCTACTGCATGCAGATATCTTCCTCTGGATCCAAGCCATTATCTCTCCCCAAGGAATGGGTTGTTATGAGAAAAAGGTTCTTGATGGAAGAATTGTGTGACTGTACATAAGAAGAGGATAATGCAGTCCACTGAATCATTTGAATTTAAAAGGGCTGTATCTCACCGTGCTGTACCAAACAGCCTGTTCAAAGACCCGATGGCCTGTATACCTTTTCTTTCAGTTTCCTTATGCCAGTAATCGGGGGGCCGATTTTACCAATGGTGCAGTGTTTCCCCGGGTTCCCCACTCATCACATAAACTAGGGTTACTAGGTGCCCTCTTTTAGAGGATATTTCCTCTTTTTTTGGTACCCATCCTCTTTTGGGCTTTTTTTAAAAAAAAAAACCCTGATGAAAATGTCCTCTTTGGGGGCTGGAAGGTTAGGAATATTCCTGGTTAGTAGCCGTTATCACCGTTTAAATAACAGGGTTATTTAAAATGAGATTTGTCACAGTGATCACTTGTTTGAATTAGTCAGTCGGGAAATATGCTCTCTTTTTTTTTTTGCTTTTCAAAATATGGTAACCCCACATAAGCCGACAGGAGGGAGGAGAGGGCAGAACGGTCAGAGATCTCAAATGTGTAGTCTATCGCATGAGGTTCTATCGCATTCTCCAACACATTAAGTCCCCAGTGCAAGCTGTTTCTTTCCCTCACTATTTATTATTTACATAAGTGGTCTCTCTCTACAAGATATTTTATGGAATAACATAAAAGAGAGTCTCTACCCTATGAATTTTACGGTCGAAATTTCAACAGTGAAGGAGGGACACAAGAAAAGAGAAGGGGGGGAAACAAACTATAAGCATGTGTAGTAAAAGATTTTTGTTGTTCAGTCGCATAGTCGAGTCCGACTCTTCGCGACCCCATGGACCACGTCATGCCAGGCCCTCCTGTCTTTCACTGTGCTTCGGAGTTTGCTTAATTCCATATTTGTTGCATCGATAACACTGTCTGACCATCTCACCCTTTGCCATCCCCTTTGACCTTCAGTCTTTCCCAGCATCAGGGTCTTCTCCAGTGAGTGCTCCCTACTCATTTGGTGGCCAGAGTGTTTGAGCTTCAGCTTCAGGATCTGGCCTTCCAGGGAATGGTCAGGGTTGATTTCTTTTCGGATTGACTGATTTGCTCTCCTTGCAGTCCAAAGGACTCTCAAGAGTCTTCTCCAGCACCATAACTTGAAAGCGCCTATTCGTCGGCGCTTGGCCTTCCTTATAGTCCAAGTCTCGCAGCCATACATTACTACTGCTTTGACCATACAGACTTTTGTTGGCAGGGTGATGTCTCTAGCTTTTATTATGCTATCTAGGTTTGCCATCGCTTTCCTCCCAAGGAGCAGGCATCTTTTAATTTCATGGCTGCAGTCACCATCTTGGATCCCAGGAACATGAAGTCTGACACTGCTTCCACAACTTCCCCTTCTATTTGCCAAGGAGTGATGGGGCTGGATGCCATGATCTTAGTTTTCTTGATGCTGAGTTTCAAGCCAACTTTTGTGCTCTCCTCTTTCACCATCACCAAGAGGCTCTTTAGGTCCTCTTCACTTTCTGCCATTAGAGTGGTATCATAAAAGATACTTGGGTGCTATTTCAGTAGAGAGAAAAAGCCAGAGAACTGAGGCTTCACAGGCAAGGTGGCCTCGAAGGAGGACTTGGGTGCCATGGGGAACAGGTTTATCAGCGTCCAGTAGCATGGTGACAAAAGCAAATCATCACATTTAGGGGCAGTAAATCTCTCGATATTGGTGCCAGGAGGCAACATCAGGGGAAGGCCTTGGCCTCTTAGGGATGCCATCCTCCAGGTGGGACCTGGGTATCCTCTGGAATCACAGTTCATATCCAGACTATAGGGATCAGTTCTCCTGGAGAAAATGGATGCTCTGGAGGGTGGACTCTATGGCACTGTACCCCACAGAAGTCCCTGTCCTCCCCAGGCTCTATCCCTAAGTCTCCAGGAGTTTCTGAACCTGGATCTGGCAACCCTATACCCCCATCCTCCACTCGTGACCTGGTAACCATAGCCTCTATGGCTATGTTGTTGGATCTCTAGAGGAACTGGTTGGCCGCTGTGTGAGACAAGATGCCGGACTCGATGGACCACTGGTCTGATCCAGCAGGGCTCTTCTTATGCTCTTATGAAGGCCTCGGCCTCTGTGGTCTGTTGTTGGCCCTCCAGAGGAACTGGTTGGCCACTGCGAGAGACAGGATGCAGGACTCGATGGACCACTGGTCTGATCCAGCAGGGCTCTTCTTATGCTCTTATGAAGGCCTCGGCCTCTGTGCCCTGTTGTTGGCCCTCCAGAGGAACTGGTTGGCCACTGCGAGAGACAGGATGCAGGACTCGATGGACCACTGGTCTGATCCAGCAGGGCTCTTCTGATGGTGCTTCCTAGTTATAGGGGACAGCGGCCGCACATGGGCTTAGATTATGTGGTAACCATAACTAAAAGACCAGCTCCTCAATCCAGTAATTGTCCCCCTAAAGTATAGCCTGTTCATTTTTAAAATTTAATTTAATTTTTATTTTTGTATTCTTGGTTGAACCAGTTGGTGGCTCCCTTAGTGATTTTCTCAGTTAACCTTGGATGCAGCATGAGGCCTGAATGCTTGCACTAACAGGAAACATGGGGAAGGGGAGCCAGTTGAGTGCAATGGTTAAGTGTGCGGACTCTAATCTGGGGGAACCGAGTTTGTTTCCCCAATCCTCCACATGCAGCTGCTGGTGTAACCTTGGGTCAGGCATAAGTTCTTTCAGAGCTGTTCTCTCAAGGAAAGAGCTGTCTCAGCCCCACCTACCTCACAGGGTGTCTGTTGTGGGAAGGGGAAGGGAAAGGAGTTTGTAAACTGCTCGGAGATGCCAAGTGAAGGGCAGGGTATAAATCCAATCTCCTCCTCCTCCTCCTCCTCCTCCATAATTACATCCACAAACATGAAGAAAGCATAGACTTGATGTGCATGGTACGGCATTTGATTGTAAACATAGTTCCTCCCTAAGGCTTCCAACTCCAAGTTGGGAAATTTCTGGAGATTTTGGGATGAAGCCTGGGGAGGGGAGGAAACTCAGCAAGGATGGGATGTCATAGAGTTTATCTTCCAAAGTTGCCATTTTGTCCAGGGGAACTGATCCCCGAAGTCCAGAGAGCAGTTGCAATTCTGGGAGAACTGCAGCCCCCATCTGGTGTTTAGCAACTCTTATCTACATGAGATGAATTGACTCCAGGGTTTCCAAATCCCCCTTGGCCTCTGGTGGGGGTTAGGGGGGGGTAGGGTCGCCAGATCCACATTGGGAAACTCCTGGAGATTTGGGGATGGAACCTGGAGAGGGCAGGGACCTCTCAGTGGGGTACAATGCCACAGAGTCCACACCTCCAACACATCCGTCTGATCTACTGATCTCTGTAGTCTGGAGAGGGGCTGTAATTCCAGGGGGTGGGTGGGGGTCCCCAGATCCGTCCTGTAGTCTGGCATCCCTAATCGACTCATTCAAGAAAGCCTCAGTTTGCAAGAGCCAAGAAAGGCTTTTAAGGACAGGACGGAGGACATTAATCCATAGGGTCCACCATAAAAGGGTTGGAACACCTTCCCTATGAAGAAAGGTTAAAACGCTTGGGGCTCTTTAGCTTGGAGAAACGACGGCTGAGGGGTGACATGATCGAGGTTTATAAGATTATGAATGGGATTGAGCAGGTTGAGAAAGAAGTACTTTTCTCCCTTTCTCACAATACAAGAACTCGTGGGCACTCCATGAAATTGCTGAGCAGTCGGGTTAGAACAGATAAAAGAAAGTACTTCTTCACCCAAAGAGTGATTAACATATGGAATTCACTGCCACAGGAGGTGGTGGCAGCTACAAGCATGGACAGTTTCAAGAGGGAATTAGATAAACATCTGGAGCAGAAGTCCATCAGTGGCTATTAGCCACAGGGTATAGATGGGAACTCTCAGTCTGGGGCAGGTGATGCACTCTATCCTTGGTGCTGGAGGGGGCAGCAGTGGGAGGGCTTCTAGTGTCCTGGCCCCACTGCTGGACCTCCTGATGGCACCTGGTATATTTTGGCCGCTGTGTGACAGAGTGTTGGACTAGATGGGCCATTGGCCTGATTCAACATTGGCTTCTCTTATGTTCTTATGTTCTTAAGCTGGAAACGACTTGGCGGCATTTAACACAGACAATATTTGTATGTGTAGTTCTATAGTTACCACTTACAGTTTGCTTTTTTAAAAAAATCAGGCATAGAATCCATTAAAGCAAAAAAAACACACCAAAAAGCCGAAACCCTGTGCGGTTTATGTTTCTAAATCTGTTTCCACATTTGTAGTTAGAAGTAGCCCAAAGCTAAAAGGGAACTATCTTCCATTAGGAAAGGCTTGGATTTAGCTGGGGATTCCTGTTGAGGACAGCGGGAGGGGAGGAAGTGTGAAGTTTCTCCCTCATTACTCCGGCTGTGTGTGTTTCGCCTCCACGTGAGCGCAGGATGCCCGTAGACCTCATGCATTTGAAAGAGTCGGAACGGCTCGTGTTGGTTTAATGGGGCTCCTGATAGTCGAGACTGCGGGCCTGGCAAGAGCATTACTGTCATGGAAGCGTTTTCCCCGTGATCGGTGTGGCATCCTCTCGCCTGCCTGAAGGCTCTTCGGCAGATGGAGGACAAGAAATTGGGGACCGAGGTTCAAAATAAGTAGCGGTTTAATTGCCCTCTTTCCAAGCTATTACAGTTCTGCAGCGCTTTATCACTAGTTAACGCAGCATGTGAAATTATTCCATTGTTAATTACGGGAAAGTCGGCAGAGAGCCCGAATGCGTAGGGGGAAAGGCTCATCCCAGCTCAGCGATACTGCAAGCCAGGGTTGCCAGTCCTCCAGGTGGGACCTGGAGAGCTCCTGAAATTACAACTTCAGTGTGGAGAGCCAGCGTAGAATAGAATGGCGGACTTTAATCTGAAGAACTGGGTTTGATCCCCCATTCTACCTACCTCACAAGGAGCCTGGTGTGGGGAGCAGTGTTCCCTCTAAGCTGAGTTAGTGTGAGCTAGCTCACAGCTTTTTAGCCTCCGGCTCACACACTTTTTGTCTTAGCTCAGGAAGGCTGCCTCCAGAGCAAACTAACTGATGCCGTAGCCAAATCGCTCGCTCACAACTTTAATGCCAGCAGCTCACAAAGTAGAATTTTTGCTCACAAGACCCCACAGCTTAGGGGAGAATTGGTGGGGAGAGGAATGGGAAGTGATTTCCAGCTGCTTCAAGATGCCTTAAAGCAGACAAAGGTGAAGTATGAAAACCTACTTGCCTGCTTCTCATCTACAACTGATCTTCAGATGACAGAGGTCAGTTTCCCTGGAGGAAATGACGGCTTTGGAGGATGGACTGTATGGCATTGTGCCCCACTGAGGTCCCTCCCCAGACCCTTCTCTCCCCTGGGAGTCCCCCCCTTCATATCTCCAGGAATTTCCCAACTTGGAGTTGGCAACCCTTCTACAAAACTAAATATTCTGAGACTGTTGAGGATTGGTAGACTGTGCTGTGTTGCACTGATAGACACAAAATAGATAATGCTTTTTTAAAAACAACAACAACAATGCACTGAAATCTATCGGTGTAGGCCAACTTTTGAAGTCACCCCAAACTCTCCTGAAGGGAGATTTGGAAATAATAGTGATTACCCAGCCATAGAAAGTAGAGTTGTTCCAGGTATAGCAGCCATCAGCTAAGTAGTGGCTTCCCAAAAGAAAAACATTTAGCATATAAGATCCTTTGGGTTGGTATGGTACTATTGGCCTGGTGATAGTACTAGGCCAGAGAAATACAGGTTCAAATTTCCACTCACCCAGGAAACTGATGGTGTGACTTCGTTCAATGCTTTTCTGTCTGCCTGTCCTGGTTGCTGGAGGAAATACAGGTGTGAGGAACAGTTGGAGGGATAGCCTTGGGAATAGCCAGTGTGGTGTAGTGGTTAGTGCAGGGGTGTCAAACAGGTGGCCCGAGGGCCAGATCAGGCCCTCGGAGGGCTTCTATCAGGCCCACAGTGGAACTGGCTGTCTTCTGCTTCTTCTTCCGGTTCTGCTGCTGCTGCGTCCTCATAGGTTTGCAGCTTACGGATACACACCTGAACAGCAGACTCAAGATTGCAGCAGCACAGACATTTTGATGCAGTAATTCAGAGCAAGAGGTGTCCGTTATCAGACACTGTTAAATAAACAAAATATTGCAAGAGTGCTAATGTTTTAAGCATGTTTTTTATTTTAAGTAAAGAAAACCCCTTTGTGTTTGTGTCCTTTATACAGTTTATATCTCCGCTACCTGGCATTACATTTTAGGACACACCATGGCCCAGCACAACAAGGTCTCATTTATGTCAGATCCAGCCCTCATAACAAATGAGTTCGACACCCCTGGGTTAGTGTATTGGAGACTCGAGTTCCAATTACCCCTCTGCTGTGGAAGCTTGGTTGGTGAACACAGGTCAGTCACAAACTCTCAGTCTAACCCACCTCACAAGATTGTTGTGAGGATAAAACAGAGGAAAGGTGAATGCTGTAAGCTGCACATAATGAAGCACATATGTGCACAAATGAAGCGCATAAACTCTGCCTCAGGCTATTGGGCAGATATGTTCAATGCATTGCAATTGGTTATATTTGGTCATATAGCATATATTTTAAGAAAAATACGATTGGCTGTTATAGGAAAGCTATTTTATTATTTATATCAGTATTGTGGACCAAACATGATCAAGGTATATCCATGGATACGATTGAGCAGAAATCCCCAAATTAGTAATTGACAAGCAATTAGGCTTGGGAATACCTGTGAATCTGTGCTCCTGGCCTCATCCGTTTAACAGGGTTGCTGCAGAAAATAATACGGTAAGGTGCCATTGTATGATAATGGGGTCTGTGCAGATGATGAGTTATTCTGCAGTCGCTGAACAGTGATTTGAACAACTTTTTTGGAGGAACCTGAGACCTAACTGGGATGTAGCGTTACAACCCTCTCAAATTAAAGCCAGGTTTGAGTCCAATGCCACTGTTAAGACCACCAGAGTTCAGTGCTGGGCATAAACTTTTGTGTGCTTGCGCACTTCTTCAGATACAGTGAAACAAGACGTCCTCAGCCAGGGGCGGATTAAGGCTCCCTGTTGCCCTCAGCACTGACCAATCTTGGTGCCCCCCCTCCTTTCCACACTGACCCGGTCCATTTTAGCTGTTGGCCTGTCTGACGAGATATACGATGCAGGTTTGCAGCAATACGAAAATTTATTCATATGATAACACGGTGTACTCTACAAACTAGGCCAAGCTTTGGCTACATAAAGTTCTACAGAAATGCAATGCAACCTTTTTATGTATTTGTTTGTTTCATTTCCATCCCGCCTTCCCGCCTAGATGGCTCAGGGCGGCTTACAACATCATAAAAGCCATATACATAAAAACATAAGCATCCCATTGAAAACAGTCTGGCTAAAATACAATAAATAGCAACATTTCCATACACCACAGCATAGTCCCGTAATGAGGGGACGTGGCTCAGCTGGCATGGCATGGATCTCATTGGAACGCCCTGCGGAAAAGCTCCGTCTTCACGGCCCTGCGAAATTGCTGAAGATCTCGCAGGGCCTGGATCTCACTGGGGAGCTCGTTTCAGTACACGGGAGCGGCCACAGAGAATGCTCTGGACCTGGTTGTTGTCAGCCTGGCCTCTTTGGGGCCAGGAAGGATCAGGCGATGTTGTGTCCCAGATCGCAGTGCTCTCTGGGGGGCATACGGGGAAGGGCGGTCCCTCAGGTAGACAGGCCCCTGACCATATAGGGCTTTAAAGGTCAAAACCAGCACCTTGAAGCGCATCTATTTTAATATTTCACAAGTTAAATGCATCAAAGTTCCAACATTCATGACCTGAAAGGCATTTTTCTACATTTTTTCACCCTTTTCCCAACTTTGTGGTGCCCCCTTTGGCCCTGGTGCCCGAAGCACGTGCTTAGTCTGCTTAATGGTTAATCTGCCACCGTCCTCAGCCATTATATCTTGGTAGAGAGAAGGGTGTGTGTGGGAGTGTTAGTTGCCAGGAAGGGCTAGTTAGAGCCAAGATGTGTACGTAACTGGGCAATTATAATTGAGATTGGATTAAGGCGGACGTACGATCTGTGAACAGCAGTAAATTAGCATACACATGCAAGAGTTAACAAACTGATGTGAGAATTGAGACCAGTGGCACCTCCTAGACCAACAAAGTACAATTCTGGGTATGAACAAGAACTGAGAGACTTGGCATGTGTAGATGACGCACTTCTGAGATAATGTTGAAACAGATTTCCCCAAATGTTACAGATAGGTGTGGGGGGGGTAGTTGCCAGGAAGGGCTACTGAGAATCAAGCTAACTGAGCAATAAATACAGCCAGGGCTTTTTTTGTAGAAAAAGCCCAGCAGGAACTCATTAGCATAGGCCACACCCACCAGCAGAAATTTATTAGCATATTAGGCCACACCCCTAACAGCACAGCTCATTACCATATTAGGCCACACCTCTGTGTTACCACAAGTGTAGTCATCCAGCCACACCCACCTTCTGCTTCTTATTCTGTTTACCTTCTTTGTTGTCAAAACCCCAGGGCTTTTTTGGTAGCGGGAATTCCTTTGCATGTTAGGCCACACACCCCTCATGTAGCCAGTCCTAATGAGTTTCTGCTGTTGGGTGTGGTCTATTATGCTAATGAGTTCCTGCTGGATGTGGCCAACTCAGGAGCCAGCTAGAACTCCATTCCTGTGCGTTCCTGCCCCAAAATAGCCCTGAATACAGCTAAAATTGGAGTAACACATTTGGTAAGATCTGTTATCTCTACCTATATGTAATGGTTGAGGACATCTTGTTTCACTGGATCTGAAGACGTGTGCCTGCACACGAAAACTTGTATCCAGAACATAACTTTGTTGGTCTGAAAGATTCCACTGGACTCAAACTTTGTTCTGGTGTTTCAGAGCAGCACAGCTACCCGCCTGGATCTAAACCCGGGTTTGTCAGTGTCCGGTACAAATCCAGCTTGTTTGTTCTGCTGAGGCAATCTCCTCCTTGTTCTGCAGGGTGGAGTTGAACTTTTGCAAGTTTGCTCAAACGCCAGTTTCCTTTTCCAGGTTTGCTCGAACTCCAGTTTTTTTTCCTTGGGGCCTGAAGGCAAGCGCCTCGGCAAATTAGCCTCCATGGATTTTGGGTTCCCCACTCCCTTGTTTTCTCCCTCTCAACAAGTCTTGTGGCCTAGGTTAGACACGAAGAAAATGCCTGGTCAGTACGGTTGCCAAGTCGATCTTTGCCCCCAGTGGGGGACTTTAAGGGGCGTTCCTAGAGGGGGTGGGGCATCCCCAACGTGATGACGTCATGTTGGGGATGTCCCGGCTCCAAGCTCCACCCCCGCTGGGCCCTTTCGCCCAGCTGCCTGCACTTAAAGGGTTCCCTTTAAGTGCAGGCGGACAGAGGGACCTGCGCGCACAGTCTCTGAGCTGCCTCAAGAGAGGCAGGGAGAGAGGGGTGGCTGGGGGTGTTGGGGTTTGGGGCAGGACTTCCCCCGCCAGCCAGCTGGCAGGCAGCGGGTAGACCCCCCCAAAAAAGCAGGGGACCCCTGCCAAACTGGGGGTTCTGGCAACCCTACTGGCCAGCAAGTTTTATGGCAGAGTGGGGATTTGAACCAGGAACTCTCAGATCGTACACTCTAATCCAGGGTGCCCATCAACACCTTTCCTGGTGCCTACCGAGTGTTTTTAGAAAATAGGCCAGGCCAGGTGGGGCTGTTGTCTTATGGAAATTTGAATGACGATGCAGATTTCTAAAGAAAGCTTTGCTTTGGCAGCAGCTGCCCACCTGGCACAGGGATTTTCCCTGTGTGACTGCAGGAAAGGTGTGGCGGCCATTTTGTGTCTGGCTCCGCCCCCTGCAGCAGCCATTGTGAGGCCTGTCATTTTGTGGCTGTGCCCACCGTGCTGTGTCAGGATCCCAAAGACACCAGCATGTTCAAAAAGGTTGGAGACTTTTGAATTAACTCCTGCACCACACTGTCTCACGTCTGTCCGCACAACTGCGTGGAAGCACATTTAGCTCCTAGTGCCTCTCCTCTAGCCTGGATAATTTCTGAAGCCACATAAGTCAAAGGAGTTTCCCGGTTAGCAGTGGGGGAGAGGGCATCGTGAAATGTGTCTGGGAGTGTGAAGGTAAATGTTCCTTTGCAGAGTGCATAATGCTTCTCATCTGGTATTATTTGTCACCGTGAAATTCTTGACTACAACATGTGCTTTTGTCATTCAGTGAAGAAGCCAAAACAAGCACAGAGAAGACGTTTTATCAAGTACTGAACATAATTTTGGCTTGCTCCATCTGAACTAGCGGGATACCTTACTTCCACTATTTTCATTTAAAAAAAAATTTGTGTGGCTTGTGCAATTGAAATCTCCTTCCCATGTACCTTAATTCTGTACTTAATGGGTTATTAAATGTTGATTATTAAGGGCTGCAGTCATACACACCCAGGGCTATTTTGGGGCAGGAACGCACAGGAATGGAGTTCTGGCTGGCTCCTGAGTTGGCCACGCCCAGCAGGAACTCATTAGCATAATAGGCTACACCCAACAGCAGAAACTCATTAGGATTGACTACATTAGGGGTATGTGGCCTAACATGCAAAGGAGTTCCTGTTACAAAAAAAGCCCTGGGTTTTGACAACAAGCAAGGTAAACAGAATAAGAAGCAAAAGGTGGGTGTGGCTGGGTGACCACACTTCTGGTTACACGGGGGTGTGGCCTAATAGGTTAATGAGCTGCACTGTTAGGGGTGTGGCCTAATATGCTAATGAGTTTCTGCAGTTGGGTGTGGCCTAATATGCTAATGAGTTCCTGCTGGGCTTTTTCTACAAAAAAAGCCCTGTACACACCAAATAATCCACTTTCAATGCACTTTCCAACTAGATTTTGCCAGTTCACACAGTAAAATCCAGTTAGAAAGTGCACTGGAAATGAATTGAAAGTGGATCATTTAGTGTGTGTGTGACTGCAGCCAAGCAATACTATGGGTGCTTTCACACACACTAAATAGTGCTCTTCCAGTGCACTTTGCAAATGGATTTTGCAGTGTGGAATGGCAAAATCCACTTGCAAAGAGTCGCTGACGCTGATTGTTTTATTTCACATGTGTGAAAGCGCCCAATGGGTTGTATCTGACTATTTACTTAGGACTCATAACTCTGACACAAAACCATTTCCCTTGATGCTAGATGCTCTCCATCATAAGTTATCAGAAGGACCCTTGTTTCAGATGTACACATGGGAGCTCACGGCACAAAACAGCAGAATCCAACCCTTAGCGTCAGTCTTGGGGTAATATTAAAAGGCCTGGGGGCAGAGTGCAAAGCCTGGAAGACATGTCAAGTGGTCTATGAACATGTTCAGAGGCAAAGCAAGGTTTACAGCTCTGTTTTATGCAGCGTTACTCCACTCTAAGCCCATTGATCCCAGTGAATTAAGACTGGAGCAACTCTGCATGGGATGGCATTGTTTGTTTCCAGGGATGTTCAACCTAGGCAGAGCAGGAGGGAAAGTTATGGGTAACAGCAGAGCAAAATGAGACGATTGAAGACACAAACATGGCACGGTCAGGAACACGCTGGCGATTCAGGCCCAGATGTTCCTATGGGCCAGGAGGCTTTTGCAGACCATTGATGGTGGGGAGAAAATGCACTGCTCTGTGATCGTTCTGTACTCCCTGTCCACGTCCAGCTGTAAGTGTAGATGGCGCTACAGGTTGAGCTTCAGTCTTGGGCAATCCACTCCCTGTATGCTGTTAAGTCCGGGGGCTTGGCTAGGGGGGCCACAAGTTCCAGTGGTTGTACATATGTCAGTGAAGACTCAGGCACAGAGCTCTAGCCTGATGTTTTCCATCAGCAGTGAATTGCCCAGACTTGGGACTATGGCAGTTCTAGGAGCTGTATCGGAGGCAGTGGTGTGGAATTGGATTGCCAGGATCACGAGACACCTGGCGTCAGGCTGATCCTGGTGTTTGGAATTAGCATCCTGACTTGAACGGCCTGTAGTTCTTTCTTTCAACTGATGACCAGGCAGAGAGTAAAGGATTTGTACTAGGGTCATGGGACCTTCAGCTCACGCCACCCCCCTTGGCTGATGCATGCCTCTGCTGCAAAACACAGTAGAGTCCGGCCCCTGAGAGATTTAAGGGTCCTCAGAAGCTGGTTTGGCCACAGACAAAATTTCCCAATGGCAGAACTGAACTTTCCTGCCACCACCTTCCCACTGAGGCTTTGGATTGCCAACTTCCAGGAGGGAATGCGAAAAGATATAGCACTGCGTATCCCTGATAGAACTTGAGGGATCTGTTATCCTCGATAGGTTATTATGTCTGCCGTAAGGGTTCCGATGGGACCCTAGAAAACATGCTGCTATCTTAAGAGTTTTTGTGCTCATAAAAGAGAGAAGTTATTGTGCCTTATGTCCTTTATATACATCACAGTCCTTGAAAAAGACTGTATTGGAAACGGGTAAATTACTAGTGGGACGAGTGATTGTGATGCTGACAAGGCGCTGTCTGAATATTTGTACTGAATGTAAACCTGCACTTTGATGTTTTGTTTGGGTGAAAGCTATTTTTGGTATTTGATACCAATATTTGTATAGCAGTACAGAAAAATTTAAAAAGGAAAAAAAGCACAAAATTGATTCACCTTGAACGTAGATCTGTTATACACAGTGCTATATACTTTTGCATATCTTCCGAACACTGTGACCCTCAGTTTTTGTATTAACTTCCAGGTGGGGCCTGGGGATTTCCTGCCATTGCAACTGATCTCCAGATGACAGAGATCAGTTCTCTCTCCTGGAGAAAATGGCTGCTGTGGAGGGTGGAGTCTGTGGCGTTCTACCCTGCTGAGGCCCCGCCCCACCCTCCGCAGGCTCCACCCTCCGAATCTCCAGGTATTTCCACACCCAGAGTTGGTAACCTTATTGCAGCCCCCTGATTCGCACAAAATACTACTCCCAACTTAGGGATAGGGGACTCCCAAGGGATGTCACTGGGGGGCTGCAGCAGATGGGGAGAGTCAGCGAGATTCTGGATTTGGCTGGATTCAGTCTCTTGACTATAGAAGAGAGAAGAAGATATTGGATTTATACCCCGCCCTTCACTACCCGAAGGAGTCTCAGAGCAGCTTACAATCTCCTTTCCCTTCCCATAACTGAAGGGAAAGGTGGGGGTAGGTGGGGCTGAGAGAGCTCTTTGAGAACTGCCCTTGAGAGAACAGCTCTGAGAGAACTTGTGAATGACCCAGGGCCACACCAGCAGCTGCATGTGGAGGAGTGGGGAATCAAACCCGGTTCTCCCAGATTAGAGTCCACGCTCCTAACCACTGCACCAAACTGGCTCTCACTTACTTTAGGCTGTAAATCTGTGGACAGTGTCCCCCCCACATACAATGATTGTGTCATGCCTAGTCCTTCAGAGGCTTTATAACTCGGAATAATAGTTATTATTATTATTTATAATTTGGAGACAAGCTATCTTGTCTCAGTTGTTGCAGTGGCGGCGGATCAGTAGGAAGTTTTGCCTGGGAGAGGAGGCCTCTGAATCGAGCTCTTTGTCCAAATGGAATTGCAGTTAAGCCGACATTGTGTAGGGCACTCTCTTAGAACATCAGATTCTCTGTAAGCGTGCTTTCTTCTGCGTCTTCTCTTTCTTCAAAAGGAGCTCAAATGTGGTCCCTTGCAGATAAATATGAATGTGCGGTCGAGTGAAATTTGGATGAAAATGCGCTGTTTTTAAAAAAGATGCAAATTGAAAATTAAGCCTGGAAACAATAGAATCCCCCCAAGCATTTAAGGGGGGGGGGAAGGCTGCAAATTCTATTCCGCAGCGAGTTTCTCTGTAAAGATTTTGGAACAAGGACAGGATGTTCTCATGGAAATGCTCAATAGCCACTCTCTCTCTCTCTCTCTCTCTCTCTCTCACACACACACACAAAACTGTGTTGCCTGAATGGAGAAAGGTCTCTGCACAGTAGATGAATAATGTCACAGAGTGCTAAACTGGACATGTCTGGTCTCGGGCTATACATTACATTATAGGTGCCAGCTGTTGGTTAGCAGCGCATAATTATACGCAACGGATGGTAATCCTGATCACTGCTTGACCCAAATCTGTTCTCTGATAGGAGACAGGCTTTTGTGTTCCCTGTTTCGGGCATTTCAGCGTAAATGTGTGCGGGGCGTGCGTTCCAACGACTGACCTCTTTTTTTGCTGTCGAGTCACAGGTGGACTTCTGGTGACCCTGTAGGGTATTCAAGACAAGATGTGTTGTGCCATTGCCTGCCTTCGCACAGGGTCCCTGAGCTTCCTTGGTGGTCTCCTGCCCAAATATTAACCCTGCTTACCTTTTGAGATCGGAGGGGATTGGATAGCCCGGGCCATCTAGGTTGGGGCTTTTGTTTGACGATGGAAAGTGCCATCAAGTTGTTGTAGCTGACCTGTGATGACCTTGTAGGGCTTTCAAGGCAAGGGGTGAATGGAAGTGGTTTGCTGTTGGTTTGCCATTACTTGCCTCTGCATAAATATTCAGGTGCGTAGCCATGTTGGTCTGAAGGAGCAGAACTAGGGTTGCCATGTTGCTTACCAGTTGCGGGGGGGGAGGAGTAGGTCCCGGTCTGGGACATTTGTGTGTGCACTATACACGTATGCACTGCGATGATGTCACCCAGAGGTGAGTTCATCACACTAGGCACGTCGCCAGTGGACAGTCTAGCATTTGGCTTGAAAGAAGAAGAAGAAGAAGAAGAGATTGGATTTATACCCCGCCCTTCACTACCCAAGAGAGTCTCAGAGTGACTTACAAACTCCTTTCCCTTCCCCTCCCCACAACAGACACCCTGTGAGGTAGGTGGGGCTGAGAGAGCTCTGACAGAAACTGCTCTTTTCAAGAACAGCTCTTATCAGAACTGTGGCTTGCCCAAGGTCATCTAGCCAGGTGCAAGTCGGTGAGTGGGGAATTAAACCCGGTTCTCCCAGATTAGAGTCCGCACACTTAACCATTAAACCAAACTCTATGATACACCGAATGCTAGAGAGTCTGACAGTGACATGCCCAGCATGATGACATCACCTCTGGGGGATGTCATCGCGCCAGGCACTTCGGCTTGATCTGGGCACTTTGGGGGTGGAGTTCCCCCTGCCAGCTGGATCCGGGCCGGCGGGTTGGAGGCCCTTTGACCGGGCAAACCCCCACCACCCTGGGAACCTGGCATCCCTGAGCAGAACAAAGTTTGAGTCCCCTCCTACCGGGGAAAGTACGCCTCTAGTCTCACTTCCTCTGCCTTCCATAGCCAGAAAGCAGTTGGGTCTGGACAAAGTCCTTCCCATCCTCAATTATGAATATGTGATCAGATGGTAGAGCCAAAGTGATCTGTTAGATCATCCCAAGAGAACTTGATTGGTAGACCCTGTGCTGTACAAGACCCTGCCTTATTGGGATTCCCCAAGAGACGATAAGGGAAAAATCCACTCCCAACCCAAAGTGATGACTGAGAGAACTGAAACTAGTGATTTCACTTGTTTGGCTTGGACACAGAAACACCCAAAGCTGCCTTATACTGGATCAGATTCTTGGTCCATCGAAGTCAGTATCGTCTACTCAGACAGGCAGTAGCTCCCTGCTGTCTCAGGCTGAGGTCTTTCACATCAGCTTTTCAACTGGAGGTTTTTGAACCTGGGGCCTTCTGCATGCCGAGCAGATGCTCTTCCACTGTGCCACAGCCCCTCCTCCTGTGGAGGCACACGACACAATAGTTTTGCCAGGACTAAGCAGGATGAGGTCTAATCAGTGGCTGTACAGCAGACCTGCTGTGAGCCCTATGTGTGTCAGATGCAGACGATACTACTCTAAAGGCAGAAAGCGAGGAGGACCTAAAGAGCCTCTTGCTCAGGATGAAAGAGGAGACCGCAAAAGTGGGTTTGAAACTGAGATCTTGGCATCCAGCCTCATCACTCCTTGGTAAATAGAAGGGATAATTGTGGAAACAGTGACAGACTTCACGTTCCTGTGATCCAAGATCACTGCAGATGGTAACTGCAGCCATGTAATTAAAAGATGCCTGCTCCTTGGGAGAAAAGCGATGGCAAACCTAGACAGCATGATAAAAAGTAGAGACATCACACTGCCAGCAAAAGTCCATATGGTCAAAGTGTTGGTATTCCCAGTAGTAATGTACGGCTGCGAGAGTTGGACCATAAGGAAGGCCGAGCGCTGAAGAATAGGTGCTTTCAAGTTATGGTGCTGGAGAAGACTCTTGAGAGCCCCTTGGACTGCCAGGAGATCAAATCAGTCGGTCCTAAAGGAAATCAACCCTGACTGTTCCCTGGAAGGCCAGATCCTGAAGCTTACAACATCTGGTTTGCGACAGGACGTGGGTGGGTGCTAGATGCCACGGGATACTAGTGCTCCTGCGATCAGACGCCCGCCTTTGCCCCGCGTTTACCGGATACTAGTGCACTTCCCTAGGAACTTTTTAACTCTGCATCTTTGGCGGGACACCACAGGTTGGCCATGGGAGCGCCACGCTTCCCAGATGTTGCGGTATGATCGCGCCCTGAAAATCCGCCTGACATTTCTGCCTTCAGCGCAGCAAGTTCTCCATGTGACTGGGGCCGAAGTTGAGCAAACTCTGGAGGACAGCAGAAGACAGGAGGGCCTGGCGTGATGTGGTCCATGGGGTCGCAAAGAGTTGGACTCGACTGTGCGACTGAACAACAAAAAGCCATGTTGGTCTGAAGAAACAGAACCGAGTTTGAGTCCAGTGGCACCTTTAAGACCAACAAAGTTTAATTCTAAGTATAAGCTTCCATGTGTGTGCACACTGCTTCAGATATGTATCTGAATGTATGTTGAGGTCCATAATGGAAGACTGGAAATAAATGCGGTGCGTTTATGATAGATTTCTATCCTTTGGCAGCTGTTGCCCAGGGGTGGTGTAAAGATCTTCACGTTGAGGGAGACCATGCATACATTTTAGATAGCTAAGGTAATTAAGAATGTTGTAGGAGTAACCTGGACATTTCTCTCAGCCCTGGTTCTGCTAGATTTATGGGACAAGAAAACCACTGTGGCCAGAGTGGCTGCCAAGCCTGCCAAACTTGAAAGAAGCAAGACTAAAAGAAAAAGGTAGAATTTGTGCAAACGGTGTATTGGTGTCTAGTAACTTAAAAAAAAAATCTCCACAAATACAAACAAAACAACAAAAACTTGGGCTGCAAATCTTCACAGCACTGACCTTTCTTCCTCAAAAGACTGGTTAAACTGGCAGCTCTACAGTGTGTTCTCATGCCAAAAAGAACCTTGTAAAACACCCACAGAGGGAAATTAACATCACAAAGACCAACAGAGCCTATATAACAAGACTTGCCTCTTTACCTCTAGCCAAAGAGCAATGATCTTTGGTTGGGATTTTTTTGTTTGTTTTGTTTTGAAAAGTCTGTGATGTCTGGTGTAAAAACTGGAAACCTTGAAATAAAAGAATGCAGTATATATATGTGCGTGTGTGTGTACCCACATGCGCGCACACACTCAAGCATATTAAAGCCAGAGATTAACATCAAGGCACTTTCTCAAGGGCTTGGTCACAATTAATTAATTAATTTACTTTATTTGTATCCGACTTTTCTCTCCAGTGTGGCCCAAAGCAGCTTACGTCATTCTGCTCTCCTCCGTTTTATTCCCACAACAACCCTACGAAGTAGGTTAGGGTGAGAGTATTTGACTGGCCCAAGGTCATCAAGCAAGGTTCGATGGAACAAGTGAGGATCGGAACCCGGGTCTCTCAGATCTTAGTCTGACACTTCATCTACTATGCCAGGCTGGTACAAGCACCTCAGACTTCGAGAACTGCTGTAGTGTTCTAAAACTGTCGGGTCCCTGTTATTTGAGAGTCTCTCTGCTTTTGTGGCTGAATGGGAGACATCTTTCTTTAAATGGTAGGTCATTACAGTCGGCATGGATGTATGGCTTGCGTCTCCAGATGTAGTTTACAGCTGTGGCGTCCCGTGTTTTTGCTATCGATCGCTTTTATTCATCGGCTGTAAGTGCTGGACAAATGCGGGTGAGATAACAATGCATTTTTTAAAAAATATAAATCCTGAGGGTATACTGGGCATGTCTTAAAAGCCTACCGCTGGCCACTAAGTATGTGTGAAATAAATCCCTGGATTGGATTTAAACATGTTCTCGGCGCTTGATCTTAATATACACAGACTGACATTAAAATAAGATATTTAAAAGGCAGCATGGGTTTCGTTGCACGGTATTAAAAAATCCCGTCTTAGCGGCTCATAGAAAGTGCTGATCGGAGAAAAGAACTAAGCGCCAAGGAAGGAAAGAAGGACAAAGTGGTAAATTTTGATTACAGATGAAGGGTCCCCATTTCCTGAAGTATTATGTCTTGGTGTTGTGGACCGCTCTGGTACTGATTTATGTTTAAATTTGTACGTTGTGCGGGACATTTTTTTGAGGAGAGAGGCTGTGTAGTGTCGTCAGCAAACTCCACAGCTCCTTTCAGCGTGCCGTAAACAAGGCCGTACACTACAATGGATTGAAATTCAGAATGCTTGCGTTTCCAGAAAGCTGTTAAGAGTTCAGGGAATGCAGTGTCTGGGAAAGCCTGAATTGTTGGTCTTGCAGTCCAGTGGATGTTTACTTGGCAGGAAAGGAGGGATGCCAGCCTCCGGGGGGACCTGAGAATCCCCTGGAATCAGAACTCATCTCCAGACTGCAGTTTCCATGGAGAAAATGCATCCTTTGGCGGGTGGACTTCATGGTCTCTGTCCTCCCCAGGCTCCATCCCCAAATCTCCAGGAGTTTCCCCATGTGCCTCCCAGCGAGCAATTGCTTACAAAGTTCAGGGGGTGGCAGTGGTTATCCAAGAGAGGGACAGAAGTCTCTCTAGATGCTGGGGAAAGCTTGGAGGGTGGGGTGGAACAGGACCTGCAGACCAGAACCGGACTGTTCTGCCACAAGACATGCTGGTTTACGCAGGCCTTCCAAGCGCTACCGTGGGCTCCTGGACAAGATACCCCCCCCATTAAAGGAATACCTCATTAAGAAGAAAAGGAAAAGCAAGCTGAACAGGCTTCCTCGGGAGGTGGTGGGCTCTCCTTCTTTGGAGGTTTTAAAGCAGAGGCTAGATGGCCATCTGACAGCAATGCTGATTCTGTGAACTTAGGCAGATCATGAGAGGGAGGGCAGGAAGGGTTGCCTCAGGGCTTAGTTCTCGTAGCTCTTTCTTACAGGCCCAGGGAAATGCCGATTGCCACTCTGAGGTCAGGAAGCCATTTTTCTCCAGGCCAGTTTGGCCCGGGGATCCAGGAGGTTTTTTGTCATCTTCTGGGCATAGAACACTTGGGGGTGTGGAGGGGGAGGTATTTGTGAATTTCCTGCCTTGTGCAGGGGGTTGGACTAGATGACCCTGGAGATCCCTTCCAACTCTGTGATTCTAAAGGGGGGATGGGTAAATCCCTTGGTAAGATTCAGTTCTGCTTCACTGCTTACTCTGGGAATGGCAAGACAGGCTGAAGGGGGGCGGGGGGAGAACTTGCCAATTCTGATGGAGCACAGTGGGGAAAAGCCACCCTTAAATCCCAGTTTTCTCACTTTAAACCTTTGTTCAGGGATGAAAGTGATTTAAATTTCTTCCCCTTACTATGCTGGTGGGTGTGGAGATGGCTAAAGCAGAAGACACGAGGTGCTACTTCATCTTCTTTCTTACCGACCCTCTGTACTGGCTTACTTTCAACCCTGCCTTTGTTTAACTGGAAGAAGCAAGCCACTTCTCTCATGGCCGTAATATTATGATTTCAAATGAGGGTTGCCAGCCCCCCCCTGGCCACTGTTGGGGGACGGGGGCTTAGGGTTGTCAGATCCAGGCTGGGAAACTCCTGGAAATTTGGGGATGGAGCCTGGGGAGGACAAGGACCTCTGTGGGGTACAATACCAGAGTCCACCCTCCAGACCATCCATTTCTCCCCCACCCCCTGCAAACAGATCTCTATAGTCTAGGGTTGAGATGTATTTCCGAGGGATCCCCAGGTCCCACCTGGAGGCCGGCATTCCTACTTGAAGTCAAGCAAAGGGTTAATGCAAGTGGCAGTGGTTCCCCTAGAGAGGCTTGCAGCTGAATGAACAGGCATCCTGCTGGCATGGGAGTGGATAACTCAGATGCACTGCCTGGCTGTTTTGGGGCCCTGTGGAATTTTGTTCCAGCGTCCACCTCTTCTTGGTGGCCGGGGATGTACAGGCCATTAGCGATTCAAGTGGAGGCCCCTCTGCATTAATTGAGTCTGAAATAACAGTAAAATAGGATACTCCAGCAATTCACTCAGTTGGGCCCCTGAGGGCTTTCCAAAGTAGGAGGTCACATAAATGCCATCAGCATTTGGGTACGTTCACACACACACACACACACACACAAAACACCCATCCTTTTCTGTTTCCCAGTTATGTTCCTCGTCTGTACAGAAAAATACTAATATTGCTACAGAGTTATTTGTTTCTCCTTTCCAGGGATCTGCTGGGGTGGGGGGGTTGACAACGTAAAAACAAATACGGGAGCTTGTAGCGGGATTGCCTGCGTTTTGTCAACAGAGGCGCTCTCTTCTTTCTAAGGTCTTCCGGTGTACCTTGCGACTCGACAGTTTCAGAGCCGGGTGCCAACCGAACAGGCATCCCTGCAGTCCAAGCAAGGCCTCATTCATATGCCGCTGCTTTCTTCAACAAAGCGGAGACTTCAATCCATCTTCGAAACACACTTGTCTTCCCCCCCTCCCCCGCCCCTCCTCTGTAAATCAATATTAGTTTAGCAGCTGATCACGACCCATCAATAAGGAACCCGCGTGTGAAAGGGAAACCCATCTGCGTGAAATACAGTCTGCCGCAACCTTCTCTTTTTTCGATAACCTTCACGCCAGCGTCAGGTCGAAGGGGCCGATTGACTCCCTGGATTCCGTCAGTCAGTCGATTGGGGGGAAAGCCCTGTGCCTTAGCCTTAGCGGGGCAGGAGATGGACAGACCAACAGAGCATGGCGTAGCTTTGGGCAGATCGATATCTCCGAAGCCTGTTTAAATTTCAGCGCTTACAGTTTTGTTTTTGTTTTTTTTCTAAATCCCGTTCCTGTGGCGCTGGAGTCTTGCGACTTGGATGCAGCTTTCAGAATGTACGAAAAGGAAAATGGTCTAGTCCACAGAGAGCACGACAAACAGTTTCCATCTATCTCTCTAAGCTTTCTATGGTGGAGCATCTTTCTTGAAGACTAGTTTGGTCAAAAGGCAGCGTAGAAATGTTGATAAGTCATGGATGATGCCCTTGTCCTCCTCTTGAACTATGTATCCCTGATAAGAACATAAGAACATAAGAGAAGCCAATGTTGAATCAGGCCAGTGGCCCATCTAGTCCAACACTCTGTCACACAGCGGCCAAAATATACCAGGTGCCATCAGGAGGTCCATCCTGGGATCCCTTCTTGGACCCTCCTTCCCCTTTTGGTGTAGTGGTTAAGTGTGCAGACTCTTATCTGGGAGAACCGGGTTTGATTCCCCACTCCTCCACTTGCACCTGCTGATGTGACCTTGGGTCAGTCACAAGCTCTGGCACAGCTATTCTCTCAAGGACAGTTTGTGTTAGAGTTCTCTCAGCCCCACCTACCTCACAGGGTGTCTGTTGTGGGGAGGGGAAGGGAAAGGAGTTTGTAAGCCGCTCTGAGACGCCTTTGGGCAGTGAAGGGCGGGGTATAAATCCAAACTCTTCTTCTTCTTTATTCTCTTCTTTTTTTTAAAGATCCCTTCCCACTTTTGATCAGGGCTTGGAGACCCATTGGATTGACTCCAACCAGCTTTTCCACTGGTGAAAAAGGGAGCAGAGAGTCACCTTCCGCCCCCCAAAAGGCTATGCTGGGAATCATGAGACAGTGTGGACCAAAGGGCATGTGGAACTGGAGGCCAAGTAGGGACAGGGATTGGGTAAGACTGAGCAAAAGAGTTGGTGGGGGTGCCATCTGTTGCCTGTCTTGGACTCCTGTCATCGATCAATACTGTGCTGGGAGTTGAGGCATTTGGGAGAGGAGGTGGCATGCTGTACCTCAATCTTGTCAGGGCCCAGAAGCTAAGCGGAGTCACTACTCGGAAGGGAGACCACCAAGGAAGGCTCTGCAGTGGAAAGCAATGGCCGACCACCTCTGCTTCTCTCTGGCCTTGTTGGGGTTGCCGTTACTCAGCTGAGACTTGACATTAACTTTACATACACGCACAGTTGGGCACTTCAGGTGACCATTTATCCGCCCGATAATTTAAGACCGCAGGCAAGTAAAGAGCCCTGTAGCCAAAAATTTTGGGTTGGTGGGGCGTGGGGAAATTTTATGGGACAGCAGGGGAGGGGGAGGGGTGCCCACAAACCTTCCCTGAACTCCAAGCAGTGATTTTGCCACTTGGAGTTCATGCACAGGCTCGGGGGGGGGATTTAAAGGGTTCCCTTTAAGTGGTGTTTTTCAAACAGGGGCTGCCCGCACCTGAACTCCAAGCAGTGAAATTGTCACTTGGAGTTCAGGGAAGGTGTGCAGCTGCCCCTCGCCCTCTCTTCCTGCAAGATTTAAAGGGCTCTCCAGCTGATTGGACACATGTTCCACCAATCAGCTCGAGGGCCCTTCTAATGTCATAGAAGTGGAGGGGGGAGGAGGAGGAAGGGGGAGAGGGGCAGCAGCTGTTGTGGGGCGTGCCTCACACTTGAGGGGGCAGAGCCCCGAAATGCCCACCGTGGCTACGGGCCTGCAAGTAAACCCTCAGCAAACTGACTATCCGATTTGTGTTCTACAAGTGCAAACTCCTCTGATTGGGCACACGATGAGAAACTCAGGGAGGCAAAATAAGAAGATTTGTGTACCTTACCACTTGAAGAAGATTTGTGTACCAAGGCTTGGGCTCAGTGTTCCCTCTAAGCTGAGTTAGTGTGAGCTAGCTTGCAGTTTTTTAGCCTCCGGCTCACACATTTTTCGGTCTTAGCTCAGGAAGGACGGCTCCAGAGCAAACTAATTTATGCAGCCGCCAAATTGCTCGCTCACAGCTTTAATGCCAGTGGCTCACAAAGTAGATTTTTTGCTCACAAGACTCCGCAGCTTAGAAGGAGCATTGCTTGGGCTCTACCCCTTCCTTCTGCTTGTGTGAGCATAGCCCTGGTGCTCCATTCCACAGCACATTCCTGCTGCAGTATGTACCTTTTCCCTCCCGTAACATGCCTCCTTACCCTCCAAAGAGGATAGCCTGTTTTCACAGCCTTTCTTCCCTTTACACCAGATTGGCAAGATGGATTCTTCCATATCAGAAGGGGGAGTAGTAATGATACGTTGTGTTTAAATAGCATGTTCCCTAAATGCTCCAGCTATTCCACATCTATTATTTTAGTAACCCTGACAACAGCCCTATAAGACAGGTTATATTATTGTCATTTACGGAGGAAGGGCTGAGATGGGAGCACCGCGCAAGCTACAGCACTTTATTCCGCCAAACGCACAAACTTCTCCCAAGTGCGTCTGGAAGAGCAGCTAAAGGTACGTTTTGTTCCTCTGCTGCCAGAGCTCAGTTCTGTATTGGAAGACTGGATGGAAGAGGGTGTGGCTGAGCGTCACCAGCCAGGCCGGGGAAGATGGTCCTGTCATTCTCATAGACTAAGTCCTGTGAGGAAAGGCTGAAGGAGCTCGGTAGGTTTAGCCTGGAGAGGAGACGACTGAGAGGTGATACAATAACCGTCTTCAAGAACTCGAAGGGCTGTCATGTAGAGGAAGGTGTGGAGTTGTTGTCTGTTGCCCCAGAAGGTCGGACCAGAAACAAAAGAAATTAAATCAGAGGAGTTTTCATCTAAACATTAGGAAGAGCTTCCTGGCAGAGCAGTTCCTCAGTGGAACAGGCGTCCTCGGGAGGTGGTGGGCTCTCCTTCTTTGGAGGTTTTCAAACAGAGACTAGATGGCCCTCTGACAGCCATGCTGATTCTGTGAACTCAGGCAGATCGTGAGAGGGAGGGCAGGATGGGTTGCCTCAGGGCTTACTTCTTGTGGCCCTTTCTTACATGCCCGAGGAAAGGCTGATTGTCACTTTGGGACCAGGAAGCGATTTTCTCCAGACCAGTTTTGCTGGGGATCGTGGAGGGTTTTTTTGCTATCTTCTGGGCATGGAACAGGGGTCATTGGGGGTGTAGGGGCGAGGTATTTGTGGGTTTCCTGCATTGTTTATTTAGGGGGTTGGACTAGATGGACCCTGGAGGTCCCTTCCAACTCTATGATTCGGACCAAAGTCCGAATGTGTTCAGCTATTGAACACGAGAAGCTGCCTTATCTTCAATTTGTTTGTTTGTTTATTTATTTATTTCAATTTATATCCCACCCTTCCTGCGAATGGGCTCTCAGGGCAGCTTACAGCAATAAATATAATCCACTTATAAAATAAAATCAGACCCCTGGTCCATCAAGGTCGACATTGTCTACTCAGTCTGGCAACCATTCTCCAGGTTTTCAGGCAGAGGCCTTTCACATCACCTACCGCCAGATCCTTTTAACTGGAGATGCCGGGGATTGAACCTGGGACCTTCTGTATGCCAAGCAGAGGCTCTACCACTGAGCCATGGGCCCTCCCCGCCTGTGTTCTTTTAAAATTGCAGTCAGACCTTCAGCGAAGCTTCTTCCCGCCTCCCCCTCTCTCTTTCACTGCTGTGCAATATCTGCGAGTGTTGTAACAATGCCACCTTCAAGAAGGTGCCAAGCAGGAAGGAAATAATCATTTCATTATAAACAGTATGGGGTAAATTCTGTTCAAATTAGAGTGGTGAGCGATGCCAGAGCTGAAAAGGATTAAAAAAAGAATCCCCACCAACCCAGAACCCCAACTGCGTACAATGCTGCAGCACATGGGAACTCTGGCGAGAGCAGCATGCCGCGTGAGAAATGTTACGTTTGATGTCCAAGTTTTCTGTGAATGGCGAGGCAGTGCTGTAGGTGTAAATAAAAGTTTTGTTCTTATGGGATATGAATGGGATCCGATCGTATCGTGTTCGACTGAGTTGTCTTTATGTCCATTTTTTTGGTCAGTGGCTGATAGTAACGGCCTTTGGCTATACGCAAGAAATGGCTACTGTGATATTACTGTCTCCATTTTTGTGCATGCCATATTTCATCAGGGAGGGAGCTTGCTTTTGTGGTTCACTTCCCATAAGTGTAGCTGTGCTCCCTGCAGGGAATGTATGCGTCCCCTTCACACAGAAGTGGAGCTGTATGCCCAACTACTCAGTAGTAGGGAGGCGAAATCTGAAATTGAACTCCAAGGCAGCTCCCCGGGGTCTCAGGCAGTGGTCTTCTGCATCACCTACTCCCTGGTCCTTTAACTGCAGGTGCCAGGGATTGAACCTGGAATATTCTGCACGCCTTACCACTTGGGTGTGGCCCTTCCCCTCCAATGAGTGGGTTGCAATTTGTCTTCATCCTTCTTGGAGTATGATGCCCAGATGCGGAAGCAGTACTCCAGACGCTGCCTGTCCAGTGTAGAATAGAGTGACTTCTTGTGCCTTGGATCCCATACGTTGGCTATGGTAGCCCGAGATTACAGGTGCTGTGAGTTTTGTGCTTCACAAGTTCAGCAGTCAAATGTCCCGAGTTCAGCTGCGTCAATCGGACGTGAGCCGATCAACAGGCCTGTTCAGTTTTGGCACCGAGCCGACTCCTAATAGCTGCTGAGCACGTTTGCATTGTTTGTTCGTCTTGCAAAACTCTTCCTGCATAAAAACTGACCTTGGGTCAGTCACAAGTTCTCTCGGAGCTGTTCTCTCAAGGGCAGTCCTCGGAAGATCTCTCTCAACCCCACCTACCCCACAGGGCGTCTGTTGTGGGGAGGGGAAAGGAAAGGAGATTGTAAGCTGCTCTGAGACTCTGAGTGAAGGGTGGGGTATAAATCTAGTCTCCTCCTCCTCCTCCTCCTGATTCAAACAGATTGGCATCCACTGACATTGCTAAGGATGACTTAGAATGATGGACACCACAAAGTAGGATTTTTTTTTAAAAAAAATACAGCGTTTCGTTTACTGGCTTTATATGGTGTGTGACTGGTTTAATTATCTGTTTAAATGATTGCCTGATGAGTGGACAAGTGGCAGAGGAAGATGGGAGGAGAGGAACTTCCTCCAGCTGTGAGAATGCTCACCTGTGTGGAAAGGTGATTCTCTTATGTTGTGCTGTAACTGAGGGAGGGTTATTTATTTATTTCACAAATAGCCCATCTTTCTCACTGGGAACCGAGGCAGAACGCAAGTATAAGTATGAAATTTGGGGTCAATCAGTAAGCGGATTACAGAATATGATAGCATCAGGCAAATCAGTAAGTGGATTTACAAGATATGATAGCGTTTACATCTAACAGCAAAGATTCCTAGTGAGAAAAATAATGCGGTTGGGCTGGGATTGTAGAACATGGTGGGAGCAGAGGGGGGATGACAAATGCAAACATCTGTTGGCGGTAGCAAGCGGTGTTCCCTCTAAGCTGAGTTAGTGTGAGCCAGCTCACCATTTTTTAGCCTCCGGCTCGTGCATTTTTGTCTTAGCTCAGGGAGGAGGGCTCCAGAGCAAACTAATTTGTGCAGCAGCCAAATCGCTCGCTCGCAAAGTCGTTCACAAAGTAGAATTTATTTATTTATTTATTACTTTAATATTTACCCGCCCTTCCCGCCGAGGCAGGCTCAGGGCGGCTTACATAAGTGAAAAGTACTGAGACTGATGAGTGATTTCAGCTCTCACATACTTTATTAGTTGAAGAACAAGACAAGAGAAGCCGGCTCGCAGGCCGGCTTTTATTCCCAAGGGAACCCACACCCTAACACACCCCACACCCCGTGATTGGGCTATTTACAGTGATTACGTTATTTCCTAGGATTCCGGCTCCCCGATTGGAAGGGAGCTAGGATCCTATGGTCTTTGGGAGCGAAGCTCAGGCCCTTCGCCTGGCCGCATGCTGGACCGGCTGGAACCAGTCAGAGCACATGGCTGTCCTGGGCACATGTTCTCTGATGGATACATTACAATAAAGAAACAATAAAAGACAATAATAAAAATATCAATGTAAAATACAAGATGAAATTCTTAAAACATTAACACCAATGGCGATATAGCTATAGCAAAGTGCATTCAGAAACATACAGTCGGCGGTACCTTCGCTCTCAGCGGGCTCAGACTGGCAGTAAATCCGGCACCGGGCATAGGTAGAATCATAGAATGTTAGAGTTGGAAGGGACCTTGCAGGTCATCTAGTCCAACCCCCTGCACTCTGCAGGAACATACCCAAACGATAGCCCTACAACATACCCAAAAGGTGGTTGTCCAGCCTCTGCTTGAAAACATCCAGCAAAGGAGCATCTACCACCTCCCGAGGCAGGCTGTTCCACTGCTCAACCACTCTTACAGTTAGGAAGTTTCTCCTGATATCTCGCCGGTAACGACTCCCGTGTAATTTCCACTCATTAGATCTAATCTTGCAATCCGGAGCAAGAGAGAATAGATCTGCTCCATCTTCTACATGACAGCCCTTCAAAAATGTGAAGACTGCAATCATGTCCCCTCTAAGCCTTCTCTTTCCCAGGCTAAGCATACCCAACTCTTGCAGCCTTTCCTCATAAGACTTGGATTCCAACCCTCTCACCATCCTGGTTGCCCCCTTCTGGACATGCTCAAGCTTGTCAACATCCTTCCTAAAATGTGGTGCCCAAAACTGGACACAGTACTCCAGATGGTAATGTGCAGCTCCTTACCCAAATGCCTGACGGAAGAGCTCCATTTTTGCGGCCCTGTGGAACCGTGAGAGGTCCCACAGGGCCCTGATCTCCTCCGGAAGCTCATTCCAATAGGTTGGAGCTGCTACAGAGAACGCCCTGATCCTAGTCAATACCAACCTGCCATCCGTTTTTGCTCACAAGACTCCACAGCTTAGAGGGAGCATTGGCAGCCAAGACACTCCGTGTAGGCAAGTTCCCTAATAAAACAAGGCCTTCTAATAAAAAGATCTGAATCATTGCACTGCAACTTTACTCCTAGCACAGGGTTCCTCAAAACTTTTTGGGCCTGTGGGCATATTTGGATTTTAGACACAAGGGTGGTGGTCACAAACAAACCACAGCATGGCCGTCACGGGTGGTGGGGCCGACCACAAAATGGCTTTCGTGAGAGGCAGAGCTACCCACAAAGGAAGTCCACATGCAGGGCACAGGAGGAGGAATTTAAAAAAAAAAACACAGGGAAAGAGAAGCAAGAAAATCAACACAGTAATGGAAGCTGCCGTTGAAACGATGTGATGTTAATTTGCACAACAAATCGGATCTCCAGTGGCCAATCAGAAGCCCTGCTGGACAGGAGCCCCACCTGGCCACACCCGCTTTCTAAGAGCACTTGGTGGGCACCACGAATGGTGTCGGTGGCACCATGGTGCCCATGGGAACCACATCGGGAACCCCTGTGCCATGTCCTCTCGGAAGTTCTGCTTTGCACATTTTGCGAAATGATAGAGACACGGGGACCTTCCTAATAGTTTCAGATAGATCCTTCCACAGTACAGGAGCCACCACAGAGAATGAGCACAAATGGGCAACTTCCAACTTGACCTGTTTGCAGGGTGGCACCTTCAGAAAGTTTTGCTCCGATGGGCGGGACTGTCACAGTGGAGCAGGAGAGGTGGTATTGTGGGTAGGTGGCCCCGGTGCCATTAAGGGCTTTGTAGGAGATGGTGGGATGGAGCTGCAGTGGCTCAAGTGGTTAAGACGCTGAACTGCGGGCTGTGGAAGGTCAGGAGTTCAGCAGTTCGAGACCCGAGAGTGCCGCATGACGGAGTGAGCTCCCGCCTCTAGTTCCAGCTCCTGCCAACCTAGCAGTTCGAAAGCAAGAAATTGCAAGTAGATAAATAGGTACCACTTCAGTGGGAAGGTAACAGTGTTCTGTGTGCCTTGGTGTTTAGTCATGCCGGCCACATGACCACGGAAATGTCTTCGGACAGCGCTGGCTCTTCGGCTTTGAAACGGAGATGAGCACCGCAACCCTAGAGTCGGATTCGACTGGCTTCTGAGCAAGGGAACCTTTACCTTTACCTTTAGGAGATAGCTAGCACCTGGAATTGAACCCAGGAATTGATCGTCAACCAATGGAGTGTCTGCAGAAAGGGATTCCGTCTGGTTCTTGATAGTAGCACGGCGATCATCCTTAAAGGTGCCGCCTGTCCTCTGAGGCTCTGAACAAAACCTTGTGATTTGGGCCTCACACAAAACCAAGTGATTGTCTGCCAATTAGAGCCCATGAACGTTCATTGGGATGGGAGAGGTGACCATGCCACGGCTTACAATGGGTGCAGGAAACTTTTTCTTTTTTCTTTTGCCTTGGATAGGGATTTCGTGGCTCTGGAAAGGTGTGTCAGCTCAGCCAGGCTTTCACTTGGCTTTTTAGTTATGGTTTGGGGGGGTCGCCTTAGGGAAGAAAGCTTATTTTTGTGTGACCCATCATTCCTAACTTGTTCTTATGTCTCTGTGGTCTAAACCCACCATCTGAAAGTTAAGCGTGGTTATCTTTGACCTTTTGTAGATTGTCAGATGAATAACCACCATTCAAGGGAATGGTTTTTATGATAGATTTTTATTGGTTTATCCATGCTGATACAGCACAGACACTTGCACTGGAAAAGGAATCGTTTGAGGAACCTGAAACATGCCACCTTCCCCAAATCACTGCATTAATAAAGTGTGCCATCTTGATACCCAAACCTCTATTTCCAGTAATGGCAGAGAGGAGTTTGACTGGAACAAGGGAGAGATGGGGTTCAGATCAACAGTCAACCGCTGAATCCCAGGGTTAGGAGGCAACATCAGGGGAAAGCCTTGGCCTCTATGCCCTGTTGCTGTTGCTGAATCTCTAGGGGAACTGGTTAGCCACTGTGTGAGACAGGATGCTGGACTAGGTGGACTAGTGGTCTGATCCAGCAGGGGTCTTCTGATGTTCTTGTGAAGGCCTCAGCTTATATGACCTGTTGTTGGCCCTCCAGGGGAATTGGTTGGCCACTGTGTGAGATGGGATGCTGGACTAGATGGACCACTGATCTGATCCAACAGGGCTCTTCTTATGTTCCTATGAAGACCTCAGCTTCAGTGACCTGTTGTTGGGCCTGCAGAGGATCTGGTTGGGCCACTGTGTGAGACAGGATGCTGGACTAGATGGACCACTGGTCTGATCCAGCAAGGCTCTTCTGGTGTTCCTATGAGGGCCTCAGCCTCAGTGCCCTGTTGTTGGACCTGCAGAGGAACTGGTTAGCCACTGTGTGAGACAGGATGCTGGACTAGGTGGACTAGTGGTCTGATCCAGCAGGGGTCTTCTGATGTTGTTGTGAAGGCCTCAGCTTATATGACCTGTTGTTGGCCCTCCAGGGGAATTGGTTGGCCACTGTGTGAGACAGGATGCTGGAGTAGATGGGTCACTGGTCTGAACCAGCAGGGCTCTTCTTATGTTAAACATAAGAACATAAGAGAAGCCAATGTTGAATCAGGCCAATGGCCCATCTAGTCCAACATTCTGTGTCACACAGTGGCCAAAAATACCAGGTGCCATCAGGAGGTCCAGCAGTGGGGACAGGACACTAGAAGCCCTCCCACTGCTGCCCCCCCTAGCACCAAGAATAGAGTGCATCACCTGCCCCAGTTCATCACCTGCCCCAGTGCATCACCTGTTCTTGAATCCCTTCTCGTCTCAGAAACTGGTTGGCCTTGGCCCAGTTCCACCCTCCCCTGTAGGGTTCTTCTTTGGACAACGTGGGATATACCCCACATGTGCCACCCTAAGGAGGATACAAATGTGATTAACAGTGGTTTGCTTTTTATTTTTTACCTTCTCTTTGTATAACAAGAACTCTAGTTGACTGAGACTTACAATTGCTTTTTAATTGGGATCCCCTCGGGAAGGATGCTAGGGCACCTTTCTAAACGAGAAGCAGGATTTAGAAGCTCTGGGAAGCATGGGGTATTTTTAAACTCCTGGGTTATGTTTTTTTTTTAAAAAAGGCGGCGCCCTGCCCAAAACCTGATCTTGCACTCTTGCTTTGAAGGAAGACTCATCAGTGTGCGAAGCAGACTTCTGCCTCCGGGCCATTTATAGTGCTGGAGCTTGTGAAGCTAAAACAGTTTGATGTGTAATTGCAGGAGGAAATGGAAAACCTGCTGAGCATGGCGGGATGGAGCGCCTTATCACCCTTTATGTGCATCCAGTGTGCGCAGAAATTGCCGGCGGAGCCGCGACGCCGACCGAACGGGTGACATTTTTCATGGGCCGCCGTGTTCTGAATCAACACTGCAACAGTGCGATTAGAGTAGGTAAAGCAGGGGGAAACAATCAGAGAGCTACATGCGACAGATCAAGTTTGAGTCATTCCGTGGCTCCTTATTGCCTGCTGCCTTGTGTGATATGCAAAGCAGCTCCTCCAGACGCATTACACCTTCGCATTGCCTGAAAATTGAATTTTATTTGGTGGCCTGCGTATAATTTATAGCGCTCTTCCAATACACTTCAGTTCTCATTTAGCTAAAAGTGTATTCTTTATTTGCTACTGGCAAGGAAACAGAAGGGTTGGGGGAACCGGGAGGGGGGATATCCCTGAGTGTTCAGCACCGCTTTACCAACAGAGGAGAACCAGGCTACTGAAGTTTTGAAGCCACTCTGGGTATCTTATTGACAAGGACTTCTGGAGTCAGTGAAAAGAGGCGCTTGATTTCCCCGGTGGTGTCGTCTCTGCCTGGATCATAGAATCAAAGAATGTTAGAGTTGGAAGGCACCTTGCAGGTCATCTAGTCCAACTCCCTGCACTCTGCAGGATCATAGCCGAAAGATAGCTCTACATATCTACATACCTACAACATACCCGAAAGATGGTTGTCCAGTCTCCAGTTGAAAATGTCCAGATAAGGAGCATCCACCAGGCTGTTCCACTGCTCAACCACTCTTACCGTTAGGAAGTTTCTCCTGATATTTAGCTGGTAACAACTCCCTTGTCATTTCCACCCATTAGATCTAGTCTTGCGATCCGGAGCAAGAGAGAATAGATCTGCTCCATCTTCTATACGGCAGCCCTTCAAATACTTGAAGACTGCAACCATGTCCCCTCTAAGCCTTCTCTTTCCCAGGCTAAACATACCCAACTCTTGCATCCTCATAAGACTTGGATTCCAACCCTCTCACCATCCTGGTCACCCTCTTCTGGACACGCTTGAGTGGATATGTGGAAGGAGGGAGGCCTGGAAGTCCAAGGCGATGGAAAGGGCCTGTGGCTCATGGTAGAGCGTCTCCTTGGTATGTGGAAGGTCTCAGGGTCATTCTGCACCATCTCCAGTCGGGCAATAGGTGATGTGAAAGTCTGAGGCCCTGGAGAACCATGGCCAGTCTCAGAGGAAACACTGGCCTTGATGGAGCGATAGTCCGACTCAGTGTGGGGAGCTTCATGTGTTCACTGGCGGAAAGAATCATAGAATTCGAAGGGACCTCCAGGGTCATCTAGTCCAACCCCCTGCACAATGCAGGAAATTCACAGATATCTTCCCCTTCACATACACACACAGTGGCTGCTGTTCCATTCCCAGAAGATGGCAAACAGCCTCCAGGACCCCTGGCCAAACTGGCCTGGAGAAAAATGACTTCCTGACCCCAGAGTAGCGATCAGCATTTCCCAGGGCGTGTAAGAAAGGGCCACAAGAACTAAGCAGTGAGGCAACCCTTCCTGCCCCTCCCTCTCATGATCTGCCCAAGTTCACACAATCCGCATTGCTGTCAGATGGCCATCTAGCCTCTGTTTGAAAACCTCCCAAGAAGGAGAGCCCACCACCTCCCGAGGAAGCCTGTTCCACTCAGGAACCGCTCTAACTGTCAGGAAGTTCTTCCTAATGTTTAGCCAAAAACTCCTCTGATTTAATTTCAACCCACTGGTTCTGGTCTCACCTTCTGAGGCAACAGAAAACAACTCCACACCGTCCTGTATATGGCAGCCCTTCAAGTACCTGAAGATGGTTATCATATCACCTCTCAGTCGTCTCCTCTCCAGGCTAAACATACCCAGGAAAGGTGTGGGGTGGTTGTTCTCCATGCAAAGTAGCCGTGAAGTATGCTTCACTGCAGAGTAGTGGTGAAGACACCCTTCACATCAGCAAAAGAGGGTGTGCAGGCTCACACCACCACCGCCCCCTGGCTAAAAAAATTATTATGCTTAGTCACGGCTTTCGGGCTGCTCCAAAGTCTCCTGAAGTTTTACCTGAAGAAGAACATAACGACTTGCTTCACATATTACTTAAGGAAAATCTATTGAGAATCGGGGGGGGTTAGGACCCCCTTACCAGTGTTCCCTCTAAGCTGAGCTAGTGTGAGCTGGCTCACAGTTTTTTAGCCTCCGGCTCACAGATTTTTGCCTTAGCTCAGGAAAGATGGCTCCAGAGCAAACTAGTTTATTGCAGTAGCCAAATAGTTCGCTCACAACTTTAATGCCAGTAGCTCACAAAGTAGAATTTTTGCTCACAAGGCTCCACAACATAGAGGGAACATTGGATGTTACCCCTGAGTTGGAGCCCCCAATTTAATTTTGAAGCTCGCAGTGAAGTCACGTTTCTGTGACAAATCAGATCTCCCCTTGTAGAATGTAAACTTGACTTCTGTGTTGTTCCTGTCCATCACTTGACATCCACCTACTGCTCTCCATAACGTCCTCATATATCTGCACTTCCCCTGTATTCCCCTGTATTGGTTTTTTGGGGTGGAGAGGTGTTTAAACACATCTTTAAGAAGGCAAAGTCAGCTCTCCAAACTTCTGTAACTTTGGATATGTGCAAATTGTAGCAGAAGGGATTTAAAACTGCTCCTTAGGACCGTCAACCAGCACAGTTATTCTTTGGATATTGCATTATGGTTTATGATACCTTTTTCCCACATGGGTTATAGCTTTTGTGTCCTCAAAGTTTTGAAACGATGCAGAACGTTATTTGTAACATGCCTGTTCTTGTAACTCAGTGCTACTGAAGATCTGTACTAATACAGCGTTCTTACTGATGTATGTAATATAATTTTAAGTTCAATAAATTGGGGGGGGGCAGTGCAGTTAGTTCCCGTTGAACTGAGGCACTAATTTCATGTTGCTAATCTGCCTTGAAGTGGACCAAGCGTTAAGGCAGAGACAGTACGGGTGTGGACTGCAAAAACCAGCCTTAGTGAGCTGGGTACTAACCCAATCCTGCTATTCCACTGAGCAAAGTTTATTTGTTTACTTATTTGTGTAAATCTTTATATGCCACCTTTCCGCTTGACTTAGGTTTGAAGCCTCCCTCCAATCAGGCCCGTAGCCAGGATTTTATTGTTGTTGTTGGGGGACAGTTAAATTTTTAAGGGGGCAGTTAAATTGCAGTTAATTAAATCAATCTGAATGTCTGTCTTCAAAGGAGGGGGCTCCAAGCCTGTTTCTAGCCCTTCCTTTCAAGGCTGTTTGTGGGGCAAGGCTTTTAATTAGGGGGGCAGGGCCCCGAAATGTCCCACTGTAGCTACGGACCTGCCTCCCGTCTAAGGAGTCTTCCTCCAATGCAAGTGACTCTCCCGTTGGAGGGCGAGCCACTCAAGATACAGGGAGGCAACTTGGCGGGTTGGTCGGATCCCGCCCTAGCGCTTTCACCCCACAAATCGCACTGAAATCAGCACCCGCATTTCCTTTCCGGCCTTCCCTCTTTTCTGTCTCCTGCTTCTTGCACCTTCTGATATTGCTGCCTTTTCACACGGCAACTGAAAATGTCACCCTGGCTTGCGTGCGGGAGGGGTCTGCTCATGCATTGATGGCACTATTAACGTTCTAGGAGGCTTGCCCCTTATTAGGTTTTATAAATTAAGGGTTTCCCCCCTTAGTAGTAGAGGTTTCCTTCACCTTGATAGCTGAGGGTGGATTCTATTGTTCAGCCTTCTCTACTTGTAAGGGGATGGTCATCCCTTAGCTATTAGATATAACGATATGAACTGGAATTATTATTTTTTTTTTTTTGGTATAATACACAAATCCATTTTGCTTTGTAATTTAGAATTCAGTTTGCTTTGAATCAGTGCCGTTTGCATGAATACATTATGCGTAAAAACGTTTAAACAAAGATTTGTTCGAATGAATGAGCAAGGAGCACGGTTTGATCATCCTTGATCGAGGGACGCATGGCTTCTGTTTGGGTGGTTATGTGATTGACCACCTATGTTGGACAAGTACCCAGAGAGTGCAGTTTCTTTGTACCGTATTTAGACTGCCAACAATTGATCCATGCGCGCGTTTCTACCCTTGCAGATTGCGTCTCCCACCCTGGTTGCGCTCCCGACCAATTGGCAGTGATAAAATAAACGGCCCTCCCTTAAGTGCCGCCTGCATGCATAATTAATATGTGCTGTACGACAGGAAACTTCGATAACAAAAAGTAGGGATGATGGAAAGCCAGGCAGGGCTGAAGGCTAGCTTTTGATGCTAAAACATTCATTATCGGAAATACAAATGACACTCGTGCATTAATGTAAATTATAGATGCTTAAAAGCTGTTGCAGGCTAAGGAGCAAAGACAAAATGTTGGTCAGAGCGAACGAGTAGCATATGGCGGAGAAGGGGAGGCTGGGTGGATAGTTCTTGTGTTCTATATAAGAACATAAGAACATAAGGTAAGCTAATGTTGGATCAGGCCAATGACCCATCTAGTCCAACACTCTGTCACACAGTGGCCAAAAATACCAGGTGCCATCAGGAGGGCCACCAATGGGGCCAGGATACTAGAAGCCCTCCCACTGCTGCCCCCTGCAAGTACCAAGAATACTGAGCATCACTTGCCCCAGCCTGAGAGTCCCTATCTATACCTTGTGGCTAATAGCCATTGATGGACTTCTGCTCCATATGCTTGTCTAATTCCCTCTTGAAGCAATCCATGCTTGTAGCCGCTACCACCTCCTGTGGTAGTGAATTCCGTGTGTTAATCATTCTTATCAGACGTTAGGGTGAGCACCACCACCAGATGGGTGGTGTGTCTACTTTTTTTTGCATAAGTTCTGCTTTGGGTGTTACTATAGCAGTGCGAGCCCTGACCGGAATAGCCCAGGCTAGCCTGATCACATCAGATCTCAGAAGCTAAGCAGGATCAATCCTGGTTAGCACTTGGATGGGAGACCACCAAGGAAGTCCAGGGTTGCTGCATCGAGACATGCAATAGCAAACCCCTCCTGAACTTCTCTTGCCTTGAAAATCCTATGCTGATTGCCCCTTTGGGGTCAGGAAGCAATTTTTCTCCAGGTCAGTTTGGCCAGGGATCCTGGAGGTTTTTTGTCATCTTCTGGGTGTGGAGCAGCAGTCACTGCAGGTGTGGAGGGGGAGGTATTTGTGAATGTCCTGCCTTGTGTAGGGGGTTGGACTAGATGACCCTGGAGGTCCCTTCCAACTCTATGATTCTATGTGGTCTTCATAAGATTTGAGAGGTGCATCCAGCTTGAAAACTTCCCATCTTGACTCTTGGCCATCAGCCGCAAGCACAAAGCCATTGAGCATCTGGGTGACCATGCTTTCCAGAACCTCCATAGTCATTCCAGTTTGGTGTAGTGGTTCAGAGGGATGGAGTCTAATCTGGAGAACCCGGTTTGATTCCCCACTCTTCCACATGCAGCCAGCTGGGTGACCTTAGGTCAGTCACAAGTTCTCTTAGAGCTATTCTCTCAAGAGCAGTTCTTGAGAGAGCTCTCTCAGCCCCACCTACCTCACAGGGTGTCTGTTGTGAGGAGAGGAAGGGAAGGAGATTGTAAGCCACTCTGGGATTCCAAGTGAAGGGCAGAGTATAAATCCAACTCTCCTCCTCCGCCTCCTCCTCCTCCTCCTCCTCTTCTTCCAATGTAGTACTGTATTTGGGACTGATACAGAATGGGTGGCATGTCGCCTTTCACCAATGGTGCAGGTGGATTTGCTTTCTTCAGTTACTTGCTATATCTGTCACTTTCTAAAGTCTCTGAACTTGGGGGTCTCTTTGAGGTATCTTCTGTGCTTGCTCCATCAGTAGGTTGTACTTCCTTAACAGTAGGGGTTTTAGGTGTAGGGTGGTTGAAGTAAATGGATAATCTCAATGAACCAGTGTGGTATACCGGTTAGCCTGTTGACCTATGAACCGGGAGTTCCAGGTTCAATCCCTACTAGGCCTTGAAGGTTTGTAGGGTTTTTTACATTCTCGGTCTAAACAAATTTACAGGGTTGGTATGAGGATGAAAGAGAGAACCATGTATGTTACCCAGATTTCCTTGGAAGTGGGGGGTAAGAAGTGTGCTATACAGATAAATCGCTCCTTTTTTGGTATATTAAGGTGAAATAGATGCTTGTGATGTTATTCCCACCCTTGGAGATTCATGAAATTTGTTTTGGCTAACATCCTTATTTAGCGACTTCTTCCCTGTGGATAGTGCTTCTTTGTGGTGCCGGAACCTCCTTATCTAACCCTGTTATCCCAAACGGTTTATTATCAGGATTTACTGTGTGCCATCTAAAGAAATGAGACCATAGGAAATAACAAGAAGATAATCGGCTTCTCTTATCTGCATGGTTTTGCTCTTTTCTGCGGCTGGGCCTGATCTCTGGACAGGTTTCCACTCTGTGATCTAAGACTTTTTTGTTCCTACTGTTACCCTTCAGTTATTTCCCAATCAAAACGGGCCGTGGATGGCTCCAGAGCAAAGTCAGCTCATTCCCATTTCCGACAGTAGCATAGCAAGCTTCTATCAGTGGGGTGAGGTCTCAGCTCAGCCCCACCTCCTCCCCACAAAGAGGAAGAGAAGGCGGCTGTGTTCATCCCAATTCCAATTTCTTCTCTTTTAAAATATTAAATCTTTGAGACCCAGTGTGGTGTAATGGTTAGAGTCTTGGACCAGTTCCTGGGAGTGCCGGATTCAAATCCCCACAATGGGCGATTCTGCATCTAGCATTCGCTCCACGTTTTCTCAACTGGGAGGGGAAAATGCAGCTCAAAAACAGATTCAAATACCTCGGGGCAATGCTGTACTGACTGCAAAGTCACCCCTGAATGGCCATAAAGGTATGCAGAAGGTACCATAAAACCCGACAATCAAAGGAAGCGAAAGCGGTATGCAATGCGGAGGGGGATTTCTGCTCCGACGTGGTTTTCGTAAAGCAACAGAGGGAAAAGCCAGTGCAGAATCAGCCTTTGTCTCTCATTGGGCTCCTGTATTCAGGCTTCACCAGGAGCCGTGGCAGCTTGAGAGGGAGTGCTTGGTGCCCGTCTGGTGTAGTGGTTAGGAGCACGGACTCCAATCTGGGAGAACCAGGTTTGTTTCCCCACTTCTCCACGTGCAGCTGCTGGCATGATCTTGGGTCAGCCACAAGTTCTTTCAGGGCTGTTCTGGAAAGGGCAGTTCTCGGGAGAGCTCTCTCAGCCCCACCTACCTCACAAGCAATGTTCCCTCTAAGCTGTGGAGTCCTGTGAGCAAAAATTCTGCTTTGTGAGCTACTGGCATTAAAGTTGTGAGCAAGCGATTTGGCTACTACATAAGTTAGTTTGCCCTGGAGCCATCCTTCCTGAGCGAAGACAAAAATGTGTGAGCCGGATGCTAAAAAACCGTGAGCTAGCTCACACTAACTCAGCTTAGAAGGAACACTGCTCACAAGGTGCCCGTTGTGGGGAGGGGGAGGGAAAGGAGATCATAAGCCACTCTGAGACTCTTTGGGGTAGTGAAGGGCAGGGTATAAATCCAATCTCCTTCTCCTCCTTCTCCAAGTCCTGCCCCCCTGCTGCTTTTTGAGGCTACCACCTTCTGTTTTGTCAGAGTGTGCCTACAGATTAGAGTGTGTTTGTGGGAAAATGCTCACCCCTCCACACCCCTCTTATTGTTCCTAACAGCCTCTTGGAGCAGCATTCTGCATTACATTACCTCCCTTCAGTGGTCAACCCGGTTTCAGCCTGCCATTGCCCCCGGGGTTATTTGGATGCTGTTTTGCCCTGGACTTAAATCGCCTCGACTCGAATGCTTAGAAAATCTGGAGTGGCAGGCAAATGCAGAGAGGACCCCTGACTGGGATGGCCTAGACTAGCCCGATCTTGTCAGAGCTCAGAAGCGAAGCAGAATCAGCCCTGGTTAGTACTTGGGTGGGAGACCACCAAGAAAATCCAGGATTGCCACATAGAAGCAGACAATGAGAAACCACCTCTGTTCACCTCTGGCCTTGAAACCCCTGCGGGGTCACCCCAAGTGGGCTGCGACTTGATGTCATTTTCCACCAGAAAGGCATGACTGGCTTGAATGCAAACTACCAGGAGAACTGTCACGCAGACCCTTTCCCACTCTTGTTTTGGTATTTTGAAGAAGAAGAAGAAGAAGAAGAAGAAGAAGAAGAAGAAGAAGAAGAAGAAGAAGAAGAAGAAGAAGAAGAAGAAGAAGAAGAAATTGGATTTATAACCCGCCCTTCACTTGGAGTCTCAGAGCGGCTTACAAACTCCTTTCCCTTCCACTCCCCACAACAGACACCCTGTGAGGTAGGCGGGGCTGAGAGAGCTCTGACACAAACTGCTCTTTTTCAAGAACAGCTGTGCCAGAGCTTGTGACTGACCCAAGGTCACATCAGCAGGTGCAAGTGGAGGAGTGGGGAATAAGCTAAATAAGATAAAAACTAAATAAAATAAAACCAAATGGCCAATGTTGTTCTTATTATCTGAATGTTTTATCTGTAAAGTCAGGGTGGGCTGGGGGGACCCCACTAGCATGGCAAAATTAAAACCAATGTTTGTATGGCAGGCCACTTTAGCAGAATTCTGAATTGTTGGTCAACCACCAGCGAGTTGATTAGTTTTTAAATCAAAAGCGGTAGATGGACCTCTGGGTGACAATATTCGTGACTGTGTAGTAGGCTCGGAGGGGAGGGGAGCGGGAGGCGGCGTGGTATAGCGTGACCTCATCGGATTTTGGAAGTAGGGTTGCTGAGTCCACCTTCACCCCCCAGCGGGGGACTTGGGGGGGCGTTCCCAGAGGGGGCGGGGCATCCCCGACGTTATGACATCACGTTGAGGAGGTCTGCCCGCCCGATCTCCGCCAGCTCCCTGCACTTAAAGGACGTGCAGGACTCTTTCTTGCCGGCTCCTTGCACATAAAGGGAGCCCCTTTAAGTGCAAGGAACTGGAAGGCTTTGCACGTCTGATCTCCATGTGGAGATCAGACACATGGAGCCCCGTCCCACTTGAAAAAGTCCCTGCCTGGGGTTGTCGTAAGTCGGCTGTTACTCGATGGCACTTTACACACAGTAGGCAGAGAAACCATTTTGTGTCTGGGATTCTGGCCATCCAACACCCCCCCCCCCATGTTCTTTTGTTAGAATCTGCCTTCCTGCTCTTTTTCCCCCCAATGTGACTTTCTCTGCTTGGGAACAATAAATCAGGGTTGAAGAGTTGCTGGTTGTTGTTTTTTTTGGTGGTCATTTGATTTTGTTGTTTTGTTGGGAATCCTTCTTGTCGAAGGTGAAATAAAGAAGCCTCTCTATTAATTTAGTGGCACCCGGGTGTGGAATAAGGGGAGAGGATTTTATGGGGCGGAGGCGGGAGAAACGTTCCCAGGGACCCTGTGAACTGTGCTTATAAAGGAGCAAGTTTTGCCTGCAGCGTTCCAGTTAAACTCTTTCTGCCATTTGGAGGCTACAGAACTTGCCAGCTCTTCCTTTATCTCAAAAACTCAAAGGCTGTCTGCTCCTGGCATGGTTTTCCAAAGTATTTATTCTACAGAAGGCTTTTCTCAGTCAAGGCGAGATAATGTTCTTATGTATCCGTTCAAGCTTTGCCCTCATTAAATGCTTCTGACCACGTTTTCTTGACTTGAGGGTTTAATTGTTCCTTTTTTCAGAAGAAAAAAGTGAGGAAGAAAATGAATCAGGGACAATTCCCATGTAAAAAATGGAGGGGGAAAAGAGAATCAGTGGCATCCTGACCATCTGGTTTTATAGACCTGGGTAACCTGGAAGCGACGTCACACCTCTCTGGGAATAGCTGGAAGGAAGTTCTGTGGTAAATCCATAGAGTCTTTGGCAACTCCTAGAGAGGACTGACATCACTTCTGGGGGAAATCCAGAAGTGATGTCAGTCCCCTCTAGGAATCATTGAAAACTCTGTTTTTACCAGAGAGTTTCTGGCAATTCCTAAAGCACTGCTGTGCCACATCCAGGTTTTCCCAGAGGTGACATCACACAATTGCTGATGGCTGCCTCACCTGTGTCCACACCCCTCCTGGTCTTCTGCTGGTTGGCAGGCCAAGCCTGGCAGTCCTGATCCTGCACTTGTTTTCTGCACATGGAGCATCATGCAGAGAAGGGCAACTAGAATGATAAAAGGGTTGGAAGACATTCTCTATGAAGAAAGGTTAAAATGCTTGGGGCTCTTTAGCTTGGAGAAACGACGGCTGAGGGGTGACATGATCGAGGTTTATAAGATTATGCATGGGATTGAGCAGGTTGAGAAAGAAGTACTTTTCTCCCTTTCTCACAATACAAGAACTCGTGGGCACTCCATGAAATTGCTGAGCAGTCGGGATAGAACAGATAAAAGGAAATACTTCTTCACCCAAAGAGTGATTAACAGATGGAATTCACTGCCGCAGGAGGTGGTGGCAGCTACAAGCATGGACAGTTTCAAGAGGGAATTAGATAAACATATGGAGCAGAAGTCCATCAGTGGCTATTAGCCACAGGGTATAGATGGGAACTCTCAGTCTGGGGCAGGTGATGCACTCTATTCTTGGTGCTGGAGGGGGCAGCAGTGGGAGGGCTTCTAGTGTCCTGGCCCCACTGCTGGACCTCCTGATGGCACCTGGTATATTTTGGCCGCTGTATGACAGAGTGTTGGATTAGATGGGCCATTGGCCTGATTCAACATTGGCTTCTCTTATGTTCTTATGTTCTTATGTTCATTTTGTCCAGTAACAGAGGGTGATCCACTTGTTCTAATTCTCCCTTCCCTTGCGGGTTCCACTCTGCACCCGGGACTGCTCCCAAGGGCCTCCTGAACCCAACACGCACACACTTCCTTGCTGTTAACTGTGATCTACTCAAACATTAAGAGGATTTATCATACAAACAACAGGAAGTGAATGATACATCCAGGCCTGTCGCTACGGTGGGGCCTTTCAGGGCCCACCCCCTGACTTCCTGCCAAGGCCCCACAACTTCCATCTCTCCCGGGCCCCCTGCCGCCTCCACCCCCCTTCCCCAAGCGTGACTTGCTTCCCCACCCCCTCACCCTATTACCGCTGGAGCCCCTTGCCCTGCCCGTTGGAGGCCTCCATGGCTGAGCGGCTACCTGCTCCAACTGCTCCTGCCCGCTCCAACAGGCAAGGCTGAGTTTTAAAAATTTTATTTCAATTTTAATTTTTGTGATGTCAGTGCCCCCTGACTTATTTCAAGGCCCCCTGAATTACAAAATCCTGGCTACGGGCCTGGATACATCTCAGCACAAAGAGTCGGTTGTTACTTTACCCCCAGGGTGCCTCCCAGGTTAGGGCTAAAGGTGGGCTTGCGTCCTCTTTCATTGTATGTGGGTGGTAAGTAAATAAGCATACCCAAATGTGAGGTCTTCTGCCCCCATTTTGCAATATTAGCGCTGAATCCTGAGGGTGAGGCACCCTGTGGACAGTATCGTGGGAATGGTCTCCTCATGCGGTATTGAGCAGAAAAGCTCTTTGTATTACCAGGAGGGGTGGGGTGGGGAATGACGGACCTGCTTGTCAAAGGAACAAAAACTGGTAAGGTGTTAGCCCAATCTTGTCAGATCTTAGAAGCCAAGCAGGGTTGTCCCTACATAAGAACATAAGAGAAGCCAATGTTGAATCAGGCCAATGGCCCATCTAGTCCAACACTCTGTCACACAGCGGCCAAAATATACCAGGTGCCATCAGGAGGTCCAGCAGTGGGGCCAGGACACCAGAAGCCCTCCCACTGCTGCCCCCTCCAGCACCAAGAATAGAGTGCATCACCTGCCCCAGACTGAGAGTTCCCATCTATACCCTGTGGCTAATAGCCACTGATGGACTTCTGCTCCATCTGTTTATCTAATTCCCTCTTGAAACTGTCCATGCTTGTAGCTGCCACCACCTCCTGTGGCAGTGAATTCCATATGTTAACCACTCCCTGGTTACTACTTGGAAGGGAGACCACCAAGGAACGCCAAGGTTCCTACGCAGAGGCAGGCAATGGCAAACCACCCCTGAATGGATCTTGCCTTGAAAACCCCACGAGGAGACGGGACTTCCCAGCACCATCCCCTCCTTCTTTACCTGAATGTCCTGTAGAAAACCAAAATGTTGAGATAACCTGTCATTTGCATAAATGCTTTGTTATATTGAGCAGGCCTTGACATAGGAGAGGGATGGAAATATTAAGTAAATTTTCCGAATTAAAAAGTTTGCTTACATTTATGTTATCAACTCAATGCCTTCTGCAGTGTATTGGAGCTCCTGTCTTCTACAAAGAAGCTTCCTGTGTCCTGGAAAGTCCTTAGGAATTATGATATTCTGCAGATCCCTTCTGATTTTTTCTGTGTGCTTTGGGATGCAAAGAAGAAGAAGAAGAAGAAAAAAAACCCTTTCACTTCAATTGTTAATCATTTGTGCTTTCCACGTGTATGTAGTCAGGATGTCATATGTGATTCTCCCCACCACAGTTTTATTCTCACAACAGCCCTGTGCAGTTGGGGAGGCCGACAGCCCAAGTTTCACTGGCCCGAAAGGGCTGAGAATATTTCATGTAAAACGGGTTAAAATAAAGTAAAGGTAAAGGTTCCCTTGCTCGAAAGCCAGTCGAATCCGACTCTAGGGTTGCGGTGCTCATCTCCGTTTCAAAGCCGAAGAGCCAGCGCTGTCCAAAGACGTTTCCGTGGTCATGTGGCCGGCATGACTAAACACCAAGGCGCACGGAACGCCGTTACCTTCCCACTGAAGTGGTACCTATTTATCTACTTGCAATTTCTTGCTTTCGAACTGCTAGGTTGGCAGGAGCTGGAACTAGAGACGGGAGCTCACTCTGTCGTACAGCACTCTCGGGTCTTGAACTGCTGAACTACTGACCCTCCACAGGCTGCAGTTCAGCGTCTTAATCACTTGAGCCACCGCAGCTCCTGTAAAACAGGTTAAGTGTTGACAAACGTATACATGGCTTTAGTTCTTCATCCATTGTGTTAATTTCTCTGTTCTCTTTATTTTGCTCACATGTTTTGGATGTTTGATTTATGCGGTTTAAATAACCTTTTCAGTACACTCAAGAGGACAAAACAGCCTCCCTGCATGCGCACTAAGTTGCAGTGTATTGTGCAGTCAAAAACATGCATTGTTCTCCCAAGTCGAGCTCTAATATTTTTAAACAAACATCCTCCAATGTGCCAGCTCCCAAAGCAAAGGCACTGTGAAATGGAAAACACCAATAAAATATTTCCAGGAGTCTTCCTGCTTTCATATACCCTCCCGCCCTCGCCCCACGAAACTACTTCAGATTTGCTGTTTATATATATGCGGGTATACCTGAGCCAAAATTATGCCTGGAATGGACTATTTGGGGTCGACTCAGGAATACTTGGGATTTCAGGAGTGTTTGGGGAAGATGCGTGAGCGGGGAGGGAAAGAGAAGAAGCCTGCTCAGGAAACAGCTGTTAGCTGGCAACTTTCTTCCCTCTGAGGAAGAGAGATGCTAACAGCTGCTGGTTGGGTAGACCCTGCATCCCCTTTTAAGTTTTAAAAGGGAAAGGACTGAACTAGCTGCAGTCTTTGCATGCCAGCATCATCGCTGATGGAGGCTTCTCCTTGCCCCCTGGCATTAGATATGGCAGAGCCTGTCCCCAGAGCTGGAAAAAAAATGGCGGGTGGGCTAAGTTTGAGAGCCAGTTTGGTGTAGTGGTTAAGTGCGCAGACTCTTATCTGGGAGAACCGGGTTTGATTCCCCACTCCTCCACTTGCACCTGCTGATGTGACCTTGGGTCAGTCACAAGCTCTGGCACGGCTGTTCTCTCAAGGACAGTTTCTGTCAGAAGTTCTCTCAGCCCCACCTATCTCATAGGGTGTCTGTTGTGGGGAGGGGAAGGGAAAGTAGATTGTAAGCCGCTCCAAGACGCCTTTGGGCAGTGAAGGGCGGGGTATAAATCCAATCTCTTCCTCTTCTTCTTCTAAGGGGCTTCTGCGCTCCTGTGAGGGCAACTGAATAGCATTATGTCTACCTCCTCACTATGACGATACACATATCAGTTTCTCTGAATTCCCAGGCTTCAGCCCTTTTTGCTGCAGAGATATAAAGGAAAAGGTATACCAGAGTACAGGGCTATTTTCGGGCAGGAACGCACAGGAACGGAGTTCCGGCTGGCTCCCAAGTTGGCCACGGCCAGCAGGAACTCATTAGCATAACAGGCCACTCCCAACAGCAGAAACTCATTAGGATTGGCTACATTAGGGGTATGTGGCGTAACATGCAAAGGAGTTCCTGCTCCAAAAAAAGCCCTGGGTTTTGACAACAAACAAGGTAAACAGAGTAAGAAGCAAAAAGTGGGTGAGGCTGGATGGCCACACTCCTGGTAACATGGGGGTGTGACCTAATATGCTAATGAGCTGTGCTGTCTGGCCTAATATGCTAATGAGTTTCTGCTGTTGGGTGTGGCCTATTATGTTAATGAGTTCCTGCTGGGATTTTTCTACAAAAAAAGCCCTGCCAGAGTGGCTACAGACATTCTTTAAAATGAAAGCTGGGAATTCAGGGAACATGTTCCAAATATTGCCATGCTATTATATCAATGTAACACCTGTGTGTGAAGCACAGCTAACTCATGGCGACCCCCCTCATGGTGTTTACAAGCCAGGAGATAAACAGAGGCGGTTTCCTGTCTCTGTGTGGCAACCCTGGACTTCCTTGGAGGTCTCCCATCCAAATATTAATGAGGGATGACCCTGCTTAGCTTCTGAGATCTGACAAGATCGGGCTAGCCTGGGCCATCCAGGTCAGGGTTCAATATAACATAATGGCTAATAATTCCACTGCCAACTTAAGACAAAAAGAAGATGCCCCCTGGTGTTTGTGTGGGAATGATGATTGTGAAAGCCATTGTGAAAGGCTGTGGGACTCCCAAGAGCCACCAGCAATTTTCAAGAGGGAATTGGATAAACATATGGAGCAGAAGTCCATCAGTGGCTATTAGCCACAGGGTATAGATGGGAACTCTCAGTCTGGGGCTGGTGATGCACTCTATCCTTGGTGCTGGAGGGGGCAGCAGTGGGAGGGCTTCTAGTATCCTGGCCCCACTGCTGGACCTCCTGATGGCACCTGGTATTTTTGGCCGCTGTGTGACAGAGTGTTGGACTGGATGGGCCATTGGCCTGAATCAACATTGGCTTCTCTTATGTTCTTATGTTCTGGCTGTGGGGCAAGGTATAATGGCAGTGGTGGTGAAGAGAGAAGCCTCGGGCAGGGATGTATCTGGAATGGGGAACTCTTAGGGGTTGGCTTCCTCTCTTCCTCTTCCTCCTCACTCCTGCTGTCTTGGGGTGAGGAGAAATAATGGTCACATTTTTTTCCCCAAGACCTGAAAAAATGCCAGTGAAACAAACCTGAGCTGGTAAAAAAACAGCCCTGGGGAAACCAGGATAACAAAAACAATGCCTTGCCCAAAATCCAGATCCAAAATGAATGAGGAAATTTCAGAAGTGCTCACTCCTGCGGCCTATAGTGACAAGTTTCAGGTACAAATATGCTAGTTCAGTGCCTGCCCACCCCCAATCATCCAGTGGCCATACTGGGGGAAAATGAACAAACACAAAACCAACCCATTGACTAGATTTTATTATAACAATCATAGAAGTCATGAACAATCTGTTATTTCAGGGAAGTACCATGAGATAGTAGAAAAGAGCTGGAGTCCAGGAGCACCTTAAAGACTAACAGAATTTGTGCCGAACTGCAGACTGGAAGCTCGGTAGTCCAAGACCCGAGTGCCGCGTGACGGAGTGAGCTCCCGTCTCTGGCCCGAGCTCCTGCCAACCTAGCAGTTTGAAAGCAAGAAATTGCAAGCAGATAAATAGGTACTGCTTTGGTGGGAAAGTAACACTGCTCCATGCACCTCGGCATCTAGTCATGCCGGCCACATGACCACGGAGACGTCTTCAGACAGCGCTGGCTCTTCGGCTTGGAAACAGAGATGAGCACTGCCCCCTAGAGTCGGAATCGACTGGCTTTCGAGCAAGGGAAACCTTTACCTTTTACTTTATGCTTTTGTGAGTCACTGTTCGCTTGTCTGAAGAAGTGAGCAGTGACTCATGAAAGGTCCTACCCTACCACAAATCTTGTTAGTCTTTAAGGTGCTCCTGGACTCTCGCTCTTTTTGGTTGCTACAGATAGACTATCATGGCTACCCATCTTGATCTATTGCCATGAAATGTTGAGGATGCTAAAGCATAAGTTGCCAGTGGAGTCATTAGTTTCTAAAATGCATTAGCCATAAATAAACACACAAAAAAAATCTTTTTTCTCTTTTTTTGAAGATCAGAGCAGCTTCCTTAGCCCAGCAGGTTCTGGTGCAGAAATTTATTCCTCGCTGATATGTGAATGCGATTCTAAATTTCTCCTGTACTGCAGAGTCGAAATTGGGCAGTGTCGGGGCTATTAGCAAATCTTCCTTCCAGAACAGCAGTCGGTATCATGTTATACCTTACAACCGAGCACCTTTCTTACAGGGTCATACCCGAGCTGAACGAGATAATCTTCCAGTCCATGCTGGTATTTAAACATGGCATATTGCGGGACGATTGTTCTGCTGCCCACGAAAGCCGTGTCATGCTGGGTGTAAATGCCATAAACTCTCATTTGGAGCTCTGACTTAGCCAGATCAGAGTTAATAGGTCTAGGAAAATCCATGGCCTTGTGAAATTTTTGAAGTAGACTCTGGTACCGGTTCGGTTGAGGTCAGAAAAAGGAGGGACCACAGCATGTTCCCGAAAGCCTAGTTTAGGAAGTCTGCTTTCTGGCTTCCAGAGAAGTTTTTGTTCCCAGTAGCTTCAGCATTAAATATATCTGAATATGTAAACAGGTTTAGTGCTGAGAGTTTGGGATTTGCCTCAAGCTTATTGCCATAAGCGGACAAAGAAATGAAATGGTGGTGGGGAAGTAGCCCGTTGGAACAGCTTATGAGTGCCATCTTAACCAGTATTGCACCGTTGTAAGCCTATGACTTCAAGGGCTTGAGAAAGGTATATCTCGGCTTAGGATAACACCGTGCGTCTTGGATTGCAGGCCTTCTGGGGGATTTGGCTTGTCTGTCATATTGAGCCTCAGGGCTTTTTTTTTTGTAGCAAAAGCCCGGCAGGAACTCATTAGCATAACAGGCCACACCTAACAGCAGAAACTCATTAGAATACTAGGCCACACCCCTGACAGCACAGCTCCCTCCCAGGATTGGCTTCCCCAGGTGTCCTGCGGCTTGCAGGGCGCGTGGGGAACCTGAGGAAAGGAAGGCAGTTTCTGGATCGGCTTCCCCAGGTGCCCTCCAGCTGTGGGGCACCTGGGGAACCCAAGGAGGGGAGGCAGTTTAAACTGCCTTCCCTCTCTGGGTTGGCTTGGCTTCCCCAAGCACCCCATGACTTGCGAGGCACCTGGGGAATCCGAGGGGGAGGAGGCTGTAGGCATGGCCAACTTGAAAGCCAGCCGGAACTCCATTCCTGTGTGTTCCTGCCCCAAAATAGCCCTGTTGAGCCTCATACTACTAATAATAATACTTCCGATTTATTAATCGCTTTTTCCCACACACCTGTGGGCTCAGAACGATTTACACTTACTCATTGACAATTGGACTAACAATATTCATGGGGGATAGGGGAGACAACACATACAGTTATTTAATCACACACTGTAGCTGCTCAGGAGGATTCATCTGCAAGCTGTATCAGACGTGATCCGACGGCATTCTTTGTCGGCTGGCTGATGACGTCAGGACTCACGATGTCGCATTGTCACACCGCCACCGCCAAACCCAAAGGAACCATAACATAAAGGACGGCCTCCTCCTATATTTTCCAGCCTGCCTCCCAAGCTCTGCTCTCTGTGCCCTGACCTTCAGAGGTGAGGTGGGAGATGACTAGAGACAGGGCACTTTTTGCGGTGGCACCTCACCTTTGGAACACCTTCCCCCTTGAGGTTCACCTGACACCTACTTTACTTTCAATCGGGTACCAGGTTAAAACACATCGTTTTTTTTACTAGGGCTCTTAAGTAGGTTTTTTGTCTTATCAGCTTTGTAAAGGTCTGCTCTGGGTTATGGATGGTTTTTATGCTTCCTGAGTTTCAGCACCCTCAAGCAGGACCCTGGAGAGGCAGAGATGTTCTAAATAAGCAAATAAATAACCTAACAAAGGTTAGCCCTGACAGCCCAATCTTGACACATCTTGGAAGTGAAGCAGGGCCAACCCTGGAAGGGAGATCTCCAAGGAATACCAGGGCTGGGGAGCCAGAGGCAGGCAATGAAGCCACTTCTCTGAACACCCTCCATGACCCAGTTGGAATTGCCAGAGGTCATCCTGATTTCCTGCCATGGGCACACACATGCACACACAGAATGCACAAATACCCCCCCAAAAGGGATAGGCAGCCATTTTAGCTGAGTGCTGGGGAGGGAACCACCGCCATCTACTTGTAATGATGGGCGTGCCACAAAACAGAGGGGGGCAGGGTTGTACTCCGCTAGGCGCATGTCCCCTTCATATTACCTGGACCTCAAGAACAAACCTTCTCTCCTTGTTGAGGCGATTGAGTTACTGAGGCTGAAACGACTAGCAGTGGTGGACACAAAACACAAGCTGCCTGCAGATTTGTAGGGTTGCCAGCCTCCAGGTGGTGGCTGGAGAACTCCCAGAATTACAGTTGGTCTCCAGACAACAGGAATCACTTCCCCTGGAGGAAATGGCTGCTGTGGAGATTGGACTGTACGGCATTGTACCCCTCTGAGGTCCCCCCACATCTCGCCCCTCCCCAGGCTCGGTCTCCAAAATCTCCATGAATTTCCCACACGAGGCCTGCCAGCCCTAGGCCTGTAGGCCTTTCTGCTTCCACACAAGACTTCCTCAGACTCCTTCAGATGAGCCTCCCTTGGTTAAGAGCTTCATCACCAGCCCCTTTGACACCAGCCAGTGGTCTTGGCTCTAGTTTATGGAGTGGGTGGTCTGCCCTTATCAACTCATACAGATAAAACATTTGTTTTCAGGGGTCCTTTGTCCTGATTTCCCCTTTTCAAAAGCCCTGCTTCAGACTAGTGGCAAAAAGACAATTAAATGATAGGCTGCTTCATTCCGTCTGACGAGGTCGAGGCATTACTACTCTGACACGAAGATCCATCTCGCTCTTTGAACACTTGACCTGCTGAATGTTAAATGCTTTTAATAAACGTCCGTAAGCCTCAGCGGCTGTCCAGGGAGGCTCCAGCCCTTTGGGTTGGGTATATATAATGTGGCGGTGAAATGTTTGGCGGGGAAAGGGGGAGGAGGGGCAGGTGGGAAGATTTGGAGCTGCAAACAGTCTTTTTAAATATATAATGTGAAAATTTTTGAAAAGGAATCAGGCATCGATCTGAATTTCCTTTATCCGCAAGATAACAAGCCTAAGAAATAGCCCCGTGCCTGGTTGGGGTCCTGTCTCCAACGTGGCATCTGCGGACACCTTTTCTGGTGCCTGCCAGGAGGTTTTAGGAAGTGGGTGTGGACAGGTGGGACTTTTGCCCAGCAAGGCTTCTGATTGGCTCATGGAGAGTTGATTGGCTGTGCAGAGTTTTCTTTACATGTTCCTTTGGGGGCAGCTGCCACATGGCACAAGGATTTTTACTGTGCGGCTGAAGGAAAGGCGCGGCAGCCATTTTGTGGCTGACTCCACCTCCTGCGGCAGCCATTTTGTTGCTGTGCCCACCACATTATGTTGGAACTTCAGAGGTGCCTGCAGGCTCAAAAAGGCTGGGGAGACCCCTGGGTTAGATCCACAGGAGTTTTTCTGTGGCAAGAGGGGTGGATGGTTTCAGTGATTTCCCCTCTCTCACTAAGGATCTCTGACTCTTCTTCTGCTGTTCCTGTGGGGTCTCCAGTTTGGTGTAGTGATTAGGAGCACGGACTCTAATCTGGGAGAACTGGGTTTGATTCCCCACTCCTCCACATGCAGCCACTGGTGTGACCTTGGGTCAGCTACAAGTTCTCTCAGAGCTGTTCTCTCACAAGTTTTCCGAAAGAGCTCTCTCAGCCCCGTCTACCTCACAGGGTGTCTGTTGTGGGGAGAGGAAGGGGAAGGAAATTGTAAGCCACTCTGAGACTCTTTCAGGTAGTAAAGGGTGGGGTATAAATCCAATCTCTTCTTCTTTTCCCCAGGTATTGTCTGTCAGGGGGCATTTTGGGTTGCACAGATGGAAGGCAACAAAGTCACACTCCATCAACATCAACAGTCCCTTTAGTCCAGTAGAAATCACCCCTGGAGCCACATCTGTGTCCATCCAACACACAGAAGAAGTTCAACCCATTGGCCCTGCCTGTTGGCCTCTCAAGGGACATTTGAGCCCCTGCTAGCTAAACCCTCATATCAATGAGGCTCACACGGTAGCTTGCAGCCGATTGAATGGTGGAAACTCCTTCTTTGTTCTTCTGTGTCTCCCTCTTTTTAATTGAGGGCACATTAATGCACTTTGATATGTGCTTTTTTGCTAAGTAGACTGCTACCTAAGCAACTAGCACTGGGAAGAAATGCTGAGGGGGAGGGAATTGTGTTGATCAAATTTTGATGGTAATTGCAACATATTTGCCGAAGACACACTTTTTCCTCTAGCTGAGTTTGTCATTGTTCTGCTAAGCCAGTTGCTGATTTAAGGGGGACTCCTTCATGTGTCTTCTTTAGCTGGACAGTCCATTCTAAAGTTAGGGAGGCGGCGGCATTAGAGTGCTTATGCCGTATTATCTGCAAGCTGGATATTAACATAATAACTCATTGCGCTCTCGAAAGAAGCAGATAGGGTTAGGGTTTATGCCAGAGTTGTTCAGACACAGCAGTTAGGACAGAGCTGATGTTTTTACATGACTGGTTAAAATCAATGTCTGCAGTGCCAACCGCTATAGCGCATCACAGCCAGCTGATCACTCCATGCTTTGGAACACATAATGTCATAGAAAGGATTGGTGCCGGGGTCTCACTGCTAGAGTCCCTAGCATCTTGCCTTGCGGTGTGTGACTCAAATGCAACAATGCGACACCGCAAAACTGAGCGTGTTAGCATCACGTTAAGAACATAGCGCCACCACACATTATACGTTGGCTTCACAAAGGGAGATGACAACACAAGACATGGGATGTTGGTGTCATAGAGGAGGGGCCGTGGCTCAGTAGTAGAGCATCTGCTTGACATGCAGAAGGCCCCAGGTTCAATCCCTGGCATCTCCGGGTAAAAAGATCTGTCGGTTAGGTGATGTGAAAGACTTCCTGCCTGAGACTTTGGAGAGCTGCTGACAGCCTGTGCGGACGATACTGACTTTGATGGGCCAAGGGTCTGATTCGGTATAAGGCGGCGTCATGTGTTCACGTCATGATGGCCAGACCTTCACATATGTATTTAAACTGCTTCCACACAGGGCTGCAAATCTGCTTCTTGCTGCGGTAGCCACGGTGAATAGCGTGGATGTGGATGGGCACAGTATTTTTTTGTAGAAAAAGCCCAGCGGGAACTCATTAGCATATTAGACCACACCTCTGACCACACAGCTCATTAGCCTATTAGGCCACACCCCCATGTTACCAGAAGTGTGGTCATCCAGCCACACCCACCTTTTGCCTCTTATTCTGTTTACCTTGTTTGTTGTCAAAACCCAGGGCTTTTTTTGTAGCAGGAACTCCTTGGCATGTTAGGCCACACACCCCTCATGTAGCCAATCCTAATGAGTTTCTGCTGTTCGGTGTGGCCTGTTATGCTAATGAGTTCCTGCTGGGCATGGCCAACTCGGGAGCCTACCGGAACTCCGTTCCTGTGCGTCCCTGCCCCAAAATAGCCCTGCATATGCCCTGTCCCCCCACACTACTCACTCGCTCCACCCCCTCTCTCCCCCTTTCCTTCATTCTGTTGGTATAGAAACACAAATACGACAACCACACTACCCTCCTCCTTGGTCCAGTAACCCTCCCTTTCCCCTTTCCAGCTGAGTTGTGGTGTAAAGCTGCCAGGAAAGTAAAAAGCCCTTTAAAGGGCTAGAAAGGGGGGAGGGAATGTAGAGCTTAGCTGTGAGCCCTTCTGTGTATTGGCTGCAAGGGAAATGTTTGCATGGAGCCTTCCCATAGTTTTCCTTGTGATCCAGATTAAAGGAGGGGTTTTTTTTAACATTATTTTCCTCCCCAGAACTGGCTCAGTGGGGAAATATACAGGGCTGGCTCACCTAGGGTGCTGGCCCTGCAGGGGTGCCAAATGCCCCTTGAAAAGCCCCTGGGCCGCCCAGCGCTGGCAGCCCGGCTTTCCCGGGTGCCTCGCGACTGCGAGCGCCCAGAAAGCTGCCACCGCCGCTGGGAGGGAAGGGGCGGGCGTTCTAAGACCGCCCCTTCCCTGGCTCTCCCGGGCACCTCGCAGCTGCGAGGCACCTGGGAGAGCTGCGCTGCCGCCACTGGGAGGAAGGGGTGGGCATTCTAAGCCCGCCCCTTCTCCGGCTCTCCTGGTGCTGGGCCATCTCCAGGCCCCACCGGGAGGTTGGCATCCCCGGTGGGGTGGGTGCCCCAGGCTGTCCTGCCTAGGGCGCCCAGACACCTGGGGCCGGCCCTGGAAATATATGGGACCCACATGAGTGATGCCTAGATTAGACACAATGTTGTACGGATTCTACTGCATATAACCATACTGGCTTGCAGGCTCCAAGTATCAGGTGCATGAAGTTAGAGGAGGCAGAGTCATCCAGTCCATGGTCAGGGCTTCAGAAGTCAGGCAAGGGAGAGTTGGTAGTTTAATGTCTATTGTACACATTGTGCCCATGCCTAACCACCTATCTTGGCTGGTTTTATAGCCCCATGCCTAAAGGTCATGCTTACAACCAGTTACTCAGAAGCAATCCTGCAGCTAGTCAATTTTGTTATCAGCAAGCAGTTGGTGTCAGGCCAGGAGGCGTGCACTTTGCTGTCTAGTCTGTAGCTGTGTTTTCAGTCTTTGTGGTGCTCGAAGGGTGTAGGTGATATTGGTGGGCTGGGAATGGCCGGCTAAGATTCACCTGCTGAGTGAAGGTTGGATGATGTAGGTGGCTCTGCACCAGCTGCTGTCTGTGAATCCTGACAAGCCCAGAGTTCATTTTCCTGCTGGTCAGCTTATTTGATCTCAAGTCCAGTTACACGGGGCTCCTCCACTCCTGAGGAATTCTCTTCTCCTGGGGGATCATCTCTATTGCTGAACCCTGACTGACTCATGACAATAACAGAGACATCCCACTGCCCATAAAGGGGAAACAGATCTCCATGCGGAAGCAACCCATAGCTCAGTTTTCAGCCCATTTGACTGCAAGGGCTGTGAATGAAATATTTATTTAGGGCCAGGGTTCGCAACATGGTGCCTGCTGAGATCTGCCCTGGTGCCTACCAGGTGTTCTTAGAATGTGGGCGGGGCCAGGTGGGGCTTTTGCCCAGCAAGACTACTCATTGGCCACTCACTGGATATCTGACTGGCTGTGCAGATTTTTAAAGATGTTGCTTTGGACGCAGCTGCCACTGAAGCACAGCAGTCTTTACTGTGTGACCGACAGTAAGCTGCTGCAGCCATTTTGTGCCTGGCTCCTCCTCCTGCAGCAGCCATTTTGTGGCTGCGCCCACCACACTGCCTTAGAATTCCAAAGGTGCCTGCAGGCCCAAAAAGGCCGGGGACCCCTGATTTAGGGCATTTCTGTGTCACCTTTCCAGAGACCTTCCAGAGTAGCATTTGGGATAAAATGACACTTCCATGAGAGGAGACGTAAGGGCCAGAATCAGACTGACAGTCCCCTGTTCATCCCCAAGCCCTCTGAAGCCTTAACAACAGTTCCAGTCTTAGCAACAGTTCCGCAATGAGGCTCCAGCCGGTGTGTAATACAGCCACCTGCTTATCAGAAGTGTACTTCAGATGGTCGAATAAATATATCAAAAGATTCTTTTGATTTGGTACACCTGTTATCCAGGGTGGCGGGTTGGGGGAGGAACCATTATTTTAAGACTCATCAGACGTACTCATGTTCTGCTCGGTGTCAGAGCGGCGCTTCTATTATTTTACCATTTGATTAATAAATGGCAGGCTGTCAGTTGCAGTTGTGCCCATGATTCAAGGCGCCATTGTTCTTTCAAATTAAAACATTTAAACATTTAAATCCGAGGCTGGGTCTGCAGGCTGATTTTAATTATTCCTTTTGTCTTTGGGAAGTTCTTTTCTTCTAATGATCGTTCGGCTGTCACGTATACATTACCTTTAGTCAGGAAGACATGACAGTGCTTTCTTATTAGCTGTCATTATTTTTTACAAGGTAAACTTGGAAGCCGCTCGAGCAGATATATTAATTTCAAAAGAAGACTGCCGGCTAAGTTATTAAAATAAAATTTAAAAGGGCTGCCGGGGGCGGGGGGGGAATGGAATGCTCTGATTTCGTTTGATTTGCGTCAAAGATCCGGAATAGCGTCTTCTGACTGTTCAGGTGTCTAGCTGTAGAGGAATAATAATTTCCCCCCCCAAAAAAAGCTCCCAAATGTCTTTTTAATGATACTCGGGGACTTGCTTTGGTGTTTCTTGCTGCCTCCCTGGTGCCAAAGGTTCGTCCAGCAGCTTTCAAATGCCTATGATAAATTTATTAGCATTTCATTTTTTTAACATTCCCCTTCCGCATCAAGATGGAGCTGTAAGTGGCCATGACATTAGAAAGGAAATTTAAAACAGAATAAAATGAATTTCTCCCCTCAGCCCGGATTTCTAAAGCCATTCTTCTTTCTTTCTATGTCTTGTCAAACCTTAAAACTTCTGTTAGTCCTTATGGACACTTGATGGAGGAGGAGGAGGAGGAGTTGGTTTTTATACCTGTTTTTCTCTACTCGAAGAAGTCTCAAAGCAGCTTTTGAGCTTTTTCCTTCCCTCTCCCCACAACAGACACACTGTGAGGTGGGAGGGGCTTAGAGAGTTCTGAGAGACCTGTGACTGGGCCAAGATCACCCAACAGGTTTCATGTGGAGGAATGGGGAATCAAACCTGGTTCTCCAGATTAGAGTCCACAATTCTTAACTACTATGCTGGTGGACCTCCTGATGGCACCTGGATTTTGGACACGGCCTGATACAGATTGTTGGACTGGATGAGCCATTGGCTTGATCCAACATGGTTTCTCTTATGTTCTTACGTTCGTACACCTCACTGGCTCTACCATGTATCTGGATTCAAATGTCACCTCAAGCTGATGTTAAGGCTGCTTGTGCATGAATCTCGTCCCCACCCCACCCTTGCCGAAGGAAAGAATCCTGATTTGAAACTGATTCTTCATACCTGTAACACAGGAATGCACTTTCCAGGAATTAACTCAGAGTTAAGCTGTGCATATGCGTTTGGGCATCACAGGTAGTGATTTAAATGTAGAGGTCCTCCATTGCTTTCCACATGCATGGGGAGATGGACCATTATATATTTATTTATACTCCACATTTCTCACCGAGACTTAAGGCGGATTACAAGTGTGAGCCAGTACAGTCAACAGAATGGAGTGTTCAGTAACCAATGCATTAAGATTTTAAAAGTCTGTAAGCAGCAGTTCTAGCAGCTTCCGCCAACCTAGCGGTTCGAAAGCAAGAAATTGCAAGTAGATAAATAGGTACCACTTCGGTGGGAAGATAACAGCGTTCCGTGCACCTTGGTGTTTAGTCATGCTGGCCACATGACCACGGAAACATCTTCGGACAGTGCTGGCTCTTCGGCTTTGAAACAGATGAGCACCACAACCCTAGAGTCGGATTCGACTGGCTTACCTTTTTAAGCAGCAGAAAAGGACTGAAGCATAGTACACCTGTTGATGTGGCACATTAAGCGGCACAGAAATTACGTAATAGGATCCTGATTACAATAAACTGAACGCGGCAATAGAGGTCAGAGTCCCTAATCAGAACATGCAGGCTGAATGGCAGTTTGATTCGATGTCTGAATGGAACCCGTCCGTGCTTTCGGATCACAACTGTTTTGCACAGTTCTTGCTAACTTAACTGGCTGTGGGTAGATTGACTTTGTGGTCTCTGGGGGCTGTTGATCCAGGGAACTACAGAAGCAGTAATGTGCAACTGTCTAGCGGCTGGGGTGGTGGTGGTGAAGTTGTGAAACTAAAAGTCTCTGATCTGACCCTCCCTGTAGCCAAGAACTCCATAAGTAGTCTTTTGCATAGGGCTTCTAGTGTCCTGGCCCCACTGCTGGACCTCCTGCTGGCACCTGGTATTTCTGGCCACTGTGTGACACAGAGTGTTGGACTGGATGGGCCATTGGCCTGATCCGACATTGGCTTCTCTTATGTTCTTATGTAATATTATTCCAGCTTCTCTATCAGTTGCAATTTGGGCATAATAGCCCTCCCTAAAGGGCTGAGTTAAGGATTATTGGAATAGTGGATGGGCACTGAGTCAGTGGAAGCAAGTCATAGGATACAATAGCAGGATGTTCCCCCCGGTCGGGTTGCCAACTACCAGGTGGGCCCTGGAGAGCCTCCGAAATTATAGCTGATCTCCAGACCACAGAGATCAGTTTCCCTGGAGAAAACGGTTGCTTTGGAAGGTGGACTCCATGGCATTATACCCTGCTGAAGTCCCTCCTCCCCCCAAATCCCACCCTTCCCCAGGCTTCACTCCCAAATCTTCAGGAATTTCTCAACCCATAGTTGGCAACCCTATCCTCTAGCACAAGGAGATGGCCCTTTGGATAGCTCCTTGCATTGGAGGAAACGGCTGCCGTTAGTGAAAATGAGCTGAAGGCGGCAACCTCTCATGCATTAAACACTCAACATGTCATATCAGTGCATTGTTACATACAAGTATGCTGTTGCTTTTATCATGTGGGTTAAAGCCCTTGTGACTGATCGGTGCACCAAACTGAACTGAAAACATGTTAATATTTAGTTGTTAAATATACGGATTATGCCCTGACTAATGCTCCTGCTGAGTCTTGTGAGCAAAAATTCTGCTTTGTGAGCTACTGGCATGAAAGTTGTGAGCAAGCGATTTGGCTGCTGCATACGTTAGTTTGCTCTGGAGCCCTCCTTCCTGAGCGAATACAAAAATGTGTGAGCTGGAGGCTAAAAAAACTGTGAGCTAGCTCGCACTAACTCAGCTTAGAGGGAACACTGGCCCTGACCTGGATGGCCCAGGCTAGCCCAGTATCCTTAGATCTCAGAAGCTAAGCAGGGTTGGCTCTGGTTAGCACTTGGATGGGAGATTACCAAGGAATCCCAGGGTCACTGTGCAGAGGTACGGAACGGTAAACCACTTCTGAATGTCTTGAAAACCCTATAGGGCCGGCATAAGTCATCTGTGGCATGACAGCAAAACAACAAACAAACAAAAATGGACTGAGTTCATATTAAAGACCTGGAGAAAGATTCCTCTGCTTGTTTTTTTTGCGTTAGGGCTATTTCACCCTGGTGTGAGTGTTTAGCTTTCAAAGCGCATTTGCTGGAAACTGAGGAAACCATCTACGTAGTCCTGTGGGCACAGAATTCTCCACAGAATCTGCTTTCCTGACTCTGCTGCAATGCGGAATTTGTTTTACTGTCTTAACAGTTTTACAGAAACTCACCAGGGCCAACATAAGGCTGAAATTTTCAACAAAGGAGTAGTAATGTTTGGGAGTGGGAAGCCATTGACCGGTCCATAGGTTTGGGGCTTGGCTGGTAAGTTGTTTACTTTTACACCCACTGCGAGAAAGAAATTTGGGTTGGTGGGCCACAGCCACACCCCTGCCTGCTGAATTAACCTGTGGTCGACAGTCTCCACCCGGTTTGGTATCTCTTGGAAGACAATTGAGCCAACATCTCATGTCAGATCATATTTAGCCAACGTCCCCAGTTGCTGCCTTGCTGAGAATAGCGAAGACTCGAACCTCATGGACACAAGAAGCTGCCTTAAATCAATAGTCTATTGAGGTCAGTGTCATCTACTCTGTCTGGAAGCAGCTCTCCAGGGTCTCAGGGAAAGGTCCTTCTCATCACCTGTTGCCTGCTCCTTTTAACAGGGTATGTTGGGGATTGAACATGGGACCTCCTAGATGCAAAGCAGATTCTCTACCACTGAGCCACAGTCCCTCCCTGGATCCAGTAGAGCTTAGGGTGACTTGCTTGGTCTCTCCCATCCAGGCTATCCTCATGGTAATTGTTGTAGTATAACTAGGGATGGAAACGAACCACATTTTTGTGGTTCAGTTTGTTGTTCGTGGGTGAACCGTGAACCGAACCTCCAACCGAAAGATTGGTTTGCGAACTGAACCGGTTTGTATCAGTTTGTGGCCCTCTGCTTTCTGCTCCCCACCGCTTTTGGTTGGGGTCAGAAAGCAGGGATTTAAATGGCTCAGAGCTCTTTAAATCCTTGCTTTCTGCTCTTCACAAACTGCCTTAAAATTTCTGGAAGTTCATTGCAGCTTTTCAGTTCGCGAACATCACTTTGCAAGCCACGGACCACCCAAACTACTTTGCAAACCATGGACCGGCTGTCAGAACATTCAGTTTTAATAGAATGATCATTCTGATGCTAGCAAGAGAACAAGCGAACATACTGAACAAGATTCAAAGTTCTTCTTTTATAGACTAAAACAGACAAAAAGTCAGGGTCTAGAATTCCAAACGAAAGTCTACCAATTCCGTCCTTAAACATAATTCACTCCTACCCTCCTTTCAGAGTACATCTTGCCTCCCTTCTGAAGAAAACGTACCCACCACACACCATGGGAGATAAGGATGGACGACTGAGATAAGGTTGCATAGTGATCAGCAGGTCAAAGAACAGATTTTTCAGCAAGGGAGAAGCATCCTAAACCGTTGAAGATCAACCTTAGGCTCACAAATCAAAAGTCGCTGTAAGAATCTTAAATCTTTGCTTAACTCGTAACAGCGTGATGCGATACTTTAACAGTAATCTTCTGAGTTGGCTGAGCCTGATAGTAGGCAGCTGGCCTGGGGGTCTCCTGGTTGCCTTGTGGCTGAGTAGGCTTTTCAGCCCACGTTTCCCCAGTCCTAATCCAGTGCTCCTACGAATACACCACGCTAACTCTGCCCCTTATGATAAGCCAATTAAGGGGAGAGAAGGGACGGTACTGTTCTCCCGTGTCCTTGGATAGCTCCACCCGCCTCTCTCCAAAGGCAACCTATTGATTACCTCTGATTCAGCCTGGCTATAAATGCTTAGATCTGAATATATGAGATTTCAGAAAACCAATGCACGCTCTTCCACAGGAAGGGGGGCTCCTGCTTGTAACGAGGTGCCCATTGCAACTGGCATGACATGGGGTAAGAGAGGAGGGGACACGGCCAGCTTCTGCCTTGGTCCCAAGTGATTCTCTCTTGGCTTGCCTTGCCTGAGCATTAGCTGACTGTCAGGTCAGGGAAGTGTGGTCCACGTGCCTGGCCTGGTCAACGCAGGTTTCCCACAGATTGACCACAGATCTGACTGGAGGGGTAACAGAATGAAAGTGGTGTGCACTGAAGTCACTCTAGACAAGGGGTCCCCCAAGTGGCAAGTGTGAGCACTATAGTTCCCACTGATACCTTTTCTGGCACCTGCCAAGGGTTTTTAGGAAGTGGGCTTGGCCAGGTGTGGCTTTTGCCCAGTAAAGCTTCTGACTGGCCACTGGAGATTTGATTAGCTGTGCAGATTTTTTTAAAAAATGTTGCTCTGGAAACAGCTGCCACTAAAGCACAAGGATCTTACTGCGCGATTGAAGGGAAGCTGTGGCGGCCATTTTGTGGCTGGCTCTACCTTCTGTGACAGCAATCATGTCAGAACTCCAAGGGTGCCCACAGGCTCAAAAAGGTTGGGGACCCTTGTGACAGACTTGTCCCCCTCTCATGACCCAGTCAGAAATGGTTCAAGGGGTGTGTGGTTTTTCAAATCAAATGTGCCCAGGAAAGAAGAGCACAACAGAAAAGAAGAGCACAACAGGAAAGAAGAGCACAACTCTAAATACATTAGAGGTAGGAAGCCAGCCAGGGAGGCAGTGGGGCCCTTGGATGACCAAGGAGTAAAAGGAGTAGTGAAGGATGATAGGGAAATGGCTGAGAAGCTGAATGCATTTTTTGCCTCTGTCTTCACTGTGGAAGAGGAGAAGTGTTTGCCCACTCCAGAAGCACCGATTTCGGGAGGGGGTTTGAAAGACCTGAATCAGATTGCGGTAACAAGAGACGAAGTCCTCCGACTGATGGACAATTTAAAAACTAATAAATCACCAGGCCCGGATGGCATTCATCCGAGAGTTCTGAAAGAACTCAAATGTGAACTTGTGGATCTCCTGACAAAAATATGTAATCTTTCTTTAAAATCTGCCTCCATTCCTGAGGACTGGAAGGTAGCTAATGTCACTCCCATCTTTAAAAAGGGCTCCAGGGGAGATCCAGGAAATTACAGGCCAGTCAGTCTGACATCGATACCGGGTAAGTTGGTGGAAACTGTTATTAAGGAAAGAATTAGTAGGCACATTGATGAACAAAAACTATTGAGGCAGACTCAGCATGGGTTCTGTAAGGGAAGATCTTGTCTCACTAACCTGTTAGTGTTTTTTGAGGGAGTGAACAAACATGTGGACAAGGGGGACCCAATAGATATTAATTACCTTGACTTCCGGAAAGCTTTTGATACAGTTCCTCATCAAAGGCTCCTAAGTAAGCTCAATAGTCATGGCCACAAGGACAAGTCCTCTTGTGGATCAAAAACTGGCTTATAAATAGGAAACAGAGAGTGAGTATAAATGGGAAACTTTCTCAGTGGAGGGTGGTAAGCAGTGGGGTACCACAGGGATCAGTACTTGGTCCGATGCTTTTTAACTTGTTTATTAACGATTTGGAATTGGGAGTAAGCAGTGATGTGGCTAAATTTGCAGATGACACGAAGTTGTTCAGGGTGGTGAAAACCAGGGAGGATTGTGAGGCACTCCAAAGGGATCTGTTGAGGATGGGTGAGTGGGCGTCAACGTGGCAAATGGGGTTCAATGTGGCCAAGTGCAAAGTGATGCACATTGGAGCCAAAAATCCTAAATATAAATACACGTTGATGGGGTCTGATCTGGCAGAGACGGACCAAGAGAGAGATCTTGGAGTCGTAGTGGATAACTCGCTGAAAATGTCTACACAATGTGTAGCTGCAATAAAGAAGGCCAACGCTATGCTGGGGATTATTAGGAAGGGAATTGATAACAAATCAGCCAGTATCATCATGCCCCTGTATAAATCATTGGTGCGACCTCATTTAGAATACTGTGTACAGTTCTGGTCACCACATCTCAAAAAGGATATTATAGCATTGGAAAAAGTGCAGAGAAGGGCAACTAGAATGATAAAAGGGTTGGAACACCTTCCCTATGAAGAAAGGTTAAAATGCTTGGGGCTCTTTAGCTTGGAGAAACGACGGCTGAGAGGTGACATGATCGAGGTTTATAAGATTATGAATGGGATTGAGCAGGTTGAGAAAGAAGTACTTTTCTCCCTTTCTCACAATACAAGAACTTGTGGGCACTCTATGAAATTGCTGAGCAGTCGGGTTAGAACAGATAAAAGGAAATACTTCTTCACCCAAAGAGTGATTAACATATGGAATTCACTGCCACAGGAGGTCGTGGCAGCTGCAAGCATGGTCAGTTTCAAGAGGAAATTAGATAAACATATGGAGCAGAAGTCCACCAGTGGCTATTAGCCACAGGGTATAGATGGGAACTCTCAGTCTGGGGTAGGTGATGCACTCTATTCTTGTTGCTGGAGGGGGCAGCAGTGGGAGGGCTTCTGGTGCCCTGGCCCCACTGCTGGACCTCCTGATGGCACCTGGTATATTTTGGCCGCTGTGTGACAGAGTGTTGGACTAGATGGGCCATTGGCCTGATTCAACATTGGCTTCTCTTATGTTCTTATGTTCTTATGTTCTTACTGTTTGTGGGCAAGGTAACAAACCACAGAAACTGAAGATTTCAGCTGTCCTGCCTGGCTATGAAGATTGCCAACTCTGGTTTGGAAAATACCTGGAAGTTTTCTGGGTGAAACCTGGGGAGGACAGGGTTTGGGGAGGGGAGGGAGTTCATTAGGGTACCATGCCGTAGAATCCATCCTCCAAAGCCGCCATTTTCTCCAGGGGAATTGGTGTCAATTGCCTGGAGGTCACTTGGCATTCTGGGAGATCTCCAGGCCCCATCTGGAGATTGGCAACCCGACTGGCTAGATATGTTCCTCTGTAGTCCCATAATTCCTGTTGTCCCCCTTCCCCCCAGTCACCTACCAAGAACATGATTTTTTCTCTTTATTATTTCCATTTATATTGGCTTCGTTTGTGTGGAAATACGCATGCATTATGTTCTCCGAGAATTCTTTTTAGGCGTTTTTTTTTTTTAAAAAGGGACAAAGCAAATTTGATTTAATCACAGATAATGTTTGGTTCTTTTATTATTATTATTATTTCCCCTCCCTTCTCAGCGCGAGATTGTGATTTCCTTTGCTGATACAACATTGTTTCCTTCAGTTGCTTTCTCTTTAGTTAAAAAGTGGGGGAGGTAAACTTTGGCATCGAAAAGCTAGAATAAGAAGGTTACAGAGCAGGAGCTGCCTTTTGTAAGCAGACCGCAGTTTTTGAAATTGCTTTCTTATCCCTAAGCTGGGGTGATTTGAATAATCTCAAAATGTCGATAACCTCATTTCCTGTAGTCCTCCTTATTGAGGACTATGTTCCCATGATCTTCCAGACAGTGAAATCTTTGATCCCTTCGGGGGAGCTCGTTGTCGATGGGACACTCAGCAGTTCACCCATTACACAATCAGACGTGATTGCATTTGGAAACAGAAATCCAGTCTGGTCTGTGCATTCTCTCTTTTGCGGCCGAAGAAATTCACCGATGGTAACAGGGAAATCTAAATTCTGGGCCAGGCAATTGCAATACGATTTAGGTGTGATTGGGGAATCCTGTTCATTTAAAACCAGCAAACTCCTTGTCTTCGTTCAGTGGGTCTCAAATTGTAGGTCTCGGGACCGGGAAGGAGGCAGAAGAGGGACAGGGCGAGCTGGGTGATGAGCAGGAATTGCAAATTTGGGTTTGCCCCTCCATGAAATTCAGTCTGTTGCTCAGGGGTGGTGGGGGTGATGGTGGGGGAATGTGCCATCAAGTCATAGCTGACTTACGGTGACCCCGTAGGGTTTTCAAGGCAAGAGATGATCAGAGGTGCTGTTGCCTGCCTCTGTGTAACAACCCTGGACTTCCTTGGTGGTCTCCCCTCCAAGTACTTACCAGAGCCAACCGTGCTTAACTTCCAAAGTCTGGCAAGATTGGGCTAGCCTGGGCCATCACAGTCATGGCATATTCGGATGCCAGCCCCAACAGCATTGCATCACTTTTAGGAAAAACCTGGAAGTGAAGCCAGTCTTCTCTAGGAATCACCAGAAGCTCTGTGGGTTTGTCATAGAGTTTCCAGTTATTCCTAGAGAGGAGTGATGTCACTTCCAGGTTTTTCTAGAAGTGACATCACATTGACACCAGTGGCTACCCTCTGTACCTCTCCCAGGCCTCCTGCTGGCTGCCAGGTTGTGCCTGGTAATCCTCCTATACACTGATAAATACTAAATGTGGGGAAAAAATCTAAGCTTGCTCAGTGTTAACAGATGCAACGTGCCAGCATTTTATATTGGGGAGAGGGGTTTTAATGGAGGCTTTCCCTCATAAGCTGATCCCCAAAAGTACATTAAGCCAAGAACTGGGTCCCACTTTGCTATATTAAAGGAACCCTTAACTTTGGGTTACCAACCTCCAGGTGTGGGCTGGAGTCCTCTTAGGATTACATCTGATCTCGAGGCTATAAAGATCCATTCCTGTGGAGGAAATGGCAGATTCAGAGGGTGGACTCTATGATATACCATAGAGGCTAGGAAAAAAACAGAAGTCTCAGAACGACATGACTGAGCTCCTCCCCCTTCCCAAACTCCTCCATCCCAAGAAACCATCCCCAAATCTCCAGGAATTTCCCAAGGTGGAACTGGCAACCTTACCTTACCTCTCTGGCTTAGTCAGCAAACTTGAGCATATTGGGTATAGGGCAGTTCTGACATATTACAGGACTGGGGCCGAAACAAGATCACGCAGACATCTTTCGGCCAGGGAAGGGACCATGTGACGGTTCCCGGAAAGCTATTAAATTGGTTCCAAAACCTGATTGAACTGGGACTTGATGGCATTTCGGGTCTGTTCTGACATACATCTCATCTAGGACTGAGACAGACTGTTGAAGGCTGTCTGGTTTGATTCAAATATGCCTATTTAAATTTTGGTTCCTTTGTATGAGAAATAAACTTGCCCAAGATGAGCTCAGAGGACAGCTAGGGAGTGGCACAGTCATGTGTGTCCCCCCCATTCTAGACAAGACTCTGGTTTTTGTCCCCAAATGGGGTGCCAAGAAACACATGCTCAGACGCCACATTGGGGATTGCTGCTCTTGACCATTGGGAATAGGGTGTCGGTGTTAACCTCCACCAGCTCCAGGTGTCAGACTCATGCAACATTCAGCTCCAACAATTCTCTTCTTTTTGAAGTGAAGTTTATTGGTACAGTATTGGCAGAACATCTACATTTCAGTATCTGTGTTAAGACTAAAGAAAAAGGCGCGGAGCTGTGGGATATACCAGGTTCGAAGGGGCACCCCGATGGCCAGTAGGCAATCAAGGAATCAGGATGAGCCCCGCCAGAAGTAACGAGCCCCAGAGGTGGGACAAGTCTTGAGGAATGTGTTAGAGCTAGGCACTCAAGGTCAGGCACATAAAACATACAGATAGCAAGGCAGTGTCAGGCAAGCAGATAACGAAAGTACAAATGCCAGGCAGCGGTCTCTCCCCCCTTTCCCCAACTTTATGGCTGCTAGCTGACACCAGGCAGCAGAATCTGTGTGAAGGTCCAGTGTTAGAGTTGCCAACTTCCAGGTAGTGAGTAACAAACAATGGAAATATAGTGATTTATGAATTGCAGCCAAAATAACAACAACAGTTCATAGACTGTTACACTGTATCTATTTTAAAAGGTAAAGGTTCCCTTGCTCAAAAGCCAGTCAAATCCGACTCTAGGGTTGTGGTGCTCATCTCCGTTTCCCAGCCGAAGAGCCAGCGCTGTCCAAAGACATTTCTGTGGTCATGTGGCCGGCATGACTAAACACCAAGGCGCACGGAATGCTGTTACCTTCCCACTGAAGTGGTACCTATTTATCTACCTGCAATTTCTTGCTTTCGAACTGCTAGGTTGGCAGGAGCTGGAACTAGAGACAGGAGCTCGCCCCATCATGCGGCACCCGGGTCTCGAACTGCTGAACTACTGACCTTCCGCAGCCTGCAGTTCAGCGTCTTAACCACTTGAGCCACCACAGCTCCTATTTTACTCAGGAGTAAAAAACTACTCTTCCATTTATTCTTAAAACAAAGGAGTTGTTTATACAAGACTTGCAAAAATTATCTACTCTGTGGACAATATTTCATTCACGTTAAAGCAGCACAATAAAGCGACACATTAATATACAATCCCGCGACGATGGACCCCGGCTGGTACTCATTTCCCTCAGCTTCGTCAGGTCGTAGTCTGTCAGGTGCTGTAAAGTCACCTCTTTTTACAAACATGTATTTTAAAATGGTTTTCCAAATTTGAAGAGAGAGACCTGGCTATGTTAACAACTTACCCCTGAAGCCCATTCAGCTATCTACCCCTCTGGTTCTGGTGTATTGTAATGTCATTCTAGAAGCCAGGAGATTTTGGGCCGTGGAGCCTGAGGAGGGCAGAGATTTGAGGACGGGGGAGACGAGATTTGAGTGGCATATAGTGCCATAGAACTCACTTTCCAAACCGGCCACTGATCTGTCACCCGGAGATCAATAGTCATCGTGAGAGATCTCCAGCCACCACCTGGAGGCTGGCAACCCTGTCCCAGTCCCCAAATGTCCAGAGATTTCCCAACGCAGAGCTGGCAACCCTAGGCACCCTCCTCGGCAGTTTCGGCCTTTTTATGCCAGGCGTTTCTATGAAGGGAGCGGTTAGCAGATGGAGACTTCGCAAAGGTCGCCTGAGATTATTACACAGAGCTCCTATCAAAACGGAAGGAGACGGAACAATTAAAGCTTTTACATTAATCATCTCTGCAGATCTGTTGTACCTGTTTTCCGATTTGGCCTTGTAAATCGGTACACGCTGCTCTCTGATGAATGCCATTTCCTGGTTATAGCATCTTCATCGGCTCCATGAAGGAAGACAATGGTTTCTCTGTGATTGCTTGCCTGGTTCTACTTTGCATGGAAATTAATAAGAACAGAAGTAATCGTGACCTTTCCGGAGGCCTCCACTCCACATGTAGCTGACACTCAGGGTAAGAGCTACAAGGACGGGAATGACTGGTCAGAGCTCCTTTCTGCAATGGTTATAGCGGCTCAGTGTATCTATTAATTAAACTCCAGTTTTAGGGAAACGTCTGGGTGCTTTTGGAATCTGATGGGCAGTAGGGTTTCCAGGCTCTACCTGGCAATCAGTGGGATCTTGGGGAGCAGGAACATGGGCTTGCATGCCATGTGTGCTATGACATCAAGTAGCTCTGTTATCTCTAGGACTTGCTGGAGACTCTCTGGTAAAACCATAGAGTTTCCAGCGATTCCTAGAGTGACTCGACATTAATGCACATTGCACCGAATGCACACCCCCATGATTCCACACTCCATTAATGGGTTTTTAATTTCTCCCCTTGCCACCACTTTCAGTAGCAGCAGGCAATCCAGGTAGGCAGTATCTAACATAACATAAGAACATAAGAGAAGCCAATGTTGAATCAGGCCAATGGCCCATCTAGTCCAACACTCTGTCACACAGCAGCCAAAAATACCACGTGCTATCAGGAGGTCCAGCAGTGGGGCCAGGACACTAGAAGCCCTCCCACTGCTGCCCCCTCCAGCACCAAGAATAGAGTGCATTACCTGCCCCAGAGGAATTGTATGCCAGAGTATCATGGCTGATAGTTCGTATTTTTCAAAAATTTGTTCCATTGGACTTCTATTTATTTTATTTTATTTTATTTACTTTATAACCCACCTTTCTCATTGAGACTCAAGGCAGATTACATAGTATAAAACAGTGCAATCAAACAGCCTGGGTCATCTAACGAGCGAGGTAATAGGAATAGGATTCCAAGCATTAAGAACAATGCAAAAAAGTACCAGGCAATACATGTATGGAATTACAGAAGCAGAAATTGCAGTCAGGACAGAATGATAACAGGTGATAAAGAGGTAACACATACTCTACACAGAGGCATAGACTACAGTCCAGTTCCTTTTATGGAAATACCTTCCTAAACCATTCAATTGTACTATTGTCTTATTGCCATTATAAAATGCCCTCCCATATGTTAAATTTAGGTGTTCCAGATGTTTATTTTATTGTAATAGATTTGCATCCCACCTCTGCTTCAAAGATCCCAAAGTGGTAACAACCGATCATAAAGCATACTGGGATGAAAACGTGCCATTGGATCCACCCCACTGATAAATCTCATCAGTCCAGTCTATACACCATAATAGTGAAGCCAGAAAATGCTTGCCATCTTAGCGTGAAACTGCCTGCTGGAATGGCAGTGTCTAATGACATCACTTCTGGTTTTACTGGAAGTGATGTCAGCACAACACCAGAGCACCAAGTCCTGCCCCACCCCACCCCAAATTTGTCCTGGAGTTGTCATCTGACTGCCTGCACTGAGGAATAGTTCCATTCTTTACAGAAAGCTCAGTGTGAATGAATGGGGCCACTACTGAAAAGGTGGTGGGCCATGCTACCCTCTCTGAAAGCACAACCAAGCGTATTCTGATGTGATGAGCACACATTGTTGCAATGGATCTTACAAAGAACACATTGAAACATTTGCATTTTCCATGCTGCCCCTTGGAGGTTTTATGCTTGGATTTTTTTAACCGGGTTGGAGGATGGAGTGGAGGGGAAACAGGAAGAAAGAGATGTGAACTGTGGTGAGTCTGAGTATGATCAGGGGCCAAGAAGGAAGAAACGAAATACCTGTGGTGGGGACAGGAGCTTCACTTGCCCCTGAGTTGCAGAGCTTTGCGCTGGCTGTCTAGTCATGAAATTTGGGCTTTTGATTCGAATCCTTTAGCAGCCACTAACTGAGGATAAGACAACAACTGGAGATTTCCAATCCATAAGTCCCATGGGGTGGTCTTCCAAGCTGCTGCCACCTGCCTTACCTGGCTGCAGCCAGCAACTCCAGGAGAAATTTGGGGCGGGACCTGGTGCTCTGGGGTTGCGCTGACCTCACTTCCAGTAAAACCAGAAGTGACGTCATTAGAGACTTCCGAATGTGTAGAAGCTGTATGGCTTTACCATAGAGTTTTGGTAAATTCTAGAATGCCCATGATGTCACTTCCCTTTTTTTAATACTGGAAGTGATGTAAGATGTAAGGGTGTGATACTGGCACACTCCATTTTCACTCCCATTTCCTCCTGTTGGTGCCTGAGACACCAGTGGGCAAAGCAACAGGATGCTAGGTCTCCTGCTGTAGGCATCCCTAGTGATCAGGGTGGCATTGGAAAAGGAGCCTCTCAGAACTCTTGGATAGATAACCCGGCCTCAGTTACTCCTACCTTGAATCATAGAATCACAGAGTTGGAAGGGGTCCTACAGGCCATCTAGTCCAACCCCCTGCTCAGTGCAGGATCAGCCTAGAGCATCCCGGACAAGTGTTTGTCCAGCCGCTGCTTAAAGACCGCCAGGGAGGGGGGAGCTCACCACCTCCCAAGGCAGCTGATCTCACTGTGGCACAGCTCTGACTGTCAAAAAGTTTTTTCCCCCCTAATATCTAGCTGGTCCCTTCCTGCCCTTAATTTAAACCCATTATTGCGAGTCCTTGGTTATATCTCAAGTAAGATGACCACAGTGGCCTCTGTTCCTTATTTTAAAATTCATTAATCCTGCCTTTTTCCTGACTCAGGACTCCAGGAATCTTTTAAAAATTGGAAAAAAGATCCAAGGGAGCAATGCCATAGGCTAAAAAATGACTGGCCCTTATGGCAGTCACTGAAGACAAGATGGAGCTTGTCCTGTTCGACAGTCCCAGCCTTACCAGTAACAGCACTCAGATGGGGTTTTTTTTAAGGGGAGAGAGAGAGAGAGAGAGAGAGGGAGAGGGAGGGGGAGGGGGGAGGGAGAGAGAGGGAGAGAGAGGGAGAGGGGGAGGGGAGAGGGAGAGAGAGAGGGAGGGAGGGAGAGAGAGAGAGGGAGGGAGAGGGAGGGGGAGGGGGGAGAGAGAGAGGGAGAGAGAGAGAGGGGGGAGGGAGAGGGGGAGGGGGAGAGGGAGAGAGAGGGAGGGAGAGAGGGGGAGGGAGAGAGGGAGGGAGGGAGAGAGAGAGAGAGAGAGAGAGAGAGAGAGAGAGAGAGACAATTCAGCCAAAGAAATCAAGTACACATTTTCAGTTACCTCCCCTGAAATGTCCTCCTACACAATACTATCTTTCTGGTACATTTTTATCCTGCTTTTCTGCTAAGGAGCTCAGAGCAGAAGACATCATTCTCCTTTCCCCGTTTTATCCTCACACAATCACTCTGTGGGCCGAGAGAGGCTGACTAGGGTAAAGTCATCCAGGGGGTTTCTCGGCAGTGTGGGGAATTGCACCCTGGTCTCTTTTCCCCCACTCTAACCACCCCAGTGCTCAGTTTTAACCAGGTCTCCAGTGCTTCCTGAAAACCCAGGTTATGAAGGTCTTTAATGGTTAAAATGACGGGACCAGGACTCTCTCCGCTTCCCTACAAACCTATGTGCCATCAAGGTGCAACTGAATTGTGGTGACCCCAGCAAGAGGCTTTCAAGGCAAGTTAAGAAGCAGAGGTGATTTGCCATGGACTTCCTTTGCAGAGCCTTCTTTAGTGGTCTCCGATCCAGGTAGATTCAGGTGGGTGACCATGTTGGTCTTGACCAGCAGAACAAAGTTTGTTCCCATCCAAGTACTGAGCCTGCCTACGAAGGTACATGATCTTTGAAGGTAATTGTTACTGGCTGTTCTTGGGGTATGGCTGCCTTTGCAAGTTCAGGAGAAAGGGGGGGGTTCTCCTTTTTTCTGATGGCCCCCCCACAACTAGATGTTCTGACAGACCTCTGCCCGGAAACCCTAGAGGGCTGCTGCCAATCTGAGTAGACAATACTGACCTTCATGGACTGACTGTCTGATTCAGTAAAAGGCAACTTCACATGTTCATGGGGTTTCCAGGTTCCTCTGGTGCATGGGGGGATCCCCTGGTTTCCGGCATTCTTCCCAGCGTTGGCCAGCTGGGCAGCGGGGAGAGTTAACTGCTGCAATTGTGATGTGTCTATATGACCCGGAAGTGATGTAGGCACGTCGGTAATGTCAGGGGGGAAGTGCTCTGGTTTTGGGGGAAAACTCTATGGTAGAATTAGCTTCAAACCATGGAGTTTTGTCCCAAAACCAGAGCGTCACCCCTGATGTCTCCAATGTGACCACTTTTGGGTCACATAGGCTTGTCACGCTTCTTTCCTCCCCTCTCCCGGAGCATAAGAACATAAGAGAAGCCAATGTTGAATTAGGCCAATGGCCCATCTAGTCCAACACTCTGTGTCACACAGTGGCCAAAAATACCACGTGCCATCAGGAGGTCCAGCAGTGGGGCCAGGACACTAGAAGCCCTCCCACTGCTGCCCCCTCCAGCACCAAGAATAGAGTGCATCACCTGCCCCAGTCTGAGAATTCCCATCTATACCCTGTGGCTAATAGCCACTGATGGACTTCTGCTCCATATGTTTATCTAATTCCCTCTTGAAGCTGTCCATGCTTGCAGCCGCCACCACCTCCTGTGGCAGTGAATCCCGGTAAGTCCCCCGCCGGCTTCTCATTTGGACCTGGCAACCTTACATGTTCATGAGAAAAATCGTCAACCTGGCCTCATGCTGCATGGTGTCTATGGCCTTCCTAAGTTTTTTTAAACAAACATGGATATGCCAAGTAATTGTTAGAGTCAGGTTAAAACTTTAAATGCAGTCAAATCAACACAATACATTTCTCCAAATCTGCTCTTCCTTTTGGTTGTGCAGTTCCTCGCTTTTGCAGTTCACAGATGCACCGGGAAGCCGATAGTGTGCTTTGCTATTCACAAAGTGCTTTTATTTTCATGTGGGCGAAGACGTGAGGTGGAAGTCTGCGGAAAAGTTGCTTGCGCAAGCAGGCCTTGAGCTTCCATTTAGGAAGTCTCTTGCTGTCAAACTTTCCAAATCTGTCACAGAGAAGCATCTCTGTCGTAAAGGTTTTATTAAGCAGGGAGATCAAGATGAGAGTGTGAAACTTTCCTGAGAGAAGTAGCCGTGTCAGTTTATAATAAACCACTTAATACCAGGAGGAAATGGAAAAGATATAGTCGGCTCAGCTAAAAAATCAAATTGAGGATATTATAATATACTGAGCAATTTAAATGTCACTTTAATATCGGAGAAAATTAGTGAGTTATACGTATAAATCTAAGGCTGCTTTCTCATCTTGGGTTTTATTAGTGCGAGTTCTTCAGCTTCCAGAGAAATTAGTCGTCGTCGTCCCCCAGTGCATTAGATGTACTTAAAATTCTACTTTTTATAAGGAATTAGAGCTCCATGTTTGTTTAACCATTTATGTTCTGGATGAGACCGAGAGCAGAATATTCCAGTTACTGAGTGAAAGGCCTTGTGTCTTGCAATCCGAAAATAAAGACAATAAAAGTGCGGTCATGGTTTCTCAGTTAACACTTCTCGTTTCTTGAGTTAAAATTGCCTGAGTATTTAAAACAACAACAGCAACAGCAACACAATGCCTCATTATGAAGATGGTTTAAAAGGAAACGTGTTTATAAGGAGTGATTCCGTGCAAAAGCCCTAAGAGGCCCTGGTGGGCAACATATTTTATTATTTTATTTTATTTTATTTTATTTACTTCACACTAACTCAGCTTAGAGGGAGCACTGGTTGTAAGCCTGGTATATGTGTGGATTGACTGCTTCACCGTTGCCAGGATCATTGTTCTGGCCATGATGCTGAATGCATTGCTCTGTTTAGATTATAACTTTGATAAATCATAGAGTTGGATTCCACAGATCTGTCCGACCAATTGAGGGTTCCTTGTGGTAGCGGAAAAAAGGGACACTGTTCACCAAATGGTCCCATGAGCTCCAGCGCCATGAATACATGGACATGGACACTTGAAGCTGCCTTATACTGGATCAGACCATTGGTCCATCAAAGTCAGTATTGTCTAAACTGACTGGTAGCAGCCCTCCAAGATCTCAAACAAAGGTCTTTCATGTCACCTACTGCCTGGTCTTTTTGACTAAATATGCTTGGGATTGAATCTGGGACTTTCTGCATGCCAAGCAGAAGGTCTACCACTGAGCCACAACCCTGCCCCATGATATGGGTATGCTCAGTTGTGAAGAAGAAGAAGAAGAAGAAGAAGAAGAAGAAGAAGAAGAAGAAGAAGAAGAAGAAGAAGAAGAAGAAGAAGAAGAAGAAGAAGAAGAAGAAGAAGAAGAAGAAGAAGAGGAGGAGGAGGAGGAGGAGGAGGAGGAGGAGGAGGAGGGAGGAGGAGGAGGAGGAGATTGGATTTATAACCCGCCCTTCACTACACAAAGGTGGAGCTGGAATAGCTGCTTCCACTCATAACTGGTGGTCCATGAGTTACTTTATGTATGTGTTATGTGCCATCAAGTTGTTTCTGACTTATGGCAACCCTATGAATTAATGTCCTTCAAAACATCCTATCATTAACAGACTTGTTCAGGTCTTCCAAACAGAGGGCCATGGCTCCCTTGATTAAGCCAATCCATCTCATGTTGGGTCTTCCTCTTTTTCTGTAACCTTCATATATAATTTAAAAATCCAATTTAACATTCTGCATGCAAGTCTTCTCATTACAATTTCACAACTGCTACATCTATCAATTTTATTATTCTTCATTTAGTCTTATTTTCTCAGTATTTAAATAAACACCCTCCAAGGTCTCATAAATTCTTCTACCATTTTTATTCTTAATATGTTTGTCAACTTGTCCATCTCCTCCCATTCCATAATTTCCAATGTCAGCTCCTGCATGAGCATTATTGTCCCTTCCCGTGACTCTTGTCTTCTCATAATGTTACCAAAGTTGTCTTACCTCACAATATTTGAATGTGTGCCTTGCACACGAAAGCTCATACCTTGAATAAACCTTAATAAGTCTTAAAGGTGCCACTGGACTCTGAATTTGTTATACAAGGCCAGTATTTTTGGGAAACAAAATTTTTGGGAGTCCGAATTGACTCACTTAGATTTGAAAACCCTTTGGCAAACCTTCATTCAGATAGACCTGAATGCTATTTTGATAGAGTCACCGTTTCACAGGATTTTAGGTGGGCCCACAGTCAGATGGTAAGACTTATACATATGTCCTTTGATTATTCAACGCATAATAACTAATAGTTGAGCACATGGACTTGGTTGAACAGATTGTCTTTCAGGTTACATTAAAGTATTTAAAAGCTCTAAAGCAATGATACTCATTGGCTTGGGAGCCATATGTCAATGGTCTCTTCTCTTTCTCAGTATGGCACCTCTCCCAGGTTTCAGGAAAATGGGTAAAGTCCATGCCTGATGGGGCCTGTGGTTAGCAGTGTGTCCCCACCTTGAAGCAGCTGTTGCTAGAAGAACAGGTAAACTGTGAATTGTCCTGAGCTACAGGCATCAGGCCAGAGATGGAAGTAAATGTGGCTCTGTTGTTTATTTTATTTTATTTTATTTTATTTTATTTATATACCACCCTCCCCGCGGATGGGCTCACGACAGTTCACAACAATCTCAATGCAATACCATTAAAACAACAATTAAATAACGATTAAAACAGTGAAATGATAAAATACGGTGCAAACAAGCTAGTTCTGATGTCAATTCAGAAGAAGAAGAAGAGGAGACTGGATTTATACCCCACACTTCACTCAGAGTCTCAGAGTGACTTACAATTTCCCTCCCTTCCGCTCCCCACAAGAGACACCCTGTGAGGTAGATGGGGCTGTGAGAGCTCTGAGAGAACAGTCCTTGAGAGAACAGCTCTGAGAGAACTGTGACTGAAGGTGAAAACGTAGGGGTGGGCGTGATGTCGCTGATGTCGCTACTTCACTTCCAGGTACAAAGCGGAAGTGATAAAGGGTAGCTCTAGGAATCACTGGAAATTCTGTGGTAAAATCATGTGTTAAAACCATAGAGTTTCCAGTGATTCCTAGGGCTACCCTTTGTCACTGCTGGGCTGTGTCCAGATGTCTGTGATGCCACTTTTTTGTCTGTTTTTTTCCTCTTTCACCACTGGTCCACATGAACCTTTCTGTCAGGAGACCTGTGTAGCACAGATGAGACCCCTTGGGTGGAAGCCCGGCTTCCTAATGGATACAACTGACTCGCAAAACCAGCCAACACTCTTTTACCCATACTTTTGTTTATCTCAGCCTCCCTGAGCCTTTTGCTGTTTTTGATTTTCTTTTACCTCAGCCCTGTAGTTTGTTTGTTTTTTTCCCCCTTCCTGTTTTCCCCTCTGTGTAAATAGCACCTCTGTTAATCCAGGCTCTTATTGTCTGAATGTTCCTTTGTGTCACCTAAATGGCTTTGTTGTTGCTGTTTGTAAGAGCCTTTGTTTCCAGTGGCAGCCTAGGCAAGCTGGTAACAGAATGCAAAGTTCACCACAGCTGAACTAACAGGAGAGGCGGGTGTTACATTGAAGTGATTCATTCCCCCCCCTCCCCTCCAGTTGTTTAAAAGGCTTGCAAATACAGCGTGTGTCTTCTTAAAGAGGGATTTTTCTTTAGCAATATTCAGGGTTAATAAAGTACATTAGCTGATTTTTTGTTGTTGTTGTTGTTAAGCTCAGGCACACCTTTTTTAAAAAAAACAGCCATTACAAACATCTGCTTCAACAATGTAACAAGTGGTTTTAATGCGTCTCAACTACGGGGCGGAGGGGGGGGTCAAGTTCCATTCTGGGTGTGAGGCGGCTTCCTTCAGGGCCGGGGTGTCAAACATACGGCCCGGGGGCTAGAAGGAGCCCATCCAGGGGTCTTATCTGGCCCGTGAGCAATTTGGTGGGAGGGAGGGAAGGTAGGAGGCTGCTTGGGGGGCACATGGGCACACACAGTGAGGTGTGTGTAGTTGAACCTATCAAGAAATGAAAGGAAATGGCTAGGGGGCGGAAATGTTATCTGTTTGGAGGGGAGGACTAGTTTTGTATTTGATTAAATGCATTTATGGGGGCTTTTCTGGATTCCCCAGTAAAACAACTGCTTTTACTTCATCTCCGCCAGTTCACCCAAAGAATGATTAACATGTGGAATTCACTGCCACAGGAGGTGGTGGCAGCTACAAGCATGGATGGCTTCAAGAGGGAATTGGATAAACATATGGAGCAGAGGTCCACCAGTGGCTATTAGCCACAAGGTATAGGCTGAGTACAGACTGGCAGTTTGCCCTGGTAGCCAGTCGTAGCAAAAAAAACCCGGATTAAACTATACCGGGTTTTCCCGTTCACACAGTGGGGGCCGCTGCTGGAAGATACGGGACGGAGGCGCACGGGAACTTTCAGACTGCCGCGCCGGAGGCGTGCTATATTCACCGTTTCCCCATTAATTCGGCTATGGGTGCATGTGCGCATGAGCGCTCATGCGCATAAGCGCATTTTGCCAATTTTTTTTTTTGCCCTGCAATGCCGGCACCACATTGGGCAGTGGAGCAGAGCGCAGCCAATCACACCGCTGCTGCCTCGTGCCCAACGTGGCTTCCACCCGGCTTTTCGCCTGCGCGTTCAGACTCCCCGGAAGCGGAGAAACGTGCGACGAACGTGGGCTTTCGGATTTGCGATGGCTTTTATCAGGCGTTTTTTTAATCCAGCAGTGAAGCGCAACAGCACCAGTAGGCTACGGGTGGGGGAACGCCAGGCAGATGTGCCTGTGTGAACATCCCATTTACTCCGGTATTGAATCGTTGTCCCCGGGTCCCTTCCCGGGGCAAACTGCCAGTCTGGACTCAGCCATAGATTGGAACTCTGGGGCAAGTGATGCTCTGTATTCTAGGTACTTGGGGGGGGTCAACAGTGGGAGGGCTTCTAGTGTCCTGGCCCCACTGGTGGACCTCCTGATGGCACGTGGTATTTTTGGCCACTATGTGACAGAGTGTTGGACTGGATGGGCATTGGCCTGATCCAACATTGACTTCTCTTGTGTTCTTATGTTCTCTTATGTTCACTGTGAGGTGTGTGTGGTTGAAGCTGTCAAGAAATTAAAGGAAATGGCTAGGGGCAGATCTGGTATCCCTTGGTGGGGGGAAAAACCCCTAGTTTTGCATGTGATTAAATACATATATGGGGACTTTTCTGGATTCCCTGGTAAAACAACTGCTTTCACTTCTAGGAATCAATTGCTTTTGTTTGTATTTTGAGTTAAAAATAATATTGTTAACTGGGTTTGCCTGTTTCATTTATAAAATCTGTATCTCTGGTACCTGGCATTTCATTTTATGGCAGATATGGCCCAGCCTGACAAAGTAACATTTATGTCAGACCTGGCCCTTGTAACAAATGAGTTTGACATCTCTGCTGTAGGGTGTTTGAGGCAGAGATGCCTCCCTGTAAATACCTTGTGCATCAAACAGGAAGGCAAGAGAAAGTGAATGAGCTATTGTAATGGCACAACATGGGCCAAGATGGCCGCATCTCAGTGCCCTATACTTCACTTACAAGCCTGAGATGAAACATCCAATTTTTGTCCTTCTTTGCTCCCCAGGCATCTTTAAAAGAGAGCCAGTGTGGAGCAGTGGTCAGAACAGGGGTCCTTTTTGAGCCTGTGGACAGATGGTTTGTTTTGTTTTGCATTCTGCACTAAAAATCGAGTTCAACCTTCTCTTTATTCTGTTTTGTTTTTGGCTGCTTACTTACCCATCCACTTTTCCTGCACTGTTTTGCTGCACTACAGCTGCGTCATCCTGTTCAGTAAATTGTTTAACTGGCTCCTCCTGAGGTCTTTATGTGTACAAATCGTTCGTAACTGTTTTATAATCGTATTCTGCTTTAACTTCTGTATGGTTTTAAGAATGCGGTGACCCACCCTGAGCTTGCTTGTGGGGGAAATAAAACCTAAATAAATAAATAAATGCTCTGGAGTGAGCAAGGAAAATAATATCCCAGGGTTAGGTCAGGCTTGTTTGTTTCCAATTGCTGGGTTCATTGGGCCGGCGGAGGTCTAGCTGCCACCACTGTGGTGTTTCCAAGCACCTTTCTGTGGTTAAGAGTGGTGGACTCTAATCTGGAGAACCAGCTTTGATTCCCTGCTCCTCCTTATGAAGCCTGCTGGGCGGCCTTGGGCAAGTCACAATACTCTCAGTCAGAACCACCTTACCTCACAAGGTGCCTGTTGTGGGGAGAGGAAGGGAAGGCGATTGTAAGCCACTCAGAGGGTGCGGTGCGTTCAGACGCACCATTTGAGCCACTTTCGGCACGCCTCAGAAACGGCTTTTACATGCGCGTTCACATGGCCAACATCTGCGCACCGTCCCCAGCCGTCGCTTTCCGGAGCAAACCCCCTTTAAACTGGAGTATTTTGACACCACTTACCCAAGTGGTGTTTTCCCGATTCTCTGTTTCAAGCTGCACTTTCCGCTGTCTGATCACTCCGTCAAGCCACTTCCGGGTGCTTCAACCCCCCTCCCCTCTGGGAAGCTGCTTCCGCCATTTTCTTTTTTTGCCTTAGCGGTGTGTGCTTGAGCGGAGCTCCGCACTTAAGTTAAGAAAAGCTTCAATGGTGCCTAGTTTAGGCATTTAGACGAGTCCGGGATCTCGGGGAGGCCAGTTTCGGGGAGAAAATTGTAAACAGAAGTCTTCATTTAAACTTTAAAGGGACGGGTTGAAATCGCTGTTCTGCGCACGTGCCAAACTTTTCGTTCTGGAGAGGGCTGCCTGTGCGCATGCTCAAACGAGAGGGGGGAAAAAACCACCTGCATGAGGACGGCGGGGAGCCCCGAAGGAGGAGGTCAGTGTGATCGCGATTCTCCAGTTTAAAAAAAACACGCATCGTGCCGGAGCAGTTTAAACCGCTCCAGCACGCTGTCTGAACGCACCCGGAGACTCCTTAAGGTAGGGAAAAGCGGGGTATAAAAACAAACTCTCCTTCTCTTCTTCCCTTGTGTTCTTCCTGTGGATAAAATCCCTGGGCTTTTTGGAACGGGTGCCCTCAGTCTGTGACACGGAGTGGCCTGGTCCTCCTTTGCCAGAGTCCTGCTTTGGGGTTCAATATGCCCTTTTGTGCAGAATACACAGAGACGCATTGTGCCCGCCCCCCCCAGCCAGGGTCCTTGCAATATAAAAGCCTCCCCTGCTCAGCCATCCCAGCTGTTTCAATGACGGGCATTTTGCTAGTCTGGCATAAAACCGTGGCAGCGGAGACTCTGTAGGAGAAAACAATTTGACTATTGAGTCAGGACAGGGGGTCGAGAGGTTATATCAAGGAAGCGATCGGGTGTCAATACAGACCAAAATAAACACAGGCCTCCCCCCCCAAGGATATGTGAGCCCCCTTGCATTAGGCTACCAAGAGGGCAGGTTTGATTATTTCCCCCCTTCCCTTTAAAGTGTTACTTGGAGGAAATTGCAACAATCTCGTTTTGTGTTATTTCTGCATGTGTGAGGTTGTTCACTTAACCTGTGCGGTGACCTGGAATACTTGGCATCGCAGAGACGGAAAGAGAAAGGGAGAGATTCGATGAATTCATGAAGGGATTTTTATTGAATGGCGGCACATTTGCTTTGCTAGCAGGGGGACTTTGCGGTGGGGAGGGGGAAGCTTAAAGCTATACAGTGAGATAGCAGCCAGAATGCATCATGCTCTGGAAGACTTCTGTGTATTTGGGTTTGGGGCGTTTGGAACAGCATTGTTATGAATTAACATATTGGCTGTGGTTAAGAGTGTCAGGCTATCTCTGCCGTGGAAGCTTGCTGGGTGACCTAGGCCAGTCGTGCCTTCTCGTCCTAACCTACCTCACAGGGTTGTTGTGAGAATAAAATAGAGAAGAGGGAGATGATGTAAGCTGCTCTGGGTCCCTGTTGGGGGAAACGGTAGGACAAAATCCAAGGGGGAGGTCTAGCCATTAGGGTCAGCCTGATGTAGTGGTTAAAGTGTCGGTCTAGGACAAGGATGACCAAACTTGCTTAACATAAGAGCCACACAGAATAAATGTCAGACATTTGAGAGCCGCAAGACATGAACAAATATTACACGTTTTTATCGAGAGAAACGCAGATTCGCTTGTTATTCACATTAAATGAGACTGCCGAAAATAACAATGAATAGGATTAAAAACAGATATTGATAATGATATTTATTTATCCAATTATATTTGTGGTGGGGGGGGGCTTTGAGAACACATTTAAATTTAAATACTTTCTTTCTCTGCTCCTTCACGCCTTGAGCCTACCCGGGGAAGGGAACACTGGCTGGGGAAGGGAGGACTGATCAGGGAGGCATGCCTTCCCCTTCACTTCTCCAGCCGCCCTGCTGGGGGCCGCAAAATATGTGTGAAAGCCACAGTCTGGCCACCCCGGTCTAGGATCTGGGAAACACAGGTTCAGATCCCCACTCGTGCCATGGAAGTTTTCTGGGTGACCTTGGTCTAGCTGCATACTCTCAGCCTAACCTAGTTCAGTAGGGTCACCAAACTCCGGGTGGCCCCTGGAGATCTCTCGCTATTACAGTTGGTCTCCAGACAGACAAGATCATTTCCCCTGGAGAAAAGGCTGCTTTGGAGGTATTAGTATTGTACCCTGCTGAGTTCCCGCCCCTCCTCAAACCCCGCCTCCCCCAGGCTCCACCCCCCAAATCTCCAGGTATTTCCCAACCCAGAGCTGTGACACAGAGTGTTGGACTGGATGGGCCATTGGCCTTGATCCAACATTGGCTTCTCTTATGTTCTTATGGCAGGCCTACTTGCAGAGTTGTTGTGGGGATAAAGCAGGGAAGGGGAGGACCCTGTAAGTCGTGTTGAGCCCCGTTGGGGAGAAAAGCGGGATATAAATAAATAATAAATAAATACAGTAAGTCGTAGTACGGGTGCCATCTGGTTTCTGCCCAAAAGCAGCCGAATCCTCCTGCTCTCCTGGTTTGTAATAAGATGTAGGACCTCGGCTGTGTCATGCTCCTGATTCGCTGGCACACGGGGCACACAGTGAAGGGGTGCTGGTAGACTTCTGTGTACAGAGGCCTCATCTTTCAAATTTTATTTTCTTGCATTTCCCCAGGGATATACTGGAAGGAGTACAAGGGAAGGCTGCTGTGGTCTCTCCATTATTGTCTCATTCTGGCCACTGTCTGTCACTGCCTGATAGTACAGTCAGGTCTGGATGACCACCTGCAAACCCCCCTCCCCGGGCAGGGGGACTCTGTCTTTCCCATCCCCAAGTCCCCAGTCTCTCAGTTGCTAAACTTGACGAAGGAAACCTGTGATCTGGGATTTGAGTGGCAGCCCAAAACCTGGCATGCGGAAGGTCCTGCTCCATAGGGTTTAGAAATTCCTGTCAATTTGGGGGTTCAGGGAGGGTGTGACTTCACTGGGGTGCAATGCCATAGGTCTGCCCTCCAAAGTAGCCATTTTCTCCAGGGGAATTAATCTCTGTAGTCCAGAGGTCCATCTGTAATTCCAGGAATTTTCCAGGCCCAACCTGGAGGTTGACACCCTCCTCCTCCTGAACAGCCATTAATTAGCATGTTTCCTTTTATAGTTTTATGGAACCCACACAGAGCGTAACCCACACAGGGCTGTACATATTTGTGTTTGCAGTTACATCTGTGCTGCGCAAGGCAGTTCTGTGCCTGCAAGAGCACAACTTCGGAATTCTCCCCCCCCCCCGCCGCCGCCCTCCCGCCCCAAATGTGTTTGATTAATAAATTAATGAAAGCCGACAGGAAGAACAAAGGCTAAAGCAGACAGTTTCGCAGAGGGTAGCATTACCGAGAAACAAGGATGATTAGTTCATAACAGCAAGCGATAGGGAAAGGTTGACAAGCTGTCACTCAGCTCCTCCTATTAAAACCACACAAAACAGACCCCCACAACTGTACTTTTTGGTATCACAGGCGTGGGAACAGGATGAAAGATGCGAGCTCTAAATTAAACATCCCAGCCCTACATGGAAGAAATCTCCGTTTCTGTGCCAGAAGCTGGGGTGGGGGAGGGGGTGAAACATGAATCTGACGTCCTGAAAATGGCTGCAGATTAAGAATGAACTGAAAATTCATAGGTGGACATTTTTGTTATGAAAAAGGGGACTGGGACGGGATGATTACCTTCTTTATTACTTTAGCTAATTTCTGTTCCTGTTTCTTTCTGCTCCTAAGACAGCCATCTAGGGGCTGGGAAATACCTGGAGATTTGGGGGGTGGCGCCTAGGGAGAGAAGGTTTTTGGGAAGGCGAGGGACCTCAGCGGGGTATAATGCTCTAGAGTACACCTTCAGAAGCAGCCATTTTCTCCAGGGGAATTGATCTTCGTTGCTTGGGGACCAGTCAGAATTCCGGGAGATGTCCAGGCCCCACCTGAAGGTTTGGAACTCTACTCTAGACAGATGCGCTATGACTGGGTCATATATAGGGTTTTTGCTGATCCAGAAAATCAGGAGAAGTCTGTGTGGTGTCATGCAGCAAGTCAGCTATATGGTAATGCTACAAAGCCAATTCAGAAAGAGGGGGAGTTCGCCTTTTTCACTGCTTCCACACACTGGGTTGACACTTTCATTGAGCTATCCACTATGGACCCCAAGATCTTTTCCCCTCTCAGCCTCAGCAAGTTCAGGCTCCGTGAGCCTAGACTTGAAGTTGGGATTTGTCCCAGTGTGCATCACCTTACACTTACCACTGTTGAACTTCATTGGCCACATTGTCGCCCACTCACCCAGTTTGTGGAGGTCCTCAGGCCTCAAACCTTTCTCACTCAATTTCTCGGCGATCTGCTTCACTTTGTCTAGGGAGGAGACCAAATTTCGAATGCCATATAGCTCAATTTGACTTCCCCTTTTTAGATTTATTTTCGGTTATGAATTTTTGTTTTTGCACGTCTCTCTTTCTTCTCCGAAGGCCGAGCGCCGAAGAATAGATTCTTTTGAACTATGGTGCTGGAGAAGACTCTTGAGAGTCCCTTGGACTGCAAGGAGATCAAATCAGTCAATCCTAAAAGAAATCAACCCTGATTGTTCCCTGGAAGGCCAGATCCTGAAGCTGAAGCTCAAATACTTTGGCCACCAAATGAGAAGGGAGCATTCACTGGAGAAGAGCCTGATGCTGGGAAAGATTGAAGGTCAAAGAAGAAGGGGACGGCAAAGGATGAGATGGTTAGACAGTGTCATCGATGCAACGAACATGAAATTGAGCAAACTTCAGCGGACAGCGGAAGACAGGAGGGCCTGGTGTGATGTGGTCCATGGGGTCGCAAAGAGTCGGACTCGACTGTGCGACTGAACAACAACAACTTTCTTCTCACTGAAGGAAAGACTGATGACAGACTGTAGCCCTCCTCCCTTCCCAGATGCTATGCAAAAGAGTGATTGTTGCTATGAATGGTTAACCCATTTTTGTCTCTAGTATACAGGATTTGGACAGTTAAAGCCAGCACTACCTGTTTTTCCAGAGGTGACAGGAATAGTGTTTGGCAACTGGTAAGAGGGTTGTGGGTACAACATCACAGGATTCTTTTTTTAAAACAAAAAATACAACCTGGTGTATTTACTGAAAGTTCATACCGGAAGTGACAAACAGTAGTTCAAGGAATCATCAGAAACTCTATGGTAAACCCATGGAATTTCCAGCAATTCTTAGAGCTACCTTTTTTCACTTCCTGTATGAACTTCTAGTAAATATATGAACTTCAGGAAAATATACAACTCTTCCCCCCCTGATTTTTCTCCTCCACTGGGCAGCAGGCAGTAGGATCTAGGGGAGACTCACCCCCCCATGGCTGGACAGCCCTACAGAGATCAGAGGCCTACAGGTGGGTGCCCTAGGAAATGAACCCTCTTTTGGTTCTCTGTCAGCCCTTTTAAAAATGCTTGCTTGTCTCCAGTCTGACATTTTGCAAATGATAACTGCAGCATCAGATAAGCAAATACTTTGTAAATAGTTGTGATTTCTCCTTTCCCCTTTTCATTCTTATCCTCTTCTCCTGTGACCTGAGGTTTTCAGGGGATGATAATCTCTTGCGACAACTGGGCTGAAAGAGTGCAGGATGCTAACTGATAAAGGAATCAGGAATTTGCTGAGGAGCACAATGTTTTTTTTTGGAATTATACATAAGTGCCAAGTTGTGATGTGTCCGTGCTTATTAAAGCTTTCAATTGCTATCCTTCTATGGGTTTTGTGCTCTCCTGTCCTGGTTTTTCCTTTCCAGTTCACAGGCTTCACAAGGATTACCACCCTCCCTTCTGGTCCCCTCAGGCTTCAACACAACCCCAGTAGAAAGTTCATGTCACGTTGACTTCACCTTTCACCATAACTGTGTTCTGTTCCAGTCTGGCCACTTGGAAGCTTCGTTTTTATTTTACTCTTAAAACAAAACGAAACAGAAATGTATGATTTTTTTAATGTCTAATCTCTCATCTCCCCTCTCAAAGATAAAGAGGGCCTAGCTGTTTTTAGCTGAGATATTGTAATCAGATTATTCTTCTTTTTAAAAAGAAACTCAGATCAGGTAAAATTCAGATTACCAAACCCTGTCAGTATTCACAGATCCATTATCTGGGTCCAAACAGAAACACTTTCCCTATGTTCACAGATACTTCTGGAGTATTTCTGGAGTATTTCTCATCTCCGTCCATCATTTTCTGAGAGCCGGGCAAGTGGTGAATCTGCTCTGTCTGAAGCCAAAACTTTGGGAAACTCTGTGAAGTGATTTCTTGTGCCAAGTGGCTCAAGGCTGAAGGCTTAAATACTCCCTGGCCTGCTCTTTTCAAGCCTGGCCTGGCAATGATTGAAAAAAGGCCTCTGTTCTAGCTGGATGAAATCCAATGGCTCCTTAGATACCATCGTAACTGGTTGCAGCACAAAGTGTTGTGTGTCAGTGCTCGCTTCTTCAGAGGCGTGGCACTAGAACCTGTAATAATAAAAATAATTATCGTATGGCATTGTGTGTAGAATAGCCAGGAGATCCTAAGATTGTCTGGCAGCTAGAAGTTCTAGCTGTTTTAGAGTTATGCACCACTCGGGGGTGAGCTAGACTTGTTTTTAAGGCAAGAGATGTTTCAGAGGTGGTTTGCCATTGCCTGCCTCTGTGTCACGACCCTGGTAGAACCTGTGAGGACTGTGGTTTAAATGGACAGTGTTCCACCTTGGAGGGGATCTGGTGCATTGTTAGAAGCCCCCATCCTGTGGGGAGACCCTGGACCCAGTTTGACTCATAATCCTGATCATAGTCGGATCCTGATCAATGCCGGGGACGTTGCACGGTGACACTCTGGTATTTAGGGCAAAACTCTATGGTTAGAGTCCAGGTCCAGGTTGTGTTAGCTGCTGGAGATTTGGGGGTGGAATTTGGGGAGGGAGGGACCTCAGTGGTACAATGCCATAGAGTCCACCAAAGCATCCATTTTCTCAATAGGAACTACTGTAGTCTAGAGACGAGCTGTAATTCTAGGGGATCCCCAGGTCCCGCCTGGAGGCTAGCACCCCTATACTACAGGGATCACTTCCTCTGAGGAGGTGGCAGCTTCAGAGTGTGGACTCTATGACATTACACCCCACTACTGTCACTCCTCTCCCCAAACCCTGCCCTTCCCAACCTTTGCCCCCAAATCTCTAGGAATTTCCCAACCCTGACTTGGCAACTGTTAAATAGGCAACTCAACAAGAGGCAGTGATTTCAGCAAAGTGATTCAGCTTTATTTGTAACGGCAACAAGACGGTCAGACAACAAGGGCAACAAGTGGAGCACAGCTCCCTCTTTAAATAATCCGGGCTGTCAAAGCCACGCCCATAGAGAAGTTAACAACCAATAGTAATACAGAGTTAAAGACCAATGAGGTCTGTTCCCTCCACAAACGTATTTACAACAGTGATTGGTTACTTTAAACAGTTCCATAGGGACGACCAATAGAAATGTTACAGCTTAGGATCCATTCCTTGAATCGAGCTTAGAATGGAAAAGAAGAGACTCAGTTTCACAGTTAGAACATAACTGCAACCCTACCCAAGGCTGAGTATAAATTTGAACTTAGCTCTGTCAGGTCTTTCTCTAATAATGTGAATTGGTCCTGAAGATTATTTCTTTTTGCACCCATTTACTTGGATCTTTTCCCATTCTTATTCTTCAGCATCATATGTGCCTCAAGAAATTGATATTGTTACGCATATTGTACTTATCGGTGTTGTTCATTTTATGCAGAAATACCGTGTGAAATGCACATAAAACTGTATAACTTTTGCACACAATTGAAAGAATTCTGGACAGCCGACAGCACAAAGCAGACAATGGGAAGCCATTGAAAAAGAAATATAAAAGAAAAGAAACAGGGAACATTTGTTCATCTTGAGCTTCAGTTCATATACATGCGGCCTAGTTTATCTACCCACAATGCTCCTGGTCTCTCCCATCTAGGGCATGCTGTGGAGGCATCTGATATATCAAACATGCTGCGACTATGTAGATTTGAGACTGATCAGAGTTGGGATATATGCTGCCCTGAGCTCTGTGGAGCATTTGGAAGAAAGACATTTGTAACAAATATAAAACCTTGGGTGAATTGAGCCTATAGTTACCCAGAGTGCTTTGGGATACTAGTTAGGAACAGAGAATGACCTCAATAACAGCTGCAGCATGAAAATCAGCAGTATGTGTCACAGGAAGTATTTTTTTCCGAGGAGACGGTTTGGGGAAAAAATGGACATTTGAGAGAAAACTGAAATATATGCAATAGTTATTTCCCTCTCAAATCCATCCCTGTTTGGCTGCCTTAGCAACATAAAATGCACCATTTAGAACTTACTTAGCATATAAAAATTCTATTAATTGGTGTATTTATGGAATGTAAAAAGTGCCTTAGTTTTCAAAAAGCAAAATTGCAAATGTACCCAATATTAAAGCAAGAGAGCTGCACATTGATGTACCCTGTGCTATCTTGTCATATTTCTTTCATTCCAAAAGGGGGGAAATGTATATTTAATAAAAGTTTGTTCTGATGGAAAAAAGGAGAAAAAACATCTTCAGAGTTTTTCACCCTGTACATTTTGAGTGAATAAAATTTAAAAAATCATTAGCAACAAACAGATTTTTTAGGATTTTTTTCTCCCCAGTGCTCCCTGACTTTTCAATTGGAGGAAAAATAATGCTATACATTTAGAATGAGTAAAATGTCTTTAAAGCATTTTCACTCATTTAAAAATATCTCTCCCCCCACCTGTGCACCTGAAAACGTTCTCATTTTTCCATGGAGATTTTTTTTTAATCTAAAAAAAGTGGAATTCATGCTTCAATTTCCCTCCTTTTTTAGGCTTTTACACCTCTGTTTAGCACAAGAACGTAAGAAGAGCCCTTCTGGATCAAATTAGTGGCCATTTGGCCTAGTATCCTGTTTGACATGGTGGCCATCCAGTTGCCCTGGAGGGCCAACGGGTCAGAGAGACCAAGGCCTTCCCATGATGTTGTCTCTCAAAACTAGGTCTGAGAGGTTTACTGATTCTGAATATGGAGGCTACCATAGTTAATAACCATTGATGGACTTCCCTGAATCCATCTAACCCCCCTTTTCAAAGCCTTCTGTGCTTGTGGCCCTTGTGGCCCTTGCTCCTTCGCCGGCAGTAAATTTCACATTGTAATCACTCCTTGAGGAAGGAGGTGTAGGAGCCCTTTGATCTGGGGCATGCAGTTATTACGTGGACGCAGAGTGCTGAATGATAAAGAATAGCAACGGCGCATTGATTAAGCATTCTTAGTGATAGCTTAACTTTACACAGCATGGTGGAAAACGATCTTCAGAGCGATGCTTTAATATTTGATGATTCTTTGGTCTGTACAGTATGTACGGCAGCCAAAGGTGAATTACTCTGAATAACAGAGTATGGGGGGTGGGTATCTGTGGTGTTGATGCTTTAACTGTGATGGTCAGCATCCAGGTCTTATGATGTTAGATGTGCCGCTCCGCTAATCATCCAACACAGCATTCTGCTCTGGCTGGGCTTTGTGTGCTTCCTTGTCAACTTCACAAATAGAGTTGCCAACTCCAGGTTGGGAAATTCCTGAGGGTCTGGGGGTACAGCATATGGAGGGCAGGATTGGGAGAAAGGAAGAACCTCAGTAGGGCATAAAGCCATCGAATCCACCTTCTGCAGCTGCCATCTCCTCCAGGGGGGTTGCTCTCTGTCATCTGGAGATCAGTTTTAATTCTGGGAGATCTCCAAGCCCCACTTGGAAATTGGCAACTCTGCACACTAAGGGCCGACACAGAGTTCAGCAGCTGGGCCAGCCTCTCTGAAGGTGCCACACATGGCATTTGCGCGTTCTCCAGGGGCCATATTGCCCGAGAACCGTTACTTAACCAGTTTTTTTAATCCATAAAAGGACTTGCCCTCTTATCCCCTGGCTGCTGAGTTTACTTGGGAGCCTTTGATGTGCCCAAGACTTTTATTGCTGACAACATCAGTTCTGACTTCAAAAGCCAATGAACCCACCAAAAAGAGAACATTATTTTTACCCAGGGGCAAAAGCTGTGGAGTCTTGTGAGCTACTGGCTTCGTGAGCTGTGAGCGAGCAATTTGGCTACTGCATAAATTAGTTTGCTCTGGGGCCCTCCTTCCTGAGCGAAGATAAAAATGTGTGAGCCGGAGGCTAAAAAACTGTGAGCTGGCTCACACTAACTCAGCTTAGAGGGGACACCACCCCGGGGGTATCCTTTCCCCTCGCCCATTTTAAATCAGCTCCCTGTTTAATAAGCCAGTGATCGGAGATGCAGAATTCAGTCCCTTTATTAGGTAAGTGCTCCAGATTTCAGGGTTCCGAAAAAGTACAGCTTAAAAAGAAAAAAAAAGGGAAAAAAGCAAACCTTGTAGAATCTGGAGAGGCACTTCTAAATCCCTTTGGAACCTTGAAAAGAACTTTGATTGTAGGCATTGATAGTGAGAGGCCAGGGACAAAATGAGGGTTTTTTTTAAGCGTTTCTGAGCACGAAGCTGAACCCCTAACCCGACTCCAAAAATCAGATCACTCTCCACTTTCCAGTATTAAATGTGCACTGCAAGAGGGGAGGCATTCAGCCAGGCTTGTTGGATTTTCTTACATTGTTTGGAGACAAAATGTATATTTATGGGGTGGGGGGGATCAGGCCAGGGAATCTCCTGTAACCCTCTTGCATGACATGTCAGAGATGAGAAACCCGGCAGATAGCCATGCTCTGCTTGACACAGTTAAATAGCCCTACTTACTTTCACCTTTTTTGTGTGAATCCTGTTATATTCTGGCAGTCGGTACGTGCGTGTCCGTGTGTGAGTATGTGTGTGCGTGTTGGAATTTAAAGTGGCTCTTTCTACTCTGCTGAACTTTTATGAAAAATGCAGAGGTTTGAAACTCTTTGGCACCGTTCCTTATTTATTCCGAAGAGCTGTGTCAAATTTGCTCTGATTTTTTATTATTATTATTATTATAAGGTAGAAAATAGCGGTTTTGAGTGAGGCAGGATCACTTTATCCAAAGCACTGAGATTGTGTTAATGTTGACCTTTTCAGTTCCTGTTCCCTCGAGTGCCCTTGTTTCTCCCGGATGCTGCTACTTTCTTGGCAGTGTTTCCTCCCCTGTCTCCTGCTCCTTCCTGGATTAGACCCTTGAGGGTTTGTACCTAATCAGTTTCAAGCCAATTTAGACAATAATAGAGGAAAACAAACTGGAAGCTCATGAAAAATCACAAGGGGCTGGGGGACTTGGAATTTTTCTTACCCAAATCCTCTTCCCAAGGACACGATGCTTAGAAGGGGGGGAGGTTTGCGTTCCCTCTAAGCTGAGTTAGTGTGAGCTAGCTCATAGTTTTTTACCTTCCGGCTCACACATTTTTGTCTTAGCTCAGGAAGGAGGGCTCCAGAGCAAACTAATTTATGCAGCAGCCAAATCGCTCGGTCACAACTTTAATGCCAGTGGCTCGCAAAGTAGAATTTTTGCTCACAAGACTCCACAGCTTGGAGGGAGCATTGGTGGTAGATATCTGCTTGGCATGCAGAAGGTCCCAGTTTCAGTCCCCGACATCTCCAGTCAAAAGGATCAGGTAGTAGGCAATGATCGCAAGCTTTCACATGTACTGAGTAATGCACTTTCCGTCCACTTTCAGTGCTCTTTGCAACTGGAATTTACTCCATGAGATTGGGGGGGGGGAATCCACTTGCAGACAAGTGCTGAAGTGCATTAACAGCACATTATTCAGTGTGCGTTGAAAGCGCCTCTGTGAAAGACCTCTGCCTGAGTTTCTGAAGAGCCATCTGAGTAGACAATACAGACCTTGATGTGGGTCCAAATGGTCCAATTCAGCGTAAGGCAGCCTCATGTGTGTTCAAGGCTGTTTCTCCTTCTTTCTCATTTCTCACTGAGACTCAAGACAGGTGGCACCTTCAAAATGAAGCAGTAAGTACAGCATACAACTCACAGTGTAGCAAAAGCATGTCTTTTTTGAAAAAACACACAATAAAATACACAACAGTGCAATAAAAACTGTATAAAAATGTCCCCTGAACAATTCAGTTCTACACGTTCTGCAGAAGTCTGGGGGTAGGGTTGCCAGGTTCCCCCTGCCCATGGGCAGGGGATGGGGGATAGGGTTGCCAGATCCAGGCTGAGAAACTCCCAGAGATTTGGGGATTGAGCCTGGGGAGGTCCAAGACCTCAGTGGAGCACAATCCCACAGAGTCCACCTCCCAAAGCATCCATTTTTTCCAGGGGGACTGATCTCTGCAGTCTGGAAATGAACGGTAATCCCAAGGGGATCCCAGATTCCACCTGGAGGCTGGCATCCATACATGGAGGTGGCTTCCTGACCTTTGTCCCTCCCCCCTTCCATGCTTTAGCAGCAGCATGATAGTTTGGATGGTGTTGAAATGCACAGAAACATGGAATTCACTGCCACAGGAGGTGGCGGCGGCTACAAGCACGGACAGCTTCAAGAGGGAATTAGATAAGTGGCTATTAGCCACAAGGTATAGATAGGGACTCTCAGTCTGGGGCAAGTGATGCTCTGTATTCTTGGTGCCGGGTGGGACAACAGTGGGAGGTCTTCTGGTGTCCTAGAGGGCCCCACTGCTGGACCTCCTGATGGCACCTGGTATTTTTGTCCACTGTGTGACAGAGTCTTGGACTAGATGGGCCATTGGCCTGACCCAACATTGGCTTCTCTTAAGTTCTTATGTACCTGATGCTGTTCTGAACACTTGGAATTAGGCTGAGGATCACCTGAGCTGTTTGCCAGTGCATCTGGAAATAATGTGGTTTGTCCAGTCCTTGTTTGAAAATGAGGACTGGGGTGGTGGTGGTGGCCTTTCTGATGGCTTCCTCCAGCTTTATTATCCATCCTAAAATAGTCAGAATAATTTGGCCCGGTGCTGGGGATGCCAGCCTCCAAGTGGGGCCTGGGAATCTCCCAGAGCTCATCTGGGGACTACAGAGATCAGTTCTCTTGGAGAAAATAGATGCTTTGGAGGGTGGAGTGTATGATATTATACCTTACTGAGGTTCCTGCCCTCCCTGGGCTCTACCCCCAAATCTCCAAGAATTTCCCAACCTGGAGCTGGCAACCCTTCCCCACATCCCCAGTGGTGGACAGGGGAAACCTGGCAAACCTGTGGTCTGTGCAAAAAAAGCAGCACACAAGAATGTAAGAGAACCCATGTTGGATCAGGCCAATGGTCCACCCAGTCCAACTCCCTGTGTCACACAGTGGCCAAAACCCAGATGCCACCAGGAGGTCCACCAACGGGGCCAGAATTCAGAAGCCCTCCTCACTGTTGCCCCCCAAGCACTAAGAATACAGAGCACTGCTGCCCCAATGGGCACCCATTCCCAAGGGTAAAAGGATCACAAATGTAATTTGTAGCTGACATTAAAGTGGAGAGACGCGGGAGTAAACTCATTATGGAGGTCCATTAATGGGTCTCTTCCTGGGATGTTTTTTTTTTTTTGAGGGGGGATGTTTGTTTTGTTTTTTGAAGCGACTGAATGGGCAGCAAGTGGCTTTGGAATGGATTGTGACGTGGAAGGAGGAGGGTTTCCCTCTTATCTTCTTTGTCTTTTTCCTAGCCTCACTTCCACCCCCACCTCAAGAAATTTGCCTTGTGGCACAGGGGAGATACACAGATAGCCATGGTACCTGTACATGCACACCCTGTAGACAAACGGTAGATCTTGGGGCTGATTATGGTTGGGGAGATGGCATTGACACCCCCCCAGCCCATCCATGCCACTGACTGAACCATCTCTCCCCTACAAGGGGTCTGTCTGTCTGTCTGTCTCTGTCTCTGTCTCTGTCTCTCTCTGTCATGGGAGATCCATTCACATACTTCGATGACTTCCAATCTAATTTGATCCAGAGTCAGAAAAGCTTGTTAATATTCTAAGGAATAATTTATGTCTTTCCTTTATTCATATCCTCATATCCTCCTAGGGTTGCCAGGTCTGGGTTGGAAAATACCTGGAGACTTTGGGGGTGGATCCGGGAGTGGGCGGGATTTGGGGAGGGGAGGGGCCTCAGCAGGGTACAATGCCATAGAGTCCACCCTCCAAAGCAGCCATTTTCTCCAGGGGAGCTGATCTCTGTCAGCTGGAGATCAGTTGTGAAAGCGGGAGATCCCCAGGCCCCACCTGGAGACTGGCAACCCTATATCCTGCCTTCCTCCCCAGTAGGGACCCAAAGAGGCTTATGTCATTCTCCTCTCTTCTGTTTTATCCTCACAGCGACCCTGTGAGGTAGGTTAGACTGAGAGAGTGTGACTGGCCCGAGGTCACTCGTTTGAGCTTCCAAGGCGGAGTGAGGCCTCAGACCTGGGTTTCCCAGATCCCAGTGTGACACTGTAACCCAGAGGTGTCAAACTCATTTGTTATGAAGGCCGGATCTGACATAAATGAGACCTTGATGGGCCAGGCCGTGTGTGTCATAAAATGTAATGTCAGGTAGCGGAGATATAAACTTTATAAAGGACACAAACACAAAGGGTGTTTTTTTTTTACTTAAAATAAAAATGTGCTTAAAACATTAGCACTCTTGCGATATTTTGTTTATTTAACAGTGTCTGATAACTGACCCCTCTTGCTCTGAATTACTGCCTCAAAATGCCTGTGCTGTTGCCATCTTGAGTCTGCTGTTCAGGTGTGTATCTGTAAGCTGCAAACCTACGATGACGCAGCAGCAGCAGCAGAACTGGAAGAAGAAGAAATAGAAGGCAGCCAGTTCCACTGTGGGCCTGACAGAAGCCCTCTGGGGGCCTCATCCGGCCCCCGGGCCACATGTTTGACGCCCCTGCTTTAACCGCTACACCACAGTGGCTTTCAATCCGCTTTAGAACCTGTTTTAGTCAAGAAGGAGGCCCGTGCCAGTGCGTCAAGTGCTGTTAGCGTGGTATTTATTTTTGCCTGCCTTTCGGAGCTAATGTGTCTCCCTTTAGAAACGCACGCAGCTGTATTGCCACTCGCCTCCATTAACACATACCCTAACCCTCCCCCTCCCCTTAATGCAGTGCTCAGTAGAACGTCTGCTTTTCTAGCAAGGCATAGTCTGTCGGTGCGATGAAACTGGCCGAAAATTAAGCTTGCTGATGAATCCTGCCGCACCTCGGAGAGAAGCCCGTCTTCTGAGGATTGTGGGAAGACCGGGCCCTCGAGAAGCGATCCCGGTATGGCCAAATAAGCAGCCTCTCTCTCTCCCTCTCCCCCCTTTATGATATATTACAAAATTGGTCTTTTGTCATAATTAGATCTTTGGAAAGGCTATTCGAGGAATAGCAATGAATTGATGGGGGGGGGGTCTTGGGCAAACCACTTTTATCCCCCCCCACACACATACACCCCCCCCAGTAGACTCTCCTTCGATTGATTTATTGCAAAGGTTACATGATAACTTACTGAAACATTTTAAAGTGCTGTATGAATGTCATTATCGTCATCGTTATTATATTCTGGCTTTTTAAAAGGAGAGCCAGAGAGCCAGTTTGGTGTAGTGGTTAAGTGAGCGGATTCTTATCTGGGAGAACCGGGTTTGATTCCCCACTCCTCCACTTGCACCTGCTGATGTGACCTTGGGTCAGTCACAAGCTCTGGCACAGCTGTTCTCTCAAGGACAGTTTCTGTCAGAGGTTCTCTCAGCCCCACCTACCTCACAGGGTGTCTGTTGTGGGGAGTGGGGGGAAAGGAGTTTGTAAGCCGCTCTGAGACTCCAAGTGAAGAGCGGGGTATAAATCCAATCTCCTCCTCCTCCTCCTCCTCCTCCTCCTCCTCCTCCTCCTCCTCCTCTTCTTCTTCTTCTTCTTCTTCTTCTTCTTCTTCTTCTTCTTCTTCTTCTTCTTCTTCTTCTTCTTCTTCTTCTCCTTCTCCTTCTCCTTCTCCTTCTCCTTCTCCTTCTCCTTCTCCTCCTTCTCCTTCTCCTCCTCCTCCTTCTCCTTCTCCTCCCTCCTTCTCCTTCTCCTCCTTCTCCTTCTCCTTCTCCTTCTCCGTCTCCTCCGTCTCCTCCTGCTCCTCCTTCGTCTCCTTCTTCTCCTTCTTCTTCTTCCTCTGTAGTCCAGGGCTGCTGAGGGCTGCTTTGGATGTCCCTCAAGGAGACGGTGACAGACCTTGTGTGAAGGGTTCATATCTTGGCTTTGGTTCAGGGTTGCCAGCCTCCAGACGGGGCCTGGAGATCTCACGATACTTGAAAAGTACTGAGACTGACGAGTGATTTCAGCTCTCACATACTTTATTAGTTCAAGAACAAGACAACTTTACCGGGCTCGCAGGCCGGTTTATATCCCCTGAAAACCCCACACCCAAAACACACCCCACTCAAGACATTGGCTATTTACAGTGGCCGAGAGTTCCATAGGCTCTCGGCCGGGAGCCTAGCCCTCTGATTGGAGCGGGTTAGGATCCGCTGAGTCCTTTGTTCAGGTGAGCGAAGCTCGGACGTATTTGCCTGACCGCATGGCTTCCTTGCCTCGCATGTGGTCAGGTCTGATTGCATTATGTCTGAGTACATTACAATACTACAGCTCCAACAGTAGGAATGCCAGCCACCATGCGAGATCCCCAGAATGACAGTTCATCGCCATACTACAGAGATCAGTTTCCCTGCAGCAAATGGCTGCTTTGGAGGGTGGGCTCTGTGACATTGTTACCCACTAAGGTCCCTGTGCTCCCCAAGCTCCACCCCCAAATCTCCAGGAGCTGGCAACCTTTTTGTGGTTGCACCCAACTCCCTGTTTAAGAATTCCAAAGGTGCCCACAGGAGACCCTCGATAGAGACGCACCTATACTGTACTGTATAAGTCCAGGGTCCCCAATCTTTTTGAGCCTTGTGGGCACCCTTGGATTTCCGGCACAGCATGTTGGGACCAGCCACAAAATGGCTGCTGCAGCTTAACTCCAGTCACACAGTGAAGAACCTTGTGTTGCGGTGGCAACTGCTGCTAAGCAACGTCTTTCGAAATCTGCACAGGCCAATCAAATCTCCACTGGCCAACCAGAACCCTTGTTGGGCAAAAATCTCACCTGCCCACCCACTGTCTAAAAACACTTGGTGGGTGCTAGGAAAGCTGTCAGCAGGCGCCATGGTGCCCTCATGTACACTGTTGGGGACCCCCGATATAAGTTATATGTATGCATATAAAGAGAGATTCTTTACATTCCGAAAATCCATGTTCCCTGTGTGTTTCAGATTTTTGTGTGTGTTGAGGTGGCGCGCATTCTCTTCTCCTTTGCCGACTCCAGAAGCCCTCCCCGCCGTCTAAATCTCATTTTTGAAAACTGAACTGACTGAAATGTGCTTAGACAAAGAATTCTGCCTTCCTCTCGCTGCTTTCCCCTACCCCTGCATATGAACAATCCCTGCCTGTAATACGGTTTGTGCTGATTATGGAGAGAGCTCCCAAAATATGAACAAAGCCATTAAATACGGAAGACCGGCAGCACCTTTAGCAAAACCGCACTGATAATACCATTCTTGCAGTCTTAAATTGATAGACATTGACTGGAGGCAGGAAAAGACAATCTTATTGAACACCCATTGAGGCGATTGTGCACCCATTTCTGCGCATTTGCATCTAAGCAGGCCAGAATGGTGGAAGCTTTTGCTTTCCTGAGAGGTATTTCGGTCACATGCTCTCAGCTTTCGATGGTCCAGTATGTCAGAGCTAAGCATCAAGGAATTTGCAATAGTAATTTTCCCCTCCCCACTAAGCTCTGTATTTCTGGAGAGAGATTTTCCATTGTGCCAAAAGAGCCGGGCATGGAAAATCCCGCTTTGCTAAGTCAGTATGAAGTTACAGTGAAGCAAATCTTATTTAATGCCTCAAAAAACTCCAGAGCGCATCCCGACTTCGATATGTTTGAATGATAAATGTAACCGGTGTCTGTCTAAGAGTAAAAAGGTGGAAAGAGAGATAATAGGAATTCTTTTTGCATACAGGATATGTGAACGTTGGCCTTTCTGAAGGACCAGAGTTCTTTCTTTTTGCTTCTTTTCTTTGCTCTAACTTAGGCACCCTCAGTGTGGTGTTCATGAGCACCATGGCAACCACTGACACCTTTCCTTTAGAAAGTAGGTGTGTCCAGGTAGGCCTTATGCCTAGGAAGGCTTCTGATTGGCCGTTGGGTATTTGATTGACTGTGCAGATTTTTAAAAAATGTTGCTTTGGCAGTAGCTATTACCACACTACGAGGATTATCAGTGTGTGACGGAAGGTAAGCTGTGACAGCCATTTTGTGGCTGACTCCGCCTCCTGCAGCAGCCATCTTGTAGCAGCTATTTTGTAGCTGTGCCCACCATGCTGTATTGGAATTCCAAATGTGCTTCTTGGCCTGCCTGTGGGCTGTGGAACACTTTACTGTTGAGTCACCCACTGAGGCACCCTGGCTGCTGCTGGATGACCTTGGGCAAGCCATAGTTCTGTCAGAGCTGTTCTTAAAAGAGCAGTTTCTGTCAGAGCTCTCTCAGCCCCACCTAAGTCTCAGAGCGGCTTACAAACTCCTTCCCTTCTCCACAACAGACACCCTGTGAGGTAGGTGGGGCTGAGAGAGCTCTGACAGAAACTGCTCTTTTCCAAGAACAGCTCTGACAGAACAATGGCTTGCCCAAGGTCATCCAGCAGCTGCAACTGGAGGAGTGGGGAATCAAACCCGGTTCTCCCAGATTAGTGTCCACACACTTAATCACCACACCAAACCACTACACAGGTCTATGGTCTCCTCCTCCCACATGCCATTATCTGCCCACTTGGTTCCCCAAACCTGGGTCACTTAGTACACCACCTCACTTCTACATATAACGCCTCAGCTGTCATTGAGCAATACAACCCTATGGAAAATGATCACTTGCTGGTACATTCCCATGTGTCTGAATGAAGGGGTGGGGGGGAACTGAACTAGGGATCAAACCAGAATGTTCAGAAGCAAGCTGGAGTAACAAATAGGATCCAGAGCCTAGTATCCAACAGTCCATCAGTATAAAAAATTCCCAACCTCATAATTTGGCTGTTTGAATTTTCCCCAGGTCAGCACCAACAATGGCCTCCGACAGACATCTTTCCTCCCAGAAGGAGGAGGAGGAGATTGGATTTATATCCCACCCTTCACCCGGAGTCTCAGAGTGGCTTACAAACTCCGTTCCCTTCCCCTCCTCATAACAGACACCTATAAATCCAATCTCTTCCTCCTCCTCTCCTTCTTCTTCTGTCATCTCCATGTCGACCCTTGCTAGTTGCCTCCGCAGCTTTATTTTGACCTGGACCGAATGGCACAGAAGAAGGGCAGTTGGGTGGCCAAATGCCATGAGATGGCCCTGATGCAGAGACTGTCAAATGGGAGTGATGAGGCAAAACTTGGGAATGTGCAAGTGTGAAGCAATTGGCTGCTCCTTCTTCCCGCAGCTTCATTTATCCAAGTCCTTGTGGTTGATCCATTTTTAGCCCCTTCGAGAAAACAGAATCGCTCCTACGTGTTTAGTAGTAAGCATATTTTATTTTCATAACATTACCAGGAGGAAATATGGCAAAGGTACATAATGATTCTGAATAAGTGTTTCCTTTTTTAAAAAAAAAATAGTGACTGCTTGGCACAGAATTTATGCTTTTTTAGCTCGAAAGCCCATTAATGCCTCTTGTTTGAAGGGGGTGTCTTAAAGACGCATCTTCCCTGCATCTCGGTGATACAAATGAGGACAGGAGAACTCTTTAGGTTCACCAGAGCTCTGTGAAGATGATCACCTTGGAACCTTTGGAAATCCATAACAGGAGGAGGAGGAGATTGGATTTATACCCCGCCCTTCACTACCTGAAGGAGTCTCAGAGCGACTTACAATCCCTTTTCCTTCCCCTTCCCACAACAGACACCCTATGTGGTAGGTGGGGCTGAGACAGCTCTTTTGAGAACTGCCCTTGAGAGAACAGCTCTGAAATTACTTATGACTGACCCAAAGTCACACCAGCAGCTGCATGTGGAGGAGTAGGGAATCTAACCCAGTTCTCCCAGATTAGAATCTGCGCTCCTAACCACTACACCAAACTGGGTCTTGTGCTCTATGAAGTTCTATGAGCACCTCGTCATACAGCAACCAAGAAGGTGGTCTTATTCTTTCATCTGGGGTAGCATTACATGGATTTTGTCTGGATTCTGGGCACACAAGCTAGCATCTTTTGAGGCTACTACCTATCCCAGATCTCCAGCTTTTATCTAAAACAGTGTTTCTAGGCCCTGTAGATCTTGAAATATAAGACTCTGCCTCAGAACCTAAGACGAGTGAGCAGTGTTGTGGTAGATGAAGGTAGCCCCACCACACACACACACTACGGTCTTGTGTGTCCCCTTAAAATGTGCCTTTTCTGTTGTGGTGCCACTGAACCTCCTGTCCATTCCTTTCCACACTAAGGTTTAGTCAGCCACTGCCCATCTGTGGGGATTTTCTTTAACTGCCTCCATCTTGTGGAACAGTTTTCCAGAGGAGGAAGGTTCTCATTTTGCCGGTAGTCCAGAGACACTATACAACCAAGTTATTTAGGAGTCTGGGCCATCATAACAGAGGGTAGATTGTTTCCTCGATGCTATTTCTTTTTAACCAGTTGCCAAGTTCAATTTAAAGTTCTGGTTTCCACCAAGAAAACCCTTCATGGCTTTGTACCCATATACCTGCAGAACTGACTCTCCCAGACGTTATGTCATGATGACTTTGCTCATGGGAAATACCTGGAGATGTTGGAGGTAGAGCCTGAGGAGGGTGAGGTTTGGATAGAGGAAGGACTTCAATGGGGTATAATGCCAGAGTCCACCTTCCCAAGGCCATTTTCTCCAGGTGAACTGATCTCTGTCACATGGAAATCAGGGAGATATCCAGCCATCACCTAGAACATAAAAGAAGCCATGTTGGATGAGGCCAATGACCTGTCTAGTCCAACACTCTGTGTCGCATAGTGGCCAAAAACCAGGTGTCGTCAGGAGTTCCACCAGTGGGACCAGAACTCCAGAAGCCCTCCCACTGTTGCCCCCCAAGCACCAAGAATACAGAGCATCACTGGCCCAGACAGAGTATTCCATCTATAGTTTGTGGCTAATAGCTACTGATGGACTTCTGCTCCATATGTTTATCTGATCTTCTCTTGAATCTGCCCATGCTTGTAGCCACCACTATCACTTGTGGCCGTGGATTCCATGTGTTAATCACTCTTTGGGTGAAGGAGGACTTCCTTTTCTCTGTTCTAACCCGACTGCTCAGCAATATCGAGTGCCCATGAGTTCTTGTATTGTGAGAAAGGGAGAAAAGTACTTCTTTCTCTACCTGCTCTACCCTATGCATAATTTTGTAAACCTGGAGGCTGGCAACCGAAAGCAAAGCTGTTAGAATGTGCCACTCTGCAAAATGGGTAAGGCAGACAACTGCTTCTTCATGTGTGTTCTCTCCAGCCAGTTTGGTGTAGTGGTTAAGTGCGCGGACTCTTATCTGGGAGAACCGGGTTTGATTCCCCACTCCTCCACTTGCACCTGCTGATGTGACCTTGGGTCAGTCACAAGCTCCGGCACAGCTGTTCTCTCAAGGACAGTTTCTGTCAGAAGTTCTCTCAGCCCCGCCTACCTCACAGGGTGTCTGTTGCGGGGAGGGGGAGGGAAAGGAGTTGGTAAGCCGCTCTGAGACACCTTTGGGCAGTGAAGGGCAGGGTATAAATCCAATCTCTTCTTCTTCTTCTTCTTCTGGTGGCTCCCCTCTACTGGAACAAATTGCCCGAGGAGGCCAGGAAAGCTTCCAACTTCCATCATTTTTTTGAAGGCGCAAAAGAAACGAGGGTATATTTGTAAAAGGATTAGAACTGTCGTGCAGTGGAACAGCTGAGGACGCCGTTTTAAAAAGGGACTAGGGTTATCATCTGTTGCAGTCTTAGCTGTACACGTCGGCTTGCTTTTACTGCTGCTTCTTCTACATTTGTAACCCACTTTCTCCATCATAGTATGTCACACAGTTTTAGTTTGTTTGCATTGCTTCCCAGTGCTGTATTCCTGGTCTTACTGCACCGTTACTGGATGTCTGGTTCTATCCGCCTGGATTGCTTTCACATTTTATAATCTGCCTTGAGCCTCAGTGAGATAGGAGGGCTATACAGGAAGAAAGTAAATAATCTACTATGATTCAGACAGTAGATGAGTGAGGAGAATGTCATATGACCCTCTACCCAATGCTTTGTGGCCAGCTAGGGAGACTACTCTGACCTGATCTCATGAGATCTCAGACGCTAAGCAGGGTCGGCCCTGGCAAGTATTTGGAAGGGAGACTTCCAAGGAATACCAGGGTCATGATGTGGAGTCAGGCAATGGCAAACCTAGGGATGCCAGGTTCTACCTTGCTCCCAGCAGGGGGCTCCAGGCAGCCGCTCGGGATCTTTTGGTGCATGATGACATCACTCAGAAGTGACATCACCACATTGCCTCCATCAAGGGGGTGACACTAGTTTTTGGGCAAAACTGTGTGGTTTTTCCCCCCTCAAAACCATAGAGTTTGCCCAAAAACTAGAGCGTCATCCCGACATTGGGAACACAATGATGTCATTTCTGGGTGACATCATTGTGGCAGAGACGTTGTGCGGCGACATCCCTGTTTGGGGGTGGGACTTTCCCTGCTGGCCAGCTGGCTTGTGGTGGATCGGAGCCCCAAAGACCAGCGGATCCCCTGGCCAGACGGGGCATCTGGCATCCCTAGGCAAACCACCTCTGAACGTCTTTTGAAAACCCCATGGGATCGCCAAGAGTTAGCTGTAACTTCACAGCACGTAAATAAACAATAGAGGGGGACTACAGCCAGGCATTCTTAGATCACGTCTGAACCAATGTATTCATATTGCTTTCCTTTCCTGTGGCCCTGGAAGAACAATCACCTCCTGAGATGTGGGGACAGCACATTGTTATAAGACCTTCCTTGATATAAAAGAAATTCGTCACCTCCAGGGTTCAAATTGCCATTGATTCCCAGAGAACTGGGGAGAGGAGGAGATACCACAATATTTCTTCGATGATTAAGACTCTGGTTTCCATTTCTGTGTGGTAGAAAAGAGTTATGAATTTGGTATTATGCCTTGGGTGGCTGGCAGTACACAATCGATATCCCTTTTCAAAGCATAGTTGTGACGGGCTCTAAGCTTTCAGATTTTCTTCAATGTCTGTAGCAATTTTCTTAATTTTATACACACACACGCAGCACACACTCTTAAGAAAAGAAGCTGTCTCACCCATTGTTTGGACTCCTCCCCACCTCCCACTGCAGACCTTCTTAGCACTTATAGTTGTCCTATCAGGGTTCCAAAGTAGCATTTTTGGTGATGAAATAGGCCAGGGCCTGCAGTGTTCTAAACATCAGTTTTCTGCTGTGTATCGCAAATAGTTGGACCACAGCCAACAAGACAGAAAAGGGTTGTTTTTTTTTTTGCAAACGTTTGGGCTGACTGCTCTTTCTTGGATTTGTATTATGGGTGGTCATGCCTGAAATCTAAGGTTTCCAGATTCCCTCTTTTCAGAGGACATGTCCTCCTTTTTTGGTGTTTGTCTTCTTTTGGGCTCTTTAAAAAAAACACCAAAAACTGATGAAAATGTCCTCTTTTGGGGTTGGAAGGTTAGGAATATTCCTAATTAGTAGCAAGTATCACAGCTTAAATAGGAGGGGTATTTAAAATTAGATTTGTCATCGTGATCACTTGTTTGAAATAGTCAGGAAATATGCCCTCTTTTTGCTTTTCAAAATATGGCAGCCTTACAAACCAGACCTTGAGAGTTGCTAGATTGGGGGTGCAGCTGGGAAATTCCGTCAGAGGAACTGTGGCCAGAAATAGTGTAGTTATGGGGAGCGGAATTTTGCTTTCTGAAATTCATTTGCTTTAAGTACAGTGATAGATTCTTCTTACAGCTTCTTTGGAAGAAAAAAAAATCTGTAATTTCTTTGATTTCTCATTGTAGTTCTCCCTCTGAGGTGGAGGACATCTCCATGGGTTATTCCCATCATGCCTTTAGGGAGGCAGGAAATAGTTTTTTCCCCTTCCTGTTGGCGCCTCTGGAAAAGCCCATCTTCAGTTCTGTTCCTGCCTCTGTAGGGAGCAGCAGCAATCTTTCTTAGGCTTCAGCTGTAGTCTCTTTCATTTTCCCTTCTTTCTACCTTGCTCTTCGCTTTATTCCTTTCCTTTTTTCTTCCCTCTGCTCCTCTCCCTTATTTACTGCTCCAGTTTGGAGTGAAGTTGCAAGGGGTCTTAGACCTGAAAAGAGGAGCCGCGGCAGCTGCGATGGCCGCAAAGAAACTTCCCGTGGAGTTCTCAGGCAATGAGGGACATGCACTTGCCACTGCCGTGGCAGCGTGTGGTGATACTGGGACGGATCTGCCTTCGTGGCTAGATCGTGCGCTCTTGACGACTGTGGCTGGCCCGGTGGAGACAATTTTGGAGGCAATTTTGAATTTTTTCCTCCAGAGGAGTACACGGAGAAGGTTTTCCCGTTCCCTGAGTATTTCAAACGTCAGCTTAGATCAGGGTGGGACAAGCCCATTGTTAATAGGCAAGTCCCAGCATTTGCCAAAAATGGTATGCACTGCCTAATTACCCTAACGGGTTATTGCAGGTGTCACCTGTTGATGGTCCCGTGGCAGTGATCCAATCGTCTGGTCTCATGTCTGAAGATGGTTTGGACAACATCAGGGATTCTACGGATAAAAAGGTGGAGGCAACTCTCAGAAGGATCCATGAGGTGGTCACCATGATGGTCAGAGCGGCATCCACAGCATCCATCACTTCTAGGGCTGCTATTGTCTGATCCAACTCATTCCAGAGAACAATCACAGTTTACTCGAGGGAGCTTCACGCATCCTTAAGGCTAACTCCTTCACGGCGGACGCCACTCTAGACATTATTTCCTTTGCATCCAAAACCATGGCATCCATGGCAGTATCTAGGAGACTTCTTTGGCTAAGGATGTGGCAGGCTGATGCCTTATCCAAGTTGATTGTAACAGCTTATTCATTCCAGGGAGATCATTTGTTTGGTGAGGCCGTCGATGATATCCTGGTGGAAACCAGGGATAAGAAAAAGGCCATGCCCAGGTCTCTCAGATATTCTGACACGTGAAATTATCAGTCCTTTCATCCCCATCACTCCTTGCCAAGATTTCGCCATGACACCAAGAAGACACCCTGGGAGGCATCCAAGCAATCCGGCAAGCGTGGTTCCTTTGCATCTAGGTTCTACAGATTTCCGCTCAACAAGAATGACAGAGAAGATAGAGACACTAAGCCCAAGCAGGCATGACTATCCTTCTATTCCGGTCAAGGCACATCTACTCTATTCTGCAAAGACTTGGTCAGAGGCCTGGGCAGTGAAGGTCATGTCCCATGGATATTCAATAGAGTTTCTGCATCAGCCACCAGAGAAGTTCCTGAGATCCCCTGCAAGCACGTCCGAGAACAAGAGATCCATTATCACCAAGGCTGTGCAACATCTGCTAGACATCAAGGCAATCGAACCAGTTCCCTCTGGAAGGAGGGATCAGGGTGTCTACTCCATATTATCCATGGTCCCCAGAAAGAACGGAGACTGGAGAGCAATTTTGGATTTCTAGTTCTTGAACAAATTTATTTGGCTGTGACACTTTCATATGGAGACTCTGAAGGTGGTAGCGGACTCTCTATCACCAAACAAATATCTGACCTCCATCGACCTTATGGAGGCATACCTTCATGTGCCCATTCATCAGGCCCAGAAACGGTTCCTTTGTTTTTGCATCTGCAGTCTCCATTTCCAGTACAGGGCACTCCTATTTGGCCTCTCCACGGCATCCAGGCTGTTCTCAAAGTTAATCATCAGTCCTGTGGTACACCTCAGGAGTCAAGGGATCCACGTTCATCCCTATTTAGATGATCTGCTGGTCCAGACCAGCAGTCAGATGGAATCTGGCAGGAACACCGAGAGGACACTACAGTGTCTGCAGAGTCACGGATTTGTGATCAAGTTCGAGTGTGATCAAACTTCTTGTGATCAAACATCTTGGCACTGTGATAGATACTGCTCGCACTGCTCTTTTTCTTCCACTGTCCAAATCCACGAAGATCAAGAACTTCACCTCGAGGGTTTATCGCAGCAGGGTTTCTCCTCTCATGGAGTTGGCCAGACTTCTGGGTCTGATGATAGCCAGCATCGACATGTTGCAATGGGCCCATATGCACACCAGGCCACTGCAGGTGTTCCTCCACCCTTACCAACTCTCCATCATGGAAAAGAGGGCCATCAACCTTCAGGTGCTCTTCAAGGTCAAGAAGAGTCTCCATTGGTGGACAAACATGGACAACCTACTGACCGGCAAGATCTTCTGTGTCCGTCGTACCAGGGAACTATTCACAGATGCCAGTCTCCTGGGTTGGGGGGCGACATTAGAGGGCTTTGCAGTCCAGAGCACTTGGCTCCCAACCGAGAAGACGCAACCTTGGAGCTCAGGGCGGTACACCTCTCCCTGATCCACTTCTCCTCCCGTCAACACATCTTGGTGAAGATGGACAACGTGTCTGCCAAGGCTCACATCAACAAGCAGGGCAGGTCCCGATCCTTGCAGCTGCACAAGGAGGTGATGAAGATTCTTTCCTGGGCAGAGAGCCTTGTGCTTCCTTGAGGGCAGAGCACATAAGAGGGATCAAGAACGTACAAGCAGATTGGCTCAGCAGAGAGACCATTCAGGAAGGGGAGTGGGCACTTCACCCAAGACTCTTTGACATGCTGGTGCACCTCTTTGGGTGTACAATAGTGGATTTGTTTGCATCTCCAGAGAATCACAAGATTCCAAGGTTCTTCAGGTATTTCCACCAGGAGGTGGAGGCGACAGATGTACTCATAGCGGCGTGGCCTCAGGGCTTGATGTATGCGTTTCCACCATTTGTCCTGATCTCTAGAACCCTCTGCAGAGTCAGGGAACTCAAGGCAGAAGTCATCCTGGTGGCTCTGGGATGGGGCCGTCGGCCATGATTCTCAGCTCTGCAGGAGATGTCAATCCTTCAGCCTCTGGCATTACCGGTGTCTCACGGGCCTGTGTGGCATGCAGATCCAGCCTGGTTATGTTTGACCACGTGGAGATAGAACAGCGCACTCTAGCAAGACAAGGGTATTCTCCTCAGGTCTTGGACACCATATTGGCATCCAGACGTCAGTCCACCATCCGTATATATAACACCGCGTGGAAGGCGTTCGTGAGATGGTGTAGACGCAAGAGTGTGGATCCATTGTCACCTTCGGTAGCTTCTCTCCTCTCGTTCCTACAGGAGGGATTGGACACGGGTCTGAAATCATCTACTCTTCACAGACAGCGGCACTGTCCACTGTCCTACCTTCAATGGAAGACTTCAAGCTTACCAGACATCTGCACATCCAGCTTTTCCTGCAGGGTGCAACAGTCAAGTCGCCACCACAGATACATCATTTCCCAACGTAGAGATTGAACACAGCGTCGAATGCTCTCACCAAGGCCCCTTTTGAACCTCTCAAAGAGGTAGGGCTGAAGTGGTTGAGGATGAAGATGCTGTTCCTCATTGCTATCACGTCCACTAGGAGGGTTTCGGAGCTCAGAGCCTTGTCGGTAAAGTCGTCCCTCTGTGTCTTTCACAAAGACAAGGTGGTGCTTCAGACGGATCAGACCTTTCCGCCAAAGGTAGCATCCACCTTCCACAGGAAATTTGTTTGCCCACATTTTGTCCTCATCCCAAGCATCCAAAAGAATGACTTTGGCATACCTTGGATGTTAAAAGAGTACTCAAGATCTTTATTGCAAGAGCGGAGACTTGGAGGAAGATGGAGTCTTTGTTTATCAGCATTTCTCTGCCGTGCAATGGAGAGAAGATGTCGAGGTCTGCCATCAGTTCGACTCTGAATTCCTGTATCGTGGAGGACTACCGGGCATTGGGATTGGAGGTCCCTAGTGGCATTACGGCTCATTCCTTGAGGAGCGCGGCAACCCACGTAGCGCTTGCCAACAGAGCTTCGGTAGAGGAGGTGTGTAGAGCAGCCACTTGGTCTTCCATCTCCACGTTCGTGCGTCATTACAAGATAAATACTGTTGCTTCTGTGGATGTGGCATTTGGGAGAAGAATCCTTCAGCATGTCGTTTCAGTGGAAGAAGATGACGACGCACCCGAATGAAGAACACTTCTCTGGGAGGTCCCATGGAGATGTCCTCCACCTCAGAGGGAGAACGACCATTGGTACTCACCGTGAAGGGTCCTTCTCCTCTGAGGTCAGGAAGACATCTCAGCCCTCCCGCTGTCATCTTCTCTACTATCATTCTCTGTGCTGAATTCTTCTCTCTCCTTTTCTCTTACTCTGGACCTGTGTGATTTTGCAGAGTCTTCACCCTTGGAGTTGCCAAGTTTGAGCAATGTTTAAGTTACTATTGAAGTTATGTTTTCTAGGGCAAGGTCTGTCAGTTTAGGCTGTTAGCACTACTTTCGGAGTCCCAGAACTGAAGATGGGCTATTCCAGAGGTGCCAACAGGAAGGGGAAAAAACTATTTCCTGCCCCCCTAAAGGCACGGTGGGAATAATCCATGGAGATGTCCTCCTGACCTCATAGGAGAAGGACCCTTCATGGTGAGTACCAGTGGTCGTTTTCTGTCTGTCCACATGGTGTTGCTTTATATGCCTTTTTGTAAATACAGCCCTTGGAGGTTTTATGTATAAAACCATAGAGTTTCCTGTGATTTGTAGAGCTACCCTATGTCGCTTCTATTTTCTTACCAGACTTGACTTGACTTGTCATGGGGAGATGCCTGCCACAACTGAATGGTGACTTTGTGGTTCATTACAGTGGATGTTTCTTCTTGGCCCCTACAAAGACTAAAGTCTTCCATTCTCCCTTTGAACTTTTCAGTGAATTAAAGTTTAATTTTGAAAAGAAATGGAGGGAGGGTCACGGTCTGGTGTAGTGGTTAGTGGTTAAGAGCGTGGACTTTAATCTGGGAAAACCAGGTTTGATTCCCCTCTCCTCCACATGCAGCTGCTGGTGCGACCTTGGGTCAGTCATTGTTCTCTCAGAGCTGTTCTCTCAGAGCTCTCTCAGCCCCACCTACCTCACAGGGTGTCTGTTGTGGGGAGGGGAAGGAGATTGTAAGCCGCTCTGAGACGCCTTCGGGTAGTGAAGGGCAGGGTATAAATCCAATCTCCTGCAATCCTCCTCCTCCTCATGGCAGCTACTAGGTGCTGGTATCCACTACTCCTTTTTAAAACTCCAGAAGTGCCGATAAGCTCAACAGGATCGGGGGTTCCTGGTCTACAGCCTGGCTGTCGCTCAACATCACAGCTGTTATCTGTCTGCCCATGTCTGTGTTTCTCTCTTTGAGGAAGCAACAGGTGTCTGGTACTTAAAGATGGGAGGGGGAGATCAACACAGTTCCTTCCTTCTCCCGTGAAATGCCTCAGGGTGAGATTATGATAACTATGATGTAACTCCTTATTAAGCACCCCTTCCCTCATTTTGGTGCTCCGTTTTCTAACCAGCCTCATGCAACAATGTTTTCTGCGAATCTGTTTGCAGAACCTCAGTGCCTGGAATGATATAGTCAACATTTAAGGTCTGGGTTTTTTTAACAAAAGGAAAGAAAACACACGCACACACAGAGGTTATTCCTAAGAATAGTACTAAAGAGAGGAGAGGGGGAGAGAGTGGCGTTCTGGAATTGTAGTGGTTTTAACAGATGGCAAGCGTTGTGCTTCCCTTTTAATGGCTTGTTGCAAAGCGTCGGATGCTTTGGTAGCAGGAAGCCGACTCTTCGTAGCATTGTATGCCATCAGGCTACAGCTTCTGAAAAGGAGAGCACATGGGGGGACGAGCCTCTGATAGTGTCAGATGCCGCAGACTTTTGTCAGTCTTCAAAGCGTTCCCCAGTCATGATCTTTCCTTCGAGCTTTACCTGCTTTGTCTTTGCCCTTTTTCATATTCTTCCCCCCTCTCAAATTTCACAACCCTACCAGTACCTGACCTGAAATCTTAATAGAAGGAAGGGACAGTGAGTGCCATGGTTTGCGCATGTGAATAGGCCAGTATGGGGAAAGTTAAGCCGGATACCAGGGCAGGTTGGAATGTCCCTTGTGCATGCCATGTGCCGTCAAGTCGTTTCCGACTTACGGCAACCCAGTAAACGACCTACAAAATGTCCTATCATTGACAGCCTTTCTCAGGTCTTGCCAACTGGGGACCGCGGCTTCCTTGATTGAGTCAACCCATCTCATGTTGGGTCTTCCTCGTTTCTTACTGCCTTCAACTCTTCCTGGCATTATTGACTTCTCCATTGAGTCCATAGTGGACAAAAAGGGGTGCATTGCCAGCGGGGGTCCTTGTCCTCTAGGGGTGCCAGGCCTTCAGATCTCCTGGAATCACAAATGGCCTCCAGACCGTAGAGATCAGTTCCCCCGGAGAAAAGGGCAGCTTTGGAGGGCATGTCATCACATCCCTTCTGAGCGCCGTCATCTCCCCAAACACAGCCATTCCGAGGCTACAGCAATGGACCAGTTTAAGGTGCCTTTTGTGTTTGATGCAAGATGTTCTTATACCAATGGGGGAGGGACATCTTGCATCACTGGAAAGCACCTTGGGCAGGAGGAGCACACCAGTACCATGCTGGAGAAGTGACAACCTGCTAAGGGTCTAGTTACTATAAAGGGATTGGCAAGGGTTACATTGTGAACCAGAGTAGTTGGTGCATGCCAGAGTTTTGCGGAGCTTCGTTTTTCAGCTGCTGGAAATACGAAAACCCCGATCTGCATTTTTTGGCTGCTCAAGGAATCTGAAAAGGCATTGCAATGGAAACACTCACTGGTACATGCACACTATTTTCTATGTAGCATTGATGTTGTAGGCCAGGGGTGTCCAACATACGGCCTGCAGGATGAAACTACCCCATCCAGGGCTCTTATCTGGCCCACCAGCAAATGACCATTACTTTTAATGGCAGATGACGGAGGCTGTGCATTATGTCCCTGTATACATCCCAGTCCTAATGAGTAATGAGTGGTGAAATTGGGAGGTTGGGCATCAGGGAGATACTTGATGGAAATACTGTAAGAAGGTTAATGACTTAAGCATGTTTGTATTGTGTGTAAAAAATAATATTGTTAACTGGGCTCACCTGTGTCCTTTATAAAGTTTATATCTCCGTACCTGGCATTACATTTTATGGCACACATGGCCTGGCCCGACAAAGTGACAATGTCAGATCTGGCCCTCATAACAAAAGATTTTGGCACCTCTGCTGTAAATACCGCTGAAGGAGTGGTTTAGTCCACTTGGACCCTAGGGGGAGCCATGGTGCATTCTCTAGTGTTCAGGGTTGATAGAATGCTTTCTCTCGCGATTCGGCCTCCCTCTTGTTGTTTCTCTACCTGCCGTGTGTTAGTATGAGTGCTCGTGCTCTGAAGGCTCCTCCGTTGCATTAATGGCCTGCAGTCGGTTATTGTCTTTTTGCAAAATCCTGTTGCAGTAAATTCCTTGGAAGCAAACTCCAGACCGTGGCTTGGATTGTTTCCTGAACGCTGCCAACATACCAGCTGTTCAGAAGCAGAATTCAACCCAAAGCACCACCTAAGCCATACTCCTTCTTTGCTCTCCTCTCCAGCCTGTCCCCATAAGAGAAAACCTTGGTGTTGGTGGTGGCTGCCAGTGTTCCCTCTAAGCTGAGTTAGTGTGAGCTAGCTTACAGTTTTTTAGCCTCCAGCTCACACCTTTTTGCCTTAGCTCAGGAAGGGTGGCTCCAGAGCAAACTGATTTCTGCAGCAGCCAAATCCCTCGCTCAGAACTTCAATGCCAGTAGCTCACCAAGTAGAATTTTTGCTCACAAGACTCTACAGCTTAGAGGGAGCATTGGTAGCTACCATAGAGCTTCTGTATTATTGACGTCTGGAAAGTCTCGTTTTGCTGCCGTCTCAACTTTATAACAGTGCGGGAGATCTTCCGCCGAGTGCCTTGCAATTTCCCATCAGCCGGGAGATAATTTTGAGAGCAAGCCACGTCCGTGGGTCTTTGCTCCAGCTTCCCGTTTGACAGGCAGGAGCTGGGCTTGGTATAACTTAGCGGGAGATGTTCAGCACCATTTGAATTACCGCTGGACTGTAAACGCGGCTTGCGTGCATGCGTGTGTGTGTGTTTATCACTTACATTTCTAGACCAAGTTAGCCGTGTTTCACACAGTTTGTTTTTCCTGTGGGGGTTGTCTCGATAAAATGTCACGCACCGCAGCTTCTCTAGACAGGGTGTCTCAGACTTGAAAGTTAATGGTCAGGCTCTGATGAAGAGGGAAATATTTGCCTGTTTTACCCAAGTCCACATTTCCTGCTGAATATATAGGGGAGGGGGGTAATAACAGTAAAGTCACCTTAAGGATGAAACATGAGATTTTCTCAGTGTAACACAGATGTTTTTATGCTAACGATTCTTACCCACTTTGTGCATGTGTGTGTCTGTGTTAAGTGCAGTCAAGTTGCTTCTGACTTACGGCAACCCTCTGGATTAATGTCCTCCAAAATGCCTGATCTCTAACAGCCGTGCTCAAGTCTTGCAGACTGAGAGCTGTGGCCGGGGTCGCCGACAGAGGGGGACTGGGGAGGATAACATTTGGGGGGGGCCTGTGTTAAGTATGGAACTCAACAACGAAATGATTTCAGCAAGTGATTTCAGTTTATTCGTAACAGCAACTCCAACTCAGGACACCACGATAACACACCACAAAACAGTGGAGCACAGCTCCTTCTTTTAAACTCTCCCGGGCTGTCAAAGCCACTCCCATAATAAGTTAAGGACCAATGAAAATACAGCGATAAGGTCCAATCACAATTGTTCCCGCTTTGATACATATTTACAAGATGATTGGTTCTGTACAGAGGTTTCTCAGAAACCAGCCAATAGTGATGCGACAGCTGAAGAGCCACATTTGAAATCAAGCTTAACATAGGAATGTATAGCACAAATTCACATTCCAATACACAACAGCCAGAGTCATCTTGAGGGCCTTTGAAGCCAGCCTCAGGTTGCATCCGGCCAAACGTCTTTCCATTTTATTTTAATGCAGGATGGGTAGCCGTGTTAGTCTGTCTACAGCAGCAGAAAAAAAGCAAGAGTCCAGGAGCACCTTAAATTCTAACAAAATTTGTGGCAGGGTAGGAGCTTTCGTGAGTCAGTGCTCATGTCTTCAGATAAAGCAGTTCTGTCTGCAGCCACTAGGGGCGCAGGGAGTTCTGAGTACAGTAAAAGGAACTCTAAAATCTACTAGATTTCCCTTTCTTCAAGTCTGAAGCAAACTTGCCTAATAGATCATGCTAAACTGATCAAGTAATCCAGCAATGGAGGAAGACAAGCAAACCCAGCTGATGGCTGCTACACTGTTGTTGGCCTGCAGCCTGCTAACCAAGGTCATTTTCTATAATAGTCTAGCCTTTCTCTTTTCCTCTCCTAGCACCCAGCTCAGCCAGATCTTGCGAAGCAGTGGTTGGGATGTTGCAGCAAGATATAACAACCTTTCTACCTATCTACTTCCGTGTTCCTCTCTTTGAGGAAGCAATAGTTGCCTGGCAGTGCTTGACAATAGTTGGCAAGAGGGGGACACAGCATTGTGGGAATAATTTTTTTTTAGAAATGCAGCTTCATATACTTCCTAGAAGTTCTTACAGGAAATGAGAAAGGGTAGTTCTAGGAATTGCCTGAAACTCTGTGGTAAAAATGGGACAGAGGCATTGTAGCACTATTTGAGAGAACTGTGATCGGATTTAGGAAAGAGCCCATGATGGGGAGGGGGATGGTATCCCTGGGCACTTTGAAGAGCTTGCAAAAACCTGTCCTGACCCTTTTGGGATCTGCAGTGAGCGACTGAGCGAAGAAGATGCTTGCTGAGAGAGACAATCCAGGACTTAGCCTTGCTGTCCAAAAGAGGTGCGTGGTTTGGGCCCTTACACAAATGTTGCCTTGGCGAAACCTTGGGAGCCAGAGTGCATGTGTGGGGGGTGTGTGTGTGTGTTTGTGTGACAAATTGAGAGTTTGGGTCTGTGTCTACATTTACATTCAATTGGTTTCTGGCTTTTTAAACATTCTCAGCGAACGTCTGCCAGCGGTTTGTTTACGTTACTATTTTTTTATTTGCAAAATAATGAAAATATTACTGGCCGACGGTAAAAGTATGGATATTAAATTTTAATAGAGTACGCATAGTCATAAAGAGTGGAGAAGGGGGGGGGGAAGGAGCACACAGATGAGGACTCTTCTGCGATAATTAAAAATTATAAAGTCATTACTCCAGCTTGCTTTTGGAATTGTTGTCGGTTGCAAATGCCTTTGCAGATTCCTCTCATTAAAATTCTGCATTGTCAAAGCGGGCAGAGAACGCGCAGGCAATGACTAATTTGGTTTTAAACCTTGCCTTATCTCCCTCCACAACAAAGTTTACCTTGGAGGGACGTCAGGAATGATATGTGTATTTGCAGACAGAAGGAGAAATAATATCTTTTTTTTTCCCCAAAAAAACCCAACCCACTCTCTCCCTCCCGCCTTTCCTATAATGCAGTCTGCGTGCATGTGTATTTTCTCCCTCTGAAAAAGACCTGTGGGGTATTCCAGCTCTCTTGTACCATAAAATGCTATTAGAATGAAAAGTATTACTTTTATGGCATCGCTAGCGTATTAAACAGCAGCATTTTTTCCCTATAAATGTTAATCTTTAATCTTTATAAATTGCATGTGGAAGAAACAGCGGGTCTGTAAAACACTCGACTTTGAGCCTTGCAGGGATAAAGTTGTAGTAGGGTTGGATGCCGTCCAGAATTTTACTGTCCACTGGCATTCGTCTGTTTAGAATAAGGGTTTTCAAATGTTCTACTTTCAGGGAACCATCAACACGTTTGCTTTGGGACCCTTTTTTTTGGGGGGGGAGGCGGGTATTGAATGGGCCTGTTCCAGGTTAGATTAGAATATAAAAAAAGAGACCTGCTGGATCAGAGCAGTGGTCCGTCTAGTCCAGCATCCTATCTCACACAGTGGTCAACCAGTTCCTCTGGAGGAACAACAACAGGGCATGGAGGCCAAGGGTACGTATCAGGGACTTCCCCTGGTGTTGCCTCCTGGCACTGGGGTTGAGAGGTTGACTGCCTCTGGACATGGTGGTTCCCCTCAGCCACCATGGCTGGTAGCCACTGATAGACCTATCCTCCATGAATCTGTCTAATTCCCTTTTCAAGCTGTCTGTGCCTGTGGCCATCACTACAGCCTCTGGCAGCAAATTCCACATTTGAATCACTCACTGTGTAAAGAAGTATTTCCCTTTGTCCATCCAGATTCTGCTCCCCATCAGCTTCATTGGATGCCCAAGTTGTCTTCAACTCATTGTGCCACCGACACATTTCCTGGTTCCCACCAGTTGTTTTTAGAAAGTGGGTGGGACCAGGTGGGGTTTTGCCCAGCAAGGCTTCTGACTGGCCACTGGAGGTTTGATTGGCTATACATATATATATATACATATATACACACACACACACACACACACATATACACACACACACACACACATATATATATATAATGTTGCTTTGACACAAGCTGTCACCCCTCATCACAAGGGTCTTCACTGTGTGATTGAAGGTAAGCTGCAGTAGCCATTTTTGTGGCTGACTCCGCCTCCTTTGGCAGCCATTTTTGTGTCTAGCTCCACCTCCTGAAGCAGCCATATTGTGGAACCATTTTATGATTGGACTCACTGTACTGTGACTAGGGTTGCCAGGACTGCTTGTGGGGGGCTCCAAGATATTCTCTGGGGTGACATCACATGGGGATGTTGGGGGCAGGGTTGACGCTCTAGTTCAGGGGTGTCGAACTCATTCCTTATGAGGGCTGGATTTGACATAAATTGGTCTTTGTTGGGCTGGGCCATGTGTGTCATGGAATGTAATGCCAGGTATCAGAGGTATAAACTCTTGACACACAGTTTTTGGGCAAAACTCTATGCGTTTTTTTTGCCTTCAAAACCGTAGAGTTTGCCGAAAGCTAGAGTGCCACCCCCCCATGTCCCCAGTGTGATTATGTCACTTCCAGGTGATGTCATCATGTCAAGGATGTTGCCAGGTAACATCCCTGTTTGGGGGCCGGTGGGGGATTGACGCTCCAAACATCAGGGTGGGGTCTGGCAATCCTGACTGTGCCAGAATTCCAAAGGTGTTCACAGGCTCAAAAAGGTTAGAGACCACTTGTGTACTGTAAAGTGCCGATGCAGTTGTCCGGGACTTCAAAAGCTGTTTGACTTGTTGCCTGACAAAACAGTTGCGTAATTCTTCAGATGTTGACTTTTGTGATTATTTTCTGATTTCTTACAGCTGTCTTGCATTAGCATTCTATAATTGCATTCCTTTGTACTGTTGTGTTCGCACTTGCAGCGTATTATATACATCGCATTAGAACTTTTTATCTTCCATATATAATTGAAATCTTACATTTTAAAAATGTGGGATTAGTATATAAATAAGCCTATCAGTTGTCATTTTTCAAGACAAACCAAATCTGCTCTTACAAATATCTCTCTCTTAATGAATCCTCTTCTCTTTTCTCCCCTTAGGTAAGTCTTTTACAATATATGGAAGCTTCCGGAATGTCTTATATTTACATCACAAAGATGCGTGGAAAAGTCTGTGTTTGGCGATCATTGCGTTTTCTTTGAACACTGTGAAGCCTGTATGGAAAAGTAAGACCACTCTTGATTCCCCCCCCTCCCCTTCAATTGGATAGTATTTATGGTTGGGGTTGTGGTGCCGTTGTTTGATGTCATCATGCAATACGTTTAATCACCTTTATGGCTTCGGATTTGTGCAGTCTCTTTCCTGCGCCTGTAACTTCAGGTCCTGAACAGTCTCTCGGCCATTTGCTGAACAAAACAGGACATCTGACTCCACGATCTGTGCACAATCCGATTTGAAACCCCTAATCCTTTGAGATTCCTGTGTCTGCGGGTGTTGATGCTTTTGTGACAACAGAGATGGAAGGTGATGCTGGCTGCAAATCTGCAAGATGGGGGGAGGATTCTTGAAGCGGGTTTCTTTTACTGGACTCTTTGGTGTGCCTGTCTAGTGAAACTGGGCCATTTCTGGGCTACTCTTCTGTGTTTCTCCCAAGTAGGGTCGCCAGGTACCCCTGGCCACCAGTGAGAGGTGGGGGGGGGGGTAGGGCTGCGAGTTTCAGGTTGGGAAATTCCTGGAGACTTGGGGTGGAACCTGGGGAAGACAGGGACCAGCTAGTTACCAACTGCACAGCACCCTATGCAAATAACATTCCTTACACCGTGTGACTGAGCCTTGCTACTGTACCCATCCACGTTCAGGTGGGGGTGCATCTGTATAAACCCAAAGTCATCAGCGTCTCTAGCTGGGATGAAAATTTTGGCGTCCCACCCTGTCCTTACCTCTGATTCTGGTACGGTTGCACGGGGGAAAGGGTCTTTAACAAAAACAAAACACCTTAGCAAGAAAAGGGTTAAGCCCTAAGCGCTCCAAGTTGCGTTGCAAACGGCTCTTGTGGAACTGCGGCGTTACGTATTAGAATTATGACCTGAATTGATCCTACAAATATAATTACATTGATTCCTTTCTGATGGCTATAAACAATGACACTTCCCTTGATCTCCGAATGGAGTGAGTTATAAAACACATGCTCCGCTTTTGTATTCACACACTGCATTCTCATCACTTTTGTCTGTTCCCTCCCCGAGGGCTTGATTTTAGAAGAAGTGTCTGATTTAATTGGGGGGGAGAAGAGGAGATGAAACAACAAAGACAAGCGGCGGTTCAGAGTGTTCCTGACGTAAACGTAGATGTAGGTGTTTCGCTTTTTTCTTTTTTTTTGGTTGTGTTGCACCAAAACATTTTGTCACAGCTGAATATCTTGCTTAACAAAGACAACCCTGAGCTATGCCCATTGTCTGGGGGGCGGTATCTCCCTGCTGTTACAGTTTCAAACTGTATTTATTGAGAACGTTAATTAGCTGTTGTGGATTTTCCGGGTTGTGTGGCCGTGGCCTTGGCATTGTAAAACCTGATGTTTTGCCAGTAGCTGTGACTGGCATCCTCAGAGGTATAACACAGAAAGACGGAATACTCTCCGTGTCAAGGTGAGAAGAAAAATGGTAGGCAGGTAATTTATATCTACTCAGGAAGCTGAGTCATTGTCATGTAGGAGTTCCCCAGGCTGTGAAACATGCTAATGGAGGAGCTTTCCTGAAGACGTTCTTTTGTATATGGATTACCTGCATTTCCACGCAGGGCCGGCTCGCCCACTAGGTGAGCTAGGCGCTCGCCTAGAGCACGCCGGCCGCAGGGGCGCCAAAAGGCGCCCCCTGCTAAAAGCCCCCCCCCCCCGCATCTTCCCAGGCTTGCTTGGGCTCCGGCACTGGGAGGGAAGGGGCGGCAGTTTAAACCTCCGCCCCTTCCCTGGCTTTCCTGGGGACCCAGCAGCCGCGAAGCCTCCAGGAAAGCCGGCGCTGGGAGGGAGGGGGCGGCGGTTTAAACCTCCGCCCCCTTCCCAGCTTTCCTGGGGGTCTCGCAGCCATGGAGCCCCCAGGAAAGCCGGTGCTGGGAGGGAGGGGTTTCCTGCGAGACCCCAGGAAAGCCGGGAAGGGGGCGGAGGTTTAAACTTCCGCCCCTTCCCGGCTTTCCTGGGGGTCTCGCAGCCATGGAACCCCCAGGAAAGCCGGCGCTGGGAGGGAGGGGGCGGTGGTTTAAACCTCCGCCCCCTTCCCGGCTTTCCTGGGGGCCCCGCAGCCGTGGAGCCCCCAGGAAAGCCAGCGCTCCGCCGCCACCCCCGGTCTCCAGGCCCCACTGGGAGGTTGGCATCCCTGGTGGGGGCGCCCCAGGCTGTCTTGCCTAGGGCGCCCAGACACCTGGAGCCGGCCCTGTTTCCACGGCACAGGACCAGGTGATTTTGTTCCCCCAGTTGGTCCAAGGAGGGAACTGCAGGCAGACTCAGCTGGGGGGGTGGTCACACAACAGCCCAGAGTCCTCCAATCTGAGGAATCAGGTGACATTAGAGAGAGGCCAGTCTAGTACTGCTGTGTGCTGCAAAGCTGCCAGATTGCCACCTTCCCAAGTTCAGCGTGGGCAGCATGACATTGAGGTTTTTGCTGCCTGTATGTTTGCCCCGACAGGGCAGATAGTCATTCTCTGTGGTTTTCAGGATAGGAGAATGAGTGGGAGGGGGGGCTTCAACCCTTCCTTGTGCTGTGGTCCCAATTTTAGTTGGGTCCCGGCATGCCTGATTTTTACAGAAAGCATTAAGATTTGTATCTCACTCTTTTCCCAAGGAAGTCTGCGTGATGTTCATTGATTGGGATTTCCCTGTTATCTTCACAGCAGTCCTGTGGGGTAGGTTAAGGAGTGGGAGGCTGACTGGCCCAAAGTCACCCAGTGAACTTCATGGCGGGGTGGGGATTTGAACCTGGGTCTCCCTTGTCCAGGCCTCCTGCAGTGTAGAATGCTGTGTGCCAATCTGCTCCATAGCAGTTGCTAACAAAATATATCTTGAAAATTCGGTGTAGTGGTTAAGACTGGGTTTGATTCCCTGCTGCTCCACATGCAGCCAGCTGGGTGACCTTGTGTCAATCACAGTTCTCTCCGAGCTGTTCTCTCAAGAGCAGTTCTTGAAAGAGCTCTCTCAGCCTCACCTACCTCACAGGGTGCCTGTTGTGGGGAGAGGAAGGGAAAGAAGATTGTAAGCCGCTCTGAGACTCTTATTTGTTTGTTTGTTTATTTATTTTATTAGGTTTATACCCCGCCCTCCCGCTTTACAGCAGGCTCAGGGCGGCTTACACTAGTTGATACACAGGGTTAAAATCACATAAAATCATTTAAAACAATTCAGTTATAAACAATCATAATATATAAAGTGCTGCATAATAAATTAGTTATGAGATGGCGTGCTTAAGGGTGTACACAAGATCTCACCATCATTCTGCTCCTGATCTTCCTAACACTTGGGCGGGCTAGATGTCAAGAGCCAAGGGCCAGGGCTATGATTAAAGCTATTGCTATGATGTTAATGTAGTGGCAGCTCCTAATGATAGCCCTGGTGGAAGAGCTCCGTCTTGCAGGCCCTGTGGAACTGTAGAACATCCCACAGGGCCCTGATCTCCTCCGGGAGCTCATTCCACTAGTATGGAGCCGCTACTGAAAAGGCCCTGGCCCCGGTCGTTTCAAGCCTGGCATCTTTCGGGCCTGGGAGGTTCAATCGATTTTGTGTTGTTGTTCTTCTTCTTCTTCTTCGGGATGGCAGGTGGGAACACATTTTCAGACCACTGGAGCCAGTGTGGTGTAGTAGTTACGAAATTTTAGACTAGTATCTGAGAGACCCTGGTTCGAACCCCCACTCATGCCATGGGAGCTGGCTGGGTGACCTTGGGCCAGTCGTATTCTCTCAGCTTAGCCTACCTCACAGGACTGTTGTGAAGATAAAATGGAGGGGAACGGCGTAAGCCACTTTGGCTCCCCACTGGGGAGAATGGCGGGGTACAAATGAAGTGAATACATCAATAAAAATCAATGGAAATGTTTGAAGGTACCTTTCGTCACACAAAGGGAAAGATGCTCATTTCCCTCTCTGCTGATTCGCCCCCCTCCTGCAGGTGACGTTGATTGGATCATCTCGCCGTCAACACTTTCAGTTCCCATCCATTGTCGGGCTCGTTATAACGTGATGGAATGCGGGCAAAATAACGATCACGGAGGCAATTGGCTAAGCTGTCATCTCTGTGATTAGAGGCGGTGCCTTTTATAGTAGTCCCCCCGCCCTCCGTCGCATTACAAGGGGTTATTTAAAGAATTGGCAATCCCTCCAGCTCCCCTCTGAGGTTAGGACAGGAGTTCTGTCAAGCCGAGTTAAGGTTTCTCCTGAATCACGTTGCCTGTGTTGCCGAAGCAAGACAAATGCTTCCTACGACTTAAATGCAGAGTTTGTTTCCATGTATCCCGAGGTGTTTGGAAGAACAGGAACTCCAGCAGCCCTCAATCACAATAGTCGCTGATGATATAGTGATGCTGGGGTAAATATCACCTGTAGGGCACCCGGAACAGGTGGTGACGCGTGAGTTCTTTCCAAGTCTTTCCCCCCACCCCCATCTCTGTGCATCGTGCAGGCGTATGTGTATTGGCGGACGTAAAAGTGACTCGGGGGAAAATCCATCTCAAAGCTGAAACGCCAGTCCTCATTATGAGATCGTAAGGCCCAAATGGCCCCGTCTTGATTGTAAGAAGCGTCCTTCAGATGGTGCTGTCTTGCTAACTAAAGAGGGTCCGTTTTTTTTCTTTCTGAGTAACACACGTCCAGAAATGAAATTAAAATAACATGGGCTTAAAAAAAAAATCTGCCTAAGTGGGGTGTAGGGTTGCCAACCTCCAGGTGGTAGCTGGAGATGTCCCATTATTACGGCTAATCTCTAGATAACAGTTCCCCTTGAAAAATGTCTGCTTTGGAAGGTGGACTCCATGGCATTCTACCCCACCGAAGTCCGTCCCCTCCCCGAATCCTGCCCTCCTCTGGCTCTACACCCCCCGAAAAAATCTCCAGGTATTTCCTGACTCAGAGCTGGCAGCCCCACTGGGGTGGGAGAGAAGAGGTGCTTTCAGACTTGGCAGTCAGCGTAGGGGAAAGCACAAAGGTAAGCAGAGACATAATGGAGGGGTGATGGCTCCAGGCCTCCTTCTTCCACCAATGCCGGCTCCTTGCAATCCCGTTCCTGCTCTGATTCTGCTGCCCCTCCTCCCACAGTTCCCCTAAATTCTTTGGGTTTCTTCCTCCCGATGATTTTTTGGTGCACTTTTTTTTTTTTTAAATTGGGTTCTCCTCCCATCAACTAGCAAAACTCTAAAGTGCATTCTGGCCTGGCTCCCTTTTTGTACATTTTGTGATCTACGTGGTGGCAAGTTTCTGGTAGCATTGTCATAGGGAGGGAAATTTAGTTTTTCAGATATAGCCATTTTTAAAATATTTATTTATAATTTTTGACAAGTCAACATGATGAGATATAGCCATTGATACCCTTTATTCTCCTTCCTTTCTTCTTTAAAAGAAGGATTGCTTTTCCATTTCTCTTTGATTTCTCCCTTGTAAAGAAATCAATTCACCCTTTGGTTGCTGGGGCCCTTGCGGTTATTTTATGTTGCATCTCATCGGGTGGTCCTCTAGCAAGAGGACACAAAGGTTCTGGGAAGCCATTGTCTGCCTCTGAGCATCTACAGAGTGGAGTTCTGAAATTTTGCAGAATCTCCCTTCCCCTCTTTGACTTCCTCCTTGGTCAAAATGAAACTGAGTAGAGACAGACTCCAAATTCCTAAAGGAGGAAAAGAAAGCGATTGTTGGATTTCAAGGAGCAATTGGATAAAGATGAACTAAGATAATTTCACTGAACAAAGCTAGTTGTTGGCTCATATTATAACATGATGGAAGGGTTGACTCCAGGGTAACTCATACCCATCTGCCTGACCTAATACCTGAGCCTTGTGGGACCTGCCCAGGGTTGCCAGGCTGAGCTGGGGCTGGGTACATGGGGTGGACCTGACTTTGATATGTTCCAGAAGTAACAAAGAGTAACTCTAGGAGTTGACAGAAACTCTGTGGTAAAACCATCAAGTTTCCAGCACTTCCTAGACCTATCCTTTGTCACTTCCACATTGTGCCCAGAAGTGACTTTCACTGACGTTGCTGATTTGTTTGTTTTTTAAATGTTTTTCTCCCACTTCTACTTTGAGCCTCACACATGAGCCGTCTCAAGAGAGCAGCTGGTGAAGCCTGGGAAAAACACTAATATGTAATCCATTAATGCATTTACGTAGATACATGAACTTAATCAATGTAAATGAAGAATATTCTCTGCACCTGGAATAAACCATATTGGGAACTTCAGTATATTCCAGGAAAGGCAACCAGGCCATTAAGCAATTAGCTAAACTAATTAATTACAATAAAGAAAACAATGAATATGATGGAACACTGTCCGGGTATTTGTTATTCCAATACACAATAAATAAAAAATTGTTTTTCAACCAATCCTACCCATCTCTCTTTTAGCTCCATTTTTAATGTATTAGCTCTCATGATTAAGTAATCTCCGAGATCCATTTGTACCTCTCCATTAATAACACAGTGTTCAACTCCCTCATCCCCGCAACAAGCCATTATGTTACATGGTTTTTAGTTCTGCATTAAGACTGGCTTGTAAGCCACTTCGAATTTTGGCAGGGCCAGTTAAGATATTTTAAATAAAACATATTTTGAGGATGCCATTGAAAAGAAACAGATAAGCTAAGACAGCCTTTAGATACCTTCTGGGTGGAATAATACCACCATTCTCTCGTGTATTCTCAGTTAAAACAATCCTGTGCATGAGGACATGAGGGTCTTGTAGGAACGTGTCACGGAGAGTGGAGAGAAATGGATGGCGTCAACTCCATTTGAAAGTCATCATGCTCTTTTCTTCCATGATTGTAGCGCTGAGGTCGGACCTAATCTAAACCATGGGAAATTGCTACAGTTACTCAGAGTGTAAGTAGTGAGGGCGGCGATCGTTGAGTTGTAATGTGGCCGGTTCTTTTACTTGGGCGCAATTACCGGAGTGCTCAATTCCTCCGAAGCTTTGGGCGATCCCTTTGAAACAGGCTTTCATTTCACTGCCGTGGAAATATGGAGACAGGGGCGGAGGGAGTTAACTCTGAGGTTCAGAAGTCAGCGGTATGTTCAGCAGAATTCAATTTGGGCTGTCATTCTGCATGCAGGCTTTCCGGTACTCATTTTATGTATCATAAAACTTTCTTTTTTGGCCACACTCAGTGAAGCCTTAAGCATATTTTTTTCATGCAATCTTTGTTTAGAAGCGCACTTTAAGCCTGACATGGCAAGTTGTAAATGAGTTAATGGGTGTGTACATTTTAGACTCAAAACACAGCTCAGCTAAGTGATATAGAAATACTTTCCCCTTAACCTATGCCACTTTACTTGTGTTTTTAACCACATCATCTTTGAACAATGAATAAGAACATTGGGCTCAGATTCAGTTAATGTGACCATGGATACAGGCAACATTGATCCTTTCCGCATTTGCCTGCCGCTCCAGATTTTCTCAGTATTCAAGTCGAGGCAATTTAAATCCACAGCAAAACAGCATCCGGATAACCCCGGGGCAATAGCAGGCTGAAACTGGGCTGACTACCAAGGGAGCTAATATAATGCTGAATGCGGGGGGGACGGGGGACGGGGGGGACAGAATAAAAAGAAAGTTGAACTCGATTTTAGTGCAGAATTGGGAGGGGGGGACAAACCCTGAATCAAAAAGACGGTTGAATTCGATTTTAGTGCAGAATCGTTTGGAGGACACCATGGTGAACATGGATTTAAACGAGAGAGCACAGAAAGGGCCATTAAAACAATGCCTGTGTTGTGTGTTAAGTGCTGTCAAGTCACTTCTGTCCAGGCTTGCCAAGTCCCCCCGTGGGACGGGTAAACCCCTGCCTGAGAGGCCCGTTACCCGCCCCCAGAAAATCGGGCCCTGGGGGGAACTCCACCCCCTTCCGGCAATGTCCCCAGCGTGATGATGTCACTCGGAGGTGACATCATCACACTGGGCACGTTGGGGGGGACGCTCTATGATTCGAGGGAAAACTCTATGTTTTTTCCTCGAATCCTGATGGCCCCGCCCCCAACGTCCCGACGCGATGACGTCACTTCTGGGTGGCATCATGGCAGCGGTGTGTGCGCTTTGTGCGCATGCAAAAACTCCAGGGACAGAGCAGGACTCCCCCGTTCTAAGGTAATTCCCACTTGGCAACCCTACTTCTGACCCATGGCAACCCTATGAGTTAATGTCCTCCCTGACACCGTATCCTTAACAGCTTTGGTCAGATCTTGCAAACTGAGGGCAGTGGTATATTGGGTCTAAGGTTCCGCGACATGGAACAAACTCTCTTAACAACCAAATGGCACTTGAGGTATGAAGTTAACATGGCAATTCGTGCCTCCAGGAGGTTTGGGGTTGAAGGGAAGGAAGCACAAATGCGTATGATCCCATGGAAGTTGTGGGGAGGGTTTTCTTCAGAGCCAAGTACAGTCCCTGAACTGTTGTATTTCTTAGTCTAAACCTGGGATGTCGAACTCACTGGAAATGTGCTATTTAAAGTTTTTTAAAAAACCTTTAATTGCGTTTGTCTGTGTCCTTTATAAAGTTTATATCTCCACTACCTGGCATTACACTACACAAGGCCCGGCCCAACAAGGACTCATTTATGTCAGAGCCGGCCCTCATAACAAATGAGTTCGACACCCCTGGAAACAATAAACTTTAACGTAGTTTCTGGCGCAGTCATTAGGGGTCATCGGTGGGGGCTGCCAACCTCCAGGTGGTGGCTGGAGATCTCCTGGGATTACAGCTGATTTCCAGGAGACAGAGATCAGCTCACCTGGAGAAAAATGGCCACTTTGGAAGGTAGATTCTATGGCATTATACCCCTCTGAAGTCCCTCCCCTCTCCAAACCCTGCCCTCCTCAGGCTCCACCCCAAAATCTTTACATATTTTCGAACCCAGAGCTGGCAGGCCTAATAGTCTGAGTGATGGTGGCAGGAGGTGGTGGCAGCTACAAGCATGGACAGTTTCAAGAGGGAATTAGATAAACATATGGAGCAGAGGTCCATCAGTGGCTATTAGCCACAGGGTATAGATGGGAACTCTCAGTCTGGGGCAGGTGATGCACTCTATTCTTGGTGCTGGGGGGGGCAGCAGTGGGAGGGCTTCTAGTGTCCTGGCCCCACTGCTGGACCTCCTGATGGCACCTGGTATATTTTGGCCGCTGTGTGACAGAGTGTTGGACTAGATGGGCCATTGGCCTGATTCAACATTGGCTTCTCTTATGTTCTTATGAGTTGATTAAGTCTACCTGTGAATAAAATCACATAACTCAGTTCTATAAGAACTGTTGGCCTCTAGCCTCTATTTTACTGGTTGTTTTCTCCCTAGGGATGGTGGGAATTATGTGGCAAACGTGTTCGATAGTGCCATTTGAACTTGTCTGGAACACCTCTGGACAGGTTTGCATGGGGTGGTTGCAGATTTGCATGTGTGCAGAAGCACTGCTGAACCAAAGAGACTTGACAACCGCTAATGACATTAAGATTACTTAGACAAACACATGATGGTTGTATTATTTTTAAACATGGCATTTATTGATGACTGATCTATATGATTTGTGAGCGATTTAAGTATTTACACAATTGACCGCTAAACAAAATGGGGATGGAGAACTCCTTAAGATTAGGGTAGCCAACATCCAGGTAGTGGCCAAAGATCTCCCAGAACTACAGCTGGTCTCCAGACAACAGAGATCTGTTCCCCAGTAGAAAATGGCTAGCTTGGAAAGTGGACTGTATGGCATTATACACTGCTGCTGTCCCTTCCCAAACCCCGCCCTCCCCAGGCTCCACCCACAAAACCTTGAGCTATTTATGGACCCGGATTTGGCAGCCCTAATTAAGCTGTGAATGCCCGTGCACAAAAGGCCAGTTGTACTGTACCTGAAAGGAAGGGATACAGTCACACTGAACTGGTTGTGAAGAGTCTGTTGAAAAACTGGCTTCCTGTTAGTGATAGGTGAGCAGGATATGAGCTGAGCCGGCAGGCCTTTCCTCTTACCTCCATTTTGGTGCTCTTCTTCACCAGTCATTTGACACCCAGGCCATATATAATACAAAGGCTGAGATCCAGCAGAGAAGGGGCAGGAGTCGGCATAATTCCATATAAATTCATCATGCTGACTGGGAACAAAGGCAGCCTCAGAGGGAGAGAGAGAGAGAGAGAGAGAGAGAGAGAGAGAGAGAGAGAGAGAGAGAGAGAGAGAGAGAGAGAGAATGAATCCTCTCCCTTTACCTAGCCCTCAGACCATTAATTTAGGACGTCTCAGTAATTAATCAAAGAGTACTTCAGTCGAAAGTATCTGGCTGCCGTAGCTTTCAAGACTGAGAAAGCACTAAAGCCCACATTAGTATTCTCTGATAATAAAAAGTTCTTAATTCAGACTGAGATAATTTGGATTATGAAACTTCTGGGCACAAATCCCAGTTCGGTGAGGTAACCAAGACTCGGCAGTCGGTATACCATTTCCCTGGCCAGAAACCTCTTCTCGTTCCTCCTTTGAAAATATTTCCAAATACTCCCAGGGCCTCTCATTCTCTCACCTTTGACCAGTCAAAGAGCATAGCTCACCTGAATTCCTCTTCACTTCCTCCAATCCCAGGTAAAAGACGTCTTTTGTTTTCATTCAAGCCTCTGGCTAGCTATATAACTAGACACCGAATCTGCATCTAGCATTCGCTCCACTTTTTTTTCAACTGGGAGGAAAAGGTGCAGCTCAAAACCACATTGAAATACCCTGGGGCAACACCCTACTGACTGCAAAGTCACCCCTGAATGGCCATAGATCTGTGCAAAAGGTACCGTAAAACCCAGTGATCAAAGAAAGCAAAAGTGGCATGGAGTGTGGAGGCTACCATGAAATCTGATGTTCAAAGGAAGTGACAGCAGCATGCAATGCAGAGGGGAATTTCTGTTCCAATGTGGGTTTGCTGAAACAATGGAGGGAAAAGCCAATGCAGAATCACCCAGAATCTATGCCCAATTTTTGTTCCATGTTCAGGGTACTCAGGGCTTTTTTCGTAGAAAAATTCCAGCAGGAGCTCATTGGCATAATAGGCCACACCCGCCAACAGGAACTCATTAGCATATTAGGCCACACACCCGTGTTACCAGAAGTGTGGTCATCCAGCCACACCCACCTTTTGCTTCTTATTCTGCTTACCTTGTTTGTTGTCAAAACCCAGGGCTTTTTTTGTAGCAGGAACTCCTTTGCACGTTAGGCCACACACCCCTCATGTAGCCAATCCTAATGAGTTTCTGCTGTTGGGAGTGGCCTGTTATGCTAATGAGTTCCTGCTGGGCGTGGCCAACTCGGGAGCCAGCCGGAATGCCGTTCCTGTGCGTTCCTATCCAAAAATAGCCCTGAGGGTTCTCATGTTCCATATATGCAGTGCATCTTGGGGGTAGTGTCTTGTGTTCAGTCCTGCCTTTGAAGTTTCAGTGTGCTTCAAGCGCACTCCATCTGGCTCCAAACTTCCTTTATTTTGTGTAGGTGTTAGGTCTTCATCTCAACACGTATCGGTGTCTCTGCAGCTTCTCCCCTCTGAATGTGTTTTGTGGGCCAGTACCTAGAACTTGCTTGGATAAGTCCCTGCCTCTTTTTTCCCTCTTGCCTTCCCCTTCTTGATTGATGTTGCACAGCACGTGTGAATAGAGTGCATCACCTGCCCCAGACTGAGAGTTCCCATCTATACCCTGTGGCTAATAGCCACTGGTGGACTTCTGCTCCAGATGTTTATCTAATTCCCTCTTGAAACTGTCCATGCTTGCAGCTGCCATGACCTCCTGTGGCAGTGAATTCCATATGTTAATCACTCTTTGGGTGAAGAAGTATTTCCTTTTATCTGTTCTAACCCGACTGCTCAGCAATTTCATAGAGTGCCCACAAGTTCTTGTATTGTGAGAAAGGGAGAAAAGTACTTCTTTCTCAACCTGCTCAATCCCATTCATAATCTTATAAACCTCGATCATGTCACCTCTCAGCCGTCGTTTCTCCAAGCTAAAGAGCCCCAAGCATTTTAACCTTTCTTCATAGGGAAGGTGTTCCAACCCTTTTATCATTCTAGTTGCCCTTCTCTGCACTTTTTCCAATGCTATCATATCCTTTTTGAGATGTGGTGACCAGAACTGTACACAGTATTCCAAATGAGGTCGCACCAATGATTTATACAGGGGCATGATGATACTGGCTGATTTGTTATCAATTCCCTTCCTAATAATCCCCAGCATAGTGTTGGCCTTCTTTATTGCAGCTACACATTGTGTAGACATTTTCAGCGAGTTATCCACTATGACTCCAAGATCTCTCTCTTGGTCCGTCTCTGCCAGATCAGACCCCATCAACGTGTATTTATATTTAGGATTTTTGGCTCCAATGTGCATCACTTTGCACTTGGCCACACTGAACCCCATTTGCCACGTTGACGCCCACTCACCCATCCTCAACAGATCCCTTTGGAGTGCCTCACAATCCTCCCTGGTTTTCAGATGTTGTAGCATCTAAGCCAACAGTTTTTCAGAATCAGAAGTGGTAGAAGGGAGGTTTCCTATACTAGCATGAGGTTGCAAAGAATCTGGAAACTGGGAGTATTCACACAGCCGGTTATTTACGACATATGTGTTCTTAGCTTACACACGGTAACACAGAAATCAGTAGTCATTCCTGTAAGGATGCATGAAGCTGCTTGATGCAGTGTAAGACCACTGGCACATCAAAATTGTTTACTCTGACTAATAAGGTGGCTTTCTAGGATCTTGACTAAAGATCTTTCATATCACCTACTATCTGATCTTTTTAACTAGAGATGCAAGGGTCTGAGCCTGGGGCCTTCTTTGTTCAAAACAGATGTTCTACCACTGAGCCATGGCCCTTAGGATGCTACAGCACTTGAGTGTCCAGTAGTATAATGCCCTGCTCCTTCCCTGCTGAGAGCAGAAGTGAGCTCTTTGTAAAGGCTTGAAAAGCAAGCACGATGTTGTCTGGGTATCACCCCCCCATGCACGTAACAGAGGCTGGCAGGTATGTGGCCAATGTGACCTTGCTTGGGTCTCCCGTCAACCAAGAACTGGCCAACAGTGTCTTTGTAAGGTAAAGGTAAAGGTTCCCTTGCTTGAAAGCCAATCGAATCGGACTCTAGGGTTGCGGTGCTTATCTCCGTTTCAAAGCCAAAGAGCCAGTGTTGTCCAAAGACGTTTCCGTGATTATGTGGTTGGCATGACTAAACACCGAGGCGCACAGAATGCTGTTACCTTCCCACTGAAGTGGTACCTATTTATCTACTTGCAATTTCTTGCTTTCGAATTGCTAGGTTGGCAGGTGCTGTAACTAGAGACGGGAGCTCACTCCGTCATGCGGCACTCTCGGGTCTCGAACTGCTGAACTACTGACTTTCCACAGCCTGCAGTTCAGCGTCTTAACCACTTGAGCCACCGCAGCTCCTTTTAGTGTCTTTGTAGCTATGGACAATTCTGCATCTAGCATTCGCTACACATTTTCTCAACTGGGAGGAAAAAGTGCAACTTAAAACCACATTCAGGTACCCGGGGCCAGTGCTGTACTGTCTGCAAAGTTATCCCTGAATGGCCATAAATCGATGCAGGAGGTACGATAAAATCTGATGATCAAAGAACTTTGAAAGTGGCATGGAGTGTGGAATCTACCATAAAACCGGATGATCAAAAGAAGTGAAAGCGGCATGCAATGCAGAGGGGAATTTCGGTTCCAACGTGGGTTTCGTAAAACAACGGAGGGAAGAGGCAGTGCAGAATCAGCCTGTGACTGGAATGCTTTGCCAGCTTTGTTGTCTTTTCGGATGGGCCCACAAGCTGAGCATCACCAAGAAAACACTGAAAAGGCTTTTTTACAAATTCAGCAGGCTGATTTGAGTGGAGTGGCCTGTTAATCGTACCCAAGATTGTAATTGACCCAAGGAATTTTAATTGTTTATGCCGCTCCGCTAATTGATTACACTTGCATGGGTAGTATCATCACATTTTTAGCGTCAAATGCTTCTTATTCTTTATGATCTTAAAAACTGTGATTTAACACAGGATGATTTGACCCCACTACCATCTTTGGAGAGGGCTGTTTTCCAAGCGTGGGCGGGCTCAATCCCATTACGTTTCCGCACAGGGTAGCCGAACTGCCGTCTGTGGCAATCAGGCGGCAAACTAAAGGAAGGCTGCTTTCCGTGAGCTGTGATAACAGATGTTCAGAGCACATTAGTTTTCATGAAAGTTTAATTTGGCAGAGCCTTTGTGTATCTGTTGAAAGAGTGGATTGGTATGTTTATTAACACAATTACACAATTGTTGGATTGGGAGGGGGGGATTTTGATGGCCAGGCACACATCTTACTCGGAACGGAGTCCAAGAGCAAGCAAAAATGGTTCTCGTCTATGGGTTGTTCCCTTTCCCATTATGATGTGTGAAGTCTCCCTGTTCTAACCTGTTTTTCAGAATCAGGTTGCTGTTCAATGCACTCTGATTTCTCTTACATAGCAGGGAGTGACAGAGCATCTGCTTGGCATGCCGAAGGTCCCAAGTTCAATCCCTGGCATCTCCCCTTAGGAGAGGAGCCGTGGACACGGTGGAGGTTTATAAAATTATGCACAGGGTAAAGAGAGTCGGCAAAGGGAAATTTTCCCCACTCTCCCCAAATACTATAACTCAGAGACATCCAATGAAACTGATGTGCAGTAGATTCAGGTGGACAGCAGGGTTCCCTCTAACTTGAGTTAGTGTGAGCTAGCGCTCAGTTTTTTAGTCTCCAGTTCACGCATTTTTTGTCCTAGCTCAGGAAGGATGGCTCCAGAGCAAACGATCAGAGCCAGAGCTCAGGAAGGATGGCTCCAGAGCAAAATTTATACAGTGCCCAAATCGCTGGCTCACAACTTGAATGCCAGGAGCTCACAAAGTAGAATTTTTGCTCACACGATTCCACAGCCTAGAGGGAGCATGGGTGGGCAGCCATTTTGGTCTGAAGCAATAGAACGAAGTTGGAGTCCAGCGGCGCCTTTAAGACCAACAAAGTTTAATTCTGTGTATAAGTTTTTGTGTGCACGTGTACGTTGAAGATCCAAGTCGGGAAGCTCCTGGAAATTTGGGGATGGAGCCTGGAGAGGATAGAGGCCTCCGTGGAGTACAATGCCATAGAGTTCACCTGGTATTTTTGGCCACTGTGTGACAGAGTGTTGGCCTGATCCAACACTGGCTTCTCTTATGTTCTTAACCTCCTGCCTTTTCTCTCCACTACACAACAAAGTATGTAAACAACAGTACAGAAAGGAGGTGGTGGAAAGTGTCACCAAGTCGCAGGGCTTTCAGGGCAAGAGACTAACAGTCGTTTGCCGTTCCCTGCCTCTGTCCCCGGTCACACGGAGGATTTGCCGCCCGGAAGGCAGGAATGTCAGGCGGAGTTTTGGGGCACGATCACACCACAACATCTGGCAAGCGTAGCGCTCCCGTGGCCAACCCGTGGCGTGCCACTGAAACTGCACAGTTAAAAAGTATCTCAACAAATGTACTAGCAAATGGTTTGCCACGGGCTGCCGACAGAATCGTTCCACGTGATCGCGCCGTCACGTGGCTTCCCCCCCGGCTGTCCTCCGTGACACGCACGCGCTGACAGACGAAACTGTGGTGTGCCACCGTCATGTCTGATCACGTTCTGGCATGTCTAATTGCGCCGGTGCAAAGAGCCACGTCTCCCCCTGTGTTATCTGACACATGTGACTGGGGCCTCTGTGTGGCAAACCTGGATTTCCCCAGTGTTCTCCCATTCAACTACTAACCAGGGCTGATCCTACTTAGCTTCTGAGATCCGGCTAGCCTGGGCCATCCATGTCAAGGCAGGGGAAGATAGAGAATATAAATATAGGACTCTGAGGTATTTCTCAAAGTCCAGTGTTCTCTCTCACCACAAATTCCAGCAAAGTATAAACAACTCACCAAAAAAGTCAAGGGAAACAATACGATGTCTGCTAAAAATAGCAGACAGATCATGCAGATACTGGGGAGGGGGGATTCTCTGGTATCTGTTGTAAAGTTCCTGACCTTTAGCCTCTGGGAGCTTGCACTGCAACACCAATCAAGTTCCAAAGCTTTGCTGGAAAAGAGCAGCCTTTGTGATCCATTGTGGACCTTGTTAGACAAGTTGTCCCGTGCAGCCCTTCTTCCAGGTCATTCCAAAGGGATGGGGCAGCCACCAAGGATTCTATGGTCATTCAGCAGGGATCCCCAGTATGGTGTCTCAGGGCACCATAGAGTCCACCAAAACCTTTTGTGGTGCTCAGCAAGTGTTTTGTTATGTGGGATGGGGCAGATGTGCAGCAGAGTTCTAACTGGTCATTGGAGAGTTGGCTGTGCTGATTTTTTTCTAATTGCTTTGGTAGCAGCTGCCACTCCAGTATAAAGGTCTTAACTTTGTGACTGAGGTAAGCTGTGGCAGCCATTTTGTGACTGGCCCTGCCTCCGGCGGCAACCATTTTGTGGTTGCACTCACCAAACTGTTATCAGAATTCCAAAGGTACACACAGGCTCAAAAAGGCAGAGGACCCCTGATATGAAGACCACCTCCACAATGATGACTACTTCAGACAGTTGGCATTGTGTGTACTGATCTAAGCTAGCATTTCCTCTGTGAGAGGAAATGTTCTTTATGTTATACAATACGAATATGTGATTCCAGCCCACAACAAGATAATAGACTAAGATTTAATAGAGGTGAATTATTTCCTTGGTATGAATGACAGATCTGGAGGGAAACTTGGGTTCTACATGTGTGGCAGCTAAGTCACTGCTGAAAGACGGCTTAAGCCTTCCCAAAGTTAAAAAGTGTACATGTGGGGGCACATTTAAGTTGGTGGCAGGCATACTGGTGGCCTATTCAAAGAAATGTTCCTGCACATTAGAATCTGGTTTGTACTGGGTTCACTGATGTTGTGAATCTGTCATCCGAATGGTTTACCCTGAACCAAACCTTACTGGGAAACCTTGTGGGGTCTTGCCTGCAGTCATTCTGACACCATGATTTATCACACGGACAACTAGTTCACAATGGGCAGGGTGTCAGACTAATTGATTTCCATCTATTCCAATGTGTTCTGATAGCTGCAAGAGCCAGTGTAGCAGAGAGAGAGAGGGGAAGAGATCTGAAGTAGGAAGGCTTCTGTTCAAATCTTTTCATGTGCATCCATTGCAATTTTTCGTTGTTCTGAGTCACAACCCGGCCAGGTAGGACCCAGAGATCACCCAGAATTGCAGTTGATCTCCAGCTGACAGAGATCAGCTTCCTTGGAGAAAATGGCTGCCTTGAATGGTGGACTTGAATGGTGTCACAGCCAGTGTTCCCTCTAAGCTGAGTTAGTGTGAGCTAGTTCACTGTTTTTTAGCCTCCAGCGCACACAGTTTTGGGTGCGGTCACACGGCAAGGTAATCGTGCTTTGTTCCCGCTTTGTTTAAATCAGGAACATTTTACTTCGGGTTGGGCTGACTAGATGCAGCCGGCCCCTCTCTCCACCCGCTCGCCTATTGCTGCACTGTCCCTCCAGGCGATCCTGCCGGCCACAGGGCAGGTTTGGGGGGGTGCTGCTCCTGCCGTCGCTGTGGGGGGTGGTGCTGCCACCATTGCCCCATGGAAAAAGGCTCTGCTGTCTCCGCCATCCTCCTTGCCAGTCCCAGTCCAGGCCGCCAGAGCCCCCGCCTCTCGTTCCCGCCTCCAGGGCTGTCTTTTTACGTTGTTTTTTTAATGCTTCTGGTTTGAGCACTTGAGCAAACATGTGCTTAATAAATCCATTCTTAAACTTTAAATGGATTTATTAAGCACATGTTTATGCAAGCGCTCAAACCGGAAGCTTTCTTTAAAAAAAAAAACCAACAAAACGCACGAAGAGCGGTTAGACGGCCCAAGTCACAATCATTGCGAAAGATTAAATTCCCAGCAGCCTCTTTCAGATGCAAGGCTGTGCATGTTGTTGCATCCTGCTTGGTTGTCCCATTAAGCTTTGAAATTGTTCAGGTCAACCTCTGCCTTCTTTTGGTGCTTGACCCTTACTTCCAGGTACCATCTTGTTGCTGTTGTCTGGTTCCCACAGAAGGCCACTTTCCTGTAGGGTTTTTGGAGTGCTCTGTGGGAACACAGCCCACAATAATGCATAGGCATATTAATAAATTTACTTATATTTATTTATTTAGAATATTTTATACAACCTCTCCAGCAACCTGCTGAAAACAGAATACAAAATAAAAATAAATGAATAATGACAAACATTAAGGGATATTAATTAAAATCCACTATTAAAATATTAAAGAATATCAATTAAAACCCACTGCTAAAAATAAAGAAGAAGAGTGTATGTTGCTTACTATCAAGTGAGGTCTGACTTACAGGAACCCTATGAATTAATGACCTCTAGAATTTCCTGTTGTTAACAGCCATGCCCAGGTCTTGCAAACTGAAGGCCAAGACTTCCTTTATTGACCCAACAAGCATTCACTTTACAAATGGAACTGAAGCCCAAAATCCAGATTATTCAACACACGTGTAAAGAAAAATCAAGCACATGCTATATATAGATTGTACATGTGTTCACTGTAACTGGTGAAGAAGAGGAAGTTTGTGCTTTTCTCTACCTTAAGGGGTCTCAAAGTGGCATGCAATCACCTTCTCTTCCTCTTCCCACAACAGGCACCTTGTGTGGTAGATGGGGCTGAGAGAGTTCTGAGAGAACTGTGACTGGCCCAAGGTCGCCCAGCAGGCTCCATTGGGTGGAGGAGTGGGGAATCAAACCTGGTGCTTCGGATTAGAGTCCGCCACTCTTAACCACTACACCATGCCGGCTCCCTCTGTTCATCAGGATGTGAATTCCATCTGCAAAATAATTCAAGTGATTTCTTAATATCTGATGTTATGTATCTTTCTCCCTACCTGGGCCAGTGAATGTCCATTACACCTGGGATGCAAATGGAAATCGATTTCAGATTCACACCCTGATTTTGTTTTGTTCTCTCCTCACCAGCAGCATTAGAAACCATCACGCTGGGATGCTGATACTGTTGTAAGTTGCAAAGGGTCTATCCCCACGTATCTTAGGAGGAGCGTATATAATAAATGTGCAGAGTGTTTCTCTGCCGCTGATAAGTCGCCCGCAGCAAAATAGAAAATGTTTGTTTTATCTTGATTTCTGAGCAGAGAGGCTCAGCATTGGGGATTCCAGAGTATGCTGGAAATCACAGCAGTCGCAGGCTTCAGCTTCCCTTTGCTTTTCTCTTCAACCCAAAGTTTGAGGAGGCCTGCTTCTCTGCAGTAACAGAGGCTGATTGAGGGAGCTGTCAGTGGAGGCAGAGACGGGTCCCCAAGACGGATTAGTCTTCAGACATTTCAAGACCAAACATTTTTATAAGAACTTTTCAGTGCAGAGATCCATTTTAAATAGTTCCTTTCCAACATGTTCTAACCATCACAGGGAAAGCCACCGATCAGCCTTATGAATATCTGCCAGTTTCTTATCCTGATCTATTTCAGTTCGTTTCTTGGCCTCCATCCCTCTTTGCACCATCTCTGGCTCTCCTCAAGTTCCTGGAATTTGGGGGAGAGAAGGGAAGCTTTGGACACCCGTCGAGCATTCGCCATAGACTTGCAAAGAGGGGGAAGGACAGTCATTATTCCTCCTCTTCATTGGCTGGACTACATAACTTTTGAGAGTTGTAAGCAGATGATGACCACTAGGGTTGCCAGCTCTGGGTTAGGAAATCCCTGAAGATTTGGGGGGTGGAGTCTGGTGAGGCAGGGTTTGAGGAGGGGAGGGACTTCAATGGGGTATGATGTCATAGAGGGCACCTTCCAAAGGCTCAGTGATCTCTGTCACTTGGCGATGAGTTGTTCTTCCAGGAGATCTTCAGCCATCACTTGGGAGGTTGGCAAGCATAAGGCCCACCAGTGCAACCATTTCGGTCCACCCCCAAAGAATGAATGGGAGATGTCCATTTATATGGTCCTTGGTTACCCATCCATCCACCCACCCACCCACCCATGTGCTTACACCTTGCTTGATCCAAAGCAGCTTATGATATTGCTCTCCTGTGCTCAATTTTGTCATTGTCGCAACAGTTTTCTAAGGTGGGTTAGGCTGAAAGAGAATGACTGGCCCGAGGTCACCCATCAAGCTTCCCTGGCAGAGTGGGGATTTGAACCTGAGTTTCCCAGATCCTATTCCAACCACTGCTCCAAAATGCCTCTCCCAAAAGCCAGCAGCAGCAGTAGCAGCAGCAGCGGAGGAGGAGGAGATTGGATTTATACCCTGCCCTTCACTACGGAGCTCCGAGAGGATGCTGCACAGTCAGTGCTTCTGGGCACACTTGCCAGACTCAGGGAGAAAGAGGTGGCGGTGGTGGTCACCCAGTCAGGGAGATGCAGGGCTTTTGGCGGGGCGGGTGCAGTTTGGCGTCCTAAGGGCCGGCCTGCCCTAAGCGAACACCTAGTTCGCCTAGTGAATGAGCCAGCCCTGTCACTACCCAAAGGAGTCTCAGAGCAGCTTACAAACTCCTTCCTTTCCCTTCCCCTTCCCCGCAACAGACACCCTGCGAGGTAAGTGGGGCTGAGAGAGCTATGACAGAAACTGCACTTTTTTCCAAGGACAGCTCTTGTCAGAACTATGGCTTGCCCAAGGTCATCTAGCAGCTGCAAGTGGAGGAGTGGGGAATCAAACCCAGGTCTCCCAGATTAGAGTCCGCACACTTAACCACTACACCAAACTGGCTCTAACACACTCTCTCCCTTGAATTATCTTCCATGTGCAGATGTGCCTTTGCAGACCAATCAAACTGGCAAAGGTTCCAGTGTGGTAGTAATTTGAAAACCATTGCTACAGGTTGGGGATAACTGATAGAAGGGTAGGGAGTATGTCTGCTTCACAGCCTCTGTGTTCTGTCCAACAGATTTCAAAACATACCGAAAGAAGATGGAGTCTTATTTTAGCCCATCCCGTGTGCTGTTTGCCTGGTCCTTTTAACCGGAGATGCCTGTGATTGAACCTGGGTCCTTCCATATGCCAAGCAAATGCTCTACCACTGAGCTATGGCCCCGCAATGCTCCCCGGATTGTATTTAATTTTGTTTTCAAGCAGTGATTCCTGCAAAGTGTATTTCTTCACCTCTCCCCCCATCTACAATGCTGGTGGATGCATTCGTTTGCTTACTCACCTGAAAATAACTTAAAATAGCAATGTTTTGCTGTCAAATGCTTCCCACAACAAGAAGCACCAATTACAGGGTATACTGTAACTAATTAAACACACAATGGTTTTTAAAACCCCTTTTTGTTACCTCTTGATGTTGCCTCTCTGAACTTACCAGCTTTTTTTTTTTTTTACTTATGGGACTTCCTGTTGGTGTTTATAAAAAAAATGAATATCTTTTGTTTCTTTATTTAAAACATTTATTTGTCACCTTTCTCCCTTGCAGAACTCAAGGCAGTTTATATTATTAAAATGAATTTTTAAAAACCTACACACAATAAAAGCAACAAATACATGAGGGGTGACAGGATCGAGGTTTATAAGGTTATGCATGGGATAGAGCAGGTCAAGAAAGAAGTACTTTTCTCCCTTTCTCACAGTACAAGAACTCATGGGCACTCAATGAAATTGCTGAGCGGTTGGGTTAGAATGGAAAAAGGAGGTACTTCTTCACCCAAAGAGTGATTAACACATGGAATTCACTGCCACAGGAGGTGGTGGCAGCTACAAGCATGGATGACTTCAAGAGGGAATTGGATAAGCATATGGAGCAGAGATCTATCAGTGGCTATTAGCCACAAGGTATAGATAGGAACTCTGGGCCATGTGATGCTCTGTATTCTTGGTGTTTGGGGGGGGGTGGACAGTGGGAGGGCTTCTAGTGTCCTGGCCCCACTTTGTGGACCTCCTGATGGCACTTGGTATTTTTGTCCACTGTGTGACAGAGTGTTGGACTGGATGGGCCATTGGCCTGATCCAACATTGGCTTCTCTTATGTTCTTATGAAATACAACAACAACAACAACAATAAAAAGCCAGCATTGAAAACAACAACAACAGCAACACCTCCCCCTCCAATTAGGACTTTAGCATCATTAGAAATTTAGCATCTTTATATGCCTTTTTTCTCCTGTATAAAGGACCCAAGGCAGTTAAAGTCATAGAAAATGGAAAAAGAAGAGAATATAATCGCTCAAAATCCTAATGCATCAAAAGATCTGTTGCTCATGCCCATATATTATTATACAACTAAAAATGGGGGGTGGGAATACTGTAGCAGCACAAAATAAACAATGAAAACAAAAGCCCCTACAAGTGACAAAGATTTTAAAAGCTGGCAATCTGCAGGGTTCTGCCGGGTAACATGGCAGCAGAGGCTCTCCCTTTCCTGTTCCAGGTAGCAGGTCTTTATGTCATCTTGAGGCAATCAACAGAGTTGCAGTTCAGAAGGTGGAAAGAGGAGCTGGCAGTTTGCAGGCCGAGATGGGAAGCAGCCTCTTTCCAAAATGTGCCACCAACACGATTCTCGGTCTTTGTCAGAGATACCCTTGAGAGCCAGTTCAGTGTAGTACTTAGGAGTGCAGACTCTAATCTGAGAGAACCGGGTTTGATTCCCCTCACTTCCACATGCAGCTGCTGGTGTGACCTTGGGTCAGTCACAAGTTCTTTCAGAGCTGTTCTCTCAAGGGCAGTTCTGGAAAGAGCTCTCTCAGCCTCATCCACCTCACAGAGTGTCTGTTGTGGGGAGGGGAAGGGAAAGGAGATTGTAAGCTGCTCTGGGACTCCTTCGGGTAGTGAAGGATGGGGTATAAATCCAATCTCTCCTTCTTCTCCTCCTTCTTCTGGGTGCCTGGGAAGACTTGTTCTGGCCCTCTCAGTAGACTGTTACTACTTGCCTGTTGGCCTTGCTGAATGATGCCTGGTAGAGGAGGTAATGGTACAATGACTTCTTTGACTTCCTGTCTGCCATCTGAAGAAGACATGTGTTCCTTAGGCATGCAGAAGGTTCCACGTTCATCCTCTGGTGTCTTCAGTTAGGATCAGATAGTGAGGGATGTGAATGAGCTGTACCTGAGGCCCTGGAGAGCCCTGGAGAGCCACTGGCTGTTCGAGTAGGTTGGAGTACTATTGATCTTGCTAGACCAACAGACTAACTCAGTATAAAACTACTTCATATGTTAAGCATCACGGTTTCTTAGCAGTTTCAAAACTTGGTCTCCAGGCACTTTGAAAATGAATAGTGGCGACGATCAATCCTAGGTCGTTTGCCTGTTTTAATTTTATGTATTTCTGTGCACCTTGACCTGGATAGCCCAGGCAAGGCCAATCTTGTCAAATCTCCGAAGCTAAACAGGGCTGGCCCTGGGCAATATTTGGCTGGGAGACCACCAAGGAAGCTCGGGGTCACTATGCAGAGGCAGACAATGGCCAAACCACCTCTGAAAATCTTACAGGGTCGCGGTAAGTGAACTGCAGTGATGGCCAAAAAACAGCACATAACAATATTCCACAGATCCTAGTGATTTTTTTTACTATACGTTCCCTACACGTCATGTGTACATTGACAAACATAGAAAACATTCCCTGCTTACACATTGTGTGTTGTTGTCAGTCGGGTCAGTTGGAGTACAGTTTAATTATGTTGTATAGTTTGAAAAAAAAAAAGATGCAAAATGTAGACTGTTTATATTTTTTTGTCAGCGAGAGTGCATTCGTTAAACTTTAATTTGATCTGTTTTAATATTATGCTAAAGCCGTTCCATCTTGAAACGGAACAGCTTACGGTTAGCATAAATCTGTCATGTGTATTGCGGCTTCATTTTTATTAGCTTTTATTTAACTCGGTTAAAAAGGTAATTTGTTTTTCATTAATTGAATCATTTCTTCTCTCCTCCCTCAAGTTGGTAACTCTGCCTAGGTAGAACAATCAGACTGAGAGGAAGCCAGAAGCTCCTTACATTTTCTGCCCTCTTTCTCCCTTGGATATTGTGACTATCTTGACTTACTCCAAGAGAAGAAGAAGAAGAAGAAGAAGAAGAAGAAGAAGAAGAAGAAGAAGAAGAGGAGGAGAAGAAGAAGAAGGAGAGGGAGAGGAGGAGGAGGAGGAGGAGGAGGAGGAGGAGGAGGAGGAGGAGGAGGAGGAGGAGGAGTTCTTTTCTCTAAGAGCCTAATGTTTGCAAGGCATGTACAATATGATAGGGTAGCCAACTCCGGGTTGGAAAATACCTGGCGATTTGGGAGGGGATGTTGCAGCCTCAGCATGATATAATGCCATAGAATCCACCTTTCTCCAGGGAAACTGATCTTGGCTGTCTGGAGATCAGTTGTAATAGCATGAGATCCCCAGTTGCCACCTGGAGCAACCTTAAATATGATGCCACACATTTTCCTCTCTTCCACCTTGCATCCTTAGCTAATGCAGTTGGGGTGATGCACAGCATGAAGTCATCCCATTAGATGTGGTGTTTAGATGTTGCTATAAAGAAGAGGGGGAAAGAGGGAGAGACCATGCTCCTTATAAGAATGTAAGAAGAGACCATGCTCCTTATAAGAATGTAAGAAGAGCCCTGCTGGGTTTATTTATTATTTATTTTATTTTTCCGATTTATACCCAGCCCTACCCTCGCCAAGGCATGCTAACAATAGTTCATCTAGTCCAGCATCCTGTCTCACACAGGGGCCCACTAGTTACTCTGATGAGCATAGAGGGCATAGAGGCTGAGGCCTTCCCTTGACGTTGCTCTGGGATTCAGATGATTAATGTCTCTGAATGTGGAAGTTCCGCTTGGTTGCCATGGCTAGTAGTCTTTATAATGTCCAGGGCCCAGTTCTCAGTCAGGAAGTCGTGCCGGGCCTGGCTAATACTACTTCATGGTCGCAGAACAGGATGTTCTGCTATATAAAACAATTTCCTCTATCAAGGAGAGTACTAGGCTTAGAACCCTGCTTCCAGACCTGATGGTTCTTCTATGCATGCTCACCACATTTTAAAATGACTTTAGAATAGCGATAGTATCTTCATGGCAGCCACAAGGATGCTGTTATATCTAGCCTGGTCCTTAGTTTGTGGAGTGTGACAGAGAAGCCTATCAGGCCTGCATAAAATGAGCACACCCCGTCTCCCAGAATCCTTTGCATCTACAATTTAAATTTAAAGGTCCTGTGGCAATGTGGCTAATACCAGAGAGTAGAATTCGGAGCAAGAACCAGGGGGGAGGGTGTACTGCCAACCCAGTTATTTAAAGACTTGGTTCAGCACACCAATTTATCTTCTTTTCCTGTGCTCGGTTCTCATTGGCTAACCTTTTACATATGTTTGCTTCACAGAAAACAATCAAAATAGTTAGAAGCATTAAATTAGAGGTGTTGTGTATTGAACTGTGAATCAAGCCTATTCTTTCCTATGTTAAGCTTGATTCTGGAATGTGGATTCTAATCTGTCGCATTCCCATTGGTCGGTTTCTGGAACCAGTGTAAATAGCCAATCACTGTGTGATAATGTATCAAAGCGGAACAGTTGTGATTGGACCTAACTCTGTAATTCTATTGGTCCTTAACATGTTATGGGTGTGGCTTTGACAGCCGGGAGAGTTTAAAGAAGGAGCTGTGCTCCACTGTTGTTGTGTGTTCCTGAGTTGGTGTTTGTCGTTAATAAAGCTGAAATCACTTGTTGAGCTTACTTCGTTGTTGAGTCTCATACTTAACAAGAGGGTTTGGTGCGGTGGTTAAGTGTGTGGTCTCTAATCTGGGAGAACCAGGTTTGATTCCCCACTCCTCCACTTGCAGCTGCTGGACGACCTTGGGCAAGCCATAGTTTTGATAAGAGCTATCCTTGAAAAAGAACAGTTTCTGTCAGAGCTCTCTCAGCCCCACCTACCTCACAGGGTGTCTGTTGTGGGGAGGGGAAGGGAAAGGAGTTTGTAAGCTGCCCTGAGACTCCTTTGGGTAGTGAAAGGCGGGGTATAAATCCAATCACCTCCTCTTCTTCTTCTAAAACAATCAACATATTTTGTGCATGTGTGTACCTCCCACACACCATTAAACGGATGTCAGAATTACTGCCTCAACATGTATTTCTAGTTCACTGTTTTGTGTCTATACTAGAACGGAGTTTGAGTCCGCTGGCACCTTTAAGACCGACAAAGTTTTATTCAAGGTTTAAGCGCCCACGTACACTTCAGAAGAAGTGTGCCTGCATACAAGAGCTTATACCCAGAATTAAACTTTGTTGGCCTTAAAGGTGCCACTAGACTCAAACATGGCCATCTACCTGAATCTAGTCTGTGTCTAGTCAGGGCTTTTTTTGTAGGAAAAGCCCAGCAGGAACTCATTAGTGTAATAGGCCACACCCAACAGCAGAAACTCATTAGCATACTGGGCCACACCCTGACAACACGGCTCATTAGCATATTAGGCCACACCCCCATGTCACCCAGCCACACTCACTTTTTGCTTCTTATTCTGTTTACCTTTATTGTAAAAACCACACACCCCAAATGTAGCCAGTCCTAATGAGTTTCTGCTCTTGGATGTGGCCTATTATGCTAATGAGTTCTTGCTGGGCGTGGCCAACTCAGGAGCCAGCCAGAACTCTGTTCCTGTGCGGTCCTGCCCAAAAATAGCCCTGCGTCTAGTTATTTATTCTTTCATTTATATCCCATTTTTCTCCCTAATGAGGACCCAAAACAGATTACATCATTATTCCATCCTCACCATTTTGTGGCTTCCTATAATCTCTGGAGGCCTCAAAGCCCACCCCAGTTGTGACAGAAAGGCTAGAAAGTTTGGAAGCTGCGTCTATCGCCAAAGAATTGAGCTTGGCATGAAGGCCAAAGGCCACCCCTCCTTTTTACTTAAATAACCACTCTTTGAACCTTTGCTCTGCCTCCCTTCCCCCGTCTCATTCACCCTGCCTGAAATCTAAAGTGGCAACTCTGGAGCAGGCAGTTAAATCGGTCTGTCCTTCTGTATTTTAATTCACCATGCTTCCATGATGACATTTCACTAACCCACATTATGCATGGTCAAATGTTGTTTTGGTGCTCTTAAAATAGCTCATCTGCTGTTTTCTAGTTTAGGGGAGGCCAGATGTTGTGCTTCCCGACCAGTAGAATCAAAACGGATTCACTGGATAGGGCAGTCCGGCTGGGTGGGTAAGCTCCCCCTTCTTCACAAACGGTGCTTGAAGAGTAAACTTCTGCAGTTCACAGTATCCAGGAGGCCATTGCTGAGCCTGAAGCTGGAGTTTGTGTTCCCCAGTCCGGGTTCACTAAAATTTGTTTCTGGTGCTGCTGGAGTCTCAGTTTGGATTACAGAAGAGACGGGGAAAAGGTTGTGGAGCCTTTTGACCAGGGAGGGCAGAAGGCCAGCCTTGGAGCATTTCTACCAGGTCCGGCCAATTTATTCTCCTGTCATTTATCTTAATGCTCTACAATTAGATTGGACATGATAAGCTGGCTGCTCTACTACATTGTTTAGTTCTTGTTGCTTAAAAACAAACCAGCAGTCTGTCGAACCCCAAAAGAATAAGCCTTGGGGGGGAGAGATAAAATACCAAACTGATCCAAGTCAAACTCAATTTCCTGCTGGTATCTTAGGAAGCAATAGTTAGAATGGCTGACATTCAGCTATCAGGGAGCACCTGGCTTGCCACTAGGTATGTGCGATGGGAGGCAACATCGGGAGAAGGCCTCGACCTCTAGGCCCTGTTGTTGACCCTCCAGAGGAACAGGTTAGCTACATAGACCACTAATCTGACCTGGCAGGGCTCTTCTTGTGTTCTTAGGAAGGCCTCAGCCCTCCAGAGGAACAGGATGCTGAGCTACATAGACCACTGGTCTGACCCGGCAGGGCTCTTCTTTTATTCTTATGAAGGCCTCAGCCTCTAGGCCCTGTTGTTGGCCCTCCAGAGGAACAGGTTAGCTACTGTGTGAGACAGGATGCTGGACTAGATGGACCACTGGTCTGAACCTAGCAGGGCTCTTCTTATGTTCTTATGAAGGCCTTGACCTCTCAGACCCTGTTGTTGGCCCTCCAGAGGAACAGGTTAGCTACTGTGTGAGACAGGATGCTGGGCTACATGGAACGCACGTGAAGCCAATGTTGAACCTGGCCAGTGGCTCTTCTGTTCAGTACTCTGTCATGACAGCAGCCTAGACCACTAGACCACGTGCTGTTAGGCCCTCCAGCAATGGGAACAGGACATTAAGCCTCCACTGTGTCAGATCCAGCAGTGCTCTTGTGAGCATTTGGGGACACAGAGGAGGAAATGCCACTGTGTCATTGGTGAAAGCCATGGTGATTTGGGAGTATTCCAGGAGTGTTGTGCCATTTTCCCCACTTGTTTTGGTCCTGCTGCTCCATTGTGTGAGAGCAATGGAGGGCAGGGAGGCTAGGGGGCACACAGAAGGGCATGAGAGTCAATGGGGGTGTGATGATGAGAGTGCTGGAACAGTGAGACCTGTATTGAAATCCACAGGGCTCATTGGGTGATGTTGGGCCACTCATTCTCTCTTAGCCCAACTGATTTAGGGCCAAACTACAGAAGTAGCCCAACACCTGTTGGGTCACAGATGCATATCAGGACTCACAGTCTTGCATACATTGGAGGATCTAACCTTAAGAAGCACTCATTTACTCAGTGCTGCAAAGGAGGGCTGCGTGAGGGTGAAGAGTTTCCAGTTTCCTTCCAGTTTTCTCTGGATCCACATGCCAGCACAGAATGAATGAGTGCTTTTTAAAGTGCATTCCCTTGAAGGATGTCTGAATGCAAGTCTGGCTGCACACTTAGGATGTGACACTTATCAGGCGTATCATCTAGTTAAGTTCGGGTTGCCAAAGTGGTAGCTGGAGATCTCCCAGTGGTAGCTGGAGATCTCCCACTACTACTACTGATGTCCAGGTGGCGGAGGCCAGTTCACCTGGAGAAAATGGCCACTGTGGAACGTGGACTCGGTGGCAGTATACTCCATTGAAGTCCTCCCCAGAACCCATCCTCCTTAGGCTCCGTCCCCCAAATCTCCAGGTATTTCCCAACCCAGAGCTGGCAACCCTAAATTATGCCTTTATACGGGGTAAACTGTTGGGAGGGAATATGTGCGTATCCCTGAGAATGTTAATTCAAAGCTCTCCAGCATATGTTTGCAATATTTAAGGGAGGGGGGAACCTAGGACTGCTTCCATATGCACTCACTCGATTGATTGTAAACATGCTAAGGGCTGGCATTCATCCATCAAGCTTCCAGTCATTTCATGAGCCCCTTTTAAAAACCAAGCAGAACTCCCTGAAATAAATGCAAGTGGTACAGCTACTGGGCATGGCACGTTGCTCTCTTGAACACGTGAACATATGAAGCTGCCTTATCCCGAATCGGACCCTTGGTCTGTCAAAGTCAGTATTGTCTGCTCAGACAGGCAGTGGCTCTCCAGGGTCTCAGGTAGAGGTCTTTCCCATCACCTGTTGCCACATCCTTTTAACTGGAGGTGCCAGGGGTTGAACCTGGGACCAATACTCCCTCTAAGCTGTGGAGTCTTGTGAGCAAAAATTCTATTTTGTGAGCTACTGGCATTAAAGTTGTGAGCGAGCGATTTGGCTACTGCATAAATTAGTTTGCTCTGGAGCCCTCCTTCCTGAGCTAAGACCAAAATGTGTGAGCCGGAGGCTAGAAAACTGTGAGCTAGCTCACACTAACTCAGCTTACAGAGAACACTGCCTGGGACCAATGTTCCCTCTAAGCTGTGGAGCCTTGAGAGCAGAAATTCTACTTTGTTAGCCACTGGCATTAAAGTTGTGAGCGAGAGATTTGGCTACTGCATACATTACTTTGTTCTGGAGCCATCCTTCCTGCGCTGAGACAAGAAATGTGTGAGCCGGAGGCTAAAAAACTGTGAGCTAGCTCACGCTGACTCAGCTTAGAGGGAACACTGCCTGGGACCCTCTGGATGCCAAGCAGAGGCTCTGCCACTGAGCCACAGCCTCTCCCTCTTAATCTGATTGTGCTCAGAACTAGCCTGAAATTTACCTTCAGCTTGTTATGTGGACAGTTAAAAGTGTTGGGTTCTTCTTCTTCTGATGATGATGATGATGGTTCTTTTTGTAGCAGGAACTCCTTTGCATATTAGGCCACACACCCCTGATGTAGCCAATCCTCCAATACCTTATAGTTACCCCTGTAAAAAGAGCTCTGTAAGCTCTTGGAGGATTGGCTACATCATAATCATTACTACTACTACTACTACTACTACTACTACTACTATTATTATTATTCAGAGGCATGTCAAGATCTCACTTTTTCTGTTCAAGCTGTGGAATTAAGAAGGCTTTTTAGTCTCTTTGGCAAAAAAGAAAAAAAAACATTTTTGGTCAGGCAGTGTAGGAAATCTTTTTTTGTTTGTTTTGCACTCCCCCCCCGATCTTCAGAGGGACCTGTCCCTTCTGATGGCATCTCTCAGCAGCAGCTAGCAAGCTATTTCTGAAACTTGGAAAGGATTGAGGAGGTTCACCTGAGGGAGGGGGGGAGACAAAAAAAATCATCCATCTCTGGTGAGCATTAGGAATAAAACTGGATTTCAAAGGCTTTATTTCAACATTAACACATGTAGCTGCCTGACACTGAGGCAGACCCTTGGGATCTCAATGCCTGTATTGTCTGCTCTGACTGGCAGTGGCTCTCCAGAGCCTAACCGGAGGGCTTTCACATCACCTGGTCCTTTTAACGGAAGGTGCGGGGACTGAACCCGGGATCTTCTGCATTCCAAGGAGATGTTCTGCCCCCAAACCACAGCTCCACATAATACCCCATTCTGATTCCGTTGAAATTTCGCTTATCTTTCTTCCCACACCGGTTTTCTCTATTCATAGTTCCCACAATAGTTTTCTCTATTAAAATTAACGCTTCCCCCCACACACATCATTTTTCCTCAAATGTGTATAAATGGTGCAAAGGAACAAAAGGATCATTGCCAGCAGTAGCAAGGTCACCAACAGATGAAAATAAAGACCTGTTCGTAACATGTTCCTCATGCCACCTAACCATGACCTGATTTCCCTCTTCATGCATAGTTCATGTTGCTGAAGAGACAACTCTGCCTGTTGCATGTTCCCTTTTGTCTCTCTTGCTGTGATCACACACACTAAATAATCCACTTTCAATCCACTTTCAGTGCACTTTCCAACTGGATTTTTCAAAACTGCTTACACATTTCATAGAATCATAGAATGTTAGAGTTGGAAGGGAACCTGCAGGCCATCTAGCCCAACCCCCTGCATTTTGCAGGAGTATAGCAGAAAGATAGCCCTACAGCATACCTGAAAGATGGTTGTCCAGCCTCCGCTTGAAAATGTCCAGCAAAGGAGCATCCACCACCTCCCAAGGGCGCGGTCTGTTCCAGTGCTCAACCACTCTTAAAGGTAAAGGTTCCCTTGCTTGAAAGCCAGTCGAATCCGACTCTAGGGTTGCGGTGCTCATCTCCGTTTCAAAGCCGAAGAGCCAGCGCTGTCTGAAGACGTTTCCGTGGTCATGTGGCCGGCATGACTAAACACCAAGGTGCACAGAACGCTGTTACCTTCCCACCGAAGTGGTACCTATTTATCTACTTGCAATTTCTTGCTTTCGAACTGCTAGGTTGGCAGGAGCTGGAACTAGAGACAGGAGCTCACCCCGTCATGCGGCACTCTCGGTCTTGAACTGCTGAACTACTGACCTTCCACAGCCTGCAGTTCAGTGTCTTAACCACTTGAGCCACCGCAGCTCCTCAACCACTCTTACAGTTAGGAAATTTCTCCTGATATTTAGCCGGTATCGACTCCCTTGTCATTTCCACCCTTTAGATCTAGTCTTACAATCTGGAGCAAGAAAGAATAGATATGCTCCATCTTCTACATGACAGCCCTTCAAATATTTGAAGACTGCAATTTCCTACAAGGATATCCTGGTGCAGTCCCCCTCCAGTTTGGTGTAGTGGTTTGGTGCGTGGACTCTAATCTGGGAGAACGGGGTTTGATTCCCCACTCCTCCACTTGCACCTGCTGATGTGACCTTGGGTCAGTCACAAGCTCTGGCACAGATGTTCTTGAAAAAGAGCAGTTTCTGTCAGAGTTCTTTCAGCCCCGCCTACCTCACAGGGTGTCTGTTGTGGAGAGGGGGAAGGGAAAAGAGTTTGTAAGCCGCTCTGAAACTCTGAGTGAAGGATGGGGTATAAATCTAATCTCCTCCTCCTTCTTCTTCTTCCCAGTTTTAGCCTTATGATCCTGGGGAATAGTCTCGGCTGACCTAGAATAAGTGGTCCAGGGTCCCCTAATGAACTTAATGGCTGGATGGGTGTTTGAACCTGACTTTTCCATGTCTTGGTCCCAGCAGGTGGACAGAATGCTAAACTGTATGCATCTTGAAGGAACCTAGTGAGCTTAATGCCTGGCTGGGTGTTTGAACCTGGGTCCTCCCAAGTCGTAGTCCGACAGGTGGCAAAGTGCTTAACTACATGTGCTTTTACAGCAAAACGATTCTCCTGTTTGGAGTGATTTGCCAGTGACTATCTGTTGGTCAGGTTGGATGGGCTTCATGACATTCCAGTCCCAGTGAGGTTGGCAATCTGATCACCTTCTTCTTGAATACTTTACGCAACTTTGTACTTAATGGCTTGAATCTGGGCTTGGATCAATGAGAGCATTTCTGTGAATGGAAGGATTTCTCACTTCCTCCTCCTCCTCTTACAGCCCTGAGTGGCCCCCTCTAAAATGCTGCTTTGGAGGGGCAGGGGACTCCCCCCAGGAATTGGGGCTGTAGCTATAGGAGGAAGGTGAGAAAATTGTTGTCTGTGGCTCAAACTCCATCTATGGGGAAAAAAATATAGTGATCCAACCAATGATTGGCTGCATGGTGTGGGAGGGAAGCATTGGATTTGGGGATGTCATCATCAGACAATGCATACTTAGCTCTGTCTGCATAAAAGTAGTCACCTGTGCAAGCCATCTCATTGATGCTTGGAGTATTATGCAACAGATTTGATTCTCAGATAATAGTGCTATCTGTGTGGGATACCTATGGTCCCTGCCTCTTTTTTTTAATATATATGCAAGACCTCATTTACATGATACTCTCTGTATATCTAAAAAAGAATTATTATAATCAACAGGAGCTAATTACGGAGCAGGTAATAAAACAGATTATTCAGGTGATGCTGTTTTATTACTGTCTCATTATGATTAAATAATTCCAATTAAATTCTAGGTCAGGGAGGGAATATCTCACAGGAGGGCTTACCAAGTGCTTTAATAGATTCTATTTATCATATAATCCCAGGGCGCGGATTGGCTTTTTATGCTGTCGTACTAATTTACTGTGACAACGCTGAGGAATGCATCTGCAAGCAGTTAAAGGTTTATTTATTTATTTATTTATTTTTGTCCAATGGGCTGCAGTGGGAGAAGAATAAGGAAAAGTGGGGGGGGAGAGCACTTGGTTTTCAGCTTCCTAATTTTAAAAGCCGAGTTGAATCAAGAGATCATTTAAATACAAGGCCTGGTTCTAAAGAACGGTAGCAGCTGGTGTGTGATAGTTTGGCTGAGCCGATTAAATGGCGAGATTAAAACTCCAGTCTTTTCTGGGGCATGGGTTCGACTCCCAGAGGAGCCAGTTATATCCATCCTCCTTAATGGTGGTTGGAGCTTTCTGTTTAAGGAAGCTAGTGTGGTGTAGTGGTCAGAGCATCAGATCTGAGAGACCCACGTTTGAATCCCCCACTCTTCCTTTGTAGTTTGCTGGGTGACCCTGAGCCAGTCACTCTCTCTGCTAGCTAGGGTTGCCAGCTCCAGGTTAGAATCATAGAATCATGGAGTTGGAGGGGACCCAACGGTCATCTAGTCTAACCCCCACACCCCTTGTGACAGCTGTTCCACGTCCAGAAAATGACACACACTAAAAAAAAACACCCTCCAGGACCCTGGGCAAACTGGCCTGGAAAAAAATTGTTTCCTGACCCCAAAGGTGGTGATCAGCATTGCCCCGGGTGTGTAAGAAAGGGACACAAGACACTGATGCAGCCCTTCTTGCCCTCCCCTCTCATGATCTGCCTAAGTTCACAGGATCAGCATTGCTGTCAGGTGGCCATCTAACCTCTTTCTGAAAACCTGCAAAGAAACACAGCCCACCACCTCCCGAGGAAGCCTGTTCCACTGAGGAACCGCTCGAACTCTCAGAGAGTTCTTCCTCATGTTTAGCCAAAAACTCTTTTGATTTAATTTCAACCCATTGGCACATTCCTGGAGACTCTGGGGGTGGAGCCTAGGGAAGACAGGATTTGGGGAGGAAGGGGACCTCTTATGCTTCCCAAGAATTTACCGCGTGCCGGCGGGGGATGGATACGTCCTTGCAGGACCATCCCCAGGGGAAGGAGAGGCGCGGAGCACCATGCCATTGCCAGGAAGGGATGGTAGGCGACGCTCTGGCAATGGGGCTGGAAACTTGATGATACCATCGAGTTTTCAGCCCCATTGCCAGAGCGTCACCTGGTATCACTTCCTGGCGACGGCATGGTGCGTTACCAGGAAGACTGGTCCAGCCAGGGAGCATTCGTCCCCTGCCCCCAGACGGTAAGTACTTGGGAACCCTAGGACCTCTGCAGGGTATGACATCGTAGAATCCACTCTCCAAAGCAGCCATCTTCTCCAGGGGGACTAATCCTTGTTGTCTGGAGGTCAGTTGGAATACCTGGAGATTTCCAGGCCTCCAGCTGGGAGTTGGCAACCTTGCTGCTAGTCTAACCTAACTCACAGGGCTGTTGTGAGGATAAAACACAGGGGAGGGGAAGGATGTAAGCCACTTTGGGGTCCCGTTGTGGAGGAAAGTAGGATATAAATGAAGCCAATACATAATCAATATCCATGTACTCGGAGAGGCTTTGTGTTTCGTACAGCAGCCTCTCCGTGACTTACGAAAGGACACCTGATATTGAGAGTTTCGGAATTACAGTCTTAACTCTAAGCTTCCGGGTCATCATTTTTCAGAGGCTTCTTGACATGCTTAAAAAAAACCCAACAAAAACCAACATTGATTTGGGCTTCCCCCAGGCTGTGTTTTTGGGACTACTTACTGCTTATAAGCTCTGAGGCTGAGTCTGGCCAGTGTGCCACAGATGGCAGAACGGGCAGAGGAGGTTCACCATCCGCTTACATTGCCGGCTATGGCTGAGTCAGACCTCGTGATCGCAGAAAGAATAATAATAATAAAAAAGTAAGCCGGGCAGGCTTTGCAATGAAATAGTCTGCCTGCAGTGGCCAGCAGTGAAAATATTTTAGTGTGGCCAACATGTAAACTCAGAGATGGCTGGAATAATTTTTTTAAAATCCAAACGAATTCTGACAAAAAAAGAATCGAATGTTAGCCTGACAAACGAGGAACGCACAAGGACGAAAAAATAGAGTCTGATCTTCAAAAATAGTTGAAGTAGTGAGAGCCAGTTTGGTGTAGCAGTTAAGTGCCTGGACTCTAATCTGGGAGAACCAGGTTTGATTCCCCACTCCTCCACATGCTGCTGCTGATGTGACCTTGGGTTAGTCACAAGTTCTCTCAGAGCTGTTCTTGAAAGAGCAGTTCTTGAAAGAGTTCTCTCAGCCTCACAGGGTGTCTGTTGTGGGGAGGAGAAGGGAAAGGAATTTGTAAGCCATTCTGAGACTCCAAGTGAAGGGTGGGGGTATAAATCCAATCTCTTCTCTTCTCCTTTCCACATTTTTTCCTACTTCCCAACCTTTTTGAGCCAGTGGACACCTTTAGAGTTCTGACACAGCATGGTGGGCGCAGCTACAAAATGGCTGCTGCATGAGACAGGGCCAGCCACATTAGATGTCAGGGGTTTGTCACACATTCAGGTCCTGTGCTGTCATCTTCATTGGGTGAAAAGTCTGTGTCTCAGACCGCAGGGAATTGCTGCCAAAATAGTAGCACTCGAGAGTGAAACTGTTGGGCAGTAAGTTCAGAACAGACCAAAGGAAATACTGCTTTACACAGAGAGTGATTAAAATGTGGTATTTGTTGCCAGAGGATGTAGTGATGGCCACAGGAATAAATAACTTGGAAAGCGGATTAGATCAATTCATGGAGGATGTCTATCAATGGCTACTAGCTGTGGTGGCTGTGGGGAACCTCCACATTCAGAGGCAGTAAGTCTCTGGATCCCAGAGCAAGGGTGGCAACATCAGGGGAAGGCCTCGGCTTCTATGCCCTGTTGTTGGCTGTCCAGGTCGGCCACTGTGTGAGACAGGATATGGGGCTAGATGGACCACTGGTCAGATCTGGCAGGGCTCTTTCTATGTTCTTACGTTCTTATGCCAGTCAGGACAGACAATTCCGACCTTGATAAATCAATGATCTGATTCAGTGTAAGGCAGTAGCTTCATATATGCACCTAGAAACCAGCACTGAAACTAGAAATGACCTATATTGTTAAACCACTAAAAGTTATTGCTGTAGAGATTCCAAGTTATCATTGGCCAAGGATATTGCTTCTGTTGTTCCATATATTTCAAAATAGTTGTACAAAAATCCTGCTGCCTGCTGTCCAATATCTCATGCCTTCAGTTTTGTTCAGCTGCCAGCAGAAATCAATGGTTGGAAGCATTGCGGTGCATTTGCCAGCCTAACAAGAAGTTGCAACGGTTGCCATCTTCCTGGCCTGCTGCCCCCACCAAGCCTCTTGAACAAAAGTGGTACATGACTTTTACCTGTCTTCTTGAAAACAGGCCTTAACCATTTCAGACAGAAATTAAAATATTTTTATAGTAAATCCTTATTTTAATCACTCTGAATAGATGATGCATATATTACATAAACGTATATTGTGTTCAGCTCCCTTTTTGCACTCATGATCACTAGATATACCCAGTTAAAGTATTTCAAATGGTAGAAAGAAGTGATGGATGAATGCCTTTGACTGAAGTTGGGAAGACTAAAACACGGTTCTCTCACAAAGATGAAGTTCCTGTGACTCTACTGACATTAAAAAGGCATGTCTTCAGACTTATTTGAGTCTGTCAGTAGCACAAGGTAATACCAGAACTGACCAATAACTCCATCATGCTGGACATCCTAAATATAGCTCCCCTTCTAGAGTTGCTGGCACAGTTCTGGGAGGGGGAAGTGTGGAGGGCATCGTTGGCTGGAGCGGTTACATCACTTCTGGGGAAAATGCGGAAGTGACAGTGGCCCACCCTAGGAATTGTCAGAACTCTGTTCTTTTACCATAGAAGTTTCTGGCAATTCCTAGAGTGGATCAGTGTCCCTTGTTGGTTTCCCCAGAAGTGACATAACAACATTGGCTGATTGCAATATCTGTACTCCCCTCTCCCACCAGGTCAGAGGGATCCCCCATCCCAGTGGGAACCTGGCAAGCCTAATGCCCTGCTGTTGTTTCTGTGAACAATTCACAATTGTTCTGTGAATTGTGAATTGTGTAGCTATAAGGCCAATTGGCCTGTGAATCACCAATTGCTTTTTTAGGTCCCGTTTGTTAGTGAGCAGCTAGAAACTTATCCTTTTGCAAGGCCGGGCCTTCCAGTCAGCTGGAGCTGGAATTTAAGGACAAGGGATCAAGATAAGGCTTATGGTTGCTGAGGCACAGAGGTCTGTTCAGCCGCTGTAGCTTGGCAGCTGCTGAGGTTAATACTTGCTGAAAGGAAACTGTAAATTGGACGTGGCAACTTACTTCCAGTAGCATCATTCCAGGAAGCACAATTTTTAAAGAAGGATTTAGATAAAACTGCTTATTAGTAAAGTGAGGATTATCTGGGATTTGAAAAAAAAAGTTTGTTCTTATCTCCAGTGTTGTTCAAGTGTGGAAACTTCAGAACGTCGCAGGGCCTTCATCTTGGATCTTCAGCTGATCCACCCCCCTTCTTTTTCTTTAGAAAACCACAGATGCCTCCCCCTCCCTTTCTTCCACAGGAAAATCTTCCTTCCTTCAGCTAGAAAGTTTTCATCTATATATCCCTTTTAAAAATAGAAAAGGGGGGTGGGGGAGAGATGGCTGACCAAATTTACCTCAGCAGATGGCTACATGAACAAGCATCAACAAGCCTTCAGTCATCTCTTTCTGGTACGTCCTCAATTGCCACAGAAGTGGTAGATAATCACACCCAAATGGTAAAACGGGCCCTCTCACAACCAGGATGTGTTGGGGTCGCCACTTGTGGGTTGGGAAATACCTGGAGATTTTTGGGGTGAAGCCTGGGGAGGGTTTGAATTTGGTGAGAGGAGACCTCAGCAGGGTATAAGGCCGTACATTCCACCTTCCAAAGCAGTCATTTTCTGTGGGGGGAACTGATCTCTGTCCTCTGGGAGACCTCTGGCCACCACCTGGAGGCTGGCAATCCTAGATGCATCCCACCATTTTGCTTTCTTGCTCATATTCACCAGGCCAAAGCCTGCTTGGCTGATAATGCAGTTGCTGATCATCTTTGGTGGGATTTTTCACGCTCTGACCCCGCTCTTCTTCCAAAGAACTCAGAACCACTTGCACATGGCTCGTAGGAAATCTCCTATCCAGACTGCTCCGAGGGCCATACCTGCTAAGCTTTATATGCAGCGGTTCATCATTTGCCTTCATACTATACGGTAGTATAATCGTGCAATGTATCTTTATCGTATTCACTTTTACATCAGAACTGTGAAGATAACTTATACCAAGTTGAACCATTGGTGTTGTCTGGCAGGGGCTCCGTGGAGTCTGAGGCTGAACTAAGTATTTCCTGACACCCGCATGCCCAAGATCTTTTGTTTGGAGATTCCAGGGATTGAACCTGTGACCTTAAAGTGTGCGTTCTGCCACTGACCTATGTCCCCGGACATATAGAAAAACATGGGGATTCCCAGGGCTTTTTTCATAGAAAAAGCCCAGCAGGAAGTCGTTAGCATAATAGGCCACACCCAACAGCAGAAATTTATTAGCATCTTAGGCCACACCCCTGCCAGCACAGCTTATTAGCATATTAGCCCACAACCCCATGTTACCAGAAGTGTGGTTATCCAGCCACACTCACCTTTTGCTTCTTATTCTGTTTACCTTGTTTGTTGTCAAAACCCCAGGGCTTTTTTTTGTAGCAGGAACTCCTTTGCATGTTAGGCCACACACCCCTAATGTAACCAATCTGAATGAGTTTCTGCTGTTGGGTGTGGCCTATTATGCTAATGAGTTCCTGCTGGGCATGGCCAACTCGGGAGCCAGCCAGAACGCCATTCTTGTGCGTTCCTGCCCAAAAATAGCCCAGGGGATTCCCCAGATATGCCGAAACTGCTCCTCTCTGCGTCCCTCATTGAAGTGTCCCTCCTTTGTTCAAACTAGCTCTTAATCCCACCAACATAATATTTTGTGGCCTAACCTCCAACACACTGGGCTGTTGTGAGGGTAAAATAGAGGGGAAGGGTAATGATGTAAGCCACTTTGGGTATATATCTGGAGAAAGCTGGAGTATAAATGAAATAAGTATAAAAATAACCTTAGAGTATATGTCACTGTTCTGGTCTTTTATAGATGGAGAAGCCGAGGGTGATTTACCCACAACCATAGTGTATGGTGTGTGTGTGTGTGTGTGTGTGTGTTTAAAGTGCTGTCAAGCTGCAGCTGATTTATGGTGACCCCCATAGGCCAAGAAATGTAAGAGACATAAGGCAAGAGACGTGGTTTGCCATTACATGGGCAAGTGCAAACTAATGGACATGGGTGCCAAAAATCCTAACTATAAATATACGTTGATGGAGTCCGGACTGGCAGTAACAGACCAGGAGAGAGATCTTGGAGTCATGGTAGATAACTCACTGAAGCTGTCAACCCAGTGTGCAACTGCAATAAAAAGAAAGGTGACTGCTATGCTGAAGATTATCAGGAAGGGGACTGGAAACTAATCGTAATGGCCCTGTATCAATCAATGGTGCGGCCTCATCTGGGTTACTGTGTACACTTCTGGTCACTGCACCTCAAGAAAGATATTATAAAATTGGAAAAGGTGCAGAAAAGGGCAACTAAAATGGTTAAGGGGATGGAACACGTTCCCTATGAAGAAAGTTTTAAAAAGTTGGGACTCTTTAGCTTGGAGAAACTACGACCGAGGGGTGACACGATAGTGGTTTACAGAATTATATGTGGGACAGAGAAGGTAGAGAAAGAAGTACTTTTCTCCCTTTTTCACAGTATAAGAACTCGGGGCACTCAATGAAATTAACGAGCAGTAAGCTTAGAACAGATATAAAGGAAGTCCTTCTTCACCCCAAGAGTTATTAATGTGTGGAATTCACTGCTGCAGGAAGTGGTGGCAGTGCATACAGCTTGAAGCATAGACAGCTTCAAGAGGGGATTGGATAAACATATGGAACAGAGGTCCACATGAAGCAGAGGTGATGGCACCTGAGTTTTGGCCCCTGTGTGACCCAGAGCGTTAGACTGGATGGGCCATTGGACCAATCCAACATGGCTTCCCTTACGTTCTTATGGAAGCCCACTGGGTGACCTTGGGCCAGTCACACACTCTCAGCTCAACCTATCTCACAGAACTGTGGTGAGGATAAAATCAAGAGAGGACAATCATGTGAGCCACTTTTGGGTCCCTGTTGGAGAGTAAGGGGGGGTATAAATAATAAATAAATAAAATTTCCAAAGAGAGCTGTGGGAAACAAAGAACTTTAGTTCTTAGATGTTTGTTCTGATCCAACATGGAAGATCCTTATGTTCTTAACAGTGTCGAAGGAGTCTCTGAGCAGTTTACGATCTTCTTCCCCTTCCCCTCCTCACAACAGACACCCTGTGAGGTAGGTGGGTCTGAGAGAGCTCTCTGGAGAACTGCTCGTGAGAGAACAGCTCTGAAAGAACTTGTAACTGACCCAAGGTTGCACCAGCAGCTGCATGTGGAAGAGTGGAGAATCAAACCCAGTTGTCCCAGATTAGAGTCTGTGCTCCTAACCATTACACCAAACTGTGCCAGGCTCCAGCAACTGCCCTACCTGAGGGTCTGGTGATGCTGGCCCTGAGTGGAACATTCCATCCATCTAACCGCACCCCCCTGCAATCTGAAATGGTACTGATCATCAAAGATCCATCATTTAGAGATTCTGCTCACTGATTTTAGTTCTCATTTGAGCCAAGGTTTGGAAATCAGAGCTAATGCTTAGAAAAGGAAGCAAGAGAGGTTTTATTCCGAATGGTTTCTAACACTTTAAGCCCCCCTCTTCTCTTTGTTTAGTTGGAAAGTAAAATACTGGTGAAGTTTGCATTCCCTTTTTTTCATTCAATATTTTTTACCTTCCCGTAAGCCTTCAGGATAGGGCTTGTTAAAAAATCCAAATAAATGCTACAGACAGGAATTGTATTGTCTCTTGTGCTCTGTTCTGCCTGATCAAACATTTCTCAGCAGTGACTGCAAACAAATAAAAACACGGCAATGCACAAACAGGGCCCCAAGCAGATGGCGATTTTTTTTGTTCGACTTCCAGCAAAAAAAAAAAAATCTGCCACGCATTACCGTTACTCTGATGCTTTTGCCAACTAAGCCCAGGTGAGATGTCTTTTTTAAAAAAACAGTAGCGAAAGGAAATAATACGGCACCGTTTCTTTTGCTTTTTTCTGCTTCTGGGAAGACGACCAGAAAGTTGAGTAAAGGATTGATCCCAACAATACGAGAGCCCTTTCTGTCTATTGTGTTTCTGTTCTGCCCTTCTTCCAAGGTTCTGAGGCTGGCGTGCTTGGTTCTTTTCCCCTCATTTTATCGTGAAGCTGAGAGCCAGCATGGCATCATGGTTAACAGCAGTGGACTCTAATCTGGAGAGCTGGGTTTGATTCCCCACTCTTCCACATGAAGCCTGCTGGGTGACCTTGGGCCAGTCCCAGTTCTCTCAGAACTCAGCCCCACCTGCCTCACAAGGTGCCGGTTGTGGGGAGGTGAAGGCAGGGCAGTTGTAAGCCACTTTGAGATTACTTAGGGTAGAGAAAAGTGGGGTATAAATCCAAACTCCTTGAGGGTGGGTGGGGCCAGTTAGGGCTTTTGCCCAGCTTGTGATTTGATTGGCTTTGCCTTTTGTTTGTGTTATGTATTGGGATGTGAATCCTTGCTATACATTTCCATGTTAAGCTTGAGTTTGAATGTGGCTCTTCAGCTGTCACATTACCACTGGCTGGTTTCGGCGAAACCATTGTAAATACCCAATCACTGTGTGAGAATGTGCAAAGAGGGAACGGTCCTGATTGGCCTTTATCCCTGTGTTATGATTGGCCTTTATCTCTGTGTTGTGATTGGCCTTTATCCCTGTGTTATGATTGGCCTTTATCTCTGTGTTGTGATTGGCCTTTAGCTAACTGTGGGTGTGGCTTTGACAGCCCGGGAGAGTTTAAAAAGGGAGCTGTGCTCCACTTGTCTGTTGTGTGTTCCTGAGTTGAAGTCTTGCTGTTAAATAAAGCTGAATCACTTTTGAAGCTGAAATTGTTGTTGAGTCGATACTTAACAGTTTTTTTTTTTAATGTTGCTGTGGCAGCACCTGCACAACAGCTTTAGGATCTACACTGAAGTTTAAGCTGTGGCAATCATTTTATGGCTGCCCCCCCCCCTGTAGCAGACATTTTGTGGGAACCATTCTGTTGCTGCGTCCACCATGCCTATCAGAATTCCAAAAGTGCTCACAAGCTCAAAAAAATTGGGGACCCCTGCCGTAGAGCATAGTCTCCAAAGCAGCCATTTTATTCAGGGGAACTGGTTCAGCAGTGGAATCAGCTGCCTAGGGAGGTGGTGAGCTCCCCGTCACTGACAGTCTTTAAGCAGTATCTGGACAAACACTTGTCAGGGATGCTCTAGGCCAGAGGTGTCAAACATACCTCTGTATCATAGGTGTCAGGTCCAGATCTGACATAAATGTCACTTTGTCAGGCCGGGCCATGTGTGCCATAAAATGTAATGCCAGGTACCAGAGATACAAACTTTATAAAGGACACAGGCACACCCAGTTAACTACATTAGTCACAAGATATAGAAAGGAACTCTCAGGCTGGGTCAACTGATGCACTGTATTCATGGTGTTTGGGGGGGGTGGACTGTGGGAGGGCTTCTACATAAGAACATAAGAAAAGCCAATGTTGAATCAGGCCAATGGCCCATCTAGTCCAACACTCTGTCACACAGCGGCCAAAAATACCAGGTGCCACCAGGAGGTCCAGCAGTGGGGCCAAGACACCAGAAGCCCTCCCACTGCTGCCCCCTCCAGCACCAAGAATAGAGTGCATCACCTGCCCCAGACTGAGAGTTCCCATCTATACCCTGTGGCTAATAGCCACTGATGGACTTCTGCTCCAGATGTTTATCTAATTCCCTCTTGAAACTGTCCATGCTTGCAGCTGCCACCACCTCCTGTGGCAGTGAATTTCATATGTTAATCACTCTTTGGGTGAAGAAGTATTTCCTTTTATCTGTTCTAACCCGACTGCTCAGCAATTTCATGGAGTGCCCACGAGATCTTGTATTGTGAGAAAGGGAGAAAGGTACTTCTTTCTCAACTTGCTCAATCCTATTCATAATCTTATAAACCTCGATCATGTCACCCCCTCAGCCGTCGTTTCTCCAAGCTGAAGAGCCCCAAGCATTTTAACCTTTCTTCATAGGGAAAGTGTTCCAACCCTTTTATCATTCTAGTTGCCCTTCTCTGCACTTTTTCATAAGAGAACATAAGAGAAGCCAATGTTGAATCAGGCCAATGGCCCATCCAGTCCAACACTCTGTCACACTCTGTCACACAGTCCAATGCTATAATATCCTTTTTGAGATTTGGTGACCAGTTCTAGTGTCCTGGCCTCACTGGTGGACCTCCTGACGGCACCTGGTATTTTTGGCCGCTGTGTGACAGAGTGTTGGACTAGATGGGCCATTGGCCTGATCCAACATTGGCTTCTCTTATGTTCTTATGTTATAACAATATTATTTTTCACTCAAAATATGTTAAAAAAAACCCAATTCCTAGCAGTAAAAGGAATTGATTTATTGGGGAACCACAAAAGCCCCAATAAATGTGTTTGATCTTATACTAGACTGATTTTTCCCAAGGGACACCATAAAAGGGGGGAATTCCTTATATTTCCATACATACCAGTTGTTTGCGGGCCGGGTAAGAGCCCTGGACAGGCTGGTTCTGGCCCCCGGGCCCTATGTTTGAAACCCCTGTTCTAGGCTGATCCTGCATTGAGCAGGGGGTTGGACTAGATGGCCTGTATGACCCCTTCCATCTCTTGTGATTCTCTGATTCTGTAACTCATCTCTGTAGTCCAGAGCTCCATTGTAATTCTGGGAGATCTCCAGCCTACAGAATCTGGTTATGCCATGCTTTGGATTGTGAAGAGTATCTTAATCTGTGGGTGCTATGTTGTTGTCGTCGTTGTTAGTCACACAGTCAAGTCCGACTCTTTGTGACCCCATGGACCACATCATGCCAGGCCCTTCTGTCTTCCGACGACCTCTTTAGTTTGCTCAATTTCATGTTCTGTGCATCATTATCACTGTCTAACCATCTCATCCTTTGCTGTCCCCTTCTTCTGTTACCTTCAGTCTTTCCCAGCATCAGGGTCTTCTCCAGGGAGTGCTCCTGTCTCATTTGGTGGCCAGAGTATTTGAGCTTCAGTGGGCACCATAGCAGTGTGTGTGTGTGTATCTTTTTAAAAGCAGTAGCAAAAAGAAAGAACACAGTAGCAAAAGGAAAGAATATATATATATGAGGGGCTGCAGTGGCTCAGAGGTTAAGAGGCTGAGTTGCAGACCGGAAGGTCAGTCGCTTGGCAGTTTGAGACCCGAGAGTGCTGCATGACGGGTGACCTCCTGTCTCTGGCCCCAGCTCCTGCCAACTTGCAGTTCGAAAGCAAGAAATTGCAAGTAGATAAAAAGGTACCACCTCGGTGGGAAGGCAACAGCGTTCTGTGTACTTCGGCCACAGAAACATCTTCGAACAGCACTGGCTCTTCGGCTTGGAAACAGATGAACACTGCCCCCTCAAGTCAGATTCGGCTGGCTTTCCAGCAAGGGGGGAAACACACACACACACACTGTTAATGGTTCTTAGAGAATGGGCTTGCACAATCTCCCTTCTTCCATTGCATGTCTCGCATTACAGTTCGAAAATGCATCATTTTTACGTGATTCTCCCCACCCCTATTTTTTCTCCCTGTTTGTCTCTTTCCAGCTTCCTTACGACCAAAGCGCTCAGTGGCAAAGCTCCTAGCATCTCTTGCCTCTCGTAAGGAACATCTATACATGCATAATTTCTGTCTCCGTCCATTACATTATTGAATAGGTGGCTTATGAGCTTTGAACAAGCCCCACACCCCACTTGTTTTTTCTGGTGGAAAAATAGGGTGAGTTTCTGCTTTTCAATTGGCATGGTTTGAGGAAATGACTACCGTGCCACAGGTAGGGTTGCCAGCTCTGGGCTGGGAAATTCCTGGAGATTTGGGGCTGGAGCCTGGGATCTGGGAAGGGGAAGAACCTCAGCGGGGTATTGAGCACACCTTCCAAAGCAGTCATTTTCTCCAGGGAAATTGATCTCTCTAATCTGGAGGGCAAAAAGACATCTATCCTAAAGTCTCAAAAACAAAAATATGTTCCCACGCTAACATGCTGGCAAGAGAAGATCTGGGAATGCTTTATTTATGGGCGCACTTTATATAATTCCTCAGCTGTGCAGTCAGAAAAGTACAAGAAATGGTTTCAAGTGGTATGGTCTCCTATTATTAGTTATCTAGAAAATAGTGAGACAATCCCAAAAAACCCGTTATACAAAAAGTTGCTGTTCTTTTAATTTGTTCTATGTTTGATGCACGTGTTAAGTGGTTGTGTTAGGTGGATTTGTAAAGGCTATTTGATTCCCTGGAGTTACTGGGATGAAAATTGTTCAAGTGAGCTGGTAACTGTTCTTTGTGTCAAATATTGTTGTAACGGTGTGGTTAAAAAATGAATAAAAATTAAAATTTAAAAAAAAATAATAATTTGGATTCCAGTTGTAATTCTGGGAGATCTCCAGCCATCGCCTGGGGATTGGCTACCCCAGCTTCAGATGGCAAGCATGTGTCCTGTCTGTGTGCAATCTGTAGTAGCGCTGGATTGGGCGGGCAGTCATTTTGGGTTTTTTGTCCTTGCCTTTTTATGTGATAGAGCAAGGGAAACATCCAGATGTCTCTTGCATCCCCCACTCTGCAAGGGTTTAGATCTGATTAGAGAGAGAGAGTGAAAAGTATTGAAGTTGGAGACTCAGCATGGTGAAATCAACTCTAGTTTATTAGGGGTAAAGGTAAAGGTAAAGGTTCCCTTACTTGAAAGCCAGTCGAATCCGACTCTAGGGTTGTGGTGCTCATCTCCGTTTCAAAGCCGAAGAGCCAGCGCTGTCTGAAGACGTTTCTGTGGTCATGTGGCCGGCATGACTAAACACCAAGGCGCACGGAACGCTGTTACCTTCCCACCGAAGTGGTACCTATTTATCTACTTGCAATTTCTTGCTTTCGAACTGCTAGGTTGGCAGGAGCTGGAACTAGAGATGGGAGCTCACTCCGTCATGCGGCACTCTCGGGTCTCGAACTGCTGAACTACTGACCTTCCACAGCCTGCAGTTCAGCATCTTAACCACTTGAGCCACCGCAGCTCCTGGTCTAGTTTATTAAGTTACATCAAAAAGGAAGATGAAATAGCCGGTCCCCAGCCGGCTTACATTCTAGTTGTCATACACACACAACACACCCCCAACTCCCATGATAGGTTCTGTTTATATGGCCCTGGTAACTATAGGTTCCCTGCAGGATCTTGGCGCTCCTATTGGTCTGTGCCTAGGATCCGTGGTGTCCATTGTTCTAGGACTGAAGCTCTTTAGGTCCATTTGACCACATGGCCAGGTGCGCGTGGTCGCAGCCATCTTAATACATAACAGAGAGAGAGAGAACAACATTTATACAACACCTTGTCTATTAAATGGAGCACATACCATACCCACTTTAAAATGATCTGTGGGCTACCACTGTGTTTGTGGAGTCACAGCAAGGTGCTGGTCCCAAGTGCTTCATGGTCAACATAGTTAAAGGACCAGCACCCAGCACTCCCTATGTACCAATTTCTTTCCTACCAGCAATCTCTTCTGCACCAAAGTGGTTAAATCACCTACTGTCGCATCGCAGGCCTTCTTAGTGGTGGCACCTTCCTTATGGAACATCCCCCTGGAAGTCAGGAGGATCCTTGTGTCTTCAAATAACTGACCCCCCTCTATTGTGATGTGAGCAAAAGTTCTTCAATGCTGGATTATAGTGGCACATATAAGATTCTTTTGTTGGTAGTATTGTATGTGGTCGTTTCTATTGTTTCTATTAATATTTTTCAAGCTGATCATGTATCACAGTGAACTAAATTGAACTGAAGAAACCTTCCTTGGCAGTTTTTGGGAAATGCTGCCAAACACTCTTGTTCAGGAGGGTCTTGAAAGAGGGTTGATTATTCTTCCACATGCTCTGTTAGGGGACCTAGGCTGTTTGGTGGTTGTTTTACTGTCATATATTTTTCTGTTCTGTCGATTTTAAAATCACACTATGAGCCTAAGGCTCCTTGAATGGAGGGCGAGACAGGATAGTTTCAGAGGCTGGATAGGAATGTATTTTAATAAATAAATACTTGTAACTCAGCACAGGGTTTTGTTGTTGAATCAGATTATGGTGAGTACTGAGGGGACATCAGTAGCTGGGCTCAACCTTGTGATGCCAGAAAGAAAGAAAGAAAGAAAGAAAGAAAGAAAGAAAGAAAGAAAGAAAGAAAGAAAGAAAGAAAGAAAGAAAGAAAGAAAGAAAGAAAGAAAGAAAGAAAGAAAGAAAGAAAGAAAGAAAGAAAGAAAGAAAGAAAGAAAGAAAGAAAGAAAGAAAGAGAGAGAGAGAGAGAAAAGAGAGAGAGAAAGAGAGAAGAAGGAAGGAAGGAAGGAAGGAAGGAAGGAAGGAAGGAAGGAAGGAAGGAAGGAAGGAAGGAAGGAAGGAAGGAAGGAAGGAAGGAAGGAAGGAAGGAAGGAGTACTCTATGAGTCAACATACAACTCAATCTGCATTAAGATGCTGACTTTGGTGCAAAAGATAAGCACTGTTCTGTTTACTGAGTTAGAGGCAGGCTTGCCTCCTAAGCACCATATATAGATATAGATATACACATAATGCTCCCTCTAAGCTGTGGAGTCTTGTGAGCAAAAATTCTGCTTTGTGAGCTACTGGCATTAAAGTTGTGAGCGAGCGATTTGGCTACTGCATAAATTAGTGTGCTCTGGAGCCATCCTCTTCCTGAGCTAAGATCAAAATGTGTGAGTTGGGGGCTCACTAACTCAGCACAGA